>CM057457.1:452962500-462765000 GCA_016271365.2 Neoceratodus forsteri
TATACCTTAAAGGCACAAATAGGTTTGTACAAAGTGAGGTATGGACTTAACAGGTCTGTGCTATTGACAAGGTTTAGTTTAAGTTGGCCCTAGTGCAATAATGTAAGACTGAAAACTGTATTAGGCTGTAGTGCAGGTTGAGCAAATATCACCATGCATGATGTGCTGTGCCACCGTCTCTGGCAGTGGGAGCTGTGGTAGATAAGTGACTGTTCATTTCTGTTGCAGAACGCAGCCGCTTTCATTAGCTAATGTATGATATAGCAATGATAACATCACGCTCTGAGCATATGGGGGTTTGGATATAAAAAGAGGGAAGGGAACCAGATTCTATGGATAAAAAGAAATATTAATAAAAATCACCAAAAGAGTGAATTCATGGCACTGCAGAAGTTCTGTAGTAGACTGCAGCCCTCATGAAAATCTCTGCAGCTGCAGAATTTAGGGCCTTGCATATACCATTCCTAGAACTCCTGTTACAGGTGAGTAACCTGTATTTAGAAGTCACAAATTGCTGAATATGTTTAGAAATATATTGAACTATTCCTGAATCTTTAAAAGCTGGTTGTTGATCCACCAATGCCCTCCAGCTTTAGGAGAGAGGAAATGTAAGCTGACAGGTGACAGAGTGTGATCAGAAGGAGGACCTGGTTATATAGCTGAATCCACCACCCCAGGAGCAGGTTGTGCGAAGCATTGTATAGTCAATTCCAGATAATGTTCCATGGACCGGGAGGTGAACGTGTATTGTTTAGCAGATGGGTGGATGATTTTAGTTATTATTTATTTATTTATTTTATGTATTTATTTAGTTTTGTTGACCGGGTAAGTGCACTAGACAAATCCTGCCTATTTTCAGGCACGACCCAGGAGGAGATACAAATGAATGCCAACTGACCTTGAACCAGATTAAGCTGTTGGTGGTATTTTTAGTGAATGAGGAATTTGGCCAGGAAGACGGGAAATTCCTACTCTTTCGATAAGTGCTATGGGATTTTAACATCCACCTGAACTACCACCAATCCAGGCAGATGGGACCTCGGTTTAATGTCTCATCCGAAGATGGCACCTCAGAAGTGCAGCACCTCTCATGCTGCACTACAGTGTCAGTACTGGGATATTAACCAAGTGCTAGATGTGAGAATTGAACCCACAGCCCTCTGATCTCTCGGACTCAGAGGCAAAAGTTACCTACTGAGCCACTGACACTATCATATAGTCCAACCTGATCCAACATATCCCTTAATGCTCTTTGCGCCAGTGAAAGACCCTTAAACGTACTCCCAGTGACGTCCAAGTTTGGGTAAAAGTTAAGTTTAAATCCTCTCCCAAAATCATTGGGGTAGCTAAAAGGGGTTAATATGTTAATCAGTTGTACAAAAATCCCAGGCGAGTTAGTATTCGCCATAGATGCTGCCTAATAAAAGATCAGTGGTGTGTATTTTCCCTGGACAAATATGAATCTACCATAAGGATCAGAGATAATATTCAGTAGGACAAATGGAGTGGATCAGGCTAGCAGAATCATTACCCCACAACTTTGAGTAGTCTCTTCAGCCTCATAAACTTGACCAATTTGCTGTGCCTCTTTTTGTTGCTTCTGGGATCATCAAATGTGATTCTTGTATAAAAGAGACATCTACTTTAGTAGTAGCAAATGTTTAAGGATTTTGTATTGTTTTAACTTATGCCTTACCCTTTGATGTTCCACGAGGCAAATGTTAGGTCCCTAGCCACAGAGCCTCAATATTTAAGATCGGGGCCCTCCGAAGAAGTGAACAAAATCTAATACTATCTTTCAAGCTCGCTTTAACTATGCTCAGATCCCTATCCCCAAATCCCTCCCCAGTCCCTTGCCTTCCCATCAAAAAGTCTCCAAAACATCAGAAGGTTGAACCTTCAACAAACTTATACAGCATACCCAACCTCCCACCTCCCCGCTTTATTATGAACTTTGCTCTGCAGTGCACTTTGTCACCACTCACCCACCCTCCGCCAACCGAATAACCCTAGAATTAAACCCAGTATATCAATTTCAACCTATGTGTGCGTAAAATCCTCTTTGAGAATTAAAATAAATTCCCAGTAGTTCAGATCTAACCAATTCCTGAACATTTTTAACATAGCTTCCATTGTGGGAAAATGTAAGATCAGCACATCAATTAGACTAATATAAAAATAAAATGTTAACATAAACCAGAACATGTAAAAGAATCCAAAAATCATGCATCACATGTTAGATTGAAATAATGCTGTGTTCCTGAACTTGCTGAAGCAGAATAATACATGAAGATAGATTGTTTTTAAACAAAAATCTTATTAAGTTCCAGCGTAAGACCCTTACCCACAACAATTGGAATAACTAACGCTCAACTTTAACAGGAAGAAATCCATTTTGGATATAATATAACATAGAAATTTGAGTCTGTATATAAACATTTTAAAAGCAGGTATTATAAAGAACTTTACCCACCCATACAGACATCTGTCACTTTAACAAGCCAACGGCAAGTGGTAGAATAAAACCAGACAAGAGAAACATAACTGGCTTCCTTGCATACCTCTGAAAGCTGCAAAAATGGAAAAAATTTGTTTGGATGGGAACCATCAAAGTACGATGATCGTGTACCACGTGCCCCTCTAGTGTCAAAGTAAATGAATGCCAAAGAAAATTTCTATAAAACTGCCATTTAGCATTGTAAATAGTCATACAAACTGATAATGTACCTATCAGTCTAAAGTATTGTTGAAAAGTGACCAAAATTAGCTAGTATGTCCTGGAAATCCTGTAGGATGTCTGGAGTGCAGTTTAGATCCAGAACTAAGAAGTAGCTATGACGCCTGTAGTGTTTCACAATGGTAACCAATGATGGGGAAACTGCAAAGGAACAAGTACCGCATCACTGATTAGATGTAATTCTGAAAAGAACATCAGTCATTTAGTGATAGAAAGTTCCAAATCGACTCCACACACTTTGCAAAAATGCAGTTAAGAAAGATCATAATTCAGATCCATCTTAGGAAGGACAAAAGAGGTCAGGAGGGCAACCTTAACTCTTGCCATTGGACTCTTGATCCTAGAGAAAGCCAAACCCCATCAACCAAAACTTGTAATTTTATGGGTAAACCATCCAGAATTTTATCCCAGCTGCTATGATTTTAGATACAATGGGGTGGAAAGTGGATCTCTTCTGACGCACTGTGGCCGGTAGGTCTTGTGCCACATGAATTTTATTGCCCTCCCAGCGCACTTGATGCATTTCTTTAATTTTGAGCAAGAAGTGTTGGCACTCCAAAAGTTTAAAAATCTGAACATTAAAGGATGTGGAGGTGCCCCATTTGTGGTTTTGGGTGGAGAGCTCTATGGGCTCACTCAGTGATATAGCCTGATCTGAATAGAGAGGGTCTGCAATTTTCTCTATTAGCTTTTGGACAAATATAATGGCATTTGGCCCCTCTTCCCTCTGGAAGACCTATGAGGACCACATTATTCCTCGGCTGTGGCCCTCAAGGTCTTCTACCTTCAGCTCCAGGACGTGCCATTTTCTGCCTTGTTACTACCAACTCTAGATCAATTTTTTCAATTTTTGCTCATAGAGGCAGAGTTAGGCAGAATTATAGGACAAATGTTTGAGCACGCTTTTACCGTTTGAGATAGCGATTTTAGATCCTTTGTGAGGCTGTGTAGATCATCCCTAAAGGGTCTAAACTCTTCAAAGAATCTACTAAGTGTGAGGGGCTCTTGTTACGAACGATGTATTGCAGATGATCCCACAATAGAGCTGGAGGCCCGTGGTTTCTAGAGCCTTTTCAGGAGTGACCAACAGGGTATCGCTGAGATTTTCTCATGTCTACATCCATGATGCCTCTGAAACTTTTACAACTGGATCTCGAAGTAAGCACTCTTACTGTATTTAGTAGCAAGAAAGATCTAGCGTTTTATCCTCAGTATATTGGATGAAATAAAGCTTGGGTGGCTGGAGAGTGCTGTGAGGGCTGTTGCTCCGTGCTCTGCATCACGTGGTCTCTCCTCTCTTAGCAGTTTTAAACAAGCATTTGTCAATGCCGAATGTTGTCTTGCTGGCATTGGCATTGGTAGTCATTAAAGAGATGCGTAATAGGAATGGCAGTAAAGTATGGAACCATCAACCTCACCCCACCCCACCCCACCCTGCAGAGACTGACAGGCATTGAAGTGTGATTTTTGGGTAATTGGCCATAATGCTCCTTGCCAGTTCACCTCACCCTACTCTGGCAAGTGCTTGTTGTGCCTTGGGGTCAATAGGCTAGCGCTACACAATTCCATAAGGAAGTACACTGAGATTGGTGCAGTATAGGAGAATGGGGTGAACTTTGGGGCTGAAGAGTCCAAGGCACATCTTGATGCCTGTCAGTGGCTGCAGGATGGGGTGTGGGGTGGAATGACATGACATGAGCATTACAGCCGACAATCCAAAGGCACCCCTGACACCTGTTGGTCTGTACAGTGTGGGGCATTATGGTTAGAAACCATAATGCCCTGAGCGCTTGTTGGTATTTGCACTCCAAATTTTCATCATGGACTTTTGTGATCCCACCCATGAAAGCATTTGGGACCTTTCTCATGAACAGTGGCACTGTGATTTTGTTAATCTGTCAAGAATGTTGATTTCCCACAGTGATCGTGCCATTCTGAGCCAGATGTGTGAAACACAGTTCGGGCAGGACATGAAAATGACAGCTGCACCATTCATATGGAGGTGTGAAGAGATGGCAATGTGAAAGTCTGGAGTGAAAATATTAGAATCTCGGGTTACAAGCGTGCATGAAAACTGTGCAATGCATGCTTGTAATAGCCTTTTTTTTTTTTTTTTTTTTAATTCTTTCACCAAATTTTCAACACAGGCATTTTGGGACCTCTGTTCATGAACAGTGTCACTTCACTATGATTTTTTTTAATCTGTCCGAACATTGATTTCCCACAGCGACTGAGCCATTGTGTGCCAGATGTGCTAAACCACATTTTAGGCAGGTTGTGAAAATGACAGCTATGCTGCTCATAAGGAGGTGTGCAAAATGGCAATGTTGAAAATCTAGAGTGAAAATATTAAAAATTCTAGAAGAAGTGTGCATGGAAACTGTGCAACACACACTCATAAAATGCTTATTTTGTGGAATTGTGTCACCAAATTTTCAACATAGTCATTTGGGACTTCCACTCATGAACAGTGTCACTGTGATTTTCTTAATTTGTCGTGAACATTGATTTCCCACAGCCACTGTGTGTTGGATGTGCAAAACACATTTCGGGCAGGATATGAAAAATGACAGATGTACTATTCATAAGGGGTGTGAAAAAAATGGCAATGTTGAAAATCTGGGTAAAATATTAAAAAATTCTCAAAGTTACAAAGCATGCGTGTAAACTTCATAATGCATGCTTAACACAATCATTTTTTTTTTTATTTTTCACCAAATTTGCAACATAGGCTTTTGGGAGCCCTCCTCATGAACAGTGGCATTATCATTTTGTTACTCAGTCCCAAAACGTGATTCTACGCTGTGACAGCGAAATCACTTTGCAGGACTGAATAACGATAATGACAGTGACTGAATTCATGGTCCCAAGAACCCAAGTCTTCCCCAAGCATGCAAATATCATGCACAGTGCCATCCACACATGAGAGCATGCACGACATTTGCACCTTTCAGTGTGAATTGTGCGCTCTCTGTTTTATAGCTCTTCTTACTGCCTTTCTACCATTTCATTCCTGGCAGCCAGCTGATTGGCAAAACTCACTTTTTCTTTTATATTCTTTCTTCCCCACAACTGAGGTGGAAATCTCGGCAGCAATCCTTCCATTTGACATTAGCAATTTGATCCAAAACATGAACAAAAGAAAAAGGGGACACACTCTCCTTGTAGCCCCGACATCTGCAGTGCTATTTTACCTGACACCTTAAGCCCAATTTTTAACAGGGGTAACAGGGCTCATAAACAATCCTTGCATCCCTGCAAAGTTTGCCACTCCTGCATCCAATGGTTTGCTGCAACCTGCATCAGAATTTATAACCTTGGATGCAGGTTGTGACACTGCTGTCATTTTACGGCAACTTACACCAAAGCTGTGGTGCAAGTCCCATAAACTAGCTCCCCACAGATGCAAAGTTATTCCGGGGAGCTGGCATACTTTGCTACATCGATGTAAGGGACTCTCTGCCACAAGTTACTTGCAGTGAATGCAACACATTTGAAAATCGGGCTCCATGTCTTATTGGAGACTCCTTATACTTGAAAGATGTAAGTTCTGCAAGAGGGTAATGTGACTCTCTCCAATGGGTTTCTATTGGCCATCTTGTATTTGTCAAGCTACTGTAATATGTCTGTTATGATTCCCCCAGTCATGCCCTGAGCTGGGGAGCAACTTTGTGTACTGGTTGACAACGCAAAGTAGAATTGTTAAATCTTTATTGTTGCTCTTGGGAGAGCTTTTGAGCCTAGATGTTACACAGGACATCTCAGCAGACACATCCAACCCCAAACTGGGCCCTCAGGATGGGTAGGGGGCCACACAGGCATGTCCAGGTGTGTCCCATGATGCTTGCATTATTGGGTTATGTGCAATTTGTGTTTTCTTTAAAATTTGGCTGGATGACCAGTATCCTCTGGGATAACCTATGCCACAGTGCATTTGCTCTGGGGTTCTTTTGTAGTTCTCTTCTCTCTCTCTCTCTCTACTTTGGGCTGCCCTACCCAAACAGATAAGATCCCTATAGGCTGGCTCCCTCTCCTGGGCTGAGATACAGATATGGCACACATGAGAGTTCAAATGAGGATGAAACATGTGTCTGTGTCTGCTGTTCTCAGCCTTTGCTGATGTGCTCGGAGGCCTTCTGGCACCATTCAGTTTTGATTAAAGTTGAGCCAGTCCAAATTCATTCATGGTATTTGCATATGCTTCCCATGATGCTTTGCATTATTGGGATATGTACAATTTGTATTCTCTTTGATGATGACACTAAGTGCTTGACAGGGTATATCATGAGGAAGGGTGCAGGATCTCTGGATGATATACATGTGCAGAAGAGATGGTCTAATATCTGACAATGAATCTCAGTTGTCAGAAGTGCAAGATAATGCACCTAGGGGAGCTGCAATCCACACAATAAGTACTGTACAAGAGGAGTTCGGCTGGACCATTCAACACAGAGGAGATTGGCAGGTCATCATCAGTGATTTCCTCAAGCAAGTTAGTCACTGTAACAATGCATATAGCTAGATGTCTAGGATGCTGGTGTGTATAGGGAGGGTTCTGATAATTGAAGTAGTGAATGGTACTTCCCACGCAGATCTTTGGTGAGGCCTCATCTGGATTACTGAGCTCAGTTTCAGAGTCTTCACCTAGAGGAAGGATGTAGACAGTCTGAAGTTGGTGCATTGGAGAGTCACCTAGATGATCCAGGGTCAGCAAGGCAGATCCAACACTGAACTCATGAGTAGATTGTGTCCAAATACTGTGAAATGAACCCCAGAGTGTGATAAAGCTTTTGAATCATTAAGGCTGCATTATGCTCAGCCCTTGCTGTAAAGCCCAGACTTTGAGAAACTATTTCTGATATAGACTGATGCATCAGAGGTAGGCCTAAGTGTGGTCTTGAGTCAAAATATAGATGGACAGAACACCTAAATGTAAGTTTCTGAGGGGTTTATACAAGGGAATAGCAAAAACCTGTTTGTGAAGAACAGAGAACCAGCCACTATGGGCATGACTGGAAGATATTGGGGACAAGTTCAAGAGAAACATAGAATTTGATGGTAGATAAGGACAACTTGGCCACCTAGTCTGCCCATTCCCTACCTAATGGATAAGCTGCAGATCCTAGTTAACCAACAGCCTACTTCCTCCTACCCCACTAGAATTGCCTTATGTCTGTCCCATGCTTTCTTGAATTCCCCACTGTTTTGACTCCATTACCTCCTTAGAAATAATATTCTATGCATCTACAACCTCTCCATGAAAAAAATACTTCCTCACATTACCTCTTAGTTCCCCTCTATCTTCAAATTGTGCCCCCTTGTTGTGCACATCTTTTTCTGAAAGATGCTACGCTCTTAGACTTTGTTGAATACTTTGAGGTACTTGAAAGTTTCTATCATATCCCCCTCTCCCTCCTTTCCTCGAGGGTATTCATATTAAGCTCCTTTAGTCTCTCTTTGTATGTCTTCTGGTGCAGACCCTGCACCATTTAGGTGCCCTCCTCTGGACAGCCTCCACCCTGTCTATGTCTTTGTGGAGATGGAGTCTCCAGAACTGCATGCAGTACTCCAGATGGGGTCTCACCAACTGTCTGCACAGCGGGATAACAATTTCCTGTTTTCTACTGGTGGTGCCTCTCCTATGCATCCCAGTACCCCCAGCCATCCTTACTGCCTTCTCATATTGCTTGCCCACCTTTAGGTCATCTGATATAATTATCCCTGGTCCCTTTCCATTTTGTTGTTGTCAGTATCTCACTCCCCATTGTATACTCTTCCCTGGGTTTTTATTTCCCAGGTGCATTATAGCACTTCTTTGCATTGAATCTAAGCTGCCATACATTTGACCATTCCTTCAACCTTGCAAGTCCCTTCTCATCCTTTCCACCCCATCTTGTGTATCAACCCTGTTGCAGATCTTTGTGTCATCTGCAAAGAAACATACTTTTCCTTCCAGTCCCTCTGCAATGTCACTATAAAGACATTAAAAGGACCGGACCCAGTACTGAACCCTGTGGTACCCCACTAGTAACCCCCTTTTTCACTGTGGACTCCATTTACTATTACCCTATCGTCCTGTTGTCCAGCCAATTTTTACTTAGGCTACCAGCCTGGTATCCACTCCCAGGCTGGCTAATTTGTTTATTAATCTTTGTGTGGGACTGTGTGAGAAATGTGAGGATGTTTCATGTAGTGAAAGGGTAGTGAAACCATGGTTGAAGTAGTGGGGCAGCTACCTAAATGTGTTTAAACATGGCTGAAACAGGGCATGGGGATTCATAATCCCTACGAGGGCAACACTGGATTGTGGTTGAGGGAGACAACCCACCAGTGCAGTAGGCTGGTAGGGTGAGGTAGTATAGTATGGGCAGACTAAATGGCCCCTGGTCTCCTGCCATCATATTCTATATTTCTGAGTTGTGGGCCATCATCCATAAATGTACAATTGCTTGCAATAACAGGTGCAATGCACTTTTCTTCAAAGAGTGTTTATAACGTTTCTGTTGCTCTGACTACACATAACACTTGTATTGTCTTCTATTGTTGATGTACAGGCTACAACATCCCATTGGAGCAATTGTTATTGCTGTTTCCGAGGACGAGGAACTCCTATTTAGTGATGTGATGGGAAAGAGATTCAAGAGCAAAATGATCATCTTGAAGTCTCCCACCAGTAAGTGTAGTAGATGACTAGATAGTACGCTGACAAAACACAGAAACATAGGATTTGTTAATGGAAGAGGCCCTTGGCCTACCGGTTTGCCCAGATATATGCAGTATTGGAATTTTTCCAACTATGGTTGAGAGGAGTTGGAAGAAAGAAAGCGGTCTAGAGTTGGAAGAGCAAAGAGTTTGGGATTACTACTAGTCAGTGATGGTGTCAGAAAACTTGGAAGAAGTAAAGGCTAGGAGTATTTTAAAAATAAACTTTTCAGTGTAACAGTGGCTATGAAGTGGACTGAGAACTAGCGGACATGAGAGAGGAATGAAGTCACCAGTTTCAATTCCAGCCGTGGGTGAGCAGGTAAATATCTGTATTATAAACATTTTGTAATTCTGATAGCAGGGACATAGGAAGTGCACAGAGAGAAGTACTTCAGTCAAGAAGGGATATGAAAAGAGTTTCAACATAAGAAAGGTCTAGCAAGGGACAATACAGGCAGTTTTCAAAAATAATAGTACCCAGTAGGGTCTTTGGTGGCTCTGTAGGTAGGAAAATAGGGCAGATTAGGTGGGACAAGAGGTCCGTATCTGCTGACAATATCGATGTTTCTATGTTTCTGTCAGAATCCTCTGACAAGACCTTCCCTAGTGAACCCATGCTGCCTTTTGTCCTGAATATATCTGCCTCCAGAAACTCCACTGATCTTACTTTTATGATGGCCTGCAGCATCTTGCAAACAATGGACGTCATGCTTACCAACCCTATAGCTCTCTGCCTCATCCATTTCCACTCTATGCAGGGGCACATATTTGTTGATCTCTAATTTGTGGCACCCATGTAATTCCAGTGAGCTGTTGTATAGGCTGTTCAAAGGTTCTGCCAGCTCTTGCCCCACTTCTTTTAGCACTGTAGGGTGCAACCCATCTGTACCCATTGATTTATCCATGCTTAGAGCTTGGAGACCCTGCAGCACCCTTCATCAGTAATGGGTTCTAGGTTGATCTCTTCCCCCCAACTGTCTTGAAGTCGACATTCTGATGAAGACCCTTCTACCATAAATGTAAGAGCAAACCTACTATGGCTACAATTGCCTAGCCCCCACCCACAGTCATTCTACCTCCTCCTTGGTTCTAAAATGTAGAAGGTGTTTTGGTTATGCTCAAGGGATCAAATGGTGACTTCAAGAGGTAATCTGGTGCACTAGTAGCAAGGACAACATGAGCGGTAAAGCTACACACTAGTGAACCAGTCTGTCAGTAGCACCCGGATTCAATGGAAGAAAGCCCATTCTTCTGAGGTAGCACACTTTAATAAAGTGCTTTGAGTCTTATATTAGTGCAGTTGCAAACAGTGAAAAAGCATGGCTTAGAACTTCATCAACAGATGCCACTTCATTGATACATTATTTCACAAAAATGTACATGTAGGTAAAAGTTCCCTTCTGGATTTTTATCACTTCAGTGGTCTTCATGGTTTAATGCCTAAATCCATGCAGAAAGCCCAGACATCAGTAGCTGTTCCTCAATCATCTTGTAACTGGTTGTGTCGTGTCCCAAGAGACAACAGTAACAAATCAATGCCAGCCAGGACACTGGTGCTGCTTCAGACATTAAAGTTTACTTTGGGCTTCTTTGAGCTTTTTACTTTTTCCCAGCTCCAGGGTAGCTTAGACCTGTTCAAACATTACTTGACCGGATCTACCTGGGCTCCTTGGATTTACATTTTCCCATATATAGTGCAAAGACAGGTTGTCCCCATATTTCTTTGATGAACCCCATAGCAAGGTGTGCCCAGGCTGTACATGTTCTACCACTGTCACCTTTGGCAAATCAGTGTGGTCTGGTAAATTGCAATTCAGGGGTGAGTGCTGGAGACACTCCAATTGACCAAACCACAAGGACTTGACTATTGGTGGGCTTGATAAGGAAGCCACTAATTTCTCTGTCACATGGGAGTCAGTAACCAGCCCAGGATTAATGGAATACCCACAGCTTTATTAACAGCTGACCACCTGCAAGGTGGAGGGTAAATGCAAATGTCAACTTTAAACATGGCCCTCGTAGCTACCCTGCTAGGTAGACCAGATCAATCCTTCCTACCCAGCACCAGGTGTTAAGCAGATTCAGACTCACCTCTGAGGCAACCTCCTCCTACTTAACTGACTTCACAGCCTCCCTCTCCAACTGTCATCCCCAGGCTTCATGCGGCCTTGCCTTTCTCTCATAATATACTATCAATTCACTCCCAATTTGGCTTTCTAATGGACTTGGTGGCATGCATTCCTGTGGTTGACAACTGCTCTTTGCCTTACCTAGGCCCATGAAGGTCCATATTGCTCAGCCTGACCTACATAGAGGTCTCATCCAGTCAAGACCCACAAGAGGGCCCACAATGCTGAGTCTGACCTATGTATAGGTCTCCCATGGATCATCCATTACGACCCACGTACAGGTCCCATGCTCCTTACAATGTGCAGGTCTCACGCTCATTGCAACTACTTTCCATATTTTGGAGAAATGCCAACCATATCCATTGCTTCAGGACTCCTGGCTAGCCACATGACCAATGATCTCTCTCTACATGTGAAGCTTGGACTGGGGTACTTCTCACCTGGCCCATAGTTGGGAAGGTCCTTGCTTCAGGTGGACCTTCAGTCATTAACCATGCCGCGACACCTCTTGATGTAGCATTTAAGACTTCAGCGACAAAGGGTGGGGCTCTTCTGGGAAGCCCTTTAGTTGCCCTAGTTGGGTTCCACTGGCACTCTTCCATACTATTATGCTATTCTCCTACAACCACCTCTGGTTCACCTGGTTTGTTCATAGATTGGTAGGCCGGTGTTGTTTAGGCACCGGTCAGAAAGCATAGGAAAAACCAGGAGTATTGTAGAATTCACAAAAATATTTATTTACAGTAGCAGAAACATAAAAAAAAAACTTGCTCAATATAACTATATACAAAGGCAAGAGTTTTCCTTCAGTCTCCGTGTCCGTTTTCTCCTAGCAATTGCAGCTCAGCTCTCTTAGAAGTCCTTCCAACCCCATTCTAAACAAGCATCTTGTTTCTTGTAAGTATCAGGCTTGTGCAGGAAGAACACAGCGTGCTCAGTTGAGGCCCCTTTTACACAGCTTTGCAAAAGGCTTAAAATTGAACTTGGGTAACCTCTTGAGTTTACAATAGCGTTTGCAGTAATCTCAAAATATAATTATATACAGTACATTTGAACAGTAATGCTATATATTTTTCTAAACAAAAGGGATCCCAATATTAGTTTCATTTCCATACAGTGATTTGCACATATTTTATGTTGGCAGATATACAAGGGAGGAAAAACAGACAGCAAGGAGGGCTGAGAAACAGTGAGAGGCAAAATTGCAAGACTGTCAGGTTGATCAAATCTGAAGTCTCACAGGAAAGTTGAGTTGTACAACCAGACAGAGAAGGAAAGAATAGATCATTGCATTTAAACACTTTGTCCATAACAACTGGGACGGGTCCTATTCCACCCTGTCACATACACCCTATAAGAAGGAACCTGTTTTATCAAACAAGTTTCCAAAACTTTCTATTCTCTAATAACATTTGCTGCTTTCATTAATTAAACACGTGTATATTAACTGTTGTTTTTCTATTATAGTACAGCAAACAGTACAGTTTAAATTCATACATTTGCTTTCAGCCTTCAGAACCGTCAATTACTGATGCATATTTTGACAGAAAATCAGCATTGCTATTCTCTTTACCAGATGTGTGTATCACCGTGAATTTAAATGGCTCTAGTGCCAGGTACCACCTTGTGATTCTGGAATTTTATCTTTCATCTGGTTCAGCCAACAGAGGATTGTGATCTGTTACAAGAACAAAGTCAGGTCTAGCAAATTAAACTTTAGTGACTCCATGGGCCACTTTGCTGCTAAACATTCCTTTTCAAAAGTGGAGTACCTTTTCTCTCTGTCATGCAATTTCCTACTTATGTACAGAACAGGATTTCTGTCCCATCTATTTGACTTGGACTGCACTTAGGCCTACCTCAGATGCATCTGTTTGTAAATGGTTTCTCAAAGTCTGGGCTTCTTAAAACAGGGCTGAACATAATGCAGCCTTAATGGCATGCAAAACTTCATCACACTCTAGGGTCCATTTACATTATTTGGGTACCAATTTTTCATGAGTTCAGTGAGGGAGTAGCTAACTCAGCAAAGTTGTGGAATAAATCTCTGATAATAACCAGCCAGCCCTAAAATGTCCTGACATGTTTCTTTGTTTTAGGGACAGGACTGTTAGCTACAGCTTCTATCTTAGAAACATCTGCCTTGACTTCTCCATTTCCCAGCACATAGCCCAAATATCTGGTTTCCTCATACCCAATGTACATTTGGTAGGATTAATAGTCAGATCTGCATTTTTGATAGCTTGATAACTGCTCGTAGATGTTCCAAGTGGCTTTTCCAGTCTGGACTGTACACCATGACATCATCCAAGTATTCAGCACAATAACCAGTGTGAGGATAAAATGGACATCCATGTACCGCTGGAATGTAGCTGGTGCTCTATGTAAACCAAATGGCATGGTGGTGAACTGATAGAATCCTATAGGGTGGCAAATGCAGTTTTATCTCTGGATTCTTTAGCTAAAGGTATTTGCCAGCAGCCCTTGGTGAGATTGAGGGGAATGATATACTTTGCACTCCCTAGTCTGTCCACCAAATCATCTATTTTGGGCATAGAATAACCGTCAAATACTGACACTTGATTAGGTTTCCTAAAATCAAGGCAGATTCTAGCACCTCCTTCCGTTAGAGATGACCAATCACTCCTCAACTCTTCTATGATACCCAAGTCTTTCATTTTTGTATTTCCTTAACCACATCAGTTCTTAACCGCTCTGGTAACCTGTATGTCTTTGCCTAATAGGTGAGCATTCCTTGTCACTGTTACGTGCTCTCGACCACTTTGCTCGGCCTGGTACCATGCTAAAAGTACTGTTAAATGTCTTTAGCACATTATGAATGTCTGCAGTTTGTTCTGAGGTTAAGGAAACATTCACCTTTGCAGCATCAGCATGTACATTTTGTTCCAGTCTATCATAAGCTACATCAGTATCTTCCTTATTGGTTTCTGGTAAAACAACAAGGTAGGTTTTGGCATTTTCAACCCATTTCTTGAGGAGGTTAGCATGGTATATCTTAGAAGGATTTTTTCGTATCAGGGGTCTCTGTCTTGTAGTTAACTGTGCTAGTACATCTAAGCACTTTATAAGGCCCTTGCTATTTCATTAACAGTTTATTTTCTGTTGTGGGTAACAGTAGCAACACCTTTTCACTTGGCTCAAAACTTTTCTTTTACCCCATGGTAATAATATACCTTCTGCTGGTTCTGGGCATCTTCCTGATTACTATGGGCAATTTCAACATATTTTCCAGCTTCTTTCTTAGGGCACACATGTAAGATGTTATAATTGGTTCTGTGTGGGGTTATCTTTCCATGTTTCTTTTATCACATCCCATGGCCCTCTTGGCTGCCTGCCATACAGAATTTCAAATGGTGAAAATCCTGTTGATGCCTGTGGCATGTCTCTGTAAACAAAAAGTAGATACGGCAAGTATTGTTCAATCTTTCCTTCCCTTTTACAAAACTTCTTAACATGTGTTTTAGGGTTTGATTAAAATGCTCAACAAGACCATCTGTCTGAGGGTGATGGGGGAAGACTATTATGGCAGTGATACCTAGCAGTCTGTACAGCTCCTTAATCAATGCAGCACCAAAATTACTACCCTGATCAGTAATAATTTATTTAGGTAAATTTAGTGAAAATTTTGGCAAGCTGTGCTGCCACTTTTGGAGCTGTAACAGTACACAATTGAACTACTCCTGGATTTCGAGTAGCATAGTGTACTACCAGGGTAACTCTATTACCTTTTTACTTTTGTCTAAAGGACCAACCACACCCATTACAATTCTCTCAAAAGGCACATCTGTCAAGGGTAGAGCACCAGGGTTACTTTCTGACACTCAGCACAGGAATTACAATAGGTAGCAGTGCCTTCATGAATTCCAGGCCAGTAAAATCGACACAGTAATTTGGCAAGTGTGTGCTGAGTGATCCCAATATCAGTTTCATTTCCATACATTGATTTACACATATTTTTATATTAGCAGATATGCAAGGGAGGAAAACAGATGGTAAGGGAGGACTGAGAGACAGTGAGAGGCAAAGAACTGCAAGATTGTGAAATTGATTAAGTTCAAAGTCTCACAGGAAAGTTGGTTGCACAACCAGACAGAGAAGAGACAGCAAAGGAAAGAATAGATCCTTGTATTTAAACACTTTCTCCATAACAACTGGGACAGGGTCCTATTCCACCCTGTCACAGCTGGCTGAGCACCTTGGTGGTTGTTTCCTCCTCCCGCTTTAGTTGACTCTCATTGCAGAGTTTGCTTGCAACCCTCCATGGCATTTCTGTTAGAGGATAGAGTGAGAGTGTTCCCTGCAATTGCCCTTGAATTGATCTACTAAATTGCAATAGCAGAGCTGTCAACAACCAAAACTGTCCTAAAGCCTGAGGGAAGTTGGGGAAAAACTTTTGAAGCTGCAGTCATTTAATCCTTGCAGGGCTGCAGAATGAGCATATCTCCAGCTCAAGTCAGATAGATTCATTCCACTTCTTTCAGCAGCCTAGAGGTTAACTAGTTATCTCCTTACAATGACTGAATACTGACCCTGTAGCACATGGCTAATTAGGCACATGTATTATGTGGGAGACAGAGCAATGTAAGAAGTAGACCTGGACCCCCACCGAAAAAGCCTTGAAGCTGGAGTAGTCGTGTAGGAATTCCTACTGCCTGCTGCTGTCAAAACTCTCACTTGTCTGAGCTCTGTAGTTCAGAAATAAGCAGTACAACAAAACAACTCATACAGAGGGTATAGTGACTCAAATATTTTTACTCATACTGATCCAAAATAAGTATCTGTTTATAAGTGTATGAGCCCTGTTTGATAAATGAATACTCTGCAATGCCATGCAGCTCCAAATGTCAGTGCTAGAACAATGTTATCAATGTCTATCCATTTGCCTGTTATAGCAAGTTAAATTGATTCCATGCTAAGGAGGTACATTCTGTATGTGAACACTGTCTATTCTGCTTCACTCTGGAATCCATTTTAACTGGAATTTGAGGCACACGTACAGGGTTTAAGTATCCTTTAAATTCCGTTCTGCTAGTCCCTCTGTGCATTTATTGTCGATTTACATAATGTATCTCCTTGGAACCAGTTTAACCTTGCTGTGACAGGGAAATGGACATTCATTCTACAGCATAATATATTCAACTCGGATTTAAAAAACTGCATGTGCACAGATTATATTTTGCAACATTAGCAATGAACTTGATGAAAGTAGCCCTGATCTAATGCAAGTACTCCTGGGTCATCACATGTATGTGGCTGTGGTGGGATTTGAAGCAGGTGATTCATTTAACTGAAGCCAGGTAACAACACTTTGTAAACAAAAGACTGTAGAATACTGTTTTCTGTTGTGCCATAAATCTGATGTACCACATTTTACTGTCATGTTTTCTATGACACATATCAGATCACCTTACGAGGACAGGTTGAGGACCTCAACATGTACTCGTGGAGAGAGAAGAGAGGGTGATATGATCAAAACCTTCAAGTATTTAAAGGGCATCAACAGGTTAGTACAGAGTGCATGTTTCAATTAAAGGCAGACGGATTGCTGGGGAACAGCGTGAAGTTAGTGGAGGGAGTTTCAGGAGAGAGGTGAGGAGACATTACTTCATGGAGAGGGTGATGGGGTGGAATGCACTTCCTGAGGAAGTGGTATCTTTTAAAACAATGGAGAGCTTCAAAGGGGTGGGACAGGATCAAGGGTAAGATACTAGTCGGTGGGGCGTTGAGGGAAAGAAGGGAGCAAGGGGTGGGGGCAGTAGCAGAGTCTAACCTGTGTGATGCATGACTGAGCAGACACGATAGCCCAATTGGCCTGTATCTGCTGGCATTTTTGTATGTGTATGTATCACTACATTTTCTTACTTCAGATCTGAGATTTGGACTTGCTACTGTTATTGCAGAAGATGCTATTAGTTAAAAACAGTGATTACGTTTTTTTTTCTGTTATGACAGATTTGTACAAGGGGTAAGCGTGGTCATGTCAGAAATTAAAACTATAGACCAGATTACATTCTAATATAGCACAGAGCCAGATGAATTATACTAAAATGTTTAGCGACTACAGTGTACAATCTGAGATTGTGTCTTCATCTCGGTTAAACTGCTGAAGACCATGCAAAGATAACAAGAAAACAAGCATTTGTCAGTGCTGAAGGTTTCCTTTCATGGTGTATGTAGGATGGCATTCAGCGGCGCTCATGGCACTCGTTACTTGCAGCTTATTCAAGCTCACCACAGCCATATCGACTCTGGCTAGAGTTTGTTGGTCTTGCTGTTGAGAGTGTGAATATCAGACCAGATAAATGTTTTATTCTGTCATCTGTTTTTATTAATGGAGTTTGTTTCTCTAGAAAAGCTCATTTGGTAAAATTTGTCACTGGTGATGCCATTAACCAATGAAGTGTTTTTGTTTGTTTGTTTTACTTTGTTGCTGCAGAATGTTTTATTTATTTATTTAGTGAAATACTAGGATTATATCAACCTTTGAACCAGATGTTCTTTTACAAAGGCTGTGCATTAGAGAATGTATAAACAAAACACAAGTTGGCTATAGAGTGTGGGTTACCTTTCAAAAGTAGTTAAAAAAAAAAAACTCCTTGTTGCAAATGGAATTAGCAAGAGAGGCACTCAAAACAGACATTGGAGGTAAGATAGCCATCAGGAGATAGACTTAGTCAAAGTAAGTGCTTCAGTGTAGAGGGGAGCAATGAGGGTAATGCGGGGGTAATGAAATTATGCAGATCAAACTGCCTATTTGCAATCACATTTGCTTAGGGCCAGGAGCTGGTATACAGTTTAGATTTGAAGGGGTCCAACTTTGTCCAGTTAGTGATGTCCAGAGGAAGATCATTGAGTCAAGCCAGTGCTGTAAACCTAAGGACCTCTGGTTCTTAGAGGTATGTGAAAAGAGACTGGAAGTGATGTCAATCTGGAGGTCAAATAAGGTGCACCGAGGTGTGGGTGCCACTGTGAGCAGTGCTTCAGTGGAAGGGGAGTAAGAACTAATCTATCCTTAAGGAGCCAAGAGACAGGTTTGGTAGGTGCCACTGTAAGCAACTCTTCAGTGGTAGGGGAGTAAGGCCTAGTGTAACCTTATGAGCCAAGAGACAAGTCTGGTAGGTGACTTTACCTTTGAGATGAAGCCAGTTTGTGCATTCATAGAGGTCACAGGTGTGGGTTTGTTTGTCTGCACGAGACACCAGATGGCAGGATTTATTTAGGGCGATTGTTAATTTATTTAGGGTGGTATCAGTGGCGCCCCACAGATGACCAGGTCATAGTCTATGACAGAGAGGATTGAGCTGGTTACTGCCAGTCTCAGAGCCTCAGAAGTCAGACAGTGGCTATGTCTATATAGGATCCCAATCCTAGAATGTAACACCCTGGCACCTTGACTAGCAGTACAGGTTGTAGGAGAGAGTGGTGTCAAGTGTAATGCCAAGATATCTGAATTCTCTACTTTTGGCTCTTATGATTGTTCTCGATGGATAAGCTAATGGATTTATGTCTGTTTTGGGAACTGGAGAAAAGCATGAACTTTGTTTCTTTATAATTCATGAGGAGTTTGTGTTGAACAAACCAGGTTTCAACTGAGATAAAATGATGCTGTAGATTACTGGAAAGGGAAAGTGGATATGTGTCAGTTGAAAACAGGACTGTATTGTCCACAAACAGAATCACGTTGTTTTTGCAGGCTTGTGGGAGGTCATTAATGAAGAGGCTGAAAAGTAAGGGGCCCAAAATGGACCCCTGCGGGGACCCCATTTCAGACTGGAAGACTTTTGAAGGTATACTTATTCACTTCGGGCTTCACCCCAAGGTAGCTTTGAATGGCTAGTAGCTCGTGTAATAGCGCTTAGACGGTAAGAGAGTGTAGGAGCAAGGTATGATTAACGGTATCAAAAGCCTTTGTAAGATCTATATATATACCACTCAACCAGGTGACCTGGATCCCGGCTTTTTGTAAATATAGCCCATGTATTCAATGAGAGCAGTCATTGTACTGTGGGCTTTTCTAAAGCTGTGTTGTTATGGGCATTGAATATTGTACTTGTACAGGTGTTCAGTTAATTGGTCAGATACATTATGTTCTAGGGCTTTTGAGGGGAGGATGGATATAAGTCAGTTAGTTATTATGCTGTACCCTGTCACCACTCTTATGTACAGGATTGACAATGGCTGCTTTCCATTGTTGTGGGAACTGACCCTGGGAAAGTGATACATTCTGGAATCTAGTCAATGGTTTAACTGTGATATTAGAAGCATAGAAACATAGAATTTGATGACAGATAAGGACACAGCCCACCCAGTCTGCCCATTTCCTACCTATTGGATAAGCTGCAGATCCTAGTTAACCAGCAGCCTACTTCTCCTACCCCCTCCAGAATGGCCTTATGACTGTCCCTGCATGCTTGAATTCCACCACTGATTTTGACTCCACAACCTCCTCCGTAAGGCTGTTCCATGCATCCACAACCCTCTCTGTGAAAATACTTCCTTAAATTACCTCTGAGCCGTCTCCCATCTTCATATTGTGCCCTCTTGTTCTTGCACACCTCTTTTTGAAATATGCTACCCTCTTGGACTTTGTTGATCCCTTGAGGTACTTGAACATTTCTATCATGTCCCCTCTCCCTCCTTTCCTAAAGGCTATACATATTAAGCTCCTTTCATCTCTCTTCATATGTCTTCTGGTGCAGACCCTGCACCATTTTAGTGTCCTCCTCTGGACAGCTTCCATCCTGTCTATGTCTTTGTGGAATTGGGTCTCCAGAACTGCACACAGTACTCAGATGGGGTCTCACCAGCTGTCTGTACAGAGGATAATAACTTCCTGTTTTCTACTGGTAATGCCTCTCCCTATGCATCCCAGTATCCCCCAGCCCTCCTTGCTGCCCTCTCACATTGCTTGCCCACCTTTAGGTCATCTGATATGACTACCCCAGGTCCTTTCCATTTTGTTGTTGTTAGTATCTCACCCCACTGTGTACTCTTCCCCTGGGTTTTGTTTCCCAGGTGCATTATCTTGCCTTCTTAGCATTGAATCTAAGCTGCCATACATTTGACCATTCCTCTAACCTTGCAAGTCCCTTCTCATCCTTTCCACCCCACTCTGTGCATCAACTCTGTTGCAGATCTTTGTGTTTTCTGCAAAGAGACATACTTTTCTTCAGTCCCTCTGCAATGTCACTTATAAAGACATTGAAGAGGACCAGTCTAATACTGGACCCTGCGGTGCCCACTAGTAACCCTCCTTTCTTCTGAGTGGACTCCATTTACTATTACTCTCTGTGTCCTATTCTCCAGCCAATTCTTTACCCAGGATGTCATCTTGGGACCCTCCCAGGCTGGCTAACTTGTATATTAATCTTTTGTGTGGACTGTGTCAAATGCCTTGCTAAAGTCTAGGTAGGCCATGTCCAGCCCCTCCCTGATCTACTACTTTGGTCACCCAGTCAAAGAAATCTATCAGATTCATCTGGCATGACCTTCCGCTGTAGAATCCATGCTGCCTAGGGTCCTGTGCCCCTCTGGTCTCTAGACACTTGACAATTCTTTCCTTCAAGTGATTCCATCATTTTCCCTATCACTGAGTTAAACTAACAGGTCTGTAGTTCAGCCATATTGAGCCATGAGGGTTTTAGTAGTTTGAGGTCCAGTGTGTCACTGCCTAAACCCTGTACGCCAAGGACTTTGTGGAGTATCTCTTGAACTCATTGGATATGACATGCCGAAAATAAAAGGGATGTTGCAAGGAGAAGCAGTGGTGTGACTTCTTTCTGGCATATCCAGGTTCAGAAAAGAGAGTCAGGAGGGAGGCACCCACTGAGGGTTAGTGAATGCAGTGTTGAAGGTATCCACGATTTGTTTGTAATCTTGTGTAGTGATGTCATCAGCCACTAGCATTGTTGGGAACACTTTATTGGGCTTGCTTGTCAGATTTTTCATCTTATCCCAAGGTAAAGCCATTGCCCCATGAGTTAATTAGTTCACCCCGATAATGTTAGATTTAGCATAGCAAACTTCTCAGGTAAAGGTTATGTGCAGCTTTATAATTCTGCATATTGACCTGTTTTAGTGGCAGTGGCATGATGCCAGAGGGTGCCTCTGTGTTTCATCATATTGAGCAAGGCTGGGTTGAATCAAGGGTTGAGTGGACCCTTAGTTTTACTTCTGTGGAAGGGCAAACAGGTCACTCGCCTTGTTGAACTGCATTATAAGAGGTTTAGGACATGTACAATGTTATTGGAAGTGTATAGAAGGACTAGTCTCACTGGGCCAGGTGAGCTGGGAAGTCTGTTAGCTTTTTTTAGTACATATTTATAGATGATTTTAGTTTTAGGTTTGGGCACCTTGTTTTACCAGAGGCACATTACTGGGAAGTGATCACTCAGGGTGTCTGGGAGGGTTAGGTGTTGGCGATTCTGTGTGGGTGAGTGGTAAGGATCAGATCCAACAGGGATCTGTTACGATCCTATTATTATTGAATCTAGTGGTGGTTGTGATGACTTGGGTTGAGTCAAGGCTGCAGTGCCATCTTTGAATTGGTCAACTTCAGGGTGAGTCAGTTGATATTGAAATCCCCCATGACCACTACCTCTGTATGCTAGGGAAGGGATTCGGTATAATCAAGGGACCCTGTTGAATACAGATGCCTTGTCCCTGGGGGAATATAGGCAGATATTATGATAAGTGATTTACCTTGAGAGCTGAGCATTATTTTAATGGCAAGGGCCTGAGAGTTATTGACTGGATTAATCTGAGAGAGGATCAAACTTTTGAGAGTGTTCAAAATGTGTATCGCACAGCCCCTCCCTGTTTCCAACCAGTCAAGCCTAAAAAGGTGTAACCTGGAAGAGAGATAGTATTATCAGAGACCCTGGGCGAGCCAGGTTTCATTTAATGAGAGAATGTCTGGTTTTGTGCTGTGTAACCCAAACTTGAAGATCATCAAGTTTTGGCAGCAGACTGCGGATGTTGATGGATGCAAGTTTAGGGATTTATTGTCATTACTTTGGTGATTGGGTGGCTGCTGTGGACCTGGTTTAGGAGAATATTACCAGGTATGAGGAGAAGGAGAAGCAGGATGATCCAGGTGAAATAGCACTTGATCACACTGGTTGTGGTGTGACACCGATGGCTGGTGGAGTTTTTAGTTTAGGATTTATTGTCGTTACTTTGGTGGTTGAATGACTGCTGTGGATGTGGTTTAGGAGAATATTACCAGGTATGAGAAGGAGAAGCAGGATGATCCAGGTGAAACAGCATGTGATCATGCTGGTTGTGGTGTGACATCGATGGCTGGGGAGTTTTTAGTTTACGGTTTGGTTTACAGTATAGATAGATTGGAGAAAAGGATACACTCATACAGTGATGTTTGGCAATGGGAAACTAATGAGTGAAAAGTGATCTGAGATGCACAAAGGCAGGGTATATAGGGGTTCTGTGCCTTGAGGAGTTCTTTGGGAGTTAATACTTATATGAGCGTTCAAGGTGAGGGGCCATGTAGCAGGTTGGCAAGCCCAAGTAGAAATGGAGCAAATATGGTCATAATGACCATGGTTAATAACACTGAAGTTGAAAAAGAAGGCAGAATTTAACAGAAGATTGGATGGTAAGCCACGATTGTTTTAGTATAAGTGCAGTGTGCTCAGCACTGCCTCTAGTGGTGAATAGTATAAGGAGTAAATGAAGAATTGGACACTTTTAATAATTACAGTCATGCTTGACTGTGACAGGATGGAATGGACCCTGTCACATTTGTTATGGAGAATGTGTTTAAATGCAAGAATCTTTCCTGTCTCTTCTCTGTCTGGTTGCACAACCAAATTTTCCCAGGAGACCTTGGACTTGATCAACCCAAACAGTCTCACAATTATTTGCCTTCTCTGTCATTTTTTATTGCTGTCTGTTTTTCTCCCTTGCATATCTAGATCTGCTAGGATATAAAAATATGTGCAAATCAATGTATGGAAGCATAACTGATATTGGGGTCCCTTGTATTTGGAAACTATAAAGCATTACAGTTGAAATGTATATAATTGTATTTTGACATGACTGAAAAATGGGCCTCTCAGCAAGCACACTGTGTTCTATTGTGTACATCCTGCCTGAAATATACAAGGAGCAAGAACAGGATGCTTGAATTAAGAGTGAGGTTGAAACGAATTATAAGAGCTGAGCTGCAATTCCAAAAGGTTGAGTAGAAAAAGGGACACACAGAGACTGAAGAAAGATTTTATTTTATTTCTTTGTACATAGTTATTCTGAACAAGTTTTTTTTTTTATGTTACTACAACTGCAAATAAATAGTTTTGGTAAATTCTACAACTGCCTCTGTTTTTTTCTATGCTTCCTGACCTGTGCCTCTGACAGATGGTGTCACAAGTGGGATTTAAGCTGTGCATACCCTAAGACCAGAGTTTTGTGTGGGGTACTGGACCTAATACCAGGGAAGCATAGATGAAAGTATGGATTCTGCAGCAACAAGTCCAGGAGTGGTTACCAGGAGAATGGCAGCCAAATTAGCAATGACAGAAGTCCAGTTTGAGATTGTACAGCCAGCACAAGTTATGGAAAAGAATAGGCAGTGACAGAACCTGAAAGCCTGATGGACTTTTTTCAAATCATGGGCTATACAACAAAAGAGACTGAAAAGCAGAGAGAAAAGAGATGCAGGGACAGAAGTAGTAGATGAGAGAAGAGATGCAGCGACAGGAGCAGTGATGGCTGTATGCCTTGCAGGCTATCAAAGGCAGAGAATCCAGCACAGACCCAAGTGAGCAACAAATGCAAGCAACTTAAAAGCCATTAAACTTACTCAGTTGTGTCCCTCAGATGAGAATGAGGCATACCTGACAACTTTGAAAGAATTGCCACAGCCTGCCAGTGGCCAAAGCAGCAATGGACAATTAGACTGGTACCCTACCTGACAAGAGAAAGCCCAACTTGCCTACAGCAGTATGGACATTGCACAGTCAGAAAACTATGACCTGGTGAAAAGTAAAATCCTGAAAAGGTAGGACATATCCAGAGACATACAGGCAGAGATTTCGATCTCTGAGGTACAGCCCTGTTGACAATCCTCGAGCAGCCTTCATCCAACTCAGAGAACTCCTGATAAAATGGATCCAAACAGTGAGCAAAACAGTCCCACAGATCAACACATTTGCCATGGAGCAATTCATCAACATCTTGCCTACAGATGTGCAGCTGTGGGTAAAGGAACACCAACTAGAGAGTGGGTAAAGGCTGTTTCTTTGGCGAGGACTACCAAATGGCCAGACAGATGCCACAACAGTGCAGTAACAGCCAAGCACTGGTAAGATGCTCTTTTCCCATCTAAACTTCAAGCCTGATAAGAACTCTGGTGGGGTAACAAACCTGTGCAAAAGGCGTTATCTGCTATAACTAATAAACAGGCCATTTTGCAAGAAACTGCCATAATAAAGAGTGGTACTGGAGCAGATTTGTCCCTAGGCAAATTGGGTCAAGTACTTAACAGATGTGAAGATGGGGAATAAGACTGTGAAGTGACTCATTGATTTGGGAAGCAAACAGATCCCAGTGCATGTTAAAGTGCTGGGAAAACACTGTGCAAAGGGACCTGGAACTGGTGTCATCTGCATCCACAGGACACTCAATACTATCCCACCACCTAAATGACTCTGACCGTTAAGGGTGTGCCACCAAATGAAAGTGGAAGTAGTACAAAAGTTACCTGTACCTGTGATTACTGGAAGTGACTTTTCCAGGGTTTACTGAGTTGATCATAGAGGAAGTAAATCCTGATGTTTCAGCAGCTGTGGTGACAAGAATTCAGGCAAAGAAAATTTCAGATTGTGCGGACACTTTTCCTTTCAAAGATTTTATTCATACTTGTTTGAGCACAGCTCCAAGATCTGGAAATTCAGGAAAGAAAGATGAAGCCTTAAGAAACTGTGGCAACAAATGACTGCTGGACATGAAGGGTTAAAATATGAAAATGCTGAGACTAAATTGATAACTGATTGTGATTTTCTGTGAGAACAAGCCAACAATGTTTTCTCCAGGGTTATTTTAAACAGCTGGGGTGAAACCAAAACAGGGAGGACCAATGTTTAAAAAATGTAATGGGTTACTGTACAGAGTTTGGGTTAAACCTCAGACAAAGGAACAGACAGAACAGTTGGTTATACCACAGAGGTGTAGAACAGAGTTATTACAGATAGCACATGATAATCCTATGGCTGGTCACTCAGGGAAGGATCATACCTTTGTCAGATTGTTGTATAGATTTTACTGGTCTGGAATTCATGAAGATGTTGCTACCTATTGTAATTTCTGTGCTGAGTGTCAGAAAGTAGCCCCAGTCACTAGAAAAGCAAGGTGCCCTGGTGCCCCTACCCTTGATAGATGTGCCTTTTGAGAGAATTGCAATGGATGTGGTTGGTCCTTTTGACAAAAGTAAAAGGTAATAGATTTATCCTGGTAGTATGCGACTATGCTACCGATACCCAGAAGCAGTTCCAATGCTTACTGTTACAGCCCCAAAAGTTGAGGCAGAGCTTTACTAAAATTTTCAGTAGAGGGCATACCTAAATAAATTATTACTGATTAGGGTAATAATTTTGGTGCTGCATGTTAAGGAGCTGTACAGACTGCTAGGTATCACTGCCATTAGAACCTCCCCTTAGACAGATGGTCTTGTTGAGCATTTTAACCAAACCCTAAAACGCATGATAAAAGGTTTGAAAAGGGAAGGGGAAGACTGGGACCATTACTTGCCTTACCTACTTTTAGTTTACAGAGAAGTGCCACAGGCATCAACAGGGTTTTCACCATTTGAAATGCTGTATGGTAAGCAGCTAAGAGGGCCACTGGATGGGACAAAAGAAACATGGAAGATTACCACTCAGAAACAATCTATATCTTCCTATATGTGTGCCCTAAGAAAGAAGCTGGCAAAATATGTTGAAATTGCCCATATTAATCAGAAAAGGCCTAAAACCAGCAGAAGGTACTGTATACTATGACCATTGGATAAAAGAACAAGTTTTCAAGCCAGGTGAAAATGTTTTGCTACTGTTACCCACAACAGAAAATAAACTGTTAGTGATGTGACAAGGGCCCTATAGGTTCTTAGATGTACTGGCACTGTTAACTCTGAGATTCAGACCCTGACAGGAAAAATCCTATTAAGATATTGCATGCTAACCTCCTCAAAAATGGGTTGAAAAATTCCAAAAGCTGCTTTGCTGGTTTTACCAGAAACTGATAAGGAGGATATTGATGTAGCCTGTGATAGACTGGAACAAAGTGTAAATGCTGATGCTGTAAAGGTGAATGTTTCCTTAACCTCAGAACAAACTGCAGACATTCATAATGTGCTAAAGATATTTAAAGGTACTTTTACCATGGTACCAGGCCGAGCAAAATGGGTTGAGCATGTAATAGTGACAAAGAATGCTTGTCCTATTAGGCAAAAGACATACAGGTTACCAGAGCAGTTAACAGCTGATGTGGTTAAAGAATACAAAAAATTAAAGAAATGGGTATCATAGAGAGTCTAGGAGTGCTTGGTCATCTCCCATGGTATTTGTAAACAAAAGAAGGCAGTGTTAGAATCTGCCTTGATGTCAGGAAATGTAATCAAGTGTCAGAGTTTTCAGTTATCCTATGCCCAGAATAGATGATTTGGTGGACAGACTGGGAGTGCAAAGTATATCGGTACCCTCAATCTCACCAAGGGTTATTGTAAATACCTTTAGCTAAAGAATCCAGAGATAAAACTGCATCTGCCACCCATGTAGGATTCTATCAGTTCATCACCATGCCCTTTGGTTTGGTGTGCCAGCTACATTCCAGCGGTACATGGATGTCATTTACCCCTCACACTGGTTATTGTGCTGCGCACCTGGATAATGTGGTGTACAGTCCAAACTGAAAAAGCAACCAGGAACACCAGAGCAGTTTTCCAAGCTATCAAAAATGCAGGTCTAACAATTAATCCTACTAAATGTGCATTGGGCATGGGGAACCAGATATTTGGGCTATGTGTTGGGAAATGGAGATGTCAAGGCAGAGGTTTCTAAGATAGAAGCTGTAGCTAACAGCCCTGTACCTAAAACAAGCAAACATGTCAGGTCATTTTTAGGGCTGGCTGGTTATTATCAGAGATTTGTTCCCAACTTTGCTGAATTATCTACCCTCCCTCACTGAACTAACAAAAAATGATACTCAAATAATTTGAAATGGATCCCGGAGTGTGATGAAGCTTTTCAAGTCATAAAGGTTGCATTATGTTCGCCCCTGTTTTAAAAAGTCCAGATTTTGAGAACAATTTTACTACAAACAGCTGCATCCGAGGTAGGCCTAAGTGCAGTCGAAGTCAAAATGTAGATGGGACAGAACATCCTATTCTGTACATAAGCAGGAAATTGCAGGACAGAGAAAAAGGTACTCCACTATCGAAAAGGAGTGTTTTACGGCAAGGTGGTCCATGGTGGCCCCTCAAATTTTATTTACTAGGAACTGATTTTGTTCTTGTAACTGACCACAACCCTCTCTGTTGGCTAACCAGATGAAAGATAAAAATTCCAGAATCACAAGTTGGTACCTGGCACTGCAGCCATTTAAATTCATGGTGATTCATAAATCTGGTAAAGAGAATAGCAATGCTGATTTTCTGTCAAGATATGGATCAGGAATTGAGGGTTCTGAAGATTGAAAATAAATGTATGCATTTGAACTGTACTGTTTGCTGTACTGTTGTAAAAAAACAACAAATGATGCATATGTGCTTAATTGCTGAAAGCAGCAAATGTTAGAGAATAAAAACTTGTTTAATAAAACAGGTTCCTTCATAAGGAAGGAGGGTTGTATGTGACAGGGTAGAATAGGACCCTGTCCCATTTGATTATGGAGAATGAGTTTAAATGCAAGGATCTTTCCTTTTCTGTCTCTTCCTGTCTGGTTGTGCAACCAAATTTTCCCTGGAAGACCTCAAACTTGATCAACCCAAACAGTCTCGCAATTCTTTGCCTCTCTCTGCCTATCAGTTTTTCTTGCTGTCTGTTTTCCACCTTGCATATCTAGATCTGCTAGGATATAAAAATATGTGCAAATCAATGTATTGAAATGTAACTAATATTGGGATCCTTGTGTTTGGAAACTATATAGCATTACTGTTGAAATGCATATAATTGTATTTTGACATGACTGAAAAAGTGGCCTCTCAGCAAGCACACTGTGTTCTGTTGTGTTCATCCTGCCTGAAATATACAAGGAGCAAGAAAAGGATGCTTGAATTAAGAGTTATTCTGAACAAATTATTTTTTTATGTTACTGCAACTGCAAATAAATAGTTTTAGTGAATTCTACAACTGCTGCTCATTTTCTTATGCTTCCTGACCTGTGCCTCATGACAGTGACCAACAGGTAACTATATAAGAAAGAGTCCTGAAAGGGGGTAGATGGTGAGCCAGCACACAGCACTGGCAGGAATACTTGAGCTGTAGTGCAGAGTCCAGGCAGTCACTCCATACCTTTATGCTTGTGGACAGGTGGGCAGGTAGGAGCTGTGGCTAAGGTTCAGCCAAAACTCCCAAGCTGCAAAGCTGCGACTGATCTTCCTTGCCCAAGTGAGGGCTAGAGTGCCTGCCAGGAAAGGCAAATGTGGATTAAGAAAGCCATTTCCTTTGTTATTCAAAATGGGGTTGGGATAGCAGAAACTGAGGTGAGGGATAGAGAGCGAGAGAGAGAGAGAGATCAAGAGAGAGCAAAGAAACAGGTAGAAGTAAACTTTTATAAAATTACAATTTAAAAGTTTGAATTAAGGCTAACTTAGACTCTGAAAATCCTGGGCAAATCGTACTCCTAAAATATAAATGTTGCAAAAAAACACAAGCGGCAGTAGCTGCCCAAGAATAGAGTAATGAAGGTCCAGTTGGCTAAGAGAAAAGGTGCCAAATTCAACACCACCAAGCTGGCACAGAGTCCAGACAGTCGCTCCAGTACCTGTATGCTTGTGGACTAGTGGGCGGGAAGGAGCTGCGGCCAAGGTTTGGCTGAGAATCCCAAGCTGCAAAGATGCAGCTGAGCTTCCTTGCCTGAATGAGGGCTGGAGTGCCTGCATGCTTGCGAATGGGTGGGCGGGCAGGATGCGGCCAAGGTTCGGTCCAGAATCCCGAACCACAAAGCTGCAGCTGATCTTCCTTGCCCAAATGAGGGCTGGAAAATGTGGAGATATAATAAGTTAACTGTGATCTGTGTATGGATTGTTTTGGGTCTAGCAGAATGTGGAGATATATTGAAGCTAACTTTGATCTGTGTATGCATTGTTTGGGTCTAGGAGCATCTGGAGATATAATGAAGCAAACTGTGATGTGATCTGTGTATGAATTGTTTGGGTCTAGCATTGTGTGAGGTAAAATGAAGCTAACTGATCTATGTATGCATTGTTTAGGTCTAGCAGCGTGTGGAGATATAATGAAGATAACAGTGATCTGTGTATGCATTGTTGGGGTCTAGCAGTGTGTGGAGATATAATGAAGCTAACTGTGATCTGTGTCTACATTGTTTGGGTCTAGCAGTGTGGAGATATAATGACACTAACTGTGATCTGCGTATGCATTGTTTGGGTCTAGCAGCATGTGGAGATATGATGAAGCAAACTGATCTGTGTATGTATTGTTTGGGTCTAGCAGCATGTGGAGATATAATGAAGCTAACTGTGATCTGTGTCTGCATTGTTTGGGTCTAGCAGCGTGTGGAGATATAATGATACTAACTTTGATCTGCATTATGCATTGTTTGGGTCTAACAGTGTGTGGAGATATAATAAAGCAAACTGTGATCTGTGTATGTATTGTTTGGGTCTAGCAGTGTGTGGAGATATAATGAAGCTAACTGAGATCTGTGTATGCATTGTTTGGGTCTAGCAGCATGTGGAGATATAATGAAGATAACTGTGATATGTGTATGTATTGTTTGGATCTAGCTCAAAGGTAAAAATTGTGACATGCACTGGGATGTTGACCAGGCTAAATAAAGATGCAGGCATAAGGCTTTGGATAGCGCCCAGAATAAATGGAAAAAGCTATTGCAGTGCTCTCCAGGTTACTGAATCTGCCAGCAGTAGCAAACTGCAACCACCATATACAGTAGCTGATGCGGTGGTTGAACCAGAAGCCTGCCCAGTCGGAGTTTCCTCAGTTGACAGGGAGCAACCAGGGCAATAACTGTTGGATCGGCCAGATGACAGTACTGAGGGTTATATTTACATTACTGGTATCACTGGGGCAACCAGAGTCTATTCTCAAACTCTGATCTCCTGGTTGCAGTGCAGGATACTGTATCTATCACAGGGCTAATGCCAGTGGTTGTGCCCTTAACTCTGATTTACCTTTGTTCTCTTAACAGAAGCAGAATTTCCAGTCCCAGAAAACTACATGACATTGATTGTGAAAGAAGAAGAAGAAGAAGATGACTCAGTATTGGAGTCCATGAGCAAGGATGAGACCGTACGTCAGCAGTCTCCTGAAGAAAGCCCCATCAACAGTAAGTAGGTAGCCTGGCAAATGTTACATGCAGGATAGATGCTGAGAAGCCCTGATGATCTCCGAGTGGGAACCTGAACCTCTCCTTTTCTGACTCGCGATCTCCCAGGTGGCAGTGCAGAGGGTAATGTCTGTATTTTGGTATAATACAAGTGTGGTAAACCTGAATCCATTCTCGGACCAAGCACTTCCAGATGGCGTACTAGAGGTTATATCTGTGTCATTTGTGTAATACCAGAGTGGAAAACCTGAGTCCATTCTCAAACGTGGGATTCCTAGCTGGCCCAGTGGCATGGAAGGCTAAGGCATCTATGCCTTACTTCCTGCTGTGCTGATGACCTGTGTTCATGACACGAGTGGATTGTCAGGGGCTGGCCAAGGAGGGAGCAGATTGAGTGTCCAGAGAACAGATCTCCTCTGTCCGGGAAGAGTATGAGTATTGACTGGCATTTGCCTGGACCCTAATGGTGGCTTGGGGCTGGCATGTCATGTCTCATAAACATAGGGGAGGAGGTGGAGCAGACACCTAGTAGGCAACACACGGAGGTGTGTAAAGCTTGGCCATTAGCATGCTTGCATACTCTCACAGCTGCACTTGGAGGATGGGTCTAAGTTGGAGGAAAATCATGGCAGCTGACTGGCAGGATGACATCCGTCCCTTGCAGGCTCCACACCTGGCCAGCTGGACACCTCAGTGAACCTGATCCTGTTCCTGGTGGGGGCCTTTTGGGGGCCATCTGCTGGAGGATGAGAAGCCTTAGGGGAAGAGCCAACAGTAAGTCCTGTGGACACTGGGGTGATGGGGATGGCTGACCAAGGAGCTGAAACAAATGAATGTAAAGAAGAAAACTGACACTCCCAAGTGGCAGTGCAGGGGTTAGGGTTATGTGTTTAACCTTGGCATAAAACCAGGGTGGGACATCTGAGTCCATTTTGAAACCCGAGACTTCCAGGTGGCAGTGTAGGGTTAAGTGTGTTTTATTATTATAATACCAGAGCAGGGAAGCCCAGTATATTCTTAGACCTGGAACACCAAGGCTGCAATACAGGGGTTATATGTGAATCATTGGTATAATACCAGTTCCAGAGTACATTCTCAGACCAGGGATTCCCAAGTGGCAGTGCAGGGGTTATATATGTATCATTCATATAATGCAAGGTGGGCACCTGAGTCCATTCTCAAACTCTAATCACCCTGGTTGCAGTTCAGAGAGTTATGTCTGTATTTACCACACAACCCCAGAGTTTAATGGCTCTGAGAAGTATTCTAGTTTCAAGTGACTACATGCCAGATTCTAATCTCCAGTTTGAGTACAATGTAGAAATTATGAGAGAACCTGTCTGGGCCTAAAGATTTGTCAGAAGTAAGAACCAATGTAGCCCTTTCTACCTCAGATACAGAAATGGAGCTGCCAGACACTGAGTCATAGTAGGGTCCACTGAGGAAGGTTAGCTCACTAGAGATATTCAAAAATTACAGTGCCTGAGGGTATGCTAAATGGATCCTCATCATACAGGTGTTCATAATAACACTTGAATTATTTTACAATATCTCTAGGGAGATTAACACAGTATCTCCGAGCTAGGCCAGACATCTGTAATCAAGTGGGCCATTTCTTGTTGTTTACGCCTCATCGCTAAAAGCTTTCTGGCTTTTTCGCCAAACATTTCATAATTTATCTTAGCCCTGGAAAGAGCCTGTCTCTATTCAGTTCTGTGTATTTGGCCCATTCTTGATTAAGGCAAATACAATCCAGCTCAGAAGAGGAAGGAGTAATGTTTTCTCTAGCTGACTGATTGAATGCAGAAGCTCCTGAATCTGCCTTTCCCATGTTTTTTTCCGTAAGGTGGCTAAACATATTAGCTCCTCTAATAGCATATTTGAAGGTGCTCCAACAGGTATCTAAAGGACATCTAAAGTCATCTGTCCAGGAGGGGAAGCAGGCTCCTAGGTGATAGGTTTAAATGCTTTATTGGCAAGCTTTTAAACTAGTCAGAGGGGAGGCACTGGTGAGCAGGAATTCCCAGCCTCCCCCACAAAACAGGGTAATCATTGAGGTAAACACCAAGGTAGAGAGGTCAATAGGAGCAGACAGGGGTAAATGGAGAAAAGCCAAAGACAGTAAGTGCAGGGATGGGGCTCAAAGAGTTAAGACCATAATAAAATTGAGGGTGATGAGTACCAATGTCCGTAGTCTGGGTAACAAGCTTACTGATTTAGTAGCCTTGATGGAAGAGGGACACCTGTAATTTGTGGCAGTCACAGAAACATGGTGCACAGGAGAACCATGACTGGGATGCAAACATACCAGGGTATGCAATCTACAGGAGGGACAGGGAGGGTAAAAGAGGAGGAGTAGCTCCACATAAGAGAAGAGATCAAAGCAACAGAATTAAAGGGTAAGCAGGGAAGAGAGGAGGCACTGTGTGTCATCTTGAGACAGGTAATGGCACCACAATCTGCACGGGCTTGTATACAGATTCCCATCTCAGGGGAGGAAATGGACAAAGAAATGTTAGAAGGCATCCTTAGAATGGCAGAAAAGGGAGATTTTGTTGATGGGAGACCTGAGTATGCCATATGTTAACTGGAGCACCTTTGCTGCAGCCACATCGAAGAGCAGGGTCATTCTCGATGCCCTGCAGGGGCATGCCTCAGACAGCTAGTGCTGGATCCCACTCAGGAGGTAACAGTCTTAGACCTGGTACTCTTAAATGGAGGTGGTGAGAGGATCACAGATTTAGCAATGGGTAGTCATCTGGGAACTAGCAACCACCGAACAGTGTGGTTCACAATAAACACATCTGTAGAGTCAAGCTATATAAAAGACAAAAGTACTTGACTTTAGGAGGGTTGATTTTGGCAAAATGGGTGAGTGCCTAAGGAGTGCACTAGCAAATGGGCAGGAAGGAGGGTAGAAGAACAATGGGAGAAAATCATAACTGCCATCATACAGGCAACAAGTCTTTGCGTGAAGCAAATAAGCAAAATGAAGTAAAAACTAATGTGGTTTTCAAAAGGTGACGGGAAAGGTTAGGGAGAAAAGACAGCATTCAGAAAGTATAAGGAATCACAGAATGAGCAGGACAGAGAACTGTAGAAACATAGAAACATAGAATTTGACGGCAGATAAGGACCACTTGGCCCACCTAGTCTGCCCATTTTCCTACCTAACAGATAAGCTGCAGATCCTAGTTAACCAACAGCTTACTTCCTCCTACCCCCACTAGGACTGCCTTATGTCTGTCCCATGCATTCTTGAATTCCCCACTGTTCTTGACTCCATGACCTCCTCAGGGAGGCTGTTCCATGCATCCACAACCTCTCTGTGAAAAATACTTCCTCACATTACCTCTGAGCTGTCCCCTTCTATCTTCAAATTGTGCCCTTGTTCTTGCACATCTCTTTTCTGAAAGATGCTACCCTCTTGTTGATTCTCTTGAGGTACTTGAAAGTTTCTATCATGTCCCTCTCTCCCTTCTTTCCTCAAGGGTATACATATTAAGCTGCTTTAGTCTTTCTTCATATGTCTTCTGGTGCAGACCCTCCACCATTTTGGTTGCCCTGCTCTGGACAGCCTCTACTCTGTCTGTGTCTTTCTGGAGATGGGGTCTCAGAACTGCACATAGTACTCAGATGGGGTCTCACCAACTGTCTGTACAGAGGGATAACTACTCGTTTCTACTATTGATGCCTCTTCCTATGCATCCCAGCATCCCCCAGCTTTCCCATCGCCTTCTCACATTGCTTGCCCACCTTAAGGTCATCTGATATAATTACCCCAGGTCCCTTTCCATTTTTACTGTTGTCAGTATCTCACCCCCCATTGTGTACTCTTCCCCTGGGTTTTGTTTCCATGTGCATTACCTTGCACTTCTTTGCATTGAATCTGAGCTGCCATATATTTGACCATTCCTCCAACCTTGCCAAGTCCCTTCTCATCCTTTCCACTCCATCTTGTGTATCAACCCTGTTGCAGATCTTTGTGTCATCTGCAAAGAGACATATTTTTCCTTCCAGTTCCTCTGCAATGTCACTTATAAAGACATTAAAAGAACTGGTCCCAGTACTGAACCCTGCAGTACCGCTAGTAACCCTCCTTTCTTCACTGTGTACTCCATTTACTACTACCCTTGCATCCTGTTGTCTAGCCAATTTTTAAATTTTATCAGTTAAAGCAGAAGGAAAGGGGAGGCAGTCAGAATAGCAAGGCTCAAACTGAGGAAAAGATAGCTAACTCTGTTAAGAAGAGGGATAAAAACTTTTATAGGTACATCAGGAGTGAAAGAAGACCAAGGAAGGATAGTGAGGCTTGATAAAGGGAGGGAGGTGGGCAGAGGATGACAGTGGAAAAGCAGAGATACTGAATGAGTACTTTTGCTCAGTATTCACAAAAGAAGAAGAGGGTGGGAGGGTCCTAAACCAAGGCATAGAAGCACTCTGACGGGGGTCGATAATAGTCCATTCACAGAAGAAAGGATCCTGAGAGAACTCCTAAAACCTCAGGGTGGACAAAGCAATGGGGCCTGAGTTTAACATCACAAAATGCAAGATTATGCATTTTGGCCATAATAATAGTAGAGCGCAGTATAAGTTATATTCACAAATTATTATGGCTACAGATAGTGAGAAAGACCTTGGGGTAACTGTCACTGATAAATTAGACTTTGACAGGCACAATAGTGCTAGTATAAGTCAAGCCAGTAGGATCATAGGCAACTTGTTGCACAATATTAGAAGTAGAGAGAGGTTATGTTGCCCTGTACAGATCCTGGTGAGACCTGTGCTGGAATATGGGTCCCTTTTGTTCAGTACAGAGTGTTATGGGAGGTAAAAGGGTGGAACGGTGCAGAGAAGTTTCACTAGAAATGTTGAAGAGGTGGTTGGTTTAGAATATGGTTCCAGATTGATGAATCTGGGATTGTATTCAATGGCATATAGAAGGGTAAAGGGTGATTTCTGTTATGTGTATAGATCAATGAGTGATGGTTTGCTATGTGAAGCAGCAGAATTAAATTGAAGTAAAATGTGAGGATGGGTATAAGGGTTCATGATAAACAGTTGAGAGGTGAGAGATATAGAATGAGTCAAAGAGGGAAGTGGTTTAATCAGAGGGTGGTGAATGTTTGGAATGGTCTCCCTAAACAGGTGGTGGAAGTTAATAGCTTATCCAGTTTTAAGAACTTACTGGATAGGTATATGGAGAAGAAAATGGAGTTATGTCCAGTGAGTTAGTGGCAGGTCCTTTATATGGCTCTTGTAGCTCATGGACCTGAATTTATTTATGAACCTGACAGGTTTCACCCCAGAATTGTAAAAGAACTAAGGAGAGACCTAGTGACATCACTTGATTACCTTTAACAAATCGTGGGAGGATGGTGTGGTGCTTGAGGATTGAGGAGGGCAGATGTGATTCCTCTTCACAAAAGTGGGAGCAATGCAGAGGCAGGGAACTACAGACCTGTTAGTTTAACCTCAGTGGTAGGGAATGATGGAATCTCTTATGCAAGAGAGAATTGTTGAGTGCCTAGAGGCCAGAAGGGCACAGGACCCAAGGCAGCATGGATTCACAGTGGGAAGATCATGTCAGAAGAATCTAATAGATTTCTTTGACTGGGTGACCAAAGTAGTAGACCAGGGAGGGGCTGTAGTTATGGCCTACCTAGACTTTAGCAAGGCATTTGACACAGTCCCACACAAAGATTAATAAACAGTTAGCCACCCTGGGAGTGGGTCCCAGGGTGATAGTCTGGGTAACAAATTGACTGACCAACCAGACACAGAGGGTAGTAGTAAATGGAGTACACTCTGAAGAAAGGATGGTTACTAGTGGGGTACCGCAGGGTTCAGTAATGGGACTGGTCCTCTTTAATGTCTTTATGGGAGACATTGCAGAGAGGCTGGAAGGAAAAGTATGCCTCTTGGCAGATTATACAAAAATCTACAACAAGGTTAATACACAAGGGGGGTTAGAAAGGATGAGAAGGGACTTGGCCATGTTGGAGGAATGGTCAAAAATATGGCAGCTTAGATTCAATACATAAAAGTGCAAAGTAATGCACCTGGGAAGCAAAACCTAGGCAAAGAGTACACAGTGGAGGGCGGTACTAACAACAACAAAAAATGGAAAGGGGCTTTGGATAGTCATATTAGATGACCTTAAGCTAGGTGAACAATGTGAGAAGGCAGTAAGGAGGCTGGGAGGATACTGGGATGCATAGGAGAGGCATCACCAGTAGAAAACATGAAGTTGTTATCCCTCTGTACAGACAGTTGGTGAGACCCATCTGGAGTACTGTGTGCAGTTCTGAGACCCCATCTCAGCAAACACATAGACAGGGTGGAGGCTGTCCAGAGGAGGGTAACAAAATGGTGCAGTGTCTGCACCAGAAGACATATGAAGAGAGGCTAAAGGAGCTTAATGTATACCCTCAAGAAGAGGAGGAGAGGGGGAATGATGGAAACATTCAAGTACCTCAAGGAATCAACAAAGTCCAAGAGGATAGCATATTTCAGAAAAGAGATGTACAAGAACAATGGGGCACAATTTGAAGATAGAGGGGATGGCTCAGAAGTAATGTGAGGAAGTATTGTTTTCATGGAGAGTGTAGTGGATGCATGGAACAGCCTTCCTGAGTTGGTTGTGGAGTCAAAAACAGTGGGTGAATTCAAGAATGCATGGGACAGACATAAGGCAATTCTAGTGGCGGTAGGAGGAAGTAGGCTGTTGGTTAACTTAAATCTGCAGTTTATCCATTAAGTAGGGAAATGGGCAGACTAGGTGGGCCTAAGCGGTCGTTATCTGCTGTCAAATTCTGTGTTTCTGTGTTTCTGTGTTTCTATAGGTTGCAACAAAAACAGCAAGAGAAAGCAGATTTTCCTTTTTGCATCTTGGAATCTGTACCTCTGACTAGAATGAATCTTGGCAGTTCAAGAAACCTTGCCCACCAGACCATGCATGCAAACATTTGTGCAATTCCATTGAACAGTAGTGAAGCTATAAAGTACAAAACTAGGGACTTAACATGAAACAGCCTACTCAGCCTTAGCTATAGTGCTGCTACTGTGCCACTATAATTCAAGACAGCTAGAGAACTGATGCTTGTGGAGAGATGTGTACATGCTATTGAGCCCATATGCAAATGACTCTTAGATCCTTGCATTCTCAATGGTCTCTAGCATATTAGGGATGCATATGGCTCACTGGAACCCGGCACTATTCCTGTTTGTGCTGTACCATCCTCATCAGGTTCCTGTGGGGTCAGATTCTGTCTGTGTCAGCACAATGCTTAGTCATAATGCACTATGCCAACCTGGCCCCATATTCAAACACTTAGCATGCTCTTGTTGGAGTGCACTAATCAACTAAATATTTACCCCAAGCTGGCTGTGTACTAATTGCCTCATGGGTCCCCTGTCAGCACACACAACTGGTTCTGAATATAGGACCTATATATTTTAGTCGGTGAAACCCAAAGTCCACAAGACTGTGGCTACTGGAACTAGTAACATCATGTAAGAAAACATGTTCAGCATTGATAAATACTTGTTTAGCTAGGTGGGATATTTGCAGTTGTACCGTCTGACTTTAGTGACTTGTTAACTGGATTATAAAAAAAGCACTGAACCCACTTTGTGCACTTGTTTTGATTACTGTTTGGGGTGTACTCTACATTCAAAGATTGTTCGTCTGTATTGTGTATAATTTAGCTTTAGGTAACTAGTCCTGCTGGACTATGTTAACCTGCTGACTGCTGCTATCCTCCTGGAACTCCCATGAAAATGAGATGTTGTATCTCGTAGGGTTATCCCACTGGGAATCATTTCAAATAAATAAAAATAAAATGTGATTTTTTTTTTAAACTTTGTTTGATATTGGTAACTGCACTTTAAAAATGTGATTTTGTTTTACTCATGAGAATCGCATTTTATATTGTGGATGGTCACCAGAACCAGTCAGAATATAATTGCATTGCATTGTACTGTGACTATCTCTAGTGACTATCTGCATTATAAAATGTGAGTTTTATTTTACTTAGGAGAATCACATTTGTATAGCTCAGTCACCAGAGCCCATCAGAATACATTTGCATTGCATTGTGACTGGCTCTGGCCATGTGTATTACAAAATGGGATTCTTCCTTTTACTCGCAGTGGGGGTAGCTTCAGTTGCATTGTATATTTGCTGGTTCTGATGACTACATGCATTAAAAAAGTATTTTTGCTTTTTGGTCAGTAGGGATAGCTGCAGTTGTATTGTGCTCTGTCTGACTTTGGCGACCCCTGCATTTAAAAATGTGTGATTTTTTTTATTCAAAGACGGGTAACTGCTGATTGATATTACACTCTGTCCTACTCTGACTTAGGTTACTGTTGGCATTTTGAGAATGTATTTTATTTTTTCTGCACTGGAAATTTTTCCATGTGGTTCTGTATGAGTTGCTGAATAGTCTTTGAACCTGTACCATTACTTTTTGGTTAGCATACCCTTCTGCCATGTTTTATTACCTGTCCTTGTGACCAACTGTCAACCAATGAGAAGCCAGAATTGGTCAGATCCATTCTATGAATATTATCAATAAAAGCAATAAATTGAAATGTTGCAGAAATAATCATTAAAGCCAACGTGCAGTATTTAAAAATGGGAATATCTGAAAACACATTTCTGAGGTTAAATCGCAGGAAAGTTGACTGAGCTTTTAAATAGATTCAGATAAAAACAACTGACACATCTGTTTCTTATTGTAAGAAAATACTAACTAAATATCTATTTTTCAGTCAGCAGGATGTTTGAGAGCAATGAGCATTGGAATCATCATAAATCACATGAGAATTGCTATCTAAGTCACATAACAGAGAAACCTCATCTGTATCCTCTGTGTAGGAAGAATGTCCATTCCATCACTGTACAACAACAGATTCATGAAGGTGAGGGGCAATTTAAATGTATCAAATATCAGAGAAGTTTCAATAAGTTAAATGCAATAAAATGTACTGACAAGAGTTTTACTGTGTGGCATAAAACTACAACATATGCAGTTCACAAGAAACCATATAAATGCTCAATGTGAAAAGTGTTTTACAGCACAGAGTATCTTCATGAGACATCAGCAAACTCACTGTGGGAGAGACTATATAAATGTGATGAATGCGACAAGAGTTTTTGCCATAAGAGTAGCCTGATAAGACATCAGCAGATAGACATGGAGGAGAGACCATATAAATGTGACAAATGTGACAAGAGTTTTCACTACAAGAATCACTTGATAAATCATCAGCAAATTCACTCTGGAAAGAGACCATATAAATGTGCTCACTGTGACAGGAGTTTTGCCCAGAAGAGTGTCCTGACAAAACATCAGCAAATTCACTCAGAAGAGAAACCATATACATGTGCTGAATGTGCCAAGAGTTTTCACCATAAGTATAGTCTGAAAATTCATCAGGAATTCACTCTGGAGAGAGACCATATAAATGTGATGAATGTGACAAAAGTTTTGCCAGAACAATAGTCTGATAAGACATCAGTGGATTCACATGGAGGAGACCATATAAATGTGCTGAATGTGATCAAAGCTTTTACTATAAGAGTAGCATGATAAGTCATCAGCAAATTCACTCTGAAGAGAGACCATATACATGTGCTGAATGTGACAAGAGTTTTCACTACAAGAATAGCTTGATAATTCATCAGCGAATTCACTCTGGAGAGAGACCATATACTTGTGCTGAATATGACAAAAGTTTTCACCAGAAGAATAGCCTAATAATTCATCAGCGAATTCACTCTGGTGAAAGACCATATAAATGTGCTGAATGTAACATGAGCTTTAGTGTGAAGGCCACCCTAAAAACATCAGCAAATTCATTCTGGAGAGACCATATACATGTGCTGAGTGTAACATGAGTTTTAGTGTGAAGGATACCCAGAAAAACATCAGCGTATTCACTCTGGAGAGAAACCATATAAATGTGCTGAATGTGACAAAGGTTCTGTAGTACACAATTAGAAACCGTTGCGCATCTCGTAGCTGGATGTGAGTACTCATGGCAGAAGACCTGTATGCCGAAAGACACAACAATGCAGCAAGACTGATCCACTGAAACTGTGCAGACGCTTATAACATACAGGTAGCAGAGAGACACTGAAACTTGAACCACAAAGAATCACATTTGGAGACACTAACCCCAAGAGAGAGGCTATATAAATGTGCTGAATGCAGCAAGAATTTTTGCAAGAAGAGTGACCTGAGAAGGCATCAGTGAATTAATTCTGCATGTGCTGAGAAGAGTGCTCTCAGCATAAATCAAAGACTAATACAGTATTGAGTTCCTGATTTCTGAATATGCCCTGGCTTAAGAATCGGGTCCATTCTCATCACAGTATTAAAAATCCCTGAACATTTGGAAACATTAACTGAGAGAGAGATCATATAAATGTGCTCAGTGCGACAAGAGTTTTTGCTGAAAGAGTAATCTGATAACCTATCAGCAAATTCACTCTGGATAGCCACTCCCTAGTGATTACAGTATCCTGCACACAAACAGACAAAAAATCATGAAATACCAAGACATGCACACAGAAACTAAATTGGCATGGAATATGGACATACAAATCATCCTAATAGTGCTTGGAGCAATTGAGTTAATTGAAAGAACTTTCAAGCACAACTAAATATGCTGCCAATATGCGTGACACTTTATGAACTACAAAAGAAGCTATCCTTCAGGCAATGTGCATAATGAGAAGGGCACTCTCAGCAAACATCAAAGGCTAATACAGTACTGATTTCTGGTTTTAAAATATGCCTGGTTTAAGAATGGGGTCCATTCTTGTCATAGCACAATAAACTCCTGAACATTTCTGTTTCTGTCCACATTCTGTGTGACTGCCTCTTGGGTGGTGTGACAGGTCTGGCAGAGAAGAGAGAAGTGAACTGCTTTATTTACTTTTGTTTTAAAGTGTGGGCTGCATTATTTGTTGGGGATACTAGAAGAGGGAGCTGCTGAGAAGGGTAGTTCTAAACTGCCTAAGTGTAATACTGAGCTCCTTGTGAGACATGGGAACAGGCAGGTGCTGCAAAATATGACTGTATTAGGCAGTTGAGTGTAGGATAAACCCAACAGTGCAGGATACTACATTTTAGAGAGGATTCTTCTTAATTTTGTGCAGCGGGTGTGAGTGAGATCACGTGACCCACCTAGTTCCAGGCCTCAGCTGGGATAAAAGAGCACTCTGTGAGCAGAGCAAGCACTAGCGAGCATGCACACATTCGCCACATGTGAAGACGCATGCAAAGACATGCGCAGCACGCCTGCACTTTTCTGTAGGTGTCAGCAGGGGAAGAGAGTTCTGTAGACCATTGGAGGTAGCCAGAGGTGATGCATTATATAGGTAGGTGTGTGTGTGTGTGTACATATACACACACACACACACACACATACACACACACACACACACATATGGAACAACTATGCTGTAAAGCAGCAGTAATGGATGCAAACATTGTCAAACTCAAGGGTGGGCAGATAGGCCTGAGATGTATTGTATGTAACAAATTTAGAACCGAATTGGTGAATGAGGTCCTAATCTTTTCCTGTAAGAAATGTAATGAAATTAAGGAACTTAGACAAAAATTACTGGAAGCAGAAATGACAATAGTATCACTGAAACAAAGTAAAATATTACAGGTAGTGGAGCTATGTGTAAATCAAGAGAAAGGAGGAAGGGAAGGTATTGCCCAGGAAAACAGAAAAGAGGAAGAGGACAGGGACAGGATGATGCACCATGAGAACCTGAGCAAAGAAAACTTAAGAAAGAGAAAAGGCAAGCCCTAGGTTTCAACCGTCTCTCCAAAATAACTTTGAACCACTTTTATTATTAGATGATGACAATAATATACCAAAGCAGGTACAGAGCATAACGGTTGAGATGGAAAAAGGTGGAGATGGGACAAAGTGGTATACCAGAATGTAATACACAAGCACGAACAAACATGAGTCAAATAGAAACACAAACAAATATAAGGCAATCAGAAGAGAATGACTGCATACAAAGGGGTAGTAAGGATGAAACAATTGAAACCTCATATGCAGTAGAGGGACAGGAATATAGGAAAAGGCAGGAAGGAAGCAGAGCAAAAAATTAATGAGGAACATGTCATGGATGTAGCAGACTGTGAAATGGAAGCAAATGAGTCTGAGAATAGCACTAGTGAGGAAAGGAGTAGGAAAATGTCATACATCCTTGGTGACTCACTAATAAAATATATTGACAGGTATACCACAGGTGGAAATAAGGAGTGCTACTTCAAGTTACTTTTCAGGGGCTAAGATAAAGGACATCAGAAATATGCTAAAATACATTATAAAAAGAATGATGGTTCAGCAACAGTGATTCTTCATGTAGGTGTGAATAATTTACACTCAAGAGAAATAGCAGATATCAAAGGAATTCAGAGGGCCAGCCATTGGCGCAATGCTTGGATTTCCGCCATGCGCCGGTAACCTGGGTTTGGGCATGGACCTAGGTCATTGAAGGGTAGGCTGGGGGAGTTGGATTGAGCATCCCTAGGACTGCTCTCCTCCTCTGGGGGAGAGGGTTGGGGAATGTCCGGTGCTTGGGACCCCTTGCAGAGGCCGAGGTACCACAGCTACCAGCATTGAGCAGTGTTTGAGGGGCAGGACAGATGCTGGTCATCATTACACGTTTCTGCCCCCACGTAAAGGGGAAGAAAATGGGTGGGTCCTCCATCTACATGAAGCCCTCCTGAACTTCAATTAGCCACTGTCACCGCTCTCCTGACCAGTTGCTGTTTCCACAGTGCTGGAATAAGGGAGCTAGTACCACGGCCCACCCTCCAGGAGGCAAGCTGGGGTGACCGGAGAGTGCCAGCAGTTGACGGTAGGTGGGAGTCCGGGGCCATAACCAGGGCTGAGCCTGACACAAGACCTACCAGAAAAGGCACAGTAAATAAAAAAAAAAAAAAAAGGAATTCAGGAATATATGGAAAAAGCAAACAGGCTTACTTGTGTGGTATATTTTTCTGAACTTTTACCAGTACCGGGGGCACCTTTAATATGAATAAACTTAAGGAAATAAATAATCGGTTGAAATTATGGATTTTTTTTAATTGTTTAATCAGGAGAGAGACACAAAGCTGAAAGCTGGTTTACAGGGTGTGACCTGGGAGCACAGGGAAGTTAAGTGACTTGCTCAGAGTCACACAGTATGCAAGTGGGGTTGTGGGATTCAAACCCAGGTCTCCAGATTTGCAGCTCAAAGCCTTAAACCACTCATGTATACTGCCTCCCATTACATTACATTACAAGAGAATATTGGATATTTAAGTCATTGGGAGGAATTTTTGATAAATCAGAGTACTATTGTCAAGATGGACTGCATCTAAGTAAAAGGCAGCAGGAAATTAGGTTTCATTAAAACAGTGGATAAGGTTTTAAACTAATTAGTGGGGAGAGGGAGGGAGACACTTTTCAAATGACAGTAAAGCATCACTGATTAACAAAAGCAATCACAAAAAACAAGAAGAAATGTACTGAAGTAAAGGCGTGGACCCTTAATGCAAGGAGTTTGAATATAAATAAAACATCTGAATTAGAATTGCTATTATTAACTTAAGATATAGATATCTGTATAATAACAGAGATGTGGTAGAAACATAGTGTAGAATGGAATAGAAGGATGAGAGATTATCAACTCTTTTCAAGGAAAGGAGAATAAATGAGGAGGAGGAGTGTCCGGATATGTAAAAATCATATAAACACTACATTACATACAAAAAGTACGCAATCTAATATTGGATTTCTATGGTTAGCAATACAGGGAATATCGGATAGAAATTTAATGGTGGGATTATATTATAGAGCTCCTGGAGCTAGCAGGGAGACAGATATCAGCCTGGAAGCCAAGATTAGTGATATGGCCCAAGAAAGAGACATAATAGTTACTGATTTCAACCACCCAGAGATCATATGGGACCATTTAGGGTAATAGATAACAGAAACAACAGCTTTTAAGATTTGTTTAATATAGCAGGTTAAACCAGCTTATGTACAAGCCAACACAAGGAGAGAATGTGTTGGACCTTATAATAACTTATAGGGAAGACGTGGTGAGTAAGATCAAGATAAAGGAAAGCATTGATGTGACCATGATATTATAGAGTTTGTTATAAGGAAGAATATAACACATGGAAACAGGGGAACAACTGTAGTAAAATATTACAAGAAAGCTAACTTCCATAAGATCAAACAAGACCTTATGAGGTGGGATTGGGAAAATGTTTTATAGGTAAAAGTGTAAATAGCATGTGGACAGTATTAAAAGAAAAATGTATAGGTTTAGAGGAATTATATATTCCAAACAAGAGAATATATAATAAGAGAGGAAAAGACCTGCCTGGTTGCAGTAATAAAGTACTGAAGGTTAGTGCACAAAAGAAAGAGCATTTGTAAAATGAGAACAAATGGCACTTTTGACAATAGGGAGCGATAAAGAAACATGTTGAAAAAATTAAAAAGGACAATTAAGGCAGAAGGAACAAAGTATAATTTAATCTAGCCCACAGAAGAGATAATGGGTAAGGCTTATTTGCCTATATAAACTCTCAAAATAAATGAAGTAATCAGATGGGACCATTATCAGTAGAAGGCAAATAAAAACATCATCCGAAGGAGATTTCTGGAGCCTTTCACATGTATTCTGCCACTGATGTATTTGAGGCAAAAAGGACAGGGTAGTCTAATTAAAGATCTTATCCATGAGTATTTGGACTGGGAGGTTGGAGTGGCAGAGATAAGGGATATAGATAAATTAAAAGCAAAAAATCTGCTGGCCCAGACCAAATCAGCCCTAACTTATTAAGAAAATAGTTGAGTACATCCATACCCATTGACCAGGATTATTAACAGATCCTTTGAAACTGGAGAGATCCCTGGAGTCTGGGGATAGCAACAGTGATCATGCTCCATAAAAGGGAAGTAAATCTGAAACATCAAATGTTAAACCAGTCAGCCTAACATCTATCCTTGGCAAACTGGCTAAAACAGTGCTTTAAGGCAGAATTGAAGAGAACCTAAGGATTTTAGGATGGGAGGATAGCAGACAACATGGCTTCAAAAAGAACAGAGGGTGTAACACTAATCTATTATGCTTCTATAGATATATAAATAAGATTATGAGCAAAAATATACCTATGGACATTATTTACCTTGACTTTTAGAAAGCATTTGACAAGTGCCACACAACTGTCTAATCAAAAAATTGGTAAAATTGAAATAGACAGTAGAACAGTCAGATGAACCCAAAATTGGCTACATGACAGATCACAAAAATAAGGGTGCTGAGGGAGTACTCAGATTATGTTGCTGTACTTAGTGGGTACTGCAGGGCTCTGTGTTGGGACCAGTCTTATTTTCTATGTTTACAAGTGATCTACACCTAGATATAAAGAATAAAGTGATAAAGTTTGTGGATGACATTAAGTTAGGAGGACCGGTAGTAGAAGCAAACCAGAGATCGATATGGTAAAAGATTTGGAGAAAATAGAAACATGGGCACATAAAATAAAATGACTTTCAGTATCAATAATTGTACAGTAATGCATACAGTAAAACATGCAACAATCATATATGCTAAATGGTGAGAAACTGAAAGGAAGTGTACTGGAAAGGGACTGTGGGGTATTAGTGGACCATAAGCTAAATTTTGTGACCACAGGAAAATTTAATTAAAAGAACTAACTTCATGATTCAAAGCGTAAAAGTTGTTTTATTAAAAGTCCAAGATGCATGTTAGCACTATACAAAACATACATAAGACCACACATGGATTATGGGTCACAACTCTGGAACCCACACCAATGGGGAGTGGAGATTGATAGAGTAGAGAAAGTACAGAGACAATTTACTAAATTAATAGGCTTATTAAGATATAAATCTTATAATGAAAGACTGAAGAAAACAGGCTTATATACCTTGCAATTAGGAAGAATCAGAGGAGATTTACTGGCTATGTCTAAAATTATTAATGATACAAGTCTACAGACTGAAATGAGGATTATGCTACAGGAAAAACCTGGAGGTCTGAGAGGGCAAAAATGCAAGTTAAGTTAGATACAGCCAAAACTGGAAGGAAAGTATGTTTCTTTGCAGATGACACAAAGATCTGCAACAGGGTTGATACACAAGGTGGGGTAGAAAGGATGAGAAGGGACTTGGCAAGGTTGGAGGAATGGTCAAATGTATGGCAGCTTAGATTCAATGCAAAGAAGTGCAAAATAATGCATGGGAAACAAAACCCCAGGGAAGAGTACATAATGGATGAGATACTGACAACAACAAAAATGGAAAGGGACCTGGGGTAGTTATATTGGATGCCCTAAAGGTGGGCAAGCAATGTGAGAAGGCAGGAAGATGGGCTTGGGGATGCTGGGATACATAGGAGAGGCATCACCAGTAGAAAACAAGTTGTTGTTGTCCCTCTGTACAGACAGTCAGTAAGACCACATCTGGAGTACTGCATGCAGTTCTGGAGACCCCATCTCCACAAGGACATAGACAGGGTGGAGACTGTCCAGAGGAGGGTAACAAAAATGGTGTAGGGTCTGCACCAGAAGACATATGAAGAAAGACTAAAACTGCAAACTCAAAATCTGGCTTCATAGTGAGGTAAAGTAAAGGCTACTGTTTACATTCATGGTAAAACTACATTTATGTAAATAACATAAATGCAGTTTCATAGCTTGTAAACATCAGCCTTTCACTTTCAAAAAGCATCCTTGGTTTCTCCCTAGGATGTCTGCCAGGTGTGTTAAGTGATGAGTCATGATGACATCATCGAGCCAGAGCCAGAGATCCACATATATTCCTATTTTGCTAACTATTTCTTCATTCCTTCTTTGTTTTTTATAACTAAAACTTTTATTGTAAATGTAACATATAAATAAACAACAGTACATTCATTATAATATATTGTAAAAGGAAAACTAAATCATACAGACCTTTTAGAGAATGTAAAACATTAACTACATTAAATTAATTAATAATTTATCAATAGCTAATATTTATCCAGTTTTTTTTTAACTATACAATTGTTATAACCTATGTAACACTTTTGCAAAACATAGAATGTAGAAAAGGGTTCTATATATTTAAAAACTTCTGTATTCGATCACTACAGACAAAAGCTAGAATTTCATAGTTTGATCTGGCAATAATATCTTCTAGACATTCAGACAAGGTGGGAGGGTTGTTTCCATCGCTAAGAATAATATTTTGGCTGAGATCAATGCAGTCAATAGCCACAGGATATTATGTGTAGACCAACGTCTCTAGATTCAAAGTGATACCTAGCATTATTAGTTTGTCAGTAGGTACAATCTGTATGCTCAGAGTTTTTTCACATGCCTCAAAAACTTCATCCCAGAATTTCTGAATTAATGGGCATGACCAGATAATGTGTGTTATAGTGCCAATGTCTTTTAAGCATCTCCAACAAATATTGGTGTCAGATATACCCAGTTTAAACATTTTCTCAGAGGTGTGGTGCCATCTATGAACAATTTTATAATGCACCAACCTGCCTTTTGCCTCTTTACAGGCCTTAAGACTATTCATCCAACTCTGATCCCAGTCGGTCAATAAAATAGTAGATTTTAACTCAACTTCCCATTTTTGGATTAATGATTCAATTAGATTCTCTTTGGAGTCTATAATCATATTGTATATCATTTTGTAGCCCTTATAAGTAGAGAATATTTTGTCTAGGGGTGGGTGGGAGGTAGTGAGACTGTATTATTAATGTTCTGTCTCAGAATTTGTCTGAGTTGTAAATATCTAAAAATGTGGTCCTCTGTAATTTATATTTCTTGGCTACATTAACAAATGGCAGCAAGCTATACGTGTTATGATCTGTTAGGTCACATATGTAGTAAATGCCCTGTCTATCCAGTGTTTCCAAACCAATGTAGTTCCTCTATTTGTAAAAGTTTATTGTTCCAGATAGGACAATGTGGTGAATGTACTGGGTTCCACTCTAATGTCTTAGCAATATTGAACCAGGCAAACGATGAAGCCTTTAGACTAGGGTGAGACTTGACTTCTTTGGGTAGGTCCTCAAATAGCATGACTCTAGGATTTGTTCCTTTCAATAAGTGTGTCTCAATGTCCACTCATCCAGGAATTAGATTGTCTTTTAGCCATAAAGAGTCAATATTTTGGGCCACTAAAAGGTGCCATGTCTTGTCCTGAAATCTGGATAATTGAATCCACCCTGCTCCTGGGTTGTTGTAGTTTAAGCTTAGAAATATATGCAGGTTTATCCTCCCATAGGCATTTTAGTAGCACTGAGTCAAGTAATTTATAATTTTTCTCTGGGAGTTGGAGTTGTAAATGACTTAATAGATAATAAACTGTAGGAGCAAGAATTGTGTTTATTGATTGTATTTTGTATTTTGCCCCAAAAGACAGATGCATTGGGTGCCATCTCTGTAAATCTAGCTTTAAAGAGTCTTTTCACTTTGTAAAATTTAGAGAAATAATTTTCTTAATGGCACACAATCTAAGCCAAGGAAGGTAACAGTATTGGTAGATATCTTAAATTTAGATTGAGTAAAGTCATTATAATAGTTTGTTTTTATAGAGGTAATATCTCAGATTTTCAAAGTTTATCTTAAAACCTGAAATTAAGGAGAATTCTCCAATAATATTCAGCAAGGGACCTATGATTTACCTGAATCTGAGAGAGTAAGTAGTAAGTCATCAGCATAGGCCACGAGTTTATTGAACTTACTGAACCCTGTGCCTTTAATCTCAGGGGTTGACCTAATTTTAATGAGTAACAGTTCTAAAGCTAGAATAACAACAAAGTTGAATGAGGACATCCTTGTCTAGTCCTCTGTGTATGTAAATTGTATCTGAGAGCGCACCAATTACTTTAACTTTGGCTGATATCTGATTATATAAAATTCCCATCCAACCACAAAACTGTTCCCCTAGATTATATTTAGTCAGAATGCTCTGCAAGTATCCCCACTCCAGCTTGTCAAAAGCTTTAAGTTCCAGTGATAATAAAAGGGTTTAGTGGTTGAGTTTTTGCACCATATATAGTGTGTAAAACTTTCTTAATCAAGTCGGTACTATTACGGCCTTTACAAAACCTGCTTGATCTGAATGAATTAATTGTGGGATGAAAGTGTTAAGTCTGTTAGCTAACATTTTAGCCTGAATTTTACAGTCTATATTGATCAGAGAAATAGGTCTAGAATTGTCACATTTAGCAGGGTCTTTATTCTTTTTTGGTATTACAGTTATGGCTGCTTCATGCATGGAAGGTGGTAGTGTACCTGTTTTAAAAGATTCGGAGAAAACTCTATTTAAATGAGGAGCAATCTACTGTATTGTTGTCTAATAAAATTCATCTGAGAACCCATCTAAACCTGGCGCTTTTACCATAAGGTGTTGACATGGCTGCTTTAACTCACTCCTCTTTAGTAAAGGGTTTATTTAGTGCTAGCTTATCTTTCTCAGAGATAGAGGGCATTCGCGATATTACTCAGGAATGAACTGAGCAATTCCTCCTTATGAGTCACCTCAGATTTATGTACTGTAACTTTGAGTAAAAATTCTAAAGGTTTTGGCAATCTGAGTTGCTGAATGAACTACTGTGTGCTTGTTAACACTGATTGAGGCCACCTTTGTAGATTCTGCACTCTTATGAAGTCTATGAGCTAATAATTTCTGGGCTTCCCCAGATTCCCAGTATTTTGTTTCAATCGGAAGAGTGCAAATTCAGCTTACATTGTATATTATATTTGCAGCATATTTTAAACCAACTATTTCTGAGAATAGTTGTGAATCTGAAACACAAAGACTGCACTTACTGGGTTTCTTTGATTTTAATTTCTTTTCCAAATTCTTCGCTCCTCAGTCTAATTTTTTTTATGACTAGCATATGAGATAATGCAGCCCTTAAATAGGCCTTTAGAGCATCCCACAAAATGCCATTAGACACTTCCTCATTATCATTCAGTTTGAAGAATTGTTTGATTTCTGCATTTAATATGTTATTAAACTCATTGTCCTTCAATAAACTACTATTAAATCTCCACATCCCTTGGAATCTAAAATATTTCCTATTTGGATGCCTATTGATACAGTTGCATGATCTGAAATGACCATATTTCCTATATTACTGCTGGCTAGGCCTGCCAGTAACTGCTTTGAAATTAGCATGTAATCTAATCTACAGTATGCATTATGTCTACATGATCTAAATGTGAAGTCTCTATCCTTAGGATGCATTACTCTCCATGAATCCATCAATCCTAACTTCCACATAATTTATTAAAGGCTTTTGAAGAAAGTATTTGTTCAGGTGACATTTGAGAACTTCTATCTAAATAATTATCCATACGCAATTCATCACCAGCCACAATGATGGACTTTGAGTCAAACGACCCCAGCTTATCTGCCACCATAGCAAAAACACAACCCTGATTAACATTGGGGCATATAAATTGACCAGTGTAACATCTGCTCCATTAATCTGAGCACTAGTAATAATGAATCTACCTTCAGAATCCTTTAACTTGGATTTGATCACCAGGTTTAAAATCATATGAAATAGAACACCTACTCCTCTACTTTTCAATTGAATGAGCTCCCACTACTGTGCCCACCCAGGATTTTGTAAGCTGCAGTAACTCCTCCTCTGTAAGACACATCTCCTGAATGAATGCTATATCTGTCCGTAGTGATTTAAGAAAGAGAGGACCATAGTCCTCTTAATGGGACTATGGCATCCCTTAATATTCCAAAACTATCTTAAAATGTTTTGTTACCAAGTGACATTTTAACTTAGCAAACTACTACTATATAACTATCTTAATCCTAAATAAGCTATGTAATTATGTACAAAGTAAGAAACCTAAGACCCAATAACTCAACAAGTTGTGATTATGATTATCTGAGATAACTGTATAATAACTTTAAGCAGTTTATACACCTATGTATTAACACAGAAAACATAAATAAAATCCAAAATAAAGTCTGTACACACTGAGAACAACGTGTGCACTAGATATATACAGAGACCATTTTATACCCTCTGCTCCACCTGTCATCACTTTGTTTATAATAAGGTATCGCATATCTTGTGAAATTTGGTACATAACTTAAAGTCCAGTGTAAAATCATAGATAACTTCTTGAGTCAAAAAGGATAACATTCTAGACAGTGGTCAGTATACACTAGAGAGCCAAACCCTTGAATGGGGTATGCAAACACTTCACTAATTCTGTATCATGGTATATGGGTACTGAATTTAAATCACCCCAAGCAATCAGGTTGGTGTTAGGAGGACTGCTAGAATTCTGTGACTTAGGTCGTGAACAACATACCTTTAATGAGAGCACAAGAGAAGGAAGGATAGTGCCATTTGAAATGCTGCATGTCCCCAAGAACATAATCACAGCTAGCCATCATCTGGTGCACTAATTAAATATATGTACGAATCTGAAGTTTCATGGTCTGCCGAGCCATACATGCCCTATAGGCAGCAGCCATCTCATGGCTATCTAATTAGCCTGATCAATTTATCAATATTATAAACAAGCCATGAGTAGGCCTTATCAGTATTAGCCCCTCTGCACCACAACTCCAGGATTTTGTTGGCTGTTTATTTTCTTGCATAATGCCCTTTTCTTGTGAGGTATTTCAAAATAACCTAGTCACCCTTTGCCCCATTACCCAGTCCTTTGCAAGGTAAGTAGGTGAGAATACCTCAGCAACAGGAAGAGAGTTTACCTTTCTCTATCCAATTAACTGCACCATTTAACCTTTCAATTACATCTATTGACGTGACTGTATACCACATTTATTAGTATTATTAACATTATCAGCCCTCTGAATATATATTCTATCGTAGTTTAAAATCCTTTATGACCAAGCAGCCCTCATTGCCATTTTGCCGCCAGGTATATAAGAAAAGCAACTAAAGGAAATAAATGTGTGCCTCAAGTATAAACAAAATAAGGCATAAGTAATTAAAAGCAGTGTCCCATATACAGAGCATTCTGTAATTATAAAAACAATAAATGTGCAACACTGTTAGACCTTTTCTGTACTGCTTCCCTACTAACTAAAACAGAAAAGTAAAATACATCCTATAAGACAGCTGTAGTTGATCTCTTTAGCCACTTGATGGCAGTCGGACCAAAATAATGCTATTCTGTTTTGTTTTTAGTGGTTTAGATAGTAAACGAGAATGTTACACATAAAACCACAGGCATATTTTAGATAAATTCAAACCTGAAGTGAAAAGCATAGCAGGAGTAAGGACAGAGACTTAGATATTTAAACAATTTTAAAACATAAATGTTAACACCTCAGAGATTGAAATTAACTTTCCTTTAAGAGGAGTGACTGTGTGGGCATCACATTACCACAGCCTGTCATGAATGTAACGTAAGAGAATATCTTAACATCAGGTAGCAGACATCTCTACAAAACCCCTGTTTGTACACTACAAGAGTGTTGTGGCTTAGAAGGAGAAATATTAGAGTGATCCGAGAGTTTCTTGAAGACATGCTAACAGTTTTAGGCAAGTCTGAGTTTTAGCATAGCTGTTTTTTTTCGCCTGACGATGGTTAAAAAAGTCTTGTTTGCTGGCTTACTTCTATGGGAAATAGCTGAATAAGCTTCTGATTTAGGAGTGCTTGAGTGACTCTTCACAATTGAGGAGTATGGCAGTGGTGTACAGTCTTTAATATGGCTTTAGTAGGGATTTGTTTATCTGAGTGATTATTTGTAAAAGCAGAGCTGGGAAGGCAGGGAAGCAGATTCTGTGGAATTTGGTTGGCAGGCACCTGCATTTACATTAGGAGCAGCTGGTGTTGAGTATTCCATGGCAGTTGGAGCTGTGGATATGTTTGATGTATCTGAATAGAAACGAATGAGATTAGAAACTTGGTCTGGAGTGTCGTAAAATTTATATCCTGTTACATTCACCACCAATATCATGGGTATTTGAAAAATATGACCATTCCAACTTTTGTAGTTCCTTTTTGCCTTATAAAACCTCTTATGCTGTTCCACTATCTCAGATGAAAAGTCTTGAAAAGGAAGATTCGTTGTCCTTGCCATGAAAGTTGTTTGTGCCTTTGCAAGTCTAAGCACTTCTTCTTTTACTGAATATCTTAAAATTGACTATGATGGCTCTGGGTTTCCTCCGGCTATGGAACAGGACCAAGGGATCTGTGTGCCTCTCCAGTTCTAGTGGCAATTTCCACTGATGATTTAATATATCTGGGAGAAATTGCTGTAAAAATGGTACCATGGCACTTTTCTCAACCCCTTCAGGCAAGCCTACTATTCAAATGTTATTATGTCTTCCCGATTCTCTAAATCATCTGTTTTCTTATAAAGATGCTGAATTTGTGAATGCTGTTGATCTAGCTTATCTTCTAAGAAGGCAACCATGTTAGTTAACATATATCAATTTTGTTTTCATTAGCAAGGATTCAGGCAGAATTGTTATCTGTATCAGTTTTAAGTACTTCTAATGAATTTCTTATTTCCAGCAAATTCAGCTGTAAATTAACTAGCATCTCTTTAATTTGTTGAATATCTGACTTACAGTTACAGTTTCCTTTATGCCAGATTCTTTAGTCAAATCGGGAAGCTGTTTTGAGATGTCCGAGCCAGCTTAGATAATGGCGTGGCCATAACGCAAGTTAACCACAGAGTTTTCGTGAGAGAAAAACTGCTACAACAAGTCAGAAATACCGATTTAGCAAATTTGTTAGCTGAGAACTTTAGCGCTTAATAAAATAAAATGGACTTTTTTTCACTAACAATTACTGTGATTAAATAAAAATATACCAGGTGGGCAGGAGCTGTCATTTATCTGGCCATCCTAGTTGGCATCTCGCTACCGTCCCCATTCCCTCTTTGTTTTGAACTATTGTACTAGAATGATCACCACCATGTGTTAACTCATGGATTATTTTGATCAGTACACATGCTAGGCTATGATTTTATTACTTTTGTTTACTTTAACTTGTGGAAATGTTTTGCAATCCAGCAGAGTTTTTCTTTGGCAAATCGCAGTACAGTACAGCACTTCAAATACCTGATGATCTAGTGGTTATGTGATGCTCTGAATTTTGTTTTTTGTTAACCAGGAGAGATGCACTAAGCTGAAAGCTTGTTTGCAGGTGTGCCTGGGGAGCAAAAGGAAGTTTAGTGACTTGCTCAGGGTCACACAGCAAAGTGCTAGCTTGGTTCAATTCCAAAGCTCATGCTCTCTTGTTAATCCACAAATAAAGCTTCTTTTCCATGTGAACCCCATGCACCTAGCCTGCTTTCTGTTGAACACCCCACCATCCACACCCTGTCATTAGTACTGCCTGGGGCTACATATGAGCTTGATGTCTCATGAAGAGAATTATCACACCTCAGATTGTAATCTTGTACCTCAGAGAGTTTTGCACACCTATACTGATACACTTCATCAACTGGTACTGTTAAAAATGCCTCCCAAATCACTCTCCAGTCCACTTTCTCAGTGTTTGACTTCTGCTCCCAGAGTAAACATTGAGTGGATCACCACCCTTCTGCAGAATGAAGGCAGTATGTACAGTTCCACTGTTCTGTTTTTTCCTCACCTCATTAACCAACAACTAGATCTCCTGGAGGGCCAAGCAATGAGCATCATGACCCATCGGAAAACTGTTCATGCCCTCATAAGGGCTACACTTACAATGGATAACAATATTATTAGCAGGAGAGGCATACTAATACATTGAGCTAATCCACCCGACTTATGGTGTTGATCTACTCCTTTACCTGTAATCTTCAGAACCCCGCAGGACAATTCCCAGCAATTCTTCTCCAGTACTTTTCTGTGTTCTACTCCACAATGCAGTTGGCTGGCTACCACCCTTCTAAATCTTGAATGAGCTATACACAACTCCCTCAGTACTGTCCTAACAAACATCAACACCCCCCACCCGAGGGTAATTTCCCACACTGATTTCAAGTAACAGTTTAGGTGCAGCCCTGCCACTCTGAGTATTTGCCATCACTGGCTGCTGTCATCCACAGTCATGTAGTGCTCACAGTGCTTGGCAGTCCCACATTTCAGATCTCACAATGATGTGCTCAACATCCCCTTCCTGTCTTCCCCTAACCTGGATATAGCTATACCCTGCTGGAGTGGTCTGTTATGTCCTCTCTGGCATTCTTCTTCTCACTTGCTCCCCACACCGCAAACTGGTGTGTTTCACTCCTTCCACATCATGAATGCTGTTAGTATAGTCTCCCATGTTATTTTAACATATTAATAATAAACATGATCTTCTGGTTAGCCAGGCTGATAGCAGTAGGGCACAAGGGGAAAAATAGGTTTTCCTACCCATATAAGATCTAAGCCACCTATGATTAAGCACTGTTAAATGACATGCATAATGATGTGCACACCCTCATTTAGTAGTGCCTAATCAAAGGAAGCCTAAATCTTTAAGGATAGGAAAGTCCATCATTCCCTTTGTTCCCTGTTGCTATCAGCCAGACTTACTGGAAAGATTAGTTTATTTTTGATATGTCAAAAACCCAGGGACTGCACTACCTGCATCCATGATGCAGAAGGGTGATGAACTCCCAGTTTTTCATGTGAGGAGGAGGAGTAGTGAAGAATGAATACCGGTGGGACTGAGAAGGCCACTCCTGCAAGGTACTGCTATATTGAGGGAAGGGGGTGTACACGTGATTAAATGGAGTCCAGAACACGGTCGGATTCAAAAATAATCTTAAATTTATTCTTCTAAGCAGGAAAATAAACTGACTTAAACAGCAGAAAATAAGCAGATAAAACAAAACAAAATAATTGGCTACAGCATCTCAGCAGTTAACATCATTGGAGAATATTTGTCTAGAAGCTGCTAGACATCTGGTAGGTTCAGCCTCCTACCACACTCTGAGTCAATTCATTTTCTACTCTCCATATATACAGACTGTAGGTCACATGGTATACATAAGCCGCTTCCCAAACAGAAGAGATATAAGCATACAGCATTTAAAATGCTTTAACCTGTATTTCATATTATGCATTCTTTGCCTGTTCATATTTTAAACAACAATTTAAGAAGTAGAAAACACTAGTATTTCTTTATTTATCATTTTCCAATGCAAACCAGGCTCCTCCCATCAGCTTCTACTATAATTGGGTGGAGTAAGGGCCGGACGGCTCTATAGAGAGATAGAAGTCTGAGAGGAGGGTCTGGTGAGCTGAAACACAGCTTAAACAATTGCAGGTCAGTTTCTTCAAGTTCTAAACTAATGTCACATATATAATAAAAGAGTCTACATTGAAAGACATTAGTTACCTAAACGCATACAAAGTAACTTAGTAGAAAAGGTCCTGTTGCACATAAATGGGATAAACTTTGAATTCCTTTTTCTGTGCCGGAGTTGTGCATAGGCAGCTGGCTGCAAATGCTGCACTCACTTCAGTGACTCTCCTTGCACAATTAAAAAACTTAAGTCTAAGGCTTGAGGGCAGAAACAGTAAATACCTCTTTTATTTTACAGGGACTGTATGCAGAAAGATTAATGCTACAAAATGGAGCCTATTTTCACAAAAATATCCTAAAATGCCTCAGTGAGTGCAACGGCTCATTTTCTGGAGTGTTTGCACATTCAGAGGGGCCCTCGCATGATCGACAGCGTGAACATGCGCAGAGTCACAGGGAGTCTTGCTACAACAGATACAGGCAAACAGAAGCGATGCAACAGTAAATTGGGCAAAACAAGAAAGGAAGCAAAAAAAAAGAAATAAGGGTGAGAAAGACTACCCATAGGTGGCCATTCCATAGGTAGAGGAGAGAAAGAAAATGGATAGGGAAAGGAGTATAGAATAACTAGTACAGATAACAGGAATATGACAGTACTGTTGCAACAGATTTGAAATAAGGGAAATTCAGCCCAATCACCACAAGGCTTCTGCTCTTAACACTGCCTACTATAACCACTAATAGAATTTCACATATTACAGTGGTACAATAGGTAAAGGTATTGGAGGTCCATAAAGCCCCTACCACAGGGGAGACAAAAGGGACAAATACTGTATGAGCAGATCACTGGGAGAAATAAGATGTGGGCTGCCAGCACCATGATCACTACCTGACCCCATTGCTCTTGCCAGCATTCCCTTCCAACAATACCAGTTCATGCAATTGTCCAAGGCTGTGTGTGGGTATTAATGTGTGTAATGGCTGCCACTACTCATTGTCACTTCACTACCAGTCTAGCATTGCTTGTAAAGCACTTTGGTATACAATGTGTATGAAAAGCACCATATAACTGCTGATTATTATTATTATTATTATTATTTCCGTGGAAAAGAAGACATGATAAGCATATATTTGAATTCAAGAAAGTATGAACTCTAACATTGGATTGCATAAGAACTTTGCACAAAAATTGGTGGATCTAGGGGTGGTGAAGGGTGGCTGCAGCCCCTCCCCACATTGTAACGCATTTGCTTGCTGCTACTGTATTTCACTTTGGCAAGAAGTCTGATTTATTGATTGTACAACTGTTTACATTCAAACTATGGATCACATTTGTAGGTTTGTCAAAAGCATACTAGAAAAGAATAATAGCAGAATATATAAAGGTTTAATAAATATGTTAAAAGTGCATATTAAGTATGCACACCACCCCAGCACCCCATTGTAGCATCCTGGATCCACCATAACCACTAGATCACCAGGTTATTCAAGATTTGTACTCGCTGTGGTTTGCTACAGACAAAGTCGGTTGGATTAAAAAATTTTTAGCATGTTAAAGTAAACAAAATGAACAGAGCCATAGCCTAACATCCGTATTATACAAAATAATGCACATGGTTTTGACCATTTGGATGAAAACATTCTATACAAAGGTAAAAAGAACTAGTTAGCACTATAGAGAGCCATACATCTCTCTGACTTTGGCTCCAGTGATGTCATCACGCAACACATTTGGCAGCCATTTTAGGAAGCAGGTAAGACTTTTTTTTTTTTTGAAATTGAAGGTTGATTTACAATTTTCAAATGCTCTGGAATCACATTTAGGTAAATTATATAAATGTAGTTTTAGCATTAATGAATACAGCAGCTTTTCCTTTAGTTGCCTATGAAGTCATATCTTTGAATAGTTTGTTGTCAAAATGTTGTTTAGTTGTCCTTAACCCAGTCATCTGCCGAGGACTTTCTGAGGACTTTTCATCATTCTTGGACATACAGGGGATCCAGTTGTTTGTGGGGATCCTAGTCAAAGGAGTCCTTCAGGGGTGCTTGAGGGCAGAGTTGCAACAAGTGGTGGGGTAACGTGCAATGTAGAGGTGAGAACACTGCCCCCAGGCAAACTCCATTTGCCACTGCTTCTGCCTGGACTAGGGTCCTCTGCTGGTCAGAGAGGAATGGCACTCCTTTGGGTTGATTCCACCTATTTGGCTCTGTGGGGAAGGTTGGCAGCTTTGCTTGTGGAGCTGCCTTTCATCTGGTGTGAGCTTGATGATTGATTGGGAGATTTTGTTCCTGCCCTCTGACTGTGTGGCTGGTGGCTCTGTAAGCATTGTTGCCTGTGTTGTCTGGTCGGGTCCTATCTCTGACTCTGGAGCGCTGGATTATGGAATTAGTACTGGTGAGAGCTGAACTTTTTCTTCTATTTGAACTGCATTTGGTCCTGAGTGCAGGAGAGTTGTAACAAAGAGTCTGTCTGAAGTTGATTCTTGTGAGAGGAGTGTGATTCTCTGCTTTATTCTTTGGTCCCAGCAGTAGAGAGTTTCATCTGAGTTATGGTGATGTGAGGTCATTTCTCTCTCCTTCAGTGCTTTGAAGTGATATTTTATACCAGGACTGAATTGACGGAACTGTCTGCTGGTGCCCTTTGTTGACATCACATTACTTTATAATTTGTTTTTAAATCCCTTAGCAGTTTGGGATTACTATCACAGTACAGTGCACATTATCTGATCTCTTCCCTTTTAGTATTTTATTGCTGTGCATTAGTGTTTGGGGTGAATTGTTTTGGGATGCAGAAGCTTGTGGTCTGTGGGAGGAGGGAGTGTTGGAGTTAGGTAAAGAGGGTTTTTATATGTGTGTGGGTATATTTGGTTAGGTAGTTTTGGTTTGTATTAGTTTGGTTGGATCTGGTTGTGCTTGTGATTGGTTTTAACTTAGAAGCAGTAAGAAAGTAGTGCTTGTGGTGCTGGTCCCATGGGATGTACCGGGCTTTGGACCCTTCTATCTGCTTATAATGCATCCCAACTGTGTGACATCCACCCTTTGCCAACCTTCCTGTTTCAGCTATGATAGCAAGGTACTGTCCGTGGTCAGCATCATCACGGAGTGTGGAGGTTGTCGGTTGTAGGAAGCTGTGGCCCAACAGAGGTGAGAAGAATTGGGATGGTAAGGAGCAGGAAATGCCTTGGGTTTAAACAGAACCTAGGGACAGGCCAGATGTGCTTGATCTCTGTCCCTAGGGTTTCCACCAGCCCGAGTGGCATGGGTGAGGCTAGGTGCGCCGCACTACAGGATTCAATCAGTGGTTGAAAACTGGTGCAGAGCTCAGGGTTTTGCTTCATTGGGGACTGAGGCTGGTGCGATGGTCTGCATCTGTCCAGGAGGGGAACCAGGATCCTACGTGATAGGTTTCAATGCTTCATTGGCAAGCAATTAAACTAGCTAAGGGGAAGGCACTGGAAAGGAGCAGGGAAATCCTAGCCCCCATGAAAATATCAGGGTAGCTAGTGAGGTAAACACCAAGATAGAGATGTCGGTAGGAGGAAGGCAGGGTAAATGGAGAAATGACAAAGGCAGTAAGGACAGGGATGGGGAAAAAGGGTAAGGCCATCAAGAAATGGAGGGTAATGAGTACCAATGCCCATAGTCTGAGCAACAAGCTCCCTAAACTGGTGGCCTTGATGGAAGAGGGATGCCTGGATATTGTGGCAGTCACAGAAACATGGTACACAGAAAATCATGACTGGGATGTTAACATATTAGGGTACACAATCTACAGGAGAGACAGGGAGGGAGAAGAGGGGAGGAGTAGCTCTCATGTAAGGGAAGGGATAAAAGCAATGGAACAAAAGAGTGAACGGGAGGAAAGGAGGCACCATGGGTCACCTTAGAGACTGGGAATGGCACCACAATCTGCACAGGGTTGCATACAGACCCCGTGTCAGGGGAAGGAATATACAAAGTATGATAGAAGGCATTCTTAGGATGACAGAGAAAGTGGAGATATTGTTGATGGGGGCCTGAATATGCCAGATGTTAACTGGAGCACCTTGCTGCAGCCACATCCAGGAGCAGGGCCGCTCTCGATGCCCTACAGGGGCATGCCTCAAACAGCTAGTGTTGGAACCCATTCATGAGGGAGCAATCTTAGACCTCGTACTCTCAAATGGGGACAGTGAGAGGATCTCAGATCTGAAGTGGGTAGCCATCTGGGAACAAGTGACCACCACATAGTGTGGTTCACGATAAACTCCAGCTACAGAGTCAAGCCAACAAAAGTGAGGGTACCGGTCTTCAGGAGGGCTGACTTTGTCAAAATGGGAGAGTGCCTTGAAAAGCACCAGCAAACAGGCAAGAAGGAGGGGTGGAGGAACAATGGGGAAACATCAAAACTGCCATCACAGAGGCAACAAGCCTTTGTGTGAGCAAATAAATCAAAATGAAAGAAAAGCCACTATGGTCTTAAAAAGGTGGTGGGGAAGGTTAGGAAGAAAAAGATAGCATTTAGGAACTGTAAGGAAACACAGAAGGAGCAGGACAGAGAACTGTACTAGTTAAGGCAGAAGGAAGCAGGAAGGCAGTCAGAATAGCAAAGGCTCAAACTGAGGAAAAGATAGCCAACCCGGTTAAGAAATGGATAAAACCTTTGTAGGTACATTAGGGAGCATAGAAAGACAAAGGAGGGATAGTGAGGCTGAATAGAATGGATAGTGGGTGTGCAGAGAGGACAGTGAAAAGGCAGGGATACTGAATGAATACTTCTGCTCAGTATTCACAAAAGAGGTGGAGTCGGAGGTACCTAATCGAATTAACAGAAGCACTCTGGCTAGAGGGGTCAATCCCAGTTCTTTCACAGAAGAAAGGGTTCTGAAAGAACTCCCAAAACTGAAGGTGGACAAAGCAATGGGGCCTGACGGATTCACCTCAGAATTCTAAAAGAATTAAAGGAGAACAAGTGACACCACTGACTACCCTTTTAACAAATCATGGGAGGATAGTGTGGACCTGAGGACTGGAGGAAAAGGCGGATGGATTTCCCTTCACAAAAGTGGGAGCAAGACAGAGGCAGGAAACTACAGACCTGTCAGTTTGACCTCTGTGATAGGGAAAATAATGGAATCACTTCTGAAGGAAAGAATTGTTGAGTACCTAGAGGCCAGTGGGGCACATGACCCAAGGCAGCATGGATTCACAGCGGGAAGGTCATGTCAGATGAATCCAATCGATTTTTTTGACTGGGTGACCAAAGCAGTAGACAGAGAGGGCTGTGGACATGGCCTACCTAGACGTTAGCAAGGCATTTGACACAGTCCCACAAAAGATTAATAAACAAATTAGCCAGCCTGGCAGTGGGTCTCAGGGTGGTAGCCTGGTAAAACATTGGCTGGGCAACAGGACACAGAGGGTAATAGTAAATGGAGTCCACTCTGAAGGAAGGGGGTACTAGTGGGGTACCACAGGGTTCAGTACCGGTCCAGTCCTTTTAATGTCTTTATAAGTGACATTGCAGAGGGACTAAAAGGAAAAGTATGCCTCTTTGCAGATGACACAAAGATATACAACAGGGTTGATACACAAGGTGGGTGGAAAGGATGAGAAGGAACTTGGCAAGGTTGAAGGAATGATCAGAAGTACAGTAATGGTAGCTTGATTCAAAGCAAAGAAGTGCAAAATAATGCACCTGGGAAACAAAACCAGGGAAGAGTACACAATGGGGGGTAATAACAATAACAAAATGGAAAGGGACCTGGGGTAATGATTTCAGATGACCGTAAGTTAGCAAGCAATGGAGAAGGCAGTAGGCAGGCTGGGGGATACTGGGATGTACAGGGAGAGGCATCACCAGCAGAAAACAGGAAGTTGTTATCCTCTGTACAGACAGTTGGTGAGACCCTGCCTGAGTACTGCATCCAGTTCTGGAGACCCCATCCCCGCAAGGACATTGACAGGTTGGAGGCAGTCCAGAGGAGGGCATTAAAATGGTGCAGGGTCTGCAAGAGAAGCTATATAAGGAGAGACTAAAGGAGCTTAATATGTATACCCTTGAGGAAAGGAGGAGAGGGGGACATGACTGAAACTTTAAGTACCTAAGTGAACTCAACAAAGTCCAAGAGGGTAGCATCTTTCAGAAAAGAGATGTACAAGAACATGGGGACACAATTTGAAGATAGAGGGGACTGACTAGGGGGCAATATTAGGAAGTATTTTTTCACAGGGTTTTGGATGCATAGAACCACCTTATTGAGGAGGTTGTGGGGTCTTAAAACTGGGGAGAATTCAAGAATGCATGGACAGACATAAGGCAATTCTTGTGGGGGTAAGAAGAAATGGGCTGTTGGTTAACTAGGATCTGCAGCTTATCCAGTAGGTAGGGACATGGTCAGACTAGGTGTGTCAAGCAGTCCTCATCTGCCGCCAAAGTCTATGTTTCTATATTTCTGTGAGTGGGCAGATAGCCAAAAGTGGCTGCGGTGCTCACCAGTCTCCTGGTAGCAGTGCTATGCAATGCCAGATTGATGAGGAACAAGACCCCAATTATGGCTGGACTTGATTTCCTCAGTTGATCTGGCTTGCATCACAGAGGCAGGGTTGGGTGATGATGCCGAGCAGATTTTGGAGGTATTGGACCCCACTGGGTACTCTGTGGTGCACTGTCCATGGCAGGAATGCAGGAGTGATTGAGCGGCCATTTGTTTTAAATCTAACCAAGGACTCAATGTGCACCTGGTGGGGGCGACCAGGTCTTTTGAGTGTGTGGCAGTGTGTGTGGGGTCTGGGTGCAGCATTCTCCTTATGTTCCACCCTCCCAGGCAGGGGAGAATTCTTGCAGGAGGTGGTGGAGTTCAACACAGACGATGTTGGAGTCCCCCAAATGTTTACTACTGGGTGACTTAATTCCCTGGGTTGATGACAAAGCCTTGCATTTTGGTTCCCACCACCTCTAGTTAATTTCATCACTGGGTTTGTCACAATCAGTTACTTCCAGAACCAATCACGGCAGCCACATACTTGACCTGGTGTTCACACTGGGGTTTAAAGTAACTAACCTTGAGACTGATCAGGTTGTACGGTTTGATCACTGCACGGTGAAGTTCCTGGTTGCCCCCGAGAGTCCTTCTCTTGTGGAGATGGTCAGTTATCTCCCATTAAGGTGATTATCCCCAGAGGGACTATTGGCAGTAGCTAAATAGTGTAGATGCTACATGAGCAAGGGGTATGAATGAGGCAGCGGCTGCATACAATTAGGCAGTCTCTGGGAGCTCTTAATACCCTCACACTGGTCTGTGTCTGACCCAGATCTTCTCACTTGAGATCTCCATGGTTTGATGGGAATCTCAAAGTGATGAAGATCAGGGTCAGAAGTTGGAGCATAGTTGGCGGAGGCCTGGTTGAATGTGGACAAGCTGCTCCTGTCTAGAGATATTGCTGCATGAAAGAACTGACCTGCTCAGCTTTTAGGACTGTTGACAAACCTTTTCATTTGGTCTGTCTAAAGTCAGAAAAGCCTTTTCAAACACATTATGTGATGAGTTTGCTCGGTTGTTCTTGGCAAGAGTGTCCTCTACCTGACAGGAGATCCCATTAGTGAGCCACTGTGCAACTCGCAGTGGTTGCTTGGTGGAACAGGGCACGCCACTTACCTGGGATAAGTTCAAACCAGTGGAGGTGGCCGAGATCTCTGAGGTCATATTGACACTGAAGCACAAGTACTGTGAACTGGACCTGGCTCCAACTCATTTCTTGATGAGATGCACTGGTTCCTAGTCCTGGTATTCACCAGGATTGTCTGGTGTTTGTTTTCAGAGGTCGTCTTTCTGGAAGCCTTGAAAGGTGCTCTGGCGAGGCCCCTTCTGAAGGAGCCATCTCTCGATTTTGACACCCTGGTGACTACTATCCTATCCCCAACCTTCCCTTTTGGGTAAGGTTGTTGACAAAATCGTGGCACAGCAGCTTGAGGAGCACCTCGTATCCTTTGACATCTATCTATCTATATGCTGCTCTAATCAGGTTTTAGAGTTAGGCATAGCACGAAATGGCATTAAGGTGCATAATGACCTCCTCAGGCCGAGAAATAGAGCAGGCACGTCAATTCTTGTGCTTCTCAATTTCTCCTCAGCCTTTGACACTATAGATCAAACTGTGCTTCTTGACTGCCTCAGAGAGTAATGTGGCCTCGCTGCACTGTCAACAGCTGGTTTGACTCCTTTCTCTCTGGCAGGAAGCAACAGGTGGTGATGGAAATTTCTCCTCCTACCCCAAGCTCCTGCCATGTGGAGTGCCTCAGGGGTCGATATATTGTTGCCTATGTTATTTGCAGTGTATATGCTGCCCTGTTTGAGCTCATTAATATGGGAGTTTAGTGTTATGAAGATTGTACCCAACTGTGCCTGTCCTTTGCACCAGGAACATTGGACGCTGTGGAAGTGCTTAATATCTGCCTGGCCAAGATCAATGATTAGATGTTCTCCAGGGGTTGCGACTTAACCTGGACAAGATGGAGGTACTAGTTATTGGGCCAGGATGAGACATGATGGAGTGCATTCAACAAGGTTACTGGATTATCCCTGGGACCCACACTGTTTATGGACTCCCTAGGGTATGAGATCTTGGCGTGTTCCTTGATGACAGACTGACCCTTGAAGCTCAGGTGTTGGATGTCCTTAAAAGTGTTTTTAACCACTTAAGGAACATTGCCAGGATCAAACCTCTAGTTCTGCCAAAGCACCTGCCCTTACTGGTGCACGCCTTTCTGACACCCAGACCTCGAGTAATGCTCACTACTTTGGGGACTAGGGTCTCTGGAGGTACCTTTGCCGCTGCAGTTGGTGCAAACTGCAGCTACCAGGTTGCTAACTGGCCTTCCTAGGTCTAGCCACGTAACCCCAGTGCTGCGATCTCTATATTGGATGCTGGTCAGGTGGAGGGTTATTCAAGGTGAATTGAATCACCTATAAGGCCCTACACGGCTCGGCCTTGGCAACCTGGATGATATTCTGACACCTTCCACCTCAGTCCACTCCCTCCATTCCTTGACCAGAGGCCCCATGAAGATCCTAGGACCAGGTCAAGAACTTCCAGTGACTGGGTTTCAGTGTCGCCAGACTGGTTCTATGGAACTCATTGCCGGCTGATATCAGGGAGGCCCCATTGATGGGGGGTTCAAGAGGGCCTAAAACCCATCTGTTTTCCTCTGGCCTTTCTGGGATAGACAGCTGATCTGCCAAAAATTCTGAAGAAAATCTGCAGTTTATGATACTACTGTTTTAATATTTTGATATTGCTGCTGTTTTATTGTTTACTTTATATATAACATTTTATCTGATGCCCTGCTTATTGTTTGTTTTATGTATAGCACCTAGGGACCCAGTGATTGGGTGCCTTAGAAATAAACTTTGCCTTTGCCTCAGTAAACATATTATGGGTGATTGACAGAGGGTGAGTGGAAACCCAATGGAAAATATCAAAGAGGGAATAGCTAGGGCAACAGCATGATGTCTGGAAGGATGTAAGCAAGGGAAGGAGAAGAACAAGGCTCGTTTGGTTCTCAGAGGAGATGGCTAAGATGGAGACACAGAATAAGAAAACATTTAGGAAGTATAAGGACACCCAGATGGATGTGGACAGGAAGATGTATCTGGAAAAACAGAGAGTGGTAGGAAGGAGGGTGAGGGCAGCTATGGCACAAACATAGGAGAGGATCACCAAGATGTCAAAAAGGGGTAGCCTTTCCTCAGATACATGAGTGAAAAGAGGACAGAAAGGGGTGAGATAGTGAGAATCAGGAGGGTGGAGCTGCTCTTCATAGTAGGGGGATGGACCAACATGTATCAGCAGGAACTGGAGGGAGTGGACACAAGTCCATTTTGGAGGAAAGAGTTCAGAATGGACTGGAAGTCCTAATGGAGAACAAGGAGGCAGGACTGGATGAGATTTACAAGGGTTGTAAAGAACTGAACATGATGCAAGCCTCCCTTTGGCAACACTATTCAGCACCTCCATTGAAGATGGAGGTAGTTCCAGAGGACTGGAGGAGGGCTGATGTGGTCCCTCTGCACAAGAGCGGCATGATGGAGGAGGCTAGCAACTACAGGCCAGTCTGTCTCGCATCAGTGGTGGTGAAATTAATTCAGAATCTGCTGAAGGAGAGACTGATGGAGTACCTGGTGGCATACAGGATATAGGACCACCCCCAGCATGAGGTTCCACGGTGGGGAGATCATGCCAAACAAATCTCCTAGATTTTATGACTTGGTGACTAAGGAGATGGATCAGAGGAGGGCAATGGATGTGGCCTACCAGGACTTCAGTAAGGCCTTGACACAGTGCAGCACAGGAGGCTAGTAAAGACACTAAGCAGCCTGGGGATTGGGAAGAAAGTGGTAAGGTGAATATTAAATTGGTTGAAGGCTAGGCAAAAGAGGGTGGTGGTAAATGGCAGACACTTGGGGGATGAGAGACTAACTAGTGAGGTACAACAGGGTCGGTGTTGTTACAGATCCTCTTCAATGTCATCATAAGAGACATTGCTGAGGAATTGGGGAGGTGCATCTCTTTGTGATGGCACAAAACTCTGCAACAGGCTGGACACTGGAAGGTGGAGAGAATACAAAGGGATCTGGGGAACCTAGAGAATGATCTATGGAGTGGCAGTGAGGTTTCAATGCCAAACATGCAAAGTCAGGCACCGTGGACAGGGAAACCCAGGAGCGATGTATAATAGAACAAGTTTTAGCTTTAAATTTCTTGGTGTTACCTTTGACACTGCTCTATCCTTCCATGAGCATGTCTTCTCCTTTGCACCAATATAAATACCTCGTGATTGGCCTACTTTACCACCACAGGGACTGCCTCCCTCCTGATGCTCTAAGACTCGCCATCACCTCTTCTGTCCTCTCTTGTGGACTATGGACTCATAGTCTATGAGGTGGCAGCCAACCTTACCCTCCTAAGAGTCAAAATCTCACTAAACAAAGCTTGCTGCCTACTTGCAGGCTGTGACAAACTCCCACACCTGCACGCTATATGACCTAGCTAACCTTCTCAGCTTTGAGGAGCGACTCTAGTACCAGTCCTGCCTCTTCGCAAAACAATTATGGTTGGACTGGCCCCACCTAGACTCTCCACCTTACTCCAACCTGCCCCTTCAGCTCCCCCCACACTCACAGCACTGCCCAGACCATCCTACATGTGCCTAGAGTTAGGACTTCGCTGGCCCATAGGTCTTTCTCCTACAAAGCTCCTGCTTGGATAAACTCCCGTCCCACATCCATCCTCACTGAAAACAGACTCTGTCCTTTCAAGTCCTCACTCCGACGCTATCTCCGCCTCTACACACCTGCAACTGCACACAGCCCACCCAGCATGCCAGCTCTCCCTTCCCTTTCTTTTGCTTTTGACAACGGACCTTTGTCCTGCCTTACCCACCCCCTTTCTTGACGATGCCTGCTGCTGTCCTATGCCCTGTGTCAATGGATTTATTCCGCACTGTAAATATAATGAACTGTCTTGTATTTGTTGTACTGCACTAGTTATACTACCTATTTACACTGTAAGTATTTATTGCACTGTATAGTGACTACCTCTATCTGCACACCTCTGTATTCTCAGTATCACACGGTCTATTGTACCACACTGTCTTTTGTACCTTTCTCAACTTGACGTGGAGCCTTTGTAAAGGAGTCTATGACTGTAATTCTGATACTTTAATAAAATAAAATAAATAAGATGGGGGAGGTACTGACAGTCATCACATAAGAAAGAGACCTCAGGGTACTCGTATCTCATGCTCCCGAGGTGGCAGGGCAGGGAGAAAAGGCAGTAGGCAAGGCTAGTGGGATGTTAGGGTGCTTAGGGAAGGATTTACAGCAGGAGAAGGGACGGGTGGTGGCACTGTGTCACTACTAGAGAGACCCAACACAGAGTACTGTACTGTATCCAGGTCTGGAGGCTGCACCTCTGAAAGGACATGGACAGAGTGGAAGCAGTCAAGAGGAAGGCTACCAGAACTGACATGGGGCTGCACAAAAGCCATATGAGGAGAGATTACAGGATCTCAACATGCACTCCCTGGCAGAGGGAGAGGCGAGGGACATGATTGAGATATGTACTTCACAGGGGTGAAGAATGCACAGATGGGAAGTCTCTTTCAGGGAGAAAAAGTACCAGAACAGAGGGGCATGCAATGAAGCTGGAGAGGGGGAGTTTAAGAGGGATGTGAGGAAACATTTCTTCACAGAAGGGTGGTGGACACCTGGAACAGCCTGCAAACAGATGTGGGGAGAAAACAGTGGGGAGCTTCAAGAATACGTGGATGGGTACCGTGGCATAATACATAGGAAAAATGGAGGAGGGATGCACACGGTGACCAAATAGAGTCTGAGGTGTCAGAATAGGCAGTGAAAAATTAGGGTAGACTGGAAGGGCCTGCCAGTCCTTTTCTGACAATATATTCTATAAGGTACAGTAAAAGGGAAGGAAGATTTCAATGTCAGGACAGGATTAATTCAGCTAGGCAGAGTGCAGGAACAACAAAGGAATTTACATTTTGCACCTGGGAGTGAAGGGGGTGCTGTACCCAGGTCAATAAAAGTAGTGTAAAACAAGAGGAGGCTACAGTGTATGGGGGAGTAATGCCCAAGACAAAATGGTTACATTCTTCAGGTGGAGTCTGTTGAGGGTCTTGCCAAATGAAGGCAGAATACTCAGGTGATAGAAGGTAAAATAAGGGGAAAAACTGTAGGTGCTAATGAACCTACCCTGGTAAGAAATACATCTGTCACAATGATTCATTTGTAGTTTTCAGTCTGACATTGTCCTATAACTATAATTAATTTTCTGCATACATTTATAAATACTACCTGACCCCTTTTGTCTTTTTAGAGTTTTCCTTTGGTTGGTTTACACAGCAGCTCAGTGTTCCTTCATGATCCTTTGTTTCAGTCTCCAACCCCACAAACTGCACTGTTCAGAAACACAATTAAGCAGCTGTTGCTCTTCATAATCTGGGAGTAGAAGAAGAAAGGACATCTATCCACAGAAAACCAGTTCCCAGTGCAGCTCCTTGTGTGCTCAGCATTCCTTACCTCCATTTCGTGATCCTCTGTTTCCGTCTCCAACACTACAAACTGCACTGTTCAGAACATAGCAGCTGCTGCTCTTCAAAGTTTGGGACTAGAAGAGCAAAGGATGTCGATCCACAAAAAAAATTACCTCTGTGCTCCCTTTCTTAAAGGGGCACTGTCAACTTCCCTCGTTTTGCCCAAATCTCAGCAGTGTGCCTCCATGCACAGATTTGTCACATATCGTCTCTATTAGACCCTGTTTGTGCCAAACATAATAAGTCTTACCCTTAGTCTTATTTTACTATTTTTGTCCTTTCAGTGGTCGAATGAAATCGCTGACCTCCGGAAGTGTATCCATTCTGAGAACAAGTGTCACAAATGGGCGCAGGCACGAAGTGCAACTTTTCACTTGTCTGTATGGCGCTGCCTGTCTGGTCTGTTTATGAATGCAGAATTAAATATGCCACCTTGGAATCAAAACCAAGTGCTAAAAGCGTTAGGAATACATTTAAAACTGGCAGCAAATCCGCTTTATGCAATAGCGGGATGCTTCTGAGCATGTGCAGGATTTGTGCTCCGCTGCTGTTGGCATATGTGGGATTTGGTTGCCAGTTTTAAATGTATTTCTTAACGATCTTAGCACTCGGTTTTGAATCCACATGTGCATATTTAATTCTGCATTCATAAACAGACTGTACAGGCAGCGTTTCTATACAGACAAGTGAAAAGTTGCACTGTGTCTGTGGTCCATTTATGATGCGATTCTCAGAATGGATACACTTCCGGAGGTTGGAGCACTTTCATTCGGACCACTGAGAGGACAAAATAGTAAAATAAGACTAAGGGTAAGACTTATTATGTTTGGCACACGGTCTAATAGAGAAGATATGCACTAAACCTGTGCATGGAGGCACACTGCTGAGATTTGGGCAAAACGAGGCAAAGCTGACAGTGCCCCTTTAAACAGTTTGCAGAGCTGAAGGTTTACATCCTGTCTCCCTCTATGTGTCTGTCTCCTACCACTCAAAACACCTCATTAATATTCATAGTATGCAGCAGCAAAGGAGCGAGAGGATGGGGTTGCTAAATATTTACAGATACATGCTACACATCCTATTTTGACTTGTCACAATTAGGAGAAAGTATTTTAATTTTTATGTAGAATCTTGCAGCTGCAAGGTACATTGAGTCAAACAAAGCTTATTTCCAGGGGTGTGCTGGAGCTTTAAACTAGGAGATGCAAGTCAACAGTGTCAGTCATTTTAAAACAGCGTGGCCCAGATATTCAAAAGGGTTGCACATGGTGCAAAAGTGTTGTGCCATGCAACCCACTGATGCACCCCAGCGGATATTCAAAAGGAAAAGTGTGCAGCACAAATCCCGATGTGCCAGAGCGCATCAGTACGTATGCAGGCACAGGTAGGGGGCGTGCCCATGCATACTCTGCACAGCCCGATATTCAGCCCAGGATGTGCAGAGCCATGCATGCGCAACCCCTACCTGCACCAGCACAAAGTTGATCCAAAAAAGGAATAACTGATGGCCATCCACAGGTGAGCTGCCGCATTGCAGGGTGCAACACGGCAGCTGCCACCTGTGGGTGGCCACTGAGCTCCAGCTGCACCTGGCGGTGCCCCCATGCCCGATCATGGGCATTTGTAAAAAAAAAAATCTGTCCAATATCCCTGGTAGTTCAGTGGACCGCTGCCTGCCCGATCGTGCGCATTAGTTAAAAAGAATTCCATCAATATCCCTGGTGGTCCAGTGGACTGCTGTCTGCCTGATCGCAGGCATCTGTATAAAACAGTAGAATTCGTCCCATATCCCTGGTGGTCCAGTGGACCATTGTCTGCCCGATCGCAGGCATATGTATAAAGAAAAATAATTCCATTATCCCTGGTGGTCTAGGGTACCCTCCTCCCACCCACCCACTGGAGCCCCACCGCCCGCCTCCCCGGTCAGCCAGTGGGCGGCAGCACTCACCCAACTGCCACCCGCTGCCCACCGACTGACACCATCGGTGGGACTGTATTCCCATTGGCTTACTGTATGCCCATTGGTTCACAGTGTGAGTCAATGGGCATGCAACCATACCCGTACTACACATTCCAGACATGTGAATGAATCATTCACATGTCTGGAATGTATCATCGATAGGGCTGCACACCATTCACTCACGCCTGAACCAATGGGCGACAGCCCCACCGGACAGTGTCAGACGGCAGGCGAAGTGGGTGCTGCCACCGCCGCTGACCAGGGGGTACGGGCAGTGGGACTCAGTGGACAGGTGGGGAGGGGGGTATCCTAGACCACCACGGATATTGGAATTATTTTTTTTCTACATATGCCCACGATCGGCAGACAGCGTCCACTGGACCACCAGGGAATGGGATGGATTTCTACTGTTTTATACAGATGCCCGCGATCGGGTAGACAGCGTCCACTGGACCACTAGGGATATTGGACAGAATAGTTATTTTATTTAATACAAATGCTCACGATTGGGCTGCGAGGTGTCGGTCCCTCATGGCTGCTGCCTGCAGGGCGCAGGTGCAAGTCATCAGGATCAAGCACCTGCATGCAATGAAGAGATGACATGCAAATGGCCCATGTATCTTGCATACATTATGGCCCCATTTGTATGTAAAGTTTTGAATATCATGTTGCTGTGCATAGCACAATGGAACTTGCGCTAGTGCATCCCCATGCTCACTCTGGCCTACTTGGCTGGCGCAGTGCCACTGTGCCATGCACACTATGGGTAGCCAGGGTGCAATATTCAATGATGCTGTGCCATGGCGCAGCCTGCAGTTGAATATCGCCCAGTCCACACCCTGAGTAGCTGGAGCTGAGCTGCCCAAGCTTGTGCCACAGTCTGGCAGTTTGAATATCTGGGCACAGTGTATATCTCCATAGATATTGACTATCTATATCTCTGATCCACAGTGACTAAACACTTTTATAATGCATATCACATTCTTTGTTCAGCCTCATACATATAACCTTACATAGTAACAGGTTTATAGTGTGAATTTGTGAAAATACCTGAAGGATTTCTTATAACTGTACTAATCATTACATTATTATTGTTTTCACGGCTTCTGAATCCTTGTTTATAAAAAGCATTATTAACTGTATTTATTCCTATTTAAAATAGCCTTCATGCTTTTTGTACAAAATGCACTTATGCACTTTACACAACACCTCTCCGGTGTTTGGCATCATTCCAGAACTGGATGGATAGAAATGGAAAAAGAATGAAAAGAGAGAACTAGTAGGAAGTTTAGTAGGGATAGTAAAGAGCTATACTAGGTGGCCAGCCCAGGATAGGGGAAAAGAAGAAAAGCAATGAGAAAAGTGTTACCTGTTGCATAACAGAGGTTTTGGTAGCCAGTAAATAAGAAGATAGAAAAGTTGACCATCTGTCACAGCTGAGAGTGTAGCTTAACTCCGCCCACACCTCCCTCATTAAGAAAATAACAGTTCTCAAAACTATACTGGTTTTTCAAGAACCCGCTCTCAGTAATAAATATTCTACCAGAACAGTAGAATGGGGTTGGTTGAAACTTTCTCTCACCCACTATGAGAGCTTCACCCCAGTATCCCTTAATCATAAACAAATGAAGGGTGACAAAATGTCACTATACAGACATCCTTCTTAAATGTACACCCTGAGGCTTAATTCACACAGATACTGCCTAGTATCCTAAGACTAAACATAATAGTTTTCACATTCTGTTTCATAACTCCTCATTCCTTGCTCTATGTTGGGACAGGAAATCAGCATTCTTTTGTAAGGTTCCAGATCTATGTCGAACCACAAAACTATATGGTTGAAGGCCAAATACACATAATTATTCTAGCATTCTTATCCTTCATTTGATGGATCCAACATAAAGGATTGTGATCAGTAACTAAGGTGCATTCGTCACCCGGCAAATAAAATCTTTAGGCTTCTATTGCCCATTTAGCTGCCAGAGCCTCCTTCTGTACAGTATAGTACTTTACCCCTTTGCATAGTTTTCTTAACATGTACAAAACTGGGTGTTGTTCCCCATCAGTTGTTTGACTCAACACTGCCCTTATTCCTGTCTCCGAGGCATCTGTATGTACCTCAAAGTCCATTTCATAATTAAGGTGCTTTAATACAGATGATGAACAGAAGCGGCTTTGATGGTCCAAAAGACCTCATCACATTTAGGATCCCACTGTACCTTGTTGCTACACCATTTCTTTGTCAGCTCTGTTAATGGTATAGCAATTGATGCAAAGTTTGGGATAAAGCATTGGTAACATCCCTGCAAGCCCTAAGAATGACCCCATGTTTCTTTGTAGTGGAATGGGGCACTTTGCCACTGCTTGCAGCTTTTCTCTTTAGCAGACTTGCCCCATTTACCTAATAGAAAGCTTAGATAGTGGGCTCACTGTAAACCACACATTGTTGGGGTTAATGGTAAACCCTGCTGTTTTTATTGATTTAACTACCTCAACCAAGTGTGCTATATGTATACTTCAGGTAGGACTGTATACCACCACAACTTCCAAGTAGGCTGAACAGCATCCAGTATGTGGTGCCAGTATACAGTCCATGTACAGCTGAAATGTAGCTGGAGCTCCATGCAATACAAACGATATTGTAACCAATTCATACAACCCCACAGGGGTACTAAAGGCATTTTTCCCCTTGCCTGTGGGTCTAATGAAATCTGCCAGTACCCCTTTGTCCGATCCAATGTTGTGATGTATCCTGCATTCCCTATGTGGTCTATGATGTCAATAGTTCAGGGCATGGGATATGCGCCGAACTGGAACACTGGATCCAACCTTCAAAAATCTAAAAGGCAGCATTCCACCCTTTCTTTGGGAAAACCACTATCAGTGACCCCTAAGCACTAGTGGATGGTGTTATGATCCCCAGCTGTGTCATCTTGTCAGTTTCTTTCTTGACTTCTACCCTGACTCTTTTGGGTAGATGGTAAGGCTTCTGCCTGGTGGAGGGGACTCAGTCTTAATACAATGTTTTACCCTGTCACTCTTCCAGGCACACTCGTGAAGGTTGTCAGAAAAGAATTGATCAGACTTTCGACTTCCTTTGTTTGGATGTCTGACAGTGAAGCATTTATTTTTATATCACTGTGTCCCTTATGAGTCTCCAGTCTCATAGGCAGTATCCAGTTCAGATTCCTTTCTGACATTACTGTCATACCCAGGTGTACCACTGACTTCTCTTCCAGTTTCTCATGCCACTTTTTCAGCAAGTTGGCATGGTAAATCTTTCACCCATATGCTTCTCTGAGGTCTCAGTCTCATACATGAAGGGTGCCTGCCTGACGTGCTACAGAATATGGCCTTGCACTTCATTAACAATTTTGCTCTGAGGAGGTCAACAATACAACACCTTTTCCCTGGTTTATATGCCTTGTCTCCCACCTTCAGGTCATATTGTTCCTTTTGAATCTTTTGTGCCTCTGTACAGCTTTGATAGGCCTTGGTGGTATAAGAGATCAATCTCTTTCACAATTGTCCATTTATATTCAACAATGTTTAATATTTCACATCAGTCCCTTTTTCCCCAAACCTCTTTAACTGCATCTAATGGGCCTCTGGGATTGTACCCATATAACATTGAGAGTGGGGAATAACCTGTTGAGGCCTGAGCATTTCCTATAGGCAAACAAAAGAAATGCCAAAAGGTATCCCAGTCCCTCCTTCCTCATGCTAAACTTATGGAGCATTTACTTCAGTCTTTGATTGAGCTGCTCTGTTATTCTATCTGACTGGGGATAATAAGGGAGGTTTGAAGAGCCACTATCCCAAGTAACTTGTAAAGCTCTTTAGCAAGGCTACATTGACATTTGTGCCCTTGTCTATAAGTATCTCTTTGGGATGCCCTGGCAACTAAACACCTTAACCAACTCCTCAACTATCTTTTGGTGCAGTGACTGTGTGCATTGGTATGGCTCTCTCTGTATTTCATGTTGTAGTCACATCACCAAAATGAATTGGTTCCCTTTAGGACTTGTTAACAGGGGTCCCACAATATCCATACCTATTCATTTAAAAGGGTTGGTAACAAGGGAAGGGCATAAGGGCACCATGTCTTGCTTCTTGGGCACCTTATGCTGCATCATGCTGTAGGGCTTGTAAAAGTGCAGGGTATGATCTGTGAATTGCTTGAACTGCAGTACACAGTGACAGCCACCATTGAGTGTTTCCTGGATTATACCTAAGGTGTTGTAGCATACTGCAGAGCTGCTATAGTAGCCGTACATTTTTGATGGTTATGTGATATTCATTGAATATAAAGTTGTCCTGACATGCTTGTCCTGCTGCCAGTGCTACTCTGTGGGCAACACAATGGATCTGAATCAGCCTTGGGTTTCACTTGTGTCTTAACTGTGCACCCACCCCATTGTGCACTCCCATGATGATGCTGGCACCGTACTTGCTAGTGTGATAATCTTGTTAGGCCAACTGCATTAGCAGAACACAATTGTCTATGCCTTCCCATCAGATATTGCAACACAGTCCATGACATGAATTGTGGCCTGTGCATTGTGTATGCACTTGCTGTATATGTTCAGCTTTTGTTAATGGTTACTTCAATGGTTTCATCCACTATTACTCCAAGAAACTGAGAACCTGCTAAGTGAGCTTAGATTTCTTCCTGTATGACTTTGTTTATGGAGTCCAGCATGTCATATCGTGCATCCCAGCCAGAGCAGATTGTGCCACTGTCTTGCAAGGCTGGACAGCCATTTCATTTCTGTGGATGTAAATGGCACCATCAGTGTCCTTCCACAACAACAGATCTGTGCCCTGGCCAAACAATTCTATTCCTCACCTGTAGAGTGATCAGTATTTTAAACTGGTTCAGTAATTGCCCTTGTTTGGTAAGGTGTACATTGTCATTAACTGAGCAACTTTACTGTCATCCTTTGCCTCAGGACCTGAGATCTGCTTCTCAAATGCCACTGGCAGAGACTGTTTCTCTGTCATAATCTTTCCTGTGTGCACAAGCAAATGATCTATGTTTCTTTCATATCTTTAGAAAGCAGATGCTTTCAGATTGGTTGTGTCAGTTGTGGCAAATGGGTTGCTTTTACCACCTTTTAATACCAACTGAACTTCCCAACAATGTTTCCTACTTCCTCCATTACAAGCCATAGGAATAGCTTTATCCAGCAGTCCATCCACAACCTTAATTTCTTGCTGCATTTCAAAGATGCAGTCTGTTCAGACTGCTTATCATGTTCAGTTTCAACATTCCTAATCTGATTCTCCTGAGGTGTGTTTACGCACACTCAGAGGATGATGATGTTGTTTGGTCCTTGTCCTTTGATGCTGAAAGATTCTTCTCCAGCAAAATAATGAATAAGGCTTTGTTGAGATATTGATGTGTGCTGCTCACAGGCAGTCTTTCCTCCCCCAGCTCTTCAGTCTCCTCCTGGCTACAATGTTGTACTCCACTGCCTGGGCCCTGCACAAGAATGCAAAGACATAAACATACCCTAAGCTCACTAAAACACATTGGCCAAGTAGTTGCACTTTGCCCTAAACTGCTTAAAATAATTGAAATTAAAATGTAAAATTTACCTTCATGTCCACAAAAAGTAACTGGTGGCTCCTACTGCCTACTGGCCACACAGTATGCCTCCTCCTTTTCCATGGGTGAGTGGAACAGACTATCATGAATTTTGTTTTAAACTTAATAAAAAATCTTTTTCTTGACTTTGTCTTGTTTTCCCTGCTTTTCTCCCCTTGAACTGTTGGTTCCTGCAAAATGATTCCTGTCCTCTGTGTTTTCAATTGTCCTCTTGGGATGAACCACTCTGTGCTGCCCAGGAGGGAGAACCTATCTGACCCTCCCACTGAATTCTATATTTAACTCTCGGTGTTCTATATCCCCCCTCCCCACTTCACCAGTGGTCCATGCTGTTCCAAATGGTGCCCAACCACCAGGTGACCAAGGGGAGGGGAGAGAAGGAAAAAACACAGTCACACAGGGCTGTACCACTGAGCCTCTCAGGAACTCTCTGGGCTGAAATCCACACATCCGAAAGCTCAAAATTTGCATAAAGAGCACAGGTACCAATGTCTCTGAGAGCCCTGATGGAGCTCTAGAAAAGATTAAGATAAAACAACTAACACATGTATTTCCTTATTATAAGAAAATACTAATTATCTATTTTAGTCGGCAGGAAGTTTGAGTGCAGTGAGAGTCTGAGCCAACAAGCATCACTTCAGAATTGCCAGCTAAGTCACACAGCAGAGAAACCTCATCAGTGCCCACAGTGCAGCAAGAGTTTCCATGACCTACATCTCATCACTGCACAAGAACAGATTCATGAAGGAGAGGGGCAATTTAAATTTACCAACCATCAGAGGAGTTTAAACAAGCTAAATGCAGTTAAATATGCTAACGAAGTTTTACTGTGCAGCATAAAACCATGACACATCAAATTCACAAGAAGTCATATAAATGTGCCAGTGTGACAAGAGTTTTACAGCCCAGAGATCCTTCATGAGGTATCAGCGAATTCACTCTGGTAAGAGTATCCCACACTCCTGGATCACTGAGTGTTTATGGATCTACAGGATACATCCACACTGATAAACTTCATCACAACAACAATGACAAAGTGGCAAACCACCCTGCAATTAAATCATGAGAAAGGTCAAATCACCATCCCAAATATAAGTATCCAACGAGGGATATTTCAAGGTGACTCCTTGTCACCACTTCAGTTTTGCCTTGCCCTCAATCCCTTGAGTAGCCTAATCAACAACCTAGGCTATGGATACAGCTTGAACCCCAGAAACAAAACAATCAACATCTAACATCTCACCTTCTATTTGTAGATGACCTAAAACTTTCTAGTTCATCTGACAAACATTTGAAAGAACAACCACAAATTGTTAAGACCTTTTCTGATGACATACGGATGGCGTTGGCCTAGACAAATGTGCCAAAGCAACATTTGTGGCAGGAAAGTTAACTCATAAAGAAAACTGAATCTGGCAGAGGTTTGTGACATAAAAGAACTTGAGCAAGAGGGAGTGTATAAATACCTGGGAATAGATGGAGCAACAGCACAACATGAACAAATCAGAGTTAAAGTAAGCAAGGAATATTTTAGAAGGTTAAAGCTAATTCTGAAAACTGCTTTGACAACACAAAATAAAGTGCAAGCTATAAATCAACTCACCCTTCCAGTGATATCATACAGCTTTGGTATGACAGACTGGCCACAGAAAGTGTTGAACCACCTAGATATAAAAACAAGAAAATGTTTCATGCTCACCAATTAATATACAAAACCAGTGCATGCCAAGATTATACATCCCAAGGCAGAGGGAGCATGGGCCTCATTGAGATTGATTACACATATAGATCCACAATAGTGGGGCTACATACATACTTACTGACATCCTTGGACCCAAATATAGTCAAGGTCTTGCATCATGAAGAAAATAAGCCTAAAATTACTTCACTCATCAAGTTAGGAGAAGCCTTCAGAAGGGTAGCAGAGATTGATGTCAATCCACAAGTAGATAAGGAATTGTCAGCAACAGAAATGCAAAGAATCAGAAAAGGAGTATAAGGATAAAGACCAACAGAAAGAAAAAACAATTAGAAAGCCCATAATTATAGTGGAAAATACAGGGAGCTACTCGAGCAACTACAGGTCGATCAAGCCCTGACCCATGAGTGGTTAAAGAGGTGAATTTAGGCCACGAGATGAGGGACTAATAATGGCAGCGAAGATAGTGGGCTCGCGACAAGATGGTTCACAAAATCCATAGAAAAAACAGGAGAAACAGACAAGTGCAGGTTCTGTAGTACAGAATTAGAAACAGTTGCACATCTCATGGCTGGATGTGAAGTACTCATGGCAGAAGGCCTGTATACTGAAAGACACAACAATGTAGCAAGATTGATCCACTGGAAACTGTGCAAACACTATAACATACAGGTAGCAGAGACACATTGGAAACATGAACCACAAAGAATCACAGAGAATGAAGAAGTAATGATCACATGGGATCACCCAATACCAACAGCCAAGAAAGTGGAAGCAAGAAAACCCGATATTGTAATACAAGAAAAGGGAACAAAGGTAGCATTGTTGATTGAAGTAGCCACCCTAGTGACTACAGTGTGCTGTGTACAGAGAGACACAAAATCATGAAATACCAAGTTATGCAGTCAGAAACCAAACTGATGTGGAATAAGGACACACAAATTGTTCCAGTAGTGCTTGGAGCAATGGGACTAATCAAAAGAACTTTCAGGCACATTTAAATATGCTACCAATACTTGTGGACACCTTATGAACTCCAAAAGGAAGTCATTTTGGGGATGTTATGTGTGCTGGAGAAGAGCGCCTTAGCAAACATCAAAGATTAATACAGTACAAATTTCTTGAGTTTTGAATATGCCCTGGCTAAAAATGGGGTCCATTCTTGCCACGGTATAAGAAATCCCTAAACATTGGGAGACACTAACCCGTAAGAGACTATATAAATGTGCTGATTGTGGCAAATGTTTTGGAGGAAGGGTATCTTGAAAAAATCAGAGAATTCACTCTGGTGAGAAACCATATAAATGCGCTGAATGCAGCAAAAGCTTTATCGAGAAGTGTGCTCTGATAAAACATCAGCAGTTTCACCTGGAGATGGATGACATTTGCTCTAGACAAATGTGCCAAAGCAACATTTGTAGCAGGAAAGTTAACTCATAAAGAAAACAATGAATCTGGCAGAAGTTTGTGACATAAAAGAACGAGCTAGAGGGAATGAATAAATACCTGGGAATAGATGGAGTAAAAAGTAAGCAAGGAATATTTTAGAAGGTTGAAGCTAATTCTGAAAACTGCTTTGACAACATGAAATAAAGTGCAAGCTATAATCCAAATCACCCTTCCAGTGATATCATACAGTTTTGGTGTGATAGACTGGCCACAGAAAGTGTTGAACCACCTAGATATAAAAACAAGAAAAATGTTTCATGCTTACCAATTAATATACAAAACCAGTGCATGCCAAAATTATATATCCCAAGGTCGGAGGGAGGAGGAATGGGCTCATTGAGATTGATTACACATATAGATCCACAATAGTGGGGCTACATACATACTTACTGACATCCTTGGACCCAAATATAGTCTAGGAGTTGCTACATGAAGAAAATAAGCTTCAAAATGACTTCACCATCAAGTTAGAGAAGTCTTCAGAAGGGTAGCAGAGATTGATGTCAATCCACAAGTAGATAAGGAATTGTCAGCAACAGAAAACACAAAGAATCAGAAAAAGGAGTATAAGGATAAAGACCAACAGAAAAGAAAACAACTGAAAGCCCATAATTATAGTGGAAAATACAGGGAGCTACTGGAACAACCACAGGTTAATCAAGCCCTGACCCATGAGTGGTTAAAAAGAGGTGAATTTAGGTCATGAGATGAGAGACTGATAATGGCAGCCCAAGATAGTGGGCTACGCACAAGATGGTTTACCAAATCCATAGAAAAACAGACAAGTGCAGGTTCTGTAGTACAGAATTAGAAACAGTTGCTCATCTCATGGCTGGATGTAAAGTACTCATGGCAGAAGGCCTGTATACTGAAAGACACAACAATGTAGCAAGACTGATCCACTGGAAACTGTGCAAACACTATAATATACAGGTAGCAGAGATACACTGGAAACATGAACCACAGAGAATGAAGAAGTAATGATCATATGGGATCACCCAAACCGAAAGTCAAGAAAGTGGAAGGAGAAACCCGATATTGTAATACAAGAAAAAGAACAAAGGTAGCATTGAGGATTGAAATAGCCACCTAGTGACTACAGTGTCCTGCGTACAGAGAGACAAAAATCATGAAATACCAAGATATATGCAGTCAGAAACCAAACTGATGTGGAATAAGAACACACAAATTGTTCCAATACTACTTAGCGCAATGGGACTAATCAAAAGAACTTTCAAGTACATTTAAATATGCTACCAGTACTTGTGACACCTTATGAACTTCAAAAGGAAACCATCTTGGGGCGTTGCGTGTGCTGAGAAGAGCCTCAGCAAACATCAAAGACTAATACAATATTAATTTCTTGAGTTTTGAATATGCCCTGGCTAAAGAATGGGATCCATTCTTGTCACGGAATCAGAAATCCCTAAACATCTGGAGACACTAACCTGAGAGAACGTTAATGGATGTTAATCCACTAGTAGATAAGGAACAGCCAGCAACAGAAAGTGCAAAGAATCAGTAAAAGGAGTATATGGACAAAGACCTATAGAAAAGGAAAAACAACTGGAAAGCCCATAATTATAGTGGAAAATACAGGAGTTATTGAACAACCACAGTCGACCAAGCCCTGACCTATGAGTGGTTAAAAAGAGGTGAATTTAGGTCACAAGATAGGAGACTGATAATGGCAGCCCAAGATAGTGGACTACACAAGACGGTTCAAATAATCCATAGAAAAACTGGAGAAACAGACAAATGCAGGTTCTGTAGTGCAGAATTAGAAACAGTTGCACATCTTATAAATACCTGAGAACAGAGGAAGGAGCAACAACACAACATGAACAAATGAGAGCAAAAATCAGTAAGGCATATCTTAGAAGGTTGAAGCTTATACTGAAAACTGCTTTGAGAACACAAAATAAAGTGCAAGCTGTAAACCAACTCACCCTTCTAGTAATATCATACAGCTTTGCTGTGATCGACTGTAAACATGAACCAGAAAGAATCACAGAGAATGAAGAAGTAATGATCACATGGGATCACCTCAATACAACAGCCAAGAAAGTGGAAGTGAGAAAACCAGATATTACAATAGTTTTCAGCTGCCCCATCCACTTCCCCTTTGTCATCCCACTGCTGCCCCCACCCACCTACCCCAACCTCACTCCCCATTCCCTGCCCCATGCCCTTTTAAAGCTGTTCACAGATTTACATGATACCTTCCATTTTGGTGGTGCATTTCATTTTGCTACCACCTCTCTGTGAAATAGTATCTCCTCATTTCCCTCCTAAATATCCCCTTTATTCTTAGCCCATGCCCCTTGTGTTCCTCTTCCTCCTTAGCTTAAAGACCCCATCTGTCCCAGCCTTATTGATCCCATTCAGATACTTGAATGTCTCTATCATGTCCCCCCTGTCCCTTCAGTACTCCAGAGTGTACATATTCAGGTCTCCCAGCCTGCTCTCATAGTTCTCCCTCCATTCCACACATCATCGTTGTTACCCTCCTCTGCACCCTCCAGTAGCCTGATATCATGCTTCAGGTATGGCCCCCAAAACTGCACACAATACCCAAGTGTAACCTACCAGTGACCTGTAGAGGGGCAAGATCACCCTCTTTGCCTGGACGAAACCCTCCTCACTATGCACCCCAGCATTTTGTTGGCTTTTGCAGCCACTCAGTTTTGGTGCTTTAATAAAGGATACAAAAACCCATTATTTGTGTGTTTACTTATTTAGAGCATGAGTGTGCTCCTCATCTCAGTACTGAGTGCTGTACTCACTGTGTGTTGTTTCATGTGCAGTTTCTTCTGCTCCCTCAACTCAGTACTGAGTGCTGTACTCACTGTGTGTTGTTTCATGTGCAGTTTTCTTCCTGTATTTTAAAATATTGTTTTACACTAACCACACCACATATTCATATTTATTGTAGCCCTGAGCTTGCAGTCCAATTTCCTTTTCCTGTGTCATTGACAAAGGGACAAGCGCTTTCTGCCTCTTGTTGTGGTGTCTTTCAAAGTTTCAGTGTTTTTACTGGACGCCCACAGTGTTTCATGAATTGATATATTCTTTCTTCAGATATTAAACTAATTTAGATGTCTATGTGGCAGTTGAGAATTAAAATTATACAGATTACTGTTGTACATAAATGAACAGCATTTAGCAATGTTACAGAGTTAATTTGCTGAATAAGTAATTATCTGTCCTGCTGCAGTCCCATTGTGCTTCTCCAGCTTGATCTATGCACATGTATCTTTGGTGAGATGCCAATACGCTATTGTTACACATGACACTTCATTTAACATTATTTTGCTCAATTTGGTCAATTTACTGATGATCATCATGGGTCTAGCTGAAAATTCATCCCTGTAGAGTGAGCTTGAGGCTGAGGAAATGACAGCAGGACAGATAATTTATCTCTTCAACAAGTGAGTTTGTCACGGTGGCTAAATGCTGTAACAGTAATAACATGTAAATCTAACTGGCAAGTGGCACATAAACATGGTCAGTAGCTGAATGAAAATGAATATTTAATAAATGTGATCAGTCTGCATACATACTCCCCATCATATATGCTCACTCAGCGTTGTTCAATCTACTGTCACTATACTTTTCAGCTGTCAGATACAGCTGTAATGTAACCCTTTGGTAATAGTTATTCTTGCTTGTGATAAGCGTAGTGAGATATACCTGATTGTATTGGCATTTTTTTTTTCAGTTTGTATTTTTAGCCTGCACAGAGTATTGAACGCAGCACTATGCATTGTGGTATCAGGATAATGTCTTATCTCCTTGTAGTCACATTTTGCCCTTATTTGATTTGATTTGTAATTTTGATAATAAAATTATTAGTGTGATTTTAGATGAAAACTGTGGATTGTGGTCTGCTTAATAATGAAAAATATTTTATTGTTCAATAAATATTTCATACTGTGTTGTGTGATTTATTTGTGTCACACGATTCATTGGTTGGAAAATATATGGCTTGCAGTGTGTCAGCATAGTTGTGAAGGAGGAGGCAGTATACAGCCATGTTTAGTGGGATTTTCTGTGTAAAAATATTTCTAAGTCAGTTTTCGTAGATTGTAAGGGTGTCTTTAGTTATAATTAATTTTGTTTAATTTTCAGTGTAAATTTGAGTATACTGTGCTAAGTAATGCCATACTGTGCAGTGTATCGTGTAAGAATGAAAACAGAAAGGGTGCCAGAATTCACTTCTATAAGTTTCTGGAAAAAACCCTGCTCGTAAGGCATGGATTCATTTTGCCACCACAAGGACTTCAAGCCATCACAGCATAGTCAGATTTGTTCTATCCATTTTGAGTGTGCCAGCTATGATCGTGATCCAGTTCATCTTGCAGAATTTGGGTGGCTAAATGTAAACCTAAGTTGAAGACGACAGTAACCGTCTCTTTACCATCCCACTGGAGTTGATACACATTAGTCTCCAAGGAAGCATAGATCTGCTGTCCATAAGTGCCATCATTTGGAGATACACCTATCTGATATTAGTAATTGCAATTGTTATTCATCAAATGTTTATTTGAAATGATTATTAGTTCCGCCCTCTGACCACAAGTGCAGTACCATGTCCACCACTCCCCACACATTTGGCCCATGAATATACCACATGATTTGTGTGCTACTTGACCACTAACTTCCAAGTACATTGTGCCATGTGCTGTCTAATTTAATGTCTTGTCAGGGTGGGTTGTTCAACTTTTCACACAAAAGTGTATATTTCTCACCTAGTAAGCCCATTTTAACTGACTGGCTACTGACTAGGTCATCATGGATAATCACAGCACATACACAATCATAACATGAGATATATTCCATTGCATTAGTGTGTCACACTACCACCACCATTACGCGGCTACTGCATTTGATTATGGTGTTTTTGTTGTTTGTTGGTTGTCAACAATGTGAGCACTACATTTACAGAACAATTATTGCATTTGATAGCAAAGGACACAATGTTTGTTAATCGAGAAATGTTGAACCTGCTCCACATCATTTCCTTTGGGTGCATGGGTGGGCTGACACTCATGTGTAAGGCAACACATTGACATTGAATTTAATTGTTTAGCAAAATGTGTCACCCACCATCCTAATGTGTGGATGATGTGTCACAGTACACCATTTGAAGTTTTGTGGGGTGTGAGAGGTGGAGATACCTCACAGAGCCGTAACATCAAAATGTCTGGCAAATATCATATGTGTGACAGCAGTGAATTCCCATCCTCATGTGTTGAGTATGTTGCATATGTCACAGCTGGAAGCATACATTGCGTGTCTGTGACATGTCCCTGAGTTTTCATTGCCAATGTGTCCTTCACTACACCATTGTATGACCATACAGTGAAATCTATTCATCTATGAACCATCCCCCTTGGACACTGGCATCTCATACACGATATGGTGAACCTGGACACATCATTAACTGGCGTGGGTACAATTCCATATTTGTTTGTTACTAGTGGGGTACCGCAGGGTTCAGTACTGGGTCCGTCCTTTTAGTGTCTTTATAAGTGACATTGCAGAGGGACTGAAGGAAAGTATGTCTCTTTGCAGACAGCACAAAGATCTGCAGCAGAGTTGATACACAAGGTAGGGAGGAAAGGATGAGATAGGACTTGGCAAGGCTGAAGGAATGGTCAAATGTATGGCAGCTTAGATTCAATGCAAAGAAGTGCTAAATGCACCTGGGAAACAAAAACCCAGGGAAGAGTATACATTAGGGGTGAGATACTAACAACAACAAAAATGGAAAGGACTTGGGGTAGTTATATCAGATGACCTAAAGATAGGCAAACAATGTGAAAAGGCAGTAAGGAGGGCTGGGGATACTGGGTTGCATAAGGAGAGGCATCACCTGTAGAAAACAAGAAACTGTTATCCTCTGTACAGACAATTGGTGAGACCACATCTGGAGTACTGCTTGCAGTTCTGGAGACCCCATCTCCGCAAAGACATAGGGTGGAGACTGTCCATAGGAGGGCAACCAGAATGGTGCTGGGTCTGCACCAGAAGATGTATGAAGAAAGGCTAAGAAGAAAGACTAAAAGAGTTTAATATGTATAGACGCAAGGAAAGGAGGAGAGGGGATTATGATAGAAACTTTCAAGTAGCTCAAGGAATCAACAAAGTCCAAGAGGTAGCATCTTTCAGAAAAGAGATGTGCAAAAACAAGGGGCACAATTTGAAGATAGAGGGAACGGCTCAGAGGTAATGTGAGGAAGTATTTTTCATGGAGAGGGTGTTGTTGCATGGCACAGCCTTCCTGAGGAGGTTGTGGAGTCAAAACAGTGGGGATTTCAAGAATGCATGGGACAGACATAAGGCAATTTAGTAGGGGGTAGGAGAAAGTAGGCTGTTGGTTAACTAGGATCTGCAGCTTATTTATTAGGTAGGAAGCAGGGAAGACTAGGTGGGCCAAATGGTCCTTATCTGCCATCAAATTCTATATTTCTATGTTGTATAGCTAAAAGACAGTGAAAGTCAGCATGGAGTTCTGAGGGTCAGAGCACTGGATGGCACATTGGGCCCCACCAGTGACCAGTGATTTGGAATGACTGTGTGTCATCGCTGGTCTGCAGGATGGGGGTGGATGGGAGATGGATTGAGCAGCTGTACAGCATCTCTCCTTACATGGATATGGATGTATTCATGCTCGCTACATGGATAACCCCAGTGTAGGGCTGCAGTCAGTGCAGATGGTAGCATGTAGAACAGTTAATATTTCATGAGTCCTTGCCTGCATGTGTCTCTACACTCATCCAGTTAACCACTGAATGAAAGGTTGAGAAGAAGACAACACTGCACTAACACACTGGAGGTGTGGATTGTATCCTTGTGATAATGACTACAATTGTATCTTGTCTTGTATCCAGTCATGATGTACTCAGCTGTTCCTCCTCATGATATTGACTGTAATTGTATCTTGTCTTGTACCCTCCCTGTCATGATGTACTCCACTGTTCCTCCTTGTGATAGTGATTGTATCTTGTCTTGTATTCAGTCATGATATACTCGGCTGTTCCTCCTCATGATAGTGATAGTAATTGTATCTTGTCTTATACCCTGTCATGATGTACTGGCTGTTCCTCCTTGTGATACTGATTGCAATTGTATCTTTGTCTTGTCCCTTGTCATGATGTACTCAGCTGTTCCTTCTCATGATATTGATTGCAATGTACCTTGTCTTGTATCCTGTCATGATGTACTCAGTTGTTCCTCCTTGTGATATTGATTGTAATTGTAACTTGTCTTGTACCCTGTCATGATCCACTCAGCTGTTCCTCCTCGTGATATTGATTGTACTAACATACTAAAATGCCAGCAGAGTAGGTCTCATGGTCTGTCAAGTCTGCTTGAGAGTTGGTACCCATGATGGGCACTATTGCTGCCCTCCACCACCTCCCCTTGGATCCCCCACCACCTGTCCAAAGTCTCTCCTCCAGTTTTGGCATTACTCAGATTCACCCTCCTACTATACCTATCCCAGCCTCTCTTGAACTCCTCCATAGGCTCCAAATCCACCAGTTCTTCAGGCAGTGCATTCCATGGTTTCACCACCCTCTCAATGAAGTAACGCTCCTTCTCTCTCCCTGAGTCTTCCACTCTCCACCCTCCAATTGTACCCCCTGGTGGCCCTCCCTCCCTCTGCTGGAACACTGTATCTAGGTTTACCCTATTTACCCTCTTTTGATACTTGAAGACCTCAATCATATCCCTCTGTCTCTCCTCTCCTCCAGGGAGTACTGGTTGAGGTCCCAAGTCTCTCCCCATAAGACCTATCCCCTAGACCCCATATCATTCTGGTTACCCTCCTCTGGATGCTCTCCAGGAGTGCAGTGTCCTTTTATGTGTGGATGCCAAACTGCATGCAGTATTTGAAGTGTGTTCTAACCAGGCAATTACAGAGGGAGAATCACATCCCAGCTTCTTGAGGTTATCCCCTGGTGATGCAACCCAGCATTTTATTTGCCTTGACTGCAGCCCTCTTGACAGTGCTCAGAGTTGTTCATTTTGGCATCCACCACCACCACCACCCCCAGGTCCTTCTCCCCACTCATAGCCTGCAGTGTATCCTCTCCCAGGGTGTATACATGAGTTGGGTTCCTAAGCCCCAAGTGAAGAACCCTGCAATTCCCTGTATTAGATTTCAGTTTCCAGGTATGTGACCACCTCCTAGAGACTCCAGGTCCTCCTGCAGGGTTAATCTACCCTCTTCCCCATCCACCACTGTTCTCAGCCTCGAGTCATCAGCAAGAGGCTCATTTCCTTCCTGATACCTTTTCTGATGTCTGAGATGTAAGCATTAAATGGGAGGGCCCAGAACTGATCCCTGTGGGACCCCACTGATGACCCTCCTGGGAGATGAGGCTTCCTCCCCAACCACCACTAAGTACACCCAGATAGCTAGCCCCAATCCACCTATCTGTTTCCCCACCACTATTTCCCACAGCTTGTCCAGCAGCTCAGTATGAGGTACCAAATCAAATGCCTTGCTGAAATCTAGAAAGAGGACATCCACTGGCCTGCCCTGGTCCAGCACCTTCATCACCCAGTAGTGAAATACACAAGGTCAGTCTGACATGATCTATCAGGACAAAGCCATGCTGGCAATCATCCAGGTATTCCCTTCCTCCAGAAACACCCTAGTCTCCCCTTTAGGATGTCCTCCATCAATCTGCCCACCACCAACATCAGGCTGCCAGGCTTGTAATTCCCGGCTCCTCTTTTTGAGCCACCTTTGTGAATAGCACGATGTGGGCCACCCTCCAATCCTGAGGCACCCTTTCAGTCTGGAGGGAAGTGTTAAAAGGCCTGCTGGGGTGCAGCCAGGACAACAGCCAATTATTTGATGAATTCCATCTGGACCCGGAGCTTTTTCTGTTTTAGGTACTTGTGGGCCTCCTACACCCTGCCAACAGGAATTTCAACATCTGTGACCCTTCTCTTCTGTAGGTCCCACCTGCTTCCCCCATATGGTGCAGCTCCACCATCCTTCCTAGTACCAGCAGGGATTTCAACATCTGTGAGCCCTTCGCTTCTGTAGGTCCAACCTGCTTCCCCCATATGGTGCAGCTCCACTGTCCTCCAAAGTACCAGCAGGGATTTCAACATTTGTGACCCCTGCCTCTTCTGCAGGTCCAACCTGCCTCCCCGTATGGTACAGCCCCACCATCCTCCCTAGCGAAGACTGATGCAAAGTGCTCATTGAGTACCTCCGCCTGCTCCCCTGTCTCCTCAGCCCACCCCTCCTGACATCATCCTACAAATCTGTCTCTTCAATTTCCTTCTTTCCTTGATATACCTAAAGAACCCTTTCTCCTCCTGATCCCTGCACCAACCTTTGTTCTGTCCTTGCTTTGGCCTGTCTCACCATCCTGGTGACTTTCCTAGCCATCATATCATACTCTCCCTTGTCCATAACCCTGTGTGAACACTTGTACCAACTGTATGTTACCTTCTTCTCCCTCACTGCTTCCTGGACCTCTCTAGTCTACCAGCTCGGCTTTCTGGCCCTACCAAACTTGCATCTCACCTTTACACAGGACTTGGTAGCTTCGTGGATCCCTTTTAATAATTTCCCATCTGCTTTCAGTGTCCATGCCTGGCCTTATCCCCCAAATGATCCTTAAGGATCTCTCCATACCCATGAAATTTGTACCGAAGTCAATTACCACCATCTTTGTGCAATCTTCCCTCCCTCAGGTTCGGGTATACCAGACTGTGGCATGATTACTCCCAGCCAGTGGGTCCCGCACTTCTATGTCCCTAACCAGGTCACAGTCCACCAGGACCACATCCAGGATACAACTGGGGGCCTGAAAACCACCTCCATTTACCCTCTTGCCCCCCAGCATCTGCAAGATGACTCCAATGCCTCCACGCTATCCTCCACCCTCCACCCTGCTTATCCCTATGCCATTCTTAATGATGAGTGGTACTCCAACATCCATTGCCCACCATCCTGTGCTTTCTGAACATAGTGTACCCACTCAGGTTTAGGTCCCAATCATGCCCAGGAGTGGCTCAAATTTCAGTGACAGCTGCCATCCACTTACCCTCTACTAGCATGATCTGGAGTCAGGCATCTTGTTTTCCAAGTTCCTGGCATTAATCAGGCCCACACTGGCACTCGGCACTGGTAGGATCTCCAAGAAGGAGACCAAGCACCCCAAGTTGTGACAGATCTTGGCTAGCTCACAAAATTTTGCCTGAATCTTCAGTACACTATTTCCTCCTATATTGTTTATGCCCAGGTGTACTGAAATGTCAGGGGATCCTCTGCATTCCTTTGCCAAAGCATAGACCAGATGTTTGGCCTTATGCACAGTCAAACCGAAATACTCTGGCCTTTACAACACAGGATTTTTCCCTTACCTTGCCCTTCCACTGAATACACCTAATCATGGAGTCCCCCAACAGGAGTACCCTAACCTTCACCTTATTCTTAGGCCTACACCCTTTATTGGTAATCTTTCTGTTCCGACCTCACCTGCTTCCCTGGCCACACCCTCCATCTGGGTGCTGACCAAACCTCCTATATGAGTGTCATTTGCAGTCGTATCCTCTTTGTCCCAGCCTCTTTCCCTTGACTAACCCATCTGCCCCATTTTCTGCCCCAACCCAGGTCTTTCTCCTAACTGACCCATCTGTCCCAGGCACCCCCCTGATATGTCACTCTGAAGCATCCCAGCAGCTTCTGCAGGTACAATGCCCGGATGAACCAACTTCTCCTCCCTCCCAATGTCTCATATTCTGCTCTTCCCTTCCTATATTCCTGCTGGTCCCCTGGCCTACCAACTTCTTCCTCCTCCTAATGCAGACCCTTCCTAATCCCAGATTCCCTTCCTGTGCTAGCCCTGAATCCACCAGTAGCATCAGTCCCTTGCCTCCACCCACTGTATCCACCACATTAATGCACTGTCCATGCTGACAGCTCCTCCTACCCCTTCTCTGTCCGTTTTCATGTTAACAACCCTGTTCCTCCTGTCTGTTGAGCTGACATATCCTCCTGCCCCTCTGTGTTCTTTTGCAATCCACAACACCGCTCATCCTGTTTATTGAGCCTTTCATTATACCCAACTCACCCTTTACCCTGTATCCACCTCTGCTCCAGTTACATTATCCTCTCCATCTTTATCAATACTGGTGGTGAAAATCTGTTGTTATGCTCTATGCCTACAACCTTGCTTCTCCCTGGTGGTGCACTTTCCCAGTTTGTTCCTTCTGTGCAACCCTTGGCCCTTTAGTCCAAAAACCTGCCTCTGTTCTTGGCACTAATTACGTTCACAACCCTCCCCACCTGAGCCCCTGAAGCTCCCTGTATTCCCTCTCCACACCTCTTTTTCTGCTTAAGCCATCGATTCCAAGTGCATTTGCTGGACCCATAGTGCCTTCCCCATTTCCCCTCTACCCATCCCATTCTTCCCTTTCAGCAGAGTCTCCTCCTCCTCCCACCCCGCAAGCGTTCTCTTTAACCACCTGACATCTTCCTTAGCTGTGCTAGCTAATGGCACACCATGCATCCCCCATCCTCCAAGCCAAGGCCAGAACCATGGCCAACCCACATATGGTATATCCCACCACCTTTCCAAAGATACCAGCCCTTGTGATTTGAGGCCTCTGCCTTATCTTCATACCCATCCTGTTTTGGTTTTCCCCAAGTCAATTACCCTTTATTTGTCTTTAGCCCTGTTGGGCCTATTTAGAAACCTTCTCAAAGCCCCTGGGCAAGCTACTAGGTTAGGAAGCACCCCTGTCCATGGAGGAAAATGGATTGCCAGGCAATGTTAACATTTTATACAGAGCACAATATAACAGTTAAGTCTGTATCAGAGCTTGTGTCCCAGTCCAGTCCTCCCTTCCAATAGCTGCCCCTTGCTTCTCCCCCTTAGACCATTTACTAGAGGTCAGGGCCAGTGTGGGTGGATTGGAACAATTACAGCTCTTTCAAGGTGTGTGGTTGAGTTGGCAGCTGGGCTTGTTAATTTATAACCCTGCCTTGAGTCAAAAATCCCACCTTTGTTCTGAATTAACCTCTTCTGGCCTGCCTTTCAATAGGCTCACCAACTGTACCTCCGATGCACTCCAACTGAGCTGCTGATGTGGTGAATGGTCCCAGTCCCACTTGGGGCCCCACAGTGCCAGCAGATACCTGGTGGCTGCTTTCCATGACAGAAGCTCCTCCAGGCACCACTGATGTGGCCATCAGCTCCTGCACCTCTAATGACTGCTCCTGCAGCGAATAACAATTACAGCTCCTCTATGATGTAATTGTACCTTGTCTTATACCCTGTCATAATGTACTCGGCTGTTCCTCCTCATGATATTGATAGTTATTACTGTATCTCTGTATGGTTCCTCTCCAACCCCTTCCTTTGCCACAATCTGATCACCCCAGCCTTTCTAAGAAATCCATTTGCTTTCCACAGTATTCTCTTTCAGAACCGCTGGCAGAATAATGTGGAAATTCTGAATCAAGGTTATTGATTTACCTTTGCCTGAAGGTGGGTTTAAACTTATTCCTAGTGTAGGATTTCTGCAGTGGCTTCAGGTGATCTACTGTTCCCGACAGCCAAAATATACTGTAACGGTGTATTCTCCTCCCTTCTCTTTATATACTGGTACTGCCAGGATGTCCTCTCTCTCTCTCTCCTTTTCATTTCAACCTATATCTTGAACCACTTATCAGGCAACTGAAATCTTCCCCAATATAACTGGCATTTCAGTTGGAAACCTAGTCCCTTCACTTTCAATATATGTGGATGATATCATCCTTCACCTTTCCAACCCTATTTCTTCTTTTACAGAGGCCCTAAAGATAATAGATAACTTTGGCAGATACTCCAACTATAAACTAAATCAATAAAACAGAAATACCCCTCAACCACTTAACGTATAAACAAGACTTTGTTCCGTTTGGCATGAAGTCCTCCCGCTGCATTAAATACCTTGGCATGTATTTAACCACTGACCCTGCGTTATCATGGAAATTAAATCTGGAGGACCTGTGGAGTATTATTCATCAAGACTTAATTCATGGAAGAGCCTCCTCTTTCTCTAGGGTAGAATCAATATTATCAAAATGAATGTGCTTCCTAGGCTCTTCAACCCATTAAATATGCTCAGTATCTGGCTTCTGTGCTCTGCTTTTAATGTATTCACTCCGACATTACCTCATTTCTTTGATTGGACAAAGCCCCTAGATGTTCTTCCTTAAGCTGGGATTACGAAAGAATCTGTCGATTTCGTTTACCCAATTTTATGTTATATAATTGGGCTAGCCACCTTTATAAATGTGGAAATGGTTCTCTATATCTCAAATAATAGCAGGTAAAGAATATGCCCCATCTGGCTGCAGATAGAATCTTACCTCATTCGCCACAATTTAAGTCCCACTTCTATTTTCTTTTGCCCTGGAAACTCATTCCAAAGGCCCTAGGTTCTTCCCCGATAGGTACATCTCTCTGAGAACTTTTGTAGCTTAGTGCCTATTTAAAGATGTCCACCCCTAAAGATTTCTCTTAACCTATCTTTTCCAACTTAAACATTAGAATAGGAGATCAGTCACTACTTACTACTTGGATCCCGGCACCTCTTGAATTGAGAGTATCAGATTTCTACTTTCAGACATCTGTACTCTCTCACCTGAGTTTCTTACTAGGTTCCACCTGGCACCTACTCATATCTTTAAAGTATACCAAATATGACAGCTTCTGGTAAAACAATTTGGCATCTCATTACAACACTCTCTATTTGGGGATTTCCTGCAGCAGATCCAAGACTTTGCCTGTAAACCACATGGTGTCTCCTCCTTATACCTATACTTGCTTAACCATTCCTGACCTTCTTCCCAAACAGATTCCAAAATTTGGGAGTCTCTTCTTCCAGATCTTGAACTCAGCTGGGCATGCCTCTGGAAGGATCTATACACCTATTTATCTCAAGATCAAATCAGACTTACCCAGTATCGTATCCTAAATAATATGTACTACACTCCTGTTAAACTGGCTAAATGAGTCATCTCCTCCTCTACTTGTTCCAGATGCGATAAGGAAGAAGGCACCCTACTACACGTATTTTGGTCCTGTGAAAAGGTATGTTCCTGTGGGTACAAATTGAGGAATGGTTGATCCCTCTTAGGTCTGCAAGGTTGTTTCTCCCCAGATATCTGTATAGTGGGTGATTATTCTCGGATACATGTCAAAGAAAGGAAATATCACATGGCCATTATCTCCTTAGGAGTTAAGAAGGTTGTTCTTAGACACTGGCTAGACCAATCCCATCCCATATAATGAGTGGTTATGAGAACCTTCTTTCTTGTTAAGGACTGAACAATTAATTGCAAGTATACGCACCATATGCCTTTATTTAACAAAAAAATGGGCAAATTATATGCTCTTTATCTTTCCTAATTACCATTAGCTCTCTGACTCCTAAATGATGAAAAATAGTCATTTATAATTTTTATTTCTGTATTCAAGTTTGATGTCATGTGCACTCAGCAGGGGAGGATCATGGGGTGTTGGGGTGGAGGGGTGAGGGAAGGCTTGTTTTTCTTTTTTCCTGTTTTCGTGTTTCTGTTGGGTTGTAAGAGCTATTGTTTGTTATACTTTTAAACAAAGTTTTTTCAATAAAAACATCATAGTGCAGGACTTATCTTTGTAGTCCTGTAGGCCCTTCTTGAATTTTCTGATTTTTTGTATCTTCCTCTAACTCCTGTAATGTATTTTTTCTTATGTTACCTTGTACTTTTCAAAATCTGTTTTTGTTTTGTTTTAGCTTTTCTTCCAGTATTTTAATGTCTGTAGCCACATTCACTTGTTCTTTAGTAAGATGCAACTAAGCATGAAATCTGTTGCCCAGAAGAGTAACCTAATAATACATCGAGTTCACACAGGGAAAAAACATGTAAATGAGCTGAATGTATCAGGAATTTTACAGCACAGCAAAGCCTCACAAGACATCAGTGGGTTCACCACTAGAAACTATGCAAACACTATAACATACAAGTGGTAGAGAAACACTGGAAAGATTAACCACAAAGAATCACAGAGAATGAAGAAGTAATGATCACATGGAATCACCTGATACCAACTGCCAAGAAAGTGGAAGTAAGTAAACTAGACATTGTAATAAAAGAAAAAGGACTACAATGCATTACTGGTCAAAGTAGCCACCCCTATTAACTACACTGTCCTGCACATAGAGACACATAATCATGAGGTATCTAGATATGCAAATAGAAACTAAACTGATGTGGAATAAGGAGACACAAATCATACTGATAATGCTTGGAGCAACATGGCTAAACAAAAACTTTCAGACATATCTAAATACGCTACAATATCTGTGACACCATATGATCTACGAAAGAAAGCCATCATGGTGACACTGTGTATTACAAGAAGAGCACTCTCAGCAAATATCAAAGATTAACACAGTACTGATTTCGACTATGCCCAGGCTTAAGAAAGGGGTCCATTCTCATCATGACACTAAAAATCTCTGAACATCTGGAGACACTAACCCTAGAGGAGAAACCATGCACATGTGAAATTAACAAGAGTTTTATACACAGAGTGGCCACAAAACACATAACTAAATTCACATGAGAGGCAGAAAACATGTAAACATGCTGAATGTAATGAGAGTTTGGGACTGGAGGGTAACCTCATGAACATATGAACATACAAATCTGCCAACAGAAACATGTCTCATGGTCTATCAAAGCTGATTGAGTGCACAGCTAGCACCCCTAGATTGCAGCTGCCCCACCCACTCTTCACCTCCAAGAAGTTCTCAGTCCTACTTATCCAAATCCTTGCCTGTGCCCTTTTAAAACTACTTACCATCTTACATGAAATTACCCCCAAGAAGGGAGTTCTATTTCAGCACCACCCTTTCTGTGAAGTAATGCCTCCTCATCTCTCTCCTAAATCTGCCCCTCCAATTTTAGCCCATGCCCTCTTGTGTGCCTCCTTTTCAGCTTAAATAACCCATCAGCTTAGATTTGCTGATCCCTTTAAGTACTTTGAATGTTGTAGTCATATCCTCTTATCCCGCCTCTCCTCCAGGGTGTACAAACTCAGATCCCTTAGCATGTCCTCATAGGTTTTGCCTTCCAACCCCCATACCATTTCTGTCATCCCTACACTGTACCGCCTCTAGCAGTCTAACATCCTTCTTCGAGATCTGGACACAGGTACTGTGTGCAGTACTCCACATTTGGCCTGACCAAGGACTTGTAGAGGGGCAAGATCACTAATTGAGTTAATTTATGAGACTGTTTGGACGCAGATAAATAATTGACTAATGATTGTATGTAATTTTTTCACATGCACTTTCTGCTATAAAATGTGGTGGCTAGAATATTGCCACACCCCTGAGGAAGGCAAGAATCGAAGTACTGGGGTATTTTCTACTGGTGTATGGTGTATGGTAGGAATATTTTGCACATTTTATATTGCTTTGTATATATACTAAAGTGAATGTGCTCTGATAGTTGTATTTTTGTACTTTTCCTATACATCTTTTGCACTTTAGTCCCTTAAAATGTGTTGGAACCCTGTGGATTAAAGTATTTAAAATAAAAGTTTTCCTATCAATCCACTTTACTATCTGTTTGGGGTGTTTTAGAGGACCTAAGTGTTCATTCCTGAGTTGCTCAACTTTTTCAACAAAGTTTTAAATTTATTACTATCGAGTACTGTCAGGTCTTGAGTAGGTGAAGCACCTCTCTTGTTTCTGAGCTCAGGTATTTTTTCATTTTGATATTTGGTTAAGATCACTTCCTATGCTTGGATGAGAATCCTTTGTGATACACCCCAGCATCCTGTTAGCCTTTTCTGCAGATTTCCTGCATTGAGCAAAGTTGTTCATGCTTTATGTTACCATCATCCCTAAGTCCTCTCTAACTCAGTGACCACCAGCCTCACCCCAACCAGTAGTCCTTCCTTGGGTTCTTGGCCCCAAAGTTCATAACCTCACACTTCATCACATTAAGCCCAACTGCCACTTTGCTGACCACTCCTCCAGTTTGGTTAGGTTCCCTGTAGTTGTTTCCACCCATCATCTTCATCCATTATTGCTCCTATTTTAGTACCATCTGTGAACAGAATGGTCCTGCTCTCAACCCCATACAAGACATCTGATATGATGAGCCTAAACAACTCTGGTCCCAGCACCAAGACTTGCAGCACCCCACTCATCACTGGCCTAGGTGTTGAGAGTTCTCTCACTACCGCCACCCATTGCAGCCTCCCCTTCAGCCAGTTCACAATCTAGTTAACCAGCTGCACCCCAACTCTCACTGACCCACATATTTCAGTTCCCCTAACTACCCATAAAGCAGTGAATTGAAGGCCTTGCTGAAGTCCAAATATAGGATGTCTACTGAGTGACCCTTGTCCAGCTCTCTTGTTACCCAGTCATAATACTCTATTAGATTGGTATGACAAGAGTTTCGAGATGAACTCATGCTGCTACCTATCCTGGAGGTCATTCACCTCAAGAAAAGCCACCAGTCTCTCATTCAGTATTATGTCCATGAGTTTTCCGCTAACATTATGAAACATCAGAGAATTCATATGGGGTCCATATAAATATGTTCATTGTTATGAGACAGTTTCCATGTGAACTGATAATGCATTATTGAATCCACATGGGATGATAACATATACTGTGCTTTAAAAATGAAGCTTAAAAACTTGCCCAGAATAAAAAACTGTACAACATGTAAAACATAGCACCTGACTGTTGATTTACCTAGAAACTTCACAGTTCATAACTAACCTGCCCTAATCTATTTAGTAATTACGTAACTAAATGAAAATGAAATATTTTTTCCATTAAATATATATTAAAATATATTTTCTCAATTTTAAACAAAACCAACATGCATAGATTTCTTCAAAATAAATGCAGTTTCTGGGTTCATTTGTGATCAGACTCACTTACTCTAATTAGCAACTACCTTATTAAAGGAAAATATAACCTTTTATGTTAAAAAATACATTGTGGGAGAATTCTCTGACGCACTTCAAACTACTGGGTCTCCAAGTCACTTGATCAGCTCTCAATGCAGATGTGACTTGCAGAAGATTCAGCCCTGTGATAACTCTGTCCGTCCATGGTCAGTTATTCATGTGCATCTGACCAGGCTACAAGCACAGGACCAAGCTCCTGAACTTTATAGCAAACCAAGACCCAGCAACCATAATTAAACACCCAGAAGGTAAGAGACTGCTAATAAATGGCTGCACTACATTTCAGTCTGGGCTGTCAGGCTATTATCTCTCGCTAACATCCTTAATCTATCTCTACAGCAGGCACCCCTTTTCTAGAGGGACCAGCTGCATATTTTGGGTAAGCAGTTACCAGCTTAGGAGAGGAGAATGCAGAAAGAAAGGCCAACTTACTTGTATGACAAGTAGTCTTTCTTAAACAGGCATCTACACTACAACTGATTAAAATCAGCTCAAACCTCCAACTACAGAACACTCCCTGCAATCCTAGGAGCATGTAGGCACTTCTCAGGCCAGCACCATAGTACCCCTTAATGGTGGGGCACTCTTAGAGGCTGACATGCCATGGGCAAACCACTGTAGTTCCTGCCAGTGATTTACAGGAGGAGGTGACCACCAGCAACATAATGGAAGAGAGAAAACGATGTCTACATTCAGACAGCTAAGAGAGTGTCTTCCTATATAGTATTTCATCACAGCAAGTGCCCAACCTAGCAAAAGATGTCCTGCTCTGTGAGGATTACAGTCTCTGCCATCCTGGACCCATTTGGGTTGGTGGTTGGGCTGCTTCCAGTGCCATTTTCCCAGACCACAACTGGGCCCTCATTATCTCTTCTTTTGGCTGTGTGCTGAATGTAACAAGAGTTTGTTAGGAAGGCTGGCCTAAGAATACATCAGTGAACTCACATGGGGAGAAACCATATACATGTGCTGAAATTAACAAGAGTTTTACACAGAGTAACCTCAATATAGATCAGAGAATTCATGGAAGGAGAGAACATATAAATGTGCTGAATGTAATGAGAGTTTTGAACTGAAAGTTAACCTTGTGAAGCATCAGTGAAGTCACATGAGGAGGGAACATATAAATGTGCTGAATGTAATGAGAGTTTTGAGGTGAAGGGTAGCCTTATGAAACATCAGTGAATTCACATGAAAGACAGAACATGTTCTGAATGCAATGAGAGTTTTGACTGAAGAGTAACCTTATCAAACATCAGTAAAATAACATGGGGCTGAGAACATGTAAATGTGCTGAATGTGATAAGAGTTTTGGAATGAAGGGTAACTTATGAAACATCAGCAAATTCACATGGGGTTGAGAACATGTAAATGTACTGAATGTGATGAAAGGTTTTGGAGTGAACGTAACCCTGTGAAACATCAGTGAATTCTCATGGGGTGAAAGCATGTAAATGTGCTGAATGTGATGAGGGTTTTGGAGTGAAGGGTAATCTTCCCAAGAGCTACTTACTGACTGTGCTGAAGCTGAAGATGGCTGCTGTGCTGGGCAGGCTGTAAGCAGCAAGAGAATAGCTGCAGGACTTTACCCCTTTTTGATTTTATTTTAAAAACAACTTGAATGGGAAATGGAGAATCGCTTTAAACTGGGAAATGGAGAATTGCTTTAAACCATCCCTAAACTTTACTGTTAGTGAAGCGAGATTGGAGACATAACTAATAAGGAAACGGAGAATCGCTTTAAACTGGGAAACGAAGAATCGCTTTAAACTGTTTCTGAACTTTACTGTTAGTGAAGCAAGATTGGAAACATAACTAATAAGGAATTTTCACCTTGCTGGTTGGGTCATGAGGCGTGGAGCAGGATCGGTGCCTGGATTATGTTGAGCCTTAGGATGGGATGTTGATGAAGAAGCAAATGGTGTGGAGTTAGGCGAGAGGGTTCTCATGCTGTAGGTTGGGCTGTGGAACATTTGACTGAGTTGGAGGTTGGATTGTTGTGTCCTGGTTCTGCAAAGGAGACAATTGGAGTCGGACAGCTTTCTTGTCGGACGGCAAGTTTTGTTGGTTCCTCCTGGGAGTCTTCTCTCGGCCCTGGCCGACTCAATAGTGTGCTACAGGCTTGCTGCCATAGGGCGGTCGGTGCTGTGGTGCTTCTGTTTGTCAAGCAGTAGCTGGTGGGCTGCGTTTGGCTGAATGAGTCTGGGGAAGGGTTTGGGGCTGGGTTGAAGCTGGGAGGTGTTTCTGAAACAATTCTATGGACTCTGGCTGGAGTGAAGATTATAGAGTTATGAGGAAAGGCTGAACCTGGAGATCTGATATCTGAATCTGCGTGGAAGAAATAATAGCAAGTCTGTATGTTTTTACTTGAATTTATTAAGAGTAAGTAATAAATTGCACTAGAGATTCCTCTCAGAACTTCGCTGGGATACATGACTGCTTTTGGTTCTCTGTGGAAGTGAGAGCCCACAGGAAGGATCAACTTACATTCATGGCTTCCTGAGATGTGAGCCTTTCTGAAGTGATAAAGTTGGTGGACTGACCAAGACTGTTAAGTGACTTTGTTGATTGAACATTCTAACTTTATAATTTATTTATTTTTAGTTTAGTTTTATGTTAGTTTAAATAAGTATTAAGTTTGAAAATTTGTACTATTCTTTCTTCTGTGTGAGAAACAGTGGGTGGGATTTGTAAATTTTCCTCTCTTTCCCTACTTTGTGAGAGAAAGTGGTGGAGTTTTCATCAGAGAGTGGTTTTTGTTTGTTTTTATTTTGTTTTTGGTAATAGTTGATTAGGGTGTATTATTAAAGTGTTATTTTAGTAGTATCAATAGGTTTTAATGTATTGGGTTGGTAAAACACAGTCAGGCGGTACTCCCTCAAGACTAAAGGATCTCTGACCTTTTGAATGTCCGCACTTCCGTCAAGGTGTATAGGAAATGCCAAATATTCGGCATTCGAGACGTAGGAGTGGTGGGAATAGGAGAGATCTTGGAACTCTTGGGGGATGGGAAAAGAGCGGATAGGAACAGTTAGAACCAGGAGGTGCCCTGAGGCAAAATAGATGCAGGAGTGAGGTCCATTGTATCTTGCATCCATACCCAAGGGCACTGAGTTGGTCAGGCAGGAAGCGGAGTCATCCTTGGAGTCTCATCCCTTCGGCGGTGTTAAGCAATGTGAGGTCTATTAGAAACAAGACTGCTTTAGTGGCAGATCTTGTTGCATCTGTGGACTTAGCTTGCATCACTGAGACCTGGCTTGATGAAAATCACGGGCCCCATTTGGGATCCACGGTTCCAGATGGGTTCTCGGTGATTCACCGCTGAGAGTGGACCGTAGGGGTGGGGAGTTGCAGTCTGTTTTAGACAGGAACTGGACCTCAGGGAAGTGCCGTTGAGTATACCAACTCCTTTGAATGTATTGTGGAGTGCGGGTGCAGGCTTCAGGATACTTCTCATTTATCATCCACCAGGTGATGGGAGAGAATTCCTGTGGGAGGTACGGATTTCATCACCGAGAGGGTTTTGGAATCCCCGATGGTTAATTCTGGGGATTTCAATGCCTGGGTCAATGATGAACTGCACTTTTGGACAGAACCTCCTCCAATTGACAGATTAGTTGGGCCTGACATGGGTTATTACCACTGCAACCCACCAGGGGGACATTCATTGGACTTGATATTTCATCTGGGATGGAAGTCTCTGATGTGGAGGTGGAGCCCATCAGTTGGTCTGACCATCATGCCCTGAGGTTCAGTTCATGGCCCCGAAGAGGCCTGTCCCAAGGAGATAGTACAGTTCCATCCTTTGAGAAGAGTTACCTCAGAAGGCCTAATGACAGAGCTTGACTTCTTGGGATTTCCAATGGATAGCATGGACCCAGGGTCTTTAGTGCTGGCCTATAATAGGGCAGTTGTGAGGGCCCTGGATGTCATTGCTCCTTTCGTGTTCGCCCTGTACTCTTCATCCTGGGGTCCCACGGTTTCCATGGAGATCCGTGGGTTGAAGAGACAGGGCCAAAGATGGAGAGACGTTAGCGGAAGACTCACCTGAAGTTGACAGGCTTAGACTGCTAGATCATTATAAAATCTACCAGTTAGCAATCTCCCATAAGAAGGCAGAGTTCCTGTCTGGGAGATTGCTACAGCAAATAGACTGGCCCAGCTCTTCCGGACTGCGAACAGACTGTGCAATCCAGTCTGTCTTCATGCCGGTCGAGCATTATCACAGTTACAGTGTGAGGAGTTTGCGACATTCTTTGCTGATAAGGTGTCTGCTATCAGAGATGAGATCAGCCAGGGCCTCCCATTTGGTCTTGCAGTGATCAATCGAGGGACACAAATACCCATTTGACTTGGTTCACGTTCAGTCAACTGGTAGTCATGAACATAGTGAGAATCGTCCAGACTTTGCATCCAACTTGCTGTGGTTTGGATCGGGCCCTACTCACCTACTTGTGGGGTGTGTAGAGGTTATTGACCCAATCCTTACTGGGATAGTAGTGGCATCATTGGAGAGGATCTTTCCTGATCCTTTGAAGGAGGCAGTAGTCGTCCCTCCTGAAAAAGCCCTCCCTTGATCTCAACTGCCCAGAAAACTACAGACCGATCTCGAATCTTCCTTTTGGTGAAGATTATCAAGAAGGTGGTAAGCCTTGCAGCTGGAAGATCATTTAAACATCCACAATATCTATGACCCTCTCAGTGTCTGGCTTCAGGAAACAGCATAGTACTGAGATGGCTCTTGTTCGGTACTGAATGATCTCCTGATGGCAAGAGATCGGAGAACTCGTTCTATCTTGGTTCTCTCGATCTTTCACAGCATTTGACACTGTGGATCATGGGGTGCTGCTTGAATGCCTGTGATTTCTCTGTGGACTAAGGGTGGTCCACAGTTGGTTTAAATCTTTTCTGCAGGGTAGGACTCAGAGAGTAGTGTCGGGATTTATTCCTCGACCTCTCGCTGCCTACACTGTGGAGTCCACAGGTTCAGTGTTGTCCCCATGTTATTTGCTATGTACATGCTTCCATTGGGGACATTATATGACATTATGGTTTGAGTTTTCACTGCTATGCTGATGATTCTCAACTCTATATGTCTCTTTGTGCCCGAGCAAGAGTCTGAGTCAAGTACATTGTTTAATAACTGCCTCCTAGAGATACAGAACTAGATGAGTACCAATGGGCTGAGGTTGAACCCGGAAAAACATAGGTATTGGTGGTGGAACGGGGGTGAGGATGTCAAGTCCATGGGCGAAAACCCTCAGGTTTATTTCTGGGAGGAATCCGCTCATGGCATCTGGTCAGGTCGCAACCTTGGTGTTATATTTGATGAGGCTTGACCCTGGCCAGTTGCAGGTGTCAGCCGTAGTCAAATCATCCTTTTTCATCTAAGGAATATAGCATGGGTGAAACACTTGATTCCATCAGAGGATCTTCCTACCCTGGTCCACACCTCTGTTGCCAATCATCATGATTACTGCAATGCCCTTTATCTAGGGCTGCCGGAGTGGATATCCACCGCTTACAGCTGGTGCAAAATATGGCAGCTAGGTTGTTGACTGGAAGCCTGAGGTCCAACCATATAACACCTGTGCTTCACGAATTGCAATGGCTGCCTGTACAGTGGTGGATCACTTTCAAGGTCATGTTGATGACCTATAAAGCCCTAAAGGTTTGGGACCTCGCTACCTGAAAGAACTCCTGACTTCTTACTGTCCTTCCCGCCCTCGATCCTCTGGTGAGGGATTGCTGGAGATTCCCAGGGTAACTTTGAAAACATCTGGTGGAAGAACATTTGCCTTTATGGCCCTACCTGTGGAATTCTCTACCTTGCCAGATACACAATAGCCTGACTGTGAAGAGCTTTAAAAAGCTTTAAAGACCTTCCTTTTAACCAAGCATTTTTAGTGACTTGAATTATATCAGTTTGTTTTTGAATTTAATGTTGATCATAATTATGGTTTTAATACTGTATGAAGGATATTGTAAAGGCACCTTGAACTTTGGAAGGGTGCCTTATAGAAATAAATATTTACTTACTTACTTACTAACCTTGTGAAACATCAGCAAATTCTCATGAGGAAGAGAACATGTAAATGTGCTAAATGTTATGAGGGGCTTGAAGTGAGCAACCTGTGAAACATCATCAAATTCACATGAGGAGAGAACATGACATGTGATGAAAGTTTTGGAGTGAATGGTAGCCTTATAAAACATCAGGAAATTCACATGAGGGACAGACAGCGTAAATGTGTTGAATATAATGAGAGTTTTGGAGTGAAGGGTAACCTTATAAAGCACCAGCAAATTCACATGAGTGAGGGACATGTGAATGTGCTGAATGTGCTGAGGGTTTTGACTGAAGGATAACCTTATCAAACATCAGTGAATTCACATGGAGCTGAGAAAATGTAAATGTTCTGAATGTATTGAAAGTTTTGGAGTGAAGAGAACCCTTGTGAAATATAAATGAAGTTACATCAGGGAGAGAACATGTAAATGTGTTGAATGTGATAACGTTTTGGAGTGATGGGTAACCTTATACGAACATATAAATTTGCCAGCAGATAAAGGCCTAGAGGTCTATCAAGTCTGCTCGAATGTGCAGCTAGCACCTTATTCTGCAGCTGCCCCCTTCCACCCTTCCTGTCATTAACCCTCCCCTTGTCCTGTCCCATCCCTTTTGAAGCAGTCCACTGTTCTACTGGATACCACTTCTGCAGTAGCGCATTCCACAGCCACCACCCTTTCTGTAAAAGTGTCTCCTCATCTCCCTCCCGAACCTTCCTCCCTCCAGTCTCATATCATGGCCCCTGGTGGTCCTCCCTCCCTTACTTTGAACAGCCCTCTGTACCCATCTTGTTTATTCCTTTCATGTATTTAAAGGTTTCAGTCATGTCACCCCTGTCCCTCCTCTCCTCCAGTGAGTACATGTTCAACTCCTTCAACCTCCTCTCATATGATAAGTCCCCTAGCCCCTTGAACATCTTTGTCGCCCTGCGCCTGCACCCTCCAGTAACTTAATGTCTCTCTTCAGATACGGGTGCCAGTACTGCACAGTACTCCAGGTGTGGTCTGACTAATGACCTATACAGTGGCAGAATCACCTCCTCCTCCTCAAGGATATACCCCTTGCAATACAACCCAGCATTTTGTTGGCCCTTGCAGCTGCCTTCCTACATTGTGCTGAGTTGTTCATTGACCTAATGAGCACACCCAGATCCTTCTCCTCCTCTGTCTGGGCTAGCTGCACTCCCCCAGCTGGTAACTCCTCCTTGGGTTCTTCATCCCATGTTTCTCTTTCATCCTGTTTATGAAACATCAGCAAATTCACATGGGGATGAGAACATGTAAATGTACTGAATGTGATGAGGGTTTTGGAGTGAAGATTAACCTTATGAAATATCAGCACATTCCATAATGAATTGCAAAAGAAAGCCATCCTGGGGACACTGTGTGTGTGCTGAGAAGAGCTATCGCAGCAAACATCAAAGACTGTTACAGTACTAATTTCTTGATTTTGAATATGTCCTGGCTAAAGAGTGGGTCCATTCTTATCATGGTATTAGGAATCCCTGAATATTTGGAGTCACTAACCCTGAGAGAGAACCTGTGAATGTGCTGACTATAATGAGAGTTTGACTGAAGGATAAACTGATGAAACATCAGCAAATTCACATGGGGGCCATATAAATGTGTTCAATGTGACAAGATATCTGCCATGTGAGCTAATAAATTATCACTGACTCCACATGTCAGAGACACTATATACTGTAAATGTGCCTTATGAAATGAGGTTTAAAACTTATGCAGATTAATCAACTTTGTTGATTAAAACACAACACCTGATCATTATTTACCTAGAAACTTCTCAGTCCATAACTAACCTACCTAATCTAACTAGCAACTACTTAAGTTAATACAAATAAAATCTTTTTCTATTAAAATACATTTTCTTAGTTCAAAATAAAAACATCATGTACATTTCTTCAGAATAAATTCAGTTCATAGGTTCATTCAAAAACACATAGCCTTTGTTTAGTCATGGGCAAAGTAGGCTCAATTAAGCTGCATAAAGTGATTCCCAGAGTGAAGGTGAATTTATGGAGTACTCCACAATGCAAAGTGGAGTAATTTGTGTTATGATGGGTAATGTGAAGTCCATTGAAAGTAATGACTTAGCATTACTCCACCTTCTCAGACCACTACTCCACCAATTTTAGAGGTGTAGTGCATTGAAAATAATATATTTGGCCTCACTTCACCTTGTTTTTAAGCCCCAAAGGTGAATTTTGCAGTGATTCATGGGATTTCAGGTCATGGGCTCTATATTGTTATGCACAGCCTCAGTTTGGGGTAGTGTGTGTAGGAAGCTGTAGAGACTGTCTACTCTAAGAGCTCTCTGTGATTCAAACCTTCTAAAGCTGTTAAAAAGCCTTTTGAGTAATTTTTTGCTCAAACTTTAGTTCATCGATTGTAAAACCTTCCTGTTCTCATATCATCTAGCTTTATTGTTTGTGTGTAGATTTTGAATGTTAATGTACAACATTGAGCCTATGTAGTAAGAGACAGTGAAAGTATGCTTTGGGGAGGGGTATATCTGTGGTATTGATAGGTTTAAGTTGAGAGATAGGGAGTTATTTTTATTTGGGTTATCTTTTGTTATATAACTGACTGTGTTAATGTACACATAGTAATACTGTCAGTAATTGCTGACTTTTTGCTGATTGTGTGTTGTGTGGATCTGGTGCAGCAGCAGTTCATAATTGCAGGTTGTTTAAAATATGTGGCATATTACTGAAGTTTTCAATTTACTCACGCATTACTTGTAGACAAATTGTGTGTGCGTGAGGTATGCGCGGTGCTGCGTGGACATCAAATAATACACCTTTATTGTGCCACAATGTAATTGCAGGCGCAGCACTGTGAACCTGCTATCCACTGCAGCTGCGTGATTTTGTACTGCCATTGCAGTATCTTTTCTTTGTTTTGCTGCTTGCACTGCCATAAAATCTGCAGTCAGTGCCCCCACTGGCAAAAGGAATTATTTTCCAGATTGGATTGTTTGTGACTTCAGCACCAGTGGTTAGTTAAGGTGTTGCTGAACTTGTGAATTGCATCTCTATCTGTTGCTGAAGCCACAGTTGTTTTTGGCTTCACATCCAGCATCCCCCACCCGGAGGAACATTCCAAACTCTAAATTTGTTTACAATATTGTTGTTGATCCCCAAAATGCCCACAAAGAGACATGCATGCAAGCAAAGCTGTTTCTTGCCATCGCACTGATGCCAGTGGTAAGACTGTGGGCACGGTAGTACAATGCAGAAGTGCATTGCTGATGGAGGAAAGTTTTTCTCCTGCAATTATTTTTACAGCCCAAACAGTAGCTTCACTCATAGTTGGAGATGATGTTGTCCCAGCTGGTGGTGGTGTTAGTGCAGTTGCTAGTGATGCTATGAGTATTGCTGCCTCAAGTTCCACTTCTGACCAGTTTACCGTGTCCAAAACTATAGTGGAGTGTGAAGCATTGTGAGTGAGTGGCAGTGTAGATGATGTCATACTTCCCAGTAACATCCCAGTAACTGAATATGAGGATTCTGATAATCTTGTTAACAATAGCATACAGTGTGACATTTCTTCCACTTTGGTTCAGGTCATGCATTTGCCATGCAGTGATTCACAGTGTGGTGAAAAAATATCAAATGATGGTGGTTTTGATGATGATGAATCTGATGATGATGATGTATTGCTGTGGTTGCAAAATGCAGTCCACATGCCAGCATCCAAGCAGAAGATGTGGATGTGGGTGATGTTGATGAATATGATGATGATGTAAGTGACCCCAGATGGGAACCAGAGAAAAAGAAATTCAAGGTGGCTGTTTCTGGGTCTGTTTGCATTAATCACCCCTGTAAAAGTTGTGATTTACCAGTTTCAGTTGATGATGATGATGATGATGATGACCCAGTAATAATGAGAGGTAGTCGTGGTGGTCAGTTGCAGCCCAAGTGTGTTCTGCCTGAAAAATCACGTAGCTCACCCCCACTTCAAGACTTAAAAGAACAGAGTCCAATAAGCAGCATCATGGACATGTTAAAGTAGAGGATCACAATCCTTTGTTTGGTATTTTTTGTGCAAAATGCAAATGATGAGTCAGTTGCAATCTGCCAGGTTTGCCATGTGCATGTGAGTCAAGCTAAAAGGAGAGCCATCTGGGCACAGGACGACAGCATACACATCTTAAGAATAGGCACATGGCACTGTGGACCCAGCACAAGATGGCAGCTAATACCACAGTGGGGTGTTCACCCTCATCATCAAACCATAATGAGCTTGTTATCCCTTCCATGAATGTTAAATCAAGTAGGAAATTAAATGTGTGCATTAATAATGACATAAGAGCAGAGGATTACTACAGGCATGATGAGGTGGAGGAGCATAATGACTTTGAAATATTGTCCAGTGCTGGTGAGAGTAGCAGTTTTGGTGGTGGTGGTGGTGGTGGTGAATGCAGTATGTCTAGTGCAAATGGTACATCAACCCCAGTTGGTAAATCTGGCAAAATAACTGCATTTGTGAGTTTGTCATAATCACCTGTGCAACCATCTTCATCAAACGTCCACACTCCACCTCCTGCCATTCACAGAGCAGAACCATTTGTCATCACACCCCATGTAAAATGTTTAAGTCAGCCCACATTACAGAGTGTTTTTACGCATAAGCTGAAGTACCCACCCAATCATACAGTGTCACATGAACTTAATGCAGCTGTAGCTGAATTGCTGGCAATTGATCTCTTGCCCTTCTCCTTTGTGGAGAATTCTGGGTTCTGGTAGCTTGCTGCATGTGCCCATCTAAAATTGAAAGCCCCATCCAGGACATACTTTTCACCCGTGCCCCCAAGTTGTACCATACTGTGTCCAGCTCTGTAAGACATGCCCTTCAACATTCCTCCTCTCCATTCATCCATTTAAGTATGGATATGTGGACAAGTGGCAAAACAGTGGGAGTTCATATTTGTTTACAACTGCACATAGGTGCAGGTGCCGGGTGTTATTTGTGCTATTGGTAGTGTAAATAATCAGTGCAGTAAGGTGGAGTGTTGTGGTAGCAATCTTTCAGGAATTCATCAGCATGCAATGACTGCTATGCTAATGTGACCTAGTCACACACTGAAGAAAACATGTTGGACTTGGTACTGATGGAAACTGACAAGTGGCTGAACCCCTGTCCCTGAGAGCTGGTTTATAGCAAGTGACAATGGGTCAAATGTGGTGAAATGCATCACAAATGGTGGCTTTGTTCATGTTCCATGCATGGCCCACTGTTTAAATCTTGTGGCAGGTGTTTCTGCAGCACCCTGATGTAAGGGAAATGCTGACAGTTGCACGCCTTATCTGTTCTCACTTTTCACAATCTGCAAAGGCTCGTGATCAACTTCGCAGTTGCAGATCCGAAACAGCCTCCTTAGCACTGCTTGAAGCTGGAAGTTTTCACCGGTGGAACTCCACTTTATACATGGCAGAGAAATTGTATGAACAATAAAAAGCCATCTCACAATATCTTGTGATGCACACTAGCCCTGACAGTTCCGGGGCCTCCATGTCTATGACGACTGAACAGTAGCGCCTCATGGACTCCGTAATAACAATTTTGTGGCTTTTGATCATGCCACACAGGCAGTGAGTGGCTAGTCTGCCTCCATCAGCCAGTCAATTCCACTGCTGGGTGCTGAGGCAGACATTGGTGAATGTACAGCATGGCCTTGATGTTGCCAGAGACAGTGCTAGCAGTATGTTGCTGAAACACATGCTGACAGTATTCGACCAGAATCATCACATCTTGAGCATTCAGCATAGTGACAGCTTTGCAATAGCAACAATAATGGACCCATGATACAAACGTGAATTGCCTCAGTACTGGAGGGAGGGCCTGAACAGGTAACAAATGTCAGTGGGCAACTGGTGTGCATGGTACATGGGGCACATAAGTCACGTGCGAGGTCAGCAAACCTCAGCAGCATAATCAGACTGAAGGTGAACCTGGAGTACTATCAAGCCCATATCCTGTAAGGGAAGGGGCTGCAGTTCCAAGTGATCTGTCGTCCAAAGCGATTGGTGGCAACCCACTTTGGGAGGCTTTTGTCCCAAGTGAGGATTTGTGACGTAAATGATTCCGGAGAACAGGATGATGTATCAACCACTGGACTTAGTGCAGCATAGAGAATGGTTGAATCATATTTGTCTGAAAATGAGCATCTGACAATAACTGAAGATCTTCTTTGTACTGGAGTGGAAAGGTCACTGAATGACCAAAGCTGACTGCAGTGGCACTGAAGTACCTGACATGCCCACCTCCAGTGTAAGTGTCAAGAGGGTATTCAACTCAGCAGGTGCAGTAGTTCAGGATTGTCGTGACAAACCTCTCTCCTGCAAATGTCAGTTTGTTAACATTCATAAAATGAATGAGAGGCACATACCAGCACAGATTGCAACCTCAGTGTTCAGATCCCAGCCTAGTCGTGGTTTTGGTGATGTAGAAATGGACCATCCTGGTGGCACTGGCAGTGGCAGCATGAAATGTCCTACCACTGATGTAGATGATGACACAATGGAGAAAGAATTTCCCAGTGGTCAGACTTCAGACATAGATGACTGTGAGGGCAGCTTTCTTTGTGAGGATGATGAGGTTAATGTTGGTAGGTTTTAACTTCAGTTGTTAAAAGGCTGTCATATATGTTGCATGATACATGTTTTCTTTTTCATAAGGTTCATAACTCACTTAGAGTGACTCAAATTCCATATGTCATGACTCACGTCACATTTGTAACAGAGAGCACAATATATCCTGGCCACTGTACCACCACCATAGCCACTGCCACCACAGGGAATGACTTTGTGTGCCCCCTGGACCACCACCATAAGACTGCTGATAGCCACTGCCACCACAGGGAATGACTTTGTGTGCCCCTTGGACCACCACCATAAGACCACTGATAGCCACTGCCACCACAGGGAATGACTTTGTGTGTCCTCCTGGACAACCCACCATAAGACCTCTGACAGCCACTGCCACCACAGGAAATGACTTTGTGTGTCCCCCTGACCACCACATGAGACCACTGATGGCCACTGCCACCACAGGAATGATTTTTGTGTGCCCCTGGACCACCACCATAACACCACTGATAGGCACTTCCACCACAGGGAATGACTTTGTGTGCCCCTGACCACCACAATAACACTGGTGATAGCCACTGCCACCACCACCAGATGCAGGAAGATGTCAGAGGGAATGTTATCATCATGTGCCACAGCTACGACCACCAGCACCCACTACCAGTGTCATTCTGACAATGTTTTCCCTAATACATTGACCATGCCAAGGCAGAGGGAGACAAACAGGAGACCACATCCATCAGCCACAGGCACAAGGCTTTTTAATATTAAAACTATAAAGTGAGTATGTACTAATGTTTTTATGCTATTCAAACTCCTTTAGCTGTGTGTGTTGTTTTCTGTTGCTTTTCTGAGCTGCAATGGTGAAACACATACAGTAAACTTATTTAGTTTTTTACAGGTTAACAACAAATGACTCTCCTTCGCTGAAAGTCGGTATCAATGGTACAGCAGCAGTACTGTCCACAGGAACCTATGGAATATCCATTTCAATCCATACTGTTAAGTATATGTATTTTATTTCATCTGTTAAATGTTTTTTTTTTTTAATGCAACAAATCTGACTGAGGATTCATAACTAGGTGACATGTGTACATCACAAAACTGTTTCTGCAACTTATCATGCACTGGATTTCAAACTTGCAGCTGTGCAACCATGACCGTGCTGAAAAGTTGGACCCAGGTTGTGTTACTTGACAAGATGTGGTTTTGAAATGTAACTTGAGTTGAGATGCAGGGACACTGACACAGTGTATTTGTTACACAGCCTGGTACTAAATTAAGTTGTGATCTGCTGATTGCAGTGGGACAGCTTGCTATCTGTGTTAATCCAGATACCTGTGGAACAGCCACAACTTAAACATAATGTGTTACTGCTGTAATCAAGTTGTAATAAGTCCTTCATTTCTTTTTTTAGGAAACTTCCAGATACTTTGTTGTGTCATAGTTGCCTATCCAAAGAAGTTCTTCAACATCAGGCCCCGGCTCGCTGGGGCAGACATGCAACACGCAGAAATCATTTCAGTCGATGACCATGACCATCATTACCAACCAGACTCGAGAAGGATGCAGATGAAATCTGAAGAAGTAACCAGTAAGAAACCATTAATGAGACCTACTCTGCAAATATGCCCCCCAAAAAAATATTTGCTTGAGGGTATTCCATTTCCAATGCAAAATTTTTCTCATCAAGCACCGGAATGTGCATACCAACACGTATCTTTTTTTCAGTTGTGTGTAACCAGGAGTAGCACACTAGTTGAAAGCTTTTACGTGGTGTGACCTGGGAGCACAGGGAAGTTAAGTGACTTGCTCAGTGTCACACAGTATGTAAGTGGAAGCTGTGGGATTCAAACCGAGGTCTCATCTGCTGGATGTCACCAAATTTGCAGCTCAGAGCCTTAAACCACTGCGCCTATACTGCCTCCTTCTGTGTATCTGTATCTGTGACCTGTGATACAAAACAATACAATGAATACATGTTTATATATGTCAACCCCATCTAGAAAATACAAAATATATATCGACTCACCAAGGCTACTATTAGTGTACAGACAAAGGGCATCCTTTCATCCAGTTGAGGTGATCGCATCACATTTGCAGGACTTGCAGCACACATTGGACCAGCAACAGTTCTCTCACGGTCATCATTTCTGATGGGACTTTGCATGTGGTGTAATGCTCCCATTTCACTTCCTTAGCACTTGACAATTTTCTGGACACAAGACAGATGCATTTTGGGATGCAGAAAAGTTCTGGGGACTCAGTGTGACCACTGCACATCAGTGACCGTGCAATGAATTCTGGGGACTTTGCATGTGGTGTAACACTCCCATTTTCTTCTTTAACACTTGGCAATTTTCTGGACAAAAGGCAGGTGCATTTGGGGATGCAGAAAATTCTGGGAACTCTATGTGACCACTTTGCACATCAGTGACTGTGCAAAAATTCTGGGGACTTTGCATGTGGTGTAACACTCCCATTTCACTTCCTTAGCACTTGGCAATTTTCTGGACACAAGACAGATGCATTTTGTGTGTTGTGGATTGTGAGCACATAGTGTCATACTTAAATTATAATTAAAGCAGCATTGCAAAAATGTGGTGAACTTTTTGACCTATACTTTTTATGCTATTTTTACATTGCCAGCCACTAGTTACCTCTGACTTGTAGATACCTTTCTTGTCTCAATTTGTGTCTGCTTTACTACTTTTTTCATGTATGAAAATGAAAAGAAGCACACCTTTAATAAAGTTCTGAACAGGTTTTAATCACTATTTGCAGCTGTTTTTGAATGAATATTTTCTGTGAGGTCATAAAACACTGCCTGCTGCATAACTGTTAATTTTACAACAGAAGTAGTATATAACAACTGATGGAGAAAAGCAGTGGAAAATATTGATGTAAGACCTGGTCCACACGTATTAAAGGAATGCTCCTATATTATTTCAGCCTTGAAAAAGTAGTAAAGCAGACTCAAATACTGGAAACAATAGTATAATACAAGTCAGGATGTAAATCAAAGTGGCACTGTAAATAGCATAAAAAAGTATAGGTCTAATTTTCAACAGATTGTGCACTGCTGCTAAAGATTCACCAAGTTACATAGTTATGGTATTGCACCCAGTATATGGTGCCTTACCTCCAGAGATCTTTCTTGCTCACATGTCCTTACATAGTGCAATACTTTTCTGGCAAAACACTCATAATTTAGTTAAACTGGGTCCTGGAGGACTTCCGTTCTGAAGAGCCACCCAAGTTTCACCTCCATGCTCAACAACATTGTGGCGTGATGCCAGGGAGAGTGCAGGGCATGCTCCATTATACTGAATGGCTGGCAGCTTTCAGAATGTTTCTTTTATTTTATAATGGTCAGTTTGGCGGTGAAACGTGGGACGCTTCCAGTAACTAGGGTCTTGTTAGTTGAAATGTGCCCACATTTCACCACAGACTGACCATTATAACATAAAGAAACATTTGGAAACCTGTCTGCCATTCAGTATAATGGTGCGTACCCTTGCTCTCCCTGGCATCACATCATAACGCTGTTGAGTGCTGGGGTGGAACTTGGGCAGCTCTTCAGAACGGAAGTCCCAGGACCCAGTTTAATGAAATTACTAGTGGTTTTGCCAGAAATGTATTGCACTATGTAAAGACATGTGGAGGAATATCCCGCCTGGAAATCAGTACATTATTAGTCTTTGATATTTGCTGAGAGTACTCGTCTCAGCACAGGCAACTCCCCGAAGATGGCTTCCTTTTGAAGTTCATAAGGTGTCACAAATATTGGTAGCATATTTAAATGTGCTTGAAAGTTCTTTTTGATTAGTTCTGTTGCTCCACTATTGGAACAATCTGTGTGTCCTTATTCCACACCAGTATGGTTTCTGATAGCATATCTTGGTATTTCATGATTTTGTGTCTCTCTGCACATTGGACACTGTAGTCACTAGACATGGCTATTTTCATCAACATTGTTAACTTTGTTCTTTTTTCTTGTATTACAATATCTGGTTTTCTCACTTCCACTTTCTTGGCAGTTGGTACTGGGTGATCCCATCTAATCATTACTTCTTCATTCTCTGTGATTGTTTGTGGTTCATGTTTCCAGTGTTTCTCAGCTACCTGTATGTTATAATGTCTGCACAGTTTCCAGTGGATCAGTCTTGCTACATTTGTTATGTCTTCCAGTATACAGGCCTTCTGCCATGAGTACTTCACATCGACATATGAGATGCACAGCTGTTTCTAATTCTGTACTACAGAACCTGCACTTGCCTGTTTCTCCCTTTTTCTATGGATTTTGTGAACCATCTTGTGCATAGTCCACTATTTTGGGCTGCCATTATCAATCTCCCATCTCATGACCTAAATTCACCTCTTTTTAACCACTCATGGGTCAGGAGTTGATTGACCTGTGGATGTTCCAGTAGCGCCCTGTATTTTCCACTATAATTGTAGGCTTTCCAGTGCTTCTTTCTATTCTGTTTGTCTTTGTTCTTATACTGCTTTTTCTTTTTTTTTTTAAATTCAGCATACTTTACTAAAAGTTTTTCCACTTGTCTTTATACTCCTTTTTCTGATCTTTTTCACTTTCTGTTGCTGGCTGTTCCTTATCTACTAGTGGATCGACATCCATCTCTGCTACCCTCCTGAAGGCTTCCCCTAATTTGATGAGTGAAGTAATCTTAGGTTTGTTTTCTTCATGATGCAGGACCCTGACTATGTTTGGGTCCAAAGATGTCAATAGATATGTATGTAGCCCCACTACTGTGAACCAGTATGTGTAATCAATCTCAAGGAGACCCATGCCTCCCGCAGACCTTGGGATGTATAATCTTGGCATGCACTGGTTTTTGTACATTGACTGGTGAGCATGAAGTGGTTTTATTGTTTTTATAGCTACCTGGTTCAACACTTTTCTGTGGCCAGTCGATTACACCAATGTAGTATGACATCACTGTAAGGGTGAGTTGGTTTATGGCTTGCACTTTATTTTGTGTTGTCAAAGCAGTTTTCAGTATGAGCTTCAACCTTCTAAAATGTTCCCTGCTGATTTTTGCTCTTATTTGTTCATGCTGTGTTGTTGCTTCTCCATTTATTTTTAAGTATTTATACACTCCCTCTTGCTCGAGTTCTTTATGTCACAACCCTCCGCCATGTTTACATTTTCTTTGTGGGTTAATATTCCTGCTATAAATGTTGCTTTGGCACATTTGTCTAGACCAAATGTCATCTGTATGTCATCAGCGAAGGTCTTAATGATTTGCAGTTGTGCTTTCAACTGTTTCTTGGATGAATTATAAAGCTTTAGGTCATCTACAAAGAGGAGACAAGGTGTTAAATGTTGATTGTTTTTGTTTCTGGGGTTCAAGTTGTAGCCATAGCTTAGGTTATTGATTGGGCTACGTAATGGATTGAGGGCAAGGCAAAACATAAGTGATGACAAGGAGTCACCCTAAAATATCTCTCATTGGATGCTTATACTTGAGATAGTGATTTGACCTTTCTTGTGGTTTAATTGCAGGGTGGTTTGTCACTTTTTCATAGTGGTTGTGTTGAAGTTTATCAATGTGTGATGTATCCTGTAGATCTATAAACACTCAATGATCCAGGAGTGTGGGATGCTGTCAAATGCATTTTCTGGAGTCAATCCATGCTACACTAAGGTTTTGGCATTTTTTCAGCTCTCCATCATAGCTTTGTTCAGCAGGAGCTGGTCCTTTGTACCATATGATTTTCTTTTATGGCCTTCTTGTTCTATTGCCATGACCTTATTGCAATCTAAATGATTTTAGACTCTGTCTACATCAATTCCAGTGTATAGTTTACATGTTGTTGGCAAACAGGTTATTGGGCGACAGTTCTTGGGGAGACTGGCAGACTCAGATTTAATAAGAAGTGTGGTATTCTTTGTTGTTAGCTAGATGGGTGTCAACTTGGGATGTGCATTTAAATCATTTTTACAGGTGGCTAAATCATGGTGTAGAGATGTTAATACTTTTAGCCAGAAGTTGGGTACTGCATCTGGGCCTGTTTTTTTTCCATTTGGGGGCCATCTTTATCTTTCTTCCGGGGGTTAGTGTCTCCAAATGTTTAGGGATTTCTAATACCGTGACAAGAATGGACCCCATTCTTTAGCCAGGGCATATTCAAAACTCAAGAAATTAGTACTGTATTAATCTTTGATGTTTGCTGAGAGCGCTCTTCTCAGCACTCACAACATCTTCATTCTCTGTGATTCTCTGTGGTTCATATTTCCAGTGTCTCTCTGCTACCTGTATATTATGGTGTTTGCATAGTTTCCAGTGGATCATTCTTGCTACACTGTTGTGTCTTTCAGTATACAGGTCTTCTGCTATGAGTACTTCAAGCCCAGCCACGAGATGCACAACTGTTTCTAATTCTGTACTACAGAACCTGTACTTCTCTGTTTCTCCTGTTTTTTCTATGGATTTTGTGAATCATCTTGTGTGTAGCCCACTATCTTGGGCTGCCATTAAAACTCTTGTTAGTACATTTAATTGCATTTAGGTTACTTAAACTCATCTGACATTTAGTACATTTAAATTGCCCCTCTACTTCATGAATCTGTGATACAGTGATGAGATGCAGATCATGTAAACTCTTCCTGCATTGAGGCTGCTGATGAGGTTTCTCTGTGGTGTGACTCGGCTGACAGTTCTCAAGTAATGATTGCTGGCTCCATCTTTCAGATGTCCTGGCAACTGAAAATAGATATTTAAATAGTATTTAAAAAAAAATAAGGGAATTGATGTGTATGTTGTGTTTATCTTAACCTTTTTGAGATCTCCACCAATTTTCCTGAGCTTTAACCACAGAAATGTGTTTTCCACATTCCTATTTTAAAATACTGTACTTTGAATTACATTATTCTTTCTACAACATTTCAATTTATTGTTTTCATTGATAATATTCATAGAATGGGTCAAACTAATTCTGGCTTTTCATATGTCGACTGCGGGTCATAAGGAAGTATGCTGACCGGTAATAAGATATTGCAGAAAGGGTATGCTAACCACAAACAGTAATGTCACAGGAAAACAAAATATTAAGCAACTCAAACAGAACCACATGGAAAATTTCTAGGAGAGAAAAAAATGTAAATTGCATTTTCAAAATGCAGACGGTAACCATAGAGTAGGACACAGTAAAATATCAATCTGCAGCTACCCCTTCCCTAAACTTCATCCTCTGAGTGAAAAACTAAAATCAAATATTTTTAATGCAGATAGTCAACAGTCAGAATACAAAGCAACTACAGCTACCCCAAGAAATAAACAAAAAGTACACTTCTGAAATGAAGATGGGTACCAAAGTCAGATGGAGTGCAACAAATTGAGGCTACCCCTTCCCCTGAGTAAAAATCAAAACAAAAATCACATTTTGGTAATGCAGAAAGTCACCAGAGCCAGTGAGACTATAATGCAACTGAGGCTACCCCCACCTCAATGTAAAAAGCAAGAATCATATTTTTTAATACATACTATGGCCACCACAGCCAGTCACAATACTATGCAAATGTATTTTTGATCTGCTCTGGTGACTGTGTGCACACTATAAAAATTCCCATAAATAAACAACAAAATCATATTTTTACAATGCAGATAGTCACCCACAGCTAGTCACAGTACAATGCAACTGTATTCTGACTTGCTGTGGTGAGTATATGCATTATGAGATTGTGATTCCCCCTGAGTAAGAAAAAAAATCATATTTTTAAAATGCAAACAGTTACCAAAGTCAAACACAGTAGGAAAAAAATGCATTTTTATTCTCTATTTCATCTGAAATTACTCTAAGTAGCATAATCCCATAAGATACAGCATCTTAGTTTCATGGGCATCCCAATGAGTATAGCAGTAGTCAGCAGATTGACATAGTCCAGTAGGAACAATTACCTAAGTGCTAAAGAATACACAAGCAAAACAAACAAGATCTAATTGTAAGTACATCCAAACAGTAATTTAAACAAGCACATAAAGTGGGTTCAATGCTTTTTTCAGGGCTACAGTAGGCAGAGCCATGCAGTCATTTTGCTTTCAGAAAAAGGACTCTGCATTCTTTCCTACTGAACAACAGTTTAGGACAATGAAAATTTTGAATTGCATCACAGTTCCCTACGCCTTCTGTGAAACCTTCTGCTGAGTCAATGCAGTCTTCTCATAGGCACTATTTTTTGTTATGTGGGGAAAAGTGTAGTTTGATATTACACTGACTCACATTACTAAGATTCCTGGCTTTCTTCCATGTTAGATATCTGCATCAGTGGGGGGGGGGTAGGGAACTTGGGCTGCTTTAGTGTGACATCACTCACCTTACACACATTCCTAACTTTCTTACATCTTTGATGTCAAGTGTGTGTGTGTGAGGGGTGCGGGGGAGTAATAGTAGTTTACTCACCTGGTAACGGTGATGGTGTTCTCTGTATATCCATGGTACTACAACTTTGCCTACCCCACTGACCCCCTTAGCACCCAAACTTATGGACATTAATAATCCACCAATGCCCAAAACCAATACAGCAAGGGGTAGTAACACTGACCAAATTAACAGTAACAGGGAGAATACTACCCCAGCCAACAACAATAATATTACGATATTACCTAGTCAGTTACCAGATCAGATATTCATTTTAGGGGACTCAATAACAAGATACACAACAAGCGGTAATAAAGAAAATACTGTAAGCTGCAGCTACAGTGGAGCAACAATTAGGGACATAAATGCAATACTCCCTGGAATTTATGAGACAATTACAAACCCTGAAACAGTAATCCTACATGTAGTAACCAACAACTTCGGCAAACAAGAAGTCGAACAGATAGTGTCGAACATGAAATCAATTATAAAACTCTTCAGGATTTAAATGCCAAACCAATTATATCAGAAGTTTTGCTAGTACTGAGGGCAAACTATTACAAAAAACAGAAACAATAAAGCATATACTAACTGGCTATGTATGTTGTGTCTCATGAACAATATTGACTGTATTAGAACTTGGGAACAATTTGAAAATGCTAGAATGCCATTTGATTATGATGGACTTCATTTAAGTAAATATGGCTCTAGACTACTGGGATGTATTTTCAAGCAAAAATTTCACAACTGCAGGATAACAATACACTAGAAAAAATGGTGACAAGGAATAAACTAGATTAAAGGGGGGCAAGAGAATACTGTGACTCCACAAGCAATAAAATGCATAAAGGAAATCAAATTAGGACACAATAAAAATGGGATTAGCTTTTCTTCTAACCAATGCCAGGAGTTTGCACTTCACTAAATTAGACAAACTTTAATTGATAACTAAACAAAATAATACTGACACTGTAGCCATAATGGAAACATGGTGGTGGGAAGCCTCTAGCTGGAACACTAACATCCTAGGGTGTAATGTCTGCTTTAAGAATAGAAAACTAAAGAAAGGAGGGAGTATAGTATTGTTTATTGAAAATAACATCACATATAAACCCATTAATGACCCATCTGAAGATGAACCTAATAAAATATAATGGGTAGAAATTCTAAGAAGGTAACAGAAGAATCTTTTTGTTGGACTTTGCTATAGACCACCTGACGCAAATATGGAGATACATTAATCACTATCAAATAGTATTAGCAGTAAAATAGGGAACAATGAAACCATAATTGTGGGAGACTTCAACTTCCCAGGGATCAATTGGACAAAGGGCAGTTCCAATAATAGTTTTGAACATACATTTCTTGACAACTGTACAAGCAATGGCTTATATTTTATAATGATCTTGGTTGGCTCTCTCCGTTAGCTAGTAGGAAATACTACCTTAGCTCTCTTATTGATTCGATAATTCAAAATCAAACTCCTAGGTGTCTTGCAGCTATGCTTGTTCCTCAGGACACACTCCATTGTCTACGATCAGCTGATAAATCCCTTCTGAATTTGCCGAGGTGCCGCACTAGGAGAGGAACTGTTGCATTTGAGCATGCGGCTCTACAGCTATGGAATTCCCTTCCCCTTGACATTAGACTTTCTAGCTCCCACACATGCTTTAAGAGAAAACTGCGCTCGAATCTGCTGATTGCTGATACCTGTTCCTGCTTTCACCCTACCTAATGACTGATGTCTCTTGCCATACAATAGTATTTCCTCAACTCTATATAACCCTCTTACTGCCTCAGCCTGTTCCAGCTCCCTTTCCCTGCCCATATACAATCTTGCACTGCAGGCATCTCCCTTATACTTACATACACTCATATAATCTAATTTCATGACTTGCTCCCCTTTTCCTCATTTACTGACCTTTTTTCTTAATGACACCCCCTGCTCTCAATGGTTATTTCTTCCTTTTGTATTACCCATTTTTGTTTTTGTGTACCTTGTTCTGTTCATATGATATGTCACCTGATAATTTATTGTCCAAGGCCTTCCTTTCATTGCATAGGTAGGAACCTATGAACTTATGAATGGTCTACTCTGTATGTCTCTGATATATTATATCTACTTTAACTCATTGTATGTAAAGCTCTTTACTTTGTATGTTATGATATATTGTATCCTCTTTAACTCATTGTATGTAAAGCACTTATAATTTGTTATTCTGTTAAGTCTCTGCATGTCTGTACTCTCCTGGGTCGTGCCTGAAAATAGTCATTTTATGGCTAGTGCACTTACCTGGTTAACAAAAGCTAAATAAATATCATGTAGTTAATGAGTCTACAAGAAGCAACACTATTCTAGACATAGTTCTAACTGATGTTCCAGACCAAATTAAAAATGTTAAAACATATGCTCCTTTAATAAACAGTGATCACAAAATAATAAAGTTCAGTACTATTTTAACAATTTTAACAATCATCCAGAATGCCAACCCTGCCCAGCTTGGGCTCCCTCCAGCCGGGCCCCTGCCTTTCATTCCAACCCAAGGTTCCCGTGAGTCCGATTGCTGTTCCATGTTTTCCCTGCATCAGCCGTACTCACGCCTGCTCCTGCCGTTCTCAGCACAACTCCCTATGTAACCCTACCCCTTCCCTGTCTCCAGCCCTTGTAGTCTATACACTTTCCTTCCTACCCATCGCCGACCAACCTACCCCTGGCCCCCCCCACCTGAGCCTCTCATACCAGGAATCGGTTCCATGAGCCCGGTTATAGACTCTTGCCTCCTGCAAAAGCCGTAATCTTTTTCACTGTCCCACCCTACACTCTCCTAAAATTCTTGGCCAAAACAGTTGGCAGAGTTCTCTTACCTTGGTTCCAGCCCCGCCACCTTCCAACTACCTTGAGCTGTGCACTCACCCTTCCCTGCCCACATCCCCCCATCAGTTTCCCCAAATCTAATCCAAAATCTGTCCTTCCTCCAGTACCCTCTACTTACTTATAAAAAATTGTATGCTTGTATCTATGTACCTGTACTTGTACTGTATAAACTGCACCATTCTACTTGTATTGTAATTGTACCTCCCGGGTCGTGCCTGAAAATAGTCACTTGCTGGCTAGTGCACCTACCTGGTTAACAAAAACTAAATAAAATAAAAATACAAAATAAATAATGCTACTGGCAAAACTACTTTTAAAAATTATAATAGAGCAAACTATATTAATCTTAAATGCAAATTACAAACATGGCAGTGGGAAAACGGTTCCTCATCACCTGAAGAACTATGGACAAGGACTAAAAATACAATTTTGGACTTTGAAACTAAATACATACCTAACAAAAAAACCTATAACAAAAGGGGCAAAGTATCAATCTGGCTAACATCAAAAATGTCAACACTCATTGCCAAAAAAGAACAGCATACAAAGCATTAACAAGAGATAACAATGACTACAATAAGTACAAATATAAAACAATCTTCAGAGAATGTAAAAAAACAAAACAATAAAAGCTGAAAAGAAAAAAGACTGAATTTAAATTAGCTTACATGTACGATGGAGGGAAGAGTTTTTACTCATATATTAATAACAAAAAACAATCAATAAATCCTATAGGCCCCCTAAACGTGGACAATAAATACACAGTAACACCCCATGAAATGGCAGAAGAGTTAAACAAATACTTCTGTTCCATAGTCAACAAAAAAACAACTTCTTGTAACCAAATTCTACACACACCAACACAAACATTCATGAGTGTATGTCAGAAATAACAAAAAGGAACATACTAAAAAAATTAAATGAACTGTATGGGCTGGATATTCAAAAGGGTTGCACCATGCGCAATAGGGTTGCACCTGCGCAAGTCCGAAATTGCGCCATTCTGCCATATTCAGCAGGAGGCAGTTGCACCCTTCCAAGTCAAGCTATGCAACAGCGCAATGCTAATGAAGGCATGCTGAACCAGAGGGGGAGGAACCATGCATAAACTGCACAGCCCGCTATTCAGCGGGCTGTGTAGAGTTGTGCAGGTACAACCCCCAACCTGCGCCTGCACAACTTTGAGCAAAAAAAAAAAGGAGTAAGTCGAGGGCCACCCACAGGTGAGCTGCCGCATTGCAGGGTGCAACACAGCAGCTGCCACCTATGAGTGGCCCTCAACGTACTCCCTGTGCCACCCCTGCAGCCCAATCATGGGCATATAGTAACCCCTCCTCCGACTAGCCCAATCTAGGGCATAAGTTCAGAAACTCCCCCCGACTGGCCCTGATTGCATGCATAAGTTTAAAATCCCCCAACTTGACCCCAGCAGCCCGGTCGGGCATAGTTCAGAACCCCCTGACTGGCCCGATCCACAGGCACAAGTGAAATTAAAACCTCACCCCTACTAGCCTGATCGTGGGCAGAAAAGAGTTCAACCCCCCCCCAAGAACATATCCCTGGTGGACCAGTGGACCTCGAAGCCCAATCATGGGCTGAAAGGAGTTCAAACCCCCCAGAACATATCCCTGGTGGACCAGTGGACCGCGAAGCCCAATCATGGGCTGAAAGGAGTTCAAACCCCCCAGAACATATTCCTGGTGGTCCAGTGGACTGCAAAGCCTGATCGTGGGCTGAAAAGAGTTCAACCCCCCCAAGAACATATCCCTATCATTCATTCACATATCTGGACTGCCTTATGGTATGGGCTGCATGCCCATTGGCTCTTGCTTTGAACCAATGGGTGTGCAGCTACAGGCAGTCAGTCAGTGGGCAGTGAGGCAGCAGGCAGGTGAGATGCTGCTGCCCGCCCGGCTGACGGGGAGCGGGGTGGTGGGGCTCCGTGGGTGGGTGGGATGGGGCCACTGGACCACCAGGTATTTGTTCTGGGGGTTGAACTCTTTTCAGCCCACGATCAGGCTTTGCAGTCCACTGGACCACCAGGGACATGTTCTTGGGGGCTTTGAACTCTTTCAGCCCGCACCGGGCTTTGTGTCCACTGGACCACCAGGGATATGTTCTGGGGGTTGAACTCTTTTCAGTCCACGATCGGGCTAGTGAGGGGTGGAGTTTTAATTTCACTTGTGCCCGCACTGGGCCAGTCGGGGGTTCTGAAACTTATGCCCACAATTGGGCCAGTCAGGGGGTTTTCTGAACTTATGCCCATGATCGGGCCAGTCAGGGGGTGGGGGGATTTTAAACTTATGCCCACGATCAGGACAATTGGGGGGATTTTTTCACTTATGCCCGTGATTAGGCTGCGGGGGCATCGGTCCCCAAAGGCTGTGGCCTGGCAGGGTGCCAGGCACAAGTCCTTGGGGATCGGCGCACCTGCATGCTAATGGCATGCAAATGGTGCCATAAATAGATGCAAATGGCCCCCTGTGCCTTGCATGAATTATGGCCCCATTTGCATGTCACCTTTTGAATATTGGAAATTTGCGCATGGCGCAATGGTACTTGCACCACCGCATCTTGAATGCTCCACTCTGACCACTTGCAGTGGCACAAGTTCCACTGCACCATGCACAGTGGCTGTGGCGGGGTGATATTCAAAGGAGTTGCTCAATAGCGCAACTCCATTGAATATCACCCCAGCCACACCCCTGCACAACTATTTTGTGCAGCGCAAGGGCTTGCGCCACAGAATGGCGCAGTTTGAATATCCAGCCCACTGTTAACAAATCCCCTGGATTGGACAAATTACACCCAACTTTATTGAAAGAGTTATCTTTGTGGCTGGTAGACCCACTGCATAAAATCTACAATCTATCCCGAATAACAGGAAAAATACCAAATGACTGGAAAACATCAGTGGTTACCCCAATCTTTAAAAAGGGAAAAAGGGTGACATGGGCAATTATAGACTAATCAGCCTTACTAGTATTTTAGGGAAAATATTTGAGTAATTTATTAAAGAAAGGCTGGAGTTAGATATGCAATTCAAACATCTTATGGATTCCTCACAACATGGATTCAGAAGTGAAAATCCCTGCCTTACAGACAACTTGGTTTTCTATGAAAGGGTTAGTAAATACCTAGATGAGAAAAAACCCAGTGGACATTGTGCATCTAGACTTCAGTAAAGCTGTCAATAAAGTCCCCCACGCAGTGCTAAGATGCACAAACTAGGAATAAATCGACTTCTTGTGCAATGGGTAGAAGAATGGTTAAGTAACCATACTCAAACTGTAGGTATCAGGGGTTATTACTCAAATGTAGGCTCTGTTACCAGTGGAGTCCCTCGAGGGTCCATATTGGGACCAGTTCATTTTTCATTATTCATTTTGGATATGACAAATCAGCGTTTTAATTTTTCAATAAACTTTGCAGATGATACCAAACTGGCAGCAAACTTTGCCACTGATTACAATATATATACAGTGGAGAAAGATCTAGTCATATTGGAAGAATGGGCATTAATGAATAATATGACCTTTAACATTGATAAATGTGTAATTATGCACTTGGGTGAAGCAAATGTAAAACATCAGTACTTCTTAAATGGTATAGCTCTTAAACAATTTACCACTGAACGGGACCTTGGGATCATCATTTCATCTGATTTATCCTTCACTGAACACTGTAATGAGGTTGTCAAAAAATGTAACAAAATAATCAGTTGTATAAAAAGATATTTCTCATCCAGAGACAGGGGTTGTATTTCACCTTTCTATAGAGCCGATGTACGTCCACACCTGGACTGTTGCTCCTCTCACTGGAGACCACATCTAAGGACAGAGGTGACAAACTGGAGAGGGTCCAGAGGTGAACAACCAAAATAACTGACAACATGCAGACAAGAAGCTATGAGGAAAGGCTAACAGAGTTAGAACTATATTCCTTAGAATTCCAGAGAACTAGAGGTGATGTATTATTATTGTTTAAAATATCTAGAGATCCAACATTGTTGTATGAATCGGGAATGACTTATAACATAAGGGAATGCAATCTAAGAAGTCATAACTTTCAACTAGCACTAACAAATCCTAAAAGAAATAGTAGACATTTTTTCTTCACACAAAGGATCATACTGATTTGGAGTACACTTCCGAAACACTTAATAGATGCAAATAACAGACATTTAAAAAAAAAAAACTTGATAAACCTTTACTGAACTATGGGTAAACACAGTCCAGTTCTGCTGGAGGTGTACCTATATGGGCCTCAGCCTTCTGTGCACCTCATTTTTCCTAGTATGACTTCCTAGTATGGCACTCCCGTCCTCTTTCCTCAGGGTTATGTCCACCTGACAGGCTATGTGATACACATGTTACCAAGATTAGATTTTGACCTTGCACCAAGCCCCCCTTAGATACCCTTTGACTCCAGTTACTCATGTGTTTTTAAAAAAATCTGATTTTACTAATGACATTTTTGTAACTGATCCTACCTAACCTTTTTTATATTGTAATGTTGCCCAGGGCCTTCAGGATTGGGTGTCAAAATATAAATAAAAACATATCTATATTTTATGGATTGATCAGTGATTTGTTAATGACAGATGAATTTTTTTTTAATTCAACATATTTTATTATATATTTATTACAACTTCAACAAACAAAATACAAAATAAGGAAATTAGACCGTCATTACATTTGTCGAGTTATACAATCCAATTAACAGTAAACAATAAACAAAATATAATCCCTTCCCTCCCACCCAGGGCCAAGTGCTACCTAAAAGAAGGGGGAGCATAAACTGGTCTAGCACTAGTGAAATAGTCATAGTATAGCTAAGGGCTCCATATTGTTAACAAGGTTTCTAGTGAGCCCCATATCTTCTGATAAAATGTAACCCTGTCACGCATAGAAGTTATATGTTTTTCAAGTTGCATTGCCAAAAGCATTTCCCTATACCATTCTACAGCTGGGGGTAGGGTTGTTTCTTTCCAGTGTCGCATGATAATAAATTTGGCAACAGAGGCCACAAGGGCTAGGTGAAATTTCCTATTTTTAGGGGTACCTCTTGGAAATAAATTAAGAAGACATGATTCTGGGTTAAACAAAGTATCTAACCCTAGTAGTGGATCTAGTTTATTTTTAATGGAGGACCAAAAGGCCTGTACCACCGAACAAGTCCATATCACATGATACAGAGTTCCTAGAGCTATCCAACATCTATGACATATTGGTGAGGGAATCCTTCCAAATCCATGATGTTTTACAGGTGTATAGTATAAGTTATGCAAGATATTGTATTGGACTAGCCAGAGCCTATTCTGCTTCAAAAATTGATAGTTATTCTGCCAGAGCTTCCTCCAGATTTTGATATTATCTGGAATCCCCATTTCCTGAGTCCAGTAGTAACCTATACCCAAAGGCAACAAGGGATCTAAAGACTGAAGGTGCTTATAAAGTACTGAAACAGAATGGGGTTGGACAGCCATCGATAACAGTGTAACCAATTCTGTGTTGAAGGAAGTTGTTCTGGAAATAGATTTCTGGAAGCTGGAAATAGCCTCTCTTATTTGTAAAAACTTAAAGTAGTGGGATACTAGAACCCCATGATATGCCTGAAATTGTGGAACCTGAATCAGGTTCCTATTTCGGTAAAAGTCTCAGATCTTTAAAGATCTCAGTTCGGCCCAGAAAGAAGAATGAATAGGCTTATTATCAATTCTAATATTAGGGTTACCCACCACCGGTTGATCTAGGGAATGGTGACAAATCAACAAAAAGTAATTTTGGATTTGGTGAAGAGCTCTGATAGACCATCCCATCTGTGTTTTTTTAAGTGGTTTGGGTACATGACCCAGAGCAACAAAAAGGAGACCTTCTAGAGTGCAGAAGTATTGAGAGGCCAAGTGCCTTTCAATCTCCAACCATAAGGGAATGTAATCCGGTGTGTTCAGAGGGTTCAGTTCCTTGATCCAGTAAGCAAGCTTACTTAAGCGGTGAGCACAGCAGTATGTGAAGAAAGAGGGGAGTGCAAAGCCTCCAAGAATGTTAAGGGCCGTTAGCTTGTGGTAGGCCTGTCAAACCAGTTTTCCTCTCCAAATGAAAATGCTAAGGAGTTTCTGGAATCTGGTAAACCAAATTTTAGGGAGAAAGTGACCCAACATACCCATGGGGTACAGAATTCGGGGAAGTACATTCATTTAGATTGTACTAATCCTCCCCCAAAGGGTTAAGGGTAAAGCCCCCCACCTTTCCATATCTGACTTAAGTGACTTTAATAACACAGTTAAATTGTCATTAAACATGGACTTCAAGTTCCTTCACACCTTTATACCCAGGTAAGTAATACACTTAGATTCCCAGGATAAACCAGAATCAGCCACTACTGCCTTGGTAGTTCTATAGTTTAATGGAAAAACCTGAGTTTTAGAATAATTTAATTTGTACAATGAAATTTTGTAAAAAGCTTATATTTCTGCTAAAAGAGCTGGAATCGACCTTTGTGGGGGTTTCTATATGTAATAGTAAATCATCTGCATATGCAGAGAGGGCATATCAGGTTTCCCCAATTTAAGACCCAGGATATCTTTAGAGAGTTTAAGCTTACGAATCAAGGGTTCAAGGTAAAAAATAAATAAAAGTGGGGAAAGTGGACAGCACTGCCTGGTACCACGACATAATGGAAAGGGGACAGAGAGCATATTATTACACTGGACTCGGGCTGATGGAGAGGAATATAACAGGCGGACCCACTTAATAAAGTCATCAGGCATGCCAAAATGAGCCAGGGTGAGGAAGAGGAAATCCCAGGAGACGCAATCAAATGCTTTTTCAGCATCAAGAGAAATAAGAGCCGTCGGAACATTTGAATCCACATATGCCGAAATCAGGTGTCGCAGTTTCTGCATATGGTCTCCTGAATATCTCCACTTCATGAAACCCACCTGTTCGGTGCTAATAAGGCTACCCATAACAGGAGTAAGTCTATTTGCCAGAATCTTTGCTAGGATTTTAATATCCAGTTCAGCAAGGATATAGGGCAGAAGCTTTCAGGATACAAAGGGTCCTTACCTGGTTTGGGTATGAGAGTTATGATCGTGTCAAGGAAACCTGTCTCGGAAAGACCATTTTAAACCAATAATTATAAACTTCCTCTAATACTGGAGCAAGAATAGAGCCGCAGAATTTGAATAAATTATTGGGGATACCATTGGGGCCAGGTGATTTATCAAGGGATAATGATTCAGTTGCTTGCTGTACTTCTACTATGGTAATATGAGATCCTAAAAGGGCCGCTTGTGTAGGGGAAACCTGGTGAAGTATGACAGAGTCAAGATATTGGCATATCTCAGGAACCGATGACAGACTCTGTGGGTCAACTGAGTACAATTCTTGGTAGAATAGCCGAAAAGTTTCAACTATCTCCCTGGGGTCAGTAACAATGGAGTTACCTCGGGTGGGACAGATACCTGGGATGTATTGTGATGCTTCTGCTTGTTTGATTCTAATTGCAAGAAGTTTACTGGCTTTCTCTCCAGTTTTCAGGTATTTAAGTTTGGTACAGTGGAGGGAGAGTTCTGCTTGTTGCGCCATCATATCAGCATATTGAGTTCTAAGGGTGTGTATCCTAGCCCATTCTAATTCAGTGGAGGTCCTGCTTAAGGACCTTTCCATGGCTCATATAGAATTAAGAAGCGAGTCTATTCATGCCCTGTGCTGATGCCACTTAGTCAATGCTAGCCGTATGCACTCACCTCTCAAGGTACATTTAAGTGCCGCCCAGATTAAATCAATTTTCCCCACAGAGCCTTTGTTGGCCACAACAAAATTAGTAATGAATTCAGTAATGTGTTTTGATGTTACTGGGTTCTAAAGAAGTTGAGTATTCATCCTCCAGATGGAGTCTCGTTTGAGACCCAGACCTAGTAAATACGTGATTTCAATTGGAGAATGATCGGATATGACCCTAGCATGAATAACTGAATCCAATATACCAGGCATCGCAAAAGAGCTGACCAAAAAAAAAAATTCTTGAAGACGTCTGGTGGGGATGGGAAAAGAAGGAATACTGTTTTTCTTTCAGAATTAATATATGCCAGACATCAAGAAGGGTTACCCCTTCCATAAGACCTTGGAGGGCACGTTGAGCAGGAGAGAGACCCTGCCTCTTTCCATCTGACCTGTTGAGATCTGTTTGAGGGGTGATATTCCAATCACCTCCCAATATAGTTAGTTTTGGGTGCTCCACAGATATCAGACTTAGCAGGTGAATAAAAAACTGAGGGGAGTCTATATTTGGCCCAAAAACTGACCCTAGTAATACCGGGTGGGTTTCCAATATGTCATGGATAAGGATGTATTGACCATTAGGGTCCCATACTTCCCTAATCAATTTAAAGGGGATAGCCTTCACCACTAATATTGCCACACCACCTTAGTTGGTGGAGATCCCAGAGCCAAAAACCTGTCCAACCCAATTTCTGCTCAAGAGAAGTATATCTTCTCTCCTCAGGTAGGTTTCCTGGAGGAAGGCAAACCCTGTTTTCAAATGGGATAAATGCCACAAAATTACTTGTCGTTTGCACCTGTCATGCACCCCTTTAACGTTCCAACTCGTGAATTTATATGATCCCCCTATAGTCGATATGCATAATATAATAGTGGAGTGGTACCATCTTTAACCAGAATAGCCAACCATAGTAAACCTAACATAAGGTAGATAAATACACTCGGCAGAATTCCCAAATTGAGAAGGCAAACCTTTAACGCAATTTACATCTGAGGAGATACCCCCCCAACCCCAATCACTAACATACACTACCCTAAGCATACAAACCAAATCTCTTCACTACCCCCAGTTCTAAGCAACCGTACTACTATATACTCACTATTCAGTGATGATTAATAAAGCACAAAGATAAATAATCTAACCGCGCCTACCATAACCCTCCCCCCCACACAGCAACCAGCATACGCTACAAGTAAAACACTCATAGCACATAAGCACAGGCCTTGGAAAAGCCGCCATCTTATATTACTGTAATCAATTATAAAACTACAGTCTTTCAAAAGTCAAGTAACGTAAATTAAAACTAAAAGTGCACAAAGTCCTAGAGGAAATGCCTCTCCCCTTGTGTAAAAGCTCCCTTTGCCACATATAAACTCAGTCCTTTATAGATTGACCTACCATCACCTTGGTTAGATCCAATATGAGTTAGTGTTATTAAAGAAAAAAGAAAAACGCATTCCAAGTCCATGCCAAGGAGCTTATCAATTCAGCTCATAAAAGAAACAAGGCTGTCAGGGAAATAAAAACATTTATAGAACATATCGATGCTCCCTTCCAGGACCATTAACCCAGGAGCTAAGCAAACAGCTTTCAGCGTAAATCTCCACATGAACCCGTTTTTGTCAGATCAGACAAGATACCTAAGAATGATCATCGTTCTGACATCAAAATTCAGATGCAAACTGGTTTAGAGTAATCATTTAAATAAGTCTGGGAACAAAACCTTGAGCTCCTGTGATGCAATTTCTGGAGTATCAAAGGTTAGCCATTTATCCTCATGTTTCACTTGCAGTGTTGCAGGGTATTTAACCCGAAATGGTTTCCCAGCGGCAATCAATTTGGTAACAGTGAGATGCAATTCCTGTCTTTTGAGCTGAACAGAGTGTGGAAGATCTTGGGTTATACGAATCTGTTGGCCTTCCCATTGTACTTCTGCAATTCCTGAATTTAGATAGGATATATTGGTTATCCAAATAATTGAGCAATTTGAAAGTTAGGGGCCTAGGAGGAGCCTGGTGGAGGCTGTGGGTGTGAAGCGCATGTTCCCTCTCGATTATGGAGGGCCCCATTTGATGATGTCCAGCAATTCTCTCACACAATTTTTGAGAAACAGTATTGAGATGCACTCTCCTCTTTTTCAGGAGTACCTATAATGAGTAAATTGTTATGCCTACTACGCCCTTCCAAATCTTCCAATTTCTCCTCCAATTTCTTAAATCTTCTGCCGATATTAGTAGCATCCAAGTCTGTCTTTCCAAGCTTCCGCTCCACAGTAGTGAGCCTAGATTCCATGTCACCCACTTGGATCTGCAGTGATGCAACAGAAGTTTTAATTTGTTGATGATCTGCTGTAATTGAGGAGATGGCATCTTGCAGAGGCAGCATAGTATCTAAAAATTTCTTCTCCAATAGAGCAGTCTGTGCAGGTGCAGTTTTAGGTGAGGTTGAGGTCTGTTGCTTGGCCCATTTGGCGGTTTTATCCTTTTCGGAAGTCGGAGGAGGAGAGTGCCGTGGAGAAGATTTTTCATGTATACCATGCTGATGAAGAGCATCTAGTACAATGGAGTATCTGATGACTGGGCACCAGGTTATAAGGTAATTTATTTAGATTTAAAGTGAGATTGATCGAGTTTATTTACTGTGTGGGAGCAGAGCAATGCAGGTGCATTGTTGCCTCTCAGGCTGCCATCATGTGATCATGACAGATGAATTTTAAATGATGCTCCCGTTGGAAATGTTAAGTATATAGTTGTTCATTAGTGTATATTACTATGTGGTTGTTTGTTTTTATTGTATTGCACCCAGAGTCCTTGGAAATGGGTGCTTTTATAAAAAAAATCTCTCTCTCTCTCTCTCTCTTTCTCTCTGTGTGCATCTGAATAGGTTGCAGCACATCACCAGTCTCATGTGCAAAGAATCACAGATGAGACATCATCCTAAGGTAAGGTTCCCATTGTTTTTAATAAACAGCACAGACAAGATAGCAAAAATATCAAAATAGATAAAATACATTAATAGTTTTAAATTCTATATTGCAATTGATAAATATTGTTCACTGCATTCTGCTACGAGTGGTCATCGGTAATAGGAACTGTTTGCTTCTGCATCTAACTAAATATCAGACATTGAACACCTAGCCAGATATAGACCAAGCTCCAAATCACAGAAATTGTAAGTTTAATTCCCTCCTCGCCTTATGCAAACTCTCCCAGAGCTCCTCCCAAGTGAGAGAGTCTCCAGAGGATTATCGTGCATGCAGACCATGATCTAGCATCTGCATAGCAGTGTGGGCACAATGAGCGCAGTAATGATAAGGAACAATTTGGCAATATTCCAGCTCACACCACTCCCTCATGCAGAAGAGTGATGCCTCCTTAGTGCCCTAAGCAGTAAAAAATAGCTCCCTCATTAGCCGCCACTTAAGGGGACAGACTGACAAACAATAAAATTAATACAAGAGAAAACAACATACCCGATGCTGTTACACTACAGTCCACTACCCAGGACCTCTCTCCTGCTAGTTTTTATACCCATTCTCTTCCAGAATGGGGATACAAGCCCAAGATGGCAGCTGTGACTAACTTTTTTTTTATGAAACGATTGTTGTTCCTCCTACCTTGTCTTGCAAGCCACTACCCCATAGTGCATATGGCTACTTCCTCCTCCTTCCCATAATGCCACAGGTTAATAAGGAACATTGGGAAGATATGCATTTATGTACATCAGCAGCCATGTTAAGAATAGCATGCCCATTTAAAAATACAATAGCGAGAAGAACATAACATCAGAGCAGCCATGTTAAGGTCGCATATTCAGCCAGCCATGCTAGGAAGATCATTTAACCGAATCAGACACAAATTACCATTTTAAAGGAAAACATACCGATACAAACAAAGTTGTCTCTTAAAGAGATAGCAACACTTTTAAGGGCATTGCATCTAAGATGCTTACATAAGATGGAACCCAAATAATATTGTCCCAGTCAAAATCATAAGGGTCCCAGTATGATTCTTTTATATACATATATATTACACACACACACACACACACACACACACACTGTACATTCAGATGTGACAGCAAAGATACAATGCAGAAATTCTGCAGAATATCACACAATCCTGCAGTTTACTGCAGGAGCCATTGTAAATTAAAGTCAATTAAGCCCTTTTGCCATGCAGATTTTGTGACATGTCATAACTGCAAGTTACTTGTGCTTCATCGTGCTTGACTCACTGTGGTATGTGGTAGTGTGCATGTATACCCTAAATTTTAAAATATATCACACACACACACACACACTCACACGCCATACACACATACACAGTGAAGCCTGCCAGGATGAAGTACAGTGTCACAAGTTTCCTGCATGACAAAAGGGATTAACTCCATTGAAACTGCATTGTTTCCTGCAGTAATTCTACATAGTTGGGTTTCATCCTGTTGGGCTTCAAAAAAAAAAATATATAAAATATATATATATATATATATATATATATATATATATATATATATGCAGTAAGGCATGAAGGGGTGTGTGTAAACCATATTTTACAGCATGGCCAGGGGCGAAGTAAGGCACGAGGCCAAAGGCTGAGTGACATCAGCTGCTGGCTGTGCTGTAAAATATGGTTTACACACACACCACTGAGTGCCTTATTGCACTTATAAAAGTGGCTCCTTTTTTACTTTTGACTATTGGGAAAAGCATGTTTATATGTAGAAAAAATAGATTTACTTGTGTGAATTTGTGATAAAATAGTCCTTCTGCCCACTGCAAGTGATGTCATTGATGATGTCATTGTGTTATTGCCTACTTCCTTCTTCCTGTTTTTTTCTCTGTTGTTCGCCACATTCAAGATATGGAATGTCTATCATAGGAACATAGAAGCATAGACTTTGACGGTAGATAAGGACTGCTTGGCCCACCCAGTCCGCCCATTTCCCTACCTATTTGATAAGCTGCAGTTTCTAGTTAACCAATTGCCTATTTCTTCCCACCCCCACTATAATTTCCTTGTGTCTGTCCCATGCATGTTTGAAATCCCCCACTGTTTTAGACCCCACAACCTCCCCAAAAAGGCAGTTCCATGTGCCCACCATTCTCTCTGTGAAAGAAAATGTCCGCACATTACCTCTGAGCCATCCCCCCATCTTTAAATTGTTTCCCCTTGTTCTTGCACATCTCTTTTCCTGAAAGATGCTATCCTCCTGGCCTTTGCTAATTCTCTTGAGGTACTTGAACATTTCTATCATGCCCCCTGTCCCCTTTCTTCATCAAGGGATACATATTAAGCTCTCAAGTCTCTCTTCATATGGTTTCTGATGCAGACACTGAACCATTTTAGTTGCCCTCCTCTGGACTGCCTCCATCCTGTTTATGTCCTTACAGAGAAGGGGTTTCCAAAACTGCATGCAGTACTCCAGATGGGGTCTCACCAACTGTCTGTACAGAGGGATAACCACTTCCCTTTTTCTACTTGTGATGCCCTTCCCTATGCATCCCAGTATCCCCCTAGCTCTCCTTACTGACTTCTCACATTGTTTACCCTCCTTTAGGTCATCTGATATGACTACCCTGATGTCCCTTTCCATTATTGTTGTTGTTAGTACCTCCCCTGCCATTGTGTACTTTTCTTCTGGTTTTTCCTTCCGAGGTACATTACTTGCACTCTTTGCACTGAATCTAAGTTACCATACATTTGACCATTTCTCCAACCTTGCCAAGTCCCTTCTCATCCTTTCTACCCCTTGTTTATTAACTCTGTTACAGATCTTGTGTCACCTGCAAAAGGCATACCTTTCCTTCCAGACCCTCTGCAATGTCACCTATAAAGATGTTAAAGAGGATTGGACCCAGTACTGAACCCTGAGGTACTCCACCAGTTACCCCCTTCGGAGTGAGTTCCATTAACTATCACCTTCATGCCCTGTTGTGCAGCCAGTTTGTTACCCAGGCTACCACCCTGAGACCCACTTCCAGGCTGGCTAACTTGATTATTAATCTTCTGTGCAGGACAGTGTCAAATGCCTTGCTAAAGTTTAGGTAGACCATATCCACAGACCTCCTTGGTCTATTACTTTGGTCAGCCAGTCAAAGAAATCAATTAGATTCATCTGACATGACCTTCCTCCTGTGAATCCATGCTGCATTGGGTCCAGTGCCCTGGCATCTAGGTACTCAAAATTCTTTCTTTCAGAAATGAGTCCATCACTTTTCCCTACCACTGAGGTCAATTTAACAGGTCTGTGGTTTCTGCTTCTGCCTTGCTCCCACTTTTGTGAAGTAGAATCACATCTTCCTTCTCCAGTCCTCAGATACCACACCATCCTCCCATGATTTGTTAAAAGGGTGGTCAGTGGTGTCACTAGGTCCCCCTAGTTCTTTTAGTATTCTGGGGTAAATCCCATCAGGCCCCATTGCTTTGTGCACCTTGAGTTTTAGGAGTTCTTTCAGGGCCCTTTCTTCTGTAAATGGACTAGTGTCAACCCCTACCCAGAGTGCTTCTATTGTTTGGTTTAGGTAACTCCTCCTCTTCTTCTTTTGTGAATACTGAACATGGAATGTTTACCATGGAATACATGGATTCAAAATTCTGCTCAGTTCTGCTGGCAGATTGTTTCTCTCCCAACACACTGTACACACAAACAGCAAAGGCCTTTGTTATAGCCAGAGTTCCTGATAAGCAGGTAAAGATAGAAGGGGGCTTTTTCACTGTCAGCAATTAAACAACTGTAGTGAAAACTATAAACAATGCTTATTGTTTCTAATTTGTTTATGTATGTAAGGAGATCATGATAATCAGGGAAACGGTATTTAATTAATTTGATTTATATTGTATTTAAGGTAGTTTTATTTTTAGGGCCCAGTTGAAGTTTTTTTTTACAGTGTAAAGGTATCAGCCATGTTTGTAGTGGAAGATCAGTTCTGGCAGTAGAGGGCTAATTGAAATGCCTGTGTTCCAAATGACCATTGATCTGTGTTGCAGACTCTTCACTGCTGAGCAGTCCTTTTTTTAACCATGTGTAAACCATATTTTGCAAATAATAGCCTATCAGATTACATGATTTTACCCTGCCATTTTATAACATATATATATATATATACACATATGTATATATGATTTTGGTAACCGGGTAGGCTCTCTGAGACAAAACAGACCCTTTTTCAGGGGTGACCCAGGAAGTGCAGTACATTGATAGTGCATTCATTGACACAAGAAGTTAGACAAGGAGTAGTCATACAGTAAAAGAGCACATCAATTACATTCAGTTATGCAAAAATAAGCAATTTAAAGCACAGTCAACAAAACCTTACATAATATATATATCCATCCCAGGATGAAACCCACATTTTGCATCACTTTGCAGAACTCTGCAGAATGCTGCAGGAGACCTATGGAATAAAGCAATGTAATTTCAATGGCAATTAGTCCATTTTGTAATTCAGGAAAATGTGACACTGCTCATGATGAAGTGAATGCTCACAGTTTCCTGCATGACAAAAGGAACATTGAAATTATATTACTTATTCAGTAGGCCTGCTGCAGCATACTGCAGAGTGCTTTAAAAGTGGGTGTCATTTGTGTGTGTGTGTGTGTGTGTGTGTCTATATATATATATGTGTGTATATATATATATATATATATATATATATATATATATATATATATATATATATGTATACACACACACACACACACACACACACACACACACACACACACATTCATGAGGGTGGGAGGTTTCTCAATAGAATATATAGTGTTATTTCCACTGGAATGGGATAAATCCTGATGACATCAGCAGAGTGAGGATAAACAACATTTAGCCACATTGTGTTGATGCCACCAGAGTGAGGACATCTTCACTGCAGCCTGCATTCTAAGTGAAACAGATTCAGAAAGTAGTTTCTCTTTCTCCCTGAAGCCTGCAACTTACTCAATTAGCATTGCAAAATGCACTCACCTGTGCCCCATAGTGTTTCTAAGACTCCTAGTCCATTACGGTGCTGATCTCAGCTTCAAAACAACCTGCATTCTAAATGAAATTCCTTCATAAAGAAGTTTCTCTTTCTCAATGCTACCTGCAACAGTTTCTCTTTCTCACTGAAGCCTGCAACTTACTAAATTAGCACTGAAAAGACACTCATCTGTGTCCCATTGTGTTTCAGGTCCCAGCACATTCAGAAACACACACACACACACACACACACCACACACACAGAAAGAGCAGAAAACACACAGACACAGAAAAAGTACACAGAAAAATGTTCCTAAAGTTCCCACCACCATGGTATAAATTGCACTAATGGAGCAGATCATGGGGTATGAAAAATATTCTTTGTCCTGCAGTGTGAGCAGTACATTCTCACAAGTGCCAATACAGAGATCACTGTGCAGGAGTGAGTATCCCACATCCATCAATCTATATATATGTACAAGTATATTTATATCTATTCATTGCAAAAAAACTCCATTAATGCATCAGTTAGGGTTGTTTCCGCAGTGACAAAAGGGTGGAAATGTGGTGTTAAGGTTACCACCCCACCACCCTGCCCCATCCTCAAACCCCTAACTCTGCATTCACACACACACATATGCAAGCAGTAGAAGCCACATACATCATCATGGTCCAGCAACTGTGTGAGTTCTGCTCCCATCAGAGTGCCTTGTGGGTATACTCGCATGCTGGGCAACCATGGGAGATGGCCCACAGTAAACATTTTTCCGTTACAAACATCAATAACAAGACTTAAGCAGATGCCTGTATTTCAATTGTTAAGAAATGATGAAACACACAGTATGTTATCTATAGATAGCTATATTGGAAATAACAGTTTGGGTAACCCTAGCAACAGTCATGGGATGTTTGCATATTTTTTTCTGTTAGAGTGAGTCTGTCCTAATAACAAATGGAAATAATAATAAAAGTAATGTTTTGTAGTATAGTTTACAAGTAACATGAGACAGCAACAGTTGTAACATCCAAAGCTAACCATAACATGCTGCTAATGACTATTTCCAGGTAACACAGCAGTATTATAACATGTGATGGTGCTAGTTTCATACCTGAGCAGTGTCTGAAAAGTACTATGCATGTTTCAGCTGCGTCTGTTCTGCTACCACATGCCTATCAGCAATTGCCTAGCAGCAATACCTGCAGCGAGCCAATTGTTGAATTCTGACACATAAAAATCAATATTTAGAAAGTTTGTGCAGACTAAGTTTCACTGTATGAAAAAGATACGCCAGCTATAATGTGTCACCATACTGTGCTGGCAGTATAGAGTCGATCATACTGTATTTGTTTTTCATTACATAGTGTTATGTGAAAGGAGTACAGCATTGTGTTTATTGCACGTAAAGATATGACTGACTAATATAGTGTCTTACAATCTTGCATGTGTGTGTGTGGGGGTGGGGGAATGGGGAGTTACAGATTTGAGGGTGGGGTTGGGGTGGTAACCCTAACACCACATTTCCACACTTGTGTCACCATGGAAACAACCCTAACTGATGCATTAACTGAGTTTTTTGCAATGAATTTCCATTCTTTTTGAGAATGTGTAATGTAAGTGGCAAATGGTATGTGTTAGTGACAGCGCGAGCGCTGTGCTCCCTTCACATTGTCTGTTTTATGCATAATGGAATGCATATGTGTGAGCATGGGCACTCTGGGCCCCGCACTCCCACTGACACTTAACAACAGAGCAATACAGCAGCCCTATTGGGCAAGGGACCCTTGTAACACTAATTTGCCGATATCTCAGGGACCGTAGCAGCTGAAAAAAATTCAAGTGTTGTTGTAATCATAATAGCAAGTACTTCACACAACAGTCATCAACCAAACCCATATCTTGCATCATTTACAAGTTACGGGCACCGAAAAGCACTGCAAAGGCACTCTTTGAACCCTTGGAATAAGTTTTTGCCAATATCTCTGTAAATGTAGCAAGTAGGAAAGAAATTCCACTGCAGGTGTTATCTACTATATCCAAACTTGTTTCAGAAAGTTAGTTCACCTAGAGATGAACCAAGCTGCCAGTAGCGAAAACTCTGTATCTCTGTTCGTTTTCGAGATACGGTGCTAAAAGGTGTGACAGGTGCCACAGTGTGATCCTATGGGAAACTGCTCAACTTCGAACACTGTAACTTTGGGCTCTTGAATGTTTTGGCACCAAACCACCAAAATACATATGTGTGGACCAGGACTTGCCACTCTGCACATTTCAGTCCAAATGACTTAACAATTTAGTTGCAGGAGAGTGGCAAAGATTAGCAGTTTTATAAAATGCTTTTCAAAATACTGTCATAAATCATGAAAGTTTCAAAAACTATCATGAAAATTTTGCATTTGAGTAAGCAATTTTGAAAAAAGTTGAAAATGCATTTCTGAGGGTTAACCTCCCAAAAAAGATATGGCTAGCATCCTCAGGACCAGACTAGGTAAACACAATTAGTGTTTACCTAGAGGATCCCAATTTTAAATACTAGACATTTTTCTGCATCACTAACTGAAAACAAGATGGCTGAATCATGAAAGTAAAATGGCCATTTGCAAAAGTTTTGTGATTTTTGCTAACTTTTCCCATTAACTATAATGGAAAATTTGTTTTTTGAATAACTTTTGAATGGTTTAATATTTTTACACCAAATCCATGAAAGGCACATCGGTGACCAAGACTGCATCTTCCCATAACATTTCAGACCGAACTGACAAACTGTGCAGGCTCAGGGCATGAGCAAGAAACACCCACAAAGTCTTTTTATGGTGTTCTGTAGCTCCACAGCCATACATCCCACTGTAACCAACTTGCCAGATCCAGAGATCTATGGTACCAGACCACACATGCGAAATGTCTGGAAAATCTGTTGTATGGTGACAAAGTTATTAAGGTGCAAAATTTGAGGTTTAACATTTAAGTGTTTACTTACCCTAACTATAATGGCACTGCCTGTGCCACTATAGTATATTTATAAAATGGGTAGGAAAATGATCTCAAGTGGTCGGTTGAAACATCACATGACTGTCATATATCAGGCGCGACTGCACACCTGCACTTTCAACCCCAAACAACTTTCTGTTCTATAAGATAGATAACCCACTGTAGGGTGTGCAGTCATGCTCTGCTATACACACGCCTTGGGTAGTTGACGCATTCGGCCTGCGGTCTCATAAGAATGCACACCAAGGCATGTATATATCAGAGCATGATCGCACACCCTAGAGTGGGTTATATATATTTCTCAGATTTAACCGTAGAGAACAGACTCATTACATAGGTTCTACATCAAGGTCATACTGCAAGAATCAAAACCGTAAGGCCTTACAGTTAAGCCATGTGATAAAGGTTGATAACAATGGAGACATTTAAGCAAAATCATTACAGGGCACTGACAAAAAATAAACAATACTATATACAGTGAGAACTAGCAAACTCAAGGAGAGAAAAAAGGGAGAATGAGAGATTGACAAAGGAAGAGATTAGCACAGCCTGGGGTGAGCAACAGAGAGAAGACAAACTACAAAGAGAGTATACTACAGGAATCGGCCCAGATTGTGAGCCTCATCATAAGTGGTATAGATTACATAAGGTGCCAGGTGTAGAGGTGAGGCAATACAATACTGAGTAGCAGGTACAGATTACCTAGAGGTGCCAGGTGTAGAGGTGAGGCAATACCAATACTGAGTAGCAGGTACAGATTACCTAGAGGTGCCAGGTGTAGAGGTGAGGCAATACCAATACTGAGTAGCAGGTACAGATTACCTAGAGGTGCCAGGTGTACAGGTGATACAATACCAATACTGAGTAGCAGGTACGGATTACCTAGAGGTTACAGGTGTACAGGTGATACAATACCGATACTGAGTAGCAGGTACAGATTACCTAGAGGTTACAGGTGTACAGGTGATACAATACCAATACTGAGTAGCAGGTACAGATTACCTAGAGGTTACAGGTGTAGAGGTGATACAATACCAATACTGAGTAGCAGGTACAGATTACCTAGAGGGGATAGGGTGGAGCAAGACCAGTTCTAAGTAGTATGTGCAAGTTCAGAGGATGGTGGGATAGGAGAAGATGGAATGTAGTGGAGCGAGGACTAGAGGAGGGAGGGTAGACGGTAAGCGAGGAAACAGAGTTGAACAGTTAATGGAGGGAAGGGGAGAAGTAGGGAGGCAAAGAAGGCAGCCAGGTGGTGCTGAGGTTGGGCAACAGTCAGAGGAGCAGAAGGCCCTTTTGGAAACAGTCACAACAAGCATTAGCAACCAGATGAGTTCTTAGCTTATGTTTAAAGGGGCCTAACATTGATTTAGTAGAGATGCTAGGAGGCAGGTTGTTAATCCATTTGGGTGCCCAGTGGGCAAAAGCTCTTTGTCCTACTGATGTTTGACATCAGGGAACCTTGAAGACTGTAATCCCACAGCTTCTTGTGGGGTGTCTACTTTCATAGGGGGTGAGTAGCATCTGGACACTGGCAGGCAGCATACCTAGACTTGCTTTTTTGGCCAGCAAGCAGGTCTGGAACTTAAGCCTGCCCTCGAACTGGAGCCAGTTGGCACGAGCATAGATAGAGGTCACAAGTGTGCATGTGTTATTCAGAACCAGTGGAGAGATGACACACCTTATTTAAGGCAAGTTTATGCAATGGAGGGCTGTGTTCATTGCAGACCCATAGAATACAAGGCCATGCTCACAAGGGAAACCACTGAGCTGTGGATGGCCAGGTTTAGAGCTCAGGAACAAGGCTATGGTTATGCCTGTATAGAAGGCCGATACATATGTTGAGGGACTTTACAATATTGTCAATATGGTAGCAAAAGACATGGAGCCATCAGCTGTAACTCCGAGATATTTAAATTGCTGTACCTGTTCCAGTGATGCCCGTCAATATTTGTAATGGTGAGAGTGTGATCGGTGTCTGTTCTGCAGACTGGAGAACATAATAGTTTTAGTTTTTTTTTTTATAATTCATGACAAGTTTTCGATCCTTGGACCATCTTTCCACTGCAATGAAGCTATCTTGTAATGTGTGCTCCAGGGTAATAGGGTCTGTGTCATTAGAAAGTAAGACTGCATCATCTGCATAGAGCAGAACTTTGCTGCAACAGGCACTTGGAAGCTGATTTAGAAATATGCAAAACATTAGGAGACCCAGTATGGAGCCCTGGGGACACCACAGCAAACTGGTCTATTGTCAGATAAGACATTGTCAATCCTAACTTGCCAGGACAAGTTTGAGAGGTAGGACTTGAATCATCCGACTGTGTCATTGGAAAGACCAAAAGCAACTAGTTGCTCAGCTAGGAGGTCGTGATTAACTGTGTTGAAAGCTTTCAATAGGTCAATAAATGTAGCACCAACCAGTTCACCATGCTCAAGGGAGTTGTGAATATAGCCTGTAAACTCAAGCAGAGCAGTAGTGGTGCTGTGACCTTTGCAGAAACCATGTTGTTCTGGACATTGAATGTTACATTTTTCCTGATATTCAACTAATTGATCCACGACAATCCTCTCAAGAGCTTTTGATAGGGGTGGGAGGATCAAAATGGGTCTATAGTTTCTTAACGAGGAATGATCGTCACTCTTGAATACTGGAGTTACTAGTGCCACTTTCCATAGCTGTGGGAACTGTAAGATGCTTAGTGAGGCATTGAGAATGCGAGTCTTCAGAATATCTTTCAAGGATAGCACTACAAATTTTAAGTCAAGGGAATCACCACTGTATCGGGATTTTCCCAGGACCTTTAGAAGGTATTTCCTGGCTTCATATAAAGAGATGGTTCTGGAACCAAGTGGAGGGTTAGAAGGTGGCTGGTCCTTTGTGCAGTGACAGAGGAGTTAGTAAGGTGGAAGAAGTTTGGGGGTAGCACTCCAGTAAGATATGTAAACATTTTGTTGAATGAGTTTGCTATTGTTACCAGGTCAGTTGTAGGTAGGCCATCAATGCTGAGCATAGTAGGAGCTGACTTACTATCTTTCTTTGTGACTTCTTTGAGGTTAGCCCAGAATTTTCTACCATCACTCCAAGACTGGGTGAGTGTGTCCTGGTAGTATTGTTTTTTTTTTGCTGCACATATTGCCCAAGTGCAGTCGTTGCAAGCCTTTTTGTAAATTTGAATATCAGCCTGTTAGCCTGTCTCCCATGCTCTATACAGTACTATAGGCAATCTCTTGCTTTCAAGCTCTCAAGAAGATCTGGTAAGAACCGAGGGTTGCTATGGCCTTTTATTTTCCATTTTGCTATATTGAGATGTGTTTATCACGTGTTTATCACAGACTGCATTGAATAACTGAAAGAAAAACTCCAGAGCTGTATCAACAGTAGTGGAAGAGTAGATCTGGGACCAGTCCTGTTGACTCCAGTCTACTCCAAGTTGGTCAAGGTGACAAAAGCACTTTCTGTAATCAGAAAAGGGGTCAGCACTCCTAAAGCACTTCCAATCATTTATTCCATGTGCAAAACTTCATTGTAGCCTTAAAAGCAGAAAATGGAAAATTACAGCAGCAAGTGAATAGGCATACGGTAATCCATAAAAGTTCATAGCTTCAGGTCCATAGAGTCTATAGACGGTAACACAACATTAAAACATTTAAACTAGCAAAGGGGGGTGGCATGCCAGCAAGGAGGGTACCTACTTGCTCACCCCCCACAGCTAGTAGTGGAACCAGTGAACCAGAGGAGTGGCTATCTCTGCAAAGCAGTGTGCAAAAGATGGAGATTAGTGCCCAAGAGGTGGATAAGCAGAAAAGGGGCAAAATTCAGCAGACAGGCAGACAGCAAGGAGAACCAGGGATAAATGACAACCAAGGAAGGGGCTGGAGTAGAACAGTGAAGCAGTCTAGGGAGGTCAAATCATGGAAAGCCATGTGTGCAAATGCCAAGAGCCTTAGCAACAAGATGGAAGATCTGGAGGCTGTCATGGTGCAGTCAGACTGGACATTGTGGCCATCACTGAAACCTGGTAATGATAACCACGACTGGGAGATGGCCATACCTGGCTACAACATATTCAGAAGAGACAGAGCACGCAGGAAGGGAGAAGGATGGCATTGTATGTGAAAAATGACATAAGGGCCACAGAGATCCAGGAGGAACAAAATGGGGAGATACTGTGGGTTAAGCTGGAAAGGAAATGGGACAGCCATCCGCACAGGTGTGGTCTATAGACCACCAGCCCAGGAGGAAGAAACAGATAGGAGTTGATGCTAGCCATCCAAAGGATGGCAGACAAGGGTGAGGTAGTACTGGTTGGAGACTTTAATATTCCAGACGTGGACTGGAGCATCCCAGCAGCAGCATCAACTAGGAGCAGATTTATCCTGGACTCCCTTCAGGGTGCCTTCCTCAAGCAACTGGTCATGGAACCAACTCGGCAGAAGGCAATACTGGACCTTGTGCTCACAAACAGGGACAGTGTGATGGGGGTAACTATGGGGGAGCACCTGGGAAACAGTGACCACCAGTCATTGTGGTTTGAAATCACAGAAAGAGCAGAACCAAACCACACAAAAACACGTATCCTGGATTTTAGGGGGGCAGACTTTGGGAAAATGGGGAGATACTTGAAAGAGGCATTAAGGGGAATGGACAGGAATCAGGGGTTGAGGAACAGTGGGCAGTATTTAAAATGGGGATTACAAGAACAACAGAATTATGTATTAAGCAGGTTAGCAAGAGGAAAAGGAAGAGGAGACCATTATGGTTTTCCAAAGAGGTAGCAAAGAAAGTGAAAGCCAAAAAGATTGCATTCAGGCAATACAAAAAGACACAGGCAGAAGGGGATAGGAGAAGTACCAGAGAAGCAAAGGGAGGCAGGAGGTCAGTAAGGAAGCCAAAGCTCAGACAGAAGAAACACATTGCAAAATCAGTGGGTAGAGGGGACAAAACCTTTACAGGTACATAAGTGAAAAAAGAAAGACAAAGGGAGGGATAGTGAGACTGAAGGGGGAGGATGGGGGCCACGTGGAGGATGACAACAGTAAAGCTGACATACTGAACAGGTATTTCTGCTCAGTCTTTACTGAGGAAGAGGAGGGTAATGGGTCTGAAGGGAGTACAAGGGTGAGAATGGTGCAGAAATGGACACAAGTCCCTTTACACGAGAAAGGGTCCTGAAGGAACTGGAAGCAACAAGAGTTGATAGCTAATGGGGCCAGATGGGGCACCCCAGGGTCCTTAAAGAACTAAGAGAGGTGGTGGCTGAACCTCTGGCTATCCTGTTTAGCCGATCACTGGAAACAGGGAGGTACCCAAAGACTGGAGGACAGCAGATGTAGTCCCCTTATACAAAAGTGGGAACAAAGAGGAAGCAGGGAACTACAGACCAGTCAGCCCTCGACTCGTGGTAGTGGGGAAGATCATGGAAGCACTACTGAAGGAGAGATTGGTGGAACATCTGGCTGTCAATGGACCACAGGACCCAAGGCAGCATGGCTTCACCAGGAGGAGGTCATGTCAGACCAACCTCGCTGAATTTTTTGACTGGGTGACTAGGGAGGTGGATCAGGGAGGGCAGTGGACATGGCCCTATCTGACTTCCAGCAAGGCCTTTGACACTGTGCCACATAGAAGACTATTACACAAACTGGGGAATATGGTGGGCAGGACACTAGTGTGGTGGGTAGGTAACTGGCTGGGTGGCAGGACACAGAGGGTGGTGGTAAATGGCTGTCACCCACAGAGGGAAGAGTGACCAGTGGAGTACCACAGGGATCAGTGCTGGGACCGGTCCTATTCAACATCTTCATCAGTGACATGGCGAGGACCTGGAAGGCAGAATTTCACTGTCGCAGATGACACAAAGCTCTGTAATAGAGTACACACACCAGAGGGTGTAGACAGAATGAGAAGCGACCTGCAGAAACTTGAAGAATGGTCAGGGGTTTGGCAGTTGAAATTCAATGCAAAGAAGTGCAAGATAATGCATATGGGGCACAAAAACCCTGGCACAATATATCAGTTGGGGGGTGAGGATATAGCATGCACCAAGCAGGAAAGGGATATTGGGGTTATCATCTCTGATGACCTCAAGGTAGGGAAACAGTGTGACAAGGCAGCAGGTAAAGCAAATAGGATGCTGGGATGTATAGGCAGGGGCATCACCAGCAGGAAAAGGGAGGTCATAATTCTGCTATACAAGACACTAGTGAGGCCCCACCTGGAGTACAGTGTACAGTTCTGGAGACCATACCTACGTAAGGACATTGACAGGGTAGAGAAGGTTCAGAGGAGGGCAACAAAGATGGTGCATGGATTGCATCACAAGTCCTGTGAAGACAGGTTGAAGGAACTGAACATGTACTCCCTGGAGGAGAGAAGGGAGAGGGGATATGATAGAGACTACAAGTATCTTACAGGAGGAACAGGGTGCAGGAAAACACTATTTAAGCGAAAAAGATGTTCCAGGACTAGAGGGCATGGGATGAAGTTGGAGGGAGGACGATTCAGAGGAAACATGAGAAAGAATTTCTTCACAGAACGGGTGGTGGACAAGTGGAACACCCTGCCAGAGGAAGTGGTGGGGGCTGAAACAATCACGGGATTTAAGAATGCATGGGATAGACATAAAGGAATTCTGGAGGTCAGGGGTAAGGTGCAACAGACTTCTAGGAAAACAAACTGAACTTACAAGCTCAAAGGGCAGACTGGGTGGGCCATAGGCCCTTATCTGCCGACACTGTCTATGTATCTATGTATCTATGTAACATTTAATCCGCTGACTCAACCTTGAAAAGATTGGAATCCCAAAATGCCAACACAGAACCCTTTACGTTTCAGTGAAGAATCAGAAGTATCAGTCTGAAATCCTGACTGGGTGAGCAGTTCAATTTTTGTATCCTTTCTTGGTCAAGATGACGTTGCTTAAGGACTCTATTTGTATAAGTTCCAGTAGGAGTGTTGGAGTATGTACAGAACCAGTGAAATAAAACAGGTGAGTGATCATTATAGGCATCCAGTAAGACAGTGGTGTGGGAGATGTATGCTAGCCAATTTGATAGAACCCAGTCCAGTAATGTTGACGTGCCAGTCTTATAGTTTACTCTAGTGGGTGAGGAGACACATTGGGAGAGGTGCACCACTGTCACTGCATCCCTGTATGGTGTTGCCACAGGGGACAGCCAATTAGCATTGAAATCACCAAGTAGCAGAGTTTCAGTGTTAAGGGTGAGGGTGCTGAGACAATTCAGTAAAGAGCCAAACCCAGTGGTTTTCTGGCTATGTGGGATATACACAGATAGCACACTGAGGGTTTTCTTTATGCTTGCCTAGAAATATTTTTACTGCTAGGACTTGCATGCTGGTCCCAGTGTCAGGTAACGTAAGATGTGAGTCTGTAAGTAATCCCTGAGGTAGCTTACACAACCGCCAACTCTTTTGGTAACGCTATTAGCCCTGAGCACAGTGTATCCAGGTATCGAGACTGAGGCATCTGAAATATTGGGAGACAGGCAGGTCTCTACTACTGACAAGATGTCTGGGTTATATTGTGTCCAAGTGTACAAGCTGTCCATTTTCAGGAGAAGGCTACATATATTAAGTCAGCCAATTATAAGTTGACCAACATTTTCTTGCAGCACTGTCAACGGTGTTTGGGTGCCCAGGTTTGGGGTGAATATTCCAGGAAAGTAATAACAGCTGGAGGGCAATGCAGCAGAGATATTCCTTTAGTAGTTTGTAGCCGGGTTTCTGTTGCCAACACTGACTGTGGTAGTATAAATAGCCTTCCTTTATATGGAGAATCCTAAGATAGAAGGCCATTGGGTGCAAGCACCTTGGATAACATGCAAGATAATCTAGTGGACTAGCTGTTTTCAGCTCCCTAAAAGGAGTGGGTAACATGACACTATAGGACAATGTTGCTGAGGAGTGCGCATTAAAAGATGTCCCTGGGAAGGATGGAGCAGAGCCAGGTAGCTGAGTAATGTGCAAGTGGTTATGTAGGCTCAGTAAGGTAAGAATAAGAACACCCCTCACGAGTAGTACACCAGGTGAACACATTATAGTGGTTATACTAAGCAGTAGTCCAAGGCAGAGTAGTCCCTTAATGGGAGAGTGTGTGCTAGGACAGCCTAAGAGGATCAACCAATAGTGTGTAAGGGGAGGAGATACTTTAGGCATTTAATAGAGCTTTGGGCCGGGGAGGGTAGGTTGCCAAAATATTAGGAGAGTCAGAGTCAATCAGGGAGGGCCGCCGCAGTAAGCGAGCACCAATTTCAAAGAAAAACTGAAACACTCCAGCAGCCAATAGGTGGCCTGCTGCATATATACACAAATATATGATTATAGATAGATAGGATTGAATAGGCAGTTTAATGTTAAACCCCAAGTTTTGCACTTTACCATCGCAATTGTTCAATGGATTTCCAGGTGACAGATCTCTTGATCTGCCAAGTGGCAATTTAATCAGCTTTGTGAGTTTTGCACAGCGAAGCTTCACTTTTTTTTTTGCAAACGTCAGGGTCATTTTGTGAAATCATGCTGCATGCAACCATTTGAACTTTTGGCCTGAACTCTTTAGGGTAGAACTAAGTTATCCTAAGGAACACTACAGCATTGGTTTGGTGAACAAACATTAATTTGTTCCAAAGTTATTACATTTTGAAATTTTGGGTTCTGAGCATGCTCAGTTCAGTCTTTGGTATAGATGCACAGTCTCAAACATGGATTGCTGGTTGCGAACAGCTCAAGAACAAGGAATGAGTAAAAGGATTGGTAAATTTCAGAAAATCCTTTTTTGCGAGAAAATCCATGTTCGTTGGGCACCATTTTCTTTTCTCCCTTAATGAGGGGAGAAAATAAAACCTCCCAACTTGCCCTAGGGTCATCTTTTCTAAAAAAAAGAAGGCATGGATTTTGGTGATAGGGATGTCCTCTACCCACCCGTGCCTTTATTTGTATGTTTTTTACTTTAAAAAGGGCACTTTTAAACTTTAGAAATCCCTTTTCACAATCCCTTTTCACCATCTGATCACTTTTTGCTGGATTGATCTGGCAAAAAGGGATTCTTGCCCTTTATTTTGATTTTATTGTGCCAGCATGACCAATCCCTGTGTCAGCCTTCAACACAGTAATATTGCACACTGGGGAGTCCACTCCTAGTGTTCTGAAGTCATTTTTCCCCTGAAAAAAAGAAAACAGTCCCCTGATGTCTTATTTATAGATTCAATGCAGAATCCTGCCATTTTCGATGCTGCATTGAACTGCCATTTTTGATGCAGAATCCTGCCTTAAAGTACCCACTAACCCCATTTTTTTACCGACATCAGGGTGCCCCATCCCTGAGCCAGCATTTATCCTCCCCTCCACTACTGTGGCACACTGCAGAGCCCACCTCCAGTGTGCCAAAAAATAAATAAATGCTGTTTCAGGGGACATCTGACACTTGGGGGGGGGGGCATCCTAGTGTCCGATGCCCTCCAAGCCCATTATTGTAAATATTTAAAAAGTCGACATTGGAGTGCCCAATCCCTGTGTTGGCTTTCTGAAGTAACCAGCCCCTCCAGTAGTCAGAAACACTGGAGAGCCCACTCCCAGTGTCCTATAGTAATGTTTTTTAAACCTGTCAAAAAAGAAAACTGTCCTGTCTTTTTATTTTAATCTATAAAAATAAAACTGTCCTTCGTCATCTCCACTGTCCCCCTCCCCATCCCAACCCACCCTCTGCACACCCACCTCCCCACACCCCACTGCCCCATACGTACCCTCCAAGGTCAGCAGCTGTGATCTTCAGGACTGGGACTCATCCGCACTCTTCAAAGCCCAACTGAGAACTGAGGAATCAAGATAAGCACTGTATAATGGCTGTCAATGTGTTTTTAACTTATGTTGATATCTTAGCCATTTTAGAATTTAATCTGTACTAACATGGTTTCTAGATCTAACTATTAATGATCTGGCACTGTCATTATTAGCTTAGACCTTAAAAGGTGATTTTGTGATCACTGCACAGAATCACCTTTTGGGACCAGTTATCAAATGACAGTACCAGTGTTCATGAAGGAGGGTCCCAAAAGCTATGTTGAAAACTGGGGAATCCCCAAATTACTACATTATAAGCGTGCATTCAGCAGCTTCTACACATGCTCGAATTCATTGGTTTTTAATATTTCCACCCAGGTTTTCAATACTGACACTTATTCACACCTCCTCATGAACAATACAGCTGTCATTTTTCACACCCAGTCTGAAACATGTTTTACCCTCTGGTGTGGAATGGGTTGTCATGGTACAAAAACACCTTTAGGAGGGAGCAATGAAATCACAGTGCCACTGTCCATGGGGTGGGGTCCCAAAAGGTCATGTTTAAAATGTGGTGCAAAATACCCCAAACACCAGAATTATGTGTGTTGAAATTTTGGTACACATGGGTTTAACTTTGGCAAATTTTAATATTTTCACTTCAGATATTCAGCATTGCCAGTTTGTCACACCACTTCATGAACAGAACAGCTGTCATTTCTCACATCCTGCCTGAAATATGTTTATGCAGCAGTGGTAGCGGAATGGTGCAGTTGCTGCACGAAATAACCTTTCAGGGCTGAGTAAGGAAATAAATTGCAAAAAAACTTTGTTGATGCATCAATTAGGGTTGTAGCAACAAAAAGTAAGGAAATAAAGTTAGGTTGCACATAATGCCATTCCCTTCCACCCAACCCCACACCCATCCCCACAGAAACCAACACATGGGGTGTGCCTTGGAATCATTGGCCCCAAGTCACACCCCATTCTCTGTATGCACCATGTCAAATTTCTTACATGTGGAATGGGGTGAGAGTTAGGGCTGGTGACCCAAGGCACACCCCAATGTGTGTTGGTCTGTCAATGCTCGGTGTGGGGTGGGCTGGTACACACACACACACACACACACACACACACATATATATACACATACATATGTATATGTTATATTTTATATACACATATATATATATATATATATATATATATATACACATACATACAGTATATACACATACATACATATATATGTAGATAAACCACTCTTATGTGTGCGGTAGTGCTCTGATATATGCACAGTCACCTTATGGTCTTTCACTGCTTGCAGTGCTTTTTCTCCAATCCATTCTACAAATATATATGTATATACACATATATATATATACATATACAAACATATATATATATATATATACATACACACATACATATATATATATATATATATATATATATATATATACACATTGTATACACACACACACACACACACACACACATATATATATATATAATACACTGGCACTAGTTAGGGTTGAATAAACACTTCAGTGTTAAACCTTAATAACTTTGCCACCACATAACAGATTTGCCTGAAGTTGTGTATTTGTGGTCTGGTACCATAACTCTCTGGATCTGGCAAGTTGCATAATGGTCGGATGTATGGTTGTGGAGCTATAGAATGCCAACAGATGCAAAAAACAGACTTTTTCCACATTCCTTTGCTTGCGCCCACAACCTGCACAACTTGTCTGTTCGGTCCAAAATCTTCAGAGAAGATGCAGCCTGAGATACCATTGTGCCTTTCAAAGATTTGGTGTAACAATATTAAACCATTCAAAAGTTATTCAAAAAACAAATTTCCCATTATAGTAAATGGGGAAAAATAAATGTGCCTCATGAAAGTTTTGCAAATACTATTTTCCTATCGCAAATGGCCCTTTTACTTTCATGCTGCAGCCATCTTGTTTTCAGTTAGTGAGACAGAAAAATGCCTGGCATTTAAATGTGGGACCCTCTAGGTAGACACTGACTGTTGGGTTTACCTAGTTGGGTCCTGAGGATGCCAGCCCTATCTTTTTGGGGTGATAAAACCCCCCAGAAATGCTGTTTTAAAACTGTGAGTCAAAATATTTTCATAAAAACATTAGCGAAAGGTTTGTAAATGCAAATGTTTGTGTGTTTTTTTGCAAAACTTTTGCATTTGCAAAAGAACGTTGCCAAAAAACTACAAATCTTTGCCATCCCCCTGCAACAAAACAGTTGAGTCTTTTGGGTGGAAATGTGCAGGGAGGCAAGCCCTGGTCACACAGATGTGCATTTTGGTGGTTGGGTGCCAAAACATTCAAGGAGCCCAAAGTTACAGTGTTCCAAAGTTGAGAAATTTCCCCATGGGATAACACTGCGGTGTCCGTGACACCTTTCAGCACCCATATATCAAAAACAAAGGTGAACTAACCTGCAGAAACAAGCTTGGAAAGCTTAGATTACACCAGCAATGGAATTGTTTTCCTACTTCCTATGGCTATAGAGATATTGACAAAACATGTTCCAAGGGTGCCCTTTCAGCACGTTTGGTGCCTGTATCTCGTAAACTAAGTGAGATATGGATTCTTGTGTGGATGTCTCACTATTATGACTACAATGACACTTGAATTTTTTTTGTAGCTGCTATGGTTGCTGAGATATTGGCATGTTAGTGTTACAAGGGTCCCTTGCCCTATAGGGCTGATGCATGGCTCCGTACCTACGTGTGAGTGGGAGCCCAGAGCCCAGAGAACACGGCTCCCATACCACATACCATTATCAAAAATGGACAATGTGAAGGGAGCCCAGGGCCCGTACCCTTTACCAGTTACAGTACAATACACTTTCTCAAAAAGAAGGGAAATTCATGGCAAAAAAAAACTGTTAATGCATCAGTTAGGGTTCATAGCACAGTGACAAAAGCATGGAAATGTGGCGTTAGGGTTGCCACACCACCCCCATATCCTCCACATACCAACAATCATTGGGCTGGGCATCGGGGTAGTCATGCCTACCTCTCACCCCATTCTCCTATACTGTACCACCTCAGCTTCTTTACATGTAAAATGGGGTGAGAGTTAGGCTGATGACCCCAATGCACAGTCCAATGCCTGTTGGTGTGTGGAGTATGTGAGGGTGGGGTGGTAGTGGTGGTAACCCTAACACCACATTTCCATGCTGTTGTTGCTGTGCTATGAATCCTAACTGATGCATTAATTGAGTTTTGTTGCCATATGTATACTCCAAAAAAGTAATTAATGCATCAGTTAGGGTTAAAGCGACATGCGTAGGGAAATGAGATGTTAGGGTTGTGCCCCTAACCCTACCAACCCATCCCCCACAGATCGACAGATGCTGGGGTGTGCCATGAGGTCATCAGGCCCAACTCTCACCCCATTCCATGTGTAAACAGGTTGACATGTTACAATAAAAGGAGAATGGGGTGAGAGATAGGCCTCATGACCCCAAGGCACAACACAGCATCTGTCGGTCTGTGGAGGATGAAGGGGTCGGGTGGTGTGGAGGTTAGGGGCTCAACCCTAACATCTAATTTCCCCACTTTTGTCACATGAACCCTAACTGATGCATTAACAAAGTTTTTTGTAATTTATTTCCTCACTTTTTGAGTTAGTGTAATAGGATATTTACTTTACTGTGCAAGCGCAGGGTTCTTCAGACACTACTCTCCCATCCCCACCCAGATAGTACAACAGTATCTATATGTCACAGTGGGGTGCAGTGCCATTTGGACCCTGAGCTTCCTATCCTCCACAGATGACATATATATGTAGTTGTTGAAACACAGGGTCTTTGGCCCCTGGTTTGGCACATTATGTTACTTAGCAGGCATGCTTAAATTGCAAATAAATAGTCACAACTGTGCCATCTTAAATCATTTTCACCCCAAATGTTCAAAATAACTTTATTATCACCTCACCATATGTACCCAGTACATAAAACTTTTAAATCCCTGTCAGAATGTCATTCTGTGCAACTGTAATGCCATTTTGAGCCACAGGTGTACCCCTAACTTCCCCCTTCCCCACTGAGATCAACCACCCCCTCTGATGTTCTTTGACAATGCCGTGAGCTGCTCTAGTCTCTTTTTTGGCTGCCACCCCCCTATCCTCTCACCCTTCCTCCCTGATTTCTTCTAGGTTTCTGAAATGATTCTTTGTATGTGTTATTCATGTATCCTATTTACCGTGGTGCCGCACCTGAACTGATGAATATGGTTGTATGCTTTCTTTAATGTTGTACATCCTTGTTTAACATATATGTATCTCCTGATGTGGAACCTTTGTAAAAGAGTCTTGGCTCAAAGGTAATTGTAATCCTAAATCTTAAATAAACAATAAAACAAAAACATTTCTGGCAGGATTTAAAAATAACAGCTGTTACTATTCATGAGGTGGTATAACAAAATGATAATAATAACCAAGCTAAAATCTCTGCCTATTGTCCTGTGGTTGCTAAACTTTCCTATAGCAGTTGTAAGAATAGTTTACAGTCATTTTACCATGATAAGTGTGCAAACCTGCCACCTCCTGCCCTGTTGATGTATTTTGCAGCCAAAAGTGGCAAATGCAGTCACACTGTTTAATTTTGGGGAACGCTGGAGTGGAATCGGTGGCGCTTAGCAATTCTACTTCCCTGCACTATAAGTAAGACCTTTTGCTGTTAAAGTAAAATCCACTCTAAAAGTAGCGACTGGTAAAGGCAAAGTTAAATGCAGTGCTTTAACTGCTCTCCTGCTTTTACCCTCCAACTAACTCTTTCGCCAGTCAGCTTTTCACCAATTTAGTAAGCTTAACTCCAGAATCCTGCAGCTACTTAGCCCCTGGTTTTGAAACAGTCACCCAGGCCCCAAAGCCACACTTGAAACAGCTGTGTGCAAAGGTCTTTACCACGCAGCTATTTCTGAGCCCCCAACCCCCTAGCCATCTGCCCAAAATATCTAACTGGGGACACAAGAAGTTACTAAAGAAGTTACTGCACCAATTAAAAAGCTCTGCATACCTTCAGATCCTCCTTCAACTCTGCCTATAAATTCCTCTTTCTCTCCTGAGCCAGCGACAGCGGGATAAGGGCCATGAGGGCCCTGGATTTTGAATCAAGCCCTCCCCTGCAGCATACAAGGATGGCCCTCCCCCCATGCACAGGTATGCTGAAGAATACTGAAAACTCCGTTGGACGCCACAGGCGCCATTTTCAAACATTTTCAAACCTGGCTACTGCCTGTAAAAGGAAGCTTACTGCTTTCCACTGTCTGTGTGCTTCTGCCCCACCAGCACCGGGCGCCGGCTCCCCACCACCCCCCTTGGTGAGCTCCTCCTCTTATAGGCTTTGTCACATGACTCTCCAAAGCCCACTTCTCCATTTGCAGCTTATCAGCTGCTACCACCAGAGGGCTCCAACCAAAATCTTCGCCCAACCAAATATATCTCAGGCAAGGATGCTGCTGATGCCTGCATTATTCATTTTCCTCCAATTGGCAAGCCAATCCTCCCTGCCACCAGCAATCTTCTCATGCAATGCACAACCGCCGTTTATGCACCAAAGCCTAACCACACAGCCCACGCATACACGCCTGCTCAAACTAAGACAAATGACCATTACAGTCTCATTAGTGCTACTATTCTACCTCCTTCATTTTACATGGGCTACTCGGTTCTACACACTTCAACCTACCCCCCCCCAACTACCTCTACCTATCAAACCACTACAATTTGCCTTAAACCTCCCTGGGTCAAACTTAAACATCTCATCACCTTTCTCCTACTTCTGTCCGGGACATAGAGGCCAATCTTGGTCCAAACACCCCAGTTTCAAACACCCACTCCCCTTTCTCTTTCCCCAAAGGCCTCCGTATCCTCCACTTAAACACCTGCAGCCTACTATCTAAATTCTCTCTGCTGCAACCACTTGCCTTAACCCTGCGCTCGGACATCCTAATCATCTCTGAAACCTGGCTAAAACCGCATCACACTGATACGGAAGTATCACTACCAGGGTATGCAATAATAAGGCGTGACCGCCAAGGTAAAAGGAGAGGCGGTGGCACGGCTATGTACATCGCAAATCATCACCAGTTCACTTTAGTGGACATCCCCTATCCCCTGGAAACATATACTCTCTACTCATCAAAATCTCTCTCCCTAGTTCCACCCCCATCTATGTGGCTGGCTCATACTGCCCCCCCTGCACTCCCCACGAGGACATCCTTTCCCACTTGGGCAATCTACAGCCTCTAGTGGCTGCGGGTGAGCTCCATGTCACCGGCGATTTCAATATAAATTAGCTTGGCCCAGAAAAAGCCCACCTAAATACTAAAATTAAGGCCCAGAATCTATCTCAACTCATTACTGATCCCACCAGACTAAATCACAAAACCCAAAACCACACCTTACTGGACTGGGCTCTCACCTCCCACCACCATAGGATTCTAAGCGCAGGCCTCCTATCTGATTCCATAAGCGATCATCATATGATTTTTATGGTCAAGAAGGTACACAGCCCCCTTGCCCCACCCCCAAAGACAATAAAAACCAGGTCCTATAACTCCCTCAACCTAGTTTCCCTCCTGTCGGACCTAAGACAGATAAACTGGACTTTCATCTCAGACGTGCCCTCCATTGACATAGCCTTCGAGGCATTCAAAACAAACTTCCTTAAAATCTGGGACAAACACGCACCATTACGTACGAAAAGAGTCAGAGGAGCGCATCTCCCCTGGTTCTTGGCTGACACAATCAGAAAATACCATACCAGAGATCATAACTGGAAAGCCTATAAGAAGTTGGGCACACAGGCCTCCCTCACTACATACAGATCCCTTCGTAACATGTGTACAAACAGCATTCACCAAGTGAAAAAAGCCTACTTCCTATCGGCTTTCAGCAAAAATATAAATCACCCAAATGACTTCTGGAAATCTCTCAAAATCCTGCTCCCCCCACCCAACCTGCACCCCCAACACTACTTGTACAGGGCACCCCTCATCTCTGACCCAATCTATGTGGCTGAAGCTTTTAATACCCACTTCTTCAGCTGCTTAACAAGCTCCTCTCCTCCTCCCCATTCTCACCCCCGATCCTTCCCCACTGCACATGTGCCCCTCAGTCTACCCCCACAACCGTGCCATTCTCCTTCCGCCCAGTATCCCCAGCTGATGTCTTTTGCTCCCTTCACACATTAAACCCAAACAAAGGTAAGTGCTCTGCATCCTTGGACACAAAGATGCTTTACCTCTCCACCCCTACCATAGCCGCCCCTCTAGCTGACTTTTTCAATCTATCCTTCTCTTTGGGCAAGCTACCTACAGCCTGGAAGCTGGCCTCCGTTATACCCCTGCCACAGGAAGGTGACCTCTCCTCCCCAGGAAATAATCGACCCATCTCCCTACTTCCAACCCTGGCCAAATTACAGGAACGACTGGTCCTGTCTCAACTCACTCCATACCTCGACGCCTCCTCCTTCTTCACACCTTTCCAATCAGGCTTCCATAAATCCCACTCAACCATCATCTCTCTGCTTCGAGTCACAGATGACATCATCACGAGTATGGACAAAGGATATATCACCTCTGTCATCTTCATAGACCTAGCCAAGGCCTTTGACACCATCTCTCACCCCCTACTCATCTCCAAACTCACCACGCAGGGGCTCTCTACACAGGTCACTAATTGGTTCCATGACTACCTAGTAGGCAGGAAACAAGTAGTCAAATTGCCTCTCACACCTCCCACCCACTGCAGTCCCTGCAGGCGCCCCCGCTAGGCCCAGTCCTGGGTCCCTACTCTTCTCCGCCTTCTAAACGACCTCCTAGCAGCATGCTCCTGCTCTTCCATTCAGATGTATGCAGATGACACTGTCCTATACACCTCTGGTCCCACAACAAACAGTGTAGCAACCCACCTCCAGGAAGATTTCAACGCCATCCAGAACAGGTTCAGGTCAAACAAGCTATTTCTTAACCCTAAAAAAAATGTATCACTAACTTTTGGCTCTCCACAAAGACTCTCCCACAAAGCCCCCAGCCGCCTTTTCAAAACCTTGGATGGGACTCCCCTGGATAACTGTACAAGCTTCAGATATCTGGGCATCTGGCCAGATCAATATCTAGATTTCTCAGCTCACATCACCTCTCTACACAAGCGGCTGCTCCCCAAACTTGGCACACTACACCATAACAAAAGCTGCCTCCCAACACAGACAAGGCATGCTACTGTACAAAAAATGATCCTTCCTGTACTCGACTACGGTGATATAGTTTACCTATCACCCTCGAGTTCACCCTGGCCAACCTAGACACCCTGTTCCACTCCTTCTGCCGTTTCATCCTCGGCTGCCCCCAATCAACACATCACTGCAACTTCTACAGCTCGTTAACCCTGCCATCCCTACATGACTGCAGAAAAACTAACTGTACTAGGTTCGCTGCCAAATATTGGTCCCACACCCTTCCCCCCACCTGACCTCTGTCCTCTCCCAACAACCTTCACCTGTGTACCTCTTAGGAGTATGCACCCAAGACTGTTCCATGTCCCATTTATGCACACATCCAAAGGCCAGGCCGCTTTTAATTACAGCATACCTCAGACCTGGAACGCCCTACCTGCCCCCATTAGGCACGCACCAAACCCCTCCCTATGTAATCAATTACTTAGAGTCCATTTCACCTCCAGTTGTTCCTGTTTCAACTAGAAAAAATGTTATAAATGTCATGCTCTTATAATTAAATAAGTATTGTACAGTACTCTAACCTATATGTCGTTACACTGTATGTAAGTACCCTACCCATGACTGCAATTTTCTCCCAAATTTTTCTCCTAAATTGTTAATGTACAAGCCTGTGCTCATTTCTGTACTGTCTAAGCATGTCAAATTGTATGTGGGCCTTGGTCCCCAGGTCGCATCTGGAATCAAGCATGTTTGTTCAGTATATTTTCCTGGTAAAACTCATAAATAAATAAATAATGAATAAATAATGCTGAAAATCTGGAGTAAAAACATGAAAAATTGGTGAAGTTACAATCATACATAAAACTGTGCAATGCACGCGATACATGTGGTCATTTGTTCAGACCTTTGACCAGATTTTCAACATGTGCTTTTGGGACATCCTCATTGACAGTGGCACTGTGATTTGTTAATCCATCCCAAAAGTTGATTTTGCATAGTGCCCATGCCATTCTGTGCCACAGGTGCAAACACATGTTTCAGGCAGCGTGTGAAAAGTGACAGCTGAACTATTGATAAGGAGATGTAAAAATGGCAATAGTGAAAATAGTAAAATTGGTGAAGCTACAGCATGCGAGAAACTGCACAATGCATGCTCGTACTGCAGTCATTTGGGGAATTTTTCACCTAATTTTAAACATGAGCTTTTGAGACCTCCCTCATGAACAATGGCACTGTGATTTTGTTAATCCATCCCAAAAGTTGATTTCACACAGTGACCAGGCCATTCTGTACCACAGGTGTGAAAATGCATTTCTTGCAGGATGTGATTAATGACAGCTGTAGCGTTCATAAGGAGATGTGAAAAAATGGCAATGTTGTCAGTCTGGAGTGAAAATAGTAAAAACTGATGAAGTTACGGGTGTGTGTAGAAACTGCAAGATGCACACTCATAATGCAGTAATTTTGGGGAATTTTTTCACCAGATTTGTAACATAGACTTTTTGGGATTCCACCTCATGAGCAGTGGCACTGTCATCTTGTTACTCAGTCCTGAAAGGTGATTCCGCACAGTGATTATGAAATCACCTTTTGAGACAAAGTAACAAAATGACAGTGCAAGTGTTCATGAGGCAGGGTCCCAAGATCCCCATGTTGAAAACTGTTGGCCAAAATTCCTAAAAATAGCTGAGATATCAACCCAAGTTGAAGCCCCTATTATACAGTGCTTACCTTTGATTCTTCTGTTTGTGGTTTGGCTTTGAAGAGTGCAGACGTGTTCGGTACAGAGAAGATTGCTGCTTCTGACATCTGGAGGAAAATATGGGTAAGGGTTGTGTGGGGAGGTGGGTGCTCAGTGTGAGGTTGGGAGGAGGGACTGGGGAGATGTGAGGGACTGTTTTCTTTTTGCAGGTTAAAAAAATTTAAAGACATCAGGGGACAGTTTTCTTTATTTACAGGTATTCTGAAACATAAATACATAGTTGGGCACACTGGGGTGGGCTCCCAGTATGCCATAGTAGTGAGGGGAGTAGATACATGCCAACATGGGGATCAGGCACTGTGCCGAAACTGAAGACTACTGGCTTTGCAGGGTGGGGGCATCATTTGACACCAGGAGTGGGCATCCGGTGTCAGAAGCATAAAAAAATAAATATTTATTTGGCACACTGGGGTGAGCTCCCAGTGTGCTATGTTGGTAGGGGGCGACACATGCTGACATGAGGACTGGACACCCCGATGTCAGCATTTGAAGAATAAGTGCTGGGGCCATTTTTTTTTTTGTTTGGGGAAATCCACTACTGTGGATCCCCATTCATCACTCAATCCCCGTTCGTGAGGTGGGATGAGGACCACATGTCTATAAGACCATCTGGTCATCATCTCATGAACAGGGATTTTGACACCTCGCAAATAGGGATCATCACATGAATGGGTATTTTGACACCTCATGAATAGGGATTTTGTTTGTATAATCCCATTCATGACATGTCGAAATCCCTGTTCATGAGCAGAATCCCCATTCATGAGGTGTCAAATCCTCACTGGTGAGTTAATCCCCATTCATGAGATAGGGCCATATGGTCATTATCTCATGAACAGGGATCATGACAGCTCACGAACCAGGATCAGCTCACGAATGGGGATTCTGACACCTCACGAATGGGGATTTTTAGCGAGTCACGGAATTTCCTGAAGTAAAAAAATTGCTTTTTTTTTTTAAGGTCAGGTAAACAAAAGAGGTGAGTTTGTAGAGTATAACTCTGAACAAAACCCATACAGTTGTCAACTATAAATATATCTGTGGAGCAACATACAAAATTTTCTTTGGGGCAAAAACAAAAAACAAGATGGTGGCTCACGAACAAGGAATTCTTTATCATGCAAGGGGAATTTTGTCAGTCCCCACTCATGAGCTGTCAAAATCTCCATTTTGAGGTTAAATCCTTGTTTGCAGTTGTGCAGCTAACTAAAAGACTGAACTGAACATGCTCAGAACCTCAAAATTCAAAATTAAATAACTTTGGAACAGATTGATATTGTTTCGCCAAATCAGTGCTGACTTGTTTCTTGGGACAAGCTCCATCTACCCTGACATGTTCAGGCCAAAATCCAAAATGGTGTGGGTGCAGGGCGGTGTGAGCAAATCAGGTAAAGCAGGAGAGAAAAAAGCAAAAAACACTTTTGCACTACATGCTGTGCACAATCTGCACATCCAATCAAAACAAAACTTGACATGTTAAGAGAACAACCCCTCAGGATAGAGCATACCAAATGTAGTGCAAATCCATTGAATGGTTGCAAAGTTATTAAAGTGCAAGATTTGGGGTTTAACATTACTCAACCCTAACTATAGGGGCACGACCGTACCCTTATAAGACAGACAGACAGACAGATGGGCAAACAATAATACCCAACAGGGTGGGCGACATTAGGCAATACTGGACCACCCAGGGGTGTAATGAGGCCTGATGCCACAGGTGTAGGGCCTTATAGCCCCTGAAAGGTCCAATATTGTCCATACTGTCCACCATGGAGGGTATTATTGCACTTAGAAAATCGGCTATTTGTTTTACATTTCACATAAAATACCTACAACAATGTAAAACAACAATTAAGAATGAGGAAAAGAAAAAAGGTGAAGTAGAATAGTCCCTCCACTGATGCACTCAGCTGTAGAGGGCTTCCCCTCCTTCTAAAGCAGCTGCTGAAATTGAAAGGGAGAAAGACTGGACACTGCTCAGATGAACAGCTAAAACTTTTGGAGTACTGTATTTTAAAACAGCCTGGTGATACAGAAAAAGGGTTGCATTCAGTTGACGAAATTAAGAAATGTGTGTTCTGTCAATGACTTGCCTAGCGCTACCATAGATTAGGCTCAAATGCAATGACTCACGTCACCCCTGATTACCATTATCCCCCCCCCAAAAAAAAATACTGTATTCCCATGCCGTAGTCTCTTTTTAAATGTTTTTAAAACAACTGGATTTTACTTGCTGAGAGCTCGGGCTGGCAACGCATCTGCTAACCCTCTCTCCGTGTATCTTTTGTGGCACCACACACATCTCTAATGAGCACTGTACAGTTAGATTAAAAGGAAAAAAAACCTCATGCCTATTGGTGGAAACAGTGACAAACAAATTGAAATTTGCTGACAACTGCTGAGTTGTAGAAATGATCTGTATTTTCATTTTATGGAGCTATTCGGCAGCTGGCTAGAGGAGAAAGGATCAAAGAGTGGTCTGCTCTTTAACAATCGGAGAGCAAGAGAGCAGTCTGCTTTAACACTCAGGGGAGCGAGAGAGAGCCGTCTGCTCTCGGTGAGTCAGGCTATCATCTATCACTGCAGCAGCAAGTATGGGGCGTTACAGTACTGGGGGAAAAAAAAAGAGTGTGTGGCAAAAAAAAATAAGTCCTTCAGAAGGTGATGAACTTTTTATCAGGCAGCTATAGGCGAAAGAGTAAGCACTGGTAAGCTAGTGTCTCTTGCTAAGCACGGGAAAAAAAAATGGCATGGATTTTGAATTCAGCGGTTGCTTGTGGCCAATTAGGAAGGAAGGTGAGTACACTGATATCTGGGTGGGTGATGTGGCACCTTGGGCTGGTTCTTTTCATTTCCTGGGCATCTACTGTAAGTTAATGTACCCCCTTGGGAAGGTTGCTAGCCAATCAGATGCCAGGAAATAAAAAGTCTATTTTCTAAATATATATGTATGCATGTAATATAGGGATATTAAAAATAATACCATCAAAAACCATACCAAAAATTCTCAGTAATACACTAGGGCAAGACTGATAATAGCATCATTGATGAGTGATACTATCGTTCAGAGCTCGTAATATTATCAAGCTCTGAATTAAATTATCATCACTAAAACAAAACAGCGCAACCTCAACATTCTCCCACACAGTAGGCTTGTTCGTAAGATCCCCATGGCAACCTCCTTTACAGATGTTGTGATGTTCCTGAAACCGCGTCTCCTGATTGGCCACAGGTTCTCTCTGGGCAGACGCAACCAATTACAAAACATGGTGGCCACCTCTCATTTACCAACAGAAAACTGTTGCTTCACTTTTCTGCTGATCCTTTTTTTTTTTTTTTATATCTTTACCAGTTCCACAGAATTACCTGGTAAATCCTACATACACTGAATAAGAACATAACTAAAAGGTATGAGAGCCCTAGCGAGTAAGCAAACGAGTGAGTGGGGGGTTCATGTAGAGAAGCGAGGTTCACAGAGACAATGAGAGAGTCCTCACTGCAGTGACCACGCAGCCACACAGTACACCATAAACAAAGTATTGCATACAAAGATAAAATTGGATCCACATATTACAAAAAAATAACAAAGACGATCCAGTGACTCACTCTGCTGTAAATTCCATCTCGAGGTTCTGGGGAAATGGGAACCTCTCAAGCTTCATTTATAAGATTCCCCTTGTCCCCATATAGACAGATGTATATATATATATATATATAGACAGACAGACATATATATATATATATATATACACACACACTGCACTTAGTGCAGCTACAGTATAGTTAAGGTTGCATGGCCACTTCATATAAGACCAAATTTTGCACTTTGCACTTTGCCTTCGCGATCTCTCATTCTGAACTCGCAACTGTCTCGCTCTGCGCTTTCTCTCCTCGCACTTCATTTGGTGGCTTCCTTTCCAGAAACTAGACTACAAAATGCAAAAAATACACTTTACTATAGATTTCAGCTAAAAGGGACTTACTTTACACATGTAGCTGTATTTTGCTTTTGGAAACTGAGTATGCTCAGTCACGCTACAGTTCAGTATTATAAAAGTGAAAGTGCTCCATGGTGGGTCTTCTTGATGTACAGGCAGCAGCTTTCTTTTTCTGATAAAATAAATAAAACAAAAACAAACAACTTTTTTTTGTACTTTTTAAACCGAGTGACATTTTAACTTCTGGCAGCAACTCACAAACAGTAGCAGCACTCGGTCACGCTACATTGCAGCAGAAAGTGAAAGCCCTTCAGCACGGAGCCACTGCAAAACAGTAGGATCAACCAGATAAGAGTTTTAAACTGCATTTTATTAAAAATGTATGGCAGATTTAAACATGTGTTGTGTACACTGGGCTGAAGATTGCTGTATCGATTTGTTATTTCTCTTGGTGGTAGCCTGCTTGTGCTAGGTGTGTGTAACTTTTCTGTGTCAGGTGTGGAGTGATCTTAATACTGGTGAGAAAGTTCTGAAGACTGGAAGGGGGCTGGAAAGTAGTTCAAGCATGCAGTTGCACTGGGAGGTGTGCGGTCGTTGGGAAATAATGCACGGTCATGTGATGCATTCTGTTCAGTCATGTTAATGGAATTTCTATGATTATACCTACCTATTTTATATATATATACACACACACATACACACACACACACACACACACACACACACACACACACACACACACACTGCACTGTAGTGCAGCTATAGTTAAGAGTTGCATGGCCACTTCTATGCTAAGCCCAAATTTTGCACTTAATAACTTTGCAGTCATTTGATTGATTTGCCTGAAATTTTGCAAGCACTGTCTGCTGCTGTAGATCTCTGGATCTTGTATGTTTTGTTCTGGTCAGATGTGCGGTTGTGGGCTGCAGTATGGCAAAAAGAGCAAAACCACTTTTTGATCTTTTGGCAAATTCTTTGCTTCTCTCTACAGCCCAAATGGTTTGTCTGTCTGGTCCAGAAATGTCAGGGTATACGGGGAGTGGACAGGGAAGTGCCTTTTGAAAATTTGGTGAAAAAATGTTGACTCATTCAAAAGTTAATAAACTTTCAAGTTGACCATTATAGTATATGGGAAAAAATATATGTTCTGGTAACGCTTTATCACAGTCAATGACCTACAATCTCACTCAGGCACTCTGACAAAGTCTCCAAACAGACTGCTTTAGAACTTGTACTGTCAGCCTCCCCTAACTTACTCAGTTTACTTAGCTCCAGCCAAACCACAAGGGCATATTCACTGTCCCCATTTCACTCTTTGCCCACTACCTGACCTCTTACTGTTAGACATATCCTATGCACTGTCAACAGCCACAGCAATGTATTTAGACATCCTTGTAAAACGGGTCAGGGCATCCTTGTAAAATGGTCTTGCTGTTACCAGAAGTCAAAGTGCTCTGGCACCGTACCCTGTATTGTACTGTTTACTGTGCTGCACGCAGCCTATAGCCTGAACTCTGTATTAGACATCTCTGTACACTGCTCATGCTGTAACCTTTGTATATTGTATCGTACTGTCTATTGTAATTACCCATGTCTGTATTGTGGAATGAGATGAAGCCTTTGGAAATGAGTCTCTGACTCAAAGTTTGTAATGCCAAGATTTTAAATAAATAAAAAAAAAACTAAATACATTATTTTTTTATTGTATAGCAATTTACAATGTTAGATTGCATGTTTATTTTGAGCTTTTTTTTGTTTGCACAATATACAAGTAGTGGCTCTGGGATTCAAAGCCAGTTCTCCAGGTTTGCAGGTCAGTGTATTGAACCACTAAGCCATACTGCAGTAACTTCACAAGGGAATAATTTCTGAAGGATAATTTTAAGTGTCACTAACTACATTGTAACTAATGTATAACTACATTGTAACTACTATATAACTACACTGTAACTGCACTACAATGTAGTTAACTAGTTTCGCAATGCATGTTGTGTACTTACATAAGTTTAAATGTGCTGCTTCTGTGAGATTGACCAGCACCTCTATTGTACCCACATCCCTGTCCTGCTACTACTCAGGTGGGTGGCTGAAGATGGGACATGGCTACCCTTCGATGAGAGTCCTAATTCTTCTGTGCCCAAGACTAAAATGTCCCATTGCACAATGCTGAAGTCATAAGACTGACTGATTGTACATCATGTATATTGCACCCACACTTTAGTTGCTACTGTATAGTGTTTCAACTGTATCCTTGCACTTAATTGTACTTAGCTGTACCCACTATATTCAGTATATTCTACTTCCTGTACATTTTTCTGTTACTGTAAGTGTATTGTCTTAGAAGTCTCCTCCAAAACCTAGCTGAACTTAAAGTGTGTGTTGTACTATATCACCCAAATGTCATTTGCCTGTCCGAAACTTGGCTTAAACCCTCTACCCTGGATTCTGCCTGCTTGTTACTCAACTATAACCTTATCAGATAAGACTGAGAGAGCTTAATATGTATATTCTTAATGAAAGGAGGGGACGGGGGGACATGATAGAAACTTTCAAGTACCTCAAGGGAATCAGCAAGATCCAGGAGGGTAGCAGCTTTCAGAAAAAGATGTGCAAGAACAAGGGGGCACAATTTAAAGATAATGGGGGGGACAACTCAGAGGTAATGTAAGGAAATGTTTTTTCATGGAGAGAGAGAGTGGTGGACGCATGGAACCACCTTCCTGGGGAGGTTGTGGGGTCTAAAACAGTGGGAAAAATTCAAACATGCATTGGACGGACATAAGGCAATTATAATGGAGGTTGCAGGAAATAGGCTGTTGGTTAACTAGAATCTGCAGCTTATCCAATAGGTAGGAAAATGAACAGACTGTGTGGGCCAAGTGGTCCTTATCTGCCATCAAAGTCTATGTTTCTATGTAAGACAGGCCCACCTCTAAACGGGGTAGTGGTGTTGCCATCTTCTATAAATCACACCTAAACCTCTCAGGCAGCTATCGCACCTGTCCTCTTGCACTGTGACTCTGTGACTCTATTCATGCTACCTCCAGCTTGACACCAAGAAACTCCATATAGTGTGTACCTATAACTCTAGAGGCAGCACTGCTAGCCTCGAGTAGCTCCTTCACATGTAGACTCAGCCACTGGATGTAATCAGGTCCTTATTCTAGGTAACAAACCTAAATTGGATTGTAAAGCAATCAGATTCCTCCACACTGTGGTACAAGGCCACAGCTTACACCAGCTAATCGCTGATCTTACAGGGTCATGCCCCCCGATCCAGTTCTAATTGACTGGGCTCTGACAAATTGCATTGACTATATAGTCTCCTCGGGAACCCTCACTTAAGCGATAAGTGATCACTCCCCAATATATTGTATTTGGTGCTCAATCAGACAACCCTCCCCCCCCAAATCATCACCTTTTGTAACCTAGTCAACCTTCATCAAACCCAGTTTCTGAGCAATCTCTCTGTGATCGACTGGACCTTCATCCATCTGCCACAGATGTTCAGCTAGCCCTAGACTACTTCCTAACCATGTTTGGATCTCTCCAAGACATCCATGTACCCTGTATCACATGTGGTGTATGAGAAGCTCAAATCAAATATCTCAATAATGACATACTTGCTCAGATCAGAGCCAAGGACTAAAGCTGATGGTGTTTCAAGGTCTCTAGTCTTCTGTCTGACTGTAATGACTACAGAGCATGGAAAAACTCTTGTAAGGGGAACATTCATTTAGCAAAGAGCTCTTTTTGCAAAGGACTACTAATAAACACTGCAGGTGACTCCAGGAAATTCTGATCCCACATCAAAACACTCCTTGGAGCCAAACACACCAAGATCAAATGATATGATACCAAATAGTGTGCATTGTAACAATCCGGCCACTATCACTAACTCCTTCAATCTTCATTTCTCAGATTTATCCAAATACTCATCTGTCTTCCATCCGCCCATGCAGTCCTTTTCCTCCCCTCCTCCCGTGAACAGCGAACCACTGCATAATATCCTACTCTTCCATTTTAAAACCATTAATAGACTGAAAGTCCAAATGTTGCTACAAGCCATCCCTGAGAGTACTGGCTGTGACTCGGATAATCTTGAGTCCAGGCTCCTGAAACTTGCTGCCCCTCTTATTGACTCACCCTTAGTTACAATCTTCAATTTGACAGAACGCTACAGCTCAAGGATTTCGTCAACTCCCGGCCCATAGCCATTCTTTCCATTCTTAGCAAAATACTCAAAAACCTAGTAGCCAAGCAAACCATCAAGAGCACAAGAGCATAACCTTCTCTCTGTCTCCCAGCATGGCTTCCACAAAGGTGATAGTACTGCAACGGCCCTCCTGAAATTAACAAATGATATCTATACTGCCATAGATAAAGGACTCCTAACTGGGGCGGTCTTCATCGACCTAACCAAGGTGTTCAACTTTGTAAACCACTTCCTTCTCCTCTTCAAGCTCCTGTCTCTTGGCTTCCCTACAGATAACGTGGCCTGGTTCAAGAACTATTTGTCAAACAAGAAGCAGGTAACAACAATGTCCTGTCCAATCTCTCCACTATACACATTGATGTTCCACAGGGATCCATTCAGGGCCCCCCTGATTTTTTCCATCTTTGTTAATGATCTCCCCTCACTGTCTCCAGACTGCTTGTCTCTGCTAAATGCAGATTATCTTGTTCCTTATTCCAGTGCCAGGAACATCTTGGTCATGAATCAATCTTTCTCTGTCTCGCTCTCTCAGTCTCACTCTCCCCTCAGATTTCCTCCGCATTCAATCCTGGATGATTGAAAACAACCTCATTCTAAACATGGGTAGAACTCACTCCATGCTTTTCGTCGCCCCTGCTAGACTCAGAACCAACCATAAACCTCTCAATATCTTATGCAGTGATGGTTCACCATTGGTCAAAACCAGCTCTTTCAAGTACCTGGGCACCTTGCTTGATGAATCTTCGGACTTCGACCAACACATTACTGCTACCTGTAAGTCCATAAATGCCACACTTGGGAGTACCTACAGGACTAGTAATGCCCTTACCCCATCAACTAGGCTTGCTATTGCACAAGGCATTCTATTTCTGGCACTAGCTTATGGCTCGGTCACCAATTTAGGAGCACGAAAACTACTCTTCACAAATGGGATATCACCTATAATATCTGCCACTATGCCTCTGCGTACTCTCACTACAAGCCCCACTGTCAGCTTTACGCTGACCTAAAATGGCCCTCCCCTACTGCCTATCAGCTCCAGTCCTTTGGATCTCTCATTGACAGTATTGCCAGATTAGGTCTTCCCCAATACCTTGCCTGCATGATGGACACACAAATCATCTCCTATGAGCTTAGATCCACTGACCAAGCTCCCTTCCACATTCCTAGATGCAAAACTGCAATGGGTGTGTGGGCTTTCTCATATACTGCACCCATATTTTGGAACTCACTTCCCCAAGCTATTCATTTTGCTCTAACCCACCATGCCTGCTTAAAAAGACTACACCATAATCATCTACTCCTCTCAACCCCCTGCACATGCTTTCACCCTCCACAGACTCTCCATCCTCAACTGCTTGACCACCATGTCTCTACCCACTACTTCCCCTCCCTCCCAAATTCTCCTCTCAACCTGACCCCCTGCCTTCTTTCCTTACCCTTTTTTCTAGGCATCACCCCTCCCCACCTTCCCTCCTGACTTTTTAGTTTCCCATTCCCCCCCACCACAACCAATCCATGCTTGGCCAACAGGATAGCACATACAGTACATCCCGGTCTTAACTATGGATTTGCCCTCAACTGTCACTCATTTACTTCTTTGGAACTCGAGTCCTCTGGTTGGTCACAATTGTGTTTCCTATTTTAACTACACCTTTATTGTTATTTTTGTAATGTTGTCACAAATGCACTCAACAGGTCAGGCCTCTTTTCCAAAAGTGCCAGCCTCAGAGTGCAATAGTGTGAACAAGTAACAGACAGGGTAATCCTCCTGTCTGCTTTGGGTCCCAATCACCTTAGCCTCAAGTCTGGGGGGATTCAAACTGTGAACCTTATGCTAGCATACCCAATTAACAGGCTCAGATATGTGCCTTCTTCAGGGACTGCAGTACAGTCTTTCACCAGTGGCACCCAGCCAGGCTTCCAAAATTAACCCTTTTAACTGTAAGAGACCTTAGGTATATTCTTACCCTTTCCAAGTTTAATAACACCATCAAGCCCTTGAACAGTTGTCAGACTTAATATCAATTCATCAATAACATGCAAAAATGACTGAGGAGACACAGGCAGTATCTTAAAGAAAATGTTTGTTTATTAAAAGATGATAAAAATAAGTAAAATTAAACACAGAACAATATATCATACCGTTTACAATCTATAAAAGAAAAATGAAAATTATATAACAAAACTCCAACCACAATATTTTTGCTATCTAATGTATTACCTCTGGAAGTACTTTTTCAGTTGAAAGGTGTTACTGTTTTCTTTCAGAGCCCAAGAGATATCTCACACATTTCAGATACAATGATACATTTTCAATCCTATCTCCCCACCCCCTTGGTGAGTCATCTAGCTCCTCCTTTTAGAATTAATTCTTGCAAACATAATTTCCTACCAGTAGGCATTTTAAATAATGTGACATCAGAAGAAAATAACATTTCCTAAATATGACATCCTTTAATTAAACATTTCTATTTGCTCTTAGCAATCACAGCATTTGTGCTTTAGGTGTTAAACATGATAGGAACAGCCAAATTACCCCTTCTTTCCTGACATCATAAACTTTATATTTAGTTTCAACTTCAAAAGCCTAGACAGGCCATAAAAAGGTAATAAAATGCCATTTTGCAAGGAAGTCAATTAAATCGTACCCCTGGTCAGTTTAAATACATCCTGTAGTTCTCAGCCACTGGCACCTTGAATTTACAGGCCAAATTCCTCACACACTGAAATGTCATACACATACCATGTATTTATAATATTAATATCATACAATAATCATAAGCAAGGGGCAGAGTGTCACACTTCTCCCCACGTAGACTAAAGTTTGGGACTCTATCCCCGATATGGGATGAGCTCCCCAAGTCAGTTCATTCCTCACACAGACACAACAAGCCATCTGCATTCTGATTGGCTGTTCCAGCCCTGTGCAAGATTGTCATCTCATACCCTTGCAAGGCAAGACTCTGTCTTAATAGTCTACCATGCGTTTTTTCCATGTGTGTCAGCCAAACCAGGGGGTTGTGGTCAATTTGTACCTCAAAATGCTGCCCATATAAGTATGGCTCTAACTTCTTTAGGGCCTACACTATGGCAAGACACTCTTGTTCCACAGTAGAGTATGTCTTGTCCCTGGAAAGTAACTTTTTGCTTAGGTACACGAAGGGATGATCTTTCCCTTGGTTGGATGTCTCACTCAGCACTGCCCCAAAACTCGCAACTGAGGTGTCAGTCTGGACTATAAAGGGTCTGCTATAGACTGGACTTGTCAATACAGGAGCACTTCACAGTGACTCCTTCAGTCTGGTAAAGCCTTTTTCATGGGCTGGTTCCCAGGTAATTTTCTTAGGCATTCTTTTCTTTACCAGGTCACATAGGGGAGCAGTCAGGGCACTGAAATTGGGTACAAATTTCCTGTAATACCCTGCTGTCCCCAGAAAAATCCTGAGCTGCTTCTGCATTTCTAGTCTGGGCCATGCCTTGATTGCCTCTATTTTTACTTGGTTAGGACAGAGCTGCCCCCCGGCCTGCCACATGCCCGAGGTATGCCACTTCAGCCATGGCCACCTGGCACTTCTCAGCTTTGACAGTGAGCCCAGCCCTCTGTATCCTGCTCAGCACTTCCCTAAGGTGGGACAGGTGTTCCTCCCAGCTGGCTTTAAAGATGGCAGTGTTATCCAGGTATGCCACAGCGTACTCCTCAGCACCACTTAACACCTGGTTCACCACCTCTGGAAAGTGGCCAGGGCATTCTTCATTCTGAAAGGCATTGCTTTAAATTCAAAGAAGCCTATCGGAGTGATAAAGGCCGACCTGTCCCTAGCTCTGGTAGTTAACTCTACCTGCCAATGCCCTTTTGTCAGGTCAGTAGTCGTGAGATAGGTCACCCCCTTCCAACTTATCCAGGAGTTCATGCATCCATGGCATCAGGTGGGCATCTGACTTCATGACTGCATTCAGTCCATGCTAGTCCACACAGAAATGAGTAGAGCCACCTGGCTTGGGAACAAGGACTACAGGTAAGGCCCTGGGGCTGTGGGATCTTTGGATTTCCCCTAAATTCAGCATTTCCTGCACCTCCCACCTAATGTCCTTTTGGACAGCCTCTGACACCTGAAACACTGTCCACCACATGGTGTCCTGTGTCCCTGTCTCCACATCATGAACCTAAGGGGCTAGTCAGGCTTGGTGGTAAACAGTGGGGCAAAGTCTGCTAAAACCTCCTTACTTCCTGGATCTTGTCCGGGGTCAGCTGAGGTGACAATTTAACTGCCTCCACACAGGACTCCCACTTGCTTTCTTCCAGCAAGTCCAGAAGGGGTCTCCTTCATCTGTCCCTCCCAGGATTACACTGCAAACACCATGTCAGCCCTATTAGCATATAGTTTCATCATGTTGACATGGTACATTCTTTCTGTATGTCTTCTGTCAGGTAACTCTATTATATACAGTAGTTCATGTCATTTACTTGTCTGACTACTTTGTATGGTCCTGCCCATTCAGCCTGCAGCTCGTCTTTCTGGACCAGAATTAGGACCATGACTTCCTGACCCACAGTTTACACAGGTGAACTCTGGCTCTGTGATACATACACACTTTTGTTTTTGTTGGTAGCTGCCAGGTTGCTCTGGGCTGTCCCCATAAGCTCCTTCCAGCCTTTCCTAAACCCTAAGGACATAATCCACTATGGGAGTTTCCTGGGTGGTGTGCTTGCCTTCTCAGTCCTCCCGGCTCAAGTCCAGGGGCTCACGTACCTGGCGTCTGTATAAGAGCTTGAAGGGGATACCCAGTCGACTCTTGAGGCACCTACCTGTATGTGAACAACAGGTGGGAAGGTATTTCTCCCAGTCCCTTCCATGCTGTTTGGCAAATGCTTGGACCATTGACTTCAGGGTGCCATTAAATCTTTCCACAAGTCCATTGACTTGCAGGTGATAAGATGTTGTGCATCTCTGCACCATCCCACACTTCTCCCACAAACATTTCATTAGGTCCGACATAAAGGGAACCCCCTCAATTAGTGATAACCTCCTGCAGAAACCCAATATGGGAGAAAATCCCAAGTAAGGCATCTGCCAAATTCGTCTGTCCTCAGAGAGGATAGGACAACTGCCTCTGGATAGCGGGTGGTAAAATCTACCACAGTCAGGATGAACCTCTTCCTGGAGAAGCTGAGGGTATTTAAAGACCCCACAATGTCCATGCCCATCCTCTGTAATGACTCCTCCACTATGAGCAATGGAATTAGAGCAGCTTAGGTTTTCTTACCCACCTTCCCTATTTCTTGGCACCGGTGACAAGATCTGCAATACTTCTTCACCTGCTGGGTGAAGTTGGACCAATAGAAATTCTGGGCCAACCACTGTGCAGTGCACACAATTCCCAGATGACCAGGCATGGGAATATCATGTGCAAGCTTAAGCAACTACTCACAGTACCCCTGGGGAATGACAAGCTGCCTGCCTATCACCCCTCCCTTTGTGTCAGCATCCTGCGTATACATCAGTCCATTTTCCCAATGAACCTTATGTTTCCCGTCACTTCCCTGTGCTCCGTCAGAGTCTGCCCAAGCCCTCAGCTTCTCTAGACTAGGGTCACTTTTCTGAGCAGCTTCAAACTCCATACACATTCCCAAGGCATGAGAAAGGTCCCCTCCTGTGTCTAAACTAGAGTTCCTAGCTCTAGAGTCAGGGCACTCAGGATCACTGCCATCCCTAGCCCTCTGACAATGGGTCACCCCTGCTTCTTCAGAGTAACCCTCCATAGCTGTTTGGTTAACTGCTACCAGGGAAATTTCTACCCCATTCATTAGTCTCCATCTCAGGAGACCCAGGCTGGGTAACCAGCCTCTCAGTGGTTTCCACAGTTGCTTCTAGGGGGTTCAGGGAACCACAATTTCCACTTGCCGCTTGGCTATGGGTAACTGGGCACACCATCCTCTGTTTGAGATTGTTGCCAAGGATGACGTCAACTGCTAAAGTTTCAGCTACAACAACCTAATGCACAGTTCCCCATTTCCTCCCAGTCTAAGAGAGCACCAGCAAGTGGCAATGTTTTCTCCTCCCTAGTGAACCCTTGTACAGTAACAAATTTATTGGGTGTAAGCTGACCAGGCTCTATCAGATCCCTGTTTACCGTCAGAGATGGCCCTGTGTCTTTTAACTCTTGTTTCTGTACACCATTCACAGTGACTGGGTGCATGTGTTCCCTCATGTTTACAGGCATGCTTTCAGGGTCACACAGACAACCCACTTCTTTCCCAATACCACTTTGCATATTGCTCATCCTTTTGGGACACTGTCTGGCAATATGCCCAGTTTCTTTGGAAACCTAACACTTGTTTCTTTCTCAGAAACATCTTTAATTTGGAAACCTGGGGCTAACTGGTTTCAGTGGAGGCAATGAGGGTTTTAGCTGCCTTGAAGGTGCATTTTCCTTTTCTGTGCTGCCACACCTGCCCAATTTGCTCTCAGAGCAGGTCTACTTCTAGCATAGTGGTCCGAGAGTGCAGCAGCCTCTTGCACTGTTTTGGGATCTTGGTCCTCTAGCCAGGTTTTCAGTTCTGCTGGGCATGCCCCTCAAAAAATACTCTAACAATACAGCATTTTCAATTTTATCTACAGAGTTTGCTTCACTTCCTTCCCACCAATGTTTTAAAACTGATGACGTTTGTGGCTAGCTCCTCATAGCTCATGTCAGAGGCTTCTCCTGAGCTTATGGTATTTAGCTCTGTATGCTTGCAGTTAAATCAAACTTTTTAAAAGTGCATCTTTAAGTTTGCTGTAATCATTATTGTCCTCATTGTCCATTTGACCCAGTGCATCTCAAGCTTTCCAGTAAGTAACATGGATAGCTGGAAGCTCCAGGACTATCTAAGAATATTTGCCCAAAAACAAACATTTTCAAAGGAATTTAAAAATACATCCATATCTTCCCCCTCCTTAAATTCAGCTATCAATTTGGAATTTAATTTGTAAACCAGTCCTGTAGTTCCAGTTTAACCCAGGCCACTTACCTGCTCTGGTGCTGGTGACTGGAGTCGTAGCTTCTCCAGTTCATGTTGCCTCTGGCACTCATGCTCTTCATGGTCAGCCTCTCACTGTTCACGCTCCCTCTTCTCCTCTGTGGCTCATGCTCTTCATGGTCAGGTTCTTGATGTTCTCGCTTCCTCTTCTCTTCTGCTTCTCACTGCCCTCGCTTCTCCTTTCTCTGGAATTCCAGCTCCATTCTCTGTAACTCCATCTGTTGCCTGACTGCTTCTGGCTCCAGAATGCTGGTGACCTTCCCCTGCTGGTGTGGCCCTTGGCTTGCACTGTCCCTGCTGTCCTCCTCCCCAGATCCTGACACTGTACTGGACATTGGCCCCTCCATGCTCAAGGTTCAGTCCTTTTCAGTCACAGACTGTGACTCAACACTCTGGGCATCGGCAGCCTCAGGTAGTCTACAGTGTGCTCACTGTAGTTGGAAGTAATCTTCTTCCCTAACTACAGCTACTCTAACTTGCACTTTAGACAAAAAAAAAAGAGGTAGGAACTCTGACTGTAAGCAAAATGATATAGTTCTGTTTAGCTTTCAAAAAAGTAAATCTCTGCCTTATTTTGCAACTGAGCTGTACAGTATTAAGCTAACACACTGAACTGGTCAAGCTTGTGTTGCTAAATACTATAAATCACACTGCTGCCAACCAAATCTGTCACAAACACACTCAGCAGATCACGCCCTCTGCTCCCAAAATGCCAACCTCAGAGCACAATAGTGTGAGCAGGTAACAGACAGGTAACCCTCCCATCTGCTTTGGGTCCGAATCACATTTAGCCTCAAGTCTGGAGGGATTCAAATTATGAACCTTATGCTGTATACCCAATTAACAGGCTCACATATGTACCCTCTTAAGGGATTACAGTACAATCTTTCACCAGCGGCACCCAACCAGGCTTCAAAATGAACCCTTTTAACTCTATAAGAGACCTTGGGTATATTCTTACCTTTTCCAAGCTTAACACCGTCAAGCCCTTGAACAGTTGTCAGACTTAATAGCAGTTCATTAATAACATGCAAAAAATGACTGAGAGACCAGGCAGTATCTTAAAAAGAAAATGGTTGTTTACTAAAATATGTAAAAAATATGTCAAATTAAACACAGAACAATACATAGATACATAGGCAGTGGCAGCAGATGGGGCCTGGCCACCCAATCCTACCCATTTAGTATAGAGTTCAGTTTATGTTTTCCTAGAAGTCTGTTGCTCCTTACACCTGACCTCCAGAATTCCTTTATGTCTATCCATGCATTCTTAAATCCAATGATTGTTTCAGCCCTACCACTTCCGCTGGCAGGGTGTTCCACTTGTCCACCACCCGTTCTGTGAAGAATTTCTTCCTCACGTTTCCTCTGAATCGTCCTCCCTCCAATTTCATCCCATGCCCTCTAGTCCTGAAACATCTTTTTCGCTTAAAAATAGTGTTTTCCTGCACCCTGTTCCTCCCTGTAAGATACTTGTATGTCTTTATCATATCCCCTCTCTCCCTCCTCTCCTCCAGGGAGTACATGTTCAGTTCCTTCAACCTGTCTTCATAGGACTTATGATGCAATCCATGCACCATCTTTGTTGCCCTCCTCTGAACCTTCTCTACCCTATGTCCTTACGTAGGTATGGTCTCCAGAACTGTACACTGTACTAGGTGGGGCCTCACTAGTGTCTTGTATGTGAAATTATGACCTCCTTTTCCTGCTGTTGATGCCCCTGCCTATACATCCCAGTATCCTATTTGCTTTACCGACTGCCTTGTCACACTGTTTCCCTACCTTGAGGTCATCAGAGATGATAACCCCAAGATCCCTTTCCTGCTTGGTGCATGCTATATCCTCACCCAACTGATATATTGTGCCAGGGTTTTTGTGCCCCATATGCATTACGGGACCCAAACCCAATGGCATAGAGTTGAAAAAAAAAATAATGATCCTAGTCCTAATCTAGTTTATGTCACTCTTTGTAGGAAAGCAACAACTCAGTTCAAAGTATCAGGTGCTGAGAGCGTGACTGAAGCTGAATGAACTGAGTGAAACTGTTATGTTTAAGACGCCAAGCATGCCAAAAACGCGAAGGCACATCAGCACGGAGACCCAACCTGTCTTTTTTAACACATGCAGTGAGCAACTTTCCTTAACTTCATGTTCTAATTTGCAGATGGGCTGCCATAAAAAAAGATATAAAATAGAGAGAATGGGAGTAATGTCAGGTTTCACCTAGTTTACTCTGCAGAGCCTCCTATTACTGCGACGTGCATCTGCTAGAACCTAAAGGAGAGTGAGACACAAGCGCTCTGGTGCTCAGAGACAAGGGAATCCAATAGTTTTAAAAAAAGTCACGAGGTTAGAGGAACCCACACATTAAGAGCATATATGTAAGGTATATAGGCATATAAGGTAAAAAAAAAGATATTTTAGAACGTAAAAAGGTTAAAATATTAAAACACGGGATTCATATAAGCTCCTACAAGCTCCTATTAAAGCAAAACAGCCTAAAAGGATATATTCCATAGATGTCCAAATGGGAAGTTCAGCCCAGATGTTCAAACTGTTTTCGGCTTCTTTTTTTTTTTTGCAGAATGTTATTAATTTCTTTTTTTTCCTTCAGTGCAATCCATTTTACAATGCAAAGCCACAGATGCAAAAAAGAGACGTCTTCACTCTCCCTCCACTCCACTGCATCGGTCTAAATGGTGTCTCCTGAAACCCACACTCTTATCCACACGCCATCTTTAGAGGGTCAGCTTAAAACCAAGGCTTTTCAAAATATAAAACAAGCATAGCGGTCCTGCTATCAGTGACTACTCCTCAATCACTGACGCACGTAGTTTCACCCAGTCGTGACATCTGGGGCTCCAAACTCCCAAACACCAGAATAATATTAGCACCGCACAATGTCTCCCGAGTCAAGGCTGCAAAGGCTAATTGAATCTTCATCTTTTTTTCTTTGCTTCCGCTTCTTCCTGATTAAGTTCCAACCATTAGAAGAAGAAAACATAGGAAAGGTGCTCTCTCTCTGCAGTGTTGATCTTGCAATGTCATTACTCTCGTTTCCTCCGTGCATATGACTCCTGTGAATCTTTAACCAAATGAAATTTTATGGTCTATGTCATGCCTGAAAATGGTCCACTGAATCAGTGCACCTACCTGGTAAACAACCAAATAAATAAAGAAATATCACTGATCTGCTGTGTGGAGTTATGGTGGGTGATGCCAGATACACATGCTAGGGTGCTTCCTTATCCATTACATGTCCTCCCCCCCAGCTGAATGAGGTGGCAGCCATGACACCATCATTCACACACAACTGCCACAGCCCCTGACAATACCATGAGGGTTTGGGGCATGGTGGTGAAGATGTGCATGCAATGGCTAAGTAGAGTCCCTGCATGTGTAGCTGGTACCACCCACTATTATGCCACACAGCAGATCAGTGATATCTATCTATCTATCTGTCTGTTTGTTTACAGGGTAGAGGCACTTACCAATGGACTATTTTTCAGGCATGACCCACGCCATAAAGATGGTACATTGGTAATACAGACAATACACTTACATTAACAAAGAAAGGTACAGGCAATAGAATACACTGAATATACTGAGTACAGCTAGGTACAACTAAGTGCAAAAATACAGTTGAAACACAATAGAGTAGCAGCTAAAGTGAAGGTGCAATATACAGGATGTAAAATCAGTCAGTCGTATGACTGTTCAGCATTGTACAACAGGAGAGTTTAGTCATAGGTAAAGAAGAATGAGGACTCTCATCCGAAGGTAACCATGTCCCACCTCATCCATGAGCCTGGGCATTAGCATGACAGGTGGTGGTGCAGAAGGCGTGTCAATCTCACAGAAGCAGCACATTTAACATTATGCAAGTACACAACACGGATTGTGAAACTAGTTATGACAAGTACATAGTAGTGCAGTTACAGAGCAATCATGCAGTAGTTACATAGAGGATTGTGTATGATCATTCATATACAACAAGGATATTTTTCACTCGAGAGGTTTCCATGGTAATTGGAGACCTCGAGAGCACAGATCGAGAGGTCTCGTTACCATGGAAACCTCGAGAGTTGAAAAATATCCTTTGAGTGTTTGAGGAATTTTACACAATCTTTTATAGTGTGTGGTCACTCACACAATGGGGTGCCTTTACTTTCTGAGGTTCTGTCTGTTCCTTTTCATCTCCTGGGACTGTTTCACCACTGCAGCTGTTCTCAGAGGATCACAGGTCACCCTACTGCACATGTGTACCCACCTTCTAAGCAGCACATTTAAAGTTATGTAAGTGTACAATACACATTGTGAAACTAGTTAACAACTACATAGTGCAGTTACAGTGTAGTGTACAGTAGTTACAGTGTAGTTACTGACACTTAAAATTATCTTCAGGAATCACTCGCTCATGAAGCTACTGCAGTATAGCATAATGGTTAAAAGCACTGCTCTCAAACCTGGAGAACTGGGTTTGAAAATTACTTACTGACTTTCAACAGTGCTGTAGTTGCTAAGAAACATGGTGCTTCTGTGGCATTGTTTCTACAGTTAATGCCTAACTAACATGTACTTACAAAGTAAGTATGCAGAAACAGACACTTAAAGTGTAAGAAGAAGGTGTAACAGTGCTGTAGTTATTATGGAATATGCTGCTTCTGTTGCATTGTTTCCACATTTAATTCTGAATTAACATGTATTTGTAAAGTAAGTACGCAGAAACTGACACTTAAAGTAAAGCATATGAAAAAGGATATAACTACTATACACTTCGTTTAATGTTAATGCTGTAGTTCTGATGTATGCTTTTCTTCATAATCATTTCCTCATGCGCACTTACTGCTTAATGAACAAGAAATGTAATATTCTTAATTGCTATACAACTATATTGTTTACTTATACAATAAAAATAATTTATATAACTACTTTTTGGCTTGTAACAGTGCTGTAGTTACTAAGAAATGTGCTACATTTGTGGCATTGATCCTCGCCTATTCTGCATCCAACCTTTTATGAAAAAATATTAATCCTTTTAAAAGTTCTTAAATGTTTTTGTGGTTTATGTGCACAACGAAAGGTGCCGGGGTGTGACTTGGGGTCACTGGGCCCAACTCTCACCCCATTCTCCCATACTGCACCATCTCAGCTTCTTTTCACATGGAACAGGGTGAGACTTAGGGCCGATGATCCCAAGTTACACCCGACACATGTTGTTCTGTGCAGGTGGGTGGTGTTAGGGTTGGTAACCCTAACCAAAAATGTTCAGACTTTTGTTAGTGTAGAATCAACCCTAACTAATGCAATAATGGAGTTTTTTGTTTGTTTTTACAATGAATGAATATCTATCTACGCTATATCACATATTCATATATATATATATTATATATATATATACATACATACATATTATATATATATACATATACATATATACACACACACACATATACACATACATATATATATATTTATGCAATGGGGTGGACATATATTCAGTGTGATAAATGCATTTATCTGAGTCACTGTATGTATAAATAAATTTATACATACAGTGACCATTTATACACATAGTTACTATGTCACAAAGCTCTTTAGAATTTATTTAGAATGTTCAGCCTCAGAAGCAGTTCTAACCATATTCAAATGGAAATAACTTTAAAATGAAAAAAGATAGAATGGTACTGTGAGCACGAAAATTGTTCAGCACAAAATTATCTACAAAATGAGTGGTGCTTCATGTATAGACACCTTGGGTGGGATATTCAAAAGGGTTGCACCATGCGCAATAGGGTTGCACCTGCACAAGTCCGAACTTGCTCCATTCTGCGATATTCAGCAGGAGGCAGTTGTGCCACTGAAAACAGGCTGAGCAACAGCGCAATTCAAATGAATGCATGCTGAACTGGAGGGGAGGAACCATGCATAAACTGCACAGCCCAATATTTAGCCAGGCTGTGCAGAGTTGTACAGGCACAACCCCCAACCTGCCTGCATGACTTTGAGCCAAAAAAAAAAGGTTGAGGGCCACCCACAGGTGAGCTGCTGCATTGCAGGGTGCAACACAGCAGCTGCCACCTGTGGCTGGCCCCTAACCCAGTCCCTAGCACCCCTGCAGCCCAATTGCTGCCAGCCGACTGTAAATCCCCACCACCACCCTCCACTGGCCTGATCGCGAGCACAGTGTACTCCCCCCCACCAGCCCAATCGCAGGCAGCAATGTGGCTCCCCCCTGAATGCATCCCTGGTGGTCCAGTGGACCGAAAGCCCGATCATGGGCAGTAAGTTAAATAACCCCTCCCCTCCTCCCGAAGGTATCCCTGGTGGTGCAGTGGACCGAAAGCCCAATCGGGGGCAGTATGTTTAATAAACCCCCCGTCCCCCCCCAAGGTATCCCTGGTGGCCCAGTGGACCAAAAGCCTGATCGCGGGCAGTATGTTTAATAAGGCCCCCCTCCTCGAGAAGGCATCCCTGGTGGTCCAGTGGACCGAAGAAGTCCGATGCGGGCAGTATGTTTAATAACCCCCCAAGCGTATCCCTCATGGCTAGTGTCCCCACCCCACCCATGGCCCCACCCCCGCTCCCCAGCAGCGGCGGGTGGCAGCATCACCCACCGCCCGCCCCATCGCTGACTGCCTGGTAGGCACTGCCCATTGGTGGAGAGCAAGAGCCAATGGGTGTGCAGCTCCATACGCATAAGACAGTCCAGTTTGTGAATGAACTCACAAAACTGGACTGTCTGATAGGAAGCTGCATGACCATTGGCTCTTGCTCTCCACCAATGGGCACGCAGCCCTACCCAGGCAGATCAGTCGGTGGCGGCGGTGGCAGGTAGGTAGTATAAGCACACCCACCAGCTGCTGGGAGGGTAATACGGGTGGGGTGAGGGGGAGACACTAGCCACCAGGGATATGTCTGGGGGTTATTAAACATACTGCCCGAGATCGAAGCCGTCCACTGGACCACCAGGGATACCTTCAGGAGGAGGGGGTTTATTAAATATACTGCCCCATCGGCTTTTCAGTCCACTGGACCACCAGGGGATACCTTGGGGACGCCATAATGCTGCCCGCGATCAGGCTGTTGGGGGGGAATTAAACCATGCCTGCGATCGGGCCAGTGGGGGGTGGTGGGGGGGATTCTACACTGTTTTGCCTGTGATAGGGCTGCAGGGGGCATTGGTCCCCGATGGCTGCTGCCTGGCAGGGTGCCAGGCGCAAGTCCTCAGGGATCGGCGCACCTACATGCTACTGGCATGCAAATGGGGCCATAATCAGATGCAAATGGCCCTCCCTGTGCCTTGCATGAATTATGGCCCCATTTGCATGTCACCTTTTGAATATCGCGATTTTGTGCATGGCGCAATGGTACTTGCGCCACCACAAGTTGAATGCTCCACTCTGTCAACTTGCGGTGGAAGTTCCACTGCACCATGCACAGTGGCTGTGGCCAGGGGTGATATTCAAAGGAGCTGCTCAATAGTGCAACTCCTTTCCAATATCGCCCCAGACACACCCCTGCACAACTTTTTGCGCCCAGCGCAAGGGCTTACCCTAAGAAAGAGCGCAGTTTGAATATCTGGCCCCTTATAGATTTTTCACAATTAGCAAAAAAGCAGAAGAAAATGTAATTTTTTATTCACTTTTTTGACAAACAAATGTGAATAACTTTAAAACAAAAAATGAGAGCATGGTACTGTGAGCACGAAAAATGTTTAGCACAAAAATATCTAAAAAATGAGTGGTGTTTCATTTATAGATACTTTTTAGTTTTTTTTTATAATTAGCAAAAAACAGCATCAGATTCAATTTTCTTTTCCCTTTTTGACAAACAAATGTGAATAACTTTAAAATGAAAATGGTAGCATAACTGTGAGCATGTCATTTGTTCAGCAAGAAGTTTTCTACAAAATGAGTGGTGTTTCATTTAATAGCAACCATTATGCTAGGCAGACATACTCCAGGAAAGTTAACCAAAACTCCCAGAAATTATCATTTAAAATAAAATAAACAGTCAAAACCAAATGTTTCTGCACTGATAGAAAGCATCCCTATTGCATAAATGAAATATACAATGGTGTGCTGTCAGATAAATGATTTATCTACACTTGTGCTGTTTGACCTCGGACACCTCACTCATGGCTTCGCCACTAGGTTACCCAAGGTCAAACAGCTTGTAATAAATCAACAATCTGACAGCTCACCATGTATATCATATATATATATATATATATATATATATATATATATATATATATGCTCAATAGGTGTGGAACCAAAATTGATTGCATAATCCATTTATTTCCACATATGTGGGATAAATCTAAGTACCTTAAATTTATCCCACATATGCAGAATAAAAGCAAACTGTCAATCACAGGCATTCTATGGGTCTACATTCTGCTAGCCATACAACTGGTGCACATTAACCACAATCAACACTGGCACAGTCACTAAATCAGCCACCCGCACAATCCCTTGTGCAGTCCAATAAACAGCATGCTGACCACACTCGACAGTCCTACAGTAATATCAAGCACCATCACAACTACTTTCTTCATAGAAAACATATGCTTTTCATCATAAAACTAAAAACTGCTTCAACTTCACAACTGCTGATTTCCAGAGGCATAGCTTGGTTGGCATGGGCCCTGGTGCAAGGAATGAAGATGCCCCTCCCCGTGAAAGGAATGAAGCTGGGCCCCCATGACAGGAATGAAGACGGGCTCACCACATGAAAGGAATGAAGATTCCCCTTGAATGGTTAAAATGAGTAAACTTTTCAGTCAGCTGGTGAAGTGGCCTTTTCCATTCTTTTGCTGAGAGAAGACACCGATTATTTTGGCGACATTTAATTTCCTTGCACGTTCATTTCTATTAATAAAAGAGTAATGAGTCATTCTTGTGCCATCGTGCTTCTTAAATAACTCTTGATAAGTTTTAGTTTAGAAAATGAGTGCTTTGCAGTTGCCACTATTACTGGTATTGTCATAAACAGTAAAGTATGACGTACAACGCCTGGAAAACTTGAAGCAAGAGTGGTTTTCAATCAGCAGCAGTTCAGCTACTTCCTTCACTGTAGATTTCCTTGAAATGTCTGATTTCAGACAATTTCTGAATGACAGCAGTTGGCCTGGGAGTGAGGGTGACAAGTCAGATTCATGTTTGACTACATTTTCTCCAGCAGCATACGGCTCATTGTCAGTAGCTGAAGTCAATGTGAAAGGGAGAATAGCCTTGAATGTGGCCACTACTTCATTTAAACCTTTAAAGCGGCATTCCAGTTGTGAGATGGCATTGTCAGAGCTGCATAAAACACAGTAACTTTGAACCTTTCTTCTGCAGATATAAGCCTATGGTCTTCACAAAGTTTGTCGTGGAACCGTTTTACTCTTTGCATGCGATGCTCTTCAGATTTCTCTGATATTCCTCAGACTTTGGCCATTTCAATGGTAGTTTCATGAAATGTTTTAAATTTGTTTCTGGATTCCTGCAAACTACTGTGGGCAGTTTAAAGAAGTGTAGTGGCTTTGGTGAGGTCTTCTTGTGGTGACTGCAGCAGCTTTGAAATACAGTTGACAGATTCCAAAATTTTGGTGAGCAGTACAACTAAAAATACAAATTGTAACTTCTTCATTTTTAACTTCAGAGCTGTTGCCTCTGTAATTTCTTCTTGCTTTGTGCTAGTAAGTATTATCTTCGATAATGCTTTAAGGGCATCTGTAAAATGGTAACGAAGAGACACTAAGGAGTCAGACCGCAATGTCCATCTGGTTGGACATATTCTCTTTAATGTGGCATTGGAGGAGGATACGAATGATGACAGCATGTGCCAGCACTTTATGCTGTATCTAAACAAGGTTTACAGATTTTCCACTGTACCAAAGAAGTTCCTCACTTCTGGTACATCTGATAGGGCATCATTCGGGACTAAATTCACGTTATGCACTGCACAGTGAACATAGGTTGCTTTTGGTTGTCTGGCCTTCATTCTTGCTTGTACACCTGCATATATGCCACTCATAGTTACAGTCCCATCGTAACCTTGGCCTCACAGTTTGGATATGTGTAACCTATTATTTTCAATACTATTAATAATCATCTCTTCCAAGCCCGCTGCTGACTGGTCCTCTACTTTCACAAATCCCATGAAAGACTCATTAATTTTTATGTGTCTTGATTTCCCACTTTCTTCTGTATCCATGGACACATAGCGGATAACTTGACTGAGCTGATCCGTTTTTGCAATATCCTGAGTGGTGTCCATAATCACAGAAAAGAATGGAGAATTATTGATATCATCAATTATTTCGTCCTTGACACTGTTTGAGAGTAGTGCAGTCAATTCATTCTGTATGTCAGGGCTTAAATATTTTCACTGTTCCCTCTGGCATACTTATTAGCTTTTCCAATACTGGATCATACTTTGCAAAAGTGTAATAATGGAAAGAAAGTTTCCACAATTTGCATTAGACCTTATATTTTCTTTGTGGCCCCTGAATGCCAGGTTAGACATGGCTAAAAGTCAACGTAACATTGATAATTCTGTCAAGCACTTGTCTCCAGTAGTTTGCTTCTTTGTTGATGGAGTCTTCCAAATCTTCTGTTACTGTCTTGTGGCAATGCCATTGTTCCAATACCAGGCAGGGTTGAGTTTTCATGCAAGTCTATTTTTGCGGACAGATGGCCCCAATCCCACAGTCCATTCACCCATGTGGCATTAGCTCTATCCTTTTGGTATAAAACAGCCAACAATATACTGGCAAAAGCCTGGTAATATACACGGTCTAAGGCTGGTGAGTAGCACAGCCACGTGTGTAGTGTTTAACACCAGCTTTGTTTACCTTCTCTTAGTAGGTTTCAGAAAAACATCTCCCTTCTGAAGAGGGTCACATGGAAATGGGCCTGATGGTTGGTGAGTTAATAACAACAACAAAAATTGAAAGAGACATTGGAGTAATTATATCAGATGACCGAAAGGTAGGCAAGCAGTGTGAGAAGGCAGTAAGGAGGGCTGGGGGTTACTGGGGTGTATAGAGAGAGGCATCAACAGTAGAAAACAGGAAGTTGTTATCCCTCTGTACAGACAGTCAGTGAGACCTCATCTGGAGTACTGCGTGCAATTCTGGAGACTCCATCGCTGCAAAAACATAGACAGAGTGGAGGCTGTTCAGAGGAGGGCTACTAAAATGGTGCAGAGTCTGCACCAGAAGACACATGAGGAGAGTCTAAAGCAGCTTAATACTGTATGTATACCCTTGAGGAAAGGAGGGATAGGGGAGACATGATAGAAACTTTCAAGTATCTCAAGGGAATTAACAAAGTACAAGACGGTAGCATCTTTCAGAAGAAGAAATTTTCAAGAACAAGGGGGCACAATTTGAAGATAGAAGGGGGACGGCTCAGAGGTAATGTTAGAAAGTATTTTTTCACTGAGAGGGTTGTAGATGCATGGAGCAGCCTTCCTGAGGAGGTTGTGGAGTCAGGAACAGTGGGAGAATTCAAGAATGCATGGGACAGGCATAAGGCAATTCTAGTGGGGAGTAGGAGGAAGTAAGCTGTTGATTAACTAGAATCTGCAGCTTATCCATCAGGTAGGGAAATGGGCAGACTAGATGGGCCATGCAGTCCTTACCTGCTGTCAAATTCTATGTTTCTATGTTTCATGCGATATTATGAACCATTTATCTTGAGCACTGAGGGTCTCACTAAAGTGTGTTTTGTTGGTGGGGAATTTTTCTGAAGCCAGACTAACAAGATGAACATCGTAACTTTCGATCATTGCTGAGGAACCTTCACCAGGACCATCTCTCTCTCTCTGCTATCTGTACTACTGTGATTTATTACATCATCATTATCATCAGCCTTCATATCACTACCAATATCGTGTGCTTGTGCATCATTTCTAATGTGTTCTTCAGTGTTCAGACTTGGCACTGAGTCACCCACCACATCATGAACAGTATCCATATCAACCGCAACCTGGCACACATCACTAGTCTCTTACAGAGGTTCATAAACCTCCTTCTCAGACATCTCTGCACTGTCTTTCTTAAAAAATGTGGAACTGTTGGGTAACTTCTTTAATTTCTCATCCCTCTCTTTGCTCAGCTTTCTCTCTGCTGCACCACTAAGATGCTTAGATGGAACATTCGAAATTTTTATACTTAAAATCTTATGAACTACTGACTGGCCCTAGCTTGCTAAATGTATTATACCTCACTCATGCACTACAATGAGGGTAGAAGACTGCCTGGTTTACAGTGATGATACAGGGAAAGTTCAGTTTTGCAGAGTATTGGACACTCAGTTACAATTATTATGGCTAATAAAACTTACAGAAATATGTGTTGTGTGTTTTCTTGATATGGTAGGGGTCAGAGCAGAGGTGGGGCATGAGACTGAGGAGTAAATGCTTGTCGCGTAACTTATTTTTCTTCAAACAGCCTTTTCTCTTGTGATTTTTTTGGTGGGGGCATCAGCTTTGAAAAAGCAGTTTTCTTTTGCCAACCTACCATACACTGCCACCTTTCCCAAACTCCCAACTGTCCCTCCCCATCCCCACAGCCCACACCGTATGTGTTCGCCTTCAAAAAGGTAAAATGCTTTCACTTTTTAAGGCTTTGAAAATTCTCTCTGTATTTGTTTATTTTATAATCTTATTCTGTGAAAAATAACTTCCACACACTACCAGTTTTTGTTTATTATTTGGTTCTGCAGTAGCACTGCTCATGCACCCAGCCAGCCACGACCAAGACCAGTACACCCACCTGCAGCTCCTTGGAAGCTGCCTGCCCTTGAACAGGGCTGCTTCAGCTCCCCCACGGTCGGCCGGCACCCAGCCAGCCACCGACCAAGACCAGGACACCCGCCTGCAGCTCCTTGGAAGCTGCCTGCCCTTGAACAGGGCTGCTTCAGCTCCCCCACGGTCAGCCGACACCCAGCCAGCCACCGACCAAGACCAGGACACCCGCCTGCAGCTCCTTGGAAGCTGCCTGCCCTTGAACAGGGCTGCTTCAGCTCCCCCACGGTCGGCCGGCACCCAGCCAGCCACCGACCAAGACCAGGACACCGCCTGCAGCTCCTTGGAAGCTGCCTGCCCTTGAACAGGGCTGCTTCAGATCCCCATGGTCAGCCAGCACCCAGCCAGCCACCGACCAAGAACAGGACACCGCCTGCAGCTCCTTGGAGCTGCCTGCCCATGAATAGGGCTGCTTCCATTAGCAGGTTATATAGACCTGCCACTAGAGGGATTCTTGGTCTTCTTCATAAATCACTGTACTCATTTGTGGGCAATATGGCCTGCATTATCATTCTACTTCTTTTCCGGTGCTGCTACAAGGGTGGTTGCAGTAGAGGTTCCCCTAAGCTTCACTCAACAGGCTGACAATTTCCTTAAAACTGCCCAGCGACAGCTCTGCAGCTGAAAACAGGAAGCCCTCAGTGTCTGCCATCCACCCTTCAGACTCAAGTCAGATAGATGCTGAGCACCCTATTATTACCTACGCTGCGCTGTCATACCGATAGATACCGATTAGAATCCTCTGCAGAGAGCCAGCACGCCTGGGCACCCTTGATTGGCTGCGGCACTGCCCCAGAGGGATTTAGTGATTGGTACGCCCACTTGCCTGCTTTGCTCTGATTGGGGCACCTCTCTATAGCCTGTTACAGTGTTCCCTCTTAATTGTGACTTCCCAGCTCCGCTCTAACCTGAAATTTTCTCCCACCCCACCCCCCTCTCCCAGGCCTCCTTTAATACACTCATGATCTGCCTCCTATACCATATTACTGCTTCATTGGCCTAGTTTTGACTGCTGCCAACCTATGATTGGTGTCTGAGTGTGGCCAATAAGACTACCCTGTGTGAATATCTCTTGAGCCCGCCACTAACTAAGCTGCTCCTGCCTCCTTGTTCCCTTTCTGATGTATTTTCTCATCTAGGTTTTAAGTCAGTACCTGGGTGGGCAAATTACTTGCCTAGAAAATATTGCACTAATACAAATCACGAGATCACTCAGTCTGGGACCATGGCTCTCCTTATTGTGTTTTTATAGCTCCTAAGGTACAGAGTTTTCAGCAATATAGTGCAATTCGAAGTACCTCAATGCAATTCAGTTCTCCAATGTACCTTATCAATACCTAATGTTATAACGGTCTACCATGCAGACACTATGTCATTCTCCTCTCCCCTTTTAGCCTATTCCCCCTAGTTAGCCTACATCCCCTTGCTACTGTCCTCACCTATGTCTATTCAAGCACTTACATTGATCACTATCAACTGTCATTACAGTGGTGCCACCTCTTGCGCAGCACGATATGGGTTGCTGCGAAGAACTAAAAAAGCAGTCTCCATCCTTATAAGCTTCTTAAAGAAAGTTATACTTCTGCTTCTTCTCTGCTCCAGGAAATGTGGAGCTCAACCTTGCCCCCCACAACTTACCTCGCCTATCGATTTTGCTGAGGCCACAGGTCTCAAAATGATGATGGTCAACATTTTAAGCCTGCCTAAAAAGCTTGTACAGCTGCAAGCCTGTGCTGCACACATTAACCCTGACCTTATCATAATTACTGAGTTGTGGTTAAAAAAGATGAACACTGATCAACAAATATCACTGCAAGGCTACAATTTATTTAGAGCAGATAGAGAGTCTAGAGGCAGGGGTGTGGTTATCTACACCAAATCTAAGTACTCAGTCACCAATATTAGTTACAAATCTCTAGCCAAGGAATTTGAGTTAGTTTCACTGAGCCTTCATCGTCCCTCTCGAATGTATCACTATCCTAGGTGGCTATAGACCTCCGTCTGGTGGTGATGAAGTCCTTAATCTTTTGAAATCCATGTTCATAGATGCAAAAACTGAAACAATATTTCTAGGAGATCTAAATATGGACTGGCTGTCACCTAAATCACATGGCCTCAAATCCTTTGTGACGAGCTAGGTCTTGGGCAATTAGTCAGTGAACCCACTAGGAACAACACTCTAAATACTGCCAACAGTTCCATTCTAGATGTGGTACTAACCACCCATCCACACAAAATATCTCATTGGCAGTGTTTCACAGCGACATGAGCGATCATAGAATTGTTGCATAAGATCTCAAATTAAAGCCTGCCGCAACCCATCTTTATAACAAAAGATCCTTTCAGAAATTCAGTGTAGTAAACTTCCTATCTGACCTGAGCATGATCAGATGGCAAAATCTCTACCTAGCCAAAGATGTCAACAGGTAGCTTACATCCTTAATGACAAACTCGCTACATTAATAAATAAGCATGCCCTTTCATCAAAGTAAGGTATGGAACAATTCCAACCCTGGTTCACCTCGGATCTCAAGGCAGCCCTTATAGCTTGAGATAAGCTCTGCTACAAAGCTAGACATTCCAAAGAATCTTCGGATTGGCAGGCCTTTAGAACAGCCAGGAATAACAGTGTGAAAAAACTTCGCTCTGCTAAAGCTAACTATTATATTTCTACTCTCGAACAAGATAAAGGTAACCCTCATAAAATATGGAAGACTATCAAAGCTATAGAAGGATGGCCCATGGCCCCCTCTGTCCCAACAAAGATGGTTGCAAGTGGCAAGATTGCGGAAAACAAGTCCCTAATCCTGGAGGAACTTAACTCCCACTTTGCCACAGCTGGATTAGCTTTTGACTCATCACCTTATGCTGGTGCTGTGGTGAGCCAGCATACCCATCCCCCTACATCTAGTCCTGCACCCAGCCCCTTCCAACTGCACAAGATAACTTATAAAGAAGTAGAAGATTCTCTTCTTAACTTAGACACCAAAAAAAGCGCAGGGGATGATGGCTTGGAACCCTTTTTCCTAAGGTCAGGCTACGCCCATCTCACTGCCCCAGTTCTCCACATCTTCAATCTTTCCATTACATCTGCTACTGTGCCGTCCTGCTGGAAATCAGCACATATCCTCCCTCTATTTAAATCTAGTGACCCATGCAATGTAAACAACTATAGACCTATCTCCATATTGCCTATCCTTTCTAAAGTTCTCGAAAAACTGATCCATATTCAGTTAAAATCTCACTTGGAAACCTTCTCTCTCTTAACCCAGCTCAATCCAGCTTCGGGCTAATCATAGCACAATCACTGCACTAGCAAAAGTAACCAATGATTGGATCTCTGCTATAGATGCTCGAAGGTAACTGGTGCAATCTTTTTGGACCTCAGTAAAGCTTTTAATACTGTTGATCACAAACTATTAGTCAATTGCCTTGCAAAGTTGGGTGTACATACCATACCACCCAGTGGTTCTCTAGCTACCTAACTGGAAGATCCCAAAAGTAAAGGTGGAAGGCTTTTTTCTGCTGCCTTGTCAGTTGCAAGAGAGTCCCCAAGGATCCATCTTAGGCCCTATCTTGTTTTCTTTGTACATTAATGACTTAGATGCTAACATATTCACGTCCAATCTGCACTTTTTTGCAGATGATACTGTGTTGTATCTTCTGGCTCATCGTTATCTGAAGTCAAGGGACTGCTTCAAGCGGACTTCTAGAAAACTTGAGCATAATCTAATAAAGGCAAAGCTTCTGCTCAATGCTAAGAAGACTAAGCGATGATATTCTCCCATAGTGCTGTCACATGCCCCCAATACCCTTGCCCAAGACTTCATTGTCACCATGCTAAACGAGCCTCTGGAAGTTGTAACAAATTTAAATATCTGGGTATCTAGATTGACAATAAATTATCTTTCAGTAGCCACGTCGAAGATGTCTCTAGAAGTAAAAGCAAGGTTAGGTTTCTTCTACAGAAATAGGCCCCTTTTCCCCCTTGAAACTCGAAACAAGCTTGTACAGGCCACTTTTCTCCCCCTACTCGACTATGGCGATGTAATCTATTCCTCCACCACTCTTGCAAATCTAAGTAAACTGGACATCCTTTATCACCGTGCGTGACTTATATGCAGCTGTTGGTTGGACATCCCTTACTACTAGATGCCTGCTCCATGCTGGGCTATGGACTCTTAAACTGCTCCTGCAGAAATTGCCAAGCTATCTCTCTTCCCTTATTAGTATCTCACATAGTGCATACTCGTTAAGAAAATTTGACTTTATTATGCTTGACATACCAAGGACGTGGACCTCCTTTGGTAAACGTGCTATTGCATATATACCCTTCCCTCCATTTGGACAATTACAAACTGTACTGAAACTAACCAGCACAGTTTCAATAAACTTCTACAAATTGCTAAGTTCAGCCAAAATAAAAGACACCTGTAACTGTCATTAAGTCTCTTCCTTCCGATGTGTGCCATATTTATCCACTGGTAAGGTATAATTGCCTTGTCATTGTAACTGCTTTCCCTTCCCCTTCTACTCCTGGCTTTATCTATGCTTACGCTCCACTGCTACTCTATCAAATCACTCCTCCCCCCCATATCAGTTGTAATCTGTTGTTTATTCTAGTTGCCAAAATATGTATTGCACACACCAGTCATCATGTTTCATTTATCAGTATGCAACCTGTAAGTCGCTTCCCTGTCTCATATAATGTTTACCACCTCGGTCCCCTATGTGGTACCCTTGTATGTATATCCAGCCTGTATCATGTAACATGCATTTCATGTATATACTGTTATTACCTATCTATGTTTGTACTTTAAGTGTTTATGTCACAGGACCTCCTTGTGAATGAGCTTGCTCAATGGAGTTTTCCTGCAATAAACTTGAACTTGAACTTGAAACTTGAACTACTGCACTTACTGTTACTGTTCCTAACTAATCTCAGCCCTCTGGCCTTTCTATACTTTACTCTGTCAAATCTCCTGCTCTCCTCGGTCCCTTCTGTTGTCTCTCTCCATATCAATCCCATTTGTCACTCACAGTATATAGTATAGTACCTTCCATAACCCCACTAGAAATTAAATGCTTTACTATGAGTGGCATATGTGCAGGCGATGCAAGCAAGTTTCTTTGCTTTGGCTTTCAATCTGGGCTTTTGACAATTTCTGTCTTGCCTTTTAGTTAGAACAGAAATTGAGAGTTTCAGTGTCAGACTCCCTCAGACCAACCCCAGAGTCCATCTCTTTCCGTAATGTATATATAATGCAGCAGCTTCTGTTATTCCTAACTAATCGCTGCCTTTTGTTTTGTGATTCCAGGCCAGCAGAGTAATTCTTTCTTTCCTTTGGCTTTGCCTTTCAAGGATAAGGGCTTTGCTGATTGCTTTCAATCAAACTCCCCAGCCGGACAGATGGGTCCTTAGTCACCCACTCTCTGACTGTATTTAAAATTTGTATTTCAATCAACACAGGACCACAACTGGTACGAGCGTGACAGCGTCTGTTGCATATTTGTTCAATTAAGCAGACAACTGCCTGGCTGCAGCACTTTCTGCTGCTGGTGTGTCTGTCTGAATGAACAGTTTTTTACTTTACTTGTACTGTACTTCTGCCTTTTCTCCAATCTTTATTCTCTCTCCTCTCATCAGTTATTCTCTGTTAGTCTAGCTTGCCCGTGAGAGTGCACATTCCCCATCTCCACCTCACCTGTTGTTGTTGTCTCTTTAATTTAGAGTTCCAAGAGAAAGACCACTAATGACATCTGTCATCCACTGTTGCTTTATTGCTTATTTGATTTGGCTGCTCAAAGCACTGACAGCCAGCAGCAGCACAGCAGCATGTATTGCTTCTATCTGTTCTGTCTAGTCTGTGTGATTGTGAACCATGATAACCATGTTTTGTTTTGTACACAGTGCTTTTCTCCAATAATCTTTTATCTTTATTCTTTCTGTTTCTATTCTCTCTCCTCCTTAGCTGAGCTGCAGTGCTTTGCTCCCCTTTCTTTTATTATCATTCAGTCATCAGTCTCGACTGCTCTGCTCTAGCCACCCAGTGACAGTGAGTCTGCAGACAGACAGTGACAGACACTATCTCTAAATATAATATTTTAATAGAACTTCCTAGTTCTTCTTCTCCAAAAGACCAAAATCTTAATAATCTGATCTCATCCCCCAGTGAGCCCCTGCCCCTGACACAGTCCCTTTTGTCTTCTCGTTGCCTCTGGGCTGGCCCAGCCAGCCAGCCAGAGTCCCACCCTATCCCTGCCTGCCTGACCTGTGGTGTTCAGTGAGACAGAGACTGTCTTATGTTATGTCTTTTTTATTATAACCAAACGTCCTTGTTCAGTTCTGTTCTTGTTTTGTTAAGTTGTTCCTTCCTGGCTTCCTTTGAGTCTCAGTCAGTCCACTGGCACCACCCCTAAATCATTCATTTGATTCCGCTAGTCTCCAGTAGTCCCTCTGAGTCTCTCCTCTGCCTGTCTCTAATTACTCTAAGAGTCCCCTGTCAGGACCCAGACCTACAGGATAAAGGATTTAATACACGCCTGCAGCCTGCAGGCCTGGACAGGCCCACTGGTGCCTTGCGCCTGCCAGGCACAGTCAAAAAATAAATTTTTATTTTCTGTCTCTCAGCAAAGCTTAGAGCCTCAGGCTGCAGTGCAGCAGAACAACCAGCCAGCCAAGGAGAGAGCACTGCACAAGAAAAATGGTGGATGAACGAATCTGAAGGGCGAACAGTTACTGGCAAAAAAAGATGCAGTAGTGCACTGAACCACTCTACATGTTTGTTTTGCAGTCAGCAAATGGTGGATTCAGTTCTCTGACTGCAGCTTTTTTGGACATATCGTATGTTTCAGACTCAGTCTCCTACAGGCCAGCCTTGACACATATAGGCAGCGGCGCTTGCTCTGGCAGTCTGTCATGTCCTCGCTCCTCCTTCTCCCTCAGGCTCAGCTCGCTCACTGGCTCACAGGTATGGCTCCTTCTTTCAGCATTGTCTGTGCCCTGCTCACTTGCTCCCTAAGGGGGCCCACCATGTAGTGTACAGTAGTGCAGTCACATGGTGCACCATGGCTGCATATTACCCAACCCCAGCCAAATTTGGGCACTGGGGGCACTGGGGCAGGGGCGCGCATGCAGCGTGCACTCACTTCCTCACTCAGCTCAGCAGCTGAGCTGCTGTCAAACTTGCCTGCTCCGCTGCTCCGGCTGCTCACAGCTCATCTGGCAGTGTGGCACACAGACTGTAAGACAGACTAGAGGATGGGACGGGAGAGAGAGAGTCGAGTGCAGATGAGTACTGAGCAGTGCTGCCCTGCCTGCCAGTGAGCTGATCATGAGGAGCACAGCCAAGAGAACTGCTCTGCTCAGCTGGCTGAGCTGAGAGTCAGTCGGTCGGTGAACCGCTGGTGCTAGTACAAGAACTAGAAGAGCAAAGGAAGGAAAGCACACTGGGGAAGGAACTGAAGCAAGGGAATTATTACAGGGCAGGGGACGGACACTGATGAGCTGAGACAGTGACTGGTAAGGTAAGTGCCATGGCGACTGGGCAGAGCTGGGGATGGGTCGGGAAGGGGAGACTGTGGACAATAAAATCCTCCATGCCACGCCACAGTGATGAGACTGTTGCGAGTGTGACTGACTCAGGACTTTACTCATTTGGGAGTGCGAGTGCGGCTGTGGCAGTAGCATTGCCCTGCGCCACAGCGAGACAGTCCAGTTGGTTAAGCAGATGTATGAGTCTGTCAGAGTCAGAGTAAGCAATGCTAATAAAATAAAATCATTTCTTGCTGCAGCCAAGCAGGCAGTCTGGATGGCCCCTCTAGTTCATGGGCTCCAGTGCAGGTGCACCACCTGCACACTCCATTCCTATGCCCCTGCTGATTTCTAAGACCTTTCTGACTGCATGTATCACAGGAAGCAACCCACTGGCACTTGAGAGACAATTGCAACATGGGAAACTGCAGAATTTCAAATGGAGCTAACACAGATATTAACACAATTTGAAGAAGACAGTGAACCTCTACTTGAACTCCAAGAATTAGGCGAGTTACAACAAACAGATAAGCAGGAAGAACCAAAACCCAGTACTAGCACTGCAGTCCACATAGATGAAGATGCCACACAAAAATATATCCAGGAAGGCAAAAACCCCAACACACTGAAAAATACTAACATTGATATTACTAACTTTCAAAATACTTAAAAGAGAAACACAATATAGACACTGCTCTTGAAAGCATTACAGCGGCAAACCTGGATAAATTTCTGGCTACCTTCTTCAAGCAATGCACCAAAAAAGATGGAACTCTCTATGAGCCCTTAAGACTATGTGCCACATTCCAGAGTCTTGAAATATACTTAAAAGGAAAACGCTATCCAGAACCTCTATCAACATCACCTGCATTCCTCACAACCAGAGAGGTCTGCAGTGTAAACAAAAACTCCTCAAAAGTTATGGCAAGGGCAACAAACCAAAGGCTGCAGATGAGTTGACAGATTCCCTAATCAATAAACTCTATGGGACTCAACTAGGCCCACACAACCCTGACAGCTTACTCAATACCATGTGGTTAATAGTTAGCCTATGCTTTGGCATCAGAGACACAACTGAAATGAGTGCAGTCAAATGGGGGGACATTATCATGCAAAAGATGATAATGGACTATCCTACCTGTGGAACACCAGTGAACATCAAATAAAAACTAGACAAGGCTCCAACCAAAAAGAATGTAGAAAACTAAAGCCCGGGCATACAAAGTACAACAAGATCCTACCAGATGCCCAGTAACCAATTACAAACTCTACAGTACCCACAGGCCCTGCCAAAGTAACCCCTGAAGCACCCTTTTTCTTGCTGCTCAACATCAAACCAAATCAAACATCAAAGGTCCAAAAATGGTTTAAAAATCAGCCTGTGGGAATTAATAAGTTCTCCACTATTGTCAAAAACATAGTTACCAGTGCAGGCATACAAACTAATAAAAACCTCACTGACCATTCTGTATGAAAGTACCTCGTACAAGAATTAGTGGACAGTGGGATTCTACCAACCAAAATCATACAGATTTCAGGCCATAAGGAGCTGCAAAGCCTGAACCAATACTCAAAGCACAGTGACTCCAAACAACAGCAAATAAGCACCTTGCTAAGTGGTGATCAGGTTCCACAGTCCAAGCCTCCCACCAACAACAAGAACTGACCACTCTGCCCACAAACTACAAACACCTACAGAGACCGTACATCAGCAACCCCTCCAGATATGCAAAGCAAGTGACCTTTAGTATCATACAAGGAAAGCATCATTATATGACCTACAAAACTCACACAAAACTACAAACTAAAACTCCTCCTTCCACCCAATACCCCCCATCACCACCACTTCCACCCTTCTAAACACCACCCCACATTACTACACACTGCAAACCAAACTTATAATCCTCCTCTCCCCCAGCACCTGCAGGTAACAAATATGACAGCTATGGCAAAAAGTGACCAATGGTCTTAGATACCGACAGCGACTCTGAATAAACTTCCAAACCACCATATACTCTGTAAAACAAAAATGTCAAAAACCTGTAAAACTGAATAGAAGATTGATTACAGGATGGAAAATGACCTGAAAGTAATTGAACCCTCCTGGAGAAAAAAATCCTGAAAAAGCAGAAAGAAGATCTGTGCCTAACTGAACATTCCTTTGTAAAATACTCTAGAAATGGGGGGAGACCCCCCTCAGAATAAATAGACCCTCTAAGCAAAAAAGGCTGTCAAAGCAGAAAAAATATTTAACAATAACTGGACCTTCCTTGTTTGAAACCTGCAAACACCTTAAAAAAAAAAAAACCTTCTGACCGTCACCATCTTTGGAATACAGAGCAACTACTACCAGAAAGGCGATCTGAATCAAAAGACAGAAAATAAACAATACACATTCTCTACAATAAAGGACTCTATAAAACCCTATGGACTAGAACACAGACTTAAACTCATCCATCACCCCACTACCTTTACCCCACCTCAACCCCATACCCCAATGTTCTTGAAAAGTGTTGTTTTCCGAAAATACATTGTTTACTGCAAGTTTAAAAAATCTTGCAGACCCATACACTGTTCAAAACTATTGCAATTCTGTTTACAATGAGCACAGATGTTACTATTCTCTTTTCTCTTTAATAAATGTTGCAAAAACTTACCTTCTCACTCTTTATTCCTGGCAAATGATCACACCAAACTAGGACATACAAAAAAAAGCAACTGTAAAAATTGACTCCTCAAAGTCTTAATCCACAGGTACTTCAATAAACCCAGAAGAATACCATCCAGGACCAAATCATCGCCAGCTCACCCCCCAAAAAAACCCAATAAATCCATCCAGACCAGAAAGCAAGCATCCAAAGAAAATAGCAATCCTAAAACTCCGAAAGTGCAAAAAATCATCCTCCGAAGTCCATCGACAAACAAAACACCACTCCATCACCTTCACCACTGAAATCCACAGCCTCCTCCTGAAGTGTTCCATAAATCTACCGACAGACACTGAGTACTCAGACACCCACAACAACGCTACATTCCCGGCAGCAAAAATGACAAAATCCCACTCTCCAGAAGGCCGCAACCTCGAGCACTCGAACAGGACATCCTCCTCGAACTCCTTCCTACCGAAACTGCACTACAAATCTCAACCATGTGCATCAACCAATCACAAAGCACACTCACCACACACACAACCAATTACATCAACACACACACACACCAATCATTCCAACACACAACTCCCCCAGCCAATCAAAACCACTTTCCCACATTAACTCAGCCAATAAAATCAATCCAACCACCCTCCCTCCATTCACGAGCCAGCCAATCAAAGCCTACAATCATACACACATTCACAAAGCAAGCAATACAGCAGAGTACTACCACTAAAACAAAATAGTCATCAATCCAAAAACAATGAAATATAGCAAACTTCAACCACAACCAAAACCACCACAAAACCCATTGCATAAATTGCACATGCGATGGGGGACAGTGGAATAAACTAGTAATTTTCACACATCCCTGGTGACCTCAGGTAAATCACTCACTGGCTTCCCTATGCTCGCCACTCGTGGGGATTACCGAGGTCACCGGGGCTTGTGAAAATAACTAGTTCATCCCACGGTCCCCATTACATATCATATATGATATATAGTGGTGAGCTGCCTGATAAATGATTTATCTATACAAGTGCTGTTTGGCGTTGGGTAACTCCACGCATGGCGTAAGCCACGAGTGAGGTGTCCAAGGTCAAACAGCACAAGTGTAGATAAATCATTTATCTGACAGCTCACCATTGCATATTTCATTTATGCAATAGGGATGCTTCTTATCAGTGCAGGAACATTTGATTTTGACTGTTTATCTTTTTTTTATGATAATTTCTGGGACTTTCTGGGACTTTTGGTTAACTTTCCTAGTTTATGTCCACCTTGCGTGGTGGTTGCTATTAAATGAAACAACACTCATTTTGTAGACAACTTCTTGCTGAACAAATGTAATGGTCACAGCACCATGCTACCTTTTTTGCTTTAAGGTCATTCACATTTGTTTGTTGAAAAAGTGAAACAATAACATAATTTTTTTGCTGTTTTTTGCTAATTATAAAAAATTAAAAGGTATCTATGAATGAAACACCACTCATTTTGTAGATATTTTTGTGCTGAACATTTTTCGTGCTCACAGTACCATGCTATCATTTTTAGTTTTAAAGTGATTCACATTTGTTTGTCAGAAAAGTGAAAACAAAACTGGATTTTATGCTGCTTTTGCTAATTATAAAAATAAGTATCTATAAATGAAACACCACTCATTTTGTAGATATTTTTGTCCTGAACAATTTTCGTGCTCACCACACTATGCTATCATTTTTCATTTTAAAATTATTCACATTTGTTTGTCAAAACAGTTCTATGTTTCTATGTAAAAAAGTAACAAAAAAAAAAAGCTTTGATTGATAGTTTTAGAGTTTATCCACATACATGCTATAAATCTATGGTGGTTAGATTTATCCCATGTATGTGGAGATAAATTGATTTATGCAATGGATTGTGCCTCCACAGCTATTGCATAAATATACACACACACACACACACACAACACACATATATATATATATATGTAATAGATAACCCACTCTAGGTGTGTGGTCATGCCATGCTATATGCATACCTTGGTGTGTTGTTACGCATGAGGCCACAGACAGCGTATATCAACCACACAAGGTGTGCATATATCAGAGCACGACCGTACACCCTAGAGTGGGTGATCTATCTTATAAAATGTCAAAATTATTTTGGAGGGGGTGAAAGTGCAGGTGTGTGGTCACGCTCTGATATACGCACAGTCATAGACATAGAAACATAGACTTTGACGGCAGATAAGGACCGCTAGGCCCATCTAGTCTGCCCATTTCCCTACCTACAGGATAGGCTGCAGATCCTAGTTAACCAACAGCCTTTATCTTCCTGCCCCCACAAGAATTGCCTTATGTCTGTCCCATGCATTCTTGAATTCTCCCATGTTTTAGACCCCACAACTTCCTCAGGAAGGCTGTTCCATGCATTCACTACCCTCTCTGTGAAATAATACTTCCTCACATTGCCCCTGAACCGCCCTCCTTCTATCTTTAAATTGTGTCCCCTTGTTCTTGCAAGTCTCTTTTTCTGAAAGATGCTACCCTCTTGGACTTTGTTGATTCCCTTGAGGTACTTGAAAGTTTCTATCATGTCCCCCCTCTCCTTCTTTCCTCAAGGGTATACATATTAAGCTCCTTTAGTCTCTCCTCATACGGCTTCTCTTGCAGACCCTGCACCTTTTAGTTGTCCTCCTCTGGACTGCCTCTATCCTGTCTATGTCCTTGCGGAGATGGGGTCTCCAGAACTGGACACAGTATTCCAGATGGGGTCTCACCAACTGTCTGTACAGAGAGATAACAACTTCCTGTTTTCTGCTGCTGATGCCTCTCCTATACATCCCAGTATACCCCGGCCCTCCCTACTGCCTTTTCATTGCTTGCTAACCTTAGGTCATCTGATATGATTACCCCAGGTCCCTTTCCTGTTTTGTTGTTGTTACTACCTCCCACCCATTGTGTATTCTTCCCCTGGGTTCTTGTTTCCCAGGTGCATTATTTTGCACTTTTTTGCATTGAATCCTAGCTGCCATACGTCTGACCATTCCTCCAACCTTGCCAAGTCCCTTTTCATCCTTTCCACGCCTCCTTGTGTATCAACCCTGTTGCAGATCTTTGTGTCATCTGCAAAAAGGCATACTTTTCCTTCCAGTCCCTCTGCAATGTCACTGATGAAGACATTAAAAAGGACTGGACACAATACTGAACCCTGCGGTACCCCACTAGTAACCGCCCTTTCTTCAGAGTGGACTCCATTTACAATTACCTTCTGTGTCCTGTTGTCCAGCCAATGTTTTACCCAGGCTACCACCCTGGGACCCACTCCCAGGCTGGTTAATTTGACTATCAGTCTTTTGTGTGGGACTGTGTCAAATGCCTTGCTAAAGTCTAGGTAGGCCATGTCCACAGCCCCTCCCTGGTCTACTACTTTGGTCACCCAGTCAAAGAAATCTATTAGATTCGTCTGACATGACCTTCCCGCTGTGAACCCATGCTGCCTTGGATCCTGTGCTCCACTGACCTCTAGGTACTCAACTATTCTTTCCTTCAGAAGTGACTCCATCACTTTCCCTACCACAGAGGTCAGACTGACAGGTCTGTAGTTTCCTGCCTCTGTCTTGGTCCCACTTTTGTGAAGGGAATCACATCCACCTTCCTCCAGTCCTCGGGTACCACACCATCCTCCCATGATTTATTAAAAAGAGTAGCCAGTGGTTTCACTAGTTCCTTCCTTAATTCTTTTAGAATTCTGGGGTGAATTCCATCAGGACCCATTGCTTTGTCCACCTTCAGTTTTAGGAGTTCTTGCAGAACCCTTTCTTCTGTGAAAGGACTGGGATTGACCCCCTATCAAGAGTGCTTCTGTTAATTGGATTAGGCACTTCCCCCTCCTCTTTTGTGAATACTGAGCAGAAATATTCGTTCAGTATTCCTGCTTTTTCACTGTCCCCCTCTGCCCACCCACCGTTCATTCTATTCAGCCTCACTATCCCTCCCTTTGTCTTTCTACGCTCGCTGATGTACCTATAAAGGTTTATTCCCTTCTTAACTGAGTTGGCTATCTTTTCCTCAGTTTGGGCCTTTGCTATTCTGACTTCCCTCCTGCTTCTTTCTGCCTTAACTGGTACAGCTCTCTGTCCTGCTCCTTCTGTGTTTCCTTATACTTCCGGAATGCTATCTTTTCTTCCTGACTTTCACAGCCACCTCTTTTGAGAACCACAGTGGCTTTTTCTTCGTTTGATTTGTTTATTTGCTTCACACAAAGGCTTGTTGCGTCTGTGATGGCAGTTTTGATAATTCCCATTGTTGCTCACACCTCCTTCTAGCCTGTTTGCTAGTGCTTTTCTGAGGCACTCTCCCATCTTGCCAAAGTCAGCCCTCCTAAAGTCCAGTACCCTCACTTTTGTATGGCTTGACTCTGTAGCTGAGTTTAACGTGAACCACACTGTTTGATGGTCACTTGTCATATGATGTGTTTCAACCAATCAACAGACACGATTTTTCCTACCCATTTTATAATAAATAAATATATATATATATATATATATACACACACATATACATACGATACACACACATATATATATATATATATATATATATATATATAAATATACAGACACACACACACACACATATTATATATATAAATATATATATACACACACACACACACACACACACACACACACACACACACACATATAACTGAATAAATATTTTTTCAATATTCACAAAAGAAGAAGAAGGAGGTACCTAAACCAAACAATAAAAGCACTCTTGGTGGGGTTGATACCAGTCCTTTCACAGAAGAAAGGGTCATGAAGGCACTTAAAACTCAAAGTGGACAAAGCAAAGGGGCCTGATGGGATTTACCCCAGAATTCTGAAAGAACTAAGGGGAGAACTAGTGACAACTGACTATCCTTTTAAACAAATCATGGGAGGGTGGTGTGGTACTAGAGGACTGGAGAAGGGTGGATGTGGTTCCTCTTCACAAAAGTGGGAGGAAGGCAGAGGCAGGAAACTACAGACTTGTTAACTTCACCTCGGTGGTATGGAAAATGATGGAATCACTTCTGAAAGAAAGAATTGTTGAGTACCTAGAGGCCAGCAGGGCACAGGACCCAAGGCAGCATGGATTCACAGCAGGAAGGTCATGCCAGACCAATCTAATAGATTTCTTTGACTGGGCGACCAAAGTAGTAGACCAGGGAAGGCTGTGGATATGGCCTACCTAGATTTTAGCATGGCATTTAACACAGCATCACACAAAAAGACTAATAAACAAGTTAGTCAGCCTGGAAGTGGGTGCCAGGGTGGTAGTCTGGGTAACAAGTTGGCTGGACAACAGGACCCAGAGGGTAATAGTCAATGCAGTACACTCTGAGGAAAGGGGGTTACTAGTGGGGTACCACAGGGTTCATTATTGGGATCAGTCCTCTTTAATGTCCTTATAGGTGGCATTGCAGAGGGTCTGCAAGAAAAGGTATGCCTCTTTGCAGATGACACAAAGATCTGCAACAGGGTTGATACACAAGAAAGGGGTGCAAAGGATTGGAAGGGATTTGGCAAGATTGGAAGAATGGTCAAAAATATGGCATCTTAGATTTAATGCAAAAAGGAGCAAAGTAATGCACCTGGGAAGCAAAAACCCAGTGGAAGAGTACATAAGGGGGGGTACTAACAACAACACAAATGGAAAGGAACTTGGGGGTAGTCATATAAGATGATCTTAAGGTAGGCAAGTAATGTGAGAAGGAGGGCTGGGTGGATACTAGGATGTATCGGGAAAGGCATCACCAGTAGAAAACAGGAAGTTGTTGTATCCTCCATAAAGACAGTTGGTGAGACCCATCTGGAGTAGTGCATACAGTTCTGGAGACCTCATCTCACAGGGACATAAATAGAATGGAGGCAGTCCAGAGGAGGCAACTATAATGGTGCAGGGGCTACAACAGAAGCCATACAAAGAGAGATTAAAATGCTCAATATGTATACCCTTGGGGAAAGGAGAAAGAGGGGGACATAACAGAAACTTTTAAGTACCTCAAGGAAATCAACAAAGTCCAAGATGGGAGCATCTTTAAGAAAAAGAGATGTACAAGAACAAGGGTTACAATCTGAAGATAGAGGAGGATGGCTCAGGGGCACCATGAGGAAGTACTTTTTCACAGAGAGGGTGGTGGACACATGGAACTGCCTTCCTGAGGAGGCTTCGGGGCCAAAAACAGTGGAGGAATTCAAAAATGTATGGGACAGACATAAGGCAATTACAGTGAGGGGTAGGAGGACGTAGGGTTTTGGGTAACTGGAATCTGCAGCTTATCCAATAGGTAGGAAATGGGAAGACTAGATGGGCCAAGTAGTCCTTATCTGCCATCAGAGTCTTATGTTTCTATGTTCACACACACACACACATATGTATTCATTGCAAAAAACTACGTTAATGCACAGATAGAGACCTAGAGGTACACCAAGACAGTGTTTATGCTGAATGATGGCAGCTTCTGAGATACCCTTGGAGTCATCTGAAGGGCTGAGAAAGCTGATAATCGTGTACAGCCTGATTCTCGGAGAGACCAGTCTGCCACAATCTCAGTCATTATTACTGTCTATCTATATGCTCACATGCTTTGGCCTTTGGCTGCTTTGTCCCTGCCTTCTTTGATCTCTGCTCATCTTCCCCCACCTCATCTGGCCTGCTGTCCAGTTTTTTGTCCTCCATTCTTCTCTTTGATGACATCTCCTTCTTACTACAGTACCTTTTCCTTCATTTCCTTCTTCTTCACTGATGGCTGCTCACACGAGTTTTGGAACATGCGAGAAAGTTGCGGGGCTAATATTCAAAAGGGCACAGGGTTAAAGAGTGTTTTTTTGTTTGTTTTTGCAGACCCCTGTTTTTTTTATTGATAGAAATACCTTGGAATTAACACATTCTGAATGTAAAACACAGAGAAATATGGTGTCCCATATACCTCAAAAGGCAAACCTTAAAGCAATTTCTAGAGTTTCTGATCCTATGGATTTAAATGGAGGCTCATACTACAGCTCTGGATCTCTTTATCTCCTGTAGCATTACCACTATAACTGACCATATGGCTAAAGTGTCACCAAAATAACAGACCATAAAACAAAAGTGTCGCTAAAGTTATGGACCAACTGGAAAAGTGACATCAAAGTTACTGACCATATGGGAAAAGTGTCACCACTGCAACTAACTGTATAAGAAAAGTATCACAGTTGTATGAACATATGAAAATTGGCAGCAAAAAAAGGCATTTATGGTCTGCCAAGTCTGCTAGATGGTGCAGCTAGCAGCCCTTTTGCATACAGTCAGTTGTAACTGACTATATGGAAAAAGTGGCACAGAAATAACTAGCCATATGGCAAAAGTGGCACCAGAGTAACTGACCATGTGGTAAAGTTGTCACTGAAGTAACTTGCCATATGAGAAATGTATCACTGACATAACTGACCATATGTGAAAAGTGTCAACGAAGTAACTGACAATATGGGAAAATGGTGACCAAACTAACTAACCAACCAACCATACTGAGAAAGGGTCACCAAGTTAACTGAATGTGTAAGAAGTGTATCACCGAGGTAATTAACTGTATGGGAAAAGTGTCACAGAATTAACTAGTCATATAGGAAAAGTGTCACTGAATTAACTGACCATATGGGAAAAGTGTAACAATGTAACTGATGATATGGGGAAAGTGTCACTGAAGTAACTGACCACATGGGAGAAATGTAACCGAGGTAACTGACCACATAGCAAAAGTGTCACCAAAGTAACTATCTATATGGGAAAAGTATCACCCAAGAAACTGATTATATAGGAAAAGGATCACTAAAATAACCGACCATATGGGAAAAGTGTCACTGAAGTGCCTAATCATATAGGGAAATCATGACCAAGGTAACTGACCATATAGGAAAGCTGACACTGAAATAACTGACCATCTGGAAAAAGTGTCATGGAAGTAACTAACCATATGGAAAAGGTGTCACTAAAGTAACCACATGAAAAAAATTTCACAAAAGTAATGGACCATATAAGAAAGTGTCACTGAAGCAACTGACCATAGGGAGGAAATTGTCACTGAAGTAACTGACCATATGGAAAGAGGTCACCAAAGTAACTGACCATAGGGGAAAATTGTTACTTGAAGTTACTGACCATGGGGGGGTGTCACTGAAGTAACTGACCATATGGAAAAGGTCACCAAAGTAACTGACAATAGGGGAAAAGTGTCACTAGAGTAACTGATTATATGACAGAAGTGCCACTGAAGTAGCTGACGATATGGGAAAAGTGTCACCAGAGTTACTGACCATACAGGAAAAGGTTCACCGAGGTAACTGAATATACAGTATGGAAAATTTGTCACCAAAGTAACAGCATACGAGAAGAGTGTCATCTAAGTAACTTTCCGTATAGGCAGTGTCACCAAATTAACTGACCATATGGGAAAGGGGTCAGCAAAGTAACTGGTCATATGGGAAGAGGGTCACTGAAGTAAATGACTATATGGAAAAAGTGTTGTGAAAGTATCTAACCATATTGAAAACGTGTCACTGAAGTAGGGGAAAGGGGGAAGGGGAGACTGTTTAATCAGGAAAGGCACACTAAGCTAAAGCTTGTTTCCAAGTGCGCCCTGAGAGCAAGGGAAGTTAAGTGACCTGCCCAAGATTACACAGTATGCAAGCTGGGCAGTGAGATTCAAACCCATGTCTTCAGATTTGCATCTCAGAACCCTAAACTAAAGCATTATATTACCTCCTTCATGATCATATGGAAAAAGTGTCAAACGTAACTGACCATAAGGGAAAAGAATCACTGAAGTAACTGATCATATGAGAACAGGGTCACTGAAGTAATTGATCATAGGAAAAAGTGTCACAGAAGTAACTGACCATATGAGAAAAAGGTCACTGAAGTAACTGATCATAGGAAAAAGTGTCACCGAAGTAACTGACCGTATGAGAAAAGGGTCACTGAAGTAATTGATCATAGGAAAAAGTGTCACCGAAGTAACTGACCATATGAGAAAAGGGTCACTGAAATAACTGATCACAGGAAAAAGTGTCACCAAAGTTACTGAACATACAGTATGGGGAAAAGGGTCACCAAATGATTGACCATATACGAAAAGCATCACCGAAGAAATTATGCCGCTATAGAGAATTGAAGTTGTGACTGGCTGGTCAAGGGGCTGTGTATAATGGGGTTTATGCTAAAATATGCAGAATCTGATAACTGATTAAATGCAGATTTATTCTGAACCCTTAACAGGAGCTTTGGTCAGGCACCAGTTGCATGCTCACCATTGTTACCTCATGCTGTTTGTACCTACCTGTCAATAAAGGTTTGGAATCTTTCTGAGCAGTTTCCTACCTAAATTATACAGCCCTGTGTCTGAGAGATTTCATAAAGTGTATTGTGTTTAATGTTATCACACTGGTTGATACAAATATAAATGAAGCATAGAAACTGTGTAATGCATGGTTGTATCGCAGCCAAGCCTGAATTCTTACTGAAAGTTTCAACATGGGCTTTTGCAAACCCCACCTCAAACATTGGTACTGTCATTCCGTTAAGTGGTCCCAAAAGGTGACTCTGCACCTGCAAAATCACATTTCGGGACAGAGTAACAAGATGACAGTGACATTGTTCATGAGGTGGGGTCCCACTAACCCCATGTTGAAAATTTGGGATCAGAATTCCACATAATGGCTGAGACAGCAACAAAAGTTGTAAACCCCCCATTGACAGCCATTACAGAAACATAAACGTTGACAGCAGATAAGAACCGCAAGGCCCATCCAATCTGCCTATTTTTCTGCCTTATGACTGTGCCATCGGCCTGTACTCTGTCAATGGCCTATCTATTCATACTCATCTGTATTGCTCCCTTATGCCTATCCCATGCCTGCTTGAAGCTCTGCACTATATTCATATTCAACACTTCCTGGGCTAGGCCGCTCCATGCATCCAACCCTTTCTGTGAAAAAGAATAGCACATTCCCTTAATTGGCCTCCTTCTAATCTCATACTGTGTCATCTTGTCCTGCTATTTTTCTTATATTGAAACATGTTTGACTTTCATCTTGTTAATGTCCTTAAGATGTTTGAATGTTTCAATCAAATCACCTCTCTCTCTCCTTTGCCCTAGGGTAGATATTTTGAGCTCTGTTAATCTGTCCTCATATGTTTTCTGATGCAACCCCTGCACCATTTGGTTGCCCTTCTCTGGACACATCCATTTTGCTGATGTCCTTGTGCATGTGTGGCTTCCAGTACTACATGCAGTACTCCAGGTGAGGCCTAACCATTGTCTTGTAAAGAGGGATTATTACCTCCCTCTTGCATCTTGCGTTACTCCTACTAATACATCCCAACATCCCCCTAGTCTTACCTACTGCTTTAGTGGTCTGCTTGGATGATTTTAAGTTATCTGTGATGATGATGCACAAGTCTCTTTCTTTCCTTGTGATTGCCAGCAATTCCCCTCCCAACCTATAGGTGACTTCAGTGTTTCTCTTCCCTATGTGCATGATCTTGCACTTCTTTGCATTAAACCCCATTTGCCACTCTTCCGACCATTTTGCCTGTTTATCCAGATCTCTTTTCATTCTGCCCACCTCATCTAGATCACCTACTTTGTTGCAGATCTTGGTGTCATCTGCAAACAGACAAGCCTTACCCTCCAGTCCATCTGCGATGTCACTGATGAAAATATTGAAGAGGACTGGCCCCTTGACTAATCTCTAAGGTACCCCACATGTGACTTGCATCTCTTCTGACTGTATACTATTTACCACCACTCTCTGTTTTCTGCCCGCCAACCAGTTTGCCACCGAGTTGACCAACTTCTGACCCACCCTGAGCCTACCCAGGTTATTAATGAATCTTCAATGTGGAACAGTATCGAAAGCTTTGCTGAAGTCAAGGTAGGCAACATCAACTGCTCCCTCTGGGTCCACCACTCTGGTTACCCAGTCAAAAAAAATCCATGAGATTAGTTTGTCAGGACCTTCCTGTTGTAAACCCATGCTGTCTTGGATCCTGTGCCCCTATGGATTCCAGGTGTTGCACTATCCTTTCCTTAAGGAGTGCCTCCATAGTCTTGCCCACTACTGAGGTAAGACTGACTGGTCTGTAGCTCTCTGCTTCCTCCCCTCTACCACATTTGTGTAGCAGGATCACATGAGCCCTTCTTTAGTCTTTTGAGACCTCTCCTGTGCTCAGAGACTCAGTAAACAGTTTTGATATGGCTCTGCTAGTTCCACTCTTGGCTCTTTTAGTACCCTGGGATGTATGCCATCAGGTCTCATTGCCTTGCCCACTCTGAGCTTAGTGAGCTCTTGTAAGACCCTTTCTTTTGTGAAGAGACTAGGGCTTACCATGATTCCTGAGTTGCAGTTCAGCTTTGAAGAGAGCAGACATGTCCCTATCCACAGAAGATCACAGCTGACAACCTTGGAGGGCAAGTATGGGGGGGGTAAGGGGAGATGGGTGCACAGAGGGGGGGTCAGGATGGGGAGATGATGAGGGACCATTTTCTTTTTTGTAGACAGTAAAAAAAACAATGGATGTCGGGGGACAGTTTTCTACATTTAAGGTTAACATTCCAATGTACACCTACTGGACACACTGGGGTGGGCTCCCAGTGTGATACATGGATCAGAGGGAGCATGATATGAAGGCTGGGGATTGTGATGTGTGGGTGGAGGGACCACTATATTACCAGAGAATTGTCCTGACAAATTACTTCAGGTAACTTTGAATTACTGCCAGGGTCACTGTCACAGTACCGCATGCTTTTTGCTGGCGGTAATCGGCGCCTCCATATATGTGGCACAAGACCTTGTAGCACAGCACTGATGTTTTGAAAATGCTGCTGTGCCAGCATTGATGTCCACTCCACTACCCTACATACATTACCTTTTAGTGTTGACGCTATCACACATTGCTGGCACTCAAAGGGTTTTGAATATTGCAGCCTGGCACAAATAACATTATTCCAGTGCAACGGATTTGCACCATGTGCAAAGCTTCAATATATGGCCCACAGTCTGGTCAAATTCGCCTTAGCTATACCAAACTTTTACCTAAGGAATTTTTGTGAATATGACTGTCTATTAGGACCCCATTGTAAATTAGCTTTGGCTAAACTGGGTTATCCCGTTTCTGGTATCAGAAATATATCTTTTACTACCACTACTGTTAAGTTTGTTGTAATTGTATGCATTCGTAAAATAAAATAAAATTAAACTTGAAACACATAACCCCTGCACTGCCACCTGGGAGTCCCGGATTTGAGAATAGGTGTCTGACTCTGGGCATTATACCAATGATACACACATAAACCCTGCACTGCCACCTGGGAGTCCTGGGTTGGAAAACAGACTACACTCCCATCTTGGCATTATACCAATGATGCAGACATAACCCCCTGCACTGCCACTTAGGCATCCCAGGTTGGAGAACAGACTCAGCATTCCCACCCTGGTATTATACCAATGGTACAGACATAACCCCTGCACTGCCACCTGGTAGTTCTGAGTATGGGAACAGACTCGAGTTTCCCCACCCTGTTATTATACCAATGATACAGACATAACCCCTGCACTGACACCTGGGAGTTCCAGGTTTGAGAACAGACTTAGGTTTCCTACCCTGGTATTACACAAAGGACACAGACATAACTTCCTGCAGTGACAAATAGGAGTTCTCGGTTTGCTGCATGGAAACTTCCAGAGCTCAGTTCAGTTACCCATCATCTCTTACTGCCACCAGGCATCTTTTTGCCAAATGGAAACCTCTGGAGCTCAGTTCAGTTACCCCTCTTCTCTTATCTCCCCGGGCATCCCCTCTGCCACATGGAGACCTCAGGAGCTCAGTTCAATTATCCCTCATCGCTTACTGTTTGTTGTTTACAGCATCACCCCAGTTTCGTCCTGAGGTGCCTCTCTCTATTTTTACTGGGACTCTCAAGATACAGCCTGGAAAGCTTTCACAAAATCTGGACAAGCATCAGACTGGCTATCCTATCCACAACCGAGGAACACCTGCAAAACAGGAACCAATAAATCAAAGCAGGAATATCTTCAATCTCTGCAGGGTGAAAATATTGCTAACCCCAAACATTTCTGGTCTGAAGTAAACTCTTTACTGAAGGGTAATAAATATAACATCCCACAAACCATGATCTCTAATGGTACCACACTATCTAACCCTTCAGAGATAGCTGCTGGAATAAATCTCTTCTTCATGGACCTGATCAAATATAAATTTGATCTGCCTGCCTGCCACCCCCATGAACCATCAATCTCAAATCCATATGTCTCTCATTCCCCCTCCTATCTAAAACTCACCACATAGACTTTGACAGCAGATAAGGACTGCTAGGCCCATCTAGTCTGCCCATTTCCCTACCTACAGGATAGGCCGCAGATCCTAGTTAACCAACAGCCTAATTCTTCCTACCCCCCACAAGAATTGCCTTATGTCTGTCCCATGCATTCTTGAAATCTCCCACAGTTTTCGACCCCACAACCTCCTCAGGAAGGCTTTTCCATGCATCCACTACCCTCTCTGTGAAATAATACTTCCTCACATTGCCCCTGAACCACCCTCCTTCTATCTTTAAATTGTGTCCCCTTGTTCTTGTAAGTCTCTTTTCTGAAAGATGCGGCCCTCTTGGACTTTGTTGATTCCACTGAGGTACTTAAAAGTTTCTATCATGTCTCCCCTCTCCCTTCTTTCCTCAAGGGTATACATATTAAACTCCTTTAGTCTCTCCTCATACGGCTTCTCTTGCTGACCCTGCACCATTTTAGTTGCCCTCCTCTGGACTGCCTCTATCCTGTCTATGTCCTTGCGGAGATGAGGTCTCCAGAACTGGACACAGTACTCCAGATGGGGTCTCACCAACTGTCTGTACAGAGGGATAACAACTTCCTGTTTTCTGCTGCTGATGCCTCTCCCTATACATCCCAGTATACCCCCAGTCCTCCCTACTGCCTTCTCACATTGATTGCTAACCTTAAGGTCATCTGATATGATTATCCCCCGGTCCCTTTCCTTTTTTGTTGTTGTTACTACCTCCCCATCCACTGTGTATTCTTCCCCTGGGTTCTTGTTTCCCAGGTGCATTATTTTGCACTTTGCATTGAATCCTAGCTGCCATACTTCTGACCATTCCTCCAACCTTGCCAAGTCCCTTTTCATCCTTTCCACGCCTCCTTGTGTATCAACCCTGTTGCAGATCTTTGTGTCATCTGCAAAAGGCATACTTTTCCTTCCAGTCCTCTGCAATGTCACTGATGAAGACATTAAAAAGGACTGGACCAATACTGAACTCCTCAGTGTACCTCACTAGTAACCCTCTTCTTCAGAGTGGACTCCATTTACAATTACCTTCTGTGTCCTGTTGTGCAGCCAATGTTTTATTCCAGGCTACCACCCTGGGACCCACTCCCAGGCTGGTTAATTTGAGTATTAATCTTTTGTGTGGGACTGTGTCAAATGCCTTGCTAAAGTCTAGGTAGGCCATATCCACAGCCCCTCCCTGGTCTACTACTTTGGTCACCCAGTCAAAGAAATCTATTAGATTCATCTGACATGACCTTCCCGCTGTGAACCCATGCTGGGTCCTGTGCTCCACTGGCCTCTAGGTAATCAACTATTCTTTCCTTCAGAAGTGACTCCATCACTTTCCCTACCACAGAGATCAGACTGACAGGTCTGTAGTTTCCTGCCTCTGTCTTGGTCCCACTTTCGTGAAGGGAATCACATCCGCCTTTCCCAGTCCTCGGTACCACACCATCCTACCATGATTTATTAAAAGAGTAGTCAGTGGTTCTACTAGTTCCTCCTTAATTCTTTTAGAATTCTGGGGTGAATTCCATCAGGACCCCTTGCTATGTCCACCTTCAGTTTTAGGAGTTCTTGCAGAACCCTTTCTTCTGTGAAAGGACTGGGATCGTCCCCCTATCAAGAGTGCTTCTGTTATTGGATTAGGCACTTCCTCCTCTTTTGTGAATACTGAGCAGAAATATTCATTCAGTATCCCTGCTTTTTCACTGCCCCCCTCTGCCCACCCACCATTCATTCTATTCAACCTCACTATCCCTCCCTTTGTCTTTCTACGCTTGCTGATGTACCTATAAAAGGTTTTATCCCCCTTCCTAACTGAGTTGGCGATCTTTTCCTCGGTTTGGGCCTTTGCTATTCTGACTTCCCTCCCTGCTTCCTTCTGCCTTAACTGGTACAGCTCTCTGTCCTGCTCCTTCTGTGTTTCCTTATATCCGGAATGGTATCTTTTCTTCCTGACTTTCACAGCCACCACTTTTGAGAACCATAGCGGCTTTTTCTTTCATTTTGATTTGTTTATTTGTTTCACACAAAGGCTTGTTGCGTCTGTGATGGCAGTTTTGATGATTCCCCATTGTTGCTCCACACCTCCTTCTAGCCTGTTTGCTAGTGCTTTTCTGAGGCACTCTCCCATCTTGCCAAAGTCAGCCCTCCTAAATTCCAGTACCCTCACTTTTGTATGGCTTGACTCTGTAGCTGAGTTTAATGTGAACCACACTGTTTGATGGTCACTTGTTCCCAGATGGCAACCCACTTCTAGATAAGAGATCCTCTCACTGCCCCCATTTGAGAGTATGAGGTCTAAGATTGCTCCCTCACGAGTGGGGTTCTGAAACTAGCTGTCTAATGCCTGCCACCTGTAGGGCATCAAGAATGGCCCTGCTCTTGGATGTGGCTGCAGCAAATGTGCTCCAGTTAACATCTGGCATATTCAGGTCTCCCATCAACAGTATCTCCCCTTTCTCTGCCATTCTAAGAATGCCTTCTATCATATCCTTGTCCATTCCCTCCCCCTGACATGGGGGTCTGTACACAACCCCTGTGCGGATTGTGGTGCTCTTTCCAGTCTCCAAGGTGACCCACAGTGCCTCCTCTCCTCCCTGTTTACTCTTTTGTTCAGTTGCTTTTATCCCTTCCTTTACATAGAGAGCTACTCCTCCCCCTCTTCTCCCCTGCCTGTCTCTCCTGTAGGTTATGTACCCTGGTATGTTAACATCCCAGTCATGGTTCTCTGTGTACCATGTTTCTGTGACTGCTACGATATCCAGGCATCCCTCTTCCATCAAGGCCACCAGCTCAGGGAGCTTGTTGCCCATACTATGGGCACTGGTACTCATTACCCTCCACTCCTCCCCCAATATCAGTTGTAGACTGTTGTTTGTTCTAGCTGCCAAAATACTGTATATGTATTGCACACCAGTCATCATGTTTCATTTATCAGTATGCAACCTGTAAGTCGCTTCCCTGTCTCATATCAGTGTTTACCACCTGTGGTCACCCATGTGGTACCCTTGTATGTATATCCAGCCTGTATCATGTAACGTGCATTTCATGTATATACTGTTATTACCTATCTGTGTTTGTACTTTAAGTGTTTATGTCACAGGACCTCCTGAGAATGAGCTTGCTCAATGGAGTTTTCCTGCAATAAACTTGAACTTCCTGATGGCCTTATCCCTTTTGCCCCATCCCTGTCCTTCTTGCCTTTGTCACTTTCTCCATTTACCCCTGCCCTTTCCTATTGACACCTCTATGTTGGTGTTTGCTGCACTTACTACCATGATTATTTGGGGGGCTAGGATTTCCCTGCTCCTTTCCAGTGCCTCCCCTTGGCTAGTTTAAAGCTTGCCAATGAAGCATTTAAACCTATCACCCTAGGATCCTGGTTCCTCCCGACAGATGCAGCCCATCATGCCAATATAGGCTTGCATCACTCCAGGTGGACCCCAGTCCCCAATGAAGCCAAATCCCTGAGCTCCACACCAGTTTTTCAACCACTGATTGAATCCCATGGTGCAGAACACTCGAGCCTCTCCTATGCCATGGATGGGCAGAAACATAGAAACTCCATGGTCCATGGTTCTTAAACAGAAAAATAGTCTCATTCCAAATAACTCATCAAGATTTGATTCCCTTCAACCTAATTTCCTCAAGCTAGGAGTACCTGTCATTGCTCACCCAGTATTACTATTAATTAACAAATCCTTCCTCACATGGACTATACTGAACAACTGGAAAAGCATGACAGCTGCCCCATGCACAAAAATTGCACTACTAACCTAGTCGAGAACTATCGGCAAATCTCCATATTATGTCCTTTCACAAAAATACAAAAAAGAATCCTATACAACCATCTTTACTCATTCCCAGAGTAGACCAATGCACCAAATATTCATCAACATGGTTTCCAGAAGCTACATGGCACTAAGTCTGCTCTTCTGCATGTTGCAATGGACATTTTTCAGGCCATTGACCAAGGTTATGGAACCGGGGCAACTATTGTGGACCTCAACAGCCTTTGACCTCATTAGTCATCAATGTCTCTAAAAGCTCCAACTTATGAGGGCTTGATAACCTCTCTCCACTCATTGTTAACCAATTACTTGACCATCAGGCTATAGTGTGTCAAATGGTCTGCTGCTATCCATCACCTCTATCTCCCATCACTGATGGGGTTCCCCAAGGATCCATACTGGGTCCCCTATTATTTTTCATTTTTATAAATGAACTTCCTCAAAATTGTAGAGGGGCATAAGTACAGCCTTTAGTTGATGACACCTTACTATACAGATCCTCTAAAGATATCTCCTCCTTTCACTCAAACCTGGAGAGGGACTTCCAGTTGTTGGAGGCATGTTTCAACGATAACTTACTGGTGCTCAAAGTAAAAAAAAAAAAAGACTAAATCTATGCTGTTCCACCACACCTCATTTGGATTGTCTACCCATCCTCCACTGGTAGTTAAGACCTCAACCAGTGAGGCTCTTGACAAGTTTGACTCCTTCAAACATCTTGGCATAACACTCAAAGAATATCTATCTTTTGGAACACATGAAGATAAAGTAATAAAATTCACTCATCAGAAGTTTGACCTATTATACCGTACAGCCCCCTACCTTAATCCACAGTCCAGGAGGACAATTGTTTCTGCAAATCTACTACCTGGCCTCCTTTACAGTGCTCCACTAATTTACTCTGCAAAGCCCTGTATCATAAACAGACTCAGACAAGCATATCATAGAGTAGCCAAATTTGCTGCAACTGTACAAGCCAGAATCCACCACCGTGACATGCCTATTACCCTAGTATGGGCATCTTTTGAAGTTAAATTGGACATCTCTTTACTTTGGACCACATTTAAACTCATCCATCTTCCCTCCCCAACTAGCCTCTCCAACCTGATCTCACTGAAACCCTTTACCAGGGCCCCTCGTTCATCCCACTATCCTATGTTAAGTCTTTCCAAGACTCGCCTAGCCATGGGTAAGAAATCTCTTTAATTAGTGCCCCCTCCCCCAAATGGAATAGCCTCCCACATGGTTTACTTTCCTGTACATCTCTTCCTCAGTTTAAAAAACATTTCAAAGACATATTCTTCACCCTCCCATCTGTAACTGTAATTAACAGTAATTACATACTAACATACTATTTGCCAGCAGACTAAGCCTTATGGTCTGCTCAGTCTGCTGAACCTCAGAATCCCTAGTTGGGTGCCGGCCCCTCCCTCCCTTGTGTTCCAGAAACCCTATCATCCATCCCCACCTCCTGGGACAGGCCATCATTTGATGCATCCACTTTCTGTGTCTGTCCCACCTCTCTTTGAAGCCCTCCACTGTGGATCTCTGAACCAGCTCACCAGGCAGTGCATTTCAGGGTCCACCACCACTCAGTGAAAAACTCCTCTTTTCCCCTCACCCTTCCACCTTCCAACTTCAAACCATGCCCTCTGGTGATACCTCCCTGCTTTAGTCTAAAGATCCCTCCATTTTACCCTATTTATTCCCTTGAGGTACTTGAAGACCTCAATCTGTGTCCCCTGTCTCTCTCTCCTCTCCTCCAATGAAAACAGGCAGAGCTCCTCAAGTCTATCCTCATCGTCAAATCTCCTAGCCCTCGATCATCTTAGTTGCCTTCCTCTGTACCTCTCCAGGAGCTGTATGTCCTCCTTCAAGTGGTCTCCAGTGCAGCCACAGTACTTAAGGTGTGGTCTAACCAGTCCATTGTACAGTGGCAGAATCACTTCCTTGCTCCTAGAGGTGATCCCCTTACGATGCATCACAACATCCTGTTTGTCTTGCTAGCTGCTCTCCTGCACTGCTCAGAGTTATTCATACATGCATCCACCATGACCCCTAGGTCTTTTTCTCCTATTGGGGCCTCAGCACCTCTCCTCCCAGGGTGTACCTGTGTTTAGGGTTTCCCGCCCAGATGCAACACCTTGCACTTGGTGATATTGAATTTTAATTTCCATGTGTGAGCCCAGCTTCCAGGGTGTCCAGGTCCCTTGGGCCAACCTCCCTCTTCTCCATCAACTACTGCTCCCATCTTGGAGTCATCTGCGAAGAGACTCATTTCACACCTTACCCTCCCTGATGTCCGATATGTATGCATTAAACAGGATCAGACCCAGGACCGAGCCCTGTGGTATCCCACTACCAACCTCTCTAGGTTTGAGAGCTCCCCACAGACCACTACTCCTGGGTGCATCCAGCTAGCCAGTTTTCAATCCATCTGACCATCAAAGGGCCTACTTAACCCCATCAGTTTCTCCACCAGACCATTGTGGGGACAGAGTCAAACGCCTTGCTGAAGTCCAAGAATAATACATCCACTGGCTTTCCCCTGTCCAGTTCTGATGTTACCCATTCATAGAATGCCACAAGATTGGTTTGACATGATCTACCTGGCACAAATCCATGTTGCCGACTATCCAGACCTCCCACCTCCTCCAAGTACACCCCCAATCATTCCTTTAGTATACTCTCCATTAATTTTCCCACCACCGAGGTCAAACTGATGGGTCTATAGTTACCTGGTACCTCCCTCAACCCCCTTTATGGATTGGCACCACATGTGCCTCTTGCCAATTCCCAGGTACCCTCCTGTCTCAAGTGACCTGTTGAAGAGCTCCACCAGGGTGCAGCCAGTATGTCCGCCAATTCCCATAGTACTCTCAGATGAATGCCATTCGCCCAGGAGATTTGTCTTTCTTTAGGGCCTTGAGGGCTAACTCACACCCTTTGGCGAGATAGCATCATCCGTCCTCCACCATACTGACCTTTTATCCTTATCCAGATGTGACACCCTGGGGTACCTCTCCTCCCTCTTGCTCCATTTATGTTGTTCCCTGATCCCACTCACTGCCACTTCTATCCCCATCATGCCTTGCTTTGTAGATATCCCATCCCTCCCTAGTGAACACAGAGGCAAAGTACTCATTAAATACCTCTGCCTGGTCCCTCTCTTCCACTACCCTCCTCGGATCTCAGTCTGCTGAGATGGCCCTTAGTTTTTCTCCGCTCCCCAATGTACTGGAAGAACCCTTTTCCTCCATGTATCCCCTGTGCCAACCGCTGCTCTTTACTGACTTTGCTCCCCACACCATCTGGGTGACTTTTCTAGATGCAGGATGGTACATTTCCTTATCCTTATCCCCTCTTGTTGTTTTATATTTTTTGTAGGCCGCCTTCTTTTCTCTGACGGCTACCTGTACCTCACTGGACCACCAGCATGGTTTATGTAACCTTGCTCCCTTTCATTTCAACTTAGCGCAGATCCTGACTGCCTCATGAAGTCCCTGTTTTATAACCTCCCATCTCCTTTCCACACTTGTCATTGATGTAATCCCCTTCAAGTGATCCTTGAGAATATTTCCCATGCCCACAAAGTCTGTCCCACTGAAGTCCACTGCCAGTGTCCTAGATCTCCCCCCCCCCATGCTTATTTGAAACCAGACAGTATTTTGGTCGCCCCCAGTCAGGGGGTCCTCTAAACCAGGTCCCTTACCAGATCCCCATCTGCCAGAACAACATCCAGGACATGCCCCTCCCTTGTGGGCTCCATCACATGCTGTGTTAAGAACACATCCTGGAAGCCGTCCAGCAGCCTCTGCTCCTTGGCCACCTTAGAGGACATGGTTCCCCAGTTTGTACCTGGCATATTAGGTCCCCAATCAACACCACTCCTTCCCTTTTGGTCCACACTGGGCAATGATGTTGTTCAGCAAACCATCCTCTAGAACATCACTCATCCCGGGGCTCTATACTACACCCAGCTTGACCTTATCTCCTGCTGGGGATCGTAGGTGACCCATAGGCCTCCATGTTCCCTCTGCCTCTTCTACCCTAGCAATTTCTATGTCATCTCTAATGAACATAGCCACTCCACCCCCTCTGCCCCCTTTCTATCCTTCCTAAGCATAGTGTACCCCCGCACATTTAGGTCCCAGTCATGTTTTTGTTGGCCCATGTCTCCGTGACTGCCGCCACATCCACCCCTCCCCTCGAAGAGCATGGCCTCGAACTCTGGCAACTTGTTTCCCAAGCTCCTGGCATTTACTAACACCAACCCCAACCCCTTATCCCTGATCCCTTTGCTGAACCCCACCCATGTTCCTTATACTTCCATTCTCCTCTGCTCCTCCTGTAACCTCCACCCCAGTCTGTTTCCCTCCTCCCTTGGGCTTTGAAGGCTAATTCCTCATCTGGAGGAGAGGGCTTCGGTCAGCCCCTCCCTATCCCTTCCCCTCACAAGTTTAAACCCCACCTTTCTTGAATGTAGTCAGCCATCCCTGTTTAAGGACTTCCTTCCCTAATGGGGCAAGGTGAAACCTATCCTTGGCATACAGTCCCTTATCCTCCCAAACTCCTTTCCAGTTCCCAACACCCCCAACCCACTCTTCACCCCACTTCCTGAGCCAGTCATTAACCTCTGTGAGCTTCATTTTTTCCCCACTGAGGCCTTTGGTACTGGCAATATCCGAAAAGGATGTTGCATCCATTATCCTGACAGACTCTGGCAAGTTCTTGGAACCTTGCTTGGATTTCCAAAACGCTATTTCCTCTAGATCGTTAGTTCCCAAATGCACCAGTAAATCCGTTTCCTCCACAATCCCTAACCAGTTCATACACTATGAACTTTGCTCTGTGCACTGTCAACCCAGAGATACTCACTACCTTCACCTGGCTATGGCATCCATCCCCTGTCCCTCCCACTGGATACCTCTAATCATTGAGTTTCCCAACAGAACCTTAACACCGCCATCATCCTTATGGTTACCTCCACTATGCCCTCTCAGCCCCCATCCCCCTTTATTCGTGCTCTCAATTCCATGGTGGTCTTCCTGCCTTATTAGAGACCCTCTTGTCACCCTCCACTTTCTGCCTCCCTCGTTATTTTGCCCACTTAACTCAGACCCCCTCTGAATAGGTGTCCTTTTAACCCTCTCTTATCCGAACCATTTATCCTGGCCCTGATGGTTTCCCTTCCCCACACTGCCATCCTCCCTTGTAATAGTACCCCTGCCTCCAGAGGCTCTCTGTGGGTCCCCTTTAGCTAGGGCCCCATCCTTGGTACTGACCCACCTGCTGAAGGGGGGGCTCCTCTCCCACCTCATCTCTTACTTTCTCTCCAGTCATGCTCTCCTCCCTCATGTCTGCAATATGTTGCATCTCTCCATCTGCTTAACATTTATGTTTCCCTTCCTCTTGGGACTATTTCTATCCTTTCCATTGCCGGGTCTGTGATGCCCTATGGGTATCCGACTCTCCCCCGCCTCTGTATCAGTTTCTCATTTCCACCAACCCTTCCTCCCCTCTAGGTTGCTTAGTAGCTCAAATTTATTGTGACACTCTATGTCAGCCTCCATCAAGTAACCTGAGTTTTCCCTGACTGCACCTCTAAATTGCCCCTCATCTTCCCTCTTGCTCTGTTCTCCTTAGGAGCTCCCTTCCCACAGTCTGCTGTTTTACAGCCCCTCCCTTCTCAATGTCTGCTCTACTAGGCTTCCACACAACAGCCCCTCCTGACTCTTCCCCCTCCACTCTCTTTGTATTCGGAATGTACACCCCATAAACTTTCCCCTTAGCTTCAACATCCCTATCTAAGGGTCCTCTGTCCCTAATATCCCCCCTCCTGCTTGCTGTAACATAACATCCTGTAATTTCAGAGCGTTGCCCCAGCCTCCCTCTCTCCAGGCCCAATTGAGAATTATTGCCATCCCACAGCCTGTACAGCCTACAAACCTTCCAAAGATGCCTGCCATGGTGGAATATGGCTACCCTATTTGTCCCCCTCTGTTTATAATGGCACAGCCCCTTTTCTCAGTCCCTTCCCCCCAGAATACAGTTTCTCTCTATACTGACTGCAGTTATATACAAACCCAATTCCAACCCCACCAATAAAGTTCCCAAGTCTCACAAACGCATTCAGGCCAGTGTGTGTCCAGTCCCACTAACAGTGTGTGTATGCAGACATCAGGTACTCAGAGGATGTCACAGACCCACCAGTTCCTGTTGCTTCAATTTCAGTCCCAAACAGAAATACACAGCCCTTCAATCCTAATCCCCAGAGCTTTTCAGTATTTAAGAACCAGGCAAACATCACATTTAAATTTCACTGTAATTATCACTGCCAAACAAGTGTTCCCAAGCCTCAAGTTACAATATCACATCTGAAGTAACAGTTCTAACTCAAAGTAGTAATTTTTAACACATAGAACTAATTTCATGTACAAAACTATTCAAATATTTCAGTTAAAACAGAACATAACCCCAGACTTCTGTCCTTACCATCCTCCTGTTTATGTTCCCAAGTGAACCTCAATTGAATTAATTGTCTTCTCTCCACAGACATTTCCTCTCCCAATCTCTTGTCCTAATTTCAAAGGATTATCTCCATCCCATCCTCCTTGACCTAATTTCAGATGAATTCTTTTCCTCCAATCTGCAACTGTAATTAGCCCTCCTATTCACCTCTTCTTTCTCCCCACCCAACTTCTTCTCCCATCCTATTGTCTCTAATCTTCTCCTAGTCCTCAGCCTCTCAAATGATGTCACCCTGATTATTTCTCCGTATGTTGCAACTTTGTACAGTTCTCCTCACAATGCTGTGCTGTACTCATGAAACTACGATTACCTATGTACCTATCTACTCCTGAAGATATGTTTTGTATGTACCACGTTCCTATTGCTGCATTATTACTGCCTCTGTAATAAAATGTATGAAATGTATGCATTCCTCTGTTTTGGAATCCACATCCTGATCTATATGGATAATTAGAAGTTTAAATTAGATTACTGAACACTGTGATTGTAAACAATTAAATTTTTCTGTAACACAATGTCTTGATGATGTATCATGTATGGACTTTTATATTTCTCTGGTCATCCCTGAAAAGGGACAACTTGGTCTCAGTGGGCCTACCCAAGTCATAACAATTCAAAAAATAAATAAATAAGGATATACTTTGGTTTCCCACCATGGTATTATACCAATGATACACAAAATCCCTGCACTGCAACTGAGGAGTCCTGGATTGAGAATGGACTCAGGTGTCCCACCCTCGTATTGCACAATGATATAGATGTAACACCTGCGTGTGCCATCTGGGAGTCCCAGGTTTAAGAGCAGATTTCTGGTTTCCCACACTGTATTGTACCTATGGTGCACACATAATCCCCTGCACTACCACCTGGGAGTCCCAGGTTTAAGAACAGATTCTAGTTTCCCACACTGAATTATACCTATGGTGCATGCATAATCCCCTGCACCATCACCCAGGAGTCACTGGACTGAGAACAGACTCAGCTCTGAAATAAGGTTGTTGGCTCATGCCCCCTCCTGCACCAGTATTTTTATGGGTTAATGGGAGCAGGTGACCATATACAACCCCAGAGCTAACTCTTTTTCAAATAAAATCAAATATTGGGGCAAACAGATAGATGGCAGCTTAAGTATCTGGGGAGGTACAGTAGAAGAGGCTCAAATGTTTGTTTAATTCTTGAGTAACAATGATTTTAACTTGAAGTGTCTGTGTGCCATTGATTAAACTAGTATCTCCTTTTTGGATCTTGCATTGTTTAACCATGAGTATGGTTGAATATCTATTGCAGGTTACAGAAAACCTGCATCAGGCAGGACACTCCTAAGGGCTGACAGTTGCCACCCAGCCCATCTGTTGAGAGGCATATCACTGCATCAGTTCCTCTGCATTTGGTGCAATTGTTCTGAACCTGAGGTTTTCGAGCAGCAGGCCAATGAGTTATGGAATAGCTTCCTTAAGAGGGGTTATGATTCCTGTCTTTTGGATCATGCTTACATGAAAGCAAGGACCAGGGGTAGGAGGGATTTACTCACTCCTCATCAGCCTCCAGCCAGGACAGATTTATGGCTTAATTTTATTATCACATATTACTCAGTGGTATTGTGTGTTGCTGGTGCATTAAAGTGGTTCAGGTCTGTTCTGGATGCAGATGAGGACAACTTGGTTCGGTGACAGAAGGAGGTTTACAGGTAGTTTACAGAAGGGGGAGTAACATCAAAGATGGTGTTTCACAGCCATTTGAAATCTATAGAACAGCCATCTTTAACTATTTTCTACTCTACTTGTTTTCATCATTGTAGGAATCATAATTTTGTAGATAAATCTCCCAGGGAATTAGATTTTCCTACCCAATCAATCACATATATCACAACATGAAACTTTATTACTTGCCTTACCTCTTACGTAGTTTATGCCCTTGGTGTCCCTGTCCCAGGCTGTATGTGAACAGAACTGCACACCCCCTTAAGGAACATATTCAAGAACACATTCGCTCCATGCAAATGCTCAAAGTGGCAATCCTGTTGGTTTAAACTTGCAGGAATCACATGAAGCCAACGTGTGTACTTTTATTTTATGGGGACAGACCATGTTCTGTTTCTGGGGTGGTGACAGAACTAGAAAATTGTTGCAACTAGAAAGTAGACTTATTTTTAAATTGAGAGCTTTGGTACCTGCTGGCCTCAATGAAGACTGGGACATTCTTCCCTACCTCTGAGAGGTTCCTCTAAAATATTTCTTCTCCCTCACCCCCCTTTTACCTTCCTTTTTACTTTTATAATCTCCCTTTTATTTCTTTATCCTAATGTTATTACACCCTCTGCCACTACCATTTATTATTCCATTTTAATATATGGATTGTGAAAATAGTACTAAAGTAAAGCATGCAAAATTTTCCCCATAATACAGTGCTCTGGAAAGTGATAAAAACACTGTTCTGAAGTGATAATAGCATTGTTCACAGCTCATAATAGCATCATTCGCAGCTCTAAATGATACTATTATCGCAAAACCTATACAGCGCAACTGCACGACTATCCAAATCAGTGATGGTCCCAAATGTCAATCAAGCATACAAACTCAAACCATGGCTTATCATTGCCCATTTCTGTCTGTGGATGTTCTAAACAGTTTTGAAAAACATGAGGCAGACTCTCGCTTGCCAAGAGTGTACAGCATCCACGTACATTTCCCACTTTTTTTATCTAAAAAGGATTTATCTGGCTGATCCTGCACGCCTGAAAAAAAAAAACAAAACAAAAGATAAGAGTAAACAAAAAGAATCTGTTTTGTCACACCGTGCATGTGTGTGTGTACATATGTAGGGTGGTATGGGTGGGGAGAGAGAGAGAGTGAGACAGTGTCACTGCTAGAAAGTGCAGCAGTCGGCTATGACCAAGAAAGAGTCCTTAACAAAATAACACAGAAAAAGAACCCCAACTTGGATCCATATATTAAAAAATATAAAAGACAGGTCACTGGGCATTACAGGTGCAATACCATCTCAAGGTTCTGGACACAGGAACCTCTTGAGCTTGACTCTCGAGGTTCCTATGTGTCCAGAACCTCTCGATACTGTTACTTACTGGTAATGCCCAGTGATGTATCCATTATTCTATTTTTCTCTCCTCTCCTCTCCTTCTCTTTTATTTCCCACTCACTGTTTTTCAGGTGTTTTCCCTTTCATATCCCTGTGCTCAGTCTTTGCTTTTCATTAGTTTGTCAGCTTTTGTTTGTATTTTTACTTATGTGTTATTTCAGGCATTAACTCTTCTTTTTCTCTGGGTTTTACTTGGATCAGCTTCTTCCGAGATTTGTGTGTTTGATCTGCATGTATTTAATGGTCACTTGACCTTGTTACTTACCTATTTATGTATGCAATAACATGTTATGACATGAAATTGAGACTTAAATTAATCCATTTAGCAGCCATTTTTATTTGTTCTAACTTATTCACTTTATTATCTTTGTTTATTCTTATCACTGGGGGTTGGTTGGATTATGTGTATTATATCTTTTTTTTATTGATGTTTTATGTTATTTACGTGTATGTCCCTTTTTTTAACTGTGTTTGACAGCTCTAAAAATTGTGGGTCTTGTAACTGTCTGGGATTTTATTGTGTATCTGTTTAACATATCCCTTTAAATGTCCACCTGATTACCTGTACCTTCACCACCATGAGAAGGAATCTGTGAGACTCAAAGCGCTGGAATTTCTGTTTGCAGTCCTTTTAGCTCCATAAACCCAGCACTTATTTTTATTCTGTTTTCTGGACTTGGCTCCTTTTGTTACCTGTGCACCACTTTTGTTGCTCTCTATTAGTGATACACACACATAACCCCTGCACCGCCACCTGGGAGTCCTAGTTTTGAGAACAGACTAGGTTTCCCACCTCAGATATACCAGTGATACAGACATAATCCTCTGCACTGCCACCTGGGAGTCCTGGATTTGAAAACAGACTCAAGTTTCCCACCCTCGTATTATACCAGTGATACAGACATAACCCCCTGCACTGCCACCTGGGAGGCTTGGGTTTGAGAATGGACTCAGGTTTCCCACCCTTGTTTTATATCAATGATACACACAGAACCCCCTGCACTGCCACCTGTGAGTCCTGAGTTTGAGAACAGATTCAGGTTTCCCACCCTCGTTTTATACCAGTGATACAGGCATAACCTACTGCACTGCCATCTGGGAGTCCTGGGTTTGAGAATGGACTCAGGTTTCCCACCCTCATGTTATACCAGTGATACACACATAACTCCCTGCTCTGCCACCTGGGAGTCCTGGGTTTGAGAATGGACTCAAGTTTCACACCCTTGTATTATACCAGTGATACAGACATAGCCCCCTGCACTGCCACCTGGGAGTCCTGGGTTTGAGAATGGATTCAGGTTTGCCACCCTTGTATACCAATGATACAGGCATAACCCACTGCACTGCCACCTGGGAGTCCTGGGTTTGAGAATGGACTCAGGTTTCCCACCCTCATATTGTACCAGTGATACACACTTGACCCCCTGCACTGCCATCTGGGAGTCCTGGGTTTGAGAATGGATTCAGGTTTCCCACTCTCGTATACCAATGATACAGGCATAACCCACTGCACTGCCACCTGGGAGTCCTGGGTTTGAGAATGGACTCAGGTTTCCCACCCTCATATTGTACCAGTGATACACACTTGACCCCCTGCACTGCCATCTGGGAGTCCTGGGTTTGAAAACAGACTCAGGTAAAACACCTAACCCCCTGCACTTTCACATGGGAGTCCCATTGTTTGAAAAGGGACTTAGGACTCCCACCCAGGTATTATGCCATGGTTACACACATAATCACTGCACAGACACCTGGGAGTCCCAGGTTTCAGAATGGACTCAGGTTTCCCAAACTGGTATCATACCAATGATACAGATATAATGTAACCCACTTCACTGAAACCAGGGAGACACCAGTAAGAGAACAAACTCTGGTTTCATAGTCTGAGACTGTCAGGGTTTCTCAGCATCTATCCTACATATAAAATTTATCAGACCATCTAGTTAACCTTGAAAGTGCTTTTTTAATGAAAATGTTGGTGTACAATCTCATTTCTGTTCCCTGACTCCAATACCAAGGGCTCTTCATCTTTCACAATCAATGTCTCATAGTTTTTTGGGACTGGAAATTCTGTTAAAGTTAAGATCTTGATTTAGTAGTTGCCATATTGGTCCTTGCAAGAATAGATCCAGAGTAATGATTTGATTTTTATGGATCACATAGATGTATCAAGCATCAGTTAGTTGGACACCAGAAGCCATGGCAGTTGTTGACAACTGCCATGAGCTTCTGAAGAAGGACTGGTTGGTCCGAAAGCTAGAGCACTTTGTTCTTGTTGTTACATCTATGTTGGTCCATAAAAAGGTATCAAATCATTTGCTTCTGGATCTGTTAAAGTTAAGAGAACAAAGGTCAATCAGAGGTAATGGCACAACCACTGGCATTTGCCATGTGGTACAGACATAACTCCCTGAACTGTAACCGGGGTGATCAGAGTTTGAGAAGAGACACTGTTTCCTACCCAGATAGTTATGAATGATACAGATATAACCCTTGGCACTGCCACCTGGGAGTCCCAGGTATAAGATAGGACTCAGGAATTAGTATTATACCAATGATTCCCACATAACCCCTGTACTGCCATCTCAAAATTCCAGGTTTCTCACCATGGCATTATATCAGTGATACACTCCTAATCCCCTACACTACCACCTGGAAGTTCTAAGCTTGAAAATGGACTCAGGTGTCCCACCCAGGTGGTATACCAAGGTTACACACAAAAACCCCAGCACTGCCACCTGCGAGTCCCAGTTTTTTTTTACATTAATTTATTTCTGCTCCTTGGTTGGCCGGCCCCCATCCACCAGTCCCCCCCAGCCCCATCACCCTGGCATCCACCGGGACTTACAGTACCTTCGTCTCTTTCCCCAGGGCTTCTCACCCCCCCCAGCTGGGTCAGCAGGAGTTCACAGAAAGGCCCCCACCAGGAACAGGATCCGGTTCACTGAGGTGTCCAGCTGGCTTGGTGTGGAACCTGCGAGGCACCAGTGTCATCCTGATGGTTGGCCACTGTGATTTTACTGACTTAGACCCATCTTCCAAGTGTGGTTGCAACAGCATGCAAGGATGATAATGGCAGAGATTTGCATGCTTCATTATGCAGCCCACCGGACATCTGCTCTGTCTCCACTGCCTAAGCTTTTGGGACATGACATACCAGCCCCCAGTCACCACTGGGGCCAGGCACATGCTGGTCACCACTCCCACTCTTCCCTGGGAGAGGGGAGCTGTCCTCCAGATGCTTGATTCACTCCCTCTCCAAGTGACCCCCAGTGACCCACTTGCACTGCGAACACAGGTTGCCAGCATGGCAGGTGGTAAGGCACAGATATCAGCCTTCCACATCTCTGAGCCATCTGGGAGTCACAGGTTGGACTCCAGGTTTCCTACCCTGGCATTATTCTAATGATATGTGCATAATCTCCTGCACTGCCACCTGGGAGTCCTGGATTTGACAATGGACTCAGGCTTATCACACTCATATTATAGCAGAGATAGAGACATTAACCCTCTGCACTGCCACCTGGGAGATGTGAGTCAGAGAACAGGTTCAGGTTTCCCACCCTGAGATCATCAGGGTTTCTCAGCATCTATCCTACATGTAACATTTACCAGGTCACCTACTGTACTTACTGTTGGTGCTTTCTTCAGGAGATTGCTGGCTTACGGTCTCATCCTTGATCACAAACTCCAGTATGGAGGGTTCCTCTTTTTTCACAATCAAGGTCACATAGTTTTCTGGGACTGGAAATCCTGATACTGTTAAGAGAAGAAAGGTAAATCAGAGATAAGGGCACAACCACTGGAATTAGCCCTATGATACAGACATAGCCCTCTGAACTGCAACCGGGGTGATCCAAGTTTGAGAATGGACTTTGGTTTTCCTCAGTGGTAACAATGACATAAACATAACCCTCAGTATTACCACCTGGGAGTTACAGATGTTATCTTAACAGTTATAGCCCTGGTTGCTCTGTGTCAATATGAGGAAAACTATGACCGGGCAGCCTTTTGGATTTCAACCTAAGCATCAGCTTATATGGTGTGTCCGATTCTTCATACATTACTGGTGGTTTCAGTTTTTCCACTGATGGCAGAATCAGTGACTTGGAGAGGAGCACTGCAGTAGCTTTTTCCATTTATTCTAGAGTGCCATCCAAAGCTTTATGCCTGCATCAATATGTAGCCTGATCAAAATCCCGGCAGAGGTCACTGTTTTTTACATTCTGAGCAAGACAAAAACAAAACATAAAAAGATCACAGCTAGCGTCATTATATTTACACATGCTGCTAGACCCAAACAATGCATACACAGATCACAGTTAGCTTCATTATTTCTCCACATGTTGCTAGACCCAGATAATGCATACACAGATCACAATTAGCTTCATTATATCTCCACACAATGCAGACCCAGACCTCAGTTAGCGTCATTATATCTCCACCTGCTGTTAGACCCAAATAATGCATGCAAAGATCTCAATTAGCTTCATTATATATCCACATGCTGCTAGACCAAAACAATGCATACACAGATCACAGCATCATATGTTCACACACTGCTAGACCCAAACAATGCATACACAGATCACAGTTAGTCGCATTATATCTCCACGTGCTGCTAGACCCAAACAAGGCATATATAGATCACAGTTATCTTCATTATATCTCCACACGCTGCTAGACCCAAACTATGCAGACACAGACCACGATTAGCTTCATTATATCTCCACATGCTGCTAGACCCAAGCAATGCATACACAGGTCACAGTTAGCTTTATTATATCACCACACAATGCAGACCCAGACCTCAGTTAGCTTCATTACATCTCCACCTGCTGTTAGACCCAAATAATGCATGCACAGATCACAGTTAGCTTCATTATATCTCCACATTCTGCTAGACCCAAACAATGCATACATAGATCACAGTTAGCTTCATTATATCTCCACGTGCTGCTAGACCTAAACAATGCATACAAAGATCACAGTTAGCTTCATTACATCTCCACACACTGCTAGACCCAAACAATGCATACACAGAATGCAGTTAGATTCATTATATCTCCATATTCTGCTAGACCCAAACAATGCATGCACAGAGCACAGTTATCTTCATTATATCTCCACATGCTGCTAGACCCAAGCAATGCATACATAGATCACAGTTAGCTTCACTATATCTCCACATGTTGCTAGACCCAAGCAGTGCATACACAGATCACAGTTAGCTTCATTATATCTCCACATGCTGCTAGACCCAAACAATGCATACACTGATCACAGTTAGCTTCATTATATCTCCACACGCTGCTAGACCCAAACAATGCATACACAGATCACAGTTAGCTTCATTATATCTCCACACGCTGCTAGACCCAAACAATGCATACACAGATCACAGTTAGCTTCATTATATCTCCACGTGCTGCTAGACCCAAACAATGAATACACAGATCACAGTTAGCTTCATATCTCCACATGCTGCTAGACTCAAACAATGCATACACAGGTCACAGTTAGTTTCATTATATCTCCACATGCTGCTAGACCCAAACAATGCATACACAGATCACAGTTAGCTTCATTATATCTCCACGTGCTGCTAGACCCAAACAATGAATACACAGATCACAGTTAGCTTCATTATATCTCCACGTGCTGCTAGACCCAAACAATGCATACGCAGGTCACAGTTAGCTTCATTATATCTCCACGTGCTGCTAGACCCAAACAATGAATACACAGAATGCAGTTAGATTAATTATTTCTCCACATTCTGCTAGACCCAGACAATGCATGCACAGATCACAGTTATCTTCATTATATTTCCACGTACTTTTTGACCCAAACTATGCAGACACAGACCACGGTTAGCTTCATTATATCTCCACATGCTGCTAGACCCAAGCAATGCATACATAGATCACAGTTAGCTTCATTAAATCTCCACATGTTGCTAGACCCAAGCAATGCATACACAGATCTCAGGTAACTTCATTATATCTCCACATGCTGCTAGACCCAAACAATGCATGCACAGATCACAGTTAGCTTAATTATATCTCCACACGCTGCTAGACCCAAACAATGCATACACAGATCACAGTTAGCGTCATTACATCTCCACACACTGCTAGACCCAAACAATGCATACACAGAACACAGTTAGATTAATTATTTCTCCACATTCTGCTAGACCCAAACAATTCACACACAGATCAGTTAGCTTCATTATATTTCCACACGCTGCTAGACCCAAACAATCCATACACAGATCACAGTTATCTTCATTATATCTCCACATGCTGCTAGACCCAAACAATGCATACATAGATCACAGTTGACTTCATTGTATCTCCACATGCTGCTAGACCCAAACAATGCATACACAGATCACAGTTAGCTTCATTATATCTCCACATTCTGCTAAACCTAAACAGTGCATACACACACATCACAGTTAGCTACATTGTATCTCCACATACTGCTAGACCCAAACAATGCAGACAGAGATCGCTGTTAGCTTCATTGTATCTCCATACGCTAGACACAACAATACATACACAGATCACAGTTAGCTTCATTATATCTCCACATGCTGCAGCAACTGAGTATCACCAGTGACAAACTCTACCAAATGAGGCATGGTATCACCAGTGAAAAACCTTTACCAAATGAGCCATTCTCAGAAAAAATAAATTCCATCCTTGAAAATGGATGAGAGAATAAAACATTTTTCTGGTGACAGTCACTCTCTGAACAGCAGGAGAAAAAAAAAACCTTAAGAAGCTGCTGGTCACCCATGTTATGTAGTTGATGTGTGCCAGCATCAGTAAGGCAACTTGGGTAGCTCTGTGTTACAAAAAAGTCCCAAGAGGTCATCTATGGATTACAGTCATCAAAGAAATTATACCTTTATAGAGATACCCTTGAATATTTATCAATCCCAGGCAACACACTGTTCAGGAGTCCTAAAGGAAGTCACACAACTGAGAGTGGACAAAGCAATAGGGCCAGATGGGATACATCTAAGAATATTAAAGGATTTCAGAGAGGTGTTTGCAGCACCACCGATGGTCCTATTTAACAAATCACTGGAAACAGGAGTGGTTCCAGATGACTGGAGGAGGGCAGATATAGTTCCTCTACACAAAAGTGGGAGCAGGGAGGAGGCTGGGAATTACAGGCCAGTCAGCCTGATCTCGGTTGTGGGAAAATTAATGGAATCAATGCTAAAGAAAAGGATTGTGGTATATCTTGAATCCAGTGGATCACAGGATCCTAGACAACATGGACTCACAATGGGACAGTCAAGTCAAACAAATAAAATTGATTTCATTGACTGGGAGACCAGCGACTTAGATCAGGAGGAGCGATGGATGTGGCTTACCTGGATTTCAGCCAGGCTTTTAGCAACATTCCACACAGCAGCTTAAAAACAAGCTGGGCAGCCACGGTGTAGGTCCCAAGGTGGTAAACTGAGTAAGAAATTGGTTACAGGATAGAACACAGAGGGTGGTCATAAAAAGAGTTAATTCCAAGAAGAGGATGGTGACCAGCAGGGTGCCACAAGGATCAGTTCTAATGCTAGTCCTCGTTAATGTCTTCATAAGCAACATTGCAGAGGGTCTGGATGGGAAAGTGTGCCTTTTTATAGATGACACTGAGATCTGCAACAGGGTTGACACTGGGGATAAGAAGGGACCTAAGCAGGCTTGAGGAGTAGTCAAGAGTGTGGCAGCTAAGATTCAATGCAATGAAGTGTAAAATCATGCAACTGGGGCACAGAAACTCATGGGAGGAATACATGATGGGAGTCTGGGGGTACTGGACAACCACCAAACAGGAAAGTAACCTGGAGGTAATCATATCTGATGCCCTAAAGGTGACCAAACATTGTGAAAAGGTAGTGAGGAGCCAGTGGGATGCTAGAGTGCATAGGGAGATGCATCACCAGCAGAAAAAAAGGAGGTGGTGTGATACCACTGTACAAATCATTAGTGAGACCCCATCTGGAGTACTGTGTCCAGTTTTGGAGGCTGCTTCTCTGGAATAACAGAGTAGAGGCAGCTCAAAGAAGGCAACAAAAATGGTGCAGGGTCTGACAGACTAGAGGACCTCACTGTGTATATCCTGGAAGACTGAGACAGTGAAGTGAAATAATAGAGACCCTCAAATACCTCAAGGCATAAATATAGTACAAGATGGTAGCATCTTTCGAGAAAAATAGATGTTCAAGAACAAGGGGTCATAATATGAGACTGGAGGATAGACTCTGTGGTAATTTGAGGAAGTATTTTTTCACAAAAGGGTGGTGGATGCATGGAATAGAATCTCATTTGGTGGTGATGGGGGCAAAAACTGTAAGGGGATTCAAGAATGCATGAGATAGGCACATGGCCTAGCAATAGGAAAGAGAGGGTAAAGGCCAGAGATCCAGTAGGATCTGTGGTATTGCAGTAGGTTGGAAGAATGGGCAGACTAGGTGGGCCAAGCGGTCCTTATCTACCATAAATTTCTGTTTCTATCTAGTGTAGGTCTGCAGAGACAGGAAGGCAGGAGTCAGTACATCCTCTTTTGTGAGATTGAATAAGCACAGGATTTATTTAACTCCAAAATTGATTAGCTTTTGCTCATAAAAGTGTTAAAACATTGTGCAAATGCATAGCACTTGCCTCACTGTGTTTAAAAATATAACACTTCTAGAAAACCTATAGAAATACATTCTGTACAGTTAGCATTGTCCCAAGAAAAAACTGCTAATCAATTATTTAAAACCCTGAAGCAGAAAGGAAGGAGACACTACACCTATCTAGGGTAGGCCTACCAAGGCAGAGAAGAGTGGAGATACTACTCCCTATCTGCAGTAGGCACAGAGGCAGGAAGGAAGGGAGACCCTGCACTCTACCGGGTAGGATTGTAGAAGCAAGAAGAGCAGGAGATTATCTGTGGTACGGCTACAAAAGTAAGAAGGAGGAAAGACCACATAACCAAGGCCCCCTGTTTTCTGTGGTTCTGCAGCATGTGGTGACTGCTGCAGAATTTGGGTCTGGCCACAGAAATTCGGGTTGGCTGCAGAAGTTGCATAAAAATTGCCCCTGTGAGTTAGACAGAGACTTACATCACTCTTTTCAATCAATTCTGCTGCCTGATTGTAGCTTTATAAGAACTAAAATTCACCCCGTACCATCTCAGCCCATCAAACCATCCCCACCCAGCCCTGAGAGCCCCCCTTGAGTCACCCTATTTTTTTTATACTGACCCCCAATTTTTAGTACAAGGCTGCATGATGATCCATTGCCTTTTCCTATCAGTGCTAGAGGGCCAGAATGCTTTTTCTTATCCAGTAGTGCTTTGTAGGGTTCACAAAAGACATACTGGGGCATGAATCCAGCATTTTGGTCCAGCAGTTATAGGAAGAGGGAAGATTGTCATACATTTTGGACCAAAAAGGATGCCAATATAAAAACAGAGTGACTCAATGAGGCTCTGGGTGGAATGACTTTGGGGCTTAGATATGCATGGCTGGTATTTTTGTTTTAGAAGGGACAGAGTAATGTCTAAGAGAAGACTTTACAATACTTTTGTGGCATGAAGAGGCTGAGGATCACTGTACAGTGTTGGGCTGGACAATGGCATACATTTAAATCTACAAGACCACTCAATGGCATTCTCAAGGCTTGTTAGGAAAGTGGCGGGGTTGAGATGGGCAGTAGTGGGCATTACGTGTTCAAAAACCATGAGAGGGTAAAGTGATGTCAGGAAGGGGGATATGCTATCCTTATGAGGTTTAAAACACAAGAGATTGCTGTGGATGGAGCTGTGAGGTTGCCAACCTGATGGTCAACTCGGGTGCCTAGGGATGAACAATTTAAATTATAAAAAAAATGAAAGCATAGGGACAGCTAAGCAAATAAAAAAACTGCTGGGATAGGAAAAGAATGAGTGAATGCTGGATAGGCTGAAGAAAGTTAAAACATAGTAACATAGACTTTGACAGCAGATAAGGACCGCTTGGCCCACCTAGTCTGCTCATTTCCCTACCTAGAGGATAAGCTCAGATCCTATTTAACCAACAGCCTATTTCTTCCTACCCCCACAAAATTCCTTATGTCTGTCCCATGCATTCTTGAATTCTCCACAGTTTTTTCCTGACAACCTCCTCAGGAAGGCTGTTCCATGCACCCACTACCCTCTCTGTGGAAAAATACTCCGCACATTGCCCTGTTTCATCCCCTATCTTCAAATTGTGTTCCCTTGTTCTTGCACATCTCTTTTCTGAAAGATGCTACCCTCTTGGACTTTATTAATTTCACTGAGATACTTAAACATTTCTATCATGTCCCCCCTCTCCCTCCTTTCCTCAAGGGTGTACATATTAAGCTCTTTTAGTCTCTCCTCATATGGCTTCTCTTGCAGACCCTGCACCATTTTAGTTGCCCTCCTCTGAACTGCCTCCATCCAGTCTATGTCCTTGCGGAGATGGGGTCTCCAGAACTGGACGCAGTACTCCAGATGGAGTCTCACCAACTGTCTGTACAAGGGGATAACAACTTCCTGTTTTCTGCTGGTGATACCTCTCCGTATACATCTCAGTATCCCCCCAGCCCTCCCTACTGCCTTCTCACATTGCTTGCTAACCTTAAGGTCATCTGAGATGATTACCCCCAGGTCCCTTTCTTTTTTTGTTGTTGTTACTACCTCCCCACCCATTGTGTATTCTTCCCTTGGGTTCTTGTTTCCCAGGTGCATTATTTTGCACTTCTTTGCACTGAATCCAAGCTGCCATACTTCTGACCATTCCTCCAACCTTGCCAAGTCCCTTCTCAACCTTTCCACGCCTCCTTGAGTATCAACCCTGTTGCAGATCTTTGTGTCATCTGCAAAGAGGCATGTTTTTCAATCAATCAATCAGTCAATCAAAGTCTTTATTTAACCAGGCGATCACCGTTGAGCAAGCTCATTTTCGAGGTGGACCTGGGTTTGTTAACAAGGAACAAGGGACAATATACATGGGACGCAACACACAAGAAAATAGTAATGATACAAATAAAATGAGATACAATAATACAGTATATACAAAGTATTAGCAGGTAGCATTGACAGTAGCATATGTTTGAAATAGAAGATACAGCTAGTTTTGGGTAGGACACAATTTTTCATAAAAGTAAAGAAATATACATATCAGGTGCACCGAACACAAATAAAACCTAATACAGAAAGATATATAGTGATACGGTATGGAGAATTTAGAGATGGAACCAGGGTCAAAGGTATGTGGAAGGGACAGATAAGGGGGTAGAAAAAGGGGAGAGGGAAGAGTCGATTATAGATGTGATCAGTCTTTTAACAGTAGTAATTAGAGTGTGCTTGGACTTATAGGAGTCACTATTTAGTCCCTCTGTAATGTCACTTATAAAGACATTAAAAAGGACTGAACCCTTCGGTACCCCACTAGTAACCCCTCTTTCTTCAGAGTGGACTCCATTTACATTTACTTTCTGTTTTCTGTTGTCCAGCCAATGTTTTACCCAGGCTGCCACCCTGGGACCCACTCCCAGGCTGGTTAATTTGACTATTAATCTTTGAGGGACTGTGTCAAATGCCTTGCTAAAGTCTAGGTAGGCCATGTCCACAGCCCCTCCCTGGTCTACTACTTTGGTCACCCAGTCAAAGAAATCAACTAGATTCATCTGACATGACCTTCCCGCTGTGAACCCGTGCTGCCTTGGGTCCTGTGCCCCACTGACCTCTAGGTACTCAACAATTCTTTCCTTCAGAAGTGATTCCATCACTTTCCCTACCACAGAGGTCAAACTGACAGGTCTGTAGTTTCCTGCCTCTGTCTTGGCCCACTTTTGTGAAGGGGGAATCACATCTTCCTTCCTCCAATCCTCAGGTACCACACCATCCTCCCATGATTTGTTAAAAACGGTAGTCAGTGGTGTCGTTAGTTCTCCGCTTAATTCTTTTAGAATTCTGGAGTAAATTCCATCTGGCCCCATTGCTTTGTCCTCCTTCAGTCTAAGGAGTTCTTTCAGAACCCTTTCTTCTGTGAAAGGACTAGGATCAACCCCCCTATCCAGAGTGCTTCTGTTAATTGGATTAGGCACCTCCCCCACCTCCTCTTTTGTGAATACTGAACAGAAGTATTCATTCAGTATCCCTGTTTTTTTCACTGGCCCTCTCTGCCCACCCACCGTCCATTCTATTCAGCCTCACTATCCCTCCCTTTGTCTTTCTACACTCCCTGATATACCTATAAAAGGTTTTATCCCCCCTTCTTAACTGAGTTTGCTACCTTTTCCTCAGTTTGGGCCTTTGCTATTCTGACTACCCTCTCTGCTTCCTTCTGCCTTAACTGGTACAGTTCTCTGTCCTGTTCCATCTGTGTTTCCTTATACTTCCTAAATGCTATCTTTTTCTCCCTAACCTTCACCGCCACCTCTTTTGAGAACCATAGTGGCTTTTTCTTTCATTTTGATTTGTTTATTTGTGTCACACAAAGGCTTGTTGCCTCTGTGATGGCAGTTTTGATATTTCCCCATTGTTGCTCCACCCCTCCTTCTAGCCTGTTTGCTAGTGTTTTTCTAAGGCACTCTCCCATCTTACCAAAGTCAGCCCTCCTGAACTCCAGAACCCTCACTTTTGTATGGCTTGACTCTGTAGCTGAGTTTATCGTGAACCACACTGTTTGGTGGTCACTTGTTCCCAAATGGCTACCCACTTCTAGATCTGAGATCCTCTCACTGTCTCCATTTGAGAGTACCAGGTCTAAGATTGCTCCCTCATGAGTAGGTTCCAAAACTAGCTGTCTGAGGCATGCCACCTGAAGGGCATCGAGAATGGCCCTGCTTTTGGATGTGGCTGCAGTAAACATGCTCCAGTTGACATCCGGCATATTAAGGTCCCCCATTAACAGTATCTCCCCTTTTTCTGCCATTCTAAGTATGCCTTCTATCATATCCTTGTCCATTCCTTCCCCTTGACATGGGGGTCTGTATACAACCTCTGTGTGGATTGTGATGCCATTTCCAGTCTATAAGGTGACCCACAGTGCCTCCTCTCCTCCCTGTTTACTGTTTACTCTTTTGTTCAGTTGCTTTTTTTTATTTTTTTTTTTTTTAGTTGTTTAACCAGGTATAGCACACTAAGCTGGAAGCTTTTTTACAGGCACGACCTGGGAGTACAAAGAGGTTAAGTAACTTGCTCAGGGCCACACAGTATGCAAGTGGAAGCTGTGGGATTCAAACCCAGGTCTGGTCTGCTGGATGTCACCAGATTTGCAGCTCAGAGCCTTAGACCACTGCGCTATTATCCCTTCCCTTACATAGAGAGCTACTGTGCCCCCTCTTCTCCCCTCCCTGTCTCTTATGTAGGTTGTGTACCTGGTGTGTTAACATCTGAGTCATGGTTTTCTGTGTACCACGTTTCTGTGACTGCTATGATATCCAGGCATCCCTCTTCTGTCAAGGCCACCAGTTCAGAGAGATTGCTGCCCAGACTACGGGCGTTGGTACTTATTATCCTCCATTTCTTGATGGCCTTACCCCTTTTTGCCTCATCCCTGTCCTTATTGCGTTTGTCACTTTCTCCATTTACCCCAGCCCTTCTCCCTATCGACATCTCTATGTTGGTGTCTACCTCACTTAGTACCCTGTTTTTTTGGGGGGGGCTAGGATTTCCTTGCTCCTCTCCAGTGCCTCCCCCCTTGGCTAGTTTAAATGCTTGCTAATGAAGCATTTAAACCTATCACCTAGGATCCTGGTTCCCCACCTGGACAGATGCAGACCATCACGCCAGTGTAGACCTGCATCCCTTCATCCTAAAAGATGAAACCAAGGTAAGAAAAGTGCAAAGCTAAAGATTATTACTGTAAAATGTGTAAACTAAATAAGGGAAGAGAAAAACAAATTGAGAAAATAGAAAGTCATAATGACATTGCAGATGAAACATTTTTAAATGTTTTAACATTCATGTGTTGCTCCAGGACAATATGGAAGGGTGGGCAAGACAGATTTCAAGCTCACTGTACTACAATGAACAAGCATTTGTCAATGCCAAATGTTGTCTCAGTAGCATTGCCATTGGTAGTACAGGAGTTAGAGATGCATAATAGGAATGGCAGTGAAATATTGAACTGATGCCAACCTCACCCCCACCCTGAAGAGACACATATTCAAAATAGGCATTTTGGGACCTCCCCTCATGAACAGTGGCACTGTGATTTTGTTAATCTGTCCCAAATGTTGATTTCCACAGTGGCCATGCCATTCTGCACCACAGGTACAAAAACACATTTTGGGCAGGATGTGAAAAATGACAGCTGTACTGTTCATAAGGAGGTGTGAAAAATGCCAGTGTTGAAAATCTGGCATGAAAATATTGCAAATTTGCAAAGTTACAAGGGTGCATGGAAACTGCATGCATTATGCTTGTAACAGTCATTTTATGGACTTTCATCACCATATTTTCAGCATGCATAGACTTCTGCTCATGAACAGTGTCACTGTCATTTTCTAACTGTCCCAAAACTGATTTCAAGACAACCACCACGCTTATTCTGTGCCAGAAGTACCTAAACACATTTCTCGCCAGGATATGTAAAATGACAGCTGTACTGTTCATAAGGAGGTGTAGAGAAATGCCAATGCTGAAAATCTAGAGTGAAAATATTACAAATTTATGAAGTTATGAGTGTGCATGGAAGCTGCAAGAACACATGTTCATAAAACAGTAATTTTTTCAACAAATTTACAACATAGGCTTTTTTGAGCCCACCTCATGAACAGTGGCACTGATTTCATTAATCTGTCCCAGAAGGTGATTCCACGCAGTGACTGTGAAATCATCATTCAGGACCGAATAATGCCATGACAGTGACTGAATTCATGAGGAGGGGCCCCAATAACCCATTGTTGAAAATTTGGTGCAGAAATTCCAAACAATACCCAAGCTATGCACCAAAGTTTAAAAAAATATATATATTTATGCCATTATACAACTTACTGGCATTTCTTCAGTTCACGGTCGGCTTTGAAGGGTGCAGACATGTTCCCGGTTCACTGAAGATCATTGCGCCGTACTCCAGTAGTAAGTATGGGGTAAGGGGGGGTGTGGGGAGGCAGGGTGCACAGAGGGTGGGCGTGGGTAGGTGGAGGGAGCAGGACAGACCGCGAGGGACTGTTTTCTTCTTTTACAGGTTAAAAAAAAAAACACATCACAGGACTTTTTTTTTTCTTTACAGGGGCATTTGGCATGCTGGGGTGGGCTCCCAGTGTGCCACCTGAGTGCTTGGGGGGCTAGGTGGTGGGGGATTGGGCACCCCCATCAGCACATACCAAAGGGGGGCTAGAGCTGAGGGGGATTGGGCACCCCCCTCAGCACACAACAAATGTGCGGGGGCATTATGCCGACATGGAGGGGGCTCCCCCATCGGCACATGAACTGGTCAGGGCATGCTGACAGGGTGATTGGGCACCCCTGAAGTTGGCATTGTGGCAGGTGGTGGCAGTAGTCACTGACGTCATGTTTACTACAGTGCTTCACCAGGAAAGGCACGTCGGGAGGTGCCTCTGCCTGAGAAGCTTGGCTCTCATTGCAGCGGACCTTTTCTTAGATGTGCTCACCACATTATATGTGTTGCTGGTGTGGTGCCTGCATGCTGCCTTATTGTGGAATGAGGGACGCACCTACTGATGCATGCCCTGCATTCGCCCACAGTGACCACACCTCCAAATCTGCTACTACTGTAATATGTTGTGCAAGCGCAAGACAACATAAAAATGCCTCTGAGGGACAAGTAGATTTACTAAAAGCATTAGTGCAGCTTCTAAGTTGTTTCTTTTAAAGCAGAAGTAGCTTGCCCATTCAATACAGTAGTCTGTTTTGTTTGAATAAATCCAGTGTAGCCCCCCATATAGCCCTTCCCCCAATTTTGAAGGAATCACATTTTGGCTCTGTTTAACTGGCTGCCCTATCTCTTCTACTTCCCTAGTGTGACAGCCAGCCCCCAGTGTGTTACCATTCTGTGATAAAATTGGTTGTAAAGCATTACAAATACCATCCTTTTTTTTCCCCCTCCTGGGTTGGTAGTGGCGCTTGGCTACACTTGATTTTAAAAACTGAGATTAGGCAAAGCTTTTAGGGGGCAGGATCATGTTAGGGAGAGGAGGAAATATCTTGCTGCCACTAGATGTAGGGTGTGGGGAGGTTGCAGACAGCATTACTATCATTATGGGAAGGGGGAAGAAAGAGAGCATTGCTGTAATTAGGTCTGGGGAAGGAAGCAGAGGAGAAATTATTGCTGCCATTATCTAGATTGGGGGAGGAGACAGCATTACTGCTATTAGGTAGGTGAGAGGTAGGGGAGACAAAAGCTTTACTTTTGCTAGGTTTTGGAGAGGAAAAAATAGAGCAGCGAGCACTGCAGCCTTTTGGTCTGGAGTGGAAGTAGAAGCACTGCTGCCATTTTTTCCTCTGGGGAAGGGGAACTTACCCAACTTAGAAACATAGACAATGAGACTACAGAGGCAGAAGGAAAAAAAATGGCAAATACAAAAAGCTAGCTGAGCCACCCTACTAAGCCAGTAGTAGGGCATTGAGGTTCCTTGAGGGTAGCCCTTGACTGGGTGCGATCCTGAAATTACCTACTCTAGGACAGCCCATGGTCAGAGGGCACTGAAGGTGCCAGGGCCTTCAGGCTAGGGGAGAGAAGTGCACATGAAAGAAAATAAAAAAAAAGCATGAAGCCAATGTAAGAAGGATAACAGCCAAGCTACAGATTATTAATTCAAAATGTACAAATAAACAAGGAAAGAGTGAAACAGAGAAAAAGATATAAATACTTATGCCGACACTGCTGATGTTAAATATTTTACATTTTTCATATATGGCAGTTGTCTGGGTGGTAATACTGGGAGTCTCTGTATGCACCAATAGCCTGCCACCTCCAACTACAACTCTGTATGTGGCCCCTGATAGGTGATCACAGAGAAGGCGAGTCTTGGGTGCTCCATAACTAGATTACTTCAAGCTGTCCCTTGAAGAACAACTATTCAGCTATTTTCTTTGTTGCCAGTACGTTGAGGGGGTGCCTGCCAGTAGCCATTAATGTTGCATGACATAGCACTAAGCCCTAAATAGGTTTAATATGAAGACTCAGAACAGCTTCTGAAAAGCAAAATAATAAAATTGAAGGTTTAAGGGAAATTATGTAACTTACATTTATGTGGTGGAAGTCAGGGATCCTCCTCACAGGCCATACTTGCTGGGGTCTCCAAAACCGTAAAGCAGGCTCTGTATTATTTATATATAAATGTGCCACAGAACTTTAAACCTTGCCACAGAAGTTGATCTATAAGTGCCGTAGAACTTCAGAGTCCCTACCGCAGAAGTTACATAATTTTGCCGCAGAGAACAGGGGGCCTTGCGCATAACCCACCTTTGCTAAAGATTGAGGCAGACCTATGTAAACAATTTTAAGTACACCTTAATTTGTTGTTGTTTTACCTTCAGAAACTTTCAAACCAAATCAAATCCACACTTCAGGCTCACCTCTGTTTTGTAAACACCTGAAATTGGCATATGTTAAAGACTTGCAACAACCTCCTACGAAACTTAAACTTGTGTATTAATCGCAACCTTGTTTCACAAATCCTGGGATCTCTTAGGCTCAACCTCCTTACTGATCTCTTCATGGATGGAATCTTTTATCTTATGTACAATGCCAGGTTAAATGTGGGTCTTCTGCCATGAAGTTCCTCCAATTTCTGCAATCGAGGCATTGTGTAACTGAAGTTTTGGGAAATCTTCCTTGAACTACTAGATCTGGTATTCTTTTCTCTAAACTGACACAGGATATTTTGCAAGATCACTCTACTTCCAGATTGTATGCCAGTATAGGCCATGAAGTTTGGGAAAAGATCTTTCCAACTGCTTACTTTTGGGCTTACAGTCTTAAAACTGACTATAGTGTTGACCGCTGGTCACATACATGGACATATTTATACAAATACATAAAACAAGATCGACTGTTTGCAACAGGTCTGCATTCCCCATGGCTTATATGTCACTCCTACTAAACTATATAAAATGGGTAGAGCTGGGTCATCTTGATGTTTACAATGTAAACAATCAGAGGGAATGTTAATTCACCTATTGTGGGAATAACCGCAGATTGCTTCTTTTTGGAAGTCAGTCCAAGTTAGGCCCACTACTAGGCCTTCAAGATGCTTTTAATCTAGAAATTTGTATTTTAGGTGATGTCCCTAGCACAGAGATCCTTTGGCTACACAGCGCCCTCCTGGTTCAACACCCTGCAAGCCAACATCACCAACCTCACTAAAATTGGTCCCTTCAAGACAGCCTCAAGAGCCACCTCTTCAGCACCCGCTGCAGTAAGTGTGCCTAATTCCAGTCTCCAGTGCTTCTCTGGACCTCCCCTGTGGAGACTAATCTGCCAACCTTAAGTGACCATGCTCCTTAGGATTATGACAAGGTTCCACGGACTGCTTTTGTCTGCACCCATACACAAGTCCTCCCCCTGCACGAATGCTATAGTCCCTCACAGGGCCTATTGCCTGCATCCCTTTCTGCTGCTGTCACCTGGTGACAACTGACCAGGGACCATATTTCTCTATACACTGCTTAACTGTTGGCTATTCATATACCACTGAGGCATTGTCCTCCTGTATCGCCTGCTTCAGTCATGTAACTGTATGCTACTCATGTATCACTGAGGCGTTGTCCTCCTGTTAACATCTGTTGAAACCTTGTAACTATTGCTTGAAACCTGTAACTATTACTGTGCATTGAACTATGTAACACTGTCTGTCTTTGTACTCCATGATGAGGTGCTCTTGAAAACGAGTCCTTGACTCAAAGGTCTGTCAATCAGATATTTGAAATAAATAACATAAATAAAAAATAAAAATATTCGACCTTAGCAGGGGCCTCCCGAAAAGCATATATTGCCTTGATCTTTTCCATTTGTAAATTTAGTCTTAAAGCACTGGATCGATCCAGCTCCCCCCCCCCACATGATCTAAATGGCTGTCTGAAATACTGACAAGATATGTTGGTGCTACAGCCAGCAAAGTACGTGGTTAGCGCACATCCTCTGGAGCTGTTCTTATTTGCCAGAAGTTTGGAAAGAAGTGCATAAAGTCTGCTCTAGAGTATGTAGCTACACTATCAAATGTTCTCCAGCTTTATATATACTAGGTGTCACCCCAGAAGATCATGAGCTCAGCTTCTACAAAAATGTTTGGGTAAACTTTACCTCACTAAGCCTTAAGAGGATTATCATGAGGAACTGGAAAACTAAAAATATTCCATCTTTGGGTGAATCAGTCAATCAAATGAGTTCATTAGGAAACAACGAGAGGATAAGTTATCTTGTTATGGATAGACTGGACGTTTTCCATAACATTTGTGATCTCTTCCTTAACCATAGGCGAACCTACTTACTTGACTATTTAATATTGCCTCATAGTATGCTAAGGTTTTCTTCTTGCTGACAGTGATTGGAATGCTGTTAGACAGAACAAAAGTTTATGTTGCTAGGTAATGTTTTATCAATAGTCACTGAATGTTATGCATTTGTAATTCTTCATGGCATTTTATTTGTAATTAATAGTTGTACAGAACCTAGATTAACTTTCAAGTTATGTAGCTTTCTTTTAATCAGAAATAATAAAACATGTATGATGGAAAAAAATACCTCAAGGGCATAAATAAGGTACAAGAGGGTAGCATCTTTCAGTAAAAAAGATGTTCAAGAACAAGAGGTCATGCATGATATGTGGTGGGGGGGAGACTCGTAATGTGAGAATTTATTCCTTCACAGAAAGGGCGGGGGATGCATGGAACAGCCTCTCAGCAGAGGTGGTGGGGTAAATATGGTAGGGAATTCACGAATGCATGGGATAGGCATAAGGGAACCCTTTAATAGGAAAGAGAAGGTAAACGCTGGAGATCAAGTAGGATCTACGGTATTGCAATAGGTTGGTAAAATGGGCAGACTAGTTGGGCCAGGTAGTCCTTATCTGCCATCAATTTCTATGTTTCTAAAAAGATAGCATTCAGAAAGTATAAGGAGACAAAGAGGGAGGAGTATAGGAAGGTGTAGCATGAAATGCAGAGGGAGGCAGGGAAAGTAGTCAGGAGCACAAAGGCGCAAATAGAGGAGAAAATAACACAGGCAGTAAAGAAAGGGGATAAGACATTTTTCAGATATGAAACCGAAAGGAGAAAAACCAGGGGAGGGATTGTAAAGCTAAGGAGGGAAGGGGAAGACTGTGTGGAGGGGGACCAGGAAAAAGAAGTCATTCTGAACAAATATTTTTGTTTAGTGTTAACAGAGGAAGGGGAAGGAGAGGACACAGCTAAGGGCAGAAGCATCAGAGGAATGGAGGTGGACACTAGTCCATTTACAGAGGAGAGAGTCATGAAGGAACTCGCAAATCTGACAGTGGACAAGGCAATGGGGCCAGACGGGATACATCCAAGGATATTGAAGGAGCTCAGAGAGGTGCTGGCTGCACCTCTGACAGTACTGTTCAGCCACTCACTGGAGATGAGAGTAGTTCTGGAGAAATGGAAGAGAGCAGATGTAGTTCCACTTCACAAAATTGGTAGCAGAGAGGGATCTGGAAATTACATGAAAGTCAGACTGATCTCATTGGTGGGGAAATTTATAGAATCACTGCTGAAGGAAAGGATTGTGGAATATCTGGATACCAGCAACTTACAGGATCCAAGGCAGCGTGGATTCACCGGGGGTAGCCATGTCCAACAAATCAGATCTTGACTGGGTGACCAGGGAAGTAGATTAGGGTGGAGCAGTGGATGTGGTTTACCTAGATTTCACAAGGCCTTCAACACTGTTACACAGGAAACTAGTAAACAAGCTGGGCAGCCTGGGTGGGGCCAAAAGTGGTAAACTGGGTAAGGAACTGGTTGGGGAATAGGCATCAGAAGGTAGTAAACAGAGTTCCTTCATAAGGGAGGGTGACCAGTGGGTGCTACAAGGATCACTACTGGAATGAGACATCATTAATGTATTTATAAGTGAGATTAGAGAGGGACTGGAAGGGAAGGTAAGCCTTTTTGCAGAGGACACTAAAACACAAGAGGGTAGACACTCCACAGGGGGTGGAAAAAATGAATAGAGATCTAGGAAAGCTTGAGGAGTCAGTAAGAATGTGGCAACCACGTTTTAATGTGAAGAAGTGCAAAATCATGCACTTATGGCATAGAAACCCAGGAGAAGAGTACAAGATAGGGGAGGTGGTACTGATGATCACTAAACTGGAAAGAGACCTTGGGGTAATCATATCTGAAGACCTAAAGGTGGTCAAACAGTGTAACAAGATTATGGGGAGAGCCAGTGGGATGCTAGGGTGCATATGGAGAAGGTATCACTAGCAGAAAGAGGGAGGTGGTGATACCACCATATAAATCATTGGTGAGACCTCACCTGAAGTATTGTGTCCAGTTCTGGAGACCACATCTCTAGGAATACAAAGAGAGAGTAGAAGCAGTCCAGAGGGGGCAACAAAAATGGTGCAGGGTCTGTACCTGAGACCATATGAGGATAGACTAAACAACCTCAATATGTATACCCTGGAGGATAGCAGGGAAACAGGGGATATAATAGAGACTTTCAAATACCTCACAGGTATAAATAAGGTACAAGAGGGAAGCATTCTTCAGGAAAAAAGATGCTGAAGAACAAGGGGACATGCTATGAAGTTGGAGAGGGGTCGACTCAGGGGAAATGTAAGGGAGTACTTCACAGGAGTAGTGGATGCCTGGAACAGCCTTCCAGTGGAGATGGTGAGGATGAAAGCTGTGGCAGGATTTAGGAATACATAGGATAGGCATAAGGGAACCTTAGTCATTAGGTAAGTGAGAGCTAAACCGTAGATCAAGTAGGGTCTATGGTATTACAACAGGTAGGGAAAACTGGTATACTGGGAAGACCAAGAAGTCCTTATCTGCTGTCAAACTGTACGTTTCTATGGTGCTGGACTGTCTTTGATCTAATAATTTGGAAGCCAGGATGTGCAAGGGTCAATTTGTTACCTCAGTAGTCAGAATGAGTGGAAGGAAATAGAAGAGCCTGAAGCAAGTACAAGGTAGCCGTTAAGCACAGAGTACCAATAGAGAGCCTATTTACATCATAGCCACCTTGTGAGAGCAGAGATCTCATGATCTGCTGCATTAAGAGGAGTCATCTGGGTCCAGGAACCATTAGGTTACAATTACCCCATGTTTAGGAGCTTTCTGCCATTGAAGCAATTGCATGGCATGGGGTTTGGGGAACTGAGCACTTTGCTCTCTTTAAAGTGAACCAATATATACAATCTATGGCAAAATGTGCAGGCCTGCAGTGATTATACACCTGCAGTACACTGGGACTGAGTTAAGGGAGCTTCCATTTGGATCTGTTTGACAGCTGGTGCCAAGTGGGAAGGAGTAGATCTGGCCTGCCTAGGAGGGTATCTATGAGGGCCAGGTTTAAAGCTATCATTTTTGCTAACCCTCCTTCTTGTAGGTGGTCGACTCTTAACAAAGTTGTGTTAGTCCATTAAACTTATGCTTGTTATTGGCTCCCCATATCGTGGAGAAATTGGTGACTTCCTTACCAAGCCCACCTATAGCCAAAACTTTTGGCTTGGTCAATTGGAGTGCCTTCAGCACTTACCCCTTGAACCACAATTTACCAGGCCACATCAGTTTAATAAAGGTGATGGTAGCACCATGTGTATGGTATGGGCACACCTTCCTGTGGGGTCTGTCAAAGAAATATGGGGGCAAGGTGCCTTTGCACTACATAAGGGAAAAATGTAAATCCAAGGAGTCCAGGTAGATCTGGTTAGGCAATGTCTGGAAAAGGTCTGAGCTAGTCCAGAGCTGGGAAAAAGTAAAAAGTTCAAAGAAGCCTGAAGTAAACTTTAATGCCTGAAACAGCCCCAGTGCCCTGGCAGGCATTTGTTTGATACCATTGTTTCTTGGGACATGACACAACCACAAACAAGATGCCTGAGGAACAGTTACTGATGTCTTGGCTTTCTTCACGGATAAAGGCAACTGCTTTATCCGTGAGCTAGGAAGACCAGGGTTATGTGTGATAATGGTGAATGCGGAACGGCGACCCACATTATCACGTCGTCAGGTTGGCGAAAACAATTTCTCCACCCTGACATCCTCGGCGCACAGAAGAATGGCGGTGAAGGGACTTTAAGCATTTGCTTTCTGTGGGGGGGGGCTTCACCCCCTGTACCCCCTTACTTAAGAATTCTCAACTCCAGCGGGGTGCCTGTGGAGGCTAGAGAAAGCAAAAAGAAGTTTGGGGCTGGGCGCAACAAACCGTGAGTAGTGTCCAACCCAGACCCAAACCCGGGAACCCCACGCACCACAAGAGGAGGCCAACCCCAATGCCACTGTAACAGCTTACAGCCGACCGCAATGCCACCCCCTACATCCCCTCCACCCCGTCCCGGGCCACTATCGCTCCTCCCCTACGCGCGTGTGTGTGTGTGTGTATATACATATAGTGACATCCTGTCGCTAGGGTCGCCCACCCCATCACATCTGGTCGCCCTCCCTGCCCCCTCACCTTTCAGGGTTTTGCCCACATCGCGTCGCCATTTCGGATGGCGCGTTAATTCAGGCGCCCATGTCACAGGCTACCAACACCAGTGACATGGTGAAAACCCAAGAGAAAACTTTTTTACCTACATTGATATTTTTGTGAAACCATTTATTTATTGATGAACTGGTATCTGTTGATAAAGTTCTAAGCCATGTTTTTTAACTGCTTGCAACTGCACTGTTATAAGACTCAAAGTACTTTATTAAAAAGTTTGTTACTTCAGAAGAATGGGCTTTCTTCCATTGAATCTGGTTGCTGCTGACAGACTGGCTCCCTAGTGTGTAGCTTCACGTTCACGTTTTCCCTGCTATTTGTGTACCAGATTATCTCTTTTTGATTATCTGAGCACAACCAAAACACTTTCTATATTTTAGAACGAACGAGGAGATAGCTAGATTGAAGGGGGATAGGTCAATTGTAGCCATAGTTTATTTAGTAAGCCTGCTCTGTGTTTATGGTAGAAAGGTTCACTATCAGAATGTCAACTTCAAGACAGTTGTGGGGTGGGGACTAGCAACATATAATCCATGACTAAGGAAGGGGTGCTGCAGGGTCTCCAAACTCTAAGCATGGATAAATACATGGATGCAGATAGAATGCACCCTACAGTGCTAAAAGAGGTGGGGCAAGAGCTGGCAGAACCCTTGAACAGTCTATTTAACAGCTGTCTGGAATTAGGGGTGGTGCCACAGGATTAGAGATCAACAAATATGGTGCCCCTGCATAGGAGTGGGAAAAGGGATGAGCCAGAGAACTATATGGCAGTATGTCTGACGTCCACTGTTTGCAAGATGCTGCAGCCATTATAAAAACAAACATCAGTGTAGTTTCTTGAGGCAGATGTATCAGGACAAAAAGCAGCATGGGTTCACCAGGGGAAGGTCATCAGATGAGTCTGACAGAAACATAGATGTCATCAGATAAGGACCTCTTGGCCCACATAATCTGCCCTAGTTTTGCTACCTACAGTTCTGCCACAGACCCTACTCGGGGTACTATAATTTTTGCAAAACCGCCTGTATTGTCCCTTGCTAGATCTCTTATTCGTAAAATCTTTTTTTCATATCCCCCTTCTTGACTACAGCAATATCCTCCTCTGTGCACTTCCTAAGTCCCTACTATCATATCCCCCTTCTTTACTACAGGCATTTCCTCCTCTGTGCACTTCCTAAGTCCCTGCTATCATATCCCCTTGTTGACTACAATAGTTTAGTCCTATGTGCACTTCCTAAGTCCCTGCTATCATATTCCCCTTGACTATAGTAATTTCCTCCTATGTGCATTTCCTAAGTCCCTGCTATCATAACCCCCTTCTTGACTACAGTAATTTTCTCCTCTGTGCACTTCCTAAGTCCTTGCTATCATATTCATAGATACATAGACGGCGTCGGCAGATAAGGGCCTATGGCCCACCTAGTCTGCCCATTTGAGCTTGTAAGTTCAGTTTATGTTTTCCTAGAAGTCTGTTGCCCCTTACCCCTGACCTCCAGAATTCCTTTATGTCTATCCCATGCATTCTTAAATCCCGTGATTGTTTCAGCCCCCCCCCACTTCATCTGGCAGGGTGTTCCACTTGTCCACCACCCGTTCTGTGAAGAAATTCTTCCTCACCTTTCCTCTGAATCGTCCTCCCTCCAACTTCATCCCATGCCCTCTAGTCCTGGAACATCTTTTTCGCTTAAAAATAGTGTATTCCTGCACCCTGTTCCTCCCTGTAAGATACTTGCATGTCTCTATCATATCCCCTCTCTCCCTCATCTACTCCAGGGAGTACATGTTCAGTTCCTTCAACCTGTCTTCATCGGACTTGTGATGCAATCCATGCACCATCTTTGTTGCCCTCCTCTGAACCTTCTCTACCCTGTCTATGACCTTACGTAGGTATGGTCTCCAGAACTGTACACTGTACTCCAGGTGGGGCCTCACTAGTGTCTTGTATAGTGGAATTATGACCTCCTTTCCTGCTGGTGATGCCCCCCTCATGCATCCCAGCATCCTATTTGCTTTACCTGCTGCCTTGTCACACTGTTTCCTACCTTGAGGTCATCAGAGATGATAACCCCAAGATCCCTTTCCTGCTTGGTGCATGCTATATCCTCACCCCCAACTGATATATTGTGCCAGGGTTTTGTGCCCCATATGCATTATCTTGCACTTCATTGCATTGAATTTCAACTGCAAACCCTGACCATTCTTCAGGTTTCTGCAGGTCCCTCTCATTCTGTCTATACCCTCTGGTGTGTCTACTCTGTTACAGAGCTTTGTGTCATCAGTGAACAGTGAAATTCTGCCTTCAAGGTCCTGTGCAATGTCACTTATGAAGATGTTGAATAGGACCGGTCCCAGCACTGATCCCTGTGGTACCCCACTGGTCACTCTTCCCTCTGTGGAGTGACAGCCATTTACCACTACCCTCTGTGTCCTGCCACCCAGCCAGTTACCTCCCTCCACACTACTGTCCTGCCCACACCCATGTTCCCCAGTTTGTGTAATAGTCTTCTATGTGGCACAGTGTCAAAGGCCTTGCTGAAGTCCAGATAGGCCATGTCCACTGCCCTCCCCTGATCCACCTCCCTAGTCACCCAGTCAAAAAAATTCAACGAGGTTGGTCTGACATGACCTCCCCCTGGTGAAACCATGCTGCCTTGGGTCCTGTAGTCCATTGACGACCAGATGTTCCACCAATCTCTCCTTCAGCAGTGCTTCCATGATCTTCCCCACTACCGAGGTGAGGCTGACTGGTCTGTAGTTCTCTGCTTCCTCTTTGTTCCCACTTTTGTATAAGGGGACTACATCTGCTGTCCTCCAGTCTTTGGGTACCTCCCCTGTTTCCAGTGATCGGTTAAGCAGGATAGCCAGAGGTTCAGCCACCACCTCTCTTAGTTCCCCCTTCATAACTAAAGTAATTATCTCCTCTGTGCACTTCCCAAGTCCCTGCTATCATATCCTCCTTGACTACAGTAATTATCTCCACTGTGCACTTCCTAAGTCCCTGCTATCAGAATTACAAAATGTTTAGAATGCAGATTTTTTGCCTGCTCACCCACTGCTGGAATTATAACTGTGTGACTTCAATCATCTCTCATGTCCACCAGTTCTCAATCCATTTCCATATCCACTATAACATTCAAAAGTTTCTTTTTAAAATACTCCTAGCCAGAGCCGGCCCAGTGGCATGGAGGGCTGAGGCATCATGCATTACCTCCTGCCATGCCAGTGACCCTTGTTTGTGGCGCAAGTGGGTTGTCATGGGTCAGTCATGGGGAGAAGATCGAGCATCCAGGGGATAGCTCTCCTCTCCCAGGGAGGTTGGGGGACAGAGACCAGCACTTGCCTGACACCTAGTGGAGGCTAGGTGTTGGCATACTGTGTCTGGCAATGTGGGACTCCGAGGTGGAGCAGCCAATCAGTGTGCTACATCCGGAAGTGCATGCAGCTTAGCCATTGTTGGCAGTGCATGCTCCTCTCCATAGAAAAGTGGAAAAAATGGTCCCAGGTCGAGTGGCATGAATAGCCATCAACTGCAGGTGCTACACCTGAGAAGGCACTTCCCCAAACTGGCTCCTGTAATGATGTGTTTAGCTGAGGACTCCCCGCCACCCTGTCACAGAGGGAGAGCCATGGGGAAGAAGGCAAGGTAAGCCTGACATTGGGGGATGGGGTTGGGAGGGCAGCAGGGATAGAGAGCCAACTAGGACTGGGTCAGAAACAAGATAACATTGAAAAAAACAAAAACAAAAAAAGGGTTACTCACCTGTAACAGTAGTTCTAGGAGTGGTATTGTTATTCATTCACACTGTTTTTATGTCCTTTCCTTTAAGAATCTTGCCAGAAGGTCTTAAAGGTGGCTCCTTCTACCCACCCAGGTGGTATAACCCTCGGATCCACCCCATGATGCCAGATCTTTGCCCGCTGGAAGCTCAGGTTGTGCATCGGGCTGGAGAGGTTGGTTGTTCATGTGATGAACAAATATATACCACTCTTAGAACTACTGTTACAGGTGAGTAACCTGTTTTTCTAGGATTGTGGATATGTTGTTCTATCCACACTGTTTGGCAGACTCCAAGCAGTTCTCCGGGAGGAGGGAGGCAAGGTGCACTCCCCCTCTGAAATACTTACTTGTTGAACAGAGACTGGAGAACTGAGGCCCCAAAATCAGCATCCCAGTGTGACTCAAGGTTGATCTGGTAGTGGGTTATGAAGATGTTTGCCGACTTCCAGGTAGCAGCCCTACAGATTTCCTGGATAGGGTTGTCCCTGGAAGCAGGCACCAACGCAGCGGTATGGTGAGTGGAATGAGCTCTTATCCCTCTGGGAGGCTCCTTGTCTGCCAACCTATAGCAGAAATCAATGCAGGATGTAATCCATCTGCCAATTGTCAACTTTGCTGCAGGTCTGCCAGGTGTGGTTTCAGTGTAGGTAACAAACAGCTGCCAAACCCCTCCCCAAACTTCAGCCATCTGCTCCTCATTGTAAGAGTGTGTTCTTCTCAGGTCCAAAGTATGGAGCCTGTACTCAGCCTCCGAGGTGTAATTAGGGTAGTACATTGGCAGAGTCAACAGCTGGTTAAGGTGAAATTCCAACACCGCCTGGAAGGAATTTTGGGTGGGGGCACAGGACAACCTTGTCCCTGTGGAAGACCAGGTAAAAAGACTCCACCAAGAGCTCCTGGAGCTCCCCAGTCCTTCTGGCTGACATGATAGCCACCAGGAAGGCAGTCTTCCACAACAAATGTGACATCTCACACTTGTGCAATGGTTCGATGTCTTGCCCATGAGCTTGCCAATACCAGCAGTAGGTCCCACAGAGGTGGAGGTTCGCATATCGAGAGGATATGTGGTTGAGGCCTTTAAAGAAATGCCAGACCACCTTCTCCTGTGCTATCGCCAGCTGACCGCCCACACCCAGTCAGCAGAGATGGCTGCTAGATGCATCCTAAGGGTCATTGACTGAAGACCTTATTTGGACAAAGACCAAAGGTAGTCTAGATTACTAGCCACTGGATAGGTTAAAGTGTCAGGCCATTACCCTGACACCAAATGGAAACCATTTCCATCCGAAGGCATAGCACCTCCTGGTCAACTCCTTCCTGGATGCTTCCACTACTGTGAGTACATCTTCAGAGAGACCCAGAGCCTGAACTCTAGCTGCTCAGGAACCAGGCTTCAGGTGCAGGAATTGAAGACCTGGATGGAATATCTTCCCTGATTGACAGATAACAGGTCCAGGCATAATGGAAGATACCACGAGGCCTGGATACCAGAACTGGCGAGGCAGTCTGTGGCTACCAGGATCACCTGTGCCTTGCCCTCCTGACCTTGAGGATCATCTTGTGAACCAAGGAAAGTGGAGGGAAGGCACAGAAGAGGCCTGGGGTTCATGGCCTTGAGAAGGCATCCCCCTGCAGTAAGCCCTGCTGAGGATGGCGGCATGAAACAGCCTCAGCTTGGTGTTCTCCTGGGAGGCAAACAGATCCACCTTAGGTTTGTCCCAGTGGAAGAACAGGCTGTGTACTACCTCTGGATGGAGAGACCACTCATGAGATGTCTCGCCTACATGGCTGAGAGTATCTGCCAGTTGACTTGAGACTCTTGCAACTTGGATGGCTGGGAGATCTGCCTACAGTAGGCTCATGAAGGTCCATATGTGGAGCACTCTCCTCCACAACAGCTGGAAGCACATGCCACACTGTTTATGGTCGTGGTATTGTCTGTCTGGACTTGCACCACATGACCCAAGGAGTGGAGCGAATGCTGACAGTGTCAGTCTGAACTCCAGCAGGTTCATATGATATCAGGATTCCCTGAGGGTCCAGAACCCATGGGCTCTGTGGTTCCCCATGAGGGCTCCCAGCCCATGGAGAGAGCGCCAGTCATAAGAACGAACATTGGCTCGGGATGGACACACGGGATCCCTTCCTGCAAATGATTCAGGATGGTCCACCACTGGAGAGTGTCCCACTTCTGGGTTACAGTGACCAGCAGGTCAAGTGACCATGATGCTGGGTCCACTGGCTGGCCAGCTCTCATTGAAGGGGTGCATATGCCACTGATCCCATTGGACCACAGTGGTGCAGGCTGCCATGTATCCCATAAAGCACAGAAAGTCTGAGGCAGGGCACAAGTGCCCGACCAGAAATGATTGGGTGAAGGGAGAGAGAACCTCCACCCTGTCCATTGGGAGCTGGGCTCTGGCTCGGCAAGAGTTGAGCTCTGCCCTGATGAAACATATCACCTGTAACAGTACGAGTTCTGACTTGGCCTTGTTGATCAGGAGACCAAGGTTGGTGCAGGTCTGGAGGGCCAGGTCCCTGGACTACTTCACCTCTTGGTTGGTGGAACCCACCAAGAGCCAGTCATCAAGATAGGTAGATCCTGACCCTTCGACACTGAAGATGGGCTGCCACCACTGCAATGCATTTGATGAAGACCCAAGAGACCAATGACAGGCTGAACAGCATGGCTCGAACTCAAATGGGGCTCCTTCTGCCCAGAAGCAAAGGAACCTCTGGTGAGATGGACAGATTGGGACATGAAAAATGCATTCTGGAGATCCAGAGAGCAAAACCATGTTCTGATTGACAGATGGTATGATCTGGGACAGAGTTACCATCTTGAAGGTGCGGACCTGAGAAACTGATTCAGGTCATGCAGATCTAGAATGGAGTGCCAGACCCCGTCCGATTCGGAACCCGGAAGTACCTGGATATGAACCCTGGGTTGATCGGAGGATCCACGACTTGGCCACCACCTCCTTACAGAGGAGTTGGGCAATGTTGTCTTGAAGAGCCGAATGAGTGTGTATAAACACCATATTCTCCTGTGGGGCGCAGGCTCAGCTTGGAGGGTACTGCTTGAAATCCAGAGGCAGTCCCTGACCCACCACTTCTGGAACCCACCAGTCCATGGTAACAGCAGACCAGGTGGAAAGGAAGTGGTGGAGCCGACTCCCTACAGGAGGACCCAGAGCCTGCGTGACAGGAATAGGGGTGGCCACCCCATTCCATCACTGGACAGGCTTGGAATAAGAGGGTCCAGACTGGGGACCACTGGAGCCCCATCTTCCAGGCTTACAGGCCAACAAAGGCCCAAACTTAGGCTGAGGGTCCCAAGATTGAGCCTGCTGTTGTTGCTGTCCCGCTTGTAAGTGGGGCTGCTTGACCGCAGTAGCAGAGTGCTGAAATGGCTTCTTTCTTCTGCTTTTTGGAACCCTGGGATTCCTTTTGTGCAGACGTTACTGAGTCCAAGGTGGCACTGGACTTCTCAATGCACTGGAGATGACCGTCCACACCTGGGCCGAAGAGATTGTTCCCCAGGAATGGGACATCTGCTAGCTTGTGTTGGGTGTCTGCCGTGAAGGTGGAGACCCTTTACTAAGCCCCGCAGTGCATGGCAACCATGGCTGCCACTGAACGAGCACATGAGTCCCTGAGATCCAGAGCTGTCTGGAGTTGCTGCTTTGCAACAGCCCACTTTCGGGTCCTGACAGTAGTCTGGAGGTTCAGGAGAGGTGAGGAAGAACCTCATCCAAGGAGCCCAGAAGGGCATGTGAGAAATGACCCATGATGATGGCCAAGCTTGCCTGATGGAGGCTCAGTGTAGAGGTGGCATAAACCTTGCGGGCAGAGTGGTCCAGTTTTTTTTACTCCTTGTCTGGGGGTCTATCAGAATCTGCCAAACTGCCTGAGTGTCTGAACACAGAATCTGTCTCAAGCAATCCGATAGGGATGCTCTATGAACCCGAAAGGGTCCCAGTGGGCAATGCATATTTTGGGCAATCCAGGCAGAGGACACAGGGCAGGAGGAAGGATGCTGCCTTAGCTCCAAAGCCAGACCGACAATGGCCTTGGCCACAGGAAAGGCTTCTGTCAGTGAATCCCCCCCGTTTACGGATATCTGTGAGGGGATATTTGGCCCATTTTTGAATGGGCTCAAGAGGCATCTCTGTGGATTCAGAAATAAGGTGAAGGATGACCATAAAGGAAGAGGAACCTTCCTCCTTCGAGCGACTAACAACCAATTCATCATCCAAGGAATAGGAATGAAGGTCCGAATCCTCGGACTCCAAGCAGTCTGGATAAAAATTGGCCAACCACCTGTCTCTCCCTCCACCCGCCTAATGTGGTCAGGAGTGAGTAACAGAAAGCCTACTTGGGAGGCCCAGAAAAGGCTGAGACTCTTTGAGAGGCACCCCCACCAAGGGGCTGTTTAGGAGGCAGCTCCACCAAGATCGGTGGAGAGGTTGATTTTGGCTGAATCATTTTGACAGTCTCCAAGTTGGCTTTGGTCTTAGAGGTGAAAGCCAAGTGATGGACGGTATGGAAGACGGAACCGACTTCTGACCAGACAGAATCAGCTGTTGCCACATTAGATATTCATAGTATCGACAAAGTTTCCGACAACGCCTCTCCTTATCCGTGAAGGACAAAGAAGAATGTTGGCAACGCCTCTTTTTGGAGCGTTTGTGTGTCATCTTCAGCTGACAGTCAAAGGGTCTGAGACCTCGTCCTCGATTGTCAGGAGACTGACCTGGTCAACAGGAAAGGCACCAGGGAGACTTGGTGGTTCTTCCTGGTCAGGGACCAGTTCACTGATTGATTCCCAGTGGGCTGGGTCTCCTCGTCAGGGAGAGCCAGGACAGAAATAATAAATAAAGAGTTGTCGGCCTCATCGGGCAACAACGAGTTGACTGGGTTGAGAACGATTTCGACCAGATCATCGTCCAGTGTCTGGGCCAGCTGGCCTAATGATGGGACCATGAAGCCAACGGCCAAGGCCACAACCTCGAGACAGAAGATTCCTGGGACTGAAATCTCTCACGATCCCAGGAACATTGTCAGTGAGATGAAGATTCTCTCAGTTCCTTGTCCTTTTTATGGGACTGAGAGACATGTGTGCGCAAAGGCCCCCCCTCACCCTTGGTGGGAAGGAATTGGCACATCTCCCTAAAGAATTCGGAGAATATGGAGCCCAAGCTGAGTGGCAGGACAAAGGTCTTAGAAGAAGGATCTGTGGCCTGAGCCACCTCTTCCTCAAAGGCCTTTATCTGTTCGAACTGCTTGGCGCACCCCGCAGCCATGGAGATCACCCATCGGTCCTCCTTAGATATGACCGGTGGATTCCATTTCTCCGGTCTGCCCAATTTGCAGCCTTGCAAGACGATTGTCTAAGAAGTTCGGGTGAAATGCACAACACATTTCACAGGCCTGGGTGTCATGGTTGACACACAGGCAATACATACACATGGCATGCAGGTCTGTGCGAGACATCTTTTGCCCACACGGGCTGTGGTGAAAACCTGGAGAAGATTCATCTTCCATAACGGTCGATATCGCCAAGCAATTGTCACTAACTCTGATGAGTTTAACTTTAAGCAAATCTAAAGATTCTGAAGCCAAGGCCTACTGAACACGCGAGTGGTAAGAAGGGAACATGTATCTTCCAGCAGAAAGGAAGATCTGGCATCATGGGCCTGCGTCAAGGGTTATATCACCCAGGTGGGTGGGAGCAGCTAGCTTCAAGACCTTCTGGTAAGATACTTAAAGGGGAAAGGACATGCCAAACACTGTGGATAGAGCAATATATCCACTACCCTAGAAAAACAATACTCCTAGCCTTTACTTCTTCCCAGCTTTCTGCCATCACCACTGCCTACTAATAATCCCAAATTCTTTGCTCTTCCAACTCTAGACTAAATTCTTTTCTTCCTAATCTCTCAGCCATAGTTGGAAAAATTCCGATACTGCTTATATCTGGGCAGACTGGGTGGCACAAGGGATCATATTCCACCAACAGACTCCATGTTTCTGTGTTTCCATTGAAGCATGTTATCTAGTTATCTACTACACTTACTGGTGGGAGTGACTTCAAGATGATCCTTCTGCTGTGAGTCTCTTCCCCTTCACATGACCAAATGGGAGTTCCTCGTCCCACTGAAACAGCAATAACAATTGCTCCAATGGGATGTTGTAACCTGCACATGAACAACAGAATGCATGTTATTTATAATCAGAGCAAGAGAAATGTTACAAAACACTCTTCCAAGAAAAGTGCATTGTACCTGTTATTGCAAGTATTTGTACATTTCTGGATGATGGTCCATAACATAGAAATACAGAATTTGATGGCAGGAGACCAGGCCATCAAGTCTGCTTATACTATACTAACTCACCCCTACCAGCCTACTGCACTGGTGGGTTGTCTCCCTCTTCCCTCATTCCCTCAATGTTCACTCCTGTGTTGCCCCTGTAGGGATCATAAATCCCCATGTCCTGTTCCAGCCATGTTTAAAGAGGACAGGAAATTATTTCTAACTGGCAGCTGTTTTATAAAGTTCTTATTCTCAGAAATTATATGCATTCGCCTTAAATTAATTTTTATTTATTTATAGCATTTTGAGAACCGGGTAAACCCACTGAGACCAGAAGTATCTTTTTCAGGTGTGACCCAGAATTAGTTACAGTACATACAGCTTATATAATACAGCAGCCACAGTTATATAGAGCTTATCTAATACAGCAGGCACAGTTATATACAGCTTATGTAATACAGCAGGCACAGTATGGTGGAGTACATACATTGAAGTCTACAGCACACAAATTACAGTTGACTGCAGCACTACAGATAAGAGGCATGTAGTCATATATCTCAGTACCAGTTAGTTACAACTACTAGGCACATAGCAGGTTACAACACGATTCAGGGAGAAATCTACAGTTCTCAAATAGCTAGGCTAATTGTGGGCGAAGACATATTAAATCAGCTCATTAGGATTAGTGAGAATAGACTGTCTTTAGGGTGAGGGTATGGCTTCAATGGTAACAACTGCAGTGGCAGTGTTCTAACATGTACACCTTGAGATCAGCATTGAAACCTTAGAGGTTTTCCATGAATGCTCCAGTAGTAGGGGCAGAGTACCCGAAAGATCTTTTACCACAGTTGGTATGGACCTGGGGATGTCAAGGAGGTTGCTGTTTGTGGAGCAAAGGATACATTGGGAGACTCAGGATTCAGTAGGCCTTTCAGGTTGGATGGGATGTAAACATTGGAGAGTTTGTAAGTTAGCTGGAGTAGAGGATATAACAGTTTGAGTGCCAGGGTGGGCCACTTTAAGTCAGCAAGGACCTCGCAGTGGTGCCTCCAGGAAGGAGAGCAGGTTGCAAAATGACTAATCTTATTACAAAGTATGGACAATCTGTGATTTTCACTTTCCCTGGGGAAGTGCAAGAGTGGGGCACCATACAGAAGGGTGGGGAGTACGGTGCTGTTTGCTATGGTAACTCTAGAGTCATAAGTGATCCATATTTAACGGTACCTGAATTAAAAAAAGCGATATAAAAAGCTGTATTTTGCATTGTCTTGTTTTTATGGCAGCATTCTGTTGCAGTTCTCTCCACGTAACCAGTAATTTGGAGTTTAACTATGTCAGGGTTTGTGCACAGAACTACAGGGTTGGACAGGTCAGCAGCTCATAATTAGCATTCTGTACACGTATCGTGAAATAGAAAACTCCACATAAGTGATTCCATGAAGTGAACTGTACAGAATGCTGCCCATAAAAACAGAACAATGCAAACTACAGTTTTGCAGTATCGCTTTTATTCAGGTACAGTTAAATATGGATACTTTAGGAGAATGCATATCGTTTCTGAAAACATAATTTTATAAACAGCTGCCAATTAGCACAAATTCCCTGTCCCCTTTAAACACATTTAGGGTAACTGCCCCACTACTTCAACCATGGTTTCACCACCCTTTTCATGAAGTAAAATGTCCTCACATCTCTCTTGAACTCCCTCCCCATCCACCTGTCACACCCTGAAGTGGCTGGTTCTCTACTCTTCACAAACAATACTTGCTATTCACCTGTATAACCTCTCAGAAACCATATGTCCCCTCTTATACCCTGGCCTCCAGGGAGTACTTATTTAGGGCCACTATCCATTCCTGATTGGAGCTGTCTTGCTGACCCTGGAACATCCAAGTGACTCTCCTATGCACTAACTTTAGACTACACACATCCTTCCTCAGGTGAAGACTCTGTAACTGAGCACAGTATTCCAGATGAGACCTCACCAAGGATCTGTGTAGGGACAGTATCACTTCACTCCTTCCATTATCAGAACCCCTTTCTATACACCAACTTCAGACAGCCTAGATACTTCCTTAGATGAAGACTCTGTAACTGAGCACAGTATTCCAGATGAGACCTCACCAAGGATCTGTGTAGGGGCAGTACCATTTCACTACTTCCATTATCAGAACCCCTCCCTATACACACCAGCATCCTAGACATCTAGCTATATGCATTGTTACAGTGACCAACTTGCTTGAGGAAATCACTGATGATGATGATGTAGATGATCATCCCCAGATCCTTTTCCTCTGTTGAATGGTCCAGCTGAACTCCTCTTGTACAGTACTCAGTGTGTGGGTTCCAGCTGCCTAGGTACATTATCTTGCACTCTGCTCATACAGTACTCAGTGTGTGGGTTCCAGCTCCCTAGGTGCATTGCCTAGCACTTCTTGACAATGAATCTCAGTTGTCAGATCTCAGAACATCTCTCCTGCATCTCTAGGTCATCTGGAGCTCCTGCACCCCTTCCGCATGATCTACCCTGCCGAAAAGCTTAGTGTCATCATCAAAGAGAGACAACTTACCCAGAAACCTTCCCCATATCACCGATGATCATATTGAATAGGACAGGGCCCAGGACGGACCCTGTGTGGTAAGACTGGTCATCCTTCCAAAATATTAAAGAGACACTACTCTAATTTCTTTTCTAAGGCTTATAGCATCAGTATTCCAACTATTCTGTTGTGTACTACCCTCTCCCAGTTATGTCAGGATCTTTTTATTTAACCAGGAGTAGCACACTAAGCTGAAAGTTTTTTTTTACAGGTGCAACCTGGGAGCACAGGAAATTTAAGTGACTTGCTCAAGGCCACACAGTATGCAAGTGGAAGCTGTGGGATTCAAACCCAAGTATTGTCTGCTGGATATCACCAGATTTGCAGCTCACAGCCTTAAACCACTGCACTATACTGCCTCCCCTGCCTGGGCATTAAAAAAAAAAAAAAAGACTACCATTTACCTTATTTACTCTACTGCTATAATTACATGTAGTGGGAATCAATTACTTTGTAATCAATTCTTTTCATTTAGATTGCAATCCTTTTTGGTTTACATGGTGTTGGACTGATGAGGATGAACAACAGATTCAAAATCAGTTGCTGTGTGTTTACATGGAATGGAATCAATCACCTTGTAATCAATTCAGACTGAGCTGATTACAAGGTAACTAGTTCCCATTGCATGTAAACACACAGCAACTGAGGATTTCGAATCTGGTTGCATTCCTTTTGCAGGACTTTCAACAGTAAGTATAGCAGAATCAATTCACAAATCAGGTTTACATGTACAAAGTAACCAGGTTCAAAATAATCAATGCTTTTGAACCACTGCATTTGAATCCAGTTCCAACTGAAACAGGAACCCGATTCAGAATTGCCTTGTTTAGATGCACACTGGAACCGGGTTCAAACTCCAATTTCAGTGGAATCAAAGCTGTATTCCTCAATTGGAAGTTCACGTAAACTCATTCTGAGTTGGGTTCCTGTTTCAGTTGGAACCTGGTTCAACTGCAGTGGTTCAAAAGCATTGATTCTTTTGAACCCGGTTACTTTGTACATTCCACTGAAACTGGAGTTTGATCCCGGTTCCAGTGTGCATGTAAACAAAGCAAGTGTTTCCTTTTCAAAAATGCATCCTGCAAGGCCTCGACATGACCAAACACTGTAATAGCAAGCCAGCACAGTTTCATTTACCGATATGAAAACAGGTACCCATTGTTAAAGATTTGCACATTTAAAACAAGAGCCATTTTTGCTGCACTGTTTTATGCAGCAAATATAGTGTCGACTAACTATATGTGACTGCCTAAAGTACATTGAAAATGTTATGTACTACGAGTGGTTTGGAGTCTGAGACAGCCAGATTTAGTATAAATTAAATGTTTCTCAATAAGGAAAAGGCTGGAAAATATATTTGTATTATTTTAAATTCATAATGGTATCTGACATTAACAGCCTTGGATTTGCAGTCGGCCTAGAGCCAGTTGCAAACAGCCTTAAAAACAGTTGCAAGCAACCTGGGTTTTTCATTCTGCCTGAAGCATTAGAGAGGGAAGGACATGCAGTCTTCATGTTCCCAAAGCAGTACGATACACATATGAGAAAGGACCCCATGTTTAAGGCTCTGGCAACAATAAAGGTGGTGCAGGAGGTTTGCAGATTTTTGCTGTTGGAAGCGAAGGTCCGTCTGCACATAGCATGTACTCACTTATTGTGTGAATCTGTTAAACGTCAAGAACTCTTCAATAAGAATAAAGGTGTGCTTGAAGGAATTATGAACTTATTTAACTGCTCAAGGAGGGGTTTCCAACTTGCAAGTATTTTCTTCCATAAAAGGGAAATACTGTGACTTGGGTTTGGGCAGATATTTACTTAAGCCTTCACCTGGCCATTCCTGTTCAGTAATTTAACCACAGCGAATAAAACTCAGAGAAAGTTTAGAGCAGAGGACATGGACAAGATAGGATTGACAACCACTGCCTCCACACATTGCACCTCCTTGAACCAGTAGTGACCTATACGCCTCAGTTATTTGTGTAGGCCAAAGGCTTAGTATCAAATGAGGGTGGGGGTGGGAATCCTTCTCTTTGGCTGTATCATTACAAAATAGAAACATAGACTTTGATGGCAGATAAAGACCACTTGGTTCACCTAATCTGCACATTTCCCTACCTACTAGATAAGCTGCAGATCCTACTTAACCAACAGCCTACTTCCTCCTACCCACCTCCACTATAATTGACTTGTGTCTGTCCCATGCATTCTTGAATTTACCCACTGTTTTTGACCCCAGAACCTCCTCAGAGAGGCTGTTTCATGTATCCACCACCCTCTCTCTGAAAAAATACTTCCTCACATTGCCCCCAAGCCATCCACCCTCTATCTTCAACTTGTGCTCCCTAGCTCTTGCATATCTCTTTTTCTAAAAGATGCTACCCTCTTGGACTTTGCTGATTCCCTTACGGTATTCAAAAGTTTCTACCATGCCCCCTCCTTTCCTCAAATGTATACATACTAAACTTCTTTAGTCTCTCTTCATATGGTTTCTCTTGCAGACCCAGCACCATTTTAGTTGCCTTCCTCTGGACTGCTTCCATCCTTTCTATGTCCTTGCAGAGATGGGGTCTCAAGAACCACATGCAGTACTCCAGATGGGGTCTCACCAATTGTCTGTACAGAGGGATGACAACTTCCTGCTTTCTACTGGTGATGCCTTTCCCTATGCATCTCAATACCCCCCCAGCCCTCCTTACTGCCTTCTCACATTGCCTGCCTACCTTTAGGTTGTCTGATATGACTACCCTCAGGTCCCTTTCCATTTTTGTTGTTGTTAGTACCCTTCCCCCATTGTGTACTCTTCCCCTGAGTTTTGGTTTTCAAGATGCATTACTTTGCACTCTTTTGCATTGAATCTAAGTTGCCATACCTTTGACCATTCCTCCAACCTTGCCAAGTGACTTCTCATTCTTGCCACCTCCCTTGTGTATCAACCCTGTTGCAGATCTTTGTGTCATCTACAAAGAGGCATACTTTTCCTTCCAGTCCCTTTGCAATGTCAGTTACAAGTCATTAATGAAAGACTGGCTGATGCTGAAAACTGTATTCTACTGTAAGCCCCCCTTTCTTCAGAGTGGACTCCATTTACTATTACCTCTACATTCCTGTTGTTCAGACAGTTTTATACCCAGGCTACCACCCTGGGACCCACTCCCAGGCTGGCTAATTTGTTTATTAATCTTTTGTGTGGGACTGTATCAAATGCCTTGCTAAAGTCTAGGTAGGCCATGTCCACAGCCCTTTCCTGGTCTACTACTTTGGTCACCCAGCCAAAGAAATCTATTATAGTCATCTGACATAACCTTCCTGCTGTGACTCCATGCTGCCTTGAGTCCTTTACCCCGCTGACCTCTAGGTACTCAACAATTCTTTCCTTCAGAAGTGATTCCATCATTTTCCTACCACTGAAGTCAAACTAACAGGTCTGTAGTTTCCTGCCTCTGTCTTGCTCCCATTTTTGCAAACATGAATCACATCTGCCTTCCTCCAGTCTTCGGGTACCACACCATCTTCCCATGATTTGTTAAAAAGGGTAATCAGTGGTGTCACTAGTTCTCCCCTTAGTTCTTTTAGGATTCTGGGGTTAATCCTGTCAGGATGCATTGCCTTGTCCATCTTGAGTTGTAGGAATTATTTCAGCATCCTTTCTTCTGTGAATGGACTGGTATCAACACCTCTATTCATAGGGTAGTCTGTGAGACATGGGTACTGGCGATTGGGCACATGGAATAACAGTGATCCAATCCACGGCGCATGTCATCGGGGGCTACCAACAGGGTAGGTTGACTGGATGGGGGGTCGAAGAATATAGCGACAGGATGTTGCCATATGTATGCACATGAGGGAGGGGAGCGAGCATGCAGCAAGGGGCAGGAGGGATTGTGAGGATGGTGCTGCAGTGGGTTGCTGTGCTGGGCCCTGTGGCATGGTGGGTGGGTTGCAGCATAGGTGGGCAAGGTGCTGGGTTCGGGTCCAGGTGTTGGTGTGTTTTGTTGCGCCTGGCCCAAAACTTTTTTTATGTTTTTGCACCCCCAACATGCACCTCCCTAGAGCTGAGAATCTTAAGAGAGGGTGTAGGGGCATGGCTCCACTTAAAACTTTAAAAAAAAGTCCTAGTGCTGTTTTACATGCACTGGGGATTCAGAGTGCTGAAATTGATTTTCAACACTCTGGCTTCACGATAACAGTGATCACCTTTAGGCTTTCACCCTATATCATATACATCCCACCAGAGTGCTTCTACTGTTTGGTTTAGGTAAGTTCCCCTCCTCTTTTTTCATAAATACTGAACAAAAGCATTTGTTCAGTATCTCTACCTTTTCACTGTCACCCTCTGCCCACCCCTTCCCCTTTATTAAGCCTCACAATCCCCTCCCTTGTTCTTTCTTCGCTCAGTAATATACCTATTAGACATAGAAACATAGAGTTTGATGGCAGATAAGGACAGCTTGGCCCACCTAGTCTGCCCCTTTCCCTACATACAGAATAAGCTGCAGATCCTAGTTAACCAACAGCCTATTTCTTTCTACCCCCCACAAGAATTGCCTTATGTCTGTCCCATGCATTCTTGAATTCTCCCACAGTTTTAGACCCCACAACCTCCTCAGAAAGGCTGTTCCATGCATCCACCACCCTCTCTGTGAAAAAAATACTTCCTCACATTGCCCTGAGCCGTCCCCCCTCTATCTTCAAACTGTGTCCCCTTGGCCTTGAACATTTCTTTTTCTGAAAGAAGCTACCCTCTTGGACTTTGTTGTTTCCACTGAGGTACTTAAAAGTTTCTATCATGTCCCCCTCTCCCTCCTTTCCTCAAGGGTATACATATTAAGCTCCTTTAGTCTTTCCTTGTATGGCTTCTTTTGCAGAGCCTGCACCATTTTAGTTGCCCTCCTCTGGACTGCCTCCACCCTGTCTATGCCCTTGCAGAGATGGGGTCTCCAGAACTGGACGCAGTACTCCAGGTGGGGTCTCACCAACTGTCTGTACAAAGGGAGAACAACTTCCTGTTTTCAGCAGGTGTTGCCTCTACCCATACATCCCAGTATCTCCCCCCAGCCCTCCCTACTGCCTTCTCACATTGCTTTTCCAACCTTAAGGTCACCTGATATGATTACTCCCAGGTCCCTTTCCATTTTTGTTGTTGTTACTAACCCCCCCCTCATTGTGTACTCTTCCTCTGGTTTTTATTTCCCAGGTGCATTATTTTGCACTTCTTTGCACTGAATCCAAGCTGCCATACTTCTGACCATTCATCCAATCTTGTCAAGTACCTTCTCATCCTTTCCACGCCTCTGTGTATCAACCCTGTTGAAGATCTTTGTGTCATCTGCAAAGAGCATACTTTTCCTTCCAGTCCTCTGCAATGTTGCTTATAAAGACATATAAAGGACTGGACCCAGTGAACCCTCCTGATTTACCCACTAGTATCCCCTCCTTCAACTGAGTGGACTCTGTTACAATGACCTTCTATGTCCTCTTGTTGTCCATCCCATGTTTTACCAGGCTACCACCTGGGAACCACTCCCAGGCTGTGAGTATTTATTATAATCTTTGTGTGGGACTGTGTTAAATGCCTTGCTAAAGATTAAATAGGCCATGTCCACAGCCCCTCCCTGGTCTACTACTTTGGTCACCCAGTCAAAGAAATCGATTAGATTCATCTGTCATGACCTTTCCAATGTGAACCCATGCTGCCTTTGGTCCTGTGCCCCACTGGCAACTAGGCAATCAACAATTCTTTCCTTTAGAAGCGATTCCATCACTTTCCCTATCACAGAGGTCAAACTGACAGGTCTGTAGTTTTCTGCCTCTGTCTTGTCCCACTTTTGTGAAGGGAATCACATCCACCTTCCTCCAGTCCTCAGGTACCACACCATCCTCCCATGATTTGTTAAAAAGGATAGTCAGTGGTGTCACTAGTTCTCCCCTTAATTCCTTCAGAATTCTGGGGTGAATTCCATCAGGCCCCATTGCTTTGTCCATCTTCACTTTTACGAGTTATTTCAGAACCCTTTCTTCTGTTAAAGGACTGGGATCGACCTCCCTATCCAGAGTGCTTCTGTTAATTGGATTAGGTACCACCGCCCATTTGACTACCTCCACCCCCACCCTCAAAAACAATACCCCCAAGATACAATCTATGAATATAGCTCAACAGGAACCACAGTGATTGGCGGGTAGGCCATAAAGCTACCCAGCATGCATATCATGAAACAAACACCAGGCACAAATCCAGAGCAAACGAATATCCCCATTACATTACAACAGGAGAAGTATATATCAAACGTAGTTCCAGGTAGTGTTAGTGTTAGAGATCTCCTCTCCTCTCCACTAGCTGTCCCTTGTCCAGTCCACCAGACATATCCTAGACAGAGCATAAGGACCACAATAGGACTAGTTCTCTGAGGTATAGTAGTAGTGAGCCGAAACCGCGCTGGAGAAGGAAAATAGTAAGGCATTCACTCTGGAAACCAAATTAGAAACATAGTCCTTCATTATACCAATGAACAACAACAGCATTTAATATTAATTATGCCCACCCAAATCAAACCTTTAGGCCTGCAGGAAATACATCAGGAGTGCTGAAAAGTTCAGGAGGAGACGCTGCAGCTCTTCCTTGGCATGTTCTACCGACTCAAAGAAGTGCCAAGTGTCCTTACATAGAACTTGCAACTTAGCAGGATACATCATTTTGAACTTGATAGATGCTGCCAGGAGCTTTGCCACCACAGTGTGAAAAGTGGCCCATTTCAGCGCACAGAAGCTGGTAAATCTTGTAGATGAGATAGAAGGCGCTGGCCCTCCCAGGATATCCCTCTAATCTCCCTGCACTTTTGAAGAACGTGTTGCCTGTCTAAGTAATTTAGCAATTTAACAATCATGGGGCGTGGGGGTTCTCCTTGCTTTGGTCGAGCCAGCAAAGATCGGTGTGCCCTCTCAACTATGTAGCAGGGATGATTGGGAGAGGGCCCCGCTATTTCTCTAGTAGTTTCTGGATGAATAAAATTGGAGAGGAGGTCTCAGCTTCTTTTGGCAGACCAAAGATGAGCAAGTTATTGTGTCTGCTTCTCCCCTCAAGATCCTCCAGCTTCCCTTCTACTTTTGCCAGCTTCTGTTTTAAGGCCCCCGCTTGTGCATCTGTTCCATCTCTCCAGCCCTCTACCGAAGTAATTCCAGCTTCAGCGTCGCCAACTCTCCGTGAGGTAAGATTTAAGCCTCCCCATGATGTTTTCAGCTCTTCAGCAAATGTCTGCATTAAATCTTTCAGAGGTTGCATTTCAGCCAAAAAACGCTCTTCCGAGAGTTGGGAGGGCAGCAAAGTCTGGACGGCAGCGCGGGTGGAGGAAGCCCCATGAAATTTTGATTTCTTGTAGCCTTTCTCCGGGGATACAGGCGGGGTGTGTGAGGGCAAGGCCTGCCGTATCTCGGCGTCCATCCCATGCCAGGAAAATTGGAGTTGGGACAAATTACTAATCTAATCGGATGCTATTTAGAGCTAGTAGATTAAGTTTTAGGTAGTAATACCGAGAAAATATTGGAAAATGCTGTCGATACAGGCAGGGGAAGCTGGAGCGAGTCGGGTGTGGGCCGATCAGCTAGAAGGCATCATGTGACTCCAGAGAGGAAGCACCTCTAAAAAGGTTACCATGCATGCTACTTGTCTAAGGCCCTCCCCAACTCCACAAACTCCTCCTGCACAGCTCTGATGCCATTCCCAGCTAGGTAATTTGACCCTAGGTGGACAATGACATCCAGCTCCCTACCCTGTGCAGCTGCTCTCACAGTCCTGAGGATTACTTCCCGTCTCTCCATGCCATGGCACCAGGCAGACATCTTACCTCCCTCCTCCCCTCAATCCCCTAGTTCTACCCTCCTAATGACTGAGCCCCCAACCAGGAGTTGTTTCCTTCCCCTGTGGGATCCTATGCCACCCTCCTGTGGGTCTCCTTTGTGGAGATTTCCAACATCCTCCTTGGTTTGCACTGCAGGTGCCTCCATACAAGAACAACACTCTGCCAGAAAGGCATATGAATTGTGGAGAGGTACAACTGGAGGGTTATGCCTCTGTTCCACCACCGTCACCCTCCCTGAGCCCACCATAGTCCAACCACTCCTTATTCTTGGTAACCTCTGCGGCAGCAGCAGTAGCCCTGGTGGTTCCCATCCACCCTGTTTCTCCTCCTCCTCCTCCTCCTCTTAGGGATTGTCCTCCTCATCCAGTAACTTTTTTGTCAGGAGTCCCCCCCAAAGACTCCCCCAATATCTTCATCTTGACCCTCTGTATTGTCAGGGTTGGGGTCTGCCTACATATCAAAAGTTGCAGCTTTGTCCTGCTGCAATTCATCTGGACATGTCTGTGTGGGCCATCCTTGACCTGAGGGGCCTGGTTTGGGGGTGATGGATGTGTCTGCTGAGATGTGCTGTAGAACATCTTGGCCCAAAAGCTCTCCCAAGAGCAACAACAAAGATTCATGCGATTCTGCTTTGCTGCTGCCGGTTAGTACACCAAGTGCCTTCCCCCCCAGCTCAGAGGCATGATGGGGGGGCATCATAGAAACATAGAATTTGATGGTAGATAAGGACCGCTTGGCCCACCTAGCCTAATGGATAAGCTGCAGATCCTAGTTAACCAGCAGCCTACTTCTTCCTACCCCCAACCCCCTAGAATTGCCTTATGACGGTCCCATGCATGCTTGAATTCCACCACTGTTTTTGACTCCACAACCTCCTCCGGAAGGCTGTTCCATGCATCCACAACCTCTCTGTGAAAAATACTTCCTTAAATTACCTCTGAGCCGCCCCATCTTCAACCAGTGCCCCTTGTTCTTGCACACCTCTTTTTTTTGAAAGATGCTACCTCTTGACTTTGTTGATTCCTTGAGGTACTTGAAAGTTTCTATCATCCCCCCCTCCTCCTTTCCTCGAGGCTATACATATTAAGCTCCTTTAGTCTCTCTTCATATGTCTTCCAGTGCAGACCTTGCACCATTTTAGTTGCATTCCTCTGGACAGCTTCCATCCTGTCTATGTCTTTGCAGAGATTGGGTCTCCAGAACTGCACGAGTACTCCAGATGGGGTCTGACCAGCTGTCTGTACAGAGGATAATAACTTCCTGTTTTCTACTGGTGATGCCTCTCCCATGCATCCCAGTATTCCTCCAGTCCTCCTTGCTGCCCTCTCACATTGTTTGCCCACCTTAGGTCATCTGATATGACTACCCCCAGGTCCCTTTCCATTTTGTTGTTGTTAGTATCTCACCCCCATTGTGTACTCTTCCCCTGGGTTTTTGTTTCCCATGTGCATTACCTTGCACTTCTTAGCACTGAATCTAAACTGCCATACATTTGACCATTCCTCTAACCTTGCAAGTCCCTTCTCATCCTTTCCACCTCACCTTGTGCATCAACTCTGTCGCAGATCTTTGTGTCATCTGCAAGAGACATACTTTTCCTTCCAGTCCCTCTGCAATGTCGCTTATAAAGACATTGAAGAGGACTGGTCCTATACTGAACCCGTGGTATCCCACCAGTAACCCCTTCTTCAGAGTGGACTCCATTTACTATTACTCTGTGTCCTATTCTCCAGCCAATTCTTTACCCAGGCTGTCATCTTGGGACCCATCCCAAGTTGGCTAACTTGTATATTAATCTTTGTGTGGGACTGTGTCAAGTGGCCTTACAAAGTTCAGGTAGGCCATGTCCACAGCCCCTCCCTGATCTACTACTTTGGTCACCCAGTCAAAGAAATTTATCAGATTCTGTCTGGCATGACCTTCCTGCTGTGAATCCATGCTGCCTTGGGTCCTGTCCTCTGGCCTCTAGATACTCGACAATTCTTTCCTTCAAAAGTGATTCCATCATTTTCCTATCACTGAGGTTAAACTAACAGGTCTGTAGGTTTCCTGTTTCTGCCTTGCTCCCACTTTTGTGAAGGGGAATCACATCTGCCCTCCTCCAGTTCTCGGGTACCACCCTCGCCTCCCATGATTTGTTAAAGAGGGTAATCAGTGGTGTCACTAGTTCTACCCTTAGTTCTTTTAGGAATTCTGGGATGAATCCCATCAGGCCCCATTGCTTTGTCCACCTTCAGTTTTAAGAGTTCTTTCAGAATCCTTTTCTTCTGTGAATGGACTGGTTTTGACACCTCTATCCTGAGTGTTTTTATTGTTTGGTTTAGGTACCTTCCTCTTCATTTATAAATACTGAGCAAAATATTTGTTTAGTATCTCTGCTCTTCACAGTCACCTCTGCCACCCTCCTCCCCTTTATTAAGCCTCACTATCCTCCCTTGGTCTTCCTTCGCCCCTGATGTACCTATAAAAGGTTTTATCCCTTCTTAACTGAGTTGGCTATCTTTTCCTCGGTTTGGGCCTTTGCTGTTCTGACTGCCTTCCCAGCTTCCTTTTGCTTTAACTGATACACTTCTCTGTCCTGCTCCTTCTGTGATTCCTTGTACTTCCTGAATGCTTTCTTTTTCTCTTGAACCTTCACTGCTACTTTGAGAACCATAGTGGCTTCTTACATCGTTTTGTTTTGTTTATTTGCTTCACACAAAGGCTTGTTACCTCTGTGATGGCAGTTTTTATTATTCCCCATTGTTCTTCCACCCCTACTTCCTGCCCATTTGCTAGTGCATTCCTTAGGCACTCACCTATTTTGCAAAAGTCAGCCCTCCTAAAGTCCAGTACTTTTGCCTTTGTATGGCTTGACTCTATTGCTGTGTTTATTGTGAACCATACTGTTCGATGGTCGCTAGTTTCCAGATGGCTACCCACTCCTACATCTGTGATCCTCTCTCCATCTCCATTTGAGAGAACCAGGTCTAAGATTGCTCCCTCTCGAGTGGGTTCCAATACTAGTTGTCTAAGGCATGCCCCCTGTAGGGCATCTAGAATAACCCCACTCTTCGACGTGGCTGCTGCAAATGCACTCCAGTTAACATCTGTCATATTCAGACCACCCATCAGCAATATCTCCCCTTTTTCTGCCATTCTAAGTATACTTTCTATCATTTCCTTGTCCATTTCTCCCGAGAGGGGGTTCTGTATACAACCCTGTGCAGATTGTGTGCACTGCTGTCTCCAAATTGACCCACAGTGCTTCTTTCTCCTCCCTGTTTACCCTTTTGTTCTGTTGCTTTGATTTCTTCCTTATGTAAAGAGCTACTCCTCCTCCCTCTTTACCCTCCCGTCCCTCCTGTAGATAGTGCATCCTGGTATGTTTACGTCCCAGTCATGGTTTTGTGTGTACCATGTTTCTGTGACTGCTATGATATCCAGATGTTCCTCCTCCATCAAGGCCACTAATTCAGGAAACTTGTTACCCAGACTATGGGCATTGGTACTCATTGCTCTCCATTTTTTGATGGATTTACCTTCTGTTGCAGGATCCCCACTGACCTTTCTACATCAGTCTTTTTCTCATTTAGTACCCTGTTTTGTAGGGAGAGGCTGGGATTTTTCCCCCCTGCTTCCCCTTCCCCAGGTATTGATGCGTTGTACTGATGATATTCTGCACTGTTATTCACTACTTCCCCTTCCCCCAGGTAGTGATGCATTGTACTGATAATATTCTACACTGTTATTCATTACTTCCCCTTCTCCCAGGTATTGATGCGTTGTACTGATGATATTCTGCACTGTTATTCACTACGTCCCCTTCCCCCAGGATGCATCTGGAAATGAGCTGTTACCAGATCAGTAAGCTGTTCCTGGAAAAATGTTTGATGTAAACACGTTTAAAAATGCTGTCTGGGGTAGTTGCTGAACTGAATAGCTGGGCATGCGTGTTGTATAGTCAGTTTGCACAGTGTTTGGCTGACTTGTAGTTCTTCCAAAAATAGAAACATATAATTTTCAGCAGTAAAGAATCTTTTGGCCCACCCAGTCTACCGAAGGGTTTCCCAGTCTACTGTAGCTCTGCAGGCTCTAACTGGTCTCAGGAACTTTCCTCTCCCTGTTTCTGTACTAATATGTCTCTGTGTCTATTGTAGCTCTGCAGACCCTAACTGGTCTCGGGAAATTTCCCCTCCCTGTTTCTGTACTGATATGCTCCTGTGTCTATTGCAGCTCCGCAGACCCTAACTGGTCTTGGGACCTTTCCCCTCCCTGTGTCTGTACTAATATGTCTCTGTGTCTATTGTAGCTCTGCAGACCCTAACTGGTCTTGGGAACTTTCCTCTCCCTGTTTCTGTACTGATATGTCTCTGTATCTATTGTAGTTCTGCAGACCCTAACTGGTCTCAGGAATGTTCCCCTCCCTGTGTCTGTACTAACATGTCTCTGTGTCTATTGTAGCTCTGCAGACCCTAACTGGTCTCGGCAACTTTCCCCTCCCTGTTTCTGTACTAATGTGTCTCTGTGTCTACTGTAGCTCTGCAGACCCTAACTGGTCTCGGGGACCTTCCCCTCCCTGTTTCTGTACTAATATATCTCTGTGTCTGCTGTAGCTCTGCAGACCCTAACTGGTCTCAGGAACGTTCCCCTCATTATTTCTGTACTAATAAGTCTCTGTGTCTATTGTAGCTCTGCAGACCCTAACTGATCTCGGGAACGTTCCTCTCCCTGTTTCTGTACTAATATGTCTCTGTGTCTATTGTAGCTCTGCAGACCCTAACTGGTCTCGGGAACTTTCCCTTCCCTGTTTCTGTACTAATTTGCCTCTGTGTCTATTGTAGCTCTGCAGACCCTAACTGGTCTCAGGAACTTTTCCCTCCCTGTTTCTGTACTAATATGTCTCTGTGTCTATTGTAGCTCTGCAGACCCTAACTGGTCTTGGGAACTTCCCTTCCCTGTTTCTGTACTAATATGTCTCTGTGTCTATTGTAGCTCTGCAGACCCTAACTGGTCTTGGGAACGTTCCCCTCCCTGTTTTTGTATTAATATGTCTCTGTGTCTACTGTAGCTCTGCAGACCCTAACTGGTCTCAGGAACTTTCCTCTCCCTGTTTCTGTACTGATATGTCTCTGTATCTATTGTAGTTCTGCAGACCCTAACTGGTCTCGGGAACATTCCCCTCCCTGTTTCTGTACTAATATGTCTCTGTGTCTATTTTGTAGCTCTGTTGACCCTAACTGGTCTCGGGAACATTCCCCTCCCTGTTTCTGTACTAATATGTCTCTGTGTCTACTGTAGCTCTGCAGACCCTAACTGGTCTCAGGAATGTTCCCCTCCCTGTGTCTGTACTAACATGTCTCTGTGTCTATTGTAGCTCTGCAGACCCTAACTGGTCTCGGCAACTTTCCCCTCCCTGTTTCTGTACTAATGTGTCTCTGTGTCTACTGTAGCTCTGCAGACCCTAACTGGTCTCGGGACCTTCCCTCCTGTTTCTGTACTAATATATCTCTGTGTCTGCGTAGCTCTGCAGACCCTAACTGGTCTCAGGAACGTTCCCTCATTATTTCTGTACTAATATGTCTCTGTGTCTATTGTAGCTCTGCAGACCCTAACTGATCTCGGAAAGTTCCTCTCCTGTTTCTGTACTAATATGTCTCTGTGTCTATTGTAGCCTGCAGACCCTAACTGGTCTCGGGAACGCTCCCTCCCTGTTTCTGTACTAATATGTCTCTGTGTCTATTGTTGCTCTGCAGATCCTAACTGGTCTCGGAACTTTCCTCCCTGTTTCTGTACTAATATGTCTCTGTGTCTATTGTAACTCTGCAGACCCTAACCGGTCTTGGGAACGTTCCCCTCCCTGTTTTTGTACTAATATGTCTCTGTGTCTACTGTAGCTCTGCAGACCCTAACTGGTCTCAGGAACTTTCCCCTCGCTGTTTCTGTACTAATATGTATCTGTGTCTACTGTAGCTTTGCAGACCCTAACTGGTCTTGGGAATGTTCCCCTCTCTGTTTCTGTACTAATATGTCTCTGTGTCTATTGTAGCTCTGCAGACCCTTACTGGTCTTGGGAACTTTTCCCTCCCTGTTTCTGTACTAATATGTCTCTGTGTCTATATCACGCATGCTTAAAGCCTTCTATCATTCAGGATACCACAATTTCAGGTGGCAGTCTGTTCCATGCTTGTACCACCCTTTCTGTGAAGAAAAATTTCCTCACATCCTTTCTGAAATTTCCTTCTTTCAATTTCATTGCATGTCCCCAAGTCCTGGAGCTCATCCTCTTGTGGAAGAGGCTCCCTCCTTGCACTCTGTTCACCTGTGTGAGATACATAATGGTCTCAGTAATTGCTTTACTGTCTTCCAGAGTGTACATACTGAGATCCCTTAGTCTCTCTTAATAGGGCTTCCCTTGTAACCCTGCACCATTGTGGTTGCTCTTCTTTGCTCTTCAATATTAAAGTCCTTTTGGGTATTATACTCTCTTTTTCTTTTCCGTTATTGGCTTTGAATAGATACTTCTCAAATAATACAAGATACTTTCTGTTTCAAAGCTACTAATGATTGCTGTGTACTTAGTCTGATAATGCCATGTTACCTCTCGCAGTGTGCTGGATATGTTTATTAAACAGTATGATAATATCAAGTTTAGATGTGATGCCAACAAACATATCTCTAATACACTTTGAAAGCTGTGATTAATTAGTATATAGTACAAACATGTGGGCGATCAGCCACTGTCCCAACTACAGGAGGTTTCTGGCCATGTAACATTCCTCAATACACTTTAAAAGCTATTATTAATAAGTATGTAGTACAAACATGTGGGTGATCAGGCACTGTCCCAACTGCAGGAGGTTCCTGGCCATGTAACATTCCCCAATACGCTTTGAAAGCTGTGATTAATAAGTATACATTACAAACATGTGAGTGATCAGTCATTGCCCCAACTGCAGGAGGTTCCTGGCCATGTAACATTCCCCAATACACTTTGCAAGCTGTGATTAATAAGTATACAGTACAAACATGGGCAATCTTCCACTGTCTCAAATGCAGGAGGTTCTGACCATGTAACATTCCCTCAAATTCCAAAAGCAACAGAAATACAGGAACTTTGGGTGGTCATAGGGACTGTGGGTCACCCTTGAGTTGGGAAATGGAACCACTATTCACACAGTTGTGATCTACAGGCATCTGCCACTGGGGAGGAATTAGATAAGGAAATGTTAGAAGCATCTTGCAAAATGATTGAATAGGGAGAGGTCTTGCTTGTGGTGCACTTCAATCTGCTGGATGTGATTGAAGCCTCCCTTCTGTGGCTTCAGCTAGAAGCAAGGACATCCTGTACTCAATGCAGTGGATGTTCCTTCTGGGAACTAGTCAGTGAACCCACTTATTATAGGGCAATGCTGGACTTGGTGGTAACTAACAAGACAGTGCTGCAGACTTTAAGGTGGAAGACATTTGGTGACCAGTTATCATTGTACAGTGTGCTTCAACATAAGAACAGCTGCAGAAGCCAACCACACAACTGAAGGAGTCTTGGACTTCATAAGAGTGGATTTTACAAAAAATGGGTGAATGGTGAATGCCTCTGAAATTACCTGACGGGGGAGATGACCTGAGGGGTGGAGGAAAAGTGGGCCAATCTAAAAGAGAGCATAGCTAAGGCAACAAACTGCTGTGTCAAGCAAGTAAACCAAAGTAAAAGAAAGAGGAGACTGTCATGGTTCTCAAAAGAGGTAGCAGAAAAGTTAAAAGCTAAAAGAGTTGCATTCTGAAGGTATAAGGAGATCCAGGAGAAAGGAGGATAAGGAACTGTATCAGGAAAAACAGAGGGAGGCAGGCAAAATAATAAGGAGCATACAAGTGCAAAGTAAAGTGAGGAAAAAATAGCTCAAGGAATGTCAAAATGGGACAAGACATTTTTATGTATGTTTGAAAAAAAAGGAAGGCAAAGGGAGGAAGGGATTATATGGTTAAAGAGGGAGGGTTTGACTATGGAGGGGGGTTAAGAAAAGGCAAACATCTTGAACCAATACTTGCTCAGTTTTCACAGTAGAAGGGGAAGAGGAGGGTCCACAAAAAGACACCAGGAGCTTTGATGGGAGAGGAATGGACACTAGTCCAGTTTCTGAGGAAAAAGTCCAGAAAGTTCCTGCTAACCTGCAGGTAGACAACCAATGTCATGGGGCCAGATGGAGTACATCTAAGGGTGTTGAGGGAGCTCAGGAAGGTATTAGCTGCACCTCTGGCAGACCTATTTACAAGATCACTGGAGACCAGCGTGGTCCTAGAGGACTGGAAAAGGGTAGATATAGTCCCACTTCACAAAAGTGGTAGCAAGGAAGAGGCAGACAATTATAGGCCTGTCAACCTGACATCAGTGGAATGTAAGTTAATGGAACACTACTGAATAGAAGATGTTATGGCATGCCTTGTATATGCAAAGGATTCTAGGATCCAAGGCAGCATGTTTTCATGAAAGAAGTTCATGCCAAAAATTTGATAGATTTCTTTGACTGGGTGACTGATAAATTGGATTGGGAAGGAGCAGTGGACGCTGCCTATCTGGTTTCAGCAAGACTTTTTGTACCGTTCCACATAGGAGACTGGTAAACAAGTTGAGTAACCTCTGGGTGGGTAATAAGGTGGTAATCTGGGTAAGAAACTGGTCAGGGGACAGAACACAGAGGGTAGTGGTAAATGGAGTTCACTCTGAGGAAAGGAGGATGACCAGTGGGGTGCCCCAAGGATCAGTGCTGAGACCAGTCCTCTTCAGTGCCTTTATAAGTGGCAGAGTGGAGGAACTGGAAGGGGAGAGTTTGCCTCTCTGGGAGGGTCTGCCTCTCTGTGGATGACACCAAGGTCTGCAAAAGAGTGGACACTCTGAGAGGTGGAAAGAATAGGAAGGATATGAAAAGACTGGAAGAGTCATCAAGGGTATGGCAGCTGGGTTTTAATGCAAAAATGTCACAAAATAATGAACTTGGACCATGTAAGTCCAGAAGCAGAGTATAAAATGGGCAGAGGATACTGACAAAGACCATGCAGGAAAGAGGCCTAGGGTTAATCATATCAGATGATCTTAAAGTGGCCAGGCAGTGTGATAAGGCAGTTGGAAGGTCTAGAGGGATGCTGGGGTACATAGAAACGGGTATTGCCAGCAGGAAGAGGGATGTGATGCTGCCCTATATAGTTCACTGGTAAGATTCCACCTTGAGTACTGTGTCCAGTTATGGAGACCACATCTCAGGAAGGACATAGAGTGGAGGCAATCCAGAGGAGGGCTACCAAATGGTGCAGGGTCTGCATCAAAAGCCCTATGAAGAGAGGCTTAAGGAGCTATCTATGTACACCCTGGATGAAAAGAGGACATTATAGAGACCTTTAAATACATCGGGGGCTTAATAAGGTACAAAGGGGTATTTTTGAGAGCAAAGGTGCTCTAGAATAAGGGAGTATGCTATGAAGCAGAAAGCGGTAAATTCTGGAGGATTTGAGAAAGTACTTCTTCACAGAAGGGTAGTGGATTCTGGAACAGCATTCCGTAGTGGTAATAGGAGGAAACAGTGCTGGGGGTCAGAAATGCCAGGCACATGCATAAGTTAATCATAGGGGTGAGGGTGGGGGGTTGCCATAGATCAAGAAGGGTTTGCAGCAAAAAATGAAGGTTAAAAAGATGGACAGATTAGGTGGCCAATGACCCTTATCTGCTGTCAAATCTATATTTCTATTAGTGCTTTACTCTTCATTTGTTAGGGGATTGCCAGCAAAGCCTGTCTATCTTTTAGACTGCAAATCTTAACATTGCCTCTCCCCTTCTCATTGAAAGGCTGCATACAGTATTTGTCACTGTGTGGTGTGCTGTGAAAACAAGAACAACTAATCACATCTTATATTCTCTCAGGCACCAGAAACCTTTGAAGATGTTGCTGTTGCTTTTTCTGAAGATGAGTGGAAGATTTTAAGCAACCAGGAGAAGGAGCTTCACAGGAAAGTGATGCTGCAGAATTACAAAACCATGGTTTCCGTAGATAAGAATAAACACAGTATCTGAGGTGGGGTCTTTATTATGTGGAAGTGGGTTCACTTTTTACAACTTCAAGCCTGATAGTATGTTGTGGAGGGTGAAGGAACTGGATTAGGGGTCCACTCTAACATTGCTGTACCATTTTGAAAACTGGAACAGTATGTAAAATTCATTGAGCTTACCCACCAGCATTTTGTGACATTATGTGGTATCCAAGAAAGGAAGGGGTTCCACTCTAACATTCCTGTACCATTTTGAAAACTGGAACAGTATGTAAAGTTCATTGAGCTTACCCACCAGCATTTTGTGACATTCTGTGGTATCCAAGAAAAAGACAGATTTCACAGGAGATAGAAGCATAGAAATATCAAACTGACAATGGATTAATCCAGTCTGCCCTCATTCCTGTTTAACCTTTGTGACTGAGCCCCCTAGTGGTATATTTTTCTCCTTACACTTTAATCCCCAAGCCCTGTTGCCCATAACTAAACCCATATGTCTGTCTCATCAGTCCAGTAGGGTAGTCAGAGAACCACATTGTTAGGTATCTGCCAGGCCCCACCTCCGAAAATTATACCCCACTTTGGAGATGTCCAGTGCTGCCCAAATGTGAACTAGAGCCTAAAAGCTCCTGTTACTCAGGGCATCTCAAGTATGGAAGCTTCATGTGATAGAGGCATGGCAGCCATTGTAGATGGCTATAACATTACAATTATGACTGATTATGACATCATCACACCAGTCTGTATCTGCCCACTGAATTCCCACTGTAGCTCACTGTGGTACAATGGTAACCTGAGATAGTGAAGCTACAGTGGTGGAGGTTGAAGTGGTCCTGGAAGAGGTCAGTCTTGGTGGATGACAGGCTGGCTCTCAAGTCCTATTATAAGGACTAGCCAAGAACAGTAACCTTGGAAATGCTGAATTCCACTCATGGTCTATTTCATCAGCAGGATATAGACTGTCTCAATTCTTAAACACTATAGCAGCTTAATTCATCCACTCTGCATGTAGTCTGTATTTGTCACAAGAAAGGTGATAAAGTCTTTCTTCCTGGACAAAGTCTCCTCCATCCTAGCCTTAATCTCTACAGGCAGCCTGTCAGGGTCCAGCAGTGGTGGAGATGAGAACATGAAGGCACTCTGAGGGTTTGTAGCGAGTACTGATGGAGGAGGTGCTCAAGGTGATCTCAGGGTTATAGCCTGTCTGGGTCCAGCAGTGGTGGAGATGAGAGACATGAAGGCACTCTGAGGGTTTGTAGTAAGCATTGATGGAGGAGTTGCTCAAGGTGATCTCAGGGTTGCATCCTACTTGTTGTGTCTTACAGTCTGGGCCCATATGGCTTATGGTGGACTGCTGGAATGTTCTGAGTCTGATTTTGCACTGTTAGTATACAGTGGTCCTTTTCAGAGGGTTGCTTCACTGTGACTCTTTAACAAAACATGGTGAGGCCACTCCTGAAGTCTTTGGACCTGGATGTACTACCAAATTACAGGCCTCACTCAAATCTTCCCTTTCTAGAATAATATAGATCAATATGAGGTATATACAGTACCATAAGAGTACAGATGGGTTGTGGTCCATACCAACTGAGCTTTTCCTTCGAGTCTACAAATAATGGTAGTTTGCCTTTTCTGGTTTTGGTCATGCCATCATGCTCCCTTAACAAAAGTCTACTTTTAACTTCACTGAGCAGCCTTAAAAAAACAGCAAGGAAGCTGCTGTTCAGCATTTCCAATGTATCCAAAACAGAAAGGAATTCTCCTGCATCATCAACACCCACCATGGAACCTATAGACAAACTGAGATGAAAAATGGAGAAAATGAAGTCGTGGGTTGTATGAAAATGTTGTTTTCCTGGTACTCTGTTGTACTAAAGGTACATATGATTGTCAGGGGAGTTAACATTTTTCCTCTCAGTTTTCCTCCATCAGACATTGATACTGCTTTTTCTAGAGAGGGGGCAAAATCTGTCAAATTATTCAGGCACTAAGTGATGGCAGCTTATAGAACATCATCGAGGATATATCTCATCCATTGGACCATACATTTGGAATGATTCCCAAGCAGTACACAAAGTACTCAGAGAGAATGGCAAAGTGTGTCATGTAATCAGGAAAGAAGGCCTTGCAACACTGCAAACCAAAGCCTACACAGTTATGAGAGAGATGATGTTTCAACTGTAGTGCTTAGTGAATTATGCACAATGCTCTTTGTAACAGCAACACATCATCGCAACTGCAGAAACATTCTGAAAGCAGGCAACAGAAGTGGCCATACCATGTGAAGAGTGGTCCTCACAGCACTGAGAAATGCCTTACCATACTTCCTATGACAGAAAGTGATACAGTTAGGCTGTGATTTGAACAGGCAATCGTATGGTCACAGGGTGCCCTATTTCCCAGAAATGAATGAAAAGAAAGAAAAGGCTGAGAGGACTTTCTGCATTCTGTAGTGCAATTAAGATAGAAACATAGTGTTCCCAATGAAGCTAGAACAGATACTTACCTTAGATCTTCAAGAGTGTTTCTCCATTGTGCGCTGCACACACACACACACACACACACACACACGCACACACGCACGCCTCCTTCCCCTTTCTGAGGTATCGGATGGCAGCTTTGTCCACTGCTTTGTTTTATGCTGTCTGTAAGTGCCCTCGTATACTATATTTCCAGTCCCATGTCTCTCCTGACACTGGCCTCATCCCCGTTCCTAATGGTAAGAGGCCTCTGATATTATCCCCAGTGTGGAACTCAGGAGCAGTGATGTCACCCATGATTATAGAGGTGCAGACATTGCACATCAGTGTGGGCAGCCCCGCAGCTAGTAAATGTTTCTGAGTGGTCCTGATACCGAATGCTTACAATTCCAAAGCCGTGGCCCAATGAGGTCACCCATGATTCTATAGGTGCAGACATTGCAGATCAGTGTGGGCAGCACTCAGCTAGTAAATGTTTCTGAGTGGTCCTGATACCGAAGGCTTACAGTTCCAAAGGCATGGCCCAATGGTGTCACCCATGATTATATAGGTGCAGACATTGTATATCAGAGTGGGCAGTCCCCAGCTAGTAAATGTTTCTGAGTGTTCCTGATACCAAAGGCTTACAGTTCCAAAGGCATGGCCCAGTGGTGTCACCCATGGTTATATAGGTGCAGACACTGCACATAAGTGTGGACAGCCTCCAGCTAGTAAATGTTTCTGAGTGGTCCTCATACCGAAGGCTTACAGTTCCAAAGGTGTTGCCCAATGGGGTCACCTGTGATTACATAGGTGCAGACATTGCACATCAGTGTGGACATCCTCCAGCTAGTAAATGTTTCTGAGTGGTCCTGATACTGAAGGCTTACAGTTCCAAAGGCATGGCCCAGTGGTGTCACCCATGGTTATATAGGTGCAGACACTGCACATAAGTGTGGACAGCCTCCAGCTAGTAAATGTTTCTGAGTGGTCCTCATACCGAAGGCTTACAGTTCCAAAGGTGTTGCCCAATGGGGTCACCTCAGATTACATAGGTGCAGACATTGCACATCAGTGTGACATCCTCCAGCTAGTAAATGTTTCTGAGTGGTCCTGATACTGAAGGCTTACAGTTCCAAAGGCATGGCCCAGTGGTGTCACCCATGATTATATAGGTGCAGACATTGCACATCAGTGTGGACAGCCTCCAGCTAGTAAATGTTTCTGAGTGGTCCTCATACCGAAGGCTTACAGTTTCAAAGGTGTTGCCCAATGGGGTCACCCATGATTATATAGATGCAGACATTGCACATCAGTGTGGACATCCTCCAGCTAGTAAATGTTTCTGAGTGGTCCTCATACTGAAGGCTACAGTTCCAAAGGCATGGCCCAGTGGTGTCACCCATGATTATATAGGTGCAGACATTGCACATCAGTGTGGACAGCCTCCAGCTAGTAAATGTTTCTGAGTGGTCCTCATACCGAAGGCTTACAGTTTCAAAGGTGTTGCCCAATGGGGTCACCCATGATTATATAGGTGCAGACATTGCACATCAGTGTGGACAGCCCTCAGCTAGTAAATGTTTCTGAGTGGTCCTCATACCGAAGGCTTACAGTTCCAAAGGTGTTGCCCAGTGGTGTCACCCATGATTATATAGGTGCAGACATTGCACATCAGTGTGGACAGCCTCCAGCTAGTAAATGTTTCTGAGTGGTCCTCATACCGAAGGCTTACAGTTTCAAAGGTGTTGCCTAATGGGGTCACCCGTGATTACATAGGTGCAGACATTGCATATCAGTGTGGACAGCCTCCAGCTAGTAAATGTTTCTGAGTGGTCCTGATACCGAAGGCTTACAGTTCCAAAGGTGTTGCCCAATGGGGCCACCCGTGATTATATAGGTGCAGCACTGAGAAATGCCTTACCATACTTCCTATGACAGAAAGTGATACAGTTAGGCTGCGATTTGAATAGGCACCGATGGTCACAGGGTGCCCTATTTCCCCGGAATGAATGAAAGAAAGAAAAGGCTGAGAGGACGTTCTGCATTCTGTGGTGCAATTAAGATAGAAACATAGTGTTCCCAATGAAGCTATAACAGATACTTACCTTAGATCTTCAAGAGTGTTTCCTCCATTGTGCGCGTGCACACACACACACACACACACACACACGCACACACGCACACACGCACGCACACACGCACGCTCTCCTTCCCCCTTTCTGAGGTATCGGATGGCAGCTTTGTCCACTGCTTTGTTTTACGCTGTCTGTAAGTGCCCCCGTGTATACTATATTTCCAGTCCCATGTCTCTCCTTGACACTGGTCTCATCTCCTGGTTCCTCATGGTAAGAGGCCTTCTGATATTATCCCCAGTCTGGAACTGAGGAGCAGTGATGTCACCCATGATTATATAGGCGCAGACATTGCACATCAGTGTGAGGCAGCCCCCAGCTAGTAAATGTTTCTGAGTGGTCCTGATACTGAAGGCTTACAATTCCAAAGGTGTGGCCCAATGGTGTCACCCATGATTATATAGGCGCAGACATTGCACATCAGTGTGGGCAGCCCACAGCTAGTAAATGTTTCTGAGTGGCCCTGATACCGAAGGCTTACAGTTCCAAAGGCGTGGCCCAATGGTGTCACCCATGATTATGTAGGTGCAGATATTGCACATCATTATGGTAGCCCCCAGCCGTAAATGTTTCTGAGTGGTTCTGATACCAAAGGCTTACAGTTCCAAAGGCATGACACAGTGGTGTCACCCGTGATTATATAGGTGCAGCACTGAGAAATGCCTTACCATACTTCCTATGACAGAAAGTGATACAGTTAGGCTGCGATTTGAACAGGCACCGTATGGTCAAAGGGTGCCCTATTTCCCAGGAATGAATGAAAGAAAAGGCTGAGAGGACTTTCTGCATTCTGTAGTGCAATTAAGATAGAAACATAGCTAGCCAGATATTCAAACTGCACCAGGCTGTGGCGCAAACCTGGGCGCAAGGCAACTTGCTGTGTAGCGTGGCTTGGGCGATATTCAACGGAGCTGTGCCATGGCTCAGCATCATTGAATATCGCACCCTCGCCACACGCTGTGCGCATGGCACAGTGTCACTGCGCCAGCGCAAGTGGCCAGAGTGGGGCAGGGGGATGCGCTAGTGTAAGTTCCATTGCGCTAGGCGCAACAACCGCGATATTCAAAAGTGCACATGAAAATGGGGCCATAATGTATGCAAGTTGCAGATGAGGCCATTTGCCTGTCATTATGGCCCCATTTGCATGCAGGTGCGCCGATCCTCGATGACTTGCGCCTGGCGCCCTGCCAGGCAGCAGCCATCGGGGACCGACTCCCCCTGCAGCGCGGCAATGTGCCCCACAGCCCGATCACGGGCATTAGTAAAATAAATAAAGAATTCCATATCCCTGGTGCTCCAGTGGACTGCTGTTAGCCCAATCGCGGGCTACAGTAAAAACAAATATAGACTCCTATATCCCTGGTGGTCCAGTGGACCGTTGTCAGCCTGATCGCAGGCTTCAATAAAAAAAAAAAAACGATTCCTATATCCCTGGTGGTCCAGTGGACTGCTGTCAGTCTGATCGCAGGCTTCAGTAAAACAAAACCGATTCTTATATCCCTGGTGGTCCAGTGGACCGCTGTCTGCCCGATCGCAGGCATATGTAAAATATAAATGAATCCTATATCCCTGGTGGTCCAGTGGATCGCTGCCTGCCTGATCACGGGATTAAGTAAAGAGAAAGACTCCTGTATCTCTGGTGGTGTAGTGGACCCCCTCCCCACCGCCCACTGATCCCCACTGCACGCTCCCCAGTCAGTGAGCGGTAGCACCACCGCCTGCCTCTCCCCGCCCTGACTGAGGCCACCGCCTAGGCTAGTGCGCCCATTGGTCCGACAGCATGAGCCAATGGGCGGCAGCTCACATTATACATTCAGATATGTGAATGGATCCATTCACATATCTGAATGTGTAGTAGTGGTATAGGCTGCACGCCCATTGGCTCACGCCAGGACCAATGGGCGACAGCCCTACCTATGGTGTCAGTTGGTGGCGTGCAGCGCAGGTGGATGGGGGTGCCGCCGCCGCTGACGGAGGGGGGGAGCAGGGCGGTGGGGATCAGTGGGTGGTTAGAGGGGGTCCACTGGACCACCATGAATATAGGAGTCTTTCTTTTTACTTAATCCCGCGATCAGGCAGACAGCGATCCACTGACCACCAGGGATATAGGTTCATTTATATTTATTATATTTTGAATATTAGGATGTGCAGAGTATGCATAGGCATGCCTTCCCACCTGCGCCTGTATACATTCCTGGAGCAAGACTGCACTGGATTTGTGCCAAGTGCACTCCTGTTTGAATATCACACTGGCAGATTAGTGGGTTGGCGTGATGGTGCAACACTGTTGGGTACCATGTGCAACCTTTGAATATCTGGGCCATAGTGTTCCCAATGAAGATAGAACAGATACTCACAGTAGATCTTCAAGAGTGCTTCTCCATTGTGCACCCACACACAGACACACACACACACCACACAGACACAGACACACACACACACACACACACACACACACACACACGCACACACACACACGCACGCCTCCTTCCCCTTTCTGAGGTATCGATGGCAGCTTTGTCCACTGCTTTGTTTTACGCTGTCTATTAGTGCCCATGTATACTATATTTCCAGTCCCATGTCTCTCCTTGACACTGGTCTCACCTCCTGGTTCCTCATGGTAAGAGGCCTTCTGATATTATCCCAGTCTGGAACTGAGGAGCAGTGATGTCACCATGATTATATAGGTGCAGACATTGCACATCAGTGTGGCAGCCGCAGCTAGTACATGTTTCTGAGTAGTCCCGATACCGAATAATTACAATTCCAAAGTCGTGGCCCAGTGGTGTCACCCATGATTATATAGGTGCAGACGTTGCAGATGAGTGTGGGTAGCCCCAGCTAGTAAATGTTTTTGAGTGGTCTTGATACTGAAGGCTTATAGTTTCAAAGGCGGTCCCAATGGTGTTACCTATGAATATATAGGCGAGACATTGCACATCAGTGTGAGGCAGCCCCCAGCTAGTAAGTGTTTCTGAGTGGTCCTGATACCGAAGACTTACAGTTCCAAAGGCATGGCCCAATGAAGTCACCCATGATTATATAGGCGCAGACATTGCACATCAGTGTGAGGCAGCCCCCAGCTAGTAAATGTTTCTGAGTGGTCCTGATACCAAAGGCATAGATTTCCAAAGGCTTGGCCCAAAGGTGTCACCCATGATTATATAGGTGCAGACGTTGCACATCAGTGTGAGGCAGCCCCCGGCTAGTAAATGTTTCTGAGGGGTCCTGATAGCAAAGGCTTACAGTTCCAAAGGCATGGCCCAAAGGTGTCACCCATGATTATATAGGTGCAGACATTGCACATCAGTGTGAGGCAGCCCCCAGCTAGTAAATGTTTCTGAGTGGTCCTGATACTGAAGGCTTACAGTTCTAAAGGTGTGGCCCAATGGTGTCACCCATGATTAAATAGGTGCTGACACTGCACATCAGTGTGAGGCAGCCCCCAGCTAGTAAATGTTTCTGAGTGGTCCTGATACTGAAGGCTTACAGTTCTAAAGGCATGGCCCAATGGTGTCACCCATGATTATATTATGGGTCATGATGGTTTTGGTCAGAGTGTCGGAATCGGAAAAATGTTATTTCTCAGGCAGCAACGGCTCAGCAAGTCATCAGTACTACTCCATCTCAACAGTCAGACTTTACTAGATAAAGGAAGATGGAAGGGATGAGTGCTTCTTACACAAATAAATAAATCTCTCCTGAGTCCTCCGTTCACGCTGTCCTTTTAGCCTCTTGTCTACTCTCTGTCTATCACTTTTGTGTTTTTGATCCCTCTGGCTCTCGCTATCAACTCTCTTTCCATCTCCAAGTTAACTAAACTAGGCACCTCTTACAATAACCATGCACGCTGCGAGTCTGCCCATATCTTTTATACTGGTGCTGTTTGGCCCACCCAGTTACCACCACCAGTCCACAATATTTTTTTCTGCCTGCAGACAGCATGACCATGTGACACCCCCCAACTTGCTGTTGCTTCTGCAGATGCGCCCCTGCTGACAGCCATTAGTATTTACAGTAAAAATTAAAAATAAATTAAAAAAATTAGCTACAGCACAGCTATGAAGTGAATCAAAACTGCACCCCTCAGAGGCAGCCGCCCAACCCTTCCTACAGTTCTGCCTGAGATGGCTGAATTAGAAGCCTGGGTCATGCTTCACAATCCTGATGTGTTAAGAATTACTGAAACCTATCTCTAACCCAGCATCCTACAGCATGAGGTTGCTTTGCAGGGCTATGCATGCTTCAGGAGCGACAGATCGAGTACAAAAGGGGGTGGAGTTCTCATCTGTGTCTAATCCAGTACTGCAGCATCTGAAGTTGCTTACCACTCCTCTGTTTCTCCTCCTGTAGAATGTATCTTCCTTTCATTATCCCTAGGTAATGTCAAACATCTACAGTAGTAGCCACAGACATTGCCAGCTATTTCCAGATATTTTGCTAAATTTCTAAAGAGTTTTTCTCTGCTGCCCCTACTGTAGAAATGGAGAAAGCATTAGATATATCTGGAAATATCACAGAAATTTCGAGAAATAGCTGGCAGTGTCTGTGGCTGCTACTGTAACAATTAGTTGCATGTATCTTCCCCGCAAGGATGCTAATAATGTCATTCCATCCTTTATAGCTTCCCTTCCCAACCCCCCCCCCAATCAAGATCTTCTGCTCTGTGGAGTCTTTAATCTTGATCGGCTTAACCATATTAATAACAAAGCTCATTCTATCCTAGCAGATTTCAGTCTCACACAACATATCTCTGAACCTGCTGGACTGAGTAATAAGTCTGGCAACCATTCATTGCTTGATTAGGTAGTGTCTAGCTGTTCACATAGGAGTCACTTGGCTACTGTATTTTCTGACATTATCAGTGACCACACTCCCATCTTCTGTGTCTGGAGCAATAAATGCCCCCACCCTCCCCCCAAAATCACAGTGTCAAGAAACATGTCATGCTCCGACCGCTCGGCCTTCCTGTCCTCTCTATCCGCTGTGAACTGGAGTCCTAGCAGAACCCTGCCAGGACAGACTATTCTCAGGTGTGCAGAGGGGAAGGCATAAACCACATGTGGTGGCATACGTGGGTTCAAAAAACTTGGCAGGGGAAATGATAGAGGTGGTTAGGGAGAGGTTCATGGAACTGGGTAAGATGAGTGAGAATGTAAGGAGCTGAGTAGCCTTCTCTGAGGTACTGCCAGTGCCCAGGGCAAATACAGTACAGCAAAGAAGGGTAGGATAGATGAGTTAAACAGTTGGCTGGGAAATTGGTGTCTATTCAAGGGGTAAGGGTTAGTGGTAGGCTGGGGCAGGGTCTGGGACAGTAGGGATCTGTACGCAGGGGACAGATTACATTTGAGCAAGAAGGGGAAGGGGTGCTAAAACAGAGGTTAGAAGAATACATAGATACAAAGGTTAATTTGAGCTTGGTAGGGAGGGGTGGCAAGTGGGTTACTGAAGAGAAGACTCTCCAGAGAGGGGAGGCAAATAAGCGTATCCATGATGCTGGCATGAAAACCCTGACCATGAGGTCCACTGCAGTGCTGGGAACCCATTGACACCCCCGACCATGACGTGACACTGGACTGACCAGTAACACCACAACACACAAGGTGGGGGCGGGCTGCACCTTCCCCACATCTCCCCTACTATAGATATATAACTCCATGTCACACAGACAGTGGAGTTAGATATTTACCATCCAGTCACCCTAAGGTGTCTCAATGCGAAACCCAAATTGTTGCCGATATAGTCATGGTGGGGGTTTCGCTGTGGGGGGTTCAGTGTACCGGTTTCACTGTAGCAATGATATACCCAAATGAACCTACCCCCCATACAAACTGGGTTGGAAGCAGAGAGGGATCAAAAGGTAGTGCTGAGAAGGGTGGGAAATTGGGTAAGGAGTGCAAAGGAACATCTTGGAGGGTTGTCTCCTTGAATGCAAGGAGTCTGGGGAACAAAATCGCAGCACTACAGGCTCTTTTAGCAGAGGGGATGGTAGACATAGCTGCCACCTCAGAAACATGGACCAGCTATATCAGGACTGGGACTTGATGATCCCAGGGTATAGGATTTTCAGGAAGGATGGGGCAAAGGGAAAGGAGGAGGAGGGGTTGCAATGTATAAAAGGGAAGGGATAAAGTGAGTAAGGGAAGAGGGGGAGCAGGGTAGGACAGAGGCCTTGTGGATGTAATTCCAGGACACGAGGAACAGGGTTCTCAGGATGGGGGTGGTATACAGGCCACCAGTTCAGGGGGAAGACTTGGTGGAGCAAATTAGGAAAGTGTATGGGAAAGGTAAAACAGTGATTGTGGGGGACTTCAATCTACCAGGAGTGGATTGGGGTACCCCAGCCACCTCAAGTGCTAGGGAGGAACTACTCCTGGACTGCTTCTTGGCACAGATGGCCACTGAGTCGACAAGGTTGGGGAATACACTGGATCTAGTTCTGGCCAATGGAGAGGATGTAGGGAGGTAGGGGTGAAGGACCTGCTAGCTGGGAGTGAGCACCACATCACACTTAATATGAACAGAAAAGCAGTGGGTACAGGGACCAGAGTGGTGAACTTCAGACGGGCTGACTTTTGTAGGATGGGTTAAATCTTAAGCGGGCATCAGCAAGAAATACAGCCACACTGGGATCCAATCAGAAATGTGGGTAAAAATCAAATTGGGGATATTGGAGGCTACTGAGACATGTACCAGATTGCAGAGCAAAAAGGAAGGGCTAAAAACCAAAATGGTTAATTAGAGGGGTCTTAGAAATGATGAAGGATAAAAAAGCAGTGTTCAAGAAATACAAGAAATCCAAAATGGGGGAGAATAGGGAGAAGTATGTGAAGAGGTTCAAGGAAGTTACCAGGGAAGGCACAGCATCTTAGGCCTCCAGGGAACTGAGGGTGGCATAGGGCATCAGGGATGGGGAAAAGGACTTCTTCAGATACATATGGAAAAGAAGACACTGCAAGGACCAGATAGTTAGAATCAGGAAGGATGGGGAGGTGTGCAGAGGAAGGGGTGGATCAGGCAGAAGCTCTGAATCAGTACTTCTGTATTCACGAGGGAGAAAGGAGGGCAGCTACTGCAGGGGTGGGCAGGGTGGGAAGGGCAGGGGGTGATAGACAGGGTGAGTCCTGAGGGTAGGGTAGTGGAGGGGTTAAGGGCTGTGAGGGTGGATAAGGCACCAGGACCGGATGGCATACACCTCACGGTGTTGAACGAAATGGCCGAGATCCTGGCTGGACCACTGGTGGAACTGTTTAATACCTCCCTGGATACAGGGTACGTGCTGCATGACTGGAGGATGGCCCACGTGGTACCCATCTATAAACATGGACCAAAGGATGAGCTGGGTAATTACAGGCCGGTAAGCTTAACTTCCATCGTGGGGAAGCTGATGGAGACAATACTTAAGGAAAGGCTGGTGATCTTTATGGAAGACAGTGGGCTCCTGGACAGTCACCAGCATGGGTTTGTCTTCAGAAAATCTTGCCAGACAAACCTAGTTGAGTATTACAGCTGGGTCACAAGGAAACTGGACAAGGGTCATGCTGTGAATGTCATATACTTGGACTTCAGTAAAGCCTTCGATTCGGTGCCACATGGGAAGTTGGGAGGGAAGCTAAGATACGTGGGGGTCGGGACTAAGATGGTTAAATGGATTGAAAATTGGCTGCAGGGAAGGCAGCAGAGGGTAGTGGCGGGGGAACTCTCATTTCCAAGGACTGTGATAAGCGGGGTGCTACAGGGATCAGTACTGAGGCCAGTGCTGTTTGGAATATTCATAGCAGACATCTCATATAGCATCAGGAATAAGATCAGTCTATTAGCTGACAATACCAAATTGGGGGTGGTGATGGACGATATAGCAGGTTGGCAGGGGCTGCAGGATGACCTGATCAAACTGGTTGATGGTCAGAAGCGTGGCAGTTGGGGTTCAATCATAAAAGTGCAAAGTCCTGCGCTTTGGAGCAAAGAACCCAGGGAGCGGTTACCAGCTGGGAGGGGTGCCGCTAGATTCCACCGAGGAGGAGAAGGATCTAGGGGTGGCTGTACAAGGAAAGATGAAAAATACAGGGCAGTGTACAGTAGGAGGGTGGCAGCAAAAGCCAACAGGATTCTAGACTGTATCGCGAGAGAGATCTCCTACAAGAGCAGAGAGGTGATCCTGCCTCTCTACAGGGCACTGGTCAGGCTACACCTGGAGTACTGTGTGCAATTCTAGCACCCATATCTGAAGAAGGATAAGAATTTACTTGAAGGGGTATGATGCAGGGCAACAAGGATGATCCAGGGATTGGAGTACAGACCATATGAGGAGAGGATGAAAAAGTTGAACATGTACTTCTTGGAGGAAAGAAGAGACTGGGGAGATATGATTGAGACCTTTAAGTACATAAAGGGGATAAACAAGGAAGGCACTGAAGGGCTACTCAGGCTGATGGGGGAGAGACATGAGGGTACACAGCCTTAGATTGGAGGGGAGAACATTTAGGACAGAAATGAGGGGACACTTTTGCACAGAAAGGGTCATGGCAGAATGGAATGCTCTACTGGAGGAGGATGAGGAGGAGGTGGTAGTCTGTAAGACAGTGGGTAGTTTCAAAAGGGGGATGGGACAAGGTGGGGGGTAATTGGGAAGGGAAGGGGTGCGGCAGCTGCAAGGTGAGGGTGCTAGCTGCACACTTGAGCAGACCTGGTGGATCAGGTGGCCTATTTCTGCTGGTTAATTTGTATGTTTGTATAAATGTAAGGATTTATAGTCAAAATAATTCACTATCTAACTGTACATATGGGGAAACAAATGCAGACCGGAGGTGCTGTCAAGGTGGGGGAGGGAGAGAGGGGAAGTAGGGCAGAGAGATTAAGGTAGGGGAAGAGAGGCGAAGGGCGTGAGAAGGAGGTAGAAGTGTTAAGTTCAGAGATGGGGGAATTCAGAATGAACTGAAATGTAGAATGGAAGCAGGAAGGGAGGGGAATGAGGAGTAGGCTAGGGAAAAAAGTGGGGACAGTGAAACAAGGGAAGATAAGTGTAAAGGGTTGGAATAAAATGAAGAGCAGGAGGGGTGGGGGTGTTGTGTAAAAACACTCATAACTCAGAGCAGACCTATTAAAGGATTAATTGTAGCAATCACAGGAGGTGCAAACCAAACAACAATAATAGGAGAAAAGTATGATCTACACATTTACTGACACACGTTACAAACTGTAAACCAAGCAGCAATAATAGGAGGAAATATGATCTGCATTTACTGACACACATTATAAACTGTAAACCAAGCAGCAATAATAGGCGAAAAGTATGATCTACACATTTACTGACACACACGTTACAAACTGTAAACCAAGCAGCAAAATTAGGAGAAAAGTATGATCCACACATTTACTGACACACATGTTGCAAACTGTAAACAAAGCAGCAAAATAGGAGGAAATATGATCTGCACATTTACTGACACATGTTATAAACTGTTAACCAAGCAGCAATAATAGGCGAAAAGTATGATCTACACATTTACTGGCACACACGTTACAAACTATAAACCAAGCAGCAAAATTAGGAGAAAAGTATGATCTACACATTTACTGACACACGTTACAAACTGTAAACCAAGCAGCAATAATAGGAGAAAAGTATGAGCTACACATTTACGGACACACATGTTATGAACTGCAGTGAATAAAAAAAAATACCATCTTGCCAATTTAAGGCTGACACTGTGCCTTTAAAGGTTAAGCACTCCCTTCCTCTTGCTCCTCCTATGCTGCTGCGTACAATGAATATTAATGAGTTGGTTAGAATGATGTAGGGGCACACGTCACAGAGGGAGTCAGGAAGTGCACTTTAACCTCTGAAAGCTACCAAGCACGGGAACACAGAACTAAGGGTACAGGCGCTACAGAGGGACCTGGTTTTCTGTGGATAAATATCCTTTGTTTTTCTAGTCCCAAACTCTGAAGAGCAGCAGCTGCTTACATTTCTGAACAGTGCAGTTTGTGGTGTTAGAGGTTGAAACAGAGGATCATGAAGCTGGAGGTAAGGAATGCTGAGCACACGGGGAGATGCAGAGGGAACTGGTTTTTGTGGATAAATATCCTTTGTTCTTTTAATTCCAAACTCTGAAGAGCAGCAGCTGCTTGTGTTTCTGAACAGTGCAGTTTGTGGTGTTAGAGGCTGAAACAGAGCATAATGAAGTTGGAGGTAAGGAACTCTAAACTGCTACATAAACAAACCTAAAAGAAACGTAAAGACTAAAATGGAGTCCGCTTGAAATGCCGGCGTATGGTGAATCTCATACAGGGAACTGCATGTTATGTTTAAATACTTGCTGTGTCTTTAAAAAGCATGCATTAGCTCTTTTGGAGGACTTGACTAAATATTTCACATCTGTCTGGTATTGTCAAGAGAAGAGATGGGATTGTACTAGGAAGTAGGAGGAGGGGCAATATACTGTGGAGTCAAAGACAGAGAATAAAGTCTGGCTGTGTTCATGTTACTGTTGAGGACTGAGTTGTATTATTAACATTTAGGAGGGAACCTTTATAATTGAATGTATGTAGAAAATCAATTATAGGAAAGTTTCACACATAAAACTGGATCCAGAAGCACATGGTTTGATACGTTTTATTGGACCAACATAGATGTAACAAAAATAAAACGGTGCTTAAGCTTTCTTGCTAACCAGGTCCTTCCTTGGAAGCTTATGCCATAAGCACTTGGTTGGTTATGCATAAGGATTTGGTTGTCTCAAAAGCTTAAGCACAGTTTTCTTTTCTTTTTGTTACCTGGATGTATCAAATCATTTGCTTCTGGATCTGTTCTTACAATGACCAATACAGCAACTAAACTAATTTTGTATGACACATAAACTACAGGAATTTGTCAATGCCAAATGTTGTCTTGCTGGCATTGGCATTGGTAGTGCAGGAGTTAGAGAGATACATAATAGGAATGGCAGTGAAGTATGGAATCAAACGTCAACCCCACCCTGCAGAGACTGACTGGCATTGAGGTGTGCCTTTGGGTCTTCGGCCATAACACTCATGCCATTTCACCTCACCCTACCCTTCAGACTCTGACAAGTGTCACCTTGTGCCTTGGGGTTGTCGGGCCTCACACTCACCCCATTCCATAAGGAAGTGCATTGAGATGGATGCAGCATGGAGAATGGGGTGAACTTTGGGCTGAAGAGTCCCAGGCACACCGCGGATACCTATCAGTGGCTGTAGGGTGGGGTGGGGTGAGGGTGGGGTGGAATGGCATCAGCATTAAGGCCGACAATCCAAAGGCACATCCCCTAATGCCTGTCAGTCCATACAGGGTGGGACGTTATGGTTAGAAACCCTAATACCCCGGGCGTTGTTGTTATTTGCACTCCAGATTTTCAAAATTTAGCTTTTCATGACCCCATCTCATGAAAGCATTTGGGACCTCCACTCATGTACAGTGGCACTGTGATTTTGTTAATCTGTCCCAAATGTTGATTTCCCACAGCGAACGCCCCATTCTGCGCCACATGTGTTTGGGCAGGATGTGAGAAATGACAGCTGTACCATTCATAAGAGGGTGTGAAGAGATGGTAATGTTGAAAGTCTGGAATGAAAATATTAGAAATTCTCGAAGTTAAGAGTGAGTGTGGAAACTGCACAATGCACACTTGTAACACAGTAATTGTTTGGAATTTTTTCACCAAATTTGCAGCATAGGCTTTTTGAAGCCCACCTCATGAATAGTGGCACTGTCATTTTGTTATCTGTCCCAAAAGATGATTCCACGCAGTGACCACGAAATCACCTTTTGGGACTGAATAACGAAATGACAGTGACCGAGTTCATGAGGTGGGGTCCCAAGAACTCCATGTTGAAAATTTGGAGCCAAAAGTCACAAAAATGTCAGAGATATCCGCCTAAGTTGAACCCCACCCCCATTTATGCCATTATTCAGCTTACTGGCATTTCTTCAGTTTGCTGCTGGCTTTGAAGAATGTAGACGTGTTCCCGGTTCACTGAAGATTGTTGTGCTAGGCTCCAGAGGTAAGTAAGGAGGTGTGGGGAGATGGGGTGAGCAGAGGGTGGGTGCGGGTTGGGGAGGGGCACGAGGCGAGGGACTATTTATTTATTTTCTTTTACAGTGAAAAAATAAATAAATAAAGACAACACAGGACTTTTTTTTTTTTTTTTTTTACAGGTTGCTTTTGGCACACTGGGGTGAGGTGTGCCACCTGTATTTATTTGGGAAAGGGGGACTGAAGCTGACTGGGATTGGGACCCCCATCAGCACAAAAAATGGGTCTGTGTTTGGGGGCGCATGATGCCGAGGGGATTAGGCACCCCCTCGGCATATAAACTATTAAATAGGGGAAATTATGCTGACAGGGATTGGGATCCCCCATCGACAAATGAACTGGGAAGGGGGCATGCCAACAGGGGGATTGGGCACCCCCAACGTTGACTTCTTGGGGACTGTGACAGACGGACGGCGGCAGCCGCTGCCATGTTTATTGAAATGTTACACCAGGCAAGGCACGCCCTGCAATGTAGGGGAACTCCCTCACTGTAGCAGCAAAATTGTTTCATGTTGGTGGCATGCTTTTGCAACTGCTGTCATAGACAGCATGCTATTTCATTCGTGCCATAGAGCCCAGCCCGATAAAGCAGCGACGCCATTGCTCATAACAGGACCGCACCTCCAAAACCTGCTATTCCAAGCTACCACAATATGTTGCTTGTGCCTGTGAAAGACAACATAAAAATGAAACCCTGTGACAGATATGTTTAGTTCTTGTTAAATGTGTAGGACTACAACCGGGGTTCCTTTTGACCAGTGAACTGCATGCATGCAAAAAGCATTTACTGTCATGCAAAAGGATAAACATAATTATTGTGATAAAAAAGTACATTAGGCTGTCAGAGTTTCAGTAAATACTTGTTAAAACAGGAACATTTGCGGTAATAAATACGAGTGTAACTCCCCCATTGCTAGCTGCTGGGGGCTTACTGATAGACTTGGCTTGTCCAGACTATGCTTACAAGCAATACAAAGTCAGCATGTGTGCCACTGGCTTAGCCCCCCTAAAGGACATCTAAATGGTGAATTTCTGTGGGTCTGTCGTCTTACCAACCCTCCCATACAAATGTAGCCTATGGATAGCTGACGTAAGTATTTACCTTAGTTTTTTGGCTTACTCTGTTAATGCCCTTTAGTACTGGCCATGCTCACTTTTAGTCCATCCTCGTAGCCCCATTGTAACCCCCCCCCACAGGTGGAACTTACCTGAATCACCTCGGGTGCTCTCTGCCTGCCTGTCTGCCTATGTGTGCTGCTGCGCCTTCCCGCCAGTCCCAACATTCCAGAATCCCGTTTCTTCCTCTTTTTGCTCCTGTCAGTCCTGTGAGCTCAAGCCCTGTGTAAGGGACTGGAAGAGCATCTAGAATTTAGCCGTCTGACATGCAGTTTTGTAAATGCCGCACGGTGCAGTGTGCAGCCATTGAGCTGGATACCTGCTCAAATACACGAGAAGGCTGTGACCGGCTCGAATGTCTTTAAGCACTACAGCACTCAGAAATGAAAGCCACTGTGACAGCTCCACAGACTGTTCCCCACTGTGTGCCTGGACACCAGGGAGGATAATCAGGGTCCGGAGACATGCGGGAGGGGGTAGCTAAACCAGGGCTGAACAGTTTTAGAAAATAAATGGAAGCCTGCCCCTTTAAAACAGCTGTGGCTGCCATATGCATGAATAGCCCTGCCTGCCACCTGGGGACAGTATATTTTGGCAGCAGCAACAGGCAGGGGAAGCGAATTTCATGTCCCCACTCTGCCACTGGATGATGGGGCAGAGGGATAACTTTACTAACAGACTGTGGTTAAACTGTTTTGTTGGTGTATCTCCTAGGTGGCGCAATCCCAAGGGCTATTACCCCTGCTTGCTTGGATAGTAGCAGGTTAAGGGGCCTGAGTTCTGGTAGTGGTCAAGCTAACCTGGGAACAGCCCTCTGGGACACTCTAAACCCCCTTCTTTCCTTACTAGTGTCCGGAACAATACTCGATAATCACTTTCACAATACCCCTGATACACCACACAAGTACCCACACCGTTTGCAGTTACCACCTGGGCTTTCCTCTGGCCCAGCCCTGGGGACCCCCTGTAAAACAAGGTTATACACAGCAAATAACAGCAGTACAGTACCCTTGCACAAACTGGAACCACAAACAGGGTAAATGCTAAAAAGAGTTAGATCTGATTTATTTAAGGGACTTGAACAAGAAAGGGGTATAATCAGGTTAATTTGCTTAAAGGATCTATCAGTCAAACAGTTATGCATGCACTTCAGGGTCCATGAACAGTCACACACTCTGGGTACCCAGATGGAGAATGGTGGGCTAGACAGGAACATTGCAGCTGGTTGGGGCCCTGTGATGGAAGAAAACGACATGCACAACACACACTATTTGTAATCCGGGGCCGGAGGCTCAGTTCGTGAAAACAACAAGACAATCAGATGACACACTTTTAAATCAGGCTGTTGTTGCAGGGAGCTACCCTGATGATTACTCACAATACCCAAGACTTGACACAGGCAGGACGAAAATCGAAACAGCAGGGGGTTAATCTGAAGTGCCAGGAGGAGCAGGGCCCATACGATTCGCTGAGGCGTCATTCCTGTTCAAGCATGGAGCAGGGGGCTGATCCACTGGCAGGTCTCTCGTTGGTGGCTTTCTCTGTGTAGTGGGGTAGTCTGGCAGGGCCAGCGTGGCATGGCCCAGGCCGAATGGAGATGAACACGGATTCAGTCCAATTAAGCTGGATAAAGCTTCCAGCAAACAGAACGCAGTTCACACAGTGGGGAACCAAATCACGACCCACATTCAATACACAGCACATTTACATGTAAAGGATTCTACGGTACCAGCAAGCAGAACACAGTTCACCCAGTGAGGAACCAAATCACGACCCACGTTCAATACACAACACATTTACATGTAAGGAAATTCTACTGTACCAGGCAAACTGCTCTCTGGTCATGATCGCAAAGTCTCTGCACAACCCGGGGATTCAAAAGCTGGAAATCCTTACAGGCCGATCGCATTTAGCAAAATCGTCGGCCTTCTTCAGGTATGAGCCTGGTAAAAAATCAGTGACTTACTTCGTTCTCACAAACTTGGATTTAGTCTGAAATAATTCTCTTCTTTCCCTCTCAGGGGCAGCAGGCAGACATGCAGGCCACAACTCGGGCCTTTTCACAGTTCTCCCGTTCAAAACTACTCGGATGGCTGCTTGACTGTCTCAAGCATGTTGCTTCTTCTGCTCCCAACTTAGATCTGACTGAACTGCCAGCAAGCCTGGGACTTTCCCCAGAATCCAAAAGGTTTGGTTGGCTGATCTGTCAGTCACAACAAACGCTCCCCCTTCGGGTGCAAAAAGGTGCCAAAAGCCCCAAACTACAAGTCCTACAGATTTTGACTCCCGATACCTCCTGTAGTCCGGTTCCATTTTAGGTCCCACCAGTACTGATTGGTCCAATTCGGCAGTCCAGGACCAAGATAGTGGAGATAAACAAAACAGTCCTTGCTGCAAAAAAAGCAGGTTAGACAAACTACCTTATCATTATCACTCTGAATGATTTTCAGCAAATAGTTACATCTTTCTGCAGAGCTCCCTCTCAGATTTTTTATGACTGCAATCCAGGCAGCTCTTAAAGAGACAGTACACAGAGGCTATACAGGCACTCTCTGGCAGTCGCATTTGAACTGCTAAAACGCAGGACACCAACCTGGCAGTGAGCATTTAGACAAGCTCAAGGAAGACTTTTCGAGAACCCCCATTTGTAGGAGGGTTACACAGGGCTGGAAAAGGGACTTAAAATTGGGACTTCGTATACGCTGTTTTGAATGCAGCCATCTATGTTGCCTCTGACCCCCAAACCAGCCAATCTGTATTCAAGAAGCCTAAGGACCTGCAGCTGTGGTTCCTCAGAGGGGAGTAAGGACATTGCCTTGGCACCCAAACTGCCAGCCAATCGGACCTCAAAAGGACCTAATATTTATTCATTTTATGGACTGGTTTCTACAGTAACCAATCGGATGCTGGCATTTCCCTGAAGTCCTACGGGCAGTTACAACTTGGGGCAGTTGGTGGTGGAGGCTCTTCAAGTGCAGAGAAGAGTCATGTGTGAGTGAGAGGGACAATTTATAAGTCAGACCATGGCCTCCACTGCAAAAGGCAGTGAGGTTTGTGGAAGCCTATCTTCATCTGGGGAGCCAGAGTGTGCTGGAGGAGCGAAGCCCTCGGCCTTCAAAGAGGGCTAGACTATATCTGCCAGAGACTGAAATACTGGCCTGTGACCTGCCGTCAAGTGGGAAAAGCCTGTTGAGCCCCTGCTGTCTTTGGATGTTGAGAAGCCTCTACCAGATTCAGCAGTGCCAGTGACCATGTCCAGAGAAGCTAGAGAGACTGTATCCTTGTGTTGCCAACACTGGATTTAAAAAATAAGGGACAGACCCCCCTCCACCCCTTGCCCACCCACAAAGCTCGGGTCAATCTCACCGAGTGGCGGGTGACACAAGAATGACTGACTCTGACTGGCAGCATGTGATGGCCATGATGCCTTTGTGAATGGCCTTTTAGGCCTTTTGTATGGCTGCCCTGGCCCCTTTCCCAAACAGTCGCAGCACTTGCTGTTTTGAGACCATACAAAAAGGTTTGCACAGCTTAAGAAGGGTTAAAAGGCCATCCGTGACACTAAGTGATTGCACTGGCCATTTAATGCAGTATGGAACAGTATTCCGAACCAACTCACAGTCAGACAATACATAGTCCCCCAAAGCTTCTGCCTTCCATCCTGATTCCTGCCACCAACCAGCAGTGCCTACTAGTGTGGGGAGACTGTGTGGAGCCTTGGAGAGACTGGAGAGTGGATGGATAAAGGTGCACCCCACCCAGGTATCCCAGCCAGCCATGATCTGCTCTCGACTTAGTGCACTTACATTTTGCTCATCACTCCATCATCCATCCATCCAGTTCCCACTCATCTATGGCAGCACAACAGACAGCCGTCCAACCAACTTGTCCTCTCGGGAGCAGCAGCCAGTTAGCCAATGTGATCTCCACCCTGTTCCCACCCCACATCAAACAAAATAACAACCCACAGCCTGCCTGGAGTCCCGGCAATGACTTTTGGCTGCCACCTGGACCGGTAATCGCAATTGGGGTGGTTTCGATCAAGTTGCAGCAGCTCCCAGTCCCTAGTCTTAAATTGCACTGCAGGCCAGTGGACAGACACAGCTCAGAGTCACAGCGGCACACAGCAACTGACTGTACATGCAGCAGCAGACTTATCCCGCTCTCTCTGTGAGATCCAATTGGATGCCATTCCTGACCGCAACTGCCCCTCGCGCATGCGTACAACTAGCTCTATGGCTGCTAGGAATTCTGTGACACTGAGTATTTTTAAACACTAATAGGCAACCCAAAAATACAGGATCATACAGTAGGTCTCCCATATGGATTTCCTACAGGATGGGCAATTTTACCCTTAAATAAGGGACATCCCATAAAATACGGGACTGTTGGCAACCCTAGAGTGTATCCTGTTCAGGTGCCTCAAAGCCAGTTAAGGGGCCAGCTTATCAAGTGAGGTGAGTTGGGGAACGTGGAGCTATGGACATGTGCCTGTGTACTGGGGATATTGTTGATCCATTTGGGACAATCAAACCATGGGGTCGCTCCTTGATCTGGGGTCCTTGGGGACTGGGAAGTCCCTGCACAGTGCTCCTGTATCCTGGGTGACACCAAAGAGCCATGATAGAGCAGTGTCAGCCATAACAGCTGCATTCACAGAGGGTCCAGACAGAACGTGACAAGCTGCAAGACCCTGCCACAGCCAAGACAGCTGCCCCTAACTGTACAGCTTGAGGACACAGCTCAACAAGCTGCACCTACGTTCACTGCCATACCCTTTGAACTGACCAACAGAACTGTGAGTAAAACAGGGCCTGCCCTGACTTGGGAAGTAAGAGTAAAGTTTCGAGACAAGTTACAGTTTTGTTTAAAGTGCACCAATACCAGCCAACCCACAGCAGTGTTCAGGCCTGCAATGTTCTGTACCTGGGTACCCAGATACACTGTCAGGGGCACTGGTACCAGTGGGGAGGTGGGCTATTTGGACTGTGCTGTTGCTGTTGGGGGGGGGGGGTGAGCACTCTCAATGTTCTGTTTTCTGATTTCAGTTCTCTCCCAAATTTACCAACTGTCATTTATTTCTGCATTTCTATTCCCCTTTCCTCATTAATAAATGTTTCATTGGTATTGGTTAAAACTGTCTGTGAGCATATTATTAGCCATAGTCGATAATTGCATGAGTAGTAAAATAGTTTGTTAGTAATCCATGTGTGGGGTTATTGGAAGGGGAGGTGGGTAAGTGTAGCATCCCAGGGGGGGTTGTACTCTACAAATATCTGGACCACTATACCTACTCTGGGTGCAGGCACCACACTATTACTTATTTCAGTTTTGGAAAGAACCAAGTTATGATCAGAACAGAGCCCCAAGCTGGCTCAATGGTGCCGAGTGAAGGGGTTTACTCAGCATGCTGGTGACCAGGTTCACACTTCGAGCCCAGGGACCAGCAGGGGAGGGATTTAACAAGCGTCCATTTGACGCTTCCCTGCTGGGGTAGGATGAGCCCTGACTCCTGAGGGTGGATTGGTGGGTGAACTTGGAGATTGTGTAGGCTCGACATGCCCTTCTGTATGTCTCCACCTCAGGATGCCGTTGTTATGGCTACAACATGGGGCGGGATGAAAAAAGGGGAATACTGTTCTCTGCCAACCAGATGATGAACACCTGGCCCGCACCACCACAAATATCCGGACTTGCCTGGGCCAACCCTGTGACAGCTTCCCAGGATATGGAGTTCATCTGACTGCACTTCCCCCTTGGAGGAAAGGGATCCTTCTGACACAGGGATAGGTCGGGTTAGCCGAGTTAAGGCTACAAGACAGGGTTGGAAGAAAGGTGGTGCATGGCCGAGGTGGAGGTGTGGTGGGCCTTAGCGCTCTGAAGTAGTGGCCTGCAGGGCTGCCACAAGGAGGTGGATAAATGGATAATACCAAAACAAAAGAACAGAGTCCAGGCCCCTCAGCCTGTATTGTGGTCATCAGGCAGGGGTAGTAGCCCACAGGTACGTGGCATCAGGGTTATACCATTACCAAATGTCTTGCAGGCTTACCAATATTCCATCCATCAAGGATTGCCTCCTCTGGTGGGGGGTAGTGGAGCTCCCCAACTCCCACCATAACTTGGGATCCAGCTCGGAGGAGGTCCATGTCCCTGGTGCTGGGCCTGTGGGAGGCTGTGTCATCCTTCTGCTACTGGCTGGTGTAATGAAGCTCCCCAACTCCCACTACAACTCAGGATCCAGCTCGGAGAAGGTCTGTGTCACTGGCGCAGGGCCTATGGGAGGCTGGGTCATCATCTTGCTACTGGCTGGGGTAGTGTAGCTCCCTAACTCGCACAATAATTCAGGATCCAGCTTGAAGGAGGTCCATGTCACTGGCGTGGGGTCTGTGGGAGGCTGGATTATCATCCTGCTACTGGCTGGGGTAGTGGAGCTCCCCAACTCCCAACTCAACTTGGGATTCTGCTCGGAGGAGGAGGTCCATGTCACTGGTGCAGGGCCTGTGGGAAACTGGGTCACATCATCCTGCTACTGGCTGGGGTAGTGGAGCTCCCTGACTCACACAATTCAGGATCCAGCCTGAAGAAGGTCCATGTCACTGGCGTGGGGCCTGTGGGAGGCTGGATTATCTTCTTGCTACTGGCTGGGGTAGTGGAGTTCTCCAACTCCCACCATAAGTCGAGATCCAGCTCAGAGAAGTTTCATGTCCTTGCTGCGTGGCCTGTGGGAGGCTGGGTTGCATCATCCTGCTACTGGCTGGGGTAGTGGAGCTCCCCAACTCCCACAACTCAGGATCAAGCTTAGATGTCCATGTCAGTGGTGCGGGGCCTGTGGCAGGCTGGTTCACATCATCCTGCTACTGACTGGGGTAGTGGAGCTCCCCAACTCCCACCTCAACTTGGGATTCAGCTCGGAGGAGGTCCATGTCACTGGTGCAGGGTCTGTGAGAAGCTGGGTCACATCATCCTGCTACTGGCTGGGGTAGTGGAGCTCCCCAACTCCCACTTCAACTTGGGATTCAGCTCTGAGGAGGTCCATGTCACTGGTGCAAGGCCTGTGGGAGTCTGGGTCCCATCCTCCTGCTACTGGCTGGGGTAGTTAGCTCCCAACTCACACCACAACTTGGGATTCAGCTCGGAGGAGGTTCATTGTCCCTGGTGTGGGGCCCATGGGTGGCTGGGTCACATCATCCTGCTACTTGCTGAGGTTTTCACTTGACTTCATTCCTTTCCTTTGGGATGCAAAAGTATGTAGCCTGGCACTAGCCAAAGTCCCCTCCCCCAGGTGCTCTAGATTCACTACCATCTGCGGTCACCCAGAGGTGATAGTATACCAGTGGAGGTTGATGCCCTGCGAGCATCAAGTGATGTGTGATCCTCCTCCTCCTCCCCTGTCCATTTCCTGCCTATAGAGGCATGTTCTCTAACCCGGGTCACTAGCAGTGTGTACATTAACACCCAGAGATGATAATATACCTGTGGAGGTAGCTACCCTGACAGCATCCTCTGTGAAATGTGATCCTCCTCCCCATGTCAGTCCCTGCCTACCAAGACATGTTCCCTATCCTGGGACACTGGCAGTGTGTACAGTAACACACAGAGGTGATAGTATACCAGAGGAGGTAGCAGCACTGAGAGCATACTCTGTGATGTGTGGTCCTCCTCTCTTTGCCAGTCCCTGCCAACCAAGGCATGTTCCCTTATCCCAGGACACTGGTATTAAGTGGTAACACCCCCGCTGCACTGACAGGCTGGCGTATTTATTGTAGGTTTTAATGTTTAACATTGTATGTTCCCTGTACTGGGATGCTGGCATTGCAAGCAGTAGCACTCCCACTGCACTGACAGGCTGGTGTATTTACCTTCGGTTTGATGTTTGACATCACTCTGTCTCATTTAAAACTTTGTGAAGAATGTAAATGCACCCCCCCCCCCTTCAGGGAGCATCATGACCACCCTGCATCACTGCCTTGAATAAGGGTGGGCATGGCCCAATGAATGCCTGAATCTAGACTTAACATGGTGGACTTGCTTGCTGGTAGCCAGTTGCTCTCAGCAGTATGGGTTGCTTGACTGTCTGCTGGAGTTGGTGGATGTGGGCACTTTAGACAGTGGCAACCTAATGATATAGGCCAGGATGTCCAGGGCTTAGCTTAGCCTAAAAAGGATAATGGTAGGATCGGAGGAACTCCTCCAAGCAATTATTAGTCCTAAAAATACAAAAAGAAGGTTTAACTTCTAGGTAATTGCAAAAGTTATTTTTTATTTTATTCTGCATCAAACGTATCAATGTTTCATGGCTATGTCCTTTCCTCAGCATTGGTGGTCTTTCTGCTTTTACCCAGCACAAGCCTCCTGGAAACTATCTAAATTATAACTTCTAGAGCTAGTCGGATTTCCTGAAGGAGCTAGAGAAGCGAAAGGTGGATAAGGCAATGTGGCCGAATGTGGTGCACCTCAGGATACTGAGGGAACTTAGGAAAGAGCTCACTGCACCTCTGATGACCCTGTTCAACCTATCACTGGTTACGGGGGTGGCACTGAGCAACTTGAGGAGGGAAGATGTGGTCCTACTTCACAAAAGTGAGAATTAGGAGGAGGCGGGGAACTATAAACCTGTAAACCTTAGGTTGGCAGTGGGCAAACTTATGGAAACACTCCTAAAAGAAAGGATTGTGGAAGACCTTTCAGCCAATGGTTTGCAGGATCCAAGGCAGCATGGGTTCACAGGTGGGAGATCTTTCCAGACAAACCTGCTTGATTTCTTCAATTGTCTGAACAGGAAAGTAGATCAGGGAGGGGTGGTGGATCTGGCCTACCTAGATTTTTTTTATCGGACCTTTGACACAGTTCCACATAGAAGACTGGTAAGTTGCACGCTGGGCAGCCTCAGGGTGAGGCCCAAGGTAGTAAAATAGGTACGAAATTGGAAGAGTAACAGAAGACTGAGGGTGGTGGTAAACTGGGTGCACTCAGACGAAGGAAAGGTAACCAGCAGGATGTCACAGGGGTCTGTTCTGGTATCGTCCCCTTCAGTGTCTTCATTAGCAACATCACAGAGGGTCTGCAAGGGAAGGTATTATTTATGAGGCTAATCAGCTTTCCTGCCTTCCCAGGCAGCTGCTTTTGTTTATTTACTGCCATCATGTTTGGTTATGATAGAAACATAGAATTTGACGGCAAATCGGGACCGCTTGGTCCACCTAGTCTAACCATTTCCCTGTCTAATGGATAAGCTGCAGATCCTAGTTAACAGCCTACTTCCTCCTGCCCCCCACTAGAATTACATCATGTCTGTCCCATACATTCTTGAATTCCCCCGGTTTTTGACTCGATGACCTCCTCAGGAAGGCCGTTCCATGCATTCACCACCTTCTCAGTGAAAAAATGCTTTCTCATGTTGCCCCTATGCCGTCCCCCCTCTGTCTTTAAATTGTGCCCCCTTGTTGTTGTGCATCCTTTTTTCTGAAAGATGCTACCCTCTTGGACTTTGTTGATTCGCTTGAGGTACTTGAAAGTTTCTGCAATGTCCCCCCTCTTCCTCCTTTTCTCGAAGGTATACATTTTAAAATCCTTTAGTCTCTCTTTTATTGGCTTCTGGTGCAGACTCTGCACCAATTTAGTTGCCCTCCTCTGGACAGCCTCTATCCGGTCTATGTCCTTGCAGAAATGGGGTTTCCAGAACTGCATGCAGTACTCCAGATGGGGTGTCACCAACTGTCTGTACAGAGGGATAACAGCTTCCTGATTTCTACTGGTGATGCCTCTCCCTGTGCATCTCAGTATCCCCCCAGCCATCCTTACTGCCTTCTCACATTGCTTGCCCACCTTAAGGTCATCTGATATGACTACTCCCAGGTCCCTTTCCATTTTTGTTGTTGTTAGTATCTCATCCCCCCATTGTGTACCCTTCCCATGGGGTTTTTGTTTCCCAGGTGCATTACTTTGCATTTCTTTGCATTGAATCTAAGCTGCAACCTTGCCAAGTCCCTTCTCATCCTTTACACCTCACCTTGTGTATCTTCCCTGTTGCAAATCTTTGTACCATCTGCAAAGAGGCATACTTTTCCTTCCAGTCCCTCTGCAGTGTCACTTATAAAGACATAAAAGGTGACTGGTACCCCGCTAGTAACCCCCTTTCTTCAGAATGGACTCCATTTACTACTACCCTCTGCTTCCTGATGTCCAGCCAATCTTTTACCATGGCTACCACCTTGGGACCCACTCCAAGGCTGGCTAACTTGTTTATTAATCTTTTGTGTGGGACTGTGTCAAATTTCTTGCTAAAGTCTAGGTAGACCACGTCCACAGTCCTTCCCTGGTATACTACTTTGGTCACCCAGTCAAAGAAATCTATTGGATTCATCTGACATGACCTTCCCACTGTGAATCCATGCTGCCTTGATTCTTGTGCCCCACTGGCCTCTAGGTACTCAACAGTTCTTTCCTTCAGAAATTATTCCAACATTTTACCTACCACTGAGGTCAAACTAACAGGTCTATAGTTTCCTGCCTGTGTCTTGCTTTCTTTTTTTTTTTTTTAGTTATGAGTTTTCTCTCCCCGCTGCTGGCTATCTCAGGAGGGCTTTCCCAGCCCCGTCCCCGGCGTCTACCAGCTGACACTGACCTGACCGCAGGGCTTGCCCCCCCGGAGGGGTCGGCGGGGGGGGGTCCCCAACTCCCCCACCAAAGTCCGGATATAGTTGGCCAGCACCGTGGGCTAGCTGGGGACAGAGCCTGCGCAGGTGCCCTCCGCCATCCTGCATGGCAGTCTATTTTCTCAGTTTTTCTACCTAGAGTCGGGACCGTGCAATGTCACCAAGCGGAGGGGCATGCAGGTTCACTGTCTTCCTCCAGGCATCTGGCCGACTCCTCCCAGCTTGTGGTATGGCGCCTGTCCTCCAACCTCCGCCGGGGCCTAGAGCGCCCACCATCAGAATCACCTTCGGAGAAGGAGAGCAGTCCATGACGCCAACTTTCCTCCCTGCCGACCCAACGGCCTGTGCTCGCTCTGAACACGGGTCTGCATAGCGAGATAAGGCACCAGCGCCAGCCCTCAGCGCCACCAGGCCGGCCCTTGCTCCCACTTTTGTGAAGTGAAATCACATCCGCCATCCTCCAATCCTCGGGTACCACTCCATACTCCAATGATTTGTTAAAGAGGGTAGTCAGTGGTGTCACATGTTCTCCCCTTAGTTCTTTAAGAATTCTGGGGTGAATCCCATTAGGCCCCATTGCTTTGTCCACCTTCAGTTTTTTACAAGTTCTTTCAGAATCCTTTTTTCTGTGAATGGACTGATTTTGACACCCCTATCCAGAGTGTTTTTATTGTTTGGTTTAGGTACCTGCCCCTCCTCCTCTTGTGAATACTGAGCTGAAGTACTGTATTCATTCAGCATCCCTACTTTTTCACTGCCATGCCTCTGCCCACACTTCCTCCCCTTTATTAAGCCTCAGTATCCCTCCCTTGGTCTTTCTTCGCTCCCCACTGTACCTATAATAGGTTTCGTCCCCCTTCTTGATGGAGTTTGCTATTCTGACTGCCTTCCCTGCCTCATTCTGCTTTAATTGATAGAGTTCTCTGTCCTGCTCCTTCTGTGTTTCCTTATATTTCCTGAATGCTATCCTTTTCACCAGAGGCAGTATAGTGCAGTGGGTTAAGGCTCTGAGCTGCAAAACTGGAGACCTGCGTTTGAATCCCACAGTTGCCTATGTGCATACTGTGTGATCCTGAGCAAGTCACTTAACTTTCTTGTGCTCTTGCGTCGCACCTGGAAACAAGCTTTGGCTTTGCTCCAGCTTCTCCCTACCCACAATTACCTTTCCCTCAGCTGTTCCTGCTAACCCACCTTAATACCTGTCCCCAATTCTCTGCCTTCCTACCATGACCCCCCTGGCAGGGTTCTTGGTGCATCCTGAAGGGGGAAATCGAGAAGTGGCTACCCCTTCTCCTCATATTCAGTTCTTGCCTCTCACCTCACCTGCCTTTCTGGGTCACAACCTAACCCCATCCTTTTTACTCCAACAGCACTTGCATACTACCTCCAGCCTGCTCCTGGAACGCTCATGCACTATAAATGGTTCTATCGCATTATTACTGTTTTGTATATTTATATGTTCTTTTGTTATGATTTTGGACATGTATTGTAATTTACCTAATGTTCCACTACTGTTTATTGTACAATACCTTGTGTTCCAACTGTTGTACAATCTTACAATGTTGTATTGTTTGCACTACCCACATACTATTATAACTGACCATCCTTCACAACCCTATGTGACCCCTCCCTCCAGGTTGCACCGTGAGACGAGCAACTTGTTGTTCAGTGTGCCCTCCTGGTGAAACATTTCAATAAATAAATAAATAATGTTCTAAACCTGGTTAAACAATGTTCCCTTTCTCCTTAACCTTTTCTGCACCTATTTTAAGAACCATAGTGGCTTTTTCCTTTGTTTTTTTTGTTTTGTTGATTTTCTTTACACAAAGGCTCTGTGATTGCAGTTTTGATTTTTCCCCATTGTTCCTCTACCCCTACTTTTTGCCTGTTTGCTAGTGCTTTTCTGAAGCCCTCTGCCATTTTGCCAAAGTCAGCACTCCAACAGCGTGAAAAGTATTCCACTCTCCCGGGAACAGCTGATTCCCCACTGTCAGAAGACAGACATGAAACTTTGATACTTTTGGTGAAAGATAAAGGAAAGTTTTGAAATTGCCCAGGAGTTGAATAACAACTGAATCTTTATCTTTTAATTCTTACACCTTAGATGGTGGAGCAAGATACTCTGGACCATCGGATTTCAAAAACTTAACTGGAGGGCTTCAGGATAAACTTAATGTGCACATTAAGTAAGTAGTCATGGGCCAGTATACTCCAGTTCTTCATTTCCTACACAATTCATTACAGTTAATTCAGTTTTCCTGGGTACCAGTTTCACCCAGTGTCTGACTATATGGCATGCTAGCTGCCATACCTCTCAATCTCCTGCCTCATAAATCAGGGACAAGGCTTAAAAAATCAGGGACAAAAGACCAAAATCGGGGACATGTCTTCAAAATTAGAGTTATCCCCCCAGAAAGCTGGTAGAATATGGGGCTTAGTGCAAAATGCATTTTCTAAAGAACAACAAGTCTGTAACTTTAATGCTTGACATTGTTTTGTGCTTACAATCCCCACTGTTTAGCCACAAAAACACAAATTTTAGGAGAGACAGCAGGGTTTTAAATAATTGATTAGCAGTTTTTTTCTTGGGACAATACTAACCATACAGAAAGCATTTATATAGGTTTTCTAGAAGTGTTATGTTTGTTAAACACAGTGAGGCAAGTGCTATCCATTTTCGCAATGTTTTAGAACTTTTATGAGCAAAACGCTCATCAATTTTTAGAGTTAAATAAAACCCTGGACAGAGTAAAATTTTGAGGCAAAATCAGGGATGTCCCTGAAAATCAGGGACACTTGAGAGGTATGCTAGCTGCCTAGCAGCTGCCTGCTGTGGCGCATTCTGTTCATTCTTTGCCCCCAGAAGTTCTCCCCCAGGACATGGTCTCTGACGATCTCTATTCTTTTTGGTTCAATATGCAAAGTGCCTTTAGGCAGCCTCTCTGTACTTCTTAAGTAACAGGGTGCTTGGATAGTCCCCATCCCCCTTCAGTGGTAAAACCTGACTTCCCTGGTCTTTATTCTACGTGTGCTACCTGCACACACGGCCCATTAAATGTTACAGAACATGGCACTCTAGCAAGGCACCCAATAATATCAGGATAGATTCTTTGCCTAAGGAATCTTATCGACACTTCTCTCAACAGATCTTTAAATCTCCTGGGCATCAACCACATCTCTCTTGTGTTGCATACAAAGGTAACACTGTGACCTACTCTATGAGGATGGCAGTCTGGTGACACAGGTCTTTGGATCCCATACCATTGTTTGGGGAGTTTGCCCACAACAAATGCATTTTGGAGAGAAGTCTTTTACCTGGCTTTTGCTTTCTGTATGCACTACCTGCTTCACCTGTTTCTAGAGTTCTCGAATGTGTTAGGGCACAGATCTTGGTGGTGCCCCATCCATTATGATGGCCACAGTGAAATTCAGGGGAACCTATCTCAAGCCTTAATCCCCTTGGGAGATGTGCCTCGAGGAGACAGTCCTTAGGAATCCTGCACCCTCTTAGTGATCCCTCAAAACTCCCAAACTGTAGCAAACTCCAGATCCTCACCCTCCAGTCTCATTGATATGGGACACATCCTGGATACCTGAGGTCCCACCGTGCCAGCTTCTGGGGTCCCACTCAATGTTACACCAATGCCATTACCATGGTGAGGTGTCCAGAGCTTCCTGCAACTCTTAGGATCAGACTACCTGATAAGAGTATACGTTGAGGGCCTCTTGTGCCCCATGCCTAAGTACTTCAGCCTGTCTGGTGGGCGTAGTGTGTTTCTGCCTCAGTCTGACATGCAGGAGTATCCCTCACTCCTCAGCACCTTGATGGCAATGTCTGGTTACCCCCTTCAGCTGGCACCATACCTTGAATGTCCCAGCTGATCCCTCACCTGCACCCCAGGATAGATACCCACAGAGAACATTTGGAATGGCTGCTCTTTACCAGCACTCTGGCACCTGGCTGCTTCTTCACCCCCACAAGAGGAACAGCTGTTAGTCCCAAGAACACAGAACCTTAAGAATGCTGGCACCTGAGGGCACCTATCTGTATACTCCTTTCAGCTCCTCTCACATCAGCTTGGGTCTGTGTGATGTGAGATACAAAAGGCGTCCACCGTTATCACTCAGTCAGAGTGCCTAACACATTTTCGGGCACTGTGACAACCCCGCTGCATTCAGCACAATGGCCAGACAGATTTTTACCGATTTCTGTGGGATGTGCCACTCACACACCCTCGCACACCCCTATTTAAGGATTCTCACCCAGGGGTGCGTGGTCGGGGGTGAAAGCAGCATAAAAAAAAAAATGGTTCAGACCGGGTGCAATAAAAATGCACCAGTACCTCAGCCACCCCAGCCACTAGCCAACCACGATGCAGATCGACCAGCAACCGCAGTGCCACCCCTACAGCCTCTCCACCCTCTCCCAGCCCACGCCGCCGCAGGCTTGTTCCTCCCCCCCGCAAGGGCTTCTCACATATAGCGATATCTTGTCATCTAGTTTGCCCACCTCCTAATCCGGTCACCCTACCTTTCTGTCGCCATGAGTGGATTGCGCCGGGAAGGTGTCACCGTAACGGACGGCGTCCTTCCTCTTGCGCCCACTTCGCAGGTTACCCATCAGCTTCACCAACAGAGGATGGTATCAGGGTAACTTTCCCCTGCTGGCCACATATGGTAACACCCCCCCACTATTAGGAGGGGCTTGTTACATAAATAAGGTGGGTGTCATGTACAGTATAACTGCTTTTCCAGTTTTGCCCTCAATGCCCCACAGCATACTCACCACTGCCTCTCATACAGAAAGTTGAACTGGCTGCATTTAGACTTGAGAAGACAATTTCATATTATTGGACTGATGTTCAAATGTCTCAAAAAATAAAAGTCCTTGATTATATACATTATAGGGTTTCCATAAGTATTTCAAGGCTTTGGCTGAGATTAGCAAACTGAATTTGAATTTGAAGTGCCCTAAAGAAAATCTTACATAGGATGACTGTCCTTTTTATTACGTAGGTCTCCAAACTTGGAACGATTTCTAAAAATCTGAGGCTATACAATAACATGTTATCTATATAAAAAAAAAAAGAACAAAACTGGCTTGCACAACAAGCCATATTACCACAAGTTTGCTGTCTGATCACTGCAATTGGTTAATCTTATATGCTTCCCAATTTATTACATTTCTGCTGCCCCTTTTTAGAAAGTGCGGATGTACCACATAATCATACATCTTACTATGTGCATATTTTATATATAGTGTTATACAAGTGTTTCTCTGTTTATTTTTTTATTTTCATAAGTATATAATTCACACTGTTTTCCTTTCTCTGTAACCTGGAATAAGGCAAATGGGTATATATTCAGTTGGAACTGCCTCATTCACGATTGCTAAATAAAATGTATTACTACTAGTAGTACTCCATCAATAAATAAAATGCATTGCTACTAGTAGTACTCCATAAATAAAATATATTACTACTAGTAGTACTCCATCAATAAATACAATGTATTACTATTAGTAGTATTCCATAAATAAATAAAATGCATTACTACTAGTAGTACTCCATAAATAACATGTATTACTACTAGTAGTACTCCATCAATAAATAAAATGCATTACTACTAGTAGTACTCCATCAATAAATACAATGCATTACTACTAGTAGTACTCCATCAATAAATAAAATGCATTACTACTAGTAGTACTCCATCAATAAATACAATGCATTACTACTAGTAGTACTTCATACATAAATAAGGGATATGCAGGAGGTTCCTGTGGGATAATAAAGTTATTTGTTCAGTTGACAGTGACCATTCGTAACCCTCACTCATGGCGGCAACTGAACAAATAACTTTGTTATCCCACAGGCACCCCTTGCATATTTGATTTATGCAACATGATTTTTTTGGGTTCTGGTTTGTCATATATGTTCCTTTTCAGTTTTTTTCTCTGTGCCTGGTTGATGTGTTTGGTTTGCAGGATTGCTGTGCTGAGAAAAAGGAATTTTTTTTTCTTCCCTTAGGAGTGTTTTCATTTAAAATGTGGTTCCAGTTTTTTGGGGGGGGGTGGTTAGGGTGTGCATTTTGTGAGTGTTTGGGACTGTGATAGCTTGGCTTTTAAGAGCACTGTGAGGAGGTGAAAGTGAAACTGGGAGACATTGCTGGTAAGAAGGTAGCACAGGTGGTGGTAGTCAGTGATGTAGTTACTGTGTGGATAAATGGGTGATGATGTAGTTACTATGTGGATAAATAAATTTATCCACATAGTAGCACAGATAAATGGATTTATCAGTGCAGATTTATTTAGACACCTGTTGCATAAATAAAATGTATTACTACTAGTAGTACTCAATAAATAAAATATATTACTACTAATAGAACTCCATCAATAAATATAATGTATTACTACTAGTGGTACTCCATAAATAAAAGCTAAAAAGTCCTGTAGTATCAAGCCACTGTTCCTTTTATATTGGTGCAAAACAAAATTAAGAGCTTTGATCTTGCCTGCTAGCTGACCCCTCCAATTATTGAAACTGGCGTAAATCCAGCATGCACTAGGGTGAAGTGGAGAATAGATTCACCCTTGGCAAATGAGTGACTGATTCATCCTTATGCTTAAGGCTGCAAATTATGAAAGCAAGATAGTTAAACATGTCTCCTGTCCTTTCAGGTACCAGAAACCTTTGAAGATGTTGCTGTTGCTTTTTCTGAAGAGGAGTGGCAGATATTAAGCGAACGAGAGAAGAAGCTTCACAGGGAAATGATGGTGCAGAATTATGAAACCATGGTTTCAGTAGGTAAGAATAGATGGTCAATGAGCTGGGATCTTTATGAGAGGAGACTGGTCTGAGTTCAGGTCTTACATCATGTTGACCTAAGAGAGATGGGATGAATGGACTGGCTTACAGGTGCTGCTATAGCATTCTTGTAACTTTCTGAAAACTGCAGCAGTATGTAATTTGTTCAGCTTACCCCATCGCCTCCATTTTGTGATACTCTAAATTGTTAGAGAATAAGATGACTTCACAGAAAATAGGAACATCAAAACCGACAACAGAAGGCTGACTGGTCTATCTAGTCTACATTTTTCACTGCTTAACCTATAACACTGTGCCCCCTAGGGATCACTTTTCCTCTCTCTCTCTCGCTCTTCTTTTATCCCCAATCCCTGTTGCTTCCAACTGAACTCTTGTATCCTACCCAGCTATGCTTAAACTTTACCACTGTGTTTGCACAGACCACCTCATTGGGCAGTCTATTCCACCTGTCCTCTACCCTCTCCATAAAAAAAGTATTTCCTAACTTCCTTCTTAAATATTCCCCCTACTGACTTCTTTGCGTTACCGCCAGTGTTTGCCCTTTACACTGAAGGTGAGCAATCCACTAGTATCCACTGTGGTTATATAACATGGGTGCCATGTATTAGCCTTTTCGTGTTACTTCCAGTGTTTGTGTTTACACTGAAGGTGAGCAATGCACTGCTGTCCATTTTGGTTATGTAACCCGGGCACCATGTACCAGCTTCTTCACATTACCTCCAGTGTTTGTGTTTACACTGAAGGTGAGCAGTACACTGCTATCTACTTTGGTTATGTAACTCGGGCACCAGGTACCAGCTTCTTCAAATTACCTCCAGTATTTGTGTTTACACTGAAGGTGGACATTGCACTGCTATCCACTTTGGTTATGTAACCCGGGCACCATGTACCAATCAATCAATCAATCTTTATTTTACCAGGCGAAGCACCATTGAGCAAGCTCATTTGCAAAGTTGACGTGGACAACTACACATAAAAGTAAACAATATACAAAGGAAAAAGATGGGTGTACACTCAAGGAATACAATGTGGAAGAGGTCATAAACATAGTACAGTATTAGGCAAGGTCTATACAGGCAAATATGTAATAAACTGAGAAAAAAATACTATCAATATACATTATTATACAGTATGTACATGAACAGTTCAAGAAAAAGGGGAAGGAGGGGTGATAGGGAGAAGGAGTGATAAACAGGGAATCACAAGGCCTGGGGATGGATGTCCGACACTTCTTTCACTGGCCTTCCGGGGGGGGGCCAGTTACAGGATTCGATTAAAGGAATGAGCGAACAGCTTTTTGAAGAAGGAGAAGGTTGTCTGGGCAGCCAGCTTCAGATTTTTTTGTAATTTGTTCCATAGGTGAGGGAGTACATAGCTTATAGATGCTTTGCCAAATGTAACTTAACTTTAGGAATGTAGAAGAAGATAAATGAGAGGCTGTGCAAGGAGTAATTGCCTACAGCGCATCGGGGCAAACTGTCAGAGATATATTGGGGAAGCTTATGTGTGATAGTTCTAAAAGTCCAAAAGGCGGCATTTCTTTGCCTTCTGAACTTGAGGGGTGTCCGGCCTGCTGCAACATTTGGGCCCTGTCCACACTATACCGCTCCAGCCCGGTAACGGATGCAATCCATTATGGCCGGGGACCGGTGCAGTGCATCCACACCACGGCGGTATCCGTTACAGGACCGGCACCACCAGTCCACACTTTGGGAGCGGGGCAACTGTTACGATGGTGCCCGATCCCACAATGGTGCCCACGCTGCACTTTGGGCCCTGTAGGGACTGCTAAGCACCTGCCTACACTACCACCGTAATGTTACCAAGGCAGGACCGGGTTTCATAACTACATATGAGGTGGTTTCACTACCAGTTATGAAAACGCCCTCTGTAACGTTACAGGTGTAAACGCAAACCATTGCGGTAATGGTTTGGGCACTCTGTAATGTTACAGAGGTGTAGTGTGGACAGGGCCAAAGAGAGCAGTGGTGGGTGAGATATGGTAGACCAGATATCAATCTCAAAGCTTGGTGATAGAGTGAGTTAAGTTTAGAGGGTGTGGAGGCAGAGCTTTGGCCATAAAGGAAGTTGGCATAGTCTAATATGGATAAAAAGGTATTTGGATCAGTCTTTTTTTGGTGTCATGGGATAGGAGATGCTTGGCTCGGAAGAACAGGCCCAGTCTCTGCCTTAGCTTCTTTGATAGTTCCTCAGTATGGTTAGAGAATGTAAGCTTGTGGTCTATCCAAAGCCCCAATTATTTAAATGTTACATAGAAACATAGAATTTGACGGCAGATAAGTACCGCTTGGCCCACCCAGTCTGCCCATTTCCCTACCTAATGGATAAGCTGCAGATCCTAGTTAACCAGCAGTCTACTTCTTCCTACCCCAACCCCCTAGAATTGCCTTATGACTGTCCCATGCATGCTTGAATTCCACCACTGTTTTTGACTCCACAACCTCCTCCGGAAGGTCGCTCCATGCATCCACAACCTCTGTGGAAAAATACTTCCTTAAATTACCTCTGAGCCTCTATCTTCAAATTGTGCCCCTTGTTCTTGCACACCTCTTTTTTGAAATATGCTACCTCTTGGACTTTGTTGATTCCGCTATGGTACTTGAAAGTTTCTATCATGTCCCCTCCTTTCCTAGGCTATACATATTAAGCTCCTTAAGTCATATATTCAGTAGGTTCTCCATGAAGCGATAGAATCTTCAGAGTTAAGCTATGCAGGGAAGGTGTTTGATCTATGGCAGAAGGTGAGAAAAGTATGGTCTTTTTTTTTTTTTTGCATTTAGAAGTAGTTTTTGCCTTCTTCGTGTTACCTCCAGTGTTTGTGTTTACAGTGAAGGTGAGCAATGCACTGCTATCCACTTTGGTTATGTAACCCGGGCACCATATACCAGCTTCTTCACATTACCTCCAGTGTTTGCGGTTATACTGAAGATGAGCAATGCACTGCGATCCACTTCAGTTATGCTTCGTAGTTTATTAATTTAATTTATTGAAATGTTTCACAAGGAAAGGCACACTGAACAACAAGTTGCTTGTCTCATGGTGCATTCTGGGTGAAAGGGAATCAGGAGAACATACACACAGTCAAACATTAAAGCAAGTTATACATTGTAACATAACAGGGTAAACAAAAGTGGGAGCAAGCCAGAGTCGGGGAAACTACAGACTGTTAGTTTGACCTCAGTGGTAGGGAAAATGATGGAATCACTTCTGAAAGAAAGATTTGTTGAGTACCTAGAGGCCAGTGGGGCAGAGGACCCAAGGCAGCATGGATTCACAGAGAGAAGGTCATGTCAGATGAATCTAATAGATTTCTTTGATTGGGTGACCAAAGTAGTAGACCGGGGAGGGGCTGAAGATATGGCTTACTTAGACTTTTGTAAGAATTTGACACAGTCCCACACAAAAGATTAATAACCAAGTTAGCCAGCATGGGAGTGGGTCCCAGGGTGGTGGCCTGGGAAAAAAATTGGCTGGACAACAAAACGCAGAGGATAATAAGAAACGGAGCACACTCTGGAGAAATAGGAATTACTAGTGGGGTACCGCAGGGTTCAGTACTGGTACTGGTACTCTAAAATTTCTTTATAGGTGACATTGCAGAGGGGCTAGAAGGAAAAATATACCTCTTTGTAGATGAAGCAAAGATCTGCAACAAGGTTGATGCACAAGGAGGGGTGGAAAGAATGAGAAGGGACTTGGCAAGGTTGGAGCAATGGTCAAGAGTATGGCAGCTTAATTTCAATGTAAGGACTATCAAAGTAATGCACCTGGGAAACAGAAACCCAGGGGAAGAGTGCACAATGGAGGAGAGGTACTAACAACAACAAAAATGGAAAGGGACCTGGGGGTACTCGTATCAGATGACCTTAAGGTAGGCAAACAATGTGAGAAGGCAGTAAGGAGGGCTGGGGGGATTCTGGGATGCATAGAGAGAGACATCACCAGTAGAAAGCAGCAAGTTGTTATACCTCTGTACAGACAGTTGGAGAGACCCCATCTGGAGTACTGTGTGCAGTTCTGGAGACCCCATCTCTGCAAGGACATAGACAGGATGGAGGCAGTGCAGAGGAGGCAACCAAGATGGTGCAGGGTCTGAAGAGAGAGGCTAAAAGAGCTTAATATGTATTCTTTTTAGGAAAGGAGGGAGAATGGGGACATAATAGAAACTTTCAATATAGTACCACAAGGGAATCAACAAAGTCCAAGAGGGTAGCATATTTCAGAAAAAGGGACGCGCACAGACAGGGGGGCACAATTTGAAGATAGAGTGGGGACAGCTCAGGGGCAATGTGAGGAAGTATTTGTTTTCATGGCGAGAGTGGTGGTGGATGCATGGAACAGCCTTCCTGAAAAGATTGTGGATTCAAAAACAATGAGGGAATTCAAGAATGCATGGGACCGACATAAGGCAATTCTAGTGGGGGGTAGGATGAAGTAGGCTGCTGGTTAACTAGGATCTGCAGCTTATCTAATAGGTAGAGAAATGGGCAGACTAGGTGGGCCAAGCGGTCCTTATCTGCCGTCAAGGTTTCTGTTTCTGTATTAGTCTAGAAGATGCAAAGTAATAAAAATAAGTGCCCTTATAAACAGTATATAACATTAAAAATCTAAGGGACCAGACCAAGTGTAACTTCTAGAGAGTAAGTATTTACCTAGTTGATATCAATAACAGAGAAACAACTAGATGGGTGAACAGGGAGAGAGAAAGGTAACCAAGGTAGGCGGGGGGGGAGATAAAGTATGGATGTGGATAGAGAAGGATCAGTTTGGGGTCAGTTATAGGTATTATAATAGTTGAAAGAGTAAGAGGTGATGAGGGAGAGATGGGGGATTAGGCACAAGTACAATTTAAAGGGGAAGTAAACATTGCAGGAGTCACTCAAATTGTGAAAACCTATAAAAATATCTTTCAGATGAGGTATTGGGCTTACTTGTAGGTGTGTCCTGAAATATGAATACCTAAATCATCTGTAAATCAAAACAAGGCAGCAGCCATTTCATTGACTCATGAGACCAACAGTGATGTAACTGAGGGGCAAGCTGTAATTAGCATGCAGCTTGCCCCCCAGTGACATCATTTCCTATTTTAAAATGGCTGCTGCCTTGTTTTGATTTACAGATCAATTAGACAGTCATATTTCAGGACTCCTGACACTTACAAGGAAGTCCAGTGCCTTGTGCGAAATATCTTTCGATGGGCTTTCACAATTTGAGTGATGCCTGCAATGTTAACTTCCTCTCTTTAAAGGGGAAGTAATGTAGAACAGAAGAGATGGAGTGAGTAGAGGAAGGGTGGCAAATCTGCTGAGGAAGTGCATTCCAAAGTTTAGAGAAATTATGCGAGAAGGCCATCTGACCTACAGTGGTTGACCAATGAGGGACTACCATTAAGCAGGAGTCATATGATCCAAGGGAATGGGCAGGAGGAGGTAGGATGGATAGTGAGGATGTAAACTGGGGGGAGCATACCAAACCAAAATTTAGAGACACATTTAGCACAATGAGGTGCGGTCTTATTCATTTAGTGATTGGAAAAGACCTTTGAGCGCAAGCTCTTTACAAAGGTTCCATGTCATAGATTGCAAAACAAAGTACAATGGGAGAAAGAAAAGGTACATCACAATGAAGGATACAGCTTGGATTCAGAACTTACAGAATAACTCAAAGCATAGGTACAAGTTAAATAACAAGAAAAACACTTTATGAGGGTGGGGGTGGAATAATCAGCCACAAAGTGCCTTGTCAGTAGTTCAAAGGAATGGGGGTAGCTGGCAGTGGATTGGAGAAAGGAGGTATAGAGAGAGTAGGTACTGCAGTGGAGGTGAAGAATGGGGAAGAAGGGATAAATGTTTGGGTGAGGGGAGGCTGAGTAGAGAAGACTTGCTAGAGTAAATGGTGGGGTGGGGTGCAAGGGGGCATGGTCAGGCAGCTTGCATTAGTAGTGACTGTTAGGAAACTCACAAGACTGGGAGCTGAGGGAGGGGTGGCAGGTGCCGAAGGATCATGAGCGCCTGACCAATGCTGATGTAAGTCATGAGCAGGGACAGAGGGAGGAGGTACCTGAGGCCTGCCTAGTGCTTGCTGGGGGGGCAGAGAGAGCGGGTGTGGCTGGACTTGGGGGCCAGTGCACTTAGAGAGTGTTATTAGGTGATGTTTGAAGTCAGTTTTGAATTGGGCCAGACAACTGGTGGCCATGAGGTGCCCGGGGAGTTCATGCATCCACAGGGGGCCAGTAGGCAAATGCACGTCTCTTTTCTAGAGAGGAAAGAAAAACAGTGAGTGACAGAGATTGCAGTGATGGGTTAGAGGGTTGGAATCCAGGGCGAAGTGACAGAAGGAGTTAAAGCAGCAGTGCAAGGACTGTAAAAAAAAATTGTCTGAATGCTTACACTAGTACGTCCTTCTGACCTTTACAGGACAACATGAAAGCAGATTGGAGCATACAGCACTGCTCACAATGTGCATGTGTGAACACTAGCTCCAGGTTCGAGATCAAATATGGCGATCCTGATGAGGGTCTGTGAAACGTGGAGACAAATGGACTAGTGACACAGTACAGAGAGAAGGTGCAGAAAAGATAAATTCTTAAGTTTTACCTCAGAAGTCACCAGGTTATGCAAATCTCACAAGACAGACAATAAAATACTGAAATGGGCACACTGCTGCTTTAAAAAGGGTGTCCAGTCTGATTAAGGAAGACTTGGAAGCCACACTGTAGACTACATCACAGTAGTCAAAAATAGTTTGTATCATCTTCTGGACAAGTTCAAGTCTAGCCAGTAGCGAGATGCAGCTATGGTTCCTGTGTAGTGCACTGAGCTTGGGATACAGCTTTTTCAGGATGACGTCCACATGACCAGAGAAGTTGAGGTGCTGGTCAAGCCAAACCCCCAGGTATCTGAAGGATGCAGTGTCCTCAAGGACTGTCCCATCAGTGGTATGGAGAGAGGGAAGGGGAGGGGAGCCTAGCGATCCTCTGCTTAGTGCCAAAGGTCATTGAGAATGTCTTTTCAGTGTTAAGGGAGAGCTGATGGGAGCAAAACCAGTACTGAACTTTATTGAAGTCATGCTGAAGTCTGGTTGCTACATCTTCAGGGGACTGGCCTGAGGTGAAGAGGACCCTGTCATCAGCGTGCATATGGATTGAGGTGGATGAGCAGACTGGTGGCAGGTCATTTAGAACTATGGAGAATAATATAGGGCCCAACATGGAACTTTGAGGGATACCACTGTTAACAGGGGAGAGGAGGGGAAATGGAGTTATCTATTCTGACTGACTGGGACCTGCCCACCAGGTAGGCTCTGAACTAGTTGGTGGCAGAGTCAGTTAAACCTGCCAAGGAGAGAGTGTTTTAGTAGAAGTGTGTGGGAGACCATGTCGAAGGCCTTTGCTAGGTTGACAAAAATAGCAGAGGTGCTTTGACAACTGTCCATTCCTGAGAAGATGGAATCAGTGAACCTAATCAGAGAGGTGGTAGTGGAGTGATTCTTCTGGAACCAAGATTGAAATTGAATGAAAACGTTAGTGTCAAAGATAAAAAGAGAGTTGTGATTGAATCGAGTATTCTTGAAGCTTAGCAAGAGTAGGTAGGAGGGGAAATGGGACAACAGTTTGCAGGAGTTGTAGAATAACTACTGTTGGGCAGAGTTAGGACAATGGCATGCTTCCAGACAGATGGGATAGTAGCTGTAGCAAAAGAAAGGTTGAGAAGGTCAGACAGGGGAGCAGAGATAGCAAGAGCTGATAGGTAACTCAGTTCAAGGTCCAAATCATCAGTCGAATTGCCTTTGGATGGGTTAAGAGGATACAGTGCATTCAAGATGTCGGAGGGACACATTTTTGTGAAGGAGAAGGAGTTAGACACAGGGGGTAGCCTAGCAGAGGAGAAGGAGTTGGCAGACATGGGTGATGGTAAGAAGGATAGGAGAGCGGAGGCACATGAGGTGAAGTAGAATTGGATTCTGCAGCAACACTAAAGTGATCAGTAATATTTTGTAAAAATTGGAATTACAACCATGAATACATGCATTTTGCTTATATTAAGGGGGGGGGGAGAAAAGGGAATGTATAACTTTCCTGAATTTAGAGGATTTGTTTATGTTAGAATGAAAGGTCGAGTGGAAGTACTCAGCCTTAGCTAAGTGAGAAGCTTTTATGCACATGTTGTGTAGAAAGTGGTATGTGTTGAAATCTTTGAAGTGGGTTAGGCCTTTATGAGCTTCCCAAGTTTGATCCTGGGCTCTTAGACAGGCCAAGAGTTCAGGGGTGATCCATGGGAGGTGATTACCCTGACTCTGGTGCACCACAGCAGGGCATGTTTGTTTCAAATCTTCAGAAATTTATTGTTAAAGTAGTTGGAAACAGCATCTATTGAGTCAAATGAGGCTATAGGTTCCCAGTTTGTATGAGCCAGGTTTTGGAGGAGGAGGCTGAGGTTCAGAGATTTATACAGTAGGAACAAATTTTGTAGGGTTTTATGGGTGGGCCTCAACCCTATGAATTTTGTATGCCATGAAGGTCATACGGTGTTCACTCAGTGCACAAGGTAGTATGCCAGATTTGATCACCCTATGGGGATGAGAAATGAGGGCCCAGTCAAGCAGGGAATGGTTACCAGTTTTATGGTTCATTCGGGTTGTCTTCAGAATAAGTTGTGATAGGTCATGGGCATTGATTTCATTGCAGGCTTTAAGGGAGGGGATAACCAGTTTACATTGAAATCACCCATTATATCAACTTCACCTGAAAGGGTATAGAAAACTATGGTACTGATGAGGTTAGTGGTAACAGAGGAGGAGAGACCCGGATGACAATAGGCATCAGCAACATAAATAGTTTTATTGAAAAAGGAAGGGATAGTTTAAAGATGAGTAACTTGTAGGCTTTAGGGACCAATATGGAACAGATGGTGGCAAATTGTATTACTGATGATACATCTATAGCCGCTCCTCCTCCCCTACTGGTACAATCTTGTCAGGATATAGTACAACCAGGGATGCAGATCGAGAGGCCGCCTATTTTATTATTAAGTCACATTTCAGAAAGCATGATAATGTCTGGAGCAAGTGAGACAGCTGGAGGCTGAAGATGGTTTGTTTTGGGAGGAAGACTCCTTTATATTTAGGTGAAGCATTTTTTAGCCATGGGGAAGGGCAAGGGGGTTGATTAGGGATGTGCTAACAGAAGTGGATGTGAAAGCTGGGGTGACCAGCAGGCACGGCCCAGGATTAGGATGTAACAGCAGGAGTGCAATGATAAAGAAGTGGATTCTCACACTCTTGTACCACAGCGGTGATCTAGTTTTACTTGTAACGGGGGGGGGAGTGGGGAGGAGATTGTAATTTTAATAAGTGTGGTAGGGTGAAGTAGGTTGATATAGATGAGAGTGAAGTGCTGGGATGAAAGGGGTAGTGCTTCCAAATAATGAGGGCCGGAGAGTAGGTCACAGGGAAGTTGAACTCTGATTGAAGGGGCATGGTAAGGCAGCTGTGGGATGGCAGATTAGTAACGTGAACCAGAGTATGGGTGCAAGGGGGGGGCAGAGAGCAAGGAGGATAGGAAACAATGGTCTGAGTGGGGTTACAGACATATCGAGAGGTGTAAGCAGCAGGGGAGGTGAAGCTTTAGTGAAGGGTGAAAATAGCGATTTCGGAGGAAGGGAACAGATTCAACATCAAGTAGATACCAAATGACAGCTAAAAATTATTAGTAAGCAGTCTCAGGAGGATGTGTTAGGAGACGATAAGTTTGGCAACCAATAGAGATACCTCCTATGTTACAATAGGGCAAGCTGCACTGCTGGGCAGAGCCCAAAAGCACAGCAAGCGGATTTAAGGAGTGACGGGGTGGGAGAAAATTAGAGTTGGGAAAAGCAGCCTGGCAAAAGAGAAAATGGGCTAGAAAAATTGTGGTCTAGCCCCAAGTCTAGGCTGAGTAGAGGAGCTAGTCGTAGGGCTGATTGCCAAAAAGTAATCAGTCTGGGAGCACTAGAGCGGAGGTGCCAAAACATGAATTGTCGGTGGTCCTAGGAGGGATTGTACCTACTTAGATGGTAAGTGGAGAGATAACTGGTGGGTGAGATGGGCAGTGGTGTGCTGGAGATGCTGCACTACTAAAGGGAGATCACCAAGCCGGGGGGCCTCCGAATCTGCTTAGATGGGAAGCGGAGATAGCTGGAGGGTGAGGTAGGTGGCAGCGAGCTGGAGATGCCTCCCTGCTGAAGGGAGAGCTGCCAATCAGGGAGCTCTGAATCTGTTTAATTAGGAAGCAGAGATAGCTGGAGGGTGAGGTGGGCGGCGGTGAGCTGGAGACGCCGCACCACTTAAGAGAGAGTGCATGGTCGGGGGGCTCTGAATCTTCTTAGATGGGAAGTGGAGATAGCTGGAGGGTGAGGCAGGTAGTGGTGAGCTGTAGATGCTGCACCATTGAAGAGAGAGCACCTGGCCAGGGAGGCTCTGAATCTGCTTAGATGGGAAGTGGAGATAGCTGGAGGGTGAGGTTGGTGGCGGCAAGCAGGAGATGCCGCACCACTGAAGGGAGAGCACCCAGTCAGGAGAGCTCCAAATCTTTGAAGAGAAGAGTGGAAGATTAGCTTTAGTAGGCCTAAATCGGGAGCAGGGGTAGACATTGACTGCAGACAGCAAAGCAGCAAGGTGCTAGAGGCGGCAGGAGAAAACATTAGCTTAATCGGGTGCAGGGAATTTCATTAGAAGGAACAGAGAGAAGGAAGCAGAGGGCAGGGCGAGTTAGCACCAGCTCTGTGTGTGTGTGTGTGGGGGGGGGTGTTAAAGGTAGCATGAGAACAGAGAGGAGAAAAACTTACTTACTAAAATTACCTAAGTACAAGAAAAAGTAGCATGCTCTTGCTTTTCAAAACCAGAACACACTTGCTTTATAGATACAAACAGCAGCGGAGTAAAAAAACGTAGTACAAAGGTATACAGTGGTAGCAAATTGCTAGAAATTACATCAGCACATACATTAGACTGGTTTCTACTTTTAAAAATTACAGTTTAGGAAACACAGTCTGACAAAAGAGAAAACGGGTTAGAAAAATTGCGGTCTAGCTGCAGAATCTAGGCTGAGTAGAGGAGCCAGTCATAGGGCAGAATGCCAAATAGCAGCCAATCCGGGACCAGTAGAGCAGAAGTGCCAAAACTTGAATCACTGGCGCTCCTAGAGGGACTGTACCTGCTTAGATGGGAAGTGGAGATAGCTGGAAGGTGAGGCGGGCATTGGCAAGCTGGAGATGGTGCTTCACTGAAGGGAGAGGGACTGGTCAGGGGGGTCTCTGAATCTGTTTAGATGGGAAGCTAAGATAGCTGGAGAGTGAGGGGGGCTGCGGTGAACTGGAGATGCCGCATCGCTGAAGGGAGAACACCTGGTTAGGGGCTCCAAATCTATTAGATGGGAAGCAGAGATAGCTGGGGGTGAGGCGGGCATAGGCAAGCTGGAAATTCCATACCGCTGAAGGGTGAGCACCTGGTTGGGGAGGCTCAGAATCTGTAGTGATGTGAATGTTTCTGTTATACCCCTCTCTCTCTTTCTGGTTTCTAGTTTCCTGGTGTTTCAACAACCCCATATCACATTCATAAGTTTTTGACCAGTGCATGATTTTTATTTTTATTTGTATACGGGAAAGCACTCTGAGGTACTGTACAATCCCTTTTACAGGTACGAACTGTGGTCAGTAAAAAATAACACAAATAACATAACGCCAAAAACGACTTTTACATTACATACAAATGCATAAATAGGAATACAAATTCCATGTCATAATAAAAACAGTTCCTAAATGTCAATCACACTCCGTAAAGTTTGCCCAGACAGACCCATCACTGTGCATTGTACAAAACCTTTGAATGTTTACCATTTGCTGAATCCTTTTCTTATGATGCACTTGTATTTATTCATAAGGTTCAGTTATGATTAGTGCCTGATAGGGTTTTACCCATTGTTACTCCATTGTTCCCACAAGAACCCAAGGTAGAAACATTTTAAAGGTTCCTTTTTTCCACTCTTTCTCACAAAATTCTATCAATTATGTTGCAGTTAAACTGTATAAATTAAGTTATTTTTTAGAAAGAACTGTTTGTAATTATAATAATAAAATAATAATAATAAACTTTATTTCTTTCGCGCCTTTCTAAAATCGAGGCGCATTACAAAAAATGGCAGTCATAAAACATCATAAAACACATTAAAATCCAGGTTAAAATACATATCATTAGTTAATATCTATATCACCTCCAAATGTCTTTTTCCATAAAAAGGATTTTAAGCCTTTTTTTAAAACCCTCCACCGTCATGCACTCTCTAATCCAACGGGGTAGAGAATTCCAGAGTGTCGGCGCCACAAAACTAAAGCTCGGGCGCCGGAGGATTTTAAAACTACCCTCAGAATCTCTAGCAACCCCTCATTGGCTGAGTGGAGTGGTCGCATCAGAAGGTAAGGCACCAGAAGATCTTTCAGGTAGTCAGGGCTCAAACCATGTAGGGCTTTATATGTCAGCAATCCGACTTTAAAGGTGATCTGCCACTGAACTGGCAGCCAGTGCAGATCCCGCAGCACAGGTGTAATATGGGAAGAACGTGAAGTCCCCATTAACAACCGGGCCGCTGAGTTCTGCACTAAGTGCAAGCGGCAGATATCAACCCCAGGAAGCCCAAAGTAAAGGGAATTGCAGTAGTCCAAGCGCGAGGTCACAAAGGTGTGGATCAGTGTAGGCAGGTCGCCAGATGGAACAAGGTACTTAATCCTAGTGATGTTCCTAAGATGGTAAAAGGATACCTTAACAACCGCCGACACTTGCGCACGTAGTGTCAACTGATCGTCAAGGATCACCCCCAGGTCTCGCACCCGTTCAGAGGCAGGGAGCTCCACATCCCCCAGGAATAAACCTGAGGTTTGATTTGCCCCCAGCCCCTCAGTCCGTCGGCCAGGATCCACCACCATCACCTCCATCTTCCCAGAATTCAACTTCAACCAGCTGGACCTCATCCAACCCTGGATCTCGCTGTGACAGTTGTTGAACACTGAGAGTGCTCTATTCTGGTCAGGTGCAAAAGTCAGATAGAGCTGGGTATCATCGGCATAACAATGAAACTCCAGTCCATATCGTCTTACAACGTCTCCGAGGGGAAGCATGTACACCGCAAACAACATGAGGGACAGCACAGAGCCCTGAGGCACCCCACAGGTCAGAGCGGTAGGATCATAGGAGAAATATCCCCGATACCACCCTCTGAGTTCTACCTGTAAGGAAGGAGATAAACCATCTGTGTACCGAACCTGACAACCCACAGATGCATCTCAGGTGCTCAAGCAACACCCCATGGTCTACGGTGTTGGATGCTGCTGACAAATCCAGAAGGACCAAAATGGACCATTTTTTTCTGGTCTCTCGCCATCAGGAGATCATTGAGCACCTGAACCAGTGCAGTCTCAGTGCTATGCCTCTTTCGAAAACCTGATTGAAGAGGGTCGTAGATGTTATGGATGGATAAATGGTTGTCCAGCTTGGCTGCCACCACTTTCTCGATAACCTTCCCCACAAAGGGGAGGTTCGAGATAGATCTGTAGTTGGCTAGGAAGTCTGGGTCCAGAGAAGCCTTTTGCAACACTGGTGTCACCACCGCTTCCTTCAGGGAGCGGGGATATTCACCGGAGTCTAAGGAACACCAGACTGTCCTAGCTCGAACCGGGATGATAACCTCACCACAGCCCATAATCAGGCCAGTGGGGCCCGGGTCTAAACTACAGCTTGTGGTAAGCACACCCTGGACAATCCTCATAACATCATCGATTTCTGGCCTTTCAAAGGAACTCCAGGCAAACGGGGTGCATGTAACTGTAGGCTGGACCACCGCAACTTCCATAGAGAGTGCGGTGCGAGTCTCGGACTTGATGTTGGCCACCTTATCTGCAAAGAATCGAGCAAACTCCTCACACTGTATTTGTGAAAAGGCTCGAAGAACCTGCAGACAGGCTGGGTTGCACAGCCTGTCTACGGTTCAAAAGAGCTGGGCTAGTCGATTCTGTGCAGCAGCAATTTCTCCGGACAGGAATACTGCCTTCTTATGAGTAATTGCTGACTGATAGAGTTTATAATGCTCTAGGAGTCTAAGATGGTCGGCATTTAAGCCAGATTTTCGCCAGCACCTCTCCAACCTGCATCCTAGTCGCCGCATCTCGTTCAGATCCTGATCAGGCGAAGGGAGAGAGGGCGCACATGGGTGGGAGCAATTAAATCCAAAGCAGTGGTAACAGCCTTATTATAGGCTAGCACCAGCACTTCAGGATTAGAGCTCGTCCCAGGAAGTTCTGATAGGTCAAGAACCGCGATTAGGCCTTCAGTAGTAACATCACATAAAGGGCGGTACTTGACCATCTCCACAGGGGTAGGCCTACACAGTGGGGTGCAAAAATTGAATCTCACAGTGTGGTGGTCAGACCATCCGACAGGTTCCACCCCACATTGGAGGCCTCCATCCCCAGCAGGAAGACCAGATCCAGCGAATGGCCATGTTTATGAGTGGCAGAGGTAACCACCTGTGAGATGCCCAATGAACACATCAGTTGGAGGAAGTGCTGACCAAATTGCGACAGTTCGTCGTCAATCCAGGCATTAAAGTCACCCAGCACCATCAACCTGGGTGACTCAAATACCAGGTCGACGACGAAGTCCGCCACTTCCTTATGAATAGCTTCTCGCCACCAGGTGGACATTAAACGACGCCATCCCATAGCCCCCACCTGCCACTATACGACATCTAAAGAATCTGGTCTCCTCCACTGGAACACTAGTGAGATCCAATTCGGTCTTAAAATAGACCCCAACCCCCCCACACCTGCGATCCAATCTCGGGCAGTGTATCACCAAATACCCAGCGGGAACTGCTGCCTCAAATACTGGGCCACCATTACTATCCAGCCAGGTTTCGGTGATACAAGTCAGGTCCACTGTGCCCACCAAGTCTGCTATAATGGCAGTCTTGTTCACAACGGACCTGGCATTGCACAACACCGCCTGGGTTGGACAGGACTCCTGGGACGCCCCAACCACCTGCCCACCATTTACAGAAGAGGTGCCCTTGGGTATGGAGACCAAACAGGGAGGTCCACGTTCAGCACTCCATTTCACCCCAGGGCGTCTTCTGGACTTAACCACTCTGATGCAAGCACCCCCCTCATCCATCCACCACTGTTCATGCCCCCTGCCCCTCCGGTACCCCCATGGGCAATTCCCAAGGCCCTACAACGTTGGTAGATAGGGAAAAGCAATGGGAAGGAAAAGAAAGGGCGGAGGGCATGAAGAGCGGCGGATGTATAGTGCATGACGGGGGGTGGAATAACAATAAATATCATCATCCGCAGACATGACATAAGTGACAATAATATCTAAACTCCCTATAAAAATAAACTCAAAACACACTACAAACTTAAAAATCAATAAAAATAACTAAGGAAAAAACTAAATCGTAAATAAAACAAAACTTAATAGACACAAGTCTACTTCAACATAAATTAAGCTACACAATCCGGCAACAGAAATAATTAATAAACGACAATATCCAGTCTGAATGAATTCTAGAAAGTCTTTTTAGGACAGTGGACCTCCAACCTTCCACAGCCAAAATGTCTAAAAATGGAGCCACAGACTCTCACTCCATAGGTCCAATAACCAGGGAAATGCAGATTAAAATTAAGGCAGAGATCCCAAAGGTGCTCCCCCAGTTCAAACCCCCCAAGGAGCTCTCACCACCCAGGTGGGGTCAGTACAGGTAGGGGATCCTCCAGGACACAATAATGTACTAAGGTAGGCAGACCCAGGAACAATTAATAAAGGAACAGAACCAATAGCAATCCTTCGTGGGCTCTCACCACCACAAAATATCACACCCAAACTGTATCCTTTGAAAAACCCCACCAGAATCAGTTCCACCACTAAATAAATTAGTCAGCAGCAACATATAATAAATTTAAGAAGCAGAGGTCTTAGTTTATTGTAGACATCCAGGAGTAAATCAAAGGAGGGAAAAAGGACTAGTTGAACCACTGCTTGCACCAGGGACTCACCCCAGGAACAATCCGCCTCACCATGGACATTACAGCCACCTGGTCAGCTCTCCAGCTGTTCCAGTGTGGGTCAGAAGTGCTAGGAGGCCTGCCGCCAAATAGCAGCAGCCTCCCAGCCCACCACCTACGAGAGGACAGGTGTCTGAAGCGCAGTCCACCGGCCACAAACAGGGATCCTAAATAGTCCAGGATCTTACTTCCCCAAACTTTCTTCTTTCCAAAGACAGGGGGGCTGAGCACAAATCCACATACCGGAGAAACAGGTCCCCGCTCGAGAGCAGGTAAATCCAGGAGGCGGTGAAACCTCCAAACGAACAGTTCCTCAGTCCTCAGTTATAGCCATATTCCTCCAATTCAAACCTCCGCTCCACTCCACTACACAGTGTCCCAGAAAAGTAGAACTTATCCCCTAACTCACGGTGTCAGTCCTCTTTAGGCCACAAGAGAGCTACACTAACGCAAGCGGATGACTGCACTTGGCGGACTTGAGGAAACCGAAACGCCAAAAAACAGTTACAGTAAACGGACTCTCCAGGGGGCAGTAAAACCTCCAAACGGACAGCTTCTCAGTCCTCAATTACCGTAGAATTCCTCCGTTCCTCCATTCCAATCCTCCGCTCGACTCTGCTGCACAATGTCCCAAGGTACAGCTCCTCAGTCCTCAGGTAGTATTCTTCCGATCCATTCCTCCACTCCACTCCGCTGCACGAGGTCCCAAGGTACCTGCACTTGGCAGAATTGGGGAAAACGGGCTTACAACAGACGGGCTCTCTACTGCCCGAAAAATCGCACTCAGAATCATTATGACTGATTCTTGTCGATTGATATGTTTAGTATGTATGTAAGTGTCTATTTTCTTATATTTTTGTTTTATCGATAACTGGATACCTGTGAAAATGGGCATTGCACGCTCTGGTCTTTTCAGTATAAAATAAACATGAAATGAAATGAAATGTACTTTGAGTGCCTTTGAAAACAACTTATGATTTGCTATACTTCTGATCTGTGCTGACTACTTGATGAATTCTTCCTCTTTCAGGAGCTGCCCTTGACCAGCCTGTCTTTAGATTGGTTAGCAGCACTCAGGCTCCTCCTCCTGTTGGCTAGTTGGCTTTACTAGTTGCCCCTGATTGGCTACCTACTTCCCGGAGCAAGGGGACTCTCTCCCAGTGCATGGGACCATGGTTTTCGGCCAAAGGTCTATGGGTTCCCGCCGAAGAGCTGCAGCTACTCGCTCTATATATATGAACTCTATTTTTCTAAAAAAAAAAAAAAAGGCACTAAGCCCTGTTCTGATTTGATGTTTGCCTAATCTGCCTGAAATGCTATTAATTGTTGTTTTTAGAGCTTGATTTGGCTAAATGCTGTAACCTGTTCTGCCTCTTCCTCAAAGAATTACACTAGGGCTAAATGTTGTAACCTGTTGTGCCTCTACCTAACAGAATTACACTAGGTTCAGTTAAAATTTTGTCTATCAGTGTAGCATATCAGTGCAGGTCCCCGATTTCTCTGTTCTGACTCTTTTCTCATTCTCTCTGCCTACTCTCTCGGCTGCTAACTCTTCATGCCCTGCTGGTCTTGATGATTCTTCCCTGCTCTCGCCTTCTCCTCTCAGACCCCTATGGCGATATTGACTCAGATGCCACTTAAGTCTCTCTGTCTTCTGCCACTCTCCTCACCTCTTCTCCTGCTAACTAAATTTTCCTGCTGGCTCTTCTACCCCCAACCTATAGCCTGCCTACCGCTTAAGTTGATTACCACCCCGGCGGCCACCTACACTATTAATCCACTAATTTCCACACTCTCATCCTCTTTCAGGAGCTGCTGTTGACCGGGCTGTCTTGTGGCTGTGGCACGGCTTTGATTCCAGCCAGCCACACCTTCTTCGCTCGCCTGGACCCTTAACCAGGAGTTGCCTTGATCAGGCTGCCTTGTGGCTGTGGCACAGCTTCAGTTCCAGCTGACCACGCCTTCTCTGCCCACCCACCAAGACCTTTAATCAGGAGCTGCTGTTGATCAGGCTGTCTTGTGGCCATGGCACTGTTTCGATTCCAGCCTTTCCGCACCTTCTCCATCCACCCTCCAGGATCCTTAACCAGGAGTTGCCCTATACCAGGCTGTCTTGTGTTTATGGCTTGGCTTTGATTCCAGCCAGCCATGCCTTCTCTGCCTGCCTGCCAGGACCCTTAACCAGGAGCTACCCTTGACCGGGCTGTCTTGTGGCCATGGTACAGCTTTGATTCCAGCTGACCACACCTTTTCTGCCTGCCTGCCTGCCAGGACCCTCAACCAGGTATGGACCTTGAACTCAAGCCCACTAACCCGATTGGTTAGCGGTGCTCAGGTTTCTTCTGCCATTGACTGCTTCCCAGATCAAGAGGACTCACTCCCACTGCTTGGGGACCATGGTTTTGACCAGAGGTCTGTGGCTTCCCACTTGGAGGACCTCGGCTGCTGCTCTATATTTGAACTGTCCCACCCGCCTCCCCAACCTCAATTAAATTGTCCAAAGCTCCTCCTTCCCACTTCATCCCACCACCCATTGGCCACTCTTATCTCTAGCTAGGCCACTCACTCTCGGCCCACTCCCACTGCAAGGATACACAAATACAATCCCTATCTGATTCTCTATAACTAACGCCTCCCATTTTACTTAGCCAGAAGGCAGGCTGTCACTAAACTGACTCTCCTGCTAGCCCTGTCCCTCTGCCTCAAGATATTTGTACATAATGGGACCATGGCCCCTGTAATTGACCCATCCACTCCCACTGGTATCACCCTGTTCCTGCACACACTGTGAAGGGGACGTCCTAAGACCCCCACCTACCCTCTGCTTTAAAACTTCCTCCCCAACACCTCAAGCACCTGCTGTCTTGTACAACTACTGTAGCTGCCTTGCTGTGCAGCCACCTTATTGCTACTGCTTCCTTTACAAGAAGACTTGGTGAGTCCAAGTTCTGACTCCACCAGGGTGGCCTGGTATTGCTACCTGAGAAAGCTCATAGTACTAATGTTCCTACTATTGGGGAATGTCCACCCCAATCCTGGCCCTCTTACCTCCAGCCCCACCCCAAGTCTGGTCCACCTTAAGATTGTCTCACTGAACATAGGTAGCCTCCTCCCAAAACTCCCTCAATCTCAGGCTTGGGTGGAACTGCTTAAACCTGATGTCATCTCACTCATGGAAACATGGCTATCCCCAATGGTCGCCGATGAGACTGTAGTCCTGGATGGCTATAACCTGTTCTGGCAGGACCAAATATCTAAAAGAGGAGGTGGCTGCCTAGTTTACCTCAGGTATGACATTAAAGGACAACTACTACCCAGTAACCTATGCACTAGGGAGGCTCAAATTCTAGCCTTAAAACTCACCATAGGTTAACAGAACAAAGTATTACTACTTGCCACTGTGTACCTATCCCCCGGTATGCACACTGCTGGCTTTCAGCAGTTTGTCAACAGCCAAGAGCTGCATAAGCAAAACTGGGAACAAGTCATTGTTGGGGAGTTCAACATAAACTGGCATTCCCAGGATGCAGCTGCGGCTAGAGACCAAATAGCTGACCTCTATCTAACCCAGTTGGTTACACAAGCTACTGGGCAGAATTATGGAACAGGTACCAGCTGTGTCATTGACTGGCTACTCTTCTCTTGCCCTGAACACATAGCAAAGATCACAGTTCTACCTGACTCACTTAGTGATCATTCCCCAATACTAGGTATCTGGACAAATGAGTTCACCAAGTGAAAGCCCAAGGCCTCTGGAAACCGATCCTTGAGAGCTGGATAACTGGAAACCTTCAGAGAGTACATTAATGAGGTTGGCTGGTCCACACTGGATAATGCTAAGTACAGGAACCAAGCCTTTGACTACTTCATTTAGGTCTTCACCAAGGCCTGTGACATCTTTGCCCTGTATAAAACTAAGAAAGTAAGGGGTGCTGCAAATCCCTGGCAATCGGGCTGTCTAATTGAGCGAATGCACTTTAGAGACCACTTGTGGCATAGGACCAAAGCAACCAGGAAACAGGCTGACTTCATAGCCTGCAAGACAGCAAAGAATAGCTGCATGAAGCTAATTCGACTTGCCAAAGCCACGTACTACAATGATCTGCTGGGCAGGAGCCGAGACCATAGTAGGGAGTTTGGGGACTTCTTGAAAGCCCTCACGGATAGAGCTTCTAGGGCACCCCCGGATCTCATTGTAACCAACTCTGGTATACTGCAAGATCCAAGGGATATTGCAAATGCATTTGATGGACCTAAGCAATGTGATGACTACTGACTTTCTTAATCATATGCCACCTGACCAGCTCCCTAACAAGTACTCTACCTCCTCATCCACAAATGGTGCACCTCAATTTTACTTTGGGTTGATATCTCGAACAGAGACTATAAAATATGTCAAGTGTGTCCTTTGCAAGGCCAGGATGGAAAGTGACTATATAGACATGAAGATGGTTGCCCTTACATTAAATGAACTTGTGGATCCAGTCACCAAGGTCTTCAGTGCTTCCCTTAGACCTGGTGTGTTCCCCGATAGGTGGAAGGCAGCACTTGTTACCCCAGTCTTTAAATCTGGGGACAGGACCAACCTGTCCAACTTTTGGCCCATCTTGATATTACCCCCCCTTTCCAAAGATCTTGAAAGGGTGGTCTCCGACCAGCTCACTGAGTACCTTGGAAAATACAGTCTACTTTACATGCAACAGCATGGTTTCCGCATAACCACTCCACTCACAGCACTGGTCGACTACACCACTCAGCTGTATGGCGCCCTGGACAAAGGGGTTGGCAGTGGGGTCTATCTTTTTATAGACCTAACTAAGGCATTTGACACTGTTAACTACCAACTCCTCCAGCAAAGCCTCCTTGCTACATGATTGTCCACTGACACTGTTGCTTAGTTCAACAGCTACCTGTCTCATAGGTTGCAAAGTGTTAGAATCAGTAGTACTATCTCTGAGCTTAGGAAAGTGAGCCTAGGAGTCTCCCAAGGATCTATCCTTGGCCCACTCCTTTTCAGCCTAATTATCAATACCCTTCCCACTGCCTTCCCAGCGCACATTGTGCTATATGTGGATCATGCCATTATTTCTGTCTCCGGCAAAGAGCTGGAATCAGTCAACTCTGATTTTACAGGACAACTTTCAAACACTGGAATCGTGGTTCTTCCAGAACAAACTACTGCTCAACTATAAAAAGATCAAGAGCATGCTCTTCAGTACCTCACAGAGCAAGATAAGTGCCCCTTGAGGATAATCGGCCACAAAGTTGACACATTTAAATATGTAGCTGCTCACCTGGATGACACCCTCACCTTCTCCACTCATGTTGAGCAACTAATCAAATCTGCAAATATGAAACTAGGTATTCTCTACTGCCACCAATTATCCATGATGCCAGACACCCTAAAACTCATTATCTTGCAACTCAGTCCTGTTCACAGTGGACAATGGTCTTGTGGTCTATGGGGCTGGCTCTGACACAGCACTAAAGAGGGTCAGAACCTTCTTAACAAGGTTTGCCTACTGGTCCTGGGAGCTTACCACTTGATTCATACATGTACACTATACAATGACACTGGCTGGCTCCCTCCATCTCGGGATTCAATACCAGGCCTGCTTACAACAAAAAAGTTGTATTGGGACTCATGCCTGAGTCAACCTCTGCCCTCCTTGTAACTGCTCTACCCACCATCAGCACAAGGAATGCAACCAAGGAGGACTGCTGGTACCCTTTAGTGTACCTCACTGGCTCAGAGATCCCTTTCTTATAGTGGACCCAAGTGGTTCAATGACCTGTCTGCCTCTCTAGTCAAATGTAATGGGTTCAGCCAATTCAGAACTGGGCTACATTCACACCTAGCTAGCAAAAATGCTTGCTATTGCCCTATCTACCTAATGATGCCAACCAGCCTATGGTCATGCTCCTGTCCTACTTCTTCCCACATCAGTCTTCTCTTCCTCCCCATATCTCGCCCACCCACCTCCTCCACCATACTCCCTCCAGGGTTTCCCTCTTCCTCTTCCTTCACTCTGTCTCTTCCTCTACCCTGCCTCCTCTCACATGCCCTAAAACCTATCCCCCACCCCTACCTCACCCACCAGCACCTCCTTACCTCATCCCCATGTTTCCCTCCGCCTGTCCCCTTTATCTCATTCCTCCTTCCCCTCACCCTGCCTAAACCCTTCTCCCCTCACCCTCCAGCACCACTCCTACTCCATCCCCCTCCCTGCCTCCTGACCGACAATGCCATGCAGGACTGCTCCAATTTGTGTCACTTCCTAAAGCTCTGGACTGCACTCTTGTAGAGTTGTATTTAGATGGTAATTCTGCAAGTTTAGACCTATACTATCGCTTGCTGACCTTGTAATCCTGTACCCATTGTAACTGCACTAGTAACCTTGATGTTCATTTGTGTTTTACCTATATGTACGTGTGCTGTCCTGTTATGTCATGTATTTTCTGCCGACTTGGAGCATTTGTAAACGAGTCTATGGATCACAGGTTGTTAATCCTAAACTGAAATAAATTCTCAACAGGATTTGATCACCTGAGGATCTTGTGTGGAGTTCTGTGTTAGATGCCTCAAGTTGTTTTTTTAAGTTAAGGGGTATACCGGTTTGTTGGGTTGTTTATAAATGATGGTCATCTAAGCATTTAAATCCACACCAAAAAACATAGGTTGCCATATGGTGAGAATCAATACCTTTTGTGGAAAAATCCATATGATGTCAGATTATTTTATATTGTTATAACATCATTTTATGAGGTGTCAACATGAGTGTGAAAGAAAAAGTGATACAAGGTGAGATGCCAATGTGACCTGATTTTTCTTTTATTTTTTTTATATATTTCTCTGTAAAATAAGTTGGCAGGTTAGGGAGCATTGAAAATGGCATTCTCCTATTGCCATCCCAGGCCTGAGGGCATTCAGCTAGAATGGACTTTTGTTTGAGCATTTCTGTGTTTTCACCGAGGGGAAGCAGGCTTGGTGCGGGCAGCTGATCTCTTTTGATGTAAAGGACTATGTTTTGAAGATTGAGCCCATTTAATCTAAAGAGGCTATTTCTGTAACGCTCCACATTGCCAATGGGTATTCATCCCAACTGGGTATTATGTACCCCTACTACGGAAAATGGCACAGCCCAAAGTCTTAGAATACTGGGCACATGAGGATTCCAGACAGCAGCAACTGTCCAATCTAAGCTGTGCCACCAAAGGGGATACATCTCTGAAGCTTCTTTGAAGAACATTTCAATGTCTGCACCTTATGGCTGCAATTCTGCATAGCAGGTTGGTGCTACCTGATAACAGGGAATCCCTCCAAATTAAAACTGTGTCTGTTAAGCTGTTGAATTCAAATTGGCTAACCTGCTCTCCCCATTTCTACTATCTGTATTTGAATTGGGGACCATGTCTGCCATTTAAATTCAGGATGCACTTCTCTTATAGTGGGTCTCTGATTTCTTTTACAGAAAAAAGAGGTTCTCACAGGTAAGTACCTGTATTTTATTCTGGGGGTTTTTAGTTTAGGGAGTTCTTGGGGGGGGTATCCCCCATCTCTAATGATGGTTCTCCCCCCCTCCTGCCACATTTTTAGGTCCCTTTTTGTCTTTTTATAGTTTACCTTAGCAGGTACTGCGTGCCTTTTGGGGTGAGAGTTCCCCTTACACAGCACTCTCTTTGCACAAGAACATTTTTCTTTTAATTCTCTTAGCAGTTTTTTTTTTCAATTTAAAGTTTATTGGCAAGTTTCACAACACAGAGGACAAGGCAACATACATGTGACAGTATACAGACAGTGCATTAAAAAAATGAAAAGACTTGTCCTCCCCCACACCCCACACTCCCTCTTCCCCAACCCCCCTGATCTTGCACTTTTAAAACATACATAAAAATATGCAGAAAATCAGTCTATTTAAATATAGCATTATTAGGCAGGTTGTAGGAATACAGAGCTTGAAAGGGGCCCAAAGCTTTTCAAACTTAGAAGTACAATTATGAAGGCTTGCAATCGTTCTTTCAGTTCTCAGGTTAGCTAATAATTCCTTCAGCCACTCAGTATAGGAGCTCGCCTCAGTATCCTTCCAATGTCTTAAAACTAGTTTTTGACAGACATGGAGGTTAAAGTCATATAGAACTTACAGGCTTTGACTGGGTTCTGTGAAAAACCCCTAATACACAAATTTTGTAGAAAATAAATCATTAAGTCCTAAAAGGGGGTCTACTCTTTGTTTAATAAGGGGCCACAGAGGGAGTATTATAGGACAGGACCAGAAAATATGCAGTAGATTGCCTTCACCTTGTAAGCACCTCAAACAGGTGGAAGAAGGGGCAATCCCATATTTGGCTAACTTTTGAAGCGTGTAATATATTAACTTGAGTAAGGCGAAGCCTATCTTGAGTAATATACTCATGGCAGCCCTGCTATAAGATGGGCCAGCTAATGTTCTCCTCAGGAAACTGAGAAGACCAGTAACTGGATGGGCTAAAGTGCCCTGGGTACAGTCGTGCAAACAGAAGATTAAATATCTTGGACACAGCATGGGGAAGCCAGCTAGGGAACCATCTCGGTTATAAAATTTAAGCCTAATAAGGGCAAAGGGGCTTCTCCTAAAGTTTTTTATTAACAGGTGATGTAATTGAAAGATTTTAAATATGTTGGAAGTGGGAATACCTGCTTTAGTAATAATTTCAGTAGAAGATCACCAGGAACCATCTTCTGTATGTGTAAAATATGAAAGGGAACAATCCTTAAAGCATGGGAGCCAAGAAGGAAGAAGCATCTTGCCATTTATTTTGAGATTGGGATTGCCAAATAAAGGCTGTGTCAAATCCCAGGAGCATTCATATTTTAAAAAAGCACACAATTGAGAATGAAACCTTAATAGAAATAGAAATTGGAGTGTTGCGCAATGATTTAGGAAGTACTTTCACCTTAGTGTATATAAAAGTGCAGAAGGGGAGAGGCAATGCTGCTTTATCTGGGCTAGTTTTATCTTGAGCGAAACTGAAGTACAGGGAGTCATGTTTGACACTACCTCTGGAAGTAACCATCTTAGGTATTTACTGGCATGATTGGCCCAGTAGTAGAGACCTACATGTGGGAGACGAAGGCCTCCACTGAGTTTAGCGGCAGTTAACTTATAAAAAGCTAGCCGTGTTTTTTTTTTTTTTTTTAATTTTTTTTTATTGGCCCAAATAAAATCAATAAAAGACTGTGTACCTTTTTAAACCAAGATAGTGGTAGCATAAACTTAGCAGATTAAGTGGATAAAAAAGACGGGGGGGGGGGAACATTCATTTTTATCAGGTTAATTCTACCCCATAAAGATAGCGAGAGAAGGGAACATCTTTTAAGATCTTGGGTAAGAGTGAGCAACAAGTCATCTAAATTGTTCTTTTGAAGATGGATTGTATTTCTAATGAGAACCTCCCTAAGTATCTTAGAGAATCTTTTCTCCATGACAGACCGAGATGCGTGACATCTTGTCTTAAAATTATGTGATTAAGAGGAAATACAACTGTTTTATTGATATTCAGTTTATAATTAGAAAGAGCACTATATTCTTTGATCTCCAACATGGGCGGGATGGATGAAGCTGGGTGGAATATTTGAAGTAGAAGATCATCGGTGTAAGCCAAGACCTTAACCTCATGACTTAGTATGTTAATACCTTGAATCCTGGAATAATTAACTAACCAGCAAATTAGAGGTTCCAAATATGTTAAAAAGAAGAGAAAACAAGGGGCATCCCTGTCATGTGCCTGAATGTAAAGGGAAAAGACTAGAGATGACCCCATTACATGTTACATGAGCCAATGGGTATTTATAAAGAGCCCCAACCCAGTTCTGAAATTCCTTAGGGAAACCAAATGCATGCAGGGTACAAAACAAAAAATTCTAGTTGACCCTATCAAATGCCTTCTCGCCATCCAGGGAAATTAAGGCAGCTGGAAAGTCCACCTCCCTGGGTGCCGAGAAGACATGTGAAAGGGTGCGTAAATAATCAACAGAGTATCTGCCCTTCATAAACCCCACTTGTTCATGTCCTTTAAGTTCAGGGAGGACCAAATTTATGCGATCAGCTAATAATTTAGACAGAATTGTAATATCTGGATTGAGAAGAGAAATAGATCTATAACTAGAGACATGTTTTAGGGGTTTGTTAGGTTTGGGAAGAACAACAATTAGGGCTTCGAATAGAGTCCAGACAACTTCAATCCCAGACAGGATGTGCTGATATAAGGGTAACAACAAGGGAAGTAATTGTCTGGCAAAAATTTTATAAAAGTTGGGAGAAAAACCATCAGGCCCCGGGGTCTTCTCAGTAGGAAGCTCTTTTTTTATTCTAAAAAGTTCAGTTTGGGAAATAGGTGCACATAAAAGTAACCTTTGAGAGTGTGAGGGAAGGAGGTGACAGCCCTTAAGATAACTGTCCAGATTATCTAGAGGGAGGTTTACTATTATAATTGTTTGTAATAAGTCTGAAATTCTGTGGTAACGTCAATCGGGTAAGTTTCAGGGAGCCATCCACAGATGATTTAATAACCGCAATAAGTCTAGAGGACTTTCTATTAGAGTATGGGGCAAACAGATGACCAGCTTTCTCTCTTTGATCAGTATATGAAGCGTTGGTTTTAATAATTGTAAATTCTGCCTTCTCTCTTAGAAGATTCAGATAGGAATAATTTAACTGTATGAGTTCTTGCCTGATAAGATCCAGAGTTGTAGGAGATAGAGTGGAGTCTATATTTCTAATGTGGGAAAGAAGGTTTACCAATAGGCCTGCCCTCTTCTTTTTCCAGTAAGAAGCAACTCTGATCAATAAACCCCTTAAATATGCTTTTAATGCACACCATTCAAAATCAGGCTTACCTATGGAATTATGATTCTAGGAACATGGATATGTTGTTCAATCCACACTTACTGGCAGGTTCCTTGCTGCTTTAAATCTTGATGGAAGGTCTTCAAGCTGGCTCCTCCCACCCACTCAGGTAGTAAAACTCTCGGTTACACCCCATGATGCCAGATCTTCCTTACCGCTTGGAAGCTCAGGTTCCTCCTTTGTGCTCTGCATTTTAGGCCTGGATCCTAACTCTTCAGTTATACCAAAACTTATCTTAAAGTTTACTAGACTTTGTTCTTCTTCTTCCTTCGCGGCTGCGATGGACAGGTCGACTCCCAGATTTCAGCGGTGCCGCTGTGGGCAGAAGATGTCCCGGACCGACCCACACTCCACATGCGTGTACTGCCTTGGGCTCAAGCACGATTCGCAGGCCTGTGACTTGTGCAATTCCTTCTCAGCCACAGTTCTTGAAGATCACGCTGCCAGATTGCAACTTGGGTGCCCCGAGAAATGTTATCCTCCAGTAAAATCGAAGGAGGCCCGTTGGGTGGTGTCCGTGGCTGTGGGCTCAGCTGAACAGCTTGAACAAATGATCGCCCTAGAGGAGGAGGCGGCCCAGGCCGCATCTTCTACTTCTTCGGTCACGGCATTTATCCCACTCTCCTTGGGCTCCTCCTACACGACTTCGTTCAAGGAGCTTTGTCAATCGCTCTCCACCAAGGGAGAGGGCCCTTCAGGACATTCCTCTCGGTCCAAGAAGAAGGACTCCAAGGAAAAGACCCACCGTTGACGTTCGTGGGAGCGGTAGAGGTCCCCTTCCCTGGAGAGTCAACACTCGACTTCGAGGTTGCGGCTAAGGCTGCTGGCTTCACAGTGTCCCCGTCAGGTCAGCCGGCCGAGACACCCGATGACGCAGTTGAGATTTTTCTCGACCCGTCAGACAGGCTGTCGACTGGAGAAGCCAATAATCCTTCTTCACCGGTTCCCCTGGTGGAAACCGAGGACTTGCCTGTGCCTCCTGTCCCAGAGTCCCCGGTTAAGGTCCCTGAACCGAGAGAGGAGTGGGTTTCCCCCGCTCCCTCTCAGGCGCACCTGCGGAAACACTGAAGGTCTCGGTCTCAGACCTCTTCTCGGTCCAGACGATCCCGCTGACATCGGCGGTCTCGGTCTTGGCACCGAGGAAAGCGGTGGTGCCGCTCATCCTCGTCCTCTTCAGAGGATAGGCTACGGCGCAAATTGCATCGGCGCTATGAGGATCTGATGTGGCTGCAGTTCCTTTTGACCAGGAACAAGCTGACTCTGTCGCCTTCCCCGGCCATTAAGTGGCTGTCACCAGAGTGGCCGAAGCAACCCCTCATTGTTATCGAGGAGAGCCAAAGCCGGCACCAGTTGTTTGGCTGAATCCAGCTGCGCCACCCATTGTGGTGGTACCCCCACCTCCACAACCTAAAATTGGGGCTTTACCAAGGATTCTTGGTCGGGTCAGGGTTTGCCCCATTGGTTGTCGGTCACCCTCACTCCTGATTGACCTCAGCAAGTGGAGGGTGGCTCAGGCCCTCGGCAGCTGTTTGCAGACTCCTCAGAGTCTGACGATGATTCCTCACTGTTCTCCAGGCCCCTCGACCTGGAGTCCACTGGGGGTCAGTCGGTGGAAGAGAGACCATCTTTGTTCCTGGGAATGATTCAGCTCATCTCAGAGTCTACTGGGATGAAGCTCAAACCCATTTCAAAGTGGGCCAAGTATCCCCTCACGGAGATACTGGACCAAGGGGATTCCCCCCACAGAGGCCTTTCCGGTGGCCGAAGCCATTGTTGGCCCCGATCTGGAGCTATGGCAGCGGCCAGCTTCCTGTCCAGCACCTTCAGCCAGGATGGCCTGAAAGTACGCCGTTCCCACTCGTTCACTCTCCGGATTCTCTGAGCACCCATCCGCGGAGGGGCTTATGACCGACAGTGTTTTCTGGTGCTCCAGAACGCCAGGACATGGACAAGCCACTTGATAAAGAGTCCGAGAAACTGGACTACTCCGGGTGTAAAGTCTATGCTGCGTCCTCCTTAGGTCTTTGTCAGACCAGTTTGGCCATTCTGATGGCACTTTTCTCACACGCCCTTTTGGGCTCCCTGGATGAGGTGATTCCTCCTCTCCCGGCTAACCTCCAAACTATGGTCAAGCAGGTGCAGGATCAGGGAAGGGTGGTGGCTAAGCAACAACTCCAAACTGCCTTACACATTGGAGACTCTTGTGCCCGGTCAGTAGCGCGAGTGGTCTTGTGCCGCAGAGCTTGGCTGCGGATCTCCACTTCAGAGTGGATACCCAGTACAAGCTGCTGGATGTTCCTTCCTGGGTGCCGACTTGTTCAGTCCCGGGTGGAGGGTCATCTGCAGAGATCAGAAGTCCAATGCCACCTTGGACTTGGTCACGCCTGCCCAGAAGGACAAAGGCTGCCAGCAGCAGCGTAAGCCTCGTCCTTGCTGCCAGCAACACCAACATCAGGGCCAGCAGGCTCACTCTTGGCACTCAAGCCAAGCCTGCTGCTTCCTCAAGCAGCAAGCCAGGAGGGAAAGGTCCAGGAGGCCCCTTGGCCGGTCCTTCCTCCAAGCCTGCCCAGTGACAGGTTGAGGGGTGTCACCCCCAACCTCATCACTCCTCCCTGGGATCCCCCCATGGGGAGACTGCTCTGTCACTTCCTTTCTGCCTGGTCCGATATCACCATGGACCACTGAGTACTGGAAGTGGTAGGAAAGGGTCTGCCTCTGGAATTCGAGCAGGCCCCACCCTATCGAGCCGTCGCACCATGAGGGGGTACGGGGTCCGCAGCCTCTGTCGGCTCGTCGCGGCACTGCTCTGCTTCCAGAAGGAGGTGATCCGGAGGTGGCAGATCCTCCACCAGACCCAGGGTTTGTGTCCAGGTATTTCCTGGTCCCAAATCAGACGGGGGGCTGGCGCCCCATTTTAGACCTATAACGACCTGAACAAGTTCTAAGATCTCGAACCTTCAGGATGGTCACTCTGGCTCAGATCATTCCATCCTTGGAATGAGGCATGTGCTTCTGTTCTCTGGACCTCCAGGACGCAGTTTTTTTTTTTTTCACGTCCCAATCCGTCCATCCCCCCAGCAATTCCTCCACTTCAGGGCCTTCACCAAATGTATGGTAGTGGTGACAGCATTCTCGGCTATGAAGGGTCCAGGTGTACCCTTACCTGGATGACTGGCTGATTGCAGCCCTCCAGGCTGGAGGTGGGGCGGTCCAGGGATCTGGCCCCCCAGGTCTGCTCTCAGATTGGCCTCCTTATCAACGAGGCCAAATTGGAACTCATGCCAACGCAGGTGATTCAATTCATTGGGGCAGAGCTCGACTTTCTTTGAGCCAGAGCATGGCTCCCGGTGGACAGGGCCGAGGTTCTTTCCTCCTATGCCCAATCATTTCTGTTTGGGCAATTGCACCCTGCCTGGGACTTCCTGCACCTCCTGGCGGCCTGCACCAGCGTGGTCCGTTGGGCCCACTGGCACATGCATCCCCTGCAATGGGGGCTGGCCCGCCAATGGTCACAGTGCTCCAGTCCTCTGGGCCAGCAAGTGATAGTGAGCTAGGAGATGGGGAACACTCTCCAGTAGTGGATCGTTCCGGCTCATCTGCAGGAGGGTATCCCATTTGTCTGCCCAGAGCCGACGGTCACTCTAACGACTGACGCCTCTCTGATGGGTTGGGGTGCTCAACTGGGGGAGCTCAGAGGGCATGGCCTCTGGTCCCCTCAGGAGTCTCGATGCCACATCAACCTGCTGGAGCTTCGAGCGGTCCGACTAGCCCTCACCGGCTTCGCTCCATTTGTGCGGGGTCATGAGGTCCAAGTCCAGATGGACAATGCCACGACCATGTACTACCTAAACCACCAGGGTAGGACATGCTCCTTGCCTCTGTGTAAGGAAGCTCTCCACACTTGGTGTCTCGTGAGCAGACTGGAGGCAGATCTCCTAGCCATCCATGTGGCAGGAGCCTCCAACACTCTGGCCGATGCCCTAAGCCGGATAGGTGCTGCATCTCATGAGTGATCTCTCCTGCCTGAGGTAGTACACGATCTGTTCTCCCACTGGGGCCCACCTCAGGTGGACCTGTTTGCCTCCAGGGAGAATGCGAAGCTGAGGCTGTTTCATACCCACCCCTCTCAGAAGGGCTCGCAGGGGATGCCTTCCTGAGGCCGTGGACCCCAGGCCTCTTCTGTGCCTTTCCCCCATTTCCCTTGATCCACAAGGTGCTTCTCAAGGTGAGGAGAGATAAAGCACAGGTGATTCTGGTAGCCTCAGAGTGGCCCCGCCAGTTCTGGTATTCCGATCTCCTCAGCCTCAGCTCCAGGCTCCCGAGGTGGCTCCCAGACCGCCTGGTCCTGATCTCGTCAACCAGGAAAGGTTCTCCACCCGGACCTTCAATCCTGCACCCTAACGGCCTGGTTTCTGAGTGGCTAGAGTTCCAGGCCTTGGGTCTTTCCGACGAGGTCCTCAATGTTGTGAGGCATCCCATAAGTGAGTCGACCAGAAAATGCTATGCCTTCAAATGGAAAAGATTCTCCATTTGGTGTCAGGGTAAGGTTGGACCCTTCCTCCTGTTCCTTGGCCAGCATTCTGGACTACCTGTGGTCCCTTTCTCAGCTAGGGCTTTGGTCGACGACCCTTAAGGTGCACCTGGAAGCCATCTCTGCTTACCAGGCACGGGCAGGAAAGCAGTTGGTGGCGCAGGAGAAGGTGGTCGGGTGCTTTTTCAAAGGTCTTGATCACATATCCCGTCTCGTGAGAGAAACTCCACCTCCAAGGGATCTACTGCTGGTACTGGCTAAGCTCATGGGCAAGCCATTCAAACCTATGCACAGGTGTGATATCTCTCACCTGTCGTGGAAGACCACCTTCTTGGTGGCTATCACGTCAGTCAGAAGGATGGGAGAGCTCCAGGCACTTTCCATCGAGTCTCCCTATCTGGTCTTCCACAGGGACAAGGTTGTCCTGTGCACCCACCCAAAATTCCTTCCGAAGGTGGTGTCGGAGTTTCACGTTAACCAGGTGTTGACTCTGCCAGTGTTCTACCCCAATCACACCTTGGAGGCTGAATATGGCTCCATACTCTGGATCCTAGAAGGCGCCTCTCTTATTATAAGGAGCGGATGGCTGAAGTTCAGGAGAGGTTCGCCAGCTGTTTGTCACCCACGCTGAAGCGCACCTGGCAGACCTGCAGCCAAGCTGGACGATAGGCAGGTGGGTCACCTCCTGCATAGATCTCTACTACAGGTTGGCAGGCATGGAGCCTCCCAAGGGATAAGAGCTCATTCTCACCCGCCATACCGCTGCATCGTGGCTACTTCCAGGGACGTTCCTATCCAGGAAATCTGAAGGCTGCTACCTGGAGTCAGCAGACACCTCCATTACCCGCTACCATATCGACCTTGAGTCATGCCGGGATGCTGGTTTTGGGACCTCGGTTCTCCAATCTTTATTTCCCAAGTAGGGGGTGTGCGCCTTGCCTCCCTCCTCCTGGAGAACTGCTAGGAGTCTGTCAGTAACTGTGGATTGAACAACATATCCATGCCCCTAGAAATACAGGTTACTCACCTGTAACAGGAGTTCTAGGAATGATATATGTTGTTCATCCACACAACCCACCCAACCTCCCCGCCTTCGACGCACAACCTGGCTTCCAGCGGGCTAGATATGGCGTCATGGGGCAAAGCCGAGAGTTTTACCGCCCGGGTGGGTGGGAGGAGCCAGATTGAAGACCTTCCAGCAAGATTTAAAGTGGCAAGAAACCTGCCAGTAAGTGTGGATGAACAACATATACCCAGGGCCCCTACTTTTCTGCGGCACAGTGGGACCAAGTTCTGCGGCAAGACTACCATTTGCCGCAGAACTTCTGTGGCGGTGGTTTGTAATTTCTGTGGAAGTTCTGTGGCACTAACAAACTACCACATGACAGTGTCAGCTTGTCATCCTGACTTCACTTATATGGCAGTGGTTATAGCAATCAGGATGGTGGAAAGCACAGTAACACTAGTTCAAAAAATAATAGACTTATAAAAATAATTTTATGCCTAAAAGGCAAAACAAATGTCTCTCCCTTAAGGTCCTAGCCTGTTGCATAAATGACATATGCAGAGGGGATCTTATGTGATAAATAAGATATTTCTATATGCATGCTATCTATCCCACTAATGAGGTTTCCACTGTCTATCACTTATATATTTGTATGTGCTTTCTACACCACTCATGAGGTTCCCACTGTGTATCACTTATATATTTATATGCAATCTGTAGCATACATACAAATATATGTGTGTGTGTGTGTGTGTGTGTGTGTGTGTGTGTGTGTGTGTGGTGTGTGTGTGTGTGCGTGTGTGTGCGTGTGTGTGCGTGTGTGTGTGTGTGTGTGTATATGTGTATATATATATATATATATATATATATATATATATATTTTTTTTTTTAATTTCCATGAACTTGCATCCTCATTCATACAGGTCCCATTGGAAATGGAATAGAGGAGTTATTGCAAAACTCATTTTTCATGTCAACCTGCTTTCCTTGACACACTGCGTAACACCATCAGGCCATGACATGCATGTGAACCGATTGTGAGATAGAGCTCTCCAGCCCATCACAATGTATCCACCATGTGACAGAACACTGCACCATACCTTCCCAGGCTCCGAGCAGTGATGTGTTCCACCAGTCCTTGTGCTGCCCAGCCAGCTCCCAAAGCTAATCTCTGAACCTGATTTGCCGGCACGGAAACACAGCATGCTACCCTCTGGCCCAACAGCTGTCCCTGCACACAACATTTCTCTGTAACTTTTAGGTGATTCTATCAACCAATGACAATATGGAAGTCAATAACCCTGGCAAAAATGCGTACAGTGCAATTATTTATTTAACAGGTCTATTCTTTCAACAGGTCTACACATTATTATATTCCACTTTTCTGGGCATAATTACTTTATTTTCTTAAAAATTACAGTTAAATTCATTTTACCAGTTATTCTTTTCAGATGGCACCTCTATACCTTAAAGGCACAAATAGGTTTGTACAAAGTGAGGTATGGACTTAATAGGTCTGTGCTATTGACAAGGTTTAGTTTAAGTTGGCCCTAGTGCAATAATGTAAGACTGAAAACTGTATTAGGCTGTAGTGCAGGTTGAGCAAATATCACCATGCATGATGTGCTGTGCCACCGTCTCTGGCAGTGGGAGCTGTGGTAGATAAGTGACTGTTCATTTCTGTTGCAGAACGCAGCCGTTTCATTAGCTAATGTATGATATAGCAATGATAACATCACGTTCTGAGCATATGGGGGGTTTGGATATAAAAAGAGGGGAAGGGAACCAGATTCTATGGATAAAAAGAAATATTAATAAAAAATCACCAAAAGAGTGAATTCTGCGGCACTGCAGAAGTTCTGTAGTAGACTGCAAGTTCTGCGCAAAATTCTGCAGCTGCAGAATTCTAGGGGCCTTGCATATACCATTCCTAGAACTCCTGTTACAGGTGAGTAACCTGTATTTAGAAGTCACAAATTGCTGAATATGTTTAGAAATATATTGAACTATTCCTGAATCTTTTAAAAGCTGGTTGTTGATCCGCCAATGCCCTCCAGCTTTAGGGAGAGAGGAAAATGTAAGCTGACAGGTGACGAGAGTGTGATCAGAAGGAGGACCTGGTTATATAGCTGAATCCACCACCCCAGGGAGCAGGTTGTGCGAAAGCATTGTATAGTCAATTCCAGATAATGTTCCATGGACCGGGGAGGTGAACGTGTATTGTTTAGCAGATGGGTGGATGATTTTAGTTATTATTTATTTATTTATTTTTATGTATTTATTTAGTTTTTGTTGACCGGGTAAGTGCACTAGACAAATCCTGCCTATTTTCAGGCACGACCCAGGGGAGGGAGATACAAATGAATGCCAACTGACCTTGAACCAGATTAAGCTGTTGGTGGTATTTTTAGTGAATGAGGAAATTTGGCCAGGACACTGGGGAAATTCCCTACTCTTTTCGATAAGTGCTATGGGATTTTTAACATCCACCTGAACTACCACCAATCCAGGCAGATGGGACCTCGGTTTAATGTCTCATCCGAAAGATGGCACCTCAGAAGTGCAGCACCCCTCTCATGCTGCACTACAGTGTCAGTACTGGGATATTAACCCAAGTGCTAGATGTGAGAATTGAACCCACAGCCCTCTGATCTCTCGGACTCAGAGGCAAGTGTGCTACCTACTGAGCCACTGACACTATCATATAGTCCAACCTGATCCAACATATCCCTTAATGCTCTTTGCGCCAGTGAAAGACCCTTAAACGTACTCCCAGTACGGTCCAAGTTTGGGTAAAAAGTTAAGTTTAAATCCTCTCCCAAAATCATTGGGGTAGCTAAAAAGGGGGTTAATATGTTAATCAGTTGTACAAAAATCCCAGGCGAGTTAGTATTCGGGCCATAGATGCTGCCTAATAAAAGATCAGTGGTGTGTATTTTCCCCTGGACAAATATGAATCTACCATAAGGATCAGAGATAATATTCAGTAGGACAAATGGAGTGGATCAGGCTAGCAGAATCATTACCCCACAACTTTGAGTAGTCTCTTCAGCCTCATAAACTTGACCAATTTGCTGTTGCCTCTTTTTTGTTGCTTCTGGGATCATCAAATGTGATTCTTGTATAAAAGAGACATCTACTTTGAGTAGTAGCAAATGTTTAAGGATTTTGTATTGTTTTAACTTATGCCTTACCCCTTTGATGTTCCACGAGGCAAATGTTAGGTCCCTAGCCACAGAGCCTCAATATTTAAGATCGGGGCCCTCGAGTAAGTGAACAAAAATCTAATACTATCTTTTCAAGCTCGCCCTTTAACTATGCTCGTATCCCTATCCCCAAATCCCCTCCCCAGTCCCTTGCCTTTCCCATCAAAAAGTCTCCAAAACATCAGAAGGTTGAACCCCTTCAACAAACTTATACAGCATACCCAACCCTCCCACCTCCCCGTTTTATTATGAACTTTGCTCTGCAGTGCACTTTGTCACCACTCACCCACCCTCCGGCCACCCGAATAACCCCTAGAATTAAACCCAGTATATCAATTTCAACCTATGTGTGCGTCAAAAATCCTCTTTGAGAATTAAAATAAATTCCCAGTAGTTCAGATCTAACCAATTCCTGAACATTTTTTAACATAGCTTCCATTGTGGGAAAATGTAAGATCAGCACATCAATTAGACTAATATAAAAATAAAATGTTAACATAAACCAGAACATGTAAAAGAATCCGAAAAATCATGCATCACATGTTAGATTGAAATAATGCTGTGTTCCCTGAACTTGCTGAAGCAGAATAATAGCCATGAAGATAGATTGTTTTTTAAACAAAAATCTTATTAAGTTCCAGCGTAAGACCCTTACCCACAACAATTGGAATAACTAACGTTCAACTTTAACAGGAAGAAATCCATTTTTGGATATAATATAACATAGAAATTTGAGTCTGTATATAAACATTTTAAAAGCAGGTATTATAAAGAACTTTACCCACCCATACAGACATCTGTCACTTTAACAAGCCAACGGCAAGTGGTAGAATAAAACCAGACAAGAGAAACATAACTGGCTTCCTTGCATACCTCTGAAAAGCTGCAAAAAATGGAAAAAAAATTTGTTTGGATGGGAACCATCAAAAGTACGATGATCGTGTACCACGTGCCCCCTCTAGTGTCAAAGTAAATGAATGCCAAAGAAAATTTCTATAAAACTGCCATTTAGCATTGTAAATAGTCATACAAACTGATAATGTACCTATCAGTCTAAAGTATTGTTGAAAAAGTGACCAAAATTAGCTAGTATGTCCTGGAAATCCTGTAGGATGTCTGGGCGTGCAGTTTAGATCCAGAACTAAGAAGTAGCTATGACGCTCTGTAGTGTTTCACAATGGTAACCAATGATGGGGGAAACTGCAAAGGGAACAAGTACCGCATCACTGATTAGATGTAATTCTGAAAAGAACATCAGTCATTTAGTGATAGAAAGTTCCAAATCGACCCACACACTTTGCAAAAAATGCAGTTAAGAAAGATCATAATTCAGATCCATCTTAGGAAGGACAAAAGAGGTCAGGGAGGGCAACCTTAACTCTTGCCATTGCGGACTCTTGATCCTCGTAGGAAAGCCAAACCCCATCAACCAAAACTTGTAATTTTTCGGGGTAAACCATCCAGAATTTTATCCCAGCTGCTATGATTTTAGATACAATGGGGTGGAAAGTGGATCTCTTCTGACGCACTGTGGCCGGTAGGTCTTGTGCCACATGAATTTTATTGCCCTCCCAGCGCACTTGATGCATTTTTTAATTTTGAGCAAGAAGTGTTGGCACTCCAAAAGTTTAAAATCTGAACATTAAAGGATGTGGAGGTGCCCCATTTGTGGTTTTGGGTGGAGAGCTCTATGGGCTCACTCAGTGATATAGCCTGATCTGAATAGAGAGGGGTCTGCAATTTTCTCTATTAGCTTTTGGACAAATATAATGGCATTTGGCCCCTCTTCCCCCTCTGGAAGACCTATGAGGACCACATTATTCCTACGGCTGTGGCCCTCAAGGTCTTCTACCTTCAGCTCCAGACGTGCCATTTTCTGCCTTGTTACTACCAACTCTAGATCGATTTTCTCAATTTTTTGTCTCAGTAGAACAGAGTTGGGCAGAATTATCGGATGCTCTTTGTACAACGTTTTTCTACCGTTTGAGATAGCGATTTTAGATCCTTTGTGAGGCTGTGTAGATCATCCCTAAAGGGTCTAAACTCTTCAAAGAATCTACTAAGTGTGAGGGGCTCTTGTTACGCCAACGAATGTATTGCAGATGATCCCACAATAGAGCTGGAGGCCCGTGGTTTCTTAGGAGCCTTTTCAGGAGTGACCAACAGGGTATGTCTCGGCTGAGATTTTCTCATGTCTACATCCATGATGCCTCTGAAACTTTTACAACTGGATCTCGAAAGTAAGCACTCTTACTGTATTTAGTAGCAAGAAAGATCTAGCGTTTTATCCTCAGTATATTGGATGAAATAAAGCTTGGGTGGCTGGAGAGTGCTGTAGGGGCTGTTGCTCCGTGCTCTGCATCACGTGGTCTCTCCTCTCTTAGCAGTTTTAAACAAGCATTTGTCAATGCCGAATGTTGTCTTGCTGGCATTGGCATTGGTAGTGTTAAAGAGATGCGTAATAGGAATGGCAGTAAAGTATGGAACCATCAACCTCACCCCACCCCACCCCACCCTGCAGAGACTGACAGGCATTGAAGTGTGATTTTGGGTAATTGGCCATAATGCTCATGCCAGTTCACCTCACCCTACTCTGGCAAGTGCCGTGTTGTGCCTTGGGGTCATTGGGCTTTGCGCTTACACAATTCCATAAGGAAGTACACTGAGATTGGTGCAGTATAGGAGAATGGGGTGAACTTTGGGGCTGAAGAGTCCAAGGCACATCTTGATGCCTGTCAGTGGCTGCAGGATGGGGTGTAGGGGTGGAATGACATGACATGAGCATTACAGCCGACAATCCAAAGGCACACCCCTGACACCTGTTGGTCTGTACAGTGTGGGGCATTATGGTTAGAAACCATAATGCCCTGAGCGTTTGTTGGTATTTGCACTCCAAATTTTCATCATGGACTTTTTGTGATCCCACCTCATGAAAGCATTTGGGACCTTTTCTCATGAACAGTGGCACTGTGATTTTGTTAATCTGTCAAGAATGTTGATTTCCCACAGTGATCGTGCCATTCTGAGCCAGATGTGTGAAAACACAGTTCGGGCAGGACATGAAAAATGACAGCTGCACCATTCATATGGAGGTGTGAAGAGATGGCAATGTGAAAGTCTGGAGTGAAAATATTAAAAAATCTCGAAGTTACAAGCGTGCATGAAAACTGTGCAATGCATGCTTGTAATAGCCTTTTTTTTTTTTTTTTTTTTATTCTTTCACCAAATTTTCAACACAGGCATTTTGGGACCTCTGTTCATGAACAGTGTCACTTCACTATGATTTTTTTAATCTGTCCGAACATTGATTTCCCACAGCGACTGAGCCATTGTGTGCCAGATGTGTAAACCACATTTTGGCAGGTTGTGAAAATGACAGCTATGCTGCTCATAAGGAGGTGTGCAAAATGGCAATGTTGAAAATCTAGAGTGAAAATATTAAAAATTCTAGAAGTTACGAGTGTGTATGGAAACTGTAATACACACTCATAAAATGCTTATTTTGTGGAATTGTGTCACCAAATTTTCAACATAGTCATTTGGGACTTCCACTCATGAACAGTGTCACTGTGATTTTCTTAATTTGTCGTGAACATTGATTTCCCACAGCCACTGTGTGTTGGATGTGCAAAACACATTTGGGCAGGATATGAAAAATGACAGATGTACTATTCATAAGGGGTGTGTAAAAAAATGGCAATGTTAGAAAATCTGGGTAAAATATTAAAAAATTCTCAAAGTTACAAAGCATGCGTGTAAACTGCGCAATGCATGCTTGTAACACAATCATTTTTTTTTTTTTATTTTTTCACCAAATTTGCAACATAGGCTTTTTGGGAGCCCTCCTCATGAACAGTGGCATTATCATTTTGTTACTCAGTCCCAAAACGTGATTCTACGCTGTGACAGCGAAATCACTTTGCAGGACTGAATAACGACATGACAGTGACTGAATTCATGAGGAGGGGTCCCAAGAACCCCAAGTCTTCCCCCAAGCATGCAAATATCATGCACAGTGCCATCCACACATGAGAGCATGCACGTACATTTGCACCTTTCAGTGTGAATTGTGTCGTCTCTCTGTTTTATAGCTCTTCTTACTGCCTTTCTACCATTTCATTCCTGGCAGCCAGCTGATTGGCAAAACTCACTTTTTCTTTTATATTCTTTCTTCCCACAACTGAGGTGGAAATCTCGGCAGCAATCCTTCCATTTGACATTAGCAATTTGATCTAAACATGAACAAAAGAAAAAAGGGGACACACGGTCTCCTTGTAGCCCCGACATCTGCAGTGCTATTTTACCTGACACCTTAAGCCCAATTTTTAACAGGGGTACAGGGCTCATAAACAATCCTTGCATCCCTGCAAAGTTTGCCACTCCTGCATCCAATGGTTTGCTGCAACCTGCATCAGAATTTATAACCTTGGATGCAGGTTGTGACACTGCTGTCATTTTACGGCAACTTACACCAAAGCTGTGGTGCAAGTCCCATAAACTGGCTCCCCACAGATGCAAAGTTATTCCGGGGGGAGCTGGCACAACTTTGCTACATCGATGTAAGGGACTCTCTGCCGCAAGTTACTTGCAGTGAATGCAACACATTTGAAAATCGGGCTCCATGTCTTATTGGAGACTCCTTATACTTGAAAGATGTAAGTTCTGCAAGAGGGTAATGTGACTCTCTCCAATGGGTTTCTATTGGCCATCTTGTATTTGTCAAGCTACTGTAATATGTCTGTTATGATTCCCCCCCCAGTCATGCCCCTGAGCTGGGGAGCAACTTTGTGTACTGGTTGACAACGGCAAAGTAGAATTGCTTAAATCTTTATTGTTGCTCTTGGGAGAGCTTTTGGGCCTAGATGTTACACAGGACATCTCAGCAGACACATCCAACCCCCAAACTGGGCCCCTCAGGATGGGTAGGGGGGGCCACACAGGCATGTCCAGGTGTGTCCCATGATGCTTTGCATTATTGGGTTATGTGCAATTTGTGTTTTCTTTAAAATTTGGCTGGATGACCAGTATCCTCTGGGATAACCTATGCCACAGTGCATTTGCTCTGGGGGTTCTTTTTGTAGTTCTCTTCTCTCTCTCTCTCTCTACTTTGGGCTGCCCTACCCAAACAGATAAGATCCCCTATAGGCTGGCTCCCTCTCCCTGGGCTGAGATACAGATATGGCACACATGAGGAGTTCAAATGAGGATGAAACATGTGTCTGTGTCTGCTGTTCTCAGCCTTTGCTGATTGTGCTCGGAGGCCTTCTGGCACCATTCAGTTTTGATTAAAGTTGAGCCAGTCCAAATTCATTCATGGGTATTTGCATATGCTTCCCATGATGCTTTGCATTATTGGGATATGTACAATTTGTATTCTCTTTGATGATGACACTAAGTGCTTCGGCAGGGTATATCATGAGGAAGGGGTGCAGGATCTCTGGATGATATACATGTGCAGAAGAGATGGTCTAATATCTAGACAATGAATCTCAGTTGTCAGAAGTGCAAGATAATGCACCTAGGGAGCTGCAATCCACACAATAAGTACTGTACAAGAGGAGTTCGGCTGGACCATTCAACACAGGCGAGGGATTGGCAGGTCATCATCAGTGATTTCCTCAAGCAAGTTAGTCACTGTAACAATGCATATAGCTAGATGTCTAGGATGCTGGTGTGTATAGGGAGGGGTTCTGATAATTGAAGTAGTGAATGGTACTTCCCACGCAGATCTTTGGTGAGGCCTCATCTGGATTACTGAGCTCAGTTTCAGAGTCTTCACCTAGAGGAAGGATGTAGACAGTCTGAAGTTGGTGCATTGGAGAGTCACCTAGATGATCCAGGGTCAGCAAGGCAGATCCAACACTGAACTCATGAGTAGATTGTGTCCAAATACTGTGAAATGAACCCCAGAGTGTGATAAAGCTTTTTGAATCATTAAGGCTGCATTATGCTCAGCCCTTGCTGTAAGAAGCCCAGACTTTGAGAAACTATTTCTGATATAGACTGATGCATCAGAGGTAGGCCTAGGTGTGGTCTTGAGTCAAAATATAGATGGGACAGAACACCTAAATGTAAGTTTCTGAGGGGGTTTATACAAGGGGAATAGCAAAAACCTGTTTGTGAAGAACAGAGAACCAGCCACTATGGGGCATGACTGGAAGATATTGGGGACAAGTTCAAGAGAAACATAGAATTTGATGGTAGATAAGGACAACTTGGCCACCTAGTCTGCCCATTTCCCTACCTAATGGATAAGCTGCAGATCCTAGTTAACCAACAGCCTACTTCCTCCTACCCCCACTAGAATTGCCTTATGTCTGTCCCATGCTTTCTTGAATTCCCCCACTGTTTTTGACTCCATTACCTCCTTAGAAATAATATTCTATGCATCTACAACCTCTCCATGAAAAATACTTCCTCACATTACCTCTTGGCGTTCCCCTCTATCTTCAAATTGTGCTCCCTTGTTGTGCACATCTTTTTCTGAAAGATGCTACGCTCTTAGACTTTGTTGAATACTTTGAGGTACTTGAAAGTTTCTATCATATCCCCTCTCCCTCCTTTTCTCGAGGGTATTCATATTAAGCTCCTTTAGTCTCTCTTTGTATGTCTTCTGGTGCAGACCCTCACCATTTTGTTGCTCTCCTCTGGACAGCCTCCACCCTGTCTATGTCTTTTCGGAGATGGAGTCTCCAGAACTGCATGCAGTACTCCAGATGGGGTCTCACCAACTGTCTGCACAGCGGGATAACAATTTCCTGTTTTCTACTGGTGGTGCCTCTCCCTATGCATCCCAGTACCCCCCAGCCATCCTTACTGCCTTCTCATATTGCTTGCCCACCTTTAGGTCATCTGATATAATTATCCCCTGGTCCCTTTCCATTTTTGTTGTTGTCAGTATCTCACTCCCCATTGTATACTCTTCCCCTGGGTTTTTATTTCCCAGGTGCATTACTTGGCACTTCTTTGCATTGAATCTAAGCTGCCATACATTTGACCATTCCTTCAACCTTGCCAAGTCCCTTCTCATCCTTTCCACCCCATCTTGTGTATCAACCCTGTTGCAGATCTTTGTGTCATCTGCAAAGAAACATACTTTTCTTTCCAGTCCCTCTGCAATGTCACTTATAAAGACATTAAAAAGGACTGGACCCAGTAATCGAACCCTCGGTGCCCCTTGTAACCCCCTTTTTCACTGTGGACTCCATTTACTATTACCCTATCGTCCTGTTGTCCAGCCAATTTTTACTTAGGCTACCAGCCTGGTATCCACTCCCAGGCTGGCTAATTTGTTTATTAATCTTTGTGTGGGACTGTGTGAGAAATGTGAGGATGTTTCGTAATAGTGAAAGGGTAGTGAAACCATGGTTGAAGTAGTGGGGCAGCTACCTAAATGTGTTTAAACATGGCTGAAACAGGGCATGGGGATTCATAATCCCTACGAGGGCAACACTGGATTGTGGTTGAGGGAGACAACCCACCAGTGCAGTAGGCTGGTAGGGTGAGTAGTATAGTATGGGCAGACTAAATGGCCCTGGTCTCTGCCATCATATTCTATATTTCTGAGTTGTGGGCCATCATCCATAAATGTACAATTACTTGCAATAACAGGTGCAATGCACTTTTCTTCAAAGTGTTTATAACGTTTCTGTTGCTCTGACTACACATAACACTTGTATTGTCTTCTATTGTTGATGTACAGGCTACAACATCCCATTGGAGCAATTGTTATTGCTGTTTCCGAGGGACGAGGAACTCCTATTTGGTGATGTGATGGGGAAAGAGATTCAAGAGCAAAATGATCATCTTGAAGTCACTCCCACCAGTAAGTGTAGTAGATGACTAGATAGTACGCTTACATAGAAACACAGAAACATAGGATTTGTTAATGGAAGAGGGCCCCTTGGCCTACCCGGTTTGCCCAGATATATGCAGTATTGGAATTTTTCCAACTATGGTTGAGAGGGAGTTGGAAGAAAAGAAAACGGTCTAGAGTTGGAAGAGCAAAGAGTTTGGGATTACTACTAGTCAGTGATGGTGTCAGAAAACTTGGAAGAAGTAAAGGCTAGGAGTATTTTAAAAATAAACTTTTCAGTGTAACAGTGGCTATGGAAGTGGACTGAGAACTAGCGGACATGAGAGAGGAATGAAGTCACCAGTTTCAATTCCAGCCGTGGGTGAGCAGGTAAATATCTGTATTATAAACATTTTGTAATTCTGATAGCAGGGACATAGGAAGTGCACAGAAGAGGAAATTACTTCAGTCAAGAAGGGGGATATGAAAAAGAGTTTCAACATAAGAAAGGTCTAGCAAGGGACAATACAGGCAGTTTTTCAAAAATAATAGTACCCCGAGTAGGGTCTTTGGTGGCTCTGTAGGTAGGGAAAATAGGGCAGATTAGGTGGGACAAGAGGTCCGTATCTGCTGACAATATCGATGTTTCTATGTTTCTGTCAGAATCCTCTGACAAGACCTTCCCCTGGTGAACCCATGCTGCCTTTTTGTCCTGAATATATCTGCCTCCAGAAACTCCACTGATCTTACTTTTATGATGGCCTGCAGCATCTTGCAAACAATGGACGTCATGCTTACCAGCCTATAGCTCTCTGCCTCATCCCATTTCCCACTCCTATGCAGGGGCACCATATTTGTTGATCTCTAATTTTGTGGCACCCCATGTAATTCCAGTGAGCTGTTGTATAGGCTGTTCAAAGGTTCTGCCAGCTCTTGCCCCACTTCTTTTAGCACTGTAGGGTGCAACCCATCTGTACCCATTGATTTATCCATGCTTAGAGCTTGGAGACCCTGCAGCACCCCTTCATCAGTAATGGGTTCTAAGTTGATCTCTTCCCCCCCCCCAACTGTCTTGAAGTCGACATTCTGATAGAAGACCCTTCTACCATAAATGTAGAGCAAACCTACTATGGCTACAATTGCCTAGCCCACCCACAGTCATTCTACCTCCTCCTTGGTTCTAAAATGTAGAAGGTGTTTTGGTTATGCTCAAGGGATCAAATGGTGACTTCAAGAGGTAATCTGGTGCACTAGTAGCAAGGACAACATGAACGGTAAAGCTACACACTAGTGAACCAGTCTGTCAGTAGCACCCGGATTCAATGGAAGAAAGCCCATTCTTCTGAGGTAGCACACTTTAATAAAGTGCTTTGAGTCTTATATTAGTGCAGTTGCAAACAGTGAAAAAAGCATGGCTTAGAACTTCATCAACAGATGCCACTTCATTGATACATTATTTCACAAAATGTACATGTAGGTAAAAGTTCCCTTCTGGTTTTTATCACTTCAGTGGTCTTCATGGTTTAATGCCTAAATCCATGCAGAAAGCCCAGACATCAGTAGCTGTTCCTCAATCATCTTGTAACTGGTTGTGTCGTGTCCCAAGAGACAACAGTAACAAATCAATGCCAGCCAGGACACTGGTGCTGCTTCAGACATTAAAGTTTACTTTGGGCTTCTTTGAGCTTTTTACTTTTTCCCAGCTCCAGGGTAGCTTAGACCTGTTCCAAACATTACTTGACCGGATCTACCTGGGCTCCTTGGATTTACATTTTTCCCATATATAGTGCAAAGACAGGTTGTCCCCATATTTCTTTTGATGAACCCCATAGCAAGGTGTGCCCAGGCTGTACATGTTCTACTGCCATCACCTTTGGCAAATCAGTGTGGTCTGGTAAATTGCAATTCAGGGGTGAGTGCTGGAGACACTCCAATTGACCAAACCACAAGGACTTCGGCTATTGGTGGGCTTGATAAGGAAGCCACTAATTTCTCTGTCACATGGGGAGTCAGTAACCAGCCCAGGATTAATGGAATACCCACAGCTTTATTAACAGCTGACCACCTGCAAGGTGGAGGGTAAGTGCAAATGTCAACTTTAAACATGGCCCTCGTAGCTACCCTGCTAGGTAGACCAGATCAATCCTTCCTACCCAGCACCAGGTGTTAAGCAGATTCAGACTCACCTCTGAGGCAACCTCCTCCTACTTAACTGACTTCACAGCCTCCTTCTCTCCAACTGTCATCCCCAGGCTTCATGCGGCCTTGCCTTTCTCTCATAATATACTATCCAATTCACTCCCAATTTGGCTTTCTAATGGACTTGGTCGGCATGCATTCCTGTGGTTGACAACTGCTCTTTGCCTTACCTAGGCCCATGAAGGTCCATATTGCTCAGCCTGACCTACATAGAGGTCTCATCCAGTCAAGACCCACAAGAGGGCCCACAATGCTGAGTCTGACCTATGTATAGGTCTCCCCATGGATCATCCATTACGACCCACGTACAGGTCCCATGCTCCTTACAATGTGCAGGTCTCACGCTCATTGCAACCTACTTTTCCATATTTTGGAGAAATGCCAACCATATCCATTGCTTCAGGACTCCTGGCTAGCCACATGACCAATCTCTCTCTACATGTGAAGCTTGGACTGGGGTACTTCTCACCTGGCCCATAGTTGGGAAGGTCCTTGCTTCAGGTGGACCTTCAGTCATTAACCATGCCGACGACACCTCTTGATGTAGCATTTAAGACTTCAGCGACAAAGGAGTGGGGCTCTTCTGGGAAGCCCTTTAGTTGCCCTAGTTGGGTTCCACTGGCACTCTTCCATACTATTATGCTATTCTCCCTACAACCACCTCTGGTTCACCTGGTTTGTTCATAGATTGGTAGGCCGGTGTTGTTTAGGCACCGGTCAGAAAGCATAGGAAAAACCAGGAGTAGTTGTAGAATTCACCAAAAATATTTATTTACAGTAGCAGAAACATAAAAAAAAAAAACTTGCTCAATATAACTATATACAAAGGCAAGAGTTTTCCTTCAGTCTCCGTGTCCGTTTTTCTCCTAGCAATTGCAGCTCAGCTCTCTTAGAAGTCCTTCCAACCCCCATTCTAAACAAGCATCTTGTTTCTTGTAAGTATCAGGCTTGTGCAGGAAGAACACAGCGTGCTCCAGTTGAGGCCCCTTTTACACAGCTTTTGCAAAAGGCTTAAAAATTGAACTTGGGTAACCTCTTGAGTTTACAATAGCGTTTTGCAGTAATCTCAAAATATAATTATATACAGTACATTTGAACAGTAATGCTATATATTTTTCTAAACAAAAGGGATCCCAATATTAGTTTCATTTCCATACAGTGATTTGCACATATTTTTATGTTGGCAGATATACAAGGGAGGAAAAACAGACAGCAAAGGAGGGCTGAGAAACAGTGAGAGGCAAAGAATTGCAAGACTGTCAGGTTGATCAAATCTGAAGTCTCACAGGAAAGTTGAGTTGTACAACCAGACAGAGAAGGGAAAGAATAGATCATTGCATTTAAACACTTTGTCCATAACAACTGGGACAGGGTCCTATTCCACCCTGTCACATACACCCCCCCCTTAAGAAGGAACCTGTTTTATCAAACAAGTTTCCAAAACTTTCTATTCTCTAATAACATTTGCTGCTTTCATTAATTAAGCACGTGTATATTAACTGTTGTTTTTCTATTATAGTACAGCAAACAGTACAGTTTAAATTCATACATTTGCTTTCAGCCTTCAGAACCGTCAATTACTGATGCATATTTTGACAGAAAATCAGCATTGCTATTCTCTTTACCAGATGTGTGTATCACCGTGAATTTAAATGGCTCTAGTGCCAGGTACCACCTTGTGATTCTGGAATTTTTATCTTTCATCTGGTTCAGCCAACAGAGGGGATTGTGATCTGTTACAAGAACAAAGTCAGGTCCTAGCAAATTAAACTTTAGTGACTCCATGGGCCACTTTGCTGCTAAACATTCCTTTTCAAAAGTGGAGTACCTTTTCTCTCTGTCATGCAATTTCCTACTTATGTACAGAACAGGATGTTACTGTCCATCATATTTGACTTGGACTGCACTTAGGCCTACCTCAGATGCATCTGTTTGTAAATGGTTTCTCAAAGTCTGGGCTTCTTAAAACAGGGCTGAACATAATGCAGCCTTAATGGCATGCAAACTTCATCACACTCTAGGGTCCATTTCACATTATTTGGGTACCAATTTTCATGAGTTCAGTGAGGGAGTAGCTAACTCAGCAAAGTTGTGGAATAAATCTCTGATAATAACCAGCCAGCCCTAAAATGTCCTGACATGTTTCTTTGTTTTAGGGACAGGACTGTTAGCTATAGCTTCTATCTTAGAAACATCTGCCTTGACTTCTCCATTTCCCAGCACATAGCCCAAATATCTGGTTTCCTCATACCCAATGTACATTTGGTAGGATTAATAGTCAGATCTGCATTTTTGATAGCTTGGATAACTGCTCGTAGATGTTCCAAGTGGCTTTTCCAGTCTGGACTGTACACCATGACATCATCCAAGTATTCAGCACAATAACCAGTGTGAGGGGATAAAATGGACATCCATGTACCGCTGGAATGTAGCTGGTGCTCTATGTAAACCAAATGGCATGGTGGTGAACTGATAGAATCCTATAGGGGTGGCAAATGCAGTTTTATCTCTGGATTCTTTAGCTAAAGGTATTTGCCAGCAGCCCTTGGTGAGATTGAGGGGAATGATATACTTTGCACTCCCTAGTCTGTCCACCAAATCATCTATTTTGGGCATAGAATAACCGTCAAATACTGACACTTGATTAGGTTTCCTAAAATCAAGGCAGATTCTAGCACCTCCCTTCCGTTAGAGATGACCAATCACTCCTCAACTCTTCTATGATACCCAAGTCTTTCATTTTTTGTATTTCCTTAACCACATCAGTTCTTAACCGCTCTGGTAACCTGTATGTCTTTTGCCTAATAGGGTGAGCATTCCTTGTCACTGTTACGTGCTCGACCACTTTGCTCGGCCTGGTACCATGCTAAAAGTACTGTTAAATGTCTTTAGCACATTATGAATGTCTGCAGTTTGTTCTGAGGTTAAGGAAACATTCACCTTTGCAGCATCAGCATGTACATTTTGTTCCAGTCTATCATAAGCTACATCAGTATCTTCCTTATTGGTTTCTGGTAAAACAACAAGGTAGGTTTTGGCATTTTTCAACCCATTTCTTGAGGAGGTTAGCATGGTATATCTTAGAAGGATTTTTCGTATCAGGGGTCTCTGTCTTGTAGTTAACTGTGCTAGTACATCTAAGCACTTTATAAGGCCCTTGCTATTTCATTAACAGTTTATTTTCTGTTGTGGTAACATGGGGATACCGAGGGGCAAACAAATAACAAGGACAAGAGTGGGGATACCTAGGCCAAAAAATACCAATGAAAAGAGTGGTCATACCTAGGCCAAGAAATAACAAGGAGAAGAGTGGGCATACCTATACAAACAAATAACAAGGACAAGAGTGGGGATAACGCGGCAAACAAATAATAAGAAAAAGAGTGCAGTTACCAAGCAAACAATTACCAAGGACAAGGGTGGGAATACCTAGACAAACAAAAAACAGGGACAAGAGTGGGGATACAGAGGTTAACAAAGAAAGACAGAAGTGGGGTTATCCAGGCAAACAGATAACAAGGACAAGAGTGGGGATGTAAGGGAAACAAAAAAGGATAAGAGTGGGGATGCTAAGGCAAAGAAATAACAAGAACAAGAGTGGGGAGACCAAGGCAAACAAAAAACAAGGAGAAGAGTGGGGATACTGAGGCAAACAAATAACAGGACAAGAGTAGGGTTACCTAGGTAAAAACAAATAACAAGGACAAGGGAGGAGATACCTAGATAAAGAAGTAACTAGGACAAAAGTGGGCAACAAAATAACAAGGACATGAGTGGGGACACCAAGGCAATGAAGTAACTAGGACAAGAGTGGGCATACATAGGCAAACAAACAACAAGGACAAGAATAGAGATACCTAGGCAAACAAATAACAAGGACAAGAGTGGGGATACCTAGGCCAACAATTACCAATGAAAAGAGTGAGGATACCTAGGCCAAGAAATAACAAGGAGAAGAGTGGGCATACCTATACAAACAAATAGCAAGGAAAAGAGTGAGTATACCGAGGGACACACATAACGAGGACAACAGTGGGGATACCGAGGCAAACAGATAACAAGGACAAGAGTGAGCTTACCTAGGTAAACAAATAACAAGAACAAAAGGGGGGATACCGAGGCACACAAATAACAATTACAAGAGTGTGGATAGCGAGGCAAACAAATGACAAGGACAAGAGTGGGGTTACCTAGGCAAACTAATAACTTGGACAACAGTAGGGATACCTATGAAAACAAATAATAAGGAGAAGAGTGGAGATACCTTGCAAAAAAAACAAGATGAACAAGAGTGAGATAATTAGGTAAACAAATAACAAGGGCAAGACTGGGTTTACCTAGGCAAACAAATAATAAGGACAAGAGTGGGGATACCTAGGCCAACAAATAAATAGGACAAGAGTGGGCTTACCTTGGAAAACAAATAACACGGACAAAAGTGGGGATACCGAGGCAAACAAATAACAAGGTCAAGAGTGGGGATATCTAGGCAAACAAATAACAAAGACAAGAGAGGGGAAACCTAGGCCAAGAAATAACAAGTGCAAGAGTGGGCTTACCTAGGCAAAGAAATAAAAAGGACAAGAATGGAGAAACCAAGGCAAATGAAGAACAAGCAGCAGAGTGGAATTACTGAGACAAACAAGAAACAAGGACAAGAGTGTGGATACCTAGGCAAACAAAAAACAAGGAGATGAGTGGGGATACCGAGGCAAACAATTAAAAAGGACAAGAGTCGGGTTACCTAGGAAAACAAATAACAAGGACAAGAGTGGGGATACCTAGGCCAACAAATAACAAGGTCAAGAGTGGGCTTACCTAGGCAAAAAAATATCAAGGACAAGAATGGGGATACCTAGGCATGCAAATAACAAAGACAAGAGTGGGTTTACCCAGGCAAACAATAAAGAGGTACAAGAGAGGGGATAACTAGGCAAAAAAATAACAAGGACAAGAGTGGGGATACCTAGGCAATGAACTAACTAGGAGAAGAGTGGGCTTACATAGTCAAACAAACAACAAGGGCAAGAGTGGGCATACCTGTACAAACAAATAACAAGGACAAGAGTGGGTACACCGAGGGACACAAATAACAAGGACAACCATGGGGATACCAAGGCAAACTCATAACAAGGACAAGAGTGGGGTTACCTAGGCAAAAAAATATCAAGGACAAGAGTGGGGCTACGTAGGCAAGCAAATAACAAGGACAAGAGAGGGTATACCGATGCAAACAAATAACAAGGGCAACAGTGGGGATACCGAGGAAAACAAAGAACAAGGACAAGAGTGCTATTACCTAGGCAAACAAATATCAAGGACAACACTGGGGATACCTAGTCGCACAAATAACAAGGGCAAGAGTGGGCTTACAAAGGCAAACATACAAGAAGGACAAGAGTTGAGATACCTATGCAAAGAGATAACAAGGACAAGAGTGGGCTTAACTATCTAAACAAATAACAAAGGCAAGAGTGGATATACCGAGGCAAATAAATAACTAGGAAAAAGTGGGGATACCAACGCAATCAAATAACAAGGATAAGAGAGAGAATACCGAGGCAAACAAATGACATGGATAAGAGTGAGGTTACCCAGCCAAACAATAAAAAGGTACAAGAGAGGGGATAACTAGGCAAAATAACAAGGACAAGAGTGGGGATACCTAGGCAATGAAGTAACTTGGACAAGAATGGGCTTACATAGGCAAACAAATAACAAGGACAAGAATGGGGATACCTAGGCAAATAAATAAAAAAGGGCAAGAGTGGGCATACGTATACGAACAAATAACAAGGACAAGAGTGAGTATACCGAGGGACACAAATAATAAGGACAACAGTGGGGATACCGAGGCAAACAAATAACAAGAACAAGAGTGGGATTACCTAGGCAAACAAATAACAAGCAGTAGGTGGGATTACCCAGGCAAACAAATAACAAGGACAAGAGTGGGATTATCTAGGCAGTCAAATGACAAGGAGAAGAGTGGGAATTCCAAGGCAAACAAATAACATGGACAAGAGTGGGGATACCGAGGCAAACAAATAAGAAGGACAAGAGTGGCATTACCTAGGCAAACAAATAACAAGAACAAGAGTGCAGATACCTAGGCAAAACAAATATGAAGAGGAGAAGAGTGGGAATTCCTAAGCAAACAATTTACAAAGGACAAGACTGGGATAACAAGGCAAACAAAAACAAGGACAAGAAATTGAGGACATAGGCAAAGAAATTACAAGCTCAAGAGTGGACACCTGAAAAAAAATAACAGAGACAAGAATGGGGATACCGAGGCAAACAAATAACATGGAAAAGAGTGGTGATACCGAAGCAAAGAAATAACAAGGACAAGACTGAGGATACCGAGGCAAACAAATAACTAGGACAAATTTGGGGATACTGACACAAATAAATAACAGGGATAAGAGTGAGAATACAGAGGCAAACAAATAACAAGGATAAGAGTAGGGTTACACAAGCAAACAATTAAGACGGACAAGAGTGGGGATACCTAGGCAAAAGAGTAACTAGGGCAAGAGTAGGCTTACTTAGGCAAACTAATAACAAGGATAAGAGTGGGAATACCAATGCCAAAAAATAACAAGGGCAAGACTGGGGATACCCTGGCAAACAAATAACAAGGACAGGAGTGGTGATATGTAGGCAAACAAGTAACAAGGACAAGAGTGGGGATACCGAGGCAAACAAATAACAAGGACAAGAGAAGGGATATCTAGGCCAAGAAATAACAAGGGCAAGAGTGGGCTTACCTAGGCAAACAAATAAAAAAGACAAGAATGGAGAAACCAAGGCAAACAAAGAATAAGCAGAAGAGTGGGATTACCAAGATGAACAAATAACAAGGACAAGAGAGTGGATGCCTCGGCAAACAAATAACATGAGAAGAGTGGGGATACCAAGGCAAATAATTAACAAGGACAAGAGTCGGCATACTGAAGCAATCCAATAACAAGGACTAGATTGAGGATACCTAGGCCAACAAATAACAAGGTCAAGAGTGAGCCTACCTAGGCAAAAAAATATTAAGGACAAGAGTGGGAATACCGACGCAAACAAATAACAAGGGCAACAGTGGGGATACCGAGGCAAACAAATACCAACGAGAAGACTGGGGATACCTAGACGTACAAATAACAAGGGCAAGAGTGAGCTTACCAAGGCAAACATATAGGAAGGATAAGAGATGGGATACCTATGCAAAGAGATAACAAGGACAAGAATGGGCTTAACTTCGCAAACAAATAACAAAGGCAAGAATGGGGATACCGAAGCAAACAAATAACAAGGACAAGAGTGGATATACTGAGGCAAATAAATAACTAGGAAAAAGTGGGGATACCGACGCAAACAAAATAACAAGGATAAGAGAGAGAATACCGAGGCAAATAAATAATAAGGATAAGAGTGGGGTTACCCAGGTAAACAATAAAAAGGTACAAGAGAGAGGATAACTAGGAGAAAAAATTAACTAGGACAAGAGTGGGGATACCTAGGCAATGAAGTAACTAGGACAAGAGTGGGCTTAGATAGGCAAACAAATAACAAGGACAAGAATGGGGATACCTAGGCAAACAAATAACAAGGAAAAGAGTGTGGTTACCTAGGCAAAGAAATAACAAGGGCAAGAGTGGGCATACCTATACAAACAAATAACAATGACAAGAGTCAGAATACTGAGGCAAACAAATAACAAGGATAAGAGTGGGGTTACACACGCATACAATTAAGGTGGACAAGATTGGGGATAAGTAGGCAAAAGAATAACAAGGGTAAGAGTTGGCTTACCTAGGCAAACAAATAAAAAGGACAAGAGTGCGGATACCAAGGCAAACAAATAAGGAGAAGAGGGGGGATACTGAGGCAATCAAATAACAGGACAATAGTAGGGTTACCTAGGCAAAAACAAATAAGGACAAGAGAGGAGATGCCTAGGTAAAGAAGTAACTAGGACAAAAGTGGGCTTACATAGGCAAACAAATAACAAGGACAATAGTGGGGATACTTAGGCTAACAAACAACAAGGACAAGAGTGGGGATACCGAGGGACACAAATAACAAGGACAACACTGGGGATACCGAGGCAAACAAATAACAAGGACAAGAGTAGGATTACCTTGGCAAAAAAATTACAAGGACAAGAGTGTGGATACCAAGGTAAACAAATAATAAGCAGAAGAGTGAGGTTACCTAGGCAAACAAATAACAAGGACAAGAGTGGGGTTACCTAGGCAAACAAACAACAAAAACAAGACTGGGATACTTCAGCAAACAAATAACAAGGACAAGAGGTGGGTTACCTAAGCAAACAAATAACAAGGACAAGACTGGGATATTTGAGCAAACAAATAACAAGGACAAGAATGGGGTTACCTAGGCAACCAAATAACAAGGACAAGAGTGGGGATACCTAGGCAAACAAATAACAAGGACAAGACTGGGATACCTAGGCATTAAAATAACAAGGACAATAGTGGGGATACCAAGTCAAACAAATAACAAGGACAAGAGAGGGGATACCTAGGCCAAAACTTAACAAGGACAAGAGTGTGGATACCTAGGCAAACAAACAACAAGGAGAAGAATGGGATACCGAGGCAAACAATTAACAAGGACAAGAATCTGATATCTAGGCAAACAAATAATGTCAAGAGTGGGCTTACCTAGGCAAAAAAATATCAAGGACAAGAATGGGGATACCTAGGCAATGAAGTAACTAGGACAAGAGTGGGCTTACATAGGCAAACAAATAACAAGAACAAGAATGGGGATACCTAGGCCAAAAACTAACAAGGAAAAGAGTGTGGTTACCTAGGCAAAGAAATAACAAGGGCAAGAGTGGGCATACCTGTACAAACAAATAACAAGGACAAGAGTGAGAATACCGAGGCAAACACATAACAAGAATAAGTGTGGAGTTACACAAGCATACAATTAAGGTGAACAAGATTGGGGATAAGTAGGCAGAAGAATAACAAGGGCAAGAGTTGGCTTACCTAGGCAAACAAATAAAAAGGACAAGAGTGCGGATACCAAGGCAAACAAATAAGGAGAAGAGTGGGGATACTGAGGCAATCAAATAACAGGACAAGAGTAGGGTTACCTAGGCAAAAGCAAATAAGGACAAGAGAGGAGATACCTAGGTAAAGATGTAACTAGGACAAAAGTGGGCTTACATAGGCAAACAAATAACAAGGACAAGAGTAGGGATACTTAGGCAAACAAATAACAAGGACAAGAGTGGGGATACCGAGGGACACAAATAACAAGGACAACACTGGGGATACCGAGCCAAACAAATAACAAGGACAAGAGTAGGATTACCTTGGCAAAAAAATAACAAGGACAAGAGTGTGGATACCAAGGCAAACAAATAACAAGCAGAAGAGTGAGGTTACCTAGGCAAACAAATATCAAGGACAAGAGGTGGGTTACCTAGGCAAACAAATAACAAGGACAAGACTGGGATACTTAAGCAAACAAATAACAAGAAGAAGAGTGGGGTTAACTAGGTAAACCAATAACATGGACAAGAGTGGGAATACTCATGCAAACAAATAACAAGGGCAACAATGGGGATACTGAGGCAAACAAATAACATGGACAAGACTGGGGATACCTACCCGTACAAATAACAAGGGCAAGAGTGGGCTTACCAAGTCAAACTTATAAGAAGGACAAGAGTTGGGATACTTGTGCAAAGAGATAACAAAGACAAGAGTGGGTTTAACTAGGCAAACAAATAACAAAGGCAAGCGTGGGAATACCGACTCAAGTAAATAACAAGGACGAGAGTGGGGATATTGAAGCAAACAAATAACAAGGACAAGAGTGGATATACTGAGGCAAATAAATAACTAGGAAAAAGTGGGGATACCGATGCAAACAAATAACAAGGATAAGAGAGAGAATAGTGAGGCAAGCAAATAACAAGAACAACAATGGGGTTACCCAGGCAAACAAAGAGGTACAACAGAGGGGATAACTAGGCAAAAAAATAACAAGGACAAGAATGGGGATACCTAGGCAATGAAGTAACTAGGACAAGAGTGGGCTTACAAAAGCAAACAAATAACAAGGACAAGAATGGGGATACCTAGGCCAAAAAATAACAAGGAAAAGAGTGGAGATACCTACACCAAGAAATAACAAGGGCAAGAGTAGGCATACCTATACAAACAAATAACAAGGACAAGACTGGGCATACCAAGGGACACAAATTTTATTTATTTTATTTTATTTAGCTTTTTTTGACCGGGTAAGTGCACTAGACAAATCCTGCCTATTTTCAGGCACAACCCGGGGGAGGGGGATACAGATGAATGCCAGCTGACCTTGAACCAGATTAAGCTGTTGGTGGTATTTTTCAGTAGATAGGAAATTGATAGGACACGGGAAATTCCCTTACTCTTTTGATAAGTGCCATGGGATCTTTAACATCCACCTGAACTACCACCAATCCAGGCAGATGGGACCTCGGTTTAAAGTCTCATCCGAAAGACGGCACCTCAGAAGTGCAGCACCCCTCTCATGCTGCACTACAGTGTCAGTACTGGGATATTAACCCAAGTGCCAGATGTGGGAACTGAACCCACAGCCCTCTGATCTCCCGGCATCAGAGGCAAGTATGCTACCTACTGAGCCACTGACACTGCAAATAACAAGAACAACAGTGGGGATACCTAAGCAAACAAATAACAAGGACAAGAGTGTGGATACCAAGGCAAACAAATAACATGCAGAACAGTGTGATTACTGAGGCAAACAAATAACAAGAACAAGAGTGTGGTTACCTAGGAAAACAAATAAAGAGAAAAGTGATAATTCCTAGGCAAACAATTAATGGCAAGAGTGGGGATACCGACTCAAGTAAATAACAAGGACAAGAGTGGATATACAGAGGCAAACAAATAACCAGGACAAAAGTTGGGATACCGATGCAAATGAATAACAAAGTTAAGAGTGAGAATACCGAGGCAAACAAATAAGGATAAGGATAAGAGTGGGGTTACCCAGGCAAGCAATAAAGAGGGATATGAGTGGGGATACCTAGGCAAAAGAACAAGGACAAGAGTTTGCTTACCTATGCAAACAAATAACAGGCGCAAGAGTGGGGATACGTAGGCAAACAAGTAACAAGGACAAGAGTGGGGATACCTAGGCAAACAAATAACAAGGACAAGAGTGGGGATACCAAGGCAGACAATTAACAAGGACAAGGGTGGGAATACCTAGACAAACAAAAAACAGGGACAAAATCGGTGATACGGAGGTTAACAAATAAAGACAGAAGTGGGGTTACCCAGGCAAACAGATAACAAGGACAAGAGTGGGGTTACCTAGGCAAACAAATAACAAGGACAAGAGTGGGGATGCCAAGGTAAACAGATAACAAGGCAAAGATTGGGGATGCTTAGGCAAAGAAATAACAATAACAAGAGTGGGGATACTGAGGCAAACAAATAACAAAGAGAAGAGTGGTGATACCTAGGCAAACAAATAACAGGGACAAGAGTGGGAATACCTAGACAAACAAAAAACAGGGACAAGAGTGGTGATACAGAGGTTAACAAATAAAGACAGAAGTGAGATTACCCAGGCAAACAGATAGCAAGGACAAGAGTGGGGATGCCAAGGTAAACAAAAAAGGATAAGAGTGGGGATGCTGAGGCAAACAAATAACAAGAACTAGAGTGGGGAGACCGAGGCAAACAAATAACAAGGAAAAGAGTGGGGATACTGAGGCAAACAAATAACTGGACAAGAGTAGGGTTACCTAGGTAAAAACAAATAACAAGGACAAGGGAGGAGATACCTAGGCAAAGAAGTAACTAGGACAAAAGTGGGCTTACATAGGCAGAGAAATAACAAGGACAAGAGTGGGGTTACTTAGGCAAACAAATAACAGGGCAAGAGTAGGGTTACCTTGGCAAAACCAAATAACAATTATAAGAGTGTGGATACTGAGGCAAACAAATCAGAAGGACAAGAGTGGGGTTACCTAGGCAAACAAATAACTAGGACAACAGTAGGGATACCTATGCAAACAAATAATAAGGAGAAGAGCAGAGATACCTAAGCCAACAAATAAAAAGGACAATAGTGGGCTTACCTTGGCAAACAAATATCAAAGAGAGGTGTGGGGATGGCAAGGTAAACAAATAACAAGGATAAGAGTGAGGTTGCTTAGGCAAACAAATAACAGAACAAGAGTAGGGTTACCTAGGCAAAACCAAATAACAAGGACAAGAGTGAGCTTACCTAGGTAAACAAATAACAAGAACAAGAGAGGGGTATGCTGAGGCACACAAATAACAATTACAAGAGTGTGGAAACTGAGGCAAACAAATGACAAGGACAAGAGTGGGGTTACCTAGGCATACAAATAACTAGGACAACAGTAGGGATACCTATGCAAACAAATAATAAGGAGAAGTGTGTGGAGATAAGTAGCCCAAAAAGTAAAGATGGATAAGAGTGAGTATAACTAGGCAAACAACATAATAAATGACAAGAGGGCTTACCTTAGGCAAACAAATAACAAGAAGAAGAGTGGGGATACCTAGGCAAACAAATAACAAGAACAAAAGAGGGGATACCTAGGCCAAAAAATAACAAGGGCAAGAGTGGGCTGACCTAGGCAAACAAATAAAAAAGAATGAAGAAACCAAGGCAAAAAAAGAACAAGCAGAAGACTGGGATTACGGAGACAAACAAACAACTAGGATAAGAGTGTGGACACCTAGGAAAACAAATAACAAGGACAAGAGTGCGATATCTAGGCAAACAAATAACAAAGACAATAGTGGGGATACCTAGGCCAACAAATAAGGTCAAGAGTGGGGTTACCTAGGCAAAACCAAATAACAATTACAAGAGTGGGGATCCCGACTCAAGTAAATAAGAAGAACAAGAGTGGGGATACCAAAGCAAATAAATAACAAGGATAAGAGAGAGAATACTGAGGCAAGCAAAGAACAAGGATAAAAGTGGGGTTACCCAGGCAAACAAATAGGTACAAGAGAGGGGATAACTAGCCAAAAAAATAACAAGCACAAGAGTGGGGATACCTAGGCAATGAAGTAACTAGGACAAGAGTGGGGATAACAATACAAACAAAGAATAAGGACAAGAGAGGGGATACCTAGGCAAACAAATAACAAGGACAAGAGTGGGGATACCGAGGCAAACAAATAACAAGGTCAAGAGTGGGGATACTGAGGCAAACAAATAACAAGGACAAGAGTGGGGATACCAAGGCAAACAAATAACAAGCAGAAGAGTGAGGTTACCTAGGCAAACAAATAACAAGGACAAGACTGGGATACTTAAGCAAACAAATAAATAAGAATAAGAGTGGGGGTTACTGAAAATACCAAATAGCCAAGGACAAGACTGGGCTACCTAGGCATTAAAATAACAAGGACAAGATGGGCTTACTAGGCAAATAATAACATGGACAAGAGTAGAATACCGATGCAAACAAATAATAAGGCAACAGTGGGGATACAGGGCAAACCAAATAACATGGACAAGACTGGGGATACCTACACTAAAATAACAAGGACAAGGTGGGCTTATCAAGTCAAACGTATAAGAAGGACAAGAGGTAGGAAACCTGTGCTAAGAGATAACAAGACAAAAGGTGGGTTTAACTAGGCAAACAAATAACACAAAGGCAAAGAGTGGGGATACCGACTCAAGTAAATAATGAGAAGAGTGGGGATACCGAGCAAACAAATAACAGGGACAACACTGGATATGCAGGGCAAATAATAGCTAGGAAAAGTGGGATACCGGCGCAAACAAATAGGATAAGAGAGAGAGAATACGAAGTACGCAAATAACAAGGATAAAAGTGGGGTTACCAGGCAAACAAAAGAGGTACAAGAGAGGGGATAACTAGGCAAAAAAATAACAAGGACAAGAATGGGGATACCTAGGCAATGAAGTAACCAGGACAAGAGTGGGCTTACATAAGCAAACAAATGACAAGGACAAGAATGGGGATACCTAGGCCAAAACATAACAAGGAAAAGAGTGTGGATACCTACACCAAGAAATAACAAGGGCAAGAGTAGGCATACCTATTCAAACAAATAACAAGGACAAGACTGGGTATACCGAGGGACACAAATAACAAGGACAACAGTGGGGATACCTAGGCAAACAAATAACAAGAACAAGAATGTGGATACCAAGGCAAACAAATAACACGGAGAACAGTGTGATTACCGAGGCAAACAAATAAGAACAAGAGTGTGGATGTCTAGGAAAACAAATAACAAGGGGAAAAGTGGTAATTCCTAGGGAAACAAAGGCAAGAGTGGGGATACCGACTCAGGTAAATAACAAGGACAAGAGCGGATATACAGAGGCAAACAAATAACTAGGACAAAAGTTGGGATACTGGCCTTAAAGCGAATAATGAGGATAAGAGGTGAGAATACCAAGGCAAACAAATAAGTATAGAGTGGGGTTACCCAGGCAAGCAATAAAGAGGGATAGGAGTGGGGATACCTAAGCAAAAGAACAACAAGGACAAGAGTTTGCTTACCTGCAAACAAATAACAGGCACAAGAGTGGGAATGCCAAGGTCAAAAAATAACAAGGACTAGACCGGGATACCTGACAAACAAATAACAAGGACAGGAGTCAGGATACGTGAGGCAAACAAGTAACAAGGAAAGAGTGGGGATACCTAGGAAAACAAATAACAAGGACAAGATTGGGGATACTGAGGCAAACAATTAACAAGGACAAGAGTGGGATTACCTAGACAAACAAAAACAAGGACAAGATTGGTGTCAAGGAGGTTAACAAATAAAGACAAAGTGGGGTTACCCAGGCAAACAGATAACAAGCACAAGAGTGAGATGCCAAGGTAAACAAAAAAGGATAAGAGTGGAATGCTGAGGCAAACAAATAACAAGAACTAGAGTGGTGAGACCGAGGTAAGCAAATAACAAGGAGAAGAGTGGGGATACTGAGGCAAACAAATGACAAGACAAGAGTAGGGTTACCTAGGTAAAAACAAATAACAAGGACAAGGGAGGAGATACCTAGGCAAAGAAGCAACTAGGGACAAAAGTGGGGCTTACATAGGCAGACAAATAACAAAGGACAAGAGTAAGTATTTAGGCAAACAAACAACAGGACAAGAGTAGGGTACCAAGGCAAAACCAAATAACCATTACAAGGTGTGGATACTGAGGCAAACAAATGACAAGGACAAGAGTGGGGTTACCTAGGCAGAACAAATAACTAGGACAACAGTAGGGATGCCTATGCAAACAAATAATAAGGAGAAGAGTGGAGATACCTAGGGTCAACAAATAAATAGGGCAACAGTAGGGATACCTATGCAAACAAATAATAAGGAGAGAACAGAGATACCTAGGCCAACAAATAAAAAGGACAACAGTGGCTTACCTTCAGCAAACAAATATCAAAAGAGAGGTGTGGGGATGCAAGGTAAACAAATAATAAGGATAAAGTGGGGATGCATAGGCAAACTAATAATAACAAGAGTGGGGATACCAAGGCAAACAAATAACAGAACAAAGTAGGGTTACCTAGGCAAAACCAATTAGCAAGGACAAGACTGAGCTTACCTAGGTAAACAAATAACAAGACCAAGAGGGAGGAATGCAGGCACACAAATAACAATTACAAGAGTGTGGAAACTGAGGCAAACAAATGACAAGGACAAGAGTGGGGTTACCTAGGCAAACAAATAACTAGGACAACAGTAGGGATACCTATGCAAACAAATAATAAGGAGAAGTATGGAGATAAGTAGCCAAAAAGTAAAGATGGACAAGGTGAGTATAACTAGGCAAACAAATAACAAGGGCAAGAGTGGGCTTACCTTGGCAAACAAATAACAAGAAGAAGAGTGGGGATACCTAGGCAAACAAATAACAAGAACAAAAGAGGGGATACCTAGGCCAAAAAGTAACAAGGGCAAGAGTAGGCTGACCTAGGCAAACAAATAAAAAGACAAGAATGAAGAAACCAAGGCAAAAAAAACAAGCAGAAGAGTGGGATTACCAAGACAAACAAACAACTAGGACAAGAGTGTGGACACCTAGGAAAACAAATAACAAGGACAAGAGTGTGATATCTAGGCAAACAAATAACAAGGACAATAGTGGGGTTACCTAGGCAAACAAATAAGGTCAAGAGTGGGGTTACCTAGGCAAAACCAATTAACAATTACAAGAGTGGGGATACCGTCTCAAGTAAATAACAAGAACAAGAGTGGGGATACCAAAGCAAACAAATAACAAGGACAAGCGTGGATATACCGAGGCAAGTAAATAACTAGGAAAAAGTAGGGATACCAACGCAAATAAATAACAAGGATAAGAGAAAGAATACTGAGGCAAGCAAACAACAAGGATAAAAATGGGGTTACCCAGGCAAACAAATAAGTATAAGAGAGGGGATAACTAGGCAAAAAAATAACAAGGACAAGAGTGGGGATACCTAGGCAATGAAGTAACTAGGACAAGAGTGGGGATACCTATAAAAACAAAGAACAAGGACAAGAGTGGGGATACCTAGGCAAACAAATAACAAGGACAAAGTGTGGATACCAAGGCAAACAAATAACACACAGAAGAGTGTGATTACGAGAGTAAACAAATAATAAGAACAAGAGTGTGGATACCTAGTGAAAAGAAATAACAAGGAGAAAAGTGGTAATTCCTAGGCAAACAAATAAAGGCAAGAGTGGGGATACCGACTCAGGTAAATAACAAGGACAAGAGCGGATATACAGAGGCAAACAAATAACTAGGACAAAAGTTGGGATACTGACGCAAACGAATAATGAGGATAAGAGTGAGAATACCAAGGCAAACAAATAAGTATAGGAGTGGGGTTACCCAGGCAAGCAATAAAGAGGGATAGGAGTGGGGATACCTAAGCAAAAGAACAACAAGGACAAGAGTTTGCTTACCTATGCAAACAAATAACAGGCACAAGAGTGGGAATGCCAAGGTCAAAAAATAACAAGGACTAGACCGGGGATACCCTGACAAACAAATAACAAGGACAGGAGTCAGGATACGTAGGCAAACAAGTAACAAGGAAAAGAGTGGGGATACCTAGGAAAACAAATAACAAGGACAAGATTGGGGATACTGAGGCAAACAATTAACAAGGACAAGAGTGGGATTACCTAGACAAACAAAAAACAAGGACAAGATTGGTGATACGGAGGTTAACAAATAAAGACAGAAGTGGGGTTACCCAGGCAAACAGATAACAAGCACAAGAGTGGAGATGCCAAGGTAAACAAAAAAGGATAAGAGTGGGAATGCTGAGGCAAACAAATAACAAGAACTAGAGTGGTGAGACCGAGGTAAGCAAATAACAAGGAGAAGAGTGGGGATACTGAGGCAAACAAATGACAAGACAAGAGTAGGGTTACCTAGGTAAAAACAAATAACAAGGACAAGGGAGGAGATACCTAGGCAAAGAAGTAACTAGGACAAAAGTGGGCTTACATAGGCAGACAAATAACAAGGACAAGAGTGGGGTTCCTTAGGCAAACAAACAACAGGACAAGAGTAGGGTAACCAAGGCAAAACCAAATAACCATTACAAGAGTGTGGATACTGAGGCAAACAAATGACAAGGACAAGAGTGGGGTTACCTAGGCAAACAAATAACTAGGACAACAGTAGGGATGCCTATGCAAACAAATAATAAGGAGAAGAGTGGAGATACCTAGGTCAACAAATAAATAGGGCAACAGTAGGGATACCTATGCAAACAAATAATAAGGAGAAGAGCAGAGATACCTAGGCCAACAAATAAAAAGGACAACAGTGGGCTTACCTTGGCAAACAAATATCAAAGAGAGGTGTGGGGATGCAAGGTAAACAAATAATAAGGATAAGAGTGGGGATGCATAGGCAAACTAATAATAACAAGAGTGGGGATACCAAGGCAAACAAATAACAGAACAAGAGTAGGGTTACCTAGGCAAAACCAATTAGCAAGGACAAGACTGAGCTTACCTAGGTAAACAAATAACAAGACCAAGAGGGGGGAATGCCGAGGCACACAAATAACAATTACAAGAGTGTGGAAACTGAGGCAAACAAATGACAAGGACAAGAGTGGGGTTACCTAGGCAAACAAATAACTAGGACAACAGTAGGGATACCTGACAAACAAATAATAAGGAGAAGTATGGAGATAAGTAGCCAAAAAGTAAGATGGACAAGAGTGAGTATAACTAGGCAAACAAATAACAAGAACGAGAGTGGGCTTACCTTGGCAAACAAATAACAAGAAGAATTGAGGATACCTAGGCAAACAAATAACAAGAACAAAGAGGGGATACCTAGGCCAAAAAAGTAACAAGGGCAAGAGTAGGCTGACCTAGGCAAACAAATAAAAAGACAAGAATGAAGAAACCAAGGCAAAAAAAAAACAAGCAGAAGAGTGGGATTACCAAGACAAACAAACAACTAGGACAAGAGTGTGGACACCTAGGAAAACAAATAACAAGGACAAGAGTGTGATATCTAGGCAAACAAATAACAAGGACAATAGTGGGGTTACCTAGGCAAACAAATAAGGTCAAGAGTGGGGTTACCTAGGCAAAACCAATTAACAATTACAAGAGTGGGGATACCGTCTCAAGTAAATAACAAGAACAAGAGTGGGGATACCAAAGCAAACAAATAACAAGGACAAGCGTGGATATACCCCAGGCAAGTAAATAACTAGGAAAAGTGAGGGATACCAACATGCAAATAAATAACAAGGATAAGAGAAAGAATACTGAGGCAAGCAAACAACAAGGATAAAAGTGGGGTTACCCAGGCAAACAAATAAGTATAAGAGAGGGGATAACTAGGCAAAAAAATAACAAGGACAAGAGTGGGGATACCTAGGCAATGAAGTAACTAGGACAAGAGTGGGGATACCTATAAAAACAAAGAACAAGGACAAGAGTGGGGATACCTAGGCAAACAAATAACAAGGACAAAAGTGTGGATACCAAGGCAAACAAATAACACACAGAAGAGTGTGATTGCAGAGGTAAACAAATAATAAGAACAAGAGTGTGGATACCTAGTGAAAAATATAAGGAGAAAAGTGGTAATTCCTAGGCAAACAAATAAAGGCAAGAGTGGGGATACCGACTCAGGTAAATAACAAGGACAAGAGCGGATATACAGAGGCAAACAAATAACTAGGACAAAAGTTGGGATACTGACGCAAACGAATAATGAGGATAAGAGTGAGAATACCAAGGCAAACAAATAAGTATAGGAGTGGGGTTACCCAGGCAAGCAATAAAGAGGGATAGGAGTGGGGATACCTAAGCAAAAGAACAACAAGGACAAGAGTTTGCTTACCTATGCAAACAAATAACAGGCACAAGGTGGGAATGCCAAGGTCAAAAAATAACAAGGACTAGAAGGGGGATACCTGACAAACAAATAACAAGGACAGGAGTCAGGATAATGTAGGCAAACAAGTAACAAGGAAAAGAGTGGGGATACCTAGAAAAACAAATAACAAGGACAAGATTGGGGATACTGAGGCAAACAATTAACAAGGACAAGAGTGGGATTACCTAGACAAACAAAAACAAGGACAAGATTGGTGATAGGAGGTTAACAAATAAAGACAGAAGTGGGGTTACCCAGGCAAACAGATAACAAGCACAAGAGTGGAGATGCCAAGGTAAACAAAAAAGGATAAGAGTGGGAATGCTGAGGAAAACAAATAACAAGAACTAGAGTGGTGAGACCGAGGCAAGCAAATAACAAGGAGAAGAGTGGGGATACTGAGGCAAACAAATGACAAGACAAGAGTAGGGTTACCTAGGTAAAAACAAATAACAAGGACAAGGGAGGAGATACCTAGGCAAAGAAGTAACTAGGACAAAAGTGGGCTTACATAGGCAGACAAATAACAAGGACAAGAGTGGGGTTACTTAGGCAAACAAACAACAGGACAAGAGTAGGGTAACCAAGGCAAAACCAAATAACCATTACAAGAGTGTGGATACTGAGGCAAACAAATGACAAGGACAAGAGTGGGGTTACCTAGGCAAACAAATAACTAGGACAACAGTAGGGATGCCTATGCAAACAAATAATAAGGAGAAGAGTGGAGATACCTAGGTCAACAAATAAATAGGGCAACAGTAGGGATACCTATGCAAACAAATAATAAGGAGAAGAGCAGAGATACCTAGGCCAACAAATAAAAAGGACAACAGTGGGCTTACCTTGGCAAACAAATATCAAAGAGAGGTGTGGGGATGCAAGGTAAACAAATAATAAGGATAAGAGTGGGATGCATAGGCAAACTAATAATAACAAGAGTGGGGATACCAAGGCAAACAAATAACAGAACAAGAGTAGGGTTACCTAGGCAAAACCAATTAGCAAGGACAAGACTGAGCTTACCTAGGTAAACAAATAACAAGACCAAGAGGGGGGAATGCCGAGGCACACAAATAACAATTACAAGAGTGTGGAAACTGAGGCAAACAAATGACAAGGACAAGAGTGGGGTTACCTAGGCAAACAAATAACTAGGACAACAGTAGGGATACCTATGCAAACAAATAATAAGGAGAAGTGTGGAGATAAGTAGCCAAAAAAAGTAAGATGGACAAGAGTGAGTATAACTAGGCAAACAAATAACAAGGGCAAGAGTGGGCTTACCTTGGCAAACAAATAACAAGAAGAAGAGTGGGGATACCTAGGCAAACAAATAACAAGAACAAAAGAGGGGATACCTAGGCCAAAAAGTAACAAGGGCAAGAGTAGGCTGACCTAGGCAAACAAATAAAAAGACAAGAATGAAGAAACCAAGGCAAAAAAAAAACAAGCAGAAGAGTGGGATTACCAAGACAAACAAACAACTAGGACAAGAGTGTGGACACCTAGGAAAACAAATAACAAGGACAAGAGTGTGATATCTAGGCAAACAAATAACAAGGACAATAGTGGGGTTACCTAGAGCCAACAAATAAGGTCAGAGTGGGGTTACCTAGGCAAAACCAATTAACAATTACAAAGTGGGATACGTCTCAAGTAAATAACAAGAACAAGAGTGGGGATACCAAAGCAAACAAATAACAAGGACAAGCGTGGATATACCGAGGCAAATAAATAACTAGGAAAAGTAGGGATACCATGGCAAATAAATAACAAGGATAAGAGAAAGAATACTGAGGCAAGCAAACAACAAGGATAAAGTGGGTTACCCAGCAGCAAACAAAAAGTATAAGAGAGGGATAACTAGGCAAAAAAAATAACAAGGACAAGAGTGGGATACCTAGGCAATGAAGTAACTAGGACAAGAGTGGGGATACCTATAAAACAAGAACAAGGACAAGAGTGGGATACCTAGGCAAACAAATAACAAGGACAAAAGTGTGGATACCAAGGCAAACAAATAACACACAGAAGAGTGTGATTGCAAAGTAAACAAATAATAAGAACAAGAGTGTGGATACCTAGTGAAAAGAAATAACAAGGAGAAAGTGGTAATTCTGGGCAAACATAAAGGCAAGTGGGAGATGCGACTCAGGTAAATAACAAGGACAAGGTGGATATACTGAGCAAAACAAATAACTAGGACAAAAGTTGGGATACTGATGCAAACAAATAACAAGGATAAGAGTGAGAATACCGAGACAAGCAAATCAGGATAAAAGTGGGGTTACCCAGGCAAACAATAAAGAGGGATAGGGTGTGGGGATACCTAGGCAAAAGAACAACAAGGACAAGAGTTTTCTTACCTACAGAAACAAATAACAGGCACAAAATTAGAATGCCAAGGCCAAAAAATAACAAGGACTAGACTGGGGATACTCTGACAAACAAATAACAAGGACATGAGTGTTGATACGTAGGCAAACAAGTAATAAGGACAAGAGTGGTGATACTGAGGTAAACAAATAACAAGGACAAGGGTAGGAATACCTAGACAAACAAAAAACAGGGACAAGAGTGGTGAAATGGAGGTTAACAAATAAAGACAGAAGTGGGGTTACCCAGGCAAACAGATAACAAGGATAAGAGTGGGCATGCCAAGGTAAACAAAAAAGGATAAGAGTGGGGATGCTGAGGCAAACAAATAACAAGAACATGAGTGGGAAACCGAGGCAAACAAATAACAAGGAGAAGAGTGGGGATACTGAGGCAAACAAATGACAAGACAAGAGTAGGGTTACCTAGGTAAAAACAAATAACAAGGACAAGGGAGGAGATACCTAGGCAAAGAAGTAACTAGGACAAAAGTGGGCTTACATAGGCAGACAAATAACGAGGACAAGAGTGGGGTTACTTAGGCAAACAAATAACAAGACAAGAGTGGGGATACCTAGGCAAACAAATAATAAAAAGAAGAGTGGAGATACCTAGGCCAAGAAATAAATAGGACTACAGTAGGGATACCTATGCAAACAAATAATAATAAGAAGAGTGGAGATACCTAGCCAAAAAAATAAGATGGACAAGAGTGAGTATAACTAGGCAAACAAATAACAAGGACAAGAGTGGGGTTACCTAGGCAAACAAATAACAAGGGCAAGAGTGGGGTTACCTAGGCAAACAAATAAGAAGCGCAAGAGTGGGGTTACCTAGGAAAACAAATAAGAAGGACAAGAGTGAGTATAACTAGGCAAACAAATAACAAGGGCAAGAGTGGGGTTACCTAGGTAAACAAATGACAAGGACAAGAGTGGGGATACCTAGGCCAACAAATAAATAGAGAAGAGAGGGGTTACCTAGGCAAACAACATCAAGGAGAAGTGTGGGATATTGAGACAAACAGATAACAAGGACAAGAGTGGGGATGCCAAGGTAAACAAATAACAAGGATAAGGTGGGGATGCATAGGCAAATAAATAACTCCGTAACAAAATTAGGGGATACCGAGGCAAGCAAATAACAGGACAAGAGTAGGGTTACCTAGGGCAAACCAAATAACAAAGACAAGACTGAGCTACTAAGGTAAACAAATAAGAAGAAGGGGGGATGCTTGAGAACAAATAACAATTACAAGAGTGTGGATACTGAGGCAAACAAATGACAAGGACAAGAGTGGGGTTACCTAGGCAAACAAATAACTAGGACAACAGTAGGGATACCTATGCAAACAATAAGGGAGAAGTGGAGACACCTAGGCCAACAAATAAATAGGACAAGAGTGGGCTTACCTTGGCAAACAACTATCAGAGAGAGGTGTGGGGATGCCAAGGTAAACAAATAACAAGGATAAGAGTGGGATGCTTAGGCAAACAAATAACAATAACAAGAGTGGGGATACCGAGGCAAACAAATAACAGGACAAGAGTAGGGTTACCTAGGCAAAACCAAATAACAAGGACAACAGTGAGGTTACCTAGGTAAACAAATAACAATAACAAGGGGGGGGTGACGAGGCACACAAATAACAATTACAAGAGTGTGGATACTGAGGCAAACAAATGACAAGGACAAGAGTGGGGTTACCTATTTAAATAAATAACTAGAACAACAGTAGGGATACCTATGCAAACAAATAATAAGGAGAATTGTGGAAGCATAACAAAAAAAGTAAGATGGACAAGAGTGAGTATAACTGGGCAAACAAATAACAAGGGCAAGAGTGGGGATACTGAGGCAAACAAATAACAAGGTCAAGAATGGGGATACCTAGACCAAAAAATAACAAGGGTAAGAGTGGGCTGACCTAGGCAAACAAATAAAAAAGACAAGAATGAAGAAACCAAGGCAAAAAAAGAACAAGCAGAAGAGTGGGATTACCGAGACAAACAAATACCAAGGTCAAGACTGGGGATACCTAGTTGTACAAATAACAAGGGCAAGAGTGGGCTTACCAAGGCAAATGTATAAGAAGGACAAGATACCTATGCAAAGAGATAGCAAATACAAGAGTGGGTTTAACTAGGCAAACAAATAACAAAGGCAAGAGTGGGGATATCGACTCAAGTAAATAACAAGGACAAGAGTGGAGTTACCGAAGCAAACAAATAACAAGGACAAGAGTGGATATACCAAGGCAAATAAATAACGAGGAAAAAGTGGGGATACCGAGGCAAGCAAATAACATGGATAAAAGTGGGGTTACCCAGGCAAACAATAAAGAGGTACAAGAGAGGGGATAACTAGGCAAAAAAATAACAAAGACAAGAGTGTGGATACCTAGGCCAAGAAATAACAAGGGCAAGAGTGGGCATACTTATACAAACAAATGACAAGGACAAGAGTGGGTATACCGAGGGACACAAATAACAAGGACAAGAGTGGGGATACCGAGGCAAACAAATAACAAGGACAAGGGTAGGATTGCTTTGGCAAACAAATAACAAGGACAAGAGTGTGAATACCTAGGAAAACAAATAACAAGGAGAAAAGTGGTAATTCCTAGGCAAACAATTAACAAGGGTCAGAGTGGGGTTATGTAGGCAAACAAATAACAAAAGGCAAGAGTGGGGATACCGGCAATAAATCACGTGAACAGAGTGGGGATATGGAAGCAAACAAATAACAAGGACAAGAGTGGATATACTGAGGCAAACAAATAACTAGGAAAAAGTGGGGATACCGACGCAAACAAATAACAAGGATAAGAGTGAGAATACCGAGGCAAGCAAATAAGGAGAAGAGTAGGGTTACCCAGGCAAGCAATAAAGAGGGATAGGAGTGGGGATACCTAGGCAAAAGAACAACAAGGAGAAGAGTTTGCTTACCTATGCAAACAAATAACAGGCACAAGAGTTGGAATGCCAAGGCCAAAAAATAACAAGGACTAGACTGGGGATACCCTGACAAACAAATAACAAGGACAAGAGTAGGGATACCTAGGCAAACAAATAACAAGGACAAGAGTGGGGATACCGAGGCAAACAAATAACAAGCAGAAGAGTGTGGATACCGGAGGCAAACAATTAGCAAGGACAAGGGTGGGAATACCTAGACAAACAAAAAACAGGCACAAGAGTGGTGTTACGGAGGTTAACAAATAAATAGGACAAAAGTGGGCTTACCTTGGCAAAGAAATATCCAGGAGAAGTGTGGGGATATCGAGGCAAACAGATAACAAGGACAAGAGTGGGGATACCGAGGCAAACAAATAACAAGCACAAGAGAGGGGATACCTAGGGAAACAAATATCAAGGAGAAGTGTGGGGATACCTAGGCCAAAAAATAACAAGGGCAAGAGTAGGCTGACCTAGGCAAACAAATAAAAAGACAAGAATGAAGAAACCAAGGCAAAAAAAAAACAAGCAGAAGAGTGGGATTACCAAGACAAACAAACAACTAGGACAAGAGTGTGGACACCTAGGAAAACAAATAACAAGGACAAGAGTGTGATATCTAGGCAAACAAATAACAAGGACAATAGTGGGGTTACCTAGGCCAACAAATAAGGTCAAGAGTGGGGTTACCTAGGCAAAACCAATTAACAATTACAAGAGTGGGGATACCGACTCAAGTAAATAACAAGAACAAGAGTGGGGATACCAAAGCAAACAAATAACAAGGACAAGCGTGGATATACCGAGGCAAATAAATAACTAGGAAAAAGTAGGGATACCAATGCAAATAAATAACAAGGATAAGAGAAAGAATACTGAGGCAAGCAAACAACAAGGATAAAAGTGGGGTTACCCAGGCAAACAAATAAGTATAAGAGAGGGGATAACTAGGCAAAAAAATAACAAGGACAAGAGTGGGGATACCTAGGCAATGAAGTAACTAGGACAAGAGTGGGGATACCTATAAAAACAAAGAACAAGGACAAGAGTGGGGATACCTAGGCAAACAAATAACAAGGACAAAAGTGTGGATACCAAGGCAAACAAATAACACACAGAAGAGTGTGATTACCGAGGCAAACAAATAATAAGAACAAGAGTGTGGATACCTAGTGAAAAGAAATAACAAGGAGAAAAGTGGTAATTCCTAGGCAAACAAATAAAGGCAAGAGTGGGGATACCGACTCAAGTAAATAACAAGGACAAGAGTGGATATACTGAGGCAAACAAATAACTAGGACAAAAGTTGGGATACCGATGCAAACAAATAACAAGGATAAGAGTGAGAATACCGAGACAAGCAAATCAGGATAAGAGTGGGGTTACCCAGGCAAACAATAAAGAGGGATAGGAGTGGGGATACCTAGGCAAAAGAACAACAAGGACAAGAGTTTTCTTACCTATGCAAACAAATAACAGGCACAAGAGTGGGAATGCCAAGGCCAAAAAATAACAAGGACTAGACTGGGGATACTCTGACAAACAAATAACAAGGACATGAGTGTTGATACGTAGGTAAACAAGTAACAAGGACAAGAGTGGTGATACTGAGGTAAACAAATAACAAGGACAAGGGTAGGAATACCTAGACAAACAAAAAACAGGGACAAGAGTGGTGAAATGGAGGTTAACAAATAAAGACAGAAGTGGGGTTACCCAGGCAAACAGATAACAAGGATAAGAGTGGGCATGCCAAGGTAAACAAAAAAGGATAAGAGTGGGGATGCTGAGGCTAACAAATAACAAGAACATGAGTGGGGAGACCGAGGCAAAGAAATAACAAGGAGAAGAGTGGGGATACTGAGGCAAACAAATGACAAGACAAGAGTAGGGTTACCTAGGTAAAAACAAATAACAAGGACAAGGGAGGAGATACCTAGGCAAAGAAGTAACTAGGACAAAAGTGGGCTTACATAGGCAGACAAATAACGAGGACAAGAGTGGGGTTACTTAGGCAAACAAATAACAAGACAAGAGTGGGGATACCTAGGCAAACAAATAATAAAAAGAAGAGTGGAGATACCTAGGCCAAGAAATAACTAGGACTACAGTAGGGATACCTATGCAAACAAATAATAATAAGAAGAGTGGAGATACCTAGCCAAAAAAATAAGATGGACAAGAGTGAGTATAACTAGGCAAACAAATAACAAGGACAAGAGTGGGGTTACCTAGGCAAACAAATAACAAGGGCAAGAGTGGGGTTACCTAGGCAAACAAATAAGAAGCGCAAGAGTGGGGTTACCTAGGAAAACAAATAAGAAGGACAAGAGTGAGTATAACTAGGCAAACAAATAACAAGGGCAAGAGTGGGGTTACCTAGGTAAACAAATGACAAGGACAAGAGTGGGGATACCTAGGCCAACAAATAAATAGGAGAAGAGAGGGGTTACCTAGGCAAACAAATATCAAGGAGAAGTGTGGGGATATTGAGACAAACAGATAACAAGGACAAGAGTGGGGATGCCAAGGTAAACAAATAACAAGGATAAGAGTGGGGATGCATAGGCAAATAAATAACAATAACAAGAGTGGGGATACCGAGGCAAGCAAATAACAGGACAAGAGTAGGGTTACCTAGGCAAAACCAAATAACAAAGACAAGACTGAGCTTACCAAGGTAAACAAATAAGAAGAAGGGGGGGGATGCCGAGGCACACAAATAACAATTACAAGAGTGTGGATACTGAGGCAAACAAATGACAAGGACAAGAGTGGGGTTACCTAGGCAAACAAATAACTAGGACAACAGTAGGGATACCTATGCAAACAATAAGGAGAAGAGTGGAGACACCTAGCCAACCAAATAAATAGGACAAGAGTGGGCTTACCTTGGCAAACAAATATCAGAGAGAGGTGTGGGAATGCCAAGGTAAACAAAAAACAAGGATAAGAGTGGGGATGCTTAGGCAAACAAATAACAATAACAAGAGTGGGGATACCGAGGCAAACAAATAACAGGACAAGAGTAGGGTTACCTAGGCAAAACCAAATAACAAGGACAACAGTGAGGTTACCTAGGTAAACAAATAACAATAACAAGGGGGGGGTGACGAGGCACACAAATAACAATTACAAGAGTGTGGATACTGAGGCAAACAAATGACAAGGACAAGAGTGGGGTTACCTATTTAAATAAATAACTAGAACAACAGTAGGGATACCTATGCAAACAAATAATAAGGAGAATTGTGGAGATACGTAACCAAAAAAAGTAAGATGGACAAGAGTGAGTATAACTAGGCAAACAAATAACAAGGGCAAGAGTGGGGATACTGAGGCAAACAAATAACAAGGTCAAGAGTGGGGATACCTAGACCAAAAAATAACAAGGGTAAGAGTGGGCTGACCTAGGCAAACAAATAAAAAAGACAAGAATGAAGAAACCAAGGCAAAAAAAGAACAAGCAGAAGAGTGGGATTACCGAGACAAACAAATACCAAGGTCAAGACTGGGGATACCTAGTTGTACAAATAACAAGGGCAAGAGTGGGCTTACCAAGGCAAATGTATAAGAAAAAGGACAAGATACCTATATGCAAAGAGATAGCAAATACAAAAGTGGGTTTAACTAGGCAAAACAAATAACAAAAGGCAAAGAGTGGGATATCGACCAAGTAAATAATAAGGACAAGAGTGGAGTTACCACAAACAACAATAAGGACAAGAGTGGATATACCAAGGCAAATAAATAACGAGGAAAAAGGGGACAATGAGGCAAGCAAATAACATGGATAAAAGTAATAATTCCAGGCAAACAATAAAGAGGTACAAGAGAGGGGATAACTAGGCAAAAAAATAACAAAGACAAGAGTGTGGATACCTAGGCCAAGAAATAACAAGGGCAAGAGTGGGCATACTTATACAAACAAATGACAAGGACAAGAGTGGGTATACCGAGGGACACAAATAACAAGGACAAGAGTGGGGATACCGAGGCAAACAAATAACAAGGACAAGGGTAGGATTGCTTTGGCAAACAAATAACAAGGACAAGAGTGTGAATACCTAGGAAAACAAATAACAAGGAGAAAAGTGGTAATTCCTAGGCAAACAATTAACAAGATCAAGAGTGGGGTTATGTAGGCAAACAAATAACAAAGGCAAGAGTGGGGATACCGACTTAAGTAAATCACGTGAACAAGAGTGGGGATATGGAAGCAAACAAATAACAAGGACAAGAGTGGATATACTGAGGCAAACAAATAACTAGGAAAAAGTGGGGATACCGACGCAAACAAATAACAAGGATAAGAGTGAGAATACCGAGGCAAGCAAATAAGGATAAGAGTAGGGTTACCCAGGCAAGCAATAAAGAGGGATAGGATTGGGGATACCTAGGCAAAAGAACAACAAGGAGAAGAGTTTGCTTACCTATGCAAACAAATAACAGGCACAAGAGTTGGAATGCCAAGGCCAAAAAATAACAAGGACTAGACTGGGGATACCCTGACAAACAAATAACAAGGACAAGAGTAGGGATACCTAGGCAAACAAATAACAAGGACAAGAGTGGGGATACCGAGACAAACAAATAACAAGCAGAAGAGTGTGGATACCGAGGCAAACAATTAGCAAGGACAAGGGTGGGAATACCTAGACAAACAAAAAACAGGCACAAGAGTGGTGATACGGAGGTTAACAAATAAATAGGACAAAAGTGGGCTTACCTTGGCAAAGAAATATCCAGGAGAAGTGTGGGGATATCGAGGCAAACAGATAACAAGGACAAGAGTGGGGATACCGAGGCAAACAAATAACAAGCACAAGAGAGGGGATACCTAGGGAAACAAATATCAAGGAGAAGTGTGGGGATACCGAGGCAAACAAATAACAAGGGCAGGAGTGGGCTGACCTAGGCAAACAAATAAAAAAGACAAGAATGGAGAAGTCAAGGCAAACAAAGAACAAGCTGAAGAGTGGAATTACCAAGACAAACAAATAACCAGGACAAGAGTGTGGATACCTAGGCAAACAAATAACAAGGAGAAGAATGGGGATACCGAGGCAAACAATTAACAAGGACACGAGTGTGATACCTAGGCAAGCAAATAACAAGGATAAGAGTGGGGATACCTATGCCAACAAATAGTAAGGTCAAGAGTGGGCTTACCTAGGCAAAAAAATATCAAGGACAAGAATGGGGATACCAAGGCAAACAAATAACAAGGGCAACAGTGGGAGATACCTAGGCAAACAAATAACAAGGACAAGAGTGGGATTACCTAGGCAAATACTAAGGACAAGACTGGGGATACCTAGTCGTACAAATAACAAGGGCAAGAGTGGGCTTACAAAGACAAACTAATAACAAAGGCAAGAGTGGGGATACTGACTCAAGTAAATAACAAGGACAAGAGTAGGGATACTGAAGCAAACAAATAAAGACAAGAGTGGATATACCGAGGCAAATAAATAACTAGGCAAAAGTGGGCATACCGACGAAAAGAAATAACAAGGATAAAAGAGTGAATACTGAGGGCAAACAACAAGCAAGGATAAGTGGGGTTACCAGGCAAACAATAAGAAGGTACAAGAGAGGGGATAACTAGGCAAAGAAATAAGGACAAGAGTGGGGATACCTAGGCAATGAAGTAACTAGGACAAGAGTGGGCTTACATAGGCAAACAAATAACAAGGACAAGAATGGGGATACCTAGGCAAACAAATAACAAGGGCAAGAGTGGGGATATCTAGGCCAAAAAATACCAATGAAAAGAGTGGGTTTACCTAGGCCAAGAAATAACAAGGACAGGAGTGGGCATACCTATACAAACAAATAACAAGGACAAGAGTGAGCATACAGAGGGACACAAATAACAAGGACAACAGTGGGGATACCGAGGCGAACAGATAACAAGGACAAGAGTGAGCTTACCTAGGTAAACAAATAACAAGAACAAAAGGGGGGATACCGAGGTACACAAATGACAATTACAAGAGTGTGGATACCAAGGCACACAAATGACAAGGGCAAGAGTGGGGTTACCTAGGCAAACTAATAACTAGGACAACAGTAGGGATACCTATGCAAACAAATAATATGGAGAAGACTGGAGATACCTAGCGAAAAAAACAAGATGAACAAGAGTGAGTATAACTAGGCAAACAAGTAACAAGGGCAAGACTGGGTTTACCTAGGCAAACAAATAACAAGGACAAGAGTGGGGATACCTAGGCCAACAAATAAATAGAACAAGAGTGGGCTTACCTTGGAAAACAAATAACACGGACAAAAGTGGGGATACCGAGGCAAACAAATAACAAGGTCAAGAGTGGGGATACCGAGGCAAACAAATAACAAGGACAAGAGGGGAAACCTAGGCCAAGAAATAACAAGGGCAAGAGTGGGTTTACCTAGGCAAACAAATAAAAAAGACAAGAATGGAGAAACCAAGGCAAACAAAGACAAGCAGAAGAGTGGGATTACCGAGACAAACAAATAACAAGGACAAAAGTGTGGATACCTAGGCAAACAAAAAACAAGGAGATAAGTGGGGATACTGAGGCAAACAATTAAAAAGGACAAGAGTCGGGTTACCTAGGAAAACAAATAACAAGGACAAGAGTGGGGATACCTAGGCAAGCAAATAACAAGGACAAGAGTGGGGTTACCCAGGCAAACAATAAAGAGGTACAAGAGAGGGGATAACTAGGCAAAAAAATAACAAGGACAAGAGTGGGGACACCTAGGCAATGAAGTAACTAGGACAAGAGTGGGCTTACATAGGCAAACAAACAACAGGGACAAGAATGGGGATACATAGGCAAACAAATAACAAGGAAAAGAGTGGGGATATCTAGGCCAAGAAATAAGGGCAAGAGTGGGCATTCCTATACAAAAAAATAACAAGGACAAGAGTGGGTACACCAAGGGATACAAATAACGAGTACAACCGTGGGGATACCGAGGCAAACAGATAACAAGGAAAAGAGTGGGGTTACCTAGGCAAAAAAATATCAACGACAAGAATGGGGATACTGAGGCAAACAAATAGCAAGGACAAGAGTGGGGATACCTAGGCAAGCAAATAATAGGACAAGAGAATATCAATGCAAAACAAATATCAAGGACTACTGGAATGCCTGAGTGTGCAAATAACAGGGCAAAGAGTGGGCTTACAAAGGCAGAAACGTGATAAGAAGGACAAGAGTTGAGATACCTATGCGAAGAGATAACAAGGACAAGAGTGGGCTTAACTAGGCAAACAAAACAAAGGCAAGAGTGGGGATACTGACTCAATTAAATAACAAGGACGAGAGTAGGGAGACCGAAGCAAACAAATAACAAAAACAAGAGTGGATATACCGAGGCAAATAAATAACTAGGAAAAAGTGGGGATACCGACGCAATCAAATAACAAGGATAAGAGAGAGAATACTGAGGCAAACAAATAACAAGGATAAGAGTGGGGTTACCCAGCCAGACAATAAAAAGGTACAAGAGAGGGGATAACTAGGCAAAAAAATAACAAGGACAAGAATGGGGATACCTAGGCAAATAAATAACAAGCACAACAGTGGGGATACCTAGGCCAAAAAATAACAAGGAAAAAAGTGGGTATACCTAGGCCAAGAAATAACAAGGGCAAGAGTGGGCATACCTATACAAACAAATAACAAGGGCAAGAGTGGGTATACCAAGGGACACAAATAACAAGGACAACAGTGGGGATACCGAGGCAAACAAATAACAAGGACAAGAGTGGGATTGCCTAGGCAAACAAATAACAAGCAGAAGAGTGGTAATACCTAGGCAAACAAATAACATGGACAAGAGTGGGGTTACCTAGGCAAACAAATAAGGACAAGACTGGGATACTTAGGCAGACAAATAACAACAACAAGAGTGGGGATACCTAGGCATTAAAACAACAAGGACAAGAGTGGAGATACCTAGGCCAAATGAATAACAAGCTCAAGAGTGGGCTTACCTAGGCAAAAAATAACAATTACAAGAGTGATTATACCGAGGCAAACAAATAACAAGGGCAAGAGTTGGCTTACCTATACAAACAAATAACAAGGACAAGAGTGGGTAAACTGAGAGACACAAACAACGAGGACAACAGTAGGGATACTGAGGCAAACAAATAACAAGGACAAGAGTGTGGATACCTAGGCAAACAAATATGAAGGAGAAGAGTGGGAATTCCTAGGCAAACAATTAACAAGGACAAGACTGGGATACTTTGGCAAACAAAAAACAAGGACAAGAGTGGGATACCTAGGCAGACAAATAACGACAGAAGAGGGGATACCAAGGCTTTTAAATAACAAGGACAAGAGTGGGGATACCTAGGCCAAGAAATAAACTCAAGAGTAGGTTTACCGAGCCAAAAAAATAACAAGGACAAGAGTGGGGATACCGAGGCAAAAAATAACAAGGAAAAGAGTGGTGATACCAAAGGAAAGAAATAACAAGGACAAGAGTGAGGATACTGAGGCAAACAAATAACTATGACAAATTTGGGGATACCGACACAAATAAATAACAGGGATAAGAGTGAGAATACAGAGGCAAACAAATAAGGATAAGAGTGGGGTTACACAAGCAGACAATAAAGACGGACAAGAGTGGGGAGACCTAGACAAAAGAGTAACTAGGGCAAGAGTTGGCTCACTTAGGCAAACTAATAACAAGGATAAGAGTGGGAATACCAAGGCCAAAAAATAACAAGGGCAAGACTGGGGATACCCTGGCAAACAAATAACAAGGACAGGAGTGGTGATATGTAGGCAAACAAGTAACAAGGACAAGAGTGGGGATACCGAGGCAAACAAATAACAAGATCAAGAGAGGGGATACCTAGGCCAAGAAATAACAAGGGCAAAAGTGGGCTTACCTAGGCAAACAAATAAAAAAGACAAGAATGGAGAAACCAAGGCAAACAAAGAATAAGCAGAAGAGTGGGATTACCGAGACAAACAAATAACAAGGAAAAGAGTGGGGATACCGAGGCAAGCAATTAACAAGGACAAGAGTCGGCATACCTAGGCAATCCAATAACAAGGACAAGATTGGGGATACCTAGGCCAACAAATAACAAGGTCAAGTGTGGGCTTACCTAGGCAAAAAAATATCAAGGACAAGAGTGGGAATACTGATGCAAACAAATAACAAGGGCAACAGTGGGGATACCGAGGCAAACAAATACCAAGAAGAAGACTGGGTATACCTAGATATATAAATAACAAAGGCAAGAGTAGGCTTACCAAGGCAAACATATAAGAAGAACAAGAGTTGGGATACCTATGCAAAAAGCTAACAAGGACAAGAGTGGGCTTAACTTGGCAAACAAATAAAGGCAAGAGTGGGGATACCGAAGCAAACAAATAACAAGGACAAGAGTAGATATACCGAGGCAAATAAATAACTAGGAAAAAGTGGGGATACCGACGCAAACAAAATAACAAGGATAAGAGCGAGAATACAGAGGCAAACAAATAACAAGGATAAGAGTGGGGTTACTCAGGCAAACAATAAAGAGGTACAAGAGAGGGGATAACTAGGAGAAAAAAATAACGAGGACAAGAGTGGGCTTACATAGGCAAACAAATAACAAGGATAAGAATGGGGATACCTAGGCAAACAAATAACAAGGACAAGATTAGGAATACCTAGGCAAAAATAACTATGAGGAAAAATTAGGGTTACCTAAGACAAAGAAATAACAAGGGCAAGAGTGGGCATACCTATACAAACAAATAACAAGGACAAGAGTGGGGTTACACAAGTAAACAATTAATGTGGACAAGATTGGGGATATGTAGGATAAAGAATAACAAGGACAAGAGTGGGGTTACCTAGGCAAACAAATAAAAAGGACAGGAGTGTGGATACCAAGGCAAACAAATAAGAAGAAGAGTGGGGATACTGAGGCAATCAAATAACAGGACAAGAGTAGGGTTACCTAGGCAAAAGCAAATAAGGACAAGAGAGGAGATACCTAGGTAAAGAAGTAACTAGGACAAAAGTGGCCTTACATAGGCAAACAAATAACAAGGACAAGAGTGGGGATACTTAGGCAAACAAAAAACAAGGACAAGAGTGGGGATACCTAGGGACACAAATAACAAGAACAACAGTGGGGATACCTAGGCAAACAAATAACAAGGACAAGAGTGGGGATACCGAGGCATACAAATAGCAAGCAAAAGAGTGGGGTTACCAAGGCAAACAATTAACAAGGACTAGGGTGGGAATACCTAGACAAACAAAAAACAGGGACAAGCATCGGGATACGGAGGTAGACAAATAACAAAGACTGGAGTGGGGTCACCCAGGCAAACAGATAACAAGGACAAGAGTGGGGATGCCAAGGTAAACAAATAACAAGGATAAGAATGGGGATACTTAGGCAAACAAATAACAAGGACAAGAGTGGTGATACCGAGGCAAACAAGTAACAAGGACAAGAGTAGGGTTACCTAGGCAAACAAAAATAACAAGGACAAGAGTGGGGATACCTAGGCAAAGAAGTAACTAGGACAAGAGTGGGCTTACATAGGCAAACAAATAACGACAAGAGTGGGGACACTTAGGCAAACAAACACCAAGGACAAGAGTGGGGATACTGAGGCAAACAAATAACAAGCAGAAGAGTGGGGTTACTGAAACATAGAAACATAGAATTTGATGGCAGATAAGGACCGCTTGGCCCACCCAGGCAGTCTATTTCCCTACCTAATGGATAAGTTGCAGATCCTAGTTAACCAGCAGCCTACTTCTTCCTACTCCCACCCCCTAGAATTGTCTTATGACTGTCCCATGCATGCTTGAATTCCACCACTGTTTTTGGCTCCACAACCTCCTCCAGAAGGCCATTTCATGCATCCACAACCCTCTCTGTGAAAAATACTTCCTTAAATTACCTCTGAGCTGCACCCCCATCTTCAAATTGTGCTCCCTTGTTCTTGCACACCTCTTTTCTTGAAAGATGCTACCCTCTTGGACTTTGTTGATTCCCTTGAGGTACTTGAAAGTTTCTATCATGTCCCCCCTCACCCTCCTTTCCTCGAGGCTATACATATTAAGCTCCTTAAGTCTCTTCATATGTCTTCCTCTGTAGACCCTGCACCATTTTAGTTGCCCTCCTCTGGACAGCTTCCATCTTATCTATGTCTTTGCAGAGATTGGGTCTCCAGAACTGCACGCAGTACTCCAGATGTGGTCTCACCAGCTGTCTGTACAGAGGGATAATAACCTCCTGTTTTCTACTGGTGGTGCCTCTCCCTATGCATCCCAGTATTCCCCCAGCCCTCCTTGCTGCCCTCTCACATTGCTTGCCCACCTTTAGGTCATCTGATATGACTACCCCTTGGTCCCTTTCCATTTTTGTTGTTGTTAGTATCTCACTCCCATTGTGTACTCTTCCCCTGGGTTTTTGTTTTCCAGGTGTATTACTTTGCACTTCTTAGCACTGAATCTAAGATGCCATACATTTGACCATTCCTCTAACCTTGCCAAGTCCCTTCTCATCCTTTCCACCCCACCTTATGCATCAACTTTTCCTTCCAGTCCCTCTGCAGTGTTGCTTATAAAGACATTGAAGATTACCGGTCCTAATACTGAACCCTGCGGTACCCCACTAGTAACCCCCCTTTCTTCAGAGTGGACTCCATTTACTATTACCCTCTGTCTCCTATTCTCCAGCCAATTAAATACCCAGGTTGCCATCTTGGGATCCACTCCCAGGCTGGCTAACTTGTATATTAATCGTGTGTGTGGGACTGTGTCAAATGTCTTGCTAAAGTCTAGGTAGACCATGTCCACAGCCCCTCCCTGATCTACTACTTTGGTCACCCCAGGGCGACCTTGAAAATGAGCTTGCTCAATGGTGATTATGCCTGGTTAAATAAAGTGATTGACTTGATTGATTGAATAAGAGGAGAGGCAGGATGACATTCGGAAATGTCAGCCGCCCGCCTGAGAGAGAAAGTAATTTAACTTTCATTTTATTGTTGCCCAAGTCGCACTGCAAGCGAACCATGCCGGTCTTTGTAAAAGACCTTGTTGTGGGACAATATGAGAGAATATGATTTAGGATAGTAAAAATGGAGTTAGCAGCTGAAGGTGACAGAAAAAATAAAGTATAGGAGTTTTAGCCACCGCTCCTACAAAGCTGAGAGCGCTCCGGTCCTGCTGGCTTTCTGCACAGAATAACTGTAAAACCTAGGGGACCCTTGTAAAAATCAGCCTGCCCAGAATTACACTGCTAGTGCTGAATGGCACTAAAGGCTCCTAAAAATGCATGCAAAATAAACACTTGCAAAGTGAACTAAAACCCTTTTTTTTTGTGATACGAGGTAGCATGCCCGGTGTATAAACAAGGCAGGAGTAATTCTATTCACCCTATAGTCTCTAGCAATCATTCTCTTAGTGACCGAAAGGCTGCTATCAAAGGATTTCAGGTTTTGCTAAAAGGGGAACTCCTTACCTGATCTCTCCAGAAAGAACACAGTGCTGCTTCGCATGCGCAGGTTTTAGAGTGAAGGGTTTTCCTAAGGGTTGAGCGCCCTCTACTGCCCCCTTTTTATATGACAGTTTGGTTGCTCACTGTCAGCCTTATGGTAACTAAGGTAGCTACCTTTGGTTGCTAGGCAATTAATGAACCCAATCTAGGAATAATCTTAAAAATAACAGCTACACCCTGGAACAGTGTATATTAAGGAAATGTACTGGAACAGGACAGAGGTGTTAAAGCAGTAAGGACAGTTATTTTAGTCCGAGCCTTGTCCAGAAGATAGGAGATGTATGTTCTCCATTAAGGGTCTAAGCCAAGAGACTATGTCCCAGGGGTATAAATATACCCCTCTTTTGGCATTAGTCAGTTCAGCATGGACAGTGATACTGAGAGGTCAATTGGCAGACTCTGAAAGTAAATACAGATGTTCAGAAATTGTAGCAATTCTACAATCTAGAGACTGTGTTGAAAAAAGTCTAGCACAAGAAGCCATTGAAAGCTGAAGTGGTCGTTGTTATTGTCTATTATTTTACCTGATTTTAAGGTTATTTTTGGTTTTCTGATTTTCTTGGTTTATTTTCATCCTTTTTGTATGTAAGTTCTTGTTTAAAAAAAATCACATTCAGTGTGTTTTAAATCTTAAAACATTACCCTGTCTGCTTTATTTCCCACCCTTGTGACATGACTAGAGGGTGAGAAGAGTATCACTTTTCTTTTTTTTTGCATTTAGTAGGAGCTTTCTGAAAAGAAGCTGATTCTGCAGCTGGTTAACTTCCTCTTGGAGGTCTGCACAGGGAACTTCAAGCGTCGGTCGACTTTGGTAAAGTACCGTGTCATCTGCGAACAGGTGTATATTGGCCTTATTTATGCTATCATCAACAGATAGCAAACAGTAGGGGGCCAAGTTCTGAACTCTGCGGCACTCCCCTTTGAAGTGGTTTAAGTGGGGAGAGCTCACCCTCTGCCATGATCTGCTGGAGACGTCTTGTAGGGTAATCAGTAAACCAATGCATTGATACTGAGTCTAGACCTATATTCCTCAAATTGAAGAGAAGCAGGCTGTGGTCAACAGTGTCAAAAGCCTTGCTTAGGTCTAAAAATACAGCACAGGTGAAATTTCTACTATCCAGGTCATGATGCCAATCATTGGTTACTTTGGCAAGAGACGATATAGTTCTGTGTCTTGTTCTGAAGCCAGATTGCATGGGGTTTAATAGATTCATGGATTCTTGGTAGTTACTGAGCTGGTTGCTCACTATTTTTCCCAGAAGTTTCGACAAAATTGGAAGGAGAGAGATCGATCTGTAATTGTCAAGGTCACAAAGATCCCCCAATTTAAAAAAAGGGAATGACATGGGCAATTTTCCATATCGAGGGAATAATCCCTTTGGACAGTGATAGATTGAAAGGGTGAGTGATTGGAACCGCTAAAACATGATAGGCAATCTTAAGGAAATAGGGATCTAGTCAGTAGGCACCAGAGCTTTTCTTAGAGTCTAACCAAAACAAAATATCTTCAACCTCTTTCAATGATGCAGGTTGGAAGCAGATGCCAGGGGCGGGGGTAGGAGATTCAACATATTGTACAACTTGTTGTGAGCCTACCAAGCATGAAGGAGAGTTGTCAAACGCAAGACCTGCGGTAGCAAAATGGTTGTTAAAGGAGTCTAGGATCCCCATTCTATCACAAATAGTAGCGTTCCCAAAGTTAATCTTTGCAGGCAGGGAGCTGCCAGATGTGTGTCCAGACATTTCCTTAGTTGTCTTCCTAAAGTTAGAGGAGCACTTTACAGAATCCAGTTCAGTATGATAGAATGCAGCCTTCACTTCCCTAACCATTTTAGTGCATGAATTCCATACTTTTCTGAAGAGACACCAGTCCATGTCTAACTTGGTTCTGCTCACTTTTTTCCAAAGCTTATCTTTTGCTAGCATTGCAGCCTTCAGTTCAGCACAGAACCTGTGACAGTCTTTGTTCCTCACACTCATTTTTACCATGGGGGTACACTTATTTAGGGCCCCAGTCAGTATTTCATAGAAGATATCATATGCCATGTTTACCGTGTTGGCCAAGTAGAAGTCCTGCTAATGCAATTAATGTTTCAGCTCATTGATGTTGGCAAGCAGATTGAAGTTGGGATGGGCCTTCATAGTGTTAAATTTTGCTGCTGGTACTGTATTATGTAGTGATCCTACTCCAACAATTAAATAATGGTTGCTAACATTTGAAAAAAAGGTGCCAGTAAGTAAGAATAGATGGGGCACAGTAACTAGTATAACATCTAGCAGGGTACTACTGCTCGGATTCCTTTTATTCGGCCGTGTGGGTTCACCAATTAATTGGGCCAGCCCAAGGGAGTCATGGAAGGTATTAAGAGGAGTACAGATCTTGGCTAGCCAATAAAAGTTGAGATCCTCTAGGATAATTGTTCCCGTTCTCAAATATAGAGCGAAGATGTATAAGGAGCTGTAGCGCAGTAGATGGAGGTCTGTAACAACCTATTACATGAAGCACAAGGGAAGTAGATAACTCAATCTTAAGACCCTAGACTTTCAAATTCATTTTTGACAGTAGCCGAATCGAAACAACTACTGTGTACTTTGCCTTAACATCGAATGCACTACCCCACCTCTTGTCAGTCTATTTGCTCTGAATAGCGTGTAAGTAGGGATGTTAATCTCACTGTTTTAGGTAACTTGCCTAAGCCAGGATTCGGAGACCACCAAAACATCTGGAGAGAAATATGGCTGATCCACGCCTGTATCATAGTAAACTTTTTATGAGGCTGCAAACACTAACATGCCAGAAGCTCATACCTTTGAGCTTTGCAGTATTGGACAGAGATGAAAGGGCTGCAGGGGGACGAGGATTTAGCTCAATATTACTAGAGCATAACAGAAGTAGTAGTAGAATCTTCATTAGGGCAAATTTGAGTACTCTAGCCCTAATGCGCCTACCGGGATTGTCAACTTGGGTATGCCAGTCACCACCTCTAGATGTATACTGACCTAGAGCTGAAAATACGAGAACCCTGGCAGTGAATTGCAGGTAAAGTAAGAGGGAGGGATGTCTTGAGAAGATGGCTCAGCACAGGTGCCGCCGCCACAAGGAGTACCCATGGTGCATGCTTACAATTGAAGGAATTTATTGGCACATAGATATCTATGAGATGAGTTATTATGCAGTAGGCATTTTAATGTAGGGTCATATTCCCTTTGCTGCAAAAAGGGTTTAGGCCAGTAAAGTGCACCTGGTACGAGAAGGGGACAGTCAGGAGGGGGAGCACAGGGATTCCCTGCATGGTGAGGCTTACATGGGCACACATTCGCAGAGATTACCTGTGACTTTTGACAGACTAGGATTACAGCCAGGTGAGAACCTAAGGCATGAGACCCCCGACAGGTACCGGAGTCCAGCATTGGTAGAAAATCTACAGTCTCTATATGATGGTGTTGGAAGTTGCAAAACTTAGGGAAATCTATATTTTTCAGTAGTGAAAGGAGCGGAGCAACGAGTTGCCGGGATTGGATGGCAGCAGTTACATTCAGCGTTCTTCTGAAGGGACGGGATGAGGGCGTATTTAATAAGTGGAAGGGTGGGGAATGGGTGGGCAGGCAAAACATGAGTGGCTTCTGCTGTACCTTGCTGGCTGAGAGTCTTGGCTTGTGGTCCTGGGTGGCGGCTGGGAAAGCACCATCCACCCAGTGGCAGAGTCTCCTTTGGCTGTTGAGCTAGGAACTTCTGGGAAGCTTGTCCTCGGCTGAGGAGAGAAAGGACAGGTCAGATTTAAAAGCTGGCCATAGACAAAGGCTGACTAAACTAGTGGGGGTTCAAAATTTGTAAGATAAAAGGGACGTATATTGCTTTGGCGCTGTAATCACTGTGATTTCAGATGTTGGCAGTCATCAAGTCTCCCTTTTACCACCTGAGGAACAATCACTAGGATCAAGCACCTTGGTATATCCCGTGACCTGCCTACACTGATCCATGCCTTTGTGACCTCCTGCCTTAATTACTGCAACACCCTTTATTTAGGGCTACCGGGGTTGATATCAGCTGCCTGCAGCTAGTGTAGAACACTGCAGCCCGGTTGTTGACAGGGAACTCTCCGGACATGTCACATCATACCAGTGCTGCATGCATTGCACTGTTTGCCGATTCAGTGGCAGATCACCTTCAGAGTCGGATTACTGACTTACAAAGCTCTGCATGGACTTGGCCCAGACTACCTGAAAGAGTTTCTGTCTCCTTACTGCCCCAAGTGATTGCTCCGCTTGACTGACGAGGGGTTGCTAGAGATTCCAATGATATCTTTAAAATCTTCAGGGGCCTGTGCATTTATGTATGCGGCACCCCAGCCCTGTGGAATTCTGTACCTTGTCAACTTCGGGAGTGCGTGACCGTGGGGGGCTTTAAACAGGCGTTAAAGACTTATTTATTGCATGGAGCATACCCTAGTTATTAATACTGAATACTGGATTTTTATTGAAGATTTCTTTATATACTGCTGTTTTATTCATTCTGTTTTACTAATTTTATGTAATGCACCTTGGCAAAGTTGAAAGGCACATAATAAATAAAGCTATTATTATTATACTGTCCTCCATCCCGCCCTCCCCCTTTTAGCGGTTCTACTTTTATAGGCACTGGATTTAACTGACATGGAACTTCCTGTTTGGGAGCAGGAAGGGAGAGATCACAGCAGCACAAAAGACTCACCGTCCTAAAAGGAAAAGAGTAGCTCTCTATCCCCCCTAGCTGCTAGTGGTCTGACTCTGAGAAAGTAAGAAGGAGACTACTAAGGATTATAGGAACCTATTGTTCCAGAACAGGAAGATCAGGAGCTTTAAGGGCACGGAGGCAGTAGGAAAGTAGGGAGAGGAAAAACATTGCATAAAAAAAATAAATAGAGAGAGACAGACAGAGAGAGAGAGAGAGAGCAGGGTTTTAAATAATTGATTAGCAGTTTTTTCTTGGGACAATACTAACTGTATAGAAAGCATTTATATAGGTTTTCTAGAAGTGCTGTGTTTGTTAAACACAGTGAGGCAACTGCTATGCGTTTTCACAATGTTTCAGAACTTGTATGAGCAAAACGCTAATCAATTTTTAGAGTTAAATAAAACCCAGGAGAGGAAAGAGTAAGTATACAAAACAGTTAAAGGATCACAAATAAGACATGATGGGAGTGGTGCAGTGCAGTGGCTGTGAAGCAGCAGTCTTTCAGGAGACATTCTTGAGAATGCAGTGCTGTCCCATCTGCAGCCACCTCTCTGGACTGAGGGAGGAGGTTACTCATCTCCAGGCTGAGTTGGCCAGGACTCAGTGACCTCCTTTCCCACCCAGGGACCAAAGGGCCACCGCCACTGCCTCAGAGGTTGCTAAGAAAGAGGAGTAGTTTGACCACAGTGGGCTCAGGGAGGGTGAGGGTGGTGGAACAGGGCTGCATCCTTCCAGTTGTATCACTCCACAATTCATATGCTGTTCTGACAGAGTGTGGTTCCTCAATGGAGTCAACCACAGTTGCAACCAAGGAGGAGCTGGGAACCTTCACAAAGGAGACCCACAGGAGAGTGGCTTGGGACCCCACAGGAAAAAAAACAACTCCTGGTGGGGTACTCCATTGTTAGGAAAGCACAACTTGGGGAGGGAGGGAAGTGGGAGGTAAGGTGTCTGCCTGGCACCATGACTTGGAGGGACAGAGAGCAAATCCTCAGGACCGCAGGATCAGTTGCATGGGGAGGAAGCTTAATATCACTGTCCACCTAGAAACAAATGGCCTGGCTGGGAAAGGGATCAGAGTAGTGCACGAGAGGTCTGTGGAATTGGGAAGGGGCCTTAGACAAGTAACACGCACAGTAACCTTCTCAGAGGTGTTGCCTGTCTATGGCATGGGTGAGGTTAGGGTGCTCCACACCATGGGATTCAATCAGTGGTTGAAAAACTGGTGCAGAGCTCAGGGTTTTGGCTTCAATGGGGACTGGGGGTCCACCTGGAGGGATGCAGGCCTATACCTGATGTGATAGTCTGCATTTGTCCAGGAGGAGAACCAGAATCCTAGGTGATAGGTTTAAATGCTTCATTGGCAAGCATTTAAACTAGTCAAGGGGAAGGCACTGAAAAGGAGAAGGGAAATCCTACCCTCCAACAAATCAGAGTAGTTAGTGAGGTAAATACCAAGATAAAAAATTTGATAGGGAGAAGGCTAGGAGTAAACGGAGAAAAAGTCAAAGGCAGTAAGGGCAGGGATGGGGCGAAAAGGGATAAGGACATCAAAAAATGGAAGGTAATGAGTACCAATGCCCATAGTCTGGGTAACAAGCTCCCTGAACTGGTGGCCTTGATGGAAGAGGGATGCCTGGATATCATGGCAGTCACAGAAACATTATACACAGAGAACCATGACTAGGATGTCAACAAACCAGGGTACACAATCTACACAATGGACAGGGAGGGTAGAAGAGGAGAAGGAGCATCTCTCTATGTAAAGGAAGGGATCAAATCAATGGACTAAAGGGTAAACAGGGAGTACAGGAGGCACCGTGGGTCACCATGAAGACTGGAAACTGGAATGGCACCACAATCCGCATAGGGTTGTATACAGACCCCTCCATCTCAAGGGGAGGAAATGAACAAGGAAATGATAGAAGACATCCTTACAACGGCAGAGAAAGGGGAGATATTGTTGATGGGGGACCTGAATATGCCCGATGTTAACTGGAGCACCTTTGCTGCAGCCACATCCAAAAGCAGGGCCATCCTCAATGCCCTACATGGGGCATATCTCAGACAGCTAGTGTTGGAACCCACTTGGGAGGGATCTGTCTTAGACCTGGTACTCTCAAATGGGGACGGAGAGAGGATCTCAGATCTAGAAGTAGGTAGCCATCTGGGAACAAGTGATCACCAAGCAGTGTAGTTCACGATAAACTCAGCTGTAGAGTCAAGCCATATAAAAGTGAAGGTACTGGACTTCAGGAGGGCCGATTTTGTCAAAATGACAGAGTGTCTCAGAAAAGCACTAGCAAACAGGCAAGAAGGAGGGGGTGTAGCAACAAGGGGAAACATAAAAACTGCCATCACAGAGGCAACAAGCCTTTGTGTGACTCAAATAAACAAATCAAAATGAAAGAAAAAAACACTATGGTTCTCAAAAGAGGTGGTGGGGAAGGTTAGGGAGAAAATGACAGCATTCAGAAAGTATAAGGAAACACAGAAGGAGCAGGACAGAGAACTGCACCAGTTAAAGCAGGAGGAAGCAGGAATGGCAGTCAGAATAGCAAAGGCCCAAACGAAGGAAAAGATGACCAACTCAGTTAAGAAGGGGGATAAAACCTTTTATAGGTACATTATGGAGGAAAGAAAGACAAAGGAAGGGATACTAAGGCTGAATAAAGAGGAGGGTGGTTGGGCAAAGAGGGACAGTGGAAAAACAGTGATGCAGAATGTATATTTCTGCTCAGTATTCACAAAGAAAGGGGGGGTACCTAATCCAGTCAATAGAAGCACTATGGATGAGGGGGTTGATGTCAGTCCTTTCACAGAAGAAAAGGTTCTGCAAGAACTCATAAAACTGAATGTGGACAAAGCAATGGGGCCTGATATGATTCACCCCAGAATTCAAAAAGGACTAAGGAAGAACTAGTAACACTACTGACTGCCCTTTTTAACAAACCATGGGAGGATGGTGCAGTACCTGAGGTCTGGAGAAAGGTGGATGTGATTCCCTTTCACAAAAGTGGGAGCTAGACAGAGGCAGGAAACTACAGACTTGTCAGTTTGACCTCAGTGGTAGGGAAAATGATGGAATCACTTCTAGAGGAAAGAACTGTTGAGTACCTAGAGACCAGAGGTGCACAGGATCCAAGGCAGAATGGATTCACAGCGGGAAGGTTATGGCAGATGAATCTAATTAATTTCTTTGACTGGGTGACCAAAGTAGTAGACATGTAGGGGCTGTAGACATGGCCTACCTAGACTTCAGCAAGGCATTTGACACAGTCCCGCACAAAATATTAATATACAAGTTAGCCAGCCTGGGAGTGGGTCCCAAGATGATAGTCTGGGTAAAGAATTGGCTGGAAAATAGGATGGGGCAGGTAATAGTAAATGGAGTGCACGGTGAAGAAAAGGTGGTTACTAGTGGGGCAGCACAGGGCTCAGTACTGAGACTGGTAATTTTTAATGTCTTTATAAGTGACAATGCAGAGGGACTGGAAGGAAAAGTATGTCTCTTTGTGGGCAACACAAAGATCTGCAAAAGGTTTGACACACAAGGTGGGATGGAAAGGATGAGGGACTTGGCAAGGTTGGAGGGATGATCAAATGTATGGCAGCTTAGATTCAATGCAAAGTAATGCACCTGGGGAAAAAAACCCAGGGGAAGTGTACACAACAGGGGGTGAGATACTGACAACAATAAAAATAGAAAGGAACCTGGGGTAGTCATAACAGCTGACCTAAAGGTGGGCAAGCAATGTGAGAAAGCAATAAAGAGGGCTGTGGGATACTGGGATACAAAGGGAGAGGCATCACCAGCAGAAAAAAGGAAATTGTTATCCCTCTGTAAAGACAGCTGTTGAGACCCCATCTGGAGTACTGCATGCAGTTCTGGAGACCCCATCTCCACAAAGACATAGACAGGGTGGAGGCTGTCAGGAGGAGGGCAATTAAAATGGTTCAGGGTCTGCACCAGAAGACATATGAAGAGAGACTAAAGGAGCTTAATATGCATACCCTCGAGAAAAGGAGGGAGCGGGGGACATGACAGAAACATTCAAGTACCTCAAGGGAATCAACAAAGTCCAAGAGGGTAACATCTTTCAAAAAAAGAGATGCGGAAGAACAAGGGGACACAATTTGAAGATAGCGTAGAGATATCTCAGAGGTAATGTGAGGAAGTATTTCTTCATGGAGAGGATTGTGGATGCATGGAACAACCTTTCTGAGGAGGTTGTGGAGTCAAAAACAGTGGGGCAATTCAGGAATGTGTGGGATAGACATATGGCATACGTAGTTGTTTTTTTTAAGTCTTTGGTAACCGGGTAAGGCCCACTAGGCACAAGTGCCTGTTTTTAGGGGTAACCTGGGAGCACTGGGCAGTTAAGTGACTTGCTCAGAGTCACACAGTATGCAATTGGAGGTTGTGAGAATCAAACTCAGGTCTGGTCTGCTGGATGTATCATACTCATTCACACCTCATTCCTCTAACCTCTAGGCTATACTGCCAGCCCAATGGCAGTAGTGGGGGGGGTAGGAGGAAGTAGTCTGTTGGTTAACTAGGATCTGCAGTTTATCCATTAGGTAGTGAAATAGGCAGACTAGGTGGGCCAAGCGGTCCTTATCTGCCATCAAATCCTATGTTTCTATGTTTCTAGGAGCCGATAGTTTGACCTCAGTGTTAGGGAAAATGATAGAATCACTTCTGACAAAATAATTGATGAGAACCTAGAGGCCAGTGGGGCACAGGACCCAAAGAAGCATGTATTCACTGTGGGTAGGTCATGTCAGAGGAATCTAATATATTTATTTGACTGGGTGACCAAAGTAGTAGACCAGGGAGGTGCTGTTGCTATGGCCTACCTAGACTTTAGCAAGGCATTTGACACAGCCCCAGACAAAAGATTAATAAACAAGTTAGACAGCCTTGGAGTAGGTCTCAAGGTTTTAGCTTAAGTAACAAAATGGATGGACAGCAATACGCAGAGGGTAATAATAAACCAAGTCCACAGTGAAGGGAGGGGGTTGCTAGTGGGGTACCAGAGGGTTCAGTACTGTGTCCGGTCCTTTTCAATATCTTTATAAGTGACACTGACATTGTGGAGGGACTAGGAGGAAAAGTATGTCTCTGCAGACAACACAAAGACCAGCAACAGAGCTGATACACAAGGTGGGGTGGAAAGGATGACAAGGGACTTGGCAAGGTTGGAGGAATGGTCAAATGTATGGCAGCTTAAATTCAATGCAAAAACATGCAAAGTAATGCACCTGGAAAACAAAAACCCAGGGGAAAAGTAAACGGATTTGGGGGGTGAGATACTAACAACAACAAAAATGGAAAGGGCCCTGGGGGTAGTCATATCAGCTGACCTAATGGTGGGCAAGCAATGTTAGAAGGCGGTATGGAGGGCTGGAGAGGGAGGATATTGGGATATAAAGGGAGAAGCATCACCAGCAGAAAATGGGAAGTTGTTATCCCTCTGTACAGACAGTTGATGAGACCCCATCTGGAGTACTGCATGCTGTTCTGGAGACCCCATTTCCACAAGGATAGACAGGATGGAGGTTGCCCAGAGGGCAACTAAAATGGTGCAGGGTCTGCACAAGAGTCCATACAAAAAGAAACTAAATGAGCTTAATATGTATACCTTCAAGGTAAGGAGGGAGAGGGACGACATGACAGAAACTTTCAAGTACCTCAGGGGAATGAACAAAGTCCAAGAGGGTAGCACCTTTCAGAAAAAAAGAGGTGTGCAAGAACAAGGGGCACAATTTGAAGACAGAAGAGGGATGGCTCAGAGGTGATGTGAGGAAATATTTTTTCACGGAAAGAGTTGTGGATGTATGGAACAGCCTTCCTGAGGAGGTTAGAGAGTCAAAAACTGGATGAATTCAAGAATGCATGGGACAGACATAAGGCAATTCTGGTAGGGGGAGTAGGAAGAAGTAGGCGGTTGGTTAACTAGGATCTGCAACTTATCCATTAGGTAGGGAAATGGGCAGAGTAGGTGAGCCAAGTGGTCCTCATCTGCTGTCAAATTCTATGTTTCTATGTTTAGAGTCATACAGTCACAGGAAGACAGTGATGCACTACCAACAGAACTTTTGGTAAATGGGTGATTACAGGGAGTAGGAGTTTTAATGCAAATAAATGTGGTGTGATGCATCTAGGCTGACACAAGAAAAAGAACACTTTCTGTAAATGGACTACCTCTAAGAGAAACAACTGAAGAACAAGATCCCGGCATAACAATCACAGAACAATCAGTTTATGATGGGCATTGTGACAAACAAATAAGCAAAAAGACTGCTGTGGCCTAGCAAAATAAATGTTAAAAGCAGGGCTGAGGAGATGGTGATGCCATCATACATGGCATATGTGAGACCACCTTTGGACTACGGACAGACTATGGACACCAGGCATGGGATGCCTTTAATAAGGGGACTGAAAAATGGTTAGAAAGAGTTGAGAGACATGCAAACAAAATGATATACCAAACAACGTATCATATAACGGATGTCTCCAGAAACTAAACCTTATGTCACTAGAAACATGAAGGATCCGAGGTGATATGCTCTTATGTTATGATACCTTAGAAAATGGGTTGAGGAAATCCCTAAAGCTGATTGGCCTAGGCCACCAGCTACCCGGTCTGGTATCAGGCAGTAGAAACTGGGAAATAATGAGTCCCAGTCTCTGCTGTCTGATTACGTTCCAAATGCTTGTGCCAGTAGAACTTTCAATTTCAAAATACTGCCATCTTTTAAATCTTGGTTAGCGAGAGAAAGCTCCTCCCCTCCGTCTCCAGCGAGCACATCTGTCCAGACCAAGCTCAAAATTAGGTCATGTGGCAAGGTACACCACTCAATTTAACCTGCCCAGTGGGACCAGTGGTATCAAAGTCTTCCAGCTGCTCGTTTCAACCGCTGGGGTCCACAGGCTTGAATTTACAGTAATCTGTCTCCCTCAGCTCCACTACCAGATTGATTCCCAGATCCCACTGTGACAAGAGTAAACTCTCCCCAAAATGTAAAGTATCTGCCAACTCACTCCATCCCTGCAGTAATTAGAAAAAAAGATTTTCTTTTTAAATAGCGGCAGCAGAGTCGTGTGCTTAGCACTGTAATACCACTTCCCATAACTTTCTCCCAGACATGCTCTACCTCCTCCACACTCGCTGCAGAAAAAAATTAGAAAGAAACCCAAACAGCACAACTTCTCCTAGCAGGCTCATTATGCCTCTGATTGATCACGACCTCAAAAGCCCATAAAAAAATGAAGCACAACAGTTTTTGTTAATTAAAATTGCACCTTTTCAGAGAGCAGGACTCCCCGATTAATTCACAAATATGCCAGCTCAGCTCCCGATGCTGGTTAAGAGCTGCTGAGTTAAAATTAAAAAATAATTCTCACAACAATTGAGAGCATTTGAGAAAACTCACGTTTTTGGCCGAACTCGCTCTTGCTGGAAAGTCGATCAGTACCACAGAACACTACAGAAGGGGCAACCCGTTTCTGTCTTAACTTTTTTAATTGCCATATTCATATCCTGTTTCACATTATGTCTGTGTGTGTGTGTGTGTGTGTGTGGTGTGCATGTGGGGCCCGGGGGGGGGGGTTCTTCACAAATCATGTCGGTTTTCTTTATGCCACACTGCAGGGCTGTCTGTGCTGCTGACATGCTGTTTCGCCAATTACAGTTATTCGTTTTTGTAAATTTTCTTTGTGGTACTGAAAACAATTGCATTCCAATAACTGTGTATGGGGAAAAATCGGGAGCAGCTGGGTTGTGGCGATTGCAGTGACAAGCCATCTGGTACGGACGAAAGATCTCCTCCCTATCTCTCTCTTGTGGATGCTGACAGTTTCCAGTGCCTGCCCTTCAGGTTCCACTGATATCCTCACAGTTTTTCTATTGTAACCCGCCATCACTCATTTAAACAGCGCAGCTCAATAATTTTTTCTTACCATCATCAGAGACTGCTTCTCAATTGCTATAACACTCCCAAGTCACCAGACTGCCACCAATTCTCCTTGGCCAGGTAATTTAAAATAAATAAATAACTATAAATTTATAAAAAAATGTAAAATAAAAGGGTTTTAACTTAAGCCCTGTATGTCTGCGGGGTAGATAACGATTGAAATCAGCCCAAAAGGTACAACTTAGAATAAAACTCCCTAGGTAAAGGCGGAGGAACAATTTTTTTACAAAAGAACTCAAAAACTAAGAGTTTTAACATATAAACATAAAAGTATATTTTTTTAAACACATATGATACAGTGACCCATTTTCTAAGTGCAATAATACCCTCCAGGGTGGGCGGTATGGGCAATACCAGACCGCCCAGGGGCTAAGGCCACTCCGCCTGTGGCGTCCGGCCTCGTATGCCCCTGGGCGGTCGGTGTTCCAATACCCTCTAAATATTGCTTACATCTGAATAGTTACCTAATACACAAACTGAACTTAGAATTCAAAAGTGATAAAATGGGAACTAGAGGGCACCCATTGCAACAGAGACCAATGGGCAGACTAGGTGGGCCAAGCGGTCCTTATCTGCTGTCAAATTATATGTAGACCAAAATGATTTTTTGACAAATAAGAGAAAATCTTATTTCACACAGAAGGTGGTAAGTCCTTGGAACAGTTTACCTCTAGATATCATAATCAGTAAAGAAAAAAACAGATTAAGAGAAATCTAGACACCTATATACTTACTAGAAACAGATTGTGCTGTTATGGGTAATCGGAAGGAATTCACATTGGCATACCACTTTCTTGAATCCTAAAACCTTAGTATGAACCATAGTATTTACCCAAATAGGGGTGCATAATACCCAGTTGGGATGAATACCCAATGACAATGTGGAACACTACAGAAATAGCCTCCTTCCATTGAATGGTCTCAGCCTTTTGTTAATTTCCAAAACATAGTCATTTAGCTCAAGAGATCAGCTGTCCACACCAAGCTGCTTCCCCGCTGTGAGAACAAGAAATGCTCAGATAAAAGGCCATTCTAGCTGAATGCCCGAAGCCCTGGGATGGCAATAGGAGAATGTCATTTTCCATTCTCCCTAACCTGCTAACATACTTTACAGAGAAATATATCTATATAAAAAACAAGAATAAACAAACATTTGTCAATGCCAAATGTTGCTTGCTTGTATGTGCTGTTTAGGTATTGTGAAGTGATAGTTCCATGCCTTCCTCCCAAGACATCTACTGTGTCTTTCCGTTCAGTATTCAGAGAAGAGTGGGAGGGCCAAGGGCCACAGCAATATAGCAGTTGCCAAGGGGGTGAAGAGGTGGGAAATAGTCCATTCAAAGGCAAAAGAGTCCTGCAGGAGCTCACTAAATTGAAGGTGGACAAAGCGATGGAACCAGATGGCATACGCCCATGGATATTAACAGAACTGCGAAGGGAGATAGCAGTACCTCTGGCAGCAATGTTCACTGAATCATTCAACATGAGTGAATTGGAGGAGGGCACATGTGGTCCCTCTACACAAGTCCAGCAGCAGGGAGGAGGCAGGGAACAATAGGCCATTCAGCCTCACCTCAGTAGTGGGGAAGATCATGGAGACATTGCTTAAAGAAAGGATAGTGGGGCATCTAGATGCCATTGGAGTCCAGGACCATAGACAACATGGATTCACAGTGGGGACATCATGTCAGATAAATCTGGTTGATTTCTATGACTGGGTGACAAAGGAAGTGAATCAGGGTGGGGCAGTGGACAACGCTTAACCTGATTTCAGCAAAGCCTTTGACACCATCCCATGTAGGAGGCTGATAAACTAGCTGGGAAGGCTTGGCATGAAGGAAATGGGTGAGAAACTGGCTAACAGACAGGAGGCAGAGAGTGGTGGTAAATGGTGTGCAGTCTAGGGAGACGGGGCGACCAGTGAGGTGTTGCAGGGATAAGTCCTGGGGACAGTTCTGTTCAATGTCTTCATTAGTAATATTGCAGAATGTCTGAAGGGAATTTTTTCACCAAATTTTCAACATAGCCATTAAGAGCTCTGCTCATAAACAGTGTCACTGTGATTTTCTTAATCTGTCCCAAACATTGATTGCACACACCGAATGCACCATTGTGCACTACATGCACGGAAACACATTTTGGGCGACATAAAAAATGACAGCTGTACTACTCATAAGGAGATGTGGTAAAATGGCAATGATGAAAATCTGGAGTGCAAATATTAAAAATGTGCGAACTTACGAGCATGTAGGAAGTGCACAACACACGCTCGTAAAACAGTCATTTTTAGGAATTTTTTCACCAAATTTTCAACATAGCCATTTTAAGACCTCTGCTCATGAACAGTGTCACTGTGATTTTCTTAATGTGTCCTGGCATTGATTTTACTTTCTACTGCCATTATGCTACATGGGTGAAAACACGTTTGGGCAAGATCTGAAAATGACAGCTGTACTGCTTTTGGGGAGGTGTGGCAAAAGGCAATATTGAAAATCTGGGTGAAAATATTCATAAAATTTACATGAACTTACGGTATGTAGGAAGTGCACAACACTGCGCCTTCATCAAAACAGTCATTTTTAGGAGTTTTTTCACCAAATTTTCAACATAGTCATTTTAAGACCTCTGCTCATGAACAGTATCACTGTAATTTTCTTAATGTGTCCCATACATTGATTTCGCACACCGACTGCGCCATTGTGTGCTACATGGGCAGAAGCACATTTTGGGTGAGAGGTGAAAAATGACAGCTGTACTTCTCAAAAGAAGGTGTGGTAAAATAGTAATGTTAAAAATCTGGAGCAAAAATATTGAAAATTTGTGAACTTATGATCGTGTGTAGGAACTGTGCAACTCACGCTCGTAAAACAGTCATTTTTAGGAATTTTTTCACCAAATTTTCAACATAGACTTTTTGAGAGCCCACCTTATGAACACTGGCAGTGTCATTTCATTAATCAGTCCTGAAAGGTGATTCCACACAGTGACTGTGAAATCACCCTTCAGGCCCAAATAACACCATCACAGTGCAAGAATTCATGAGGAGGGGTTCCAAAAACCCCATGCTGAAAATTTGGGCCCAAAATTCCAAAAAATTCCTGAGATATGCAACAAAGTTGAAAAAACCCTATCTATCCCATTATACAGCTTACCAGCACTTCCTCAGTTCATGGTCGGCTTTGAAGAGTGCAGATGTGTTCCCGGTCCACCGGAGATCATCACGCCGAGGTCCTGAGGTAAGTATGGGGTGAGGGGGGGTATGGGGAGGCAGGGTGCACAGTGGGTGGGTGCAGGTTGTGGGAGGGGGGCAGGGAGAAGCACCGAGGGACAGTTTTTGTATTTACAGTTTTTTTTTAATAAGACTACAAGGGACAAAGACTACGAGGGATGTTTGCCATGCTGGGGTGGGCTCCCAGCGTGGCAGCTGGAAGGCTTTTGGGGGGATGGAGCCAATGGGGTATTAGGCACCCCTGTCAGCCATAAAACATTTTGCCACGCTGGCTTGGGCTCCCAGCGTGGCACCTGGATGCTTTGGGGGTGGCGTGCAGCCGATGGGGGATTGGGCACCCCCATTGGCCATAAAACATTTTCCCATGCTGGGTTGGGCTCCCAGCGTGGCACCTGGATGCTTTGGGGGTGTGTGGAGCTGACAGGGGATTGGGCACTCCCCCATTGGCCGTACAGTGTGGGGGGGCAAGGTGCATGAGCACGCAGTGTGCGTGCATGCCTGTGTGTATGTGTGGAGGGGGAAGCTCTGCTCACTGAAGCGGAGCTCTCCTTTTCAACTGTATGACCACTGCATTTTCAACTGCTGTCATAGACAGCTGCAGCAGTGATTGGGGAACTGGGGCTGCACCTGCAAACACACTGACTGCATTGGAAGACAGGTGCCACACCTCCGAAAAACTCGGATGATGGCACTATGTTTTTTGCACATGCATGTAAGCAACATAAAAATGGCTGCATTAGTGTCTCACCTTGTATCATTTTTTTCTTTCACACTCATGCTGTCATCTAAAACAACGATGTGATAACAATATAAAGTAATCTTACATCTTATGGAAATTTCCATGACAGGTATTGAGTCTCATTGTCTAACATGAGAACACTTTTGGCAACCTATGTTTTTCTGATGTGGATATTAACTGCTTAGATGGTGTTCATCATGTACTGGTGAAAAACTTATGGATGTGATATGGGTTTGCTGAAACTCCAGGAAACATCCTTAAGATGTACTTGCTGGAAACAAGGAGGGAGAGAGGGAGGGAGAGAGAGAGAGAGAGAATATAACAGAAACATTCACATATTCACTTCTCCACAACACAAAACCAAAGTGCATAGCAGTGCATTGCTCACCATCAGTATAAACACAAACACTGGAGGCATACCTGACTTGCCTCATGAATCAGGGACAAGGCTTAAAAAAATCAGGATCAAAGACTCAAAATCAGGGACATATCTTAAAATGTGATACCATTCACTCAGAAAGCTGATATAATAAAGGGATATGTGTTAGGATGCATTTTCTGAAGAGGAACAAGTCTATAACTTTAATGTTTTACATTTTTTTTTATTTTAATCCCCACTCTTCTGTCACAAAAATGCAAATTTTATGAGGGACAGAGGAAAATTCTGAGGCAAAATCAGGGACGTCCCTGAAAATCAGGGACAGTTGAGAGGTATGACTGGAGGTGATGTGAAGAAGCTGGTACGGGGTGCCCAGGTTACATAACCAGAGTGGGAAGCAGTGCATTGCCCACCTTCAGTGTAAACACAAACGCTAGAGGTAATGTGAAGAAGCTGGTACATGGCACCCGGGTTACATAACCAAAGTGGATAGCAGTGCACTGCTCATCTTCAGTGTAAACACAGACACTGGAGGTAATGTGAAGAAGCTGGTACATGGTGCCCGGGTTACATAACCAAAGTGGATAGCAGTGCACAGCCCACCTTCAGTGTAAACACAAACACTGGAGGTAATGTAAAGAAGCTGGTACATGGTGCCGGGTTACATAACCAAAGTGGATAGCAGTGCACTGCTCAACTTCAGTGTAAACACAAACACTGGAGGTAATGTGAAGAAGCTGGCACATGGTGCCTGGGTTACATAACCAAAGTGGATAGCAGTGCACTGCTCACCTTCAGTGTAACCCAGACACTGGAGGTAATGTGAAGAAGCTGGTACATGGTGCCTGGGTTACATAACCAAAGTGGACAGCAGTGCACTGCTCACCTTCAGTGTAAACACAAACACTGGAGGTAATGTGAAGAAGCTGGTACATGGTGCCTGGGTTACATAACCAAAGTGGATAGCAGTGCATTGCCCACCTTCAGTGTAAACACAAACACTGGAGGTAATGTGAAGAAGCTGGTACATGGTGCCCGGGTTACATAACCAAAGTGGATAGCAGTGCACTGCTCACGTTCAGTGTAAACACAAACACTGGCAATAATGTGAAGAAGCTGGTACATGTTGCCCGGGTTACATAACCAAAGTGGATAGCAGTGCACTGCTCACCTTCAGTGTAAACACAAACACTGGCGGTAATGTGAAGAAGCTGGTACATGGTGCCTGGGTTACATAACCAAAGTGGATAGCAGTGCACTGCTCACCTTCAGTGTAAACACAAACACTGGCGGTAATGTGAAGAAGCTGGTACATGGTGCCCGGGTTACATAACCAAAGTGGGCAGCAGTGCACTGCTCACCTTCAGTGTAAACACAAACACTGGCGGTAATATGAAGAAGCTGGTACATGGTGCCCGGGTTACATAACCAAAGTGGATAGCAGTGCACTGCTCACCTTCAGTGTAAACACAAACACTGGCGGTAATGTGAAGAAGCTGGTACATGGTGCCCGGGTTACATAACCAAAGTGGATAGCAGTGCACTGCTCACCTTCAGTGTAAACACAAACACTGGGGGTAATGTGAGGGAGCTGGTACATGGTGCCCAGGTTACATAACCAATGTGGATAACAGTGCATTGCTCACCTTCAGTGTAAACACTAATACTGGAGGTAATGTGAAGAAGCCGGCAATGGTGCTCAGGTTACATAACCAAAGTGGATAGCTGTGCATTGCTCACCTTCAGTGTAAACACAGACACTGGAGGTAACGAGAAGAAGCTGGTACATGGTGCCTGGGTTACATAACCAAAGTGGATAGCAGTGCATTGCTCACCTTCAGTGTAAACACAAACACTGGAGGTAATGTGAAGAAGCTGGTACATGGTGCCTGGGTTACATAACCAAAGTGGATAGCAGTGCACTGCTCACCTTCAGTGTAAACATAAACACTGGCGGTAATGTGAAGAAGCTGGTACATGGTGCCCAGGTTACATAACCAAAGTGGATAGCAGTGCACTGCTCACCTTCAGGGTAAACACAAATACTGGCAGTAATGTGAAGAAGCTGGTACATGGTGCCCAGGTTACATAACCAAAGTGGATAGCAGTGCACTGCTCACCTTCAGTGTAAACACAAACACTGGGGGTAATGTGAGGGAGCTGGTACATGGTGCCCAGGTTACATAACCAATGTGGATAACAGTGCATTGCTCACCTTCAGTGTAAACACTAATAGTGGAAGTAATGTGAAGAAGCCGGCACATGGTGCTCAGGTTACATAACCAAAGTGGATAGCTGTGCATTGCTCACCTTCAGTGTAAACACAGACACTGGAGGTAACGTGAAGAAGCTTGTACATGGTGCCTGGGTTAGATAACCAAAGTGGATAGCAGTGCATTGCTCACCTTCAGTGTAAACACAAACACTGGCGGTAATGTGAAGAAGCTGGTACATGGTACCCGGGTTACATAACCAAAGTGGATAGCAGTGCACTGCTCACCTTCAGTGTAAACACAGACACTGGGCGGTAATGTGAAGAAGCTGGTACATGGTGCCCGGGTTACATAACCAAAGTGGATAGCAGTGCATTGCTCACCTTCAGTGTAAACACTAATACTGGAGGTAATGTGAAGAAGCCGGCACATGGTGCTCAGGTTACATAACCAAAGTGGATAGCTGTGCATTGCTCACCTTCAGTGTAAACACAGACACTGGTGGTAATGTGAAGAAGCTGGTACATGGTGCCCGGTTACATAACCAAAGTGGATAGCAGTGCACTGCTCACCTTCAGTGTAAACACAAACACTGGCGGTAATGTGAAGAAGCTGGTACATGGTGCCCGGGTTACATAACCAAAGTGGATAGCAGTGCACTGCTCACCTTCAGTGTAAACACAAACACTGGAGGTAATGTGAGAGCTGGTACATGGTGCCCAGGTTACATAACCAATGTGGATAACAGTGCATTGCTCACCTTAGTGTAAACACTAATACTGGAGGTAATGTGAAGAAGCCGCACATGGTGCTCAGGTTACATAACCAAAGTGGATAGCTGTGCATTGCTCACCTTCAGTGTAAACACAGACACTGGAGGTAACGGAAGAAGCTGGTACATGGTGCCTGGGTTACATAACCAAAGTGGATAGCAGTGCATTGCTCACCTTCAGTGTAAACACAAACACTGGAGGTAATGTGAAGAAAGCCTGGTACATGGTGCCGGGTTACATAACCAAAGTGGATAGCAGTGCACTGCTCACCTTCAGTGAAACATAAACACTGGCGGTAATGTGAAGAAGCTGGTACATGGTGCCCAGGTTACATAACCAAAGTGGATAGCAGTGCACTGCTCACCTTCAGTGTAAACACAAACACTGGCGGTAATGTGAAGAAGCTGGTACATGGTGCCCAGGTTACATAACCAAAGTGGATAGCAGTGCACTGCTCACCTTCAGTGTAAACACAAACACTGGCGGTAATGTGAAGATGCTGGTACATGGTGCCCGGTTACATAACCAAAGTGGATAGCAGTGCACTGCTCACTTTCAGTGTAAACACAAACACTGGGGGTAATGTGAGGGAGCTGGTACATGGTGCCCAGGTTACATAACCAATGTGGATAACAGTGCATTGCTCACCTTCAGTGTAAACACTAATACTGGAGGTAATGTGAAGAAACCGGCACATGGTGCTCAGGTTACATAACCAAAGTGGATAGCTGTGCATTGCTCACCTTCAGTGTAAACACAGACACTGGAGGTAACGTGAAGAAGCTGGTACATGGTGCCCGGGTTACATAACCAAAGTGGATAGTAGTGTACTGCTCACCTTCAGTGTAAACACAAACACTGGCGGTAATGTGAAGAAGCTGGTACATGGTGCCCGGGTTACATAACCAAAGTGGATAGCAGTGCACTGCTCACCTTCAGTGTAAACACAAACACTGGGGGTAATGTGAGGGAGCTGGTACATGGTGCCCAGGTTACATAACCAATGTGGATAACAGTACATTGCTCACCTTCAGTGTAAACACTAATACTGGAGGTAATGTGAAGAAGCTGGCACATGGTGCTCAGGTTACATAACCAAAGTGGATAGCTGTGCATTGCTCACCTTCAGTGTAAACACAGACACTGGAGGTAACGTGAAGAAGCTTGTACATGGTGCCTGGGTTAGATAACCAAAGTGGATAGCAGTGCATTGCTCACCTTCAGTGTAAACACAAACACTGGCGGTAATGTGAAGAAGCTGGTACATGGTGCCCGGGTTACATAACCAAAGTGGATAGCAGTGCACTGCTCACCTTCAGTGTAAACACAGACACTGGCGGTAATGTGAAGAAGCTGGTACATGGTGCCCGGGTTACATAACCAAAGTGGATAGCAGTGCACTGCTCACCTTCAGTGTAAACACAGACACTGGGGTAATGTGAAGAAGCTGGTACATGGTGCCCGGGTTACATAACCAAAGTGGATAGCAGTGCATTGCTCACCTTCAGTGTAAACACTAATACTGGAGGTAATGTGAAGAAGCCGGCACATGGTGCTCAGGTTACATAACCAAAGTGGATAGCTGTGCATTGCTCACCTTCAGTGTAAACACAGACACTGGAGGTAATGTGAAGAAGCTGGTACATGGTGCCCGGGTTACATAACCAAAGTGGATAGCTGTGCATTGCTCACCTTCAGTGTAAACACAGACACTGGAGGTAACGTGAAGAAGCTGGTACATGGTGCCCGGGTTACATAACCAAAGTGGATAGCAGTGCACTGCTCACCTTCAGTGTAAACACAGACACTGGCGGTAATGTGAAGAAGCTGGTACATGGTGCCCGGGTTACATAACCAAAGTGGATAGCAGTGCATTGCTCACCTTCAGTGTAAACACTAATACTGGAGGTAATGTGAAGAAGCCGGCACATGGTGCTCAGGTTACATAACCAAAGTGGATAGCTGTGCATTGCTCACCTTCAGTGTAAACACAGACACTGGAGGTAACCTGAAGAAGCTGGTACATGGTGCCCGGGTTACATAACCAAAGTGGATAGCAGTGTACTGCTCACCTTCAGTGTAAACACAAACACTGGCGGTAATGTGAAGAAGCTGGTACATGGTGCCCCGGTTACATAACCAAAGTGGATAGCAGTGCACTGCTCACCTTCAGTGTAAACACAAACACTTGCGGTAATGTGAAGAAGCTGGTACATGGTGCCCGGGTTACATAACCAAAGTGGATAGCTGTGCACTGCTCACCTTCAGTGTAAACACAGACACTGGCAGTAATGTGAAGAAGCTGGTACATGGTGCCCGGGTTACATAACCAAAGTGGATAGCAGTGCACTGCTCACCTTCAGTGTAAACACAAACACTGGCGGTAATGTGAAGAAGCTGGTACATGCTGCCCGGGTTACATAACCAAAGTGGATAGCAGTGCACTGCTCACCTTCAGTGTAAACACAAACACTGGGGGTAATGTGAGGGAGCTGGTACATGGTGCCCAGGTTACATAACTAATGTGGATAACAGTGCATTGCTCATCTTCAGTGTAAACACTAATACTGGAGGTAATGTGAAGAAGCCGGCACATGGTGCTCAGGTTACATAACCAAAGTGGATAGCAGTGCACTGCTCACCTTCAGTGTAAACACAAACACTGGGGGTAATGTGAAGAAGATGGCACATGGTGCCTGGGCTACATAACCAAAGTGGGCAGCAGTGCATTGCTCACCTTCAGTGTAAACACAAACACTGGAGGTAATGTTATGAAGCTGGTACATGGTGCCTGGGTTACATAACCAAAGTGGATAGCAGTGCATTGCCCACCTTCAGCGTAAACACAAACACTGAAGGTAATGTGAAGAAGCTGGTACATGGTGCCCGTGTTACATAACCAAAGTAGATAGCAGTGCACTGCCCACCTTCAGTGTAAACACAAACACTGGCGGTAATGTGAAGAAGCTGGTACATGGTGCCCGGGTTACATAACCAAAGTGGATAGCAGTGCACTGCTCACCTTCAGTGTAAACACAAACACTGGCGGTAATGTGAAGAAGCTGGTACATGGTGCCCGGGTCACATAACCAAAGTGGATAGCAGTGCATTGCTCACCTTCAGTGTAAACACAAACACTGGGGGTATGTGAAGGAGCTGGTACATGGTGCCCAGGTTACATAACCAATGTGGATAACAGTGCATTGCTCACCTTCAGTGTAAACACTAATACTGGAGGTAATGTGAAGAAGCCGGCACATGGTGCTCAGGTTACATAACCAAAGTGGATAGCTGTGCATTGCTCACCTTCAGTGTAAACACAAACACTGGGGGTAATGTGAAGAAGCCGGTATGGGGCACATTTAAGAAGGAAATTAGGAAACACTTTTTTATGGAGACAGTGGAGGACAGGTGGAATAGATAGCTGCCCAATGAGGTGGTCTGTGAAAGCTCAGTGGTAGGGTTCAGGCATGGGTGGGGTAGATGCAAGTGTTTGGTTGGAAGCAACAGAGGTTGGGGATAAAAAGAGAGGAAACATAAAAACATAGACTTTGATGGCAGATAAGGACTGCTTGGCTCACCTGGTTTGCCCATTTCTATACCTACAGGGTAAGCTGCAGATCCTAGTTAACCAACAACCTTTTTTTTTCCTACCCCCCCCCACACAGGAACTGCCTTATGTCTGTCCCATGCATTCATGAATTTTCCTGCAGTTTTAGACCCCACAACCTCCTTAGGAAGGCTGTTCCATGCATCCATCACCCTCACTGTGAAAAAATACTTCCTCACATTGCCCCTGACCCGTCTCCCTTCTATCTTCTAATTGTGTCCCCTTGTTCTCACACATCTCTTTTTCTGAAAGATGCTACCCTCTTAGACTTTATTGATTTCACTGAGGTACTTAAATGTTTCTATCATGCCTCCCCTTTCCTCAGTGGTATACATATTAAGTTCCTTTAGTCTCTCCTCATATGGCTTCTCTTGCAGACTCAGCACCATTTTAGTTGCCCTCCTCTGGACTGCCTCCATCCTGTCTATGTCCTTGTGGAGATGAGGTCTCCAGAACTGGATGCAGTACTGCAAATGGGGTCTCACCAACTGTCTGTACAGAGGGATAACAACTTCCTGTTTTCAACTGGTGATGTCTCTCCCTATACATCCCAGATCCCAGTATGCCCCCAGCCTCCCTACTGCCTTCTCAGATTGCTTGCTAACCTTAAGGTTATCTGATAAGATTACCCCCAGGTCCTTTTCCATTTTTGCTGTTGTTACTACCTCCCCTCTAAATGTGTAATCTTCCCTTGGGTTGTTGTTTCCCAGGTGCATTATTTTGCACTTCTTTGCATTGAATCCAAGCTGCCATATATCTGTACATCTGTACATTCCTCCAACCTTGCCAAGTCCCTCCTCATCCTTTCCACACCTCCTTGTGTATCAACCTTGTTGCAGATCTTTGTGTCATCTGAAAAGAGGCATACTTTTCCTTCCAGTCCCTTTGCACTATCACTTGTAAAGACATTAAAATGACTGGACCCAGTACTGAACCCTGCGGTACACCACTAGTAACCCCTGTTTCTGCATAGTGGACTCCATTTACAATTACCTTCTGTGTTCTGTTGTCCAGTCAATGTTTTACCCAGGCTACCACCCTGGGAAAAGTGATCCTTAGGGGGCTTGGTATTATAGGTGAAGCAGTGAAAAATGCAGATTGGACAGACCAATCAGCCTTCTGCTGTCAATTTGGATGTTTCTATTTCTTGTGATGTTCTTTGCTTCTCTAATAATTTAGTGCATCACAAAATGGAGGAGTAAACTGAACACAGTTATACATACTGCTGCAGTTTTCAAAAAGTTACAAGAACGTTATAGTGAAACCCCTAAGCCAGGCCCTAATTTATCCTATCTCTCTACTGCCAACCTGCTATGATACCTGAAGTCAGACCATTCCCCTCCCATAAAGATTCCAGCTCAGAGATTCTTACCTACTGAAACCATAGTTTCATAATTCTGTACCATCGCTTCCCTGTGAAGCTCCTTCTCTTGTTTGCTTAACATCACCCACTTCTCTTCAGAAAAATCAACAGCAACATCTTCAAAGGTTTCTGGTACCTGAAAGGATAGGACAGGAGACATGTTTAATTGCTCTTGGTTTCACAACACACATTGAGAAATCTAAAACTTTTCTACAAGAAGGGAACAGGCAATGTTAAGCATCTGAATAAATCAGAACCCATTCATCAAGGATGAATCTAGTCTCCTTTTCACCCTAGTGGGCAACAGATTGATGGCAGTTCAATGATCTCAGGGGTGAGCTAGCAGGCAAGATAAAAGCTCTTGATTTTTTATTTCTTTTTGTACTAATATAAATAAGCATTTATCAATGCCGAATGTTATCTTGCTGGCATTGCAGGGTTTTAAATACTTGATTAGCAGTTTTTTTCTTGGGACAATGCTAACTGTACAGAAAGGCCTGGATATTCAAACTACGCTCAAAACTGGCGCAACAGCAGGAGCAAGCGCAAACCAGTTGCGCAAATGCGCAACAGGTGCGATATTCAAACATGGAGCAGAGCAAATTGCGCAAGCAACCAACGCCCTCAATATTACTATTCATTACCACCATCGCTACAACCAGGAAGGGAGAAGCTGAGCAAAATGTTGCGCTATGGCGCAACCAGGGAAGCTCAGCTGAGCAGTCCAGAGCTGCCATAGCGCAAGCACAGCCCCTCCCCCCAGAGCAATGGAACTGCACATCCAGGGAGGCAGGCTGGGGACCACCGCCAGCCATGCCACACATGGGCACAGGAACACACTGCAGAACCCACACCACACCGGCACACCCCAAGCACAGCATCACTGGGGGTGGGACGGATGATCCACGTGCCCATGGGGACAAGTCAACACAGCATAGCAGAGCCCTGACACACCAGCACAACCACTGGCAGGCGGAGAGTGCCACACACACAGGGGGTTGACAACCACAGTGCACATCAGCCCCCCGTATGCACAGCACACCCTGCACTGTGACCCCAAGACACCACCCATGTGCAGTGACTGGCACTGCAGGAAACCATGCAGTCCCCCCAGCACACGTCAGCCCCGTGCAACACAGAAGCCTACAAGCCAGACACACCCTGTGCACCCAGCAGTGGGTGGCAGCAGATGGCAAGACCAACCGAAAGTCACTGCCATGCTGGAGATACCTCCCCATGCACACACATGCACACACACACACACACACACATACCCAGGACCATACCAGCCCAGATGGCATGTACACACCTGCAACTGAGCACCTATAGCCAGCTGCAAATCAGAGACCGACACAGTATTCATATATCAAAATAGAAATGTATATTGAACATAGTGCAACAACGATAAAAAAAACTATTTACAAGGGGGGTGGGTACAAAGAAGGGGTGTTCAATGGGGAGGGATTAAAACTGGAGAGGGAAGGCAGGGTGGTAGGGATGGGAGAAGTGGGATGGGTGATGACGGCTCATGGCCCAGCCGGCTCCTGGTCCTCCCCTGCTGGCGCACGTCCCTGTGCCGCCCTGCCGACGCCCATGTCGCCGGGATGGCCTGCAGGATCTCCTGGTTCTCAACGTGACCTGTGTGAGGTGCCTGACATCATGCGACAACCTCCTGAGAACCTCGAGGCCCAGGAAAATAGGAACACAGTCAATGGCTGTGACTGACCACAACCCTGAACACCACCCAACCTGCAAGCCATATAGCCCAATGTCCGCACCTGTGATGGCATACACCCACCCACAGTGAACATGCACATGGCCATCACAAACAGGCGGCACCAGTGATGTGCACCACCACACACGACAATCACAGTACAAACTAGGCTGGCAAGTGACGTGGCAACATGGTGCGATGCCAGTTACACAGCTATGTGCCCAGTGCATGCCTGGACCACCAGTGACGCATACACAGACGTGCTGTGCTACTGCACTGTGATGCATGTCACCTGTGTCGTGCCTGCATACATAAATACATAGACAGTGTCGGCAGATAAGGGCCTATGGGCCACCCAGTCTGCCCATTTGACCTTGTAAGTTCCTCTGTTTTCCTATAAGTCTGTTGCACCTTACCCTGACCTCCAAATTCCTGTATGGCTATCCCATGCATTCTTAAATCCGTGACCAGTCAGCCCCACCACTTCCTCTGGCAGGGTGTTCCACTTGTCCACCACCGGTCTGTGAAGAATTTCATTCTCATGTTTCCTCCGAATCGTCCCCCTCCAACATCATCCCATGCTCACTAGTCCTGGAACATCTTTACGCTGAAAAATAGTGTTGTCATGCACTCAGTTCCCCCTGTAAGATACTTGTATGTCCCATCCCATCTCTCCCCTCCCTCCTCCAGGGAGTACATGTTCAGTTCCCTTCAACCTGTCTTCATCGGACTTGCGCTGCAATCCATGCACCATCCGTGTTGCCCTCCTCTGAACCCTCTCTACCCAGTCCATGTCCATACGTAGGTATGGTCTCCTGAACTGTACACTGTACTCCAGTGTGGGGCCTCACTAGTGTCTTGTATAGTGGAATTATGACCTCCCCTTTGGTTGTGTTGTGCATGGCTGGTGGTCTTGCCCCCCCCAGCATGCAATAGCATCCATGAAGTAATGATACTCACACTGCTCCAGCAGCTGGGTCTGCCGCTGCTGCTGCTGCTGCTGCTGTGGTTGGGGCACAACACCCCCTGGCACCGGGGCCCTGGCACGGCCCACCTCACCCTCGCCTGGCGTCCTCAAAATCCGCCCTGTGGGAGACATATGTTGAGACAAACATCAGTGTGACTCAAAAGCAGAGTGCCCCTGCCCCAGTGGAGTGCCTGCCCACACAGCCATAACCATCCATCGCACAGCTGCACACACTGACACAGCCAACCGTGTCCGAGCCGGCACCTATGCACAGCCACCCAAGCACACACACACCCTACAGAGAATATGGCTGCATAGATGGTACACTCACCTGGCCTAGGGACTCGCCCCGCCTGGCCTTGACCGCAGCGCGTCAAAGTTCTAGCTCCCTCCGGCGGAGGTCACTGTGCAGTGCGGCACTGCTCAGCTGACCGCCCGCCAGTGACCTCCACCAGGTCGTGGCCACTGCTGCCCACCACGTGTCCCTAGGCATGGTGAGGGGCCTCACCATACAGTGCCTCACAGTGGGGCTCCACCAGGGCCACCAGATTGGCCACCTCAGCTGGCTCTAGGACACTGCCCTTCTCCGTGCCATGGCACCAACTTTACAAGCAGGCAATATGGCCCCGCTGCACGTAACCCACGTGGAGTTGTTGTGCAATAGACCACCACAGGCTCCAATCACGCTGTTCGAGCAGCGCCGTCACTGTACATAGCGCTGTCACCGGACAGCGCAATAGGGACGTACACATGGCATGCGAACAGTGCCAGGGGTCAGAAGCCATACACAAGGTCACGGCAATGACACAAGGCTACGCACAGTGCCACCAGACGTATAGGCATCCTGCGCGACTGCAGAGATACGCACCAGCCACAGTGGACTATCGTGCAGTAGTGCCACAGCGCCATATAGTGCCCAGTGCTGTAGCGCCACTGGCACAATGGTGGCCATGGCCTGAATCGCCTATCGCACTCAGCAGGTCTGCAGCGCAATAGATGCATGCATAAGCTGTCTGGGCATGCGCAATGCAGTGTGGCACGTAGCCACAAACCTGCGCCATTGGCTCAGCCGGACCTTCCGTATTGCGCAAAGCGCAAATACGCGATATTCAGCCGACATATGCAAATCATCCGATCAGCCATTCAAAGGCGCAGTGGCGCGATTAGCATGTCATTAAAGTTGAGCCACACCTCATTTGCATGTGTTGCACTATAAAAATGCGACTGTGGGTTGTGCTGGCCAGATTTGGTTACTGCAGGTGAGAGGTGAGTTACATGCTGTGTGATGCTCAGGACAATGCTCATGGGCGGAGGATGATAAAGGCTGAGGGGGCTGAGCATGAAAAGGGCACTTAGAAAGGGACAAAGGGCACCCTTTCTATCAGTATCTGCCATGCGGAGAGGAAACGAGGGGGGGCTTCCGCACCCCCCCCGGGCCGGCAGCTATGAACATGGGGTAATGCTGTCAACTGCACAGTGACAGGTGTCCACTTCCATCCATACAGATCACCATGACTGACCAGAGACAAGCTGAGGGTGTGGACGGCGGGCGTAGGAGGAGGCCGAACTTCACCGCGGCAGAGACAGAGGCCCTCTTCCAGGCCTACCTGGAGGATGAGCCACTATTGAGTGGACGGAGGGGCACCCCTCAGGAGCGTGAAGCTGCATGGGAGGGGTAGCTGGCCATCAACCTGCACGGAAGCCACCAGCGCTCGTGCAGGAATGCAGGAAGAAGATGGGGACTGACCGCAGGAGGCTGAAGGAGAAGGTGGCAGCCTTCAGGGACTGCGTGCTGGCACTGGTAGGGGCCTCACCATGGTGTTGCAGCTGACCCCACAGAGGAGACACTGGTGCGCCATGCAGCCGAGTGCCATTGCAGGCGTACCTGGCAGAGGATTCCAGACAGGTGGAAGCCCATCACTGCAGGTATGACATGGTGGTGTTGTTGGGGGCTGTTGTTCACATGCACTCACATGTACTCTCTTTCTGTTACAGATCCTGTTCGTCTGCAGGAGACGGTGGTGGTGGTGGGTCCAGACAGTGAGGCAGACCTGCTGGACGTGGAGGAGGACCATCCACCTCCGCCACCAGCCTGCAGGCACTGCAGCAACATGCAGGCTGGGCCGACAACTCTGGTGTCAGTGATACAGGTGCAGGGGTGCACAGCCTGTGTCACAGCAGTCTGGCATGCAGGTATGTCAGCATGCTGTGCCATGGAGCGGTACGCACCTGCACCATTGATGATGCAGCCTGCAATAGGCAGTGATGGTGTGTGTCCCATGGACGGACACATGGCAGGCCAGCACGTGCCCCTGGGCCTTCCTGGTTCACACCTGTGTACTAGCATGCTGGCACAGTCCCAGGCTGTGCCTGTCAGCACCAGTGGGGCAGCACCAGTGGCTGTGCAGGTGTCTGGAACTGTTGTCAGCATGGAGGTGGAACAGGTGGACCTGGGGGCTCAGCAGTTGGAGGGGCAGCAGCAGCAGTCGCACACCAGGTCTGGGGGTACAGTGTCAGGCAGTGGCACATGTCCACCGCCCTTTGATCCGCCTACCTGGTCCCTGGCAAACAGCGCCCACCCTCAGGGGTGCTGTGCAGCAGGACGATCCTCACAAGGGTCCGCGATGCCATTGCGGCACAGTACCCATTGGACGCCCACACCCACCTGCTGCAGGAGTTGGTCAGCTGCAGGGGCAGGTTGCAAGGTCTGTGGAGGCACTGTCTGTGTCCGTGGGCGGCATAGCAGGGGTGTGCTCGGGACTGAGCCGAGCTGGTTCTTATCGCGGACGGATGTGACCGCTGCCATTGACAGGCTGACCCAGGCAGTGGTCTCTGTCAGCGGATGCATTGGCCACACTGTCAGGTGCCCTGTACCACACCCCCACAGTGCACTCTCCTCCCCATTCCCGCGTCGATGCGACACCAGGCCTGTCGGCGCGGGTTCTGCTATGGGCATCCCGAGCACCCCTGGTGCAAGTTTGTTTGGCAGGATGCAGGCCCCTGTGCAGGCAAGGTCGCGTTAGCGCAGTGGGACCCCTGGTGGTGCACCAGCACCACCCGATGTGGCCCCTGCTCAGCCTGCCAGTGCTGCTGGGCCATGGCGGGGCCACCCACGCATCCGTGGTGGCCGTGGGACAGTGCTACCTGACTGAGCTGTCTCCCAGTGCAGGCCCTGTCTGGTGCTGCCCTGTGTGCAATGTGTATCATGGTGGGCAGTGCACTGCTGGGTGCTCTGCTCACCAAGCTGACACACGGACCACCTGCACACTCTCCCAACTGCTGTCCACAGGTGCGTGTGCATGATGATGCCTGCATTGCACTGTACACCAAGGAGCAAGGGTGCCCAGGTCCTGACACACGTACATGGACAGTCCAGGTGGTGGATGTGGTAGGTGGTGCTGTGTGTTGGCAATGTCATTTCCACAGTGCTGTGCTGCTGCCCATGTATGCTGCCTGGTGTGTGTGTGTGTCTCCATATGTGTGCTCACCCCTCTCTGCTGGTGTGTTGGTATGCCTGGAACCTTCACCTCCCCTGACCTTCATGCACGGTGTGTTCCCCTGTGTGCCTGTGGTTTGCGCATGGACAGTGTTGCCTGCACATGTCCCCTTGCCTTACCTGTGTTGGGCATAGTGCTCTTCTGCAATGGTGTCCCAGTGCAGCTGGGCCTGCTGGGTCAGTCGGGGGTCCCTCCATCCTAGGGGGGGCTGCTCATCACCCACATCACCAGCACCACTGGCGTCCCCATCGCTGTCCCCCTCTTGGACCTGTATGGCTATCCCATGGTCTTTGGCCATGTTGTGCAGGATGCAACAGGCCAGGAATATCCACAGGCCTTTGGGGGCTGTACTGTAGAGCTCGCCGCGGTGTCCAGGCATCGGAAGTGTGCCTTGAGCATCCCAAACACCCGCTCTATGATGTTCGTGTTGCGGCATGTGCCTCCTTGAAACATAGCTGCACTGGGCGTGGGGCGCCGTGCGGTGTGAGCAGCCAGGGACAGAGTGGGTATCCGCAGTCACCTGTGTGGAGATAGTGGAGATCAGTGTCATGTCAGGCCCATATGCCCATATCCTTGTGTGCCACTACCATGGCACCTGTGTCATCCACCTTGCCCAGGGTTTGCATTCCATACATGTGTACTCACCCACTAGATGACCCGTGGGGATGTTACCACTCTTGAATCGATGGCACAGTGCAGACTGGTGCCATATGAAGGCATCATGTGCTCCGCCAGGGTGTGTGGCACAGACATTGATAATGCGCCCAGTGACATCACACACCACCTGGCAGTTGACACTGGAAAAGCCCTTTCGGTTCTGATAAGCCTGGCCGTCAGCACCAGGTGGTGTGTGTGAATGGCCACATGGGTGCAGTCTATGGCCCCTAGCACGCCAGGCATACGTGCTACCCTGTGGAACTCCTGCATGTTTGCTGTACGCTCTGCCACGGTGCTGGGGAAATGGATGTACTCCGCAGCATGAGGCAGCAGTGTGCTGAGGAATTGGGTGAGGATGCGTGACGTGGCCGACTGTGTAATGCCTGTGGTGTCCCCTGTCAGCCTCTGGAAGGTGCCCGTGGCGGCAGGCACATGCAGGCTGTCACCTTGGTCTCCACGGACAGAGCATGACTCCGTCGTGAGGGTGCCTGCATCACATCACTGCACACCTCACAGAGCCGTCTCAGTATTGCCCTGTTCAGGCGGTACCGGGCCACAATCTCGACGTCTGTGTACAGCTCGAAGCTGATGTGGGCACGATACCGCCTGTCGGGGGCATACCGCCGACGGGCCCCTCAGTGGCCACGTCCACCTGCAGCATGGTGTCTCACCCCCCTCATCACAGCTTCCATGTGGAAGCTGACACTGTCCATCTCCCTGGCTTCTGCCCCCCCCGGCTGCTGTTCCTGTGTTACCCCCGCTGCCCCTACTGCTGCTTCCACTGCACCGGGCACCCCCCACTGGCCTCTCGGTCCTCCTGGACCCACTGTCCTTCTCTGCCCTTCCAGCTCCTGTCTCTCTCTCTCTCTCTCTCTCTCTCTCTCTCTGTCTCTCTCCCCCAGTTTGCGGCCTGCTAGGGTTCTTGCGCCACTTCCTTGAGCCTTTTTATTTTGGCTCAAATCCGGTACTGCGCAACTTCCGGCTGAGCCACTCTTGCGCATTGCACAAGTGTTCGGATATTGCATTGCGCACTTTATGCATGGACCGGCCCCCTTTGGTTGCGCATGCCTTCATTTCCATTGCGCTGTTGCTCAGCATGTTTTCGGTGGCGCAACTGGCCCCTTCTGAATATCGCAATGGCGATGGTAGTTGCGCACAGCAACCCCTGAAAGGCGCATGGCGAAACCTTTTGAATATCTGGGCCAAAGTATTTATAGAGGTTTTCTAGAAGTATTATGTTTGTTAAACACAGTGAGGCAAGTCCTATGCATTTTCACATTGTTTTAACACTTTTATGAGCAAAACGCTAATCAATTTTTGGAGTTAAATAAAACCCTGCATTGGCATTGGAGGACTGGAGGAGGGCAGATGTGATTCCCCTTCACAAAAGTGGGAGCAAGGCAGAAACAGGAAACTACAGACCTGCAAGTTTGACCTCAGTGGTAGGGAAAATGATGGAATCACTTCTGAAAGAAAGAATTGCTGAGTGCGTACAGGCCAGCGGGGCACAGGACCCAAAGCAGCATGGATTTACAGCAGGAAGGTCATGTCAGATGAATCTAATTGATTTCTTTGACTGGGTGACCAAAGTAATAGACCAGGGAGGGGCTGTGGATATGGTCTACCTAGACTTTAGCAAGGCATTTGAGACAGTCCTGCACAAAAGATTAATAATCAAGTTAGCCAGCCTTGGAGTGGGACCCAGGGTGGTAGCCTGGGTAGCAAACTGGCTGCACGACAGGACACAGAAGGTAATAGTGAATGGAACACATTCCGAAGAAAGGGGGGTTACTAGTAGAGTACCTCAGGGCTCAGTATTGGGTCCAGTCCTCTTTAATATCTTTATAGGTGACATTGCAGAGGGAAAGGTATGCCTCTTTGCAGATGACACAAAGATCTGTAACAGAGTTGATACACAAGAGGCAGTAGAAAAGATGAGAAGGGACTTAGCAATGTTGGAGGAATAGTCAGACATATGGAAACTTAGATTCAATGCAAGAAGTGCAAAGTAATGCACCTGGGAAACAAAAACCCAGGAGAAGAGTACACAATAACAGGGGAGGTACTAACAACAACAAAAATGGAAAGGGACCTCTTGGTAGTCATATCAGATGACCTAAAGGTGGGTAAGCAATGTGAAAAGTCAGTAAGGAGAGCCAGGGGGATACTGGGATGCATAGGAAGGGACATCACAAGTAGAGAAAGAGAAATTATTATCCCTCTATACAGACAGTTGGTGAGACCCCATCTGGAATACTGTGTGCAGTTTTGGAGACCTCATCTATGCAAGGACATAGACAGGATGGAAGCAGTCCAGAGGAGGGCAACTAAAATGGTGCAGGGTCTGCAGCAGAAACCATATGAAGAGAGACTGAGAGAGCTTAATATGTATACTCTTGATGAAAGGAGGGACGGGGGACATGATAGAATCTTTCAAGAACCTCAAGGGAATCAACAAAGTCCAGGAGGGTAGCATCTTTTAGAAAAAGAGATGTGTAAGAACAAGGGGGCACAATTTAAAGATAGAGGGGGGATGGCTCAGGGGTAATGTGAGGATTTTTTTTTTCATAGAGAGAGTGGTGGATACATGGAACCAATTTCCTGAGGAGGTCATTGGGTCTAAAACAGGGGATTCAAACATGCATGGGACAGACATAAGGCAATTATAGTGGGGGGGTTGCAGGAAGTAGGCTGTTGGTTAACTACAATCTGCAGCTTATCCAGTAGGTAGGGAAATGGGCAGACTGGGTGGGCCAAGTGGTCCTTATTTGCCATCAAAGTCTATGTTTCTATGGTAGTAAAAGTAGCTAGAGAGATGCATAATAGGAATGGCAGTGAAGTATAGAACTGACATCAACCCCACCCCACCCTGCAGAGTGACAGGCATTGGGGTATGCCTTTAGGTCATTGGCCATAATGCTCATGCCATTTCATCTCACACTACCTTGCAGACTCTGACAAGTGTTGCATTGTGCCTTGGGGTCGTTGGGCCTTATGCTCACCCCATTTCATGAGGAAGCACATTGAGATGGGTGCAGTATAGGAGAATGGGGTGAATTTTGGGGCCAAGGAGTCCAAGGAACACCTGGATGTTTGTCAGTGGCCACAAGGTGGGGTTGGGGGTGCACTGGCATGAGCATTACAGCCACCAATATAATGGCACACCCTGATGCCTTTTAGTCTGTACAGGGTGGGATGTTATGGTTAGAAATGCTAATGCCCTGGGTGTTTGTTGGTATTTGCACTCCAAATTTTCAACATGACCCCACCTCATGAAAGCATGTGGGACCTCTGCTCATGAACAATGTCGCTATGATTTTGTTAATGTGTCCTGAATGTTGATTTCCACAGTTACCATGCCATTCTGCACCACATAACAATGTCAGCTGCACCATTCATAAGGAGATGTGAAGAGATGGCAATGTTGAAAATCTGGAGTGAAAATATTAAAAATTTGCGAAGTTATGAGTGTGCATGAAAACTGCTCAACACACCCTCATAACAGTCTTTTTTGGGAATTCTTTAACCAAATTTTTAACATAGGCATTTTGGGACCACTGCCTATGAACAGTGGCAGTGTGATTTTCTTAATCTGTCCCAAACGTTGATTTCCCACAGAGACCGCACCATTTTGCGCCAGATGTGTGAAACCACATTTTGCGCAGGATGTGAAAAATGACAGCTGTACTGTTCATAAGAAAGTGTGAAAAAAATGACCATGTTGAAAAATCTGGAGTAAAAATAGTAAACACTCTGGAAGTTACAAGCATACATGGAACCTATGCAATGCACGCTTGTAACGTGGCCATTTTAAGGATTTTTTCACCAAGTTTTCAACATACGCATTTTGGGACCTCTGCTCATGAAAAGTGTTACTGTGATTTTCTTACTGCATCCTGAACATTGTTTTCCTACACCAACTGCGCCACTGTGCGCTGGATGTGGAAAATGACAGCTGTACTGTACATAAGGACGTGTGAAAAAATGGCAATGTTGAAAATCTGGAGTAAAAATATTGAAAATTCTTGAAGTTACGAGCATGCATGGAAACTGCACAACACATGCTTGAAACATGGTCATGTTTTGGAATTTTTTCTCCAAATTTGCAACATAAGATTTTTGGGAGCCCACCTCATGAACAGTCACACTGTTATTTTGTTAATCGGTCCCAAAAGGTGATTGCGTGTGGTGACCACGAGATCACCTTTTGGGACCGAATAATAAGATGACAGTGACTGAACTCATGAGGTGGGTTTCCAAGAACCACATGTTGAAAATTTGGTGCCAAAATTCACAAAAGTGGCCAAGATAGCCACCAAAGTTGAAAAAAAACATTTATGCCGTTATACAGTTTGGTGTCGATTTTGAAGAGTGCAGATGTGTTTCCGGTCCACCGAAGATCATCACGCCGGGCTCTGGAGGTAAGAATGGGGTGAGGGTGTCTCGGGGATGCAGAGTGCACAGAGGGTGGGTGCGGGCTGGGGAAGGGGACACGACAGCGAGGGACTGTTTTCTTTCAGGTACCAAAAATAAATTCTCCGCCAACCGTTTCTGTTTTTTGTTTTACAAGTTTTGGCTACACTGGGGTGGGCTCCCAGTGTGGCACATTTTTTGAGGGATATCATGTTAGCCACACTGAGTGGGTTCCCAGTGTGGCACACAATCAAGGAGGAGCAGCGGCAGGAGAACTGGATGGTTAACATGCCGACAGGGGGATTGGACCTGTCAGCAAGCATGTCTGTGTTCAGAAGCATGATGCTGAGGGGGATTGGGCACACCCTCCTCAGACAACAGCAGAAAAGGGGGCACATATGCCAACAAGGGGATTGGGCACTCCCAAAGTTGGCTTCCTAGAGACTGTGAGTGTGGGTGGCAAGACTCCACCCACCATGTTTATTGAAATGTTACACCAGGCAAGAAACACCCTGCAATGAGAGGGCACTCCCTCACTGCAGTAGATAAATCATTTCAAGTTGGTGGCACGCCTTTGCACTGCTGTCACAGACAGCATGCAATCTAATTCATGCCATGGAGCCCAGCCCAAAAAAGTAGTGGCACCACTGGCCACAACATGGCCATGCCTCCAAAACCTGCTCTTCCACTTCAAGCAACCCCAATACTTTGTCTGCGCTGCGTGCGCAAGAAAACATAAAAAGGAACAGTGGCTTGGTAGGACTTTTTAGCTTTTATTTATCTCTGTTGTAGTAGTATTAGTAGTAGTAGTAGCAGTACTAGTAGTATTAGTAGTAGCAGTAGTATTAGTACTAATAGTAGTAGTAGTATTTTTTATCCAGCAATATGAAAGGAAACACATTGTGCGATTTACACCAATGAAACTAAAATAACTTAATATAAACAATCATCTACATAAAATTGCAAAGCATAACATTTATGGTTACGTGGTATGTTCGCGCCTTCTGATGGGGCAGCTAAAATGCAGTATGTTGGGTATAGTACAAGGTTAATCAGTTCCAGGGATAGGACAGCAAACTTGTGGTAATCTGGCTTGTTTTACAAACAAGGGGGACATATTCAGAGCTGGCTGGTTGTGCAGGTGTAAAGATGCAACACGCAGAATAGATACTCCGGCCATCTCTAAGGGTATATTAAAATAATATGCATGATCGGTACTGATCGCGCACACTGCCTGAATATCTGCCTTGGATGAGCAGTTGATAGTGGGCAGCCACTGAATCCTGCACAGTGCAACCAGGGACTGTGCGCACACCATCACTAGGCTAGGCATAGCGCATACCTTGATGTGCCATCACCCTAAGCGCAGTATTCAGCTGGGAAATCCTAATGAGCTCATTGGGCATGCATGGCACAAAGGGGCACCGTGCATGCTCATTATGAACCCATTAGCAAGGCTACACCTGGCTGAATGCACCTGATGCCCTGCAATTGCCATGTGAAACAGAGAGCACTCCCCAGCACCCTGGAAGTCTAGTGGCCCCCCTCCCATCCCTGATAGTAAAATATAAACCCCTCCCCAACTCTCCCTGGTGGACTAGTGGCTCCCCTCCCACCCCGATTGTAAATTAATATATCATTCCTATAGTTTCCTGGTAGTCTAGTGGCCCCTCCAGCCTCAACTGTAACAGAAAACTTAATCCCAATATGTCTTTGGTAGTCCAGTGGACCCCCCACCTCCCCACCCACTGAGGCGCCAACATCCCATCCTGCCCCCCCATCTCAGCATGGAAAATGAAGCTGGCGGGCAGCAAAACCCATCCACACACCTCCACAGCCGCCCGCCATCTCAGCTGTCACAGAATGACAGCTTGCATTATGCACTGCAATACCACAACTATGTGAATGAAAGACTGCTCGAAAGGCAGAGTAGAGAAACTTACCAGAGCAAGGGAAAATGATTAAGACTTATTTTGGCTAAGCAGATTAACTGTGTGGTGTTGTTTTGATTTTTTACTCACAGGGATTGCTACTGTTTGTTAACATTTCATTGTTTTATTTTTCTCTGTAGCAAAGTGTTTCTTACAGCGTATATCTTCTCTGAAATTATTACAGGTGGTGCTTTACAGGTTTTACAGTTTTATCTAACATTAGGATAAGCTTTCAGGGTTATTGCACTTGTTGTTGACTGATTGTTTCTGCTCTTACCTCCTTGTTCTTTCATCCGTGGTTCTTCTTTTTTGGCAGGGGAAGTGCCCAGCCACCAACCCCGATCCCCAACCACCCCACACTACACTCCTTTTATAGGGTACCACAGTTGTGACATTTCCTGTGGCAGAGCAGGAAGGGGTGGATCAGTGGGGCCCCCACAAGGTGAGCTCATTTACAGGGGCACTAGTAATTTAACTTGTTATAACAAGTTAAACAAAACACAATCAAACCATTAATTGCATTTTTTTCCCTTTTTTTTCCTTCTAATTACTCTGACTAGGTTGTAAACCCAGCAACTTATCTGGAATGGATATCATTAACTGCAGGTACCGTGGAACAAGTTTCAGAAGGACAGTCTTACAGGATTTAGGACACTGTCCTACATGCTGGAACTTGGGAGTTCTTAGGTCTCAGCTCCGGGCAGCATGGGCAGAGATTGCACGCCTCAAATTTCATATTCAAGAGGAAATACATTATAAGAACCACCCGCCATTTCCCCAGCATCCAACAGAAAAACCTCGACCGCAGAGGGTAGTTGGTCCAGGAGGTTGGCAGGTGGTTAGGAGAAGGCAAATCGGGTGCCCCATCACTCTCTGCTCTCCAACATATTACCTCCAAAACCATATAAACACTACAAACAGGTATCTGCCTCTATCTCTGAAATCAAACAAAGAGGCAGAAGACACTGCAGAGCAGGACACTGCAGCACATGAGCTATCAAAACAAAACTCACCCAAATCAGGAACCAAAACAAAAAACAAAACAAAAAGGAAATCCAAAAAACTTCTGATCATAGGAGACCCCATGACTGGGGGAGTTGATACCCATCTCCAGCCAGGGGTAATGGTCAGATGTCTGCCAGGTACATCAGCAAGGAGAGACACTGACTGCATTGCTAAAATTGTTCACAAAGCAGGAGAAAACATTGATGTCCTAGTACACATAGGGACTAATGATCTCGCATGCCAGTCAGTTGGGGAGACCAAAGAACACCTGACCAGGCTGGGTGACAAACTGTCATCCATTTCATCTGGCATCTCCTTCTCTGAGATCCTGCCAGTCTGGGAGAGGGGAGCAGATGAACAGAAGGTTAGAGAAGGAGAGATAGGGGAGCTAAACACGTGGCTTAAGGGCTGGTGCCAGGAAAAAGGACACAGATTTGTAGGGAACTGGCAACAGTTCTGGGAGCAAAAGTTCTTTAAGTTTGATGGACTGCATCTGACTAAGGAGGGAGTCAGTGCATTGGGGCAGAAGTTTGATGTCTTTGCAGAATATTTAGACTAGCAAATGGGAAGAGGGGTGCAGCACCCCATACGTAAAATGAGAAGAACACCCTTCCCCCCTCAGCTAGTGGTCAAACAGGGATTCAGCATGTTTGCAGTTCACTTGCATCACCAGGTAAGAAAAAAGGTTTGTCTCCCCATACAACGCACTGGGGTAATGCCAAACCTCACCCAACAACTAGCACACCAAAATCTGGCCTATGGAAAATCATGTACACAAATGCTCACAGCCTGGGAAATAAGATCCCAGACCTGCAGGCAATAATGTCAGAGTCTAAACTGGACATAGTAGCAATTAGTGAGACGTGGTTTACCAGTAACCACACTTGGGAGACTTCAGTACCTGGCTATGTGTTGTTCAGAAAAGACCGAGGTGCAAAAAGGGGTTGGGGGGAGTGGCCCTTTATGTCAATGAAAATATCAAAGCTACAGAAATTCATAATACACATAAGGAGCCAGAAGAACTGTGGGTCACCCTGGAAACAGGAAATGGGACAGCTATAAGAACTGGGGTTGTCTACAGGGCCCCAGACCAAGGGGAGTACACAGATACATTACAGTTAGAAGATATACAAAACATGACAGCTAAAGGGGAGGTTCTGATAATGGGATATTTCAACATGCCAGATACAGATTGGTCAATACCAGCAGGAACATCTGCCAGGACTAGACACATAGTGGATTCCCTGCAGGGGGAGGGCCTCAAACAACTGGTACAGCAAACCACAAGAGACAGGGCTATCCTAGATCTAGTACTGACTAACAGGGAAGGGATCACAGATCTTCAGGTAGAAGGTCACCTGGGGCCAGTGACCATCACATGGTATGGTTCAATTTGGCTACTACATCTAAATCATCCTATTCCAAGGCAAAATATGGGACTTCAGAGGAGCTGACTTTGATAAGATGGCCAACAGAGTTAAGCTAGCCCTGGAAAAAGAAACACAGGTGAGGGGTACAGGCAAAGTGGGCAAGCATTAAGAATGCAATACTTGAAGCAACATCCATCATGTTAGACAGAAAGGAGGTGCAAAGAAGAAGGAAACCACTTTGGTTCTCAAATACAGTAGCAGAAAAGGTCAGAGCCAAAAGGCTGGCCTTCAGGAAATATAAGGAACACAATGGGATGAAGATAGGGAGGCATACCAAACTGCCCTAAGGGAAGCAGGAAGGCAGTAAGGCAGGCAAAGTCCTAAACTGAGGAAACACTAGCACGAACAGTAAAAGAAGGTGACAAGACTTTCTATAGATACATTAGTGAAAGGAGAAAGTCCAGAGGATTGCTAAGCAATGGAGAAAAGGGAGCATGTCAGGAGGAGGACCCTGTAAAGGCATCTATCCTAAATAGATACTTTGCTCAGTATTTACTGAAGAGAAGGTAGGGCAGGGCCCACAGCTCAGCATCATGGACACAGGGAGGAGGGAGATGAGCACTACTCCCTTCACAAAAGAAAGTGTCCTACAAGAGCTTGCTAAGCTCAGGGTGGATAAGGCAATGGGACCTGATGGCATACTTCCCAGGGTACTTAAGGAGCTAAAGGTGGAACTAGCAGAACTGTTTGGTGAGTCTGAGCATGGGAGAGGTCACAGAAGACTGGAGAAGGGCTCATGTGATCCTGCTCCACAAGAGTGGTAGCAGGGAGGAGGCGGGGAACTACTGACCAGTCAGTCTTACCTCAGTAGTGGGCAAGATTATGGAGGCACTCCTTAAGGAAAGGATAGTGCAACACCTGGAGTCCATAGGGGCACAGGATCCAAGACAGCATGGGTTTACAAAAGGAAGGTCCTGTCAAACTAATCTCATAGATTTCTTTGACTGGGTAACCAGAGTGGTGGACCAAGGGGGAGCAGTTGATGTCACCTACCTTGACTTCAGCAAAGCTTTTGACACTGTTCCACATAGAAGATTGATAAATAAGCTGAGTAGGCTCAGAGTGGGTCAGAAGTTGGTCAGCTGGGTGGCAAACGGGTTGACGGGCAGAAAACAGAGAGTGGTGGTAAATGGTATACAGTCAGAAGAGATGCAAGTCACAAGTGGGGTACCTCAGGGATCAGTCCTGGGGCCAGTCCTCTTCAACATCTTCATTAGTGACCTTGCAGATGGACTAGAGGGTAAGGCTTGTCTGTTTGCAGATGACACCAAGATCTGCAACAGAGTAGATGTTCCAGATGGGGTGGGCAGAATGAAAAGAGATCTGGGTAAATTAGCAAAATGGTCAGAAGAGTGGCAACTGGGATTTAATGCAAAGAAGTGTAAAATCATGCACATAGGGAAGAGAAACCCTGAAGCCACCTATAGGCTGGGAGGGGAGTTGCTAGCAGTCACAAAGGAAGAAAGAGACTTGGGCATCATCATTTTTTTCCTTATTGGCATTAAGCAGAGAATTGCAGGATTCCATTAAAAGTGTAGTAATTTTATAACCAGAGGGAGTGAAATACAACTGAATGTGCTTGATTGTTGGGGTTGAGACCTAGGATTTAGAGGGATATTTTTGCAACATTTTAAAAGTGTCCTGCTGGCTGAGTAGTTAGGTTTTTATCCCTGGTTTCACTGAAAGATTTTGTGTATTGGAATCAGACAGCAGCCTGCCTACATTGAAAGGCCTGCTTACATCACAGGTGTCACTAGTCAACCAGTTGGATTAATTCTTAAGATTTTCAGTGCAGGAAGAGTGTAAAGCACAGCTGACCTATTTTGGGGCTGACCGCTTTCAGAGCACAAACCACCAGGCTGTTTTGGGGCTGGGGAGGGTTACCTGTGTCTGAGTTGGATGTCTGGATTTTTCTCTGTTTGATTAGCAGGATATTTTCTCTGTCAAATTGTTGTGTAGGGCATCTTGCTGACAGGAAGGCACTCATCGCAGTGCTGGGTCAGAGCTATTAGCTGATTGTTTTGCGAGGGCACAGTTTAGTTAAGAAAACACAGCAGTTGGACCACAGTGGGCTCAGGAAGGGTGAGGATGGTGGAAGAGAGGCACACCCAGTCAGTTGTTCCACTCCACAATCCATACACCATTCTGGGGGAGCATAGCTCCCCTATGGATGCACCCACAGAGGAGACTAAGGAGGCTGAGGACTGCTGTCACAAGGGAGGCCCACAGGAAGGAGACAGAGGACACCACAAGGAAAGGAAACAGCTCCTGGTGGGGGACTCAATTATTAGGGAGATAAAACTGGGGGGAGCAGGGAAAACTGAAGTAAGGTGCCTGCCTGGTGCCATGGCTTGGAGGGACAGGAAGTGCATCCTCAGGATCACGGGAACAGCTGCACAGGAGTCTGAGCTGGACGTCGTTGTCCACCTAGGGACAAATGACTTGGCTCATCATGAGATTAGAGCAGTGCAGAAGGATTTTGTAGAATTGGGGAGGGGCCTAAGACAAGTAGCACACACAGTATCCTTCTCAGAGGTGCTGCCTGTCAATGGCATGAGTGAGGCGAGGTACTTTGCACCATGCAGTTTAATGAATGGTTGAAAAATGGTGTGGAGCACAGGGTTTGCTTCATTGGGGACTGGGGTTCCACCTGGAGGACACCAGCCTATACTAGCAGGATGGTCTGCATCTGTCCAGGAAGGGAACAAGTCTTTTGAGCAATCGGTTTAAATGCTTCATTGGCAAGCTTTTAAACTAGTCAAGTTGGGAGGCACTGATAAGCAGCAGAAAAATCCCGGCCTCCCCCTACAAAAACAGGGTACTAAATGAGAAAAAGACCAAGGTAGAAAGGTCAGTGGGGGATGCTGCAACAGAAGGTAAAGCCATCAAAAAATGGAGAGCAATGAGTACCAATGCCCATAGTCTGAGTAACAAGCTTCCTGAATTAGTGGCCTTGATGGAGGAACATCTGGATATCGTGGCAGTCACAGAAACATGGTGCACACAAAACCATGACTGGGATGTAAACATACCAGGATACACTATCTACAGGAGGGACAGGAGGTAAAAAAGAGGAGGAGTAGTTCTTTACATAAGGGAAGGAATCAAGCAACAGAACAAAATGGTAAACAGGGAGGAGAAGAAGCACTGTGGGTAAATTTGAGACCGCAAGGCACCATAACACGCATAGGGTTGTATACAGACCCTCTTCTCAGGGGAGGAAATGGACAAGGAAATGATAGAAAGTATACTTAGAATGGCAGAAAAGGGAGATATTGCTGATGGGTGATCTGAATATGCCAGATGTTAACTGGAGTGCAGTTGCAGCAGCCACTTCTAAGAGTGGGGTTATTCTAGATGCCCTACAGGGGCATGCCTTGAGACAACTAGCATTGGAGCCCACTTGAGAGGAGCAATCTTAGACCTGGTTCTCTCAAATGGAGATGAAGAGAGATCACAGATGTAGAAGTGGGTAGCCATCTGGGAACTAGCGACCATCGAACAGTATGGTTCACAATAAACACAGCAATAGAGTCAAGCCATACAAAGACAAAGGTACTGGATTTTAGGAGGCTGACTTTGTCAAAATGGGTGAGTGCCTAAGGAATGCACTAGCAAATGGGCAGGAAGGAGGGGTGGAAGAACAATGGGGAATAATAAAAACTGCCATCACAGAGGTATCAAGCCTTTGTGTAAAGCAAATAAACAAAACAAAACGAGGTAAGAAACCACTATGGTTCTCAAAGAAAGTGACAGTGAAGGTTCAAGAGAAAAAGAAAGCATTCAGGAAGTACAAGGAATCACAGAAAGAGCAGGACAGAGAACTGTATCAGTTAAAGCAAAAGGAAGCTGGGAAGGCAGTCATAACAGCAAAGGCCCAAACCGAGGAAAAGATAGAAGGGGGATAAAACGTTTTATAGGTACATCAGGGAGTGAAGAAAGACCAAGGGAGGGATAGTGAGGCTTAATAAAGGGGACGGAGGGTGGGCAGAGGGTGACTGTGAAAAGGCAGAGATACTAAACAAATATTTTTGCTCAGTATTTACAAAGGATGAGGGGGAGGTACCTAAAACAAACAGTAGAAACACTCTGGATACAGAAGTTGATACCAGCCCATTTACAGAAGAAAGGGTTCTGAAAGAACTCTTAAAACTGAAGGTGGACAAAGCAATGGGGCCTGATGGGATTCATCTCAGAATTCTAAAAGAACTAAGGGTAGAACTAGTGACACCACTGACTACCCTCTTTAACAAATCATGGGAGGATGGGGTGGTACCTGAGGACTGGAGGAGGGCAGATGTGATTCCCCTTCACAAAAGTGGGAGCAAGGCAGAAGCAGGAAACTACAGACCTGTTAGTTTAACCTCAGTGGTAGGAAAATGATGGAATCACTTCTGAAGGAAAGAATTGTTAAATATCTAGAGGCCAGAGGGCACAGGACCCAAGGCAGCATGGATTCACAGTGGGAAGGTCATGCCAGACAAATCTGATAGATTTCTTTGACTGGGTGACCAAAGTAGTTGATCAGGGAGGGGCTGTGGACATGGCCTACCTAGATTTTAGCAAGGCGTTTGACACAGTCCACACAAAGATTAATATACAAGTTAGCCAGCCTGGGAGTGGGTCCCAAGATGACTGCCTGGGTAAAGAATTGGCTAGAGAATAGGACACAGAGAGTAATAGTAAATGGAGTCTACTCTGAAAAAAGGGGGGTTAGTAGTGTGGTACCGCAGGGTTCAGTATTAGGACCAGTCCTCTTCAATGTCTGTATTAGTGACATTGCAGAGGGACTGGAAGGAAAAGTATGTCTCTTTGCAGATGACACTAAGATCTGCAACAGAGTTGATGCACAAGGTGGAGTGGAAAGGATGAGAAGGGACTTGGCAAGGTTAGAGGAATGGTCAAATGTATGGCAGCTTAGATTCAATGCTAAGAAGTGCAAGGTAATGCGCCTGGGAAACAAAAACCAAGGGGAAGAGTACACAATGGGGGGTGAGATACTAACAACAACAAAAATGGAAAGGTACCTGGGGTGGTCATATCAGATGACCTAAAGGTGGGCAAGCAATGTGAGAGGGCAGCAAGGAGGGCTGGGGGGATACTGGGATGCATAGGGAGAGGCATCACCAGTAGAAAACAGGAAGTTATTATCCCTCTGTACAGACAGCTAGTGAGACCCCATCTGGAGTACTGCATGCAGTTCTGGAGACCCAGTCTCCGCAAAGACATAGACAGGATGGAAGCTGTCCAGAGGAGGGCAACTAAAATGGTGCAGGGTCTGCACCGGAAGACATATGAAGAGAGACTTAAGGAGCTTAATATGTATAGCCTCGAGGAAAGGAGGGAGAGGGGGACATGATAGAAACTTTCAAGTACCTCAAGGGAATCAACAAAGTCCAAGAGGGTAGCATCTTTCAAAAAAAGAGGTGTGCAAGAACAAGGGGGCACAATTTGAAGATAGAAGGGGGCAGCTCAGAGGTAATTGGAAGTATTTTTTCACAGAGAAGGTGGTGGATGTATGGAACGGCCTTCCAGAGGAGGTTGTGGAGTCACAAACAGTGGTGGAATTCAAGCATGCATGGGACAGTCATAAGGCAATTCTAGCGGGTGAGGGTAGGAAGAAGTAGGCTGCTGGTTAACTAGGATCTGCAGCTTATCCATCAGGTAGGGAAATGGGCAGACTGGGTGGGCCAAGCGGTCCTTATCTGCCGTCAAATTCTATGTTTCTATGTTTCTATCATCACTGATGACCTGAAATCATCCAAGCAGACCTCTAAAGCAGTAGATAAGGCTAGGGGGGTGTTAGAGAGTATTAGTAGGGGTATCACAAGTCGTAAGAGGGAGGTAATAATCCCTTTTTACAAGACACTGGCTAGGCCCCATCTGGAGTACTGCATGCAGTATTGGAGGCCACACCTTAACAAGGACGTTAACCAAACTGACGCAGTCCAGAGAAGGCACCAAAATGGTGCAGGGACTGCATCAAATGGTGCAGGGACTGCATCAGAAGTCATATGAGGACAGATTAACAGAGCTCAATATGTATACCCTTGAGCAAAGGAGGGAGAGAGGTGACATGATCAAGGCATTCAAACACCTTAAGGGCATTAACAAGGTGAAAGAGTCCAACATGTTTAAATATAAGAAAAATAGCAGGACAAGAGGACACAGCATGAGATTAGAGGGGGGCCGATTAAGGGGGAATGTGAGGAGATTATTTTTCACAGAAAGGGTGGTGGATGCATGGAATGGCTTACCACAAGAAGTGGTGGCTATGAATACTGTGCAGGGCATCAAACAGACATGGGATAGGCATAAGGGAGCAATACAGATGACTATGAATAGATGGGTCACTGACAGAGCAAAGGCCGATGGCACATTTATAAGGTAGAAAAAGAAATGGGCAGACTGGATGGGCCTTGCCGTCCTTATCTGCCGTCAACTTCTATGTTTCTATGTTTCTATGTTACAGTAGATACTGCAAGCCCATTAGTCAACAGTGTCAACCAATGATATTATAGTGAATACTGTAAACTGTCATTCTGTTGCAGCACAGTCAGTGGGCAACCATGAAGGTGTGCATGTTGGTTTTGCTGCTGCCAGCTTCATTAGCCAAGCTGGCACGGGGGAGTGGGGGGTCCACTGGACTATCAGGGATATGTTATGTTTTCTGTTACGATCAAGGCTGGGGGGCTACTAAACTGCCAGAGAACTATGGAGACACTATATTCATTTACAACCGGGGATGGGGCCACTAGACTACCAGGGAGAGTTGGGGATGGTTTTATATAATTGGGGCTCTGAGTGGGACCACTAGACTGCCAAGGAACTATGGAGATGCTATATTCCATTCACACTAGGGGATGAGAGGGGGTTGCCACATGGCTGCTGGGCCTGTGGGTGGCTGGCTGATTTAGGCCTGCTTTTCATGGCAGATCTTTGTGCCACACATCTCTGGACAGTGAGGGGCACATTCCCTCTGAATATGCTGCTGTGCACCTGCCTGCACTGCCATGGCCTGCCTGTGGGTGGCTGGCTTATTTAGGCCTGCTTTCCGTGGCTGATCTTTGTGCCATACATCTCTGGACAGTGATGGGCACAGTCCCTCTGAATAATGGAAGCTGAAAAATGGTTCCTCGATCACCGTCTGGTTCTGAATCTTAAAAAAAAATGAAATCTATGATTTTTGCACACCGCCAAAGTAACTCCAGAAATGCTCCCCTTCACGTCACCCCCAGCACACTCTGCCCCGATGAACAGGTATCAACTTACAAACATCTGGCCATTGCCTTCGACTCCGCATTCACCTTCCACACCCATCGTAACGCTTTGTCATCAGCCATGAATGCCTGGATTGGTCTCCTCTACTGCCACAAAGACTGCCTTCCTGAGTTTGCCCTAAGACTTGCTATCACTTCGTCCATTCTGTCCTTGGTGAATTATGGACTCACTACCCCACTGCCCTCACTAAAGTCCAGGCCTCTATCAACAAAGCATGCCTGTAGGCTCCTGACCGGTGCCCACAGCAGAACTCACACATGCCTACTCTACTCTGCCTCTAACATACTCACCTTTGATGAACGGCTGCAATACCACACCTGTATATTGACAAAAAAGACTCTACTTGGGCTTTGCGCCCCAGGTGTCACCACACCCCTGCAACAGGCCTCCCACCCAGCACTCACCCACAATGCCACCAAAGCCACCTTCCAGGTGCCTAGAGCTAGGACCTCACTCAGGTCCTTTCACCTCAGAGCACCCGCTTGGTATAACTTCCTCCCCACACACATCACAAACATCCCCAAAATCTGCCCCTTCAAAATAGCTCTACGCAAATACCTCACTGACAATCGGAGCTGTACTTGTCTATAATAGTGCTTTCCTACAGCACCCTCTGAACCCATCTGCCCGCTAATCCTACATACAGCCTAGCTTACTTAGAACTGGTTCCTGTTATCTGCACGCCATGCACAGTACCCTGCAGGTGCCACAGGGTAAGAATTAGTCTTGTATTGTTATTTTTTTCTTGTTTTGCTTTACTGTTTTGTAGTATTATTACTTTTGTTCTCCCCTCTTCTGTATCTCACCTGTTTTTGTCACTGCAATTGCCTTGCTGTATACACCTTGTATTTCATCTGTATTGTTAACCAATGTCTTGCCTCACAAATATGTTTGCCCCCCCTCCCTGTGATGAGGTACCTTTGTAAATGAGTCTCTGAATTAAAGGTTTGTAAATCTGATCTATGAAATAAATAAATAAAATAAAAAATGTGCTGTTGTACACCTGCCTGCAGTGCCATGGCCTGCCTGTGGGTGGCTGGCTGATTTAGACCTGCTTTTCATGGCAGATCTTTGTGTCACACATCTCTGGATAGTGAGGAGCACATTCCCTCTGAATATGTCGCTCTGTGACATATTCATATGTGACCCATAAGTGGAGTTATCCCAAGGGAGACTACCCCTGCCTACATGAGTAAGTGCAGGTTAAGGGTCCAAGTTACTAGAAACGGGTGCCTCCACCTGGAGGACAGGGTCAATGGTAGCATAGCTGCTGTGGGTACAGCCCCCAGGGACAATATTACCCACTTTTTCCCTCTTGCAGCCTAAATGGTTCACTGAATACACAATTCTAGTTAACACCAAAAAACAGATTTAACACCACACTTGTTACACTTGCCACTAGGGCTGGTTCAGATGGCTCAGCCCTGGAGACCCCCTGTAAAACAAGGTTTAACACAGCCACCAACAGTATTTCAATGCTGACTGTATAGAGGTACACCACAACCAGTTTAAGTGCAAAAGGATTCAGATCCGATTTATTTAGAGGCAGTAACAAGGAAGGGGGCGTGATCTAGAGCTCGATTCTCGCTATGATTAAATGAGGTTAAGCATGCATGCTTCTAAGATACATAGATATATAGACAGTGTCAGCAGATAAGGGCCTATGGCCCACCCAGTCTGCCCATTTGAGCTTGTAAGTTCAGTTTGTTTTCCTAGAAGTCTGTTGCCCCTTACCCCTGACCTCCAGAATTCCTTTATGTCTATCCCATGCATTCTTAAATCCCGTGATTGTTTCAGCCCCCACCACTTCCTCTGGCAGGGTGTTCCACTTGTCCACCACCCGTTCTGTGAAGAAGTCCTTCCTCATGTTTCCTCTGAATCGTCCTCCCTCCAACTTCATCCCATGCCCTCTAGTCCTGGTGCATCTTTTTTGCTTAAAAATAGTGTATTCCTGCACCCTGTTCCTCCCTGCAAGATACTTGTATGTCTCTATCATATCACCTCTCTCCGTCCTCTCTTCCAGGGAGTACATGTTCAGTTCCTTCAACCTGTCTTCATAGGACTTGTAATGCAATCCATGCACCGTCTTTATTGCCCTCCTCTGAACCTTCTCTACCCTGTCTATATCCTTACGTAGGTATGGTCTCCAGAACTGTACACTGTACTCCAGATGGGGCCTCACTAGTGTCTTGTATAGCAGAATTATTACCTCCCTTTTCCAGCTAGTGATGCCCCTGCCTATACATCCCAGCATCCTATTTGCTTTACCTGCTGCCTTGTCACACTGTTTCCCTGCTTTGAGGTCATCAGAGATGACAACCCCAAGATCCCTTTCCTGCTTGGTGCATGCTATATCCTCACCCCCCAACTGATATATTGTGCCAGGGTTTTTGTGCCCCATATACATTATCTTGCACTTCTTTGCATTGAATTTCAACTGCCAAACCCCTGACCATTCTTCAAGTTTCTGCAGGTCCCTTCTCATTCTGTCTACACCCTCTGGTGTGTCTACTCTGTTACAGAGCTTTGTGTCATCAGCGAACAGTGAAATTCTGCCTTCTAGGTCCTGCTCAATGTCACTGATGAAGATGTTGAATAGGACCAGTCCGAGCACTAATCCCTGTGGTACCCCACTGGTCACTCTTCCCTCTGTGGAGTGACAGCCATTTACCACCACCCTCTGTGTCCTGCCACCTAGCCAGTTACCTACCCACCACACTACTGTCCTGCTCACACCCATATTCCCCAATTTGTGTAATAGTCTTCTATGTGGCACAGTGTCAAAGGCCTTGCTGAAGTCCAGATAGGCCATGTCCACTGCCCTCCCCTGATCTACCTCCCTAGTCGCCCAGTCAAAAAATTCAATGAGGTTGGTCTGACATGACCTCCCCCCTGGTGAAACCATGCTGCCTTGGGTCCTGTAGTCCATTGACAACCAGATGTTCCACCAATCTCTCCTTCAGTAGTGCTTCCATGATCTTCCCCACTACCAAGGTGAGGCTGACTGGTCTGTAGTTCTCTGCTTCCTCTTTGTTCCCGCTTTTGTATAAGGGGACTACATCTGCTGTCCTCCAGTCTTTGGGTATCTCTATCACAGCCACACACACTCTGGGTACCCAGCTGGACTTACAGGTTAGTCTGAAGCATTGCCCTGGGTAGGTCGGCATTGCAGCAGTTGTTAGGGCCCTTAAGAAGGAAAACACAACATGCACCTTTAACCAAAATTTGTATTCTGGAGCCGGATGGCTCAGTTTGTGACAATCAAAACAATTAAATCAGATGACACACTTTGATTAGGTTTTTGTTGCAGGGTGCTACTCTGTGAGATACTCACGATACCCAGACCAGGTTGCAGGATTGATGAAATGGAGACCTCAGGATGAAGTGCTAGTTTGCCAGGGGAAGCAGGGCCCACATGATTCACCATGGTGTCATTCCTGTTCAATAGTGTTGAGCAGGGAGCCGAATCCCTGGGTGGGTCTCTCATCAATCGAAACTCTGCAGCATGAGCAGCAATCAGGGCTATGGTGTTGAGATCCAGACCAGTTGGTGGAAATGGATTCAGTCCAGTTATTGTTGCTGGACACTGCTTCCAGCAAGCGTGACACATACAAGCAGTGGGGAACCAAATCTTGAGCCACTATTAGCATTCAGCACACTTATAGTAAAAGTAAGGCACCCACAGTTCAGATGACAGTCCGGTTGCAATACACAGGATTTTTTCTTTGCAAACCATATGCTCTGTGGCCGTGGTGGAAGTCCTGACAGGTCTATCGCACAACAGCAAGTCTACGATCCTCTTCAGTCTGTAGTTGTCACAAACCAGAAGAAAGTCACAAGTTCAGATAAAGTCAGATTCAGGTATTCAATTCTGTTCACTTGGGAAGATGGTAGCAGGCAGGCCAGATGCAACCTTCCTGCAGATGTCCCCTGCGCACTATGCAGGAGCAGCTGCTCGAATCTTTTGAGATCCTTTCACTCTCAACTCCTACTCCAGACTGACTCCTTGCTGCAGGCAGCATGGGACTTTTCAGGTGGTCCAAAAGATTTGGTTGGTTGATCCATCTGTCTATCACAGCTTGGGCTCCCCCTCCAGGTCCATTAAGGCACTGAAGGGTGAAAACTACAATTTCTACAGAAATTCACTCTCACAAGACCCCTGGGGGCAGGCTCCATTTTAGGGCCCCTAAAAGGCACCGATTGGTAAATACTGGCAGTCCAGAACCAAAATGGTGATGTAAACAGAGAGAATCCTTGCTGTAAATGAAGGCAGCTTAGACAAACTACATTATCGCTATCATTAAAGCAGATAACCAGTAATCAATTATATTTCATGATAGATCTTTCTCCGTGCAAATAGCGATGGCAGAAGGAAGCAAAGATATGGCAGCCCAGGCGGGACTCGGGCACTGGAACACTCTGCCCTACCCAGATTAATTATTTTCTACAGGAATAGCACTTCTTAAAGTGACAGGCACGGAGGCTATTGGGGCACTCACATGCAAATGGCTACCAAACAACTAAAACACAGGGCACCAGCCTGGCAGAGGGCATTAGGCAAGCCCAGGAAGAGATTTTAGGAACCCCCATTTGTAGGGGGGTTAGTCATAGGAATGCCCCTCTTCACTTATGCGAGACACGTTACTGCTGAACCATTGCCCATTCCCTTGTGGCCAGCGCATCCTGCCCTTCTGAATATCACGCCACCATGCACTGTTAGGGTCACACAGTGTATCATCCAGTGCCACCAGGTTGTGCCACGCCGCTCATCTCCTTTGAATATGGGGGCCCAGTTTATTATTGTTGTTTTTTTTTTTTTTTTAATACATGTTACATAACCTCAGATTTTTAAAAATCCTATATTTGATTTTCTTTGGGGCACTTCAAATTCAATACAGCTTTCTGATCTCTGCCCAGGCTTCAATATTCTTATGGAAACATTATTACATATATAAAATCAGGGACTTTCTATTTGAGACATTTGAACAACAGTTCCAGTAATATGAAGCTGCCTTCTCAAGTTTAAATGCAGCCAGTTGAACATTCTGTACAAGATGCAGGAGAGAGCATGTTGTTGACAGGGCTTGAAATAACCAGCTGTTCACCCATCCTGGACAGCCATTTTTCATTTGGGACAGTCGTTTTGTGAAGTCCGCCTGTCCCTTGGACAGGCAGTTTTGAATTGATGCCAGATATTGTTTTGGGCACTAGGACCCAGCGGCAAACGGGAGGAATCCTGCCGACGTCATGTTGACATGATGCGTAGCTCCACCTGCCAAAAAGTGCAGCTCCGCCTGCCCATTCAGTCTTCCCGCTGAGGGTCAAGTGACTGCAGCTACTAGTGTCACCTGACCTCTCTCAGCTGGCGGGAAGACTCACAGACACTGAACATGTGCAGTCGGGTATCCTGACTCGCTCTCCTCACTTTCACTTTAGCCTTTGCATGGTGAGGAGCTCCGCGAGTAGGAGAGTGAGTGCTGTGCTGCCTTGTATATCGGGGGCACGAGTTAGCACAGAGCATTTCTTGTGCAGCAGCAATCTATACACAACAGCCCTTTTCAGGGCTCTGACCTTTTTTCTTACCAATGAAAAAAAATTGAAACTGATCTTGCTGTCTAAGTCGGGGGACAGATGGGACCTAAGGAGGAGGAGGACAGGGGAGAGGAGTGGGAGGGTAGTGGGGACTTATTATTTTGTTTTGGAAGCCACAACTGGAAATAAATAAGTTTAAAGTGCTTCTCTGGTGACAGTTTAAAAAATGAATCAGTCACACCGGGCTCAGGGCTGCATTGAGGGCTCTGTAGTGCAGTCTGCTGCAGAATCTCATAGTGGTGGAAAACAAACTATCCATACTCCACTGTGTGTGCTGATTTGCAGAAAAAAAAGTCAGAGAAAAATAAAAATAAAACATTTTAGTCAGGGCTTCTGGTAATGAATAAGTTGAGTAAAAGACAGTGCCCCTATTACCATGAATGCTGAGCATTAACCCCAGTGCCTCTGTTCAAATTCATTTGTGAGCAGCTCACTTCAGTCCACTTCTTTTATTCCACTGAGGTCAGTGCTCTCAAGGTGGGATTAAAAAAAGGCTTCTGGTCTGGTTTAACTTTGAAAAAAAAAAAAGAGACTTCTGCCTTGAGGGGTCTGTGCAGCTGAGCTCTGTGCTGTGTTGCCTTTTGTTGATCACTCCATCATCAAATAAGCCCTCCACTGTATTTCTGTGCACTGCAATCTGCAAAAAAAGTATACGGTGAGGGAGGAAAATATTGGGGAGAGGGGGGCAACCAGAAAAACAAAAGCAAACAATTTTAAAAATATGAAGAGTAAAATTAGGGAGGCTATCCCAGGGGTATTGTGGTGAGAACTAAATGCTTGCCTAGAGTCTGTGTGTTGACTGAACTTCTGGTGGTGTGGGTAGGTGAGTTCAGGGAAGGGGAGAGGGAGTGAAAAAAAGAAAGCAGTCCGGCACTGTCAGAAGGAGACAGGAGTCAGTACTACTCTGTACTGTTGTAGACCTGAATAAATTCTCTGTTAACCCACTCTCTCAAAAAGCCATGTGATCTGCAAGTGGTCTGATTCCTGGGATTTAACTCTAAAAATTGATAAGCGTTTTGCTCATAAAAGTGTTAAATTTTTGTATAAATGCATAGCTCTTGCCTCACTGTGTTTAATAAACACACTTCTAGAAAATCTATAAAAATACTTTCTCTGCAGTTAGTATAGTCCCAAGAAAAAAACTGCTAATTAATTATTTAAAACCCTGGATTCTGAATAAAAAAATATATCTTGACTGTTCGAGTGTGCGGAGAGGTGAAGGCAAGGCTCTAAGCTTATTGTTCACTCAGCCTGTGTAAAGCCTTCCAGAGCTGTTAGCTACAGCTTGAACCTTGAAGATAGATACTGACAGACTGACTGTGCTAACTTAAACTAGTCCTGTCAGCCTGCTGCTGTGCTCTGCCAGCGGACTAACTGAATAAAAGTAAAATTGGGTGACTGTGACAAGAAGGCACTGTCAAAGGGAGAGGGGCTGAATTGAGCGACTCAGACAATGTAAACAAAGAGTAAAAAAAAGCTTGTTTCTGGGGTTTTGTTTTGTGGATAAAAAAGAAATGCTAAATTAAAACAAATATAAGTAGTGCCTGCAGTGCTTCTGATTGAGAGATAAGGCTCTCTGTGGATGTGGAGGAGTGGAGAGGAGGAGGAGGACTAATAAAAAATTCAGTGACAACAAGGAGAGGAGTGGGGTTGAATTGAGTTACCGTGACCCAGATTAAAAAATATTAAACCAAACCCAAGAGTAACAGCAATATCATGGCAGGCTGCTTGTGTATAGAAAAAAAAGGATTGCAGGTGGGGGGTGGGTAAAAAAAATACTGAGTGAGTGTGAGTGACATCAAGGCACTGTCAAAGGGAGAGAAGGGGATTAAATTATAAAACAGTTGTGAAATCTGAGTGGGAGGAAAATATAAATCTCCTTTTTACAGGGAGGGCGAAAAAAAACTAAAGAAATGGTTCTTCTGATATCTCTCTGATCATCACTTAACTGTAGAGTCCACTGTCTTCCAGAGTGCCTCACTGCCTACTGTGCTTTAAATTTGTGCTACTAGCTTAAGTATTCTTAGCTAAGTAAACCAAAAAGGGGAAAACATGTCTTTGTGAAAGTTTAGCTTTAAAAAATTACAGGAAAGCCTTCAGTTTCAAACCAAGAGGGAGGAGAAAGCTTGGGTTCCTCTATGTGTACTGCTTCTCCCTTACTGATAGACTCAGTAGCACTAATTACTCACCCTGACACCACCATTGTGGTCACAGATGTGACAACTTGTAGTGCCACTGCTGATATGCCAGCAACTCTCACTACTGTTGAAAGTGGAACAAAAAGAAAAAGGGGGTTCCAGGAGACCTGGAAGAAAAATAGGGAGTGGCTACTATATGAGCCTAATGTGGGTATGACCTGCTCATACTGCAAAAAATACTAAAGGGAGACAAACACTTTCATGAGTGGCTGTAAGAGCATGAGACTTGAAAATGTACGTGTTCATGAACTCTCCAAACCTCATGAATTAGCCAATGAAAAAAATATTGTGTGTAACACTGAACCTTCCAACTTAGCAACAGAACGAGGAATAATACAAATGGAAAAAATGAGGCGACACAAGTAGAACATTTGTTTAGAACAACTCTTTATTTGATTAATTCAGAACACCCATTCACAAATTTCCCTGGCATCTTAGAATTACAACATGTAAATGGTACAAATGTCGGAGTCAGTTATAGAAGTGACAAACAGGCAGCAACGTTCACACATTTTATTTCAGAATCAATAAGGATAAAAGATGCAAAACTGGTTAATAGTAACACTTTTATCTCTGTCTTATGTGACTCGAGCACTGATGCCTCAGTATAGAAGAGGAGGCAGTCTATATTAGGTCAATGGAAAATTTCCGTCCAGTTAACAAATTTGTTTCCCTTCAGCCAGTCTCTATTCCAAATGGTGAAAGCATTTATAACTCAATAAGTGATGCCTTAGAATTCACCTTGGACTGTAAAGAAAAAATTGTTGCTTTTGGATCTGATGGGGCACCCATCATGTTGGGTAAAGTGACTGGGGTGTTTGGCAGGATTTTGAAAGACGTACCTCATTTGTTAGGGATTCAGTGCAGTGCCCACACAAGTTGAAGCTTGCTATAAAGCAATCAGCAACATCTATTCCATACATGAAAGCAACAGATGAAGTCTTAATGGGTTTCTATAAAATATACCATAAGTCTCCCAAAAACTGGGCTGGTCTCAAAGAGTTAGCCAGTAATATGAGGTACACCATTCACAAACCAGTTAACATATCAGGGACCCGGTGGGTTGCACACAGAGAAAGGGCTCTGTCTGTTATTCTGTCCAGCTACAAGGCCTTGTACATTTACAGCACATTGCTTCCACACCAGCGCAAACAACAGCTCAGGCCAGTGGGTTGTTCAAAACAATAAGTACTACAAGATTTGTCCTCTTTTCTCAGTTTCTGGCTGAATACCTTTCTGTCATGATGGCCTTCAGTCTAACTCTACAGAGAGACAGCTCAACAGTAGAAACAATAGTCAGTAAGGTTGAAAGCACAGTGCTCTGGCTAGAGAACTACCCTGCACAGGATAAACTTGACAAAGTCTGCAAGGAATTGCTCTTGCTCCCTGACTCTGACACAGCTGACAGTGACACTAGCACAAGTCGACTGACAGGCTCAGCCAGTACTCAGGTTCAGTACCGTGGATCTGATATCTTCATTAACTTAGAAAGGGGATATTCTATAGATAGAACCAAACAGGCAGTGTTGTGTGATGTTACAAGCCTTCTTTCATCAACAATTGAAAGTATTAACTCACGATTTTCCAATTTTAAAACAGATAAAGTCCTACGGTCATTCAGTATATTTAACCCATTACAGTTACCAGATAGTGACCACCAGCTGGCCCTTTATGGCAATGAGGAATTCAGAACCCTCACAGAGCACTACAGTGACCTACTGAAGAAACACAATCATAATGTAAACTTGAAGTGCAATGGTTAGAGCTTAAACCACTTATGAAAAAATCACTGCATAAGCTGTCTCGGAAATTTCACTATTTGGATTTCTGGCAAATAATTCTCCATAATGATGCATATGAACAGTGATTCCCTGATATTCTGGTCTTAGTCACAATAGCTCTACTGATCCCAACCCAAACTGCAGTAGTTGAGAGAGGATTCAGCTTGATAGGCAGAGTGAAGTCTGACTGGCGGTCCTGTCTGTCTCCAATGACTACATCTGAACTAATGCGTGTCAAGCTGTCAGATGCTAGTGTTGCTACATTTGACCTGCAGGATGCCATAACACTATGGTTCAAATCTGGAAAACAAAAAAGAAGACCTCATGTGAGACCATATGGCTGCAGACAAGATTCAAGTTCTGATTCAGAAATAGACTAGACTCAATCAGTGTTTTACCTTGAAAAATAACCCCCCAAAAAGCAACAGTTTTCTCTATTTCCACTTTACAGTCCATTTTATGTTTTAAGTTTAAAATTTATCTCACAAAAATGTGGACAGGTAAAACTTTGTCCGGACAGGCAACATTTACATTTCACCTGTCTCTCGGACAGGCATCTCAAAAAAATTATTTCTAGCCCTGGCTGTAGAGCATTAAGGACACACCTGGCTAAGTGAATATACAGGATGTCCACCTTATTTATGTAACAAACCCCTCCTAAAAGTAGGAGAAGGTGGTTGCTACCATATGTGGCCAACAGGAGAATGTTGCCCAGACATCAGCCTCTATGGGTGAAGTTGATACAGTAAGAGCCAGAAGTTGTATATAGACATGTTCCTTCAAGGTGTGAGCATTCTTGAGGTTTTGTGTTCCTGGGACTAGCAGCTGGTGCACTCTTTCTTTTTTGGGGGGGTAAGAATCCACTAAGTGACAGAAAGCTGTTGGAGTGGAGACCCCCAGTGTCCTCACTGGGTATGCACCCTGGGGTGCAGGCGAGGGGGTCAGCTGAGACACTCAAGTTATTGGTGCTGGGTGAAGGGGGTAACCAGGTACTGCCACCAAGGTGCTGGGGAGTCATGCCCACCAAGAGCCTTGCTGAACGACTTGGGCTGGGGCACAGGAAAATCTCAATGTATGCCCTTATCTGAAAGTCTGCTCCTGAGAAAGCCAGGAGGTCCTATACACCTCACTATGGCAATGGCATTGGTGCAACTTTATTTATTTATTTGGAATTACAAACCTTTGAGTCAAGGACTTCTTTCCAAAGGCTCCACATCAGATTACATACAGATTCACAGGCTTAAAAATGCAGGATGCAGTAATACATATTAGACAGAGTACATGGGTATAGGCACGAAAAACAGGAGAGTAATGTTATGAGGATTACGGTCTTAGCAGGTGGCAATACAAAAACAAGTACAGAAAAACATGGGCATCTTACAGACCTTAGTCATACAGAAGTTACAATAATAGTGAGGAGGTCCTATACAGGATATTAGCTAAATTCAGTTCACAGACAAGTACAAAATTTAGGCAGTGCAGCCTGGAGAAGGCTATTGTCATCTGGGGTCAAAGTAAGGACCTGGGAGGAAAAAAGGCCTGGAGAGTTAGGGCAGTATCTGCTAGTTGCACATGCAGTGGCAGGTGGATAGAAGGCAGGTCTTTAGAGCTGCCTTAAATGGACCAATTTTTGAGAGTTGGGTAGTTGGGGGGGCATTGTACCAGTGAGGTGCCCTGTAATGGAAGGATCTCTGGGCAAGTGAGGTCCGCGCCATTGGGATTTTGAGAGTAGCCCCATGTGCACTGTGAGTAGAGGCAGCGGGAGATGCCAGGTGAAGGAAGGGGGAGACTCCTGGTGGGGAGAGGCCTAGTAGTATTTTTTTTTGCTAGGAGGCAGAGCTGGTAGTGAGTCCTTTCGTCAAGATTGAGTAAATTGGCTAGGGAACATAGGGTGCATGTGTGGATCTGTCTGTCTACACCAGTGAGGAGCCTGCAGGCTTTGTTTAGTGCCATTTGGACTCTGCCGAGGACGGTGGCATCAGCCGCAGCATAGATTAGAAGGCCATAATCTATCAGCGACAGAACAGAGGAGGTAACAGCGAATTTGAGGGCCTCGGGGGGGGGAAACAGTCCTTATGGTGGTATAGGAGGCCTGTACTCATGTTAGTTGCTGAGGTGAGGAGGTTGATATGGGAGTGAAAAGTGAGGGTGGAGTCAAAAGTGACACCCAGGCGTTTGTAGCTGTTAACTTGCTCAAGGGGGAGAAGTGAGCTGGATCGTATATGGAGAGGTGTGTTTTTAGACTTATTTTGATGGTGAGCAAATAATATTGCTTTAGGTTTTTTAATGTTAATAGTCTGTGTTTGCTAAACCAATTTTCAATTTGGCTAAATGAGTGTTGCACGGTGGTCTGAAGAGAGCAGGATGTGTGGAGAGGAGAACAGCATCATCTGCATAAAGAAGAACTTTGCTGGGGTAGGAGATTGGTAGTGCATTAATGTAGACACTAAAGAGAAGAGGGCCCAGGATGGAGCCCTGTGGAATCCCAGAGCGGACTGGGTGGGTGCTGGAGAGGGTGTTGTTTATTTTGATGCACTGAGACCTTGCAGAGAGATAGCTAGTGAACCAGTCCAGCGGGCCTTGGGAGAGACCTAGTTGTTGAAGGGTGTCAAGTTGGAGAGGGTGACAGACCATATTAAAGGCCTTGGAGAGGTCAATATAGACAGTCCTCGCAAGGTGGCCTTTGTTGAGTGTTTCGTGGAGGAAGTTTGAGAACTCAACCAGTGCAATGGTTATACTATGACCTGGTTGGAAACTGTGTTGCTCTTTGCATAGTAGGTTGTGGGAGGTAAGATATCCCAATAATTGGTCTGCCACTATTTTTTCCAGGGCTTTAGAAAGAGGGGGAAGAATAGAGATTGGTCGATAACTGCAAGGGGAGGAGGTGTCACCACCTTTGAGGATAGGAGTGATTACATCCTTTTTCCAAGCAAGGAAGAACTGGCCCAGGCAAAGGGAGTGGTTTAATAAATTGGTCACAGGGTTTAGCAGTACATCAAGGGCCTGTCAAAGGATCATGGGGTCCAGAGGGTCTGAGGAGGGGCTGGTGCCCTTGAAGGCTTTTGTTAGGTAGTGCATTGAGTGGGACCCTGGACACTGAAAGGGAGGGACCTTGGGCACCTGGGATGTGTCTCATTTCACTGGTTGAGGATCTGGGTTTGCCACAGTTAGGGAATTTAGAGGAACCACTAATAGGGTGCAGGAATCCCAGGGGCCATTTCTCAGGGAGCAACTCCTGAGGGGTTTCAGGCCTGAGGTAGGTTCCCCTAAAGTTCACTGTGGCCATCCCAATGGGTGGATACCACCCAAGACCTGTGCCCTTACATCATAGAGAATCCAAGAAACAGATGAAGCATGTATTGCATACAGACAACAGAAGCCAGGTAAAAGTCTCATCTCTATAACTTATGCGGAGAGGGCAAACTCCACAAACAACATCAGGGATCCGGAGACCCATGTCATCAAAATGCCATCCTGGTAGAGTGGGTCACAAGAGTATGCATTTAACGGGTGATGTGGGTAATGGCCAGGATTTCTGGAGACTTGGGGTCTATTGGCCCATGACTACTTACTGTACAAATGAACTATGGCCTAAAGTCTTCCACTAAAGTCAAGTTCTTGAAATCCATTGGTCCAGTGCAGTTTGTTCCACTATCTTTTTTTTTTTTTATTTAGCTGTTTGGTTCCCATCGCCTCCTCCTGCTGACTGGAGACATGGAGACATAGGCTTTTTACGGTTCCCGGCCCCCCCGAGGCCACAGCACATGGCTGTGCAAGCATGTGGAGAAACGCTGCACAACCTGTGGTGCCAGCTCAGCTCTTTCCACCTCCCATAACTTTTTGCCACCCCCTCTCCACCTGTGGTACCCACTGGACCTCCACCTGGTGGGAGCAGAACTATAGGGGAGAACCAACCGTCCCTCACCACCCTCGAGAGAGGAGAGTTGCCCATCAACATGCTTGATTCTCCCCATGCTGGCACTCCGATGACCCAAGGTCGTTCCCAAACCCAGGTCGCTGGCATAGCATGAGGTAAGGCATCCAACACCTCAACCCTCAGCGCCACCAGGCCGGCGTTGTTCCATCATCTTGAGGTGTAAAATTACAAAAAGAAGGTTCAGCTCCTGGGTAATTTCAAAACTTATCTTTGTTTTATCCTTCACCATAAGTATCAAAATTTCAGGACTGGCTTCTACCAGTGGGGAGTTGGCCTGTCCTGGGAGTGGAATACTTTTCATAAAATGCAAACACATTGGCTATAAATAAACCAAGTAGATGCCTGGGAGATAAGTAAAGCTGATCATCCTTATAGGTTATAATCCAGAAACATTTTCCAGGACGCTTGTGCTGGGTTAAAGTAGAGACACCATCAGTCCTGAGGAGGTATTGACATAGTCATGAAAAACAGGTTATTCACCTGTAACAGTAGTTCTAGGAGTGGTATATGTTGTTCATCCACACTTATTGGCATGTTCCTTTCCCTTCCAAGGTTCTCCGGAAGTCTTCAATCTGGCTCCACCCACCCAGCCGGGTGGTATATACCTCAGCTCTGCCCCATGTCACCAGATCTTAGCCTGCTGGAAGCCAGGTGTTGTGCGTCACAGCAGGGGAAGTTGGGTGGGTCCATGAGGATGAACCTATACCACTTCTAGAACTACTGTTACGGGTGAGTAACCTGTTCTTCTAGGATCGTGGATATGTTTTTCATCCACACTTATTGGTAGACTCCTAGCAGTTCTCCGAGAGGAGGGACACATGGCACACACCCCCTACTTGGGGAACAGAAATTGGAGAACTGAGGCCCCAAAACCAGCATTCTGGTGTGACTCAAGGTCAATGTGGTAGTGGGTGATAAAGGTGTTTGCTGACTTCCAGATAGCAGCCTGGAAGATTTCCTGGAAGCAGCCACCGATGCAGCAGAATGGCAGGTAGAGTGAGCTCTTCTCCCTCTGGGAGGCTCCTTGCCAGCCAACTCATAACATAGACCTATGCAAGATGTAATCCATCTTGCATTGGTCTGCTTCACTGCAGGTCTGCCGGAAACGGCTTCAGCGTAGGTGACACACAGCTGGCGAACCTCTCTGTGAATTTCCACCATCCTCTCCGTATAGTAGGAGAGAGCACTTCTCAGGTCCAAAGTATGGAGCCTGTACTCAGCCTCAGAGGTGTAGTTAGGGTAATAAACTGTCAGAGTTAATACCTTGTTACGGTGACACTGTGACACCACCTTCGGAAGGAATTTCAAATGGGGGCACAGGACAACCTTGTCCCTGTGGAAGACCAGATAAGGGAGTCCACCAAAAGCACCTGGAGCTCCCCTGTCCTTCTAGCAGATGTGATAGCCACCAGATAGGCTATCTTCCATGGCAGATGTGACAAGGCACACTTGTGCATGGGTTCCAATGGCTTGCCCATGAGCTTTGCCAGTACCAGCAGTAGATCCCACGGAGGTGGAGAAATTCACACACCACAGGGATATATGATCCAACTCTAAAAAAACACCCATACTATCTACTACCACTATTACCAATCCACCCAAAAGAACTGCAAAGTACACCTAAAATCAACAACTGCAAACCCCCTTTGAAGAAACAAAAATGCGTTAAGAATGTGCCACTCAATAGAACAAAGATACAGGCACCACTAACACCAAACAAAGCTACCATTGAAAAGCATAACATTTCCTAGTCGATTCCTTTCACGATGCCTCCACAATGGTGAAGACATCGTTGAAAAGACCCAAAGCCTGAAACTCTAGCCACTCAGATACCAGGCTGTGAGGCACAGGGATTGAAGGTCCAGATGGAATACCTTCCACTGACTGAGAAAGATCAGGTCCAGGTGTGTACAAAGCCACTCCAGGTGCCAGCAGCTGAGGCTGAGGAGATCTGGGTACCAGAACTGGCATGGTCAGTCTGGGGCTACCAGGATCACCCTCGCCATGCCCCTCCTCACCTCGAGAAGCACCTCGTGGATCAAGAGAAATGGAGGAAAGATACAGAAGAGGCCTGGTGTCCACAACCATGAGAAGGTATCCCCCTGCAGTGAGGGAGGTGCGGGCATGAACCAGCATTAGCTTGGTGCTTTCCCTGAAGGCAAACATGTCCACCATCGGTTTTCCCAATGGGAGAACAGGCTGTAAGCTACCTCTGGATGGAGAGACCACTCGAGGGATATCTGGCCCAAACAGCTGACAGCATCCACCATATGGTTCGAGGCTTCTGCCACATGGATGGCTAGGAGATCCACCTCCAATCACCTCATGGGGGTCAAGATGTGGAGCGCCTCCTTGCACAGCAGACAGGAGTGCATGTTGCCCTGTTTGCTGAGGTAGTACATGGTCATGGTATTGTCCATTTGGACTTGAACCAATTGACCCTGGAACTGAGGAATGAAAGTTGACAGTGGCAGTCTGACTGTTCTGAGCTCCAACAGGTTGCTGTGGCATCAGGACTCCTCCTCGGAGGTCCACAGCTCATGGGCCATTTTGTCCCCCATGTGGGCTCCCCAACCCATAATAGAGGCATCATTCATGAGAACGACCGTCAGCTTGGGGTGGACAAATGGGATCCCTTCCTGCAGCCAGTTTGGGGCGGTCTAATATTGGAGAGCATCCAACATCTTCTAGGTTACAGTGGTCAGCTGGTCAATTGAGTCCACTGGGCTGCCAACTCCCAGAGGAGGGGGCACATGTGCCACTGGGCCCAATGGACCACCGAGGTGCACGCCACCATGTAACCCAAAAGGTGCAGAAAGTCCCAGGCAGGGCGCAACTCCCAACCAGAAATGATTGGGCAAAGGAGGAAAGAACCTCTGCCCTGTCCACTGGGAGCCGAGCTCTGGCTTGACAAGATTCGAGCTCTGCCATGATGAAGCCGATCACCTGAGAAGGCATGAGTTCCAACTTGGCCTCATTGATTATGAGGCTGAGTTGGGAGCAAGTCTGGAGGGCCAGATCCCAGGACCTCTCCACCTCCTGTAGGGAGTGACCTGCCAAAAGCCAGTCATCGAGGTAGGGCCAAATTCTGATCCCCCAATGCCGTAGATGGGCTGCCACCACTGCAATGCATTTGGTGAAGTCCTGTGGGGATGATGACAGGCTGAACGGCATGGCTCAGAAATTGTACAGGGTCTCTTTGGCCCTGAAGTGGAGGAATTGCTTATGGGGCAGACGGATTGGAACATGAAAGAATGTATCTTGCAGATACAGTGAACAAAACCACACGTTTCACTCCAGGGATGGCATGATCTGGGACAGAGTGACCATTTGGAACATGTGAGTCCTGAGATATTGGTTCAGGTCTTGGAGATCTAGAATGGGGCACAGCCCCACGTATGCTTGGGCACCAGGAAGTACCTAGAGATGAAGCCTGGGTCTGCTGGAGGATCCATCACTGGATCTTTAGCCTCCTTGAAGAGGAGCTGAGCAATGTTGTCTCGAAGAGCCGATTGAGTGTGTGCGGATATATGTTCCTCCTGGGGGGGGTGCAGGCTCGGCCTGGAGGGTACTGCTCGAATTCTAGAGGCAGACCCTGCCCGACCACTTCGAGAACCCACCTGTCTGTAGTGACAGCAGATCAGGCAGAAATAAAGTTGCTGAGCCGGACCACCATGGGAGGACCCAGAGCTGTCGTGATGGGAAAAGGGGTGGCAGCCCCACCCCATCACTGAGCAGGCTTAGCAGAGGAGGAGGTTCTGGGACCTGAACCTCGGCCTCCTTTGTGGCCCTGTTGGGGTCTGGGCTTGGGTCGAGGGCGCCAAGCCTGAGCCTGCTGCTGGTGCTGCTGCCCCCCTTGGAAGGAGGACTGCTGAGCCACAGGGGAAGAGTGACGAAAGGGCTTCTTCTTCTTCTGCTGGTTCTTGCCCAAAAGACCCCTAGCAGAAGTCATGTCCAAGGTGGCATTTGACTGCTCAATGCGCTGAAGGTGACCAGCCACTCCTGGGATAAACAGGTCAGTCCTGAGGAAGGGTACGTCAGCTAGTTTGTGCTGAGTATCCACCAGGAAGGATGAGAGTCTCAGCCAAGCCCTGCGATTGGAGGCAACTGCGGTGGCTATTGAGTGGGCACAAGAATCCCCAATGTCCAGGGCCATCTGGAGCTGCTGTTTGGTGATGGCTTGGCCCTGATCTCGGTCCTGCTTGACCATGGTCTGCATGTCCATGGGGAGATGTGGGAGGACTTCATCCAAAGACCCTAACAGGGCGTGGGTGAAGTGTGCCATGATGATGGTCAAACTTGCCTGACGAAGGCCCAAAGAGGAAGCTGCATAGACATTCCTGGCTGAATGGTCCAAAAGCTAGGACTCTTTATAGGGAGGTTGGTCAGTATCGGCCGAACTGCCAGTACGCCTGAACACAGAGGCGGTCACCAGGCTCTTCACCAAAGGGAACTCTGTGAACCCCGCAAGGGTCCCCATGGGCACGACGTACTTGCATGCCATGCGGGCAGACGGTGCTGGACAAAATGCAGACATTGCCAGAGTTCAAGAGCCGGACCAACAATGGCCTCGACCACCGGAAAAGCCTCCATCAGAGTATCCTCTCTTTTAAGGATGTCCGTAAGAGGGTACTCTGCCTTTTTCTGGATGGGTTCCAGGGGCATCCCTTTGGACTCAGAGATGAGGCGAAGGATATCTTGGAAGTAGGAGGAAGGACCTTCCTTCAATCCTAAGCCAATGGGCAACTCATCATCCCCAGTATGAGAGTAAAGCCCACTGAAGTCCGAATCTGAAGAGTCAGGATACAGCGATCTACAACCTAAATCACTCTTGACACACCAAGGGTGGTCCGGGGTGACTGTGACCAACAGATGCCGGGGAAGCCCAGTGTCCGGTCTGTCTTCTTTAGAGGGAGCCCCTCCCATAGGCTGCTTAGGTGATGGTTCCACCACAATGGGTGAAGAAACCGGTTTAGGCTGAAGGGGAGGTCTCACCAGCCCCATGTGCAGAGGAACTGAGGCTTTCAGTTCCAAAGGGTCGGCTTCGGCCTAGGAGGTGAACACCAAGCAATGACCAGGGTAAGAGCTGGAGTAGGCTTATGTCGGACAGCCAGATGAGATCAACTGGTGCCACATAAGGTCCTCATAGTGCTAGAGTTTCCATCAGAGCTCTCCTCATCCAAGAAGGATGAGTACAACCAATGGCGTTGCCTCTTCATGGAGCGCTTGTGGCTCTTCCTCGGCCGATCGGTCGAGGGGGTTCTAAACCTCTACCAGGATCAGGCGGGCCAACTCGGTCACTCCGGAGACACCAGCAGGACCGTTGACTTCTGGGGGTCCAAAACCAGGTCCTCAATGGGAAGCCCAGTGGGCTGGGTCTCCTCATTAGGGAAGACAAAGACCAGGGTCCTTTCCAAGGAGTCATCGGATGGAGACGGTGACACAGAGTTGATAGGATCGATGATGATCTCAGCCTCATCAACTGGGTCCTCAGATGGCTAGCCCGATGGAAGATCCTAGAAGCCAGTGGCCGAGGATGCGATCTTGCCCGAGGTCAAGACCACATGTTCCTAGGACTAAGACCTCTCTTGATCCCAAGAGTGCCTTCGCTGAGATGAAGGTTTTCCCGGTTCCTTCTCCCTCTTACAGGATCAGGAGGAGTGCGGGCCCACAGGTGCCTCTCCCTGAGTGGGGAGAGACTGGCACATCTTCCAGAAGGAGCCTGAGAAAGAAGAGCCTAGGTCAAGAGGAATGAGGAAACTGTAAGAGTCAGCAGTGCAAGCCACTTCCTCCTTGAATGCCTGCATAAGTTCCAGCTGTTTAGCAGAGCCCGCAGCCATGGAAACCGCCCACCTAGCCTTCTTGGACTTCACCAGAGGATTCCTTTTTTTTTGGTCTCCCCAATTTCAGACATGCCAGGCAGTCTTCCAGGACATTGGGATGGAAGGCCAAGCAGAAATTGCAGGATGAGTTGTCATGGCTGACACCTAGGCAGTAGATGCACGTGAGGTGGGGATCAGTGCATGACATCTTCTGGCTGCAAGGACACCAGCAAAATCTGGGGGACAAGTTTTCTTTCATAATCGAAGATGTAAAAGCACAATCGCTAACTCGAATGAGTTTTAGTTTCAGCAAAACCGAAGTTTTGAAAGCCAGGGCCTACAAAATCTGAGAGCACGAGGGAGGCAACCTGAATCTTTCAGTGAAAAGGTAGATCTGGCATTGTGGGGCAGAGCTGGGGTATATACCACTTGGGTGGGTGGGAGAAGCCAGCTTGAAGACTTCCACTGAACCTTGGAAGGGAAAAGGACATGCCAATAAGTGTGGATGAACATATCCACAATCCTTGAAATGTTAATACTTATGATGGAGGATAAAACAAAAAGTTCTGAAGTTACCCAGGAGATGAGCCTTCTTTTTGTATTTTTTGTGACTAATAAATGCTTGGAAGAGTTCTTCTGATCCTACACTTGTCCTTTTTAGACCAAGCTAAGCCCTAGACATTCTGGTCCATACCATTTGATTATCACTGTCCAAGGTACCCACATCCACCACCTGTAGCAGACAGTCAAGCAACCCATTCTGTGGAGTGCAAGAGGCTACCATCAAGGAATTCCACCATATGCCGCTAGATTAAGGCATTCACTGGGGCACGTACACCCTCATCCAGGGCTGTGATGCAGGTTGGTCATGATGCTCCCTGAAGGTGGATTAAATCTATCATACAACTGTAGATTCAGATATTCACTGGGACATGTCTACCCTCGTCCAGCGCAGTGATGCAGGTAGGTCATGATGCTCCCTGAAGGTGGATTAAATCCATCATATAACTCTAGATTCGGATATTCACTGGGACATATCCACCCTCATCCTGTGCAGTGATGCGGGTAGGTCATGATGTGCCCTGAAGGGGGGTAAATCTACCATATAACTATAGATGCAGGCATTCACTGGGTCATGCTCACCTTCATCCGGGGCAATGATACAGGTTGATCATGCTGCTCCCGGAAGTGGAGTTAAACCATCATACAACTCTAGATTCAGACATTCACCGGGTCATGCTCACCCACATCCAGGGCAGTGATGCAGGCAGGTCATGATGCTCCCTGAAAGGGGGGGGTTAAACCATCATGCAACTCTAGATTCAGACATTCACCGGGTCATGCCCACCCACCTCCAGGGCAGTGATGCAGGTTGGTCATGATGCTCTCTGAAGGGGAATTAAATCCACCACAGAACTCTAGATTCAGGCATTCACTGGGCCATACCCACCCCCACCCAAGGGAGTGATGCAGGTAGGCCATGTTGCTTCCTGAATGGTGGAGGGGTGCATTTACATTCTTCACAAAGTTTCCAGCATGGCAGAGCATCATCAAACATCACGCCAGCCTGTCAGTGCAGTGGGAGCACTACCACTTTCAACACCAGGATAGGGAACATACAATGTTAAATATTAAAACTATGGTAAATATGCCAGCTTGTCAGTGCAGTGGGAGTGTTACCTCTCACAATGCCAGTGTCCCAGAATAGGGAACATACAGTGTTAAACATTAAAAACTAAGGTTAATATGCCAGCCTGGCACTGAAGTGAGCACAACACCAGTGTCTCAGGATAAGGAACATACAATGTTAAACATTAAAAACTAGGGTTAATATGCCAGCCTGTCAGTGAAGTGAACACAACACCAGTGTCCTGGGATAGGAAACATACAATGTTAAACATTATTTTTATTTATTTATTTTATTTATTTGATTCTAGGATTACAAAATACCTTTGAGCCAAGGCTCTTTTACAAAGGTTCCACGTCCGTGAGTACAGACAATTAACATCAAATTGATTACATGAGAACGGGATATCATACTGTTACTAAGGTTGACATAATCATTTGTTTAGCGGTAGTACAAAATAAACACTAGGAAGAGGAAGGCAAGAGAGGGAAAAAGGGGTCTGGAGGTGGGAGAGGGGAGAGAGTAGTGTGGGCCTGGGTAGAGCAGCCAGAGGCTTTGTCAAAACAAACATGGGAAAATGAGCAAAGGCAGGGCAGATGACTGACAAGTGCTTGCAGAGAGAAAACAAAAGGGTAAAAACAGACTGCAAGGGTGGTCTACATTGTGTAGGGAGCAATGTAATTAGGTGGTGCAGTCGCAGGTGTTGGTACCTATTAGGGAGTGGCGGAGTTTGGTTTTGAAAGCACCAAGCATTGTTGAGGTCAAGATGTCACTAGAGAGACTGTTCATCCAACTGGGAGCCCTATATGCAAACGACCATTGGCCTTGGGATGTGCGGCAGTGGGGGATTTTGGGTTTTGAACACCTGCTGTTGTAGTTGTTGGTTTTGGTTTTGAGGAGGGTGCAGACTTCTGGAGGTGCCTTGCCCAGCATGATTTTCCTTGTTGTGATGCAGGGTTGGTATTTTATTCAGTTGTTTAGTTGCAGCCATCCAGTTTGGGAGTAGAGGTCACAGGTATGGGTGAGACGGTGGGATCCAGTAACGAAACGATAGGCTTTGTTGAGGGAGGTGGTAACACATTTGAGGGAGGTGGCTGTGGCAGAGCCATAGATGCTGAGACCATCGTCAATAATGCTAACAATAGAACTCTGTATGACAACAGACAATGCTTCTGGTGTTAGGTGTTTCCTATGGTGGAACAGAGGGCCTAGCCTGGTGTTTGCTACTTTAGCAACATTTATATGGGAAACATAGGTAAGATTCGAGTCAAGGGTGAGACCAAGGTACTTAACGATATGGGCTTGCTCGAGGGTGAGTCTGTGCTTGATTTTGATGGTGAGTTGATACTGTCTGTTTTCGTTGTGGGAGCTGCTGAAGATCATGGTCTTTGTTTTTTTCTGATTTAGGATCAGTTTGTGGTTAAAGAACCAGCTTTCAACTGCTAAGAAAGCCCACTGGAGTTTTTCTTGTAGATGAGTTGGAACATGGTGGAAGGCCAAGATGACAGCATCATCTGCGTAGAGTAAGAGCTTTCCAGGGTAGGATTCTGGCAGCATGTTCAAGAAAAGGATGAAAAGGAGGGGGCCCAAGATAGAGCCCTGAGGGACACCGGACCTGACGGGTCTTGGATCTGAGAGCATGCCAGCAATTTTCACTCTTTGGGACCGGTTCCTTAAATAGCTTTTTACCCAGTTGACAGAGCTGGGTGAGAGCCCTGCTAGCCAAAGCTGGGCAAGTAGAAGATGATGGTTGACAGTATCAAAGGCTTTGGTCAAGTCAATGAAAGTGGACCCAGTGAGCTGACTATTATCTAGTGAGTGATGGATTGTGCCTGTGAATTCAAGTAGAGCTGTGGAGGTGCTATGGCCTTTTCTAAAACCATGCTGTTGCTTGCACATGATGCTGTGCTTGTCTAGGAAGTCAGTAAGCTGATCTGCCACTATCCGTTGCAAGGCCTTGGAGAGGGGAGGTAGGATGGAGAGTGGACGGAAGTTCTCGTGTGCAGTTTTGTTACCACTTTTATGTGTGGGGGATACAGTGGCAGACTTCCACATGTCTGGGAATTGGCTAAGGTTAAGAGAGAGATTAAAGATCCTGGTCAGTGGCTGCATCACTCCTTCTAGGGTGAGTGATAGTAGTTTGAGGTCGAGGGAGTCAGTGCTGACTCTAGAGTTTCTAATGACTTTGGTTACATAGCTCCGAACTTGATGCAACTTTACCGCTTTAAAGTAGAAGGGAGGGTGGTTTGTGCAGGGTGTGCCAGTAAGGGGATCTTCCTCCTTAAAGAAATCGGGAGGGAGTACTGCACTGAGGTCCATGAAAGTGTCATTGAAAGTATCAGCAATGAGTTTCTGGTCTAGTGTAGTAACACCATTTAAGCAGAGCACTGAGTGGGGTGATTTGGACTGCTTCCCCATGACTTCCTTTATGTTATTCCAGAATTCTCTTCCATTACCCCAAGATTTTGTGAAAGTGTTTTTGAAGTAGGTGGATTTTGATTCCCTGATTGATTTGGTGCTGTCATTCCTTGCACGTTTATAGTTAGCTATGTCAACTTGTGTCCCAGAGTTTCTGGCAATTTCCCAATGGTGGTCTCAGGCTTTTAGTCACCTTAGTAGGTCTCCGGAGATCCAGGGGTTGCACAGTGCTTTTACTTTTCGCTTCTTTAGGGGAGCAGATTTGTTGCAGGCTTGAGTAAAGATTCTGATAAAGTGGTCCAGAGCAGTGTTCATATTGGTTGCTGAGAAGATTGGGGACCAATCCTGCTGCAGAAGGAAAGATTTGAGACAGGGTAACTGGCCTCTAGGTAGAACTTGGCTAATAATAGTTTTTGGGGGGGGGGTTGATGAATTTGTTGGACCAGAGGAGTGATCACTGAGTGAGTCAGGGAGAACAGTGGCGTTGTGATCCTGATGGGGTGGGTGGTTAGGATCCAATCCAGAAGGGTGCTGGCACCAGTTTTGTAATTTTTTTCTGGTTGGAGAGCTTACCATCTGTGTAAGGTTTGCCCGCTGCTATGGAGTCCCTATAAGCCCCGGCCTCAGCTGCCAGCCAATTAATATTACAGTCTCCGAGTAGGATAGTGTCAGTATCGGGCGAGAGCGATTTGGTATATTCCAGAACTGAGCTGAGCCCACTATCTTGCTCTTTTAGAGGAACATAGATTGTGACAACTGTGATCGCTTTGTTTTGCGCTCCAAGGAGGATCCTGATAGGAAGAATCTGTGCTATGGTGGTTTTGGGGGTATAGTTGATGCAATGACCTAGGATAGTGTCTTTGAGGTACAGGGCACAGCCACCACCTTTTTTTGTCATTCTAGCAAGCTGATAAAATTGTACCCAGGGAGTGAAGGTGAGAGCCAGGTTTCTAGAATAAATATGTCGGCCTGTCAGTGTAACGGGAGTGCTATCAGTCACACCACCAGTGTGCCAGGATAGGAAACACACAATGATAAGCATTAAAACCTAAGGTAAATATGCCGGCCTGCCAGTGCAGTAAGAGTGCTACTGCTCACTACACTAGTGTCCCAGGAGAGGGAACATACAATGTTAAACATGAAAACCAAGAGTAAATATGTCAGCCTGTCAGTGTAGCATCAGCACTGCCACACTGTGAGTGACCCACAGTACATGCATCAGCACCACCACACTGTGAGAGACCCACAGTACATGCATCAGCACTACCGCACAGTGAATGACCCTCAGTACATGCATCAGCACTTCCGCACTGTGAGTGACTATACATTCCATTTGCTTTTGCCTGCAGGCCCATTAACATTTGCGCTGCCTTTGTAGTGCCAGCTGCTGCAGGTGCTCAATTTTGAAATGTGGAAACATAGACAATATTGCTAAATAAAAACACATGGTCCTTACAGTCTGCACACATTCCCTGTTTGCCCTGGGACCTACTGTCTCTGCAGGGTCCAAGCTCTCCCCAGACTCCCTACGTTCTCCTGCCAGTTCCTGGCACCCCGAGCAAGCACTCTACCTTTAATTTGGTTCCAGCCGTGGTTGAATCCACCAACAATTGTTGCACCCACCGCTTTGGCTGGTAGACTGTTCCATGGCTCCACCACCCTTTCTGTGTGTGTTAGTTTTTTCTCATGTCCAAATAACCATGAGCTAGTACTCAGACTAAATTTCTCCTTACAGTTCACTTTAATTCATTTTATGAATTTGATGGTCTCTGTCTTAGCTCCCCTCTCCCTTCTGGTCTTCAGCAAGTACATGTTCAGTGCCTTGTGATTAGGAATGGGCAGTTCAGCATGCTCAAAATCAGACCCTCAGCCAGCCCAGAGGTGCTGAGGGCTGAGGTACTACATCTTGTGCCACGAAGGCAACCCAAGTTCCAGAACTGCATCGGGTCACTGGGGAGTCAGCTTGGGGGGTAGGGTTGGAGCATGCTTGAGCTGCTATGCAGTTCTCCCCTCCCAGCCTGGCAGCTCACTCCACTATAGTTCCACTCCCACTGGGTGGAGGTCTGGTGGGAGTGCAGGTGAGAGGGAGTGGTGACATAAGTTTAGGGTGAGGTAGAAGGGACTGCCAGATCCTGATGTGCATGCATGCCTCCACATGCATGAAAAGAAAATATGGGGGGGGAATCAGATCCCTCTCTGGATCTAATATAGTACAATGGACTTCGGTAGATGCGGACTTTATTGCTTTAGTCTTTTACCCAGTTCATCTTTTCTTCCTGTAGCCACTTCAGTTTTTTTCCTAATCTGTTCCTTTCTGCAACAACAAAAATGCCCTAATAAAAGGTTCCCATGCCACCACTGTCACTGATGTTCCTTCTGCTCTGTTGCAAACGGAAGTGGATTTACAATGGTGTCAAGACACCAGGCTCAACAGTGGCAAGTAGTCCGACTGGGTTCTGTGACCGGGTAACCCCTGTCATTGGTGAGGTGCCCTGGTAGGGAGAGATTTGGGTCATTCCTTGCCCCCCCATTAACCTACCTTATACCTATGTTATATAAAGTACATGGAAGGAATAGATGAAAGTGCTGGAGTGCTTCAAAAACAATTAAAGATTAAACGTACTAGCTAATAAAGTGCAGGGATATGTTAAATGCTATGGTTAAAGTACCAGAATAGTGCTTTCTGTACAAAGAAAGAAAGTAAGAAATATAAAATGCATCTGTGCCTTTAATTGCAGTATTAAAACATATAGAAAGGGAACCACTGAGTAAGGACCCTTCTGTATTGTCTGTTTTCTATGGTTGCAACCTCTAGCTTCCTTTCTAGTGCAGCTATCCCTTTCTTTCTTGGTTGGAGGCAGACCACCTCTAAGCAGCACCCCCCACCTTTTCATTCTCTAAACTCTCTTTCAAGTTCTCTTCCTTCTGGGTCCAGGTAAAAGGGTTCATGTAAGGGAACCGTGTAGTTATAAACTAAAACACAAGTGCCAATGTGTGTTTTACTTAGTGGCAAGTTAAATGAGCCCAGGATTAAATAAACCAGTAAGCAGCATTCCCTTTCCCTTTCCTTTATTATGCATCCTGTGCTGCCTTGCTAGAAATACAAAGATAACATAAGTGGGATATTACTAAGATACAATATTATTAGATGCTCTGTTAGCAAGTAGCAATATTGTTGGGTCTATAGGAAGAGTGACTCCCTTTTGTGGTAGCATCAATAGCTTACCTCAGGTTAATTTTCTGGCGTGTAAACAGTCCTGCAGAGGGTAAAAAGAGAGAGAAAAGATACTGTTTGGTGGCCTGATAAGCTACAGTCTTCTCTGCAGCAGGGTAGGGTGTCGGTTGCACAAGCTCTTCTTCTGCATTCAGTTTGTTGCTATAGGGAAGCAGTGGCCCCTAGAGGCCTATATTTATACAGAGTCTAGCTGCATTAATTATTGATTGAAGGAGGAGTTTACAGTAAATAAAAAGATAATCAAGCATTTAGAGTCACTTTCTAACCAGGATTATGGTGTGCAATAAAGATGTTGGAAATAAATACAGTAATAAGGCTTAAAATCAACTTTTTGTACTATGTATAGGAGCAAAGTTGTGAGCCTAGAAACTCAAAAATGTACTAAATTGGAAATGAATTGATGTCACATGACAGTGATGTCATTGATAAAAACATATATATAAGCCTACCACTAGGATGGATTTATTAGATAAGGCATCAGTCTAGAACTGACTGTGAGAGGTGTAAGACCTTCAGTTTAGAAGGCCCGTGTCTACACCCTAGACAGCATGATGTTATGAACTTAATGACAATTTTCTTATTTTCTGTTCTGAATAATTATCATTTTATGCTACAAATAATAAAATGATAAATACCAGCCTGGCATTTTTTTTGCACTAACTCTGGATGTCTGCCTGCTGGCTCTTGAACAGCAACCCCGTTACAGGTCCCATCCCATACATTGCTGAAAAAGGTGCAAGTCTGGCAGTTTCAGTGTGAGACGGCCCCCTCCCCCTGACCTGTGAGCAGGTATGAGGGACAAAGCTGGTGGGCAGGGATATGCAGATGTGTCACCCCCACCCCAGCATGATCATTAGGTCATGTAACAAGGACAGGAGAAAGACCACATGTACTGCGGGATGGTGCGAGTCCGACACCATCATTTGTTGCAATTGAAGACTCCTCCTTTCTTTTCCATGGCTCAGCTTTACATTCAAGGGGCTGGTGGTGTGTCTGGAAGTCGGACTCTTAAGTAGTCGCTGTATGGGTGGACACAGTTAGTTTGTGGAGCAGCAGACAGACTAGCAAAGGCCAGGGACCTTCCTAGAACTATGCCTTCCTGCTTCCATCACTGCCAGTCACTCTCCAGTCCCAGGCCATCCTGACTCGAGTCCTGTCCCCATGTCCCCAGTATTCAGGGCCAGTGAGCCGCATGGTGAAACCCAGGAACAGGGTCTGATGGCTGACCGGCATGATTGACAGGACCCTTTCTGGCAGCCTGTCCTCTTCATCATTATCATCACGCTGCAAGCCCTCCAGTGGTCAGGTCTGTCATCAGGCAGGGCGGTGATCTACCCCAGTCTACTCTCCAGCCCTCACTTCTCCACTTGGTCAGTAAGTTGTTAAGAGAAGACTAGTCACCGTCTGGGATGGGGTGGTGTGCTGCAGGCTGCAGCTGCTGGTACTGAGGAGGTTAAGGAGGTGAGCTACATTCATGCTACAGGCTGCAGCTGCTGGTACTGAGGAGGTTAAGGAGGTGAGCTACATTCATGCTGCAGGCTGCAGCTGCTGGTACTGCGGAGGTTAGCTACATTCATGCTACAGGCTGCAGCTGCTGGTACTGAGGAGGTTAAGGAGGTGAGCTACATTCATGCTGCAGGCTGCAGCTGCTGGTACTGAGGAGGTTAAGGAGGTGAGCTACATTCATGCTGCAGGCTGCAGCTGCTGGTACTGAGGAGGTTAAGGAGGTGAGCTACATTCACACTGCAGACTGCAGCTGCTGGTACTGAGGAGATTAAGGAGGTGAGCTACATTCACACTGCAGGCTGCAGATGCTGGTACTAAGGAGGTTAAGGAGGTGAGCTACATTCATGCTGCAGCTGCTGGTACTGAGGAGGTTAAGGAGGTGAGCTACATTCACGCTGCAGGCTGCAGCTGCTGATACTGAGGAGGTTAAGGAGGTGAGCTACATTCATGCTGCAGGCTGCAGCTGCTGGTACTGAGGAGGTTAAGGAGGTGAGCTACATTCACGCTGCAGCTGCTGGTAATAAGGAGGTTAAGGAGGTGAGCTACATTCACGCTGCAGGCTGCAGATGCTGGTACTAAGGAGGTTAAGGAGGTGAGATACATTCATGCTGCAGCTGCTGGTACTGAGGAGGTTAAGGAGGTGAGCTACAGTCACGCTGCAGGCTGCAGCTGCTGGTACTAAGGAGATTAAGGAGGTGAGCTACATTCATATTGCAGGCTGCAGTTGCTGGTACTAAGGACTTTATGGGTTGAGCTACATTCACACTGCAGCTGCTGGTACTGAGGAGGTTAGGAGGTGAGCTGCACTCATGTGCAGGCTGCAGCTGCTGGTACTAAGGAGGTTAAGGAGGTGAGCTCCAATCATGCTGCAGGCTCCAGCTGCTGGTACTGAGGAGGTAAAGGAGGTGAGCTACATTCACGCTGCAGGCTGCAGCTGCTGGTACTGAGGAGGTTAAGGAGGTGAGCTACATTCACGCTGCAGGCTGCAGCTGCGGGTACTAAGGAGGTTAAGGAGGTGAGCTACATTCATGCTGCAGCTGCTGGTACTGAGGAGGTTAAGGAGGTGAGCTACATTCATGCTGCAAGCTGCAGCAGCTGGTACTGAGGAGGTTAAGGAGGTGAGCTACATTCATGCGCGTGCTGCAGCTGCTGGTACTGAGGAGGTTAAGGAGGTGAGCTATCTCATGCTGCAGCTGCTGGTACTGAGGAGGTTAAGGAGGTGAGCTACATTCCGCTGCAGTCTGCAGATGCTGGTACTAAGGAGGTTAAGAGGTGAGCTACATTCATGCTGCAGCTGCTGGTACTGAGGAGGTTAAGGAGGGAGCTACTTTCATGCTGCAGGCTGCAGCTGCTGGTACTAAGGAGGTTAAGGAGGTGAGCTACATTCATGCTGCAGGCTGCAGCTGTTGGTACTAAGGAGGTTAAGGAGGTGAGCTACAATCACGCTGCAGGCTGCAGCTGCTGGTACTGAGGAGGTTAAGGAGGTGAGATACATTCATGCTGCAGCTGCTGGTACTGAGGAGGTTAAGGAGGTGAGCTACAGTCACGCTGCAGGCTGCAGCTGCTGGTACTAAGGAGATTAAGGAGGTGAGCTACATTCATATTGCAGGCTGCAGTTGCTGGTACTAAGGACTTTATGGGTTGAGCTACATTCACACTGCAGCTGCTGGTACTAAGGAGGTTAAGGAGGTGAGCTGCACTCACGCTGCAGGCTGCAGCTGCTGGTACTAAGGAGGTTAAGGAGGTGAGCTCCAATCATGCTGCAGGCTCCAGCTGCTGGTACTGAGGAGGTTAAGGAGGTGAGCTACATTCACGCTGCAGGCTGCAGCTGCTGGTACTGAGGAGGTTAAGGAGGTGAGCTACATTCACGCTGCAGGCTGCAGCTGCGGGTACTAAGGAGGTTAAGGAGGTGAGCTACATTCATGCTGCAGCTGCTGGTAATGAGGAGGTTAAGGAGGTGAGCTACATTCATGCTGCAAGCTGCAGCAGCTGGTACTGAGGAGGTTAAGGAGGTGAGCTACATTCATGCTGCAAGCTGCAGCTGCTGGTACTGAGGAGGTTAAGGAGGTGAGCTACATTCATGCTGCAGCTGCTGGTACTGAGGAGGTTAAGGAGGTGAGCTACATTCACGCTGCAGTCTGCAGATGCTGGTACTAAGGAGGTTAAGGAGGTGAGCTACATTCATGCTGCAGCTGCTGGTACTGAGGAGGTTAAGGAGGTGAGCTACTTTCATGCTGCAGGCTGCAGCTGCTGGTACTAAGGAGGTTAAGGAGGTGAGCTACATTCATGCTGCAGGCTGCAGCTGTTGGTACTAAGGAGGTTAAGGAGGTGAGCTACAATCACGCTGCAGGCTGCAGCTGCTGGTACTGAGGAGGTTAAGGAGGTGAGCTACAATCACGCTGCAGGCTGCAGCTCGGGTACTGAGGAGGTTAAGGAGGTGAGCTACATTCACGCTGCAGACTGCAGCTCGGGTACTGAAGAGGTTAAGGAGGTGAGCTACATTCACGCTGCAGGCTGCATCTGCTGGTACTGAGAAGGTTAACGAGGTGAGCTAGATTCATGCTGCAGGCTGCAGCTGTGGGTACTGAGGAGGTTAAGGAGGTGAGCTACATTCATGCTGCAGGCTGCAGCTGCTGGTACTAAGGAGGTTAAGGAGGTGAGCTACATTCATGCTGCAGGCTGCAGCTGCTGGTACTGAGGAGGTTAAGGAGGTGAGCTACATTCACACTGCAGATGCTGGTACTAAGGAGGTTAAGGAGGTGAGCTACATTCACGCTGCAGGCTGCAGATGCTGGTACTGAGGAGGTTAAGGAGGTGAGCTACATTCATGCTGCAGCTGCTGGTACTGAGGAGGTTAAGGAGGTGAGCTACATTCACGCTGCAGGCTGCAGCTGCTGGTACTAAGGAAGTTAAGGAGGTGAGCTACATTCACGCTGCAGGCTGCAGCTGCTGGTACTAAGGAAGTTAAGGAGGTGAGCTACATTCACACTGCAGACTGCAGCTGCTGGTACTAAGGAGGTTAAGGAGGTGAGCTACATTCATGCTGCAGGCTGCAGCTGCTGGTACTAAGGAGGTTAAGGAGGTGAGGTACATTCATGCTGCAGGCTGCAGCTGCGGGTACTAAGGAGGTTAAGGAGGTGAGCTACATTCATGCTGCAGGCTGCAACTGCGGGTACTGAGGAGGTTAAGGAGGTGAGCTACATTCACGCTGTAGCTGCTGGTACTGAGGAAGTGAGCTACATTCACGCTGCAGGCTGCAGCTGCTGGTACTAAGGAGGTTAAGGAGGTGAGCTACATTAATGCTGCAGGCTGCAGCTGCTGGTACTAAGGAGGTTATGGGCTGAGCTACATTCACACTGCAGACTGCAGCTGCTGGTACTAAGGAGGTTAACGAGGTGAGCTACATTCATGTTGCAGACTGCAGCTGCGGGTACTGAGGAGGTTAAGGAGGTGAGCTACATTCATGCTGCAGGCTGCAGCTGCTGGTACTGAGGAGGTTAAGGAGGTGAGCTACATTCATGCTGCAAGCTGCAGCTGCTGGTACTGAGGAGGTTAAGGAGGTGAGCTACATTCACGCTGCAGCTACTGGTACAAAGGAAGTTAAGGAAGTGAGCTACATTCACGCTGCAGGCTGCAGATGCTGGTACTAAGGAGGTGAGCTACATTCATGCTGCAGCTGCTGGTACTGAGGAGGTTAAGGAGGTGAGCTACATTCACGGTGCAGGCTGCAGCTGCTGGTACTAAGGAGGTTAAGGAGGTGAGCTACATTCATGCTGCAGGCTGCAGCTGCTGGTACTAAGGAGGTTAAGGAGGTGAGCTACAATCATGCTGCAGGGTGCAGCTGCTGGTACTGAGGAGGTTAAGGAGGTGAGCTACATTCATGCTGCAGGCTGCAGCTGCTGGTACTGAGGAGGTTAAGGAGGTGAGCTACATTCACGCTGCAGGCTACAGATGCTAGTACTAAGGAGGTTAAGGAGGTGAGCTACATTCACACTGCAGGCTGCAGATGCTGGTACTAAGGAGGTTAAGGAGGTGAGCTACATTCGTGCTGCAGCTGCTGGTACTGAGGAGGTTAAGGAGGTGAGCTACATTCACGCTGCAGGCTGCAGCTGCTGGTACTAAGGAGGTTAAGGAGGTGAGCTACATTCACGCTGCTGGCTGCAGCTGCTGGTACTAAAGAGGTTATGGGCTGAGCTACATTCACACTGCAGACTGCAGCTGCTGGTACTAAGGAGATTAAGGAGGTGAGCTACATTCATGCTGCAGGCTGCAGCTGCGGGCACTAAGGAGGTTAAGGAGGTGAGCTACATTCATGCTGCAGGCTGCAACTGCGGGTACTGAGGAGGTTAATGAGGTGAGCTACATTCACGCTGTAGCTGCTGGTACGAGGAGGTGAGCTACATTCACGCTGCAGGCTGCAGCTGCTGGTACTAAAGAGGTTAGGAGGTGAGCTACAGTCATGCTGCAGGCTGCAGCTGCGGGTACTAAGGAGGTTAAGGAGGTGAGCTACATTCACGCTGCAGGCTGCAGCTGCTGGTACTAAGGAGGTTAAGGAGGTGAGCTACATTCACGCTGCAGGCTGCAGCTGCTGGTACTAAAGAGGTTAAGGAGGTGAGCTACAGTCATGCTGCAGGCTGCAGCTGCGGGTACTAAGGAGGTTAAGGAGGTGAGCTACATTCACACTGCAGGCTGCAGCTGTTGGTACTGAGGAGGTTAAGGAGGTGAGCTACAATCACGCTGCAGGCTGCAGCTGCTGGTACTGAGGAGGTTAAGGAGGTGAGCTACAATCACGCTGCAGGCTGCAGCTGCGGGTACTGAGGAGGTTAAGGAGGTGAGCTACATTCACGCTGCAGACTGCAGCTGCGGGTACTGAAGAGGTTAAGGAGATGAGCTACATTCACGCTGCAGGCTGCATCTGCTGGTACTGAGAAGGTTAACGAGGTGAGCTACATTCATGCTGCAGGCTGCAGCTGTGGGTACTGAGGAGGTTAAGGAGGTGAGCTACATTCACGCTGCAGGCTGCAGCTGCTGGTACTAAGGAGGTTAAGGAGGTGAGCTACATTCATGCTGCAGGCTGCAGCTGCTGGTACTGAGGAGGTTAAGGAGGTGAGCTACATTCACACTGCAGGCTGCAGATGCTGGTACTAAGGAGGTTAAGGAGGTGAGCTACATTCACGCTGCAGGCTGCAGATGCTGGTACTGAGGAGGTTAAGGAGGTGAGCTACATTCATGCTGCAGCTGCTGGTACTGAGGAGGTTAAGGAGGTGAGCTACATTCACGCTGCAGGCTGCAGCTGCTGGTACTAAGGAAGTTAAGGAGGTGAGCTACATTCATGCTGCAGGCTGCAGCTGCTGGTACTAAGGATGTAAGGAGGTGAGCTACATTCACACTGCAGACTGCAGCTGCTGGTACTAAGGAGGTTAAGGAGGTGAGCTACATTCATGCTGCAGGCTGCAGCTGCTGGTACTAAGGAGGTTAAGGAGGTGAGGTACATTCATGCTGCAGGCTGCAGCTGCGGGTACTAAGGAGGTTAAGGAGGTGAGCTACATTCATGCTGCAGGCTGCAACTGCAGGTACTGAGGAGGTTAAGGAGGTGAGCTACATTCACGCTGTAGCTGCTGGTACTGAGGAAGTGAGCTACATTCACGCTGCAGGCTGCAGCTGCTGGTACTAAGGAGGTTAAGGAGGTGAGCTACATTAATGCTGCAGGCTGCAGCTGCTGGTACTAAGGAGGTTATGGGCTGAGCTACATTCACACTGCAGACTGCAGCTGCTGGTACTAAGGAGGTTAACGAGGTGAGCTACATTCATGTTGCAGACTGCAGCTGCGGGTACTGAGGAGGTTAAGGAGGTGAGCTACATTCATGCTGCAGGCTGCAGCTGCTGGTACTGAGGAGGTTAAGGAGGTGAGCTACATTCATGCTGCAAGCTGCAGCTGCTGGTACTGAGGAGGTTAAGGAGGTGAGCTACATTCACGCTGCAGCTGCTGGTACTAAGGAAGTTAAGGAGGTGAGCTACATTCACGCTGCAGGCTGCAGATGCTGGTACTAAGGAGGTGAGCTACATTCATGCTGCAGCTGCTGGTACTGATGAGGTTAAGGAGGTGAGCTACATTCACGCTGCAGGCTGCAGCTGCTGGTACTAAGGAGGTTAAGGAGGTGAGCTACATTCATGCTGCAGGCTGCAGCTGCTGGTACTAAGGAGGTTAAGGAGGTGAGCTACAATCATGCTGCAGGGTGCAGCTGCTGGTACTGAGGAGGTTAAGGAGGTGAGCTACAATCACACTGCAGGCTGCAGCTGCGGGTACTGAGGAGGTTAAGGAGGTGAGCTACAATCACACTGCAGGCTGCAGCTGCGGGTACTGAGGAGGTTAAGGAGGTGAGCTACATTCACGCTGCAGACTGCAGCTGCGGATACTGAGGAGGTTAAGGAGGTGAGCTACATTCACACTGCAGGCTGCAGCTGCTGGTACTGAGGAGGTTAAGGAGGTGAGCTACATTCACGCTGCAGGCTGCAGCTGCTGGTACTGAGGAGGTTAAGGAGGTGAGCTACATTCATGCTGCAGGCTGCAGCTGCTGGTACTGAGGAGGTTAAGGGGGTGAGCTACATTCACGCTGCAGGCTGCAGATGCTAGTACTAAGGAGGTTAAGGAGGTGAGCTACATTCACACTGCAGGCTGCAGATGCTGGTACTAAGGAGGTTAAGGAGGTGAGCTACATTCGTGCTGCAGCTGCTGGTACTGAGGAGGTTAAGGAGGTGAGCTACATTCACGCTGCAGGCTGCAGCTGCTGGTACTAAGGAGGTTAAGGAGGTGAGCTACATTCACGCTGCTGGCTGCAGCTGCTGGTACTAAGGAGGTTATGGGCTGAGCTACATTCACACTGCAGACTGCAGCTGCTGGTACTAAGGAGGTTAAGGAGGTGAGCTACATTCATGCTGCAGGCTGCAGCCGCGGGTACTAAGGAGGTTAAGGAGGTGAGCTACATTCATGCTGCAGGCTGCAACTGCGGGTACTGAGGAGGTTAAGGAGGTGAGCTACATTCACGCTGTAGCTGCTGGTACTGAGGAGGTGAGCTACATTCACGCTGCAGGCTGCAGCTGCTGGTACTAAAGAGGTTAAGGAGGTGAGCTACAGTCATGCTGCAGGCTGCAGCTGCGGGTACTAAGGAGGTTAAGGAGGTGAGCTACATTCACGCTGCAGGCTGCAGCTGCGGGTACTAAGGAGGTTAAGGAGGTGAGCTACATTCACGCTGCAGGCTGCAGCTGCTGGTACTAAAGAGGTTAAGGAGGTGAGCTACAGTCATGCTGCAGGCTGCAGCTGCGGGTACTAAGGAGGTTAAAGAGGTGAGCTACATTCACACTGCAGGCTGCAGCTGCTGGTACTGAGGAGGTTAAGGAGGTGAGCTACATTCATGCTGCAGGCTGCAGCTGCTGGTACTAAAGAGGTTAAGGAGGTGAGCTACAGTCATGCTGCAGGCTGCAGCTGCGGGTACTAAGGAGGTTAAGGAGGTGAGCTACATTCACGCTGCAGGCTGCAGCTGCTGGTACTAAGGAGGTTAAGGAGGTGAGCTACATTCACGCTGCAGGCTGCAGCTGCTGGTACTGAGGAGGTTAAGGAGGTGAGCTACATTCATGCTGAAGGCTGCAGCTGCTGGTACTAAGGAGATTAAGGAGGTGAGCTACAATCAATTGGATTATTATGTTTCAAAGAGAGTGGGCAAGATAAACTCACTAAACACAGAGCAATAAATCAAGCACTAGAAATACAAGTCAACATATCATGCTTTGTTAGAACTTTAATATATATTAATGAGCTCATTGGTGTGATTCAATAAAAATACAATAAAGTGACATTTACATTCAGTCAGGAAATAAAAAAGGACATGAAATTGTGTTTATGAGCATGAAACAACAGAGCTGGCATAGGGAGAGGATCTAAGTGCTATTTTCAACCCATGTCTGACAGAAATGTGCAGGGAAGAGGGGTAGGGGTACCTGGGAGACTGTGGCCTCTCTTGGAGGGATAGAAGTTTACTGAAGTGGAATGACCTTTCCCCAAATGTTAGCTAGCACTTCTTAGGAATTGATGGTGGTGTCCTTGTATGTAAAAATTACCTAACCCTCCCTCCCCCCACACACAAATATCCCTATATCTCAACAGATCTCAGTTATCACACATTCGGAGCCTGGAGATACCATGGATGGGAAGGTGATATTCTGCACTTCCCTATAGGGGTCTGTCTGCCCCATACCTCTCAACCACAGCTCAACTATCACGCATTGGAGCCTGGAGGTACCATGCATGGGAAGGTGATATTCTGCATTTCCCTACAGGGGTCTGTCTGCCCCATGCCTCTCAACCAGATCTCAGCTGTCAGCACATTCAGAGGCTGGAGGTACCATGCATGGGAAGGTGATATTCTGCATTTATCAGAGTATTTAAAGCAGAAATTCTTCATAAGGTTCTATTATGCTGCTCAGTTATCACAACCATGGACATTAGCTCAGTGATAGCATAGTGTTCTGAGCTTGCACTGCCATGTTTGATATAGGAACATAGGAAAGTGATGGCAGAAGTGAACTGCCAGACCCACCAAGTCTGACCACTTGCCTAGCATCCTCTAGGCTTGCTCTGATTTCCCTTCCCTTCCCTTCAACAGCCCTCTATGTCTGTCCCAAAACCTGCTGACCCCCCCACTTCTTTAGGCAGCCCATTCCAGGTGTCCACCACCCTCTCAATAAAGAAATATTTCCTGATGTCACCCCTAAGCTAACCCCCTCAAGTTGGAGATCATGCCCCTTTTTCCTGGGACACCCCTTCAATTGGAATAGCTTCTCTGTAGGCACTTTGTTGATCCCTTTTAGGTACTTAAAAGTCTCCATCATATCCACTCTCTCCCTCCTCTGTTCCAGAGAGTACATGTCAAGGGCTCCCAATCTCTCCTCATACAGCAAGTGGTCAAGCCTCTTCACCATCTTGGTTGCCCCCCTTTGTACCCGCTCCATCCTCTCAACATCCTTTTTTTGGTAAGACCTCCAGAACTGGACCCCATATTCCAGATGAAGCTCAGTGTACAAGGGTATCAGGATCTCTTTCCTCCTGCTGGTGATCCCCCTCCCAATACAACCCAACAAACTGCTGGCCTTTGGCACTGACCTACCACACCGCCCAGCCACCTTCAAGTCTTGTGGGATGATGATGCCCAGGTCTCTCTCCTCATTGGTTATTGCCCACTCTCCCATTTTTTCTGCCCAGGTGCATGATTTTGTATTTTGCCGTGTTAAGCAATAACTTCCACTTCCTGGTCCACTCCTCTAATTTCCCTAGGTCCCCCTGCATCCTCTCAGCTCCATCCTGCATGTCCACTCTATTGTAGATCTTTACATGATCCACAAACATTTTCACTCTTCCCTCCAACCTCTCCGCTATGTCTCTTATAAGGATGTTGAACAGCAGGTGTCCCAGCACAGACTACTGTGCATGTTTTTTGTTTTTTATTTATTTCTACTTTTCATGACTGGGGGGAAGGTTATGCCTTTGGTTTCTCCCCCCATCTAGCCATCTACCCTGGCTGCTGCCCAAATCACAGACAGAGTTCTGACCTCCCCGTCACTACCCTCCCTGGTCACTTTGCAGCGGGTACTTACCCCACCACGGAGACCAGGAGGGTGGAACCAGGAGGGAGCTGACTTGCATGTGACCACAGCGATGCTGGCGAGCAGTCTTCATGCTGCTGAGACTTTTCTGGTGTGTGGCTCCCCCTGCAGGAAGGGCGTGCATTGACACCAATAGATGGAGCACGCACACTGCTGCATGCATGTCTCTTCAGCATCTGCCTCCTCCCACCCTACTTCTGCACCATTGGTGGTGTTGTCCCCTAATCTCCACCAGGGACCAGACATGTGCCAACTACTGATGTCCCCCCTCCCCCAAAAAGGAGAGCAGTCCTCTGAACACTCGATCCTTCTCCATCTCTGTCAATCCCCAGCAGCCTGTGTTCATTCCTGAACACGGGTCACCGGCATAGCATGAGGTAAGGTGACCAGCACCTCAGCCCTCACTGCCACCAGGCCAGCACCCCGGGAATGTTTGATATTTTACACATTTTGCTCATGTTTCACACACATTGGACTTGGTGAAGAAATGCTGAGAGATACAGCCTGCCCTGTAATCATTTGGTGTCCCATCAGCTGCTAACAGCAGTCATACATCCCAACCCTCTTTACTGAGTTTGTATGTCTAAGGCAATTGTGGGTCATGCAAGCTCAAGGGGTGAGTGTTCCCTGTGTGCTGTGGTGTGGCAGCCTTACTAAATATTTCCAAAGATCTTAAAATATGGATTTCATTACCATGGAGCTTAATAGAGAGAGTTAATATTAATAAAATGTCTATGCTACCAAAAAATGTTGAATGCCTGTTTTACAAGAGAATAAATATTTTCTTGCTTTCCTCTGGAAATTGTAGAAAACTAGGATACCTGAAGTCAAATATTTTAAATGATAGCAAGCAATATGAACTAAAAACTGCAACAGTCACTCTGTCATAATTATGATTATTTAGAGAAAACAAGTTAGCTACATTAATTGACATTAGACATTGCTCTGAAAAATCAGGTTTCATTATGAAATGTTCTACTTTGATCTTCATAAAGGCTGGCAGTATAGACTAGAGGTTAAAGGAATGAGGTGTGAATGAGCTTGATACATCTAGCAGACCAGACCCGAGTCTGATTCTCACAACCTCCACTTGCATACTGTGTGACTCTGAGCAAGTCACTTAACCACCCAGTGCTCCCAGGTCACCCCTGAGAACAGGCACTTGTGCTTAGTGGGCCTTATCCAGTTACCAAAGACTAAAATAAAAAAACAAAATAAAAATAAAGGTGGCAGCCCTAGACACCGAGGAGCCAGTCAGTTCATCAGCACAGAATCCAGCATAATACTTTATTCAAAGTAAACAGCTAAGCTTGCACAAGTCTAATTCTGGCTGCAGGTTTTACCAAGCTGGCACAAGTATTGGCTGCAGGTTTATGCGTAGTTTACACAAGATCTCATATGGCTACAGGTTTTTGGATGAGGAGGCAGGAACAAAAACAGTACTGGGCAGAATCCCTGATGCTACACTAAATGCCAATGCCAGTGGGGGGGGGGATCAGCTTCTGTCTGTGTCTGTTATCTTTGCTAGCTATTATTAGTGGACAACAATCATTATTTTTTTTGGGAGGTTACAATAAGAAAGATGGTAAAAAAAAAACAAGAAAGAAAGAAAATCACAACAGGATAGCTGTCCACTACTAATAGTAGCTAGGACACACACAGACAGTAGGTAATTACCTTTCTTGTTGGTAATTGTCATCACCCCGTAGTGCATAATAAGGTATTCAAAGACTAGTAAACACCTATGTTTGCACAACTCTTCTGGGCTGGCTGCAGGTTTTTAGAAAAGGGGACAGAAACTCTGTTGCTAAATGCCAATACAGGTTTGAATTGAAGTGTTAGATGACTCTCACATCCCTGTGTGAAATAGATTAGACTGGCAATGACCTCCTCTGTCCTGTCGCTAATCGACTATGGGCTGCCCATCTATGCTGCTGCTGACAACACTAGGCTTGCAAGAATCCAGCTGTCTATAAACAAGGCTTGCAGACTAATGCTGGTAGCCCCTAGGTGCACCCATACGTGCCTGCTGTACTCCACCACCAACTTGCTCAAACCTGAAGAAAGACTCCGCTTCCAAACCTGCCTTCTTGTAAAAAAGACCCTGCTAGGACTCTTCCCCTCCAGGGTCGCCACCTCCCTGCAGCATGCCTCTCCCTCAGTCTCCACCCACAGCACTGCCAAAACCTCCCTTATTATCCCCAGGGTAAGGACCTCTATGGCTCAGAGATTCTTTTGCTATCAGGCTCTCTACTGGTTCAATTCCCTCCCAGCCAACATAGCTGACTCCACTAAGCTTGGTCCTTTCAAGGTCTCCCTCAGAAGCCATCTGACAAGCACCCGCTGCTGCAACTGCACATAATACCCTACCTGCCCCCTACCTTCACCCCAAGGCTGGGTCTGCCCTTTCTACTTTTGCTGTATATACCTGGGGTCTCAGGCAACATCTGCTGACTATTGTAATAAAATATCTCTGGTTGCTGACGTGGTACTCATGTACCTATATTATGACTACTGTGATCTATCTATTACCAAGCGTGTACCACCAGTGAATGCCTGTAACACTGGTTGCTTTTTTAATCTAAGTGTTATGTACTGTACTGTTTGCTCTGATGTATTGCTCTCTTGACAAGGTGCCTTTGTAAATGAGTCTATGACTCAAAGGTTTGTAAACTAATGATCTAATAAATAAATACAAATAAATAAAGTGCAGATAAGTAATTTCTTGCAGCAGCAGGGGGCCCGTGGCAAGGAAGGATGACCAGCCTGTTAGATGTGAACAGGAACAGGCTCAGTTCCCTTGCTTTGTCTAATTGTCTTTGCCCACTCACCTTACTATCCCCACTTAACAAAAAAAATATTAATTCTTACTCTTAAACATTAAAGATGAAACTAAATGTACATGTGGAGTGATGATCCATAAAAAATATGAGTTGCTACCTTTTAAATTATTGTCATAAGTGAGCCCAGATTCCACTTGCTTTGAAGCCACTGCACAAACATACACCAAGAGTTGCTCATTACTGCATTCCAGTGTCATGTTTCCAAGATTTACATTACAATCAATTACTTTATCTGATGAAGCAGCAGGTATGCAATACTTCGGACTACAGCTGTTCTGTGTCTGGTCCACTGCCCAATCATAGTAGTCTGTTTTTTTTTCTAGGAGTTTTATCCTTGTCTCCCTCACACAGTCATGCACCAGGAATGTATTTATTTTATTTATTTATAGAACATATTGGAATTGCAAAGCTTTGAGTCAGAGATTCTTCAACAAAGGCTCCACATCATTACACAAAATCATTGTACAGTAATGAATACATAGTAGGAGCTACATACATGATTTCTACAATGTAGGAGGCAATAACAAGGACAAGAGTGGGGATACCTAGACAAACAAATAACAAGCACAAGAGTGGGGTTACCTAGGCAAACAAATAACAAGGACAAGAATGGGGATATCGAAGCAAACAAATAACAAGGCCAAGAGTGGGGAGAGCTAGACAAACAAATAACAAGGACAAGAGTGGGGATACCTAGGCAAACAAATAACAAGGACAAGAGTGGGGATACCTAGGCAAACAAATAAGGACAAGAGTGAGGATACCTAGGTAAACAAATAACAAGGACAAGAGTGGGGACAGCTAGACAAACAAATAACTAGGACAAGAGTGGGGACACCTAGACAAACAAATAACTAGGACAAGAGTGGGGACACCTAGGCAAACAAATAACAAGGACAAGAGTGGGGATACCTAGGCAAACAAATCACAAGGACAAGAGTGGGGATACCAAGGCAAACAAATCACAAGGACAAGAGTGGGGATACCAAGGCAAACAAATAACAAGGACAAGAGTGAGGATACCTAGGCAAACAAATAACAAGGACAAGAGTGGGGCATGGGTTTAGCCAGGCATACTCCAAGTACTCCATGGTGTGCAATTTTATTTAAGGGGAGGTAGCAAATAGGCTCTGAATTGCTTCCTTTTCCCATGAAAACTAAGAAAGAAAATGCTGAACCTTTCTGTAATTTTATTCATAGGAGTTAAAACTAAAAGGACTGGTTACTAATACTGTCTTTGCATCCCAAGGACAATACAACTTTACAGGCTCTGGGCTGGTATGTGGGTGTCTTAGGGAACAATGCATCACATTTGTATTTACCCATGCATGGCAACAACCATTGTCATGAGATACAAAAATAGTATTTATTGTGCAAATGAGGCAACAAACATGGTTCTGGTGTACATTACTCTTGTTGCATTCAACACATTTATATAGTCCCATTCAAGAGTTAATTCATTTATATTATCTCAGGGAACACTTATAGTAAAAACACTAGATGCATTCAGTACACTTATATGGGCTGTCTCAGGGTTAGTGTCTCCAAATGTTTAGGGATTTCTAATACCGTGGCAAGAATGGACCCCATTCTTTAGCCAGGGCATATTCAAAACTCAAGAAATCAGTACTGTATTAGTCTTTGATGTTTGCTGAGAGCACTCTGCTCAGCACACGCAACATCCCCAAGATGGCTTCCTTCTGAAGTTCCAGAGCGACATCGCTGATGTCTTGTCAGGCAACTTTTCTGGGCAAAACTCTTGTTGCAATTAGCACATTTATATGGTTTTTCCCCAGAATGAATTCGCTGATGTTTTATAAGGGTACTCTTCTGGCGAAAACATTTGTCACATTCAGCACATTTAAATGCTCTCTCTCCAGAGTGAATTTGCTGATGTGATTTCAGGGTACTCCTCTGGACAAAACTCTTGGCACATACAGCACATTTATATGGTCTCTCTCTTGAGTGAATTCGCTGGTGCGCTTTTAGGTTACCTTGTTCGACAAAGCTCTTGTCACATTCAGCACATTTATATTTTCTCTCACCAGAATGAATTCGTTGATGGCTTTTCAGGTTACTCATTCGGACAAAACTCTTGGTGCATTCAGCACATTTATATGCTCTCACTCCTGAGTGAATTCGCTGATGTGCCTTTAAGTTACCCTGCTCAACAAAACTCTTGCCACATTCAGCACATTTATATGGTCTCTCTCCAGAGTGAATTCGCTGATGATTTTTCAGGTTACTCATTCGGACAAAATTCTTGGTGCATTCAGCGCATTTATATGCTCTTTCTCCAGAGTGAATTTGCTGATGTGATTTCAAGTTACTCTTCAGGCCAAAGCTTTTGTCACATACATCACATTTATACGGTTTTACTCCAGTGTGACTCTGCTGATGTTTTATCAGGCTTCCCATATTATGAAAACTGTTGTTGCATTTAGTACATTTATATGGTCTCTCCCCTATGTGAGCTTCCTGATGCCTTGTAAAGATATTGTGTGTTGTAAAACTCTTGTCACATATAGCACCTGTATACGGTTTCTTGTGAATTTGGTGTATTGTAGTTTTATGCTGCACAGTAAAACTCTTCTCAGTACATTTAACAGTCTTTAGCATTCTTAAACTCCTCTGATTATTAGTACACTTCAGTTGCCCTCTTCCTTCATGAATCTGTTGTTGTGCACTGATGAGATGTAGGTCATGGAAATATTTCCTTCGCTGAGGAAGCTGATGGGGTTTCTCTGTTGTGTGACTCAGCTGGAAATTCTCAAGCGATGACTGCTGGCTCCAGGTTTCACTGCACTCATACTTTCTGCTGTCTAAAATAGATATTTAATTAGCAATTTCTTACAATCAGAATACACATTTGTTATCTGTTGTTCCTTAATTTGTGTGAGTGCTCTATTAATCTTTTGTGATGTTTCTTGACTCAAGCAAAGCACAGGATCTGGGACAGCATGGATTCTCAGAGGGAAGGTCTTGTCAAACAAATCTGATAGATTTCTTTGACTGGGTAACCAGGGAGGTAGATCAATGGAGGTGGTGGATGTGGCCCGTCACAAACCCACTCCTGGAGACCAGGTCCACTGAGTTCACAGTGCCCTCCCCAAGTGCAACTCGTGACAGGGGAGGTCAGGGAATACCCTCCTTGTGACCTTTTAGAGTGTTCACTGATTTCACAACTTAACACTCGCCATGAGGCCCAGGGCTTCCTCTTTTTATTTCTTAATTTTTATTTACTGAGAAATTGGAACTACAACCTTTGAGCTAAAAGCTCATTTACAAAGGATCCTCATCGGAACAAAGGTAGGGGACATGTACATGAATTTGTGAAGACAGTAGCTACCAAAATGCATTGTCAGTAATCAACAGAGTAACAGACATGCAGGATAATGTACAGTAATCAATATCAGGCAAAGCTTAAGCAAAAATTTGGGCACAGAATACAATATCAAGACACAGTTCCCACAGCAGTGCAGGGAGTAAGTACACCAATCTACATAGGCATCAGCATGACTGATCTGAGGTGGACTGTATGGCAAATGAGTCAGTGTCTTAGCTAATATGTATGGAATCAGCTTGAGGAGTCTGTACATCCATTGGAAGAGTAGGCCACAGTCTTAGATGGAAAAGGGGAAAAAGGGGATAGCAGAGGGGCTCATTTAGGGTGGGGTGAGTGGAGGATGGTAGAGGGCAGCATCAGGGCAGGCTACAGGCTGATGGACTGGGGTTAGTAATAGGACAGAGGTAGAAGGATGGGAATGGCAGTGAGATGCATTGGGGTGGGAGGGTATGGGGAAGGCAGTTGAGGATATGTCGGAGGAGGGTGTTGGAGCAGGGATGGGGTGGCAAGTAGGTAAACCGGGTCAGGCAGGGAGAGGTGAGCTTCATGTCTCAGTAGGATGGTAGAAGGTATCTGTCTGGGTATCGGTAAAATACAGTCTCATGTCTATAGCCAGGTGAGAACATACAGTAGAAACACAGAAACATAGAAGTTGATGACAGATAAGGACCACAAGGCCCATCCAGTCTGCCCATTTCTTTTTCTATCTTATAAATGTGCCATTGGCCTTTGCTCTGTTAATGGCCTATCTATTCATACTCATCTGTATTGCTCCCTTATGCCTATCCCATGCCTGTTTGAAACCCTGCACTGTATTCATATCCATCACTTCCTGAGGTAGGCCGTTCCATACATCCACCACTCTTTCTGTGAAAAATAACTTCCTCACATTACCCCTTAATCGGCCTCACTCTAATCTCATGCTGTGTCCTCTTGTCCTGCTATTTTTCTTATATTGAAACATGTTAGACTCTTTAACCTTGTTAATGTCCTTAAGGTGTTTAAATGTTTCTATCATATCACCTTTCTCCCATCTTTGCTCTAGGGTATACATATACCTCTTTGGTTGCTGAGCTGGGGAAAACCCGGACATTAAGAAACCTTTGGTGCTGCTCTCATAACCCTGATTGTGCCTTCTCCCACAAGGGTGCAGGAACCTGATTCAGCTCTCTCAGACCCTCTCCAAAGAACTTGTGTACTTGCACCCTACTGTAGGGTATCAGATCCCCCTTCTGGGATCCTAGATTTGGTAGTAAGTGGCATCTTCACACTAATCAGGCATGTCACAGATCGAACAAATCTTCCTAAGTTCCTTTAGGATTCTGCGTGCATTCCATTTGGCCCCAATGCCTTAAATACTTTCAGTTTTTCTAGTTCTTTCAGAACCTGCTCTACTATAAATAGATTAGTTATCAGCCCCTCTCCCTTTGGCACACCTGTCCCCTATGAGAGGTCCCTTTCTTAACCCTTCTCCCATGAACACAACAGAAATATTTGTTCAAGATATCAGCCTTCTCCTAGTCTCCTTCTGCCATCCCCCTTCACTTTTTAGCCTCACAATTCACTAGCTGCTTTCTTCTTTTCCCTGATGTGTCTATAAAAGGTCTTGTCTCCTTGCTTAATTTCCTTAGCTATTCTTTCCTCTGTCTATAGGAGATCAGGAGGTGATGTTAGAACTATACTACTGTACTGGACTAAAGAACTAGAATTCTGCTACTGGGAACTATAGTTTAAGGTAAAAAAGTACATTCTGTCTGAGTTGGGTGAATGAACTGTTATCTGTGCAGTTAGCTAGGAGAAGAAAAAATGTGAATCAGGGTGAAGGAATTGTTATCTGTGCAGTTAGCTACGTGATGAAACAAACTGTTAATTGGGGGGGTGCTTAGACAGAAGGAAGCCAGATGTTTGCATTTAAAAGCTGACCTAGATAGCTTGAGGCAGAGAACAGCAAAAGGAAGCAGGTGCTCTAAGAACTATACTGCTCTACTGGGACTATATTGCCCTCCATCTCTCCCTTCCACTCCTAGCTGGTTTTACTTTTATTTGCACTGGATTTGACTAAAAATAAGAACTTCTTGTTTGCGAGCAGGAAGGGAGTGATCACAGAGGAACAAAAGAATCACCATCCTAGAAGAAAATGAGTAGCTGTCCATCACCCCCTTGTTGCTGGAGGTCTGACTCTGAGCAAGTAAGGAGGAGACTTCTGAAGAATATAGGAACTTACTGTCCCAGAACAGGAAAAGCAGAACTTGCAAGGGCACAGATGCAGTAGGAAAGAAGGGGTATATATATATATATATATATATATATATATATATATAAAAATGGCAGTTAATGGACCACAAATAAAGACATGATGGGAGTGGTGCAGTGCAATGGCTGTGGAGCAGCTGTCTTTCAGGAGATGTTTTCTTTACGATGTGGTGTTGTCTCATCTGCAGGCACCTCTCTGGATTGAGGGAGGAGATTGCCCGTCTCCAGGATGAGTTGGCCAGGATTCAGGGGACCTCCTTTCCTACACAGGGACCACCAGAGCCACCACTGATGCCTCAGAGGTTGCCAAGAAAGATGAGCAGTTGGATAATAGTTGGCTCAGGAGAGGGTAAGGGTGGTGCAACAGAGGTGCATCCCTTCAGTTGTACCTCTCCACAATTCATATGCCATTCTGGCAGAGTGTGGTTCCTCTATGGAGACACCCACAGTGGAGACCAATGAGGATGCTGAGAACCTCCACAAAGGAGACCCACAGGAGGGTGGCATGGGACCCCACAGGGGAAGAAAACAACTCCTGGTGGGGGGCTCCATTATTAGGAGGGTAGAACTAGAGGAGGGAGGGGAGAGGGAGGTAAGGTGCCTGACTGACACCATGGCTTGGAGGGACATGGAGTGAATCCTCAGGATTGTGGGAGCAGATGCAAGGGGAGCAGTGTCGGGTAAATTACTTTTGGGAACTTGTCCCAGAAAGCTCTGTGAAGTCACTAGCAAGGATGGAGAAGTACTGAAATAAGTAATACACCTTACAGTTATGAAAACATGTCTTTTTATACAAAAGTAATAAGTAACTGTAACTGATTACATTTATTTGAAAGTAACTAATAACTAACCTATTACTTTCAAATAAATGTAATCTGTTACAGTTATTTATTATGTTTGTATTGGTTTTGTGGAAAAAGAAATAACTGTAACTGTAAGGTGTATTACTTTTTCTAGTACCTCTCCATCCTTGCTAGTGACTGCACAGAGCTTCCTGGAACAAGTTTCCAAACATAATAGAAAGTAATAGAAAAAGTAACTTACTCAGCACTGATGGCGGAGGGAGCTGGATGTCACTGTCTACTTAGGGACAAATGACCTGGCTGGGAAAGGGATTGGAGCAGTGCAGGAGGAGTTTGTGGAGCTGGGGAAGGGAATGAGACAAGTAGCATGCATGGTAACCTTCTCAGAGGCACTGCTTGTCTATGGTATGGGTGAGACTAGGGTTCTCCACACCAAGAGATTCAATCAGTGGTTGAAAAACTGGTGCACAGCTCAGGGTTTCAGCTTCATTGGGGACTGGGGCTCTACCTGGAGGGATACAGGGCTATACTGGTGCAATGGTCTGCATCTGTCCAGGAAGGGAACTAGAATCCTAGGTGATAGGTTTAAATGTTTCATTGGCAAGTATTTGAACTAGCCTAAGGAGCAAGGAGATACTAAAAAAGAGAAGGGAAATCCTAGCCTTCCCATAGAATCAGGGTAGTTAGTGAGGTAAACACCAAGATAGAGAAGTTGATAGGGAGAAGGGCAGGTGTAAATGGAGAAAAAGATAAAAGCAGTAGGGACAGGGATGGGGTAAAAAGGGACACCATCAAAAAATGGAGGGTAATGGGTACTAATGCCCATAATCTAGGTAACATGCTTCCTGAACTGGTGGCCTTGATGGAAGAAGGATGCCTGGATATTGTAGCAATCACGGAAACATGGTACACAAAGAACCATGATGGGGCTGTCAACATACCAGGGTACACAATCTACAGGAGAGACAGAGAGGGTAGAAGAAAAGGAGGAGTAGCTCTCTAAGTAAGAGAAGAGATCAAAGCAATGGACCTAAAGGGTAAACAGGAAGGAGAGGAGGCACTGTGGGTCACCCAGGAGACTATAAATGGCACCACAATCTGTAGAGTGGTTGTATACAGTCCCCCATCTCGGTGGGGGGAATGGACAAGGAAATTATAGAAGGCATCCTTAGGATGGCACAGAAAGGGGAGATATTGCTGATGGGGTACTGGAATATGCCAGAGGTTAATTGGAGCACCTTTGCTGCAGCCAAATCCAAGAGCAGGGCAATTATCGATGCCCTACAGGGTCATGCCTCAGACAGCTAGTGCTGGAACCTACTCAGGAGGGAGCAGTCTTAGACCTGGTACTCTCAAATGGAGATGGAGAGAGGATCTCAGATCTAGAAGTGGGTAGCTATCTGGGAACAAGTGACCTCCAAACAGCGTGGTTCACGATAAACTAAGCTGTAGCATCAAGTCATACAAAAGTGAATGTACTGAACTTCAGTAGGTCTGATTTTGTCAAAATGGGAGAATGCCTCAGAAAAGCACTAGTAAACAGACAAGAAGGTGGGATGGAGCAACAATGGTGAAATGTCAAAGTTGCCATCACAGAGGCAACAAGCCTTTGTGTGAAGCAAATAAATCAAAACGAAAGAAAAAACACTATGGTTCTCAAAAGAAGTGACAGGGAAGGTTAGGGAGAAAAAGACCGCATTCAGGAAGTATAAGGAAAAAGAGAAGGAGCAAGACAGAAAACTGTACCACCTAAAGCAGAAGAAAGCGGGGAAGGCAGTCAGAATAGCAAAGGCCCAAACTGAGGAAAAGACAGCCAACTCAGTTAAGAAGGGGAATAAAACCTTTTATAGGTACATGAGGGAGTGAAAAAAGACTAAGGCAGGGATACTGAGGCTGATTAAAGAGGAGGGGGGTTGGGCAGAGAGGGACAGTGAAAAAGCAGGGATACTGAACAAATACTTCTGCTCAGTATTCACAAAGGAAAAGGAGGGGGAGGTACCTAAACCAGTCAATAGAAGCACTCTGGATAGGGTGGTTGATATCAGTCCTTTTACAGAAGAAAGGTTTCTGAAAGAACTGCTAAAACTGAAGATGAATAAAGTAATGGGGCCTGATGGAATTCACCCCAGAATTCTAAAAGAACTAAGAGGAGAACTAGTAAGACCGCTGACTACCCTTTTTAACAAATCATGGGAGGATGGTGTGGTACCTGAGGGTTGGAGGAGGGTGGATGTGATTCCCCTTCACAAAAGTGGAAGCAAGCCAGAGACAATAAACTTCAGACTTGTCAGTTTGACCTCAGTGGTGGGGAAAATGATGGAATCACTTCTGAAAGAAAGAACTATTGAGTACCTAGAGGCCAGTAGGGCACAGGACCCAAGGCAACATGGATTCACAGCAGAAAGGTCATGTCAGATTAATCTAATCGATTTCTTTGACTGGGTGACCAAAGTAATAGACCAGGACATGGCCTACCTAGATTTTAGCAAGGCATTTGACACAGTCCTGCACAAAGGTCTAATAAATGATCCAGTCTAGGAGTGGGTCCCAGGGTGGTAGCCTGGGTAAAACATTGGCTGGATAGCAGGACACAGAGGGTAATAGTAAACGGAGTCCACAGTGAAGAAAGAGAGGTTACTAGTGGGGTACAGCAGGGTTCAGTTATAGGATCAGTCCTCTTCAATATCTTAATTAGTGACATTGCAGAGGGACTGGAAGGAAAAGTATGTCTTTTTGCAGATGGCACAAAGATCTGCAACATGATTGATACACAAGGTGGGGTGGAAAGGATGAGAAGGAACTTGGCAAGGCTGGAGGAATGGTCAAATGTATGGCAGCTTAGATTCAATGCAAAGAAGTGCAAAGTAATGCACCTGGAAAACAGAAACTAAGGGAAAGAGTACACAATGGGGGGGGGGGGTTAGATACTGACAACAACAAAAATGGAAAGGGACCTAGGAGTAGTTATATCAGATGACCTAAAGATGGGCAAGAATGTGAGAAGGCAGTAAGGAGGGTTGGGGGATACTGGGATACATAGGGAGAGGCATCACCAGTAGAAAACAGGAAGTTGTTATCCCTCTGTACAGACAGTTGGTGAGACCACATCTGGAGTACTGTATGCAGTTCTGGAGACCCCATCTCCACAATGACATAGACAGGGTGGAGGCTATCCAGAGAAGGGCAACCAAAATGGTGCAGGGTCTGCACCAGAAGACATATGAAGAAAGACTAAAGGAGCTTAATATGTATAGCCTCGAGGAAAGAAAGGAGAGAGGGGTCATGATAGAAACTTTCAAGTACCTCAAGGGAATCAACAAAATCCAAGAAGGTAGCATCTTTCAGAAAAAGAGATGTGCAAAAACAAGGGGGCACAATTTGAAGATAGAGGGGAGAAGGCTCAGAGGTACTGTCAATAAATATTTTTTCACAGAGAGGGTTGTAGATGCATGTAACAGCCTTCCAGAGGAGGTCATGGAGTCAAAAACAGTGGGGAATTCAGGAATACATGTAGTAGTGGTAGTAAACATTTTATTTTTATACAGGTAATACATGTTATTTGGACTATTGTCCAGTTTACAAGACATACCTGTGTTGACATATTCCAGTGTCTCAAAGACATATAACAAAACACACAATTTTAAATTATCCATATGTAGACCTGAACATTTATCTCATTATAAAGGGTGTATGCAAAATGTACAAATATACTAAAATTATTTAGTAATATACCAGATAAAATAACATAAATTCTCATGTCACAGTAGTTGAAGAGAACCAGATTCATAAGTATTTATAGGGTACATCAACAGATTTAGGAGCCCAATAATCCCAGGAAATAATCACCAACAACTACAAATAGGAACCATTAATTATTATATGGCCTGAATAAATATAGGGTATCTTGATACCCTATATTTGCATGGGACAGACATAAGGCAATTCTAGGGGGTGGGGGTAGGAAGAAATAGGCTGCTGGTTAACTAGGATCTGCAGCTTATCCATTAGGTAGGGAAATGGGCAGACTAGGTGGGCCAAGAGGTCCTTATCTGCCATCAAATTCTATGTTTCTGTTTTCTATACTTTATCTTTTCTGACTGCTTTCACTGTCACAGTTAGTTTTTCTGGATACATCTGTCTGTTTTCCTCCATGTTTTTTTTGTGTATTTCCTAAATGCTAACCTTTTCTGCTTTACCTTTCCCTGCCACCTCCCTTGAGAAGCAGCATGGTCTTTTTCTTCTCTTTGTTTTGCTTGTCTGTCTGACACAAATGTTTGTGGCTTCCATTACAGCTCCCCCTAAGGAGAGCCCATTACTCCTCCACACACCCTTTTCTCAATCCACTCCCTAGGGCTTTCTGTAGACATGCCTCTAGTTTTGCAAACTCAACCCCTCTGAATTCCAGTACCCTAACCTTTGTATGGCTGGATTCTTCCACTGTCCTCATTTAAAAAATACAGTACAGTGACTGCTGGACCCTATGTGACTCCCCACTTCTACATCCATCACTCTGTCCCTGTTGGTGAGCACCACATCCAATATTACCTCCTCCTGTGTTTGTTCTATTACTAACTTGGTCCTGCCCAAGAACTTTCAGGATATCCCTGTTCTTTGCCATGGCTGCAGTATGGATGCAATAGTTGACATCTGGCAAACTGAAGTCCCCCATCAGTATTATTTCCCCTTTAGCTGCCATTTTGTAGATTATCTCTACTAGCACTTTGTCCAAATCCTCCTCCTGACCCAGAGACCTGTTGAGCACACTTGCTCGAATGGCTGCTTTATTCCCGGTTTCCAGCATGTCACACTGTGTCTCCACTTCCCCCACTATGCTCTGTGACTCTGTGGCTTTTATTTCCTTGTTAATATAAATAGTCACTCCCCCTCCCTGTTTCCCACCCTATCGTTTTGGAAAAGAGCATACCATGGTAAGGCTGTGTCCTAGTCATAATTCCCTGTGCACCGTGTTTTGACAACACTGACAATGTTCAGGTCTGCCTATGACATGAAGGCCATCAGATGTGGGATTTTATTTGCTAGGCTGTGAGCGTTTGTGCATGTCTTTCCATGTTTTGTTCCTCCTCTTTTTTACCTGTCCCCCTTGACCCTGTGTATTTCTTCTAGTTCCATCCCAGACTGCACTCTTCTGTGTTCTGCGACTGAATAGGTTTGATGATCTCCTGCTTGTTCCTACTAACTCCTCCCAGTATTTCTTGACTAATTTCTGTTCTTGGGGAGTTCCGGCTACATTCCTAACTTCTAAGGTGTCTTCAATTGGCACTTTAGCCTCAGGCTCCAATCTCCTGGTTTAAATGTTTGATGTTAACATCAAGGTTTTGGCACAATGCACGAAGTCCTTCTCTCGTTGGGGGTGTTATCCATGATATTTGAAGCACTTCCTCTCCCAGAAGTCCCCCAATGAACCAATCAAGAAGTAGCTTCTTGCCTGATACCAGTTCTGCAACCACTAATTGAACTCTTTAATGTCCTTGCTTCTGAGTTTTTCAGTGCTTTTACCTTTTCCCCACACAAGAAGACTCTCGGAGAAGGCTAGGGAGGTCAGAATACCATTCTCCACTACATGAGCTGTTACCCTGATCATATAGTGGACAATATTCTGACCAGTCATTACCACCATATAAAATGCAACTGCAATGCAGAAATAGATTTTAGAATGCACAGAAATGAACAAAATACTTTCAGCAGAGGGACATGCTGACAGGGGGTTAGCTGGTGGTTTGGCTAAAACAGAGAACAACAAATCCAGGGAACAGCTGATTCATAGTAATATGAGGCAAGCAGAGAATAATACGGTAAGAAGAATGAATATTGAGACCACTTTAATATCTACTCAAAACAAGTTAAAATATTATTCAGTCTCGCTGGCATATATTGTAGTTAGATCAAAAGTCATAGAAACACAGATCATGCCAGCAGAAGGAGACACATGGCCCATCTAAGTCTGCCCACATAAAGTCCAATAACCCTCAGTAAGTCTGGGGACCAGTCCCCCTAGTAATTCTCCCCTTTCTGTGCCATTAAACTGTGCCTATGCCCGATCCCACCAGTGTTTAAAGCTTGTTACTGTTCTGGCTATCACCACTTCTGGTGGCAGTTTGTTCTAGGGTCCCACCATCCTTTCACAAAATAAATACTTATGGACGTCTCTCCTGAAATTCTCCCTCTCCCTTAATTTCTATTCATGCCCATGTGTAGTAGAGTTGGTGGTCCTGGTGAAAATATGAGTGAGGCATTGTGTTGATAGCCTTAAGGAACTTAAAGGTTTCAATTATGTCCCCTCTGTCTCTCCTAGTCTCAAGTGAGTACACACCTAGTTCCTTAAGTCTATTCTTGTAGGATAACCCATGAAGGTCATGTTTCCTCTTTGTAGCCCTCCTCTGAACAACCTCCAGCTGATCAACGTCCTTTCTGAGGGGAGGTCTCCAGAACTGGACATAATACTCCAGTTGAGGTCTCACCAAGTATCTATACAGAGTGAGTATCATCTCTCTATTGCTGCTCTCTATGCCCCTGCCTATGCATCTCAACACTCTGCTGGCCTTGCTGTATGTCTTACTGCATTGATTCTGCTGTCTGAGGTCATCTTTGATGTTGACCTCCAGATCCTGTTCCTCTGCTGAGGAGCTGAGTTGGACCTCGTTTAGCCAGTAACTAGTTCCTGGATTAGCTCTACCCAGGTGCATCACCTTACACTTCTTTGCACTGAAGCTCAGTTGCCAGATTTTTGTCCACTTCAACAGTTTCTGAGGTCTTCCGGTAGGTCTCTGATGCCCTCAGGATTATCCACCCTCCCACTAATTTTAACGTCATTGGCAAACAGGGCAATATTACCATTGATACCGACTCCAATATCACTGATGAACCTGTTAAAAAGGACTGGTCCCAGGACAGAACCCTGAGACACTCCATTTGTGACATCCTTCTGTGCAGACTTCACTCCATTTACTACCACTCTTTGCTTTCTGCCCTCAAGCCAGTTCCCTACCCATCCTACAATCTGATCCACCCCCCCATCCTCCAGTTTTTCCTAGAAGGCATTTATGTGAGACTGTGTTGAACGTCTTACTGAAATCAAAGTAAAGCAGATCTACCACACGTCCCTTATCAAGCTCCTTGGTAACATGATCAAAGAATATGATCAGGTTAGTCTGAAACAATCTGCCTGCTGTAAATCCATGCTGCTTGCAGTTGTTTAGGTTGTTAGCTTCTGAGATCCTGTTTTTTTAGGGATTCCATTAGTTTACCTATGACAGCTGTAAGGCTAACTGGTCTCTAGTTTCCCCATTTCCTCCCTGTTGTCACCCTTATGAAGTGGCACCATGTCTGCCAATCTACAATCCCAAGGCACTACCCTGGTCTGAAGTGACCTATTGAAAAGGTATGCCAGCAGGGCTGACAGCTCATCTGCCAGCTCCCTCAAGCCTCAGGGATGTATTCCATCGGGTCCTGGTCCTTTGTCAGGTTTAATGTCCAAAAGACCTTTCTGGACTCTGTCAGTCCTGAACTCATGGGTGTTCATTTTTGGTATCCCTGCATCAGAGCCCTTAATACCACTTAATAAGGGACCAAGCTTTTCTTCAGTAAAGACTGGAGTGAAGTATTCATAAGTGAAAAAGATTAGGATGCTGGCTACCCCACTCCAGCTGCCTACACTGGGGCTGATAGTGTGTCTGACTTTTTTTCTTGTTGTGAGCCACAGAGACATAGTGGGAATCACAATGGTGGTGTTTAAAACCATGCAGAGTAGCAATTAAAAACAAATGAGTTGGTGTCAGTCTCTTTCACACAGAGGACAGTCAAACTGTTAGGAGTTGTGTGTTTACAGTGTTGTTGATTAGCAGACAACTGACTGCCATGAGAAGGATGATGCTGGGTGGGAGAGCAGGGGGCAGGATGGAGCTATTTCTTTTCTTTTTGGTGTGGTCAGGTGTGCTTGACCTTGATACAATGATGTTGTACTGGGGTCACATTACTGTTCAAGGTGGGTACTGACCAATCAGAGCCCAGGATTCGTTTCTTGCCATTGTATAATTTTGAATATACAACCATAAGAAATATATAATCTGTATAAAAGCTATAATGCAGTGCTGGTTAGTAGGTGTATTTCATGTGTAAGTATGTACTTCAAATTTCAGAGATACTGTAAATGCTTACTATATTTTGAATTACAGAGAGAGTCCTTTTTGCTTGTACACTTGAGTGCTTGGCATTCTGTGGTCTGAGTTCACATAAGCAGGAGTTAGCAGCTCCAGCCAGACACTGGGATTTCCATTTCTGCCAGAGCACAACTTTACTTTTGCACTGCCAGTGAAGCCATCAACTGGAGGAAATCTTAACCAAACTGCAAGAGTTTGTCATCAGTACAGGCACTGAAGTCACACAGAATTAACCATTTGGGCTATTCCAACAGCATCCCAGTGATGAAGTATGTGATTTCCTTCAGAAAAATGCTCTTGCCTCCCCTGGAGGCAAGCAAATGAGAAGGATCCTGCACCCTGTACCTGGACCCCCAGCACGGCTATGTATTAATTCGATGAAGTAGTTCCAAGTGAATGAGAAGGGTCCTTCACCCTGTGTCTGGACCCCCAGCATGGCTATGTATTCATTCAATGAAGCAGTTCCAAGTGAATGAGAAGGATCCTGCGCCCTGTACCTGGACCCCAGCATGGCTGTGTAGTCAATTGATTAGGTAGTTTCAAGTAACTGAGAAGGGTCCTTCACCCCGTACCTGGACCCCAGCATGACTATGTATTCATTCGATGAAGCAGTTCCAAGTGAATGAGAAGGATCCTGTGCCCTGTACCTGGACCCCAGCATGGCTGTGTATTCATTCAATGAAGCAGTTCCAAGTGAATGAGAAGGATCCTGAGTCCTGTGCCTGGACCCCCAGCACGGCTATGTATTCATTCAATGAAGCAGTTCCAAGTGAATGAGAAGGGTCCTTTACCCCGTACCTGGACCCCAGCATGGCTGTGTAGTCAATCAGTGAAGTAGTTTCAAGTAAATGAGAAGGATCCTACACCCCGTGCCTGGACCCCCAGCATGGCTGTGTACTCAGTCGATAAAGTAGTTCCAGCTGGGTGCATGGTGAAATTCAGCTCAGATATAAAACAGATGGCTTCCCCCTTGCACAATCCATCCATGGGTAGTGCACCACTGGAAAAATGGTTTGGACACCCATCTTCTAAATAGGACCAGCATCATCACTCAGCCAGGTCTCTGTTATATAAGCCAGATCAACCAAAGAACCAGACACTAAATCTGCCATAATGGCTGTCTTGTTCCTCATCGACACACAGATAATCCTCTGCACTGCCACCCAAATGTCCCAGGATTGGGAACGGACTCCAGTTTTCCAACCTGGTATTATACCAATTGCTGTATATGCACACAGACCACTGCACTGCCACCTGGAAGTCCCAGGTTTGAGACCGAACTGATGTTTCCCACACTGGTATTATACTAATGACACATAGGTAACACCCTCCACTGAAACCAGAGAGTCCCAGTTCTGAGACCAAACTCAAGTTCCACACTCTGGGATTATCAGGGCTTCTTAGAACCTATTCTACATACAATATTTACTAGGCCACTACTTACTGCTGATGCTGCTTTCTTCAGGAGACTGCTGGCATATGGTCTCACTCCTGTTCCCTGACTGCAATACTGACGGTTCTTCATCTTTCACAATCAATGTCACATAACTTTCTGGGATAACAAATTCTGATTCTGTTAAGAGAAGAAAAGTAGCTCAATGATACAGAGATAACCCTGTGCAGTGTCACGGGGGAGATTGGAGTTTGAGTATGAACTCAGGTTTCCCATGCAGGTATCATACCAATGATGTTTTATTTATTTGTAAGGAAGTAATTTTTCACAGATTGGGTAGTGTATGCATGGAACAGCCTTTCCAAAGATGTTGTGGGGTCAAAAACAGTGGGGGAATTCAAGGATGCATGGGACAGGCACAAAGTGATTCTTGCTGGGGTAGGAGGAAGTAAGCTCTTGGTTAACTAGGATCTGCAGCTTATCCAATAGGTAGGAAAATGGGCAGACTGGGTGTGCCAAGTGGTCCATATCTGCCATCAAAGTCTGTTTTTATGTTTCTAAGATTTCATTAGGTAGAGCAGACACACTGATACAGACAGAACACTCAGCACTGCCACCTGGAAGTCTTGTGTTTGAGAATGGATTCAGGTTTTCCATCATGGTATTATACCAGTGATACAGATATAACTCCCTGCACTGCCACATGGGAGTCCTGGGTCTGAAAATGGACGTAGATTTCCCACACTGGTATTATATCAACAATATAGACATAACCCCCTACACTGCATCCTGAAAGTCTGGGTTTAAAAAAACAGACTCGGGTTTCCCACCCTGGTATTATACCAATGATACAGACATACCCCTTGCACTGCCACATGGGAGTCCTGGGTTTGAGAATGGACTCATGTTCCCACACTGGCATTACATCAGGGTTTGAGGATCATCTAAGGTGTCACACCCTGGCATTATACCAATGATACAGACATCTTCCTGCACTGCCACATGTGAGTACTGGGTTTGAGAATGGACTCAGGTTTCCCACCCTGATATACCAATGAAAAATATATAAGCAGGGCTGCAAGTTTGGTTCTACAAAAGAATCTTAATGCCTCAAATTCTGGATGTTCAATTCTTTCAGAATGTGTTGAGCTTTTAGGATAGGCAGGCAGACTTTTGATTTGACAGGTTAGCCATGGTCCATTTGGAGCAGAGCAGGCACACCAGCTGAACTACGGACTACAGTTCATACCCATCACAATACAAGTACAGCTTCTTTTGAGTTCACGCTGCTTGCAGCCCAAGTGATGGACTGTCCTTGGTGTCACATGTTCTCAGGGAAGAAAGAGTTGTCCCCCAGCTAACATGCTCTCCTCACCACTTTCTGCTGCCTGGGCTAGTCAAAGGAAACCCTGGTTAATTGAAAAAAGAGCAGCAGTTGCTGCACAAATGCCCAATAAGAGCTTTCAGTATTAAAGTAAAATTTTAAGAAGTTGTACCTGTTTCAATTTCAGTCTGCAAGTGTTATCTTCCTTTGTTATTTTGAAAGACCCAAACCCGACCAGTATGCGTGGGCAGCCTGCCACCTTGTGCACACCTGGTGGCTTCTTGAGTGTGGAGCATGCTAATGAGGGCTATCAACTAATAGCAGAGTTGGTATCCCTCATTATTAAACCCCTCATAGTGGAAGCCGCCTGATGTGTGTAGAGTATACTAGTGAGGGCTATCGACTAATGGCAGAGTTGGTATCCCTCATTATCATACCCTGCATACTAGAAGCTGCCTGATGTGTGTGTGGAGTATACTATTAAGGGCTATCAACTAATGGCAGAGTAGGTATCCTCATTATCATACCCCACATACTAGAAGCCACCTGGTGCATGTGGAGTATGCTAATGAGGGCTATCAACAGGGGTCACCCTTAACTTTTTACTTTTTTTTGCACTAGCCAGCCGGGCTAGTGAACCAGAAATTGCACTAGCTTGCAGAAGTTTAATGTAGCCTGCAGTCAGTATGGTTAACAGTGATTTGTTAAACGAAAGGCAAATAAAATCTCATTTGTCCTGCCAACAGTCTGGACACCTACCAACTGATTTTGCACTGTGGCTTTAAAACTGCAAACCGCACTTAACTATCTCAGCTTCTTTTTTTTCCCAATTGTTTAAGCAGGAGAGACACACTAAGCTGAAAGCTTGCTTACAGGTGTGACCTGGGAGCACAGGGAAGTTAAGTGACTTTTTCTGGGTCACTCAGTATGCAAGTGGGGGCTGTGGGATTCAAACCCAGGTCTCCATATTTGCAGCTCAGAGCCTTAAACCACTGTGCTATACTGCCCTCTGTGACTGAAGAGTCAGTGGTTCTGTCACTGATGACTAAAATGAACCCTGTCTCCATAATTTCTTCTTGTAGTGCCATGTGTTCAACCTCGGCTACATAGTGGGTAAAGTTGCAAGCATATTGGTCATTCTGATATGCTAAACTGATATCTAGCCCTTTCATATCATCAGGGCTGCACATCAACACAAAGTTTGTGAAAGTACATCCTTCTTAGCTATTGCATGGCATGTGCGATACAGTTTGTCCAGATGTTTAAGCGTTGCTTCATTCATGTACTTCAGCATTCCCTCTGCATTACTTGTCCCTGGAGTAGCAGTGCTGGCATCGTCCTTTTTCCTACCATAAGTGTCACCGATATTATGGGATGAGACAGAGTCAAGCTGGACGTCATCTGTACCGAAACTAAAATTATTGCTATTGCCCACCTTACCCAACTGTATTTCAGGTTTGATACACAAATGGCAGAGCATCAGATCCTTTGCACCATCATACCCCAACCAGTCATATTTTTCTAGCCAACATTCTGGAATCGATGGCTTCACTTTGTCTTTTTGCACGCGTGATCTTTTATATGTTTATCTTCATCAGCATGCTTTCTATTAATGTCAGCTGGGTTACTGACTTCTTTAATAAAATTCTACATTTCATTTTCAGATTTGTAGTTAACCCTTGCTGTGCAGCAGACTATCAGTCCAGAATTCCTATACGTTTCAACTCTGTTGGCAGCCTAAAGGTTAATAAAGTTTTGTCGTGAAAAGTGTGTGTTTCTTTTTCTTCCCTTTTCCCTTCTTTTTCCCACCCTGGCCACAGATCCCAGAAATGTGTGATTGTCCCAGTTCTGTTAAAAAATGTTCACCAAAAAAAAAAGGTAGGGACAAATTCAACAGCATCAACCCATACTGTTATTTATTTAATTTTATTCTGTGGCAACCAGTAAGTCCCATTGGGCACAAGACCCATTTACAGGGGTGGCCCAGGAACACAGAGAGGTTAAGTGACTTGCTTAGGGACACATAGTATGCAAGAGGAGGCTGTGGGAATTTAAACCCAGATCTGCTGGATGTACAAAGTCCATTCACAACCTGTTGCGCTCTCTGTTAAACACTCTAGTTTTCCTTTCTATGACAGCCATGTATGTATTCTGATTTGCTTCGACCACCATTTTGATAATTGAACTATCAGTACTTCTGGTATCTGCAATACTACATTGTGTTTCCTTCACCTCATCAGCTACTTCTGTTTCTTTTCAAATGTCTAAGACATCACATTCCATAATTGCAGACACAACATTCAATGCTATTTATTCCAATGGCCTGTAAAGGTGTAGCTAATGTTATGGAATGTTCAGGTTGATAGTATAAAAGATAAGAGCAGAAGCTACTGAGGACTTAGTAGAGAAATAATCAACACAGTGACAAAGGCAATAAAAATGTGAAAACTAATTTGAACAAGCATTTGTCAATGCCGAATGTTTGCTTGCTGGTATTAGTATTGGAAATGCAGGAGTTAGATAGATGCAGAAGAGGAATTGCAGTGAAGTATTGAACTTCATGCCAACCCCACCTCCACCCCGTAGAGATGGACAGGCATTTGGGTATGCATTTGGGTCATTGCCCATGATGTTCATGCCATGTCACCTCACCCTATCCTGCAGACATCGACACGTGTTGAGGTGTGCCTTGGGGTGTTCGGCTTTACAGTCACCCCATTCCATAAGGACATACACTGAAATGGGTGCAGTATAGGAGAATGAGGTGAACTCTGGGGCCAAAGAGTCCAAGGCACACCTTGATGCCTGTCACTGGAAGGGGGGTGGGGGTGGGATGGCATGAGCATTACAGTCGGCAATCCAAAGGCACACTCCAATGCCTGTCAGTCTGTCCAGGGTGGGACGTTATGGTTAGAAACCCTAATATTTGGGTATTTGCACTACAAATTTTCAACACGGCTTTTTTGTGACCCCACCTCATGAAAACATTTGGGACCTCCTTTCATGAAGAGTGGCAGTGTGATTTTGTTAATGTGTCCCAAACTTTGAGTTCCCACAGTGACTGTGCCATTCTGCACCAGATGTATGAAAACACAGATCGGGCAGGATGTAAAAATTGACAGCTGTACCATCCATAGGGAGGTGTGAAGAGATGACAATGTTGAAAATTTGTAGTGGCAATATTAAAAATGCCACTTCAGAGAATACATGGAAACTGTGTAACACATGCACGTAACACAGTTGTTTAGAGGAATTATTTCACCAAATTTTCAACATAGGCATTTTGTGACCTCTACTCATGAACACTGTCACTATGATTTTCTTAATCTGTCCTGAACATCGATTTCATACAGCGACCATGCTATTCTGCGCCAGATGTGTAAACGCATATTTCAGGAATTATATGACAAACGACAACTGTACTGTTCATAAGGAGGTGTGAAAAATGCTAATGTTGAAAATCTGGAGTGAAAATTTTACAAATGCGTGAAATTACAAGGGTATCAGACACTGCGCAATGTATGCTCGTAACAGTCATTTTAAGGACTTTTTTCAATACATTTTCAACATAGGCTTTTTATGACCTCTGCTCACGAACAGAGTCACTGTGATTTTCCTAATCTGTCCCAAACACTGATTTTCCACGGCAGCTGCGCTATTCTGAGCCGGAAGCTCGAAAATACATTTTGGCCAGGATGTGAAAAATGACAGCTGTACTGTTCAAAAGGAGGTATGAAAAATAGCAAATGTTGAAAATTTGGAGTGAATATATTACAAATTTGTGAAGTTACAAGGGTGCATGGAAACTGTGCAACACACGCTCATAACACAGTCATTTTGTGGACTTTCGTCACCAAATTTTCAACATAGGCATTTTAGGACCTCTTCTCATGAACAGTGTCACTATGATTTTCTTAATGTGTCCTGAACACTGATTTCCCACAACAACCGTGCTATTCTGCACCAGAAGTGCAAAAACACATTTTGGCCAAAATGTGAAAAATGACAGCTGTACTGTGGAGGGTTGCAAAAATGCCAATATTGAAAATCTGGAGTGAAAATATTACAGATTCGTGAAGTTACAAGTGTGCATGGAAACTGCGCAATGCACACTTGTAAAATAGTCATTGTTTGGACTTTTTTCACCAAATTTGTAACATATGCTTTTTGAGAGCTCACCTCATGAACAGTGGCACTGTTGTTTTGTTAATCAGACCTGAAAGGTGATTCCACCCAGTGACCATGAAATCACCTTTCGGGACCAAATAACACCATGACAGTGATTGAATTCATGAGGAGGAGTCCCAATAACCCCATGTTGAAAATGTAGTGCCCAAATTCCTCAAAATGCCTGAGATATGCACCAAAATTAAACCAAACCCTATTAATGCCATTATACAGCTTACAGGCATTTTTTTCAGTTCGCAGTCGACTTTGAAGAGTGTAGACGTCTTCCCAGTCCACTGAAGATTGTCGCACCTGGCTCCGGAGATAAGTATGGGGTGAGCGGGGTGTGAGGAGGTAGGATGCACAGTGGGTGGGTGCGGGTTGGGGGATGGGAGCCAACTGGCGTTGGACCATTTTCTTTCTTTCTTCCAGGGACAGGGAAAAAAAAAAAAGACATTGCAGGAATTATTTTTTTTGCAGGCTTCTTTTTGGCACACTGAGGTGGGCTCCTAGTGTGCCACCTACCTTTTTGGGGTGGGAGGACTTAAGCCATTGGGAATTGGGCCCCCGTCAGCAAAGAACAATTTTTTGGGGGGGCATGACTCCGAGGGGAATTGGGCACCCCCCTCGGCACACAACAAATGGAGGGTGCATTACGCCGAGGGTGAGTGGGCTCCCCCGTCGGCAAATTAACTGGGCTAGGGGCATGTTGATAGGGGGATGGGCACCCCAGTCAGTCAGCTTTCCCTCTGCTGCCATGTTTAGGGACATGTTACACCAGGCAAGGTACTGCCCTGCAATGATGGGTCACTCCCTCATTGCAGTGGAATGGCTGACGCTGCAATGACAACGAGGTGGCCCTCACTGCAGTGGCCAAATTGTTTAATATTGGTGGCACTTATGCAGAACCAGTGTCATCAGGACACTGGGCCTGCACTGGGTGAACAGTGCCAAGCCAACAAAGGCAGTGCTGGCGTTGGCTGCCACAGTGCCGCACCTCCACAACCCACTTCTCTCCTAAGCTGCCACATAATGTTTCTTGCCCATGTGCAAGCAAACATAAAAAGTGTGTCTAAAACATATGAGAATATAGGAAAAACAAAATGGAACCCGTTACAGCATATAAAGGTGTAAAAACTGTTTCCTATCATTGCAGTAAAAAACCATACTTAAAATTCAGAATTGAAAAGATCAGGTTGATTTACTGCTTATGGTCTTAATGGCCACACCTGACACCTCCTAGACAGACTGGTTTTACAAACAAAGACCTGTGACTAGTGACATCAGAACTTTTTTAGTTACCTGGGCATGCATGCAACAGTGAATTATTTGATACAATTAGTTTTAATACTATCTAAGCACTCAAAATGGCCCAAAAACTGGACTACATTTAATCAAAACTGGATGACCAGATAAGGACCCTGAAAACAGAATTATCCAGGTTACAACTGGACAGGTGGCAACCCTAGAACTTTGCTGCTCCTGAACAGTCACAAATCTGCCTGCCATGAGTACTGAGCTAAATAAGGGAAGGAAAAGGAGAAAGGATTGTTACCAGCAAAAAATAAAAGCAGTAGTTAGTACAAAATGAAACAGTTTGTAAATGCACTACACACAGACATCTATTTTTTTCATTTCACTAATGCTAAGGCATAGTTAAACCTCCATGAAAAGGACCTAGCTTTAAATTAAATTACAGTTCTATTTATGCATTTTTGTATTTATTTTTTTATTTATTTGATACCTGGATTGAGAATAGAACTGCAACTTTCCACAGGAGGAATTGCACTAGCCCAGCCAGGCAAGTAACAGAAATTCTGAACTAGCCCACAGCAATCTGCACCAGTACCTGGGCTAGTAAATGAGTGTTATGGTCAACCCCTGGCTATCAACCAATGGCTGAGTTGGTATCCCTCATTATCATACCCTGTATACTGGAAGCCACCTGGTGTGTGTGGCATATACTAATGAGAGCCATAAACTAAGCAGAGTTGGTATCCCTCATTATCATACCCCACATACTAGAAGCCACATGGTGTGTGTGTGGAGTATACTAATGAGGACTATCAACTAATAGCAGAGTTGGTATCCTCATTATCATACCCTGCATACTAGAAGCCACATGGTGTATGTGTGTGGAGTATACTAATGAGGACTATCAACTAATAGCAGAGTTGGTATCCTCATTATCATACCCCACCAACTGAAAATTACCTGGTGTTGGTGGCATATACTAATGAGAACTATCAACTAATGGCAGAGTTGTTATCCCTCATTATCATACCCCACATACTGGAAGCCACCTGGTGCATGTGTAGAGTATACTATTTTATTTATTTATTGAATTATTTCACCAGGAAGGCATGCTGAGCAACAAGTTGTTCATTTCCCAGTGTGCCCTGGGAGTAGGGAAACATGAGGATAGTATACAGAGATTTGGTATACAATTTGATTATATTCAATAAAGTGAGCAGACTATACAGAAGTAATGAAAAGGAGGAATGCTAACATGTATGAACTAGTTGGATACAATGCTAACAGTCTTGAACTAGATAGATACGATAGCACACATTTGTTTGGCAAACACTTGGTGGGACATAACTTTGTAGTTAGAAAATGGCTGGATAAAATTCAAGGTTGTTGAACTAGGGCACCTAGGGAAAGATTGTGAGGAGAAACACAGGTAGAACAAAATTTGCAAGGTATAACAAAGTGCAAGGTTGACTATAAGCGCATTAGAGATTAGGGAAAGAGAAGGGTCTGCCAGGGCCTGGTCTCTCAGTATGCTGTGGACCCTGCCTGCACAGCAGAGAAGTAGGTTATAGGCAGCATGGGTAGAGCATGACAGGAGGGAAGTAGGTAACGATGGGGAGTGGGCCAGGAAGACCCAAAGAGAGGGGAGGTGAGAGAAGAGGGAGCAGAGACTCAACCCTTTCAGGAAAGAATGGGGAGCGAGTAGGAGATGAAGAAGGTGCTTGCTTAGGTTCTGAACTCCTTGAGGGAGAAGAGAACCCTGACAGGGGCATACACCAAGCTTACGTGAATGGCTAGTGAGAGTAAGATGATGTACAGAAGAGGGAATGAGGGGAGGTGGAGTAAGGTGGAAAGGAAGGGGTACTGGGGAAGGATGAAGGGGGGAGTGTTTTTCAGGAAAGAGTTGGGTGTTAAGCGGAAGTGGCTCATAGCAGAACAAGTTAAGGAGGATTGAAGCAGGAGGAGCTAGAAAAGAGAAAGTTATGTAAGGCAGAGGCAAAGGAGTGGGACAAGAAGGAGTGTCATATTTGAGGCGACAGGGAGTTCTAGATATTGGGGAAGCGATGTGAGAAGCCTGATTGGCCGATGAGGGTGGTACGATGGGGGACTAGCAGCTAGCGGGTATCGTAGGATCTCAGGCAGTGGGAGGAAGGCAGTGGGAGGAAGGGAGCATGAAAGGTAGGAAGGAAGTACACCAAGCCAAGGTTTGGAAGTTAGCTTGTCACAGTGAGCCAGATGCTTGTTAGCAAGCAGGGGGAAGGACAGGGCATGGTAAAGGTTACAATAATGGGTTTGAGATGGAGCATCAAGAATGACTAGACAGAAAGAGTTGAAAACAGAGTCAAATCTGGTAAGCGAAAATATGGGAGCGGCACCATAGACTACATCACAGTAGTGAAAAATGGGAAGAATCATGTGCTGGACAAGTTCTAGCCAGTCTGTAGGAGGGATGCAACTACGATTTCTGTAATGGGCTCCAAGCTTGAGGTGCAGTTTTTTCAGAATGGCGTCAATGTGGCCAGAGAAGCTGAGGTGTTGATCCAGACAGACCCCAAGGTATCTGAAAGGGTGGGTGTCCTCAAGGATGGTCCTAACAAGGGTATGGAAAGACGGCAAGGGGTGAAGCCTAGAGAGTCTCTGCCTAGTGCCAAAGATCATGGAGACTGTCTTTTTGGCATTTAGGAATAGTTGATGGGAGGCAAACCAGAGCTGAACCTGGTGGAAGTCATGCTGAAGAGTAGTTGCTACATCACTGGTGGTTTTGCCAGTGGTGAACAAGACGATGTCATCGGCGTACATATGGATAGAAGAGGAGGGGAATCTGACTGAGGGAAAGTCATTTAGGAAGATGGAGAAAAGGATGGGGCCAAGCACAGGGCCCTGCGGGACTCCTGGGGAGATTGGGAGGGGTGATGAGATTGCATTCTGAATCCTGACTGATTGTGTTCTGCCTGTGAGGTAAGCTCTAAACCAGTTAAGCAGGAGTAGACAAACCAGTAGCTATGAGGGAGTCAATAAGGAGGGCATGGGAGACTGTGCCAAAAGCCTTGGCGAGGTCAACAAAGATGGCAGAGGTGATGAAGCCATTGTCCATCCTGGTAAGGATGAAGTCAGTGAGCCTAAGACATGAGGTAGTAATGGAGTGGTTCTTCTGAAAACCAGATTGGAATGGGCTGAAGAAGGAGTCAGCGAGAAAAGAGATCAGTTGAGAGAAGACCAGATCTTCTTGGAGCTTAGCAAGGGCGGGAAGTAGGGAGACTGGGTAATAGTTGACAGAGGAAGAAGGATTATGACCCTTAGGGAGAGGGAGGACCACCGTATGCTTCCAGGATGTAGGGATGGAGAAGGACATAAAGGAGAGATTTAAAATTAGAGAAAGAGGCACTAGGCGATAGCAGGGGCTGAAAGTTAGAGATGTTTAATGTCAAGGTAATTCGGAAAGGAGCCTTTGGAGGGATTGAGAGAGAAGAAGGCCTCTAGTGTCTCTTCAGGGGAGATAGGACAGAATGAGAAAGGGGTATGGGTATGGGGGGGTTTGAGTGGTAGGAAAGGGAGAATAAATGGAGGCGAGAAGGGTTGAGGCACAGGAGGGGTAGTAGGAGTTGAACTCCTGAGCCACTATGCAAGATTCAGACTCTAGTGTGTTGTTTATATGACGACGGTCGGGTGATGCTGGGGGATAGTGAGGACAACTTTCCAAATTTGGAGGGAGTTTATTTTTGAGGAAAGAAGATTTAAAATATTTAGACTTGGCAAGTCTGATTGCTTTAGTACAAGTGTTTCCTAGCCTACAATAGTAAAGGCTGATGGGAGCTGAGAGGCCTTGTGTTTCCTCCACATTTTATCGCACTCCCTGAGCCAGGTCATTAATTCAGGGGTGATCCAGGGATGATGGATACCTCAGACTTCAGTGCATTTGAATGGGATATAGAAGTCCCAGGTAGCTATAAATCTGTCTTTGTAGTAAGTGAAGTCTTGTTTGATGGAATTGGCTGATGCAATTGGGGACCAATCAGAATTAGATATATCATTTAGGAGAGGGTTTAAGTCAAGGGAACTGAAAGAGCAGAGTTGCAGGATTTTACGTGGTGGTTTAGGTCTGTGGACCTTTCTTACAATGACGATAGGGTGGTGACCGCTGAGGGCATCCGGGAAGACGTCGGACTTGACTCGATGAGGGTGGGAGGTGAGAGCCCAGTCTAACAGTCAGTGATTTGGGGTTTTGTGATTTAGTTAGGAAGGCTCCCGAAAGAGTTGGAAGAAATTTAGAGCAGATATTTCACTTTATGTCTTAGAAGTGGTTGATGACAGTCAGTATAGATTTACATCACCTAATACATAAAGCTCACCTTTGTGTGAGACGGAAGCTATGGAGGTGATGAGGTCAATAGACTCAGAGGGCTTGATACCTCAGCGACAGTAGATACCAGCAATAAAGATAGGGTAGGAGAAAGGCAGGGCAGTATTCATTACCAGGGCTTCATAAGTGGAGGGTGAGGTAGATGAGAAAACTAATGAGGGCTATCAACTAATGGCAGAGTTGGTATCTTCATTATCATGCCTCACATACTAGAAGCCACCTGGTGTGTGTGGAGCACACTAATGAGGGCTATCAACTAATGGCAGAGTTGGTATCCTCATTACCATACCTCACATACTGGAAGCCACCTAGTGTGTGTGGAGGATACTAATGAGGGTTATCAACTAATGGCAGAGTTGCTATCCTCATTATCATACCTCATATACTGGAAGCCACCTAGTGTATGTGGAGTATACTAATGAGGGCTATAAACTAATGGCAGAGTTGCTATCCTCATTATCATACCTTACACACTGGAAGCCATCCGGTATGTGTGTGTGTGGGGTATACTAACGAGGGCTATAAACTAATGACAGAGTTGGTATTGCTCATTATCATACCCCACATACTGAAGCCACCTGGTGTGTGCGGAGTACACTAATGAGGGCTATCAACTAACGGCAGAGTTTGTATCCCTCATTATCATACCCTGCATACTGGAAGTCACCTAGTGTGTGTGGAGCATGCTAATGAGGGCTATAAACTAATGGTAGAGTTGGTATCCCTCATTATCATACCCTGCATACTGGAAGCCACCTGGTGCGCATGAGATTGTGGCAGGTGGCTTGGTGACATGATGGTCATCGTGGGTCTTTCAAAATAATAACAAACTAAGCTTTCCTATCCATGCCATAATCTGAGATGCCTATCAGAATGAGTTACCTACTACAACGCCTGTTCCTGAGAAGCCTGTGGGAGGGATCTGCCCATCTGATGGTAAATAACTGGCTTTGCCACCCCAAACTCAGTGCTCCATCGCTGGATTTGTTAAACTCTCATAGCCTGAATAGAGTCATGCACTGATTACTGATACACCTGCAGATGTAGAGTGACCTAACAGTCTTATGATGTATAGACTAAGAATGGTAACATCTGAAGATTGAAATTGAAACAGGTTATCCTACTTTAAAATGCTTCTATAATGCTGAAAGCCCTAATCAGGTGTTCCTGCTGCAACTGTTACCCCTTTTTGATCAATTGGGGTTTCCCTTCTTTCCAAATAATGTTTGGTGAACCAAAGTGAACTAATCCACAGACTGGTGAACTTTTACACGGTCTGATTGCCAAAGATTGTGCAGTCAAACTTTGGAAGGTTTGTACAGCCCTAGACATAATCCTTGCACTGCCACCTCAGAGATGCAAGTCTGAAAACAGGCCTAGGTTTCCACTCAGAGATAGTCCAGACTTTTCAGCATCAATGCTACATGTAACATTTACCAGATCACAACTTACTGTTGATGGTGCTTTGTTCGGGAGACTGCTGGCCTCCGGTCTCACTTCTGTTCCCCGACTCCAGTACTGAGGGTTCTTCATGTTTCACAGTCACTGTTACATAGTTTTCCGGGACTGGACATTCTGTTACTGTTGAAGAAGAAAGTAAATCAGAGGAAAGGTACAACCACTAGAAATCAGCCCTGTAATACAGACATAACCCCCGCACTGCAACTCTTCCCCCAGAGCCTGGGTAACTCGATCAGAGATCCCCAAAACCACAGTGAGACTTCTGGAGAAGGCACACACTGAAGAGAAAGACCTAAAGGCCAAAATGCTGCATTCTGATCCATTTCTTCTTCCATAGAGGTGAAGAAGAAACAGATGGTCAGATAGGACCCAAGTCGTTCTCCGAAATGGAAAAAATTATCTGTGTGGGGCAGAGAGGAACCATAAGCCCTAAAGCCATCCCCTTCACCCAGATCCTTAGCAGAAAGAACTCCCTATTGAAGGTCAAGGGTGTGGGAGCAGAAAATAAATCCACCTAGGCAAAATGATCACCTGGGGTGAGCATGGGTGTGGAAGAGTTGGTTATCAGTAATCTGACCAGTAACTCTTTCCTGCATGGGAAATATGGACAGATACCTCCCTGCTTGGACCGGTACCCGACTGTATACCTGCAGAAGGTCTGGATTGAGAAGGTCTGAAAGGCATTGAGAGTTACTCCCCTCTCCATGGTAGCAGAAAAAGGAAAGGGGCTTCCAGCTGGGACCACTACTATTGGGTCTGTGGAGTCCCCAGCAAAGAAAAACAAACATCTAGATTCAATGCATCCATGTCGGTGGTTGACAAAGGGAGGGGTAAGCAGGAGAAGGATGACTCCTAAGAGGTAATAGTAAGAGACCTGCTGCTACAGGAAATCTCTCGCTTTCTCTGAAACATCAAACCTCAGAACTGGGAGTTCTAGAGTATGCACTCACAAACTCTTTCTGGTTCTCAACTTCCTAAAGGAAACCCTTGGAAAGAGTTTGGTCCCGGGAATAGATAGGATGGATTGCAGCCCTCATGCCAAGAGGGCAGATAGTCACTCTAGCAGAGATATGGCCCCCTCCTACTTTGGCATCCACCCTGACCTACGGGAGATTATACCCTAAATAATAATTAGCACTGCCCCGATGGTGAGACCATGAAAGTGTTCTGTGAGTTAACTAAGATCTCATCTCCCCATAGAGAGACGAGGATCGAGAAATGAAAGAGAATGGTGTAGAGGAAAAACTATAGGTCCCTCTAAAGACTTATAGGAGAGGACTCTAACTATACATAGACAAACAAACTCTGAACATACTAATGTTCCCCTCCCCAGTGGATTCTGCTATGAAAAGAGAGGGGATGCTGGTAGGATTGCAAAAATTAGGCCATAGAGGCCTGGGAGGGGAAGGCCCTCTCAGCATCTTGCTGGTTCCTAGAGGCAGGGGGAGAGAAGATGGTGGGGCATGAAACTCTCCATGTATGCTTGCACCTAGTGAAAGGCTGCTTAACAAGTCTTTTGTGCTGAGACAGAGAGGGGGACTTAGAACTGAAGTTTACCCTGTTCATAGGTCTAAATAACCTTAGACCCTTGCCCTTGTCCGTCAGACCTGTAAGGATGTCCTTAGCGCCACTCCCGAACAGTATAAGGCCCCAGAAGGGGGCATCCTGTACCACTGCCTGCACATCCAGGGTCAGCTCAGATGTACGCAACCAAGCATGACGTCTAATGCAGACTGTCAAGGCAGAAGAGTAAGCAATTGCATCAACATAATCATTAGCTGCTCACAAAGTGTGCTTGCATTAAAACTTGGACAACTGTATGGTTTTAGAGAGCCCAGCTTTTGGGTCAGAGTCCCCAACAGAGTCGGGGCAAGTTTCCAATTGGGCCAAGGTGGCTTTCTGATGGGATACCATGCACACTATGTAGTTTAATGAGTACAAGGCACATGTCCAGGAGGCATAGACTTTGTGCTCCAAGTGATTTAACAGTTTAGACTTCCTATCAGGTGGAGAGGATTCAGAGTGCTTAAGCTACTGTATAGAGAGGGATCTTGAGCTACTGCCAAAGCACTGCAATCAGCCTTCGGATGGGAGCCCAAAAAGAGAGCACCCTCCAGAGCAAGATAAGTCCTGTCCTAGGGATGGCCAGAACCGAGAAACATAACTGCCACACTGATGGAGTGAGGTCCTCATTTGGGGGAACTGAATGAGGAATCAGGGTGGGCAAAACCTCGGCCAAGTCCAAATGCTTGTGAAGGCAATTACACTTGGAGTCCTGCTCCTCTTTGTTCCAGTCATAGGTGGTCTGGAGGATACAGAGAATCTCAGTGAAGGAGAGATCCTTGGTAGGAGGTCTGGGAAATCCCTTTCCCCTGGCTTCCATGGTCCCAGAAAGATCCTCAGAAGATGAAGAGAATGATTCCACCTCCAGAAACACAGGTCTGCCCTGTCTAGGACACTGGCTTGAGAAGACAACCTCCTTGAGAGTCTTCCTGGTAACATGCACCGTGGCTGAGGCACTGGCGACCTAGAGCATGTGGTGGAGGAAGTCACCACAACCCACTGTGCCTGACCTGGGTCAATCTGGTACATGACTTCTTGCCACCAGGACTGCAAGATAGTCTGGAAGTACTACGGGAGTGAAGGCTGCTGGAAAAGGGGCGTGGCACAGCCCAGTGACTTATGACCTGGACAAAGATGACCCAGGTGCTACGGAGGCTGATGCCAGGCCTGGCATCGGGTAGCCTGGATACTGATGAGCCTGCCCAATAGGTATCTGAGGATCGGGGGGTAACCAGAAGACTAGCTAGGGAGCCTGTAGACAAAGCTGATGAGGCCAGCATTGGTGTATCTGATATTAGCAATTCTGACGTCGGGGCTGGTGTCAGTCCGATGGGCGTCAGGGACAGTGTGACAGGGAGCTCCTGCCACTCGAGGACCGACCTTTTCATAAATCTGCTGCAACAGTTCTTCTATTACTTAGCATAATCTACCCTTTACAATTTCTAGTACATCAATCAATCAATCAAAATCTTTATTTATCCAGGTGAACATTATTGAGCAGAGCTCTTTTACAAAATGGACCTGGTTAGAACAGGGTCGGGTAACATTCATCATAAAAACATATAAATACATGTAAATAAGTATATAAACACAAACCCAATGGTGCAGTAATAGGGGAATCAAATGATAAAAGGAAGACAAGGCAAGTCATAATACAGAAGGATTCAAATACAAGGGGGCAGGTCCACCATTGAACCATGCAACTGTATATAAACCATGTTCTCTGTATAGAAGTCAATACCAAAGTAACGCATCAACCAAGGACGCCAAGCCAAATGCACTGACCGAAAAAAATGTAAATAATATCAATGAACACAGCTTACCGTGTCTTTCCGAATCATCTTACACTTTATTTTCATATTGCAGACAAAACGAGGTGCGGCGACTGGTACCGGACAAACAAATTAAAATTACAACCACATGTAAAACATGTTGATATCACTGACCGGAGCAGCCAAACAGACCAGCCCACGTGCGTGATGACGCACGGGAATCAGCTGACGTTTCGGCAAAGCCTTCCTCAGAGCTGATTGGCCGATGAAATCACACTCATTATATGGTATAATAACATAAATATTCAAAACCCACCAACCAATAAAAAGTGTGACTAACATAAATATTGTCTGCAATATGAAAATAAAGTGTAAGATGATTTGGAAAGACACGGTAAGCTGTGTTCATTGATATTATTTACACTTTTTTCGCTCAGTGCGTTTGGCTTGGCGTCCTTGGTTGATGTGTTACTTTGGTATTGAATTCTTTGATTTCACAACTGCACCGGGTCAAATTGTTCTCAATATTAGAGTTAACTATGAGCACCTCATTTTTCGGTTGTTTCTCATTGTGAAACGCGGTTACTCAGAGGACCGCACTCATTTAGAGGTTTGCTCTTTGACCTGTGGGGACCCAGACGACAGTATCTGGGGCTTTATTGTATGAATATGGCGACTGGTTTGGAAGGCACTTTTAAGGAAAGCCCATTTGTGCAAACTGCCTTATTGAGTTTTTCGGACATTGAAGGGGCTGAAATAATATTTGACCGGACAGCCTGTGAAATGTTATTTGCTCCCACCCCCAGCACAAGTACAATGATTCCAAAACCTGATGGTAATGATTTGGAGAACTTGAAAAAGAAACTTATCAGATATCAACTACATGCTTTTTCTCTATCCCAATACTGGCGTGACAAAAAAATCCCCAGAGGACTAAGAATACAAAAACCTCCTGCCAATGGTCTTGATGACAAATTGCTGATGCAAGACTGGGAAAGAATTTTAAATAAAGCCTCTAATGATTTAATACTGGCCCTAATTAAGAAAGCAAGAAGGGACATTGCATCAGTGGAAGAACAAATTAAAAAATTCGAAAACGACTTTAAAGTTGGGTTCCCACAATTAGAAATTCAAACATTATTCGAAAAAATTCATGTCAACATTTTAAAATATCAAGCTGAGTTAAAAGAATACAAACTACAAAAACATGAGAGAGATGACAAGGATTATGCACGCGGGCAGATATATAACTGGCAAAGTAAAGCCCATGGCGAACCCTTTTTATACAAAAGAAATCTTGGCCATTCTGGGATTGATGGTTTTGTTTCTTCACCAGAAAGTGATTCTGGGAAAAGCAACATGATCCAACAGAGACAGGATTTTCGGCCCTCTATTTTTCCAGTGGATACTCCGGGATCCCATATGCCCCTGTACAGAAAAACGTAAGACCAGAAGGGACACGGAAAGGGGCGAGGGAGGTCGCGAGGCAGAGGGAGATGGCAATATTCTGGACCACCGAGGCGGTCGAATCGACAGAACAAATGGCAATCATAAATCTTACCAATAAACAATTAAAACATGAAATAACAGTTTTACAGAAAGGATTATTGTTTGTACCAAGCAGAAATATAAATCCTTTTCAAACTAAGATTGACTTATTTAAATTCTATAGACAGCTTCATCTTAAAAGTTTTTTTGCAAATCAAGGACCAGTAATAAATAATGACCATGCTGGTGTGTCGCAATTAGATGGTAAAATAGCTACTCAACATTTAAAAAAGAAAAGTAGCTTTTGTCCTCTAACTTCAAACCATCATGCTGTAAATACATTTTCTGCGTTGGTGGATCATGATGTTGCAGAAATATTCAAGAGAAAAAAGCAAGCAAAATATAATCTAAGTTATCAGGAACATGTGGGTCTGAATAAATTGAAGGATGATAATACGATCATAATAAAACCTGCTGATAAGGGTGGTGCAATTGTGATATGGGATGCTGTGGAATATGAAAAAGAGATACTTTGCCATTTAAGCAATACTGAATATTATACAAAATTGTCTCAAGACCCAACAAATGATATTAAATCAAGGGCTGATGCCTTCATTAAAAATAATGAATCAAATGGACGTCTGAATAAACAAGAAGCAGAATTTTTAAAAGTGGTAGCTCCAATTAAACCAGTAATTTATCTGCTACCAAAAATACATAAAAATGTCAAAAAAACTCCAGGACGTCCCATTGTATCTAGTATTGGGTCTGTGATGGAGCTGTTTTCACAAATGGTTGATTGCTATTTAAAATCTCTGGTGAAGTATCTTCCATCATTTGTTTTGGATAGTGGCGACATGATCAGGCATATTGACAAGATCGCTGTTGATGCCAGTGAATGGCTGGTAACTTTAGACATTGAGAGCCTATATTCCAATGTACCCCATGAAGGAGGTTTACAAGCAATAACATTTTTTTCAGAAAAATATCCAGATGCTATTCCTGACTTAGATTTGACCATCGAGATGGCTGACATGGTGCTGTCATCCAATTATTTTCCGTATAAGGATCAATTCTATAAACAGCACACGGGAACGGCGATGGGCACTGCCTTCGCCCCTAGTGTTGCTTGCTTGTATGTGGGACGTTGGGAACTGATGTACTTATATTCATGTGAACTATTCACAAAATTCACTCGGTGTTGGAAACGTTACATTGATGACTGTTTTTTTATCTGGACATCTGATGTTACTAGCCTGCATGAGTTTATAAGGTTAATTAATACCTTTGATGAGAATTTACGCTTTACCATGCAGGCTAGTATAACAGAAGTACCGTTTTTGGATTTATTAATATATAAAGATGGTTTAAAGCTGGGTACCACTTTGTATAGAAAATCGATGAGTAGAAATACAGTTTTACATTTTGACAGTAATCATCCCAGAAATTTGAAAGAAAATATACCGGGTGGACAGATGCTACGTTTAAAGTGCATCTGTAGTAGTGAGAAGTCTTTTGAACAAAATGCACAAGAAACTGCTAGAAGGTTTAAGGTACGGGGGTATAATTCTGATTGTATTCAAAGGGGAATTGAGAAAGCGGTTAAAATGAACAGAAGTGAACTTTTGAAACCGAGGTTACAAACTGATGATAATCAGGGTCAGATTTATTTTGTCACTGAGTTTTCAAATCAGGCTGAGGAAGTTTCGAATGTTATAAGGAAACATTGGAAAATGCTGCAAGGAGATGCTGTTTTTAGAAATGAGATGTACAAAAGTCCGAAAATTACTTATAGAAAAGGCAGCAATTTGAAGGACTTGTTGGTACATAGTGCACAAAAACCTGATAAGGAAGTAACACTTGGATACCAGTTTTCGAAGGCAACTATAAATGTGGTAATTGTGCACAATGCAATAACACATACAATAGTAAATGTTTTATACATCCACATACAAATCAAAATTTGAAATCAATGAATTTATTAATTGTAGGAGTTCTGGTGTTATTTATATGCTGACATGTCCGGGTGGTCTGAATTATGTTGGACAAACCAAATGCCAACTTAGAGAAAGGATTAGTGAACACAAGTCAGCAATTAGAAATAATGTGGTCACGCAATACAATGCTTGCGACATTTTTCTTTGGTTGGCCATGGTTCACCACAAATTTAAAATTCATTGGTATTGAGAAGATTAAATTTGGGAATCATGGAGGTGATTTGGCAAAGAAATTGAACTAACTGGAGTCCTTTGGATTTATAGGCTAGATACTTTATATCCAAAAGGTTTAAATGAAGAACTGCCACTCCATTGTTATCTATAAATGATTTGTGTTATGATTTATTCCGGGGGAGGGCCAAAAGTTTTTATTAATATTTATGTTAGTCACACTTTTTATTGGTTGGTGGGTTTTGAATATTTATGTTATTATACCATATAATGAGTGTGATTTCATCGGCCAATCAGCTCTGAGGAAGGCTTTGCCAAAATGTCAGCTGATTCCCGTGCGTCATCACGCACGTGGGCTGGTCTGTTTGGCTGCTCCGGTTGGTGATATCAACATGTTTTACATGTGGTTGTAATTTTAATTTGTTTGTCCGGTACCAGTCGCCGCACCTCGCTTTGTCTGCAATATGAAAATAAAGTGTAAGATGATTCGGAAAGACACGGTAAGCTGTGTTCATTGATATTATTTACACTTTTTTCAGTCAGTGCGTTTGGCTTGGCGTCCTTGGTTGATGCATTACTTTGGTATTGAATTCTTTGATTTCACAACTGCACCGGGTCAAATTGTTCTCAATATTAGAGTTAACTATGAGCACCTCATTTTTCGGTTGTTTCTCTCTGTATAGAAGTACCAGTTAGTTCATTTACCAGGGGCAGTCACTAGTACTAAACATGAAAATGGCTTGGAGATCCACCAACTAATGGCAGATGGGGAATCAGGAGCGGGTATGTAGTATGTAAGTGAAGGATGAACATTGTGAGAAGTGAAGTTCCAAGGATAGGTCAGTAGAACTGATGCGGCAGTGGGGGCCTATGGGGAGAGGAAAAGGGGAGTTAGGACTTTTATAGTATGATTGTGTGAAAATTGTGGATGAGTGCAGTATAGAGTTATGAAAAGAATGCTGGAGAAAGCGAGAAGATAGACCAGTATCAAAGGGAGGACAGAGGCATCAAGGTGTTACACTAAAGCATGATGACAGACCAGGGCCAAGGAGGAGACAAGCACTAGAAGTAATTTGTTCATGGTTAAATGGTACAGCTTAGCATGATGAAAATTCATGGTCATGGGAAACAACTGGATTGATAATTTCTGAGACGTGAATATAAGAGCTTGAAAGATGAGATGCCAATGGGTGACCTCAGTTTCAGTTTTTTTGCAATTTATTCCACAAGGAGGACAGTGTAAAGCTTACAGCAGCCCTGCCAAACCGAGAGTTAACTTTGGGAACCATCAGTAGAAGAGATTTGCAACTTCTCAGGGCATAACTGCCTACCGGTTTTATAGGAACATAGTCTGTAATGTATTGGGGCAGATTTTTGGAGATGGCTCTCAGGGTCCATAAGGCTGCATTTTTAACACACCTGAACTGAAGAAAACTCCACCCCACTGACTGATATAGGGAGCAGTGGTGAGTGGAATAAGGCAGGCCTGTGATGAACCTCAAAGCTCTATGATATAATGTGTCAAGTTTGGTGAGGTCAGAAATGGGACAGTGACTGTAGAAGATGTCAGCATAATCTATCAAGGATAGAAAGGTTGATTGTACCAGCTGTAGTTTGGCATCTCTAGATAAGAAGTGGGCTATCCTAAAGAACAGGCCAAGTCTCTGTCATAATTTTTTGAGTAATTCTTCAACGTGCTCTATAAAGCAGAGCCTATGGTCCGGCCATACTCCTAGGTATTTGAATTTAGGGACAAATTCCAACTTCTCGCCAAGGTCCTTAAAGAACTAAGAGAGGTGGTGGCTGAACCTCTGGCTATCCTGTTTAGCCAATCATTGGAAACAGGGGAGGTACCCAAAGACTGGAGGACAGCAGATGTAGTCCCCTTATACATAAGTGGGAACAAAGAAGAAGCAGGAAACTACAGACCAGTCAGCCTCACCTCGTAGTGGGGAAGATCATGGAAGCACTACTGAAGGAGAGATTGGTGGAACATCTGGTTGTCAATGGACTACAGGACCCAAGGCAGCATGGTTTCACCAGGGGGAGGTCATGTCAGACCAACCACATTGAATTTTTTGACTGGGTAACTAGGGAGGTGGATCAGAGGAGGGCAGTGGACATGGCCTATCTGGACTTCAGCAAGGTCTTTGACACTGTGCCATATAGAAGACTATTACACAAATTGGGGAATATGGATGTGGACAGGACAGTAGTGTGGTGGGTAGGTAACTGGCTGGGTGGCAGGACACAGAGGGTGGTGGTAAATGGCTGTCACTCCACAGAGGGAAGAGTGACCAGTGGGGTACCACAGGGATCAGTGCTGGGACTGGTCCTATTCAACATCTTCATCAGTGACATTGCAAAGGACCTAGAAGGCAGAATTTCACTGTTTGCTGATGACACAAAGCTCTGTAACAGAGTAGACACACCAGAGGGTGTAGACAGAATGAGAAGGGACCTGCAGAAACTTGAAGAATGGTCAGGGGTTTGGCAGTTGAAATTCAATGCAAAGAAGTGCAAGATAATGCATATGGGGCACAAAACCTAGCACAATATATCAGTTGGGGGTGAGGATATAGCATGCACCAAGCAGGAAAGGGATCTTGGGGTTATCATCTCTAATGACCTCAAGGTAGGGAAACAGTGCGACAAAGTAGCAGGTAAAGCAAATAGGATGCTGGGATGTATAGGCAGGGTAATCACCAGCAGGAAAAGGGAGGTCATAATTCCACTATACAAGACACTAGTGAGGCCCCACCTGGAGTACAGTGTACAGTTCTGGAGACCATACCTACGTAAGGACATAGGCAGGGTAGAGAAGGTTCAGAGGAGGGCAACAAAGATGGTGTATGGATTGCATCACAAGTCCTATGAAGACAGGTTGAAGGAACTGAACATGTACTCCCTGGAGGAGAGGAGGGAGAGAGGGGATATGATAGAGACATACAAGTATCTCACAGGGAGGAACAGGGTGCAGGAATACACTATTTTTAAGTGAAAACGATGTTCCAGGACTAGAGGGCATGGGATGAAGTTGGAGGGAAGACATTTCAGAGGAAACATGAAGAACAATTTCTTCACAGAACGGGTGGTGGACAAGTGGAACACCCTGCTAGAGGAAGTGGCGGGGGCTGAAACAATCACGGGATTTAAGAATGCATGGGATAGACATAAAGGAATTCTGGAGGTCAGGGGTAAGGGGCAACAGACTTCTAAGAAAACATAAACTGAACTTACAAGCTGAAATGAGCAGAATGGGTGGGCCATAGGCCCTTATCTGCTGACACTGGCTATGTATCTATGTAACTGTAGTAACCTGTGGCACAGGATCTGATAGGGCTGAATTTACCATTTGGGCAGAGGGAGAAAAGAGCATTGCTTTTGTTTTCTTGGCATTAAGTAATATTTTTTTGTTTAGGAGTTGGTGTTGCAGCAGGTTGAACTCAGATTGAAGGTCATTACATGCTGATTGTAATGACGGGTGGCTTACATAAAGAACTGTGTCATCTGCAAACAGATGAATGTTGACCTTAGTTATGCTTTCACCAATACTGTTGATGTATATTGCGAATAAGATTGGTACTAAGATAGAACCAAGGGGAACACCTCTTAAGAAAGGTCTGAGAGTTGAGAGATCTCCTTCTGCTTTCACCTGCTGGAAACGATCAGAGAGGTACTTGTTGAACCAATGTAAAGATAATGGGTCAGCGTCTAGTGAGGTCAGGGAAGAGTAGCAAAGAATAGTCGACAGTGTCGAAGGCCTTGCTCAGATCCAACAATAGGGCGTAGGTGTAATTCCTGTTGTCTAGCTCTCCTTGACAGTCATTAGTCACCTTGGCAAGTGATATGATGGTGCTATGTTTAGCTCTAAACCCTGATTGGACTGGATTAAGCAGGTTATTAGCTTCTAGATGCTGCCTCAGCTGGTTACTTATGACTTTTTCCAGTAATTTTGACAAGACCGGGAGAATGGAAAGTGGTCTGTAATTATTTAGATCACAGGGATTTCTGGACATGAACAGGGGTATGATGTGCGCTGTTTTCCATATTGAAGGAATGGATCCTTGAATTAATGACAGGTTAAATAAATGGGTTATGGGCATGGCTAACATATGGATGGCCACCTTCATAAGGTTGGCCATCTATGTGCACCCCCTTCCCTTTCTTGAATATGCTAGATTAACCTCTTTAATTTTCCTTTTCCCTCTCAGGTCCTCATACAGGGAGGTATTTGTGGTAACCTCCAAGCATATGTAAAACAGGTTCTGTTTATTGTTCCTGGATTTAGTATGTAATAGCACTATGTCATAAAATACCATGATGCATATACCTTATGTTTATGAAACCTGCAAATGTTAAAAATACCATGGCACTAGGTGTTTTTGATAGTAGTAAAAAGTACTAGGTGACTATCATAGAAATTAAGTTAGTTTTGCTATTTAAAATGCACGTAAATTGCTGTAAACTGAACAAGTCTGAAATTTCATTGTGATTTGCATATATCTCATGATGCTTTGCATTATGGAAGTATGTATGATGTTGTATTTCTTTGAAACTTGACTTGTTGCTAATGCCCTTTGGGGTAACCTTTTTTTCAGTGCTTTTGCAAGGAAGTTCCTTGTTTTTAGCCTGCTTTATTTTTTCTTATTTGAGCCTCCACTACCAAAGCAAACAAGGCCTACATAGGGATGAAGGGTTTTCTATAAAAATGTTTCAATCAAAGATCAATGTCAGTATGTGCTGGCTAAGTGCACAGAAAGGACATTCATAGTCTATTGCTGCAAACTGACGTACTAAAGAAGGAATATGCCATTGCTGAAGATTATTTTTCTCTATTTAATAAACATCACACAGAGACTGGGTCTTGAACTTGAGGTTCAGTGTTTGGTTCATCTGTTAACCCATAACCCCTCAACAGATGGAGGTAGGGGCCCTGATGGTGGCACCAACGTTGAATTTGTTGTACCCACCGACAAAAGAGAAGTGTCTGGTGACGGCTTATCTGATGTCAGGGCTATTGTCTGGCTGACGGATGTCAGGGATGGAGGTAAAAACCCTGGTGGTGGCACCAACGGGAGACTGCCTGTGAGATTTGATGAGGCTCCCAGCGTCAAAGGCGCAGGGGTCGGCGGAAAAACCTCCAGTGTCGGAGCTGGTGAAAGGTTAGACAGAAATGGAGTGACCTAGTTGGTCAGCATGGGGCAGACTCGGATGTCAGGCTCCCGGGGGAAGGACCAGTGGGAGACTGCATGGCTACCAGCACTGGAGTGGGGAAAGGAGTTACCACATCAAGGGGACCCCCTTCCCCCTCCGATCCAGATGGAAGGTCAGAAAATGGAGGCACCACTGGGGGCGGTGGCTGGGAAGGCTCCTTCCCTGGAGAAACTTGGTGGGAGGGCTGGCCAGAGTAGGTCAGCAAGCTCAACTGGGCATCAGGTGTCTCAGCAATAGCCCCTGATGAGTGAGCTTTGACTGGCAGACATTGGAAACTGCGACATATGACTTATCAATCAATGGCACTGTGCGGGTAGAGGACAAGTCCCCAGCTGACTTACCTGTGGGTGCCACGCAGGCTCCCTCTGAACGGGAGTCCAACTTTAAAGAGACTGTAAAGACTCCAGAGAAGCCAGAACCTGACTTACCGGCCATGACCAGGCATCTTCCGGAGCAGCTGGTAGGTGACTTATTGGTCAAAAAAGCAGACTTGGAGCCCATCTGAAAAGGCCTGAAGGTAGATATGGATCCAATGAAGCCAGATGAAGATGCCTGGACTAGAACCAGAGCCGGCGGTGGAGGAGCAGTCTTGTCCGTTGGGGCCTTGCTGAAGGAAGGCCTTTCTTGGTTGTCTGACTGCTCCTGGTGCTTCTCCTCCTTTTCTTCTTGAGGTCCAAAGAGGGAAAGAAGCTGAGTCCCTCAGCTTCTGCTCTAAGAAGGCCATCCTGGATTTCAACAGGTGGGCTTCCAGGGTCTGCTGCCTGTGCTTGCGAGTGGTCTGCTTGAAAGGCAGACAATCCAGGCAGGCCCCGGTGTCATGGTCTGGGCCAAGACAGATGAGGCAGAGCTTGTGGCTGTTCCTGTGAGGGATCTGCATACCACACTTCTCACATTTCTTCTTGGTCTTCAGAATTTGGGAAGACTTATGGGAAAATAAAGCGAACAATACTACAGGAAAAAATAAAGAATACTTCTTCAAAATGGTGACTGACTGGAGCTACATTCACTGCAGGATGCACAGGTTGATGGTGGGAAAGAACTTGTAGGTGGGCATGGGGACTGCTCACTATATAAGGTCACGCTGATGTTCATTACGTGATGGCGGGTGGGTGGTCCCCCGCCGTACACTACTAGCAAAAATATGACGTGTTCAATATGTGGAACCTTTGTAAAAGAGCAGTGGCTCAAAGGTATTTGTAATCCTAGACTTAAATAAATAAAAATAAAAAAAAAGTCTGCAGTGGGGTCCTGATGCTAGGGGTACAGTCTTTTAAGTAATGACCTACTGCAGGTACCCTCTCGAAGTAAGATTACCAGCAATATACACATAAACCCCTGCATTGCCACCTGTGATTTCCAGGTCTGAGAATGGATTTAGGTTACTCACTGTGAAATTATACCAGTGATACAAGTGCATCTCCCTGCACAGACACCTGGGACTCTTAGGCTTGAGAACAGACTCAAGTTCCCCACCTGCTAACATGGAAACAATAAAGCCATAACCCTCTACACATTCACCTGGGAGTCCCGGGACTGAGAACAGACTCAGGATTCCCAATCTGGTATTTACTTAGACAGTCAGAAAAATAACCTTTCAGTGAGGCTCTTTTACACAGGTTCCATGTCATATAACAGTAACACAAACACAACAGTACAGCTACAGAGTAATACACAATTAAACCTGAGAACAAATCAATAAACATTGTTACATCAATGGAAATTCTGGCAGGTATTCATGAGGCTGACAGATTATGTGAGGTGCAGAGGGAGACCCCCCTGTGGTAGCCAGTTACCGGGCTGAGAATCAGGGAGAGTCACCCCACAGGTGAGGGGAGGGGGAGGAACTGGAAGGGGTGGTAAGCAGCCTACACACAAGGCTTTGTCGACAGCACATGTGGTGGTGGGGGCTTGGATGGCAGGACGTGAAGAACAGGGATGCTAGTGGGCTGCAGGGAGAGGAAGGAGTAGAAGAGGGGCAGGTGAGCAGTGGGGGGGTGGGAGTTTGAGGGGGAGCATAGAATGGAGGTGGGATTGATCAAGGAGAAGGGACTGAGTTAGATGGGGGAACTTGAAGGATCCACCCTGGGTCCTGCTAGTAGCAGCAACAGTGATACACCAATCATCATACCAATGATATGCACATAACCCTCTGCACTGACACCTGGCAGTCCTGGGATTGAGAAGGGACTCAGGTATCTTACCCTGGTATTATACCGATGATACACATATAACCCTCTGGGAGTCCTTGGTTTGAGAATGGACTATGGTATCTTATGCTGCCATTATTTAAGTATTATAAACATAACCCTCTGCATTGTCACCTGGGAGTCCTAGGTTTGAGAATGGACACAGGTATCTTACCCTTGTATTATACCAATGATACAGACTCACAACCCCCTGTACTGTCAACTGAGAGTCCTGGGTTTGAGAATGGACTCTTACATTGGTACTGGTCTTACTATTATCTTATACTGCCATTATTCTAGTGATATACACATAACCCCCTGCATTGCCACCTGGGAGTCTCCGATTAGGTTTCTAACCCAGGTATTACACAATGCTACGGACACAGTCCTCTGCACTGTCACCTGGGAGTCTCGGATTTCAGAATGGACTCAGGTTTCCTACCCTGTATTATACAAATGAAACATACATAACCCCCTGAACTGCCATTCAGGAATACCTAGATTGAGAATGAACTCAGGTTTCTTCCCAAGTACTATACCAATGATGCACACAGAACATCCATCACTGCCAACTGGAAGTCCCAGTTTTGAGAACTAACTCACATTCCCCACTCTGGGATCATTGGGGTTTCTCGCCAACTATCATACATTTACCAGGCCATCTTCTTACAGTTCATGGTGCTTTCTTGAGGAAGCTGCTGGCAAACATTTCATTCATGTTACCTAACTCAAGTACTGAGGGTTCTTCATCTTTCACACTCACTATCACAGAGTTTTCTAGGACTGGATATTCTGTTTCTGACATGAAAGGCATATCAAAGGTAAGGGTACAACCACTGGCATTAGCCCTGTGATACAGACATAACCACCTAGATTGCAACCGCAGAGCTCAGAGTCTGAGAATGGACGGAGATTTTCAATCCAGGTACTACACCAATGTTAAAAACACAGCTCATATCACTGCCACTTGGGAGTCTTGGCTTAATACAAACATTTGAACAAACAAAGATGCCAGCACAATAAGGCCATTTGGTCAGAGGGTGATAGTGAAAAAGCAGGTATACTGAATGAATATTTCTGCTCAGTATTCACAACAGAGAGGAGGGGGAGGTACCTAAACCAAACAAGAGAAACACTCTGGATAAGGGGGGTCAATACCAGTCCATTCACAGAAGGAAGGGTTTGGAAAAAACTCTTGAAACTGAGGGTGGACAAAACAATGGGGCCAGATGGGATTCACCCCAGAATTCTAAAAGAACTAAGGGTAGAACTAGTGACACCACTGACTGCTCTCTTTAACAAATTATGGGAAGATGGTGTGGTACCTGAGGACTGGAGGAGGGTGGATGTGATTCCACTTCACAAAAGTGGGAGCAGGGCAGAGGCAGGAAACTACAGACCAATTAGTTTGACCTCAGTGGTGGGATCAATGATGGAATCACTTCTGAAGGAAAGAATTGTTGAGTACCTAGAGGCCAGTGGGGCACATGACCCAAGGCAGCATGGATTCACAGCAGGAAGGTCGTATCAGATGAATTTAATAGATTTCTTTGACTGGGTAACCAAAGTAGTAGACCAGGGAGGGGCTGTGGATATGGCCTACCTAGATTTCAGCAAGGCATTTGACACAGTCCCATATAAAAGAGTAATATACAAGTTAGCCAGCCTTGGAGTGGGTCCCAAGGTGGTAGCCTGGATAAAAATCTGGCTGGACAACAGGACACAAAGGATAATAGTAAACAAGAGTCCACAGTGAAGAAAGGAGGGTAACAAGCAGGGTACCGCAGGGTTCAGTACAGGGACTGGTCCTCTATAATGTCTTTATAAGTGATATTGGAGAGCACCTGGAAGAAAAAGTATGTCTCTCTGCAGATGACATGAAGATCTGCAACAGGGTTGATACACAAGGTGGGGTGGAAAGGATGAAAAGGGACTTGGCGAGGTTATAGGAATGGTCAAATGTATGGCAGTTCAGATTCAATGCAAAGAAGTGCAAGGCGATGCACCTGGTAAACAAAAACCCAGGGGAAGAGTACACAGTGGGGGGTGAGATATTAACAACAACAAAAATCGAAAGGATCCTGGGAGTAATTATATTAGATGACCTTAAGGTGGGCAAGCAATGTAAGACGGTAGTAAGGAGGGCTGGGGGGATACTGGGATGCATAGGGAGAGGCATCAACAGTAGAAAACAGGAAGTTGTTATCCCTCTGTACAGACAGTTGGTGAGACCCCATCTGGAGTACTGCATGCAGTTCTGGATACCCCATCTCTGCAAAGACACAGACGGAGTGGAGGCTGTTCAGAGGAGGGCGACAAAAATGGTGCAGGGTCTGCACCAGAAGACATATGAAAAGAGACTAAAGCAGCTCAATATGTATACCTTCGAGGAAAGAAGGGAGAGAGGGGACATGATAGAAACTTTCAAGTACCTCAAGGGAATCAACAAAGTCCAAGAGGGTAGCATCTATCAGAAAAGGAGATGTGCAACAATAGGAAGGCACAGTTTGAAGATAGAGGGGGGACGGCTCAGAGGTAATGTGAGGAAGTATTTTTTCACACAGAGAGGGTTGTGGATGCATGGAATGGCCTTCCTGATGAGGTTGTGGAGTCAAGAACAGTGGGGGACTTAAAGAATGCATGGGACAGTCATAAGGCAATTCTAGGGGTTGGGGGAAGGAAGAAGTAGGCAGCTGGTTAACTAGGATCTGCAGCTTATCCAGTAGGCAGGGAAATAGGCAGACTGGGTGGGCCTAGCGGTCCTTATCTGCCATCAAATTATATGTTTCTATGTTTGTAATTCTGGCACATATTGACTATCACCCCCACAAGGAAATGGGCTGTGAAGCCCAGAACTGAAAAACTAGACATCACACCCTCACTTTAAATGACTTCATTTTCTAAATACTGTATGTATCATTCACTTTATTGTCTACAACAAAACATTATAAATGACTGTGAATTTAATATGCATTAGTATGGAAAGCATGGGTTGAAAGTAGTTTACCACAGACATAAAGCAGCATTATATCTGTGGAGTACACTTTATCCGTGAGTATATACGGTACTGTGAATTTAATATTCATTAGTATGGAAAGCAAGGCTTGAAAATAGTGTACCTCAGACATAAAGCAGCACTATATCTCAGTCTGTATGTTTACTACTACCTTTGCTCTGTTGCTGTAGCAAACTATAAGATTATGTTAAATCAGTATTATTTTGTTGTAATTACAACTTTCATAAGCTTTTGGAAGTGTATGTAATAATCTAGACAAAATAAATCACATTAAAGGTATAATATCCTGCAGTGCTGTATAATTACTGGTACTACATTAGATCGTAAATCACATTGAAGGCATAATATCCTGCTATGCTGTATAATTACTGGCACCACATTAGATCATAAATCACATCAAATGTATAATATTCTGCAGTGCTATATAATCACTGGCACTACATTAGATCTTAAATCACATTAAAGGCATAATATCCTGCTGTGATGTATAATCAATGGCACTACATTAGATCTTAAGTCACATTAAAGGCATAAGGTATACCCCACTCCCGACAGTGACACCAGCACAGCGACTGCAGCACCACCACAGGAACCCAGCCCTGTCTGTCAGGGGTCTTGCACCCCAAATCAGCTCCAACTCGAGCTGATAATCCTTAGTGGGGTGCAGCTCCCCTGCATGAGGGTTTGGGGGCTTACACTCGTGTTCTTTGAACCAGCAGCTGACCGCAAAAGCGTCGATTTCAAGTTGAAGTTTTCATCATTGTTCGGGTCATTCACAAAATATCTGTCGATGACCAGTCGTGGATTCAAGGCATAATGTCCTGCAGTGCTGTATAATCACTGGCACTACATGATATGATAAATCACATTAAAGCATAATGTCCTGCAGTGCTGTATAATCACTGGCACTACATTAGACCATTCACATTAATGGCATAATATCCTGCAGGGCTGTATAATCACTGGTACTACATTAGATCATTCACAAGAATCTAAACAAACTAATGTTCTAGAAAATATTACTATCACGTTAAAGAAATCTCCAGCTTGAATTGTGGAGGGGGGATATTTTACCCTCTTACATCTTGTACATATTCTTGAAGACTTTTTATGCCTTCCTTACCTTTCTACCCACGTAGATTTTATTTCAAGTGAAACCAATATGTAGATACCAAAAGTGAACACATATGATAATAAAAACTGCCTGATGTCATAAATTTGTTTTGAAATAGAGGGCTGGATATTCAAAGCAGTTGCACATGCGCAACTGCGGAGCTGCGCCAAAGAGCGATATTCAGCGGGAGCAACTGTGCAGTGCAAGTTGCAGTGAGCCAATGCACAACAGTAATGAATGCATGTGCAAGGGCAGGGGCAGACCCATGACTATGCAGCACAGTGCGATATTCAACCGCCGAGCAATGGCACAAGCAAGGAGCAACTACCAGTTGCGTGGAGCAGTCTTGAGCCTATAAAAACAGGGAGCAAGTAGGAGGAGAGCACTTGCGCCAGAGAGAAGAAGGATGGAGGGTGACAGAGAGGCCATCAGAGAGAGGAAGAGGTGACAGGGAGAGGAGGAGAAGAACAAGGAGAGAGAGAGGGAGATAGCGAGAGAGAGAGAGAGAGAGTGAGTGTGTGTGTGAGTGCACCACTCATGGAGGCCCACTGAGGAAGGGGGTGAGAGTGGGTGCCAAAGGAAGCCACTGGACCCAAGGGGTGTGACACAGGCACCCACAGGGATGGGTGACAGAGCCAGCAGGCAAATCCAGCCAGGGGCAGGGTACATGGGGGGAGGCACGCCAAGCAATAGGCACTGCCCCACAGAACCAGGGGGGCCAGAGGAGCTGGACGCCCAGGAGATGAGAGAACAAGAGGGGCATGGCCAGTGGTGTATTCCAGATGGAGGCAGTAATGAGGGGTGTGAGGAGACAGGAGGCAGAGCAACATGGCAGTGGAAGGGCCTGTCGGTGGTATGCCCGGAACAGGCAGTACTGGCCCCGCATCAGCTTTAAGACCCATGCCGGCACAGAGATCTAGGCCAGTATCGCCTGAACTGCGTGATTCTGAGGCAGCCCTGTGAGCTGTGCAGTGAGTATATGAAGGCACCCACTAGATGGAGCCACGCCCTGACAGTGGAGACAAAGGTAACAGCTGTCATGTGCCCGCTTGCCATGGGCACCATCCAGAGCCCAACAAGAGACACCACGGACATAACTCAGCCAGCCACGGCACAGCTCCCCACACAATACCCCAACACCTTGCTGCCACATGCTGTGGAACACATCCACTTCCCCAGCACCCAGGCAGAGCATACAGCAACCATGCAGGAGTTTCACCGGGGTAGCACGTATGCCTAGTGTGCTAGGGGCCATAGACTGCACCCATGTGAGCATCCCCATGCCACCTGGCACAGAGGGGGTAGCTGACATCAACAGAAAGGGCTACCCCAGCATTAACTGCCAGGTGGTGTGTGATGCCAGGAGGCACATTATCATCATCCACGCCACACACCCTGGGGGAGCAAATGACATCTACCTCTGGCCCAAGCTGGCACTTTGCCACAGGTTCAAGAGTGAGGACATCACTACTGGACAACTAGTGGGTGAGTATGGCAAGACCACAGGCAGCAGGGACAGCAGGGTGTGGAGGGGGGCAGACAAGGTGGGGGAACCGCTGTGGGTGACTGGGTGTGGCATAGGGTACAGTGACAGGGGCACCAGACTAACCCATTTACACTCTCTCCCACCCTCTTCACACACAGGTGACAGTGGCTACCCACACAGGCCTTGGCTGCCCACCCATTACCTGCGCCTGCTGACCCCAGCGGTACAGTGGTACACTGAGGCACACGCCTGCATGCGGAACAACATTGGGCATGTGTTCAGGATGCTGAAAGCATGGTTACGATGCCTGGACAGGTCTGGTGGTGCTCTACAATACAGCCCCCGAAGGCCTGCAGCCTATTCCTGGCTTGCTGCATGCTGCACAACATGGCAAATGACCGTGGAATAGCTGTCGAGGCTGATGAGGGGCACAGCAGTGGGGACAATGGAGGCAAAGGGGTGGGAGGTGTTGGGTAGCTCCCTCCGGGTGGAGGGATCCCCTGGCCCATGTGGCTGGTGCACCACCAGTGAGACATGACAGCACAGGAGCCCTACAGTACATGCAGGTAGGTGGACAGACACATGTGCACAGAACCAACACAGTGGCAGGGAACACAGTGGTACTAGGGCTGTGGTGGGCATCCATTCCCCTGTCAACAGGCCACCAGCTATGCAGCTGGTATGGGTGTATGGCATAAGTGACTCCTCTCTGACAGGCTCCCCGCCATCCAGGACAATGGTCTGTTCATCATCAGTGTCCGACCCTGCCCCAATCTGTGTTGTCGCGTAGAGCACACAGTGGCTAGAGTCTTACTATGACACAGCCAGGGCCACATCTGCCACCATGCCTGGGACATCAGGCTGGATGACAGTGGTGTTCTGCAGCCCATCGGGCCCCTGGATTCCCGTGGAGGTGTATGGCTGGTCCCCGGGGCTGGGTGGGCTACCACAACAGCCACAGGTGCTCCTGCCACCACAAACTGGTGGGCTGGTGCTGTAGGGGGAACAGAGATGTGTTAGGGCTGCTGACCCCACAGGCCCCCCTCCCACCTGCCTGCCTGCCATGCCTACACTGCAGCGACAGGCTCCCACCGGTCTGGAGGCCACTGCCTGGCACACCCACCACCGCACTATGCTGAATGGTGGCCACCACCATCCCCTCCTGTGGCGTGAGCTGTGACACAATGGCCTGTCCCCCAGCCATGGCTGACCTGGCAGCCCTTATGTTCACCACCGTTTCCTGTATCTGATGCTTGTCAGTACCCAAGTCTGTCTTGCACTCCTGTGCAGATCGCTGGTGGCCACCCTGCAGGTTCACGGCCTCCGCCACCCCCTCTTAGGCTATGGCCCTGGCCTGAAATGTGCCAGTGGTGCCACTCGGCAATGGCACCCTACCGAGGTACGCCCTGAACAGGGCTTCCACCACCGCTCCCGTGAAGATAGGCCTGCGCATCCGGGCAGGCCCAAGTTCCTCACCCACCTCGTGCTCGGACATGGTGCTACCTGTGGACATGGACATGTGGTTAGTGGCTGCAGTGACCCATTCTGGCCATAGAGCACCCTGTGCTGGCCCTCCTCTGGCAGGCACGTCCTACCCCTGATGATTGCAATACCGGTCCATGGCCTGTATTGTTGTGTGGCGCTGTTACAGCGCATCACATGCAAATGAGCTGATGTGCACCTATAATAACATGCAAATGTCCACACTGCACTGCATATAGGCTGATGAGCTAATCTGCATATGTCAGCTGAATATCACGCTGTTGCGCATTACGCAATGGAGCAGTATGGACTCGTAATTACCATGTGCAATGGCAGCTGCCGCCGCCTATTGTGTAGCATGCGCTGTAGGGTCCATCATGGCCATATGCCATACAGCCTATGACGCTCATGTGCAATTGAGTCAATGGCGCTTGTGCGATGTCGACTGTATGGTGCACGGGTGCTATTGGTTCTATGGTGCTCGGATGCTATTGGACTCATGGGGCGTGCTGTCCACTTGGCCTTACTGCGCAATATGTGACATGGGCACAATAGCGCACTCGCGCACATTGTGCGTGCTGACCCCTGCCATGCCCTATGCCCCCCAGTGACCACTGCCCCATGTGCTGGTGTGGCCACACCCATGCTGCACATCCCCAGGGATGCATGATTGCTGAGGACAATGCATCTCTGTGAGAGGTGCTCATCTGTGCACGTTGTGAAGAAGTGCTACTGGGCGCCATGTTGGCATTCCACAGTGCTGACCAACAATGCCACATCGCGCAGTGCCCCATGCCCAGAACTGAAGCCAGGGTGAGCTTGTGAACCTGGTGGCCCAGGTGGAGCCCCATGCTCCCAGCCTTTTTGGCCAGCAGCCCTTCACTAGGCCCAGTACAGAGGTGTGGCAGGACATCACGGATGGGGTGGTCCAGGCCACTGGGGCGCAGCGCACCAGAGAACAATGCTGGCACCGGTATTGTGACCTACTCAGGAAGGACCCAGAGCGGCTGAGGGTGCTGCAGGTGCACATCAGTAGAGGGGCTGTGCCACAGCCAGGTAAGTGGGCTCATACTGTGTCTGTGCAGGACCACTGTTCCAGGAGGGTGGCAGGGCTACATGCCATGCTGGGGTATGGGGTGGTCTGTCATTGTGTGCCCTGTGGCTTGGCAATGCCAGTCACAGGGTGCACTGCATCACAGCCCTGTGGCCTTGCCAGGCCATAGCGCACACTGTGCTTGGCGGTGGGGGCAGTGGGCTCATGCTGTGGCCGTGTTCTGATGTGTGCCTGTCTGTGTTCCTGTCCTAGGTTCCGAGGACCAGAGATGTATCAGAGCAGCAGGGGCACCTGGTGGCCCACAGCAGGCCACTGTGGCCCCTCCAGCTGGGGGTGCAGGACCGAGCAGAGGTACAGCAGTGGGTCCAGCGTGTGCAGCACCATGGCAGGCAGGTAGGCACTGTGCATTCCAAAATTGTTGTGCTGGGTGGTCTGTGGGGGTGGGGGTATGGCCTTGGTCTCCTGTGCCATGTGCCGTGGTGGCTGTGTACAGCACATAGTGCAGTGTGCGTTGTGCCATGGGGTGGCCATTGCACATATGTGTCAGCTGTTGGTGTGCTGGGCGTGCGTCCAGTTACCACCAGTGCCGCAGAGGTTCCACTGCAGCACCATGCCACCTGCCTGCCACTGTGCTGATGGGTGGCCCTTGTGTGGTGGTGGCAGGCATAGGCCTACCCATTGTGGGTGGCAGGTGTGCCACTACAGGGGCGTGTGTTCCCACTGTTCACTGTGCAAAGGGGGGGCTAGGGGACTTTGAACATGCACTGATCACAAGTCCCTTCCTCTGCCATAGGTGTTCCAGGAGGTTACTGCTCCAGTACCGGCGCAGGGGGAGGTACCAGCCACTGGCAGGCTATGGCTGGCCATGAGGAACACCTGCTACCATCCCACCTCTGTCCTCCCTTCCCCCTTCCACCTGTACAGACCCTGTCCCCTGACCCCTTCTCACCTACACCTACCCTCCCCTTTGTTACCTTCATTATGTTTAGCTGTGTTGCTTTCCTCTAATATATATTTTAACTGTTTACCCTTCTGTGTCCGTGTCTGCTTTGCAGCTGATGAGTGGGTCCATGCTGCAGTTGTGTGGTGGGTGGCTGTGTGGTGCACCTGTGCCATTGGGTGGTGCATGCATGGTGGTGGCATGCCCCTCAGTCAGTGGCTGTGCCATGGCATGGCCCTGGGGTGGCTGTTCGGGATGTGTAGCATGTGTGTGTGGTGTGTGCCATGTGTTGGGGTGTGACCTGTCATTGGCCGGTCGGCCACATGCTCTCCGGTATGTGGTGATCTAGGGTGCTCACCCCTGTATATCAGTGCCGCCTGTACTCTGCGTTCTCCCGGGGAGCGCCGCTGCATGCTTGCAGTCCATGTACAGTGGTGGGCTGCATGCTGGCTGTGTCTCTGCCAGCGTGTTCCTGGCCTGGTGCTCCTGCCATCCAGTACTGTTACCCCCTTGCCTCTCTCTCTCTGCTGTGCACCTGGCTGTTCCTGCTGTGCCTTGGTGCATCTTCCTCTGACCCTTGCACATCCCTGGTTGCGCTATGGTGCATATCTGGTTGCACCCTGGTGCACCTCTCACTGCACCATGGTGCAGTGCCTGTGATATTCAGCTGTGTTGCACTGGTGCATGTTGCAGTGCACAGCCCTTGAATATCGCAGTCACTGCGCCATTGTACAGCTGACTTGTGCTGCACCGGGGTTGTGCATGCCTTTGGTGCATTTCTGAATATCCCACCCAGAGTGTTCAAAGTTTTCACTTTGTACTAAAACTCTGCAACAGTTGCAGTTCCCACATCTGAACATTCCCATTGGTCTAGGTGGAAGCCAACTAATATTCTGAGTCAATGACTTGGTGGTAACAAATTATTAAGGTTTCTTGCCCGGCTATATGTAACTAGGGGTTCTTCTTTAAATTTTTCAGGTGTCTGAATTCTGCAAAATTGGCCAGTGTTTCAATAAAGCAGTAATGCATAACAGGGTGTGTGTCATGCGATAACGTTACAGCTGGGGTGATTAGGCATGAGGCCGCAGGCCGAGTGTGACTAATTACCACAGAAGTGACGTTATCCCAGCACGACACACACCCTGTCATGCATTATTCCTATTATACAATGGCTCATTTATAATTAAAGAAAAACTAATAAAAAACTCTGTTTTGAATTTTTTCTGTGTATTTTTTTTTTATTGTGGACGTGTACTGATTTAAAAAAGTTCCTTATAGTGTTTCTCCAGTAGGTGGAGCTGTTATTCTGTGTGTAATGCTGTGGCTGTCTCATGGTTGCCTCCCCCCTCGATCAAGTCAGGTTTGGTTCAAGTTTTGGATGCTTGGTGTTTCTGCTGGTATTGCTCACTACTTCAAATGTTTATAGCTAGAGAACTCTTACATCTGTTAGGGAGCGAGTACTGTTTTAGACTTCTCTTCCTGTCATGGCTGCTGCTGATTACCTGGTGCCATCTCTGTGTTGTGTCTAGGACAGATGAGTAAAAAGGTAGGGGGCGGCAGGGAGAATAGTTTTTGAAGAGTCTTTAAGTAGTATATTAAAAATAAATAGAGAAAGAAGTAACCGGAATGGCGACCGCTTTCATGCTCACTTGGTTAGTCCAGTTTTCAGTGACATGGATTGCACGGTTGTTTTTTTGGGTTGTTCAATAAGAAAAAACAAAAACAACTACAGAAAGCAGGAATGGACTTAAACTGTCTCGCTTCAGAGCATTTACTAGGACAGGAAGCAGATTATGGTGCCGGAGCAGCTGCGAAGTAGGAGAAAGTGGAGTCAGGCTGCCAAGTGGGGACAATGCATTCAATCGAAAACAGGACTGCCACTTTTCTCATTTTTTTAACAAAAGAAACAAAACTGCTTACAGAGATTTGTGGGAATGGGTGAGGGTTTTGGCTGGGTGTGATTTTTTCACTGGATTGTGCACTCAGGAGAAGCGCTTTCTGCATTGGGGGCAGGCAGGGAGACTTGTGGAGCAGGGACTGCTGTGAAGCCGATCGTTAAGATGACTTTCAAGCGGATCATTTTTTTTTAAGTAAGGAACTTTGTTTGGTGGAATGTGTGAGAATTTTTGGCTTTTGGGTTACAGTAGTGTGAATGCCAATTGGAAACAAGGCTTTCACTTCAAGTGGGAGTGAGGAGTGCTAAAGCTGCTGACTGGGACTGCTGTGGAATGATTTTCCTTTTGTTTTTTGTTTTTTTTTTACATTTAATGCAGTCATGACTGTACTGGGACTTGAGCCATGATGTTATGCTGGGATAACATCACAGGTCTAGTCCTAGTCTGACCAATCAGGGATCAGCATTCTTTCTTGCCATTGTATAATCATGCTTTTTATTCTCAGTGTAACTTTGTTATATTCCAAAACAAAAGCCAATCTGTGTTGTCCCTCATTTTTATTATTTTTTAATCAGAACAGCATCTCTGTTCATTTTTTCAGGTAAGATTCAGTTAAGGTCTTTTTTTGTATCCACACAGTAAAAGTCTGTTAGTGTGTGTTTCAGCTTGTTGATCAAAATTTGAATTCTAGGAGCAATTACATCTCAAGCAGATATACTGCTCATAAGGAATCCTATTTATTAAACTAGGGGGATGTGCACTTGAAGCATGTAATATTGCACTGCCTGTTGTCTTCTTTCTGTATCCCCTGGATCCTATGTTACTGTTTTCCTCTATAAGTAGTTCTAAGTTGAAGAACCTGATACAACCTCTTTGGATTTCAAATATAAATTCAGCTTCAAGTTGTTCCCATTCAAGAATTCCACAAAATCCATTGCTTCTTGATCTGTGCCATCCCATATCAAGAGTACATCATCTATAAAGCAAACCAATGTACTACTTTTTGATGAAATGTATTCAAAATGTTGTTAAACACCATTTTGAATTCCCAGAAACTGAGAAGTAAGTTAGCATGTGAGGGCACTACTGCTGCCCCTGTAGCGGTCCTTCCTTTTTGTAAATAGTAATGCCAATTAAACCAAATAAAAATTGTGTGCTAATATAAATTCCACTGATCTAATCATATATTCAGTTGGTAGTACAACTGGGCTCATATTGTTTTCAAGATAGAATCCTAATGCTTCACACCCCAAATCATGCAGAATACAAGTATACAGTGAACACTCATTAAAACTAATGCATCTGTATGTAGATTTCCACTTATCTGAGTTTAATTTGTCAAGTGAGTCCACTGAATCCCCAAGAATAGATGGAAGGTTTGACATAACTGGTAAAAGAAACAAATCAGTAAATTTAGATAGATTTTCTATACAGGGACTAAAGATGAGAAATAATATATCTCCCTAGCTGGCAGACTGATATGTGTGTGTGTGTGTGTGTGTGTGTGTGTTTTTACAATGTAGCCATTTTTTGATAGTGGACTCTTAATGAAGTCTGCATCTTCACTACTGTTCATGCCTTCATGTACTGCACTTTTTAATTTTTCATAAGTTTCACGGTCTTCTAACAGTCTCACTGCTTCCTTTAAGTAATCTCTTCTGTTTAGGATTACCACATGGCCCCATTTGTCTGAGCTTTGAATAATGGTATTGTGCATTTGCTGAAGCTGCACCAGTGCTGCCCTTTCTTCTTCCAATACGTTATGCCTTCCTAATGATAAATTGTTATTGCACAAAGCATTAACTTCTCATTCTCCTATTTTTTAATATGCACTTATGGCAGTATTTCTTGTAAGAGGGCAAAACTGTGATTTTGGCTCATAGATATAGAGACACTGTCAGCAGATAAAGGCCTATGGCCCACCCTGTCTGCCTACTTCAGCTTGCAACTTCACTTTATGTTTTCCTAGAAGTTTGTTGTCCATTACTCCTGACCTCCAGAATTCTGTTATGTCTTTCCCATGCATTCTTAAATCCCGTGAGTGTTTCACCCCCCACCACGTCCTCTGGCAGGGTGTTCCACTTGTCCACCACCCTTTCTGTGAAGAAATTCTTCATAACTTTTCATCTGAATCACCCTCCCTCCAACTTCATCCCATGCCATCTAGTCCCGGAACATCTTTTCTGCTGGAAAAGTGTATTCCTGTAACCTATTCCTCCCTGTAAGGTACTTGTATGTTTCTATCCTATCCCCTCTCTCCTCTTTCTCCTACAGGGAGTACAAATTCAAGTCCTTCAGCCTGTTCTCATAGGACTTGTGATGCAATCCCTGTACCATCTTTGCTGCCCTCCTCTGAACCTTCTCTGCCCTGTCTATGTCATTATGTAGGTAAGGTATCCAGAACTGTATACTGTACTCCAGGTGGGGCCCTCACTAGTGTCTTGTATAGTGGAATTATAACCTCCCTTTTACTGCTGGTGGTGCCCCTTCCTATGCATCCCTCTATCCAATTTGCTTTACCTGCTGCCCTGTTGCACTGTTTCCCTACCTTGAGGTCATCAGAGATAATAACCTAAGATCACTTTCCTGCTTGGTGTATGCTATATTCTCACCTCCCTCAAATGATCTGTTGTTCCAGGGTTTTTGTGCCCCCTATGCATTCTCTTGCACTTTTTTGCATTGAATTTCAACTGCCAAACCCTTGGTCATTCTTCAACGTTCTGCAGGTCCCTCTTCATTATGTTTACAGAGATACTGGTTATATCAGAGAGTGCTGTTGCTACTGTACTGCTAAGTGGTATGCCACCCACCTGAAACAATGTGTCTAGTTCTGGAGGCCACAAGGCAGGGAAGACAGAGAGGGTGGAGGTGGTTCAGAGAAGGGCAACTAAGATGATGCAGGGGTTGGAAGGCAAGCCTTATGAAGAGAGATTAAATGATCTCAATCTTACATTCTGCAGGATAGGAGAGCAAGGTCTGACATTGTTGAGAACTTCAAGCATCTCACAGGGGTGAACAGAGTGCAAGGAGGGAGCCTGTTTCGTAAGATGATGAGCTCCAGGACCAGGGAAAGGATGTGAGGAACTATTTATTCACAGTGTGGTAGATGTATGGAACAGACTGCCACCCAAAGTTGTGGAGGCTAGAATGATGGAAGGCTTCAAGCATGGATGGCATAGACATCAGAGAATATTTGTACAGAAACTGGGAAAGGGATACTCCCTGGAGACCAGTTAAGAGCTGCAGAGAGGCAACAGGCAGGGACCCCTTGGACAGTCTGTGTGGACACAGTGGTCATTTTCTGCCACAAATTCTATGCTTCTACTTAAAATTTGGAACTATGAACTTTAAGTCAATGTTCAAGTTAGAGATGTCTTACTTTGTTATCCTTTGAGGCCCATATAAATGCACCTCAGAAGCTAACTTACCATCTTAGAAAATGTTGCATAAATTCATAATTATCTCACTTTGGATGCAGAGAAAATGCTGAAGCACTGTTCCAGTGCTCAGCAGACTAAACTATTATATAGCAATGGCATTTTGTCTGGACTTTTTAGCAGCTCCTTCAGAAAGTTACAACTGGTTATGAATGCAGCTAATCACAATGTAAGTGGAACAAAAACATTTGACCACTGTCACAAACGAACTCCGCAGGTCAGGCCCTCTGTTCCCACCGTGCCAAACCTTGAAGTGCAATATGTGAACACAAGACAAACAGGGTGACCCTCCTGTCTGTTTTGGAACCACCCCTGTGATCAGAACCAATCCACACATTGCTTCCTTTGCTCTCGCCAGGATTCTCGCTGTAGCAGCCTGCCTTCACTATAACTGTAACTCGTCTTATGCTCATAACTATCTGCTCTCTTGCTGCAGCAGCCTGCTTTCAGTAGAATTTAAACCCATCTCAGGCTCATAATCATCTGCTTTCTCACTGTGACAGACAGCTTTTTCCATAACTGAAACTAACTTCAAATCTCATAATTATAACTTCTGCATAAATCTCTTCATCCTTCCCCCACAACCCCCCTTCTGTGGCCTTAATCTATCTCAATTAATCTATCTCAATCTTATCACTGTCCCTCTGGTTTCTCATCCAGTTCCGAGTGGTGGCCATTATCCACCCCCATACATACTTGCCTAATGTCACCCTCCCTCACAACCCTTTACTGCCCCCACTAGACCCTCACCATCATTATATTTCATAACCATGCTTTTATTCCTATTTTTAACCAATCTGCTCACAAGTAGCTCCCTCCTGTTGTTTCTCCTGGGAGACATACTACAACAGCTCGGTTTGACACCCTCCTCCAGCCCTCTGCCCTATCTCTGCAACATCCAAAATTCAATACAGCCATTCCTCCACCTAAACTGAGCTCACACTTAACTTTACTACCCCAGACCCAGTGGAACAAGACCATTTTACTCCTACCACATTGCAAAAAAGTGTCTAAGAGGCCATTCCTCCACCCGCTATCCACACACTCATATATGTGCCTTCTGCTCCTATCCGGATATATTGAAGTAAAACCTGGTCCTCTGATGGGAGCTGCACCACTCTCTCACAGGACTTGCCCTGCATGGTCCTCTATAAAAGGAATCAAAATGGCTCACATGAATGTGTACAGCAGTGGTGCACAACTTTTTTTTGTGGAGGTTCAGAGTGAAGACTTGAATCAAGGCTGAGGGCCAAGGGTCACTGACCGAGGGCCACTGTAAAGTAGCCCAAGGTGGCAAATGTCCAGTAAGACATTATTAAATGTACACATAAAACAAAATAAAACATACATTTATCCATTTGTTTTTTATCTACTTATTTATCAACATGTTACTGAAACTAAAAACAAGAAAAATAAACAACGACTGTAAACAGAAGCTGCTAGGTCCTCAGGTTTGGCCCCCCCCCCAAATACATGGTGTGCACCCCTTGGCTATAGCATCAGGAAGAAAATGGTTGAGCTCCAAATATGGGTCCAACACTATAAACCAGACATTCTTTGTATCACTGAATCCTGGTAAAAGCCCACTATATTACCCCATGAAATAACCCTACCCAGCTTCTCCTCCTTCAGAAGAGACCAGCACTCTAGGACGGGAGGAGAGAGAATATTAATCTACACCAAGACTGAATTGGAAGCCAGTAGATTACCAGACTTTAAACTCACCTCAGCAATTAAGCACCTGTTCCTTACACTTACCCTGAGGCAGGTCAAAAAATTACGCCTAGGGTATGTATCTACCACCCTGTCTCACCTAATCTTCCTACCCAGAATTATTTGTAAGTCTAGATACACTTCCTCACAAAGAACTAATTTTCTGTGATGACTTTAACCTTGTCTGATTGGGGGTTAATAGATCCCAGTACCAAGCTACACTCTCAGATGCCAACCTAGAACAACTACTCAACCAACCCACCCAGCTAAATATGAAGTTGGGAAAGCACAGCCTACTAGACTGGATACTAACCACAAACAAAAACCACATTAAAGCAGTAGGAACCTTCCCTGATGCCATTGGTGACCACTCCTCTAGGTACTGTGTGTGGAAGAACAATCTCCACCCCACCCCCCAGAATAATTAAGTATCAAGATCTAACCAGTTTAAACACCACTGCCTTCCTGAATATCCTAAGCTACATGGATTGGACCCCTATCAACTCCCTTCCAGACATCAATGCAGCCCTGTACATCTTTGTTAATACCTTCTCCCCCATCCCTGACTCTCTTACCACTTATAAACTACGAAGAACCAAGAGCATCCACTCCCCCTGGCTTTCCCATGAGTTACATCATCTGATGCACTACCGAGACAAAGCATGGAAATTATTTAAAAATTTGGCCTCAACTCTGACTGGCTAACATACCGCCAACTATGGAACACCTGTGAATCAAACATTTCCAAGTCTAAGCATGATTATTTACAAACCTTACAACACAACAATCTTAGTAACCCAACGAACCTCTGGGCTCAAGTCAACTCCATGCTGCATGGTAAAGAATGGACTACCCCAAGACCATGATCAACAATGGCTTAGTACTAAGTGTCACAAACTGCTCAGCAGGTCAGGCCCTCTGCTCCCACAGTGCCCACCTCTGAGCGCAGTATTGTGAACAGGTAACAGACAGGGTAACCCTCCTGTCTGCTTGTGGGTCTGAATCACCTTTAGTCTCAAGTTCTGGGGGGATTCAAACTGTGAACCTTATGCTAGCATACCCAAATGTACAGGCTCAGATAACCTGCTCTTCGGGGGGGGAAAATATCTTTCGCCTAATTGCACCTAACCAGGTAGCCAAAATGAACCCTTTAAAACTCTATAAAAACCTTAGGTGTATTCTTACCTTTTCTCAGTTTGGTAACACCATTCAAGCTTCTGAACAGTTTTGTCAAATCTTTACCCTCAATACATCACATGCAAAAGAAAAATCTTGGAAGACACACCAGGCAGTCTCTTTAAATATAGATTTACTAAAAATGGATACAAATATGTAAAATGTAAACACAGAACAATACATCACAAAGCATACACTCTCTTAAAAGAAAACAAAGAAAATTACATACAAACTCCTACCATCATAAAGTTACTCTTTTTCTATCTAATGTATACCTCTACACAGTGCTTAAAGTTAGATGTTGTTTCTAAGAGTCCAATAAAGAAGTGTCACAGTTGAAACACAGAATACAATCTAAAACGTTGTGTTTCAACCTCTTCCATGATGTCATCTAGCTCCTCCTTTCAGAATATAAAAAATATACAAAACAGGATGTCCTGTCGGGGATATAGTATATTAAACAAGGTGACACCAGCAAAAACTCATTTCCCAAATTATAAATCTGTGATTTCCCAGTTCCTTCTCTTAACACGTCATAAAAGTTTATGATCTCCATCCTCTGGCAGACTCATAAAATCCCATTTCATTTCCACTTCAAAGAAGCAACAAGTCATAAAATACATATTTTAGTTTCGCAGCACAGGTCATAAACACGGCCATAAAATGCAACTTGGAAGTTAATCACATTACAGAGATCTGCTGTTTAATATATATCCTGTCATTTTAACTGAAACCTGGGGTTGGGGTCCCCATAGCACAGGATGTCTCATAGAAGAAACTCACAAACCACATTCTATATTACAAATATCATAGAGCAATCATAACCAGCTGGCCAAGGATCACAAATCCTCCCCACCTAGACTGAATTTGAGGACTCTATCCCCTGCATGGGATGAGCTTCCCAAATCAGTTCACTCCTCATAAAGACACGAAAGGCCATTGCTGTTCTGACTGGTCGCTCCAGCCCTATGTAAGATGGTCATGTCATACTCTTGTAAGGCAAGACTCCATCTTAACAGTCTACCATTAGTTTTTCCCATTTGCATCAGCCAAACCTGGGGGTTGTGGTCAGTTTGTACCACAAAATACTGCCCATATAAGTATGGCTCTAACTTCTTTAGGGCCCACACTATGGCAAGACACTCTTTTTCCATAGTACAGTCTGCCTGCTCCCTGGGAAGTAACTTTTTACTCAGGTACACTACCGAATGATCTTTCCCTTGGTTGGATGTCTGACTCAGCACTGCCCCAATACCCATGTCTGAGGCTTCAGTCTGAACTATAAAGGGTCTGCTACAGTCAGGACTTGTCAATTCAGGAGCAGTGCACAGTGCCTCCTTCAGTCTGGTAAAGGTTTTTTCACAAGCTAGTTCCCAGGTACTTTTCTTAGGCATCCTTTTCTTTACTAGGTCAGATAGGGGAGCAACCAGGGCACTGTAATTGGGTAAACATTTCCTTTAGTACCCTGCTGTCCCTAGAAAACTCCTGACCTGCTTCTGCATTTCTGGTCTGGGTCATGCCTTGATCACCTCTATTTTTACTTGGTTAGAATGGAGCTTTCCCCAGCCTACAACATGTCCGAGGTATGCCACTTCAGCCATGGCCACCTGGCACTTCTCGGCTTTGACAGTGAGCCCGGCACCCTGTATCCTGCCCAGCACTTCCCTAAGGTGGGACAGGTGTTCCTCCAAGCTGGCACTAAAGATGGCAATGTCATCCAGGTACATCATGGCGTACTCCTCAGCACCATTTAATACCTGGTTCACCAACCTTTGGAAAGTGGCAGGGGCGTTCTTCATTCCGAAAGGCATTAATTTAAATTCAAATAAGCCTATCGAAGTGATGAAGGCCGACCTCTCCCTAGCTCTGTCTGTTAACTGTACCTGCCAATACCCCTTGGTCAGGTCAATTGTTGTAAGGTAAGTCGCCCCTTCCAACTTGTCCAAGAGTTCATCTGTCCGGGGCATCGGGTGGGCGTCTGACTTTGTGACTGCATTCAGTCCATGATAGTTCACACAGAAACGAGTAGAGTCATCTGGCTTGGGCACAAGGACTACAGATGAGGCCCAGGGGCTGTGGGATCTCTGGATTACCCCTAAATCCAGCATCTCCTCCACTTCCCTCCTAATGTCCTTTTGGACAGCCTCTGACACCTGATATGCTGTCCGCTGTATGGGTGTCTGTGTCTCTGTCTCCACATCATGCATCGCAAAGGGGGTTAGTCCAGGCTTGGTGCTAAACAGTGGGGCAAAGTCTGCTAAAACCTGCCTTACTTCCTGGATCTTGTCCAGGGCCAGCTGGGGAGACAATTTAACTGCCTCCATAGAGGACTCCCACTTGTTTTCTTCCAGAAAGTCCAGAAGGGTGTTTCCTTTGTCCATCTCCTCCCCAGTACTACATACTGCAAACACTATGTCAGCCCTATTAGCATATGGCTTCATCATGTTGACATGATGCATCCTTTCTGTCTGTCTTCTGTCAGGTAACTCTATGATATAGTTCATATCATTTACCTTCCTAACTACTTTGTATCATCCTGCCCACTCAGTCTGCAGCTTGTCTTTCTGGACCAGAATAAGGACCATGACTTCCTGACCTACCGTGTACGAGCAAGCTCTGGCTCTGTGGTCGTACCACACTTTTTGTTTTTGTTGGGCAGCTGCCAGATTGCTCTGGGCTGGCCCCATAAGCTCCTTCAGCCTCTCCCTATACCTAAGGACGTAATCCACTATGGGAGTTCCCTGGGTGGCATGCTTGCCTTCACAGTCCTCCTGGATCAAGTCTAGGGGCTCATGTACCTGGCATCCATATAAGAGTTTGAAGGGGAAAATCCTGTTGACTCTTGGGGCACCTCCCTGTATGCAAACCAGAGGTGGGGAAGGTATTTCTCCCAGTCCCTCCCATGCTGTTCAGCAAATGCTTGGTGCACTGACTTCAGGGTACCATTAAATCTTTCCAGAAGCGGATTGGTTCGCAGGTGATACGGTGTCGTGCATCTCTGCACCACCTCGCACTTCTCTCACAAACATTTCATCAGCTCCAACATGAAGGAACCCTCTTGATCAGTGATAACCTCCTTTGGAAACTCAACACAGGAGAAAATACCAAGTAAGGCATCTGCCACTTTGTCTGTCCTCAGTGAGGATAGGTCGACTGCCTTGGGATACTGGGTGGCATAATCCACCACAGTCAGGATGAACCTCTTCCCGGAGGAGCTGGGGGTATTTAAAGGCCCCAAAATATCCATTCCCACCCTCTGGAATGGCTCCTCCACCCTGGGCAATGGAATCAGGGTGGCTTGGGTTTTGTTACATGCTTTCCCTATTTCTTGGCACCAGTGACAAGACCTGCAATACTCCTTCTTTTTCTGGGTGAATTTGGGCCAACAGGAATTCTGGGACAATTGCTGCATAGCGCATGCGATTCCCAGATGACCAGACAAGGGAATATTCTGTGCAATCTTGAGCAACTGCTCACGAAACCCTTGGGGAACGACAAGCTGCCTGCCTATCACCCCTCCCTCTGTCTGCACAGCCTGAGTATACATCAGTCCATTTTCCCAATAAACCTTATGTTTACAATCACCTCCCTTTGCACCGTCAGAGTCTGCCCAAGCCCTTAGCTTCTCTAGACTAGGGTCACTTTTCTGAGCAGCTGCAAAATCCTTACACCATTCTCGAGGCATGGGACAGATCCCCTTCAGTCTCTAAACTAGTGTCCCTAGCACTAGCATCAGGGCACTCAGGAGCACTGTCATCCCTAACCCTCCGACAATGGGTCACCCCTCCCTCTTTGGAGTAATCCTCCACAGCTGTGTGGTTAACTGCTACTGAGGAAATTTCAACCCCATTTTCATTAGTCTCCATATCAGGAGACACAGGCTGGGGAAACCAGCCTCCAAGTGATTTCCACAATGGCTTCTGTGGGGTCCAGGGAACTACAATTTCCCCTTTCCACTTGGCTACGGGTAACTGCACACACCATCCCCTGTTTGAGATTGTTGCCAAGGATGATGTCAACTGCTAACGTTTTGGCTACAGCCACCTGTTGCACAGTTCTCCCGTTTCACCCCAGTCTAGGGAAAACACTAGCGAGAGTGTATGTTTTCCTCATCAGTAAAGTCTTGTATATGACATATTTATTGGGTGTAAGCTGACCAGTTCTACCGGATCCCTTTTTACCAATGTCAGGGATGTCCCTGTGTCCCTTAACCCTTGTGTCTGTACACCATTCACCGTGACTGGGTGCATGTGTTCCCTCATGTTCACAGGCATGCTTCCAGGGACACACAAACAACCCACTTCTTTCCTAGCCCCCTGTTGCGTACTGCTTGCCCTTGTGGGACACTGTCTGGCAATATGTCCAAGTTCTCTACAGACCCAACAATCATTTCATTTCTCAGAGAAATCTTTTCTCTGAAACCTGGGGCTAACTGGTTTTGGTGGAGGCAGTGAGGGTTTTAGCCGCCCTGAAGGCACGCTCTTCCATCTACCTTCCCTCCCCACCTATCCTTACTAGTCTGCTTACACTACACATCCCCAGAACCCTTTGCTCTTCCCACCTACCCATGCTAAGCCTACCCAAGACATATATTGCCATAGTCAGGAGATCCTTCACTTTTCCTGCACTCCAAAAGTGGAACAATCTCCCACATGGACTACTATCCTTCACATCCCTTCCCCATTTCAAAAAATGCTTTAAAGATCTCTTCTTCCCTCACCAGTATGCACCTGTTACTAAGTTCTCATTCCATGCTCTTTGTTTCAATGCAGCCTCCCCTACATCACCCCTTCCCTGATTCCACTCCTCCCTCTCCTGACCCTCCTCACCTGCTACTCTTGCTATGTCTGCATTTATCTGGGACCACTGCACTTAAGGATTGTCTGGTATCCCCTCACTTTTATCACTTTACATCGCGGACCATGGCACTTAAGTAAACTGTAATCCTGTTGATCACTGTCTGTAATTATCTACTCTATTACCCCAATGTGTTAATTTAATGTTACTCTGTACACCTACTTTGTGTAGCAGCATTCTCATTGTTTTTACTACTGGCATTGTATTTCCCCAGGTCACCCCTGAAAAAGGGATATGTTTATCTCAGTTGGGTCTACCCGGTTATCAAAATAAACTAAAATTAAAATAAGCACTGCCACAGTACCCACATCTGAGGTGTATTGTCTGGACTACAAAGGGTGTAATATAGTCCAGACTAGCCAATACAGGAGAACTGCACAGTGCCTCTTTTAGTCATGTAAAGGCTCGCTCACAAGCTGGTTCCAAGTTAATCCTTTTTGGCATCCTTTTCCTTAACAGGCAAGATAGGAGAGCAGCCAGGGCACTGTAGTTTGGTACAAATTTTCTATAGTACCCTGCTGTCCCTAGAACACTCCAAACCTGCTTCTGTGTTTCTGGTCTGGGCCATGCCTTAATTGCCTTTATTTTTGCTTGGTTAGGATGGAGCTGCCCCTGGCCTACTACGTGTCTGAAGTACGTCACCTCAGCCATAACCAACTGGCACTTCTCAGCTTTTACAGTGAGCCCGGCCCTCTGTATCCTGCCCAGCACTTCTCTAAGGTTGGAAAGGTGTTCCTCTCAGCTGACACTAAAGATGGCAATGTCATCAAGGAACACCACTGCATACTCCTCAGCACCATTTAACACCTGGTTCACCAACCATTGGAAGGTGGCAGGGGTATTCTTCAATCCGAAAGACTTACCTAAGACTCAGAAAACCCTATCAGAGTGATGAAGGCTAACTTCTCCCTAGCTCTAGCAATTAATTCTACCTGCCAATACCCTTTTGTCAGGTCAACAGTGGTAATGTATGTCACCCGTCCCAACTTGTCCAGGAGTTCATCCACCTGTGGCACTGGGTGGGCATCTGACTTTGTGACTGCACCGAGTCCATGATAGTCCAATCCACACAAAAATGAGTAGAGCCATCTGGCTTGGGAACAAGGACTATGGGTGAGGTCCATGCGTTCATTCACATATCTGGTCCTGTGTAGTACAGTATGGTCTGCAAGCCCATTGGTCCATACTGTGGACCAATAGGCATACAGATCATACTGTACACTGTCATTTGGCAGGTGGCCGGGTGGTATGCAGGCGGGGTGCTGCCACCCGCCGATGATGGTGGGGGTGCTGGGTGGCCAGGGGTCCTCTGTGGGTGGATGGAGAGGGGGGTACCAATACACCACCAGGTAACTATTTTGTATTACAACAGCGCATGATCAGGCATATGGGGATGGGACCGCTAGACCACCAGGTAATGTAACTACAGCCCACGCTTGGGCATACAGGGAGGGGGCCACTAGACCACCAGGGAGGGTCCAGGTGCTTGTGGACAGTGTTCCTGCTGGGTGAGTGGCAACCCACACCTGGTGGCTGTTGTGTTGTGCCTTATAATACAGCCATCCACCTGTGGGTGGCCAGCATTTGAGTCTGTGTATTTCGGCTCAACTTTGAGCACCAGTGTGTGGGGCATGTAGGGGTTGCACCAGCAGATGCACCGCACATCCCGGGCTGAATATCGGGATGTGCTGCATATATATGGGCATGCCCCCTGCATAGTGGTGGGTGAAGTGGGCTCAATCTGCACCGCAAAGTGATTCACAGAGTAAAGTCGGATTCGCGGAGTGCTCCACAATGCAAAGCAGAGTAATTCACGTTATAATGAGTAATGCAATGTCCATTGAAAACAATGACTTCACGTTATTCTGCCTTCCCAGACCACTACTCTACCAAAATCTTAAGTGAAGTGCATTGAAAACAATGCACTTTACCTCACTTCACCTTGTTTTTGAGCTCCGAAGTGAATTTTGCAGTGATTCATGGGATTTTAGGTCACATGGGCTCTATACTGATCTGCACAGCCTTAGTTCGGGGTAGTATGTAGGAAGCAGTAGGAGACAGTGTGCTCTGAGAGCTGTCTGTGATTGAAACCTTCTAAAAGCTGTTAAAAAAGTGTTTCTGCATTTTTTTTTGGGCTCCACCTTCAGTTCACCAATTGCAGGAAACCCCCCTGTGCTCATATCATCCAGCGTTTTTGTTTTTGTGTGGATTTTGAATGTTAATGTACAACATTGAGTGTGTGTAATGAAAGACAGTGAAAGTGTGCTTTGGGGAAGGGGTGCATTTGTGGTGTAGGTAGATATAAGTTGGAGAAATAGTGATTTCTTTGTTTTTTGGTTATATTTTTGTTCTGTAACTGACTGTGTTAATGTACACAATAATATTGTCAGTAACTGTTGAGATTTTCTTGCTGATTGTGTGTTGTGTGGATCTGGTGCAGCAGTACATAGTTTCCAGTTGTTTACATTACAATACGTGGCATATTACTGAAGTTTTCAATTTGCTACGCATTACTCGTTCACCATTGTAGACAAACTGTTCAGTGTGTGTGTAAGTGGTGTTGCATGACATCAAATAATACACCTTTTATTGTGCCACAGACTAGTGTAATTGCAGACGCTACAGTGTGAACCTGCTATCCACTGCAGCTGCCTGATTTTGTACTGCGATCATGGTATCTGTTCTCTGTTTTGCTGCTTGTACTGCTGCAAAAATCTGCAGTCAGTGCACCCCCCCACCCCCACCGGCAAAAGGAAATTTTACCATATTGGATTGTTTGTGACCTCATCAGCACCACTGGTTACTGAAGTTGTTTTAATTGCGTGACAGCCTCTATCTGTTGCTGAAGCCACAGTTGTTTTTTTGGCTTCACATCCAGCATCCCCCTAATCAGAGAGTGAACGTAACAAAATCTAAATTTGTTTAGAATATTGTTGATCCCCCAAAATGCCTGCAAAAAGATGTGCAAGCAAAGCTGGTTCTCGCCATGGCACTGCTGCCAGTAATATAATCTGTGGGCGTGGTAGTACACAGATGCAGAAGTGCTCTGCTGATGTGAGAAAAGGTATTTCTCATGCAATGTTTTTTTACAGCCCAAACAGTAGCTTCACTCATAGTTGGCGGAGAAGGATGTTTTCCCAGCTGGTGGTGTTAGTGTTAGTGGTGGTAGTAGTATTAGTATTGGTGCATCAAGTTTGAATTCTGACCAGTGTATCGTGTCCAAAAATATAGTGGAGTGTGAAGCAGTGCAAGTGAGTGGCAGCGTAGATGATGTCATACTTCCCAGTAACATCCCAGTAACTGAACCTGAGGATTCTGATAATCATGTCAACGATAGCATACAAATACAGGTTACTCACCGGTAACAGGAGTCCTAGGAATGGTATATGTTGTTCATCCACATTGTCTGGCAGGTTCCTTGCCGCTTTAAATCTTGCCGGAAGGTCTTCAAGCTGGCTCCTCCCACCCACCCGGGTGGTAAAACTCTCGGCTCCGTAGCGCCAGATCTGGCCGCTGGAAGCTCAGGTTGTGCGTCGAGCCGAAGGAGGGTAGTGTGGGATGAACAACATATACCATTCCTAGAACTCCTGTTACAGGTGAGTAACCTGTATTTCTAGGACATGGATATGTTGTTCATCCACACTGTCTGGCAGACTCCTAGCAGTTCTCCGGGAGGAGGGAGGCAAGGCGCACACCCCCTACTTAGGGAATAAAGACTGGAGAACCGAGGCCCCAAAACCAGCATCCCGGCGTGACTCAAGGTCGATGTGGTAATGGGTAATGAAGGTGTGTGCTGACTTCCAGGTAGCAGCCCTGCAGATTTCCTGGACAGAGACGTCCCTGGAAGCAGCCACCGATGCAGCAGTATGGCAGGCAGAATGAGCTCTTATCCCTCTGGGAGGCTCCATGCCCGCCAACTTGTAGCAGAGATCTATGCAGGAGGTGACCCACCTGCTTATCGTCCACTTGGCTGCAGGTCTGCCAGGTGCGGCTTCAGCGTAGGTGACAAACAGCTGGTGAACCTCTCCCGGAATTTCAGCCGTGCGCTCCATATAATAAGTGAGCGCCCTTCTAGGGTCCAAAGTATGGAGCCTGTATTCGGCCTCCGAGGTGTGATTGGGGTAGAACACCTGCAGAGTCAGCACCTGGTTAAGGTGAAACTCCGACACCACCTTCGGAAGGAATTTCGGTTGGGGGCGCAGGACAACCTTGTCCCTGTGGAAGACCAGGTAAGGAGACTCGATGCAGAGCACCTGGAGTTCTCCCATCCTTCTGGCTGACGTGATAGCCACCAAGAAGGTGGTCTTCCATGACAGGTGAGAGAGTTCACACCTGTGCATTGGTTCGAATGGTTTGCCCATGAGCTTTGCCAGTACCAGCAGTAAATCCCACGGAGGTGGAGGTTCTCGCACCGGAGGGCAAATGTGATCAAGGCCTTTGAAAAAGCGCCAGACCACCTTCTCCTGCGCACCGACTGCTCCTCGCCCGCCGCCCGTAAGCAGAGATGGCTGCCAGGTGCACCTCAGGGACGCCGACCTAAGCCTTTGATGAGAAAGGGACCATAAATAGTCCAAGATGCTTGCCAAAGGACAGGAGGAAGGGTCCAAGCCCTTGTCCTGACACCAAATGGAAAATCTCTTCCATTTGAAGGCATAACATTTCCTGGTCGACTCCTTACGGGATGCCTCAACAACATTGAGGACCTCGTCGGAAAGACCCAAGGCCTGGAACTCTAGCCGCTCAGGAACCAGGCCGTCAGGTGCAGGGATTGAAGGTCCAGATGGAACACCTTCCCCTGATTGACTGAGAGCAGGTCTGGGCAAGCTGGAAGCTGCCTCGGGATCCTGGAGCTGAGGTTGAGGAGATCTGGGTACCAGAACTGGTGGGGCCAGTCTGGGGCTATCAGAATCACCTGCGCCTTGTCCCTCCTTGCTTTGAGAAGCACCTTGTGAATCAAGGGAAATGGGGGGAAGGCGTAGAAGAGGCCTGGGGTCCACGGCCTCAAGAAGGCATCCCCTGCAGCGAGCCCTGCTGAGGAGGGCGGGCATGGAACAGTCTGCCAGCTTGCCTCCTGGAGGCAAACAGGTCCACCTGAGGTGTGCCCCAATGGGAGAACAGATCTTATACTACCTCCGCAGAGAGACCACTCGTGAGATGCAGCCCCTATCTGGCTTAGGGCATCGGCCAGGGTATTGGAGGCTCCTGCCACATGAATGGCTAGGAGATTCACCTCCAAGCTGCGCATGAGTGACCAAATGCAGAGAGCTTCCTTGCATAGAAGCATGGAATGCGTCCCGCCCTGGCGGTTTAGGTAGTACATGGTCGTGGTATTGCCCATCTGGACTAGGACCACTTGACCCCGGAGAAATGGAGCAAAGGCGGTGAGAGCTAGGTGGACCGCTCGGAGCTCCAGCAGGTTGATGTGGCATCGGGACTCCCGCGGGGACCAGAGGCTGTGCGCCCGGTGTTCCCCCAGATGGGCACCCCAACCCATCAGAGAGGCATCGGTCGATAGAGAGACCGCGGCTCAGGGCGGACAAATGGGATGCCCTCCTGCAGATGAGATGGAACGTCCACCACCGGAGAGCGCTCCACATCTCCTGGGTCACCGCACCAGCTAGTCCAATGGATCGCAGCTGTTAGGACCACTGGCTGGCCAGTCCCCACTGAAGGCGATGTGCCCGTGGCCCAATGGACCACGCTGGTACAGGCTGCCATGAGACCCAGGAGGCACAGGAAGTCCTGGGTAGGGGTGTGATTGCCCAACCAGAAATGATTGGGCAAAGGAGGTAAGAACCTCGGCCCTGTCCGCCGAGCCGCGGTCTGGCTCGAAGAGAGTCGAGCTCTGCCTGATAAACAGAACCACCTGCTTGGCTCAAGTTCCGACTTGGCCTCATTGATGAGAAGGCCAATTTGAGAGCAAACCTGGAGGCCAGATCTCTGGACCGCTCCACCTCCTGTCTGGAGGCTGCTATCAGCCAATCTGCCAGGTAGTGGTACACTGACCTCCTCAGCCCGCAGGAAAGCTGTCACCACTGCTATGCATTTGGTGAAGACCCTGGGAGCTGGAGACAGGCCGAAGGGCATGGCTCAGAACTCGAAAAGGGATCCCTCTGCTCGAAAGCGAAGGAATCTCCGATGTGACGGACGGATAGGGACGTGAAAGAACGCGTCCTGCAGGTCCAGAGAGCAGAACCACACGCCGTGTTCCAGGGATGGTATTATCTGAGCCAGAGTGACCATCCTGAAGGTTCGAGACCTTAGGAACTTGTTCAGATTGTGTAGGTCTAGAATGGGGCACCAGCCCCCCATCCATTTCGGGACCAGGAAGTACCTGGACACAAACCCCGGGTCTGAGGGAGGGTCCGCCACCTCCCTGATCACCTCCTTTTGGAGGAGGACAGTGATGTCGGCCGATGAGCCAACAGTGAGGCTGTGGACCCCGAGGCCCCCCGAGGCGCGACGGCTCTGAAGGGCGGGGCCTGCTCGAATTCTAGAGGCAGGCCTATTCCCACCACCTCCAGCACCCACCTGTCCATGGTAATAACGGACCAGGCGGAAAGGAAGTGCCAGAGCCGTCCCCCCACGGGGGGAGCCTGGGGTGAAGTGACGGGGTTGGGGGTGACACCCCTCAGCCCGTCACTGGGCAGGCTTGGAGGAGGGACCAGCCGAGGGACCTCCTGGGCCTTTACCTCCCTGCTTCCTGTTGAAGGCCCGGGCTGGAGTTTGGGATGCCAAGCCCGAGCCTGCTGGCCCTGACGTTGTTGGCTGGCGCAGGGCGCAGAAGGACAAAGGGCTTAGGCTGTGGTTGCGGCCTTGTCCTTCTGAGCAGAAGAGACCGAATCCAAGGTAGCACTGGACTTCTCGATCCTCTGCAGGTGACCTTCCACCCCAGGGTCAAGAGGTCAGTCCCCAAAAGGAACATCCGCCAACTTGTGCTGGGTATCCGAGCAAAGGTGGATATCCTCAGCCAAGCCCGACGACGCATAGCCACTGCGGCCGCCACAGACCTGGCACATGAGTCCCCAATGTCTAAAGCAGTCTGGAGCTGCTGTTTGGCCACTGCCCTGCCCTGGTCCCGCACCTGCCTGACCGTGGTCTGCAGATCCGCGGGAAGATGAGGGACGACCTCATCCAGGGAGCCCAACAGGGCATGAGAGAAATGTGCCATGAGGATGGCCGAACTGGCCTGGCGAAGGCCGAGGGAGGACGCAGCACAGACTTTTCGCCCGGCATAGTCCAATTTCTTGGACTCCTTGTCGGGAGGTTTGTCCACATCCCTAGCGTTCCCAGCACGCCGGAAAATGCTGTCGGTAACTAACCCGTCGGCCAAGGAGTGTTCCGAAAAACCGGACAGGGAACCGGTAGGGACCGCATACTTCCTGGCCATCCTGGCCGAAGGCGCAGGGCAGGAAGCAGGGCACTGCCAGAGCTCCAAGGCCGGGCCCACTATGGCCTCGGCCACCGGAAAGACCTCCGTAGGGGAATCCCCTCGGTCCAGAATCTCTGTGAGGGGATACCTGGCCCGCTTAGAAATGGGTTCGAGCTTCATCCTGGTGGACTCCGAGATGAGCTGAAGCAATCCCAGGAAGGACAAGGGCTATCATCCACCGACTGTCCTCCTGAGGACTCCAAGTCCATTCACTTGGAGAAAAGGGAGGAATCGTCTTCGGACTCGGAAGAGTCCTCAAAGAGCTGCCTCGGGCCTGAGCCACCCTCCACCTGCCGAGGTCGATCGGGAGTGAGGGTGACAGACAGCCTATGGGGCAGTCCCTGAGCTGACCGAAAATTTTTGGTCGGAGCCCCAACTAACGGCTGTGGAGGCGGAGGTTCCACCGGAATCGGTGGGGCAGCTGGTTTTGCCGAACAACCGGCCTGGGAACAGGCTCCTTGGATGAAATGAGGGGTTGTTTCGGCCGCTCCAGTGACAGCCACTTAATGGCCGGGAAGGCGGCTGGCGTGGCTTATTCCCAGTTAGAAGGACTGTTGCCACATGAGTTCCTCATATCTTGGCCCCGCAACTGCTCGAAGCCTCCCGTCTGAGGAGGAGAAAGAGGACGAGCGGCGGTGCCGCTTGCCGTGGTGCCGAGACCGAGACCACCTATGATGGCGGGATCGGCTGGACCGCAAAGAAGTCCGAGACCGAGACCAAGACCGAGAACCTTGGCTTTGCCGAGGACGGTGCAGGGAGGTGTCGCGGGGAACCGGCACTCCCCTCGGTTCGGAAGATTCAACCGAAGGCTCCGGAACTGGAGGCACAGACGAGCCGATGGGGTCCTCAACTCACCGGGGAACCGGGAGAGGATTCTGCTTCCAGCCGACAACCCATCCAATGGGTCGAGAAAAATCTCGACCGCCGAATGGAGTCTCGGTCAACTGGCCTGACGGGACACATGAGGCCAGGTGGTCGGCGTAGAAGTCGCATCAGTCGACGCGTCGACTAACCGGGGAGGGATCTTTCCCGCTCTCAAGAGCGTCGACGGTGAGACTTACCCTTGTCTCTCTTTTTGGACCGAGAAAACAGTCCAGAAGAAGTTGGTCCCTCACCTTTAGTAGAGAGGGTCAGACAAAGCTCCTTAAAAGAAGCTGAATAAGAGGCACCGAGAAAGAATGGGACAAATGCTGCAGCCGAGGTAGAAGCGGCCCGCGCCGCCTCCTCTTCGAGGGCGATCATCTGCTTGAGCTAATCCGCCGAGCCGCCCGCTGGGACACCGCCGACCGGGCCTCTTTTGACTTTACGGAGGAAATCGCTTCGGAACCCCAGTTGTAACGGGCAGCACGGTCTTCGAGGACGAGGTCAAAAGGAAGAACAGGTCGCAGGGCCTGCGGGTCGCAGTTTCAAGGCCTAAGCAGTAGACGACGGAGTGCGGATCCGTCCAAGACATCTTCTGCCCGCAAGGGCATCTCCGAAACCAGGAGTCGATTGGTCCATTGCAGCCGCGAGGGAGAGAAGACCAAGTCTTTTAGCAAAAACTTTAATTTCGAAAATTCGAAGAATTAGGAACCAGTCTTATACGCAGAGCATTAAGGAGGGAACCTGAGCTTCCAAGCAGTAAGGAAGATCTGGCGTCATGGGGCGGAGCCGAGAGTTTTACCACCCAGGTGGGTGGGAGGAGCCAGCTTGAAGACCTTCCGGCAAGATTTAAAGCGGCAAGGAACCTGCCAGACAGTGTGGATGAACAACATATCCATGTCCCTAGAATGTGATATTCCATCCACCGTGGTGGTTAATGTCATGCAATTTCCATGCAGTGATTCACAGTGTGGTGAAAAAATATCAGGTGATGGCTTTGTAGATGATGATGATGATGACTGTGATGATGACGATGATGTTGCTTTTGTTGCAACATGCAGTCCACATGCTAGCATCCAAGCAGAAGATGTGGATGTGTGTGACGTTGATGAATATGAGGATGATGTAATAGATCCCAGTTGGAAACCGGAGAAAAAGAAATTCAAAGTGGCTGTGTCTGAGTCTATTTGCAGGAATACCCCCTCATAAAAACTTGTGATTTACCAGTTTTAGTTGATGATGATGACCCAGTAATAATGATAGGTAATCGTGGTGGTCAGTTGCAGTCCAGGTGTGCAGTGCCTGAAACATCATGTGCCCCCCCCCCCACTTCAGTGCTTAAAAGAACAGAGTTAAATAAGTAGCATCATGGACATGTTAAACGTAGAGCATCAAAATCCCTTGTTTGGGATTTTTTTTCAAGATGCAAATGATGAGTCAGTTGCAATCTGCCAGGTTTGCCATGTGCGTGTGAGTCCAGGTAAAAAGGGGAGCCATCCGGGCACAGGAGGACAGCATACGCATCTTAAGAATAGGCACATGGCACTGTGGACCCAGCACAAGCTGGCAGCTAATACCACAGTGGGGCATTCACCCTCATCACCAGCAATCATTAATTGTTTAATTAATTGTTTAATTAGTATTTTGGAAAGACCTTTGAGCGTGAGCTCTTTTACAAAGGTTCCACGTCAGGGTGGACAATAAGACAATGCACATATTCAGTGGTTACAGAGGCCTGATCATTAGGCATTAAAGAGCGATTACATAACAATTAGACAAATAGGAGAAAAAGACTGAGCAGTTGTAATTGAATACTAAGCTATTTCTAATCAGTTGTCCTAGGTAGCACACCCCTGGAAACCTCCAAATCCATTAATAGACTATGGCAGAGTAACTGCATAGGGTTTACTGCTATCCTAGATGGCGAGAGGCTGGGTGACAGTGAAACAAGGGGGATTGGGTTTGAAACCAACCGCAGACAGCGAGTGGTGGGGGGTATAGTGAAAAGGGAAGGGGGCTGTGATGGTGGGAGCAGCTCCAGAGGGCTTTGTCGAGTATGGTGTGTGTGTGGGGGGTGGGGTTTGGGAGGGGCATAACCATAACGAGCATGTTATCCCCTTCCATGACTGTTAAGTCCAGTAGTAAATTAAATGTGTGCAGTAGTGAGGTAATAAAAGCAGAGGATTACTACAGGCATGATGAGGTGGAGGAGCATAATGACTTTGAGATGTTGTCCAGTGCTGGTGAGAGTAGCTGTTTTGGTGGTGGTGGTGAATGCAGTATGTCTTGTACAAGTGGTACATCAACCCTGGTTGGCAAATCTGGCAAAATAACTGCATTTCTGGGTTTGTCATCATCACCTGTGCAACCGTTTCCATCAAATGTCCATACTCTATCCCTGCCAGTGCCATTCATCACAGAGCACAACCATTTGTGATCACACCCTGTGTAAAACATTTAAGTCTGCCCACGTTACAGAGTGTTTTTGCGCATAAGCTGAAGTACCCTCCCCAATCATACAGTGTCACGTGAACTTAATGCTGCTGTAGCTGAAATGCTGGTAATTGATCTTTTGCCCTTCTCCTTTGTGGAGAATTCTGGGTTTCAGTGGTTTGCTGCATGTGCCTGTCAAAAATGGAAAGTCCCATCCAGGACATACTTTTCTACCGTGCTGTCCCCGAGTTGTTCCGCACTGTGTCTGACTCAGTAAGACATGCCCTTCAACATTCCTCCTCTCCATTCATCCATTTAAGTATGGATATGTGGATAAGTGGCAAAACAGCGGGACGTTCATATCTGTGCATAACTGCACACTGGGCGCAGGTGCCAGGGGTTGTTTGTGATGTTGGTAGTGTGAATAATCAGTGCAGTAAGGTGGATTGTCACAGTAGCAATCTTCCAGGAATTTGACAGCATGCAACGATAGCTATGCGCAATGTGACCTGTTCACACACTGGTGAGAACATGTTGGACGTGGTACTGACTGAAATTGACAAGTGGTTAAACCGCCTGTCCCTGAGAGCTGCGTTCATATCAAGTGACAATGGGTCAAATGTGGTGAAATGCATCACGAATGGTGTTTTTTTTCGTGTGTTCCATGCATGGCCCATTGTTTAAATCTTGTAGTGCAGGAGTTTCTGCAGCACCCTGATGTAAAGGAAATGCTGACCGTTGCATGACATATCTGCTCTCACTTTTCACGATCTGGAAAGGCCCGTGACCAACTGCGGCAGTTGCAGATACAAAACAGCCTGCCTCAGCACCGCTTGAAGCTGGAAGTTGTCACCCGATAGAAACCCACTTTATACATGGCAGAGAGATTGTATGAACAATACAAAGCTATCTCAGAATATCTTGTGATGCACACTAGCCGTGACAGTTCCAGGGCCTCCATGTCTATGACGACTGAACAGTGGCACCACATGGACTCTGTAATAACAATTTTGCAGTCTTTTGAACATGCCACACAGGCAGTGAGTGGCGAGTCTGCCTCCATTAGCCAATCAATTCCACTGCTGTGGGTGCTGAGGCAGACATTGGTGAATGTACAGCATGGTCTTGATGTTGCCGGAGACAGTGGTAGCTGTGTGTTGCTGCAACACATGCTGACAGTATTTGACCAGAATCATCACATTGTGAGCATTCAGCGTAGTGACAACTTTGCCATAGCAACAATGCTGGACCTACGATGCAAACATGAATTGCATCAGTACTGGAGGGAGGGCTTGAACAGGTAAAAAATATCAATGGTCAACTGGTGCGCTTGGTTCATGGGGCACAGAGGTCATGTGCCAAGGTCAGCAAACCTCAGCAGCATAATCTGGCTGAAGGTGCACCTGGAGGACCATCAAGCATATCCTGCAAGGGGAAGGGGACTGCAATTCCAGGTGGTCTGTCATCCAAAGTGGCTGGTGTCAACCTGCTTTGGGAGACTTTGTCCCAAGTGGGTATTTGTGAAATAAATGATTCGGGAGAACAGGATGATGCATCAACAACTGGACTTAGTGCAGCACAGAGAATGGTTGAGTCATATTTGTCTGAAAACAGGCATCTGACAATAAATGAAGATCCTCTTCTGTACTGGAGTGGAAAGATCAGTGAATGCCAGAGCTGACTGCAGTGGCACTGAAGTACCTCACATGCCCACCCTCCAGTGTAAGTGTTGATCGGGTATTCAGCTCAGCAGGTGCAATAGTCAGGGATCGTTGGACAAACCTGTCTCCTGCAAATGTTAGTTTGCTAACATTCATTAAAATGAATGAGAGGCACATACCAGCACAGACTGCAACCTCGGTATTCATACCCCGGCCTAGTCATGGTGGTTTTGGTGATGTGGAAATGGACCATCCTGGTGGCACTAGCAGTGGCTGCCTGAAATGGCCAACCACTGACATAGACAATGACACAATGGAGAAAGAATTTCCCAGTGGTCAGACTTCAGATATAGATGACTGTGAGGGCAGCTTTCTTTATGAGGATGATGATGTGGTTAATGTTGGCAGGTTTTAACTGAAGTTATTAAAAGGCGGTGTGCCACCCCAAACCACCACCACCACTGGGACTGATGTTAGCCACTGCCACCACTGAGCATGAGTCTGTCCGCCCCCCAGACCACCACCACCGGGACTGATGTTAGCCACTGCCACCACTGAGCATGAGTATATCCGGACCACCACATCCATCAGCCACAGACACAAAGCTTCTTAATATTTAAACCGTAAAGTGAGTATGTGTATTAATGTTTGTTGTGCTATTTCACTTCCTTTAGTTGTATGTTTTGTTTTCTGTAGCTTTTCATAGATGCAATGGTCAAACACATACGGTACACTTATTTTTTTACAGGTTAACAAAAAAACTCTCCTTTGCTAAAACTCGGTGGGAATGGTACTGCAGCTGTACCGTACAGAGGAACCAATAGAATATCCATTTGAATTCCATTCTGGTAAGTATGAAGATTTTATTTCATCCATTTCATTGTTTTGGAAAGACTGCAGCAAATGCGACTGAGTACGATTCATAAACTAGGTGACATGTGTACGTCACCAAAACTATTTCTGTAAGATACCATTCATGAACTGTATTGTGAACTTGCAGCCCTGACCATGACAGTGTTGAAAAAGTTGCACACAGGTTGTGTTATTTGACAAGATGTGGTTTTGAAATGTAACTTGACTTGAGATTGAGAACCAGGGACACATTACAATTAAGTTGTAAGACGTCATTCATTTATTTTTTTAGGAAACTTCCAGATGCTTTGTTGTTCTGTCAAAGTGGCCTTATCCAAACAAGTTCTTCAACATCAGGCCCTCCTTCCCCCGGGCTGGAGCACACATGCAATACGCAGAAGTCATTTCATTAGATGACAATGACCATCATTAACAACCAGACTCAAGAAGGATGCAGATGAAATCTGTGAAGCAGTAACAAAATAAGAAACCATTACAGACAAACCTGCAAATATGCTTCCCACACCCTTAAAAAAATATATATATATACTTACCTTCATGTGCTTGAGAGTTATCCATTTCAAATTTCTACGCAAAAAGTTCTCATTGAGCACTGGAATGTGCGCACCAACAATTTCTGTGACCTGTGATACAGAACAATAACATGAGTACATGTCCTTGTCAACCCCCCTCACCTACAAAATACACAAATATATATCTATATACATCAACTCACCAAGGCTACATTAGTGTACAGACAAAGGGCACCCTTCCATCCAGTTGAGATGATCACATTGCATTTGCTCGAATCGCAGCACACATTGGACCAGCAACAGTTCGCTCACGGTCCTCATTTTATTCTGGGGGACTTTGTATGTGCTGAAAGGATCCCATTTCACTTTGTTACCTCTTGTCAATTTTCTGCTCACAAGGTGGATGCATTGTGGGCATGCAGAAAAAATCTGGGAACTCTGTGCCACCACCGCGGGCATGACTGAGTGCACCATTAATTCTGGGGGACTTTGTATGTGCTGAAACAATCCCATTTCACTTTGTTACCACTTGTCAATTTTCTGGACACAGGGAGGATGCATTTTGGGCATGCAGAAAAAAATCTGGGGACTCTGTGCTACCACTGTGTGCATGCCTGAGTGCGCCATTAATTCTGGGGGACTTTGTATATACTGAAATGATCACATTTCACTTTGTTACCACTTGTCAATTTTCTGCTCACAAGGTGGATGCATTGTGGGCATGCAGAATAAAATCTGGGGACTCTGTGCCACCACTGCATGCATGACTGAGTGCACCACTAATTCTGGGGGACTTTGTAAGTGCTGAAACAATCCCATTTCAATTTACCACTTGTCAATTTTCTGGACACAAGGTGGATGCATTTTATGCGTTGTGTGATTGTGAGCTCATGATGACATTCTGACATTATCAATTAAAGCAGCATTGTAAGAATGTTGTGACAGTTTTGAACTGTACTTTTTTATGCTACTTTACATTGCCACAGCCACTAGTTGCCTCTGAGTCGTGACTTGAATGATACACATCTTTTCACAATTTCTGTCTGCTTTACTTAGTTGACTACTTTTTTCCTTGTAGAAAAAAAATGCCCACATCTTTCAATATTGTTCTGACCAGGTTTGTATTTATTTGCAGCTGCTTTTCAATAAATATTGTTCTGTGGGGTCATAAAACACTGCCTACTGCATAACTGTTACTTTACAACAGAAGTGATATATAACAACTAACTGATGTGATGGAGAAAAGCAGCGGAAAACACTGACAAAGACCTGGTCAGCACCAATTTAAAAGGAATGCTCTTTTCATTATTTCACACATGAAAAAGGTAGTACAGCAGACTCAAATATTGGAAATTATAGTATCATTCCAGTCAGGATGTAAGTAAAGGAAGTTGTAACATAGCATTAAAAAATATAGGTCGGAGTTCTCAACAGATTGTTGCACTGCTGCTTTACAGAGATTTACCACGTTACATAGTTATGGTGTTGTACATAACCTAATATGTGGGTGCCTTACTTCCAGGGGAATCGTTCTTGCTCCACATAGTGCAATACATTTCTGTGAAAACAGCCCATAATTTCATTACAGTGTGTCACATCATGGAGAATTCCACGTTCAAGCTGCCTACATTCTGCCCGCTCTCAACAACGTTAGAACATGTTGCCAGGGAAGCGCGAGTGTATGCCCCACAGTGAATGTCCGGCAGTATCGAATGCTTCTTTATGTTATCAGGTTCACTTGTAGTGAAATGTGGGCATGTTTCCACACAAGGCTCTTCTTGCTGGAAACGTGCCCACACATTTCACCACAAACTGAGCATTACAACATAAAGAAACATTCGGAAAGCTGCCGGACAATCAGACATTCACTATAATGGAGCACTCACCCGCGCTCTCCCTGGCATCATGTCCTAACGTTGCTGAGAGAGGAGGGCACAATTTGGGCAGCTTTTACGAATGGGAATTCCTCCATGACATGACACACTGTAATGAAATTACGGGTGGTTTTCACAGAAATGTATTGCACTATGTAAGGACATGTGGAGCAAGAAAGATTCCCCTAGAAGTAAGGCACCCATATATCGGGTGCAATGCTGTAACTTGGTGAATCTCTTTCATGTCTATTTCACAAGCAAAATAGTTATAGAGCCTCAGTAATGTTTACTTTGTGTCGGGACTCATGAATTGGATTTTAAGTGTTTCGCAAACAGCATGAAGACTGAGCAATGCGAGTATGTTGTGCTAAACTGCATGTGTGCCATCACTGTTCTTTTCTATGTGTGCATACATTCTCCAGGTTCATGCAAACATATATAGGTGTGACTTGTTGCAGTATCAAGAATAAAGATAACAACAAATTTCTGATGTATATTTTATTGGTACCATCAGCACCAGCAGACTAAGTGATATGATATTTTTTCAGAGCTACTGGGCACTGTGCACCTCAGTCACTCACAGTGCACACATGGCTTTGCGGAGATCATAGCACAAAAAACACATGCTCTCCTAAAAGTTATATGTGCAGCATAGTATATAATGTGACTAAGGTGCACTCTGGCCAGACACCTCTGAAAAAGTATCGTATCACTTAGTCCACTGATGATGGTGACAATAATATATACTGTATTCTGCGTGCTATTCTTTATAGCATAAACACTGCAACAAGTCAGCAACAGCAATATATGTTTGCAACACACTGCACAATGTCTGATGTCACACACACACACACACACACACACACACACATATGCTAAACAACACTGACTGCACACATGCAGTTTTACATATCATACTTGCACTGCTCACAACAGCTTGTCCACAAGCACGCCAAAAGAAAAAGCCAACATTACTGAGGCACTGCAACAACAGAAGGGAACATGTCTATTATTAAACAACAACAAAAAAAACACACACACAAAAACAGTACAGCACAGTAGTGGGGTGGGGGGTTCCAGAAAACAATCCCTTAATGAGGATGCCATGGTGTTCGAGCAGCAGGTGCAGCATTGTGACTATTTGCAGCTGCTGTTGATGGATTTGATCTACCTGCTGCTGCACAGCACCTACCCTCTCATTGTTCTCCTTGAGGGTCACCCACACCAGAGTGATGTCAGCCTGTGTTGCAGGCACTGTGGCGGGGTCCACTGTAGGTGAAAACCCAGGTAGTTGTGGTGGTGGAGAGGGTGGTGCTGGTGGCTCTGGTGGTGGTGGAACAGCTGCTGCAGTTGCCCTCCTCCTGCTGCAGTGGTGAGGCACAACTTCACCCCCAGCGCCCTCATCCACTGCCACAGAAGGGCCAGCAGGTGGACACCTGGCCCCTTCGGTGGCAGCCTGCCACTCCACCTTGTGGTGGTTCACCATGTGCATGCACTGGCCACCAGTCCCCAAATGTGTCCCCCGGGGGCCACGGTGCACCAGCACACCACACAGATGGCAAACCACGATTGTGCTGTCTCCCCACACACAGTTAAAAAACTCCCACACTGGTGAGCTGTGGGGGGTCCAGAAAAAATCCTTGGACCACCTACATTTTCCTGGGGCTCCACCTGTGGCTGTGGAGGTGGTGGAGGGGGTGCTGCTGGAATCCCTGCAGCTGCTACCGGTGGTGGTGGTACTGGTGGAGTAGGTCGATGCACAGCAGCCACTGGTGGCAATAGTGTTGCTGTTGCTGGTTCCACAGGGGGGAAACAACACCCAAGAGTTGGAAGCAGTCCAGTAACACCCGACTGCCCCCATGTGTGTGCACTCCTCTCCTCTGCCCACGCCCACAGGCCACAGACTCTCCTTGTCCAGGGTCCATCACACACTAGTCCCCGACTATCAATGAGTCCTGAGTTGACACCTAGCCTTCACCCGCACTCAGTCTCACACTCTCAGATACGTACACACTGACACACACAGTCACACACACACAAAACTTATAAAAAAAAATTCAGTACCAAAAAACCAATCAAAAGCACAATACAAAAACTAAATAAAGATGTAGCTTTTAAAAAAAGCTGTTTTTTTTTCTGGCACAAAATCAGAGACACAAACTGCTCTCCTCTCCTCTCTCACCAAAAAAGCCTTCTCCCTCTACAACTGCAAAGGGAAAAGTGAAAGTAACTGCTTCTCTGACTCACCTCCTTCCTGCCTGGCTAAAGCATGTGACTTACAGTACTGTAAGCCATGTGATGTGTGGGGGACTACTTATTTTGTTGTCACTTCGCATTATGGCAGAATGACAATGCAAAGTCATAATGAGAAGGTGAAGTGAGCACTTTATGGTGCCCACTTTGCGTCCACTTCACCGGCGGATTTAAAAGTCGCTACATCTCTGCGCCCTGCATCTGTGCTGCCTACATTACCAATCGCCTCGGCGCATCGGGTGTTGTGCCGTGCAACCTGCCTCTTTGAATATTGCACTGGGACACATTGGGGGGTTGTGCACGGCCCAACCCTGTTGCGCCAGGTGCAACACCTTTGAATATCCTGGCCCCAGTCAACAGGCTCAGATGTATACTCTCTTTGGGGGATGCAGTGCAATACTTCACCCAGTGGACACCAGCCTGGTTCACAAGTCTACCCTTATGACTCAATTTGAGACCTAGGTATATTCTTACCTTAGCAAAACAGTAACACTGTTTTAAGCCCATAATAGTTGTCAGAATTACTGGTACTTTTCCAGCATTCACATGCAAAAGAAACTGAGAAAGGCACAGGTAGAATTTTAAGAAAAATAGTGTTCACTAAAATTAAAAAATAGACAAAATACAAAACACAAAACATATACAATTGGGTTTACAGTCTTTGAAAGTAAATGGCTAAATATATATGTATATATATATATATATATATATATATATATATACACACATACATACACACATACACACTATATATATATATACATATATATATATTCTTAAATAGTGAGGCTTTATGAAAGCTCATATTATCCATTTGATCTCTCTACAAGCTTCCTGTCCTTCCATGTAATTTCAAGTTTACAAGCTAACAGGAATCTGTTAAAACATCCTTTTCCTTATAGGTTATAAAATGCATACTTTGTCTGTGCTCTTCAAAGTAGAAGGGTTAATTTTCAGTGTGTTATATGACAGGTGACACGTGTGACAGGAGATGTCAAAAAAAGCCTCTTAATTAAACCATTCACTAGTTCAGTGTCACTATAGTAAATTGTTTTCAGTGAGTCGGGCCTTTTGGGTCAAAAGGTCAGGCCTCTTTAAAAGCTGATGGCTGCCATTTCTCTAAGCAGACATTCACATAAACATGTATTTATATCACACATATAATACAATATAATGACAAGTAGGTGGCAGAGCATCACAACCACTTCTGTGATACTTTAGTACAGCTTGATTAGCTCCTTGCAGAACAAAGATTATATAGAAACATAACACAGAATTCGATGGCAGATAAGGATCACTTAACCCACCCAGTCTGCCCATTTCCCTACCTAATGGATAAGCTGCAGAACCTAGTTAACCAACAGCCTACGTCCCCCTACCCCCAACCCCTAGAATTGCCTTATGTCTGTCCTATGCATTCTTGAATTCCCCCACTGTTTTTGACTCCACAACCTCCTCAGGAAGGCCGTTCCATGCATCCACAACCCTCTCCATGAAAAAATACTTCCTCACATTACCTCTGAGCCATCTCTCCTCTATCTTCAAATTGCTTGCTCTTGTTCTTGCACATCTCTTTTTCTGAAAGATACTACCCTCTTGGACTTTGTTGATTCCCTTGAGGTACTTGAAAGTTTCTATCATGTCCCCCCTTCCCTCCTTTCCTCGAGGGTATACATATTAAGCTCCTTAAGTCTCTCTTCATATGTCTTCTGGTGCAGACCCTGCACCATTTTAGTTCCCCTCCTCTGGACTGCCTCCATCCTGTCTATGTCCTTGTGGAGATTGGGTCTCCAGAACTGCATGCAATACTCCAGATGGGGTCAACATCTGTCTGTACAGAGGGATAACAACTTCCTGTTTTCTACTTGTGATGCCTCTTCCTATACATCCCAGTATCCCCCCAGCCCTCCTTACTGCCCTCTTACATTCCTTGCCCACCTTAGGTCATCTGACATGACTATCCCCTGGTCCCTTTCCATTTGTGTTATTGTTAGTATCTCACCCCCCATAGTGTACTCTTCCCCTGGGTTTTTGTTTCCCATGTGCATTACTTTGCACTTCTTAGCATTGAATCTAAGCTGCCATATATTTTGCCATTCCTCCAACCTTACCATGTCCCATCTCATCCTTTCCACCCCGCCTTGTGTAACAACCCTGTTGCACATCTTTGTGTCATCTGCAAAGAGACATACTTTTCCTTCCAGACCCTCTGCAATGTCACTTATAAAGACATTGAAGAGGACTGGTCCTAGAACTGAACCCTACGGTACCCCACTAGTAACCCCTCCTTTCTTCAGAGTGGACTCCATTTACTATTACCCTCTGTGCCTCTGTGTCCTGTTCTCCAGCCAATTTTTTACCCAGGGTACCATCTTGGGACCCACTCCCAGGCTGGCTAACTTGTATATTAACCTTTTGTGTGGGACTGTATCAAATGCCTTGCTAAAGTCTAGGTAGGCCATGTCCACAGCCCCTCCCTGATCTACTACTTTGGCCACCCAACCAAAGAAATCTATTAGATTTGTCTGACATGACCTTCCCGCTGTGAATCCATGTTGCCTTGGGTTCTCTGCCCCGTTGGCCTCTAGGTACTCAAAGATTCTCTCCTTCAGAAGTGATTCCATCATTTTCCCTATCACTGAGGTCAAACTAACAGGTCTGTAGTTTCCTGCCTCTGCCCTGCTTCCACTTTTGTGAAGTGGAATCACATCTGCCCTCCTCTAGTCCTCAGGTACCACCCCATCCTCCCATGATTTGTTAAAGAGGGTAGTCAGTGGTGTCACTAGTTCTACCCTTAGTTCTTTTAGAATGCTGGGATGAATTCCATGAGTCCCCATTGCTTTGTCCACCTTCAGTTTTAAGAGTTCTTTCAGAACACTTTCTTCTGTGAATGGGCTGGTATCAACCCCACTGTCCAGAGTGTTTCTGTTGTTTGGTTTAGGTACCTCCCCTTCTTCACTTGTGAATACTGAGCAAAAATATTTGTTTAGTATCTCTGCCTTTTCACAGTCACATTCTGCCCACCCACCTCCCCTTTATTAAGGCTCACTATCCCTCCCTTGGTCTTCCTTTGCTCCCGGATGTACTGTACCTATAAAAGGTTTTATCCCCCTTCTTAACTGAGTTAGCTATCTTTTCCTCAGTTTGGGCCCTTGCAGTTCTGACTGCCTTCCCTGATTCCTTCTGCTTTAATGGATACAGTTCTCTGTCCTGCTCCTTCTGTGATTCCTTGTACTTCCTGAATGCTATCTTTTTCTCCCTAACCTTCCCTGCCACCTCCTTTGAGAAGCATGGTGGTTTTCTACATTGTTTTGTTTATTTGCTTCAAAACAAAGGATTGTTGCCGCTATGATGACAGTTTTGATTATTCTCCATGGTTCTTCCACCCCTGCTCCTGCCCATTTGCTAGTGCATTCCTTAGGCACTCACCCATTTTGGCAAAGTCAGCCTTCCTAAAGTTCAGGACCTTTGCCTTTGTATGGCTTGACTCTACTGCTGTGCTTATCATGAACCATACTGTTCGATGGTCACTAGTTCCCAGATGGCTACCCACTTCTACATCTGTGATCCTCTCTCCATCTCCATTTCAGAGTACCAGGTCTAAGATTGCTCCCTCTCGAGTGGGTTCCAATACTATTTGGCTAAGGCATGCCCCCTGCAGGGCATCTAGAATGACTCCGCTCTTTGATGTGACTGCAGCAAATGCACTCCAGTTAACATCTGGCATATTCAGGTCCCCCATCAACAATGTTTACCCTTTTTCTGCCATTCTTTTTATATATATATATATATATATATATATAATTTCTATTTTATTCTCCTCCCCGTATGGCCCCCATCGGACCAGCTCCCCCAGCTCCATCCCCCAGGGAATTATCAGTGCTTAACTCACGACTGGTCTGAGAGCAGTGCCTGCCTAGAGTCGGTCACCATCCTCCCGCCAATTTTCAAATTTTTCCTCCATTTTCTCCCCATTTTCCCGAGGGCCCCAGGAGAAGGTTGCATGTGTGTGGAGACACACATGTGCCTTACCGCCGCAGTAACAACCCTCCTCTGCCCACCCTATTGGCCTATCACCTGCACCCTTCTTGTGCAGCCACTCGTCCAAAGGGGACAGCCGTGAGTGAGGGATGTCATCCCACCTCCCCGGAGAGGAGAGTTGCCTGCAAGCCACTCCATCTAGCTCCACCCTCCCCCTCGTGCCGACCTCCGATGACCCTGGCTCGCTCCCGAACCTGAGCTGCTGGCATGCCGCGAGGTGAGATGTCCAGCGCCTCAGCCCTCTGCACCACCAGACCAGCATTTTCTGCCATTCTAAGGATACCTTCTATCATTTCCTTGTCCATTTCCTCCCCCTGAGATGGGTGTCAGTATACAACCCCTGTGCGGACTGTAGTGCCATTGCTTGTCTCCAAGTTGACCAACAGTGCTTTCTCTCTTCCCTGTTTACCTTTTTATTCTGTAGCTTTGATTCCTTCCCTTATGTAGAGAGCTATTCCACCTCCTCTTTTACCCTCCCTGTCCCCCCTGTAGATAGTGTACCCTGATATGTTTATATCCCAGTCATGGTTCTGTGTGTACCATGTTTCTGTGACTGCCGCGATATCCAGATGTTCCTTTTCCATCAAGGCCACTAGTTCAGGAAGCTTGTTACCCAGACTACGGGCACTGGTACTCATTACTCTCCATTTTTTTGATGCTTTTTCCTCTTGTAGCCCCATCCCTGTCCTTACTGACTTTGCTTTCTCCATTTACCCCAGTCCTGCTCCCTACTGACCTTTCTGCCTTGGTCTTTACCTCACTTGGTACCCTGTTTTGGAGGGGGAGGCTGGGAATTCCCTGATGCTTATCAGTGACCCCCCCTTGACTAGTTTAAAAGCTTGCCAATGAATCATTTAAATCAATCACTGAGGAGACTGGTTCCTTTCCCAGACAGATACAGACCATCTCTCATGGACATAATCTTTTTTATATGGAACAGGTCCTGATGATTTCAAGGAGTTACTGTATGTTTATCTTTTGATTTACATGAATTATTGTATGCTTGTCTTTTCATTCTAGGTCTTGTTCTGGAACTCATTACATTAGTTCAGTTTCAAAAGCAAGAAAGAAAGGCATTAGGAGGTCATTCCTCTAGTGTCAGGGCACCTATGTTATGGGATTCCTTACCAGAGTACAGTTGAACCCTGTTTATCCAACCTGCATGGGGGACATCCGATCGGTTCAGATAGACGGGTGTTCGGATAATCAGGATTTCTGACTGTTAACCACATGCACGCACAGAATCAAAACACACACTAGTTTTAATTATCACAGTGAAGAAACATCTTTATTTAATTTTAACAAGTGAAGTGCCAAAAAAATCAGTCAGTTTGAAATACAGTTCTGTACAGTACTTTATGTTTTGTAGTAGTCTGTAATAGGTTTTTGCCTCAGTGTGTCATACTGCTTTCGGGTGGCACACTGTTTGATGCTTCTCAACAGCATGACTTGCATTGGATCACAAATCAGGTTGTGAGTCCAAGTACAGTATGGTTTTCTCCAAGTGCTGGACAGCCTCCCCATGACTGGGAATGATCGGTGGAGGATCTTCTGTTTTGGAGTCCTGATCATCCTCTGGCTCCTGTTATGGATGGGTAAACATCTCCACAATGTCCACGTCTGACAGCAGATCATGCCCTTCTTCATTTTTATCACAATCTAGCCACTGTCGCACTTCATCTTCGGACGGTGGATTAGGAAGTTCCACTGCTAGCTGTGTGATCTCTGCCATAGAAACATCAGTGCCAGTGTTGTCAGTGTTGTCAGGGAGGTCAGGGAGGTTAGTGATGTTGGTGCAGTCAGCCATACTCATTTTAATCTCCAATTTCTTCTAGGATTTAACAATTGACTCAGGTCTCATGCGCTCCCAAACCTCAGCAGTCATATAAACAACATTTTTTAATGTGACAGCTTTAATGATTTGGGCCAAGGGAATGTCATGTTATCGTTAGTCAAGACTTTCTGCATCAATTTTTTTTTCTGTAGCCACGCTTGAATATCTCAAGCACACCCTGGTCACACGGTTGTAACTTTGAGGTAGTGATTGGGGGAAGAAACATATAGTGAATGAACCCCCCTCATGTGTAAACATCTGCAATATTGGGGTGTGCAGGCAAATTGTCCACCAATAGTAAATCCCTGAGCGGAAGAGATTTTGACTGCAGATATAGCTTAACTTGTGGCATGAAATGATCATTGAACCAGCTAGAAAAAATATCTGTGGTCATCCATGAACTTTTTTGTGCCTCCTACTGTACTGGTAATGATGCCATACTCATATGCTCAAAGCATCTAGGCATCTGAGATTTCCCAACCACAACAAGCTTTAGCTTGTGACCAGCTGCATTCACACAGCCAAGGACATTAAGCCTGTCTTTTTGTTTCTTAATTCCTGGAGCGTCTTTCTCTGATCCATGGGCAAGAGTACGCTCAAGAAGCCCTCACCAGAACAACGCAGTCTCATCAGCGTTAACAACCTGCTCAGGAAGCAACCCCTCCTGTTCAATGGTGTTCAGCAGCTGGCTGATGAAAGGTTCAGTCTCATCATCTGCTGCACTGAGCCTTTTGCCACAAAGTCTGAGCTGGCAAATTCCATGGCAATGCTTGAAACAATCCAGCCAGCCCTTGCTAGCTGAAATAGGACCACTAGCACCAAGGCGTTTGTGAAATTGAAGGGCCTTTTCCTTCAATAGTGGACCAGAGATAGGGGTACACTTCTCTCACTCTTGGCGGAACCAGGTGTAAATTGCAGCATCCCGCTCTTCATCGTTACACTCCCTCATATTTTTTCTGTCCTCAGATCCAGCTGCCTTCTCCATTGAAACTGCAGTCTGTTAACTTCTGCTTTGCCTACCTAATGTCGCTAATGGTGGATTTCCCCACACCATATTCCTTTGCCAGTGTCACAGCTCGCTCTCCATTCTCGAGCCTTTCAACAATCTGCATCTTCTGTGCAACTGTGAGAACAAGGCACTTTCTTTTGCCACTGTGGGATGGTGAATCCATTATGCACATGAACATGAACAGACACAGAAACAGCATCTATTTATACAGTCACGCTAGATTCAGGGATATTCAGGGAGTGCCTTAATTGCCTAATTGAACCAATTAACACCATCTGCAAGGTGGCAGGCTGACATAACCTATTTAAAGTGGAGGACACAGCGCCAGTTCATTAGACAGAGTCTCGGATATTCGGGTGTTGGATAAATGGGGTTGAACTGTACATTGTATTAATAGCCTCAGTAATTTTATGTTATTCTCAAATGAAAAAAATTCTTATTCAAAATCTCCTATGATGACTCTGTATGATATTTTGTATAGTTCCTAGAATTGTAGATTGATGGTACTCTGCACTAGATGAATATGTATGTATTGCGATGTCATGCCTCTGTTAGGTTATTCTAATATTTGAATATTCTGTATAGTGCCTTGAAACATGTATGGAAAATAACCATTATGTGAATCTTTGCTTGACTGATTTGCTGTCATCTATACAGTGCTGCTCGTATTGACAGTAAAATCTTCTTAGCTATACACATTTATGCCTTTCTGACATCTTCACAACCTCCTCATAGTCCCTTACTCCCTGCTCCTCCAACTCTACACCTTTTTACTGTATTTATCGTAACTCCCTTGTTAGCAACAGTTAGAAAAATCCCATATGAACTCATTATCTGGCCATCAACTTACTGCCAGGAGTGTTTTCAAGAAGATTCTTCTGCTGTGCCCCATCTTTCCCTTCCATATCACCACGTGGGCATTCTTCATCCATCTCAAGCAACAATAACAGTTGCTCCTTTGGGATGTTGTACCCTGCACATTAAAAAGAGCAGACATTGGTTAATATAAATGTAGTTTACACAATCAGAGATAAAGGTACAAAACACCATCTAGGGAATGTGTGAATACAAATGTAATTTACACAGAGACAGATAAAGGTGCAAAAGGCCATCTAGGGAATGTGCAAAATGCACCTGAAGTTGCTCATACCTGCAAATTGACAGATGATGGTCCATAAATACAGGTTACTCACCTGTAACAGGAGTTCTAGGAATGGTATATGTTGTTCATCCACACTTTCTGGCAGGTATCCTTGCCACTTTAAATCTTGTCAGAAGGTCTTCAAGCTGGCTCCTCCCACCCACCCGGGTGGTAAAACTCTCAGCTCCGCCCCATGATGCCAGATCTGGCCCGCTGGAAGCTCAGGTTGTGTGTCGAAGCCGGGGAGGTCGGGTGGGTTGTGTGGATGAACAACATATACCATTCCTAGAATTCCTGTTACAGGTGAGTAACCTGTATTTCTAGGGACATGGATATGTTGTTCATCCACACTTTCTGGCAGACTCCTAGCAGTTCTCCGGGAGGAGGGAGGCAAGGCGCACACCCCCTACTTAGGAAATAGAGACTGGAGAACAGAGGCCCCAAAACCAGCATCCCGGCGTGACTCAAGGTCGATGTGGTAGTGGGTTATAAAGGTATGTGCCGACTTCCAGGTAGCAGCCCTGCAGATACCCTGGATAGGGACATCCCTGGAAGCAGCTACCGATGCAGCGGTATGGCGGGTAGAATGAGCTCTTATCCCTCTGGGAGACTCCATGCCCGTCAAACTATAGCAGAGACCTATGCAGGAGGTGACCCACCTGCTTATCGTCTACTTGGCTGCAGGTCTGCCAGGTGTGGCTTCAGCGTAGGTGACAAACAGCTGGTGAACCTCTCCCCAAACTTCAGCTATGCGCTCCTTATAGTAAGCGAGCGCCCTTCTAGGGTCCAGAGTATGGAGCCTATATTCGGCCTCCGAGGTGTGATTGGGGTAGAACACCGGCAGAGTCAACACCTGGTAAAGGTGAAACTCCGACACCATCTTTGGAAGGAATTTCGGGTGGGGGTGCAGGACAACCTTGTCCCTGTGGAAGACCAGGTAAGGAGACTCGATGGAAAGTGCCTGGAGCTCTCCCATCCTTCTGGCTGATGTGATAGCCACCAAGAAGGTGGTCTTCCACGACAGGTGAGAGATGTCACACCTATGCATTGGTTCGAATGGCTTGCCCATGAGCTTTGCCAATACCAGCAGTAGATCCCACAGAGGTGGAGGTTCACGCACCGGAGGGGATATGTAATCCAGGCCTTTGAAAAAGTGCCCGACCACCTTCTCCTGCACCACCGACTGCTTCCCGGCCCACGCCCGGTAAGCAGAGATGGCTGCCAGGTGCACCTTTAGGGTCGTCAACCTAAGCCCTTGCTGAGAAAGGGACCGTAGGTAGTCCAAGATGCTTGCCAAGGAACAGGAGGAAGGGTCCAGGCCCTGGCCCTGACACCAAATGGAGAATCTCTTCCATTTGAAGGCATAGCATTTTCTGATCGACTCCTTACGGGACGCCGCAACTACATTGAGGACCTCATCGGAAAGACCCAAGGCCTGGAACTCTAGCCACTCAGGAACCAGGCCGCCAGGTGCAGATTGAAGGTCTGGATGGAAAACCTTCCCCTGATTGACTGATAACAGGTCCGGGTGAGCTGGAAGCTGCCTCGGGAGCCTGGAGCTGAGGCTGAGGAGATCTGGATAATAGCATTGGCGGGGCCAGTCTGGGGCTACCAGAGTCACCTGCACCTTGTCGCTCCTCACCTTGAGAAGCACCTTGTAGATCAAGGGAAATGAGGGAAAGGCGTAGAAGAGGCCCAGGGTCCATGGCCTCAAGAAGGCATCCCCCTGCAGCGAACCCTGTTGAGGGGGCCGGGCATGAAACAGCCTCAGCTCGCATTCTCCCTGGAGGCAAACAGGTTCACCTGAGGTGTGCCCCAGTGGGAGAACAGATCTTGTACTACCTCCGCAGGAGAGACCACTGTGGGACACAGCCCTATCCGGCTTAGGGCATCGGCCAGGGTGTTGGAGGCTCCTGCCACATGGATGGCTAGGAGATCCACCTCCAGGGCTCATGACGAGTGATCAAACGCGAGAGCTTCCCTTGCACAGAGGCATGGAGTGCGTCCCGCCCTGGTGGTTTAGGTAGTACATGATCATGGTATTGTCCATCTGGACCTGAACCACTTGACCCCATAGAAATGGAGCAAAGCCGGTGAGGGCTAGCCGAACCGCCCAAAGCTCCAGCAGGTTGATATGGCATCGGGACTCCCGAGGGGACCAGAGGCCGTGCGCTCTGTGCTCCCCCAGATGGGCACCCCAACCCATCAGAGAGGCATCAGTCGATAGAGAGACCATCGGCTCGGGCCGGACAAACGGGATGCCCTCCAGCAAATGGGCTGGAACGGTCCACCACTGGAGAGTGTTCCACATCTCCTGGGTCACCGTCACTAGTTGGTCCAATGGATCGCAGTGCTGTGACCACTGGCTGGCCAATCCCCACTGAAGGGGACGCATGTGCTAGCGGGCCTAATGGACCACGCTGGTGCAAGCCACCATGAGACCCAGGAGGCGCAGGAAGTCCCGGACAGGGTGCGATTGCCCAACCAGAAATGATTGGGCAAAGGAGGAAAGAACCTCGGCCCTGTCCGTCGGGAGCCGTGCTCTAGCTCGAAGACAGTCGAGCTCTGCCCCAATGAAATGAATCACCTGCTTCGGTCCGAGTTCTGACTTGGCCTCGTTGATGAGAAGGCTGATCTGAGAGCAAACCTGGAGGGCCAGATCTCTGGACTGCTCCACCTCCTGTCTGGAGGGGGCTGCTATCAGTCAATCATCCAGGTATGGGTACACCCGAACCCCTTGGTGCCTCAGGAATGCTGTCACCACTGCCATGCATTTGGTGAAGACCCTGGGAGCAAGAAAAAGGCCGAAGGGCATGGCTCGGAACTCGTAAAGGGATCCCTCTGCTCGAAAGTGAAGGAATCTCTGATGAGATGGACAGATAGGGATGTGAAAGAACGCATCCTGTAGGTCCAGAGAACAGAACCACATGCCTCATTCCAGGGATGGTTTTATCTGAACCAGAGTGACCATCCTGAAGGTCTGAGACCTTAGGAACTTGTTCAGGTCGTGCAGGTCAAGAATGGGATGCCAGCCCCCCGTCCGTTTTGGGACCAGGAAGTACCTGTACACAAACCCCGGGTCTGAGGGAGGGTCCGCCACCTCTCTGATCACCTCTTTCTCGAGGAGCAGAGCGATGTCGGCTCGGTGAGCTGACAGCGAGGCTGCGGACCAGGCCCTGGCGGCGGCTCGGAAGGGCGGGGCCTGCTCGAACTCCAGAGGCAGGCCCTTTCCTACCACTTCCAGCACCCACCGGTCTGTGGTGATAGCGGACCAGGCAGAAAGGAAGTGGCGGAGCCATCCCCCCACGGGGGGAACCCGGGATGGAGTGACGAGGTTGGGGGCGACACCCCTCAACCCGTCACTGGGCAGGCTTGGAGCAGGGACTGGCCAAGGGACCTCCTGGGCCTTTGCCTCCCTGCTTCCTGGAAGAGGAAGCCGCAGGCTTGGCTTTGGGATGCCAAGTGCGAGCCTGCTGGCCCTGATGCTGCTGGGCCAGATGTGCCGTGGGCGCAGACGGACGAAAGGGCTTGGGTTGCGGTCTGCAGCCCTTATCCCTCTGGGCCGAGGAGACCGAGTCCAGAGTGGCATTGGACTTTTCGATCCTCTGGAGGTGACCCTCCACTCCAGGGCTGAAGAGGTCAGTCCCCAAGAAAGAGACATCTGCCAACTTGTGCTAGGTATCCGCTGTGAAGGTGGATATCCTCAGCCATGCCCAATGACGCATGGCCACTGCGGCCTGGCACATGAGTTGCCAATGCCCAGAGCAGTCTGAAGTTGCTGCTTGGCCACTGCACTGCCCTGGTCCCGCACCTGCTTGACCGTGGTCTGCAGGTCAGACGGGAGATGAGGGACTACCTCGTCCAGGGAGCCCAACAGGGCATGAGAGAAGTGTGCCATCAGCATGGCCGAGCTGGCCTGACGAAGGCCAAGGGAGGACGCAGCATAGACTTTGCGCCGGCGTAGTCCAACTTCTTGGACTCCTTGTCGGGAGGCTTGTCCACATCCCTGGTGCTTCTGGCACGCCGGAAGATGCTGTTGGTAACCAACCCCTCGGCTGAGAGGTGTTCCGAAAAACCAGACAGAGAACTGGTAGGGACCGCGTACTTCCTCGCCATCCTGGCCAAAGGTGCAGGGCAGGAAGCAGGACGCTGCCAGTGCTCCAAGGCCGGGTTGACAATGGCCTCGGCCACTGGAAAGGCCTCCGTGGGAGAATACCCTCGGTCCAATATCTCCATTAGGGGATACTTGGCTCGCTTGGATATGGGCTCGAGCTGCATCCCAGTGGACTCCGAGATGAGCCTAAGCAAACTCATAAAGGACGATGGGCTATTGTCCAGCGACTGACCTCCAGAGGACTCCAGGTCGACCTGCCTGGAGAATGGGGAGGAATCGTCATCGGACTCGGACGAGTCCGCAAAGAGCTGCCTTGGGCCTGAGCCACCCTCCACCTGCCGAGGGCGGTCGAGAGTGAGGGTGACAGACAGCCTATGGGGCAGGCCCTGGCCCGGCTGAGAATTCTTGGTTGGGCCCCCAAAATTTGGCTGTGGAGGCAGAGGTTCCACCAGAATCGGTGGGGCAGCCGGTTTCGGTCGAGCAACAGGCCCAGGGGAAGGCGCCTCGGCTAGGGTGAGAGATTGCTTCGGCTGCTCCAATGACAGCCACTTGATGGCCGGGGAAGGCGATGACATCGGCTTGCTCCCAGACAGAAGAAGCTGTTGCCACGAGGAGGTCCTTGTAGTGTCGACGGAACTTGCATGTCGGTAAGCCTCCGAGGAGGAAGATGAGATTTGTACACGCCCGCTTACTACGGTACCGAGACCGAGACAGCCTATGTCGGTGGGATCAGCTGGACTGTAAAGATGTCTGAGACAGAGACCAAGAACCTCGGTGTTTCTGAGGAGGGTTCAGGGGCAGGCCGGGGGAGACCCGCTCTCCCCTCGGCTCGGCAGATTCGACCCTGGACTCCAGAACCAGAGGCACAGGCAAATCCACGATAACCTCGATCTCCGCCAGGGGAACTGGGGACTGAGGGCTGTCGGCTTCACCGGTCGACAACCCGTCTGATGGGTCGAGAAAAATCTCGACTGCGTCGACGGGTGTCTCGGTCAACTGAACTGACGGGGACACCATGAGGCTAGTGGCCGAAGCCGAAGGATCGACCGAAGTCGAGGGTCGACTACTCGGGGAGAGGGACCTCTCCCACTCCCAAGAGCATCGATGAAGGGACTTACCTTTAGAGTCCTTCTTCTAGGACCGAGAGGAAAGTCCTGATGGCCCCTCTCCCTTGGTGGAAAGGGATTGACAAAGCTCCTTAAAAGAAGCTGAATAGGAGGATCCCAAGGAGAGCGGGATAAAGGCCACAGCCGAGGAAGATGAAGATGCAGCCTGCGCCGTCTCCTCCTTGAGGGCAATCATCTGTTCGAGCTGTTCCTCCGAGCCAGCCGCCGCGGACATTGCCAAACAGGCCTCCTTAAACTTCACATTACGAATGCGTTTCTGGGCGCCCAAGTTGTAAACGGGCGGCGCGGTCCTCCAGGACATAGACCGAGAAGGAAGAGCACAGGTCGCAGGCCTGTGGGTCGTGCTCAAGGCCTAAGCAGTAGATGCATGTGGAATGCAGATCCGTCCGAGACATCTTCTGCCCACATGGGCACCTCAGAAAACCGGGGGAGTCGATTTGTCCATTGCAGCCGTGAGGGAAATAATTGACCAAAGTCTTGAAAACCTTAAACTTTATTTTGGGTAAACTGAAGAATTAGGAACCAGTCTTATATGCAGAGCGTTAAGGAGGGAGCCTGAGCTTCCAAGCGGTAAGGAAGATCTGGCATCATGGGGCAGAGCCGAGAGTTTTACCACCCGGGTGGGTGGGAAGAGCCAGCTTGAAGACCTTCCAGCAAGATTTAAAGCGGGCAAGGATACCTGCCAGAAAGTGTGGATGAACAACATATCCATGTCCCTAGAACATCAGTATTCCATAACAAATTATAGATAAAGATTGGTCACCTCTGAAGCCAAATTATTATTTTCCATGCCTGCATGGAGCAGGGCCATGTGGTTTCTCCTAACTTATATATTCCTGCTCATCTTTTTGTTCTCATACGGCCGTATTCCTGCAACCCTGTTTTCTCACAGTTACATCCTCCTGTAGTACGTATTGTCTCCATACCTACACATTCCCACACCCACACTTCTTTCCATACTTACACATTACCGTACAATCTGCTGCTGCCATATTTACATATTCTTGACACCCTCTTCTTTCCAGAGTTACATATTTCTATACACCTTGTTCTCTCCATACTTACATCTTCTGTCCTTGTCGTTCTCTGCTGCAGTCTGATCGCCTAAGGGCCATAGCATAGGCGCAACATGGAGTCAGCTTTGAGACAGCAGTTCAGCCACCCATGCTGCTCCCCTGGGCTCAGTTGACACTTTTCCATACTGGCTGTTTTTCTGATTATATGTAGTGCAATTTATATGTCTGTATTGTGTTCTCTCTTTATATTGTAATGCCTGTCAGTACTAAATCTGTTTGTATTTAGTTTTATTAGACAGTTTAGCTTTGTAATTATATCCAAGTGCTACTTTTTCACCCCACGTTATGTTACCTTGCAATTAATGTAAAAGGTTTTACCCTATTTTAGCTTTTGCCCCTTCATCCAAATTAGGTTTACTTATTTTCACATTTAGGCTAAGCCACTCTCCTTGTGCTTAACTTGTACTAGGTCCATTAAATTTCTTTTTATTCCAGGTACCATACTGATGGACTTATTTTACTTTCTCCTTTACTTCTTGAAGTAACTCCCCCTTCCCTCAATGTTTCCTTGTTCACTGCAGCCTGTGTTTTTCCTTTATTGTATAATTCTTACTATGTTGCTCTTATCACTCACTCTCTCTCTCTTCCTCTTCCAGGTTTTCCTAACCTCTCTCTGCCTTCCATCTTTCCTAACCTCCCTCTGTCCTCTTTCCCCCTTTCCTCATCCTCATCCTTATCCACCCACCCATCATCTTGTCTCCTGTCCTTGTTTCTTTCTCCGTTGCATCTTGGTTATAGTCCCCTTTTATTTTCTTGGCTTCAGCTCAAAACTCTTAAATCCTTTCTTCCCTCCTACCTTGCAAACTCTCAATTCTTCCTTCTCCCTCCTTTTCACAGAAGTGTTTCATAGGCTATATTAAGTTAATTGCCTCCTTGATGTTTTTAATTGTCAGTGACATTAAGCTTAAACCTAGCCCTTCTCCTTCCCCTCTTGCCAAAAGTTTGAGAATGGACCACGTTAATATTTATGGCCTCCCTAAAACTGATTTAAGATAACTACTTATGGTTAAACTTTTGCCTGATGCATCAGTTATCTCAGAATCCTGGCTGTCCTCTAAGGTCCCTAATTCCTTTATTGTCATACCAGGTTTCATCATTATTCATAAGGCTTGAGCAAAGTGGGGTGGTGGTAAAGCATTTTGCCATTCCTCAAACATCTGATTTGACCATCTGCTCTTCATTTCTCCTCCCTCTGCTAACTTCTCAGACTCTCCCCTTCTCTACACTTATATTTATTGATGGTGTCTACTGCTGCCCAAGTATGTCCTCCCTCTGCCTATGAGATGCTACTTCTCAGACTCTCCTCATCTCTACACCTATACTTATTGATGGGGTCTACTACTGCCCAGGTATCTAATCCCCCTGCCTATGAGACACAATTTATGTCAAGGAAAAGTTTACAGTCTCTGACTATGCTCCTGCCAGTATACCAAAGGAGTTTGGAACTCTGACATTAAACCTTTCTCTATCACCCATTGAAACCCTGACAATATTAGGTTGCTACAGGCCATCCTCTGTGGGCCTTCAGCTCCTAAGTTACTTACAAGATGTTGCCAACAAAAGGCAGAATGAGATTATCATATATGGTGATTTAAATTTCAACTGGCAAAAACTTGCAACTAAAGCTCTAAACTTAAAGAATTCTGTGATGATGCCAGCTTCACCCAACTGGTAACTGATATCACTCAACCGCTTTATAAATTCTCCTCCAATGGGTCACTGATTAACCTAATCCTAACTAACAGACCCCATAAAATCACTCACACTGCTGTATTTCACAATGATGCTAGGGATCATCACGCCATGGCCTGTGTTAGAGGATGACCCACACTCAAGTCAGCCAATAGGTTTTCTTGGAGAAGGAGTCTTCGTAAGTTCAGTCTGTCTAACTACCTGTCGGACCTCAGGTTCATTAACTGGACTGATTTCTACCTGGCTTCCAACATCAATGATGAGGTTTCATTCTTTAACAACAGCCTAACCACCATCATCAACAGACATGCCCCTATGGTAAAATGCAAAGTACAGAAGTTCTCCTGCTCCTGGTTCACAGCTGAGCTAAGGGCCTTGCTAAATGGGAGGGATCACCTCTGGGCTACAGCCAGGCAGACCAACCTCTCTTCTGACAGGACAGCTTTTAGAGCCTGTCATAACAATTTCACCAAAGCAATAAGGGACACAAAGGCACATTTTTACCTGTCAGCCTTTGATACTGCTAAGGGTAACTCCAATATGTTCTGGTGTATGATTAAGTCTGCTGAAGGCAAAACAAAATCATCCTAATTACCAAGGATGATCTACAAGGACACTACTCATGAGGATAAATCCGATATTCTACTCTGCTTTAATGAGCACTTCTCTACAGCAGTCTTGTGTTCGACTCCTCCAAAGCTGCCTCCCATGTCCCCAATGCTCCCACACATTCCCCAACACCTCCCAGCTCAGTCTTCGTCTTCTCCCCATTCCAGTACAAAGAGGTGGAAGACCTTCTCCATCTAAAAGTTAACAAAGGTGTTGGTTCCAACAGTTTAGACGCCTACAGCGCTTGCAACATTGCTGGAACCTCAAACGTCCTCCTATAGACTGCCATCGGAAGATAAATCCCTGCTGAATGTACCTAGATGTAAAACATCAGAAGGCTCTGTTGCCTTCAATCGCTCTGTTCTTAAGCTTTGGAACTCTCCCCCCCAAGCACTTCGAATATCTGGATCCCATGACAACTTCAAAAAGGAGCTGAACTTCCATCTATCCCTTGCTGATCCCTGCACTTGTTTTAATCCCCCCTAATCCACTCATCCGCGAGATGCTGCCTGGCCTAACTTTAACCTTCCTACCTCATAGCACTTCTTACCCGTACTATCTCCTTGACAGCAAATCTACCCCAACTCCCCCCACACACACACACACACACCCACCTGAGCCTTGTTTCAGAGGCCGTGATAATGTATTCTGCCCAGTCAGGAATTTGCTCTTGCCTTGTTTCACTGCCTATTTGAATCTTCACTGTTGTGACTAATTTTAACAATATTTCTTGTTGCTATGTTGTGGTATCTCTTCCTAGACTGTGTACGTCTTCTCTGCCTAAAATGCTATGTGAAATGTATTGATTGTTATTGTTCTGGCTGCATGTATTCATTACTACTAACTGTTTTGACCTATGGTATTGTAATTTAATTGTACTCATGCTATGTACCTGTCTTTGATTGTTGTAATCTCCTGGGTCGTGCCTGAAAATAGTCATTTCATGGCTAGTGCACCTACCCGGTTAACAAAAACTAAATAAAAACAAGAAATACTTCCTCAGACTCGGCATCCAGTATTTCACGACCTCCATCTTACACTTATTTAACCTCTCCATTAAATCCAGCACTGTCCCTGGGGCTTGGAAAATAGCTTAGGTACTTCCGCTATTTAAGTCAGGTGACCCTACTGACCCCAATAACTACTGACCTATTTCCATTCTGCCTCTGCTGTCTAAGCTCCTTGAAAAGTTGGTAAATGCACAAATTAGAAATTACTTTGAGAAAGAAAACCCTATAGACCCAGCCCAATCGGGATTTCATCCTTCCTATAGCACCACCTCAGCTCTAGCCTCAGTTACAAATGATTGGCTCCTTGTAATGGACAGGAAACAAGTCACAGGGGCCATCTTCCTGGACCTCAGCAAAGCATTCGACAAGTTGATCATGCTGTACTCCACGATCCATTGAAGTGGCATGGAATCTCCGGCACTGCACTGTCATGGTTCGACAGTTACTTGTCAGCTAGATCTCAACATGTGAAGGCTGATGGCTCCCTATCCCTGCTCCTTCCACTCAGAGAGGGGTACTCCAAGGTTTGATCCATAGGCCACATCTATTTATGATATACATCAACTTCAACAGAAATGGCATCAGCAAAGCAAAACTACACCTTTTCACGGATGATACAGTGATATACATATCTAGTCCCTTGGTAGACGAAGCCCGCACAGAATTACAGGCAGAATTCAGTCTCTTCCAGCACAATCTCGTACGTTCCAAACTGCTGTTAAATGCTAAAAAGACAAAAGTGATGTTCTTCTGTTCCAGCCACTTGCTCTCCGTCCCCATCTCGCTCGCTTCCCTGCCCCCCATCAAGACTCTCCGTGGCGATGATCTTGAGTTAGTCCACAATTTTAAATTCCTAGGCTGTGAACTAGATCGACACCTAACCTTTCCAGCTCACTTCAACTCCCTTGCAAAGAAATTATGTCAAAGAATTGGCTTCTTTTATAGGAATAAATCTCTATTCGATCCTTACTCCAGACTGCTCCTGGTCCAAGCAACCTTTCTACCACTTATCGACTATGTCGATATTCTATATGCCAGATGCTCTGAAGCCCTGTTGCGTCAACTGGACACTCTCTCACAGATCGATATGCTTTGTTTCCAATGCTCACTGTCAAACTTATCGTTGTGACCTGTATGCGTCCCTTGGGTGAACCTCCTTAGCAACCAGGCGTCTCTTCCACTCTGTCACCTGGCTCTACAAAGCCCTGCTGGCAAAACTAACTCCCAATATTTCTAACCTCTTCCTACAAATTACCTGCCCCAAACCCCTACGCAACAACTCCTTCATTATGCTAGACGTTCCAACCTCCTGTTCCAGGTTTGGAAACATGACTATAAGCCATGCCCTCCCAGCTACCTGGAATAAAGCCCAATCCAGGTTCAATCTGCAAAGCCTGATCTCCCAGAATAGCTTCAAAAGACTTGTTCATGACAACCTACAGGACTTTGGTGACTGTGGTTGATAAAGCACCTTCTCCCTGCCTGGTCTATTGCAGTAACTGCTCTATTCTCTTGCCAACCCCCCTCCCTCACCCCTAAGTGACTTGCCATTATACTTCCATTCCCCCTTCCTTCTCTCCCCTTCTCCTCTCCATGTTACACTACCATCACCACATGATTTACACCTAGTCTGTATCCCACATTATCATCACTCTGCAGTCCTTGCCCTTATCTACAGCTGTCCTTTCTTTACCTTCTATCTCTATCTCCTCTCCCTACCACCTCCATAGTGCCCTTGACCCAGCCAACATAGCCACCCTGCTATATTCACTTTTCCCACCCCCTCCACCTTGTCTGCCCCACCTACCTCTGCCCTACCATCCTCTGTCCCTCCTTCCCTCTGACCTTATCCCACCCCACCTGTGCCACTATCTTTACTTTCCTTGCTGACTTTGTAATTCTACTTCCCTCACGTGGCACTATCTGGTTACCAAGTGCTAACCATTTATTTAAGTCCTAGCCTTAGTGCGCCTAGGTATACATGACGTAAATATCATTGTCCTATTTTCTTCTCATGGATTATTTATGTGTTTAATGCATATTACTTTGTATATGCGTGTGTAATGCCCCTGTTGTTTATCAGGACCTCCCTGTAAATGAGCCTGCTCAACTGAGTTTTTTTCCTGCCAATAAACTTGAACATGAGACTCTCCCCTTCTCTACACCTATATATATTGATGGTGTCTACTGCTGCCCAGGTATCTCTTCCCTCTGCCTATGAGATACTTCTTCTCATACTTGCCCCTTCTCAACAACTATATTTATTGACGGTGTCTATTGCTTTCCATGTATTGCCTCACCTTCAGTAACTAAGCTGCTTACCTCCATTTCTTCACATACCTGCCCGGAAGAGTTACTCACACTAGGTGATTTTTATTTAAATTGGATTTTCCCTTGCTTCAGAAATTTTGCCTTAGTGTGATGTCCCTCTAGTTAACACAATTGATTTCTGACCCTGCTCATTTTAATTTCAAATATCAAACTCATTCTTTCATAGACTCTGTAGTTTCATCCCATCACAATAATATTGTCAATGCTAACACCCTCTCTGATAACCTCAGTGGCCATCATATTGCTTACTATGTGCACAAAATTCACCATCCTAAAGTTCCTTCCAAATTCATTAAGATCTGGTCCTTCCATTCTCTGGATCTGTCCTGCTTTCATGTTGATCTGGTAGTCACTGATTTGTCCCCTATTTCTACTGCTGGTAACATGTACAATGTCCTCAAATTCTTTACCACAATTTATATTTGTCTGACAACATCATGCTTCACTTAAAAAAAAAAACATAATTTGAGGTTCCCACCTCCTGTGGATCTCAGCTGAGTTAATAGCCTATTACTGTGCACATAACTTTGTCTGAAGGACCTACAAATCCTCTGGCTTTACTTCTGACCTTACTCATTACTGGTTCCTTCGCAATGCCTGTACTAAAGCTATTAGACTTGTTAAGTGTAGGTACTTTCCAGTCACACTCTAAAACAATCTTAATCACTCATCTAAGTTCTGGAAGGTTATTCTGTCTCTCTTCCGATCCAGTCCCATTTACCTGTTCTGAAGATGGGTGATACTCATCTCTGATCCTGCTACAGGTGCCTCCTCTTTTAATTCCTTATTTTACCTCCTGTGCCCAATCACTTCTCTCCTCCTCCTCCTCTTCCCTCTCACTCTGTCCCCTTCCTCCCTTTTTTCTTTTTCAGTCTTTACTCCTACAGTTGCCTTTAAGGCCCCTTTGTTTCTAAATTTTTACAAGGATAGGAGTCCTGATGGTCTTGGCCCTAGACTCCTGTTTACCTCTACTTATGCCATTGCCCTCCTTATTACCTACCTACTCAATCTCTTTTTCTCTCTGTCATGTGCCTCTAATTCTTAGAAGCTGGCTACTGTCATTCTTTTTCCCAAAGTAGGTGACCTATCTTTCCCTAGTAACTTCCAACCTATTTCTCTCCTTCCCACTCTAGCTAAATTCCAGGAAAACCTTGTTCTAGCACAACTATGCACTTTTTCTGACTCAACCTCCTTCCTCACTACTCTTCAGTTTGATTTTAGAAGGTCTCGCCCCACTTCCACCTCTCTTCCTAGGCTCATGGATGCTATCCTTTCTGGCACTGATAAGGACCTTGTTACCTGTGGTATTTCTGTCAGCTTAGTCAAAGCTTTTGACATGGTAGACTAGTCCATTCTCCTGGACAAACTTAAGGCAGCTGGACTGTTTTTATCTTCCGTTGAGTGGTTCTGCTCCTACCATGAGGGCAAGATTCAAGCTTTCCAGATTGGAAATTCCATTCCCTATTCTCTCTATAAGCACAGGTGTCCTCCAAGGGTCTGTCTTGGGTCCATTTCTTTTCTCCATTTTCCTGAATGACCTCAAGGTCTGTTTATCTGTGTCTATACATATGTAGGCAGATAATACAATTCTCTTTACCTCTGGGTTCACTGTTCTAAACCTCACAAACCAACTCCAATTGGATTTTAACAATATTCAGTACTGATTCTGTGATAGTCATGTATCCCATAATGCCCTCCAAAAAGTCTCCATGACTTTTGGCACTTGGCAGAGACTTGCTAGAGTCCTCCCACTTCCTTCTTTTCATACCCTTGGTGGTAGTGTTATTGAAGATGTTTCCTTCTTCAAGTACCTTGGGATATAGATTGATTACCATTTAAATTTTTCTGTTCATGTGTATGCTTTATGCAGAGAAGCTCTACCCCAAGCTTGGGGCACTATGCAGAAATAAGAAAATCATTCTGCTTCTTGCATGCAAAAAAATCCTCACTAAGATGATTCTGCCCATTTTAGACTACGGAGATGTTGTTTACAGTGCTGCTCTAAAGTCCACTTTAGCTAGACTGGACCCAGTTGCTTTGCCCTTGACAAAGCCCTGTGCACACACCAGTATACTCAGTATTCTACCTTCTGTGTCCTCTCTTCTGATACCAGGTATTTTACCCCATGTTTTCTTTACTTCTAAATTTTGGATTTGCTCTCTCCCCTCACATCTTTCCACCTTCTCCTCTCTGTTGCCCATTTCATACTCTTACTCTCTTTGCAATGCTTGTTCTCACTCTTTTGCTCTTCCTCATATGAAATCTGCTTCTGGTCAAGATGCTTTCTTGTTCCCATTTCCCTAAACTATGTGGTTCTCTTTCCCTTTCTAGTCACTCTGCTCCCTCCTTTCCTGCTCTTAAAGCTGTCCTCCATGATTTCTCTTCTCATTCCTGTAGTTGTTTCTGATACCATTTTGAAACCCCTTTTTATGTAAACTCTTACACTTTTTCAGCTTTTCCGATTTCCCTTGCATCATTAACTTCTCTGTTCCTTATTTTGATAGGATAATTAAGATTGAATTGCTCTATCATGAGTCCTACAATTAACTGTATGTAATTTGGGGAGGCAGTATCGCACAGTGGTTTAAGGTTCTGAGCTGCAAATCTGGAGACCTGGGTTTGAATCCTAAAGCCCCCACTTGCATACTGTGTGACACAGAGCAAGTCACTTAACTTCCCTGTGCTCCCAAGTCTCACCTGTAAACAAGATTTCAGCTTAGTGTGCCACTCCTGGTTAAATAATTGGATAAAAAAAATTATTGTATGGTGATTTTTATTTTGGGGTATTATTGTTTTGTTTTTGATATACCAATTTACTTTCTACTGTATACAATTCTTACTGTAAACTACTGTTCATATTGTTCACCTTTATAAATTCACTGCAGTGAAAATTAATACTGAAAATATTGTTTTACCGTAGATGTTATATAATAATTCCATTGCCTATGCTACCACACGCAGGTTGTGCCTAAAAAGGCACTCATGCCAGTGTACTTACCCAGTCAAGAGAGAGGGAGAAAGAGAGAAGGAGAGAAAGAAAGAAGGAAAGAAAAAAGGAAAGAAAGAAAGACAGACAGACATTCAGTATGTGCTTCCTGGTAAAACATTTGAAATAAATAACTAATAAATCACATATTCATGCACGTTTTCTTCTCACCATACTTACCTCATAGAGCTTCATAGACCCTGTTCTCACCATACTCACATTTTTGAACACTCTCTTCTCTCCATACGGACATATTTCTGCACACTACATGAATTTACAGTTTGAGTAGGTAATGGACACTCTCTATTCATTCTTCAGCCCCCCAGATGAGGCTTAAAGACAATTTCCAAAAATATGTGATCTGGGGGCCCTTTTTGAGAATCATAGACTTCACAATGCTTGAAAGTTTTCAACCTTTTATTGATGTCCCCTACATTTCACTCTGTGCCAGAGCTTGTTCATGGGTTTCATGTTCTTTTTATCAATACTAAGGTTGTCATCATTTTTTCTGTCATGCTTTCATTCTTCTATTTATACAACAGTCTGTATTAATCCTGTTCAAGGTATTCATTTCTTTGTGTAGGCCTACATAGGAAGCAGCAAGTGTTTACTCACTGCGCAGTCACATTCCCAAAGGATCAGGAGACAAAAAGTGAGGTGGAGTAAAAGGCATAAGCCAGAAAGTCTCCACCTTAAGCAGCTTTAACGAGCTGCTGACACCATCTGGCTAAAAGTGCTACATTGCAGAATTAGAATAAGCATATCCACAGTAAATCCCATACCAAAAAGTAGATTTCTATGTTACTTCATTTTAAAGTTTTTAGCCATTCTGTAACCCTGATTTCATTACCTGTTGAAAGAAAGCCTGTTCCAGTAAAGAGCTGCTGCTGGTGTCATCTAGAGACCTTACAGTCTAATGTTTCCTATCAGCAAGCTTATAGGACCTGTTTCTCTAAAGTTGTAAAGATCATGTGCAATAGTTTTCACAAGTAAAACAGGCAGTATGAGTTAGTAAACATTGCTTAAAAAACTTTGTGTTTCAGGCTTTGCAACAAAACTGACAATATTTTGTCTGGGTGCCTTTTTATTGAGGTCCTTTTGCTGAATGCTGGATCATAGCACAATGTGAGGTCTGCAGACTAAGTTTCTGATGGAAAGCTGAGCTTATTCACACCTACCAATCAACTGAGGCAACTTCTAAGAATGACAATTTGAGACAATTATCCCATCTCCTTGTTAATGAGAGTGGGGCAGACTCATCTGTGTACTACTCTAAATTACAATGATAATTTTACAAGAGCTAACACTTTCACTCCTAGTACGAATTAACACATATAAGGTCCCAATTAAAACATATTGTAAAGCAGTCAATGACAAACAGCAGGTAAAATTAGTAGCACCCTAATTGGCTACAGCAGTCTGGGGGCATGCTGTCTTAGTATCCATCAACCCTGAAGAAATGGACCACACAAAAACAGCATTAAATAATTCAACTGTTATCAACTTTGTTACAAAACCTGGAACATGTGTAGTATTTATAGCAATGTTTACTGACTGGTGCTGTCTGTTTTACTTGTGAAAACTATTGCACATGATCTTTACAACTTTGGAGAAATGGGTCCTATAAGCTTGCTGACAGGGATTACTAGACTTTAAGGTCCCTACATGACACCATCATCAGCTCTTTACTGACACCTGCTTTTATTGCACAGGTAGTGCAATCAAAGTTACAAAATGGCTAATAACTAAAACAAAGTAATGTAAAAATCTAGTTTTTGGTATGAGATTTACTGGGAGTTTGCTTATTTGGATTCTGCAATGTAGCACTTTTGGCATCAGTGGCTCTTTAAAATCCAAACAAAGAAACAAATACCTTGAACAGGATTAATACAGGTTGTTGTATAACTATATGAATGAAAGCATGACAGAAAAAATGATGACAACCTTAATACAGATAAAAAGAAGAAAATGAAACCCATGAACAAGCTCTGGCACAGAGTGAAACTTAGGGATATCAATAAAAGGTTGAAAACGTTCAAGCATTGTGGAGTCTATGATTCTTAAAAAGGGGCCACAGAACACACATTTTTGGAAATATTTCTGCACACCCCTTGTTCATCATCATCATTATAATAATAATAAAGCTTTATTTCTACCTTGCTTTTCTAAAAATTAAAGCGCCTTAACAATGAAATACAGGGAGAATAAAACAAGATGCAGTAAAACATAAATACAGTAAATACAGAGTTTTAAGGCAATTCAACAAAACTACATCAGACAGTGTAGGCTTGATGCCACAGGTAGGTCTTTAGGGCCCATTAAATTCCTCCACAGCTGCACACTCCCGAAGTTGACAGGGTAGAGAATTCTAAAGGGCTGGGGCTGTGTACATAAATACACGGGCCCACACAGATTTTAAGGAAGCCCTTGGAATCTGTAGCAACCCCTCATCAGCTAAGCGGAGCGATCGTCTGGGGCAGTAAGGCACCAGAAGCTCTTTCAGGTAGTCCAGACCAAGTCTGTGTAGGGCTTTATAAGTCAAAAGCACAACTTTAAAGGTGATTCACCACTGTACTGGCAGCCAGTGCAGCTTGCACAGCACCAGAGAAATGTGACAGGTTCGAGGGAGTGCCTGTCAATAACCAGCCCGCAGCATTCTGCACTAGCTACAAGTGTCAGATATCAACCCCAGGTAGTCCTAGATAAAGGGAGTTGCAATAATCAGGGCACAAGGTCACAAAGGCTTGGACAAATGTAGGCAGATCACTGGATGAAACTAGGTGCTTAATCCTGGAGATGTTCTTCAGCTAGTTTTTATTTATTTATTTAGCTTTTGTTGACCGGGTAAGTGCACTAGACAAATCCTGCCTATTTTCAGGCACGACCCGGGGGAGGGGGGATACAGATGAATGCCAACTGACCTTGAACCAGATTAAGCTGTTGGTGGTATTTTTAGTGAATGTAAAAGGAAGATTTGATGACTGCCAACACCTGTGATTACAGTGTCAACCCGTTGTCAAAAATCAACCCCAGGTTTCACACCTGTTCAGAAGTAGGGAGCTGGGAACCACCAAGAAAAAGTCCTGAAGGTAAACTAGCTCCCATCTCCTCTATCCGGCAACTCGGGTCCACCATCACCTCAGTCTTCTCCGAGTTCAACCTCAGGACTGCTGTGTGACTGAACTTCTCTGCTGGGACTAAAGTAGAAGAACTTTTGTACTTGGACCTTTAATTTAGGGTAAAAAAAAAAACAACTAACATACAAAAAAAAAAGTGTGTGTTTGGGTTAACTGAACTGAATGGGTATCTGAAGAGTTATCTAGGTGTAAATCTCAGGTGATTGAAAGGACTTAACTGCTGTGAGGTTTAAATTACTTGTAGAAAGATCTAGTAAGTAGGGGGAGTGGCTTAGCTAGAAGGAAGCTACATTTAAAGACTGCCTTAGAAAGATTCTGCTAATAGCTTGGCAGAAGACACCAAGAGAAAGGATTGCTGTGTGACTGAACTTCTCTGCTGGGACTATATTGCCCTCCTTCCTTCCCCCCACCCAAAGCTAGTTCTATTTTTATAGGCACAGGATTTGACTGACAACAGAAACTTCCTGTTTGGGGGCAAGAAGTGAGTGATCACAGAACCACCAAGGACCCACCATCCTAGAAGGGCAAGAGTAGCTCTCGGCCCCCCAGCTGTTGGAGGTCTGCCTTGAGCAAGTAAGTGGTCTACTGAGAAATATAGGATATTCTTGTCTCAGAACAGGACAATTAGGAGCTTAAAGGGCACACAGGCAGAAAGTAAGGAGAGAGAAAAAACAGAGGAAAGAGTAAGGATTGCAAACAGTTGAGGGGCCAGAAATAAGACATGATTGGAGTGGTGCAGTGCAGTGGCTGTGGAGCAGCAGTCTTCTGGGAGATGTTCTGGAGGATGCGGTGTTGTCCCATCTGCAGGCACCTCTCTGGGCTGAGGGAGGAGGTTGCTCATCTCCAGGCTGAGTTGGCCAGGATTTGTGGGACCTCCTCTTCCATCCAGGGACCACCAGTGCTACTGCTGTTGCCTCAGAGGTTGCCAAGAAAGAGGAGCGGTTGGACCACAGTGGGCTCAGAGAGGGTGAGGGTGGTGGAACAGAGGTGCATCCCTCCAGTTGTACCTCTCCACAATTCCTATGCCATTCTAGCAAAGTGTGGTTCCTCTATGGAGGCACCCACAGTGGAGAACAAGGAGGATGCTGGGAACCTCCACAAAGGAGACCCACAGGAGGGTGGCAGGGGACCCTGCAGGGGAAGGAAACAACTCCTGGTGGGGGACTCCATTGTTAGGAAAGTAGAACTGGGGGAGGAAGGGGAGAGGGAGGTAAGGTGCCTGCCTGGCGCCATGGCTTGGAGGGACAGGGAGAGAATCCTCAGGATTGCCAGAGCAGCTGCACAGGGGAGGGAGCTGGATGTCATTGTCCACCTAGGGACAAATGACCTGGCTAAGAAAGGGATTAGAGAAGTGCAGGAAGAGTTTGTGGAATTGGGGAGGGGCCTTAGTCAAGTAGCATGCACGGTAACCTTCTCGGAGGTGCTACCATCTATGACATAGGAGAGGCTGAGGTGTTCCGCACCATGAGGATTCAATCAGCGGTTGAAAAACTGGTGTGGAGCTCAGGATTTGGCTCATTGGGGACTGGGGGTCCACCTTGAGTGATGCAAGCCTATACTGGCATGATGGGCTGCATCTGTCTGGGTGGGGAACCAGGATCCTAGATGATAGGTTTAAATGCTTCATTGGCAAGCTTTTAAACTAGCCAAGGGGGAGGCACTGGAAAGGAGCAGAAAAATCCTAGTCCCCCCCAAATAATCACGGTAGTAAGTGCGGCAAACACCAACATAGAGGTGTCGATAGGGAGAAGGGCAGGGGTAAATGGAGAAAGTGACAAAGGCAAGAAGGACAGGGATGGGGCAAAAGGGAGTAAGGCCATCAGGAAATTGAGGGTAATGAGTACCAATGCCCGTAGTCTGTGCAACAAGCTCCCTGAGCTGGTGGCCTTGATGGAAGAGGGATGCCTGGATATCGTAGCAGTCACAGAAACATGCTACACAGAGAACCCTGACTGGGATGTTAACATACCAGGGTACATAACCTACAGGAGATACAGGCAGGGGAGAAGAGGGGGAGGAGTAGTTCTCTATGTAAAGGAAGGGATAAAAGCAACTGAACAAAAGAGCAAACAGGGAGGAGAGGAGGCACTGTGGGTCACCTTGGAGACTGGAAAGGGCACCACAATCTGCACAAGGTTTGTGTACAGGCCCCCATATCAGGGGGAAGGAATGGACAAGGATATGATAGAAGGCATTCTTAGAATGGCAGAGAAAGGGGAGATACTGTTGATGGGAGACCTGAATATGCCAGATGTTAACTGGAGCACATTTGCTGCAGCCACATCCAAGAGCAGGGCCATTCTTGATGCCCTACAGGTGGCAGGCATTAGACAGCTAGTTTCGAACCCACTCATGAGGGAGCAATCTAGACCTCATACTCTCAAACGGGGCAGTGAGAGGATCTCAGATCTAGAAGTGAGTTGCCATCTGGGGACAAGTGACCATCAAACAGTGTGGTTCACGTTAAACTCAGCTACAGAGTCAAGCCATACAAAGTGAGGTACTAGACTTTAGGAGGGCTGACTTTGGCAAGATGGGAGAGTGCCTCAGAAAAGCACTAGCAAACAGGCTAGAAGGAGGTGTGGAGCAACAATGGGAATCATCAAAACTGCCATCACAGAGGCAACAAGCCTTTGTGTGAAGCAAATAAACAAATCAAAATGAAAGAAAAAGCCACTATGGTTCTCAAAAGAGGTGGCTGTGAAAGTCAGGAAGAAAAAGATAGCATTCCAGAAGTATAAGGAAACACAGAAGGAGCAGGACAGAAAGCTGTACCAGTTAAGGCAGAAGGAAGCAGGAAGGGAAGTCAGAATAGCAAAGGCCCAAACTGAGGAAAAGATAGCCAACTCAGTTAAGAAGGGGGATAAAACCTTTTATAGGTACATTAGCGGCGTGAAAGACAAAGGGAGGGATAGTGAGGCTGAATAGAATGAGCGGTGGGTGGGCAGAGAGGGACAGTGAAAAGCAGGAATACTGAACGAATATTTCTGCTCAGTATTCTAAAAGAGGAGGGGGTGCCTAATCCAATTAACAGAAGCACTCTTGATAGGGGGGTCGATCCCAGTCCTTTCACAGAAGAAAGGGTTCTGCAAGAATTCCTAAAACTGAAGGTGGACAAAGCAATGGGTCCTGATGGAATTCACCCCAGAATTCTAAAAGAATTAAGGGAAGAACTAGTGAAATCACTGGCTACTCTTTTTAATAAATCATGGGAGGATGGTGTGGTACCCGAGGACTGGAGGAAGGCGGATGTGATTCCCCTTCACAAAAGTGGGACCAAGACAGAGGCAGGAAACTACAGACCTGTCAGTCTGACCTCTGTGGTAGGGAAAGTAATGGAGTCACTTCTGAAGGAAAGAACAGTTGAGTACCTAGAGGCCAGTGGAGCACAGGACCCAAGGCAGCATGGGTTCACAGCGGGAAGGTCATGTCAGATGAATCTAATAGATTTCTTTGACTGGGTGACCAAAGTAGTAGACCAGGGAGGGGCTGTGGACATGGCCTACCTAGACTTTAGCAAGGCATTTGACACAGTCCCACACAAAAGATTAATAGTCAAATTAACCAGCCTGGAAGTGGGTCCCAGGGTGGTAGCCTGGGTAAAACATTGGCTGGACAACAGGACACAGAAGGTAATTGTAAATGGAGTCCACTCTGAAGAAAGGGGGGTTACTAGTGGGGTACCGCAGGGTTCAGTATTGGGTCCAGTCCTTTTTAATGTCTTCATCAGTGACATTGCAGAAGGACTGGAAGGAAAAGTATGTCTTTCTGCAGATGATACAAAGATCTGCAACAGGGTTGATGCACAAGGAGGTGTGGAAAGGATGAAAAGGGGCTTGGCAAGGTTGGAGGAATGGTCAGAAGTATGGCAGCTAGGATTCAATGCAAAGAAGTGCAAATAATGCACCTGGGAAACAAGAACCCAGGGAAGAATACACAATGGGTGGGGAGGTAGTAACAACAACAAAAGGAAAGGGACCTGGGGTAATCATATCAGATGACCTTAAGGTTAGCAAGCAATGTGAGAAGGTAGTAGGGAGGGCTGGGGTATACTGGGATGTATAGGGAGGCATCATCAGCAGAAAACAGGGCGTTGTTATCCCTCTGTACAGACAGTTGGTGAGACCCCATCTGGAGTACTGTGTCCAGTTCTGGAGACCCCATCTCCGCAAGGACATAGACAGGATAGAGGTAGTCCAGAGGAGGCAACTAAAATGGTGCAGGGTCTGCAAGAGAAGCCGTATGAGGAGAGACTAAAGGAGCTTAATATGTATACCCTTGAGGAAAGAAGGGAGAGGGGGGACATGATAGAAACTTTTAAGTACCTCAGTGGAATCAACAAAGTCCAAGAGGGTAGCATCTTTCAGAAAAAGAGACTTGCAAGAACATGGGGACACAATTTAAAAATAGGAGGGTGGTTCAGGGGCAATGTGAGGAAGTATTATTTCACAGAGATGGTAGAGGATGCATGGAACAGCCTTCCTGAGGAGGTTGTGGGGTCTAAAACTGTGAGAGAATTCAAGAATGCATGGGACAGACATAAGGCAATTCTTGTGGGGGGTAGGAAGAAATAGGCTGTTGGTTAACTAGGATCTGCGGCCTATCCTGTAGGTAGGGAAATGGGCAGACTAGATGGGCCTAGCGGTCCTTATCTGCCATCAAAGTCTATGTTTCAGCCAGCCTGAATTCATCCAATCCTGGATTTCAGCGAGGCAGTTGTTAAATATCGAGCACACTCTATCCTGGTTGAGTGCAAAAGATAGGTAGCACTGACTATCATCAGCATAGTAGTGAAACCTCAGAACATACCTTCTTACAATGTCTCCGAGGGGCAGCATATACACTGCGAACAACATGGGGGACAACATCAAGCCCTGAGGTACCCCACATGACAGAGAGACTGGGTTAGAGGAATAAATCCCTGACACCACTCTGAGTTTCTGTCAGTGAGAAAAGATCGAAACCATCTGAGGACTGTACTAGACAGACCACAGATGCACCTCAGGCATTCAAGAACTCCTCCATAGTACACGCTGTCAAATGCTGAAGACAGATCGAGAAGAACCAAGATGGAGTGGCTCTTCTGACCCCTTGCCATCAGGAGATCATTAAGCACCCGAACCTGCACAGTCTCGGTAATATGCCTCTTTCGAAAACTGGATTGGAGTGGTTCATAAATGTCATGGATGGTCAAATGGTTCTTCAGTTGAAGGGTGACTACTTTATCAATCACCTTCCCCACAAAGTGAAGGTTAGAGATCAGTCTGTAGTTGGATGACAGTCTGGGTCCAAGGAAGCTTTCTTCAGGAGGGGTGTTAGCACTACCTCCTTCAAGGAGCCAGGAAATTTACCCATCTCCAAGGAGCACCAGACTATCCATTCTAGGACTGGGCCAATAGTATTTCAACAACTCTTAATCAGGTAAGTTGGGCCCAGATCCAAAGTACAGCATGTAGGGTGCATACCCTTGACAATTCGCATGACATCAATGAACTCTGGCTGGTCGAAGGAACTCCAGGAGAATTGATGGACAGTGACCAAGTGCCGATCCAAAGCATCTCCCATAGGGTGTGCTGGTTGAAGTGCTGCCCAGATGTCAACCACCTAGCTGCAAAGAAATGAGCAAGCTCTTCACACTCCACTTGTGAAAAGGCTCTTTAAATCTGAAGGCAGGCAGGGTTGCACAGTCTATCTACAGTTCGAAACAGTGGAGTCGGCCGGTTATGAGCAGCCACAATCTCCCCAGGCAGGAAGACTGCCTTCTTATGGGTGACTGTGGAATGATAGAATTGATAATGTTCCATCAATCTAAGATGGTCAGTATCATGGGTGGATCTCCACCAGCAATGCACTAATCTTTGTCCTTGTTTCTGCATCTCCTCAAGGTCCCTTCAAACCAAGGGGACCAAGGACAAAGGGGTAGAGGATGAACATGGACAGAAGCAAGGACATCCAGAGCCAAAGAGATGGTCTTGTTACAAGCCAAAACCAAGGCACCTGGGTCATTGCTTGTTCCAGAAAGTTCCGATAGATAAAGTGCCGCTGCCAGGCCTTCAGAGCTTACATCTCGCAAAGGGCAGTACCTGACTTTCTGCACAGGGGTAGGCCTATGAATGGGGGGCACAAAACTTGAACCCCACGATGTAGTGATTAGATCATCCAATTGGTTCCACCCCTAAATTGAAGGTTTCGATCCGCAGGAGGAAGACTAAGTGAAGGGAGTGACCACCTTTATGAGTGACAGAAGTAACAACTTGAGTAAGGCCCAAACATGTCATTAATTGGAGGAAATGCTGTCCAAATTGCAAGAGTTCATCATTGACCCAGGCGTTGAAGTCACCCAGGACCATCAGCCTGGGTGACTCGAATGCCATGTTGATCACGAAGTCTGCTACTTCCTGCAGGAAACGCCTCTCATCACCTGGTGGACAGTAAATGAGGGCAATCCTACAACCTACACCTGCCACTATAGTACACTCGAATGACTCATCCTCAACTGTTACGTTCGTGAGGCCCATTTGAGTCTTAAAACAGACCACAACCTCCCTCCCCTGTGGTCCAGTCTCAAGCAGAGAAATACCGAGTACCTGGCCAGAACTGCAGCCTCTAATATAGGGCCTGCATTCTCATCCAGCCAGGTCTCGGTAATGCATGCTTGATCCAGTAACCCAACAAGATCTGCAATTACTGCAGTCCTTGTTTTTGACAGATCTAGTATTGCATAACACTGCCTGAGTTGGACGGGCTTCCTGGGCTGCCTGGGCTGCCTACCCACCAATATTGGTGGTGCCTACGGGTATGGAAACCAGGCATGGTGGATCATGCTCTGGATTCCATTTTGCCCCAGGGTGTCTCCTGGGTCTTACTACCCTGATGTGATGACAGGTCATTTGCTCATTTGACCTCCATCATTCTTGACCCCCAACCTCCCTCCCCCTCCTGCGAACAATACTTAGCACTTTACAGCACCAGTAGGCTGAAAACTGCAATGATAGGGGAAAAAAGGGCGGAGGATGAATAGCGCACAACCATGGGAGCAGGCCTCCTTCACATACTAAATAACCTAACAACAACATACTGTAACACACCAAGCCCACATAAACAGCTGAGAAAACCCTAATTAATTAACAAAACTAAACTCAAAAAATAAAAATAAAAATGTCTCCCTCACCCTTGCTTGAGCGGAAAAAAAAAAAAATCATATAATGAGAACCATAAAAACACTGAAGTGATTACAAGCAGAAAAAATCCCAGGACCTCTCCAGTCTGCTGTGGTTCTACCAAATTCCACTCCAGTCCATGTATGTGTGGGCTTTGTCAAAGTCTGTTTAGCAGCTTTATGCAATTTCACATCCCTTGTTGACATTGCTATCAACACTTTTACCTGTACTATCCTGCCATAAATGGTTCCAAGTCATAAGGGCAAATGAATAATGGCGACCCGTCAAAAGGGCGCTGAACTCCCAGGGCAAGCACATTTTGGAAAGTGTTTTCATGTGGGGGGGTCATGAATTTGCATTCCTATTCCGGGGGGGAGCAACTCAGTGATGGGGGCAACAGCGGGTTGCCCAAATGTGTTGGTGCCCTTGTTCCATTGACCCTTTGATGGGTCAACATTATTTGTTTGCCCTTTTGACTGTTTTACCACCATAAATTCATGCACCATCTCCGTCATAACCACTTCTTTCAGCAAGCTATTCTACTTATCCACTGCATACTTCAAGAAGATACATTTCCTCAAATCTCTCCTGAAGGTACCTCCAGCCACTTTGTATATATGCTCCTTCATACAGCCTTGTTCAGCAGCATCAGCCTTTCTTGATAAGGCCTGCTCTGCATACCATGTATAATTTTAATGGCCTTCCTCTACTCAGTTTCCAGATGATCTGTGTCTCTGTGTTAAGACGAAGGTGCAGATTCTGCACAGAGTACTGCAGGTGTGTCCTTACCATCAAGTTCTACCCTACTACTGGTGAATCCCCTGCCAATGCATTCTGTTGGTCTTAGCATAACTCTTGTTGCACTGGGCTAATGTCTTGATAATATTTGCTAATGGATATCTGAAAATCACTTCTTCTAGTGTTTCACCATCTCTGACACCTCTTGTACAATAACTATATTTTTGGGTTCTATTTGCCAATATGTATAACCTTGCATTTTTGCATTTAATTTGAGCTACCAGCCCTTACTCATATTTTTCAGCTTGTGCAGGTCCCTTCTCATAGTCCCAGTCCCCTCCTCCTTGTCCACCTTGCACAGTTTTATTTCATCTGTGGACAGTTAATCTTTGCCCCTCTCCTATCCTATCTTGCTGGTGAAAATATTGAAAACTGCCAGACCAAGGACAGAACCCAGTGGCACTCCATTTGTCACCTTCCTGAACCCCAGCTGAGTTCCATTTACCACCACTCTTTGAGTTCTCTCCCTTAGCCCGTTTCTTGTCCAGCCAGATAAGTTCTCCTCCCGTAATAGGTCCCTCAGCTTCTTCTCAAGTCAGCTGCAGAGCACCAAGCTGAAGATATTGCTGAAGTCTAAATAGACAAAATCTACAGCCTGTCCCTTGCCCACTGCCTGCAATACCATGATTGTTTCTTTTTCCCTCTGGTCCCCACCTTCTGGGAACTCCCTCAATAATCACCCTCAGCTGTTTGCATTCTGCCTGTGACCTCCCTATCTGGGGACCCCAGCCTTTGACCTTCCCATGACACACCTGCATGGCAGCCCTCGGTTTGCACCCCTCCAAGGTGGGTCTGCCATTCTGCTCCTTGACACTTCCTTACTAGAAATCCAATGGACTGCAGGTGGAAGTGAAGATCGGAGGTGGTCATGACACAGAAGGGCAGGATCTGGTGGTGGGCATGGGCTGCAGTGCAATGTCATCCTCCCAGACATCAGGGCTTTTCATTGCTCTTGGCATAGTAACATCCCACCCCATCAGTGAGCATGGATGTGCAATGATGTAGAGGGGAGGTGCGCATGATTCAGTGTGCTGCACCACCATCCACCACGTACAACCACCCCGTAATGCAGAAGACTGTTGGTGCAATACCTTCCTGGCATTACTGGGGGTTATACTGTTGCCAGATTCTTCTACCCACCCCACACTACAGAAGGTGAGCTGTCATGGGACACTTGAATCTCCCCCCCCCTTACTCTAAACCTTGTTTGCTGGCATGGTACGAGGTGTGGTGTTCGGCATCTCAACCCTCAGTACCACAGGGCTGGCTAATGCCATGTTAAAGAAGTCAGTTAGGTTTGTGTGCACAATCTCCCTTTAACAAAACCCTGTTGTCTTTATTATATAGGTCACTTGCTTCAACAAATTCTCTCTCTGATCATTGATATGTACAGGCAACTTCACTATGATAAGGGTCAGACCAGTAGGCCTGAAGTTTCATGGGGTCTCCTTGATCCCTCCTTTGTAAAGGGGGACTACATCTGTCACTTTCAAGTCTTCAGGGGACACCCACCGCTAAACAGGAGTTAAAAAAATCTGTTGATGCTTCGGCAGTGCCCCCTCCCACTTCTCTCAGTGACCTGGAGGACGGCTATCTGGCCTCCGGTACCTTGTTTACCTTCAACATCCTCAGACGTTTGAGTACCATGTCACATATAATTTACCTCATTTCCAACTTCTGCTGTTCACCTCCCTAAACTTTGTGAAGCACTCTGGAAGGGAAACCCCTTACTCCAATACCAGACTAGGTGTTACTAGGCACCTGCTGTACAATAAATTGTACTTACTTTTTCCTTGAACTTGTGTACTGAGCTTTTTTTAATTCCTTTCTCCAATATAAATTCTGAGCTGAAGTATTTCTTAAGTAGGTTCACCTTCCCCTCATCCCCGCCTACCCACAACACTCCCTTTTGCAGCCTTAGTTTGCTCTTCCTCTTCTTCCTACTATGCCTAAAGACTTATCATTCTCCTTTACCTCCTTCATTACCTTGAGCGCTGGCATTTTTTACCACTGATCCCTTTTCCCTTACCCTGCCCTGCTAAACAATCCTCCTGTCTGTCTGATCCAGTATGTCATTTCAAAAGCTGCCCTTAGCCACCTACAGCTTCCACCACCTCACTGGTGAAAAATATAGGATTCTGATGCCACTCGCATTTCCCCACCCTTTTCATACAACAGTTGGAAACATCCAATATTGCATTCCTAATGCCTTATCATTTTGCTTCTGTACCATCCAGCTGCCCTAACACCTTCAACATAACCTGCAGTATTCCCTCCATCCTTCCAAGATCCACCCATCTAAAGTCTGGCACTAGTGTCTTGATTGTTGGATGCTAGACTCTGAGGATTATGTCAAACCACATGGTACTTGATACCCTGTGGGCCCACGAACTTTACTTCCTCAATAGAATCAAAAATGCAAACTAATGCCCCTGGATTCCAGGAGAGGGGAGAGACAGAGCTAGAGTAAATGCTCTTTATCCTGGACATTATGTCTGAAGGTATCATACTTAAGTTAACTTTACCATCCCTGGTTGATTTCATGGATTCTGGGAATTGTAATATGAATTTATGTTCTGCTGTGCACTTTAGGATACCAGTACTATTAATAAAACCTGTTAATTATAGGCTATGATTTGTTAATTTTGTTTGCATTTTTGCTGTTTATGTGGATGCATGTTGCTATTTGGAAAAGTTTAATAAAATGTTCATTATAAAATCATGGTTTGGGAGTACCAGGTCTATGCTGGCCCAATCTTTGGTGTGTTCTCTGATGTGTAGTTCTATGAAGCAGAATGGAAAGTTATCCATCTGTGCCTGACTCCATGCACTGCTTGCCCCAGGTGTGTCCCAGTCTATACCATGTCAGTTTAGGCCTCCAATTAGGACCAAGTTCCCCATCCTGACAACCTTCCTAAACTCCCCTTCCAAAAATCTGTCTTTGGTCTCAGTCTGGTTTGGGGACCTATAAGTAGCCCAAACCTCATGTTCTCCCACCTACCTCCAGCTACGCCCACAGAGATTCCACACAACCTTTCCTCAGATTAGCGTCCCTTCATCTCCATTATGTATAACATAAGCCCCTCTTAGTTTATTTTTCTGGAAATAAAAGAGATTAAGAGGTCCCAATTATAATTAGATGTATCCCATATTTCTGTTGCAGCTATAGTTTCTGCTTGGCCCACCCTAGCCAACACCTGCAAGTCCCCCATTTTATTCCAAAAGCTCCTTGCATTAAAGCTGCTCATACTCCTGGACTCACTTTGTTCTTTTCTGCTCTGACCACTCCACTTCCCTTCTCCATCCTATTCATTAACTCCTCCCATCCTGTGTTATTTGCTCCCTGCAATTATTCCTGCTTTGTCTCTCTCTCTCTCTCTCTCTCTCTCTCTCCCTTAGTTGGTGGAGTACTAACTAGGTCCCCTACACTTATTTCAATGCCCTCGGGTCCTTTTAGCATCATCCTCACTTACTGCTAGTTTAAATGTATAGAGAGGAAGGCATCTGACATTTGCCCCAGAGCATCTACTCCTCCACCATGAGAAAATGACAACAATGCAATGCAATGTTTTTAGTATTTCTCTGTAAAGTATTTTAACAATGAGGCATTTATATGACAAATTGAAATTGCATTTTTTGACTGTTTTGGGCCTAGTGAAGTGCAACATCCACAAACTTTGATCCATAGAAAATTTTCTGGATTGCACTTAGTGCGCAAATCACAATCGGCAACATTTGTAGATCATGCAGTGCAGGATCAAATAAGTGTGGAAATTTTTTTCCAATTGTTTAACCAGGTGAGACACACTAAGCTGAAAGGTTTTTTTACAGGTGCAACCTGGGAGCACAGGGAAGTTAAGTGGCTTGCTCAGGGTCACACAGTATGCAAGTGGGGGCTGTGAGGTTCAAACCCAGGTCTCTAGATTTGCAGCTCAGAGCCTTAAACCACTACACTATACTGCCTCCCTAAATTTTGCAGGCAAATTTCCACACTTCGCACACAAACTTTACTTGAAAGCATGAAAAAAATATATGACTCTCTCCCCCTGGTGTCTAGTGGCCACACTGTAAAAAAAAAAAAAAACATTATATATCTTAAGTCAATCTCTGGTGTTCCTCAACTACCACCATCGATTCTGTGACACAGGTGCGTTATCCACGGATCAGCACCCCTGATAGACCCCTTACTTCACAGACAGTAATACTTAGGGCACAGGCACTTATCGTATGAGCATAAGTGTCAGAATTTGAGTTCTACTGCATTTCTACTGAGAATCATAATGCATTTGCCATCATTCTAATTGTACCACTTGGGAGACACCTCTGTTTATACCATTGTCTAATCAATAGGTAGACAATACTGCCATCTTCAGTTCTAGTGCAGAACAACAATTATCTATGCAATTATATATGTAACCACAAACAGGTTCTTTGTTTAGTTATCTTGTCTTTCTGCTAGCTCAGCATGCTTTCCCTGGCTAGTAAGAAGTCAGGCTATTTGCCATTATCCAATGATGAGACATATATATATCTTATACCTCACACACATATATATCTTTGGTAGTTGCTATGGTCATTGTCAGAGGTATAAGACCCTTTGTACTTCTTATTTTCTCTGAGAAAAGACATGCTGCTGCCTACAGATAAGGAAGATAGAAGCTGTTCTCCCCAGTGTTTATCACTGTGATTTGGTTGTAAGCCTGCTTTATATACCAGAAATAAATCACTTTATGTAGTGGACACCACTTGTCTGTCATTTCTTCACTTTTGTGCAGTTCCAACAAGAACCTGAGAAGGGTAATTTTATTACCCGGTTACAGGTGAAAACAAATACCTCAGGCCATGACAACCCCCCTGCTGATCGCTGACCAGTCGGCAGAAATGTCAAACTATAACATACTTTTTTAAATTCAATCCCTAGTGTCTAGTGGCCCAGACCAGCCCCCACCAACTCAGGGAGTGCCCACCAGTGCCACCACACCACCCCATCCCACCATTCTGATCTCACACTCACCGGGCCACCAGCACAGCCCTCCATTCCCCTCAATGACTGGCAACCTGAATGAGCAGCTCATTTCACTGACCGGGTCAGTTTGCAGTAATTTCAAGAACTTTTTAAAGGGATTAGAGAAGGGAAGGGGGCTGCTCTGGTCACCAGCAGGAGTGGCAGGATGGAGGGAATCATTCCCCCATCCCCCACTGGTGACAGAGGCACCTCTTCCTCTACTTCCTTTAAATTAGAAAGTCCTTAAAATGACAGTGAGCTGTCAATGAATGAGCATGTGCTTGTACATGCAAATGCTCATTCATTAAAGGTTAAGATCGGCTGCCAGATGTGGAGGTGAGTGGAGGGTTCTGCCCGTGGCCCATTGGGGATGAAATCTGAATGGGGGGGAGTGGTGGTGCTGGGTTACTGGTGAGCACTTCCTGACTGGGTGGGGGCACTGCACACCAGAATCTGAATTTCAAAAACATATATATTTTGACATGTCCACCAAATGACCAGCTATTGCCAGGGGTATGTTGGGACCTGTTTTTTTTTTTCTTTTTCACATGTTGCCTGCGATCAGTGGCGGGGAAGGTGGGCACCAGAGATTGATTTTAACATTAAAGTGCCTACTCAACCCTAACTATAGGAGCGTGACTGTACTCCCTCTCTCTCCCTCCCTCCCTCTCTCTCTCTACAGATATATATGTGTGTGTGACGCAGTCACACCCCTATAATTAGGATTGAGTAGGCACTTTAATGTTAAACCTCAATTTCTGAGCGTTAATAACTCTGCAACCATTCAAAGGATTTACACAAAATTTGGAATGCATGGTCTGGTATGGTAAGTCTCTTAATTTACCAAGTTCCATTTTGGTTGGACGTATGGTTTCTGCACAGTAAAACACTAAAAATGCATTTTCACCACTTTAGATGTGTTTTTTTCCCATGGTGCTGCGATTACAACATGTGGACTTTTGGTCTGAAATTTGGAATGTAGAAAAGTCTGGGTCAAGAAACAATCCAATGCTGGTTTGGTAAAAAAATATTAATCTGTTTCAAAGTTATTACATTTTACATTTTTGAGTTCTGAGCATGCTCTGTTCACTCCAAAATTTATATGTATTTTTGATTAAATAAAAATGCTTTCACAGTCAAGGATTTTGTCAGCTTGCAGACCAGGGCTGTACAAAAATCATAGTTTGTTAGACAAATTCCTTGTCCGTGAGATGCCATCTTGTTTTCAGTTTTCAGCCAAACAAAATGTTGTAGTTTTCCCCACTGGTGACTATTGGGCCAAATGAGGCATGAGTTTTGTTCAGGGTCTTGTCCTCTACAAAGCCATGCCATTGGTTTGGCTCATTTTGGTCAAAAAATAGTTTTTTAAAAAATTAAAAATTCTTTGACCACGACTCACTAACAATCCTAGTCCACGAGCTGACAAAATCCTAGTCTGCTAGACAATCCTTGTTAGTGAGCCTTGTCCATCATTGTGTGACCAGATATCTGTGATGGCATGACCAGATGCCCCCTCGCAGATTAGGATTAAGATGACAGACTACGATTTTGCTACCTTGTGGACTAACATGGCCTAGTTCATCAGAAAAATTCCTTGTCCAAGAGCCACCATCTTGTTTTCAGTTTTTCCTACAAACAAAATGTCGTAGCTTTTTACACAGGTGACGTTTTGGGTCAAAATGAGGCATGGGTTTTGCACAGGGTGACACCCTCTAGAAAGTCATGCCTTTTGTAGGGCTGGTTTTGGTAAAAAATAGCTTTTTAAAATGTTTAAATTCTTTGGCCGCAACTCACTAACAATCCTAGTCCATGAGCTGACAAAATCCTGGTCCACAAGCCTTGTCCATGATGGTGTGACCAGATGTCCCTTCGAAGATCAGGATTAGACTGACAACCCAGGACTTTGCTATCTTGCACTCCCACAGATGCATATTGTTATGCTGAAATGGGCGCTGTTCTCCCACCAAAACCTGTTATGAAACACTTTTCAAAAAGTAAGGAAATTAATGACAGAAAAATGCAAAACATTAGTTAGGGTTAAAGCAACAAAAGTGAGGTAATGAAATGTTAGGGTTGAGACTCTAATCCTCTCCACACACCTCCATCCTCCACAGACTGACAGATGGCTGGGTGTGTCATGGGGTCATGAGGCCTAACTCACACCCCATTCTCCTTTACCGTAGGATGTCAACATGCTTACACATGGAATACGGTGAGAGCTGGGACACACGACACCATGACACACCCCACCATCTGTCAGCTTGTGGAGGATGGGTGTGTGGAGTGAGTGGAGGAATTAGAGACTCAACCCTAATTTTTCTTTTCCTCACCTTTTTTGATTTAAACCTAACTGATGCACTAAAATATAGCTATATATATTATTTATTGTAGCATGGTAGTGCTACCATAGTTAGGGTTGAGGAGCCATTTACATGTTAAACCCAAAATTTTGCACCTTAATAACTTTGCAACTGTTTGACGGATTTGCCTGAAATTTGGAATACTTGATCAAGACCCATATGCCTTGGGATCTGCCAATTTTTGTACTGGTCAGATACAAGGCTGTGGAGTTATTAAGCGTGATCTGCGCGTGTGTTTACGCTTTTTCTGGAATTCTACGGTTGCGCCTACAGGTCGCACAGTTTGCGCAACCAGCCCAAAATCTTCAGGGAACGTGCAGCCTGGGTCCTCAATGTGCCTTTCAAAGATTTTGTGAAAAAATATTAAACGGTTCAAAAGTTATTCAAAAAACAATTTCCCATTATAAGTCAATGGGAAAAGTTAACAAAAAGTTTGGCAGTGTCGCAAATGCATTTTTACTTTTGCAAATAGCCCTCTTACTTTCGCAAATCCACCATCTTGTTTTCAGTTAGTGATCAGAGAAATGCTTGGCATTTAAATTTGGGACCATCTAGCAACCTAATTCTTTTTGTATTCACCTAGTCGGACCCTGAGGATGCTAGCCATGTCTCTATTTTGGGGTAAAACACCCCAGAAATATGTTTTTCAAATTTCTGGAAAAAGTACTTTTGCAAAGTACTTTCGTGCTCACGAAAGTGTTGCAAATTTTTGTGAAAGCTTTCGCAAATTGCGACAGTACTTTTCTAGTCTGTGGGAAAATTACAGCAATTCCTTGGCACTCCGCTGCAAAAGAACGGTTTGGAGTTTTGGGCTGAAATTTGGAGGGAACGCAGCCGACATCTCACAGATGTGCCTTTTAGTATTTCATTGAAAAAATATTACATGGCAGCAATGTTACGGTACTGCAAAGTTGACGCTTTTTCCCATAGGATAACATTACGGCGTACGATGCATTGCAGCAATCGTTTGGCGCCCTGCTGCAAAATAACGGTTTGATCTTTTGGGATGAAATTTGCAGGGAACACAGGCAACATCCCACAGATGTGCCTTTCAGTGGGATGGTGAAAAAATATTACAGGGAGGCAAAGTTATGGCAGTCCGAAATTCTGTTTTTTTCCCACAGGATAACATTACAGCGTTCACCGTGCCTTTCAGGGCACGGATCTCGAAAACGGTGCGAGATACGGACTTTTTGTCGAAAATTTCAAAACTATCCAGGAAAGTGATAATTCATATGACTTTTAAATTTTTTTTATGTGTCATATGGTTACTGAGATATAAGCAATTTACTATTCCAAGTCCTCATTTTTGTGTTCCGAGAGTCATTATTTTGCATACATTCTTTGCACTCACTGTCTTTCTCTATACAGCTCTTGGGTAAAACCAGCCTGTGCGCTTACATTACTGTTACCATTACCGTTTCTGCTTGCAGTTCCGTACCCGTTTCACTTACCGTTCACGTTTACGCCACCATGTGCGTTACCCTTTGTGTTTCCATTTGTGTTTGCGTTGTTTTTAACATTTCTGTCTACAGTACTGTTTCTCTTTCTGTTTCACTTTGCGTCACCATGTGCATTATGATTTGCGTTTGCGGGCACAATGTTACTATGTGACAAGACATCACATGGCGGGGGCCCAGCGCTCGCTGCTGCATTCGTTCACTATTTCTCATTATCATTCTCAAAAGAAGGAAATTAAATTAAAACTCCATTTAATGCATCAGTTAGGGTTGTTCCCCAGCAACAAAGCGAGGAAATTGCGTTAGGGTTAAAACCCCTTTGCACCCTCAGTCCACCCCAAATGGAATCAGGGTGTGCATTGGGGTCATCAGTCTAACTGTCACCCCATTCTCCTATTCTCAGCTTCTTTCCACATGTGATGGGGTGACACTTAGGGCCGATGACCCCAATGCACACCCCGATTCCATTTGGGGGTTGGGCTGGAGGGGTGCAAAGGGGTTTCAACCCCAACATCGAATTTCCTCGCTTTAGTCGTTGTGGAACAACCTAACTGATGCATTAAACTGAGTTTTTGCCTCTATATATATATATCTATATCTATATATATATATATATATATATATATATATATATATATATATATATATAGGTATAGTCGCGACCTTACAGTTAGAGTTGAGTAGGTACTTTAGTGTTAAACCTCAATTTTTGTGTGTTAATAACTTTGCAACCGTTCAACGGATTTGCCCAAAGGTTGGAATGCATGTTCTGGTATCGTAGATAGCTAGATTTAAAAAGTTGTATTTTGGTTGGACAAACAGATCTTGCACAGTGAAGAGCTACAAATGCAGTTTGCAGCACTTTTGCTGCATTCTTTCCCCATGGCATTGCGACCACACGGTGTGGTCTTTGGGTCAGAAATTTGGAACACAAAGAGTTTGGCTCAAAGAACATTCTGCCATTGGTTTTGTTCAATAACAATAATCCATTTTAAAGTTATTTAATGTTTAAGTTTTGAGTTCTGAGCATGATCGGTTCACTCCAAGATTTATATGCATGTTTTTCAAACTGGGAATGGGCTCATGATCAAGGATTTTGTTAGCTTGCAGAGGAGTATTTAGAAAATCCTTGTCTGTCAGAAAAGTTCCTTGTCTGCGAGCCGCCATCTTGTTGTAATTTTTTCCCCCAAACAAAATGTCGTAGCTTCTTATATGGGTGACTTTTCTTGCAACAAGGTATAGGTTTTGTTCAGGGTGATGCCCTCTATAAACCCATACCTTTGGTTTGCTTCATTATGTCCCACAAAATAGGCTTTTCAAAGGTAAAAATTCTTTGACGACAACTCACTAATGATCCTCTTTCGTGAGGTGACAAAATGCAAAATCAATGTCCATCACTTTGTGACCAGATGGCTCTTCTTGCAGACAAGGACTAACAGTCAAGGATTTTGCTACTTCACGAAAGGGGATTGGCTGATGGACTGGAAGTTTTTCAGCTCGTGGAAAGGGGATTAGTTTTTTGAATGCTCTTTCATGAGTGGACAAAATCGCAGTCCACGAGCTGTCAAAATCATAGTCCACCACCGGATCCTCTTTCATAAGATAGCAAAATTCTTGACTGTCACATAAGGACTAGATGGTCAAAATCTGACGGTCAAGGATTTCTCACAGATGGAAATTTTGACAAACTATGATCAGGATTGATCTGACGGTCAGGGATTTTGCTACCTCATGAACTGGAAATGTTTAAACTTTTAAAAACTTTCTCACTGCATTATAAGTTAACGGTTCGGTCTTTTAACTTATAATTTTCAGGATATCAAGGGCATGCCCTAGAGATGTGAGTTATACTGTTTAGGTGTTGGAAAGTTAAGCGGTTCCATATATATGTCATCATGAAGTTGAGATTTTTCTCATAGAATAATATTGTGGCACCTATTGCACTTTTTGGCACCTGTATCTCAAAAATGAAGCTAGTTACAGATTTTTTGCTACTGGTGGCTTAGCCACAGGAACAAGACTGGAAACCATAGACTACACCTGTAGCAGAGTTTTTTTCATAGGTTGCATGGTTAATGAGATATTGGCAAATTAGTGTCACAAGGGTGCCTTTTCAACACTTTCAGTGCCCATCTCAGAAATGACGCAAGATACAGACTAGGTCGGCTTACCTTGCATGGAGGTCTCGCTGTCATGATTACAATGACACTTGAATTTTGTTTCTACCTGCCATGGTTCCTGAAATATTGGCAAATAACTGTTACAAGGGGTTCCTTGCCCTATGGGGTTCTATGGCTCTGTATTTATGTATAAGTGGGTGTGCAGGGCCTGGAAGGCACGTGCTCCAACAGGTGCTATTTACTAGCTATCTCAGACTTTTTTAAAAAGTAAGAAAATTCACAGCAAAAAAAACATTTCATTTAATGTATCAGTTAGGGCTGAAGTGACAAAAGTAGGGAAATTACACATTAGGGTTAAGCACCTAAGCCTCCAAGCCACGCCCCCAATCTTCCACAGACCGACAGATCCTGGGGAGTGCCAGGGGATCACAAAGCCCAACTCTCACCCCATTCTCCTTTACTGTATCACACATGGAATGGGGTGTGAGCAAGGCCTCATGACCCCATGACACACCCCAGCATCTGTCAGCCTGTGAAGGATGGGAGACAGGGTGGGATGGGGTCAAGTACTTCAATAATGTGTAATTTCCTACTTTTGTCACTTCAAACCTAACTAATGCATTAAGCAAAGTATTTTGCAGTGAATATGTGTATGTGTGTATATGTTTTACATTGAGGTGAGTGGCTGGTGATTAGTGGGGGTGGGGGACACTAGACTGCAGAGATTTGCTGGGTAACTTTTTCTTGCTGGGGAGTGGCATTCAGTGCTATTTGCATTTAAAAACCCACTGCTGGCATAATTATACTTCACTGCATCTCAGCCAGTAGCTGGGCCTGGTCCTAAGGGCAAACAATCCTCTGATTATGCCAAAGAAAATAGGGCTCCATCTAAAAATGGCTATTCATTTATAAACAGCATTCAGGACAAGTCAGATGCATGCTGCAGAACCATATGCCATGCAAATAAAGAAGAGCATACTGCATATCTCAATTGCATCCATGACCCCAGCTGGGTTACACAGTGATTTAGAAGTAGGATCAGGCCACAGATCAAAGTAATGTCCAGCTGGTGACATAAGAAACCTGACTGTCTGCCAGGATCCCTGACTCCTTCCTCGTAATTCCCAATTTCACCCTCTTCCACCAGGACTGCTGAAAGTGGGGTGGTGATGTCATACCAACATATGAATGTGCCAGCAGAAACAGACCACTCAGTCTATCCAAGTCTGCTTGAGTGTGCAGTTAGCACCCCTACTTTGCAGCTGCCCCATCCCCCCTCGACCTTTTGTCATCCCAATGCTGCCCCCCACCTCCCCCACCCTCACTCTCCACTGTTCCCTGTCCCATGCCCTTTAAAGATGTTCATGGATTTACATGACACCACCCTTTCTGGTAGTGTGTTCCATTTTGCTACAACTCTCTCTGATAATTAGTGTCTTCTCATTTCCCTCCTAAATCTTCCCCCTTCTAATCTTAGCCCATGACCCCTGGTGTCCCTCTCTCTCTCCTTAGCTTAAAGGCCCCATCTGCACTATCCTTACTGATTCCCCTCAGATACTCAAATGTCTCTATCATGTCCCCCCATCCCTTCTATCATCCAGGGTGTACATATTCAGGTCTCCCAGCCTGCTTTCATAGTCTCTCCCCTCCATTCCAGATATCATCTTCACTGCCCTTCTTTTCACCCCCTCCAGTAACTTGATATCACACTTCAGGTATGGCCTCCAAAACTGCATACAATACTCCAAGTGTGGCCTTACCAGTGACCTGTAGAGGGGCAAGATCACCTATCTTTGCCTGGACAAAACCCCCCTCATAATGCACCCCAGCATTTTGTTCACTTTTGTAGCCACTCTCATGCAATGGGCAGTATTATTTATGGTCCCTGTTACCATTACCCCTAGGGCCTTCTCCTCCTCAGTGATCCCCAGCTTAATCCTTCCCAGCCAGTATTCTCTCCTTGGGTTCTTCATTCTGAATTGCATAACCTTACACTTCTTTGCATTGAACCCTAGCTGTCACCTCTCTGACCACTCTTCTAGCTTGCTTAGGTCCCTCTGCAGCCGCTTCCATCCCTCCACTCCATCCACCAACGTTCCCATTTTGGTGTCACCTGTGAACAGACTTGCATTGCTCACCACCCCATGCACAATGTCTGATATGAAGAGCCCAAATAATACTGGTCCCAGCACAGAGCCCTGTGGCACCCTGCTCATCACAGGCCTTGAATCTGAGAGCTTCCCTCTCACCACCGTCCATCACCCTCTACCTCTGCCATTCCATCTCCTTTCACAACTCCCATCCTGGCTCCCATGAGCTTCTCATAACCCTTCTATTCCTACTCTCCTCCTTCCCTATCTACATAAATTCTGTATGCCACCACAGACTTCCTCCAGAATTCCTTAATTACAAGTATATCCTCAACAGTCTCCCTCATGTCAAATGGCAAGTTTATCACGATGTGCAAGAGAACTTTGTAGGGTGGGGGAGGTGCCTTAGACAAGTAGTGCATACAGTAACCTTTTTGGAGGTGATGCCTGTCTATGGCAAGGGTGATGCTAGGGTACTCCACACCATGGAATTTAATGAATGGTTGAAAAACTGGTGTGGAGCTCAGGGTTTTGGCTTCATTGGGGACTGGCGAGCCACCTGGAGGGATCCAGGCCTATACTGGCAAGATGGTCTGAATCTGTCCGGTGGGGAACCAGGATCCTAGGTGATAGGTTTAAATGCTTCATTGGCAAGCATTTAAACTAGCCAAGGTGGGAGGCACTGAAAAGGAGCAGGGAAATCCCAGCCTCCCCCCAACAAAATACAGTAATTGGTGAGGTAAACACCAAGGTAGAGAAGTCATTAGGGAACCAGACAAAGGTAAATGCAAAAAAAAAGCAAAGGCAGTAAGGACAGGCATGAGGCTGAAAGGGGTAAGGCCATTAAAAATGGAGGGTGATGAGTACCAATGCCCATAGTCAGTGTAACAAGATCCCTGAACTAGTGGCCTTGATGGAAGAGGGATGCCTGAATATTGTTTCACAGAAACATGGTACACAGAGAACCATGACTGGGATGTCAGCATACCAGGATACACAATCTACAGGAGGGACAGGGAGGGTAAAAGAGGAGGAGGAGTAGCTTTCTATGTAAGGGAAAGGATCAAAGCAACAGAACCAAAGAGTAAACAGGGAGCAGATGAGGCACTCTGGGTCACCCTGGAGACAGAAAATGGCACCACAATCTGCATGGAGATTGTATACAGACCCCCATCTCAGGGGGAGGGAATGGACAAGGAAATGATAGGAGGCTTCCTTAGAATGGCAGAAAAAGGGGAGATATTGTTGATGGGGGGGCCTGAATATGCCAGATGTTAACTGGAGCACCTTTGCTGCAGACACATCCAAGAGCAAGGTCATTCTTGATGCCCAACAAGGGGCAGGCCTAAGACAGCTAGTATTGGAACCCACTCAGGAGGGAGAAGTCTTTGACCTGGTACTCTCAAATGGGGATGGAGAAAGAATCTCAGATTTAGAAGTGGATAGCCATCCGGGAGCAAGCAACCACCAAACAGTGTGGTTCACGATAAACACAGCCATAGAGTCAAGCCATACAAAAGCAAGAGTATTGGACTTTAGGAGGGCAGACTTTGGGAAAATGAGAGAATGCCTCAGAAAAGCACTAGCAAAAAGGCAAGAAGGAGGGGTGGAGGAACAATAGGGAGTGATCAAAACAGCCATCACTGTGGCAACCAGCATTTGTGTGAAGCAAATCAACAAAACACAGTGAAGGAAAAAAATGCTATGGTTCTCAAAAGAGGTGGCAGGGAAGGTTAAGGAGGAAAGGATAGCATTTAGGAAATATAAGGAAACACAGAAGGAGCAGGACAGATCAGTTAAAGCAAAAAGAGGCAGGGAAGGCAGTCAGAATAGCAAAGGCCCAAACTGAGGAAAGGATAGCCAACTCTGTTAAGAAGGGGGATAAGAGATTTTCTAGGTACATTAGGGAGTGAAGAAAGACCAAGGGAGGGATACTGAGGCTTAACAGAGGGAAGGGAATGTGGGCAGAGGGTGACAGTGAAAAAGCAGGGATACTGAATGAATATTTCTGCTCAGTAATCACAAAGGAAGAGGAGGGGGAGGTACCTAATCCAGTCAATAGAAATACTCTAGATACGGGGGTCGATATCAGTCCAGTCACAGAAGAAAGGCTTCTGAAAGAACTAGTAAAATTGAAGGTGGACAAAACAATGGGGCCTGATGGGATTCACCCAAGTATTCTAAAAGAACTAAGGGTAGAACTAGTGATACCACTGACTACTATCTTTAACAAATCATTGGAGGATGGGGTGGTACCTGAGGACTGGAGAAGGGCTGATGTGATTCCTCTTCACAAAAGTGGGAGCAGGACAGAGGCAGAAAACTACAGACCAGTTAGTTTGACCTCAGCAGTAGGAAAAATGATGGAATCACTTCTGAAGGAAAGAACTGTTGAGTACCTAGAGGCCAGTGAGGCACAGAACCCAAGGCAGCATGAATTCACAGTGGGAAGGTCGTGTCAGATGAATCTAATAGATTTCTTTGACTGGGTGACCAAAGTAGTAGACCAGGGAGGGGCTGTGGACATGGTCTACCTAGATTTTAGTAAGGCATTTGATACAGTCCCACACAAAAGATTAATATACAAGTTAGCCAGCCTTGGAGTGGGTCCCGAGGTGGTAGCCTGGATAAAAAAATTGGCTGGACAACAGGACACAAAGGGTAGTAGTAAACAGAGTCCACAGTGAAGAAAGGAGTGCTACTAGTGGGGTATCACAGGGTTTAGTACTAGGACTAGTCCTTTTTAATGTCTTTATAAGTGACATTGCAGAGGAACTGGAAGGAAAAGTATGTCTTTTTGCAGATGACACAAAGATCTGCAACAGGGTTGCTACACAAGATGGAGTGGAAAGGATGAGAACTGACTTGGCAAGGTTGGAGGAATGGTCAAATATATGGTAGCTTAGATTCAACACAAAGAAGTGCAAGGTAATGCACCTGGGAAACAAAAACCCAGGGGAAGAGTACACAATGGCAGGTGAGATACTGACAACAACAAAAATGGAAAGGGACCTGGGAGTAATTATATCAGATGACCTAAAGGTGGGCAAGCAATGTGAGAAGGCTGTAAGGAAGGCTGGGGGATACTGGGATGCATAGGGAGAGGCAACAACAGTAGAAAACAGGACGTTGTTACACCTCTGTACAGACAGTTGGTGAGACCCCATCTGGTGTACTGTGTGCAGTTCTGGAGACCCCATCTCTGCAAAGACATAGATAGAGTGGAGGCTGTCCAGAGGAGGGCTACCAAAATGATGCAGGGTCTGCACCAGAAGACATACGAAGAGAGACTAAAGGAGCTTAATATATATACCCTTGAGGAAAGAAGGAAGAGGAGGGACATGATAGAAACTTTCAAGTACCTCAAGGGAATTAAAGTCCAAGAGAGTAGTATCTTTCAGAAAAAGAGATGTGCAAGGACAATGGGGCACAATTTGAAGATAGAGGGGGACAGCTCAGAGGTAATGTGAGGAAGTATTTTTTCATGGAAAGGGTGGTGGATGCATGGAACAGCCTTCCAAAGGAGGTTGTGGAGTCAAAAACAGTGGGGGAATTCAAGAATACATGGGACAGACATAAGGCAGTCCTAGTGGGGGGGTAGGAGGAAGTAGGCTGTTGGTTAACTAGGATCTGCAGCTTATCCATCAGGTAGGAAAATGGGCAGACTAGGTTGGCCAAGCGGTCCTTATCTACCATCAAATTCTATGTTTCTATGTTTCTGTGATGGATGACTTCAACTTAGACTGGCTCTCCCATCCTCATTATGATCCATCCTCAAGATTGAGTCCGTTAACCTCACCCAGCTCTTCTCCAAACCCACCCACTACAGCCCGCACTCCCCCAATCACTCCCTCAATGACTGGAGTTTCACACTGCACCCCACTGCATCACTGCTACTGGCATCCTCCCAGATGCCCTTAGCGACCATTGCAAAACCTACTGAATAGGACAAGTACACTTCCCACACTTAGCCCCCCAAGTACATCTGCATCTGATTGCTTCAAACCTTAGCCCTCACCACCCTCCTTCATGACACAGCAGCAGCTAACTGGTCACCAGTCTTCCAGCATCGACATCAACTCCAGTCTTGACCACTTCATCACCACCTTCACTCTGATCTGGGATAGTCATGCCCAACTAAAACAAAAACAGTCAGAGTCAAACTACATCACCATCCCTGGAAAACAACAGACCTCCTTTCCATGTGCAAATCTAGGGATAGAGCCTGGGCTCACTTTAAATCCTCCCAATCACCCTCCAACTTGCAGCACTACAAACCCTCAGGAATGACTGCACGAAATCTATTCATCCCTCCAAATCTGACTACTTTAAAAGACATTTGCACACTGACTCTAACTCACCTGCCTCCTTCTGGAAAGTGATCCACTTCCTCATAGACCCTCAAGCATACTCATGCTCTCTGATCTTAAAGACTAATGATTCTCCAGTCTCTGATCATTCCTCTGTGGCAGAAAGCTTTAACACATTTTTCACCACCTGTGCTGTCCCCAATCACCCTCTCCTTCCTTTCTGCACTACGTACCTTCCCTCTGCACCTGACAGTTACTTCTTCCCACCAGTTACACCTCTGGAACTCCTCTGGGCACTGAATTCACTTGACCAAACCAAGTACAGCCCTGACAGTATCCACACTAAGCAACTCTGCCTATCTGTCCTGGCTACAGCTATTCCACTTGCTCATCACCTCAATCTCTCCTTCTTCATTAGCACAGTACCTACAAACTGGAAAATTGACAAAGTACTCCTCAAAGGAGTAATTCAAAATGTCCTGGAAATGTGTGGCCCACCTCTCTCTTCTGACTTCACTTAACAAGCTACAAGAATCCCTTGTCTACTTGAGGATCTCAGATTTGCCAACCTCATCTGGAGTTCTCTCCCCTTCCTGTTAGAAGTCAGGAAACATTATTCCATCATATCCTTCCACATGTGAGTCACCAGTCCCATTGTCTCAGCCATGGACTAAGACCACATTACTGCCTCAATCTTTCATTGACCTAGCAAATGCCTTAGATTCTGTCTCACATCTACTCCTGCTAAAAACGGCACACACAGTTGACCTGGCAACCTCTGCCTCAAACTGGTTTATATCTTACCTCTTGGACAGACAGCAGTCAGTTCTAATGGGCAACTCCTCCTCCATCCCTCCCCCTATTTTCAATGTTGCTTTCCAAAAATCAGTCCTAGGCTCTATCCTATTCTCTCTGTTAATTAATGAGCTCCACTCCACCTGCACAAACTCAAGTATACATACACAGATGATACTGTCATCATTGCCTCTGTGCTTTCCCCCAGCTGATGTGCAAGCCCCTCTCCAATAAGATTTTAGCAATGTCTGAGCCTGGTTCCAAGCCCAACAACTTAAAAGTAAATGTCAAGAAAATGATTTCAATGACTTTCAGCTCAGCAGAGAAATTTACCGGACTTCCCATCCTACTGGTGTTCTATACACTTAGGAAGGCACCCCTCTTGATTCACTTCCAGCCTTCAAATACCTTGGGGTGTGGCTTGACAGCCACCTTAACTTCTCCATCCATACTGATGCCATGATATCCATAGTTTCGTAGTTGTTACAAGTCTTAGCCTGGTCAGGCCATAGGAGATTCAACTCAAGAGACTACAGAATGACACATTTTTTCTTACCCATTTCTAGATCCAGTGGCCTCTTGAAACTATCCATGGATGAACTCATCACTATTTTTTCAGTAAGTCTATTCCAGATTGAAACCTGTGGTAGGGTCAGTGACCCCCCCGAACATTGATATGCTCATATGGTTGCAGAGCTTATGTATTCACCTGCCTGTGTTATTGGAGGTGGTCTGAGAACATTGTGGGCTAAAATATTGTTCCATTTAAGAAAAACACCTAAGAAATCTGTTGCAACAGTCTTCTGTTATTCTGTTTCTTCCTTTCACTATCGCTCCTTTTCTGTCACTCCCCTACTCAAACTTGGCCACCTTTGTGTAGTCTTTCTTTCCCTCTCCTTGATTCCAGCTCGTTTTCTTTAATATTTAAGCCCCAGTGTTCAAAAACGTTCTGTGCTTGCAGTACAAGCCGTATAGATTAATTTTCCTTCACGAATGTGCAGACGTTCACGCAGTGCGACTGTGCGAACATGCGATTGTGCGAATGTGCAATCGTGCGAATGTGCGAAGACACCAAAAAGAGAGTTTGTTATGGCGTTTTCATCATTTTGTGAATCTATTAGCAGATTAACAGCCTTTACTTTACTTGTACTTTGCTAAGTTTTCTAGTAAAAGAAGCTCAGAGTTAAGTTAAACCAAAAATGCTAACTGAGAATCATTTTAAAGTAGAGTTTGTTTGTTCCTTAAATCTAAATGCTAAATAAGTACTTTAAAGGGGGTAGGTAAATAAACGCCACTTCTAAAGGAGATAGGTAAACAAGATTATCACAAAAGGTTCAAAACAAAGACTCCTAATATTGTACAAGGAAGGCATGGATATAGATCTTACTTGTAAAGTGCTTCCAGTCTTCTCACAGTCTAACTCCTTATAGGGCTGGGTGACCCTTATTGTCTCTCTTTTATAATGCAAGTTGAGGGAGGAGTTAACTAAGTCATGTGCTCCTCCACTTGTATAAAAGAGAGTGAATGTGAAGTGTTTAGTCAGTGTGTGGTAGGAAGGCAATCCTACCAGATGCCTAGCCAGGTTCTAGGTGCCTTTATGGCAGGAATTTATTTTTGTTAAAGACATGATTTCCTGTGCCTTATTCTTTGAAAGTTATGTTCAAGTTCCCCTTTAAGTTCATTTTATTTTTTTCTGCTTCTAATAAATTTCAAAGTATTGGATCCTGACTGCTTTCTGGACTTTATTGGACTCCCCACGTGCACAAAACCACTCTCTGATTAAACCAGCACTTTCTCATATCTGTTTTGAAATGTTCACCTTTAAATTGGTATTGGTGGAACCTGCTACTTCTATTAGTAGCCAGCTTCAGAACAAGTAATTAAATAAGATCAGGTATGTTTATAGCATTAAATACAAGACACAGATCACTTCTAGTTCTTCTGTATTTCAAGCTATATAGCTTGAGTGATATTAATCTATATATGTAGTTCATGCCTTTAACTTGGATAATATATCTGGTTGCTTTTCTTTTTTTTATGGCACCCTCACCAACATATCTATTTCCTTCACTTTATATGGGGCCCAAACCTGAACACAATACTTCGAGTGGGGTCTAACAAGTGATACACACAAGGAAAGAATTAAATTTGTGTCTCTACTATTTATGTTTTTAAGAATACAGTTTAATATATTGCTAGCTCTACCTACTGCAGATTTACACTGATCTAAAGATGTTAGGGATGAATTGACTAAAACACCCAAACCTCTCTTCAAACTCCACCCTAATGTGGCATCCTTTATCAAAACAAACTCCCCTTCCCTCCCCACTCCACATCAGATGGTCTCCAAAATGATACTCCCAATCATTATAATCAGCTTTGATTATACTGATATAGCCTATGGCCTCGACCCTGCTACCTACCTCTCCAAACTCGACACCCTGCTACACTCTTTCTGCCATTTTGCCGCCAGTGCCTGACCCATACCCACCATTGCTCCTTCCACTCTGCTCGCTCCATCCCATCCCACTCCCACAGGAGGCATCTCCACTCTTTTCTTTCACTGCCAAATTCTGGTTTGGGTTACTTGTTGCTCTATATCTCCTTGGTTCTTTTCCGTGCTAACTGCCCCTCCTATGCACTGCACTCCTGGGACTCATGCTCTTTCACCTTTCCCCTTCCCCACTCCACTACTGGTCAGTCTCTATCTCCAACCACCTTCCTCTCCTTTGGAATTACCTCCCCCCAATACCTTAGAAATGCAATCTCTTTCCACACCATTAAACCAGACTTATTAAACTGTGCCCCTTCTCCCCTGTTACTACCCCCCCACTGTGTTACCTCCCCCCCCTTAGCCTCCCCTTACATTATTGGCATAGCCGCTAGCTACCTGGAATGTCCTTCACAACTCTCACATTACATTCTCAACAACTGATTGTGGTTATACAAGATCTTATAACTTGTCTGTAACCTATTTTAACATCTGTTGTAAAATGTCTTATCTACTGCAAAGAGTTATACTCAACTTCTGTAGTAAAACTGTATTAAAACATGCATATTGTAATAATCTATCTTACTGCCTGTACTGCTTCTACTGTTATACTAATCTATACTCCTTCTACAATATAAATATGTTTATACTCCTCAAAATCCTGGCTTTATACTTGCACCCCTGTTCCCCCAGGCCTAGGCTCAGTGTGCCATTCCTGGGTTTCACAACTTTAAATAAATAAACTAAATAAAATAAAGAGAAGTATGTCAGAGGATGCAAGTTGAGGGGCTTGCCTAGAGGGAATTCTTTCCTGCATGACTTTCCTTATAAAAAGTACCTTGAGATTCGATATGGCAACTTCTTTAGATTAGTAACTGCTGTGACTCAAGAGATTCCAGTTGGTGGTAAGATTCTGTGAGTAACTTAAAATCTAGTTTAGATTTTATTAAACATATTCTATCTACATTCTGACTATGCAAAGCATTATTTTTCATTTCTATAGTGTTACTGCATTCTCCATAGACTTTAATGTATATAACCCTGTGCATTATGTAAAATATTGTGAAGTAATAAATGGAGCATAATGTGTGATCACCTATCAGTAACAAGCCTATGTAGTCATTAAAAGGTTGCCACTGTGACTATTTATACATTTGGAGTGACATGGCTACCTCAAGATGGCAATACATGCTTTGTTGCTGACAGTGGACTATACATTGTCTTGCATAGTATATGGTCCACATAAACATAAGTAAAAAGTGGCAGGATACTTAATTTTTCATTTCTTGTTTAAATCACCAACTCTCTCTTCTGGGTCTAGCTCTCATCACTGTGTCTGGTTCAGGAAGACCAGAGGTTTGCATAACATGCATGCTCAAACATGTTCTATGTTGTTATAATATCGATGTAATGAACTCACAATGGCATAACATCATGACATCACAACGATAGTACAACAATGATGTGAATCAATTGAATTCCGTTAATAATTTTGTTCTATCATACGTTATATATTCATTTTATATATTTTATGCTTTATGGCTATATTTTTAAGGGTATAGATAACCTGGTATAATTGGCCAATGCATGATTCATCTCAAAAGAGATAGGCTACTAATCTGTGCAAAGTACACCTGAGCTTAGCACAATGCAGGTGATTCACGTCACACCTGTGCTGCACGAACTGCACTGGCTGCCGGTATGATGGAGGATCACCTTCAAGGTCATGTTGCTGACCTATAAGACCCTACATGGACAGGGACCGGGTTACTTGCAAGACCTCCTTCAGCCTTACTGCCCACTCTGCTCCACCGATGAGGGACTGCTAGAGGTTCCCAGAGTCTGTCTTCAGACATCAGGTGATAGGGCTTTTTCTTTCGTAGTCCCAAACCTGTGGAACTCTCTACCTCGCCAGATTAGAGAGTGCCTGTTCACCGAGACTTTTAAATCCTCACTAAAAATATATTTATTTGGAATGGCATTTGGGGATAATGTTTAGTTTTATTACTGCTGCCCTGTTATTTTACGTTTTCTTTGGTCAAATGTTGTTTTATGTTGTATATGCTCTTTGTTTTTTTGAAAAGTGCTTTAGAAATAAATTCTGATTTGATTTGATTCAAAGAGTTGGGGTGTTTGCCCTGGCAAAGGCCACTGTACCGTAAGAGCAGTGGCTAGTTGTGGGATTCAACCCTGAAGGAGAGAATCAATCTGATAGGTGACAGAATACTGAGGTGAATACTCAGTAGGTAGAACGGTAGCAAAAAGCTAGTAGTGCAGAGTGGACTGAACTAGGAGGATCAATCTGTGGCACTGCTGCTGCCTTTTTGTGCACTATTGTGTCTCTTGTTATGCCATTTGATGAACTGGGACCCCTGCTGTTTCTCCTGCTATATTACTACTGTTGTGTTGATATAAGTATGAAATTATCCCAGGTCATGCTGAAAATAGGCATATGCATGCCTTGTATATTTTCCCTGGTATCAAAAACAAATTATTTATATATATATATATACACACACACACACACACACACACACACACACACACATATATTTATATAGATGATATACATTATACATACATATATACATATACTGTACATGTATATGTATATATGGCCCCAATATTCAGAGTTGCACCGGCAATGGTGCATGTGGTGGTGCAGTGCAACTGTGTTGCACTGGTGAAACCCAGGGATATATTCATAAGAGATAAGCAATGGTGCATCTCCTCTAAATATATAAAATAATGCATACTGAGCAAATACGATGTGATGGCACATCCCCCCCCCCCCAAGACAGGGCTGAATACCAGGAATGGGAACTGCAACATTGTTATGCTGTGCGCAAATTCCAGGTAGTCAGCCTGCAGTATGCAAATGGTACCATAATGTATGCAAGGCACAAATGGGGCCATTTGCATGTCATTAAGGCCCCATTTGCATGAGTTGTGCAGGGCAGGTCAGTAAAATGTGCATTGCGCCATGCACAGCATGTGGTACTGCCAGAGGGGTCTAGTGGCACTCCCTTCCCTCCCGTAGCCCCGATTGTGGTACAATGAATATTTACATCCTCCCTAGTAGTCTAGTGGCACCCCATCCCTCCCGTAGCCCCAATCACTATAAATTAAATATATTCCCTGGTAGTCTTGTGGCACCCTCCATCCTCCTGATGCTCCAAACCCCATGAAATACATACTGAACTCCCCCTGGTAGTCTAATGGCCCCCCTACCCCTCCCATAGCTGTGATGCCCCTATAATAATATTTATTCTTGCCTGGTAGTCTAGTGGTAACCCTCACCCCACCCATATCCCCAATTGACCTTATGAGCACTGAAAATATTTCCCTGGTGATCCAGTGGCACCCCAACCCCCCCAACACAAGACCCCCTGCTCAACCAGCTCCTCCCCATTAATGGCAGGCAGCAATAAGTCCACCCACATACCTCTGTGGATGCCTTACAACTGATACTGTAAGCTGTCATTTGGCGGGTATGAGGGGGGAGCTGGGTGGGCAGGGATATGGGCAGAGTAGGGGTTACCACTAGACTACCAGGGAAGAATAAATATTATTTTAAGGGCATTGCAGCTACAGGAGAGGTGGGGGGACCACTAGACTTCCGTGGGGATTTAAATAGTTATTTGACAGGGATCAGAGCATTTTCGTACTGGTCAGATATACGGCTGCAGAGTAGTGTCGCAAAGTAGTGTTGTACCTGTGACACTTTTTGCAAATTTTTGCGACAAAGTGTTACAATTTGTGAAAGTACTTTTTCAGACTTGGCCAAAATGACAGGAATTCTTTGCCACCCTGCTGCAAAAGAGCAGTTTGGTCTTTTGAGCTGAAATTTGGAAGGGAGGCAGCCAACATCTCACAGATGTGCCTTTTTGTGGTTTGGTGAAAAAATATTTCATGGATGCCAAGCTACGGTACTCCGAAGTTGGCATTTTTTCCCATGGACTAACATGGTGGTGTCCACCGTGCCTTTCAGGGCTCATATCTCAGAAACGGTGCGAGATATGGATTTTTTCTATGCATTTAGCAAAACGGAGGCAGGAAAATCATGAATCATGGGATTTTTTTTCCTACGTAGCACAGTTCCTGAGATATAAGCAATTTAGTCTTCCAACAGCTCATGTTCTGCTCTAAGGCTCATTATTATGCATACATTCTTTGTACACAAAGGGTGGGATATTCAGAAGGGTTGCATGGTGCAACACAGTTTACCATCTTGTAACCAATCACCAGCGATAGTCAAAGGGAATGTGCCTGGCACAAATCCCGATGCACGGAGAGCATCAGTAATGTATCTGCGGCGCAAGTGGGGAGGCGTGTCATGCATGCTCCACACATCCCGATATTCAGCCCGGATGTGCTGAGCCCATGCAGGTGCAACCCCTACTTGCTGCACACAGTTGACCCCAAAAAGGAGCAACAGCTGGCCACCCACAGGTGAGCTGTCAGACAGCAGGGTGCAACATGGCAGCTGCCAGCTGTGGGTGGCCACCAAGCTCCAGTGGCACCTTCATGGCAGCGGAACCCCCCGTGCCGATGCGCGCATATGTAATATGACAGGTCCAATATCCCTGGTGGTCCAGTGGACCACTCGCAGCCCAGTCACGGGTGTCAGTAATGAATTATGAAAAACCAATCCATCTCTGGTGGTCCAGTGGTATCCCCTCCCTACCCGCCCACTGAGCCCCAGCACCCCGCTCCACCCCATCAGGTGCGGGCGGCAGCTCCCCACCTGCCAGCCGACTGCCTCCGTATGGTAGAGCTGTATGCCTATTGGTCCACAGCCCGCGATCGGGCTGCATTCGGTCCACTGGACCACCAGGGATATTGGACATTTTACATTTCATACATATGCCTACGATCGGGCAGTGGGGCACTTTGCCACTTGTACAGGGGGTGTCGGACTCCGACGGCTGCAGCCTGGCATGGCGCCAGATGCATGTCGCCGGGGATGGGTGCACCTGCATGCAAATGGGGCCATAATGACATGCAAATGGCCCCATTTGTGCCTTGCATGCATTATGGCCCCATTTGCATGTGCACTTTTGAATATCGTGGGTGATGCACCTAGCGCTACGGCAGTTGCACTAGCGCATCCCCTGCCCCTCTCAGGCCACTTGCGCTGGTGCAGTGCCACTGTGCCATGCAAATTGTGGGTGGTCACAGTGCGATATTCAATCAGTGTTCCCCATTCATTACAACTGAGAGGCGGGCCGCCACGCTATCTTAAATGGCTGCCTCTCATTTTAAAGTCCCGCCACTGTTTCTGTGCAGGTAAAAGCTGCCTGTCACTTTAAATCCTCATACTCACGCTAGGAGCATGCACGAGCACAAGAACCCATCCGTACTCCTTGTCATGTGCGAGAAAGATGGTGGGAGGTTGCACAACCGTAGTTCGGGTGCTGGCAGTCCAGGATCATGTGATTGACTCTCCGATTGTCACCAGGTCGCTCAGGAGGAAAGGCACCAAATCTATGCTCCATTCACCAGAGGTGCAGGGAGTGACAGCTGACTTGCCCTATCAGAGCAGTTTACTTTGGGTAAGTCCCAGTTAGGTACATCACTGTACCACTTTGGAGCTTTACATTCAGCTTGTGTCTTGCATCGAGAGTGGATCTCTGACTTTGTGTTCAGAGTGTCAGCATCGGTTGCGTTTATACTGAGCAGTTTGTCAGATTTAGTTTTGAGCACATTTTTGAGCCTGATAATTGCATTTCTGATAATAGCAGCATTAGTGGAGTGGGGTCGTGAGTGAGGGGGGAGTGGGGGAGAGAGTGGTCTCACAGAGAATAGTAATAGGCAGCTCACTTCTCAGTTTGGTTTTCTTGCTGCTTTGAAAAAAAAATAATTTTGTAAAAAAAAAAAGGAAGATTACTAGTCAAGTGTAGCACTGCAGAGCCAGTAGAGACTTTATTTGAATATTTTGAGCCTGATATTTGACACATCTGTGTGGTGTGGGGTTGTAAGTGAAGGGAGGAGTGGTGGACAGCACTTCAAGCCTTAAGTGCTGCTTAAAAAGAAAATTACTGCAAAAAGAAAAAAAACAGACTGCACTGTGCCACAGAACAGCCAGTAGTGTGTGTGTAAACTTGACTGTTCACAGACCTAAACTGTATGCCCATATTATTCTTTTGAGCCTGATATACTATATTTCTGCATTGCTGTGGAGTGGGGTTGTGAGTTGGGGAGAACGGTGGGAGAGATTTAGAGAACCTTCTAGGCTCTTGCATTATTTTCTCTTCTGACTGCTGCTTTATAAAAAAGGAGAGAATTACTAGCTGCAAAAAGTAAAAAAGAAAATAAAGCTAGCAGAAGCCCACATATTGCCCACAGGGGGTCTACAGTCTCTGTCCCACCAGTCTGGTTGTGCAGCTTTGCTTCGTCAGTGGTCACTTGTTTCCAAACCTTGATTCAGGGAATAAAAAAATATTTGTGTGAGGAAAAAAAAAATCTGGTCTCCTTAACTGTGCCACCAGGGGGTCTGCACCACTAGTCAGGTTGTGCAGTCTTGCTTCATCAATGGTCACTTGTTCTGAACCCTGATTCAGGGAGCAAAAAAATATTTGTGTGAGAAGAAAAAAAATTCTGGTCTCCTTAACTGTGCCACTAGGGGGTCTGCACCACTAGTCGGGTTGTGCAGTCTTGCTTAGTCAGTGGTCACTTGTTCTGAACCCTGATTCAGGTAGCAAAAAAATATTTGTGTGAGAAAAAAAAATTCTGATCTTAACTGTGCCACAAGGGGGTCTGCACCACTAGTCAGGTTGTGCAGTCTTGCTTCATCAGTGGTCACTTGTTCTGAACCCTGATTCAGGGAGCAAAAAAATATTCATGCGAGAAAAAATATTTGGGGCTCAACCAGCATTACCAAACTCTCGTTCTGTATTGACAAATAAACACACGACAATACTTAGGAAGAAAAAAGCTTTATTGTACACAATGCAGAAACTAACTGACTTTGGTTTCAAATTAACTCAAAAACGGAAACACCCTGATCAAGATGACAATTGTGAGTCAATGACTGGGACAATGCCAGTTGGTCCAGTTGATATCGACGTCATCGTCCAAAAGACTCCCTGCACTTCCTCCTGTAATACAGAAAAAAACACCTCTAAGCATACAGCAACAGGCTTTTATACTGGCTGGCTTAACAAATACTGTTGGTTACAGTACAAAGAAAATGATGGCATGTTTTGTGCATTTTGTATAAAACATAAACAGATGCCCAAATCAGGAACAGTTTGGGTACTCAGTGGGTGTAAGACATTCAGAGAAGATGCTATAAAAAGGCATCAGAACAGTTCAGTTCACATTGTTGCTTCTGAACTGGAAGCTAACTACAGAATTTCAGCTTCAAAAGGTGGAATAGAGCAGGCAATGCAGCAGGCCCTGACCCTAGAACAAGAAGCTTTTGTGGCTTCCCTTCGTTGCATGTACTGGCTAATAAAAAATGAGCTGCCTCACACAACGAAATATGGCTCACTGCTGGACCTCGCCAAATCAATGGGATGCAAATACCTAGACAATATACATATTGCTGATGCTGTTAAATATTGTTCTGATCGAACTGTCGGAGAAATGGTTCTCTCTCTGGGTGAGGTGGTCAGGAGATCAGTTCTTACAGATTTGAAGGCTGCCAAATGTTTTTCATATTTGGTGGACGAAACAACTGATATTGCTGTTATGAAGCAGCTCATTTTGCATGGTATGTACTGCAAAGAAGGAAAACCCAGAGTTTCTTTCCTGGGACTTGAGGAACTAATTGATGGAAAGGCAGAAACAACTGTTAAAAAAATGCTGGAGTTCTCTGATAACAATAAAATCTCGATTGATCACCTTGCAGGGTTAGGCAGTGATGGAGCAGCCGTTATGCTGGGCAGGCAAAACGGGGTAGCTAAAAAGCTGAAAGAAGTCAGCCCAATTCTTGTTGAAAATCACTGTATGGCTCACCAGGAGGCCTTGGCTGTAAAGGCGCAAATGAAGTGAACGCCATTAAAAAGTTTAATCAAACACTAGATCACTTATACAGATATTATGAAAACTCTGCTGTTCGCATGGCTGCTCTGAAAGAAATTCAGCAGGCAATGGAGAACCCTGTTTTAAAGCCTAAACAGGCAAAAGCAGTTAGGTGGTTGTCCCATGATGCAGCATGTGACACACTTAGGAAGATTTTCCCATCTGTTGTTACGCCCTTGCATAGAGAGGCCTCTGAAAGGCATGATCCCCAAGCTGTGGGCCTAGTAAAAATTGTGGAAAATTGGGAGTTTTTCTCTATTTTATGCATGATGTGTGACATACTTCCACACCTTAGCATCTTATCTAAATGCTTTCAAACATCAGCTCTGAATTTTACTGATATAAAGAGACATTTACATTCCACTTTAGAGATTCTTAGGGCACGCCTACTGGTACCTGGTCAGTACTTTTCCGTTTCGCCTGAACTAGTACTTCTGAATGATAATGGCCTGAACTTGCCATTTAGTGAACCACAGTTACACCATTTCAGAACCTCTGTGCATGACAACTTTATTAGGGCCCTAATTGCTCAAACTGAGCAAAGGTTTCCAAGCACAGAACTTTCGGATGCGTTCAGTATCTTTGACCCAGCATGATACCGGAAGGTGATATTGAAGAGTTGTAAGGGTATGGTAGTGATGGCCTTGAGATTATTCTTGGTCAGTATGCTACTGTTGTGGATGTAGATGCTTCGGCACTGGAATGGGCTTCCCTGCGTAGTCTCATGTTCACGGAAAAGATGGCCTTTAAGACTATTTCTGATGTGCTGCATGCTCTAACTACTAAGTATGTAGACCTGTATCCAAACATATCTACTTTGGCAGAACTGGCAATGATAATACCAATGTCAACTGCAGATTGTGAGAGGAATTTTTCTGCACTGAATCAAATAAAAACGCAGGAACGAAATAGATTAAGTGCCAGTGTGCTACATGCACTTATGCTTATCTCAATTGAGGGCCCTGATGTTGACAGTTTCCCTTATTTGGAAGCTGCAGCTCATTGGGCAGGACTGTGAAACCGAAGATTAGATCTTGGCCTTGCAGGCACTAGTAAAGAGATGTAGTATGGCTGCACCAAAATGTCAAGACTCTCACAAACTGTTGCCTGGCCTGCAACTAGAATGCAGAGGTTCTCCAGTATGTTTTATCACAATTTTCTTTTGCTACTGCACACTATAGAGGCCTCCAGATCATCATATTACTCTTATTTCTTGTTTCTTATGCATTTATTGCATCCCGACTGACTCCGCCCACTGGTAGCTCCGCTCTTGTGGCTCCTCCCCATTACTACCGCTCTATATTTTCACGCAATGTGGAACACTGTTCAATGGTGCTGAGCCATGGCGCAGCACCGTTGAATATCACCCTGTCAGCACCCTGGCACATCACAGTTGCGCTGCACTGAGGCTTGCGCCACGGCCTGGAGCAGTCTGAATATCCCACCCACTGTGTTTCTCTATGCAGCTGTTGTGTAAAAATAGGATGTGCGCTTACGTTACTGTTACACTTAGCATTACCACTTGTGTTTCCATACCCGTTTGAGTTACTGTTCCCGTGTACACCACCGTGTGTATTATGCTTTGCATTCTCGTTTGCATATGCGCTTGTGTTTGCATTTCCATTTCTGTTTCCTTTGGCGTTATTCTTCATGTTATCTTTACCAGCTGCGTTTACAAGTGCGGTACCGTGTGTGTTGCAGTTTGCGTTTCCGTGCATGCTTGCGTTTGCATTTCTGTTTCCTTTGGCGTTATTGTTGCTGTTACTGTTAATTATTTACAATTGCGGTAGCGTGACCCGTTAGCGTTCTGGTTTACATTTCCATTACCTTCATTTCCATTCCGTTTTGTTTCCTTTCATTATTCTTCATATTAACTTTACCATTTTGCGTTTACGATTGTGGTACCATGCCCGTCGCATTACAGTTTGCATTTACGCAGCACTTGCATTCATGTTTCCGTTTCTGTTCCTTTGGCGTTCTTTTGCTGTAACACTTAACATTTGCATTTTCAAATACGGTGCCATCACTATGCGCATTACAGTTCGCGTTTTATGCGCGCATCTCCGTTCTGTCACTGTTCGCTTCAGCGTCACTTTGCACTTGCGTTTCTATTAACATTTGCTTTACCATTTACGTTTGCATTGCCATGTGCGTAACTGTTGGTGGTTGCATTTGTGTTGCTGTTCCTGTTACTATGTGACAAGACATCACATGGTGGGAGCGCAGGGCCCTTTGGGCCCCGTGCTCCCCCCACCATATTACATTCACTATTTATCATCCTCATTCTCAAAAAGAAGGGAAATTAGAGCCAAAAAAATCCGTTTAATGCATTAGTTAGGGTTGTTCCACAGCGACAAAAGCAAGGAAATGCGGTGTTAGGGTTTAAAGCCCCCCTTGGACCCTTCCAGCCAGCATCGGGGTGCGCACTCTCACCCCATTCTCCTATACCTCAGCTTCTTTACACATGTGATGATGTAAGAGTTAGGGCCGATGACCCCAACAAGCACCCTGATGCCGGTTGGGGGGTCCAAGGGGGGCTTTCAACCCTAACACCAAATTCCTCACTTTTGTCGCTGTGTAACAACCCTGATGCATTAAACAGAGTTTTTTGCCTCTAATATCTATACACACACACACACACACACATATATACATATATTACATGCAATAGTAAAACAGGAGGCTTTTGTTAGATTGTAAACTAATCGCAAGAATGTTGTACCTGGGAGTGAGGAGATAGCTCCTGTCATGCTGACCTTTTCTTTAAAAGTCAGACCAGGGAAACAGTCAAACAGCTAGAGACAGAGGATAATGCAGGTGGGCTGGGTAAGGTAAATAAGAGGAACCAAACTTGTTTACATACATAAGTATCTGAGGAACTTAATTGTTTTGAGTGACATGTTATTGACATAAGGTCACCCACATTTATGTCAGAGACAGTCTGGAAAAGTCCTACATATGGGGGAGGGGGGCAGCATTTTGTCTCTTGAGAGAAGGGGACTTAAACATAAGGTGTGGACTGATCCTGTGAAATCATGTGAGCCAGTAGCCCTATTTCGGACATTGCACAGACTACAGACCCTCTTTTATAATGGGGTAAGACAGATCTGATATTGTAAAGACTATCTGATATTATCAATTGTTGTGTAATCTAGTAAGAAGTGATCTAATGCATGGAAAGTTTAGTTTAAGAAACTTGTATGTAAGCACCACAGTGGTACAATACTCTCAACAAAGAAACTCTTACTGCTGCTGCTCTTGGCCCTTTTAAGAGACAACTCCAACTTCATCTAATTTCAACTAGTCGTTGTGACTGCCTCGCCTAATTGGGGGCCCAATGTTCACTGCCCTCCACTTCAGTCTTGAAAGCGATCTCTCCCTGCCTTGCCTCCTTCTACCTGCCTACCCCCTTGCCCCCTCTCCCTTTCCTCCCCCAGGGCATTTCCTGACTTCTATCCCTCCTCTTCCTCCCCTTTTAAAGCTCTTACCCTCACCCTCTACCCTCCGACAATGGCCTTCCTGCCTGCTTACCCCCTTCCCTCTCACCTGCACTGCTTATTTTCCAAGATTGCCCTTGGCTGGTTATGTCATGTTACCTAACATTTGGCACATTTTGAATCACTGGAATTTCCTAAGCCTCAGTCTCTTACTTCTTGTTATTGTGTAACTATGTATTATTATGTTGACCTTTGTATGAATGTATACCCCCCCATTCCTTCAACGTGGAACCTTTGTAAATGAGCAGTTCTTGCTCAAAGGTATTTGTAATCCTAGATTTCAATCAAATAAAAATAAAAATAAAAAAGTTCTAAGCTACATTATGACTTATTTTAACATGTCATGTATGTATATTCTCTCTCTGTATTTGCATATTCCTACACTCCCTGTTCCCTACATATTTACATATTGTGTTACTATACTCCCTGTTCTCCATAATTAACTATTACTGTAATTCATTTTCTTTCCATACCTATCTATTCTTACACTTCCTTTTCTGTCCATACTTATCTATTCCTGTACTTCCTTTTCTCTCCATACTTACCTACTCCTACACTTCCTTTTCTCTCCATAGTTGCCTATTCCTGTGCTTCCTTTTCTCTCCACAGCTACCTATCCCTGTGCTTCCTTTTTTTCCATGCTTACCTATTCAAACAACATGAAGTCTTGCTGTATTCTGACATATGCTGTGATCACCAACCTTTGAACTGCCCTGGAGAACAAAGAGTTAACTTTCCATGCAGGGCATGGAACGCTGAGCTAGAGCTCCATTGAAGCCTCTGTCTGCTCTTGTTTAAACTCCAACTGTCAGATTCTTTACTCCGCCTTCACCGAACAGTCGCTCCGGAGACTTCTCCTTCGCTCGGTTCAAAAAAGTCGGTTAAAGTGTCATTTTTTTCACTCGGTTTCGACCGAATTTCTGCTACTGAACCTGTCAGTTTAAGTCTCTGTCTGTGGTACCGTGAGTACTAGATAGGTTTTTGTATTAGTTTCTGTGTAGAACTTGTAAACATTAGATCGGTTCGGTTTGAACTGATCAGGTTTGTGTTGAAAAACTTCTGTCTTTATTAGAGTGTGGTAACCGGTCCATATCGGTTCTAAAAAAAAAAATGGATTTGATTACGTTTTTTTCCAAGACCAGTAACACGGTCAGGAACCGATAGGGGTGTATTGCCTGGTGGATTGCCAAAAAAAGGGTAAGCTGTGGTTAGGATTGGCCATGTCTGAGAAACCCAAGGAAAAAAATGGGCCCACTGGGTTTCAACGCTGTAGTGTGTGTGGGGAAGCCTTTGCAAAGGCTGATCCCAACGCCACCTGTGTTTATTGTCTGGGGTTTGACCACCTCAATTCAGACTGCCAAATTTATAACAGTTTTCCCAAAGCTACCCTGGATAAAAGAGTAGGTAGACTGAGGGAAAGGGAGGCCGAGAAGTCCACTGACCTGGATGGCCAGCCCAGTTCGGTTCTGACCGAACCAGAAGGAGTACCCTCTGACCAGGGTGAAACTTCTTCGGGCAAAAGGAGAACCGATTCTGAGGAGTCAGTTCCGGTTAAAAGGAAAAAAAAGGAAAAATCATCCGGTTCGGATCCACAAGTTCTTTTTCTGACCGCTGATGAAATAGCCAAAGCGATAAGGATAGTTCAATCGCTAAATTCGGTTCCGGCCGAACCGGCACCATCTGTCAGGGGCTCGGTTCGGTCAGTTCCCCCGGTTCTGGATTATACTTTAGAAAAATGTTATGAACCAGAGGAGGAGGGAGAGTATGAAGATAATGATGATGGTGATTATGAAAGTTTGGATGTGCCTATTGACGCAGACATCTCCCTAGACAGACCTTCAGGTGTTTCTCCTCCTAGGCTTTCTGAGTCCCCGTCCCACTTTATGTTTTACAAGAAAGTGGCTGAAACCCTCCAGCTTCCTATGGAAGAAGCAGTAGAGGATCAGAAGGAGCCTGACTTTATTGAGATGATGGACATCCCAGAGTCCAGGAGATCATCTATTCCCCTCCATAAATCTTTTGGTAAATGAACATTTAAAATTCTAAAAACTCCTAATTCCATACCTCCTGTGGACAGAAGAATGGACAAGAGGTATTCCCTTTCAGGCTCAGACATGGAGTTCCTTTCCCAGCAATGCAGCCATATTGGGGTAGTGCAGGCTGCTGCCTGTGATAAGGTAAATATTCCCTTGGCTTCACACTCCCCAGATAAGGACTCCAGAAGGATTGATGCCATGGCAAAGAAACAGTACATGACAGCATCTTTGGGACTCAGGCAGGCTAACTATATTGCTTACACAGCTAGATACCAGAAGTCAAGGTGGGACACTGTGCTGGCTCTAGCTAAACAGGCCCCTGATCAGCTTGCCAAGGAGCTGGAGTGGGTGGCTGCAGATGGGATTGAGGCATCCAAGGTGCAATTTCATGCTGCTGTGGACTCCAATGATGTTTCATCTAGAGTCATGGCTACATCTGTGGCCCTTCGAGATGGCTTCTCAGATGTACTAGCCTATCACAGGATACCCAGGCTAAGGCCATGGATTTTCCTGTCATTGGTAATTCTCTGTTTGGGGAGCAGACAGAGAACTACATGAAGAAGATGGATGAGTACAGGACTACCTACAGGAGTGCTCAGGCCAAAGAAAGGCAAGCCACTCCTCAGAGGCAGCATTCCAGGGGCAGGGGCATGCCCTTTCAAAGGCCTTTTTACCAAGCCCAGGCCTCCTCTTCTGCTTTTGCTCAGAGGGGGTTCTTTAGAGGGAGAGGCTGACGTGGTATGAGCAGGTCTGCTTCCACCCCTCAACCTAAAGCCCCTGCCAAACAGGCACCGTGATGGGTCTGCCTAGGCCAATTCTCCAATACCTGTAGGGGGCAGGCTGGCTTACTTTGTCCAGGACTGGAAGTCTTTAACATCAGACAAGTGGGTCCTAGAAGTAGTGAGCCAGGGACTGCAGGGTTTTAAATAATTGATTAGCAGTTTTTTTCTTGGGATGATACTAACTATACAGAAAGTATTTATATAGATTTTCTAGAAGTGCTGTGTTTGTTAAACACAGTGAGGCAAAAGCTATTAATTTTCACAAAGTTTTAGCACTTTTATGACCAAAACGCTAATCAATATTTAGAGTTAAATAAAACCCTGCACTGGTTCTCAGCTTCAAAAAATTTCCCAAGATGAGAACCAGATCCTTTCCACCTGCAAATCCATCAGAGACCCTTGCCCTAGAGGCAGAGGTTTCTTCTCTCTTGGCTCTCAGAGCCATAGAAAGGGTTCCTACCCTACACATGGGCAAAGTATTGTACTCCAGGTACTTCCTAACCCCCAAAAAGACAGGAGAATGGTGGCCCATCCGGGATCTGAGATATCTAAACAAGCACCTTTTAAAGCCAAAATTCAAAATCGCGACTCTGGGAATAATTCTGCCCTCTCTAAGGCCAGGGGACTGGCTAGCCTCCCTGGACCTCAAAGATGCCTATTTTCACATTCCCATCAGGTGTTCCCACAGAAAGTACCTCGGGTTCGAGTTGCCCTCAGGCCACTATCAATTCAGAGCAATGCCCTTTTGCCTAACATCAGCCCCAAGGGTGTTCACAAAGTGCCTGGCGGTAGTGGTTGCTTTCCTAAGGAGAAAAAAAGATCTCCATCTTTCCATACTTGGACGACTGGCTCATAGTGTGTCAGTCTCCAGACCAAGTCAAGTCACGTCTTCAGATAACTCAGTAACTTCTCACTTCCTTAGGATTCCTTCTAAACCTTCCAAAGTCAGTTCTCGAGCCAGCACAGCTCCTCACCTTTATAGGGGCAGAGCTGGATACAATAAGAGTAAAGGCCTTCCTTCCCCCTGGACAGGGCAAGGACCCTTATAGAACTGGCCTCTTCTTTCACCCTTCAGGTGTCTCGACCAGCAAGGTACTTCTTGTAGCTCCTGAGCCACATGGCTGCCTCTACAGCAGTAGTCCAGGGGGCAAGATTCCAGATGAGGGACATTCAGTTCCACTTAAGAGCCTTCTGGTCCCAAAGAAAGGATTCCCTTACCAAACTAGTCCCAGTGACTCGAACCCTGATCCAGGCTTTGCAATGGTGGCAGGATCAGGACAATTTAAGACAGGGAGTTCCTTTTGTCACTCAGTCTCATTCACTAATCCTCACCACAGATGCCTCCCTCTTGGGCTGGGGAGCCCACCTGTCAGTGGAGCCTGATTTCATCTCTTTCCAAATAGATAAAGTGGTCCTAAGAATTAACAGGAAGTTTTTGCCTAAGGTGGTTTCAGATTTCCACCTTAATCAGTCTATGTCTCTCCCTGTTTTCTTCACTGACCATTCCTCCTCTGGAGAGAGGAGGTTGCAGAGCTTGGATGTAAAAAGGGCCCTTAGCTACTACATAGAGCACACCAAGGGTCACAGGTTTGAGTCCCTCCAGTTGTTCCTCACTTATGGAGAGGTTGGTAAGGGCAAACCTGCTACTAAAAGATCTATTGCCAGGTGGATTGTCTCTTGTATACAATTCTGCTATGAGAAATTGGATAGAACCCCACCCTCAGGCCAGAGGGCTCACTCTACTAGAGGTACAGCTGCTTCCCTGGCTGCTGCCAGGGATATTCCTATTTTAGAAATCTGTCAAGCAGCCACCTGGAAAACATTCCATACATTCACCAAGCATTACTCTCTGGATATCCAGGCTAGGAGTGATGCTTGGTTTGGCACAGCAGTACTTCAGAGCCTTTTCTCAAAGTAGGTTCTGTCCCTCCTCCCAGTGCACTTGGTAGTCTACATATGTCAGAATACAGCAAGACTTCATGTTGTTTGAAGAAAAAATTACTCATCTTAGTAATGTTGTTTCTTCTAATGGAGTCTTGCTGTATTCTGACTTCCCCCCTGCCTTCCCTCTCAGAACCTGGTTTTTGGGATGTGGGTGGGCAGGAGCAGTGTTGGCACCTAGAGGTGCCCCTTTCTCACCCTCCTTTATTTTGGGTGTGTGTGGTGTTTTTTTTTTTGGCTTTTCTGACTTGAGTCTTTGCTTTGAAACCAAAAAAACCTTTTTAACAAATTTAGTTGCCAGTTGGCTAGTGTGAGTTTTACAGTTTCCACACAGAACGCCTAGTGAGTATAGCTCATAAAGATCTGACGGTTGGAGTTTAAACAACAGCAGACAGAGGCTTCAACCGAGCTCGAGCTCAGCATTCCATGCCCTGCATGGAAAGTTAACTCTTTGTTCTCCGGGGCAGTTCAAAGGTTGGTGATCACTGCATATGTCAGAATACAGCAAGACTCCATTAGAAGAAACAACATTACTAAGGTAATTTTTTCTTCCTGCACTTCCTTTTCCCTCCATACTTATCTATTCCTGCATTTCCATTTCTCTCTATACTTATCTATTCCTGCACTTCCTTTTCTCTCTATACTTATCTATTCCTGCACTTCCATTTCTCTCTATACTTATCTATTCCTGCACTTACTTATCTCTTTATACTTACCTACTCCTGCACTTACTTTTCTCTCCATAGTTGCCTATTCCTGTGCTTCCTTTTCTTTCCATAGCTACCTATCCCTGTGCTTCCTTTTCTTTCCATTTTTACCTATTCCTGCACTTCCATTTCTCTCCACAGCTACCTATTCCAGAATTTCCTTTTCTCTCCATACTTACCCATTCCTGCACTTCCATTTCTCTCCGTAGCTACCTATTACTGTACTTCCTTTTCTCTCAACAGCTACCTATTTATGGACTCCCTTTTCTCTCCATACTTACCTATTCTACCTTTTCTGTCTATAGCTACCTATTCCTGCACCTCTTTTTTTCTTTTTAGATTCTGTCTCTATCCTCATGCTGACCAGCCGCTATCCACTGATCACCCCAGCACATCACCCCTGACATCCACCAGGATTCACTTCTTGGCATGGAGGTGCCTAGCTAACTGGGATGTGCAGCCTACAGAGGACCAGTGTCATCCTGCCAGTTGGTGTAACATTTTCTGTTTTTCTCCCTTTTTTGGTTCCTCCCACTGCTGGAGCAGCACATCAGTACACATACGTGGAGACATGCACACACTGTGGAACACACATCACCCTCCCTTCATGGTGTCCCCTGATCCATCCTACCTTCAGGCCTCCACCTGGGTATAGTCAATTAGCAGGACCACCAGTCATCCTCCCTGAGACAGGAGAGCTTTCAGACCCTCAATCCTCTCTCTCCCCCAGGTGACCCCTAGCAACATGCTTGCACTGCAAACATGGGTCACCAGCATGGCAGGAGGTAAGGCAATGATGCCTCAGTCCTCCATGCCACTGACTCCTCCCCACTATTCCTGCACTTCTTTTTCTGCCCATACTTATTGTATTTCCACACTTCCTTTTCTCTCTCTACATTTATCTATTCCTTGCACTTTCTGTTCTCCCCATAATTACCTGTTCTTACACTTCCATTTTTCTCCATACTTACCTATTTTTGTGCCTTTTGCACTTTTGTTTCTTTCCATACTTACCAATTCCTGCACTTCCATTTCTCTCCATACTTACCTATTCCCACAATTCCTCTTCTCTCAATTCTGATCAATTCCTGCACATTCTGTTTTCTCCATACTTATCCATTCCTGAACTTCCATGTTTTCCACACATACATGTTCCTACATTTCCTTTTCTCTCCAATCTTACTATTCCCGCTCATGCATTTCAAATGTGAAAATATTTTCTGGATATTTCCCATGGTGTAAATTTTGCTCAAGAAGATGATGTAGGGGAATTAGATGAGGGATTTAGATGGTTTAGAGCAGCTGAGGTAAAGGACGGTATAGAATCCTTCAAGAATAATAAAGCACCTGGCCCAGATAGGATTTCTGTTGACTTTTATAAACTTCTTATAAAATTATGGTCAATTACCCTGGCTGACTTTTATAATACAGCATCAATGTATGTGTTTGTTCCAGACTCATGGTTGGGAAGTTTTATAATACCTATCGTTAAAAAGGGTTCTAGGTCAGATCCAGCAAATTATAGGCCAATTAGCCTTTTGGAAGTGATGGCAAAAATTTATGCTAAGGTACTGCTAAACAGATTACTCAAAATATTAGATCAGTCTCAGATAATTTTAGAGTTTCAAGCAGGATTTAAAAAAGGATCAGGTACAAGAAATCAGGTATTTATCCTCTCTCATTTAATAGAAAAATATTGTAATATTAAAAAACAAGGGCTATTTGTGGCATTCGTGGATTATTCATCAGCATTTGACACAACTGTTAGACCATTATTATGGGAAAAGATGGAAGGAATGGGTATAGATAAGAACTTGATAATTCTCATAAGAAGATTGTATACAAGGAAATGGACCAAAGTAAAATATTTACAATCAGGTGCTTTGACACAAAAAATTGAAAGTAAGATAGGGGTAAGACAAGGATGTGTCCTTGCCCCAACATTATTTAACTTATATATTAATGAAATCATGCAAGAACTGGATAACCCAACTTATCATTGTCCCTATATCGAGCAAGAGAGAGGGATCAAGCAGCAAGAGGGAGCTCATCAGAGCTCTGGGACTGGGACTGAACTTTTACATTTTATTTTTGGTGCCAAAACACTGCAGGCTTGCTGCCCTATTTAACAGGTGACCTGCAGCAGCGCCAGAGAGTGAGTGAGGGATTGAGCAGTAAGAGGGAGCTCATCGGAGCTCTGGGACTGGGACTGAACTTTTACATTTTATTTTTGGTGTCAAAACGCTGCAGGCTTGCTGCCTTATTTAACAGGTGGCCTGCAGCAGTGCCGGAGAGTGAGAGAGGGAATGAGCAGCGAGAGGGAGCTCATCGGAGATCTGGGACTGAACATATATTTTCTCCCTTTCACTCACCCCACACTGTCACCCTTTTAAACAGCCTTTATGGGCTGATAAGGGGAGGTGTTCTCTGGAGGTGGACAAATCAGGACTTCTACTTTAAGGAAACTGTATCATTCTGGGGCAAGTAAGGAAAATCATGAAGATGCAAGTGGGGCTGGGATATTACAGGCAGCTGGGGGGGTGAAACAGAGCTAGGATATACTATATGATTGCTACAGAATAATATTATAGGATCTGAGTGGTAAAACAGTGCTAAGTATACTTTATGAATGCTGTGCAAACTGTTAGAACTTATTAGAACTGTTTAGTTGCTAAATGCTGTGGTAAGCTGTTAGTATCTGTCAGAACTACTTAGTTGCTAAAGTCTTTACCTGGATTAAGAACTAGCTGTGAGGGCTTTTTGGTATCTGTTCAACTGTAAGAGGCTATAAGCCTTGATCTTAGACCACCCCATTATGGCTACTTGGAGAAGGGTGAGGGGTATAATCCTGGGGAGGAGACCAGGCCAAGGAGGGGACATCCAAATTTTTATGGACAAGGACAAATGGGGGGCTCCAGCCAACAGGGCAGGCATATCTGGAAGGAGTATAGGCTGAAAGAAGTAGGCTGCTGGTTAACTAGGATCTGCAGCTTATCCATTAGGTAGGGAAATGGGCAGACTGGGTGGGCCAAGCGGTCCTTATCTGCCATCAAATTCTGTGTTTCTGTGCACGTGCTGTGAAGTAGCGATAATACTAAACTGGCCCTGGTGGGTGGGTGGTTACCCACTCTGCAGGCAGCTTTTGCAGACCAGGGGAGAGTTAAACTGGTTAAGGATGCAACTGGGGACATTGGGGTGGGCAATGAAAGATAATGGGAGAGAATGAGGGACAAGAGGAATGTGTTGGTAGAAGACTGGGACAAGTTTCATCCAACAGGAGGGGAGAAACTATGGAAGGAGGGCATTTCCACAGCAGTAGAAAGGTGATGGGGGTGTCCAGAGGGAACCAAGAGGGGTGGTAGGGAAGGAGGAGGCATTGGGGGTGGGCTAAGGCTCATAAATCGTTTAAACCCGATACACCCATTGGTAGAAGAGGGAAGGGGGAGAGGATGCAAATGATGAGACATCATCAATTCTAAGACAGGGAACTGTTAGAGCTGAGAAGGTACAAACCAGGCAGGAAAAGGTGACACAGGAGATGGAGTCTTCTAGGAGATCAGGAGACATTGAGGAAAATACAGCTCAGGAGGGGTGGAAGGTGGTAGGTTCAGGAAAAAGGAGGAAGAAGCTGGACATCGTGGGCCCAGTTTCAGATGGGGGTGCAGCAAACATGGGAAATACAAACTTGGGGGTTCAGCAGGAAAATAGTTATGCACCCCTCATCACACTGACAGGGGCAGGAAGCGACTGCAAGGGACCATTGCAGGAAGAAGCAGGAGCAAGGAGGATAGGAGATGCTCCCCCAGAAGAGGGCTCAGGGGCACGGAAGCTGGAGGCAAGGGGGAAGTTCTCTTGGGAGCCGGGAAATTGCCCAAAAATGGGGAGGCCCTTTTGGGGACACACCTGGAGAAGACACAAGTTAAAGGAGGAAAAGAGACAGGGGTTAGGATGGAGGGGAAAAGGAGCAGGGGGCAAGGAGGGGTCAGTACTCCAGGGGGAGATACAGCATAGGTCCTGAACATCACTGGTGAAAGAAAAGAGACTGAGGGGGACGGGTCAGTGAGGAGGAAGATCTGGGAAGGGGGGGTCCCTTGCTCCAGAGGGACAAACTTCCATTGTCCACAGTGATCCAGCAGGGTGTAATGGAACCAAGGAGGTCAGGTCAAAGAGAGATATGGGTTGGAGCAGGGGGGATGGACAAGGTTTGGGCAGGAGGGAGAGAGGAGGGGACAAGCAGGAGAATGGAGGGGGAGGGGGAGATAGTGAGCAGAAATGGGGATAAGGAGGCAGTGAGGGTGCTGCTTTTGGGTGACTCCATGACTAGGGGGATCAGGTGGTGAGGGGATCAGGTGGCAAGGGGCTTCCTGTGGTGTTACATCAAGGAGTATACCTGGCCTGATGGTGCATCAGGAAAGACATCACATCTATTCTCTAGCGCAGGAGTGTGGTGGTACCCCTGACATATTAATACACCTAGGTACTAATGATATACAGGGGAACAGTGAGCTGGAGATACAAGCTAGGTTTAGGAAGCTGGTCAGAGTGTGTCAGAATGTGAGGTGCTCGATCTCCTTCTTTGAGATCCTACCGGTGCCCAGGGTCAGTGTAGAAAAGCAGAAGATAAAGGATATAAATGCATGACTCAGCAGATGGTGCGAGACCAGGGGACATGGGGGGGTAGGGGAATGGGAAGCAACCTGGGAGGACAAGGATCTGTTTGCTAAAGACAGGCTACACCTTAGCAATGAGGGAAAAGAGGTCCTGCAGCTGAGACTGGCAGAGTTCATCCACTCCAGGTGGGGTTTAAACTTGTGAGGGGGGAGAAGGTAAGGCCCTGGCCTTCTCACAGGCAGAGGGAAGGGGGCAGAAGGCAGGACCAACAGATAGTGCAAGTGTTGGTCCTGGTAGGCAGAAGGAAAAGGTGGCCTCAGGGTGGGGGAAAAGAAGGAAAGGGGACAGGTTTTTGAGAGTGGTCTTGATAAAAGCCAGGAGCATGGGAAATAAGATGCCAGAGCTGCAGGTGCTGATGGTGGAGGGGGTGGAGGTGATGGCAGTCACAGAGACATGGGCCTCATCCAGACATGACTGGGACCTAAACATACTTGGGTGCACCACTTGCAGAAGGGATGGGGGAAGGAAGGGAAGGGGGTGGCTTTTATCCTAAGGGATAACATAGCGATAAGCAAGGTGGAGGAAGCAGGGGATCATGTAGAGGCTCTCTGGGTCACCTTGCAGGCTCAGGGTGGAAAACGGGTGAAGATGGGGGTGGTATATAGACCCTTTGGGCAGGAGGAAGAACAAGAGGATGGTCTGGTGGCTAACCTTAAGGACCACTGTGGTGGAGGTAAGGACATCACTTTGGTGATGGGGGACCTGAATATGCCAGGAGCAGATTGTGGAACCATGGCGTCCTCATCGAGCAAGGAGAAGTGCCTGTTGGACATCTTCCAGGATGCGTTCCTTACCCAGCTGGTGACAGAGCCAACGGGGGGGCACATCCTGGATGTGGTCTTCAGACGGGGAGCTCATCAGGGACCTGGCTGTTGGGGACCACTGGTGGGTAGTGACCATGCCACAGTTTGGTTCTCCCTAGAACTAGGGGGCAAGGTACAGCCCACAAGAATGACCATGGTGGATTTCAGAGGGGTGGACTTTGGGAGAATGGAGCAGATCCTGAGGGGCTATCTAGATGGGATCAGGCCAAGCATGGGCATGGAGGCATGATGGGAATTAATAAAGGGCTCCTGGAGACTACCAAAGCCTGCACAAGGGAAAGACGTAAGGGGGCGCAAAGCTAGGAAGTCAAGTTGGTGGACGAAGGAGGTCCAGGATGCAGTGAGGGAGATAAAGACTGCTTATAGCCATTATAAAGGCTCTTGGGGGGGCTATATCCAGGCAGGAGTGTGATATGGTAGCCAGGAGGGTCACCAGGGTGGTGAGATCGGCTAAGGCAGGGGCAGAGCTGAGATTGACATGGGATAAAAAGGGGAGAAGGGTTCTTTAGGTACATCAGGGAAAGAAGAAAGGGGAAGGTGCAGATCAGTCAGCTCAGGATAAGGGGTGGGTGGATGGAAGAGGTGGGGGAGAAGTGTGAGGTACTAAATGAATTTTTCACCTCTGTCTTCACCAAAGGGGGGAGAGTAGCACTGGAAGGAGTAGGGGTAGGGGATACAGTGGTTGAAGAGGGGGGAAAGGATGAGGAAATACCTAGAGGTAGGGTGTTGGATGCACTCAAGGCCCTAAGAGGGGACAAGGCACCGGGCCCTGATGGGATCCACCCCAGGGTGCTCAGGGAGCTGGCTGATACCCTGGCCACCTCCCCTAGCAGACATTTTCAACTCCTCCATGCAGTCTGGGTGGGTACCTCAGGACTGGAGAATGGCCCACATTGTGCCTATCCACAAGGGAGGCCTGCAAGAGGAGCTAGGTAACTATAGGCTGGTTAGCCTGACATCGGTAGTAGGCAAAGTGATGGCGAGCATCCTGAAGGAAAGGATAGAGGGGGTACTGAGGGCTCGGGTCACATAGACATTCTCCAGCATGGCTTTGTTTATGACAGATCGTGCCAGACAAATCTGGTGGAGTTCTATGAAGGGGTGACAAGGGCGCTGGATAAGGGCAGGTCAGTGGATGTCCTCTTTCTGGACTTCAGCAGGGCTTTTGACTCCGTGCCACATCACAGGCTACTGGAAAAGCTAGAGAGTATGGGGGTGGGGGAAAGGAAACTGGCTGGCGGGATGGGTACAGAGGGTGAGGGTGGGGGGAGGTCTCGGGAGGTCTCATCCTCAGGGTTAGTTACAAGTGGGGTACCACAGGGGTCGGTGCTGAGTCCACTCCTATTTATTACCTATGTAATGGACGTCAGAAATGGTATCAAGAGTAGGATGAGTCACTTTGCGGATGACTCTAAACTGTGGGTGGTGGTGGATGAGGAGGAGGGAAAGTTGGACCTCCAGGAGGACCTGGAGACTCTAGGGAGGTGGTCAAGAATCTGGAAACTAAAGTTTAATGCTGTGAAATGCAGGGTTCTTCACCTGGGAGACCAAAACCCAACTCATACATACACCTTTGGGGGGGGGGACATTGCAGGTTTCAAGGGGGGGGAAGAGACCTCGGGGTAGTGGTGGATGCCAAAATGAACAACTCGGAGCAGTGTAAAAGGGCGGCAACACAAGCAAATAAAATGCTTGGGTGCACAGCCAGGGGGATAACTTCAGGAAGTAGTGAGGTACTCCTTCCACTGTACAATAACCTAGTTAGACCACACCTTGAATACTGCGTGCAGTTTTGGCATCTCTACTTAAAGAAGGACAATGCATTACTGGAGAGGGTATAGAAGAGAGCAACTAGGATGGTACTGTGGCTAGGGGAAGGCTCTATGAGGAGCAACTGGGGAGCTCAACCTATACTCATTGGAGGAGAGCAGAGATGGGGGATATGATAGAGGTTTTCAAGTATCTCAAGGGGGTCAATAGGGTAAGCCTTGAGGGGATCCTACAGCTAAGGGAACTGGGGGCCACCAGTGAACACCCCATGAAGTTGGATGGGGGGAGGTTGAGGGGGGAAACAAGGAGGCACTACTTCACTGAGACAGTGATGGAGCCCTAGAATGCATTGGCCAGAGAGCTGGTGGCTGCTACTTCAGTGGATGAGTTCAAGAAGGGCTGGAATAGGTACAGGGGGAGGGTACGTCCAGGAGCCCCTCTAGGAAATAGGGGTCCTTGCGTGGGAGGGAGGGAGGAGGGCTAAAAATCGGTGCCCGGCAGAGGCACTGACCATCGAGCAGACTCAATAGACCATAGGGCCTATTCTGCTGGCTTCATAGTATGTTAGTATATTGCTCAGAAATGGATAACTGTCTTAGCATATGCCAACAATTTGGCAGTTTTATCTACCTCATGATTGAGACTACAAAGAGCCTTAGATAAATTAAATGTCCTTTCAGGAAAACATAATTTGAAACCTAATGCGAGTAAAACCAAAGTGAGGTTGTTAGGTTCTAGTAAGGGAAACAGAAAATTAACATTAGCACAAAAGAAGCTGGATTTTGTATCAGAATTTTCATATTTAGGGGTATTGGTAACTAAACAGCTGTAGATGGGTCAAACATGTGGGATGGACTAGGAAGAAAACAGACCAAATGATAAAAGCCCTCAAGAGATTTAATAATACATATGGAGGCTTGACAGTAACTCCTATGTTAAAGACCATCAATGGGAAAGTGATAAGTCAGGCCTCTTATTTGGCCGAGATATGGGAGTTGGAAAACTTGAGCAAATTTGAGGCAAAATTAGATAAAACTTCTAAAGAAATTTTGAGACTTCCTGTAGGAACACCGAATATGTTAGTAAGAGAAGAAACAGGGCAGATTAAATTAGAACATATACTGTAGTATATGAGAGGATGACAAATTGTTGGGTCAAAGCATTCAGGGAAAAAAATAACAATAATTGGTAAGATGATGAGGGAAAAGGAAAACAGTTACTTGTATATAATAAAGGGTGGCTATCTTTTGTATACAATCTATTAGAAATATACAGGTAAAGGTATTTAAAAACATATACAGGACAGAATATACAACTGAATTTAACCTACTGTAAAGAAATAAAAAAACAGATATATAAATATTCAGAAGGGAAAGATATGGAGGGGATTAAAAATCTTAGGGTTGCAAAATGGCTAGCTAAGAACACCAAGCAGCGCAGGTTAACATTTTAACTTAATGCTATCCATCAGCCAGAGCTCAGAATGATTCTAACACTTAGATTTGAGGTATTCCCGAGTAACATACTGGAAAAAAGATAGAATAAAAAAGTGCTATTGGGCTAGAGCGCTATTGTTATGTGAGAGAGGAAGAGGATCCGAGGCATGTGACCCTTAGGTGTCCATAGTATGATGATACTAGGCACAAATGCTAGGGGCAATACCTAAAGGGGATGCATTTCCCTGCTAGGTATATTCTGGATTTCATATTTAATTCAGAAAGTATTGAAGTTTTGACTAACTTAGCAATATTCTTGACAATTACCAGTATTGTATTAGAAAGAAATGTATACAGCAATATCTCCCTTTACAATAAGCTGCCTTTATAATAAAATAAAGAGACAGGGCAAGTGCAATATGAGTATTGTATGTACTCTTAATTAGGCAGCTATGAGGAGTTGGGCTACTCTTGGAAATCTGTAGTTTGTGTAATAATTAAAATAGGCTATTTTTTTTCAGTGGTTTTAGCTATGTACAAGAGGAGACATGAATTTATGTCAATTCTCATTATCTTGTGATGTTTATGATGGAATTCATGTAATGTACTTGAATGTAATGCTGTTTCTTTTTAATGGATATTTATTTGTTGTAATGACAATTGGTTTGGTTGAACAATAAGAATAAACAAACATCCATTTCACCCCATTGCTATTATTAGTGCACTTCCTTTTCTCCTCACATTTACCTTTTTCTACACTTTTCCTGAACTTCTGTTCACTGCATACTTACCCTTTCGTGAACTTTCAGTTCACTCCATACTTACTATGCATTCCTGCACTTCCTTTTCTCTCTCTATACTTACCTATTCCTGCACTTTCCTGTCTCTCCATAATTGCCTATTCAGTACTCGCCTTTCTCTCCATAATTACCTATTTCAACACTTTCCTTTCCCTCCATAATTACCTATTCCAACACTTCCCTTTCTCTCTATAATTACCTATTCCAACACTTCACTTTCTCTCTGTAATTATCTATTCCAGCACTTTCCCTTCTCGCCATAATTATCTATTCCAACACTTCCCTTTAAGTCCCTGTTCCTACACTTCCTTTCCTCTCCATAGCTTCCTAGTCCTGCACCCCCTGTAAATACAGCTGACAAAGCAGGGGTGTCTAAAAGCACTACCAAATGAGGCAACTCTATAAATGCAGCAACAATGTCATTAAAAAGCCCCTTTCAGATACCTTAACTCAGTTATCTGCATTCACATCATCACACAGACTGTGCTTATCTAAACATAAAACTATGTACTCTTAAATACAGGGTGCAGGAACATGTAAGGGTCATTACAACTCAGAATGCGGAAAATTCCCTTGGGATCTTGTGTGTGGAGGGCTTGTTTTAAGAAAGCTGTGTAGTAAGTTGTAAGCTATATTAGGATTTGGTTCAATTTAGTGTTTCTATTAATCCATGTTTGCACTATATTTATAAATTCCTACACCCCCGTTCTCTACATACTTATATATTCCTATAATCCATTCTCATTATACTTGCTTATTCCTGTACCACTTGTTCTCTCTATACTTACTTATCCCTATATCACTTGTTCTCTCTCTACTTACTTATTTCTACACCACTTGTTCTCACTATATACTTACTTATTCCTATATCACTTGTTCTCTTTATACTTACTTATTCATACACAACTTCTTCTCTCTATATTTACTTATTCCTATACCACTGGTTCTCTCTATACTTACTTATCCCTATACCACTTGTTCTCTCTCTGTACTTACTTATTCCTGTACCACTTGATCTCTTTATACCTACTTATTCCCATACCACTTGTTCTCTCTCTATATTTACTTATTCCTATACCACTTGTTCTTATATACTTATTCCTACACCACTTGTTCTCTTGCAATACTTACGTATTCCTATACCACTTGTTCTCTCTCTACTTACTTATTCCTATACCACTTGTTCTCTCTCTACTTAAGTATTCCTGTACTTGTTCTCTCTCTACTTACTTATTCCTATACCACTTGTTCTCTCTATATTTACTTATCCCTGTACCACTTGCTCTCTCTATGTTTATTTATTCCTACCACTTGTTCTCTCTCTCTATATATACTTACTTATTCCTACACCACTTATTCTCTTGCTATACTTTCTTATTCCAATACCACTTGTTCTCTCTCTACTTACTTATTCCTGTACTTATTCTCTCTACTTACTTACTTATTCTTATAGCACTTGTTCTCCCTATACTTACTTATTCCTGTACCACTTGCCTTCTCTATATGTTTACTTATTCCTACCACTTGTTCTCTCTCTCTCTATACTTACGTATTCCTGTACCACTTGTTCTGTCTTTATACTTACTTATTCCTGTACCACTTGTTCTCTCTATACTTACTTATTCCTGTACCACTTGTTTTCTCTATACTTACTTATTCCTATACCACTTGTTCTCTCTATACTTACTTATTCCTATACCACTTGTTCTCTCTATATACTTACTTATTCCTGAACCACACATTCTCGCTCTATACTTACTTATTCCTATACCACTTGTTTTCTATCTACTCTTACTTATTCCTGTACCACTTTTTATCTCACTATACTTACTTTTTCATGTACCACTTGATCTCTCTCTCTACAGTTACTTATTCCTATACCACTTGTCAGGAACATCTAGAACCAGTCATATTACACCTATGCTGTGTGGGCTGCACTGGCTGCCCATTCAGTGATGGATCACCTTTAAGGTCGGTTTACGAACCTTTAAAGCATTACAAGAACATGGACCCAGCTACCTGCAAGATCTCTTGACTACCTACTGCCCCCTTTGCCTTCTCCAATCCACCATCGAGGAATTGCTAGAGATACCCAGGGTATGTTTAAAGACATCCTGCACCCATGCTTTTACTTTCATGGCCCCTACCCTGAGGAATTCTCTACCTCATTGGTTGAGAGAATGTCCAGCTGTCAAAAGGTTCAAATCAGATTTTAAGACATATTTATTTAATATGGTCTTCCCAGAGGACTTTAACTGATTTACAGATTTTAAATATATTATTAATGCATTCCTTTGTATCTTATCTGTAAAGCACTTTGGTTTTGGAAAGGTGCTACATAAATAAAGATTTGCTTGCTTGTTCTCTCTATACTTACTTATTCCTGTATTTCCATGCCATGCTATGTGAAATGCATGTGACTGCCTTGGTGTCCAAAATCTCTGTCAACTAAGTAAGCAATAACCCATGACAGGGTGTGTGGTTCTTGGGAATTAATCAACAGGTTGGGTGCATTGTGAGGCATGAGGGTGAAGCTCGACTGTCCTCACAGCACCCAAGGTGTTGATTAATCCCCAGTAACCACACACCCTAGAGTCAGTTACTGCACTTATAAAATGGGCACAACAGATTTTGTTTTGTATCTGTTAGGAAAACATTGTTAAATTAAGCAATAATGCATGACAGGGTGTGTGTTGTGCTGGGATAACATCATGCCTGGGGTGATTAGGCACAAGGCCGCAGGCAGTCGACTAATCACCCAAATGATATCCAGCACAACACACTAATATTGATATTGCTATTATAATGTTCGTTGTGTTTTAAGAAAATGAAAATGTGAAATAAATGTTTAAAATACTTTTTCTTATTTTTTGCTAGTGGAGGTATACCTATTGGGAAAAAAATCCTTAGTATCTGTGTTGTCCAGCAGGTGGCGCTGCACTAATATACTTGTGTGTATTTCTTTGTCAGTGTGTGCTTGTGCTGTGATTCTCTGCATTTGTTAAGAACCCGCCTCCCCCTGGAAAAAAAAAAAACAACAAGAGAAGTAGTTAGTTGTTTTCCTTTGAGCTGGTCCTGCTGTACTTCGTGAAATGATAAATAGTTTTTCATTGTTTATGTGAAAGCCGCAAACTGGATCAGGAACTGCTGATGAGTTTAGTGACCACGATCTTACTGCCTGTATTGCGCGGTATTTCAAATAGGATTACAGGTACATGGCTTTTTTTGAATTCTTCGCCGTTTGGTTATAGTGGGTGAAAGTAGTGACTGTTTCTTCGAGGAAATGGGTGGTCTGTGCACTGAGCGAGGAGCGACAGTTTGAAAGTGCTCACGCGACCGCCCAATGCACGGAAAATGACGTTTGAGATAATGGCTTTTTTTTTCTTATTAAAACGTTTCGGAGGGGGAATACAGGGGTTGGGGGTGTAGCGTTGTGCTACTGTGGTTATAACAGCTGGTGTCTACTGAGGCACGAGTGGGAAAAACAAGTGGGCTGTCGATAAAATGGTATGCTTGCAGTGATTTTATTAACATTTGATGTGGTCATCAGAGGGCTGGGACTACAGCCGTGATGTTGTGCTGGGATAACATCACAGCTCCTGTCCCAAATGGACCAATCAGAGTCCAAGATTATTTTATGTCATTGTATAATTGTAGTTGAATACACAAGTTTGAAAGAAGGTGTCATTACACCTAATAAAGTAGTCCATTATTTAATTCTGTGTTACAGTAATTTTCATATGATAAAGTTAAGACACCTGCATTCACATCATCACACACAAAGCAAGTGTAGCACTTTGTGTGTGATGATGTGAAATGTAGGTGTCTGAGCAGGGGATGCAGCACAGACAACAAAGCAAGTGCAGCACTTTGTGTGTGATGATGTGTATGCAGGTGTCTGAGCAGGGGATGCAGCACAGACAACAAAGCAAGTGTAGCACTTTGTGATGATGCAAATGCAGGTGTCTGATCTGGGAATGTAGCATAGACAACAAAACTACATACATAGAAACATAGAATTTGACAGCAGATAAGGACCGCTTGGCCCACCCAGTCTGCCCATTTCCCTACCTACTGGATAAGCTGCAGATCCTAGTTAACCAGCAGCCTACTTCTTCCTACCCCACCCCCTAGAATGGCCTTATGACTGTCCCATGCATGCTTGAATTCCACCACTGCTTTTGACTCCACAACCTCCTCCGGAAGGCCGATTCCATGCATCCACAACCCTCTCTGTGAAAAAATACTTCCTTAAATTACCTCTGAGCCAACCCCTCTATCTTCAAATTGTGCCCCCTTGTTCTTGCACACCTCTTTTTTTGAAAGATGCTACCCTCTTGGACTTTGTTGATTCCCTTGAGGTACTTGAAAGTTTCTATCATGTCCCCCCTCCCTCCTTTCCTCAAGGCTATACATATTAAGCTCCTTAAGTCTCTCTTCATATGTCTTCCAGTGCAGACCCTGCACCATTTTAGTTGCCCTCCTCTGGACAGCTTCCATCCTGTCTATGTCTTTGTGGAGACTGGGTCTCCAGAACTGCACGCAGTACTCCAGATGGGGTCTGACCAGCTGTCTGTACAGAGGGATAATAACTTCCTGTTTTCTACTGGTGATGCCTCTCCCTATGCATCCCAGTATCCCCCAGCCCTCCTTGCTGCCCTCTCACATTGCTTGCCCACCTTTAGGTCATCTGATATGACTACCCCAGGTCCCTTTCCATTTTTGTTGTTGTTGGTATCTCACCCCCCATTGTGTACCCTTCCCCTGGGTTTTTGTTTCCCAGGTGCATTACCATGCACTTCTTAGCACTGAATCTAAGCTGCCATACATTTGACCATTCCTCTAACCTTGCCAAGTTCCTTCTCATCCTTTCCACCCCACCTTGTGCATCAACTCTGTTGCAGATCTTTGTGTCATCTGCAAAGAGACATACTTTTCCTTCCAGTCCCTCTGCAATGTCGCTTATAAAGACATTGAAGAGGACCAGTCCTAATGCTGAACCCTGCGGTACCCCACTAGTAACCCCCCTTTCTTCAGAGTGGAATCCATTTACTATTACTCTCTGTGTCCTATTCTCCAGCCAATTCTTACCCAGGCTGTCATCTTGGGACCCACTCCCAGGCTGGCTAACTTGTATATTAATCTTTTGTGTGGGACTGTGTCAAATGCCTTGCTAAAGTCTAGGTAGGCCATGTCCACAGCCCCTCCCTGATCTACTACTTTGGTCACCCAGTCAAACAAATCTATCAGATTCATCTGGCATGACCTTCCCACTGTGAATCCATGCTGCCTTGGGTCCTATGCCCCTCTGGCCTCTAGATACTTGACAGTTCTTTCCTTCAGAAGTGATTCCATCATTTTCCCTATCACCGAGGTTAAACTAACAGGTCTGTAGTTTCCTGCTTCTGCCTTGCTCCCACTTTTGTTGTCTGTGCTGCATCCCCTGCTCAGACACCTGCAGTTGCATCATCACACACAAAGTGCAACACTAGCTTTGCTGTTTATCCTGCATCCCCAGGCTCAGACACCTACATTTACATAATTACTCACAAAGTGCAACACTAACTGTGTTGTCTATGCTGCATCCCAACTCAGACACCTGCAGTCACATCATCACACACAAAGTGCAACACTAGTTGTGTTGTCTATGCTGCATTCCCAGCTCAGATATGTGCATTCACATCATCACACACAAAATGCAGTGCCAGCTTTTTTTGTCTATGCTGCATCCTCTGCTCAGACCCATGTATTCACATCATCACACACAAAGTGCAACACTAGCTGTCTTGTCTGTGCTGCATCCCCAGCTCAGACTCCTGCATTCACATCATCACACACAGAGAACAACACTAGCTTTGCTGTTTACACTGCATCCTTAGCTCAGACACTGACTTTTACATCACCACACACAAAGTACAACACTAGCTTTGTTGTCTATGCTGCATCCCAAGCTCAGACACCTACATTTCACATCATCACACACAAAGTGCAACACTAGCCATGTTGCCTATGCTGCATGGTGTTTTTGTCCAAAAAATGATGCAGGCAGAACTATGCACTCTTTGAAATGCAGGTTGTAAGGGACATGTGAGGGTCATCAAAAGTTAGAAACCCTTGGAGCACATTTCTCAAAACATGACAGTAGTGATCCAAAATGTTTGAGATTTATTGGAGCAGAACATGTTCAAGCTAAAGAAAGAGGTGGAACCAACAAAACTCTTGTTTCACCTGGACAAAGCACTGAGCTACACAGTGTGAAACACTGGTGGACTGCTGTTGGGGATATTGGGCTGTAGTATGTTCCTTGAATAATATATTAGTTGCATTTTAATCTAGTGTGCATTGTAGTTTCTTGGTGCCATTCTTTCTGGTTTCTGCTTCAAACAGAACACACAGTGTGTGGAAGATGGAAAGAACAGTTACTCACCATAACAGTAAATCTTCAAGAGGATCTCCTCCATTGGGCCACACCTTTGGAACCGTAAGCCTTCGGTATCAGGACCACTCAGAAACATTTACTAACTGGGGGTTGCCCACATTCTTGCACAATGTCTGCACCTATATAATAATGGGTGACCCCATTGCTCCTCAGCTACCTGCTGGAGACAAGCTCTCAAGGAGAGGCATGGGACTGGAAATATAGTATACACAAGGCACTTATAGACACCTTAAAACAAAGCAGTTGACAAAGCTGCCAGCCGATACCTCAGAAAGGGGAAGGAGGGTGTATGAGTGTGTAGGTATGTAGGTGTGTGCTCACACGCATGCACACAATGGAGGAAACTCTCTCACAAGATCTATGGTGAGTAACTGTTCTCTCTTCATTGGGAACACTGTGTTTCTATCTTGATTGCACTACAGAATGCAGAAAGTCCTCTCAGCCTTTTGTTTAATTGTTTCCTGGGAAATAGGGCACCCTGTGACTATACAGTGTGTGTTTAAATGGCAGCCTAACTGTATCACTTTATGTCATAGGAAGTATGGTAAGGCATTATTCGGTGCTGTGAGTGACCACTCTACACATGGTATTCTCACTATACTTACTGTACTTATTCCTATATATTGTAACTTGTTATGTCTATACTTACTTATTCCTGTATTTCCTTTTCTTTCCACACTTACTTATGCAATTCCACTTCTCTACATATTTAATAATTTTTGCAAATCATTTTATTGCATTCTTTTCTCTTCATACTTAATTCTTCTGATACTTCCTTTTCATTTTATCCTTACCAATTCCTGCACTTAATGTTCTTTGCATACAGTACATGCCTATTCCTGCACTTACTTTTCTCTCCATACTTGTCTATTCTTGCACTTACTTTTATTTCCATACTTACATATTCTATCACTCTGTATTGTCTGCATGCTTACCTAGTACAGCATTTCCTTTTCTCCCCATACTTACCTATTCTATCATTTCCTTTCCTCTTCATCTATTTTTGCACTTCCATTTCTCTCCCTACTTACCTATTCCTGTACTTCCTTTTCCTACCATACTTAACCCATTCCTGCACTTCCTGTTTTCTCCATACTTACTATTTTTATGCTTCCTTTATTTTTATACTTACCTATGTATACACTTGCTTTTCTCTCAGTACTTAGCTATTCCAGTATCCCCTGTAAATGTATTTGACTGAGCTGGGGTGTCTAAAATCTCTGTCAACTAAGAACAATTTATAAATGAAGCAACCGTAACATTTAATAAGCCCTTTTTAGATACCCCTGCTCAGTCACCTGCATTCACATCATCACATAAAAAGTGCAGCACTAGCTTTGTTGTCTGTGCTGCATCCCCCGCTTAGACACGTACATTCACATCATCACACACAAAGTGCACTACTAGCTTTGTTGTCTATGCTGTGTGATGCTCCTGTTCCAGAAAATGAGGTAGGTGGAATTATGTGCTCTTTGAAATGCAGGGTGTAAGTAACATGTAAGAGTCATCAAAACTTAGAAACCTTGGAGCACATTTCTCAGCACATGACAGTAGTGACCAAAAATGTTTGATATTTATTGGAGCAGAACACTTTTCAGCTAACAACTGAGATGGGACCAAAAATACTCTTGCTTCACCTGGACAAAGCACTGAGCTACACCGTGTGAAACATTGTTGGGCTGCTGTTTGGGATATTGGGCTATAGTATGTGCCTTGAAAAATGTATTTTTTATATTTTAATCTGGTGTACATTGTGTTTTTTTTGGTGCTGTTCTTTCTAGTTTCTGCTTTGAACAGAACCTACAATGTGTGGAAGATGGAAATAACAGTTATTGCAACAGAAGAGCTTCAAGAAGATCTCCTCCATTGGGCCACACCTTTGGAACTGTAAGCCTTCAGTATCAGGACCACTCAGAAACATTTACTAGCTGGGGGGCTGTCCACACTGATGTGCAATGTCTACACCTATATAATCATGGGTGACACCATTGGGCCATGCCTTTGGAACTGTAAGCCTTCGGTATCAGGACCACTCAGAAACATTTTACTAGCTGGGGGCTGCCCACACTGATCTGCAATGTCTGGACCTATATAATCATGGGTGACACCATTGGACCACGCCTTTGGAACTGTAAGCCTTCGGTATGAGGACCACTCAGAAACATTTACTAGCCGGAGGCTGTCCACACTGATGTGCAATGTCTGCACCTATATAATCATGGGTGACATCACTGCTACCCAGTTCCCCTCTGGAGACAAGCTCTCAAGGAGAGGCATGGGACTGGACATATAGTATACATAAGGCACTTATAGACAGCTTAAAACAAAGCAGTGTACAAAGCTGCCAGCCGATATCTCAGAAAGTGGGAAGGAGTGTGTGTGTGAGTGCATGCATGCATGCACACAATGGAGGAAACTCTCTCAAAGATCGATGGTGAGTAACTGTTCTTTCTTCATTGGGAACACTGTGTTTCTATCTTGATTGCACTACAGAATGCAGAAAGTCCTCTCAGCCTTTTGTTTCATTCATTCCTGGGAAATAGGGCACCCTGTGACTATACAGTGTGTGTTCAAATGGCAGCCTAACTGTATCACTTTCTGTCATAGGAAGTATGGTAAGGCATTATTCAGTGCTGTGAGTGACCACTGTACACACAGTATGGCCATTTATGTTGCCTGCTTTCAGAATGTTTCACAGTTGATGTATGTGTTGGCACATGTAGCACTGTGCATACTTCACTAGGCACTACAGCCTAAACATCATCTCTTGTAGCTGTGTAGGCTTTGGTTATGCAGTGTTGCAAGGCCTTCTGTCCTGATTACATATCACACTTTGCCATTCTCGCTAAGTATATTGTGTACTGCTTGGGAATCATTCCAAAGGAGTTGCCCAATGGATGTAATATCTTTGATGATTTTCTGTAAGCTGTCATCCCTTAGTGCCTGAATAATTTGATAGATTTCGCCCCCTTTTTATAAAAAGGAGTATCAACGTCTGACGGAGGAAAACTGAAAGGGAAAAACATTAACTCCTTTGACAATCATATGTATCTTCAGTACAACAGAATATCAGTAAAACAACTTTTTCATACAAATCATGGCAATGTTTTCTCCATATTTCCTCTTACAATTTGCCTATAGGTACCACGGTGGGTGTTGATGATGCTGGAGAGCTCCTTTCTGTTTTTGGATACGTTGGAAATGCTGAACAACATCTTCTTTGCTGTTTCTTTAAGGCTGCTTAGTGAAGCTAAAAGCAGACTTTTGTTAAGGGAGTATGATGGTATGACCCAGACCAGAAAAGGCAAATTACCTTTATTTGAGGACTCAGAAGGAAAAGCTCAGTGTGGTATGGACTACCACCCACCTGTATTGTTATGGTAAATACCTCATATTGATCTATATTATTCTAAAAAGGAAAGATTCGATTGAAGCCTGTAATTTGGTAGTACATCCAGGTCCAAAGATTTCAGGAGTGGCCTCACCATGTTTTGTTAGAGTCACAGTGAAGCAGCCCTCTGAAAAGGACCACTGTCTAGTAACAGTGTAAAATCAGACTCCTGACCTTCCAGCAGTACACCATAAGCTGTATGGGCCCTGGCTGTAAGACACAAGTAGGATGCAACCCTGAGATCCCCTTGAGCAACTCCACCATCAATGCTCACTACAGACTCTTGGAGTGCCTTCATGTCTCTCATCTCCACCACTGCTTAGCCCCAACAGGCTGCCTGTACAGACTGAGGCTAGGATGGATGAGACTCTGTCCAGGAAGAAGGATTGTAACTTATTACACCTTTTGTGTGACAAACTCCTTCCAAACTGCATGCAGGATGGATGAATTAAGCGCTATAGTGTGGATGAATTGAGACAGTCTATTTCCTGCTGATGAAATAGCCCATAAGTGGAATTCTGCCTTTCCAGGGTTACTGTTCTCAGATAATCCTTATAAAAGGACTTGAGAGCTAATCTCTCATCCACCAAGCCTGACCTCTTCCAGGACCACTTCAGCTTCCACACTTGTAGCTTCCCTATCTCAGGTTGCCATTGTACCATTGTGAGTTGCAGTGCAAGGTCAGTGATCAGATACAGATTGGTGTGATGGAGTCATAATCAGTCATAATTGCCATGTTACAACCATCAACAATGTCTGCCATGTCTCTATAAAATAATGCTTTCATACTTGAGAGGCCCTGTGTCATCTGGAGCTTTTCAGGTTCCAGTTCACATTTTTGACAGCATTGGACAACTCTGAATTGGGGTATAAATTCTGAGGGGAGGGGCCTGCCAGATTCATAACAATGTGTATTCTGACTACCCTACTGGACTGATGAGACAGACGCATTGGTTTAGTTATGGACAATAGGGAGTTGAGGATAAACGTGCAAGAAGAAAAAATATGCCACTAGGGGGCTCAGTCACATAGGTTAAGCAGGAATGAGGGCAGACTGGATAAATCCATTGGCCTTATCCTGCTTTCAGTCTTGATGTGTCTATGTTTATATCACCTGTGAAATCCTTTCTTTTTTGAATACCACAGAATGTAACAAAGTGCTGGTGGGGTAAGCTCAATGAACTTTACGTACTGTTTCAGTTTTCAAAATGGTACAGGAATGTTACAGTGTAGCCCTTAATCCAGTCCCCTCATGCCCCCAACATACTATCAGGCTTGGAGTTGTAAAAAATGAACCCACCTCCACACAATAATGATCCTACCATAGATACTGTGTTTATTCTTACCTACTGAAACCATGGTTTCATAATTCTGCAGCATCACTTTCCTGTGAAGTTCCTTCTCCTGTTTGCTTAAAATCTTCCACTCATCTTCAGAAAAAGCAACAGCAACATCTTCAAATGTTTCTGGTGTCTGACAGAACATGAGATGTGTTCAGTATTTGCACTGCACACTACATGGTGATATATACAATATGAAGATTTCCAACAGGAAGGGGATAGGCAATGTTAAGATATGTAGTCTAAAAGGCAGAGAGGCTTTGCTGGCACTCACCTAACAAATGAGGAAAGGCAGAAGCAGTAACAGAAACATAGAATCTGACAGCAGATAAGGGTCGTTGGGCCACCTAGTCTGCCCATTTTCTTAACCTTCATTTTCTTCTGCAGACCCTTCTTGATGTATGGCAACCCCCCCCACCCCTATATATAACTTGTGCATGTTCCAGGCATTTCTGAAATGCAGCACTGTTTTCAACCTTATTACCTCGATAGGAATGCTGTTCCAGAAATCCACTACCCTTCTGTGAAAACGTGCTTCATCCCATCCCTCCAGAATTTACCCCTTTCAGCTTCATAGAATACCCCCTTGTTGTAAAGCACCTTTTGCTCTGAAAAATATCCACTTCTGTACCTTATTAAGCCCCATGAGGTATTTAAAGGTCTCTATAATGTCCCCCCTACCTCTTCCTCTCCTCCAGGTTGTACATATATAGCTCCTCAAGCCTCTCTTCATAGGGCTTTTGATGCAGACCCTGCACCATTTTGGTAGCCCTCCTCTGGATTGCCTCCATTCTATGTCTTTCCTGAGGTGTGCTGTCCAGAACTGGATGCAGTACTCAAGGTGGAGTTTTACAGTGATCTATATAGGGGCAACACCACCTCCCTCTTCCTGCTGGCAATACCACATTCTATACACTCCAACATACCTCCAGTCCTTCCAACTGTCTTAGCACACTGTCTGGCCACTTTTAAATAATCTGATCGGATTACTCCTAGGTCTCTTTCCTGTTTGTTCTTTGTATGTATTGATCTGTCCATTTTGTACTCCACTTTTGGATTTCTATGGCTCAAGGGCATTATTTTGCAACTTTTTTTGCATTAAAACTCAGCTGCCATACCCTTGACCACTCTTCCAATCTTTTCAGATTCCTCCACATCTTTTTCACTTCCTGCAGAGTGTCCACTCTGTTGCAGACCTTGGTGTCATCCACAGAGAGGTAAACCCTTCTCTTCCAGTTCCTTGACTATGTCAGCGTGGTTCAGTTGGTAGCACATCCACCTCTGGACCAGAAGGTCATGGGTTCTTGTCCCACATCGGGATTGGGCTTGCACCTAAAAATTGTTGGCATCCAAGCACAGTATTAGGGGGTGCTGTACTGCTGGGGTGTGCCGTCCTTCGGATGAGACGTTAAACAGAGGTCCCTTCTACCCATCCTGGTGTTGTCCTGGTGGGTGTCCAGGTGGAAGTAAAAGAACCCAGGGCACTCTTTGCAAAGAGTAGGGGACATTCCTGGTGTCCTGACCAACATTCCCATTCTCATAAACTGGTTCATGCAATTTCTGGGCTCTGTGTGGGTGATGATGTGAGATATGGCCGCTACTACACATTCAGTCACTTCACTACCAGTCTAGCATTGCTTGTAAAGTGCTTTGGGATACACTGTGTATGAAAAGCGCTATATAAATGCTGGTTCTTCTTCTTCTATGTTGCTTATGAAGACATTGAAGAGGACTGGTCTCAGCATTGATCCTTGAGACAACCCACTGGTTACCCTCACTTCCTCAGAGCAAATTCCATTTACCACTACCCTCTGTGTTCTGTCCCCTAACCAGTTTCTTACCTAAGTTACCACCTTATTACCCACCCCCAGGTTATTAAACTTGCTTACCAGTCTCCTACAGTATGTGGAATGGCGTGAAAAGCCTTGCTGAAATCCAGGTATGTAACATCCATCACACCTCCTTGATCCAACTCACTGGTCACCCAGTCAACAAATCTATCAGATTCGTTTGGCATGAATTTCCCTCATGAAAACATGCTCTCTGTGATCCTACAATCCTTTGGATACAAGACAAGCAACAAAATATTTTTCTTTAGTATTGTTTCCATTAACCTGTCTCTCACCAATGTCAGGCTGGCAGGCCTATAATTGCCTGCCTCTTCCTTGCTACCACTTTTGTGAAGTGGGACTTCATCTACCCTTTTCCAGTCCTCCAGGACCACGCTGGTCTGCAGTGATCTGGTAAATAGGTCTGTCAGAAATGCAGCTAGCACCTTTCTGAGTTCCCACAGCACCCTTGGACATACTCTGTCTGGCCCCATGGCATTGTCCACCTTCAGGTTAGCAGGAGCTTTTTGGACTTCTTCCTCAGAAACTGAACTAGTGTCCATTCCCCTCCCATCAAAGCTCCTGGTGCCTTTTTACGATCCCTCCTCTTCCCTTTCTACTATGAACACTGAGCAGAAGTATTGATTCAACAAGCTTGCCTTGTCTTAATCCCCCTCCATAGTCACACCCTCCCTCTTTAACTGTACAATCTCTTTCTTTGCTTTCCTTTTTTTTTGTAAAAATGCCTAAAAAACTGTTTTGTCCTCTTTTGATACTCCATACGCTATTCCTTCCTCAGTTTACTTTGCACCTTTGTACTGCTTATTACTTTGCCTCCCTCCCTCTGTTTTCCCTCCTTTCTCCTGGATCTCCTTCTACCTTCAGAATACAACTCTTTTAGATGCTAACTTTTCTGCTACCTCTTTTGTGAACCATAACAGTCTCCTTTTTCTTTTACTTTCATGTACTTGCTTGACAGAGTGCTTTGTTGCCTTCACTGTGGTCTCATTTAGTTTGGCCCGCTTTTCCTCTACTTCCCAGGCCATCTCCCCTACCAGGTAATTTCTGAGGTATTCACCCATCTTCATAAAATCCACTCTTAGGAAGTCCAGGACTCCTTCAATTTTGTGGTTGGCTTCCGCAGCTGTTCTTATGTTCAAGCACACTGTACGATGATCACTGGTCCCCAAATGGCTTCCCACCTTAAAGACTGCAACACTGTCCTTGTTAATAGCTACCAGGTCCAGTACTGCCCCACCATAGGTGGGTTTATGGACTAGTTCCCTGAGGAACACCCCTTCTGTAAGTCCAGGATGTCCCTGCTTTTAGCTGAAGCTGCAGCAGGGAGGCTTCATTCCACAACTGGCAGACTGAAGTCCGAAACAAGCAAAACATCCAGCTAGTAAGCCATTTTGCCAGTTGCTTCTAACATTTCCTTATCTAACTCCTCACCAGTGGTGGAGGCTAGTGGATCATAACTGTGTGAATACTGGCTTAATTTTCTGACTCGAGGGTGACAGACAACACCACTGCCCACCCACATGTCTTGCATTTCTGTTGCTTTTATGCTCTGAAGTGGTAGTGGAGAGTCTGAAACAGAAAGTGGTAAAGTGGCTGTTTGGGTGATTAAGTACACACACATACTCAGGCACATGCCCCAAGGCATCTGTTCTTCAGTCCACCCTACTAAATAAGGGCTAGTAGGCCCCTTACCTGGCTCTGGGGCAACCTGAGTAGGATGCAGGTCTCTGTCTCTGCTCAGTACAGTTCAGCTGCTTTAGTATGTAGAAATCGCCCACAGGCTCATACTTTCAGTAAATTCTTCTCTCAGAGGCTCATCTGCCATAGTCTCAGAGTTTATTAAGTGAACTTTGGCGAGGGCTCACAGGATGGTTGGCCTGGCAAGGCCTCTCTCTTGGATCCATCAGTGGTAGATCTGCACAGCTCAGTGTCTCTCCCTTAAAGTACCCCAGCTCCTCAACAGCTATGAAACCTCTTTCCCTCCATTCCATGTCTTATTGGACAGGCAGGGCTGTCCATTAGTCTCTGAGCCCTGTTCTAACCTCTGGCTGGCCCTCATAGCCTAACAGTCCATGTTGGAGGGCCAGACTGCATCATGCTCCCTGCAATCCTTTGCTTCTGTCTCTGGGCTTTCTAGTCCTTCAGTTGCTTGGCTGGTGGGGTCGAAGGGCACAGTGATGGCTGTCCCCATGTTTTGATGGAGCCAAGAGCTCAAACATCTTCCATTTTAGTCAGTTCTGTACCCATAATTGGTGTGCTGACCTGTCAAGTAGTCACAGTCCTTACTGAGCTGATGTCCAGCAGCACAAGTGGGGTTGTGGGTACTGTGAATCTGGCATCTAGTTGGGGGGATGGGGAGAGAGAGTGCAAGGGAGAAGCCCTACACAACACACACTCTGTCCTTCAATTTGCTTACTTTTAGTGGCAATCTGACACCAGGCACCTTAAGCACCAAAAAACAGTGGCTCCTGGTCTCTCTCTCTCTCTCTCTCTCAGTCTCCACTACCAGACTCAGGGGACTAGGCCAAGAAATTCAGCCATAGCTACCAAGAAAGGTGCAGGAGGTGCCAAAGGCTTGTGCTGCCACCTGGCCCTCTCTCAGCGCCACACATGCAGTCAAGAAAGAGAAAGCCAGCAGCAGCTCAGAACTTCAGGAGGGCTGCAGCAGCAGTCCAGGTAAGCCCCTCCTGAGGAGAGGGTTACAGGTTAGACATAGGGGAATAAAAGTAAAATGGCAGGGAGGAGGGAGGGTCACCAGAGACCAGTTAGGGTCTGTGGAAACAGACTAGGAAGGAACATCTGGGCTGATCAAGTGGGCCAAGCAATCTCATTCTATTGACAAATGTTAAGTGTCTGTGATTTTTATTTTTTTAGTTATCCTCATTACCTAGTTAAAGTCAATTAAATATATCTGGCAAGAGCTTCTCCTCATGAAACCATGATCTCCTGGGGTTCTGTAGGCCATTCCCCTCCAGGATGTCTATTAGTTTTTTTTCTCATTACCTTTCCCATGATATATATCAGGCTGGCAGGTCTATAGTTCACTGGCTCATCTTTCCATTAACTGTTAGGCCGGGTGACCACATCTGCTATCCTCCAGCACCCATGGACCACCCCTGTGGCCAGCAAGTAGTTGACTGTGCCTGCCCATGGTACTATCACTTCCGCAAGTACAAGTTGACAGGTCCCATTAATATATTTACTTTCAAACCCTTTAGCTTTTCCGACACCCTGTCCACAGACATTTGGCCCTTGCTCCTTGAGCACCAACCCCCTCTGTTTCACTCCTCACCTACATTCTGGCATTGACTCATCCTTCTCCCAAGTAAATACTGACCATGTTTTATTATCTCTGCTTTTTCCTTCCTCCCCTTCTCTCATCCTTTCTCCTGAGCCTCATTATTCCCTTTTAACCTTTTCCTTCTCCAGAATGTACCTAAAACATGCCTTTCCCCTTGCTTCATCCCCTTGGAAGATAGAGCTCTGTCACCACTTTGGCCTTCCTACTAGCTTCTTTTGCTACCTCAGGGTACACTTCCCTATCCTTCCCCTTTGGTTTGCCTTATATTTTGTGAACACCTTACTCTTAGCTCCTACCATCTTCTGTGCTTCTGCCATGAACTACATTGGTCCTTTTGACCTTTCCCAGTTGATGCTATCACAGCTGAGCTTTGTGTTGTCTCTAGCATTCCTTTTTTAAATGCTTCCTATTTTCCTCTGTCCCATGTAACTGTTTTTTCCCTCAGTTTATTCATATAAATTGCCTCGTCTGTTCAAAATCTGTCTTCATGAAATACCCCATACCTTTATTGTATTTGCCCATTTTCATGCCTCTATTTGAGCCACTTATCTCACTCTTTTGTGGTTGCTGGACCCTGGCAGTTCCAGGATTTCCATATATTTGATATTCTCACTATTGGTAAGCAGCAGATCCAAAGGAGACCCTTCTCTTGCCAGGTCCTGGGTCAGCTGTACTAAGAACACCACCTGGCATGCATTTACCAAGAGTTAGTTCTGAGTACCTGCTTTGATTGGAACATGACAGTCCATATCTGCCATATTAATGTTACCAACTACAAACACCTCCCCCAAAATAACTGCCTTTCTTAGTAAATCCCCTTGTTCTTTAACCATACCCTGATCCTGATCTCTTGTTTGGAAGACCACTCCAATCCTAATTTAGTCCCCCCTTCCTTGTTGCTGCTAGTAACCATTGGGTTTCTATGGTTGCTAACTTCCCTAGGCTATTTATAGTGCTGCTATCCCCTCCCTAATATACAGTGCTACCTTACCTCCCCCTCCCATTTATATACAGTGCTACCCCGTCTCCTCTACCCATTAACTACAGTTTTACCTCACCTCATCTCCTTTATAGTCAATATGGCCAAAGCTTTCAACACTGTCTTCTGATACTACCTTGACAGTATGTCCCCATCAGTTAGAACTGGTGAATCCCTCTCCCCCAATCTGTACCAGTGTACCCCAAGGCTCCATTATCGGCCCCGTACTATTTTTGGTCTTCCTAAATTACCTACATGCTGCCTGTACCTCAGCAGCCATTCACATATATGCTGACGACACAGTCCTGTTTGCTTCTGGCCCATCCTCCACTGATCTGATGACCAGACTCCAGCTAGACTTTGATAACATTCCACTCCAGTTATGTTCTAATCAGCTGACTTCTAACACCAAGAAAAACAATCAATCTCCATGACCTTTGGCACTAGGCAAAAACTCTCTAGGACTGCTGATCTGTTGTCTATCAGCACCATGGATGGGTTCATCAAGCATGCATCATCCTTCAAGTGCCTCATGGTCTACCTCTATAGGCACCTCAACTTTTCTAAACAGATGGATGCCTTTTGCAAAACAACTGCACCCAAATTTAGGAGCACTGTATCATAACCTAGGCTGCATCCCTCTGCTGGCCAGCAGAGCGTTTGTTCAGAAGATGATCCTCCCTATATTTGATTATGGTGATACAGTCTACAGCGCTTCTTCCAAATCCACCCTCACCAGGCTGGACTCCCATTTTCACTCATTCTATAATTTTGCACTTGGCTTCTCCTCTTCATACCCATCATTACTTTTTCTACACCATCATCTCATTTCCCTTTCTTAAAGCAAGATGCCTAGCTCACTGCTCCTCTTTTATAGCCTAATACTGGCTTGGCGCTCTCCCTTCTTATCTCGACACTATCCTTTCCCAGCCCCCCCTTCCTCCAATGCCCTTTGCAGCTCCAACTCTCGCTCACTTACTCTCTCCCCAAGACTTCATCAGCTGGCCAGGCTGCCTTCTGATAACACTTCCCTAATCTCTGAAACTCCCTTACCTTTCCCATCCATTCTGCCTCCTCCCTTCATTCTCTATCCTCTTTTCTGCTCAACTTCACCACCTCCACCTGTACCTGCAACTAACACTTCACATTACCTCCTCTCCCCTACCCACCCACCCACCTGTCTACTTTTTCTGCTCCTTGCCCTTTTCCCCTTCTCATTAGCAGACCTGGGAACCAGTACATGGGCTGGGTGTGCTCCCAGCCTTGTTGAGCCATTGTGGGGTTTGCATCCCAGATGGACAAAGGTTTGCATCTTGTTTGCTACATTACTCCTGCCTGTTTTTCCCTCTCTTAGCAGTTCCCCCCACTCCTACCCTTCTCCTATTCAGGCCAGGTAACCAAACACAGACTGGGTGTGCACCCAGTCTTGTCTAGCCCTTGTGGGGTTTGCATCCCATAGGGATGACTGTTTGCTTCTCCACCTCTACCTCACTCTCCATCCTCCCTTGTTTTTCCTTTCTACAATATCTTTCTACTCACCCTTTTTCTTTTACTCCATCTCTTTGCTCCCTCCCTCCCTCTGCACTTTATGCCCTACTGCCCTCCAACTATACAGTTGTTTAGCTCACCGTTACTTAGGGGCATGGCTGCCCTGCCTACCCTTGTTATCAATATTTGTTTTCTATGTGTTTTGTCTAGTAAACAATTCCTCTTATTCTACATAGTTGTTTTCACTGTTATTTAATTTGCTGTATATAGTTTAATTTTTGTAAGTTTTTTTTTTTTTAGTAAAAATTGGTTATGCTCCCCCTTCCCCCCTCCTGGAATGTACCTGGAATTGAGCTATTTGTAGCTCAGTATACCTTTCCTGGTGAAACTTTTCAAATAAATAAATTAATCTATAATGCTACCCCACATCAGTACCATTTATATACAGTACTACGCCACCTCCCCGCCCCTTCTATACAATGTTACCCCAGCTCACCTATCCTTTATATACAGTGCTACCCCCGTTCCCCTCTGTCACAACCCCACTCAGCAGGTCAGCCCTCTACTCCCAAAGTGCCAACTTCTGAGTGTAGAATTGTGAACAGTTTAACAGAGCAAGGTAATCCTCTTGTCTGTTTTGTGGGTTCGAGTCACCTTAGTCCCAAGTTCTGGAGGGATTCAAACTGATAACCTCTTATTAACGTACCCAATTATCAGGCTCAGATAAATCTGTCTTCAGGGGCCAGACATCTTTGCGTACGAGCACCTAACCAGGTATAACAAAATGAACCCTTAGAACTCTATGCAAGACCTAGAGAACTCTATCAGTTTCCCAGTTTGGTATCACAATAAGCTCATACACAGTGTCAACTATAACTTTCAAAGCTTCACTTATATAAAAAAGAAAATTTAAGGCACACCAGGCAGTTTCCATTTTTAAAATATGTATCTTTACTTTAAAATAGGTAAAATAGGAAAACAGTGATATACAGAACATGACATCCCAACACATACAGTTTTAAAAACAAAACAGGTTTAAAAGTGCAAATTCCTTCAATACATATACTCAGACTGGTTTTATCCAAGGTCTCCTTACTTCTTAATCTGTCAGTGCTTTGTTGTTCCTCTTCTCTCAGTCAGCAATAATGAATGTCCCTGTGTAAGGTCTGCTCAGTATTTTTAACAGCAGTCTTGAGCTGGCCTTCTCTCTGAGATCACCTAACTGCCTTGGTGTATTAAAATCTATATTTTATAACACAGGAAGTCCTAATAAGATATTTTAACACAATATCTGACATTGAGGAATAGCCTCTCGTCATGTGATTTCCCCCAAACCAGTCTGATCTGCTTCACAAGACTTCAAAGCCTCTTTGATGTAATTCACTGGATAACGCCAAGCAAATGCATATTGGACTTCCTAATTTAGTCTGGGACCTACTTCACGCAGACATCAAAAGTCTCTTTGATGTAATTCTTGGCTTCCTGGGATGATGGTCCAAACAACATGCATATGTCCTTTTCCTCGTGACACTTCGTGCAGATCAAAGTATTTCCCTGAGAGCATTATAAAATGGATATCTTGGTTCCTGCCTTCAAAGCAAACTAACAAGATAATTGTACCTCAGATATCTGCAGTTTAAGCTACCTCCTGTCCTTTGAACTTATCCCTGGGGGGTTTTGATGTGTCAGTTTCAGCAAGACAGCAGCTCCTACTGACAGACCCTCCCCAAATATTTTATATTGCATAAAAAATATCATATTGAAATCAGAACCAGCTGTCCATGTGTCACACCCTCTATCTTTATTCTGTCCCTCGAACAGCAGATATGGTGGCATGGACTTGTCCTATTTATGGTTTAAGGCTGTCCACATTTTGGTAACAGTCACCAAGTCAAGGTTCAGTTTTGGAACCAATGACAGTTATACTCATAAAAACGTTAACCAGTGTTGCAGTTATTTAAAACCCTGCTAGAACAATAAAAGGCTTCAAGCATGAAAGGTATAGACACAAGGGCATCTTTGTCTAGAAACAAGGAGGAAAGTTTCCCTTGTGACCAGTCAGGGTCTGCAGAGGTGCAGTAGGCTGGGAAACCCTTGGGCAGACTGGATGGGCCTAAAGGATCTTTTCTGCTAACATATTCTATGTTTCCATGTTGTTCAAGTGAACTACAAGTCAGCCTAACACTGTGCACACTCACTATTGAACACACATGCCCTAATATTGAGTTCAACAACTACCCCAGGCAGGTTTTTAATGTATTTATTTCAAACATTTCTCCAGGAATGGCATAGTGATCAGGTAAAAGCTCATTTCCACATGCATCCTGGGGGAATAGGACATAAGGAATAAAAGCGGAGGAAATAATCAGTACAACACAGAAATACATGGGGGATGGGGATGTAAGAAATAACTGTGCAGATCATCAGTACAACACAGCAATACTTGGGGGAAACAGGAAATAGGGAATAACAGTGCAGATCATCAGTACAACACAGCAATACCTGTGGGTAGGGTAAGTAGGGAATAACTGTACACATAATCGGTACATAAAAACAATACCTGGAAGAAGGGGAAGTAGAGAATAACTGTGCAGATCATCAGTACAACACAGCAATAGCTGGGGGAAGGGGAAGTTGTGAATGACTACAGATCATCAGTACAACACATAATACCTGGGGGAAGGAGAAGCAGAGAATAACTGTGGATCATTAGTACAACACAACAATACCTGGGGGAAGTGGAAGTAGGAAATAACTGTGCAGGAGATAATCAGTACAACACAGCAATACCTGGGGGAAGGGGAAGTAGGGAATAACTGTGCAGATCATCAGTACAACACAACGATACCTGGGGGAAGGGAAGTAGGGAATAACTGTGAAGATCATCAGTACAACACAACAATACCTGGGGGAAAAGGGAAGTAGGGAATAACTGTGAGATCATCAGTACAGCACAATACCTGATGGAAGGGGAAGTAGGGAATAACTGTGAGATCATCAGTACAGCACAACAATACCTGGGGGAAAGGGAACTAGAGAATAACCATGAGATCATCAGTACAACACAACAATACCTGGGGGAAGGGAAGTAGAGAATAACTGCAGATCATCAGCACAACACAACAATACCTGGGGAAGGTGAAGTAGGGAATAACTGTGCAGATCATCAGTACAACACAACAATACCTGGGGTAAGGGGAAGTAGGGAATAACTGTGCAGATCATCAGTACAACACAACAATACCTGGGGAAGGAAGTAGGGAATAACTGTGCAGATCATCAGTACAACACAGCAATACCTGGGGAAGGGGAAGTAGGGAATAACTGTGCAGATCATCAGTACAACACAATACCTGGGGAAGGGGAAGTAGGGAATAACTGTGCAGATCATCAGTACAACACAACAATACCTGGGGGAGGGAAGTAGGGAATAACTGCACAGATCATCAGTATAACACAACAATACCTGGGGGAAGGGGAAAAAGGGAATAACTGTGCAGATCATCAAAACAACACAGCAATACCTGGGGAAGGGGAAGTAGGGAATCACTGTGCAAATCATCAGTACAACACAGCAATACCTGGGGGAAAGGGAAGAAGGGAATAACTATGCAGATCATCAGTATAACACAACAATACCTGGAGGAAGGGGAAGTAGAGAATAACTGCACAGAAGATCATTGGTACAACACAATACCTGGGAAACAGCCACCAGAGACATGTAAGATCAAAACCATGTACCCTTAATCAGGTAACCAAGTCTCACCTTCTGCAGCACTGAAACAGTAGTGCTTAAAGTTTTAGTCTTCTCTAGACTTCCATTTTCCTTTAATTTGTACCCACATTAGATTAAATGTCCTATTATTTGAATGCATATACTACTAATAACATTCTATTTGCTGGTGTACTTTCCACAGCAGCTGTGTATGTAATAGGGTATGAGAGAGCATTTGTAGTTATTTCACAACCACATTCCCCAGTGACTCAGTAAGCCAGAAGGCAGCAGAAATCACTTAGTTCAAAGGCAATCATTTTATTCATCTACCTACCTTTAGGGCCTCCACCTTGGGAACAATGCTGTGGCATTCATGCACAGGAGACTTTTCATAGGCTGTACAGATAGGTTTATATTCATCTGATTCCTCACAAAACTGTTCCAGTGGCTGTTGGTGCTGGTCACAGGTGTTGCCCTTTTCTGGCTCCTCCTCATTTCCAGTCAGGCATTTTATAACTTCTACCATGACTGCAAGTTTCCTGTTTGTTATGAACACCTTCTGCTCCAACATATCACAGCATTCGCCACACGAGACATTACTTTCAACATGCTCCCAGTACTTCGTGATACATGCTCTGCAAAAGTTGTGCCCACAATCTATAATGACAGGATCACTGAAAAAATCCATACAGATGGAACAAATAGCTTCATTTTTCAGTATTTCTAGATGTCTTGTTGCTACCATGTTCACTGCTGTCTGTTAAAGAATAAAAAATAAATGAAAATGAAAAGATGTCTATTTCCCTTCTGTTTCCTGGAATTTGCTATGCTTTCAATTCTGATCATATCATACATGGTTAGCAGATCACATGATCTTCTGGTTTTACTATAGCAATGAGCAGTGCATGCACTTTCATTCATAGGAAGACACTCAGCACTGGAGGAGAAAGGGTTGTGCCAGACTGGTGGTGGTGACCACTTTCTTCAACTGAGAATTGGGTGCTTGCAGGGAAGGGGGACACAGCAGGGTCACGGAGGGTGCTGATGCTGAAATTGAGCTTCAGGTAGTGGGAGGGATTATTCTTTTAATTCTTAACACTGTCTGACCTGTCACTTAGTTTATAAAATAGGGTCCAGCCCTGGAGGCAGGGGGGGTTGTGCCATTAAAAAATGTTCTGAAGAAAAATTACAAAATTGTAGGCACTGGGTGGGTAGGAGGGCAGGATTTGGTGGCTGCTAGAGGGTGGAGGGGGAGACTGTACTGTTTTCTTGGGGCTGAGGAACAGATTATTTTTAGTGCTGTGCAGTGGTGAAAATGCTGAATACGAATACCTCCCAAATAGTCCTCTATTCGGGAAGGGCTATCAAATATTCAGAAACCCTGATATTCATGGTATTCAGAAATTAATATGCGGACCCTGCACAGTCCTAGTATTAATAACATATTGGGGAGATACTGGGAAAAAAGTAAACAAGGCACAGGTGAAACAATGCCTGAATCCTACCAGTATGCCTTTTTTTTTTTTTTTTTTTATTTCTTTATACCTCCTCAGCAGAATGGCCCCTATGATCTCCGGCTGCCGGCACCTGCACCCTGGACCCGGTCATGCACACGGGCCACATGAACTCGCACCACCAGGGGCTGGCCCAGAATGCCTTTCTAATCACATCATTTAATTTACTTATAGACTCAGTTTAGTAAACATAAAACACAGAAAACCCACCGACTGATAGACACCACTGCCTGCATAATTTCAGTTTCCATCCTAGGCATACAAAAAAAAAAATCATAATCACAGAGGAGTCACGTGATGTTCTCAACTGAGTAGCTGCTCTTGATTGGCTCTGCTTCCACTCTGCTAATTATTTATTTTACTGAAAAATACAGTAGTTGCTCTATTCCATTTTCAGTGAAAAACAATTATCACTGAGTTCATCCAGAGTGTGTTGCTGCAGTCTTCAACAGCTTCTTGCTCCTATGTCTGAAACTGAGATGAAGCAAGCTGGCCCCCCACTACACACCTCCACAAATGCCAGACAAAAATGTTAAAAGGCTGAAGGCCCATGGGTCAGAAACCAGCAAGGACACAACTCCTACCATGCCTGCTCCCCGTTCTGAGGAGTGTTTTTTTAAAGGAATTTGTGCCATTTAAAAAGAGAAATTCAAGTAATTTCGCTCTGATCTTGGAGACCTAGGCAGATGGGCATGGGATTTGGAAACCAGGTCTTTTTCTTTGGAAAAGTGAAAACACACAGCGCTGTTTCTGAAACAGCACAACTTCAAAAGAAAATCCACAATTTGGAGACAAAATTGGGAGACCTAGAAGGTAGAAGCTGTTGTAACAATTTAGTAGTACTTGGGCTTCTTGAGGGCAAGGAGGGGGCCACAGCAATCCAATTTACACAGCTATTTCTAGAACTAATTGCGGGCCTCTCTCTGAATGGACCAACATATATTGTGGAATGGGCTCACTTTTCCCTTTACCCAAAACCTCCTGCAGGCTCGCCCCCTTGTCCTTTCATGTTTAAACTGCTGAATGTCCTCAATAAACAACATGTTCTGCAGAAGACTTGAGACCTTAAAGAAATTCTATGTGAGGGCACAAAGCTCAGAGTCACCCAGGATCTCCTGGCTGGAACCCCTCAGTTTTACCTTCCCCTTATACCTGTCCCAGCCCCTCTTGAATCCTTCAACTGTATTAACAGCCACTAGTTCTGCATGCAATGCATTTTAGGGGTATACCACACTCTTGGTGAAGTAACATCTCCTAGTCTTGCCCCTGAGCCTCCCGCCAACCAGACTCATGGAGTGCCCCCTGTTGGCCCTCCTCCCTTAGCAAAAACCCACTATTTAGGCTAACCCTATTTACTCCCTTTAGCTATTTAAAGACCTTGATCATATCCCCCTTGTCCATCCTCTCCTCCAGGGAGTACAAGTTGAGCTCCTCAAGTCTGCCCTCATAGGATCTTTCCCTCAGACCATGTACCATCCTGGTCACCCTCCTCTGGGCCCTCTCAAGAAGTGCAATTTACTTTTTTAAGCACCAAAACTGCATGCAATACTCTAAGTGTGGTCTAACCAGGCAGTTATACAGAGGTTGACCTTAACTGCTAGTCTGTATTACCTTTGTCACTATGGAGTCACTTGAATAGCCTTAAAATGAATGTTCTCCCATGACTTCTGTATTCCCTCATTCTGCTTTGCCTAGCCATACCCGAATCAACAGAATTTTCTCTCAATGTCTTTGGCAGGGGAAACCTCCTTGGAGAGCTCTGGTTAAACTAAAGAGGTAAAAATAGTGGGTTGAAGGTCCCGAATGTTTACCTTTATTACTTGGCTATACACTGTTCCCATTTTTCTTTATGGTTCTGCCCAGCTTCTGAAGGTCTGGAATCTGTCTATATCCCCCAGTGGCTGGACACTGAGCGCTCATTGTGCTCCCATTTAGATCTGAACCTTTGTGCCTTGTTGTATGTTCCCTGTAGGAAGATTCTGGGCTCCTTAAAAAATACTCCTGTTGGTTACTCTCTTTACACCCTCAAACTACTGTGTCATTTGTTAAATTCAGACCCTCATCACAATACCTCAAAATCTATCCTGGGAAACCCGAATTTGAAGATTGTTGGAAAGATACTGACCCAGATAGCCTGGCCCTTTTTGGAGTTTTTGTCAGTTGATCAAAAAAAAAAAGAGATTATAAATGGGCTTTGATACTTTTTAGTAGTTTGAAGTCTAGTAAACCCCACAGATTAGTAAATTTAATTGAGTGGACAAGCCATAATTATTCTTTGCGAGATAGTTCCCCTTGCTTAGTAATTCCAAGGGTAAGGAATAGAGCCGGGGAAATGTCTTTCAAATATCGAGCTGCAAAGGCCTGAAATACATTTTCCAGCCAATGCCATGCCCTGTCATTGTCTAAAGACCATTTTAAACAACTTGTTAAACCAAAATTGTATGTTTTTTGTTGTCATTGAGAGATATGAGGACATAGTCAATATCATACTGATTCCATCTTGTTAGTCATGTTTCTGTAAGTTATTTATATGATCTATTTGTATTGATAGTTATTCCTTTGTGCTGTAATTGTGTTTGGAATTTAGTATGTATTTATAGGACTGTCTATAACTTAGTACGTATTAACAGGATTGCCATGAAAACAGGGCCTTTTTGGTCTTATGGCAAAAAAATGCCTGTATAAATAAAGTTGTTTTACTACTACAACATGTGCAGATTGCTAGTAAATTTATTAATTTTACAGAGGCCCAACAGAAATTTGGCTGGCTTTCATCTATATGTTTCAAGTACTTTCAGTTCAGGCATATGCTGTTTCATTATTTTGTTGCTGGTGTCTGGTCTAGATAATATGAATTGCTCCCCTTGATATCGGTTATCCCCACTTCCCACACTATAGTTTTTTGCCATGTGTGGTTGTGGGAGCAACTCGCTTAGAGAGAATCTAGTTTTTTTATTCTTGGGATCAGGTTCTTCCTTCTCAGCAAGGCCCTTGGGGTTGGCTCCATATCTGGAAGGATATTTATATATGCATATTAAATGGGACAGATTTCAGTTCATGCAGTTTCAACTTTTGCATATCATGTTTTATACCCCGATTAAACATTACAGAATGGGTAGACTTGCCTCGGATGTAAGTACCAGGTGTCAGAAGGAACAGAGGTCATTATTTCATGTCCCCTAGACTTGTGAAAATGTTGCACCCTTTTGGAAGAATAGTAGACATCATTTGGATCCCTTATTAGGGCTTGACCAGGCTTTTACACCCGAGATCTGTATACTGGGGATTCTGCTGAGGCCTTAATTGGTAATCAGAAACCACATATTGCTTTACTATCAGCCTGCACCAAGAAGGTTATTCTTTGACATCGATGTGATCAGACCACTCCCACTTATGTGGAATGGTACCAGGAAATCCTTTTTGTGCTGCAGGCTGAGTGTATTATTGCAAACATGTCACATTCCCAAAATAAATATACTCAGGTGTGGGAATCCCTTTTTACCCTGTTGACTCTTGATGCTGGGTGATGGTCGGTTACTTCTTACTCATCATTTTCTGCATCTTACTTATGGTTTCTACACCTCACATCCCTGGAGAGGGCCAGGGCTTGCTATGCTTGTACCTGTATCTCAGTTTTTGACATGTATTTTTTCTTTTTCCAGGACTAGGATGCTCCCTTTTGTTATGTTCTAGTTGTTATCATCTGAGCTGCACCTGGAATTACCCCAGCATCCGGAGAAGGGGGGAGGAATGGGTGGAGGGGGTTTTGTTGTTTTGTGTGGGTTTGGGAGGGGGTTGGTTTGAATTGTTATGTTTATAGCTTGGTTGGAAGATCTCTATGCTCTGGGTAATTCTTTTGTAACTGCTGAATGTCTACATATGGCCAGATCAGTATCCATTTTGTTGATCACCGATTTGTATTTTAGAATCACTTTTTCTTCAGTATTCCTTGTGTTTTGCTTTGTAATCAAGTTAAATTAAGTTTACTGAATTTGAAAAGAAAAAACAATCTACAGTCAAGCAAGACCATCAAATCTGATCTGATGAGAGAACAAGAGACAGACAGCTCTTCACTCACTTCAGAATTCCCTTATCCAGCAGAGCCACACTCTATGACAAATTGACAGAGAAATTGAATGGGCCATACAAATACCATGAGAAAATCTACTGGAATACAGGCAAAAAGATCAAACTGATCACACACCCATAATTATCACTCACAGCCCTATTCTAAAACCCCTTCAGCAAATTATTAAGGAGACTCACCAAAATTAGCCCCTGCACCACATATATAGGGGCCTTGCCACCAAAGGTTCCTGATAAGAAGAATATCCCTGAGAAGTGTTTTAATAATAAAATGTTATTTCACTTGTAAAATTCAGAATACTGGGTCCAAAGGACTTCCCATTTTTTTTCTGCCACACATGCTCTGCCCCTGCACTCACAGATGTAATGATGACATGCTAGTGGGGGGGCCCACTCCATTATATTCAATGGGTGGTGACTTTTTGATCTGTTTTTTGTAATATAACGGCCACTTGGCAATGAAACGTGGGCACTGGTTGACTAACAAGGCCCCAAAAGCTTGTGTAGTATTCCATATTTGTACAATATATTTGTTGGTCTAATAAAAGGTTTCAAACCTTCCATAGTCTCCTTAGTAAACATAGAAATGCAGAAATATAGATATCGCAGTATGCCCATTTTTTTCCTGTCTATTGTGTCACCACAGACTCTACTTGAGCTCCACCCCTGCATTATTTTCCACTGAGATTCCCATATGCTCCATTTATTATATACAAGGGTTTCTTTCCTTCAAGTTTCTTTGACCCTTAGCTAGAATTTGCTAGATCATATACTGATACAGTACAGTGCCTGCCTATGTTTGTTCCACAGTTTAGCTCATTTACTCGTCAAAACAAGATGCGGTTTGTTTCTTGCAGGGGAAGTGGAAACTCACTGGCTTGTGTCTATTATATTGTATTAAAATTATTTTGATCTGTTTATGGACTATATTTAAAGAGCTGCTGATTATTTCTTTATTCATTGTGACAGTCATATCTTAACATTTAGGATTACATGCTCAAACAGAAATTGAGTTTCTGAATTTCCACCATCATTTTCTTATCATGTTTAGGGCTATGTAGATTGAGTTGTTTTCCCTGTTTGACTCACAGTCTACCACTGCCAAGTAAAATTTACACTCTGCTATTTTGGGAAATTCAGAATGTTAGCTACAAATGTCAGTAGGGTCACCTTCATGCACCATTCATTTCTGGTTCTGGTAGTTTTGAACTGCATATTAGCTGTGGTGCTGGTTGTATGTTAAATGGCAGTATTCACTTTTACTTGGATAGTAAATATCTTATCTGTTTTCCCATATGAGACATATTGTTGTATGAATGCGTTTCCATTTTGTAATACTTATTGTGAAAATGTGGGCTTAGTTTTGTAGGATTGCATGTGTGCATTCCATAGCACAATCAGTCACAACTGTTTTTCTAGCTTGTGAAACTTGTAAATGCAGTTAATCAACCTGCCTTTGCCTTCACACAGCTGAATCTTCTGCATTCCATTCCTATCCCTGGATTAATGATGACCATGTGTTTTTCAAGCTTGGGGTGTATGTGCTCAGCATAGTAGATAATTGTTTTGAAAGTGTATTGCAATGTTGATTTGTATTTGTCTCTTTGTCTTACTGATATAGTGAACCGATTGTTGTTTGACATGCTGTGCTGACTGGATTTCCCAAATAAGCTGGCACTAACAAGTGTTGTAAAGTTATCAACCTTTTTTTTTTTTTTTACATACAAATTACGTTTCAACAGCTGTTTTGGCTGATCTCTGTGAAGGTCTTTGTGGGACGTCCTGTTCATGGAGGAAGCAGTGATCGTGTTTATGTTGTAGGTAGAAATAATCAGCTAAAGAGTGAACAAAAGTGCTAATCAGCAAGAATTGTCAAGGCAGACATGTCCTGTCTACTAAACTACTGAAATGCACAAAAAGAAAAAAAAAAGGAGCAGTTTAGATTAAAACGACAACAGGAAGTGCAGTAATCATCCCTAAATACTGCAATTAAATGATGCTTTGGTACTCCATTCAGAACCTTATAACGTGAATATAGATCCGAACTTTTGCTTCTTGTTTTGACATACAAGATTCACACGGAATATTTATTCTGGAATATTTATTTTCCCTGGCAGGATGATTTACTATTTTTTTTTCTTTTTGGTATATGCACTCTATTGTCCACCACCCCTCTCTGCATGCTTCTTCCACTGCAGTAATCCCCGTCCTCAGAATCTTTGCATTGAGATGTCTAATCTCCCAAAGAAGAGTCAGCTCCATCCATCCGTCTGCCATTTTCATCCCCACTCATCAGAATTTATCCTTGGCAATAAGTGGTCAACAGAGGATACTTTTTAATTTTTTTTTATTATCCTTCGGAAATATTAATCAGACTATTCACTTTACTTTTTTATTGCTTGGTAATAAACTTCCACTTTTAAATTAAAACATGGGTAATTGCATCATGTAGTTATAATATAATTATAGGATATGAAAAGCTGTGTAATAAGTGAACTTGATGTAAAACACATCATTTAAATTACAAAATATTGTAATTTTATGTTTATGGCAATCATTTGTCAGTATGAGCTTCTATGTTACTGAAATCATTTCTAACATTTATACAATGCAAGACAGAGACAGCTAAGACTTTAATTTTCATTTCTGTTTCAAGAAATCAATTCAGATAAGTTTAGGCAGTTTATTATGTCCCACTGTCAGACAGCCCATTGTGTGTGCCAGGAATAAATATATACAAGTCTGTTCTGAACTTTCTCCAAATCTGTATTTACCTACCCATTCTTGAATTGAGTATAACAGACAGCAATGCATTATGTTTTCCTTTCTGCAACCTGCTACAGTCGGTGTACCATCTCACCCACCACACTGGTTCACAAATGATTACAAGCTCACCCACCCCCTCAACCCCCACATAGCAGCATGCATGGGCAAACTGCAGGAGAGAAGGACTGGTTAAGTCTGCTGGCTGTGGAGAATATTTCTGTAAGTTTTGCTGTTATTATTTAAACTACAGGAGAGAAGGATTAGTTAATTCTACTTGCTGTTGACAGAGTTAATGTGTAGAAGATTTTTGTAAGTTTTGATATTGTTTTCTTTTCCTTTTTTAATTTAGCTTAAAGTGGAATTTAGCTTAAAGGTTTTTGTGGCTAGAGTGACTGTAAAAGTTTCTGTGGCTGGAGTGACTGCAGAGGTCATGTCCAGACTTGCCCACCCACAAAGCCTTTAGATTCTGACAGACCATCAAACTGCAGGAGAGAAGGATTGGTTAAGTCTGCTTGCTGTGGAGCAGATTTCTGTAAGTTTTGCTATTTTTTTTTAAACTACAAGAGAGAAGAATTAGTTAATTCTACTAGCTGTTGAGAGAGTTAATGTGTAAAGGATTTTTGTAAGTTTTTATTTTTAATTTTTTTATTTTGCTTAAAGTGGAATTTAGCTTAAAGGTTTCTGTGGCTGGAGTAAAAGCCCTTGCACCCATCCCTTCCACCAGCCGTTCTTAAATACTGAAATGCCACTAGGGGGGTTTGGTTTGAAGGCTGAGAGGGAGGAGCTTGGGGAGCTGCAAACTGACCTGAGCCCTAAGAGCAGGTCAGGAAGGAGGACACGAGGAACAGTGATATGAGCTAATTCTTAAAGATATATAAAACTTATGAGTAGGTATATAGTCCTTATGAGTAGGATTCTGGTTTTTAGTTAGTACTGTAGTTGGCTGTCTTATGTTGCATGCAAGGGCATTTGGGATTAAAATTTCTGTTAGAGGCTGGGCTAGGATTAGTTAATTATACTTGCTGTAGGGAGAGTTAGTGTGGAGAGGCTGTATAAGTACTGTTGATCAGGGGTAGAATTGCAGGGAGCAATGGTTGTGGGGCAGCATTGCGAATGAACATACTGTGGAGGCTGGGAGTGTGCCTAATATGCCAAAGGCTAAGGAGGCTCAAGGAAGAGGTTCAGTGGCTTGGCAGGCAGCTGGGAAGGTTGAGAGATGAGGGGAGGATTGCATCAGTAGGAGGGCCAAAATCTGGGAGTATTGAGGGGGCACCACAGAGAAGGAACAGTGGGTCAAGGGAGGGGTCAGGGAAGGGGGCAAAGTAGACAGGAAGCCAGCTAATGAAGGGTAGACTCTAGTAGGACTCAGACAAAGAGGAACAGCAGTAGGCAGGAGGAAGGAGAATACACACAGTAAGGCAAAGGGGGTAGGGAACATGTTTGCTGTACTAGCAACACATGGGAAAGAGGATGCAGAAGACTGCACAAGGTATAGTACTCACAAAAAGGAGGGAGTGAGGGGCATTACTAGTGGAAAGACTGAGCATTGCATGATGGGCTAATACTCAAAGAGGTGAAGAGGAAGAGGAAGGTTGGCAATCAAACAGGAGGAGGGATAGGGGTCTGAATTGAGAAGGGCAGGGAGGAAGACACTGTAAAAGCACCATCTTGAGTGGCCCCAGAAATGAGAACCTGGGCGGGGGGTGGCGACAGGCACAAGGAAAGAGAAGGGAGGTGTACTGGTGTTGGAGGACTCCATACTCAAGGGGATAAGATGGGGAAGCAAGGGGGAGAGGCACAGTCGGATATGGGTGGAGTCCATACCAGGATTAAAGGCAGACAGGGCAGGACAGGCAATCCTAAGATGCATAAGGAGGGATAGTAGGGAACCACACGTTGTGCTACATGTGGGGACAAATGACCTAGTGGGGCAAATGGTAGAGGTAACAAGGGAGAGGACTGAGGAAGTGGAAAGATTGTGTGAGGAAACTGGGGAGTCTGTGGCTTTCTCCAAGGTGCTCACAGTACCCTGCACAAGTACAGTGAGAAAGGAGAGGATTAGGGAGTTGAACACAAGGTTGGTAGAATGATGTCAAACTAAGGGGTATGTGGTATTGGGTGGCTGGGGCAGTACCTTGGATAATAACAATCTGTATGCAAGGGATAGGCTACACCTGAGTGAGGAGGGGAAGGAGGTATTAAAGCAAAGACTGGGGAGGTATACTGTGATAAATGTGGATTTAAACTAGACAGGGGAGGTGGCAAGTGGACAGCAGGTAGGCAGGGATCCAGTAGAGTGGAGTCACAGCCTACCAGGGAAGGACTCGGGGTGGCCAAAAAAGGAGGGCGTAGAAGGGAGGAAATGGAGGCCAGTGAAGGGAAGGGGGCAGGATGGAGGGTAGTCTTGCTGAATGCAAGAAGCTTAGGCAACAAATCAGCTGAACTACAGGCACTCTTAGCAGTGTGGAGAGTGGATATTGCAGCTGTCACAGAAATGTGGGCAACTGAGTACCAGGACTGGGATCTAGCAATCCCAGGATACAAATTATACAGGAAGGACTATAAGGAAGGAAGGGGTGGTGGGGTGGCAGTCTATGTGGGGGCGGGATTAAATGCACAAGGGACGGGGGGAAGAAAGGAGAACAGAGGTAATCGGCTGCAGCTCCTAGACTCAAGGGGTAGGAAACTGAGGTTTGGGGTGGTATACAGGTCACCATCCCAGTCTCAGGAGTGTGACAGGGAATTAGCGGGACAAATCAGAAAGGTATGTAGAAAAGGAAAGGTGGTCATCGTGGGGGATTTCAACTTGCCTGGGGTTGACTGGAGCATTCTGATCACCTCCAGTGCTAGGGAGCAAGTGCTCCTGGATGTGATCCAGGAGGGTCTCCTGACACAGTAGGTAGTGTATCTACTAGGCTAAAGAACACTTTAGATCTGGTATTGTTGAATTGGGAGGCAGTAAGGGAAATAAAGGTGGAGGACCCACTAGCCGACAGCGATCACCAAATGGCATGGTTTAATATCACGATGTGTGGGGAGCCAGAGAAATCAGTTACTTGGGTGGTAAACTTCAGGGGGGCGGAGTTTGGGAGGATGCAGGAAGTACTGAAAGGGAAACTGGAGGGCATAAGGCAGGAGATGGATGCAGAGCAGAAATGGGATATTATTAAATGGAAGATTACAGAGGCAACAGAAGCCGCACCAAGACACAGAGTAAGAGGAGCAGAGCAAGAAAAACATGCTAGTTGAACAGCGAGACAGTGGAGGTGGTGAGAGCAAAACGAGATGTGCACCAGAGGTATAGGAGGACAGGGAAGGAAGTGGACAAAGAGGACTATGCAAGATGGTCCAGGGAGGTGACCAGAAAAGTGACAGAAGCCAAAGCCCAGAGGGAGCTGAGATTAGCGCAAGGAATTAATGGGGGGGAGAAAGACATTTTCAGATACATCAGGGAGAAAAGGAAGTGCAAGGAGACAGTAGTGAGGATAAAAAGCGGTGGGGAGTGGATGAAAAGGGGGAGGAGCAGGCAGAAGCACTGAATGAATACTTTTGCTCAGTGTTCATGGAAGAAAAGGGGGGGACCGCTACCACCATGGGCTGGGAGGATGGGGACAGGGGGAGAGGAGGCTACAGATGGAAGAACTGAGGCAAGTAGAGTCCTAGAGGGACTGACAACACTGAAGGTACACAAAGCACTAGGGTCAGATGGTATCCACCCCAGGGTACTGAGGGAGATGGTGGAAGTGTAGGAGGAGCCGCTGGTGGATCTGTACAGCACCGCACTGGAGTCAGGATGTGTGCCACTGGACTAGAGGATGGCACATGTAGTACCATTACACAAGAGCGGACCAAGGGATAAGCCAGGTAATTATCATCCAGTAAGTCTCACCTCTATTATGTGCAAACTCCTGGAAATGATACTAAAGGAAAGACTGGTGTCGTACCTAATGGACAATAGCCTCCAGGATGTGAGGCAGCATGGGTTCATTTCAGGGAAGTCTTGTCAAACCAACCTGATGCAATATTATGACTGGGTGTCAGGTGAGCTGGATAAGGGTCATGTAGTGGATGTTCTTTACTTGAACTTTAGCAAGGCATTCAATTCTGTGCCTAATGGGTGGCTTTTGGGAAAGCTAACTGGTGTAGGGGTAGGGGCAAAAATTATGAACTGGATACAAGCTGGCTGAGTGGGAGGCTGCAATGAGTGGTGGTGAGTGGGGAGCTCTCAACTCCATGGCCAGTGATGAGTGGGGTGCCACATGGCTCTGTGTTGGGGCCAGTAATATTTGGGCTCTTCATATCAGACATTGCACATGGGGTGGTGAGCAAGGTAAATCTGTTCGCTGACAACATCAAAATCGGAGCAGTGGTGGATGGAGATGAGGGATGGAAGCAGCTACAGGGGGACCTAAGCAAGCTATAGCAGTCATCTGAAAGGTGGCAGCTGGGGTTCAATGCAAAGAGGTGTAAGGTTATGCACTTTGGGGTGAAAAACCCAAGAAGAGAATACTGGCGGGGGGGAGTTAAGCTGGGGATCACTGAGGAGGAGAAGGACATAGGGGGGATGATAACAGGGACCATGAACAACACTGCCCAGTGCAGGAGAATGACTGCAAAAGCGAACAAAATGATGGGGTGCATAGCGAGGGGGTTTTCCTCCAGGTGAAAAGAGGTGATCTTGTCCCTCTACAGGTCACTGGTAAGGCTGCATTTAGAGTATTGTGAGCAGTTTTGGAGGTCATACCTAAAGCATGATATCAGGCTACTGGAGGGGGTGCAGAAGAGGGCAACAAAGATGATATGTAGAATGGAGGAGAGAGACTATGACAGTAGGCTGGGAGACCTGAATATGTACACCCTGGAGGATAGAAGGGACAGGGGGGACATGACAGAGACATTCAAGTATCTGAGGGGAATCAATAATGATGGGGCAGATGGGGTCTTTAAGCTAAGGAGAGGGGGGTCACCAGGGGGCATGGGCTAAGAATAGAGGGGGGGGAGATTTAGGAGGGAAATGAGGAGACACTATTTCACAGAGAGGGTGGTAGCAAAATGGAACACACTACCAGAATGGGTGGTATCATGTAAATCTGTGAACAGCTTCAAAAGGACATGGGCAGGGAACAGAGGACAGTGAGGGTGGTGAAGGTGGGAGTAGCAGAGGGATGACAATGGGAGGGGTGTGTGGGGCAGCTGCAGACTAGGGGTGTTAGCTGCACACTCAAGCAGACTTAAATAGACCGGGTGGTCTGTTTGCTGGCACATTCATATGTTCATATAAGCCCACCCACCCCCTCAACCCCCACATAGCAGCACGCTCATGGGAACACACGAACACACACACACACACTACCTACATGATTCTCACATCTGGAAATGTAACTCCGGGTCGCCCCTGAAAAAGTAACCTTCGGGGCCCAGTGGGCTTACCTGGTTATCAAAATTTAATAAATAAATAAAATAACTCAGGCAGTAGAAGAGCAGTAAATTCCCAGAATGAGTTAAGCAGACTGTATCAGAAAAGAACTACATTAACTCATAAACATGAAAGCCTAACTACCATCATGAAAATGAAAGGCTGATTGCACAAACTAGAAGACATCGAGACACATGTCAGTGTCTGCCTCTGCATAGTTTATTGCACTTTCGTATCAAGCCTTAGAGAAAAGGGAGGTTTAAAAACACCATAAACTTCAGTACCTGACTTCAAGAGTCTTAATTCAGTACATGCAGCATCAGTCAACAGTTTAGAGTGCTATCATCACCATAGCATAAATTCTTAACTGACATGAAAATAATTACAAAAAAAAACTTCACCAACAGGGGAACAGTGTGTTTAATACATTTTGCATGGGAAGTAAAATACCAGTAATGACAGCATCAAACTGGAACTGAAAAAAACTATAGGAAGGCATACCATGTTCTTTGTAGTCAGGAAGTGAAAAAAAGAATCATAAGTCAAAACAAGTATTGCCATTAGATGCATTGCACAATACAGTAACTAAATAGAGAGAGGAAAAGAGTAAATATAAAAAAACAACAGTTAAAGGGCCACAAATAAGACATGATGGGAGTGGTGCAGTGCAGTGCAGTGGCTGTGGAGCAGCAGTCATCCGGGAGATGTTCTGGAGGATGTGGTGTTGTCCCATCTGCAGGCACCTCTCTGGGCTGAGGGAGGAGGTTGCTCATCTACAAGCTGAGTTGGCCAGGATTCGGGGGACCTCCTTTCCCACCCAGGTACCACCAGGGCCACCACCCTTACCTCAGGGGTTGCCAAGAAAGAGGAGTGGTTGGACCAAGGTGGGCTCAGGGAGGGAGAGGGTGGTGGAACAGAGGCATATTCCTCCAGCTGTACCTCTCCACAATTCATACGTCATTCTGGTGGAGAGTGATTCCTCTATGGAGGCACCTGCAGTGGAGACCGAGGAGGATGCTGGGAACCTCCACAAAAGAGACCCACAGGAAGGTGGCATGGGACCCCACAGGGGAAGGAAACAACTCCCGGTGGGGGATTCAATCATTAGGGTGGTAGAACAGGGGGAGGAAGGGTAAATGGAGGTAAGGTGCCTGCCTGGTGCCACAGCTTGGAGGGACAGGGAGCAAATCCTCAGGATTGTAGGAGCAGCTGCATGAGGGAAGGAGCTGGATGCCATTGTCCACCTAGGGACAAATGACTTGGCTGGGAATGGGATCAGAGCAGTGCAAGAGGAGCTTGAAGAGTTGAGGGGGGCCTTAGACAAGTAACATGTACAGTAAACATCTCGGAGGTGCTGCCTGTCTATGGCAAGGGCGATGCTAGGGTACTCCACACCATGGGATTCAATGAATGGTTGAAAAACTGGTGTGGAGCTCAGGGTTTTGGCTTCATTGGAGACTGGGGGTCCACTGGAGGGATGCAGGCCTATACTGGCGTGATGGTCTGCATCTGTCTGGGAGGGGAACCAGGATCCTAGGTGATAGGTTTAAATGCTTCATTGGCAAGTATTTAAACTAGTCAAGGGGGAAGGCACTGAAAAGGAGCAAGGAAAACCTAGCCTTCCCTCACAAAACACAGTAGTTAGAGAAGTAAATACCAAGGTAGAGAAGTCAGTAGGGAGCAGGACAGGAGTAAATGCAGAAAAAGGCAGTAAGGACAGGGATGGGGCTAAAAAGGATAAGGCCATCAACAAATGGAGGGTGATAAGTACCAGTGCCCATAGTCTGTGTAACAAGCTCCCTGAACTAGTGGCCTTGATGGAAGAGGGACACTTGGATATCTTGGCAGTCACAGAAACATAGTACACAGAGAACCATGACTGGGATGTCAACATACCAGCGTACACAAGCTATAGGAGAGACAGGGAAGGTAAAAGAGGAGGAGAAGTAGCTCTCTATGTAAGGGAAGGGATCAAAGCAATGGAACTAAAGGATAAACAGAGAACAGAGGAGACACTGTGGGTCACCCTGGAGACAGGAAATGGCACCACAGTCTGCATGGTGGTTGTTTACAGACCCCCATCTCAGGGAGAGGCAATGAACAAGGGAATGATAAAAGGCATTCTTAGAATGGCAGAAAAGGGGAGATATTGTTAATGGGGGACATGAATATGCCAGATGTTAACTGGAGAACCTTTGCTGCAGCCACATCCAAGAGCAGTGTTATTCTTGATGCCCTACGGTGGCATGCCTCAGACAGCTAGTGTTGGAACCCACTCGGTAGGGAGCAATCTTAGACCTGGTACTGTCAAATGGGGACAGAGAAAGGATCTCGGATTTAGAAGTGGGTAGCCATCTGGGGACAAGTGACCACCAAACAGTGTGGTTCATGATAAATACAGCCAGAGTCAAGCCATGCAAGAGTATTGGACTTTAGGAGGGCTGACTTTGGAAAAATGGGAGAGTGCCTCAGAAAAGCAGTAGCAAACAGGCAAGAAGGAGGGGCGGAGAAACAATGGGGAAAGATCAAAACAGCCATCAAAGAGGTAACAAGCCTTTGTGTGAAGCAAATAAAACAAAATGAAGAAAAAAAAACACTATGGTTCTCAAAAGAGGTGGCGGGGAAGGTTAAGGAAAAAAGGTAGCATAAGGAAACACAGAAGGAGCAGGATAGAGAACTGTTACAGTTAAAGCAAAAGGAAGCAGGGAAGGCAGTCAGAATAGCAAAGGCCCAAACTGAGGAAAAGATAGCCAACTCAGTTAAAAAGGGGAATAAAACCTTTTATAGGTACATTAGGGAGCAAAGAAAGACCAAGGAAGGGATAGTGAGGCTTAATAAAGGGGGGGAGAGTGGGCAGAGGGAGACAGTGAAAAAGCAGGGATACTGAATGAATACTTCTTCTCAATATTTACAAAAAAGAAAACAGGGAGGTACCTAAATCAAAGAATAGAAGCACTCTGGATAGGGAGGTCGATATCAGTTCATTCACAGAAGAAAAAGTTCTGAAAGAACTCTTAAAATTGAAGGTGGACAAAGCAATGGGGCCTGATGGGATTCATCCAAGAATTCTAAAAGAACTAAGGGTAGAATTCGTGACACCACTGACTACCCTTTTTAACAAATCATGGGAGGATTGTGTGGCACCTGAGGACTGGAGGAGTGCAGATGTGATTCCCCTTCACAAAAGTGGGAGCAAGACAAAGGCAGGAAACTACAGACCTGTTAGTTTGACCTCAGTGGTAGGGAAAATGATGGAATCACTTCTGAAAGAATTGTTGAGTTCCTAGAGGTCAGTGGGGCACAGGACCCAAGGTAGCATGGATTCACAGCAGGAAGGTCATGTCAGATGAATCTAATAGATTTCTTTGATTGGGTTACCAAAGTAGTAGACCAAGGAGGGGCTATGGACATGGCCTACCTAGACTTTAGCAAGGCATTTGACACAGTCCCACACAAAAGATTAATATACAAGTTAGCCATCCTTAGAGTGGGTAAAAAAATTGGCTGGAAAACAGGATGCAGAGGGTCCACTCTGAAGAAAGGGGGGTTACTAGCAGGGTACCGCAGGGTTCAGTACTGGGACCGATCCTATTTAAAGTCTTTGTAAGTGACATTGCTGATAGACTGGAAGGAAAAGTATGTCTCTTTGCAGATGACACAAAGATCTGCAACAGGGTCGATACAGAAGGTGAGGTGGAAAGGATACGAAGGGACTTGGCAAGGTTAGAGGAATGGTCAAATGTATGGCAGCTTAAGATTCAATGCAAAGAAGTGCACAGTAATGCATCTGGGAAACAAAAACCCAGAGGAAGAGTACACAATGGAGGGGGATATGAACAACAACAAAAATGGAAAGAGACCTGGGGTAGTCATATCAGATGACCTTAAGGTGGGCAAGCAATGTGAGAAGACAGTAAGGAGGGCTGGCAGGATACTGGGATGCATAAGAAGAGGCATTACCAGTAGAAAACAGGAAGTTGTTATCCCTTTGTGCAGACAGTTGGTGAGACCCCATCTGGAGTACTGTGTACAGTTCTGGAGACCCCATCTCTGCAAGGACATAGGATGGAGGCTGTCCAGAGGAGGGCAACTAAAATGGTGCAGGGTCTACTCCAGAAGACATATGAAGAGAGATTAAAGGAGCTTAATATGTATAGCCTTGAGGAGAGGAGGGAGAGGGGGGACATGATAGAAACTCTCAAGTACCTCAAGGGAATCAACAAAGTCCAAGAGGGTAGCATCTTTCAGAAAAAGAGATGTGCAAGAACAAGGGGGCACAATTTGAAGATAGAGGGAGGATGACTCAGAGGTAATGTGAGGAAGTATTTTTTTTTTTACAGAGAAAGTGGTGGACACATGGAACCGCCTTCCTGAGGAGGTTGTGGGGTCTAAAACTGTGGAAGAATTCAAGAATGCATGGAACAGTCATAAGGCAATTCTTGTGGGGAGTAGGAAGAAATAGGCTGTTGGTTAACTAGGATCTGCAGCTTATCCAATAGGTAGGTAAATGGGCAAACTAGGGGGGGCCAAGCAGTCCTTATCTGCCATCAAAGTCTATGTTTCAGTGTTTCTATTGGCCTAACTCCTAAGGAGAGTTACCTTTGCTTTGGGCATTACTCTCCTTCCCCCATACACTTAGCCTGCTCCTGGTGGACACTGCATTTCTGGACCTGGACACAGACCTCCTTCCATCACTGAGTACCATACTTTTCTTTGTTTTCCCTGCACTCTACCTTTTTGAGCTGAGTTAATTCTGCCCTGACTATATAATCTCTCCCCTACACTGATTTGTACCTGCTGTTGTTAGCTGCATTTCCTTGTCATGTCCATATCCTTCCATCCAGATAGTAATAAACTTGGAGGAAACAGACCCCTCCTGTCAGCAACACAGGCATCCTCTGTCTAGCTGAAGAGGTAAGAGGGTCTCTCCCATGACACGACAGCCTTCTGCTCCCACCAGAACACCAGTTGTTGCTACCTCCACGGGAACAGCAAGGCACATCAGATAGGATCCTTGCCAATTTGTCCTGAGTGAGTATCCCTTTAGGCAGGTGAGGGTCATTTTCTGTTGGTGACATTAGTTAGCAGTGTATTTTCATTGGCTGTAAGTTTTTCTTCAATTTGGTAGCAGAGGCTGTCACTCAGCACCAGTCCATGTGGAACATCGCTATCTTCACCTGCATGTAGAGACATTGTGATTCCCTGAATGGCCAGTTAATGTAAGAAATCTGTTTTCTTCATTCTGTCCTACCACAGGGCAGAGGTCTGGTCATCTATGACCTTGACAGAGAGCAGCCTCTCCAATGGTAGTTGTTTAGCCCACTCTAATGATTGCAGCCAGTGATGCAGTAGGAGGCATCAAGCCTCATGGTCACAGGGCCTTGGTTGTTGACTGTGATTGTGTGGCTGAGATGGTGATGTCATGTGCTGGCTCATTTTGTTAGCAATACTAAGACATTTAGACAGTAGTAGAACAAGCAAGACAAGTTACCGTGAGGGAGAGGTTTTGTTCCACTGATTCTTCAGTCATGTTTTCTTCTTATCCAAGCAAGAGAAGACACACATGCTAGCACTTATGGGATAGAGATGGGGCAGACATGATGGGAAGAAGGTAAGCACACCTCTGTAGAAACCCTACTACTGTCAGAGAGACTGATAGCCACAGAACCGCCTCAGGTCTAGAGAGCTGGGCAAGTTATATGCTTGGGACACATCATTGAGACTGAGCTGTGATTTCTTGCTGGCAGATCCCTTGGTACAGTACTTCTGAAGAAGCTGAGTGAGAATCAGTGTGTTTCCCAGTCTTTCTCAAGCTTACTGGCCTTGTCTCCAGGGGAGAGTTGCTGAAATATCACTCCTCCTTGCCTTATTTATATTTATTTCAAATATTTTACCAGGACAGACATACTGAGCTGATAGAGATGCGTCGGGGGTAAAAGATGGTCTTAAGTAGCAATAGATAAACACAGTTTACATACAACATATGGTAAGTGTTAGACAAAAATATGTACAAGTGGGGAAATACCAATACAAGATATAGCAGGCAGCCTATATATGTGTTATATACAATTAAAATGGGATATCTCAGAGAAAAACATCCAGGAGTGTAGCAAAATATTAGGTGGTTGTGTTCTGTCAAAAAGTTTGCCGATGCATTAAGGATGTATTTCGAATCTCAATTTAATTGTAACTGTTTTTTATGAATTTTATATGTAACAAAGACATTTTTGTCTGCAATTTGCTGCATTGTATATGTATGTTTGATTATGTATTGTCTGTATGCAATATATGTGGGTCGCATCTGTAAAAGGAACTTGTTTCTAGTGTGCTTACCCGTTAAGCGAATAAACAACAAACAACAACAATGTATGACTCACCCAGTAGTTTTCACGTTATATACCACATTTCTTCTGCTCCCGGGCTCCTTTGCAACTGCCAGCCTTAAACTTGATGACAGTACAGACTAGAAGACATTGTTTGCAAACAAGAACAAAAAAGTTTGTGCATGGGGGGGTGTGAGCCATTTGCACAGGCAGAGCCATTCGTTTGGCAACAGCACCACCTACTGGTGAAATGGAAGTACTTTTTTCCTTAATGTACCTCCATATTGATAAATTAACTGAAAATCTATTTAAAAAGTCTTTTTTTATTCTTTTTTTTTTTTTTTTTTTTTTTACTACAAATGAGCCATTGTAGATTAGCAATAATGCACTTCATGGTGTATGTTGTGCTGGGATAGGTCACTTCTGGGGGTGTTGAATGCACTTGGCCTGCTGTCTCATGCTAAAGTACCACAGGCATGACATTATCCCAGCACAACACACACCCTGTCATGCATTATTGCTTAAATATCATTTGAGCTTAAGAAAATAAAGGATATGATGTGTTTTAAAAAATAATTCCTGTTTGGACATTCCTTTTATTTGTTTCCAAGTTATGTTAAACACCCCATTGCAGAGGGACTGGAAGGAAGTGTATGGCTCTTTGCAGATGATACAAAGATCTGCAACAGGGTTGATACACAAGGAGGTGTGGAAAGGATGAGAAGGGACTTGGCAAGGTTGGAGGAATGGTCAGAAGTATGGCAGCTTCGATTCAATGCAAAGAAGTGCAAAATAATGTACCTGGGAAACAAAAACCCAGGGGAAGATTACACAATGGGGGAGAGTAGTAACAACAACAAAAATGGAAAGGGACCTGGGGGTAATCATATCAGATGACCTTAAGGTTAGCAAGCAATGTGAGAAGGCAGTAAGGAGGGCTGGAGGGATACTGGGATGCATAGGAAGAGGCATCACCAGCAGAAAACAGGAAGTTGTTATCCCTCTTTACAGACAGTTGGTGAGACCCCATCTGGAGTACTGTATCCAATTCTGGAGACCCCATCTCTGCAAGGACATAGACAGGATAAAGGCAGTCCAGAGGAGGGCAACTAAAATGGTGCATGGTCTGCAAGAGAAGCCATATGAGGAGAGACTAAAGGAGCTTAATATGTATACCCTTGAGGAAGGGGGGGGGGACATGCTAGAAACTTTTAAGTACCTCAGTGGAAACAACAAAGTCCAAGGGTAGCATCTTTCAGAAAAAGATGTGAAAGAACAAGGGACACAATTTGAAGATAGGGGGATGGCTCAGGGCAATGTGAGAAGTATTTTTTCACAGAGAGGTGGTGGACACATGGAACAGCCTTCCCGAGGAGGTTGTGGGGTCTAAAACTGTGGGAGAATTCAAGAATGCATGGGACAGACATAAGGCAATTCTTGTGGGGGTTAGGAAGAAATAGGCTGTTGGTTAACTAGGATCTGCAACTTATCCTGTAGGTAGGGAAATGGGTAGACTAAGTGGGCCAAGTGGTTCGTATCTGCCGTCAAAGTATATGTTTCTATGTAAATACACAGCTTAGCCAGCCTTGCCTTATATCAGTGGAAATACGCAGTCTAGCCAGCTCTGCCACGTGTCAGTAGATGCCTGGAGGTCACCCCCAGTGCTCAAGAGGTCAAGTAAATGGACTTTGATTGTTTCTTGATGTAGGACCCCTCCCAGGTGACCTAATACCAGTGATACCCCTAGACATGCTGGGAGGTCCACCCTACACAAAAGTAAAGGCTACTATTTGTAGGAGGAGGATAGTGAGGGTAATGGCAAATGTAGCCAGAATCTTGAGACCAAAGAAAGTATAAAATAAATAAATAATAAATAAAATAGTTTGGCAAAGAACAAAACACCTTGAAATAACACTGCCTGCGTGCATGTACAAAATAACCCTACTCTGCACAGTTTCTGCTATGCCTTTGTTTTCAGCACAGGTAAAGAGATTTTCATATCATCTCCAACTTCATGATTCTCAGTTAGTCTCTAACATGACTTCCTGACAATTAAAAACTGCACTGTTCAGAATCATTAGGGATACTTTGGATTCAGGAGAACAATTGGTACCATGTCCTCAGAAAACAAAGTCCCTCTACAGCTCCCCTGTTTGCTGTCTATAAGTTACCACTGGTAGCAGAGTGATGGTAAGGACAAATGCAGCTGGAATACACCTGACAGAGAAGGAGGTGAAAACAAAACAAAGAAAGCAGTTTGTCAGCAAGTCTTGCAGTAACACAGTCTGTTTCTGCACACATGCAATTATTGTGATTTGAAAAGTATTGCAAACTGTTCCATGTTGCCCAGTTTTTGCCTTGCCTTTTTAAACACACTCTGATACATAATCTTTGCAATCAGTAATTACCTCCAACTTCATCATCCTGTGTTCCAGTCTCCAACACACCACCTCCTAGATAATGTTTCAAAACCAGAAGTGTGAGTAGCTTTAGTTCTTCAGCACTTGGAAGCCTTTGGACTAGGAGAACAAAGGCTATCCAGAATCCCCAATACAGCTTTCTGTGTGCTCTTGTGTGTAGCTGCTCTCAGTCTGAGGTCATTACCTGTCCGACTCTGAAATGTGTCCCATACCACGCAACTCCAGTCATTAATAGGCTGGGAATACTGAGAAACAGTAAACTCCTGTGATATGTAATCTGAACAGAGTGCAAAGATTGTATTTCCTAAGATTTTTTAAGCATCAACTGACTTTAAAGGACAACTGACACTGCTGATTTGTATCTCATAGTTTCAGGACACACCTGGAAATAAACTTTGTTTGGCTCAATGTATCTTGCAACCACCACATTGCAAATAAAATTAGAAGTACTTCTCCTAGCAGTGACAAGTCAAAGCTGAATGTGCTATCATGTAACTTTAAATACAGTATTTAGCAACCCCTTCCTCTCGCTCCCTTGCTGCTGCACACTATAAATATTAATGAGTTGTTTTGAAAGGGATGTGTGTGTGTGTGTGTGTGTGTGTAGGGGGACAAATAACAGAGGGAGACAGGAAGTGAACTTTAGGCTCTGAAAGCTGCTCCAGGCGAGAGAGAGAGACAACAGTACAGAGCTGCGCACACGGGGAGCTGCAGAGGGAACATTTTTTTCCCCTGTGGATATATATCCTTTGATCTTCTAGTCCCAAACTCTGAAGAGCAGCAGCTGCTTGTGTTTCTGAACAGTGCAGTTTGTGGTGTTGGAGACTGAAACAGGGGATCATGAAGCTGGAGGTAAGGAATGCTGAGCACATGGGGAGCTGCAGAGGGAACTGGTTCTCTGTGGATAGATAGCCTTTGTTCTTCTAGCCCCCAACTCTGAAGAGCAGCAGCTGCTTGTGTTTCTGAACAGTGCAGTTTGTGGAGTTGGAGACTGAAAGAGAGGAACGCCTGACCCACATAGTCCGCCCATTTCCCTACCTACTTAAACTCCAGGTCCTAAATGATCAGCAGCTTACCCTCTCTTTCCTATTACTAGGGTTGCTGTCTGTCTATCCCATGCATTCTTGAACTCACCAATCGTTTTACCTCTACCACCTCTGCTGGGAGGCTGTTCCATGCATTTACCACCCTTTCTGTGAAAAAAAAACACCTCCTGACATGACTCCTGAGTATCCCCTCTCCCCCAGCCTCATATTGTGACCCCTTGTTCTTGCACATTTCTTTTTTTCAAAGATGCTGCCCTCTTGCACCTTGTTAATTTCCCTGAGGTACTTGAATGTCTTTATCATATCTTCCCTTCCCTCATTTCCTCCAGGGCATACATACTGAGGTCTTTCTGTCTTTTCTCATATGTTTTCTGGTGCATTCCTTTCACCATTTTTGTTGCCCTTCTCTGGACCACCTCCATTTTACCAATGTCCTTTTGGAGATGCAGTCTCCAGAACTGCACACAGTATTTCAGAAGGGGCTTGACCAATTGTCTGTACAGTGGCATCACCACCTCCTGTTTTCTGCTGATGATGTTCCTCCCTATGCAGCCCAGCATCCCTCTGGCCTTCCCCACATTGCTTGGCCACCTTCAGGTCATCTGTTACATTTAACCACAGGTCCCTTTCCAGTTCTATTGTTGATGGTATGCCACCCCCTCCGTTTTGTATTCCTCTCCAGGATTCCTATGGCCTAAGTGCATGACTTTGCACTTTTTTTGTATTGCATTTAAGCTGCTACACTCTTCACTACTCCTCCAATTTGACAGGTCTCTTCTCATTTTTTCTACCCCATCTGGAGTGTCTTCCCTATTGCAGATCTCGATGACATCCGCAAAGAGGCTTACCTTCTCTTCCAGCCCCTTCACAATGTCAGTAATGACAAGCGGCCTCTTCCTTCTCCTTCCCTTGCTTACTTCCACCAAACATCATGCCATTGCCTTAGCTATTCTCTCTTTGATCTTTTCCTGTTGGGTCTCCAATCACACCAGTGTTCTCCCCCAAGGTATTTACTGAGGCAGCTACCCATTTTTTTTTAAATCTGCCTGTCTCCCTCCCCCCCCTTACCTGGCATCCACCAGCTGGTCCACTGAGCCCTATGCCCCCCATGGGTCCCCCTGTGGTAGGGCCAGGAAGGGGAGGGCTGTCTTCCCCACACCCAGAGATACAAAACAGATTGGCAGTGGCACAGGGCAGAGGCAGGCAGGAAGGGCTTCAAGTAACCTGTGCCAGACCCTTTTCTGCTTTCTCCCTTCACCCCCCTCACCACAGCGGCACATAAGCGTGTACACATGGAGGTGTACACATGCTATGGAACTGCTGTCCCTCCCTTAGTGTCTGTCATGCTGCTGGTACTGCACCCAAGCTTCCACCAGGGGAAGCTAAGAACCAAGTAAGCAAACCTCCCACCACAGGAGAGGAGAGCTGACTGTTGGATGCTCAGTCCTCTCCTTCCCCAGTCGACCACCGGTAACCCAAGCTCATTCCTGAACTCAGGTTGCCGGCATTGTAGGAGGTAAGAAACATCATGCCTCAGCTGTCTATGACACTGGACTGGCAAGAACATAACCTTTTATTTTGATCTGAGCATTACTATCCCCTACCTCTGTACACTGTATCATTCTCCTGTTTTACACTACTTTTATTGACCTGTGTGTCCCCCCCCTTCCTAGTATCATAAATTCATTTGCTGTTCCTGCACTCTACCTTTTAGAGCTGAATTAATCCCTTCCTGAGTTTGTAATCTCCCCTCCCACCTTTTTACTGTAATGGAAGGCCCATCCAGACTACCTTATTTTCTCTTCCTGTTCCAGCACCTCAGATCCTGTTTGATCACTGGTGTCCATCCCACCTCCCTTGTTATGCTGCTGTACCTATCCCACATATGCTTGAAGCTCCCCACTGTTTTCTCCCCCACCACCTCTGATGGCAGGCAGTTCCAGGCATCCGCCACCCTTTCTGTGAAGAAATATTTCCTCACATCCCTCTTAAGCTCCCCCCACTTCATTGCATGCCACCGTGTTCTGGTACTTTTCCTCCTCTGAAAGAGACTTCCCATCTTCACATTGTTCACCCCTGTGAGGTACATATCTCCATCATGTTCCATCTCACTCTCCTCATCCCAAGGAAGTACATGTTTGGTTCCCACAGCCTGTCCTCATTTGGCTTTTTGTGCAACCACTGCTCCATTCTGGTAGCCCTCCTTTGGACTGCTTCTGCCCTGTCAATGTCCTTGTGCATTTGATCTTTTTCATTGGGTCTCCACTTACCCCGGAATCACCCCAAGGTATTTACTGAGCCAGTCACCCATTTGTTTAGAATCTGCCCTCCTGAAGTCCAGGTCCTCATCTTACTGTGTTCTTTTTCTCTTGCCCAATCCATATGCCAACTCACACAGTACAATAATGGCTTGAACCCAGGGGACTCCCCACTGTGATGTCTGCATTGCTATCCCTGCTCATAAATACCAGGCCCAGCACTGCCCTATCTTTAGTGGGTTCCATGACCAGCTGCCTCAGAAATGCCCCCTGAAAGGAGTCAAGGATAGCCCTGCTTCATGTAGCTACAGCCAGAATGCTCCAGTCTACCAACTGTTGTTATCTGCATTTTCCCATTGTTTCCACATCCTTCCATCCTGGTAGAAGCTGCTTGAGTGAGGACTGACCCCTCCTTGTGTGAAATGGAGGTACACTCTGACTAGCCCATCTGGAATACTGTACCCAGTTCTGGAATTCCCAACCAAAGGAAGACAGGGACAGGCTGGAGGCATTCCAGTGTAGGGTAACAGAAGTGATTCAGGTACAATATGACAGATCTTATGAGGATTAGCTTAGGGCACTGAGCATGTATTCACTGGAGGCCTGAAGACAACGGAATGACATAATAAAGACCTTCAAGTTCCTGAAAGGAATAAACAAGGTAGACTGCAATTAACTGTTTATCAGGGACAAAGGCTCAAAAGCAGAAGAGGCACTTTTGAAGAACCAAGGATTAGAACCACTAAATAACCAGTGGGTTGTAGTAAAAGTAATCTGAAGGGTTTAGAGATAAGTGAGGCATTTGCCTCCAGGAAGTCTAACATCTTCTCTTCAGTGATGGTCTCCAGTAACTTCATCACTATAGAGGTTGAGCAAACCAGCCTGCAGTCCCCCAGATCATCCCTGCTCCCACGTCTGTGGAGGACAACATTAACTTCCCTGCAGTTGGCCAGGAACTCCCCAGGGAAGAGGTGAATAATTTCACAAAAGGCACTGTGAGTTCCTGCTTCAGTTCTTTTATCACCTTAGGATACAACCCGTCTGAACTGAGATACATGCCTATCCTCTATGCTGTTTGCCCCTTAAGCAGCCTTTCCCCTAGTTCTGGTCCAGATTCCAAATTCTGCATACCCTCTATATTCAGCTATCCTAAACACAAAGTTGTCCACCTCCATCCACTGTGAATGCCAAGCAGAAGTATTCACTGAGGATGCCAGACTTCTTCCCATCTTTCTTTACCTAGTCCCTCCCTGATTACAGTCCCAGTATAACCTCTTTAGTCTTCTCTTCTCTTCTCTTCTCTTCTCTTCTCTTCTCTTCTCTTCTCTTCTCTTCTCTTCTCTTCTCTTCTCCAGTATACACAAAGACGTCCTTGTTATTCTCTTGAATGCCATCACATGTCCCTAAATATGTGTCTGCCTTTGTCTTCCTGATGGCTTTATTAGTCTCCTTTAGATTTCTTAGACGGGGGGGGGGAGCTATCCCACAAATTACCACTGTTCTTGGAGAAACACTAGAGTATGTAGCTAAATTCAAATATCTAGGAGTTTGGCTCGATCATAAACTTTCCTTAGCTGACCATCTCAAAGAACTGCAGAAGAAAATAAGGCAAAAATTAGCACTATTCTACAGAATTAACCACCTGCTCATAAAGGAGGCCAAGATTCAACTGGTTCAAGCTACCTTCCTATCTTTAATAGATTACGTGGACCTGCTCTACAGCCACTGCACTGCCTCTGCACTGGCTAAGTTGGACACCCTCTACCACAGAGCTATCAGGTTCATTACTGGCCTTCCACTTTCCCACACCACTGCTCCCTGTACTCATCGTGAGGCTGGACTTCCCTTCACTATAGAAGGAATAGAAATGCCACCCTATGGGCTTTCAAAGCGTGACCAACAAGCTCCCTCATATGTCTCAGATTGTATTCCCCGAGATGTGTTAGGCACCCTCGCCTGAGAGCTATTCCTTAATTGCCCTCCAAGTTCCAAGGTCAAAACTAATTTTGCAAAGCTGCTCTAGCTTCTCTTTACCCACATTGTGGAACGGTTTACAAAGGAACTTGAAGCTGAGCTGCCCTGTTAGCCTGAATATCTTCAAGGTGCTCTACAATCGCTACATGAAAGCACCTTGCAAATGTTTTCCTCACCTCTAGCCCACTAATTCTGCAACTACCCCTTTCCATCCTGATGCTCACCATGTTTCTACCCCTGGCTCTCACTCTTTCCCTATTAACTCTTCCTGCTGCACCCACCCTTCCCTGTCCACTCCAACCTGGCTAAAGTCCCACCCCATCCATAGTAGTGTCCCAATTATCTATCCCTCCTCCGTCATTATCATAATAAACAAATATATGACAGCCATTGTCGCTTTCTGTGGTTTTAGCTCAATTTTTCCCCCAGTCATCGGTAATATATCCCTCCTCTTCTTTACCTCTCTACCCTGCCACCCCATACATGGCCTCTTTCCCCTATATGTGTAGTTGCCAGCTGCCTCACTCAAAAGATCTCTGCTTATAATCCCGGTATGCCTATGGTTGATTGTACATCTGCTGACTTCTTCAATTGTAAAATAATGCTGTTTTTTTTATTTATTTCAACCTTGTACTGTACTGTATACACTGTATCTACGTTTTCTTCCTTCTATATTATTGCTTTTATATACCTGTTTCTGTACTGTACTTTGATGTATTCATGACCAGGTCCACCTTGCAAATGAGCCTTGCTCAATGGTGCCCACCTGGATAAATAAAGATTTTGATTGATTGATACCTCACTGTTGACCTCAGACTGATCCTCCCCATACATATTGAATGCTACCCTTTTTTGCTCTTACTGCTTCTCCAACTTCTCTGGTATACTAAATTAGATTTATTAACTCTGTTTTTTTCCTTTCCTGCTTCAGACAAGCTTTGGTGATCTGCATCAGACTCACTTTGATGTTCCATGCTCTCTGTCCCTTCCACCCCCTCAATTTCTCATGGAGGATCTCCCCCATGTCTTCAAAAACTGCTGTCCTGAAATCCAAGACCGTTGTCTTTGATATGGGGTTCTGGGTTTCTAGAGTTATTACTGTACTACACGGAGTAATGATTACTCATCCCAGAGGCTCTTTTACTCTGGTCTGTCCTACTGTGCCTGATTTGACAGTACCAAGCTGAGGATGGGGTCATCTCTAGTTAGTTCCCTCACCCATTGTACAAGGAAGCCATCCTGCATTGAATCTACAAGAGCTTGGGTCCTGGTACTCCTAACCCCCACATCAATCTAGAAGGAGACCCTCCACCATGATTAGGTTTCCATAATGGCTGCTTTTCTGATGTGGTCCTGCTAGTGCCCTGCAGCCCTCCTTGAACTGATTTGGTGATCTTTAGACAACCACCACCAGAATTTTGAGGTTCTTATCTACTTTAACTATTAGCAGAACCAAATTTCATTCTGCCCCCACTTCCCCAGATTCATATCCTTTATTGCTTTTGTACAGTCTCAGTGTATATGTAACCCTTTCTGCCTTTTTTCATGTCCCTTAAAAATAGGGCACATATTGGGATAGTGAGGTCCCAACTGGGGTTTTTGTGTCTCACACATTTCCATGATGACAACTATGTCCAGCTGGACTTTCATCACTGTTGCCTATAGACCCCTCATTTTATTTCCAAGATGACTTATGTTCAGACAGACTGTCTTCTACCTAGCTATGCTCAGTCTCTCTCCCCTCACTTGGTGGACTCCACCTACCTCCTTCCTTATGTCCTTATTCTGTCTCTGCTTTCCCTCTGTCTGCCCTACAAGTTTCTATTGATCTTCCCTTGTGCGGGAGTGCCAGCAAAGCCTCTTAGTCATTAAGATTGTAGATCTTAATCTTGCATATACCCAACCTGTGTGAAAGTTGCAGATTTCTCAATGTGTGTTGTGAAACCAAGAGCAATTAAACATGTCTCCTGTCTTTCAGGTACCAGAAACCTTTGAAGATGTTGCTGTTGATTTTTGTGAAGAGGAATGGAAGATGTTAAGCAAACAGGAGAAGGAGCTTCACAGGGACGTGATGGTGCAGAACTATGAAACCATGGTTTCAGTAGGTATGGATTAACCTAGTCTCTGAGGAAGGATCTTTATTCTGAGGGGGATGGGCTTACTTTTAACAACTTCAAGTCTGATGGCATTTTGGAAGAAAGGATTGAAAGGGTGGCTTAGGGGCTCTATTATACCATTCCTGTACCTTTCTGAAAACTGCAGTATATGAATTACATTGACACAAAGAAACATATCATTAGCCAACAGGTAAGAACCGGTTGGCCTACCTAGTATGTCCAGTTTTCCTTGCCTGAAGTATCACTGCAGATCCTACTTGAACTCCGGCCCATTCACCACCCCCTTTCCCTTCCATTCCCATGAGATTCCCTATGCCTAGACCGTGCATTTTTGAACCCCACCACTGTGGGCTTAGCCTTCTGCCTTAATTTTGGGACACTGTATTATCAGAGGGAAGGACATCGCAGGTGATGTCCCTAATGGTCACTTGTCTCCGCTGTCCTTTTTTAATCCTGTTGACTTCCCCAATATACCCATGTGTCTATTCCAATTATTCTTGAACCCTACCACTGATTTTGAATAGACAACTTCATTGGGCAATCTATTCCATCTGTCCACCACCTTCTGCAGAAAAAGTACTTCCTGGCATTCTTATTTGATCTGCCCCCTGCCAGATTCTTCATGTTACTTCTAGTGATTGTGTTTATGCTGAGGGTGAACCATTCACTGCTGTCTACTATTTTATCCCCTGTTGAAATGTGAATGTTTCTATCATGTCCTATCACAGACACTCTCTTTTTCTCTCTCTCTCACCTGTTTTGCAGTGAGTACATCTTAATGTCCTTTAGCCTTTTTTGTAGAGTGTATCTTGATGTTCCTGAATCATTTTGGTGGCCTTCCTGTGGACTGACTCCACCCTGTTGCTGTCCTCCCACATGTAATGATAGCAGAACAGCATGCAGTATTCTAGGTGGGTGTCACAGACTGGTTCTTTCCCCAGAGTTCAGCCTGCACTGCTACCAGATTTCATAACACTTCAGACACATAAAGTGGTTAACTTGGTATGATGCCACCACCCAGCTTCAGTATCACTTGGGGTATCTCTAGGTCCACATCCACTGTACTGTACTGCAGTACAATGCTCTTTCCCAAAAGGCAGGTGACCCACCCCTTTCATTGCATGTGTGAGAGAACTTTGCATTAGATGTGGTAACTGTAGCCTGTCTCTTTGGAAATGGATCACAGACTTGCCAGTTTATCCCTGAGTATCTATCCTTGAAAGGACTCAGTCACAGAAAGCATGAAGTATATAAAAGTAACATTTAATGCTCCACAATATTTACATATGTTACAGGACAATACATAGTTGTCACAGTCTTGTGCTCTTTCAAAACTCTGCACTGCTTCCAGTTTTCTCAGTCTCTCAGATGCCTAAAAAGGTCACCGTGGTATGCTGTAAAATGGGTATCTGGAGGTTCAGATCCCACTAGAGCCACTGCTCACAAAGTAAATGTTTTGTTCCCAAAAGGGCAAGTGGCCCACCTCATCTGTCACAGCTGAAAACACTTTGTATTAGATATGGTAACTGTAGCCTCTCTCTTTGTAAACAGATCAGACTTGCTAGTTTATCCCTAGATATTTATAGCTGGAATAACTCAGTCACATAAAGTATGAAGTATAAAAATAACATTTAGTATTCTATGATATTTACATATGTTACAGGACAATACACAGTAAAGACTATTAGTACAGTGGCATGTGGAATCTTGTGGGATTGTAGTAGTAAATATTAAACAACTATTTGAAGAGTTTGAGGAGACCCTAGGCACCAACAACAAACGTATTGGCAATCATGAATTTTATTGGGAATCTTGATGGTGGCCAGAATCCAAGATGGCCACCAAAAATTGACAAGAGATTGGACTACTTTTGTTCAATAATTTTTCTGTCAGAATTTGCATAAGAACATTATGCATCATTGGAAAACTTGAGTCAAGAAAGCAAATGGTTTAATACAAAAATGTTTGAATAAGAAATTATTTATTTTTTTATTGAAATGTTTCACTAGGTGGGCACACTGAACAACAAGTTGCTCATCTCATGGTGTAACCTGGGGGGGAGGGGTTACATAGGGTTGTGAAGGATAATCAGTGACAATAGTATGTGGGTAGTACAAACAATACAACATTGTAAGATTGTGCAACAATTGGAACACAAGATATTGTACAATAAACAGTAGTGGAACATCAGGAAAATTGCAATACATGTCCAGAATCATACAAAAGAACATATGAATTTGCAAAACAGTAATAATGCGATAGAACCATTTATAGTGCATGAGTGTACCAGGAGCAGGCTCGAGGTAGTACGCAAATGCTGTTGGAGTAAAAAGGATGGGGTTAGGTTGTGTACACTGGTGACCCAGAAGGGCAGGTGAAGAAGAGAGGGAGGAGAGGCAAGAACTGAGTATGAAGAGAAGGGGTAGTCAGAATGGAGATGTGTGCTATGTTTAGATACTTTTTTACTTATCATGATTTTTACAAAACTGACACCACTCCGAAACAAGTAGACAATTGTCACAAGGAGTGCCAATAAATATCTATTTATTTATTTATTTCATTTTTCCGGGTGGAAAAAAAAACTTTGATCAAGATGCTCTTTTCCAAAGGTCAAGAAAACAACAAAATACAAAAATACAGGACTGCAGAAATAACAGTATTTCTCCAATTGATAGATAGGGGAATCATCATCACTCTCCATATTTGCATCACTTTCCATATCTAAATAATCATCACTGTCTATGCTGTCATCACTGTCAATGTGATCTCCCTCATCCTCAGTAACTGAATTCTCACATCCTTCATTGCTCTCATCAGAACAGCAGCATAATTCTGTGCAGTTGAGGCCAGCTTTTCTACATGTACAAAGCATTGATGAGCTCTTTGTTTTTGCACAACTGCACTGGATTATATGAAGCTCAGTATGTGGTGCTGGAGATTCTGCAGTCATAACCTCTTTCCAGTGACCTCCATCATTTTTCCAGACATATTCATTTGGTGTGGGCAGCTGTGGTTTGGCAACTTTATCATTGTTCCAGATCAAGCATTGATAGTGAGCCCTCGTAATTGCTTGGAGGAGGGCGCTCTTTGTAGGGGCAAGATTTTCTGATTGTGCTTGTTTCTTTTTAAACTACCACCATCTCAGTGCTTTCACTTTTGTTATCACAGTCTCTGGGAGGTGTAGCTGGTACACAAACTTCTCCAGTCCTGCAAGTGTATCTTCTGATGGCTTTATGCAACTGCCCAGGTTCTCAAAGGCCATAAGAATGTCTTCACTAGCATTCTGAAATTTCTCCCAGCAAGTTAATTTTCCCTTTTCTGCAAGAGAACCAGTAATGTTAGCTCCACTGAAGGCATGAAATCCTGGTAGTGCAGCTGCTTTCTTCTGGCCAAGAGTCTCATAGATTGGTCTTAGCTGGATGTTTCTGCGTTTTTGTTCAGTTACAGTCACAAATGTCATGTCTAAATAGCAAGTACAAAGAGATCTGTATATGGAGAGTGAATGTGAAGATGAGTGGCATCAGAAGCTGTTGTATCTAATGCATGTAGAATTAACTTTGTTGTCACCTTCCTCTTGCTCACTCTCAAGATGACTTACATCCTTGTGAGTTGCTCTACACTTGGTACTGTAGGTGACAAACAAGCTAATTGCATTTCTCACTCCATATTGGAGCATCTTTTCTGCTAGGTATCATGTGATTGTGTCTTATGTCTTTACACATGACAAAAGTTGTTTCATAGGTACTTTAGCAATGTTGTTCATGTCAGTGATGTGACAGGCTACTGGAGCATTGCCTCCTTGTCATCTGTAATGTTGAGCGTTTCAGTGATTGAGCTGCATCACATCTGTCAAATACCAAGTGAACTTCATCATACTTCTCTCTGTTGTACTGTACTTCTTAAATAGGTGGGATATCAAGTGTTCCACCAGGTCAAAACAAGTCGTCACCACTGCTGGCTTGTCAAGGGTCTACAGTTTAGCCATGCCATCAACTACTGCAACTGTTAATGTATTAGTGGCAGTGCTGAGTTCATCTGTTTCCATGCTCTCCCTAGGTTTGGTCAGGCGCTCCTTAAGAACTGACTGTAGTTTGCTTTTAGCAGAGCAATGTAACATTGAGCCATCAGTGGTAAAAAGTGCTCTGGGCACTACTGAGAATTACCCAGTGGTATCCCTCTGGTTAATATTCAGGTCTTGATTTGCACACAGTTAACATGCGAGTAAACAGGGATCTATCCTCACACAGCTCAGTCACCTTATCTCCCACTTTTACTTTCTTTCTTGAAATTTTCCAGGTCTGCAGTTTTTCCTTCTTCATGGTGGCCCACAGATTAATTTCACTTGTTGTAAAATGCTTGGATACAAATGTTTCAAAATGTGTTTTTGCCAATAATGTCCTGCTTACACAAGTCTTGCATCACCTTTATCAGCATGATTACCTTTATTGCTAGATTGAATAACTTATCACTGTCATCTGTGAATGGACTCATAAAGCTTCTGATGGTGGTGGTAAGATCCTGGATGCTTTTCTCTTGTTGCCATGGTACTGATAATGAAAGTTTTTGGTGCTACGTGTGCCTGGTTGAGAACACTCCAGCCACCTGCTGTGCTTCTTTCACAATCTGAGCAAGGTCTGGTGATATCAGAAAAAATCTGGTGTGAGCATTGGGGTTAAGTGTAATACCAGTCAATTTGCCTGAAGCTTCCTCAATGCGTTTGATTTGTTCCAAAGCATGATCTGCATCAGTGGCACAGAAGGATACAAATTAATTCATCTTTCCAGCCCAGTTTCTGCTGAGAAATTCTTTATTTATATCAGCATCTGATGTCCTGAGTCTTTTCATATCTGCCAGGAACAAGGCATAAGTGTGGCATAATATAGTTTGTCATGCAGAATACTGTAGTACTTGGTGAATAACTCAGTAGCCTTTAGATGAAGCTCCCAGTTTCATAGAAACATGGAAACATAGAATTTGATGGCAAATAAGGACCAACTGGCCCACCTAGTCTGCCCATTTCTCTACCTAATGGATAAGCTGCAGATCCTACTTAACCAACAGCCTACTTCCCCTATCCCCCACTAGAATTGCCTTATGTCTGTCCCAGTTCCTGTATGGACTGAACTGAGAAATACAACCATTTCCAACACTGTCTGCATATACTGATGTATATAACTTTGAATAGTGGCTCTGTTTCCTTTTGGATATCAAATTGCCTCATTTTCTTCAAACTTTCCAATGACTCAAGATTGTGCATTGTTTGAGTATGAGCTACTCTAATCATCTCAGGGTCTCCCTCTGCACAGGCTTTGTCCAAACTTTCTGCATGAGGTACACAGGGCTCACATAGAGCTGTATCTTCGGCAAAAGATGCTTCCTCATTCAGTGTGAAAAATGCCTGCAAAGTAATTATATGGGCATTGACTCCTTATTTTGCATGCTTTCCATTAGTGTGTTTCACGTTAGTGGCCCCAGACAAGTCTACTTCAGTCCATCAAAAATCAATGCCACTATTTTCTCTCTGGGATATTTTCAAAGGAGATGTGCCAAAGCATGATATTCAAAGAAGTGGAATGTGTCGTGCATCCCAGGCTATGCTCAAGTGCAGTGATAATGTATGCCAGGCATCTAGAGGGGGCATTCCCATGAATGGGCTGATCACCCTCATATTTAGCCAGGATGGGCAGTGCACCCACTCGCCCATCTATGAGATGCACCACCCAAAGTTAGTGTAGAGGGCTTGTGGGATAACAGATGGACCAGACACCAAACTTCAGGTTCAGCACACAATCTCTATGTGATGTTTATTCAAAATGGGGAAGATAATCTTCAGCAATGGCATATCCCTTCTTCAGTACATCAGTTTGTAGCAACAGACTATGTAAGTCTTTCCGCTAGACTTAGCCAGCACCTTCTGACTCACTGATCTCTGATCTAACTTAACTGTTCAGATTTAGCCTCCTCTATGTGGGCCTAGTTTGCTTGGGAGGTGGGGCTCAAATAAAAATAAAAACAAGTTAAGGACAGAGAACCTCAGTGCAGAAGCACTGAAACAAGGGTTACCTCAAAGGACATTGACAATAAGCCAAGTTTTACAGAAACCCAACATCACACATACTTCCATGATGCAAGCATCATGGGATATATGCATATCACCATGACATTTCAGATGTGTTCAGTTTACAGCAATTTGCATGCATTTTAAATAACACAACTAACTTAATTTTTATCATACCGTCCTCTAGTAACTTTTTACCTTTATCAAAAATACCTAGTGCCATGGTATTTTCAACATTTACTGGTTTTATATACATAAGGTATATACATTAAAGTATTTTATGACAGTACCCTTGCATACTAATTCCAACAATGAGGAACACAGCCTGTTGTTTTATATTGGCTTGGAGGTCACAACAATTTATCCTCACTCTGCTGATGTAATCAGGATTTATCCTCACTCCAGTGGAAATAACACAGGATATTCTACTGAGAAAGCTCTCATCCCCATGGTATAAATACCATTATTCAACAGTGTTCTCTATATTACACTGTGGGTTATGGTTTTTTCGAGTCTGAGAAGCCAGGTATAATTCACTGATCCCAAACTTATTTAGAATATTTACTACTTTCTTGCTACAATGTGCTTGTCATATGGCTAGATGGTTGTTGTGAATAAAAGTGCTAGTATTTCAGTATGTAGGGAAGGGTGAATGCAGTAGAGCAGCTGTAACATGAGCAACTGACACTAAAGGCCGCACCACAGTACAAGGGCAAAAACTGCCACAAGCCCACAGTGGGTGAGACAACTGCAGCTACAGAGAGTAGGCAAGGGCCAGGCAGGCAAAGTCCACAGGCAGTGAAGCAATTTGGAGCAATGCTGCAATGCTAGCAGGGCCACATAAGATGCACTGTGGGGAGGGAGCAAGAGCAGGGTGGGGGCGCAGAAGGATGCCAGCGGGGAACTGTACTTGGAGGGAGGGGGTGCACAAACACAGCAGGACATGGGCTGTACCCCACCCAGAAACCCTGGACAGCTGGGTGGTAGCAGCATTGTGGAGATAGCAAAGGGGTCACAGAATGAATAGCACTCAAATTGAGTGCTCTACATAGCAGCAACACACAACACAGTGTATACCTCTGTAGCACCTACCTGTAGCACACAACAGACATCTGGCAAACACCTGCAGCTGTATTGGCAGGAGTTAGCATGCAGGGACATCAGGCAACACATGGGACACCACTGGGACATTGTGGCCATCTGCCATGCAGTGTTGCCCATTGCGTGGATGTCCACTGTCAACTGAGCATTGTTGTGAGTCACTCTTCTACTGCACGCCCTTTCTTTCCACTCTCCATTACTCGATCTTCCCATGCTGCTGGCCTTGTGGCACCCCGTACCATCACTCTTGTGGCCAGGTACTCTTCTGCATTGTCGCTGTCCATATGCACAACCATCTGGGGTTGCCCGTGTGGGACTTGCCCTGTACAAATCACCCTTATCACATAAAACCAGCTAGAACAACAGCCAACTGCGGTGGTGTTTCACTGTTGCATGTCAGCATATGGGACAGTTTGTTGCAGACTTGCTGATTGAAGAGATTCATAATCACTGTGCTCTGGGCTAAGTTCATAGCATGTTACTGACTAATTAGGTAACAATGAATATGTTTTAGGATGTATTGACTCTGTATATTATTATTGGTGCTAATCACTGATTTGTGTGCTTTTACATGTGTTTGCCTTTTATTCTAGATTAGTAGTACTAATGTTTTGATTGATATGTGTATCAACGTAACGTGTATTATTGAGCACTATAGCTGCTTGTCAAAGCGAGCAAGTGTGAAACGTTGACATTTGTGTGGGAGTATGACTTGTAAACGGGCTTGTATTGCACATTAAGTATTTTTAGCAAGTTTGCAATTTATGAATCCTGAGTGCAGTTTACTTTTTTGTCACTAATCTGTACCATTGTAACTACACACCTGTGCTTCTGGAGGTACCCTTATTCGTGTTTCTTCATAATATGTTTGTTTACTTCTGTAGTCTTCTTGTCCATAGAAAGCATTTTTGTTGGACCTTGTAACATCCGTCAAAAAAAATGCATAGCTCTTTTGGTACATGCTTCTCAGTAACATCTGTGAGAGTACAGTTGAATTTCCACTTTTCGGTTTTCACTATGACTTTTCAGATCAAACGGGCAGCATCATAGATGCATTTCATGTCAGCATCAATGTTACTTTCAGTTTCCTCCACAAGTTGAATGGCCAGATCACATGTTTGCTTAACACTAACATGCTGAGACTCATTCACACACTTTGGTCTGTGAAATTCAGCTTCAGGAATATTATTCTTGATAAGCTCCTTCACTTTCTTATAAACGATGTGGTTCTATGATGTTGTTTGCAGACTGCACATCTATGTAGGCATGATGCAGTGTTGCCATGCTAAGTACATTTCCATCTTTAATTTCTCATTCCAGCAAACTTGAAACCTCAATATCTGCTGCAACTACATCTGCTATGTTTTCACTACTGGGTGTGTCATCAACCTTTGGTCTACAGAGAACATGAGTAACATGAGTGGTCCAACATAGCATAACATGGTACCGGACATCAGTAGCATGAGCATCTGTAGGGCTAATGACAGCAGTGAGTTTTAAAGTAAATGTATCATTTCCACTGCATTCCGCTTCATCTCAAAGTTCACTCCCCGCTCTATCGGAACAAACTCTGTGGAAGGATTGGTCTTAACTAACTCTTTATTACAGAAAAAGCTTAAGTTTATGTCATGTGATTGTGATTGGAAGTGTGTAAATAGTGAGGTGGTACACAAACACAAAAGACTGTCAAAAATATGTTTCTCATGAGAAGCTTTATCAGTAAGCTGCTTTTCATAATGCTGACTAGCTCTTTTGCACATTCTGGCATGAACTGCGTTCTGATAGCATGATCTATACCAGGACGCACCACTCGATGTTAGTGTTTCCACTGTATTATTACCAAGTCTATGTTTTATTTCAGAATATGGTTGATCACCATAACATGCTCTTTATTTTATACAATCTAAAAGCTTGCTAAATGCACTGGGTTTCTCCACTAGTGGTTCATTTGTTTTATTCTGATGCATTATACAGCATGTAAAGTCGATCTCATAGTCTGCCACTTTGGCCGCAGGTACACTGAGTTTTACAAGCAACTCCATCAGTAAAGGATTCTTTAGTTGTTAAGTACAACTTGACCACCACCTTAGTTTTCCTCACCACATGGACACTATGTACAAAAAACTCCACCCTAAACTTGGTGCCCTTGGGGGCGTGGCCTGACTGAGGAAGAGAATGGAGGCTTTATCTCCTAGCTCTGGGACCATCCAGTAAGCATTGTTTCCATCCTACAAAATGACACCAGTGCTCCATCTCTATTTGTTAGCCTAGTGATCCTATGAATGGGCTCTGCAAAAAGAATGAAGAACAAACAAACGCAGCTTTCATTTTCCTCGGCAAAAAGATGTGAGGAACCGGGCCTGCACCAGCCTACTGAGACTAACATGGCCGCACCATCCTCCTCCAGAATCTCTGAGCCCATGGGGGATGATGCTAACACCACGAATGCAAAGTCCCACAGCAACCTAGAGGCCCTGTTTCAAACCCTAAAATTCGATTTAACCCATCAGATGCATTCAGGCTTCAAGAATATTGGAGCCCAATTAATGCATCTGCAGCAAATGGTGAACAGCCTCAGCGACATGGTGGAAAGCCACTCCACCTGTCTAGGAAAGCTTAAGTAGCAAGTCAGTGACAATGAGGACTCTCAGCAACATCTACAGTCAAGCCTACAGCAAGCCCTGAGAGAAACAGAGTCACTAAAAGCCAGTATTGACAACCACATAAATAGAGGAAGATGCAACAATGTGCATATAGTGGGCCTCCTGGAGGGGCTGGAAGGCAAAGATTGTGTGTCTTATGTGTCCTCATGGTTCAAAATATCCCTAAATTTCCCTGCTGACACCTCGCTGGAGATCCAGAGAGCCCATCATTCCCCAGGGCACAAACCGGGCCCAGGAGAACATCCTCGGCATGTCATCATGAAATTCTTAAGGTTGCCAGACAGACAGTGGGTGCTTGATGCCTCTCGTGGTGCAGACCAGCTCATCGAGCAAGGGAGCATAGTAAGCATTTTCCCAGATTACTTGAGAAGACTGCAGGAGGAGAAGCAAGCTTTCACTGTGGCGAGACAGAAGCTACATGAGTTAAATTGTCAATTCTCCTTGCTTTACCCTGCCCAGTTAGTGATCGGGAGAGCAAGGCCTTAACAGACCCAGAAGCGGCCTTGCATTTCATCACACAGGAGCTAGCTATGCAGCTGGAAGTGGATGAGGCAAGGAACTGGGTAGCCTAAATGAGGTACCGTGTGTAACATTGTCCATGGGCAGGCACCGATGATATGGAGAAAAGGGACTCCTAAGACCTCGGGCCTTTTGGTGACTATGAACCTCCAGCCTTCATTATTCCTAGCTTCCTGGTCTGTATTGGGCTTGCTGCTTTGGGGGGGCATAGTAAATACTTCCTCTGTGAGTGAGAGCAGGTGTAAGACTAATATCCCCTTCCAATTGCAACATAAAAATTATAAACTTACCGGGTGGCCAGTGGCTCGAGCATAGAGGCTGTTTTTAGTTAGTCAAAATGCCCTCCCGGCAATTGACCTCATTTCCCTGTGTCTTTCCTCCTGGGGGTTTTGATGAATCTGCTTCCCTCTACTTGTTGGGAAGTGTGTGAGCAGTGCAGTGGGAGAAGTCCAGATTTCCAGCACCCGCAATTGGGTTTTTCCTCAGCCTATAATGGCTTGGTTAGATGGACTCCCTGAGCCGCATGTCCAGTCTGGTAATGGGCAGGACAGCCCCAAGGTGTGAGGGATTGAATAAAAAATGGCATGGGAAAGGCCTGGAGGGTGGTTTTGAGCCACAGCCCTTGTGGATTACTGTCACTGAGCCGGAGGGCCTGGCGCTTTAACCCTGGACAGAGCAGAGTACCACAAATTAGTGGGCTACGGGATCTGACTTCCTTACTTACATTACTAAGTCCTTCATGTTATGAGTTCTTGAATTAACATGCTTGTTTATGGCTTGTGGGATCCTGGGCGAGTTCTCAGTTAATGGATCTACAGCAATTAATCTTGTTTCTTTTTATATGCTGAGCCTTTGATATTCAGTCATGTTTGTTTCTTGGGCACTGGAATTTCAAATTAATCTTGGCAGAATGATGGGGAGCAGACATCTTTTTCATTTTTGCAGAGTATCATACTCGTTAAGCCAATGTTGCCACTTAGGGGTGAGACCTTTACATGGGTTTTTGTAAGAGCAATGTATGATAATCTGGAAACGCATATCAGAATGGTCCAGAGATGTGAAGTGTCACCACTCAGGGTGCCACTGCTCTCCATCCACCATCTTAGAGCTCATCCCAGGGAATTATGTGGGGCATTCTCTCTCAGGCAAGGCAGCTGAGTGGGCCCCTTAAAGAGGAGAGTGTCCTCCAACACCCCCGCCCCCTTTAGGATGGCCTACTCATTACATTCCACATTGAGAATGTATCTGGATGGTCCCCCTCAGCACATCCACGAGGAGTAGAGGGGAGCGCACTAAATACAGTTTACTGGGGAAGAGGGGGAGGGGTACTAGTTGGTTGTTTGGGGAATAGTTTGTACTTTAAGGGGGGAACTAGAAGGAATATGGGGCATTAGGGGGATTATGGTGGTGGGAGGGGGTCAAAGTTAGAGGGGTTCAGTTGTTTAATCTGCTGGGACAAAAACTTACTAAAAAAACAAGTATGCAACATGGGGTCACTAAAACAGGGCAACTGGGGCATTACAGCAGGAGATATATGACAACAACAGGACATGTATAACCTAAAATGTATTACATGGAATGTTCATGTGTTGAAGATGGTGGTTGAAGGAGAGAGAATTTGGTAATATTTTAAAAAACAGAAGGGGGATGTCTGCTTTCTCCAGGAAACCCACATGACAAGAGAGGATTCTGCAGAACTGGCACAGTCATGGGGGGGATCTTTATTGGCCACACCCTTCTCTTCCAAAGCCAGGGGAGTGGCAATATAGATCCATCCCCAACTAAGGGTAGAGAACCACAAAATAATTTTGGATCCCCAGGGTAGATACTTATTGGCTGACATCACTATAGAGGGTGCTAGATTTACACAGGTAGTGATTTATGGTCCAAACATAGATGACCCTAATTTCTTTCACCATTTAGCGGTGACCCAGGCACCATTTCCTAACAATCTGATCATGGGGGGCGACTTCAAGCACTTACTGGGACCAAGAAATGGACCACTTCAGGGAGAGGAGGGCCCCCCCAAGGAGCTCAGTAGCACTGTGGGCTCTGGTGGAGGACAGGTCTCTACAAGAGGTGTGGAGATATTTTCACCTGGCAAAATCAACATACTCTTTCTTTTCCCCAGCCCACCAAACATTCACTCATATAGACTATTTTTTGGTATCCTCAGACATCCTGAGAGGAGTTAGAGACCCAAAATATGCTCCGATCCATGTGTCAGACCACACCCCTCTTGAAATGTTGGTCCCCTCGGATCAGGCATTTCTGCCTTCTCATCAGTGGAGGTTGGACCCGACATTACTAGCTTCAGAACACTATAGGGGGCATATTAAAGAAGTTATTAGGGAGTCCTTAATCTATAATAAACCAGAAGATACCTCAACAGCGACCACCTGGGAAGCCCTTAAGATGGTTATAAGAGAGGCCACTATCTCGTATGCAGCAAACCTACGAAGGGAAGAATATGAAAATGAGAGGGACTTAGAAAATAAAATTCTCAAAATACAGAAAGCAATGATGGAGAGTGGAGATCTCAGTAACATGGGGGAGCTAAAGTCACTCAAGGGAAAACTGACTCAAAGCATCACCAAGAGAATAGAGAGGGATATATTGAAAACGGGGTGAGATCACATTTTGAGGGGGACACTGCAGGTAAGTGGTTGGCCTGGAGAGTTAAAGTTAAACAGGCAGAAAGGATTATACTGTCTCTGGATACCTGCAATGGGATAACCACTTCAGACCCGTTACAAATCAATGACACCTTTTGAGATTTCTGTGAAATGCTGTACAGGTCAGAGGCCCCACCTGGGGCTGACCAGGAGACATATGTGAGCAAAGTTCATCTCAATTCAATAGTGGAGCATGAGAGGGAAGCCCTGGATTCCCAGATATCAATGCAAGAAGTCAAGGGGGCTATTTGGGACTCAGACTTAGGAAGGGCCCAGACGGAATCCCTATGGAGTTTTATAAACTCTTCTGGGAGGACATTTGCCACATTCTGGTGTCAATGATACAAGAGGCTCTGGAGTTGGGGCCCCTTCCTCCTTCCCTGCAAATGGCCACAATCATTGTTCTCCACAAACAAAGCAATGACCTCAAAAAATGTGGATCATATAGACCTATTTCGCTATTAAATGCGGATTATAAGATCCTGGCAAAACTATTGGCTAAGTGGTTGGAGCCAATTTTGCCTTCCCTTATTAATCAGGATCAGTGTGGGTTTGTTAAAGGGAGGCAGGCAAAGCATAACTTGCCTAAAACCCTAAACATAATCTACAAATGGGCAAACCATGGAGGGGGTCAAAACAGAGGCCTTCTAGTGCTAGACGCTGAGAAGGCCTTTGACAGGGTGGAGTGGGCTTTCATTTGTGCCACCCTCAGGAAGTTCTGATTGGGCCCTAAGATTATCGCTTGGATCAAGACCCTGTATACTGCCCCAAAGGCCCAAATTCTTACAAATGAAATCTTATCGGCACCTTTCCCCCTTACAATGGGCACTCACCAGGGGTGCCCTCTATCACCTGTCTTGTATGTACTGACAGTAGAGGTCTTGGCTTCCTGTATCCGCCAGAACCACAATATACAGGGATGTATGATTGGAAACCAACACCAGGTCATATCATTATTTGCTGATGGTGTGCTGCTATTTCTTAGGGACTCCGACCACTCCATCCCACACTTAACTGAGTTCTTTGATGTATATGGCCCTTTATCAGGCCACAAGATAAACTGGACCAAATGTGAGTGGCTCCGCCTAGGCAGTGTGACTAAGGGAGTTGATATACAGGGCTTCCATATATCTCCAGCAATGTCTATCAAATACCTAGGGGTTATTATCCCCAGGAAACTCGCATCTCTATTCAAACTCAATTACATACCTCTTTTGAAAAATGTTCAGGCCCAGTGTGAGAGATAGAGGGATTTCTCCCTAACCCTAATAGGGACAGTAAATTTAGTGAAAATGTTCATACTACCCCAGTGTTGATATCTATTTCAGTCTTTTCCAGTGTTGATCCCTCAATACTACTTCAAATCACCCAAGGGAGCAATAGAGTCTCTATTGTGGGGCAATAAAAGGCCTAGAATTAAGCAGCAGGTGCTGTGGAGGCCAATGGGGGGGTCTGGGCCTCCCAAACCTAAAGATTTGTGACGTGGTGGCTCAGTTGTCCTACTAGATCTGTACCAAATGGGTAATGAAGGAAAGATGTGGGTGGGACTAGAAAATGAAGGTGTTGAACTCCTGCTGGAGCCACAGCTATTTGCATCAGTACTAAAGTGGTCCTCACTGAAATTCTTTAAAGAGCCACTGATGCCACAAGTGCTACATTGCAGAATCCAAATAAGTGTACTCCCAGTAAATCTCATACCAAAAACTAGATTGTTATGTTACTTCATTTTAAAGTTATTAGTCGTTTTGTAACTTTGGTTGCACTACCTGTGCAATAAAAGCTGGTGTCAATAAAGAGCTGCTGATGATGTCATGTAGGGACCTCAAAGTCTAGTCATCGTTGTCAGAAAGCTTATAGGACCCATTTCTCCAGAGCTGAAAGATCATGTGCAGTGGTTTTTACAAGTAAAACAGGCAGCACCAGTCAGTAAACATTTGCTATAAAAACTATATATGTTTCTGGTTTTGCAACAAAGTTTATAAAACTGTATGCTGTTTTGGTGTGGTCCATTTCTCTAGGGTTGCTGGATGCTACGTCAGCATGCCTCCAGGCTGCTTAAATCATTTGGAGTGCTACTAATTTCACTGTTGTTTGTCATTGTCTGCTTTTCAATATATTTTAATAGGGGCCTTATATGTGTTAATTCTTACTATGGGTGGAAGTGTTAGCTCTAGTAAAATGATCACTGTAATCTAGAGTAGAACATAGATGAGTCTGCCCCTCCCCCATTGACAAGGAGATGGGATAATTGTTTTAAACTGCCATTCTTAGAAGTTCCCTCAATTGACTGATAGGTGTGAAAGAGCTTAGCCTTTCACCACATCAGAAACTTATTCAGTCTGCAAACCTCTCAACAATGTGCTATGTCCCAGCATTCAGCAACCCAGAAAAAAAGGACCTCCAGTAAAAAGGCACTTAGACAAAACATTGTCAGTTTTGTTACAAAGCCTGAAACACAAAGTATTTTGAAGCCACGTTTATTAACTCATGCTGCCTGGTTTACTTATGAAAACCATTGCACATGATCTATACAACTTTAGAAAAACAGGTCCTATAAGCTTGCTGAAGGGAAGACTAGACTGTAAGGTCCCTAGATGACATCAGCAGCAGCTCTTCACTGAAACAGGCTTTTTTTGAACAGGTAGTGAAATCAGGGTTACAAAATGGCTAATAATTTTAAAATTAAGTAACACAGAAATCTACTTTTTGGTACGAGGTTTACTGGGGATATGCTTATTCTAATTCTGCAATGTAGCACTTTTGACTAGATGGTGTCAGCAGCTCTTTAAGAGTCCTTTCATGAGAACAACAATTCAGGTCTAGGATATATCCCACAGGATAGTGAATCATCTGCCCACTTTCTTCCCAGATGCAGATATTGGTTTCGCCTTATGGGAAGGGGGGGAGCTACCAATTCTGGCGAAACAAACACTAAGGGTCTGGAAGGAAAGAGGTCTCCACTTAGTACATTAATTATATGAACAGGAGTCTGTTCACTCATATCAGACCCTATCTACCAGGTACAGTCTTCACCCCTCTCACTTCTTTATTTACCTGCACATCCAGCACAGACTAAGAGATGGGGAAGTGGGGGGACCTGGGTTCCATACCCGCAATGGTCGCCAATTGAAGAATGTATAAGAGAGTCCCTGTACCATACCAAATCCAAGCCGATGACCAAGTGCTATAGGACTTTATTGGGAGCCCTGCCAAATGCAGTCCACTCTTTAAAAAGCAGGTGGGATAATAATCTGGGGAATGAGGCACTGATGGAAGGGTAATGGAGGAGAACCTTAAACAAGGGTATGAATTGCTCTGTTAACAATAGGCTGAGAGCCATACATTTAAATATACTATACAGAACATATTTCACCCTCGCTTTGGCTCACAGGATAGACCCAAATCACTCTGATCTTTGCCCAAAGTGCAAGGCAAAACAAGGGATGTTTTTCCACCTGATTTGGGCTTGTCCCATGATTAGAACCTATTGGGCAGAGGTCACTACAATCACACAGGCCTCCTTTGGGGACTCCCAATCAATAGGACCAGGGGAAATTATTTTGGGCCTACCTGGTTTATCGAGACTTGGAGAGGGGTTGGATCACCCCCTGTGGCCGCTTGCAGTGGTGGTAGGAAAGCAGGTTTTGGCCTATCACTGGGGCCATGAATCCCTACCTTCTATCACCAAGTGGGCACAAAAGCTAGTACAGTGCATGAAAATTGAGCACACGCAATATAAAGCCCAGGGGAGAGAGGACACATTTTATAATATCTGGGGGCTACTAGAAATTGCCATGACTCAGCACTGGTTCCTGAGTTTTTGACCAGTTTGGGGAGGTAACCTGGCAGTAGACTATAAATAACTCTTGCACGGCTGCTGTCATCTAGCACATCATGAGCATTTCCACTCAAGTCTAATTTTAGTCTAACATTTTTTTAATCTTAATCTATTAACAAATGTGTTAAGAGTCCATCTCATCTTTGCAATATGTTACCTCGTTCTGTATTAATTGAGACCTTCTTTATAAATGTAAAACCAGTTCATGACAAGTGACTGCTAACTATGGTCTTGCTGTACAATGTCACAAATTCTTTGTATAATTTCATGCTCTGAGTGTTGTCTGGTGCTGCACCTTGAAAATAAAGTTTGAAGAAAAAAAACAAAACTCTGTGCCCTTTACAGGAAGAAAAGCTGTATTCCTGATTTTGGCCACTGAGACATCATCACAAAGTTGATACTACCCGTATTTAATTAAAGTGACATAACCTATGATGCCACTCCAAAGTCCACCTTGGACAGACTGGATTCCCTCTTTCACTCCTTTTGCCATGGCTTGTGTCCCCCCCACACACTCACCACTGTTCTTTGTACACTGATCTTTCCCTGTCTGCCTTGCATGACTGCCACCTCACTCACTGTGCATCCTTTATTTCTAAATTCTGGTTGGCTTTGCTGCTTTCTTACCTCAACTCTCTTCTGTAAATCTGTGAACAGCTTCAAAAGGGCATGGGACAGGGAACAGGAGAGAGTGAGAGTGGGGAAAGTGGGGGTGGCAGTGGAATGACAAAGGGGAGGGGGTAGAGCAGTTGCAAACTAGGGGTGCTAGCTGCACACTCAAACAAACTTAGATAGACTGGATTGTCAGCTTCAGCTAGCACATTTGAATGTTCATATGTTCGCTCTCCTACCCCCCCATGTACTCCCTCCGTAACTCAGGTTATTGCTGCCTTTCTGTCCCCTCTTGTAAAATCTTGGCAGGCCAATTTGGCTTCTCATTGTACCTTTGTAATCTCTGGAACTCCCTCCCACTCTGCCCCAACCAAATGCTCTCTCTTCACTCTGTTACAACTCCACACTACCCCCCTCTTGCAAATTTCCTTAGTCCTGTGACCTAGACTTACTCCCCTTTCCTCACTACATCTTCAATTCTCCCCTCTCAGCACTTAACCCCCTTCATGCCCATCATCTCCCCTCCTCCACTTCCTTTAACTCTCACTTCCACCCTTCTTCTCACCCACTCCTATACCATTCTACACCCTTCCTTTCCCCTATCTCATTTCTACATTTCACTCTCTTCCACCACCCCCACCTCATAACCCTATTTTGCCTCCCTTCATTCTCTCTACTTCCCCCGTATCCTTTGCCCTACCTATCTCCCTCCACTTTTCTTAGTCACCCACCTACTTGTCTGTTACTTTTGACATTACAATCTTGTGAGTGCCCGGTTACCTCTCTCTCTCTCTCCTGTTTGTTCAGTCATTGCATTATTATCACTTGTCTATATGCGTATACATTTAGTGTAGTATTGTATTGCTGTTCTTCTACCATCTGTATTCAGCCCTTACCCCTTACCCAAGGACACAACTGGAAATGAGCTACACAACTCAGTATGTCTTTCATGGTAGATCTTTTTTTAAATAAAATAAAAATTACCACTAGTCGACTTCATCCATTCAGCATGTATGACTGCAAAAAAGAGGTAAACTTAGGACTGAGTTAATTGGGAATTAAGATTTTATATGTAGCATATATCAGTAAATTTAGCCTGTTTGAGTTATAAACACTTTATAACTTATGATAATTAAAATAAAGCAACTACTACATAATAGATGAATCGGATATAGTAAATAGAGCAATTTAATGCCTATGTATGCCAAAAACCAAACCACACCAACACAAACAACTGGACATATGCGACAGAATAGCACCAGATAAGAAAAAGCATGCCATATTGATGATGTCAGTGCAGCAGTCCCAACAGAATTTGGGATTGCCAACAAGCTTTTTTAGTACTTTGTTGTACATTCATTACTCTGAAATAGAGGAATTACTTTTACCATGGGACATTTTTGAATGACGAATGACATCTCATTATATGGGGAGTACAGTTTTTTTCTACAGAAAAACATAAATGCCTTTGAAGAGAGAGAGAAAGAGGTCATATAGACAAAAAATGGAGAGAATGGGAGTGTAGGTGTAGGGCCATATAAGTTTGAAGAGAACAGGGCTGTAAGAATATATAAGTATAGAGAGAACAGGGGATGCAGGAATATGTATTTATAGAGAGAATGGCAGTGCAGGAATATGAATAGGAACGGGTGGTGGACAAGTGGAACACCCTGCCAGAGGAAGTGGTGGGGGCTGAAACAATCATGGGATTTAAGAATGCATGGGATAGACATAAAGGAATTCTGGAGGTCGGGGTAAGGGGCAACAGACTTCCTGAAAAACATAAACTGAACTAACAAACTTAAATGGGCAGACTGGGTGGGCCATAGGCCCTTATCTGCCGACACTGTCTATGTATCTATGTATGTATGTACGTATAGAGAGCAGTGATACAGGAATATGTAATCATAGAGACAATGGGCGTTCAGAACCATGCAAGTATAGAGAGAACAGAAGGTGTAGGAATAGATAAATGCTGTACGTTGATAACAATGGTGCAGGAATATGTAAATATGGACAGAGCAGGGGTGAAGGAATATGTTATGAAGAAACCATCGAGTGCAGAAATATTTAAGTGTGGATAGAACAGTGGGTGTAGAATATGCAAGCATGGAGAGAGAGAAGAGGTGAATAATATTGAATTATGGAACGAACAGGGGTGTAAGAATATGTAAGTGTGAAAAGGAAAATGGTGCAGGAATATGTAAGTAAGGTGAGGCCATGGGTGGAGGGAATATGTACATATGGAGAGAGTAGGGGTATTAGAATATGCAATGACAAAGAGAACAGGAGTAAAGAAATATGTAAGTATAGAGAGTGCAGGAATGTTTTATTTATTTATTTAACTCTATGATTAATACTTTGAGTACAAGCAGCTCTTTACAAAGGTTCCACGTTGGGGGGTAACAAACAAGGAAAGACTAACAATGGTCGACGGTTTATACAGAGCATACAAATTGTGCAAAAAATATCATTGGTTAAACAGTAACTTTCAGAAAAAGTACAGTTCAGGGTAAGGGTGGAAACAGAGTGAAAAGAGATAATGGAAGCTGTAGACAGAAAAGTGCAGTGGAGCAGCCAAAAGCCTTGTCATAATTAGCTAGCTGTGGGTATGGGTGGAATTGAGAGTGAAAAGAGATAAAGGGAGATATCAGGGTTTTAAAATAGCTGGTATTATATTGCATTTTACAGTGCAAACTGGCTTCACAGGTGAGCCATTTCTTTTCCAGATCGCAAAACTGTGCGATCCATAGACTGTGAGCCTCCTTAGCCACCTGTATAGCCTCCTTAGGCATCCAAATATTTAAAGTCTCAGCACCATGGTCCTAGGCGCCAGCAGTCACTCCCAGTAGTGCTTTGTGGTATAACAATATTGCAAAGCAATTCTGGGAGCAGTTGCTGGCACCCGGGGCCATGGTGGTAAGACTTATAATATATCATGGGTGGCATGGCACCCGAGGGGGATTTCAACACCAGTCCCCTTTGGCTCTCCAGTGGTTCAGCTGCACATATTGTGTTCCCCTTGCTGCACTTCCTCTGCACCTGTTGGTTCTGTGTTTTGGAGTGAAGTTGCTTGCTGCCACTCAGAGTCACACAGTATGCAGTGGAGGTTGTTAGAATTAAACATTTGTCTGCTAGAGTAGGGTCTCTTATTTTGGGAAACCACCAGGTATGTCCCTATACAAGTGCCTGTTTTTAGGGGAGGTTAAGTGGTTGCTCAGAATCACACAGTATGCAGTGGAGGTTGTGGGACTCGAACCCAGGTCTGCTGGAATGGGGAATTTTTCTTTGACAACCAGGTATGGCCCAGTACAAGTGCTTATTTTAAGGGGAGGTTAACTGTTTGCTCAGAGTTGCACACTATGCAGTGAATGTTGCGGGAATATACCCAGATCTGGATGTTGTACCAAGCTCATTCACAGCTCATTACATTACTTTAACCTAGGCTATACTGCCAATTAGACCTGTGTCTGTGGTGTGTACTGAAACAGATCAGGCAAAAACAGAGCTTATTTTAATGCAAATTTTTATTCAGGATACTTTTTTTTAAATTGCATGTATATACAGTCATTTTTAGTATTTTTGATTTTGCTAATCAAATTGAAGCAAGTGCTATGCATCTTCATAATCAATTAACACAAAGTGCTAATCAGTTTTCACAGCTTATTTAAAGCCCTGGATATAGTCAGAAAAATAGAGTGGAGCAGCCAAAAGACTTGTCAAAATTAGCAAGGGGGGGAAGGAGGAACTACTTCGGAAACTAAGCAGGAAGAGTTGCATCAAAAAGGGGTAAAGGAGGGTTGGGAGGTTTTGACTGTGGTAGAGAGCAGCAGGGGCAGTAGGGGGTGAGACGTAATAAAAGAAAGTAAAGGAGTATCCCTAAAAGAGGAGGGAGACTAAAGGATTCAGTGTGGTATTTACAATAGTAGGCCAGTAAGAGAAACAGTCGCAGGTGCTGTTGGATACAAGGTGCTGTCTGAGCTGGATCTTAAAATGCCCAAGCATGGGCATTGAAGATATTTCATTACCCAACATATTGAGCCAGAGTGGAGCTCTGTAGAAGAAGGATCATTGACCTTGCATTGTCCGGCATCTGCGGACAAGGAGGAGTTGGTTATCTGATGCACAGATGTGCTTGTACTGTAGCTGCAAAAGGGGATCAGGGTGTAAGTATGGAGAGAACATAGGGTGCTGGAATATGCAAGTGTGGAGGGAACAGTGGGTGCAGGAGTATGTATCTGTGGACAGGACATGGGGTGCAAGAATATGTAAGTATGGAGAGAACAGTGGTGCAATTATATGCAAATATGGACAGGGGTGTAGCCAGGGATTTCAGATCTGCACACCAAGTGGACTCACTGCTACCCCTCCCCCCCTTGTTAGGGTTAGCTACCCCCCCCCCGTATGGGAATAAAATGGGGTGTTGGAAATTTTAACAACCGAGAGAACAGGGTCATTGGAATATGTAAATATGGAGGGAAAAGGGTGCAGGAACATCTAAATATGAAGCAAACAGTGAGTGCAGGGATGTATAAGTATAAAGAGACAAGGGGTGCAAGAAAATTGATGTATGGAGAGAATGGGGATTTATGAATCCAGTGTTCTCTTAATACCTACATATTCCTGCACCCCGATCCATATTCCTGCACCTAATGTTCTCTCAGTGCCTACATATTCCAAAAAACAGTGGTTAATGGTTCATTCTCAAACAATTCACAGTAAAGGTATGGAATTCCAGCTCCACATTCAGCCCATTCTTATTCTGTTTTCATAAATGTATTACTCACTGTTTTTCCCTTAACATAATTAATTTTATATGCTGATGATGCAGTATTGTTCTGTGCATGGGCCTGCTTAAAGAGTCTCTACAATTCTGACTTTATTTGACTTTAGTTTTCTGCATCACTGGTTTGAAACACATTAATTGGTTCTGAACTCAGTTAACACCAAGACCGTGTTTTTTTTTCCACACCCAGGAAATCTACATAATTTGAACTCAGTATTTTGGATAACGATGGTTCCCCCATGGAACAGATTAAGGAGTTCAAGTATTTGGGGCTAATCTTTGATTCATATTTTTCATCTGAATTTTATATTTTGGACTTAATCAGTAGATTGCTTAAAAGGTTGGGTTTCCTATATCGAATAAGAAAACATCTCATGGCTGATACCAGAAATGTGCCAACCCATAGTCTTCTTTTTTCTATAATTGACTATGGTTCTGTAGTTTATTTGTATACATCTGAAAGATTAACAAAACTTTGGACAACTTATCACTCAGCTATACATTTTGCAACAGGTCAACCCAGATCCACTCACCATTGCTCACCGTATTATTCATTTAAATGTTTATCAAGGCGAGATTGTGGGTTGAGGAATAAAAAAAATCAGGAAAGTTTTTCCTCTGAGGATTCTGATCTTTATCCATAACATGATTTACTTTTTTAGTTATTTATTTATATCTCATATTACAGTACCCTTGAGTCAAGACTCATTTACTACTAAAGGGCATGGGTGGAAGCTGGAGGGGGGAAGATTCAGGGGAGAAAGGAGGAGGTGCTACTTCACTGAGAGGGTGGTGGAGCCATGGAATGCACTGTCTAGGGGGCTAGTGGAGGCAGAGACGGTGGAGGGGTTCAAGAGGGGGTGGGACAGGTACAGGGGAAGGATTCTGGAAGCAAAATCCAATGCAGCGAGAATATCCGGAACTGGGAAGGGAGAAGCCAGAGAAGGTGAGGGGGGGCAGCAAGGTCAGCTCCCAGGGTGGGGGCTGACCAAACGAGCAGACGCAAAAGACTGTTAGGCCTATTCTGCTGGCATTTTAGTACAAATGTTCCTCATCAAAATTAATACGGAACACAACAGAGAATTAGACAAGCACAGCACTGAAAACAAGATACAATGTACAAGTGTGTAACAGTAAGGTAATTAACTTAAAATACAGAGATGGGTATAAGGGTAAAAATGGATTGGGGAGGAACAGTAAGGAAGGGGTAAGAGAGTGGAGCAGTCAGTAATCTGACATTGTCAGGGAAGTGCCGTGGAGGAAAGAACAGGAGGGGAAAGCAGAAAAGGAGGAGCCATAGCTGAGAGACCAATGTCAGTACGGAAGTAAAGCAGAGAAGGTAGTAGAGAGAGGATGGGGTGAGAAAGGGTGAATAAGGGAAGGGGACCAAGGTAGGTGAGGAGGAAGAGCAACAAGCTGAGTCAGAGAGTGAGCACGTAAGTGGGAGGAGACTAGTCATTGCAGTCACAACAGCTGAGAGCAGCGAGGTGACATCTGAGTTAGTGTTTGTAGGGGCCTAGCTTAGGTTCCCCAAGAATGTCTAAGGGTAGCCTATTTAACCAGTTTGGAGCCTGGTACCTGAAGGAACATTGAGCCTGAGAGGTCTGACAGAAAGGGGTCTGGTAAGCATGCCTAGAAGCACTCCTGGTACTGTGTGGATTGGGTAGGTGAGTGAGAAGAGAAAGAAGAAGGGAGGATGGGGGGTACACCCCAGAGGGATTTTCTTTATTATCCAGCAAGTTTGATACATAATCCTGCCCTTGCGGTTCAGCCAGTTGGTAAGAGTGTAGTGGTCACATGTATGGGTCTGTTTATGAGCACCTGAGACCAAGCGACAGGATTTATTGAGGGTGGTTCGTATGCTGTTGAGGGTTGACTCAGTTACAGAGCCATCGATGACCAAGCTATAATCAATAATGGAGAGTGTGGAGCTAGTAACTGTAGGTTGAAGTGCTTTGGGGGTCAAGCACTGACTGTGTGATGCAATACTGTTGTGATTATCCATATGTTTTCAGCAAATCAGCAGCAGCAACAAGTAGATTGCAGATGTTCTTGAGAGGTTTTGTTTTTTTTTGTATAAAAAGAGCACTGCTTTATTCTGGGTCTCTACTGGTCAGGCACCCATCACGTGCCACTACATTAAAATAGAACATACCCCTGCTGCATCATGATTGGGTGCATTAACTAAGAAAACTTTTCAGGGTCAAAATGTCACTATTCTAATTAAACTGCCTCCTCAAGCCTTCAGGTCATGGTTACTGTGCCCTCCGCTGCACACTACTAGTGCTCCTCAACAAATGCAGCTAAACTGACTGCCTCTCTGTGATGCATCATCCTACTAGCTGATGGTTGCACATGCTGGCCAGCACATTCAATAGCACATTATCCACAACATCCCTGAACCAGTCCTCTACCAGAAGCTCCCAGAAGTAGGTGAAAGATGCAGTTGCTCACCAAAATCAAGGCTCTCAGGTATGTAGATACCCACATCCTTTATGTACAATTTGGGTATTGGGACACTGCAAAATTTCAGCAGCAAGTCCCAGAGACACTCACACAAAATGCCCCAGGAGTCTTGTGCCTGCTGCTTTGAGAAATGGCATGCTTAGGAATAGCCGTTGCAGGCAGTTCTCTGTATTCAGTGTTGGGAAAAGTGACACATCGCAGCTCCACAGCAGGGATTCATCAAGCTGAAACTGGAAATAGAGCGGAAGAAAAGGAGGGAAGTATACTATATGTATACTTCCCACCCCTTCTCTTCTACTGTAGTTCTGATTTCAGCTTGATGAATTGCTGCTGTGGAGCTGCGATGTGCCACTTTTCCCAACACTGAATACAGAGATCTACCTGCAACAGCTATTTCTAAGCGTGCCACTTCTTAAAGCAGCAGGCATAGTATCTGTCAGAACAGAGATAATGGAAACCTGCAAAGAGAAGGAGGAGAGAATTAATTATAGGTTGTGTGACATTAACTGCTGCATACATGAAGGATGGCCTCTAATAGGTGAGACTACATGTACTGATGATGACTCCTGACAGAAAAGTGTGTTTATGTAAAGGAATATATTCCCCTATACTATCAGAATGTATGTATTATGCAACATACAATAAAAAGTAACTATATAAAAAAAAAGAACAGGTAATGGGTTGGGGGGTATGCTGTCTTATGCTACATAAAGGGACATAGGAAAGCAGAGGGCTGGAGCTAGTTTTAAAGCACCATATAAATGCAGCAATAATTACAAGTGGGAATTGACAACAGGATTGCAAGAGTGTATTATGACAACTGCAAAGCATTTTTACATGAATTACTAGTTAAAGAAAAAAGTGGATTCATCATTTATAACATAATTTACTGATCTGGAATTGGTCTATCAGACATGTTCCTTTCAAAACAAAAGCACTACATTACATCCCAGGATGTTTGCAGTAGTTAATAGTGCATGATGTTCTCTAGGTTTCTCAGTATTTATAGTATATATATGGTCATGGGTTATTGTACATTAAAATGTATACACTGGAAATCATCAGGAATGAGGACAGAACATGCCTCTCCAGTATGGTGAATGGGATTTAGATGTGTGCATTTTTAATGGGGACCTCCAAAAATTTCAATGGACCCCCAAAATTTACCTGAGGACCCCCTTTTTCCCAGAAAGTCTGGGACCCCCACACTAAAAATCCTAGTGAGAGCCCTGCAAAATGTTTGCCACCACTCACCAGCATGACCTAAATGGTCACTTCCCAACTTGGTGTTGACTAATCGCCAGCACAATATGAGCACAACCACTCAACAGCAAGACCCGATCATCCCAGGTACCTGGAAACTGAGCAAATGTTAGAAAACACAGTCATTCTCAACTTGACTGCAACTGCTTGCCACCCAGCTGCTCCCGACACAGCCTTAAGTACACTGTGAGAAAGCAAACAGACTTCAACTCTGTTCAGTATTGTAAATTGCTCTCTGACTACAATGCTGTTCAGTAATATAAATTGCTCTCCAAGACACAAAGCACATCTTCTTGACCTGGAAGGACACTACTTCTTTATTCAGCTGTGAGCTGTATGGGAAATTCTATATTGCACTTGATATCTGCAACAACGTGCACTTCTGCTCTATTCTGTGGGAGGTGAAACTAACTACCCTTGGTAATTGCTTTTTATTTGCATATTTATTCAGTGTTTAACCAAGAAAGGGCTTGAAAACTATGTTTATCTTGTGAGTAACTTCAGAAGGATTTAAATACTGCATTTGGGTAGACCCTTGGAGGTAGCTAGATTGTCTACTAGGATTTTCTGACAGTTAAACTATTTTAAAATAAATTACAGGTGGCTGAGGAGTTGAATAAGGAGCTTGCAAACTCTGCGTATCTTGGAAGTAACTTCACAAGGGGTTTGAATACTGCAGTTTGGTTGTCCCTTGGGGGGTAGCTGAATTGACTACTAGGATTTGGGGACAGAAACTATATTTAAATAATTTTCTAGTGAGTAGGATTTTGTGATAGTTAAACTATTTTTAAATAAGTTACTGTGGTTAAGGAGTTGTCATAGCAAAACCTGCAGTGTGAATTGAAACACAGACAGCTTCAGGTGCAGGAAACTGTTTCCCTCATTGTTTTCAGACCACAAAGTGTTGTATTGGATCAGGAAAGGTTGCATCATAACCATTGTCAACCAATTGCCCTGGGTGGAGCTTTCCAGACTTGATCAGATTACTATAAACTACTGGTAGCTACAATATTTAGAGACACAAAGCACATCTTCTTGACCTGGAAGGACACTACTTTTTTATTCAGCTGTGAGCTGTGTGGGAAATTCTATATTGCACTTGATATCTGCAACAACGTGCGCTTTTGCTCAATTCTGTGAGAGGTGAAACTAACTACCCTTGGTAATTGCTTTTTATTTGCATATTTATTTAGTGTTTAACCAAGAAAGGGCTTGCAAACTCTGTTTATCTTGTGAGTAACTTCAGAAGGATTTAAATACTGCATTTGGGTAGATCCTTGGAGGTAGCTCGATTGTCTACTAGGATTTTCTGACAGTTAAACTATTTTAAAATAAATTACAGGTGGCTGAGAAGTTGAATAAGGAGCTTGCAAACTGCTTATCTTGGAAGTAACTTCACAAGGGTTTGAATACTGCATTTTGTTTGTCCCTTGGGGGTAGCTGAATTGACTACTAGGATTTGGGGATGTAAACTATTTTTAAATAATTTACTGGTGCATAGGATTGTGTGATAGTTAAACTATTTTTAAATAAGTTACTGGAGGTTAGTTGAATTACTATAAAGGGCAGTACTCACCAGGGTGGTGGAGCAGTGGTGTATATGATTGATTGTTTTTAACAGTCACCTGTGGTTGTGGACTATCCCCCAACCCTTCCCCACCCCCACCCCCCAGGTGTGGCATTTCCTTTATAACCAAAGTTATGATATCATCAACAGGTCTTGGGGCAGAACTGTCATATTCATAATAACCCAGCACAGTGCATAAAGGGTAAGTACACACTACAAAAAAAAAAAAAAAAAAAAAAAATTATACTATACAATATTACATATTGTATATTATAAGTGAAAGGGACATGTGGGGAGTGGTACAATGCGCTGGCTGCAGGGCAGCAGTTTTTCAGGAGACATTCTGGAAACTGCGTTGCTGTCCTATTTGCAGGCAACTGTCAGCTCTGAGGGAGGAGATTGCCCACCTCCAGGCTGAACTGGCAAGGACTAAGGAGGCCTCCCCTATCCAAAGAGCACCACTGCCACAACCACTGCCTCAGAGGTTGCCAAGTATGAGGAGCAGTTGGACCACAGTGGGTTCTGGGAGGGGTGTGGATGGTGGAACAGAGGCGAAGCCCCTTGTACCTCTGCACAAATCATACGCCAGTCTGGCAGAACAAGGTTCCTCTATGATGGCACCCTCAGTGGAAACCAAGAAGAATGCTGAGGACATCCACAAGGAAGGCCCACAAAAGGGTGGCAAGGGACACCACAGGGGAAGGAAACAGCATCTGATAGGGGACTGAGTTGTTAGTGGGGAAGACTGGGGAAGGGAGAGGAGAGGAAAGTAAGGTGCCTGCCTGGTGACATGGCTTGGAGGGACAAGAAGCAAATCCTCAGGATTGCAGAAGCAGCATCACAGAAGAGGGCACTAGATAACATTGTCCATCTTGGGACAAATGACCTAGCTAGGCATGGAATCAGTGCAGTGCAGGATGAATTTGTGGAGTTGGGGAGGGGCCTCAGACAGGTAGCAAGCACAGTTACCTTCTCAGAGGTGCTGCCAGTCCATGGCAGAGGTGAGGCTAGGGTACTGCACACCATGCAGTTTAATGAATGGTTGCAAAACTGGTGCAGAGCACAGAGCTTTGGCTTCATTGGGGACTGGGGGTACACCTTGAGAGATGAAGGTCTATACTGGCACGATGGTCTGCATCTGTCCACAAAGGGAACCAAGCTCCTTGGCAAGTTTTTAAACTAACCAAGGGGGGAGGTGCTGATAAGAGACAGGAAATTTCAAGCCTTCCCCCACAAAACATGGCAGGTAGTAAGGTAAACACTGAGGTACAGAGCTCAACAGAGGGCAAGACAGGGGTAAATGGAAAAATAGACAAGGACAATAAGAGCAGGGATGGGGGGAAAAAAGATAAAGCCAACATTAAATGGAGGGCAATGAGTACCAACGCCCATAGTCTGGGAAACAAGCTTCCTGAGCTAGCAGCCCTGATGGAAGATGAACAATTGGATATTGTGGCAGTCATGGAAATATGGTACACCGAGAAGCATGACTGGGATGTCAACATACCGGGGTACACAGTCTACAGAAAGGGACAGGGAGAAAAAGAAGGAGGTGGAGTAGCTCTAAACATAAGAGAAGGATCAAGCTACAGAGCTAAAAAGTAAAGGAGGGGAGGACAAAGAGGCACTCTGGGTCACCTTGGAGACAGAATGGCATCTAAATCAACACAAGGGTTGTATACATACCCCATCTCGGGCAGAAAATGGCAAGAAAATGGTAGAGGACATTCTCAAATGGCTGAAAAGGGAGATACTGTTGATGGGGGACCTGAATATGCCAGATGTTAACTGGATGGCATATGTTGCAGCCATCCAAGAGCAAGGAGTCATTCTCGATGCCACACACTGCAGAAGGCTTGAGCCTTAGACAGCTAGTGTTGGAACCCACTTGGGAGGAGCAATACTAGACCTGAGTACTCTCAAATGGAGAGAGGATCACAAATTTAGAAGTCAGTAGACATCTGGGAACAAGACCACTGCACAGTAAGTCACAATAAGCACAACCATGGAGACAGTTTACACAAAACAAGTATACTGAACTTAGAAGGCTGACTTTGGCAAAATGGTGAATACATGAGGAATGCACTAACAAATGGCCAAAAAGGAGGCGGAAGAACAATGGAGAAAATCAAAACTGCCATCATAGAGGCAGCAAGTCTTTGTGTGAAACAAATAAAGAAAACAAAGTGGAGTAAAAAACTATGGTTCTCCAAAGAGGTGGCAGGGAAGGTTAAGAAGAAAGGCTGCATTCAAAAGTATAAGGAATCACAGAAGAGAGCGACAGGGGAACTGTATCAATTAAAGCAGAAAGAAGTGGGGAAGGCCTTCAGAATAGCAAAGGCCGAAACCAAGGAAAAAATAGCCAACTCAGTTAAGAAGGGGGATAAATCCTTTTATAGGTACATCAGGGAGCATAGAAAGGTTAAAGGAGGAATAGTGAAGATTAATAAAGGAGAGGGGAGGTGGGCAGAGGGAGACAGTGAAAAGGCAGAGATATTGAATGAATACTTTTGCTCAGTATTCACAAGCAAAAGAAGATGGGGAGGTGTTACCTAAACCAGACAATAGAAGCACTCTGGGTAGGGGGTTGACACCATTCCATTTACAGAAGAAAGAGTCCTGAAAGAATTCCTAAAACTCAAGGTGGACAAAGCAATGGGGCATGATGGGATTCACTCTAGAATCCTAAAAGAACTAAGGGAGGACCTAGTGACACCACTGACCATACTTTTTAACAAATCATGGGAGGATGGGGTAGCACCTGATGACTGGAGGAGGGCTGATGTGATTCCCCTTCACAAAAGTGGGAGCAAGACAGAAGCAGGAAACTACAGACCTGCAAATTTGACCTCAGTGGTAGGGAAAATGATGGAATCACTTCTGAAAGAAAGAATTGTTGGATACCTAGAGGCCAGCGGGGCACAGGACCCAAAGCAGCATGGATTTACAGCAGGAAGGTCATGTCAGATGAATCTAATTGATTTCTTTGACTGAGTGACCAAAGTAATAGACCAGGGAGGGGCTGTAGATATAGCCTGCCTAGACTATAGCAAGACATTTGACACAGTCCAGCGCAAAAGATTAATAATTAAGGTAGCCAGCCTGGGAGTGGATTTCAGGGTGGTAGCCTGGGTAGCAAACTGGCTGCACAACAGGACACAGAAGGAAATAGTGAATGGAACACATTCTGAAGAAAGGGGTGTTACTAGTGGAGTACCTCTGGGCTCAGTACTGGGTTCAGTCCTCTTTAACATCTTTATAGGTGACATTGCAGAGGGTCTAGAGGGAAAGGTACGCCTCTTTGTAGATGACACAAAGATCTGTAACAGAGTTGATACACAAGGGGGGGTAGAAAGGATGAGAAGGGACTGGCAAGGCTGTAGGAATGGTCAGACATATGGCAACTTAGATTCAGTACAAAGAAGTGCAAAGTAATGCACCTGGGAAACAAAAACCCAGGAGAAGAGTACACAATAGCAGGGGAGGTACTAACAACAACAAAAATGGAAAGGGACTTGGGAGTAGTCATATCAGATAACCTAAAGGTGGGTAAGCAATGTGAGAAGTCAGTAAGGAGAGCCAGGGGGATACTGGAATGCATAGGAAGGGGCATCACAAGTAGAAAAAGGGAAGTGGTTATCCCTCTGTACAGACAGTTGGTGAGACCCCATCTGGAGTACTGTGTGCAGTTTTGGAGACCCCATCTACGCAAGGACATAGACAGGATGGAAGCAGTCCAGAGGAGGGCAATTAAAATGGTGCAGGGTCTGCATCAGAAACCATATGAAGAGAGGCTGAGAGAGCTTAATATGAATACCCTTGCTTGATGAAAGGAGGGACGGCGGGACATGATAGAAACTGTGAAGTACCTCAAGGGAATCAACAAAGTCCAGGAGGGTAGCATCTTTCAGAAAAAGAGGTGTGTAAGAACAAGGGGGCACAATTTAAAGATAGAGAGGGGACAGCTCAGGGGTAATGTGAGGACATTTTTTTTCATGGAGAGAGTGGTGGATGCATGGAACCACCTTCTTGGGGAGGTTGTTGGGCCTACAACAGTGGGGGAATTCAAACATGCATGGGATAGACATAAGGCAATTGTAGTGGGGGGTTGCAGGAAGAAGGCTGTTGATTAACTAGAAGCTGCAGCTTATCCAATAGGTAGGGAAATGGTCAGACTGGGTGGGCCAAGTGGTTCTTATCTGCTGTCAAAGTCTATGTTTCTATGTAACTACAGTGCTGTTCAGTAATGTAAATTGCTCTCCAACTACAATGCTGTTCAATACTGCAAATTGCTCTATGACTAAAATGCTGTTCAGTATTGTAAACTGTTCTCTGACTACAACGCTGTTCAGTAAAGTAAATTCCTCTCCGACTACAATGCTGTTTAGTAATGTAAATTCCTCTCTGACTACAACACTGTGCAGTGATGAAAATTACTTTCCAACTAAAACGCTGTTCAGTGATCTAAATTGCTGACTACAACGCTGTTCAGTGATATAAATTGCTGACTACAACGCTGTTCAGTGATATAAATTGCTGACTACAACGCTGTTCAGTGATGTAAATTGCTGACTACAACACTGTTTAGTGATGTAAATTGCTCTCCCAGTACAACACTGTTCAGTGATGTAAATTGCTGACTACAATGCTGTTTAGTAATGTAAATTCCTCTCTGATGACAACGCTGTTCAGTGATGTAACTTGCTCTCCCACTACAATGCTGTTCAGTGTTGTAAATTGCTGACTAAATCGCTGTTCAGTGATGTACATTGCTCTTCCACTACAACACTGTTCAGTGATGTAAATTTCTGACTACAACACTGTTCAGTGATGTAAATTGTTGACTACAATGCTGTTCAGTGATGTAAATTGCTGACTACAACACTGTTCAGTGATGTACATTGCTGACTACAACACTTTTCAGTGATGTACATTGCTCTCCCACTACAACGCTGTTCAGTGATGTAAATTGCTCTTCCACTACAATGTTGTTCAGTGATGTAAATTGCTGACTACAACACTGTTCAGTGATGTACATTGTTCTCCCACTACAACACTGTTCAGTGATGTAAATTGCTGACTACAACGCTGTTCAGTGATGTAAATTGTTCTTCCACTACAATGCTGTTCAGTGATGTAAATTGCTGACTACAACACTGTTCAGTGATGTACATTGTTCTCCCACTACAACACTGTTCAGTGATGTAAATTGCTGACTACAACGCTGTTCAGTGATGTAAATTGCTGACTACAACACTGTTCAGTGATGTACATTGTTCTCCCACTACAACACTGTTCAGTGATGTAAATTGCTGACTACAATGCTGTTCAGCGATGTAAATTGCTCTCTGACTGCAACGCTGTCCAGTGATGTAAATTGTTGACAACGCTGTTCAGTGATGTAAATTGCTGACTACAATGCTGTTCAGTGATGTACATTGCTCTCCCACTACAACGCTGTTCAGTGATGTAAATTGCTGACTATAATGCTGTCGAGTGATGTAAATTGCTCTCTGACTGCAATGCTGTCCAGTGATACAAATTGCTGACTACAATGCTGTTCAGTGATGTAAATTGCTCTCCCACTACAACACTGTTCAGTGATGTAAATTGTTGACTACAACGCTGTTCAGTGATGTAAATTGCTCTCTGACTGCAATGCTGTCCAGTGATTTAAACTGCTTTCTAACTACAACACTGTTCCGTGATGTAAATTGCTCTCCAACTACAATGCTGTTCAGTAATGTAAATTGTTCTCTGACTACAGTGATGTTCAGTGATGTAAATTGCTTTCTTACTACAGTACTATTTGGTGATGTAAATTGCTCTCTCATTACAATGCTGTTCAGTGATGTAAATTGATCTCCAACTACACCATTGTTCAGTGATGTAAATTGCTCTCTGACTGCAATGCTGTTCAGTAATGTAAATTTCTTTCCCTTCCTCTTCTCCCAAAAAGACACATGAAGTCACAGAGGCAGCAGACAGACAGATATTCTTTGGGGAGATTATTTGTTAATGTACCTCACGCTGGTTGTTGAAGCCCTTTGGGATGGGGTCTTGAACCCACACCTTGGAACATTACCATTGCGTAATCCCACCTCTTTCACACCTCACTCATTATTGGTCTAGCACTGATTATGAATGACATCGGTATTACCTTGGTTCTTTTGTTAATGTGCAGGCTACAACATCCCAAAGGAACAATTGTTACTGCTTATTGAGAGAGATGAGAAAGTTCCTTTTGGTTATACGAAGGTGGAAGAGATGACACAAGAGAAGGATCACCTTGATGACACTCCCAGCAGTAAGTACATGACTAGATAATGAGTTTATATGGGAATTTGCCAGCTGCTGTTGAGGGAGTTAGGAAGAATTGGGAAACATAAGAACTGGAGGAGTAGAAATTATTACACGTTAGCAGGGAGGATGACAGCTGGATAAGGAGGAGAAAACCAGTAAGAATTGTTAAGAGAAACGGGGCAGTTTTATAGTGGATGTGGGATTGACTGGGAGTTGGAGCACATGGCAGACACTTGAATTCCTGAGGTCTTCAATCCAGCAGTGGGTGAGCAGCCAGGTGTCTGCATTAGGCTTTGTTATTGAGAGAGGAGAGACTCGGTATGTCCTGAGAGAAGATAATTACTGTAGCCATGATGAGAGGAGATGTAGGCAAGAAAAAAGGTTTCAGCAGACCAGTGTAGTGATAGGGAGTGAAGGTAAATGTAGTATTGCAGACATTTTATTAAATCAGTCAAGGATTCATAAATGAAAATATCCCTAGCAAAAGAGATTTTAAAAATATTGCTAGTGATTGCCATCATTTTTGACACAAGTCGTTAATAAAAATCTTTTACAAATACATCTGAGGAAAGTGAATACACTCTCATCCAAGGAAATCTGGAATACATTAATACTAAAAGTAAGTCAATCAGTAAAATTTTATTTATAAAGTGCACTACCCCAGAGGCTGTCGGTGCTGTACAGAAATAATACATAGAATAAAATACATCATCCCAAAGTTAAAACAAAATAGGACATCATATCCGACAAGTAAACATATATAAAATACATATGATGCAATCTCATAATAACTATATTAACTTTAGACATTAAGAATTTCAGCAATTCAGTAGTTCGAAGAAAATGCCTTCTTAAGTAGGTGGGATTTTAGACCCCTTTGAAAGGCTTCTACTGAGGGGATCTCTCTCAAAGACCTTGGAAGCGAGTTCAACAGGGTTGGAATGGCAACTGAAAAAACATGCTCACCAGATGATTTCAGTCAGGGCCCTGGGAACTGCCAGGAGGCTCTTCTCAGTGGAACAGTAGAAGTAGGGGTCTGATAGGTAGAAAATAGGTCACACAGGTAGCTAGGACCCAGGCCGGATAGGGCTTTATAGGGCAATAAACTGACCCTGAAGGCAATCCGCTACCTCACCAGCAGTTGGTGAAGGCCACATAGGACCAGCATGATATCTAAGTATGGAGAGAACAGTGGGCACCAGAATATGTAAATATGAAGAGAACAGGAGTGCTGGAATATGTAAGTGTTGGGAGAACAGGGGGTGCTGAAATATGTGGGTATGGCGAGAACATGGGTGCAGGAGTATTAAGTATGGAGAGAACATGGGCTGTAGGAATATGTAACTATACTAACATACTGAAATTGCCAGCAGAGAAGGCCTAATGGTCTTTCGTGTCTGCTCATTAATCAGCTCCCATACCGGGCACTGACTTTGCTGTCCCCCCCACCCCCTTGGGTTTCTCTATCCCCAGTCCAAGATATTCCCCTCATATTGGACTTCCTCAGCTTAACCCTCCCCGTATACCTGTCCCAGCCCCTCTTGAACCCCTCTACAGTCTCTGCCTCCACCAGTCCCTTAGGCAGTGCATTCCATGGTTCCACCACCCTCTCAGTGAAGTAGCACCTGCTCCTCTCCCACTGAGTCTCCCCCTCTCTAGCTTCCACCCATGCCCTCTAGTTGCCCCCCCCTTTCCTTTGGAATAGCTCGGCTGAGCCTCCCTTATTAATCTCCTTCATATACTGTCATGTCCCCACTGTCCCTCCTCTCATCCGGAGTGTACATGTTGAGCTCCTTGAGCCTCTCCCCATAGGTCCGTTCCCACAAACCCCAGATCATTTTGGTTCCCTCCTGTGAACCATCTCCAGGAGTGCAATTTCCCTTTTTAAGTGCAGTCTCCAAAACTGCACACAGTACTAGAGGTGCAGCCTAACCAAGCAGTTATACAGACGGAGGATCACTTCCCTCCTTCTGAATGTAATCCCCCTAGTGATGCATCCCAGCATCCAATTGACATTGGCCGCTGTCCCCCTACAAGTCTCATAGTTTTTCATTTTGACATCCACCACCGCCCCCAAATCCCTCTCACCCATTGAAATTTGTAACATTTCTTCTCCCAGTGTATACACTTGGTTCAGGTTTCTGGTCCCAGCTGTAAAACCCTGCATTTCCCTGCATTGAATTTCAGTTTCCACTTCCTCTACCACCTCTCCAGAGCTTTCAGGTCCTCCTGCAAGGCCACTCTCCCCTCCTCCCCATCCACCACTGTTCCCAGCTTCGAGTCATCCACAAAGAGACTCATTTAACTCCTGATACCCTACCTTATGTCAGAGACACAGGTGTTAAACAGGAGAGACCCTAGCACCAATCTCTGGGGGACTCCACTAATGACCCTCCCTAGAGATGAGACTAGCCGCCCAACCACCACCCTCTGAGTACTCTCCAAGACCTGATTTCCTATCCGTCTGATCATCTGCTTCCCCAATCCCATTTCCCCTATCTTTACCTGCAGGCTACCATGAGGTACCAAATCAAATGCCTTGCTGAAGTCGAGAAAGAGGACGTCCACTGGCCTACCCTGGTCCAGGGCACTCGTCACGCAATCATAGAACTCCACAAGGTTTGTCTGACATGATCTTCTCAGGATGAAGCCATGCTGTCTGTCGTCCAGGTACCCCAATTTCTCCAGTACCAGCCTAGCCTTTCCTTGATCATACCCTCCATCACCTTGTCTACCACCAACGTAAGGCTAATGGGTCTGTAGTTTCCCGTCTCCTCTCTTGTTCCTCCTTTGTGGATAGGCACAATATGGGTGACCCTCCAGTCTTGAGGTACCCACCTCATCTTCAAAAAGATGTTGAAAAGCTCCAGCACGGGGGCCACCAGGTCATCTGCCAGTTCCCTCAGCATGCTGGGATGTATTTCATCTGGCCCTGGTGCTTTCTCCATTCCAAGGGATCAAATGGCTTCCCTCACTCTCAATACCAGGATTTTCACTTCCACATCCTCCCCCTTGGCCCCCTGATCTGCCTTCTCCTTCCTGAGCATGTTGGTCCTCTCCCCCAGACCCATCAGGGCTCCCGATCTGTAAGGGTCCTGCCCCATCCTCAGGTTCACCACATCTCTCCCCCTGAATGACGGATCCCCCCGATCCTCCCTGGTAAAAACTGAGGCAAAGTACTCATTTAGTACCTCGGCCTGCTACCCCACATCCTGTGCCCATCCCTCCCCTGTCCTAATCCTCCTAATCTGCCCCCTCACTTTCCTCTTTTCCCCAATATATATTAAGAACCCCTTGTTCCCCCTCCTTGTTTCCTTGGCCAAGTTCTGCTCCTTCCTCACCTTAGCCAATCTCACCACCCTGGTGAGCCTCTTGGCCATCAGTTTATACTACCCAATCCCTTTCGCTCCTTGAGTGCTTGAAGTGCTTGTAGACAACCTTCTTCTCCCTCACTGCCTCCTGAACCTCCCGAGTCCACCAACAGGATTTTCTGGCCTTACAGAATTTGTGCTTCACTCTTGCACAGGACTTGGTAGCCTTCTGCACCCCCCCTCCTAATGATCTCCCACTTACTGTCAGCATCCATGTCTAGCCTTCTCTCATCCAAATGGCCCTTATGGATCTCTCCCATCCCCCTAAAATCCGCACCCCTAAAGTCAATAACTTCTGTCTTTGTGTGGCTTCCCCCCCCCCAGGTTGAGGCAAAACAGACTGTGGTATGATCTCTCTCTGCAAAACAGGTCCCTCACCTCCAGGCCCCTAATTTGGTCATTGTCTGCCAGGACTATGTCCAGTATTTGGGCCTCCCTAGTTGGCTCCTCCACCTGTTGGTTTAGGAATGTGTCCTGGAAAACATCCAGCAACCTCTGCTCCCTGGCCACTGGGGATGTCATAGTCCCCCAGTCTGTCCCTGGCATGTTTAGGTCCCCATCACCACTACCTTTCCCTTGCCCAATCTACAGTGTCCCATAACATTTTCCACCAGACTCTCTTCCAGATCCCCTGCTACCACGGGGGGTCTGTATACCACCCCTATTTTTACTCTCTTAACCCCCTGCATTTATATCACTTCCATGCTCCCCTCTGCCTCCGCCACCTCTCCTATACCAATGCCATTTCTGACTATCAGTGCTACCTCACTTCCCTCCCCTTGTCCTTCCTGAACATAGTGTAGCCCTCCAGGTTTAGGTCCCAGTCATACCCTTAGGTGGCCCAGGTCTTGGTGACAGCTGCCATGTCCACTGCCCCCTCAGCTAACATCACCTGGAGCTCAGGCATCTTATTTCCCAAGCTCCTGGCATTTATCAGGACCACTTTCCACCCCTATCCCCTCGTCCCATTCCCCACCCTTGTGCTCCCATGTGGCTGCATGCTCTCTCCCCTGCACCCTACCTGTTGGCCTTTTTCTGTATCCCTCCAGCCCCTTATTGGCTACCCTGCAACAGCCCCTTCTTCCATCCCTCCCCCCTTCACAAGTTTAAACCCTATCTGTCACTGATGAATCCCGCTATATTCAGCTTTAGGATTTCCTTCTCTTCCAAACTGAGGTGGAGCCTGTCCCTAGCATACAGCCCTTTATCCTCCCAAGTTGCACCCCAGTCCCCCATCAGCCCATACCCCTTAGCCTCACACCACTCCCTGAGCCACTGATTCACCACCCTAATTTTTTGCTTGTTCTCTCACTAGTCTTCAGCACCGGCAGGATGTCCGAGAAGGAGATCGAGCATCCTATGAAATGGCAAACCCTGGCTAGCTCCCGAAACCTTGCCTGTATCTCTAATTTACTATTGTTTTCTATCTCACTTGTACCCAGGTGCACCAGTATGTCCAGTGAACCTCCACATTTACTTGCCAGTGAACATACCTTGTGCTTGGCCTTGTGCACCATCAGGCCAGGGAGACATTTGGTTCTTACTGGACAGGCCTAACCCTCCCCCTATGGAGAGAACATGGGGTTTAGGAATATGTATGTGTGCAGTGGTGGAAGCATATGTAATTATGAAGAGAACAGGGGGTTCAGGAATACGTAAGTATGGAGGGAGTAGGGGTGGAGGAATATGTAAATGTGGAGAGAACAGTGGGTGTGTGAATATGTAAGTATGGTGTGAACAGTGGGTGCAGGACTATGTGAGCCAAGGCAAAGTAACTTTTCAATCAGTCAAGTCTTTATTTATGCAGGCGAACACCATTGAGCAGGCTCATTTACAAGGTGGACCTGCGTTACACAAGGTCAAGAATAACACTTTTATGTGCAGATAATAAATACTCATAATTATACAGAACTAGAAAAAAAATACACAGAGCAGTTACAAGTATTTCAGGTATAGGGTTAACAAGGTTAGGGAGAATGGTATGAGAAGGGGAATTAAAACACTCTGAAACAGCCAATTTATTAAAACATTTTCAAACAGCACTGCATATCATTGGTCAGGACATATACAAACTTAAGGGGCAGATGTGGAGGGAAGGGGTACAGGACTGCAGCTGTTCTAGGAGGGGTGCTACGGTAGATGGGTTGGGGACATATACAGTATGTTAGGACTCTGAGGGTAAAAAAGGTAGTGGATTAGCAGAAAAAAAGTGGGGTATAGGTGGAGACAAATCAAGGGGCCGGGTTAGGTGGAGATGTAGTGGGCAGGCAAGCAGTAGGCACCCTAGCACGCTAAGCGTGCTGGAAACAACTGCATAGCTCCTTAACAGCCTTGGCATACAAGGTCTTGAAGGTGGTAAGACTAACAGGGAGACTCAGTTTCATAGATTTCTGTAGTTTGTTCCAGAGTGAGGGCAACACAAAGCCTATGGCCACTCTCCCAAAGCATGTATTGGCCCTAGGTACCTTCAGTAGAAGCAGAGAGTAGCTTCTCAGTGCATAGTTGCCTACCACGTATAACAGCAAACAGTCGGAAAGGTATTGGGGTAATTTGTTGGTAATAGCTATGTAAGTCCAGACAGCCACATTTCTGTTCCTTCTGTACTGAGGGGAGGTCCACCCCACAGCTGCATATAAGGAGCAGTGGTGGGTGGTGATAGGTAGGCCAGTTATGAATCTCAAGGCTCTGTGGTATAAGGTGTCCAGTTTAATAAGACAGGAGGCATTACACTGACTATAAATGAAATCGGCATAATCAATTAGGGATAGAAACGTCGGTTGAACTAACTGCATCTTGGCATCTTTGGTCAGGAGGCGGTTTATTTTAAAGAAGACACCAAGCCTCTGCCTCAATTTTTTCAGCAGATCCTCGACATGCTGCACAAAGGAGAGTCTGTGGTCTAGCCAGACCCCTAGGTACTTGAATTTCGTAACAAATTCCAACTTCTCTCCAAGTAAAGTGTTTATGGGAGGTAAGGAGCCAGAGATAGCAGGGTTCACTGAATGAGTAACTGGAGAGAACAGCATAGCTTTTGTTTTTTTGGCATTGAGTAAGAGTTTTTTATCCAGGAACTGATTCTGCAACAAGCTGAACTCTGTTTGTAAATGTCCACAGGCAGCTTCTTCCGGAGTTGGGCGGCTCAGGTACAACACTGTATCATCAGCGAAAAGGTGAATATTGGCCTCCTTGATGCCGACATCAGTATTGTTTATATAAACGGAAAACAATAGAGGCCCCAGGATGGATCCCTGTGAAACACCTCTTTTTAGTGGTTTGAGTGGAGAGAGCTCCCCTTCAGCCTTGACCTGCTGAAACCTATCTGTGAGGTAATTATTGAACCAGCACAGAGGTCGGGTCCAGACCTATCACTTTTAGAGTGGAAAGAAGCCGGGAGTGGTCGGCAGTGTCAAATGCCTTGCTAAGGTCCAGGAACATGGCATATACAAATTTTTTGTTTTCCAGCTCTCGTTACCAGTCTTCAGTCACTTTGGCCAGAGCCTTAATAGTACTGTGCTTGGCTCTGAAACCAGACTGCATAGGGTTTAGAAGGTTCTTGTTATCTAGGTAGGCTCTCAACTGAGCATTCACAATTTTTTCCAGCAGTTTAGACAATATTGGTAGGAGAGATATTGGCCTGTAATTATTTAGGTCGCAGGGATCCCCTGATTTAAACAGAGGAATGATGTGGGCAATTTTCCATAGGTGTGAAAGACTCCCCTGGGACAAGGACAAGTTAAATAAGTGTGTGATTGGTACAGCTAGGACATGGTATGTAATCTTTAAGAAGCAGGGATCAAGAGAGTCGGCACCAACGCTTTTTTTGGTTCTCAACTGTAGAAAGAGGTCTTCGACCTCTTTCAACGAAGCAGGAAGGAATGAGAAGACTGCATTAGTGGTGCTAGGTTCAGGAATCTGTGCACTAACCTGAGAATGTAATGTGGATGCTGGTGAATTGTTGAGTGCTAGGCCAGCCGTAGCAAAGTGGTTGTTGAAGGCCTGGAAAATCTCCTTGCTATCGTTGATAGTAACATTGTCAGAGATGATTTTCGAGGGAAGTACATTTCCAGCTGTATGACCAGACAGCTCTTTGTGGACCAAAATTTATCTGGGCACCTTGAAGCAGAGTCAAGCTCAGAACGGTAGAAGTTAGCCTTAGCCTCTCTAACCAATCTGGTGCAGGAGTTCCTAGCCTTCCTGAAGTGGCACTAGTCCTCAACAGTTTTTGATTTTCGGGCTTTTTTCCAGAGTTTATTGCTCGCTAGTAATGCAGCCTTGAGTTCAGCAGAGAACCAATGGTAGTTCTGGTCTTTACGTGGACTTTTACCAAGGGAGCATGATTATTTATGGCACAAGACACTATTTCATGAAAAATGTCATATGCCATACTGACCGATTTGTCTAGGTAAATGTGCTGCCAGTGTACAGACGATTTTAGCTCATCGATGTAGGCAAATGGGTCAAAGTTGCGTCTGGACCTTCTGGTGGAGAACTTAGGTGTGATGGGGGGATTGAAGTCAGCTCTTACACCAACAATGAAGCAGTGATCACTGACATCCGAGAAAAATATTCCAGCGTAGGAAAAGGACTGTGGCTTGCTTGTAAGAAAGACATCCAATAGGGTGCTATTCCTGGGGTTTTTCTTGTTAGGATGCATAGGTTCTTCAATGAGTTGTGTGAGCCCAAGAGAGTCATAGAAGGATTTGTCACAGAAGGACTTTTATTTCTTGGGCATCCAATCCCAGAGGCTCTGGGTGCCTTATAAATGCAAACACTCAAAAAGATGGGCCAGTTCATAAATACATAAATATACCTAAAATATAAATATAATAAAAACAATAGCATGAGTGCAAAAAAGACGGCATTACTGATAAATCCAATAATAGTTCTCTACAGTTCAGTATCTGGGAATGCCAGAGAAACAAGTAGGTCTTTAGGCCGCCCTTGAAAACCTCAGTTGAAGGGGCCTCCCTGACAGCGGGTGGTAGCAAATTCCACAGGAAGGGGCCAGCAACACTGAATGCCCTGTCACCGGCAGTTTTTAACCTCATCTTGGGAATTATGAGGAAGACCTTAGAAGAAGAAAGGAGGGAGTAGACAGCAGCATCAGATGTAAGGAGGTCAGACAGATAGCCATGGCCTAGTCCATGCATGGCCTTAAAGGTGAGCAAGTTCACAATGAAGAGAACCCTCGACCTCACCAGTAGTCAGTGCAGTTTGCACAACACTGGGATGACATGACTGAACTTAGAAAGTCCCATCTGCAACCTGGCAGCAGCATTCCGCACTAGCTTCAGCTGGCAGAGGGTACATCCAGAGACCCCATAGTAGAGTTCATTACAGTAATCAAGTCTGGATGTCACAATGGCATGTACCAAGGTGGGAAGGTCCTCAGATGGAACTAGGGCTTTGATCCTGGCAATATTCATCAGATGATAAAAGTTACTTTGGACGACAGACGACACCTGGGGTTCAAATGTCAGTCCATCATCGAGGAATACACCCAGATTGCACACCCTAGAGGAAGCCATCAATGGTGTAGGCCCCAGGAAAAGACCTGTTGCCACACCAGAGGCAATCCTATCATGCCTTTGGTTCGACTCTACCACCAGTACCTCTGCCTAATCAGGGTTCAGTCACAACTAGCTGGGGGACATCCAGTCATTAATCTCAGCCAAGCAGTTATTAAGCATTTCTATAGCACTGGATGTCCCAGGGGCAAAGGAAAGACACAACTGGGTATCATCTGCATAACAATGAAAACCCACATTGTATTTCCTAATGAGCTCACCCAGGGGCAGCATGTACACAGAAAACAACATTGGTTACAAGACCAAACCCTGAGGTACTCTGCAGGACAAGAGGCTCGAGGTGGAGAAATCCTCCATCAATACCCATTGCCTCCTGTTCATGAGATAGGACTCAGACCAGCAGATGACCGTGCTGGCAAGCCCATAGTACTCGCTGAGACAGTCAAGTAATACAACATGGTCCACAGTGTCAAATGCATAGGAGAGATCAAGGAGAATGAGAGCTGACCCCTCTCCTCTATCTCTTATCCTGAGGAGGTCATTGTGCACCTACACTGATGCCGTTTTGGTGCTATGCCTTGCACAAAATCCAGACAGGAGTGTCTCATAGATGTCAAAGGCCACAAGATGCTCCTCAAGCTGTTGCACCACAATCTTCTCTATAACCTTACCCAAAAAGGGAGGTTGGAGATAGGTTAGTAATTCACCAAGATGTCAGGTTGTAAAGATGTTTTTTTCAGAAATGGTCTTACCAGAGCTTCTTTGAAGGATCCATGAAGACCCACTCCAACAAAGAGCACCAGACAATCCTGATGAACACTGGGCCAATGGAATTGACACATCCCATCAAGAAATGCGTTGGCACCAGAGCCAGTTCACAATATGTGTACTTCAGCCTGGAAGCAACCTCAATGACCTCTGCCACCTCCAATGGTTTAAACTCACCCCAAACAGGTGGAGGTCCTCTGTGATGCCCACAGCGATCACTACAGGCCATACTTTGACCCACTAATGGAACATCCTGTCAGAGAAGAACAGAGCAAACTCCTCACACAAAGAATCAAAAAATACATTTTTCTACTGTAGACCGACCAGGCAGCTATGAGACTCCCAAGCCCAAACCACGCTCTCTCAGTGCCTGCAAACAGATGCCTGAAGCCAGCGGAGTGCCTAATAGGTAACTACCAGCCTCCTGGCCTACATCTCGGAGGGGTTTTAGCCCGTCAGTGGTGTGCATTGATTGCCCTGCCCACCCCATTCACCCTCCCACCCAGGGATATCCTTTAATTTAAGAACCTCCCCTGGTCACGACTTCCTGCCTCTTTTTTTTCCTGAGTCCCTACATTGCCATTAGCAGGTTATACCATTCCTCCAGTTGAGGGCAGTATTGCTGGTCATGCTCTTCACAGTCACTCCTCTCTGTCCAGCCTCTCTGTTTTGTCTTCCCTCTCTCTCACTGCTTCCCTTCCTACCTACTCTCCTCTCTTCCACTCCCTCTTCCACCCCTCTGTCCTCACCTATGATGCTTTTCCTTTTTTGACCAGTAGAAGTCACTATTTCTACCTCTGTTTACCTGCTTTCTGCTGCTTTTTCCCACTCCCTCACCCTTACTACCTCACTCTTCTACCTTGCCCTGTCACTTTCTACCCCCGGATTTTAACTGCCAACCATTTGCACCGCAGTCGGTGACCTTTCCACTGCACCATCTGGTCAGATCTATTGTTTTCATCTCTTTTGTTACCCTTATGTTGCTTCCTCCCATAACTATCATGGTGTCTTATGCTTCTCTCTCCCACACTGCCTCCCTTTACCTCTTTCTCACTCTGCTCCTCCTCTCATTAATCCCCTCATCCTCCAAGCAACCTCTCTAGCCATATCCCCCTCCCTCTCTCTCTCAATGCTTCTCTCCCCTCTAATACCTCTCTGTACCTGATTCCCATCTCCCGCCTACCCCACTTTCTCTCACCCACTGTTTTCCACTCCCGGTTTTCCCACCCCCTGCTGTCTCTCCCACCCTCCACCTTTGTTACTGCACCCCCTGTGCCCACCCTCCTCACCTTTCCTGTGCTTTGCTTCCTTCCCATCCCTGTCACTAACTCAGCGACCCTCTCCTCTTGCACCTCCCCTTCCTGCCATGTGCAATAGCTAGCTTCTCTAAAGGTGCTCACTCTTCCCCTCATGCTATCTGGAAATGTTCACCCTAATCCTGGGCCCCCCCCCCACTATTACCTCCTCACACTCCAGTGCCCCATTCGCTGTTCTTGGCATCCATGAACATATACAGTTTGCTAATAAAATTCCTGACCTACAGGGTTGGACTGATCTACATCAATGTGATATCTTGGCCGTTGTTGAAACCTAGCTTACCAAGGCCACCCCTGATGTGGCTGTTACCCTCTGTGAGTATACTCTTTTAAGGGAGGACCAGATCTCTAAGCATGGTGGGGGTTGCGCCATATACCTCTGCAATTCAGTCCAAGGGCATACCCTCCACACCCCTCAGCTCAGTCATGGCACTCAAGCCATTTCCCTCAAACTTACTCCTGACCCTTCTAGAGCGCCTTTATATCTAACTGCATCCTATAGTCCTCCTAGGCACCAACACCTTGCCTTCCAATCCCTCCTTGATCATCTTTCCTCCTTGCTCCCCAAGATGGAGCAAATTTTACTTAGTGACCTAAACATTAACTGGTTTTCTGACTCTGACTCCCAGGCTAGGGATGCCGATGCCACCCTAGACCACACTCAACTTGTCACTTTGCCGACCAGATCTAACCTGGTTACTGGTACCTCTACCTTACTGGATCTTGTTCTATCCAACAAACCCCACAAGATCTCCAACCTCGCTGTACTCCCTTATGTGCTCAGCCATCACTCCCCTATGACTTTCTCCTGGTCATGCATGAGGCCTAAACAGCCACACAAACTATCCACCCATCATCTCTTATGCCCTGGTAAACATGCCCAACTAAAAGAGTACCTGTCTGGTTGTGATTGGTCCCCCATTGATTGTACCCCTGACATTGACTCCGTTCTTCTCTATTTTATCCAAGTTTTCAATAAGACCTGCGACATTTTTGCTCCCCATTCCAAAATTGTTTCCAAGGACCGTGAATTTCCCTGGGTCACTCCATCTCTGCTTGGTCTCAAACACAACAGAGACGACCTCTGGCACAGGGCTGTGGAATCCGGTAGGACTACAGACAGGTAGGCCTACCCTACTACTAGAAATAGATGTACCTGGACTATCCATAAAGCTAAGGCTGGACACTACAGGTCCACCGTTGCCTCCTCCTGGAGTTCTGCCCCCGTAATTTCTGGAATAATATCAAGGAACTCAAGTGGCAAGGCTGCGACCCCCCGCCCATCTGTTTGTTAACAGTGCCTTGTCTACTGATCCTATGGCTAGTGCTAACTGCCTAAATAGTTCCTTTTCTGACCTCTTGGCTGCTCCCCCTCAAAAGTTTGTTGACCCAGTCCTACCCTCCTCCTCCAATCCAGTTGCTCATCCTCTGTTCTACTTCAAGGCCCTGTCCCCTCATGAAGCAAGACCCTACCTGCTCAGATCAATTAAGGGCACAGGTCATAGCAGTGACTCTCTTGACACCAAACTGTTTAAAAGCGTCCTAGATACTGTCCTCAGCCCCCTTACCAAACTGCTGAACCGCTCCCTCTGCCTCCGTCGGTTTCCCCAGCCTGGAAATCAGCATTGATCACCCCTCTTCATAAATCTGGGGACCTGCCCTACCTCAGCAATTATTGCCCGATCTCTATCCTCCCCCGTCTCTCCAAGGCTCTGGCAAAAATCGTGGCCGATCAGCTCTCTGACTACCTCTCTACCTATAACTTCTCTGCCATGAGCAACATGGCTTTTGTTATGCACACAGCATCACTACTGCCCTTATTGAATTTTCCAACTTTCTTCACTCTGCTCTTGACAAAGGTCATGCTTCTGGCTCTGTCTTCATTGACTTTTCAAAAACTTTTGACACTGTCCACCACTCCCTTCTCCTCTCTTCTCTACAACCTCTAGGCCTCTCGCAGGGGGTGTTAGATTGGTTCTCCCACTATCTTTCCTCCCAAACCCAGTGTGTCAAAATTGGGTCTACTGTCTCCTGCCCCCGACAGGTTCATTTTGGTGTTCCTCGGGGCTTCATCTTGGGGCCCTTGTTCTTTAGCCTCTATCTGAATTCTCTCCCCTCCACTTGTAAAGGAAACCCTCTACTTTATGTGGATGTTGCTGTCCTCTTTGGCTTGCACACTGACCCTCTCCTCCTACAAAACTCCTTTCAGGACCCCTTTACCCAGGCTGAACATTGATTTTCTGACCACAGGCTTGTTTTAAACTTGAAAAAACTAAAACCATGCTTTTTGAGCATAACCAGAGTAAACGCAAAAATTATCCACTCTGTGTTATATCTAGTATCCTCCTCCCCCTTGAATAAACTTCCTCCTTCAAATATCTCAGTGTTCTTTTTGATCCCTCCATATCTTTTCATGACCACATCCATTCCCTTTGCTCCACCATCAACTCTAGGATTGGCCTACTGTATCGCCATGTGACTGTCTCCCTACTGAAGCACTGAGGCTGGCCATCTCATCCTCAGTACTGTCCCTCATGGACTATGGTCTGCTTATTTATAGTGCTGCTGACAACACTGCTCTGCACAAAATTTAGCTATCACTCAATAAGGCCTGCCTGCTGGGACCATACGAACATACGAAATTTGCCAGCAGATAAAGGCCTACAGGTGTATCAAGTCTGCTCGAATGTGCAGCTAGCACCCCTTATTCTGCAGCTGCCCCACCCTTCCCCTTCATTAACCTTCCCCCTTGTCCTGTCCCATCCCCTTTTGAAGCAGTCCACTGTTCTACTGGATACCACTTCTGCAGGTAACTCATTCCACCCAGCCACCACCCTCTGTAAGAAAGTGTCTCCTCATCTCCCTCCTGAACCTTCCTCCCTCCAGTCTCATATCATGGCACCTGGTGTCCCTCCACTCCCTTACTTTGAACAGCCCCTCTGTACCTGTCTTGTTTATTCCTTTCACGTACTTTAAGGTTTCAATCATGTCCCCCCCTGTCCCTCCTCTCCTCCGGTGAGTACATGTTCAACTCCCTCAGTCTCCTCTCGTATGATAAGTTCCCCAGCCCTTTAATCTTCTTTGTTGCCCTGCACTGCACCTCCTCCAGTAACTTAATGTCCGTCTTCAGATATGGGCGCCAGTACTGCTCACAGTACTCCAGGTGCGATCTAACTAATGACCTATACAGTGGCAGAATCACCTCCTCCCTCTTCGAGGATATACCCCTTGCAATACAACCCAGCATTTTGTTGGCCTTTGCAGCTGCCTTCCCACATTGTACCGAGTTGTTCATTGACCCTGTAATGAGCATCACCAGATCCTCCTCCTCCTCCTCTGTCTGGGCTAGCTGCACTCCCCCCAGCTGGTAACTCCTCCTTGGGTTCTTCATCCCAACATGCAGCACCTTGCACTTTTTGGCATTAAACCCCAGTTGCCAGGTGTCTGACCAGGTTTCAAGCTTTGCCAGATCATCCTGCAACCCCTGCCATCCCTAGGTCATCCACCACCGCTCCTACCTTGGTATCATCAGCAAACAGACTGATCTTGCTCTTGATGTCCCATGATATGTCTGCAATGAATATCCCAAACAACACTGGTCCCAACACCGAGCACTGTGGAACACTGCTTGTCACTACCTTTGGGTGTTAGAGCTCCCCACCCACCACCACCCTCTATTGCCTTCCCTGAAGCCAGTTTCTTACCCATCTCACCAGCTTTGCACCCGCCCCTGTGCCTACTAACTTACTTCCCTGCCTTCCACGTGGCACTGAGTCGAATGCCTTACTGAAGTCCAGATACAGGACATCCACTGCATGGCCCCTGTCCAGTTGCCTAGTTACTCAGTCATAGAACCCCACAAGGTTGGTTTGGCAGGATCTGCCCCATATGAAGCCATGCTGTCTGCTGTCCTGTAGTCCTCTGGCCTCTAGGAGGGCCACCAGCCTCTCCTTCAGGATAGTCTCCATTAGCTTACCCATGATGGATGTGAGGCTCACTGGTCTGTAGTTTCCCGGTTCATCCTTGGGGCCACTCTTGTGGAGGGGCACCACATGAGCCATCCTCCAGTCCTGAGGTACACACCCTGAATGTAGTGAGGCATTAAATAGGTCTGCCAAAGGTCCTGCAAGGACCTCTGCCAGCTCCTTCAGTACCCTGGGGTGGATGCCATCTGGGCCTGGCAACTTGTCCACCCTCAGTGCCTTCAAACCCTCCCGAACTCTGCCCTCCATGATTTCCTCATCTGTCACCCCTTCTCCCCTGTTTCTGCCATTTCTCCCCCCTTGGGTGTCACCCCCCCCTTCTCTTTAGCAAATACTGAGCAGAAGTACTCATTTAGTGTTTCTGCCTTATCGCAGCCTGCTTCCACCCAACCCCCCCTCCTTCCTAATCCTTACTATGTGGTTCTTATAGCTCCTTTTCTCCCTGATGCACCTAGAGAAGTCCTTCTCCCCTTAAAAAGAGGGTAGAAAATGTTGCACAAACTACACTAACATACAATGTCAGAAATAAAGCTTCAACTGTAGACGTAGTGAAAAAAAAAGAAGTAGAGAGACTGAAACAAGTGAGGAATTAATGATAGGTCTGATTGGACCATTATGGAGACAAAGCACAAGTATAAATAAAATCTGGTCAGAGCAGATACGACTGCACCAAGCCCTTACCAGTACAGTGGCAGCACTGGTGGCTGTCGGAGAGGCGGTGGTGATATTGGAGCGGTGACAATTTCTGAGCAGATGGCACAGCTGTCAGAGCTGTAGCAGTGTGCCATTCACAAAATGGTGATGATGAAACTGACCATGCATGATACTCGCTCATGTGCAGTTTACCCGGAAGATCATTCCCAAAGTAGTACGCCCATGTGGGGGGGGTGACCATGCTATGGAGGAGAGCTCCATTGGGGAGGACAGCGGCAATGGAGTCAGCACTGTCCAGACATTGCCACATCACTGTAAGAGAACACAGGGTCGCATTTGGGTTGTGACCCTTTGTTCTGGTTGTGACCGTCTGTTCTACTGCAGTGATGGCAAACCTTCTACGGAGCTCCACCCAAGCAGCCCTAAAAAGGGAGGAAAGTCATGGAATTTGACCTGACATTATTTTGTAGAGTTTCTGCAATAACAGAAGAAAACTCTGACACTACCCTTGTTAACACTCCAATTCCTGAAACAACAGCATCAGAAACACTGTGTGCAGATCAGTCATACAAGGAACTTATAAAGGCTGAGGGAGCATTAAAAGAACCCTGAGTTACACCAGTGAATGATGACAGAATGGAACTAGTTGCTACAGTCCCTTTATTAAACATGGAGACCACACGCACAGAACCCAACTATACACCCCACTTAGTATCCATATCACAAGAGGAACTACCCAAAACTGTGTTAACAAATAAAATTTATATTAATCAAGATTATGATAATGTCTTCCCTAGATAAACTTATGTACGTATGGATTGGATTGTCAAATATGTGTATAAAATTGTCCGTGGACTGGACAAGGCAAATCATATATGTAGCATCTTCAGAGGGGATTTAATATCGGATATTGCTAAAATGTCTGGTAACATTTTGAATAATGCAGGTGAGGATCCTCTAGTTATTCATACTGGTACAAATAACACAAACATGCAAGTGACTGATGACATTAAAAATGAATTTATCAACATTGGCATGAAATTAAAAATAAAGTATTCAAAGTGTGTTTCTTTGAAATGTTACCTGCCCCAAGAGCAGGAGTACAAAAACAAAAGAAAATTAAAGCCTTAAATGAGTGGCTTCAGAAATGGACATTAAACAACAGATTCACTTGTCTTACAATTTGGGAAACATCTGACAGTAACCAGGGTCTCCTTAGCTGGGATGGGCTTCATTTGAGCAAGAGGGGTGAACAGTACTGAGGAAAACACTGGAACAGTACATTTCGAAATCTTTAAACTAATAAACAAGTGGTAAAAGAGTTATCACATCCCTCCCGATGGGATTACAAAAACTAAACAAACAACAATTAATGGCTGCAGTTCCAAATGGCAAACAGAAGGAGTCTGAACCTGTTAAAAAAAAAATCTGAAATTGAAGCAACATTGCTTAAAGACTGATCTGGCCATCATTATTGAAACATGGTGGGATGAAACCAGAGTTGGATGATGGACATCTCGGAGTATCATCTGTATCATAAAAATAGAGATGGAAAAAGGAGTGTGGTGTTTGCATCTATGCGTAGACCACCATTGACAGTCACCAACTCTATATGATGGAAGATGCAACTAACCAAACAGAAAGCATTTGGGTGCAATTCCACTTTTGGAGTAGGCCTAAACTATTCTAGGAAACTGTTACAGACCCCTATCTTCAACTAAGGAATATAACAGGGGCTTATTAAGGAAATAGAAGAAGTTACAGATAGAGGTGATTGTATTGTCTTTGCAGATTTTAATCTTCCAGGAATGAGCTGGGTATACCTAATAAGCACATACGAAGTGAAAAGTATCTTTGTGAATATGTTGTTGGGACTAGGACTGAAACAGCTGGTAACTGAACCCACTAGGGCTGAGAATATTTTGGACCTTATCCTCTCTAATATAGAAAATCAAATAACTCATGTCTCAATCGGGAGCCCTTTGGGGACAAGTAACCATAATACTGTAAAGTGTGCACTAATATCATGCAACAGTACATTCACAGGAACACAGACAGTTATGGGACTATAATACAGCACCATTTGAAGACATTAGGAGCAAATTAAAATCAATAGATTGGGAAGAAAGGCTGTCTGGCCTTTCAGCTGAGGAATGCTGACAGTTTCTCAAAACACAGATTTTTGAACTAGAGAGGAAACATGTCCCCTTAAAAAAGAGATATAACAACAAAGTAGATATGCCTATGTGACACACACCTGCAATAAGGAAATAAACCAAGATAAAGGAAAAAGCCTACTCTAGCTTAAAAATAAGCAGTTGTGAATTATTATACAGCTCTGAATTGATAGTTTTAAAACATAATGATTAAGAGGGAAACAATGAAGGAAGAATTTCAAAGAACACATAGGAAAGATAATAATACAACTTTTTATGCATATGTTAATCAACAAAAAAAAAAGGCAGCAAAAGGAAGCTAGGTCTCCTAAGGATCAACACCAATTTGGTACAGGATGACCTTGAAATGGTCAATAGCTGTAACAGATATTTCTGTTCAGTTTTCAGCAAAGATATGAGTAACACACCCCATTGGTCAGCTATACAGTACCACAAAACATTTACTTTAGTAGGGAAGATGTACTGTACTTTCAACCCTTAGTACCATTAAGGTTAATAAATCCCCAGGCCCAGATAGCATACACCCAAAACTGTTGAAAGAGCTGGTGTCTGACTTAACTTACCCACTTAGTATACTGTTTAATAGATCAATGGAAACTGGCGTGGTGCCGAGGGACTGGAGGACGTCAACAATGATTTCAGTTTATAAAAAGGGGAGTAGGGACAAGGCACAAAATTACATACTAATTAGTCTGACTTCCCTACATGAAAAGATTATGGAACGGCTAACAAAGGAACATCTAGATTCCGAAATAAGTACTGGTGGGCTGATTGATGTTTCTCAGTAATATTTAAGAAAGATCTCTCGTGCACAACCAATTTAGTGACTTTATTACAAACCTTTTAGTAAAAGTGTGGATAATGGTACTCGGGTGGATGTTGTGTTGCTGGGCTTCGGTAAGGCTTTTGATAAGGTCTCTTCCCAAGAACTAACTGATAAGATCAGAAAAATGGGCATAAACCCATGCTTGGTTAGATGGACTGATGGGTCATTGTCAGGTCATTATCAAAGGTTTGGAATAAATGTGCTACTCTCTGAGGATAGACCAGTTAGTAGTGGAAGTCCTCACGGTCAGTCCTGGGCCCCATTATGTTTAGCTTATTTATAGGTAATATGAACAAGGGAATAACTAATACCATTTCTAAGTTTGCTGATGATGCCAAGCTGAGTAGTGAGGTGGATACCATTACCAAACACCTTACCTTGGTGAGGGACCTGCAAAATATATTGAACTATGGGCCATAAAAAACAAAATTATCTTTCATTATGACAAGTGCACTGTGCTTCACATCAGCAGAAATAATCCCAACTATTCATATTCTATTGGAAGTAAACTGATCAAGGTCATGGAAAGGGAACATGACCTTGGGATCCAAAAAATAATAAGTTAACATGCTGTGGTTATTGTAAGAAAATACTGCAGTCTGTAAGCTCATTACTTAGAACTGTCAGGCGTGCCTTCATTTCTAGAAAAGAATATTGCATAGTTCCTCTATATCAGACATATATATGTCCTCACTTGGACTCTGAGTCTCCCTTTCAGAACCCCCATCTTAAAGGTGATACTGAACTAGTTGAAAAAGTTCAGAGAATAACTACAAGCCAGCCCGCCGATGCAGCGGTTGGCTTTCCACCTGTGATTCCAATGACTCAGGTTCGGGAATGGACTTGGGCATCAGTGGGCCAGCCTGGGGAGAAGACTTGAGCATCTAATGACTGCTTGCCTTCTCCTGTGAGGGGGGGTCCAAGACTTGGCATTTGCTGGCATGTGACAGAGACTAGGAGCATGGTATCATGTCAGACCTCACTATGGGAGGGGGTGTGGTGGACATTGGTGCATGCCTTGACGTCATGTGACACATCACACCTCCATAGAAAAGCAGAAGATGGCTCCTGGCTAGCCAGATAATGGCCACCAGTCTTAGTGGCCATGAAGCCCTGGAGAAATCCGAGCTGACAGCCCACTGTACCTGGGATATGAAAAACCAGAATGCTCACATTTCCTCCCACAGTAGCCTCCATGGGGCCCTCCCGATGAAGGGAAACTTCAGGTTATCTGGGTTCACAGCATCAATGGGAGTGGTGGATGGCAAAGGGACTCGGTCAGTGGTGGGCCTTGGTGGCTCGGAGTAGTCAATTAGGAGCTCAGGCAGGAGCAAAAAGAGAAAAAAAAACAGATCAACAACAAAACTGATTCCACACTTAAAACATATGACATATTCAGACAGGTTAACAGAATCTGGATTGTTCAGTTTGGAAATGAAGAGAAAAAGAGGTGATCTTTTGTTATTATTTAACATCTTACAGAAATCCCAATTGAGGATACAGTGTTGTTTGGAATTTGACAACAGACATGTGAATTTAAGGTCACATACCAAACAACTAGTAATTTTAAAGACAGATAAGAAAAAAAGATAACTAGTTTACAAACAGGGCAGCAAGAACTTGTAACAAACTTCAAAAGGAAATAGTAAACTTAAAAACTGTTGACAGTTTCGTGCAAGGATTGGACAAATACCTGAAAACAACTTAAGAGGGAAAAATACACCCACTATGGCGTAGAAGACAATGTGGATGGTCCCTGAGCCTACTTTTGTCTTTTCAACCTCAGTAACCTTAGTGACATGGCTAGGACCCCAGCCTCAAAAGTATTTTAAATGTGGACACTATCCATTGCAGCAATAGTATGAACATACCAACATTTAGACATCCAGGGTCTGGCAAAAACTATAAGATAAATTATACAATGGCAAGAACATTTGTTGGACTCTGATAAGTGTGTGCTTTGGACAGTGAGGTTATCCGAGTATAACCTCACTGTATGAAGTTCAGGCACACACATGATCGCGTGACTGTCAGAAATCATGCCTCCCCTCCAGAAATTACTGCCACTCCCAGCTGCTCCTATAAAGAAATTCAGTACAAACACACATACGTGATAACACCATCCCCAACTCCCTTATATATTTATTTATTTATTTTAATTTTAGAATTCAACCTTTGAGCTCAGAGCTCAGTTACAAAGGTTCCACGTCAAGGAGAACAATGCAATGACAGACAAGCATATTGGGTATACAGCAGCAAGTATGAATTTACTGAGCTTAAAACATCACTAGTCAACCCAAGTACAAGTAACACTATAGAATGCGATAAAAATATGACACATGGATGAACTATAAAAAATAAGGGAGGCTATAGAGATCCATTGGCCAACTCCCAGAGATGTGGGATTGTCACAACTGTATCAGTAAAGTGAGGATGGGATGCCAGAAAGTGAGAGATAGGTGCAAGTGGTTAGGGGAAGAAGGGGGTCCATGGATAGGATACAGAATTAAAGGTATGCAGTTGAGGTTGGGTAAGCAGTGGGGAAGAGGGAGTAGAAAGAGGAGGCTGGTGGCAGGGAGATGAGGGGATGTCAAAGGGTCAATTAATGGTCCCTGGGATAAGGATGGGGTGAAGTTAGCTTAGCTGAAGCAGAGTGGAAAAAGTCTTGAGGGTGAAGAGTTCAGGGTCATTTTAGCAGTCACAGCTGCTGTAGGTAGGTAGTGCTTCAGTTCTTGTTTAAAAGAACTGATGTTATTGGAGTTGGCTAGTTTGGCAGGGAGTTCATTAGTCCAGTGTGGGCTCTGTAAGCAAAAGAGCACTGAGCCAGAGAGGCTCTCCTGAATGGTGCAAATAGTGAGCAATGTGCAGCACGCTTGGTGCTGGGTTTGCAAGAATTGCAGAAGGTTGCAGATGGCAAGCGGGGCAAGGCCAAGAAGCGCTTTCTTTCCCATGAGGCACACTTAGTGCTTTACTCACTCTGGTAGATTTAGCCATTTTGTTTTGCATACAGGTTGCACGTGTGGGTGAGCCTATCGGTACCCAGAATGAAACAGCAGGCTTTGTTGAGTGCTTTTTTGGCACACTTTAGGGCCATGTTGGTGAAGTACTATGTGCAATCAGCCTGTAGTCAATAACTGACAGGATTGAGCTGGTGACAGCAAGGCACAGGGCATCAGGGGTTAGGTGGCTTCTGTGCTTATATAGGACTCCAAGATTGACATTGACAGCCCTGACTACGTTGTCAATATGTGGAGAGAAGGAGAGGGAATCATCGATATGTACTCCTAGGTACTTGAATATTCTTACTTGTACAAACTATCTTTTTTTTTTATTTATTGACTGTTGAAACTGAGGTGTTTCTTTTGGGAGTGTGGGCCAGTGAACAGCATTATTTTAATTTTTTATAGTTGAGCAGCAATTTGTGCCTGGTGAACCAGTCCTCTAACTGGTAGAAACTGTTTTGCTGGTCCTGGGAGAGAGGGCCTAATTGTGGACTGCGATTAATGTTTACTGCATCATCCATGTAGGGGATAATTCTGGATGTGCAAGCTTCAGGGAGGGTATTGAGAAATAGACTGAATATCCAGGGTCCGAGGATGGACCTTCAGGGAACCCCTAGTGAGACCTTCCTGGGGCTGAACAGCACAGAGTCTATCTTCACGCACTGTGTTCTGTCTGAGAGGTATTTAGAAAACCAACTGACGGAGGTAGGGGACAGACCAAGTTCTAGTAATTTTTCTAGAGTATGTGCTGGTTTACTGTATCAAAAGCTTTTGTGAGGTCAGTGAAAATTGACCCCACAAGGTGGCCGCTATCAGCTGCATCATCTAGGAGGCTTGAAAACTCAATTAAGGCAGTGTTAGTACTATGGCATTTGAGGAACACATCGTTGGGGGCATTGCAGGTTGTATTTATGTAGATACTCATTCAGTTGGTCTGCTACTATCCTCTCTAAGGCCTTTGACAATGGTGATAGAATGGAAATGGAAACATAAAAAAAAACAAGTCTATGTTATTTCACCACACCACTTCTAATAGGTCCACCCACCCTTCTTTGGTAATCAAGACATCTTCCGGTGAGACTCTAGAAGTGGTAAACTCATTCAAATGCCTTTGGTTTAACACTCAACAAAATCCTGTCGTTCGAGACACATATTGACAAGGTCACTAAATACGCATATCAGAAGCTAGGCCTCTTATGCCGGACTGCTCCCTCCTTTCGACCTCAGACCTGGAGAACCATAGCCTCCACTACCCTGCTTCCTGGCCTTCTCTATAGTGCTTCACTGTTGTACTCAGGTAAGACTACTAACCTAAACAAACTAAGACAAGCTTATCATAGAACAGCTTGTTTTGCTGTGTCAGTCCCTGCACGTACCCACTACTGTGATGTACTTCATACTGTAGGCTGGTCGTAATTTAAAGCCCATCTTGAATACCCTTTGCTGTGCACCACTTTTAAGCTCATCCAGCTGTTTTCCCCACCTAGTCTCTCCAACCTACTCACACTGAAACCCTTTACCAGATGCTATGATCCTGTCAATATCCAATCCTAAAACTACCCAAGACTCGACTAGCTATTTGCGAAAAATCCTTCTCTGTTGCTGTACCTCAAAAATGGAACAATCACCCACTGGACTTATTCACATGTACGTCTCTTAAGCAATTTAAAAGATTATACAATGCAATATTTTTTCAGCCTCCATTCTGTGATTGTAAATAAACCCTACTTTGTTCCTCATGCACTCCCTCCTACAGATCTTCCCTCCCTTTCTATGCCTGCCCTCTCTACTAACCACCCTCCCCTTCCTCTACCCCTTATGTATTACTGAGCACTGTAATTTCAGCTCCTCACCTATGGTTTTTTTTAATCTCTTTAATTCACCTAGATACATGCATAGAATGCTCAGTAGACAATATTTATGTGTATTTACCACACTGCCTTTACTAGACCTACCTAGTTCTCTAATCCTGTGTAATTATGTTAAGCTTGTCTATTTTTGGATTGCTTGTCCTGACTATTTATTGTATGATATATTGAGTATAACCACAAGTTACAATGTATCTCCTTACATTATGGCCTGGATATTCAGATTATGCCGGGCAGTGGCGCAAGCCTGGGCACAGCACAACTGGGCTGCGCCAGGGCATGGACCAGGCAATATTCAACAGTGTTACGCCATGGTTCAGCACCATTGAATATGGCACAGAGGGCGCACACACTGTGCATGGCACAGTGGCACTGCTCCAGCACAAGACAAGTAACAGGAGCAGGGGGATGCGCCAGTGCAAGTGCAGTTGTGCCTGGCGCATCACCCACGATATTCAGCACAGGGCATGCAAATGAGGCCGTTATGCATGCAAGGCACAAATGGGGCCACTTGCATGTCATTATGGCCCCATTTGCATGTGATGTGCCGATCCCCAGCGATTTGCACCTGGTGCCCTGCCAGGCTGCAGCCATCAGGGATCGACACCTTGAAGTGCCATTGCAGTCCCCCGCTCCCATGTGCCTGATTGCAGGCAGATGTGTGTGTATATAAGAACCCTGGTGGTCCAGTGGGATGCCCCCATCACCTGATTGTGGGCATATGTAACTATGTGTACCCTGGTGGTCTAGTGGTAACCCCCCCAATCACCCAATTGCGGGCATAGGTACTGTCTAGAACCCTGGTGGTCCAGTGGTAACCTCCATCACCTGATCGTGGGCATAAGTAGTGATTAGAACCTGGTGGTCCAGCGGTACCCCCACCCACCCGCAGGAGGTCCCCGCCACCCAGCACCCCGTCACCGGCAGGTGGCAGCACCCTGCCCACATGCTGTCCGGCTACCACGAATGACAGTGTACGGTACAATCTGTACACTGCCTATTGGTCCACTGTGTGGACCAATGGAGTGTGCAGACTATACTACACTACACAGGCCAGATATGTGAATGAATGCATTCATTCACAAATCTAACCTGTATGGCTGAAAATATCGTCTGCATGCCTAGTCACGCAGTGAACCAATAGGCTATAGAGCCTCAAATACCGTATACTAATCATTTGGCGGGCAGCTGGGTGGCATGCTGGTGGGGTGCTGCTGTCCACCGTGGCGGGGACCTCTGTGGGTGGGTGAGGGGGTACCGCTGGACCGCCAGGGTTCTAAATGACTCATATGCCCGTGATCGGGTGATGGGGTTATCACTGGACCACCAGGGATCTAAACATTACTTGTGCCCATGATCGAGTGAAGGGGGGCCTCCCACTGGACCACCAGGGAGTCTGATTAATACATATGCCCTCGATCAGGTGACGGGTTGGGGGGGCACAATGTTCCCAGGGCAGGGTGCTTGTGGATGGTGTACCTGCTGGCTGGGAGGCCACCCACAGCCAGCGTCTGTTATGTTGTGCCATGCTCTACAGCTGTCCGCCTGTGGGTGCCCGGCATTTGAGCCATTTTTGTTTCAGCTCAACTTTGTGCACCAGTGTGCGGCGCATGTAGGGGTTGCACCAACATATGCGGCACACGTCCCGGGCTGAATATCGGATGTGTCGCAAATGCATGGGCACACCTCCTGCATCTGCGCCGCATACATTACCAATGCGCTCCGGTGCATCAGGGGTTGCGCCGCACAACCTGCCCCTTTGAATGTCATGCCAGGACACATTGGGGTCCTTTGAATATCCGGGCCTCTATGTTTTAATTTCCTGTACTTATACATGTAATTTGTTTCCCCTACTGTGTAGCAATGTTTATTTTACATATGGAATGCTTTTATTCCCCATGTTGCCCCTGAAAAAGGGACAGCTTTTTCTCAGTGGGCCTACCCAGTCAACAAAATTCAAATAAATAAATAAAGGAGATACTTGTGTGGTCCCCACTCTTGTGTACTGGTGTGACAAGGGCCACTTTCCAGAGGTTTGGGAATTTGCTAAGTGTGAGGGATGTATTAAAGATTTTGGTAATTGGGGCTATTACCTCATCAAGTGCGCGAGCTCCACCTTTTCATAGCTATGTTGTCGCTGGCCAAGCACATTTTCCTCAATACCCTTTTGATGTATTTCTTGGCCACAGAAGTGGTTATGCATTTGAGACAGAGCTGTGGTACATTGTTCGCTGACTGGGTTGATGGGTGCAGTCTAGATGCTGAGGGGGCTTGTGGTGACAGATAATCAGTAGGTAGGATGGAGCTGAGGTCCGTGAATGCCACGTTAAAGGCTTCAACAATGGAAAAGGGGTCCTTAGTGAGAGTGCCGTTAACATTTAGAAGTGAAGGGGGGTGGATTTGGTCCTTCCCAAGCAAGTCTTTAATGTTACACCAGAAACCCTAATTGTTACCCCAGTTACTTTCTAATTGGCTTTTGTAGAAATTAGCCTTAGCCAGCCTGATTGCTCTGTCACCAAAGTAAAGCATAAGACACACTATCCATAGAGAGACACATTGAATTTTCATGGCAGTTTTTATTTTGTTTCATTGAACGGTAACTACTTCTACTAAATTGCCATTTGAGACTGTAACTGTTGGTGACCTGGTTGACTGATGTTGCTTGCTTCCTGGCAGAAAACTGCCCTGCAATTTAATTTCTTTTTTCAGTTTGAAGAAGCAGAAGCACACATCCTCCCTAACTGCCTTCTGTCCCCTCCACAGTCAGTTAACTAAACTTAAGCTGTACCCCTGCTAGTATCTCTTATCAAGCCTACACTGTGATCAGCTCAGAGATCGGCTCTGGAGTGAGTGAGTGACTGAGCAACTGCATGTTTCAACCATCAAAACACATAAACACCCAGGCAATAGGGAATATTAACAAAGACTGCAGCAGTAACAAAGGTTGCTATATGGAGTCCAGAGCCACACCAAAAATACAGCACCTTCACCTACTAGCTGAAACAATAAATCAGCACAATTTTTTTGTAAAGTATACCTATCCATTCAAAAAAATGACAACAACAATTTAAATGTACCTTTTCATCTTTTCTTGTTTGTTTTACAAGTGAGCCATTGTATAATAGCAACAATACACTCCAGGGTGTAGATTTTGCTTGGATAACCTCACTTCTTGAGTGTTGGACAGACGTGGATTATGACCTAGCGCCCAACCACCCCAGGTATGAGGTTATCACAGCATGAACCACACCCTGTCATGCATTATTGCTTAATTATTTATTTGTTCGTTGTATTTATTTGAAGATTTTCTGAATTCAAACCTTTGAGTCAGAGACTCCTTTACAAAGGCTCCATGTCAGAATATAAATAATACAATGAGAGTGCATTACAGTACAAGTGTGAATTATAGTACAGTTATACAAAGTTTAATACATAGGAATAACAGACAGGAGTAACCTGGGGCAAAACAGGCACCAGGTTGGGGGTGAGGCAGGATGAGAATCCTTTGTCAAGTGAAGAGGAAGGCAGGATGAAAGTCCTTTGTCTGAAGAGGAGGAGGTCGGGGGGTAGTGGCCAGTTGTGAAGATGTTAGGCGAAAAAAGGGGTGGAGAGGCCCAGAGTTTAATAACAGTCACAGGAACTGGAAGAACAGAAGTGATCCCTAAGGAGGGGTTTGACGCAACCAAGCTTGCTTTCAGTAGTAATGGAACTGGGAAGTGTGTTCATCCATTGAGGAGCTCTGTAGCTGAAGGTTCTCTGGCAGAGGGAGGTTCTGCATCTGGGGAGTAGAAAAGGGGATTTGGTGGAGCAGCGTGTGTTTCTTAACGCAGGCGCTGGTTGTAGAATGGCAAAGAGAGGCCAAGGGATATCTTTTTGGCCAGGAGGCAGGTTTGATACTTGAGCCTACCATCAAAGTTGAGCCAGTTGGAGAAACTGTAAAGGGAGCAGGTGTATGTAGTATGATCACAGCCCAGGACTAGGTGATAGACTTTGTTAAGGGACACTCTGAGTCTACGGAGTGAGGAGTTGCCGGCAGCCCCACAGACCAGAATCCCGTAATCTATTAGTGAGAGGACTGAGGAGGAGACAGCTATTTGGAGGGCCTCAGGAGTGAGACCGTGTTTGTACTGGTGGAGTAGTCCGATTCTGGAGTTGACAGCAGTGCTAAGGAGATGGATATGTTCGTGGTAGTTGAGAGAAGAGTGTGGAGTGATGCCAAGGTACTTGAAGTAGTCCACTTGGTCAAAGGGGTGCTGCTGGGAGTTAAGGATTTGCAGAGGGAGGCTTTTGTGCTCGCTCTGGTGATGTGCAAACACCATAACTTTGGTTTTCTTATAATTTAATACTAGCCAGTGGTTAGTGAACCCACGTTTGGCCTCAGTGAAGGTTGTTTGGAGGGATAGCTTGAGCATAAGGGGAATCAGGGTGTGAGGAAAAAAGAACTGCATTGTCAGCATAAAGGAGCACATTTCCAGAGCAAGCACTGGGCAGGGTGTTTAGAAATAGGCTGAAGAGAAGTGGCCCTCGTATGGACCCCATGGGCACCCCAGACTTAACTGGGAGATGGGATGAGAGCATGTTGCCTATCTTAACTTGTTGCATTCTGCCAGTTAGATAGTCAGCAAACCAGTATGAGGCATCCTGGCATAGACCAATGTGAGAGAGGGCCGATAAGAGAACAGCATGGTTGACGGTGTTGAATGCTTTTGACAGGTCCACAAAGACTGCACCAGCCAGACATCCTTTGTCGAGGGCCAAGTGAATAGAGGTAGAAATCTCCAGCAATGCAGATAATACATTTAATACACTCAGGGTTATATGCATGCTTATGTGCCCATGTGGCATGAACTACATAAAGCAGTTGTACAAACACGCCAACATTTAGACATCCAAGGACTGGCAAAAACTATAAGATAAATGAATTCATTACATATAATACACCCAGGGTCATATGTTTTCAACATTGTTGCTGACCTGTGTGACGGCCCTGTGTCATGAGACAGGCTCCAACAGCAAAATACTGTATATTTGTTCTAAAGTGTAGCATGAGTGTGGGCAAGTAGGGGCATCAGGAATCTCCTGCAGGATGTAGTGTGGGAGTTGTAGTCTGTATGCATCGCAGGAACCCAAGAATCTCCGTGGTTGCTAGGAGCTTCTGCAGGATGTACTGTGGGAGTTGTAGTCTGTATGCATCGTAGAAACCCAGAAATCTCTGTGGTTGCTAGGAGCTCGTGCAGGATGTACTGTGGGAGTTGTAGTCTGTATGCATCGCAGGAACCCAGGAATCTCCGTGGTTGCTAGGAGCTTCTGCAGGATGTACTGTGGGAGTTGTAGTCTGTATGCATCGCAGGAACCCAGAAATCTCCGTGGTTGCTAGGAGCTTCTGCAGGATGTAGTGTGGGAGTTGTAGTCTGTATTCATCGCAGCAGCGGACTACAGATCTCAACTGCACACACATTTTTTGTGGGCTATTGCTTTTAGATACAGCTCCTGTGCTGGAGTGAACTTCTTGCTGCCTAGAAAGAACTTTAGGAGATATTAAATATATTTTTAGCAGCAGGAGTGGCCCAATCTTAGAGCCGTTTGCAGGTCATTCAGTTACATAAAATCTCACCTCTCTGTGAGTGGGAACTGTTTGCAACATTGCTGCTGACCTGTGTGATGGCTCTGTGTTGTGAGACAGGCTCCAAAAGTGAAATACTGCACATTTGTTTTAAAGTGTAGCACGAGTGTGGCAAGTGGGAGTGTCTGGAGTCTCCGTGGTTGCTTGGAGCTCCTGCAGGATGTAATGTGGGAGTTGTAGTCCATGTGCATTGCAGCAGCGGACTAAAGATCTCAACTTCACACAGATTTTTAGTGGGCTGTTGCTTTTAGATACTGCTCCTGTGCTGGAGTCAACTTCTTGCTGCCTAGAAAGAACCTTAGAAGATATTAAATATATTTTTAGGAGAGGGAGCGGTCCAGCTTTGGAGTCATTTCCGGGTCATAGCATGTGTGTGGCAAGCTGGGGGCTCCTGTGCTGGAGTGAACTTTTTGCTGCTAAGACAGAACATTAGGAGACATTAAATAAATTTTTTGCAGAGAGAGTGGCCCAGCCTTGGAGTAATTTCCACATCATTTGGTCACATAAAATTTCACCCCTCTGTGAGTAGGGTGAGCACGAGCAGAGTGAGCGCACGTGCACAGAGACACATGCATCTTCTGTGTGTGTGTGTGTCGGGTGTATCAGGCAGGAAAAAAGGACCGTATATCATACCAAACTGAGGTAAACTTTGCTGAGCACTTTATTTTGTATCATTATCTGTGTAATCACTTGATTACTAGCCTGAAAGATATATGGTAACAGCTTTGAAATGCTCCACATTAAGGCATTTTGGAATACCTACTATGCAGGGATACTTACAGGTCATTGTTATTTTCCTTGTGATGTTCACAAACACAGTTTGCAAACAAGTTGTCTAAGATAGTTCCCCCTTTGCAAGTTACTTGTGAAGTGTTTGTGCTGCACTACTGCTACCCCAGCCTCCTGCTCTAGTGGGCCTGTAACTATATTATTGTAAGTGGCTGCAGCCCTTTTCAGTGAAATTAACTAATCCCAATCAGCCTATCTAAAGGTATTGACAGCCTATGACAGCCTAGAACTGGAGCAAGTTGTTTTCACTCTAGGACCCTTCTGTTATGCTATAAAGATATCACCTTTAGTGTAGTATGCATTTTTTACACTAATACAAACCAGGCACACACCACCACACATGACGCTGACAACCGTGTAAATATAAAAAGCTGACTAAGCATATTAAATAGCCGGCTCTGTGGTGCCAAGCGAAGGGGTTCGCTCAGCACGCTGGTGACTCAGGTTCGCGCCTCGAGCCCGGGTACCAGGAGCAGAGACTAGCTAGGGAGGTGTTCCATAAGCGTCCATTGAATGCTTCCCTCCTGGGGGGGTGGGATCTGCCTTGGGACCTGCGGGCGGAGGGTGGGCGAGTTTAGGGGACGTGATGCCTCAACACGTCCCCTGCATGCCCCCGCTCCAGGGATACCCTGCGTACTTACACAAGGCCAAGAACTGCAGTAGGCGGGGCACAGAATAATGGAAAAATATGCCCCGATCTGACCGGATGACAAGTGCCCTGGCCCCTGCCATCCGGAGCCAGCCCGGATCCAGCCCTGCAGCACCTGGGATGCAATGCAGGCTGCAAGAGAGGGACCCTCCCGGCATAGGGATACTGTACGCTGGGCTACCTAAGGTAGGCTGCAATTGGGGCTGGGAGAAGGTGGCAGGAGGTTGGAGGGTGGCAGTAGAGCTCTGGCGCTCCAAAGGAGTGGCCGGTCGGGGTGTGTGTGGGAGGCGCATAAAAAAAAAACATATTAAATAGTACTCAATCTATGACATCATAATAACACATTTCAAATTACATCAATAAAGAACATTCAATTAATTAAAAAGGCAAGTTGATAGGAAACAGACATGTAAAACAAACATTTGTGTTTTAAAATCCAAAATCTTGTAAAAAGGAAACTTATAACATTATACATCAAAAGCTTTTATAACAAATACACAGATCCTGCTTAATAAAAGGCTAGGAAGCTTCCGGGGGCCAGAGATGAAAAAGTTTTGGAGAGGGGAAAAAATATATATATAAAGGAGGCAAGGACTCAAAAAATGGTTTATATATAAAGCAGAATTTTTGAACAGATTTTTTTTTTTTTTAAGGGTCTATTATATATATCTGGGAGAAGTGTGGGGGGTGCAGAATATATTCAGGTAACAATGCACCCTTTCCTTTTTCTTTCCTCCAGACACATGGCTTCAAATCAAAACCTGAATTCAAGCTGGGGCATTTGTTTGCCCTTAGTTGTAGAATCCAAAAGGTTTCTCTTTTCAGCACTAGGTTATTAAAGTTGCCTCCCCGTGGGTTATAGTCAGCCTTGTCAATGGCCATGCGTTTGAAAATGTGTACATAGTCTTGATTCTTTGTATGTAGAATATAAGCAGCAGTGGCATATGTTGTGTCCCCACGAGCAATGGCACACTGATGTTCTCCAATTCTAATTTTAAAACTCCTAGTTGTTTTACCAATATAGAAGGCATTTCATCTGCAGACAGCTAAATAAATGATGCCTGTTGTATTACAGGTTATCATGTCTGATGTCATAAATCTTGGCATTAACTGTCTGAAACACATTCCCCACCATAATGTGCTTGCAAAAGATGCAATTGTTGCATTTGTAACACTCTTTAGGCCTACTCAGCCATGTTATTTCTTCCCACATTTCTGTTGTGGAAATGGCTATGGACTAGAATATCCTGTAGACTACTAGCCCTTCTATATGATAGCCTAGATTTAACTTCTGAAACCTTTCTAAGGTTTTTGTCTGCTGTTAATACCCCCCAATGTTTGTTCACTATATTGGAAAACAAAGATGAATGTGCTGAATATGTCATGACTGCAGTCATTGTATCTGACTGTCCATTATTTTTGTTCTTGTTCTGTAATAGAGTGGGCCTTTCCACTCCATTTGCATGTCTCCTTATCTTCCTTATTTTCTCATGGCTATAATCCCTTTCACAAAAATGTTTTCCCAAAGTGTCCGCCCCACTGTTGTAATCTACATCAGTGCTGTAGTTTCTTCTGGTTCGAAGAAATTCACTCTTCGGTATATTATTAATCACATGTGAGGGGTGACAACTGGATGCCATCAGGACTGTATTTCCATCTATCTTCTTTCTAAAGATATTTGTGTCTATGCCAGCTTCCCGATTTTTCTTAATAGTGATGTCTAAATATGCCACCTGTTGACTATCACTATTATATGTAAATCTCAAGTTATCATTAGTAGAATGCAAAAATACTGCAAATTCCTGAAGGTCCCTAAGGGTTCCATTCCAGATAATTGTAACGTCATCAATAAAACATCTTCACATGATGAGATTATTAAAAAATGAGTTTTTTGTGGCATCAGATATGTACTGTTGTTCCCACCACCCAACATAAAGATTGGCTGCTTGTGGAGCACAGGTGGCTCCCATGGCTGTACCTTTTATTTGTCTAAATGTCCCATTGTTAAAGGTGAAGATGTTACATTTTAAAACAAATTCCAAAGTTTCAAAAGAAAATCCACTGGTGGAATATTTTCTGAATGAGCATCTCTCATTTGTACCTGATTCAAGAAGAAAGCTATGGCATCAGGTGCCCCTTCATGTGGGACATGTGTATATAAAGCTTTGATGTCTAAAGTGACTAACAATACATTGTCATCCAGGTTCAAATTTTCAAGTACTCTCAGAATGTCTTCAGAATCCCTTCTATAGGATGCCAAACTCTCTACATGTGGCCTTAGAAAATGGTCTAAATATTGTGATAAAGGTTCAGTTCAAGAACCCAGGCCATTAACTATGGGACGGCCTGGGAGATGATCTAAAGTTTTATGCACCTTAGGCAACATGTAGTAGGTTGCCATCACAGGATAATCTGTGATCAAAAAATCTCTCACATGTTTGGTGATGTTACCATTGTCATAGGCTCCCTGAATTAATTCATCAATTACAGACTTACATTCCCAGATAGAGTTCTGGTGCAGTTTCTCATAAAACTCTACATCATTCAGTTGTTGATATGCTTCATTCATGTAGTCATGCTTATCAAGTAAAACCACCATCCCCACCTTTATCTGTCTGCTCGATAATGATATGGTTATCACTTTGTAACGTTTGTATAGCATCTTTTTCTTTATTACTCATGTAACCCCCCCCCCCCGATACCCGGGGTTACAAGAATCCCAGTTAGACCTAGTGGCAGGCAGGGAAGGCAGCTTGTGAAATTCCAGTTAAATGGATTTCACACTGTCTCACTCTGTTCTCAGTCTCAGCTGAGACTGAGGGATGACATCACTTTAGAACTGTCGCAGCTGCATAAGCCACATTGGAATGTTGCAGCTAGGGAAGTTAGGATAGAATGTTGGGAGGTTTTGAAGTCAGTCTGTAGTAGAGTGTTGAAGAGGGAGGAGGTGTGCTGCAGCTGTAGGCCCTCAGAGCCCTCAGCTCTGACAAAGAGCTATATTTTTGTTTGAGGTGTGTGTTCTCACCTGAAGAGGAACACAAGAAGAGCCAAGTGAAGTGGTAGAGACCACTTACTAAGGTTCAGGGCACCATCACTGCGGGGATGGGGGGAAGGATTAAGCCTACTTCAGGGGCAATCCCCTGGCCCGACTAGAGGAAGAAAACGCTGCCTAAATCTAGGTTTGTGCTGAGGCACCAGAAGTTTTGTTGAGATTTCTTTGAAGTGAAAATGCCTGTGGGGCACCAGCAACCAAGGTGTGAGTTTGCTGTGCTAAAGGGCCAATGTGATTTCACCTGGGACAAGATGAATTTAAGTGACTGCTACTATGGGGTCAGGAAAAGACAGCCAAGTACAGTTTTAAAAGTTGTGGGAATTGGACTGCTTAACTCTGTGGGGGTCTAGAGAAATGGACAGAGCCACTCATTAAGTATGTTTCAAGTTCAGCACATGTGGGATGGAAGAAACAGTAGATTAAATGTGACATACATTTAAAGAGAATCTACAAAGTAAAGTGTTTTAAGATATGAGGTGTTAAAGTCCAGACGAATGGCCGGGTATGATTTATGGGAGCAAGAGGTGGGAGACCCCCCATCTTGCGTGACCAGAGTCACCTCTACGGGTTTGCTTTGGGACACCTGTTTGCTTTCTTTCAGGTACTTGGCCAGTGCCTGAGGAAAGTACCCAGACATGGGATTGTTGAAGAAGATTCCCTCTTGGAGCAGAAGTGCTCGTAGGTGGTTTAGGGAGCCACCAACAAATCTCCATGCTATATGGAAAGTGGTCCAAAGGGCTGGCAAGGGAGCCGAGCCAGGGAAACCGAAAAAGAGTCAAGTTAAGGCAGTGTGCCCTGTGTGTTCTTAAACCTGAGGGTTTAACAGTACTGAAGATGTGTGTGAGCTCTGGAGAAATCTGCATTTTCCAGGAGTGTAGCCCTGTGGGGGTCCATCTATGCTTTATTGTTCATTGGTGTTTGTGAATAAAAGCCACACTTTAGAATCCCAACTTCTGGTATTGGACATTTCAGTTATTGCTTCCTGTGTTTGGATTACTTGGGTGCCCCTGTGCAGAGTTGCCAAACCTAATCACCATGCCTGCCAAGTGACACCTTTCTCCCCAAGTTTCAGGTTATAAAATTGGAGGCACCGCATCATAGGACCTAGGCCCCTCAACCTGTCACTAGCCGCACAGGCAGGGGTAGTAGCTCTCTCAGTGTAGTGCCGACTGGGGGTTACACTCAGATTGTCAAAGGTTAGCCCAGGTAAATCATTAAACATTTTCTCCAACTCTGCTTCAACAAATTGTTTGAAAACATTCACTGCAGAACAATGTAGGAGGGCAGAAAGTAGAATTTGGTTTAAAAATATCTGTATTATGAACCGTCAAAAAAAAAAACTCAGTACCTCCACCCCCATTCTCTCCCTTGTTAAAAAATGCAGTTAAATTCAGTTTTCTGCATAGCAAACGTCAGTCTATAAGTGACTGAACTTTGTTTATCAGGACCATGGGGACAAATTTCAAGCCCTTTCTTAGTAAAAGATCTGCTGGTGTTAAAACATGTTTAGACAGATTTATAATCTGTGGATTTTGTTGTGAAGAGTCACTCACCTCGTCCTCCCTCCTTGAAACGGTCTCCTGCTGTATGGTTTCTGTCGATGGTTGTATAGGCGGTAGTAGTCACCTCCGTATTTTTCCCCTCTACGTCCTCTTCCCCTTGCATTTCCTTGGTGGTACAGTCCTTTTGAATGACTCAGATGTAGGCTCCTCTGAGGGTAAAACTGTTGCTGTGGAGGTGGAGTTGTAGGTTCCGGAGGAGGAGCTGCTTGCTGTTGCGGTTGGTAATGTGCTAGGTCATGCCTCTGTTCTAAAAAAGGACTTCTCATACCATGTGAACCCTCTTCACTTTCTCCCTCGCTCTGTTCTGTACAAAAATCAAAACTAACATTCTTCTTCAGAATCCTTTTGTGATTTTTGTCCCCTTAGTCCTTCCACATATATTCTTTACCAGCCTCATAGTCCCCTTTGTCCCTTGCAGATTTAATTTGTTTGGCTTTCTTTAAATCATCGTCAAGTTTTTTTAATAGTCACTTGCAGATTTCTGTTCAGCCTGTCACATTAAAGTGTGTTCAACTGGTAAAGCTTCAAAACTGCAGTCTATTGTATTTTAAAATCTTCCTTTACTTGATTTTCACATTCTTTACCAAATTTAATGATTAGTTCAATCAGTTTATGACTTGCTTCTGATAAAATCTGTTCCCATTCTTGCATAAATAATAAGTTATCAGTCCCGTAGGTAGGTTTTAAGTCTATTCTCAGACCTCTTGGGATACGTTTAACTTGTAAATAGGCTTCCATGTTAGTTGCATTCCAATATATCCTTCTTAGTTGTAAAGCCAATTTTTCTAAGTTTTTAAATGCTTCTTTGAAGGAGTATACCTCTGGGGTCTGGTTAGTTGCTTCAGTTTGCTCCAGCAGGAAAGGATTTGCTGCACCTGCTGTTCGTAGAAGTTTCTCCACTGTGCCCAAAGGGTTAGAAACTCCTGGTGTCTGACTCTCATGAAACAATAGGTTAGGATTGTGCTCCAGAGAAGACTGTTGTGCTTCCATATCTGCAGAGCCATAGCAAACCAGTGCCAAGTACGGTTAAGTTCAACTGTGGTTTTACACAGGAAGATACCCATAACCTGTGTGTAGAACTCCAAAAATGAAAGACATACACATTGGAGGAAATCGTTCACACCAGGCTGTGGTGCTCTGGCTACAGAAAGCATTTACACTGATATTTACGTGGTTGTCAGCATCATATGTGGTGGTGTGTGCCTGGTTTGTATCAGTGTAAATGCTTCCTTTAGCCAGAGCACCACAGCCTAGTGCGAACTCTTTCCTTTGGTGTGAGTGTACTATAAATGTATTCTCTCAAAACTATTTACAGGGACCTTTCTGTGAAGCTTGAATTATTGATTCAAAGCTTCTGTTTCAGAGACTCTATCCTAAATAGATACTTCTGCTCAGTATTTACTGAGGAGAAGGTAGGGAAGGCCTACAGCGAGCACCATGGACACGGGGAGGTGTGCACAAGCCCCTTCACAAAAGAAAGGGTACTACAGGAGCTCGCTAAGCTCAGGGTGGACAAGGTAATGGGACTGGATGGCATACATCCCAGGGTACTAAGGGAGCTAAGGGTGGAACTAGCAGAGCCGTTATCAGAACTGTTTAGTGAGTCTCTGAGCACAGGAGCGGTCCCAGAAGACTGGAGAAGGGCTCATGAGATCCCGCTCCATGAGAGTGGTAGCAGGGAGGAGACGGGGAACTACAGACCAGTCAGTCTTACCTCAGTAGTGGGCAAGATTATGGAGGCACTCCTTAAGGAAAAGATAGTACAGCACCTGGAATCCATAGCAGCACAGGATCCAAGACAGCATGGGTTTACAACAAGAAGGTCCTGTCACACTAATCTCATAGATTTCTTTGACTGGGTAACCAGAGTGGTGGACCAAGAGGGTGCACTTGATGTCACCTACCTTGACTTCAGCAAAGCTTTTGATACTGTTTATTTGTTTATTTATTTATTTAAACATCAGTTTAAAAACCTTTGAGCCAGGAGCTCATTTACAAAGGTACCTCGTCACATAGAGGACAACAGACAGCAGCACAAGAGACAACAGATATTACAGAAGCAAGATAGTTACCATTCAGGGTTACAGTAGGCTCCAATACATATGATAGCAATTTGGCAAAGAATGCAAAGAATTAGGGTTGGGAGGGTGAAAGTAGGAGAGGATAGAGGTAGGAGGGGAGAAGGACTGGGGAGGGTGGAAGGGGAAGGCCAGGGAGGGAAAGGGGAGGTTAGTAGAGCAGAGGTGCAGCTCGGTGAGCATTGTCAAAGGGTTTTTTCTTTTTTTTTGTATTTTAGTGGCAGTTGCATTTGAGTGAGATGAGCAGTGGTTTCTGAGCCTGAGTTTAAAGCTTGCTAAAATGGGGGAGTCTGAGATACAGGCAGGGATGGAGTTATACCAGGAGGGTGCTCGGTAGGGGAACGCCCTTTGTCCTTGTGAAGTCCTGGCTCTTGGTATGACTAGGGTTGTTTTGGATGAGCTGCAAGTGTTCAGGGTCGGCGTAGTTCAGTGGATGGAGTCGGATAGGCCAGTGGGGGATAGGCCATGAAGGGCTTTAAAGGTGAGCTGGCAGGTCTGATACATGAGCCGCTCATCCAGGCTGAGTAGGGTTGCCAAGGTGTACAGCAGACGTGTGTGTAAGTCTGGGTGCACTGGTGATAAGTCTGCAGGCCTTGTTAAGTGTAAGGCGAACCTTGCTGAGGGCTGTCTGATCAGCTGATCCATAGACTGAAGGCCATAGTCGATGAGAGATATGACAGAAGAGGTGATGGCCAGGCGGAGGGCATCGGAGGAGGGCATTTCTTGTGCGGTGGAGAATGCCCAACCCGAGAGTTATGGCAGAGTTCAGGTAGAATATGTCCATGGAATGAAAGGGCAGGGTCAAGATTATTCAAGATATTTATGGGACTGCACAGGCTCAATGGGGATATTGAGGTGGAGTGGACAGTGAGGAAATTTGCTGTACTTATTTTGGGGTGGGAGAAGAGCATTGTTTTTGTTTCTTTAGGTTGATAGCGAGTCGGTTGCTCAGTGAACCAGGTCTCAGCAGAGTCAAAAGCTAGTTGGAGAGAGTTCTGAAGTGACAAGGGGTTATTATGAGAGGCAATGAGAACAGCATCATCAGCATAGAGTAGGATCTTACCCGCACAACTGCCGAGTAGCGAGTTGAGGAAGAGGGAGAAGAGTAGGGGTCCAAGAATAGAGCCCTGGGGGACTCCAGAGCGAATAGGGCAGGTGCTGGAAAGAGTTCCACTAACTTTCACACGTTTCCACATAGAAGATTGATTAATAAGCTGGGTAGGCGTGGGGTGGGTCATAAGTTGGTCAGCTGGGTGGCAAACTGGTTGACAGGCAGAAAACAGAGAGTGGTGGTAAATGGTATACAGTCAGAAGGTTTCTATGTGACAATAGTAATTGCTGAAAGGTGATCCCTATTACCTTGACTGCATTATCACCAAAACATTTTGGTGATATGCATAAAGGCAACCAGGATAACTGTGCATGTGGGGGGCTGTGCCCTCGCCTGCTAACTATAAAGATTCTCAACTCCAGGGGTGCATGTGCCGGGAGGAGGCACAGCCAGGTTTAAAAAATGTTAGCCGCCCCAGTCCCAAACCCAGGACCTGCTCAATCAGAGCCAACCACCCTATCCACCACACCACACAGCTGGCTCAGTGGAAACAGGCACACTACAGGGTTACAACCCTGTTCCCTATCCCTCTACATCCTGTTGCTAAACTTCCCTTCCTGTCGCCCACCCTACCCTCACCATTGCAACAGTAGTTGTCCCCATACCATCGCCCATGATGATAGCGCTCTCATATGGGTCGCCATTTTGACGGTCACCCATATGCGTTCGCTATCATCATGGTATACCGTCAGAAGAGATGCAAGTCACAAGTGGGGTACCTCAGGGATCAGTTCTGGGGCCAGTCCTCTTCAGTACTTTCATCAGTGACATTGCAGATGGACTGGAGGATGAGGTTTGTCAGTTTGCAGATGACACCAAGATCTGCAAAAGAGTAGGTGATCTAGATGGGGTGGGCAGAATGAAAAGATATCTGGATAAACTGGCAAAATGGTCAGAAGAGTGGTAACTAGTGTTTAATGCAAAGAAGTGCAAGATCATGCACATAGGAAAGAGAAACCCTGAAGCCACCCACAGGTTGGGAGGGGTGCTGCTGGCAATCACAAGGGAAGAAAGAGACTTGGGCATCATCATCATCACAGATGACCTGAAATCATCCCAGCAGATCACTAAAGCAGTAGGTAAGGCTAGGGGGATGTTAAGGTGTATTAGTAGGAGTATCACAAGTCATAAGAGGGACGTAATAATCCCTCTTTACAATACACTGGTTAGGCCCCATCTGGAGCACTGCATGCAGTACTGGAGGCCGCATCTTCACAAGGACATTAACAAAATGGAGGCAGTCCAGAGAAGGGCAACCAAAATGGTGCAGGCACTGTGTCAGAAAACATATGAGGACAGATTAACAGAACTCAATATGTATACCTTAGAGCAAAGGAGGGAGAGAGGTGATATGATCGAAACATTTAAACACCTTAAGGGCATTAACAAGGTAAAAGAGTCTAACATGTTTCAATATAAGAAAAATAGCAGCACAAGAGGACACAACATGAGATTAGAGAGAGGTTGATTAAGGGGTAATGTGAGGGAAGTTCTTTTTCACAGAAAGGGTGGTGGATGCATGGAATGGCCTACCTCAGGAAGTGGTGGATATGAATACAGTGCAGGGCTTCAAACAGGCATGGGATAGGCATAACGATCGCCGAAAACAAGCTCCAGAAGGTCGTGAGGGCAGTCTGGATTTTGTGCCCTCCCCCGAGCCCCGACGATCGCCGAAAACAAGGCAGGTGGTGACCTGACCGCAAAGGCAGTGCTCCAGCTTGCTGCTTTGTCTGTGTGAGCGGCGGAATTTTGGCACCTTTTATTTAAACAAGAGACTCTATTTCTCATTGGCAGAGCAATGCTGATAGTTTTTCTCTGCCCTGGCTTACCCCTCTGCCTTGCAGTATTTTAATCCAGGCAGGAGGGAACTTTAAGGGATTCATTTTTTCTTTATTTGTGAACGTTTTATTTACTGCTGTACTAAGGTTTTAGACAGGAGCATAATGGATTATGTGCCCATAAATTGGTTTAATCTGGTCTTGTTCTGTTCTGTGTTTAGCTGCCAAAGATGCAGCAGGCTCTTATTTGATCAGGCACCCTCTCCAAACTGTACTAATTGTGGAGCCAGCAAAAGACCATTCCTTTAGCTGTAACCGAATTAGATCCGAGGAAGTTGAGAGCGGGGTGCCTCCTACTGCACGTCATTCTTTGTGCCTGTATTTCAGCCCCTCCTCTCCCTACCTGCTATAATTACCCTGTCTGTTTCTCTCCCCAGCTCCAGGAGGTCGTGAAGGCAGTCTGGATCTCCTGCCCTCCCCCGAGCCCCGACGATCACCGAAAACAAGGCAGGTAGTGACCCGACAGCAAAGGCAGTGCTCCAGCTTGCTTGCTTTGTCTGTGTGAGCAGTTCCCGCCATCCCCACTACCACCCCCCCTTGGTGAACTTTTACTTTTATAGGCTGTCCCTCGTGACTGCCTGAACCAATGAGCCCATTTTCCCCTTTGCTCCTAATACTCTACCATCACTAGTGGCCGCCCTTGAGCAGCTGCAGCACAAATCACTTAAAATGTTACCACTCTCTCTAGCTACAGTCTGTCTACTCATAACTTTATCATCCCTCCCACCCTCTTCCTACCCCACACAGCAATTCACACTAGCACTCATCACTGGAATCACCAAGCAACCTCCCCACTCCTCTTTTGCCCTTGTGCACCACCCTCTCTATTGCTGGCAAAACTGGGCACTGGGAGCTACCATCCTCCCTCCATCTTTTCATGCTGGGCTGTCAGCATTAAATGTCTCCCCCCAATCACCTCAACGTCATCCTCGAGTACTCCTTTCCACCTCCCAATCCGCCACAAGCCACAATGGGCCATGCGCCTAGTAAAACAGCTCTTGAATCTACTGCTTCTCATTGCTGGGGACATTGAATGAAACCCTGATCCAACCCCCCACACACATATGGCCACCCCTCCCCCCCAACTAGCCAACTACCAAGAGGCTTCAGAATAGCACACCTAAATATTTGCAGCATTCTGAACAAACTTGCAGCCCTACAAACACGTGTCCTATCCCTGTGCCCTGATATCTTAATCATTAATCTTTTTTTTTTTGTTGTTGACTTTTCCATTAGCAGATTATATCCTCTCACCACTAGAAGGCTATATCTCTATCTCTTTCTCTATCTAGTACGTAAGCCATGTGGGTTCTCTCTGCCTTTCTCTCGCCTCTCCTCCTCCTCCTCCTTGCCCTGCCCCCCCTCTTCTCTCTCCCTGGTCCTAGCCACCCCACCCCCACCACCCTTTACTGTGGTTTCCACTGCTACTCCAAAGGAACTCTCCACTTCCACTTGAGACTTGTGCTTGGTGCACCATTTCGATATTCCTGGTTACTTAACCCGACTACTACTCTTAACAAGTGTGGCCACCTCTCTACACTGTACCACCTTGCAGTCCATATGGGATACCGCCTGGAACCTTGCAACTTCTACTCCCTGAAACAATGATCAAAACTATCTCTCAAAGAGCTGCGACTCTGCTCCTACTCCTCCTCCTTCTTATCTCAGGCAGCGTCCATCCCAATCCTGGCCCTAGAAGCTCAGGCCACACATAAACTCCAGGTGCCCTTATCCTTGCAACCATTAATATCTGCAGACTACTACCAAAGCTGGATGCACTCCAAGCCTTCATATGCCAACACAACCCTGACATCCTTGCAGTGGTGGAAACTTGGCTGACACCTAAAGTTCCTGACTCAGCAGTAACAATACAGGGCTACAATGTCCACAGGCTGGACCGGATATCCAAAAAAGGCGGTGGTTGCTCAATCTATATCAAAGACTCCCTGTCTTGGCACCCTGTAGCAACTCCATCACTTTCTGCCTCGGCCCAGATTCTGCCAATAAAAATCGTCCTAGGTCCCAACCATAAAGCCCTGACTATTGCCTCTGTATACATCCCGCCCAGGGACCCTAAACATGGATTCAACGACGTCCTAAACTTTATCAACTCTCATCCACCTGAAGCTGAACTTATTCTACTAGGGGATTTTAACATAAACTGGTTAGCATCGAGTGCCAGTGCCTATAAAGACTCCATCTCAGCTGCTAACCTCACGCAAATGGTAAACTCCCCTACTAGGATTAACTACAAGACTGGCACCAGTACCTTCTTGGATTGGGTCCTCACCACTCAGCCCACAAGTATTTCTCGTACGACCATTCTCCCAGACTCTCTCAGTGACCACTCCCCAGTCATGTGTGTATGATCTAACAAATTCCTTAAGCTCCCTCCCAAAATTATCGCTAGCAGAGTCCTTCCTCGTGGAAAACTTCCACATCTCAAACAACACCTGCTTCTACAAGACTGGCTACCTATCTATGAAGCAACAGATGTTAACTTGGCTCTTGATCACTTCATCTCAATTTTCAACAAAGCCTGCGATCTCTTTGCCCATGCTAGAAGGCACAAAACAAAATATCTCTCTAACCCATGGGTCACCGCGGCTCTTCTCTCACAGCTGAAACTAAGGGATCACCTCTGGGCAGTTTCCAGGGCCACTGGCAAACAACTGGACATCCAAAATTACAAACAAGCATGAAATGCCTGCACAAAAGCCATACGGCTAATGAAATCCACCTATTATAAAAACGCTCTCACCAATACATGGGGAAATGGTCGTGCTTTCTGGGACAATATCAAGGATGTCACAGGGAAGCAGCCAAAAACCTCTCTGGCCATGTTAATGGTTGATGGATCCTCAACCCTCGACCCAAAGGTGATCGCAAACATCTTTAACATGGCTTTTTCAGACCTTAGTGCTTTTCTACCCCATTACTTTTTCGAAAACAGGGCCTGTTCGCTCGGGTGTCCCACAGAGATCCATACTGGGCCCCCTCCTTTTTAGCCTTTTCTTAAACTCCTTCCCTTACCACTGCTCTGAGCAGATCATACTATATGCCGATGATGCTGTTGTATTCTCCACTCACAAAGATCATGCAACTCTTCAACACAACCTTCAACTTGGTTTCAGTTCTGTAGAGACATGGTTTCTTAATCATAAACTGGTCCTCAATTACAAGAAAACCAAATCTATGCTTTTCTGCAGCTCTCATAACCCACACAAGCTACACCACTTGGCTATCTCCACCACCCAGGGGAACACTCTAGATCAGGTGGGGTCCTTCGAATACATAGGGATACAGCTTGACCCTAATCTCTCCTATGGACTTCATGTACATAATGTAGCTAGAGCTGCTAATACATGGCTTGGTCTCCTCTACAGACACAGACCACACCTCATGCCAGAAGCTTTGAAGGTTGCAGTCCTGAGCTCTATGATCTCTGTAATAGACTATGGTCTCATCATTTATGGCTCGGCCACAACCACAACCCTTAGGCAGCCTCTCAACTGCCTTTAAATAAAGCATGTCGGCTCATCACTGGTGCTCACCGTCTCACCCACATGTGACCTGTACACTCAGACCGGCTGGCTCAACTATCAAACTGCATAAAGTTTCTCACCTGCTCCATGGTGAAAAAATCTACCTTGCCTTGCACCTTCTGGGGTCTCAACTCTGTTACAACACCGAATTAACAAATGGTGCCTTAGAAGATCCATGCTACAGCTACTGAAAGTCACCCACTGTCACACTTCACAGGGACAATGCTCTTTTGCTTATCGAGTGCCACTCTGGTTCAATGGCCTCAGCCCAACCATCTCCTCTGCCGCAACTATTGGTATGTTTAAAACTAGGCTCCGGACTATCTCACTACCAACAGCTCCTGTGACTGCCCAACTTAACCTTGTTTCTCCACTTCCCTTTCTGCTCTAGTTTCCCCCCCTCCCCTCCTCGCTGGATTCTACCCTCACATCTTGGTATACCCAATGCTGCAATTTTCACCCTCCCCACCCTTCCTACTTTCCTTCTCCCCCTCCCTCTTCCTCTCCCTATGACTCTGGCACTTCTTATCTGTTGTCTATTTTCTCTGACAAATGCCACTGGCTGCCTTGTTACAATGCTACCCTTGAACTGTATTAATCTGTACTCTGTTTGCAATGTCCACATTGTTGTAATGTCTGTCTTGATGTTCCCCATAATTTGTATTTCTCTGACGTGGAACCTTTGTAAAAGAGCCAAGGCTCACAGGTATTTGTAATCCTAGACTTGATAAATAAATCAAATAAATAAATAAATTACTGAAACCTGGCTGAAGCCCCACAACCTCAATGCTGAGTTCTCTATACCTGGCTACTCCCTCATTCGGCAGGACCGCCGGGGTAAAAGGAAGGGTGGTGGGACTGCAATGTTCATCTCCACTAAGATGCAGTTCACTATAATCAGCCTTTCTGCACCCTCGTTGTCTTTAGACCCCCTTCTAATCAAAATCTCTCTCCCTCACTCAATTCCCATGTACGTAGCAGGGTCATACTGCTCTCTGGACACACAGCTGCCTGACGTCCTAGACCACTTGGACACACTGATGTCCCTCACAGCTGGGGGTGAGCTACATATCCTTGGGGATTTCAACCTGAATTGGCTCACCAGTGCTAGCTCTAAATTACGAAGCCAAGTAAATGCACTAAACCTGTCCCAGCAAATAACCGAGACCCACTCTCTAAACCACAAATCAAAACATATACTCAATTGGACTGGGCCCTAACCTCCCACCCCCATCGCATTATTGATGCTGGCCTACTACCAGGCTCTCTCAGTGATCACCACATGATCTATGTGGTACGGAAAATATTCAGACCTAAGGCCCCGCCCCCCTGTATAATATATACTAGATCTTACAAATCTCTAGACCAGATCACGCTTCTAAATGACCTGACCAACATCGATTGGTCTTACATCCCTCAGGCTCCCTCCATGGGTGCAGCCCTCGATTTCTTCACATCCAGATTCCTTGCCGCTTGGGACTCTCATGCCCCACTCAGAAGATCCAAGTGAGCGCCCACCTACCCTCACGCCATCTACCGTCTCTTAGAGCAACTTCTAGTCAGGGACCGAGCCTGGAAAACCTATAAGGTAACAGGTTCTCAGTTGGCTCTGCAACACTATTGCTCGCTACGGAATGCCTGCACGAGGCTCATCCGGCAGGCCAAATCCAATTATTTCAAGTCTGCCATCCAAAATAACTCTACACACCCAGCTCAATTCTGGAAGTCAATTAAATCCCTCTTCTCCTGTCTGGCCCAACCCCCTTCCCCATCCCTCAATACAGCAGGTATTACTATCACCGCCCCGAGTGCTGTAGCCTCAGAGCTCAACTCCTTTTTCACAAGCTGCATGGCCTCTCCCTCATCACTTCACCCTAGTCACCCCACCACAGTTACCCCAGCCTCTTCCTCGCCCTCCAATTTCTGCTTTGGCCCTGTTACTCCAACTGAGGTACTGAAAACACTTTGGTCACTCAATCTCTCCAAAGGTAAATGCGCCTTGGGACTTGACTCCAGAATGCTCCATCTATCTGCCCCAGCCATAGCCAGTCCTCTAGCTGCTCTCTTGAACCTGTCATTCAGACTTGGTTCCATCCCATGTAAATGGAAACATGCCATGGTCATCCCCCTCCTCAAAGGCGGTGACCCCTCCTCCCTGGGCAACTACCATCCTATCTCGCTGCTCCCTATCCTAGCTAAAATCCAGGAGCACATTGTGCTCTCACAGCTCTCCTAGTTCCTCAACTCCACCTCCTTCTTCACTCCATACCAGGCTGGTTTTAGGAAAACTCACTCCACCATCACCTCTCTCCTCCGGCTCACCAACACCATCCTCACGGGTATGGATAAAGGGTAAATCACCACGGCTGTCTTCATTGACCTGGCCAAGGCTTTTGACTCGGTCTCTCATGCCCTGTTACTGTCCAAGCTCACCCTCGCTGGACTATCTGGGCATGTCACCAGCTGGTTCCAAGCATACTTGGCAGGCAGGTCCCAGTCAGTCCGTATTGGATCCGCCATCTCCATCTCTCTCCCTGTCACCTCTGGGGTGCTGCAAGGCTCTGTCCCAGGCCTCTTGTTGTTTTCCATCTTCCTCAACAACCTGCCTTCAGCATCCCCTCATATGTCCATTCACATGTACGCAGATGACACAGTACTATATGCCTCTGGTCCATCCCTCTCCGCAGTAGCTGCCCGTCTACAGCAGGATTTCAACAATGTCCAACTCTGGTTTCATTCTCATCCGCTACTTTTAAACCCCAAGAAAACTGTCTCCCTAACATTTGGCACTAGGGCAAAACTTTCCCGCCTTCCTTCCACTCCCTCTTTCTGCACACTTGATGGCTCCCCCCTGGAGGTATGTACATCCTTCAGATAACTTGGTGTCTGATTAGACCAACATCTTGACTTCACTGTGCCAATCGATGCTATACATAAGAAACTGCACCCCATGCTGAGTGCGCTTTACCACAATAAAAGTTGCATCCCCTTGCCAATGCGCCTGGCAATAGTCCCAAAGATGATCCTCCCAATCCTGGACTATGGGGATGTAGTCTACAGTGTAGCCCCTAAATCCTCCCTGGCCAGACTTGATCCTCTCTTCCACTGTTTCTGTCGTTTCACCCTGGACTGCCCCCCCAACACCCATCACTGTGACCTCTATCGTTCCTTAGACCCCCCCATTCTCCACAATCGTAGACTGATACACAGTGCTAAAACCACTGCGAAATTCTGGTCTCAGTCACTCCCCTCCTACCTTGCAGCCGTCCTAGCAGCTCTACTCTCGCCGGCATACTCTCTGAGAAATAATGATTCCTGGCTTCTACATATCCCCTACATGTCCACAGTGGCTGGCCAGGCTGCCTTCAGCTGTCGGATGCCAAAACTATGGAATTCTTTGCCGGCTGATATTAGGCACTCCTCCAGCACGCTTCATCTCAACGTGGTACTCAAGTCTCACTTCTCCACTATTTGCTCATGCAATTTGCAATACTGAAGCCCTAATAGTCAATGCTGACTGACACCTATTGTTTCTATTTTTGTCTGATTATTTCTTATTACTTCTACTGATGACTACTCTGTATATACCAAATGCTGTGGTCTACCCTGTATATATGAATGTATTTCATCTGTATATTTTAATTCTGCTGATGACTACTCTGTATATAAGAACGCTGTTGTCTACTCTGTATAATGTATGTATTGCAAGATGTATTTATCTGTATACCTCCCTCTCCCCCCAACCCCCGGGGTGCATCTGGAATCAAGTGGTACCCTGCTCAGTATGCCTTCCTGGTAAAACTCTTAAATAAATAAGGGAGCAATACAGATGAGTATGACTAGATTGGCCATTGACAGAGCAAAGACCTATGGCACATTTTTAAGGTAGAAAAAAATGGGCAGACTGGATGGGCCTTGCGGTCCTTATCTGCCGTCAACTTCTTTGTTTCTATGATTACAGAACTTTTAATTTATTGTTAACAAACATGGCAACTGAAGTAAATACAGTTCAGTTAAGTGATGAAATAATAGGGACCAAATGTGAGTCTTGTGGGAAGTTTACTACACTACTCTTGGCTGGCTTTGGAACGTACATTTGTGAGCAATGTAATCAAGGACCTGCGAATAAAATTACTGTGCCTAGAGCTAGAAAATAAAAGTCTATACTGAAGTTAAGCAATACGAATGAGTTGTTGCAAAAGCCACTTGCTGAAGGAAACTATAAAAGGCCTAGCGATGTAGCAGAAGATAATGACTGGCAGCAAGAAGGGACAAGCAAAATATTTAACAAGCATTTGTCAATGCCGAACGTTAGCTTGCAGGTATTTGCAGTGGTGTTTGGCATGTATGGTGCTTTACCCTAATGCCCTGTGCGATTGCTGGTATTTGCACAATAAATTTTCAGCATGACCTTTTTGTTACCCCCATTGTGCGCTACATAGGCGGAAACACGTTTTGGGCAGGATGTGAAAAATGACAGCTGTACTGCTCATAAGGAAGTGTGGTAAAATGGCAATGTTGAAAATCTGGAGTGGAAACATTGAAAATTCGCAAACTTACGAGCGTGCGTGGGAACTGTGCAATGCATGCTCGTAAAACAGTCATTGTTAGGAATTTTTCACCAAATTGTCAACATTGGCATTTTAAAACCTCTGCTAATGAACAGTGTCACTGTGATTGTCTTACTGTGTGCCATACATTGATTTTGCACACTGACTGCGCCATTGTGCACTACATGGGTGGAAACACATTTTGGGCAGGATGTGAAAAATGACAGCTGTACTGCTCATAAGGAGGTGTGGTAAAATGGCAGCGTTGAAAATCTGGAGTGAAAATAGTAAACATTAGCAAACTTACGAATATGCATTAGGAACTTACTGTATAGCTAAAGTAAAACAGTTATTTTAGGAATTTGTTCACAAATTTTCAACATAGCTATTTAAGATCTCTGCTCATGAACAGTGACACTGTGATTTTCTTAATGTGTCCCATACACTGAGTTCACAGCGACTGTGCCATTATGCGCTACATGGGCAGAAACCGTTTTGGGCAAGATGTGAAAATGACAGCTGCACTGCTCGCAGGAGGTGTGGTAAATGGCAATGTTGAAAATATTGAGTGAAATATTGAAAATTAGCAAACTTGACGGCGTGTATAGGAACTGCCTAGCGCAGACTCGTAAAACAGTCATTTTAGGAATTTTTCACCAAATTTTCAACACAGCCATTTTAAGACCTCTGCTCATGATCAGTGTCACTGTGATTTTCTTAATGTCCCATACATTGAGTTTGCACACCGACTGCACCATTGTATGCGCTACATGGCGGAAACACATTTTGGGCAGAATGTGAAAAATGACAGCTGTACTGCTCATGAGGAGGTGTGGTAAAATGGCAATGTTGAAAATCTGGAGTGCAAATATTAAAATTCCATAGAAGCGTATGGCGTGCGTAGGAACTGCATGGCCGCGCTCAATCAAACAGTCATTTTAGGAATTTGTTCACCAAATTTTCAACATAGCCATTTTAAGACCTCTGCTCATGAACAGTGTCACTGTGATTTTCTTAATGTGTCCCATACATTGATTTCGTACACCGACTGCACCATTGTGTGCTACATGGTCGGAAACACGTTTTGAGTGAGATGAGAAAAATGACAGCTGTACTGCTCATAAGAAGGTGTGGTAAAATGGCAATGTTGAAAATCTGGAGTGGAAATATTGAAAATTCGCAAATCTACAAGCGTGCGTAGGAACTGCGCAGCGCACGCTCGTAAAACAGTCATTTTTAGGAATTTTTTCACCAAATTTTCAACATAGCCATTTTAAGACCTCTGCTAATGAACAGTGTCACCATGATTTTCTTAATGCATCCCATACATTGATTTCGCACACCGACTGCGCCATTGTACGCTACATGGGCAGAAACACATTTTGGGCAGGATGTGAAAAATGACAGCTGTACTGCTCATAAGGAGGTGTGGTAAAATGGCAATGTTGAAAATCTGGAGTGAAAATATTGAAAATTCGTGAACTTACGAGCCTGCGTAGGAACTGTGCAACTGCGCTCTGTAAAACAGTCATTTTGGAATTTCTGCCCAAATTTTCAACATGGGGTTTTGGGACCCCTTCTCATGAATGATGTCACTGTCATGGTGTTATTCGGGCCGAAGGGTGATTTCCGCAGTGACTGTGAAATCACCGCCGAACCCAGCTCTTTGCTCATAAACAATGATATCGTCATCAAGAAAGGTCACTTCCTGTGGTAATACTCATCAAATACCCTGAATATCTGCAATAAAGTTTAAACCCCTATCTAGCCCATTATGCAGCTTACCGGCATTTCTTCAGTTCGCAGTCGCTTTGAAGGTGCAGGCGTGTTCCTGGTCCACTGAAGATCATCGCGCAAGCTCTGGAGGTAAGTATGGGGTGGGGGTGTGGGGGAAGCTGGAGTGCGCAGTGGGTGGAGTGCGGGTTGTGGGAGGGAGTGGGAGACTCGTGGGACGTTTTTCTTTACAGGTGTAAAAAAAAAAACAAAGGACTACGTGGAAAGTTTGCCATGCTGGGGTGGGCTCCCAGCATGGCAGAAGATGGCTGGGGGGCCGAGGAGCCAACGGGGGATTGGGCACCCCCATCGGCAAAAACAGTGGGATGTTTGCCACACTGGGGTGGGCTCCCAGCATGGCAGTAGGATGGCTTGGGGGCAGTGGAGCCGATGAGATTGGCACCCGTCGGCAAACAGCGTGTGCCACGCTGGGGTGGGCTCCAGCGTGGCATCAGGCTGGGGGCGGCGTGTGGCGGGGGGGTGCGTGATGCGAGGCGTGATGCGGTGCTCGGTATGACAGCGGTGGTTTCTTTGAAGCAGAAGACCACCGCTGTCATACAGAACTCCACACCCATTGGTGCAGGACCGCCACGCCTGCTCAATGGAGCACTGGATTGAAGGAAGGCACACCTCCAAAGTGTGCTATTCTTCCCAAGACGCCTTGCGCATGCGCGCAAGTGAACGTAAAAAGGGGAGGAGAGCTATGGATTTCCTTATCCCTATATCAAATAGATATAGTTCACTGTACCAAACAATGGAGAGGTAGACGAACAAAAAGATGAAATCCTGGGCATAATTGACAATATTAGTCCTAAGAATATTACCCAGAATGAACAGTCCCCCCATAATAAATACAGATTCACCATCAATTGATACTAATCTAGAGACTGTACCAAGCACAACACAAAACGTAATTGTAATGGAAGAGGATACACTTGTGCAACATGAAAATCCTACTACCCTGGTACAGAGTAATACATCAGACAGTCAGAATAATATGACTCCATTTTTTTATTCTTGGAGATTTGATGACCAGACACACAGACCTTTACACAACTAAAATGAATACAGAAGACAAAGTCGGTTGCTACTTTCCTGGTACAGGAGTAGATGACATGCATGTTCTGGCAACAGAACTGTTAAAAAGACATATCAGGTGCTAAGGATGTACTAATTCATGTAGGAACCAATGATATAAAATTGAAATCAGAAAGTGAAATCCTGCTAGATTTCCATATTCTGCTTAAAACCTTATTAGAATTAAACTACAAAATTATCTTTTCTGAAATATTACCTGCCCCAAGAAAACAAATAGAATGGAATAACAAAATTAAAAGGATTAATAACAGTCTTAGGAAATTGTGTTTTCTGAATAACATCAATTGTATCAGGAGCTGGGAGAAGTTTGTGAACAACAGGGACTTATTTGCACAAGATGGCCTTCATCGTCGTAAGAATGGCAGTAAATTATTGGGCAATCTATTCACCAGGAAATAATAAAGAGCCATTTAACCTGAATAATAGGGGAATGGGCACAGGGTTAGTCACCAGTGCACACCTATCATAAAATAAAATATCCATAAAGTGAACAGTCTAAATATTGTGTCCTTAAATGCTAGGAGCTTAAATTACATTAAAAAATGACGTTAGAATTACTTATCACGACCAAAAATATTCATGTTTGTTGTATAACAGAAACATGGTGGACTCTGGACAATTGGTGTACTAAAATTGATGGTTACCAGCTCTTTCATAAAGACAAAATTAATAAACGCAGGGGAGGGGTTGCCATTTATGTTGATAAAAATTTAAAAGCTTCTGAATGGGAAACACCCACACATAAAAGTAACCACACAGAACAGATCTGGATCAAATTAAATCCACCAAATAACAAACAAACAATAATTGGGGCCCGTTATAGAGCACCGTCCCTATCAGCAAAACAAAATCAAGAATTTATTGACTTATTATATGAAATGGGAACTGAACTGAGACCCATTATTAATGGGGACCTCAATTTACCAAATATTAATTGGGGAAAAAAAACTCTGGTCAAACACCAGTTGAGATGGAATTACTTAATTTTATTATCACCAATAATATGAATTAACTTGTTAAATCAAATACAAGAGAGTCTAATATACTAGATTTGGTTATTAGCAGGCTAGCTACAGATAATATTAGTTGCTCAATCAGGGATCCACTGATGGACAGCAACCATACATGATCCACATAAACCTTGAATGAGTCCTACAGGCAAGGGTGCTCGAGCCACTGGTGCATAGATTGTGGCTCGAGCACCCAGATCCCCCCCAAAGTCCCACAAATTAATAAGTAATGAAAGTACCTGCTCACTCATAAATTTTTATTTTCCCAGGGATGCAGCTGGGATACTTAGAATGGGAGCGATGCCCCCTGGGAGATCGCACTGGAAAATACCGCAATGTGATGATGCGATTTTGCCTCTTCCTCTCCATTGCCCCTATGTATAGAGATATTAAAATCCCCATTTTTAACATGCCGGGTATTATTTTTTATAAAAAGTACATATATGCACATATTTGGGACTGTCTAGTACAGTATACCCTGCAGGCCCATTGGTCCACACAGGGACCAATGGGCTTTCAGCCTATACTGTACCCATCATTCGGTGGGCAGCGGGAGGTATCTGGGTGGGATGCAGCCGCCCGTAATGGGGTTGGAGGGGTGGGCAAGGGTCCTGTGTGGGTGGGAGGGTGGGGGTGCCACTGGATCACTAGGGAGGTATGTGTGGGCTATTACCATGATTGGGGACTCGGGAGGAGGGGTTCACTAGACTACCAGGAATGTTGTAATTTACATTTACCATGATCATTGCAATGGGCGGGGGGGTTCCACTAGACCACCAGGGATGGTCATAGTAACATATATCGGGGAATCGGGGACTCGGGTTTGAGGGGGGACCACTAGACCACCAGGGATGGTCATGTATTACATATATATCGGGGACTGGTGGGGGCCACTAGACTACCAGGGATTTCCTTTCAAACATATACCACGCGATCGCAGCTATGGGTGGGGAATGCCTTGGGATCCCCACAGCACATGTCATGCTGTGCAGGGCACCAGACACAAGTCACCGGGCTGCCCTGTGAAGGCATGCAAATGGGGCCATAATGACATGCAAATGGCCCCATTTACGCCTTGCATATATTATGGCCTCATTTGCATGCCCCTGCTGAATATCACGGGTGATGCGCCTAGTGCAACTGCACTTACACTGGTGTATTCCCATGCTCCCTATCTGTGGCTTGCGCCAGCGCAGTGCTAATGCGCCATGTGCAGTATGTGCACTTGCCCTGCCATATTCAACAGTGCTTCACCGTGGTGCATCCCCGTTGAATATCACCTGGACCTGGACCAAGCGCATCACAGTTGCATTGCACCACTGCCTGGTGCAATGTGAATATCCGGGCCATTGAATATAACATGGCTATAAAGGCACAAGACAACAAGAACACATGTTTCAACTATATTAATAGTATGAAGGGTGAACAACATAAAACTCTTCCACTAAAAATTAATAATACCATACTGGATGGGGAGAAGGACATGGCTATTGCTCTCAATTACTGCTTCTTGAGCGTGAATCAACCAAAAGAGGAAAGCTCTACAGTAAATAACATAAAAAAATAACAACATGTTTATTCAATACAATATAACATCAGACAAAGTGAAAGCAAAACTAGATGCGTTAAAGTTTAATAAATCCCCAGGACCAGATAAAATCCATCTAAGGATACTCTGGGAATTGTCCTCTGAATAGCTGGACCCTTGGCTTTGTTGTTTAGTTGCTCCATTTCTCAAGGGATAGTTATAAATGAATAAAGGCAAGCCAATGTGCCCCTATCCATTAAAAAGGTTCAAAAGTAGAGTTAACTAATTATAGGCTGATTAGTTCATACTAAGGTATAAGGAGCTAAAAAGGCTACAAGTCGACTGCTCCTATCCATTACCCGTAATAGGCTGTGTTGTTTCCACCTAAGCTATAAGCATCTAGTTTCCTCTTAAACTGGTTCTTATTTGCACTACATGTGGTTTCCACTGGTGACCTATTCCAAATGGTCACCACCCTATGTGTAAAGACAGCCTTTCTTGGTCTCAGGTGCAGCAGGTAGCCCCTAGTGTATATTGTATCACTTTTAAATTCTAGATTAAATTCATTTATTAAGTAGTCATCCTGCATTATAGTATAGCATAACAGCAGATCCCCCTAATTCTTCTAGTTTCAAGGATCATTAGATTTCATTTATTTAGCCGTTCTTCGTATGGTATAGCCTTTAAGTTATAGATCATTTTGGTGGCTTGCCTTTGAATTTTTTCAATCTTCCCTATATTACCCTTAGTGATTGCTCCCCACACTGGAATACCATAATCCAGCAGTGGCCTAACATATGACCTGCACAGAGGCATCACCATGTCATGTTCCATATGATAACACCTACTACACTACAGCGAATGTCAAAACGGCGATTCCAGAATATCGAAGACATAAACAGTGATGCTACATTATGGCTAAAGTACAGAAACAGTGATTTCATAATACATCTTTAACGTGGAGGCCTCCGCCGGCCCCCAATCCCCCCATTTCTGCTATTCTAACACCATGCCGCACTTTGATAGCCATGATTGTAGAATGTGCGCTGTAGTTCAGAATGTGCAGTCACTGTAGTTTGCCAGTCGCTCATGTTGTAGTCGCTCAAATTGAGTAGCCCAAATTATGTGATACCATCATGACCCCCTCACTTCTGCTCCTGAAGTTTCTTTTAATGGTCCATAGTACCCTTTTAGCTTTCCCGACTTGCTTCTTACAATGTGCATCATAGGTTAAGTTATGACTTATAATGATTCCCAGATCTTTTTCCTCCTCTGATTTCCTCAGCAGGACTCCATTCAGAAGATAGTTAATTTCGTTATTCTGTCTGCCTAAATGTATGACGCAACATTTGTCTACATTACAGCTCATTCTTCTCATATTAGCCCACTTATGTATGATATTTAAGTCTCTCTGTATAGTGGCTACACCATCCCCCTCTGTTACAATGCCAGCCAGTTTAGTATCATCTATGCATTTACTTATCTAGTTTTCAGTCTCTTGAAGCATACCAGCCATAAATCCCCAAAACAGAACTGGGCCTAACACAGACCCCTGCGGTACCCCACCAGTATCTGGCACCGAGGATAAATTGTAACCATTTATATACACCCTCTGAGATCTCTTCCCCCATCCAGATTTCCACCCATTTGATCACTCTGTGATTCAAGTTTACATCCATCAGACTTTGAATGATCAGACAGTAAGGGACCTTATCAAAAAACTTTGCAAAATCCAGATAAATACAATCACTGCTGCCCCTCTATCCAGTGCTGCCAAAATGTTTTTGTAAAAAACTTATTAGGTTTTTTACACGGGACCTTCCTGAGAGAACCCATGCTGTTACCTGTCCAACTGTTCAGTATTTTCCAAGTAGTTTAACATCAATAGTTGGCAAAGTGGTGGGAGGTTTTGTCAACAATTTCATTGACAAACATGTTAAGGAAACTGACAGTATAGATATGTATCAACATGGTTTCACAAATAATCATTCTTGTTAATAAAATGTATTTCAATTTTTTGAACCAACCAGTAAGGCACTCGATGAGGGCCTTGCTGTGGATATGATTTATTTAGACTACACTAAGGCTTTTGACACTGTCCCCCATAAAGAGCTCATAGAAGAAGCAGCTGCAGCATGATTCAATGCAAGTATCAGCTGGATAACTTCTTGGCTAAAGGGGAGGCAACAAAGAGTTCTTATTAGGGGGTCATCACTTGGACTGGAGAAGTGTTGATAGTGGGGTGCTCCAGCAAATACATGGACAATACCAAATTAGGATCAGTGATCAATACTTCCTCAGCTTGTATACAACTACAAAAAGATTTAGATACAATATCCAACTGGGTAAATGCATATAAACTTAGCTTTAATACATCTAAAGCCAAAGTAATGCATTTTGGTAAAAAAAAAAAAAATCCCGTGGAAATACTATCTCAATTGCACTCTCCTAGAGGAAAGGAAAAATATTTGGGTAACTTCTTCAGGTACATCAGGGAAATAAGGAGCGGCAATGACCAAATAATGAGGATTAAAGGGGGATGGATTCTAGAGCAGAACAGGCAGAAGCATTAAATGAGTACTTCTGCTCAGTATTTAATGAAGAAAAAGGAGCAGCAGTACCCAGGCTTGCTTGGGGTGTGGGCACCGGCAGGGAAGAGGTGACATATGGAACTCCCATTGGGCAGGATAGTGGAGGAATTGAGGGCACTGAGGGTGGACAAGGCACCAGGGCCAGATGGCATGCACCCCAGGGTGCTAAGGGAGCTAGCAGAAGTCCTGGCAGAACCCCTGTCAGACTTGATCAATACCTCCCTGGACTCTGGGAGTATACCACAGGACTGGAGGATGGCACAGGTGGTGCCCCTCCAGAAGAGTAGCCCCAAGGATAAGCTGGGGAACTACAGATCAGTAAACCTCACATCCATTGTGGGAAAGCTGATGGAGACAATCCTGAAGGAGAGGGTGGTTTCCCTCCTAGAGGCTAATGGGCTGCAGGACAGTAGGCAACACAGGTTTGTCTCAGGCAGATCCTGTCAGACCAGCCTGGTGGAGTACTATGATTGGGTAGCTAGGCAGTTAGATAGGGGCAATGCAGTGGATGTCCTTTACCTGGACTTCAGTAAGACATTCGATTCGGTGCTGCATAGGAAGCTAGGTAGTAAGCTGGAAAGCACAGGGGCTGGGGTGAAGATGATGGGATGGATAGTGAACTGGCTGCAAGGGAGACAGCAGAAGGTGGTGGTGGAAAGGGAGCTCTCATTGCCCAGGGCAGTGACAAGTGGGGTGTCACAGGGCTCTGTACTGGGGCCGGTGTCATTTGAGAGTGGTTTCAATCTGGAATTCGCTACCACAGAACATTGTAGATAGTGATTCAATGGAGACATTTAAATTCTCAACAAACATGTTGGTTATTACTCCAACATCTACTGTTTTTGAGTCTAAATGGCATTTTGTGCTTGACTCATATAAATCCTATGAATATGTGTGTGTATGTGCCCATGTGGCATGAACTGCATAAGGCAAGCAAAAAAGACCATTGAAAGCATGTGCAAGTGAAAATAAAATTGCAGTCAGGACTAAGAACAAACATTATGCAATGGCATGACATTCTGCAGAGGCAGGGCATATATTAGTAGCCAGAGCCCTCTTTGTTGTTCTAGAGAAAATGACTGTATTCCCAAGAGGACATGCTATACAGAGAAAACTGTTGCAATGGGAATGTTATTGGATAAAGAAACCCCAAACAGTCAAGCTAAAGGAATAAAATAATGGACAAAATGGAGACTTGGTGCTTTCTTGTTTTCTCTGAAACTTAAAATGATTATTTTTCTCCTCTGATAAGTCTCATATATCAATATGATGTGAATTCATCTCCAAAACTTCTTCATCCTTGTAGGAATTGTTATGCAAGTCACAATGATTTGCTTGAGTGTAATTTGAGTATGACTATGCAGTATGTGGCATTTACGTTGTTTGCGTGCATTCTTGTCTCTGCTATAGTCACTGGTTGGTTTTAATGGATTAGGGAGCTCTGTTTGTAGTTTATTGTTAAGACCTGCAAGGGTAGTAGTGAGTTTTTTAATTAATCTGTATGAGAGTGTTGAATGTTTGGTAGCAGAAACTTAATTTGAAATGGTCTATATGTGAATGATAGTAATACTGTCTTGCATATGGAGAGGATGAAAATGAAGATGAAGTGCTGTCATGCACACATTTTTAGTCAGTATGTTATACATGTAAATGTGTAAGTGCACAATGCCAGTGAGCACAATATAATTGTTTGATTGACAGTGCCACTGTGCACTCACAAGGGGAGACTGGGACAACCTACCAGGTCAACATGTCTTACACTCTACTGTGCACAACATGACCGCGAAGTAGGAACAGTATGATAGGGAAGAGCGAGAGGGTGCAAAATTGTGAACGGATGTATGTGTGGTAGTGCACCCTCTCACTCTTCCCAATGAAGGATAAGAATCCTGCTGGGACAGGGGTCCACTGAGCAGCTACCGTGGCTCGATGGAATGAGCCACTGGTAGCAAGGGAGGCAGGCAGTGCGTTTGGGACCGGGTTTCGATTCATAGTCCCAAATGCTTGGAATTTTTTCTTTTTCTTACTTTGTGCAATATTAACTGTTAACCTCCCCCCGAGTTATATTAGTTGGGGGGGGTTTGGGAGGAGCAGCCCCCTGCAAAACAAAGACTTATGCCACAGGCAATGTATTGTGCTGTATATTTCTGCGGCATAATGTCTCGTGACATTATGAACCCGTGCCCTGGGACAAGATGATTGATGGCGTTATCCAATAAGGACTGCTGGCAGGTGTGGGTGCTCAATGATTTCAGATATTTAAATAAGGCTATTGGCACAGTACAATACTTTTGATGAAGCTTTGACATCGCAGTGAAACGTTTAACACATTCGTGCGTGCACTCACAGGTGCATGTCCATCATTCCTCTGGGCTGGATATCCTAAACCATGAACTAAGAAAGAGCTATAGGCTCTATGAAACTGGGTTAACATGCAATGAAACTCATCTAGCATTCCAGGAGGTGCAGATATAATGGAAACATGCAACTAACTGATTAGTCTGCAAGCTCAGGGAAAAAGATCCAGATTTGCTCTAGCTGGCGGTATGTACAATATATGTGCAATGCTTGATTTTCTTATATGCCAAGCACCTTTTATGTGATGGTGTTGGACAATAAGTGTATTTGACTTTTTGCACAATATGAGTAAAAAGAAGTTTCTTCTAATAATTTAAACAGCACTTGGAATGTCGGTACACAAGTGTTCTGCTCTGGCTCTGGCACTGCACAACACCCTCTGGCTGCACTTTTCCCTGTACCAAGTAACCACAAAAACAGGGATGATAACTGCTTATTTCAAAGCATGGCACACTTGCTTCTGCAATGTTTTCCAAGCTGCAATTTTGTGTCAATACTGGCCCAGCATGAAGCCATGCTCAAAATCTCACTAATGCCTTTTTCTAATAACAGAAGTTACTTAATGACAAAATCATGGAGGAGAGACACTTCTATATGGACCTTTATTTTGCTTTATATCTGTCCAATGCCAAAAATGTAAACTTGTTTTTTTTTACTGGGAGGAGGGGTACTGCAGTTGTATTTTACTCTGCCAAGCTTCTGTGTGATTTTTGAAAAGGTGGACATTAAGGAAGGGGAAACAGCTGCAGCTGTATTTTACTCTATGTCTGTCTAATGTCTGCATTTTACAAGAGTATATATTTCTTTTACTCGGGAGGGGTTCAACATTTGTATTCAACTCTATGCCTGACTACTGTCTGCATTTAAAAAAGTTATACTTGTTTGTTTTTAGCTCAAGAGGCAGCTGCAATTGCATTTTACTCTGTCAGGCTTGGCAAGGGTCTCCGTTTTGAAAAAGGGATTTTGAAGTTTTTTCATGAAGATGAAGACTTGTCTTGTGGTTCTGTTTAATTTTCAAAGAAACATAGACATTGAAGGCAGATAAGGTTTGCTTGGCCCACCTAGTCTGCCCATTTTCCCTACCTTCCATAATACCACAGACCCTACTTGATCTGTGGCATACCCATCTCTTCCCTAACCATGAAGGTTCCCTAAGACCTGTCCCATGCATTCTTGAATCCTGTTACTGTTTTCGTCCCCACCACCTCTGCTGGGAGGCTGTTCCAGGTATCAACAATTCTTTCTGTAAAGAAGTACTTTCTCATGTCCCCCCACCGAGTCTACTCACTCCAGCATCATAGCATGCCTTCTTGTTCTTGAGCATCTTTTTCTGAAATATGCTTTCCTATGGTACCTTATTTATATCCTTGAGGTATTTGAAAGTCTGTCAAATCCCTTCTTTGCTGCCTTTCTTCCAGGGTGAACATATTGAGGTTCTTAAGTCTGTCCTCATGTGGTCTCTGATGCAGATCCTGTACCATTTTAGTTGCCCTCCTCTGGGCCACCTCTATGCTATCTTCTTCCAGAGATGTGGTTTCCAGAACTGGACACAGTACTCTACATGAGGCCTCACTAATGATTTATACGGTGATACCACCACCTCCCTCCTTCTGCTGGTGATAACCCTCCCTATGCAACCTAGCATTCCACTTGCATTTCCCATTGCCTTGTCACACTGTTTGGCCACGTTTAGGTTATCAGATATGATAACTCCCAGGTCTCTTTCCTATTTGGTGGTCATAGTAATCTTTTGTTTTGTTTGGTTACTGCTTTTGGTTATTATAACACTCCTGCCATGTCTTTGTGTCCATTGATAATACCCACTGTGACCAAGTTCTGACAAATGAAGAGGGAAAATTGGTCAGACCTATTTTATAAATGATAGCAAGAAAAACAAGAAACCAAATCATTGCAGAAAGAATAACTCAATCCAAAATATTTTTTTAATTGGAATGTTTGAAAAACACATTCCTGTGACTAAAATCTAGATGAAGTTATTGTACCTCAAAGAAAGATTAAGGAAAAATATCTGACACATTTGTTTCCTTGCTGTTATGAAATACTAATAAAATATATATTTTTAGTCAGCAGGAGCACTGATTGTGATGAGAGTTGGAGCCAGCAGTCATCACTTGGGAAATACCAGATGTGTCACACAGCAGATAAGCTGCATCAGTATCCTGGGAGAGTGAACAGTTTCCATGGCCTTAATCTCATTCCTGTTCAACAACAGATTCATGAAGGAGAAAGGAAATATAAATGTTCTGAATGTGACAAGAGTTTTACAGCACAGAGAAGCCTCATAATACACCAGCAAATTCACACAAGACTATATAAATGTGCTGAATGCAACAAGAGGTTTGCCCAGAAAAAGGCTCTAATAACACATCAGTGGATTCACACAGGGCAGAAACCATATACATGTGCTGAATGCAACAAGAGATTTGCCCAGAAACAGAATCTAATGACACATCAGCGGGTTCACACAGGGCAGAAACCATATAAATGCATTGAATGTAACAAGAGTTTTGCCAAGAAACAGGATCTAATAAGACATCAGCGGGTTCAGACGGGGCTGAAACCATATAAATGTGCTGAATGTAGCAGAAGGTTTACCCAGCAACAAAATCTAATAACACATAAGCGGGTTCATATGGGGCAGAAACCATATAAATGTACTGAATGTAACAGGTGTTTTACTGCACAGCGTAGCCTCATAACACATCAACGAATGCATACGGGGGAGAAACCTTATAAATGTGCTGAATGTAACAAGAGTTTTACACGACAGAGTAGCCTCATAACACATCAGAGAATTCACACAGGGGACAAACCATGTAAATGTGCCGAATGTAACAAGGAGTTTGCTCTGAAACATGTTCTAATAAGACATCAGTGGGTTCACAATGGGCAGAAACCATATAAATGTGCTGAATGTAACAAGAAGTTTGCCCAGAAACAGAATCTAATGACACATCAGTGCACTCACATGGGTCAGAAACCATATAAATGTGCTGAATGTAATAAGAGTTTTACAGCACAGGGTAACCTCATAACTCATCAGCGAATACACACAGGGGAGAAACCATATAAATGTACTGAATGCAACAAGTGTTTTACACAACAGAGTAGCCTCAAAACACATCAACGACTTCACACCGGGGAGAAACCATATACATGTGCTGAATGTAACAAGGCGTTTGCTCAGCATCAGAATCTAATATGCCATCTGCGAATTCACACAGGGCAGAAACCATATAAATGTGCTAAATGTAGCAAGAGTTTTACACAACAGAGTAGCCTCAAAACACATCAGCGAACTCACACAAGAGAGAAACCAATCAGAAAACAACCTGATGTGGAATAAAGACACATAAATCATCCCAATAGTGCTTGGAGCAATGGAGCTAATCAAAAAGATCCTTTAAGCACATCTAAATATGCTACCAATAGTTGTGACACCTTATGAACTGCAAAAGGAAGCCCTCCTGGGGACATTGCATGAGCTGAGAAGAGCTCTCTCAGCGAACATCAAATACTAATACAATACTGATTTCCTGATTATTTAAAAAAAATATATATCCCTGGCATAAGAATGGGGTCCATTCTTGTTGTAATATTAGAAATTCCTGAACATTTGGAGACAATAACCTGAGAGAGAAACCATATAAATGCATGGAATGTAACAGAGGTTTGCCCAGAAACAGAATCCAATAACACATCAGCAGGTTCACACAGGGCAGACAGCTGCTTTGACAACACAAAAATAAAGTGCAAGCTATAAACCAACATGCTCTTCTAGTGATATACAGCTTTGGTGTGATTGACTGGCCACAGATAATGTTGAACCAGCTAATTATAAAAACAAGAAAACTGCTTCATGCTCACCAGTTAATATACAAAAACTAGTGCATGCCAAGATTATACATTCCAAGGTCTGATGGAGACATGGCCTCCTTGAATTTGATTACATATACAGGTCCACAATAGTGGGGCTACATACATACTTACTGACATCCTTGGACCCAGACATAGTCAAGGTCCTGCATCATGAAGAAAATAAGCCTAAGATGACTTCACTCATCAAATTAGGAGAAGCCTACAGGAGGGTAGCAGAGATGGATGTTAATCCACTAGTAGATAAGGAACAGCCAGCAACAGAAAGTGCAAAGAATCAGAAAAAGGAATATAAGGAAAAAGACCAACACAAAAAAAAGAACTGGAAAAAACATAATTACAGTAAAAAATACAGGGAGCTACTGGAACATCCACAGGTCGATCAAGACCTGACCCACTAGTGGTTAAAAAGAGATGAGTTTAAGTCACAAGACAAAAGATTGATAATGGCAGCCCATGATAGTGGACTACACACACAGTGGTTCACAAAATCCATAGAAAAATGGGAGAAACAGACAAGTGCAGGTTCTGCAGTACAGAATTAGAAACAGCTGCACTTCTTTAGGGAGGATGTGAAGTACTCATGGCAGAAGGCATGTATACTGAAAGACACAACAACGTAGCAAGATTGATCAACTGGAAACTATATGAGTAGACATTATAACATTCAGGTAGCAGAAAAACACTGGAAACATGAACCACAAAGAATCACTGGTAATGAAGAAGTAATGACTACTTGGGCTCACCCAATACCAATTGCCAAGGAAGTGGAAATGAGAAAAACAGATATTGTAATACAAGAAAAAAGAACAAAGGTAACATTGCTGATCGAAATAGCTACCCCAATGACTACAGTGTCCTGTGTACAGAGAGACACAAAATCATGAAATACAAAGATATGCAATCAGAAACCAAACTGATGTGGAATAATGGCACACAAATCATTCAAATTCTACTTGGAGCAATGTAACTAATCAAAAAGAACCTTCAGGCACATCTGAATATGCTACCAATATTTGTGACACCTTATAAACTACAAAAGGAAGCCATCTTGGGGACGTTGTGTGTGCCGAAAAGAGTGCTCTCAGCAAACATCAAAGACTAATGCAGTACTGATTTTTGAATATGCCATGGCTTAAGAATGGGGTCCATTCTTTTCATGGTGCTATAAATCCCTGAACAACTGGAGATACTAACCCTGGCAGAAACCATATACATGTGCTGAATGTAACAAGAGTTTTGCCCATAAACAGAATCTAATAACACATCAGCAGGTTCACACAGGGAGAAAGAGGGAAGAGTGCTCTCAGCAAACATCAAAGATTAATACAGTACTAATTTCTTGAGTTTTGAATATGCCCTGGCTAAAGAATGGGGTCCATTCTTGCCACGGTATTAGAAATCCCCCAAACATTTGGAGACACTAACCCCGGAGAAACCATATACAGTGGTAGGTACTACAGTATCCTGAGTGGTGGGGCACTGAACTGCATGATATACCACTGGTGCAACAGCTATGGTCACTCCATGGTGCCCTATAGTTAGCCTCATAGTGTAATTCATGCTTAATCCGTGGGGTGGTGATAGCAACTGATCTGATGCCCTGAAGTGCCAGAATTTTTCTTTCTCAGCTGTTTGTACCAGTTTACCAGCAGGTGGCAGTGAAGTAAGAAACAAAAACACACTTTCACTTTTTGTCAAGTCTTATCCCCAGTACCAGTTAATATAAATAAAAAAAGACTTTTCCCATTCTCATGGGATCCCTGATGCTGCCTCAAGTACAGTATTTTGTGTTATTATTTAAAAAAAAGTTCTGCAAAAAATGCCGAAACCTTAGTGTAGCATGGATCGACTACAAAAAAGCATTTGACAGTATCCCACACTCCTGGATCACTGAGTGCTTACGGATCTACAGGATACACCCCTACACTGATAAACTTCATCACAACAACAATGACAAAGTGGCAAACCACCCTGCAATTAAATCATGAGAAAGATCAAATCACCATCCCAAATATAAGTATCCAACGAGGGATATTTCAGGGTAACTCTTTGTCACCGCTTCTGTTTTGCCTTGCCCTCAATCCCTTGAGTAACCTAATCATCAACCTAGGCTATGGATACAGCTTGAATCCCAGAAACAAAAATAATCAACAGCTAACATCTCACCTTCTATTTGTAGATGACCTAAAACTTTACAGTTCATCTGACAAACATTTGAAAGAACAACTACAAATTGTTAAGACCTTTTCTGATGACATACGGATGATGTTTGGCCTAGACAAATGTGCCAAACAACATTTGTAGCAGGAAAGTTAGCTCGTAAAGAAAACTTGAATCTGGCGGAGGTCTGTGACATAAAAGAACTTGAGCAAGAGGGAGTGTATAAATATCTGGGAATAGATGAAGGAGCAACAGCACAACATGAACAAATGAGAGTAAAAGTAAGCAAGGAATATTTTAGAAGGTTAAAGCTAATTTTGAAAACTGCCTTGACAACACGAAATAAAGTGCAAGCTATAAATCAACTCGCCCTTCCAGTGATATCATACAGCTTTGGTGTGATAGACTGGCCACAGAAAGTGTTGAACCAGCTAGATATAAAAACAAGAAAAATGTTTCATGCTCACCAATTAATATACAAAATCAGTGCATGCCAAGATTATACATCCCAAGGGCAGAAGGGCATGGGCCTCATTGAGATTGATTACACATATAGATCCACAATAGTGGGGTTGCATACATGCATACTAACATCCTTGGACCCAAATATAGCCAAGGTCTTACATCATGAAGAAAATAAGCCTAAAATGACTTCACTCATCAAATTAGGAGAAGCCTTCAGAAGAGTAGCAGAGATTGATGTCAATCCAAAAGTAGATAAGGAATTGTCAGCAACAGAAAATGCAAAGAATCAGAAAAAGGAGTATAAGGATAAAGACCAACAGAAAAGAAAAAACAATTGGAAAGTCCATAATTATAGTGGAAAATACAGGGAGCTACTGGAGCAACCACAGGTCGATCAAGCTCTGACCCATGAGTGGTTAAAAAGAGGTGAATTTAGGCCATGAGATGAGAGACTAATAATGGCAGCCCAAGATAGTGGGCTACGCACAAGATGGTTCACAAAATCCATTGAAAAAACAGGAGAAACAGACAAGTGCAGGTTCTGTAGTACAGAATTAGAAACAGTTGCACATCTTGTGGCTGGATGTGAAGTACTCATGGCAGAAGGCCTGTATCCTGAAAGACACAACAATGTAGCAAGATTGATCCACTGGAAACTGTGCAAACACTATAACATACAGGTAGCAGAGAGACACTGGAAACGTGAACCTCAAAGAATCACAGAGAATGAAGAAGTAATGATCACATGGGATCACCAATACCAACAGCCAAGAAAGTGGAAGCAAGAAAACCTGATATTGTAATACAAGAAAAGAGAACAAAGGTAGCATTACTGATTGAAATAGCCACCCTAGTGACTACAGTGTGCTGCGTACAGAGAGACACAAAATCATGAAATACCAAGATATGCAGTCAGAAACTAAACTGATGTGGAATAAGGATACACAAATTGTTCCAGTAGTGCTTGGAGCAATGGGACTAATCAAAAGAACTTTCAGGCACATTTAAATATACTACCAATACTTATGACACCTTATGAACTTCAAAAGGAAGCTATTTTAGGGATTAAGTGCTGAGAAGAACGCTCTCAGCAAACATCAAAGATTAATACAGTACTAATTTCTTGAGTTTTGAATATGCCCTGGCTAAAGAATGGGGTCCATTCTTGCCACGGTATTAGAAATCCCTAAACATTTGGAGACACTAACCCCGGAGAAAGAGGGAAGAGCGCTCTCAGCAAACATCAAAGATTAATACAGTACTAATTTCTTGAGTCTTGAATATGCCCTGGTTAAAGAATGGGGTCCATTCTTGCCATGGTATTAGAAATCCCTAAACATTTGGAGACACTAACCCCGGAGAAACCATATACAGTGGTAGGTACTACAGTATCCTGAGTGGTGGGGCACTGAACTGCATGATATACCACTGGTGCAACAGCTATGGTCACTCCATGGTGCCCTATAGTTAGCCTCATAGTGTAATTCATGCTTAATCCATGGGGTGGTGATAGCAACTTATCTGATGCCCTGAAGTGCCAGAATTTTTCTTTCTCAGCTGTTTGTACCAGTTTACCAGCAGGTGGCAGTGAAGTAAGAAACAAAAACACACTTTCACTTTTTGTCAAGTCTGATCCCCAGTACCAGTTAATATAAATAAAAAAGACTTTTCCCATTCTCATGGGATCCCTGATGCTGCCTCAAGTACAGTATTTTGTGTTATTATTTAAAAAAAAGTTCCCTGGTAGTCCCAGATGTTTGATTGATATATATATATATATATATATATTATAGATAGTGGCGCAGTCGCGCCACTATATTTAAGGTTATGAAGGCACTTCTATGTTAAAGACCAAATTGTGCGCATTAATAACTTTGGACCCATTCAATAGATTTGCCTGAAATTTGGTATGCACGGTGGGGCATGGTAGATCTCTTGATTTGCCAAATTTTGTTTCTGTCGGACTTACGGTCTTTCTGCACAAAAATGCTGAAAAATGCAAAATTATCCAGTTTTGGAGGCAGTTTGGGGGATTTTGTCTGAGGCCCTGCACGGCTGTCATGTGGTGTGCCACTCTGTGAGATGGCTCTTCTGAAAGAGCTTGGCTGGCCGAACACGCCGCTTTTCATTTGGTGAAAAAATATTAAGGCATTCAAAAGTTATGCTACTTTTAAACTCCCATTATAAGTCAATGAGAAAATGTATATGGTTGTTTTGCAAACAAAGAATGGGATTTGGGCCATCTCATCCAGCCTGGCGATCAAAGAATTTGCAGCCTTGTGGTCAAAGAATCTTTGCCCCCAAGAATTCTTTGGTTGTGAGGTCCGCCATCTTGTTTTTGCATTTCCGATCATAAAAAATCAAATATCTCAACTCAGGGGTCATTCCTGATGTAAAACTCAGATGGGTTTTACTCAGGGGGCTCTGACCTACCAACCCATGTCTTTGGTTTGACATAAAATAGTCTAAAAATAGAGTTATAATGTTTTAAAATCTTTGATCACAGCTTGCTAACGATCTTTGATCACAAGCCTGCAAATTCTTTGATCGTGAGATTCTTTCATCGTGATCATGCATCACGAGTGAGGGATGAGATGGCCGAATTAAAATATCTAATTTCTCAGCCCAGGGGTGCCCTAGGAAGACAAATGAGGGTGGGTTCTGTTCAGGGGGCTTCGTTCTGTCGATCTATGGTTGTGGTTAATCGCATTTATCTAAAATTTTGAGTTTTAGCATTTTTTATTCTTTGATCGCGAGCCAGCAAAATCTTTGATCACGAGCCTGCAAATTCTTTGATCATGAGATTCTTTGATCGCGATCCTGCATCGCGAGCAAGGCATGAGATGGCCGAATTAAAAAATCACATTTCTCAGCCCAGAGGTGCCCTAGGAAGACAAATGAGGGTGGGTTCTGCTCAGGGGGCTTCGTTCTGTTGAACCGTGGTGGTGGTTTACCACATTTCTGTGAAAATTTTGATTTTTAACATTTTTTATTCTTTGATCATGAGCCTGCAAATTCTTTGATTGCGAGATTCTTTGATCGCAAGATAGGGACAAGATGGCCAGATTTTATAGTGCATTAGATAGGGCAATTTTACTAATCTTTAACATTACATATCTTGCAAACAGTTTGGTCTTTTTAATTTAAATTTGGAGGGTGTTTATGGCATGTCCTCTAGATGTAAATTACGGTGTTTACATGTCGGAAAATCTATTTTTTATGGAGATATTGTGTGGCGCAGTTTATGTTCTGTGGACAGCGTTTTGCATTGTGGTGGTGGCTTGAAATTGATAGGATACCTAGCCTTAGTGTCATGGATGTAGTTTTCAGTCATTGTGTCTGTTAAATGTCAACAGGTGTGGAACTCTGCCACTCTGATGAATGAAAATCTCAAACTTTAAAATGTTATATCTCGGACATGGTTTGGTCTTTTACACTGAAATTTGGAGGGTGTTGACGGTATGTCCTGTAGATGTCAATTATTGTATTCAGGTGTTGCAAAATTGATTTTCTGTGGAGATATTGTGTCACGCACTTTACATTTTGTGTATAATGTTTTGCATTGTCGTACTGCATTCAGATTTATAGGGTACCTAGTGTTACTATCATGAAGATAGTTTTACTGCTTATGTGTCTGAGATGTAAAAAGCTGCTCAATTATGCTACTCTCATGACTAAGCAATACATTCATATTCAGTAGTTGTACTCTTATCTTATGGAGACATTTACAAGTTGGTGGGAGCGCAGGGCCCAAAGGGCCCGTGTTCCCACCAACTTCCGCAACTTCTTAGTTTTCTATTCTTTTTCAAAAAGTAAGGAAATTCTATGCAAAAAACTGTGTTAATGCATCATTTAGGGTTAAAGCACAAAAAGTCAGGAAATGAAAAATCTTTAGGGTTGCCCCTCCCCCCCGTGGACCCGCCAATCATCCCCAGATTGACAGATGACGGGGTATGTCATTGGGGTTGTGAGGCCTAAGTGTTGCCCCATTCTTCTTCACTGTTGCTTCTGAATATGATTACACAAGGAATGGGACAATATTTAGGCCTCACAACCCAATGACACACCTGTCATCTGTCAAACAAAGATAGATGAGTGAATCCTGAAGGACAACCTATTTTAAATTTTTCATTTCCTAATTTTTGTGCTTTAACCTAAATGATGCATTAACACAGTTTTTTGCATAGAATATATGTAATAGATAACCCACTCTTAGGTGTGCAGACATGCTCTGATATATGCACGCCTTGGTGTGCGTTGTATGCACGAGGCCGCAGGTCGAGTGTGTCAACCACCCAAGGCGTGTGTATATAAGAGCATGACCGCACATCATAGAGTGGGTTATCTATCTTATAAAATGGTAAAATTGTTTTTTGGGGGGGTAAAAGTGCAGCTGTGCAGTCGCGCTCTGATATACGCACGGTCACGTGATGTGTTTTTATACAATCAGAACACTGGATTTGGAGGAGGATGTCCTCCTCCATTATATATATATATATTTATATTTATGGCAAAAAACTGCATTTAATGCATCAGTTAGGGTTAAAGTGACAAAAGTCATGAAATGAGATGTTAGGGTTGAGCAGCTTACCCCCATACCCCCCTCCACAGACTGACAGACACCGGGGTGTGCCATGGAGTCATGTGGCCCAACACTCATTCCATTCCATGTGTAAGGGGTTGAGGAAACCCTTGAGGAAAGAAGGGAGAGGGGGGACATGATAGAAACTTTTAAGTACCTCAGTGGAATCAACAAAGTCCAAGAGGGTAGCATCTTTCAGAAAAAGAGACTTGCAAGAACAAGGGGACACAATTTAAAGATAGAAGGAGGGCGGTTCAGGGGCAATGTGAGGAAGTATTATTTCACAGAGAGGTAGTGGATGCATGGAACAGCCTTCCTGAGGAGGTTAATGGGGTCTAAAACAGTGGGAGAATTCAAGAATGCATGGGACAGACATAAGGCAATTCTCGTGGGGGGTAGGAAGAAATAGGCTGTTGGTTAACTGGGATCTGCGGCCTATCCTGTAGGTAGGGAAATGGGCAGACTAGATGGGCCTAGCGGTCCTTATCTGCTGTCAAAGTCTATGTTTCTATGTAAGCAGGCTGACATGCTACAGTAAAGGAGAATGGGGTGAGAGTTAGGCCCTACGACCCCATGGCACACCCTGACATCTGTCAGTCTGTGGAGGAGGGGTGTGGGAGGGTTAGCTGCTCAACCCAAATGTCTCATTTCCTGGATTTTGTTGCTTTAACCCTAACTAATGACTTAAATGCAGTTTTTTGCCATACATTTCCTTACTTTTTGAAAAAAATGTTATTTAAGTGGTAAAAAACATGTATTGGTGGGAGCGTGGGACCTTTTGGGCCCCACGCTCCCACCAGATTGCCATGGAGTATTGGTGGAAGGGCCCAATACTCCCACCATGTTGCCCATTACTGCATAACAATGTACATCTGGCACACCGATATAGCATCCTTATACAGCAACGAACCCTTGGAACACAAATGTAACAATAACTCATGAACACATGTAACCTACAAGAAATTTCTACCTCGGGCTTACTGTACAGTTTAAAATCTTGTTCCAGTGGCATAGATTACCTAAAGGTGATCTAAGCCACCAGTAGCAAAAAGTCTGTCTTGCTTCATTTTCGAGATAACAGTGCCGAAAGTCGTGACACAGATTGCAATGTAATCCTATTGGAAAAACATCAACTACATCATTGAATATCTCTGCAACTAATTCATTCCCTAACACCTGAACAACATAATTCACATCTCTAGGATATCACCACAACACCCTGCAAAGTTCAAGTAAAAAGACCAAACTGTTTTTGAGATATACAATTCTTACGTTTTTACACCTTAAAATATTTTTAGGTCGTGAGAAATCAAATTTCTCATTCACGAGAAAATTTTCGGCCATGAGCTAACAAAATCTTCAGCTGCGAGCAGCCATCTGGTCACGCCAATCTATGCCATATGGTCGTCCCTAGGGTCATCTGGTCTTCCCCTCATGGAGGAAGCTGACGATGGAAAATTGTCTCACGGCCGACGATTTTGCAGGCATGAGACGGAAAAACGTTAGCGAGTCACGAACAAAGAATTTTAAATTTTAGAACTCTACTTTTTGACAAAACTGAAGCAAACCAAAGGCATGGTTTGATAGAGGTGGGTCCCCCTGATCAAAACCTATGCCTCGTTGGCCTCAAAAGTCACCCATGGAGGAAACTACAACAATTTGTCTGACGTAAAACTGAAATCAAGATGGCGGCTCTCGCGAATGAAAAATTTCTTGTGGCAGAAGAGCATGCAAAATCTTCGGCCATGAGGGGACAACCAGATAGCCCTGGGGCCATTTTTCTTTATGCAAAATATACATATAAATGTTCCCATGGGAAATTAAAAATGTAATAACTTTGGAACGGATTAATATATTTTCACCAAACCAATGCTAGATTGGTCCTTGGCCCAACCTCCTTATATGTTCCAAGCTTCAGACCAATAGACTACACAGTCTCCACACAGCATGATGGGCAAAAAACACGCAAAAGTGGCAAAAAGTGCATTTTTGGGTGCTTCACTGCACGAAAACCATATGTCCGACCAAAACACAACTTGGTAAATCAAGAGATCTACCATACCAGACCATGCATGCCAAATTTTGTGCAAATCCATTGAAAGGTTGCAAAGTTATTAATGTGCAAAATTTGAGGTTTAACACTGAAGTGCCTTCTCAACTCTAACTACAGGGAGCGCACCCTATATTATATATATATATATATATATATATATATATATATATATATACACATACATACATAGTCAACCCCAGGAATGGATTACTGCTCAGTAGACCCATACCTGTCATATATATATATATATATATATATATATATTTTACCCATGACAGGGTATGGGTCTGCTGAGTATTAATCCATGCCTGGGGGTTGGACTATGTATTTATGTATTATATATATATATATAAAATCGGCCATTTTTTTTTCATTTGGTGAGCAGAAAAATGGTTGGCATTTAAATTTGGGACCCTCTAGCAACCTAATTTTTTTGTATTCACCTAGTCGGGCCCTGAGGATGCTTGCCATGTCTTTATTTTGTGGTAAAACACCCCAGAAATATGTTTTCAAATTTCTGGAAAAAGTACTTTCGTGCTCACGAAAGTGTCACAGAATCCCTAAGCTTTACGAAATGCACAGTAATTTTCTAGTCTGTGGGAAAATGACAGCAATTCTTTGGCACTGCACTGCAAAATAACCCTTGGGAGGTTTGGGCTGCAATTTGAGAAACGCAGCCAACATCCTGATGTGCCTTTCAGTGTTGTATTGAAAAATATTACACAGCGGCAATGTTATGGCACTCCAAAGTTGACAGTTTTCCCATAGGATAACATTACGACGCCAAGCATTACAGGGAATCCTTTGGCACCCTGCTGCAAAATAACGGTTTGGTCTTTTTTCCTGAAATTTGGAGGGAAGACAGCCAACAGTACACAGATGTGCCTTTCAGTAGCTTGGTGAAAAAATATCACATGGCGGCAAAGTTACGGCACTCCAAAATTGATGGGTTTTCCCATAGGATAACATTACGGCGCCCGACACTTAACAGAAATCATTTGGAGCCCTGCTGCAAAATAACGGTTTGGTCTTTTTTCCTGAAATTTGGAGGGAAGACAGCCAACAGCCCACAGATGTGCCTTTCAGTAGTTTGGTGAAAAAACATTACAGGGAGGCAAAGTTATGGCACTCCGAACTTTTCTTTTTTTCCCATAGGATAACATTATAGCGATTACATGGCGCCTTCAGGAGCCCGTATCTCGAAGCAGTGCGAGATACAGACTTTTTGTTGGAAAACTTCTTAACCCCCTAGTGGGGCTAAGATTCAAATTAGCCAGGACAGTTGTAAATAATATGACTTTTAAATTTTTTTTCTACGTCGTACGGTTCCTGAGATATAATGTATTTAGTATTCCAAGATCTCATTTTCTGCGCCGATACTCATTATTTTGTATACATTATTTGTACTCACTGTCTTTCTCAATGCAGGTTTTGGGGAAAACCAGCCTGTGCACTTACATTACTGTTACTGTTGCCCTTTCCGCTTGTGGATCCATACCCGTTTCACTTACCATTGACGCTCTCGCCACCATGTGCGCTTATCCTTTGCTTTTCATTTGCGCTATGCTTCTGTTATTTTTGCCATTTCTGTCTACAGTACTGTTTATCTTACTGTTTCACTTTACATCACCATGCCCATAGACATTTCTGTTTGCAGGCACCATGTTACTATGTGACAACACATCACGTGTGAACCATTCCCATCCTACGCCACCATAGTGACCTTTCTGTTCTCATTCGTGCTTGTGTTACCATGTGCGCCACTGTTAGCATTTCTGTTTGCGTTGCTGTCCTTGTTAGTATGCCACAACACATCATGTGGCGGGAGCGCGGGGCCCTTCCCAACGCATTGGGCCCCGCGCTCCCACCGCTGCATTATATTCACTATTTCGTTATCATTCTCAAAAGGAAATTAGGGCAAAAACTCCGTTTAATGCATTAGTTAGGGTTGTTCAGCGACAAAAGTGAGGAAATTAGCTGTTATGGTTGAAAACCCCCTTGGACCCCGCCCCACCCCAACTGGCATTGGGGTGCGCATTGGGATCGTGGGTCCTAACTCTCACCCATTCTCCTATACTTCGCTGCTTTACACATGTCATGGGGTGGGAGTTGGGGCTGATGATCCCAATCGCTCTGATGGCGTCAAATCAACTCATGTGAATTTCTCACTGTGGCTAACCAACTTACTACTGTCGATAAACCTATATATCATATATATATATATAGCAATACATATATATATATATATTTAACCCATGACAGGGAATGGGTCTACTGAGGATTAATCCATGCTGGGGGTTGGACTATGTATGTATGTATTAATATATATATATATATATATATATATATAGAGCAATAGATATATATATATATATATTATAGGGGTGCGGTCGTGCCCCTATAGTTAGAGTTGAGAAGGCACTTCAATGTTAAACCTCAAATTTTGCACATTAATAACTTTGCAACCATTCAATGGATTTGCACGAAATTTGGAATGCGTGGTCTGGTATGGTAGTTCTCTTGATTTACTAAGTTGTGTTTTGGTCGGACATATGGTTTTTGTGCTGTGAAGTGCCAAAAAATGCACTTTTCGCCACTTTTGTGTGTTTTTTTTGCCTGTTGTACTACGCGGAGACTGTGTGGTCTATTGGTCTGAATATATATATATATATTCTATCTATCTATCCATCCATCTATCCATCTAACTGGTTTCACTGTTGGGCACTGTAAATTGTCTGTTTTTATGTGACCTGTACTGTGTTTGCTATATAATCCTGTTTGTTTACCTTTGTAATTCTGCAATCTTTTGTATAACTTCTCCTATCTGTTGTACTGAAATGTCTTGACATGGAACTTACATAAAGAGCTTTGAGCTCAAATGGTTTCCTAAGTACTGAAATAACTAAAAAAATAAATACATGTAAACACAGCAGCCTGTGTGTGTGAGTGGGGGGGATGGGATACTAGTGTACTGAACAGGGCAACTGTACATGGTTAAAGCAGAAAGGGCCATGACGGTCCATTCCTGTTTGGAAACACACAGGAGGAATTAGACATACAGGTGAACACTGGCAGTCAGACGGCAGTTTAAACTCAGCAGCATAGAAACCCCGGAATACAACATAAATCAACAGATAAATTAATCTAATAATAAAGTTCAACAGATACAGCACACAGAATTTAATAACACAGGGTTACATGGTTTGTAAAAGTTATTGACATTTTAATCTCACTTCCCTTCGAGTGTCTGATTCCTTTTCTTTATTTGATATGCAAGAAAATGGAAAAAAAGCAATTCAAAATATTTGTATACAAACGTGGTGTTTGAGAAGGTAAATTAATCTTAAAGAGCTCCAGTCCATCCAGCTATGGGTAAAAAGTGGGACATAACTCAGCTGTTGTCTCTAGGCAGGACTATTCACCTCTGGTACTAAAGATGTCAGATGATTACGGAATGTAATGAGGTAAAATAGGCGACAGGAAACACATCAAATACAAGAGGGCGTCAATTTCCAAACCTGCTTCCCTTGCTTGTCAGTCATGCGATTGGCAAAGTGCTCATTCCCCACTTTCTGGCAACATTCTCCACTGCTTTCTACAGTTGCCTTCACTGCCTTAGGAGGGTTTGGCGTCTCGATGAGGGACATGTCAAGTGGTCTCTTTAGTACAAATTAATTTCTCAAATTTTCTGCTTTATCTCGAGTCTTAGCTTATTCAGTTAGAAGAGCTGGTGGCCTTTGAAGTATTGTTTTTTTTCCTTCTTACTCATGTTGGCACCTAGACCAGTCTAATAACATTTCTAATTCTGGTGTTGCTTTTATCACATGGTTGGTTATAGGGCAGTGCAGTTCTGTGGTGTAAACATGAGGGACATCCCTGGTAATGACTTGAGAGCAATAGAGATGTGCCCTTTGCTGTCTCTCAACCCTTTAAGTAATTACTTCTGCATTTTTTGCATGTCCTCTGTAAGTTTTAACTGGAGACTGCAAAACACTCCAGACCAGTGTTCCCATTAGGGCTACAGACCTGGGGGTGCACTGCACCTACTCCAAATATTTTCAGAGTTACAAAATAAATTACAAGGGTTCATTCTACCATTTGTACAACATTTTTGTGGGGTACATATACTTCAAGCAGAATTATGGGGGGTACAGTGTACCTCCTTCACACAAAAATGTACTTGAATTTCATAATTTGTACTTGAATCAAGTACAGATGGGGGTAAATGGGAACACTGCTCCTTACCATCCAGTCTCTAGTCAGATGCTCCCTAGTGCTAAGCTTTATAGGAGGTGGGCAGCTTTGCTCCCTTAGTTATCCAAGGGAAAATATATACACTGCTGAGTCTGTTTAATTTGATGCAGACTGGTAAATCTGTTGTTTGCCCTCAGCACTGAATCCAGAGTGATATGAAGTTGTTTCTGTCAGTGAAGCAGCACTAAAAAAGAGATGTGCAAGAACAAGGGGACACAATTTGAAGATACAGGGGGGACAGCTCAGGGGCAATGTGAGGAAGTATTTTTTCATGGAGAGGGTGGTGGATGCATGGAACAGCCTTTCTGAGGAGGTTGTGGAGTCTAAAACTGTGGGAGAATTCAAGAATGCATGGGACAGACATAAGGTAATTCTTGTGGGGGGGTAGGAAGAAATAGGCTGTTGGTTAACTAGGATCTGCAGCTTATCCTCTAGGTAGGGAAATGGGCAGACTAGGTGGGCCAAGCGGTCCTTCCCTGCCATCAAAGTCTATGTTTCTATGCGGTAGAGAGAGTGGTTTATGACCATCCTAATCTCAGATGGTTGTATATTGTAATGTGCTGACAGGAAAAAAATAACTTTAAGAATAAATTATTTGCAAGATCAGACAGCATTTTGTTGCAAGAGTACCCGATCTGTGAAAATAACACATCTTATGGTATATTTCCACTGATATTTGTACCTTTTTAATGAGCATAATGTTCAGCATAAGACACACGATTACTGTAGTTGCACCTATACTAGCACATCATTCCTATCTGTGAGATGATCACCGAGCCTGAAAGGGTGATTCAATAGCTGTCAACTAATCAATGCAGTATAGCTGAGTGAAGAACAAAACAAATTAGAAATCAAAATCTGAACTTTGGGACATGTCTGGGGTGGAGGCTGGTGGTGGACGATATATAATAATAATAATAAATTGTATTTCTAAAGCACCTTTCCAATTTCAAGGCACTGTACAAAGATTATAAAACACAAATAAAACACAGATAAAACTTCAATCTCAGAATGGTACATCACAATCAATGGTCTAAAAAGGCAGACTGATACAAGTGAGTTTTTAAATCCCTCTTAAACTCCTCCATGGAGGTGCACAACCGCAACCGATGGGGTAGAGAATTCTAAAGAGTGGGAGCAGCATAAGAGAAAGCTCTACAACCAGATAAATTTAGACTCACTCTTGGAATCTCTAGCAACCCCTCGTCGGCCAAGTGGAGTACTCAGCCCGGGCAGTAAGAAACCAGGAGATCTTTCAGATAGGCTGGACCCTGATCATGTAGGGCTTTAAAAGTCAATAAACAGACTTTAAAGGTGATCTGCCACCTAACAGGAAGCCAGTGCAGATCGCGCAGCACCGGGGAGATGTGGCAAGACCTGCTTGTCCCAGTCAAAACCCATGCTGCTGCATTCTGCACTAGCTGGAGGCGGTGGATTTCAACTCCAGAAAGCCCAAAATACAGGGCGTTGCAGTAGTCCAAGCGTGAGGACACAAAGGCATGGACCAACGTTGGTAATGAGTCAGACGGAACATGGTGTTTCACTCTAGCGATATTCCTAAGGTGGTAGAAGGAAGTTTTGACGACCACTGACACTTGTGACTGTAGTGTCAGCCTGTCATCTAAGATAACCCCTAGGTTATGCACCCATTCAGAGGTTGGAAGTGATACAACCCCAAGAAAAATTCCTGAGGGTGCACCAACAGGCGACCTCTCTGTCCGACAACCCGGATCTACAAACAAAACCTCAGTCTTTTCTGAGTTCAACTTCAGCCAACTAGAATCCATCCAATCCTGGATTTCTTTCAGGCAGTTGTTAAACACCAAGAGAGCTCCATCCTGGTCAGGGGCGAAAGACAGGTATAGCTGGGCATCATCAGCATAGCAATGAAACCTCAGCTTATACCATCTTATAATGTCTCTGAGGGCCAGCATATACACCTCAAATAACATGGGAGATAGCACAGAACCCTGAGGCACCCCACACAACAAAGAAATTGGGCTGGAGGAAAAAATCCTCGACACAACTCTTTGTGATCTCCCAGTGAAGAATGAGGTGAACCATCCGAGGATGGTTCCCGATATTCCACAGATCTGCCTCAGGTGTGCTAACAGCACCACGTGATCCACGGTGTCAAAAGCTGAAGAGAGATCAAGAAGAACTAGAATAGAATGTCTCTTCTGGTCTCTCGCCCTCAAGAGATCATTAAGCACCCGAACCAGCGCAGTCTCGGTGCTATGTCTTTTAGAAAACGCGATTGGAAGGGTTCGTATATGTCATGGATGGTTAAATGGTTCTCCAATTGGATCGCCACTACTTTCTCAATCACCTTCCCAATGAAGGGTAGAGTTAGAGATGGGTCTGTAGTTTGCAAAACAATCTGGGTCCAAGGTAGCTTTCTTCAAGGCGGTGTCACCACCACTTCTTTCGGGAGCTAGAAACTCACCCGAGTCAGGAGCACCAGACTATTTGCACAAGGATTGGTCCGATGATATCACAACAACCCAATATTAGGGGAGTCGGTCCAGGATCCAAACTACAGCTCGTAGGGCGCATACCATGGATAATCCTCATGACATCAACAAAATCAGGTCTGCTGAAGGAACACCACAAAAACTGAGGCACTGTGAACACACACACACACTGTTCAACCGCATCCCCCTTAGAAGCCGCAGGACGCAGATTAGCCCTGATATCGGCCACCTTATTAGCGAAGAAGCGAGTGAGCTCCTCGCACTCTAATTTCGAAAAAGCTCTCCGAACTTGTAGACAAGCTGGGTTGCACAGCCTGTCCACAGTTCGAAACAGCTGAGCCGGTCGGTTCCTAGCAGCAGCAATCTCCCTGAACAGGAATTCTGCCTTCTTATGGGAGATTGCAGATTGATAGACAGAATAATGGTCCATAAATTTAAGGTGGTCGGTATCATTGGCAGATCTGCGCCAACAGCGTTCTAATCTTCGCCCCTGTCTCCGCATCTCCCTCAACGTTCCATCAAACCAGGGTGCCTTGGGACAAAGGGAGAGGGGGCATACATGAACAGGAGCAATAGTATCCAGAGCCGAAGTAACCGCCCTATTATAGGCCATCACCAAGGTCTCTGGACTACTGCTCATCAACGCGGGGGACGAGAGGTCAAGAACCGCCGCAAGGCCTTGGGGAGAAATATCCCATAAAAGCGGTATCTCGCCATCTCCACAGGGGTAGGCCTTCTCGGGGGGAAATAGAATTGAACCCCACGGTGCAGTGGTCTGACCATACGACTGGTTTCACCCCCAAATCAGTAATATCAATCCCTAGGAGAAAGACTAAGTCCAAGGAATGCCCAGATTGATGGGTAGCAGTGGAAACCACCTGTGTAAAGCCCAAAGATATTAACTGGAGGAAGTGATTACCAAATTGTGAGAGTTCATCATCGACCTAGGTGTTAAAGTCACCCAGAACCATCAATCTGGGTGACTCCACGGCATGTCAACGATGAAGTCTACCACTTCCTGTAAGAACCGTTTCCCATCACCTGGTGGACGGTAGATGAGTACGATTTGAATGCCAACACCTGCTACCACTGTACACTCAAAGGACTCAGTCTCCCCCACAACTACACTCGTGAGGTCCAATTCTGTCTTAAAACAGACTGCAACCCCCCCACCCCTGCGGTCCAATCTTGGGTGGTGTATCACCGAGTACCCGGCCAGAGTCATGGCTTCCAACGTGGGGCCTGAGTTTTCATTCAGCCAGGTCTCGGTGATGCAAGCCAAGTCCACCGAACCAACAAGATCAGCAATAATGCCGGTCTTGTTTCTAATGGACCTAGCATTGCATAACATTGCCCGGGTTGAACGAACCTCGGAGGCTGTCAAGCCCACCTGCCTACCAAATTCTGTAGTGCCCTTGGGTATGGACACCAGACAGGGCAAACCATGGTCTGATTCCATATTCCCAGGGCGCTTTCCGTCTCACTCACCGATATGAAGGCTCCCTCGCTCCATCCTCCCTCTCCTTGAGCAATTCCCAATACTCTACAGCACTAGTATGTATCAAAATGGAGAGAGGGAGGATAGAAAGGGCGGAGGGCGTGAAGCAAGGAGGATGAATAGCGCACCACCATGGGGATTATGGGCCGTCACATGCCGCAATAATACAACTAAACCAAAACAATAATAAAAATAAAAACTTAAGCTAAATAAACCCCAAAATAAATCTAATTAAACATAAATCCTAAATACAAACCAAAATTTCAAAAGAAACTCAAATAATTCAAACATAAAAATACAAAATACATCCCCCCCAGTTCTCTCACAACCAGGGATAGAGGCAAATAATAAAATAAACTAATAAGGGGTTCATACTTAACCAATAAAATCACGCAGTATCTGATCTGCACAGATTCTTAAAAAAGCAGAAAAAAGCTCACGGCTAAGTGAGAAGAATAATAATCAGGTATATCAGTTATTCCCAGAAACAGTAAAACAAAATATCCCTGCACAATCTCTCACGAAGGCAGATTTAAAATAAAATAATAAAAAGCAGATTAACCAGGCACTCTCACTACCTGGAAAATTTGAAACAGAAGGCTCGAATCAAACTACCTCTCACATGGAAGATGGAGCCCTAAATAGTATTAACAAAATAAAATACATTTTCACTGTTTCTAAAATAAATCACAGTCTGGCCGTAACCCATATCCAAAAGTTTGTCTGGGTGAATCTTCTTATGGGTCTTCAAAAAGCTCTCAATTATGCAGAGAACAAGATTGTCAGTCACCAAAAACGCTAGCAGGGGTCCAAAAGATCTGACCCAGGAGAACCACCACCAAAAATACTCTCCCGCTGTAGCTTCGGTCCTCAATAAGAAACGGACCACCAGCTGATTCCTTAAAGACCTCGAAGCCCCAGGCTAAGCCAAATGGCTCCCCACCGGCAAAGCCCCGACTCCTGCCCAACGAGAGAGCCGGTTGTGGACCAACCCAGAAAAGAACAGACCACCCACTTCCACGCCAACAAACAATCAGCAGTTATCTCCAGACGCACAGGATAGATCCAACATCACAGTCTTCGCAGCCCCAGAATGATGAAAAGGGCCTGCAGTTCCTCGCCAACCAGATAACAAACCATTAGCAGCAAGAAGTGAGAGCAATTCCCAATAGTCAAAGGTTACCAGATGGCTTCTTCAGAGTACTTCCTCTGTGAAGATCACCAACAATCCAGGACTTCGTCTAAAGGAAAAAGCTCCTCTTCTGGCATCCGTCCCAGACAGAATCCAAAAAGTCAAACAGACAGAAGACAATCCCAATACCTTCCCGTGAACTCAGAATTAACAGCGTCCCGCAAAGTGTCCCATAAAGTGTTCCAATTGTCCAAAATTCAGTATAAGACCAAACACTTATGATGCACACATTCTGAAAAAGAACTCAACAGCAGACAGCAACGGCAAATGGCAACCGTACATACACGCACTCACACTCGCGCGATAGATAGATTTATGTTTTGGAATTACAACCTTTTTTGCCAAACTGGCTGTTTTACAAAGGCTCCAAGTTGGCAGAAGAACAGACAAAACAGTACAATTTACATCATAAATCGAGAACATACAATAGCTAAGTGACAAGGCTATTTTACAAGCAAGATAAATGCGGAGTATAACCTCAAATACAAATACTTTTATAACAGAAACATTTCTAGTCTGTAGGTCTAGTTACTAAGTGCAGGTTGTTTGTAGTTTGCAGCCAAAATTGGCTTTGTCAAGGAAAAGGAGACGAAGGATGATGTAAAGAGAGTATTGGCATGGGCACAAAGGAGGCATATTGTATAAAGTTATTAGGGGATAGGAGAAGGGGATCTGGTAATGGGGGAGAACAAGCTGATAAGTGCTGTATGCATGAGGCAGCCTAGGGGAAGTGTAAGCAAAGTGGAGGGGAGGGGCCTGTACTGTGTGACCTTGAGCAAACCACTTAACCGAACCATTTAACTTCCTCATGCACCATCTTTAGATTGATTTTATAATAGTTTGATCTATTAATTATGTCTAGAGATGTAAGTTTGTCATGGATGAGGTTTTAATGACTCATTGTTTGTTCATGAAATCATTAGTAAACAGTAGTAAATGTTGTGGCACTGTCATCATTGCTACATTCTGATGACACTAGTGAAAGTCATGGAAGTCCTAAATAAAGATCAAACATCATGGAATCAATGACGTGTATGACTGCCATGACAAACTTACATCCCTAATTATGTAAAATATGTTCTTGCAGTGCAAAAAAAGAAAATTAAAGCCATGCTTGGATGTAGCAGACATAGTCGTATTTTCCCAGATCAGATGTATGCAATATTTGTGTTGCCCAGTTAGATTGTAATGCTTCTTGAAAGCATCAGCAAGCACATTTCACTTGTCAGACTAACAGATTTGTCAGTGAAGCATTCATTTTTTAGTTCTGTTTACCCCCAGTAGTTTTTGACTTAACAGGTGGAGAATTATCTGTGAGAAATGCACTGATCTGGGGATCAAGTGAAGCCACTTGATGCAAATGGGGCAAGTAAATTGGTTAGGTTAGTATCAGCACTTAGAGCTCAGCAGCCAACATGCTAAATCAAAGTTTCTATGATTGCAGGCACCAAAAATACATTCAGTCTGTCCTTCAATAATTAATCCAGAAAGTGCAAAATCGAAAGGAAGTAAACCACTTACAGCCATTTGAACCATTTTTTTATTGTCTAACAATGGAACAAGTGATTTATTACAATTGATTTATTACAAGTGATTTATTACACATGAGGATTTATTACACGTGATTTATTACAAGTGATTTATTACACGTGATTTATTTGACCATAAGCTACTATTTTGTGGCATTATTCCATGATTAACAAATCACAACAGACCATAATCCACCTGTACTTAAAGCTTCATGCACCTACAGTATGTAGGTTTCAGCACAACAAAGCCGACTTTCACCCGGCAAACAAAAGGAAACGCTGCCACTACAGTACATGCCTGGGAATGAAAACTTGAGAAACAGATGGATTTTTTTTTGTAAAAAGTACTCCATCATTGGCAAATACTGTAGTAATATGTGGGTGTCTGAGTTCAGTTAGGCATTTTTTTTCAAGATCAGGAGTAGAACAAGATAGTTGCACCTGGCCGACACTTACTGCACTTTATAGCCCAAGCCTAGGCACAGTCTGCTCCCTGCACTTGTTCCCCACCTGCCCTTCCTACCCCCTCTTCCACTTGTCAGCCTCAGACCCAATCTGTTTCAGTAATCCCTCCTGGCAACCAGCCTTTTTTCTCTCCCTCCTGCGCTCCCCTGCACAACATACCTTTTTCCTTTCTTCCCCTATTCCCCATCTCCTACCTCCTTTGCCCCTTACCCCAGTTCCTACCTCCCCCATTGACAAAGGCAATCAGGACTCCTGGTTTCCTGGACAGAATACACCTAATCCCGCTACCTTCTAACTGGGTCCCACCTGCATATCGCAACTCCTCTTTCTGTAACTCCAAACATGGGTGTAGGCAGGCATACTCCAAGCACGCCATGGTGTGCACTTTTACTTAAGGGGTAGCAAATAAGCTCTGAACTGCTTCCTTTTTCCATGAAAACTAACAAAGAAAATACTGAACCTTTCTGTAATGTTATTCATAGGAGTCGAAACTAGAAGGACTGGTCACTTATACTCTGTTTGCATCTCAATGACAATACAGCTTTACAGCCTCTGGGCTGGTATGTGGGTGTCTTAGGGAATAATGCATGGCATTTGTATTTACCCATGCATGGCAACAACCACTGTCATGACAAACAAAAAGTTGCATTTATTGTGCCAAATGAGGCAACAAACACGGTCCTGGTTTACATTTGTATATTGTCTGGCTACACCCCGGGGAGGTAGCTCACCCTAACAAGGGGGGGTAGCATTGAGTCCGTTTGGTGTGCAGATCTGAAATCCCTGGCCACACCCCCAAATAGTGCCACTGCAATAGCAGTTAGTACTTGTTTTCTTCTTTCCTTATAATCATGAAGGTGTAATTTGTCCTTTTGTAATCTTTTATGTTATCTGTTGTAGTTACTGCTGTTCATTATTGTTTGTTTCTTTAAGACGTGAAACCTTTGTAAATGAGCTCTTAGCTCAAAGGTCAAAATCTGAGAATGTAATAAATAAATAAATAAATAAGAGCTCCAGGTGTCCAGGTGAAAGAAACAGTACCCATGGCAAATTTCACATGAGGAGAGTCTTTTTTATTTAAAATGAAAACAAACATATATACTTTCAAAAGAAATACAGAAAACTTATACAAAAACTATTTTTACAAAGAAGTTGAAAAATAAAGTGGAAAAAACATTACCTAGAACCCCAATATTTAAGCCTGCATCATCAATTCCTTGATGCAGTAAGGTTAGATAGAGTTTTGTCCTTCCTTTTTTTGCTGTATTCCCTTCAAATGATAACCTAAGTGGGAAAAGGGAAAATTCTACTTCGCTGACAAGCATTCCTAAAAGGAGGGAGGGGAAATTGTTTAACCAGGAGAGGCACATACAAAATTTCCAGCGGATACAGGCCATATGGTCTATCTAGTCTGCTTGAGTGTGCAGCACTTCAGTCCATTAGACTGCATCTGCCCCCAGGTTGTATTTTCTCCTTGAATTTGTCCCACCCCGTCTTGAAGCACCCTATAGTCTGCACTGATATGAGTTGCTCAGGCAGTGCATTCCACCCTGTTGTCACTCTCTCAGTGAAGTAGTGCCTCCTCCTTTCCCTCCTGAATCTGCCCCCCTTTAACGTCAGGGAGTGCCCTCTGGTATCTCTTCCATTCTGGAGAGTGAACCCACCCTGGAAGCCTACTCTGTTCATCCCCTTCAGGTACTTGAAGGTCTCGATCATGTTCCCTCTCTCTCTTCTATGCATGTTGAGCTCTTTCAGTCTTTCCTCATAAGTTCTATCCCCCAACCCCTGGATCATCTTTGTTGCTCTTTGCTGTGCTGCCTCCAGTAGTTTGATATCCCTTTTTCAAGTATGGGCACCAGAACTGCACGCAGTACTCCAACTGTGGCCTCACCAGGGACCAGTACTGGGGCAATATGACTTCACTTCATCTGGATGTAATCACTCTTGCTATGCACCCAGCATCCTGTTAGCCCTAGCTGCTGCCTTGCTACACTGGGCTGAGTGGTTTAATTCCCTGGTCACCAGCACCCCCAAATCCTTGTCCTCGCTGGATGTGGACAGTTTGATATCATCCATCCAGTAGCTGTATCCTGGGTTTTTTTCTCCAAAATACATCACCTTGCACTTGTTGGCATTGAACCCAAGCTGCCAGGTGTGTGACCACCTCAAGTCTTGCCAAGTCCTTCTGCAGTAATTTGCCGCCCTCTTCCCCATCCACCTCAGTACAGATCTTGGTGTCATCGGCGAAGAGGCTGATCTTATTCTTGATCCCACTAAGCCAAAGCCCACTAAGCCAAAGCTTGTTTTGAGGTGTGACCTAGAAGCACAAGAAAGTTAAGTTAAGAAAGTTAACTGATTTGCTCAGGGACACACAATATGCAAGTGGGGGCTGTGGGATTCAAGCCCAGGTCTCCAGATCAGGCCAGTACGCTATGCTGTCGCCTGTAAAAGAGGGGTGGTTATCCTGTAGATCAAGAGGCCAGTTACAAAAATTAGTTCTTTTTATTTTATATTTGAAATTATACAATGCAAGAAAATTTCCTGAACTTTGATTGGTCAGTGTGTGCCTGAAACAGTGATGATATCTCAGTATAACATCACTTTATTGATTTGTATTAGCTTTTAGTCCCTCTCCCCTTCAGAAATAAAGATATACTAACACATTAAAAATCTACTAAAACATTTTTTAAATATTTTTTTATTTGCTGTAACAACAAGCCATTGTATAATAGCAATAATGCCCTCCTGCAGCCACGTGCCCAGCCACCTGAGGTGTGACATTATCCCAGCACGATACACATCCTGTGGGGCATTATTGCTTAATTTCATCAGCGTGGATAGCCCAATGTGAAACAATTTCTCATTTTTGTAGGGGTCCAAGAGTAGGAGCAGATACTGTCTCTTAAATGGGAACTTCACAATCACTGTACTCAGTGATGACAACACAGTATACAATAGACTTGGCTTCGTCCATTACCCAAGGACTGGTTGCATAAGTGTTAATCACCATAGCTCAGTTGCCTTTCAAAGTGTGAATGAGAGCTGTTAAAGATCATGTGCAATGGTTTTTACATATTTTTTATAAAAGTTTGAAACGCTGAAATTCAAGTCCTTACGTCATGATTAGTGTTTCCTGAGAATTTCATGCTGTTTGGTTTTGTGGTTTTCTTTAAATCAGCATTTGTTAACTTGCTCTACAGTAGCTGAAAACAGTGGAGTTATTTCTGTCCTCTCAGTCAAAGTCAGAGTGCAATGACATCATTTTGGAGTAGCTTGCTGTTTCAGATTCCCAATCAGAGCAGTAGTTTGTAGAGTTAATGGTTTGCTGAGCTCTCCAAGTTTCTTACAAACAGTCTCTGGCTGATGTATTTAGATAGATCAGTTTAAAATATAACATTATCTTCTCATAAAAAGCTGATCTTTTTAATTTTAAGGCTGAATTGAAGTAATGGAAATCTTTCTCTGAGAAATTAGCTTGTCTGTATCACAGCTCTCAGTTCTTTCTAATCAAAACTCAGATTGTTTTTCTAACTATATAACACGACTAATAAATATATATAAATAAATCTAAATTTTGTTCATTCACAGAAACAGTTTGTCTTTGACGTAGCCTCCATAAATAGATTTCATGTAAGAACATTTTCTTCTCATGTCAGATTGACAAACAGTACATGTGCTTGAAATACTGTAGCAGAGTGTGACAGGCACCTGTCAGAACTCACAAATTTCAGTTCTTTGGTGGTTTCTGTGTGAAAATACATTGTTAGGTGTAACTAGAAACATTATGTGGCATCCTGATGCACCATGTCTCTGCCTCAAAGCTGAGGCAGCTGCAGCTTACTGCCACCTGTCCTTGCCCCTTCCTTCTGCTCCACATTTGAAGCTGCTGCATCCTGCTTTCCACCATCTTCTCCCACACAGTCAAGGATTGTGCACCCTGCTGCCTCCATCCCCTTCCTAAAGAATCAGGGCTGCTGTACCCTGCCTCCCCCTGCCCAAACAATTGGATTTGCTGCATCCTGCTGCTCTCTCCCCCCACCCTCACAGTTAGGGAAGCTGAACCTGTTGCCCCTTGGTCCTGTCTCCATAGTCAGGGCTACTGTGCTGTGCTAAGTCCTAGAGTGCCAGGTTCCCTGCCTCCACAGCTAGGACTGCTGTACCATGCTGCCCTATCCCCCAGAGGTGGGGCTTTTGCTACACCCTGCTATTCACTTCCATTGCCCCAAATGGTCAGGGCTGCTGCACTATGTGTACCCCATCTCACAGTCTGGGCAGCTGTACCCTGATGCCCCCTGTGTTCTGCACCACGTTCAAGGCTTCTGCACCATGCTGTTTTCTATCCCATCACCAGAGATAGGGCTGCTGCACCCTGCTCCTTTCTACACAGTTGGGGTTGCTATGGCCTGCTGTGATGTACAGCCCCATGCCTCTGCAATTAGGGTTGCTGCACCATGCTGCCACTTGCCACAAGATTCAGGGCATTTGCTGCACCCTGTTGCATTCCTCCACAGTTGAGGCAGTTGCACCCTGCTGTCCCACCTGCCACCAGAGTCAAATGTTTTGCTACACCCTGCTCCCCACATCTCTTGTCCCAAACAGGCATGACTGCTGCACCCTGTCCCACAGTTTGGGCTGCTGTATCCTGTTGCCACCCTTATCTCCTGCCTGAACATTCAGGGCTGCTGCACCCTGCTGCCCTCTGTCCCCACACTCACAGTCAGGGCCACGGCACCCTGTTGCCCCCTGTCCCTATCTCCACAGTCAGGGCTGCTGTGCTGTGCTACACCCTAGAGTCTCATGCTGCCTTCATCCACAGTTGGTGCTGCTGAACCCTGCTACGCACTTCCATTGCCCCAAATGGTCTGGGCTGCTGTACAATGTGCACCCCATGCCATTGTCAAGGCTGCTGTACTCTGATGCCCACCTGTGTCCTGCCCCACAGTCAGAGCTTCTGCCCCATGCTGTCCTTTATCCCCTGCCACCACTGTGCCATGCTGCACCACAGGGCCCCTTGCCTCCACAGGCAGGGGACAGGGTGCAGCAAATGCCCTTACTCTTGTGCTTCACCCTTCCAGAACATCTGGGGTTGTTGCACCCTGCCTCCCTCTCTCTCTCTCTCTTTCTCTCTCCCCCTCACAGTCAGGGACACTGCACATGTTGCCCCGTTCCTGTCTCAGCAGGGTGTAGCAAAGGATCTGACTCTAGTGGCAGGGAGACAGCAGGGTGCAACTGCCTCAACTGTGGAGGCATGCAACAGGGTACAGCAAATGCCCTGAATCTTGTGGCAAGTGGCAGCATGATGCAGCAGCCCTAACTGCAGAGGCATGGGGCTCTAGGGTACAGCAGGCCACAGCAACCCCAACTGTGTAGAAAGGAGTAAGGTGCAGCAGCCCTGTCAGTGGTGACGGGATAGAAGACAGCATGGTGCAAAAGCCTCAACTGTGGGGCAGGACACATGCAGCATCAGGGTACAGCAGCCCTGACTGAGATGGGGTACATGTGGTGCAGCAGCCCTGACCATTTGGGGCAATGGAAATGGGTAGCAGGGTGCAGAAAAGGCCCCACCTCTGGTGTTAGGGCAACATGGTGCAGCAGCCCCAGCTGTGGAGGCAAGGAATCTGGCACTCTAGGGCTTAGCACAGCACTGCAGCCCTGACTGTGGAGACAGGAACGGGGCAACAGGTGCAGCATGTATGTGAAAAAGACCTAGGAGTATGGATGGATTCTAATTTCTCTTCCTTAACACATATTAAAAACCTTTTTGCCAAATGTAACCGAATAATACATTCAATAAGAAGAACTTTTGTATCGAGAGATAGATTAAGTATTATGAAATTGTACAAAACCTATGTCTTGCCATATCTTGATTATGGAAGTCCAGTTTGGAGTCCCTATCTTCAAAAGGATATTAATTTAATAGAAAAAATCCAGAGAAGGATTACTAAATCAGTTTATGGGTTAAAGAACTATGAATATAATGATAGGTTGAAGATACTAAATTTGTATTCTTTGGAAACAAGAAGAATTAGGGGTGACCTGTTGTTATTATATAAAATTATAAAGGATCCCTTATTGAGAGGGAATTGTGGTTTTAAGTTAATTGAGAGGGAGGCTAACCTTAGGTCACATAACATGCAAATCAAAATCCCTAATGTACTTACAGTTAGACGACTGAATTTTTATAATATGCATACTGCCAGATTGTGGAATTCATTACCAAATTATATTGTAGAAGCATCAACATTTAATCAATTTAAAATAAAATTTGATGATTACTTGCGGAGTTTTAGGATATCGTAATAACCCCACTATGTAGTGGGAGACAATTAAATGGGCATTTTTGCCTACTTTGTCTAATTAAACCAAGTTAAACATCCCTAAATGTGAGGGTGGGGGAGAGAAGGCAGCAGGGTGGGAAGGTGCAGTAGTCCTGATTCTTTAGGCAAGTGATGGAGGTAGCAGGATGCACAATCCCTGACTGTGTGGGAGAAGACAGTGGGCAGCAGGGTGCAGCAGCCTGAAATGTGGAGCAGAAGGCAGGGGGCTTGTGGGGCAGGGGACCGGTGGCAGTAGACTGCAGCTGCCTCAACTGTGGGGCAGAGACATGGTGCATCGGGAAGCCACACAGTGTTTTTAGTTATACACATACATGATGTATTTTCACACAGAAACTACCAAAGACCTGAAATTTATGAGTTCTGACAGGACATGTGCTTGAAATACTGTAGCAGAACGTGACAAGCACCTGTTTCTTAATCTGACATAAAAAAATGTTCTTACATGATTATATTTATGAAGGCTACGTCAAAAACAAACTTTCTGTGAATGAACACAATTTAGATTTATTTTATATTCATTAAACAGCCCTGTGTTACATAGTTAGAAAAAAATTGAGGTTTGATTAGAAAGAACAGAGCTGTGATACAGACATACTGATTTCTCACAGAAAAAAATTTCCACTACTTCAATTCAGCATTGAAACTAAAATGAACAGCTTTTTAAAGAAAGAGAATTATATATTTCAAGCTGATCTATCTAAACACAAACCAGAGACTGGGTTTGTAAGAAACCTGGATAGCTCAGCAGACCATAAATTCTACAGAGTGCTGCACTGATTGGGAATCTGAAACAGCAAGCTACTCCAAAATGATGTCATCACACTCTAAGTTTTACTGAGAGGACAGAAATAACTCCACTGTTTTCAGCCACTACAGAGCAAGTTAACAAATGCTGATTTAAAGAAAACCACAAAATCAAACAGCGTGAAATGTTCAGGAAACACTAGTCACGACACAAGGACTTGAACAGCAACTTTTTAAGCTTTTATTAAAAATATGTAAAAACCGTTGCACATGATCTTTAACAGCTCCTCTTTGAGAAGAGAGCACTTTGAAACAATGTGTATTATCTGTGATTTGCTGCTTTATATCTAAAATGTTTCAGAGGTCCAAGCCTCAGAGAGCAACAGTTGCAACAATGTGTTTACCTTGTTGTGCCTTAAACTGCAAGGTAACAAAAATAACATGAATATGACTCATTCTGCATTACATCATTGTGCAATAGTACCTACTGTAGGGCATACTTTGTGTAATGTATAGTAAGGGTTCAGGTTGAGATTTTCCAGAGTTGTAATTCATTGGCAAAGTTGGCTTGAATTTGTAACATTCTCAGTTTATCTAATATCAGTTTGTGATTGCATAATGAGCACAGTTGCATTTTGTTATGTGGTGGTATTACAGTGACCAACTTACTGTATTGTATAATGAATCCTATGCAATGCTGTGTTCCAGCATGATTACCATATGAAACGGCAGACTACTGCATAAAATGCAGTCCCTGGATGCAGTCCTCACATAGACTCAGCTTTCATAATAAGTTGTGCACTGTAACGCCATATAACAAAATGCAACATTTTTGAAGTGCAAGGGGATCGATAGCTGGCAGGAGGTCATGCTTATTGCTTGAGGTCACCAGTCAGTATTGCTCTCATAAGTTAATTTCTTCAAATTAACATTTATTTATTTAGTTTTTGTTAACCAGGTAAGCAAGCCAAACTCTGCCAAATTTTGGAACATCCTCAAAGAAGTCGAAGGTCAGTCCACTGCAACACCCCTTCCAAACAAAATTGTGTCTGATGGTACCACTTATATGGACAAAGCTGATATACTAGAGAAGCTTAATGATCACTTTGCCACTGCAGGGCTTGCCTTTGACACCTCACCTATCAGCAAACTTAGCCCAACAAGAGACCCTGTTGGCTTCACTGATAACCACAACCATAACCAACTGCATCCCACCTTCAGCTTCCTCACAGTTACGTTCAAGCAAGTGGAGGACCTCCTCCTTTCTCTGGATACAGAAAAGAGTGTGGGTGCAGATAATATTGAACCTTACTTCCTAAAACTTGGCCATACCTATCTGACCGCCCCCATTACACACTATTCAACACCTCTCTGATTCAAGGTGAGCTACGTGTCTTGTGGAAAACTGCCCACATCCTACCATTATTCAAGTCTGGGGATCAGAGTGATCTGAACAATTACCGGCCTATTTCTATACTATCCATCCTCTCTAAATTACTTGAAAAAATTGTCAACATCCAACTTAGAGAACATTTGGATTCACAAAAGTTGCTAAACCCAGCTCAGTCTGGCTTCAGAGCCAAACACAGTACAGTATCGGCTCTTGCCAAAGTAACTACAGACTGGCAAATGGCCTTGGACTCTAAGAAGCATGTATTTGCCCTCTTCCTTGATCTAAGTAAGGCCTTCGATACTGTGGATCATACCATCATGCTTACTGCACTGAGTAACACGGACTTGATAGTTCTGCCATTAAATGGTTCACCAGCTACCTAACCAATAGGTTACAACAAGTCAAAGCCATGGAGATCTGTCCCCACAAAATCCTTGTTACAAGGAGTCCCCAAGGCTCCATTCTGGGCCTATCCTCTTTGCAATATACATCAATAATCTGGACTGCTGGCTGGGCACAGCAAATGTGCACTTATTTGCAGATGATACTGTACTCCTATACCACAAATTCATCCTTGGATTTGGCCCATGAGCACTTACAGAAAGACTCCGTCACCCTCCAATACAACCTTCTCACTCATAAGCTCCTCCTCAACGCCAAAAAGACTAAAGCAATGATTCTCTCACCTAAGTCTACTTCCGGATGTCCACATATCACACAGATCCAAACACTCTTAGATTAACCCCTTGAAGTAGTTGATACCTTTAAATACCTAGGGTTCTGGCTGGATAACAAGCTCAACTTTCTGTGCCACTTAAATGAAACCTCGAAAAAAAAACTAAGACAGCGATTAGGTTTATTCTATCGCATTAAACACCTACTTAAGTTAGAAGCCAGAATGAGACTAGCACAAACTACATTCCTACCTATACTGGACTACGCTGACTTCCTTTACAGTCATTGCCCATCAACGATGCTAAACAAACTGGACACCCTTTACCACCAGGCTTTAAGATTTATCTTAAATCTACCCCGTGGTACACATCACTGTCGTCTATACCAGGTTTTGGGATGGACCTCACTCTCAACTAGAAGAAAAAGGAATGCTCTGCCCTGGTTTTTTAGAGCATTATCTGATAACCTCCTTGCATACATCGCGAACATCTTCAAATGGGCTAAAGGTTCCTATGGCCTGAGACGCTTCTCCATAATCTACTTCCAGATTCCTAGAGTGAAAACTACCCTTGGCTCAGCAGCAATCAACTTCTCACTTCCATCACTTTGGAACACTACTATGCAAGACTCATTAAAATTATCCTCACTTCCAAGCATTTTCACATTCAAAGCTCTATTAATGGATTATCTGAAGGAATCATGCAACTGTTTCAAATGCCGATGACCCCTAAGCCCCGGGTGCCACTCTCAAATCCTACGCCTAAGTATCTCATCCACCCCACATTCCTAACAACAAAAACCTAGGACCTACAAGCATAGTTCCCTTAATCCAAGATGACCCTGCCTATTCTCTACCTTTTACCTATTCTGGCCTCCCTCTTGGCTGCCTACTCTTTCACCCTAATTTCTACCCTATTCCTTAATACCGCCTTATTTTTTATCATTTAGGTATGAGCTCTTACTTAGCAGCGACTGTATGGGATTGTTGTCTCTTCTCATTCCAGTAAAGCTTATCATTATGTACCTTTGCATGTTAATTATGTTGACCGGTATATATAGGCCCATATTGACCAGCACCTTCACAATGTTTTTTTTTTTTTTTGCACTGCTGTCCACCGTAATTGTAATCTTATGAAGTGTACTGTATTGTATTGATGCCCAGGACCGCCTTGAAAATGAGCTTGCTCAATAGTGTTTATGCCTGGTTAAATAAAGTGATTGATTGAGTTTACCACAAAGAGATACATTATCAGACGTACAGAGTAGCATAACATAATTGAGATACATTAAACAGATGTACTTAGCAGCTTGGAAATTCTTGGTTACAGTATTGGCTAAACAGTCAGAATAAAGCGTATTCCAGTGTATACAACAAATTCAGACCTACAACATGGCAGTGTATACCACAAATTTAGACATACAACATTTGTTACATAAAGCACAGATTGGTGCTGTAACTAACAGTTTAGGCAGGACAGTGAGGGGCAGAAGTGCGAGTAGGCGAAAAGAGCCTTGTAGATATAAGCCAGCTTCCACAGCAGGGTGTACCACTGGTCAAGTACTGGAATATGGTAAGGGTGGGACATTTAAGGCATGCAGGCACAGTTTACCATGAGGTAGTTAGCCAGTGCCATTGACAGGGAATGGGTGGAGGAAGAGTGACAGACTTGAGGGGGTAGAACATTCCAGAGTTTCGGAAAATGGTACGAGAAGGCAGTTATTCCAGCTGAGTACTTGTGTCTGGGAATATTTAGTAGTTGGGTGGCAAGGGAACGGAGGGCGTGAGGTGGAGTGGGAGCCAACAACAGTGTTGAGGCAAGGTAGAAGGGGAGGGTGCCAAGCCAGTATTTTGAGATAAATTTGGAGCAGTGTAGGAGGTGTCGATTTTTGAGAGAAGGGAAGGCAAGGGTACGGTAGAGGTCACAGTGGTGGGAGCGGGGGGAAGCATTAAGGGTGAAGCAGCAGAAGGCATTGTAAAGGGAGTCTAGTTTAGACAAGGTGGATTTAGGTGCCGCGCTGTAGACTATATCACAGTAGTCAATGGAGGGAAGGATCATCTTCTGTACTAGTTCCTGCCTAACTGAGAAAGGGAGACAAGAGCAGTTCCTGTAGAGGGCACCTAACTTGGGGCGGAGTTTTTTTTATGATAGCATCTATGTGGTCAGAGAAACTGAGGTGGCGGTCGAGCCATACCCCTGAATAGGAAGGAAGCGCGTCCTCCCAGGGTTTTCCCATCCAGGGTGAGGAAGGGACGGAAATGAGGGGAGTCGGGACAGCTTCTGGCATGTACCGAAGGACATGGTAACAGTTTTTTTAACGTTGAGAGAGAGTTTGTGCGAACTGAACCAGAGTTGAACTTTATTGAAATTGGACTGGAGGTTGGATGCTAGTTCATCCAGGGAGGAGCCAGAGGTGAACAGGACGGTGTCGTCGGCATACATGTGAATAGATGAAGCTGTGCAGATTTGAGGCAGGTTGTTTAGAAAAATAGAACAGGATGGGGACAAGGACTGAACCTTGGGGACACCAGTAGTCACTGGGAGGTGGGGGATGTAGTATCTGCAATTCTTACTGATTGTGTTCTTCCTGAGAGATAGGCACTGAACCAGTTAGTAGCTGAGGCAGAGAGGCCTGCATCCGAGAGGCTTGTTAACAGCATGGGATGGGAGACAGTATTGAATGCTTTAGCGAGGTCGATAAATATCGCTGAGGAGATCAGACCCCTATCCATACCTGTGAGGATGGAGTCAGTGAGTCTTAACAAGGAGGAAGCAGAAACAGAAAGCAGTCCCCTATTCATTTCAGGTGGGATAGCAGGTGGAAATGGATTTCAAAAAGGCTGAAGTGCTGAATGAATTCTTCAGCTCTCTTTTCATGCTAAAGGGTGAAGGATGGGAACTAGCACTAGGTGAGAAGGAAGAGGGGAGTGTGTGTGTGTGTGTGTATCCCAGCCCAATCAGTGTGGAAGAGGTAGGGAAGGAATTGGGTAAATTGAGGGTGGATACATCCATGGGCCAAGATGGCCTACACCCTGGGGTGGGAGGTGGAGGTAATGAAAAATGATATAAGGTTACTGAAGGAGTGGCCAGAAACATGGCAGCTGATGTTCAATGTCAGGAAGTGCACAGTGATGCACTTTGGGAGGAGGAGCCCAAATACCACATACATACTGGGGGGGGGAGGTTAATGGCTGCAACCTGGCAGGAGATCTAGTAGTTATAATCACTGATGACCTTAGGGTGGTGACCCAGTGCAGCACAGCAGTGGGCAAAGCTAATGGGATGCTGGTGTCCATAGGGAGAGGAATAATCAGCAGAAAGAGGGAGGTGTTGATGCAACTCTACAGTTCCAAGGTAAGGCCACACCTGGAGTATGGGGTACAGTTCTGGAGGCCCCATCTACAAAAAGACATAGATTGCATGGAACAGGTGCAGAGAAGGATCACTAAAATGATGCATGGGCTAAGTGGGATGACATATGAAGAGAGGTTGAAGGAGCTGGATCTGTATCCTCTGGAAACAAGAAGGGAGAGAGGGGACATGATAGAAACATTCAAGCTTGTGAAGGAGATCAACAAAGTTGGGGAGAGCTTTCTTCATGGAAGATAGATACAAGAACATGGGGGTATGGACTGAAGGAAGAGGGGGAAGGTTTAGGGGAAACATTAGAAAGTATTACTTCACAGACAGAGTGGTTGAGCTTTGGAACAGACTGCCAGAGGAGGTGGTGATGGCCAGTACAGTGGAGGGTTTCAAGAAGGCCTGGGACAAACACAAGGGATTGTCATGGGTAGTGGTGGGCAAAGTGGGCTCAATTCACTCTGCAAAGTGATTAGCGGAGTGAAGGCGAATTTGCGGCGTGCTCCGCCAATGCAGTGGAGTCATTAGCGTTGATGATGATGGGTAAGCCAAGTCCATTGAAAGCAAAGACTTTGCGTTACTCTGCCTTCCCAGACTATAACTCCACCAATTTTAAAGGCGAAGTGCATTGAAAACAATATACTTGGCCTCGCTTCACCTTGTTTTTAAGCTCCAAAGGTGAATTGTGCAGTGATTCATGGGATTTCAGGTCACATGGGCTCTATACTGTTCTGCACAGCCTCAGTTTGGGGTAGTGTGTGTAGGAAGCTATAGGAGACAGTCTGCTCTGAGAGCTCTCTGTGATTCAAGCCTTCTAAAAGTTGTTAGAAAAAGCCTTTTTGAGTAATTTTTTTGTTCAAATTTAGTTCATCGATTGTAGAAAACCCTCCTATGCACATCTTATTGAGCGTTTATTGTATGCGTGTGGATTTTGAATGTTAATGTACAACATTGAGTCTGTGTAGTAAGAGACAGTGAAAGTGTGCTTTGGGTGAGGGTCGTATCTGTGGTGTAGGTAGATTTAAGTTGGAGAAATAGGGAGTTCTTTGTTTATTGGTTATATTCTTGTTATATGACTGGCTGTTAATGTACACACAGTAATATTGTCAGTAATTGTTGACTTTTTTTTGCTGAGTGTGTGTTGTGTGGATCTGGTGCAGCAGTTCATAATTTCAGGTTGTTTAAAATATGTGGTATATTACTGAAGTTTTCAATTTTCTACGCATTACTTGTAGACAAATTGTGTGTGTGTGTGACTGTGTGTGTGGTGCGTGACATCAAATAATACACCTTTTATTGTGCACAGTGTAATTACAGGCGCAGCAGTGTGAACCTGCTATCCACTGCAGCTGCCTGATTTTGTACTGCCATTGTGGTATTTTTTATTTGTTTTACTGATTGCACTGCCATAAAAATCTGCAGTCATTGACCCCCCCAACTGGCAAAAGAAATTATTTTCCAGATTGGATTGTTTGTGACTTCAGCACCACTGGTTAGTTAAGGTGTTGTTGAACTTGTGACTTTGCGTCTGTATCTGTTGCTGAATCCACTGTTGTTTTTTTGGCTTCACATCCAGCATCCCCCACCCAGAGTGTCAGCAGTGTCAGTGGCTCAGCAGGTAGCACACTCACCTCTGAGGCCGGGAGATCAGTAGGCTGCGGGTTCTATCGCCACACCAGGCACTTGGGTTAATATCCCAATACTGACACTGTAGTGCAGCATGAGGGGGTGCTGCACTCCTGAGGTGCAGTCTTTTGGATGAGATGTTAAAGCGAGGTCCCATCTGCCTGTTCAGATGGTAGTTCAGGTGGATGTTAAAGATCCCATGGCACTTCTCGAAAAGAGCAGGGGAATTTCCCCGGTGCAATTGCTAAATTTCCTCCATTCACAAAAAATACCACCAACAGCTTAATCTGGTTCAAGGTCAGTTGGCATTCATCTGTATACCCCTCCCCCGGGTCGTGCCTGAAAATAGGCAGGAGAGTGAATAGCAGTTTTGGTGGTGGTGGTGGTGAATGCAGTATGTCTAGTGCAAGTGGTACATCAACCCCGGTTGGTAAATCTGGCAAAATATCTGCATTTGTGGGTTTGTCATCATCACCTGTGCAACCGTCTTCATCAAACGTCCACGCTCCACCCCCTGCCATTTGCAGAGCAGAACCATTTGTCATCACACCCCATGTAAAACGTTTGTCAGCCCACATTACAGAGTGTTTTTGCGCATCAGCTGAAGTACCCCCCCAATCATAGTGTCACGTGAACTTAATGCTGCTGTAGCTGAAATGCTGGCAATTGATCTTTTGCCCTTCTCCTTTGTGAAAAATTCTGGGTTCCGGCAGTTTGCTACACGTGCCTGTCCAAAATGAAAAGTCCTATCCAGGACATACTTTTCAACCCCTGCTATCCCAGAGTTTTTCCGTACTGTGTCCGACTCTGTAAGACATGCCCTTCAGCATTCCTCCTCTCCATTCATCCATTTAAGCATGGATATGTGGACAAGGGGCAAAACAGCGGGGAGTTCATATCTGTGTATAACTGCACACTGGCCTCAGGTGCTGGGGGTTGTTTGTACTGTTGGTAGTGTGAATAATCAGTGCAGTAAGGTGGAGTGTCATGGTAGCAATCTTCCAGGAATTTGACAGCATGCAACAACTGCTATGTGCAACGTGACCTGTTCACACACTGAAGGAAACATGTTGGACTTGGTACTTACAGAAATTGACAAGTGGCTGAACCCCCTGTCCCTGAGAACTGAGTTCATAGCAAGTGACAATGGGTCAAATGTGTTGAAATGCATCACAAATGGTGGCTTTGTTCATGTTCCATGCATGGCACACTGTTTAAATCTTGTGGTACAGGAGTTTCTGCAGCACCCTGATGTAAAAGAAATGCTGACAGTTGCACGCTGCATTTGTTCTGACTTTTCACGATCTGCAAAGGCCCGTGACCAACTTTGGCAGTTGCAGATCTGAAACAGCCTCCCTCAGCACCGCTTGAAGCTGGAACTTGTCATCCAGTGGAACTCCACTTTATACATGGCAGAGAGGTTGTATGAACAATACAAAGCCATCTCATAATATCTTGTTATGCTCACTGGCCGTGACAGTTCCGGGGCCTCCATGTCTATGATGACTGAACAGTAGCACCTCATGGACTCTGTAATAACAGTTTTGCAGCCTTCTGAACATGCCACACAGGCAGTGAGTGGCAAGTCTGCCTCCATTAGCCAATCAATTCCACTGCTGCAGGTGCTGAGGCAAACATTGGTGAGTGTACAGCATAGCCTTGATGCTGCCGGAGACAGTGCTAGCAGTATGTTGCTGAAACACATGCTGACAGTATTTGACCAGAATCATCACATCTTGAGCATTCAGCATAGTGACAGCTTTGCAATAGCAACAATACTGGACCCAAGATACAAATGTGGAATTGCCCTAGTACTGGAGGGAGGGCCTGAGCAGGTAACAAATGTCAGTGGGCAACTGGTGCACTTGGTTCATGGGACACAGAAGTCATGTGCCAAGGTCAGCAAACCTCAGCAGCATAATCAGGCTGAAGGTGAACCTTGAGGAGTATCAAGCATATCCTGTAAGGGGAAGAGGACTGTAGTTCCAGGTGGTCTGTCATCCAAAATGGTTGGCATCAACCTACTTTGGGAGGCTTTGCCCAAGTGGGGATTTGTGAAATAAATGATTCTGGAGAGCAGGATGATGCATCAACCACTGGACTTAGTGCAGCACAAAGAATGGTCGAGTCATATTTATCTAAAACAGGTGTCTGTCAATAACTGATGATCCTCTTTTATACTGGAGCAGAAAGGTCACTGAATGGCCAGAGCTGACTGCAGTGGCACTGAAATACCTGACATGCCCACCCTCCAGTGTAAGTGTCGAGAGGGTATTCAGCTCAGCAGGTGCAGTAGTTCGGGATCATCGTACAAACCTCTCTCCTGCAAATGTCAGTTTGCTAACATTCATAAAAATGAATGAGAGGCACATACCAGCTCAGACTGCAACCTCAGTATTCGTACCCCAGCCTAGTCATGGTTTTGGTGATGTAGAAATGGACAATCCTGGTGGCACTGGCAGTGGCAGCATGAAATGTCCTACCACTGATGTAGATGATGACGCAATGGAGAAAGAATTTCCCAGTGGTCAGACTTCAGATATAGATGACTGTGAGGGCAGCTTTCTTTATGAGGATGATGATGAGGTTAATGTTGGCAGGTTTTAACTTAAGTTGTTAAAAGGCTGTCACATTTGTTGTGTGATACAGGTTTTCTTTTTGATAAGGTTAAATGAGTGTCCCACTTAGAGTGACTCACATTCCATATGTCACATCACATTTGTAACAGAGAGCATAATATATCCTGGCCACTGTACCACCACCGTAAGACCGCTGTTAGCTGCTGCCTCCACAGGGAATGACTTTGTGTGCCCCCCCGGACTACCACCATAAGTTCACTGTTAGCCACTGCCACCACAGGGAATGACTTTCTGTGCCACCCCGGACCACCACCATAAGACCGCTGTTAGCCACTGCCACCACAGAGAATGACTTTGCATTCCCCCCTGGACCACCACCATAAGACCGCTGTTAGCCACCGCCACCAGAGGGAATGACTTTCGGTGCCCATGACTTTCAGTGCCTCTCTGGACCACCACCAGAAGACTGCTGTTGGCCACTGCCACCACAGGGAAAGACTTTCTGTGCCCCCTGGACCACCACCATAAGACCGCTGTTAGTCACTGCCACCACAGGGAATGACTTTCTGTGCCCCACTGGACCAACACAATAAGACCACTGTTAACCACTGCTACCCCAGGGAATGACTTTGTTTGCCCCCCTGGACCACCACAGTAAGACCATTGTTAGCCACTGCCACCAGAGGGAATGACTTTCTGTGGCCCCCGGACCACCACCATAAGAGAACAGGAGACCACATCCATCAGCCACAGGCACAAGGCTTCTTACTATTGAAACTATAAAGTGAGTATGTGTACTAATGTTTTTTATGCTATTCAACTTCCCTTAGCTGTGTGTTTTGTTTTCTGTTGCTTTTCTGAGCTCCAATGGTCACACACATACAGTAACTTTATTTAGTTTTTTTTACAGGTTTACAACAAGCGACTCTCCGCTGAAAGTTGGTATCATTGGTACAGCAGCAGTACTGTCCACAGGAACCTATGGAATAGCCATTTCCAATCCATACCGGTAAGTATATATATTTTATTTCATCTGTTCCTTTTTTTTCATAAGAGTTCAATAAATTGAGGATTCATAAACTTGGTGACGTGTACATCACAAAAAATATTTCTGCAACATATCATGCACTATCTGTATTCCAAATTTGCAGCTGTGCAGCCATGACAGTGTTGAAAAAGTTGACCCAGGTTGTGTTACTTGACAAGATGTGGTTTTAAAATGTAACTTGAGTTGAGATGCAGGGACACTGACACAGTGTATTTGTTACATTGTACTAAAATAAGTTGTGATCTGATGATTGCAGTGGGACAGCTTGTTATCTGTGTTAATCCAGATACCCGTGGTACAGCCACAGCTTAAACATAATGGCCCAGATATTCAAACTGCACCAGGCTGTGGCACAAGCTTGGGCACAGCTCAACTTGGCTGTGCAGGGGTGTGGACTGGGCGATATTCAATGGAGCTGCGCCACAGCTCAGCAGCTTTGAATATCTCACCCTGGCCACCCCCAGTGTGCATGGCACAGTGGCACTGCACCAGTGCAAGTGGCCAGAGTGGAGCATAGGGATGCGCTAGCGCAAATTCCATTGTGCCATGCACAGCAACCGCGATATTTAAAACTTAACATGCAAATGGGGCCATAATGTATGCAAGGCACACATGGGGCCATTTGCATGTCATTATGGCCCCATTTGCATGCAGGTGCGCTGATCCCCGACGACTTGTGCCTGGCGCCCTGCCAAGCAGCAGCCATCAGAGACTGACGCCCCCTGCAGCCCGATCGCGGGCATCTGTATAAAAAATGGAAATATCCATCCTATATCCCTGGTGGTCCAGTGGACCGCTATCCATCCGATCGCGGGCATCTGTCCAAAAAGAGAAAATAGTCTAATATCCCTGGTGGTCCAGTGGACCGCTATGTGCCCGATCACGGGCATTTGTCCAAAAAGAGAAAACAGTCCAATATCCCTGGTGGTCCAGTGGACCACTATCTGCCAAATTGCGGGCATCTGTCAGAAACAAAAACCTATTTTGTCCTATATCCCTGGTGGTCCAGAGGACCGCTATGTGCTTGACAGCAGGCATCTGTCAAAACCAAAAAACAATTTCGTCCTATATCCCTGGTGGTCCAGTGGACCGCTATCTGCCCGATCGCAGGCATCTGTAAAACACAAAAACCTATTTTGTCCTATATCCCTGGTAGTCCAGTGGACCACTATGTGCCCGATCACGGGCATCTGTCCAAAAAGAGAAAACAGTCCAATATCCCTGGTGGTCCAGTGGACCGCAATGTGCCCGATCGTGGGCATTTGTAAAAATTAAAATTCCAATATCCCTGGTGGTCTGGTGGTATCCCCCAGCCATCCACTGGGCCCCACCGCCCTCCCCCGTCAGCCAGTGGGTGGCAGCATCCCACCCGCCTACCGCCCCGCCACCGCCAACTGACACCTCAATGGGGCTGCCGCCCATTGGTTCACAGTGTGAGTCAATGGGTATGCAATCCTACGTACTACATTTCAGATATGTGAATTATCTGGGATGTGGCAATGCGCAAGGAAACTCGCCCATTGGCTCATGCTGCGAACCAATGGATGTGCAGCCCTACGGAATGTCGAGGGTGGGCGATGGGGCGGCAGGTGGGTGGGGTGCTGCCGCCCAGCTGATGGGGGAGCGGGCAGTGGGCTCAGTGGGTGGGTGGGGTACCACCAGACCACCAGGGATATTGGAATTTTCTTTTTTACAAATGCCCGGGAGCAGTCCACTGGATCACCAGGGATATTGGACTGTTTTCTCTTTTTGGACAGATGCCCACAATCAGGCACATAGCGGTCCACTGGACTACCAGGGATATAGGATGAAATAGGTTTTTGTTTTTGACAGATGCCCGCGATCGGGCAGATAGCGGTCCACTGGACCACCAGGGATATAGGACGAAATAGGTTTTTGTTTTTGACAGATGCCTGAGATCGGGCAGATAGCAGTCCACTGGACCACTAGGGATTTAGGACATTAATCTTTTTTTTACAGATGCCCACAATCGGGCATGGGGGGGCGTCGCCAGGTGCAGCCAGAACTCGGGTGGCCACTCACAGGTGGCAGCTGCCGTGTTGCACCCTGCAATGCGGCAGCTCACCTGTGGGTGACCATCAGTTGTTCCTTTTTTTGGGGGCATAACTTTGTGCTGGTGCAGGTAGAGGTTGCGCATGCATGGCGCTGCACATCCCTGGCTGAATATCGGGCTGTGCAGGTTATGCATGGGCATGCCCCCCCACCTGTGCCTGCATACATTACTGATGCACTCTGGCACATTGGGATTTGTGCCGCGCACTTTTCCCGTTTGAATATCGCGCCAGCGTGCATCAGTGGGTTGCGCATGGCGCAACCCGTTTGAATATCTGGGCCAATTCGTTACTGCTGCAATCAAGTTGTAATAAGTCCTTCATTTCTTTTTTTAGGAAACTTCCAGATGCTTTGTTGTGTCATAGTTGCCTTATCCAAAGAAGTTCTTCAACATCAGCCCCTCCCCCCCCGGGCTGAGGCAGACATGCAACATGCAGAAATCATTTCAATCGATGACCACGACCATCATTACCAACCAGACTCGAGAAGGATGCAGATGAAATCTGTGAAGAAGTAACCAAATAAGAAACCATTATTGAGACCTACCTGCAAATATGCTTCCTCCCCCCAAAAAATACTTACCTTCATTGGCTTGGGAGTATTCCATTTCCAATTTCAATGCAAACATTTCTTATCAAGCACTGGAATGTGTACACCAACAGTATCTCTGACCTGTGATGCAAAACAATACAATGAGTACATGTCTATATATGTCAACCCCCCACTTAGAAAATACATATATATATATATATATATATATATATATATATAAAACTCACCGAGGCTACTATTAGTGTACATGCAAAGGGCACCCTTCCATTCGGTTGAGGTGATTGCATCGCATTTGCAGGAATCACAGCACACTTTGAACCAGTAACAGTTCTCTCATGGTCATCATTTCTAACGGAACACTGGAATACTAAATGGATTCATGTCATGTTATCCCTCCTTCACATGGTTTGGCAAGACACTGTGCATCATGAGTACATCATCATCATCACAGAGTATGTAAACTTTCTGGACACAAGACAGATGCATTTTGGGGATGCAGAAAAATTCTGGGGACTCTGTGTGACCACTGCGCGCATGAGTTACTACACAATAAATTCTGGGGGACTTTGCGTGTGGTGTAACATTCCAATTTCACTTCCTCAGCACTTGGCAATTTTCTGGACACAAGACGTATGCATTTTGGGAATGCAGAGAAATTCTGGGGACTTGGTGTGACCACTACGCGCATGAGTGACTGCGCAATTAATTCTGGGGGGACTTTGCATGTGGTGTAATGCTCCCATTTCACTTCCTCAGCACTTGGCAATTTTCTGGACACAAGACAGATGCATTTTGGGGATGCAGAAAAAATCTAGGTACTCTGTGTGACCACTGTGCATATGAGTGACTGTGCAAAAAATTCTGGGGGGACTTTGTGTACACAAGACACAAGACAGATGCATTTTATGTGTTGTGATTGTGAGCACATAATGTCATACTTAAATTATAAATTAAAGCAGCAGTGCAACAATGTGGTGAACATTTTTACGTATACTTTTTATGCTCTTTTACATTGCCAGCCACTAGTTGCCTCCTGACTTGTTGGATACCCTTTTTTTCACAAGTTGTGTCTGCTTTACTACTTTTTCTCATGTCTGAAAAAAAAGGAGCACGCCTTTTAATATGGCTCTGACCAGGTTTTCATCACTATTTGCAGCCGTTTTTAAATAAATATTGTTCTGTGAGGTCATAAAACACTGCCTGCTGAATAATTGTTAATTTTACAATAGAAGTAATATATAACAACTGATGGAGAAAAACAGTGGAAAATTCTGATGAAGACCTGGTCCGCACTGTATTAAAACGAGTGCTCCTTTTATTATTTCAGACATGAAAATAAGTACTAAAGCAGACTTAAATATCATACAAGTCAGGATGTAAATAAAGTGGCAATGTAAAATAGCATAAAAAATATAGGTCAAAACTTTCAACAAATTGTTGCACTGCTGCTTTAAAGAGATTCTCCAAGTTACATAGTTATGGTATTGCACCCAATATATGGATGCCTAACCTCCAGAGAAATCTTTGTTGCTCCACATGTCCTTACATAGTGCAATACTTTTCTGGCAAAAATGTTCATAATTTCGGTACACCGGGTCCCAGAGGACTTCCCGTTCTGAAAAGCCGCCCAAGTTCTGCCCCCACGCTCAGCAACGTTATGACGTGATGCCAGGGAGGCACGCTCCATTATCCTGAATGGCCGGCAGCTTTCAGAATGTTTTTTATGTTATAATGTTCAGTTTATGGTGAAACGTGGTCCACCATAAAACATAGCCTACATTTAGTGCTGAATAGAAGGAGAAGAATTTCTTCCATTACTCTTAACATTCCCACAGCAATAAATTTTGATTCTATCAGCAGCAAATGGCCTAATATACTGTCTATAAAAGATGTGTTTGAATGACTGCTGCAGTACTGCTAAAGGTATTTCATGTCATGAATATTTCAATTAAAAAGCTATTAACTCAGAATACTGCTAGGAGCATCTTCTGTTATTGGATTTCATAACAATACCTTCAGAAGGCTTTTCATTTCAACTACTTCATTTATGGGTGTACCATTTCCATTTACATTCCTAATTCCTTAAGTTTTCTTTCCCTTTCTAATATATGGTGACATTACATATAATGCTCTTATGCGACTCAGTATTACATAATTGTACAGCTTTCCGAACATTTTTTCAACCACTGTGTTATAAACACAATGTAATATATGCTTGTAATCTAACACATTTTACATCACTGCAAAATCTGCATATGGCTCCGCTGTTTTAATAAGCAGTGAAGGAAAAAGACTTAGCATTTACCATTTTATTTATTTAGTTATTTCTTATTTCAGTAAAATAGTGGCTCTTACTTTACAGGGAGGGTATTACCTCACTGCATAAAGCACGTAAATATTTGCCAACTGTACAATACACTAGATATGGGAGAATTTACTATTTCAGATTATTTGAATTACAAGTCCAGTTGGCATCATTAATTAAAAAAAATATTTCCACTTCTTTATTATTCTGCTGGAAATAATTGTCCCTGTACTAAAATCAGACTGCCTCTGATCCACTGTGTACATCCAGGTGAATATGTTGCCTTAATGAGGATGGGAAAAAGCTTAAGTTTTCTGATTATCCTGCTAGGGTCATGTGCTACTGGTAGCAGACCTACATGCAGAAGTCAACTCTGTCTGCTGGATGTACAGAACTCATTCATAGCACCTTATTATAACCTCCAAGCAATAATGCCATGCTATTAGCCCCAGTGTTGAAGTTTAAAATGTTGCAATGTCAGTGGTGTGAGTAAAGCATATCACAAAATATATTGAATTTGAATGCAGAACATATTGATTTATTTTTATAAATGTCAGAGCATCAAAACTCAGTACTTACTAGAATGTTCAGGATTCACAAGGTCTACTTTCTGCTGTTGCCTTAAGGTATATTCTTTGACAAAACCCTTGATGTTCTCTCTGAGGCTGATCTTGCAACCTAAGAAAGGGAGAAATGAGGTATCTCCTCCCTATCCCTGGCTGCAAGTTCCCTCCCCCCAGAACACCTGCCTGTTCCTAGTGCGTGACACCTGATGGCCCTTCTTCCCCACACATGTCCATCCAGGTGTCCTTGTCATGCCCCTAGACAAAGTCTTGCCTCCTTTGATGCCTTACAAGGAGGGGAAATTAACTTCTCAAGCCAGAGGAAAAATAGTGCTATCCAGATCCCATACACACACAGGCAACGTAGTAATGAGGCTTCAGTGAAGGACACTATTTTTAACGCTCTGTCATGTTGTTTAGAGGTCAGTTATGCAGGGAGTCCTTTTCTAAAGCAGGACGTCTGCAGGGCTATGCCCACTGCAGTCATAAAAAAGGGACAAAACTGGGACAAGTAAGCAAAAACCAGGACAAAAGTGACATTTTGAGATGCTTGTGGGGAACTGGGACATGCTGCCTAAAATAGGGACTGTTGGTAGCTTTAATTTTAGGCCCTACTCCTAGGATACTCATTTTGTTTACCAGCCTTCTATGTGAAATGGAATTGAAGGCCAAATAGGCCACATAAACTGCTGCTCCCTGGTTCACTTCCTTTGTTACCCAGTGGAAGAGCTTTATCAGGTTTGTCTGGCATGCCATACCCCCAATGAATCCATGCTGCCTCAGATTTTGCAAACTTTTGAAAACAAGATATCCTCCAACCCTTTCTTTCAGTAGTGATTCCATTACTTTGCCCACTACTGAAGTCAGGCTGACCAGCTTGAAATTTCCCACCCCTTCCCTGTTTCCACTTTTGTGGAATGGGACTACATCTGTCCTCTCTAGTCCCCCAGCACCTCCCCTGTTTCTAGTGACTGGTTGAACAATAGTGTTAGAGCTGCAGCCAGTTCCTCTCTGAGATGCCTCAGCAGCCTGGAGTGTACTATGTCTGGACTCATTGCTTTGTCTATGTTTAAATTTGACAACTCCCTCAGGATTCTTTCCACTGTGAAATGGCTATTGTCCACCTTTCACCTCTTTATGCCCTTGTCTTGTAACAAAGGTCCATCCCGTGAACACTGAACAGAAGTATTTGCAATGTATTTCCACTTTTTGTTGGTCATCTTCTACAGAAACTCCCATTTCCCCTTTCAGTCTTACTATCCCTTCCTTGGACTTCTTTTCACTGATGTATTTAAAAATGTTTGATCCCCTTTTTTACTGATGTTGCTATATTTTAGCCATTGCCATATTCAGGAAGACCTTCTGGACACTGAGGTGCTGCCCTATCTGCATGCATCTCTCTGGACTGTGGGATGAGGTAGCCAGACTCAGAGTGGAAATAAACTGGGTCAGGAGTACCATCACCCCTATCCAGGGACCACCCAGTCCAATGCAGCTGCCTCAAAGGATGCCGAGAACGAGGAGCACTTGGATGACAGTGGGCTCAGGGAGGTTAAGAGCAGTCAGGCAGAGGCACATCCCAGATCCTATTCCTCTCAAGAACTCATATGCCACACTGGCAAATGAGGACAACCAAATAGAGTACCAGAGAAGTGGAAGGAAAGGATGTGGAGGTTAGCCAAGGAGGTGACCTCAGTGGGAAAGCAGTGGACCCCAGAGGAGGAGGAAGCAAATCCTGGTGGGGGACTCCATCGTAAGAGGGATCCAGCTAGGAACACAGGAGGGGGAGGACAGGGAGGTGAGGTGCCTACCAGGTGCCACGGCATGGAGGGATGGAAGGAAGATACTGGGGATCATTGGGAAGGCAAGACGGGAGGGTGAGCTGGATGTCATTATCCACCTAGGTACTAATGACTTGGCAAATGGGAAGCCAAAGGAAGTTCAGGAAGAGTTTAGGAAACTGGGGAGGGGTCTCAAGCAAGTAGCTACTTCTGTCACTTTCTCAGAAGTACTACCTGTGAGAGGCAAGGGAGAGCATAGGAGTGCATGCACCAGGAACTTTAACTCATGGTTGAAGAACTGGTGCTGTGAGAAGGGTTTGGATTCATTGGTGACTGGGGACCCACCTGGAGGGATGGAGGTTTGTTCCAGCCTGACGGCCTGCATCCATCCTGGAGGAATCAAGCACTCAATGATAAGTTTAAATGCTACATTGACAAGCATTTAAACTAGCAAAGAAGTGGCAGGCCAGCAAGGAGGGTACCTACTTGCTCACCCCCCACAGCTAGCAGTGGAACCAGTGAACCAGAGGAGTGGCTATCTCTGCAAAGCAGTGTGCAAAAGATGGAGATTAGTGTCCAAAAGGTGGATAAGCAGAAAAGGCAAAATTCAGCAGAAGGGCAGACAGCAAGGAGAACCAGGGATAAATGACAACCAAGGAGGGGCTGGAGTAGAACAGTGAAGCAGTCTAGGGAGATCAAATCATGGAAAGCCATGTGTGCAAATGCCAGGAGCCTTAGCAACAAGATGGAAGATCTGGAGGCTGTCATGGTACAGTCAGACCTGGACATTGTGGCCATCACTGAAACCTGGTGTAATGATAAACATGACTGGGAGATGGCCATACCTGGCTACAACATATTCAGAAGAGACAGAGCAGGCAGGAAGGAGGAGGAGTGGCACTGTATGTGAAAAATGACATAAGGGCCACACAGATCCAGGAGGAACAAAATGGGGAGATACTGTGGGTTAAGCTGGAAAGGAAAATGGGGCCAGCCATCCGCTACAGGTGTGGTCTATAGACCACCAGCCCAGGAGGAAGAAACAGATAGGGAGCTGATGCTAGCCATCCAAGGATGGCAGACAAAATGAGGTAGTACTGGTTGGAGACTTCAATATTCCAGGCGTGGACTGGAGCATCCCACAGCAGCATCAACTAGGAGCAATTTATCCTGGACTCCTTCAGAGTGCCTTCCTCAAGCAATTGGTCATGGAACCAACTCGGCAGAAGGCAATACTGGACCTTGTGCTCACAAACAGGGACAGTGTGATGGGGGTAACAGTGGGGAGCACCTGGGTAACAGTGACCACCAGTCATTGTGGTTTGAAATCACAGAAGAAGCAGAACCAAACCACACAAAAACACGTATCCTGAATTTTAGGGGGCAGACTTTGGGAAAATGGGAGATACTTGAAAGAGGCATTAAGGGAATGGGACAGGAATCAGGGGTTGAGGAACAGTGGGCAGAGTATTTAAAATGGGGATTATAAGAACAACAGAATTATGCATTAAGCAGGTTAGCAGAGGAAAAGGAAGAGGAGACCATTATGGTTTTCCAAAGAGGTAGCAAAGAAGTGAAAGCCAAAAAGATTGCATTCAGGCAATACAAAAAGACACAGGAAGAAGGGGATAGGGAGAAGTACCAGGAGAAACAAAGGGAGGCAGGGAAGTCAGTAAGGGCAGCCAAAGCTCAGACAGAAGAACACATTGCAAAATCAGTGGGTAAAGGGGACAAAACCTTTTACAGGTACATAAGTGAAAAAAGAAAAACAAAGGGAGGGATAGTGAGACTGAAGGGGGAGGATGGGAGCCGCGTGGAGGATGACAACAGTAAAGCTGACATATTGAACAGGTATTTCTGCTCAGTCTTTACTGAGGAAGAGGGGTAATGGGTCTGAAGGGAGTACAAGGGGTGATAATGGTGCAGAAATGGACACAAGTCCCTTTACACGAGAAAGGGTCCTGAAGGAACTGGAAGTAATAAGAGTTGATAAAGCAATGGGGCCAGATGGGGTGCACCCCAGGGTCCTTAAAGAACTAAGAGAGGTGGTGGCTGAACCTCTGGCTATCCTGTTTAGCCAATCACTGGAAACAGGGAGAGTACCCAAAGACTGGAGGACAGCAGATGTAGTCCCCTTGATGCAAAGTGGGAACAAGAGGCGAGAACTACAGACCAGTCAGCCTCACCTCGTGTGGGAAAGATCATGGAAGCACTACTGAAGGAGAGATTGGTGGAACATCTGGTTGTCAATGGACTACAGGACCCAAGGCAGCATGGTTTCACCAGGGGAGGTCATGTCAGACCAACCTCATTGAATTTTTGACTGGGTGACTAGGGAGGTGGATCAGGGGAGGGCAGTGGACATGGCCTGGACTTCAGCAAGGCCTTTGACACTGTGCCACATAGAAGACTATTACACAAACTGGGGAATATGGTGTGGGCAGGACAGTGAGTGTGGTGGGTAGGTAACTGGCTGGGTGGCAGGACACAGAGGTGGTGGTAAATGGCTGTCACTCCACAGAGGAAAGAGTGACCAGTGGGGGTACCAAGGGATCAGTGCTGGGACGGTCCTATTCAACATCTTCATCAGTGACATTGCGGATCTAGAAGGCAGAATTTCACTGTTCGCTGATGACACGAAGCTCTGTAACAGAGTAGACACACCAGAGGGTGTAGACAGAATGAGAAGGGACCTGCAGAAACTTAAAGAATGGTCAAGGGTTTGGCAGTTGAAATTCAATGCAAAAGTGCAAGATAATGCATATGGGACACAAAACCCTGGCACAATATATCAGTTGGGGGTGAGGATATGGCATGCACCAAGCAGGAAAGGGATCTTGGGGTTATCATCTCTGATGACCTCAAGGTAGGAAACAGTGTGACAAGGCATCAGGTATAGCAAATAGGATGCTGGGATGTATAGGCAGGGGCATCACCAGCAGGAAATGGGAGGTCATAATTCCGCTATACAAGACACTAGTGAGGCCACCTGAAGTACAGTGTACAGTTCTGGAGACCATACCTCACGTAAGGACATAGACAGGTAAAGAAGGTTCAGAGGAGGGCAACAAAGATGGTGCATGGATTGCATCACAAGTCCTATGAAGACAGGTTGAAGGAACTGAACATGTACTCCCTGGAGGAGAAGGGAGAGGGATATGATAGAGACATACAAGTATCTTACAGGGAGGAACAGGGTGCAGGAAAACACTATTTTTAAGTGAAAAAGATGTTCCAGGACTAGAGGGCATGGGATGAAGTTGAAGGAGGACGATTCAGAGGAAACATGAGAAAAGAATTTCTTCACAGAACGGGTGGTGGACAAGTGGAACACCCTGCCAGAGGAAGTGGTGGGGGCTGAAACAATCACGGGATTTAAGAATGCATGGGATAGACATAAAGGAATTCTAGAGGTCAGGGGTAAGGGGAAATAGACTTCTAGGAAAACAAACTGAACTTACAAGCTCAAATGGGCAGACTGGGTGGGCCATAGGCCCTTATCTGCCGACACTGTCTATGTATCTATATATCTATGTATTTTCCCATTTTTCACATTTGCATTCCTAACTGCCACCCCTGCCTCTCTTTCTTTCTCCTGCTAACTCTCCCTATCCTCCTCCTCCTCCTTCTTCTGTGTTCTTTTGTGTTTTCTGAAGGCTGGGGGTTTTTTGCACTTACTTTTTCTGCTACCACACTAGAAAACCATAACAGTCCATTTTTTTATTGACCTTGCTGACCTGCTTGATACACAATTTAGCAGCTTTTTCAATTGCTTTCTTATTGTAGCCCAGTATTCCAATATCTTATTAAATAAAAAATAAAAACTCTTCTTTTACTCCCCTCTAGTTTCCCTGTTCCTGCAAGGGTGTGCCTGAAGCATTCTCCAATTTTCTTCAAATCTGCCCCTCCCCCAAAGTCCAGGACCCTTGTCCTCATGTGGTTTGATTCTGGCCCTGTTCTTAAATTAAACCACACTGTCCGGTGATCACTGGAGTATCCTGTGATAATAGCGACTATATAATTGTGATTGTTAAAAAGACGACTAAAAAATAGCAATCCCTTGAATGGCGACTGGACACAACAGCGCATAGCACGTTACAACGACTTCTACTGCGATTTGCACAACAACAATCATGACTGTCTAATAAGTGAAAAATGCACAACAGCGCATAGCATGTTACGTTATTATACACTATTATGATGGCTCGCTAACTTGCCATTGCCCCTGCGGTCCTACGGTTGACTCCCAAACACACTTCCTAATTGCCTTTGCACTGTGGCTATTTGTGTTCCATACAGCAGCACTCCTTACCACTAATGGGGTTGATACTTTTGTAGTGGTCCCAAGGATCAGGAAGCCTTCTGTGATCAGTTGCTGATTGATGGCTTTAGATGAGGATGTGCAGCTTCAATTGAGGATTGCTGGTCACAGGTATCTGGAGGCATAGCTTTTGGCGAGCTCTTGACAGCTTTCTGAAAAAGCTCCAGGAGACAAAGGCACATTCTGTTGCAAGGGCCCTCTTCAGCTTGATTAAGCCCTATTGACCCCATAGAGAGATCTCCAGCCACGCTTAGCACAGAGCAGGTAGGGAGCAAATTATAGCTTTCTTTTATTCCCAGCATACTCCTTACAAGTCCAAGAAGGCTTCCGAGAATGGTCGCTGATTGGTGGCTTTCCTGTAAGAAACTCAAACAGACAGACCTTCTGTGACTGCATGGCGCTATTTTGACGGTTTAGCTAAAATCGCAATGCTATTATGATGGCTCGCTAACTTGCCATTCGCGGTTTTGAATTCGCCATTATTTCTGGCGCTATTTTGCAGTTGCAATTTTAACATGGAACTAATCACTGGTACCCCTCTGTGACATCAGCTATGCTATCCCCATTTGTCAGTACTAGATCCAGCAATGCCCCCTCACAAGTGGGTTCGTTAACCAGTTGCCTGAGGAACACCCCTAGCAGGGAGTGCAGGATGTCCCTACTCCTGGTCATTGTTGCAGAGGGGAGGCTTCAGTCTATGTCCAACACAATGACGTCTCCTAGTAACATCTGTCTCTTGTGAGTCATCTTATGGATTGCTTCCAACATTTTTTTGTCCATTGCTGCACCCTGTGATTGAGACCTGTAGACAACCCCTATGCAAAGAATTGCCCCATTCCTCTTTTCCAGAGTAACCCACAGCACTTCTGTGCCCTCCTTCTTTTCCTGTATTTCTGTAGCCTTTACGTTGTTTCTTACATAAAGAGCCACTTCTTCCCCTTTTCTTTCCATGCTGTCTTTCTTAAAAAGGGTCTATAATGGTACAGCCACATTCCAGTTCTGGTTTTCCTTAACCAGAATTCTGTAATGGCTACTAAGTCCAGGTCAGCTTCTGCCACGGTGGCCTCTAAGCTTAAAGTTCTGCTGCCCAGACTACAAGTGTCGGCACACATGGCTCTCCAGATTTTAACGCTTTCTCTCCTTTTTGGCCTTTTCCCTCCATTATCATGCCCTCTTCTCTCAGCTTTAAACTCTTCCTCTGCACTGGGTCCAAACAGTGGCAACAAGAATTGTGCAGTGAGGAACCCACAGTAAAAATAGGGCATATTTTTCCTTTTGTGGGAGGCTGTGCCCCCCACAAACCCCCAGACTAAGGGATTCTAACTCTGGGGGAGCAGATATTGGGGAAAGTTAAAAATCGGGGGGGTCATGGAATACTGTTTCCATGGCCCCACATAAATAAGTGTAAGTCCCGAGTGCACTAAAACCTGTTGGAGACCAGGACTGGAACCCTGGTCTCCAATGGCACTGGCTGAGCTGCTAGATGCCCCAGCCCTCCACACCATGGGAGCAGCTCAGCCAGTCTCCTGGTGCTCTTGTCAGTCTCCAGCACCATGGACAGGGACCGGGGGAGTGATTACAGCAAGTGCTGTAAATCTCCCCTTGCTGTCCTGTATAGTGCTTACCAGACTAGCACTGTGACTTGCAGTGCTCTTTTGGTAGCGCTTTATTGACCAGGTACCTTTTTCCTGTACTTCTCAAACTACCCACCCAGTGCTAATGGTGAAGATGGCGGCCACGCTGGGTCAGCCATTAGCACAGTTCTAAAGAACTGTCTAGTTTTTAATTAATTATTGTGTGCTTATTCTATGTTCCTGGTAGCTTCTATTTATCGAATTTTGTTATTTTCTAAGTTAAGTTCAGGTGTGGCAGTGAGCGGCGGGAGTGTTTGATTTTTCCAGTGGATCATATTTGGCATGCGGTGAACTGTTGTGGAAAATGCAGCTAGACCACTATTGTGAACAACGTCATCTTTCTATTGCTGGACCACTTGCTGCACCCACCTTGTGTGTTATCGTTACCTGTTTCTGAATTCATATCAGCCGGGACTGCTTTTAGCGAACCGGTGTTGATTTAATCCTTGAAGGAGTTCTTAACCTTAATCAGCAGGCTAAATCGTGTCTCACTTATTGGATTTTCTATTTGGACTCTGTCGGCTGTTTGACTGGGGGAAGGCTGCTACCTAGTGGGAGTCTACGAGGTGGAGAAGTCTAAGTCTGTCAGGCTTACCTGGAGGTGGGTTTGGGGGGCCGCTGCTCTTCCCTGGAGGGGGTTGGGAGTGCATACTGGAGAGTGGGTACTGGCCATGCCTCTAGGGCTGCGGGGGTTGCTTGACAGGAGCTGGGCTTCCCCGGTGACCTATGTGGGGGGGTGTAGTAGTGCACCCTGTTGCCCTCCTTTTTGGGGTGGCTGGAATTTGGCTATTTTGAACTGTAGAAGAACTTTCCCATGCTGCACCCTGTGCACCTTTTGTCCTCCTTCCGGGGTGGTTGGGACTTGGCTATTTTGGATCACGGAAGAACTTTTCCATGCCATGTTTCTATCTTCACTTAATTGATTCGGTTTTTGTTTTGATGTTTAGATTTAAATTAACTTCTGTTAGAAGCTACTTTCTGAAGCTGAGAGGCAGTGAGAGGGCCTCTTCCTTTCCAGAGCTACAGTACTTAATCTGAGTTGTGGATAAGACTGTAAGAGGGTTATATCCTTTAGACTGATTTTAATGAAAAAGAGGTGGTGAAAGCCCTCTTTTTCAATCTCAGTTTGAGAGAGTGTTGGTGAGAGCTCACTCTAATACTTTAATATTCCAATATTTAAATTTTCTTTAATATTTTCGCAATATTTCCTTGAGGGTAAAAACTGGCTTTTCATTATCTGGAAGACAGCATTTTTTCTTTACTATATATGATAGAGAACTGTGCTGTAAAAACTTTTTAATTTGAGTTGTGTAATTGGTGGGTGTTTGGAGGGTGTGTGTGTGAGTAGGGGGAGTGTAAGTACATGGCAGGTGGGTGGTTGGTTGTAAAGGTTGAAGTTGTGAAAGTTTAGTTAAATTTGGGGATTATATCTGAGGTGGGGTGATATTGTTTATATTAGAAATGTGTTTGGGACAGAAACCCCTAAGGTGCAGCTACTTGGGAGGCTTCCTCATGACCTTTGACCCTTTGAACTTCCAGTGCTCCCAGTTGAGGCCTATAGGAGGTGTAGGGCCTTTTGGATAACTAGGAGAGGTGGACCGGAGGGGGCTGCACTTGGGTGGCTGCCGGAGGGATTCAGGTGGTAAGGACAAGTAGATGACCTGGGGTGAAATGGGAACTTGAAAGAGGGTTGCCATGTTTAGTTCCCATACCCAAGGGCTCCACCTGTGTGGGTGGGCAGATGATGGGCACAGTTATCCCACCTCATCCTACTCAGGTTGTGTTATGCAATGCCAGGTCAATGAGGAAAAAGACTGCCATTATGGCAGACTTGATATCCTCAGTCGACCTGGCTTGCATCACAGAGTTATGGCTGGATTAAAATGCTGCTCCCATTCTGGAGGCGGCAGTTCCATATTCTGTGATACACACCCTGAGAGAGGATCACAGGGCCGGGAGGTGGCCATTTGTTTTAAGTCTAGCCTGAGCCTCACGGTGCTAAATGTAGGTCTTACACATTCTTTTGAATGTGTGGCCACCCGGGGAGGTGTGAATGTGGGTTTCAGGGTTCTCCTGCTCCATCACCCTCCGGGAGTGGGTGGAGACTTTTTGAGGGAGGTTGAGGAGCTTGTTGACAGCCTGGTGCTGGAATCCCCCAGGTGGTTGATCCTGGGGGACTTCAATACATGGGTCGACAACGGGCTCTTGAAGTTTGGAAGTGACCTCCTGAAGAGCATGGAGGCCCTGGGCCTGAACCAACAGGTAACACTGGTAATGCACTTGGGTGTCCACACATCAGACTTAGTTTTTTTAATGGGTCTTAATATTATTGACCTTCAGGTTGATCTGGTGGTTTGGTCGGACCATTGCACCATGGGGTTCATGTTTACTGGCCCCCCAATGGTCCAACCCCTATGGAGATGGTCCGGTACCACTCGTTAAGAGGAGTTTCCTTTATGGGACTATCGGTGCTGTTGGACCTATCGAGAGTGGGGGCAGCTTGTGTGATGGTGCTGGAGGAAGCAGTGACAGCCTATAATGGGGCCGTGATTGCAGCTTTCAATGCCATCACACCCTTTTGTGTATGCCCCTTTCCTACTCACCGGAGATCCCCTTGGTGTGATGGGGAACTCCAGAGTTTAAAGACTAAGGGGTTTAGGTTAGAGAGATGCTGGAGGAGATCTGGCCAGATGGAGGGCAAATTGATTCTGCGGTCACATTATGTTGTATATCAGGGAGAAATCTCCTAAAAGAAGACAGGGTTTTTGTCTAGGGAGATTGCTCTGGTGGGGAACAGACCAGCTCAGCTCTTCTGTATGGTAGACAGACTTTTACATCCTGCCTGCCTGTCTCCGTGCGGGAGGAGCAGTTTATAACATTAGGTGCGAGGAGCTGGTTCTGATCTTCGCTGTCAAGGTGTCCTCTATCCGGGATTAGGTTTCCTTCAGTATCTCTCAAAAAGGATGCAGTGTCCAGCCTGAGTTGTGATGAAATACTTCTCTGGTCTGGGAGGAGTTTGAGCTAGTTGGGGTGGAAAAGGTGATGGGGATAATCTCAAAACTACGACCTACACAGTGTGATCTTGACTCAGGTCTGACCCGCCTTGTTGTTGGATGTTTGGACCTGATAGGACCTGTGGTTGCTGAGATTGTCTGGAGTTTGTTGAGGAGTGGGATCTTTCCGGTGTCCTTAAAAGAGGCTCTGGTTAGACCCCTTTTAAAGAAGCCCTCTTTGGACCCAGACTGCCTGAGCAACTACAGGCCAGTCTCAAACCTCCCATTTTTAGGGAAGGTTATAGAGAAAGTGGTGGCCATTCAGCTTGAGAGACACCTTCCATCTACCTATGAGCCTTTCCAGTCTGGGTTCTGGGTGAGGCATAGTATGGAGACCACCCTGGTAAGGGCGCTAAATGATCTCCTGATGGCGAGAGACAGGAGAGCTTGTACCATCTTGGTTCTCCTGGAACTCTCTGCAGCATTTGACACCATGGACCATGAGGTGTTGCTTGACCACCTGTGGTTCTGGTGTGGCCTGTCTGGCAATGTCCTCCACTGGTTCAGGTCATACCTGAGGGACAGAGTGCAAAGGATGAAAATGGGACTTGTCTCATCTAGCCTGAAGCCTCTGAGCTGTGGAGTGCCACAGGGGTCGGTCTTGTCACCCTTGTTGTTCACGGTGTACATGATGCCATTGGGGGATATTATCAGGCAGTATGGGTTGGGTTTTCACTGCTATGCAGATGATACCCAACTGTAATTGCCCTGTGCACCTGATGTCCGGGTGTCAGATTCCGTATTTAACAACTGCCTCGAGGAAATCCAGGCATGGATGACTCAAAACTGGCTTAGACTCAACCCAGACAAGATTGAGGTACTGGTGGTGGAGCTGGGTTGTCGTGGGGGGGCGGGGGATGTCCCTAAATCTAGTATTGGGGGGCATTCCCCTTGTCCCTTCTAGACAGGTGAAGCATTTGGGTGTGATCCAGGATGACAGTCTGATACTTGATGCATGGGTGTCGGCTATGATCAAAAGTAGTTTTTATCATCTCAGGAACATTGCCCGAATCCGAGCCCTGGCCCCTCCTGGGGACCTGCCCACACTGGTACATGTCTTCGTAACTTCCAGGCTGGACTACTGTAATGCCCTGTACTTTGGGTTATCTGGAGGCAACCTCCACAGGCTGCAACTGGTGCAGAACACAGCGGCAAGACTACTGACTGGGGTAAAAAGGTGTGAACATATTACCCCTGTTCTCTGTGGACTGCAATGGCTGCCAGTCAGGTCGAGGATTGTCTTCAAGATTGGGCTCCTTACCTATAAGACCCTGCATGAGTGTTGTCCCGCCTATCTGCAATATCTCCTTGACCCTTACCATCCAGCCTGGATGCCCCATTCTGCTGAGGGGGGCCTCCTGGGGGTTCCCAGGATGACGTTGCGGCACTCAGAAGATAGAGCATTTGCAGTGGCCGCACCAGCCCTGTGGAACTCCCTGCCTGATTATTTTATTTTTACTTATTTAATTTATTTATTTTAGTTTGGGATTAATACATTTGGGTCAATGACTCATTTTCAAAGGTTCCACATCAGTGTTGAACAAACATTACAAAAATACAAGGTTTACAGAGAGAAAAAAAAGAAAGAAAAACATTGAAGCATATACACAGGCAGCAATAGTAAAGTTTGAACTTATACACATCAAATTAGTACATATTAACAGATAGACTGATTAGATAAGAGAGGGTTGGGGGGGTCAGCCGGAGGTGGCATCATCAGAGGTGGGAGAAAGGTGGAGCTTTCAACCAAGTGAGGCCATTTAATTTAAGGAGGGGGGGCCCATCGGTGGAAGCCTTTAAAAGGGGGTTGAAAATGTTCTTATTTGAATTAGCTTTTATAATGTGATTTTACTGATAGATAGAACTAAATTTTGTACTTACCTTGATTTTAGTATGTATGTTTGGTGATTTTAAAATATTGTATTATGTTTTTACTGTTAAGGGCCCAGTGTCCCAGGAATTGGGCGCTTTATAAATAAAAATATCCATCTAAACTACATTTTTATTGGATTCCTTCTAGGGTTTCACTCCATCTGAAATTCTATAGTTAGCCTTAGGAACTTGAGAGAGGGGACAGTTTCTGTCTTCTAGTCTTATTCTGCCTCTCTCCTCGACTAGTTCAAATGCCTGCCAATTTATCATTTAAACCTTTCACTGAAGACTGGAGCCCCTCTCATGGATGGATGCAGACCATCTCCCTGGTACAAGACTCCATCCCTTCAAGTGGGGTCCCAATCCCCAATAAACCCCAAACCTTCATTTGATGTCTAGTTCTGTCTCCCTCCTTGCTGTCCCAGCAATCTTCTTGATCATCTTTCCATCCCTGCATGCTGTTGCACCAGGTAGGCACCAAACCTTCCTCTCCTCATCACTACTTTCTCCCAACTCTACCCACTTAACAATGGCATCATCCATGAGGATTCATTTCCTCCTCCTTGTCCTCCTCTGAGGTCTCCTGCCACTCCCCCTATGGGTCTCCACAGGGTAGGACCACAAATCCCCGTTGGCCACTACTGTAGGTTCCTCAGAGAGACATTCCCTCTCTGACAGGATGGTGTAGGAGTTCTGTAGTGGAACCAGTTTTGGGATGTGCCTATCTTCCACCACCCTAACCCTTCCTGAGCCCAGTGTTGCCTGCCATTCCTCTGTCTGGGCAACATCTGAGGTAACGGCTCTGGACTAGATGATCCTCTGATGGAGAAGGTACTCCAAACACAAGCCTTTAGTCTGGCAATTCTACCTTCAGCCCAGAGAGGTGTATGACTATAGGGCAACAACACAGTCTCCAGAAGGTGTGCTGTCCCACAAGCATTGCACTGCACAACTCCCCTCATTCTAACTTGTCTGCCTTTTTGTAGAGACTTTTTTAGGGGCTTGCAAAGGCCCCTTGGATTTCATAAGTTCTGAACCTTCAGCGTTGCTTAGCCCTGTATAGGGTGTTACACCTGTTTTCCTACATGATACATTTTGGCTGTAGATGGCTGCTTACTCCTTTTATCTACTCACAGTTTGTGGAGCAGAGTGCATGACTGCTGGTTGCCTCCCCTGGCTGCCTCCCTCCTGGCAGACTCCCCAGTGCTGTCCTTTGTGCTAGGGTCCTTTGCATTATTGAAGTATATACAATAAACAACGTCTTAGTACATACATTAAAAGCATACAATGCAATCAAACATTGTCTGTTGCTCATCTGTCAGCCCAGTATCCGTGAAGTTAAAACATAATTACCTGACACCATTTTCCATTACGTTGTTGAAAGGGACACATATCAAGTCCCGTTCACTTGGTTTTCTGTTATAGCTGTTAAATGTTTTCTCTCTCTTTACCAGATCAGTCATCAGATTGAGCCATATGTGATACTCAGGAGGATTATTACTATCCTTTCATTTCAATAAAATAAATTTTATTATCTATTGTAAAAATGGCCTCAGAAATACTCCATTCTTTTTCCATATTATATGTTCTCCTTTGCGGCGATGCCATTCTGGGCTTCTGCTCAGCTCTTCCCTGTTGTCTCCCCACCATCCAGCACCTCCCCAGGTCTTACCTGAGGCCACAGTACGGCACAGATCCCCCCATGTGGTAGGGTCAGGAGGAGAGTGCCATCCTCCCCCAAAGCACAATCCAGTTCATGTTCGGAGTCGTGGTGATATGACTGGTATCAGCTAGCGGGCAGGTTATATGAACGCACGCCCTGCAACTTTTTCTATTTTTGTCCCATTCCTCACGCAGGGGTGTGAATGTTAGCATGCACATATGGAGGCTCGCACATGCCGTGGGGTCCCACAGCACCTCCATGCTACTGCCCTCCTCGACCTGCACTGCCACCAGGCCTCCACTTGGTGGCAGTCATTCAACAGTGCATGGAGTTGATTTGATTTGATTTATTTAATCTGGTTAGTCCATTGGCCAAAAACCCATTTTCATGGTCAACCAGAGTGCAAATTAAATGACACATAATAAATACAAAAATATAGAGGGTACAGAATGATACACACACAAGACCTAGTCAAGAACAAATTCAGGACATACAAAATTTAAATTACACAATGCATCTGTATTCATTATCCTGAAATAAATTCTTTATCAACATATTTCTAAATCTGCACATTGTAGTTCCAAGGCAATCCAATTTAGTAATAATAAAGTTAAATAAAACAAAGGTAATTTATACAACAGTCTTTTGTCCAATCACAGTTTTCATTTTTGGTACATAAAATAACACTGACTTGACGTTCGGGTGGAAAATGGGTTTGCATATTTCTTAAATAAAGAATGAAAGTTGACAGGAACCCTATTCATGGTTAACTTTTTTGCTAGCAGTACTATTTGAAATTTAAATCTTTGCTCCAAAGAGAGCATCCCTGCTTGTTTAAAGAGGGTACAATGGTGTGAAACATAGAAACATAGACTTTGATGGTAGATACAGACCGCTTGGCCCACCTAGTCTGACCATTTCCCTACCTACTGGACAAGCTGCAGATCCTATTTAACCAACAGCCTATTTCTTCCTACCCCCCCCCCACCAGAATTGCTTTATGTCTATCCCATGCATTCTTGAATTCCCCCACTGTTTTCAACCCCACAACCTCCTCAGAAAGGCCATTCCATGCATCCACCATCCTCTCTGTGAAAAAAATACTTCCTCACATGGCCCCTGAGCTGTCTTCCCTCTATCTTCAAATTTTGTCCTCTTGTTTTTGCACATCTCCTTTTCTGAAAGATGCTACCCTCTTGGACTTTGTTGATTCCCTTGAAGTGCTTAAAAGTTTCTATCATGTCCCTCCTCTCCCTATTTTTCCTCAAGGGTATACATAATAAGCTCCTTTAGTCTGCCTTTGTATGGTTTCTGGTGAGGATGAAAATAAAACTTGAAATCACTCTCTGTCACTTTAAATCAGGTGAAATAAAAGCAGCATGGATAGCACTCTGGCCACACTCCCTGAAGAAGGGTCACGAGTAAGATCCAAAGCGCTGGGGTTACTGTAGCCACGGGCTGCATGTTTTTTGCAACATTTGGTTGTACAGACTCTCATTTGGATTGGTTTAGTACATCTGTGGCTCTTCCTACTTGTGTTTGATATAAAAGACTTATACTGGAATGAGCACCCGCATTTTTGTGAGCGCTCCCATTTCTGTGTTTGTTCCTTCACCATTTCAGTTGTCCTCTCTGGACTGCCTTCATCCTATGTCCTTGTGGAGATGAGGTCTCTAGAACTGGACATAGTACTCCAGATGGGGTCTCACAGTCTGTACAGAGGGATAACAACTTCTTGTTTTCTACTGGTGATGCCTCTCCCTATATATCCCAGTATTTCCCCATCCATCACTACTACCATCTCACATTGTTTGCTAACCTTTAGGTCATCTGATATGACTACTCCCAGGTCCCTTTCTATTTTTGTTGCTGTTACTACCTCCCCCCCCATTGTGTACTCTTCTCCTGGGTTTTTGTTTCCCAGGTGCATTACTTTGCACTTCTTTGCATTGAATCCAAGCTCCCATACTGCTGACCATTCCTCCAGCCTTGCCAAGTCCCTTTTCATCCTTCGCCCTCCCCCATGTATCAACCCTGTTGCAGATCTTTGTGTCGTCTGCAGAGAGGCAAACCTTTCCTTCCAGTATCTCTGCAGTGTCACTAATAAAGACATTGAAAAGGACTGGACACAGTACCAAAACTTGCAGTACCCGACTAGTAACCCCCCTTTCTTCAGAGTGGACTCCATGTACTATTACCTTCTGTGTCCTGTTGTCCACCCAATGTTTTACTCAGGCTACCACCCTGGGACCCACTCCCAGGCTGGCTAATTTGTTTATTAATCCTTTGAGTAGGACTGTGTCAAATGTCTTGCTAAAGTCTAGGTAGACCGTATCCACAGCCCCTTCCTGGTCTACTACTATGGTCACCCATTCAAGGAAATTGATTAGATTTGTCTGACATTACCTTCCCACTGTGAATCCATGCTGCCTTGGGTCCTGTGCCCCACAGGCCTCTAGGTACTCAGCAATTCTTTCCTTCAGAAGTGATTCCATCATTTTCCCTACCACTGAGGTCAAACTGACAGGTCTGTAGTTTCCTGCCTCTGTCTTGCTCCCACTTTTGTGAAGGAGAATCACATCTGCCCTCCTCCAGTCCTCAGGTACCGCACCATCCTCCCATGATTTGTTAAAAAGGGTAGTCAGTGGTATAACTAGTTCTCTCCTTAGTTCGTAAAGATTTCCGGGGTGAATCCCATCAGGCCCCATTTTGTTCACCTTCAGTTTTAGGAGTTCTTTCAGAACACTTTCTTCTGTGAAAGGACTGGGATCGACCCCCCCCCATCCAGAGTGCTTCTGTTGATTGGATTAGGTACCTCACCCTCCTCTTCTTTTGTGAGTACTGAGCAGAAGTATTCATTCAGTATCCCTGCTTTTTCACTGTCCCTCTCTGCCCACCCACAGTCCTCTTTTTTCAGCCTCACTATCAGTCCCTTTGTCTTTCTTCACTCCCAAATGTACCTATAAAAGGTTTTATCCCCACCTTCTTAACTGAGTTGGCTATCTTTTCCTCAGTTTGGACATTTGCAATTCTGACTGCCTTCCCCACTTCCTTCTACTTTAACTGGTACGGTTCTCTGTCCTGCTCCTTCTGTCTTTCCTTATACATCCTAAATGCTATCCTTTTTCCCTAACCTTCCCTGCCACCTTTTTTGAGAATTATAGTGTTTTTTCTTTCATTTGGATTTATTTTCATCACCCAAAGGTTTGTTGCCTCCATGATGGCAGTTTAATGTTTCCCCATTGTTGCTCCACCCCTCCTTCTTACCTATTTGCTGGTGCTTTTCTGAGGCACTCTCCCATTTTGACAAAGTCTGCCCTCCTGAAGTCCAGTACCCTCACTTTTGTATGGCTTGACTCTGCAGCTGAGTCTATTGTGAACCACACTGTTTGGTGATCACTTGTCCCCAGATAGCTACCCATTTGTAGATCTGAGATCCTCTCTCCATCCCCTTTTGAGAGTACCAGGTTTAAGACTGCTCCCTTCCAAGTGGGATCCAACACTAGCTGTCTGAGGCATGCCCCCTGTATGGCATCAAGAATGGCCCTGCTCTTGGACATGGCTGCAGCAAAGGTGCTCCGGTTAACATCTGGCATATTCAGGTCCCCCATCAATAATATCTCCCCTTTCTCTGCCATCCTAAGGATGCCTTCTATCATTTCCTTGTCCATTTCCTCGCCCCAAGACGGGGGTCTGTATACAACCCCTGTGCAGATTGTGGTGCCATTTCCAGTCTTCAGGGTGACCCACAGTGCCTCCTTTCCTCCCTGTTTACCATTTTGTTCCATTGCTTTGATCCCTTCCCTTACATAGAGAGCTACTCCTCCTCCTCTTCCACCCTCTGTGTCCCTCCTGTAGATTGTGTACCCTGGTATGTTGACATCCCAGTCATGGTTTTCTGTGGACCATGTTTCTGTGACTGCCATGATATCCAGGCATCCCTCTTCCATTAAGGCCACCAGTTCAGGGAGTTTGTTACCTAGACTATGGGCATTGGTACTCATTACCCTCCATCTTTTGATGGCCTTACCCATTTTTGCCTCATCCCTCTCCTTACTGCTATTGCCTTTTTCTCCATTTACCCCTGCCCTTCTCCCTATCAACGTCTCTATCTTGGTGTTTACCTCATTAACTACCCTGATTTATTTTGGGGGGGTTGGATTTTCCTGTTCCTCTTCAGTGCCTTCCCCCTTGACTAGTTTAAATGCTTGCCAATTAAGCATTTAAACCTATGACCTAGGATCCTGGTTCCCCCCTGGACAGTTGCAGACCATCGTGCCAGTATAGGCCTGAATCCCTCCACGTGGACCCCCAGTTCCCTGTGAAGCCAAAATCCTGAGCTCTGTACCAGTTTTTCAACCACTGATTGAATCCCATGGTGCCATGGTGTGGAGCACCCTAGCCTCACCCATGCCATAGACAGTCAGCACCTCCGAGGAGGTCACCATGTGTGCTACTTGTCTAAGGCCCCTCCCCAACTCCACAAACTGCTCCTGCACTGTTCTGATCCCTTTTCCAATCAGGTCATTTGTCCGTAGGTGGACAATGACATCCAGATCACTCCCCCATGCAGCTGCTCCCATAATCCTGAGGATTCACTCCCTGTCCCTCCAAGCCATGCCACCAGGCAGGCACCTTACCTCCCTCTCCACTCCCTCTCCAAATTCTACCCTTCTAACAATAGAATCTCCTACCAAGAGTTGTTTCCTTCCACTGTGGGGTCCCGTGCCACCCTCCTGTGGGTCTCCTTTGTGGAGGTTCCCAGTATCCTCCTTGGTCTCCATTGTGGGGGCCTCCATAGAGGAACCACACTCTGCCAGAATGGCATATGAATTGTGGAGAGGTGCAACTGGAGGAATGCACCTTTGTTCCACCACCCTTACCCTTTCAAAGTCCACTGTGGTCCAGCCACTGCTCTTTCTTGGTAACATCTGAGGCAGTGGCAGTGGTCCTGGAAGTCCCTGGATGGGAGAAGAGGTCCCTCGAATCCTGGACAATTCAGCCTGGAGATTAGCAACCTTCTCCCTCAGCCCAGAGAGGTGCCTGCAGATGGGACAACACCACATCCTCCAGAACATCTTCTGGAAGACTGCTGCTCCACAGCTATTGGACTGCACCACTCCCATCATCTCTTATTTGTGGCCACTTAACTGTTGTTTTGTATACTTAGTCTTCCTCTCTCTGTTTATTATTTATTTATTTTTTGTATATAATTTTTTTCTCCCTACTTTCCTACTGCTTCCATGCCCTTAAAGCTTCTGATCTTCCTGTTCTGGGACAGGAAGTTCCTATATTCCTCAGTAGTCCTCTTCTTACTTGCTCAGAGTCAGACCTCCAGCAGCTGGGGGGACGGAGAGCTATTATTTTCCTTCTAGGAGGGTGAGTCTTTTGTGCCTCTGTGATCACACCCTTCCTGCTCCCAAACAGGAAGTCCCTGTTATTAGTCAAATCCTGTGCCTATAAAAGTAGAACTGGCTATGGTTGGGGGTGATGGGAAGGGAGGGAGGGCTGTATAGTCCTAGTAGAGTAGTAAAGTTCTAACAGCACCTCCTTCCTTGTGCTGTTATCTGCCAAAAGCTATCTAGGGCAGTTTTTAAATCCAAAACACCTGGCTTCCTTCTGCCTAAGCCACTCCCCCAATTCACAGTTTCCTTTTTCACCTAGCTCACTGCACAGATAACAATTCACTTCACCCTACTCAGACAAACCCACAGACTCTTTTTTTTGGTTTTTTGTTTGTTTTTACCGTAAATTGAAGGTCCCAGTAGTAGAGTTCTAGTTCTTTAGTCCCAGTAAAGTAGTAAAGTTCTAAACGCACCTCCTTCCTGTTGCTGTTGTCTGCCAAAACCTATCTAGGGCAGTTTTTAAATCCAAACAACCTGGCTTCCTTCTGCCTAAGCCACTCCCCCTTATTCAGTTTCATTTTTTACCTAGCTAACTGCACAGGTAACAATTCACGTCACCTAACCCAGACAAACACACTAACTCTTTTTTGTTTGTTTGTGTTTACCCTGAATTGAAGGTCCCAGTAGTAGAGTTCTAGTTCTTTAGTCTCAGTAGAGTAGTAAAATGTGTTTGAGGTGGAAGCTGAGTAGCAAATCACGCTGCCTGATTTAAAAGTATTCTAACCTTTACAAGTAACCCATCATAAGCAGTGTGTTAGAATATCAGACCATAATACTGTATATTGTTGAAAGTAAAAAACTCTGTGATAACACCATTCTGATTGTTGGGATGAGCAGAGAGTTCATTCTGTAAGTGCTTCAAGCCATTTATGTACAGTTTTAACTAGACTAGAAATCTGATATTTATAACTTATGCTTGAATCAGCAATTACTTCCAGATATTTAAAATAGTTAACCTGCTTTTTCTCTGCTCCAGCAACAGAGTGTAGGGATATAATATGATCTGATTCTAGTATTTTCATATGATTATAAAATACCACAGTTTTTTATTTAATATCAATCTATTGTTACAAAGCCAAGTCTGAATTTCTGAAAAATCACTAGCCAAATCAGCTTGTGTATGACCAAAACCTGAACCACTCATGAGGATCACCTTGTCATCTGCATACAAACAAATTTAAAACAAACCAAAGGCAGTGGCCTGGATATTCAAACTGCACTGAAAACTGGCGCAACAGTAGGAGCAAGCGCAAACCAGTTGTGCAAATGCGCAACAGGTGCGATATTCAAACATGGAGCAGAGCAAATTGCTCAAGCAACCAACGTCTCAATATTGCACATACTGCGCCATCGCGCAACCAGGAAGGAGAAGCTGAGCCAAAATACTGCGCTATGGCTAAACCATGGAAGCCCAGCTGAGCATTGCAGAGCTGCCATAGCTAAGCACAGCCCCCCAGAGCAATGGAACTGCATATCCAGGGAGGCAGGCTGGGCCCACCGCCAGCCATGCCACACATGGGCACAGGAACTCACTGCAGAACCCACACCACACCGGCACACCCCAAGCACAGCATCACTGGGGGTGGGACGGATGATCCACGTGCCCATGGGGACAAGCCAACTAAAGCATAGCAGAGCCATGACACCCCAGCACAACCACTGGCAGGCAGAGAGTGCCACACACAGGGGTAGACAACCACAGTGCACATCAGTCCCCTGTACGCACAGCACACAGTGCACCCGTGCCCCAAGACACTGCTTCATGTGCAGTGACAGGCACTGCAGGAAACATCATGCACCCCTGTACTACACATCAACCCCATGCTGCAGAGAAGCATACCAGCCAGACCCACCCTGTGCACCCAGCAGTGGGTGGCAGCAGATGGCAAGACCAACAGAAAGGCAATGCCATGCTGGTGATACCCACTAGCGGCTCCAGCCACAAATGGTTACCAGGGCACAGCTGGGGCACAACAGATGGCAGCCAGGGCACTGATGTATTGTCACTATGGGGGAAGCTCTGCACCATATGGGGCACCAACTGGGGCACAGCATTTTTTTACCAGGGCACGTGCCCTGGCGGGCCCTGGTGTAGAGCCGCCACTGGTGATACCTCCCCATGGACACACACACACACACATATATACCCAGGACCATAGCAGCCCAGATGGCATGTACACCCCTGCAATGGAGCACCCATAGCCAGTTGCAAAGCAGACACCAACACAGCAGTTGTATCAAAATAGAAATGTATATTTCAAAAACAACATATGAACAATAACAGGTGAAACTATGTACAGGTTGGGGGAGACGGGTAAAAGGCAGGGGTGTTCAAGGGGGAGGGAATAAAAACTTGGAGAGGGAAGGCAGGGTGAAAGGGATGGGAGAAGTGGGAAGGGAATGTGGGCTACGGCCCAGCTGGCTCCTGGTCCTCCCCTGCTGGCTGCCCCCTCCTTGTGCCGCCGCCGCTGTTCACTCCTGGAGCGCTGTATGGCCTGCAGGAGTTCTGCCTTTGTAGACCAAGCTGGGAGGCGCCGCAGATCTTGGGCCATGCGTCTCAGCACCCCGAGGCCTAGGAAATGGGAATACAGTCAATGGCTGAGACTGACCACAACCCTGAACACCACCCAACCTACAACCCATATAACCCAATGTCCTGCACCTGTGATGGCATGCACCCACCCACAGTGAACATGCACATGGCCATCACAAACAGGCGGCACCAGCTATGCGCACCACCACCCACACACACTGCCCACGTCAATCACAGTACAAACTAGGCTGTCAAGTGATGTGGCAACGTGGTGCGAGGCCAGTTACACAGCTATGTGCCCAGTGCATGCCTGGACCACCTGTGATGCATACACAGGCGTGTCGTGATGCTGCACTGTGATGCAGGTCACCTGTGTCATGCCTACATACATGGATACATAGACAGTGTCGGCAGATAAGGGCCTATGGGACACCCAGTCTGGCCATTTGGCCTTGTACGTTCACTCTGTTGTCCTATAAGTCCGTTCCCCCTCACCCCTGACCGCCAGAATTCCTTCATGGCTAACCCATGCATTCATAAATCCGTAACCAAGTCAGCCCCACCACATCCTCTGGCAGGGTGTTCCACTTGTCCACCACCCATTCTGTGAAGCAATACTTTCTCATGTTTCCTCTGAAGAGCCCCTCAACTGCATCCCATGCCCTCTAGTCCTGGAACATCCTTTACGCTTACAAATATTGTTTTCCTGCACTCTGTTCCCCTGTAAAATACTTGTATGTCCCCATCATATCCCCACAGCCTCCTCCCTCCAGGAGTACATATTCAGTTCCGTCAACCTGTCTGCATCGGACTTGTGATGCAATCCATGCACCATCCATGTAAGCCCTCCTGTGAACCCTCTCCACCCAGTCCATGTCCATACGCGAGGTATGGTCTCCGGAACTGTACACTGTACTCCAGTGTGTGGGACTCACTAGTGTTTCATAGTGGAACCATGACCTCCTTTGGTTGTGTCCAGCATGGTTGGTGGTCTTGCCCCCAGCATGCAATAGCATCCATGACGTAATGATACTCACACTCCTCCAGCAGCTCAGTCTGATGCTGCTGATGCACTGCTGCTGCTGCTGCTGCTGTGGCACAACATCCCGTGGCACGGGGCCTGGCATGGCCCACATCACGTGGTCTGGTGTCCTCACAATCTGGCCTGTGGGAGACATATGGTGAGACAAACATCAGTGTGACTCAAGCAGAGTGCCCCTGCCCCCAGTGAGTGCCTGCCCACACAGCCATAACCATCCATCGCACAGCTGCACACACTGACACACCTATGCACAGCCACCCAAGCACACACACACCCCTACAGAGAATATAGGTGCATAGATGGTACACTCACGTGGCCTAGGCACCAGGCCCCGCCTGGCACGTGAACGCAGCCGTGTCAAGAGGTCCGGCTCCCTCCGGCGGAGGTCACTGTACCGGTGCCTGCACTGCTCAGCAGACCGGCCCTGGCCAGTGACCCCCACCAGGTCAGTGGCCACTTGCTGCCACACATGGGTCCTAGGCATGGTGAGGGGGGCCTCACCATACAGTGCCTCACAGTGGGGTCCACCAGGGCCACCAGGTTGGCCACTTCAAGCTGGCTCCAGGACACCGCCCTCCTCCTAGCCATGGCACCAACTTTACAGCAGGCAATATGGCGCCCGCTGCGCCGAACCCCACATGGAGTTGTTAGCGCAATAGACCAGCACAAGGCTCAATCGCTGTGTGAACAAGCGCCATCACTTACATGGTGCTGTCACCAGACAGCGCAATGAAGACGTACACATGGCATGCCAGCAGGCGCCGGGGTCAGAGTGCATACACAGGTCGCGGCAATGACGCAAGGACGGCGACAGCGCCATAGGATGTATAGGCATCCCGCGCCGACTGCTAAGCACAGCACCAGTGCCACAGTGGACTATCGTGCAGAAGTGCCACAGCGCCATATAGTGCCCAGTGCTGTAAGCCACTGGCACAATGGTGGCCATGGGCACCAATAAGCCTATCGGCGGCTCAGCAGGTCTGCAGTAGCGATCGGCGCATCGCGTAACCTGTCAGGCATCGCCATGCAGTGTAACGCAGCCACAAACTTAGCGCCATCGGCTCAGCCGGACCTTCATGATTGCACTGGCATAAAAAAGCGATATTCAGCGCGACATATGCAAATCATTCGATCAGCCATTCAAAGGTGCAGTGGCGCTGATTAGCATGTCATTAAAGTTGAGCCACACCTCATTTGCATGTATTGCGCTATAAAAAATGCGCCACTGGGTTGTGGCGGCCAGGATTTGGTTGTTGCAGGTGAGAGGTGAGTTACATGCTGTGTGATGCTCAGGACAATGCTCATGGGCAGGGGTGCTGGAGGATGATATAGTTGAGGGGCTGAGCATGATGAGGGCACTTAGAAAGGACAGAGGGCAACACTTCCATCAGTATCTGCCATGCGGAGAGGAAAGGGGGCTTATGCCCCCGACCGCAGCTATGCTCATGGGGAAATGCTGTGGACTGCACAGTGACAGGTGTCCACTTCCACCCATAGAGATCACCATGACTGACGAGAACCAGGCTGAGGCTGTGGACGGTGGGCATAGGAGGAGGCCAACTTCACCACGGCAGAGACTGAGGCCCTTCCAGGCCTACCTGGAGGATGAGCCACTTTGAGTGGGCGGAGGCACCTCAGGAGCATTCAGCTGCATGGGAGGGGTATCAGGTACCAACCTGCACGGAAGCCACCAGCTCCGTGCAGGAATGCCGAAGAAGATGGGGACTGACGCGGTGAGGCTGAAGGAGAAGGTGGCAGCCTTCAGGTGTGACGTGCTGCCACTGGTGGGGACCACCAGTGGTGTTGCAGCTGACCCGACTGAGGAGACACTGGTGCGTGGCCATGCAGCCGAGTGCCATTGCGGCGTTCCAGGGCGGAGGGTTCCAGACAGGTGGAAGCCCATCACTGCATGTGTGACATGGTGATGTTGTTGGGGGCTGTTGTTCACATGCACTCACATGTACTCTCTTTCTGTTACAGATCCTGTTGGCCTGCAGGAGGACGGTGGTGGTGGTGGGTGCAACAGTGAGGCAGACCTGCTGGACCTGGAGGAGGGACCATCCACCTCCGCCACCAGCCTGCAGGCACTGCACGCAGCATGCAGGCTGGCCCAACAACTCCGGCGGCAGTGATGCGGGTGCAGGGGTGCACAGCCTGTGTCACAGCAGTCTGGCATGCAGGTATGCCACGCCTGCTGTGCCTATGGCAGTGGCACGCACCGGCACCATTGATGATAGCAGGCCTGCAATGGCCAGTGATAGGTGTGTGTCCCATGACGGACACATGGCAGGCCAGCACATGCCCCTGGGCGTCCTGGTTCACACCTGTGTACCATGCTGCTGGCACAGTCACAGGCTGTACCTGTCAGCACCAGTGGGCAGCATCGGTGGCTGTGCAGGTGTCTGGCACTGTTGACAGCACAGAGGTGGAACAGGTGGACCTGGGGCTCAGCAGTTGGAGGGGTGGTAGCAGCAGTTGCACACCAGGCCTGGGGACAAGGCCATAGCAGTGGCACTTGTCCACCGCCTTAGATCCACCCATACCTGGTCCCAGTGAACAGCGGCCACCCTCAAGGGGTGCTGCACCAGACCATCCACACCCTGGGGGTCACGATGCCATTGGGGCAAAGTACCCATTGACCCTGACACCCGCCTGCTGCAGGAGTCGGGTACAGCTGCAGGGGCGGGTTGCAAGGTCCTGGAGGCACTGTCTGTGTCCGTGGAGCAGCATAGCAGGGAGTGTGCTTGGACCGGCAGGAGATGGTCCTGCAGCGGACGGATGTGACGCTGCCAAGCATGACAGGCTGACCCAGGCAGTGGTCTCTGTGGCTAACGATTGACCACACTGTCAGGTGCCTGTACCATGCACCCCACAGTGTGCACTCCAGTCCCGTTCAGGCATCGTGCGACACCCAGGCCTGTCGATGCCGGGTTCTGCTGTGGCATCCCGAGCACCCTGGTGCAAGTTTGTTTAGGCGGGATGCAGACCCCCAGCGGGCAAGGTCGCGGTCGGCACTGGGACCCTGGTGGTGCACTAGCCACCCCAATGTGGCCCCTGCTCAGCCTGCCAGTGCTGCTAGGCTACGGCGGGCCGCCCACGCATCCGTGCAGGCCGTGGGACAGTGCTCCCTGACTGAGCTGTCTCCCAATGCAGGCCCTGTCTGGTGCTGCCCTGTGTGCAATGTGTGTCATGGTGGGCAGTGCACTGCTGAGTGCTCTGCTCACTGCTGACACACGGACCACCTGCACACTCAACTCCAACTCTGTCCACAGGTGCGTGTGCATGATGATGCCTGCATTGCACTGTACACCAAGGTGCAGGTTGCCCAGGTCCTGACACACGTACGTGGACAGTCCAGGTGGTGGGGGTGGTTGGTGGTGCTGTGTGTTGGCGATGTGTCATTTCAGCAGTGCTGTGCTGCTGCCCCTGTCTGCTGCCTGGTGTGTGTGTGTGTCCATATGAGTGCTCACCCCTCTCTGATGGTGTGTTGGTATGCCTGGACCCTTCAACTCCCCTGACCTTCATGCACGGTGTGTTCCCCTGTGTGCCTGTGGTTTGCGCATGGACAGTGTTGCCTGCACATGTCCCCTTGACTTACCTGTGTTGTGCGTAGTGCTCTTCTGCAATGGTGTCCCGATGCAGCTGGGCCTGCCGTGTCAGTCGGGGGTCCCTCCATCCTAGGGGGGGCTGCTCATCACCCACATCACTGGCGCCACTGGCGTCCCCATCGCTGTCCCCCTCTTGGACCTGTATGGCTATCCCATGGTCTTTGGCCATGTTGTGCAGGATGCAACAGGCCAGGAATATCCCACAGGCTTTTGGGGGCTGTACTGTAGGGCTCCACCGGAGGTATCCAGGCATCAGGCGTGCCAAGTATCCCAAACACCCCGGCTCTATGATGTTCCATGCTGCGGCATGTGCCTCTTGAAACCGAGCTGCGCTGGGGTCGGGGTGCCGGTATGGTGTGAGCAGCCAGACGCAGTGGGTATCCACAGTCACCTGTGTGGAGATAGTGGAGATCAGTGTCATGTCAGGTCCATCTGCCCATATCCTTGTGTGCCACTACCATGGCACCTGTGTCATTCTTACCCTTGCACAGAGTTTGCATTCCATACATGTGTACTCACCCACTAGATGACCCGTGGGGATGTTCCTCTCGAATCGATGGCACAGTGCAGATTGGTGCCATATGAAGGCATCATGTGCTCCGCCAGGGTGTGTGCACAGACATTGATGATGCGCCAGTGGCATCACACACACACCTGGCAGTTGACACTGGAAAAGCCTTTTTCGTTCCGATAAGCATGGCCATCGGGCCAGGTGGTGTGCGAATGGCCACATGGGTGCAGTCTATGGCCCCAGCACGCCAGGCATATGTGCTACTCCTGTGGAACTCCTGCATGTTTGCTAGACGCTTCTGCCGCGGTGCTGGGGAAATGGATGTACCCGCAGCATGAGGCAGCAGTGCGCTGAGGAATTGGGTGAGGATGCGTGATGTGGCCTACTGTGTAATGCCTGTGGTGTCCCCTGTCGGCCTCTGGAAGGTGCCCTGGTGAGCAGGCACATGCAGGATGTCACCTTGGTCTCCACGGACAGAGCATGACTCCGCCGTGAGGTGCCTGCATCACATCACTGCACAGCTCGGCTGGAGCGATCTCCAGTATTGCCCTGTTCAGGCGGTACCGGCCACAATCTCGACATCTGTGTACAGCTCGAGCTGATGACGCGGCACGACACTGCCTGTCGGGGCATACCGATGGGCCCCCTCCGGTGCCACGCCCCTGCAGCATGGTGTCTCACCTCTCATTACAGCTCTCCATGTGGAAGCTGACACTGTCCATCTCCCTGGCTCTGCCCCAGCTGCTGTTCCTGTGTGTACCCCACTGACCCCACTGCTGCTTCCACTGCACGGGCACCCCCCACTGGCCTCTCTGTCCTCCAGGACCCACTGTCCCTCTCTGCCCTTCCAGCTCTGTCTCTCTCTCTCTCTCTCTCTCTCTCTCTGTCTCTCTCCCCCAGTTTGCGGCCTGCTGAGAGTTCTTGCGCCACTTCCCTGAGCCTTTTATTTTGGCTCAAATCCAGGTGCAAACTTCCCGCTCAGCCACTCTTGCGCATTGCGCAGGTATTCAGGATATCGCATTGCGCACTTTATGCATGCGGACCGCTTGCTGGTTGCGCGCATGTTTTCTATTTCATGCGCTTGTTGCTCAGCATAGTTCCGGTGGAGCAACTGGCTCCTTCTGAATATTGCAGAATGGCGATAGCTTGAGTTAAAGACGCTACAACCCTGTTGCACATGGCTAACCTTTGAATATCTTGGGCCAGTGTGTTCAAAAATAAACTAAACAAGAGGATACAAAACAGATCCTTGAGGTACACTCACTGTGACTGAAGCAGTGCAAGAATAATAACCATTAACTCTAAATTGTTGAGTATGTTCAGTTAAATACCTTTTATACTACCCAGCAATATCACAGAATACCCTGAGTCAAACAAGAGCTGAATTTAAGTGATCCGTGGTTAACCAAATCGAAGGCCTTGGTAAAGTCCACAAACAATGTCACAGCAAAGTACCTTTTATTAGGGGCCTCATGTACTGTGCTCATAAACTCCACGAAGGCCGTCCCAGTCCTATGTCCTGGGCAAAACCCATGCCGTGCTGATTTTAAGATTTCCTACTTTGGCAGGTGTTCTACCAACCGGTCAAAAACCATATATTCTAGTATCTGTCAAAGAGGTGCCAGCAGTGAATTAGGTGTATAATTTTGTGCACTTGATAAAATCATCACTGGTTTTAGGTATTGGTACAACAGTTCCTTCCTTCCATAAAGTGAGAAACATAGAAAAAAGTAGACAGATTAAAAACAATAGGTAATGGATAACACAGGATGTCTGTGCTGATCCTCACAAGCCTAAAGTAAATTTTATCCTTGCCCTCAGCAAGATGTGGATTAAACTTCAGTAAATATTTACATACCTCTTCTGGAGTTAGATGTCTAAAATAACATTTGGGGTAAGTCATTTCTAGATTACTGTAACTTTGACTACTTAACCTAGCATTTTTATTAAAAATATCACTAGTTGAATACTTTGTAAGATCAGTAAAAAAAAAAAAAAAAGTATTAAATTCTTGGGCTATCACAGATGTTTCTGTCACAACTCATGCTGCAGTATTTAAACACTGCATCATGGACAAATGATTTTTCCAAGAAATTAATTTACTAAGTCCCAGGCAGATGAAGTATCCTTACCATTAAACTGCTTTTGTTTTTCAATGTAACACTTTCATTTAAATTTCCTAACCAACATTTATCATTTTACTTTTGTTTCGTGCTGTTTTATATACAACCTGGGAATTTATATCCTGGACCTTTCTAAAAATGTTCAGTTTGTTGTCTCTTTCTCTTATCTGTTCTAATTGTTCTGATGTAACCCATTGATGCATAGTCCCTCAAATTCCCAATTTCTTGATTGAAACATATGTATCAAATACTTTGAAAGGTAGTACAAGAAATTTCCAATGCCCTGTTTACATCAGTTGCCTGTTCCCCTCCTCGAGAGAGGACAGCAGCCCTGAAGGGCTCAATCCTCTCTCTCTCTCTCCCCCCCCAGATGACCCCCCCCCCCAGGCAACTAGCCCACATTCCCAAACTCAGGTCACCCATGTAGTGAGTGTTAAGACACTAAAGCATCTCAGGACACTGCACAACTTGGCAGGCTTGAAATGCTTCCATTCTAATTGGCTGTCAGCATTCTGACAGCCTTACAATACTATATGTTACAATAATAGTAGTCAGAGGTATCTCCCTGTATGCAATCAGTGCTACTTGAAACTCTGCACACTTTATGTTAAGCAGGTGTTTGCAACAAAAGTTGAAACTGTCTGCTATGTATTCAATCTGGTACTCTACTGCTGTATGTGCCTTGTTGTAAAATATGTTACTACGTAACTCCATCTCCCCTCTCCCCCAGGTCGCACCGGGATATGAGCAACTTGTTGTTCAGTGTGCCTACCTGGTGAAACTTTTCAATAAATAAATAAATAGATGTAGCAGTTTAGCCTGGTGTGCAAGAATACAAATTACTGTTGCTACCAGTTCCAAAACATATGGACGTGCTATTTAATATTAGGACTTTTTCCCTTTGGTTTGAAAAGTGCATCATAAATGTTTTCCTAGAATATGTTTAATTTTTATACAGGAAGCTAACTTGTGAGCAAAAGACCGGGGTGGTGCATTATGGCACCTAGAGTAGTTATCTGGAATGTTTGTATTTTATTTAAATTTGGATGCAGTTAAATAAACTCAGTGTAAAATGTTACATTGGCACTGTTGTACTTAAATGAATATTATGCCCTTGATAGAAACCTAGACAATGGCAGCAGAAAAAGACAAGTGGACCATCCAGTCTTCCTGAGTTCCCTGTTTAGCCCTGGGACTTACTGTCCCTCCAGAGTTTTAGCCCTCTTTATCCTCCCCCCCCATTCTTCTCCCAAGTTTCTGCTACCCTAATTCCTCCCCAAACATGCTGAAAACACACTGGGCTGGGTTCTCAAAAGGTTACGCCTGTCATTCAGTTACTTGCACCAACAAGAATGGTGCAAGTAGCACTTCATGCCAGGAGTTGCGACATTCAGAATTATGCAAAGCAACCTGCAACATGTCACAGGCTGCTTATGCCAAAGTGCACTTACACCACCAGTTGTGCCATAAACCCCCTGCAACATAGCACAATAGGGTTTATGTCAACAGTTGCACCCTATTCTAGAAGGGCAACTGGCAGATCTCCAAATCTGCTATTCTGGAACAGCACCAAGAGAACATCCATCAAAGTAGAGTTACACAAGCTATCAGCTGGTGTAAGTGAACCTTGCATCCACTGGAGGTTGCATCAATGTGCCTGGCAGCCCACCTCCAGTACATGCAGCCCACCATGCCCCGATGCCCATAAAATCAATGAAGTGCCCTTGCAGGACTATCAAACCCCCCCACGCCCCAATCCCCATGAAATCAAGTAATTGTCCCTGCAGGGCTATCCATCCACCCATGCCCCAATCCCCTGTAAATATGTGTTTTAATCCTGCAGTGCTAGAGCAATTCCACCCATATCCTGATCCCTGTAAATGCATGTTTGCCTCAAGGGCTAGAAGAACTCCTGTGCCCCAATCCTAATACCCCAAATCTGTTCAGTAACATATTAGTGGTCAAAAGATCCCGAGACACCTAGAGATTAGCAGCTCCTCACCTGGCAGTGCCAGATCGCTTCTGCCCCATGACTTGTACCCAGGGTGAATGGAAGTCACCTTCCTCATTACCAGGCTGCACTGAGCTCCCTAGTAGCACATACTGTAATTATTATGTGCTCAGGGAATGACAGTCCCTGAGTGCATAATACTTACAGTATGTGCTGCTAGGGGAGCTCAGTTGGCAGCTGGCCATGGTGGTGAGAGGTAGGCTGTGCTAGTCACTAGCTGGGTATGGGTCAGGGAGAGTGGGATGGTCTGGCACTGCTGGGTGGGTGGCTACTAGGCTATTAAGGATTACCCGGATCTTTTTTACATTTTTAAACTACGTATTGGCAGGCAGACCTGTGGCATGGTGATTGGGGTATGGAGTTTTATGTTTTTTTTTATGTTTAATAACAGACAGATGGGAAGGCCACACATTATTAGTTTAAAGGGAAGCAGTCAGCAACAGGAGGTCCCACCCCCTGCAAGGCTTACCCTCCAGTTAAGCCTTTTAAGTACAGTGCCAGCCGAAATCTGCATCACAACATACTTATGTTTTAGTAAAGAAAGTTTCAGCACCCAGAAGTATGGCGGATGCTATGGGGGCTCCATTATGTGTAAAGGTGCAACGGCAATGCACCATGTGCTTCAATACAAAAGTATTGAAGTGCATGGTGCGCCTTTGCTGCACCTTGCCTTTACAATAATGGAGCCCCTATAGCATCTGCCATACTTCTGGATCACTGACTTTTCTTTATTAAAATAAAGTATGTTGTGATGCGAGAAAAAAGCCACAGCATACTTAAAAGGCGTAACCGGAGGGTAAGTCTATAAGGGGTAGGGTTCTGTTGCTGACTGCTTCCCTTTAAATACATATATACACATACAGTCATACATGCTCCTTATTGCCCTGTTGTTATAATCCAGTGCTTCAGTAACATCTGCTTTCTGTTGTGGAGTGGTTGTGGAAAAGCTGGTATGAGCAGTGCAAATATGATGTGCTAAATTGCATGTGTGCAGTCAGTGTTGTTTCCTGTGTGTGTGTGTGTGTGTGTGTGTGTGTGTGTGTGTGTGTGTGTGTGACATCAGACATTGTGCATCTTCTTGCAAACATATATTGCTGACTTGTTGCAGTGTTTATGGTATAAAGAATAGTGAGCAGAATAACATGTATTTTATTGTCACCATCATAATCATTGAATAAGTGATATGATATTTTTCAGAGGTGCCTTCACAGAGTGCACCTTAGTCACATACTGCGACACATGACTTTTAGGGAGACATGTTTTATTTGTGCTATGATCTCCGTAAAGTCATGTGTGCACTGTGAATGACTGAGGTGCACAGTGACCCGATACCTCTGAAAAAATACCATATCACTTACTGTGCTGGTGCTGATGGTATAAATAAAATATGCATCATATATTCTTTCTTATCTTTATTCTTGAGATACTGCAACTAGTCACATCATATATATATATATGTTTGCACGAAGCTGGACAATGTCTGCACACACAGGAAAGAACACTGATGACACACATGTAGTTTAGCACAACATACTTGCACTGCTCAGTCATGCTTTTAGCGAAACATCTCACATCATGAGTCCTGACACAACATTACTGAGGCTCCATAAATATTTTCATTTTGAATAGACTAAAGCAGTGATAGTGCAGGGATTCAGGGCAATGTGAGACTTGTGTGAGGAGTGAGGAGTGGGTAGCAGGAGATAGTGCAGGGATTCAGGGCAAGGTGAGACAGGTACAAGGAGCTGTGAGAGTGGGTAAAGCAGAGAGTGCAGTGGAGTCAGGCAAGAGACAGGCAAGGAGTTGTGAGGAGGGCAAAACAGAGATAGTAGGGAACAGGCAAGGTGAGACAGGTATAAGGAGCTGTGAGAGGTAAAGCAGAGATAGTGCAGGAGTCAGGGAAGGTGAGACAGGCACAAGGAGTTGTGAGAGTGGTAAAGCAGAGATAGTGCAGGGATTCAGGCTAGGATGAGACAGGTATATGGAGCTGTGAGTGGGTAAGCAGAGATAGAGCAGGAGTCAGGCAAGGTGAGACAGGTACAAGGAGCTGTGAGAGGGTAAAGTAGTGATAGTGCAGGCAGTCAGGCAAGGTGAGACAGGTATAAGGAGCTGTAGAGTGGGTACAGAGAGAGCAGGGATTCAGGCAAGGTGAGACAGGCATGGGAGTCAGAGAGGGTAAGCAGTGATAGTAGACCAGGGCAAGGTAAGAGGCATATGAGCTGTGAGATGGGTAAAGAGAGATAGTGCAGGGAGTCAGGCAAGGGGAGACAGGTACAAGGAGTTGTGAGAGTGGTAAAGCAGAGATAGTGCAGGGATTCAGGCAAGGTGAGACAGGTATAAGGAGCTGGAGAGGGTAAAGCAGAGATAGAGCAGGAGTCAGGGCAGAGACAGGTACAAGGAGCTGTGGAGAGGGGTAAAGTAGTGATAGTGCAGGCAGTCAGGGGCAAGGTGGAGACAGGTATAAGGAGCTGTGTGAGAGTGGGTAAAGCAGAGAGTAGACAGGGATTCAGGCAAGCAAGAGACAGGTATAAGGAGCTGTGAGAGTGTGCAAAGCAGTGGATAGTGCAGGGATTCAGGGCAAGGTAGAGACAGGTATAGGGAGTTGTGAGAGTGGGTGTGCTAAGAGACAGCAGGGATTCAGGGTAAGGTGAGACAGGTATATGAGCCAGAGGAGTGGGTAAAGCAGAGACAGCAGGGATTCAGGCAGGTGAGAGGTATAAGGAGTTGTGAGAGTGGGTAAAGCAGTGATAGTGCAGGGATCTCAGGGGCAAGGTGGAGACTGGTGGGCGATGTGAGAGTGGGTAAAGACAGTGCAGGGGATTCAGGGCAAGGTAGAGACAGGTACAAGGAGCTGTGAGAGTGGGTAAAGCGAGATAGTGCAGGGATTCAGGCAAGGTGAGACAGGCACAAGGAGCTGTGGAGAGTGGGTAGCTGGAGATAGTGCAGGATTCAGGGCAAGGTGAGACAGGCTGTATGAGCTGTGCTGAGAGTGGGTAAAGCGGAGATAGTGCGGGGATTCAGGGCAAGGTGAGACAGGCACAAGGAGCTGTGAGAGTGGGTAAAGCTGAGATAGTGCAGGGATTCAGGGCAAGGAGAACAGGTGATGGAGCTGTGAGAGTGGGTAAAGTGGAGATAGTGCAGGATTCAGGTAACGGTGAGCAGGTACAAGGAGTCGTGGTGAGTGGGTAAGGTACGGAGATAGTGCAGGATTCAGGGCAAGGTGACAGGCATATGGAGCTGTGAGAGTGGGTAAAGCAGAGATAGTGCAGGATTCAGGCACGTGTGAGACAGGTACAAGGAGCTGTGAGAGTGGTAAAGCAGAGATAGTGCAGGATTCAGGGCAAGGTGAGACAGGCACAAGGAACTGTGAGAGTGGGTAAAGCAGAGAGATAGTGCAGGATTCAGGGCAAGGTGAGACAGGTGTCAGAGCTGTGAGAGTGGGTAAAGCAGAGATAGCAGGGATTCAGGGCAAGGTGAGACAGGCACAAGGAGCTGTGAGAGTGGGTAAAAGCAGAGATAGCGTGAGGGATTCAGGGCAAGGTGAGACAGGGTGGGGTGAGCTGAGGGTAAAGCAGAGAGGAAGTAGGATTCAGGCAAGGTGAGAGAGGTACAAGGAGCTGTGGAGTGGGTAAAGCAGAGATAAATGAGGGATTCAGGGCAAGGTGACAGGTGTAAGTGAGCTGTGGAGTGGGTAAAGCAGAGATAGCGCAGGGATTCAGGGCAAGGTGAGACAGGTATAATAGAGCTGTGAGAGGGGTAAAGCAGAGATAGCGTAGGGATTCCAGGGGTAAGAGAGACAGGTATAAGGAGCTGTGAGAGGGCAAAGCAGAGATAGCGCAGGATTCAGGCAAGGTGAGACAGGTATATGGAGCTGTGAGAGTGGGGTATGCAGAGATAGCGAGGGATTCAGGCAAGGTGAGACAGGTATAAGGTGCTGTGAGAGTGGTAAAGCAGAGATAGGCTGAGGATTCAGGGCAAGGTGAGACAGGCAAGGAGCTGTGAGAGTGGGTAAAGCAGAGATAGCTTAGGATCAGGGGTAAGGTGAGACAGGTATAAGGAGCTGTGAGAGTGGGTAAAGCAGAGATTGCAGGATTCAGGGCAAGGTGAGACAGGTATAAGGAGCTGTGAGAGTGGGTAAAGCAGAGATAGCGCAGGGATTCAGGGCAAGGTGAGACAGGTATAAGGAGCTGTGAGAGTGGGTAAAGCAGAGATAGCGCAGGGATTCAGGGCAAGGTGAGACAGGTATAAGGAGCTGTGAGAGTGGGTAAAGCAGAGATAGTGCAGGGATTCAGGGCAAGGTGAGACAGGTATAAGGAGCTGTGAGAGTGGGTAAAGCAGAGATAGTGCAGGGATTCAGGGCAAGGTGAGACAGGTATAAGGAGCTGTGAGAGTGGGTAAGCAGAGATAGTGCAGGGATTCAGGGCAAGGTGAGACAGGTATAAGGAGTTGTGAGAGTGGGTAAAGCAGAGATAGCGCAGGGATTCAGGGCAAGGTGAGACAGGTATAAGGAGTTGTGAGAGTGGGTAAAGCAGAGATAGTGCAGGGATTCAGGGCAAGGTGAGACAGGTGTAAGGAGTTGTGAGAGTGGTAAAGCAGAGATAGCGAGGGATTCAGGGCAAAGGTGAGACAGTGTAGGAGCTGTGAGGTGGGTAAAGCAGAGATAGCATGAGGGTTCAGGGCAAGGTGAGACAGGTGTAAGGAGTTGTGAGGGGTGGGTAAAGAGATAGCAGGGATTCAGGGCAAGGTGAGACAGGTATAAGGAGTTGTGAGAGTGGGGTACAAAGAGATAAGCGAGGGATTCAGGCAAGGTGAGACAGGTATAAGGAGTTGTGAGAGTGTGTAAGAGAGACAGCGAGGGATTCAGGGCAAGGTGAGACAGGTAGGAAGGAGCTGTGAGAGTGGGTAAACAGAGATAGCGCAGGGATTCAGGGCAAGGTGAGACAGGTAGAAGGAGTTGTGAGAGGGTAAAGCAGAGATAGCGCAGGGATTCAGGGCAAGGTGAGACAGGTAGAAGGAGTTGTGAGAGTGGGTAAAGCAGAGATAGTGCAGGGATTCAGGGCAAGGTGAGACAGGTATAAGGAGCTGTGAGAGTGGGTAAAGCAGAGATAGTGCGGGATTCAGGGCAAGGTGAGACAGGTATAAGGAGCTTTGAGAGGGAATGTTGAGATAGTGCGGATTCAGGGCAAGGTGAGACAGGTATAAGGAGTTGTGAGAGTGGGTAAAGCAGAGATAGTGCAGGGATTCAGGGCAAGGTGAGACAGGTATAAGGAGTTGTGAGAGTGGCAAAGCAGAGATAGCGAGGATTCAGGGCAAGGTGAGACAGGTATAAGGAGTTGTGAGAGGGTAAAAGCAGAGATAGCGCGAGGATTCAGGGCAAGGTGAGACAGGTATAAGGAGTTGTGAAGTGGGTAAAGCAGAGATGATGCAGGATTCAGGCAAGGTGAGACAGGTATAAGGAGTTGTGAGAGTGGGTAAAGCAGAGATAGTGCAGGGATTCAGGGCAAGGTGAGACAGGTATAAGGAGCTGTGAGAGTGGGTAAAGCAGAGATAGTGCAGGGATTCAGGGCAAGGTGAGACAGGTATAAGGAGCTGTGAGAGTGGGTAAAGCAGTGATAGTGCAGGGATTCAGGGCAAGGTGAGACAGGTATAAGGAGCTGTGAGAGTGGGTAAAGCAGAGATAGTGCAGGATTCAGGACAAGGTGAGACAGGTATAAGCAGCTGTGAGAGTGGGTAAAGCAGTGATAGTGCAGGGATTCAGGGCAAGGTGAGGCAGGTATAAGGAGCTGTGAGAGTGGGTAAAGCAGAGATAGTGCAGGGATTCAGGGTAAGGTGAGACAGGTATAAGGAACTGTGAGAGTGGGTAAAGCAGAGACTGTGCAGGGATTCAGGACAAGGTGAGACAGGTATAAGGAGCTGTGAGAGTGGCTGAAGCTATGGAACAGTCCAATCTGCTAATGGAGGACTTGGATTAAGGCCACCCAATGACAGGCTGGGGAGAGAAAGTAGGTTGGACCAGGTCAGAGTGGATGGAACTTTGGTCTTTTTTTTATGTATTTTATTTTTTATTTTTTTTATTTTAGTCTTTGGTAACCGGGTACGGCCTACTAGACACAAGTGCCTGTTTTCAGGGGGTGACCTAGGAGCACTGGGCGGTTAAGTGACTTGCTCAGAGTCGCACAGTATGCAAGTGGAGGTTGTGAGAATCAAACTCAGGTCTGGTCTGTTAGATGTATCAAGCTCATTCACACCTCATTCCTCTAACCTCTAGGCTATACTGCCAGTAATCATTTCTATGTTTCTCAGTCTGTGATGAACAGGGCCAGGGGTGCAGGAATATGAAAGCATAGAGAGAACTGATACACAAATATGTAACTATGGAGAGAACATGGTGCACAGGAATATGTAGAGAGAACAGGGTGGGTAGGAATATGTAAGTATGGCGACAACAGAGTGGGTAGGAATATGTAAGTAAGGAGAGAACACAGGGTACAGGAAAATGCAAGTATGGAAAGTAGTAATTCCACTTCAGAGATGTCCAGTTATTACCCCTAATTTGTGATGGAATAGTCAGCCCACTGGCTCAAGTGATAGTGCTACCACTTGCAGCAGTGAAGACCCGGGTTCAGGAATAAGCACCGAAGACCCTGGTTCAGGAATGGTTCAGAGCCTCGGAGGGTCAGCCGTGGAGAGGAAGGTGAGCATCCAGATGACTGCTCTCCTCTCCTCTTCAGGGGTAGGAGGGTTGGGGCGGTCAGCAGTAGTCTGACTCATAGCAGCAACTAGTGGTCAGTTCACCTGACACCCTGTGCTTGGAGCTCGGCAGACACTGGCACACAGTTGCACGGGAGAGTGTGAGATGTGACTGTTATACCATTGTATGATCTAGCTTCAGGAGGAAACTTCAAAGGAAAACCTTTCTCAGCAGGCAGAAGCTGGACACGAGGACTTGGACTTGCTACGCACTGAAATGACCTGAATGCATAAGTCTCAGCCTAGGCTCTTAGGGTGATATGGTCTCTCCCTGCAGGAAACACCTCATTGGAGAGACAGATCATGGTCCTCTGGGATCGGGCAGCTGGGAGGGAAGTGTCAGAGTGGTGTTTGGTTCCAGATGTGGGTTTTATATGGAGTACACGCCCCTGAAATAGAGTTTAAAAAAAAAAGAAAAGAAAAGAAACAACTGCTGATGTTATACTGGTGTAGTTATGAATCATCATCTGTCCAATTTCATGTAATGGCAACTGCAGGTACAATTCATAAATTCCTTGGAGGGTCTTCTTGCACCTTCGTCTAGCTCTAATTATAAATGACATCTGCGTTATTAGGTTTCTTCCCTTTTTATTTTTGCAGGATACAAAATCCCAAAGAAGAAACTGTTATTGCTATTTAAGGGAGATAAGGAATGCCCGCGAGGTGATGTGCAGAAGAAAGAAGCTGAAGAGCAGAAGGATCATTTTGAAGACACTCCCAACAGTAAGTGGGTGGCTAGACAATGAGATTATATGGGGATTTTCCCATCTGTTGTTGAGAAGGGTTAGGAGGAATAGGGAAAAAGTGTAGATCAGGAAGAATGGAATTATGAGTACGTAGTGATGATGTCAGAAAGACTGAAATAAATATAGCCCAAAATAATTTTTTTTTTTAGACTTTTTTTATAGACCATGTTTTTTTGGACTGGTGGCCATCCACCCATCGGTCATACTCCAGCTACCCACCATACTCCTAGAACTTACCTCATCCCCTCCAGTCTGTCCCCGAATTACCCCCCAGGGTGGGGGTCATCGATGAAGGCGTTCTACTCCCCATTAAATGCCTGATCTTGATTTGGGAGGGGTTGAGCACCTTGGGCAGCAGCATGGGGTGCAGCAGAGCAGACATCCTCAGTTCATCAGCTGCGTGGTATGGTTTGCAGTTTGTTCGCCGGTGAGGAATGGTGGGCAGTGACATAGGCGGAGCTCACGCCCCAACACCCAGCATGCCACCCAGCCAGCTACAGTCCCGGCTGTCTGACTCCTGGCCTCCACAAGGGGCCAGTACTGCGCTGGTGACTTCCTGCTCTCCCCCCAGAGGAGGGAGAGCACTCCATAGGATGCGCGATCCTCCTCCAGCTCCCAAGTTTGCTTCCAGCCCCGGGTCGTCAGCTTCACAAGCCATAGCTCTACTGCTGCGCTGGCAGGCTGACATGCCAAGAAGAATGTTTAAAAGAATCTGGTTACAATTTATAACGGCTATGGAACTGAAGTGAGAGCTGGTGGACATGACAAAGTGTATGGGGTCTTTATTCCAGGAGTGGGTGAGCAGGCAGGTATCTGCATTACACACACTTTGTTCTTGGAAAATGAAGGACTTGGAAAGTTCAGAGAGGAGTGAACTACTGTAGTTCAAAACAGAGGAGATGAAGGCAAAAAAAGGGTTTCAGCAGAAGAGGAGTCTAGGAAGTGACGATGCAAGCAGGATTGCAAAGATGATAGTAAATCAGGCAAGGATTCATTTTATGCCAACTTTCCATAGCAGTGCTAAAGACACTAACAGAGTACATTAAAATGCAACAAAAATCTGACAGATGCATCACATCACAGTACATACATATTCATGTAGCACAGTTGAGCGTGTACCGACCGAACACCGAAACCCCTGCGGCGAAATCCCCCAAAGCAACAGTTTCGACAGGTTTCAATATTGTCACTGTGGGGGACCTGAGGGTGAGATGTCGCCCTTTTGCCATGTGTGCCCCCCCTTCAAATCAACTCGACTTGGAGTTGCTAATCATTTAGAAGGGGGGCACGGGGGTGCAGCCTGCCATCTGGGGGTTCGGGAGCTACAGCCCCCAAGAAACATTCCAATGTCAGACAGGTGAAATTTCGCCTGCCGACATTGGGGATCTCGCTATGGCAAATGTCGACAATGATATTGTTGCATTGGCAGAGGTATACCCAGTATAACCTCAATGTACAGTTCTTGATAATGTACAAAATACATTATACAGTGCATCATTATCAGCAGTTTTGATTAAAAATTGTCTTTCCTGAATCAATCTTCTCCATTGATTTCTGCTTATGGGTCTGGGCCGAATGCATTAGCACTTCAAGGGAGCAGATCTTTAGCCCAGGGCATGGCAACAGCTACTGGGCATAGTGACTGCGCACCCCATGTGGTGCTGTACATCAAATAATACCCATTGCTGGCTCCCTCAGCAACCTCAGTTCTGTTCTTTACTCCACTGAGTACACACCATGGGAGCATTACCTCAGTTTGCCTCATTGTAGCTGGAATTTTTTTACTGCATCACCATTTTCTTTTCTTGTATGTCATCATTCTGATTCTTTTCTGCTTATGATGCCAAAGTTCAAGACAAAAGAGGCCATGGCCAAAAAGGAGGAAGGAATGCCACCCATTATGCATCACTGCCCTGTGGGAACAAGGTGGTTTTCAAGCAGCATCAACTCAGTGTTAGTGGCTCAGTAGGTAGCACACTCGCCTCTGAGGCTGGGAGATCAGAGGGCTGTGGGTTCAGTTCCCACATCTGGCACTTGGGTTAATATCCCAATACTGACACTGTAGTGCAGCATGAGAGGGGTGCTGCACTTCTGAGGTGCCGTCTTTCGGATGAGACGTTAAACCGAGGTCCCATCTGCCTGGATTGGTGGTAGTTCAGGCGGATTTTAAAGATCCCATGGCACTTATCGAAAAGAGTAGGGGAATTTCCCCGGTGTCCTGGCCAAATTTCCGTCATTCACTAAAAATACCACCAACAGCTTAATCTGGTTCAAGGTCAGTTGGCATTCATCTGTATCCCCCTCCCCCGGGTCGTGCCTGAAAATAGGCAGGATTTGTCTAGTCCACTTACTCGGTCAACAAAAACTAAATAAATAAAATAAAAATAAACTCTGTGTAGGCTGCCATGGACTGAAGCACAACATGGACTCCTGTGATGCCTGATTCTCTGTGCACTGCTGTACCCTTGAAGACCGTGTGTTGAAGTGGGGTCACCCGATTCTCGCCTGTGTGGCAGGCAATGCTTATGAGCTTCAAAGGGCCTGTTCATGGAACCTCTGGTTGCAAGGGAAATAAATAGGTTTTCCATGACCTCACAATGCAGAGGTATTGTAGACCCAGGTGGTTGTGTCTGGTGGACAACCTGCTCCTTCTGGGTGGCTGGCTGAGAACACTCCACAGTCTGATTGCCTTGAGCAGCAGACATTCCCAGTGGTGGGGCCACGGCTGTACACACTGGTGGACAACTGAACCCAGTCCCTTAGTGATGCCCATGCTGTTGTCACGATTCACAGTGATGATGTGGTGGATAATACTGGGAATGGCGTGGGGACCTCCGGCACTGTCTGCTGTGCCAGGAGAGGGCCTCGCTGTTAATGCTGTTTGCTGGAGCTGGCTTGGAGTCTGTTCCTGATGTTATGTCACTATATCAACACTGCAGGAGGGGATGATTCCAAGGTTGGAGACAGCATCAGCAGCAGCAGCAGCCAAGATGATAGACCTAGGTCCAGGTCTAAGCATGGTGCCCAGAGTGATGTTGGCTTAGTGTCTGTCCCCAACTTCGGTGTTAAGGCAGGTGATGACAGTGGGTCATGATGTTGAAGATGATACTGACCACAGTAACAATGAGGTTCCTGTCTCTGTGGACATCGTCTGACCCAAGTTGAGTGCCAATGGTGGTACCGGCTTGGAGTTAAATGCTGGCCCAGGGCCTGGTTTCTCCATAAAGCTGCTTGTTGACATTATTACCTGTGAGTATCAGGGTCACCTAATGGGACCTGTATGGCTCTAGTCTCTTAACATGGGGCTTTCTCCCCAAGCCATTGATCATGTCACTTCTCAGATGTAGGACATTCTTAGGGTGGCTCGGGTAGGCCTTCTCCTCAGGTGAGGCCCCCTCTGAAATTCCACAACCCAGGCTGAGGCCCTCGAGAACAGGAGTCTCAATCCTTCCTTAAAGGGCTTCATCATTTTTTCATGCTAATGCATTTGTTACTAGGCTCCTTGAGGCTACTAACATGGGATCAACACTGGGCATTGGTTGGTGCCACAGAGAATTGGCATAGGGAGTCGGAAAGGGAGACCATTTGAGGCCCTTCTCCTTGAAACTGAACCTAGTCAGAGTCCGCTCCTCACAAAGTTCACAGAAGTTCACAACACAGTACGGAGTGAAAAAGCTATATACCCATGTTTGCTCCTGTCTAGAGGTAGTACTGCTAAATGCCACCTTGTGCAAGAAACACATCCAAACACTGTTTAAAACTGTCTTTATTCTTACACTCAACCACATGCCTTGGAAGACTATTCCATGGATTAACAACTCGTATTGTATGAAAGTATTTGTGTTTGTCAGTTCTAAATCTAGGGGGTTTAGTTGTAAGTGGTGACCTCTCGTGTTTACACCACTGTTCTTGAAGGACAGATTTAATTGTTTGAACAAGCTGGAGCCATTGAAAATATCCAACAGCAGCAGTGTATCGCCCCTCTGTCTCCTCTGTAAGTAGTGAAGTAAGAGTCACTGACAATATCCAACAGCAGCAGCAGCATATCGCCCCTCTGTCTCCTCTGTAAGTAGTGAAGTAAGAGTTACTGACAATATCCAACAGCAGCATATCGCCCGTCTCCTCTGTAAGTAGTGAAGTAAGAGTCACTGACAATATCCAACAACAGCTGTGTATCGCCCCTATGTCTCCTCTGTAAGTAGTGAAGTAAGAGTCACTGACAATATCCAACAACAGCTGTGTATCGCCCCTCTGTCTCCTCTGTAAGTAGTGAAGTAAGAGTCACTGACAATATCCAACAGCAGCAGTGTATCGCCCCTCTGTCTCCTCTGTAACTAGTGAAGTAAGAATCACTGAAGATATCCAACAAAAGCAGCAGCAGCATATCACTTCTCTGTTTCATCTGTTCCATTGAATATAATTCCAGCTGTTTCAGTCTGTCATGTGGACTTGGTCAGTCTTCTCTGTACCATCTAGAGTCTATGAATATCACTTACTCTATAAGGACACCACACGTAACATCCGTATTCCAACACTGGATGCACGTACGCAAGATAGAGGCATTGTTACAGTACGTTTGCCCTTCCGCTTACAGTATGTCTCCTTATAGCTCCCATTACTCTCTTCACCCTTGACACTAGTGTAGAGCACTTCTCTGTAGGGGTTAGAGAATTATTAATTAGTATTCCCAGATCCCTTTCACTATGAACAGATTTTAGGAGGCGTTATATAGTATGTACATATAAGGGGTATGCTTACTGCCCAAATGAATTACACAATTGAAGAGGTTGAACTTCATATCTCATTTAAATGTCCAAGTAGAAATTTCATCCAGATCTTCCTGTAAACTGAGTATGCGGGCTTGTTGCTTTCCTGGGGCCACCTAACTTGGTGTCATCTGCATATCCCACAATCCAGTTAGATATATTTTTATTTAGATCTGCAATAAAACTTTGGAACAGTATAGTTCCCAAGACCAATTCCTGAGGGACACCGTGTCCTCATGAGATAAGTAGCCATTGATAGAAACTTTCTTGGCTCCATTTTAACAAAAGCCCAATAATTTCCCAAGCGCCTGCTGCGCTGATCATACGGCACACAGGGCTTGCGGAATTCTTCAGGAGCCAGTGGGATTTCCACTCCTGTGCATCACATGCCCCAAGTTAGACCAGCTTTTCCCTGGTCTGCCTTATGGCATTCCGCGGACTGGTTTTATGGAGCGTGCACCAGATGTATGGTGCAAGCTGCCGTAAAGTGTGGAAAGTGTCACAACTGTGCCTGATGTACTAACATTGGGTGCAGTTGCATTAAAGGGGTTAGGCGCAGCTGCACTAAACAACAGGGTTGATGCAGGCCCTGCATCCCCCTTTAAAAGTAGAGCACACCAAATCCGATCAGCTAGCCAGTTTTTATCCCATAGAATTAGAAGTGGGAGTGGGAGTATAGCTGTTCTTTGTCTTTTTTTTGAATGAATTCCCAATGTCTTTAGAAACATCCTTCTCAGAGGACAATGAGTTATCGGTCCACCTTGTATCTTTTACTATGTACACCCTGTATCAGTGATTCTTGGTACAGATGCTTCAGGCACTGGGCCTTCGGGCCTTTACCAGCTGCCATTTATCATCCCTACCATTGGGACTCCTTGGCGTTCACAGTATTGACACACAGATTTCTTTTTTATTTTGTGTTATCTATTTTTCCTCCTCCTTGTGGCACCCCTGCCGGCCTCCCCTTCGGAGCACCAATTTTACACACCTCCACTCGACCCCGCACCACCACCATTCTCCCGACCCTGCCTTGCAGCCTTGCCTTTGGGTAACCAGAGTTATCTCTGTGTCAGGAGGGTCCCTCTCCTTCCAGGGGAATGTGCCTGATGGCGAACTCCGTATCCCGGGTAAGCTGCCACAGGGTTGGTCTGGGCTAGTCCGGGGGCTTTGTGTTGGTGCAGGCTGGGTGCTCATCATCCAGTCGGCAGGGAGCCAGTTTTCCATTTTTCCTTGTCCCGCCTCATGTCGTAGCCGTGAAGAGATGGCATCCTGAGGTGGAGACGTGCAGGGGGGCATGCCGAGACATGCTGTCCAAGCTCGTCCACCAATCACCTTGCAGGAGCCATGGCTCATTCCCCCCCCCCAAGGAGGGAAGCATCCAATGGATGCTTGTGAATCCCTTCCCTGCTGGTCTCTGCTTCTGGTACCCAAGCTCGAGGCATGAATCCAAGTCACCAGCGTGCCAAGGGAACCCCTTCGCTCAGCTCCACGGAGCTGGCATTGACACAGATTTCAATCCTTTATAGCCAAAAGCAATGGAGGTGGCATCAAGGGCCTTGTGGAGGCATCCTCCTGCCACCTTTGCCATTCTGAGGGACCCTTTCATGCAGTATTGTGCAACCATAGGGTCTGTGGGTGATTTACTTCACTCTGCTTTAAGGCTTCAGGAACTGCAGATCCCATCAGGGCCACAGAGCCTCTGGCATGACTGACTTCCAGATGTGGACTCTGGATTTGGATGCATTGTGAAAGAAGGTTTTTACCTCAGCAGAGATCTCTCCCAGTCAGGTGCTACTCTCCCTCTGAGCTCCATGTCCTCCATCCTTTTGACTGTCCCCCCGCCTGCTGAGGTGTACAGGTGATGTCGAGCTTTGGAGATAGTAAGGCGAAGGCATACAGGCAGAGGTCATGGCCATGGAGGGAGAGTGGAACTGGGTGGGTGGATTGAGGTCATGGGACAAGAAGGTGCCCTGGGGCAAAATTGGTTCCTGAGAGGGGTTTACCCTATCTGGTTCCCATACCAAAGGGCTCCACCTTGAGTGGGGAGCTGACGCAGCAGACCTCGGTGGCCCATCCTACTCGGGCAGTGTTATGCAATGCCAGGTCTGTATAGAACAAGACAGCAGTGATTGCTGATCTTGTTGAGTCATCTGACCTGGCTTGTATCACTGAGACCTGGCTGGATGAAAATGCAGGCCTAGTTCTTGAGTCAACTATTCCAGCCGGATTCTCTGTGATACACAACCTGAGGATGGATCATAGGGGTGGGGGTGTAACCATATGTATTAAAATGGAATTGGGCCTTGTAGATGTGCCAGTGGGGGAGACCAAGTCCTTTGAGTATATCATAGGTGCAGGTGTGGGGTGCAAAATTCTTCTTGTCTACCGTCCACCGGGGGATGAGAAATAGTTCCTGCTGGAAGTCACGGACTTCATCATCGAGATGGTGTTGAAGTCCCCTAGATTGATGGTGCTGGGGGACTTCAATATTTGGATTAATGATGAACTCACAATTTGGCCAGGACTTCCTCCAACTTATGAATTTGTTGGGCTTCACACAGGTTATTACCTCTGCCACCCATATTCATTGTCATTCGTTGGACTTGGTTTTCCTACTGGGTATGGAGACCTTCGACCTGGAGGTGGAGGGTCTGACCATTACACTATAAGGTTCAAGATCAGGCCCCCCCCCCCACCAATAGGCCTGCCTCTACGGAGATGGTCCAGTAGAGTCCTTTAAGGGGTTTGACCCCAGATGGCCTGATGGCGGTACTGGACCTGTCAGGCTTTCTAAGTGCAAATATGGACCCAGAGAATCTGCTTCAGGCCTATAACAGGGCTGTGGCCAAGGCTGTAGATTCTGTTGCTCCTGTCTGTGTTCGCCGCTCACCCTCGATCCCCTTGGTTTGATGGGACTTTGAGAGAGTTGAAGCGAGTGGGACAAAGGTTGGAACGGTGCTGGTGGAAATCAAGTCTTGATGCTGACAAACTCAGATTGATGGCTTATTACACTGGGTATCAATCAGCTAGCTCCCGTAAGAAGGCAGAGTTCCTGTCTAGGGAGATCACCAGCGCTCGGAATAGACCAGCTTAGCTCTTTCAAACTGTCAACAGACTGTGCAATCCAGCCTGTCTGCAATCTCGGAGAGCATTCTCACAAGAGAAGTGTGGTGAGTTTGCGCAGTTCTTTGTTGATAAGGTTGCAGACATCAGGTCTGAGATTTGGATAGCCAGTTCCAATGGGAGCGTGATGGTCGGTATGAGGTTGCAGCCCCTCGGTTTGTCTGGTCTGACTTTGACCAGCTGATGATCATGGATATTGTGAGGATAATCCAGAGCAGGTGGCCGACTGGCTGTAGTTTGGACTCTGGCCCAACCTGCCTCCTAATGGGAAACATTGATGTTATCGGTCTGGTCCTAACTGAGATAGTCTGGTGTTCATTAGAGACAGGTGTGTTTCCTGACACCCTGAAGGAGGCACTGGTAACACCTCTCCTTAAGAAATCCTCTCTTGATCCAGATTGTCTCGCTAACTACAGATCAGTCTCTAAGCTTCCCTTTGTGGATAAGTTTAGTGAGAAGGTGGTCGTGCTGCAGCTGGAGGACCACCTTCCCATCCATGATGTCTACGATCCTCTCCAGTCCAGATTTTGGAAGAGGCACAGTACAGAGATGGCCCTTGTTTGAGTACTCTGTGATCACATGATAGCGAGCGATTGGAAGAGCCATTCCGTCTTGGCTCTCCTTGATCTCTCTGTGACATTTAACACATGGTGTGTTTATTAGAGTGCCTGCAGCTGATCTGTGGACTGGCTGGTACGGTCCTCGGGTGGTTCCACTCTTTTCTCACTGGTAGGTCTCAGAGAGTGGTGTCAGGGATTTATTCCTCCAACCCAGTCTTCCTGCCTTGTGGGGTGCCGCAGGGTTCTGTTTTATCACCCATGCTGTTTGCAGTGTATATGCTGCAGTTGGGAGACATTGTAAGGTGATATGAGCTGAGTTTTCACTGCTATGCTCAGCTATACATGTCCTTTGTGCCTGAGCAGGATAGTGGTATCTCGATATTTAACAGCTGCCTCACTGAGATCCAGGGTTTTATGAATGCTAGCTGGCTGAGGTTGAACCCTGATGAGACTGAGGTGTTGGTTGTGGACCCTGGTCATCCAGCAGAGAGGCTTTAAGTTAAGCAGCCTTCCGGGCTTTGGCTTGGAGGGAGCCAGCTGATAGCTCTGACTGGGTGCGAAACCTGGGCATTATTTTTACGATGGATTGACCCTTAGATCTCAGGTGTCATCTGTCGTCAAGACCTCATTCTACCATCTGAGGAATATTGCCTAAATTAAGCACCTGGTCCCACCTGATAACCTACCAACATTGTCCCATGCTTTTGCGACCTCCTGCCTTGACTATTGCATCTCCCTTTACCTAGGGCTACCAGGGGTTGATATCTGCCACTTGCAGCTGGTGCAGAATGCAGCAGCCATGCTGTTGACAGATTTTCCAAGATCAGGCCACGTCACGCCTGTGCTCCATGATTTGCACTGGCTGCCTATTCAGTGGCGGATCACCTATACCTATAAAGCCCTACACAGACAGGGACCATGTTATCTACAAGATCTTCTTTGCCCTTACTGCCCGCTCCGCTCTGCTGACGAGGGATTGCTAGAGGTCCCCAGGGTCCACTTGAAAGACCTTGGGTGCAAGGGCATTTTCATTTGTGGCCCTGACTCTGTGGAACTCTCTACCTCGCCGGATAAGGGAGTGCCTGACTGTGGAGAGTTTTAAGTCTGCATTAAAGGTGCATTTGTATAATCTTGCCTTTCTGGAGTTCAGATGAATTGTTTTACAGATACATACTTTTTTATTGATATTTCTTAGCTTCAGTGTTTTGTTTGTACAAGTGCTTTGATACTCTGTTGAGTTGCGCTTTTTATAAATAAAGCTGTGTTGAGTATGTGCCCATAAGTGTGTGTCTACACACCAGGCCCATAGGGTGATCTGCAATTGTCCCCTATGGTTGCAGCTGCACAATCTGCTGGCTGTGCTGTCACAAAATAGGGAAGTCAAGCCATCGTTCCACCCGAAGTGTGGGGGTAGCATGGCACCAGGCAGAGGCATCTGATGATGCCAGAGAGGTGGCCTCCAGACTGGTGGGAACAGCAGTCTCTGTTTAACATACCACATAGCTTTGCATGCCGTGACTGCCACTTTTGGCCCTGTGTAAGGTGCTGAACTCTCATTTCCAGGGGGTTCACTTCTTCTCCCCTAGAGTCCAGCAGAAACTCTCATGGTCCTGCTCCACAGTAGCCCCAGCCTGTCCCTGACCAGTTCCTGGTCTTGCCAGATTAGTAAGGAGCTCTCCCCCTCAGGTGTTCTCCCCCACACAGAGGGCTGGGGGTACATGAATACCCTGAGGGTGAGTCAGCTCCTCCATCAGAAAAGGAACATTTGGTGCTTTATTTATTTTATGTAAGCTTGGTAACTGTGAAAGGCACCGTGAGCCAAGGCTCATTTCCAGATGCAACCTGGGAGGAGGGTGATAGGGAAATTGTCAAATTAAGTACAATAACAATCAGTGCATAGCATACAGAATAAGATGCAGATGAATGTAGAGCAACATGGCAAAAGTGCAGAGTGCAAAAGGGGGCGACATACAAAATATGCCCACCAACCTGAGGTACAAACACTAGGTTAAACATAATGGAGCAAAGTTATTAAGCAAAGCAAAATCACCCCTGAGAGAGGGGACAGGTTTGGGGAGAGAGAAACATGGGGCAGGTCAGGTAGGGAGCAGACTGGAGAAGGAGAGGGGAAGCAGGAGTTTAAGCTGATGCTTAAGGGAAGCTGGGGAGGGTAAGAGTTTGGTGGATGATAAAAGAAGGTTCCAGAGGGACAGGAGATGGTGGTAGAAGGCAGACTGCCCTGCGAAGAGCAGTGAGGGTGGGGCCTGGGGGATGGAGAAGGAACAATGATCCCTGGGTCGAAGGGAATAGGAGGCAGATGGCAAGAGAGATCACTGAGTGCAGGTACGAGGGCAGTCTCTCAAACCAGTATGTGGAAAGAAAGGGAGATGCAGGCAGTGAAAGGGAAAAGGGAGGCTGGAAAAGGAAGGAGTAGAGTGTGCAATCGTGGCTGTGTGTGTGTGTGTGTTGGGGGGGTGAGTCAGTGGCAAGTGACAGAAGGCATTACGCAGTGTCCAGCCTGGCGAGGGAAGAGGAGGGAGCAGACCCAAAAATTACATCTGCCTCATCAAAAGCTGGCAGCACCATTTTGGCAACCAGCTCCTGTGATCTTTTTAATTGTACTTTGACCCATAAGATTGAAAAACAGAATTAGAATTCAAGCAGCAAATATAGACTGCTTGACCAGTCAGCCCACTTTTCCCTTCCTACAGTGTCACTGCAGACCCTACTTGGTCGCTGTCTCTCCCCCTTTACTTTCCACTAATATCCCTTATGCCTCTCTCATGCCTTCTTGAACCTCACCACTATTTTTAATCTCACCACTTCGGCTGGAAGAATGTTCCAGGCACACACCACTCTTTCTGTGAATAAGTACTTCCTCACATCTGTCCAGAATTTACACTCACCAGCTTCATTGCATGTCCCCCTTGTACTTGAGAACCTTGTTGTCTGAAAAATACTCCACTCCTGTACCTTATTTACTCTTGTGAGGTATTTAAAGATCTCTCTCATATCCCCAGCCTCCCTTCTGTCTTCCAGGGTGTATATAATGTGGTCCTTTAGTCTCTCCTTAGTGAGCTTTTGATGCAGACCCTGCACCATTTTTGTTACCCTCCACTGGACAGCCTCCACTCTATGTTCTTCTGAAGTTGTGGCCTCCAGAACTGGATACAGTACTCTAACTGGATACTCACCAGCCATCTATATAGAGGCAACACCACTTACTTACTTACTTACTTACTTCCTTCCTTCCTCTGGTGATTCCCTTCCCTATGCACTCCAGCATTGCACAAGCCTTTCCTGCTGCCTTGTCGCACTGCCTGGCCACCTTTAGGTCATCAGATATAATCATCCCACATTCTCTTTCCTGTTTGACTGTCATCACTACATATTCTCCCATTTTGTACTCCACTTCTGAGATTCTGTGCCCTAAGTGTACGATTTTGCACTTTTTCACATTGAAATGCAGCCATACCCTTGACCACTCCTCGAGGTTTCTCAGGTCACAGTGCATCCTTTCCACACCCACCATAGTGTGTCCACCCTATAGCAGATTTTGGTGTCCTCCACAAAGAGGCAGATGTTCCCGTTTAGCTCATCTGCAATGTCATATATGAAAACATTAACATGAACTGGTCCCTGTACTGAGCCCTTTGGCACCTCACTGATCACCCTCCCATCTGTCGCCTATCCCTTAACCAATTTCTTAAACACTTTACCACCTTTGGATCCACCCCAAGCTGTCCAGCTGTCTCCTATGTGGAATGGTGTTGAACGTTTTAGTGAAATTTGGGTAGGCCCTGTCTATCTCTCCACCCTGATCTATTTGTCTGGTCACCGAGTCAAAGAAATCTACCAGGTGCGTTTGACATCGCCTCTTTCCATGAATCCATGCTGCCACGGGTCTTGTAACCCACTGGATTCAAAATACTTCACAATCCTTTCCTTCAGCAGTGTCTCCATTAACTTCCCACCATTGATGTCAGGCTGAATGGCTTACAGCTGCCAACTTCCTCCCTGCTATCCGTTTTTGGAACTGGGAATGCATCTGCCCTCTTCCAGTCCTCTGGAACACCTGTTTCCAGTGAGCTGTTAAACAGGACTGCCAGAGATGCAGCTAGAACCTTCCTGAGCTCCCTCAATACCCTTGGATGCACCCTGTCTGGCCCCATCACTGTGGACACTTTCAGATTCGCAAGCACCTTCAGGACGTGCTCCTCAGAAAAAGGACTAGTGTGCATCTCCCCCATCAAGTGCTCCTCTTGTTTTTGTGTGACCCTCCCCTTCTTCTTCCTTTGTGAACACTGAACAAAAGTATTCATTTAGGATATCTGCGATTTCCTGGTCCTCCTCTACACAGCCCCCATCCCTTCTTAACCTTACAATCCCTACCCTGGTCTTTCTCTTTTCATTTATAGGCCTAAAAAAATGTCTTGCCCCCTTTCATTACCCCCTGGGAGATTCTGTCCTTAGTGCCTTTGTGCTGCTTACTGCTTTCACTGTCTCCCTCTGTTGCTGCTAGTTGGTGATGTCAGTGTGCCAGATGTGGATCGGAACCTCCCAGTTGCAGCTGTGGCAAGGAGCAGGGCCATTCCTTACTCCCTGCAAGGGGCTTTTCAGGTAGAGAAAGAATTAGCCCACTTGGGACAGGACAGTGCTGGACATGGTGCTTACGAACAGGGATGGCATTACAGACATCACAGTGGGCATTCCCCTATGTACCAGTGATCACTGTACACTGGGGCAGTGCTGGACATGGTGCTTACAAACAGGGATGGCATTACAGACCTCACAGTGGGCGGTCTCCTAGGTACCAGTGATCACTGTACACTGGGGCAGTGCTGGAAATGGTGCTTACGAACAGGGATGGCATTACAGACCTCACAGTGGGCAGTCCCCTAGGTACCAGTGATCACTGTACACTGGGGCAGTGCTGGACATGGTGCTTACAAACAGGGATGGCATTACAGACATCACAGTGGGCAGTCCCCTAGGTACCAGTGATCGCTGTACACTGGGGCAGTGCTGGACATGGTGCTTACAAACAGGGATGGCATTACAGACATCACAGTGGGCAGTCTCCTAGGTACCAGTGATCACTGTACACTGGGGCAGTGTAGGACATGGTTCTTACAAACAGGGATGGCATTACAGACCTCACAGTGGGCACTCTCCTAGGTACCAGTGATCACTGTACACTGGGGCAGCGCTGGACATGGTGCTTACGAACAGGGATGGCATTACAGACCTCACAGTGGGCGGTCTCCTAGATACCAGTGATCACTGTACACTGGGGCAGTGCTGGAAATGGTGCTTACGAACAGGGATGGCATTACAGACCTCACAGTGGGCAATCCCCTAGGTACCAGTGATCACTGTACACTGGGGCAGTGCTGGACATGGTGCTTACAAACAGGGATGGCATTACAGATATCACATGGGCAGTCTCCTAGGTACCAGTGATCACTGTACACTGGCACAGTGCTGGACATGGTTCTTACAAACAGGAATGGCATTACAGACATCACAGTGGGCAGTTCCCTAGGTACCAGTGATCACTGTACACTGGGGCAGTGCAGGACATGATTCTTACAAACAGGGATGGCATTACAGACATCACAGTGGGCAGTCCCCTGGGTACCAGTGATCGCTGTACACTGGGGCAGTGCAGGACATGGTTCTTACAAACAGGGATGGCATTACAGACATCATAGTGGGAGGTGTCGTAGGTACCAGTGATCGCTGTACACTGGGGCAGTGCAGGACATGGTTCTTACAAACAGGGATGGCATTACAGACCTCACAGTTGGCGGTCTCCTAGGTACCAGTGATCGCTGTACACTGGGGCAGTGCTGGACATGGTGCTTACAAACAGGGATGGCATTACAGATATCACAGTGGGCAGTCCCCTAGGTACCAGTGATCGCTGTACACTGGGGCAGTGCTGGACATGGTACTTACAAACAGGAATGGCATTACATATATCACAGTGGGCAGTCCCCTAGGTAACAGTGATTACTGTACACTTGGGCAGTGCTGGACATGGTTCTTACAAACAGGAATGGCATTACAGACATCACAGTGGGCAGTCTCCTAGGTATCAGTGATCACTGTACACTGGGGCAGTGTAGGACATGGTTCTTACAAACAGGGATGGCATTACAGACATCACAGTGGGCACTCTCCTAGGTACCAGTGATCGCTGTACACTGGGGTAGTGCTGGACATGGTGCTTACAAACAGGGATGGCATTACAGATATCACAGTGGGCAGTCCCCTAGGTACCAGTGATCACTGTACACTGGGGCAGTGCTGGACATGGTACTTACAAACAGGGATGGCATTACAGACATCACAGTGGACAGTCTCCTAGGTACCAGTGATCGCTGTACACTGGGGCAGTGCTGGACATGGTACTTACAAACAGGGATGGCATTACAGACATCACAGTGGGCAGTCTCCTAGGTACCAGTGATCACTGTACACTGGGACAGTGCTGGACATGGTACTTAGAAACAGGGATGGCATTACAGACCTCACAGTGGGCAGTCCCCTATGTAACAGTGATCACTGTACAGTGTGGTTTAGCATTAAGTTGGGACCCGAGGCAAACCAAATTGGGATGAAGCTCATGGTCATTAGGATGTGAGATTTGGAAAAAATGGAAGTCTACCTCAGATACTGCCCTATACCGTTGGAGTGCAAGGGAGGGGTGGAGGTATAGCAAGGGAAAGCATAATTCAGGCAACCAGCCTCTGCATGAAAAACTTGAATAAAGGATGAAGGAAAAAGAGACTGTTAGGGTTCTGTAGGGAAGGGTATCCTTTTAAGTTTGTGCTGAAAACAGAGTAGCAAGAAATGAGCATCAGAATAATTGAACAAAACGGGAGTGTGAGGCATGTAAAACAGCGCTTGCATGGCACCGTATTCACTGTGTACCGACACTAACATTGTGCTCCCTTCAAACTTTTACTGGGGTGGTGATCCATGGCTACCAGGGTGTGGTAATAGTAAATCAGCACTTACCACAATGTAAGTTGGGGGGAAGGGCTGACTGGTAGGGTCTGTTTCGTGCTATGTCTGCCTTGCAGCATTTTTACATGGTGTGATTTGCTGTTTAGCTGTATTCAGTGCATGGTTATCGACTGTGATGTGTTGCCTTTAACGATATTATGGGTAACCTGTAGGGAGGCGGCCAAGGTGGTGAATGAAAAAAAGTGGGATTCAGGAGGTATAAGGAAACACAGAGGAAGGAATGCAAGGAGGTGTATCAAGACAAAAATGAGAGGTGGATTTCAGGAAGCTTTCAGGAAGGCTGACTTCACTAGAATGGGTATCATGCTGAAGGAGTACCTGGCAAAGCTCAGGCCGCAGATGAATGCGGAGCAGAAATGGGAAATCATCAAGAAGGGGGGGGGATTCCATATCAGAATAACAACTGTGAAACAGCAAACTATCACAATGGTGCCGAACCCACAGCACGAACACTTTTGTAAAACTATTTTCTTGCTGTGTACTTTGCCCCCACACCCCCTTCTGGGGGGCTTTGCCTCCCATACCCCCCCCCCAATATAGATTCCAACTCCGGGGCACAACTGAGATATGGGGAAGGAACCGTGATTGCGTAAAAGCGTTAGCACTGTGGTTCCGTTGCCATTGTGATTGTTCACTTTTCTTCAGTTACTCTCTTCAGGGACTACCAAGAAAGGGTTAATAGAGGCAACCAACACCTGCATGAAAATTCATAAAAGAACTCCAGGTGTCGGAGACCCAGCTGGTATAGCAAGAGGGTGGCTGAAAAGGTAAAAGGGAAACGGGACGCCTTCCTGAAGTACAAACATATCCTGAAGGAGGAGGACAGAGAGGCTTACGAAGAAAAATCTTAGGAGGCTGAGAGAGAGGTCAGGGTAGCAAAGGCGGGAAAGAGATAAAACTAGCGCAGGGGATTAAGGATGGGGGAAAAGGATTTCTTCTGCTACATTAGGGAGAAAAAAAACAAAAGGGATGGGATGGTAAGGATATGGAGGGAAGGAGGATGGGCAGAAAAGGAGGAGGAGGATCAGGCAGAGGGTTTAAATGAATACTTTTGCTCTGTCTTCACTAAGGAAGCAAAAGGGCCCATACCACAGGGGAGGAAGGGGGGATGCCCCGGGGGTGAATAATGACAGGGAGATTGGGGTGGACAGGGTCTTTAAGTGAACTGCAGGTGGACAAAACATCGGGACCAGATGGTTTACACCTGAGGGTCCTGAGGGGGTTGGTGGGGGTACTAGCAGCCCCGCTGATGGACTTGTTTAACACCTCACTGGAGCAGGGGTGTATTCCACAGGACTGGAGAACAGCCCACATGGTTCCACTCCACAAGAGTGGTCCCAGGGACGAGCCGGGTAACTACAGGCTGGTTAGCCTGACCTCCATAGTGGGGAAGATAATGCAGACCATTCTAAAGGAAAGACTGGTCTTCATTGAGGAAAGTGGTCTCCAGGATGATGGGCAACAGGGGTTTGTCAGAGGGACATCTTGTCAAACTGACATAATTGACCTTTTCAACTGGGTTACGAGGTCGTTGGACAGGGGACAGGCAGTGGACATCCTGCACCTGGACTTCAGCAAAGCGTTTGATACAGTGCCACATGGCAGGCTAATTAGCAGGCTTAGGGACCTGGAATAGGGGATAGACTGATGGGGTGGGTCAAGAACTGGCTGCAGGATTGGAATCAGAGAGCGGTGGTGGGGGGACTATCCAGACCTCAGCCTGTAACCAGCAGGGTCCCACAGGGCTCAGTACTTGGACCTGTGCTGTTCAACATCTTTATAGGTGACATTGCAGAGGGGGTCAGTAGTACGATCTGCTTAATTTGCAGATGATAAGCTCTGTGGGAGGGTGAACACAGTGGAGGGGAGGTAGGAATTAAGGGAGGATCTGGCTAGGCTGGAGAAATGGTCGGGCATCTGGCAGTTGGGTTTTAGTGCCAAGAAATGCAAGGTACTGCTCCTGGGTGCCAGGAACCTGGGGGCCAGCTACTGGCTGGGGGGAGTACAGGTGGCAGTCTCAGTGGAGGAAAAGGACCTTGAGGTGATAGTCAGGGAAGACATGAAACACTCGGCACAGTGCCGCAAAGCAGCAGACTAAGCAAATAAAATGCTTGGCTGCATTGCCAGGGGAATAACCTCTAGAAGGGAGGAAGTCATCTTGCCACTGTACAGGTCACTGGTGAGGCCAGACCTGGAATACTGTGTACGGTTCTGGTGCCCGTGTCTGAAGAAGGATATACTGGAGGGGGTCCAGAGAAGGGGGACCAGGATGATCCAGGGTATGGGAGACAAAATATACAGGGAGATGCTAAGTGAACTAAACATGTACTCCGGAGAGGATAGGAGAGAGACCTTCAAGTACTTCAAAGGAATTAACAGGGTAGGATCTGAGCATCTTTAACTTAAGGAAGGAGAGTACAACAAGGGGGCACAACCTGAAGCTAGTGGGGGGGGTAGCTTTAGGAAGGAAATGAGGAAGCATTATTTCACCGAAAGGGTGGGGTCGGGATGGAACTAGTTGTCAGAGGAGGTGGATGCGGTAAATACAGTGGCTAGTTTCAAGTGGGGATGGGACAGGGAAAAGAAAAAAATTAGGGTAGCTGTTTCTGAGAGGGGAAGGATACTGGGGAGGGTTAGTGACTCCAGGGGGAGTATGGGGGGGGGGCAGCTCCAGGAAGCTGTTTAGAGTTGCACACTCGAGCAGAGTTGATAGATCGCTATGGCCTGTTTTTTCTGGCAAATTCGTATGCTCATAAAACAGAGGGAAGCATGAAATGCAGTGAGGTGAACAAAGATACAGACAGAGGAAAGGATAGCCAAGGGGGTAGCAACAGGGATAAGACATTCTTCAAGTACACAAGTAAGAGGAGGATGTCAAGGGGAGGGACATTGAGGATAAGGATGGCAGTAGCAGGGGTTGGGGTGAGGACTGCACAGAAGAGGACCAAGAAAAAAAAAAAGCAAACATCCTGAACAGGTACTTCTGATCATTCTTGACAGTGGGGGAAGGGGAGAATGACCACCAGTGGACAGCAGCAACAAAAGGGGGAGAGTTGGTGAACACAGGTCATTTTCAGAGGAAAGACTCCTGAAGGGACTTGCAGCTCCGAAAGTGGACAAGGGTACAGGACCAGAAGGGATACACACAAGGTTACTGGAACTCAGGCCTTATTCAGTTGCTCTCTCAAAGCAGGTACAATTCCGTAGTACTGGAGAAGAGCAACCTTTGGCCTCTCAATGTCACAACAGCAGCAGCAGCAAGGGGGCTAGAAACTATAGGCCAGTCAGTCTCACCTCAGTTGGGGGGGTCAAGTAATGGAAACCCTTTTAAAGGAAAGGTTGGTGGTAGAGTACAGAATCATGAATACAGTGGACTGCAAGACCGCAGGCAGTGTTGATTAATTAGTTTTTTTTGGGGGGGGGGGTGTTTTGCCAGATGAATCTGATGAATTTCCTTGACTAGGAGACCAGGGAAACAGATCAGGAGAAAGTAGTTGACTTTGCTTATCTGGACATTATCAAGGCCTTTGATATAGTGCTACATAGGAGATTAATAAAGAAATTGAGTAATCTAGGGTAGAATCCAAAGTGATAATTATATTAGAAACTGGTTAATGGATAGAAGAGAGAGGTTGGTGGCTAACGGCACTGGCTGGCTCTAATGAGACTCTATGATCATGTGATAATGGAGGTTGGTGGCTAACTGCACTCGCTCTAACGATTCTCTATGATCATTTGATAATGATCAAACTAATGATGAGTGACTAGTGAGATGCTTCAAACTCAGTACCGGGACTAGTCCTGTTCAGTGTCTTCATACAGTAAGTGATATTGCCGAAGAGCTAGAAAGGAAGATATGCCTTTCTACAGATGACTCCAAAATCTGTAATAGGGTGGACACTCAGAAGAAGGTGGAGAAAATGCATAAGGATCTTGATGGGTGGCCAAGATCATGGTAGTTGCAGTTCGGTGCCAAAAAATGCAAAATCATATACTTTTCCTTTGCAATGCCTGTTTTTTCATGTTTTTCTGCATTCTTGTTTTCTTTTGACTGTCCAAACTGTATTGTTTGAACCATGCTGAACAATGTTTCTCCTAACCCCAAAGTTGATTGTATGTGATCTCCCTCCTCACTGGGCTCATGTGCTGCGTCACATGTATACTCATATACTGTAACTTGTATTCTCCTGGGTTGGTGCCTGAAAATAGCCTTTTTTATGCCTAGTGCGCCCACCCGGTTACCAAAAGCAAATAAAAATAAATAAAATAAACCCAGGAGCTGAGTATAGGACAAGGTGCAGGAGCTGACAGTCACTAAGCAAGTTTTTGACTCAAAGGGTTGTCATTCTGATTGTATAAATAAATACATAAGTCAAAGAAAGAAATAAAAATGAGACCTTGAGGTTGATGTATCTGATGATCTCAAAAATGACAGGGTAGTGTGACAAGGCAGTGAGTAGGGCCAGTAGGATGCTGGGATGCACAGGGAGAGGTATTGAGGTCTATGTTTCTTTGTATCTCCAGAAGGAAGAGAGAGGTGGTGCTGTCACTGTATCGCTTGCTAGTGAGACAATACACTACTGAAAGAGAGCAGAGTGAGAGGGGACATGATATAGGCCTACAAGTACCTCACAGCGGTGAACAGGGTGCTGGAGGGGAGTCACTTTCAATTGAGGAAGAGCACCAGGATTAGTGGGCATGCATGCAGTGAAGCTGGAAGGGAGGGCATTTAAGAGGGCTATGAGGAAGAATTACTTCACAGAGAGAGTTCTATATGTCTGGAAGTGGTGGAGATGAAAACAATAAGGGACTCCAAGCATGCATGGGCTAGACATAGACATAGGAGAGTATTAGTAATTAGGGAGGGAGGAGGGAGAGATGCTGGAAACTAGTTAGGAAGAAGAAGGAAGGTGGTGCTGTTGCTATATCACTTGCAAGTGAGACCCCACCTGGAGTATTGTGTCCAGTTCTGGAGGCTGTAACTCAGAAAGTACATAGAAAGGGTGGAAGCAGTCCAGAGAGCAACGAAATAGTGCAGAGGTTGTACAAAAAGCCGTACAAGTAGAGACTAAGGGATCTCTACATGTGCACCCTGGAAGAGAGCAGAGCGAGATGGAACATGACAGAGATCTACAAGTACCTCACAAGGGAGAGCTGGACGCTTGAGGGAAGTCTCTTTTGTAAGGGCAAAAAGCCCATGTGAGGGAAATAGCTCCTCTCACATTCCCCATTTAAGCTCCTCTCACATTCCCCATTTAAGCTAGCCAACTTCCGTTAAGCTCCGCTTGGAGCATTTCAGAATTGGGAAGTGCCGCAGCTGCTCGGCTCTCTGCTTTTTTGTTTACCTGCCTGTTGTTTGTCTGTGCTTCCTGAGTGCGTTCTTGCCTGCCTGTGATTTCCTCCCATATGTGCTTGTTTCGTGAGCTCACTTTTCCATTACCGCACTCCTGAACTCCCTGCTAGTGTGCCCCAGTGTTGTCTCCTGTGGCCCTGCAAAATAATGAATAAAATGAAGCACTCTAGAACCATAATTCAGGGAGAGTATTCTTTTTATTTTTACAAAAAAAGATTTAAAGTGTAAGCTTCAAAATAAATACTTACGAATAACAAATTATGCAATAAAGAATTTAATATGAGTAAATCTAGGGCTCCTTGGTCCTTCCAGCCTCAGTGCTTCGGGGCAGTGCTACCCCTTCATCAGGACCAGCAACCTGCTCTGCATTCTCATCTCTTTCCTGGACCCTCTTGGCTCCTTCATCCTGCATTGTTTCTTTCTTCCGTCCTTGACTCTCTTCTCTCCCATCCTGTCGTGCCTACTGCCATCGGCTGTGCTTCTCCATTCCTCCCATCTCCTTTTTCTCTTTGGGCATTTTCGGCTGCTTCTCCAGCTCTGCTTCTTCTGCATGCTGGTACTTTCAGGGTGTGACATCACTCACTGCGACTGGCATTAGGCTCCACATTAGTGCTTCGGAGCTCTGTGCAAGGAGGGAGGGGGACAGCCGTAAGGAACTGAGTCCGGTGGAGTTGGAAATGAAACCACTGCTGACAGCCTGCCTCCACATCTGAGCAGGGCACACATTCCACAGACTCCTTTTTGTCTGTCACTGCACCGTTCTCTCTTGAGTTTCTGGGTGTGCCGTCCCCGCTAAGCTCAGCTCCAATTAAGTGAGTGAAGAAGCTTTACCATACCCTGTGTGACCATAGGCTGTGTGAGGGCTGTTCTTAAACCTCTCTCCACCTCTAGATATATATTCAAAAGAAGTCATCGTAATTTCGACTACTATCCTTCCTCTCGCACCTATAGAGTAGCAGATGGCAAGACTTCTGCCTAGCTACTGCTGTGTCTGAGGCCAAAATATATTCTCAAATGTCATAGATAAACATGCCCCATTAGTTAAAAGTAGAACTAGGAAAAAGTTGTGCCCTTGGTTCTCCAGCAAGCTAAAAGCAGCCCTATGTAACAGGGATGCCCTATGGAAAAAAAGCACGCAAATCTAAACAGCCAACAAATTGGGCAGCATTCAGAATGGTGAGGAACCAATGTACAAAGCTTATAAGGGATGAGAAAGCCAAATACTTCCAGTTAGAACTGGACTCCTCATCTAACTGCCCTGCTAAGTTCTGGAGAACACTGAAGGAAACTGAAGGGCACAATCCAGCTAACACTATCCCCCGCCAAAATCTCATCTGGTGGTATTACCACTACTAGTAAACAGTCTATTTTAGACCTTCTAAACAATCACTTCACTACAGCTGGGTTAGCTTTCGATACCTCTCCTGCAGTTAAACTGTGCACCCAGTCCATTGTCCCTGACTCGACCTATCCAACCATAAGCACTCTATGCAAGAAGCAAAATTCTCATTCTGCTCTATCACTTTCAAGCAAGTGGAAGATCTTCTACTGGGCCTTGATACAGGAAAAAGCTGGGGCACCGATCAGCTTGATCCATTCTTCCTAAAACTAGGTTATCATGTTCTGACTGTGCCCATCACTCATCTCTTCAACATGTCACTTGCTCAAGGTGCTCTCCCTTTGGTGTGGAAAATAGCACATGTAATCCCGCTATTTAAGTCAGGTGATCCGAGTAACTTTAACGACTACTGACCTATATCTTGCCTTCCCACCCTATCTAAATTACTCAAAAATAATCAATTCACGACTAAGAAATCACCTAGAAGCATTTAACATGTTTAACCCGGTACGGCACAGTAACTGCCCTAGCCAAGGTGACCAACAACTGGCAACTAGCACTTGACTCTAAAACCATGTGGGTGCCTTATTTCTTGACCTGAACAAGGCATGTGACACTCTGGATCATGACCTACTACTGCTCATATTGCATAATATTGGTCTCGATTCCACTGCATTATGATGGTTCTCTTGTTACCCTATAGGCTGGCAGCAGCAAGTCAAGGCAGAAGGGGACCTCTCCCCTCTGAAAACACTTCAGAGGTGTAACACAGGGGTCTATATTAGGTCCGTTACTATTCGCAATTTCTATCAATAATATCAACTCTGCTAACCTTTTTGCTGATGGTACCATCCTCTACATCGCTAGGCCCACCCTTGAACTGGTCTGTAAGGAACTGCAACATGAATTTAACTTGTTACAGCAAAACCTCCTGCATGTAAAACTTCTGTGAAATGCTAAAAACCAAAAATAGCCATATTCTCTTCCCAGCACGTCAACTCAATAAACCACTGTCCCTTAGGTGTCACACCACAAATCACAGCCCTCCTGGGGAACCACTGGAGTTAGTGGACAGATTTAAATACCTGGGCTTTTGGATTGACTGCAGACCTTCCTTCTCTGATCATATTGAGCAACTGGCAAAAAAATTAAAACAAAGACTTGGTCTCTTTTTGAATTGAACACTTACAAACACAGGATGCCAAAACAAGAGTGGTGCAAACTACTTTCCTCCCTGTCCTAGACTATGCTGACTTTCTTTATAGTCATGGACCCAGCACTGCATTAACCAAGCTCTACACCCTGTAAGATAGAGCATTAAGATTTATTACTGCACCACCATACTCTGTCCATCATTGCTCCCGCTATTCCCAGTTTGGTTGAAAGTCACAAATCCAGGAGACTAAAAGACGCAGCTACATGGACCTATAGAGCACTTACTAACAAGCTCCCCCAGTACATTACCAATTGCCTGCTAACTTGTACCCCTGGACGTTACTCCTGAGAAGCCACTCCTTCATCTCTCTCGATACCCCTAGAATCAGAATGTGCTTTGACAGATCTTCTGTGATCCATGCCCTTCCTGTCCTTTGGATTAATCTCCAAAAAACCCTGAAACTATCAAATTTTGTTAAAATGGCCCCTTTTAAAACTCTGCTTACACGTTCTATTAAAGATACTTGTAACTGCTTCCCTTAACCACCTTCATGTCTGGAGCTTTGTATGCTTGCAGTCTGCCCCAGCTCTTATTTAGTATGACTTGTTGCTGTTACCTCCTCGTCTTTCCTGCCATCTGCCGCTTCCATCTACCCACCTTATGTTCTTGCTGACCTGCTTCCACCTCTCAATTTAATAGTAATCTTATTTCTCGCTTAGGTGTATTACATGTCATTGTTATGTTGTGCTCTGTGAATTTTATATGATTCTATTCTGTGCTGTAACGCATTGCTGACTTATGTTCTCCTTGGCCCAGGTCCACCTTGTAAATGAGTTCTCTCAATGGTAATCTGCATGGTAAAATAAAGATTGATTGATTACATACAAACATACGAAGAAGCCAGCAGAAGAAGGCCATTTGGTCTATCAAGTCTGCTCGTATTGCCGGGGCCACAGCTTGAACTAATGTCCCTGCCCTCCCTTCCCATTCCTCCCATCCTCCCTACCCATGATCCTTACCTTCCCCCCCTATGCCTATCCCAGCCTCTCTTAACCCTTGCTGTGACACAGACTGATAACAGTCCAGAATTCCTATGCGTTCTAATTCTGTTGGCAGCCTAAGGGTTAAAGCTGCCCACTGTCTTCAACGAGATGACCTCTTCCCGCAGCGCATTCCAAGTGTCCACCATCCTCTCTGTGAAGATGTGCTTCCTGACCTCCCTCCTAAACCTCCCACCCTTCAGCTTAAGACTGTGCCCCCTCGTGTTATGGTTGCCACTTAGCTTAAAGAGATTCTCTTTATCAACCTTATTTACCCCTTTCAAGTACTTGAAAGTCCCAATCGTACCCCACCCCTCCTGTCTTCCAAGATGCACATTTATTTTTTTATTTTTATTTTATTTATGACTGGGTAGGTGCACTGATCCCAGGGATTTTCAGGCACAACCCGGGGCCAGGTAAGACGACACAGAGTAGAAACATCAGAATAACAAGAACATAATAAGAGCAGGTAACACATAGTGAAAGGTTACAGTTGTTACATTTAGCAGTACATGGTGGCAGTAGTTGAGGGACAACAAATAACAAAGCAAAGTAAGGCTCATGGTGGGACAGTTTCAGTAATAAGAGTTTGGTTAACTCAACCTCTCCTCGTATGCCTTACCCTGCTGACCTGCTATCATCTTTGTAGCCCTCCTCTGCACCTTCTCCAGCAGGTTAAGGTCCTTTTTGAGGTGTGGGCTCCAGTACTAAACTCCATACTCTAGATGTGGCCTTACCAGTGATCTGTACAAGGGCAGTATAACCTCCTTTCTCCTACCACTGATCCCCCTAGATATGCATCCCAGCATCTTGTTTGCCTTTGCTGCTGCTTTCTTGCACTGCTTGGAGTGCTTCAGGTCACTAGTGATCATCACTCCCAGGTCCTTCTCCTCCTCTGATGTAGATACTCAGACTCCACCCAGGTAGTTCTCTCCCCCCACAACCAACCTCTGGGTTATTTCCCTCAGCCAGTTTTCCACCCATCTGGCCATCTTTTTCCCAACCGTGAGATCCATTAACTTCCTGATCAACCTTTTGTGGGGCACAGAGTCAAAGGCCTTGCTGAAATCAAGATGAATGATGTGTACCGCTTGGCCCCTGTCTATTGTCTTTGTGACACAGTGAAAGAAGTCAATCAGATTCATTTGACATGATTTTCCCCCATGAACCCATGCTGCCTCGCATCCTGGAGACCATGCTTCTCTAGATATTCCACTAACCTTTCCTTTAGTGTGGTCTCCATGAGCTTGCCCACAATGGAGGTCAGACTGACTGGTCTGTAATTCCCTGGATCATCCTTGGGACCGCTTTTGTGGAGGGGCACTACATGTGTGTTCTTCCATCCTGCGGTACCACGCCTGACTCTAGTGAACTATTAAATAAAAGTTTTAGTGCTGCAGGCTGTAACTCCGTGTGACTGCGTCTGCTGCAGTTCCCTTTTGTTTGAGCCACATGGGCTGAGATGGGCCATATCTTTACAACCACCACCTTTGCAAAGCTACTCCAGCACAGCCTTGAGGGTGCCGAACCCATGTTTGGAACTTATTCCTTTGTTTTTTTGGGTCCTGACTTTGTACTCAGGATTATGACTAAGACTCCTTCCATATGAATGCCCGCGCCTTCTTATCACTGCACCATGGAGATAAAGTTTGCTGTCCTATGGCTGCCTCACTATTAAAATGAATAATTGTAGCTTGCCTTGGGTTCCTGTCAACATTCCTGTGGAGCTACCTGGCATTAGCTTGCTGTCTGTTTTCAACTAAGTATGCCCTTAGAGGTTGACCTTCTACATTAATTCCAGGGCTCTAGCATCTGGCAATCCTCCAGCCTGACCTCCCTTACATGCTGCTTCCTGTTATTTTAGCGAGGATGCCGGTGTGTTGCAACTGACACCTTCTGTTTAGTTTCCAGCTAAACATTTCACCAGCACAGAGCACTTCGTTCTGTCACATTCGCCAACTCCTTGGATTCTCCTGGACAATGGTGGGTTTTCCCTGTCTGCCAAAGCTGGGAGTCCTTGTCTTCCAATTTCATGTTCCATTCCTTTCATTTCATTCTGATATACTGACAGTCTCCATCCCCAGCTGCGCCTCTTGGGTATTGAGCGAAGGCGAGCTTCCTTTGTGACAGGGAGGTCCTGCTACTATTGAGGACGGACCTTTTCTTAAATCTGTTGCAACAGTTCTTCTATTTCTTAGTCTGATCTATCCTTTACAATTTCTAGTCCATAAGGTTGGCCACCTATGGGCACCCCCGACTATACTGTAGTGTCCTCTTTAATTTTCCTTTTCCCTCTCAGGTCCTTGTACAGGAAGGTTATTGTGGTGCCCTCCGAGCTGATGTAAAACAACAAGCTGTGTTCCTCATTGTTGGATTTAGTATGCAATGGCAATATGTCATAAAATACCTTGCTGTATATACCTTATGTGTATGAAACCTGTAAATGTTGACAATACCATGGCACTAAGTGTTTTTGATAAAGGTAAAAAAGTTATTGGGAACTATATTATAAAGATTAAGTTACCGGGGTAGAGATATCAGAAAACCCCTGTTCTGTTGGTTAAATGCATGTAAATTATAGATTATTTGAGAGGCACTTTGGTACAATGCATTCCTACTGTAAGCTGTACTAGCCTAAAAAGTCATGGTGATTTGCATATACATCCCATGATACTTTGCATTATGGGGGTATGTGTGATGTTATGTTTCTTTGAAATTTGGCTTTATTGCCAATGCTCTTTGGGGTAACCCTTGCTTCAGTGCTATTGCACTGAAGTTCTTTGTCTTTGTCTTGTTTTGGAGTTTTTTTTTTGAGCTCCCTATCACCCAGACATGCATGACCAACATAGGAGAGATCAGAAGAAGAAGAATCAGTTTATTGACAGGAAAAAAAAACTCCATTGAGTAAGATTATTTGCAAGGAGGTCCTGGTACAAAACAGTCATAAACAAATAGTGTACAACAGTAACATCATGATGGACCTAAAGCTCACAAACTATTTACAGCTATAGAAGAACACAGGCCACGATAAGTTAAAGAGAAGTACAAAGTATATGCACTATACAGGTAATACACTGTATGTGACAGGGTGATAACTACAATGGTTGAACAAGCTTAATCAGTTATAATTGAAAAAGTACAAGCTACAGTAAATGTGATTGACTGGCAGTATACAGGAATCTGATCAGCAAGATGAGAAGGTAGAAGGTAATGGTGGGGTGGGGGCAGTAGGAGACCTAGGCAGCGGAGATAAGTAGGAAGAATTAGAGAAATGTGAGGGGTGGATGAGGAGTCAGAAAAGGCAACGGTGAAATAGGAAAGGGTAGTGGTAAGGTCGCAGGATTGGGGAGGGCCAAGGAGAGAGAGACAGACAGACAGACAGACAGACAGACAGACAGACAGACAGACAGACAGAGAGAGAGAGAGAGAGAGAGAGAGAGAGAGAGACAGACATTTCTTAATAGCAGGTACAGACTTCACTGAGTCTGCTGGATACCAAGTTTCTGAAGTTATTTAGGGGGATCAGTGTCTGAAGTTTAAGCCAGGTTTGGGCATCATTCCAAGCAGGCAGAAGAACATGGCTTATGGCCATTTCACCGAAACGGGATCGGGTGCATGGAACATTTAGCATTATTTAGGAATTTTTACGCAAGGGGCAAATGCATGCCGTTTGCTGGAAGAGGTTTGCTATGTGAGTGAAGTTTCTTCAGGAGTGCTTTGTAAAGCCAAGTATGGGTGTGGGTAAGTCTTCTTGTTCTCAGGGAGGAATGGTAGTTGCATCCCTCCTGCGGCTAGGCGTAAACTTGTTCAGAAGATAGTACTGCACATTTTTGACTACTATGACATGGTCTATGGTGCTGCCACTAAGTCCTCCCTGGCCAGACTGGACACTCTCTTCAATTCCTTCTGCTGCTTTGCCCTGGATGCCCCCTTCCCCGCACCTATCTCTGCAATCTTTATCATGTCCTGTCCTTCCCCCCTCTCTTACAAATAGGCGATTCTCCCACTATTCTAAATTCACCTCCAAGCACTAGTTGGGTAAGCGCCGTCCCTACCTCACTTCCTCCTTTATAACACCCCCACCCTCCCATTCCCTTAGATCACCCGACTCCTGTACCCTGGTTGTCCCCCGCAGATCCACCCAAATCGACCAATCCAGTTACTCTCACCGCCTCCCAAATATGTGGATTTCCCTCCCCCCCTCCAAATCCGGCACTCATCCTCTGCCTACTCCATCAGCTCTGCCCTCAGTAATTACCTTGCACCTAGCTGCTCCTGCCATGTCCCTCCCTAATTCCCTCCTCTAAGCCCTAGACAAACCCTACCCCCTACCCTCACCTTCATTTTACCCTGTGCACACCCACCCCCTCTAGACCTTCTCCCCTTCCCCCAATTGCTCCCCCTTACTGGCCTCCCTTGATCTCTCACTGAATGTAAAGGATCCTGAATGCTCTCCATGGGTCCCTCTCCTGCCCCCCAAGAGACTTGTATCTGTCATCTACTCCCTTCTCCCACCATCTTAAAGGGGTCTCTCTAGGACTCTGCCTTATCCCTTTCTCTCTGGTCCCCCCAGTCCCCTTGTAGGGTTCTTCGCATCCTGAAGGGGTCTCCAAGGGCATGACTCTCCCCCCTCCTCCACTTCACCCTACCCTCCCCTTTCCTTTCATGTAAGCACTTGTTTACTTATTAACCCGGCACTTATTATTGTCCACTCTTTCCACGTGTTATGCGCAACACTGTTGTAACACTGTAACACCTGCCTTACAACTGTATGCTAATCTTGAACTTCTAACTTGAATGTATAATGTCTCATTCCAGTTGTACTCCTTCCCCCAGGTCGCACCGGGAGACGAGTGACTTGTTGCTCAGTGTGCCTGCTTGATGAAGCATTTCAATAAATAAATAAGGGAGGGCCAGCCCAAGGAGATCTAAAGATGACAATGATGTGTCCGGTAATGGGCATTCGTGATAAAACGTATTGCTCTGTGGTGGGGCGTGTCTAGCTGGTGTAACATAGTCTGCGTAGCAGCCATATAAACGTCCGCATAGTCTAGGAGTGGAATGAAGATTGACTGAACCAACTGGAGCCTGGCATCATATGTAAAGAGAGATTTATTTCTAAAGAAAAAGCCAATCCTTTGCTGTAGTTTCTTCGCTAGGAATGTGATATGGTCAGAGAAGGATAGATGCTGGTCTAAAACACAACCTAAGTATCTGAAATTATTGACTACCTCAAGCTCGTCATCCAGGAGGATTTTGACAGGTGTCAGGGATCCAAGTGCTTTTGAGACTTGTGTCAGGGGACTGGAGTAAAAGTACATTACCTTGGTTTTCTTTGCATTTAGGAGTAATTTAGACTGGACAAGGCTGTATGTGTTGCAGCAAATCAAATTCAGATTGTAATTCTACCCTGACTTTGGTAATGAGGGTCTGGATAGGTATAATACTGTGTCATCTGCAAACAAATGTAATTTTGCCTTAATGGTGTTGTGTCCAATAGTATTTATATATATCATAAATCGTAACAAGCATTTGTCAATGCCGAATGTTTGCTTGTGGATATTAACATTGAACGTGCAGGAGTTAGACAGATGCAGAATAGGAATGGCAGTGAAGTATTGAACTCACGCCAACCCCACCTCCACCCTGCAGAGATGGACAGGCATTGCGGTGTGCCTTTGGGTCAACACCCATAATGCTCACAGCATTTCATCTTACCTATCCTATAGACACCAGCAAGTGTTGAGGTGTGCCTTGTGGTGTTCGGCTTCACAGTCACCCCATTTCATAAGGACACATGCTGAAATGGGTGCATTATAGGAGAATGGAGTGAAGTCTGGGGCTGAAAAGTCCAAGGCACAACTCAATGCCTGTCACTTGTTTCAGGGTGAGGGTGGAATGGCGTGAGCATTACAGTGGCGTGAGCATTACAGCCGGGAATCCAGAGGCACACCCCTGATGCCTGTCAGTCTATACAGGGTGGGACGTTATGGTTAGAAACTCTAACGCCCCAGGCTTTTGTTGGTATCTGCACTACAAATTTTCAACATTGCCTTTTTGTGATTCCCCTACCTCATGAAAGCATTTGGGACCTCTGCTCATGAACAGTGGCACTGTGATTTTGTTAATGTGTCCTGACCTTTGATTTCCCGCAGCGACCATGCCATTCTGCTCCATATGTGCAAAAACACAGATCCAGCAGAATGTGAAGAATGATAGCTGTACCATTCATAGGGAGGTGTGAAGAGATGACAATGTTGAAAATCTGGAGTGAAAATATTAAAAATGTTCGAACTTCCGAGCGTATGTAGAAACTAAGCAACACATGCTTGTAACACAGTCATTTAGTGGAATTATTTCACCAAATTTTCAACACAGGCATTTTGTGACCTCTGCTCATGAACACTGTCATATAATTTTCTTAATCTGTCCTGAACATTGATTTCCCACAGCGATCGTGCCATTGTGCGCCAGATGTGCAAACACACATTTCGGGCAAGATGAGAAAAATGATAGCTGCACTGTTCATAAAAAGGTGTGCAAAATGGGCAATGCTGAACATTTTGAGTGGAAATATTAAAAAGTCTTAAAGTTACGAGTGTGCATGGAAACTGTGCAATGCACGCTTGTAACATAATCATTTTATTGACTTTTGTCACCAAATTTTCAGCATAGGCATTTTAGGACCTCTACTCATAAACAGTGTCACAGGGTTCGAAATAAGGAGGAGCTGGGTGCTAATTAGCACCTGCAAATTCCATCGTAGCACCTCGTGGTCTCAATAAAACAGGATCAGTGGTGCTAACCTTAGCATTTTCAGGGCAGCTTTGCAGATGAATTAAATCAGCAGTACTACGAAAAAAACAGTTGCACTTTTTAGACAGTTTATTCCCTGTGCCCTGCTAATCATATACATGGTACTCTTTCCCGCCAGCATTGTATTATCACCGAGTAATTTGCTCAGTTATCCTCTGCTTCTTTTACGTTTCTGCCACCAAGCATGTTGCACTGGAACCCCCTCTGCTGTCAACAGCACACGTGTATGACTTGCAGGGACATCAGGAATGGTCAGCAGAAGGTCCCTCTGCTATAGTCAAAAGACGTGATGTGACCTGAAGGAAAAGCACAACTAAAAATTAGTCAGCCGCCATATTCATTGTAGCGCTACAACAGTTCAAATAAATTGCAAATATCTAAAAAACTAGAGATGACTGAAAAAAAATATTTACAGGTATGGAAACTGGAACTTTTGCCGCATGCTTACAGTCAAAAAGCAGAATTTTGATAGCTCACTTCCTGATTTGGTAGTACTGCTGCTTTAAGGAGCATGTGCATCATGTGGTGATGGAGTGGTGTCTTGGAGCTGCTTAGACAGTGAGGGCAGGAAGAGTATCTCAGCAGCGTAACAGAACCCTTTTGAGAATATCAACTGGAGATGGCCCCACATGTCCACTAGAGACTGGGGAGGGCTTGCAGCTGTAGTGATCTAGTTGCAAAATACAATACCACTTTCACACTAATGTAGTGAGGTACCGAATGGGCAGGCATGTGAGAAAAGTCTTACATCCTGTGTTATGAAGCTGCAGCAGACCAGCCCTGAAATAAAAGATTGGCACTATGAACCACCGTACCTTTCTGTCCTTTGAGTAAACTTATTTTAGTCTTTTAAAATATTTTCTAGAGTTGAAAACTCAGAGATTAACAAAAACATCAATAGCTGAAGCAAAGCAAAAGAGAAAAGAAAAGCAAGAGAATTTACACAGTCCACCTACGCAGAAGTAAAACTGCTCATTGGAAAAGGTGCAGCTGGTCTAAACTGAGACATACATAAGGCGGGACTTTGTCATTTGTCTTGTACCTTAGTCAATTAATTTAAACAAGCATTTGTCAATGCCGAATGTTGTCTCGCTGGCATTTGTAGTGCAGGAGTTAGAGATGCATAATAGGAATGGCAGTGAAGTATGGAACTGATGCCAACCCCACCCCCACCCTGCAGAGACTGACAGGCTCTGGGGTGTGCTTTTGGGGCGTTAACTATAACGCTCATGCCATTTTACCTCACCCTACCCTGTAGACACTGAGAGATGTCATGGTGTGCTTTGGGCCTTATACTTACCCCATTCCATAAGGAAATACACTGAGACGGGTGCAGTATAGGAGAATGGGCCTCACCCTACCCTGTAGACACTGACAAGTGTCTTTGTGTGCTTTGGGGTATTTGGGCCATATACTTACACCATTCCATAAGAAAATATGCTGAGATGGGTGTAGTATAGGAGAATGGTGTGAACTTTAGAGTTGAACACTCCAAGGCACACCTCAATACCTGTCACTGGCTGCAGGGTGGGGGTGGAATGGCGTGAGCATTACAGCCAATGATCCCAAGTCACACCCCTGACGCCTGGCAGTCTCTACAGGGTGGGGTGTTACAGTTGGAAACCCTAACGTTGTAGGCGTTTGTTGGTATTTTCACTCCAAATTTTCAACATAGGCTTTTTGTGACCCAACCTCATGAAGAGCAGCATATATCAGTTTGTTAGCTGAAAGGTGGTTTTGCATAGCAGCTATGCCATTTGGCGACACAGGGATGAAAACATATTTTGGACAGGATATAGAAAATGACAACTATATTGTTCATGAGGAGGCGTAAAAAAATTGCAACGTTGAAAATCTGGAGTGAAAATATAAAAATTGATGAAGTCATGAGCATGCATAGAAACTGCACAACACACGTCTGTAACCCAATTATTTTGGGGATTTTTTTAGCCACATTTTCAACATAGGCATTTTGGGACCTCACCTCATGAACAGCGGCGCTGTGATTTTGTTAATCTGTCCCAAAAGTTGATTTCTCACAGCGACCACGCCACTGTGCACCACAGGTGCAGAAAAACATTTTAGGCAGGCTGTGAAAAATGACAGCTGTACTGTTCATAAGGAGGTGTGAAAAAATGCCAGTGTTGAAAATCTGGCATGAAAATATTGTAAATTTGCGAAGTTACAAGGGTGCGAGGAAACTTCGCAACACACGCTTGTAACAGTCATTTTATTGACTTTCATCACCAGATATACAACATAGGCATTTTAGGACCTCTGCTCATGAATAGTGTCACCGTCATTTTCTGAAACTGTCCCGAAAACTGATTTCACACAGCGACCACGCTATTCTGCGCCAGACATGCAAAAACACATTTCGACCAGGATATGTAAAATAACAGCTGTATTGTTCATAAGGAGGTGCGGAAAAATGGCAATTTTGAAAATCTGGAGTGAAAATATTACAAATTCACGAGGTTACGAGCTTGCGTGGAAACAACACAATGCATGCTCGAAAAACAGCCATTTTTGGGATTTTTTTCACCAGTTTTGCATAGGCCTTTTGAAAGCCCCCTTCATGAACGGTGGCACTGTCATTTCGTTACTCGGTCCAAAAAAGGGATTCCACACAGTGACTTCAGAATCACCTTTCAGGACTGAATAACGCCATGACAGTGACTGAATTCTTGAGGAGGGGCCCCAATAACCCCATGTTGAAAATTTGGTGCAAAAATGCCCAAGATATGCACCAAAGTTGAAAAAACCCTATTTATGCCATTATACAGCTTACCGTCATTACTTCAGTTCGCTGTCAGCTTTGAAGAGTGCAGACGTGTTCCCGGTCCACCGAAGATTGTCATGCCAGCCGGACTCTGAGGTAAGTATGGGGCCGGGGGTGTGTGGGGAGGCAGGGTACAGAGGGTGGTGCAGGTTGGGGCAGGGAGCTGGACAGACTGTGAGGGACCGTTTGTCTTCTTTACAGGGAAAAACATGTGGGGTGTTTTTTTTTTTTTTTCAGGCATTTGCACGCTTGGGGTGGGGTCCAAGCGTACAACTGAGTGTTTGAGGGGCTAGCCAACGGAGATTGGGCACCCTATCGGCACATACCCAGGGGGCAAAGCTGAGGGGATTGGGCACATCACAAATGGGGGTGCATTATGCTGATAGGATTGGGCACTTCCGGACATAACAAATGGGGGTGCATTATGCCGACAGGAGTGGGCTCTCGTGGCACATAAACTGGGTCAGGGCATGCTGACAGGGGGATTGGGTACCCCCCGGAGTCGGCATTGTGGCAGGCAGTGTGCCACCATGTTTACTCTAATGTTTCACCAGGGAAGGCACGTCGGGAGGAGCCGCTGCGTGTGACGAGCTTTGCTCTCATTGCAGCGGACCTTTCCTTAGATGTGCTCACCACATTATATAATCCTGGTGTGGCGCCTGCATGCTGGCTTATTAGGGAACGAGGGACGCACCTAATGATGCGTGCCCTGCATTCGCCCAACAGTGACCGCGCCTCCAAATATGCTACTAATGCAGTACGTTGGATGGCGCGTAAGTGCAAGCCAACATAAACAGAGGAGAGAATTTGTTAGTGTAGTTTTTAATTAACAAATTCTCTCCTCCTCTTTGAATAGGCAAAGATGTATGAGACAATTGGCAAAGTGCCTCCTTCTGCATGTCTCTGTTTAGACCAACTGCACCGTTTCCAATGAGCAGCTTTAGCATGAGAATGTGTTAATGTAATTATTATTTGCATTACTAAATTGATATAACTGGCAGTTACAGATATTTAGTATTTATACAAGATTCCTGTAGAGAATTGCAATTTTTATTACTGATGTCCTTACATTTTATTCCCCTTCTACGACATCCCAATGCATTTTTATCTGTGTTGATGTCAACTCCTGGCTTTGCCCGAGCAGATCCTGGTTTGCTGGAAATTGCCACTACCCAGGAGCTATTCATGGCTGTTGCCTGCCAAATCCTTATTTCGGGCCCCTGGTGTCACTGTGATTTTCTTAATCTGTCCTGAACACTGATTTCCCACAGCGACCGCGCTATACTGCGCCAGAAGTACGAAAACACATTTTGGCCAGGATGTGAAAAATGACAGCTGTACTGTTCATAAGGAGGTGTGAAAAAATGACAGTGTTGAAAATCTGGAGTGAAAATATTACAAATTTGCAAACTTACAAGTGTGCGTGAAAACTGCGCAATGCACGCTCATAACACAGTCATTTTTTGTGGAATTTTTTCACCAAATTTGCAACATAGGCTTTCTGAGAGTCCACCTTATGAACAGTGACATTGTCATTTGGTTAATCAATCCCAAAAGGTGATTCCTCGCAGTGACCATGAAATCACCTTGAGGGAATGAATAATGCCATGGCAGTGATTGGTTTCATGAGGAGGGATCCCAAGAACCCCATGTTGAAAATTTGGTGCCAAAAGTTGAACAAAATGGCAGAGATAGCCACATAAGTTGCAGAAAAAACATTTATGCCATTATACAGCTTGCCAGCATTTCTTCAGTTCGCGGTCAGCTTTAAAGAGTGCAGACGTGTTCCCAGTCCACCAAAGATTGTCAGCCAGGCTCCGGAGGTAAGTATGGGGTGAGGGGGTTGTGAGGAGGTGGGGTGCACAAAGGGTGGGTGCAGGTTGGGGGGGGGCAAGAGACTTAACAAGGGACCGTTTTCTTTTGTTTTTTTAACAGGAATTAAAAAAAAAAAAAAAAGACACCATGGGACTTTTGGCATGCTGGGGTAGGCTTCCAGCATGCCATCTGGATGTTTTTGGGAGGGAGTGGAGCCAACAGGATTGAGCACCCCTGTCAGCCATACAGTGTGTTGGGGTGTGTGCATGAGCACGCTTGGGTGCGCCCCAGCTGCTGCTACCTGAGGTTTGTTTGGGACTGAGCCGACGGGGATTGGGCACCCCTGTCGGCCATACAGTGTGCTTGGGGGAGAGTGTGCTTGAGCCAAGGGGGATTGGTCACCCCCTCAGCACACAACAAATGGGGGGATGCATAATGCCGATGGGGATTGGGCTACCCTGTCGGCAAATGAACTGGGGAGGGAGCATGCCAACAGGAGGATTGGGCACCCCCATCAGCTTTAACAGGGACTGGGAGAGGCAGGCGGCGGCTTTTCATCAGTTTTGTGGGGACTGTGAGAGGCTGACAGAAGCCGTCGCCATGTTTATTGAAAGGGGACACCAGACAATGCAGCTGTACTTGGCTGCTGCAGTCAGGGACTACCCTGCAAACACAGCTGATTGTTCAGTGGCGAGGCGCTCCCTGATTGCGGTGGTCAATTTTTTTGAGCATAGTGGCACACTCATTAACTGCTGTCATTGACATCATGCTCCTCTATTGGCACGGCAGAGACCAGCCCCAAAATGGACTGCTGCCATTCACCACAACACTGCCGTGCCTCCACAACCTGCTACTGAAGGAAGCTGACGCAATGTGTTTCTTGCACGTGCACACAAGCAAACGCAAAGAGGAGGGGACCAAGGATAGAACCTTGCGGAACCCCTCTCATAAGTGGTAGGAGAGGGAAGAGGGAGCCATCTGCTTTTACTTGTTGTAGTTTGTTAGTGAGATAGCTGTTAAACCATAATAGTGCTGGGCCAGAGATATTATGCCAATTCAGGGTATCAAGGAGCAAAGTATGATCAACTGTGTCGATGGCTTTGCTTTGGTCCAGGACAACAGCCCCTGTAACATGTTTCTTGTCTATTGCGAGGAGCCAATCATTAGTGACAGAGGCTAGGGTGGTGGTGGTACTGTGGTCTGGTCTAAAGCCTGATTGAACTGGGTTTATTAGATTGGATTTGGTGAGGTAGTCCCTTAGCTGGGCATTAACTAATTTCTAAAGAAGTTTTGAGAGCAGGGGTAAGATAGAGATAGGGTAGTAGTTATTTAGGTTCATAGGGTCGCCTGATTTGAAAAGTGGGAATACTTGTGCTACTTTCCAGACGTTAGGTACTGCACTGGAGCTGTCAGATATCTGGCACCAACTTTAAGGAAGTATGGTCATAATGCCAAGTGCACTAGCACCTTTTTTAACATCTAGGTGTAACAGCTAACAGAGATGGTTGGTCTTCACTAAAGAGATAGATCAGTGGGTCAGTAGGTGTTAAATAAGTGCAGAGGAAGGACATGCATAGTCTGTTTCTGCAAACTGATATAATAAAGAAGGGATATGCCATTGCTTAAGGTTATCCCCTGTGTTTTAAATAAACATCACACAGAGATTGTGCATTGAAACTGAAGTTCTGTGTCTGGTCCATCTGTAATCCCACAACCCATCCAAAGACTGGTGTCAGATGTGGGATAACTTGCTGGAAACGTCTGAACTGCACTAGGGTGACATTTTCAGGTGGATATCACTCAGATATCCCAGGTGGACTGATGCACCAGGAGTTGCCATTAGAGAACCCAGAGAAGAAAGTCCATGGAGTTCTCACCAGAACCATAGTCAACAGACTGGGAGAGAAGCTGCTGCCTGGACTGGACCTGGGAGCTCAGAAGAAGGGGAAGCCTGAAGATGATGAAGAGATCCAAGGGGATGAGGAAGAATTGAGGGAACTACCTCCTCTTGAAGATGCTCCACCTATGGATGTAGGGCAGCTGTTGAAATGGCTTTGCATAAAACAGATGTGGATGGAAAGAGATAGAGACATTGAGTGGAGAGACAGAGACATTGAGTGGAGAAGGCAAGATGCCAAATGGGCGGATACCATAAGGGTCTTGCATGCCATCGATGCAGGACAAACTGAAAGAACCAGTAGCCCAAAATACATTAAACTGTCCAAACTATCCGACAGCAATGACATTGAAACCTACCTCACAACGTTTGAGAGGATTGCTCGAATATGTGCATGGCCAAGGGAACAGTGGGTTTTTTGACTGGCACCACACCTGACAGGCAGTGCCCAGTTGGTTTATAGCCACATGGACTCGCAAGAGGCAGAGGACTATGACCCTGTGAAGCAGGAAATCCTCAGGCGCTAAGCCATAAACACTGAAACCTATTACCAGAGGTTTAGGTTTCTTGTAATGCAGTCACTGGATACCCCTGAGAGACTTATGCCCAGCTAAAGGAACTCTGCTACAAATTGTTGCAGCTAGATAAAGAGTAAGAACCATCTTCTGGAGGCAATAATTATTGAAGAGTTTATTAAAGTTTTACCCCAGGATGTACAACCTTGGGTTCGGGAGCATAAGCCTTATTCTGTGGATAAAACCATCATGTTGGCGGAAGACTTCCTATCAGCCCGACCATCCAGATTCAGAGGGTTCCAAGGGACATCAGCAGCTGCAACCACCAGCAATCCGGTAAGGATTCCTTTTACTTATACACTGTCAAATCCAGCCACAGTGAAACAAGACTGGAGAGCAGAGAGAGGGGATCTTGCCTCTGGACTGCCATATCTCCTCACCTCGATGTTCCTCCAAATTGGACCTCTCTGTCAAGTTCATGGTTCGACCCTCCTACATCATCAAAGACTCTGAAGTCAAGTCCACATCATCCAGTCTATTCAGTTATTCCATTTCGACAGCAGATGATTACCACTTTATTGATCAGAAGATAAGCTTCTTCATAGTGCGCCATAGTGACATTATTGAACTTGAACCCTCATCAAAGACTCAGATGTCAGATCCTCACCATTTTATGCATTCCATTCTGTACTGTCTTTAGTGGATACTTCCTGCCCCTTTGATCAGAATATTGTCCAATTCCTCATAGTGCTCTGTAGTGACATTTTTAACTTGACTCATCTCCTTCCTCACCTTCAGACCAGCTCTGGATTGCCTCATGAACATCCTCCTTCTGTATTCCTTTTGGGGCTTTCAAGTGTGCCACTGTCTAGTGCTCAACCATCCATTGTTTTCGTTCCCTGGATCTATCCTCGCTTTAGGCTTCCAGTACTCAAATAACACAACAGAAATCTTGGATATCGTTTAACCACCCATCTTTCTTCATCTGGATATCCATCCAACTTGGATTCTCCTTCATCTTCCAGAATCAACCTTCCTACTCACATCATCAAAGATTCAGAGGATATGACTCATCAACCAGCAAATATTCAGAGAATAAGACTCATCGGCTTAAAGGAAAACTGTGTAAATTAAGAGCCCCCGAAAATCTTACCCCCGATCCAGCTGTTTTAGATTAAAAAGCGCATTTTTTTTGCACTGCCAGTTTAATTTTATTGCAGAAAGTCCACCATCTGGGAATATGGCAAATTCTGGGGGGCTCCATTTACTGTAAAGGTGTGGCGCCACACTGCTCACTTAAATACATTCCAGCAGCGTGGGCTGTAGTTACTTGTTTAAGTGCAGTGTCCAAGGCTGGTCTGGTCTGGTGGAGAAACTGATGGGGTTAGGAGTAGGCCCTTTGATGGTCAGATGGATTGAAAACTGGCTAGCTGGATACACCCAGAGAGTAGTGGTCTGTGGGGAGCGCTCGAACCCTAGAGAGGTTGGTAGTGGGGTACCGCAGGGCTCGATCCTGGGTCTGATCCTGTTTAATGTATACATATCGGACATCAGGGAGGGTATAGGGTGAGAAATGAGTCTCTTCGCTGATGACTCCAAGATGGGAGCAGTAGTTGAGGGAGAAGAGGGGAGGTTGGCCCTACAAGAGGACCTGGACACCCTGGAAAGCTGGGCTCACACATGAAATTAAATTTCAATATCACCAAGTGCAAGGTGTTACATCTTGGTGGAAACCCTAAACACAGGTACACCCTTGGAGGGCGCTGGAGGCCTCAATAGGGGAAAAGACCTAGGGGTCATGGTGGATGCATGTATGAATAACTCTGAGCAGTGCAGGAGGCGGCTAGCAAGGCAAACAGGATGTTGGGATGCATCGTAAAGGGGATCACCTAGGAGCAAGGAAGTGATTCTGCAGCTGTACAGTGGACTGGTTAGACCACACCTTGAGTACTGTGTACAGTACTGGAGACCACACTTGAAGAGGGACATACAGCTCCTGGAGAGGGTACAGAGGAGGGCAACTAAGATGATACGAGGGCTAGGGGATTTGACTTATGAGGACAGACTTGAGGAACTCTGCCTGTTTTCATTGGAGGAGAGGAGAGACAGGGGGGACATGATTAAGGTCTTCAAGTACCTCAAGGGAATAAATAGGGTAAACATGGAGGGGATCTTTAGACTAAAGAGGGAGGTATCACCAGAGGGCATGGTTTGAAGTTGGAAGGTGGAAGGGTGAGGGGGGAAGAGGAGGAGGTTTTCACTGAGAGGGTGGTGGACCCTTGGAATGCACTGCCTGGCGAGCTGGTTGAGAGATCCACAGTGGAGGGCTTCAAGAGAGGGTGGGACAGACACAGAAAGTGGGTGTATCAGATGATGGCCTGTCCCAGGGGGTGGGGATGGATGATAGGGGTTTCTGGAACACAAGTGGGGGAGGGCCTCGGCGCCCAACTAGGGATCTGAGGTTCGAGCAGACTCGATAGACCGTAAGGCCTAATCTGCTGGCAAATAGTATGTTAGTATACCACCAACCCGTAATCTGCTATCAACAGAATTGAGCTGGAAACAGTGAGGCGAAAAGCTGTGGTTTTTAAGTTTTGTCTGTACCTGTAAAGGGCACCAAGACTAGTATTGACTACTTTTACTACCAAGTCTGTGTGCTGCGAGAAAGAGAGGGTATCGTCTATCATGACCTCAAGGTACTTAAATGAGTGGACTTGCTCCAGAGGAACCACTTTATTGTTAGTGATGGTCGGAAGTGGGTTGATTTTCTTATGTTGATGACTAGAGAGAAGCATGTTTTTTTTTGGGGGGGGTTTGGTTAATAATTGAGTAGTAGTTTTTGTGAGCTAAACCAATCCTCTGGTTGGTTGAAGGTAGACTGTAGGTCATTTTAAAGTTGATCAAGATGGGAACTGCTACTTAGGATGACTGCATCATCAGTGTAAAGTATTATTTTACTCTTGCAGGCCTCAGGATAGGCATTCAAGAATAAACTAAATAGAAGAGGGCCAAGTATAGATCCCTGAGGGACACCAAGGGTGACTTTCTAGCAACAGAGACAGCTGTCCCTATTTTAATGCTCTGTGATCTGTGCAGTAGGTAGTCCTGAAACCAGTAAACAGAGGTGGTGGTCAGCCCCAGAGTCAGCATTTGCTCCAATAGAAGGGAGTGGCTGACCATGTGAAAGGCTTTGGTGAGATCAATAAAGATTGATCCCACCAGCTTGCCACCATCCAGGGCCTTATGAACAAAGTCGGTGAACTCGACCAGGGCAGTTGAAGTACTCTTGCTCTTCCAGAAGCCATGCTGTTGAGGGCATTGTACTTCTGGAGATAATCTGTGATCTGATCAGCCACTATCCTCTCTAGTGCTTTTGAAAGGTGGGGGGGGAAGGATCAAGATGGGCCTGTAGTTGACAGTGTTGGATCGGTCCCCACTTTTGTATACTGAGTAACCAGGGTTGGCTTTCAAATTGAAGGGAATTTAGCCAAGGTGAGGGATTTATTAAATATTTTCAAAATGGGGACTATAACTTCGTCAAGAACAAGGGCCACCAGCTTCATGTCTATTTTATCACTGCCGAGCCTGGTTTTGACATGGAACATTTTTACATAAGTTTTTGCCTCTTTGACAGTGATGCACTTGAAGTAGAAATTTGGTTGTTTATTGCCAGAGCTTGGGGTATTCAGGGAAGGTTCTGTAGCCTTGAGATAGTCGAGAGGGAGTATGGAGCTCAGGTCTATAAAAGGTGCTTTGAATGAGTCGGTGATAGTGTGAGGGTCTAGTGTGGAGGTACCATTGATGTTGAGCATTGTGGGATGTTTCCTGTCCTCCTCCCCTAAAAGATCCTTTATGTTCTCCCAGAATCTCTTGCCATCACCCCAGTTCCTTTCCATCTGGTCCTTTGCCTTAACAAGCCTAACAAGATCTGTGCACCTATTCCTGGCTGTCCTGTATTTCTGGTAGCCATTGTGGCTGCCTGTGATCTCGGCCCTACACCACAAATTGTCCCTGTCACTATCCCTCATTTGCTCCAAAAGGTCCCAAGTGATCCACCCGTTCCTGGATCTATGGGTCTTTCTCTTCCTAACTGGGGCAGATTTGTCACATAAAGCATTGAATTTGTCAATGAACTATTGCAAAGCTAGATCAATGTCCTGTTGTTCATCAAGTGGGGTCCAATTGATCTGGGATAATGCTGCTTTAAGTGAGTTAAGCTGTCCTCTCTTAATTACTCTGCTTTTGATGATTTTTGGTGCTGCTTTTTTCAACTTATTTGACCAAAGGCAAGTGATGGGTGAATGATCACTTAGGGAGTCGGGAAGTACTGTGACCTTAGTAATCTTTGTAGGGCAGCTGGATAGGCTCCAATCCAAAAGTGTGCTGTTGCCACTTTTGTAGTTTAGTCTAGTGGGTTCATTTTCCAGTTGTGTGAGGTACACACTGGCAACTAGGTCCTTTCGTGGGTCCGATTCCTTCCTGAACCATGATATTGAAGTCACCGGTAATGAGGATTTCACTGTTCTTTTTGATTTGGGTGAGAGCTTTAATTTCTTTGTCTAGGCCTATTTTCGCATTCCCAGGAGGGAGGTATAATGAGGCTATAGTGAGAGACTTGTTGTGGTTGCCATGCAGGAGTGTAAAAGCAAGCAGTTCATGGTCTCCAAAGACACCAGTTATTGGTAGCGTGCTCCCTTGTATCAAGTTCCTGATATAAATGAGACAGCTTCCACCCCTTTCACATGTTCTGTCAAGTCTGAAGGTTTTGTATCTTTGTAGCACTGTTGTGTTATCCTTTGTTTTGGAAGTTAGCCATGTCTCTGTCAGACATATGATGTCAGGGCTATACTAAGCATCCACACCTGGAACTGTGCCAGCTTAGGCAGTAGGCTTCCAACATATGTATCCTACATGCCCAGGGAGCATATCAGATTTATGTAATAAAGGCAAATACTAAATCTCGCCGACCAACAACAGCACCGCAATAACTGCCCGAGGTCAAAACCACAATGAACATCGGAGTGACCACTGCAAACAGCGATGGTCGCTACATTTTCCTACAGCAACAAAATAAAATAACATTTTATGTGGGGGGCTAGACCCGTGTGCCCCTCAACTTTAATATCATTAACTCTAGGGGGGCAGGCTTATAAAAAAAAAAATAGAAAAGAAAGAAAACCCAGGACTAAAACAAAAATCCTGTTCCGCACCAGGACCCGAACTCTGGTCCTTGACTTACATTGGCGGTGGCTCTAGCCACTATGCCAACATTGCCAAATGACCAACTCATCAGGTTCGGCCAAACTATTCCACTGATCTTCTTCGGGTGTAGCGAGTGCATTGCACTGCTACACTCACTGTAACCTACTCCTTGCTCTTTTGCAGCACTTACTATTCCTACAAGCGCTATTATCAAGTCGCTCATGTTGAGCTGCTCAATAATACACGCCCATATCACATGATACCGAGCATATCCAGTCCCCTTGTTTCAGCAGTGATAGCAAACCTTGCAGAATGATCATTCTGAACTTCTTTTACTGAATATAGAAGTTCCGATTTCTCAGATGCACAATAGGCATCAAGTCCTCTGTGGAACTGGGGATGAGAAAGAAATAAGAGTAGAACCCCAAGTTCCATTGTTGCCAGGGAACTGGTTCTTTGGCCCTTTTCCGTAACAGTATATGTACTTCCTCTAGCAGCGCTGGTATGTGATAAACATGATAAGTTGAGAGAACAGGTGTCAGGTCTGGAGGCAACTTCAGAAGTTCTAGTGCATGGCCCTGTTCTAATAACTGCAGTATCCAAGTGTATGTAGTGTGTTTCCTCCACTGCTCTATGTGGAGAGAAAAAAGACCCTCTACCTTCTGGTCTAGTACCGGAGGGTGGGGTTAAAGGAGGAGTTATGCTGAAGCAGATCATGCCTCTACCTCCAGGGGCTTTGGAGAGAGAGTACCTGTGGAGGAGGTTGGGGTCGGCAAAGGTGACCCTGTTCTGCTTTTGCTCTGTTGCCTGGTTCCTGCTTGAGGTCTGTGGAAATCCTTATGAAAGGACACCCTCTACCTACTTTTTTGTTGTGTGTGGTAGGGGGGATGGACAGTTCTTAGAGTCCTCCCCAAGGTTTGCAGGTCATTGAGGATGTCCTGCACATCTGCCCCAAAGAGCTTGTAACCTCTGAATGGGGCATTCAGGATGGACTGCTGAACATCATTCACAAATCCTGACACCCTTAGAAAAGAATGCCTTCTTAGGCAGATGTCAACCACAGGTGCTCTAGCTGAGGCATCTGAACTGTTATAGGTAGAGCTCAAAAGGTGCTTACAAACATCTGCCCCAGTCTGAAGGGCCTTGACACAGAAACATAGAAGTGAACGGCAGATAAAAAACGCTAGGCCCATCAAGTCTGCCCATTTACCCTACCTGCCTTGAATATCTCCTGCTTCTGGGTACCCACTGGGAGGGCCTGAGCTGCTGCTTTATCCTTTCTCGAGAGGGTGTTCTGTTATTCATACAAAACAGGTTATAGGTGGGTCTCTTTCCAGTGTTATTTTTTTCATATGTGTATCTGGGCTGGATAAGTGGTAAAAGTCCAAATAAAAGCAAGTTAAGTGGCAGCACAAATTTCGCCTTTCAAGGTACTGCTTATTTTCAATGCATTTATAGAGCCACGATCCCCTTGAATGCCCGTTTCACCAACTGGGCTTCCACAGGAGCAAGACTGTTGGATCTGTGTATATTTTAAGTACATTCTTTTCTCATTGATCATTTGTTCAGGAAGTTCAAATTTTCATCACACAGAATAGTGTAACTGCTAGAATAGTGTAACTGTGCTCCTGAGGAAGCCCATTGGGTGAAACATTGGGCATTCAAGGGAATCGTGTCTCTATAAATACATTGAAAATAAACATGACCTTGAAAGGTGAAATTGGTGGTGGCATTTAACTTGCTTTTGTTCTGGTATTTGACCATATGGGCCTGATAATTTGGTATTCTGAGTCCCAGTGTGGCAGAGGCAAAGGTTCTCTTACCCAAAAGGTCCAGTGTACCAGGCAAAGGTTCTCTTACCCAAAAGGTCCAGTTTTCTTGACTCTTTATGTGGGAGGAGAGAACTGAAACGTGGGCACCTTAGATCTATCATGGGCTGCCTTTATTACCGCTAAATAAACTCAGCTTGACATGCAAAGAAGGGCTTTCCTAAGCAGGCCTGATATAGCTTGTCTGCCTTTCTGGGCATGGGAGGGATCATGTTGGGTCTGTGCCATTTGGCCAGAGTAGAATCATCTAGTGCAACCAGTAGAGGAGGGATAATAAGAGATGGAGAGTCTGGAATTTCTAGAAACTCCACGGGTCATGGGGGAGTTCTCACTGATGGGAGATTGCCTCCCCTTATGGTTGATGGATGTCCTCTCTCGCTGACTGGGAAGGTTAAGCATCTGGGTGTCATTCTTGATGACCAGTTGGACCTGCAAAAACAGGTTGCTTCGATCATCAGGGCTGTTTTTTTTTCATCTTTGAAACATCGTCAGAATTTGTCCATTCCTATCCCCTTCAGACCTGGCCACAGTTATCCATGCTTTTGTCACCAGTCGACTTGGTTACTGTAATGCCCTATACCTAAGGTTATCTGGAGGTTTGATATGTCGCTTGCAGCTTGTGCAGAATGCCGCAACTAGGTTGTTGACTGATGCCTCTATGAGGGACCATGTCACTCTTGTTCTGCACTCTCTGCACTGGCTGCCTGTGAGTGCTTGTATCACCTTAAAGATTGGCTTGTTAACAGTCGGCCCAGTGGTGCAGAGGGTTGAGTCATCTAGCCTTACCTCACGTCACACCGGTGACCAGGGTTTGGGAATGACTTTGGGCCATAGGGGAGCCGGCCAGGGGGAAGGGTAGGAGAAGGAATGACCCTCTCCGGGTGTGGACACTGTCCCTCCCATAGTTCCATCACCACTGGGTGGATTCCAGCGTTTGTGTAGGCAGGGAAGAGTGCTGCTAATAGGGTGGAGCGCTCCACAGTGCTTGGCATGTGCATGCCTCCACATACATACGGCAGTGCCCCAGATGCACGTGGGCAGGGATGGACAAAAATGGGAACAATCTACAAAAGTAAATATTAAAAAAAAAAAAAAAAAAAAAAAAAGATTGGCTTGTTAACTTACAAGGCCCTACGTGGTTTGGGACCTGACTACCTAAATGAGCTCCTGATTCCATACCCCCAGTCCATCCTTATGCTCCTCTGATGCCGCCCTGCTGGTTGTTCCATCTTCATGCATAAGAAGATCTGGTGATAGGACCTTTGAAGTGGCTGCCCTGCTTCTCTGGAACTCCCTCCCTCCCTTCCCATATTAAGGCAGCTAGCTCGGTGGAGGTCTTCAAAGCCTCTCTTAAAACTTATCTGTTTGAGAAGGTTTTTGATTTAATCTGATTTTATGCTGAGCTTGTTTTAGTTATTTATAGCTTTTACTTTATTGTTTTATGTAAAGCGCTGGGAACCTTTGGATAGGGTGCTATATTTATTTATTTGGTTTTGGTACTTGGTTAAGTGCACTAGGCAAAACTGCCTATTTTCAGGCACGACTCAGTGGAGTACAAGTCAAAAATACAGCGAATAACAAATACATATACATTCCAATACAATAACAGATTCAACAGCTTTACAGAGGCGTAAGTTACATAGTACGTAAATGGATGGAATATATCCCAAGAAATAAGAGGTAACAAAACAGACAACATTGGTATAGTATGGGATAAAAAGGTGCAATAAGCTAGGTCTTGTAGGGGGCAGTTACTTGGACTGAAGCTGAAAAACCTAAGTGCTTATCAATAGTTTGGGAAGAGAGGGGAAGGGTCAGAGTAGACACAGAGATATAAGTGCAGGGCAGGATTAACTGGCACAGATTGTGAAACTAAGGACATTTACATGTGTCAAGGGAGGCAAGGTAACTGAAAAGTGCTTTTTTGAAGGCAGGATGGGATTTGGAATATCTGAGGTTAAGTGGTAGTGAGTTCCAGGATTTGGGGGCATAGAAGGAGAAGGCAAATTCTCCCATCCTGGTGGAACATTTGGGGACAGAGAGCAGAGCTGAAGATGAGGGCTGGAGGGAACGAGGGCAGTCAGTGGGGGTGAGCATGGCTGCAAGAGCAAATGGATGAGAAGAATGAATTATGTTGTCAGGCAACCTAACAAAGAGGATTGGCTGGAAGAACAGGATAACCAGCAGAGGTCAGAGTAGAGTGTACAGTGGTGTTTAAGATGAGGAGCCGATAAAGTGGATCTACAGGACATTATTGTAAGCAACATCCCACGATTGAAGGACTTTCACCTGAGCCATAGCAAAGACAGGCAGAGCATAGCAGAGTCTGGGGAGCAGTAGGCTTTGGGCGATAGATATCCTGGCGATGGGGGTAAGGAATTGACAGACTCGGTAAGTTGGTCCAATTTTGGCATTGATGGACTTACAGGCAGCATTGAAGTGAAGTGTGAAATTAAGAGATGGATCCAGTGTGACCTCAAGGTATTTGAAGTTGAGGGTTACATCTACAGGGGAGCTATCAAGACAGGAGACCTGAAGAGACTGGGTCAAGGCACCAAATTTCCTTAGCAACCCAAAAAGCATTGCCTGGGTTTTGGCAACATTTAGCACTAGGTGGTGGCATGTAAGCCAGGTTTGGGTATGATGCAAATCAGAGGAGAGGTAAGCGTTAGTTTCATGGATGAAGTTGGAGGAGACATAGAGAACCAAGTCATCAGCATAGAGTAGTGAGCAACAGTGGGTGGGTGGGCACAGTAGGTAGGTTATTTATGAACAATGAAAAGAGTAGGGGCCCAGGTATGGAGCCTTGCCAGACTCCAGAGTGGAGCGGAACAGGGATGGAGAGAACTTTATTATAGGAGACAGACTGAGAGCGGTTGATCAGAGAGCTAGAGAAGCAGGCAGTAGTGGAATGGGAGGTGCCAAGAGAGCGTAGTTGATGTAAGTGCAGGGGGTGGTTAACTGAATCAAATGCCTTTGATATGTCCATAAAAACTGCCCCAGTAAGCTTGCCTCTATCCATGTTGGTTTAAAATAAAGTTTCCATGCCTTTGCTCTCACCAACCTCTCAGGCAGGCTATTCCAACTTTCGCCCACCCGTTCTGTGAAGAAGAACTTCCTCATGTTGGTCCTGAATCTTCCTCCTTTAAGGCGAAGGTCATGCCCTTTTGTCCTGTTAAAATCCTTTACTTGAAAGTGGTTCTGCACCTGTACCATTTTTCCCCCCGTCGGGTACTTTAAAGTCTCTGTCATATCCCTCCTATTTCTGCGTTGCCCCAGGGAGTATAAGCTGAGCTCACTTAGTCTTGCTTTGTACGGTTTTTGATGCATGCCCTGCACCATTTTTGTTGCTCTTCTCTGTGCTGTCTCCTGCCTGTCTATGTCATTCTTAAGGTGTGGCCTCCAGAACTGTATGCAGTACTCCATGTGAGGCCTTACCAGGGACCTATACAGTGGCACGATCACTTCCTGCCTTCTGCTCGTAATGCCCCTTCCTATGCATCCCATGATGCCACTCGCTTTTAGTGCTGCCTTTTCACATTGTTTGCCGACCTTTAGGTCATCTGAGATAACACCAGAATGGTATTCCTGCTCCACATCAGTGGGCTCTGATCATGTCAGAGGGGGAGCTAGGATGTCAACACCCAGGAGTGTGTAGAGAGTGATGGCATAGCAGGCGTCAACATGGGGATTGCTCTAGGTGGTCCCGTCATCATGCCTGGTTTAAAAGGAGGAAGTAGAAGGTGCACTGTATTATGACCACAAAGGAGGAGAGTACCATCTGAACATCAACAGTGGCTTGCATTGCAGGGGCATCTTGCAACATCAACTAGGTTGACTGAAGCCCTGATGTTGATAAACCATCACTGGCCATGGAGGGCCTGCCGGAGTTCACTGCCAGATGACCTTGTGGGTCCTGAGATCTGAGCAGCAAAGCTTGCAGCATCAGTGAGGGCAGCTCCAATGTCACTGGTCCTTCGCTCACCATGGGAGGTCTGGTGGAACTCACTGCCAGAGTCAGCCTTGAGGGTGCTGAGACAGGGTGGCAGGAGGTGTTAACACCAAAGCTGTTGACAGCGCTGCAGTGGTCAATACTGAGAGACGTGGTGACTGAGAGTGCTCCTGGGGAGGTCATCCTTGCTCCAATCCCTCTCTTAATGGCAATACTTTCCTGAAGTCTTCTCCCGGACCCTGGAAGGCTGTGAGCCAGAGGAATGGGCCAGCGATGGGACAGAGCTAATTTCCTGGGGCTCTCTTTCCATTCTGGCTACCTCTTGCTCTAGAAGGAAGGTTTTCACAGCCTTTAGATGGCATTGTAGTGTAGCTTAGTTAAACCTCAGGCAGATCTCACAGGCCTTAATGTCATGGCCTGGTCCGAGACAGTAGACTCATACATCATGCTCATTGCTAAAGTAAATTTTTCTACTGCACTCATAGTAATGGAAGAGTTTGGCAGTGCCTTTCATTCTCAAGACACACAAAAAATGGTAATCACTTTAAAACAAAGTGATTGCTACTGGGGTGAGAATAAGTAATAAAGGTTTGAAAATTTGGTGGTTGACCGTGACTATCATATCTCCATGGAGTCTGCTGAGTATGGTTGATGGCAGAAAAAGAACTGAGGAGGGCACAGGCTGCCTATATATATTATATATATATACATACACACACACACACACACACACACACACAGAGTGGAACATCAATGTCTGATGTCATCATGGGCAGCCCCTGATAGACTGCTAGCAAAAAAGTGTCCACATGTTCTAGTGCTTGGTGGCTATAGGTTCATAGGTTGTTTACAAGTTTGAGGGCAAGCCTATATAGAACTCACCACCAAATGTCCTATTGCCCATATGTTTGTCTAATCTATGTTTGAATTGTGTAATACTGTCATTTAAAACGACAACGTGTGAGGAGGAGTTCCATACAGGTGTCAGTCTCTGTGTAATATACAGTACTTATTTCTTTTAACAGTTTTATTACAGTTAACAGCTAGTTTAAGTTTATGTGAACAGGTATTATTGACAGATTCTTATTACACCAAGCAAATCGTTTCAAGCAAGATGGGGTCATGTAAGGCTCTATAGGCTAAACATAATTCTTCCCTGAGAGATCCGTAGTCCAAGGAATACAAACCTAAAGATTTTAACCTATCAGTGTACTTTAAGTTTGACAAGGCTACTTATTTTCTTTGTAACTTTCCTTTGTACTTTGGTGTGGTATGGCCTGATGAAAGAGATATCCTTGAAGAAGATCAAAGTTATTTCTGGTAGTGACAGTATATTTTGTACTTAGAGTGTAAAAGAGAAAGTATAATTTAACAAAAATGAGGTAGGAGCATATTGTATTGATGTTGTTTTCTTTAATGTTTTTTTGTAATGAACTGTATATTGTACTTTGCATTGCTGTATCTTCCGCAATTAAAAAAAAACGTATTTTACAAAAAAAAATGGAAAAAAATTTTTAAATAGTCTGCACTCACAGTAGCAGCTGTAAATATGGTGGACACAACCTCTTGATTCCTCTTAGCCAAAACAACCAGACAGATTATGTCATCTATGTTGGGAGGATTATTTTTTTACATGAAGCGTAATAACAATAATAAGATAGTGCCATCATTAGACTCAGAACTATTCTGATTCTCTTGTGAGGTATGAATTACTCAGCCTTGTACATTAGTCACACAACAAACAGATTATTGCCTCATATTGAGACAGCAGCATATAGAGGTATGTTTCCATAGAGTGGAGAGGGGGTTACAGGGATTCTCTATCACTTAGTTAACCTCTCTGACATTCTCTGTCCTAGATACTCATACTGTACTTATACATACAGCGAATTCTCATTCAGAAAAATGAAACCTTCAGTAGTATTATACCAGGAAAGGGTGAAGATATAAAATTATGTCATAGTTAAATCTGTTTGCCTAGCATTCTAAATCCTGTTCAGAAGCAACTTTTGTCATCCACAGAAAAAAAATTAAGCATGTTTCCTCAGGTTTTAATCCCATTTCCTGAATCCCTGTAACGCCTCCCCACTCTAAAGTAAAATATGTTTGTATAATTGCCGATATTATAGCACAGTTCGCCATTTCAAGCTACCGTCCTAGTCATATGTACAGTCTTGAATGTATTGTTCATTGTGTGTCTTGTTTTTCACATTAGTGTACTCTGGTTGCTATCAGTGAGATACCTTCTCTAAATGATATGTTTCATTATTGTGGGCCACTCCTATGTAAATAATTATAAGAAATAAATGAATCCCACAATTGCACAAAAGTGACAAGCTGGGTATCAAACTGGTTGAAAGATTGGAGGTGAAGAGTGGTAGTAAAGGGTAAATGCTCCGGAGGCAGGAGAGTGACTAGTAAGGTGCCATGGGGAGCTGAAACTGATCTTCTTCTATGTCTTCATAAGCAACATTGTAGGTGAGCTGAAGGGGAAGGTCTCTCACTTTTTGGATGATACAAAATCTGCAACCGGGTGGAGAGAATGCAGAGGTGTTTGGGGAAACTAGAGGAGTGGTGTAAGGGTGGCAGCTTGGTTTCAGTACCAAAAAGTGCAAGTTTATGCACCTAGGGCAGCTACATCCAGACACTACATATAAGATGGGGGAGAGGAACTTACAGTCACCAAGCAAGAAAGAGATTTCAGGGTAATCATATATGATGACCTCAAGGTGGATGGTCAGTGTGACAAAGCAGTGGGAAAGGCTAGTAGGATGCTGGGTTGTATTGAAAGGGAGATTTCTAGCAGAAGGAGAGGGTGGTGCTACCTTTGTATTACTCACTAGTAAGGCCCTACCTGGAGTACTGTGTCCAGGCCACACTTCTGCAAGGACATTGACAGGGCGGAGATGGTACAGAGGAGGGCTAACAAAATGGTGAGAAGGTTGCATTAAAAGCCATACAAGGAAAGGCTGCATGAACTAAACATGTTCTCCCTGGAGGAGAGGAGAGTGAGTGAGAAGGAACATGGCTTGAGACCCTTAAATATCTCACAGTAGTGAACAAGGTGCTGGTGGAGGTTCTATTTCAGAGGAAAGAAGACACTAAAACATGGGGGCATGCTGTAAACCTAAACAAGGAAGTTTAGAAGGGATGCAAGGAAATACTTCTTGGAAAGGATGGTGGATGACTGGAACAGCTTGCCGTAGGAGATAGTGGGGACAAAAGCGTGGGGCATATTAGGTAAAGGAACATGGTGAGGGACACCAGTGAACCACATAGGGTCAGTGGTATAGGAAAAGGTAGGAGAAAGGTACAGACTACATGGGCCTACCTGTCCTTTTCTGTCAATAAAGTCTATGTTTCTGTGATGCAGGCCTTCACCTTTGTAGAGACCCATATCCACCTAGTCTGGCCCCCAGTCTCCAATGTACCTGAAGCCCTCCTCCATGCACTATTCCTTCAACTAATTGTTGCAGAGTGCCCTATCCTTCCCTCTGCCTTACACAGGTAACACCTCTGCCAATGCCACTGTACACACTACCTGATTAAGGCCCCTTCCCAGCTGTCTGCAATTGCCCAGCATTACTCTTACACTAACCCAACCCTTGCTATGTATTTTGTCCCCAGGTGGACAGTGACATCCAACTCTTTCTTGTGACCTACCAGTATAGCAATCCACTGGATCCACTCACCATCCCACTGAGCCAAAGTGCTAGGAGGCACTTTACCTCTCTCTGCTCACCAGTGTCCTCTCCCAAATCTGCCTTCCCAATGATAGAGTCCAACATTAGCAGCTACTTTCTCCTTCACTAGGGCCTCTTCCTGCTACCTAGGGGCTTCCCCTTCGGAGGACCACCACATCCTCCCTAGCCACTACCTCTGTTGCCTCCTCCCATCTGTCCCATCCCACTATACTGGTGAGGGAAATTTGTAGTGGCACATGCTGAGTAATGTGTACCCTGTGCATCACTCCCACCCTCCCAGGGCCCACAAAGGTCCAGCCATTATTCCTCTGCTGAGGCATCCTGTAAGGTAGTGGCAGAATCCTTGGTGGCCCCTAGGTGGGACAAAGGGTCATCTACATCTTTGCCTGCCTGTCTCAAGAGTTCAGTGACTTCTACCCTCAACTCAGAGGTGAGTGCAAATGGGGCACATCTCAGTCTTCAGAAGGTATCACAAAAGACTGTAGCTCCACATCTGTAACCATGCACCACTCCCATGTCTTTGCCTGTTCAACCCTTTTTTTCTACTAAAGCTACCTTGTCCCCTTATGCCTTCTAGTTATGCTTATTAATGTACTTCACCTGCCTCAGAGTACCCAAAATGGGTTTATTATTTTACAATAGATAGGGCATTTCCTATTTTCCATTTTGCGAGTATTCTTTTGAGCTGCACTTCCCCAGTACTCTGCTGCCTCCTTTTTATGCCTGGCTACCTTCTTCTCTTCCTCACCCGTGATAAAATAGATTCATAACCTCACCATTGCTAGGGTGTCTTTTGCTTTTTTCTGCCTGTAGCTACATATATTTGTGCAGTTAATCTTTTTAGTGAAACATTTTGTTTTCAACACACAATGCAGACCACACAGTGGTGCAAGTGAAAATATAAAGGAACAAGGGCATCACTCATCTGTGATAAACTCTCCCTTTTGGGTTATAACAGCCTTCAGAGAGTCATCTGTGAATCTTCTTTCTTTAGCTGCCACCAACCTGGTTTTCCAGGATTTTAGTCCTCCCTCCCTTTCACAGAGCTAGCAAGGTCAACACAGTTCATAGTTTAAAATCTTGTAGAGTGCTGTTGACTACCGGATGCCAGGCAGAGACTGCCTCTTTGCCAGAGAAAATATTGTAGTTACCTTAGTAAACATGCCACATTCATGGATTCTATGTAAATAAAAATATTTACGTTAAAAGTCAGGGGAACAACTACAGGAATATACTGTATATGCAGTACAAAAGAGAAAATGCACTTCTACAAGAAAAATAAATAGTTTGAATAACAGACAACAGAAAGAAAAATGCTACAGGCTAAATTATTCTGACCTTATCTTGCCTTCTAGCTGGATACTTCTATCTGTTTTGCTCCCACACACAGCTAGCTAGAAAAACAAGTACAGCTTACCACAGATGTTCCCAGTCAAAAAGCTCCTCTCGCACTTGACTAGCCTACAGCTGAAACTCTGTGATTAGGTCTTTTTTTTTTAATTCACCAAACATTTAGCATGTGACTAGGTGGGCCAAGCGGTCCTTATCTGCCGTCAAAGTCTATGTTTCTATATCTGTGTTTCTATGTTTCATGTATGTGTTTAATTGACCCAATCAGCTTAAAACCTACTTTATATACAGTATCTCCAGTTAGATCAATTCTGAGACCAGTTTGTATTTAAATAAGTGTGTGTGTGTGTGTGTGTGTGTGTGTGCACGTGTGTGCATGTATGCCTACCCACCTTGGTCAGTCTCTGAGATTTATTACCTAGTCCAGGGGCCTAACCTGCAAGTGGCGTAGAATCCCAATGTTTTATTCCCTTGTTGTTAGCATGCCAAGCAAAACCTCTGGAGAGACCCAGAAGACCAGAAAAATAGTTTCAGTAAACCCAAACAATCAATCCCATTTCTGTCACACCATCAACCTGCAGATGGAGCCCAGAGAACAGTGAACATAGCAAAGGTAGAACATCCCTAACCAAATACTGACTGACATGCAAGCCGGTCAAATGCACCACTATTCTGGACATTGCAAGACTAGAATGTAAATGTAGCTATGTATATTTAGTTCCTGCTGTTTTACCACTTTGTTGTTAATCCACGACCTTCAGTTATTTACCCTAATACTAACAGGATAAGTGTACACAATTCTGTGTTTTACCCTACCTGTTTTTGTCATTTTCCAGCACCACTTCTTGCAGACATTGGTCAATCTGCAGACACTTGCTGATGCCTTATATTCAATATTCAGGAGTGTTACAGAGTTAGCCCTCATGGGCATGCGTACTAATGAGCCTGCAATGGGTGTGCAAATGGCTCATACAGCCTTGCATGCCCAAGAATCTCATTAGCATATTAGGGATAAATACGACCAACAAGAGCCCTAGCACTACACTGTTATGGCTATAGTCTCATTAGGCTCCTGCAGACCATATTCTGTCTGGGGCTGTGTTTGCTCGGTGCATAGTCACAATACTCTGTGCCGACATGGCCCCATATACAAACAGTTACCATGCTCCTGTTGGAGTGTACTGATTTTATGAATATTCCCCCCCAGCTGGCTGTGCACTAATTGCGACACATTGCACATGGCTGTCTCTAAATATGGAGACCTTTTCTGCTTAGCTCAGTGGAACCCAAAGTCCACCAGACAGTGGCTAATGGAGGTAAGAAAAAATTCCCATAGCCTAAAGATGTTTTTCTAACTTGTAACATCATGGAAGCAAACATGTTCAGCATTGATAAAGGCTTGATTAGTTAGGATATTTGCAATTGTATTGTGCTATCAGGCTTTAATGCTTTAATGGAGGTGAAAATGGCCACCAGGCTGGGCACGCTGTGAGCTGCAAGCTACATGCTGTTTGTTTTGTTCAGTTTTTGTTTGATGTTTTGTTACGTTTTTTCTTTTTCTTTATTTTATTTTGTGCTGCAAGTCGCTTTGGTGCAGTACAGCCTGGGGTAGGACGGACGTTTGTTTCATTTGCCCTGGTCATTTTGTTTCATCCTGCTGTTTACGGTGGTGCTGTTGGATGCCGCCGCTATTTCGCTAAATGCAGGACTGATCTGAGGTGTTGTACTGATGCCTCAGTGTTGCATGCAGTCGTTTTTGGACTGGGCGAAGTTTTGGCTGTGTGATTGGTGATATCCCTACTTGAGTGTGGAATGTTTGGTGGGGATTTTAATACAGTCTGCTGCCCTACTGTAGTGTCTGTCAGAGGAAGAGCTGTTGGAGGAACTGCCGGAGCTGTGAGAGCCGATCTGATTGCATGTGGAAGTCCGTTTTTAACTTGTGAAAGTGCCAGTTGGTTTTGGGTTTAGGAATCGTGCGGCGGGTCCTGGACTGTGTTTTGGGAGGCCTGAAGCTGGTGTTCCTTGAGACTAATCTGACTCTGCAAGGGATCTCGACCAGAGTCTGCTGCTTCACGGGGGCTTGGGGGATCAGTAGTCAGGGACCTAGCTGGTGATCCTGGGGAGCCCCTAGACCCCTGGAACTGGCTACCATGTGGCAGTGTTCCAGGTGTTGTGGTGGTGCAGTGGAATATTTCTGTTCGGTGGTTTAGGTGCAGAGCTTGGTAGGTCTAAAAATATTACAGTCTATTATTTGTTGCATTTTTTCAGTTGGACCCTTCCTGGCTTGATTCATTGGGTGGATTTACTACACGTGTTGGACTTTTGGATTTTATCGGCTGTATTTACCTTGAACTGGATCTATTCAGTTGTTTAACCTACACTTTGGATGACTTCTCTCCTGGACTATTTTCTTTTTTACACTTCACCTGTTTCGTGATCTCCCGGTGGTGAGAGGACCAGGGTGTCCACATTTTATTTATTTTTTTTGTACTTTGTATTTATTGTTTTATGTAAACAAATAGCACACATTCCAAGCAGTGACATATCCAATGCTAATAAAATGGACACATTGAGGGCGCTACTCCTCATAAGTTACAATTCTATACTTATTCTACTGCTTTTAGATACATCTTTGGATGTTGCTAACTTTAATACATCAAGTTTAAAACAATGCTTTATAGCTGCTTTAGAAAGCCCATGAGCTGCATGGAGGAAAAAACTATTCAATACAAATTTATGAAGTCCCAAAGTTCTGTCACCTCAAAAGAGGGAACATACTAAAGTCCATGCTTTATCTATGATAGGAACACCCTAAATGTGCTATATCCAATAAGATAGTGCCACTTCTCTTGCACAAATAGTTAACTTGGGAGAGCATAATTTAATATAACAAATAACTAAAATTGTAAGAGTTTCCTGAGCCTAACTAAACCTGGCCAAACTTTCCATCATGAGATAATTACTGGAAAACAACAACTAAGTGAAATTGTACATATAGCAGTAAGCCTTAAGCAGTAAAGGAGAAATACATAATGATCAAAACTGAGAGTCTTCATAAAAGTCTGAGTATGTACTCACGCACTCCCATCACAGGAGTTACAAATCAATTTAAAGGCAGGATGTCTCTAGTATTCCTCGCTCTAATGAAAGGAAGAGAAAGAGGAAAGTAATCCAATCGTGTTTTTCATGACTCGTCGTTGTTAGAAGAAGCATCCTCCGGATCTCTTGAGTGTCTTCTTCTCAGTGCCTGTTTCTGAGCCCAACGGTTGGCATCCTTCAGGTCCAAGAAAATGAAGATCTTGCCCAGGTGAGTAATCCTCAAACGCGCAGGAAAAATCATACTGTGTTGGATCCCGACTTCTCGTAATAATGCTCTGGTGCTGTTGAACTGCTTGCACTTTTGCCTGGTGGCATAGCTAATGTCCGGGTATAAGCGCACCATCTCTCCTTCACAAAGAAGCGTTTTTATGTTGTCTGACTAACGCTAAAAGGTAATCTCTGGTTGCCACTCCGTCCATTATTTCCAGAACAGCTCGCAGGGCCTCAGGGTTGTCCGGCTTCCCTCTAACCATTATTCTGTAGGCCTTCTGTATGCCGTTAGTATGCACACTGGCATCTTCTCCCAACTGCTGTCAGAGCCAATCTTATAAAAACAAAACCAGGTGGTCGCCCTCACAGCCCTCCGGGAGACCTAAAAAGCGGATATTTGAAGCTCTGGTTTGGTTTTCTAAGGTCTCAAGCCACATACGTAAATGACCATTCTCTTTAAACACGTTGGTGATGGCCCCCATAGCAGCATCGAGCACTTTTTTGCCTCAGTTGTTTCAGTTGAGACCCGCATCGATTGTGGCTTCTAGGTAAGTCACCCTGTTGCCAATTCTGTCGATTTTGTCTGCCAAACCGGAGACCGAAGAGATGAGCCTGTTAATTTTAAGACCAAGGGACTGTAGGGTTTCCTCACCTATGTTCTCCGAGTCTGCAGCCTGTTGAGCAGTGGTGGACCACGTGGTAGAGGGAGCGGGAGTGTTTCTGGATTTTGCCCCATCCTGCAAGCTGCGATCTTTCTTAGGATTTCCCATTTTGTAGCATTAAGCATCTGGCGTGAGTTACTGATTTTAAAGCTGTTCAGTCTGGCCCAAAAACTCCTTCTTGTAGCTCCCCAAGCAAAACGAGATGAAGAGCACTATCAAGGTACAGCCATCTTGCTCTTGCTCAACAGCGTCCCCCCTTATTTATTTTCTTTATCAAATGTTATGTTTATGTTTATTTTGCTTTGTTGATTGATTTATTTTATTCTGGGCAGTGAGAGTGCCGGGAACTCCCCTTTTCCTTGACTGTGAGAGGGCTGGGGGGGGGGTGAATTTATACCTGTGTTTGTGTCTTACATCCTGTGAAAGGGGATTGTAATGTTATAGCTTCTGGGATTTAAATTGTCCAAATAGTGGTAGTAGGGTAGTATTTTATGTATATTATTTTAGTGGGTGGGGATTGCTGTTTAATTTTATTATTGTTTTTCCGGGGTCTTTTAGTTTGGGTGCTTGAATATTGTTTACATTGGTATTAATTCTTGTGAAATGTGTAGGTTCCCCTCAGTTGTGCGCTATAGTCCTCCACTCTCTGGCCTCGCCCCTTCTCCCTCCGTTGTCAACACCCTTTTCGTCGTTGGGTGTTACTCATGAGGAGGGTGGGCGGGCGTGGACATTGGAGGATGAGTAAACGCACCTCTCACATTGGTGTGGTCAGACTTAGAAGACACTCTGGGGCGAAATGGAGTCTGGAACAGGGTGCGCCTTATCTAGTCTCCATACCCAAGGGCACTGTCTTATGTGGCAGGCAAGTAGCCGGGGCAGCCCCTAAAGCCCATCCAACTGGAGTGGTGTTATTCAATGCCAGATCTATTAAAAATAACACTGCAATTATTGCAGATCTTATTGAAACAACTGATCTGGCTTGCATCACCGAGATCTGGTTAGATGAAAATGCTAGCCCCTGTTTGGATGCTGCAATTCCAGCTGGGTACTCTGTGATACACCACTCGAGATTGGATCGCGGTGGGGGGGTGTAGCGGTCTGCTCTAAGACTGAGTTGGGCCTCACAAATGTACCAGTTGAGGAAGCCGAATCATTTGAGTGTACCATGGTGGCTGGTGTAGACTGCAGGTTAGCTCTCATCTACCGTCCACCTCGGGACGAGATGAGATTCCTGCAGGAAGTAGTGGACTTCGTCGCCGACATGGCATTGGAGTCTGCCAGGTTGATGGTACTTGGAGACTTCAATGCCTGGGTCAACGACGATCTCTCTCAGTTTGGACAACACTTCCTCCAGCTTATGACATCTCTGGGCCTTACACAGGTTGTTACCTCTGCCACACATAAACATGGTCACTCTCTTGATCTGGTTTTCCTCCTGGGGATTGAGGCCTCCGACTTGGAGGAACCAGTCGGTTGGTCTGATCACTGCATCGTGAGTTTCAACTTTTGTGCCCCCCCTTCAGAGGCCTGCCCCTGTGGAGATGGTCAGTTACTGCCCTTTATGGGAAGTGAGTCCCAAAGGCCTAGCAGCGGTAATTGACCTCTTGGAGTTTCCTATGGCCAGCTCGAGTCCTGAGACTTAGGTAGTGGCCTATAATAAGGCCATCTCCTCAGCCCTGGACTTGATTGCTCCCGTCCGTGTGCGTCCTCTCCCCCTTCGCCCTCGGGCACCGTGGTTTGATGGGCCTTTGAGGGTGTTGCAGCGAGTAGGACGTAGGTTAGAACGACGCTGGTGGAAGTCCGCCCTGGTTGCCAATCACCTTAGATTGGTTGAACATTATAAGATTTACCAATCAACAATCTCCTGTAAGAAGGCAGAATTCCTGTCCGGGGAGATTGCTGCTGCTCAGAACTGACCAGCTCAGCTTTTCTGAACTGTAGACAGGTTGTACAACCCAACCTGTCTGCAGCTCTGAAGACCTTTTTCGCAAGTGGAGTGCGATGAGCTTGCTCGGTTCTTTGCGGATAAGGTGGCTGACATCAGGTCGGACGTTCGTTCAACTCATTCTGTGGGGGTTGCTGATGATCAGTGCTTGGTCACCTCACCTCGGGCTTCCTGGAGTACCTTTACCTTGCCCGAGCTTGTGAATGTCATGTGGATTGTCCAGGGTATGCGCCCCACGTGCTGTATTTTGGATCCGGGCCCAACTTCCTTGATTATGGGTTGTTGGGATATGATCGGCCCGGTCCTAACTCGGATAGTCTGGTGCTCCTTGAAATCCGGTGAGTTTCCAAGCTCTCTGAAGGAGGCGGTGGTAATTCCTATCCTGAAGAAAGCTTCTTTGGACCCAGACTCTCCGGCTAACTACAGACCGATCTCAAACCTTCCCTTTATAGGGAAGGTGATTGAGAAAGTAGTGGCAATACAGCTGGACAACCACTTGACCATCCATAACATCTACGAACCTCTCCAGCCCAGTTTTCATAAGAGGCATAGTACCGAGACGGCACTGGTTCAGGTGCTCAATGATCTCCTGATGGCGCGGGATCGGAGGAGCCACTCTATCTTGGTGCTCCTTGATCTCTCTTCAGCCTTTGACACTGTAGACCATGGGGTGCTGCTTGGACGTCTGAGGTCCATCTGTGTACTGTCAGGTACGGTCTTGAGGTGGTTTACATCTTTCCTCACTGGCAGGAGTCAGACAGTGGTGTCAGGGATTTTTTCCTCTGACCCTTTCTCACTGCCATGTGGGGTTCCTCAGGGTTCGGTGTTGCCCCCCCATGTTGTTTGCAGTGTATATGCTGCAACTCGGAGACATTGTAAGAAGGCATGGGCCAAGGTTTCACTGCTATGCTGATGATACCCAGCTCTACCTGTCTTTTGCCCCCGACCAGGATAGAGCTACCACGGTACTTAATACCTGCCTCACTGAAATCCAGGACTGGATGAACTTGAGCTGGTTAAAGTTGAACGCTGGAAAGATGGAGGTGATGGTAGTGGGCCCAGGTCACCGGATAGAGGGGTTTAGAGCTGATCAGCCCTCCGGACTTTTTCTTGGGGGCTCTCAGCTCATTTCCTCTGAAGGGTGAGAAACCTGGGGGTAGTGCTTGACGACGGGCTGACATTACGATCTCAGGTGTCAGCCGTCATCAAGTCTTCCTTTTATCATCTTAGGAATATCTCCAGGATTAAGCACCTGGTTCCGTCCGGGGACTTGCCTACATTAGTTCATGCCTTTGTGACTTTGCGCCTTGATTATTGTAACTCCCTATACTTAGGGTTTTCTGGGGTTGAAATCCGCCGCCTGCAGCTCGTGCAGAAGGCAGCAGCGTGATTCTTAACTGGGGCTTCTCGAGTATCCCATATTATTCCCGTGCTGCACAATCTGCACTGGCTGCCGATTAGGTGGCGGATCACCTTTAAAGTTGGTTTACTGACTTATAAAGCCCTATACGGACTGGGCCCCGACTACTTGAAAGAGCTCCTTGTGCCTTACCATCTGGTGCGACAACTGCGTTCGGCTGACAAGGGGTTGCTAGAGATTCCGAGGGTGTCTTTGAAATCCTCTGGGTCCCGTGCATTTATGCACATGGCCCCTACCCTCTGGAATTCTCTACCCCGTCAGCTTTGGGAGTGCACGACTGTGGAGGGGTTCAAACAGGCTTTGAAGACCTTTTTATGGATTCGTGCCTATGAAGGCTCCACATAATTTGATTCCCTGTTTACTCTTGTCTGTTAGTTATTTATTATGCTGTTTATGGTTTTATATAATTGTAATTGTTTTTTATCTTTTGTAAAGCGCCTTGATGGCCCGAAAGGTGCTTTTGTGAAATAAAATGTATTATTTATTATTATTAATGAGTTCTTAGCTGTATTATAAAAAAGCAGCGAGACCACTTTTTGTGCTTCTTTGATTACTGTTTGGTCATGCTTACATATAGAGATTGTGTTTTCTGTGTATACTTTAGTCTATATGTAACTGTTCCTGCTGGGCTATGTTAACCTACTGACTTCTGCTATTCTCCCTGGGACTGCCATGAAAACAAGATTCTGTGTCTCATGGGGATATTCCACTTAGAGTAATTTCAAATAAATTAAGAAGAGGCCGGCCTGGTGGCGCTGAGGTTTGAGGCGCTGGACGCCACACCTTGTTCCACGCCAGCGACCTAGGTTCAGGAATGAGCTTGAGTCGTTGGGGGTCAGTAGGGGAGGACTAGGATCGAGCATCCAACGACAGCTCTCCTAGTCCTGGGGAAAGGGGTGGGTACATGGCACACTCTGGCGGTCACTGGGGACACCCGGAGGAACTGCAGTGCGTGATTGTTATAAGGGGAGACGGCAGACGTCCACACGTGTGTATGGACGTCATTGCACGTCTGTGCTCCCATTGGGGAGAAAAAGGAAACAGCAGCACAGTCCGCGGCAGCTTGATGGCTGCACGTTTCACCGGCCGACAATGTCTGGAACCAGGCATGTGCCGGTACTGGATCCTCGCCGGGTGCGGGGGCTCAGAGGGGCCCCTCTCAACGGACATAGCAGCATATGCCAGCTGGGCACGTCAAGCTTCCGGGTCGGCGGTGAAAGGAGGAGCAGTGGCTGGATTCATGGCAGGACTGTGGCTGCACTTGGTGAGGGGAAAAAAAAGCGATGTAATAAAAAATAAAGAAGAAAAATGTAATTTTGTTTTGTACTCTGACTTTGATAACTGTCTGCATTTTAAAAATGTGATTTTGTTTTTTACTCGGAGGAAACACAGTTTAAAAGTGTAGATCGTCACCAGAGCCAGCCATTCAGTATACAGTTGTATCATAATGTGACTAGCTCTGGTGACCATACTAACATACTAACATACTATTTGCCAGCAGATTAGGCCTTATGGTCTATCGAGTCTGCGCGAACCTAGATCCTTATTTGGGTGCCGAGACCCTCCCATCCCTTGTGCTCCAGAAACCCCTATCATCCATCCCCACCCCCCCGGGACAGGCCATCATCTGATACATCCACTTTCTGTGTCTGTCCCACCCTCTCTAAAGCCCTCCACTGTGGATCTCTGAACCAGCTCACCAGGCAGAGCATTCCAAGGGTCCACCACCCTCTCAGTGAAAAACCTCCTCCTCTTTTCCCCCTCGCCCTTCCACCTTCCAACTTCAAACCATGCCCTCTGGTGATGCCTCCCTGCTTTAGTCTAAAGATCCCCTCCATGTTTACCCTATTTATTCCCTTGAGGTACTTGAAGACCTCAATCATGTCCCCCTGTCTCTCCTCTCCTCCAATGAAAACAGGCAGAGCTCCTCAAGTCTGTCCTCGTAAGTCAAATCCCCTAGCCCTCGTACCATCTTTGTGCCCTCCTCTGTACCCTCTCCAGGAGCTGTATGTCCCTCTTCAAGTGTGGTCTCCAGTACTGTACACAGTACTCAAGGTGTGGTCTAACCAGTCCATTGTACAGCGGCAGAATCACTTCCTTGCTCCTAGAGGTGATCCCCTTACGATGTATCCCAACATCCTGTTTGCCTTGCTAGCTGCTCTCCTGCACTGCTCAGAGTTATTCATACATGTATCCACCATGACCCTAGGTCTTTTTCCCCTGTTGAGGCTTCCAGCACCTCCCTCCCAGGGTGTACCTGTGTTTAGGGTTTCCCGACCAAGATGCAACACCTTGCACTTGGTGATATTGAAATTTAATTTCCATGTGTGAGCCCAGCTTTCCAGGGTGTCCAGGTCCTTGCAGGCCAACTCCCCTCTTCTCCCTCAACTACTGCTCCCATCTTGGAGTCATCTCGAAAAGACTCATTTCACACCCTATACCATCCCTGATGTCCGATATGTATGCATTAAACAGGATTGGACCCAGGACCGAGCCCTGTGGTACCCCACTACCAACCTCTGTAGGGTTCGAGAGCTCCCCACAGACCACTACTCTCTGAGTGCGTCCAGCTATCCAGTTTTCAATCCATCTGACCATCAAAGGGCCTACTCCTAACCCCATCACTTTCTCCACCAGACCATTGTGGGGGACAGAGTCAAACGCCTTGCTGAAGTCCAAGAATAATACATCCACAGGCTTACCCCTGTCCAGTTCTGATGTTACCCATTCATAGAACTCCACAAGGTTGGTTTGACATGATCTACCTGGCACAAACCCATGCTGCCGACTATCCAGACCTCCCATCTCCCTCCAAGTAAACCCCCAATCGTTCCTTTAGTATACTCTCCATTAATTTTCCCACCACCGAGGTTAAACTGATGGGTCTATAGTTTCCTGGTACTTCCTTGACCCCCTCTTATGGATTGGTACCACATGTGCCTCTCGCCAATCCTAGGTACCCCTCCCTGTCTCAAGTGACCTGCTGAAAAGCTCCGCCAGGTGCAGCCAGTATGTCCGCCAATTCCCATAGTACTCGGATGAACGCCATCCGCCCAGGAGATTTGTCTTTCTTTAGGGCCTTGAGGGCAAACCACACTTTGGCGGGATGGCATCATCCGTCCCCTCCACCTTACTGGTCTTTTTATCCTTATCCAGATGTGACACCCTGGGGTACCTTTCTCCCTTTGCTCCATTTCTGTTGCTCCCCTGATCCCACTCCCTGCCGCTTCTATCCCCTTTGTGCCTTGCTTTGTAGATATCCCATCCCCCTCCCTAGTGAACACAGAGGCAAAGTACTCGTTAAATACCTCTGCCTGGTCCCTCGCCTCTTCCACCCACCTCCTTCTGATCTCAATCTGCTGAGATGGCCCTTAGTTTTTCTCCGCTCCCCAATGTACGGAAGAACCCTTTTCCTCCATGTATCCCTTTGCCAGCCGTGCTCTTTACTGGACTTTGCTCCCTCACCATACGGTGACTTTTCTAGATGCAAGCTGGTACATTTCTTATCCCTATCCCTCTTGTTGTTTTATATTTTTGTAAGCCGCCTTCTTTTCTCTGACTGCTACCTGGACCTCACTGGACCACCAGCATGGTTTATGTGACCTTGCTCCCTACGTTTCAACACAGCAGATCCTGACTGCCTCATGAAGTCCCGTTTTATGACCTCCCATCTCCTTTCCACACTTGTCGTTGAGTAATCCCTTCAAGTGATCCTGAGAATATTTCCCATGCCCGTAAAGTCTGCCCCTGTAGTCCACTGCCAGTGTCCTAGATCTCACCCCACTCCCCAATGCTTATTTGAAACCAGACAGGCTGTGGTCACTCCCAGTCAGGGGTCCTGTACAACCATGTCCCTTACCAGATCCCCATCTGCCAGAACCACATCCAGGACATGCCCTCCCTTGTGGGCTCCATCACATGCTGTGTTAAGAACACATCCTGGAAGCCATCCAGCAGCCTCTGCTCCTTGGCCACCTTAGAGGACATGGTTCCCCAGTTTGTACCTGGCATATTAAGGTCCCCCATCAACACCACTCCTTCCCCTTTTGGACCACACTGGGCAATGATGTTGTCCAGCAAACCATCCTCTAGAACATCACTCATCCCGGGGGGCCTATATGCTACTCCCAGCTTGACCTTGTCTCCTGCTGGGGATCGTAAGGTGACCCATAAGGCCTCCACGTTTCCTCTGCCTCTTCTACCATAGCAATTTCTATGTCATCTCTAATGAACATAGCCACTCCACCCCTCTGCCCTCCTTTCTATCCTTCCTAAGCATAGTGTACCCCGTACATTTAGGTCCCAGTCATGGTTTTTGTTGGCTCACGCTTTGTGACTGCCGCCACATCCACCCTCCCTCGAACAGCATGGCCTGAACTCTGGCAACTTGTTTCCCAAGCTCCTGGCATTTACTAACACTAACCCCCACCCTTATCCCTGATCCTCTTTGTCGAACCCCACCCAGATTCCTTATACTTCCATCCTCCCCTGCTCCTCCTGAAACCTCCACCTCCAGTCTGTTTCCCCTCCCTTGGGCTTGAAGGCTACTCCCCTCATCTGGAGGGAGGGCTTGTCAGCCCTCCTTCTCCCTTCCCCTTACAGTTTAAACCCCACCTTTCTTGTATGTTCAGCCATCCCCTGTTTAAGGACTTCCTTCCCTAATGGGCCAAGATGAAACCTGTCCTTGGCATATAGTCCCTTATCCTCCCAAACTCCATTCCAGTTCTCTAACACCCAACCCATTCTCTTCACCCCACTTCCTGAGCCAGTCATTAACCCCTGTGAGCTTCATTTTTTCTCCACTGAGGCCTTTGGTACTGGCAATATCTCCAAAAGGAATGTTGCATCCATTATCCTGACAGACTCTGGCAAGTTCTTCGAACCTTGCTTGATTTCCATAATGCTATTTCCTCTAGATCATTAGTTCCCAAATGCACCAGGAATCCGTTTCTCCACAATCCCTAACCATTTCATACACTATGAACTTTGCTCTGTGCACTGTCAGCCCAGAGATAGTCACTACCTTCACCTGGCTATGGCATCCACCCCTTGTCCCTCCCAATGGATACCCTTAATCATCGAGTCTCCCAGTAACAGAACCTTAACACCGCCATCATCCTTATGGTTACCTCCACTATGCCCTCTCAGCCCCCACTTTATTCATGATCGCATTCATGGGAGTCTTCCTGCCTTATTAGAGACCCTTGTCACCCTCCCCTTCTGCCTCCTTGCTATTTTGCCCACTTAACTCAAACCCTCTGAATAGGTGTCCCTTTAACTCTCTTATCTGAACCATTTATCCTGGCCCGATGGTTTCCTTCCCCACACCACCATACCCCCTTGTAATAGTACCCTGTCTCCAGAGGCTTTCTGTGGGTCCCTTTAGCTAGGGCCCCATCCTTGGTACTGACCTCCTGCTGAAGGGGGCCTTCCCACCTCCTTGTCTCCCAGTTTCTCTCCAATCATGCTCTCCTCCCTCATGTCTGGAATATGTTGCATCTCCCATTTGCTTAACATATATGTTTCCTTCTCCTCTGGGACTATGTCTATCCTTTCCATAGCTGGTCTGTGATGCCCTATGGGTATCTGTCTCCCTCCCCCCGGCCTCTGTATAAGTTTCCTCATTTCCACCAACCCCTTCCTCCCCCTCTAGGTTGTTTAGTATCTCAAATTTATTGTGACACTCTATGTCAGCCTCCATCAAGTAACCCGAGTTTCCCCTGACTGCATCTCTAAACTGACCCTCTTCTTCCTCTCTTGCACTGTTCACCTTAGGAGCTCCCTTCCCACAGTCTGCTGTTTTAGGCTTCCGCACAACAGCCCCTCCTGACTCTTCCCCCTCCAGTCTCTTTGAATTCAGAATTTTCACCCTGTACGCTTTCCCCTTAGCATCAACTTCCCTATCTAAGGGTCCTCTGTCCCTAATATCCCCCCTTCTGCTTGCTGTAGCATAATGTCCTGTAATTCCAGAGCTGCCCCAGCCTCCCTCAGCCCCACCCTTCTGCTGCCCATATCCACACCCTTATCCTTGGACACCCCCAGCTCCCAAGCTTACTCCTTAACAATATACCTCACTCCTGATACAAGATAGCTGTCTACAGAGTGGCAGCCTCCCTCTCCAGGCCCAATTTAGAATTATTGCCATCCCACAGCCTGTGCAGCCTACAACCTTCCGAAGATGCCTGCCATGGTGGAATATGGCCACCCTGATTATCCCCCTCTGTTTATAATAGCACACCCCCTTTTCTCAGTCCCTTTCCCCTTGAGTACAGTTTCTCTCTGTACTGACTGTAGTTATTTACAAACCCAATTTCAACCCCACCAACAAAGTTCCCAAGTCTCACAAACACATACAGTCCAGTATGTGTTCGGTCCTACTAACAGTGTGTGTAAGCAGACACCAGGTACCGTGATGATGTCACAGGCTCACCAACTCCTGTTGCTTCAAATTTCAGTCCCAACAGAAATACTAGCTCTTCAATCCCAAACCCCAGTGGCTTTTCAGTATTTAAGAAAGCCTACAAACACGGTGGGTGGGAGGGCCTCACCAAACACCAGGCAAACAACACATTTAAATTACCTTCTAATTTTCCCTGCCAAACAACTATCCCCAAACCTACAATATCACAGCCCAAGTAACAGTTCGAATTCAAGGTAATAATTTTTAACACATAGAACTAATTTCACTTACAAACTATTCAAATATTTCAGTTAAAACAAAATATAACTCCTGACCTCTTTTCTACCAACCTGTTGCTTAAGCTCCCAAGTGAACAAACTGCATTATAAAAATGTGATTTTGTTTTCACTTAGGGGAATCACATTTTTATAGTGCAGGGAGTCACCAGAGTCAGTGAGAATACATTTGCTTTGTATTGTGACTGGCTCTGGTAACTCTCTGCATTGCAAACATTTGATTTTTATTTTTTACCTAGGAGGGAGTAGCTACAGTTGCATTGTATTCTGATGGCTCTGGTGATTACATTACAAGAATATGATTTAGTTTTACTAAGGGGAGAGGGTAGCTGCAGTTGCAATGTAGTCTGATGGCTCTGGTGACTATCTATATTACAAGAATGTGATTTAGTTTTACTAAGAGGAGAGGGTAGCTGCAGTTGTATTATATTCTGTGTGACTTAGATGATTGTCTGCATTTTAAAAATGTGATTAATGTTTTTACTTGGGGGTCGCTGCAGTTGTATTGTGTTCTCACAGTCTCTGACTATCTGCATTAAAAAAATAGGTTTTTAGTTTTTTTACTCTGGGGAGGGAATAGATGCAGTTGTATTGTGCTCTGTTTGACTTTGGTGATGGTCTGCATTTAAAGAAAATGTGATTTTGTTTTTTTTTCACTCTGGGAGGGTTTAGTTGCAGTGATATTTTGCTCAGTCTTATTCTGGCTCTGGTTACTGCCCACATTTTGAAAACATAATTAAAATGTTTCCCTGCTGGAAATTTTCCATATGGTTCTGTGTGATTGGCTTAATTTTCTTCTGCCCTGTTTCATTACTGTTTTTGGTTATCATACCCTACTGCCATGTTGTATTGCCTGTTATCACACCCCATTGTGCCCAGGTTTAGATCATTGAGAAGACAGAATTAGACAGACCCATTCTGGCCATTGTCAATAAAAGCAATCAATTAAAATGTTGTAGAAAGAACAATTTAACCAAAGTGGTATGAAATAAGAATGCTTGAAAACACAAATCTGAGTTTAAATCGCAGGAAAATTGATGGAGTTCTCAAAAAATTACAGAAAAACAACTGACACATTTGTTTTTTATTATATGAAAATACTAATGAAATACTTGTTTTTAGTCAGCAGGACGTTTGAGTGCCATGAGACTTTCAGCCAGCACTCGGTGCTTGAGAATTGCTGGTTGCATCATACAACACAGGAAACCCATCAGTATGCTCAGTGCAGAAAGAGTTTCCATGATCTACATCTTCTCACTGTAGAGCAACAGACTCATGAAGGAGGGGAGCAATTTAAAGGTACCAAATATCAGAGGAGTTTAAGTAAGTTAAATCTAGTTAAATGTACTGACAAGAGTTTAACTGTACAATATAAAACTGAAAAACACCAAATTCACAAGAAAGCACATAAGTGTGCTCAGTGTGACAAGAGTTTTGATGTACAGAGTGTCTTCAAGAGGCACCAGCGAATTCACATGGGGCAGAGACCATATAAATGTGTTGAATGTGACAAGAGTTTTGGCCAGAAGAGTGACCTAAGAAAACATCAGCAAATACATTCTGGAGAGAGACCATATCAATGTGATAAATGCAACAAGAGTTTTGGCCAGAAGACTACACTGAAAAATCATCAGCAGATTCACTCTGGAGAAAGACCGTATACATGTGATGAATGCTACAAGAGTTTTGGCAGGAAGAGTAATCTTACAAAACATCAGCGAATTCACTCTGGAGAGAGACCATATAAATGTGATGAATGCGACAAGCGTTTTGGCCAGAAGACTGACCTGAGAAAACATCAGCGAATTCACTCTGGAGAGAAACCATATAAATGTAATGAATGTGACAATACGTTTTGCCAGAAGGGAGGCCTAATAATACATCAACGAATTCACTCTGGAGAGAGACCATATAAGTGCACTGAATGCAACAAGAGTTTTGGCCACAAAGGTAACCTGAAAGAACATCTACAAATTCACTCTGGAGAGAGTCCATATAAATGTGATGAATGTGATAAACGTTTTCGCCAGAAGAGCAACTTGATAATACATCAGCGAATTCATTCTGGAGAGAGACCATATAAATGTGTTGAGTGTGACAAGACTTTTGGCCAGAAGGGTACCCTGGCAAAACATCAACGAATTCACTCTGGAGAGAGACCATAGAAAGTGTTGAACCAACTAGACATAAAAACAAAAAAAACTACTCAATGCTCGCTGGTTAATTCACAAGAACCAGTGCATGCCAAGATTATACATTCCAAGGTCTGAGGGAGCCATGGGCCTCCTTGAGATTGATTTCATGTACAACTCCACAATAGTTGGGTTACATACATACCTACTGACATCCTTGGACCCAAACATAGTCAGTGTTCTGCATCATGAGGAAAACAAGCCTAAGATGACTTCCATCATTAAATTAGGAGACATCCTCGGGAGGGTAGCAGAGATGAATATTATGCCACTAATAGATAATGAACAGCCAGCAAAAGAAAGTGCAAATAAGCAGAAAAAGGGCTATAAGGGCACAGATTAAAGGAACAGGAAAGAAAACTGGAAAACCCATAATCACAACGAAAAATACAGGGAGCTGCTGGAACAACCACATGTTGATCAAGACCTGATTCACAAGTGGTTAAAATGAGGTGAATTTAAGTTACGAGATGAGAGGTTAATTAGGGCAGCCCAAGACAGTGGACTACACTCATGATAGTTCACAAAATCCCTAGAGAAAAATGGGAAAAAACGGATAGGTGCAGGTTCTGTAACAGAATTAAAAACAGTTGCACATCTTGTTGCTGGATATGAAGTACTCATGGCAGAAGGCCTGTATACTGAAGGACACAACAATGTAGTAAGACTGATTTACTGGAAGCTATGCAAACACCATAACATACAGGTAGCCAAGAAACAGTGGAAACATGAACTGCACAGAACTACAGAGAATGAAAAAGTAATGATCATATGGGATCACCCAATACCAACTGCCAAGAAAGTGGAAGTGAGAAAAACAGACATTGACTTTTCTTAGTTTAACTTTTATTTGCCAGGGAGGAAGTCTAGCTGGGAGATATTTGCAGTAATTTTTGACTAGACCTGTTACTTAACCTCTGTGAAATAAGTATGTGAAAGGAAGGAAGGCACTCCTCAGGGTGGAGGGTCAGAGTTGTAGTTGATTGTTTCTGGAGGGCACGGGTTTACTCCCACCCACCCTGCCCCTCACCCCACCCGCCCCAAGCACATAATTTCCTTTAAATCAGGGGTTTTGACATCACTTCCCCAAAACTGCTAAGGACATAAACCTGTTCATATCCTTAAAGGCACCGCACACTGAAGGGGGTAAAGACACTCACAAGCTTGCACACATTAAAACAAGAACAAAAAAAAAGAAAAACATCTTAAACAGGAAGGGAGACAGACATGTGGGGAGTGGTGCAATGCACTGGCTGTGGAGCAGCAGTCTTCCGGGAGACATTCTGGAGACTGCATTGCTGCCCTATTTGCAGGCCCCTCTCTGGTCTGTGGGAGTAGGTTGCTTATCTCCATGCTAACCTGGCAAGGATTCGGAAAACCTGCTTCCCCATGCAGGGACCACCCAGGTCACCACCACTACTTCAGAAGTTGGCAAGAAAGAGGAGCTGTTGGACCACGGTGGGCTCAGGGAGGGTGAGGGTGGTGGAACACAGGTGCATCCATCCAGTTGTGCCTCTCCAAAATTCATTCACCATTCTGGCAGAGCATGGTTCCTCTATGGAGGCACCCACAGTGGAGGCCAAGGAGGATGCTGGGAACCTCCACAATGGAGACCCACAGGAGGGTGGCAGGGGACCCCATGGGGAAGGAAACAACTCCTGGTGGGGGACTTGATCATTAGGGGGGTAGAGCTGGGGAAGAGAGGAGAAAGGGAGGTAAGGTGCCTGCTCGTTACCATGGCTTGGAGGGACAGGAAATGAATCCTCAGGATCGTGGGAGCAGCTGCAATGAGGAGGGAGCTAGATGTCATTGTTCACCTAGAGACAAATGACCTGGCTGTGAATGGTATCAGAGCAGTGCAGCAGCAGTTTGTGGAGTTGGGGAAGGGCCTTAGACAAGCAGCACACATGGTAACTTTCTCAGAAGTGCTACCTGTTTATGGCATGGATGAGGCTAGGGTACTCCACACCACGGGATTCAGTGACTGGTTGTAAAAAAAAAAGTGGTGCAGAGCTCAGGGATTTGGCTTCATTGGGGACTGAGGCTGCACCTGGAGGGATACAGGCCTATACTGGCGCAATGGTCTGCATCTGTCCAGGAGGGGAACCAGGATCCTAGGTGATGGGTTTAAATGCTTCTTTGGCAAGCATGTAAACTAGCCGGGGGGAGGCACTGAAAAGGAGAAGGGAAATCCTAGCCCCCCCAAAAAATTGGAGCAGTTGGGTAAACACCAAGCTAGAGCAGTCGATAGGAAGAAGGGCAGGGGTAAATGGAGAAAAAAGCAGTAAGGACAGGGATGTGGCAAAAAGAAATAAGGCCATCATAAAATGGAGGGTAATGAGTACCAATGCCCATAGTCTAGGTAACAAGCTCCCTGAACTGGTGGCCTTGATGGAAGAGAGATACCTGGATATCGTAGCAGTCACAGAAACATGGTACACTGAGAACCATGACAGGGATGTCAGCAAACCAGGGTACACAATCTACAGGAGGGACAAGGAGGGTAGAAGAGGAGGAGGAGGAGTAGCTCTCTATGTAAGGGAAGGGATCAAAGCAATGGAACTAAAGGGTAGACAGGGAGGCGAGGAGGCACTGTTGGTCACCCTGGAGACTGGAAATGGCACCACAATTCGCACAGGGGTTGTATACAGACCCTCATCTCAGGGGGAGGAAATGGACAAGGAAATAATACAAGGCATCCTTAGGATGGCAGAGAAAGGGGAGATATTGCTGATGGGGGACCTGAATATGGCAGATGTTAATGGGAGTACCTTTGCTGCAGCCACATCAAAGAGCAGGGCCATTCTCGATGCCCTACAGGGGGCATGCCTCAGACAGCTAGTATTGGAACCCACTCAGGAGGGAGCTATCTAAGACCTGGTACTCTCAAATGGGGATGGAGAGAGGATCTCAGATCTAGAAGTGGGTAGCTATCTGGGAACAAGTGACCACCAGTGTGGTTCATGATAAACTTAGCTGTAGAGTGAAACCATTCAAAAGTGAAGGTACTGGTCTTCAGGAGGGCTGATTTTGTTAAAATGGGAGAATGCCTCAGAAAAGCACTAGCAAACAGGCAAGAAGGTATGGTGAAGCAACAATGGGGGAAACATCAAAACTGCCATCACAGAAGCAACAAGCCTTTGTGTAAAGCAAATCAAACTGAAAAAAAAAACACTATGGTTCTCAAAAGAAGTGGTGGGGAAGGTGAGGCAGAAAAAGATAGCATTCAGGAAGTATAAGGAAACACAAAAGGAGTAGGACAGAGAACTGTACCAGTTAAAGCAGAAGGAAGCAGGAAAGGCAGTCAGAATAGCAAAGGCCCAAAAGAAGGAAAAGATAGCCAACTTGGTTAAGAAGGGGGGATAAAACCTTTTATAGGTACATTAGGGAGCAAAGAAAGACTAAGGCAGGGATACTGAGGCTCAATAAAGAGGAGGGTGATTGGGCAGAGAGGGGCAGTTAAAAAGCAGGGTTACTGAACAAATACTTCTGCTCAGTATTCACAAAGGAAGAGCGGGGGAGATACCTAATCCAGTCAATAGAAGCACTCTGGATGGGGGGGATGATAGTCCTCTCACAGAATAAAGGGTTTCTGAAAGAACTCCTAAAACTGAAGGTGAATAAAGCAATGGGGCCTGATGGGATTCACCCCAGAATTCTAAAAGAACTAAGGGGAGAATTATTAACACCACTAACTACCCTTTTTAATCATGGGAGGATATTGTGGTACCTGAGGACTGGAGGAGGGTGGATGTGATTCCTCTTCACAAAAGTGGGAGCAAAACAGTGGCAAGAAACTACAGACCTGTCAGTTTGACCTCAGTGGTAGGGAAACTGATGGAATCACTTCGGGAGGAAAGAATTGTTGAGTATCTAGGGTCCAATGGGGGCACAGGACCCAAGGCAGCATGGATTCACAGCAGGAAGGTCGTGTCAGACAAATATATTTGATTTCTTTCACTGGGTGAGCAGAGCAGTAGACCAGGGAGGGGCTGTGGACATGCCTACCTAGACTTTAGCAAGGCATTTGACTCAGTCCCACACAAAAGATTAATAAACAAATTAGCCAGCCTGAGAGTGGGTCCCAGGGTGGTAGCCTGGGTAAAACATTGGCTGGACAACAGGACACAGAAGGTAATAGTAAACGGAGTCCACAGTGAAGAAAGGGGGGTTATTAGTGGGGTACCACAGGGTTCAGTACTGGGACAGGTCCTTTTTAATGTCTTTATAAGTGACATTGTAGAGGGACTGGAAGAAAAAGTATGTCTCTTTGCAGATCACACAAAGATCTACAACAGGGTTGATACACAAGGTGGGGTGGAAAGGATGAGAAGGGACTTGGCAAGGTTGGAGGAATGGTCAAATGTGTGGCAGCTTAGATTCAACGCAAAGAAGTGTAAAGTAATGCACCTGGGAAACAAAAACCCAGGGGAAGAGTACACAATGGGGGTGAGATACTGACAACAACAAAAATGGAGAGGGATCTGGGGGTAGTTATATCAGATGACCTAAAGGTGGGCAAGCAAAGTGAGAAGGCAATAAGGAGGGCTGGGGGGATACTGGGATGCACAGGGAGAGGAATCACCAGTAGAAAACAGGAAGTTGTCCCTCTTTACAGACAGTTGGTAAGACCACATCTGGAGTACTGCATGCAGTTCTGGAGACCCCATCTCTGCAAAGACATAGGGTGGAAGCTGTCCAGAGGAGGGCAACCAAAATGGTGCAGGGTCTGCACCAGCAGACGTGAAGAAAAACTAAAGGAGCTTAATATGTATAGCCTTGAGGAAGGGGGGGACATGATAGAAACTTTTAAGTACCTTAAGGGAATCAACAGAGTCCAAAAGGGTACCATCTTTCAGAAAAAGAGATGTGCAAGAACAAGGGGGCACAATTTGAAGATAATGGGGGGACAGCTGAGAGGTAACGTGAGGAAGTATTTCTTCATGGAGAGGGTTGTAGATGTATGGAACAGCCTTCCTAAGGAGGTCGTGCAGTCATAAACAGTGGGGGATTTCAAGAATGCATGGGACAGACATAAGGCAATTCTAGGGGGGTAGGGGGAAGCAGGCTGTTGGTTAACTAGGATCTGGATCTTATCTGCTAGGTAGGAAAATGGGCAGACTAGGTGGGCCTAGCGGTCCTTATCTGCCATTAAATTCTGTTTCTATGTTTGGACATAGGTAGCATTGCTGATCGAAATAGTCACACCTAATGACTACAGTGTCCTGCACACAGAAAGACACAAAATTATGAAATACCAGAAAATGAAAACAGAAACCAAGCTGATGTAGAATAATGACACACACATCGTTCCACTAGTGCTCAGAACAAAGGGGCTAATAAAAAAAGAACTTTCAGGCACATCTAAATGTGCTACCAATATCCATCTCACCCTGTGAACTGAAAAAGGAAGCCATCATGGGGATGCTGCACATGCTGAGAAGAACGCACTCAGCAGACATCAAAGACTAATATAGTACTGATTTCCTGATTTTCAACTATGTCCCAGCTTAAAAATGGGGCCCATTCTCATCACAGCACTAGAAATCGAGGAACATTTGAAGACACTAGCCAAGGGAGAAAGACCGTATAAATATACTGAATGTGACAAACATTTTGCCCAGAACAGTGACCTGAAAAAACATCAGCTAATTCATTTTGGAAAGAGAGACCATCAAAATCTGTTGAATGAGACAAGAATTTTGACCAGAAGAGTACCCAGCTATATCATCAGTGAATTCACTCTGGAGAGAGAGACTGTATACATGTGGTGAATGCGATGGCCCAGATATTCAAAGGGGTTGCGCATGGTGCCCTATGTGCCCTGGCGCAATATTCAAAGGGGCAGGTTGCGCTGCACAACTCCCACTGTGCTGAGGTGCATTGGATCTTGTATGCGGGGCAGATGCAGGGGGTGTGCATATGCGGCACATCCCGATATTCAGCTCGGGATGTGCGGCGCATATGCTGGCACAACCCCTACATGCGCTGCACGCTGGTGCTCAAAGTTGAGCTGCAAATAAAAGGCTCAAATGCTGGCCACCCACAGGCGGGTGGCTATATTGCAAAGCGCAACACAACAGCCACCAGCCATGTGTGGCCACCCGCCCAGCAGGAACACCATCCACAAGCACCCGGACCCTCCCTGGTAGTCTAGTGGCCCCCCGTATGCCCAGTTGTGGGCATCTGTAATAATAAACATTACCTGGTGGTCTAGTGGTCCCCTTCCCGGATGCCCAATTGCGGGCATCTGTAATATTAAAAATTACCTGGTGATCTAGTGGTCCCCTCTCCATATGACCGATCGCGGGATGTTGTAATAAGAAATATAACCTGGTGGTCCAGTGGTCCCTTCCCCATATGCCCAATCACTGGCCGTCGTAGTAAGAAAGTGTAACCTGGTGGTCTAGTGGTCGTCATCGGCGGGCGGCAGCACCTCGCCCACATACCGCCTGGCCACCCGCCGAATGACAGCGTACAGTATGATCTGTACGCCTGTTGGTCCACAGTATGAACCGCGTTCATTCACATATCTGGCCCTCTGTAGTACAGTATGGTCTGCAAGCCCATTGATCCATACTGTGGACCAGTAGGCATACAGATCATACTGTACGCTGTCATTCAGTGGGCAGCCGGGCAGTATGCGGAGTGGGGTGCCTCCACCTGCCGATGATGGGTGGGGGAGTGCTGACTGGCCGGGGGTCCTCTGTGGGTGGGTGTGGAGGGGTGTACCACTAGACCACCAGGTTACACTTTCTTATTACAACGGCCTGCGATCGGGCATACAGGGAGGGGACCATTAGACCACCAGGTAATGGTTATTATTACAGATGCCCATGATCAGGCGTATGGGGAGGGGACCATTATACCACCAGGGAATGTTTATTATTACAGCTGCCCGCGATCGGGCGGACGGGGAAGGGACCACTGGATCACCAGGTAATTTTTAATATTACAGATGCCCACGATCGGGCATACGGGGGAGGGGGTTACAATAGCCCACCAGGGACCTACCCCCGACAGCAGCTAGACAACATGCCAGACGCATTTCACCACATTGCCCTGTGCAATAAATGCAAATGGGGCCATAATGACATGCAAATGGCCCCATTTGTACCTTATATGTATTATGACCTCATTTGCATGCCCCCGGCTGAATATCACGGGTGATGCGCCTAGCGCAACTGCACTTGTGCTGATGCATCCCCATGCTCCCTCTCTGTGGCTTGCGCTGGCACAGTGTCACTGTGCCATGCGCAATATGTGCACCTGCCCTGCCATATTCAACGGAGCTGCGCCATGGCACATCACCATTGAATATCGCCTGGCACAGCCCAGTTGGGCTGCACCCAGGCTTGTGCCACTGCCCGGCACAGTTTGAATATCTGGGCCGATGAGACATCAGCAAATTCACTCTTGAGAGAGAAGGAACAGCCAGTAATAGAAAGTGCAAAGAATCGGAAAAAGGAGTGTAAGGGCAAAGACCAACAGAGAAGAAAAAACAACTGGAAAGCCCATAATTATCGTGGAACATTCATGGAGCTGTTGGAACAACCACAGGTCAATCAAGCAAGGATCCATGAGTGGTTAAAAAGAGGTGAATTTAGGTCACAAGATGAGAGATTAATAATGGCAACCCAAGGTAGTGGACTACGCACAAGGTGGCTCACAAAATCCATAGAAAAAACAGGAGAAACAGACAAGTGCAGGTTCTGTAGTGAAGAATTAGAAACAGTTTCACATCTCATGGCTGGATGTGAAGTACTCATGGCAGAAGACCTGTATACTGAAAGACGCATCAACATAGCAAGATTGATCCACTGGAAACTATGCAGACACTATAACATACAGGTAGCAGAGAAACACTGGAAACATGAACCACAAAGAATCACAGAGAATGAAGATGTAATGATCACATGGGATCACCCAATACCAACAGCCAAGAAAGTGGAAGCGAGAAGACCAGATATTGTAATACAAGAAAAAAGAACAAAGGTAGCATTGCTGATTGAAATAGCCACCTCTAGTGACTACAGTGCCCTGTGTACAGAGAGACACAAAATCATGAAATACCAAGATATGCAGTCAGAAACCAAACAGATGTGGAATAAGGACACATAAATTGTTCCAATACTGCTTGGAGCAATGGGACTAATCAAGAAGAACTTTCAAGCACATTTAAATATGCTACCAATACTTGTGACACCTTATGAACTTCAATAGGAAGCCATCTTGGGGACATTGCATGTTCTGAGAAGCGCGCTCTCGGCAAACATCAAAGACTAATACAGTACTAATTTCTTGAGTTTTATAATATGCCCTGGCTTAAGAATGGGTCCATTCTTATCACGGTATCAGAAATCCCTAAACATTTGGAGACACTAACCCAAGGGAGGGAGAGAGAGAAGATTAATTGTAATAGAAGAAAAAAGGTACGGTTGCTGATTGAAATAGCCACCCCTAGTGACTACAGTGTCCAGTGTACAGAGGCACAAAATCATGAAATACCAGGATATGCAATCAAAAACCAAACTGATGTGGAGTTAGGACACACAAATCATTCCAGTAGTGCTCAGAGCAATGAGGCTAATCAAAAAGATCTTTCAAGCACATCTAAATATGCTGCCAATATTCATAAATCCTTATGAACTGCAGAAGGAAGCCATCCTGGGGATGTGGAGTGTGCTGAGAAGAGTGCTGTCAGCAAACATCAAAGACTAATACAGTACTGCCTTCCTGATTTTTGAAAATGCCCTGGCTTAAGAATGGGATCCATTTTCATCATAGCACTGTAAATCCCCAAACATTTGGAAACACTAACCCCAAGAGAAACCATATCAATGACTAGTGACTATATCTTTTGCATGGTGAGGGGATAAGCAAATAGAAGCTGTCATCAGGTGTACCAGTGCAGCACTTTCCCTGTTAGAGTCCCTGTTCCACCGCCTTCCTGTTTGCTTGTGTGCATGCATGGCTGAATGGGAGGGTGCCTGATGGTGGAGGTCAGCCATGTCATTACCAGCACCTCCAGCAGCTCCCACCAGGAGCTCCTATCGTGCTGCACTGTGTGCTCCCTCCCTATGGGAGAACATCCAAATGGACACTCTTTCACCCTTCCTGCCGGCCTCTGCTTATGACATCTCCAGCAGCTCCCACCTGGAGCTCCTATCGTGCTGCACTGCGTGCTCCCTCCCTATGGAAGGAGAATATCCAATGGGCACTCTTTCACCCTCCCTGCCGGCCTCTGCTTATGACATCACCAGCAGCTCCTACCTGGAGCTCCTATAGTGCTGCACTGCGTGCTTCCTCCCTATGGGAGGAGAATAACCAATGGGCACTCTTTCATCCTCCCTGCCAGCCTCTGCTTATGACATCACCAGCAGCTCCCATCTGGAGCTCCTAAAGTGCTGCACTGCGTGCTTCCTCCCTATGGGAGGAGAACATCCAATGGGCACTCTTTCACCCCCCCTTGCCATCCTCTGCTTATGACATCCCAGGCATAGGGCATGAACCTGGATTGATAGTGTACCATAGTGATCCCCCTTCACTCAAAGCTACCTGAACAGCCACTTCAATAACTAAGGGAATGAGTATAGGTTGAACTCCAGAAATAAAAAGAATTATAAAATAACATCCCATCTCCTGTTAATCAATGACTCAGAGCTTTACAGCTCATGTGACAGACACCTGAAAGAGCAACTGCAAACTGTAAGATCCTTCTCTGATGATATCAGAATGACATTTGCATTAGATAAATGTGCCAAAGCAATGTTCACTAAAGGAATTGCAACCTATGCTGAAAATACCAATTTGAAAGAGACCTGTAATGTAAACGAACTTGGGCAAAGGGGAATATGCAAATACCTGGGAATAGAGGATGAAGCAGCAATGCAACATGAACAAATGAGAGACAAGATCTGCAAGTTATACTTCTGGTGACAGAAGACTGTTTTGACAGCATGCAGTAAAGTGTAAGCTATAAAACAACTTGCCCTTCCTGTGATCTCATACAGTATTGGTGTAATTGACTTGCCAAACAATGAGCTGGGCCAGTCAAACAGAACAACAGAAAAACTTCTTTAAGGTTTTCAATTAATCTACCCCACCACCACCACCACACACACACACAAAATGCCATTATTATTTATTCTGAGGTCTGAAGGAGGCATCACCTTCTCAAGATACAGGCTGATGATTGTGTGGCTACAGGCATATTTATTTACGTTATAGGACTCATAGTCAAAATCCTGTTATCATGAAGATAACAATCCCAAGACTACTTCCATTACAAAATGAGGGAAAGCCTTTAGGAGACGAAAGCATTGAATGTCAGAGGGCATCAGCAGAGGAAAGACAACTGCAGAGCCCACACCTTCAATGGAACAAATGTGCTTAATATGACATAGAGGATAATGTATGGTAAGCTATCCATAACAAGCATGGGTAGCCATCAAGAGGTTGCAAGTGGTGACTATTTAAACCTCGAGAGCATAGCTCAAGAGGTTTAGGTTGCCATGGAAACTTTGAGAGGGCTACTCATGCTTGTTATGGATAGCAGACCATACATTGTCTTTTACAGTGTGTGGTCTGCTGTCCTACCAAAATTGAGTCACATTACAGACATGTTAAATCTGATGCCCCTGTGTCATTGTGTTTCTTTGCAATACTCGCCTTTGATCTATCACTCACTGCTACAACCCTGTCTGAATCGGGGTAAGTTCACGCATTGTGCGCAACCACATTCTAAGCTGTTTTGCTGCACTAGCTATGTAGCTAGTGCAGCATAACAAACCAGCTGACATAATGCCGCATAACAAGGTTTTGAAGGGATGAATTTCCACCCCTAACAACTTTCCACCATACACTACAAGAATTTTACAGTGCAGAGTAACCGCTAACACCTTAGCAAATTTTTGCTGGACAGAGACCATATATATGTGCTGAATGTGATCACTTTTATTGTACAGAGGAATCTCTTAACACATCAGTGAATTGTCATGGGACAGAGACCATATAAATATGTGGAATGTGACAAAAGTTTTATAGTGCAGTGATATCATAGCACTTCAGAGGGATTCCCATGGTGTGAGCTTACAGAGAAGAGAAACTGCGTAATGTTCATTTTACATGGGTGGGAGAATGTGCAAAGTAGTAGCCACAAGACAAAGGCCAACAACCACAAAAAAGAAGAGCCAACAACTGCAGTGGAAAATGCAGGGATCTATTACATCAACCCAGTATTGACCAAAAACTGAGGCATGAGCTACAAAGAGAAGAATTCTAGTCCCAAGATTATATGTTTATATCTGCACTGGGATAGACACAAGATTGTTCCCAAACTAAACAGGAAAATGGGCAAGGGTAGGTTATTTTGTGCAGAATTGGAAACCATTTCCTCTCTAGTAGCATGATGAGAGGTACTTCCATATGTCAGAAGGTCTTTATACAGAAAGACACAATAATGTAGCACAAGACTAGTCTACTTGAAACTTTGCAACCGCTGTACCATATAGGTAGAGGAAAAAACTGGAACAATGAACCCGGAAGATAAAGAATAAAGATGCAATGATCACATGGTACTGCCTGTTACTGCCCAGTGAGCTGATGACAGAAAACTAGATCTTGCAATACAAGAAAAATGAACAATGTTAGCCCCATTATTTGAACTCTTGATCATTAACAACTCTGGTATCTTGCAAATGAAGACACATGATCTTCAAATATCAATCTATACAAATTAAACCAAACAAATATTGAAGAAAGACACAAGTAGCTCCAATGCCAATTGGCGTATAATACTAATAAAGAAGACAATGTAAACACATCTGAGTATGTTAATATCTGTGACACCTAGTGGATTTAGACACATCTGAATATTTTAATAATATCTGTGACACCTAGTGGATTTAGACACATCTGAGTATGTTAATATTTGTGACACCTAGTGGATTTAGACACATCTGAATATTTTAATAATATCTGTGACACCTAGTGGATTTAGACACATCTGAATATTTTAATAATATCTGTGACCCTAGTGGATTTAGACACATCTGAATATGTTAATATCTGTGACATCTAGTGGATTTAGACACATCTGAATATTTTAATATATCTGTGACACATAGGGGATTTAGACAGATCTGAATATGTTAATATATGTGACACTTAGTGGATTTAGACACATCTGTGTATGTTAATATCTGTGACACTTAGTGGATTTAGACACATCTGAATATTTTAATATATCTGTGACACCTACTGGGTTTAGGCACATCTGAATATGTTAATATCATCTGTGACATCTAGTGGATTTATACACATCTGAATATGTTAATAATACATATGACACCTAGTGGATTTAGGCACATCTGAGTACGTTAGTATCTGTGATACCTAGTGGATGCCTGAAAAATAGATATTGTAATGCAAGAATAATCAACACAGTAATGCTGATCAAAGTTTCCATTGCAGGAGGCTATAGAGTGATGCGCAAGGAGAGACACAAGTTCATGAAATGACAAGATATGCAAACAGAAACAAAACAAGTGTAAAAAAGCAGAAAAATAGTCCCAGTTATCTGTGGCATTGCATAACTACTTGGAAAGAACTTTCTGGCACATCTGAATATGTTACCAATTACTGTGACACCTTATGAACTACAGAAGGAAGCTATAGGAGGAAATTTACAGGTATTATAGATAGGTGTACCGGCCTAATCTTTCAATTTATGATGCAGAGGTTGGTATCGCTGCAGATTCCTGTGTAGATAGACCTCACCTTTCAGAATTTGCTTGTTACCCCTGAGAAAATTGGTGAAGGGTTCCTCGGGAGGCCTATTTCTGATTTTGGATGTTGTGGGCCCTCCAGGCCCCATAGCTTGGCCTAGGAATGCTCGATTTACAATTCCAAGGTGTCATTTTCTACATTTATTGCCATGCCAAGTTGGATGGAACTTAGAAAATCCAAAACGGCCACCATACCGCTAGTTAATACTTGATTCACTAATAATTTCCAAATCCCTCGCTTCCAAGATACCGATTATCAATGATTCATGAACGAGGAGTTTATTATTATTATGTTTAATACAAACATATATTAAATTAATATACTAGAACATAAACAATGTATAATGCATCAATCTGCTTGTTTATGCCGTTGTCCCAAAATTGCATCCACTCTGAGAATTTACCACTTTGTTCACAGGATTGCATGGCATGTTTATGTATGTTGTATGCCTGTTTAGGTTGTATTTCTAGCTTTTAGTTTTTAATTTTGGTTTCTGTTTCAGAAACATGAATAGCCCCCTAGCTGTACCTGTTGGATTGGTAAATCCATCTGATCTGCCTACCTGTGTTGTTTGTGAGAACCAAATTAGAGATACGGAACTGTAACACATATTAGGAGAGAATGGGCTGAATGCCGTCAAGGCTTTTGGAGAGAAATGGTCAGTCACAAAACCAACTTCGAAGTATGCCAGATACTTCAACCTCATATGGAATAAAATCCATGACCAACTCCACCCCCACCCCGGCCCTGGAGAAATAGGCCTACCTGTTCATACAAGGTGTTGCCAAAATTTCACCAGTGAAAGGAAAACACCAACTCAGCTAAACAACTTTCTTTGGATCAGTCTTCTGAAGCTGGATTCTCCAGCCTACCTGACCCACAGACGTCCAGTGGCAGTGAAACAGTCCATGTAACTTGATGTAAAAGGAAATTGTTGGAATTTAAGAAGGATGAGACCTACTTCACCTGTGAAAAGAAAAGGAAAAAGAGAGGAAATATGGAAGAAAAACTCCAAAGAGTTGAACTTGATACATAGATACATAGACAGTATTGGCAGATAAGGGCCTACAACCTACCCAGTCTCCCCATTTGAGCTTGTAAGTTTGCTTTATGTTTTCCTAGAAGTCTGTTGTCCCTCACCTCTGATCTCCAGGATTCCTTTATGTCTATTTCATGCATTCTTAAATCCTGTGATTGTTTCAGCACCCACCACTTCCTCTGACAGGGTGTTCCACTTGTCCACCACTTGTTCTGTGAAGAAATTCTTCCTCACGTTTCCTCTGAATTGTCCTCCCTCCAACTTCATCCCATGCTCTCTAGTCCTGGAACATCGTTTTTGCTTAGAAATAGTGTATTCCTGCACCCTGTTTCTCCCCGTATGATACTTGAATGTCTCTATCATATCCTCTCTCTCCCTCCTCTCCTCCAGGGAGTACATATTCAAGTCCTTCAACCTGTCCTCATAGGACCTGTGATGCAATCCATGTACCATCTTTGTTGCCCTCCTCTGAACCTTCTCTACCCTGTATATGTCCTTACGTAGGTAAGGTCTCCAGAACTGTACACTGTACTCCAGGTGGGGCCTCACTAGTGTCTTGTGTAGTGGAATTATGACCTCCCTTTTCCTGCTGGTGATGCCCCTGCCTATGCATCCCAGGATCCTATTTTCTTTACCTGCTGCCTTGTCACACTGTTTCCCTACCTTGAGGTAATCAGAGATGATAACCCCAAGATCCCTTTCCTGCTTGGTGCATGCTATATACTCACACCCCAACTGATATATTGTGCCAGGGTTTTTGTGCCCCATATGCATTATCTTGCATTTCTTTGCATTGAATTTCAACTGCCAAACCCCTGACCATTCTTTAAGTTTCTGCAGATCCCTTCTCATTCTGTCTACACCCTCTGGCTTGTCCACTCTGTTACAGAGCTTTGTGTCATCAGTGGACAGGGAAATTCTGCCTTCTAGATCCTCCGCAATGTCACTGATGAAGATGTTAAGTAGGACCAGTCCCAGCACTGATCCCTGTGGTACCCCACTAGTCACTCTTCCATCTGTGGAGTGATAGCCATTTACCACCACCCTCTGTGTCCTGCCACCCAGCCAGTTACCTACCCACCGCACTACTGTCCTGCCCACACCCATATTCCCCAGTTTGTGTAATAGCCTTCTGTGTGGCACAGTGTCAAAGACCTTGCTGATATCCTGATAGGCCACGTCCACTGCCCTCCCCTGATACACCTCCCTAGTCACCCAGTCAAAAAAATTCAACGAGGTTGGTCTGACATGACCGCCCCCTGGTGAAACCATGCTGCCTTGGGTCCTGTAGTCTGTTGACAACCAGATGTTCCACCAATCTCTCCTTCAGTAGTGCTTCCATGATCTTCCCCACTACCGAGGTGAGGCTGACTGGTCTGTAGTTCCCTGCTTCCTCTTTTGTTCCCACTTTTGTATAAGGGGACTACATTTGCTGTCCTCCAGTCTTTTGGTACCTCCCGTGTTTCCAGTGATTGGCTAAACAGGATAGCCAGAGGTTCAGCCACCACCTCTCTTAGTTCTTTAAGGACCCTGGGGTGCACCTCATCTGGCCTCATTACTTTATCAACTCTTATTCCTTCCAGTTCCTTCAGGACCCTTTCTCGTGTAAAGGGACTTGTGCCCATTTCTGCATCATTCCCACCCCTTATGCTCCCTTCAGGCCCATCACCCTCCTCTTCCTCAGTAAAGATTGAGCAGAAATACCTTTTCAATATGTCAGCTTTACTGTTGTCATCCTCCATGTGGGCCCCATCCTCCCCCTTCAGTCTCACTATCCCTTCCTTTGCCTTTCTTTTTTCACTTATGTACCTGTAAAAAGTTTTGTTTCCTCTACTCACTGATTTTGCAATGTGCTCTTCTGTCCGAGCTTTGGCTTCCCTTACTGACCTCCCTGTCTCTCTTTACTTCTCCTGGTACTTCTCTCTATCCCCTTCTGCATGTGTCTTTTTGTATTGCCCGAATGCAGTCATTTTGGCTTTCACTTTCTCCGCTACCTCTTTGGAAAACCATAATGGTCTCCTCTTCCTTTTACCCTTGCTAACCCGCTTAACGCATAATTCTGTTGCTCTTGTAATCCCTGTTTTAAATACTGCCCACTGTTCCTCAACCCCTGATTCCTGCCCCATTCCCCTTAATGCCTCTTTCAAGCATCTCCCCATTTTCCCAATGTCTGCCGCCCTAAAATACAGGATACGTGTTTTTGTGTGGTTTGGTTCTGCTCCTTCTTTGATTTAAAACCACAGTGACTGGTGCTCACTGTTCCCCAGGTGCTCCCCCAGTGTTACCCCATCACACTTTCCCTGTTTGTGAGCACAAGGTCCAGTATTGCCTTCTGCTGAGTTGGTTCCATGACCAGTTGCTTGAGAAAGGCACCTTGAAGGGAGTCCAGGGTAAATCTGCTCTTGGTTGATACTGCTGCTTGAAGATGGAAAGATTACATTTCACGAAAGCATGGTATGCAATGAAAATTCCGATGATGCTCTTTTGTCTGGTGCGGCCAAATATTTGAAGGCTGCTGCCAACAGTGTTGATGTCTTTGCTGTGGGCATTCAAATAACATCAAAGTTGTTACAACACTACGTCAACAAATGTGAGAGATGCACACCACGCAGATTGGAAAGCATTCACACAAAGAGTGCTGAAACAAAGTTTATTCAAATCGTGAGAAGAAAGGTTGTTGAGCAGAAATGTTGCTGTTTACTCCAAGAGTTAATGGAGAATCTTCATAATCTCTATGAGTTCCATGGATGTGAACAAGATGCTGGAATATATCATACATTTCAGTTGAAGAATCTTATCAGCAATGAATTTGGAGATGATAGGTTTTATTGCAGGGAAGGGGATACACAGGAATCCTCTCATTCTTCACTCAAAAGTAAACCCACATGATTATCCTTTGGCAACCTTGAGAGGCGCTGGGCTCAGAGATAGTGACATCACCAAGGCATTTGCAAAGATGATCAATTGGAAATTAAAAGACAAATTGAGCCACCGCATTTTCCTGTGGCATACGAAGACTTGCTTACTGAGCTTGATAATTATGAACCCATTCCTGAAATCATCAATATGATAGTTCGCTCTATAAGCCCTTCTAAGAAGATTAATGCTCTAGGTTATGCAACTATCCCAACAGAAATTCAAGCTACCAAGATATGGTCCATTGCTAGTGATTGGCAACACCTCATTACCGGAGAACATTCTCCAAAGTTGATAGTTTTATCCATGGTCATTCATCTCACCAGAAGTAAAGAAGCAGTCAATCTTCTACATCATTCGGGGGCTGGTATTTTGTACACAGATGTCAGAAGACAAAACAAGAAATTGGCCCATGATAGTAAATCTGAGGGAAAAAAAGTAGCACACACAATTCCACCTGGACAGCCAACTCACGTCACAATTAGTAACTCAGAATGTAAGCAACAGACATTAACAGGAGTCTCAACAACACATGACACTAACTCAACAATTTACATACCCTGAATTTCGTGTCCTGCTGTCATCTGCAATTTGCCAGTACAAGAACAGAACATTCCAAGCAGCTCAACAAGTGAAGTCCAGGAAACCTTTGAGAGCTCAGAACCTATTGACTATGGGAATTATAAAATAGAAAAGAGAAACCCCCACCAATCATCCCATCCTACGATGAGGGTGAAAGAAGGACCAAACTTGATCTTCGTTTGAGCAGAGATTGTATTTGAGCTCTGGCAGCAAGCATAGAATCTTCCAGAGAAGATGGATCTCTTCCAGTCCTAGGATCATGGACATCTTTCAATAAAAAAGCAACATCGACCACTACCTTCAAATATGAAACTTTTTTGCTGCTCAATATGCCACTTGAACCAGATGATGCAGTTTGCATGTATCACCCAGACTTTCTCATGGATCTAACGGATACCTTACAAATTGACCACATCTTCAGCTATAGCAATCATGCAGTTTTCTATAAGATTGCACCAATAATGTAGAAAGCAGAAAAATATACAAAAGTGGTTAATTTGATGGAAGGATTTCTTGAACTGATGGTGAGGCAGAACATCCTCTACAAGCTATACGGTGCTATGGGACTTCATGACTGGTGGGTTCAGGTGGGGATAATAGCGGATGGATCTGTTGACCAGGCCTTGGAAGGATGCCACTATTCTAGATCGATGAGGTTACATAAACAATCCCTCGAGGCTCCTACAATTCATGGGATCCAAGATTCACAGCTCACTAACTGACGGACTATGAGAAAAGCTCATCAACATAAGAAGATCTTTATCGGCAGAATCCTGAATCTTGTCCTCTTGGATGAATCTTTCCCTGAAATGCAGTCACGAATGCTGGAAACCTCTGGCACCAAGGGACAGTGGGTGACAGGCTACACTGGTGACACCAGCTGTCTTCTCACCCAGGTCGCAGCATACAGAGACAAGAATCTGAACTTGCATCTGCAGGCTCAACAAGATATTCTACATTTACTGTTTGCATTCAGCCATCAAAACTACTCTAGGTATTTGACGTGGCATCATGTAGACCTCATCAATCTGAAAACCATCAATGAGAACGCATACAGTGAACTGCAGGAATATGGCATGGGGGCTAGTCTATCCGGTGAGGCATTCTCCATGATACCTGGTGACCAAGTGACTGAGGTCTTACTCAACAGAGAGGGCAAGGTGAGGGGTCAACCCATGAGAGGCGGTTACAGTATGTCTGAGGAAGCTGCTGGCGATTTAGTTTTGAATTCCCACAAGCTCGCTAAAATTCATTTGTTACTGAAGGAGAAGATGCTTTTGAAAACATAGGCCACACACAATGAGTTGACATATGGTGCCATGACGAAACATGATGATCAAGTGAAAGAGCTAATGAAGAAACTTCATGCATATTCAGAGCCATGTCAGGGTGTAGCAAGACACATCACAATGGGCATTAAAATACCGTCGGCAGTAGTAGAGGGCCTTTTGAAGGTAAGGGCTACAGGGGAAGTTATGTTAAGTGCATTTATAAGTGACCACCTCCTATCAAGGAAAGTTGGTTTCTTTGAGCCCATTAAACACAGTGGAATTTCCACAGGAATGGACAAGAAGAAAAAGAAACCCAAAGCAGAATCAGTCTTGAAAGAAGACATTTAGGCTCTCTGTATCATTGTTGCAAAGTGCCCCAACAAGAAAGATGCATTTTCTTATCTACTCACAACATATCCTTTTGCAATAGCAACTCCGAATGGAAACCTCTACAGACCTAATACCAAACATGTCTTAAGAAATTATCTCATCAGTGAAGCAGAAGCTCAAAGTTCTTCCCCTCTGTTACGCTCAGTGTACATATGTGACGCCATGGCAATGGTAAGCGCAGTTCCTGCACAGTGTACATAGGACAGACTTTGGAAAGTACTTCTTGTCGCATTCACACCTCCATCTACAGCAAACCCAGTGGAAGTCATCATCATTTTTAATAATTATAAGGATGATCAGGAGTTCTCCATGAAACAGCAAGAATGAGCTGAGTGGTTGGTAGGAACAGGAGGAATGTGACTTCACATGGGATCAGATTCTGCAGGGAAAGGTGTACCAGCAGTACCTTCACAACAGTGACAACAAAACAGATCACATACAGAGCTTCAATAAGTAAGTTGGACAAGAGGATGTCAGAAGAAACTTATGATACCCGCTTACTATCAGCAATGGCAGAAGCACGTATACTATATTCCCAGATTCAGAACAATTCCCATTTTCCTGCAACCAGGAATTCAGCAGCCAATGAACAAACTTCTGACAAATCTTCAAGCTTCAGGAGTGAATGTGACAGCTCAGATCCAGAGTGGACTCCCAATATAATGACTTCAGAACTGGACATTACAACCAAGGTGTACTGTTGACCCAAAATATTCATAGTGTTGGGTCAAATCATTGATAAAATGACTTAATTCTAAAAAATAAATCAGCATGTGCAACATTTGGATTTTAAGCATTACTGTATGTACTTCAAACTATTTTATCAGTAAATTTCCTCATGAATTCAACTGTTTTATGTAGTATTAATGTGTGCATTTGGTCCTGTGTCTAACAGCGAGCCTCAAAGTAATATACAGATGTCATAAATGTTCATGAATAAATGTTCAACATATAGATGTTCATGAATTATTGATAATCAGCATCTTGAAAGCTAGGGATTTGGAAAATACTAGCAAATCAAGTATTTACTAGTGATATGGTGGCCATTTTGGACTTTCTAAGTTCCATCCAACTTGGCATGGCAATAAATGTAGAAAATGACACCTTGGAATTGTAAATCGAGCATTCCTAGGCCAAGCTATGGGGCCTGGAGGGCCCACAACATCCAAAATCAGAAATAGGCCTCCCGAGGGACCCTTCATCAATTTTCTCAGGGGTAACAAGCAAATTCTGAAAGGTGAGGCCTGTCTACATAGGATTCTGCAGAGATACCAACCTCTACATCGTAAATCACAAGGTTAGGCTAGTACACCTGTCTATTAAGATGAGCTCTTTCATAAAAAAAATACTACAGTACTGAGTTCTAAATTTTGAGAAATAAAAATGTGCCTTGGAATAGGAAAGGGGTCCATCTCTGTCATGGCACCAGAAAATTCCAAATGTTGGAGACATTTCTCCTGAGATAAACTACAACAAACAAACAAAACAAGGTGACTGGGATCACTGGACTTGAGATCTGTAGCTTTGTTGGGCATAAAGCCTTGATTTGATAGTAATGTTTAGAGGAGATGCTAGGGGTTAGGAGCATGGATCACTTCAACTTCTGCTGCCAACAGCTGGAATCCTAAAGTTTTAATATTTTGTATTTTTGTAGATTAACCCTCGAATTAATGCTGTAACATAATTGAATTGTGTACATGCTTATACATCTCTATAAAATAAAGGAATAAGGCACTGTATGGTGTGTGTCGTGCTGGGATAACGTCACGCCTCAGGTGGTTTGGCAAATGACTGCAGGACAAGTGCATCCAACAAATGAGAAGTTACGTTATCCCAGCACAGCGCACACCCTGGAGTACATTACTCCTATTATACAGTGGTTTGTTTGTATAGAAAAAAGAAAAGAAAAATAATTTATTATTTGATTATTTTTTTCTTTGTGGATGTGTACCAATAGAAAAAAAGTCCACAGTTCTTGTCTTTGTTACTAGGTGATGATGCTGCCTGAATGATACTGTGTGTTGAGATGGATAGCCTTTTTTTTGTTTAGTTTTGACTTTGAATTCTCAGCTGAAGTCACTAACACCCCTTCGGGTGTTCCCTTTCTGGTTGAAGTGTGGTAGTGGGTTTATTTTTTTCTACATTTTACATTTAAACAGTGGAGCCATTTCTTACTCTGATGAATAAGTCACATACTGAATGCTGCCAGCACGGTGCTGAAGTTGGCAGTCTTTCTGAGAATCAATGCTGTTGTACCAGTGAGTTTGGAGTGTGTTTAGATGGTGTGGTCCAGCCGAGAATGACCAATCAGAGTCCAGCATTCTTTCTTGTCATTGTATAATGAAGAATGTTCCATGATCTGACAGTCTATTCCAAGTATTCACTTACTGTAGGTGAAGTGGTAGAAGAGGAATCCAGCACTCCAGGAGTTTGAGTAATGCAATATTGATTGTGTAAAGGAAGGTGTTAGCGTGGAGAACACACCAACAACCACAGCCCCAGTGCTTCGACCATTATGTCTTCATCAGGGGGCGTGTCTGCAGTGAGGTACAAATCTCATTGTTTAAACAATTGCATTTGAAGTGACAGTGCACAAATTAAAAAAAACTCTGAATTTCCATATTCAGAAAAGCAAATGTGATAAAAACAATAAGATCTGTGTTGGGTTTGGCAAATAATATATCGGTGTAAAAATAAAAGTGTTGATAGTGTAGTATAAGGTTCAAAAAATTCTTGCAACATCAGAATTTTTAGCTGTTAAAGTATATAAAGAATTAAGGCACACTCTAATTATAAGATGCTGATTATTTGCCAATACAGGTTACCATGTAACCGAGCCACTCTTATTGTAAAAGAAGCTACATTTCAAATTATTAGGTTGTAAAAACAGAAATAAACTAATCTCATAGTAATGAGTAGATTAACGTTATAAGAGGCTCACGTGACATGAAACTGTAATAAAGATGGGCATATAAATGGACAATAAAGAGAACCTAGTTTAAAGTTACATAGGTTATTATGTAAAGGTACATTTATTTATTTAGCTTTCGTTAACCGGGTAGGTACAGATTAGGGGATGGCAGGACCCCACGTGTCCACAATTAGATAGACTTCAGTAGTTCCAGGTAGAGGACAAGACTCCCAGGTGCATAGGCCTGTTATGACTTGAAATTTGTGTAGTTCTGGATGGCGGGTCCCCACGTGGTCCGCCACTGCCGTATCATTGAGTAGAGCATGATTGGGATGGTAGGACCCATGTGGTCTGCCATCACCATGGTATGGAGTAGACTATATATGGGATGGTAGGGCCCACTTGGGCCACTATCACTGTAGTATGACTGTGTAAGGTAAGGATGATGAACCCCAGTGGTCTGTCAGCCATGGAGTTGGAACAGTTCCAGTAAGGAGGATAAGAGCCCAAGCAAGTCCATTGGCAGTAACATGGAAATGAGACAGCAATGAGGAGAGTCTCTTTGGGGCATGTTGATTGGGAAGGCGGGACTCCACGTAATTCGGCTTCACCCAGTCCAGCGAGTAGTGTGAGATAGGGATGGTGGGATCCCACGTGGTCCACCATTGCCGAATCACTGAGTAGTGCATGATTGGGATGGTGGGACCCCACGTGGTCTGCCATAGCATTTGCTGAGGCATGGTGGTTCGGGATGGTGGGACACCACATGGGTCCACCACTGCCAGGGAATGAATGGACCAGGATAAGGATAGCGAGACCCCTAAGAAGGTCTGCAAAAGGAAGGAGGAAGGCATTAGTTCTGTCATCCAAATGCCAGGACATATAAACATGTAGATAGACAGGGCAGCCTTGGGGGCTGGAAACAAGGAGCCAAAGGAGTCTTTGTGTGTTGTCAGGTAAAAGAAGTGTTAGTGAACAGTTAGTGGACCAGGTAGCGCTGAAACAGGGCAATGGCCAAAACCCTGGCAATCCCAGCTGTAGTGGGCTGCTGTACAAGCAGAGTGCAGCTCAAGCCCTGGGAGCAAAGGAAAGGTATTATTCCCAAAACAAAATAAATTAAAGCCAAACTGCAGTAGTAAGTCCTGTCGACTGGTTCACAGGTGTAGCCAGCGGGGCTCCAGCAGTACATGAGGCAGCAGAAAAACATCTGGGAAGGTAGAAGGGAACACAAGTCTGTCAGCAGTGCTAGTGGTAGCGAAAACTGGATTTAAAGTTACATAAAACATGACTCAGCAGCTCAGAACAAGTGAAGGCTGTCATGACAGTGGGAAGAGTGGAATCTGGAAGAATCGTATTGCAGAGTGGACATGTATCCAACTTGGTTCTGCCAGTAGGAAGGCACAGACATACGGAGTGGTAATGCAGTCAGCCGTAGAAGATAATGAATGCTGTGGGATGGAGCTGTTTTTGTTTGGGGAGAAGGAGCTAGGCTCTTGAGGATGCAGTCCTGAGATGAGGAGCAGCAGCAGGATATGAGAGCTCCAGGCAAGCAGAAGGTGAAATCCAGGGGAAAGTCCAAGTTGGGAGGTAGTGGCACTGGTAATCTGGAGTGCTGGGTAAACAGAAGTGGGTGCAGGAAGCCAATGGGGGTGGAGTGGCTGCTCAGACAGAGAGGAATGAAGGAAGCCCCAAAAACAAGTGAAGCAAAACAAGCCAACGGATACAAAGGAAAGAAATATGTACCGGGCAGAAAGAGGCGAAAGAACAGTGAAGGAAGCAAGGGGAAGGGGGGCAAGCGAGGAAGGAATGGGGAGGATGGAGACAGGTGACAGGGACTGCAGAGACAAAAAGCGAGGACAAGGGGAAGGAGGAGTGGGGGAGAGGGGAGGGGGAGAAAGGAGCAGCCACCAGCCCCTGCAGCTGCCCACACTGCTGAATGATCAAACCAGAGCGACAGGTGGCCTGATGTTTTAAGTAGGGGAGAAGCTATTTCCCCCCCCATTGAACATCAGGCTAAAGCTTTCCAAAAATCAGCACTGGCCTTCAAAAATCATAGCACATTGGCAAGAATGTTGAGCAATTTCTTATTTTAAAGAATATGTCTGCACATAGTGGATGCAGTTCCATATGAATTATATCTGCCAATGGAACATGAGAAGGGTGTCTGTGAGGGCAGGGGGAAATACAAAAGGCCTCACAAAGTGGTCTGTGGGGTTTTGAACTGGTCTCTACATTTTCCTGGAAAAGCACATGTAGGGGTTTTATAGGTCACCCCAGAGGTCTATAAATGCCTGTCGCTTTTCTTTTTCATCACACAGTAGCCAAAAGAGTTCTCTCCCAGGAACAGACACAGAGAAAGGGAACCCTGGGGACCTCCAGGCAGATGCTCAGTTGTAAACCTGCGTGTGCCCTGGAAGGATTGGAAGGGGTTCCTGACCCATACTGCACAGGCTGCACTCAGGTGAGTTTGGTGTAAGCCCAGTGAACCCTGCCTCACATGAGTGAGTCTGTGGCAGAGACCTCCTGACAAGGAGCAAAGAGAAATGGACATTATGGATGAGCATACATATTCCTCAGCCTCCCTTGGACTCTGTATTGCTAGTTATTAGACACATCTGTGTATTGTCAGCAGCATATCTGATGGGTCCCTGAAGTTAGAAGCCTTCACCTGTATCCCAGGGTTCTGATGCTCGTAAGCTCCTTCTGAAGTCAGTTTATTCTGCCTCAGATTTTGCTGCTAGGGTTGCTGCCTCTGGCATATTTCTGAGACTTCACTCCTGACTCTGCATTGTTGGTTTTGCACATAATGTGTGGAAGTCAGTCCTGAGTGTTCCCTTTAAGTGCACCAAGCTCTTAAGACCTGATAACAATGTCATTCTAAATGACCTGAGCTGTTCAAGAAGTCAGGATTATTCAGTCCCTGACTCTGAATACTTCTCAGAATGGTCATGGCAGAGTACCCTCTTACACTAGCACTCACATGAACTCACTCCATATTCAGAAAGGAGGTCTTGCTATCCACCAGCAGCAGTTCATGGTAGCACCTTACAAAATCTCAAAGTGACAAGGTTGCAGCCACTACCCCAACATCATTCTGACCCACCACCAGCTCCCTGCAGTGAATGAAAGGAAAAGGGAATGTTGTTTAACCATAAGTAGCACACTAAGCCAAAGCTTGTTTCCAGATGTGACCTGGGAGCACAAGGAAGTTAAGTGACTTGCTCAGGATCACACACTATGCACCTAGGTTGCTGTGGGATTCAAACCCAGGTCTCCAGATCTGCAGCTCAGAGCCTTAACCCACTGTGCTATACTGCCTCCTCAGTGAGGGGTAGGAATCTTCTGTTCCTTCCTTAGTAAGGTGATAACCATAGACAGACGAGCCCTGGATATTGTGCAGCTTGGACATAATCAGAAAGTAGTGTCAAACTCTCCAGTGACACCATCATGGCCCTGCAAATACTCCTTCAAGTACTTTAGTACTTCAATATCTAGTGGCAGACCGTAACCTTTGGGCCCTTCACTTACATAGTGCAGAGGCTGCTAGATTGCCTCCTGACTGTCTCATTCAGGTTTGTAGTACTCCTTGGAGAAGGTAAATCTGTCAGTCATTTTTGCTTTTCATGGCCCTATCATAGAAACGTAAATGATAAGAGCAGAAAAGACAGAGTCCATCTAGTCTGCCCTTATTACCCCAATATACCCAGGACCTAGAGTCTTTGTAGGGTCTAGTCTGCCCTTATTACCCATTCATACATAGGACCTATTGTCTCTTTGGGGTCTAGTCTTCCCTTAGTATCCTATTCTCTCTGTGGGGGCCTAGGCTGCCTGTATTGCCCATTCATACCCAGGACATGTCATCTCTGTGGGGTCTAAGCTGCCCTTATTACCCATTCATGCCCAGGACCTATTGCCTCCATGGGTTCTAGGCTGCCCTTATTACCTGTTCATACTCAGAGCCTATTGTCTCTGTGGGGTCCAGGCTTTCCCAATTAACCCTTTTGCTTTCTGCCTACTTCATCCTGCTGAGTAACTACTATAATCTTTTCTCCCTTTTCTGTATCTCAATAATTGTTTTAAGCCGTTTTTGGTTCTGACACCTACATCATCTGCCGACAGATCATTCCAGAGCTCACCTATTCTTTCTGTAAAGCACTGCTTTACATCCTTTTAATACCTTTACACCATTAACCTCCAGTTATAACACCTTGTCCCAGCTTCTGTGCTCCTTGTAAATAGCTCTTCACAGTTCACCTTATTTATTCTTTTTAGGAAGCTGAAGGCCTCTATCATATCTCGTCACAATCTGTACCTGGAGCAAATGTGGCCTATAAAATAAAGCACAGAGGAAAATGCTGTCCAAAAAAGCCTGTAGGTAAAGAATTCTAACACAAATGGACTGTACTCGGCTCTGATTTGTATGTTTTTATTTCTTTTCACAAATGATTACTCAAGTGTTTTGCTGGAAGCCTAGCTTCTTCAGGAAAGTAATGTGATCTATAATCAAAAATACATTCATTATGTTAATTTAATTCATCAATATGAACATAAACCAGAAGACCAATATGGATTATAATTTACTACAGTTTCCTATAATAAATTCAACTGTGAAAATTACTAGTCTGTTTTCTTTCCTTAGAATTCTGCACAACTGTTTTTCTCCATATGTTTTTCATATGAAATAATTTTATTTACTTTTAATGTGTGTCTTCTATAATTTCAGTCAATTCACATCTGCACAGTCTCATGTATTCTAATGCACTTGTTATTCTTAAACAATCATCGGTTCTCAGTGTCACCAACGCCACCAAATCTGTCACCAGCCCACTTCAGTGCGGCAGGATTTTCCTCTGCATCAGTCAAGTCCTTCTAGTGATAGGGTTGGGGGCCAGGGATACCCTTTCTTCGTCCCTCTAACATGCTATTTCACAACTGAATGTGTGCCAGAGAATCCTAGGGCACCCTCTCTTCATGTGAGGGGATACAAATGCAGTCTTGAGTCCGTGTTCCTGGGGTAGGACCCTCTCAGCCACTGCACCACAGCCCAGAAAGCCACAGGTGTGTATAGGCTTCAGGGGGCCCTATAATCCTAGTATGTGTCTTTCCTCAGAAATGCAGTGCTTGGTTCAGATCCCCACAAACTCCTCCTGACATCCTTCATATTTCCTCCTCTCCTTTCATCACAAAGTCCCAAGTGGTACTTCACTCTTGGAAGTATAAGGCCCTTAAAACAGTCACACAGATGTGGTGCAGATTGAAACAACCCTTTACCGAGGCAGCCCACACAAAAGACATAAGCAAAATTATTTTAAAATACGTCAAAGGCTTTACTAATTAAATTATTAAGAACAGTAACTAACATAATGACAAAATCATTGGAGATTGGTTCTAAGATATTGAAAGTAAACGGAAAGTATACATAAAAACCTGCACTTTAACTCTGAGGTTAAAAATCTACCTTGTGTTCTTAGTTGGAATTTTGAAGTGCAAAAGTGTCCTTAGAAGTGTGGTACATGTGGCACTGTAGTTGAAGTCTTGGCTGTCAGTCATCCAGAAAAAAAATTGTCTCTGCTCAAGACAGGCAGGTAGAAAAGTCCCAAATGCAAAATGGCAAAACAGAGGCTTCAACAGAAAGGCAACAAAAAACTTCAAAAAGTTTCCAAAAGGCTCCTGGTTTTAGAGTCGGTTCAGGAGTGCAGTTCCAGTTGATTAACTGGCCCTGCCACTGGCTAGCATTTCAGTTTTTATGATTCCCCAACCAATCAAAGTTCAGCACTTTTTTAGCTAATATTTGGCATGGGGCACCACAGGAGCTAGGAGAGGATTCTAGGATTCTTATGCGGCTGCACACTATGCTGTCAGAAGATTGAGGACAGCGACAGTAGTAGCAGGAGCTGTGAAATGCTTTTATCTTCCTAATTACAGGTAAACAACTGTTGCCTAAGAAGCCTGATGGCTGTTTGCAATGAGCTAAGAAAGAAAGAAGAGTGTGCAGCTCTTTCCAGTCTTACTTGTGCCACAGTTTACGGTGGCGACTCTCTGACTGTAGTGTGTTTTCGTGGCTTGGAGTCCTGCAGTGGAAGAGCCTATGCAGAAACTCACAAACAGTGACAGCCTGTGGAGGCTGTGGAAGGAATGTCAATACTGTTACTTTTTTTTGGGGGGGGGGTCTCCCTAGACTTAGTTTTGGACTTGAAACATTTTAGGATACTAGGCGGCAAACACTTAGAAAACAGTACTGTATATGTAGAGCAGAGCTGTTTGCGGCTGCCGCTGAATAAGCTGGATATCACTGTAGCCCATTTTATTTATATTTGTGTGGGCCTTGCGTTTATATGTTTGTATGGTTGTACATAATAGCCTGGATATTCAGAAAAGTGCCAAAGGCTGGCGCAAGTCCAGTGCAGCACAAATCTGATGCGTCATGGTGCAACCAGAGCCATATTTAGAGGTTGCAGAGGCCGAACTGCGCCAGCACAACCTGACTGAATATGGCAGAGTTGTGCCATGGTGCAAACAGAGATGATCCAGCGCAACCCTGGAGCAGAGCAGCACAGCAACGGTGGGGGGGACAGGGCACAGAGAACAGACCCAGGGACACAACCATGGAAGCACAGTGACAGGCCACAGGAGGCCGCCACCAGCAGGGCACACACAGGCACCCAGACACGTGACCCTAGAACACAACAGTGGCACAGATAGCAGGCAACAGGAGGTGCCAGTGGAGGGCCACCAAGGGAGCCCCCCCACAGCAGGCTGCTGGCCATGTTCCCCTCCTAGACCATGGCAGGCCACACCCAGGACCAAGTATTCAAGCACATACATCACACAGCCACACAGTAGGCACTGAATGTGCCGGGTTGCAGGCAGCATGGCAGATCACATGGGACTGGCCGCACAATGCCAAGCAGAGGACCCCAACACAGTGTGTGGACAGTACCTGACCAATGACCAGGGCCGTGTGCCACCACCATGCACACACCTGACACGTACCCCTGACAGCTGCCCCATGGGCACCCCAAGGCACAGCCACCGACCCAGGGGATGGAGACCACCATGGTGGGACTCACCACAATACACAGCAGTGAACCATGGAAGCACAACATGCACTCCTGCTCATGCACACCGCATGGACAGACACTGGGCCACTGCAGCATGGCTCCTCACGCCACCTGCAAAGCAGACACAGACACAGGCAGGTATGTCAGAAGAATATATATTTAATTAAACTATATACAGAAATGGGCTGGGAAAGGGTAGATACAGTGAAGAAAGGGGACAAAGAATGTACAGTGGGAGGGGGAACTGTAGGGGAAGGTTAGACGGGAAAACTGGGGAATCCTCAATGCCGGCCCTGTCCAGTCACCCTGGCATTACACCGCTCCCACCTCTCCACTGCCATCATGCGCCTCATCTCCACCACCACCTCCAGGATTGAGGACACCACTAGGAGCGCCTCCCACATTAGACGGCTCAGCATCCTCCTCGGGGGGCTGCGCACTGGCTGACAGACACCTATAGCAAGGGACAGGACAAGTGATCAGTGCAATGGCCTAATGAACCATGCCCACCCACAGTGTGCAATGGGCAGCAGGAACACACACCCCTGGAGGGCCCATACAGGCCACCCGCAGGAGGGTGGGCCAACACCAGCCAGCAACTCAGTGCACCACGATACTGCACAGAGGTGGTCCCCACTGCACAATGGCCACATGACTGCGCAATGATAGTCACATGGCACAGTGCACCGGCAGCACCTCAGCAACAACAGTGGCAGCCGGGCAGATGTCCACCCCACCAATAGCCGGCACACGTGTGCAATGGACGCACCACAGTGGTATGAACCACACACAGTGTGACACACACAGCTGCCATGGCACAGGTGGCCATGCCTGCACCCACTTCTCCCTGCCACCCCCCCCCCGTGTACAGTGCAAAGGACCATGGCCATGCTGGTCCACCGCCGTCATGGCCCACCTGCAGTCTTCCAGCCCAGGGAATGGAAAGAAGACAGGTTCACATCAGTAACCGACCACAGCAGCTCCCCCCCTCAGATCCCTGTGCACAGGGTGTGCCCCTGCCTGACACGGCCTGCACGGCTGCATCACATCGCAAGAGGAAGCTGGCAATGCCACTCCATGATGCACACAACGACAGTGTACCCCTCTGCAGGGTATGCCAGGCAGCCAAGCCAACACCACAGTACAGCACCAGGGCAGACATGCAACATGGGATGACTTACCTGGCTGTGGCACAGCCCCATGCCTGGCGCATGCCTCAAGCCTCCTCAGCCTGTAAAGGTCCTGCCTGCTGAGTGCACCATAGTGGTGTCTGCATTGCTCACAAGTCCTGGGCACCCCAGTCCTGCACTCCAGGCTGGCAGCAATCCCCCTGCCACACAGTGCCCCTGGCGTGCTGCAGGGGCACTTGCCCAAACAGCTGAGGGGCATGGGGCTCCACACAGGCCAAAAGGTTGGCCAATTCTGCCTGCAACCAGTTAGGGGCACATCTGCCTCTTACCTATGCCATATTACTGTAACGGGTTTGGTGGCAAAAATGGTGGGAGGAGGCACATGTGTCCACAACATGCGCCTGACCCGCGATGCACAGTGCCCACCCATTGCACAGTGCTAGATTTGCATGGAGTGCACGTGGCTAAGCGGGGTCACGGAGGTCTGACACAGGGGTTAGAGGTCACCCACTATTGCGCAGTGTGCATGTCGCAATAGGGAACAGTATCCCATTCACGACCATGCACGTAGCTGGCCATGCGCAATGCCACTTCATCGTGCTGTCAGCACATGGTGCACGATTGACACCATGATAGCACAATACGCATGTGCATTGCAGGCCTGCGCACCACGCATGTGTGTGCATTGCGCCATGACTTGCTCTGGCGCACTCCCATTACACACGGCGCAATATCATGATATTCAGACACCCCATGCAAATAAGCTCATCAGCCATTGCGTGGTGCATTGAGTGCATTAGCATGTCATTACTCTAGTGCTCAACCTCATTTGCGTGCCTTGCACCTTATAGGTACCATGGAACAGCACAGGCCATGGACCAGTACTGCAACCTTGATAGGTAAGTGGTGGATTCTGCTGCAGCATACTAGGAGCAGACAGCACTTCAGGGTGGGAAAGACCAGGGAGATGCTGTCACTGACGCACTGTGCTGTTCATGTCCACAGGAAGCAACATGTCAGCACGAAGGCTGACTTATTCCTTGTTTGAGGCCTACCTGGACAGGGTGGCCCTGTTGAGAAGTGCCACGGACACACCACAGGCCAGGGCTGGTGCACGGGAGGAGGTGATGACTTGTTTAAACCAGCACAGCAGCCACCAGGGGTCGGCGCAGGAGTGCCACAGAAAGGTTGGTACAGACAAACAGCAGATTAAGGAGAAGGTGGCAGCCATCAGGGTGTCCCGCACTGCCACCGGAGGAGGGCCAGCGGATACACCCACACTGATGCTGCAAGAGGAGTTGGTGACAGCCACCATGTGCCGAACCGTGGTGGAGGGTGTGCCTGGAGGAGGCTTCCAGATGGGTGGCAGCCCATCACTGCATGGTATGTATGTCAGACATGCACAGCTGGTTGCACAGTGGGTGCGTACACGGGCATGCTGGTGTGCATGCAGCCATCATGCATGCCATGTGCATGTGTGTGCACCCACACGCTTGCCATGATGCAGGACACATGCAGTGGCAGTGTACAGGGGGCACGTGTGGGCATTGCATCACTGACGCAACATTTTTCTCTTGCAGCACAAGCACGCCTCCATGCAGAGGATGGGGTGCCAGAAGCAGCAGCACCCATGGACACCGGTACAGCCCCAGAGGACCAGCCTTCAGTATCCATGGGCATCCAGGGGCCCAACAGGCTGCAACACAGCACCACGGTGCAAGTGGATGTCCTGGACCTAGGGTTGGACGAGGCACTGGATGTGATCCTGGAGGATGCCAGCCTTGGTGTCCTGTGTGTGGAGACACAGATCAGGGTGGGTCTGACTTTGATGAGAACTACTCACAGCTCCTAGACAGCATGGGCAACATTGTGGGTGTGTTGCCCCTGCTGGCATCAGACACCGGTGCCACGCCCAGCACTCTGCCAGTGGCGGACCAGCTGCCTGACACCACTGCGGTGCAGAGGTGTGTGCTGCCATGGCTGTGCCCTATGGTGGTGGTGCGGCCGCACAGGTGCAGGGCAGCATACAGTGGCCAGACAAGCAACAGCAGCAGGCTGTGGGTGCCACCAGGCGTCCGGCCACAGGGTCCACCACCGGTGCACCTACTGTGCCCATTCCCTCAGCAGACCCCACTGTGCAGCATCCACCAGAGAGGGGGGCTGTGCAGTGTGGCCAACCACCACATGAGGAACAGCATCCCACCTGGGAGCCCCAGGACGCCGGCCATCTGTCTGAGTACACATGGCTGTTGCAAGTGTCCATTCAGCAACAGGAGCTGTTTGCCACTGGGGTGCATGCACTGCATGTAGAGGTGTACCAGTTAGCTGAGCAGGAGGAAAGGGGCACTGCACAGATCCTGGTGGGGATGCAACACATGCAGGAGGCCATGACTGCATCCTTGGATCACATTGCCAGTATGATCACGGATGGCCTTGCGCTGCTGGCTGCCACAGGGCATGGCTGTGCACAGGTGACCCCCCACAGTGCGCTGTTCATCCCATGGACCCAGCATCGGGCGACCCCAACACAGTCAATGCTTGGCTGTGATGTAGGCATCCAAGGCACACCCAGGGCTGGCCTGTTTGGGCACCTGCACATCCCCATAAGGGCACAGTCATGTTCCCATGGTTCCACCCTTGGGGGGCTGTTGCACACCTCCGGCTGATGCACAGTCTGTGGTTGCCCTTCGGACCTGGCGCGGCCACCCTCGTGACCGTGGTGGCCATGGTACCATACAGCAGCCCTGATCTGCGGGCCGCCCTGACCACAGTCTGCAGCTGCTGCCTTGTGCGCACATGGGCGGCGTGTGTGTGTGTGTGCCTTACCACTGGTGTGCCTGTGTATTGCACCGTACACTGCCTGTGTGTGCTTGCCCAACTGCTGGACCATGTGGCATGGGCGTAATGAGGGCAGTGTAGCACCAGTTGCATCTGTGCACCGGTGCAATGCATCTGATCCATGCCACATACCAACGCCTGGGTATGGGTGGGTGCATGCATGCGTGTGTGTGTTGCTGTGTGTGGTTGTGTGCCACTGACTCCCCTACCCCTGCATCACACCTCTGTGTGTGCATGTCCACTGCCATGCACACCCCTGCATGTGTACTGTGTGACACTTGGACAGCTGGTTCTGATTACTCTATGATTTTTGTAAACAAAAAAATATAGTGTGGTTGTCTGTTGTGAGAAATGCTGTGCTCCTGGATGACCCCCCCAGGTTTCACTTCAAAGGACAAGATATATGTTAAACAGCAGATCCCGGTAATGCAATTAACTTCTCAGTTTGCTTTGAAAGCTAGGAAGTGGAATATCCATTTTATGACGTCCTCAGGAAACCCAGTTAAATTGCACCTGGTGTCACAAAGCACATTGCACCTCAATGAGATCTGGCAGTTAGTCATAAAAAGTCCTTTGATATGTTTGAGAAAGGAAACTGCTCATGGATCAAAGGGACTGAGAAATCACAGTCTTAATTAAGAGTGTCATCATTTGGAAAATGAGTTTTGCTGAAGTCACAGAATTTAATACCTCTTGATGGGACTTCCTGTTTTGTATATATATATATATATCTTGAAAAGGAGGAGCTAGATGATGATATCATGGAGAAAGCAGATTCAAGACAGTGTTTTAATTATGCTGTGACTGACCTTTAGGAGACATTTTTGTTTGGACTTTCTTGAAAGCAACTTCTATTTCATGCACTGTTAGAAGGTATACATTAGAGAGACAAGTCTAAGTGTACTGTGGTAGGAATTTGCACTTTTAAACCTTATTCTTTTAAAAGATTGTATGTTTTGTGATATATTGTTCTGTGTTTTACATTTTTATCTATTTTTAAGTAAACATCTCATTTTAAAGAGACTACTTGGTGTGCCTTTGAAATTATTTCTTTGACAGATGAAGCATATATGGTTAAAGCTGACATTGTACATAAGCTTACTGATTTAACAAACCAGGAAAAGGTAAGAGTTTATTCTGACATCTTTCATAGTGTTTTTAAGGGTTCATTTTGTACACCTGGTTAGGTGCCCATAGGCAAAAGATATCTGGCCCCCCGAAGAGCAGAACTATCTGAGCCTGTACATTGGGTACACTATCAAGAGGTTCATAGTTTGAATTCCTCCAGAACTTGAGACCAAAGGTTGATTCAAACCCACAGAACAGACAGGAGGGTTACCCTGCTCTGTTCCTGTTCACAGTACTGCGCTCAGAGGTTGGCACTGTGGGAGCAGGGGGCCTGACCTGCTGAGTGGGGTTCTGACATATTGGTTGGCACCGATGTGCATAGTTTGGTATTACAAGCTTTTATTGTTCAGTGTGTCAGCTTGATACTGTCAGCTCACTTGCAAAAAAAGGAAAAGGCAGTGATTTGAAGAAAACAGAACTATATCACTTGGCTTACAGTCAAGTTCCTACCTATTTTATTATTTTTGTCTAAAGTGCAAGTCAGAGTAGCCATAGTTAGGGAAGAAGATGGCTTCCAACTACAGTGGGCACACTGTAGACTACTTAAAGCAGTTGTGTAGGGTCAGAGGAGTCCCGTACGAGGTGAACTTCACCAAACAGAACCTCGTGGATGCCCTGATGGTAGCGGATACCCAGAGCATCAAGTCACAGACAGTGACTGTAAAGGACTGAACCTTGAGTGTGGAAGGGTTAGCGACCAGTGCAGGGTCCAGTTCTGATGAGGAGGGCAACAGGGCCAGTGCTAGCGAAGGGCCACAGCAGCAGGGGAAGGTCACCAGAATTCTGGAGCCAGAAGTGCTCAGGCTACAGATTGAGTTGCGCAGAATGGAGCTGGAGTTCCAGAGGGAGGCAGAGCGAGAACAGTGAGCTGCAGAGGAGAAGAGGGAGCAAGAACAGCGAGAGGCAGACCATGAACAGTGGGAGGCAGACCGTGAGGAGCATGAGCACCAGAGACAACATGAACTGGAGAAACTACGACTCTAACCACCAGCACCAGAGCAGGTAAGTGGCTTGGGTTTAACTGGGACTACATGACTGGGTTACAAATTGAATTCCAAATTGATAGCTGAATTTAAAGAGGGGGAAGATATGGATTCCTTTTTAAATTCTTTTGAAAAAGTTTGTATTCAGGCTAAAATTCATAGGGAGTCCTAGAGCTTCCAGCTATCCCTGCTTCTTACCGGGAAAGCTCGGGATGCATTGGGTCAAATGGACAATGAGGACAGTAATGATTACAGCAAAATTAAAGCTGCACTGTTAAAAAAAATTTGAATTAACTGCTGAATCATACAGAGCTAAATTCCTTAAGCTCTGGATAAGCCCTAACATGAGCTACAAGGAGCTGGCCATGAAACATTGTCAGTTTTTAAAACGTTGGTGGGAAGGAATTGAAGCAAACTCTGTTGATAAAATTGAAAATGTGATTTTGTTAGAACAGTTTTTCTGGGCATGCCCAGCAGAGCTGAAAACCTGGCTGGAGGACTAAGATCCCAAAACAGTGCAAGAGGCTGCTGAACTCTCAAACTATGCCAAGAGTAGACCTGCTCTGAGAGTGAATGGGGCAGGCATGGCAGTGCAGAAAGGGAAAAACGTGCCTTCAGGGCAGCTAAAAATCTCACTGCCACCACCAAAACCAGTTAGCCCCAAGTTTCAGAGAAAAATTTCTCTGAGAAAAGAAATGAATGTTGGGTATGTAAAGAAACTGGGCATATTGCCAGACAGTGTCCCAAAAGAATGAGCAATATGCAGAATGGTACTAGGAAAAAAGTGGGTTGTTTGTGTGTCCCTGGAAGCATGCCGGTGAACATGAGGGAACACATGCTCCCAGTCATGGTGAATGGTGTACAGACGCAAGGGTTACGGGACACAGGGGCATCCCTGACATTGGTAAACAGTGATCTGGTACAGTCTGGTCAGCTTATACCCAATAAATACATCACTGTACATGACTTTACTAGTGGGGAGAAAACACTGCCCCTTGTTAGTGTTCTCCTAGACTGGGGTGAAACAGGGGGAACTGTGCAACAGGTGGCTATAGCCAAAACGTTAGCAGTGTACATCATCCTTGCAACAATCTCCAATGGGATGGTATGTGCAGTTGCCCGTAGCCAAGTGGCAAGGGAAAATTGTAGTTCCCTGAACCCCACAGAAGCCATTGTGTAAACCACTGGGAGGCTGGTTCCCCAGCCTGTGCTTCCTGATATGGAGATTAATGAAAAGGGGGTAGAAATTTCCCCAGTAGCAGTTAACCACACAGCTACAGAGGGTTACTCCAAAGAGGGAGGGGTGACCCATGGTCAGAGGGTTAGGGATGACAGTGATCCTGAGTGCCCTGATGCTAGTGCTAGGGACCCTAGTTTAGAGACAGAAGGGGACCTGTCCCATGCCTTGGGAATGTGTGAGTAGTTTGCAGATGCTCAGAGAAGTGACTCTAGAGAAGCTGAGGGCTTGGGCAGACTCTGACAGAGCACAGGGAGGTGACAGCAGACATAAAGTTTATTGGGAAAATGGACTTATGCATACTCAGGCTGTGCAGACAGAGGGAGGGGTGCTAGGCAGGCAACTTGTCATTCCCCAGGAGTATTGTGAGCAGTTGCTCAAGATTGCGCATGATATTCCCTTGTCTGGTCATCTGGGAATCGCATGGACTACGCAGTGGTTGGCCCAGAATTTCTATTGGCCAAACTTCATCCAGCAGGTGAAGGAGTATTGCAGGTCTTGTCATCAGTACTAAGAAATAGGTAAGGTGGGCCAGAAAACCCAAGCCACCCTGATTCCATTGCCCATAGTGGAGGAGCCATTCCAGATTGGTGGGAATAGATATTGTGGGGCCTTTAAATACCACCAGCTCCTCAGGGAAGAGATTCATCCTGACTGTGGTGGATTATGCCACCTGGTACCCAGAGGCAGTCACCCTATCCTCACTGAGGACAGACAAATTGGCAGATGCCTTACTTGGGATTTTCTCCCGTGTTGGTTTTCCGCAGGAGGTAATCACCGATCGAGGGGGTTCCTTCATGTCGGACCTGATGAAATGTTTATGGGAGAAGTGTGGGGTGGTGCAGAGATGCACAACACCGTATCACTCACAAGCCAATGGGCTTGTGGAAAGATTCAATGGTACCCTAAAGTCAATGCTCCAGGCATTTGCTGAACAGCATGGGAGGGACTGGGAAAAATACCTTCTCCACCTGTTGTTTGCATACAGGGAGGTGCTCCAAGAGTCGACAGGATTTTTCTCCTTTGAACCCTTATATGGACGCTGGGTATGTGGGCCCCTAGACTTGATCCAGGAGGACTGGGAAGGCAAGCATGCCACACAGGGAACTCCCATAGTAGATTATGTATTTAGGTTTAGGGAAAGGCTGAAGGAGCTTATGGGGACAGCCCAGAGAAACCTGGCAGCTGCCCAACAGAAACAAAAAGTATGGTATGACCACAGAGCCAGAGCTTGCTCGTGCATGGTGGGTCAGGAAGTCATGGTTCTTATTCCAGTCCAGAAAGACAAGCTGCAGGCTGAGTGGGCAGGACCATACAAAGTAGTTAGGAAGGTAAATGACATGAATTATATTATAGAGTTACCTGACAGAAGACAGACAGAAAGGATGTACCATTTTAGCATGATGAAGCCATATGCAAATAGGGCTGACATGGTGGTTGCAGTGTGTAGTCCTGGGGAGGGGACAGATGAAGGAGACCCCCTTCTGGACTTGCTGGAAGAAAGCAAGCGGGAGTCCTCTGTGGAGGCAGTAAAATTGTCTTCCCAGCTGGCCCCAGACGAGATCCAGGAAGTAAGGGAGATTTTAGCAGACTTTGCCCCATTGTTTAGCACCAAGCCTGGATTTAACCCCCTTTGCAACGCACGATGTGGAGACAGGGACACAGACGCCCATACAGCGAACAGCATATCAGGTGTCAGAAGCTGTCCAAAAGGACATTAGGAGGAAAGTGGAGGAGATACTGGATTTAGAGGTAATCCAGAGATCCAACAGCCCCTGGGCCTCACCCATAGTCTTTGTGCCCAAGCCAGCGGGCTCTACTCATTTCTGTGTGGAATATTGTGGACTGAACGCAGTCACAAAGTCAGACGCCCACCCGATGCCCTGAATGGACGAACTCCTGGACAAGTTGGGAGCGGCGACCTACCTTATGACCATTGATCTGACCAAGGGGTATTGGCAGGTAGAGTTAACGGAGAGAGCTAGGGAGAGGCTGGCCTTCATCACTCTGATAGGCTTATTTGAATTTAAAGTAATGCCTTTCGGAATGAAGAATGCTCCAGCCACTTTCCAAAGGTTGGTGAACCAGGTGTTAAATGGTGCTGAGGAGTATGCCGTGGTGTACATGGATGACATTGCCATCTTTAGTGCCAGTTGGGAGGAACACCTGTCCCACCTTAGGGAAGTGCTGGGCAGGATACAGGGGGATGGGTCCACTGTCAAAGCTGGGAAGTGCCAGGTGGCCATGGGAGAAGTGGCATACCTCAGGCATGTGGAGGGCCGGGGACAGCTCCGTCCTAACCAAATAAAAATAGAGGTAATCCAGGCATGGCCCAGACCAGAAGTGCAGAAGCAGGTCAGGAGTTTTCTTGGGACAGCAGGGTACTATAAAAAAATGTGTACCCAATTACAGTGCCCTGGCTGTTCCCCTATCTGACCTGATAAAGAAAGGGATGCCAAAGAAAATTACCTGGGGACCAGCCAGTGAAGAAGCCTTTATCAGATTGAACGAGGCACTGTGCAGTGCTCCTGTTTTGACAAGTCCTAACTATAGCAGACCTTTAATAGTTCAGACGCCTCAGACATGGGTATTGGGGCAATACTGAGTCAGATATCCAACTAAGGGAAAGATCACCCAGTAGCGTACCTGAGTGAAAAGTTACTTCCCAGGGAGCAGACATACTGTACCTTGGAAAAGGAGTGTCTTGCCATAGTGTGGGCATTAAAGAAGTTGGAGCCTATTTGCATGGGCAGCATTTTGTGGTACAAACTGACCACAACCCCCTGGTTTGGCTAACACAAATGGGGAGGAATAATGGAAGATTGTTAAGATGGTGTCTTGCTTTGCAAGGGTATGACATGACAGTTCTACATAGGGCTGAAGCGAAAAATCAGAACTCAGATGGGTTGTCTCGTGTCCATGAGGAAGTGAACTGATTTGGGAAGCTCATCCCATGCAGGAGATAGAGCCCCCAAATTCAGTCTTGGTGGGGAGGATTGTGACACTTGGACAGCTGGTTCTGATTACTCTATGATTTTTGTAAAATAAAAATATAGTGTGATCGTCGGTCATGAGAAATGCTGTGCTCCTGGATGACCCCCCCCCAGTTTCACTTCAAAGGACAGGATATATGTTAAACAGCAGATCTCTGTAATGCAATTAACTTCTCAGTTTGCTTTGAAAGCTAGGAAGTGGAATATCCATTTTATGACATCTTCAGGAAGCCCAGTTAAATTGCACCTGGTGTCACAAAGCACATTACACCGTAGTGAGATCTGGCAGTTAGTCATAAAAAGTCCTTTGATGTGTTTGAGAAAGGAAACTGCTCATGGATCAAATGGACTGAGAAATCACAGTCTTAATTAAGAGTGTCATCATTTGGAAAATGAGTTTTGCTGAAGTCACAGAATGTAATACCTCTTGATGGGACTTCCTGTTTTATATATATATACATATATATATATATATATATATATATATATGTGTGTGTGTATGTATGTATGTATATATATATATATATATATATATATATCCTGAAAAGGAGGAGCTAGATGATGACATCATGGAGAAGGCAGGTTCAAGACAGTATTTTAATTATGCTGTGACTGGCCTTTAGGAGACATTCTTGTTTGGACTCTCTTGAAAACATCATCTATTTCACGCACTGTTAGAAGGTATACATTAGAGAGACAAGTCTAAGTGTACTGTGGTAGGAATTTGCACTTTTAAACCATATTCTTTTAAAAGATTGTATCTTTTGTGATATATTGTTCTGTGTTTTACATTTTACATTTTTATCTATTTTAAAGTAAACATCTCATTTTAAAGAGACTACTTGGTGTACGTTTGAAATTCTTTCTTTGACAAGTGAGGCATATATGGTTAAAGCTGACACTGTGCATAAGCTTACTGGTTTACCAAACCAGGAAAAGGTAAGAGTTTATTCTGAGGTCTTTCACAGAGTTTTTAAGGGTTCATTTTGTACGCCTGGTTAGGTGCCCATAGGCGAAAGATATCCGGCCCCCTGAAGAGCAGAATTATCTGAGCCTATACATTGGGTATGCTAGCAAGAGGTTCACAGTTTGAATCCCTCCAGAACTTGAGACCAAAGGTTGATTCAAACCCACAAAACAGACAGGAGGGTTACCCTGTTCTTTTCCTGTTCACAGTACTGTGCTCAGAGGTTGGCACTGTGGGAGCAGAGGGCCTGACCTGCTGAGTGGGGTTGTGACATGCTGTACCTGTTTGTGTGGCCCATGCATGCATTCTGCACCACCTACCTGTGTGCACCATAGTGATACTGTGCAATGGTGTCATGGTTGGTGTCGCGCCTGCTGAAGCAGATGGGGGTCCCTCCACCCAGAGGGTAGCTATCCACTACCCTCCAGCCCATTGCCTCCATCATCCCCACTACTTTCGCCCTCATCAGCCTCGACAGCTATCCCATGGTGGTCAATGGCCATGTTGTGCAGTATGCAGCAGGCCAGGAATAGGCCACAGGCATTCAAGGGGCTGTACTGTAGGGCACTGCCTGACCTGTCTAGGCAATGGAACCGTGTCTTCAGCATGCCAAAGACACTCTCGATGATGCTGCACATGCTGGCATGTGCCTCGTTGTACTATTCCTCTTCTGGGGACAAAGGGCACCAGTAGGGGGTGAGCAGCCAGGGCTTCAGCATGTATGCGCTGTCACCTGTGTGAAGAATGACATGCTTAGCCCTCTGCTATTCTGTGCAGTGCTCCCTGCCTGTCCCTTGTGCCCATGCCACCATGCACACCATCTCCCCTTGCCTGTGCCATACTCACCCTTTAGGTGGCCCATGGGGATGTCCCCACATTCAAACCTGTGGCACAGCACAGAGCTGTGCCAGATGAATGCATCATGTGCACTCCCAGGGTGTGTGGTGTAGACATTGGTGATGCACCCTATGGCATCACACACCACCTGACAGTTGACTCTTGGACTCCCCTTCCTGTTGATATATGCCACACCCTTAGGGCCAGGTGGCATGCAGATGCACACATGGGTGCAATCAATGGCCCTGATCATGCCAGGCATGCTTGCCACCCTGTGGAAGATCTGCATGGTTGCTGTATGCTCTGCCTGTGTGCTGGGGAAGCAGATATATTCTGAAGCACGTGACAGTAGAGCATTGAGGAACTGTGTGAGGAGACGGGACGTGGCCAACTGGGTGATGCCTCTGGCGTCCCCTGTTGGTCTTTGGAAGGTGCCCGTGGCGAGCAGACACACAACGGCGGTCATCTTCATCTCCACAAACATGGCGTGGCTCCGTCTGGTGGGTGCTTGCATCTCCTCACTGCACAGCTCACAGAGCTGCCTCAGAATGGCCCTGTTCAGATGATACTGGCCCACGATCTCAGTATCACTGTAGTTCTCAAAGGTGATGCAGGCACGGTACCACCTGTGTTGGGCATACCACCGATGGGCCCTTCCTCAGCCATGTTGCTGTTCTTCCTGCCCCCTCACACCCCTCATTACTGCCTCCATCAAGAAGGGTGCACTATCCATGGCCCTTGTGGTCCACTGTCCCCCCGGGCAGTTGGCTGCTGGCTATGTGCCACCCTGGTGCTCAGGTTGTGTGTGTGTGCCTCTCTCTTTCTCTCTCTCTCTCTCTCTCTGCCCTTCTCTCCCTCTCCCAGGCCACATCTCTGTCCCTGTCCCTCTGTGTGTGGACTCTTGTCTGTCTGTCTCTCTGTATCTCTCACTCTCACCCCTGGCGCAACTGCTGTCTGTGTGTTTGCGCCCTGTATTTATAGGAACAAGTCTGCTCGGAGCAAATTCAATTTGCTCTACACTTACACCATGGTTTCACAGTTGAATATGCCACTGTGCTGGATATTCATGGAACCCCCCCGCACTTGCGCCTGCATACATTATAGTTGTGCATTGGCGCAATGGATTTTGCGCTGCGCCCTGGCTCCTGTTGAATATGGCTCCTTGGTGCAATTCTGCATTTACACTGGTGCAACTCAGTTGTGTCATGCACAGCTGCTTTGAATATCCGGGCCTTAATTTATAATTTGCACAGATAGCATAAATATTTCATATAAATCAGCTATATTTAGATCTCTAATGCTGGGATGAAGTGTGCTACCAAGTATGACTGATTTGAAAGGAACTAAAAGCTAAAAAAGTTAAAAGGACTAAATGGGTGAACTGAGCTTGTGATATATATACACATGTGAAACATTTGGGGGATGTGTATTGCTACCCTGTATGCTTTCTAATTGGTACTGATCTTTGGGATAAAAAAGATAAAAGTTTTAACTGCCATTGGGGCTGGGTAGAAATTAGTTAATTAATACATCCTTTATTCCTGTCTTGAGGTGCCTTTGTCAGTTGCCTGATATTTCTCGTGTCTCTGTATGGAATTTCAGTTTTAAGTGCTTTAAGTCACATTTTATTACCTATTTGGTGTCCTCACCCACCCTATTTACGATTGATGGGAGTGATAAGTGCAGTTAGTTTTCTTGCTTGTAGCTGAAGTTCAATGGGGGAGGCATGGTTTTATTATTCTCTATAATACCATGTGTTACTTATAATATCTATAATTACTTAATTACCCTGAACTAGCTAGATCTCCTGAACAGTCCTCTTTGGCTTTAACTGTCCCTAATTGTCCATACATGTGCATACAGTACTCTTTCATTCTTAGGAGCATGCACGGGGGCCAGAGGACCAGAGTCAGCTCCAGGTTCAGATACCAGAGAATTTGCATCGTTTTTACCTTTTTGGGAAAGGTGGCTGAGAATCAACATAGAAAACGTATGCAGTATCTGTAATAGTCACACTCACTAAAGTTTTGGCACCATGTTAAAGATTCTGGTAGTTTATTGTAGCCTCACATATTGGTATATAGCATAGGATTTTCGACTATGCTTGGGCTACTCTGTGGTTGTGTTAGTGACCTACGCTTATTTAGCTGATAAAATCTTGGATAATACACATTTGTGTGCAATTGTACTATCTCACCAAGTGCCTCACATTTGTGCAGCAGTCTAATTGACCAAGTGACATTGAAACAATGTTGTTTTGCATATAGAAGTAGGTAATAACAAATTAAAGCTGTGAACTTTTGAATGTATACAGATGCCTGTTTTTGGGTAGTAAACTTAGTAACTTTAGTAGCATTTTTGTATAAAGTCTTTAGTGAGTAAGAGTATAAGCCTAGAAAATAGGGAATTTGATACCTGAATATGGTTGGGGTCTAGTAAGTGGGGGGAAGCTTTTTTTCATATTAAGTTACTGCTTGTATTTACTCTGGTTTTTGGCTTGTATGGTGGAACGCTATCAAGGGGAACTTTTGTGGAAGGGCTCCTGGATGACCTGGACACGTAATATTTCAGAACATCATTGGGACTTTGTATTATTTTGTCACAAGTGAAGTCAGAGTTCTTAGTGTGTGGGCTTCCAAACTATATTATTGGATATCACCTTTTTTAATCAGCTCTACTAACTTTACTGAATGCACTGAATGCACATAGGATGAAATATAAGGAAGTTTAATGAAGAATCAATCAATCCATCAAAATCTTTATTTAACCAGGTGATCACCATTGAGCAAAGCTCATTTTTGAGGTGGACCTGGGTTTGTTACAAAGAATATTATGCACAGGATGCGACACACAAGAAATAAAATAAAGTACAATAAAATACAGTATATACATAAGTATCAACAGGTAGCCTAGACTGAGGAATATGTATAGGTCAGAAGATACAACAGATATGGATATAGCACAGTTTTATGCATGTAAAATATATGCAAGTCAGAGGGTAAACTGATTATAAATAGAATACAATGTAAAAAGGTATATAGTGATCCAGCATAATGGTCAAGTATCACATTACTAAGTTAGTTGTAATTATTGGCAGGAGGGATTTGAAATGGTTAGTGTTATCTGCAAGATAGGGACAGGGAGCAGAAGGTAGGTAGGGAGTAGGAAGAAGAAGGCTTGAAATATAGACAGCCACGGTAGCTAGAGGTAGGATGGTTCAGAGCTAGAGAGGGTTCAAAGTGATAGGGGAGGGAAGAAGGTGTAGAAATTTAGGGCTGGGGCCAGGGTCGAAGGAGTATGGGAAGGGCAGCTGTGGAGAGCAGAAAGGGGGGAGGGAAGAGCCAGTTGTTAGATGTGACTAATCTTATAGCATCAGCAATTTGGAGTGCACTGGGAATTTTTGAGAGTCATGATTTAGGGGAAACAGGCACAGGATTCCTTAATCCTTCCTTAATGAAGAATGAACACCTGAAGAACTTAAATATAAGGGACTGTGGTGAAATGATGAATTTTTAAATGATCTGTCTGTATTTAACCACTTGAGGGAAAGTATGCTGTCTTATGTTATCTTTTGATTTACGTAGGGCTTTCTTTAAAACTGTATATATTAAATTTTTTTATAGGCTCACAGTAAGCAGAGATTAAGGTAAAAAGGATTTTTATATAACATACCTTAATGCTTATGAGGCACAATTAATATATTGCTCACCACAACCTTAATATATAGCATTCAGATAGATCTGATTTATTTGTACTGTGAAAATGAAACCAAGAAGTAAAAACAAAATAGTGAATTGGAATTGGATATAAACAAAGACTTAAATATGGATGACACTATGGATAAAGAAAAGCAAAAAAAAGGGGATGTACAAGAAAAAGAATAGTAAAAAAATGAAACAAGAAACAAAAACTTACTCTGTGTTAATTAACAATCTAAAACAAGCAGGGCAGTTGCTGATTACAGAACATATGGGTAAAGTTGCAGAAAGCATTTTTCCCCTATTGATGCTGGCATCTATTATGCATGGGGGTGTACAATGATGATGATGATCCAGACACTACACAGCTTTATGGGGATATGGACAACAGAAGCCTGTCTGAGGCGCAGGTGCATGCACGGATGGCACCATGTGGCATCAGCAGTTCTGTGGCCCCTGGTGTACCTGCATGGCCTACACAGCCACCCATGGTGGCAGTTGCTGGGGGCCCTGTGTTTGGTGCTGCTGTGGGGACATGGACCACCAGCGCTGTTCAGCAGGATGCAATGGTACAGCAGTGGGCAGCAGGGGAGCATGGTGCTGGCATCCCTGGATGCGTGGCGGTTGCCTGTGCCCAGTCCCCACCCATATAGTGGCTTTCTGTGGGATGTCTACCTTCGGTGCATGCAGCACAGCAGGCCAGGTCCCCACCTGCCCATTGCCACTGTCCCCATGACACATTCCCTGCTGACGCGGTTGAGGGCTATGCACGCCTCCTGCAGGACACTGTGGAGGGGCAGGCATCCCTCAGGGTGGAGCTGAGGGGCATTTGGATGCAGCTGGCCATGGAACATGAGTGGTCGGCTGTGTGGCATGCCTAGATGCTGGTAGAGGCTCGCTTGTTGTGGATGAGCATGACAACTGCTCTGGAGCATATTGCATGTGCTGCTGAGGTGGCAAGTGCAAACATTCCACCACGTGGCTGCTGGGCTGCCAGCCACACCCCCAGGAATGCTTCACGCACCCCCAGGTCATGGCGTTAGCTGAACCCATTGCTACTGATGCTGTCACCACATATGGCCATCCCCCAACATCCCTGGATCCAACCTGTCTTGGGGATGTCACACCATTGAGCACCTATTCATGGTCTCGCTCCATTACCCCACCAGGGGAGGTGGATACCCCCTGCAGTCAGTGGTGCTGACTCCGTGACCACCACAGGCCTGGGCATGACTACCCACATGTCCATGGTAGCTGTGGTGGCTCCCATTAATGCCTGGGTTAATAGCCCCCATGGCCCTAGTTATCAACACCCATTGTAGTCCACGCACCAGGCTGCCAGTACCTGGGGTGGTGTGAGGTGGCATGCATCTGCCCCAGTGCAATTCCTGTGTGAGTCACCTGTGTGTTGCACTGTGCATGGCCGGGGCAGTGGTGTTGTGCTGTGTGGCATGGGTGGCCCTGTGTCTGCTGTGCACATGTAACAGCAGACGTACGCTGATCTATGCCACCATAGCACAGGCACCGTGTTCCCCCATCTATGTGAGGCCTGCTGTGCATGTGTCTGTATATCGCTGTCACCCCTCATGGGTGCACCACACGATGGCTGTGTTGTTGTTGTCTGACCTGTAGTGTGGGTGTGTGTGTCTGTGGGTGTGTGGAGGAGGGCTGCCGAGTTTGTCCCACCTGTGTTACTCACCTGTGGTTCCCTAAAGTGCTCTTCCACAATGGTGTCCCTGGTGAGCATGAGTTGGTCCAGGGTCAATTAAGTCATTTTTTTTTCTATTTAATTCTGGAGAATCTATGCTGTGCACTTTTTCTGTGCCCCAGAAATACGAACATATGAAAATAGCCAGCAGAAGAAGACCTCTTGGTCTATCGTGTCTATTGAGGCTAAACCTGGAGAAAACTGAGGTGTTGGTTGTGGACCCAGATCTGAGGATGGACGGGTCATGGGTGGGAAAACCATCCAGTTTACAGCTCGGCGGTAGCCTGCTCAGGGCCTCAAACCAGGTGTGTAACCTAGGGGGGTGGTACTTGATGAAGGCCTGACTCTGAAAGCTCGGGTGTCGACCGTAGTCAAGTCCACCTTTTATCACCTGAGAAATATTGCTAGGGTGAAGCATCTGGTTCCGTCTAAGGAGCTGCAAACATTGGTCCATGATTCCAGCCCGGTGGCACTGAGGGTTGAGGCGCTGGACGCCACACCTCACACCACGCCAGCGACCCGGGTTCGGGAATGAGCCCGGAGTGCCAGGGGTCGGCCCGGGAGAGAGAGGATCCTGCATCCAGAGGCCTGCTCTCCTCTCTCTGGGAGGGATCCAGGGGTAGCCTGGCGCAGCAGCGTCCCCCAGAGGAGACCAGTGACACTGCGATGCACAGGGGCTTGGAAATTGGGGAAGACATGGGCGTCTTCCAGACATGAGTGGGAGCACCCACGTCGTGGACTGAACAGCATTGCATGTCCCACTTCTGGGGTGTAACTAAGGGAAGAAAACACCCCTCCCGCCGGATAGACGATGGCTCCTACAGTGCCAGCACTGCCACATGACCAATGCTGGTTCCTCACCAGTGCCCCCTCTACCCCCCTTGGGGTCGTAGCCCCTCCCAAGCCTCTGGGGGGTCATAACTAACTTGACGATGGTGGTGAACATAGCAGTCAGTAGAGCGGTAACAGCAAGAGATGCAGCCCAAAAGAGTTCCAGCTGAGAAGGCAAGGAAAAAGAGTTGGGGGGGGGAACATTGATCCATGACTTTGTCACCACTCACTTGGACTACTGCAATGCCCTTTACCTGGGACTACCGGGAGTGGATATTCGCTGATTGCAGCTCATGCAGAATGCGACGGACAGGTTGTTAACTGGAACCCCTAGATCTAGTTACATAATACCTGTGCTGTGCTAACTGCACTATCTGCCTATACAATGGCAAATCCCTTTCAAGGTCACATTACTGACATACAAAGCCTTACACAAACTGTGACTCCTATATCTGAAAGACCTCCTACCCCCCATCATCCCTTCCGCTCACTCTGATCATCTGACGAGGGATTGCTAGAGGTTCCCAGGGTATATTTGAAGACCTTTGGAGGAAGATCCTTAGCCTTTATGGTTCCTACCCTGTGGAACTTTCTACCTTGTCAGATATGTGAAAGCCAGACCATGGAGGGGTTTAAAAAATCCCTTAAAACATATTTTTTTGAGAAAGCTTTTCGGGCGACATAACAGTTTTACTAGTATATGTCTTTTATATTAATTATGAACTGTTTTAGATTTTTTATTACTGTACAGGCACTCTGAACGTTGGAAGAGCGCCTTTTATAAATAAAAATGTACTTACAAATTGATGCAGGATCTTGATCTTGCACTAACACTAGTAAGAAATGCAAACTACTTACTCTGTGGATGGCCTCAAAAAAATCTCTGGCTACCAGTGTAGTGGTAAACATACCAATGGAAGTTCAACCATTGATGTGGTTAGATCCCACTCCCAATGGGAACTAGAAATGTGTTGCTGTAATAAAAATAATGTGAAAGCAGTTTATAATGCCAGCAGAAGTGAGAATGTAAATCTGAAGGATTTTATTACACGTAATAATGAAAATGTGGTTTGCTTTCTAAGATATCCGAATCCCACAGCTTCCACTCACAGACTGTGTGACCCTGAGCAAGTCACTTAACTTCCCTGTGCTCCCAGGTTGCACCTGTAAAAAGCTTTCAGCTTAGTGTGCTAGTCCTGGTTAAACTACTAACAAAAAAAAAAAAAGGCCATGCAGATTAAGCTGTATTGGAGAGACATCTATAAAGTTAAAAAGAGAGTGATAGAGCACAAAGGTTCTGTTAGGATGAATTATCCCTTCACTCATAGTCAGTCATTTCCTAAGAGGTTAGAGTCTCCAAAACTAAACAGAGAAAATAAAAACTACTTGAGAGAGAAGCACACTGGATCATACACTTTTAACGCAATGGATAAGATGTAGGACATAAATGAATCCTTAAAATGGAGTGACTTGGTTTAGTCAGGCAACCGTTTTTCCACCCACTACGACTCCTTTACTTTTTTATTCCCCCAACCCCCGGCCTGCCTGCCCCACCTGCCTATGTTTTATGTTTTGATTAGGAAGGTCAGACATTAACAGTAGTCGTTGCAGTTATGATTAGATTTGGCACATATTTATGTTTGTTTGAATACTCAGTCTTGGTATTATATAAGGGGCATTTAGACAGCTTTATATAGTAGTGAAAATGCCTCTAATTGAAGGGTGGGGTGACCCTAACTCCTTAGACACAGCATGAGTCAGGATTATGCTACTGAATTCATAGCAGAATGGGTTGGAAAACAAACATGACATGATGATATAGTTGTGCTGGGATGCTTTACATGGAGAGGCCCACTGACCCTGTCCCAAAGACTTGAAAAAGCCATTCAAAGAATACTGAGGAGATGCCAAGCACACACAGCTTCAGATTGCTCTAGAGAGAGTGGACAGAGGAGCTGCCTTAAAGGCTTCCGCTGGACACACACACACACACAGCTTCACATTACTCCATGAGGGAGTGGACAGAGGTGCTACCTTAAAGGATTCTGCTGGAACCCCCCACACATATACACACACACAGTTTTACATTGCTGCATCAGGGAGTGGACAAAGGAGCTACCTTAAAGGCTTCTGCTGGACCCCCCCCCACACACACACACACATGCACAGCTTTACATTGCTCCATGAGGGAGTGGGCAGAGCAGCTGCCTTAAAAGACTTCTGCTAGAGACCCCCCACATAGCTTCAGATTGCTGCATGAGGGAGTGGACAGAAGAGCTGCCTTAAAGGCTTCTGCTAGAACCCCACCACACACACACACACAGAGCTTCACATTGCTCCATGATGGAGTGGATAGAGGAGCTGCCTTAAAGGCTTCTGCCAGACCCCATCCCCCACATACATGGACAGAGGTGCTGCCTTAAAAGACTTCTGCTGGAACCACACACACATAGCTTCAGATTGCTCCATGAGGGAGTGGGCAGAGGAGCTGCCTTAAAAGACTTCTGCTGGAACCCCCTCACACAGCTTCACATTGCTGCATGAGGGAGTGGACAGAAGAGCTGCCTTAAAGGCTTCTGCTAGAACCCCACACACTCACACAGCTTCACATTGCTCCATGACGGAGTGGATAGAGGAGGTGCTTTAAAGGCTTCTGCTGGACCCCCCCACACATACACACAGTTTCACATTGCTGCATGAGGGAGTGAACAGAGGAGCTGCCTTAAAGGCTTCTGCCAGACCTCCACCCCCCACACACACACAAACAGCTTCACATTGCTCCATGAGGGAATGGACAGAGGAGCTGCCTTAAAGGCTTCTGCTGGACCCCCACCCCCCCAACATACACACACATCTTCACATTACTTCATTAGGAAGTGGACAGAGGAGCAGCCTTAAAGACTTCTGCTGGACCCCACCCCCACAAATACACACACATTGCTCCATGAGGGAGTGGACAGAGGAGCTGTGGGTTAAAGTACTGGGAGGCTATCAGCCTCCCCACCCAGACAAGGCAGACATAAAGAGACCAGGTAGCAGCAGGGAGGGGTTGGATAAGGAAGATAGGGGTCCATGGTAGAGGCATTTGGTGGCAATTGCCAGGAGCCTGGAGAATAAACTGGGGGAGTTTGGGGCCACCATGGTGGACGAAAGTCTCGACATAGTAGCAGTGTACAAGACTTGGTGGAATGAGCATTATGCCTGGGAAACAGTGATTCCTGGGTATCGATTGTTTAGGAAAGACAGGGTGGGAAAAAGGAGAGGAAGGGTAGCATTATACGTTAAGGAAGAAATTGGGGCCATGGAGGGGCATGAAAAGGATGGGGAAATAGAGATAATGTGGGTCACCTTAGATAAGAAAAATAGGGAGCATTTGAGAGTCAGGGTAGTCTATAGACCTCCTATGCAGGGGGAAGAGGGGGATGAACATTGTAATATCAGTAATGAGAATGGTACAGAAAGGGAAATTCTGCTGGTAGGGGACCTAAACCTTCCTGACATTGATTGGGAGGTCCAAACAGCAGTATCAACTAGGAGCATGGGCATCTTACAGGCACTACAGGGCACATTTCTATAACAGGTCAAGGAGCCTACTGGGGATGAAAACCTATTGGATGTAATCCTCACAAATGGAGACAGTGTGGAGGAGGTGGAGGTGGGGAAAGAATTAGAAACAAGTGACCACAGAACAGTCAGCTTCAAGGTGAGAACCAGGATAATGCACTTAAAGAATAGAGGAATTATAGGCAACCATTAAGAGATGGGTGCTGAAAGCCACGGACACATGTATCAGGAGAGTCAGGAAGAACAAAAGGAAGAGGAGACCTCTTTGGTTTACTAGAGAGGTGGTGAAGGTGGTCAGGGAGAAAGCCTGGGCTTTCAGGAAGTACAGGATAACAGAAAAGACTGAGGATGGGGAGGCCTACAGGGAAAAGAGGAGGGAGGCAGGGCAAAAGATGAATAAGGAGGTCATGGAGGAGAGGATAGCAAGACAGGACAGGAGGGGAGGATAAAACCGTTTTTAGGTATGTGGGAGAAAGACGTATGGCACAGTAAGGAATTGGGAGGTTAAAGGGGGAAGCCAGAACTATGCTGGAGGGAGATTTGGAGAAAGCAGTGGCATTAAACAGCTACTTCTGTTCAGTCTTCATGCAGGAGGGAGATGACAGTGGGCCAGTGCAGAAAGGGAAGGGGACAACCACAGGCAAATGGATTCTATCATGTTCATGGCTGATAGAGTAAGTGAAGAACTGGGAAGACTTAGGGTAAATAAGACAATGGGGCCTGACGGCCTACACCCAAGGGTACTCATGGAGCTGAGGGACTTACTGACATCACATTTGGTGAGACTGTTTCACTTGTCCTTCGACACAGAATTGGTGCCTGGGGACTCGAAAAGGATGGAGGTCGTTGCACTACACAAGGGAGGAAGAAAGAACAAGGTCAAAAACTACCATCCTGTTAGTCTCACCTAGGTGGTGGGGAAGATAATGGAAACATTACTAAAGATAAGACTAGTGGAATTCCTGGAGGCCAGTGGTCTGCAGGATGAAAGGCAGTATGGCTTCATTAAGGGTTGTCCTACCAGACTAACCTGATAGAGTTTTTTAATTGGATGACTAAGATAGTGGACCAGGGAAAAGCAGTAGACGTGACCTATCTGGATTTTGGTAAGGCCTTCAACACCATTCTGCATAGAAGGCTGGTGAATAAGCTGGATTGCCTGGGTGTGGGCCAAAAAATCACTAGGTATGTGGAGAATTGGTTGATCGGAAGGCAACAAACAGTGGTGATAAGTAGGACAGATTCCAGGGAACAGGTAGTGATCAGCAGGGTGCCACAGGGGTCAGTGCTTGGACCACTTCTCTAATCTTTATATTAGTGATCTAGCAGAGGGTTTGGAGGGCCGGGTGTGCCTGTTTGCTGATGATACAAAGGTCTGCGATAGGGTGGATTCACAAGGGTGAGTGGTGGCCATGAGGCAGGACCTGGAGAAGCTATAGAAGTGGTAATATACCTGGCAACTAAAATTTAATGCAATGAAGTGTGCAGTGGTTGGGATCCAGTCATAATAGCGCGGTCAAAATAGCGGGAGCAATAACCTCGCATACATAATAGCGCTGCTGCATTATATCGCATTAACAATATAGTGGTAATGAAATAGCGCTAAATGAAGTTGAAATCTGCACTGCTTTTATGTTATGTTACTCTCTTGCAACTCCCAGTGTCTAAATCCTGCACAATCCTGCAGATGGGCAAAGCCATTGTGATATATAATGTGCAGACTCTATCCTGAATCTTCATAGTACAGTTTGTACATAGTATACAGTTTGTCTTGGCACAGAAAACAACTTACAAATCGTCTGCCGGAGTCCGAACATAAACTGCCCACTGCAAATGACTCCTCCTGGTAGCTGGTTAAGAGAGACTGGGTCTGACAGAGATTTCAGATAGCAATGAAATGGGAACCAAAGCTCCGGCTCCCCTGGTGAAGTATGTGAGCACTAACAGTGAAGAATGCCACTCCTGCCTCTGCGGTTGTGGGTTGATATCAACAAACGTTGCCTCTTTACATTTTTTTGGGGAGAGCTTTCACACAGTCAAACCCTGCACTTCAACAATGCACAGTAAGGGCGGGGTAGGTAGGGAGCAGGATAACACTGTCATAAATGAAAGCGTTATTAAATAACACGCTGTTATTTAACTACGCTATTATGCAGGAAGCCGCTAAATGTACACGCTGTAATAACACACGCGATATTGCATGCGCGATTTTGACAGGGATCCCAGTTGTCCACCTGGGGTGAAAAAACATGAGGGCATCTTACTTCCTTTGGGGGGGGGGAGAGATCAAGGAAAACGAACAGGAAAGGGACCTGGAGATCATGATATCAAGGCATCTTAAGGTGGGGAACCAGTGCAGCAAGGCGGTGGGTAAAGTGAATGGTATGCTGGCCTGCATTGCAAGGGGCTTTACTAGTAGAAGGAGGGAAGTGCTAACACCATTGTACAGAACTATGGAATAGCCGCACCTGGAGTATGGGGTGCAGTTCTGGAGATTACACTTATGCAGGGTATTGAGATGATGGAGAGGGTGCAGAGAAGAGTGACCAAGATGGTACGAGGGATGCGGGATATACCATATGAGCAAAGATAGAGGGAGCTGAATCTGTGCCCACTAGAGACTAGGAGGGAGAGGGGGGACATGATTGAGACTTTTAAGTACTTGAGGGGTATAAATAGGGTGAAGGAAGTTTGTTCAAAATGAAGAAGGGAGCGAACGTGAGAGGACTTGGCCTCAAATTAGAAGGTGAGAGATACAGAGGCAATGTCAGAGGGCAGTTCTTCACGGAAAGAGTGGTGGAAGCCTGGAACAGACTGCCGGAGGAGGTAGTGGGAGCCAAAATGGTGGAGGGCTTCAAGAGAGCATGGGACACATATATGGGGTTGAGAAAGGTGATGGAAGCATGAAAGGTGGGGGTGGGAGGAAATAGGGGTGGATGTAAGGGCAGATTAGATGGGCCTTGTGGTCCTTTTCTGCTGGCACATTTCTGGGTAAAGGCTTCTGCTGGAACCCCCCCACACACACACACGCACACACAGCTTCACATTGCTCCATGAGGGAATGGACAGAGGAGCTGCCTTACAGGTAATCTGTGTGCATGGCTGCACTGTTACCTACAGCTTCATATTTGTTGGGGTGTTAGCCTATCGATGCTTTGCATCAACAGCATCTCCCACTCCAGTCACCCACTGAGGGCTGATCGATGCTTTGAATTGACTGCACCGCCCACCCCAACCACCCACCCAGGGCTGATCTGTGGTTTTACTAAGTACCCATTTTCTCATAAGCAGGTTATACTAATTAACCACTAGGAGTCACTCTAACTCTGCCTTATTTCCTTGGTGATTCCTCTCCCCTGCCATTCTAATCCACCTGCTTTTGCCTGCTGCCCCCTAGTGTAACCCTCTAATAACTCCTCTTTCCTCATAGCACTGTCTTAATAGCCATTCCCAGGTTTGACCATTCACTAAAAATACCACCAACAAACTTAATCTGGTCAAGGTCAGTTGCCATTCATCTGTATTCCCCTTCTCCGGGTTGTGCCTGAAAATAGGCAGGATTTGTCTAGTGCAGTTACCCGGTCAACAAAAATGAAATAAATAAATAAATAAAACATTCTACACTGAAGGCAGACTCCCAGTGATGTGCTATTCTGGCAGTCTCACTACTTTGTGAACTTTTCGTAACCTAATAGTATTGTGCCCCATGTCCTGACTATATAATAGCAAACCTAATATAAATGTATTACTGCTTTTGAAGTTAGCTCTGTCAACCTTAAAGTTGTTAAATATGTCTGAATGGGATCGCAGCATCTTTTTCTGGCTCCCATGTGCCTTGTTCTTCTATCCATCTACCTGCTGATTTCAATTTCTCCAACCTAATTGCCACTTCCCAGCATGCATCTGCTATTAAGCATGGCTGTCAGTCTTAAAAGAAGTCTTCTGAGTCATGCACTCCTCTATCCTTTTAGTAATCATAAACTATGGTATCTTGTCATCTTAGCCATCTTACTTGCTGGAGATGTCAAAATGAACCTGGGTCCTCCTGCCTGCTTCTCCTCAGCAGACATTTCTGCTATTTCTAATAAAGGGCTATTTATTGTCCATATGAATATTAGAAGTCTCACCCACAGTTTTACTGATTTAGAGATGTGGGCCAGTGTTTACAAGCCTGATATTGTCTGCCTGTCTGAAACATGGCTTAAACCAGGGACACTTGACTAGGTATGTTCCCTGGCCAACTACTCCCCGGTCTGGAGGGATAGGCTGTCCTTGAAGCGTGGTGGAGGAGATGCCTTGTTCTTCAAAGATCAGCTTAATATCATAGTTATCCCTGCCACCATTTCCTCTGCCAGCAAATCACTCCATGTAAATCTTGCATTGGGTGGGAAGGAACTTCACATTGTCTGCATTTACAACGCTCCAACTGAGGGCACTGTTGGGTTACAGTATCTACTTGATCAGACCTCCCTGCACTCCAAACAGAACAAGGTCAAATTATTTGGTGACCTAAACCTCAACTGGTTAGGGACTGCTCAAAGCATGGTGCTACCGATAACGCAAAGTCAAAACCTCCTCCAGTTGATATCCGAGCCTACAAGAGTGACACTACCTCTTAAATCATCTACCCTCATTGACTGGGTACTGGTCAACCACCTAGATCATATACCTATATTTGGTATTTTGACTGATGTGCTCTCTAACCATTCCCCAATTTTCTGCATATGGAGCCCTGCAGCTGCCCCCTCCCCACAACACTATGTCACCTTCACCAATTTTGCTAACCTTGATGCAAAGGCCTCCTTGAATGATGTATCCAGTATTAATCAATCTAGAATTTATTGCTCCTGTGAAGCTGAGTCTGCACTAAGAATCTTCCTTGATGAATTCCTGGTGGTTCAGTGCAAGCATGCCATATGGCAACCTGGAGGGTCAGGACAAGATGTCTGCACAAATACCTACTGGCTGATCTGCATACAAGGGACAAACTCAGGAAGAATTTCAAATTGTCAAGGCTTCAGGCTGACTATACTGCCTACATACAGCACTTCAGAACTCCTGCAAAAAAATAAGTCAAAGCAGTGAAGACTGCCTACTGTAAAGATTTACAGTGCCTTCAGAAAGTATTCACCCCCCTTGGATTTTGTCACATTTTGTTGTGTTACTACCAGAACTTTTAATGCATTGAAATGATTTTTCCCCCTTGATTCACACTGCATACTTAACAATTTAAAGGGGCAAAAATACTTATATTGTGTAACAAAAATTTATGAAACATTAAAAACTGAAATATCTTGTTTACTTAGTATTCACCTCCCTGAGTCAATACTTTGTAGAAGTGCCTTTGGCAGCAATTACAGCTTTGAGTCTTCTTGGGTATGTCTGTATCAGCTTTGCACATCTGGATTTGGGGATTTTCACCCGTTCTTCCTTGCAGATTTGCTCAAGCTCTGTCAAGTTGGCTGGGGAGTGTCGGTGAACTGCAATCTTTAAGTCTTTCCACAGATTCTCAATGGGATTCAAGTCTGGGCTTTGGCTAGGCCACTCAAGGACATTCACCTTCTTGTTCTGAAGCCACTCCAGTGTTGCTTTGGCTGTATGCTTGGGGTCGTTGTCCTGTTGGAACATAAATCTTTGCCCCAGTCCAAAGTCTATTGCAGACTGATGCAGGTTCTCCTCAAGGATGTGCCTGTACTTGGCTCCATTCATTGTTCCCTCTATCCTGACAAGTGCCCCAGTCCCTGCCACTGAAAAGCATCCTCATAACATGATGCTGCCACTACCATGCTTCATGGTAGGGATGGTGTCACACAGGTGATGAGCTGTGTTCGGTTTGCACCAGGCATAGCGCTTTGCATTCAGGCCAAAGAGTTCAATTTTTGTTTCATCAGACCAGAGAATCTTTTGCCACATGGTCTCAGAGTCTGCCACATGCCTTCTTGCAAACTCCAGGCATGCTATTATGTGGTCTTTTCTCAGGAGTGGCTTCCATCTAGCCACTCTCCCATAGAGGCTACATCTGTGAAGTGCTGCAGAGATTGTTGTCTTCTGGACAGGTTCTCCAATCTCAGCCATGGAATTCTGTAGTTCTGTCAGGGTGGTCATTGGGTTCTTGGTCACTTCCCTGACCAAGGTCCTTCTTGCCTGGTTGCTCAGTTGGGAGGACGGCCTGCTGCTCTAGGAAGAGTCTGGGTGGTTCCGTAATCTTTCCATTTCCTAATGGTGGACTTGACAGTGCTCCTAGGAACTTTCAACACCCTAGAAATGTTTTTATACCCCTCCCCAGATCTATGCCTCCTCACAATTCTATCACGGAGTTCTACGGACAGCTCCTTGGTCTTCATGGTAGAGTTTCTGCTCTGAAATGCGCTGTCAACAGTGGGACCTTATATAGACAGGTGTATTTCCTCTGAAATCATGTCAACCATTTGAACTGACCACAGGTGGACTCCATTCAAGTTTTAGAGTGATCTCACAAGGAAACTAGATGCACCTGAGCTCACTTTGGAGTATCATAGCAAAGGGGGTGAATACTTATCAAATCAAGACATGACAGGTTTTTATTTTAAATTACATGTACAAAAAATTCCAGAAGTTTCATTCCACTTTGACATTATAGGGTAATTTGTGTAGATACGTGACAAAAAAATCCCATATAAATGTATTTTAATTTGAGTTTGCAACATCACAAAATGTGACAAAATCCAAGGGGAGCGAATACTTTCTGAAGGCACTGTACTAATAAACTCTGCTGGTGACTGCAGGAAATTTTGGGCCACATCAAGTCTTTTATTGTGGATTATCAGTCTTCCACTCTGAGTGACATGACATTAAATAGTGTACTTTGTAGTGACCCAAACACCATAGCAAATTCTTTCAGTAGAATGTTCTCTGATCTGTCTCAGTATACCTCCTCCTTCTAGTCACCTTAAACAGCCTCTCAGTCCTTTTGGACTCCTCAGCCAGCTACCCCCGACTCTTCTACTTATCAGCAGTCTAACAATCCCCCTTCCTTTTCAAGGCTATTTCATGACTTAAGAACTTAAAGCTTTTACAAACTATCTCTGACAATACCAGTTCCAGATCTGACACTCTTGATCCTCAGCTTCTGAAGCTAGGGGCACCTTTTATCACCTTGCCCCGGCTAAAATCTTCATGTTGTCTCTCTCCTGTGGCCAAGTCCCTGACCTTTGGAAAATAGCTCATGCAATGCCTGTCTTTAAAAAAGATGATCCTAAAGAGATCACAAATTACAGGCCCATAGCCATTCTTTCATTATTGAGTAAAATTCTAGAAAAACTAGTTGCAACTCAAACCCGTGACTACCTAACAATATATAGCCTGCTCTCAGACACTTAATATGGGTTCAGAAATGGTCAGAGTACCTCCACAGCTCTTCTAAAATTTACCACTGACACACTCACAAACGTGGATGCTGGACCACTGATGGGCAGCTTTTATAGACCTCACAAAGGCCTTTGATCTCACTGATCTCCCCTGCTCCTATCTACTCTTGAAATCTGGGATTCTCTCCCCTGTTGTTGACCGGTACAGAAGCTACCTATTAAACAGGACTCAAATCGAAAAATGTAAGTCCTCCTTATCAAATAGTGCTATTATCAACATTGGAGTATCCCAGGACTCCATCCTGGGACCCCTTCTTTTCTCACTTTTTATTAATAACATAGCAGAGGTTATACATTTATGCTCATCTGTTCTCTACGTGGATGATCTTGTACTCTATACATACAGTAGATACATACACACTGTCAGCAGATAAGGGCCTATGGCCCACCCAGTCTGCCCATTTGAACTTGTAAGTTCACTTTATGTTTTCCTAGAAATCTGTTGCCCTTACCCCTGATGTCCAGAATTCCCTTATGTCTATCCCATGCATTCTTAAATCATGTGATTGTTTCAGCCCCCATCATTTACTCTGGCAGGGTGTTCCACTTGTCCACCACCCATTCTGTGAAAAAATTATTCCTCATGTTTCCTCTAAATCACCCTCCCTCCAACTTCCTCCCTTGCCCTCTAGTCCTGGAACATCTTTTTTGCTGGAAAATAGTGTATTCCTACACCCTGTTCCTCCTTGTAAGGTTCTTATATGTCTCTATCATATCCCCTCTCTCCTCCAGGGAGTACATATTCAGGTCCTGCAACTTGTCCTCATAGGACTTGTGATGCAATCCCTGTACCATCTTTGTTGCCCTGCTCTGAACCTTCTCTATCCTGTCTATGTCCTTATGTAGGTAAGGTCTCCATAACTGTACACTGTACTCCAGGTAGGGCCTCTCTAGTGTCTGGTATAGTGGAATTATGACCTCCCTTTTCTTGCTAGTGATGTCCTTGCCTATGCATCCCAGCATCCTCAGTGCTCATTGTGATGCTTGTACCTCAAGCATCCTCTGATGGCCTAAGATTGGTTGACAGGTCCCTACTTACTGTGCCTAGGTGCAACTCAACTAAAGGCTGTAGCCTTTCATCACTCTGCTCCTAAGCTAGGGAACTCACTTCCCCTTGCACTTCATAGAAACATAGAATTTGATGGCAGATAAGGACCACTTGGCCCACCTAGTCTGATCATTTCCCTACCTAATGGATAAGCTGCAGATCCTAGTTAAAGGAAAACTACACCCAAAACTTGAAAAAATATATGTTGTGCAGAGTGTTTTAATTTGTATGTGAAGTTCTAGTGTTTCCTTCCCTCTGACCGGTATTAGGAGTTTTTCCTATATTAGCCTGCTAGCTTTAGGGTAGTTTTATGACCCCTGGAGATCACCATATCAAATACTTTTATTGCATTTCTTTGTCCTACAGTGCACCTTGTTTCATGTAATGGTGATGTAGCAGAGCCCATAAATCCAGCAGAAAGCATTGCATTACAATCAGTTCACTACAACAGAGATGGCTATATTTTAAAATCTGTAGAATTCAGCTTGGTGACCACCCTCATCCTAAAGGTTTTACTGTCCTGAAAACTTTGCTGCTGGTAATTTTTGTGCAGCTTGTAAAGCTTCCAAGATATTTAATTTGTTTGGCATCATTATGCTGAATGTTGGGTCTCTCTTACATCACATTCACTTGAGACAAAATGCACTGTGGGAACCAGAAATACAATTACACTATCAGGTATGGAGATCCCCAGGGGTCGTAAAACTAGCATAAAGCTAGCAGGCTAATTTGGGAAAAACTCCTAATACCAGTCAGAGGGAAGGAAACACTAGAACTTCACATACAAATTAAAACACTCTGCACAACATTTATTTTTTCAGGTTTTGGGTGTAGTTTTCCTTTAAAGAACAGCCTACTTCCTCCTACCCCCACTAGAATTGCCTTATGTCTGTCCCATGCCTTCTTGAATCCCCCCACTGTTTTTGACTCGACAGCCTCCTCAGGAAGGCTGTTCCATGCACAGCCCTCTCTATGAAAAAATACTTCCCCACATTACCTCTAAGCCTTCCCCCCATTATCTTGAAATTGTGACCTCTTGTTCTTGCACATCTCTTCGACAGGCAGTTTCCCATAACAGCTTTAAAAGGGAGCAGCACCATTATCTATCCCAAGCTGACCCTTACACCTGCTTTGATCCAACTTAAACCTCCACCAACCTTATTGTTACCTCCTGCATACTCCCCAATCATATCTCAACCTGGTCTAATCCTGTCTTCTCTTATAGTATTTAGAGCCCTATGTTTCATTGGTCTGACAAACCATAACATATATTTCTGACCACCCTGTGGTGCTATTTGTTTTCCATTTGCAGTGTTAATTACCGTCTCTGACCCTATGTAATTTCTAATATGTTATGTTACGGAGGCAGTATAGCACAATGGTTTAAGGCTCTGAGCTGCAAATCTGGAGACCTGGGTTTGAATTCCACAGCCCCTACTTGCATACTGTGTGACCCTGAGCAAGTCACTTAACTTCCTTGTGCTCCCACCTCACACCTGTAAACAAGCTTTCAGCTTAGTGTGTCTCTCCTGGTTAAACAATTGGAAAAAAATGTTATGGCATGTTATTTGACTGTATATCTGATTGTTGACATTATGTTATGCTTCATTGGCTGTATGTATCCTTTTAACTGACTCTGACCTATGCTATATGTAATATTCCTGTACCCATGCCATGTACTTTGTCTATGATTGTTTGTAATCTCCTGGGTTGTGCCTAAAAATAGTCATTTCATGGCTAGCATACCAACCCAGTAATCAAAAACTAAATACATTCATTTATTTAAGAGTTTTACCATGCAGGCATGCTGAGCAGAATACCGCTCGATTCCAGATGTGCTCTGGGGTAGGGGGAGTGTGGGACAGAGAAAATAGATTAATAAAATACATTAGAATCAAATACAATAGAAATACAATCGAATATACAGTTAAGCAACAGTAGAAAAAAACAAAGGAGTTTATGTACAGAGTGTTTTGCTCGGAAGTGCTGTAATGAAAGAAAAAATACAAGACAATGATTCATAAGTATCTAAGAACGCAGTGGTACAGTTGTGCAGGACCACTAGCTACCAGCCGAGGGGCCTATAATGCATAGCAGAATCAGCAGTGCTAGGTTAGGACCAGAGAACCCTGTGTCACGGCATAGGTAGAGGTCTGTGAAAATACAAGTGTGGAGCAAGGCAGCAGAGATTTGTGATCACTTGGCAATCCTCATGGTGAGAGACAGCAAGATAAATGTTACTAGAAAGTAAAAGATTTAATGTTTACATGGGACATTTTAAGAAACATGGGTATTCATGAGATGGACAATGTCATTGCACAATTAGCATGTGACATCACCAATGTGCGGCATGATCATGAGACCCTATATGTTTGGACTTTTGAAGTCTAGGAAAACAGTAAGAGCTGATGTTCCAAAAATCAGCATTGTGAAATCTGAGGGAGTGTATTCTGAAATGAAATTTCAATCAGCTGTCATTTTAAAGCACTAGAATAAAACAGAAATGTGGAGTGAATGTTAATATTTTGTTTGACAGTTTGAGCAACAGTGTAGAAGCTGGGCAAGAAGCTGGGCAAGTCAAAATAAAACAATAAAGCAACTGGATTTCTAAGCTAAGTTACTATCTTACTTGAATGTAAGCAGGGTCAGTTATGGGCAAATTACCTTTCATCACTCTGCTCCTAAGCTATGGTACTCCCTTCCCCTTGCACTTCATAGAAACTTCATAGAAAGGATCACCTTTAAAGTCGGATTTCTAACTTATAAAGCCCTACACAGTCAGAGCCTGGACTACCTGAAAGATCTTCTGGTTCCTTACCACCCCAGGTGATCACTCCGCTCAGCTGACAATGGGTTGCTAGAGATTCCAAGGGTATCTTAAAAATTGTGAGGGGCCTGTGCGTTTATGTACGCAGCCCCTGCTCTTTGGAATTCTCCACCCCGCCAGCTTCAGGTGTGTGTGACCATGGAGGGATTCAAACATTCCCTTAAAAGCTACTTATGGTGTTTAGCCTACTCTGTCTGATTTTATTGATGCTTGCCTTCTGTAAGCAGTTGTTTTTAACTGTGTTTTAATATTTGGTTTTACCTTTTGTAAGGCACCTTGGCTTTGGAAAGGTGTAGTATAAATAAACTTTATTGTTATTATTATTAGTTGGGGTTCAATGCCAAAAGTGCAAGGTGCTACATTTCAGGGCAAAAAACCCAAGAAGGAGCTACCAGCTTGGGGGTTGGGTTCAGCTAGCCATGACAGAGGAGGAGAAGGATCTAGGGTGATTATAACAGGCTCAATAAACAACTCAGCACAATGCAGGTAGGCAGCTGCAAGGCCAACAAAATGCTGGTTGTATTGCCAGGGGTATATCTTCAAGGAGAGGGGAGGGGAGGTGAGCCTGCCACTGTATAGGTCACTGGTTAGGCCACACCTGGAGTACTGCATGCAGTACTGGTGCCCATACCTGAAGAGGGACATTAAGTTACTGGAGGAGGTGCAGTGCAGGGCAACAAAGATGATACAGGGACTAGGGGAACATACCCTACGTGAGCAGGCTGAGGCAGATGAACATATACTTGCTGGAGGAGAGACGGGAGATATGATCGAAACCTTCAGGTACATGAAGGGAATAAACAAGACAGGCACGGAGGGATTATTTAAGTTAAGGGGGTAGGGACACTTGAGGTCACAATCTCAAATTTGAGAAGGGAAGGTTCAGGATGGAAATGAGAAGACACTTTTTTATGGAGAGAATGGTGTCTGGGTGTAACGCAGTGCCTGCAGAAGTAGTATCCTGTAGAAAAGTGGACTGCTTCAAAAAGGGATGAGATAGGGTAAGAGGGAGGGGCAGGGGAGGGAAGGGAGGGGCAGCTGCAGTATAAAGGTTTCTAGTTGTACATTTGAGCAGACTCGATAGACCATAAGGCCTTTATCTACTTGCAAATTCACATGTTCATATGTAGAATACTGAATCATCCAGGGGCTGGCAGTATAGCTTAGAGGTTTGAGTAATGAGCTGTGAGTGAGCATGGTACATCCAGCAGACAGACCTGGGTTTGATTTCCACAACCTCCATTTGCATACTGTGTGATTCTGAGCAAATCATTTCACCTCCCCAGTGCTTCTGGGACACAACTGAAAACAGGCACCTGTGCCTAGTGGGCCTTACCCAGTTACCAAAGAATAAAATAAAAATAAAATAAAATCCATATACTTTCAAACATACTCAGCACTCAAAGAGTTAAATGTGAAAGAAATATTAGTTTTGAAGTTAAGAAGCGAAGAACATTGATGAAATGTTATGCATTTACAATGCTGAAAAGAAAGGTGAAACTTTTTAAAAGGTAGGACCACAAAAGTAACAAATTATTATAACAAATTATGTTTACATTAGTGTACAATGAGCTCTGTATTCTGACTGCATTTTATTTGTTTTTAGTTCCTCTGTGTGTGTGTTTTTATTCCACCTTCCCTTGGGTCACACCTGGAAATGAGCTCAGCTTAGTGTGCCTTTCTGAGTTATCAAATTTTAAATAATATAAAATACATTTAAAATAAAAGTAACCTTCACTGTATTAAAGAGGAGGTATGTAAAATTTCAAAGAATGCTCCTTGTTCATAAAATGCATATGCACTTGTGAATATATAGTACTAGTAACTAATACATTAGATTACATGAGATTGTGCCAATGTGAATTGATTCAAAATAGAGAAGGCATATATAAAAAGCAAATTTAATTATTTCATGGGACAAAAATACAGAGAAAACAATTGAATAGTTGTGTAAGATTTTAAGAAAAGACAAGAAAACAGAAATTAGTAATTTTCATCTAAAAAACTGTCCCCCCCCCTTGACCCCTATGCAGTATGCGGTTCTATGTCTGCCTTGAGATTTTGACTGCCCTCTTGGCCTCTCAATTGTTTTCCCCGATATTCCTCTTCCCTCTGTTTACTTTGTACCATATAAAGGCCTTCTTTTTGGCTGTCACTGCCTCTCTGACCTTTTAGAGCACCAAATAGGTACCTTATACTTGTTTCCCTTAATATGTAATTCTGACAAGGAACATAGAATGTGTTCTAGCTTCAGAGGGGCAAAAATCGCTGGCATTACATTGATGGTAAAACCTATACTGTCCACGGCTGGTGACAATCCCTTAATAATTATTCATGCGGGAACCAGTTATATTGGGGGATCACAACTCCTGCAAATTAAATAAGACTTTGTTGCATTAAATAACATCTTAACTGAGTGTGGCTGTACTGTCTGTATCTCTGAAATACTACCAATCCCAAGAGCTACCAGATATATTACCTCTAAAATAAAAGCCCTGAATGAATGGCTCCATAAATGGTGCTACCAAAAAGGAATTAAGTGTATAAGACACTGGGAGGAATTTGAAGATAAACCTTTACTCTACTGTTGGGATGGATGGCATTTAAGTGAAGAGGCAGTACCATCATGGGCCAAAAGATAACATCATATATAAACACACATTTAAACTAACAAAAAGGGGGAGACTGGGGAGACACCCAGGTCTCTTATTAATAATCTTTCTCTAAGACATAGCACTGAAGCAAATATTCTCACTTTTAATACACGATCAATGAATATCTCTAAGTATGCTGAGCTTGAAGTTTTAACTCAGACTCTGGATTTAGCACTAATAGCAATTACAGAAATATGGGGTAATTCAGAAAAAGAATGGATTGCTGAACTTCCTGGTTATAAACATTATTGTAAAAACAGAGAGAACTCAAAAAAAGGTGGAGGGGTTAGCTTATACATAAGAAAAGATATTCAATCTTATGAGTTAGAAATAAACACATAAACTGAAAGTGTATGGGCCTATATTAGACCCACAGTCACTCATCAGCTACTCATAGGAACTTGCTATCGACTACCATCATCTGACATAAACTCCACTAGACAACTAGTTGAAGAGATTAACCAACTGGCAGACAAAGATACAGTTCTTATACTGAGGGACTTTAATCTTCCCACCATTAATTGGGATACCCTATCTGGTACTAACCAACATGACAAACAACTGCTTTCAGTCATTATAAATTCAGGTCTCAAACAGATTATAAGGGAGCCAACAAGGGGAAAAATATTCTTGACCTAGTAATAACAAACTCAGAAACCCCTATATCTGATTCAAGGATTCTAGCTCCCCTAGGCAACAGTGATCATATGTCTGTATTTTTTTCCATGCAATTTCCTCTTCAACCCAAAACTAATAAAATCGAAGTAAAACAATACTGTAAGGCTAATTCTGACTATAGAAACTGTTCTTTAAACTCAATAAACTGGGAACAGACTGTTCTCCCTTTAAGAACTGAGGAAGTATGGGACTTCTTAAAAGACAAAATACTTCAACTCGAAAAACAATATGTACCTGAAACGAATACAATTACAAAGGACAAATTCCACAGTGGTTCAATAACAATATTAAGAAATTAATTACACACACAAAAAAAAGCTTTTTTCTAAACTTAAAAAAATTTCCACTATCTCAAAAAGACTCAATAATGGCATCATATAGGGAAACAGTAAAAAATCTGAAAAAACAAATTACTATGGCTAAACGCAATTTAGAATTTAAAATACCGCATACAAAAGATTGTCATAAGGCACTATATTCTTACCTAAATGAAAAAAGGGTTATAACAACTTAATTGGACCATTAATTATTAATAAACAAACAATAGCATCGGATACAGCAACTGCAATAGAATTAAATAATTATTTCTCGTCAATTTATGTTCAAGAGTTAGTCCCTTCATTCACTGCAGCAACATCAAATGTTGAAACACATAGGATTTCCATTCAGGACACATTGACAGTACTGGACACTCTAAAACAACATACTAGTCCAGGTCCAGATAGCATAACTTCAAGATTTCTGATGGAAACAAATAACTCCTTTATCTTACCTTTAACAATTATCTATAATAAATCTCTTCAAGAATCAATAGTACCTGAGGACTGGCATTCTACTATAGTCACACCTATTTATAAAAAGGGCTCCCACTCAAAAACCTAAAACTACAGTCCTATTAGCTTAACTTTGATACCATGTAAGCTATTGGCAAAAATTATTAAACAAAAACTAGAAAATGAAATGTTAATTTTAAATATTAAAGATGAATATCATCACGGGTTTAAACCAGGTTCTTCATGCACTACAAATTTACTCTCCTTTTACAATTATATTAGTTATAATTTAGACTGTAATATTCCTATGGATGTCATTTTGCTAGACTATAGTAAAGCATTTGATAAAGTTTCACATTCTATTTTGATCAATAAGCTTAGTAATATGGGTTTTTCATCTTTGTTAGTTTCAAGGATAGGCCAATGGCTGAACAACAGAACTCAGAGAGTCAGGGTAAACAACGCTCTGTCAGACACAAAGGAAGTGACCAGTGGGGTGCCTCAGGGCTCGGTGCTTGGGCCTACTCTGTTTAACTTATTTATAAGTGATATGTGTATCTCAACCAGTAATATCAAGGTCAGATTTGCTGATGACACTAAACTTGGGGGAAAGGCTAACATCCAGAGCAATGGACATGGACTACAAACTGATTTAGCTTTAGTGGAACAATGGGCACTTATTAATAAAATGCATTTTAACATATCTAAGTGTGCAGTATTACATCTGGGAAAAAAACAATCCTGGACAAACATACTATCTGAACAATACAATCGTTAGAACTTCAAACGCGGAAAAAGATCTGGGAATATTAGTTAATGATAAATTAACCTCAACTACCCACTGTACTAAAATAGCTAATCAGACAAATGCACTACTCCACAGAATCACCAAAACCTTTGTGTCTCCATCAGAACAATGTTTTTTGTCCCTCTATAGATCTCACATTAGGCCCTTCTTGGATTACTGTTCACCTTTTTGGAGCCCTTATTTAATAGAATTGAACAAGTCCAACATAGAGCCACCAAACTTATTCCACACTTAACCTACTTGGATTATAATACTAGACTACAAAAAACAGGACTCTATACTCTTAAGCAAAGAAGAACCAGAGGTGACCTACTTCAACTCTTTAAAATTCTTAGAAACCCGGAACAAATGCATATAACTGGTATTGAATATTCCACAAGAAAAACTGTGGCAAGACTTCATAACAGACAGTTGGAAGTTATGAGAGCTAATAGTAATAAAAGACTGAGCTACTTCACCATCAGAACACCCAGATTATGGAATACATTACCACAGTACATAGTCGATTCACCAAACATTGTAACGTTTACAAATAAATTAGATGAATGGTTGGTAGGAAGGGTTTGGGGTTAATGTTCCATGTATATGGAGGACAATCACGATGGGCAATCTGCCTCCTTTTGTCCCATACACCAAAGTACCAAATATTCCCGTGCATGTTTTTTTTTGCCTTGAGAACAGCCCTTTCTATGAACCCTCATCTTTCTTCTACTCCCTGTTGCTGTCTACTCCAGCTAATCTGCCAGGACTAGTTCCCTCATTTGGATGAAATCTGACCTTCTGAAGTCTAGCACCTCAGCCTTAGACAAGGGTTTTCTGGTGCCCAGGGCCAACTCAAACCATGTAGTATTGTAGTTGATGGACTCCAGTGGTTTCTCAACCTGTACCCCATCTACTCTTTCTGAGCTGGTTAGTACCACATTGGAAATGGGGGACTGTCTAGTGGGTTCACTGATTAGCTGCACTAGCATGCATTCCTGCAAAGTATCAAGCAGGGCCTGACAGTGGGCAAAAATAAAGTGCACTTCTCACCCACCCTTGTCCTGTTCTTCATTTTTAGGCACTGCATTAGATTGACAGAAGGAACTTCCTGTTGAGGACAGGAACTGCCAATCCATTCCTCCCCTCTATCCATTCCATTGGGTGTTGCTGCTGACTAGAGTTCCCAACAGAGAGCACAGGGAGCTTGAATAACATCAGTAACTTCCTGTCAAGAGCAAGGCTCCAGCTTCAACCCTCCCTACTAGGGGTGGTAGCTGTTAGAGGAGGCTACCAAGGCTCAAGGAAGCCAACATACGATAAGCCACACTACAAAGTAATGCAAATGGAGGTAGTTACATGCAATGATTGTGGGGCACTAGTCTCCAAAGGACATCTCTAGAACATGGATCATTCCCACATATGTAGATCACTGTATAAATGCAGGGCTCATTTGGATGCAGCATGGAAGGAAATAGCCTGGCTGCAACACCAGCTGTACTGGTTTTCTACCTAACCATCCTTCAGAGGTCAATGGGACTGGGGGGGGAGAGTGGGGAGTTAAAGTACCTAGATGAATCAAGCAGACCATGTTCCATCCAGGAGGATTGCAACCACAAAGTACTTTGCATCCCTAACAAGGGTGAAAGATCCTGACCTTGTGAAAGAGGACACAACACCCATCAAATAGCCAAGGCAAAACAGGGATATGGCATAAGAAGTCAGTGGGAAAAAATGGAAGTAGCAAATCATAAAATCATAGAATCCTGCTGGGCCACCTGGTCCATCTAGTCTGCCCCCCTTCAAAATAGTAAAAGTACAAGTATAAACAAATTTTCATCATAAGGGACTCAAAGATGGAGGAGTTGAGCCCCACCGGAGTAATAATACACATACTGAAGTGATGCTCAAATGCCTCCCTGGAGTCTTGGCCAAGCGCATCATAGAACACATCAGAAGATAAGTGAATAGAGCAGTAAATAGACTTGGAGTACTGGTGCATCTTGGAACTAATGTTCTGGCCAACCAGATTTGTGGAAGAGGCCAAATGAAGCTTTGTTTGGCTGAGCAAATAGTTGGCTGATTGTTTGACCTCCCTAGCTTTCTCTGAGGTCCTCCCAGTGTGGGGAAAATGAGGAAGTATTGACAGGATCAGGACTAAAGAGGTTAATAAATTCAATGCATAGTGGCAAGGCTGTTGCCAGTAAAAAGGTTACCAATTCATTGGTGACTGGGGGGACTGCTGGGAGAGGCAGGTGTTTAAATTTGAAGGGGAAAGCTCAGTTGGGCAAAAAATTGGTCTATATGCAGGGGGCTGGATATTCAAAAGGGTTGCGCCATGCACAATAGGGTTGCACCTGCGCAAGTCCGAAATTGCGCCATTCTGGCATATTCAGCAGGAGGCAGTTGCGCCCCCTCAAGTCAAGCTGAGCAACAGCACAATGCAAATGAAGGCATGCTGAACCGGAGGGGGAAGAACCATGCATAAACTGCACAGCCGATATTCAAGCGGGCTGTGCAGAAGTGCTCTGGCGCAACCCCCCAACCTGCGCCTGCACAACACAGACCAAAAAAAAGGAGTAAGTCGAGGCCACCCACAGGTGAGCTGCCGCATTGCAGAGGCGCAAACAGCAGCTGCCACCTGTGGGTGGCCCTCAACTACTGTGCTCCCCTGCAGCCCAATGTGGGCATAGCAACCCCCTCCCCCCGACTGGCCCGGATCGCGGGCAAAAGTGTAAAAATCCCCTCCCGACTGGCCCAATCGCGGGCCTTAGGTAATCCCCCACCCCAACCAGCCCGATCGCATGCAGCAAAGTGTCAACCCCCAAGGACATATCCTGGTGGTCCAGTGGACCTTGAAGCCCGATCACGGGCAAAGTGTACAGCAAACCCCCACCAGCAACCCGATCGCGGGCAGCAAAGTGTCAACCCCAAGGACATATCCCTGGTGGTCCAGTGGACCTCGAAGCCTGATCGTGAGCTGCAAACTGTTCAAACACCCCCAAGGACCACCTACCCTGGTGATCTAGTGGCCCCCACCACACCCACCTGAAGCCCCACCACCCCGTTCCCCGTCAGCTGGCGGGCAGCATCCACCACACCTGCGCCCTGCAGCCCAGCCAGACAATGACTGCCCGGTAGAGACTGCACGCCAGTGGCGCAGAGCAAGAGCCAATGGGCAGCATCCCATACCGTCTAAGGCAGTCAGATATGTGAATGAAAATTCATTCACATATCTGGATAGTGAAACGAAAAGAGTTCAACCCCTCAAGAACATATCCTGGTGGTCCAGTGGACGCAAAGCCCGATCAGCGGGCATTAGAGTCCACCCCAAGGTCCACCTACCCTGGTGATCTAATGGCCCCCACCACCCCCCCACGGAGCCCAGCACCCGCCTCCCCGCCAGCCGGCCGGCTGCAGCATCCCACTGCCTGCCCCCTCTGCCGCCTGCCGACTGACTGCTTGGTAGGGCTGCACGCCCATTGGTTCAGAGCAAGAGCCAATGGGTGCAGCTCATACCGCATAAGGCAGTCCAGTCGGGGTGGGGGTTGACTAATGCCCACGATCGGGCCAGTGGGGGTGGGGATTTGTACACTTTGCCAGCGACCGGGCTGCAGGCATCGGTCCCGACGGCTGCTGCCTGGCAGGCGCCAGGCGCAAGTCCTCGGGATCGGCACCTGCATGCTAAGGGAAGCATGCAAATGGGGCCATAACAGATGCAATGCCCCCTTGTGCCTTGCATGAATTATGTCCCCATCTGCATGTCACCTTTGAATATGGGAAATTTATGACATGGCAATGGTACTAAGCCATCGCAATCTGAATGCTCCACTCTGACCACTTCGCGGTGGTGCAAGTCCACTGCGCTATGCACAGTGGCTGTGGCCAGGGGGGTGATATTCAAAGGAGTTGCTCAATATCGCCCCGGCCACACCCCTGCGCAACTATTTTGTGCAGCGCAAGGGCTTGCGCCACAAAATAGCACAGTTTGAATATCCAGCCCAGGGTGTTTAAACTAGAGGAGGTGGAGTTTAAAATTAAGGAATCCATCAGAGAGATCATAAATGATGGAATCTTAGCGAACGCTCCCCCACAATCAACAAACTATTGGCCACAAACTAGGAGCAAGCAAATGGTAAGAAAAGGATCAAAAGGGTCTGTGAAAGGGGTGAAGAAATACAAAATGAACAGGTGAAACCTAAAATGAGAAAAAAGAATACTCCGGCTAGTTAAAGGAAAAGGGTGTGCTTCAGTGCTAGAAGCCTGGGAGACAAAATTAGTGACCTACACACAGTAATGGCAGCCACCAAAGTGGGCCTGGTGGCCATCATGGAAACATGGGCCACTGAGAACAATGACTGGGACTTCTCAGTCCTAGTTTGGGACCTCTCAGTCCCATTTGTTTCTCTCTATAGACAGTCTAGGAAGGGTACAAGGAGAAAAGGGGTGGCACTATATGTTCATAATGATGTTTGTGATTATATAACTACCATGCCAGTTGGTATGAACCAAAGGGGGGGTAAATTCACTGTGGGTTCAGCTAAGCTCAGCATCTGGAAAAATTATATGCATTAGGGGTGATTTACAGACCACCAGGACAGATAGAGGAAATGGATGCAGAACTTACAGAAGAAATCAAAAGTGTGACACAAAAAGGGGAAACTGTGGTAACTGGATATCTAAACATGTCAGACGTTGACTGGGATGACCTAGTTGTGAGATCATCAAGAAGTCATGCTGTGTTAGATGCCTTACAGGGCTGCCTACTCACCCAGCTGGTTAGCACATTACTCAGATTGGACAACATCCTCAATGTGATCCTCACAAACTCAGAAGTAGTCGAAGATGTTAAAGTTGGGGAACCATTGGCAAATAGCAACCACAACTCCATTTGGTTTGTGTTGTCATCAGGCAATATGATGAAGACATGGTTCATGACTACTGTAACATTTTGCGAAAGATGTAAATATCTCAAGGGGTTAAATAGGGTTAAATGGTGCAATATATATGTGTCAAGTGTGTTATGTAAATTTATATTATAAATCTGTTGTTATGTGTTGATGTATTGTATATTTTTTTATACAAAACTTAATTATGATTTCTACATCAGGACATCATTGTAAATTAGCTTGCTTAATGAAACTATCCCAAATAAACAAACCTGAAACTAAAAACTCAGTCCAGGGTAAAGGTCTTGAGCTTCAGGGGAGCCGACTTTAAAAGAATGAAAGTGATAATCAAAAACAACCTGACTGAGGGTCACGAAAAACTGGGAGTTGAAGACATCTCATTCAACTTGGAGTCGAGGTAGTGGGTCTCTGGCATAACCTAGGGTAATCACCTCTTGAATTCTCGGCAGGAACCTGCGGCCTGGTGGATGGCTGTTCTGGGACCTGGGTTGGAACTCTGAGCTTGGAAGTTTTTGGAACTTTTGGCCTACTGGATGCCTTCTGTGATATTTGGGCTGGTGTTTTGGAGTTTTTGGAACTCTAGTGTGAAAAAAGATTGCCTGCCTGATGAGCCTTCAGCTGGGCTGGACTTCTCCCAGCTGCAAGTACTCTGTGACTTTATTTAAATTTTTTGGAAATTTTGTCGGCAGTGAGAGTGCCTTTTAACAGCTGAGATTCTGTTAATTTCAAATATATGTGAGAGATATTGTCTAGAGGGCGGCTTCTCCACAACATTTCCTCATATCCCCCCTCTTAGTTTTAGGTGGTTTAGTTTTATTATTTTTATTAATGTGTATTTATTGTTTGTGCTAAGCAGTGAGAGTGCTTAGATTAAGTAGGGCACCAGGTAGTGAGAGGACCTGTGTACTGAATAAATATTTTATGTTTTTAGTTAGTTAAATTAGTTAGTTTAGGTTTTGTAGGGCTCCAGGTTGTGAGAGGACCTGTAGGCTAAACAAACATTTTTATAAATGTTTATGTACTTAGTTAAATTAGTTAATTTAGTTGTTATTTTAAATTTTGGGTGGGAATTCATGATCAATCTGTGTTGTTTCTTTGGATCTTTCCTTTTTTGGGGAAAGTGAGTGGGGAATTTTAGGAAAGGGGTAAGATTTGTGGGGTTGTGTATACTAATTATATTTGATGTGGATTTGTGTACATTGGGCTGGATATTCAAAAGGGTAGCACCATGCACAATAGGGTTGCACCTGCGTAAGTCTGAAATTGCGCCATTCTGCCATATTCAGCAGGAGGCAGTTGCGCCCTCCAAGTCAAGCTGAGCAACAGCACAATGCTAATGAAGGCATGCTGAACCGGAGGGGGAGGAACCATGCATAAACTGCACAGCCCGATATTCAGCGGGCTGTGCAGAGTTGTGAGCACAACCCCAACCTGCGCCTGCACAACTTTGAGCAAAAAAAAGGAGTAAGTTGAGGGCCACCCACAGGTGAGCTGCTGCATTGCAGGGCACAACACAGCAGCTGCCACCTGTGGGTGGCCTCATGTCTCCTAGTGCCCGCAGCCCAATGGTGGGCATATAGTAACCCCTCCCCCGACTGGCTCGATCGTGGGCATAAGTTACAAAAACCCCTCCCCGACTGGCCCGATCGCGGGCATAAGTGAAAAGAATCCCCCGACTGACCCAATGTGGGCACATAGGTGAATAATTCCCCTCCCCGACTGGCCCGATCATGGGCATAAGTGAAAAAAAAGCCACCCCCACTAGCCCGATCGCGGGCAGAAAAAGTTCAACCCCCACAAGAACATATCCCTGGTGGTCCAGTGGACTGTGAAATCGATCGCGGGCATTAGAGTCCACACCCCCAAGGTCCACCTACCCTGGTGATCTAGTGGCCCCCCCAATGAATTCATTCACATATCTGGACTGCCTTGTACGGTATGGGCTGCACACCCATTGGCTCTTGCTCTGAACCAATGGGCGTGCAGCCCTACCGAGCAGTCACGGCGGGCGGCGGGCGCAGGCAGGTGGATGCTACCGCCCCCCGGCTGACGGGGGGGGTGGTGGGGCTCTGTGGGTGGGTGGGGGGGCCACTAGATCACCAGGGTAGGTGGATCTTGGGGTGGACTCTAATGCCCGCGATCGGGCCTCGCGTCCACTGGACCACCAGGGATATGTTCTTGGGGGTTGAACTCTTTCTGCGCTGATCGGGCTGGTGGTTTTTTTGCCACTGCCGTGGTCCGGCCAGTCGAGGTGGGGAATTTTTCATTTATGCCTGCGATCGGGCCAGTCGGGGGGTTGGGGGATTTCAACAGTTATGCCCGTGATCGGGCTGCAGGGGGCATTGGTCCCCGATGGCTGCTGCCTGGCAGGGCGCCAGGCACAAGTCCTCAGGGATCAGCGCACCTGCATGCCCCATTTGCATGTCACCTTTTGAATATCGGAAATTTGCGCATGGCGCAATGGAACTTGCACCACCGCATCTTGAATGCTCCACTCTGACCACTTGCGGTGGTGCAAGTTCCACTGCACCTTGCACAGTGGCTGTGGCTGGGGGTGATATTCAAAGGAGTTGCTCAATAGCGCAGCTCCATTGAATTTCACCCAACCACACCCCTGTGCAACTATTTTGTGCAGCGCAAGGGCTTGCACCACAGAATGGTGCAGTTTGAATATCCAGCCCTCTATCTATATCTGAATTACATTGGTTTTCCCTGCTCCATGTCTTGGGCCTGGAATATATGTCATCGTTCTACCCCCCAGGTCATGTGCTATTCAGCCTCCGCACTTCACACCCTCTGCTCCTTTTCCCCCACCGTGCCCGTTCCACCTATCAGCGTTGTCGGGCTTTGGGTATTGCTCATGGGGGGCGGGGTGGGGGATGTGAACAGTGGAGGTTGGAAGAGTGGGGCACTCACATCGGGGTAGTTAAGCCCAGAAGACGCCCAGGGGCGAGATGAAGTCTAGAAGGTGGGTCATCTTGTCTAGTCCCCATACCCAAGGCACCACCATTGGTGGTGGGCAGGAGGTCAAGGCGGCCCAGGAGTTCTGTCCAACTCGGGAGGTGTTATGTAACGCCAGATCTATCAGGAACAAAGCTGCAATTATTGCAGATCTTGTCGAGACAACATATCTGGCATGCATCACTGAAACCAGGCTGGATGGAAATGCGGGCCCCATACTTGAGGCTGCAGTTCCGGCCAGGTATTCGGTAATACACTGCCCGAGATTGGACCTCAGGGGAGGGGGAGTTGCGGTCTGTTTCAAGACCGAATTGGATCTCACAAGTGTACCAGTTGAGGAATCTAGGTCATTTGAATGTGCTGTAGTAGCAGGTGTGGGTTATAGGATGGCTCTCATCTACCGTCCACCCGGGGATGAGAATCTATTCCTTAAGGAAGTAGCGGACTTCGTGGTTGACCTGGCATTTGAGTCACTTAGGCTGATGGTCCTGGGTGACTTCAATGCCTGGATCGATGATGAACTCTCGCAATTTGGACAACACTTCCTCCAGTTGATGATTTCACTGGGCCTCACAGAGGTTGTTACCTCTGCTACTCATAAACACGGCCATTCTCTTGACCTGGTCTTCCTCCTGGGGATCGAGGACTCTGACATGGGGGTGGAACCCGTTGGATGATCCAACCACTACACTGTGCGATTCAATTTTTGCACCCCTCCTCGTAGGCCAATCCCTGTGGAGATGGTCCAGTACTGCCCTTTATGGGATGTGACTCCTGATGGCCTAGCAGCGGTACTTGATCTATCAGAATTTCCTATGGCATGCATGGATCCGGAGGTTTTGGTTTTGGCCTATAATAAGGCCATTGCCTCAGCACTGGATTCCATTGCTCCAGTCTGCGTTCGTTCTCTCTCCCTTTGCCCTCAGTCTCTGTGGTTTGATGGGACCTTGAGGGAGTTGTGGCGACTAGGATGAAGGTTAGAGCGGTGCTGGCAGAAATCCAACTTAGAAGCCGACCATCTTAGACTGCCAGAGCATTATTGACTCTATCAGTCAGCAATCTCCCGTAAGAAGGCAGATTTCCTGTCCGGGGAGATTGCTGCCACTCAGAACTGACCAGCGCAGCTCTTTAAAACTGTGGCCAGGCTGTGCAACCCAGCCTGTCTGCAAGTTCAAAGAGCGTTTTCATAATTACAGTGTGAAGAGCTTGCTCGGTTCTTTGCTGATAAGGTGGCCAACATCAGGCTAGAGACCTGTTCAGCACACTCTATGGGAGTTGCTGATGATCGATGCTTGACCACTGTCCTTCCTTTCTCCTGGAGTTCTTTTGACCAGCCGGAAATCATGGATGTTATATGGATTGTCCAGAATATATGCCCTACATGCTGTAGTTTAGATCCGGGCCCTACAGCCCTGATTATGGGCTGTTGTGATGCTATCGGCCTGGTTCTGGCACAGATAGTCTGGTGCTCCCTTGGCTCTGGTGAGTACCCCTGTTCCCTGAAGGAGACAGTGATGACACCTCTGTTGAAGAAAGATTCATTGGACCCAGACTATCTTGCAAACTACAGACCTATCTCTAACCTTCCCTTTGTGGGGAAGGTGATTGAGAAGAAAGTAGTGGCTGTACAGCTGGAGAACCAATTGACCATCCATAACATCTACGAACCTCTCCAGTCCAGTTCTCGAAAGAGGCACAGTACCGAGACTGCACTGGTTCCGGTGCTCAATGATCTCCTGATGGTGAGAGATCAGAAAAAACGGTCCATTCTGGTACTTCTTGATCTGTCATCAGCTTTTGACACCGTGGACCATGGGGTACTGCTCGAGTGCCTGAGATTCATCTGTGGTCTTTCTGGTTTAGTCCACAGATGGCTTACATCATTTCTCACTAGCAGAACTCAGAGGGTGGTGTTGGGGGTCTATTACTCTGAGCCTATCTCTCTGTCATGTGGGGTTCCTCAGGGCTCAGTGCTGTCCCCCATGTTGTTTGCGGGTGTATATGCTGCCCCTCAGAGACATTGTAAGATGGTATGAGCTGAGGTTTCATTGCTATGCCAATGATACCCAGCTCTACCTGTCTTTTGTGCCCAACCAGGATGGAGCACTCTCAGTATTTAATGACTGCCTCACTGAAATCCAGGACTGGATGAAGTTCAGCTGGCTGAAGTTGAACCCAGGGAAGACTGAGGTGATGGTTGTGGATCCAGGTCACTGGATAGGGGGGTTGGGAGCAGGTCAACCCACGGGATTATTCCTGTGGGATTCTGAGCTCCCTACCTCTGAATGGGTACAAGACCTAGTGGTGATACTTGATGAAGGGCTGACACTGCAATCTCAGGTGTCAGCTGTCATTAAGTTATCCTTTTATCACCTGAGGAACATCGCTAGGATCAAGCACCTTGTTCTGTCCGGTGATCTTTCTACATTGATCCATGCCTTTGTGACCTCACGTCTGGATTATTGCAACTCCCTCTACTTTGGGCTGCCTGGGGTTGATATCCACTGCCTACAGCTGGTGCAGAATTCCACAGCCCGGTTGTTGAAGGGGACTTCTTGGTCTTGCCACATCACACCGGTGCTGCAGAAACTGCACTGGCTGCCAGTTCAGTGGTGGATCACCTTCAAAGTCAGATTGCTGACTTACAAAGCCCTATGTGGACTGGGCCCTGACTACCTGAAAGAGCTTCTGGTCCCTTACCACCCTGAGTGATTGCTCTGCTCGGCTAACGAGGGGTTGCTAGAGATTCTGAGGGTTTCTGTAAAATCTTCTGGGGCACGGGCATTTATGTTCGTGGCCCCCAACCCTCTGGAATTCTCTACCCCGTCGGATTAGGGAGTGCGTGACCTTGGGGGGATTTAAACAGGCATTAAAGATGCATCTATGGAGCAGGGCCTATGGTGATTAGGAAGACAGATTTTAAACTGTATATTATATTTATTATTGTGGCTTTAGCATTGTTTTTAATTATTTTAACTTGTACTGTGCCTTGACACTTGAAAGGCGCATTAAAAATAAAGATTATTATTATTATTATTATCTGGGAGCTGGTTAAACAAGCCATACTAGAGGCCACAACATTTTGAGTGAGAACAGTGTCAAAAAGAAAAAAAAAACATTAAAACAAAAAAAATAGGACTCACTAATCAGGTTAAGTCAACAATTAGAACCCAAAGAGAAGCTCACCACATACGTAACAGGAACCAGGATGACAATGTCTGGAACATCTACAATCAGAAATTTAAGGAAGCCAAGAAGGCTGTAAGGCTAGTGAAGATGTCAACTAAACTTTGGATTGCTACAGGTATCAAATCTGGTAACAAATAATTCTTTCAATACATGTGAGAGAAAAGAAAGAAATGGGGTAGGACAGTTAAACTCACCAAGGGGGACAAGATCATTGAGGATGACGGACAAAAAGACACAACTTCTTCTGCTCGGTGTTCACCAAGGGACACAATAGACCATTGCCTGAAAGTGGCATTAAAGCAACTGATAGATGGATTCCATGGATGGAGACCCTGAAAATTACCACTAATGGAGTTAAAGAGGCACTATTGCACCTGAAGATTGACAAAGCACCAGGGCTTGATGGGCTGCACCCAAGGGTGCTCAAGGAACTTGATGAGGAGCTGGCTGACCCACTGACACATTTGTTTAACCAATCATGTCTGATGGGTGTGGTACCAGGGGATTGGAGAAGAGCAGAGGTAGTACCGCTTCACAAGGGAGAAAGTAGGGAAGAGGCTGGCAATTACAGGACCATCATCCTCATATCTTGTGGGAAGATTAATGGAAACCCTAGTTAAACAGGATATAGTAGAATACCTACTGTAGATAAGAACAATCTCCAGGATGACAGGCAACATGGTTTCTTAGTGGATAGATCATGCCAGGAAAACCTTATTACATTTTTTGAATAGGTGGCTAAGGAATTGGATAACGGACACCCAGTCAACCTCCTCTACTTCTAGTTCAGCAAGGCTTTCGACTCAGTGCTACACAATTGCCTGCTAAGAAAGTTGGAAGACCTAGACATTGCTGTAAGCTTAGTCAGGAGGGTGGGGAGCTGACTTAGGGATAGAAGCCAAAGGTTAGTTGCCAATGGGATGAGTTCAAGCGACAATAGTGTCACTTGTGGTGTGCCCCGGGGATTGGTCTTGGGCCAGATCCTGTTTAATGTATTTATTTGTGACGTAGGCAACAGCATTCAGGGTAAGCTCAAACTCTTCATGGCTAAAGTTAAACTGAATGGTAGGGTTGACAGCAGGGAGGCAATTAGGGAACTTCAGAATGACTTCCAAAGGCTAGAAAGAAGGCCTAATGTCTGGCAGCTGAAGTTCAACGCAAGTAAATACAAGGTGTTACATCTGTGTAAAGGAAACCCTAGGACAGATTATTGGCTTAATGGGGTCAAATGCAGCACCTCTGAGCAGGAAAGGGACCTTGTGGTCATCATATGCAACACCATTAAACAATTGAGTCAGTGCAACAAAGCTTATGGCAAGGCAAATAAAATGGTGGGGTGCATAAGGAGAGGATTTGACAGCAGGAACAAGGAGGTGATCCTCTTACTTTACAGGACCCTGGTGAAACCCCACCTGGTGTACTACATCCAGTTTTGGAATCTGCACCTTAAAAACAAAAGGGATAGCCTGAAGACTGTGCAGAGAAGAGTGACCAAGATGATACAGGGCCTCCAAGGTCTCTTGTATGAGAAATGCCTGAAGAAGCTAAACTTATTCTTGCTGGAAAAAGAGATAAGAGGGGATATGACTGAGAGATTCAGGTTCTTGAGAGGCATAAGTAAGGTGCCATACATAGAACTATTCCAAAGGGTCACCTGCTCAACCACCAGGGGGCATGAATGGAAGTTATGGGCAGGGAGCTTCAGAAAAGATCTAAGAAAGCATTTTTTCATGGAAAGAGTGGTTGAGCCCTGGAACGGCCTACTGGCAGAAGTAGTGAGTGCAAGGGCCATAGCAGCTTTCAAAAAGATATGGGATAGAGCAACAGCTCAAGGGTGAACTGCAGAATCAGGAAAAGGTAAAACTGAAAAGTTAAGCTAGATCCTGGAACCTAGAAGGTCTTGGAAACTCTTGAGCACACTAGATGGATCCACAGTTTCTATGTAACTGAACAGAAATGGGACCTTGGTGTAAATATATCCAATGACCTCAAGGTGGCAAGGTAGTGTGGCAAAGCAGTAGGCATGGTCAGCAGGAAGCTAGGATGCATAGAGAGGGGTGTCACCAGCGGATGGAGAGAGGTAGTGTCACAACTGTATGTATCATTAGCAAGTCCCCACCTGGAGTACTGTGTCCAGTTCTGGAGACCACATCTCAGGAAGGATATAGATAGAGTAAAGGCTATCTAGAGGAGGGCAGCTATATTGGTGTATGGGCTACATCATAAGCCCTATGGGGAGAGGTTGAGGGTTCTCAGTATGCACTATCTGGATGAGAGAAAGGAAATCAGAGACATAATAGAAGTCCATAAATACCTCATGGTGTTAAAAAATGTACAGGAGGAGAGTATTTTTCAGAAGAGAAGGTGCATGAGAACAAGGGAGTGTGCAAGGAAGCTGGAAGAGAGGAATTTAGGAAGGGTGCAAGGAAGTACTTCACAAGAGTAGAGGATGCCTGGAACTGTCTTCTAGTGGAGTTCGTTGGGTGAAAACAATGGTAGGTTTAGAGCATGCATAAAAAAGGCACAAAGACATTTTGGCAGAAAAGTGGTGGTGGGATAGGGTAGGGTACAATAAGTAGCTGGAGGTCAAATAGTGTCTGTGGTGACAGTATTGGCAGGGGTAAGATGTCCTTATCTGCCAACAGAATCTACATTTCTATGTTTCTGTATTTCCCTTATGTCTGTCCTACTCATGGGCGAAGCCCCCTACTGTTTTCACCTCCACCACTTCTGCTGACAGTCTATTCCTGGTGTATACCACTCTTTCAGTGAAGTAGTACTTTCTCACATCCTTCTTTAAATTGCCCCTTTCGGCTTCATTGCATGCCCTCTGGTTCTGATGCATTTCCTCTTTTGAAAGAGACTCTGTTCCAGCACAGTTTTTTTTTGTTGGTTTTTTTTTTAGTTTTTGTTGACCAGGTAAGTGCACTAGACAAATCCTTCCTATTTTCAGGCACAACCCGGGGGAAGGGGATACAGACAAATGCCAACTGACCTTGAACCAGATTAAGCTGTTGGTGGTATTTTTAGTGAATGAGGGAAATTTGGCCAGGACACCGGGGAAATTCCCCTACTCTTTTCGATAAGTGCCATGGGATCTTTAACATCCACCTGGACTACCACCAATCCAGGCAGATGGGACCTCGGTTTAACGTCTCATCCGAAAGACGGCACCTCAGAAGTGCAGCACCCCTCTCATGCTGCACTACAGTGTCAGTATTGGGATATTAACCCAAGTGCCAGATGTGGGAACTGAGCCCACAGCCCTCTGATGTCCCGTCCTCAGAGGCGAGTGTGCTACCTACTGAGCCACTGACACTGACACTGACACTGTTCACTACTTGTAGGTCTTTGTCATGCCCCTCTCACTCTCCTCTCTTCCAGGATGTGCATGTTGAGATCCCTCAGTCTCTCCTCATAGGGCTTTTGGTAAAACCCCTGCACCGTCTTAGTTGACCTTCTCTGGAATGACTCCATCTTATGTCTATTATGAGGTGTGGCCTCCAGAACTAGACAAAATACTTCAGGTGGGGTCTCACCTGTGAGTGATACAGTGGCAACACCACCATTCCCTTCTTTTGGAGATACCTCTCTTAGTGCATCCCAGCATCACACTGGCCGTACTCACTTCTTTGTCACACTGCCATGCCACTTTTAGGTCATTAGATATGATAACCCCAAGGACCTGTTCATGCTTAGTGACTGAAGGTATCTCCCCCTCAACATATACTCAGTTAATGGGTTCCTATGCCCAAGGTGAATAATTTTGCACTTTTCAGTGTAACCCCCTAAATGTTGAGGGTGTTAACCTGGACCCCTCCACCCCATGGTCTGTTTGCCATCAATTTTAGTGCTTTCTCTGGCCCTTGGGACTTCAGCCTGGTGGGGGACCAGAGGATCAGATTGCCTTGATGCTGCCTCCTCAGCAAATCCTGAACATTTGCACAGATCTGCAAGTTCAAGCAGCCACCTACTCGCATGACAGAGCTGCCTCTGAGCAGCTTGAACTTTGCTGCATGTTGCTAAGCTCGCTGACCTGACCACCTGCAACTTTCACTGCAGCAACCATAGCAACACACAGTGACTCCCTCTAATGTGCTGTGGCCCCGGGACACCAGCAGATGGGGCTTGGAGACACTAGGAGGGTGAGAGTAAGACAGACCTCATGAGTTGGTGCCACTGTACCTTTAAGAATAGAGTGACCATCAGTCGCTTTCATAAGAGGGAAAACTGCTCTGCATTGGGGGAGCATGAAATGGCACTCTTGATGGGCACGTTGAAGCCCTTACAGACATGAAACCTCAACTGGATAGATAAGTACAGAGTTTGTTGTTAACCAGGGGTAGCAACAATGAAATCTGGGCAGTAGCCCCCAACAAAAGAACTTAAACTTGCAGCAACTGTTCTTTATGTGAAACAGCTGTCATCTTTCTGACCCCTGTCCTCACAGATTCCAATCAGAGATCAGGGATAAAAACACATGAGACTAACAGCATTATGGGAGAGTGACTGTGCAGTGTGCTAGGTGCCTATTCTTCAAACAAATAGGGTGTTGAGTGAACGTTCTGTGTACTAATTCTGTGGATGGACAACCCTGTGTGCCACTCATAAGCTTCCTTTCCACCAGAAAATGTTGAGGGCAGTTCCAGAAAGGGGAGTCAGCAGTTAGCTCTCAGAGACAGAGAAGGGCTGGTGTGCTTCTAGCCAGAGTCACCTAAAAAGCCTGCCTGGGCATCTACAGCCAACCATCAAAGAGTGACTTCAGAGGTTTCTACAGTCTGTGTATACAGAGACTGAATTGTGCACCTACTGAAAGTCTTAGGAGGACATTTTCCTAAGAGTCTGTGACCAGCCTTGAGAGAAAAGGAGGTACACACATGCCACAGTTGCTAGCCTTTCAGTTCCAAAGAGAGACTACTTGAGTACAACTGTGAGAAAGCTTGCATCAGTCTAGCAGACAATCTGCAATGAGGCTGGTTATTGCTACTGCCAGGTACTAGCTAGCACTCCACAGTAGGGTTCTGAAGCCTAGACTTGTGTGTGAGGTGTGTGTTCCCTGTTCCTGTGACTGGTTAATGCTACTGCCAGGTACTGGCTAGTGCTCCACACTAGGGTTCCAAAGCCTGGATGTGTGTGTGAGGTATGTGGCCCCTGCCCCTGTGACTGGTTAGTGCTACTGCCAGGTATTAGCTAATACTCCACACTAAGGTTCTGAAGCCTAGACATGTGTGTGAGGTATGTGGCCCCTGCTTCTGTGACTAGTTAGTGCTACTGCCAGGTACTAGATAGTGCTCCAAACCAGGGTTCTGAAGCCTGGAGGTGTGTGGCCCCTGCTCCTGTGACTGATCTGTCCTGTGGAGAAGGAAGAGCCCAAGAGGTCTAGACAATTGCAGATGCAGACACCCTAATTTCCATTCAAAGGCACCTTTGAACAGCTCCCTCAGTTACAACAATTGAACCATCAACCTGAGAGGAACTGCATCTGCAGAGGAGGAAGAGAAGGAACCCAGCTGACAGGGAAGTTGGTACATCAAAACTGTAAGTTCTCTCAGGGCTTGCCTTGCAACTGGGAATACCTTGTTCTGAGTTTTCTCACAAAATCTACAGATTTGGCGAACAGGCCAGGAGTTACAAATACATCACTTGGAGGTTTTACCATTTAAGCAGTTGCATGGCCTGTGGAATTTTGGGTTTAACTATTTTGTTTGTTTTAAAGTGCACCACATCTTGCCAGCCAGATGCAACATCACTGGACCGGCACCGTTTCTACAGCTGGGTACCCGGTGAAGCACTTGGAGCTTGGACACAATCTGAAGATAGAGGGGGGACGGCTCAGGGACAATGTGTGGAAGTATTTTTTCACAGAGAGGGTGGTGGATGCATGGAACAGCCTTCCTGAGGAGGTTGTGGGGTCTAAAACTGTGGGAGAATTTAAGAATGCATGGGACAGACATAAGGCAATTTTTGTGGGGGGTAGGAAGAAATAGGCTGTTGGTTAAATAGGATCTACAGCTTATCCTCTAGGTAGGAAAATGGGCAGACTAGGTGGGCCAAACGGTCCTTATCTGCCGTCAAAGTCTATGTTTCTATGTTTCCTTTAACTCATTTACACCACATGAACTCTTTGAAAGTTCCACCACTCGCTTCCTGTACACTCTTAACACAACATCCTGGGCTTTTCTAAGCAAAATCAAGCCATACTCAGCATGCCACAAACAAATGTGAATACCTCATGAACCATAAAGCGCTATACACAATGGGCCAGATATTCAAACTGCATCATTCTGTGGCGCAAGCCCTTGCGCTGCTCAAAAAAGTTGCGCGGGGTGTGGCCAGGGCGATATTCAACGGAGTTGCGCCATAGAGCAACTTCTTTGAATATCGCCCCCTGGCCATTCATTTACATATCTGGATGGCCTTGTATGGTATGGGCTGCACGCCCATTGGCTCTTGCTCTGAACCAATGGGCGTGCAGCCCTACCGAGCTGTCGGTCGACGGGTGGTGGGGTGGCAGGCTGGTGGGGTGCTGCCACCCACCGGCTGAGGAGTGGGGTGGTGGGGCTCCGTGGGTGGGTGAGGTGGGGGGGCCACTAGATCACCAGGGATATTGGACTTTGGAGGGGTAGGTTTGACGTTATGCCTGTGATCAGGCTTCGCGGTCCACTGGACCACTAGGGATATTGGACTTTGGGGGTGAGTTTGACGTTATGCCCGCAATTGGGCTTCGCAGTCCACTGGACCACCAGGGATATTGGACTTTGGGGAGGACATCTGATGCCCTTGATCGGGCTGCTCGGGAGACATAACGTTCTGCCCGCGATCGGGCTAATGGGAGGTGGAAATAACGTTCCTGCCTGCCATCAGGCCAATGGGGGAATAACGCTATGCCTGCGATCGGGCTAATGGGGGAAACAGAACATTCCTGCCTGCAATCAGGTCAATGGGGGGGGCACTTCAGCCCACAATCGGGGCATGGGGGGGCACCGCCGGGAACGAGTGGAGGGCCACCCACAGGTGGCAGCTGCTGTGTTGTACCCTGAAATGTGGCAGCTCACCTGTGGGTGGCCTCGACTTGATCCTTTTTTTTTGGCGTAAAGTTGTGCGGGCGCAGGTAGGGGGTTGCACCTGCAAAACTCTGCAGGGCCTGGCTGAATATCGGGCTGAGCAGTTTATGCATGGTTCCTCCCCCTTTGGTTGCGCATGCCTTTATTAGCATTGCGCTGTTGCTCAGCATGATTTGGGGGGCGCAACTGCCTCCTGCTGAATATCGCAGAATGGCGCATTTCGGACTTGCGCTGGCGCAACCCTATTGCGCATGGCTCAACTCTTTTGAATATCTGGGCCAATGTCTGAGTGGCAAAGTTGTTCAGCACAAAATTACCTTTCCAGTGGAGCTATGCAATTAATTATAAGCAATTTCTTTTTTTTCTGTACTAGCCTAAATAGCAAAAAAAGTGTATTTTTTTTGTTTTATTTTTTTTTGCAAAAAAAAGGCAACATAAACCATTTTTGGTAGGAAAATATGTAACATATCAATACTAGATTAGGCATCCATACATAAGATGTAGGTACAAAAGTAATTTTATATTAAAAAACAATTTTCGTAATATAAAACATTTATTTCTTCCCATTTTAGTCAAGGTGCTTAGGTGAAGCTTGAGGTACAAATGTCAGTCATACGCACCATACCCTGAACAAATGCGAATAACTCCTAAAGTATACAGCACGTGATAAACACAAAGTATCAGTGGCAGAGTTGTTCAGCATAAAATTGCCTTTCTAATGGTGCTATGCAATCAATTCTAACCAATTTGGTTTGTAAGTAATACAGAGAAATAGTGCTGATGACCTGAAATGTGTCCAGGCAAACGGGAAGTCTTTGGCTGCCAACTGAAGTTGTTGTGGGAGACAAAGGGGATGATCTGGCTGCCACCTACAGGCATTTCCCAGAGGTGATGAGTTAAGTTCTAAGGGTTAAAACTGGTACCAGTGGGTAGTGCCCCACTATGGGGGGGGGGGCTTGTAAAGTAAAAGATTTTAGTCTTCTTTGCTGCTGCTGCATTGTTTTACCTGGTTGGTGGTGGTGGTGGAGGTGGGGGCACTGTTACTAATACTGCATGTTTTAAGATGTTTAATGGCCAAGACTAGTCAAGCACTTACCTTCAGTCCTGCAAGTACTGTTTACGAGTTTCTTTCAAAAACAGTTTTGCTTTTCATTTTCCCATGTCTTGTAAATCTTCCCTGATAAAAATGTTGTTGATATTTTACATTTTGTCTCATGAGCACTTTATTAGTGTAAGACACTAATTACAGTTTTGTTGTCTTGAAGGTTGCACTGTTATTTTGCATGTATAGGGGTACACTGCTGGGACTGGGGAAGGTACTGCATCCCAGGGGGTTTACTCCTCTGACACCAGGCGGACTTAAACTTTACTCTGAGTGGAAGCACCATGCTAAAATTAAAAAATCTGAAAATGAACTCCACCAATCAGGAAAATCAGAACCAAAGCCATTTAACCTTGTTTAGAGCTCGCAGGGCAGAAGTACTAACCATGACATCCACTGCAACACGGTTCTGTATTACCATTGACCAACAGCTGCCATGTTTTTCACCACTGGTGTTTCCCCAAGATTCCTGAGCATTCTTTCCACCCTCTCCTGATTGTCCACTCTACTACAGATTTTGGTATTGTTTGCAAAAAAAGGCATACCTTCCCTTCCGGTTCACTGTAATGTCACTTATGAAGACATTGAAGAATGACCGGTCCCAACACTGAGCCATGCAGCACCACGCTGCTCCCTCTTCCATTCTTACAGTAAGTGTCGTTAACCACTACTCTCTGTTGTCTATCCATTGAACAATTTCTAACCCAAGTAACCACTTTGGATTCCACCTCTATCTTGCTCAATTACTTAATCAGTCTCCAGTGTGACACAGTGTTGAAGACCTTGCTAAAGTTCAGGTAGGCCATGTTCACTGCCCTTCCCTGATCTATTTCCCTGGTCACCCAGTCAAAGAAGTGAATCAGGTTCATCTGGCATGAACCCCTCCCACCTCTGTGAAGCCATGCTGTCTGTGGCCTTGCAGGCCACTTCATTCAAGATACAGCACTGAGATGGACCCCCTGGCAAGGCATGGCTGGGCTGTACACGAAGTACTGCCACCACCTTTCATAAACTGGTGTGATAAATTGTGGTTCAGGGGTGAATAGTAGAGACACTCCAATCAACTGAGCCTCAAGGGCTTTGGCTATTGCTGGCCTCAGTGAGGAAACTACTCATTTCTCCATGAATATGGGAAGTCAGTAACCGACCCAGGTTTAATGGAATAACACAGCTTTATTAACAACTGACCACCTGCACGAAGGAGAGTTAGTACAAATGATGACTTTAAACATGGCCCTCGTAGGCAGGCCAGATCTACCCCTTTATACCTGGTACCAGGTCTGAAGCAGTTCCAAATGGGAGCTCCCTTAATTCTATCCCTGGGTACTGCAGGTGCAGAATTGTTGCAGGCCCAAAGATGTTGCAACGGGTTGTCCAGCATTGTTGCATGTTAAACAGGGCAAAATACTCAATTCCCCAAACCTCAAAGGCCCTGCAATTACATAAATGGTAGAGAACCCCTGAATATGAGGTATTTGTAATACAGAAGTGAAGCAAGGTAAAACAGCAGGTGCTGTCTCTTGAAACATTACCTCACTGTAGCATACTCATGGTTTCCAGACTCAGATGACTCCTCCAGATGCAGCAGGCCACTGGAGCTCTGCTCTCCCAGGGTGTCTATGATGCAGGTTGGCTTCCTCCCTCTACTCTGTGTTAACCCCGCTACCTTGGGCACTGGCTGCAAGCTCTTCTGATCTTCTTCCACTCATTCTAGATTGCTGAGGCCCAGAGTCTGACACTCACATGTATGACCCTCACTTGTCCTGGCATCCAGCCCCCTAGGTCAGAGACAGCTGGCACCATGCTGTAGTGCCCTGCTGCATGTCATGAATCAGCAGGCCTTGGTCTTTTCCTCCACACTCTATCTTCAGTGTCACCCACGTGCTGGCTTGCATGTGGTTGCCACTGTCTTCCTTTATGGAACTCAGCAGCTCTGTTCACAGTTTGCTCTCCACTTTTGAGGCCTGTGCCAGCACAGCATGCATCTATATCCCCTAGGTGGTGCTATCCCAAGGGCTAGTACCCCTGCCTATATGGCTAGTGACAGGTTAAGGGGCCTAGGTCCAGTGACGGGTGCCTCCACCCAGAGGTCAGGGTTGGTAGTGGTTAAACTAGCTTGGGCACAGCCCTCTGGCACACTGTGACCCCCTTTTGTTCCCACTAGTGGCCCACACAGTACACGGGAGTTACCTTCCCAATACCTCACATATGCACACTCATTACACATACAGTACCCACTTACCCTCAGGACTGATTCTGCAGCATGTCCCTGAGGACCCCCTGTAAAATAAGGTTAGGCAATGCCACAGCAACTATGCAATATTCTCTGCTATATGTACTGACACCACAAGTAGGATATAGTTCAACAAACATAAATCTGATTTATTCAGGGGGAGTAACAAGGAAGGGGAATCAGGCTGATTTTGCATTAAGACATATAAATCACAGTACTGTGCTTGAAATTTAGGGTCCGAATGTCACACTCGCTGGGTACCCAGGATGGTGGGAGCTAGCCAGGTCTGTTGCCCGGGGTTGGCCAGCTGGTGCAGCTGGTTGGGGCCCTAAAAGAAAGAAGGGCATGCACAGCAAAATTGTAATCCCGAGCAGAGGCTCAGTTCCAGAAAAAGAAAGCACAAGTAAATCAGATGGCATACTTCTGATTCATAAATTGTTGCAGGGGGTTGCCCTGAATTGTACTCATGATACCCAATACAGATTACATTATGGATGGTGTTGTTTCTGGATTTCCAGCATTCAGCACACACTGCAGAGTGAGGGAAATTAAGGTCGCAATCTCCCTCCAATTTAAGACACATTTATATGTAAAGGAAAGTACTGTACCAAGCAGACTGCTCCACGATCCCGATTGCAATTACTGCAAAATACCCGGTAGCACGCACAGCATCAGCAGTCCCTGACAGGCCGATCACATTCAGCAAACTTTTGGTCTTCTTCAGGTTAAGCCTGGTTCCCACACTTCTGCTTCTTCTTCCTCCTCAAAAACTCGGATTCAGTCCGAACTACGATTACCAATGGCTGCAGACCGACTTTGGGGCCTACACACGCGCTTCCCGCATGAATTACTCGCCACTCGAACAACAGAGCTCCTTCTCTCTTCACTGTCACCTCGGATCTGGCTTGCCAGCAACAGTTCAGTGCATTTCCCTTAGATCCACTAGAGTCCAGTTGGCTGATGAAACTGTCAGTCACAGCAGGGCTCCCTCTATAGGTGCAAAAAAGGCACCATTGGACCAGAACTACACTTTCCAGGGGCTCCTTCCATTTAGCCCCCTTGTAACAAGCTCCAGCTGGGAGTCCCTTTCCTGATTGGTCCAAGCAGTCTCCATTTTTGGGCTCCTCCAACCCAATTGGTCCAGTTCGGCAGTTCAGAACCAAAATGGTGGGGCTTCATAGAACAGTTCATGCTGCAAGAAAAGCAGGTTAAGCAAACTACATTTTCATTACTTTTCTAAATGGTTTCTGGCAAACAGTTACATCTTTGAAAAGAGCTCCCTCTGCGCCACTAGCGATGGCAGAAACAGTGCAATTGCTCAGAAGCTTAAGCGGGACTCGAGCAAGGAACACACAGTCCCCCCAGGCAAACTAATTATGTCGGCGTGCAGGCAGAACTTAAAGAGACAGTGCTCATATGCTTTGGAGTGCGGGCAGCACCCACAACTATATGTATTTTGCCAAACGCCAGCTAGGCAGGGAGCACTTAGGCAAGCTCCTGGACGGCTTTTAGGAACCCCCATTTGCAGGGGGTTACACATCTACTCCCAGCACTGCAGATCTTAACACCACAGCATTTTCACCAGATCTGACCTCCTCCAGTACAGTTCTGCCATCATAGGCCCTGCTTACAGTCTGACTTGGTGTGTTAGAACAAAAGACCCAGTGCTACCCCACCAAAGAAATTTTGCAAGTCATTAAATTGTTATAATGTGCCCTCTGCCTCAAATGGCTGCTCACTTATTACATTCTGCTACAATCCTCCTTAACTTGTTCCCCTATGAACCGCTACAGCTTCCCGCCCACCTCTTTCCTGCAAAACTCTCCCCCTACATTCCTCCCCATATCCCTTCCTTCCACCTTACTCCCACCCCCTCATTCCCTCCTCTGTACACCACCTTACCCTCGCTACCCACTCACTGTAGCTTGGCCTAGGCCCCTGGCAGGGTTCTCTGTATCCTGGTGGGGTTCAGAACCTAAGCAAACAACTTCCTTCCTCTTTCTCTGACCCTATTCATTTCTGAAAGGTCTAGGTCTCAGCCCCTCTTCTCTCCCACCTCCCTCTCTCTTGGTTCTTCTGAAGCCCACTCCCCATTACTGCCTACTTCCCTCCTGTCATGCTCTGTCCCTGCTGCCTACAACCTGCTTCCCTCCTGTCACGCTCTACCTCTGCCTTATGCAGGCAGGGTCCACAGTATACTGGAGGGGCTAGGCCCCAGCTGACCCTTCTTTTCCCCTAATCTCTAATGCACTTAAGAGTCAACCTTGCACTTTTGTTACACCTTCCAAATTTTGTTCTATCTGTGTCTCTCCTCACAATTTTGCCCTAGTTGCTCTAGTTCAACCTCCTTGAATTCTATCCAGCCATTTTCTAACTACAAAGCTATGTCCCACCAAGTGTTTGCCAAACATATTTGTGCTATCATATCTATCTAGTTCAAGACTGTTAGCATTATATCCAACTAGTTCATACCTGTTAGCATTCCTCCTCTTCAGTATTTCTGTATAGTCTGCTCACTTTATTAAATGTAATTGAATTGTATATCTATGTGTACCAAATCTCTGCATACTATCCTTACCTGCCTTACAACTGTATGTTAATGTTGATCTTGTAACTTGAATGTTTAATGTCTCATTCCAATTGTACCTCTTCCCCAGGTCACACCGGGAGACGAGCAACTTGTTGCTCAGTGTGCTTTCCTGGTGAAATATTTCAATAAATATCTTGGGGTTCTCCTTGACCAAGAGTTAACCTACAGACCTCACATTGACTCCATAACTCGGTCCATCCATCAAAGGCTTGGCCTTCTCTATCGTCTGGGCAACTCCCTTTCCGGGGAGGCGCGTCGAGCCAATGCCTACAGCAACCTCCTCCCTACCATCCTATATGGTGCCCCTCTACTGCAGTCCCTCCGTGAGTCGGTACTCAGTAAACTCTCCTTGCTCTACAACCGAGTGGCTCACTTTGCTACCTATTCCTCCCCTAGGAGGCACCACTGTGAGGCCCTTGGGGACCTAAATTGGCCCTCTCTGTGGCACAAATTGGCTTACCCAACTGCCTGCCTTGCCTACAAATTTTCTACCCTTGGTTCCCCTCCTCACCTCTGAGGACTCCTTACCCCTAAATCCCAAAGCCGAACCCTCCGATCCTCTGCTAATCGCCCCCTAGACATCCCTCGGATTCACTCTAACCATTGCAAACGCCCATTCCAATACGCTGCCTCCTACCTATGGAACTCCCTCCCAGCCAGCCTGATTGACAAACCTTCCCTCACCCAGTTTAAATCTGGCCTCAAAACCTATCTCCTCGAACTCAGCCTTTGTGGCTGTAACCGCTAGCCCCCTAGTCTGGGTCTCCTGCCTACCTCCACTGCCTTAACCCCGCCTGCCCTCCTGAAGTATCTCCTGTGCTAGGCTGTTGAACAGACTGCTTACCATTTCTCAATTCCCTTTAACTTTGTTGTATCCTGTAGTCTCTTAACTGTATGTATGAGCCTGAGTATGATTATTGATGTATGATGTATTTTTTTTATATCTGTTATAACAACTGTAAATGTTCCTAAGTTTGTATTCTCTGTAACTAATTCTGGGTGGCCCTGAAAAGGGACTCCAGGTCTCAGTGGGCTTACCCAGTTACCAAAATCTAAATAAATAAATAAAATAAAACTTCCCAAAGGGGGGGGGGGAGTTGGGGTCTCTTAGTTTTTCAGATCAGAGCTCTGGTGTGAAAGTAAGTATAAGCTCAGTCACCAGTCAGAATGGCGGATCTCCCCTTGGCTCAGGCCATGTTCTAAAATGCAACTGTCAGAGTTTCATCCTTTTAAAATGTAGTGCACTGCCTTGCTGTCTCACTTCAAATAAGGTGCAGTCTACAGCCAATGTACTGGTGATTGGTGCAGAGCCAGCTAATGGTGACAGCCACATATCTCTAAACAATGAACAAATCCAAGATTAGCAACTCAACTCAAGCACTTTCACAAACTCTGAAATGCTTTTCTCATTGTGTTTCTACTAGTTATGGCATATATAAGTTAGACAAAAGACCTGGTGCACCCCCCCAAAAAAAACCTGGCAAGTCATTAAGTTGTTACACTGTCTTGGTTTCTGCATGGGGCTGTCACTTCATAAACTCAACAGCCCACAGAACACAGTAAACATGCCAGAACCTGTTGCCCTTCCTTTTCAAAGAAGCCTCCCAGATTCCCTTCCCCTGCTAAGTTTCTGAGTGCAGGGATGGAGTCGCCGGAGCGGGTCCAGTACAATACTCAGTTAGGCTTTCTGTTAACCGTGTATCCATTAATTTCCCCACCACTGAGGTGAGGTTCATCAGCCCATAGTCCATAGTCTCTTCCCTGCTGCCACCCCCATGCAGAGGGGCCACATTCACTCTATTTCTGTCGTTAGGAACCATGCCTGATTCCAGTGAACTGTTGAATAAGGCCATCAGAGGGCAGCCAGCATCCTCCTGAGTTCTTTTAGTACCCTTGGAGGTAGTCTGTCTGGTACCAGAGCTATTTTCTCTTTCAGAGCTGCAAGCCACTTCAGGACTTTTTCCTCTAAAAATGGACTTGAATCTGCCTCATCCCCATTCCTGCTGGTTGCTGCTCTTTGGTGGTCTCACCCACCATTTATTTAAGAAAAAAAAGTTTGAGCTAATGGACATCTTGAATGAACAACATGGGGGTGCAGGTCACGCTGGAGTGCATGCTGTGCACAGAGATGGATTGGGCTGCCCAGTGGACCCTGCTGTCCCTGGTGAGGTCAGACATGCTGCTACGCTTGGTTTGGTGTCATGTTCTGGAGCCTAAGGTTATTAACTGGGCATAGGGCTAACTTGAATAAGGGCATGCGTACATTCTTATGCTGGACAGATTGCACACTTATCCACTAGACAGGCGGCACAGCTGTGACACACAAGGGAAATCTGAAGTCTGATGCCTTACCAAAGGAACAGAGTCCACCTGTTGAACATTGGATGCAACATATTTAATCTCTGAATACAGAACATGCTAGAATCCATTATGAACTGTAAAGTCTGCAGCCAGTTTTGAGAGTGACAAGGAGATTTCGTTGGGACAAATCATGGACAAGAGTTTTTTGTGCTTCCCCTGTGACAGATAGGGGTGCTTCAAGGAGATCAGCTAAAATATGTACCTCATCCCCCTGCTGGGCCAAAACTGTGGAGCTGAGGGTTGGAAAGAAATGGAGGGAGGAAGGGAGGGAGTGGATTCCCATCCTGTCAGGGGTAGGGGTAGGGGTGAAGCTGGAGGGAGCATGCATAATCTTCACAGGTGTTGGAGGTGGGAGGGCCCCTCCAGGGTAGGCAGCCCCCCCCCGTTTATTTATTTGATTTTTGTTTACCCAGTAGGGTACACTAGGCAAATAAATGCATATTTACAGGTATGACCCGGGACAGTACGGTATGCAAAAACAAACAAATACATGATGCAAACAGGTGTAAGAGACAAGTAATGTGGCACGATCATTCATATTACATTAATAAGGTAACCATCCCAGGGAGGGGTATGTTTAACAGGTTAAACACAGGTGTGCAAATGTCCAGAATACAAAATACTAGCACCTTTTAAGGTGGATTGGCTCAAGGATGCATCTGCTTCTGAGATTTCCCTGCCATTTGGCTGGATTTCGAATTAATTATGGTAAAAATAGCAGCTATGAAAATAATCTGCTGTATATGTAAGTGTATGGCTTGATTTCTGAATAAAATTGTTCTGCAATCTTTTAACCCCAAATGTTAGTGGGTGTTTTTCTTTTTACAAAGGGGGAGACTTGATTGTGGGCCTGGGTTGTGGGAGGTACTGGAAGCTTCCGTGACCAAAGAGACACAACCACATTTCCCTTAACACTACAGTACAATCCTGCCACTTTAAAGGATTACGACATTTACAGTAGGAACCCCTTTCCTGGCTCCTCTCCTGCTGCAGCACACTATGAATATTAATGAGCTGGTATAAATGATAGGGAGACATTTCAGAGGTGAACAGGAAGTGTAGTTTAGTTTCCGAGAGCAGCAAGGACAAGAACACAGAACTGACCACAAAAGGAGTTGCAGAGCATTTTTTTTCTGTGAATAGTAATTATTTTCCAAGTCCAAAGGCTCAAAACACTGAAGAATTACATCTGCTCACGCTTCTAAACAGCGTAGTTTCATACCGTGAGGAGGTGGTGTCGGAAACTGAAATAGAGGATCATAAAGTTGGAGGTGAGAAGCTACTGTATACGATTGTGCTTAAAAATAGCATTACCTGGGCACATGGGGTTAGTTTAATATGTTTAATATCAAATTGAATTATATAGAAATGGTAGCATTTCAAGGGTGTTTGTTCTTTTTCAAATCTTTAACTATGTTTCTATTTCTGTGTTCTGACTGACTTGACCTTGTATCTTTTTCTCTTTCTATCTTTTTATGTTTCTAAGTATTCTGTACCAATTCATATACAGTGGTAATATAAAAGAATAAATAAACAATAACAGTTATCTATTTTTGCTGGCAGTTGGTTAGTTTATTTTATGGTTATTTTACTGTTTTTATGTTTTTATTTATTAGTGTTGATGTTTTATCTCTGTTTTGTATTAGCGCTTTGATTTCTTGAAAAGCACTTTATAAATACATTTTAATTTGATTTGATTTGATAATAATAGAGACTTTCAAATACCCCAGAAGTATTAGGAAGGTGAAAGAGGATAGCATCTTTCAGAAAAAAAGATGTTCAAGACAAGGGATTGTGTCAGTTGCTCTTTAAAGTGGATATGTGAACTTTGCCATAGAAAATTGGATTAGTAACCTGTAGTAGTTGTGAATCAATCTGCTACCATTCAAACTGCCAAAAAGTGCTGTTTTCCATGAAATAAATGCTTTTATTTCTGTGCCCTGTTTCATTTACATAACCCGCCCCTTTTTTCTCAGTGTTGCAACCCCCATGCGTGACATCATACAAGGGAAACAATGTGTATAAGCACTCTTTTGAAACAGAAACCTCTGTTGGTCAGTCTTGGTATAGCAGACATTTACACTACTGACATAGGAGAGTGCATTGCTCAGTAAAGAAATCCTGTCAGCTAGATACTATGGGCTGGATATTCAAAAGGGTTGCACATAGCGCAACAGTGTTGCACCATGCGCAACCCACTGATGCGCCCTGGCGCAATATTGAAAAGGGAAAGTGCACGGCACAAATCCTGATGTGCCAGAGTGCATCAGTAATGTATGCAGGCACAGGTAGGGGGGGCGTGCCCATGCATAACCTGCACAGCCAGATATTCAGCCCAGGCTGTGCAGAGCCATGCATGCGCAACCCCTACCTGCGCCAGCACTAAGTTAAACCCCCCCAAAAAAGGAACAACTGATGGCCACCCACAGGTGAGCTGCCACATTGCAGGGCGCAACATGGCAGATGTCACCTGTGGGTGGTCACCCGAGTTCTGGCTGCATCTGGCGGTGCCCCCCATGCCCGATCGCGGGCATTTGTATAATAAAATGAGAATTATTGCACTATCCCTGGTGGTCCAGTGGACCGCTGTTCGCCCGATCATGGGCATTTGTATAATAAAATTAGAATTATTGCAATATCCCTGGTGGTCCAGTGGACCGCTGTTCGCCCGTTCGTGGACATCTGTATAATAAAATGAGAATTATTCCTATATCCCTGGTGGTCCAGTGGACCACTTTCTGCCTGATCGCGGGCATCTGTACACAAAGAAAGGACCAATATCCCTGGTGGTCTAGTGGTACCCCTCCCACCGCCCACTGAGCCCCCCGCTCCCCCTCGTCAGCCAGTGGGCAGCAGCACCCCACCCACCTGCTGCCCTGCACGCACGCTGACTGACAGCTCAGTAGGGCTGCACACCCATTGGTTCACGGCGTGAGCAAATGGGCATGCAGTCCATACCGTACTACACATTCCAGATATGTAATTCATTCTTATTGAAAGTCAGAATACCTTTCACTCTGCATACTTGTGGTTTGAATATTAAAACAAAAAAAGGGTAAATGAATGGCCCTGGAAGATGGGTCCTTACAATACAAGTAAGTACAGCTTTCCAAATAAGAAGTGCTCTGTGGTAGTTTTTATTTTTTAGTCACTATTGCTCTTGCAGTGCCAAATTATTTGTATGCAATTTATCTTGTAATTGTAAGACTTTTTGACAGTCCTGTAGTGTGGATGGGGCTTTGTATTTGGTAAAACAACATAAGATAACACAAGAGTGCTACCAGAATTTATGCAATAGGTGTGGGCATAAATACTATGTGATAAATGTAAAATTTTACATTTATACACTTAGTAGATGCATCATCACAGAGTTTTATACACATAATAGATATGTCACAATTACTCTGGAACACATTTAGAAAGTTCAGCATAAGTACCAGTGCTAACTATATATATATATATATATATATTTTTTATTTAGTTTTTGTTGACTGGGTAAGTGCACTAGACAAATCCTGCCTATTTTCAGGCACGAACCAGGGGAGGGGGATACAGATGAATGCCAACTGACCTTGAACCAGATTAAGCTGTTGGTGGTATTTTTTTTAGTGAATGAGGGAAATTTGGCCAGGACACCAGGGAAATTCCCCTACTCTTCCTGTAGGGGGATCCATGTCGGACTGACTGCTGGACATCAGTTGGTGCTTGGAGGTTGGAGGATTGAGACATGCGGGAGATAGGGGAGAAAGCCTCCTCCCCTGTCTTGAATACCTTGAGAGGCAGAAACGAGTTTTTTGGTCACTTCCATGGATCAGGTAGCTCGAAGTAAGAAGCCCGAGGAGGCTCGAAGACCAATAATCTTAACTGGGAAGCACCTGGATGAGGGTGGCCAGCAAAGAGATTTAGCACCCTTCCCTCCGATGGAAACAGAGGATGTTTCAACAACAGAGCAAAGCACTAAGGCGGAGGACACAACCCAGGTACAGGAGGAGGATACAGAATTACAGAGGGCCTAACAAAATTTTACTGACTGTACTCACAAACAAAAACAGGAACTTTTGGCACAAATTTCTGCATTAGAAACGAATTACAACATAGAGCAACAACAGATTGAGGAAAAAATGAAAAAGGCTTATGGGACATTCATCGGCTATCGAAAATATTCCTAAAGTGTTTATTTTTGGCCCTGATTCAGAACTCTCAGATGGTACTTTACATCAACAAACTGTAGCCAATGCAGTAGGTACAAACGATCAGGAATGAACTCCTGGTGTAGCACTCTCTAAAGCCGGTTGGATACCAACAGGAACGGGAGGTTGGACACTGGACCCTGAGATTCCACTTCCGGGACAACAACTAACTCCAGAGGGAGCAACTGCAAAACCACAAAACCATGAGATGCCAAATAAAACTCCAGCCCCATTGACACCAATGGCTGTAGGAGTTCAGGAACCTGTCTCATCTAATACCTCGACAGCCACCAAAAGACTCTGAAGCCCCAATAGTTACTTATGCTAGCTTATTGAAAAAACCTTTGGAGCAAGCAAAAAAAGGCACGCAGTTAGACTGCGGTATATGGGCAGGTTGGAGTACCCTCCTGATAGATTTTTTGTAGGGAAGCAATTATTAAAACAAGACCTGGGCTTTACGCCCTCAGAAGTATATGCCTTGATTCATGCACCTGGAGAATCCACATTTGATGTCAGTTTTAGTACTGCCAAACTGTTGGATAGATTCTGGACTTTATATACGGCCCAGAAAAAAAACCCTTTGTGGACCCCTTTTCAAGCAATACTCCTTACTAAGCCTACTTTTAAAATGGTAATCATTTTGTTTAGAATTGAAGGGATTAACATAACTGATGTGATGTTTTGGCTAGAAATGAAATGTGAAATACAAGGTACACCAGACCCCATAGTCGATGAAGAAGGGTTTTGGACAGGGAGTTGGAAAGTGAAAGTTAAATTGAAGCAAGATGATGCAGCTCCCTAACTGCTTTTACTTAGGGAAAGGCAAAGGTATCCTTTTTTATCAAGGGCAACCTCATTCTTGTTACAAATTTGGGTCCCATAGGCAAATTAGTAATTCCTGTGAGGTGACTAAATGCCTACAATGTGGTGAAGTAGGTCATACAGGAGCCCACTGCATCTTGACTCCTGTATGTCATCTCTGTGACGAAACTGGTCATTCCTTTTTTTCCTGTCCATGGGCCTCCCATAATACAGATAATGCAAACTTTGCCAAACATGATTTTTATATTAACAGGGCCACAAAACAAGGGACGAGTCCTAGGGGAACACCGAAGCCCCCTCAGCAGAAGCAAGGGATGGACAATACTCTTATAGTAGAGAGGTTTGAAACTGGGATAATTCCCCCCCCCACTTGATGAGGGCCTAAGTGGAACTGAAATGTTACCCTCCCCCAACCCCACCCTTGACCTCTGAAGGACAAGGCTTTCAAACAGTAGAGCCCCAAAAGGGTAAAGTAATAGAACCTGCCCCTCCTTCTGGGGCTACAGAAGGTATTACTTTACAAAATAAATATACTGTTCTATCAAGGGGAGATACGGAAATGGAAGAGGATTCTGACGTTCTATCAGAACAATCTTCACAAAAAGACGGGATGTCAGATGTGGAGGAACATCTCCCCACCCCGAAGAAACATCAAAAAAGAAAAAAAAGGGCAATGGGGAATAGATATAGTTTGAGGAAAAAAAAGACCCTGGATTAACATGAATGGCAACTAACATTTTTTTAGCCTCTCTTAACACCAATAGTGTAAAATCAGAGAGGAAAAGGAAACCTACGTTTGCCTATTTTAGAAATCAGAAATACGACTTTGTTCTTTTTCAAGATACACGCATGACTACACCTGCTGAAATTCAAAAGTGTAGGGCAGATTGGAATTGGGAAGACATCTACTGGTCTGTCAGGGAAGATACCTGTAGCAGCTTAGGGATCTGCATTAATAATCCATTAGTTAAAGTGACTAGGGTGTACACATATAGCCAGGTCGAGCTTCTCTTCTAGATATAACCCTGGAAAAACAAGATTTTAGAATTATTAATGTGCATGCACCCCAAGATAAAGCCAAGTGAGTGCAATTATTCAGTCTAATACACCCATATCTTCTAACAGCAAAAGCGGTCCTCTTAGTTGGAGAGTTTAATTGCAGCAGGTATAAAAAGACAGAGGGTCAGTATCTGAGAAAACCTATTGCGATGCAGGGTTTCTAAATAAAATGCTGACACTAACTAAATTAAAAGATGTTTTTTAGAAGGTTCCTCAGAAACTCTGTTCACTTATTTTAAAGGAGCCTTAAAAACCAGGATAGACTATTGGTGTATCTCCCCCATTTGCCAGTAACTTATTCCAAAGTAATTCCAGTAGCTACCTCTGGCCATTCTATGCTAGAAATTAAAATTTCATATTCACCAGAAGTTACAATAGGAAAGGGATATTGGAGACTAAAAACTACCCTATTAGATAAGAAAGAGAATTTGGCAAGGCATTCTAGATATTACAGCAGCACGAAAGTCAGTCTTTTTTCTTTACGATTTTCCTATAGAATGGTGGGAAAAAAGTAAACAAGATTATACGGAATTAAAAAAAAAAGCAGGAAGAATCACAGGGAACTTCCGAAGTACAAAATGTGAAGAATTACAAAAATAATTATATTATCTTTTCTCTCTCTACAGGTTAATTCTAATCAAGATTACTCCGCACAGATTAAAATCATTAAAACCGAACTGGCCTCTTACCAGTACGACAGAGGCCGTTCTTTAGAGTTTGAGCAAAGATTCATTACCTCAGAGTCTCAGATACATGTTAACCCCTATGAGTCATGTATTTCTAGTGCTAATAATAAAACAATTTCTTCTTTAAAAATTGTGAGCCAGATTATTCAAGGCAATTCAAACATTATGGCTGCAGTAGGGAACTATACTAGTTCCCTATTTGGGAAGGCTCATAAAAATTCAGTGGAAACCAGCTTGTGGTTGCAAAAGGGACTTTTACCAAAACTCTCCCTAGAAGATAGTTTATCACTTCAGCAGTCTATTTCAGAGGAAGAACTTGAAACAGTAACATCACAGCTTATGGTAGGTACATCACCAGGACCGGATGGATTACCGCATGTATTTTATAAAAAACTTTTTCCTCTCTTACACATGGAATTTACTTCTCTTTATAACTTTATGATAACACATGATGTATTACCAAATATTATGTATTTAGGGCTTATGATCCTTACGCATAAATCAGGAGATAAAGAATCCTTAACTAATTGGAGACCAATTTCATTATTAAATTCTGATTTAAAATCCTAACTAAATTATTAAACAATAGGATACTAGCAGTGATACCCCATATAATACATCATACCCAGACATGTTCTATACCAGGTCGGAAAATCTCAGATATTTTGACAATGATAAGAGAAATCCTAGAAAAAGGAGATAATGGGGAACTGATGGGATACCTTTTGAATATGGATCAATCAAAGGCCTTTGATAGGGTCTCACATGTGTATCTCTGGACATGTTTAGCTGAGAATGGATTTCTGGTAAAATTTATCAGTTGGATACAATTATGTTATAAAAAAGCTACCTTATGTAAATGGAGGAATAGGATCCCCTTGTAGAATTAATATAGGGGTAAGTCCTATTTTATATATTTTGTCTTTGGATCCCCTTATTAGACGAATCAATTCTCATCCAAGAATACAGGGTCTTTCCTTTTCCAGTCAAGACACTGAAATTAAGACCCTTGCATATGCAGACGATTTATGTATTTTCATTGCTGATCAAATATCGGTCCCTTATGTAGCTTGTATCTTTCAGGAATTCTCTGCAGTCTCAGGATCTCAAATTAATTAAAAAAAAAGTAAATGTATTCCCATTGGACAGATACCGGTGGATAAAGACCAGATTATTGCTATCCCTATCACGCCTACAGGGATAAACGTTCTGGGGATTTATTTTGGCTATCCTAATTCTGCACAATTTAATTGGGATTATACTATTAATATTGCATTAGATAGGATTACACGGTGGAACCAGTGGAGAATGAGTAAAAAGAAAAGGATATATATGATTCATACCTTTTTATTACCCATGTTTTTGTATCTCAGTTATGTATTGTATATCCTCCTCCTAAAAACCTGGAAACTAGACTCCTCAGCTGTTTTTTTCAAAGCATCTAGGGGAGTCGTTTGAACCCAATAAAAAGAGGTGTATTGTATTTAGAAATTTCTTTAGGAGGTCTAAAAATTATTAACCCAATCATCTTTTATCATAGTATTTTCCTATATGCTAATATTAAGCCCATTCTAACAGGGAATTTGGCCTTTTGGTGCCCTTGTGTGGCAGATCACTGCTGGCCTTTAGTGCAAATGTGGAAACAGGCAGGAATTTTACCTAAACATACTTAGCTGGCAGCTTATCCTGTTTATGTACAAGATTGTTTTTATAAAATTAAGGCTTGGAGAATCACACCAGCATCTCTTGGATCACGGGATAGAAAACCATTTTATTTAACTATACAACAGCAATTTTTTCTATTTTGCCCCCATATTTAGATAGACCCAGGAGGGAAACAAAAGAGATCTCAGATCAATTTTTAGATAAATGTATCTCCCCTTTGATGTGGGACACAGTATGGCTTTGTGCCCATGGGAAATTACCAGTTAAAGATAACAGGATAACAGGACAAAGGGACATCAGAAAGATTATGTCCTGAACTGACATGTATGACACAACCAGAAACTATGAACCATCTCTTCTTTGAATGCCCTTTTATTATGGAATTTTGGGACTTAGTATATAGGAAATGGCCTTTGTTACCAAAATACTTTATGACGCCAGAGACATTGTTTCTCAGGATATTTCCTAAGGGAAGGGTTTTCTGTAACAAAAGTACTTTGAGGAGTGCTTTAGCTTACTTTAAATATTGGATTTGGCAAGCTAGATGTAAATTTACTCTACAACAAATTACCTGGTCACCTGAGCAACTCTTCCAGGCAATTTCAAGTAATATATGTGCCATTAAACAGCAAGAACGCAGGAATGTTTTTTTTCCAAAGGATTGGGTGGGTTTGGATTGGTTGGGAAATTAGAGGGTAGGTTACTAAATATCAAGATGATTATTTTGAAGACTATTGACTTCACTGAATGTTTTAATTTATTTTTCCCTTGGCGCAACATCTATAATATTTAAAATGGAATTGATTTGGTACTAAATTCCAGTTGACTCTTATGTATGTTAGGATATATGTACTAAATGAACTTTGGATGGTTTAAAATAACAGTATTTTCTGATTTTGTTTATCTGTATATCCATTTATGAACATGATAAGTTCTTCTCAATACTAATTTATTTGGTAGAAAATAATGATTACTTTTTAGAATCAATCTTCACATAATTTATACTGGTCTTTATGTGTATTAGTGGCAATCATGTATATTGGAACAAATATTGGTTTATCTATAATGTTCTCTAAATTTTGGGATAATTCCTACTCCCTGTAGTAGGGAGGGATGGGGTATGTTTCCTAGCATCAAGTGTTTGTGACTAGAGTGTGGTGTCAAATGGATTACTTATTTATGATTTCTTTTCTGTGCTTCTTATGAATACTAACTTATATGTATTCATATACTTATATGACAGCCTTAATTAATAAATTTCCCCATATTGTTAATATATGGGAAGAGGGATGTATTATCTATGATTATATTTTGTCTCTAAATCCTTTCCTTTTTCCTTTTAGGATGTTTGTTTATAATACCTTTTGATTGGTAAATGTTGTGTGTATTAACACTGTGTAGTACTGTTTCTGAGATTACTGTATAATGAGACAATTAATTTATGGTTTTCCTTTCCCTTTTCTCCTTTATTAGATTTGTATGTCTTAATATAATTTTGTATATTCTGCTTTCAAGTCTTTGAATAAAACAATTCCCCTACTCTTTTCGATAAGTGCCACGGGATCTTTAACATCCACCTGAACTACCACCAATCCAGGCAGATGGGACCTTGGTTTAACATCTCATCTGAAAGACGGCACCTCAGAAGTGCAGCACCCATCTCATGCTGCACTACAGTGTCAGTACTGGCCCCAACCCTGTGGAATTCTCTACCTCGTCAGGTACGAGATTGCCCGACCATCGAAACTTTTAAGGAAGCACTTAAAACATATCTTTTTAAACAAGCATATAATGATTTTTAATATCTTATTGTGTGGTTAATTTATTGTTTTATTAATATTGTTTTATTATGTAGTGTACAGGCGCCTTGGTTTTTGGAAAGGCGCCTTTTTATAAATAAAGTATTGACTGATTGATTGATTGATTGATATTAATCTAAGTGTAACCCATATTCAAATGCAAATAACTTTAAAATGAAAAAAGATAGCATTGCATAGTGTGGTGAGCATGAAAGTTGTTCAGCACAAAATTATCCACAAAATGAGTGGCATTTCATTTACAGATACTTTATAGATTTTTTAAAATTAGCAAAAAAGAGCAGAAAATGCAATTTATGTTCACTTTTTCGACAAACATATGCAAAAAAAGATCAACTTAAATGTCCATGCACTGACAGAAAGCATCGCTATTGCATGAATGAAATATACAATGGTGAGCTGTCAGATAAATGATTTATCTACACTTGTGCTGTTTGACCTCGGACAACTCATTCATGGCTTATGCCACTCGTGAGGTTACCAGAGGTCAAACAGCACTTGTGCAGATAAATCATTTTTATTTATTTATTTTATTTGAGTCTAGGATTACAAAGTACCTTTGAGTCGTGGCTCTTTTACAAAGGTTCCACGTCAGTGAGTACAAGCATACAGCATCAATTACAAGATAAAACATTCAGTAACACCGATGGTCAAGACATGCAATTACAGGAAATACAGGAGACACAAGGGACAGGGGGAAATGACAGAGGTAGGACAGAAGAAGGGGGGAAGAGAAGATCAAAGAGTGTGAGGAGGAGGGGAGGAAATGGGGGAGTAACAGGAGGTGAGGAGGAGTAAGGAGAGAGGTGGGGAAGGAGAGGGCAGGGGGTGAAACAGGGCAGGGGGTATGGCAGCCCAGGGGCATTGTCAAGGACAGACAGGGGTAAGTGCAACTGAGGGGCAGTGGTGATAGCAAAGTGCTTGGTGAGGAGGCACATCAGGCAGCAACAGCAAGGGGCAGCTAGGCAGAGTACTGCTTAGTCAGGGCAGTCACAGGAGCTGCAGGCAAGCAGAGAGAGGTGAAGCTTGGACTTGAGAGCACCAAGCGTGGGTGAGGCAGAGACATCACTGCTGAGACTATTTAGCCAGCTGGGTGCCCTATAAGCAAAGGAGCTTTGACCTTGGGTTGTGCGACAGTGGGAGATTTGCAGAAATTGTGGTTTAGACCTCCTGGTGTTGCAGTTGTTGTTTCTGGGTTTAAGGAGAGCTCAGACTCTAGGAGGAGCAAGGCCCATCATTATTTTCTTGACTGTGATGCAGGTTTGATATTTTATTCGACGGTCAAGTTGCAGCCACCCAGTTTGAGAGTAGAGGTCACATGTATGAGTGAGATGGTGGGATCCAGTGACGAGTCGACAAGCCTAATTGAGGGCGGTAGTAACACGTTTGAGAGAGGTGGTGGTGGTGGAGCCATAAAAGATAAGTCCATAGTCAATAATGCTAACAATAGAGCTCTGGACGGTGACTGACAAGGCTTCAGGGGTTAGATGTTTCCTGTGATGGAACAGTAGGCCCAGCCGGGTATTTGCAGCTTTTGCAACATTATTAATGTGGGCAGCATAGGAGAGATGGGAGTTGAGGGTAATGCCAAGGTATTTGAAGGTTTGGGCTTGTTCAAGAGTGACTCCTTGCTTGGTTTTAATGGAGAGGTGATACTGCTTATTTTTGTTGTGTGAGCTGCTGAAAATCATGGCCTTTGTTTTTTTTCTGATTTAGGATCAGTTTGTGCTTTGAGAACCAGTTTTTGACTGATGAGAAACCCAGCTGGAGGTTTTCTTGCAGTAGTTGGTGGAAGGCTAGGATTACCGCATCATCAGCATAGAGTATGATTTGTTCTGGACAGGAATCTGGTAGTGAGTTCAGGAACAGGCTAAAGAGGAGGGGGGCCCAGGATAGAACCCCGGGGAACTCCTGAGCAGACAGGTCTGGCATCAGAGAGCGTATCAACAATTTTTACTCTTTGAGTCCGGTTGTCTAGGTAGCTTTTGAACCAGTTTATGGAGTTGGGTGAGAGCCCTGCTTTCTGGAGCTGGACAAGCAGGAGGTGGTGGTGGATGGTGTCAAAGGCTTTTGTTAAATCGATGAAGATGGAACCAGTTTGCTGACCGTTGTCCAGTGAGTTGTGGATGGTGCCAGTGAATTCAGGTAGTGCAGAGGAGGTGCTATGTCCTTTTCTGAAGCCGTGTTGCTGTCTGCACAGAATGTTGTGTTTGTCCATGAAGTCAGTAAGCTGGTCTGTGACAATACATTCCAGGGCCTTGGAGAAGGGAGGGAGGATGGAGCTTGGTCGGAAATTCTCATGGGCAGTTTTGTCACCACTTTTGTGTATCGGGATAACAGTGGCAGATTTCCACTTGTCAGGGAACTGGCTAAGGCTGAGAGAGAAAGAGAGGTTAAAACTCCTGGTCAATGGCTTGAGTACCTCTTCTAGGGTGAGAGATAGAAGTTTGAGGTTGAGTGAGTCATTGCTGGATCTGGATCTGCTAATGGCTTTAGTAACGTAATTGCAAACCTGCTACATCTTGACCACTTTAAAGTAGAAGGGCGGGTGACTAGCAGAGGCAGTGGAAATTGGGGACATAGGAGCATCCTCTTCTTTGAAAAAATCAGGAGGGAGAACAGTTTATCTGACAGCTTCCCATTGTATATCCCATATTTATAAAATGGCAGGAGAAAATTCAGTAATCTGATTGACTTTTAGTTATGTATAATAATTATTGGAGAACATAAATATCAACCAGATTACTGTTTTGTTAAAAATGCATATCAACTGGATTTTGGGTTATTATGCTCCAAAGGCAAAAAAAAAAACTGACATCCAGCTGATATGACATTCCCCAAAGAAAAGACTTTAAGGGCCCGATATTCCAAACTTAGCACTGCACACAAACCATTTGCATTGGGCTAGCGCCAGATTAGCATGGGAGTGCAATATTTAAAAGGGCCATTAGCACATGCAAACCGCATTAGTGCTGGGCAAACCGATGATGTATGCAAGGCGCAAAACAGAGGGGGTGGGCCGGCACAATATGATATTCAGCGCTTAGCACCATGCTAGGCACCATTGCGTGGCTTAGAAGGAGAAGAAGAATCAGCCTTTATATAGTGCTTTTCATACACAGTATACCCCAAAATGCTGTACAAGCAATGCTAGACTGGTAGTGAAGTGACTGAATGTGTAGTGGCGGCCATATCGCACATCATCACCCACACACAGCCTGGATAATTGCATGAACTGGTTTATGGGAAGGGGACTGCTGGCCAGGACACTGGGAATGTCCCCTACTCTTTGCAAAGAGTGCCCTGGGTTCCTTTACTTCCACCTGGACAACACCAGGATGTTTAGAAGGGACCTCGGTTTAATGTCTCTTCCAAAGGAGGCACACCCCATCAGTGCAGCACTCCCCTAATACTGCACTTGGATGCAAGTGAGTTTAAGGTGCAAGCCCAATCCCAGTGTGGGATGAGAACCCACGACCTTGTGGTCCAGAGGCGGCTGTGCTACCAACTGAGCCAAGCTGACACCACTTAGCATGACACATTGCAAGGTGCAAAATACGATCCTGGAAAAGGTGGTCTTAACTTGAGCCAAACATATTGCACTGCTTGTGCGTCATTAGCACGACTTTGCATGACCCCAGCCAATATGTAGGAAACACAGCAAGGCGGTCGTAGGGCCACAGATGGAGGGGGGCCTGCAGGACAGCAAGGGACAGGCGTGATGCACTCTGGGTGTGTCATAGGAGGCCGTAGGATGGCAGGAAATTGGACTCTGCAGAGCCGCTCCAGTAGGTAAAGACTGGGCAGACTAGGTGGGCCAGGTGGTCCCAAGCTGCCATCTAATGCACTGTTAAAGGTGCTGTGCATGTACTGTATGCTGCTCCATATGGTGTGGCTGGCTGCTGACACCCCTGCCCAGCAATGCGTATGTCACTGTGAGTATCCCATGCCAGTTGTGCAGCATCTGTGAATTGCACAACAGCAATACAGTACAGCCCACGGTCAGTACACAGCAGCATGATGGGGCTGTCACTCTGTACAGTGCTGCAGGCAATGCTGCCTGCCATGCCATAGACAGTGCTGTGTCCCACACCCCCCACTGGCCCCCAGCCACTGTATGGCACAACCTACAGTACAGTTGGACTATTGTAGCCAGCACCACCACCAGTGCCTGTGCACTGCAGTCCCCTGGAGTACAGTATAACATGCGGTTCTAAACATGTGTAGCCTGCAGCACCTACCATGCTCTTCCCGACTGACCTACAGGTGGAGCTTTGGCAGACCCTGCTGTCCCCTGTACTTCCAGACTGACCTACAGATGGAGCTGTGGGCCCTGCAGTAATGCTGGGAAAACTGCATGCAAATCAGGACATAATTGAGCTGCAAATGTGGCTGTTTGCCCACTGACTGGATAAGTAGGCTCATTTGCATGTCATTTTTGAATATAGCCCTGGGCAAATGTGTTAGCACTGGGCAAATGGCTTAACGCCATGCTAGACCTGCGCAAATGGCTGTGCACTGCGCAACCATCACGGCATCATTTTTCATTTCTGCTTATTGTACATGCACATGCACTGCTGCCTGCAACTCTACTGATGCCTCTTTGTTGCTGGCACACACTTTGGCCACATATTCCACCTCTACAGTGTTTCTTCAGTCTGTTTCGTCGCTGTGCCCTGTGTTGCTGTTGTGGTTTGCACTTCCTGGTTGCTATATTCGGTGCTGTCTTATTCCAGGGCTAAGTTAGCCCTGGACTCCCAGACCAGTTTACACGGCTTCATTTCCCTGTTATATTCAGAAGCTCTTTGCCCTGGGCTATTCCTTTTGAATATAGCTTGCTTTTTGCTCCAGGCAAAGTTTGCCTGCCAGGCAGTGTTAATTTAGCCCCAGGGCAAAGTTTTGAATAGCTGGCTCCAAAACTGTTGCATTCCATTGTTTCACAAAAAGTATTTCAACTGCAGTATTTTCAACTGTGTTTTATTTACATACAGTTCAATTTCTTCAAAAATAGAACTGCATTCTAGCTAAAACATTTATTTTTCTTTCAAGCTGCCAAACATACAGTTTAAATCTTCACACCAGCAATTATAAAAAATAAAGGATAGGTAAGTTTGATGTTATGGATTTTTTTTCCCACAACCTTGGTGTATGATGACCACATAAACCTTTCAAGCTTCACTCTTGAGGTTTATGGGTCATCACACACATCAGGTGTGTGAAACAAAATCCATAATGCACACTTACCTATCCATTATTCTTTATGTAATAACTGGCTTGCATTTTTTACCATTGAAGGAGCAGGTTATAATTCACCGTTGTAACCTGTGAGTTATAACGGGGAGCACATGCCACCTGCTCCATCAGATGCCTTGCACTGTACCTCAGTGTGTATCACATATCAAAACCTGACAGAAAATCACCCCAGTAAGCTCCGTTGCAGCGATAATAAAAACGTGTTGTTTTTTTTTTGCAAAATGAAACAGTTGTCAGTCACCTTACCAGCAACATGTCAGGCTGATTACAGTTGGAAAATCACTCCCCTATTTCTGTACAAATGGCAAGAACACCCAACATCATTAGCCTAATTAGCATAATCTCCGAGGCAACCAATGATCAGCCTAATTAGCATAGCCACAAGACACCCAAAGTAAAAACTTTGAAGAAAATGCTTTAAAATCTTTCCAAAATGGACAAATTTTACAGACTTTTCAGCACAGAAGTACACATTTCTTTCAAGGTATAATGCATTTTACTGCAATTTCTAAAAAAAAAAACTTTCAAAGCTGACCCATGTTAGCTCTACCACTCTTAGTGGAAGCAGTCATGTCATAGGTTAAAACAAATACAACATTTAAAGGTCATATGCAGAGGTTTTTAAAACTAAAAGAAACAGCACCATCTAATAAACACTGCTATAAAACCTATTTGTGTTAAAGGTTTGTAACAAAAGTCAACAAATTAATGCACTTTTAGTGTCTTTTTGTTGTGGTCTATTTCCCCAAGGTTGCTGGATGCTGAGTCAGTATGCCTCCAGGCTGCTGATGTCATTTGGGGCACTTGCCTGTTAGGAAGTTGTATTTCTGCTAGTAATACAATGCTGGTAACTTCACTAGTGTTGATCAGTGTCTGTTTTACAATAATTTGGATTTAATACTTCAAATAATTCAAATTATCTGCATTAATTCCTACTAGTGTCAGGATGTCTAAGCTAGCCCTGGTGAAAAGATACTTTTAAAGTGACTTATTGAGGTTTGCCATAGAAAATGGGAGAAGTGACATGAAGGAGTGCACTTTACTGTTCCCAGAATGCCTCACTATATAAATTATTATACAATGGCAAGAAAATTTCCAGGGCTCTGATTGGTCAGTGTGTGCCTGAGACAGTGATGTTATTACACAATAATGGCACTGTATTGATTTTTTTGGATGATTGGAACTACTTTTAAGAAACAGAGATATATTGCTACACTAAAACTCTACTAAAACTTTTTATTTTGTATAACATTGAACCATTATTTTGTATAGCATCGAGCCATTGTATAATTGCAATAAGGCACTCCAAGGTGTGTGTTATTGTGTAATAACATCACTCCTGGGGTGGTGGAAGCACTCGGCTTTGCCTCATGCTTCAACCCACCTCAGGAGTGACGTTATTACACGATAACACACACCTTGTCATGCCTTATTGCTTAAGTGTACAGCCTTTTTCTCTCTGTGCTCACTGAAGAAATAGGAGTCAACATCTCTCAGTATAGAAGTCCTGTAGCTAGATATGGTAAGTACAATGCATTGTTGTGAAAATAAACAAACAAAAGCTTACATTGTTGACACCAGCACGCAAATGTGGAGCAGCATCTCAGAGAATGGAAATTGTAAAACAAGTTCATGTTTCATAGGTTGATACAGAGCTTTTAAAGACTGAGGTCCATTTAGCTTGCCAATTTTTTTTAATTTTAGGAATACCCAAGGATGTTCTTACTAATTAGGTAGGGGTCAAGCTTATTTTTGAATTCATTCACTGTTTTACTGGCCACCACCTTAATTGGAAGCCCATTCCAGATCTTAGTTACCCTCAATAAACCATTTCTTTCTCCTATGTGTGCAGAATCTCTCCCCACTTAGCTGTAATGGGTGGGCTCTGGTACTATATATCTCTTCCCTCAGTGCCAAGCCCAGCTGTTCCCAAATTTGAACATCAGTAAGGGCCCTAAAAATCAGGCACATATCGCCCTGCAGTCTATGAAATTCCAGCGAATACATTCCCAGATTTTGTAGTCAATGCTCATAATCTTGACCATGGACTTCCTGTATTCTATGCGTTGCCCTCCTCTGAACCCTTTCCAAGGCTTTGATATCACCTTTGCTACCGGGTGCCCAGAACTGGGCACAATACTCCACATGGGGGTGCACCAATGAGGTATAAAGGGGGAGCAAGACCTCCCTATTTCTACTCTTTATATGTTTGTTGATGCAATACTGAATACTACTGGCCTTTTCAATTACCTGATTACAATGCGTCTTAAAATTAAGGTCATTGCTGACTCTTATGCCGCGGTCTCGTTCATCATGGACTACCCTTAATACCTTACTTCCCAGCCTGTATTGGAGCTGCATATTATTTTTCCCTAAATGCATCACAGTGCATTTCTCAATGTTAAATGTTGACTTCTTATCCAGGGCCCATGTTTCCAATTCCGCCAAGGCTGCTTACAGAGTGTCCACATCCTTATGGTTATTAACTGAATAGCCGATATGTGTATCATCAGCAAATTTAGAAAGCCACATACCTACAGTGCCTTGCTACAGTTATTTACATATTACTACTTGCCACCAGCAACATAAGGGATTGTACATCTGAGTAAGGCACATTTAAGGCAACATTATAAATTTCCCAGAATTCTTTGTTGCTGTATGTTAAACAATGATAGCTCCCTTGTATGACATAGTTTTGGGGGTGGGGCCACACACCAGAAACAGGAGGATAAGTAAGCAATAATACCCAACAGGATGGGCGGCATTGGGCTATACCAGACTGCCCAGGGGCATAATGAGGCCCGACACCGCAGGCAGAGGGCCTTGTAGCCCCTGGAAGGTCCAGTATAGCCCAATACTGCCCACCCTGGAGGGTATAATTGCGCTTAGAAAATAGGCACTGTAAAAAATTAGCTAAATAAAAAAAAGTTAATAACAAATACGTTAAAATTACTTTTGAAATAAAATAGTTCCTCTGCCTGTATTATACTGATGTGTTTTTATCCTAAAGGAGCCTCCAAACTTATGACTGGAGCTGGTTGTCATGGTTATCCTCTCCCACAGAGGCAGAGATATGTGTGTCACACTTGCATAGTTTGAGAAAGTTGACTGGTCCCCCCCCCAACACAACACAACATAAGGCAGGGCGTGGGGGGGGGAATGCAATGGACCAGCATCTAGAGCAGTGGGCACAAGATCGCAATTGGGAATCTGCTTAGTGCGGCTGGGAGAAATTATGAATTGTGTCTCTCTGACCAAATGAATACAAATGGCAGGATCGATAAGTCAAGATGACAGTTGCAGACAGTTGTGACTGGGAGCTATTGTAGTTGGGATTGACGTGGGAAGACAGAGACTGTCAAAGCTAAAGCACCATCAGCTAAGTGAGTATAGTTGCAGACTCGGGAAGGGGGGTGAGACTAGGAAAATGATGACGCTAGGAAAAGGGGAGTTTTTTTTTCATTTAAAAAAAGCTTCGGCATGCTGGTGTTGCAAAAATGAGGAGGCACACTGATCAGCTAAAATTGCGATCGCAATCCAGCGATTGTGGTAGGGAAACTGTTACTGTATGTAGACTTCAGAAGCTATCTCTCGCTCTCTGTGCAGTGTTTTACAGTACAGGAAGAGGAGGTTAATTTTACGTTCAGTGTGTGTAAGCAGGTCATTCAGCAGTACCTTGTCTCATCCAGCGGGATTCGTGCCTCCTACTCTTTACTCTTGGAAGCGTTGCTTTCACTCTCTGGTTTTTCTCAGCTACTGCTACCCAACTCTCTCTTTTCTCCAGAGACTGCAGTGCCCCTGGTCATGAGCATTCCCTAGTCCATCCCACCAGCAGCAGCTCACAGAGCAGCTTGATGACGCCCAAGGGAGAGTCCATCACCACTGCCACTGAACTTGAGAGAGGCGGGAGCAGGTTCACATGCCAATTAAGTGAGGGGAAGGGGTGTTGTATGTCTTGCTAAGTGACACAACATGGCGTTTAATTAAAACTTAAATTCTATTGCACAAGAATTTCAGAACGTAATCAGGCAACGGAGACTGGGGCTCATTATTTCCTGGTCTCTGTTGCCTGATACCGGACTGGCTAATTGGTGTCCTTAGCCAATCAAAGTGAAGATTGCTCTCTACCCATTTTCTAAAACCCTGATAAAGCAGTAAAAAAATGAGAATGTCAGATTTTTTTTACAAAACAAATTGCAGCGTCAGCATTTGAAGCTTGCCATGTGTAACAGGCATTTGGGGAGCCCTTAACATTTACCTTAATGTGATTTTGTGATCTTTGCCATAGAAAATGGGATTAGTAACCTATTATAACTAGGAGCTGTGATTCAATCTTCCACCATCCAAACTGCCAAAAAGGGATGTTTTCCATGAAATAAGTGTTTATATTTCTGTGCTCTGCCTCATTTGCATAACCAACCTCTTTTTTTTTTTCCCTCAGTACTGCAGCCCCAAAGCGTGACATCATGCAAGGGAAACAAAGTTTATAAGCACTGTTTTGAAGCAGAGACCTCTGTTGGTCAGTCTTGATATTGCAGACATCTATACTACCGACATAGGAGATTACATCTCTCAACAAATAAATCTTGTTAGCTAGATACTATATGCACCATGCCTTGCTTTGAAAATAAATATTTGAGAGCTTTTATTGTCGAAGCCACTACAGAGATTTGAGACTGCACTTCACAGTAAGGAAATTGGAAAACAACTTCTTATTGTACCCACAATGCCTTGCTATTGGCTTCTACATATTAGGTGAAGTCACCTCCACCAAAATAAGAGACTGTACCTCTGAGCACCTAACATTTACAGCAACATGAACAACTACCCAAAATTCCTTGATATTGTATGTAAAATATTGACAGTTCCCTTGCATGACATTCTGGGGGGTGTGATCACACACAGAAAACTGGAGGACACAGCGCTGATAAAACACAAATAAAAATGGCAACAACAAATGTTGTTTAGAAAACAAACTGCAGCTTCAGCATGGGTGGCAATGGCATACTATGTGAAAAAGGCATCTGAGAAAGCTCACATAATCGCTTTAACATCAATGTGCTACACTCCCCTGACTTCTGCACAGGCTATAACATTAAGTTTAAGCTGTTATTGTGCATTACTGGCATTGAGCATAACACAACCACAGTCAAACAACTTTCAGAATCTTGCAACAGGCACAGTGCAAGAATGAGAAGTCTTTACAGGCCTCAGCAATGCGACTGCCACCATAGCTTATGTATTGAAGAAGGAGGCTAGCACACCAAATGACATCCCCTGGGCAGAGACATGCCAGTTACCACAGGGAACAGACAGTCTCAGCATCTAGCAGTGTTGTTGAAACATGCCACACAATAAACAGCTATAAATGGTATGAAATGGTAGATTTTTATATAAAACACTAGACAGACACTGTTGTTATAACAATATTTAATGAATGATGCTGACAATTTAATTTTTGTACATTTCAGTGCATATGATCTTTAAAGCACCATGATACCTTACCCAGAATTTCTTGATGTATGTAAAACACTGAGTTCCCTTGCATGACATCATTCTGGGGGTGTGGCCACACAGAGAAAACTGGAGGACACTGTGCTAATAAAACATAAATAAAATGACTATGACAGATTTTTTTACTAAACAAATTGCAGCTTTAACATCTGAAGCATGGGCGACAATGGCATACTATATGAAAAAGACATCTGTGAAAGCTCACATAATCATGTTAATATGCACTCAACCAAAATATTTGTAATCCGGAGTGGGATGGCTCTGTTCATTGCAAATAAGCCCAGAACAAGAAAATCAGATGAACACACAAATGACTGCAGTATTGTTGCAGGGAGCTACCCTATTTTGTACTCATGCTACCCAGACCAGAATTCAGGACAGATGAAATGAAGACCTCTGGATGTTGTACTGGATTGTCAGGGAAGCAGGGCCTACGCGACTTATCATAGTGGTCGTTACCTGTTTGGTGGTGTTGAGCAGGGGACCAAATCCCCGAGTGGGTCTTTTGCCGGAAATGTCTCTGATTCAGGAGCAGCAGCCTAGACTGAGGTGGCAGGGCCCAGGCAGAACAAGCAGTTCAGATGAAGTCCGTGAAAAGTGCTGGAACAGCCTCCCGCTGGTGTAACAGAACTCGGTGTGGGGAACAAAAGTGCAACCCATGCCACACATTCAGCACATTTATAAGCACTTAGAATATTTGCCACAGTTCAGATTAAGTCCATTTGCAATAACACAGAATCTCTGTGCAAACCTTCTGGTCTGAGGCTCACTTTGTTACCTGGCAGGCCAATCGCTTCTGGAGCAAGTCTTCAGTCCACATGCAGGCAACGATTACACACTTTTTTCTTCAGGTTTCAGGTCTCAATCAGGAAACTGGATGAAGTCTGACTTTTTCCCCACAGAAGTTCTTCACACTGGAAGAGGTAGCAGGCAGGCCAGCATAGCCTTCCCACAGATTCTCCTGTGTTCCTACGCCAGGAGCAGCTGCTCGATGACTCGAGCTGTTCATTCTTCAATCTCCAAATCACAACTGGCTCTCTGCTGCAGGCAGCTCTAGGCTTTCCCAGTGATCCAAAAGGTTTGATTGACTGAGGGAACTGTCTGTCACACCAAAGGCTCCCACTCCAGGTCCATTTCAGTGCCAAACACTTAAAACTACAATTCCTACAGATTTCAATCCCACAAGACCTCTGGGGATAGTCTCCATTTTAGGTCCCCTGAGGTTTTATTGGTCCAACTCTGGCAGTCCAGAACCAAAATGGTGACTCTTATGCAAAGGTCCAAGCTGCAATGGAATGCAGGCTAGACAAACTCCTCTATTATTATTATTATTATTATAGCAGATAAACAGTAAATAATTACTTTCCCTAACAGAGCTCCCTCTGTGCAATTAGTGACTACAAAATGGAGCTGAAATATGGACAGTCGTTCTGGTCTCAAGCCTTAATTCACTTGGACCCAGTCCAGACTAATTTTCCCATACAGATTAGATAGGCTTATAAAAAGACAGGCACAGGGACCTAGTAGAGCACTCTCATGTGGACAATTTAACTACTGTAGACACAGAACCCCATCCTGACAATGGGCATTAAGCAACCCAGGAAGACATTATAGAAACTCCAGTTTATAGGGGGTTTACATAAGTGCAATAACTGACTCCAGGGTGTGCGGTTACTGGGGATTAATCAATACCCCAGTACTGTAAAAAAATACTCAGCCTGCAACCTCGTACCTCACAGTGCACCCAAGGTGTTGATTAATTAAGTAATAATGCATGACGGGGTGTTGGTTGTACTGGGATAACTTCACACCTGGGTGGTTAGGCACGAGGCCGCAGGCTGAGTACGTCCAATATCCCAGAAGAGAGGTTATCCCAGCACAGCCCACTGTCTGGAGTGCATTATTGCTATTATACAATGGTTTGTTATTATACAAAGTAGATTTTTAGTGTGGCAATATATTTTTGTTTCTTAAGAGAGATTAGTGCATTCAATAACAACATCAAATACAGTGAAGTTGTGCTGTGATAACCTCACTGTGCTATGGACACACTGACTAATTTGAGTCCAGGACATTTTCTTGCCATTATATAATTTCTATTATGAACTGAGGATCGTAAATTGAGGAATCTGATTGGCTGAGAGCTCTTTGAAACCGTGATGATATTGGACTACATCATCACAGCTTCAATAAAGTTCTGGCACCACCAGCCTCCTTGCTCTCTATTGTCTAAGAACTATTTTTTCAAAATGTACTCCTACACCACCAAAAACTCATTCATAAAATGTTTTAAAACCTGTTTTTTTCAGTTTTTTTATTCATAAAACTTCATGCTTAGTTCATAATAGCAATATGTCACTCCAGGGTGTGGTATATCTTGGGATAACATCTTGGGTCATTGGACACACTCGACCTGTGCCCAACCACCCAAGGCGTGATGATATCCCATGATATACCACACCCTGTCATGCCTTATTGCTTAATTATACAATGGCAAGAAAATTTCCTGGACTCTGATTAATCAGTGTGTCCCTGGCACAGTGAGGTCATCCCAGCACAACTTCACTGTCACTGATTAGCATTAGCTTTTTTGTGCTTGTCATTGATTTGCATTAGCTTTTTTTGCTCTTCTCTTAATAAACAAAGATACAGTGCCTCACTAAAAATCTACTAAAACATTTTCAATTTTTTTTTATTTTGCATAACAACCAGCCATTGTAAAATAGCAATAATGCTCTCCAGGGTGTGGGTTGTGCTGGGATAACCTCACTTCTTGGATGCTGGATGCACTCAGCTTGTGGCCTTATGCCCAACCACCCAGGCATGAGGTTATCCCAGCACAAACCACATCCTGTCATGCATTATTATTTAATTGTAACATGGTAATTAATAACAACTGAAATAGAGCATTTTGATTCATTCAAAGGCAACAGCTGATCAAAACCAAGCGGGTATTAATCCCACGTTAATGCCCGCTGCTGCTATCCCTCACACATCCACCAAAGAAGAACGTCACATAAAATAATCCCTGGCACTGTAGTAGTATGTTGAAACCACTAGTACACTGTGCTTTGACAATGCATAAATGAATATCTGTCCCCCACTCAGCCACCCACCCAATGGACATTGTTATATCCATGCGAATAGAAATAGCTAAGCAGACACAGAAAATAGAGAATTCTGTGGGGACCACGTGATGCAGCACACCAGCTAGCAACTCCTGTTCACTGCTCTAGCCACCCGTCTCATATTAGGTGTATTTTCCACAGACAAATTGACCTACAAGATCCCCAAGCTACTCCTGTGGGAAAACGACAGTACCTACCTCGCATTGAAATAGTTTGAGGCTTCATGGATGCTGAAATTAGGAAAGCTCCACCAGGACACATTCCTCCGGTCATGCCAGAGAAGGCCCTATAGAAACCAAGACCCTCCAGTACAGCTGACACATCGGCAGCAGCGTACCCCTCTGTTGAGCAGGAGTCATTAACTTTAAGCTGATTCCTTGAGGCATTTAAACCATTCAAGGATGAGCTATGTACCATCACATCAGAACTGAAATTTCTTACCCAGGCAATGGAAGACACTGTATATCCGCTCACTGAAGAAACCTGTAGAAAAAGTGGATCCTGAACTGGTAGCCACACCCTAAAGAATGGTTTGGAACTAAAGGTGAAGGACCTAGAGGGCAACAGCCATAGGAACAATATGATCCTCAGAGGTCTTTCAGAGGAAAAAAAAGGTGGGACTGGACGCTCTCCTCTTTGTGCAGAAGCTGGTTGAAAAAATTGAAGGCTCCTCCCCATTTGGGCTCATGCATGTCATAGAAAGGGCACACCACGCCCTCCGCCCAATACCACCAGCAGGGGCTCCGCCGCATTCCTTAATCTTCCGTTTCATTAACTTTTTGGAGTGCCAGCACTTTCTGTCTAAAGTCAAAGAGTTACAGGAAGTAAGGTGGGAAGGTGCGAAAGTCAGAGTGGCTCAAGATTTACCAGTTACAGTTAGGCAAAGACGGGCGGCCTTCCACCCAATGGTTTCTAAACTCATTACCACCAGGTTCAAGTTTAGAATGAACTACCCAGTGGGACTCCAGGTTCAGATAGCCAGCAGCTGGGCAGCATACGAAGATCCAGAAGCAGCAACAACAGGCCTTAAAGCCTCCCTTCCAGACCTATTTAGAGATCCTTGATTTGGCCAACTGTATGAGGAAGTTTTCTGTCAGGCAATGGGGGGAGAAAGAAATTGACTTTTAATATCTATAGATATTGTGAATTAAATAGACTGAATGCCTCTACCATCAAATGGCATTATGTATTCCTCTGTCTTGACTGGTCTATCACTACAGCCTTAGGGCTCAACACTTTGCTATCCCACAACACCAGAGGGTTAAAGCATACACCACAATAGTGTCTTCAGATAATACAGCACCTCCTGGATCTATATTGCTGGAAGGAGATCCTTTTGCGAGTGACCAGTGTCACAAACCCACTCAGCAGGTCAGCCCTCTACTCCCAAGGGGGGGGGGTCTGATGTGTCTATTTCAGCAAGACAGTATTTCTCTGACAGATACTCCCTTACATTTTTTAAATTGCAGAAAAAATATCATATTGTAATCAGAACCAGCTGTCCACGTGCCACATTCCTCCCCACCTAGACTGAATTTGGGGGCTCTGTCCCCTGCATGGGATGAGCTCTCCAAATCAGTTCACTCTTCATACACACGAGACAGCCCATCTGAGTTCTGATTGGTCGCTCCAGCCCTATGTAAAATGGTTATATAATATCCTTGCAAAGCAAGACTCCATCTTAGCAATCGACCATTGTTTTTCCCCATCTGCGTCAGCCAAACCAAGTGGTTGTGGTCAGTCTGCACCACAAAATGCTGCCCATACAAGTATGGCTCCAATTTCTTTAGGGCCCACACACTATGGCAAGACACTCCTTTTCCACCATGGAGTATGCTTGCTCCCTGGGAAGTAACTTTTTACTCAGGCAGGCTATTGGGTGATCCCTCTCTTCGTTGGATGTCTGACTCAGTACTGTTCCAATACCCACATCTGAGGCGTCAGTCTGAGCTATAAAATATTTGCTATAGTCAGGACTTGTCAAAACAGGAGTACTGTACAGTGCCTCCTTTAGTTTGGAAAAGGTGTCCTCACAGGCTGGGCCCCAGGTAATTTTCTTGTGCATTCGTTTTCTTTGTCAGGTCAGATAGGGAAGCAGCCAAGGCACTGTAATTGAGTACAAATTTCCTATAGTACCCTGCTGTCCCTAGAAAACTCCTGACCTGCTTCTGAGTTTCTGGTCTGGGCCATGCCTGGATTATCTCTATTTTTATTTGGTTAGGATGGAGCTGTCCCTGGCTTACCCCATGCCTGAGGTATGTCACCTCTCCCATGGTCACCTGGCACATCTTGGCTTTGAGAGTGAGCCCAGCCCTCTGTATCCTGCCCAGCACTTCCCTAAGGTGGGATAGGTGTTCCTCCCAACTGGTACTAAAGATGGCAATGTCATCCAGGTACACCATGGCATACTTCTCAGCACCATTTAACACCTGGTTCACCAACTTTTGGAAAGTGGCTGGGGCGTTCTTCATTCTGAAAGGCATTACTTTAAACTCAAATAAGCCTAGTAGAGTGATGAAGGCCGACCGCTCCCTAACTCTGTTCGTCAACTCTACCTGTTAATACCTCTTTGTCAGGTCAATGGTCATAAGGTAGGTCGCCCCTCCCAACTTGTCCAGGAGTTCATCCGTCAGGGGCATTGGGTGGGCATCTGACTTTGTGACTGCATTCAGTCCATGATAGTCTACACAGAAATGAGTCGAGCCATCTGGCTTGGGTACAAGGACTACGGGTGAGGCCCAGGGACTGCAGGATCTCTGGATTACCCCTAAATCCAGCATCTCCTCCACTTTCCTCCTAATGTCCTTTTGGACAGCCTCTGACACCAGATATGCTGTCCACCATATGGGCGTCTGTGTCCCTGTCTCCACATCCTGTGCTGCTAAGGGGATTAGTCCAGGCTTGGCACTAAACAAGGGGCAAAGTCTGCTAAAACCTCCCTTACTTTCTGGATCTGACCCGGGGTCAGCTGGGGAGACAATTTTACTGCCTCCACAGAGCACTCCTGCTTACTCTCTTCCAGCAAGTCCAGAAAGGGGTCTCCTTCGTCCATCCCCTCCCCATGACTACACACTGCGAACACCATGTCAGCCCTATTTGCATATGGCTTCATCATGTTGACATGGTACATCCTCTCTGTCTGTCTTTCATCAGGTAACTCCACAATGTAGTTCACATCATTTACCTTCCTAATCACTTTGCACGGTCCTGCCCACTCAGCTGCAGCTTGTCTTTCCAGACGGGAATAAGGACCATGACTTTTTGATCCACTATGTATGAGCAAGATCTGGCTGTGTGGTCGTACCACACTTTTTGTTTCTGTTGGGTAGCTGCCAGGTTGCTCTGGGCAGTCCCCATAAGCTGCTTCAGCCTTTCCCTAACCCTAAGGATGTAATCCACAATGGGAGTTCCCTGGGTGGCATGCTTGCCTTCCCAGTCCTCCTGGATCAAGTCTAGGGGCCCACGTACCTGGCATCCATATAAGAGTTCAAAGGGGGAAAATCCTGTTGACTCTTGGGGCACCTCCCTGTATGCAAACAACAGGTGGGGAAGGTATTTCTCCCAGTTCCTCCCTTGCTGTTCAGCAAACATCTGGAGCATTGACTTTAGGGTACCATTGAATCTCTCCACAAGCCCATTGGCTTGTGGGTGATACGGTGTCATGTATCTCTGCACCACCACACACTTCTCCCATAAACATTTCATCAGGTCTGACATGAAGGAACCCCGCTCAATTGGTAATTACCTCCTGCAGAAACCCAACATGGGAGAAAATCCCAAGTAAGGCATCTGCCACTTTATCTGTCCTCAGAGAGGATAGGGCGACTGCCTCAGGGTAGCGGGTGGCATAATCCACAACAGTCAGGATGAATCTCTTCCCTGAGGAGCTGGGGGTATTTAAAGGCCCTACAATATCCAATCCCACCCTCTGGAATGGCTCCTCCACTATGGGCAATGGGATCAGGGCTGCTTGGGTTTTCTTGCTGGCCTTCCCTATTTCTTGGCACCAGTGACAAGACCTGCAATACTCCTTCACCTGCTGGGTGAAATTAGGCCAGTAGAAACTCTGGGCCAACTGCTGTGTAGTGCGCGCGATTCCCAGATGACCAGACAAGGAAATATCATGTGCAATTTTGAGCAACTGCTCACGATAGCCCTGGGGAGCGACAAGCTGCCTGCCTTGCACCCCTCCCTTTGTCTGCACAGCCTGAGTATACATAAGTCCTTTTTCGCAATAAATCTTATGTCTTCCGTCACCTCCCTGTGCACCGTCAGAGTCTGCCCAAGCCCTCAGCTTCTCTAAACTAGGGTCACTTCTCTGAGCAGCTGCAAACCTCTCACACAGTCCCAAGGCATGAGACAGGTCTCCTTCAGTCGCTAAACTAGGGTCCCTAGCACTAGTGTCAGGGCACTCAGGATCACTGTCAGTTTCAACCCTCTGACAATGAGCCACCCCTCCCTCTTCAGAGTAACCCTCTGTAGCTGTGTGGTTACTTGCTACTGGGGAAATTTCTACCCCTTTTCATTAATCTCCATATCAGGAGACATAGGCAGGGGAACCAGCCCCTCAGTGGTTTCCACAATGGCTTCTGTGGGATTCAGGGAACTACACTTTTCCCTTGCCACTTGGCCACAGGTAACTGCAAACACCATCTCCTGTTTGAGATTGTTGCCCAGGATCACATCCACTGCTAAGGTTTGGGCTACAGTTGCCTATTGTACAGTTCCCCCCTGTTTCACCCCAGTCCAGGAGAACACAAGCGAGGGGCAATGTTTTCTCTTCACCCACAAAATCCTGTACAATGACGTGTTTATTGGTTATAAGCTGACCAGGCTGTACCCGATCCCCTTTCACCAATGCCACAGATGCCCCTGTGTCCCTTAACCCTTGCGTCTGTACACCATTCACCATGACTGGGTGCCTGTGTTCCCTCATGTTCACTGGCATGCTTCCAGGGACACACAAACAACCCACTTCTTTTCTAGCACCCGGTTGTGTATTATGGCTCGCCTTTTTGGGACACTGTCTGGCAATATACCCAGTTTCCTTACAGAACCAACATTTGGTTCTTCTCTCAGAGAAATCTTTTCTCTGAAACCTGGGGCTAACTTGTTTCAGTGGAGGCAATGAGGGTTTTAGCTGCCCTGAAGGTGCACTTTTCCCTTTCTGCACTGCCATGCCTGCCCCATTCACTCTCAGAACAGGTCTGTCCTTGGCATAGCGGTTCAAAAGAGTTCGGCAGCCCCTTGCACTGTTTTGGGATCTCGTTCCTCCAGCCAGGTTTTTTGCTCTGCTTGGCATGCCCAATAAAACTGTTCTAATAAAATCACATTTTCAATTTTATCGACAAAGTTTGCCTCAATTCCTTTCCACCAACATTTTAAAAACTGATGTTGTTTCGTGGCTAGCTCCTCGTAGCGCATATCAGGGCTTCTCCTGAGCTTATGGAATTTAGCTCTGAATGATTCAGCAGCATTAATTGAAACTTTTTTAACAGTGCAGCTTTTAGTTTGCTGTAATTATTACTGTCCTCATTGTCCATTTGACCCAATGCAACCCGAGCTTTCCCGGTAAGTAGCGGGGATAGCTGAAAGCTCCAGGACTCTCTAGGAATTTTAGCCAGAATACAAACTTTTTCAAAAGAATTTAAAAAGGCATCCATATCTTACACCTCTTTAAACTCGGCTATTAATTTGGAGTTCAATTTGTAACCCAGTCCTGCAGTCCCAGTTAAACCCAAGCCACTTACCTGCTCTGGTGCCACTGGTTGGAGTTGCATCTTCTCCAGTTCATGTTACCTCTGGTGCTCCTGCTCCTCTCGGTCTGCATCTCGGCATTCTTGTTCTCTCTTCTCTTCTGCAGCTTGCTGGTGCTCACGCTCCTCACGGTCTGTCTCCCTCTGTTGTCACTCTGCCTCTTGCTATTCCATCTCTGTCTCTCAGCTCTCTTGCTCCCTCCCTTTCTGGAACTCCAGCTTCATCCTGCACAACTCAATTTGCAACCTGAGTACTTCTGGATTCAGGATACTGGTGACCATCCCCTGCTGCTGTGGCCCTTCACTGACAGTGGCCCTGCTCTCCTCCTCACTGGACCTGGACACAGCACTTGCCACTAGCCCTGCCACACTCAAGGTTTGGTCCTTTTCAGTCATGGTTGGTGACTCACTGCTCTGGGTATCTGCTACCATAAGGGCCTCTATGAGGTTCTGCTTTTTGGATGTCACCTCGAACGGGACTCCTCTGTCTCCACACAACTGCTTTAAGTATTCTACAGTGTGCCTGATGTAGTTAGAAGCCATATTCCCTGACTACTGCTACTCTGACTGGCACTTTAAAAAAATAAAACAGGTAGGAACTTGACTGTAAGCCAAGGGATATAGTTCTATTTCCTTTTGAAATAAAACACCGTCTTTCTTTTTTCCAAGTGAGCCGAACAGTCTCAAGCTGACACACTGAACAATGAACCAAGGAGAACCAGGGATAAAGGACAACCAAGGAAGGGGCTGGAGTAGAACAGCAAAACAGTCTAGGGAGGTCAAATCATGGAAAGCCATGTGTGCAAATGCCAGGAGCCTTAGCAACAAGATGGAAGATCTGGAGGCTGTCATGGTGCAGTCAGACCTGGACATTGTGACCATCACTGAAACCTGGTGTAATGATAACCACGACTGGGAGTTGGCCATACCTGGCTACAACATATTCAGAAGAGACAGGGCAGGCAGGAAGGGAGGGGAGTGGCACTCTATGAAAAATGACATAAGGGCCACAGAGATCCAGGAGGAACAAAATGGGGAGAGATATGGGTTAAGCTGGAAAGGAAAATGGGGCCAGCCATCTGCACAGGTGTGGTCTATAGACCACCAGCCCAGGAGGAAGAAACAGATAGGAGTTGATGCTAGCCATCCAAGGATGGCAGACAAGGGTGAGGTAGTACTGGTTGGAGACTTCAATATTCCAGACGTGGACTGGAGCATCCCAGCAGCAGCATCATCTAGGAGCAGATTTATCCTGGACTCTCTTAAGGGTGCCTTCCTCAAGCAACTGGTCATGGAACCAACTCAGCAGAAGACAATACTGTACCTTGTGCTTGCAAACAGGGACAGTGTGATGGGGGTAACAGTGGGGGAGCACCTGGGGAACAGTGACCACCAGTCACTGTAGTTTGAAATCACAGTAAGAGCAGAACCAAACCACATAAAAACACGTATCCTGGATTTTAGGGGGGCAGACTTTGGGAAAATGGGGAGATACTTGAAAGAGGCATTAAGGGGAATGGGACAGGAATCAGGGTTGAGGAACAGTGGGCAGTATTTAAAATGGGGATTACAAGAGCAACAGAATTATGTATTAAGCAGGTTAGCAAGAGGAAAAGGAAGAGGAGACCATTATGGTTTTCCAAAGAGGTAGCAAGAAAGTGAAAGCCAAAAAGATTACATTCAGGCAATACAAAAAACACAGGCAGAAGGGGATAGGAGAAGTACCAGGAGAAGCAAAGGAGGCAGGAGGTCAGTAAGGGAAGCCAAAGCTCAGACAGAAGAACACATTGCAAAATCAGTGGGTAGAGGGGACAAAACCTTTTATAGGTACATAAGTGAAAAAAGAAAGGCAAAGGGAGGGATAGTGAGACTGAAGGGGGAGGATGGGGGCTGTGTGGAGGATGACAACAGTAAAGCTGACATATTGAAAAGGTATTTCGGCTCAGTCTTTACTGAGTAAGAGGATGGTAATGGGTCTGAACGGAGTACAAGGGGTGAGAATGGTGCAGAAATCACCACAAGTCCCTTTACAAGAGAAACAAGAACTGGAAGTAATAAGAGTTGATAAAGCAATGGGGCAAGATGGGGTGCACCCCAGGGTTCTTAAAGAACTAAGAGAGGTGGTGGCTGAACCTCTGTCTATCCTGTTTAGCCAATCACTGGAAACAGGGGAGGTACTCAAAGACTGGAGGATAGCAGATGTAGTCCCCTTATACAAAAGTGGGAACAAAGAGGAGGGAACTACAGACCAGTCAGCCTCACTTCGGTAGTGGGGAAGATCATGGAAGCACTACTGAAGGAGAGTTTGGTGGAACATCTGGTTGTCAATGGACTACAGGACCCAAGGCAGCATGGTTTCACGGGGAGGTCATGTCAGACCAACCTCATTGAATTTTTTGACTGGGTGACTAGGGAGGTGGATCAGGGGAGGGCAGTGGACATGGCCTATCTGGACTTCAGCAAGGCCTTTGACACTGTGCCACATAGAAGACTATTTCACAAACTGGGGAATATGGGTGTGGGCAGGACAGTAGTGTGGTGGGTAGGTAACTGGCTGGGTGGCAGGACACAGAGGGTGGTGGTAAATGGATGTCACTCCACAGAGGGAAGAGTGACCAGTGGGGTACCACAGGGATCAGTGCTGGGACCGGTCCTATTCAATATCTTCATCAGTGACATTGCGCAGGACCTAGAAGGCAGAATTTCACTGTTCACTTATGACACAAAGCTCTGTAACAGAGTAGACACACCAGAGGGTGTAGACAGAATGAGAAGGACCTGCAGAAACTTGAAGAATGGTCAGGGTTTGGCAGTTGAAATTCAATGCAAGGAAGTGCAAGATAATGTATATGAGGCTACAAAACCCTGGCACAATATATCAGTTGGGGGTGAGGATATATCATGTACCAAGCAGGAAAGGATCTTGGGTTATCACCTCTGATGACCTCAAGCAGGGAAACAGTGTGACAAGGCAGCAGGTAAAGCAAATAGGATGCTGGGATGCAGAGGCAGGGCATCACCAGCAGGAAAAGGGAGGTCATAATCCACTATACAAGACACTAGTGAGGCCCCACCTGGAGTACACTGTACAGTTCTGGAGACCTTACCTATGTTAGGACATAGACAGGATAGAGAAGGTTCAGAGGAGGGCAACAAAGATGGTGCATGGATTGCATCACAAGTCCTATGAGGACAGGTTGAAGGAACTGAACATGTACTCCTGGAGGAAAGGAGGGAGAGAGGGATATAATATAGACATACAAGTATCTTACAGGGAGGAACAGTGCAGGAATACATTATTTTAAGCGAAAAAGATGTTCCAGGACTAGAGGCATGGGGTGAAGTTGAGGAGGATATTCAGAGGAAACGTGAGGAAGAATTTCTTCACAGAACGGGTGGTGGACAAGTGGAACACCCTGCCAGAGGAAGTGGTGGGGCTGAAACAATCACGGGATTTAAGAATGCATGGGATAGACATAAAGGAATTCTGGAGGTCAGGGGTAAGGGGCAACAGACTTCTTGGAAAACATAAACTGAACTTACAAGCTCAAATGGGCAGACTGGGTGGGCCATAGGCCCTTATCTGCCAACACTGTCTATGTATCTATGTAAGCTTTATATCCCACTGCTGCCAACCAATCTGTCACAAACCCACTCAGTAGGTCAGCTCTACTCCCAAAGTACCAACCTGTGAACGTAGAATTGTGAACAGTTTAACAGAACAAGGTAACCCTCTTCTCTGTTTTGTGGGTTTGAGTCACCTTAGTCCCAAGTTCTGGAGGGATTCAAACTGATAACCTTTTGTTAGCATACCCAGTTGTCAGGCTTAGATAATTCTGTCTTCAGGGGGGCATATATCTTTGCCTACAGGCACCTAATCAGGTATTACAAATAAACCCTTAGAACTCTATGCAACACCTAGAGAATTCTGACCTGTTTCCCATTTTGGTACCACAATAAGCCCATGCACAGTATCAACTATAACCATCTAAGCTTCACTTATATGAAAAGAAATTTCAAGGCACCCCAGGCAGTTTCTGTTTTTAAAATATATATTTTTACTTTAAAATAGATAAAATAGGAAAACAGTAAAATTCAGAACAAGATATCCCAACACATACAGCCTTAAAAACAAAAGAGGTTTAAAAGTGCAAATTCCTACAATCCATACACTCAGACATGACTTAGCTAATGTATTCTTATTTTCTTAATCTTTCAGTGCTTCAATGTTCCTCTTCTCTCAGTCAGAAATATGAATGTCACTGTGTAAGGTCTGCTCAGTATTTTTAAAAGCGATCTTGAGCCAGCCTTCTCTCTGAGGTCACCTAACTCCACCTTGGTGTATTAAAATCTAAATTTTATAACACAGGAAGTCCTAATAAGATATTTTAACACAACATCTGACATTGATGAATCTCCTCTCTTCATGTGATTTCCCCCAAACCAGTCTGATCTGCTTCACCCAGACATCAAAGCCTCTTTTATGTAATTCTGGCTTCTTTAGACAACACCCCCCAACACATGCATATTGGACTTTTTGAACCAGTCTGTGATCTGTTTCACACCAACATCAAAGCATCTTTGATGTAATTCTGGCTATCTTGGGAGACACCCCAACACATGCATTTTCTACTTCCTTCCTGACACCTAGTGCAAATCAAAGGATTTCCTTGAGGACATCAGGAATGGATATTTTATTTCCTGGGCTTCAAAGAAAGAAAACTTAGCAAAGGAATTGCCTTCCAGATATGTGTAGTTTAAGCCACCTCCTGTCATTTGAACTTATCCCGGGGGTTGTGTCAATTTCAGCAAGACAGTATTTTTCTGACAGTCACTCCCTTACATTTTTTATATTGCAGAAAAAATATCATATTGTAATCAGAACCAGCTGTCCACGTGCCACAACTGAGAACGGTGTTGTCTGCCTGTTTTCTTCTTAGCAGTGCACATGTTTGTGTAGGAGTACACTGCACGTTCAAGAGGTGGTAGTGTGTGGCTCTCGACACTAGAGGGAGTGCGGAGCTAACTTTTGCAGCTTCAAGCCAGATTATACAGCTGGTAGGACTGATTTTGGTTTCACTGACCACAGACTCCTGGAAAATGGGGTGGGACTAAAGGACTTCATCCCCTTTTTTTATTTGCTAATTAATGGCACTGTACTGCCATAGATGCTGTCCATTCGGTATTTTCTTTCCAACTAGTCTAATCACAGCCAAGTTTAAGGACTCTGGAGTAGTTGGACATTCCCAAGGACTGCCAAAACCCACTTCAGCATGTAATTTTGTGGGGCTGTTTATGGGAACAAGAGACATCCCCCCCCCCCGAGTATATTAGACCATGTCAGACTGAAGTAACCTTTGTTAAATTTGATCTATCAATGTTTTCCAAGGGATTAATGCCTGGGTAGGGCAATTTTATAGGCTACATAGTCAAGTGTTTAGCTTTAATAATTGTTGTAGTTATTGCTAGTTAGACAGCACACTGGAGAGAATTGTAATTTTGGTCTGAGGAGAGGAGGTTATTGATACATTTTGGATACTTTGCTAGGTATTTTTACATTTTTTTTCCTTTTCAGAGAAAATTACATTTATAATTAAGGGATCTAGTTTAGGGTGCCAGGAGGGGAAGAAGTAGTGGAGTGGTGTACTGCAGAGCACAGTTCGAGTCAGCAGGGAGGGAGGGGAGGGCTAGTGGGTTCTGGGTTTTAGGGAATTTTTTCATAATCACTGCACATTTTGGAGTTTTGAGGGTTGGGTTTGGGATATGGGGTTGGTAGGGGAGTTGAGGGGGATCTGCATGGAAAGAGCCAAAGATAAGGTAATATGAGCAGGAGTTTCTTCTAGATCATCATGGGGTACGTAACCTCAAATGTTAAAATCTAATGGCTAGGGATTTAACTTTTGCCACATGGAATGTTAAGGGGGTGAGGCATAAACTGAAGCAATATAAAGTATTAAAACATCTACATTTACTGAAGGTAGATATTGTATTCATACAAGAGTCCCATTCATTGGTCTCAGAGGCAATAAAGCTGAGGCGGCAGCAAACAGGGCACATTTTCACAGTGGAAGGGAATACTCAAAGCTGTGGGGTTATGATATTGATAGCAAGGCATGTCCTATTTTTTCCAGTTCACACTATTAGTGATCCCCAAGTTAGATTCTTGTTTGTTACAGGTAAACTGCATTACATTGATATTTTGTTGGGCAGCAGATATGGCCCGAATACTGATTCTCCTGTTTTTTTATGCAGCTGATTAACTTATTCGATCCCTTTTTATCAATTCCAATAATTATAGGAGGGGGACCTAAGCATATCATTTGATCCAAGTATGGATCGTACAGGTCACAAGTTTAAAGGCCTCTCCCCAGCTCAGAGAGCACTTAGAGATATGATGGATCAGGTGGGCATATGTGATGTTTGGCGAGTCCTTCACCCCATGGATAGAATGTATGCCTTTACCTACCAGGTGCAAGGGACCACCTCCAGAATAGATTATATTTTGATCTCACATGCCTTGCTCCCAGGGGTGCTGGACTCCTCCATCTATCCAAGTCCTCCCTCCGATCACTTTCTGGTTTCATATCATCTCTCATTTTCTTTCCTCCCCAGAAGTGGGGGGCATTGGAAACGTAACAATCAACTCCTGAAAGACCCAGGAGTAACTCAATATATTGCAGATCATATCATATGATTTGCTTCGGTTAATCATAACTCCTCGAGTAAGCCTGACATAGAATGGTGTACGTTGAAGGCTTGCTTAAGGGGCTTATTGTTAGGTTTGGCCTCCAAACGAAAAAAAAAAGAGAGAAAATCAATTATTGACCACTCTCTCTCAAATTAGAAACATAGAAGCCAAGCTATCCCCACATACCCCAGAGCAGATTAAACATGAGCTCCTAAAATTAAAGAATACTTATATGGAGCTTCTGAGAGACAGAAGGTGAAATTTGCAATTTTGAAAACTAAAGCCTCATACATAGATCAAGGTGAGAAGGCAGGCCACCTGCTCGCTTTAAGAATTAAACAACAAAAATCCTCCAGGCTTATCGCAGCCATCTGGTCATCGGAGGACAGATCCTTAAAAACTTCCCCAGCTGATATTGCAGCTGAATTTATTAAATATTACAAGCAGTTGTATGGACCTATGCCTAATCCACCCTCACTAAATGATCTAGATGACTATCTTACAGATTCCCATCTGCCTTCCCTTTCAGAAGCATAACAGCTCTCATTGATATCTCCCATTTCTCATGCAGAACTAGTCAGAATAATCAAGGACCTTCCCACAGAGAAAACCCCTAATGACTTCTCCCTCAATTTTTATAAAGTTTATGCAGAACAACTGATCCCTCTGCTTCTGCCCCTGTATCAGCATATTCCTTCGGGTTCGGATACAGATAAATCCCTTTTTGAAGCCCTGATTGTTCTCCTACCCAAACTAGGTAAGCACCTCGAATTAATAACAAGCTATAGACCAATTTGCCTTCTTAATCAGGGTATCAAAATTCTGACTAAGTTACTGGCTGATCATATCAATGTAATTCTTCCTAATCTCATAGGTCTGGAACAAGTGGGATTTATGAATGGCAAGTCTTCGGTTGACCACTTATGCACCTTTGCTCATGTCTTCTCAGTGTCCAAGGATGCAGAATTTCCAGCTGCTTTAGGGATGCCGAGAAGGCTTTTGATAGGGTCAACTGGAACTTTTTATTCCATACCTTACATGCATTTGGTTTCCCTCCAAATTTTCAGAAATGGATACAAGCTCAGATAAGGACCACTTGGCCCACCCAGTCTGCCCATTTCCCTACCTACAGGATAAGCTGCAGATTCAATTTAACCAACAGCCTATTTCTTCCTATCCCCACAAAAATTGCCTTATGTCTGTCCCATGCTTTTTTGAATTCTCCCACAGTTTTAGACCCCACAACCTCCTCAGGAAGGCTGTTCCATGCGTCCACCACCCTTTCTGTGAAAAAATACTTCCTCACATTGCCCCTGAGCCACCCCCCATCTTCAGATTGGGTCCCCTTGTTCTTGCACATCTCTTTTTCTGAAAGATGCTACCCTCTTGGACTTTGTTGACACCACTGAGGTACTTAAAAGTTTCTATCATGTCCCTCCCCCCCTTTTCCTCACGGGTATACATATTAAGCTCCTTCAGTTTCTCCTCGTATGGCTTCCCTTGCAGACCCTGCACCATTTTAGTTACCCTCCTCTGGACTGCCTCCATTCTATCTATGTCCTTGCAGAGATAGGGTCTCCAGAACTGGACACAGTACTCCAGATGGGGTCTCACCAACTGTCTGTACAGAGGGATAACAACTTCCTGTTTTCTGCTGGTGATGACTCTCCCTGTACATCCCAGTATCCCCTTAGCCCAGGTATCCAGTAATGGAATAATTTCTGATCTGTTCCCACTACAATCCGGTACAAGACAGGGCTGTCCCTTGTCCCCTTTGCTTTTTAACTTATATTTGGAACCGCTCATACGTAGACCGATTGAGTGTCTAATGATTCATGGTATCACCGTACAAAACCACAAAATTAAAGTGACAGCATATGCTGATTATATTTTACTCCAGTTATCCCACCCTGCTGCATCTATCCCTCCTATGCTGGGAATTATCAAGGAGTTCAGTGACCTATCCAATTATAGGTTGAATGTTGACAAGACAGTTGTATTTCCTCTCAATCATAAAATTCTGAAACAGGATATCATAGCCTTAGGGCTGTCCTGGGAAACTGAATCTCTGAGATATCTGGGAATTGATCTCTTGGGAAGTCAGGCCCATCTTTAAAAGAAGAATTTAGACTCATTGCTTCATATATTTAATCGAGATCTGTAAAGATGGTCCCTCCTCCCACTTTTTTATGGGCCAAAATTAATCTGATCAAGATGAATGTCTTTCCCCATCTCTTTTACCTACTTAACCTATTAAACTTATGACTCCCCCTTTCTTGGTTCAAAAGAGTGCATAGTCTCATCACTGATTTTATCCAGGTCAGAACAAAACAAGAATAGCATTCCACAAGTTAGCAGCTCTGAAAGCCAAAGGAGGCCTGTGTCTCCCACATATTGGTCTCTATTACTGGGCAAGTCAAGGTAGTAAATATCTCAGGTGGCTAACTCCCAGAGACCCTCTGAATCCCCCCTTCTATATGCCAATCTGGTTTAAAATAAAATCATCCCAAATTAAATATCATGGCCTGTCTCCCTCTGCACATTTATACACAAGGATAAAATTTCTCCCTTCGCAACTCCGTATCTCCCCGGTAGCTACTTCTGTTAAGGTTCACTTTCAGCTTTGCACCTTCTTGAAGTATAGCCATTTTCAGGATCTGGCTCAAAACTTAGTATGCAACCCTAATCTCAAGATACATGGTAAAGTACTCACTTCCCTCCGGCTCCCTCAGTTATGAGACTGTTCCCTTTCATACTTTGTAAAAGAGGCAGTGGCCTGGCTTTCTTCCCCAGAAATTATTGCTAAATCTGGTATCCTGCGCTCCAATATTTTAAAGATTTTTCAGTTACATCACCCTTTGGTGAAAACAATTGGGATCGTCCCACCACAGTCTTGTGAGTTGGCATTTCAGTCCGAACTAGTTCCTCTTGCAGGTTCCCCCATGCAGTGTCCAAGATGTTTGGGTCCCTGTATGATTGGATTTATCCCAAGCCCTTTGGCCCATCAATGTACTGGTATTCTCTCTTCCCAGACAAGATTATAGATTGGCCTCTCTTATGGCAAAGTTGCCACCAGTTTGTTACCCAAGATAGGCTTGGTCTTATGTAATTTCATATATTACACAATTTATACTACACACCATAAAAACTGGCCAAATTCGGTGCTGCATCCTCTTCCAGTTGCACAAAGTGTATAAAGGATGAAGGTAACTTGCTCCATATTTTCTGGACCTGCCCTAAAGTGGCTCCCTCATGGGCCCTTATCAAACATAGAGCGGACCCACTCTTAGGTCTCAATGATTTATTCTCTGCAGAAGTCTGCTTACTGGGAGAGTTCTCTGGGATTATGGTCCTTAACCGTAAATTTCATATGGCCTTAATCATGATGTCTGCCAAAAATCTGGCATTGAGACATTGGAAGGTTACTAAGGAAATCACCTGTACTGAATGGCTGCACAACCCTTTGGCCAGTCTCAGAATAGAGAGCACCATAGCAAGCCTTTACAACAAGACAGCAATATTTACCAAGATTTGGGGCCCTTTGCAAGCTCTTTTCTCCACAGCCTGCCTGAACCAGGGGTTGTTATTACATAGAAACATAGAAGTTGACGGCAAACTCTGGTCCCTTAAACAATGTCTCACAACTAGTGACTGGTCCCCCATTTCTACTGCTGGGGACATTGACTCTGCCCTGGAGCACTTCATTGCCACCTTCAGCTCTGCCTGTGACTGATACACGCCCCTAAGCAAACAGATCATCAAAGGGGTAGATACACCGTGGATGTCACAAGCCCTATTAGACCAAATGAGAGATCGTGACAACCTGTGGCACACTGCCCTGGAAACTGGAAAGCCCACTGATAGGCAATGCTACCAAGAAGCTTTGCCACTGAGCTCCTTGAGGGAGTCCCATAACTTGTGCCCCGAACCCCATGTGGCAGTGAGCAAAGCTCAGTAGTGTTCTGCTTTGGCCTTGTGAATATTCCAAGTGCATTTATTTCACACAAATGAACTGCAAACATGCTGAATCCCTGTTTGATCACTAGCTGAGGGGGGAGAGGTGTTCTTCCCATTCGATGTATGGGGGTGCTGCATCCCTCTCCCCATTTGCTAGTTTAAATATTCAGCAAAGTCATCAAACTTCTGCCCCAATACACTGACTCTCTCCTTAGTCAGATGCAGTCCATCAAATTTAAAGAACTTTCACTCCCAGAACTGTTGCCAGTTCCCTAAAAATCTGTGTCCTTTTTCCTGGCACCAGCCCTTGAGCCACCTGTTTAGCTTCCCTATCTCCCTTTCTTGGACCTTCCATCCATCTTCCCTCCTCTCCCAGACTGGCAGGATCTCAGAGAAGGAGATGCCAGATGAAATGGATGATAGTTTGTCACCCAGCCTGGTCAGGTGTTCCTTGGTCTCCACAACTGACCGGCTGGCAAGATCATTAGTCCCTATGTGTACCAGGACGTCAGTGTTTTCTCCTGCTTTGTGAACAATTTTAGCAATGTGGTCAGTGTCTCTCCACGCTGATGTACCTGGGAGACATCTGACCATTACCCCTCGCTGGAGGTGGGTATCAACTTCCCGAATCATGAAGTCTCCTATGATAAGAAGTTTTTTTGATTTCCTTTTTACTTTTTTTGTTTTGGTTCCTGATTTTGGTGAGTTTTGTTGTGCTAGCTTCTGTGCTGCAGTGTTCTGCTCTGTAGGTGTCCTCTGCCCCTTTGTTTGATTTCAGAGAGAGAGGCAGATACCTGTTTGTAGTGTTTATATGGTTTTTGGAGGTAATATGTTGGAGAACACAGAGTGATAGGGCACCTGATTTGCCCTCCTAACCACCTGCCAACCTCCTGGACCAACTATCCTCTGTGGTTGAGGTTCTTCTGTTGTATGTTGGGAAATGGCGGTTGGTTCTTATAATGTATTTCCCCTTGAATATAAAATTTTAGGTGCACAATCTCTGCCCATGCTGCCCGGAGCTGAGCCCTAAGATCTCCAATGGCCCAGCATGTAGGACAGTGTCCTAAATCCTGTAAGACTGTTCTTCTGAAAAGTGTTCCACAGTACCTGCAGTTAATGATATCCATTCCAGATAAGTTGCTGGGTTTATAACCTGGTCAGAGTAATTAGAAGGAAGAAAATGCAAGTAATGGTTTGATTTTGTGTTTTGTTTTCGTATAGCTTGTTATAACAAGTTAAATTATTAGTGCCCCTGTAAATGAGCTCACCTTGTGGATGACCCAATGATCCACCCCTTCCTGCTTTGCCACAGGAAATGTCACAACTGTGGTACCCTATAAAAGGAGTGTAGTGTGGGGTGGTTGGGGATGAAGGTGGGTGGATGGGCCCTTCCCCTGCTGAAAAAGAAGAACCACAGATGAAAGAACAAGGAGGTAAGAGCAGAAACAATCAGTCAACAACAAATGCAGTAACCCTGAAAGCTTATCCTAATGTTAGATAAAACTGTAAAATCTGTAAAGCACTACCTGTAATAATTTCAGAGAAGATATATCCTGTAAGAAACACTTTGCTCTAGAGAAAAATAAAGCAGTAACAGAAGATATACCTTGCAAAAGACAATTTGAATCAGAAGATTACAGCAGTAATCTGTTAGCACACACCTCTAGGCACACCTTGTAATAATGCAGAAGAAGGTATACCAGCAACAACAATTTGAATCAGAGAAAAAAAAAAGCAATGAAATGTTAGCAAAAAACAGTAGCAATCCCTGTGAGTACAAAATAAAATCAACAACACACAGTAAATCTTCTTAGCCAAAAGAAGTCTTAATCCTTTCCCCTTGCTCTTGGAAGGTTCTCTACTCTGTCCTTTCAAACAGTCTTAGAAGGAAAGAGCTCAGGTGAAGCTAGGTGCCTTGGCCTTGAAACATTTAAACTACTAAACCTCATGACCATTTCTGACATAGTTCGTATTTCTAGCTTTAAATGGGACTGAATAAAAAGCAGTCAAACTTTCACAACATTTTAAAATTAAATTTTGCAAGAATGAACACTGCAAACTTGTAAACCCATGAAACATTACAACTAGAGAAAACTTTAATTATGGAGTTATGAAGTTGCCTATCAATGTATTCTCTGATCTAATAGTAATATAACAGATCCCCTTGTGTCCAGAAGAATTCTTGCTGGGCTTCCCGAAATGAAATTATTCTATCCCCTTTTAAGAATTGGCAGGGTGCTCGACATCCCTTCAGCTCCTGGCTTTTGTACCAGAGGTCTGCTTGTGCCCACATGTGTTCAGCACTCACTGACCACCATTGGCATTTCCACAAACATATTTTAGTTAGTTTCCCACTCAAAACCTTTTTACAACCTGCTAGAATTGCCCTTGCCCCAGAGTATATTGATGGGGACCAATGGTCCCTGGGGTTTAATACAAAACATTGTGTCTGTAAAGGAGGGGACAGTGGGCTAGCAAGGTCAATGTCCTTCCACCAAGCTTTATATTCTGGGTGTTGCAGAAGCAGTGCCACCCTCATTTGAGCTGCACTCCAATAGCCAAGAAGGTGTGGCACTCCCAGGCCCCCAGATCTTTTAGGCAGATATAAAGGTTGACACCTGATCCTTGGTCTTCCAGGTGACCACAGAAATCTAAACATGGTTTGTTGCCATGCACTAATCTAGTTTAGGGGGACCTGACAGAATACACTTTGAAATAAAAACGGGAATCTGGGTAGTACATTCATTCTGATTGTCTGTACTCTAGAATGTAGTGATAGTGGGAGTAAGGATCACCTCTGTATATCTGTCTTTACTTGTTTTTCCAGTGGTGTAAAATTTAGTTGAAATAATTTAGATGTGTTCTTATATAGAATTATACCCAAGTATTTCATAGAATTCAGATCCCATCGCATAGGGTGCTTACACTTAAGGGAGGGGGATGGTTGAAAGTTAAATTTAAGAACCTCCCTTTTAGTGGTGTTTAACGTATAACCAGAGGGATCAGAGAATTTTTTCAGATGGTCAAATAGATGGAGAATGGAAGTTTCTGGATTTGATAGATAAAGGAGGATATCAACAGCATTCAGAGTAATTTTTTGCTGAATGCCTCCTGTTTGTATCCCTGTTATAGCTGAATGTTCTCATATTCATTGGGCTAGAGGTTCTAGATAGAGTGCAAATAGAAGGGGCAAGAAAGGGAACCCCTGTCTAGAGCCTCTCTCCTGGGCAAAAGGGATGGAAATATACCTGTTTCCTCGGATACATCCCTTGGGTGACGAATATATTTTTGCAATGAGTTTAATAAACTGTGTCAGGAAACCGAGCCTAGAAAGGACAGCTCGTACGAAGGTCCAAGAGACCTTATCAGATGCCTTCTCATCATCTAAACTGAGAAGAACTGCAGATTGTTGTGAATATTGTATGGAGTCTTTAATATGGGTGGTGCACCTATGGTTATCCTGTGCCTGTCAACTGGGAATAAACTCCACCTGATCCATATGTACTAGCTGAGGGAGGACTACTTGTAGGCAATGGGAGAGGATGGACATAAAGGTTTTATAATCTGTATTCAGTATAGAGATGGGGCGGTATGAGGGTCAGACTGCAGGATTTTTACCTTCTTTTGGAATGACTGAAATAATGGCTTGGGACCAGGATTCAGGGTCTGTACCTGTAGGGGTAAGAGCTTCATTGTATAGCCAGAGCAGGGAGAAGTTCTGCTTTAAGTTGCTTGCTTACCCTGTACTAATATATTTGAGATAATCTGGAACTCTAAGTGGAGGAAATGATTTCTATTGTTTATTTTAATAACATTACAAACTTACAACACTCTACAGTCTATATTAAAGAAAAGTGGGAACAGGACCTGGGTGTTAACCTCAATGATGAAAGTTGGGCCAGAGTTTGGTGCAACACATGGCAGACCACTTCATCAACAGATTGGCAGGAGATTATATGGAAACTTCGAATTCAGTATTTCAGAGTCCCAGCAAAAAAAGCCAAATGGAATGGAGGAATGGAGGTACATGTACATGTTGAAGAAACTGTGAAGAGGAGATGGCCTCTCACACCTACATCTTCTGGCACTGCCCTATCATTAAGGGTTACTGGCGGCAAGTACAGGATTATATGAGAGAATTTTATTTATTTATTTATTTCTAGCATAGGAATTGCAACCCTTTGAGTCAGAGACTCATTTCCAAAGACTCCACATCAAGTACAAGGTATTACAAAGACAAGTACAACAGCTAGTGAATACAATTTAAACAATGGGACTAGTCATACAAGTGAATCTAGCATACATAGGGTATATGCCTATACAATTGTTTGCTATAAAAGAAGGAGGCAGCATTACATGCATACAGAACATACAGATGTGCTTATACATGAGGAGCTAACAGCTGCAGCAATACAGGTTATAGTTGGATTTTAGGGTGCTGCCTCAAGTGATGTTTTGCAGCATGCAGCCATCAGTGAGGCATTGTCAAGATCCTAATAGGAGTGTGCTGTGGGCTAGTTAGGATAGGTCTAGGGCACAGGGCCCCTTATTTATGTTGTCCCTGACCCCTGGACTAGAACACATAATACTGGGTGTGCACCCCCCCGGAGGATAAGGGACAAGAGGCTAGATACCTCTGGAATAGCTTAGTGGTTGCTGCCAATAAGAGTATCACTAAAAATGGCTTACTGCCCCCCCAACCCTGGAGGAGTGGAAAAAGCTTATTGACACAATCAAAACATATTTATTTATTTTATTTATTTCAGAGATCAGAAATACCTTTGAGTCAAAGACTCCTTTACAAAGGTTCCACGTCACATAGAATATCTACAGATATACAATACAGTGAGGACATATACTCAATACAGTACTTGTTACAGAGTAGAGCTATGTTAATAACAGGAACAGTTAGGCTAACAATCAAGAATTAGTACAGTTTGAGGCAGTTGAAGGAAAAAAAAATAGGCTTAACATCCCTGGGAGGGGGGAGATTAAAAGCTGTTTGCAGAGGCAGGCCAGAGGCCACTGTCAGAAGTAGACAGAACAGGTGGCACCATATAAAAGAATCACTTTTTCAGTACAACAGGCTCCTTCTGCCTTCTTAAATAGATGGAATCATTGGTATTTGAATGAACCAGACAACCTGGGAATGGAGGTGCTGTAGAGGGCTGGACCCCTCCCCCTCAAAGCATACTGTTCAATCCTCCACCTCTGCTGCCTCCCCACCCACACCTTAGAATAAATCAGATACAATGAGAGGAAAAAAATAAACACAACAGATATTGGAGGATAAAATATTTCTTTATTAGAACATAGTTCCCTGACCCTTGAGATGATCTGCTAGAGATAATTCTAACCTAAATAAATTTCAGAACTTGATGTCTTTGGAAAGGATGGACACTATCAGACATAAAGACACATATGTTGGTATTTTCTGTTTCTCTTTATTCTAGTTTTTAGATGTTATAACTCTTCTTTTTATGTCTGAGGTTAGCATTTCTCTTCTCTCTGTCCTAAGATGTTTCAACTTCAGGTATACCCTACAGTACAATGAAATAAAATGTTATACTGTAAAACAAAAGAGAATGTGTAACATGTAGAAATAAGATGAAGATATTAATTGTAACTACAATAGTGAAATAGTTAAAGAGTTGAAAAACATTTTTAGAATCTGGTGGAATTGTCATTACAATTGGCAAAGAGACCCGATTATGACATATATAATGGGAATGTGAAATCTGTTATTACTTCTCTTAGCATGTTCCATCTCTATATTGCTTAAATGTAATTGAGAAGGACAATGTAGTATCTGAAAAATCAAATGTTAAGTACTTGATATGCTTGGTTGAGATACACAGTGTATGTAAGATTTTTGGATTTCAATAAAAATGAAGAATAAAAAAACTAGAGAAAGCAATGCTATTAAATCTGGCAGGTCCTTATACCTTACAAGGAAACTGTGTGTGTTGGTTTTACTAATTGCTTTTTGCCAGAAATTGTAAATCTGTTCTTAAAGTCCAGTTCCATTTGTCTTTGTGAAAATTGTGGAATTTCAGGAAAATTCCATATAACTGGAATTGCCTAATTTCACTCAACCTTATCTGGGGGATACAAATGAAAGGATAAGAGTATAAAAGGCAAATAGTGCAAGGATTCACCAGGCTTAGGCGTAAGATGCATAGTTTCACCAAGAAATGGACAGTTTAGCTGGGTGGCATAACAGTGGTAGACCCCCCCACCCCCACCCCAGGTGGAGCAATGAAGCACAGAGTGTCACAATTCCAACCTGAATGCAGGATATGTAAGGATCACACCCAGTAAATTGATGATCCATGGAGCCTGACATACATGCAAAGTCTGGGACTCAAAGATACTCAAAAAGATGTAGAGAGAGAAGACAAAGTTGGGGCACCAGGAAGGAAGAATTATGGCTATTCCAACACAACAGGTTGTTAGGAAAAGGTTTGGGTGATTCTCGATTTAAGGGATTCTGTCACTGTAAAGAACAAAGAGGTTATCAGGTGGGTCATTAGTTCCACTGAGTCAATCTGGCTAAGCAAAGGGGGGAGGGGGCACAAAACAATCCCCCAGAGAGGAACAGCAGGTCTTTATAAAGCTCAACCCAGCTTATCAAACGAAGCAGAGATATGTGCATTGTGCATGTTAAATTCCACACACAAAATTTGGGATGCTTCATCTATATGCCACCATAAATATTTTTAAAAAAATGTACATTTTTTTTCACTGTAAATTGAAAACTGCAAAACTAAGACCAGTCAGCCTGACCTCAGTGATGGGGAAATTAATGCAGTCACTTCAAAAAGAGAGGATAACAACAACATTCCTTGATTCTAGCAGCACACTGAATCCAAGACAGTGTAGATTTACAGCAGGAAGGTCTTGTCAAACAAATCTAATATGTTACATTGTACTTTATTTACATCATGAAATCTAGATTTAGTAGTTGTCGTATTGGTCCTTGCAAGAATAGATCCAGAAGCAAATGATTTGATACCTTTTAATGGACCAACAGAAAAAAATCCCCATTGGTTTAAAATACTCATTTAAAAAAACCAAAAACAGAAGATGATGTCAGAGAAGTTTAACAGTACAATACTGCCTTCAGCCAGAAAGACCCTTGGGTCAGATGTGCTTGGTGGAACGCACATACAAAGAATCCTACTGCATATAAATTTAATTGACATAAGATAACACTGCTGAAGCAGATAACTCCTAAATCAAGCTATGAGTGTCACAGTTAGTATAAGGATTTTTTTTCTGTTTTTCTCTGCATTATCTAGCTGTTATAAGTATTGTATTTTCTAAACATCTGCCATGAGCTTCTGAAGAAGGACTGGTTGGTCCAAAAGCTAGAGCACTTTGTTCTTGTTGTTACATCTATGTTGGTCCATTAAAAGGTATCAAATCATTTGCTTCTGGATTTATTTACATCAGGCACCCTTCCAAAACTCAGGGTGCCTTTATAACTTATAACCTAAAATTCAACATACAGTAAATTTAAAGCACTAATATTTTCAGTTAAAACTCTTAAAATGTTCAATTACAGCACCAAAGTGTGAAGGCAAAGAACCTCAGCATGCAAACACACTGAGGTAATGGTTACCCCAAAGGGCACTGACCGGGAAGCCAAGTTTCAAAGAAATACAAAATCACACATACCCCCATAATGCAAAGCACCATGGGCTCTATATGCAAATCACCACAGTATATTATGCTGGTTCAACTTTAAGCAGAAATGCATGGTACCTAAAGGTCTCTCACACAGTCTGCAAAGGGTGCTAACAGAAGACATATTCATGTGTTTCGTCCTACCAGGACTCATCAGTGTGCCTCATCTGTTTGACATGCCAGTGGAATGAACCAGCTACCCTAAGGTGGGTTATGCTGTGGTGAACCCAATAAAAACAAAAAAAAAAGCTAAAAGACAAAGAACCTCAGTGTGCAAACACTGAAGCAATGGTTACCCCAAAGGGCACTGGCTGGGAAGCCAAGTTTAAAAGAAATACAAAATCACACATACCCCTATAATGCAAAACACCATGGGCTGTATATGCAAATCACCACAGTATATTATGCTGGTTCAACTTTAAGCAGAAATCAAAGTGTGGCAACATAACAGCACAACCAGATTTCGAACAGTCCATTATAGATTTATTTGACTGGGCAACCAAGAGATAGATCAGGGAGGGGTGGTGGATGTGGCCTACCTGGATTTCAGCAAGGTCTTCAACACCATCCTACATAAAAGGTTAGTAAATGAGTAAGCCAGCCTGGGGTGGTACACTAGGTCAGACATTGGCTGAGTGGGAGGACACAGAGGTTGGTGGTGAATGGTGTTCAATCTGAAGAGAGGAAAGTGACCATCAGGGTGCCACAAGGTTCAGCACTTGAGCTTGTCATCTTCAATGTCTACATAAGTGACACTGCAGAGAGTTTGGAATGGGAATGTATGCCTCTTGCAGATGACAGAAAGATCTGCAACAGGGTTGACACTCCAGAGGGTGGGTGGAAACAATGTGAAATTACCTAAGCAAGTTGGAGGAGTGGTCAGGAGTGTGCCAGCTAAGATTCAATACTAAGAAAAGCAAAATCATGCACCTGGGATGCTGAAATCCAAGGAAGGAGTACAAGATGGTACTGGAAGGCACCAATCATAAAGGGGACCTGCGGGTAATAATTTCTGATGACCTAAAAGTGACCAAACAATGTGAGAAGGCCGTGGCAAAATCCAGTGGGATGCATAGAAAGAGGCATCACCAGTAGAAAGGAGGAGGTGGTTATGCCACTATATCGATCACTGGTGAGCTCGCAGCTAAAGTACTGTGTTCAGATCTAGAGACCACATCTCCAAAAGGTCATAGACAAAGTGGAGGAAGTCCAGAGAAGGGCAACTAAAACGGTGCAAGCACAGCAAATTCAAAGCACTCACCAGCAATGTCTTATCACTACTGATTTACTAGAACAAACAATCCAAGATGCTCCCCTGTAGTTCCAAACAAAAAGTTGTTTATTTGAAAACATGTAGTGACAAGAGTCACACCACCCCAGTGCTTTGACCAGAGGTCTTTCTGAAGAGGGTACTGTGGATTGTGGCTTAGGAAACCCGTTTTGTACATAAGCTGTAACTCAATATTGCCATCTAACAAATACATCTTGATGCAATGATAATCTTTTTTGGCTCACAGCAGTGAGCACTGGACTGGGGGTGCTCATACAAATAATTTTTAACTAAGCAAAAGAAAGAGAAGTAGAGCACTCACCCCTGACAAAAAGCCATAAAAAAACAAAATCACATTCAAAAAGAGTTTTTATTGTTCATTTTTACTCCCATTCAGCACTGAAACAGAACAATTCCAGGATGTCTTACGTTTCACCCAATCATTTGGGCTGCATCAGAGATAATGAGAACAGAGTTTGTTGTGCTTAAATACATCCCAAGATACAACTGTTTATTCATCTAACCAATAAAAACAATGGGTGGGAAATTCAAAACAGCTGCGCATGGCACAATAGGGATGCGCATGTGCAACTGTGGAGATGCACCATAGCGTGATATTCAGCGGGAGCAACTGTGCAGCACAAGTAGCAGTGCGCCAATGTGCAGTAGCAATGTATGCATGTGTAAGGGCAGGAGGCGGACCCATGAATATGCGGCTCAATGTGATATTCAAACCCAGACAAATGGCGCAAGGGAGGAGCAACTGCCACCTGCGCAGAGCTGACTTGAGCCTATAAAAACAGGGAGCAAGGAGGGGGAGGGCACATGCGCCAGAGGGGAGCGGGACAGAGGGAGACAGACAGGCTGGAAGACCAGGAAGGAGGAGACAGGGACAGAGAAAGAGACAGACACAGAAGACAGACAGAGTGTGAGAGTCTGTGTGAGAGTGAGAGAGACTGTGGGATGCGTGAGACAGTGTGGGACAGTGTGAGAGACAAGGAGGTCGATAGTGGGTGTGAGAGCATGTGGGTGCAAGACAGAGCCACAAGGCCCAAGGGGAGTGACACAGACACCCACAGGGGTGGGCAACAGAGCTTGCAGGCAAGAGGTAGCCAGGCGGGGAAGGAGTATGCAGGAAGGTGCCATGCTAACTGATACGCACAACCACACAGAGCCAGATGGGCCAGTGGGGCCGGATGCCCAGGGGATGACAGGACAAGAGGGGGTGATGGCCAGTGCAATATTCCAGATGGAGGCCACAATGAGAGGTGTGGGGTGGCAGGAGGCAGAGTGACGTGGCTGTGGAAGGGCCCACTGGCAGTACGCCTGGAACTAGCGGTACCGACCCTGCATCAGCTATGAGGCCTACAGTGACACAGAGATTGTGGGGTGGTATCACCTGAACCAGGCAATTCTGAGGCAGCTCTGTGAGCTATGCAGTGAGGAGATGCAGGCACCCACGAGACGGAGCCACACCCTGACAGTGGAGACTAACATTAACAGCTGTCATGTGCCTGCTTACCACGGGCACCTTCCAAAGACTAACAGGGGACACCACAGGCATAACCCAGTTGGCCGTGTCACGGCTCCTCACACAATTCCACAATGCCCTGCTGCCACATACTGCAGAATACATCCACTTCCCCAGCACACAGGCAGAGCATACAGCAACCATGTGGGACTTCCCACGGTGTAGCACATATGCCTGGTGGGCTAGGGGCCATTGACTGCACCCATGTGGGCATCCGCATGCCACCTGGCCTGGAGGGGCTAGCCTACATCAACAGAAAGGGCTACTCCAGTATTAAATGCCAGGTGGTGTGTGATGCCAGGGAGCGCATAACCAATGTATGTGCCACACACCCTGGTGGGGGAGCACGACACCTTCATCTGGCACAGCTCAGCACTGTGCCACAGATTTGAGTTCTAGGACATCCCCACTGGCCACTTAGTTGGTGAGTATGCAGAGACCACAGGCAGCTGAGAACAGCAAGGCATGGGAAGGGGTAGCCATGGTACTGGCACCACCAAATGCGGCTGTGAAGGGCATGGGGCACAGTGACAGAGGATAACAGGCTAACTATATTCCCATCCACACAGGTGACAGTGGCTACCCACTCAGGCCCTGACTGCTCACCCCCATCACTGCCAGTCATCCCCAGCGGAGGAGCAGTACAATGAGGCACACGCCAGCATGCAAAACATCATTTAGCATGTGTTTGGACTGCTGAAGGCATGTTTCTGTTGCCTGCACAGGTCTGGTGGTGCCCTACAGTGCAGCACCTTGAAGGCCTGTGGCATATTCCTGGCCTGCTGCATGCTGCACAACTTGGCCACTGACCGTGGGATAGCTGTTGAGGTCGAAGAGGGGAACAGCAGTGGGGACGACATGGGCGATGGGCCAGGAGGTAGTGGGAACCCCCCCCAGCGGAGGGATCCCTAGCTGACCCAGATGGCACACCAGCATCATGACACCATAGCAGAGGAGCACTACGGCACACGCAGGTAGGTGGACAGACACCCATGCATAGAATGGACATAGTGGCATGGCACACAGGCATGATAAGGCATGGCCTGTGGCATGCACAGACTTGCGGGGAGTAGGGTTGGGGTGGGGGTGGGGCCCAGCCACATGGCCACTTGCAACACCACGCAGCACTGCACAGCAGCCAACACACACACACACACACACACACACACACACACACACACACACACACACGCGCGCACTGGTGCCCACAGGCACTCGCCCAGGCAGTAGCACCTGGCGTGGATCAGACACAGGGCATATGTGCAACCAGTGCAGTGGTGGCATCATCATGCCCAAGCCAGATGGGCCAGCGACTGGGTAGTTGCACACAAGGGCAGTGTGTGGCTCAAACCACGTGTGCCACTAATGTGGCATACACACACACACACACACAAAATACACATGTGCACACAGGGTGGTGGCAGCAGACAGGGGACAGGGGACAGGGTGGGGAACACCTCAGGTCCGCCGTGCAGGCACACTGCCACCATGGACTCAGAGACGGCCATGCCTTGGCCACCCAGCAGACCCAGGCTGTGCAACAGCCACAGGGGATGTGAGACCACGCCCCAGGAGTAGGAGTGTGGGAACGCGGCCGTGTTCCCGCAGGGGTCTGCAGGTCCCCAAACAGGCCCACACCAGGAGTGCCTAGGATGCCCACAGCAGAGCCTGGCATCGATGCTGTAGGGATCGCCAGGCGCCGGGTCCATGGGGTCAACATTGTACTCCACGGTGTCTGCGGTGGTTGGCCATGCCCTGTTGCGGCCAGTGGGGCAAGGCCAACCATGATCGCAGTAGCTATGTGGTGCAGAGCAGCGACTGTGTCCTCCCACTGCCAATGTATGGCTTCTAGGACCTGTGCAATGCCCCTGTCATGCTGCTTGGCTGCCTGGCGCAACTCTGCATGGACTGCATGCATCCCAGCCACTAGCTGCCCCATTGGTCCACAGAGGCCTGCAGCAATCGGGTGTGCTTGGGCAAGAGGTCAGTGCCCAGGGGTGCATGGGCGTGGTGCCGATCCACCGGTGGCAGATGATCATGTTGCCCTGACCTCCACTCAGGTGGGCACTGCACCGTGGGGTCCCCATGGTGTTGGTCAGTGACAGGTGCACCAGCAGTGGATGCTGCACCCAGCCTCCCACTGTCCACAGCTGTCAGCTGCTGCTGCCACCCCTCTGGCCCCTGTGCGCTGGCCAACGCTTATGTGGTTGCACCTCCACCATCACCCCTTGCATTGCAGTGCCCATGCATGCAGCAGTGCCGGGGGCGGTAGTGGGCAGCTGTCCCACCGCTGACAGGCCACTGGCTGTGCTGCCAGTTCTGGTGGGTCGTATGGGTGATACCCCCCATGACAAGTCTTCCACTGTCCAGCATAATGGTCATATCGGCATCAGTGTCAGACCCCGTACCAATCTGTGTCTCCACACAGAGCATGCCATGGCTGGCATCCTGCTGGGAACACAGCCAGGGCCTCGTCCTCCACCACACCGATGTCATCCAGCAGGACGGCAGTACTGTGCTTCAGCCGATCGGGCCCCAGATGCCAGTGGAGGTGGATGGCTGCTCCTCCGGGGCGGGTCATTCCCCCACGGCAGACGTAGGCACCCCTGCCACTGCATGCTGGTGGTCAGGTGCTGTAAGGGAACACAGATGCATTAGTGCTGCCAAGTCAATGGCCCCCCAATCCACCCCCCGGTCCACCATACCTACCATGCAGTGATGGGCTTACTCCTGTCTGGAAGCCACCACCCAGGACATCTTCTATAGCGCTGCACTGCATGTTGGCCACCACCAGCTCCTCCTGTGCCATGAAGTTTGGCACTTCAGCCTGACCCCACCAGTGGCTGACCTTGCGGCCCGTATGGCTGCCGCCTTCTCCTTGATCTGATGCTTGTCGGTGCCCACCTTCTTCTTGTACTCCTGTACTGGACACTGATGGCTGTCCTGCTGGTTCACAGCCTCCATAACCTCCTCCCAGGCTGTGGCCTGGGCCTGTGGCATGCCAGTGGTGGCACTCAGCAATGGCTCCCTGTCGAGGTACGCCTTGAACAGGGCATCTGCCTCTGCCTTAGTAAAGCTGGGCCTGTGCTTGCAGGCAGGCCCATGCTCCTCAACCTCCTCACGCTCAGACATGCTGCTACCTGTGGACAGGAACATGTGGTCAGTGACTGCAGCGGCCCACCCCAGCCTGCCATCCCCCTGTGCTGTCCGTCCCCACGGCATGCACAACTCACATTGGAAGGTTGCAATACCAGTCCATAGCCTGTGCTGTCGTGTGGCGCCCTTTATAGTGCATTGCATGCAAATGAGCTGATGCACAACGGTAATGACATGCTAATTTCCCCATTGCACCATGGAGAGGCTGAAGAGCTAATCTGCATACGCCGGCTGAATGTTGCGTTCTTGTGCCTTGCACAATGGACTTGCTCTGGCACAGGCCATGGCACAATGCTGTGACGTGCACAGTCCCCACGGCAACACACATATGCCTCGTCATGTACTGCCACTTACTGTGCAGCATGCTCTGGGAGCGCTACTGACATCCAATGTCCCCAATGCACTACTGGGCCTATAGCACTCGTGCGCTATTGGGCCTATGGCGTTCGTGCGCTATTGGGTCTGTAGCGCTGGGCACTATTGTGCCTATGGCGCTCATGCGCTATTGGGCCTATAGTGCTTGGGTGCTATAGGCCCAATAGTGCAAGAGTGCCATGAGCACAATAGTGCATGAGCGCTATTGGGCCCATGGCACATGTGTGTTTTTGGGCCTATAGCCCAATAGCACACACGCACAGTGTGCATGCTGACCCCTGACCCCCATCCTTCCCTATGCCCCCCCCAGGGACCTCTGCCCCTGGTGCCAGTGTGGCCATGCTCATACCATGCATCCCCGGAGATGCATGATTGCCTCAGACAGTGCATCTGCATGCGAGGCGCGTATACCGAGCATGTTCTGCACATGTGCTGCTGGGCACCATTTTGAACAGCTCCATTACTGGTGCATGATGCCACACCACACAATGCCCCATGCCAGGAACTGGACCGATGTTGAGCTGGTCAACCTGCTGGCCCTGGTTCAGCCCCATGTTGGCTGTCTGTTTGGGCAGCAGCCCCTTGCCAGTCCAAGGACAGAGGTCTGACAGGAAGTAGCAGTTGGTCTAGCATTGGCTACTGGTGTGCAGCGCACACGGGAGCAGTGCAAGCACCGTTATGGCGACCTGCAACGGAGGGACCCAGAGTGGCTGTGGTCACTGCAGGCGTGGGTCTGGAGGCAGTCGGTGCCACTACCAAGTAGGTGGGCTCCAACTGCATCTGTGCACATCCATTGTTCCGCGGTGCAGGCAGGGCTGCATGCCATGCAGGGAGGGGGGGACTGTCATTGTGTATCCTGTGACATTCCAGTGCCAGTCACTGGGTGTGCTGCGCCAGTGCCTGCAGCCAGGCTGGAGTACTCACTGTGCTTGGGGGGTGGGGTCAGTGGGATCATGCTGTGGTTGTGATCTGATGTGTGCCTGTCTGTGTTCCCATCCTAGGACCAGAGGACCAGAGGAGAGCCAGGGCAGTGGGTGCATCTGCCGGGCCGCAGCAGGCCACTGTGGGCTCTGCTGCTGCGGGTGGAGTACCACACTGTGAAGCTGCAGGATCATCACACACAGTGCCACAGCAGGTAGGTAGGCACTGTGCATTTCAACATTGCTGTGCAGGGTGGTCTGCGGGGGTGGGGGTTCGGCTTCAGCCTCCTGTGCCATGTGCTGTGGCAGCTGTGTTCAGCACGCAGTGTGCATGGCATCATGGGGTGACATTGCACGTGTGTGGCAGCTGTTGGTCGGCTGTGTGCAAATCCAGCCACCACCAGTGCCTCTATTGTTCCGTTGCAGCACCATGGCACTGTGCTGGAAGGTGGCCCTTGGGCAGTGGTGTCCAGCGCTGTGCGCATCTGTGGCATGCCGGGTTGGTGGCAGTCATGGCCCACCCACTGCTGGTGGCCAGGGTGCCACCCCAGGGGCATGTGTCCCCACTATATGCTGTGCACAATGGGAGGACAGGGGTGCCCTAGACACGCACTGATCACCTGTTCTTTCCTTTGTCATAGGTGTCCGGTGGGGTGGTCAACTGCTGCTTTACTGTAGCCTCCTACAGCAGATAATTCTGATAATGTCTATAACACTGGAAATAGCATGGCAGACCAGGCACATCCTACTGCAGGGGCAGCGTCAGGCCCAACGCCAAGCTGCAGCCAGTTGTGGCCGGCCCTGAGGACCTTCATCCCCATTCCTGCCCATGCCCTCCCATGCTCTGCCTTCCCCATCCCGTTGTGTAGTCCAATCCCTCCCTCACCTTCCCTATCCCTCCATTGTACATAGTTACCCTCCCTTTTTTTCTGTTTTCTGTAAATAGCTGTTTTATAATGTTTCATTGCTTACCCATTTGTGTCCATGTCTGCTTTGCAGCTGGTGAGTGGAGGCACGCTGCAGTGGTGTTGTGATTGGCTGTATGGTGTGCCTGTGTTGTTGTGTAGGCTGTGCATGGTGGTGCTTGCCCCTTGGTCAGTGGCTGTACCTTGGGGTGACCATGGGCTGGCTGTGTGCCATGTGTGTTGGGTGCCGTCTGCCAGGGTGTGTCTTGCTGTGGTCTGGGTCAGTGGGGGTGTGCCATCCAGTGGGGGGATGGCCGGTGGGGGCTCTGCCTTGGACATTGGGGCTGCCTGGTCCATACGTCCATTGCGCTGGCACTCTGGAGTTGATGTTCTTCTGTGGGCCAGTTATGCCTCCCAGCCTGGCCCCACCACCTCCCCAGGTGCCAACCTCCCTTCCCAGTGCCCTGCTCCCTGCTGTGCCTGTGACTGGTTCTTTTGTGCCTTGGTCCCTCTTCCTCTGCCCATTGCACATCCCTGGTTGTACTACTGCACATGTTGGGTTGCTCCATGGCGTACCCCTGACTGGGCCATGGTGCAATGTGTGTGATATTCAGTCATGCTATGCTGGCAGATGTTGCCATGTGCAATGTTTGAATATCACGCACATTGCGCCATTGTGTATTGGATTTGTGCTGCGCCGGCCTTGCACTGGCTTATGGCACATTTCTGAATATCCCACCCAAAGGGTCAATTAAGTGAACAACCCTTGCAGACTTTGTGTCATTACACCTCAATGTCTAGAGAATTAACTCCAATAATATACAAAGTTCCTATAACATAGAAACATAGACTTTGACGGCAGATAAGGACCACTTGGCCCATCTAGTCTGCCCATTTCCCTACCTACAGGTTAGGCCACAGATCCTAGTTAACCAACAGCCTATATGTGTTGTATCAGTTCCATCTAATACGTAGGAAACTTCAAGGGAAACATATATAGGATGCTTGGTGCAGCATAAGAAAACCCACGGCACGGTAGCTTAGAGGTTTACCATTTGAAGATATGGTCACTTTGCCACTAATATGTGTTTAAATCCATTTTTGAAGCTCAGTAAAAGTTTCAAGCAATGTAAACAAATCAACGGCACTATTCAAAGTTAGCACTGCATCACAAGCCTAAAATGGTGGTGACATCCTGAACATGATGATGTCATCTGAGTGACAGTGCTTCATAGCAGTAATATAGACTTAATAGGGACTTATTAATGAAGTGTTATAATAACCTTAGCAAAGCGCTTCTCAAAATCCCTTACTGTGCATGTATGAACCTTCTCACCTACATGCACAGTAAGGGATTTTGAGGAGAAACGCTTTGCTAAGGTTATTATAACACTTCATTAATAAGGTCCCTGTTAAGTCTATATTACCATTACGGAGCACTGTCACTCAGATGACATCATCACGTTCAGGACATCGCCACCATTTTAAGCTCACGCTGCAGTGCTAACTTTGAATAGTGCTGTTGATTTCTTTACATTGCTTGGAACTTTTACAGAGCTACAAAAATGGATTTAAACACATAACAGTGGCAAAGGGACCATATCTTCATAACGGTAAGCCTCTAAGCTACCGTGCTGTGGGTTTTGTTGTGCTGTACCAAGCATCCTGTTTACGTCCCCTTTAAGTCCATTGCACATTCAATATTCCTCTTTTCTTTTGTCAGAAGCCTCTGTAAAGATATCAAAAGCGATAAAAATAAATTTCTCACTGAGATGTAAACTCCTCTATTTCACATACTGGAGTTCTGAGTGGGAAAAGGGGGGGGATTACATGTGGGGATTACAGCACAAGAAAAAATTGTAGCAATGTTTAAACAACATCCTGACTACAAGAGGTGCCAGAAAAAATTCAGTGAGTACCAACAATTTTATGACACTAACATTAAGGGACAAAAATAGAAAAAAATTCAGAAGGGATGCATATGACTATTTATTGAACAAAGTATTTACCTGGAAAAAGAAAAAGAACAGTAGTCTAATTTCTGATATAACAGTAACAGCACCTGAGGCCATGACATCGGCATTTGATGAGCCAGCTCCTAGTACCAGTAGCATGGTTATAGTCCTACCAACTCCACGCTCCATTCTTAAAAGAACTGAGCATATTGGAACTGATCAGAGTACAGGGAAAAGTACATCCAAAAGTGAGAATGAAGGGGTCCTTTTTTAGAGACTCGTCCTCCTGGACAACTACAGCCCAGGAGGAGCTCACATCGAACCCGATTTCAGTTTCAAGAGACAGATATGACAAGAGGAAAATGAGGAGGAGGGGAAAGGAAGAGCAAGGGGCAGGGGCTGTAGCCAACAACTACAGAACAGATGCTGACTGTCATTAACATCTCAGACTTAACTTTAACAGACACTGAAATTAAGGTACAGAGTAAGGGACTATAGTTTATACCAGCTTTTTCTGTATCTGAATTTGATGCTTGCATAGTTTTGAATAAGTTTGCAAGGAAGCTGAATTTAAAATTTTTTTTTCTGTCTCTAAAAGCACAGAAACATAGACTTTGATGGCAGATAAGGACCGCTTGGCCCACCTACTGTATGCTCATTTCCCTACCTACTGGATAAGCTGCAGATCCTAGTTAACCAACAGCCTATTTCTTCCTAATCCCCACAAAAATTGCCATATGTCTGTCCCGTGTATTCTTGAATTCACCCACAGTTTTAGACCCTATAACCTCCTCAGGAAGGCTGTTCCATGCATCCACCACCCTCTCTGTGAAAGAAGACCTCCTCACATTGCCCCTGACCCTCCCCCCTCTATCTTCAAATTGTGTCCCCTTGTTCTTGCACATCTCTTTTTCTGAAAGATGCTACCCTCTTGGACTTGGTTGATGCCACTGAGGTACTTAAAAGTTTCTATCATGTCCCCCCTCTCCCTCCTTTCCTAAAGGGTATACATATTAAGCTCTTTTAGTCTCTTCTCGTATGGCTTCTCTTGCAGACCCTGCACCATTTTAGTTGCCCTCCTCTGGACTGCCTCTATCCTGTCTATGTCCTTGCAGAGATGGGGTCTCCAGAACTGGACACAGTACTCCAGATGGGGTCTCACCAACTGTCTGCACAGAGGGATAAAAACCTCCTGTTTTCTGCTGGTGATGCCTCTCCCTATACATACCAGTATACTCCCAGCCCTCCCTACTGCCTTCTCAAATTGCTTGCTAACCTTAAGGTCATCTGATATGGTTACCCCCAGGTCCCTTTCCATTTTTGTTGTTGTTACTACCTCACCCCATTGTGTAATCTTCCCCTGGGTTTTTGTTTCCCAGGTGCATCATTTTGCACTTCTTTGCATTGAATCCAAGCTGCCATATTTCTGACCATTCCTCCAACCTTGCCAAGTCCCTTCTCATCCTTTCCACGCCTCCTTGTGTATCAACCCAGTTGCAGCTCTTTGTGTCATCTGCAAAGAGGCATACTTTTCCTTCCAGTCCTCTGCAATGTCACTTATAAAGACATTAAAAAGGACTGGACCCAGTACTGAACCCTGCGGTACCCCACTAGTAACCCTCTTTCTTCAGAGTGGACTCCATTTACAATTACCTTCTGTGTCCTGTTGTCCAGCCAATGTTTTACCCAGGCTACCACCCTGGGACCCACTCCCAGGCTGGTTAATTTGACTATTAATCTTTGTGTGGGACTGTGTCAAATGCTTTGCTAAAGTCTAGGTAGGCCATGTCCACAGCCCCTCCGTACACCTTCTTCCAGTCCTCAGGTACCACACCATCCTCCCATGATTTGTTAAAAAGGGTAGTCAGTGGTTTCACTAGTTCTCCCCTTAATTCTTTTAGAATTCTGTGATGAATTCCATCAGGCCCCATTGCTTTGTCCACCTTCAGTTTTAGGATTTTTTTCAGAACCCTTTCTTCTGTGAAAGGACTGGGTTCGACCCCCCTATCAAGAGTGCTTCTGTTAATTGGATTATGCACCTCCCCCCCTCCTCTTTTGTGAATACTGAGCAGAAATATTCGTTCAGTATCCCTGCTTTTTCACTGTCTCTCTCTGCCCACCCACCATCCATTGTTTTCATCCTCACTATCCCTCCCTTTGTCTTTCTATGCTCCCTGATGTATCTATAAAAGATTTTAGCCCCATTCTTAACAGAGAGTTGTCTGTCTTTTCCTTAGTTTGGGCCTTTCCTATTCTGACGTCCCTTCCTGCTTCCTTCTACCTTAACCGTGTACAGCTCTCTGTCCTGCTCGTTCTGTGTTTCCTTATACTTCCGGAATGCTATCTTTTTCTCCCTGACTTTCTCCGCCACCTCTTTTGAGAACCATAGTGGCTTTTTCTTTCATTTTGATTTGTTTATTTGCTTCACACAGAGGCTTGTTGCCTCTGTGATGGCAGTTTTGATGTTTCCCCATTGTTGCCTCACCCCTCCTTCTATCCTGTTTGCTAGTGCTTTTCTAAGGCACTCTACCATCTTGCCAAAGTCAGCTCTCCTGAAGTCCAATACCCTCAATTTTGTATGGTTTGACTCTGTAGCTGAGTTTATCATGAACCACACTGTTTGATGGTCACTTGTTCCCAGATGGCTACCCACTTCTAGATCTGAGATCTTCTCACTGTCCCCATTTGAGAGTACGAGGTCTAAGATTGCTCCCTTATGAGTGGGTTCTGAAACTAGCTGTCTGGGGCATGCTACCTACAAGGGCATCAAGAATGGCCCTGCTCTTGAATGTGGCTGCAGCAAATGTGCTCCAGTTAACATCTGGCATATACAGGTCTCCCATCAACAGTATATCCCCTTTCTCTGCCATCCTAAGAATGCCTTCTATCATATCCTTGTCCATTCCCTCCCCCTGACTTGGAGGTCTGTATGCAACCCCTGTACGGACTGTGGTGCCATTTCCAGTCTCTGAGGTGACCCACAGTGCCTCCTCTCCTCCCTGTTTACTCTTTTGTTCAGTTGCTTTTAACCCTTCCCTTTCATAGAGAGCTACTCCTCCCCCTCTTCCCCCCTCCCTGTCTCTCCTGTAGGTTATATACCCTGGTATGTTAACATCCCAGTCTTGGTTCTCTGTGTACCATGTTTCTGTGACTGCTACAATATCCAGGCATCCCTCTTCCATTAAGGCCACCAGTTCAGGGAGCTTGTTGCCCAGACTATGGGCATTGGTATTCATTACCCTCCATTTCTTGATGGCCTTACCCCTTTTTGCCCCATCCTTGTCCTTATTGCCTTTGTCACTTTCTCCATTTACCCCAGTCCTTCTCCCTATTGACGTCTCTATCTTGGTGTTTCCCTCACTTAATACCCTGACCTTTTTGGGGGGGCTAGGATTTCCCTGCTCCTTTCCAGTGCCTCCCACCTTGGCTAGTTTAAATGCTTGCCAATGAAGCATTTAAACCTATCACCTAGGATCCTGGTTCCTCTACTGAACAGATGCAGACCATCATGGCAGTATAGGCCTGCATCACTCCAGGTGGACCCCCAGTCCCCATTGAAGCCAAATCTCTGAACTCTGCACCAGTTTTTCAACCACTGATTGAATCCCATGGTGTGGAGCACCCTAGCCTCACCTACGCCATAGACAGGCAGAACCTCCGAGAAGGTTACCATGCATGCTACTTGTCTAAGGTCCCTCCCCAACTCCACAAATTCTTCCTGCACTGCTCTGATCCCTTTCTTTGCCATGTCATTTGTCTCTAGGTAGACAATGACATCCAGCTCCCTCCCCTGTGCAGCTGCTCTGATGATCCTGAGGATTCGCTCCCTGTCCCTCCCAGCCATGGTGCCAGGCAGGCACCTTACCTCCCTCTTCCCTTCCTCCCTCAGTTCTGCCATCCTAACAATGGAGTCCCCTACCTGGAGTTGTTTCCTTCCCCTGTTGGGTCCCATGCCACCCTCCTGTGTGTCTCCTTTGTGGAGGTTCCTGTGCCAGAAAGAGGATTTATAATAGGCATTCTCTTACAGTTTTCTATTTTCACTCTGTCATTTCTTCTTCCTTTTCTGACTCTCCTTTCTTTTTTCATATCAAGGGTGGCCAACCTGATATCTTATTCTCTGTACGTTTCTATCATTATATTAAAAGAAAAGTCTGTGCACCCAGTTATAAAGCAGCTCCTGTAAAATATAAATTGTGCCTTAAAGAAAGAAAAGTGGTCCCCTGCTGCTACAAGCAGTATGCTAAATTTGGTCCCAGCTGTGCGATCGCGATGTGCGCACTTTCGCACAATCACACAATCACACATTCGTGCAGGCATTCGTGTGCACGATCATGCAGGAAAAATGAAAAAAAAAACAGGGAATTGTTTATTGAACCACCAGGTGCGGTTTCTCCTATAACTGATAGGGCTTGGAAGTAGATAAAACAGCCACAGAGATCAGGAAAATAATGAGAATTGCCCCAAATGGTTCAGTGCTCCTATGTCATGCAGTGAGTGTGTAGACTGAGTTAACTCAGTCGGGAAGCAGAAAAACACTCCCATAGGAAAGAATGAAGAGCGTTCAAGCATATAAAGCCCTATGATACCCATATAAAGAAGTGCTACATGTATCAGGTACAGCAAAGAAGCTGGCTTTACTGTCAAGCAAAATAGGGCTGAAACTGAAATAGGAGCTGACGGCTGAAAGTTTTCAGCCAAAAGCTGTTGTACAAAGCGAATTAAAATGAATGAAAAGGATGGTTGCTAAATAAATGTGTTTATACAAGCCACAGGCAAGTATGATAGAAACCATTGAGAGATATATGCCCTGCTTATGTTCTATTTATAAATTACCATTAAAAATCATTATTTTATTTTTATAAAATAGAGCAGTAGATTCCTAGTTCTTGCAAGAGTAAATAGATAAGGAGTGTGCCCTTATCTATTTACCTTTTCCAAGACTAGTGATACCTCCTGAACACTGAAAACAAAGCTTACAGTTGTTATAATGAGCTTATCAGAATAAAAAATATAAGGTCATTACCAAGTGATGTTTTCAGAGGTCCTGCTATAGGGCTGGCAGCCCCTGAACTAACTGTATTTATGGAGCACTAAGGTAGTGATGTCACCATAGGGGAGGAGTTAGCTGCCAGCTGTGATGTCATGCCCTGATAATTAAGTATGTTTCAGCTCTTTCCTCTCATTATATAGACTTTTTAAGAGTCTGACTGGTGGACATATAGGATAGCATTATGTCAGAAGTGTTAGTACCTAATTTTAAGAAACATAGAGGTTTATTTGATTATTTTTCCTTCCAATTGATGTTGTCACCTGACCTCTGATGTCACGTCAGGTTGCCATAAAAGGATGTCCACTAGAGGGCTAGAGATATAGGAGATCAGATAGAAGAGTGAGAGGAGAGATAGTGAAATGGCCAGTTGCTTTCTGACTATGAACGGAGTAAGAGAGGAGAAGAGGTAAGTGTGTAAAGTTTCCACACTGAGAGAGAAAGGAAGATTTTCAGGAATTCTTTTATTGCTATTTTCATGTGGAGAAGAATGATATCCTGATGATTTGTGTTGGTGTGAAGGACTAACACCTACTTATTTTCCTTTCTGTTAAGTTTCTTTATTTTCTTTATTTGAACAAATAAAATGATAAATGCATACCGTGCATTTTTTATGCACTATACTAAACTGTCTGTTTGATCTGTTATAGAAAAATTCTTGCTACCACAACTGGTGTCAGCAGTGGGATTCTCTTACCCTGGTACATCGAGGCTGCCCAGGAGCCATTGCTACAAAAACACCCTAACAGATGAGTAAGAGTGAGCAAACAGACATTAGTGCATTTCATCTGACACTGTCCATAAGTCAGAGAACTGGTATACAACCATTACCAGGTTTGAATCCAGTAACCAGACCTAAGATGATGCAAACTGAGGATGAGGAGAAAGTGGAAGGAGCCACAGCAGTGGCTGGCAATCTTAAAAAAGAGAAGCGGGAAGAAGGCCAGACCTTCCCAGGACCAGATTACCCTAGTGAGTTGTTAAATTGACTTTGTCTACACCAACTCAAGATGGAGCGCCAACGAGAGGAGGACCAGAGGCAGAGGGATGAGGATCAGAGAATACAGGCTGAGGAGAGAGAGACAGGATGAGAAGTGGACAGCGACCCTAAAAACCATCCAGGATATGACACAAGGACAGCCAGATAGAGGTTGATGACACTGAGGCATGACAACCTTTGAGAGGGTGGCCCAAACCTGCAACTGGCCCAGAGACCAATGGGTGATTGCATTGGTCCCATACCTCTCGGGAAAAGCACAACTGGCATACAGTCAGCTAGGTGGAGCTGTCGGTATGAACTATGATTGAGTCAAGGAAGAAATCTTACGCCGGTACAATATAAGTACAGAGACATACAGGCAGTGTTTTCACTCCCAGAAAATGGCCAACCTAGATACTCCCAGGAAAACATGTGCTCGCCTAAGAAACTATTGTGGAAAATAGCTGCAGCCCGCTACCAAGACAGTGGATCAGATAATGGAGCTAATAGTGATCGAGCAGTTCATTCAAGTGTTACCAGTGGATGTACAATTGTGGGTAAAAGAGCACAAGCCTGAGACAGCCGAGGACACCATTAAGCTTGCAGAGGACTAGTTGGCAGCATGGACCACTAGAGCTAGTGGTATCCAAGGTAACGCAGGACAATCTAGCACACTGGTAAGGAACCAATTTTCTGATTTTAATCCTCAGAGACAGATCTATTGAAGGGAGAGAGGTGATAGGATCCCTTACTTGGAGATTATTTGCTATGGTTGCCTAGGAAAAGGGCATATCATGAGGAACTGCCCCAATAAATTATCTGACTTAACCCACATAGCCCTAGCTAATTTTGGATATGTGACATCTGTAGGAATTGGGGAACAGTAAACCTTGGGCCTACTCAATACAGGGAGTCATCAGACATTGATCAGAGCAGATTTGGCCCTGGATGTACCCAAACATGATAGTGATACAACTGTTTGTTGCATTCATGGAGACATCCATCAATATCATATAGCTTGTTTAGACATCACTGTGAACAAGAGTCATAATATGTTGGTGGGATTAGTCCCATGTCTACCAGTGCCTGTTATGGTTGGTCAGGATTTCCCTCACTTTGATCTCCTGATGATAACCCATAATACCTTGCAAGAACCTGTACATGTGGTTACCAGGTCCCAGGCTACAACACAGCTATTGCAGGACATGTTTCCTTTTGATACAGACTATTTTGAGACTGGCAGCAAGACCAGAAAGTCAAGAAAAGCTAGAAAAAGGGAAAAAGAAGCCTGGAAGGACTTGCATCAGGTTGGAAGCCAGTCTTATATACCAAGTGCTCCAGTGCAGGACATTGCACAGGAACAGAAACAGGATGTGACTTTACAAACTTTGTTTTTGCAGGTGAGCAAGGATGTACTGCCAGGACAATCATGCTTTATCCTCAAAAATAACATACTGTACCATAGTATTGTTGATCCAGTAACTGCTGAAGAAAAGTAGTTACGTAAGAACTTACCATAACAGTAGATCTTCAAGAGAGGCTCTTGCAGTAGATAATTACATATAGGACTGAAGCTGGCAGATGTCAGGATCCCACAGAAACATTTCTAGCTAGTAGTCTCTGGCGGGGGAACGCCTCCACATCAGGTGACCGACATCAGGCGATGTCAGTATAAATGGGCGGTCCCTCACACCCACCTTCTAGTTCTCTCCCGCCAAAGTCCAAAAAGGAAAGACAAGAGAGAAGCAGATGTTTTCCTGCCAGGAAACGGAGCTGAGAAGCTAAGGGGGATGGAGGGCAGGAAGGCATTACCTACTGCAAGAGCCTCTCTCAAAGATCTACTGTTATGGTAAGTTCTTACATAACTGTACTATCTTAATTTGAGAGGGCTCTTGCAGTAGGTAATTACATATAGGACTGAGTCCCAAGCAGTCTGGAACAAGGAAAAGCAGTTGGGAGGAGGAAAGCTAACACCAGTAGCCTCCTGCTGTCCGGGTCTTATGAAAGAAGAACTTGGAGGACAGCCAATCCAAAGCCTGCTCTGTGGTGAGAGGCAATGTCCAAACTGTAGTGTTTCATAAAGATGTGGACTGAAGTCCATGTGGCGGCAGCACAGATGTCCACCACTGACACATTCCTGAAACAAGCAGTAGAGGCGGCCACTCCTTTAGTTGAGTGACCCGTGACCTGACCCGACAGGGTCTTGTACTTGTCATAACAGAAAGTGATAAAATGTGCCAACCACTTAGATAGGCATTGCTTGGAAACAGCATTGCCCTCCCTTTTTGGAGCAAAAGAGACAAAAAGCTGGTCAGACTTTCTGAGATCCTTAGTCCTATTGGTGTAGTATCTCAGGATCCGGTGAACATCCAGAGTATGCAAGAGGAACTCTCCATGATTGGAGTGTTGTGTAAAAAAGGCAGGCAACTCGATGGATTAATTCAACGTAGATTCTGCCACGACCTTAGGGAGAAACTTAGGGTTAGTCCAAAGAGCCACTCGCTCCTTGTGAAAAATCAAATAAGGGAATTTACACATCAAGGCCTGAAGCTTGGAAATGTGCTGAGCTGAAGTAATGGCCACCAGGAAAAGAGTTTTCCAGGAGAGAAACTTGAGGTCTGCTGTAGCTGCTGGCTCAAAGGGAGGCAGAGTAAGTTTCTCTACGACAAAGTTTAAGTCCCAAGGAGGCACAGGAATGTGGATGGGGGGCCTCAGATGCAGGACCCCTCGAAGGAAGGTCTTAGAGACCTCTAACTGAGCAAAGGATCTGTCACTCAGAGGGACATGGTAGGTCAAAATAGCCACCATGTGCACCTTCAAGAAGGAATGACTGAGACCCATGTCGAAGAGATGATGCAAGTAGTCCATGACTCTCCCCACAGGGCAAGAGAATGGCTCGAGGCCTTTGGACAAAGCCCAGATTGAAAACCGCTTCTCTTTCATGGCACAGGTAGATCTGGTGGAGGGCTTACTGGCCTCCACCAAGATATCAGCCACCAGCAGGGAAACTCCAAAACAGGCCTGTAGCTACATCTGCAGGAGCCAGGCAGCATCCAGAGGATTTGAGTCCTGGATTAATCAGGGTCTGATCCTGGGTCAACAAGTTCTGAGACAGAGGAGGAGGAAGAAGTGGAGGTTCCTCAGAAAACTGTTGCAGAAGAGAGAACCAAACCTGCCTGGGCCAGAATGGAGCAATGAGAATCATCCAAGCTCCTTCAGAGCCGAGTTTATGTAGTACCTTGGGGATCAAGGGAAGAGGAGGGAAGACATAGACAAATCTGTCCCTCCAGTCTACAGACAGAGCGTCCCACCAAAAAATGCCTCGCCCTGGAGTGAATGAGCAGAAGGCAGGAAGGTTTGCGTTTAGAGGAGACGCGAACAGGTCTACCCGAGGTGTCCCCCCCATGCTGACAGATGTCATCTGCCAGCCCTTGATTCAGCTCCCATTCATGAGCCTGGGCAGATGACCGACTGAAGTGGTCTGTCAGAGTGTTCTCCACTCCCGGGACATGGATCGCCATCAGATGGAGATTGTGCTGAACCGCCCAGCTCCAAACTCTCATGGCCTCCCTGCACAGAGGGTAGGAACACGTTCCCCCCTGCTTGTTGATGTACCAGACCACACACATGTTGTCTGTCTGCACCATCAGGTAACTGGGAAGCACGAAAGAGTCCAGAGTCTGGAGTGTGTACAGAATGGCCCTGAGCTCAAGCACATTGATGTGGAGGGACTGCTCGAGCCTGGACCAGGAGCCCTGGGTCCTTCAGGACTCAAGGTGAGCTCCCCAACCTTCCTCCGAGGTGTCTGTCATCAATAACTGAGAGGGGGGTGTGAGACAAAAGGGAACACCCCGGCACAGGTTCTCTCTCACCATCCACCAAAGTAAGTCCCAGACCATCAGATCGGAGACCAAGACTAGCCAAATTTCCCTCATTCACTAAAAATACCACCAGCAGCTTAAGCTGTTTCAAGGTCAGTTGGCATTCATCTGTATCCCTCCCCCCGGGTCGTGCCTGAAAATAGGCAGGATTTGTCTAGTGCACTTACCCGGTCAAAGAAAAACTAAATAAACTAAATAAATAAGACCAGCTGATCTAGGTTGTCCGCAGTCTGGTCCCATTGGGATCAAAAAGTCCATTGAGAGATCTTGGAGTCTTGCAAGCGGAACTGTTGGAATAGCAGCCGCAATAAGCCCTAGGAGGTGCAGGACCGACCTGGCCCTGACCCATCTGTGACCCATGAGCAGATGAACGTGATCCTGAAGGGAGTCCACTCGGTCCAGGGGCAGAAAGGCCATGCCACAGGTCATGTCCAGAACTGCCCCTATAAACTGGAGCCATTGGGTAGGGACCAGATGGCACTTGGCTTGGTTGATAGTGATTCCCAGGCAGGCAAAAACCTGCAGGGTGAGGGAGAGAGAGTGCAGAAGATCCTCCCTGGATGGGGCCACCAGGAGCCAATTGTCCAGGTACAGGAAAACCTACACTCCCTGAGTATGCAGGTGCGCTGCCACCATGGACAGGCACTTGGTCAACACTCGGGTTGCTGAGGAGAGACCAAAAGGGAGTGCCTTGAACTGGTAGTGGTGCCCCTGGAAAGCAAAATGAAGGAATTTGCGGTGGGAAGGGTGGATGGGGATATGCAGGTACACATCCTGCATATCCAGAGCACAAAGCCATTGCCCTGCCAAAGTAGTGGAAGAAGGCTCTGAAGGGAGAGCATTTGAAACCGTTTGTACTCCATGAACAGTTTCAGAGAGCTGAGATCCAGGATGGGTCTCACGTCCCCTGACTTCTTCGGAACTAGGAAGAAATGCGAGTAGTACCCATACCCTGAAGGGGCAGGGGAATAGGCTCCATCACCGCCTTCAGAAGAAGGGGTGAGATTTCTTCCTGGACCAGTAGAAGGTGTTCTATGGAGTAGGATGACTTGGGGGATGGGTGTCTGGGTAGCTTCTGAAGAAACTCTATTGAGTGGCCTGCAGCTATCAGCTGGAGCACCCAAGCATCTGAAGTAATCCTCTCCCAACCCTGTAGATGGAGGGAGAACCTCCCTCCTACAGGTTCCTCTGGACTGCCCAGAGGCTGTGGGAGAGGAAAGGAGTCAGGCGGTGTGAGGCAGCATCCAGCTGAAACTCCCACTGCTTTTTGCAGGGGCTAGACGTGAGGGGCCTGTTGTTGGCCCGCCACCCTGTGCCTTCACTTTGGGCTGAGCGCATCTGCGAAAGGGGCAACACTGCCCTTGAGGGGCCCTGTACATGGAGTCAACAGACTTCAGAGTAGTGCTCTTCTCCTGCAGATCAGTGATGATGTCCTTGACATCCCCACCGAAAAGCACCAAACCCCAGAAGGGCGCATCCTGTATAGCGGACTGCACTTCAGGGACCAAACCTGACACATGGAGCCAGAAATAACACCTCAGGCAGCATTCTCTGCATCATAAGTGGTACGAAGCATGTGCCAACTCGCCGAGCGAGCAGACCGGACTAGGTCAGCCACTTCCTGTTTCGTTTGAGTGTCAGAAAGGAAGTCCAATTTAGACTCCACTTGGGACAAGGCCACCTTCTGGAAGTTCCCCATGTGGGCTATGTAATTCAGGGCCCTGATACCCGGTGTGGAGGAAGCGTAGACCTTCTTGCCATACTGGTCCAGGAGGCGAGACTTCTTGTCTGGTGGAGATGAACTGAGGTGCTTAGGGTTAGCTGACCTGCCGTGGGCGGCGCTGATCACGACCGAGTCAGCGTTAGGGTGCATGCTCAAAAACTCCATACCCTAAGGAGCCTGATATAGCGGATCCACCTTCCTGGGAAGGGGGGCTAGAGCTGATGTTTGCTTCCAGATAGATGAAACCAAGTCAGCATGAGGCTCGATCCAGGGTGGAATTAAAGTTGGAGCAGTCTCGGGCAGATCCAGATGGGCAGTGAGATTTTGATGCTGTGGATCAGGCTCCAGGGATTTCCACTGATGAAGCTCCTGGATTTTCCTCAGCAGCTCCAGAAAGGTAGGATCCTCCGTAGGAGACTTTGGAGGAGTCCTCGGCCTAGGCCTGTCTGGACTGCGTGGCTCATCGTCGGGGTCAGAGTGTCTATCAGAATCTGAGTCAGAAGACTCTGATGAAGAAGAAGAGAAAGAATCTTCTTGGTATGGGGGAGGAACGGCCCCTTTGGGTAAACATCTAGGGAGTGTGTCCACCCCCTCCTGGGCACCGGAGGCTTGCTCCTGGTGTCGGGCAAAGGGGAAGGAGTCTCACATTCCCGACGTCGGGAATCTGGCACTGGGGCCGGCGTCGGGAGATGACTTTCCACCTCCTTGGTTATCTGAGCCCTGGCCTCAGCCCACCAGTAGGCTAGAGTTTCCTTCAGATCCACCGGTGGCTGTATGGGCAGTGGAGGAGGAAGAGGAGAAGGAGGATACAGGTATTGGGGGTACCCATATGGAGAGTATCCATAACCTGACTGCGGGTAAACCAGCATCGGGTAGGATGGCGTCGGGTACTGCGGCTTCGGATAAGCCGGCATTGGATACTGCGGCACAGGATACTGTGGACCTGGGCAGGATGGCGTCAGATAAGATGGTGTTGGATACCCGGGGGCCAAGGGTCTGCTGGAGCAGAGGGTCCTGGCAAGGGCCCAGCAGGCGGGCCAGATATAGGTGACCCAGTGGGCATCGGGCCCGGCGCAGGGATGGCATCCGGGATGGGGATGTTGTCTGGCATCTGGAAGACCGGCACCAGTGTCTGACAGTCCAACATCAGTGGATCCTGCCCAATGGGAGGGAGACCAGACGGGAGCGCACCCATGTCCCTAGCATTGTCCGGGGAAGGAGGACTGAAATCCTCGGGGTCCCGCACGGGAGAAGCTCGACCCTTGGAGGGCAGTGGGGAAGGCTGCAGTGAAACAGTGACGTTGGACCGAGGAAGGAGGTCTGGCATCGGCTCAGGCACCAGGCGGCCATCAGAGGGGCCGACATCTGACTTACCGGCGGGGTCTGAGCGGACGTCAGAGGAGCCAGCATCTGACTTATCAGACCCAGCATCTGGTGGAGGCCTACTGGAGGAAGAGGCCTTGGCAGGCACCGAGGGGGTCGCTCATTTCCCCCAAAGGGGAAAACAACTTGCAGGCCCTGTCCAGGTGGATGTTGGGGGTACCGGCATCCGACTTAACAGACCCACTCAACCCAGAAGGGCGCACGTTGCAGCCTTCCCCGAGCACATTCCTTCTTTGACCTGGAGGCTCCTGAAGGGCCCAAGCATGAGCCAGACAGGAGGGTTGATGTCACCTTACCGCTAAGATGGCCGTTGAAGGTCGGTACTCTGGAGGGGATGTTACCTGGAGTACCACAACTCCAGCCGGAGCCGCGGATGCCGAGGTTAAGTCCCGGTCCCAGTGCTTCTCCTTCTTCTTTCGGTGGTCCTCCGGAGAAGTGGAAGCCTGCCTGAGTTTCTTCAGGTCCTTTTCCATGGAGGACATCTTCTTTTTCAGCAAATGGGCCTCCAGGGACTGCTGCCTCCATTTACGGGTGGTCGCATTGAACTGCTGGTAATGCTGGCACTTCTCAACGAGGTGGTCTGGGCCTAGGCAGAAGAGGCACAGGGAGTGGCCGTCCTTATGCTGGAGCTGAGAGACACATGAGTCGCACTTATTTTTATGCGATTCGGAGGGAGTAGGGGACGACATACACGGCAATTTGGTGGAAAACATTCGAATAGACGTGGAAAAAACTTTGGTGAAAAACCGACGAAAGACTGACGAGCAGTGAACTTTACCGTGAGGTGCTATCACAAGCTAACAGCAGGAAAGAACTGGAAGGTGGGTGTGGGGGACCGCCAATTTATACTGACATTGCCTGACGTCGGTCACCTGACGTGGGGGCGGTCCCCCACCAGAGACTACTAGCTAGAAATTTTTCCGTGGGGGCCTGACGCCTGCCGGCTTCAGTCCTATATATAATTACCTACTGCAAGAGCCCTGTCGAAGTAAGATCTGAACAGTTAGTAGTACTAGTAAAGTACATGGATAAAGTGATGAATTTAGCACATGACATCCTCATGGCTGGACATTAGGGAAGAGATTGAACAATGCAGCACATTATGTCTCAATTCTGTTGGCCAGGGGTTCACCAAGATGTAGCTGCATACTGTTGGGCCTGCCCAAAATGCCAACTAGTGGCCCAAAAAGGGAAGAAAGACTCAGCATCCCTGCAGTCTATACCTCATGTTACTACCCCATTTGACAGAGTGGCTATGGATGTGGTTGGTCCACTCCTGAAGAGCTCTAAGGGTAATCAGTATATCTTAGTGATATGTGATTATGCCACTCGGTACCCTGAAGCCATTCCAATGAGGACTATTGCCACTGTTTGCATTGCCGAGGAATTAGCAAAGGTGTTCAGTTGGATGGGAATTGCAAACGTCATTCTAACTGACAGAGGTAGCAACTTCACATCTGTAATGTTGGTTGCAGGAGTTGTATAAACTGTTGGGAGTATGAGCTATTAGAACTTCTCCCTATCATTCCCAAACTGATGGTCCTGTAGAGCACTTTAATAAGACTGAAAAGCATGCTACAGACGTTTGTGCATGATGAAGGCAGGGATTGGGATAAGTTCCTTCACTATTTGTTATTTGCCTACAGGGAGGTGCCCCAATCCACCACAGTATTCTCTCCTTTTACCCTATTATATGGACAGAATCCTCGAGGTCCGCTTGATGTGGTCAAAGAACATTGGGAGGCAGGAACCAATGTGGAGTGTAAAAACATTTTAGAGTAGATGACCTCTTTAAGGGAGCGGTTGGTGAAATATGTGACAATAGCACATCACAATGTAGACCAGACTCAATGTAAACAAAAACAACTGTATGATGTTGGGTTAAAAACTAAGATGTTTGAACCAGGTGAAAAAGTGTTATTGTTACTGCCATCTTCTGAAAATAATTTGCTGATGAGATGGCAAGGGCCTTATGTGGTACTATGCCAGACTGGTGTAGTCAATTATGAAATAGAAATGCCTGGCCATAGACCCTTGAAGAAGATCTATCATGCCAATTTGCTATGAAAATGGGTAGAAAAGCCACAGGCTCCAGCACTATTCATTTACCTTGAACAAGGAGGAACTGAGATAGATGTAGTTTATGAAAGGCTAGAGACAACAGGAAATGAGGATGGCATACAGATAAACCCCGAGTTAGACAGTACACAGAGGCAAGAGATTGATCATCTCTTAACATATTTTTCAGACACCTTTACTAAAACACTAGGTAGAGCAAAGGGGGTGGTACATGACATAAAAGTCACACAGACCAAGCCTATCCATGAGAAGTAGTAGCACACAAGAAGGAGGGAGGACTTAGATTATGTTTGGATTTCTGAAGGATAAATGAAGCGTCAGAATTCGATGGCTATCCAATGTCTTGAATTGATGATTTATTATTTATTTATTTATTTACGAGATTTACCAGGAAGGCATACTGAGCAACAATGCTCGATTCCAGATGTGACCTGGGGCTGAGGCCCAGTGCATTTCATAGAAAATTTGTGCATTAAAATGGTAATTAGAATACAGAAAAGTGTACACCTGGAGCCTTAGGTCCGGAAGTTTACAGACAGGAGATAGATGTAATAGGACAATACAAAAATCAAGTACAAATTGTACAACACATATCAGAATGAGAGATTGATTAAATTAACAGGAGCAGCTGGAGGAGAAATGTGCCTTGAGTTGTCGGGATCGATGATAGGGATTTTGTGCATGTCTTATGGGGGCAGGTAAGGCATTCCAGATCTGTGGTATTCTGTAGCTAAAAGCTGCCAGCCCCTTGGTAGTGCACATAAATGGGATGTGGAGTAGTCTTGGGTCCATGCCTCTTAGGGAGTATGCAGGTGGAGGTTGTTGGGAGAGGGTAGATATCAGGCAGGGAGGGAGGGAGGGAGAGAGACCAGTATTTGGCAGTGAAACTGGTGCAGTTTATTAAACACCGATCATGGAGGGATGGCAGGGTTAAGGAGCTGTATAAAGTGCAGTGGTGGGTGGATTGCGGGCATTCAAGAATGAAACGACAGAAGGAGTGGAATAAGGTGTCTAGGCTTGCCAGGGCAGACACAGGAGTGATAGTGTACACAATGTTGCCATAATCAAGTACGGGAAGTATCATTTTTTGGACTATAGCATGCCTCGCTTGTGTGGGGAGGCAGTTTTTGTTATGATATAGTGCACCCAGTTTTGTGAGCAGCCTCTTGTGTAGGGATTCAATGTGAGAGGCAAAATCTAGGTGCTGATCAAGCCAGATGCCTAGATATCTATAGCTAGTGCATTGCTCCAGGGTAGACCCATCCAGGGTTATGAATGGTGGGCAGGGGGGTTGGCGGGAGAGTCTTTGTTGGGAGCCAAATGAGACCGACACAGTTTTTTTTTGGTTTAGAAATAACTGATTCGACCTAAACCAGTGCTGGATGGCAGAGAAGTCCTCCTGAAGGAGAGATGCCACTCTGCTAGTAGAGGGGCCAGAAGCGTACAGGACGGTGTTGTCTGCATACATTTGGATGGAAGAATAGGAGCAGGCAGAGGGGAGGTCGTTTAGAAAAATGGAGAATAGTAATGGTCCAAGGACTGATCCTTGGGGGACACCTGATGTGACTGGATGGGGGTTTGAGGTGTGTGATGCAATTCTGACAGCTTGCTTCCTGCCCACAAGGTAGTCTTGGAACCACTCTATTGCTGGGGGTGTGAGCCCAGCTCCGGTAAGCTTGGAGAGGAGCAAGGGGTGAGAGACGGTATTGAAGGCCTTTGCTAGGTCAATAAAAATAGCCGAGTGATATGACCTTTATCGATACCGTGAGAATGTCCCCAGAGACTCGAGTAGGGAGGTGATAGTAGAGTGTTTTTTTCGGAAGGCGGATTGGAAAGGTGTAAAAAAGGAGGAGGCGTCTAAGTATGGAGACAGTTGGGACTGGACAAGTCGCTCCTGGAGCTTGGCTAGAATAGGGAGTAGGGAAATGGGCCTGTAGTTTCCTGGGGAGGAGGGGTCACCGCCTTTTGGGAGAGGGATAACAGTGGCCAATTTCCATGCTGTTGGTAACTTGCCCGGTGAAAAGGAGAGGTTGAGAAGAGCAGCGAGGGGGGCTGCTATGGCAGTGGCAGACAAGAATAGCATCTTGGCGTCCAGGGACGTTGGACATTTGCCTTTATTAGGGTTCACAACCTTTATGAAGCGGAGGACTTCTGCTGGGGAAACTAATTGAAATGAGAATGGCTGGACTGGGTGGGGGTGTGGGGGTGGGGGTGGCTGGGGTGTGCTTGTGATTGAGGGAGGATAGAAGTTTGTCTGCGCAGCTGGTGAAATGGGTATTAAAAACTTCGGCTACGCTGATGGGGTCAGAGATGAGGGTGCCCTGATCTGATAGGGTTGGGGGTGGGGGTTGTGTTGCAGGGGAGAGCAGGGATTTGAGAGATTCCAAGAAATTAGTCGGATGGTTTAGGTTAGTACTAAAGGCTGATAGGAAATAGCTCTTTTTGGCTTGGCGGATGATGTTGTGCAAGCATTTCGCAGGGATCTGTAGGTAGTATGGGAGGCCTGGGTGCCCAGTTTTTTATATGCTTTCCATGCATGGTCCCTGGAGTGGCATTTTCTAATTATATCAGCTGAGATCCATAGGAGATGAGCCCCTCTAACCCTTTTAGTACGCAGAGGAGCGTGCTTGTCTCATACTTTTAAGAATCTGGTTTGAAACGCATCATATGCATTGTCAATGGTGGAAGCCTCGGTGATGCAGGACCAGTTTACACGTCCCAGGTCTGCCAGGAGAGAGTCAAGGTTTAGGGAGTTATAGGACCTGGTCCGTAGTGTTATGGGGGGGGGGGCTGAGGGGTATGTACCTTCCTGATCAGGTAGATCATGTGATGATCACTTAAAGAATCTGGAAGCAGGCCTGCGTTCAGAATTCTGTGTGGGTGCGAGGTGAGAGCCCAGTCCAGTAGAGAGTGGTTATTAGACTTATGGTTGAATCTGGTGGGCTCTTGTATGAGTTGGGTGAGGTTCAGGGCCTTAATTTTGGTTTTCAGGAGGGTTTTGTCGGCACCTAACCAATTGGCGTTAAAATCACCTGTGGCCACCTGCAGCTAAGGACTGTAAGGTAGTTAGATGTGAGAGGATGTTGTCAGTGGGTGTGCAGGGGGGGGCAATATGAGCCTGCCATATAAACACCAGACCAGATCGGTTCTGCCAGATATATCAGATCCCTAGATTTGACAAAGGGGTACTGGCAGATACTGTTAACACCCCGAGCCCAAGATCTAACTGCTTTGTGTACCCCAATTGGACTGTACCATTTTACCACAATGCCGTTTGGCTTGCACAGAGCTCTGGCTACCTTTCAACAGTGCATGGACTATGTCTTAAGACCACATAAACAGTACAGTGCAGTGTACCGAGATGACGTTGTCATCCACAGCCCAAACTGGGAATACACATTTGATACACTTTAGTGTAGTCATTCAGAGCATTAGTGATGCAGGCCTTACCATCAGTCTATCCAAATGTGCCAAAGCCAAAAACTGAGACCCGCTATTTAGGTGGCATTATCGGTCATGGGATGGTGAAACCTGAAATAAAGACAGTTGAAGCTGTAGCAAACAGTCCTGTGCCAACCACAAAACATCACGTCTGGTTCTTTCTAGGTCTGGCAAGTTACTACCAACACTATATTCCTGACTTCTCTACAATTGCTACTCCCTTGACTGACTTAACGAAAAGCAAAAACCCAAATAAAGTAAAATGGAGTTCAGCATGTGAGGGGGCATTCACAAAAATAAAAGCCATCTTGTGTTCTGCCGCAGTTTTACATAGCCTAATATCACCAAGCCCTTTGAACTTCAAACAGATGCCTTTGATACAGGTATAGGGGCTGTTCTAAGTCAACATGACCACCAAGGAGACCACCCTATTCTGTTTATCAGTAGAAAGCTCCATGAGAGAGAGAGAGGAAATATTCTACTGTAGAGAAGGAATGTTTAGCCATCAAGTGGGCGATAGAAGCCTTCAAATATTACCTGTGGGGAATGAATTAATTGTTGTTACTGATCACAACCCTCTATGTTGGTTGAACCTGATGAAGGACAAGAATTCACATATTTTAAGATGGTATTTGTTGCTCCAGCCATACAAATGTTCAGTTAGGCATGGGGCTGGAAAGCAACATCAAAATGCTGATTTCTTGTCAAGGTTTGGAGCAGACCAAGTTCCTAATGGTACTGCTCAGTCAGTGGAAAATTTGACTGTGCATAATATATGTAGGACACACCTCAAGGAAATGAACGTATGAAAAACTGTATTTGTTATATTGTATAAACTGAATGCTTTATACCATTTAGTTGTTTAAGGGTCCCTGAAGGGAAGTTTTGGAGATGAGTGGGCAGAAGTTCAAACCCTTCCTAGGGTGGAGGGGTTTACGGCAAACATCTGTATGGTTGCCATTTTGTGAAGGGAGGAGTGTGCCAGAAAGAAGATTTTTAATAGGCATTCCCTTACATTTTTATATTTTCACTCTGTCCTTTCTTCTTCCTTTTCTGACTATCCTTTCTTTTTTCATATCAGGGTGGCCAACCTGATATCTTATTCTCTGTACTTTTATATCCCTATATTAAAAGAAAAGCCTGTGTGGTGTGCCCAGTTATAAAGCAGCTCCTGTAAAATATAAATTGTGCCTTAAAGAAAGAGAAATGGTCCCCTGCTGCTACAAGCAGTATGCTAAATTTGGTCCCAGCTGTGCGATCGCGATATATGCACATTCGCACGATCGCACATTCGTGCAGGCATTCGAGTGCATGATTGTGCAGAAAAAATGGAGAAAACAGGGAACTGTTTATTTAACCACTGGGTGCAGTTTCTTCTGTAAATAGTAGGGCTAAGAAGTAGATAAAACAACCACAGAGCCCAGGAAAATAATGAGAATTTCCTGAAATGGTTCAGTTCTCCTGTGTCTTGCAGCGATTGTGTAGACTAAGTTAACTCAGTCAGGAAACACAGAAAAACAATCCCTTAGGAAAGAATGAAGGGTATTCAAGCATATAAAGTTCTGTGATGCCCATATAAAGAAGTGCTGCATGTATCAGGTAAAGCAAAGAAGCTGGCTTTGCTGTCAAGCAAAATAGGGCTGAAAATGAAATAGGAGCTGACGGCTGAAAGTTTTCAGCTGACAGCTGTTGTACAAAGCTAATTAAAATGAATGAAAAGGATGGGTTTGCCCCCTGCCTGATTGCAGGCTTAAATAATTAAAACTAATCCCTGGTGGTCCAGGGCTTGATTAAATAGTGCTTTAAGATCCCGGATGTGAATCATGGGTTACAGGGCAGCTGTGAAACTGCTTAAAATTAAATGTAATTTTCTTTCTTAAAATAAAACAGAACTAGACAGCGTGCAGCAATCAGCCAGCTATTATGGCCACTGCTATACTACAAACTGTTCGCCGCAGAGCTTGATTAAATAGTGCTCTAAGATCCCGGATATGAATCACGGGTTACAGGGCAGCTGTGAAACTGCTTAAAATTAAAAGTAATTTTCTTTTTTAAAATAAAACAGAACTATGCAGTGTTTCAGTGTTGTTCTGTGTGAACTGAATTGCTCTACGGAGAGAGCCAAACTGCAAAGCTTGTGAGGCAGATATATTGGTCACAATTCCATGAGAATGTACCCCTGTTTTAACAGAAGCACAACTCCTCTACCTGCACGTATACACTGACTGCAGGGCTCCACTAAGTAAGCATGCTAACCAGTACAATCTAACAAATAAAGCAATGTTTCATTCATAAAATATCACAGAGGTTATCTATCATGCAGCAATCAGCCAGCTATTATGGCTACTGCTATACTATACTATGCTATACTGAACCAGACTGGTACTTTGCTGTGCGACCCTGAGCAAGTCACTAAACTTCCTTGTGCTCCCAGGCCACACCTGTAAACAAACTTTCAGCATAGTATGTCTCTCCTGGTTAACAAAAAAACAAAATTCAGTGCATCACATAACCACTAGATCATCAGGTATTTGAAGTGTTGTACTGTAATGCAGTTTGCTAAGGAAAAAGTCAGCTGGATCGCAAAACATTTTCTGCAAGTTAAAGTAAACAAAACGGACAAAATTATAGCCCATCGTGTACTGATCAAAATAATCCATGAGTTAATACATGGTGTTGATCATTCTGGTGCAACAATTCAAAACAAGTAGGGAAAGAAGAACTAGTTACCACTATAGAAATATATGTGGGTCTCTGTCTCTGGCTCCAAACATGTCATCATGATTCATCACTTAACACAGTTGGCAGACATCTTAGGGAGAAACCAAGGCTGTTTTTTGAGAGTGAAAGGTTGATGTTTACATTTTTTAAAAGCTATGAAACTGCATTTATATTATTTACATAAATACAGTGTTACCGTAAATGTAAACAGCAGCCTTTACTTTACCTCACAATGAAGCCAGATTTTGGAGTTTGCAGTTTTAAAAAACTGCTTGTTTAGGTACCCTTTAAATATAGTATCCACTCAGGAAATTAGTTATGAATATGCTGATCACTGGATGGTACAATGTACTCTGCTGTGGGGGCAGGGTCCAACTCATGGAAAGAGGATATGGTGAATAAACAACAGCACTTTAAACAAAGAACAAATGACCAAACATCGGAATCAATTATGGGAAGCGACAGTATCAGTTATGTATTTTTATAATAAGATTGAATCCTGGTGAGAAGACAGTAAAAGAGATGTAAGTAAACTGTTTAGTACTTACATGGGACACAAAGCAGGTAAAGAATATCTAAAGTACAGTACCTGCTGTTCAGAAATCAGTTACAACCCTCAATGTACAGAACAGAGTCTCCGAGATTTGATTATAATGTACACATTAATAACACACAAAATAAAATGAAAGAGTTGCAATGAGACAGAGCACAATCCCTCAACCAGGAAATGAGAGTGGGCACACAATGTACAAAACAGACCTTTGACCCATTTAAAGACTGCAGCACAAGAACAGCAAAGAGATCAGTTAGGCAGTTTACCCATCAGAGGGGCAAATAACAGCCAGTAAAACAGGCATAATGGAAGCCACTTATAATTATGTGAAAGAACAATTTGGAATGATTGCAAATGTACAGAATAATGCAGAATTGCTTGAATAATATAGATTCCTAAATTAACACATAAGGAACACAACAGCTAACATGCACCCATAGCTACAACAGAAGTACTGAATGGTATAGGGAAATAAAAAAAAAATACAATAATGCACCAGGGAAAGATGGGTCAAGTGCAGCATTCTACAAAGAAATTCAAAGATAAACTGGAACCTGTACTAGCAAACCTGTACAACTGCTGTTTAACTGAAGGACAACTAACACCAACACAGTATGAGGCCATTCTAATATTAATACATAGAAAGGGAGACAAAGTAGACCTTGGACATTGGATATCACCAAGTGTATTGAATACAGATGATAAAATCTTAGCAAAAATATTTCAAGAAAGGCAGCCCAGTGATGTGGAGGACTGAGGCAGTGATGAATTAACTCCTGCCATGCCGGTGACCAATAGTCACAGTGCAAACAGGTCATTGGGGGCTGGCCAGGGTGGGAGAGGATTGAGCATCCAGAAGATAGCTTTTCTCTCCTAGGGAGGGTGGGAAACAGAGACTGGCATTTGCCTGACACCTAGAGGAGGCTAGGTGTTGGCATGCCAGATCCTGTACAGTGGGGCATGGAGGTGGAGCAGCTGATTGGCATGCTGTGTGTGGACGTGCGTGGCGCAGCCATTGTCGGCACTGCATGCTCCCCTCCACAGAAGAAAGTGGAAAACTGTTGTCTTGTCAAGAAGCTGATGGCCATCTGCCGCAGGTGCCATCCCTTGAGAGGGCACCACCTGAAACTGGATCCATTTCTAGTGGGTCGAGATGGGGGCTCCTCACCACTCTGCCACAGAGGGTAAGCCATGGAGGTAAAAAGGTGCATTCCCGAAGGTCAGGGGACAGGGCTGGGCAGATGGCTGAAGGAAGGGCCAACCAGGTCCAGAGGAGGAAATACATTTGCAAGAATGATTAGCAGAGAAAGATGGGCTAAGTGCAGAATTCTATAAAACAATTTAAAGATAAACTGGTACCTGTACAACTGCTGTTTAACTGAAAGACAACTAACACCCACACAGTATGAAGCCCTTCCAATATTAATACATAAAGATGGAGAGATGGTAGACCTTGGGAATTGAAGATCACCAAGTTTATTGAATACAGATGATAAAATCTTAGCCAAATATTGCAAGAAAGATTAGCAGCAGTAGCAGGTAAATTGCTGAGTCCTCATCAAACATGTTTGGTCAAAAAGAGAACAGTTTAAGATGCACTGGTGTGGTTAAGATAATTGTTCATGAAAGGGAATCAGGAGAAACAGTTGGGGTACTTGTTAAGCATTAACCAGGAAAAAGCCTTTGACAAGCTCTCATCTGAATATTTATTCAAGGTGTTAGAAACCTACAACTCCCACCTCCCACACGTAGGTGGCTGCAAAGTCTTTACTATGATGTAAGCATCACTCCATACATTAATGGATGGGTAGGGAAACATCACAGATTTAAAAGGGGAATAAGGCAAGGCTGTCTTCATAGTTTTCTACTATATGTGTTTGGGTTAGAGCCATTATTGTGAGTAATACACAAAAATGACAGGATCATAGGTATATACCTGAACAAATACAGCACAGCAACACACCAGCAAAAGCCTTAGCTTATGGCATGGTAATTACAGTTCAGAAGGAGACAAAAGAACAAGAAATTGCACAAGTGTAAGAGCAATTTACAAGTACTTCAGCTTCTAAAATGAACTACACTAAAAGTGTAGGCTGCTATATCAGTACAGTAGGTAATTTACCTACCAGAAGTATTGCAGGTATACCAATTCACGATCAAGATATTCAATTATTAGGGATTACATTTGGTAAACAGCAATGACCAAAAAAAAGGGGAATCCTGCCTGCTTGTGGCAGGGAATAAAGTGAATCAGTGGAAAAATAAAAGAATCTCAAAACTAAAGAGAGTATTGCTAATAAAAATGTGGTCACATCTATCTATATGTGAGCTATATATTTCCTGTACCCCAGGCTTTTCAGACAAAGTTTTTAAGTGGTAAAACCATCAAAAAATGGAGAGCAATGAGTACTAATGCCTGTAGCCTAGGTAACAAGCTTTCTGAATTAATGGCCTTGATGGAGGAGGAACATCTGGATATTGTGGCAGTCACAGAAACATGGTACACACAGAACCATGACTGGGATGTAAACATACAAGGATACACTATTTACAGGAGGGACAGGGAGGGTAAAAGAGAATGAGTAACTCTCTACATAAGGGAAGGAATCAAAGCAACAGAACAAAAGGGTAAACAGGGAGAAGAGGAAGCACTATGGGTTAATTTGGAGACAGGCAATGGCACCACAATCCGCACAGGGGTTGTATAAAGACCCCCATCTCAGGGGGAAGACACGGACAAGGAAAAGATAGAAAGTATCCTTAGAATGGCAGAAAAAGGAGAGTTATTGCTGGTGGAGGATCTGAATATGCCAGATGTTAACTGGAGTGCATTTTCAGCAGCCACTTCTAAGAGTGGGGTCATTCTAGATGCCCTACAGGGGGCATGCCTTAGACAGCTAGTATTGGAACCCACTAGAGAGGCAACAATCTTAGACCTGGTACTCTCAAATGCAGATGGCGAGAGGATCACAGATGTAGAAGTGGGTAGCCATCTGGGAACTAGTAACCATTGAACACTATGGTTCACAATAAACACAGCAGTAGAGTCAAGCCATACAAAGGCATAGGTACTGGACTTCGGGAGGGCTGACTTTGCCAGAATGGGTGAGTGCCTAAGGAATGCATTAGCAAACAGGCAGGAAGGAGGGGTGGAAGAACAATGGGGAATTATCAGAACTGCCATCACAGAGGCAACAGGCCTTTGTGTGAAGCAAATAGACAAAACAAAACAATGTAAGAGACCACTATGGTTCTCAAAGGAGGTGGCAGGGGAAGGATAGGGAGAAAAAGAAATCATTCAGGAAGTACAAGGAATCACAGAAGGAGCAGGACAGATAATTGTATCATTAAAGGAGACACTCCTTAAGGAAAGGATAGTGCAACACTTGGAATCCATAGGAGCACAGGATCCAAGATGCATGCGTGGGTTTACAAAAGGAAGGTCCTGCCAAACTAATCTCGTAGATTTCTTTGACTGCGTAACCAGAGTGGTGGACCAAGGGGGAGCAGTTGATGTCGCCTACCTTGACTTCAGCAAAGCTTTCGATACTGCTCCACATAGAAGATTGATTAATAAGTTGGGTAGGCACGGGGTGGGTCAAACGTTGGTCAACTGGGTGGCAAACAGGTTGATGGGCAGAAAACAGAGATTTGTGGTAAATGATATACAGCCAGAATAGATGCAAGTCACAAGTGGGGTACCTCAGGGATCAGTCCTGGGGCCAGTCCTCTTCAATATCATCATCAGTGACATTGCAGATGGACTGGAGGGTGAGATTTGTCTGTTTGCAGATGACACCAAGATCTGCAACAGAATAGATGATCCAGATGAGGTGGGTAGAATAAAAAGAGATCTGGATAAACTAGCAAAATGGTCAGAAGAGTGGCTACTGGGGTTTAATGCAAAGAAGTGCAAGATCATACATATAGGGAAGAAAAACCCTGAAGTCACCCATAGGCTGGGAGAGGAGTTGCTGGCAGTCACAAGGGAAGAAAGACTTGTGGGCGTCACCATCACCGATGACCTGAAATCATCCAAGCAGATCACTAAAGCAGTAGGTAAGGCTAGAGGGATGTTGGGGTGTATTAGAAGGGGTATCACAAGTCAGAAGAGGGAGGTAATAATTCCTCTTTACAAAACACTGGTTAGACCCCATCTGGAGTACTGCATGCTGTATTGGAGGCCACACCTTCACAAGGACATTAACCAAATTGAGGCAGTCCAGAGAAGGGCAACCAAAATGGTGCAGGAACTGCATCAGAAGACATATGAGAACAGATTAACGGCGCTCAATATGTATACCCTAGAGCAAAGGAGGGAGAGAGGTGATATGATTGAAACGTTCAAACACCTTAAGAGCATTGACAAGGTAAAAGAGTCTAACATGTTTCAATATAAGAAAAACAGCAGGACAAGAGGACACAGCATGAGATTAGAGGGAGGCCAATTAAGGGGTAATGTGAGGAAGTTCTTTTTCACAGAAAGGGTGGTGGATGCATGGAATGGCCTACCTCAGGAAGTGGTGGATATGAATACAGTGCAGGGCTTCAAACAGGAATGGGATAGGCATAAGGGAGCAATGCAGATGAGTATGAATAGATAGGCCATTGACAGAGCAAAAGCCAATGGCACATTCATAAGGTAGAAAAAGAAATGGTCAGACTGGATAGGCCTTGCAGTCCTTATCTGCCATCAGCTTCTATGTTTCTAAAAGGAAGCAGGGAAGGTCGTCAGAACAGCAAAGGCCCAAACTGAGGAAAAGATAGCCAACTCAGTTAAGAAGGGGAATAAAACCTTTTATAGGTGCATCAGGGAGTGAAGGAAAAACAAGGGAGGGATAGTGAGGCTTAATAAAGGAGAGGGGTGGACAGAGGGTGACTGTGAAAAGGCAGAGAAACTAAACAAATATTTTTGCTCAGTATTCACAAATGAAGAGAGGGAAGGAGGTACCGAAACCAAATACTAGAAACACTCTAGATACAGGGGTTGATACCATCCCATTCACAGAAGAAAGGGTTCTGAAAGAACTCTTAAAACTGAAGGTGGAAAAAGCAATGGGGCCTGATGGGATTCATCCCAGAATTCTAAAAGAACTAAGGGTAGAACTAGTGGCACCAATGACTACCCTCTTTAACAAATCATGGGAGGATGGGGTGGTACCCGAGGACTGGAGGAGAGCAGATGTTATTCCACTTCACAAACGTGGGAGCAGGGCAGAAGCAAGAAACTATAGACCTGTTAGTTTAACCTCAGTGATTGGGAAAATGATGGAATCACTTTTGAAGGAAATAATTGTTGAGTACCTAGAGGTCAGAGGGGCACAGGACCTAAGGCAGCATGGATTCACAGCAGGAAGGTCATTTCAGACAAATCTAATAGATTTCTTTGACTGGGTGACCAAAGTAGTAGATCAAGGAGGGGCTGTGGACATGGCCTACCTAGACTTTAGCAAGGCATTTGACCCAGTCCTACATAAAAGATTAATATACAAGTTGGCTAGCCTAGGAGTGGGTCCCAAGATGGTAGCCTGGGTAAAGAATGGGCTAGAGAACAGGACACAGAGGGTAATAGCAAATGGAGTCCACTCTGAAGAAAGGGGTTACTAGTGGTGTACCGCAGGGTTCAGTACTAGGACTGGTCCTCTTTATTGTCTTTATAAGCGACATTGCAGAGGGACTGGAAGGAAAAGTATGTCTCTCTGCAGATGACACAAAGATCTGCAACAGAGTTGATACACAAGGTGGGGTGGAAAGGATGAGAAGGGACTTGGCAAGGCTGGAGGAATGGTCAAATGTATGGCAGCTTAGATTCAATGCTAAGAAGAGCAAGTAATGCACCTGGAAACAAAAACCCAGGGAAGAGCACTAAAGGGGATGAGAGACTAACAACAAAAAATGGAAAGGGACCGGGGGTAGTCATATCAGAAGACCTAAAAGGTGGGCAAGCAATGTGAAAGGGCAGTAAGGAGGGCTGGGGGGACACTGGGATGTCTAGGGAGAGGCATCACCAGTAGAAAACAGGAAGTTGTTATCCCTCTGTACAGACAGCTGATGAGACCCCATCTGGAGTACTGCATGCAGTTCTGGAGACCCTATCTCTGCAAAGACATAGACAGGATGGAGGCAGTCCAGAGGAGGGCAACTAAAATGGTACAGGGTCTGTACCATAGATAAATAGACAGTGTTGGCAGATAAGGGCCTATGGCCCACCCAGTCTGCCCATTTGAGCTTGTAAGTTCAGTTTATGTTTTCCGAGAAGTCTGTTGCCCCTTACCCCTGACCTCCAGAATTCCTTTATGTCTATCCCATGCATTCTTAAATCCCATGATTGTTTCAGCCCCCACCACTTCCTCTGGCAGGGTGTTCCACTTGTCCACCACCCGTTCTGTGAAGAAATTCTTCCTCATGTTTCCTCTGAATCGTCCTCCCTCCAACTTCATCCCATGCCCTCTAGTCCTGGAACATCTTTTTCACTTAAAAATAGTGTATTCCTGCACCCTGTTCCTCCCTGTGAGATACTTGTATGTCTTTATCAAATCCCCTCTCTCCCTCCTCTCCTCTAGGGAGTACATGTTCAGTTCCTTCAACCTGTCTTCATAGGACTTGTGATGCAATCCATGCACCATCTTTGTTGCTCTCTTCTGAACCTTCTCTACCCTGTCTATGTCCTTACATAGGTATGGTCTCCAGAACTGTACACTGTACTCCAGGTGGGGCCTCACTAGTGTCTTGTATAGTGGAATTATGACCTCCCTTTTCCTGCTGGTGATGCCCCTGCCCATACATCCCAGCATCCTATTTGCTTTACCTGCTGCTTTGTCACACTGTTTCCCCTACCTTGAGGTCATCAGAGATGATAACCCCAAGATCCCTTTCCTGCTTGGTGCATGCTACATCCTCACCCCCATCTGATATATTGTGCCAGGGTTTTTGTGCCCCTATATGCATTATCTTGCACTTCTTTGCATTGAATTTCAACTGCCAAACCCCTGACCATTCTTCAAGTTTCTGCAGGTCCCTTCTCATTCTGTCTACACCCTCTGGTGTGTCTACTGTGTTACAGAGCATTGCATCATCAGCGAACAGTGAAATTCTGCCTTCTAGGTCCTCTGCAATGTCACTGATGAAGATGTTGAATAGGACCGGTCCCAGCACTGATCCCTGTGGTACCCACTGGTCACTCTTCCCTCTGTGGGTGACAGCCATTTACCCACCACCTGTGTCCTGTCACCCAGCCAGTTACCTACCCACCACACTACTGTCCTGCCTACACCCATATTCCCCAGTTTGTGTAATAGTCTTCTATGTGGCACAGTGTCAAAGGCCTTGCTGAAGTCCAGATAGGCCATGTCCTCTGCCCTCCTCTGATCCACCTCCCTAGTCACCCAGTCAAAAAATTCAATGAGGTTGGTCTGACATGACCTCCTCCTGGTGAAACCATGCTGCCTTGGGTCCTGTAGTCCATTGACAACCAGATGTTCCACCAATCTCTCCTTCAGTAGTGCTTCCATGATCTTCCCCACTACCCAGGTGAGGCTGACTGGTCTGTAGTTCCCTGCTTCTTCTTTGTTCCCACTTTTGCATAAGGGGACTACATCTGCTGTCCTCCAGTCTTTGGGTACCTGCCCTGTTTCCAGTGATCAGCTAAACAGGATAGCCAGAGGTTCAGCCACCACCTCTCTTAGTTCTTTAAGGACCCTGGGGTGCACCCATCTGGCCCCATTGCTTTATCAACTCTTACTACTTCCAGTTCCTTCAGGACCCTTTCTCTTGTAAAGGGACTTTTGTCAATTTCTGCACCATTCTCACCTCTTGTACTCCCTTCAGACCCATTACCCTCCTCTTCCTCAGTAAAGACTGAGCAGAAATACCTGTTCAATATGTCAGCTTTACTGTTGTCATCCTCCACGTGGCCCCCATCCTCCCCCTTCAGTCTCACTATCCCTCCTTTGTCTTTCTTTTTCACTTATGTACCTGTAAAGGTTTTGTCCCTCTACCCACTGATTTTGCAATGTGTTCTTCTGTCTGAGCTTTGGCTTCCCTTACTGACCTCCCTGCCTCCCTTTGCTTCTCCTGGTACTTCTCCCTATCCCCTTCTGCCTGTGTCTTTTTGTATTGCCTGAATGCAATCTTTTTGGCATTCACTTTCTTTGCTGCCTCTTTAGAAAACCATAATGGTCTCCTCTTCCTTTTTCTTTTGCTAACCTGCTTAATGCATAATTCTGTTGCTCTTGTAATCCCCATTTTTAATACTGCCCACTGTTCCTCAACCCCTGATTCCTGTCCCATTCCCCTTAATGCCTTTTCAAGTATCTCCCGTTTTCCCAAAGTCTGCCCCTAAAATCCAGGATCGTGTTTTGTGTGGTTTGGTTCTGCTCTTTCTGTGATTTCAAATCACAGTGACTGAGTGGTTGTTCCCCAGATGCTCCCCCTTATACCCCCATCACACTGTCCCTGTTTGTGAGCACAAGGTCCAGTATTGCCTTCTGCTGAGTTGGCTCCATGACCAGTTGCTTGAGGAAGGCACCCTGAAGGGAGTCCAGGATAAATCTGCTCCTAGTTGATGTTGCTGCTGGGATGCTCCAGTCCATGTCTGGAATATTGAAGTCTCCAACCAGTACTACCTCACCCTTGTCTACCATCCTTTGGATGACTAGCATCAGCTCCCTATCTGTTTCTTGCTCCTGGGCTGGTGGTCTATAGACCACACCTGTGCAAATGGCTGTCCCCGTTTTCCTTCCCAGTTTAACCCACAGTATCTCTCCCCCATTTTGTTCCTCCTGGATCTCTGTGGCCCTTATGCCATTTTTCACATACAGTGCCACTCCTCCTCCCTTTCTGCCTGCTCTGTCTCTTCTGAATATGTTGTAGCCAGGTATGGCCATCTCCCAGTCGTGGTTATCATTACACCAGGTTTCAGTGATGGCCACAATGTCCGGGTCTGACTGCACCATGACAGCCTCCAGATCTCCCATCTTGTTGCTAAGGCTCCTGTCATTTGCACACATGGCTTTCCATGATTTGACCTCCCTAGACTGTTTTGCTGTTCTACTCCAGCCCCTTCCTTGGTTGTCCTTTATCCCTGGTTCTCCTTGCTGTCTGCCCTTCTGCTGAATTTTGCCCTTTTCTGCCTATCCACCTCTTGGGCTCTAATCTCCATCTTTTGCACACTGCTTTGCAGAGATATACTCTCTCTGGTTCACTGGTTCCACTGCTAGCTGTGGGGGTGACAAATGATACCCTCCTTGCTGTCTGCCACCCCCTTTGCTAGTTTAAATGCTTGTCAATGTAGCATTTAAACTTATCATTGAGTGCTTGGATTCCCCTCCAGGATGGATGCAGACCATCAGGCTTGAACAAACCTCCATCCCTCCAGGTGGGTCTCCAGTCACCAATGAATCCAAACCCTTCCTCACAGCACCAGTTCTTCAACCATGAGTTAAAGTTCCTGGTGCATGCACTCCTATGCGCTCCCTTGCCTCTTGCAGGTAGTACTTCTGAGAAAGTGACAGAAGTAGCTACTTGCTTGAGACCCCTCCCCAATTTCCGAAACAATGATAACCAGAAGACATATGAAGAGAGACTTAAGGAGCTTAATATGTATAGCCTTGAGGAAAGGAGGGAGAGGGGAGACATGATAGAAACTTTCAAGTACCTCAAGGGAATCAACAAAGTCCAAGAGGGTAACATCTTTCAGAAAAAAAGGTATGCAAGAACAAGGGGCACAATTTGAAGACTGAGGGGGATAGTTCAAAGGTAATGTGGGGAAGTATTTTTTCATGGAGAGGGTTGTGGATGCATGGAACAGCCTTCCTGAGGAGGTCGTGGAGTCAAAAACAGTGATGGATTTCAAGAATGCATGGGACAGTCATAAGGCAATTACAGTGGCGTGAAAAAGTATTTGCCCCCTTCCTGATTTTCTCTATTATTGCATATTTGTCACACTGTATGTTTTCAGGTCTTTAGACAAAATATAATATTAGATAAAGGGAACCTAAGTGAACAAATAACACTTTTTTTTTTACTTATTTCATTTATTTAATGAAAAAGTTAACCAACACCAACTGGCACTGTGTGAAAAGTAATGGCCCCTAGTTAAATCAACCCAATTAAAGGGATAATTAGAGTCAGCTGATTGAACACAGCCAGGCTTAGATTACAGCCAGCCCTGCTCAATATAAACCACTTATTTTGGCCCTTACCGTCAGAGTCACGTTGCCAGCACAAAGATTCAACAAGCACATTATGCCATGATCAAAGGAAGTTCCTGAAAAGATCAGAAAAAAATTTGTTGCCCTCTATCAGTCTGGAAAGGGTTACAAAGCTATTTCTAAGGCTCTGGGACTCCATGAACCACAGTGAGAGCCATAATCTCCAAATGGAGAACACTTGGAACAGTAGTGAACCTTCCCAGGAGGGCGGCCTGCCAAAATTACTCCAAGGGCGAGTGTAAAATCATCCAAGAAGTCTCAAAGGATCCTAAAACAACATCCAAAGAACTGAAGGCTTCTCTTGCCTCAGCTAAGGTCAGTGTTCATGACTCCACAATCAGAAAGAGACTGGGCAAAAATGGGCTTCATGTAGGAGTAGACATGAAACCACTGTTAACCAAGAAGAACATAAATGCTCATCTCTCATTTGCCAAGAAGCACCTGATGATCCAACGCCTTTTGGGAAATGTTCTATGGACAGATGAGTCCAAAGTGGAACTTTTGGACAACATGGATCCCATAATGTCTCGCGTAAAGCAAACACAGCATTCCACAGTAAGAACACCATACCAACAGTCAAACATGGTGGTGGTAGTGTGATGGTGTTGGGATGCTTTGCTGCCTAAGGACCTGGATGACTTGCCATAATTAAAGGAACCATGAATTCTGCTCTGTACCAGAAAATTCTTAAGGAGAATGTCCAGTCATCCTTCCGTCAGCAGAAGCTGAAGCGTAGTTGGGTCATGCAGCAAGACAATGATCCAAAACACAAAAGCAAGTCCACATCAGAATGGCTAAAAAGAAGTAAAATTAAAGTTTTGGAGTGGCCTAGTCAAAGTCCAGACTTAAATCCAATAGAGATGCTGTGGCAGGACCTGAAACGAGCAGTTCATGCTCGAAAACCTACCAAATGTTACTGAATTAAAGCAGTTCTGCGAGGAAGAGTGGGTTAAAATTCCTCCACAGCGATGTGAAAGACTGATATTGAATTATAGGAAGTGTTTGGTTGCAGTCATTGCAGCTAAATGTAGCATAACCAGTTATTAAGTGTGAGGGCAATTACTTTTCACACAGTGCCAGTTGGTGTTGGTTAACTTTTCATTAAATAAGTGAAATAAAAAAAAAAAACAAGTGTTATTTGTTCACTCAGGTTCCCTTTATCTAATATTACATTTTCTCTAAAGACCTGAAAACATCCAGTGTGACAAATATGCAATAATAGAGAAAATCAGGAAGGGGGCAAATACTTTTTCACGCCACTGTATATGGGGTGGGGGTAGGAAGAAGTAGGCTGTTGGTTAATTAAGATCTACAGCTTATCCATTAGGTAGGGAAATGGGCAGACTGGGTGGGCCAAGCGGTCCTCATCTGCTGTCAAATTCTATGTTTCTAGGTTTTTACAAGGGGTTTTAGGGGAGCAGGCTGAACCCAATAAAAATAAATGCTACATATAGAACAGCAAGAGGAGGATGTGGTATGGTAAACCCAATAGCTTTCTTTTATAGCATATTCATTATATAGAACATTGACACAGAACTCTGATCAAATGATAAAATAAGGACTACAGAGGTTAGGGGATGGTTATAACCCTGTATGGTAAACTGGCAGGCAATAAAATGTCAAGTACTGGAACAACATGAACACCTGATGACAGAAGTCATAAAAACAAAACAATGGAAGCTCACTATATAAACTGTGATGACTTATAGTAGGAAACTTTTTTTTATCAGGAAATCCTAGTGTCATCAGCCTGGTGGCACTGAGGGTTGAGGTACTGAATGCCACACCTCATGCCACGCTAGCTACCTGGGTTGGGGAATGAGCCCGGGTCATCGGGGGTCAGCAGGGGAAGGATAAGTTTGAGCATCCACTTATCTGGACTGAGTAGTATGGTATGGGCTGCATGCCCATTGGCTCATGCTGTGAACCAATGGCATGCAGCCCTACTGACTGTCAGTCGGTGGGTGGCAGGGTGGCAGGCAGGTGGGGTGCTGCCGCCCACTGGCTGACCGGGAGGCATGGGCGGTGGGGCTCAGTGGGCGGGTGGGGAGGGTTCACTAGACCACCAGGGTAATAGGACTGTTCTACGTTTTAAAGATGCCTGCGATCGGGCAGAGTGCGGTCCACTGGACCACCAGAACATTGGATGGGGGGGTTATACCGATGCCCGTAATCGGGCACATAGGGGTCCACTGGACCACCAGGGATATTGGACAGGGGGGTTATACTGATGCCCGCTATCGGGCACATAGGGGTCCACTGGATACCAGGGATAGTGGACTGGGGTTTTCTTTAGACGAATGCCCACGATCGGGCTGCAGGGGGCATCGGTCCCCGATGGCTGCTGCCTGGCAGGGCACCAGGCGCAAGTCGTCAGGGATCAGTGCACCTGCATGCTAATGAGATGCAAATGGGGCCATCATGACATGCAAAAATCCCCATGTGTGCCTTGCATAAATTATAGCTCCATTTGCATGTCTCCTTTTGAATATCGCATGTGCTGTACATGGCGCAATGGCACTTGAGCTAGCGCATCTCCGTGCTCCACTCTGGCCACTTACGCTGGCGCAGTGCCACTGCGCCATGCACAGTGGGGGGTGGCTGTGTGCGATATTCGGTTGCCATGCCCATAGCACAGTTCCGTTGAATATCACTCAGGCCACACTGCGCAACAAAGTTGAGTTGCACCCAGGCTTGCGCCACAGCCTGGCGCAGTTTGAATATTCGGTCCTGTATGTAAAATGGTGTAATACTTTAACTATTTATTAGATGGAAAATGTTTATTCTAATTTGTTCTTGTTCCTTGTACAGATATTTTTCTTAAGTCTTTTATTCTGTTTATCATTTCTCAAGTAATGTGACTGCATTCTGTAATAGTTGTGACAATAAAAAATTGTCCTACTCTTTTCATGAAATGCCATGGGATCTTTAAAATCCACCTCAACAACCACCAGAACAGGCAGATGGAACCTCAGTTTAACACCTCATCTGAAAGACAGCACCTCAGGAGTGCAGCACCCCTGTCATACTGCACTACAGTGTCAGTATTGGGATATACAGTAACTCAAGTACCTGGTGTGGGGCTAGAACCCACAGCCTTCAGATGTTCTGTCCTCAGGGGTGAGAATTCAACCTGCTGAGCCACTGAAACAGCACATTTTGAAATGATGCATCCTAATGCTATGAAATTTTGCACACTGTTTGAATACCTATAACCAGGTTATTATGTCAACCTTAATATCTCTGGCCCATTAGATGGCAGAGGTATGTGCAGATGAATGTTTTCATGAAATTTACACAAAAAATAAAATGACAGATTTTGAGTGCCTTTAAGTTTGAGACAATCCATCCTAATGTCAAGAAATCTGACACATCATTAGAACACTTATTATCAATAAGCCATGCACAGTTTAAGATCTCTGGACCAATAGACTGCTGTAGGAAATGCGGATAAAGATTCTCATGAAATTTCCCACAAAAAATAAAATGGTAGGTTTGAGCATCTATAATTCTGAGACAATCCATAGGAATTTCATACTATTTGTAATGTCACCATAAGTCCTCTCGGAACATATGCATGCCACATTGCAGAGATCTAGCACAACAGATGATTGAGTAATGATCAAATTACAATTTGAATTCTATGAAATTTTGTAATATTTCGGAGAATTTCACTGACATTCAATGTTTTCTGAATGTTCTCATTCTGAACTGCTCTACTGTTGTGTAACATAGGTTACCCTTCTGCTCAAATCTTTTGCTACATTCAACACATTTATGTGGTTTCTTCCTCGGGGTTAGTGTTTCCGAACGGTTAGGGATTTCTGACACTATGACAAGAATGGACTACATTCTTTTTTTATCATGAAAAAACTTATTGATTTTTTTCATTCTACAAAACAAACAGCATACAGTACACTGTCCATGATACATCCGAACATACAGTGCTACACATGAATAGAGAGATCAGAATGCAGCCTCTTTACCAAAAACAGTAAACTAGCCATAGATGTACCATACTAACACTTGAACACAGGTTCCATGTACTAAATAACCATCCTTAGTAACTAATCCCCAGCTAATGGATAACAAAGTTGGCAACTACCACTGTGTATACAGTATTTGTAAGTAATATATTCTCCATGGTGATGAGAGTCTTTCCGGGCAAGCCAATCTGGTTAGGGCAGCCCTCCAGGTAGCAGTAGACGGGAAGGGGAGGATTGTCGCCAGTTCATAAGGATTAACCATTTAGCCTCCATGAGCACATTTAGGAGCCAGTCCCTATGTTCTCTCAGAATGCCCACTAGTGTAAAGGTGTTCCCCAAAAGGAGTACTGGTCTGGTGTGGTCCAGGTCATTGCCTAAGATGGTGATACAGTCGGTTGTGATAGTTTCCCAGAAGGGGGCCAAATGAGGACACTGCCATAAGATATGGAGCAGGTTAGCTGGACTGTTTGCTGGCCTCTCCAGCTTTGAGTGTGAGTCAGCAAACTTCTAACATGAAGGGTTGCTAGGGTTCTATACCAATGTAGGAGAATTTTAAGCTGTATTAGCTGGCTCCTCGCATTTTTATAAGAAGTGTGGGCTCATTGAAGGCAGTCAGACCACACCTTTTGGGAGATGGACACCTATAAATCCATTGCCCAAGCCAAATGACAGTGGTCCGAGGGGTCCATTCTGGAATCCTTCCATGTTCAAGAAAACCTACCCACCAACCTGCGGGTCACCCTGTTGTTATGTGTCCCAGCCAGCCATTCCCATTTGGTGTCTAGACTGGCCTTGGAGGTGAAGGCCATAATTGAGCTCTGGATTAGTAGGAGCCTCCAAAAGTCTTTGATGGGAAGCTTATATTTGGCCTGCAACTGAGCAAAAGATATAAGGTTGGACGAGTCTGACATAAACACATCCTGAACCTTGTTGATACCCTGGGCCTTCCACCCCTCACAGTGTATCAGTTTTTTATGTACTTTAATTTGTGGGTTATTCCAGAGAGGGGCGTTCCTAGTTGGGGGAAAGCATTTCAGCTTGGGTATGTCTGTGAGTGCCGTAAGTGAGGTCCAGACCTTCCTGGTAGCAGCCGTGACTGGATTAAGCCTTAGCTTGGGAGGTAGCTGGCCAGACAGGAGTGCCCACAACGGCATACCCATTGACATGTTGGATTCAAAATCCACCCATAAAGGTGCAGGGGATGTAGAAGGGGCAAACCACTTTGTGGCCTGAGCTGCTATGTGGGCAAGTTGATACCCCTGCAGCCATGGGAGACCCATGCCATGGACCCCATTCTTAAGCCAGGGCATATTCAAAACTCAAGAAATCAGTACTGCATTAGTCTTTGATGTTAGCTGAGAGAGCACTCTTCTCAGCACATGCAATGTCCCCAAAATTTATTTATTTGAAAATATCAGATTTACAGATCTTTGAGTTAAAGAATCGCATACAAAGGCACCTTGTCATAGACAACAAAGACAGTCAATGTTACATAGATCAATATACAACAATAGTTGCAGGTTTCAAACAATAGTTACATGGAATAACAGGTGTTACAGTAGGACAATGCCTCCGTGATACAAGAGTTGCAACAATTTGGCAGCGTACAGAGACTCGGGTGCCAGGTCAGCCATGCTGAGAGGTACTGAGCAAGCACATCAAGGAGCTTGGAGTCAACAGAGGACATGGGTGTGCAAACAAAAGAGCCCTGACAGGGATGGTAGTATTTGAGACAGGATGGGGAAAGGACTTGTGGAGAGGCATTGGTGATAGAAAAATCAGTCCGTGGACCTTGTCATAATCTGGAGTGGTTTGGCCACTGGGCTTGGTAGATTAGGCCCCACAGGGAGGGTCCAGAGAGGAGAAGAGCCTGTAATTTCGTACACTTACAGCAGTGGGTGGCGAATAGGTGGTTCCTTTTGAAGTTCATAAGGTGTCACACATATTGGTACTATATTTAAATGTGCCTGAAAGTTATTTTTGATTAGTCCCATTGCTCCAAGCTCTATTGGAACATATTATATATCCTTATTCCATATCAGTTTGGTTTCTGATTGCATATCTTGGTATTTCATGAATTTGTGTTTTTCTGTATGCAGGACACAGTAGTCACTATGGGTGGCTATTTCAATCAGCAATGCTACCTTTGTTCTTTTTTTCTTGTATCTGGTTTTCTCGCTTCCACTTTCTTGGCTGTTGGAATTGGGTGATCCCATGTGATCATTACTTCTTGATTTCCTGTGATTCGTCATGGTTCATGTTCCCAGTGTTTCTCTGCTATCTTTATGTTATAGTGTCTGCACAGTTTTCAGTGGATCAAACACGCTACATTGTTGTGTCTTCCAGTATACAGGCCTTCTGCCATGAGTACTTCACATCTAGCCACAAGATGCACAACTTTTTCTAATCTTGTACTACAGAACCTGCACTTGTCCATTTCATTCATTTTGTCTATGGATATTGTGAACCATATTGTGCACAGTCCACTATCTTGGGCTGACATTCTCAATCTCTCATCTCGTGCTTAAATTCACCTCCTTTAACCACTCATGAGTCAGGGCTTGATTGACCTGTGATTGTTCCATTAGCTCCCTGTATTTTCAGCTAAAATTATAGGCTTTCCAGTTATTTTTTCTTTTCAGTTGGTCTTTGTTCTCATACTCCTTTTTCCAATTCTCTGCACTTTCTGTTGCTGGCTGTTCCTTATCTACTTGTGGATTAGCACTCATCTCTGCTACCCTCCTGAAGGCTTCTCCTAATTTGATGAGTGAAGTTATCTTAAGATTGTTTTCTTCATGATGCAGGACCTTGACTATGTTTGGGTCCAAGGATGTCAGTAGCTATGTATGTAGGCCCACTATTGTAGATCTATATGTATAATCAATCTCAAAGAGGCCCATGCCTTCCTCTGACCTTGGGATGTTTAATCTTGGCATGCACTGTTTTTTATATATTCACTGGTGAGCAAGAAACAGTTTCTTGTTTTGATATCTAGCTAGTTCAATACTTTCTGTGGCCAGTCTATCACACCAAAACTGTATGATATCACTAGAAGGGCAAGTTGGTTTATAGCTGGCACTTTATTTTGTATTGTCAGAGCAATTCTTAGTACGAGTTTCAACTTTCTTTTCTCTCGTGTGAACCTGCTGATGTTTCATGAGGTTACCCTTTCTTGTAAAACCCTTGTGGCATTCAGCACATTTATATGGTCTCTCTCCCGTGTGACCCCGCTGATGTTTCATGAGGTTACTCTTTTGTGTAAAACTTTTGTGGCATTCAGTGCATTCATATGGTCTCTCTCCCGTGTGAACTGACTGATGTTTCATGAGGTTACTCTTTTGTGTAAAACTCTTGCTACATTCATCACATTTATATGGTTTCATCCCTATGTGAAGTAGCTGATGTTGTATAAGGTTACTCTTGCGTGTAAAACTCTTGTGGCATTCAGTACATTTATATGGTCTCTCTCCCGTGTGCGTTAGTTGATGGGACATAAGACTACACTTGTGTATAAAACTCTTGTGACATTCATCACATTTATATGATTTCACCCCTGTGTGAAGTAGCTCATGTTGTACAAGGCTGCGCTTTTCTGTAAAACTCTTGTGGCATTCAGCACATTTATATGGTCTCTCTCCCGTATGAACCCACTGATGTGTCTTGAGGTTCCACTTTTGTGTAAAACTCTTGTGGCATTCAGCACATTTATATGGTCTCTCTCCCATGTGAATCCACTGATGTTTTATGAGGTTACTCTTTTGTTTAAAACTCTTGGGACATTCAGCACATTTACAGGGGTTCTCCCCCATCTGAATTAGTTGATGGGACATAAGGCTAGTCTTTTGCGTACAACTCTTGTGACATTCATCACATTTATATGGTTTCACCCCTATGTGAAGTAGTTGATGTTGTATGAGGTTACTCTTGTTACATTCAGCAGATTTATGTTTCTTTTTTTCTTCATGAACCTGATGTTCCACAGAAATAAGATGACGGTCATGGAAACGCTTTCCATATTGAGGATACTGATGTGGTTTCTCTGTTGTGTGGCATAGCTGGTATTTCTCAGATGATGACTGCTGGTTCAAACTTTCACTGCACTCAATAATCCTGCTGACTAAAAATAATATTGTATTAATATTTTCACACAGAGGAAACAGATATGTCATATATGCTTTCTTAACCTTTCTTTGTGCTACAACAACTATCTCAAGATTTAAACATGGGAATGTGCTTTTTAAAACATCATTTTAAACAACTTCAGAATAATGATTTCTTTGGTAACATCTTCAGTTTCTTATTTTTTATTGATTATAGTTAAATAATGCATCTGATGAATTCTGACTCCTCATTTGGGGGGGACCAGAAAAGAGGACTGAGAGATTGATTTGGGTGGGGGTGGGCCAGCTATAGTGATATGAAACTAAGAGCTACACAATCCGGCAGGCTTGATAGACCTGTGGGCCTTTTTCTGCTGGCAGTTTTGTATATTTGTATGTTCATTTGTTAGAATCTGGTCACAGCTGGTACCAAAATATGAAAGAAGGGTGATAGTAACCAAAAGCAGTAACCAAAGCAGAAGGGTATCAGGAAATTAAACTGAACCACATAATAAATCTCCCCCGCCCACATGAAAAGCAGAGTATCATTTTCAAAATGCAGCCAGCAGCTAGAGTCTTATAGAATCATATACAACTGCAGTTACCACCCCCCAAGTAAAAAACAAAGTTTATATTTTTAAAATGCTAACTATAGCCTGACAGCATTTTATATAAATGCTGACTCCCCCTTCATGGAGTAAATAATAATAATAAAATAAAAAAAAACATGTTTATACTTTTAAAATACAGACAGTAGGCAGACATAGAGTAAAATATAACTGCACCAGTTCCCCCAGTGTACACCTTTTTAAAAAGCAGGCAGTATTTTGCCAGAAAAGAATGACTCCAGTTAACCCCCAAGTAAAGAGCAAATTTAAATTTTTTTTAATTCAGGAAGTGAGTCTTAATCATTGTCTCTAAATCATGGAAAGCCCCGAAGTCTGCCAAGCATCTCCAGCTTGCACGTGCTCTTGTTACTTATGTTTAAAGATACAGGGCAGGACTCACAAAAGAGATGCGCTGAGCACATCTCAGATGCGCCAGCACAAGTCAAAAATGCACCGTAAAATGATTCATAAACAGGGTGAATGTGCCAGTGCAACTGAGATGCCCTGCACCAAACGAGATGCACCATAGGCGCAATGTAATGATATGAGGTGCAAATACAGGGGGCGTAGCCATGCATACACAGCACAATGTGATTCACAGTGTAAATCTGTGGTGCAACTACGGGGTATCTCCACTGCAAAGGCAAGATGTGCCATAGAAAGATAAGTATAAATGAAGTAGACTTAAGTCAAGCCCACCTGCAGGTCATTGACTGAATTGCTGCTGCAGCACACTGCCTGAACCAGAGGGAGAGATAAAGACAGAGGGGGAGAAACATAGAAACATAGAATTTGACGGCAGATAAGGACCGCTTGTCCCACCCAGTCTGCCCATTTCCCTACCTACTGGATAAGCTGCAGATCCTAGTTAACCAGCAGCCTACTTCTTCTACCCCCACCCCCCAGAATTGCCTTATGACTATCCCATGCATGCTGAATTCCACCACTGATTTTGACTCCACAACCTTCTCCGGAAGGCCGTTCCATGCATCCACAACCCTCTCTGTGAAAAATACATCCTTAAATTACCTCTGAGCCACCCCCTCTATCTTCAAATTGTGCCCTCTTGTTCTTGCACACCTCTTTTTAAAGATGCTACCCTCTTGGACTTTGTTGATTCCTTGAGGTACTTGAAAGTTTCTATGATGTCCCCCTCCCTCCTTTCCTTGAGGCTATACATATTAAGCTCCTTAAGTCTCTCTTCATATGTCTTCCGGTGCAGACCCTGCACCATTTTAGTCTCTTCTGGACAGCTTCCATCCTGTCTATGTCTTCTGCGGAGATTGGGTCTCCAGAACTGCACACAGTACTCAGATGGGGTCTCACCAGCTGTCTGTACAGAGGATAATAACTTCTGATTTCTACTGGTGATGCCTCTCCCTATGCATCCCAGTATCCCCCAGCCCTCCTTGCTGCCCTCTCACATTGCTCGCCCATCTTTAGGTCATCTGATATGACTACCCCAGGTCCCTTTCCATTTTGTTGTTGTTAGTATCTCACCCCCCATTGTGTACTCTTCCCTGGGTTTTGTTTCCCAGGTGCATTACCTGCACTTCTTAGCATTGAATCTAAACTGCCATACATTTGACCATTCCTCTAACCTTGCCAAGTCCCTTCTAACCTTTCCACCCCACCCTGTGCATCAACTCTGTTGCAGATCTTAGTGTCATCTGCAAAGAGACATACTTTTCCTTCCAGTCCTTCTGTAATGTGCTTATAAAGACATTGAAGAGGACCGGTCCTATACTTTGAACCCTGTGGTACCCCACTAGTAACCCTCCTTTCTTCTGAGTGGACTCCATTTACTATTACTCTCTGTGTCCTATTCTCCAGCCAATTCTTTACCCAGGCTGTCATCTTGGGATCCACTCCCAGGCTGGCTAACTTGTATATTAATCTTTTGTGTGGGACTGTGTCAAATGCCTTGCTAAAGTCTAGGTAGGCCATGTCCACAGCCCCTCCCTGATCTACTACTTTGGTCACCCAGTCAAAGAAATCTATCAGATTCGTCTGGCATGACCTTCCCACTGTGAATCCATGCTGCCTAGGGTCCTGTGCCCCTCTGGCCTCTAGATACCGAAAATTCTTTCCTTCAAGTGATTCCATCATTTTCCCTATCACTGAGGTTAAACTAACAGGTCTATAGTTTCCTGCTTCTGCCGTGTCTCCACTTTTGTGAGGGGAATCACATCTGCCCTCCTCCAGTCCTCAGGTACCACCCCATCCTCCCATGATTTGTTAAAAGGGTAGTCAGTGGTGTCACTAGTTCTACCCTTAGTTCTTTTAGAATTCTGGGATGAATCCCATCAGGCCCATTGCTTTGTCCACCTTCAGTTTTAAGAGTTCTTTCAGAACCCTTTCTTCTGTAAATGGGCGGTATCAACTTCTGTATCCAGAGTGTTACTACTGTTTGTTTTATGTACCTCCCCACTTCCTTTGTAAATACTGAGTAAAAATATTTGTTTAGTATCTCTGCCTTTTCACAGTCTCCCTCTGCCCACCCTCCCTCCCTCCCCTTTATTAAGCCTCACTATCCCTCCCTTGGTCTTCCTTCGCTCCCTGATGTACCTATAAAGGTTTATCCCCCTTCTTAACTGAGTTGGCTATCTTTTCCTCGGTTTGGGCCTTTGCTGTTCTGACTGCCTTCCCAGCCTCCTTTTGCTTTAACTGATACAATTCTCTGTCCTGCTCCTTCTGCGATTCCTTGTACTTCCTGAATGCTTTCTTTTTCTCTTGAACCTTCACTGCCACTTCCTTTGAGAATCATAGTGGTTTCTTACATCGTCTTGTTTTATTTATTTGCTTCACACAAAGGCTCGTTACCTCTGTGATGGCAGTTTTTATTATTCCCATTGTTCTTCCACCCCTTCTTCCTGCCCATTTGCTAGTGCGTTCCTTAGGCACTCACCCATTTTAGCAAAGTCAGCCCTCCTAAAGTCCAGCACTTTTGTCTTTGTATGGCTTGACTCTATTGCTGTGTTATTGTGAACCATACTGTTCGATGGTCGCTAGTTCCCAGATGGCTACCCACTTCTACATCTGTGATCCTCTCTCCATCTCCATTTGAGAGTATCAAGTCTAATATTGCTCCCTCTCAAGTGGGCTCCAGTACTAGTTGTCTAAGGCATGCCCCCTGTAGGACATCTAGAATAACTGCACTCTTCAAAGTGGCAGCTGCAACTGCACTCCAGTTAACATCTGGCATATTCAGATCACCCATCAGCAATATCTCCCCTTTTCTGCCATTCTAAGTATACTTTCTATCATTTCCTTGTCCATTTCCTCCCCCTGAGAAGGGGGTCTGTATACAACCCCTGTGCGGATTGTGGTGCCAGTCCCTGTCTCCAAATTTACCCACAGTGCTTCTTCTCCTCCCTGTTTACCCTTTTGTTCTGTTGCTTTTATTCCTTCCCTTATGTAAAGAACTACTCCTCCTCCTCTTTCCCCTCCCTGTCCCTCCTGTAGATAGTGTATCCTGGTATGTTTATGTCCTAGTCATGGTTTTGTGTGTACCATGTTTCTGTGACTGCCACGATATCCAGATGTTCCTCCTCCATCAAGACCACTAATTCAGGAAGCTTGTTACCCAGACTATGGGCATTGGTACTCATTGCTCTCCATTTTTGATGGCTTTACCTTCTGTTGCAGCATCCCCCACTGACCATTCTACCTTGGTCTTTTTCTCATTTAGTACCCTGTTTTGTAGGGAGAGGCTGGGATTTTTCTGCTATTTGTCAGTGCCTCTCCCTTTGACTAGTTTAAAAGCTTGCCAATGAAGCATTTAAACTGATTGCTCAAAAGACTTGTTCCCTTCCTGGACAGATGCAGACCATCCTGCCAGAGAGAGAGACCGAGACAGCCAGCAAGCAAGCAACCCAGAAGACCTTAGCCAGAGGGCCATACGGACAAACCCCACAGCAGGATGAACCCAGCAGCAGTTGCCATCGCAGGTGCAGTAATGAGGAGTAGGAGGCAGGGTGGTGGAAGGCATCATAGGCGGCTGGCCCCATGGTGGTATCGTGCCAGGCTGTCCTTTGAGCAGTTCACTGATGTGGAGACAGTAGGCCAATACTGCCTGAACAGGACCATGCTGAGACAGCTCTGTGAGCTATGCCATGATGTGATGCAGGAACCCAATACACAAGGTCATGCCATCTTGGTGGAGACCAAGATGACAATGGCCATTTGCTTTCTTGCCACAGGAACCTTCCAGAGGCCCACTGGGGACACCACTGGCATTTCACAGTCCTCTATGTCCAGTCTCCTCACACAGTTCCTCACCGCACTGCTACCACATGCTTTGGAATACATCCATTTCCCCAGCATGCAGGTGGAGTGGACAGAAACCATGCAGGGGTTCTACAGGGTGGAATGCCTGCCAGGCATCATGGGGCCACTGACTGCACCCACATGGCAATCGTGCACCACCTGGTGAGGACACCACTGCATACATCAACCGGAAGGGCTACCATTCCATGAACTGCGAGGTGGTGTGCGATGCCACAGGGCGCATTAACAATGTCTGCACCACACACCCTGGGAGTGCACATGATTCATTCATATAGCATCAGTTGCCACTGTGCAAGAGGTTTGAGGACAGGGACATACCAAGTGGCCATCTGTTAGGTGTGTGTGACAGGGCCCCAACATGAGAAAGTCCATCAGCAACTAACACAGTGTGATGCAGATGCATGGGCCCCTGGGACCACCAGGGGTGTGCAAAGGTACACAGGCAGACACAGGGTGGCACACATGCACTGTGCACCACATGACAAACAGGGGCATATAGGTGCAGCAGGGGTAGGGATGCAGGACTGCTAGAAATGGGGATGCATGGGCAGTAATGCAGGACAGGTGCACATACCACTGAGGCCAGGGCAGAGGACAGGGTGCATGCTAAAGTGGTACCCAATGTAACTAACGGACACACATCTTCCCCCACAGGAGATGCCGCATACCCGCTGAGGCCCTGGCTCCTCACCCTTGTCCAACAACCCGGAACAGAGGCAGAGGTGCACTACAGTGAGGCACACATTGTGACATGTATCATCATAGAAGCGTGTCTTCAGCATGCTGAAGATGTGCTTCAGGTGCCTGTGTTGGTCAAGTGGTGCCCTACAGTATAGCCCTGAGAAGGCATGTGGCATATTCCTGGCCTGTTGTATGTTACACAATGTGGCTCTAGACCATGGAATACTTGTCAAAGCCAGTGAGGGTGACAGTTCTGGGGAGGAGGGGGTGGGGGGGACAGAGCACCCCCACAAGGCCAGGGTGGTGATGCCGGGCAGGGCAGGAGGGACCTGAGGCTGGTGGCCCAAGCAAGGGACGACCACAGGCGTGTGGTGGAGGAACACTTTGGGCCTCACAGGTGAGTATGCAGGTATGTATGTTTGCAGGGTGTGCACCAAGGTGTGGAAATGGAATGCTGTGGGCACAGTGGACACTGGACACCACATGGCACACACAGGCTCACACATAGTGAGAGAGAGACACAGACACACTCACACACGCCAGGCACGCACCACCCAGGCCATGTCGCAGATGTCACAGGTCAGTGTGCACTGCAGCCTGCGCACGGGCACAGCAGACACTAAAACGCACTCATCATTCCCATGACACATGGCACAACAGTGGCACACACAGACACACAGCTGGTCCTGCACAGGTAGCACAGAGTGGTGCTAGGGCAGCAGTGGGGCGGTGACTGCCACACACACTGCACCTGGCACCACCAGCAGGGTGTCCGGACCATCCTGCCACCACAGGTCTGGGAACATGGGCATCACAGGGTGGCACCACAGCCACCACAAACATGGGGGCAGCCTCTGCCATGACTGGTGGTGGCAGGTGTGCCACCACTGGAAATGGGGGGTTGTCTGCAACCCTGCAGGGGTGCTGCACTGAGACCAAGAACAAGTGCTTAGTGAATTGGCCAACCCATGGCCACCACCCAAGTCATGGATGCCGGGCATGGAGGCCAGCAGTGACGGAGTCAGCAGCAGGGGTGCCACCTGGCTCCACTGCCAGGGTGTGCAGGATGTGCTTCTGGGCATCTGACTGTAAGCCCGACGTCCATGGTGGGATGCAGAGGCAGCCACCTCCTCCACAGCAGCTGCGATCTGCTCCAGTGCTGCGGTCATGCCCACCCACATGAAGCATTGCTCTGCCAGCATCTGTGCATGCCAAGCAGCTGTGGATTCATGCTCCTGGACCATCACAGTCCTGTGGCTACAGAACTCCGCATGGAGAGTCTCCTGCCCGTCCACAGTTGCCCGCAGGAGGGTGAGGTAGGCCTTCATGTCGTCGGTGGGTGATGCTTCATGGTGGTATCACCGATGAGCAGGGAATGTATCAGTCTTTCCCAGTGCATCCATGGGTGGTGGTTGCACCCTGGCAGGCTGCAACATGGGCGGGGCTTGGCTGGGCACCGCCACTGATTGCCCATGGGTGGCATCCTCCCAGGCTATTGGAGCGAGTGCGTGCACCGCTCCACCCTGCCCGGATGCCACTGACATCACCAGCACTGCAAATGGCAGTGGTGCCAGAGCACAGCTGCCCACAGCAGTGGGCAGCTGTGCCACATCTGCACCTGCACCATGCACAGTTGGAACATCAGTGGCAACTGGGGCCATGTGCACAGGCACCCCTGTGTCATGTGCACCACCATCTGCCATGTCCGCGCTGGTGGTGGTGGCAGTGATGACCATGGTAGCATGAGGAGGGCATTAGCAGTGTCCACTGTGCCATCTGGGTCATCAGACAACCTGGACAGGATCCCCTGCCATCACTGGCTGAGGAAGTCGCAGGGCCTACCTGTGCCAGGGCCGTGACCACTGTTCCTCGGGACATGGACGATCCTGGTGCAGAGTCATCCACGGTGGTGTCATTGGCCCCATGAGATGGGCCTGCATCATTGCCCTTGAGGGCATCACGGGTAGCCGTGGCCAAGACTGCACCTGCGAGGTGTGATGGTGCTGTGGAAAGAAGAAGGGAGAACATGGTTAATGCACAGTACACATACATCACATTGGTGTTGCATGACAGTACACAGCCATCCACACAGTGCCAAGGCTGCGCAGGCCTGACCACAGCAGGGTCATGGCATGACCACGCTACGCAGGCCATAGTATGGTTGCACCCAGCACTGTCCCATTAGGTACATTGCACAGCATTGGTGGCACATGACACACAGATGCACAGCAGACACATGCCCCCCGGTGCAGTGGCATGGCAGCTGAAGCACTACGAGACATGTCACATCTGGCCAGGGGTGACCGTCTACAAGGTGTAGTGCCTGGGTACACAGTGACAGTGCACGGCACGTAGGGACAGGTATGGCAGCCTTGGCACATGAGGGAGCTGACCCGTCTAGGACACACAGCTACTCATAATGCTGTGATGGTCTGCCACCGATCTGGAACCCACCACCGGGACACCCTGCATGGCTGTCCAGGACACACTGGCAGCCAGAAGGGCCTCATTAGGGCTAAGCTGTTCCACCATGATTGAGCCACCCCCCTGTCTGCTGCAGGGAGGCCTGCATGCTGGCCATCCTCTCCTTGGCCTACTGTGCCCGTTGTTCCAGTGCTTGCGACAATACTACACCTTGCGGTTGTATGGTGCCATGGCATTCACCTGCCGTGCCACTTCCTCTCAGCCCGCTGCCTGTACAGTCTGGCTGCTTCCCCTCCCAGTGAGGATGTCCAGGCATAGGTGACATGCTTCAATGAGCACCCTCTCCTCATCCTTCATAAAATTTGGTCACCATCTCGTGGCGGCTCCTGCTTCCTCTGACATACTGGCTACTGTGGGGGGGGGAACATCCAGGTGTTAGTCGTGCCTGTGGGTACACATGTCCCTGCACCCACTAGCCTCTGTCCACTGACCCAACCAGGTTCCCAGTAGCTGGTGGTCTGAGTGGTGGTCTGCGTGTGGGTGTCCTGGCATGGGGGTCAGCGCCCCATGGTACATGGCCCATTGGGGACATTGCACCTGCCATGCATGGCCACCAGTCCATGGCTGGGGTAACAGTGCTGCTGCCCCAGGGGGGCATGCAGTGCAGTCTGCCATAGACATGAACTAGTACCTCAGCAGTGTGTGTGTGTAGCTGCAGTGGTACCCCGCCCGACCCGGGTACCGCCCTTGCTATGCCTGGCGGGGCACAGGACCATCAGCTACAGCCATGGTGTAGCTGGCTGCAGTGTGGTGTGGCATGGCAACACTGTTATTGTGCCTGCACAGGCACCGCCGTGTGCCTGGGACAGACCTGTAGCACATCGCTGCATCCAGCACACATGGCCAGTAACACCCATTCACGCATACCTCTTAACAGTCCCACTATACAGGGAACAGTACCTCCGTTAACACTGCATAACCACCTAGTTCCACAGTGCAAGGTCTTGTCCCACTGCCAACCTTACTAGTGTACAGCAGTACACTAGCATAAATGCTGCCAGGTGTACACCATGGATCAGTAACAGGTGTTCTGGACATGACAACAACCAGTCCAACAGTGTTCTGTGCGTCTTATGTCATGCGCTGGTTGAGTATTCCACATTATGAGCATTTGTTCTACATTTTGAGAAGCAATGTTCCACATATGGGGGATATAATCACTGAGAGGTATGCATGCACATGCACAATCCCCCAATAAGTTCTGTAGACCTTGTAAATATAGCTGTGTACTCACCTTCAAGGCTCTATTTCTTCTCAGTCACCTGATCTCAGCCTGCTGAATTGGGAGCATTTATCGCTCAGGGCATGCAAATGAGGCCTGAGCCTCTGGTAATGAGATGCTAATCTGCCAAGATGCCCATGCATTTGGAATGAGGCTGTTTAAGGTGCATTATCTTTGAACTGCTAAATTGCCCCCAGCTCATCTCACTTTACAAGGAGCATCTCAAATATGCGCCTATGTTGTTACAGTGCATCGGTCGTGCATACACGGTCACCATGTTCAATGGCACATCTTCCAATATGCGCCGCTACGCTGCTTACCCGATGCGCTGCTGTAGGGCCACTGGCTATTGCGCTGTGTACTCCATCGTGCAGTGTATACCCACATGCATGGTACATGCTGCACTGAGTGGTCATAGTGGCCATGGATTGCGCGCTGTGCGCGATAGGTGTACATAGTGCATGCCGTGCACAACATGGCGACCACAAGCGCATCACGCATGCACGACCCAGCTGTGACCTTGCCACACCTTAGCGGTTGGCATTGCACATGCGCAGCCATGTTGCTTTTGACCTATCATGCTTCACACTCAGTGGGCATTGTACTGCACGTGCCTCAGTGTTTCATGTGGATGCATTTGGCGTACAGTACAGCCCGCTTATAAGCACATGCTATTTGCCAAGATAAAATGTTCTTATAAGTGGGCTGTTACTATAAGGGGGCTGCCATTAAGTTCAATTATACCGGTAACCAGAAGGTGGTGCCGCAACCCCCTATTTAGCACAAAAACTCTAAGTACACAAAGTTTAAGCATAAAAAAGTTTACTGTGTCGTATAAAGAAATAAAGTACAGTATCATACAAATCACAGTCAAACTTTTAAAACCACTACTGTACAGTACTTCATTACTGATGTTTGGTAAAGTAATCAGTTATTTTTAATTGCTTGTAGCTGGACAGTTATAGCTCACTTAAAAAAAGCATCAAATTGAAATTAAGTCAGCTCACAGTTTTTGCTTAGGACAGAAAGACATATTCTATCCATGCTTGACTTCATCTCCCCGAACAGACGGTGGTTCAAGTTGCTGTGGCTCTTCATCTTCGTCGCTGCTTTCCTCCATCTGTTTTATCTACTGGCAGATGTCATCTTCCGTAATAGCCCCAGAGTACTCTAGTCCCTCATCTGTGGTCACATATTGTTCGATTTCAGCAGCTATCATGACACCAATAGGAGCACTGACCTCGGGAATTGATTGGTCGCTGGCGTCACCATCTGAATCGGCATCTTCCTCTGGGTTTGCCGACAACGTGAACCCAGCCTTTTTAAAGCAGTTTTTAATGGTGTCAGCTGTTACTTGTCGCCATGCAGCAACTAGCATCATGATGGAATCCAGGATGCTTATCTCTTTGGTGAGTTTGCTAGCTTTTGCTGCTCGACCAGCATCAATTGAGATTAACAATTTTGACACAATTTTCTTTTGGTACATCAGTTTCAAATTTCTTATGACCGCCTGATCCATAGGCTGGATCAGGGAAGTTGTGTTGGAGGGGGGGTTAAACAAGGCATATGTGACTGAGTGTCAGAGATAGGTGAGCACTACAGTTGTCCAGAATAAGGTACACCTTTCTTTTTTGGCATTGCTTCACATTCCATTTTGTGACACACTCGCTAAAAATCTGGCTTGTCATCCATGAACTGCAGTTGGCAAAGTATTCAATGGGCAGTGATTCTACAGTAATGCCTCTGAAGCAACGTGGCTTTTCAGATTTGCCAATGATGAGTAAAGGCATTTTGTCAGTCCCAGTCATGTTAGCGCACACAAGTGCCGATATGCGTTCTTTTGCCTTTTTGCCACCTGATGCTGCATCCCCCCTTAAAAGCAAGTGTCCCATCGGGAATTGCATGAAAATAAATCGCTGTCTCATCGCACTTATAGATGCAGTCCAGAGAGAACTCAGACAGCAGGACAGGGAGGACAGTCTCTGATTTGTTACCAGCTTCTAAAAGATCAGCATCCTGCTTTTCTCCATGACAGAGCTTGAAATGGATGTTGTGCCATTCCTTTCATCTGCATAGCCAGCCATTGGTTGCTATAAATGGAACACCAAGTCCATCAGCAAGTTGCTGGGCTTTTGTCAGAAGGATTGGGCCACTTATTGGAGCATCAGTATTTCTACATGCACTAAACCAATGACACGGGGCTGTTTCTACAACTTCGTCCTTCCCTGTCCATTTTCATTTAATGTCATGGTTAAATCCCCTTTGATAGTCAGCATACAGTCTCACTTCGTTAGACAAGAGTTTGGAAATTGCGCACACACTGATGTTGAACTCTTTGGTTATCCCTGAATGTTTACAGCCAGGATCACTAAGACACTTGATAATCTGAATTTTCTGTGCGAGCCTCAACGCTGTCCACTTGTTTTTCTCCATTTATGCTGGGGTAACACTTTTGCTAACAGACACAGCTTTTTGTAAGCCAAGCCATGAAGGAATGTCTCTGTAATTTTAGAAGCAAACAGAGAAAAATTAGATTAATCTCCTTTCAGTGTTTCTATATGATGGCTAAATAGGGAAGTCATTACAGATCAAAGCAGGCATGCTATTACAGCACTAATTAGCCATGACTGTGACTGCCAAGGGTAAAATGCTCTTCATTGTGCTGCTCTGCTGTGTAAAAACATGTCTCAGATAGCAGGGAGTACTAGAAAAAATAGTGATCATAACCGATCTACCTGTTCTTATAAACAGGCTTTCAGCCCATTTAAAACAATGGGTCAAGATTGGGGCATGGGCAAAATGTGATTATACGTGGGATGTTCCCATATCCGATGCTCTTATAAGTGGGCTTGACTGTACTCGATCGTGCTTTACCACATTGCTCTAGGAAACTGTAACAGACAGTGGCAAAATGCCTAGCGCAGGGAGACGATTACCTAGGGCCATGAGCTGGTCTCAGGTGGAGCTGCTGCTGCATCTGGTGCCTCTTGTCATGTCGGTGGAGGGGCAGCTGTTTGGACAGGATGACCTCCATGTGCCCAGGGCTGAGGTGTGGGTCCCCATTGCCAGGAGGCTGGTATGATGCACTGGGGAGCAGTGCAGGCAACAGTTTGGCGACCTCCAGAAGTGGGGCCCGGGGAGACTGAAGTGGCTGCGTCACCGTGCATGCTGGGGTATACTGCCAAGGCCAGGTAGGTGTTGCTCATCAGGCTCCTTCTGTGGCGTGTACTGGGTGTGTGTGTGTCGAGGCCCTCATGCGGTGCCCACATGGATCACAGTCATCCTGCACACGTGGCAGTGGCTGTACCTGCCCAGTGCAGCCATATCATGTGTGCCATGGGGGGGGCTACATGCAGGGCAGTGTCTGCGTTCAGGCCGCTGGGGACTGCATGGCTGGTTACCACTGTGTGCTGCATGCACACAGGCTGGTGGGGGGGCACAGTGGCAGTATCTGACTGTCCTTACACCGCCTGTGCATGTCGGTGTCGTGGTGTGTTACTGGCACTGCTATGTTGACTCATGGTGCTGTCTGTTGTGTTTTGCAGGACCAGAGGCCAGGCAGAGGGACGTGGCTGACACTAAGGCAAGGAGGAGGAGCCTCATGGATGCAAAGGCCTGGTGCCCATGTAGAGGCAGGTCCAGTGGTGCAGTCTGCTGTTGCTGTGGTTCAGCTGCTCTGGGTTACTTCTGGGTTGGGGTGTTGTCCTTGTTCAGGCTTTCAGTGTGTGTTATCTCTGTCATTGCTGTAGGTGTCCGGGATCAACATGCTGTGGCTGGGGGTGGTTCTCAAGTGGACATGGACAGATGAATCCATGTGGCCATCCAGGTGGCACTGTGGCCATTATCCAGGACTATTCAGAGCCTGTCGGCTGCCCTGCAGGGTGTACTGCAGTGACCTTACATGGCCATGCCAGGGTGTCGCATGGTGGGGCATGGCAGCGCTACTGTAATTGTAAATGGAGTCCACTCTGAAGAAAGAGGGGTTACTAGTGAGGTACCGCAGGGTTCAGTACTGGGTCCAGTCCTTTTTAATGTCTTTATAAGTGACATTGCAGGGGGACTGGAAGGAAAAGTATGCCTCTTTGCAGATGACACAATGATCTGCAACAGGGTTGATACACAAGGAGGCGTGGAAAGGATGAGAAGGGACTTGGCAAGGCTGGAGGAATGGTCAGAAGTATGGCAGCTAGGATTCAATGCAAAGAAGTGCAAAGTAATGCACCTAGGAAACAAAAACCCAGGAGAAGATTACACAGTGGGGGGGGAGGGGTAGTAACTACAGCAAAAATGGAAAGGGACCTGAGGGTAATCATATCAGATGACCTTAAGGTTGGCAAGCAATGTGAGAAGGCGGTAGGGAGGGCTGGGGGATACTGGGATGTATAGGGAGAGGCATCACCAGCAGAAAACAGGAAGTTGTTATCCCCCTGTACAGACAGTTGGTGAGACCCCATCTGGAGTACTGCGTCCAGTTCTGGAGACCCCATCTCCGCAAGGACATAGACAGGATGGAGGCAGTTCAGAGGAGGGCAACTAAAATGGTGCAGAGTGCAGGGTCTGCAAGAGAAGCCACACGAGGAGAGGCTAAAGGAGCTTAATATGTATACCCCTGAGGAAAGGAGGGAGAGGGGGGACATGATAGAAACGTTTAAGTACCTCAGTGGAATCAACAAAGTCCAAGAGGGTAGCATCTTTCAGAAAAAGAGATGTGCAAGAACAAGGGACACAATCTGAAGATAGAGAGGAACAGCTCAGGGGCAATGTGAGGAAGTATTTTTTCACAGAGATGGTGGTGGACGCATGGAACAGCCTTCTAGAGGAGGTTGTGGGGTCTAAAACTGTGGGAGAATTCAAGAATGCATGGGACAGACATAAGGCAATTTTTGTGGGGGGGTAGGAAAAAACAGGCTGTTGGTTAAATAGGATCTGCAGCTTATCCTCTAGGTAGGGAAATGGGCAGACTAGGTGGGGCAAGCGGTCCTTATCTGCCATCAAAGTCTATGTTTCTATGTAGTGGTCCACTGCCTCTTCTTGGGGCCTGTCTCTGTACATAGGTTCTGTACATAACTCCCTGTTTCTGACCCCTTCCTGCCCTCCTTCCCATCCCTGCCACTCCCACACTTCCCCTTTCTCTGTCTGTTATTCCACTTGTTTATTGTTCTACCTTTGTGTTGTACAGTTTTGTATCTGATTTTACACTTTTATAAATATGTTGCTCTCAGCACCTGTGTCCGTGGGTTTCATTGTTCCAGCTTCATGGATGCTCCCTCTTGCCCTGCTGGCTTGCTCCACTTGCTCTGAATTGCTCCCCTGTGTAGCTCAGGGCATTCAGGGTGCCCTGGCACATCTGCAGTTGCGCCAGTGCATCGCCAGTTGCACTGTACAGTTTCTGGGTGATTCACAGAGGGGCTGTGCTTGGTGCATCCCACTGCGCATGCCTCTGAATCAGTCTGTCTGTGCTCGGCACATCTGAGATGCGCGCAACACATCTTCATTGTGAATCCTGCCCACAGTGTTTTTGCAAAATCTGTAGGTGATATTTCTTCTGTCTTACTTTGTGAGTGCCTCTCCTCCACAATTGTGTCTGTTTGTACCTATGGCTTTTAGAAAAAACATCAGTGATATTGTGAGCACGGCTCCACACTGTGTCAGTACAAACATATAACAGCAGCTGTCTCCCCCTATCCTATCACTCCCCTAGTTAAAGATCACAGACAGATGTTAGTAATAGGAGGGAACCATTTAGGAGGCAGTATAGCGCAGTGGGTTAAGGCTCTGAGCTGCAGATCTGGAGATCTGGGTTTGAATCCCACAGTCGCCTAGGTGCACACTGTGTGATCCTGAGCAAGTGACTTAACTTCCTTGTACTACCAGGTCGCATGTGGAAACGAGCTTTGGCTTAGTGTGCTACTCCTGGTTAAGCAATGTTCCCTTTCCAAAGTACAATCATACATGACAGTAATACTGGCAATGCAAGACCTTCAGATTTTCCATTACGGAGCAAATCGCACTATTTTAAGTATGGAGCAGCAAAAGCAACAAAATGTCAAGACAGTGTGTACCTAGTTTCAAGGTTCATCAATACAATGGCAATTAAGAATATGTCTACTGGCCCTCACCTGGAGTGGCATTACAGGAGCACCATGGAGGGGAGGCTTTAAGCATGGAAGGGGTGAGCCTGACATTGGTTGTGGGATGATGGACATTTAGAAACAGAAGTGGATGGCAGAAGGAGACCGCTAGGTACAGCTGGTTGTGCCCATTTGTTTTAGACCTATTTTGACACACTATTTCCCTTTGTAGTCAGGGCTCCCTTGGGTCTATCCCATGCATTCTTGAATCTTCTCACAGTATTGACCCACCACAACCTCTTGGGGCAGGATTTTCTAGGCATCCACCACTCTTTCTGTGAAGAAAAACTTCCTGGTGTTGGTAGCGAACCTCCCTCCTTACAGTCTGAGGTCGTGTCCTGGAGCCCATCTTAAAGTGAAAAAGTTCCTGTGCCTGTATCTGGTTAATGCCTTTGATGTACTTAGTTTTTTTGTTGACCGGGTAAGTGCACTAGACAAATCCTGCCTATTTTCAGGCACAACCCGGGGGAGGGGGATATAGATGAATGCCAACTAACCTTGAACCAGATTAAGCTGTTGGTGGTATTTTTAGTGAATGAGGGAAATTTGGCCAGGACAGCGGGGAAATTCCCCTACTCTTTTCGATAAGTGCCATGGTAACATCCACCTGAACTACCACCAATCCAAGCAGATGGGACCTTGGTTTAACGTCTCATCCAAAAGACAGCACCTCAGAAGTGCTGGATACCTCTTATGCTGCATTACAGTGTCGGTACTGGGATATTAACCCAAGTGCCAGATGTGGGAACTGAACCCACAGCCCTCTGATCTCCCAGCCTCAGAGGCGAGTGTGCTACCTACTGAGCCACTGACACTGCTATGAACTTGAATGTTTCAATCATGTCTCCTCTCTCTCTCATCTCTGCTCCAGGAGTACATATCCAGTTCCCCAAATCTTTCCTCATAGGACATGTACTGCAGACCCTGAATCATTTTTGTCACCTTTCTCAGTACCCTGGTCATTGTCCTTCCTGAGGTGAGGCCTCCAGAACTGGACTCTGTATTCCAGGTGAGGTTTGACCAGCAATTTATACAGTGATAATACCACCTCTCTCCTCCTGCTTGTTATTACCCTCCCAATGCAGCCCAGCATTCTGTTGGCTTTCAATGTTGCCTTCTCACATTGTTTACTAACCTTCAAGCCATACTAACATACTGAAAGTCAGCAGAATAGGCCTAACGGTCTTTGGTGTCTGCTCGGTAGCTAGTCCCTATTGGGCGCTAGCTCCTCCACCCCCTACCCCCGAGAGGGTCATCCTCGGCTTCAATATACCCATATATTCAATATACCTGTCCCACCCCCTCTTAAAGCTTCCACTGTGCCCACCTCCACTAGACTCCCGGGCAGTGCATTCCACGGCCCCACCACCCTCTCAGTGAAGTGATGCCTTCTACGTTCTCCCCTGTAGTTTCCCACCCTCAGCTTCCACTCATGCTCATGCCCCCTGGTTGTGCCTCCTTTCTTTAGCCTGAACATTTCTTTGGCTCTGCCCGTTAATCCCTTTCACATATTTGAAGACCTCTATCATGTCCCCCCTGGCTCTCCTTCAGTGAGTACAGTCGAAGGACCTCCAGCCTTTCCTCATAGGTCCGATCCGTCATGCCCTGGATCATCCTGGTTGCCCTCCTCTGAACCCTCTCCAGCAATGCTATGTCCTTCCTAAGGTGAGGTCTCCAGAACTGCACACAGTACTCAAGATGCGGCCTGACCAAGGCATTATACAGAGGGAGGATCACCTCCCCCCTCCTGGATGTAATTCCCCGGGGCTATGCAGCCCAGAATCCCTTTTGCCTTTGCTGCAGATCTTCTGCAGTTTTCAGTGTTATTCATTTTGGTTTCTACCACCACCCCCAGGTCCCTTTCACTCGTTGTGGCTTGCAGTGAGATCCCTCCCAGGGTGTATACATGACCTGGGTTTATGACCCCCAGATGCAGCACCCTACACTTCCCTGGATTAAACCTCAGTACCCACCATCTTGACCAACCCTCCAGGGTATCCAGATCCCTCTGGACCATCTCCCTTACTTCCTCCACATTTGCCAGTGCTCCCAGTTTTGAGTCATCTGCAAAGAGGCTCATCCTACTCCTAACCCCCCTCCCTATATCAGAGACATAAACATTGAACAGGAGTGGCCCCAGTACCGAACCTTGGGAACCCCACTGAAGACCTTCCTAGGGGAGGAGACTATCCCACCAACCACTACACTCTGTGTTCTTTCCATTAGCCAATCTTCTACCCATCTAAGCAACTGTCCTCCCACCCCATCCCCCCAACTTTGTCAATAATCCGATGTGGGGTACAGAGTCAAACGCCTTACTGAAATCCAGATATAGGACGTCCACTGGTCTTTGTCGGTCCAGGGTCCCTGTCACCCAGCCGTAAAAATCTATGAGGTTGGTCTGACACGATCTCCCCGAGACAAAACCATACTGTTTGTCATCCATGTGCCCCAACTTTTCCAGTTGCCTCCCGAGCTTCTCCTTGATGAAGACCTCCATTAGTTTGCCTACCAGACGTTAAGCTGACAGGCCTGTAATTTTCCAACTCCTCCCTAGACCCCTCTTTGTGGTCAGGCACCACATGAGCCACCCTCCAGTCTTCAGGCACCCATCTTGTCTGCAGAGAGGCGCTGAAAGTACAGCTAGTGGAGCTGCTAGTTCATCTGCCAGTTCCTTCAGAACTCTCGGATGCAGCCAATCTGGTCCCGGTGCCTTATCAGTTTTCAGTGCCCAAAGGGCTCCCTCACACTGTTCTGTGACTTCTCCCTCCTAAACCCTCCCTCAACAAAGCACCCATCCCCTTCTAGGCCTGGCCCACCCGGTGCCCCAGCCTCTTCCAGTCCTCTCATCTCTATCTGACCTCTCCGCTCAGCTGTCTCCCTCCCCCTCCCAGGTGAATGGATCCCCTGTCTCCTTCCATAAGTATTGGGGCAAAGTACTCATTTAGTACCTCTGCCTGCTACCCCGCCTCCTGAGCCCATCCCTTCCCAGTCCTAATCCTGGAGATCTGTGTTCTCCCTTTTCTCTTCCCCCCATGTTTCTACAAAATTCCCTTCCACCCCTCCAGATATCCCTAGCTAGGTTTTTCTCCATCCTCACCTTGGCTCCCCTCACCACTCTGGTGACTCGTCTTGCTGTTATCTTGTAGTCTCCTCTCTCCCTTGTCCCCCTGGAGTGCTTAAAAACATGCATAGGCAGCCTTTTTATCCCTCACCACCTCTTGCACCTCCCTGGTCTACCAGCATGGCTTGTTGGCTCTACCATTTTTATGCCTTACCCTTGTACATGAGCTAATAACCTCCTGCAACCCTTTTTTAATGGTCTCCCACAGGCTACCAACATCCATATCTGGCCTAATCTTGTTCAAGCTCTCCCTTAGAATCCTGCCCATGCCCACGAAATCTTCCCCCCTGAAGTCCACTACAACTGTATTTAAGCAGTTGTCCTCCCCTTCCCCAGACACAGCAGAAACCAGACCGTGGCATGGTCTCCACCTACCAATGGGCTACACACCTCCAGACCCCTTATCTGGTCACTGTCTGCAAGGACAATGTTCAGTATCCTCCCCTCACTAGTAGGTTCCCCCACCTGTTGGACCAGGAAGGCATCCTGAAACACATACATCAGTCTCTGCTCCCTGGCCACCACTGATGTCATAGTGTCCCAGTCTGCCCCTGGCACATTTAGGTCCCCCATGACCACCACCCTACCCTTTCCACAGTCACAGTGCTCCTTGACGTTCTCAACTAATTTTTCCTCCAGTGCCTCATCCATTGCAGGGGGTCTGTACACCACCCCTATTTTCAATCTTTTGCCTCCCTCGATTGTAGGGTTACCCAAATCACTTCCACTCCCCCATCAGCCTCCTCCACTCCACTAACCACTATGCTATTCTTGATTATCAGCGTGACACCCCCTCTTCTACCCTCTTCTCTATCCCTCCTGAATATTGTGTAGCCCTCCAAGTTTAGGTCCCAATCATTCTTCTGAGTGGCCCATGTCTCTGTAATTGCCACCACATCCACTGATCCCTCCACCAGCATCGCCTGAAGCTCAGGCATTTTGTTGCCCATGCTCCTGGCATTGATCAGGACCGTCCCCACCCCATCCCCTCCCCTACCCAGTTGTCTCGGCCTTGCACAATCCCTATTCGCCCTTTCCTGCACAGCTCTTGCTTTGTTTACATTGCAGTCACCTGCCCTCGTTTTTTGCCCTAGATCTGGAACCTCAAGCAGCCCTCCTGATTCCATTTCTTCACTTTTTGCTCCCCTTTACAAGTTTAAACCCCACTTCTCATCTATGAATCCAGTGAGTTTTAGTTTTAAGATCTCCCTTCCCTCTAGGTTAAGATGTATCCTATCCCTAGCATATAACCCCTTGTCCTCTGACATGCCCCCCCCAGTCCCCCACCAGCCCATACCCTTCTGCCCTGCACCAGTTCCTGATCACTGGTTCACCCCTCTGAGTTTGTGCTTGGTCTCCCTGGATGCCCTAGGTACTGGTAGAATTTCCAAGAAGGAGACTGAACTTCCTATAGAATGGCAGACCCTGGCCAGTTCCCAAAAACCTTGCCTGGATTTCCAGATCACTGTTCCCCTCCAGATCGTTTGTGCCCAGATGTACTAGGAAATCTGGGGATCCCCCACATTCCAATGCTAATGAGTATAGCTGGAATTTGGCCTTGTGAACGGATAGGCCCGGGATACATTTAACCCTGACCGGGCAGCTTTTTTCCTCCCCACCCCCTCCCACTGGATGCCCCTGGTCATGGAGTCTCCCAGCAACTTACTGGCCCTTTTGATCCTTTCCAGGCTCTTCTTTTTTCATTGACCCCAGCTTACTCCTCCCACCCCTCTTCAGTCCCGGAATCACTAGTCTATGCGTGTCCTACCATGCTATTTTTCTGCTTGTGGCTCCCAGTTTACTCCTCACCCCCCCCGACCTCCTGGGAGGCACTGCTTGCCCCCTGATCCCCCTGGGATCCCTTTCTGGGACAGAATCCACAGATCCCCCACCCAGACACCCTTCTACTGCCTCCCTTCCTTCCTCCAACCTCCCTCCGTCTAGTCTCCCCACCCTCTGGCATATTTCTCCTACCCTCCCTCCAGTCTAGTCTCCCACTCCATCTGGCATATTTCTCCCTACCCTCCCTCCCCCCACCTCATCAGATTTCTCCTGCCCCAACGCTACCTTCTAGAGTACCCCTACTGCGCCTCTACTTGGCTGATTTCCCTAGCCTGAGTGTCTGCCTGACCTCAGTTTCCTCCTCAGTCTCGCCACCTCCTGCCCCATCCCTCCAGCTTGCTAGTCACACCCTGCTGCCTAAATGCCCCCTCCTGTTCCACAACCTCTCCTGCCCCCACCCCCGGCTTACTGACCAAACCCTTTCTGTCCACCTGCTCCACCCTCCTGCCAGCCTCTTCCACCTCCTCCTGCATACAGCATGGTGTATCTATACTAAGTGTGATGCTTGCCCATTTACTTTCTCCTACCCTCCCTCTTGTCTTCACCTCTGACCGCCCCTGAAGTGTTTTCCATCCATTGCTTGTATTGTGCCCTACCCCTCCGGAGTTTCCATAGGGCCCATGTCTACTTGTTCCCTGGGGTATACTGTAGTGGCCTCGCCTCCTCCCATGGGACCTTTTTCATTCCTTTCCTCTCCATTCCTCCCCCCTCAAGCCTTCCAGCTCTCTTCTGATCTCCTCGACCTCCTCCCTAAGTCCTGTCAGCTGAAAACACACTGGACACCCTCTGAACCTACATGCCCAGTTTAAGATTATTGCTGCCCCGCACCCCGTACACCCAATCACCCTACCGAAGATGCCCACTCTAGCCAGTCCCAAATTCACCCTCATTTTGATGTAAGCAGAACCAACCGCATGCAGAACCAATTTAGGCAGTAGCACACAAGGACACTAGCTGTTTGTCCCCTCCCCCAGCAGAACTCAGATTACAACACTTCTCCCTCCTTTCCTACAACAGCTAGTTTTCCAGCCCCAGTTCTCAAGCAGAATTTTTGCCCACCCCACAAAGATCAGTAGCAATTAACAATTACCAAAGTTTGCCTAATCCCACAACTGTGGTCAGCATACACAGATATACAATCTGCTATAACGTGTTCCCCCCTTAATAGTAGTAGACAGTGTTGGCCTTGCAACCCAGAATACAAGACCCTTATCCCCCAATCAGATGTAACCAGTTCAACAGGCATAGTATCAATCAGTTTACAGTTATCATGTCCTGCAGCTGTAGATAGCAGGTAGTCAATGGTGCCCAAGCAGGCACAGCATACAGTCCCCCTTTCCCTCAATCAGCAATAATCCAAATCATCCTCTCTCAGCTTGCCCCTTACAGTTAGTCAATGGTGCCCATGCAGGCACAGCATACAGCTCCCTTTTCTCCCCAATCAGCAGCAGTCCAGGACACCCACTCACAGCTTGCCCCTCTCCAAGGCTCCACCCCCACTGACCATTTAATAGAGGTCAGGGCCAGGGTGCGTGGTGTGGAACAAACAACACCAGCTCTGAGTTGTGACTGGACTAATGGCCTTTATAGCCCAGTCGCACAGTCAAAGTTCACGCCCTTAGTGCTGATTGGCCCCACTGCTCCTTGCTCCTGAGTGGCAGCAGCCCTCCGACCACTCCCCCTCCACCGATGCGGCTCCAGTTGGCTCCCAGTCCACAGACATCTTCTCTGACCAACGATGTGGTCGCGTCCTTTCCCGCTGCCGATGCAACCCTGGAATTGCCTGCCCTGACTCCCCACAGCAACAACACCAGCTCTCCTGAGATTATTATTCTCAGATCTCATTCCTGGTTTGAGGCCTCGAGTCTTTTGCCTCCTAGGTAAAACTTCTTTCTTAGATTGTTCTTTCCTATGTGCATGACCTTGCACTTTTGGGGATTAAATCTCAGCTGCCACACTCCAGACCATTCTTCTAGTTTCTTGAGGTCAACTTCCATCTTGTTCACTCCTTCTGAGGTGTCCACCCTGCTACTTATCTTGGTGTTGTCTGTGAACAGACTGCCTTCCCTTCCAGTACATCAGCGATGTCTGCCATAAAAACACTGAAGGGCAGTGGCCCCAGTACTGAGCCCTGGGGCACCCTGCTGGTCACCCTATCTTCCACTGATTGCATTCCAATAAACAGTACCCTTTGTGTTCTGCCTTGCAACCAGTTTTGTACCCATCTGACTACTTCTGGACCAACCCCTTTGTGGTTAAACATCTTCACCAGCCTTCTGTGTGGAACCGAGTCGAAGGCCTTACTAAAGTCTAGGTAGACCATGTCACAAACGCACTCCACAGGTCAGGCCCTCTGCTCCCATAGTGCCAACCTCAGAGTGCAATAGTGTGAACAGGTAACAGACAGGGTAACCCTCCTGTCTGCTTTGGGCCTGAATCACCTTTTGCCTCAAGTTCTGGAGGGATTCAAACTGTGAACCTTATGCTAGTATACCCAATGAACAGGCTCAGATTCATACCCTGTTTGAGGATTGAGGTATAATCTTTCGCCAGGGACACCCAGCCAGATATTCAAAATGAACCCTTAAAACTCTAAGAGACCTTAGGTATATTCTTACCTTTCCAAGCTTAGTAACACCATCAAGCCCTTCAAAACAGCTGTCAGACTTAACCACATATATATCACATGCAAAAAGAACTTCAAAGACACACCCAGGCGGTATCTTGAAGAAAATGTTTACTAAAAATTGTAAAATAAGTAAGATAAAATACAGAACAAATATCAAGAGCTTACAGTTGCAAAAGAAAATGGGAAACTTATAGACCAAAACTCCTACCACAATACATTTAGATCTTTGCTATCTAAGGTATTACCTTTGTAAGTGTGTTTTAAGTTAGATCAGAGAACTGTTTCTCTCTTAAGAGTCCCAAGATGATGACATACATTTCAGACACAAGTATCAGTTTAACTCTGTCTCCATACCCCTTTTGTGAGTCATCTAGCTCCTCTTTTTTAGAATTAAAAATTACAAACATGATTTCCTACCAGGAGGGATGTTAAATAATTTGAACATCAGAAGAAAAAAGCATTTCCTAAATATGGCATCCCTTTAATTAAACATTTCCTGTTTGAAGTTTACAACCCTGCAGCCCATCACCCAACTGTGAGATAGCCAACAGGAATCAGCTAAATGACGTCCTTTCCTGATGTCATTAACTCACATTTGGTTTCAACTTCATAAAAAGGTAATAAAATGCCATTTCGCATTGAGGTGAATTACATTACAGGGATCTCCTGGTCAGTGTAATACATCCTGTGATTTTCAGCTTATGACACTTTGACGTTAGAGGCCAATTTCTCACACACTTAAATGGTCATACACAGACCATGTATTTATAATACAGATATCATACCATAATAATATGAGAGGGTTTTTCCCATGACAGGCCACATCTACTGCCCAACTGTCCACTATTTGTGTAGCGTAGTAAAAAAACTTGAGCAGATTTGTCTGACATGACCTACCTGCTGCAAAATCATGCTGTTTAGGGTCTTGCTGGCTGCTAGTTTTGAGGAATGCTATGATCCTCTGTTTGAGTAGCGTCTCCCTTAGTTTCCTTACTACAGATGTGAGACTCACTGGTCTGCAATTACAAGTCTCTTTGCAATTGCCTGATTTGTGTAACCCCAGGCTGGTGTGCCATTTCCATCTGACAGCAATACCAGGTGGGCTGGGTTCGGGGAGGAATATGTCACGCGAAATATAGGCTAGGTTTGACTACTCTGCACAGGGGCACCCAAGTAATTCCGAACGTAGGAGGCAATAAATGTAATGTCTAATACCAGAAGTGGGATTCTAAAGTGTGGCATTTAATCACATCCAAACAGAATAAACAAAGCCTAGATGGAGCCCCATGGGGCTACACTCCTGGTAATGCAGATTAAAAGATACCAGAACACATCCTCATCACTTTAGCCCTCAGGCTCTGAACCCATTGGTCTCACAGCCCGGACTTGTATGCTGCTTTGGGTTGCACAGCCCAAACTTGTACACTGTTCTGCAATTTCCCTGGCTCGGCTCCCTTGCCAGCCACTTGGACACCTTCTATACTTCATGGAAACATTTTCTGGTGGCTCCCTAAACCACCTAAGAACACCTCAGCTCCATCAGGAAATCTTCCGTTCAATCCCACGTCTGGGTACTTTCCTCAGGCACTGGCCAAGTACCCAAGAGAAAGCAAAAGGTGTCTCAGAGCAAATCCGTAGAGATGAATTTGGTTACTACTGATGGGGGGGGTCTCCCACCTCTCGCTCCCACAATTCATACCCAGCCATTTCTCTGGACAAAAGCACCTCATCCTTTAACACTGTACTGTGTAGATTTTTGCTAAATGTATTTCACATTCCATCTACTTGTCTTGCTTCCCATTTGTGCTGGACTTGAACATACTTATACGTGGCTTTGTCCATTGCTCTAGACCTCCCACAAAGTTAAGCAGTCCAATCCCCACTTTATTTCCCTTTGTGCTGGACTGGAACATACTTATAAGTGGTTTTGTCCATTACTCTAGACCCCCCACAAAGTTAAGCAGACCAATCCCCACATCTTCCAACTATACTTGGCTGTCTTTTCATGACCCCACAGTAACAGTCCCTTTGATTTCCTTCTGTTTGGGTGAAAACACTTGGCCCTTTTTCAGAGTGAACTCACCCTTTGGTTGCAGGTGCCCCACAGGCATTTCCTTCACAAGGAATCTTCCTCTCAGAGCTTCTGGTGCCTCAGCACAACTTGAACAGGCAGCTTCTTTCCCTTAGCTGGACCTGGGGGTTTTCCCTTAGAAAACAGGCAGACACCTTCCCCCATCCCCTCAGGGATGGGGCTCTGAACAAGTGAAAGTGGTCTCCACCACTTCAATTACCAGTTCCTGTGTTCCTCTTCAGGTGAAAACACACACCTTACACATAAGTAGCTCTGAAATAGAGCTTAAAGCTCTGAGAGCCTGCACACACTCTGCTGCACTATAGTCTCTCTCTAAGACCGCACACAAACTGGCTTCAAATTCCCCAACATTCTACTCTAACTTCCAACTGCAACATTCCAGTGTGGCTTATGCAGCTGTGACAGTTCTAAACTGATGTCATCCCTCAGTCTCAGCTGAGACTGAGAACAGAGTGAGACAGTGTGAAATCCATTTAACTGGGGTTTCACAAGCTGCCTTCCCTGCCTACCACTAAGTCTTACTGGGATTCTAGTAATCCCTGGTAACAGGGGGGTTACACTCACCCTGGGCCAGAAAAATAACTGTCCGCAGTCATTAATCACCAGGCTTAGGCCATCTCACCCCATGTGTTGACTACGGGGAGGTAACGCTACCTTCTCCCCTATCATGAGCCAGCACAGGCAGACAACACTAAGTGCCTAGAGGCCTTTGACTGACGCATCAGCCTCTACTCTACCCTCTGACTATGGGCACCTAGTGGCTCCGGTATAATTGTCCAGAACATAGCCCTAATAGATCAGTGCTGCAACCCCTACTGCAGATCAGGGCTACAGCCTGTCTATCCCCCCAGCCCTCTAGGGAAAATCTGTCTGCCTCTAACTCAAATTTCCAAAAACAAAACAAACAGGGGACTTCCCCGACCCTGGAGACCATGCAGCCATACACCAGGAGCTAATACCATACTCTATGCATTACTCCCACATTCCCCCACAACCAGACCTATGGAAGAAAAAAGGTTACTTGGAGTAACACAACAACAACAGTACTTTAAACACTACACTCTAAAGTACTAGTGAGGGACTCTGCTGAGTTCCTCCTCCTATTCCTGTCTTCTCTTCTATCTTCTTCAGGAACACCTACAAGAAAAAGAAAGGCAACACACACTCCTAATCTGCATACACAGTCTATCTAAACCCCTACCATCAAAACACTGGAGAATCCCAAAAATATATTTTTTAGAAAAGTAGAAAAACAGTATAAACATTAGAAAACAGTAGAAAACAATGACATTATTTACAATACACCATATTTGGGGATGGAGTGCCCTAAAAGTCCCATCTAGTGACCACAGTGCCCAAGGGCAAGTCCATTAAAAAGTCTGTCCTGGGCTGGAGCCTGGTGAAGCACAGTTCTAGCAGGCCAAAGTCCCGAAGGGGAGAGTCTTTGAGGACAGTCCGCTAGTGTAGGGTGTGTACTGCAATGTCATAAGAATAGAAAAGTTTGGACTTACCAGTACCTTGTAGAATGACAACGGCACCAACCTAGTCCCCAGCCAAAGACTCTCCCTGGCAGCATTCTTCCGATACAGCTGGGTGGACATCTTCCAGGAATGACAGGAGGGCACATCTGGAAACTGCTGGGCTGATGTCATCTCTGGAGATGGAACCTTGGAACAGGAACAAAAAGGAAAACAGCTAGTCTGAAGTCATCCGATTACCAGACGATGAATCAGGATACAACTGGGCTTGTGTCCTCTCTGGATCTGAAGTCATCTGTTGGGCCAGTCGATGGATTCTGGAAAGGCCAGAACACTGTAGAACTGATAAATGTGGGGCACCTGAGCCATGAATGTCCATACTGGCGGAACAACATAGGTACTGCAATGGCTGTAATGGCAGCACTGGCTACCACTGCTCTGCTTCCCATTTGGTAGGCATGGGCACATTCGCAGGAAGGTCTTTGCATTGTGGCCAATAGCACAATGGGTCAGGTGCCTGAATTATTACCCCATCTGGGCTCTTATAATTCACACTTTGAAAGGTTTCACGTCCCTCTCCATCCACAGTTCGAACAGTGTCCATTAACAGTGTCCTGCTTCTTTTTCCTACTGGCTGTATTTTTCGTGAAACATTCTGTTCCTGACATGCTTGTTTGCATCAGGATGCACACATTTCACTGCTTCTGCCCAAATCCAAGATTCCTTGCTGTTCTCAATCCCCTCCCAGACTCACCGAGGAAAGATAGGAAAGGACATCCCATAGATTTAATTCGCCTTCCTACAAACCAGTCTTTCCTCTTTACTAGCTTTGGTCAACCTGAGACCTCTGGCCTGGCTTGGGGGTGGCCAGTCCTGGTTCTGCCAGCTATGCATTCTCAACGAGACAAAAAATGGATCCCTGGCTTCTTCTTGCACAGCCAGGGCAGTGTCATCGCCTGGCATCGCCACTCTCTTCCATGCATTCCTCTGAGGCAAGAGTTTGAGGCTGTGTACCAGTTCCTTTTTCACAAGGCTACATAGGTTCCCCCTCTTCTTCCTCCTCACTAAGAATCTGTGCCCAGGAGTGAGCAGTCGTCCTCACTCCTGAGACTATCCACTCTTAGCTGGGTGCGGAGGTTGAAACCTCCCATTCAAAGGCCTCCCTCATCTCATCTTCTCCTATGAGACTGCGGCTAGGCCCCACTCCCCATGGGTCTACTGATACTCTTTCTGAATTGTCTCTCTGCGATCCAGAATCCAAAACATCAGCACATTGTTCTGTCTATAAATCTGTACCCTCTAGCTTTGTGCCACACTCCCCTGAGGAGCCTTCTCCAACAGGCTCCGCCTGGTGCTGTGTGCTGCCAACTACAGATTCTTGAACTTTTGTCCATGTGGGAGCCAAACAAATCTTGGGCGCTTTAAATAAACCATATTTCTCTAAGCACCCAGAACAGTGAGGTACCATGAAGACGTCCCTTCCAGCATTTAAGCACATTAAACAAACTTGCACTGGATATCCAGGAATCGCCACATGAGGAGGCAGTCATCCTCCATAGTAGCATCTCTCAATGTCCCTTAACTTGTTTACTTCTACTGCTACTACAGCCTGGGCATGATCCTGGTAGCGGGCTGGTCCTGAGGCCATGACTGCAGAGAAAAAACAAACAATGCTCACTGTTATTTCAAGTCCCATTTCACTGAAAACTTTCTCTCTCTTCCAAAATGGCTCCTCTGCTGCTGTGTTTACATTACTACCCCACCCTGTAATGGCGGCAGCAGCACGCCTATGCATCAACATTCTGAAACTGGGTCAAGCCACTGCACATCCGATTTAAATACTCTACTGATAACTTTGCTCAAACTGCACAAACTTGCACTGTTCTTTATTCTAGCACATTTATATAGATTTACCACAGATTTTTCACTTGCTGAAGACATTGCTCTAGCTCATAGTCCCTTATAGCCTCAGTATTTCAAGCACAGGATTGCCTGTAACTCTTGCTGCATATCAGATACAACTCGCAGTCTCTCTCATGGCTTTGAAATTTATACTGACACTGAACCTATACTTATGCTCACAGTTGATGGCTTAAAAAGCTTGCTTTTGCTGGTAAAACTAAGCACAGTCCTTATTTGCAAAGTGACTACACTGCTACACACAGATTCAGCTGTCTTTTGGCAAAATCACTTAGTTTGAGCAAATGACTTCTGTTGGTACTCACTGTTATCAGTAGCTGTTTGCTGCAATGGAAAATGGCCTGCAGCCAGTCTTGGAGGCCTCTGGATAGAAGCAGGTTGGCAGTCCTGCCAATTGTCCCTCTGAACACCGCACTGACAGTCCAGTTGACCAAGATGCAGGTTGAGCCCGAATTTAAACAGAAAATCAGTTTTTTTTAACTTTTTACAGCGCTTTCAGTCACCATGACACTCCTCCTGATAAGCCAGTACATACACTCCACTCACTCTCCCTCTCGAATGCTGGGCAGTTGCTCTACAGCAGGCTTGGGGGCGGGAATGATTGCAGTCTCACCAATCACTCAACGCCATGCAAATGAGCCTCTTTCCTCTCGAGTGCTCTTCTCCTCACGGCGAACGTCGAGCAGGCAAATTTAAACTGCATAACCACACTTTTTTTTTTTCAACTGACTCCACGGTGGGAGCCCATTTCAACCATTTTTCATGGCCATTAAGCACAACAAGTCTCTCAGTCTACAAGAAAGCATTTCCATTGTCTAGGGCACAATTTTCCTTTTTGCTACTCACAGTTTTCCATACTTTTCTTTGTCACAAACAATTTTAAAAGCTGGCAAATGCTGTAAATTTGAAGCAGAACAAGGGCATACACTCTCAGACTTTACTGCTCCTTGGTAAACAGTTGGCATTTTAACAGCAGCACATGGACAACAGCACACAGAGACACATTAGTTAACACTTCTTCAGATTTTTGGGCTACCCACTGCCAGATAACCAAAACACTAGCCCTTTGCCCGAGCACCTTTCTTACATTCCTCTCTAAATTTCAAACCCAAATTCTCGGTGGTGCCTCCATTTTTGTAACCCCAGGCTGGTGTGCCATTTCCATCTGACAGCAATACCAAGTGGGCTGGGTTCAGGGAGGAACAGGTCACTTGGCACAAATGCTAGGTTTGGCTACTCTGCACAGGGGCACCCAAGTAATTCCGAATGCAGGAAGCAATAAATGTAATGTCCAATACCAGAAGTGGGATTCTAAAGTGTGGCTTTTATTCACATCCAAACAGAATAAACAAAACATAGATGGACCCTCATGGGGCTACACTCCTGGTAATGCAGATTAAGAGAGACCAGAACACATCCTAATCACTTTAGCCCTCAGGCTCTGAACCCACTGGTCACACAGCCCAGACTGTACGCTGCTTTGGGTTACACAGCCCAAACTTGTACACTGTTCTGGGATTTCCCTGGCTCGGCTCCCTTGCCAGCCACTTGGACACCTTCCATACTTCAAGGAAACATTTTCTGGTGGCTCCCTAAACCACCTAAGCACACCTCAGCTCCATCAGGGAACCTTCCTTTCAATCTCACATCTGGGTACTTTCCTCAGGCACTGGCCAAGTACCTGAGAGAAAGCAAAAGGTGTCTCAGAGCAAATCCGTAGATGTGAATTTGGTTACTACTGATGGGGGGGTCTCCCACCTCTCGCTCCCACAATTCATACCCGGCCATTTCTCTGGACAGAAGCACCTCATCCTTTAACACTGCACTGTGTAGATTCTTGCTAAATGTATTTCACATTCCATCTACTTGTCTTGCTTCCCATTTGTGCTGGACTTGAACATACTTATACGTGGCTTTGTCCATTACTCTAGGACTCCTTACAAAGTTAAGCAATCCAATCCTCACTTTCTTTCTTCCTTTCCCTTTGTGCTGGACTGGAACATACTTATAAGTGGCTTTATCCATTACTCTAGACCCCCCACAAAGTTAAGCAGTCTGATCTCCACATCTTCCAACTGTACTTGGCTGTCTTTTCATGACCCCACAGTAACAGTCCCTTTGATTTCCTTCTGTTCAGGTGAAAACACTTGGCCTTTTTTCAGAAAGAACTCACCCTTTGGTTGCAGGTTCCCCACAGGCATTTCCTCCACAAGGAATCTTCCTCTCAGAGCTTCTGGTACCTCAGTACAACTTGAACAGGCACCTTCTTTCCCTTAGCTGGACCCAGGAGGGTAGCCCCTGGAAAACAGGCAGACACCTTCCCCATCCCCTCAGGGATGGGGCTCTGAACCAGTGAAAGTGGTCTCCACCACTTCAATTACCACTTCCTGTGTTCCTCTTCAGGTGGAAATACACACCTTACACAAACGTAGCTATGAAACAGAGCTTAAAGCTCTGAGAGCCTGCACACACTCTGTTGCACTACAGTCTTTCTCTAAGACTGCACACAGACTGGCTTCAAATTCCCCAATATTCTACTGTAACCTCCAACCGCAACATTCCAGTGTGGCTTATACAGCTGTGACAGTTCTAAAATGATGTCATCCCTCAGTCTCAGCTGAGATGGAGAACAGAGTGAGACAGTGTGAAATCTATTTAACTAGGGTTTCACAGGCTGCCTTCCCTGCCTACCACTAGGTCTTACTGGGATTCTAGTAACCCCGGGTAACAGGGGGATTACATTTGTAAAGTGGAACCACTATTGCCTTTTTCCAGTCCTTGGGTACCACACCACTCTTCAATGATTTTTGTGAATAGAAGTACCAGAGGTACTGCCAGTTCTGCTCCCAGTTCCTTAAGGATTCCTTGTATGGTCCAATGGATTTTTCTGCTTTTAGTTTATTTAGTGCCTCCTGTACTTTGGCTTCTGTAAAGGGACTAGTGTCTACCCCTTGTCCTGGGGTGTTGTGTTTTTTTTTTTCAGGGCTGGGCCATCCCCTGGGTCCTCTTTGGTAAACACCAAGCAGAAGTATTTGTTGAGGATTTCGGCTTTCTCTGGGTCATGTTTGGCGCATTTCCCTTCTTCAGTAGCAATCTTTAGTTTGCTAAATCAGGAGGAGAGAAGTTAATTGGGAGTTTGGCTTGAGCAGTAGACAAGCAGGTGTTTCCAAGTACAGCTTCCTGCTGCTAGTTTCTGGCAGAAAGGCATCTTGCTTTTAGAGCAAGTAGTAGCTAACTAAAAAAGCTACATCTTTTCATACTGATAAATCACTTCTATCTCAGCAGGAGTCAGAGTCTGTTGGGATTAAGCAAACATACTTTATTAGAAGCAGTGGGTCTCATTTAAGTATTACAAAAATGAAGAAAGTCACTGTGCATTTTTCTGTTTGTGGAAGGAGGCTGTATCAACTTAGTTTGGTAAATTAGGAGGGGAGGAGAGAAGTTAATTGTGGTGTGGCTTGAGCAGTAGAAAGGCAGGTGTCTCCAGTTACAGCTTCCTGCTGCTAGTTTCTGGCAGAAAGGAATCTTGCTTTTAGAGCAAGTAGCCGCTGACTAAAAAAGCTACAGCTTTTCTTACAAATTACCCTCCCTCACCTCCACCCTCCCACTGTAAGCCAGTTCTACTTTTATAGCCAGTGGATTTGACTGACAACAGGAACTTCCACAAAGGAGACCCACAGGAGGGTGGAAACAACTCCTGGTGTGGGATTCAATCATTAGAGGGGTAGAAGTGGGGGAGGAAGGGGAAAGGGAGGTAAGGTGCCTGCCTGGTGCCATGGCTCAGAGGGACAGGAAGCGAATCCTCAGGATCATGTGAGCAGCTGCATGACAGAGGCAGCTGGTTTTCACTGTCCACCTAGGGACAAATGACCTGGCTGGGAATGGCATCAGAGAAACACAAGAGGCATTTGTAGAGTTGGAAGGGGCCTTAGACAAGAAGCACGTATGGTAACCTTCTCAGAGGAGCTGTCTGTCTATGGCAGAGATGATGCTAGGGTACTCCACAGATTCAATGAATGGTTGGAAAACTGGTGTGGAGCTCAGAGTTTTGGCTTCATTGGGGACTAGGGAGCCAACTGGAGGGATACTAGTGCAATGGTCTGCATCTATCCCGGGGGGGACCAGGATCCTAGGTGATATGTTTAAATGCTTCATTTACAAGTGTTTAAACTAGCCAAGGTGGGAGGCACTGAAAAGAAGCAGGGAAATCCTAGCCTCCCCCCCCCACAAAACACAGTAATTACTGAGGTAAACACCAAGGTAAAGAAGTCATTAGGGAGAAAGACAGGGGTAAATGCAAAAAAAGGCAAATGCAGTAAGGACAGGGATGGAGCTAAAAGGGGTAAGGCCATTATAAAATGGAAGATGATGAGTACCAATGCCCATAGTCTCTGTAACTAGCTCCCTGAGCTAGTGGTCTTGATGGAAGAGGGATGCCTGGATATTGTGGCAGTCACTGAAAGATGGTACACAGAGAACCATGACTGGGATGTAAACATACCAGGATACACAATCTACAGGAGGGACAGGGAGGAGGAGTAGCTCTCTATGTAAGGGGAAAAGATTAAAGCAACAGAACTAAAGAGTAAACAGGAAGCAGATGAGTCACTTTGAGTCACCCTGGAGACAGGAAATAACACCACAATCTGCAGGGGGGTTGTGTACAGACTCCCATCTCAGGGGGAGGAAAAGGACAAGGATATGATAGAAGGCATCCTTAGAATGGCAGAAAAAGGGAAATATTGTTGATGGGGGACCTGAATATGCCAGATGTTAACTGGAGCACCTTTACTGCAGGCACATCCAAGAGCAGGGTCATTCTTGATACCCTTCAAGAAGCATGCCTGAGACAGCTAGTGTTGGAACCCACTCAGGAGGGAGCAATCTTAGACCTGGTACTCACAACTGGGGACAGAGAAAAGATCTCAGATTTAGAAGTTGGTAGCCATGTAGGAACAAGTGACCACCAAACAGTGTGGTTCACAATAAACACCGCCATAGAGTCAAGCCATACAAAAGCAAGAGTAGTGTACTTTAGGAGGGATGTCTTTTGGAACATGAGAGAGTGCCTCAGTAAAGCACTAGTAAACAGGCAAGAAGGAAGGGTGGAGAAATAATGGGGAATAATCAAAACAGCCATCAGAAGAGGCAACAAGCCTTTGTGTGAAGTAAATCAACAAAACAAAACAAAGGAAAAAATTACCATGGTTCTCAAAAGAGGTGGAAGGGAAGATTAAGGACAAAAGGATAAATACAAGGAAACACAGATGAGCAGGGTACAGAGCTTTATCAGTTAAAGCAGAAGAAGGCAGTCAGAATAGCAAAGGCCCAAACTGAGCAAAAGACAGCCAACTCTGTTAAGAAGGGGGATAAAACCTTTTATAGGTACATTAGGGAGCAAAGAAAGACCAAGGAAGGAATACTGAGGCTTAATGAAGGGGAGGGAATATGGGCAGAGGGTGACAGTGAAACAGCAGGGATACCAAACAAATATTTCTGCTCAGTATTAACAACGGAAGAGGAGGGGAGATACCTAAACCAAACAATAGAACCACTCTGGATGGGGCGATACACAGCCCATTCACAGAAGAAAGAGTTTTGAAAGAAGTCTTGAAACTGAGGGTGGACAAAGCAATGGGGCCTGATGGGATTCACTCCAGAATTCTAAAAGAACTAAGGGCAGAACTAGTGACACCACTGACTACTGTCTTTAACAAATCATGGAAGGATGGGGTGGTGCCTGAGGACTGGAGGAGGGTGGATGTGAATCCATTTCACAAAAATGGGAGCAGGGCAGAGGCAGAAAACTAGAGACCAGTTAGTTTGACCTCAATGGTAGGGAAAAATGATGGAATCACTTCTGAAGGAAAGAACTGATGAATACCTAGAAGCCAGTGGGGCACAAGACCCAAGGCAGCATAGATTCACAGTGAGAAGGACATGTCAGATGAATCTTGTAGATTTCTTTGACTGGGTGACCAAGGTAGTAGACCAGGGAGGGGCTGAGGATATGGCCTACCTAGATTTTAGCAAGGCATTTGACACAGTCCACACAAAAGATTAATGTACAAATTAGTCAGCCTTGAAGTGGGTCCCAAGGTGGTAGCCTGATAAAATATTGGCTGGATAACAGGATACAAAGGAAATAGTAAAATGTAGTCCACAGTGAAAAAAGGAGGATAACTACTGGGGTACCGCAGAGGGTTCAGTACTATGACCGGCCCTTTAATGTCTTTATAAGTGACATTGGAGAGCACCTGGAAGGAAAAAGTGTCTCTTTGCAGATGACACAAAGATCGGCAACAGGGATAATATACAAGGTGGGGTGGAAAGGCAGAAAAGGGACTTGGCAAGGTTGGAGGAATGGTCAAATGTATGGCAGCTCAGATTCAACGCAAAGAAGTGCAAGGTAATGTACCTGGGAAACAAAAATCCAGGGGAAGAGTACACAATGGGGGGTGACATACTAGTAACAACAAAAATTGAAAGGGACCTAGGAGTAATTATATTAGATGAATTAAATGCGGGCAAGCAATGTGAGAAGGCAGTAAGGAGGGCTGGAGGGATACTGGGATGCATAAGGAGAGGCATCAACAGCAGAAAAATGGAGGTTGTTATCCCTCTGTACAGACAGTTGGTGAGACCCCATCTGGAGCACTGCATGCAGTTCTGGAGACCCCATCTCTGCAAAGACAGACAGAGTGCAGGCTGTTCAGAGGAGGGCAACCAAAATGGTGCAGGGTCTGCACCAGAAGTCATATGAAGAGAGACTAAAGCAGATTAATATGTATAGCCTCGAGGAAAGGAGAGGCATGACAGAAACTTTCAAGTACCTCAAGGGAATTAGTAAAGTCCAAGAGAGTAGCATCTTTCAGAAAAAGAGATGTACAAGAACAAGGGGACACAATCTGAAGATGGGGGGGGGGGGGATGGCTCTGAGGTAATGTTAGAAAGTATTTTTTTAAGGAGAAAGTTGTGGATGCATGGTACAGCCTTCCTGAGGAGGTTGTGTAGTCAAGAACAATTCAAGAATGCATGGGATAAACATAAGGCAATTCTAGTGGGGGGTAGGAGGAAGTGAGCTGTTGGTTAACTAGGATCTGCAGCTTATCCATTAGGTAAGGAAATGGGCAGACTAGGTGGACCAAGCGGTCCTTATCTGCCATCAAATTCTAAATTTCTATCCCTCCATTTGTCCTCCTGTTCTCTAATGTATCTAAAAATAATTTGTCTCCTGTCTTGGCCCCTTCTGCTATATTTTCATCTGTCTGGGTTTTCTTAAATTTTTTCCTTTTACGACTCCCAATCTTTCTCAGTTTTGGTTTACTTGTATATGCTGTATGCCTTCTTTTTTTTCCTTTCACTGTGGTAGCCAATTCCTTTGAAAATCATAGAGGTCTTAATCAGGGACTTACCTGGTTTGATGAAGGGGCAGTAATTTAGGAGGATAGAGTGATCCATACAGTGGACAGATTGTAGCTAATAGAGGCTTGGCCTAAGTTACTTTTATATAGAGGGACACAAAGACAATGGTTTTCATCAGATCTGAGCGAGTAGGCTGGGTTCACTGTGGGAGAGAAAAGGTATGCTAGATATTGTGGTTGTTTGTTAGATCAGTAATTTGCACCCATGGGAGCAGTGTGTATCATCTGTCTTTTGAGGGGGGAAGCCCAGCACAACTCATTGTACTTAGCAGAGTGATCTGTACATGGGGCACCCCAGAGTGAATCTGCACAATGCACTGAAATGAGTGGTTATTTTTTAAGTGAGATGGAATGTGTCCCAGAGTAGACACATCTCCATAGTCCACAAGGGGAAGGACAGACTGTTTCACAACCTGTTTCCTTATCTTTAGTTGGAAAATGTTATTAACTCTGTAGAGGGTATCAAGTGCAGCACAACATTTGGCTAAAATTTGGGAGATATGCTTGGAATAGTCAATGTGTTGGCCAAGTGTAGGCTAGGTACCTATAGGCAGTTGACAAAGTCCAGAGAGGATCCATTCAAGCAGCATAAGATCTGGGAGATGGAGTGGAATTGTCCATTGTCCTGGAACCAGACAAAATGGACACCAACTTCTTCTGGTTCATGAAAAGACAGTTGTCCAGGAACCATTTTTGGATGGCAGGGAATTCCTGTTGGAGGGATTCCTTAGTGGAGGAGACATAGGTACCAGATACCAAGTTTTTGATATCATCTGCATATATCAGTACACTGTTGGCTGAGAGGGGCAGGAGGAGGTCACTGATGAATAGTGGTGAAAAGCAGGGGCCCCAGAACTATTCCTTGGGGGACCCTAAAGTAGACCAGTAGGGTGAGAGCAGTGTGCAGGCCTAGCTTGATGGACTAGGTGCAGTTCTCCAGGTAGGAAGAGACCATGATATGGCTATAGAGGAGACACTGGACTCTGCTAGTTTGAGTAGGGACTGAGTTTGGTCCACAGTGATGAAGGCCTCTGGAAGATCTATAAATATAGCCCCTGTGTCCAGTCACCTGTCCGAGTTGGAGTGTATGTCGTTGGTGACCCTGAGTAGGGAAGTGAAGTCTGAGCAGTTGGGATGGAAGCCTGATTGGTATGGTGTTTGGAAGTTAGATTCTCCACAGTGGTTAGATAGCTGCCTGCTGATGAACCTCGAAGGTTTTGGAGAGGATGAGCAGACGTGAGTGGGTGGTAGTTACAGGGGACTCAGTTGAGCCACCTTTTTGTAGCTGTACTACTAATGCATAATTCCAGCTTCATGGAGGTGGGAGCCAAAATCTTGTGGGAGCAGGGGGACTAGCAGAAGTGGAGGTCAGGAGCTGAGGGAAGGGTCAGTAAGTGAGCAGGAACGGGGAGGGTAGGGAAAAGACTTAGCTGGTGTTTAAGGGCAGAGAAAGAGGTGGAATAGCATATGGATAGGGGAGCTTGTTCCAACGTGAGGGGAGAAGATAGAAGAAGGCAAACTGCCATCAAAGGATTGAGGGTGCAGAAGGGAAAATGTGCAACTGTAAATGGAGCAGAGGGAGTTGGAAAAAAAAGGGATGGGAGAAAAGACTGAGGGTAGGCAAGAGGGGAAGGAACCAAACCAGTATTTAGAGATCAGATAAGTGCAGTACCCTGGCAATGTGAGGGGAGAGGGAGAATGGAGAGGGAGGAGTAGAGAAAGCAGTGATGAGAATGGGAGGGTAAGTCTGTAACAAAGTGACAGAAAACATTACAGAGGGTATTCAGGCTGATGATGGAGGAAGAGAAAGTGGTGCCATTCACCGTATCCATGCAGTCCAAGACCAGGAGAACCAACTTGATGACCAATACAGGCAGACCTGAGGAGAAAGACATTTCTCGTTGTAGTACAAAGCTCCAGGTTTGGTGCAGAGCTTGGCATGGATGGCATTAATGTGCAATCCAGTGTGGAGAATCTGGGAAGGAGACAGAAAGCCAGGAAAGTTTCTGGCTGCTACAAATGGTCATAGACACTGTTTTCTTGGTGTTGACCAAGAGCTGGTTGATGTGGAACCAGCATAGTACACAGTGCTAATCTTGCTGGAGCAGACCTTTCACAACCATGGTCAAGGGGCTGGAAAAGTAGATGACTGTGTCATCTGCATAGATGTATACATGTCAGTTGGCTCAGGTAAGGGCATGTCATTGAAGAATATAGAGAAAAGAATGGGACTCATGATGGAGCCCTGCAAGACCCCATCCTGGATAGGAAGAGGATAGGACAGGGTGCCTCAAACCTGCTCTGACTGTTGGCAGACTGTGAGATAAGAATGGACCCAGTCAACAGGAGAAGCTGATAGGAAAGTAGAGGTTAGCTTGACAGGCAGGAGAGGGTGTGACACAGAATCAGAAGATTTGGCTAGGTTGATGAAAATAGCTGCTGTGATGGGTCCCTGATCCAGTCAGAAGAGGATGGAGCCAGTGACATGCAGCAAGGTGGAAACTGGTGTGGTGCTTCCTAAAAGTAGATTGGAAGAGGGAGAGGAAGAGGAAGTTGGGGGAGGAGAGGAAGTTAGCCAGCCAGGAGTAGACAAGCTTCTCTTACAGCTTTGCCAGGGAAGGAAGGCAAGATAGATGCCAGAATTTATTACAGTAGGTGAGATGGAAGAGACCCTTTTGTGCAGAGGTAGGACCTTGGCAACTTTCATGGACTAAGGAATAGCACAGAGTGAGAAGGATATGTTCAGCAGGAGAGTGAGAGGAGAGGGAATGGCTGGTGCAGAGATCATGAGGAGCTTCAGGTCTTGCCCAGCTGGCCTGGACTTACAGAGGTTGAGTGAAGAAACAAGCACAGAAACATAACAACTATCAGTAGATGAGGACTGTTAGGCCCATCCAGCCTGCTTGTAAGCCCTACACTTACTTCCGGCCTCTGTACCTATCTGGTCCATGGTTTTTCACCACTCCTTCCAACCTCAAAGGTTCCCCTATGCCTGTCCCAGGTATTTTTAAATTCCTCCACTGTGCTGAATCCCACCACCTCCTGTGGCAGACTATTGCATGTGTCCACCACCATCTCCATGAAGAAAAACGTCCTCACATTTCCCTTTAACCTGCCACCCTCCAATTTCATATCATGCCCCCTCATTCTTGTACTCCTCCTACACTAGAAGAGGTCTCCCACCTGCATTTTGTTTATACCTTTAAGGTACTTCAAGCAATGTTCCCCAGGGAGTGATGGGGCAGAACTGAAAGCCCTTAGCTGAATGGTGTAAAGATGTAATGGGAGTTCAAGAGCAGGAAAAGGGAGCATGGAAGAGGGAGAGCACAGGTAGTGAAAAACTAATTGAAGTGAGCAACAAGAGAGAGTCCAGTGAGCCATTCACCAGGAAAACAGGGGGAGCGGACTGGGTTGGTGGTCAAAAAAAGAGAGTGAATATCTTTCCAGAATTTGTCTGGGGAGTTAACATTATTCTGGAGTTCTGATATAAAATAGTGGGCCTTTGTGGCTAAGACTGCCTTTGTACACGAATTCCTAAGTATCCTGTAGGACAGTATGTCAAACTGGGAGTGGGGCAGTTTAAATTGTGCCCATGCCCGGTCTTGGAACTAACACTGATCAATGATGTAGCGTGTAATCCAGGGTTGGTGAGAGCTTTTTACCCTGCATTTTTAATGGGAGTGGGCATGTTGGTGCTGGAATAGAGTAAATTTGGCATGGAAAAGGGAGGTCACATCAATGTTAGTGGCTAAGTAGATGGGGACCAGTTAGTTGCAGCCAGGTCTTCTAAAAGTGTGCTAGCATATTTTGACTGAAGGGACCTTGATCAACTGTACTTAGGGAAGGAAGGAAGGAAGGAAGGAGGGGGCCTAATATTCCTGCTACAAAAGGTCATGTAATGGTCACTAAAGGCATCACTGAGAGTATGCAGAGCAATGATATGATGGATTAGATATTAAATCCCGACTCATGTTTGCCTTGCATTCATAACCCCATCACCGAGTGCCCGACAGACACTACCAGACATCACATTTGCCTGATTTATCGAAATCCCGACAAATAGCACAACCGGCGGAGGCATGGGGTTTCATGAAATGAGAAACACAACATGATGGTTAATGGTCTGAAAACTGGACTGGCCTCTGAACAAAATTAAAACTTACTGTTTGTGTTTTGCTGATGTTGCCTGCCTGCAGTAAAGTGAGGGAGTGAAAGAAAGCACTGTAATGCAAGTGCTCAGGCATGGCTAAGGAAAGTTCACTAGTGTACTCACAAGGGATGTTTTACAGGTGAGGTCAATAGTGCACTCACAAGGGATGTTTTACAGGTGAGGTCACTAGTGCACTCACAAGGGATGTTTTACAGGTGAGGTTAATAAAGCATAGAAACATAGAACACAGAAACATAGAAGTTGACAGCAGATAAGGACCGCAAGGCCCATCCAGTCTGCCCATTTATTTTTCTACCTTATAAATGTGCCATTGGCCTTTGCTCTGTCAGTGGCCTATCTATTCATACTCGTTTGTATTGCTCCCTTATGTCTATCCCATGCCTGTCTGAAGCCCTGCACTGTATTCATAGCCACCACTTCTTGAGGTAGGCCATTCCATGCATCCACCACCCTTTCTGTGAAAAAGAATTTCCTCACATTCCCCTTAATCGGCCCCCCCTCTAATCTCATGCTGTGTCCTCTTGTCCTGCTATTTTTCTTATAACTAAACATGTTAGACTCTTTCACCTTGTTAATGCCCTTAAGGTGTTTGAATGCCTCAATCATATCACCTCTCTCCCTCCTTTGCTCAAGGGTATACATATTGAGTTCTGTTAATCTGTCCTCATATGTCTTCTGATGCAATCCCTGCACCATTTTGGTTGCCCTTCTCTGGACTGCCTCAATTTGGTTAATATCCTTGTGAAGGTGTGGCCTCCAATACTGCACACAGTACTCCAGATGGGGCCTAACCAGTATCTTGTAAGGAGGGATTATTACCTCCCTCTTACAACTTGTGATACCCCTACTAATACACCCTAACACCCCCTAGCCTTAGCTACTGCTTTAGAGGTCTGCTTGGATGATTTCAGGTCATCAGTGATGATGATGCCCAAGTCTCTTTCTTCCTTTGACTGCTAGCAACCCCTCCCAGACTATAGGTGGCTTCAGGGTTTCTCTTCCCTATGTGCATGATCTTGCACTTCTTGCATTAAATCTCAGTTGCCACTCTTCTGACCATTTTGCTAGTTTATCCAGATCTTTTCTCATTCTGCCCACCCCATCTGGATCATCTACTCTGTTGCAGATCTTGGTGTCATCTGCAAACAGACAAGCCTTACCCTCTAGTCCATCTGCAAGGTCACTAATGAAGATGTTGAAGAGGACTGGCCTCAGGACTGATCCCTGAGGTACTTCACTTGTGACTTGCATCTCTTCTGACTGTATACCATTTACCACCACTCTCTGTTTTCTGCCCTCAACCAGTTTGCCACCCAGTTGACCAACTTCTAACCCACCCCAAGCCTACCCAGCTTATTTATCAATCTTCTATGTGGAACAGTGTCAAAAGCTTTGCTGAAGTCAAGGTGGCGACATCAACTGTCCCTTGGTCCACCACTCTGGTTACCCAGTCAAAGAAATCTGTGAGATTAGTTTGACAGGACCTTCCTTTTGTGAACCCATGCTGTCTTGGATCTTGTGCCCCTATGGATTCCAGGTGTTGCACTATCCTTTCCTTAAGGAGTGCCTCCATAATCTTGCCCACTACTGAGGTAAGACTGACTAGTCTGTAGTTCCCTGCCTCCTCCCTGCTACTACTCTTGTGGAGCGGGATCACATGAGCCCTTCTCCAGTCCTCTGGGACCTCTTCTGTGCTCAGAGACTCAGTAAACAGTTCTGCTAATGGCTCTGCTAGTTCCACCTTTAGCTCCTTAAGTACCCTGGGATGTATGCCATCAGGTCCCATTGCCTTGTCCACCCTGAGCTTAGCAAGCTCTTGTAGGACCCTTTCTTTTGTGAAGGGAGTAGTGCTCACCTCCCTCCCTCCCTCCTGTGTCCATGGTGCTGGGCTGTGGGCCCTGTCCTACCTTCTCTTCAGTAAATACTGAGCAAAAGTATCTATTTAGGACAGATGCTTTTACATGGTCCTCCTCCTCACATGCTCGCTTTTCTCTATTAAGCTTAGCAATACCCCCTCTGGACTTTCTCCTTTCACTAATGTATCTATAGAAAGTCTTGTCACCTTCTTTTACTGTTCATGCTAGTGTTTCCTCAGTTTGGGACTTTGCCTGCCTTACTGCCTTCCATGCTTCCCTTAGGGCAGTTTGGTATGCCTCCCTATCTTCATCCTGCTGTGTTCCCTTATATTTCCTGAAGGCCAGCCTTTTGGCTCTGACCTTTTCTGCTACTGTATTTGAGAACCAAAGTGGTTTCCTTCTTCTTTTGCACTTCCTTTCCTGTCTAACACAATGGGAAGTTGCTTCAAGTATTGCATCCTTAATGGTTGCCCACTTTGCCTGTACCCCCTCACCTGTGTTTCTTTTTTGCCAGGGCTAGCTTAACTCTGTTGGCCATCTTAGCAAAGTCAGTTCCTCTGAAGTCCCATATTTTTGCCTTGGAATGGGATGATTTAGATGTAGTAGCCAAACTGAACCATACCATGTGATGGTCACTGGCCCCCAGGTAACCTTCTACCTGGAGATCTGTGATCCGTTCCCTGTTAGTCAGTACTAGATCTAGGATAGCCCTGTCTCTTGTGGGTTGTTGTACCAGTTGTTTGAGGCCCTGCCCCTGTAGGGAATCCATTATGTGTCTAGTTCTGGCAGATGTTCCTGCTGGTATTGACTAATCTGTATCTGGCATGTTGAAGTCTCCCATTATCAGAACCTCCCCTTTAGCTGTCATGTTTTGTATGGTGGAGACAGGATTCAAACCCACGACTGAAGGGTAATTTATATCATAGTGCAATGCTCTAACCACTAGGCGACACAGTCTGCACTCACGAGGGATGTTTTACAGGTGAGGTCAATAGTACACTCACAAGAGATGTTTTACAGGTTTTTTTATTTTATTTGATTTATTTAGTTTTTGTTGACCGGGTAAGTGCACTAGACAAATCCTGCCTATTTTCAGGCACGACCCGGGGGCGGGGGATACAGATGAATGCCAACTGACTTTGAACATATTAAGCTGTTGGTGGTATTTTTAGTGAATGAGGGAAATTTGGCCAGGACACCGGGGAAATTCCCCTACACTTTTTGATAAGTGCCATGGGATCTTTAACATCCACCTGAACTACCACCAATCCAGGCAGATGGGACCTCGGTTTAACGTCTCATCTGAAAGACGGAAAGGTTAGGTCAGTAATGCACTCACAAGGGATGTTTTACAGGTTAGGTTTTGGTAAAGTTAAGTACAGTACAGTAATTTTCAGAGGGAGGTGAATCAGATGCATACCAGTAACAGCCTTAATAGCGAAGCCATCTAGTGCTAAATACCGTGCAACCAGATTTAAAAGGCAGGCAGGGAGTTTATTTTATTTTAGTCTCTGGTAACCGGGTAAGACCCACTAGTCACAAGTGTCTGTTTTCAGGGGCGACCTGGGAGCACTGGGCAGTTAACTGACTTGCTCAGAGTCACACAATATGCAAGTGGAGGTTGTGAGAATCAAACACAGGTCTGGTCTGCTGGATGTATCAAGCTCGTTCACACCTCATTCCTCTAACCTCCAGGTTATACTGCCAGTCCAGACTTAATAAGACCTTAGGGGCTAATGAGTGCAGGGGCTAATTTTTATGCTTTAAGTGACTGAAAGGTTCAGCTGAATGCAAACACAGTACATTCTGTTAAGACAGCTGAATGAAATTGAAATGATAAGACCAAAACAATACAGGGTTTTCTGTAACTAAATTCAACACACTATGAGGTTAGAAAAGGTAGTATCTGCACTTTTGGAGGTTGCATTTAAGCCCCACAGAGTAACATTGGGCCCATCCATTACAGACACTGCAAAACAGTACTGGGGAGAGGTTACTATACTATAAGAGGTTGTGTTTAACCCCACAGTGTGACCTTCAGCTCATCCATCACAGGCAATGTAGGGCAGTCCTGGGGGGAGGGGTTACCGCACTATTGCAGGTTGTGTTTTTAAGCTCTAAAATGTAGCCTTGGGCTTATCCATCACTGTCACTGTAGAGCAGTATTAGGGGAAGTGTTACTGCACTACTGAAGATTGTGTTTAATCCCCACTGACTAACCTTGTGCTCATCCTTCAAAGACACTGCAGGACAGTACTAGGGGATGTGCTACTGTACTACTGAAGGTTGTGTTTAATCCCCACTGACTAACCTTTTCCTCATCCTTCAAAGACACTGCAGGACAGTACTGGGGGAGGGGTTGCTGTACTGTTGGAAATTGTGTTTAAGCTCCACAGGGTAACCATGGGCTAATCCATCACAGTCACTGCAGGACAATACTGGGGGTGATCTTAGAGCACTATTGGAGTTTATGTTTAAGCCGCACAGTGTAACCTTGGGCTCATCCATTACTGGCACTGCAGTTCTGTATTGGGGAGGGGTTACTGCACTATAGGAGGTTGTATTAAGCCCCACAGCGTAACCGGGGGCTCATCCATCATTGATACTGCAAGACAGTACTGGCGGAGGTGTTACTGCACTATTGGAGGTTGTGTTTAAGATCCACTAATTAACCTTGTGCTCACCCTTCACAGACACTGCAGGACAGTACTAGGGGATGTGCTACTGTACTACTGAAGGTTGTGTTTAATCCCCACTGACTAACCTTGTGCTCATCCTTCAAAGACACTGCAGGACAGTACTAGGGGATGTGTTACTGCACTACTGAAGGTTGTGTTTAATTCCCACTGACTAACCTTGTGCTCATCCTTCACATACACTGCAGGGCAGTACTGTGGAGGGGTTGCTGCACTGTTGGAAGTTGTGTTTAAGCTCCACAGGCTAACCATGGGCTAATTAATCACAGACATTGTAGGGCAATATTGGGGGTGATCTTAGAGCATTGCTGGGGTTTATGTTTAAACTGCACAGTGTAACCTTAGGCTCATTCATTACTGGCACTGAAGTTCTGTATTGGGGAGGGGTTACTGTACTATAGGAGATTGTTTTAAGCGCCACAGTGTAACCGGGGGCTCATTTATCACAGACACTGCAAGGCAGTACTGGGTGAGGGGTTACTGCACTACTGGAGGTTGTGTTTAAGACCCACAGTGTAACTTTGTGCTCATGCTTCACAGACACAGCAAGGCAGTACTGTGGGAGGTGCTACAGCAGTACTGGAGGTTGTGTTTAAATCTCATAATGTAAACTTAGGGTCATCCATCACTGACACTGCAGGGCAGCACTAGGGGAGAGGTTATTGCACTATTGGGGGTTGTGTTTAAGCCGCATAGTGCTAACCTGTGCTCATCCATCACAGATACTAGAGAGCAATACTGGGGGAGGGGTTACTGCACTACTGGAGGTTGTTTTTAAGCTGCACAGCATAAACTTGAGCACACTGCAGGGCAATACTGGGGGAGGGGTTATTGCACTATTGGGGGTTGTGTTTAAGCTGTATAGTGCAACCCTGTGCTCATCCATCACAGACACTGCAGAGCAATACTGGGGGAGGGGTTACTTCACTATTGGAGGTTGTGTTTAAGCCCCTCAATGAAGCCTTGGACTCATCCATCACTGGTAGTACTGGGGAGATGTTACTGCACTACTGGAGGTTGTGTTTAAGCCCTTCAATGTAGCCTTGGACTCATCCATCACTGGTAGTACTGGGGAGATGTTACTGCACTACTGAAGGTTGTGTTTAAGCTGCATAGTGCAACCTTGGGCTCATCCATGATAGACATTGCAGGACAGTACTGGGGGAGTGGTTACTGCACTATTAGAGGTTGTGTTTAAGTCCTGCAGTGTAACCTTGGGCTCATCCATCACAGTCACTGTAGGGTACTACTGGGGGAAGTGTTACTACAATACTGGAGGTTGTGTTTAACCCCATAGTAACCCTGGGCTTCTCCATCACAGACACTGCAGGGCACTACTGGGGGAGGGTTTGCTACACTATTGCAGGATGTGTTCAAGCCCCACAGTGTAACTTTGGGCTCATCCATCACATATACGGTCATCCATCACAGACCCTGCAGGGGAGTACTGGTGGAGGGGTTACTGCACTATTGGAAGTTGTGTTTAAGCCCTGCAGTGTAACTTTGGGCTCATCCATCACAGAAACTGTAAAATATATTGGAGGAGGGGTTACTGCACTACTGGAAGTTGTATTTAAGCTCCAGAGTGTAACCTTCGGCTCATCCATCACAGACACTGCAGGGCAGTACTGGGGAATGGGTTACTGCACTAGTGAAGGTTGTGTTTAAGCCCCACAGTGCAACCTTAGGCTCATCCATCACAGACACTGCAGGGCAGTACTGGGGGAGGGGTTACTGCACTATTGGAGGTTGTGTTTAAGCCCCACAGTGTAACCTTAGGCTCATCCATCATACACACTGCAGAGCAATACTGGGGGAGGTGTTTATGCTCTTATGGAGGTTGTATTTAAACTTCACAGTGTATCCTTGGGCACATCCATCCCAGACACTGCAGCGCAGTAGAGGGGGAGGGGTTACTGTACTATTGAGGGTTGAGTTTATTTATTTATTTAATTAATTCTTTAACAGACTTTAGTTTTACAATCTTTGAGTCAGGGACTCCTTTACAATGGTTCCACATCAGAAAAAACAAATACAAACACTTAATACATGTAGACATAGAATGGCAGCTAAAGGTTACAGTTTTTTCACTTATACAATATTGCAGAATCAAGATCAGCTATACATTGCATTGGATAAGCCCCACAGTGTAACCTTGTACTCATCTATCACAGACACTGCAGAGCAATACTGGGGGAGGGGTTACTGCACTACTGGAGGTTGTGTTTAAGCACCAAAATGTAGCCTTGGACTCATCCATCACTGACAGTACTAGGGGAGGGGTTACTGCACTACTGGAGGTTGTGTTTAAGCACCTCAATGTATCCCTGGACTCATCCATCACTGGCAGTACTGGGGAGATGTTACTGCACTACTGGAGGTTGTGTTTAAGCACCACAATGTAGCCTTGGACTCATCCATCACTGGTAGTACTGAGGGAGGGGTTCTGCAGTGTTGGAAGTTGTGTTTAAGCTCCACAGTGTAACCTTGGGCTCATCCATCACAGACATGGCAGGGCAGTACTGGGGGAGGTGTTACTGCACTATTGGAAGCTGTGTTTAAGCCCCACAGTGTGACTTTGGACTTGTACATAACAGACACTGCAGGGCAGTACTGGGGGAAGGGCTGCTACACTACTGAAAGGTTGTGTTCAAGCCTCACAGTGTAAGCTTGGGATCATCCATCCCAGACAATGGAGGGCAGTATTGGGGAGGGTTACTGCACTGCTGGAAGTTGTGTTTAAGCCCCACAGTGTGACTTTGGACTTGTACATAACAGACACTGCAGGGCAGTACTGGGGGAGGGGTTACTGCACTATTGGAGGTTGTGTTTAACCCCACAGTGTAACCTTGGGCTCACCCATGACAGACATTGCAAAGCAGTACCGGGGGGGGGAGTTACTGTCCTATAAAAGGTTGTGTTTAACCCCATAGTGTAACCTTTGGCTCATATATCACAGACACTGTATGGCAGTCCAGGGGAAGGGGTTACTGCACAATTGTAGGTTGTGTTTAAATTTCACAATGTAACCTTGGTCTCATTCATCATAGTCACTGCAGGACAGTACTAGGGGATGTGTTACTTCACTACTGAAGGCTGTGTTTAATCCCCACTGACTAACCTTGTGCTCATCATTCACAGACACTGCAGGGCAGTACTGTGGGAGAGGTTACTGCACTATTGGAGGTTGTTTTTAAGATGCACAGTGTAAACTTGAGTTCATCTATCACAGACACTGCAGGACAGTACTGAGGGAGGGGTTGCTGCACTGGTGGAAGCTGCGTTTAAGCTCCATGGGTTAACCATGGACTCATTTATCACAGATACTGCAGGGCAGTGCTGTGGGAGAAGTTACTGCAATATTGGAGGTTATTTTTAAGATGCACAGTATAAACTTGAGTTCATCCATCACAGACACTGTAGGGAAGTACTGGGGAAGTGTTACTACAACACTGGAGGTTGTGTTTAAGTCCCACAATGTGACACTGGGTTCATCCATTACTGACACTTCAGAGCAGTACTGTGGAAGAGGTTACTGCACTACGGGAGAGTTTTTTTTTTAACCTCATGTTTTATGTGCCCTACATGCCTCCTCCCTCCACTCTCTCAGACACCCTGTCTGCAGGCTCCATTCCCATCATGATCTGCCCTTAGAGTACCCTGATTCCATACACGCTAGCAATCCCCCGGTATACCCCCTGGGTAGGGGTGAGGAGGGACCCCCTATGCTTACCTCCCCAAACCAACATACTTTTCTGTGTAGAACTGGTACAACGGAGTCTGTCCGATGAGTCTGGAGATCCCCCAGAGAGGCGCAATCACCTAGGAGAGACAGAGGTGTTTTTCTAGGTTTTCTTCCCCAGATGTCAGCATGCAGTGAGGGCCAATAAGCTAGGAGGCACGCTGAGACGTACCTCCTGCTCCACCCTTCTGCTAACATCCACCCAATGCCCTAACTGCTTCTCCACCTTACCGCACCTTCCACCTGGGCTCCCCTAGATGATGGCAGAGGAAAGCAGCCATCGAGCACTCTATCTTTCTCCTCCCTGGCCAACCCCCAGTGACCCATGCTTGTTCCCGAATATGGGTCACCGACATGGTACGAGGTAAGGCGTCCAGCGCCTCAGCCTTCAGCACCACCAAACTGGCCCAAGCTTGATTTTAAGCCACAGTGTAACCTTGGGATCATACTTCACAGACATTGCATGGCAGTAGTGGGGGAGGTGTTGCTGCACTACTGGAGGTTGTGTTGAACCTCACAGTGTAACCCTGTGCTTCTCCATCACAGACACTGCAGATCACTATTGAGGGGAGGGTTTGCTACAGGACTGTAGGCTGTGTTCAAGCCCCACAGTGTAACCTTGGGCTCATCCATCACAGATACTGTCATCCGTCACACATACTGCAGGGTAGTACAGGTGGAGGGGTTACTGCATTATTGGGGCTTGTGTTTAAGCCCCACAGCCTAACCTTGAGCCCATCATCACTGACACTGCAGAGCAGTACTGGGGGAGGTGTTGCTGCATTACTGGAGGTTGTGTTTAAGCCCCGCAGTGTAACCTTGGGTTCATCCATCACTGACACTGCATAGCAGTACAGTACAGTGGGAAAGGTTGCTGCCCTATTAGATGTGGGATAAAAGCCTCTCAGCAGAGATGTTGAGTCTAGGCAGTATAGCGCAGTGGTCTAAGGCTCTGAGCTGCAAATCTGGTGACATCCAGCAGACCAGATCTGGGTTTGAATCCCACAGCTTCCACTTGCATACTGTGTGACCCTGAGCAAGTCACTTAACCTCCTTGTGTTCCCAGGTCGCTCCTGTAAAAAAGCTTTCAGCTTAGTGTGCTATACCTGGTTAAACAATTAAATAAATAAAAAAATCACAGACACTGCAGGGCAGTACTGGGGGAGGTGTTACTGGACTATTGGGGGTTGTGGTATGCCCCACAATGTTTCCTTGGACTCATCCATCACTGACACTGCAGAGCAGTACTGGTGGAGACGTTGCTGCCCTATTAGATGCAGGATAAAAGCTCCTCAGCAGAGATGTTGAGACTTAAATCATTGACACTGCAGCGGAGTACTGGCGGAGGGGGCTACTGCACTACAGCATATGAGGCTGTTAGACAAGCTGAGCAATATCGGTGTGGATAGGACACCAGTGCGGTGGGTTGGAAACTGTCTGGATGGCAGAACACAGAGGGTGGTAGCATAATTGGGCTGGCAGTACAGCCTAGAGGTTAGAGGAATGAGATGTGAACAAGCTTGGTACATCCAGCAGACCAGACCTGAGTTTGAGTCAACCTCCACTTGCATACTGTGTGACTCTGAGCAAGTCACTTAACCACCCAGTGCTCCCAGGTCACCTCTGAGAACAGGAACTTGTACCTTGTGGGCCTTACTCGGTTACCAGACACTAAAATAAAAAATAAATAAATAAATAAATAATAATGATTGTCGCTACACAGAGGGAATGTTAACCAGTGGAGTGCCACAGGGGGATCAGTGCTGGGTCTAGTCCTTTTCAACATCTTTATCAGTGATATTACGGATGACATAGAGGGGAGAATTTCCCTGTTTGCTGATGTCACAAAACTCTGTAACAGAGTGGACATGCTGGAGGGAGTGGATATAAAAAAGAGAGCCATGCAGATTCTTGAGGAATAGTCATGGTTGTGACAGTTGAGATTTAATGCAAAAAAGTGCAGGATAATGCACATGGGGCACAAAAACACATTGAACAACAGATTAGTTGGGGAGGGGAGTATACAGCATGCTCCAAACAGGGAAAGGACCTAGGGGTTATCTTCTCTGATGACCAAAAGGTTGGGAGTCAGTGCGACAAGGTGGCGGGTAAAGCAAATAAGATACTCAGAATGCATAAGCAGGGGCATCACCAGCAGGAAAAGGGATGTCAATTCCACTTTACAAGACATTAGTGAGGCCACACCTGGAGTAGAGTGAACAGTTATGGAGGTCTTATCTGCATAATTATAAAGACAGACTGTAGACAGTTCACAGGAGGGCAAGCATGATGGTACAGGGTTTGCTTCACAAGCCCTACAAAGGCACGATGAAAGACATGAATATGTACTCCTTGAAGTAGAGGAGGGGGGAGGGATATAACAGAGACATACAAGCACTTCATGGGGAGGATCAATGTGCAGGAAAACACTACTTTTCAGAGGAAGAGATGTTCCGGGACAAGGGGTCATGGGAAGAATTTGGAGGAAGTGAGGTTCAGAGATAACGTAAGGATGTATTTCTTCATGGATAAAATGGTGGACAAGTGGAACACCCTGCTAGAGGAGGTGGTGGTGGGGGCTGAAACAATTACGGGATTCAAGAATGCATGGGATAGCCACCGGGGAATCCTAGCAGTTGTGCGAAGGGGCAACCCACTTCAAGAGAAACTTTAAGAGGCAAAATTACATACACAATTGGGCAGGTTAGGTGGGTCAAACGTCCTTATCTGCCATCAGTATCTATGCATGTATGTAGGTATGTATGTATGTATATAGGTAGGTAGGTATGTATGTATGTAGGCAGGTTTGTATGTATGTAGGTATGTCTGTATGTATTTTAGGTAGGTATGTATGCATGTATGTATGATGTAGGTATGTATGTATTGAAGGTTGTGTTTAATCCCACACTGTAACCACAAGCTTATCCATTAGAGATGCTGTTGGGCAATACTAGGGGAATGGGTTGCTGCAGTCCTGGAGGCTGGGTTCAAGGCCCACAGCAGAGACACGGTCTCAGAAACAATAGCTAACACTGAAGGGCTGTGCTGAGGAGAGTATTATTATGTATTTATTTATTAGTTTATGTTTTTACAACTTTTGTCCAGAAAAGGTTCACTCCGCTGATGGCCAAGGCTTAGTTCACTTTCTGGGAGCTTCCTAGGAGAACAGGGGAGTTAAGTGACTTGCTTATGATCATAGAGTATGCAAGTGGGGCTGTGGGACTCAAACCCAGTTTTCCAAGTTTGCAGCTCTGTGCTCTAAACCACTAAGTTATACAGGGTTTTAATTAACTCTAATAATTGATTAACGTTTTGCTCATAAAAGTGCTAAAACATTATGAAAATGCATAGCACTTGCTTCACTGTGTTTAACAAACATACATACCACTTCTAGAAAACCTATATAAATACTTTCTGTACCATTAGTATTGTCACAAGAAAAAAAACTGCTTATCAATTATTTAAAACCCTGCTATACTGCTTCTTCTAAACTTGTACCCTACTGGAGGTTGGGTTCAAGTACCACAACAAAGACTATGGCTCATTCATCACAGACACTGCAGGGAGGTACTGAAGGAAAGGTTGCTGCTCTAGTGCAGGTTTGAGTTAAGTCCTACACTAGAGATAGGGGCTCTTCCACACAGTACCAGAGGAGGGGTTGCTACCCAATTGCAAATTACACCAGAGATGTGAGCTCTTGCATAGCTGGCACTGCAGAGTAGTACTGTATGGAAGGTTGCTGCCCTATTGCAGGATTGGAATACTTCCTACACCAGAGAAGTAAAATCTTATTTTGCTAGCACTGCAAAGCAGTACTGGAGAAAGGTTGCTTTTTTACTCTTCTGTGAGAGGACTAGTGTCCACTGTGTCATGGACAGCCAGTTCTAAGTGCTGTATCATTTTTTGTAATAATAAAAATGTGTTATTGATTTGTCTCTGCTAAGAAATCTGGTGCACTTGGAATTACCTTACTCACCCCCCAGGTATCAGTATGTGCGATCACACACACACACACACACATAGGTTTTAGATACTAGGTGTTACCTGGAAGGCCTGAAGCTAATTACAGAGCAGAACAGACCTTGATCAAGGATCTCCTGCTCTATCTAAAGTTAATTACAGGCTGGAAGAGGCTTGAGTTGAGCACATCCATTTTATGACGTTTCAAGAGGAGGAAACCAGGTTTAGTAAACTGGTGCAAAATCATAAATTCTTTGAAATCTGTGTGAGAAAAGGATTCAGCTAAAGATCAAAGAGAGTCATTTGCAGAACATGAGTTATGCTGAGGTCACAGAATCTTAATGCCTTATTAGGACATCCTGTTTCATATAGATTTTTTTTTATATATTCTGACAGAGGAGGAGCTAGGTGACCACACAAAGGGGTTGGCAAATACAGTTTTCTTTAAGGAATATTCTGTTTGCACTTCAGAGACACATCTCTATCTAGACTCTGACAAAGAAATATCTGTTAGCACTTTAAGCAGGTCTTTAGAGAGCCAGACAAAGCTAAGTACTGTAGTAAGAATTGCACTGTTAAAACCTGTTTTGTTTTCAAGATTGTATGTGTTGGGATATCTTGTTCTGTATTTACTGTTTTCCTATTTTTACCTATTTTAAAGTAAATATATATATATATATATTAAAAACAGAAACTGCCTGGTGTGCCTTGAGACTTCTTTTTTTTATAAGTGAAGCTTAGATGGTTATAGTTGACACTGTGCATGAGCTTATTGTGGTACCAAACTGGGAAACAGATAAGAGTTCTCTAGGTCTTGCATAGAGTTCTAAGGGTTCATTTTGTAATACCTGTTTTGGTGCACATAGGCAAAGATATCTGACCCCCCCAAAGACAGAATTATCTAAGCCTGACAATTGGGTATGCTAACAAGAGGTTATCAGCTTGAATCCCTCCAGAACTTGGGACAAAAGGTGACTCAAACCCACAAAAACAGACAAGAGGGCTACCTTGTTCTGTTAACTGTTCACAAGACTACGCTTGGGGGTTGGTACTTTTGGAGTAGAGGGCTGACCTGCTGAATGGGTGTGTGACAGATTGGTTGGCAGATGAGCGGAAAAAGTTTGGTGGTATAAGCTTTACTGTTCTACGTGTCAGCTTGAGACTGTTCAGCTCACTTGGAAAAAAATGAAAGGCATTGTTTATTTCAAAAGGAAAGAGAACTATATCTCTTGGCTTACAGTCAAGTTCCTACCCATTTTATTTTTTCTCTAAAGTGCCAGTCAGAGTAGCAGTTGTTAGGAAAGATAGCTTCCGACTACAGCAGGCACACTGTACATTACTTAAAGCAGTTGTGTGGGGACAGAGGAGTCCTGTTCAAGGTGACAGCCAAAAAGCAAAACCTCATAGATGCCCTGATGGTAGCAGATACCCAGAGCAGTGAGTCACAGACCATGACTGGAAAGGACCAAACCTCAAGTGTGGCAGGGCTAGTGGCCGGTGCAGTGTCCAGATCTGATGAGGAGTGTAACAGGGCCACTGTCAGTAAAGAGCCTCAGCAGCAGGGAAAGGTCACCAGTATCCTGAATCCAGAGGTACTGTGTGCAACTGGGTGAAGCTACGCGCATCAGTGATTGAGGAGTAGTCACTGACAGCAGGACCGCTACGCTCATTTCATAATTTGAAAAGGTTTGCAATTTATGTTACCCTAGTGTTATGCAGTTTTTCCAGACTATCTCATTGTGGAACCTGGTCGGGTCTGTCTTCCTCTCTGTTTTCTCCTTTTGCCCAGCCTTGGTTTCAAGATGTCTGCTCTAATGATGGCGTGTGAGTAAGAGCATGGGTTTCAGGAGACACCGTTCGGACTGGTGCAGTGGAGAGTGAAGATGACTCCGTATGCGTCTGTGGTGTTGCATTGTGAGATTGACTGCACTGAGAAAAAATTGATCACACTCTGCAAAGAAGAAAAAGCCGAAAAGCTGATAGTACATCTTGAATGTACTTTTTACTTGTCTAGGCATCTATGGATGTATCCCTTTTAGGCTATTTTACTTTTACAAGGAGCATGTATGGACTCAGCTCTGAGAGGCTTCTCTATGTTTTACTGTTTTAATGTTTTTTTTTCTGTTTTATTGTTCAAAAATATTTTATATACCTTACATACATATTCTTAATTTGTAATTTCATGGGTTCCTCCAACCACGTGACTTTTTAAACCAATTGGGTTCCCTTGTCTTTGAGTACCAGAGCGCATGCGTCTCACTCTCCTTCAGGTTCTAGGAGATGCACATCGCAGTAATAGGAGGCTCCATGAGTGAATTAGGTGAAGTCGGCAATTGCTCAGCTTTTTATTCTCATTCTCTGTATATTTTGTTATTGGCAGCCCATCTGCAACTTAAAATACTGTTTAGCGAATGTTTTTCACGCATTTGTTAAAATAGATGCGTTGGGTCTCCCTGCTGCAGTGCTTTGGCGTCTTAACCCTTACAGTTTTACTCAGTTTCATTCAGTTTCAATCACGTCCTCAGCACTTGATAATTTGAACTGATTTGTTGTCTTCCTATAAAGAGTGACGAAAGTTAGATTAGGACTAGGATTTTTATATTTTTTTCAATTCTATGCTGTAGGTTTTATCTTGTTTTGTTCCGCTTACAATTTTTATCTCGTCTCTTTGGAAATTCTCATTTGGGATGGGACTGGATTTAGTATGCATCCCTAGTTCTGTTAGTACTTGTTCTATATTTATCCCTACCTCTTACCTGAGATAAAAGAAATATTAAAGGAACTCTACTGTAACTAAGCTTGTGAAAAGTGTTCTCAAATTAAGCCTTTTAGGTTCATTAACAGGTTCATTAACAGTTACTGGAGACTATAGGGGCTTTTTTTTATTTATTTAAGAATTTTTGCTTCTAAGGAGCCTTTGAGGTATCCTGATTCAGGATTCACATGCTGGGTGTGTACTGGACTTTTGAGCAGGAAATCCATTTGTGGTTGAACATTGAACATTGTAACATTTGCACTGGCATTTGCACTTTTGCACTATCTGTACTATTTGTACTGTTTTTACTGTGATTACTGCTATTAATAGTCTAATATATAAATATATAAAAGTCTAATAGATATAGAAATGTCCAAAGTTATAAACACAATAATTTGATCATGTCAGTATGTACACTAGGAGTGGAAAAGTTTTAATTAAGGACAATAAATTGTCCTCTCTAAAAGCACTCCAAATGAGTTCAAAAAATGGTTGCATATATACACAAGATTTGTCGCTTTCAATGATGCCTTCTGCATCCACACCTAAAGAAGAAACTCAAAACACTATATCCTTAATAAGAGAAAAAGTAAAATATGATTATAGACCACAATTTAATAATGAGTATTCAAACCATTCAAATCATAAATCTATTAATGTTGCATCCATTGTTATGCCTAGTAACATGTCCTATGAAGAGACCTCCTTGAATCACTCTCAGTGTTTTTCTTATTCTTTGTCCTTTCAGAACCTACAGGAGCAGATAGAGGTGATTCCTCCCCCTCTTAACTGCTCTAATTCAGTTTTAGAAACTGATTTCCAGAAGCGTGCTGAATCAGGGTTAATCAACTATGAATCCTTCAAAATATTGTAAAACAACAGCAGAACAAGAGACTCTGCCTCTACCTCACCTATCTCCTCCTCCCCGAGTTACTCTAAACACTCTAAATATTCTCATCATTACAGACAAGGGAAAATCACTGAGTATTTCCTTTTCTCAAAAGTAAAAACTAACAAATTGAATGAAAAAGGGGAATGTGGTATAAACAAGCAAAAGATAGATCTAGATATAGGCAAGAGATCAGAGAAGAATCCCATTTCACTGCATCCAACTAAGTTAAACATCTTTAGCCCACTTAATTCTAGTATTATAACAATTAATGATACCACCCCCACTTCTCCATACTCTAACCAACATTACAACCCATCTCTTGGTAATCAATACATTCTTGCAGGATCCCCGATAAAGTTTTTGAAAGATTAGATCAGGAAGTTGAAAAAAATAAATATCCCACAAGAAATGTTAGCGTAATGCCCAGATACCACCTCTAACTACACAATTAAAGCCCTAGCCCATCCAATCATGGCCAACGTAGTCCTGTTTGAAGCTTTCAATGAACTAAAACATTATATGAGAGATCTCACTAATCTGCATGTTGAAACTCAAGGCAAACTCTCTCAGAGAATTGATAATCTTGAAAGGCGCTTTTGGAAGGGAAAAACACCTGTTATTTATCTTTTTCATCAGTACATTTTCCTAGTTTTAGTTCCCTTCCCCCTTCCCCTCCCCTTAAAAAGAGGAATAAAAAAGGGCAAAAACATAAATAAATATCCTGGAAAAAGTACAACCCAAAAAATGGAGAATGGAAAGCTATCAAGAAAAGGCAATCTTAAGTCAAAGAAAATGGCTGGGATAACCATTGAACCTAATGATCCTGTATAGCCTGATTCTTCTAATATTCCTAATTCACATAAGGATCCAATAAGGAGCCCTTTAATAGAGTCTGCCCTAATTAATCCATCTTTGAAAAAAGTTTCAAAATCAAAGATTGAACCCCATGATACAGCTTCATCTGAAGTGATTACTTCCAGAAAGGCCAGGCAGAAAAGGACATGCAATTCTATAAAAATAACTAACTTACTAGTTAATCAAGTATCTCTTCCCCTACTTAATGATAAAAACTCTCCCACATATCAACAAAATTCCTTAGTTATTAATGGAAGTGATGTGGTCTTTAAACTTGAAAATATTTTCCTGACGTCACATGAAACCTCAGAATCACTTACTGAACTCATTAAGTATCTCTTTAGATGCGAGTTAGTTATTCCTGAGGCATGAAATGTGATCATGCACATTTATAGAGATAAAACGGTGGAAACAAACCCTATGTTCTATTATCCGATATGATTAGTGCAAAAAAAAAAAATATATGGGCAAAACAAAGAGAGCTAGATAGATTGGGCATTTTAATATCTTCCCCTGTAAACTGGACTACAATCTGGAAGCATGTCCATGGGGAAACCAAAATAAACTCTACTCCATCAACTGACATTATAAATGATACTATATTGATTTTTAATTGGAATTTCAACATTATAGTTTTGAAAACTCTTTCTATTTTTGGAATAGAACATTTGCAAGGTGAAAATTCCACATTGCTGAAATCATATATTAGTAAATTATTGAGTTTAAGTTTAAATACTAATGTCTCCCCTATAGATTTTAAATCTGTATCTAGAACATTTCCAGAATCCAATGAGACACACATTGATATAATAATACATCTAAATCTTTACTCTATTTTAATGCAAAATCTGACTAAATTGGATTGTGCCCAATTATGTACAGTTGATTTTACTGCTGGATCCGATCACTTTAACCAGAATAGTATTCTTAAACCTAGCCCTTGACTAGTTAATCTAAGTCACATACATTTGGATGCTGTATTAAATGACTTAAATACATCTAGTAATGATTTATTAATTGAAAATTCCAAAATTTGTATCCTGGAATATAGCAGGTCTTTCCACAAAATATTCAGACCCCGATTGGCAGAAGTTCTGCCAAAAATTTGAAATACTACTTTTCCAGGAAACTTGGGCTATGGAATTGACATTACTAAATGGTTATGAATCTTATTTTGTTCCTGCAAAAAAAGTAAGGAAGAATGGTAGACCTAGAGGGGGATTGACTACATTCATAAAGATACAAAAGGGCATTTTGGTTTTGGATCATACCGTCCTGAATGATAAAATATTGTTACATGTTGTAAAATGGGATAACTATGTATTTCTTATAGCAAACATTTATATCCCCCCTAATTATCACACTCTAACCAATAACAATGTTTGGTCCTAATTGGACACTGAAATTAATCAATTAATAATAAAACACCCAACTGATATAATTCTTTTGGGTGGAGATCTTAATGCCTGAATTGTTAATTCTGACAACTTATCACTGCTTCAATCTATGGTTTATCTGGGAGATCTCAGAATAAGAAACTCCACTGACACTGTCCTTAACTGTGCTGGGAAGAAACTTGTTGAATTTATTAATTGTAATCACTTTCTAATTCTTAATGGCAGAATTAAGGGAGACTTAATTTGGAACTCCAAATATTTTTCATCATTAGGAAAGAGTGTCATTGACTATCTGCTTATCTCTCCTGACAGTTATGAACACTTTGGCTCCCCTGTGGTCATGGTGAGACCAGAAAGTGACCATGCAGCCTTGTTAGCTGATACTGATACGCTCGGTTCTAAGGGACATTCTGGAGTAGATAAAAGAATAATTAAACACTCAACAAAAGATAATCAAATCCAGCTAGAGCCTAGAGGCTGATTAAAATTATCACTAAGAGAAATTAATACAACAAGGGTATTAAATCTGATGTACTCCCCCCCCCCAAGATGGCCAAATTATTCTCATTAGCATACAATTCTTGCTCCCCTCAAAATCTCTGTGAATTGTTGGAGACTGCTTACCAAGCAATTAGATCCAAAATATACAATTTTATGACAAATTCAATTAACCTAAATACTTAGTTCGATAATCATTGTAAAAAAGGAAAACAGTATCTAAAAAAATTATTAGATATACTAAGAAATTTCCAACCAGAGAGAATTTAGTATATTTAAAAGAAGTGAGGAAACTATATCACAAGTTTCTTGAAAATAAAAAGTTGGAATTCAAGCAACTGCAATGGGAAAAATGTACAATATTATACAATCTAACAATACTAAGGCATTCCGGTTAATGGCCTCTAAGGGAGAAAGAACTGATCATTGCTTTTTATCTGTCCATATCCCACAAGACACATGGATTATGCATTTTAAAAAACTACTTACTATAGACCCTCAGGTACTTAGTTTGCATCAAACTCCTACTAGCTAAATACCAACCATTAACAGTCCCCTTTAAGGAAGCTGAAGATGCTGTATTTAAATTAACTATAAATAAATCCCCTAGTCTCGATCTCATTCCAGGTGAGATATATAAAAATCATATGAATTACTGGGTACAATTCTTTGTAAATTTCTTTAATCTCTGTTTTAGAGAAAGGTACATTCTGCCATCATGGAACAAGAACATTATAGTTCCTTTACACAAAAAGGATCTTATCAGTCCCCTTCAAACTATTGCCCTATAAGTCTTTCAGATACAAGTGGTAAACTTTTCTCCAGAATACTTTTAAATAAACTTCATACCTGGGTTGGAAAATACAATCCATAATCTAATTTTCAATCAGGGTTTATTCAGGGATGGTCAACCTTGGATAATATATACAGTGTATATACTAACTCATCTAATTGAGAAATATAAGGTATATAACAAAATGAAGCTGTATGCATTGTTTGTAGACTTTTCTGCTGCATTTGATTCTGTGATAAGAGCAATGTTATGGGAAATTCTATATAAAAAAGGTTTACCCTTAGAATTATTAAATCCTATTGTACTACTTCATTCAAACATGCACACAGCAGTGAAATTTGATAACAGTGGCAATATTATAGATTACTTTCAAACCAACAAGTGGAAAGAACAAGGGTGCTTACTAGCACCATTGTTATTCAATATTTATATAGACTCTCTTCTTTCATTTGATGAATCTTTACCATTAGACTCCCCTAAAGTTAACAATGTTCCTGTTCCTATTTTGGCTTATGCGAACAATCTGGTGATACTTTTTCTTTCAAACACAGGACTCCAAAAAAATGGATCAACTTAAAGTAAAATGTAACTATTATCATCTTGGAATTAACTTAACTAAAACTAAAATAATGGTTTTTGGTAGTCAATCAATGGTTCCTAGAATTCATATTGAGAAACAGATAGTAGAGGTGGTGAAGTCATATGTTTACCTGAGAGTTACATTTACATCAAATGGTCTCTGGAATGAACATATCAAAAAACAGGCAGACAGGGCAAAATTAATAGTCAAGGGATTACTCCGCTTTAACTCTAAGTTTGGAGGATCAACTGTACTACCTGCTGTTAGAGCTGGAGAAGCAAAAATTATTTCATTTCATCACTTGCCTATTGGGTGGAGATTTGGGGAACTAAAGAATATTCCCATCTAGAACTCCGCTTATCCTACTTCTACAAGGCCATATTACAGGTTCCATTCTCCACCTCCAATTCAATAGTACACGCTGTGTTAAGCAGGATCCCAATAAAAGATATAATAAATCTAAGAATAGCCTCATATTGGCTGAGGCTAATAAATAAACATGATAATAATAAAAAGAACTGTACAAGTAGTATCACCTATCTTTGTCTATTAGAAAAAATTCACTGGAATACTGAAAGCTTTCATTCTCTATGGTTAAAAAAGTTGACCACTATTCTTAAAAATATCAATAATTATCATCTGTGGAAAGTTTTAATAAGGGTATTTTGATCTCTATTCAATATAAAAATACAATTAAAAAATATATTTTTAGATTAGGCCAAAAAAAAAACAAAAAAAAAAAAAACAAATGGAGTCAGTCAAAAGACAAAAACAAGCAATTTGGTTCAATAAAAATAAAACTGACTCAGGGATCGAAAACTATCTGTTGTTACCCCTACCCCAAAGCCTCTGAAAAGCAATTACTTGGGCTAGGTTTGGAATTCTGATATCTAAGTATATTTATTTCAATCAGGGTAAAAACAACAAACAAAATACAGAGCAATTCTGCAAATGTAATAGGTGTTTCCATGAAACATTGGAGCACATAATAATACAATGCCCCTTGTATTGTCATCTAAGAGACTCCCATTTTAAACAGTTTTTGACAAAATACCTAAATTTACATTATGATCCAGTCTTTATTCTGTTGCATCCTATGACCCTAGAGGTTGCTATAATGATAGCAAAATTTATTGCATCTGCTATCCATATGGAAAAAAAAAACATTTATAAGGAAATTATCAGCCCATAATATTTTATTTTATTGCACAAATATATTATACTGGTAAAACTTTGACGTATTTACATTATTTCTTTTGTTATTTTATTTTCCTTTTTATTGTGGTACCTGCTGTTTTGAACTGTTGTATTTATTTTAACTTTGTAATGTCCAAACTGTTATGTAATGGATGAACAAATAAATGATGATGATGATGATGAAAGGTACTCAGACTGCAAATTGAGTTGCACAGGATGAAGCTGGAGTTCCAGGAGAAGAGAAAGTGAGAACAGCGGGACGTAGACTGCGAGGACTGTGAGCACCAGCGAGCTACAGAGGAGAAGAGAGAGGAGCGCCAGAGGCAACACGAACTGGAGAGGCTATGACTCCAACCAGCGGCACCAGAGCAGGTAAGTGGCTTGGATTTAACTGGGACTACAGGACTGGGTTACAAATTGAACTCCAAATTAATTGCCGAATTTAAAGAGCAGGATGATATGGATGACTTTTTAAATTCTTTTGAAAAAGTTTGTATTCAGGCTAAAATTCCTAGAGAGCCCTGGAGCTTCCAACTATCCCCGCTACTTACCGGAAAAGCTTGGGATGCATTGGGTCAAATGGATAATGAGAACAGTGATGATTACAGCAAACTAAAAGCTGCACTGTTAAGCTTTGAATTAACTGCTGAATCATACAGAGCTAAATTCCATAAGCTCAAGAGAAGCCCTCACAGGAGTTATGAGGAGCTAGCCATGAAACAATGCCAGTTTTTAAAATGTTGGTGGGAAGGAATTGAGGCAAACTCTGTTGATAAAATTGAAAATGTGATTTTATTAGAACAGTTTTATTGAGCATGCCCAGCCAAGCTAAAAACCTGGCTAGAGGACTGAGATCCCAAAACAGTGCAAGAATCTGCTGAACTGTAGACCTGCTCTGAGAGTGAATGGGGCGGGCGTGGCAGTGCAGAAAGGGAAAAGCACGCCTTCAAGGCAGCTAAAACCCTCACTGCCTCCACCAAAACCAGTTAGCCCTAGGTTTCAGAGAAAAGATTTTTTCTGAGAGAAGAAATTAATGTTGGTTGTGTAAAGAAACTGGGCATATTGCCAGACGGTGCCCCAAAAAGGCAAGTAATAATACATAACGGGGTGCTAGAAAGGAAGTGGGTTGTTTGTGTGTCCCTGGAAGCATGCCAGTGAACATGAGAGAAGCCATGCACCCTGTCATGGTGAATGGTGTACAGGTGCAGGGGTTAAGGGACACAGGGGCATCCCTGACCTTGGTAAAGGGGGATTTGGTAAAGCCTGGTCAGCTTATACCCAATAAATACATCACTGTACAGGACTTTGCAGGTGGGGAGAAGACATTGCCCTCGCTAGTGTTCTCCTGGACTGGGGTGAAACAGGGGGACCTGTACAACAGGGAGCTGCACCCCAAACCTTAGCAGTGGATGTGATCCTGGGCAACAATCTCAAACAGGAGATGGTGTCTGCAGTTACCTGTAGCCAAGTGGCAAGGGAAAAAATGTAATTCTATGAACCCCACAGAAGCCACTGTGGAAACCACTGAGAGGCTGGTTCCTCAGCCTGTGTCTCCTGATATGGAGATTAATGAAAAGGGGGTAGAAATGTCCCCAGTAGCGAGTAACCACACAGCTACAGAGGGTTACTCTGAAGAGGAAGGAGTGGCCCATTGTCAGAGGGTTGGAACTGACAGTGATTCTGAGTGCCCTGATGCTAGTGCTAAGGACCCTAGTTTAGTGACTGAAGGGGACCTGTCCCAAGCCTTGGGATGGTGTGAGAGGCTTGCAGCTGCTCAGAGAAGTGACTCTAGAGAAGCTGAGGGCTTGGGCAGACTCTGTCAGTGCTCAGGAAGGTGACAGCAGACATAAGGTTTATTAGGAAAAAGGACTTAAGTATACTCAGGCTGTACAGACAGAGGGAGGGGTGTGAGGCAGGCAGCTTGTCGTTCCCTAGGGGTATCATGAGCAGTTGCTCAAAACTGCGCATGATATTCCCTTGTCTGGTCATTTGGGAATCATGCACACTATGCAGTGGTTAGCCCAGAATTTCTACTGGCCTAACTTCACCCAGCAGGTGAAGGAGTATTGCAGGTCTTGTCACTGGTGCCAAGAAATAGGGAAGGCGGGCAACAAAACCCAAGCCACCCTGCTTCCACTGCCCATAGTGGAGGAGTCATTCCAGAGGGTGGGAATGGATATTGTGGAGCCTTTAAATAACCCCAGCTCCTCAGGAAAGAGATTCATCCTGACTGTGGTGGGTTATTCCATCCGGTACCCAGAGGCAGTCACCCTATCCTCACTGATGACAGACAAAGTGGCAGATGCCTTACTTGGAATTTTCTCTCATGTTGGGTTTCTACAGGAGGTAATCAGCCATCAAGGGTGTTTCTTCATGATGGACCTGATGAAATGTTTATGGGAGAAGTGTGGGGTGGTACAGAGATGCATGACACTGTATCACCCACAAGCCAATGGGCTTGTGGAAAGATTCAATTGTACCCTAAAGTCAATGCTCCAGGCGATTGCTGAACAACATGGGAGGGACTGGGAGAAATATCTTCCCCACCTGTTGTTTGCATACAGGGAGGTGCCCCAAGAGTCTACAGGATTTTCCCCCTTCGAACTCTTATATGGACATCGGGTATGTGGGCCCCTAGACCTGATCTGGGAAGACTGGGAAGTCAAGCACACCACTCAGGAACTCCCACTGTGGATTATGTCCTTAGGTTTAGGAAAGGCTGAAGGAGCTTATGGGGACTGCCCAGAGCAACCTGGTAGCTGCCCAACAGAAACAAAAGTGTAGTATGACCGCAGAGCCAGAGCTCGCTCATACATGGTGGGTCAGGAAGTGATGGTCCTTATTCCAGTCCAGAAAGACAAGCTGCAGGCTGAGTGGGGAGGACCATACAAAGTGGTTAGGAAGGTAAATGACATGAACTACATTGTGGAATTACCTGACCGAAGACAGACAGAAAGGATGTACCATGTCAACATGATGAAGCCATATGCAAATGGGGCTGACATGGTGTTTGCAGTGTGTAGTCATGGGGAAGGGATGGATGAAGGAGACCCCTTCTGGATTTGCTGGAAGAAAGTAAGTGAGAGTCCTCTGTGGAGGCAGTAAAATTGCCTCCCCAGCTGGCCCCAGAAAAGATCCAGAAAGTAAGGGAGGTTTTAGCAGACTTTGGCCCTTGTTTAGCGCCAAGCCTGGGCTAACCCCCTTAGCGACTCACGATGTGGAGACAGAGACACAGATGCCCATACGGCGAACAGCATATCAGGTGTCAGAGGCTGTCTAAAATGGACATTAGGAGGGAAGTGGAGGAGATGCTGGATTTAGGGGTAATCCAGAGATCCCACAGCCCCTGGGCCTCACCAGTAGTCCTTGTGCTTAAGCCAGATAGCTCTACTCATTTCTGTGTGGACTATCATGGACTGAATGCAGTCATGAAGTCAGACACCCACCCGATGTCCCAGAAGGACGAACTCCTGGACAAGTTGGGAGGGGGCGACCTACCTTATGACTATTGACATGATCAAGGGGTATTGGCAGGTAGAACTGACAGACAGAGCTAGGGAGAGTTCAGTCTTCATCATTGTGATAGGCTTAATTGAGTTTAAAGTAATGCCTTTCAGAATGAAGAACACCCCGGCCACTTTCCAAAGGTTGGTGAACCAGGTGTTAAATGGTGCTGAGGAGTACACCGTAGCATACCTGGATGACATTTCCATCTTTAGTACCAGCTGGGAGGAACACCTTTCCTACCTTAGGGAAGTGCTGGGCAGGATACAGAGGGCCAGGCTCACTGTCAAAGCCGGGATGTGCCAGGTGGCCATGGGAGAGGTGGCATACCTCTGGTATGTGGTAGGTTGGGGACAGCTCCGTCCTAACCAAATAAAGATAGAAGTAATCCAGGCATGGCCCAGATCAGAAACACAGAAGCAGGTCAGGAGTTTTCTAGTGACAGTACTACAAAAATTTGTACCCAATTACAGTGCTCTTGCTGCTCCCCTATCTGACCTGACAATGAAAAGGATGCACAAAAAAGTTACCTGGGGCCCAGCCTGTGAAGAAGTCTTTACCAAAATAAAGATGGCACTGTGCAGTGCTCCTGTTTTGACAAATCCTGACTATAGCAAAACCTTTATAGTTCAGACTGACGCCTCAGATGTGGGTATTGGGACGGTACTGAGTCAGACATCCAGACAAGGGACAGATCACCCAGTAGTGTACCCGAGTAGGAAGTTACTTCCCAGGGAGCAAGCATACTCCATGGTGGGAAAAGGAGCATCTTGCCATAGTGTGGGCCCTAAAAAAATTAGAGCCCTACTTATATGGGCAGCATGTTGTGATATAGACTGACCACAACCCCCTGGTTTGGCCAACGCAGATGGGAAAGAACAATGGTAGATTGCTAAGATGGGGTCTTGCTTTACAAGGGTATGATCTGACAACTGTACGTAGGGCTGGAGCAAAAAAACAGAACTCAGATGGCCTGTGTAAGGTCTATGAGGAGTGAACTGATTTGGGAAGCTCATCCCATGCATGGGATAAAGCCCCCAAATTCAGTCTAGGTGGGGAGGATTGTGATGTGGACAGCCAGTACTGAGTGCTGTATCATTTTTTGTAATAATAAAAATGTGTTATTGATTTGTCTTTGCTGAGAAATCTGGTGCACTTGGAATGACCTCACTCACCCCCCCAGGTATCAGCATGTGTGAGATCACACACACACAGGTTGTAGATACTAGGTGTTAACTGGAAGGCCTGACGCTAATTACAGAGTAGAACAGACCTTGATCAAGGATCTCCTATTTTATCTAAAGTTAATTATAGGCTGAAAGAGGCTTGAGTTGAGCATATCCATTTTATGATGTTTCAAGAGGAGAAAACCAGGTTTAGCAAACTGGTGCGAAATCATAAATGCTTTGAAATCTGTGTGAGAAAAGGATTCGGCTAAAGATCAAAGAGAGTCATTTGCAGAACATGAGTTATGCTGAGGTCACAGAATCTTAATGCCTTATTAGGACATCCTGTTTCATATAGATATATATTTTTTATATATTCTGACAGAGGAGAAACTAGGTGACCTCACAATGGGGTTGTCAAATACAGCTTTCTTTAAGGAATATTCTGTTTGTACTTCAGACACACACTTCTATCTAGACTCTGACAAAGAAACATCTGTGAGCACTTTAAGGAGGTCTTTAGAGAGCGAGACAAAGCTAAGTACTGTAATAAGAATTGCACTGTTAAAACCTGTTTTGTTTTTAAGATTGTATGTGTTGAGATATTTTGTTCCGTATTTACTGTTTTCCTATTTTTACCTATTTTAAAGTAAAGATATATATTTTAAAAACAGAAATTGCCTGGTGTGCCTTGAAACTTCATTTTTATAGAAGTGAAGCTTAGATGGTTATAGTTGACACTGTGCATGGGCTTATTGTGGTACCAAACTGGGAAACAGGTAAGCGTTTTCTAGGTCTTGCATAGAGTTCTAAGGGTTCATTTTGTAATACCTGTTTAGGTGCCCGTAGGCAAAGATATCTGGCCCCCCGAAGACAGAATTATCTAAGCCGGACAATTGGGTACGCTAACAAGAGGTTATCAGTTTGAATCCCTCCAGAACTTGGGACAAAAGGTGACTCGAACCCACAAAAACAGACAAGAGGGCTACTTTGTTCTGTTAACTGTTCACAAGACCACACTCGGAGGTTGACAGTTTGGGAGTAGAAGGCTGACCTGCTGAGTAAGTTTGTGACATCCACTTCCCTTTCTTTTATTATCTGTAAATAATTTTGTATTAATCATTCTGTTATGTTCTTCTTACCATGGTGTTAATTTTACTCGAGTTGCACCTGGAAATGAGCCTCAGCTCAGTGTGCCTTTCCCGGTCACCAATTTTACATAAATACATAAAATAAATGTTTTTCACTTTTCACCTATCTGCGGCCCATCACCTACTCCCTCCTTAGTAAATTTTGATCAAAAGGGTGTGATCTTCAGTTGTTAGCTACAGGGCACAACTGGAGGTGAACATATTGACCAGTCCAAGTACTGGACCATGAGTCACCCCACTTCTCATTTCCCTAAACCTTGAATGTGTTTTACTTACCACCACCCTCTGTGTTCTCTCCATCATCTCATTGCTTATCCAACTGGATAATCCCTCCCTCAGTTTCAGGTCCCTCAGCATCTTCACAAGTTTCCTGTGCAGCACAAAGTTGATGCTATTGCTGAAGTCCAAGCAGTGGCCATCCACAGTCTGACCTTTGTGCACTGCCTGCGACACTGAGTGAAAGTAGTCAATGAGGATTGTGTGGGGCATCCTCCACTTAACAACATGTTAGCTTCACTTATTTAGGTCTTTCTGACATCATCACTACCCCTTCATGAATTATACAACCTGCTACTCCAACTCTGCACTTTTGTCCTCTTCTTCCTAACCCATTCCTCGACAATAGTTAGAGAAATTCCGTATTTTATATATTTATTAATTTTGTTAACTGGGTAGGTCCACTGAGACTTACGAGTCCCTTTCTCATGGCTGACATGGAACTAAGATGTATAAATCAGACAGTACATTGTCAAACTGCATAATCAGGTAACATCAGATATGACATAGTTAATATACAAGATTAGAGAAGACATATGGCAAAACATGAAGTACCAGCACATGACAAAGTACAGTATTAATAACAATCTTTGACTACTCAAGGCAGGGAAAATAGATCAGTAGGAGTATAAACATAAACTTGGACTAGACAAGCAGAGGTAGTTATGATAAAACAAGCAAGATTCACCGATTGCAGCAGCAGAGGCTGCACTTCAACAGGACAACTCTGAGCCCTTTCTTAAATCCACCAAGTGAGGAACAGTCCTGAAGGGTAGAAGGTAGAAAGATCCAGAGATTAGGTGCGGAGGTCACAAAGAACCTCTTTCCAACACGGGCTTTAACTCTAGCTATCTCTAATAGGGTATTGCTGGAGGAACACAGGATCATCTTGGAGGATTTAATTGTGAGGATGTCACATAGACTAGGGGGAGGAGAGGGACATCTTACAAGCTTAAAGCAGCAGTGCAAGATAACAAAAGTCAACACTTTTTCAACAGTTTATTCCTGTGCTCTGTTGAGCATTTCCTGGTAATCTTTCTTGCTGGCACTGTATCATCCTCCGTATTTTGGCATTTCTTCCACCCACCATGTTGAAAGCAGCAGTACTAGATAGGCAGCCACCATATTTACTGTGGCACTACAAAATTAGAAACTGATCAATTCCCAATGATCTAGTACTGCTCCTTTAAAGCCCGGGCAGAGGAGAGGGTACTCTAATTAGCCTTCAAATGAAGACCAGTTCAGTGAATGCAACACAACAAAATGATGCTCCCTGGGTGGGGCTCCAGAGTCAAAATGCCCAGTATTATTGTAGAGTACTCTAAATCTATTGAACTCAGCCTCTCAAGGTATAAATTAGTGTCAGAGACTTGATTAGTGGCCTTTGCTAATCAAAATGAAAAATGATTAGCAATTGGTTGAAGTTGATTAGCAGTGGGGGTCCAAAATGTGAGGGAGATGGCTAAGATCAGTGAAAAATAGTGCCAGTCATGCATTCCAAGCCCTGCGGTCCTGGAAAATTTGATTAGCACCTACCACGAATCAAAAACAAAACTGATTTGCAATTGCCAGTTTTTGATTTGTAAATTGTAATGCGAACCCACTTATTTTATGCCTTGCATCTCAGGGATTGCAAGATGTCAGTGTAGTATTGTAGAAGTAGAATAGCAGGTACAGTTTCCTCTCCCTGGAAAACAGCCTTTCTACTCCCCCTCTTCAAGTCAAGCAATCCAAGTGACCTATATAACTATAGACCTGTTACTATTCCATCCTTTTTATCAAAGCGTCTAGAAAAGGTAGCCAACAAACAACTGAAAGACCACCTTGAAAATCTAAACATATTTAATCCTGTACATTCAGGCTTCTGGTAAAAGCATAGTACTGCCTCAACACTTGCCACTGTAACAAATGTCTGGTTTACAGCCCCTGACAATAAACAACTCACCGGGGCTGTTTTCCCAGAACTAACTAAGTAAGGCACTTGACATGGTCAACCATGACCTACTGCTTGATAAGCACAAAGACCATGTGCTAACCAATGGCTCAGTACATTTTCTAGTTACCTTTCAAGCAGACTGCAGTGAATCAAAGCCAATGGGATTTCATCCACCCCCAACTTCCACTTACAAGAGATGTACCACAAGGATCCATCCTTGGACCACTACTTTTCAGTCTGTATAAATACCACAACTGACAAAATTACAATTCCAACCTTCATCTATTTTCTGATGATGTGGGTCTGTACACTTCTTTTTATTAAATTGCATTTATTTCTTACCTCCTGCAGCTTGGTCTGCCTTGTTATCTAGCCACCATCCTCTCCCTCCATTCAACCTGTTGGTTCACTCACATTCAGCTAGCACACACAGTGCTCTTGAGAGGTCTGTACTCCCCGCCAGGCTCAGATCAAATACCGGTGCAATTCCAGACAGATCCCTGGGTGAGAAAGGCACGAGCCATCAATTCACCATGACCGACTAACAGTTTTTCCTCTGAGCATTTTTTCCTCAAAATACGGACATGCAAAATTGTGCCAATGTCTGCCATACTTCCCCTAATCACATCGCATCTGTGATGTCCCGACCTCTATCAGGGGCTGCTACAGAGCAATGTAAGCCCTCAGACCTCCCCAAGGAGAGGAGAGGAGAGTAGTCCATCAGACGCTCAGTCCTCTCCCTCCCTGGCTGACCCCCGACAGCCCAGGCACACTCCCGAGCCCAGGTCACCAGAGTAGCATGAGGTGTGGCATCCAGTGTCTCAACCCCCAGCGCCACCTGGCCGGCATTTTCTCTTTACTTCTAAACCCTCTCTAACAGATGTTAGGGCTGAGCTTCAGGCCAACTTTAATCAATTACAGCACAATTCCATAAACTCCAAATTACTGCTAAATGCCAAAAAAAACCCAAAAACAAAGCTTTGTTCTTTACACCCCATAATACTTCAACTTTACATCACAAGCAAACTACTCTACTATTACAACTTTGCTAGGGCACTCACTAGAAGTTGTTGACAAATCCAAATACTTAGAAATGTGGCTCGACAGTGAACTATTCTTTGCAGAACATATTGAAACTCTTATAAAAATGTTTAAAGCAAGAAAGACTTTTCAGACACAAAACAGTATTCCCAACATATAGGGTTAGGTTAGTTGAATCAACTGTCCTTCCTCTTCTGGATTATAAGGCTCCCATCATTTACAATAGCAGCTCTCCTACTAACCTGCATAAACTAGATGTCCCTTATCACGTGCCCTAAGGTTCAAAACTAATGCACCCTTCTGAACCCACCATTGTGTTCTGTATTCATTAATAGGCTGGACTTCACTGGCATCCAGAAGGATGCTCCAGATCTGTACCTGGACCTATAAAGCAATGCTGAATGAACTACCTACCTAGATCATGTCCCCATTCCACTGTTCCAGTAGCTCTTACTCACTTAGGAAAAACACCTGCATCCTGTTAATTGTGCCCAAATTCCACACTTGCAATGGTAAAGCGGCTATCCAAACACACATTCCATCAGCATGGAACAAACTCCAGAGATTCCTAATTTTCAGCAAGTTAATATCCTTGAATCTCTTCAAATCCCTAGCTAAAACAGCAGTCCAGGAAGCTTGCAAATGGTTTTCAAGTTAGCATTCCCTCAGTGGTTTTTACCTTATATATGAGCACTTACACCCATTCCTTGATTTCCTTCCCCATACACTTGTGGACCAATCTTTGCCATTTTAATTGCGTAAATGTTATGTTCCCATATGAAAAGCCTGTAACCCCTTTGTTGGGTTACATTTAATATTCCAATTTGTAATGTCTGTAACCCAATCACCACTGTATACTTTCTTATTTCTATTATTGGGGGAAACCATACTACTTGGGGATTTCAATCTTAACTGGCCGTCCCCACTCTCCTCCTCTATTAAAAACCCATTACTTGGCTCACCTCTTACCCAGATCATTGACCTCCCCACAAGACACAACTCCAAGACTGGAAACCACTCTCTCATTGATTAGATTCTCGTCTCTTGCCCGGGCTGTATTCTGTATGCAGGGATTATGGCAGACTCCTTGAACGATCACTCGCCCAATTTCTGCATATGGTCCAACAAGCCCCCCAAAATTGCCACAAAGATCATTGAAGCGAGAAACTACAGTAGGTTTGTATCTGCAGACTACCGTCCCAGCTGTTGAACTCCGACTGGGCCCCTATCACCTCTCTCCCACACTTGGACGAGGCTCCCTAGTACTTCACTCAGATCTTCCTGTCTGTATCTAACAGTCACGCACCAATAAAAAGCTCAGGGTACAGGGAAAATGTCATAAATGTCTGAGCCCTTGCCTCATGCACTCCATGCTCCTCTGGGACAGAGCTTGGGGTGTCTTCAAATCCTCTGGCATCCCAACAGACTGGGAAAAGTGCAGAGAGCTGAGAAATCAGTGCAAAAATCTTGAAAAAAGCCAAGTCTTAATACTTAAATGACCTACAAACAAGGCACCTACGGGACCCAAAAAAATCTGGGGCCACCTAAACCTACTTATCAAGGGCTCCTCAATCGGTCAAATGGACTCCCTCATAGTCAGGGACTCTCTGACAAATGACCCAGCCATAGTTGCTGAGGCCTTCTGTGCCTCCTACTCTATCCCAAGTAGGTCTCCCCCTCTGGTTCCCTATGGGCCAAACCTATACTCTGGTGATGCATGGGCCCACCTTCGGACCCAATTCCACCTAAAGCTGGTCAAACAGGCAGAGGTGCTACCACTCCTACGCAAAATTAACCCTTCTTCCTCACTAGGGCATGACCAGCTTGAACCTCGCTTTCTGAGGGCTGCCGCCCGGCTATTGTCTATCCTGTCACCTTACTTATAAATAGGTCACTTCAGGAAGGAAAGATCCCAGAAATGTGGAAGGTAGCGACCATTGTACCTGTCCACAAAGTGGGCCCCGAGACAAATTGGGAAATTATAGACCAATTTCCTTCTCTGTCCCTTGGGGAAAATTCAGGATAGGCTAGTCTCAAACCAACTACAAGAATACCTTGAGGTGCACTCTCTCATGGCTGATATTCAGCATGGTTTTAGAAGGGCCATGGTACTGACACTGCACTTTTCTGACTCACTATGGACATCCTCTCCTATATGGACCAAGGTTTCCCAATAGGCCCTCTTCATTGACCTATCCATGGCCTTTGACTTGGCTAACCATAACCTCCTCCTCTCTAAACTCCAGACCTTGGGACTGGATCACCCTCTCACTCCTGGTTGAAGCTACCTGAGGACCATTCCCAAAAGGTCCGCTGGAAGGGTGCACAATCTGGACCTAGATCGGTCACTGCTGGGGTACCTCAGGGCTCAATCCTGGGCCCTCTGCTCTTCTCACTCTTCCTTAATAGTATTGAGGGAAACAGCCTCTGCAGCAATCTCATTCTGTATGCTGATGACACTCACATACTGCAGTGACCCACTGCAGAATAGTCTCTCCACCCTTGAGTCCTGGGTCTCGCAAACTCCCTTAAACTCAATGATGCAAAACCAAAGCTGTACTGTTTGAATCGAGATGACTGGGCTCTGACAGAAGCCAGTTCCTCAAGATCTGTACCAGCCAAGGAAAAAGTCAAGTCATGCCTAGTTTCAAATATCTCGGGTCCATCTAGACCAAGAAATGACCTACCAATTCCATATTGACTCAATAACCAGGTCCACCCATCAAAAGCTTGGCCTCCTTTTCTGACTGGGGAACTCCTTATCCTCTACTTCACGGCGTGCAATCGCCTGCTGAAATCTCCTTCCATCCATCCTATATGGTGCTCCTCTTCTGCAGTTCCTCCGTGAGATGGAATATAATAAGCTCCCTATACTCTATAACCGTGTGGCCCGTTTTGCCACTAACTCCTCCCCTAGGAGACATCATTGCGAGGCCCTAAAGGAGCTACACTGGCCCTCTCTCCGTCATAAGCTAGCTATCCTGTTGCCTGCCTAGCTTTCAAGTTTACTTACCTAGGTCCCCCTCCCCATCTCAGAGGACTTCTTTCCCCCAGAAAGCATGGCAGAACCCTGCGATCAACTGCAAGTCACCCTCTCGTCATCCCTAGAACGCGCTCAAATCGTGGCAAACATTCCTTCAAATTTGCTGCCCCTTACCTATGGAACTCCCTACCACCTGGCCTGACAAGCTCACCCACTCTCCCCCAGTTTAAAAATGGACTCAAACTATATCTTCTCAATCTTAGTCTCTGTGGCTGTAACCGCTAGCTCCACGGACGAGTGCCCCTGGCCCTTTCACTGCTTTGAACTCTCTCTTTGACTTAACATGAATTTCTAATGTGGACTCTGATTTCTGGCAGAACTTATGTACATACTGTATATAATGTGAGGGTCTTAACATATTATTTTAATATGAATCTGTATGTGAACCCTCCTGCTACCCTTGTATAATGATGTCATTATACTGTGATGTAACAAATGTAACTAACTTAATTAATGTAATTATCGTTTCTAGTGTCCTTTCTGCTAACTAACTCTGGGTAGCCCTGAAAAGCGACCATTGGTCTCAGTGGGTTTACCCGGTAAACAAAATATAAATAAATATAAATAAATAAATTACTAGAATGTATCAGGTAAATCTTTTATGCTACACATTTTGTTCTATCAAATTCTCTATTTTTGTTCTTGCATTATGTTGTCCTTGACAGGACCTCCTTGTAAATGAGCATGCTCAATAGAATTTTCCTGAAATAAACTTGACCATGACCTTTTAGCAATGACTAGCTGCGAGTCCCTATATAGGAAATTGGCAATATGGTAGAGTAGTGTCTTAGTTACACAGGCAATATAGGTTCTAAATGAAATGTTCTGATCCACGCAGAGGGACAGGAAGGAAAAGTTTGCCTCTTTGCAGATGACACCAAGATCTGCAACAGGTTTCATATGCAAGGGAGTGGGGTTGTGGAACGGATGAGAAGGGACTTGGCAGGGTTGAAGGAATGGTCAAAGTACGACAGCTCAAAGAAGTGCAAAGTAATGCACCAAGGAAACAAAACCCAAGGGAAGAATACACAATGGGGGGTACTAACAACAACAAAAATGGAAAGGAACCTGGGGTAGACATATCAGATGACCTAAGGGTAGGCAAGCAGTGTGAGAAGGCAGTAAGGATGGCTGGGGGATACTGGTATGCACAGGGAGAGGCATCACTAGTAGAAAACAGGAAGTTGCTATCCCTCTTTACAGACAATTGCTGAGACCCCATCTGGAGTACTGTGTGCAGTTCTGGAGACCCCATCTCTGCAAGGACATAGGATGGAGGCAGTCCAGTGGAAGGCAACTAAAATGGTGCAGCATGGGCAGGGTCTGCACCAAAAGTCATATGAAGAGAGAATAAGGAAGCTTAGAATATATACCCTCGAGGAAAGGAGGGACATGATAGAAATGTTCACGTATCTCAAGGGAATCAACAAAGTCCAAGAGGGTAGCATCTTTCAGACAAAGAGATGTGTAAGAGCAAGAGGACACAATTTGAAGATAGAGGGGGGATGACTCTGGAGCAATATGAGGAAGTATTTTTCATGGAGAGGGTGGTGGATGAAGGGAACAGCCTTCCTGAGGGGTCGTGGGGTCAAATACAGTGGGGGAATTCAAGAATGCATGGGACAGACATAAGACAATTTTAGTGGGGGGTAGGAGGACATAGATGGTTGATTAACTGGGATCAGCAGCTTATCCAATAGGTAGGAAGTGGTCAGACTGGTTGACCAAGTGGTCCTTATCTGCCATCAAAGTCAATTTTCCACATAAACCCGAAGGTATTTAGTGGACTTATCTACATCTGCAAGTATTCTGGAGGAAGCAGAGAGTGCAAATGAGTGTTATCTGCTGAAACCTAAATTTCTAGGGCTAAACAAAATTACCTTGGTGTGCATTGAGACAGATGGTATTATTACAATGTCTATAGAGGATATCATCATCAGCAATGAGCATTATATAACTCATTATCTAGCTGTCCACTTACTGCTGTTAGTGTCTTCAAGCTGCTCCTTCTGCAGTGTGGCGTTTTTCCCCTTCACGTCACCAAATGAGCGTTCCTCACCCTGCACAAACAGCAACAGCAGTTCCTCCTTTGGGATGTTGTATCCTGATCATTACAAAGAGCAGAAACTGATTAATATAAATGGCATTTATAGAGGCAGCTACATACAGATAAAAAAATGGACAAATTAGGGAATGGCTTAATTGCACCCGTAGTTGCTCATACTTAAAAACTGACAGATGATGGTCCATAACTGCATCAGTGTTCCATCACAAATTACAGATGAAGATTGGCCATCTCTGAAGCCAAATTATCAGTATCCATACGTTTATATTCCTGGACCCCATGTTCTTTCCTTTCCTACATATTCCAACACACCTTTTGTTTCCATACTTACATATACTTGCGCCCCTGCTGCCACGTCTTGCTGAACATATCCCTACACTTGGTGTATATATTTGGAGTGTATGATACAGGACAAGAGGAAAATAGCCATTTGTTTTTATCTACCTCAAAATTAATCATTTTAAAAGCCCCAGTTCATGAATGCAACAATGTCCATCTTTAAAGATTTGAAAGATCTAAAGATTAGACTAAAGGAGCTTGATATGTATACCCTTGAGGAAAGAAGGGAGAGAGGGGACATGATAGAAACTTTCAAGTACCTCAAGGGAATCAACAAAGTCCAAGAGGGTAGCATCTTTCAGAAAAATATATGTGCAAGAACAAGGGGGCATAATTTGAAGATAGAGGGAGGATGGCTCAGAGGTAATGTTAGGAAGTATTTTTTCATGGAGAAGGTTGTGGATGCATGGAATAGCCTCCCTGAGGAGGTCGTGGAGTCAAGAACAGTCGGGGAATTCAAGAATGCATGGGACAGACATAAGGCAGTCCTTGTGGGGAGGTAGGAGGAAGTAAGCTGTTGGTTAACTAGGATCTGCAGCTTATCTGTTAGGTAGGAAAGTGGGCAGACTAGGTGGGCCAAGCGGTCCTTATCTGCCATCAAATTCTATGTTTCTATGAATGTTTCTTCTGGTGATTGCTTCCTCAGGTAATAAATTCTATGCAATATGTATATGATTGTGTGAAAAATATCTTCTTCTTACTATTTTCAAGTTGGTATTTTTTACTTGTTTCACATGACTTCTTGTATGATGTGCCTCTGAGCAAAATGTTACAATTAAGTCCTTATGCAAGTTATAGAACAGAAGGATGCCCTCTCTGATTCTCCTCCTGGGTAGACTATGCAACGACAGACTTTCTATTCTCATATCTTATGGCATGGTTTCCGCTCAACCCATTATTTTTGTTGCCTTTGCCTTACAAGGTATCTGTATTGAGATATGATCATGCGCCACTGTATTACTAGCGAATCCCCAACCAATGTATTCTAATGACCTTAGCATATCTCTTACCAGGGATCTGTAGAGAAATATGATTATGCTCCACTGTATTACTAATGAATCCCCAACCAATAAATTCTGCTGTCCTTAGCTTATCTTACAAGGGATCTGTAGAGAGATATGATTATGCTCCACTGTATTACTAATGAATCCCTAACCAATGCATTTTACTGGCCTTAGCATATCTCTTACCAGGGATCTGTAGAGAGATATGATAATGCTCCACTGTATTACTAACTAATCGCCAACCAATGTATTCTGCTGTCCTTAGTAAATCTCTTACCAGGGATCTGTAGAGAGATATGATCATGCTCCACTGTATTACTAACTAATCGCCAACCAGTGTATTCTGCTGTCCTTAGTATATCTCTTACCAGGGATCTGTAGAGAGATATGATCATGCTCCACTGTATTACTAACTAATCGCCAACCAGTGTATTCTGCTGTCCTTAGTATATCTCTTACCAGGGATCTGTAGAGATATGATCATGCTTCACCATACTACTAATGAATCTCCAGCCAATGTATTCTTCTGGCCTCAGCATATCTCTTACCAGAGATCTGTAGAGATATAATCATACTCCACTTTATTACTAGTGAATCCCTAACCAATGTATTCTACTGGCCTTAGCATATCTCTTACCAGGGTGTGTAGGGAGATATGATCATGCTCCACTGTACTACTAAGAATCCTCAACCAGTGTGTTCTGCTGTCCTTAGCATATCCCTTGTTGTGCCTCATTAATGTCTTGAGGATATTTGTTACTGATTACCTGAAGGTCTCTTCCCTACATTGTTTGGCTAACTCTGAGACTTCCCATGCAATACTTATATATGGGGTTGTTTTTGCCAATATGCATAACCTTGCATTACTGCATTGGAATTTGAGCTGACAGACTTTGGGCACATTTTCCAGCCCATGCAGGTCCATTCTTATAGCCCTAATCTCATCCCCGTGTCCACCCTACTACATATTTTTGTTTCATTTGAATAGATTAATATGTTCGTATATGCAAGGCCCCTTGTTCTGTGCAGCAAAGTAATGTAACTTTTCGGTCGGACTAGGGACTTCTGCAGCACTATTAGATCAAGTTCTGTGACAAGGTTTATGTATTTATTTATTTATGTATGTATTTATTGTATTGTGTATTTATCTAGATTTTAACATGTGCGGCGCCCAGAGCCTCCGGGATGGGCATCTTTTTAATAAAATGTGCCTTGCCTAAACTTCTGTGGCACATTTATATATAAATAATACAGACTTTATAATCACAGAACCATGGCTTAAAAATGTCAACATTGACTAGCAGATATCCATTTTTATAGGACTGATAGGGGTACCAGAGGGGGTAGGGTGGTCATATACTCCAAAGACAACTACAACATTAGCAACATCCATTTTAGGTCTAAACGAAAGTAATATGAAATGGTATCCCTGGTGCTTCACCTCCTCTCCACGGAAAGCATTTCTATTATTAGCTGCTACAGGCCTCCCCACTGGTGGTACTGACATACTCACAGCCTTAAAAGAATTGGTTACCTCGAATAAAAATGAAATCATTATGCTTGGGGATTTAAACATGGACTGACTTACCTCTAAATCAACTGGCCTCAGATCACTATGTGACGAGTTAGGCCTATCCCAAGTTGTTAACAAGCCTACCAGGATAAATAATGCAAACACCAATAGTACCCTCCTCGATGTTATACTAAATACTCACCCACATAAAATCCTGCACTTTGCCATCTACCACAATGACATGAGTGACCATGGGATTGTGCTTTGTACATGACCACAGGTTATGAGTCACAAACAGCCCAAGCTTATAACAAAATGTTCTTTCTGCAGGTTCAACCTAGCAAACTATTGTACCTGGCAGATTTGGGTAACAAAGTTTCAAAACATATATCTAGCCAAATCGGTTGACAAGGCTGTCACTATCCTTAATAACAATCTCTCCACCTTGGCCAACAAGCAAGCCCCATTCATAAAATCTAGAGAGTGCAAAACCTCCCATCCCTGATTTACTCCAGACCTCAAATCAGTACTCGCACACCATAATAAACTCTGGTCGCTGGCCAGGTGAACCAAGAGCCCATCTGACTGGCAGGCCTTCCACGCAGCAAGGGATACATGTACTAACTGGATACATGCTGCCAAGACTCACTACTATATCACCACCTTAGAACAGGCCAATGGTAATGCATACAAACTTTGGAGGACACTGAAGGCATTTGAAGAACGTCAGTCTACCCCCTCCATCCCGGCTAAGTTACATGTCAGTGGTAAGATAATTGACAACAAATAAATAAATCATTGAAGAGCTTAACTTTCACTTTGCTACCGCTGGACTGGCCTTGAATCTTCACCATATGCTGGACTTGTGAACTGTGCTTAGCATAGGATTATTCCCAAACCCTGCTCCACCCTGTACATTCCAACTACAGCAAGTTGCTTTTAAAGAAGTCAAAGACCTGCTCATTAAGCTGGACACCAAGAAAAGCAGTGGTGACGACGGGCTGGAAACATTCTTCCTAAAGTTAGGCCACTATCACCTCATAGCCCCCATACTTCATATCCCTAATCTCTCTTTAGAAACAGCCACAGTGCCTTCATGCTGGAAATCTGTACACATATTTCCCTTGTTTAAATCAGGTGACTCGTGCAATTTAAACAACTACAGACCCTTATCTATCCTGCCTGTCCTTTCCCAAATCTTCAAGAAACTGATCCACTCTCAACTTAAACACCATCTTGAGACATTCTTCCTCTTTAATTCGGCTCAATCCAGCTTCCGTCCCAATCACAGTACCATATCTGCCCTTGCCAAAGCCCTGGACTTCAAAAAGACCACTTGTGCAGTCTTCCTAGACCCAAGTAAGGCGTTTGATACTGTCGACCACAACCTAGTTAACTGTAGCCTTATTAGTATAGGAGCTAAATCCCCCACCCCTTCACTGTCCAGTGGTTTTCCAGTTACCAGTCAGGGAGGCTCCAGAAAGTTAAGGTCGATGGACTTTTCTCAGCCTCCGTACCAGTCACTAGAGGCATCGCACAAGACTCCATTTTAGGAGCCATCCTCTTTTCACTCTATATTAATAACCTTGACTACAATACAACTCATTCAAAACTACACTTCTTTGCCGATTATACAGTTCTATATGCCTCTAACTCAACCCTATCTGAAGTAAGAGATACAGTACAAGGGGATGTTGCCCAACTCGAGTTGAACCTTATCAATGCAAAGCTCCTACTTAATGCCAAAAAAAAAAAACAAAGGCCATGATCTTTACCCTCAATAATTCCCCCTGTTCCACACCAACTCCTTTTTTTTTTTTAATTTATCTATTTATTTTAAATTCGGATTAATATCTTTGAGCGGGGCTCATTTACAAAGCTCCAAGTCAACAAGGAATACAAGACACTTACAGGTGATGAAACATTGCAGAACAGAAAGACACCAAATAACAAGTAGTATTAGGCCCCATCCACACTACACTGCTCAGACCCTGTAATGGACAGAAATCGTTACAGCTGGGGAGTGGCACAGTGTGTCCACACTGCAGCGTTGACTGGTACGGGACCGGTACCGCCAGTCCACACCACGGGAACCGGGCGATCATTACGGTGGTGCCAGATCCTACAATGCAGGTTGCGCTGCACCACGGGCCCCTGCAGGGGACCGATTCATGACCATTGTTCAAACCACCTCATATGTGGTTTTAACAACGTTACGAAAACGCCTTCTATAATGTTACAGGCGTAACGCAAACTGCCGCGGTAACGGTTTGGGCACTCTGTATCATTACAGAGGCATAGTGTGGACAGGGCCTTAGTGTGCAGTTACATTAAGCAGAGTACAATTGAGGAGAAACAGGACCACACTTCAGAGAAACATATTAATGCAGCACTAATTAAGTGCGGTACAGTGTTTAACAATCATGTTACAGTTCAGATGGGGCAATCCCAGTCTACAGAAATGCAGTTCTAGCAGCCAAGGTGAGGCTTTGTCAAGGGAGGTAGTAAGTGGTGGGAGGTGGACAGTTGTGGAACAGGAGGGTGGGAGTGAGACAGGCTATCAGAGGCCGCAGTTTAACAGAAACACTGGCAGTCAGATTGCTGGCAAGAAGAGATCGAAGCCCATTTTTAAAGTGGCCAAGTCTGGGGGAGTCGGCAAGGTCTGCAGGTAGATCATTGAATCATTTTGGCCCACAGTAGGAGAAGGATCTTTGACCAAGGGAGGTTCATTTGAAGGGAACAGTTAGGACAGCCCTGGAGGTACGCCTTGTGAATTTAGATGGTTGTGCAGGCTCAAAGAGGGCTGAAGTAGCACTAGGCATGGACCCCTCCTTCTCCTACTACTGACTTTATCGTCACCGTAGTAGGCGTAGCCCTTGAGGTTGTTCCCAAACTAAAATACCTAGGTGTGGCTAGACAACAAACTTAACTGCAATGCACATATAGACAATTGACCAGCAAGCTAAAATTTAGAATAGACTTCTGTTTCAGGAACAGGTCCTCTCTTTCCATTCGAAATCAGAACCAGGCTTGTACAGACCACATTCCTTTCTTTATATGATTATGCTGACATAATTTACAATTCATCTGCAACCACAAATCTGAATAAACTGGCTGTCCTTTACCATCATGCCCTTGATTCATCACCAACTCCTCCATTACATTTCCCACCACTGTGACCTCTAAGCAGCTGTTGGCAGGACGTCACTTACCAGATGCTTGGTCCACTCTGGGATCTGGACACTTAAAATTCTCCTGAACAAACTTCTGGCTAAATCTCTTCCCTTGTTCATACCTCCCACAGCTCCCTCGCTTAGGAAGTCAGATCTTACCATTCTAGGACTTGTCGGTGGACTCATACCACCTTTGGTAAATGTGCCATATCCTACACCCTTCCAGCTGCCTGGAACCAGATCCAGTCAGCACTAAACTCTCCTGCCTAGTCTCTGTTAATTTCTTTAAAACCTTTACAACTACTAACTTGAAAACTACCTGTAGCTGTCACTAGCCTCTACCTGGACACTTGAGTCCTACTATAGCAACTGCTCTCTGTGACCTTTCTCATATTGACTTACTACTATTGTGTTGAGCACTGTACCCAATATACCAAACATTGTATACCAGCATACCAAACATCCACTATAGTACAATTCTATGTCTCTATACGACTATGTGTTATTTTTATGCATACTATTTGTCTACGTTCTAATTGCTTGTTTATGCTCCTGAGATATGCCTCTTGAATTTATTGTGTTGCTTTATGTATTCTTTGTTGTGTGTGTTAAGCATTGTATACCAAACATCCCTTATAGTACAATGTTAGGTTCTCATACTGCCATGTATGTAGGATTTTTTTTTTTTTTCAGTTTTTGTTGTCTGGGTAAGTGCAATAGACAAATTCTGCTTATTTTCAGGCACGACTCGGGGATGGGGATACAGAGAATGTCAACTGACCTTGAACCAGATTAAGCTGTTGGTGGTATTTTTAGTGAATGAGGGAAATTTGGCCAAGACACCGGGAAAATTCCCCTACTCTGACAGAGGGGAGTACTCTCTCCAACATGGCGAATGCTCCGGGATCTACTGCAGAGCTAGCTGGAGAGGCAGGAGACTTGGTCTCTGCTCCTGCCTCCGATTATGAAGAGACCAGTACAGACGGAATATTGAATAAGCATGTACTTACTTTGCCTGGAATTCCTTTGAGAGGTTGTACCATCCTTCCCCCTGCACAACGTGATGGACCAGAGGGAGATCGAGGAGGCGCCTCCGTTTCTGAACCACGGAGGTTGGATCTGCTGCAGCCCACTGTATGCTGTGGCTTGGGAGATGATGCGGCAGGAGAGCGCTCAGTATCAGTGGAGCGCCGAGCTGCGGAGACACTTCGGGTGTTGCGGCAGGAATCGCTGCCATTGCTAGATATGGAACTGGAGGGGGATAGCCCCTCGGCCATGCATTTGAACTCTGTTAGTCCACCCAGGATGCCCTTGGTCCCGATGATGCCCGGAATGAGATGCCGCTCTTGCGCTTGACGACCACCTCACCTGCTCACGAGATGCAGGTGACTCATTCTCTTGAAAATCACCAACCAATCCTCCCTACGCAGCACTTGATAGCGGCAGCCTTATGATTTTTACTAATTCTGCGATGTTATCCCAAAATGTGCCCACATGGTCGGTGGAGACGGCATTACATGGTGCTGGATGGGTACAGAAACCCACAAAGGGACAGTGGGTCTCTGGTCCATCTCCTATTCGTTCCCCAAAGCCCGAGGACTTCCTGGAGGGACACCAGATAGGACAGGACATATAGGGCTCTTCTGACCCCTTGAGCTTACCGGTGGAATTGGCAGTCACACAGAACCCAGTGTTGTCTGTTCTACAGGGTACAAATTCTGATGCTCCTACTGTATTGGAAACCATGGCCTTCACAGGTATGGAATCTGGTCTACCGCTCCCTGATCGAGAGAGAACACCACGTTCCTTTTCTTCCCTCTTTAAGACACCTGTTTTGGCTGCAAAATGGCATAATGCTGTACATCTACTTTATAAAGGTGGACTACCTGACCCCTGGATCATGTATTCATGGCGAGATCCCTGTTAAAGGACTCTATGAAATTTTTTGCCCACGAGATATATGCTCTGATACATGTTTCTGGCGAATCCTCCTTCGACGTCAGTTTTTAAACATCTCGTGGACTTGAATGATTCTGGTCTAGATATCATGCTTTAAAAAGTACTGCTTTATGGACCTCCTTTCAGGCTATCCCCTTTCGAAACCTGCCTTCAAATTCATTCGGTTATGTTCCGAAATGAAGGTGTGGCGTATCTGACGTGGTATACTGGCTAAAACAGCGCTGCATGGTGCAGGGCCAACCAGAGGCCATTCTGGACACTGAAAACATTTGGACAGGGGTTGGAGATTTCGGGTGATGTTGCACACCAATGATTCGGGTCCTGTACACCTGCCCGATTCCTTTTTTTTAGGACGTGAGAGGGGATTCTTGTTTTATCCTGGTCAACCAAAGGCCTGCTATAGATGTGGGGATCCCTCACACCTCAGTAGCGTTGTGATAAGATTAAATGTAACAACTGTGGGAAAAAGGACATGTGGGGATTCATTGTCGGAATGTTAGTAGATGTAACCTGTGTGAAGAGTTAGGTCATCTGTTCCAGAATTGTCAGTGGGTTGCCCATGCTCAGAATGACCATGATGGTGGTGCTGATCAACGTTTTGTGATTACACAGGCACAGAAAGCATGGTTACATGCTTCTGTGGCTAAGCCCCGGCTGTTGCAGGATTTGGCGGTGACACCCAAATGCCGAACCCCGGAACACCACTCAGACTGGAACGACTGTTGCACCCTTATTAGTACCCGTACCCTCCCAACCTGAGAATATCAGACCTGCTGCCTACAATATGGACTCTGTCCCAGGTCCTAGTAATATACCACCGCCCCATGAACCTACTATAGGTATGCGCCATAGGTCAATGAGGAATGGTCCTCAACCCTCGCCGCCTCCTATGAAATCCTTGTCACCCCTACCCATACCCCTGTAGAATTCTTCTGAATTACTCCAACTGACTTCGGACGACGCAGGTGGTGAGTCTGACTCATCCTCGGTGGCATCCTCCCTCCCTGATGGCCCTACTGACACGGGACTCCAGATGAGTACTGGACTGTTGCAGAAATGTAAAGCTAAAGTCAGACTTAAAGGGGAAAATGTAGTAGGGAAGAGAAAATTGTGATGTTTCTTACTTTCTTTTAGTTTAAATGACACAGTTTACTTGCCACACTATTAATGCTAATAGTATGAAACGTGATGTTAAGAGACCATTGGTGTTTTCTTTTTTAAAGACTTTTGCCATTGGGAATCATTTACTGCAGGATACCAGACTCATACAACACGAGATCAGACAAGCTAAAAATGACTGGCTCTTGGGCCCTCATTTTGGTCTATAGGTCAGGACCCTGCTCAGGCCTTGCATATTGATAAATGTGCCTAACTTTCATCTTTTGAAACTGTTTGATCTGGTCCTCGGTAGGGCCCTGGTTTTGGAATTTACCATAGGCAACTGCCCTTATCGGGTAATTAATGTCTATGCGCCACAAATTAAGACAGCTCACATAGCCCTCCTTTCTTTGATCCACCCTTACCTGCACACTTCCTTCCAAATTTTATTTTCCGGTGACTTCAACTGTGGTTTGAGTCTTCAGGATAAAAGTTCATTTGCCATTACTAAGAAACTGTATTGTGACTCGCAGGAACTAGGAAAACTAATCTGCACTGCACATTTAGTTGATGCCTATTTTTCTTTTCGGCACCAACATACCCCCATGTTTCACAAGGGCAAATTGGCTACCTGCATTGATTTTGTTTTTTGTCCCGTAGTTTGCCAATCGTCTCAGCCATGGTGCAGACGGTGGCCTTCTCAGATTATAGCCTGCTTTCTGTTGGTGTTGGTATTCGTACTGTGACCCCCTTTTTTAAAGGGCCGGGTTTCTGGAAATTTAACACCTCCCTGTTGCAGGACACGTTGTTTTTACCAACCCTCCTGTCCTTTCTTTCTGCACGCAAATCTGTGTTTATATGTTATGATGACCCGATACAGTGGTGGTTAGATACAAAACACGCATTGATTTCTTACCTAAAAAGATATAGTCGTAAGAAAAGTAGGAGCCAATATTTGAACTACTTACAAAGAAGAGCGCATCTTCGGTCGCTTCTTTCTCTGTCATATACAACGGGACAAGACCTTTCCCTTCAAATACAGTTGACGCAGGCGGCCATGTTGCAATTTCAATCCCCCCTATCACTACAATTGTACCACCAACACAAATTTAATGTTAACGGACCACGGGAGTCATTTGCCTCTTTGAATTGAACTCTCGTCAGACTACTCAGAAGATGATACTACATCTTGCAGACTCTACGGGGACCCTATGTTCCACCCAAACTGAGATACAAAAGATAGTTATAAGCCATACAGCTGCCTTATTTTCCCCCCTTTCTGCTGACATAAATGACCCTACTGCCCTGCATGAGGATTTAGGGATCCCAACCCCTTCTAAACAGGCGATAGAGATAGCATGCAGGTCCATTACGATGTTGGAGTTGTCAGCGACAATTTCCTCTCTACCTTTACATAAAACTCCTGGTCCAGATAGCCTACCGGCGGCTCTATACAAAGTTCTGAGTGAACATTTAGTTGTCAAACTTACCTCTGTCTTTAATTCCTTCTTAGTTAGTGAGTCTATACCTTTAGAATTTACGAACGGTGCCTTGATCTATATCTACAAACAAAAGGGGGAAGCCCACTCTCTTGAGAATTGGCGCCCTCTCTGTATGCTGAATACTGATTTTAAAATATTGATGAAAATTATTGCTAAGCGTCTATCAAGTATTGCAGAATCTGTTCTGCACCCTGCTCAGTCTTGCTCTGTCCCCAACAGGAACATCTCAGATCATTTGATTCTTCTCCGTGAATTATTCTCCCACGGTTACTCGGACTCGGCCTCTGGCTTTATAATTTCGGTGGGTCAGCGAGCAACACTCGACTCCATGAACCATGATTTTTTATGGAAAGCACTCCAATTTTTTAATATACCGGCTGTCATGATCCAATGGTTACGTAAGTTTTATAGGACGGCTACGGTCATGCCTGCAGTGAATGGCTGGGTGGGACCTATGATACCTGTCCGGAGAGGCATCCGCCAGGGTTGTCCTGTGAGCCCGCTGTTATATGTACTGTTTTTGGATGTCTTGCTTTGCCGTTTGAACATGCTTTCACAGATTCATGCTATTTCGTGTTCTGCTACGATAGCACCATACAAAGCCATTGCATATGCAGATGATATTTGCTTCCTAGTGGCGGATGAGATTTCCTTGTTTGGTAAATACTCAGGAGCAAACTTGAATTATGGAAAGAGTGTAGGTATGCAACTGGGTCCCAGTATTGCACCAATAAGGAACATTGGCCCACTGCGGATTGTAGATGGCCCTGTTCATATATTAGGGATTTATTTTGGTACCAGGGACTCAGATGTATACAATTGGACTTCCAAATTGCAACAGAGCCATCTGAAGGTAGCCTCCTGGAATAGGGGTCAGATTGGAAAAAAAAAGTATACTTGATTAAGACATATTTAATTTCACTGTTTCTTTATGTCAGCTACGTCTTCCCAGTTCCAAAATGACTGGAGACGGCGATTCTAAGCCTTTTTTTTCAGGCATTATGGGGGAGCAGGCTGAATCCGATAAAATGGAACATCACCTATTTACCCATCACAGAAGGCGGTGTTAGCATGCTGAACCCTCTTTTGTTCTTTTCCAGTATATTTTTACAGCAAATCTAAGGCCGCTTCTGATTAATTCACAGAAGGGATGGGAAGCATGGTTCTACGATTCTTGTAAAATCTGGTTTCACCAATGGGAACATAATTCCCTGCGTGTATTGTGTACCTCAGGAGACATGCCACCTTATGTGAGACATATGTTCCTACGCCTGAAGCAATGGAGAGTCTCCCCACAAATGCTTATTACTCATTCGGATAAAGCCCTGCATAAAGCACTTCTCTCTTCTGTTTGTGAGACACAATCTCCTTTTGTGAAATGTCTGGCCCAATATTGCCCTTCCCTGATTACTTTGTTACATTGTGTAAGGATACCTATACATATGTGGGACTTCCATCGGTTATCCTGCCATGAGCGAATAAATGTTAAATCGAACCACAAACACAAACAGTTTCAGGACAGAATGTGTTCTAGGCCATCATGTAATACTGAATTAGAAACTATATCTCACCTATTCTTTGACTGCTCCTTTATACGACAATGGTGGGTTTTTCTGGCCCAGAAGTGGAGTATGCCATTGATTAGACTAGTCTCTTACCCGATGATTATGTATGGAGCGTTCCCCCCTCAATGGTCTTTGTGGAACACCGATACCTCAAATCTTATTTTTGTTATAATTAAATGGAATATATGGCTGGCAAGATGCCAGTTCCCCCTACAGCAGAAAGTATGTACGTATTTAGAAATTGAACAGAAAATTGTGAAAGATTTAAGAACCGTCTATGCATATGAACAGGCGTTGCATTCAGGACCAGGTCTGTTTGCTCTTTGGAAAGCACTACCTTGGATAACGAACTCGGATGCACCTATGACTTGAAGGACTTTGTTATTTTAGTGTTGTGACCTTTGGTTTCTTTTCCCCATTTTAGGCATGAATCCTGTTGTACAATGCCTTATGTTTTGACTGTTTGTTTTTCTTGTGTTTCTTTTTAATGCATGTAACCTGATTTCTTGTTTCAATAAAACTTTCCCCTACTCTTGGGTAGGGGTCGCTGTCTGCATGGCATGTGCGATCAATCCTGTTGCTGCTCGAATAGGAGAAGGATCTTTGCGGTGAGGGCTCCTCAGCGAGTGTGTTAAACACAAACAATGAGGAGCGACCGCGAGTTTCATGGAAAAATGAAATTATGGAGCCGGTTTCAAAGTCGGTATCAGAGGAGGTCTTAAGGCCAATAAATATTCCACAGACCTGTGTTGATGTTCCCAAAGCTTCTGCTCTACCTTCGGTTCTCTTACAAGAGGAAAAGAAAAGGAAATTCCACCGGAATACTCCACATCAAAGCTTTCTTTAGCAACTGGACGAGAACATGGAACATCCAAACAGGAAGTCGCTGTTTCGTTGGGCATTCTTTCAGGGAACTCCACAGAGATACGGCCTGGTGAGGACATCTGGACAGCTGAAGAGGCGCTCATTAGTGTGGGCTGGATCCGTCGCGCAGACGGCAAGTGGGTTGTGGCTTCAGATGCTCCTATGGTGGATGATAGGTTGGGTGTTTTACATCCAGAACCACCACGGATGGATTGGGCAGCAGATTTATCTACCGAAACTCCAGAAGTTGACCAACATGCTGCTGAAATTCTGACTGCAGGTACCCCTTCTTATTCCCCTCTTCCTTCTAATTCTAAGTCTACACCTGCTTGCCTACCAGTTGCGGAGCCTACCACGGCATACCATTCTGCTTCTAATATACCTCCTTCTACTGAAGAGGCCCCCCAAAAAACATATGCTGACTTATTTGCTAAACCGGTTGAAATGGCCAAAAGGAGATTTGCGATTCACCTCCTTTATTTAGGGGGTATGGGCGATTTACCAGATTGTTTTAATAGAACCTTCCCCACAAAAAAACTAACTTTGGGATTTACACCTAGTGAGGTTTATGCTCTCATTCACGCCCAAGGGAACATCATTTTGATATTAGCTTTTGGACTGCCACAATTCTTGAAAGGTTTTGGACAAAGTATTCTACTTTAAAGACCAACCCTTTATGGGTACACTTTCAAGTTATCCCCCTCACAAAGCAATCTTTTCATATTATTACTGTATTGTTTCGTAATGAGGGGGTCAACATTACAGATATTTTGCAATGGCTGGAAAAAAATGTGACATTCAAGGGACTCCTGATCCTATTTTGGACTCTTAGGGGTTTTGGAATGGGGGGGTGGAGGATCAAGGTGAAATTGTTCTGTTGATAACGACTTTAATCACCTCCCAAATTGTTTCTTTCTGGGTCGTGATAAAGGTTTTATTTTTTACCCAGGTCAACCCAGAAGATATCATAGATGTGGATCCTTATGACATATAAGCTCTGCTTGTGACAAAATTCAGTGTTTCCACTGTTGAGAATTGGGACATTCAGGGTTGGAGTGTATTAATACTCCTAATTGTAACTTTTGTGATGAACCAGGGCATAATTTTGCAGACTGTCCTTTAGCGTCCCATAATACGGATGATGCTGATTTTGCAGTACAGGATTTTTATCTTTCTATGGCTCACTCTGGCCATGGGCCCCTGGACCCCAAACCTCCTAGATCAATAGCGCTTGGGGTTTCTGTTGCACCTCCACCTGTTATGCCTACAGTAATCCCTAATCCTGTTGCGTCGGTAGGCCTTATAGGGGTTGAGCCTGTTGCTCCCCCTGTTCAAAATAAGACAACTGATGGTGCCATGGCACCCTTCCCCATATCTGACTGTTTCACATCTACCTTCACTGAGCAGAGGCCTCTGCCTGGAGAAGTTGGAACATCAGACAATTCAGTTTTGGTTCTACCCCTTTCCAATAAATTTGATGGTCTGCCTGTTGCAGGTATTTTGGAGGATTTGGATTCTGATGAGGCCTCCAAGACATCTTAACAGGTTGATCCTTGTTCTGATGTTGATCATAAATCACAGCCTCTGAGTATTGCTAAAGTTGAGAAGAAATCATTAGGTAGTAGGCCAGGTACTAGAAGTACTCGAAAGAAATGAGCAATGTCTCCCCTTGTCCTTTTCCTTTTAATTTACGAGTTGTGAACTCCATATTGCCTCATTGAATGTTAACAGCATCAGATCAGAAAAAAAAATGTTTGGCTAGGTTTGATTTTTTCACAAATTCTGATCTGGATTTAATTTTCTTTCAGGATACGAGGCTTTATTCCCAAATTGATTCTGACTCTGCCTCCCAGGCTTGGTTAAGGGGAGCTTGTTATTGGCCAGGCAATGGGGGGGGGTGGTAGTTGCTTGTTCTGGTGTAGGTATTTTTTTTTTTCACGCAGATATTTTGGTTACTCAAGTAGTGGACTTTGAGACAGCTTTTTTTGGCAGATCCTACGGTGTCTCTTGCTAAAATTGATGATAGGTTAGGTATGTGTACACTTCCGTATCTTCCTGATTTCCTTAGTATTCCATTGTGTAGTCCCATTATTGAACAAGAATTGACTTCTGTAATTTCAGCTCTTCCAAAAAATAAATCCCTTGGATTTGATGGTATCACAAATGAACTGTATCCCCTTATATATAAAGTTCTAAAAAACTAACTTTTATCTTTATTTAACAACATTTTAGATACTGGTTCTGTCCCTATCCATTTTAATCAGGGATTGGTTATTTTTTTGTATAAATCAGGACCAAAAGAGGATTGCAGGAATTGGAGGCCAATTACTTTGTTGAATTCAGACAGTAAGATTCTGCCAAAAATATTTTGCAATAGGTTAGCGGTAGTACTGCCATATGTGGTTTGTTCATATCAATTTTAATTTTGATCCGAGAAGTTATGGAAAAAAGTTGTTTTTGGGTGAAATTACTGGATTTCAACTTAGTTTTGATCAGTTGAAGGCGTTTGACAGGGTATCGCATCAATATATTTAGAAATGTTTGTCTAAATTAGGATTCCTGTCGTCATTTATTACATGGTTGCAATGTTATGAATCTACCACTATAGCCCCTTTTGTTAATGGTTGGGTGGGTAAATTTAGAAATCATTCCTGTGGAGTAAAACAGGGTTGTCCACTTAGCCCTCTTTTGTATATTTTGACCTTGGAACCTTTATTATGGAACCTAAATAATAACAAAGCTATTAGAGGTCTTTTGCTGCATAGTGATATGGTAGAATTAATTTCTATAGCATATGCCGATGATTTATGTGTCTTTCTAGCAGATAATCAATCCAGTGTGGCAACAGATGATTTAATGCTTACATTTATGGGCTGTACAGGGGCAAGGATTAACAAGTCAAAAAGTAAGTGCATTTTCCTTGGTCTGTGAGATTGCCCTTATTCTTTTGTTATGGGAGTTCCAGTAGCCAAAGAAGCTGTATGTATATTAGGTATTTATTTTGGAATTCCTGATGGTGCATTGTTTAATTGGACTAGACTGCTTCAAGAGGCAAAGTATAGAGTTACTAGATGGAACATTTGGAAAATGTCGAAGGTTAAACGTGTATTTATGATTAAAACCTTTCTGCTTGGGCATTTTTTATATGTGGCCTCTATTTCTTCTATTCCAAAATGCATGGAAACTTCTCTTTTGGCACTTTTTTTAGTGCGGTATGGGGCAGTCATTTGAACCCCATTAAAAGAGGTGTTTTGTACCTTCTCAAAAAACAAGGGGGATTGTTACTGGTTAATCCAATCTCTTTTTTTTTCTGTATTTGTTTATGTTAATTTAAGGCCTTTACTTAGTCATCATCCCAATCCATGGTTATTGAACTGGAAACCGGATGCTCCTTTTGCCAAACAGACACATATTCAGGCTCTTCCCCCTTACTTTTTAGAGTGTTTTAGCAAACTAAAGTTGTGGAAAATTACTAGGCTTTTAATTATTACCTGTACACAAAAACAATTCTATTACAAGATTATCAATACCCTCACTATATTGAGAGACCTTCCTCCAATCTGCAGTTTATTCAATTAATGCCGACTACTTCCCGTATTCCTCCTGCTATGTGGGATGTTACTTGGTTGGGAGTTCATGGTAAACGTAATGTAAAGGGTAACTTGACGCATAAGAGGACTGAAGAGAGGGTTTGCCCTCGATCCCAAACCTGTTCAACTACAGTTGACTCAAGGGACCATTTATTTTTTATATGTCCCTATATTTGGCAATTTTGGACTATATGGGATTCCTATTGATCATTTTCAGATCTTATTAATATTACTTCTGAGATTCTGTTGCTTGGTATACTACCACTTTTTTGGCGTTGTTATGACACTTCTACTGTTCACTGTATTAAGTCATGTTAAATATTATATCTGGCAAACTAGATGTCAGTGGTCCTTATACCAAAATTTTGTTTCTCCTGAACAACTTTTTCAGAATGTTCCTTTTGCTATCAGACATTATAAACAACATGAGAAAGTTCAATTAACTGTTCCAATGTATAATGCTAGATGGAAACTTTTACATTGGTTAGACACTGGTTGATTTTTCCACATTATATTACGGGGTATTAGGATTTGAATTCCGTTGAGATGGGGAGTTTCATATAACTACAGAGTATTTAGTATTATACTGTTTGTTTCTTCTTTTTTGATTTTATGTTCCTTTCATTGTGATTAGTATTTTGTATGATGTAATACAATTTTGTTTGATCGTTCTTTTGAGTTTTGAATAAAAAATTCCCTTACTCTTTTCAATAAGTGCCATGGGATCTTTAACATCCACCTGAACTACCACCAATGCAGGTGGATGGGACCTTGCTTTAATGTCTCATCCAAAAGACCGCACCTCAGAAGTGCAGCACCCCTCTCATGCTGCACTACAGTGTCAGTACTGGGATATTAACCCAAGTGCCAGATGTGGGAACTGAACCCACAGCCCTCTGATCTCCTGGCCTGAGAGGCGAGTGTGCTACCTACTGAGCCACTGACATTGCTAATGTTAATGTAGTATGTTTTGTGTATGCTAGTTGCCTTTACTTGTATTTGCTTGTACATGCTCCTGTTATGTGTCTTCAGGACCTCCTTATGAATGAGCTTGTTCAATGGAGTTATTCCTTCAATAAACATAAAACTTGAACTTGATATCCACCATCTCGGGCTCTCGCATTTAAAAAAAAAAAATTCAATTTTCCTTACCCTGTTCTGCAAAACTTCCTTACTCTTTCCTGTCTGATTCAGTTTGCAATTTGTAAAGCTGCCCTTGTAGCCACCTACAGCTTCCTTCACCTCATTGACAAATCATACAGGTTCCTTTGCCTCTTGCCTTTCCTCACCTTTTTCATGCAACATCTGGAAACACCCAATGCTGCATTTTTAATTGCCTTCCATTTTGCTACTACCCCATCCAGCTGCTATACCCTGGAGCTTAAGCAAGCAATAATGCCTGACAGGTTGTGTGGTATTGGGAAATACTGGACCGCCCAGGGGTGTAATGAGGCCCAATGCCACAGGCGGAAGGCCTTATAGCCCCTGGGCAGTCTGGTATTGCCAGTACCGCCCACCCTGGAGGGCACTATTGCTCTTAGAAAATGGGTTTGTTTTGAAAAAAAATAGACTCAGGTTTTGCAATTTAAATAATATATAGTTTTATTTTTTTAATTAATAACTTGAACTATGTAAAAGAAAAACAAAATTCCTTTTTGGGATTCGTGAAATCAACTGAAACGGTGCTGAACCACGTTTTTTTAAACTTTTAACATCAGGGTGTGGAGAAAATAAGAAATTGGTGAGGGTTTAATTAATTTCTGGTAGCTTATGAATTGGATTGGGCTGTTAAAAGTGCAATTAGAGGGCTGAAATACGTTGTGTGTTCCTATCGATGTACTGTCTGTAGGTGGCAGGCTGGTGCAGTTGGTCTCATTTGTATGCTGATTTTTTTCCTGTTCTAGTGCTTCTGTGGAGGTCTCTTGTTTAGAATTTCCATTTGCTGCTGTTAGGATAGAGCTCCAGGCTTTGCGGTCAGACGTGGATGGTGCCCAGTAAGTTGCAAGACTTTGTTCGGAGTGATGGCCAGTAACTGCGATGATTTCTTTACTGCTCAGTCCTGCTCATGAGAGAAGCTGCACATCGGTGGCGCATATACCATGGTTAGTATAGCGCTGAGAAAGATTTGCTTCCTTGCTTAGTTTTGGCATCAAGGAGCCCAAGTAATTCTTTCCCATTGCTTCTTTTGCATGCCAATACAGCTGCTGGTTCAGTTTTTCTTGTGGGGGCCATTTTGGGTGCAGACAGAAGCTTTTAACATCAGGTGGGCACTTGTCTAGATATTTGAGGAATGAGTTTACAGGGCAGAGTGGGTTGTTTTTCTGCTCAAATATGAAACCTCTTGTGTTTTCTTTATTTATTTCTTGTGGATTTTTATGGTTCTTTGTTTCTTGGTTATGGCTTGGAGTGATGTATTGATTGCCTGCTTCATCTTCTTTCACTGTAAAACTGTCCCTTGTTAACTCTCCGAGTCCCTCCCTGCCGTGCCTGGCCACGTGTAGTTGCATATCAAACCACACTTTTTTTAACAAGGCCAGGCACGGTTTCAGGATCCAGTGCAGGGCTGCTCTTTAACTTTTGGAGGTCTGGTTCGTTGATTGCAGGGGGTAGTGTGTGGAGGTATCTTTGTGTTCTTTGCATAAATGTTTAGTACAGCTTGAAGGACGTTGTTTGAGGACTTAAATATTGGGTCTCTGATGATGCCTACAGGTCTCCTGACCTCTGTGGTGCCCAAGTGGTGGTTTATCCCTGCTTGCAGAGTGCAGTAGCCAGCTACAGAATACTCGGTGCTGCCTGTGGTGCTGACCTCGGCGTAGAAGCGCCTGCGGTACTCATTTAACATTTCAAACTGAATTGTTTGCCACTCAGTTTCTATGGGGTCATCTTTTGCCCAGTCCTCGAAAATGGATATTGCCCACTTTGTGTGTTTTACAGTATTTTGCTCCTGATGCAGATTTTCTATGCTGTCTAACTGTTGCTCAGTGAGCGCTATGAAATGGTCACTTACTTGCATTCTTTCTTTTACAGCTCAGCTTCTTTTGGCTTCCATTTCTGATTCCTCATCGTCAGTAAGTATGCTGTTTCTTTTTAATATGTTTATGATGTCAAAATTCACTGGGAACTGGTCTGACATTTTTGCCTGACAGGTATTTTTTTCCTCGCCTCACCAGGTTTAAAAAAAAACTGACGTTGTGGCACTTTGATATGCCAGCTGGTGTTTTGGTCAGGTGGCCGGGAGTTTTTCCTTGCTGGTCATCTATTGAAAGTTAATGTACCCTTTTGTCAGGGGTGCTGGCCAAACAGATGACAGCAAGGAAAAACCCCATTTTCTAACCTGCAATAATCCCTCCATCCTCCCACAATCCACTTTCCTAAAATGTGGCACTAACACCTTGGTCCTGGGATGCTTGGTCCAGAGGATTATACAAACATGTGAAGAAGCCAGCAGAATAAGGCCATGTGGTATATCCAGAATGCTCATATTGCAGGGTCCTCAGCTTAAGCTACTGACCCTGCACCCCTCCCAAATCTCCCACAATTTTTCTTTGCCCCTCACTTGACTCTTATTTTCTCTCTGACTCTATCCCAGTTTCTCTTGAAGCGCTCCACCTTCTTTAATGAGACCACCTCTTCCTACAGTTCATTCCAACAGGCCTCCACCTTCTCAATGAAGAAATGCTTGCAAGCCTCCCTCCTAAACCTTCCCACTCCAACTTACATCTGTGTCCCCTCATATTTTGGTTGCCACTTAGATTAAAGAGTCTTTCCTTATCCATATTATTTATCTTTTCAAATACCTGAAAGTTTAAATCGTATCCTCCCTCTCTCTCCCCTCCAAGTAGTACTTGTTCAGATCCCACCCAACCTCTCCTCAAATGTTTTATCCAGCTGGCCTGTGATCATCTTTGTTGCCCTTCTTTGGACTGTCTTCAGCAGGTTAATTTTTTTTTTTAATATCCTTCTTAAGGTATGGTCACCAGTACTGTACACCATACTGCAGATGCAGCCTCATTAGTGACTTGTACAATGACAGTATCACTTCCTCCTGCCTACTGCTGATCCTCTGTCAGTGCATCTCAACATTTTATGTGACTTTGCTGCTGCTTTCCCACAGTGCATGGAGTGCCTCAGGTCAGTAGTCATCATCACTCCCAGATCCTTCTCATCCTCAGATGCAAATTACCAGACCCCTCCCAGATCTGTCTGGGAGTTCATGGCTCCAGTAGGCATAACTTTACATTTCTTTTTACTGAAGCCAAACTCCTTAATCCTGGAACACCTCTCTAGTTTTCCCAGATCCTCCTTTAGGTCTTGTATGTCTTCTGCTGTGTCCACCCTCCCATAGATCTTCGTGTTGTTCAAGAAAAGGCATATTTTTCCCTTGATATCACCTCAATATCACTGATTAAGACACTGAGCAACACCAGTCTGTGTACTACATGGAACTGGGATCACTTGACTCCCAGGTGCCTTTGACCTTTACTTCCTCAATGAAATCCTGGTTTGAGAGTACCAGGTCTAGGCTGGCCATATCGTTACTATGTTCCCTGACATACTGTACAATGAAACAGTCCTGAAAGTTATCCACCGAGGGCTGATTGATGCATTCTTGCCCCACATCTTTCAGGTTTAGGTCTCCCTTCTGGACCATGTTCCCCATCTTTACAGCCTTCCTCATTTCCCCTCTCGACAACTTATCTCTGGCCTCAGTCTGGATAGGGGGGCCTGTAGCCAACACTCAATCTCAGTTCTCCTAACCACCACAAGCTATTCCTACAGCCCTCTCCAGTCCTCCAATGCAAGCATCATAGTGGTTCCCAGAGCTAGGCATAAGACATCCAGGGATCACACTTTTCAAGTTGTGGGTCCTACCCTGTGGGACATGCTTCCCAGATCCCTGTAAGAGGCCCATCTTGGTGGAGGCCTTTAAGAGAGAGAGACCTTAAGACTCACTTGTTTAGAGAGGCTTTCAATCTGATCTAATCCTCACTGGCTGTTTTAGTCAAATGCTATATTTAAGCCATTTATTATTAATTCTAAAGATTTAATTTGCTATTCTGATACTGTGTCTCTGTGTTTTAAATTCAATGACGCACAGCTCACATAACCCCAGGGATTGGGTGATCAGCTATAAATCTACTACTACTACCACCACTACTACTAGGGAAAAGGAAGGGAAAGGGGAAATTGTTTAACCAGGAAAGGCACACCAAGTCAAAGCTTGGTTCCAGGTGCGACCTTGGAGCACAAGGAAGTTAAGTGACTTGCTCAGGGTCATGCAGTATGCAAGTCAGGACTATGGGATTCAAATCCGGGTCTCCAATTTTGCAGCTCAGAGCCCTAAACCACTGCACTATACTGGCTACAACTACCAAGGGGAAAAGAAAGCAAAGGTGGAAAAATAAAATCACACTATTTAAGGTCACACTACAAAGGAGTTAAGTAAAGCAAAAAGGGGAAAACTAGAAACACGCTATCTAAGGTAAGCGTACAAAGTTAATTCCAGTAAGGGTAGTGGGTGAAGAAATGGGAATGTTGGGAGAGTGTGGTGCAGTGGTTGCAGAGTGGCAGTTTTCAGAGAGACCTTCTAAAGACTGAAATGCTGCCCCATCTACAGGCACCTGTCTGGGCTGGGAGGGAGGTTCTGGACTCCAGGCTGAGCTAGCTAGGATTAGTGGGACCTCTTACACCACCCAGGGGTCACCAAGTCTACCACCACTGTCCCAGAGGATGCCTAGAAGGAGGATCAGCTAAACTGTGGCGGGCTCTGGGAGTGTGAGGTGGGGGGTTCAGAAGCACATTCCCTTGCCTGTGCCACTACAAAACTCATTGGTCACTTTGGTTGGATGGGATAGAAAGGAGGAGGAACCCACAGTAATGGCCAGGGAGATGTGGTGTTCCTTTATAAGGGAGATCCCAAGGTGGGAGGGAAAGGATCACAATACAGGATGAAGCAACTTCTATTGGAGGACTAGATCATTAGGGGCTTAGATCTGGGAACCGAAAGGGGGGAAAGAAGGAGTTGAGCTGCCTTCCTGGCCCCCAAAGGGTAGAAAGCAGATCCTAAGCATTTCTTGAGTGAGAGGCAGGAGGGGAAGCTAATGGAGGTCTGACTCTGAGCAAGTAAGGATACTACTGAGAAATATAGAAACTTCTTGTCTCAGAACATGAAGATCAGGAACTTAAAGGGCACAGAGACAGTGAGTAACTAGGGAAAATAAACCACCCAAAAAATAAATAAAAAATAAACAGAGGAAAGAGTAAGCAGTTAAGGGGCCAAAAATAAGACATGATGGGAGTGGTGCACTGAAGTGGCTGTGGAGCTACAGTTTTCCGGGAGACGTTCTGGAGGATGTGGTGTTGCCCCATCTGTAGGAACCTCTCTGGGCTGGGGGAGGAGGTTGTTCATCTCTAGGCTGAGTTGGCCAGGATTTGGGAGACCTCTTCCCCCAACCAGGGACCACCAGGGCCACTGCTGTTGCCTCAGAGGTTGCCAAGAAAGAGGAGCGGTTGGACCACGGTGGGCTCAGGGAGGGTGAGGGTGGTGGAACAGAGGTGCATCCCTCCAGTTGTACCTCTTCACAATTCATATGCCGTTCTGGCAAAGTGTGGTTCCTCTAAGGAGGCACCCGCAGTAGAGACCAAGGAGGATGCTGGGAACTACCACAAAGGAGACCCACAGAACGGTGGCATGGGACCCCACAGGGGAAGGAAACAACTCCTGGTGGAGGACTCCATTGTTGGAGGGGTAGGGAAGAGGGAAGTAAGGTGCCTGCCTGGCACCATGGCTTGGATAGACAGGGAGCGAATCCTCAGGATCGCTGGAGCAGCTGCATGGGGGAGGGAGCTGGATGTCATTGTCCACCTAGGGACAAATGGCCTGGCTGAGAAAGGGATCAGAGCAGTGCAGGAAGAGTTTGTGGAGTTGGGGAGGGGCCTCAGGCAAAGTAACATGCATAGTAACCTTTCTGGAGGTGCTGCCTGTCTATGGTATGGGTGAGGCTAGGGTGCTCCACACCATGGGATTCAATCAGTGGTTGAAAAACTGGTGCAGAGCTCAGGGATTTGGCTTCATTGGGGAATGGAGGTTTACCTGGAGGGATGCAGGTCTATACTGGCATGATGGTCTATATCTGTCCAGGAGGGGAACCAGGATCCTAGGTGATAGGTTTAAATACTTCATTGGCAAGCATTTAAACTAGCCAAGGGGAGAAGCACTGGAAAGGAGCAGGGAAATCCCAGCCCCCCCAAAACAAAAAATCAGGGTACTAAATGAGGTAAACACCAAGCTAGAGATGTCGAAAGGGAGAAGGGCAGGGGTAAATGGAGAAAATGACAAAGGGATAAGGACAGGGATTGGGCAAAAAGGGGTAAGGTCATAAAGAAATGGAGGGTAATGAGTACCAATGCCCATAGTCTGGGCAACAATCTCCCTGAACTGGTGGCCTTGATGGAAGGGGGATGCCTGGATATCATAGCAGTCACAGAAACATGGTACACAGAGAACCATGACTGGGATGTTAATATACCAGGGTACACAACCTACAGGAGAGAGAGGGAGGTTAGAAGAGGGGGAGGAGTAGCTCTCTATGTAAGGGAAGAGATCAAGGCAGTGGAACAAAAGAGTAAACAGGGTGGAGAGGAGGCACTGTGGGTCACCTTTGAGACTGGAATTGGCACCACTATCCGCACAGGGGTTGTATACAGACCCCCATGTCAGGGGAAGGGAATGGACAGTGATATGATAGAAGGCATCTTTAGGATGGCAGAGAAAGGGGAGATACTGTTGATGGGAGACCTGAATATGCCAGATGCTAACTGAAGCACCTTTGCCATAGCCACATCCAAGAGCAGAGCCATTCTTGATGTCCTACAGGTGGCATGCCTCAGACAGCTAGTTTTGGAACCCACTCATGAGGGAGCAATCTTAGACCTCATACTCTCAAATGAGGACAGTGAGAGGATCTCAGATCTAGAAGTGGGTAGCCATCTTGGAACAAGTGACCACCAAACAGTGTGGTTCATGATAAACTCAGCTACAAAGTCAAGCCATACAAAAGTGAGGGTACTGGACTTCAGAAGGGCTGACTTTGGCAAGATGTGAGAGTGCCTTAGAAAAGCACTAGCAAACAGGCTAGAAAGAGGGGTGGAGCAACAATGGAGAAACATCAAAACTGCCATAATAGAGGCAAGAAGCCTTTGTGTAAAGCAAATGAACAAATCAAAACAAAAGAAATAGCCACTATGGTTCTTAAAAGAGGTGGCGGAGAAGGTTAGGGAGAAAAAAATAGCATTTAGGAAGTATAAGGAAACACAGAAGGAGCAGGACAGATAACTGTACCAATTAAGGCAGAAGGAAGCAGGGAGGGAGGTCAGAATAGCAAAGGCCCAAACTGAGGAAAAGATAGCCAACTCAGTTAAGAAGGGGGATAAAACCTTTTATAGATACATCAGGGATCATAGAAAGACAAAGGGAGGGATAGTGAGACTGAACTGAATAGACAGTGGAAGGGCAGAGAGGGACATTGAAAAAGCAGGGATACTGAATGAATACTTCTGCTCAGTATTCACAAAACAGGAGGTGGGAGAGGTGCCTAATCTAGTTAACAGAAACACTCTGGATGGGGGGGTCGATCCCATTCCTTTCACAGAAGAAAGGGTTTTGAAAGAACTCCTAAAACTGAAGGTGGACAAAGCAATGAGGCCTGACGGAATTCACCCAAAAGTCTATGTAGGCTATGTCCACAGCCCCTCCCTGATCTACTTTGGTCACCCAGTCAAAGAAATCTATTAGATTCCTCTGACATGACCTTCCCACTGTGAATCCATGCTGCCTTGGGTCCTGTGCTCTGCTGGCCTCTAGGTGCTCAACAATTCTTTCTTTCAGAAGCAGTTCCATCATTTTCCCTACCACTGAGGTCACGCTAACAGATCTGTAGTTTCCTGCCTCTACTTTGCTCCCACTTTTGTGAAGAGGACTCATATCTGCCCTCCTCCAGTCCTTAGGTAACATAGAAACATAGTATTTGATGGCAGATAAGGACCACTTGGCCCACCCAGTCTGCTCATTTCCTCACCTAATGGATAAGCTGCAGCTCCTAGTTAACCAACAACCTACTTCCTCTTACTCCCACCCCCTAGAACTGCCTTATGTCTGTCCCATGTATTCTTGAATTCCTCCACTGTTTTTGACTCTACAACCTCCTCAGGAAGGCCATTCCATGCATCCACAACCCTCTCTGTGAAAAAATACTTCCTCACATTACCTCTGAGCCATTCCCTTTTGTTCTTGCACAACTCTTTTTCTGAATGATGCTACCCTCTTGGATTTTGTTGATTCCCATGAGGTACTTGAAACTTTCTATCATGTCCCCCCCCTTTCCTTGAGTTTATACATATTAAACTCCTTAAAGGAAAACTACACCCAAAACTTGAAAAAATATGTGATGTGCAGAATGTTTTAATTTGTATGTGAAGTTCTAGTGTTTCCTTTCTTCTGACTGGTATTAGGAGTTTTTCCTAAATTAGCCTGCTAGCTTTAGGGTAGTTTTATGACCTGTGGAGATCACCATATCAAATAGTTTTATTACATTTCTTTGTCTTACAGTGCACCTTGTTTCATGTAATGGTGATATAGCAGAGCCCATAAATCCAGCAGAAAGCATTGCATTACAATCAGTTCACAGCAACAGAGATGGCTATATTTTAAAATCTGTAGAATTCAGCTTGGTGACCACCCTCATCCTAAAGGTTTTACTGTCCTGAAAAACTTTGCTGCTGGTAATTTTTGTGTAGCTTGTAAAGCTTCCAAGATATTTAGTTTGTTTGGCATGCGTGTGCTGAATGTTGGGTCTATCTTACATCACAGTCACATGAGACAAAATGTGCTGTGGGAACCAGAAATACAATTACACTATCAGGTATGGAGATCCACAGGGGTCGTAAAACTAGCATAAAGCTAGCAGGCTAATTTGGGAAAAACTCCTAATACCAGTCAGAGGGAAGGAAACACTAGAACTTCACACACAAATGAAAACACTCTGCACAACATATATTTTTTCAGGTTTTGGTGTATTTCCTTTAAGTCTCTCTTCATATGTCTTCTGGTTCAGACCCTGCACCATTTTAGTTGCCCTCCTCTGGACTGCCTCCATCCTGTCTATGTCTTTGTGGAGATTGGGTCTCCAGAACTGCAAGCAGTACTCCACCATCCTCCCATGATTTGTTAAAAAGGGTAGACAGTGGTGTCATTAGCTCTCACCTTACTTCTTTTAGAATTCAGGAGTAAATCCTGTCAAGTCCCATTGCTTTGTCCACCTTGAGTTTTCGAAGTTCTTTCAGAACTCTTTCTTCTGTGAAAGGCCTGGTAATGACCCCCCTATCAAGAGTGCTTCTATTGATTGGTAAACTCCTCCTCTTCTTTAGCGAATACTGAGCAGCAGTATTTGTTCAGTATCCCTGCTTTTTCACTGTCCCTCTCTGCTCACCCGCCCTCCCCTTTTTAAGCTTCACTATCACTCCCTTGGTCTTTCTTTGCTCCCTAGTGTACCTATGAGGTTTTATCCCCCTTCTTAACCGAGTTGGCTATCTTTTTCTCAGTTTGGGCCTTTGATGCTTTTTTTTTTTTAATACATAATTTATTATAAAATCAACATATTATACACATTTTAGGACACAACAAACAGTGGACATTACCATGGCTATTATACATACATAAGCAAGGAGTATCTATACATAGGCATCATGACAGATAAACTGCTTAGACATAAGTAATTTCACAAGAAATAATTTTATCATATTATATACTTGATAAATTTAAATATACCATATATTAGCAACTAATCTATATTACAAGACAATAAATTGAGTCTAATTAGAGTCCATATGCAAATTCCCCCTTCTCCCATTTCTCTATGTCTTTATTATATAGTTTCCATACATTAGAGAAATCCTTAAAATACTCATAGTTATAAAGTGCAGCCAAACATAGTTGTCTCCTTATATATTTTGGGAAATTACCTCTTAATGTTCTACCTTTCCAATATTTTAAGATAAGTCTTTTAGTAGATATGATGTTGGATTGAACAGTTATCCTATGATTTTTCTCTAAACTCAGTACATTGTACATTCCCAGTATCATAATTTTAGGATCCATCCAAGAAGTAAGAACCACATGTATTTGCTGCATTATCTGGAAAGATTTAATCCACCAAGTTTTAATAACTGGACAAGTCCAAAACATATGTAATATATCAGCTGATGGCTCTTTGCAGTGCCAACAGAAATCATTAGATAGTAGTTTCATCTTAAACAATCTAAGTGGGGTAAAGTATGCCCTATTCAATATCTTAAATTGTATTACTTTATCTTGAGACAATTTATAATGAGCTGTTATATTAAGGGCCAGGCTCCACTGTATATCAGTATAAGAGGTCTCTAACTCTTGTTCCTATTTATTAACTGCCCGTTTATAAATTTGAGTGTGGGACTTTTGTAAATTTCTATTTAACCAAGCAAAAATTGAAAGCATGTTATTGGCTTGAATTACTATTAGTTTAGTCTCTATTGATTTATTGTTTGGGGCCCTTTCCCATCTTGAATAATCTTTCCTATAAAGGCCTGATAGTTGTTTAAACTTCATTAATTGAGTTATGTCTAAATTATATTTTTCTTTGAATTTGTCTGATGTAAGAAATTTCCCCTTATCAAGAAAGCAGTTCCATCTATCTATTCCCAAATTTAGCCACACCTTATTTTGTAAGGGTTTTCCAGCTAATGTATAGTTTAAATTATTCCATATCTGGTTTTCAGGGGAAAGATGTAATTCCCATTGAACTTTATTTGTATATTTTATTATTGTATCAGCTAAATAGTTTACTATAACAGATCTTGAATTTTTGAATTTTCTAGCTGAAATCTGGAAAATTCAACTTGTTCCTTAAAAGCAAAGCATATTATTTGATTAAGAAGTTAGAGTCAATTTTTCCCGATTTTCCTGAAAGGCCCACCCCAACGTCCTCTTCATCTGATAAGATAAAAAGTATTTCTCCATATCTGGACAAGCCAAGCCTCCTGATTCCATTGGAAGACATAGTTTATCCCATGCAATTCTAGGATTTTTATTGTTCCAAATGAATTTTTTAAAGAGTTTATGTATCTGGTTGAACCAAGAATTAGGAATAGGGGCCAACATGGTTTGTAATCTATATGACAATAAAAGGACTGTCATCATTTTTATGACTTGAATTTTACCACTAAAGGATAAGGGGATTTTAAACCAACACTGAAGTTTAATTCTAACTTCTTCAACCAACTCTTTGAAATTAGGTTTGAACATCGTACCCAGCTGATTAGTTATAATAATTCACAAATATCTCATTCCTTGAGTTTTAACTTTTGTGGCTAAAACTTGTTGTATTATTTGAGGGTCTTGGATGTTAAAGGTAATCATTTCTGATTTTTGTTCATTAATTTTATAACCAGATACTTTATAAAATATATTTATAACTTGATTTAGCTCTTCTATACTTTGGGCTGGGTCCAGTAAAATCAAAAGAACATCATCTGCATAAGCATTAACTTTTGTCTCTATCTGGTTTATAATAATGCTCTATATTCTTGAATTAACTCTAATATCTTTTAAGAAAGGCTCTAAACCCAAAACAAAGAGGGTAGGAGAGAGTGGACAATCCTGCCTAACTCCTCTAAATAACGATATTTCCTGTGAAAGGTATCCATTTACTATAATAAAAGATGCAGGAGTTGAATATAAAGCTTTAATAGAAGCCACAAATGCAGCCAGAAATCCAAAATCCTTCAAAATTTGGAATAAATAATTCCATTCCAGTCTATCGAATGCTTTAGTTGAATCAAGTGCTAAAAAGACGGCTGGTAAATCTGCATTTTGTAAATATGCTACTAAAAATTGGATTTTAGTTAATCCTGATTGTATTAGCCTCTCTAGTACAAAACCAGTTTGACTGCTGTGAATTAGCCCTGGAAGATAAGGAAGTATTCTATTTAATATTTTAGAGAACATTTTGTAATCAGTGTTCAATATTGTTATAGGTCTATAATTCTCAATTTTTCTATTAGATTTCCCAGACTTTAAAATGACAGTGATATATGCTTGTGAAAATGATTGGAGTACTTTTTAGTCTGAACAATCTGATTTAATAACATGTAGAGAATTGGTATTAAATTGGTATTAAAATATCTTCCAGGGCTAAATAAAGTTCTAATGGAATATCATCAATACCCGGTGACTTAGCTCTGGCCATCTAATGAATCATAATTTTAAATTTCTTTCTCAGAAATCTCCTTTATCAGAACCTAGGCCTCTTCAGTAGACATCTTGGATTTGACCAGGGAACCACAGTATCCAATCTCATCGCTTGAAGGGACACACTCCGAAGAATATAGTTTAGAGTAGAATCTGGTAAATTCTCCCCAAATACCAGTTTGATCTCTAATTATCTTCCCCTCTTCTGATTCTAATACTAGAATCTCAGACTTCTGCTTATCCAAAGCTTGGATTCTAGCAGATACAGTTTTCCCAATCACTTCACTAGAACACTTCCATTTTTTATTATATCAGGCCCAGGTACTTTTTGTCTTAGCATAATCTGTAGATTCTAGTAATTTTCTAAAATTAGTTAATTCTTCTATCTTAGAAGAATCTCCTGCTTTAACTGCTTCTTCTAATTTATGTAGTTTACCATCTAAGAATTTTTGTTGTTGTAGTCTTTTTAATTTTTCCAACTTTGTTCTGAGACCAACCAACCACGTAAGGTTGCTTTAAAAGCATCCCAACTCTCTATTTCCATGGTACTAGATACCTTATTTTCAGACATAAAAAACTTAACATTTCAGGAAAGTTTCTCCAGGATCAAATCAACCTGTAACAGGACATTGTTTAGTCTCCACAACCTATTTTTCTGATTTCCTTTCTGTGCAATCTTTAGTCCAAAAATCACTGGACTGTGATATGATATCAATCTAACATAAATTTTAGCCCATAGCTCAGAGTTATCACTTATTATAACTCTGGACATAAAAATATAATCTAATCTAGAATAGGCCAAATGTCTGTGTGAAAAGTAGGTGTAGTCTTTTTTTCCACCATTACATTCTCTCCAAATGTCTGCTAAATTATTCAGATCTAAAATGTTTTGGAGTAATTTTGTTTTGTATTTATCTCACCCTGATGCCATTGAGGTTTTATCTGGATCTGAATTCAAAATACAATTTAAGTCCCCATCTATTATAAAATTCCCTTCATTCCATGTATACATCAATTTGTTTAATTCTGCTAGGAAATTATTGTATCCCTTAAAAGGGGCATATACTGATCCAAAAACAAACACATTTCCAGCAATTTTAGTTTTAACTAAATAATTATTCCTTGTTTATCTCCAATTACATCTAGAATTTATCCTTTAAAGGATCTTTCAAAGAGGAGGACAATGCCTGCACTCCTCTTAGAGGTTGTGGTGGAGAAATATAACTTTCAAGGGTATCTGCTCTAAGTTTTTCCCACTCTTGGACATTTAAATAAGTTTCCTGTAACATAGAAACACCAGACTTTATTCTTTTAAATCTACATAAAACCCTGCATCTTTTAATCAGAGAATTGATACCATTAACATTCCAAGTACACCCTACTAAAGATGCCATCATATCCAATTTACTTCTCTTCTTCTCATTTTATTCCATTGCTTAGAAAATATGTACCTGATTGTGTCCCTTTTTGATAAAAATACCGCACAAAACCAGTGCTCCCCTTAACCCCCCCCCGAAGCCTGCAAACAAACAGGCATCATCCCACATCACTTGATACAATTGACAGATTGAAGCTAGTCCCCTCCAGGACAGACCACCATCCAAACAATATTTCATAATCCGTTTCATCCATTTTTGAGCCCTGCGAACATTGTAGGTAATCTTAACTTCAGATCCAATACTGCCTCATTTACAGAGTTATAAAGGATAGTCTGGGTATTCAATAATACTTTGAGCTTCGCTGGAAAAACAACATATGCTTTTATTCCCTCAGACCATAGCTTTTGCTGAATACCCCCATAACTTTTCCTTAGCTCCCACAAGGATTTGGAATAATCATTTTTTAAGGAAAACTGGCTGCCCTCTAAAGATAAATTTCTTATTTTTATAAAATGCTTGCTTAATCAATTCTTTACCCTGTGGTGATATGTTAGCAATAGCAGGCCTACATTTTTTAGAATCCCTTTGGAGGCTTAACCAATGAATTCTATCAATAATAGGGAGATCATGATCAGAACCGAACAGCTTAGCAAAGATGTCTTTTATAATACTTTGCAGAGATGATTTCTCCACCCATTCAGACAAAATTCCAATCATCCGAATGTTGTTCCTCCTTGCTCTGTTCTCTTGTTCATCCATTTTCCCTAGCAAAATTAACTGCTGCCTCTTTAAGGATCCAACCACTTTTTTCAGAGGAGTCACAATATCTTCTAAATTACTGAGTCTTTGTTCTTACTCAGTTAATCGTTCCAAGCCTTTCTCTAATTTAGAGTCCATAATGGAAATGCTCTCTGTAAGTTCCTTGATGGATTCTGGAAGGCCCTGCAGCTTTTTAGTTGTGTCTCGAATTTCTGAGATACTTTGTATCAGCTGATGGGCCCAGACTTGGGGTACTTCCTTTATTTAATTTGGAAATTGAGGGTAATGATGAATTAGAGGCTCCTGACTTGCAGATTCTATATTTACATTAGATGCTGATTTTATCAATTGCTCTGGTTCAGCCTCAATCGATGCATCTAGCATTTCTCCTGGTGGAATTTCTACATCTCTTTGAGAGGAAGATAATTTGCTATTAATAGCTTTAACTTTCTTTTTGCCCTTATTATCACTTTATGGGGGCATATTGTATTTAGAGCCAGATAGATCGCAACAGTTTTTAAATGGAAGCCACAACTGTTTATATTTTATTGATCTTGCCTCTAAAAGGCTTCCAAAATTTTGCTTATGTGTAGGAGTAACAATTGGATGTGGGGAGCATTGGCTTTTCTTAGCAGCTTGAAATAGTTTCAATATCATTTTCACCCTTATTTCCAGATTATGCAGTTCTTCTCCCATATGCCAAATCCAAAAACAAGTTCCACTCAGGAAATTTTCTTAATATTCTTTTTTCCATCAAATCATGCTAAACAGTAAATCTTTAAAGGCAGTAGATGGAAAGTGGTAAATCTGCATCGATATGCTGCAATAGTAGGAGAGTTCCTTATGTGCACAGACATTCACCTTCTATTATACCATAGTAGCACTGTAATAAGTTAAACAGACAGAAGCAAATTTATTTATCTGAACAGACCTTCTCTTTCCATAGTCCGTTCTACCCAGCTCAACAAAGTTCACCTCAACAATGGGACTAGCATTGGCGTTGACCTAGTCAGAAATGCTGGAGTGGTGATAGCGTCTGGTGTTGGCGGTTTCGAACTTAATTTCAAGGCCTTGGTTGATCGTTCAGGTGTTTGGAAAGATCTCCTTTGTGGTAAATACAGCACAAGTGAAGAAAAGAAGTTCATTTTGCGCCATCAAGTCTAAACACTAAGCCATCTTAACTCAGCCCACTACTACCGCAATTCTTACAAGCATGCCACACGTACCCGCATTGATAACATGCTTAAAGTTCTTGAGCTTTACCGGCTATAGCAAGCTCTGTACCAATGTGGTTGAAAGATGACCGAGCAACCGAGACGTTGCTTCTGCCATATCTCCATTTAAACTCTGGAGCTGGTGCTTAATTTTTAATTCAGTTCCCACCTAGGGATGGATTGGCCTTCCATAACATAGCTTCTGTCAGCTCAGCTTTTTGTGAAAGAAGAGGAACCAAAACAGACTGTCCGAAAACTTCAACCACCTAGAAGTCCGTGGTAATGGCTAAGAAGACTCACCTGTTGTGGCCGCTCAGAGCAGGGGAGAGCAACAGCATTCTGCTGCCTAGCCCATCCTCTGGCATAATGCATTGCTATGTCATCACCACCAAAAGGCCTTTGCTATTCTGACTGCCTTCCAAGCTTCCATCTGTTTTAACGGTGCAGTTTCTGTCCTGCTCCTTCTGTTTCCTTATACTTCCTGAATGCTATCTTTTTCTCCCTAACCTTCCCCACCACCACTTTTGAGAACCATTGTGGTTTTTTTCTTTTGATTTGTTTTTTTGCTTCACACAAAGGCTTGTTGCCTCTGTGATTACAGCTTTAATGTTTCCCCATTGTTCCTCCACCCGTCCTTCTTGCCTATTTGCTAGTGCTTTTCTGAGGCACTCTCCAATTTTGACAAAGTCAGCCCTCCTAAAGTCCAGTACTCTCACTTTTGTATGGCTTGACTCTGGCTGTGTTTATCATGAACCACACTGTTTGGTGGTCACTTGTTCCCAGATGACTACCCACTTCTCGATTTCAGATCCCCTCGCCATCCCTGTTTGAGAGTACCAGGTCTAAGACTGCTCACTCCTGAGTGGGTTCCAAAACTAGCTGTCAGAGACATGCACCCTGTAGAGCATTAAGAATGATCCTGTTCTTGGATATAGCTAGAGCAAAGGTGCTCCAGTTACCATCTGGCATATTCATGTCCCCATCAACAATATGTCCCTTTCCTCTGCCATCCTAAGGGTGCCTTCTATCATTTCCTTGTCCATTTTCTCCCCTCGAGATGGGAGTCTGTAAACAACCTCTGTGCAGATTGTGGCGCTGTTTCTGGTCTGCAGGGTGACCCACAGTGTCTCCTCTTCTCCATGTTTAACCTTTAGTTCTGTTGCTTTGATCCCTTCTCTTATGTAGAGAGCTACTCCTCCTCCTCTTCTACCCTCCCTGTCCCTCCTGTAGACTGTGTACCCTGTTGACATCCCAGTCGTGGTTCTCTGTGTACCATATTTCTGTGACTGTCACGATAGCCAGGTGTCCTTCTTCCATCAGGGCCACCAGTTGAGGGAGCTTATTACCTAGACTATGGACATTGGTACTCACTACCGTCCATTTTTTGATGGCCTTACCCCTTTTTTCCACATCCCTGTCCTTACTGCCTTTGCTTTCTTCTTCACTTACCCTTGCTCTTCTCCATATCAACCTGTCTATCCTGCTGTTTATCTCACTAACTACCCAGATTTTTTTTTGGGTGGTGGGTCTAGGATTTTACTGCTCCTTGTCAATGCCTCTCCTTAGTTAGTTTAAATGCTTGCCAATGAAGCATTTAAACTTATCACCTAGGATCCTGGTTTCCTCCTGGACAGATGCAGACTATTAAACCAATATAGGCCTGCATCCCTCCAGGTGGATCCCCAGTCCCCAGTGAAGCCAAAACCCTGATCTTTGCACCAGTTTTTCAACCATTGATTGAATCCCATGGTTCAGCACACCCTAGCCTCACCCATGTCATAGACAGATAGCACCTCTGAGAAGGTTCTAGCATGCTACTTGTCTAAGGCCCCTCCCCAACCCCACAAACTCCTCCTTTTTTTTACTGTGCTTTTTGTCCCAGGTTGCTCAACCATCTGCCAGCTCCTGCCCCAGTCTAGCTTCCCCAATGGCCGCCATCCACTGCAGGTATCCCCTGGCTTACCCCCCGAGTGGGGCCACAGCCTCACAACTCACCCATCTCCGATGGGTAAGGTGTCAGTGAACTGACTCTGCCTCCTGACTTTCCCCAGGGCAGGGTTTGGGGCAGTGGTGAGACTTGGGACCAGTATTTCATCTGCAGCAGCATGGTGAGGAGCCATGAAGACCTGGGAGCAGGAAGCATCATCCAGAGCACCCAAAGTAATTTTCTTTGTTTTTCTGGGAGGTGGGGATGTGCAATGATGTCCGGCATCTGCCCCGCCTTCTGAACAAGCTGACACTGGGTGCTGTTGTGCTCCTGGCCTCCACCAGAGGTCCCTGTCACACTGAGTGTACTCTCCACCCTTTTCCCAGAGAAGGAGAGCAGTCCGCGGGATGCTTCATCCTTCTCCTCCCCCCGCCAGCCCTCTGGTGGCCCAGGTCCAACCTGAAGTCAGATTTCCAGCATTGCAAGTGGAAACTCAACCACTGCACTGACAGGTCAGCCCCACAAACTCCTCCTGCACCACTGCAATCCCTTTCCCAGCCAGATCATTTGTCCCTAGGTGGACAATGACATCCAACTCCCTCCTCCATGCAGCTGCTTCTGCGAGCCTGAGGATTTGCTTCCTGTCCATCCAAGCTATGGCATCTTACCTCCTTCTCCCCTTCCCCCAGTTCTACCCTCCTAACAGTGGAGTTCCCCAACAGGAGTTATTTCCTTCCCCAGTGGGGTCCCATGCCACCCTCCTGTGGGTCTCTTTTGTGGAGGTTCCCAGCATCCTCCTTGGTCCCTACTGCAGGTGCCTCCATATAGTAACCACACTCTACCAGAATGGCATACGAATTGTGGAGAGGTACAACTGTAGGGATGTGACTCTGTTCCACCACCCTAACCCTCTCTGAGCTTACTGTGGTCCAACCACTACACTTTCTTGGCAACCTCTGAGTCAGTGGCAGCAGCCATGGTGGACCCTGGGAGGGAAAGGATGTCCCCTGATTCCAGGCTAACTCTGCCAGGAGATAAGTAACTTCCTCCTTCAGCCCAGAGAGGTGCCTGCAGATGGGACAACACTGCATCCTCCAGAACGTCTCAGAAGGACTGCTATTCCACAGCCACTGCACTACTCCCATCATGTCTTATTTGTGGTCCCTCAAAGTACAGTTACATAAGAACTTACCGTAACAGTCGATCTTTGAGAGAGGCTCTTGCAGTAGGTATTCACATATAGGACTGACCTGCCAGGTGTCAGGACCCCACGGAAAAATTTCTAGCTAGCAGTCTCTGGCGGTGGACTGCCCCCATGTCAGGTGACCAGCATCATGTGACATCGGTAAAAAGGGGGTGGTCCCCCACACCCGCCTTCCAGTTCTTTCCCATCAAAGTCCAAAAGAGGCAAGATGAGAGAGAAGAGGATATTTCCCCTGATGTAAACGGAGCAAAGAAGCTTAGGGGGATGGAGGGCGGAAAGGCAATACCTACTGCAAGAGCCTCTCTCGAGGATCTACTGTTATGGCAAGTTCTTATGTAACTGTACTATCTTACTTCGAGAGGGCTCTTTCAGTAGTTATTGCCTTCTTAGAGACTTCCAACTGAGCAAAAGTTCTGTCCCCACAGAGAATATGGTAAGTTGAAATAGCTGCCATGTGGACCTTCAACGAGGGATGGCTGAGACCCAGATTGAAGAGATGACACACGTAGTCCAGGACTTTATTGGCTGGGCACAAGAAAGATTCCAAATCCTTTGAGTTTGCCCAGATAGAAAAACGTTTCCACTTCATGACGTAGGTGGACCTAGTGGAAGGCTTCCTGGCCTCCACCAAAATGTCTACTACTAGAGGAGAGACTCCAAAGTGGGCTTTAGCTATGTCTACAGGAGCCATGTATGGAGATGAAGGGATTTGAGACCTGGATGAACAAGAATCCCCTGATCCTGGGCCAGCAATTGCTGCAACAGAGGAAGAGGAAGTGGAGGTTCCTCAGAAAACTGTTGCAGAAGAGAGAACCAAACTTGCCTGGGCCAGAAAGGAGCAATGAGGATCAATTTGAGCTCTTTCTGATCTGAGTTTGTTCAGGACCCTCAGAATTAGAGGAATGGGAGAGAAGGCATAAACAAATCTGTTACTCCAATCAGAGACAGAGTGTCCTCCCAAAAATGTCTCACCCTGGAACGAGTGAGCAAAAGGTAGGAAGTTTTGTGTTTTGGGGAGAGGCAAAGAGGTCTATCTGAGGTGTTCTCCAATGCCGAATAATATAGTTTATGACCTGTTGGTTTAACTCCCATTCGTGTGGCCTGGTTGAGGACAGACTGAGTTCATCTGCCAGTGTGTTTTCCTCTCCCGGAACGTGGACCGCGGTCAAGTGAAGGTGATGTTGGGCTGCCCAATGCCAGACTCTCATCGCTTCCTAGCACAGAGGGTAGGAATGTGTTCCTCCCTGTTTGTTGAGGTACCAGACTACGCACATGTCTGATTATACAAGGAGGTGACTGGGGAAGATGAAGGAGAGTAAACCTGAAGGGCACAAAGGACTGCTCTCAGTTTGAGCACATTTATGTGCAGGTGATGTTTGAACTTGGACCAGCTGCCCTGGGTCTTGTGAGACCCTAGATGGGCACCCCAGCCTTCCCCTGACATATCCGTAGTCAACATCTGGGAGGGGGGTTTGATGCAGAAGTGCACTCCATGCACAGGTTCTCCTGAACCATCCACCAATGCAAGTCCCAGATCTTGGGATCTGATACTAGTACCTCTTGGTCTAGAGCATCCTGGTCTGGGTCCATTGCGACGAAGCATCCATTGAGAGATCCTCATATGGAGCTGGGCGAATGGGACTGTAGGAATGGCAGCTGCCATTAGCCCGAGGAGGTGCAGAACTGACCTGGCTCTGACCCTCCCAAGCGGTTGGACAGAGGACGAGCCTGGAGGGTGTCCAACCTGTCCAGAGGCAAGAAGGCTTTGCCAGGCAGTCATGTCCAAATTGCCCCGATAAATTGGAGCCATTGGAAAGGGACCAAATGGGACTTGTCTTAGTTGATGGTGATACCCAGGCTGGTAAAACCTGCAGGTAAGGAAAGGGAGTGCAGGGTTTCTCCCTGGACGGGGCCGCCAGGAGCCAGTCGTCCAGGTACGGGAATATCTGAACTCCCTGGGTACACAAGTGGGCCGCTACCACAGACAGGCATTTGGTAAACACTCGGAGGGCCGAGGAAAGACCAGATGGGAGGTCCTTGAATTGGTAGTGGTCCCCAGAACACAAAAATGAAGGAATTTGCAGTGGGAAGGGCATATAGGAATAAGCAGGTAGGCATCCTGTATGTCCAAAGCGCACAGCCACTGTCCTGGCGAAGCAGAGGAGAAGGCTCTGCAAAGAAAGCATTCTGAAGCATTTGTACTCCACAAGCATTTTCAGCAGCTGAGGTCTAGGATGGGCATCAGATCTCCCATCTTCTTTGAGACTAGGAAGAAATGGGACTAGTAACCTGTCCCCCAAAAGATGAATGGGGACTGGTTCTATTGCCACCTTCGAGAGAAGGGAGTGGATGTCTTCTAGGACCAGAGGAAGATGTTGCAGGGAGTAGGAGAACTGAGAGGTTGGTCTTCGGGGTGGCTTCTGCAGAAACTCTAGTGAGTGTCCTGCAGATATTAACTGGACACCCAAGCATCTGTTGTTATTCTCTCCCAACCCAATTGATGGTAGCAGAATCTCCCCTACTGGTTCCCCGGCAGAGGCAGGAAGTCAAGTGGTGTGGGGCAGCGCAGCGGTCAAGGTTCCCACAGCTTTTTTGCTGGGGGGAGTCTTGATTGCTGGAGGGGCCCAATGTCTGTTGGCGCGTTTTGCTTGTGGCTTTTGTCTTCGCTGGTTTTGGTGATGAAAGGAACGTTGCTGCTCTTGAGGGGGCCTGTACATAGTCTGGACAGACTTGAGTGTAGTACTCTTCTCCTGCAGTTCAGTAATGATGTTCTTGACATCACCCCTGAACAGCAACAAACCCCTGAAGATAGCATCCTGTATGGCGGATTGTACTTCAGAGACCAAACCTGACATGCGTAGCCAGGCATGACATCAGAAGCCTACAGCAAAGCCAAGCTCCTTCCTGCTGTGCCCACTTCATCACAGGTGGCACATAACATGTGCCGACAGGCCGAGCTAACATAACGGATAAGGTCTCCCACTTCCTGCTTAGTCTGTGAGTCAGGAAGGGAGTCCAACTAGATTCCCCTGACTAAGGATGGTCTTCTGGAAATCCCCATATATGTAACATAATTAAGGTCCCTGATCCCTAGAATAAATCTTCTTCGTACTGGTCCAGAAACCAGGATTCCTTATCAGGTGGAGATGAGCTGAGGTGTTTTGGATTGGCGGAGTGGCCGTGAGTGGCACTGATGATGACCAAATCCGCCTTGGGGTGAAGATTAAGAAAGTCTACACCCTCCGGAGCCTGATATAGCCTGTCCGCCTTCCTCGGAAGGGGGGCTAATGCAGACGGTTGTTTCCAAATAGTGGTAACAAGATCCGCGTGAGGCTCTATCCAGGGTAGAATCAGCGTAGGAGTTGTCTCAGGCAGGTCCAGATGGGCAGTGAGTTTTTTACACTGTGGGTCTGGCTCCACTGATTTCCACTGATGTACCTCCTAGATTTTCCTTAACTCCAGAATGAAGGGGGCCTCCAGAGGGAACTTTGGAGGATCCCTCAGCCTGGGATAATCCGGAGTATGGGGCTCGTGTTTGGAGTCAGGGTGGCCAGACTCAGAGTCCGAGTCGGAAGTTTCTGATGAGGAGGAAGATGACTCCTCCCTAGGAGGGGGAGGAATAGCTCCTCTGGGAAGTTTCCGGGAGCACATATCCTCCCCACCTTGGGCACCAGAGGGCTCTCCTCTAATGTTGGGCAGGGTGGAGGGAGTCTCCTGTCTCCGGCGAAGGGGATCCTGTATAGGGTCCGGCATCAGTAGACAACTCTTGACCTCAGCTCACCAGGAGGCCAAGGTCTCCATCAGATCCACCAGCAGCTGAGGAGTGGGTGGCAGAGGTGGAGGAGGTGGGGATACAGATATTGAGGGTATCCATAAAAGGGTATCCACAACCGATGGGTAGTCTGGCATCAGGTACTGAGGCATTGGGTACTACCAGGATATTGTGGCATGAGTACTGGGGCACGAATACTGAGGGCAGTATTACCAGCACTGGGTAATACAGTTCGGGTACCGGGTCGTAGGGTCTCTGCGTGAGCCAAGAGGGACTAGCAGGAAGGCCCTGCTGGTGGGCCAGATGGTGGGAATGCTGGCCCTGTGAGGCATCAGCATAGCATGGGTATACCTTCAAAAGTATCCAAAGCACCTGACAAAGGAATAGGCCTATCGCCATGTAAAGGGACGCCATATGGCATCGGGTCGGCTGGCGCCGGGACCAGTGTTTGAGGATCTCGGCCAGGGGTCCGCATAGGAGAAGGGTTTCTGACAGCAGCATCTGAGAATCCTCTGTGATGACCGGGAAGGAGGATTATAATCCCAGGATCAGTCGAGATGTGGGGACCTCAGAGGGCAATGTGGTGAGAAATCATGGAGAGCCTGGGGCTTCAAACTGATCAATGGGGTCTGGCACATGCTTCTTGGTTAGGCGGGTGTCGGTGGAACCAGCGTCCAACTTATCGTCCGAATCCGGGTGGATGTCAGAGGAGCCAGCATCTGACTTATTGGACTCCCTTCCTGAGGAAGACCGTGAAGTAGATGCGGGCTTGTCGGGAGACGATCTGGCTGGGCACTCTCCTGTAGGGGTAAGCTACTTAGCAGCCTTGTCTGGGTGAGCATCGGTGGGACCAACGTCCGGCTTACCAGATCCGCTCTGACCGGAGGGCTGCATGGAAAAAGCAGCCTTCATGGGAGCGGAGGCCTCCTTTGCCCCCGGAGGCTCCCGAAGGGTCCAAGCGTGAGCCAGACGGGAGAGGAGACGCCTTCTTGGTAACCACCACGACGGCCGTCATGGAGCGATCCCTTGGAAGGGATGTTTCCTTGACTGCCGCAACTCCAGCTGAAGTCGCCGCTGCTGTGGAAGCCAATTTTCACTCCCAGTGCTTCTCCTTGTCATGCTTTTTCTTATGACCTTTGGGGGAAGTAGACACCTGCCTAAGTTTCTTCAACTCCTTTTCCATGGAGGCCATTTTCTTCTTTATGATATGGACTTCCAGGGACTGTTGCCTTCTCTTGCGGGTAGCAGAGCTGAACTTCTGGCAGTGCTGGCACTTCTCCATGGGGTGGTCTGGCCCAGACAGAAGAGGCACAAGGAGTGGCCGTCCTTGTGTGGAAGTTGGGAACCACATAAGTCGCAATTATTTTTATGTGATTCAGAGGGCGCCGGGACAACATACACAGTGAGTTGTTAGAAACAAATAGAAAATTAGCTAAAATGGTAGAAAAGTTCAAAACTTAGAGACTGACGAAAGTGCTGTTGAACCACGAGGAACTTTCACAAGCTGACGGTGGAAAGAACTGGAAGGCGGGTGTGGGGAACCACCCCTTTATACCGACATCACATGACGCCAGTCACCTGACGGGTGGCAGTTCCCTCGCCAAAGACTGCTAGCTAGAAATTGTTCTGTGGGGTCCTGACCATGGTGGGTCAGTCCAATATGTGAATACCTACTGCAAGAGCCCTCTCAAGTAAGACCAGTTGTTTTGTATGCTTACTCTTTCCTCTCTCTATTTACTTTTTTATGTTGTATTATATATATTTTTTTCTTCTTCCTACTTTCCTACAGCCTTCGTGGCCCTAACGCTCCTGCTCTTCCTGTTCTGGGACAGGAAGTTCCTATATTCTTCCGTAGTCTCCTTCTTACTCGCTCAGAGTCAGACCTCCAGCAGCTGCGGGGGGGGGGATAGAGAGCTATGGTTCTTAAAGGTAGTGACTGAAAAGGCAATATGTAAAAGAGTAGTATTCAGAAGGTACAAAGATACATGGAGGGAACAGGATAGGGAGGTATATCAAGAGAATGCAGAGGGAAGTAGGGAAAGTGGTGAAAAAAGGCAGCAGTTCCAACAGAGGAAAAACTGCCCAAGGGGTAATGAAAGGGGGCAAGATACATATACTGTACATAAGTGCAAGAGAAAGACTAGGGCATGGATTGTGATGTTAAGAAAGGTAGGGGTGGACTGTGCTGAAAAGGAAAAGCAGGTATCCTGAAAACTTTATTTCAGTTTTCACAGAGGAAGATGAAGGGATAGGCCAGGTAAAACAGGAGGAGCAATATGGGAGAAAAGACAGACACAATCCATTTACAGAGGGAAGAGTCCTGAAGGGACTCACAACCAAACATGGACAAAGCTAAAAGACCAGACAGGGTACATCCAATGATATTACAGGAGCTCAGGAAGGTACTGGCTGCACTTCTGACAGCACTATTCAACAACTCCCTGAAAACAGGAATCATTCTGGAGGACTGAAGGAGAGCAGATGCAGTCGCGCTTCATAAAAGTAATAGCAGGAAGAAAACTGGCAGCTATAGGACAATCAGTCTGATGTCCATAGTGGAAAAGTCAATGGAGTCACTGCTAAAGGAAAGGACTGTGGAGCATGTTGAGTCCTGTGGGTTCGAACACCCAAGGCAGCAGGGACTCAGAGGTGGGATGGTCATTGTCAGTCAAATCTGAGTGGTCAAGGGCATGGCAGCTGGATTGCAATCTGAAAAAGTACAAAATGATGTACCAAAGGCACAGAGGCCCATAGGAAGAAGAGTACAAAATGATGTACCAAAGGCACAGAGGCCCATAGGAAGAAGAGTACAAAATGATGTACCAAAGGCACAGAAACCCATAGGAAGCAGACTGCAATATGAGGGAAGAGGTACTGACAGTCACTAAAAAGTAAAGGGACCTGAGAATAATATTTGATGACCCCAAGGTAGAGAGTCAATGCAACAATGCAGTAAGTAGGGCTAGTGGGATGCTGGGGTGCAGAGGGAGACATATTACCAGCAGAAGGAGGAAGGTGGTATTGCTGCTGTACAGATCACTGGTGAGACCCCACCTGGAGAACTGTGTCCAGGTCTGAAGACCACATATGAGGAAGGACATAGACTGGGTGGAGGCTGTCCAAAGGAGGGCAGGTAAGATGGTACAGGGGATTCAATCAGAAGCCTTAAGAGGAGATACTTAAGGACACCAACGTGTACACTTTTACAAAGTGTAGAAAAGAGGGGTACTAGATACTTTTAAATGACGTACGGGGTTAAGGTACAGGAGGGATAATTTATCAGAGCAAAAGATGCACAAGAAGAAGGGGACATGCACAGAAGCTGGAAGGAGAACATTCTGAAGAAATGTTGAGAAAGCACTTCTTCACAGAAAGAGTGTTGGATGCCTAGAACTGTCTTTCAGTGGAGATGGTTGGGTGAAAACAATGCATATGATAGATACAAGGGTATTTCAGTCAGGAAGCAAGGCAGGAGAGCCATGATCAAGTTTGGTCTGCAGTAACAGTATAGGCAGTGACAAATAGGCAGACCGGGGGAGGAGGCAAGCAGTCCTTGTCTGCTGTCAGATTGTGTGTTTCTATGGTTTATGCTAAGCCCTGCCTAGCCATCTCTCAAGGCTCATGCCATTAAAGAACACCAGTTTTGCATCGTTCACCATCCCTCCCACCTTTACTGGGAGTCAAGAAGTTCTTATCCTGTCATTTTTAAACAGCAGCTTTTGAAGGAATCGGTCAGCCAGATTAGAATTTTGATGCCTTCTCTCTTCAAAAACTACTTAGAAAATTACAGGATACGGATTGTTTGACTCTCATGAGGAAGGATAGCAGAAAGGGCTTGGGAAAGTTTTCAAAATGAGTACAACTGTTGCTCTTAAAGTTGCTGGAACTCCTGCTTCTTTTCCTCTTGCTGTGCCCTGACCTCTCCGCTTCCCATCTCCATCCTATTCTAACTCTGCCCACTACTTTGTTAGCTCCCCATTAATATTCCACTCTGCCTCGCTCCACATGCCTGTGTTATGCTAACTAGGCCCTTCCACTTGCCACTGTTGCCTGGGGTCCTTAACTTTAGCCTCACCTACTCCTAGTTTAACTGTCTAGGGATAAAGGCATTAAATTCCTGCCACAGAGCAATTTTCCCCTTCAGTGGGATGAAGGCCATCCCTTCTAAAAAGCCTCCTATTCCAGAAAAGTCCATAGTCCCCTACACATCTGAACCCGTCCGCTCTGTAACGCTCCCACAGCAATGAGCTGAACAGATCTATCTTCAGAAGCCTCTCGTTACCCATATGACACACCAGCAGGACCTCCAAGAAGGCCACTGACACCATTGTGGTCCTTAGCTTGCTTCCCAACCTCCAGAAACTAGCCTTCATCTCCTCTACCTCATAACAGAGGTGGGCAAGCCAGAGTATGCTTAAGCCTGGCTCAGGTTTACTGCCTGGCTCAGCTCAACCTCTTAAGAAATTGAGAACCAAAGTCAAGCCACACCAGTTATGATCAAGTAAGCAGTTTTGTCAGTGTGAATTATTACTTTAGTGTCTAGAACATTCAGCTCGTGTGTAGTGACTTGCTCATGCAGTTGGTGAATATGGGATTCAAACCCAGTTCCCTAGCTTTGCTGCTCAGTCCTCTTAACCACTATGCTATACTGCCTCTCCTATAATACTACACTGTCCAAGTGGTATCCCTCCTTGCTGTAGAAATAGACCAATAACTAGAAAAGAATGTGTTTATTCTTAGAACAGCCAAAAGTACCTTCCAACTGTTTCCAAAAATAATGTTATATTTAAGAATGTCTAAAATTATATTTTGAAAGCTGTAACATCTGAATTGTTCTCACAGAAACTTAATTTTTGTTTTGTTTAATTAAAGTTTGGAGTCTGATCAACATGTATAGATCCTGATGGTACAGTTCTCCTCTGCTACATATAGAATAAAGGATGTGATATGAGCATTTAATGCACACCTGAGCTGTGGGATGCCACATAAACCCAGAGGATGAAGCTTGGGGAGTTTTCAAAGCATCCCACACTGAGGCAGTGTTCATTTCAGGCCGTGAATCGTGCCACTGGTGCCGACATGGCCCGACTCATCTTCATATTGACTTGGGTCTTTGCGCACCTGCAGCTTTTAAAGTCCTGGGCGTGCACACATGGGGTGTATGTGCACTTTAGTTGTCCAGACACTGCACTGAAATCATCTTAGGAGGGTATGTCAAGCTGAGAAAAGGAGGGCTAGCTTGCCAGCTCAGGAATGCCCCGGTCCCTGGGGTGTGTCGGGTTACAGGCTGATTCTGATGTTAAGAATTTGCCGAAGCGGATGCCGAAGGAAAAGTTAGTAATGCCCTTGGGGCATGTCTGGTATGGAGAAGGAGTTAAGAACAGTGCAGGACAGGATGCTGATGATAGGAATCCGCCTGTACAATGCTGAGATAGAGATTGATTTGTTAAATCTTTTTGCTGTAAATCTGGAATCAAATTGTAAAACAGCATGTGCACCAACCTGGCACAGCTCTGAGTGCAGACACAGTAAATTGATAAATTATCTCTCAATCGGGAAGACACACTAAAGGTTAAGGGGTAAAAGCAGAGATGTATTTTCTAAGTACTGTTATGTTGCTGGGCTATGTGTAACCTTTTATCTATTAGCTTACATGTCAGGCAGTATTCAAGTGGCAACCACATAATTTTCCTGTTTCAGCAGATAATTACCTTGCATGAGCTGAGCTCTAAGGGAATCTGCTAAGGAGAATGATAGATTTGTGTGGCTGCCAGTTCAGAGGGCTGCCGACATGTAAGATAGTACTATAAATGGTTACATATAGCCCAGCAACATAACAGTACTTAGAAAACACATCGATGCCTTTAGTGAGCGTGTCCTGATTGAGAGATAATGAAGAATTCACCGTGTCTTCACGCAGAGCTGCGCCAGACTGCTGATCATGCTGTTTTTATATGATTCTCATTGCAGCAAACAAATCGAGCTCTGCATGTTTTTTTGGGGGGGGAGGGTAAACAAGAAGTTTGCACACTGACTGAGTGAGCATTCAATCTGAGTGGCAGCTTGAACTACTAACTGCAGCAACACAGTCATTGAGGGAGGGTGTTTCTGACAATATTCAGCCACAGAATGGCTGATTTTGGATGCACAGGGCCTGCACGTCTGCTGTGAACCATGTGATGTGCACTGAGACACATCACATGGTACTGAACAGAGCTAACAAAACCGTGCCATTTCCCTTGTTGCGCACTTTGGAGTCACTGTTGTGGAGTGAGCTGCTTCAGCTTGTAGTTCTATCTAAAGACCGAGCTGTAATTGCATCTGCGCTATAATCGCTGATTCTGATAGTGTATCAGGCAAATTACAGCTGATATGAGCTGTGAGAGTAGACTTTGGATTATTTTGTGAAATACATATTACAGATGACTGGATTGATACTAAAATGATTTTGATAGGGGAGGGCAGCTGAGACTTCAGCAATGCAGAGCTGTGGGACCTCTGCCCTCTGAACCATTTATCTACTAAGCAAAGGTAAAGAAAATAAATTGCCTTTCCAGAACTTAAAGTGGAAAATTATAAAGCCAGAGTGGAAATGTTATAGAACAGAGAGTCAGATCTCGGTGTGGGGGAGGGTTGCTCTATCTCACCTAAGTGGGCAGCAAAGCAGGCAAGGAAAAACATTCTTTAGTGGCACACCAACCCATTATTCAGCAGATATTTTTTACTTACTTCCTCAGTCGCCCTCCTCATAAGAACAAGAACATAAAACAAGGCCTGCTGCAGCTTATAAAACTAAAACAGTCATGGCAAAAAAAAAAAAAGCAAGTGAACATTAAAACATTTTTCAGGTCTTCTGCACCTGAGAGTCTATGTATTGCTGCATCAGGATCCAGGTCTTCTAAAAACTCAAGTGGGAGCAATGAGGTGCCAAATCTGTCCTCAGAGAAGCAACCTGTGCTGTCTGTCACTGTGGCGGACACACAGTTGGGACCTGGTGACAGTGCTAGCCAATCACAACTTGATTTTGAGTCTGCTTCTTGTGAACCACCTAGTAGCCAGTCCCATGTGGCCAGTATTAAACATAATTTTAAGGGCTGCTGGCTCAGAATGTACAGGAGGTTGACATATCATTCAGAAAAAATTGTGATGACTTGTGCTGTGTGCATCAGTAGAAAGAAACAAAATACTCTGACTTCTGGCACTGACAATTTCAGGACAAGCTCCCTGACTAGGCATGCTGACTTGGCAGACCACAGAGATGCTATGGCAGTTGAAAATATGCAGGGAGATCTGCAGCATGCATTCAGAAAAGCTATATCTGAAAAAGAACAAGCTATTCAGTTGGCAGTGGGGCAGGAGAGACTACACGTCTGGAAGCTTCTGAAGAACTGCTACTTGAGGTAATTCTGTGTGAGTTTAAATTGAGGTGAGCTGGCATTGTGTTGTCAGGTCTGATGCACTCTTGTGAGAGTTGGGTATGGGCCCTAATCCCACCCTCTCCCACCCCTCCTCCCCAGAGCACAGCTCATTTATAGGGGTACACATGCCCTGTGATTGGAGGAAGAGGCCTCAGGTGCAGCTCATGTAGTTCTACCCAATACTGCAATGAATCACACCAGTAGTTGGCTAGGAAGCTATACGGGCTGTGTGCAGTGTAAAACTGTAGTGCTTGTAATTATATTTTAAAAGAGAAGGATTTTAGTGTCATTAGCCGACAAGGAAAAACTTTTGATATCAGACAGTTGATTTCATGTAACACTCAGGGGGTTATTTACTTGGCAAAATGTAGTTGTGGAGCATTCTATGTTGGTAAAACAGAAAGAGTTTTCAAGATTCAGAGGCAGTATAGTGCAGTGGTTTAAGGCTCTGAGCTGCAAATCTGGTGACATCCAGCAGACCAGACCTGGGTTTGAATCCCACAGCTTCCACTTGCATACTGTGTGACCCTGAGCAAGTCACTTAACTTCCCTGTGCTTCCAGGTTGCGCCTGTAAAAAGCTTTCAGCTTAGTGTGTCTCACCTGGTTAAATAACTAAACAAACAAAGATTAGAGTTTTGGAACATGTTCAGCCATTAATAAATATGATTTGACCTATGCAACAGCAGCTATGTTTTGAGAATAGAGAAGAATTGGAAACACATGAATTTAAGTTTTAGGCATAGAAAAAGTCTTCCATGGTCCGAGAGGCAGTAATTACCACAACAAAATTTTAAGAAAGGAAAATGAATGGATTTTACGCCTACATGTTAATAAGAAACCGGTATTAATGCACATTTGGAATTAAAACCGATCTGGAATGTAGATAGAAGTATACATTATTTAGAATGTAGATTCATTAGCATTATGGACATATAAATTGTAATTTAATATTTGATACTGAATTTTTCATGGTTTTATCCCTATGTCTTTAATACTTAATTATGGTTTTTAAGGGTGTTTCCTGTTTAATTTATGTTGAACCAATGATTTTGTATTTCGTCACTATGATGTAATGGGTGAGCTGGCATTTAATTGTGATGTGTGTCTATTATGTTTTTAGCCTTTGATAAAGGACCTTGGTCCGAAACGCGTCAGGTGGATTTGTTGGTGCAATAAAAATTGATAAAGAAGCTCTGGGTCCAGTTATTATTGGGGTATGTGTGTGCTTCAGCTTATTGGTACTGTCAAATGTATCTACATGAAGTGGAGAAAGATATCCAGGAAAACGAAGAGGGAGATATGGTGTTTAAGGGGCATCACGTACTAAGAGGAGAAAAAACCTTTCAATGAAGGACAGTTTCATTGACCAGTTGGATGCAAATTTAAAAGACAGACTCCCAGGGTATGACAGAAACAAGTTGTCTGCTTTTGGAGTATTGGGACTTAGGTCTGTCAGAGCCTTCTAGAGACGAACTTGAAACCTGAATAAATGGACAAATTCACGTGCTGCTTGATCATTACGATCAAGAGCAGACACACAAACAGTTTGAGACTATGGCACCATCACTTGTGGATGAAGACTGCACCAAAGCAGAATGGGAACTGCTGAAGCTACTTGTTGTGAGAGAGGGATACCTGAGGGACAACATACAAACTCTTCGGGGGTTCATTAACAAATATCATAAGTCAGACTTTCCAAATCTTTTGACACTGGCTGCATTGGCACTAACTGCCCCAGTCCATGCAGCAGACTGTGAGGGCTTCAGTGCCCAGAACATTGTAAAAATAGCATTAACTGACCCAGTCCATGTAGCAGATTGTGAGAGGGGCTTCAGTGCCCAGAACATTGTAAAACTAGCATGAGAACTAATCTGTCTGCTACCAGAGTCAATGATCTGCTGACTGCTGCAATTGAGGGACCTTGCCAGGCTGAATTTGATTTTCTTTCTGCAATCAATATTTGGAGGGGGAAAAAAACAAAGGAGGTTGTTCCAGCATGTGGACTGTACTGACTGACTAATTAAGTTCAGCACATCACCGAACTGTGACTGTAGTGGAGTGTCAGATGTGTGTACTGACAACTAAGTATACTTTATACTCAAGTTACCAGGCATGACCACAAAGATCTAAAAGAACATTCAAATATTTCAATTTACCCTCTTGATAGCATGCCTCATTAAAACAAATAATTATTTGGTAGGTTATAGCCTAATCTTAGATGTGTGACTGCTATCAGGACTCAACTAGGCTTGATTATTATTGCCTCTATTCTGGAATCACCACAATTATTAATCTCTCTCTGTCTCTGCCTTGTCTCGAGCTCTATCTCATAACGCAGGCAGTGCTTTTTTTTTTGCTGACAAAATTCAAAAAATTGCAGTTTACCACACTGCGAAGAGACTACTGGATGGACACAAGACCTCACCTGGCTGCTGCCTCAGGCCTGATCAGTTGATAATGCCAGGCATGAGTGATAGAGATGGCAATGCCTTCTTGTAAACTGCTATCCACCACTGACATCATGTAAAATCTAAATGCCATTATTTTCTGAGTCACAACTCACACCTCCCTGTCGATCTTCCCTTGCAATAGTTCATCAGTTTGTCATGATACTGAGACATGCTAGTAACAGCCATTTTTTAATATATCTTATGCCGTGGTCAGTTAAAATTTTGTAAACAAATTTTTAAGAAATGTCATGTATGACCCACATTTTTCCTGAAATGACGACCTTTTCAGTGACCAATGGGTAATTTGACCCACCAAATTTGGTTCCCTGAATGAATGCTGCGGAGGGTGTGAATTCAGTTCTCATATGCACACTTCCTCATCTTTTATTTTTATATAATAAACTGGTGAGCAATTTTTCGATGTGCTAGTCCTAGGACTGTGCGACACACACACACACACACACACACCTGGCCATATTTTTCCTCAGGATTAGGATTTTTTCGTTTTTCATACTGTACTGTAGACATAGTTTTGGTCCGAGTTGAGCAGCGCTGTCAGAATGTGCTGTTCCCGCTCACAGTGTGGTGACAATGAGCAGCATCAACCAGAAGAGGCTTTTTTTTTTTTTTAAATATGAAGGCTAGAGCGACCAGATAGATAAATGTTTGGTTGTAGGATGGTGTGGCGGCTTCTCACTAGTGGAGTTATGGAGCTGCCGTGATTTAGAAGGGTTCGTCTGCCCACACACAGCAGCACAGCCAATGGTAAAGCAATCTGCGCAGTAGACAGAGCATGCGTTGCTGTAACAACCAGCGGTTATTACGGTGAATATCAACTAGCTGAGCACATTGAAAAATTGCTCGCCAGTTATTATGTCTGTACATGTCAGTATAATATGTTATTAACAAACATTTGTCAATGCTGAATGTTTGCTTATTGGCATTGGTAGTGTAGGAGCCAAAGAGCTGCATAATAGGAATGGCAGTGAAGTATTGAACAGAAGCCAACCCGCCACCACCCTGCACAGAATGACAGGCATTGGGGGTGTTGGGTCATCAGGTATAACGACCATGCCATTTCACCACACCCTACCCTGCAGACACCGAAAAGTGTCACGGTGTGCCTTGGGGTCTTTGGCCCTTATGCTCACCCCATTCCTTCAGGAAATATGGTGAGATGGGTGCTGTATAGGAGAATGGCGTGAACTTGGTGGCTGAAGAGTCCAAGGCACACCTCGATGCCTCTCACTGGCTGCAGGGTGTGGAATGGTATGAGCATTACAGGCGAGAATCCTAAGTCATACCACTGATGCCTGTCAATCTCTACAGGGTGGGGGCGTTATGGTTGGAAACCCTAACGTCTCAGGTGGTTAGCTATATTTCTACCCAAATTTTCAGCATGGGTTTTTGTGACCCCACCTTATGAACAGTGGAAATATCAGTTAATTAGCCAAAATCTGATTTTGCACAGCGTATCAACGCCTATTTGGCACCACAGGTGCGAAAACACATTTCGAATACAGATGTGAAAATGACAGCTGTAATGTTCATGGGGAGGTGGAAAATGGCAATGTTGAAAATCTGCAGTGAAAATATTAAAAAATTGATGAAGTCACGAGCGTGTAGAAACTGGGCAACGACACCCATAATGCAGTTAGTTTGGGATGTTTTACAGCAGATTGTCAACAGGCATTTTGGAACTTCCGCTCATGAACAGTGTCACTGTGATTTTCTTAATCTGTCCCAACAGTGATTTCCACAGCGACCATGCATTGCCGCGCTTGGAACCGCGAAACACATTTTGGCCATGGTGTGAAAAATGACAGCTGTACTGTTCATAAGGAATTGTGGAAAAAATGCCAGTTGTGAAAATCTGGACTCAAAATATTAGAAATCCATGAACTTTCGAGGGTGCGTGGAAACTGCGCAATGGTCGCTCGTAACACAATCATTTTATGGACTTTTTTCACCAAATTTTTAACATAGCCATTGTAACACCTCTGCTCATGAACAGTGTCACTGTGATTTTCTTAATCTGTCCCAAACATTGATTTCGCACACCGACTGCACCATTGTGTGCTACATGCGCGGAAACACATTTTGGGCGAAATTTGAAAAATGACAGCTTTACTGCAAGGAGGTGTGGTAAAATGGCAATGTTGAAAATCTGGAGTGAAAATATTAAAATTTGAGAACTTACAGTTACATGCGAAACTGTGCAATGCATGCTCAGAATACAGTCATTTCATGGAGTATCGTCACCAAATTTCAGCATAGGTATTTTAGGACCTCTGCTCATGAACAGTGCCACTGTCAGTTTCTTAATCTGTGCGGAACACTGATTTCCCACACCGACCGCGCTATTCCGCGCCGGAAGGCAAAACACATTTCGCCAGGTGTGAAAAATGACAGCTGTACTGTTCACAAGGAGGTCTGGAAAAATGCCAATGTTGAAAATCTGGGGTGAATTATTACAAATTCACAAAGTTATGAGCCTGCATAGAAACTGCCCAACGATGCTCGTAAAAGTAATTTTTGATTTTTCAAATTTGCAACATAGGCATTTTGAGAGCCCACCATGAACACTAGCACTGTCATGTCATTAATTGGTCCTGAAAGGTGATTCCATGCAGTGACCACAAAATCACCTTTTGGGCTGATTAACACCATGACTGTGACAGAATTCATGAGGAGAAGTCCCAAAACCCCATGTTGAAAATTTGGTGGCAAATTCTCAAAATGCCTGAGATATGCAGCAAAGTTGAAAAACCTATTTATTCCATTATACAGCTTGCCGCATTTTCTCAGTTCACGGTCGGCTTTGAAGAGTGCAGACGTGTTCCCGGTCCACCGACGATCGACATGCTGACCTAGAGGTAAGTATGGGGAGGGGGGTGTGGGAGGCAGGATGTGCAGTGGGTGGGTGCGGGTTCTGGGAGGGGGCCAGGAGACTGCTGGAGACTGTGTCCTCATTATAGGTAAAAAAAAAAAAAAAAAAGACATCAGGGATGGTTTTTATTTATAGCAATGTGGCATGCTGGGGTGGGCCCCAGCATGCCAACTGAGTCTTTTTGGGGCGCTAGCCGATGGGTGACTGTGCTCCTGCCGGGCACACAACAAAAGGGGGACATTATGCCAATGGGGATTGGGCACCCGTCGGCAGACAAGAAAAGTGGGGGGCCGTTACATACTGCTGATGGGGAGTGGGCTCCCCTGTCGGCAATGTGTTGGGGGGCACATGCTGCCAGGGGGATTGGGCACCCCCTCGGCAGGGGAGGGGGTTAATATTGTTTGTGAACAGGAGGCAAGCAGAAACATAGAAACATAGAAGTTGATGGCAGATAAGGACCGCAAGGCCCATCCAGTCTGCCCATTTCTTTTTCTACCTTATAAATGTGCCATCGGCCTTTGCTCTGTCAGTGACCTATCTATTCATAGTCATTTGTATTGCTCCCTTATGCCTATCCCATGCCTGTTTGAAGCCCTGCACTGTATTCATAGCCACCACTTCTTGTGGTAAGCCATTCCATGCATCCACCACCCTTTCTGTGAAAAAGAATTTCCTCACATTCCCTTTAATCGGCCTCCCTAATCTCATGCTGTGTCCTCTTGTCCTGCTATTTTTCTTATATTTAAACATGTTAGACTCTTTCACCTTGTTTATGCCCTTAAGGTGTTTGAATGCCTGATCATATCACTCTCTCCTCCTTTGCTCAAGGGTATACATATTGAGCTCCGTTAATCTGTCCTCATATGTCTTCTGATGCAGTCCCTGCACCATTTTGGTTGCCCTTCTCTGGACTGCCTCAATTTGGTTAATGTCCTTGTGAAGGTGTGGCCTCCAATACTGCACGCAGTACTCAGATGGGGCCTAACCAATGTCTTGTACAGAGGGATTATTACCTCCTCTTACGACTTGATACCCTACTAATACACCCTAACACCCCTAGCCTTACCTACTGCTTTAGAGGTCTGTTTGATGATTTTAGGTCATCAGTGATGATGATGCCCAAGTCTCTTCTTCCTTGTGACTGCTAGCAACTCCCTCCCAGCCTATAAGTGGCTTCAGGGTTTCTCTTCCCTATGTGCATGATTTGCACTCTTTGCATTAAATCCCAGTTGCCACTCTTCTGACCATTCTGCTAGTTTATCCAGATCTCTTCTCATTCTGCCCACCCCATCTGGCTCATCTACTCTGTTGCAGATCTTGGTGTCATCTGCAAACAGACAAGCTTACCTCTAGTCCATCTGCAAGGTCACTAATGAAGATGTTGAATAGGACTGGCCCAGGACTGATCCCTGAGGTACCCCACTTGTGACTTGCATCTCTTCTGACTGTATACCATTTACCACCACTCTCTGTTTTCTGCCAGTCAACCAGTTTGCTTCCCAGTTGACCAACTTCTGACCCACCCGAGCCTACCCAGCTTATTTATCAATCTTCTATGTGGAACAGTGTCAAAAGCTTTGCTGAAGTCAAGGTAGGCGACATCAACTGCTCCCCTTGGTCCACCACTCTGGTTACCCAGTCAAAGAAATCTATGAGATTAGTTTGACAGGACCTTCCTTTGTAAACCCATGCTGTCTTGGATCCTGTGCCCTATGGATTCCAGGTGTTGCACTATCCTTTCCTTAAGGAGTGCCTCCATAATCTTGCCCACTACTGAGGTAAGACTGACCGGTCTGTAGTTCCCGCCTCCTCCCTGCTACCACTCTTGTGGAGCGGGATCACATGAGCCCTTCTCCAGTCTTCTGGGACCTCTCCTGTGCTCAGAGACTCACTAAACAATTCTGCTAATGGCTCTGCTAGTTCCTCCTTTAGCTCCTTAAGTACCCTGGGATGTATGCCATCAGGTCCCATTGCCTTATCCACTCTGAGCTTAGCAAGCTCTTGTAGGACCCTTTCTTTTGTGAAGGAGTAGTGCTCACCTCCCTCCCCTGTGTCCATGATGCTGAGCTGTGGGCCCTGCCCTACCTTCTCTTCAGTAAATACTGAGCAAAGTATCTATTTAGGATAGATGCCTTTACAGGGTCCTCCTCCTCACATGCTCCCTTTCTCCATTAAGCTTAGCAATACCCCTCTGGACTTTCTCCTTTCACTAATGTATCTATAGAAAGTCTTGTCACCTTCTTTACTGTTCGTGCTAGTGTTTCCTCAGTTTGGGACTTTGCCTGCCTTACTGCCTTACCTGCTTCCCTTAGGGCAGTTTGGTATGCCTCCCTATCTTCATCCCGCTGTGTTCCCTTATATTTCCTGAAGGCCAGCCTTTTGGCTCTGACCTTTTCTGCTACTGTATTTGAGAACCAAAGTGGTTTCCTTCTTCTTTTGCACTTCCTTTCTGTCTAACACAATGGGATGTTGCTTCAAGTATTGCATCCTTAATGCTTGCCCACTTTGCCTGTACCCCCTCACCTGTGTTTCTTTTTGCCAGGGCTAGCTTAACTCTGTTGGCCATCTTATCAAAGTCAGCTCCTCTGAAGTCCCATATTTTGCCTTGGAATGGGATGATTTAGATGTAGTAGCCAAATTGAACCATACCATGTGATGGTCACTGGCCCCCAGGTGACCTTCTACCTGGAGATCTGTGATCCCTTCTTTGTTAGTCAGTACTAGATCTAGGATAGCCCTGTCTCTTGTGGGTTGCTGTACCAGTTGTTTGAGGCCCTCCCCTGCAGGAATCCACTATGAGTCTAGTTCTGGCAGATGTTCCTGCTGGTATTGACCAATCTGTATCTGGCATGTTGAAGTCTCCCATTATCAGAACCTCCCTTTAGCTGTCATGTTTTGTATATCTTCTAACAGTAATGTGTCTATGTCCTCCCTCTGGTCTGGGGGCCTGTAGACAACCCCAGTTCTTATGGCTGTCCCATTTCCTGTTTCCAGGGTGACCCACAGTTCTTCTGGCTCCTTATGTGTATTCTGAATTTCTGTAGCTTTGATATTTTCATTAACATACAGGCCACTCCTCCCTTTTGCACCCTCGTCTCTTCTAACAATACATAGCCAGATACTGAAGTCTCCCAAGTGTGGTTACTGGTAAACCACGCCTCACTAATTGCTACTATGTCCAGTTTAGCCTCTGACATTATTGCCTGCAGGTCTGGGATCTTATTTCCCAGGCTGTGAGCATTTATTACATGATTTTCATTGGCCAGATTTTGGTGTGTTATTTGTTGGGTGAAGTTTGGCATTACCCTGTGCATCGTTGGGAGACAAACCTTTTTCTTACCTGGTGATGCAAATGAACGGCAAACACGCTGAATTCTGTTTGACCACCTAGCTGAGGGGAGGATGTTCTTCCCATTCGACGATGGGGTGCTGCACCTCTCCCATTTGCTAGTTTAAATATTCTGCAAAGACATCAAACTTCTGCCCCAATGCACTGACTCCTCTTTAGTCAGATGCAGTCCATCAAATTTAAAGAACTTCGCTCCCAGAACTGTTGCCAGTTGCCTACAAATCTGTGTCCTTTTCCTGGCACCAGTCCTGAGCCACGTGTTTAGCTCCCTATCTCTCCTTCTCTGACCTTCCGTCCATCTGCCCCCTCTCCCAGACTGGCAGGATCTCAGAGAAGGAGATGCCGGACGAAATAGATGATAGTTTGTCACCCAGCCTAGTCAGGTGTTCCTTGGTCTCCACAACTGACCGGCTGGCGGATCGATAGTCCCTATGTACTAGGACATCAATGTTTTTCTCCTGCTTTGTGAACAATTTTAGCAATGCGGTCAGGTGTATCTCCATGCTGATGTACCTGGGAGACATCTGACCATCACCCTGGCTGGAGATGGGTATCAACTCCCGAATCATGGAGTCTCCTATGATCAGAAGTTTTTGGATTTCCTTTGTGCTTGTTCAGTTTTGGTTCCTGATTTGGGTGAGTTTTGTTGTGCTAGCTCCTGTGCACGAGTGTCCTGCTCTGCAGTGTCTTCTGCCTCTTTATTTGATTTCAGAGATAGAGGCAGATACCTGTTTGTAGTGTTTATATGGTTTTGGAGGCAATGTGATGGAGAGCAGAGAGTGATGGGGCACCTGATTTGCTCCTCCTAACCACCTGCAACCTCCTGGACCAACTACCCTCTGCGGTTGAGGTTTTTCTGTTGGATGCTGGGGAAATGGCGGGTGGTTCTTATAATGTATTCCTCTTCAATATGAAATTTGGGCGTGCAATCTCTGCCCATGCTGCCGGAGCTGAGCCCTAAGAGCCCTAAGCAGCCGCCATGTTCACAAAACAATATCAGGGCTGCAAGGTCCTGCCCTGCAGTGACGGGTCACCCTCACTGCAGCGACGGCTGATGCTGCAATGATTTGGCGGCCCCTGATTGCAGCAGCTAAGTTGTCATGTTGGTGGCAAGGTTCCAAACTATTGTCACCGGCTGTATCCCCATTTTGGTGGATATCACACATGCCCTAAAATGCCGTGCGGTATTGGCCTCAACAGTGCCGCACCTCCAGAACTCTGTTTCACAATAAGCTGTCAGTATTATGTTTGTTACTGGAAAGTAAGCAAACACAAAATTTATAGCACTTTAAAAATTTAGTGTACCACTTTGTGTTTTTTTATACTGATGTGAAACATTTTATATTCTTTTACATTGATATATGGTAGCTGTAGTAAAATCTTACAGATATCTACATAGCTGATGCCAAGCCTTCATTTAAAGAGGAACTCTCATTTATCCCACAGTAATGCTGTGGAACACAAGGTTCTCAATAAAACCGAACAGCTTTAAATTACATTTTTTCATATACTTACTTTTTTGCAGCTTTAGTTTGCATCTGGTTGATCCTGCATAACCCCACCCAACATGCAAATAACAGCATCCCTCGTGGCCTGCAGTCTTATGACATGGATGATGGGCTAAGCCACGGGACATCTATGGACTGGATTGGCTGTTTTAAGTGTCACGGTGTAGAACAGCACACTTCCACACTCATTCTACTAGTACCAACTGTGCCGACTTCAGCTGTCAAGAACTGGCTTGGACGATATGGTTTTTATGTGCAGATACTAGCCTATATGTATCGATACTATTTGAACCTGCTTTTCAGTATACTGTATTATTGTTACATGTTTTAGTTCTGACAAGCCATAGAAATGGCAAATGCACAGCTGATACATTTTTTGTTACAATAAAGAGTATTGATTTTTTGTATCGATAACATAAATTTACATGGCAGTATAAAAAAATTAGGAAAAAAAGTATTTTTCTATGGTTTCTGAATTTTGGCATTACTAAACATTATTTAATTAGTAACTGTGTAGTTTTTTACTTCATTTGTTTTCTTACGACCTTAATCCTATGGCAAGCATTTCAGTCTCCCCCTAACAGAACCAAAGCTTTCTTGCTTTCTCAGGCTTCTCCTGCAAAAGTATCAGAAGATAATAAATATTATGCAAACTAGCACTGTAGTCATACTACACCAGTGAGTTATATACCAACAGTGAACAGATAATAAACACTATGCAGACAAGCACTGTAGTCATAATACACCAATGAGTTATATACCAATAGTGAACAGATAATAAACACTATGCAGACAAGCACTGTAGTCATAATACACCAATGAGTTATATACCAATAGTGAACAAATAAATACTATGCACACAAGCACTATCATAATATACCAGTAAGTTACATACCTAATAGCGAACAGATAATAAACACTATGCAAACAAGCACTGTCATCATACTACACCAGTGAGTTATATACCAGTAATGAGCAGATGACAAACACTATGCACTACCACGGATGGCGAGCGGGATGTACAGTGCTTACTATATGCGCCTCCCTTGGTCACTGTCCCTGGTACTGCCACAGGACAAGGGTAGCAGGATTCTAGGGGCTGGCTGAGCTGCTCCTGTGGTGTGGAGGCTGGGGCATGGAGCAGCTTGACCTAGGCAGTGGAGACCAGGGTTCTAATCCTGGTCTCCTCACATTTTTCCTGAATGTGGATTTTTTTTTTTTTTTTTTCAAGAGACTATAGAAACAGTATTCTACAACCCCACAGATTTAACTTGCCCCGTGACCTGCTCCTTCCCCCCACCCCAGAGTGGGAAACTTCAAGTCAGGGAGGTGTAGGACTCAGAGCACCCGCATTGGCAAAAATAAAAATGAAGGCATTTTTGCCGCGGTGTGAATGCCAACAGCACTGTGGTAGGCTATGTTGTGACCCAGTGCCAGTTATAATATGCCAGTGAGTTATATACCAATAGTGAACAGACAATAAACACTATGCATTGCAGTCATAATACACCAATGAGTTATATACCAATAGTGAATAGTGAACAGTGAACAATAGTGAACACGTTCTGCCAGCGAGGGATTGCTAGAGATTCCCAGGGTTTGTTTGAAGTTATCGGGATCTCGTGCTTTTGCCTTTTCTGCTCCAACCCTGTGGAATTCTCTACCTCGCTGGTTAAGAGAATGCCCAACCGTTGACAGTTTTAAAACTGCTTTAAAGACATATCGTTTTACCCTGGCTTATTCTTTTTAGTCATGGTTGTTTTAATGCTTGGATTTTGCTGTTCTATTTATTTTTATACAGCGCCTTGATTTCGAAAGGCGCTTTATAAACAAACATGACTTGACTTGACTTGAACAGATAATAAACACTATGCACACAAGCACTGTAGTCATAATACACCAATGAGTTATGTAACCATTAATCCCCTAGTATAGCCCGACTCTGGAAGGGATTAATGCGCTTGTAACATGACAAGTGCAAGGGAAATATTGTGCCAATACTGTTTCACTTGAAAGTACAGAACAGTTCCTAAAAACACTAATTCTACTTCTAAAACTATGCTGCATTTCCTTCCTTTTGACACAGTGTGATGATCTAGAGGGCTACGGTACCCAATCAGGGAGCTGAAGCACAAACAGACTTGATAGACCAATAGGCCTACTCTGCTGGCGTCTAGTATGTTAGTATGTATCTAACAACGTGTGCTTTCACGTTGGACACTAAACATTCATTTATATAGTGTCCGCTATTTTTGAACACAGACCAAGAGAACATTACTGTCTCAAACACACAACAACCTTAACATTTTGTGATTCCTACTGACAGTTTTCATGCTTTGTCCTTTCAGGTTATATCCCGATGATGCATGACAGCACTGCATTGTGGGAGAATTGTACAAATAAAGAGTGACACTAAGAAATATATTTGTGTTGCTACATGTGTCTCTCTTGATGGGAACCGTGATCGCTGCAGAGTGGGACTTCCATGCAGGGCTGTATGCACCGATCCTTTGCATACATTGAGCACTGCACAGTATGTCGTTTCCTGCCTCGATCACTGCATACAATATATTTCAGTTACTGGTGCTCTTAGAGAGGTCACGTAATTTCTCTGAGGTCCCCTGAGCCTGTGGGTGGGTCCGTGAGGATACCGATGAGCATTCTATCTCTCTTCAACCACCAACACCATCTACAGGCATGAACAGAAACCAGCACAAACAGAGGTGGGAACACAGAGTGATTATTTTACTTGCTCTGTCTGTGTACTGCATGGTACCAATACCACGCGTGGGCATTACTAGGGATTAATTCCACTTGATTTTGTGTCACGAGTTGTGTTTCCACTTAATATAATTACTCAATTCCAGTACACTAATAATTGCCATGTTACTAATACCAATAGTGAATAGATAATAAATACTGTGCAAACAAGCACTGTAGTCATAATATACCAGTGGAGTTATATACCAATAATGAACAGATAATAAAACACTATGCACTGTAGTCATAATACATCAATGAGTTATATACCAATAATGAACAGATAATAAAACACTATGCACTGTAGTCATAATACATCAATTACTTATATACCAATGGCTAACAGATGAACACTATGTGACAAGCACTGTAGTCGTAATACACCAATGAGTTATATACTAATAGTGAACAGGTCTCTGAAGTTCTGACAGCCCATGAAAAGGTTATTCAAATGAGGAACTGGGTCTACTTAAAGGTGTCAGCAGGTACATGTTAATAAGTCCTTCAAGAGGCGTCTTTTATGCCACAAGAGACTCTAAACCTGAAGTTTGGACAAGAAGACCATGAAGGGAAACAGCAGTTCTGTCTGCCCAAACTTTACAAGAGGAGTCTTATACCACAAGGAACAACCCTCAGAGTCCCTAATATCTTATTATAAATAACTTAAGTTTAGCTAGAGGAAGCCCAATCTGTTGGCAATTAGTATGGGTTTCATGGGGTCCTGGCACCCAACTAGGGATCTGAGGTCTCGGCAGACTCGATAGACCTAATCTGTAGGCAGACCGATAGGCCTAATCTGCTGACAATTAGTATGTTAGTATGTTAGATTTATAACACGATTATAGAGTAGCTTTTATTTTTATGCTGTCTGGGTCCTTGCACTAAAGTGGATTGCACCTCTAATGCTCCTGTACACTGTATACCAGACAAGCTGTATAGTGGCTCTGTGCTAATTGGCTAAAATAACATTAGTGTTTTATATTAGTAGGTATAAATATCTAAACACCATACATGTATTGTTGCACTTTACTCACAACCCATATTTGCCAGTAAGTACTGAGGAGTTACCCAATTATTGTTAATCTTGATGATTACTATGTGTGTTGCTCTAAGATCTAACATGTCTATTTGTTATGTACTGTATTTATATGCGTGCACCTCTGTGCATGAGCTTCTAGCTCAAAGGTATTTGTAATCCTATAGCCAATAAATAAATAAAACTATCCTTAAATTAAGGCTGTAGACATTTCAAGGAATCTTGATACAGAAGCTGATGTCATGGATGGGCAAGTTTTGTGTTGTTATACAAGTCTGCCCCTCAGTGACATCTGTTTCTATCTCAAAAGTCCATTAAACGGATGCAGCCTTGATTTAATGTAGGGTTGATTTACATATTTATATCTATGGATAGTTAAAATTTTTAGATAGGTGGCAGTATAGTGCAGTGGTGTGAAGCTCTGAGCTGCAAACCTGGAGACCTGGGTCTGAATCCCCCAACCCCTACTTGTATACTGTGTGAGACCCTGAGCAAGTCACTTAACTTTCTTGTGCTCCCAGGTCGCACCCGAATCAAGCTTTGGCTTAGTGTGTCTCTCCTGATTAAACAATTTCCCCTTTTCCTTGTATCTATGGAATTCTACCACCTACAGGTTTGCCCATTACTTTATAGAAGATCTCGTCATTGGCTTCAGAATGTGAGGAAGCAGCCACACTTACCTTCTCCTTCAACTAATTAAACTACGATATTTGTACAGTTCTCTTACCAGTGCTTTAACACAGTGTTCCCATTCATGCAGAGATGTACAAGAAAAATGCAAGGAATTAGAATTGCAAGTACATCCTCATGCCTCTGGAGGTACGTGCATGCAAGAAAATCATTGACTACGCCATACCTGACACAGAAGAAATGGCTAAAATCACAAACTGTACCCACCAAAACAGCCAGGGAGCATACAGAACACCCCCAAACAACAGGGTATCATGGGAACACCCCCAAACAACAGGGTATCATGGGAACACCCCCAAACAACAGGGTATCATGGGAACACCCCCAAACAACAGGGTATCATGGGAACACCCCCAAACAACAGGGTATCATGGGAACTCTGCTTCAACGCCTGCCACCTCTTGGGAAATCTGACCTCCCTTCTACAACAGAGTATCACACAATGGGAGTGGAGCAGTAAGATAATGTACTTCACATGTCGCCCATTTTCAGAAAAGTACAGGAATGTAACAGCAGAAACCCTGTGCCAGTCCATTCATACCTTCCTCCTGACACATCAAGCTTGAAGTTTTAAATGTAAGCCCATCCCCTCAGAATTCAATTTCGAGACTCTGTCTATCCTTACCTACTGACACCATGTTTCATAGTTCTGCACCATCACCTCCTGTGAAGCTCCTTCTCCTGATTGCTCAATGTCTTCCACTCCTCTTCAGAAAAAGCAACAGCAACATCTTCAAAGGTTTCTGGTACCTGAAAGGACACGAGACGTGTTTTACTGCTTCTGCTTTCACTGCACACATTGAGAAATCTGCAACTTTTCAACAAGAAGGGGACAGACAAGGTTAAAATTTGCTGCTTGAAATGTAGGGATGAACTGATCACCCACTGACAAAGGATAATTCAGTTCTCCCTTTCACTCTAGTGGGTGATGGGTTTTATTTTATTTATTTATTGATTGGAATGTTTCACCAGGAAGGCTCACTGAACAAGTTGCTCTTCTCACGGTGTGACCTGGGGGGGGGGGGTACAATGAGGATCTGAAAACAGAGAATTACATATAATAAAGGTTGAGGGCAGTTCAGTGATCTGAGGGGCAAGCTAGCAAGAAAGAGTACCACTGCTCATTTTTTGCACTGCTCATACAAAATGAGGGGTGGTTTGGCAGTTTAGGACTTTTCAAATTTTATTTCTTTTTTTTCCTTGATGTATTTATCCTCCTCCTCCTCCTCCTCACTCTGGCATCCTCTCTCCTTCGGGCTCCCAATGCTCTCCAGACCTACCATCCATCCTCTTCTCGAGCTCTCCTCCAGCCTCATATTGCAGCCAACTCCCGGGGTATCCTGGCGTATCCCTCTCTTCCAAAAGGGAAGGCACCAGGGAAGGGTCCAGCACACTAGCTATTGGGACCCGGGGGCGCTGAGGTGGAGGGGGCTACCTGGAAGTTCTGGTAATGTCGTGGAGCAGGGAGCAGTCATCCAGCGGACTCCAGAGCCATTTTCCAGTTTCCAACATGCCCTGTCATTGTGCCACTCATAAAGTGCCTCCAGTCTCCACTGGGGGCTGCTGCCGTGCTAGGCGTCCCATTCCCCACACCCAGAAGAGGAGAACAGTCCTCTGGATGCTCAATCCTCTCCAACCCTGCAGACTCCCAGCACACTAAGTCCATTCCCGAACCCGGGTCGCCAGCGTGGGTAGAGGTACGGCACCAGCGCCTCAGCCCTCTGTGCCACTGGGCCAACCTAATTTTATTTCTTTATATAAAAAAAGTTCTTATAATAGGGTGGTGGCTGTTACCATATGTGGCCGGGGGGGGGAGAATGGTTCATAATATCATCCTCTATAGATAAAGCAGATGTGGGAGGGACTACAGGGAGTATACATAGGGTACCCGAGGTACCAGCATTCTTGTGGCTATTAGTTGGTACTCTTGGGGGATGAGAAGCAGCTGGGTGCCTGGAAGCTGGCAGACAGCATCAATGCTCCAAGTACCCTACTGGCTAAGCACCCTAATGGTGCAGGTGAGGGGTCAGCTGGGGCACTCGGATTATGGGTGTCAGCTTAGAGGGCAATCAGGTACTGCCAGCAAGATGTTAGGATGTCAGAGATACTCCTGTGTGCCCAGTTGAGGTGGGCACACCCATGCCCACAAGTGGCTGGCTGCAGGACTTGGGTAGGAGGCACAGGAGACACTCAAGGTAAGCTCCCACCTAGAAGAAGAAGATTGTATATAGTGCTTTTCATACACACTGTATCCCCAAGTGCTTAACAAGCAATGGAGACTGGTAGTGAAGTGACTGAAATGTGCAGCGGCAGCCATATGCACATCAACACCCACATACACAACCTTGAACAACCGCATGCATTGATCTTATGTGAAGGGGTGTTGGAAGCATGAGTGCCAGTCGCTGTCTGATCCTGTGAGTGGCATTAGGTCCAAAACACCTTGTCATCATAATGAGAGTGTCACATCCAGTGGGATCCTGGAGACAAACAGGGCAGGAACTGGGCACCTGGGATGTGTCCCATAAAAATGGGAACTGGGCACCTGGGATGTGTCTATAACAATGGGAACTGGGCACCTGGGATGTGTCCATACCAATGGGAACTGGGCACCTGGGATGTGTCCATAACAATGGGAACTGGGCACCTGGGATGTGTCCATAACAATGGGAACTGGGCACCTGGGATGTGTCCCAGAACAATGGGACTTGTGAGTGAAGATCTGGGGCTTTGCACAGAGTTTGGGAGTTTAGAGAGACCACCAGGAGGGTGCAGGAACCCAAACGGGGGTCCCTTCAAGGGCCTGAAGCAGGTTCTCCCAAAGTTCATTGTGGCTATCCTGGTGGAGAGGGACCAAGACATCTGTGCCCTGATGCCATTGAGCACCAAGAAACAGATGAAGCAGGTACTGTGCAAGATAGAGCAAGGTAGGTGTGCGCCTGAGGTACAGGGTAAGGGTGCTGTTACAGGAGCATGCCAGTTCCCCTACCCCATAGACCAGAGCAGAATGTAGCTGCACTCCAAACAGCTCAAGGCACACTAGGAACAGGCTAAAGAGCTTCAAATAGTCCAAGTTTCATTAAGGTGAAGTAAGGTGGGGCCCACCTGGGCAAAGTGCCAGGACATCTGGACAGTGTCCCCTTGTCTATGCACTGGTTACAGGCTGTTGGATTTGCTACCTGCACTGCAATAAAAGTTCACCTTAGTGAAGCCTGGACTATTAGAAGCTCTTTAGCTGTTCTTATCATTCACTAAACATACCACCAACAGCTTAATCTGGTTCAAGGACAGTTGGCATTCATCTGTATCCCCCTCCCCCGGGTCGTGCCTGAAAATAGGCAGAATTTGTCCAGTGCACTTACCTGGTCAACAAAAACTAAATAAATAAATAATACATCTTGAACTGTTTGGAGTGCAGCTATGTTTGGCTCTGGACTGCATAGAAACATCAGAGGCCAAGTAGGAGACTCACCTCCATAACCTATGTGGGGAGTCCCCAAACAGTGTTAGGAGATCCTATTACTTGTGTTGCTGGAATGATATCCCAGTCGAGTGCAAGAGTCATCTACATATTTTATTATGAATTAATGATTCATTATGTACTGTGTTATTAGGCAAAAAATGTGAAGTATTATATGTGTATAGATATATACATTTTGTATGTGTAATTTTATATGAGATATGTATTGTGTCACCTTTAATTTCAAGTATGCACCCTGGGACACCACTGTAACTGAGCATCTGTGCAATGGTAAATAGTTAAATACACTGACACTGAATCTCATTAACATACTGTGTGTGTGTGTGGGGGGCCTGAACAACATTCGAAGAGCCCACAGCCTGTGTCGCCGAATGCTACCCCAGTCAGGTGGGTACAAGAGCCATCTATATATTTATAATGAATTCATGATTCATTATGTACTGCAAGTTATCAGGTAAACAACATGTAAAGTATGTGTATAGATTTATACATTCTGTATGTGTACTTTTATATTATTTTTTATTTATATATTCTTTATGAGGCTTTTTCCATTTTTGTGCCTCGACTCCACCCCAGTCATGTGCACGTGGAAGGCATATGCACACCGCAGCTCCCAGGCACCCTCCCGATGCTTTTCCGCCCCACCCACCTGTGCTAGCCATCGGATCTTCACCTGACAGGAGAACTACGGGGAGGGGGGAAAGATCCTCTCCAGGAGAAGACAGTTGCCATTTTGGCTGCTCAATCCTGCTCCTTCCCTCCCCTTCCCCAGCCAAGTCCCCGACAACCCTATGGAAGCAGAACTACGGAGGTGGGGGACAAAGATCCTCTCCAGGAGAAGATAGCTGCCATTATGTCTGTTCTATCCTGCTCCTTCCCTCCCCTCCCCCAGCTGAGTCCCAGACAACCTGACGGGAGAGGAACTACGGGGGGGAACAAAGATCCTCCCCAGGAGAAGATAGTTGCCATTATGGCTGTTCAATCCTACTCCTTCACTCCCCTTCCCCAGCTGAATCCCCGACAACCCGAGGTGATTTCTGAACCTGGGTCGCTGGTGCAGTGTAAGGTGCGGCATCCAGCGCCTCAACCCTCAATGCCTCCAGGCTGGCCAATTTTTATATATTTATTGTGTTACCTTTAATTTCAAGTATACACACTGGGACCCCATTGTAACTGAGCATCTGTGCAATGGTAAATACTCAAATAAACTGACACTGAATCTCATTAACATATGTGGGGGGGTTGGGCCCTGAACAGCATCTGAGGAACCCACAGTCTGTGTTGCTGGAACACTATCCAGGTAAGGTTGGTTGAAAGGCCGACCTGACAACTTCCTTATGCCAAGAGTCCGCCCTGATATTATTGGGCACCTTGTGGCCTGCCAGATTTTGTAACAAGTAATGGGTCAGGTGTACAGGTAGCTCTAATAGAAGAAAGGGTAGAGAAGTCAGGTTTTAGTGCAGATAGGGTACTCTGCTGGTAATGTTATAAGTTCCTCCCTGGTCCCAAACCCTACCCCCCACCTGCTTTGATGGCATCGTGCCCCTTCTTTTGACTACCGATATAACACTGTCTATTTTTAACCCTACTCCCCTCTCCTTCTTCTTCACGTAAATGACAAAGACCTCTTGCTGCATCTTCTTCTTACTAATTATGTGACTTAAGGAACTGCAACTGATTTTGCCTCCTGTGATATACCTGACCTCAAATAACTGCACCAATCTGTGAAATTGTCAGACCTACTATTGAAGTGCTACACATGTGTACAAATCTGCCCAAAATTGTAGATAAGTAGATTACTTGCTGTTATATCCTGCACTGTTTCAGGCCCAGTGCTTTGTACCTATAATAAGTAACTTAATGCTCTGTGTTTTGTTTTCTTGTCTTGACATAGAACCTTTGAGAAAGAGCACAGTGCTCAAAGGTTATATCCGAATGATGAAATAAATTAAAAAAAAATACTCAAGGAGTATAGATAGGCCATACAAAGGTAACTGCATAGCCAACCAAAGAGGGCAGATACTGTGCTTTGACTGACAACTTCTGGGGCATGGAAGGACTAGAATATGCCACTGCAGACAGCTGCTATGTAGCTATCCTGCCATGTAATCTAAGAAATTAGGTGAAATGGCTACCCAGGAAAACCAAGTACCTTAATGAACTGTATATGAGATGACGAACGGTGGTCTATGGGCCTGTGATTACTTATGGCACGAATGAACTTTATCATGAAACCTCCAGTAAAGTCAAACAGAAACATAGACTTTGATGACAGATAAGGACCCTTGGCCCACCTAGTCTGCCCATTTCTCACCTACAGGATAAGCTGCAGATCCTAGTTAACCAGCAGCCTATTTCTTCCTACCCCCACAAGAATTGCCTTATGTCTGTCCCATGCATTCTTGAATTCTCCCACAATTTAAGACCCCACAACCTCCTCAGGAAGGCTGCTCCATGTGTCCACGACCTCTCTGTGAAAAATACTTCCTCACATTGCCCTGAGCCATCCCCTCATCTTCAAATGGTTTCCTTGTTCTTGCATATCTCTTTTTCTGAAAGATGCTACCCTCTTGGACTTTGTCGATTCCACTGAGGTACTTAAAAGTTTCTATCATGTCTCCCCTCTCCCTCCTTTCCTCAAAGGTATACATATTAAGCTCCTTTAGTCTCTCATCGTATGGCTTCTCTTGTAGACCCTGCACCATTTTAGTTGCCTTCCTCTGGACTGCCTCCATCCTGTCTATGTCCTTGCAGAGATGGGGGTCTCCAGAACTGGACGCAGTACTCCATATGTGGTCTCACCAACTGTCTGTACAGAGGGATAACATCTTCCTGTTTTCTGCTGGTGATGCCTCTCCCTATACATCCCAGTCCAATGGTCCAGTGTATTCTGTTCCCCTATCTAAAGTACCCACATCTACCAATTCCAGCAGAAAGTCAAGCAAACCATACAGTTAAGTGCAAGAGGCCCCTACTGAGCATTTCCTCCATATAGCCCTAGACATGGAATTTCCTCACATGCTGGCCTGTATCCAGGGCAGTGATGCAGGCTGGTTACTGTAATGCCCATACTGCTGAGTGCAAGAGGCTCCCAATGAGCAGTCAAATCATATACCCAGACATAGAAGTTCTCAGACCATGTCTGACCTCTATCCTGTGCAGTGATGCACGGTTGGTTCTGTATCACCTGTACTGCTGAGTGCAAAGGCTCCAAGTGAACAGTTCCACCATAAATCCCTAGACACAGAACTTCCCTAGGCCATGCCTGCCCACATCTAGAGCAGTGATGCAGGTTGGTTACTGTACTGCCTGTATTGCCAAGTGCAAGAGGTTTGCAGAGAGCAGCCTGACCATAAATCCCTAGACACCAGAGTTCCATGGGACATGGCCACCCACATCCAGGGCTGTGATGCAGCTCAGTCTGAGGCAGTGATGTTGGCCTGTCCCAGTGCTGCCTGAAGCTGGGGGGGACTGGCATTTCTATTCTCCACAATGTTGTATATGGAGTGAGACAATGCTAAACTTTAGAAACAAGGGTAAATATGCCAGCCTATCAGCACTTCAAGAGTGCTACCACTGCACACCAGTGACCCAGTTTAAAGGACACACCGGATGGTCAGGGGCCAGCCAGGGTAGGAAAATCAAGCCTCCCAAAGGACACTCTCAGGCCAGCTACCTCCATTGATATACTGCCACCTATGGGTATTACTGCACGCACTGCCAGTGACCCAGTTTAGAGAACACACTTAGCTGGTCAGGGACCAGCCTGGGTTAGGAAAGTCAAGCATCCCAAAGGATGGTCTCAGGGCAGCTACCTCCACTGATATACTACCACCTCTGGGTGTTACTGCACTTACTGCCAGTGACCCAGTTTAGAGAACATGACTGGGTGGTCAGGGGTTGGAAAATGAAGCATCCTAAAACACACTCTCAGGGCAGTCTCTCTATTGATATAATAATAATAATAATAATAATAAACTTTTTATAAATGCAGTTTATAAATATCAATGCGCTTTAACAAAATAAGACTTATACAATGTTAAAACTGTAAATAGATTAAAATTCAGTAACAACAAGCAAAATACAGTTAAAATCAGCTAACAGAGAATGCAAGATTGAATGTGTCAATTTGAAGCCCTCCACAGTCAGGCACTCATGAACCCGATGAGGTACAGAATTCCACAGAGTGGGAGCGCGAAAAGCACATGCTCATGTCACAGATGTCTGCAGCCAAACCCTGGGAATCCCTTGCAATCCCTCATTGGTAGAGTGGAGCAGTCAGGAGAGGCAGAAGGGGCAAAGAAGCTCTTGCAGGTAATGCAGTCCCTGTCTGTGTAGGGCTTTATAGGTCAGCAAGCCAACCTTGAATGTGATCTGCCATTGAACTGGCAGCCACTCCAGCCCATGCAGCACAGGCGTAATATGACTAGATCGAGAGAGCCCAGTGAGTAACCTGGCTGCCGATTCTGCACCAACTGCAGACAATGGATATCAACCCCAGTAGCCCAAGGTACAGGACATTGCAGTAATCCAGACGGGAGATCACAAGGCATGGACCTGTGTTGGGAGATCATCAGGCGGAAACAGATGCTTAATCCGGATGATATTTCTCAGATGGTAAAATGAGGTCTTGACAATGGGACACCTGGGTCAACCCTCATCAAGAATAATGCCCAGACTCTGCACCTGTTCAGAGGATCTCTACTGGCGCCTCCCCGAGCACCACCTACCACCTCTGGGTGTTACTGCACACATTGCCAGTGACCCAGTTTAGAAAACACGCCTGGGTGGTGAGGGCCAGCCAGGAGCAGGACAATCAAGTGTCCCAAAGGATGCGTTCAGGGCAGCTACTCCACTGATATACTACTACCTCTGGGTGTTACACTACACTGTCAGTGACCCAGTTTAGAGAACACACCTGGGTGGTCAGGGGCCAGCCAAGGGTAGGAAAATCAAGCATCCCAAAGGATGTTCTCATGGCAGCTACCTCCATTGATATTCTACCACCTATGGTTATTACTGTGCACTGCCAGTGACCCAGTTTAGAGAACACACTTAGCTGCTCAGGGACCAGTCTGGGTTAGGAAAGTCAAGCATCCCAAAGGATGGTCTCAGGGCAGCTACTCCACTGATATACTACCACCTCTGGGTATTACTGCACACACTGCCAGTGACCCAGTTTAGAGAACACACCTGGGTAGTCAAGGGCCAGCTAGGGTAGGAAAATCAAGCATCTCAAAGGATGGCCTCAGGGCAGCTATCTTCACTGATATATGATTCGATTTGGTTGACCATGCTGAGTTATTGAAATTACCTCTGCAGTCTGTTTCTCAGATGATGTGGTTGCCTGGTTTGCGACTACCTCTCCGGCAGAAACCAGAGAACTTCCTTATGTGGTTTAACATCTTGTGAAGCTATTATAAGTTGTGGAGTCCCACGGGGCTCGATACTTGGACCCCCACTTTTCCTTTTGTTAATTCACTTCCTAATTTATTTCAACACACTGAACGTATTGTGTATGCAGATGATACTGTTTTATATTGTTCTGGTCATGATTTAGCTACACTACAAGTCATATTACAATCTGAATTTAGTTTATTACACTCTTGGTTTAAAGTTCACAAACTTGTATGAAAGTCCAGTAAAACGAAAACAATGTTTTTTCCAGTCTTAGTTAATGTCCCTCATCTGAATTATTTTTATATGATAATTTTGGAAATCAAATTGAGCAAGTGAGGGTGTTCAAGTATCTTGGTCTGTCACCAGATTCTCATCTGACCTATGACACTTATGTCACTGATTTAATTAATAAGCTTCATAAAAGGCTGGGCTTTCTTTTTAGAATACGGAAAAATCTTATTATTGAAGTTAGACATATGTTAACGCACAGTTTATTATTGTCAGTTCTTGACTACGGTTCTGTGATTTATTCATATACAGCTGAGGCGCTGTTTGCTAAACTAAGGTCTACTTGTAATAGTATAATTCGATTTGCCATTGGTTGTCCAAGGTCTACTCATCAATGTAGTCTATATAATTTATTCAATAGTTTGCCTTTGGATCAGCTTTTAATTTTCATTCAATACTATCACGTAAACCAGGATGAACCCACCGACACACAATAGTAAACCATGTTAACAGTGTGGAGGGTTTATGGGATGACAGATAGACCAGACAGTGAACTTCAGGTTCAACACACAATCTCCGTGTGATGTTTATTCAAAATACAGGAAATAAGCTTATGCAATGCCGTATTCCTTCTTCAGTACATCAGTTTGCAGCAACAGGCTATGAATGTCCTTTCTCTGCACTTAGCCAGCACCTACTGACACTGATCTCTGAGCTAACCACTTTTCAGTGAAAACCCTTTAACCCTATGTGGACGCGTTGTTTGGGTAGTGGGGCTCAAAAGAAAAGAAAAAAACAAGCTAAAACAAAGAACCTTAGTGCAGAATTACTGAAAAAGATTACCCAAAGTGCATTGGCAACAAATCAAGCTTTAAAGAAATACAATATCATACATACTTCCATAATGCAAATCACCATGGGATACATGCAAATCACCATGAAATTTCAGACTTGTTCAGTTTAAAACAATTAACATGCATTTAAATAGCACAACTAACAATTTCTATAATAGTCACCAAGTACTTTTTACCATTATCAAAAACACCTAGTGCCATGGTATTTTCAACATTTACAGGTGTCATAAACATAAGGAATATACATCAAGGTATTTTATGACATAGTGCTATGACATACTAAATCCAACAACAATAAACACAACCTGTTTTATATACATTCGATCACCACAATAACCTCCCTGTATGAGGACCTGAGAGGGAAAAGGAAAATTAAAGAGGACACTCTAGCATAGTCAAGAAATGGAAGGGGTGCCCATAAGTGGCCAACCTTATGGACTAGAAATTGTAAAGGATAGATTAGGCTAAGAAAACAGAAGAACTGTTGCAACAGATTTAAGAAAAGGTTTGTCCTCAAGAGTGGCCGGAGCTTCCTGTCACATATCCCCCACCTTAAAAGGGAAGTAGTTATGCAGACTGCTTACCACTTTCCTGTCCCAAGAAGGGATGGAGTTCCACCCATCCATCTTCAGAAACACTGTCTCACACTATTAATGATAAACATTCTATCATAAGCATAGTGGATATCATCATTCTTTACACTAAGGCATTAACACGCTTTTCAACAGAGTCTAACGGTACCTTTCCTGAACTATCAACAATTTCTCTGGGTGAGTAATTACCTACTCCAACCCCACCAGATATGTCAGTTTTAAGCAGGGGCCCAGTCCTAGGTTCAACCCATCTACATAAACTCACTATGTCTCTTGATTCATTTCACTCGCTACAGATACAGACACCTGAAGGTAGACACTCTTTTGGTGTTACCCCAACACAGGTTCCAATCTATTTTCCACCCACCTCCCTTGTAGGTTTTTCATCTACAGGAGGGACAGGGAGGGTAAAAGAGAAGGAGGCGTAGCTCTCACATAAGGGAAGGAATCAAAGCAACTGAACAAAAACGATAAAAAGGAGGAGAGGAAGCACTGTGGGTCAATTTGAGACAGGCAATGGCACCACAATCTGCACAGGGTTGTATACAGACCCCATCTCAGGGGAGGAAATGGACTAGGAAATGATAGAAAGCATCCTTAGAATGGCAGAAAAAGGGGATATTGCTGATGGGGATCTGAATATGCCAGATGTTAACTGGAGTGCATTTGCAGCAGCCACTTCTAAGAGTGGGGTCATTCTAGATTCCCTACAGGGGCATGTCCTAGACAACTAGTATCGAACCCACTCAAGAGGGAGCAATCTTAGACCTCGTGACTTTCAAATGGAGATGATGAGAGGATCATAGATTTAGAAGTGGGTAGACCATCGAACAGTATGGTTCATGATAAACACAGCAGTAGAGTCAAGCCATACAAAGGCAACAGTACTGGACTTCACGAGGGCTGACTTTGCCAAAATGGGTGAGTGTCTAAGGAATACACTAGCAAATGGGCAGGAAGGAGGGTTGGAAGAACAATGGGGAATAATCAAAACTGCCATCACAGAGGCAACAAGCCTTTGTGTGAAGCAAATAAACTAAACAAAATGATATAAGAAACCACTATAGTTCTCAAAGGAGGTGGCAGGGAAGTTTAGGGAGAAAAAGAGAGCATTCAGGAAGTACAGGGAATCACAGAAGGAGCAGGACAGAGAATTGTATCAATTAAAGCAAAAGGAAGCAGGAAAGGCAGTCAGAACAGCAAAGGCCCAAACCGAGGAAAAGATAGCCAACTCAGTTAAGAAGGGGGATAAAACCTTCTATAGGTACATTAGAGAGTGAAGGAAGACCAAGGGAAGGATAGTGAGGCTTAATAAAGAGGAAGGGGTGGGCAGAGGGTGACTCTGAAAAGGCAGAGATATTAAACAAATATTTTTGCTTAGTATTCACAAAATAAGAGGGGGAGGTACCTAAACCAAACAATAGAAACACGCTGGATACAGGGGTTGATACCAGCCCATTCACAGAGGAAAGGGTTCTGAAAACTCTGAAAACTGAAAGCAATGGGGCCTGATGGGATTCATCCCAGAATTCTAAAAGAACTAAGGGTAGAACTAGTGACACCACTGACTACCCACTTTAATAAATCATGGGAGGATGGGGTGGTACCTGGGGACTGGAGGAGGCAGATGTTATTCCACTTCACAAAAGTGGGAGCAGGGCAGAAGCAGGAAACTACAGACCTGTTAGTTTAACCTCAGTGATTGGGAACATGATGAAATCACTTCTGAAGGAAAGAACTGTTGAGTACCTAGAGGCCAGAGGGGCACAGGACCCAAGGCAGCATGGATTCACAGTGGAAGGTCATGTCAGATGAATCTAATAGATTTCTTTGACTGGGTGACCAAAGTAGTAGATCAGGGAGGGGCTGTGGACATGGCCTACCTAGACTTTAGCAAGGCATTTGACACAGTCCCACACAAAAGATTAATATACAAGTTGGTCAGCCTGGGAGTGGGTCCCAAGATGGTAGCCTGGGTAAAGAATTGGCTGGAGAACAGGACACAGAGGGTAATAGTAAACAGAGTCCACTTGAGGAAATGGGGGTTACTAGTGGGTACCGGAGGGTTCAGTACTAGGACCGGTCCTCTCAATGTCTTTATGTTACATTGCAAAGGGACTGAAGGAAAAGTATGCTCTTTGCAGATGACACAAAGATCTGCAACAGAGTTGATACACGAGGTGGGGTGGAAAGGATGAGAAGGGACCTGGCAAGGTTAGAGGACTGGTCAAATGTATGGCAGCTTAGATTCAATGCTAAGGGAAGGTAATGCACCTGGGAAACAAAACCCAGGGACAAGTACACAATGGGGTGAGATACTAACAACAACAAAAATGGAAAGGGACCTGGGGATTGTCATATCAGATGACCTAAAGGTGAGCAAGCAACGGAGAGGGCAGCAAGGAGGGTTGGGGGATACTGGGATGCATAGGGAGAGGCATCACCAGTAAAAAACAGAAGTTATTATCCCTCTGTACAGACAGCTGATGAGACCCATCTGGAGTACTGCGTGCAGTTCTGGAGACCTAATCTCCACAAAGACATAGACAGGATGGAGGCAGTCCAGAGGAGGGCAAGTAAAATGGTGCAGGGTCTGCACCAGAAGACATATCAAGAGAGACTTAAGGAGCTTAATGCGTATAGCCTCAAGGAGAGGAGGAAGAGGGGGGACATGATAGAAACTTTCAAGTACCTCAAGGGAATCAACAAAGTCCAAGAGGGTAGCATCTTTCAGAAAAAGAGGTATGCAAGAACAAGGGGGCACAATTTGAAGCTAGAGGGGGGATGGCTCAGAGGTAATGTGAGGAAGCATTTTTTCACAGAGAGGGTTGTGGATGCATGGAACAGCCTTCCTGAGGAGGTTGTGGAGTCAAAAACAGTGGTGGAATTCAAGAATGCATGGGACAGTCATAAGGCAATTCTTGGGGTTGGGGGTAGGAAGAAGTAGGCTGTTGGTTAGCTAGGATCTGCAGCTTATCCATTAGGTAGGGAAATGGGCAGACTGGGTGGGCCAAGCAGTCCTTATCTGCCATCAAATTCTATGTTTCTATCAAAAAAATAAAACACAAGTACCGCCTCCTTGATCTTAACATATTGTAACATTTTGGCAATATTAGCATCTTTAGCCTGCAGTATACCCCAGTCAATACTGTTAATAGATTTAGCTGCATCAATGCAAGAAAAAGTCCCTTCAGCCTCATAGGCTTCTTCTTGCTTGCTTGGAGTCTTCAACCCCACCACAATATCGCTAGGCACAGTCTTACCTGGGTTCTCACACTGAAGTTCCATACTTGCCCCTAGCGATGCATCCCAGCATTTTGCTGGCCTTGGCCACTGCCCTCCTACAAGTCTCAGAGTTGTTCATCTTGACATACACCACCACCCCCAGGTCCCTCTCAGCCATTGAGACTTGTAGCATTTCCCCCTCCCAGGGTGTACACTTGGTCCGGGTTTCTGGCTCCCAGGTGCAGTACCTTGCATTTCCCTACATTGAACCTCAGCTTCCACTTTCTAGACCACCTTTCCAGAGCCTCCAGGTCCCCCTGTAGGGCCACCCTCCCCTCCTCCCCATCCAACAACGCCCCCAGTTTCGAGTAATCCACAAAGAGACTCATCTCACTCCTGATACCCTTCCTTATGTCAGAGGCATAGGCAATGAACAGTTGGAGCCCCAAGGACTGATCCCTGAGGGACCCCACTAATGACCCTCCTTGGGGATGAGACTATCCCACAAACCACGACCCTCTGGGTCCAGTCCTGGAGCCAATTGCCTATCCATCTGATCATCTTGTTCCCCACCCCCCATTCCTCCCAGCTTATCCAAAAGGCCACCATGAGGAACAGATTCAAACGCCTTGCTGAAGTCAAGAAAGAGGACGTCCACCGGCCTACCCAGGTCCAAGGCACTCTTCACCCAGTCACAGAACTCCACAAGGTTTGTCTGACATGATTTCCTTGGGATGAATCCATGCTGTCTATCGGCCAGGCTCCCCGACTTTTCCAGGTCCCCCCAGCCTCTCCTTGACAATGCCCTCCATCACCTTGCCCACCACCGATGTCAGGCTGATAGGCCTGTAGTTCCCTGCCACCTCCCTTGATCCCCCTTGTGGATAGGCACTATACGCGCCACCTTCCAGTCCTGGGGCACCCATCCTGTCCTCAGAGAGAGATGCTGAAAAGCTCCACCAGGGGTTTCGCCAGGACATCCGCCAGTTCCTTCAGCACTCTGGGATTTAATTTATCTGGCCCAGTGCTTTCTCCATCTTAAGGGACCTGAGGTTCCTCTCACACTCTGCTGTGATTTCCACCTCTGCTACCTCATCCCCTGCTTTGTCTTCCCCCTCCTGCCAGTGATGGCCCCCCTCCCCAGACCCGCCCGATCCGTGAGGGCCCCATCTCAGTTTCACCATCTCCTCCCATGTATGGTGCAGCACCCCATTTTCCTTGGTGAAAACTGAGGCGAAGTACTCATTTAGTACCTCAGTCTGCTCTCCCGGTCTTGTGCCCATCCTCCCCTGTTTTAATCCTGAAATTCTGCCCTTCAGCCTTCATTTTCCCCAATGTATCTAAAGCAGGCGGTGGTGGATGGGAGGAGGAGGGTGGCCTACAGGGGACCTGGAGGCTTTGAAGATGGTCTAGAAAGTGGAAGCTGAGGTTCAATGCAGGGAAATGCAAGGCTCCACCTGGGGGCCAGAAACCCAGGCCAAGTGTACACCCTGGGGAAATGCTACAAGTCTCGATGGCTGAGAGGGACCTGGGGTGGTGGTGGATGTCAAGATGAACAACTCTGAGACTTGTAGGAGGGCAGCAGCCAAGGCCAACAGGATGCTGGGATGCATCGCTAGGGGATCACCTCAGAAGGAGGAAGTGATACTCCCTCTGTATAACTGCTTGGTGAGGCCGCACTCTGAGTACTGCGTGGTTTTGGAGGCCACACTTAAAGAGGGACATTGAACTCCTGGAGGGTCCAGAGGAGGGCAACCAAAATGATCTGGGCTTGGGGACAGGACCTATGAGGAGAGGCTCAAGAGCTAAATATGTACACATTGGAAGAGAGAAGGGACCGGGGACATGATAGAGGCCTCAGGTACATGAAGAGGGTAAATAGGGAGGAACAGTCAGGGTGTTTCAAGGAAGGAGGAAGGGGCCACTAGAGGGCATGGGTGGAAGCTGGAGGGGAAGATTCAGGGAGAAAGGAGGAGGTGCTACTTCACTGAGGTAGAGCCATGGAATGCACTGCCTAGGGGCTGGTGGAGGCAGAGACAGTGGAGGGTTCAAGAGGGTGGGACAGGTACAGGGAAGGGTTCTGGAAGCAAAATCCAATGCAGCAAGAATATCTGGAATTGGGAAGGGAGAAGCCAGAGAAGGCGAGGGGGACAGCAAGGTCAGCACCCAGGGTGGGGACTGACCAAACGAGCAGACACGAAAGACCGTTAGGCCTATTCTGCTGGCATTTTAGCATGTTAGTATGTTAGTAAAGAACCCCTTGTTCCCTTCCCTAATTTCCCTGGCCAGGTTCTGCTCCTTCCTTGCCTTAGCTGCCCTTATCACCCTAGTGGCCCTTCTGGCCATCAGCCTGCATCTCATCGGTCCCTTTCACTCCTTGAGCACTTGAAATGCCTATATGCCACCTTCTTTCCCTCACCACCTCCTGAACCTTTCTGGTCCACCAGCAGGGTTTATAGGCCCTACCGCATTTTTGTCTTGCTTTTGCACAGGTGCTGGTAGCATCCGCACCCCTCCTAATGATTTCCCACCTACTGTCAGCTTCCATGTCTGGCCCAATCCCATCAAATGCTTCTTAAGGATCCTTCCCATTTCCTTGAAATCCGCCGTCAGTTACCCCGCCTTTATGCAGCCTTCTACCTCTCCTAGGTCCAGGCAGAACCATACTGTGGCATAGTCGCCCCCGCCAACAGGTCCCTTACTCCAGGCCCCCAATCTGGCCACTGTCTGCCAGGACCACATCCAGTATCCACACCTCCCTGGTCGGTTCCCCCACCTGCTGAGTTAGGAATGCATCCTGAAAGACATCCAACAACCTCTGTTCCCTGGCCACTAAGGATGTCATAGTCTCCCAGTCTGTTCCTGACATGTTTAAGTTCCCCAACACCACCCTTCCCCTGCCCAATCTGCAGTGTCTCCCAACATCTGCCACCAGACTCTCCTCCAGCTCCTCTGCCAGCGCAGGGGGTCTATACACCACTCCTATTTTTACTCTCTTGCCCCCTCTTGTTATCAGGGTGACCCAAATTGCCTCCACAGTTCCCTCCACCTCCAGTTTTTGACTATTCTTGCTACCCCTCCTCCCCTTCCCTCCCCCAGTCCTTCCTGAACATTGTGTAACCCTCTAGGTTCAGGTCACAGTCATGCCCTGCAGTGGCCCAGGTCTCAGTGATCACTGCCACATCCACCTCTCCCTCAGTTAGCATTGCCTGGAGCTCAGACATTTTATTGCCCAAGCTCTTGGCATTTAGCAGGACTACCTTCCACCCTTTCCCTATACTTCCATTTCCCCTGCTTGTGTTCCCATGGGGATTCTGTCTTCCCCCGGTCAGTACCTTACCAATCGGCCTTTTCCCGCATTCCTCCAGCTCCCTGGGGGGTGGAGACAGAGTCCTCCTTTATCGGACCCCCAACAGCCTTTTCTCCCATCTCCCTTCACAAGTTTAAACCCCACCTTTCACCAATGGACCCCTCTATTTTTAACTTAAGGATTTCTCTCCCCTCCAAATTGAGATGAAACCCATCTCTAGCATACAGCCCCTTATCCTCCCAGGTCTCCCCCCAATCCCCCATCAACCCATACCCTCTGGCCCCACACCACTACCTGAGCCACTGGTTTATCTCCCTAATCTTTCTCTTGTGTTCCCTACTAGCCCTTGGCACCAGCAGGATTTCCAAGAAGGAAATTGCTCATCCTATGTCATGACAGACCCTGGCAAGCTCCCTGAACCTTGTCTGTATCGATCTCACTATTTCCCTCAATGTCATTTGTACCCAGGTGGACCAGTATGTCCAGGGAACCTCCACAATCCTTTGGCCCTGTGCACCATTAGTCCAGGGAAGCATTTTGTTCTAACCTGGCAGGCTTTCCCCTCCCTATCCCATTTGATACCCCTGATCATGGAATCACCCAACAGAAGCACTCTGACCACCCTTTTCCTCCATTTCCTAATCCTTTCTACCGCCCTCCCCAGCCGGCTCCTCCTCATCTGGGTGCCACCTGCCACCCCTCCTTATTTACCCTGGCCACCCCTCCTCCGATCCTATGCCTCCTCCTCCCAAGTATCCTTCTGTACCCCACTATCCCCCCGTCACTGCTCATGACTGGACCTTCCCCCCATCTGCTAAGCTTGCTTGGCTCATCCTCCCTTCCTTCTCGTCTGCATTCAGCCCCTCCTTGCCCGTCGTGCTCCCCTGACCTAAACCCTCAGCTCCCTTTACTGAATCCTCCTTGTACTTTTGGGCCCTCTCCTTGCCCTTTCCTCCCAACTGCTCCTTCTCCTTGTGCTTTCCACCCTCTACCACCTCCTCCTCCTGCTCCGATTCCCCGCTCCCCCCATTTTCCCCCGTTCTTCCTGCTATCCAGCACCTGCCTCCTGCCCCCCACTCCTCTCCATCTCTAACCTCCCTGTCACGGCTACATCACCCCTCATCCTCAAGCAGAAGAAGAGAACTGAAGTGATTACTGAGCTTAAGGTCCAATCCGCCTCCTCTCCTTGCTTCCTTCTGCCCAAACCCAGCCATCTGCCTACTTCCTGAGAGTGTCCTCCCTTTAGCCCCTCTGTGAGGGTCCGCAGATACCTGCCTGCTTCCTTGGTACTGTCCTCCTTTTGAGCCCCCTCTGTCAGGGTCCATATGAGATCCCAGAGTACTGTCTTGCACTCCTTTCCCTATGCCCCTGCCCCTAGTGCTTGATGCAACCCAGTGGGAGCCCTGCCCTATTCCCCAACCATACCTCCCCCCTCCCTCCAGCTGTCTCCTAATCCCCTCAACCTCCTCCCTAAGCTGTGCCATCTGGTAGGACACTGGGCAACCACCGAACTTCCAAGCTCAGTCCAGTATCATGGCCGCTCCACACCCTGTGCACCCCACCACCCTCCCAAAAATGCCGGCACTAATGACGTGTGGTCCCATCCCCCTCCAAGTAGGTTTCCTTGGGTGAACCACCAGGTTCCTCACTAGTCCAAGATACACCCCTACCCACTAATCAGGTCACCCACTAATCCTAGATACAGTCCCACAGTAAACAGGTACCCTCATTACTAGGTGTAGTACTACACAGTAAACTTATAGGAAGTGTACAACTCCCAAGTTCCTCTCCCAGCCTTTAAACCCAACCCCAGTGGCTAGAACCACATGAGCTGCACCTGAAGCCCTTTCCTCCAATTGCAGGGCAGGTGTTCTCTATAAATGAGCCGAATTATGGGGAGGGAGGAGGGAGGAGGCAGGTGGGATTAGGGCTCACACCCAACTCTCACGAGTCAGGTCCTGTGTCTGCCCCTCACTACACCTCCAAGCACTACCATATGAACATAGAATCTGACGGCAAATAAGGACCACTTGGCCCACCCAGTCTACCCATTTCCCTACCTAATGGATAAGCTGCAGATCCTAGTTAACCAGCAGCCTACTTTTTCCTATCCCTACCCCCTAGAATTGCCTTATGACTGTCCCATGCATGCTTGAATTCCACTACTGTTTTTGACTCCACAACTTCCTCTGGAAGGCCGTTCCATGCATCCACAACCCTCTCTGTGAAACAATACTTCTTACATTACCTCTGAGCCACCCCATCTTCAAATTGTGCCCCTTGTTCTTGCACACCTCTTTTCTGTAAGATGCTACCCTCTTGGACTTTGTTGATTCCTTGAGGTACTTGAAAGTTTCTATATGTCCCCTCTCCTCCTTTCCTCGAGGCTATACACATTAAGCTCCTTAAGTCTCTCTTCATATGTTCACTAGTGCAGTCCCTGCACCATTTTACTTGCCCTCCTCTGGACAGCTTCCAGCCTGTCTATGCTTTATGGAGACTGGGTCTCCAGAACTGCACAACAGTACTCAGATGGGGTCTCACCAGCTGCCTGTACAGATGGATAACAACTTCTTGTTTCTACTGGTGATGCCTCTCCTTATACTACCAGTATCCCCCAGCCCTTACTGCCCTCTCACATTGCTTGCCCACCTTAGGTCATCTGATATGACTACCCCAAGGTCCCTTTCCATTTTTGTTGTTGTTAGTATTTCACCCCCCATTGTGTACTCTTCACCTGGGTTTTTGTTCCCCTTGCACTTCCCATTACCTTGCACTTCTTAGCATTGAATCTAAGCTGCCATACATTTGACCATTCCTCTAACCTTGCCAAGTCCCTTCTCATCCTTTACACCCCACCTTGTGCATCAACTCTGTTGCAGATCTTTGTGTCATCTGCAAAGAGACATGTTTTTCCTTCCTGTCCCTCTGCAATGTTGCTTATAAAGACATTGAAGAGGATCGGTCCTAATACTGAACCCTGCAGTACCCACTAGCAACCCCCTTTCCTCAGAGTGGGCTCCATTTACTATTACGCCTGTGTCCTATTCTCCAGCCATCTTACCCAGGCTATCATCTTGGGACCCACTCCTAGGCTGGCTAACTTGTATATTAATCTTTGTGTGGGACTGTGTCAAATGCCTTGCTAAAGTCTAGGTAGGCCATTTCCACAGCCCTTCCTGATCTACTACTTTGGTCACCTAGTCAAAGAAATCTATTAGATTTGTCTGGCATGACCTTCCCGCTGTGAATCCATGCTGTCTTGGGTCCTGTGCCTCTCTGGCCTCTAGGTACTCGACAATTCTTTCCTTCAGAAATGATTCCATCATTTTCCCTATCACTGAGGTTAAACTAACAGGTCTGTAGTTTCTCGCTTCTGCCCTGCTCCCACTTTTGTGAACTGGAATCACATCTGCCCTCCTCCAGTCCTCGGGTACCACCCCATCCTCCCATGATTTGTTAAAGAGGGTAGTCAGTGGTGTCACTAGTTCTACCCTTAGTTCTTTTAGAATTATGGGATGAATCCATCAGGCCCCATTGCTTTGTCCACCTTCAGTTTTAAGAGTTCTTTCAGAACCCTTTCTTCTGTAAATGGCTGGTATCAACTTCTGTATCCAGAGTGTTTTCTATTGTTTGGTTTAGGTACCTCTCCTCTTCATTTGTAAATACTGAGCAAAAATATTTGTTTAGTATCTCTGCCTTTTCACTGTCACCCTCTTCCCACCCCCTCCCTTTATTAAGTCTCATTATCCCTCCCTTGATCTTCCTTCGCCCCTGATGTATCTATAAAAGGTTTTATCTCCTTCTTAACTGAGTTGGCTATCTTTTCCTCGGTTTGGGCCTTTGCTGTTTTGACTGCCTTCCCAGCTTCCTTTGCTTTAACTGATACAGTTCTCTGTCCTGCTCCTTCTGTGATTCCTTGTGCTTCCTGAATGCTTTCTTTCTCTTGAACCTTCACTGCCACTTCCTTTGAGAACCATAGTGGTTTCTTACATCGTTTAGTTTTATTTATTTGAGTCACACAAAGGCTTGTTATGTCTGTGATGGCAGTTTTCATTATTCCCATTGTTCTTCCGCCTCCTTCCTGCCCATTTGCTAGTGTATTCCTTAGGCACTCACCCATTTTGGCAAAGTCAGCCCTCCCAAAGTCCAGTACTTTTGCCTTTGTACGGCCTGACTCTACAGCTTTGTTTATTGTGAACCATACTGTTCAATGGTCGCTAGTTCCCAGATGGCTACCCACTTCAACATCTGTGATCCTCTCTCCATCTCCATTTGAGAGAACCAGGTCTAAGATTGCTCCCTCAAGTGGGTTCCAATACTAGTTGTCTAAGGCATGCCCTCATAGGGCATCTAGAATAACCCCACTCTTAGAAGTGGCTGCAGCAACTGCACTCCAGTTAACATCTGGCATATTCAGGTCACCCATCAGCAATATCTCCCCTTTTTCTGCCATTCTAAGTATACTTTCTATCATTTCCTTGTCCATTTCCTCTCCCTGAGAGGGGGGTCTGTATACAACCCCTATGCGGATTGTGGTGCCATTGCCTGTCTCCAAGTTGATCCACAGTGCTTCTTCTCCTCCCGGCTTACCCTTTTGTTCTGTTGCTTTGATTCCTTCCCTTATGTAGAGAGCTATTCCTCCTCCTCTTTTATCCTCCCTGTCCCTCCTGTATATAGTGTATCCTGGTATGTTTACATCCCAGTCATGGTTCTGTGTGTACCATGTTTCTGTGACTGCCATGATATCCAAATGTTCCTCCTCCATCAAGGCCACTAATTCAGGAAGCTTGTTACCCAGACTATGGGCATTGGTACTCATTGCTCTCCATTTTTTGATGGCTTTACCTTTTGTAGCAGCATCCCCTACTGTCCTTTCTACCTTGGTCTTGTTCTCATTTAGTACCCTCTTTTGTAGGGGGAGGCTGGTAATTTCCTGCTGCTTATCAGTGCCTCCCACTTTGACTGGTTTAAAAGCTTGCCAATGAAGCATTTAAACCAATTGCCCAAAATACTTTTTCCTTCCTGGACAGATGCAGATCATCCTGCCAGTCTAGGCTGGTGTCCTTCCAGGTGGAACACCAGTTCCCGATGAAGACAAACTCCTGTGCTCCACACAGTTTCTTCAACCATTCATTAAATTGCATGGTGCAATGTAGCCTCGCTTCACCCATGCCATAGACAGGCAGCACCTCTGAGAAGGATACTGTGTGTGCTACTTGTCTTAGGCCCCTCCCCAACTCTACAAAGTCCTCCTGCACTGCTCTAATCTCATGATGAGCCAAGTCATTTGTCCCTAGGTGGACAATGACATCCAGCTCAGACTCCTGTGCAGCTGTTCTTGTGATCCTGAGGATGCGCTTCCTGTCCCTCCAAGCCATGGCACCAGGCAGGCACCTTACTTCAGTTTTCCCTGCTCCCCGGGTCTATCCCCCTAATAATTGAGTCCCCCACCAGGAGCTGCTTCCTTTCCTGTGGTGTCCTCTGCCTCCTTCCTGTGTGCCTCCCTTGTGACAGTTGTCTGCAACCTCCTTAGTCTCCTCTGTGGGTGCATCCATAGAGGAACTATGGTCCCCCAGAATGGTGTATGGATTATGGAGTGGAACAGCTGACTGGGTGTGCCTCTGTTCCACCACCCTCACCCTCCCTAAGCCCACTGTGGTCCAACTGCTGTGCTTTCTTCACAACCTCTGAGGTAGTGGTGGTAGCTCTGGTGCTCCCTGGATGGGGAGGTTCCTTACTACTGTCCAGTGTAGTCTGGGGAGGTTTCATACTACTGTCCAGTGTGGCCTGAAGATGGGCAACTTCCCTCTCAGGGCAAAGAGTTGTCTGCAAACAGGGCAGCATCTCAGCCTCCAGAAAGACTCCTGGAAGACTGCTTCCCCACAGCTATTACACTGCACTACTCCCCACATGTCTGTCTACCTTCTTGTTTATAATTTTTTTGTGTGTGTGTGTATGATTGGTTTGTTATATAGAAATGTATATATAGTATACAATGTGTATGCTTATGTTGTCAGTGCAGTGTGCTAGAAAGGATATGACAGTGATATGCACCTTGCCCTCTTGAGGAAATGATGTCAGAACCCCAGGTATAAAGGAACCATTTCTAGGGGTGGGTGGGGTGAGGGGTGCATAGGGTTTGGGCTAAACTGTGCCTCACGAAACAATCAGCTAAAAGCTCTGACCCACCGCTGCAATGAGTGCCTAGCTGTCAGCAAGATGCCCTACATGGCAATTTGACAGAGAAAATACCCTGCTAATCAAACAGAGAAAAATCCAAACATCCAAGTCAGACACAGGTAAACCTCCCCAGCCCCAAAACAGCCTGGTGATTTGTGCTCTGAAAGCAGTCAGCCCCAAAGCTGCCTTTTAAGGCACACAGAGATAAACACAAAAAACAGTTTCCACCCCCTGGGGCACTGTCTGGGTCAAATACACAGCCTGTAACCTGCACTCACTTCAGGACTTATTACAAATTCTCAGCCCAGTGAATAACTCACAGTATTGCAATGCAAACAGTCAATCAATAATTCCAATCAAGTCAGCTGTGCACAAGGACAGACACAATAAAAGTATTCAGTCCCTCTTGGTTTAAACTCTTCCTGCACTGAACATATTAACAATTGTAACAAAAGTAAAGCAAGGTCCACCACCTCTGTTGATTGAAAGACTGTCTTTCCTGATAATTCTAAGTTCTTATTTCACCTTTCAGTTAGAAGTAGCCTCCTCCTGAAGAATATTAGCTTTTCTGATGAACTGCTACAAACCAAAGACAATTGTAAATTGTAAGGTTCACCTCCCTCTGTTGTAAGCACAACTCGCTTTCTTGCAGATCCTACGTTCAGTATTGCAGCTTCCAGCCAGAGGTAACTTCACCTGAAGAATATTAGCTAAGAAAATCTGTCAAGTCTACTTACTCTCACAGCCTTCAGCTAGAAGCTTCTTCCCCTTCTCCTACAACTGAAGACATCTAGTTTCAGATCTTTCTCAGCTAATATTAAAGAGATATCCTTGATTGATCATGCATTAGTGCAGGCTGTTTTCAACTTGAGGGTTTTAAAAGTAATTGCATATGCTGGAGACTGAATGTCTTCTTGTTGCATGACCCTAGCTTTAGAAACTGGATGAATCAGGATGGGAAGTCTCCTCAAATTGTCTATGGGATGCTTTCAAAGCTTTCTTAAGAGGTAGGATTATCAGTTTCTCTGCCGCCAAGAAAAGAGAGAAGAGATAAAGACCTAACAGAAAAGAAACAGAACTTCTTAATTTAGAGAGTATTTACAAAAGAACTGTGATAAGAAGGGACGCTACTTAATAATATCATTAAACTCAAGTACAAAATTAATAAAATATATTCCACCAGGCAGAATACTCTTTATATAGAGCAAAACAAACTTTCTGGGAGGCTGGTGAGAAAGCATGGAAACTTTTGGCTTACAGACTTAAAAGAAGACAGAACAGAATCTGATTCCCGTATTTCAAATACTATGAGTACTACTGAAATTTTTCAAATAAAAATAAATTTTGTTTTAATTCAGATTCGAATAAGCGACCTTCAGTGGAGTCACAGTCTTTCCTGAACTCATTAACTCTGCCGGACCTTAGTGAAGTGTACAGGAAGGTTTTAAACTCCCCCCCCCCAAGTAGAATTTGAAAATATTATTCAGACTCTTCAACCTAATAAAACTCCAGGCCCAGACGGACTACCAGGGGAACTTTACAAAGTCTTGAGTGCAAAAACTAAGGACTACCTTTTTAGAGGGTCACTGTTAGGATAGGAGGTGATTTTATTGCCTCTTTAAAGCAGTCTTCTACGGGGAGCAGTGTGGTTGTAAAAAACATTAATGCTGACCATTTTATTAAAACCATTCAAGATATGGCTTATTTTGTACCTCTGTATATAAATGTCGGTCTGATGGAAACCCTGTGGTGCGTCCACGAGCATGAATATCGCTGAGCCACGCGGTTGAGCTTCGTTCGTGAAGGTGCTCATGATTTGGGATCCTCTGTCAGCTAATGGTTTGCATACTGTAGCCTCTGTTCTACTGATCCCTTTAATTTTTGTCCAAAAGTAAACTGATTGCTTGATCCTCTGTTATTTAGTTTTTAAAAGACTGTTACTTCTGGGCATGCACAATATAGTTTGACACTAATGCGCATGCCTAGACGCGCAAGTCTTGCTTTTAAAAACTAAATAACAGAGGATTGAGCACTCAGTTTACTTCTGGATGAAAATTAAAGGGATCAGTAGAACGGAGGCTACAATATGTAACCATTAGCTGACGAGAGGACCCAAATCACGAGCTCCTTTCATGAACTAGCTCCTATGACGGCTCACATTGTGGATGTGTGCCATGGGGGGATTTCCATCGACCTATTAATTAATATACAGAGGTACAAAATAAGCCATATCCTGAATGGGTTTAAAAACTGGTCAGCATTAATGTTTTTTACAACCACTCTGCTCCTTATAGAGGACTGCTTTAAAGAGGCAATAAAATCGCCTCCTTTCCTGACAGTGTCCCTTTAAAGCCCTTTCTAGTTCTTTAACCTCAGAGCCTCTACCTGACTCTATGTACCAGGCATGTATCACTCTAATTCTGAAAAATGGGAATGATCCTCTTCAGTGCGAGAACTACAGGCCTATTTCTCTGCTTAATGCAGACTATCAGATTTGGGCTCAGCTTCTTCCTATTGACTTAAGAATTATTTATCCAAGCTATTGGGGAGGAGCAAGTAGGCTTTGTTCCTGGAAGGAGGGGCTGAAAATATAGTGAGGTTTTAAATATAATCTGAAGGCTAATAAAGTAAGGAACCCAGCTGCTGTACTAGTCTTTGACTTTCATAAAGCCTTTGATTCTCTAAAATGGGAGTACCTTTTCAAGTACTTAAATTCAAATTGGGAACACATTTATTACTTGGCTGAAAATTCTCTATAAAAACCCTGCAAGAGTAATTACTAACGGATTTATCTCAGACTCATCACTTAACAAAGGCTCCAGACAAGGCTGCCCTATCCCTTACCTTTCATACTGGCCATTGAACCTCTGATAAGGAGTATAACTGAATGCGTGAGATTAAAGGTATTAGAACAGGCAACATTAATAATAAGGTTTTGCTTATGGGATTATTTGCTTGTTACTATTTCAAACCCCAAATACTCGCTTAACACTTGGGTAAGATACTTGATACCTTTGCCTCATTTTCAGGCCTCGGACTGAATTGGGGAAAAACTCAGATTATCTCTAAATTCATGCATGAGACCAGGAGAATGCCTGGGGTGGCTCAGCCAGGTTTGAAATGTTCAGAGCACCTGATGATTTAGGCATTACAACTTACAGATACTCATAATGTAGGAAACTGAACCTGCTCCCTGTAATAAAAGAAACTGAGGCAGATCTACCAAAATGGCAACATCTTAATTTATCTCTTTGGAGTAAGATAAATTCTCTTAAAATGATTATGCCCCTAAAATCTTTTACTATTTCCATAACCTCCCCCTCAGAATAGATGCAACTGTTTCTGATCAGTTAAATAAAATAACCAGGCATTTCTCGTGGAATTCTTCTACCCTTAGACTTTCCTTACCAAAACGTAAGGTGCATAGATCAGAGGGAGGCTTTGGTCTTCCAGACTGGAAGATGTATTATTTGGCCTTTCATTTCAAAGAAATTGGTATCTACAATCTAGGTCAGAAGATTATCAGCCATTATGGGTTAAAGTCAAAAAGCAGTTATTGTTGCCCTTTAAACTGTCCCGACTATCTTTTTGTTAAGCTCCCATTGCCATTCCATGACAACATTTGTATTACCTCCTCTGTTTGGGCAATCAAAACTTGGTCTGGCCGTGGCACTGAGGGTTGAGGCGCTGGACGCCACACCTCAAGACTAAGCCAGCGACCCGGTTCGGAATGAGCCCGGCCACTGGGGTCAGCAGGGGGAAGATATTGGAGGTCTGTAGGACTGCTCTCTCTTCCGGGAGGTTTGGGATATGATCACTCTCGGAGGCCTCTGGCGGCCATCAGGGATGCCCTCGTAGCCAACACTGCGAATGCTGGGGCGGAGTTGTGGCATTACGTTGCCTTGATACGGTGACTACGGGGTCAGGAACACGAAAAAAGAGAGAAAACACCCATTCCTGGGGATAGATGAAGGCACCCCTGCCTGCCCAAATACCACACTTCCAATACCAGGCTATCTCCTCTCCACAGGCCACTGTATGCCGGGCATTTTCCCTATAGATAGAGTGCTCTGGTTGGATAGGGCGGCCCTACCTCCGGAGGGTTCAGACCCGGAGGAGGTGCCTGCGGGCACAAGGGACAAGGACTAGTCACGGAGAAGGTAGAGGCTGGGTATCTGAGGTTGCTGGAAGGAGTTCTCCAGGATTGGAGATTTTATTTTATTTATTTATTTATTGTATTCTAGGAATTAATACCTTTGAGCCAAGGCTCTTTTACAAAGGTTCTCATGTTAAATTAGTTACAAACAATAGGGTTACAATGGGTTGCACATTTAGGTTACATTGTGTAAATAAACAGAGACATAAAATAGTTAACATCAAAGACATTTATGAACGAGCAGATAATTACCAATTAAACACTTTCATCATTTAGAAAACATATGGAAAGGGAAAGATAGGTAAGGGAAGTATGATAGGTAGTGTAAGAGAGAGAAAAGGAGGGGGGAGCAGACCATAGTTAGAGAAGAGGATCCTCTACCAGGCCTTTGTCAGGTAAGTGGACAGGGGTGGAGAAGTGAGATAATTAGGATTTAATTGAGGCAGTCACAGGAGTTTGAGGTGGCAAAGTGAGAGAATAGGCTAGATTTAAAAGCACCTAAGGAGTTAGAGGAGGTAATAGAGGTGCTAAGAGTATTTAGCCAGTTAGGGGCACGATAGGCAAATGATTGTTGACCCTGTGTGGTCCGGCAATGGGGGACTTGAAGAAGCTGATTTTCTGATCTTCTGGTGGGTCGGACACTTGTGTTCTGGCATAGCAGTTCTTGAATGCAGGGTGGGGTGAGGCCCATGATGGATTTCTTAGCCATAAGGCAGGTGAGGTACTTTAAGCGGTTTGAGAGTTGTAACCACCCAGTTTCAGCATAGAGCTCGCAAGTATGAGTAAGTCGATGAGCGCCAGTAAGCAGCTGACAGGCCTTGTTTAGGGAGGTTGTGATACATTTAAGTGCACTAGAAGAGGCGGACCCATAGATAATTAAGCCGTAGTCGATGACTGAGATGATTGAGGATTGAATAGCTAGCTTCAGTGCTGGTAGGGTAAGGAGTTGTCTGTTCCGGTAGAGTATCCCAAGCCGCTGATTAATAGTTTTGGATATATTATCAATATGTGTTGCAAAGACTAGGCCTTGATCAAATGTGATTCCAAGATATTTAAAAGTAGCACCTGTTCAAGGGTGATTCCCAGGGATGTGTTGACAGTGAGTGGTACTAGCCTTTTCTTGTTCTAGGGCTTGAGAAAGTATGGATTTTGTTTTTGTGGTTTAGGACCAGCTTGTGTTCATCTAACCACGCCAACACTGGCAAATGCGTGCTGGAGGCTGAGGCGAAGGGTTTGGGTCTTTGTGCGAGGATAGAATCACAGCATCATCAGCATAGAGGATGATTTGCTCAAGGCAGGATTTAGGAGGGAGTTTAAAAAGGCTGAAGAGGAGAGGGCCTAGATGGATCCTCATGGAAGTCCTGAGAGGACAAGCTTAGGGTCTGAGAGAACTCCAGCTATTTTTATAACCTGAGTGCGTTGGGCAAGGTAGCTTTTTATCCAGGCACCAGAGCTCAGGAGAGCCCAAGAGACTGTAGTTGACTGATGAGTGAAAATGATGTACAATGTCAAATGCCTTCGTTAGATCAATGTACACAGCTCCGGTTAGGAGTCCTTTGTCCAAACCTTGTGGATTGCTCCTGAGAATTCGAGCAGGGCTGTCAATGTGCTATGCCTTTGTCTGAAACCATGTTGCTGGGCACAGAGGATGTTATATTTTGCAGGTAGTCTGTTAGCTGGTCGGCCACCCACGCTCAAGAGCCTTGACAGGGAGGAAGTATTGAAATAGGTCTATAGTTAACAGGCAGAGACTTATCACTACTTTTGTGCACAGGAGTGACTATAGCAGCCTTCCATATACTAGGAACTTGCTGGAGCAGAGGAGAGATTGAATATTCTGGTGAGGGGAGTAGAACTTCATCCAGGGTAAGGGACAGTATTTTAAGGTCAATAGAGTCACTGCTTGCTCGGATTTAGATATAGCCTTCTTTATGTATTTATAAACTTCATGTGCTTTAACTATTTTAAGATGGAAGGGTGGAATGCTTGGAGGGGCAGAGGTGATATAGAGATTAGAGGTCAGTATCAGCGAAGAAGTCAGTTGCGAGGACACCGCTAAGGTCAGTGAAGGTCTCATTAAGGGTGTTTGCTATGACCAAGGGGTCAAGGGTGGTAGTGCCATACACATTCAGTATAGTAGGAGAGGATTTGGACTGCTTACCCATGATATTTCTTAGAGAGATAAATAGAGTTAAAAAAAAAAAAGCAGGAACATTTGCTATGATTTAGTGGACCACCTCCTCACTTGATGACAATTTGGAATAATGTTAACTTACTGTAAAATCAACTTACTATTACAGATTTTGGATGGAGCAAATTTGGTGTTACAAATAAGCCTGAATTATTGGGAGAGTAAGGGGAACTACTTTCCTTTGACCTTCTCAGAACTCATTATAGTTTACCAAAATTCCATTTTGCGAATTACCTCCAGTTACGAAATGCCTTGTGGGATTCATTACTAGGCCCTAATCTACATCTGAGGGAGGGTCTGAATGGGATTCCATTCTGAAGTTGGTAAAGATGAGGAAAGGGTAAGTTTGATATAAACTTTAATGCACACCCAAGATCCCTCAATCTTAAAGGAGAAGTCCACCCAGAAAGTGCAAAAACATATGTAAAGTGTGTATTCTCTGGAAGAAGTATTTTCTCTGTGGCTGAACTGTGACAGACCCTGTAACAAGATACTGGCTTCCTGCAGGGGTGATTAAACATCACACCAAAGGGCACTCTGGGAAGACTATCTGGGACAAGAAGCCATAAAAGAAACCAGAATGGCAACCTCCAAGGGCAATAAAACAGGGAAAGTTAGAAAAAAAAAAAAACTCTCACAGCCAGAGGAAAAGAAAAAACTGGGAACTGGTTAGAACACAGAAAAAAAGACTACTACATATCTTTTTCTGATTTTAACATGGAGTTTTCCTTTAACTGCTTCTGCAAAAGAAAAGTGTGAGGGAGAGATCAGAGAACCCATAACTGACTCAGAGTGGGTTTCAGTATGGGATAATGCTTACAGCAGCTGTAGGGAAGTCCAAGGTAGGACAATTCAATATAAAATGTTACATTTTTACTACTATTCCCCCAAGAGATTAGCCCACCTGGGTTTCCAACCAGAAAGAAAATGCTGGAAGTGGCAAAGAGAGGATGCAGACCTTCTTCATATGCTCTGGTCCTATCCTTGTATTAAAGGGATTTGGAATATGATACATGCTAATATACTAACATACTAAAATGCCAGCAGAATAGGCCTAACGGTCTTTCGTGTCTGCTCGTTTGGTCAGCCCCCACCCTGGGTGCTGACCTTGCTGTCCCCCTCGCCTTCTCTGGCTTCTCCCTTCCCAGTTCCGGATATTCTTGCTGCATTGGATTTTGCTTCCTGAACCCTTCCCCTGTACCTGTCCCACCCCCTCTTGAACCCCTCCACTGTCTCTGCCTCCACCAGCCCCTAGGTAGTGCATTCCATGGCTCCACCACCTCTCTCAGTGAAGTAGCGCCTCCTCCTTTCTCCCTGAATCTTCCCCCCTCCAGCTTCCACCCATGTTCTCTAGTGGCCCCTTCCGCCTTCCTTCAAGCACCCTGACTGTTCCTCCTATTTACCCTCTTCATGTACCTGAAGACCTCTATCATGTCCCCAGGTCCCTTCTCCTTCCAATGTGTACATATTTAGCTCTTGAGCCTCTCCTCACAGGTCCCTGTCCCCAAGCCCCAAATCATTTTGGTTGCCCTCCTCTGGACCCTCTCCAGGAGGTTAATGTCCCTCTTTAAGTGTGGCCTCCAAAACTGCACGCAGTGCTCCAGGTGCGGCCTCACCAAGCAGTTATACACAGGAGTATCACTTCCTCCTTCTGGAGGTGATCCCCTAGTGATGCATCCCAGCATCCTGTTGGCCTTGGCTGCTGCCCTCACAAGTCTCAGAGTTGTTCATCTTGACATCCACCACCACCCCCAGGTCCCTCTCAGCCATTGAGACTTGTAGTATTCCCCAGGGTGTACACTTGGCCTGGGTTTCTGGCCCCAGGTGGAGTACCTTGCATTTCCTGCATTGAACCTCAGCTTCCACTTTCTAGACCATCTTTCCAGAGCCTCCAGGTCCCTGCAGGGCCACCTTCCCTCCTCCCCATCCACCACCGCCCCAGTTTCGAGTCATCTGCAAAGAGACTCATCTCACTCCTGATTCCTGTCCTTATGTCAGATACGTAGGCTGCTGGAACAGAAGGGCCCAAGGACTGATCCTGTGGGACCCCACCAATGACCCTCCTTGGGGATGAGACTATCCCACTCAACCACGACCCTCTGGGTCCGGGTCCTGGAGCCAATTGCCTATCCATCTGATCATCTGGTTTCCACCCCCATTTCTCCTAGCTTATCCAACAGGCCCACGGAGGAACAGAGTCAAATGCCTTGCTGAAGTCTAGAAAGAGGACATCCACTGGTCTACCCAGGTCCAAGGCACTTGTCACCCAGTCATAGAACTCCACCAGGTTTGTCTGACACGATTTCCTGGGATGAATCCATGCTGTCTATCGTCCAGGCACCCTGACTTATCCAGGTCCCCCCTAGCCTCTCCTTGACAATGCCCTCCATCACCTTGCCCACCACCGATGTCAGGCTGACAGGTCTGTAGTTCCCTGCCAGCTCCCTTGATCCCCCTGTGGATAGGCACCATGCGCCACCTTCCAGTCTTGGGAACCCACCCTGTCCTCAGAGAGATGGTGAAAAGCTCTGCCAGGGTTTCACCAGGACATCTGCAAGTTCCTTCAGCACTCTAGGATGTAATTTATCCGGCCCTGGTGCTTTCTCCGTCTTAAGGGAGCTGAGGGCTTCCTCACCTCTGCTGTGATTTCCACTTCTGGTACCTCTTCTCCCTGCTTAGCCCTCCCCACCTGCCAGTGATGCCCCTCCTTTCCCCAGACCTGCCGATCGGTAAGGGTCCCCCTCCTCATTATCTCTGTCTCCTCCCATGTATGATGCAGCATCCCATTTTCCCTGGTGAAACTGAGGTGAAGTACTCATTTAGTACCTCAGCCTGCTCCCCAGGTCTTGTGCCCATCTCTCCTGATTTAATCCTGCTAATCTGCCCTTCACCCTTCGTCTTTCCCCAATGTATCTAAAGAACCCCTTTTTCCCTCTCCCTAATTTCCCTGGCCAGGTTCTGCTCCTTCCTTGCCTTAGCAGCCTCACCACTCTAGTGGCCCTTCTAGCTATCAGCTCATACTCCCCCGATCCCTTTCACTCCTTGAGCACTTGAATTTCTTATAGGCTGCTTTCTTTCCCCGCACCACCTCCTGGACCTCCCTGGTCCACCAACAGGGTTTTTGGGCCCTACTGCATTTTCGTCTTACTCTTGCACAGGTGCTGGTAGCATCCTGCACCCCTCTCCTGATGATTTCCCACCTACTATCAGCATCCATGTCTGACCCAATCCCATCCAAATACTCCTTAAGGATCCTTTCCATTTCCTTAAAATCCGCCCCCCTGAAGTCGGTTACTTCCGTCTTTGTGCAGCCTTCTACCCCTCCTAGGTCCAGGCAGAACCAGACCGTGGCATGGTCACTCCCGCCAATGGGTCCCTTACCTCCAGGCCCCCAATCTGGTCACTGTCGCCAGGGCCACATCCAGTACACCGTGCCTCCTGGTCGGTTCCCTCACCTGCTGAGTTAGGAGAAGCGCCTTGAAAGACATCCAACAACCTCTGTTCCCTGGTCACAGAGGATGTCATAGTCTCCCAGTCTGTTCCTGGCATGTTTAAGTCCCTAACACCACCACCTTTCCTCTGCCCAGTCTGCAGTGTCTCCTAACATCTGCCACCAGACTGTCCTCCAGCTCCTCCGCCAGGGCAGGGGGTCTATACACCACTCCTATTTTTACTCTCTTGCCCTCCCTTGTTATCAAGGTGACCCAAATTGCCTCCACGGTTCCCTCCGCCTCCTCTACTCCCCCTATGCCAATGCAATTTTTGACTATCATTGCTACCCCTCCTCCCCTTCCCTCCCCCCTGTCCTTCCTGAACATAGTGTAACCCTCCAGGTTCAGGTCCCAGTCATGTCTTGCAGTGGCCCAAGTCTCAGTGACCGCCTCCACATCCACTGCTCCCTCAATTAACATCACCTGGAGCTCAGGCATTTTATTGCCCAAGCTCCTGGCATTTAGCAGGACTACCTTCCACCCTTTCCTATAGTTCCATTTCCCTGCTCGTGTTCCCATGGGATTCTGTTTTCTCCTGGTCTGCACTCTTTGCCAGTTGGCCTTTCTGCAATCCTCCTGGTCCCCAGGGGTGGAGAGAGTCCCTCCTTATCGGCACCCTTGACAGCCGCTTTCTCCCATCCCACCCCTTCACAAGTTTAAACCCCACTTTTCACCAATGAACTCCTCTATTTTCAACTTAAGGATTCCCCTCCCCTCCAAATTGAGATGTAGTCTATCTCTAGCATACAGCTCCTTATTCTCCCAGGTCTCCCCCCAATCCCCCATCAACCCATACCCTCTGGCCTCACACCATTCCCTGAGCCACTGGTTTATCTCCCTAATTTTCCTTTTGTGTTCCCCACTAGCCCTTGGCACTGGCAGGATTTCTGAGAAGGAAACTGTGCATCCTATGTCATGACAGACCCTGGCGAGCTCCCTGAATCTTGCCTGTATCTCTAGCTCGCTATTTCCCTCAATGTCATTTGTACCCAGGTGGACCAGTATGTCTGGGGAACCCCCACAGTCCTTTGCCAGCTGATATACCTCGTGCTTAGCCCTGTGCACCGTTAGTCCAGGGAAGCATCTTGTTCTAACTGACCAGGCTTCTCCTCCCTATCCCATTTGATACCCCTGATCATAGAATCCCCAGCAGGAGCACTCTGACCACTCCTTTCCTCCATTCCCCCTTCCATGTCCCTCATCCTTCCTACCAGCCCTCCACCCAGCTGGCTCCTTGTTTCTCCCCTATCTGGGTGCCACATGCCACCCCTCCTTATTTACCATGGCCACCCCCCCCCTCCAATCCTATGCCTCTCCTCCTCCTGAGTATCCTTCTGTACCTTGCTAATTCCCCCCTCACTGCTCACAACTGGTCCTTCTCCCCATCTGCTAAACTAGCCTGACTCATCCTCCCTTATTTCCTGTCCCCATTTAATTCCTCCTTGCTCGTCGTGCTCCCCTGGCCTAAACCCTCAGCTCCCTTTACTGAATCCTCCTTGTACTTCTGGTCCTTCTCCTTTACTTTTCCTCCCAACTGGTCCTTCTCCTTGCGCTTTCCTCCCTCTTCCCCCTGCCCCTCCTGCTCTGATTCACTGCTCCCCCATTCTCCTGCATTCCATGTCCCCCCCTGTTCTTCCTGCTATCTGGCCCCTGCCTCCTGCCTCCCACTCCACACCCTTTCCGTCTCTAACCACCTCTGTCATGGCTACATCACCCCTCATCCTTGAGCAGAAGAAGAGAATTGAGCGGTTGCTGAGTATAAGGTCTGATCCACCTCCCGCCTTGCTTCCTTCTGTCCAGCCCTGGCCATCCTCCTACTTCCCTGAGAATGTTGTCCTCTGTCCCCCTTTGTGAGGGTCCCCAGTTACCTGCCTGCTTCCTTGGTAGTGTCCTTTGGACCCCTCTGCCAGGGTCCCTATGTGACCCTGAGTATTCTCCTGCACTCCTTTCCTATTCCCCCACCCCCAGTGCTTGGTGCAACCTGTGGGAGATTTCCAGCCCCCTTCCCCAACCATACCACCCCCCTTCCCCCAGCTTTCTCCTCATCCCCGCAACCTCCTCCCTAAGCTGTGCTAGCTGGTAGCATACTGGGCAACCACCAAACTTCCATGCCCAGTCCAGTATCATGGCTGCTCCACACCCTGTGCACCCCACCACCCTCCCAAAGATGCCGGCCCTAATGATGTGTGGTTCCATCCCCTTCCAAATAGGTTTCCTTGGGTGAGCCACCAGGTTCCCCAGTCCAAGATACCCCTACTGCCTAATCAGGTCACCCACTAATCTTAGAGACAGTCCCACTGTACACCAGTAACTCTGTTACTAGGTGCAGTACAACACATTAAACTTATAAGGGAAATGAACAACTCCCTAAGCTCCTCTCTCCCAGCCTTTAAATCCAACCCCCAGTGGCTAGAACTACATGAGCTGCACCAGCAGCCTTTTCCTCCAATTGCAGGGCAGGTGTTCCCCTATAAATTTGCAGACTTCTGGGGAGGGAGGGGTGGGGAGGGTGGGTCTTGGGCAGACACCTGACAAGAGAGAGTGTATCAGCCCTGTGTCTCCCCTCCAAGCCCTGCAGCTAAAGAACCAGGCCCAAGCAAATCCCACCAAATAGGTTTTAAATCAGAAGAAATAGGCCTCTACCAGTGCAGCCTGTTACACAGTGAAACATCCACAAAAGAGCCCCACTTACAGCCATCAAATCAGTTTACAAACATCCAGCATCCCCAAAAACAATACCCTGCTAGCCCTTTAGAAGTAAGAAAGAAAAGAAAAGAACTAACCTACCAAGTAAAATCCACAAGAACCCTGTGAAAACAACAGCAGCAGCTACTGTCCTGGAACACAACTGATCCTGTCCCCTTCCAGTTCTTTCTGAGAAGACAAAGCAGCTAGCACCTCAACCTGATTCAGCCCTGCCTCCAGTCTGTGAATCTGCCTTTGAACTAAAAATCCCTTTTACTCCTAAATTCCTCATTCTGGGGATAAAGGAAGGTTCTGGGATTTTAAACAAACATCAAAATTATGTCATATGGTCAGCTGCTCTGTCTCTTAAAAGGCTTTTGCTCTCTCACTGGAAATCCCCTAACCCTCCTGGATATAGAGAGTGGGGTAATAAAATGCGTGAGGTAATCAATAATGAAAGATTGGCTTTACAAATTGTTGATAAAAGTGAACTGTTTGACAGAATATGGGCCCCCTTCCTAAACTATCTTATCATTCAGTGATGTTAGGGTTAATGACTTATTTATAAAGCAATACTCAGTGCTCTCTCTGTGTTGTATTTGTTTCCTCTTGACTGAATCAATAGCTATGAACTAATTGCCTAGCAATTAGCTTTTTAATGGACCTATCTGTGTATGGAACACTTTTATTACAAGACTTAATAATCAGTTATACTTTAGGTGCTTTATGTTTATTGTATCAAATACTGTGCTGTTAACTTTTGTTGTATCCTGTGTCTTTTAGAAACAAATAAAATCTTTAAAGCAAAAAGAAAAAAGAAAAGCAACCTAGAAGAAAAGAGCTCAGGTGAAGCTAGATGCCTTTGCCAGCAAACCTAGTCTTCCACCTCCAGGATATCAACCTGGATGCAGTGATGCAGGGTGGTCATGATGCGCCCTGAAGGGGGGGGGGAATAAATCCACCATAGAACTCTAGATTCAAGCATTCACTGGGCCGTGTCCATCCTCAGCCAGGGCAGTGATGCAGAGTGGTCATGCTGCTCCCTGAAGGGAGGTTAAATCCAACAAACAACTCTAGATTCAGGCATTCACTGGGCCATGCCCACCCTCATCCAGGGCAGCGATGCAGGTTGGTCATGATGCTCCCTGCGGTGGGGTTAAAGCCACCACAGAACTCTAGATTCAAGCATTCATTGGGCCATGCCCACCCTCATCTAGGGCAGCGATGCAGGTTGGTCATGATGCTCCCTGAAGGGGGTTAAATCCACCATAGGACTCTAGATTCAGCCATTCATTGGGCCATGCCCATCCTCATCCAGGGCAGAGATGCAGGTAGGCAGTGTTGCTTCCTGAATGGGGGGGTTGCATTTACATTCTTTAACATTTTAAGCATAGCAGAGCATTATTAAACATCACGCCAGCCTGTCAGTGCAGTGGGAGTGCTACCACTTTTAACACTAGGATAGGGAACACACAATGTTAAATATTAAAACTATGGTAAATATGCCAGCACGTCAATGCAGCGGAGTGCTATCTCTCACAATGCCAGCGTCCCAGGATAAGGAACATACAATGTTAAACATTAAAAACTAAGGTTAATATGCCAACCTGTCACTGAAGTGAGCACAACACCAGTGTCCCAGGATAGCGAACATACAGTGTTAAAAATTAAACCTAGGGTAAATATGCCAGCCTGTCCGTGCAGAGGGAGTGCTATCTCTCACTACACCAGTGTCCCAGGACAGGGAACATAGAGTGTTAAACATTGAAAACTAAGGTTAATATGCCAGCCTGTCAGTGAAGTGAGCACAACACCAGCGTCCCAGAATAGGAAGCATACAGTGTTAAACATTAAAAACTGGGGTAAATATCTTGGCCTGTCAGTGCAGAGGGAGTGCTACTGCTCACAATGCCAGTGTCCCAGGACAAAAAATATACAATGTTAAACATTAAAACCTAGGGTAAATATGCTAGCCTGTCAGTGCAGCAGGAGTGCTATCACTCACAATGCCAGTGTCACAGGATAGGGAACATACAATGTTAAACACCTAGGCCGAGATATTCAGAGCACTTGTCCATGGCACAACTGAGTTGCACCATGTACAACCCTACGATGCGCCCCAGTGCAATATTCAAAGGGAAGTCTTGCGTAACTCAAGTCCTGATGCACCAGGGCACACTGTAAATGTATGCAGCACATCTGAAGGGGTGTGCCCATACATATGCAGCACATCCTGATATTCAGCCCAGGATGTGAGTTGCATCTGCTGCCACAATCCCCAGATGCACCACATACTGTGGCACAATGTTGAGCCAGAAGATCCTGGCTCAAATGCAGGCCACCCACGGGTGGGCAGCTGTATTGCAAGGCGCAACCCACCAGCCATGGGTGGCCACATGCCCAGCAGGAGCACTGTCCACAGGCACTGAAACCCTCCCAGATGGGCTAGTGTACCCCCTTCCCCGTTTGCCTGATCATGGTCTTTTGTAATACAGATTAATAACCTAGTGATCTAGTGGTTCCCCCCACCCTCCTGTATACCCAATCATGGGCATTTGCAATACAAATTAATAACCTGGTGGTCTAGTGGTTCCCCCCTCCCCACCCACCAAGGACCCACAACCACCCAGCTTCCCCATCATCAGCAGGCGGCGGCACCCCACCCACATACCACACAGCTGCCCACTGAATGACAGCGTACAGTATGCTGTGTACGCCTATGGGTCCATAGCATGGACCAATGGGCTTACAGACCATACTGTACTACACAGGATCATAATATGTGAATGAATGCGTTCATTCACATATTTGTGCCTGTGTAGTACAGTATGGTCAGGTTATTGAGCTAGGAATCTCTGAGACCTGGCTAAAGAACTGTCATGATGATGCCTCATATTTACTCCATGGTTACTCCCTTTCTCGCCATGACAGACCAGACAGAAAGCGAGGTGGAAGCGTTGCCCTATACCTACAGGCCCACATCATTACCACTCCTATAAGCTACTCAGCCACTACCTCCATGAGTGAGTGAATACTCATGGAGTTATCCCTGGGGGCAGCAAAAAAGCTATACCTAGGTTGCTGCTATAACCCCCCTTTCGGGAAATTCTTAGGGCCTACAAAATTTTCTTGATGGGTTTGTGCATGTGACACCCTCAAGAGACTCTATTTTACTCTGAGACTTTAACATAAATTGGACAACTTCTCCGGTCTCTGACCATGCAACGCTACTAAAGCTGCACAATCTGGAGCAAATCATTGCCTCCCCCACCAGACACAATCACCGCTCGCAAAACCATTCTATGCTTGACTGGATTGTCACAAATCAAGCTGACAACGTCCTCCAGGCAGGCACCGTGGCTGACTCTATAAACAACCACTCCCCCACTTATATCACCCTGGCCACAAAATCTAGTCGCCCTTCCTCCAAACTTCTATCTTTTAGAAGGTTCAATAGCCATGAACTGGATATGGTTCTTAGGGATGAGAGGTCCATAAACTGGGCTACCATCTATCGGCAGAAAGATGTTTCCTCTGCTGTTTCAATCCTTATGGACACACTTCGTACACTACAGGATAGACTGTTCCCCACCACCACCAGGAGAGTTGGGGTGGATGCACGTGATGGCTGTCCAAAGAGTTACTTGTGAAAATGAAGGAAAGAGACAAAACATGGAAACTCTAGAAAGCGTCTCCCTCCCCTCAATTATGGAATGTCTACTGACAGCTGTGCAACTCTTGCAAGCAGGCTGCCAGATCACTTAAAAGCAAATACTACATCAACCGGCAAAAAAACACCCTCAGAACCCCTCACAGTTTCTGGACCTCCATTGGGTCCCTCCTAAATCCTAAATCCAGCAAACAAATCACACAGCTTGCATGAGTCTCGGGTCCCATCTCAGACCCTACGAACATTGATGACATTATCCATTCAGTGTTTACAGACCTTACCCCCCACCAGCCAAATTAACACTCCCAGCTACTCCCAGTCACCTGCTCAGAGTAGCACTTCTCCATTGTTCTACTTTAGTCCCATCAGCCATGGTGCTACCACCAAACTTCTGAAGACTCTTCCAGCCAGAGGTAGCCCAGGGAGTGACGGGCTTTACCCTACATTCCTGAAACTCATCTCTCCGCCATTGTCAGACCCCTAACCTTTATTTTCAACCTTGCACTCTCATCATCCACAGTGCCTAACTCATGGAAGCATGCACATGTGGTGCCTATCTACAAATCTGGCAACCCCCTTGCCCTGGAGAACTATAGACCCATCTCCCTCCTCCCTCACCTCAGCAAATTATTGGAAAAAAATAATCCACCACCAGCTGTCCAAACATCTGGAAAAATATAACCTTCTGTGTCCACTCCAGCATGGTTTCTGCAAACATCACAGCACCTCCTCTGCCCTCGCCCTTTTCTTGAACCATGTCCTGAAAAATATGGACATAGGTCAATGAATACCACTCCCGTGGCCTTGCCTATCAAAGGCCTTTGACTTGGTTGACCATCACCTCCTTCACTCCACCCTGCACCATTTTGGTTGTGCACCTGACACTGCTGCGTGGTTCCCCAGCTACCTGTCCTATAGATCCCAATCTGTTCTCATAGGAAGTGTGCCCTCTGCCTCGCTACCCACACATGGCCCATGACTGGTTCCTATCCAGGAAACTACTTGTTAATGAGAAAAAAATCAAGGCCATGCTATTTGGCTCAAAGCCTTTTCTATTCAAGATCGCGAAAGCAAACACTTCACTACTAAAACACTCCCCAGCTGGCCCCCCGCTCGACACAGTTTCCTCTTTCAAATACCTAGGGGTGACTCTTGATCCCTCCCTAACATGCATTGAACACATAACACATGTGATAAGTAAAATACACCAAAAACTCGGCGTTGCCTACAGAACCAAACTATTTCTATCCCTGGATGCCCACCTCACCATAGCGCAAGGTAACCTCCTCCCTCTGCTTGACTACTGCTCCCCTGCCTACTCCTTCACTGCCACCCTCTCGCTTCGCTCTCACCTTAACACTACTTACAACTCCACCTGCCACTTTGTCCTCCAAGCACCCTACTTAACTCACCACTGCACACTATACAAAACTCTAGGGTGGCTCAACTTTCAGGGACATTTCAACTATGCCATGGGCAGCCTAATTGATAACTCACTTAGGAATCACGATCTGTCCTCCTTCTCCTCCCCACTTATAGAGAGGGTAGCGGCTAGAACCCTCAGGTTTTCCTCCATTCCTCCCCTGAAAGTCCCACACACCCATTCTGTCATGGGCAGTAAGGCCTTCTCTGTGTCTGCCACCTTCCTCTGGAACAGGCTCCAATCATCGATCCACTCCTCCTCCTCCCACATGAGCCTCATTAAAAAAAAAAAAAACTACTAGCCCGACTCCTGACTGAATCTTCCTGCAACTGTTTCCCAGGCCATGTTACAGCCCATGATCCACCCTAACCTCCATAGTCTTCTATTTTTCTGCCTGCCTCTATCCCTGACCCTTACCTTGTCAGCCTCCATCCACTCTCTATCCCTGACCCTTACCTTGTCAGCCTCCATCTCTCACTCTCTATCCCTGACCCTTACCTTGTCAGCCTCCATCTCTCACTCTCTATCCCTGACCCTTATCTTGTCAGCCTCCATCTCTCACTCTCTATCCCTGACCCTTACCTTGCCAGCCTCCATCTCTCACTCTCTATCCCTGACCCTTACCTTGTCAGCCTCCATCTCTCACTCTCTATCCCTGACCCTTACCTTGTCAGCCTCCATCTCTCACTCACTGTCCCTGACCCTTACCTTGTCAGCCTCCATCTCTGACTCTCTATCCCTGACCCTACCTTGCCAGCCTCCGTCTCTCACTCTCTATCCCTGACCCTTACCTTGTCAGCCTCCATCTCTCATTCTCTATCCCTGACCCTTACCTTGTCAGCCTCCATCTCTCACTCTCTATCCCGGACCTTACCTTGTCAGCCTCCATCTCTCACTCTCTATCCCTGACCCTTATCTTGTCAGCCTCCATCTCTCACTCTCTATCCCTGACCCTTACCTTACCAGCCTCCATCGCTCACTCTCTATCCCTGACCCTCACCTTGTCAGCCTCCATCTCTCACTCTCTATCCCTGACCCTTACCTTGTCAGCCTCCATCTCTCACTCACTGTCCCTGACCCTTACCTTGCCAGCCTCCATCTCTCACTCTCTAGTCCTGACTTGCTCACACTCTCTTATTTCTCCTCGCTGATCAGGACTCTCCATGACTCTACAACTGTTGTACCTCGGTACATAGTTAGCACTTTCTGATGTATCACATGCAGGAATAAGTCCACAGTTTCTAATAGCTTGATGATACAACTCTGATCCTGTAATAATCCCATTGCTATTGTGCTTGCACATACTGCTCTACATATAGTATAAAATAAATACATACTGGTCTACGTATAGCATAAAATAAATACATACTGCTCTACGTACAGCATAAAATAAATACATACTGCTCTACGTACAGCATAAAATAAATTAACTGTGTATCTGTACCTACTGCTGCTCTGTGTAGTATAAACTCCAATAGCTGGGTATCTGTACCTACTGCTGCTCTGTGTAGTATAAACTCCAATAGCTGGGTATCTGTACCTACTGTTGTTCTGTGTAGTACAAAATCCGATAGCTGGGTATCTGTACATAGTGTTGCTCTGTGTAGTATAAAATCTGAGAGCTGTGTATCTGTGCCTACTGCTGCTCCGTGTAGTATAAAATCCAATAGCTGTGTATCTGTACATACTGTTGCTCTGTGTAGTATAAAATCCAATAGCTGTGTATCTGTACATACTGTTGCTCTCTGTAGTATAAACTCCAATAGCTGGGTATCTGCACATACTACTGCTCCATGTAATATAAAATCCAATAGCTGTGTATCTGTACATAGTGTTGCTCTGTGTAGTATAATATTCAGTAGCTGTGTATCTGTACATACTGCTGCTCTGTGTAGTATAAAATCCGATAGCTGGGTATCTGTACCTACTGCTGCTCTGTGTAGTATAAAATCCAATAGCTGTGTATCTGTACCTACTGCTGCTCTGTGTAGTATAAAATCTGAGAGCTGTGTATCTGTACATACTGTTGCTCTGTGTAGTATAAAATCTGAGAGCTGTGTATCTGTACCTACTGTTGCTCTGTGTAGTATAAACTCCAATAGCTGGGTATCTGCACATACTACTGCTCCGTGTAGTATAAAATCCAATAGCTGTGTATCTGTACCTACTGTTGCTCTGTGTAGTACAAAATCCAATAGCTGTGTATCTGTACCTACTGTTGCTCTGTGTAGTACAAAATATGATAGCTGGGGATCTGTACATACTGTTGCTCCGTGTAGTATAAAATCCAATAGCTGTGTATCTGTACATACTGTTGCTCTGTGTAGTATAAAATCCATTAGCTGTGTATCTGTACCTACTGTTGCTCTATGTAGTATAAACTCCAATAGCTGGGTATCTGCACATACTACTGCTCCGTGTAGTATAAAATCTAATAGCTGTGTATCTGTACCTACTGTTGCTCTGTGTAGTACAAAATCCAATAGCTGTGTATCTGTACCTACTGTTGCTCTGTGTAGTACAAAATCTGATAGCTGGGGATCTGTACATACTGTTGCTCTGTGTAGTATAAAATCCAATAGCGGTGTATCTGTACATACTGTTGCTCTGTGTGGTACAAAATCTGATAGCTGGGGATCTGTACATACTGTTGCTCTGTGTAGTATAAAATCCAATAGCTGTGTATCTGTACATACTGTTGCTCTGTGTAGTATAAAATCTGAGAGCTGTGTATCTGTACCTTCTGTTGCTCTGTGTAGTATAAACTCCAATAGCAGGGTATCTGCACATACTACTGCTCCGTGTAGTATAAAATCCATTAGCTGTGTATCTGTACCTACTGTTGCTCTGTGTAGTATAAACTCCAATAGCTGGGTATCTGCACATACTACTGCTCCGTGTAGTATAAAATCCATTAGCTGTGTATCTGTACCTACTGTTGCTCTGTGTAGTACAAAATCCAATAGCTGTGTATCTGTACCTACTGTTGCTCTGTGTAGTACAAAATCTGATAGCTGGGGATCTGTACATACTGTTGCTCTGTGTAGTATTAAATCCGATAGCGTTGTATCTGTACATACTGTTGCTCTGTGTAGTATAAAATCTGAGAGCTGTGTATCTGTACATACTGTTGCTCTGTGTAGTATAAAATCTGAGAGCTGTGTATCTGTACATACTGTTGCTCTGTGTAGTATAAAATCTGAGAGCTGTGTATCTGTACATACTGTTGCTCTGTGTAGTATAAAATCCGATAGCTGGGTATCTGTACATACTGTTGCTCTGTGAAGTATACAATCTGAGAGCTGTGTATCTGTACCTACTGTTGCTCTGTGTAGTATAAAATCTGAGAGCTGTGTATCTGCACATACTGTTGCTCTGTGTAGTATAAAATCTGAGAGCTGTGTATCTGTACCTACTGTTGCTCTGTGTAGTATATAATCCGATAGCTAGGTATCTGTACATACTGTTGCTCTGTGTAGTATAAAATCTGATAGCTGTGTATCTGTACATACTGTTCCTCTGTGTAGTATAAAATCCGAAAGCTGGGTATCTGTACATACTGTTGCTCTGTGTAGTATAAAATCCGATAGCTGGGTATCTGTACATACTGTTGCTCTGTGTAGTATAAAATCCATTAGCTGGGTATCTGTACATACTGTTGCTCTGTGTAGTATAAAATCCAACAGCTGTGTATCTGTACATACGATTACTCTGTGTAGTATAAAATCCATTAGCTGTGTATCTGTATATACTGTTGCTCTGTGTAGTATAAAATCCATTAGCTGTGTATCTGTATATACTGTTACTCTGTGTAGTATAAAATCTGATAGCTGGTTATCTGTACATACTGTTGCTCTGTATAGTTACAGCCTCATGTTTGTTACCCTGCTTCAATCTCCTGCATTGTGCTGTATTACTGCTTGGATATGCATTATGTATAACTGCTCTTGTACACTTTGCTGTCATCTTGTTTGGCCCAGGTGATGGCTTAAATCGGTCCTTTTGGATCAGTCCATTCACCCAGTTATCAAAGACAGACACATATACATACATACATGCATACATAAATAACAATGTCTATTGCCAAAGCCCGTGATCGGGCATATAGGAGGGTGGGGGAATCCAGTAGACCATCAGGTTATTAATTTGTATTGCAAAAGGCCACGATCGAGCATACAGGGGAGGGGGTACACTAGACTAGCGGGAAGGATTGTTTACACACAAATGCCCATGATCAGGCATAGGGGAGGGGGGTACAATAGCCTGCCAGGGACTCAACTCCTGATGACAGTGGCTAAACAGAGCGCCAGGTGCATTTCGCCCGGGCCCTGTGCAACATATGCAAATGGGGTCATAATGACATGCAAATGGCACCACTTGTGCTATGCATATATTATGGCCCCATCTGCATGCCCACTTCTGAATATCGTTGGTGATGCACCCAGCACAGTTACAGTTGCACTGGAGCATTCCGGGTCCCCCTGTCTGGGGACTGCACTGGCACACTGTACTTGCGCCATGCGCTGTCTGTGCCATATTCAATGGTGATGCGCTATGGCACATCACCTTTAAATATCACCCTGTCCTGGCCCCAATGCATCTCAGTTGCACTGCACCCCCACTTGCACCACTGCCTGGTGCAGTCTAAATATCCCACCCCTAGAGCAAATATCCCTGCCTCTCAATGCAGTGGGAGTGCTATCACTCACAACACCAGTGTCCAGGGATAGGAACATACAATGTTATATATTAAAACCTAGGTTAAATATGTTAGGCTGTTAGTGGGTATCACATCTAGAGGGAACTAGAAGGGGACAGGATCAGTTGTGTTCCAGTACAGTAGCTGCTTCTTGTTGTTTTTACAGGGTTTCTTGTGGATTTTACTTGGTGAAAGGTTATTTCTTTTCTTTCTTGCTTCTAAGGGGCAAGCAGGGTATTGTTGTGGGGGCTGTTGGAAGTTTGAAAACTGGTTTGGTGGCTGTCAGTGGGCTCATTTGTTGGATGTTTCACTGTGTAACAGGCTGTGCTGGTGGAGGCCTATTTCTTCTGATTTAAAACCTATTTGGTGGGATTTGCTTGGGGCTGGTTCTTTGGTTGCAAGGCTTGGAGAGGGAAGACAGAGGGCTGATACACTATCGAGAGTCGGGTGTGAGGCCCTAATCCCACCACCCCAACCTCCTCCCTCCACAGCTCTGCTTATTTATAGGGGAACACCTGCCCTGCAATTGGAGAAAAGGCTGCCGGTACAGCTCATGTAGTTCTAGCCATTGGGGGTTGGGTTTAAAGGCTGGGAGAGGAACTTGGGGAGTTGTTCACTCTGGGAGGGGAAATGCTACAAGTCTTGATGGCTGAGAGGGACCTGGGGTGGTGATGGATGTCAAGATGAACAACTCAGAGACTTGTAGAAGGGCAGCAGCCAAGGTCAACAGGATGCTGGGATGCATCGCTAGGGGATCACCTCAGAAGGAGAAGTGATACTCCCTCTGTATAACTGCTTGGTGAGGCCGCACTCGAGTACTGCATGCAGTTTTGGAGGCCACACTTAAAGAGGGACATTAAACTCCTGGAGAGGGTCCAGAGGAGGCAACCAAAATTATCTGGGGCCTGGGGACAGGACCTATGGGTAGAGGCTTGAAGAGCTAAATATGTACACACTGGAAAGAGAAGGGACCGGGGGACATAATGAGGTCTTCAGGTACATGAAGGGGGTAAACAGGGAGGAGAATTCAGGGTGCTTAGAAGGAAAGAGGAGGGGGCAACTAGAGGGCGTGGGTGGAAGCTGGAGGGGGGAAGATTCAGGGGAGAAAGGAGGAGGTGCTACTTTACTGCGAGGGTGGTGGAGCCATGGAATGCGCTGCCCAGGGGGCTGGTAGAGGCAGAGACGGTGGAGGGGTTCAAGAGGGGGTGGGACAGGTACAGGGGAAGGGTTCTGGAAGCAAAATCCAATGCAGCGAGAATATCCAGAACTGGGAAGGGAGAAGCCAGAGAAGGTGAGGGGGCAGCAAGGTCAGCTCCCAGGGTGGGGGCTGACCAAACGAGCAGATGCAAAAGACCGTTAGGCCTATTCTGCTGGCATTTAGTATGTTAGTATCAATTCAGCGTAAACATTACAGCATAAACAACTCAGTGCATCAAAGTGAGCTAAAAGCATTACCCTAACAGTATAATACAATGCATAACAATTTTTATCATGTAGCACTGCAGCATACCTCATGTTTACATAGACCGGCATGTCTGGGTTAGTGCAATGGAGAGGACACGTATTCGACATTTTAGAATACAATACAATACAATACAGTTACTTCCCAGTTATTACTGGGTTTTTGCTAAGTGGTGACAGCCGTGATTCCAGCTATTTGCATAAGGGTTATATGATAATTGCACTTTTAGTTGTACTACATGCCCGTACTTGTGTTGCTAACTGAACAGGAATGAAAAGAGGGGTTGTTGGTTTTGTTTCTTCACCCAATGCATCAGTCTCATTGTACTTGTTTCCCTTCCACAGTGGCTACTGTCCACATGCCCGTACTCGTATTGCTGACTGAACAGGAATGATGAGATTAGGGAACAGTTACATTGTATAAAGTGAATCTGTCTTTTTTTTCTGCTCATTTACTGTCATTCATGTTGTTTTTGTTTCTGCACCCAATGCATCAGTCTGCCCATGACCAGACAACAGAAAGTGGTTCGGGGAGGGGTTTGACTCCGTTTAAGACTTTCCTACACACAAATTCTTGGTTTTAGATTCAATCCAGGAAAGGTGGTTACAAAATCCCAGAGGCAGAAATTATTGGGAGAACAAAACAACACAATTAAAAGAAGTAAATATTACATTCAGAGGGTAATAACAAAATGGAATAAGCTGCCAAGATACGTTATAGAAAGTCCTGACATGAGAACCTTCAAATTAAACCTAGCTGATTATATGGGAGATATGAAATTTGTATTCCATCAATAAATTGGTGGCAAGTTCATCAAATGGCCACACCCTCACTGAACTTGTAATCCTACTATGGAACTATGCAACAGATCCAGTGATTCCCGACACGGCTCTCTCGCTGCAGCTCTACATGTGAAAAGCACCGAAACTGCTACAGCTGCAGTGGGAGAACTCCGACATCCCAGCATTAGTTACTGTGGCTCCTGATCTCTTCAAATACTAAACTGATCATGAGTGAACTTGCTGAGAATGGCAGGCAATCAGGACCTACTAAGGAGTGACTGAAGGAGCTAAAAAAAGCCAATGCTAGTGTAACCCCCCTACAAATGAGGGTTCCCGAAAAGTCTTCCTCGAGCTTGCCTAAATGCTCACTGCCAGGCTGGTGTCCTGCAGTTTACCAGTTTAAATGTGATTGCCAGAGAGTGCCGGTATAGCCTCTGTGTACTGTCTCTTTAAGAGCAGCCTGGCTTGCAACCATAAGTAATCCGAGAGGGAGCTCTGTCGAAAAATGTAACTATTTGCTGAAAATCATTTAGCGTGATAATGATAATGTAGTTTGTCCAACCTGCCTTCTTTGCAGCAAGGATTGTTTTGTTTATCTCCACTATCTTGTTCCAGGACTGAGAATTGGACCAGTTCTGGTGGAACCTATAATGGAGCCGGACTTCAGGAGCTGTCTGGAGTCAAACTCTGTAGGAATTGCAGTTTTGGGCTTTTGGCACCTTTTTGCACCTGAAGGGGGAGCCTTTGTTGTGACTGACAGACAGATCAGCCAACCAAACCTTTTGGATTCTGAAGGAAATCCCCAAGCCTTCTGGCAGTTGAGTCAGATCTAAGTTGGGAGCTGAAGAAGCAGACAGCCTGAGACAGTCAGGCAGCCATCTGAATAGTTTGCGCAGGAGAACCGTGGAAAGGACTGAGTTGTGGTCTCCATGTCTGCTTGCTGACCCCTGAGAGGGAGAGAAGAGAATTATTTCAGACAAAATCCAAGTTTGTGAGAATGAAGTAAGCCACCAATTTTTACCAGGCTCATACCTGAAGAACAACGAAGATTTTGCTGAATGCGATTGGCCTGTCAGGATTTCCAGCTGCTTTTGAATCCCCGGTTTGTGCAGAGACTATGCGATCATGATCGGAGAGCGGTTTGCCTGGTACAGTAGAATTTCCTTACATGTAAATGTGCTGTGTATTAAAAGTGGGTCGTGATTTGGTTCCCCACTGTGTGAACTGTGTTCTGCTTGCTGGAAGCTTTATCCAGCCTAATTGGACTGAATCCATGTTCATCTCCATTTGGCCTGGGCCATGCCCAACTATCCCTGCCAGACTACCCCACTGCACAGAGGAAGCCACCGATGAGAGACCTGTCTGGGATCAGCCCCTGCTCCACAGCTTGAACAGGAACAACGCCTCAGCGAACCGTGTATTGGCCCAGGCTTCTCCTGGCACTCCAGATTAACGACTTGCTGTCTCGATTTTCATCCAGCCTGTGTCCAGTCTTGAGTATCATGAGTAATCTTCAGGGTTGCTCCCTGCAACAACAGCCTAATCTAGAAGTGTGTCATCTGATTGCCTTGCTGTTTTCTTTTCACAAACTGAGCCCTCCGGCTCCAGATTACAAATAATGAGTGCTGTGCACGTTGTTTTCTTCCATCACAGGGCCCCCACCAATTGCAACGTTCCTGGCTAGCCCACCATTCTCTATCAGGGTACCCAGAGTGTGTGAAAGAAGGGATCACAGATCTCCAGGTAGAAGGTCACCTGGGGGCCAGTGACCATCACATGGTATGGTTCAATTTGGCTACTACATCTAAATCATCCCATTCCAAAGCAAAAATATGGGACTTCAGAGGAGCTGACTTTGATAAGATGGCCAACAGAGTTAAGCTAGCCCTGGCAAAAGAAACACAGGTGAGGAGGTACAGGCAAAGTGGGCAAGCATTAAGGATACAATACTTGAAGCAACATCCCATTGTGTTAGACAGAAAAGGAAGTGCAAAGAAGAAGGAAACCACTTTGGTTCTCAAATACAGTAGCAGAAAAGGTCAGAGCCAAAAGGCTGGCCTTCAGAAAATATAAGGAACACAGCGGGATGAAGATAGGGAGGCATACCAAACTGCCCTAAGGGAAGCAGGTAAGGCAGTAAGGCAGGCAAAGTCCCAAACTGAGGAAACACTAGCATGAACAGTAAAGAAGGTGACAAGACTTCTATAGATACATTAGTGAAAGGAGAAAGTCCAGAGGTGATGCTAAGCTTAATGGAGAAAGGGAGCATGTGAGGAGGAGCCCTGTAAAGGCATCTATCCTAAATAGATACTTTGCTCAGTATTTACTGAAGAGAAGGTAGGGCAGGGCCCACAGCTCAACATCATGGACACAGGAGGGAGGTGAGCTACTCCCTTCACAAAAGAAAGGGTCCTACAAGAGCTTGCTAAGCTCAGGGTGGATAAGGCAATGGGACCTGATGGCATACATCCCAGGGTACTTAAGGAGTTAAAGGAGGAACTAGCAGAGCCATTAGCAGAATTGTTTAGTGAGTCTCTGAGCACAGGAGAGGTCCCAGAAGACTGGAGAAGGGCTCATGTGATCCCACTTCACAAGAGTGGTAGCAGGGAGGAGGCGGGGAACTACAGACCGGTCAGTCTTACCTCAGTAGTTGGCAAGATTATGGAGGCACTCCTTAAGGAAAGGATAGTGCAACACCTGGAATCCATAGGGGCACAGGATCCAAGACAGCATGGGTTTACAAAGGAAGGTCCTGTCAAACTAATCTCATAGATTTCTTTGACTGGGTAACCAGAGTGGTGGACCAGGGGAGCAGTTGATGTCGCCTACCTTGACTTCAGCAAAGCTTTTGACACTGTTCCACATAGAAGATTGATAAATAAGCTAGGTAGGCTCGGGTGGGTCAGAAGTTGGTCAACTGGGTGGCAAACTGGTTGACTGGCAGAAAACAGAGTGGTGGTAAATGGTATACAGTCAGAAGAGATGCAAGTCACAAGTAGGGTACCTCAGGGATCAGTCCTGGGGCCAGTCCTATTCAACATCTTCATTAGTGACTCTAGATGGACTAGAGGTAAGGCTTGTCTGTTTGCAGATGACACCAAGATCTGCAACAGAGTAGATGATCCAGATGGGGTGGGCAGAATGAGAAGAGATCTGGATAAACTAGCAGAATGGTCAGAAGAGTGGCAACTGGGATTTAATGCAAAGAAGTGCAAAATCATGCACATAGGAAGAGAAACCCTGAAGCCACTTATAGGCTGGGAGGAGTTGCTAGCAGTCACAAAGGAAGAAAGAGACTTGGGCATCATCATCACTGATGACCTAAAATCATCAAGCAGACCTCTAAAGCAGTAGGTAAGGCTAGGGGTGTTAGGGTGTATTAGTAGGGGTATCACAAGTCGTAAGAGGAGGTAATAATCCCTCTGTACAAGACATTGGTTAGGCCCCATCTGGAGTACTGTGCAGTATTGGAGCCACACCTTCACAAGGACATTAACCAAATTGAGGCAGTCGAGAGAAGGGCAACCAAAATGGTGCAGGGACTGCATCAGAAGACATATGAGGACAGATTAACGGAGCTCAATATGTATACCCTTGAGCAAAGGAGGAGAGGTGATATGATCGAGACATTTAAACACCTTAAGGGCGTAAACAAGGTGAAAGAGTCTAACATGTTTAAATATAAGAAAAATAGCAGGACAAGAGGACACAGCATGAGATTAGAGGAGGCCGATTAAGGGGAATGTGAGAAATTCTTTTCACAGAAAGGGTGGTAGATGCATGGAATGGCTTACCACAAGAAGTGGTGGCTATGAATACAGTGCAGGGCTTCAAACAGGCATGGGATAGGTATAAGGGAGCAATACAAATGACTATGAATAGATAGGTCAATGACAGAGCAAAGGCCAATGGCACATTTATAAGGTAGAAAAAGAAATGGGCAGACTGGATGGGCCTTGCGGTCCTTATCTGCCATCAACTTCTATGTTTCTATGTTTCTATGACTGTTTACTGACCCTGAAGTGGATGCATAACTGTTTAATTGATAGAGCTTTAAGCAAGTTAACCTGATTACACCCCTCCCCTGTTCAAGTTCCTTAAATAAATCAGATCTAACTCTTTTTGCATTTACCCTGACTGAGGTTCCAGTTTGTGCAAGAGTACTGTACTGCTGTTATTTGCTGTGTATAACCTTGTTTTACAGGGGGTACCCAGGGCCAAGCCAGAGGAAAGCCCTGGTGGTAAGTACAAACAGTGTGGGTACTTGTGTGGTGTATTGGGGTATTGTGAAAGTTATAATTTTGTGTATTGTTCCAGCCACTAGTAAGGAAAGGGGCGTGGTTACAGTGTCCCAGAGGGCTGTGCCTAGGTTAGCTTGACCACTACCAACCCTGACCTCCGGGTGGAGGCACCCATTTCAGAACTCAGGCCACTTAACCTGCTACTAGCCAAGCAGGCAAGGGTAGTAGCCCTTGGGATAGCGCTACCTAGGGGTTACACTACACTACCTGACAAGAGTGTGTGCTCAATGGGAGGTGAATAACAGTGTAAATCAGACAGAAATGGCACTTTTCTATAAGATTAATGTATTTTGCAAAGAGGGTTGGTAAACATTTCACCATTACAACATAGAACACAAAAGAAGTGTTTTTCTGCTCTGAAAACAGTAGCGTTGAAAAATGCGTACAACGGAAATTATCACACTAAAAATTCCACGCTGTAAATGACTGCGCTTAAAAGTTTTGCATGCAATTGACATGCAACCCTGTCAGTGCAGTGGGAGTGCTATCACTTGAAACACCAGTGTCCCACGAGAGGGAACATGTAATGTTAAACATTAAAAGCTAGTGTAAATATGCCAGCTTTTCAAGAAATGGGAATGCTACCACTCACATCAGTAAGCCCAGGTTTCGGAACATGTCTGGACAGGCAGGGACAGGCCGTGTGGAGAAGGATCTCGCATCACAGAGGTTACTTTCAGGGCACCTTCCTACATCAGCTGGTGCCAGGCTACACATTCTTGTGTCCTGAAGGAAAGGAATAAAGTAAAGTGGAAACCTCAGTCAGTAGCAGGATGATGACCCGGGGGGGGGGACATCAGCTGGTGCCAGGCTACACATGCCTGTGTCCTGAAGGAAAGGAATAAAGTAAAGTGGAAACCCCAGTCAGTAGCAGGATGTTAACCTGGGGGGGTATCAGCTGGTGCCAGGCTACACATTCTTGTGTCCTGAAGGAAAGGAATAAAAGTAAAGTGGAAACCCCAGTCAGTAGCAGGATGATCACCCTGGGGGGCTGGGGGCATCAGCTGGTGCCAGGCTACGCATTCTTGTGTCCTAAAGGAAAGGAATAAAAGTAAAGTGGAAACCCCAGTCAGTAGCAGGATGATGACCCGGGGGTGGGGGACATCAGCTGGTGCCAGGCTACACATTCTTGTGTCCTGAATGAAAGGAATAAAGTAAAGTAGAAACCCCAGTCAGTAGCAGGATGATGACTCAGCCTACCAAATGCTCTGCGGCAGTGACATGGTTCTATCAGCTGGATACCAAATTGTAGTGGGAGTTGGGGAGCTCCACAACTCCCCCCCACCATAGATACATAGATACATAGACAGTGTCGGCAGATAAGGGCCTATGGCCCACCCAGTCTGCCCATTTGCGCTTGTAAGTTCAGTTTGTTTTCCTAGAAGTCTGTTGCCCCTTACCCCTGATCACCAGAATTCCTTTATGTCTATCCCATGCATTCTTAAATCCCGTGATTGTTTCAGCCCCCACCACTTCCTCTGGCAGGGTGCTCCACTTGTCCACCACCCGTTCTGTGAAGAAATTCTTTCTCCTGTTTCCTCTAAATCGTCCTCCCTCCAACTTCATCCCATGCCCTCTAGTCCTGGAACATCTTTTTCCCTTAAAAATAGTGTTTTCCTGCACCCTGTTCCTCCCTGTAAGATACTTGTATGTCTCTATCATATCCCTCTCTCCCTCCTCTCCTCCAGGAGTACATGTTCAGTTCCTTCAACCTGTCTTCATAGGACTTGTGATGCAATCCATGCACCATCTTTGTTGCCTCTTCTGAACCTTCTCTACCCTGTCTATGTCCTTATGTAGGTATGGTCTCCAGAACTGTACACTGTACTCCAGGTGGGGCCTCACTAGTGTCTTGTATAGTGGAATTATACCTCCCTTTTCCTGCTGGTGATGCCCCTGCCTATACATCCCAGCATCCTATTTGCTTTACCTGCTGCCTTGTCACACTGTTTCCCTACCTTGAGGTCATCAGAGATGACAACCCCAAGATCCCTTTCCTGCTTGGTGTATGCTATATCCTCACCCCCCAACTGATATATTGTGCCAGGGTTTTTGTGCCCCATATGCATTATCTTGCACTTCTTTGCACCACAAAGGGAAAGCCTTAAGTTGAGAGACTGAATTCTGGCAAGTCTGCGAGAAGCTGGATAATGGGGCTGTGAGGATAGGCATGGCCAGTATAAGTTGGCATTAACAGAGCAAGCCCCCTTAAAAATGAAATATTTACAGTATATTGCACTTTACAGCTGTCCATCGGCTGCATTTGTATGGGAGATTGGTAAAACAATGGACCCCCACAAATTCCCTGTTTCAGTATCTTTAAGGGCCTAGACCAGAGTGTCACATCAGTATTACCTTTGTAGTGCTCAGAGGATATTCTGAACCTGCCAGATCTAACAGTAAGCCCCCAACTGCTTGCAGGGTGGGAGTTACATTCGTATTTATTATCTTAAAATGTACCAGTTTAGCAAGTATTAGTTAGCTAACTCCGCCAGCATAATGTACTGTTTATCATGTAATTATGTTTAGTTATCCTTCTGTACTACATTAAATGCTGTATGGACACACATTCACTTCTGAAAAGAAAGCCAGTTCATGGTCCTACACATTTAACAAGAAATAAATAAATCGGTCAGAGTGTTTAATTTTCAGTTTTGTGTGTGAAACCTTCTCATGATTGTTTTTCTGCACACACTTACAAATACATTTGATTACAAAAGTGAAATATCTACAACTGAATGGTGATAATGAAACTCAGACCCCAACAGTAACAGGAACACAGCCAGACTTGATTCTCTGACCTTGGATCCACAGTCGATTACTCTCCTCCCACTTCCTGATCTCATATCTTGACAACACCGGACAGAGGGGGACAATTCTATTTCTGTCCTCCAAAACAGCTAATGCATGCATTAAAAGGCACAGCAAGTACTTAAACATAACCGGTCAAGGGTGCCGAAAGATAGTAAAAGCTGAGGGGGCAGAGGATCAGACGGCACTTATGAGGGCACAAAGCGCACTTTTTCTAAACTAGTTTTGCCAATCAAAAATCATAAGTGTGTGGGGGCAGTTGCCCCCCCCCCAGTTCCCATGCCTATGTAACATGTCGTTATCTGTTGAGATGCAGCATACATTGACGTGTCAAACTGACTCCATTTTTGTCTTTTTATAAATCTCTTGGTACACGGCAGCTCAGCATTCCTTACCTCCAGCTTCATGATCCTTGTTTCAGTCTCCAACACCACAAACTGCACTGTTCAGAAATACAAGTTGTTACTGGTCTTCAGAGTTGGGGATTAAAAGAACAAAAGATATATATCCACAGAATACCAGGTCCCTCTGTAGCTGCCCCTGCAGTCAGCTCTGTGCTCCGGATCCTAGTAACTTTCACACTTCCTGTCTGTCCCTGCATCATTCTGAACAGCTCATTAATATTCATAGTGTGCTGCAGCATGGGAGGGGAAACAAGAGGGGCTGCTTAATATTTAAAGACTCTCAGTCAGCCTTAAACTGGCAAGATGGCAATGTTTTTCATTCACCACAGTTCACAACATGTGCATCACCAAATACATATCTAACACTCTCCCTCATCTGTGCAGCTTGGTTTGCAGTCATATATTGAGTTTTCCCTGAAAAAGAAATGCAGTAGCTGTGTTAGTTCAGTCAACAATGCAGAAGAAAAACAAAGAATATGTTGCAGGTGTAGCAGGTGATACCATGGATTAATGAAATTATTTCTGAGACTAGCTTTCAACATATAATATTCTAGTTTTCAGGTCACTGACCTCACCTGAAGAAGTCTCAGGAATAATTTTGTTAATCCAATAAAAGGTATCGTAAGCAAAATATTTTTCTTCTTCTGAACCCTAAAAACGAACATTTCCTCAGGCCCAAAAAAAACCTTTGCTGCAGGAGGACAGTCTGTCCACAATGCTCACCATATTTGAAACCACCTACAGAACATGCATCAGCACCACCGCACAGTGAGAGACCATAGTACATGCATCAGCACTACCGCACTGTGAGGGACCCACAGTACATGCATCAGCACCACCACACTGTGAGTGAACCACAGTACATGCATCAGCACTACCATGCTGTGAGTGACCCACAGTACATGTATCAGCACTACCACACTGTGAGTGACACACAGTACATGCATCAGCACTACCACACTGTGAGTGACCCACAGTACATGCATCAGCACAACCACACTGTGAGTGACCCACAGTACATGCATCAGCACCACTACACTGTGAGTGATTCACAGTACATGCATCAGCACCACCACACTGTGAGTGACCCACAGTACATGCATCAGCACTACCACACTGTGAGTGACCACAGTACATGCATCAGCACTACCACACTGTGAGTGACCCACAGTACATGCATCAGCACCACTACACTGTGAGTGACCCACAGTACATGCATCAGCACCACCACACTGTGAGTGAACCACAGTACATGCATCAGCACTACCATGCTGTGAGTGACCCACAGTACATGCATCAGCACTACCACACTGTGAGTGACACACAGTACATGCATCAGCACCACCACACTGTGAGTGACCCACAGTACATGCATCAGCACCACCACACTGTGAGTGACCCACAGTACATGCATCAGTACCACCACACTGTGAGTGATCCAGAGTACATGCATCAGCACCACCACACTGTGAGAGACCCACAGTACATGCATCAGCACTCCCACACTGTGAGTGACCCACAGTACATGCATCAGCACTATCACACTGTGAGTGATCCACGGTACATGCATCAGCACTACCACACTGTGAGTGACCCACAGTACATGCATCAGCACTCCCAAACTGTGAGTGACCCACAGTACATGCATCAGCACTATCACACTGTGAGTGACCCACAGTACATGCATCAGCACTACCACACTGTGAGTGACCCACAGTACATGCATCAGTACCACCACACTGTGAGTAATCCACAGTACATGCATCAGCACTACCACACAGAGAGTGACCCACAATACATGCATCAACACTACCACACTGTGACTGACCCAGAGTACATGCATCAGCACCATCACACTGTGAGTGACCCACAGTACATGCATCAGCACTACCACACTGTGAGTGACCCACTGTACATGCATCAGCACTACCACATTGTGAGTGACCCACAGTACATGCATCAGCACTATCACACTGTGAGTGACCCACAGTACATGCATCAGCACTACCACATTGTGAGTGACCCACAGAACATGCATCAGCACTACCACGCTATGAGTGGCCTATAGAACATGAATCAGTACTACCACACAGTGAGTGACCCACAGTACATGCATCAGCACTACTACGCTGTGAGTGACCCACAGTACATGCATCAGCGCTATCACACTGTGAGTGACCCACAGTACATGCATCAGCACTCCCACACTATGAGTGAACCACAGTACATGCATCAGCACTCCCACACTATGAGTGAACCACAGTACATGCATCAGCATTACCACACTGTGAGTGAACCACAGTACATGCATCAGCGCTATCACACTGTGAGTGACCCACAGTACATGCATCAGCACTCCCACACTATGAGTGAACCACAGTACATGCATCAGCATTACCACACTGTGAGTGAACCACAGTACATGCATCAGCACCACCACACTATGACTGACCCACAGTGCATGCATCTGCACCACCACACTGTGAGTGACCCACAGTATATGCATCTGCACTAACACAGTGTGAGTGACCCACAGTACATGCATCAGCACCACCACACTGAGTGACCCACAGTACGTGTATCAGCACCATCACACCGTGAGAGACCCACAGTACATGTATCAGCTCTACCACACTGTGAGTGAAGCACAGTACATGTATCAGCACTACCCCACTGTGAGTGAACCACAGTACATGCATCAGCACTCCCACACTGTGAGTGACCCACAGTACATGCATCAGCACTACCACACTGTGAGTGACCCACAGTACATGCATCAGCACTACCACACTGTGAGTGACCCACAGTACATGCATCAGCACTATCGCACTGTGAGTGACCCACAGTACATGCATCAGCACCACCACACTGTGAGTGACCCACAGTACATGCATCAGCACTACCACACTGTGAGTGAAGCACAGTACATGTATCAGCACCACCACACTGTGAGTGACCCACAGTACATGCATCAGCACCACCGCACTGTGAGTGACCCACAGTACATGCATCAGCACTACCACACTGTGAGTGACCCACAGTACATGCATCAGCACCATCACACTGTGAGTGACCCACAGTACATGCATCAGCACCACCGCACTGTGAGTGACACACAGTACATGCATCAGCACCACCGCACTGTGAGTGAAGCACAGTACATGCATCAGCACTGCCACACTGTGAGTGACCCACAGTACCTGCATCAGCACTGCCACACTGTGAGTGACCCACAGTACATGTATCAGCACCAAAACACCATGAGTGACCCACAGTACATGCATCAGCACCACCACACTGTGAGTGACCCACAGTACATACATCAGCACCACCACACTGTGAGTGAAGCACAGTACATGCATCAGCACTGCCACACTGTGAGTGACCCACAGTACATGTATCAGCACCATGACACTGTCACTGACCCACAGTACATGCATCAGCACTACCACACTGTGAGTGACCCACAGTACCTGCATCAGCACTGCCACACTGTGAGTGACCCACAGTACAAGTATCAGCACCACAACACTGTGAGTGACCCACAGTACATGCATCAGCACAACCACACTGTGAGTGACCCACAGTACATGCATCAGCACTACAACACTGTGAGTGACCCACAGTACATGCATCAGCACTCCCACACTGTGAGTGACCACAGTACATACATCAGCACCACCGCACTGTGAGTGACCCACAGTACATGCATCAGCACTACAACACTGTGAGTGACCCACAGTACATGCATCAGCACCCCACACTGTGAGTGACCCACAGTACATGCATCAGCACTACCACACTGTGAGTGACCCACAGTACATGCATCAGCACTACCACACTGTGAGTGACTCACAGTACATGCATCAGCACTACCACAATGTGAGTGACCCACAGTACATGCATCAGCACTGCCACACTGTGAGTGACCCACAGTACATGCATCAGCACTACCACACTGTGAGTGACCCACAGTACATGCAACAGTGCTACCACACTGTGAGTGACCCACAGTAAATGTATCAGCACTCCCACACTGTGAGTTACCCACAGTACATGCATCAGGGCTACCACACAGTGAGTGACCCACAGTACATGTTTCAGCAGCACCACACTGTCTGCCGGGTGTGTGGCGTGCACTTCTAATCTCAGCTACTTGGGATGCTGAGACTTATGGATCGATTGAGTCTAGGAGTTCTGGACTGCAGTGCACTATGTCGATCAGTTGTCTGCACTAAGTTTGGCATCAATATGGTGTTCCTGGGGTAGCCCAGAATCACCAGGTTGTCTAAGGAGGAGTGATCTGGCCCAGGTCGGAAACGAAGCAGGTCAAAGCCCCCATGCCAATCAGTAGTGGGATCGAGCCTGCAAATAGACTCTGTAGTGCAGCCTGGACAACACACAGAGACCCAGTCTCTCCTTACCTCAAGGGAATCAACAACGTCCAAGAGGGTAGCATCTTTCACAAAAAGAGGTGTGTAAGAACAAGGGTGCACAATTTGAAAATAGAGGGGGCGACTCAGAGGTAATGTAAGGGAAGTATTTTTCACAGAGAGGGTTGTGTATGCATGGAACGGCCTTCCGGAGGAGGTTGTGGAGTCAAAAACAGTGGTGGAATTCAAGCATGCATGGGACAGCCAAAAGGCAATTCTGGGGGGGGGGTTGAAAGAAGTAGGCTGCTGGTTAACTAGGATCTGCAGCTTATCCATTAGGTAGGGAAATGGGCAGACTGGGTGGGCCAAGAGGTCCTTATCTACCATCAAATTCTATGTTTCTATGTTAGTTAGTAAGTTAGTTAACCGGGTGGGCCCACAGACACATAGTAGTTCCTTCTTCAGGGGAGACCTAGAATTAATGACATATAACAATCCGTCATTACATTTTCAAGATACATGATAAGAGAAGAAATACATATTGCAAAAGACAGGATACTAGTATGTAACAAAAATATTATCAACAATCTTTGATTGGGCAAGGGAGCACAATCAGATAATTTGTGTTGTGAATATAGTTGGGGTCCTTTCTCAAATGAGGATGAGAAGCAGGACCAGGGGCATTTGATGAACCTGGAGGGGGTAAGTTCAGGAGAGATGTGAGGAGATATTTCTTTACTAAATGGCTGGTAAATGCTGGGAACAGACTACCGGCAGAAGTGGTACAGGCTAGAATGTTAGTGGGAATTCCCCTACAAGAGTGGTAGATGCTGGGATTAGACTGCCAGCAGAAGTGGTATAGACTAGAACGTTGGAAGGATTCCCCTAAAAGGGTGATGCATGCTGGGATTAAACTGCCAGCAGAAGTGCTGCAGGCTAGAACATTGGGGGCTTCCCCTTAAAGGGTAGTAGATGCTGGGATTAGGCTGCCAGCAGAAGTGGTACAGGCTGGAACATTGGGGGGATTCCCCTAAAAGGGTTGTAGATGCTGGGATTAAACTGTCAGCAGAAGTGATACAAGCTACAACATTGGGGTGATTCCCCTAAAAGGGTGGTAGATGCTGGGATTAAATTTGCCAGCAGAAGTGGTACAGGCTAAAACATTGGGGGGACTCCCCTAAAAGGGTCATAGATGTTGGGATTAAACTGCCAGCAGAAAATGATAGAACACTGGGGGAAATTCCCCTAAAAGGGTGGTAGATTTTGTGATTAAACTGCCAGCAGAAGTGGTACAGGCTAGAACTTTGGGAAATTTCCCTAAAAGGATAGTAGATGCTGGGCTTAGACTGCTAGCAGAAGAGGTACAGGCTAAAACATTGGGGGGATTCCCCAAGAGGGTGGTAGATGCTTGGATTAGACTGCAGCAGAAGTGGTACAGTCTAAAACGTTGGGGGGATTCCCCTAAAAGGGTGGTAGATGCTGGGATTAGACTGCCAGCAGATGTGGTATGGGCTAGGAGCAAGCAATAATGCCCGAAAGGGTGAGCGGTATTGGGCAATACCGGACTGCCGAGGTGCGTAATGGGCCTTATAGCCCCTGGAAGGTCAGGTATTGCCCATACAGCCCACCCTGGAGGACATTATTGTACATAGAAAATGGGCACTGTGTCAATTTTATTTCAGATTCAAAAAGTACAAAAAAATTGTTGACAAATGTATTATGATGTTGAAATGTTTGTTGATAAAGTATTCCCAGTCTCTGTGCTGTTGCATGTGTTTCTGGATCTTTTGTCCTGCCCCTCCCACCTACACAGACAGGGATTCACTTGTTCTTAACCCCAAGCCCCACCCTCCAGATAAAAATATTGAGTTTTTCCTGTAATATTGTGAGAAAAAGCTGTTGGACTGTACCCGCACAGGGGCTTAGAGTTACAACAGTAGTCTGTGATCTGCACAGTGATTTACGATGCTGCCCATCATTTCTTGCTTGCTGTACTGCGAAATGCCTGCCACATTCAGGTGACAGATGAGGAGCACAAGTGCATGTAACAAAATGTAAAAATCAAAATAAACAGATTTCTCGATCGGTTACTTAACGGCGGTTCGCGCATTCCAATAACGTCACACCCGGAAGTATGCAGAAAATGGAAGAAGGGTGTCGGATTGAGAAATTCTTTCCTTTTTTGGGAGGAAGTATGGTGTTTGTTTTTATTTATATTGTTCAGGAGTGGCGAGAGATGCATTTGGCATGGTGAGAGAGCAGAGTGGAGTGAGTATTTCAGCCATTGCTGAGCGGTTCATCAGTGCAGACATCTATAAGTATTTCGGGATCGGGTGCAGTCCTGTGCAGGTGTGCTGTAACATTTTATTACAATTTTTATATAATTATGTTCAATTTCAAGCATTTGGTTTTGGTATGGTTTGTTTTCTGGGGCAGGCAGGTTAATTTCAGGATGAGTTGAGCATTCGGGGCTCGTATCTCTCACTAAACGACAGAATAAAATGGCAGGACTTAAAATTAAATCAGGTTGTTTTGTTCAATAGGGAAGCAAGGTGAGAACAAGGATAAGGTGTGTGGGTGAATGGGCACTGGGGCCGGTGCTTTTTATTTCCTGGGCATCTATTGATATTTAATGTATCCCCCTGACAAGGGTACTAGCCAATCAGATGCCAGGAAATAAAAAGCCCATTTTCTAATGTTTATTATTTTTATGTATTTCTTATAATTTTGGATTACAACCTTTGAGCTGAACATGCTCTTTTTCAGAGACTCCATGTCAAATTTAGACAAGACAAATGCATAAAGCACAAGGGAATTACATGATGAAGAATGAAGGATTATCACAATGGCAATAGTCTGGTAGAAAAAGAATAAAAACCAGTTGTATAACGGTTATTGATGTAGGTACCATTATAACATGCTGGTAGTATTATAGCGGCACTAACGTAGTGCGTTCATAGAGTAAACATGAGAGAGAATGCATTTAAATTACTTTGGCTAGGGATGAATGAGCTGGGATCAACAGCAGCAGACACTGTTGATTTCTTGGAAAAGACAGGAGCAGAGATCCTTTTGAAAGTGTCCCAGCAGAGTTTGTGTAGGGGATTCCCCTAAAAGGGTGGAAGATGCTGAGAATAGTCTGCCAGCAGATATGATACAGGCTAGAACATTGGGAGATTCCCCTAAAAGGGTGGCAGAAGCTGGGATTAGACTGTAAGCAAAAGTGGTACAGGTTAGAATTTTGGGGGGATTTCCATAAAAGGGAGGTAGATGCTGGGATTAAACTGCCAGCAGAATTTGTACAGTAGAACATTGAGGGGATTCCCCTTAAAGGGTGATAGTTGCTGGGATTAAACTGCCAACAGATGTGGTAAAGTCTAGAACATTAGATGGATTCCCCTTAAAGAGTGGCAGATACTGGGATTAGACTGCAAGCAGAAGTGGTACAGGCTAGAACATTGGGGGAGTCCCCTTAAAGGGTAGCAGATGCTGGGATTAGAAAGCCAGCAGAAGTGGCACTGGCTAGAACATTGGTGTGGGGATTCCCCTGAAAGGGTGGTAGATGCCGGTATCAGACTGCCAGCAGAAGTGGTACAGGCTAAAACATTGGGTAAATTCCCTTAAAAGGGTGGCAGATACTTAGATTAGACTGCCAGCAAAAGTGGTACAGGTTAGAATATTAGGGGGATTTCCATAAAAGGGTGGTAGATGCAGGGATTAAACTGCCAGCAGAAGTAGTACAGTAGAACTTTGAGGGGAGTCCCATAAAAGGGTGATAGATGCTGGGATTAAACTGTCAACAGATGTGGTACAGTCTAGAACATTGGAGGAATTCCCCTAAAAGGGTGGTAGATGCTGGGATTAGACTGCAAGCAGAAGTGGTACAGTAGAACATTGGGGGTGGCATTCAAGCATGCAGTGGATAAACATAGGGGTAGATTAAAACAGTGGCAACAGGCAGGGTCACCAGAGACCAAAGAGGGTTTGCAGAAGTAGAATAGGCAAGGAACACTGGGACACATTATGTAGTTCAAACAGCCACTTTCTGCCTAGCAAGTAAATGTTTCTGACCTTAATGATTTAGTGCCAACAGAGCATTTCCAAGGAGGATGTACTTGCTAGAGGCCAGGAGAGAGAGGGGTAATATGATAGTGACCTTCACTACTCCTGTAAAGAGGTGATCTTCATTATATCATGACACAGAAAGGGTGATAGAATTGTGGATCAGCCTTCCAGCAGCTGCAGCAGTAGCTGCCTAAGGCACCTTCAATGCTATTCTCCCCATGACTGCCTCTGGTTGAATTGGTTTGTTTTTAGATTGGTAAACCAGCTGAGTGCTTCAGCAATCATCGCTCTCCTCTTTCCACCTTAGAGGAGCTGTGTTGTAGAGTTTGCTCACAACCCTTCATGGCATTCCTGTTAGAGGGATAGTGTAAGAGCCTTTCTCCAAATTGGAACATTTTACACCCCCTTTGATTGGGTGTTCAAATTGCAGCAGCAGAGCTGTCACTATAACAAACTACCCACACCTGGAGAGAAAGGTGGCCTTGGATCACCAGAAATTTCCTCCTCAGAGTTTTTTTTTCTCTCCTCTGTGCCTCTTGCCATATTACTTACTTAGTCATAGTTAATGTTCTCTAGGTCAGTTAGGTAGGTTTCCCACTTTGGTAGGCTTCTGCTGTTGGATGAAGTCCAGTGGATGTCCCACTATCTTCCTGTCTCCCCCTTTGGATGTGTTCTCTCTCCTTAGGAAGCCAAGCCTCCATGCCTTAGACCTCAGAGTAGGTCACCATTCTCCTGTCATTTCCTACCTACTTTATTGAAAAGGTATGGCCCACTGACCTATACTTCCAGCTGAACCCCATTACCAACCAATCTACACACAGGTCTTCACTGATCCATGCTACCAACTGAATCTATGTTTATTTATTCATTAGTTTTTGTTTACTAGATAAGCAAACAAGACAAGGAATACCTATTTTCAGGTGTGACCCAGGAGATTACAAAAATAGGTTTACAAGCAGAATGAGAACAATTACAACATAGTGAAATACAGGCATTGATCAGGGTGAAACACATTATACATCAGGGTAAGAACATACAAGCAGTAATAACAATTCTTGGTATGACACATGTGGTTTTAAGGTAGGACATTGGGTAGTTGTCCCGGTATAAGGATATGTGTCATCAGTGACATTGCGCAGGACCTAGAAGGCAGAATTTCACTGTTCGCTGATGACACAAAGCTCTGTAACAGAGTAGACACATCTGAGGGTGTAGACAGAGTGAGAAGGGACCTGCAGAAACTTGAAGAATGGTCAGGGGTTTGGCAGTTGAAATTCAATGCAAGGAAGTGCAAGATAATGTATATGGGGCACAAAAACCCTGGCACAATATATCAGTTGGGGGGTGAGGATATAGCATGCACCAAGCAGGAAAGGGACCTTGGGGTTATCATCTCTGATGACCTCAAGGTAGGGAAACAGTGTGACAAGGCAGCAGGTAAAGCAAATAGGATGCTGGGATGTGTAGGCAGGGGCATCACCAGCAGGAAAAGGGAGGTCATAATTCCACTATACAAGACACTTGTGAGGCCCCACCTGGAGTACAGTGTACAGTTCTGGAGACCATACCTATGTAAGGACATAGACAGGGTAGAGAAGGTTCAGAGGAGGGCAACAAAGATGGTGCATGGATTGCATCACAAGTCCTATGAGGACAGGTTGAAGGAACTGAACATGTACTCTCTAGAGGAGAGGAGGGAGAGAGGGGATATGATAGAGACATACAAGTATCTTACAGGGAGGAACAGGGTGCAGGAATACACTATTTTTAAGTGAAAAAGATGTTCCAGGACTAGAGAGCATGGGATGAAGTTGGAGGGAGGACGATTCAGAGGAAACACGAGGAAGAATTTCTTCACAGAGCGGGTGGTGGAGAAGTGGAGCACCCTGCCAGAGAAAGTGGTGGGAGCTGAAACAAGCATGGGATTTAAGAATGCATGGGATAGACATAAAGGAATTCTGGAGGTCAGGGGTAAGGGGCAACAGATTTCTAGGAAAACAAACTGAACTTACAAGCTCAAATGGGCAGACTGGGTGGGCCATAGGCCCTTATCTGCCGACACTGTCTATGTATCTATGTGCTGAGGTACAGAAAACCATAACAATAGATGGTTCCCTTATTTGAGCTTGAGGGGAAGGCATTAGGAACCAGTGAAGTGGATTTGTTATGTAAAGGTCTTCAACAAGTGTTCACTACCATGTATGCTTTGCTTTGCACTTTTTTTGAGCTTCTTCCTAAGGTACATTTAGCCAAGGGAATCACTCCAAGGACACCTCAAGGGGTGTAACCCTTCCCTAGGGTTACTTGTCTTTGTATCCCTACGGGGTGATATATCCCATGGATAGAGAGGCGAACAGCCAAAGATTATTTACATTACACAAGCATGAAACCAGTTGCACAGGCACATTGAATTGGGAGGCTATCAACCTGTAGTAAGGGGGCTGTGAAACTGGCCACACCCCCTTTGGACTATTAAAGGGCTGCTCTTCTTACTCCACACACAAACATTTTTTCCCTTGTCCCTCCATCCACCCCTCCTCCTCCTCATCCTCCAGTTTTATGCCTCTTTCTCCCATGGGCTTCTTCCTAAGGTACTTTTAGCCAAGGGAATCACTCCTGCAGCACCTCTAGGGATGAAACACTCCCCTAGGGTTCCTTGCCTTTGTATTCATACAGGGTGGTATCTCCCATGGATAGAAAGGGGAGCAGCCAAAGATTATTTATGTTACACAAGCATGAAACCATTTGCACAGGCACATTGAATCTTCATCTGAAGATATGGATTCCACTTCCAGGCCTGGATACAGTATTCAAGGTGAGATTTTAGTAATTATATTTATGGGGGCAGCACCACCTCCCTCTTTCTGCTGGTGATACCCCTCCCTATGCACCAAGCATCCCACTAGCACTCCCAAATGCCTTGTTGTATTAGCGGACCACCTTCAGGTCATTCACTATGATTAGCATTGCAGCTGTAAGATTTTTTACCTGATAATCCAGTTTCAGGGTCACTATGTGGTTATCTAGTTTTGCTCAGAAACAGTCAGGTTTCTGAGCCATTTTGATTGCTTACATACTCATAAAATAGATTCTGTCATATCTGGGTTGCACCTGGGAACAAACCTCAACTCAGTGTGCCTCTCCTGGTTACCAAGCTTTAAATAAATAAATACAAATATCATTCATTGTTTCAACTGCATGTCCATGTAATAGACAAGTTGGAGTCAGTATAGTGCAGTGGTTTACGGCTTGGAGTTGCAAACCTGAAACACACAGAACCCACGTGCATACTGTGTGGCCCTGAGCAAGTCACTTAGCATCCTTGTGCTCCCAGGTTACACCTGTAAACAAGCTTCGGCTTAGTGGGTCTCTCCTGGCTAAAAAAAAAAAAGAAAAGTTGAGTTGTTAGTATGTTCATGTGAGTAGGAGACTCAATTGAGCAAGGCTCAGAGTGGCACAGAATAATGAACAATACACAAAACATACTAAGAAGATGCAGAAAAGTCTGTTGGAAGTGTTCCTTAAACTTTTGTCCTGTTGCAGGTGCCTTAGAGAATACTAATACAGAAGTAGCTTTTATATGCCAAGTGGCTATAAACCTCTACTTCACATGGCTGAGAAGCTTCTGAGTAGAGTCAGACAGTTTAATAGGGTTTTCCCAGGCAACACAAGGAATAGACAGGTAGGATACTGAGGCCACATACGAGCCAGTCCTACAAGTGTTCCAGAATTTCCAAGCGGTAGCTGCTGTACACAAAAAAAAATACAGTCAGTGCAGATTAGTGGCTGACAGCCCAAACCAGCAAGGGCCAGATATTTATAGGTTAGCACCGGGTGCAAATCTGTTCCGCTGGACTAGCGCCAAATTTGCACCCGACTGCAATATTCAAAAGGACAAGTAGCGCCGGTACTAGGTGTGCTTTCAACGCTAAAGTATAATGTATGCAGGAGGGACTGAGGAGGGGCCCTGAATACGGTGCACCTGCATATTAAAGTATGGCATAACGCTACAGGCATTAAGCGTGACCTGTGGCGTGGCGTTGAATACCGCTGAGAAAAGGCTGGCAGTAATGCCGCGGCAGTGTGCCCCCCAAGCACGATTCCCGATCCCCAGTATCTGCCCTATGAAACATTTCACTGGTAGTCTAGTGGTCCCCCTACCCCTCCAGCATGTATCCCGACCCCCGATTCAAATAAATATACACCCCTTTTCATGGTAGTCTAGTGGTCCCCCCACTCCAAGCATGTATTCCAACCCCCAATTTGAATAAATATGAACCCGTGTCCCTGGTAGTCTAGTGGTCCCCCTACCCACAGTGACACCCCGCTCTGTCCAATAACATCCCAGAATGGAACCAGCAACTGGCTCAGCCCTCCTCTCACCACCAAGGCTGGCCGCAGACTGAGGTAGGAAGGAGCAGTATATATACACACACATACACACACACAGTTCACGCTTGCACAGATGCATGGGTACGCTGTATACACTGACTGTGCCTGCCGGCACACAGTTCCTACTGCTTCCAACCTGTACTTCCATTCTGACCAACAGGGGATGCTGTGGGTATACCTTGGCCTGCAGTGTCCAGCCTGTACTTCTATTCTGACCAAAAGAGGGAGCTTTGTGCTCCATGCAGTGGCACCGGGCAAACTGCATGGTAATGTATGCTAAGCAGCAGTTAATGAGATGCAACTGTACCTGTTTGCCCACAGATTACCTAAGTAGGCTAATTTGCATAGGAGCTTTGAATATAGCTCCTGTTCACCCCAGCCTAACCAGTTTGTCCTGGGCTAATGTGGTAGCACTGTGCAATCAGGTTAGCCCCGGTCAAACCTCACTTCAACATGGCACAGTTTTGCACTGTGTGGCTTACATTGTTGTTTGCAGTAGATGCGAGACATCTCTGTACAATCACACACAATGTTCTCCACCTGCAACACTGGCTTGCTCCAGAGTCTAATGAGCTGCAGTTGTAGTGTGCACTTCCCTGTTGCTATATTCAGTGCTGTTTTATTCCCGGGCAATATTTGCCCTGCACTCCTGGCCCTGTATGCCCGGCTTCCTTTTGTTGCTATGTTCAGCTGGTTTTGCTTCAGGTTATTTCCTTCTGAATATAGCTTGCTTTATGTTCCAGGATAAGTTTGCCCACTGGGCAGTGCTAATTTAGCCCCGGGGCAAAGTTTTAAATATCTGGCCCCAAATGTTCTAAATATAGTATGCATTCCAAGAAGCAACTTACAGAACACAGTAGTTCTTTCACTAAAATCTGAATTTATTTTAAACAACAATCTCTAAATTAAATAATCACTGTCAGTACACTCTGTTCGATCCCAGCGCTTCACCTTCTTGTTAGGGCTTCATGAGGGGACGAGTCATAAGGAGACCAGTACAAATTATATACTGGAAACATGGACAAAAAGCGATGAGACAACACGCTCCAAAGACAAAAAATGTATTTTCGGATAAACATGATCTCTCTGGCGCTTCGAGGGACAACCTTCTTCATCAGGGGGTGGAGTCAATAATTTACCATCACCTTAAATACAAGGGGTGGGATATTCAGAAATGCACCTGAGGCAGGCACAAGATGGGCGCAGCACAAAAACAGTGCACCGTAGCACATTGGGCATGATATTCAAAGACTGCACACAACAGGATGTGACAGAGCAACACTGCTGAATATTGCACAGATGCACCATAGCGCAACCAGGGATGCACCAGGGAGCATGTCCTGAAGTGCCATAGCGCAACCAGGGATGTGCAGGGGAGCAAGCCAAGTAGCATAAAAGCAGCAGCCACTGATGTGCAAGGTGCAGAGGAGCATGAGCCAGGACACACATGGAAAGTCAACAGGCACAGCAGGCGGCATGCCATGGGGCAGGAGTACCCACCACCAGGGTGCAGAGTGCACCAGGGGAAAGGCATGGTAGGTACATGTGGCCACACTGCCCCATGAGCATGAGGAGGTGGTAAGCCCCTGTCCACACACACCTCAGTGGGACACAGTGGCAGGGTAGCAACAACGGCTCCTGACGCACAGTCCCTGGCAACCCCTACAGGGAGTCTGGAGACATGCCACCCGAACAACAGCCAGCAACACACAAGCAAACAGCACACAAGGCACTCACTGCACAACCTGAAAGGACAGGCCACAGCCACCCCACCCAATCCATGGTGGGACACCACCAGGTACAACCCCCCCGTACACCCCAGATGCAACACATAGTGGCCATGCACACCACTGCAGCATGGCTCCACACACCACCCGCAAAGCAGACACGGACACAGATGGGTTACCAAAAATAATATATTGCAACAGGCATAACAAAACTGTATACATATATACAAGGTACAGGGAAAGAAGGGACCACCCACACACAGGGAAGTCAGGGAAGGGAGGCGGGGGCAGGGGCAAGGGCAAATGAAGGAGACAAGGGAGAGCAAGGGAGGTAGCTCAGGGAAAGGGATGTTGCTCCAGCAAATGTGCCCTATGGCCATCCACGCCCCACTGCAGGCCGACGCTGGCATTGGAACTGCCATCTGCGCTGTGACAGTGCCAGCTGCTGTACCACCCATAGTGTGGCAGTTGAAACCCGCAGTAGCTTGGCAGAAGACACCAGGAGAAAGGACTGCTGTGTGACTGAACTTCTCTGCTGAGACTAAAGTAGAAGAACTTTTGTATTTGACCTTTAATTAAGGGTAAAAAAACTAACATACAAAAAAAGTGTGTGTTTGGGTTAACTGAACTGAATGGGTATCTGAAGAGTTATCTAGGTGTAAATCTCAGGTGACTGAAAGGATTTAACTGCTGTGATGTTTAAATTACTTGTAGGAAGATCTGGTAAGTAGGGGGAGTGGCTCAGCTAGAAGGAAGCTACATTTAAAGACTGCCTTAGAAAGATTCTGCTAATAGCTTGGCAGAAGACACCAGGAGAAAGGACTGCTGTGTGACTGGACTTCTCTACTGGGACTATATTTCCCTCCTTCCCTCCACACCCCTACCCAAAGCTAGTTCTATTTTTATAGGCACAGGATTTGACTGACAACAGGAACTTCCTGTTTAGGGGCAGGAAGTGAGTGATCACAGAACCACCAAGGACCCACCATCCTAGAACAGCAAGAGTAGCTCTCCGGCCCCCTCTAGCTGCTGGAGGTCTGCCTCTGAGCAAGTAAGTGGTCTACTGCGAAATATAGGATATTCTTGTCTCAGAACAGGACAATCGGGAGCTTAAAGGGCACACAGGCAGAAAGTAAGGAGAGAAAGAGAAAAAAAAACAGAGGAAAGAGTAAGGATTGCAAACAGTTAAGGGATGAGAAATTAGACATGATTGGAGTGGTGCAGTGCAGTGGCTGTGGAGAAGCAGTCTTCCGGGAGATGTTCTGGAGGATGCGGTGTTGTCCCATCTGCAGGCACCTCTCTGGGCTGAGGGAGGAGGTTGCTCATCTCCAGGCTGAGTTGGCCAGGATTTGTGGGACCTCCTCTTCCATCCAGGGACCACCAGTGCCACTGCCGTTGCCTCAGAGGTTGCCAAGAAAGAGGAGCGGTTGGACCACAGTGGGCTCAGGGAGGGTGAGGGTGGTGGAACAGGGTGCATCCTCCTGTTGTACCTCTCCACAATTCCTATGCCATTCTGGCAAAGTGTGGTTCCTCTATGGAGGCACCCACAGTGGAGACCAAGGAGGATGCTGGGAACCTCCACAAAGGAGACCCACAGGAGGGTGGCAGGGGACCCTGCATGGGGTTGAAACAACTCCTGGTGGGGGACTCCATTGTTAGGAAGGTAGAACTGGGGGAGGAAGGGGAGAGGGAGGTAAGGTGCCTGCCTGGTGCCATGGCTTGGAGGGACAAGGAGCGAATCCTCAGGATTGCTGGAGCAGCTGCACAGGGAGGAGCTGGATGTCATTGTCCACCTAGGAACAAATGACCTGGCTAAGAAAGGGATTAGAGAAGTACAGGAAGAGTTTGTGGAATTGGGAGGGGCCTTAGTCCAAGTAGCACGTCTGGTAACCTTCTTGGAGGTGCTACCCATCTATGGCATGGGAGAGGCTAGGGTGTTCCGCACCATAAGATTCAATCAGTGGTTGAAAAACTGGTGTGGAGCTCAGGGATTTGGCTTCATTGAAGACTGGGGGTCCACCTGGAGTGATGCAAGCCTATACTGGCATGATGGGCTGCATCTGTCCGGGAGGGGAACCAGGATCCTAGGTGATAGGTTTAAATGCTTCATTGGCAAGCTTTTAAACTAGCCAAAGGCGGAGGCACTGGAAAGGAGCAGGAAAATCCTAGCCCCCAAATAATCACGGTAGTAAGTCGGCAAAACACCAACATAGAAGTGTTGATAGGGAAGAAGCAGGGGTAAATGGAGAAAGTGACAAAGGCAAGAAGGACAGGGATGGGGCAAAGGGGTAAGGCCATCAGGAAATTTTTTAACCAATTATTTTACCAGGTGAGACCCACTAAGCTGAAAGCTTGTTTGCAGGTGCAACCTGGGAGCACAAGGAAGTTAAGTGACTTGCTCAGGGTCACACAGTATGCACCTAGGGGGCTGTGGGATTCAAACCCAGGTCTCCAGATTTTCAGCTCAGAGCCTTAACCCACTGCACCATACTGCCTGGAGGGTAATGAGTACCAATGCCCATAGTCTGGGCAACAAGGTCCCTGAGCTGATGGCCTTAATGGAAGAGGGATGCCTGGCTATAATAGCAGTCACAGAAACATGGTACACAGAGAACCATGACTGGGATATTAACATACCAGGGTACACAACCTACAGGAGAGACAGGGAGGGAAGAAGAGAGGGTGGAGTAGCTCTCTATGTAAGGGAAGGGATAAAAGCAACTGAACAAAAGAGTAAACAGGGAGAAGAGGAGGCACTGTTGGTCACCTTAGAGACTGGAAAGGGCACCACAATCTGCACAGGGGTTGTGTACAGACCCCCATGTCAGGGGGAAGGAATGGACAAGGATATGATAGAAGGCATTTTAGAATGGCAGAGAAAGGGGAGATACTGTTGATGGGAGACCTGAACATGCCAGATGTTAACTGAGCACATCTGCTGCAGCCACATCCAAGAGCAGGGGCCATTCTTGATGCCCTACAGGTGGCAGGCATTAGACAGCTAGTTTGGAACCCACTCGTGAGGGAGCAATCTTAGACCTTGTACTCTCAAACGGGGGCAGTGGAGGATCTCAGATCTAGAAGTGGGTTGCCATCTGGGGACAAGTGACCATCAAACAGTGTGGTTCACGTTAAGCTCAAGCTACAGAGTCAAGCCATACAAAAGTGAGGGTACTGGACTTTAGAGGGCTGACTCTGGCAAGATGGGAGAGTGCCTCAGAAAAGCACTAGCAAACAGGCTAGAAGGAGGTGTGGAGCAACAATGGGGTATCAAAACTGCCATCACAGAGGCAACAAGCCTTTGTGTGAAGCAAATAAACAAATCAAAATGAAGAAAAAGCCACTATGGTTCTCAAAGAGGTGGCTGTGAAAGTCAGGAAGAAAAGATAGCATTCGGAAGTATAAGGAAACACAGAAGGAGCAGGACAGAGAGCTGTACCAGTTAAGGCAGAAGGAAGCAGGGAGGGAAGTCAGAATAGCAAAGGCCCAAACTGAGAAAAGATAGCCAACTCAGTTAAGAAGGGGGATAAAACCTTTATAGGTACATCAGCAGCGTAGAAAGACAAAAGGAGGGATAGTGAGGCTGAATAGAATGAGCGGTGGGTGGGCAGAGGGGACAGTGAAAAAGCAGGAATACTGAATTAATATTTCTGCTCAGTATTCCAAAAGAGGAGGGGAAGTGCCTAATCCAATTAACAGAAGCACTCTTGATAGGGGGGTCGATCCCAGTCCTTTCACAGAAGAAAGGGTTCTGCAAGACCTCCTAATACTGAAGGTGGAGAAAGCAATGGGTCCTGATGGAATTCACCCCAGAATTCTAAAAGAATTAAGGGAAGAACTAGTGAAACCACTGGCTACTCTTTTTAATAAATAATGGAGGATGGTGTGGTACCCGAGGACCGGAGGAAGGTGGATGTGATTCCCCTTCACAAAAGTGGGTCCAAGACAGAGGCAGGAAACTACAGACCTGTCAGTCTGACCTCTGTGGTAGGGAAAGTGATGGAGTCACTTCTGAAGGAAAGAATAGTTGAGTACCTAGAGGCCAGTGGAGCACAGGATCCAAGGCAGTATGGGTTCACAGCGGGAAGGTCATGTCACATGAATCTAATAGATTTCTTTGACTGGGTGACCGAAGTAGTAGACCAGGGAGGGGCTGTGGACATGGCCTACCTAGACTTTAGCAAGGCATTTGACACAGTCCCACACAAAAGATTAATAGTCAAATTAACCAGCCTGGGAGTGGGTCCCAGTGTGGTAGCCTGGGTAAAACATTGGCTGGACAACAGGACACAGAAGGTAATTGTAAATGGAGTCCACTCTGAAGAAAGAGGGGTTACAAGCAAGGAAATGTGCCTACCTACATGCTGAGGTGCACCTTGTGGCTGTCCTGACACAACGCTTATGTCTCCTGCAACTGGTGCACTGCCCCCTGCGGTGGCCCGACCTGGCCCAGCCATGGAACCAGTGAAGCAAGCTCGCTTCTGATCTTCAGGGCCTAGGAGGAAAGTATGGAGATGGACACATCAGTAAAGGGCAACACAACAGGCCCCCCCCGGCATAGTGTGATACCCTGCGCAGCATGCCAGTGGCACAGTGGCACAGAGCAGCCATGGTGTACCACCACCCCCAACAAAGCACGTAGCCCCAGCCCCCCACAGCATGGCGTGTCAACAGCACCACCCCATGGGCCAATGGATGGGAATGGGCACAGGCACTGTGCACTTACCTGGCCATGGCATGGCATCCCTCTGGACGTGTGCCTGTAGTGCCCATAGCCGCTCCGGGTCTCTCCACTGCAGATCCCTGTTGCAGAGCCTGCACTACTCCCCAGGGTGCTGTGCACCTGTGGCCTCCACCAGGTTGTCAGCCACCCCCTGCCACACCTCTGTTCGAGGCCTGTTGAGGGGTACCTGCCCATACAGGGTGCCAGCATGTGGCTCTACTAGGGCCACGAGGTTGACTAACTCAACCTGAGTCCCGTTAGGGGCACAAGGTGCTGCTCTGCACAGCATATCTGTGGCTCTCTCTGCAAGGTAAAATGGTGCCCAGCAGCACACATGCCACATGTGCTGGGGTGTGCACCGTACATTGCTATGCACTTTCAAACCTACCATGCAGGCACGGAGATGCACAGCTCGGCCAACCCAGCACTGCCACATGCTGCAGGGTGCCTATAGGGGCAATGGTCACCCGTGGGGCCAAGGGTCAGGCCACACACCCTGCACCACAGCGCCATTGGGCATGGCTGGCATGCTGTGCAGTACGGCCATGTGGGAGCCACAGTACATGGCCCCATTGTGCACGGGCGCCATGGTACCCATCACACAGGGGCACCATCGATGTAATGGTGCCAGAGCGCTATCATCATGGTGGTGCTAGGGTGCTGTTGGTCATACAGCCCATGAGCGCCACACATGCAATGGCGGATGAATTGCTGTACTGTCTATCACACACGTTGTGTATGCCATGCCACTGGCATATGTGACAGCAGCACGCGCATGCATGTGGCATGGGCTGTTGTGCACGTCATAATGTTGCACCTTGATTTGTGCATGCTCAGCCCCATTGCGCAATGCGCAACCATGTGATATTCAGTCGCTATATGCAAAGCAGCTGATCAGCATATCTGCAGCACATCAGCTGCATTTGCATGTCATTACTGTTGCACAACACCTCATCTGCATGTGATGCACTATAAAGGCACCGAGAAAATGCACAAGTAGGGGAATGCACAGGTTGAAGAATGGTATTGCAACCCTGAGAGGTAAGATACATGGTGTGGGGCTGGCTGGACAGTGGAATGGGAGGCTGGGGGAGGACGTTCCAGGCCAGACTAACACATCTCCAACCCCACAGGAAGAAGCATGTCCAAATGAGAGGAGACTGAAGAGCATGAGTCAGCATGCAAGCACAGGCCCAACTTCATCAGGGCAGAGTCTGATGCCCTTTTCCAGGCGTACCTGGATCAGGAGCCACTCCTGAGTGGCTTCACAGGCACCCTATAGGCCTGGGCAACAGCATGGGAGGGTGTGGCCCATGCTGTGAACCAGCAGGGCTGCCACCAACGGTCTGTGCAGGAGTGCATAAAGAAAGTTGGCACAGACCGGAGGCAGATCAAGCAGTGTCAGTGGCTCAGTAGGTAGCATACTCGCCTCTGAGGCTGAAAGATCAGAGGGCTGTGGATTCAGTTCTCACATCTGGCACTTGGGTTAATATCCTAGCACTTGGGTTAATATCCTAGTACTGACACTGTAGTGCAGCATGAGGGGGGTGCTGCACTTCTGAGGTGCCGTCTTTCAGATGAGACGTTAAACTGAGTTCCCATCTGCCTGGATTGGTGGTAGTTCAGGTGGATGTTAAAGATCCCATGGCACTTATCGAAAACAGCGGAGAATTTCCCCAGATTCCTGGCCAAATTTCCCTCATTCACTAAAAATACCACCAACAGCTTAATCTGGTTCAAGGTCAGTAAGCATTCATCTGTATCCCCCTCCCCCGGGTCATGCATGAAAATAGACAGGATTTATCTAGTGCACTTACCCGGTCAACAAAAACCAAATAACATAAATAAATAATAAAATAAGGTGGAAGCCATCTGAGCAGCACGTGCCACCATAGGTGGGGGTCAGCCTGACGCACCCACCCTCACGCCACAGGAGGAGTTGGTAGTGGCCACCATGCAGTGCAGTCGAGAGTGTGCCCGGCGGAGGATTCTAGACAGGGCAACCCATCACTGCATGGTAAGCATGGCTGTATGGAACTAAGATGTATAAATCAGACAGTACATTGTCAAACTGCATAATCAGGTAACATCAGATATGACATAGTTAATATACAAGATTAGAGAAGACATATGGCAAAACATGAAGTACCAGCACATGACAAAGTACAGTATTAATAACAATCTTTGACTACTCAAGGCAGGGAAAATAGATCAGTAGGAGTATAAACATAAACTTGGACTAGACAAGCAGAGGTAGTTATGATAAAACAAGCAAGATTCACCGATTGCAGCAGCAGAGGCTGCACTTCAACAGGACAACTCTGAGCCCTTTCTTAAATCCACCAAGTGAGGAACAGTCCTGAAGGGTAGAAGGTAGAAAGATCCAGAGATTAGGTGCGGAGGTCACAAAGAACCTCTTTCCAACACGGGCTTTAACTCTAGCTATCTCTAATAGGGTATTGCTGGAGGAACACAGGATCATCTTGGAGGATTTAATTGTGAGGATGTCACATAGACTAGGGGGAGGAGAGGGACATCTTACAAGCTTAAAGCAGCAGTGCAAGATAACAAAAGTCAACACTTTTTCAACAGTTTATTCCCTGTGCTCTGTTGAGCATTTCCCTGGTAATCTTTCTTGCTGGCACTGTATCATCACTCCGTATTTTGCTTACATTTCTTCCACCCACCATGTTGAAAGCAGCAGTACTAGATAGGCAGCCACCATATTTACTGTGGCACTACAAAATTAGAAACTGATCAATTCCCAATGATCTAGTACTGCTCCTTTAAAGCCCGGGCAGAGGAGAGGGTACTCTAATTAGCCTTCAAATGAAGACCAGTTCAGTGAATGCAACACAACAAAATGATGCTCCCTGGGTGGGGCTCCAGAGTCAAAATGCCCAGTATTATTGTAGAGTACTCTAAATCTATTGAACTCAGCCTCTCAAGGTATAAATTAGTGTCAGAGACTTGATTAGTGGCCTTTGCTAATCAAAATGAAAAATGATTAGCAATTGGTTGAAGTTGATTAGCAGTGGGGGTCCAAAATGTGAGGAGATGGCTAAGATCAGTGAAAAATAGTGCCAGTCATGCATTCCAAGCCCTGCGGTCCTGGAAAATTTGATTAGCACCTACCACGAATCAAAAACAAAACTGATTTGCAATTGCCAGTTTTTGATTTGTAAATTGTAATGCGAACCCACTTATTTTATGCCTTGCATCTCAGGGATTGCAAGATGTCAGTGTAGTATTGTAGAAGTAGAATAGCAGGTACAGTTTCCTCTCCCTGGAAAACAGCCTTTCTACTCCCCCTCTTCAAGTCAAGCAATCCAAGTGACCTATATAACTATAGACCTGTTACTATTCCATCCTTTTTATCAAAGCGTCTAGAAAAGGTAGCCAACAAACAACTGAAAGACCACCTTGAAAATCTAAACATATTTAATCCTGTACATTCAGGCTTCTGGTAAAAGCATAGTACTGCCTCAACACTTGCCACTGTAACAAATGTCTGGTTTACAGCCCCTGACAATAAACAACTCACCGGGGCTGTTTTCCCAGAACTAACTAAGTAAGGCACTTGACATGGTCAACCATGACCTACTGCTTGATAAGCACAAAGACCATGTGCTAACCAATGGCTCAGTACATTTTCTAGTTACCTTTCAAGCAGACTGCAGTGAATCAAAGCCAATGGGATTTCATCCACCCCCCAACTTCCACTTACAAGAGATGTACCACAAGGATCCATCCTTGGACCACTACTTTTTCAGTCTGTATAAATACCACAACTGACAAAATTCACAATTCCAACCTTCATCTATTTTCTGATGATGTGGGTCTGTACACTTCTTTTTTTATTAAATTGCATTTATTTCTTACCTCCTGCAGCTTGGTCTGCCTTGTTATCTAGCCACCATCCTCTCCCTCCATTCAACCTGTTGGTTCACTCACATTCAGCTAGCACACACAGTGCTCGCAGAGGGGTCTGTACTCCCCCCGCCAGGCTCAGATCAAATACCGGAGTGCAATTCCAGACAGATCCCTTGGGTGAGGAAAGGCACGGCCATCAATTCACCATGACCGACTAACAGTTTTTCCTCTGAGCATTTTTTCCTCAAAGTACGGACATGCAAAAATGCGCCAATGTCTGCCATACTTCCCCCTAATCACATCGCATCTGTGATGTCCCCGACCTCTATCAGGGGCTGCTACAGAGCAATGTAAGCCCTCAGACCTCCCCAGGGAGAGGAGAGGAGAGTAGTCCATCAGACGCTCAGTCCTCTCCCTCCCTGGCTGACCCCCGACAGCCCAGGCACACTCCAGCCCAGGTCACCAGAGTAGCATGAGGTGTGGCATCCAGTGTCTCAACCCCCAGCGCCACCTGGCCGGCATTTTCTCTTTACTTCTAAACCCTCTCTAACAGATGTTAGGGCTGAGCTTCAGGCCAACTTTAATCAATTACAGCACAATTCCATAAACTCCAAATTACTGCTAAATGCCAAAAAAAACCAAAAAACAAAGCTTTGTTCTTTACACCCCATAATACTTCAACTTTACATCACAAGCAAACTACTTCTACTATTACAACTTTGCTAGGGCACTCACTAGAAGTTGTTGACAAATCCAAATACTTAGAAATGTGGCTCGACAGTGAACTATTCTTTGCAGAACATATTGAAACTCTTATAAAAAATGTTTAAAGCAAGAGAAGACTTTTTCAGACACAAAACAGTATTCCCAACATATAGGGTTAGGTTAGTTGAATCAACTGTCCTTCCTCTTCTGGATTATAAGGCTCCCATCATTTACAATAGCAGCTCTCCTACTAACCTGCATAAACTAGATGTCCCTTATCACCGTGCCCTAAGGTTCAAAACTAATGCACCCTTCTGAACCCACCATTGTGTTCTGTATTCATTAATAGGCTGGACTTCACTGGCATCCAGAAGGATGCTCCAGATCTGTACCTGGACCTATAAAGCAATGCTGAATGAACTACCTACCTAGATCATGTCCCCATTCCACTGTTCCAGTAGCTCTTACTCACTTAGGAAAACACCTGCATCCTGTTAATTGTGCCCAAATTCCACACTTGCAATGGTAAAGCGGCTATCCAAACACACATTCCATCAGCATGGAACAAACTCCAGAGATTCCTAATTTTCAGCAAGTTAATATCCTTGAATCTCTTCAAATCCCTAGCTAAAACAGCAGTCCGGAAGCTTGCAAATGGTTTTCAAGTTAGCATTCCCTCAGTGGTTTTACCTTATATATGAGCACTTACACCCATTCCTTGATTTCCTTCCCATACACTTGTGGACCAATCTTGCCATTTTAATTATGTAAATGTTATGTTCCCATATGAAAAGCTCAGATCCTTTTGTTGGGTTACATTTAATATTCCAATTTGTAATGTCTGTAACCCAATCACCACTGTATACTTTCTTATTTCTATTATTGGGGAAACCATACTACTTGGGATTTAATCTTAACTGGCCTCCCACTCCTCCTCCTCTATTAAAAACCCATTACTTGGCTCACCTCTTACCCAGATCATTGACCTCCCCACAAGACACAACTCCAAGACTGAAACCACTCTCATTGATTAGATTCTCGTCTCTTGCCCGGCTGTATTCTGTATGCAGGGATTATGGCAGACTCCTTGAACGATCACGCCCAATTTCTGCATATGGTCCAACAAGCCCCCCAAAATTGCCACAAAGATCATTGAAGCGAGAAACTACAGTAGGTTTGTATCTGCAGACTACCGCTCCCAGCTGTTGAACTCCGACTGGGCCCCTATCACCTCTCTCCCCACACTTGACGAGGCTCCCTAGTACTTCACTCAGATCTTCCTGTCTGTATCTAACAGTCACGCACCAATAAAAAAGCTCAGGGTACAGGGAAAATGTCATAAATGTCTGAGCCCTTGCCTCATGCACTCCATGCTCCTCTGGGACAGAGCTTGGGGTGTCTTCAAATCCTCTGGCATCCCAACAGACTGGGAAAAGTGCAGAGAGCTGAGAAATCAGTGCAAAAATCTTGAAAAAAGCCAAGTCTTAATACTTAAATGACCTACAAACAAGGCACCTACGGGACCCAAAAAAATCTGGGGCCACCTAAACCTACTTATCAAGGGCTCCTCAATCGGTCAAATGGACTCCTCATAGTCAGGGACTCTCTGACAAATGACCCAGCATAGTTGCTGAGGCCTTCTGTGCCTCCTACTCTATCCCAAGTAGGTCTCCCCCTCTGGTTCCCTATGGGCCAAACCTATACTCTGGTGATGCATGGGCCCACCTTCGGCCCCAATTCCACCTAAAGCTGGTCAAACAGGCAGAGGTGCTACCACTCCTACGCAAAATTAACCCTTCTTCCTCACTAGGGCATGACCAGCTTGAACCTCGCCTTCTGAGGGCTGCCGCCCCGGCTATTGTCTATCCTGTCACCTTACTTATAAATAGGTCACTTCAGGAAGGAAAGATCCCAGAAATGTGGAAGGTAGCGACCATTGTACCTGTCCACAAAAGTGGGCCCCGAGACAAATTGGGAAATTATAGACCAATTTCCCTTCTCTGTCCCTTGGGGAAAATTCAGGATAGGCTAGTCTCAAACCAACTACAAGAATACCTTGAGGTGCACTCTCTCATGGCTGATATTCAGCATGGTTTTAGAAAGGGCCATGGTACTGACACTGCACTTTTCTGACTCACTATGGACATCCTCTCCTATATGGACCAAGGTTTCCCAATAGGCGCCCTCTTCATTGACCTATCCATGGCCTTTGACTTGGCTAACCATAACCTCCTCCTCTCTAAACTCCAGACCTTGGGACTGGATCACCACTCTCACTCCTGGTTCGAAAGCTACCTGAGGGACCATTCCCAAAAGGTCCGCTGGAAGGGTGCACAATCTGGACCTAGATCGGTCACTGCTGGGGTACCTCAGGGCTCAATCCTGGGCCCTCTGCTCTTCTCACTCTTCCTTAATAGTATTGAGGGAAACAGCCTCTGCAGCAATCTCATTCTGTATGCTGATGACACTGTCATATACTGCAGTGACCCACTGCAGAATAGTCTCTCCACCCTTGAGTCCTGGGTCTCCGCAAACTCCCTTAAACTCAATGATGCAAAAACCAAAGCTGTACTGTTTGAATCGAGATGACTGGGCTCTGACAGAAGCCAGTTCCTCAAGATCTGTACCAGCCAAGGAAAAAGAGTCGAAGTCATGCCTAGTTTCAAATATCTCGGGGTCCATCTAGACCAAGAAATGACCTACCAATTCCATATTGACTCAATAACCAGGTCCACCCATCAAAAGCTTGGCCTCCTTTTCTGACTGGGGAACTCCTTATCCTCTACTTCACGGCGTGCAATCGCCTGCTGAAATCTCCTTCCATCCATCCTATATGGTGCTCCTCTTCTGCAGTTCCTCCGTGAGATGGAATATAATAAGCTCCCTATACTCTATAACCGTGTGGCCCGTTTTGCCACTAACTCCTCCCCTAGGAGACATCATTGCGAGGCCCTAAAGGAGCTACACTGGCCCTCTCTCCGTCATAAGCTAGCCTATCCTGTTGCCTGCCTAGCTTTCAAGTTTACTTACCTAGGTCCCCCTCCCCATCTCAGAGGACTTCTTTCCCCCAGAAAGCATGGCAGAACCCTGCGATCAACTGCAAGTCACCCTCTCGTCATCCCTAGAACGCGCTCAAATCGTGGCAAACATTCCTTCAAATTTGCTGCCCCTTACCTATGGAACTCCCTACCACCTGGCCTGACAAGCTCACCCACTCTCCCCCAGTTTAAAAATGGACTCAAACTATATCTTCTCAATCTTAGTCTCTGTGGCTGTAACCGCTAGCTCCACGGACGAGTGCCCCTGGCCCTTTCACTGCTTTGAACTCTCTCTTTGACTTAACATGAATTTCTAATGTGGACTCTGATTTCTGGCAGAACTTATGTACATACTGTATATAATGTGTGAGGTCTTAACATATTGTTTTTAATATGAATCTGTATGTGAACCCTCCTGCTACCCTTGTATAAATGATGTCATTATACTGTGATGTAACAAATGTAACTAACTTAATTAATGTAATTATCGTTTCTAGTGTCCTTTCTGTAACTAACTCTGGGTCGCCCCTGAAAAAGCGACCATTGGTCTCAGTGGGTTTACCCGGTAAACAAAATATAAATAAATATAAATAAATAAATTACTAGAATGTATCAGGTAAATCTTTTATGCTACACATTTTGTTCTATCAAATTCTCTATTTTTGTTCTTGCATTATGTTGTCCTTGACAGGACCTCCTTGTAAATGAGCATGCTCAATAGAATTTTCCTGAAATAAACTTGACCATGACCTTTAGCAATGACTAGCTACGAGTCCCTATATAGGAAATTGGCAATATGGTAGAGTAGTGTCTTAGTTACACAGGCAATATAGGTTCTAAATGAAATGTTCTGATCCACGAGAGGGACAGGAAGGAAAGTTGCCTCTTTGCAGATGACACCAAGATCTGCAACAGGTTTCATATGCAAGGGAGTGGGGGTTGTGGAGCAGGGATGAGAAGGGACTTGTAGGGTTGAAGGAATGGTCAAAGTACGACAGCTCAAAGAAGTGCAAAGTAATGCACCAAGGAAACAAAACCCAGGGAAGAATACACAATGGGGGTACTAACAACAACAAAATGGAAAGGAACCTGGGGTAGACATATCAGATGACCTAAGGGTAGGCAAGCAGTGTGAGAAGGCAGTAAGGATGGCTGGGGATACTGGTATGCACAGGGAGAGGCATCACTAGTAGAAAACAGGAAGTTGCTATCCCTCTTACAGACAATTGCTGAGACCCCATCTGAGTACTGTGTCAGTTCTGGAGACCCCATCTCTGCAAGGACATAGGATGGAGGCAGTCCAGTGGAAGGCAACTAAAATGGTGCAGCATGGGCAGGGTCTGCACCAAAAGTCATATGAAGAGAGAATAAGGAAGCTTAGAATATATACCCTGAGGAAAGGAGGGACATGATAGAAATGTTCACGTATCTCAAGGGAATCAACAAAGTCCAAGAGGGTAGCATCTTTCAGACAAAGAGATGTGTAAGAGCAAGAGGACACAATTTGAAGATAGAGGGGATGACTCTGGAGCAATATGAGGAAGTATTTTTCATGGAGAGGGTGGTGGATGAAGGGAACAGCCTTCCTGAGGGGTCGTGGGGTCAAATACAGTGGGGGAATTCAAGAATGCATGGGACAGACATAAGACAATTTTAGTGGGGGGGGTAGGAGGACATAGATGGTTGATTAACTGGGATCAGCAGCTTATCCAATAGGTAGGGAAGTGGTCAGACTGGGTTGACCAAGTGGTCCTTATCTGCCATCAAAGTCAATTTTCCACATAAACCCGAAGGTATTTAGTGGACTTATCTACATCTGCAAGTATTCTGGAGGAAGCAGAGAGTGCAAATGAGTGTTATCTGCTGAAACCTAAATTTCTAGGGCTAAACAAAATTACCTTGGTGTGCATTGAGACAGATGGTATTATTACAATGTCTATAGAGGATATCATCATCAGCAATGAGCATTATATAACTCATTATCTAGCTGTCCACTTACTGCTGTTAGTGTCTTCAAGCTGCTCCTTCTGCAGTGTGGCTGTTTTCCCTTCACGTCACCAAATGAGCGTTCCTCACCCTGCACAAACAGCAACAGCAGTTCCTCCTTTGGGATGTTGTATCCTGATCATTACAAAGAGCAGAAACTGATTAATATAAATGGCATTTATAGGGGCAGCTACATACAGATAAAAAAATGGACAAATTAGGGAATGGCTTAATTGCACCCGTAGTTGCTCATACTTAAAAACTGACAGATGATGGTCCATAACTGCATCAGTGTTCCATCACAAATTACAGATGAAGATTGGCCATCTCTGAAGCCAAATTATCAGTATCCATACGTTTATATTCCTGGACCCCATGTTCTTTCCTTTCCTACATATTCCAACACACCCTTTTGTTTCCATACTTACATATACTTGCGCCCCCTGCTGCCACCAGTCTTGCTGAACATATCCCTACACTTGGTGTATATATTTGGAGTGTATGATACAGGACAAGAGGAAAATAGCCATTTGTTTTTATCTACCTCAAAATTAATCATTTTAAAAGCCCCAGTTCATGAATGCAACAATGTCCATCTTTAAAGATTTGAAAGATCTAAAGATTAGACTAAAGGAGCTTGATATGTATACCCTTGAGGAAAGAAGGGAGAGAGGGGACATGATAGAAACTTTCAAGTACCTCAAGGGAATCAACAAAGTCCAAGAGGGTAGCATCTTTCAGAAAATATATGTGCAAGAACAAGGGGCATAATTTGAAGATAGAGGAGGATGGCTCAGAGGTAATGTTAGGAAGTATTTTTCATGGAGAAGGTTGTGGATGCATGGAATAGCCTCCCTGAGGAGGTCGTGGAGTCAAGAACAGTCGAAATTCAAGAATGCATGGGACAGACATAAGGCAGTCCTTGTGGGGAGGTAGGAGGAAGTAAGCTGTTGGTTAACTAGGATCTGCAGCTTATCTGTTAGGTAGGAAAGTGGGCAGACTAGGTGGGCCAAGCGTCCTTATCTGCCATCAAATTCTATGTTTCTATGAATGTTTCTTCTGGTGATTGCTTCCTCAGGTAATAAATTCTATGCAATATGTATATGATTGTGTGAAAATATCTTCTTCTTACTATTTTCAAGTTGGTATTTTTTACTTGTTTCACATGACTTCTTGTATGATGTGCCTCTGAGCAAAATGTTACAATTAAGTCCTTATGCAAGTTATAGAACAGAAGGATGCCCTCTGATTCTCCTCCTGGGTAGACTATGCAACGACAGACTTTCTATTCTCATATCTTATGGCATGGTTTCCGCTCAACCCATTATTTTTGTTGCCTTTGCCTTACAAGGTATCTGTATTGAGATATGATCATGCGCCACTGTATTACTAGCGAATCCCCAACCAATGTATTCTAATGACCTTAGCATATCTCTTACCAGGGATCTGTAGAGAAATATGATTATGCTCCACTGTATTACTAATGAATCCCCAACCAATAAATTCTGCTGTCCTTAGCTTATCTTACAAGGGATCTGTAGAGAGATATGATTATGCTCCACTGTATTACTAATGAATCCCTAACCAATGCATTTTACTGGCCTTAGCATATCTCTTACCAGGGATCTGTAGAGAGATATGATAATGCTCCATGTATTACTAACTAATCGCCAACCAATGTATTCTGCTGTCCTTAGTAAATCTCTTACCAGGGATCTGTAGAGAGATATGATCATGCTCCACTGTATTACTAACTAATCGCCAACCAGTGTATTCTGCTGTCCTTAGTATATCTCTTACCAGGGATCTGTAGAGAGATATGATCATGCTCCACTGTATTACTAACTAATCGCCAACCAGTGTATTCTGCTGTCCTTAGTATATCTCTTACCAGGGATCTGTAGAGAGATATGATCATGCTTCACCATACTACTAATGAATCTCCAGCCAATGTATTCTTCTGGCCTCAGCATATCTCTTACCAGAGATCTGTAGAGAGATATAATCATACTCCACTTTATTACTAGTGAATCCCTAACCAATGTATTCTACTGGCCTTAGCATATCTCTTACCAGGGGTGTGTAGGGAGATATGATCATGCTCCACTGTACTACTAACGAATCCTCAACCAGTGTGTTCTGCTGTCCTTAGCATATCCCTTGTTGTGCCTCATTAATGTCTTGAGGATATTTGTTACTGATTACCTGAAGGTCTCTTCCCTACATTGTTTGGCTAACTCTGAGACTTCCCATGCAATACTTATATATGGGGGTTGTTTTTGCCAATATGCATAACCTTGCATTACTGCATTGGAATTTGAGCTGACAGACTTTGGGCACATTTTTCCAGCCCATGCAGGTCCATTCTTATAGCCCTAATCTCATCCCCCGTGTCCACCCTACTACATATTTTTGTTTCATTTGCAGATAGATTAATATGTTCGTATATGCAAGGCCCCTTGTTCTGTGCAGCAAAGTAATGTAACTTTTCCGGTCGGGACTAGGGACTTCTGCAGCACTGTTAGATCAAGTTCTGTGACAAGGTTTATGTATTTATTTATTTATGTATGTATTTATTGTATTGTGTATTTATCTAGATTTTAACATGTGCGGCGCCCAGAGCCTCCGGGATGGGCATCTTTTTAATAAAATGTGCCTTGCCTAAACTTCTGTGGCACATTTATATATAAATAATACAGACTTTATAATCACAGAACCATGGCTTAAAATGTCAACATTGACTAGCAGATATCCATTTTATAGGACTGATAGGGGTACCAGAGGGGGTAGGGTGGTCATATACTCCAAAGACAACTACAACATTAGCAACATCCATTTTAGGTCTAAACGAAAGTAATATGAAATGGTATCCCTGGTGCTTCACCTCCTCTCCACGGAAAGCATTTCTATTATTAGCTGCTACAGGCCTCCCCACTGGTGGTACTGACATACTCACAGCCTTAAAAGAATTGGTTACCTCGAATAAAAATGAAATCATTATGCTTGGGGATTTAAACATGGACTGACTTACCTCTAAATCAACTGGCCTCAGATCACTATGTGACGAGTTAGGCCTATCCCAAGTTGTTAACAAGCCTACCAGGATAAATAATGCAAACACCAATAGTACCCTCCTCGATGTTATACTAAATACTCACCCACATAAAATCCTGCACTTTGCCATCTACCACAATGACATGAGTGACCATGGATTGTGCTTGTACATGACCACAGGTTATGAGTCACAAACAGCCCAAGCTTATAACAAATGTTCTTTCTGCAGGTTCAACCTAGCAAACTATTGTACCTGGCAGATTTGGGTAACAAAGTTTCAAAACATATATCTAGCCAAATCGGTTGACAAGGCTGTCACTATCCTTAATAACAATCTCTCCACCTTGGCCAACAAGCAAGCCCCATTCATAAAATCTAGAGAGTGCAAAACCTCCCATCCCTGATTTACTCCAGACCTCAAATCAGTACTCGCACACCATAATAAACTCTGGTCGCTGGCCAGGTGAACCAAGAGCCCATCTGACTGGCAGGCCTTCCACGCAGCAAGGGATACATGTACTAACTGGATACATGCTGCCAAGACTCACTACTATATCACCACCTTAGAACAGGCCAATGGTAATGCATACAAACTTTGGAGGACACTGAAGGCATTTGAAGAACGTCCAGTCTACCCCTCCATCCCGCTAAGTTACATGTCAGTGGTAAGATAATTGACAACAAATAAATAAATCATTGAAGAGCTTAACTTGCACTTTGCTACCGCTGGACTGGCCTTCGAATCTTCACCATATGCTGGACTTGTGAACTGTGCTTAGCATAGGATTATTCCCAAAACCCCTGCTCCACCCTGTACATTCCAACTACAGCAAGTTGCTTTTAAAGAAGTCAAAGACCTGCTCATTAAGCTGGACACCAAGAAAAGCAGTGGTGACGACGGGCTGGAAACATTCTTCCTAAAGTTAGGCCACTATCACCTCATAGCCCCCATACTTCATATCCCTAATCTCTCTTTAGAAACAGCCACAGTGCCTTCATGCTGGAAATCTGTACACATATTTCCCTTTGTTTAAATCAGGTGACCTGCAATTTAAACAACTACAGACCCTTATCTATCCTGCCTGTCCTTTCCCAAATCTTCAAGAAACTGATCCACTCTCAACTTAAACACCATCTTGAGACATTCTTCCTCTTTAATTCGGCTCAATCCAGCTTCCGTCCCAATCACAGTACCATATCTGCCCTTGCCAAAGCCCTGACTTCAAAAGACCACTTGTGCAGTCTTCCTAGACCCAAGTAAGCATGCTTGATACTGTCGACCACAACCTAGTTAACTGTAGCCTTATTAGTATAGGAGCTAAATCCCCACCCCTTCACTGTCCAGTGGTTTTCCAGTTACCAGTCAGGAGGCTCCAGAAAGTTAAGGTCGATGGACTTTTCTCAGCCTCCGTACCAGTCACTAGAGGCATCGCACAAGACTCCATTTTAGGAGCCATCCTCTTTTCACTCTATATTAATAACCTTGACTACAATACAACTCATTCAAAACTACACTTTTGCCGATTATACAGTTCTATATGCCTCTAACTCAACCCTATCTGAAGTAAGAGATACAGTACAAGGGGATGTTGCCCAACTCGAGTTGAACCTTATCAATGCAAAGCTCCTACTTAATGCCAAAAAAAAAAAACAAAGGCCATGATCTTTACCCTCAATAATTCCCCCTGTTCCACACCAACTCCTTTTTTTTTTTTTAATTTATCTATTTATTTTAAATTCGGATTAATATCTTTGAGCCGGGGGCTCATTTACAAAGGCTCCAAGTCAACAAGGAATACAAGACACTTACAGGTGATGAAACATTGCAGAACAGAAAGACACCAAATAACAAGTAGTATTAGGCCCCATCCACACTACACTGCTCAGACCCTGTAATGGACAGAAATCGTTACAGCTGGGGAGTGGCACAGTGTGTCCACACTGCAGCGTTGACTGGTACGGGACCGGTACCGCCAGTCCACACCACGGGAACCGGGCGATCATTACGGTGGTGCCAGATCCTACAATGCAGGTTGCGCTGCACTACGGGCCCTGCAGGGGACCGGATTCATGACCATTGTTCAAACCACCTCATATGTGGTTTTAACAACGGTTACGAAAACGCCTTCTATAATGTTACAGGCGTAAACGCAAACTGCTGCGGTAACGGTTTGGGCACTCTGTATCATTACAGAGGCATAGTGTGGACAGGGCCTTAGTGTGCAGTTACATTAAGCAGAGTACAATTGAGGAGAAACAGGACCACACTTGCAGAGAAACATATTAATGCAGCACTAATTAAGTGCGGTACAGTGTTTAACAATCATGTTACAGTTCAGATGGGGCAATCCCAGTCTACAGAAATGCAGTTCTAGCAGCCAAGGTGAGGCTTTGTCAAGGGGAGGTAGTAAGTGGTGGGAGGTGGACAGTTGTGGAACAGGAGGGTGGGAGTGAGACAGGCTATCAGAGGCCGCAGTTTAACAGAAACACTGGCAGTCAGATTGCTGGCAAGAAGAGATCGAAGCCCATTTTTAAAGTGGCCAAGTCTGGGGGAGTCGGCAAGGTCTGCAGGTAGATCATTGAATCATTTTGGCCCACAGTAGGAGAAGGATCTTTGACCAAGGAAGGTTCATTTGAAGGGAACAGTTAGGACAGCCCTGGAGGTACGCCTTGTGAATTTAGATGGTTGTGCAGGCTCAAAGAGGGCTGAAGTAGCACTAGGCATGGACCCCTCCTTCTCCTACTACTGACTTTATCGTCACCGTAGTAGGCGTAGCCCTTGAGGTTGTTCCCAAACTAAAATACCTAGGTGTGGCTAGACAACAAACTTAACTGCAATGCACATATAGACAATTGACCAGCAAGCTAAAATTTAGAATAGACTTCTGTTTCAGGAACAGGTCCTCTCTTTCCATTCGGAAATCAGAACCAGGCTTGTACAGACCACATTCCTTTCTTTATATGATTATGCTGACATAATTTACAATTCATCTGCAACCACAAATCTGAATAAACTGGCTGTCCTTTACCATCATGCCCTTCGATTCATCACCAACTCCTCCATTCGTACCCACCACTGTGACCTCTAAGCAGCTGTTGGCAGGACGTCACTTACCACCAGATGCTTGGTCCACTCTGGGATCTGGACACTTAAAATTCTCCTGAACAAACTTCTGGGCTAAATCTCTTCCCTTGTTCATACCTCCCACAGCTCCCCCTCGCTTAGGAAGTCAGATCTTACCATTCTAGACTTGTCGAGGACTCATACCACCTTTGGTAAATGTGCCATATCCTACACCCTTCCAGCTGCCTGGAACCAGATCCAGTCAGCACTTAAACTCTCCTGCCTAGTCTCTGTTAATTTCTTTAAAACCTTTACAACTACTAACTTGAAAACTACCTGTAGCTGTCACTAGCCTCTACCTGGACACTTGAGTCCTACTATAGCAACTGCTCTCTGTGACCTTTCTCATATTGACTTACTACTATTGTGTTGAGCACTGTACTCCAATATACCAAACATTGTATACCAGCATACCAAACATCCACTATAGTACAATTCTATGTCTCTATACGACTATGTGTTATTTTTTTATGCATACTATTTGTCTACGTTCTAATTGCTTGTTTATGCTCCTGAGATATGCCTCTTGAATTTATTGTGTTGCTTTATGTATTCTTTGTTGTGTGTGTTAAGCATTGTATACCAAACATCCCTTATAGTACAATGTTAGGTTCTCATACTGCCATGTATGTAGGATTTTTTTTTTTTTCAGTTTTTGTTGTCTGGGTAAGTGCAATAGACAAATTCTGCTTATTTTCAGGCACGACTCGGGGATGGGGATACAGAGAATGTCAACTGACCTTGAACCAGATTAAGCTGTTGGTGGTATTTTTAGTGAATGAGGGAAATTTGGCCAAGACACCGGGAAAATTCCCCTACTCTGACAGAGGGGAGTACTCTCTCCAACATGGCGAATGCTCCGGGATCTACTGCAGAGCTAGCTGGAGAGGCAGGAGACTTGGTCTCTGCTCCTGCCTCCGATTATGAAGAGACCAGTACAGACGGAATATTGAATAAGCATGTACTTACTTTGCCTGGAATTCCTTTGAGAGGTTGTACCATCCTTCCCTGCACAACGTGGATGGACCAGAGGGAGATCGAGAGGCGCTTCCGTTTCTGAACCACGGAGGTTGGATCTGCTGCAGCCCACTGTATGCTGTGGCTTGGGAGATGATGCGGCAGGAGGCGCTCAGTATCAGTGGAGCGCCGAGCTGCGAGACACTTCGGTGTTGCGGCAGGAATCGCTGCCATTGCTAGATATGGAACTGAAGGGGGATAGCCCCTCGGCCATGCATTTGAACTCTGTTAGTCCACCCAGGATGCCCTTGGTCCCGATGATACTTCGGAATGAGATGCCGCTCTTTGCGCTTGACGACGCACCTCACCTGCTCACGCAGATGCAGGTGACTCATTCTGCGAGTGTACCAACCAATCCTCCCTACGCAGCACTTGATAGCGGCAGCCTTATGATTTTTACGAATTCTGCGATGTTATCCCAAAATGTGCCCACATGGTCGGTGGAGACGGCATTACATGGTGCTGGATGGGTACAGAAACCCACAAAGGGACAGTGGGTCTCTGGTCCATCTCCTATTCGTTCCCCAAAGCCCGAGGACTTCCTGGAGGGACACCAGATAGGACAGGACATATAGGGCTCTTCTGACCCCTTGAGCTTACCGGTGGAATTGGCAGTCACACAGAACCCAGTGTTGTCTGTTCTACAGGGTACAAATTCTGATGCTCCTACTGTATTGGAAACCATGGCCTTCACAGGTATGGAATCTGGTCTACGCTCCCTGATCGAGAGAGAACACCACGTTCCTTTTCTTCCCTCTTAAGACACCTGTTTTGGCTGCAAAATGGCATAATGCTGTACATCTACTTTTATAAAGGTGGACTACCTGACCCTGGATCATGTATTCATGGCGAGATCCCTGTTAAAGGACTCTATGAAATTTTTTGCCCACGAGATATATGCTCTGATACATGTTTCTGGCGAATCCTCCTTCGACGTCAGTTTTTAAACATCTCGTGGACTTGAATGATTCTGGTCTAGATATCATGCTTTAAAAAGTACTGCTTTATGGACCTCCTTTCAGGCTATCCCCCTTTCGAAACCTGCCTTCAAATTCATTACGGTTATGTTCCGAAATGAAGGTGTGGACGTATCTGACGTGGTATACTGGCTAAAACAGCGCTGCATGGTGCAGGGCCAACCAGAGGCCATTCTGGACACTGAAAACATTTGGACAGGGGGTTGGAGATTTCGGGTGATGTTGCACACCAATGATTCGGGTCCTGTACACCTGCCCGATTCCTTTTTTTTAGGACGTGAGAGGGGATTCTTGTTTTATCCTGGTCAACCAAAGGCCTGCTATAGATGTGGGGATCCCTCACACCTCAGTAGCGTTTGTGATAAGATTAAATGTAACAACTGTGGGGAAAAAGGACATGTGGGGATTCATTGTCGGAATGTTAGTAGATGTAACCTGTGTGAAGAGTTAGGTCATCTGTTCCAGAATTGTCAGTGGGTTGCCCATGCTCAGAATGACCATGATGGTGGTGCTGATCAACGTTTTGTGATTACACAGGCACAGAAAGCATGGTTACATGCTTCTGTGGCTAAGCCCCCGGCTGTTGCAGGGGATTTGGCGGTGACACCCCAAATGCCCGAACCCCCCGGAACACCACTCAGACTGGAACGACTGTTGCACCCTTATTAGTACCCGTACCCTCCCAACCTGAGAATATCAGACCTGCTGCCTACAATATGGACTCTGTCCCAGGTCCTAGTAATATACCACCGCCCCATGAACCTACTATAGGTATGCGCCATAGGTCAATGAGGAATGGTCCTCAACCCCGCCGCCTCCTATGAAATCCTTGTCACCCCTACCCATACCCCTGTAGAATTCTTCTGAATTACCCAACTGACTTCGGACGACGAGGTGGTGAGTCTGACTCATCCTCGGTGGCATCCTCCCTCCCTGATGGCCCTACTGACACGGGACTCCAGATGAGTACTGGACTGTTGCAGAAATGTAAAGCTAAAGTCAGACTTAAAGGGGAAAATGTAGTAGGGAAGAGAAAATTGTGATGTTTCTTACTTTCTTTTAGTTTAAATGACACAGTTTACTTGCCACACTATTAATGCTAATAGTATGAAACGTACTGTTAAGAGACCATTGGTGTTTTCTTTTTTAAAGACTTTTGCCATTGGGAATCATTTACTGCAGGATACCAGACTCATACAACACGAGATCAGACAAGCGAAAAATGACTGGCTCTTGGGCCCTCATTTTGGTCTATAGGTCAGGACCCTGCTCAGGCCTTGCATATTGATAAATGTGCCTAACTTTCATCTTTTGAAACTGTTTGATCTGGTCCTCGGTAGGGCCCTGGTTTTGAATTTTACCATAGGCAACTGCCCTTATCGGGTAATTAATGTCTATGCGCCACAAATTAAGACAGCTCACATAGCCCTCCTTTCTTTGATCCACCCTTACCTGCACACTTCCTTCCAAATTTTATTTTCCGGTGACTTCAACTGTGGTTTGAGTCTTCAGGATAAAAGTTCATTTGCCATTACTAAGAAACTGTATTGTGACTCGCAGGAACTAGGAAAACTAATCTGCACTGCACATTTAGTTGATGCCTATTTTTCTTTTCGGCACCAACATACCCCCATGTTTCACAAGGGCAAATTGGCTACCTGCATTGATTTTGTTTTTTGTCCCGTAGTTTGCCAATCGTCTCAGCCATGGTGCAGACGGTGGCCTTCTCAGATTATAGCCTGCTTTCTGTTGGTGTTGGTATTCGTACTGTGACCCCCTTTTTTAAAGGGCCGGGTTTCTGGAAATTTAACACCTCCCTGTTGCAGGACACGTTGTTTTTACCAACCCTCCTGTCCTTTCTTTCTGCACGCAAATCTGTGTTTATATGTTATGATGACCCGATACAGTGGTGGTTAGATACAAAACACGCATTGATTTCTTACCTAAAAAGATATAGTCGTAAGAAAAGTAGGAGCCAATATTTGAACTACTTACAAAGAAGAGCGCATCTTCGGTCGCTTCTTTCTCTGTCATATACAACGGGACAAGACCTTTCCCTTCAAATACAGTTGACGCAGGCGGCCATGTTGCAATTTCAATCCCCCCTATCACTACAATTGTACCACCAACACAAATTTAATGTTAACGGACCACGGGAGTCATTTGCCTCTTTGAATTGAACTCTCGTCAGACTACTCAGAAGATGATACTACATCTTGCAGACTCTACGGGGACCCTATGTTCCACCCAAACTGAGATACAAAAGATAGTTATAAGCCATACAGCTGCCTTATTTTCCCCCCTTTCTGCTGACATAAATGACCCTACTGCCCTGCATGAGGATTTAGGGATCCCAACCCCTTCTAAACAGGCGATAGAGATAGCATGCAGGTCCATTACGATGTTGGAGTTGTCAGCGACAATTTCCTCTCTACCTTTACATAAAACTCCTGGTCCAGATAGCCTACCGGCGGCTCTATACAAAGTTCTGAGTGAACATTTAGTTGTCAAACTTACCTCTGTCTTTAATTCCTTCTTAGTTAGTGAGTCTATACCTTTAGAATTTACGAACGGTGCCTTGATCTATATCTACAAACAAAAGGGGGAAGCCCACTCTCTTGAGAATTGGCGCCCTCTCTGTATGCTGAATACTGATTTTAAAATATTGATGAAAATTATTGCTAAGCGTCTATCAAGTATTGCAGAATCTGTTCTGCACCCTGCTCAGTCTTGCTCTGTCCCCAACAGGAACATCTCAGATCATTTGATTCTTCTCCGTGAATTATTCTCCCACGGTTACTCGGACTCGGCCTCTGGCTTTATAATTTCGGTGGGTCAGCGAGCAACACTCGACTCCATGAACCATGATTTTTTATGGAAAGCACTCAATTTTTTTAATATACCGGCTGTCATGATCCAATGGTTACGTAAGTTTTATAGGACGGCTACGGTCATGCCTGCAGTGAATGGCTGGGTGGGACCTATGATACCTGTCCGGAGAGGCATCCGCCAGGGTTGTCCTGTGAGCCCGCTGTTATATGTACTGTTTTTGGATGTCTTGCTTTGCCGTTTGAACATGCTTTCACAGATTCATGCTATTTCGTGTTCTGCTACGATAGCACCATACAAAGCCATTGCATATGCAGATGATATTTGCTTCCTAGTGGCGGATGAGATTTCCTTGTTTGGTAAATACTCAGGAGCAAACTTGAATTATGGAAAGAGTGTAGGTATGCAACTGGGTCCCAGTATTGCACCAATAAGGAACATTGGCCCACTGCGGATTGTAGATGGCCCTGTTCATATATTAGGGATTTATTTTGGTACCAGGGACTCAGATGTATACAATTGGACTTCCAAATTGCAACAGAGCCATCTGAAGGTAGCCTCCTGGAATAGGGGTCAGATTGGAAAAAAAAAGTATACTTGATTAAGACATATTTAATTTCACTGTTTCTTTATGTCAGCTACGTCTTCCCAGTTCCAAAATGACTGGAGACGGCGATTCTAAGCCTTTTTTTTCAGGCATTATGGGGGAGCAGGCTGAATCCGATAAAATGGAACATCACCTATTTACCCATCACAGAAGGCGGTGTTAGCATGCTGAACCCTCTTTTGTTCTTTTCCAGTATATTTTTTACAGCAAATCTAAGGCCGCTTCTGATTAATTCACAGAAGGGATGGGAAGCATGGTTCTACGATTCTTGTAAAATCTGGTTTCACCAATGGGAACATAATTCCCTGCGTGTATTGTGTACCTCAGGAGACATGCCACCTTATGTGAGACATATGTTCCTACGCCTGAAGCAATGGAGAGTCTCCCCACAAATGCTTATTACTCATTCGGATAAAGCCCTGCATAAAGCACTTCTCTCTTCTGTTTGTGAGACACAATCTCCTTTTGTGAAATGTCTGGCCCAATATTGCCCTTCCCTGATTACTTTGTTACATTGTGTAAGGATACCTATACATATGTGGGACTTCCATCGGTTATCCTGCCATGAGCGAATAAATGTTAAATCGAACCACAAACACAAACAGTTTCAGGACAGAATGTGTTCTAGGCCATCATGTAATACTGAATTAGAAACTATATCTCACCTATTCTTTGACTGCTCCTTTATACGACAATGGTGGGTTTTTCTGGCCCAGAAGTGGAGTATGCCATTGATTAGACTAGTCTCTTACCCGATGATTATGTATGGAGCGTTCCCCCCTCAATGGTCTTTGTGGAACACCGATACCTCAAATCTTATTTTTGTTATAATTAAATGGAATATATGGCTGGCAAGATGCCAGTTCCCCCTACAGCAGAAAGTATGTACGTATTTAGAAATTGAACAGAAAATTGTGAAAGATTTAAGAACCGTCTATGCATATGAACAGGCGTTGCATTCAGGACCAGGTCTGTTTGCTCTTTGGAAAGCACTACCTTGGATAACGAACTCGGATGCACCTATGACTTGAAGGACTTTGTTATTTTAGTGTTGTGACCTTTGGTTTCTTTTCCCCATTTTAGGCATGAATCCTGTTGTACAATGCCTTATGTTTTGACTGTTTGTTTTTCTTGTGTTTCTTTTTAATGCATGTAACCTGATTTCTTGTTTCAATAAAACTTTCCCCTACTCTTGGGTAGGGGTCGCTGTCTGCATGGCATGTGCGATCAATCCTGTTGCTGCTCGAATAGGAGAAGGATCTTTGCGGTGAGGGCTCCTCAGCGAGTGTGTTAAACACAAACAATGAGGAGCGACAGCGAGTTTCATGGAAAAATGAAATTATGGAGCCGGTTTCAAAGTCGGTATCAGAGGAGGTCTTAAGGCCAATAAATATTCCACAGACCTGTGTTGATGTTCCCAAAGCTTCTGCTCTACCTTCGGTTCTCTTACAAGAGGAAAAGAAAAGGAAATTCCACCGGAATACTCCACATCAAAGCTTTCTTTAGCAACTGGACGAGAACATGGAACATCCAAACAGGAAGTCGCTGTTTCGTTGGGCATTCTTTCAGGGAACTCCACAGAGATACGGCCTGGTGAGGACATCTGGACAGCTGAAGAGGCGCTCATTAGTGTGGGCTGGATCCGTCGCGCAGACGGCAAGTGGGTTGTGGCTTCAGATGCTCCTATGGTGGATGATAGGTTGGGTGTTTTACATCCAGAACCACCACGGATGGATTGGGCAGCAGATTTATCTACCGAAACTCCAGAAGTTGACCAACATGCTGCTGAAATTCTGACTGCAGGTACCCCTTCTTATTCCCCTCTTCCTTCTAATTCTAAGTCTACACCTGCTTGCCTACCAGTTGCGGAGCCTACCACGGCATACCATTCTGCTTCTAATATACCTCCTTCTACTGAAGAGGCCCCCCAAAAAACATATGCTGACTTATTTGCTAAACCGGTTGAAATGGCCAAAAGGAGATTTGCGATTCACCTCCTTTATTTAGGGGGTATGGGCGATTTACCAGATTGTTTTAATAGAACCTTCCCCACAAAAAAACTAACTTTGGGATTTACACCTAGTGAGGTTTATGCTCTCATTCACGCCAAGGGGAACATCATTTTGATATTAGCTTTTGGACTGCCACAATTCTTGAAAGGTTTTGGACAAAGTATTCTACTTTAAAGACCAACCCTTTATGGGTACACTTTCAAGTTATCCCCCTCACAAAGCAATCTTTTCATATTATTACTGTATTGTTTCGTAATGAGGGGGTCAACATTACAGATATTTTGCAATGGCTGGAAAAAAATGTGACATTCAAGGGACTCCTGATCCTATTTTGGACTCTTAGGGGTTTTGGAATGGGGGGGTGGAGGATCAAGGTGAAATTGTTCTGTTGATAACGACTTTAATCACCTCCCAAATTGTTTCTTTCTGGGTCGTGATAAAGGTTTTATTTTTTACCCAGGTCAACCCAGAAGATATCATAGATGTGGATCCTTATGACATATAAGCTCTGCTTGTGACAAAATTCAGTGTTTCCACTGTTGAGAATTGGGACATTCAGGGTTGGAGTGTATTAATACTCCTAATTGTAACTTTTGTGATGAACCAGGGCATAATTTTGCAGACTGTCCTTTAGCGTCCCATAATACGGATGATGCTGATTTTGCAGTACAGGATTTTTATCTTTCTATGGCTCACTCTGGCCATGGGCCCCTGGACCCCAAACCTCCTAGATCAATAGCGCTTGGGGTTTCTGTTGCACCTCCACCTGTTATGCCTACAGTAATCCCTAATCCTGTTGCGTCGGTAGGCCTTATAGGGGTTGAGCCTGTTGCTCCCCCTGTTCAAAATAAGACAACTGATGGTGCCATGGCACCTCCCCATATCTGACTGTTTCACATCTACCTTCACTGAGCAGAGGCCTCTGCCTGGAGAAGTTGGAACATCAGACAATTCAGTTTTGGTTCTACCCCTTTCCAATAAATTTGATGGTCTGCCTGTTGCAGGTATTTTGGAGGATTTGGATTCTGATGAGGCCTCCAAGACATCTTAACAGGTTGATCCTTGTTCTGATGTTGATCATAAATCACAGCCTCTGAGTATTGCTAAAGTTGAGAAGAAATCATTAGGTAGTAGGCCAGGTACTAGAAGTACTCGAAAGAAATGAGCAATGTCTCCCCTTGTCCTTTTCCTTTTAATTTACGAGTTGTGAACTCCATATTGCCTCATTGAATGTTAACAGCATCAGATCAGAAAAAAAAATGTTTGGCTAGGTTTGATTTTTTCACAAATTCTGATCTGGATTTAATTTTCTTTCAGGATACGAGGCTTTATTCCCAAATTGATTCTGACTCTGCCTCCCAGGCTTGGTTAAGGGGAGCTTGTTATTGGCCAGGCAATGGGGGGGGGTGGTAGTTGCTTGTTCTGGTGTAGGTATTTTTTTTTTTCACGCAGATATTTTGGTTACTCAAGTAGTGGACTTTGAGACAGCTTTTTTTGGCAGATCCTACGGTGTCTCTTGCTAAAATTGATGATAGGTTAGGTATGTGTACACTTCCGTATCTTCCTGATTTCCTTAGTATTCCATTGTGTAGTCCCATTATTGAACAAGAATTGACTTCTGTAATTTCAGCTCTTCCAAAAAATAAATCCCTTGGATTTGATGGTATCACAAATGAACTGTATCCCCTTATATATAAAGTTCTAAAAAACTAACTTTTATCTTTATTTAACAACATTTTAGATACTGGTTCTGTCCCTATCCATTTTAATCAGGGATTGGTTATTTTTTTGTATAAATCAGGACCAAAAGAGGATTGCAGGAATTGGAGGCCAATTACTTTGTTGAATTCAGACAGTAAGATTCTGCCAAAAATATTTTGCAATAGGTTAGCGGTAGTACTGCCATATGTGGTTTGTTCATATCAATTTTAATTTTGATCCGAGAAGTTATGGAAAAAGGTTTTTTTTGGGTGAAATTACTGGATTTCAACTTAGTTTTGATCAGTTGAAGGCGTTTGACAGGGTATCGCATCAATATATTTAGAAATGTTTGTCTAAATTAGGATTCCTGTCGTCATTTATTACATGGTTGCAATGTTATGAATCTACCACTATAGCCCCTTTTGTTAATGGTTGGGTGGGTAAATTTAGAAATCATTCCTGTGGAGTAAAACAGGGTTGTCCACTTAGCCCTCTTTTGTATATTTTGACCTTGGAACCTTTATTATGGAACCTAAATAATAACAAAGCTATTAGAGGTCTTTTGCTGCATAGTGATATGGTAGAATTAATTTCTATAGCATATGCCGATGATTTATGTGTCTTTCTAGCAGATAATCAATCCAGTGTGGCAACAGATGATTTAATGCTTACATTTATGGGCTGTACAGGGGCAAGGATTAACAAGTCAAAAAGTAAGTGCATTTTCCTTGGTCTGTGAGATTGCCCTTATTCTTTTGTTATGGGAGTTCCAGTAGCCAAAGAAGCTGTATGTATATTAGGTATTTATTTTGGAATTCCTGATGGTGCATTGTTTAATTGGACTAGACTGCTTCAAGAGGCAAAGTATAGAGTTACTAGATGGAACATTTGGAAAATGTCGGAGTTAAAACGTGTATTTATGATTAAAACCTTTCTGCTTGGGCATTTTTTATATGTGGCCTCTATTTCTTCTATTCCAAAATGCATGGAAACTTCTCTTTTGGCACTTTTTTTAGTGCGGTATGGGGCAGTCATTTGAACCCCATTAAAAGAGGTGTTTTGTACCTTCTCAAAAAACAAGGGGGATTGTTACTGGTTAATCCAATCTCTTTTTTTTTCTGTATTTGTTTATGTTAATTTAAGGCCTTTACTTAGTCATCATCCCAATCCATGGTTATTGAACTGGAAACCGGATGCTCCTTTTGCCAAACAGACACATATTCAGGCTCTTCCCCCTTACTTTTTAGAGTGTTTTAGCAAACTAAAGTTGTGGAAAATTACTAGGCTTTTAATTATTACCTGTACACAAAAACAATTCTATTACAAGATTATCAATACCCTCACTATATTGAGAGACCTTCCTCCAATCTGCAGTTTATTCAATTAATGCCGACTACTTCCCGTATTCCTCCTGCTATGTGGGATGTTACTTGGTTGGGAGTTCATGGTAAACGTAATGTAAAGGGTAACTTGACGCATAAGAGGACTGAAGAGAGGGTTTGCCCTCGATCCCAAACCTGTTCAACTACAGTTGACTCAAGGGACCATTTATTTTTTATATGTCCCTATATTTGGCAATTTTGGACTATATGGGATTCCTATTGATCATTTTCAGATCTTATTAATATTACTTCTGAGATTCTGTTGCTTGGTATACTACCACTTTTTTGGCGTTGTTATGACACTTCTACTGTTCACTGTATTAAGTCATGTTAAATATTATATCTGGCAAACTAGATGTCAGTGGTCCTTATACCAAAATTTTGTTTCTCCTGAACAACTTTTTCAGAATGTTCCTTTTGCTATCAGACATTATAAACAACATGAGAAAGTTCAATTAACTGTTCCAATGTATAATGCTAGATGGAAACTTTTACATTGGTTAGACACTGGTTGATTTTTCCACATTATATTACGGGGTATTAGGATTTGAATTCCGTTGAGATGGGGAGTTTCATATAACTACAGAGTATTTAGTATTATACTGTTTGTTTCTTCTTTTTTGATTTTATGTTCCTTTCATTGTGATTAGTATTTTGTATGATGTAATACAATTTTGTTTGATCGTTCTTTTGAGTTTTGAATAAAAAATTCCCTTACTCTTTTCAATAAGTGCCATGGGATCTTTAACATCCACCTGAACTACCACCAATGCAGGTGGATGGGACCTTGCTTTAATGTCTCATCCAAAAGACCGCACCTCAGAAGTGCAGCACCCCTCTCATGCTGCACTACAGTGTCAGTACTGGGATATTAACCCAAGTGCCAGATGTGGGAACTGAACCCACAGCCCTCTGATCTCCTGGCCTGAGAGGCGAGTGTGCTACCTACTGAGCCACTGACATTGCTAATGTTAATGTAGTATGTTTTGTGTATGCTAGTTGCCTTTACTTGTATTTGCTTGTACATGCTCCTGTTATGTGTCTTCAGGACCTCCTTATGAATGAGCTTGTTCAATGGAGTTATTCCTTCAATAAACATAAAACTTGAACTTGATATCCACCATCTCGGGCTCTCGCATTTAAAAAAAAATAATCCAATTTTCCTTACCCTGTTCTGCAAAACTTCCTTACTCTTTCCTGTCTGATTCAGTTTGCAATTTGTAAAGCTGCCCTTGTAGCCACCTACAGCTTCCTTCACCTCATTGACAAATCATACAGGTTCCTTTGCCTCTTGCCTTTCCTCACCTTTTTCATGCAACATCTGGAAACACCCAATGCTGCATTTTTAATTGCCTTCCATTTTGCTACTACCCCATCCAGCTGCTATACCCTGGAGCTTAATCAAGCAATAATGCCTGACAGGTTGTGTGGTATTGGGAAATACTGGACCGCCCAGGGGTGTAATGAGGCCCAATGCCACAGGCGGAAGGCCTTATAGCCCCTGGGCAGTCTGGTATTGCCAGTACCGCCCACCCTGGAGGGCACTATTGCTCTTAGAAAATGGGTTTGTTTTGAAAAAAAATAGACTCAGGTTTTGCAATTTAAATAATATATAGTTTTAATTTTTTTTAATTAATAACTTGAACTATGTAAAAGAAAAACCAAAAATTCCTTTTTGGGATTCGTGAAATCAACTGAAACGGTGCTGAACCACGTTTTTTTAAACTTTTAACATCAGGGTGTGGAGAAAATAAGAAATTGGTGAGGGTTTAATTAATTTCTGGTAGCTTATGAATTGGATTGGGCTGTTAAAAGTGCAATTAGAGGGCTGAAATACGTTGTGTGTTCCTATCGATGTACTGTCTGTAGGTGGCAGGCTGGTGCAGTTGGTCTCATTTGTATGCTGATTTTTTTCCTGTTCTAGTGCTTCTGTGGAGGTCTCTTGTTTAGAATTTCCATTTGCTGCTGTTAGGATAGAGCTCCAGGCTTTGCGGTCAGACGTGGATGGTGCCCAGTAAGTTGCAAGACTTTGTTCGGAGTGATGGCCAGTAACTGCGATGATTTCTTTACTGCTCAGTCCTGCTCATGAGAGAAGCTGCACATCGGTGGCGCATATACCATGGTTAGTATAGCGCTGAGAAAGATTTGCTTCCTTGCTTAGTTTTGGCATCAAGGAGCCCAAGTAATTCTTTCCCATTGCTTCTTTTGCATGCCAATACAGCTGCTGGTTCAGTTTTTCTTGTGGGGGCCATTTTGGGTGCAGACAGAAGCTTTTAACATCAGGTGGGCACTTGTCTAGATATTTGAGGAATGAGTTTACAGGGCAGAGTGGGTTGTTTTTCTGCTCAAATATGAAACCTCTTGTGTTTTCTTTATTTATTTCTTGTGGATTTTTATGGTTCTTTGTTTCTTGGTTATGGCTTGGAGTGATGTATTGATTGCCTGCTTCATCTTCTTTCACTGTAAAACTGTCCCTTGTTAACTCTCCGAGTCCCTCCCTGCCGTGCCTGGCCACGTGTAGTTGCATATCAAACCACACTTTTTTTAACAAGGCCAGGCACGGTTTCAGGATCCAGTGCAGGGCTGCTCTTTAACTTTTGGAGGTCTGGTTCGTTGATTGCAGGGGGTAGTGTGTGGAGGTATCTTTGTGTTCTTTGCATAAATGTTTAGTACAGCTTGAAGGACGTTGTTTGAGGACTTAAATATTGGGTCTCTGATGATGCCTACAGGTCTCCTGACCTCTGTGGTGCCCAAGTGGTGGTTTATCCCTGCTTGCAGAGTGCAGTAGCCAGCTACAGAATACTCGGTGCTGCCTGTGGTGCTGACCTCGGCGTAGAAGCGCCTGCGGTACTCATTTAACATTTCAAACTGAATTGTTTGCCACTCAGTTTCTATGGGGTCATCTTTTGCCCAGTCCTCGAAAATGGATATTGCCCACTTTGTGTGTTTTACAGTATTTTGCTCCTGATGCAGATTTTCTATGCTGTCTAACTGTTGCTCAGTGAGCGCTATGAAATGGTCACTTACTTGCATTCTTTCTTTTACAGCTCAGCTTCTTTTGGCTTCCATTTCTGATTCCTCATCGTCAGTAAGTATGCTGTTTCTTTTTAATATGTTTATGATGTCAAAATTCACTGGGAACTGGTCTGACATTTTTGCCTGACAGGTATTTTTTTCCTCGCCTCACCAGGTTTAAAAAAAAACTGACGTTGTGGCACTTTGATATGCCAGCTGGTGTTTTGGTCAGGTGGCCGGGAGTTTTTCCTTGCTGGTCATCTATTGAAAGTTAATGTACCCTTTTGTCAGGGGTGCTGGCCAAACAGATGACAGCAAGGAAAAACCCCATTTTCTAACCTGCAATAATCCCTCCATCCTCCCACAATCCACTTTCCTAAAATGTGGCACTAACACCTTGGTCCTGGGATGCTTGGTCCAGAGGATTATACAAACATGTGAAGAAGCCAGCAGAATAAGGCCATGTGGTATATCCAGAATGCTCATATTGCAGGGTCCTCAGCTTAAGCTACTGACCCTGCACCCCTCCCAAATCTCCCACAATTTTTCTTTGCCCCTCACTTGACTCTTATTTTCTCTCTGACTCTATCCCAGTTTCTCTTGAAGCGCTCCACCTTCTTTAATGAGACCACCTCTTCCTACAGTTCATTCCAACAGGCCTCCACCTTCTCAATGAAGAAATGCTTGCAAGCCTCCCTCCTAAACCTTCCCACTCCAACTTACATCTGTGTCCCCTCATATTTTGGTTGCCACTTAGATTAAAGAGTCTTTCCTTATCCATATTATTTATCTTTTCAAATACCTGAAAGTTTAAATCGTATCCTCCCTCTCTCTCCCCTCCAAGTAGTACTTGTTCAGATCCCACCCAACCTCTCCTCAAATGTTTTATCCAGCTGGCCTGTGATCATCTTTGTTGCCCTTCTTTGGACTGTCTTCAGCAGGTTAATTTTTTTTTTTAATATCCTTCTTAAGGTATGGTCACCAGTACTGTACACCATACTGCAGATGCAGCCTCATTAGTGACTTGTACAATGACAGTATCACTTCCTCCTGCCTACTGCTGATCCTCTGTCAGTGCATCTCAACATTTTATGTGACTTTGCTGCTGCTTTCCCACAGTGCATGGAGTGCCTCAGGTCAGTAGTCATCATCACTCCCAGATCCTTCTCATCCTCAGATGCAAATTACCAGACCCCTCCCAGATCTGTCTGGGAGTTCATGGCTCCAGTAGGCATAACTTTACATTTCTTTTTACTGAAGCCAAACTCCTTAATCCTGGAACACCTCTCTAGTTTTCCCAGATCCTCCTTTAGGTCTTGTATGTCTTCTGCTGTGTCCACCCTCCCATAGATCTTCGTGTTGTTCAAGAAAAGGCATATTTTTCCCTTGATATCACCTCAATATCACTGATTAAGACACTGAGCAACACCAGTCTGTGTACTACATGGAACTGGGATCACTTGACTCCCAGGTGCCTTTGACCTTTACTTCCTCAATGAAATCCTGGTTTGAGAGTACCAGGTCTAGGCTGGCCATATCGTTACTATGTTCCCTGACATACTGTACAATGAAACAGTCCTGAAAGTTATCCACCGAGGGCTGATTGATGCATTCTTGCCCCACATCTTTCAGGTTTAGGTCTCCCTTCTGGACCATGTTCCCCATCTTTACAGCCTTCCTCATTTCCCCTCTCGACAACTTATCTCTGGCCTCAGTCTGGATAGGGGGGCCTGTAGCCAACACTCAATCTCAGTTCTCCTAACCACCACAAGCTATTCCTACAGCCCTCTCCAGTCCTCCAATGCAAGCATCATAGTGGTTCCCAGAGCTAGGCATAAGACATCCAGGGATCACACTTTTCAAGTTGTGGGTCCTACCCTGTGGGACATGCTTCCCAGATCCCTGTAAGAGGCCCATCTTGGTGGAGGCCTTTAAGAGAGAGAGACCTTAAGACTCACTTGTTTAGAGAGGCTTTCAATCTGATCTAATCCTCACTGGCTGTTTTAGTCAAATGCTATATTTAAGCCATTTATTATTAATTCTAAAGATTTAATTTGCTATTCTGATACTGTGTCTCTGTGTTTTAAATTCAATGACGCACAGCTCACATAACCCCAGGGATTGGGTGATCAGCTATAAATCTACTACTACTACCACCACTACTACTAGGGAAAAGGAAGGGAAAGGGGAAATTGTTTAACCAGGAAAGGCACACCAAGTCAAAGCTTGGTTCCAGGTGCGACCTTGGAGCACAAGGAAGTTAAGTGACTTGCTCAGGGTCATGCAGTATGCAAGTCAGGACTATGGGATTCAAATCCGGGTCTCCAATTTTGCAGCTCAGAGCCCTAAACCACTGCACTATACTGGCTACAACTACCAAGGGGAAAAGAAAGCAAAGGTGGAAAAATAAAATCACACTATTTAAGGTCACACTACAAAGGAGTTAAGTAAAGCAAAAAGGGGAAAACTAGAAACACGCTATCTAAGGTAAGCGTACAAAGTTAATTCCAGTAAGGGTAGTGGGTGAAGAAATGGGAATGTTGGGAGAGTGTGGTGCAGTGGTTGCAGAGTGGCAGTTTTCAGAGAGACCTTCTAAAGACTGAAATGCTGCCCCATCTACAGGCACCTGTCTGGGCTGGGAGGGAGGTTCTGGACTCCAGGCTGAGCTAGCTAGGATTAGTGGGACCTCTTACACCACCCAGGGGTCACCAAGTCTACCACCACTGTCCCAGAGGATGCCTAGAAGGAGGATCAGCTAAACTGTGGCGGGCTCTGGGAGTGTGAGGTGGGGGGTTCAGAAGCACATTCCCTTGCCTGTGCCACTACAAAACTCATTGGTCACTTTGGTTGGATGGGATAGAAAGGAGGAGGAACCCACAGTAATGGCCAGGGAGATGTGGTGTTCCTTTATAAGGGAGATCCCAAGGTGGGAGGGAAAGGATCACAATACAGGATGAAGCAACTTCTATTGGAGGACTAGATCATTAGGGGCTTAGATCTGGGAACCGAAAGGGGGGAAAGAAGGAGTTGAGCTGCCTTCCTGGCCCCCAAAGGGTAGAAAGCAGATCCTAAGCATTTCTTGAGTGAGAGGCAGGAGGGGAAGCTAATGGAGGTCTGACTCTGAGCAAGTAAGGATACTACTGAGAAATATAGAAACTTCTTGTCTCAGAACATGAAGATCAGGAACTTAAAGGGCACAGAGACAGTGAGTAACTAGGGAAAATAAACCACCCAAAAAATAAATAAAAAATAAACAGAGGAAAGAGTAAGCAGTTAAGGGGCCAAAAATAAGACATGATGGGAGTGGTGCACTGAAGTGGCTGTGGAGCTACAGTTTTCCGGGAGACGTTCTGGAGGATGTGGTGTTGCCCCATCTGTAGGAACCTCTCTGGGCTGGGGGAGGAGGTTGTTCATCTCTAGGCTGAGTTGGCCAGGATTTGGGAGACCTCTTCCCCCAACCAGGGACCACCAGGGCCACTGCTGTTGCCTCAGAGGTTGCCAAGAAAGAGGAGCGGTTGGACCACGGTGGGCTCAGGGAGGGTGAGGGTGGTGGAACAGAGGTGCATCCCTCCAGTTGTACCTCTTCACAATTCATATGCCGTTCTGGCAAAGTGTGGTTCCTCTAAGGAGGCACCCGCAGTAGAGACCAAGGAGGATGCTGGGAACTACCACAAAGGAGACCCACAGAACGGTGGCATGGGACCCCACAGGGGAAGGAAACAACTCCTGGTGGAGGACTCCATTGTTGGAGGGGTAGGGAAGAGGGAAGTAAGGTGCCTGCCTGGCACCATGGCTTGGATAGACAGGGAGCGAATCCTCAGGATCGCTGGAGCAGCTGCATGGGGGAGGGAGCTGGATGTCATTGTCCACCTAGGGACAAATGGCCTGGCTGAGAAAGGGATCAGAGCAGTGCAGGAAGAGTTTGTGGAGTTGGGGAGGGGCCTCAGGCAAAGTAACATGCATAGTAACCTTTCTGGAGGTGCTGCCTGTCTATGGTATGGGTGAGGCTAGGGTGCTCCACACCATGGGATTCAATCAGTGGTTGAAAAACTGGTGCAGAGCTCAGGGATTTGGCTTCATTGGGGAATGGAGGTTTACCTGGAGGGATGCAGGTCTATACTGGCATGATGGTCTATATCTGTCCAGGAGGGGAACCAGGATCCTAGGTGATAGGTTTAAATACTTCATTGGCAAGCATTTAAACTAGCCAAGGGGAGAAGCACTGGAAAGGAGCAGGGAAATCCCAGCCCCCCCAAAACAAAAAATCAGGGTACTAAATGAGGTAAACACCAAGCTAGAGATGTCGAAAGGGAGAAGGGCAGGGGTAAATGGAGAAAATGACAAAGGGATAAGGACAGGGATTGGGCAAAAAGGGGTAAGGTCATAAAGAAATGGAGGGTAATGAGTACCAATGCCCATAGTCTGGGCAACAATCTCCCTGAACTGGTGGCCTTGATGGAAGGGGGATGCCTGGATATCATAGCAGTCACAGAAACATGGTACACAGAGAACCATGACTGGGATGTTAATATACCAGGGTACACAACCTACAGGAGAGAGAGGGAGGTTAGAAGAGGGGGAGGAGTAGCTCTCTATGTAAGGGAAGAGATCAAGGCAGTGGAACAAAAGAGTAAACAGGGTGGAGAGGAGGCACTGTGGGTCACCTTTGAGACTGGAATTGGCACCACTATCCGCACAGGGGTTGTATACAGACCCCCATGTCAGGGGAAGGGAATGGACAGTGATATGATAGAAGGCATCTTTAGGATGGCAGAGAAAGGGGAGATACTGTTGATGGGAGACCTGAATATGCCAGATGCTAACTGAAGCACCTTTGCCATAGCCACATCCAAGAGCAGAGCCATTCTTGATGTCCTACAGGTGGCATGCCTCAGACAGCTAGTTTTGGAACCCACTCATGAGGGAGCAATCTTAGACCTCATACTCTCAAATGAGGACAGTGAGAGGATCTCAGATCTAGAAGTGGGTAGCCATCTTGGAACAAGTGACCACCAAACAGTGTGGTTCATGATAAACTCAGCTACAAAGTCAAGCCATACAAAAGTGAGGGTACTGGACTTCAGAAGGGCTGACTTTGGCAAGATGTGAGAGTGCCTTAGAAAAGCACTAGCAAACAGGCTAGAAAGAGGGGTGGAGCAACAATGGAGAAACATCAAAACTGCCATAATAGAGGCAAGAAGCCTTTGTGTAAAGCAAATGAACAAATCAAAACAAAAGAAATAGCCACTATGGTTCTTAAAAGAGGTGGCGGAGAAGGTTAGGGAGAAAAAAATAGCATTTAGGAAGTATAAGGAAACACAGAAGGAGCAGGACAGATAACTGTACCAATTAAGGCAGAAGGAAGCAGGGAGGGAGGTCAGAATAGCAAAGGCCCAAACTGAGGAAAAGATAGCCAACTCAGTTAAGAAGGGGGATAAAACCTTTTATAGATACATCAGGGATCATAGAAAGACAAAGGGAGGGATAGTGAGACTGAACTGAATAGACAGTGGAAGGGCAGAGAGGGACATTGAAAAAGCAGGGATACTGAATGAATACTTCTGCTCAGTATTCACAAAACAGGAGGTGGGAGAGGTGCCTAATCTAGTTAACAGAAACACTCTGGATGGGGGGGTCGATCCCATTCCTTTCACAGAAGAAAGGGTTTTGAAAGAACTCCTAAAACTGAAGGTGGACAAAGCAATGAGGCCTGACGGAATTCACCCAAAAGTCTATGTAGGCTATGTCCACAGCCCCTCCCTGATCTACTTTGGTCACCCAGTCAAAGAAATCTATTAGATTCCTCTGACATGACCTTCCCACTGTGAATCCATGCTGCCTTGGGTCCTGTGCTCTGCTGGCCTCTAGGTGCTCAACAATTCTTTCTTTCAGAAGCAGTTCCATCATTTTCCCTACCACTGAGGTCACGCTAACAGATCTGTAGTTTCCTGCCTCTACTTTGCTCCCACTTTTGTGAAGAGGACTCATATCTGCCCTCCTCCAGTCCTTAGGTAACATAGAAACATAGTATTTGATGGCAGATAAGGACCACTTGGCCCACCCAGTCTGCTCATTTCCTCACCTAATGGATAAGCTGCAGCTCCTAGTTAACCAACAACCTACTTCCTCTTACTCCCACCCCCTAGAACTGCCTTATGTCTGTCCCATGTATTCTTGAATTCCTCCACTGTTTTTGACTCTACAACCTCCTCAGGAAGGCCATTCCATGCATCCACAACCCTCTCTGTGAAAAAATACTTCCTCACATTACCTCTGAGCCATTCCCTTTTGTTCTTGCACAACTCTTTTTCTGAATGATGCTACCCTCTTGGATTTTGTTGATTCCCATGAGGTACTTGAAACTTTCTATCATGTCCCCCCCCTTTCCTTGAGTTTATACATATTAAACTCCTTAAAGGAAAACTACACCCAAAACTTGAAAAAATATGTGTTGTGCAGAATGTTTTAATTTGTATGTGAAGTTCTAGTGTTTCCTTTCTTCTGACTGGTATTAGGAGTTTTTCCTAAATTAGCCTGCTAGCTTTAGGGTAGTTTTATGACCTGTGGAGATCACCATATCAAATAGTTTTATTACATTTCTTTGTCTTACAGTGCACCTTGTTTCATGTAATGGTGATATAGCAGAGCCCATAAATCCAGCAGAAAGCATTGCATTACAATCAGTTCACAGCAACAGAGATGGCTATATTTTAAAATCTGTAGAATTCAGCTTGGTGACCACCCTCATCCTAAAGGTTTTACTGTCCTGAAAAACTTTGCTGCTGGTAATTTTTGTGTAGCTTGTAAAGCTTCCAAGATATTTAGTTTGTTTGGCATGCGTGTGCTGAATGTTGGGTCTATCTTACATCACAGTCACATGAGACAAAATGTGCTGTGGGAACCAGAAATACAATTACACTATCAGGTATGGAGATCCACAGGGGTCGTAAAACTAGCATAAAGCTAGCAGGCTAATTTGGGAAAAACTCCTAATACCAGTCAGAGGGAAGGAAACACTAGAACTTCACACACAAATGAAAACACTCTGCACAACATATATTTTTTCAGGTTTTGGGTGTAGTTTTCCTTTAAGTCTCTCTTCATATGTCTTCTGGTTCAGACCCTGCACCATTTTAGTTGCCCTCCTCTGGACTGCCTCCATCCTGTCTATGTCTTTGTGGAGATTGGGTCTCCAGAACTGCAAGCAGTACTCCACCATCCTCCCATGATTTGTTAAAAAGGGTAGACAGTGGTGTCATTAGCTCTCACCTTACTTCTTTTAGAATTCAGGAGTAAATCCTGTCAAGTCCCATTGCTTTGTCCACCTTGAGTTTTCGAAGTTCTTTCAGAACTCTTTCTTCTGTGAAAGGCCTGGTAATGACCCCCCTATCAAGAGTGCTTCTATTGATTGGTAAACTCCTCCTCTTCTTTAGCGAATACTGAGCAGCAGTATTTGTTCAGTATCCCTGCTTTTTCACTGTCCCTCTCTGCTCACCCGCCCTCCCCTTTTTAAGCTTCACTATCACTCCCTTGGTCTTTCTTTGCTCCCTAGTGTACCTATGAGGTTTTATCCCCCTTCTTAACCGAGTTGGCTATCTTTTTCTCAGTTTGGGCCTTTGATGCTTTTTTTTTTTTAATACATAATTTATTATAAAATCAACATATTATACACATTTTAGGACACAACAAACAGTGGACATTACCATGGCTATTATACATACATAAGCAAGGAGTATCTATACATAGGCATCATGACAGATAAACTGCTTAGACATAAGTAATTTCACAAGAAATAATTTTATCATATTATATACTTGATAAATTTAAATATACCATATATTAGCAACTAATCTATATTACAAGACAATAAATTGAGTCTAATTAGAGTCCATATGCAAATTCCCCCTTCTCCCATTTCTCTATGTCTTTATTATATAGTTTCCATACATTAGAGAAATCCTTAAAATACTCATAGTTATAAAGTGCAGCCAAACATAGTTGTCTCCTTATATATTTTGGGAAATTACCTCTTAATGTTCTACCTTTCCAATATTTTAAGATAAGTCTTTTAGTAGATATGATGTTGGATTGAACAGTTATCCTATGATTTTTCTCTAAACTCAGTACATTGTACATTCCCAGTATCATAATTTTAGGATCCATCCAAGAAGTAAGAACCACATGTATTTGCTGCATTATCTGGAAAGATTTAATCCACCAAGTTTTAATAACTGGACAAGTCCAAAACATATGTAATATATCAGCTGATGGCTCTTTGCAGTGCCAACAGAAATCATTAGATAGTAGTTTCATCTTAAACAATCTAAGTGGGGTAAAGTATGCCCTATTCAATATCTTAAATTGTATTACTTTATCTTGAGACAATTTATAATGAGCTGTTATATTAAGGGCCAGGCTCCACTGTATATCAGTATAAGAGGTCTCTAACTCTTGTTCCTATTTATTAACTGCCCGTTTATAAATTTGAGTGTGGGACTTTTGTAAATTTCTATTTAACCAAGCAAAAATTGAAAGCATGTTATTGGCTTGAATTACTATTAGTTTAGTCTCTATTGATTTATTGTTTGGGGCCCTTTCCCATCTTGAATAATCTTTCCTATAAAGGCCTGATAGTTGTTTAAACTTCATTAATTGAGTTATGTCTAAATTATATTTTTCTTTGAATTTGTCTGATGTAAGAAATTTCCCCTTATCAAGAAAGCAGTTCCATCTATCTATTCCCAAATTTAGCCACACCTTATTTTGTAAGGGTTTTCCAGCTAATGTATAGTTTAAATTATTCCATATCTGGTTTTCAGGGGAAAGATGTAATTCCCATTGAACTTTATTTGTATATTTTATTATTGTATCAGCTAAATAGTTTACTATAACAGATCTTGAATTTTTGAATTTTCTAGCTGAAATCTGGAAAATTCAACTTGTTCCTTAAAAGCAAAGCATATTATTTGATTAAGAAGTTAGAGTCAATTTTTCCCGATTTTCCTGAAAGGCCCACCCCAACGTCCTCTTCATCTGATAAGATAAAAAGTATTTCTCCATATCTGGACAAGCCAAGCCTCCTGATTCCATTGGAAGACATAGTTTATCCCATGCAATTCTAGGATTTTTATTGTTCCAAATGAATTTTTTAAAGAGTTTATGTATCTGGTTGAACCAAGAATTAGGAATAGGGGCCAACATGGTTTGTAATCTATATGACAATAAAAGGACTGTCATCATTTTTATGACTTGAATTTTACCACTAAAGGATAAGGGGATTTTAAACCAACACTGAAGTTTAATTCTAACTTCTTCAACCAACTCTTTGAAATTAGGTTTGAACATCGTACCCAGCTGATTAGTTATAATAATTCACAAATATCTCATTCCTTGAGTTTTAACTTTTGTGGCTAAAACTTGTTGTATTATTTGAGGGTCTTGGATGTTAAAGGTAATCATTTCTGATTTTTGTTCATTAATTTTATAACCAGATACTTTATAAAATATATTTATAACTTGATTTAGCTCTTCTATACTTTGGGCTGGGTCCAGTAAAATCAAAAGAACATCATCTGCATAAGCATTAACTTTTGTCTCTATCTGGTTTATAATAATGCTCTATATTCTTGAATTAACTCTAATATCTTTTAAGAAAGGCTCTAAACCCAAAACAAAGAGGGTAGGAGAGAGTGGACAATCCTGCCTAACTCCTCTAAATAACGATATTTCCTGTGAAAGGTATCCATTTACTATAATAAAAGATGCAGGAGTTGAATATAAAGCTTTAATAGAAGCCACAAATGCAGCCAGAAATCCAAAATCCTTCAAAATTTGGAATAAATAATTCCATTCCAGTCTATCGAATGCTTTAGTTGAATCAAGTGCTAAAAAGACGGCTGGTAAATCTGCATTTTGTAAATATGCTACTAAAAATTGGATTTTAGTTAATCCTGATTGTATTAGCCTCTCTAGTACAAAACCAGTTTGACTGCTGTGAATTAGCCCTGGAAGATAAGGAAGTATTCTATTTAATATTTTAGAGAACATTTTGTAATCAGTGTTCAATATTGTTATAGGTCTATAATTCTCAATTTTTCTATTAGATTTCCCAGACTTTAAAATGACAGTGATATATGCTTGTGAAAATGATTGGAGTACTTTTTAGTCTGAACAATCTGATTTAATAACATGTAGAGAATTGGTATTAAATTGGTATTAAAATATCTTCCAGGGCTAAATAAAGTTCTAATGGAATATCATCAATACCCGGTGACTTAGCTCTGGCCATCTAATGAATCATAATTTTAAATTTCTTTCTCAGAAATCTCCTTTATCAGAACCTAGGCCTCTTCAGTAGACATCTTGGATTTGACCAGGGAACCACAGTATCCAATCTCATCGCTTGAAGGGACACACTCCGAAGAATATAGTTTAGAGTAGAATCTGGTAAATTCTCCCCAAATACCAGTTTGATCTCTAATTATCTTCCCCTCTTCTGATTCTAATACTAGAATCTCAGACTTCTGCTTATCCAAAGCTTGGATTCTAGCAGATACAGTTTTCCCAATCACTTCACTAGAACACTTCCATTTTTTATTATATCAGGCCCAGGTACTTTTTGTCTTAGCATAATCTGTAGATTCTAGTAATTTTCTAAAATTAGTTAATTCTTCTATCTTAGAAGAATCTCCTGCTTTAACTGCTTCTTCTAATTTATGTAGTTTACCATCTAAGAATTTTTGTTGTTGTAGTCTTTTTAATTTTTCCAACTTTGTTCTGAGACCAACCAACCACGTAAGGTTGCTTTAAAAGCATCCCAACTCTCTATTTCCATGGTACTAGATACCTTATTTTCAGACATAAAAAACTTAACATTTCAGGAAAGTTTCTCCAGGATCAAATCAACCTGTAACAGGACATTGTTTAGTCTCCACAACCTATTTTTCTGATTTCCTTTCTGTGCAATCTTTAGTCCAAAAATCACTGGACTGTGATATGATATCAATCTAACATAAATTTTAGCCCATAGCTCAGAGTTATCACTTATTATAACTCTGGACATAAAAATATAATCTAATCTAGAATAGGCCAAATGTCTGTGTGAAAAGTAGGTGTAGTCTTTTTTTCCACCATTACATTCTCTCCAAATGTCTGCTAAATTATTCAGATCTAAAATGTTTTGGAGTAATTTTGTTTTGTATTTATCTCACCCTGATGCCATTGAGGTTTTATCTGGATCTGAATTCAAAATACAATTTAAGTCCCCATCTATTATAAAATTCCCTTCATTCCATGTATACATCAATTTGTTTAATTCTGCTAGGAAATTATTGTATCCCTTAAAAGGGGCATATACTGATCCAAAAACAAACACATTTCCAGCAATTTTAGTTTTAACTAAATAATTATTCCTTGTTTATCTCCAATTACATCTAGAATTTATCCTTTAAAGGATCTTTCAAAGAGGAGGACAATGCCTGCACTCCTCTTAGAGGTTGTGGTGGAGAAATATAACTTTCAAGGGTATCTGCTCTAAGTTTTTCCCACTCTTGGACATTTAAATAAGTTTCCTGTAACATAGAAACACCAGACTTTATTCTTTTAAATCTACATAAAACCCTGCATCTTTTAATCAGAGAATTGATACCATTAACATTCCAAGTACACCCTACTAAAGATGCCATCATATCCAATTTACTTCTCTTCTTCTCATTTTATTCCATTGCTTAGAAAATATGTACCTGATTGTGTCCCTTTTGATAAAAATACCGCACAAAACCAGTGCTCCCCTTAACCCCCCCCCGAAGCCTGCAAACAAACAGGCATCATCCCACATCACTTGATACAATTGACAGATTGAAGCTAGTCCCCTCCAGGACAGACCACCATCCAAACAATATTTCATAATCCGTTTCATCCATTTTTGAGCCCTGCGAACATTGTAGGTAATCTTAACTTCAGATCCAATACTGCCTCATTTACAGAGTTATAAAGGATAGTCTGGGTATTCAATAATACTTTGAGCTTCGCTGGAAAAACAACATATGCTTTTATTCCCTCAGACCATAGCTTTTGCTGAATACCCCATAACTTTTCCTTAGCTCCCACAAGGATTTGGAATAATCATTTTAAGGAAAACTGCTGCCTCTAAAGATAAATTTCTTATTTTATAAAATGCTTGCTTAATCAATTCTTTACCCTGTGGTGATATGTTAGCAATAGCAGGCCTACATTTTTAGAATCCCTTTGGAGGCTTAACCAATGAATTCTATCAATAATAGGAGATCATGATCAGAACCGAACAGCTTAGCAAAGATGTTCTTTATAATACTTTGCAGAGATGATTTCTCCACCCATTCAGACAAAATTCCAATCATCCGAATGTTGTTCCTCCTTGCTCTGTTCTCTTGTTCATCCATTTTCCCTAGCAAAATTAACTGCTGCCTCTTTAAGGATCCAACCACTTTTTTCAGAGGAGTCACAATATCTTCTAAATTACTGAGTCTTTGTTCTTACTCAGTTAATCGTTCCAAGCCTTTCTCTAATTTAGAGTCCATAATGGAAATGCTCTCTGTAAGTTCCTTGATGGATTCTGGAAGGCCCTGCAGCTTTTTAGTTGTGTCTCGAATTTCTGAGATACTTTGTATCAGCTGATGGGCCCAGACTTGGGGTACTTCCTCTTTATTTAATTTGGAAATTGAGGGTAATGATGAATTAGAGGCTCCCTGACTTGCAGATTCTATATTTACATTAGATGCTGATTTTATCAATTGCTCTGGTTCAGCCTCAATCGATGCATCTAGCATTTCTCCTGGTGGAATTTCTACATCTCTTTGAGAGGAAGATAATTTGCTATTAATAGCTTTAACTTTCTTTTTGCCCTTATTATCACTTTATGGGGGCATATTGTATTTAGAGCCAGATAGATCGCAACAGTTTTTAAATGGAAGCCACAACTGTTTATATTTTATTGATCTTGCCTCTAAAAGGCTTCCAAAATTTTGCTTATGTGTAGGAGTAACAATTGGATGTGGGAGCATTGGCTTTTCTTAGCAGCTTGAAATAGTTTCAATATCATTTTCACTCTTATTTCCAGATTATGCAGTTCTTCTCCCATATGCCAAATCCAAAAACAAGTTCCACTCAGGAAATTTTCTTAATATTCTTTTTTCCATCAAATCATGCTAAACAGTAAATCTTTAAAGGCAGTAGATGGAAAGTGGTAAATCTGCATCGATATGCTGCAATAGTAGGAGAGTTCCTTATGTGCACAGACATTCACCTTCTATTATACCATAGTAGCACTGTAATAAGTTAAACAGACAGAAGCAAATTTATTTATCTGAACAGACCTTCTCTTTCCATAGTCCGTTCTACCCAGCTCAACAAAGTTCACCTCAACAATGGGACTAGCATTGGCGTTGACCTAGTCAGAAATGCTGGAGTGGTGATAGCGTCTGGTGTTGGCGGTTTCGGAACTTAATTTCAAGGCCTTGGTTGATCGTTCAGGTGTTTGGAAAAAGATCTCCTTTGTGGTAAATACAGCACAAGTGAAGAAAAAGAAAGTTCATTTGCTTCACGAAGTCTAAACACTAAGCCATCTTAACTCAGCCCACTACTACCGCAATTCTTACAAGCATGCCACACGTACCCGCATTGATAACATGCTTAAAGTTCTTGAGCTTTACCGGCTATAGCAAGCTCTGTACCAATGTGGTTGAAAGATGACCGAGCAACCGAGACGTTGCTTCTGCCATATCTCCATTTAAACTCTGGAGCTGGTGCTTAATTTTTAATTCAGTTCCCACCTAGGGATGGATTGGCCTTCCATAACATAGCTTCTGTCAGCTCAGCTTTTTGTGAAAGAAGAGGAACCAAAACAGACTGTCCGAAAAACTTCAACCACCTAGAAGTCCGTGTAATGGCTAAGAAGACTCACCTGTTGTGGCCGTCTCAGAGCAGGGGGGAGAGCAACAGCATTCTGCTGCCTAGCCCATCCTCTGGCATAATGCATTGCTATGTCATCACCACCAAAAAAGGCCTTTGCTATTCTGACTGCCTTCCAAGCTTCCATCTGCTTTAACCGGTGCAGTTCTCTGTCCTGCTCCTTCTGTTTCCTTATACTTCCTGAATGCTATCTTTTTCTCCCTAACCTTCCCCACCACCACTTTTGAGAACCATTGTGGTTTTTTTCTTTTGATTTGTTTTTTTGCTTCACACAAAGGCTTGTTGCCTCTGTGATTACAGCTTTAATGTTTCCCCATTGTTCCTCCACCCGTCCTTCTTGCCTATTTGCTAGTGCTTTTCTGAGGCACTCTCCATTTTGACAAAGTCAGCCTCCTAAAGTCCAGTACTCTCACTTTTTGTGGCTTGACTCTGGCTGTGTTTATCATGAACCACACTGTTTGGTGGTCACTTGTTCCCAGATGACTACCCACTTCTCGATTTCAGATCCCTCGCCATCCCTGTTTGAGAGTACCAGGTCTAAGACTGCTCACTCCTGAGTGGGTTCCAAAACTAGCTGTCAGAGACATGCACCCTGTAGAGCATTAAGAATGATCCTGTTCTTGGATATAGCTAGAGCAAAGGTGCTCCAGTTACCATCTGGCATATTCATGTCCCCATCAACAATATGTCCCTTTCCTCTGCCATCCTAAGGGTGCCTTCTATCATTTCCTTGTCCATTTCTCCCTCGAGATGGGAGTCTGTAAACAACCTCTGTGCAGATTGTGAGCTGTTTCTGGTCTGCAGGGTGACCCACAGTGTCTCCTCTTCTCCATGTTTAACCTTTAGTTCTGTTGCTTTGATCCTTCTCTTATGTAGAGAGCTACTCCTCCTCCTCTTCTACCCTCCTGTCCCTCCTGTAGACTGTGTACCCTGTTGACATCCCAGTCGTGGTTCTCTGTGTACCATATTTCTGTGACTGTCACGATAGCCAGGTGTCCTTCTTCCATCAGGGCCACCAGTTGAGGGAGCTTATTACCTAGACTATGGACATTGGTACTCACTACCGTCCATTTTTTGATGGCCTTACCCCTTTTTTCCACATCCCTGTCCTTACTGCCTTTGCTTTCTTCTTCACTTACCCTTGCTCTTCTCCATATCAACCTGTCTATCCTGCTGTTTATCTCACTAACTACCCTGATTTTTTTTTTTTTGGTGGTGGGTCTAGGATTTTACTGCTCCTTGTCAATGCCTCCCCCTTAGTTAGTTTAAATGCTTGCCAATGAAGCATTTAAACTTATCACCTAGGATCCTGGTTTCCCTCCTGGACAGATGCAGACTATTAAACCAATATAGGCCTGCATCCCTCCAGGTGGATCCCCAGTCCCCAGTGAAGCCAAAACCCTGATCTTTGCACCAGTTTTTCAACCATTGATTGAATCCCATGGTTCAGCACACCCTAGCCTCACCCATGTCATAGACAGATAGCACCTCTGAGAAGGTTCTAGCATGCTACTTGTCTAAGGCCCCTCCCCAACCCCACAAACTCCTCCTTTTTTTTACTGTGCTTTTTGTCCCAGGTTGCTCAACCATCTGCCAGCTCCTGCCCCAGTCTAGCTTCCCCAATGGCCGCCATCCACTGCAGGTATCCCCTGGCTTACCCCCCGAGTGGGGCCACAGCCTCACAACTCACCCATCTCCGATGGGTAAGGTGTCAGTGAACTGACTCTGCCTCCCTGACTTTCCCCCAGGGCAGGGTTTGGGGGCAGTGGTGAGGACTGTGGGACCAGTATTTCATCTGCAGCAGCATGGTGAGGAGCCATGAAGACCTGGGAGCAGGGAAGCATCATCCAGAGCACCCAAAGTAATTTTCTTTGTTTTTCTGGGAGGTGGGGATGTGCAATGATGTCCGGCATCTGCCCCGCCTTCTGAACAAGCTGACACTGGGTGCTGTTGTGCTCCTGGCCTCCACCAGAGGTCCCTGTCACACTGAGTGTACTCTCCACCCTTTTCCCAGAGAAGGAGAGCAGTCCGCGGGATGCTTCATCCTTCTCCTCCCCCCGCCAGCCCTCTGGTGGCCCAGGTCCAACCTGAAGTCAGATTTCCAGCATTGCAAGTGGAAACTCAACCACTGCACTGACAGGTCAGCCCCACAAACTCCTCCTGCACCACTGCAATCCTTTTCCAGCCAGATCATTTGTCCCTAGGTGGACAATGACATCCAACTCCCTCCTCCATGCAGCTGCTTCTATGAGCCTGAGGATTTGCTTCCTGTCCATCCAAGCTATGGCATCTTACCTCCTTCTCCCTTCCCCAGTTCTACCTCTCTAACAGTGGAGTTCCCCAACAGAGTTATTTCCTTCCCCAGTGGGTCCCATGCCACCCTCCTGTGGGTCTCTTTGTGGAGGTTCCCAGCATCCTCCTTGGTCCCTACTGCAGGTGCCTCCATAGTAACCACACTCTACCAGAATGGCATACCTAATTGTGGAGAGGTACAACTGTAGGGATGTGACTCTGTTCCACCACCCTAACCTCTCTGAGCTTACTGTGGTCCAACCACTACACTTTCTTGGCAACCTCTGAGTCAGTGGCAGCAGCCATGGTGGACCCTGGGAGGGAAAGGATGTCCCTGATTCCAGGCTAACTCTGCCAGGAGATAAGTAACTCTCCTTCAGCCCAGAGAGGTGCCTGCAGATGGGACAACACTGCATCCTCCAGAACGTCTCAGAAGGACTGCTATTCCACAGCCACTGCACTACTCCCATCATGTCTTATTTGTGGTCCCTCAAAGTACAGTTACATAAGAACTTACCGTAACAGTCGATCTTTGAGAGAGGCTCTTGCAGTAGGTATTCACATATAGGACTGACCTGCCAGGTGTCAGGACCCCACGGAAAAATTTCTAGCCAGCAGTCTCTAGAGGGGGACTGGCCCACTGGTGTAATGTGACGCTGGTATAAAGGGGCGGTCCCCCACACCCACCTTCCAGTTCTTTCCCACCAAAGGCCTAGAGAGGCAAGATGAGAGAGAAGAGGATATTTCCCCTGATGTAAAGGGAACAAAGAAGCTTAGGGGATGGAGGGTGGGAAGGAAATACCTACTGCAAGAGCCTCTCTCGAAGATCTACTGTTATGGTAAGTTCTTACGTAACTGTACTCTTACTATGAGAGAGTAGGTATTACCTTCTTAGAGACTTCCAACTGAGCAAAAGTCCTGTCCCCAAAGAGAATATGGTAAGTTGAAATGGCCGCCATGTGGACCTTCAACAAGGAATGACTGAGATCCAGATCACAGAGATGACGCATGCAGTCCAGGACTTTATTGGCTGGGCACGAGAAAGATTCCAAATCCTTTGAGTTTGCCCAGATAGAAAAACGTTTCCACTTCATGACGTAGGTGGACCTAGTGGAAGGCTTCCTGGCCTCCACCAAAATGTCTACTACTAGAGGAGAGACTCCAAAGTGGGCTTTAGCTATGTCTACAGGAGCCATGTATGGAGATGAAGGGATTTGAGACCTGGATGAACAAGAATCCCCTGATCCTGGGCCAGCAATTGCTGCAACAGAGGAAGAGGAAGTGGAGGTTCCTCAGAAAACTGTTGCAGAAGAGAGAACCAAACTTGCCTGGGCCAGAAAGGAGCAATGAGGATAATTTGAGCTGCTTCCGATCTGAGTTTGTTCAGGACCCTCAGAATTAGAGGAATGTGAGGGAAGGAATAAACAAATCTGTTCCTCCAATCAAGAGACAGAGTGTCCTCCCAAAAAATGTCTCACCCTGGAACGAGTGAGCAAAAGGTAGGAAGTTTTGTGTTTTGGGGAGAGGCAAAGAGGTCTATCTGAGGTGTTCTCCAATGCCGAATAATATAGTTTATGACCTGTTGGTTTAACTCCCATTCGTGTGGCCTGGTTGAGGACAGACTGAGTTCATCTGCCAGTGTGTTTTCCTCTCCCGGAACGTGGACCGCGGTCAAGTGAAGGTGATGTTGGGCTGCCCAATGCCAGACTCTCATCGCTTCCTAGCACAGAGGGTAGGAACGTATGCCTCCCTTTTTTGTTGAGGTACCAGACTATGCACATGTTGTCTGATTGTACAAGTAGGTGACCGGGAAGGAGGAAGGACAGTAAACCTGAAGGGCACAAAGGACTGCTCTCAGTTTGAGCACATTTATGTGCAGGTGCTGTTTGAACTTGTACCAGCTGCCCTGGGTCTTGTGAGACCCTAGATGGGCACCCCAGCCTTCCCCCAACGTATCCGTAGTCAACATCTGGGAGGGGGGTTCGATGCAGAAGCGCACTCCAATGCACAGGTTCTCCTGAACCATCCACCATTGCAAGTCCCGGATCTTGGGATCTGATACTAGTACCTCTTGGTCTAGAGCATCCCTGGTCTGGGTCCATTGCGACCGAAGCATCCATTGAGAGATCCTCATATGGAGCTGAGCGAATGGGACTGTAGGAATGGCAGCTGCCATTAGCCCGAGAAGGTGAAGAACTGACCTGGCTCTGACCCTCCTACAGTCGGACAGAAGACAAGCCTGGATGGTGTCCACCCAGTCCAGAGGCAAGAAGGCTTTGCCAGCAGTCATGTCCAGAATTGCCCCAATAGATTGGAGGCGTTGGCAAAGGACCAAATGGGACTTGTCTTGGTTGATGGTGATACCCAGGCTGGTAAAAACCTGCAGGTTAAGGGAAAGATAGTGTAGGAGTTCCTCCCTGGACAGGGCAGCCAGGAGCCAATTGTCCAGGTACAGGAATACCTGTACTCCCTGGGTACACAGATAGGCTGCTACTACTGAGAGGCATTTAGTAAACACTTGGGGGGCCAAGGAAAGACCAGATGGGAGGTCCTTGAATTGGTAGTGGTCCCCCAGAACACAAAAATGAAGGAATTTGCAGTGGGAAGGGCATATGGGAATAAGCAGGTAGGCATCCTGTATGTCCAAAGCGCATAGCCACTGTCCTGGCCGAAGCAGAGGGAGAAGGCTCTGCAGAGAGAGCATTCTGAAGCATTTGTACTCCACGGACATGTTCAGCAAGCTGAGGTCTAGGATGGGCCTCAGATCTCCCATCTTCTTTGGAACTAGGAAGAATTGGGAATAGTAACCTGTCCCCCAAAGATGAATGGGGACTGGTTCTATTGCCACCTTCGAGAGAAAGGAGTGGATTTCTTCTAGGACCAGAGGAAGATGTTGCAGGGAGCAGGATGACTGAGGGGTTGGTCTTCGGAGTGGCTTCTGCAGAAACTCTATTGAGTGTCCTGCAGATATTAACTGGAGCACCCAAGCATCTGTTGTTATTCTCTCCCAACCCAATTGATGGTAGCAGAATCTCCCCCCTAGTGGTTCCCCTGGAATGTCCAGAGGCAGGAAGTCAAGTGGTGTGGGGCAGCACAGCGCTCGAGGTTCCAGCGGCTTTTTTGCTGGGGGGAATCTTGGTTGCTGGAGGGGCCCAATGTTTGTTGGCGCGTTTTGCTTGTGGCTTTTATCTTTGCCAGTTTTGGTGATGAAAGGAACGTCACTGCCCTTGAGGGGGGCCTGTACATAGTCTGGACAGACTTGAGAGTAGTACCCTTCTCCTGCAGTTCGGTAATGATGTCCCTGACACCACCCCCGAACAGCCACAAACACCTGAAGGTAGCATCCTGCCTGGTGGATTGTAACTCAGGGACCAAACCTGACATGCGGAGCCAGGCATGACACCAGAGGCCTACAGCGAAAGCCAAGCTCCTTATTGTTGTGCCCACTGCATCACAGGTGGCACATAACATGTGCCAACAGGCCGAGTGAACACAACGGACAAGGTCCCCCACTTCCTGCCTAGTCTGTGAGTCAGGAAGGGAGTCCAACTTAGATTCCACCTGACTAAGGATGGTCTTCTGGAAATCCCAATATGTGCAACAAAATTAAGGGCCCTGATCCCTCGGAATAAATCTTCTTCTCGTACTGGTCCAGAAGCTGGAATTCCTTATCAGGTGGAGATGAGCTGAGGTGTTTTGGATTGGCGAAGTGGCCATGAGCGGCACTGATGATGACCGAATCCACCTTGGGGTGAAGATTAAGAAAGTCTACACCCTCCTGAACCTGATATAGCCTGTCTGCCTTCCTCGGAAGGGGGGCTAATGCGGATGGTTGTTTCCAAATAGTGGTAACAAGATCCACGTGAGGCTCTATCCAGGGTGGAATCAGCGTAGGAGTTGTTTCAGGCAGGTCCAGATGGGCAGCGAGTTTTTTACATTGCAGGTCTGGCTCCACTGATTTCCACTGATGTACCTCCTAAATTTTCCTTAACTCCAGAATGAAGGAGTCCTCCGGAGGAGACTTCAGAGGATCCCTCAGCCTGGGATGATCCAGAGCATGGGGTTAGTGTTTGGGGTCAGGGTGGCCGGACTCAGAGTCTGAGTCAGAAGTTTCTGATGAGGAGGAAGATGACTCCTCCCTAGGAAAGGGAGGAATGGCTCCTTTGGGAAGTTCCGGGTAGCGCATATCTTCCCCACCTCAGGCACCAGAGGGCTCATCTCTAATCTTGAGTGGGGGGGAGGGAGTCTCCTGTCTCCGGCATAGGGGATCCTGTATAGGGTCCGGCATCAATAGACAACTCTCTACCTCCATGGTGAGCTGAGCCTTGGCCTCAACCCTCCAGGAGGCCAAGGTCTCCTTCAGATCCACCGGCAGCTGAGGAGTGGGTGGCAGAGGTGGAGGAGGTGGGGGATACAGATATTGAGGGTATCCATGAAAGGAGTATCCATAATCCAATGGTGGGTAGTCCGGCACCGGGTACTGAGGCGTTGGGTACTGCAGCACCAGATATTGCGGCATCGGGTACTGGGGCACTGAATACTGAGGGGCTGGGTATTGTGGCACTGGGTATTGTGGTGTTGGGTACCCATGCAGGAAGAGGTACTGACAGTCACTAAACAGTAAAGGGACCTGGGAATAATATTTGATGACCTCAAGGTAGTGAGGCAATGCAACAATGCAGTAAGGAGGGCTAGTGAGATGCTGGGGTGCAGAGGGAGACATATTACCAGCAGAAGAAGGGAGGTGGTGTTGCTACTGTACAGATCACTGGTGAGACCCCACCTGAAGAACTGTGTCCAGGTCTGAAGACCACATATGAGGAAGAACATAGACTGGGTGGAGGCTGTCCAAAGGAGGGCAGCTAAGATGATACAGGGGATTCATCAGAAGCCTTAAGAGGAGAGACTTAAGGACGTCCACATGCACACTTTATAAAAGTGTAGAAAAGAGGGGTACTAGATACTTTTAAATGACATATGGGGTTAAGGTACAGGAGGGATAATTTATCAGAGCAAAAGATGCACAAAAAGAAGGGGACATGCCCAGAAGCTGGAAGGGGAAAATTCTGAAGAAATGTTGAGAAAGCACTTCTTCACAGAAAGAGTGGTGGATGCCTAGAACAGTCTTTCAGTGGAGATGGTGGGGTGAAAACAGTGCATGTGATAGATACAAGGGTATTTCAGTCAGGAAGCAAGGCAGGAGAGCCATGATCAAGTATGGTCTGCAGTAACAGTATAGGCAGTGACAAATAGGCAGACCGGGGGGGAGGGAGGAGGCAAGCAGTCCTTGTCTGCTGTCAGATTGTGTGTTTCTATGGTTTATGCTAAGCCCTGCCTAGCCAACACCTGCAGGTCCCTATTTTAGTTCCCAAGGCTCATGCCATTAAAGAACATCAGTTTTGGTACTGTCACCACCCCCCCCCCCAAAATCTTACCTTACTGGGAGTCAAACAGTTCTTTGCCTGTCATTTCTTAAATAGCAGCTTTTGAAGGAATCAGTCAGCCAGATTAGAATTAGGATCCCTTCTCCTTCACAAAACTACTTAGAAAATTACAGGATACGGATTGTTTGACTCCTCATGAGGAAGGGCAGCAGTGGGGGCTTGGGAAAGTTTTCAGAAATGAGTACAACTGTTGCTCTTTAAAGCTGCTCAGACTCCTTGCTTCTTTTCCTCTTGCTGTGCCCTGACCTCTCCGCTTCCCTTCTTCATCCTATTTGTTAACTCTGCCCACTACTTTGTTAGCTCCCCATTAATATTGCCACTCTACCTCACTCCACATGTCTGTGTTATGCTAACTAGGCCCCTTCCACTTGCCACTGTTCCCTGGGGTCCTTTAACTTTAGCCTCACCTACTCCTAGTTTAACTGTCTAGGAATAAAGGCATTAAATTCCTGCCACAGAGCAATTTTCCCCCTTCAGTGGGATGAAGGCCATCCCTTCTAAAAAGCCTCCTATTCCAGAAATGTCCACAGTCCCCTACACATCTGGGCCAGTCCTCTCTGTAACACTCCCTCAGCAATGAGTTGAACAGATCTATCTTCAGAAGCCTCGTTATCCATATGACACACCAGCAGGACCTCCAAGAAGGCCACCGACACCACTATGGTCCTCAGCTTGCTTTCCAACCTACAGAAACTAGCATTCACCTCCTCTACCTCATAAAAGAGGTGGGCAAGCCAGATTATGCTTAAGCCTGGCTCAGGTTTACTGCCTGGCTCAGCTCAACCTCTTTAAGAAATTGAGAACCAAAGTCAAGCCATGCCAGTGATGATCAAAGTAAGCAGTTTTGTCAGTGTGAATTATTACTTTAGTGTCTAGAACATTCAGCTCTTGTGTAGTGACTTACTCATGGTCACACATTCTGCAGTTGGTGAGTATGGGATTCAAACTCAGTTCCCTAGTTTTGCTGCTCAGTCCTCTTAACCACTGTGCTATACTGCCTCTCCTATAATACTACACTGTCCAAGTGGTATCCCTCCTTGTTGTAGAAATAGACCAACAACTAGAAAAGAATGTGTTTATTCTTAGAACAGCCAAAAGTACCTTCCAACTGTTTCCAAAAATAATGTTATATTATAGAATGCTTGAAATTATATTTTGAAAGCTGTAACATCTGAATTGTTCTCACAGAAACTTTTTTTTTTTTTGTTTTAATGAAAGCTTGGAGTCTGATCAACATGTATAGATCCTGATGGTACAGTTCTCCTGTTACTACATATAGCCCGAGACCTCTTCATCGGACTCCACCGCTTCAGAAGTACGGCAAAGCTGTAAATTTTCACCCACCCCTCCTGTGTGCTATTATATAGACCCGTTAGCACCGCCCACTCCCATCCCTGATGAACCTCCTGCCTTCTGTTTCTTACTAAAACAATTTGCTACTGCCAGGGTTCCGCCAGGGGATTCCTGCAACCAGCAGCCAGAGAGCTACACTTGTTATCAAAATTCCCTAATTTACCCAACAACTGCAATTATGGCAGCCTCGTAGCAATTCCTCCTCCTGACTGCACTGTGTATCATGCCCCTTACTGGCTTATTATACAAAAAAATTGAGACTAGGGGTACACCACATCCTCATCCTGAAGACTGCTCACCTAATCTGACTCTACACATCACGTTGTGCCAAGGCTCCGATCCAGGTGGACTACCTTCCACGAAGAGCAACTACTGCAGGTTTGTCAACGCCTCCTTCCTTATCTCTAATTAATTCGAGTTACTCCCACTGGCATTACACAGCCAGAGTATTAGTCTCAGTGTCCTTAGGCTTACATAAATTAAAAAAACAAAGCTTGGCACCCCAGTTCCTCCTCCATGCCAAGCCGGGAAAAAGTCTCGAGCTCATTGCCTTTCACTTGAATCCTTGAAAAAATTGCTACTCCTCCTCTTACTCTGCTCTGGCAATGTCAAGCTTAATCCAGGGCCCATAAATAAACTTACCTCCTCTTCTGAGTCACTGCCTCTTAAAGGTATTAGTTTTATGCACATTAACGTGTGCAGCCTGCTGAAAAAATTCACCCTTATCCAGGCTTGGACTGCTCATACAATGCCAGATGTGCTTGTTATCTCAGAATTCTGGCTACGGCCCTCTACGCCAAATATCGTGATTAATATACCTAACTACCACATCTTTAGATGCGATAGGCAATCCAGAGGAGGTGGGGACACCATCTACATCAAAGATAGATTTGTGGCATCAACACTTAATTCTAACTCACTGGTAGTGGGATTTGAGTGCCTGGACATGAAAAAAATCAACCTATCCCCATCGTTAGCACTCCAAGTCATAGGATGCTATAGACCACCATCTGCTGGTACTCCGCTCTTGTCCTATCTTACAACTATCTTGGACACTAGCCCTCTGGAAACAATTATCCTCTGGGATCTAAACTACGATTGGCTGTCAGAAGCTGGTCACCTGTTTAAATCTTTCTGCAACTCCCTTGGTTTCACCCTACTCAATGAAGAGCCCACCCATATCAACAAAAAGAATATAGCCAAAAGTATCCTTCTGGATGTCCTGTTTGTGAATAAACCCCATTCCTTCTCCCACATTGGAACCTTTGACGTGCATATTAGCGACCATTGCCTAATAGTTGGAGTTTGAGCAGCCAACAAAGTGCCAACTATGGCCAAATTCTCCACCAAAAGGTCAACCAGGTCATTCGACCCAAAGGCCTTGACCTACTTGACCTAAAAAACTCCCCCTTGTGGCAGAGTTTTTACCTTGCTAAAACAGTGGAAACTGCATATTCAATACTACATGAAATCATTACCTATGCCATGAATCTACATGCACCTCTGTCAAAAATACGCATAAAGGCTAGGAAATTACGTTGGTTCACTCAAGATCTCAAGGCTGCACTACTGTCCCGGGATAAACTCTGGAAAACTGCCCGCAATTCCCAAAAAGAGGAGGACTGGCGCCTCTTCAGAACAGCCAGAAATCGCTGCACCAAACTGATTAGGGTAGTTAAAGCCTGCTATTACCAAACAGAACTAGATACTGCAGCCAATTGTCCCTCCAAATTCTGGACCACAATCAAAGAACTGGTGGGAGCCACGTCACAAAATATGCTCCCTACAAAAATTACCTCTGACGATACAGTAATCAATGACAAAAAGATACTGCAGGCATTCAACACGCACTTCACCACAGCAGGCTTAGCCTTCGATAACTTGCCTGCATGTAGCCTGCACACCCAACTTGGCATGACCCCACCAAATGTTGGCTCCGTTAGTGAACATTTCTCATTCTCATCGGTTTCCCTCAAGGAAGTGGAAGACTTGATTCTCCACCTGGATACTAAAAAAGTGCACGTGCAGATGCCCTTGAACCATACTTCCTAAAGACAGCATGCCACGTACTGGCAGTGCCTATTACTCATTTATTCAACCTGTCCCTAACACAAGATACCCTCCCTCAAATATGGAAGATCGCACACTTTATCCCACTATTTAAATCTGGAGACCCTTGCAACCTTAATAACTATAGGCCAATTTCTCTCCTACCCAAACTCTCGAAGCTACTGGAAAAAATAGTAAATGGCCAACTAAGATCCTTTATCAACAGAGAAAAATTACTAAACCCCCTTCAATCTGGATTCAGAGCCAACCACAGTACAGTGTCGGCATTACTGGCAACTGGAGTTGGAGCATACAAAGTCAGTATGTGCTGTGTTTTTCTTGACCTCAGCAAAGCATTCGACACAGTCGACCATGATCTGCTCCTTGACTCGCTAAAAATACTAGGACTGGATGCTACTTCTCTAAACTGGCTCTCTTAATATCTGACAGACAGATACCAGCAGGTGAAAGCAGATGGCGAACTATCTGCCCTAAAACTCTTACAAAGAGGTGTCCCTCAGGGATCCATATTAGGTCCCCACCTCTTCGCAGTGTATATCAACAGCATTGATGAGGGAATCACGGATGCAAGTATTCACTTATTCACGGATGACACAGTGCTGTACCTGAGTGGTCCCACACCAAAAGAAGCTTGTACTGATCTACAAAAAGATTTCAACCTCCTGCAACTCCAACTAATCAATAAAAAACTGCTATTAAATGCTAAGAAAACTAAAGCCATGTTATTTTCCCCCGCAAACTACGCAAGTGCTACTGACTCCCTCCCCCCAATAACCACGATGCTGGAAGAGTGCTTAGAGTACGTTCTGAAATTCAGATATCATGGGGTCTGGATCGACTGTAAATTCTCCTTTACTGAGCACCTGGAAGACTTGCTGAAAACATTAAGTCAAAGAATTGGCCTTTTTTACAGGATAAGAAGACTTCTTACAGCAGATGCAAAGAAACGACTAGTCTAAACCACGTTCCTGTCCTTAATTGACTACGCAGACTTCGTATACAGTAGCTATGCAGCTTTCTATTTTGGAAAATTGGATACACTCTACCACAGAGCTATACGCTTCATCACTGACCTTCCCTTCTCTACCCATCATTGCGCACTATATGCCGCCACAGGCTGGACCTCACTTCACTATAGGCGCAACTTTAATGTAGTACTTTGGACACTTAGAGCCCTCAGTGGCAAACTCCCTCAATACATCGTCAACTGTGTCTCCGATTGTGCCGAAGAATTATTCCCTTAGAAGTTGCTCACAATTCCTGCTAAATGTATCCAGGGCACTCACACAAGTGGGGAGAGCCACCTTTGGATTCTCACTCCATTCAATATGGAATAAAACCCAAAAAATACTTAAGCTGAAAACCCCAGTAAGTACCCTTTTGTTCAAAAGGCTCTTTGGTGATGGCATTACAAAAATTTGCAACTGCTTTACTGGACACTAACTAACCTCCCTCTCTCAAACGGCGGCCCCCCAGCTGAAATGTGTGCCTCTGCCTCTAACATGCCGACCAACAGATCCACAGGATTTATTGCCGAACTCCCATATGTTATTCGTTGACACTCTGAACAGCTGCAGCCTGATTCTAGCACATGCTACCGCACTTGGGGATAATTGTCGTCTTTTGCCCCCCAAAATATTTGGTCCCTCGTCCATCCAACACCTCCCTCTGCCCTAACCTCCAAGACCCACCCTGTTATGCCCCTGCTACTATATTCCTCCTCTGCACTTAGTACAATGGCAGCTTTTCTCCTCTATATGTCGCGACGTTTTAAGGCAAAAATTGCTTCGTCACCTTTCGTACGGTCCTCCGCCCTCCCAATTCCTCACTGTGCTCTAACAATTGGATCCTCTTCACTTGCGCCCCTATTCCCTACCTCTCCCTCATTATGCGCTTCATATCTTCTATCTGGTATGCCTACCATCTCCCTAACATTTCCCACTACAAAATGCACAGTTTTTGGGCTTGGATCCAGCACAAGTTCATTATCCATGACTCCTTGTAGATCCATGTTCAATGTATATTACCTGTAAATGTGCATTTTTACTATAATAGCAGCTATTTTTACTGTTTGTACTATTGTCATTTGTCTTTCTGTATTATTACTGTAGGACTGCAGGTCCACCTTGTAAATGAGCTTGCTCAATGGTGCCCACCTGGATAAATAAAGATATTGATTGACTGATAAAGGATGTGATATGAGCATTTAATGCACACCCGAGCTGTGGGATGCCACATAAACCCAGAGGATGAAGCTTGAGGGAGTTTATCAAAGCATCTCACATTGAGGCAGTGTTCATTTCAGGCGTGGGATCATGCCATTGGCGCGCCCGACATGTGGCCTGACTCATCTTCGTATTGCAGCTTGGGTCTTTTGCCACACCTGCAGCTTTAAGAATCCTGGGCATTCACATACGGGGTACATGTGCACTTTAAGTTGTCCACAGACACCTCACACTGAAATCATCTTAGGGAGGGCATATCATGCTGGAGAAAAGGAGGGCCAGCTTGCCAGCTCAGGAATGCCCCCAGTCCCTGGGGGCGTGTCGGGTTTACAGGCTGATTCTGTTGCTAAGAATTTGCAGAGAAGTGGATGCCAAAGGAAAAGTTAGTAATGCCCCTTGGGGGCATGTCTGGTATGGAGGAGGAGGAGTTAAGAACAATGCACTGGACAGGATGCCGATGATAGGAATGCCACTGCACAATGCTGAGATAGAGACTGATTTGCTAAATCTTTGTTTGCTATAAATCAGGAATCAAATTGTAAAAACAGCATGTGCACTAATCTGGCACAGCTCTGAGTGCAGACACAGTAAATTAATAAATTATCTCTCGATCAGAAGACACACTAAAGGTTAAGGAGTAAAGGCAGAGATGTACTTTCTAAGTACTGCTATGTTGCTGGGCTATGTGTAACCTTTATCTACTAGCTTAGATGTCAAGCAGTACTCCGAAGTGGCAACCACACCATTTTCCTGTTTTAGCAGATAATTGCCTTGTCTGAGCTGAACTCTAAGGGAATCAGCTAAGGAGAATGATAGATTTGTGTGGTTGCCAGTTCAGAGTGCTGCTGACATGCAAGATAGTACTATAAAAGGTTACATATAGCCCAGCAACATAACAGTACTTAGAAAATACATCTCTGCCTTTAGTGTGTGTGTTCTGATCAAGAGATAATTAACAATTTACTGTGTCTTCACTCAGAGCTGTGCCAGGCTGTTGATCATACTGTTTTTACAAGATTCCCACTGCAGCAAACAAATAGAGATCAGCATGTTTTTTGGGGGGAGGAGAGGGTAAACAAGAAGTTTGCACACTGACTGAGTGAGCATTCAATTTGAGTGGCAGCTTGAGCTACTAACTGCAGCAACACAGTCATTGGGGAGGATGTTTCTGACAGTATTCAGCCACAAAATGGCAGATTTGGATGCAAGGGGCCGGCACGCCTGCTGTGAACCATGTGATGTGCACTGAGACACATCACATGGTACTGAACAGAGCTAACAAAACCATGCCATTTCCCTTGTTACGCACTTTGGAGTCACTGTCATGGAGTGAGCTGCTTCAGCTTATAATTCTATCTAAAGACTGTGCTGTAATTGCGTCTGCACTATAATCGGAGAGTCTGATAGTGTATCAGGCAAATTACAGCTGCTATGTAGCTGTGAGAGTAGACTTTGGATTATTTTGTGAAATATATATTACAGATGACTGGATTGATACTAAAATGAGTTTGATAGGGGAGGGCAGCTGAGACTTCAGCAATGCAGAGCTGTGGGACCTCTGCCCTATGAACCATCTATTTACTAAGCAAAGGTAAAGAAAATAAATAGCTTTTCCAGAACTAAAATGAAGAATTATAAAGCCAGAGTGGAAATGTTATAGAACAGAGAGTCAGATCTCTGTGTGGGGGAGGGTTGCTCTATCTCACCTAAGTTTGCAGCAGAGCAGGCAGGGAAAAACATTTTGTCAGTGGCACACCAACCCATTATTCGGCATATATTTTTACTTACTTCCTTAGTCGCCCTCCTCATAAGAACTAGAATATAAAACAAGGCCTGCTGCAGCTTATAAAACTAAAACAGTCATGGCGAAAAAAACAAGTGAGCATTAAAACATTTTTCATGTCTTCTGCACCTGAGAGTCTATGTACTGCTGCATCAGGGTCCTGGTCTTCTAAAAACTCAAATGGGAGCAATGAGGTGCCAATTCTGTCCTCAGAGAAGCAGCCTGTGCTGTCCGTCACTGTGGCAGACACACAATTGGGACCTGGTGACAGTGCTAGCCAGTCACAACTTGATTTTGAGTCTGCTGCTTGTGAACCACCTAGTAGCCAGTCCCATGTGGCCAGTATCAGACATAATTTTCAGGGCCGCTGGCTCACAATGTACAGGTAGATGACATACAATTCAGAAAAAATTGTGATGACTTGTGCTGTGTGCATCAGTGGAAAGAAACAAAATACTCTGACTTCCGGCACTGACAATTTCAGGACAAGCACCCTGACTAGGCATGCTGACTCGGCAGACCACAAAGATGCTATGGCAGCCAAAAATATGCAGGGAGATCTGCAACATGCATTCAGAAAAGCTATATCTGAAAAAGAAGAAGATATTCAGTTGGCAGTGGGGCAGGAGAGACTACACTTCTGGAAGCTTCTGAAGAACTGCTGCTTGAGGTAATTCTGTTTGAGAACTGCTGCTTGAGGTAATTATGTGTGAGTTTAAATTGAGGTGAGCAGGGATTGTGTTGTTAGGGCTGATACACTGTTGTGAGAGTAAGGTGTGGGCCCTAATCCCACCCTCCACACCCCTCCCTCCCCAGAGTACAGCTCATTTATAGGGGTACACCTGCCCTGTGATTGGAGGAAGAGGCCCCAGGTGCAGCTCATGTAGTTCTACCCAATAATGCAGCCATTGGGGCAGGGAAAAGGCATAGGTAGATCCCAAATAGGAGGTGTAGCATCCACAATAGATTGCTGCTTAGTGGGATGGTTGGATATTGTGGAAGGCCTTAGACTGGAATACAGCATGTAAACTTTCTGTTAAAGGCTGTGCTAGGATTAGTGTTATGATTACTGTGTAGTACTGCACTTAGTAATGGTGGGGTACCTGTTTACTGTGGGACTGTATCTAGGATTAGTGGGTGACCTGATTAGTGTGTAGAGGTGCATCTTGGACTAGTGGAGAACCTGGTGGTTCACCCAAGGAAACCTACTTAGAGGGAGATGGGACCACATGTCATTAGGGCCAGCATTTTTTTGGAGGGTGGTGGGGTGCACAGGGTGTGGGTCGGCCATGATACTGGACTGGGCTTGGAAGTTCGGTGGTCGCCCAGTGTGCTACCAGCGGGCACAGCTTAGGAAGGAGGTTGAGGGGATTAGGAGACAGCTGGAAGGAGGGGAGAGGTATGGTTGGGGAATAGGGCAGGAGCTCTCCCACGGGGTTTCACTAAGAACTAGGGGTGAGGGCATAGAGAACGGAGTGCAGGAGAGTACTCTGGGGTCGCATCAGGACCCTGACAGAGGGGGCCCAAAAGGAGGACACTACAAAGGAAGCAGGCAGGTATCTGGGGACCCTCACGGGGGGGCAAAGGAAGGACATTCTCAGGGAAGCAGAAAGATGGCTGGGGCTGGACAGAAGGAAGCACGGGGGGAGGTGGATCAGAACTTAAGCTCAGTAACCTCTTCAGTTCTCTTTTTCTGCTTGAGGATGAGGGGGGTGATGTATCCATGACAGGGGTGGTTAGAGATGGAAAGGGAGTGGGGTGCAGGAGGCAAAGCCAGATAGCAGAAAGAACAGGGGGGGAACTTGGAATGCAGGAAAATGGGGAAGTGGGGGATCAGAGCAAGAAGAGGAGGGGGTAGAGGGAGGAAAGCACAAGGAGAAGGACCAGTTGGGAGGAAAGGGCAAGGAGTGGGATCAGAAGTACAAGCAGGATACTGTAAAGGGAGCTGAGGGTTTAGGAAAGGGGAGCACAACAGGCAAGGAGGGGCTGAACAGAGATGGGAAGGAAGAGAGGACGAGCCAGGCAAGTTTAGCAGATGGGGGGGGCCAGTTGTGAGCAGTGATGGGGGTAGCAGGGTACAGAAGGATACTCAGGAGGAGGACAGGCATAGAATCGGAGGGGAAGGGGTGGCCAGGGTAAATAAAGAGGGGCCGGCAGGTGGCACCCAGATAGGGGGAGGAGCAAGGAGCCGGCTGGAGGGAGACACCGATAGAAAGGACGAAAGACATGGAAGGGGGGAATGGAGGAAAAGGGGTGGTCAGAGTGCTCCTGTTTGGTGATTCCATGATCCGGGGAATCAAATGGGACAGGGAGGGGGAAGCCTGCCTTGTTAGAACAAAATGCTTCCCTGGACCAATGGTGCACAGGGCCAAGCATGAGGTATATCAGCTGGCTAAGGATTGTGGAGGTTCCTCAGACATACTGGTCCACCTGGAAACCAATGACATTGAGGGAAATAGTGAGCTAGAGATACAGGCACGGTTCAAGGAGCTTACCAGGATCTGTCATGACATAGGATGCATGATTTCCTTCTCAGAAATCCTGCCGGTGCCAAGGGCTAGTGGGGAGCACAAGAGGAAGATTAGGGAGATAAATCAGTGGCTCAGGGAGTGGTGTGGGGTCAGAGGATATGGGTTGATGGGGGATTGGGGGAGACCTGGAAGGATAAGGGGCTATATGCTAGAGATAGGCTCCATTTCAATTTGGAGGGGAGAAAAATCCTTAAGTTGAAAATAGAGGGGTTCATTGGTAAAAGGTGGGGTTTAAACTTGTGAAGGGGAGAGGGATGGGAGAAAAGACTGTTGAGGGGGATCCGATAAAGGAGAGACTCTGTCTCCACACCCTTGGGGAGCTGGAGGAATGCAGGAAAAGGCAGACTGGAAATGTACTGACCGGGGGAAGACGGAATCCCTTTGGGAACGTGAGCTGGGGAAATGGAAGTACAGTATATGGAAAGGGTGAAAGGTAGTCCTGCTAAATGACAGGAGCTTGGGCAATAAAAAGCTGAGCTCCAGGTGATATTAACTGTAAGAGAGGTGGATGTAGCAGGGGCACAACTGGGACCTGAACCCGGAGGGTTACACCATGTTCAGGAAGAACAGGGGGGAAGGGGGGAGGAGGGGTAGCAATAATAGTCAAAAACTGCATTGGCGTAGGAGGAGTGGAGGAAGCGGAGGGAACTGTGGCGGCAATTTGGGTCACCTTGATAACAAGGGGGGGGCAAGAGAATAAAAATAGGACTGGTGTATAGACCCCCTGCACTGGCAGATGAGCTGGAGGAGAGTCTGGTGGCATATGTTAGGAGACACTGCAGATTTGGCAGGGGAAGTGTGGTGGTGTTGGGGGACTTAAACATACTAACATACTAAAATGCCAGCAGAATAGGCCTAACGGTCTTTCGTGTCTGCTCGTTTGGTCAGCCCCCACCCTGGGTGCTGACCTTGCTGTCCCCCTCGCCTTCTCTGGCTTCTCCCTTCCCAGTTCCAGATATTCTTGCTGCATTGGAATTTGCTTCCAGAACCCTTCCCCTGTACCTGTCCCACCCCTCTGAACCCCTCCACTGTCTCTGCTCCACCAGCCCCTAGGCAGTGCATTCCATGGCTCCACCACCTCCTCAGTGAAGTAGCACCTCCTTTCTCCCTGAATCTTCCCCTCCAGCTTCCACCCATGCCTCTAGTGGCCCCTCCTCCTTCCTTCAAAAGCACCCTGACTGTCCCTCCCTATTTACCCTCTTCATGTACCTGAAGACCTCTATCATGTCCCCCGTCCCTTCTCTCTTCCAATGTGTACATATTTAGCTCTTTGCCTCTCTCCTCATAGGTCCTGTCCCCCAAGCCCCAAATCATTTTGTTGCCCTCCTCTGGACCCTCTCCAGGAGGTTAATGTCCCTCTTTAAGTGTGGCCTCCAAAGCGCACGCAGTACTCAAGGTGCGGCCTCACCAAGCAGTTATACAGAGGAGTATCATTTCCCTCCTTCTGAGGTGATCCCCTAACAATGCATCCCAGCATCCTGTTGGCCTTGGCTGCTGCCCTCCTACAATTCTCAGAGTTGTTCATCTTGACATCCACCACCACCCCAGGTCCCTCTCAGCCATCGAGACTTGTAGCATTTCCCCCAGGTTGTACACTTAGCCTGGGTTTCTGGCCCCAGGTGGAGTACCTTGCATTCCCTGCATTCAACCTCAGCTTCCACTTTCTAGACCATCTTCCAGAGCTCCAGGTCCCCTGTGAGCGCCCTCCCTCCTCCCCATCCACCACAGCCTTCCCAGTTTCAGTCATCTGCAAGAGACTCATCTCACTCCTGATTCCTGTCCTTATGTCAGATACATAGGCATTGAACAGAAGGGGCCAAGGACTGATCCTGTGGGACCCCACTAATGACCCTCCTTGGGATGAGACTATCCCACCAACCTCGACCCTCTGGGTCCGGTCCTGGAGCCAATTGCTTATCCATCTGATCATCTGGTTCCCCACCCCATTTCTCCCAGCTTATTCAACAGGCTCACGTGAAGACAGAGTCAAATGCCTTGCTGAAGTCTAGAAAGAGGACATCCACTGGTCTGCCAGGTCCAAGGCACTTGTCACCCAGTCATAGAACTCCACCAGGTTTGTCTGACACTATTTCTGGATGAATCCATGCTGTCTATCGTCCAGGCACCCTGACTTATCCAGGTCCCCCAGCCTCTCCTTCACAATGCCCTCCATCACCTTGCCCACCACCAATGTCAGGCTGACAGGCCTGTAGTTCCCTCACCTCCCTTGATCCTCCCTTGTGGATAGGCACTATGTCGCCACCTTCCAGTCTTGGGGCACCCACCCTGTCCTCAGAGATGGTGAAAAGCTCCACCAGGGGGTTTCGCCAGGACATCCATAAGTTCCTTCAGCACTCTGGGATGTAATTTATCCGGCCCGGTGCTTTCTCCATCTTAAGGAGCTGAGGCTTCCCTCACTCTCTCTGCTGTGATTTCCACTTCCGTACCTCTTCTCCCTGCTTAGCCCCCCCACCTGCCAGTGATGCCTCCCTCTCCCCAGACCCGCCCGTCGGTGAGGGTCCCCCTCTCCCTCAGTATCAACGTCTCCTCCCATGTATGATGCAGCTTCCCCATTTTCCTTGGTGAAAACTGAGGTGAAGTACTCATTTAGTACCTCAGCCTGCTCCCTGGGTCTTGTGCCCATCTCTCCCCTGATTTAATCCTGCTAATCTGCCCCTTCACCCTCGTTTCCCCAATGTATCTAAAGAACCCGTGTTCTCTCTTCTAATTTCCCTGGCCAGGTTCTGTTCCTTCTTGCCTTAGCTGCCCTCACCACCTAGTGGCCCTTCTAGCCATCAGCTCATACTCCCTTGATCCCTTTTCACCCTTGAGCACTTGAATTGCCTATAGGCTGCCTTCTTTCCCCAGTCACCTCTTGGACCTCCCTGGTCCACCAGCAGGGTTTTCGAGCCCTACCGCATTTTCATCTTACTCTTGCACAGGTGCTGGTAGCATCTTGCACCCCTCTCCTGATGATTTCCCACTTACTATCAGTGTCCATGTCTGACCCAATCACATCCAAATGCTCTTTAAGGATCCTTCCCATTTCCTTAAAATCCGTTCCCCTGAAGTCAGTTACCTCCATCTTTGTGCAGCCTTCTAGCCCTCTTAGGTCCAGGAAGAACCAGACCATGGCATGGTCACTCCCTGCCAACGGGTCCCTTACCTCCAGGCCCCTAATCTGGTCACTGTCTGCCACGACCATATCCAGTACCCACGCCTCCCTGGTCGGTTCCCCCACCTGCTGAGTTAGGAACGCGTCTTGAAAGACATCCAACAACCTCTGTTCTCTGGTCACAGAGGATGTCATAGTCTCCCAGTCTGTTCCTGGCATGTTTAAGTACCCTAACACCACCACCGTTCCTCTGCCCAGTCTGCAGTGTCTCTCAACATCTGCCACCAGACTCTCCTCCAGCTCCTCCGCCAGGGCAGGTGGTCTATACACCACTCCTATTTTTACTCTCTTGCCCCTCCTTGTTATCAAGGTGACCCAAATCGCCTTCACGGTTCCCTCCGCCTCCTCTACTCCCCCTATGCGAATGCAGTTTTTGACTATCATTGCTACCCCTCCTCCTCTTCCTTCCCCCCTGTCCTTCCTGAACATAGTGTAACCCTCCAGGTTCGGGTCCCAGTCATCTCCTGTAGTGGCCCAAGTCTCAGTGACCACTGCCACATCCACTGCTCCCTCAGTTAGCATCGCCTGGAGCTCAGGCATTTTATTGCCCAAGCTTCTGGCATTTAGCAGGACTACCTTCCACCCTTTCCCTATAGTTCCATTTCCCCTGCCAGGAACATGCCAGGAATGGACTGGGAGACTATGACATCCTCGGTGGCCAGGGAACAGAGGTTGTTGGATGTCTTTCAAGACGCATTCCTAACTCAGCAGGTGGGGGAATAGATAAGGGAGGCGCAGATACTGGATGTGGTCCTGGCAGACAGTAACCAGATTGGGGGCCTGGAGGTACGGGACCTGTTGGTGGGGAGCGACCATGCCACAGTATGGTTCTGCCTGGACCTAGGGGGGTGATGCACAAAGATGGAGGTAATTGACTTCAGGGGGGCGGATTTCAAGGAAATGGGAAGGATCCGTAAGAAGCATTTGGATGGGATTGGGCTAGACATGGACGCTGACAGTAGATGGGAAATCATCAGGAGGGGGGGCAGGATGTTACCAGCACCTGTGCAAGAGTAAGATGAAAATGCGGTAGGGCCCATAAACCCTGCTGGTGGACCAGGGGGGTTCAGGAGGTGGTGAGGGGAAAGAAGGTCACTTATAGGCATTTCAAGTGCTCAAGGAGTGAAAGGGATCAAGGGGAGTATGAGCTGATGGCCAAAAGGGTCACTAGGGTGGTGAGGGTGGCTAAGGCAAGGAAGGAGCAGAACCTGGCCAGGGAAATTAGGAGAGGGAACAAGGGGTTCTTTAGATACACTGGGGAAAAACAAAGGATGAAGGGGCAGATTAGCTGGATTAAAACAGGGAAGGGATGGAAACAAGACCCGGGGGAGCAGACTGAGGTACTAAATGAGTACTTTGCCTCAGTTTTCACCAAGGAAAATGGGGAGGCTGCATCATACATGGGAGGAGATGGTGAAACTGAGGAGAGGGGACCCCTACCGATCGGTGGGTCTGGGGAGAGGGGGGCCCATCACTGGCAGGAGGGGGGAAGGCAAAGCAGGAGAACAAGGCAGCAGAGGTGGAAATCATGGCAGAGAGAGTGAGGGAAGCCCTCAGGTCCCTTAAGATGGAGAAAGCACCGGGGCTGGATAAATTACATCCCAGAGTGCTGAAGAAACTGGCAGATGTCCTGGCAAAACCCCTGGCAGAACTTTTCAGCATCTCTCTGAGGACAGGGTGGGTGCCCCAGGAATGGAAGGTGGTGCATATAGTGCCTATCCACAAGGGGGGGGATCAAGAGAGGTGGCAGGGAACTACAGGCCCATCAGCCTGACATCAGTGGTGGGCAAGGTGATGGAGGGCATTGTCAAGGAAAGACTAAGGGGGGGACCTGGAAAAGTCGGGGTGCCTGGATGATAGACAGCACAGATTCATTCCGGGAAAATCATGTCAGACAAACCTTGTTGAGTTCTATGGCTGGGTGATGAGTTCCTTGGACCTGGGTAGACTGGTGGATGTCCTCTTTCTTGACTTCAGCAAGGTGTTTGACTCTGTTCCTCATGGTGGCCTGTTGGATAAACTGGGAGAAATGGGGGTGGGGAACCAGATAATCAGATGGATAGGCAATTGGCTCTAGGACTGGACCCAGAGGGTCCTGGTTGGCGGAATAGTCTCATCCCCAAGGAGGGTCATTAGTTGGGTCCCTCAGGGATTGGTCCTTGGGCCCCTCCTGTTCAACGTCTACATCTCTGACATAAGGAAGGGTATCAGGAGTGAGATGAGTCTCTTTGTGGATGACTCAAAACTGGGGGCTGTGGTGGATGGGAGGGTGGCTATACAGGGGGACCTGGAGACTCTGGAAAGGTGGTCTAGAAAGTGGAAGCTGAGGTTCAATGTAGGGAAATGCAAGGTACTGCACCTAGGAGCCAGAAACCTGGGCCACATGTACACCCGGGGGGGGGGGGAATGCCACAAGTCTCAATGGCTGAGAGGGACCTAGGGTTGTTGGTGGATGTCAAGATGAACAACTTGGAGACTTGTAGGATGGTAGCAGCCAAGGCCAACAGGATGCTGGAATGCATCGCTAAGGGGATCAACTCCAGAAGGAGGGAAGTGATACGTCCTGTGTATAACTGCTTGGTGAGGCTGCACCTGAAGTACTGTGTGCAGTTTTGGAGGCCATACTTAAAGAGGGACATTGAACTCCTGGAGAGGGTCTAGAAGAGGGCAAACAAAATGATCTGGGGCTTGAGGGACAGGACCTATGGGAGAGGCTTGAAGAGCTAAATATGTACACATTGGAAGAGAGAAGGACTGGGGGACATGATAGAGGTCTTCAGGTACATGAAGGGGGTAAATAGGGAGGGGCAGTTAGGGTGCTCCAAAGGAAGGAGGGGGGGAACTAGAGGGCATGGGTGGAAGCTGGAGTGGGGGGATTCAGGGGAGAAATGAGGAGGTGCTACTTCGCTGAGAGGGTGGTGGAGCCATGGAATGCACTGCCCAGGGAGCTGGTGGAGGCAGAGATGGTGGAGGGGTTCAAGAGGGGGTGGAACAGGTACAGGAGAAGGGTTCTGGAAGCAAAGTCCTGTGCAGCGAGAATATCAGGGACTGGGAAAGGAGAAGCCAGAGAGGGTGAGGGGGGTAGCAAGGTCAGCTCCCAGGGTGGGGGCTGACCAAACAAGCAAAGACAAAAGACCATTAGGCCTATTCTGCTGGCATTTTAGTATGTTATTATTCTAGTTGCCATGAAGAGTGTTTACTGATGGCCAAAGAAAACTTGCCAGTTCATAAATATTTTGCCTGGTTTAGATTGTCCTTTTGTTGACGAACTATCTGGGGGCAAGAATGCCTCATATTCATCAGAAACTACAGCCAATTACATCCTCGAATGCATAGCCTTGGTAATTAGGCAGGAGACAAGTAAAAATTTAGAAAATAGCTCATACATCTTGTTAATTTATGATGAGAACACAGACATCACTATCGCCAAAAAACTAGCACTGTATGCAACAGTGCTTGATCCTGAAAGTTTTGTTCCATCTATTCATTTTCTAGAGAACTGATAGATCTCATAGGTCACTGGAGCAGGGATAGCTAAAGAATTAAAGCAATTCCTAGCCAGCAAAAAATAAGCATGACAAAAGTGATGGGATTGGGAAGTGGTAGAGCAAAAGTCATGACAGGAACTGATGAGGGAATCACGGGCACATGCTACGTGAAAACCCAATGCTAGTAAATATACACTGTGTTGCTCATAGGGTTGTGCTATGTAGTCCACAATCAGCAGACTCAGTCCCCTACCTAAAAGAATACCAAGAGGTGCTAACTGGTATTTTCTACCATTTTAAAAGGTCAGCCAAATGAGCTGACAAACTAAAACAAATGCAAGAAATGCTGGAGGAACCAACTCTAAAAGTGAAGGAGGTCAATGATGTGAGGTGGACAGCACTTTACAAAGTGGTTGAGACCATTCATCACATCCTATGCTCCCCTCTCACTTTTTTCTGCAATAAGATGGATGCTAGAGCAAAAGGTTATGCCTTAAAAATGTCCTAATATGACTTTATAATGACAACCTATATGCTAATGAATGTACTTGTAATTATCCAGCTTAGTGTAGTGATTCAGAAAAGAGAGTGGGACATCTCTATGTTCCATGTCAGTTTGGGGAAGCGCTTAATCTTGAACAAAGGAAAACATTTATCTACATGAAGTAGAGAAGGATATCCAGGAAGATGAAGAGGGAAATATGGTGTTTAAGGGGTATCACGTACTAAGAGAAGGCAAAAATCTTTCAATGAAGGACCGTTTCATTGACCAGTTGGATGCAAATTTAAAAGACAGATTCCCAGGGTATGACAGAAACAAGTTGGCTGTTTTTGGAGTACTGGGTCTTAGGCCTGTCAGCAGCCTATCTAGTGACGAACTTGAAACCTGGAGAAATGAACAAATTCACGTGCTGCTTGATCATTACGGTCAAGAGCAGAGACGCAAACAGTTTGAGACAGTGGCACCACCACTTGTGGATGTAGACTGCACCAAAGCAGAATGGGAACTGCTGAAGCCACTTGTTGTGAGAGAGGGATACCTGAGGGACAACATACAAACTCTTTGGGGGTTCATTAACAAATATCATAAGTCAGACTTTCCAAATCTTTTGACACTGGCTGCCTTGGCAATAACTGCCCCAGTCCATGCAGCAGACTGTGAGAGGGGCTTCAGCACCCAGAACATTGTAAAAACTAGCATGAGAAATAGGCTGTCTGCTACTAGTCAATGATCTGCTGACTGTTGCAATTGAGGGACCTTGCCAGGCTGAATTTTATTTTCTTTCTGCAATCAATATTTGGAGAGCAAAAAAAAAAAAACACAAAGCAGGTTGTTCGAGCATGTGGACTGCACTGACTGACTAATCAAGTTCAGCACATTACCAAACTGTGACTGTAGTGGAGTGTCAGATGTGTGTACTGACAACTAAGTTTACTTTATACTTAAGTTACCAGGCATGACCACAAAGATCTAAAAAAACATTCACATATTTGAATTTATCCTCTTGATATCATGCCTCGTTAAAAACAAATAAATAATTATTTGGTAGGTTACAGCTTAACCTTGGATCTGCAACTGCTATCAGGACTCAACTAGGCTGTTTATTATTACCGCTATTCTGCAATCGACCACAATTATTAATCTTCTCTCTCTGTCTCTGCCTTGTCTCTCGCTCTCTCTCATAATTGCGGACAGTGCTTTTTTTAACTGACAAAACTAAAATGTGCAGTTTACCATATTGCAAACAGACTACTGGCTGGACACAAGACCTCACCTGGTTGCTGCCTCAGGCCCAATTGCCAGGCATGAGTGATAGAGATGTCAATGCCTTTTTGTAAACTGCTATCCACCTCTGACAACATGTAAAACCTAAAATGCCATTATTTTCTGAGTCACAACTCACACCTCCCCTGTCCATCTGCCCTTGCAATAGTTCATCAGTTTGTCATGATACTGTGACATGCTAGTAACAACCATTTTTTAATATATTTCATGCCATGCTAGTTAAAATTTGTATACAAATTTTTTAAGAAATGTCATGTATGACCCACATTTTTCCTGAAATGACCCACCTTTTCTGTGGTCAGTGGGTAATTTGACCCACCAAATTTGGTTCCCTGAATGAACGCTGCTGAGGGTGTGCATTAAATTCTCATATGCACAATTCCTCATCTTTTATTTTTATATAATAAACTGGTGTGCAATGTTTCAATGTGCTAGTCCTATGACTGTGACACACACACAGTCATATTTTTCCTCAGGATTAGGATTGTTTTGTTTTTCTTACTGTAGACAGAATCATGGTCCCAGCTGAGTAGCACTGTCTGAAGTTGCCGTTCCCGCTCACAGTGCGGTGACAACGAGCAGCATCACCCAGATGAGGCTTTTTTTAAATATGAAGGCCGGAGCGACCAGACAGATAAATGTTTGGTTGTAGGATGGTGTGGCGGCTCCTCACTAGTGCAGTCACGGAGCCGCCATGATTTAGGAAGGGTTCGGTCTGCCCACACAGAGCAGCAGAGCCAATGGTAGAGCGATCTAGTTTGAGAGACGGAGCATGTGTTTGCTGTAATAACCAGCAGGTTATTACGGTGAATATCAACTAGCTGAGCACATTGAAAAAATTGCTTGCCATTTATTATGTCTATACATGTCGGCATAATATGTTATTAACAAGCATTTGTCAATGCCGAATGTTTGCTTGCTGGCATTGGCATTGGTAGTGTAGGAGTTAGAGAGCTGCATAATAGGAATGGCAGTGAAGTATTGAATGGAAGCCAACCCCAGCCACCACCCTGCAGAGACTGATAGGCATTGGGATGTTCCTTTGGGTCATCAGGCATAACGGCCACGCCATTTCACCACACCTATCCTGCAGACACTGACAAGTGTCACAGTGTGCCTTGGGGTCTTTGGCCCTTATGCACACCCCATTCCATCAGAAAATATGGTGAGATGGGTGCTGTATAGGAGAATGGGGCGAACTTTGGGGCTGAAGAGTCCAAGGAACACCTCAATGCCTCTCACTGGCTGCAGGGTGTGGAATGGTATGAGCATTACAGGCGAGAATCCCAAGTCACACCCCTGATGCCTATCAGTCTCTACAGGTTGGGGAGTGATGGTTGGAAACCCTAACTTCTCAGGTGTTCGTTGGCATTTTCACTCCAAATTTTCAACATGGGTTTTTTGAGACCCCCACCTTATGAACAGTAGCAATATCAGTTTGTTAGCCAAAGCTGATTTTGAACAGCGACTACACCATTTGGCACCACAGGTGCGAAAACACATTTTGAACAGGATGTGAAAAATGATAGCTGTACTGTTCATGAGGAGGTGGAAAAACATGGCAATGTTGAAAATCTGCAGTGAAAATATTAAAAAAACTGGTGAAGTCATGAGCGTGTGTAGAAACTGGGCAACGCACACCCATAATGCAGTTAGTTTGGAGATGTTTTATAGCAGATTGTCAACACAGGCATTTTGGAACCTCCGCTCATGAACAGTGTCACTGTGATTTTCTTAATCTGTCCCGAACAGTGATTTCCCACAGCGACCATGCATTTCAGCGCCGGAAGTGTGAAAACACATTTCGGCCATGGTGTGAAAAATGACAGCTGTACTGTTCATAAGGAAGTGTGGGAAAATGCCAGTGGTGAAAATCTGGACTCAAAATATTAGAAATCCATGAACTTACGAGGGTGCGTGGAAACTGCGCAATGGTCGCTCGTAACACAATTATTTTATGGACTTTTTTCACCAAATTTTTAACATAGCCATTGTAACACCTCTGCTCATGAACAGTGTCACTGTGATTTTCTTAATCTGTCCTGAACATTGATTTCGCACACCAACTGCTCCATTGTGCGCTACATGCGTGGAAACACATTTTGGGCAAAATTTGAAAAATTACAGCTTTACTGCAAGGAGGTGTGGTAAAATGGCAATGTTGAAAATCTGGAGAGAAAATATTGAAAATTTGCGAACTTACGAGCGTGCGTGCAAACTGCGCAATGCATGCTCGTAGCACAGTCATTTCATGGAGTATCATCACCAAATTTTCAACATAGGAATTTTAGGACCTCTGCTCATGAGCAGTGCCACTGTCAGTTTCTTAATCTGTGCAGAACACTGATTTCCCACACCAACCACACTATTCTGCGCCGGAAGTTTAAAAACACATTTCAGCCAGGGTGTGAAAAATGGCGGCTGTACTGTTCACAAGGAGGTCTAGAAAAATGCCAATGCTGAAAATCTGGGATGAAAATATTGCAAATTCACAAAGTTACGAGCGTGCATAGCAATGGCGCAATGTACGCTGGTAAAAGTAATTTTTTAATTTTTGCCACCAAATTTGCAACATAGGCTTTTTGAAAGCCCACCTCAGGAACACTGGCACTGTTGTGCTGTTAATCGGTCCTGAAAGGTGATTCTGTGCAGTGACCATAAAATCACCTTTCGGGCCAAGTAATGCCATGACAGTGACAGAATTCATGAGGCAGGGTCCCAAAAACCCCATGTTGAAAATTTGGTGGCAAAATTCCAAAAAATGCCTGAGAAATGCAGTGAAGTTGAAAAAACCCTATTTATTCCATTATACAGCTTACCGGCATGTCCTCAGTTCATGGTCAGCTTTGAAGAGTACAGACGTGTTCCCGGTCCACCGAAGATCGTCGCACTGGACTCCAGAGGTAAGTATGAGGTAGGGGGGTGTGGGGAGGCACGGTGCACAGTGGGTGGGTGCGGGCCTTGGGACGGGGGCCAGGGAGACCACCAGGGGACCTGCCTTCGTTATAGGTAAAAATAATATATATCTATATAGATATATATATAGATATATATTGCTGGATGTTTTTTTATTTACAGGGCAATGTGGCACGCTGGGGTGGGCTCCCTGCATGCCAACTGAGTCTTTTTTTGGGGGGCCGCTGTAGCCGACAGGGGAACTGGACACCCCCATCGGCACACAACAAGGTGGGGTATGTTATGCTGGCGAGGATTGGGCACCCCTGTCGGCACCCAACAAAAGGAGGGGGACATTATGCCAACTGAGATTGGGCACCCCATCGGCAGACAAGAAAAGTGGGGGGGGCCATTACATACTGCTGATGGGGAGTGGGCTCCCCTGTTGGCAACATATATCTGGGGCACTGCAGCTGACAGGAATTGGGGCCCCCATCGGCAAACAAACGTGCTGGGGGTGCCACATGCTGCCAGGGGGATTGGGCATCCACTCGGCAAGGGAGGGGGTTAATATTGTTTGTGAACAGGTGGCAAGCCACCGCAATGTTCAAAAACAATAGCAGGGCTGCAAGGTCCAACCCTGCAATGATGGGTCACTCCCTAATTGCAGCAAATGACTGACACTGCAATGATGAGGCAGCCCCTGATTGCAGCAGCTAAATTGTCACAAGCTGGTGGCAAGGTTCCAAACTACTGTCACCGGCTGTGTCCCCCATTGTTGATGGACATCACACATGCCCTAAAATGCCGTGCTGGTATTGGCCTCAACAGTGCCGCACCTCCAGAACCTGCTTCGGCACTAAGCTGCCGCACTATGTTTCTTGCACTGCGCGAAAGCAAACATAACAAGCATTTGTCAATGCCGAATGTTTGCTTGCTGGCATTGGCAGTGGTAGTGTAGAAGTTACAGAGCTGCGTAATAGGAATGGCAGTGAAGTATTGAACTGAAGCCAACCCCACCACCACCCTGCAGAGAGTGACAGGCAGTGGGGTGTGCATTTGGGTCGTCAGGCATAACGGCCATGCTTATCACCACACCCCACTCTGCAGAGACTGACAAGTGTCACGGTTCCTTGGGTCTTTGGTTCTTATGCGCACTCCCATTTCATTAGGAAATATGGTGAGATGGGTGCAATATAGAGAATGGGGTGAAGTTTTAGTCAAGAGTCCAAGGAATACCTCGATGCCTCTCAGTGACTGCAGGGTGTGGAATGGTATGAGCATCACAGGCAAGAATCCCAAGTCACACCCCTGATTCCTGTCATTCTCTATAGGGTTGGGTGATTTAGTTGAAAAGCCTAATACCTCAGGCATTCGTTGGTATTTTAACTCCAAATTTTCAACATGTTTGTTTTGTGACCCCACCTCATGAACAGGTGGAATATCAGTTTGCTAGCCGAAAGCTGCTTGTGCACAGTGACTACGGGATTTAGCACCACAGGTGCAAAAATATTCAACAGGATGTAAAAATGACAGCTGTACTTTTCATGGGAGGTGTAAAATGGCTATGTTGCAATGTGTAGTGAAAATATTTAAAAAATGGTGAAGTCACGAGCGCATATAGAAACTGTACAACGACACTCGTTATATAATTAGGTTGGGGATATTTTATAGCAGATTGTCAACTCAGGCATTTTGGTGCCTCTGATCATGAACAGTGTCACTGTGATTTTCTTTATCTGTGCCGAACAATGATTTCCCACAGCGACCACGCATAACTGCACCTGAAAGTGTGAACACACTTCTCGCCATGTTGTGAAAAATGGCAGCTGTATTGTTCATAAGGAAGTGTTGAAAATGCCACTAGTGAAAATCTGACTGAAAATATTACAAAGTCATGAACTAACGAGGATGCGTGAAACTGCACAATGCTCACCGTAACACAGTCATTTTATGGACTTTTTGTCACTAAATTTTCAACATAGCCATTTAAGACCTCTGCTCATGAACAGTGTAACTGTGATTTCCTAATCTGTCCTAAACATTGCTTTCAAGACACCAACAGCACCATTGTGCGCTACATATGTGATAACACATTTTGGGTGACATATGAAAAATTGCAGCTGTACTGTTCATAAGGAAGTTTAATAAAATGGACATGTTGACAATCTGGAGTGAAAATATTAATTTGGTAAACTTACGAAAGCAGGCATAGGAACTGTGCAAATCTACGCCAGAAAGTCATTTTTAGGCATTTTTCAACAAATTTTCAACATAGCCATTTTAAGACCTCTGCTCATGAACAGTGTCACTGTGGTTTTGTTAATGTGTCCCATCACTGAGTTTGCAGACACAGACCGCTACCATTGTGCGCTACATGGGCGGAAACACGCTTTGGGCAGGATGTGAAAATGACAGCTGTACTGCTCATAAGGAGGTGTGGAAAATGGCAAATGTTGGAAATCTGGAGTGGAAATATTGAAAATTCGTATACCTATTTAGCTGCATGTGGAACTGTGCAACGACACTCGTAAAACAGTCATTTTAGGAATTCTGTCACCAAATTTTCAACATTGCCATTTTAAGATCTCTGCTCATGAACAGTGACACAGTGATGTTCTTAATGTGTCCCATACACTGAGTTTGCACAATGACTGCGCCATTGTGCGCTACATGGGTGGAAACACGTTTTGGGTGAGATGTGAAAAATGACAGCTGTACTACTCATAAGAAGGTGTGGAAAAATGGCAATGTTGAAAATCTGGAGTGAAAATATTGAAATTTGGCGAACTTACAAGCCTCGAGGAACCGCGCAACGCATGTTTGAACAATATTTTTGGGATTTAATTAACATGAAGTTTTGCCCTTTGGATGATGTCACTGTCATGGTGGCATTGTCTCGAAGGTGATTTCCGCAGTCACTGTGCAGTCACTGCGCGAAATCACCCTTCAAGCCGAATAATGCCATGACAGTGACATCATTCATGAGAAGGGTCCCAAAACCAGTTGAAAATTTGGAAAATCCCAAAATGCCTGATATGCAATAAAGTTGAACCCCTCCTATCTAGCCCATTATACAGCTTACCGGCATTTCCTCAGTTCACGGTCAGCTTTGAAGAGTGAGACGTGTTCCCGATCCACCAAGATCATCGCTCCGGAGTCTGGAGGTAAGTATGGGGTGAGGGGTGTGGGGAGGCTGGTTGCACAGTGGTGGGTGCGGGTTGTGGAGGGGTTCGGAGACGCGCCATGGGACCGCTTTTGTTTTACAGGTTACAACAAAAAAAGACTTTTGGGATCACTTGCCACGCTGGGTGGGCTCCCAGTGGCACAAGGGCTTTGGGGGCGCTCAGCTGACGAAGGATTGGGCACCCCTGGCCGGCAACAAAAAATAAAAACCTCGTGGACATTTGCCACGCTGGGGTGGGCTCCAGCGTGGCACAAGGACTTTGGGCGTTCAGCCAACGGGGATTGGGCACCCCATCGGCAATGACTGACTGCCACACTGGGGTGGGCTCCCAGCGTGGCACCAACTACTGGGGGAGGAGATGGCGCGGCGCTCGGCGGCGGGATTGGGCACCCGTCGGCTATACACCGCGCGTCGGGGGTGCGACGCTTCAGAAGTTGAAGGGAGCTGCCGCGGAGCAGCTTCTTATCGCTGCTCACTCAAGCGTAGCTCCCCTTTCAATTCGTATGCCACTGCATTTTGGAGCGTGTCATAGACAGCTCCAAAATGCATTGGCTTACAGGGGCCGCGCCTGCCAGCACACTGCCTGAATTGGAGGAGGCAGTGACACACCTCCGAAATCTCCGATGAAGGCACTATGTTTCTTGCACATGCGTGCAAGCAAACATAAAAATGATAACACTTTAAAAAATGTAGTGTACCATTTTGTGTTTTTTATACTGATATGAAACATTTTACATTGATATACGGTTGTTGTGGTGCACTCTTACAGATATCTACATAGCTGATGCCAAGCCTTCATTTAAAGGGGAACTTTCATTAATCCCACCGTAATGCTGTGGAACAAAGGTTCCAATAAAACAGAACAGCTTTAAATTAAACTTTTTCATTTACTTACTTTTTTTGCAGCTTTAGTTACATCTAGTTGATCCTGCATAACCCCACCCGCCATGCAAATAACAGTGCCCCCCGTGGCCGACATTCTGATGACGTGAATGATGGGCCAAGCCACAGGGACACCTACATACTGGATTGGCTGTTTTAAGTGTCACACTGTAGAACAGCACACTTTCACACTTATACTACTAGTATCAACTGTGCCAAGTTCAGCCGTTAAGAACTGGCTTGGACGACATGGTTTTTATGTGTAGTTACTAGTCTGTATGTACCAATGCTATTTGAACCTACTTTTTCAGTATACTATATTATTGATGCATGTTTTTAGTTCTGACAAGCCAAAGAAATGGCAAATGCACAGTGTTGATACATTTTTTTTTGTTACAATAAAGAGTATTGATTTTTTTGTATCAATACATAAATTTACACAACAGTATAAAAAAAATTAGGAAGAAAGTATTTTTCTATGTTTTCTGAATTTTGGCATTACTACACATTATTTAATTAGTAACTATGTAGTTTTGTACTTAATTTGTTTTCTTACGACCTTAATCCTAAGACAAGCATTTCAGTCTCCCCTAACAGAACCAAAGCTTTCTTGCTTTCTCAGGCTTCTCCTGCAAAAGTATCAGAAGTTAATAAATACTATGCAATCTAGCACTGTAGTCATAATACACCAATGAGTTATATATCAGTAGTGAACAGATAATAAACACTATGCAAACTAGCACTGTAGTCATAATACACCAATGAGTTATATACCAGTAGTTAACAGATAATAAACACTATGCACACAAGCACTATCATAATACACCAGTAAGTTACATATGAATAGTGAACAGATAATAAACACTATGCAAACAAGCACTGTCATCATACTACCACCAGTGAGTTATATACCAACAGTGAACAGATAACAAACATTATGCACTACCACGGACAGTGAGCAGGGATGTACAGTGCTTACTATATGCACTCCCCTGGTCACTGTCCCTGGTGCTGCCACAGGACAAGGGTAGCAGGGTTCTAGGGGCTGGCTGAGCTGCTCCTGTGGTGTGGAGGGCTGGGGCATGGAGCAGCTTGACCAGGAGGCAGTGGAGATCAGGGTTTAATTCTGGTCTCCTCACATTTTTCCTGAATGTGGATTTTTTTTTTTTTTTTTACAAGAGACTATGGAAACAGTATTCCATAGCCCCACAAATTTAACTTGCCCCATGATCTGCTCCTCCCACCCCCCCAGAGTGGGAAACTTCAAATCAGGGAGGTGCAGGACTCAGAGCACCTGCATTGGCAAAAATAAAAATGAAGGCATTTTTGCCATGGGTGTTAATGCCAACAGCACTGTGGTAGGCTATGTTGTGACCCAGTGCCAGTTGTAATACACCAATGAGTTATATACCAATAGTGAACAGACAATAAACACTATGCATTGCAGTCATAATGCACCAATGAGTTATATACCATAGTGAACAGACAATAAACACTATGCACACATGCACTGTAGTCATAATACACCAATGAGTTATGTAAGCATTAATCCCCTAGTAGAGCCTGACTCTGGAGGGGATTAATGTGCTTGTAATATGCCATGTGCAAGGGAAATATTGTGCCAATACTGTTTCACTTGAAAGTACAGAACAGTTCCTAAAAACACTAATTCTACTTGTAAAACTATGCTGCATTTCCTTCCCTTTGACACAGTGTGATGATCTAGAGGGCTACGGTACCCAATCAGGGTGCTGAAGCACAAACAGACTTGATAGACCAATAGGTCTACTCTGCTGGTGACTAGTATGTTAGTATGTATCTAACAACGTGTGCGTTCACGTTGGACACTAAACATTCATTTATATAGTGTCCGCTATTTTTGAACACAGACCAAGAGAACATTATTGTCTCAAACACACAACAACCTATAACATTTTGTGATTCCCAGAGACAGTTTTCATGCTTTATCCTTCGAGGTTATATCCCAATGATGCATGACATCACTGCATTGTGGGAGAATTGTACAAATAAAGAGTGACACTAAAAAATATGCTTGTGCAGGGTTTTAAATAATTGATTAGCAGTTTTTTTCTTGGGACAATACTAACTGTACAGAAGATATTTATATAGGTTTTCTAGAAGTGTTATGTTTGTTAAACACAGTGAGGCAAGTGCTATGCATTTTCACAATGTTTTAGAACTTTTATGACCAAAACGCTAATCAATTTTTAGAGTTAAATAAAACCCTGTTGTGTTGCTTTTTGTGTCTGTCTTGATCGGAGCAGTGATCGCTGCAGTGTGGGACTTCCGCACGGGGCTGCATGCACTGACCTTTTGCATACATTGAGCTATGTACAGTATGTTGTTTCCTGCCTCGATCACTGCATACAATATACTTCAGTTACAGGTGCACTTAGAGAGGTCAAGTAATTTCTCCGAGGTCCCCCGAGCCGGCGGGTGGGTCCGTAGGATACTGACCAGCATTCTACCTCCCTTCAACCACCAACGCCATCTACAGGCACGGACAGAAACCAGCATAAACAGAGGTGGAAACACAGTGTGATTATTTTACTTGTCTGTCTGTGTATTTTGCGTGGTCCCAATACCAAGTGGGCATTACTAGGGGATTAATACCCACTTGGTTTTGTGCCACGAGTTGTGTTTCCACCAATATAATTACTCAATTCCAGTACACTAATAATTGTCATGTTACAAATACCAATAGTGAACAGATAATAAATACTGTGCAAACAAGCACTGTAGTCATAATACACAAGTGGAGTTATATACCAATAGTGAACGGATAATAAACTCTATGCACTGCAGTCATAATACATCAATGAGTTATATACCAACAGCGAACAGATAAACACTACGCGACAAGCACTATAGTCGTAATACACCAATGAGTTATATACTAATAGTGAACAGGTCTCTAAAGTTCTGATAGCCCATGAAAAGGTTATTCAAATGAGGAACTGGTTCTACTTAATGGTGCCAGCAGTTATGTTAATAAGTCCTCCAATGCTATATGCTATAAGAGACTCTAAACCTGTGGTTTGGACAAGAGGACCATGGAGGGAAACAGGAGTTTTGTCAGCCCAAACTTTACAAGAGGAGTCTTATACCACAAGGAGCAACCCTCGGAGGCCCTAGTATCTTATTATAAGTAACTCAAGTTTAGCTAGAGTGATTTACAACACAATTATAGAGTAGCTTTTATTTTTTATGCTCTCTGGGCCCTTGCATTGAAGTGCAGTGCACCCTCCTACTGCTCCTGTACACTGTATGCCATATAAGCTGTATAGTGGCTCTGCATGCCAATTGGCTAAAATACCATTAGAGTATTATATTAGTAGATATAAATATCTAAACACCATATATGTATTGTTGTACTTTACTCACAACCCACATTTGCCAGTAAGTACTGGTGAGTTACCCAGTTACCGTTCATCTTGATGATAATTATGTGTGTTGTTCTAAGCTCTAACATGTCTCTTTGTTATGTACTGTATTCGTATGGCATGGCACCTCTGTGCATGAGCTTCTAGCTCAAAGGTATTTGTAATCCTGCAGCCAATAAATAAATAAATAAAAACTATCCTTAAATTAAGGCTGTATACATTTCAAGAAATCTTAATACAGAAGCTGATGTCATGGATGGGCAAGTTGTGTGATATTATATGAGTCTGCCCCTCAGTGACACCTGTTTCTATCTCAAAAGTCCATTAAACAGATGCAGCCTTGATTTAATGTAAGGATTGTTTACATATTTTTATCTGTGGATAGTTAACATTTTTATATAGGTGGCAGTATAGTGCAGTGGTGTAAAGCTCTGTGCTGCAAACCTGGAGACCTGGGTTTGAATCTCCCAGCTCCTACTTGCATACTGTGTGTGACCCTGAGCAAGTCACTTAACTTCCTTGTGCTTCCAGGTGGCACCAGGAATCAAGCTTTGGCTTAGTGTGTCTCTCCTGATTAAACAATTTCCCCTTTTTCTTGTATCTATGGAATTCTACCATCTACAGGTATGCCCATTACTTCTTATCGAAGATTTCGTCATTGGCTTCAGAATGTGAGGGAGCCGGCACACTTACCTTCTCCTTCAACTAATTAAACTACTATATTTGTACAGTTTTATTACCTGTGCTTTAACACAGTGTTCCCATTCATGTAGAGATGTACAAGTAAAATGCAAGGAATTAGAATTGCAAGTACATCCTCTTGCCTCTGGAGGTACGTGCATGCAAGAACATCATTGACTACGCCATACCTGACACAGAAGAAATGGCTAAAATCACAAACTATACCCACCAAACAGCCAGGGAGCATACAGAGCACTCCCCAAACAACAGGGTATCATGGGAACTCTGCTTCAACAGCTGCCACCTCCTGGGAAATCTGACCTCCCTTCTACAACAGCGTATCACACAACGGAAGTGGAGCAGAAAGACAATGTACTTCACACGCCGCTTCCATTTTCAGAAAAATACAGGAATGTAACAGCAGAAACCCGGTGCCAGTCAATTCATACCTTCCTCCTGACACATCAAGCGTGAAGTTTTAAATGTTAGCCCATCCCCCTCAGAATTCAATTTCCGAGACTCTGTCTATCCTTACCTACTGACACCATGTTTTCATAATTCTGCACCATCACCTCTCTGTGAAGCTCCTTCTCCTGGTTGCTTAAAATCTTCCACTCCTCTTCAGAAAAAGCAACAGCAACATCTTCAAAGGTTTCTGGTAGCTGAAAGGACATGAGACGTGTTTTACTGCTCCTGCTTTCACTGCACACATTGAGAAATTTGCAACTTTTCAACAAGAAGGGGACAGATGAGGTTAAAATTTGCTGCCTGAAATGTAGGGATGAACGGATCACCCACTGACAAAGGATAATTCAGTTCTCCCTTTCACTCTAGTGGGTGATGGGTTTTTATTTTATTTATTGACTGAAATGTTTCACCAGGAACGCTCACTGAGCAAGTTGCTCTTCTCACGGTGTGACGGGCGGGGGTACAATGAGGATCTGAAAACAGAGAATTACATATAATAATGGTTGAGGGCAGTTCAGTGATCTGAGGGGCAAGCTAGCAAGAAAGAGGACCACTGCTCATTTTATGCACTGCTGATACAAAATGAGGGGCGGTTTGGCAGTTTAGGACTTTTCAAATTTTTTTTTTCCTTGATGTATTTATCCTCCTCCTCGCTCTGGCATCCCCTCTCCTTCGGGCTCCCAATGCTCCCCAGACCTACCAGTCATCCTCTTCTCGAGCTCTCCTCCAACCTCATATTGCAGCCGACCCCCCAGGGTATCCCGGCGTATCCCTTCGCCAGGCGGGTCCCTCTCTTCCAAGGGAGAAGCACCGGGGGAGGGTCCAGCTCACTAACTATTAGGACCCGGGGGGTGCTGAGGTGGAGGGGGCTACCTGGAAGTTCCAGCGATGTCGTGGAGCAGGGAGAAGTCATCCAGTGGACTCCAGAGCCATTTTCCGGTTTCCAACGTGCCCTGTCATTGTGCCACCTATACAGTGCCTCCAGTTTCCACTGGGGGCTGCTGCTGTGCTAGGCGTCCCATTCCCCCACCCCAGAAGAGGAGAACAGTCCTCCGGACAATCAATCCTCTCCTCCCCTGCAGACCACCGGCACCCCAAGTCAGTTCCCGAACCCGGGTCACCAGCATGGGTAGAGGTAAGGCTCCAGCGCCTCAGCCCTCTGCACCACTGGGCCGACCTAATTTAATTTCTTTATGTTAAAAAAGTTCTTATAGTGGGATGGTTGCTATTACCATATGTGGCCGGGGTGGGGTGCAGAATGGTTCATGATATCATCTTCTATAGATAAAGCAGATGTGGGAGGGACTACAGGGGAGTATTGATAGGGTACTTGGCTGTTAGTTGGTACTCTTGGGGGGTGAGAAGCAGCTGGGTGCCTGGAAGCTGGCAGACAGCATCAATGCTCCAAGTACCCTTACTGGCTAAGCACCCTAATGGTGCAGGTGAGGGGTCAGCTGGGGCACTCGGATTATGGGTGTCAGCTTAGAGTGGCAATCAGGTACTGCCAGAAAGATGGTGGGATGTCAGAGATACTCCTATGTGCCCAGTTGAGGTGGGCACACTCCATGCCCACAAGTGGCTGGCTGCAGGACTTGGGTAGGAGGCACAGGAGACACTCAAGGTGAGCGCCCACCTAGAATAAGAATGCATATAGTGCTTTTCATACACGCTGTATCCCCAAGTGCTTAACAAGCAATGGGAAACTGGTAGTGAAGTGACTGAAATGTGTAGCGGCAGCCATATTGCACATCAAGACCCACATACACAGCCTTGAACAACTGCATGAATTGATCTTATACAAAGGGGGGTGTTGGAAGCATGAGTGCCAGTCACTCTCTGATCCTGTGAGTGGCATTAGGCCCAAAACACCTTGTCATCATGTCGACAGTGTAACATCAAGTGGGATCCTGCAGACAAACAGGGACAGGAACTGGGTACTTGGGATGTGTCTCATAACAATGGGACTTGTGGGTGAGGATCTGGGGCTTTGCACATAGTTTGGGGATTTAGAGGGACCACCAGGAGGGTGCAGGAACCCAAACGGGTGTCCCTTCAAGGGCCTGAAACAGGTTTTCTCAAAGTTAATTGTGGCTATCCTGGTGGAGAGGGGACTAAGAGATCTGTGCCCTGATGCCACTGAGCACCAAGAAACAGATGAAGCAGGTACTGTACCGAGATAGAGCAAGGTAGGTGTGTGCTCTGAGGTACAGGGTAAGGGTGCTGTTACAGGGGCATGCCAGTTCCCATACCCTATAGACCACAGCAGAATGTAGCTGCACTCCAAACAGCTCAAGGCAAACTAGGAACAGCTAAAGAACTTCAAATAGTCCAAGTTTCATTAAGGTGAAGTAAGGTGGGGCCCACCTGGGCAAAGTGCCAGGACATCTGGACAGTGGTCCCCTTGTCTATGCACTGGTTACAGGCTGTTGGATTTGCTACCTGCACTGCAATAAAAGTTCATCTTAGTGAAACCTGGACTATTAGAAGCTCTTTAGCTGTTCATATCATTCACTAAAAATACCATCAACAGCTTAATCTGGTTCAAGGTCAGTTGGCATTCATCTGTATCCCCCTCCTCCAGGTCGTTGCCTGAAAATAGGCAGAATTTGTCCAGTGCACTTACCTGGTCAACAAAACCTAAATAAATAAATAATACACCTTGAACTGTTTGGAGTGCAGCTATCTTTGGCTCTGGACTGCACAGAAACATCGGAGGCCAAGTAGGAGACTCACCTCCATAACGTATGTGGGGAGTCCCCAAACAGTGTTAGGAGATCCTATTACCTGTGTTGCTGGAATGCTATCCCAGTCAGATGGATAACTCATCTACATATTTTATTATGAATTAATGATTCATTATGTACTGTAAGTTATTAGTAAAAAATGTGAAGTATTTTATGTGTATAGATGTATACCTTTTGTATGTATAATTTTTATGAGATATGTTTTGTGTCACCTTTAATTTCAAGTATGCACACTGGGACACCACTGTAACTGAGCATCTGTGCAATGGTAAATAGTTAAATAAACTGACACTGAATCTCATTAACATACTGTATGTGTGTGGTGGGGGGGAGCCCCTGAACAACATTCGAAGAGCCTGTGTCCCTGGAATGCTACCCCAGTCAGGTGGGTACAAGTGTCATCTACATATTATATAGTAAATTAATGATTCATTATGTACTGTAGGTTATCAAGTAAACAAAATGTGAAGTAGGTGTACAGATTTATACATTCTGCATGTGTACTTTTATATATTATTTTTATTTATATATTTCTCATAAGGCTTTTCCCCCATTTTTGTGCCCGCACTCTACCCCAGTCATGCACAAGTGTGAAGGCACATGCACGCCGCAGCTCTTAGCACCCTCCCGATGCTTTGCCGTCCCCACCCGCCTGTGCTACCCATCAGATCTTCACCCAACAGGAGAACTACGGGGGGGGGGGAGAGAGACAAAGATCCTCTCCAGGAGAAGATAGTTGCCATTATGGCTGCTCAATCCTGCACCTTCCCTCCCCTCCTCCAGCTGAGTCCCCGACAACCCGATGGGAGCAGAACTACGGGGGTTGGGGAGACAAAGATCCTCTTCAGGAGAAGATAGCTGCCATTATGGCTGCTCAATCCTGCCCCTTCCCTCCCCTCCCCTCCCCCAGCTGAATCCCTGACAACCTGATGGGAAAGGAACTACGTGGGGGACAAAGATCCTCCAGGAGAAGATAGCTGCCATTATGGCTGCTCAATCCTGCTCCTTCCTCCCTCCCTCCCCAGCAGAGTCCCAGACAACCTGACGGAAGAGGAACTACGGGGGAGAAAGATCCTCCCCAGAATATAGCTGCCATTATGGCTGTTCAATCCTACTCCTTCCCTCCCCTAACCCAGCTAAGTCCCCGACAACCTGAGGTCATTTCCGAATCCGGGTCGCTGGTGCAGTGTAAGGTGTGGCATCCAGCGCCTCAACCCTTAATGCCTCCAGGCTGGCCAATTTTTTTATACTTATTGTGTTACCTTTAATTTCAAGTATACACACTGGGACACCATTGTAACTGAGCATCTGTGCAACAGTAAATACTCAAATAAATGGACATTGAATCTCATTAACATATGTGGGGGGGGGGGAGCCCCTGAACAGCATCTGAGGAACCCACAGCCTGTGTCGCTGGAACACTATCCAGGTAAGGTTGGTTGAAGGGCCAGCCTGACAACTTCCTTATGCCAAGAGTCCACCCTGATATTATTGGGCACCTTGCTGGCCTGCCATGTTTTGTAACAAGTAATGGGTCAGGTGTACAGGTAGTGCTAGTAGAAGAAAGAGTAGAAAAGCCAGGTTTTAGTACAGATGGGGTACCCTGCTAGTAATGTTATAAGTTTCTCCCTGGTCCCAAACCCCTACCCCCATCTGCTTTGATGGCATCTTGCCCCCTCTCTTGACTACCGGTGTAACACTGTTTATTTTGTAACCCTACTCCCCCTCTCCCCTTCTAATTCACATAAATGACAAAGACTCCTCCTGGCTGCATCTTCTCCTTACTAATTATGTGACTTAAGGAACTGCAACTGTTTTTGCCTCCTGTGATATACTTGACCTCAAATAACTGCACCGATCTGTGAAATTGTCAAACCTACTACTGAAGTGCTACACATATGTAGAAATCTGCCCAAAACTATAGATAACTAGATTACTTGCTGTTATATCCTGCACTGTTTCAGGCCCAGTGCTTTGTACCTATAATAAGTGACTTAATGCTCTGTGTTTTGTCCTCTTGTCTTGACATGGAACCTTTGAAAAAGAGCACTGTGCTCAAAGGTTATATCCGAATGATGAAATAAATAAAAAAAAAATACTCAAGGAGTATTGATAGGCCATACAAAGTAACTGCACAGCCAACCAAAGAGGGCAGAGACTGTGCTTTGAGAGACAACTTCTGGGGGCATAGAATGCTAGAATATGCCACTGCAGATAGCTGCTATGTAGCTATCATGCCATGTACTCCTAAGAAATGAGGTGAAATGGCTACCCAGGAAAACTGAAGTACCTTAATGAACTGTATATGAGATGATGAACGGTGGTCTTTGGGCCTGTGATTACTTATTGCGTGAACAAACTTTATCATGAAACCCTCCAGTAAAGTCAAATAGAAACATAGACTTTGACAACAGATAAGGAAAGCTTGGCCCACTTAATCTGCCCATTTCCCGACCTACAGGATAAGCTGCAGATTCTAGTTAACCAACAGCCTATTTCTTCCTACACCCAACAAGAATTGCCTTATGTCTGTCCCATGCATACTTGAATTCTCCCACAGTTTTAGACCCCACAACCTCCTCAGGAAGGCTGTTCCATGTGTCCAACACCCTCTCTGTGAAAAAAAATACTTCCTCACATTGCTCCTGAGCCATTTCCCTTCTTCAAATTGTGTCCTTGTTCTTACATATCTTTTTTATGAAAGATGCTACCTCTTGGACTTTGTCGATTCCACTGAGGTACTTAAAAGTTTCTATCATGTCCCCCCTCTCCCTCCTTTCCTCAAGGGTATACATGTTAAGCTTCTTTAGTCTTTCCTCATATGAATTCTCTTGCAGACCCTGCACCATTTTAGCTGCCTTCCTCTGGACTGCCTCCATCCTGTCTATGTCCTTGCCGAGATGGGGTCTCCAGAACTGGACGCAGTACTCCATATGTGGTCTCACCAACTGTCTGTACAGAGGGATAAAAACTTCCTGTTTTCTGCTGGTGATGCCTCTCCCTATACATCCCAGTCCAATGGTACAGTGTATTCTGTTCCCCTATCTAAAGTGCCCACATCTACCAATTCCAGCAGAAAGTCAAGCAAACCATACAGTTAAGTGCAAGAGGCCCCTACTGAGCATTTCCTCCATATAGCCCTAGACATGAAATTTCCCTAGCCATGCTGGCCCCTATCCAGGGCAGTGATGCAGGTTGGTTACTGTAATGCCCATACTGCTAAGTGCAAGAGGCTCCCAATGAGCAGCCAAATCATATACCCCTAGACATAGGAGTTCTCTAGGCCATGCCTGACCCCCATCCTGTGCAGTGATGCAGGTTGGTTACAGTATCACCTGTACTGCGGAGTGCAAAAGGCTCCCAGTGAACAGTTCCACCATATATCCCTAGACACAGAACTTCCCTGAGCCATGCCTGCCCACATCTAGGGCAGTGATGCTGGTTGGTTACTGTACTGCCTGTACTGCTAAGTGCAAGAGGTCTTCAGAGAGCAGCCTGACCATATGACCCTAGACACCAGAGTTCCATGGGACATGGCCGCCCACATCCATGGCTGTGATGCAGCTCAGTCCTAGGCAGTGATGCTGGCCTGTCCCAGTGCTGCCTGAAGCCGGGGGGGGGGACTGGCATTTACAGTATATTCTCTACAATGTTGCATATGGAGTGAGACAATGCTGAACTTTAGAAACAAGGGTAAATATGCCAGCCTATCAGCACATCAAGAGTGCTACCACTCGCAGCGCCAGTGACCCAGTTTAAAGGACACACCGGATGGTCAGGGGCCAGCCAGGGGTAGGAAAATCAAGCCTCCCAAAGGACACTCTCAGGGGAGCTACCTTCATTGATATACTACCACCTATGGGTATTACTGCACACACTGCCAGTAACCCAGTTTAGAGAACAAATTTAGCTGGTCAGGGGCCAGCCTGGGTTAGGAAAGTCAAGCATCCCAAAGGATGATCTCAGGGCAGCTACCTCCACTGATATACCTCCACCTCTGGGTGTTACTGCACTTACCGCCAGTGACCCAGTTTAGAGAACACGACTGGGTGGTCAGGGGTTAGCCAGGGGTTGGAAAATGAAGCTTCCTAAAAGACACTCTCAGGGCAGCTACCGCCATTGATATAATAATAATAAACTTTTTTATAAAGCGCAATTTATAAATATCAAAGCGTTTTAACAAGAATAAGACTTATACAATGTTAAAACTATAAATAGATTAAAATTCCATAACAAGCAAAATACAGTCAAAATCAGCTAACAGACTATGCAAGACTGAATGTGTCAATTTAAAGTCCTCCACAGTCAGGCACTCATGAACCCGATGAGGTAGAGAATTCCACAGAGTGGGAGCTCGAAAAGCATATGCTCATGTCACAGATGTCTGCAGCCAAACCCTGGGAATCCCTTGCAATCCCTCATTGGTAGAGTGGAGCAGTCAGGAGAGGCAGAAGGGGTAAAGAAGCTCTTGCAGGTAATGCAGTCCCTGTCTGTGTAGGGCTTTATAGGTCAGAAAGCCGACCTTGAATGTGAACTGCCATTGAACTGGCAGCCACTGCAGCCCATGCAGCACAGGCGTAATATGACTAGATCGAGATAGCCCAGTCAGTAACCTGGCTGCCGCATTCTGTACCAACTGCAGACAATGGATATCAACCCCCAGTAGCCCAAGGTACAGGGCATTGCAGTAATCCAGACGGGAGGTCACAAAGGCATGGACCTGTGTCAGGAGATCATCGGGCGGAAACAGATGCTTAATCCGGAAGATATTTCTCAGATGGGAAAATGAGGCCTTGACAATGGACGACACCTGGGCCACCCCCTCATCAAGAATAATGCCCAGACTCTGCACCTGTTCAGAGGACCTCAACTGGTGCCCCCCCCCCCGTCCCCCGAGAACCACCTACCACTTCTGGGTGTTACTGCACACATTGCCAGTGACCCAGTTTAGAAAACACACCTGGGTGGTGAGGGCCCACCAGGAGCAGGACAATCAAGTGTCCCAAAGGATGCATTCAAGGCAGCTACCTCCACTGATATACTACCACCTCTGGGTGTTACTCAACACTGCCAGTGACCCAGTTTAGAGAACACACCTGGGTGGTCAGGGGCCAGCTAGGGGTAGGAAAATCAAGCATCCCAAAGGATGCTCTCATGGCAGCTACCTCCACTGATATACTACCACCTATGGGTATTACTGCACACTGCCAGTAACCCAGTTTAAAGAACACACTTAGCTGGTCAAGGACCAGCCTGGGTTAGGAAAGTCAAGCATCCCAAAGGATGGTCTCAGGGCAGCTACTTCCACTGATATACTACCACCTCTGGGTATTACCGCACACACTGCCAGTGACCCAGTTTAGAGAACACACCTGGGTAGTCAAGGACCAGCCAGGGGTAGGAAAATCAAGCATCCCAAAGGATGGCCTCAGGGCAGCTACCTTCACTGATATATGATTCGATTTGGTTGACCATACTGAGTTATTGAAATTACTCTCTGCAGTCTGTTTCTCAGATGATGTGGTTGCCTGGTTTGGAGACTACCTCTCCGGCAGAAACCAGAGAACTTCCTTGTGTGGTTTAACATCTTGTGAAGCTACTATAAGTTGTGGAGTCCCACAAGGCTCGATACTTGGACCCCTTCTTTTCTTTTTGTTAATTAACTTCCTAATTTATTTCAACACACTGAACTTATTTCGTATGCAGATGATACTGTTTTATTTCATTCTGGTCATGATTTATCTACACTACAAGTCATATTACAATCTGAATTTAGTTTATTACACTCTTGGTTTAAAGTTCACAAACTTGTATGAAATTCCAGTAAAGCAAAAACAATGTTTTTTCCAGTCTTAGTTAATGTCCCTCATCTGAATTATTTTTATATGATAATTTTTGAAATCAAATTGAGCAAGTGAGGGTGTTCCAAGTATCTTGGTCTGTCACTAGATTCTCATCTTACCTATGACACTCCTGTCACTGATTTAATTAATAAGCTTGATAAAAGGCTGGGCTTTCTTTTTAAAATACGGAAAAATCTTACTATTGAAGTTAGACATATGTTAACCCACAGTTTATTATTGTCAGTTCTTGATTACGTTTCTGTGATTTATTCGTATACAGCGGAGGCACTGATTGCTAAACTAAGGTCTACTTGTAATAGTAGAATTCGATTTGACATTGGTTGTCCAAGGTCTACTCATCAATGTATTCTATATAATTTATTCAATAGTTTGCCTTTGGATCAGCATTTTAATTTTCATTCAATACTGTCACGTAAAACCAGGATGAACCCACCGACACACAATAGTAAACCATGTTAACAGTGTGGAGGGGTTGTGGGATAACAGACGGACAAGACAGCGAACTTCAGGTTCAACACACAATCTCCATGTGATGTTTATTCAAAATACAGGAAATAAGCTTCTGCAATGCCATATTCCTTCTTCAGTACATCAGTTTGCAGCAACAGACTATGAATGTTCTTTCTCTGCACTTAGCCAGCACCTACTGACACTGATCTCTGAGCTAACCACTTTTTATTGAAAACCCTTTATCCCTATGTGGGCCCCGTTTGCTTGGGTAGTGGGGGCTCAAAAGGAAAAAGAAAAAAAAACAAGCTAAAAACAAAGAACCTTAGTGCAGAAACACTGAAAAAAGGATTACCCAAAGTGCATTGGCAACAAATCAAGCTTCAAAGAAATACAATATCATACATACTTCCATAATGCAAATCACCATGGAATATATGCAAATCACCATGAAATTTCATACTTGTTCAGTTTACAACAATTAACATGCATTTTAAATAGCGCAACTAAAAATTTATATAATAGTCAGCTAGTACTTTTTACCATTATCAAAAACACCTAGTGCCATGGTATTTTCAACATTTACAGGTTTCATACTGTGCCCAAAAAGTGTGCAATAGCAGGAGCAAGCGCAAGTCCAATGCACCCATGCGCAAGAGGTGTGATATTCAAAAAGTGAGCTGGCCAAGATGTGCCTACAGCCGACGAATTAATATCGCACTACCTGCGCCATAGCGCAACTAGGGAGGGGAAGCTGAGCATATCTGATGCACCATAGTGCAACAAGGGATGTTCAGCTGAGCAGGCCAGAGGCGCCATAGCGCAACAAGGGATGCCCCCAGCAGCAGGGCAGCAATGCAACAGCACAGCCAGGGATGCAGGGGCCCACCACCCATGCCACAGATGGGCAGAGGAACACACAGCAGAACAGACATCGTCCCCCCACACCCCATGCACTGCACAACTGGGGAAGGGCTGGAATAACCACTGGCCCATGGAGACAAGCAACCAACCCACAGCTGGGCCATGGTGCCCCATCACACCCCCTGGCAAGCTGTGACCGGCACACAAGGAGGCCGACCACCCCATGCCACACCATCCCCCAATGCAGAGCACACCCTGCACTGTGACCCCAGACACCCTGCCCAGGAGCAGCATCCACCAGTGCAGGATACCCCATGCATGCCACCACCCCCACTGTGACAATGCAACCCTGTGCACCACAGAACCATGCAAGGCAGCCCCACCACGAGCACCCATCAGTGGGTGGCAGCACACAGCAATGCAACGATGGCATATACAGTGCCACCATGCACAGCCCCCCAAGGTACAGCTGAGAGACTGACCATGCATCAGCACACAAGGTACCCCACACGTGACAGGGCATGCCCCGGACCCCACCACCAGTGGTACAGCACCCTGCACATCCTCCCAAGGACACACCCTGATCCAGCACTGGCCACAACAGCCAGCGCAGACACCCACAGTAGTGCGTGGAAGCATGCACCACACCAGATTCAACACAGTGCATGGACAAACACCCATCCATACCCAAGGGCACACCAACACAGGGACGCAGTAGCAGGGCAACCAAGCCCCCAGCGTGGGGCCACGGAAACCGTGTACACACGGCCAGCACTCCTCCATGGCACAGGAGTGCCAGCCACCCTGCGCAGGCACTGTGGAGCTGTACACCACCAGCATTTGCCCGGAGCACAAGTCACAGACAGTGGTGCACATCCCCTGCAACACACACAAGCCACAGCACGGAGGTGGGACAACAACAGCAGAGGCCACAGTGTCACCTGAGGCAGACATGCACCACACCAGTGACAGGAGCAACCCAGCATTGTGACGGGTACAGTGGCTGTCCTGCATGGACAGCCACCACTGACATGCCAGCAGACCGTGAAGGTCATAGACAGCAAGGGTGTCAGCTGCACAGGCCATGGATGGGCTGACAGGGGCGCATGGACACAGTGCATGCACCATGGACCACTGCACACAGTCATCCAGTGCACAGGGAACAACACACAAATCACAGACAGTGACTGATAGCTATGCCCACACCATAGTCACTTCCCCACGGACACACACACATACCTATGACTGCAAAACCCCCCATGATGCCATGCACACCACTGCAGCTGAGCACCTATAGCCCACTGCAAATCAGAGACCACCACAGTTTTCATATCAAAAGAATTGTAATCAAAAACATCAAACAACACTATTTACAACTATGTACAAATGTGTGGGGGGAGGGCCACAAACAAGGTGGGGGTAGGTAGGGGGCAGGGATGAACAAATGGTACAGGAAAGGAGGGGTGTGAGGGTGGGTCCAGGGGGTAGGGGAAATCAGGGGCATATATATGGTCAGTGGGAGCCCCACTCCCCACTCCAGCTGCTCCACCTTCCATGTTTCCACCGGACCCCCAGCAGCTCAATCTGTTGCAGGATGTCCAGCAATGCCCTCGCCATGGTCAGTATTTCCTGCAGCACCTCCCTGATTGCCTGCAGCTGGCGGACACCTAGGACAAGGGATCACAGTGAATGCACAGCCCCATACAGCCTGCCCACTGTGTATGGCATACGGCAGTGGGACATGCCTCTGTGATGGTGTGTGACCACCCACAGTGATCACCTCCACAAGACCTGCCCACCCAGGTGCATACAGCCATGCGGACCACTGCACACACCCACCGGCCAAGTCCTGCACAGCACCACCATGGCTGTTTAGTGACATGGCTATGTGGTGTGAAGGCAGTGGCACAGCCATGTACCCAGTGCATGCATGGACCACCATTGATGCACTCCTAGACATGCAGTGCCACTGGACAGTGCTGACTGTAACAAGTTGCGTGTATGGCAGTGGTGTCAATGGATGGTGGCCATGCCCCGCTGCCCGCCCTGTTACACAGCATGCAATAGTAATCATGGAGGTAAGGCACTCACCATCAACAGGTTGGTCCCTAGGGTGCTGCGGACCTTCGCCCCTCCTATTGGTCCAGTCCTCCTGCTGGTGCCTCTGCTACCTCACCAGCCATCTCTCTTCTGGCCCTAAGGTGCAAACATGGAGAGAGGAACATCAGTACAATCCTGTAGCAAAGTTCCCCTGCCCCTATGTGTTGTGCAATCCCACCCAGCCAGATCCACCCACCCCACACCCTGATAACACCACCACAGCCAACACCGGATGGCCCCCCCCATGTTCCGGACACATGCAACCGTGATACCCATATGGAAGATAAAAGTGTATGGACATTACACCTACCTGGCCATGGCACCGTGCCCCTCCTGGCACATGTCCGCAGGTGGGCAAGCAGGTCTGGGTCCCTCCGCCTTAGGTCCCCATACCTGTGACAGCACTGCTCCACCATCTGCCCCATTCCTGCGGCCTCCTCCAGGGCGTCGGCCACCTCCTGCCACACCTGGCTCCTAGACCTGTCCAGGGGTGTCTCCCCAAACAGTGGGCCAAAAAGTGGCTCAACAATGGCAACCAGGTTTGCCATTTCGATCTGGCTCCACTGGGCAGCTCTCCTCCGCACCATCTCTCTTGCTCAGTAGGTTCAAAATGGCACTCTGTAGCACTGTTCCACCACGTGCAGATGCTGCGTGGTACAGCACTGCCATTCCCTATCTCGCTGTCACTGAACAGCGTGACAATGGTGCACCCATGCCTGATGCATGGTGCCTAGGGGCAAAGGTTGGGCACAGGGTCAAGGGTCTCTGGTGCATGGACAGGCACAGCACCATTGGAATCCAATGCGTGTAGCGCAATTGGGTGCCTGTGTGCTACCTCCAGTAGTGGCCTACCGTACTGTTGCCCCAGTGCTCCTACGATGCCCCAGTGCCACAGCGCCATGTAGGTGAACATCACTGTAGTGCCACTGGTGCAATGGTGGCCATGCCCTGCATTGCATCCCGTGCACAGCACATCAGCAGCATGGCAGGCACTTGCATCAGCAACCTGGGCATGCACAGTTAGGTGTGTACTGCGCATTTCACAGAACTGTGCCCTTGGCTCAGCATGTTCAACACAATTGTGCAAAGTGCAACAGTGCGATATTCAGCCGTCATATGCAAATCAGCTAATCAGCCATTCAGTGGCGCAGCACTGCAATTTGCATCCACTTAAAGTTGCGCCTCACCTCATTTGCATGGGTTGCGCTATAAAAGTGTGCCATTGGGCTGCACTGGCCATAGTCAGTTACTGCAGTCTATTGGTGAGTTGCATGCTGTTTGGGAGCATGGACTGTGGATTTTGGGACATGCATGGGAGTGCACAGTCACAGGTAACAACTTTCATTCTCACAGGCTAAATCATGACCGAGCGAGTTGTGGGAGAGGAGGAACAGAGTGGTGGGAGGAGGAGGAGGCCTAATTTCACCAAGGCCGAGACGGATGCCCTGTTTGAGGCCTACCTGGACCAGAAGCAGCTTCTCAGCAGACGGCAGGGACAGACCTGTGCTGCTGCATGGGAGGAAGTGGCGCATGCAGTGAACCTGCATGGCAGCCACCAGTGCTCCGTGCAGGAGTGTAAGAAGAAGATGGGCACAGACAGGAGGAGGATAAAGGAGAAGGTAGCTGCCATCAGGGCAGCACGAGCTGCAACAGGTGGGGGACAGCCGGAGGTGCTACGCCTGACTCCACAGGAGGATAGGGTTGCTGGCAGCATGCAGCGTTGTGCCATTGAGGGTGTTCTGGGTGGTGGCTTAGAGATGGGTGGTAGCCCGTCACTGCATGGTAGGTCATGGTCTGTCTATTGGGGGGGGCAGGGTAGGTCACATGCAGTAATGCAACTTTGTTTTCCCTTACAGATCCTGAGCATCTGCATGGGTCAGCGGTGGTGGGCCTCTCCACTGAGGCCAGTCAGATGGAGATGGAGTAGGGCCCATCCACCTCCACAGGTATACGTGGCTCAGTGCGACAGTGGGCCCACCTGGCTGTCCAGATTGATGTTGTTGGAACAGGTGTGGAGGAGGCCTTGCCCGTGTCCCAGCATGCCAGCGTCCATGGATGCCAGCATGCTGTGACTCGGGCTGGTGCCGGGTCCGTCACCGATGATGATGTCGCTAACACCATGGGCAGTGACACGTGTGTGCCACAGGATGGCCACACAGCAGATAACATCACGGCCATGGCTGTGGGTGGTGCCGCCGTGGAAGCCTGTGTGACATCACAGTTCCAGCCTGTGCCTGTCAGCACCAGTGGGGCAGCACTGGTGTGTGTACAGGACAGTAGGACTGTTGTGGCCACTGCGGCAGCACCAGTGAGCCCTGGGGAGGGGCAACATCAGCAGCCGGCCAATGTGCTTGGGGGTACAGTGTCAGGGGGCGGTGTCAGTGCACCACCTGTGGACATGCCCAGACCCGGTCCTGATGTGCAGCGCCCACTGTCAAGGGGTGCTGAGCATCAGGGCTGCGCACACCCTGAGGCACAGGATGCTGAGGAGGCAGATGACCTCTTGGATGAGCACACCCGCATACTGCAAGCATCAGTCAACCAGCAGATGCAGCTTGCAACGTTGGTGGATGCACTGCGTGCGGCTTTGGAATGGGCAGAGGAGCATCGCAGCAGAGACACTGCTCTGATCCTGGCAGGGATGGACTGGTTGCAGTAGGATGTGACCACTGCCACTGACAGGTAGACACAGGCATTCACTGCTGTCATGGCCACAATGAGCACACAGCTATTTGCCCATGCATCGCAGACACCATGCAGTGCACTGTCCAGCCCCCATTCCCGGCGTCATGCGACACCATCCTTGTCGACACCGGGTTCAGCTGTGGGCATCCCGAGCACGCCTGGCACAGGCATGTTTGGTGTGCTGCAGACCCTCTGCGCGAGCACCATCACGTTCATGCAGTGGAAACCCTGGGGGACCATCAGTGAAACCCCATGAGGCCAGTGGTCAGCCTGTCAGTGCTGGCGGGTCTCAGCGGGGCCGCCCATGCATCCGTGGCAGCTGGGGCACTGTGGCACATGACTGACCTGTCTCCCAACGTGGCTACTGTCTGGTGCTGCCCTGTGTGCATTGTGTCATTCAGCAGGCAATGCATGGGTGGGTACCCGGCCCTGCACGCGGACACACAGTCCACCTGCACACCTTCCCGGCTGCTGTCCGCAGTTGTGTGTGCATGATGATGCCTGCATTGCACTGTACACCAAAGTGCAATGGTGCTCAGCATCTGACACATGCACAATGACAGGCAGTGGGCGTGGTGGTCTGTGGACATGTGTGTGGCTAGGGGTGGCATTCTGGATCGGTGTGCCTCCTACACTTTGTGCATGTCTGGTGCATTGTGTGTGTGTGTGTATGTGTGTGTCTGCGTGCCATGTTAGACCTCACCTATCCCTGGTGGTGTGTGTGGTTCCATGCCCGGACAGTTCCCTTGACGGCATGCACCCTGGTGTGTGTCCATGTGTGTTTGTGGGTTGTGCCTTAGCCACTGGTGGTGGCACATGGCCCCATGACTTACCTGGGTTGGCTGAAGTGCTCCTCCGTGATGGTGTCCCAGTGCAGCTGTTCCAGCTGGAGCAGTCAGGGGTCCCGTCACCCAAGGGGGGGCTGCCCATCACCACTGTCACTGGCATCCTCATCGTCCCCATCGCTGTCCCCCTCTTTGACCTGTATGGCTATCCCACATTCGTTGGCCATGTTGTGCAGGATGCAACAGGCCAGGAATAGCCCGCAGGCCTTTGAGAGGCTGTACTGTAGGGCACCACCGGAGGCGTCCAGGCAATGGAAACGTGTCTTCAGCATCCCGAACACCCGCTCGATGACATTACATGTGGTGGCATGTGCCTCATTGTAGCGTTGCTGCAATGGGGTCACGGGCCACTGGTAGGGTGTGAGCAGCCAGGGACGGAGTGGGTATCCACTGTCACCTGTGTGTAGAGGGTGGAGGTTAATTTGGTGATCAGCATCGCCCTGCCCCAGGCCATGTAGGCCACTACCCATGTCACCTCTGACCATGCCCCCCCAGGCCCTATGATTGTTCTTGTGGTTTCCATACTCACCTACTAGGTGGCCAGTGGGGATATCCCCACTCTCGAATCTGTGGCACAGTGCTGACTGGTGCCAGATGAAGGCATCATGTGCTCCCCCAGGGTGCGTGGCACAGACATTGATTATGCACCCCCTGGCATCCCACACCACCTGGCAATTGATGCTGGGATAGCCCTTGTGATTTATATATGCAGCCCCCTCAGGGCCAGGTGGTGTGCGGATGGCCACGTGGGTGCAGTCTATTGCCCCTAGCATGCCAGGCATACGTACTACCCTGTGGAACTCCTGTATGTTTGCTGTGCACTCCACCGGTGTGCTGGGGAAATGGATGTACTCCACAGCATGTGGCAGCAGTGCGCTGAGCAATTGGGTGAGGTGGCATGACATGGCTGACTGGGTTATGCCTGTGGTGTCCCCTGTTGGTCTCTGGAAGGTACCCGTGGTGAGCAAGCACATGCAAGCTGTCACTTTCATCTCCACTGACAGAGCATGGTTCCGTCGTGTGGGTGCCTGCATCACATTACTGCACAGCTCACAGAGCCACCTCAGAATTGCCCAATTCAGGTGGTACCAGCCCACGATCTCCGTATCACTATACAGCTCAAAGCTGGTGCGGGCTCGGTACTGTCTGTTGGGGGCATACCGCCAACAGGCCCATCCACGGCCACGCCCCCCTGCTGCCTGCCTTCTCACCCCCCTCATTACTGCCTCCATCTGGATGGTGGCATTGGCCATGTCCCTGGCTTGTGTCCCCCCCAGCAGCTGTTTCTGTACTCCCCCTGCTGTCCTGGCTGCTACTTCCCCTGCACCGGGAACACCTGACTGTGCTGGCCTCACTGCTGCATGGCAAGTACTTCCTCCTTCTGCACTGTGGCTCCCCACACCTTTCCCTGAGCCTGTGGGTTCCAGGTGCCCTTTCCCTGGCCTGCCCTGTGTGTCCCTGCTGCCCAGTTTCTCTTGCTAGAGTTCAGCCTCATGTGCCTTCCCTCTAGCGTTCTCGCACCTCTCCCTTGCTCCTTTTTATTTTGGCTCATTTCCGCTATGGCGCAACTTCCGCTGGCTCCCCTATTGCGCACGGCGCATGTTGTTGAATATCGCACTACGCTAGTTATGCATTGTTCCTCCCCCTTCAGTTGCACATACATTCACTATCATTGTGCTGTTGCTCAGCGTGATTTGGGGGTGCAACTGCCTCCTGCTGAATATTGCAGAATGGCACATTTTCAGACTTGCACATGGCGCAACTCTTTTGAATATCTGAGCTAACCTGTTTTGCATATGTTCAGAGGTCACCACAATAACCTCCCTATACGAGGACCAGAGCAGGAAAAGGAAAATTAAAGAGGACACTCTAGCATAATCAAGAAATAGAAGGGGTGCCAATAGGTGTCCAACCTTATGGACTACAAATTGTAAAGGATCGATTAGGCTAAGAAAACAGAAGAACTGTTGCAACAGATTTAAGAAAAGGTTTGTCCTCAAGAGTGGTAGGAGCTTCCTATCACATATCCACCACCTTAAAAGGGAAGTAGTTATTGCAGACTGCTTACCACCTTCCTGTCCCAAGAAGGGATGGAGTGCCACCCATCCATCTTCAGAAACACTGTCTCACCCTATTAACGATAAACATTCTATCATAAGCATGGTGGATATCACCATTCTTTACCCTGAGGCATTAACACATTTTTCAACAGAGACTAACGGTACCTTTCCTGAACTATCAACAATTTCTCTGGGGTGAGTAATTACCTACTCCAACCCCACCAGATATGTTGGTTTTAAGCAGGGGGCCCAGTCCTAGGTTCAACCCATCTACATAAACTCACTACATCTCTTGATTCATTTCACTTGCTACAGACACCTGAAGGTAGACACTCTTTTGGTGTTACCCCAACACAGGTTCCAATCTATTTTCCACCCACCTCCTCCTTTGTAGGTTTTTCATCTACAGGAGGGACAGGGAGGGTAAAAGAGGAGGAGGAGGGGTAGCTCTCTACATAAGGGAAGGAATCAAAGCAACAGAACAAAAGGATAAAAAGGGAGGAGAAGAAGCACTGTGGGTCAATTTGGAGACAGGCAATGGCACCACAATATGCACAGGGGTTGTATACAGACCCCCAATCTCAGGGGGAGGAAATGGACTAGGAAATGATAGAAAGTATCCTTAGAATGGCAGAAAAAGGGGAGATATTGCTGATGGGGGATCTGAATATGCCAGATGTTAACTGGAGTGCATCTGCAGCAGCCACTTCTAAGAGTGGGGTCATTCTAGATGCCCTACAGGGGGTATGTCCTAGACAACTAGTATTGGAACCCACTTGAGAGGGAGCAATCTGGAACCCACTCGAGAGGGAGCAATCTTAGACCTCATACTCTCAAATGGAGATGACGAGAGGATCACAGATTTAGAAGTGGGTAGCCGTCTAGGAACTAGTGACCATCGAACAGTAGGGTTCACGACAAACACAACAGTAGAGTCAAGCCATACAAAGGCAACAGTACTGGACTTCACAAGGGCTGACTTTGCAAAAATGGGTGAGTGCCTAAGGAATGGACTAGCAAATGGGCAGAAAGGAGGGGTGGAAGAACAATGGGGAATAATCAAAACTGCCATCACAGAGGCAACAAGCATTTGTGTGAAGCAAATAAACTAAACAAAATGATATAAGAAACCAATACAGTTCTCAAAGAAGGTGGCAGGGATGGTTAGGGAGAAAAAGAGAGCATTCAGGAAGTACAGGGAATCACAGAAGGAGCAGGACAGAGAATTGTATCAGTTAAAGCAAAAGGAAGCAGAAAAGGCAGTCAGAACAGCAAAGGCCCAAACTGAGGAAAAGATAGCCAACTCAGTTAAGAAGGGGGATAAAACCTTCTGTGGGTACATCTGAGAGTGAAGGAAGACCAAGAAAGGGATAGTGAGGCTTAATAAAGAGGAGGGGGTGGACAGAGGGTGAGACTGAAAAGGCAGAGATACTAAACAAATATTTTTGCTTAGTATTCACAAATGAAGAGGGAGAGGTACCTAAACCAAACAATAGAAACACGCTGGATACGGGGGTTGATACCAGCCCATTCACAGAAGAAAGGGTTCTGAAAAACTCTTAAAACTGAAAGCAATGGGGCCTGATGGGATTCATCCCAGAATTCTAAATGAACTAAGGGTAGAACTAGTGACACCACTGACTATCCTCTCTGATAAATCATGGGAGGATGGGGTGGTACCTGAGGACTGGAGGAGGGCAGATGTTATTCCACTTCATAAAAGTGGGAGCAGGGCAGAAGCAGGAAACTACAGACCTGTTAGTTTAACCTCAGTGATTGGGAAAATGATGGAATCACTTCTGAAGGAAAGAATTGTTGAGTACTTTGAGGCCAGAGGAGCGCAGGACCCAAGGCAGCATGTATTCACAGTGGGAAGGTCATTTCAGATGAATCTAATAGATTTCTTTAACTGGGTGATCAAAGTAGTAGATCAGGGAGGGGCTGTGGACATGGCCTGCTTAGACTTTAGCAAGGCATTTGACACAGTCCCACACAAAAGATTAATATACAAGTTGGCCAGCCTGGGAGTGGGTCCCAAGATGGTAGCCTGGATAAAGAATTGGCTGGAGAACAGGACACAGAGGGTAATAGTAAACAGAGTCCACTCTGAGGAAAGGGGGTGACTAGTGGGGTACTGCAGGGTTCAGTACTAGGACCGGTCCTCTTTAATGTCTTGATAAGCAACATTGCAGAGGGACTGGAAGGAAAAGTATGTCTCTTTGCAGATGACACAAAGATCTGCAACAGAGTTGAAACACAAGGTGGGGTGGAAAGGATGAGAAGGGACCTGGCAAGGCTGGAGGAATGGTCAAATGTATGGCAGCTTAGATTTAATGCTAAGAAGTGTAAAGTAATGCACCTGGGAAACAAAACCCAGGGATGAGTACACAATGGGGGTGAGATACTAACAACAACAAAAATAGAAGGGGACCTGGGGGTAGTCATATCAGATGACCTAAAGGTGAGCAAGCAATGTGAGAGTGCAGTAAGGAGGGCTGGGGGGATACTGGGATGCTTAGGGAGAGGCATCACCAGTAGAAAACAAGAAGTTGTTATCCCTCTGTACAGACAGCTGGTGAGACCCCATCTGGAGTACTGCGTGCAGTTCTGGAGACCCAATCTCCACAGAGACATAGACAGGATAGATGTAGTCCAGAGGAGGGTAATTAAAGTGGTGCAGAGTCTGCACCAGAAGACATATCAAGAGAGACTTAAGGAGCTTAATATGTATAGCCTCGGGGGGGGGCATGATAGAAACTTTCAAGTACCTCAAGGGAATCAGCAAAGTCCAAGAGGGTAGCATCTTTCAGAAAAAGAGGTGTGCAAGAACAAGGGAGCACAATTTGAAGCTGGGGGGGTGGCTCAGAGGTAATGTGAGGAAGCATTTTTTCACAGAGAGGGTTGTGGATGCATGGAACAGCCTTCCTGAGGAGGTTGTGGAGTCAAAAACAGTGGTGGAATTCAAGAATGCATGGGACAGTCATAAGGCAATTCTAGGGGTTGGGGTAGGAAGAAGTAGGCTGTTGGTTAGCTAGGATCTGCAGCTTATCCATTAGGTAGGGAAATGGGCAGACTGGGTGGGCCAAGCAGTCCTTATCTGCCATCAAATTCTATGTTTCTATGTTTCTATCAAAAAAATAAAACACATGTACCGCCTCCTTGATCTTAACATACTGTAACATGTTGGCAATATTAGCATCTTTAGCCTGCATTATACCCCAGTTAATACTGTTAATAGATTTAGCTGCATCAATGCAAGAAAAAGTCCCTTCAGCCTCATCGGCTTCTTCTTACTTGCTTGGAGTCTTCAACCCCACCACAATATCACTAGGCACAGTCTTACCTGGGGTCTCACATTGAAGTTCCATACTTGCATCTCCAACCTCCAAGAGGTAACATCCTGGGAACACAGGAAACCAAGGAATATCCTGCTCAGTCAGGGGGTCCTCCTCAAACTGAGCCCATGAAAAATCCTCCTCCGACTCCTTATCCAAACTCTCCAGCAGGAACCTCTTGAGCACCTGGAACTAGTGTTCCACCTCTCTGCGTAGTTGGTCTGCCTCCAGCCATTGCCCACTCAGCTAGTGGATCATCCTCATCAGGGTCTCCACCTCCTGGGTGTTGTCTCTTGCACCTCCAGTCTGCCTCGACTTGCATCTCTTCACCTTCAGACTTGGCCTTCCTCCAAGCTCCCGGGTCTAGTCTAGGCAGCAGCTTTTCTCCATCTATCAGCTATGGTTCTGGTCAGAACTCCACAGACTTTCTTCTCTGGGTTCTGCTCTGGCAACTCCTGGTGCATTGGTCCACCTGGAATATCTGGGCAATATCCACCAGAAAACATCCCTCTTTGGCCAGTCCAGATGCTTGCAGCAAATTATCCCACTTCTAACACCAAGTCTGTGGATGGGGTTGTGGGATAACAGATGGACCAGACATCGAACTTCAGGTTTAACACACAATCGCCATGTGATGTTTATTCAAAAATACAGGAAATAAGCTTCTGCAATGCCATATTCCTTCTTCATGACATCTGTTTGGAGCAACAGACTATGAATGTCCTTTCTCTGCACTCAGCCAGCCCCTACTGACATTGATCTTTGATCTAACCACTTTTCAGTGAAAACCCTTCATCCATATGTGGGCCCTGTTTACTTGGGTAGTGGATGCTCAAAAAGAAGAAAAAAAAAAAAAGCAAGCTAAAAACAAAGAACCTCAGTGCAGAAACACTGAAAAAAGGGTTACCCCTAAGGGCACTGGCAACAAATCAAGTTTCAAAGAAATGCAACATCATACATACTTCCATAATGCAAAGCATTATGGGATATATGCAAATCACATAACATTTCAGGCTTGTTCAATTTATAGTAATTTACATGCATTTTAAATAGTACAACTAACTTAATTTCTATAATAGTCACCTAGCATGTTTTACCATTATCAAAAACGCCTAGTGCCATGGTATTTTCAACATTTACAGGTTTCATAAACATAAGGTATATACATCAAGATATTTTATGACATAGTGCAATGACATACTAAATCCAACAATGATAAACACAACCTGTTTTACATATACACGGTCACCACAATAACCTCCCTGTACGAGGACCTGAGAGGGAAAAGAAAAATTAAAGAGGACACTATAGCATAGTCAAGAAAGGGAAGGGGTGGCCAACCTTATGGACTAGACATTGTAAAGGATAGATTAGGCTAAGAAAATAAAAGAATTGTTGTAACAGATTTAAGAAAAGGTCGGTCTTCAAGAGTGGCAGGACTGTCACAAACAGCACACCCATAGGACACCATTTTTCACAAACAAATTCCCTCTCTGACTTATCTGTCCTGATACTAAGAGGCAACTTCAAAAATACACAGGACAGAATGACATGGGAACTGAAATATATCAGACAATTTAAATCTAAAATGTTTGCGGTCTTAATCTGGACATTGGATTTATGCCACACTAGCAAACTGAAATTCTTTTGTTATTTGTTACCCCAAGATTTTTTCTGTGTTCCTGCCAGCTCTGTTTCTAATTACCTGTTCCTAGCATCCTTCCTGCCTCTCTTATAAATATCTTTTCAGCTTCAGTCCTGCCCACCCCCTACCCCACCCTTGATTAGTTCTTCTCACACATCACTGTGTATACAGACCTACACTATGTTTATCTAGGCCCACATATTCAGCGGATGTGCTGCACCCCTACACCACCCCCTGATTAGTTCTTCTCACACACATCACTGTGTATATGCGGGACACGTGATGGGCAGGAGTGGGATATGTAAAATATTCTCACTCCTGCAAAGTGAGCTCTGGATACTCACGAGTGCAGAAGTCAAGAATCCCAGGACAGAGTACTACCTGGGTGGAGTCCGAATATCTGCATCAGAGGGGATAAGCACCTGGGAATGATAATCACTAGTGACTTGAAGCACTCTAAATAGTGCAAGAAAGCAGCAGCAAAGGCAAACAAGATGACGGGATGCATATCTAGGGGGATCAGTAGTAGGAGAGAAGAGGTTATACTGCCCTTGTACAGATCACTGGTAAGGCCGTATTTAGACTATGGAGTTCAGAACTGGTGCCCACACCTCAAAAATGACATTAACCTCACTGAAGAAGGTCCAAAGAAGGGCTACAAAGATGACAGCAGGGTAAGGCATATGAGGAGGGTTTGAGGGCACTGAACATGTACTCCCTGGAAAACAGGAGAGGGAGAGGGGATATGATTGTGATCTTCAAGTATTTGAAAGGGATAAATAAGGTTGATAAGGAAAAAGTCTCTTTAAGCTGAGTGGCAACCATAACACAAGGGGGCACAGTCTTAAGCTGGAGGGTGGGAGGTTTAGGTGGGAGGTCAGGAAGCACTTCTTCACAGAGAGGGTGGTGGACACTTGGAATGTACTGCCAGAAGAGGTGATCTCGTTGAAGACGTGGGCAGCCATAAGAGAGGCTAGGATAGGCATAGGGAGCAAGTAAGGATGATGGGTAGGGAGGATGGGAGGAGTGGGGAGGGAGGGGAAGGACAGTGGCTCAAGTTGTGGACCCTGCAATATGAGCAGACTTGATAGACCAAATGGCCTTCTTCTGCTGTCTTCTTGGTATGTACATATGTTCATTTATACAATAAGTGTGGGAGTGATTGTGCAGCATGTATTCTACTTAGTTTCTTTGGTTTTTGCTGTTTTCTGAGTGTGTGGTTTTTGCTATTTTTAGTAGGTAATTTCTATTTAGAAATCTCTCCTCCTGAATTGAAAAAAAACATTTTGATGTTTTAGTTTGGCCAAAATGGTAACCGCTGTATTTTTCTGTACTCTGTGTAGTGCTCTGCTCCTTGCGGTGTGAAATGCAGTGCTGGAATGCAGCTCCAGGTAAAGGAGGACTGGAGAGCTGCAGGTAGCTAATAAGGCAGCCAGAGTTGGTTTATTTTCTGATGAGGTAACCGCAGTGGGTTTAGTTTTTGTTATCACACTCTGGTGATGTCAGCAGAGTGTGATATCTCATGGTGGTAGTTTTATGCTGAAATAAAGAATGGTATATCATCTCACCCCTATTGTATAAACAAACCTTACACACTGTTTATCTAGGCCCTCATACTGAGACAAGATGCACTGTTAATCCTTGTATGTGGCACACATCTCTGGACTTACATGGGCCATCGGGGGCGCAACCATATTCAAAAACCACCAATGTGCCACGTACTCTCAACTGCACCGCCGTGCACAAAATTTTGATGCCTCTATGTAAATGAGGGGTCCTCCCATGCATATGCCGTCCATCAAAATATTGAGACACACCCAAAGCACAACTATGACCAGTTGTGCCGGCACATAGTTACGCTTTTGAAACTAACTATGCATGGGGCAAGTTGGTGCCCTGTGCACTGTCTTGGGCCGGGTACACATTTACCCCTCCCCAGTCCTGATCACAGCACAAAAAGTAGAATCCTGTAGCCCCTTTCCCATAGTGTAAGGACTCCCCTCCCCAGCCCCGATCATCATTACATAAAATTCTGTCCTCGATCACCTTGGTGGTCTATTGTGACCCCCCGCCCCAAACATACTAACATACTAAAATGCCAGCAGAATAGGCCTAATGGTCTTTCATGTCCGCTCGTTTGGTCAGCCCCCACCCTGGGAGCTGGCCTTGCTGTCCCCCTCGCCCTCTCTGGCTTCTTCCTTCCCAGTCCTGGATATTCTCACTGCACAGGACTTTGCTTCCAGAACCCTTCCCCTGTACCTGTCCCCCCCCTCTTGAACCCCTCCACTGTCTCTGCCTCCATCAGCCCCCTGGGCAACACATTCCATGGCTCCACCACCCTCTCAGTGAAGTAACACCTCCTCCTTTCTCCCCTGAATCTCCCCCCTCCAGCTTCCACCCATGCCCTCTAGTTGCCCCCCTCCTTCCTTCGGAGTACCCTGACTGCTCCTCCACTATTTACCCCCTTCATGTACCTGAAGACACTGCAAATGCTTTAATGCCTCACTACATTTGGGGTGTTTACCTCAGGACTGGAGGATGGCTCATGTGGTGTCCCTCCACAAGAGTGGCCCCAAGGATGAACCGGGGAAACTACAGACCAGTGAGCCTCACATCCATCGTGGGTAAGCTAATGGAGACTATCCTGAAGGAGAGGCTGGTGGCCCTCCTAGAGGCCAAAGGACTACAGGACAGCAGACAGCATGGCTTCATATGTGGCAGATCCTGCCAAACCAACCTGGTCGAGTTCTATGACTGGGTAGCTAGCAACTGGACAGGGGCCATGCAGTGGATGTCCTGTATCTGGACTTCAGTAAGGCATTTGACTCAGTGCCACATGGAAGGCTGGGAAGGAAGTTAGTAGCCACAGGGGCAGGTGCAAAGCTGGTGAGATGGGTAGGAAATTGGCTGCAGGGAAGGCAACAGAGGGTGGTGATGGGTGGGGAGCTCTCACACCCAAGGGCAGTGACGAGTGGTGTTCCACAGGGCTCAGTGTTGTTTGGGATATTCATTGCAGACATATCATAGGACATCAAGAGCAAGATCAGTCTGTTTGCTGATGATACCAAGGTAGGCATGGTGGATGACCTAGGGGGATGACAGGGGTTGTAGGATGATCTGGCAAAGCTTGAAACCTGGTCAGACACCTGGCAACTGGGCTTTAATGCCAAAAAGTGCAAGGTGCTGCATTTTGGGATGAAGAACCCAAGGAGGATTTACCAGCTAGGGGGAGTGCAGCTAGCCCAGACAGAGGAGGAGGAGGAGAAGGATCTGGGTGTGCTCATTACAGGGTCAATGAACAACTCGGTACAATGTAGGAAGGCAGCTGCAAAGGCCAACAAAATGATGGGTTGTATTGCAAGGGGTATATCCTCGAGGAAGGAGGAGGTGATTCTGCCACTGTATAGGTCATTAGTTAGACAACACCTGGAGTACTGCGTGCAACTGGCGTCCGGGATCTGAAGAGGGTCATTAAGTTACTGGAGGGGTTGCAGCGCAGAGCGACAAAGATGATCACGGGGCTGGGGGACTTATCATACGAGAGGAGATTGAAGGAGTTGAACATGTACTCACTAGAGGAGAGACAGGGGTGACATGATTGAAACCTTTAAATACATGAAAGGAATAAACAAGATGGGTACAGAGGGGCTGTTCAAAGTAAGGGAGGGGAGGGCCACCAGGAGCCATGATATGAGACTGGAGTGAGGAAGGTTCAGGAGGGAGATGAGGAGACACTTTTTTACAGAGAGGGTGGTGGCTGGGTGGAATGCGTTACCTGCTGAAGTGGTATGCAGTAGAACAGTGGACTGCTTCAAACGAGGATGGGACAGGACAAGGGGGAGGGTTAATGAAGGGGAAGGGTGGAAGGGAGGGGCAGCTGCAGAATAAGGGGTGCTAGCTGCACATTCGAGCAGACTTGATAGACCTCTAGGCCTTTATCTGCTGGCAAATTCAGTATGTTCGTAAAGACTCCCCCAGTCCCTTCTCTCTTCCAGTGTGTACATATTTAGCTCTTCGAGCCTCTCCCTTAGGTCCTGTCCCCAAGCCCCAGATCATTTTGGTTGCCCTCCTCTGGACCCTCTCCAGGAGTTCAATGTCCCTCTTTATGTGTGGCCTCCAAAACTGCATGCTGTACTCGAGGTGCGGTCTCACTAAGCAGTTATACAGAGGGAGTATCACTTCCCTCCTTCTGGAGGTGATACCTCTAGCGATGCATCCCAGCATCCTGTTGGCCTTGGCTGCTGCCCTCTTACAAGTTTCAGAGTTGTTCATCTTGACATCCACCACCACCCCCAGGCCCCTCTCAGCCATTGAGACATGTAGCATTTCCTCCTCCCAGGGTGTACACTTGGCCCGGGTTTCTGGCTCCCAGGTGCAGTACCTTGCATTTCCCTGCATTGAACCTCAGCTTCCACTTTCTAGACCACCTTTCCAGAGTCTCCAGGTCCCCATGTAGGACCACCCTCCCCCTCCTCCCCATCCACCACCGCCCCCAGTTTTGAGTAATCAGCAAAGAGACTTATCTCACTCCTGATACCCTTCCTTATGTCAGAGGCATAGGCATTGAACAGGAGGGGCCCCAAGGACCTATCCCTGAGGGACCCCACTAATGACCCTGCTTGGGGATGAGACTATCCCACCAACCAGGATCCTATGGGTCTGGTCCTGGAGCCAGTTGCCTATCCATCTGATCATCTGGCTCCCCATCCCCATTTCTCCCAGCTTATCCAACAGGCCGCCATGAGGAACAGAGTCAAATGCCTTGCTGAAGTCAAGAAAGAGGATGTCCACCCGGTCTACCCAGGTCCAAGGAACTCGTCACCCAGTCACAGAACTCCACATGGTTTGTCTGACATGATTTCCTTGGTACAAATCCATGCTATCTATCGTCCAGGCACCCCAACTTTTCCAGGTCCCCCCAGCCTCTCCTTGACAATGCCCACCATCACCTTGCCCACCACCAATGTCAGGCTGATGGGCCTGTAGTTTCCTGCCACCTCCCTTGATCCCCCTTGTGGATAGGCACTATATGTGCCACCTTCCAGTCCTGGCACACCCACCCTGTCCTAGGAGAGATGCTGAAAAGCTCCACCAGGGGTTTCGCTAGGACATCCGCCAGTTCCTTCAGCACTCTGGAATGTAATTTATCTGGCCCTGGTGCTTTCTCCGTCTTAAGAGACCTGAGGGTTCCCTCACTCTCTCTGCTGTGATTTCCACCTCTGCTACCTCATCCCCCTGCTTTGCCTTGCCCCTCCTCCTGCCAGTGATGGCCACCCCTTCCCCCCAGACCCGCTGATCGGTAAGGGCTCCCCCTCCTCAGTTTCACCTTCTCCTCCCATGTATGATGTGGCCCCCCCTACCAATTTCCTTGGTGAAAACTGAGGTGAAGTACTCATTTAGTACCTCTGTGTGTTCCCCCGAGCCTTGTGCCCATCCCTCCCCTGTTTTAATCCTGCTAATCTGCCCCTTCAACCTTCATTTTCCCCAACGTATCTAAAGAATGCCTTGTTCCCTCCCCTAATTTCCCTGGCCAGGTTCTGCTACTTCCTTGCCTTAGCTGCCTTTACCATTCTAATGGCCCTTCTGGCAATCAGCTCGTACTCCCCTCGATCCCTTTCACTCCTTGAGCACCTGAAATGCCTATATGCCACTATGTTTCCTCTCACCATCTCCTGAACCTTTCTGGTCCACCAGCAAGGATTACGGGCCCTACTGCATCTTTGTCTTACTCTTGCACAGGTGCTGGTAGCATCCTGCACCCCCCTCCTGATGATTTCCCACCTACTGTCAGTGTCCATGTCTGGCCCAATCCCATCCAAATGCTTCTTAAGGATCCTTCCCATTTCCTTGAAATCTGCCCCCCTGAAGTCAGTTACCTCCATCTTCATGCAGCCTTCTACCCCTCCTAGGTCCAGGAAGAACCAGACTGTGGCATAATTGCTCCCCGCCAACAGGTCCCTTACCTCCAGACCCCCAATCTGGCCACTGTCTGCTAGGACCACATCCAATATCCACACCTCCCTGGTCAGTTCCCCCACCTGCTGAGTTAGGAACGCATCCTGAAAGACATCCAGCAACCTCTGTTCCCTGGCCACCAAGGATGTCATAGTCTCCTAGTCTGTTCCTGGCATGTTAAAGTTCCCCAACACCACCACCCTTCCCCTGCCCAACCTGCAACGTCTCCCAACATCTGCCACCAGACTCTCCTCCAGCTTCTCCACCAGTGCAGGGGGTTTATATACCACTCCTATTTTTACTCTCTTACCCCCTCTTGTTATCAAGGTGACCCAAATCACCTCCACCTTTCCCTCCACCTCCTCCAGTCCTCCTATGCCAATGCAGTTTTTGACTATTCTTGCTACCTCTCTTCCCCTTCCCTCTCCCCGTCCTTCCTGAACATGGTGTAACCCTCCAGGTTCAGGTCCCAGTCATGCCCTGCGGTGGCCCAGGTCTCAGTGACTGCAGCCATAGCCACCTCTCCCTCAGTTAGCATCGCCTGGAGCTCAGGCATTTTATTGCCCAAGCTTCTGGCATTTAGCAGGACTACCTACCACCCTCTCCATATACTTCCATTTCCCCTGCTCCTGTTCCCATGGGGATTCTGTCTTCCCCTGGTCAGCACCTTACCAGTTGTCCTTTTCCCGCATTCCTCCAGCTCCCGGGGGGGGTGTGGAGAAAGAGTCCCTCCTTTATTGGGCCCCCCTCAGCAGCTTTTTCTCCCATCTCTCCCCCTTCACACGTTTAAACCCCACCTTTCACCAACGAACCCCTTTATTTTCAACTTAAGGATTTCCCTCCCCTACAAACTGAGATGGTGCCCATCTCTAGCATACAGCCCCTTATCCTCCCAGGTCTCCCCCAATCCCCCATCAACCCATACCTCTGGCCCCACACCACTCCCCGAGCCACTGGTTTATCTCCTAATCTTCCTTTTGTGTTCCCCACTAGCCCTTGGCACCGGCAGGATTTCTGAGAAGGAAATTGTGCATCTTATGTCATGACAGACCCTGGCAAGCTCCCTGAACCTTGCCTGTATCTCTAGCTCACTATTTCCCTCAATGTCATTGGTACCCAGGTGGACCAGTATGTCCAGGGAACCTCCACAGTCCTTTGCCAGCTGATATACCTCATGCTTGGCCCTGTGCACAGTTAGTATAGGGAAGCATTTTGTTCTAACCTGGCAGGCTTCCCCTTCCCTATCCAATTTGATACCCCTGATCATGGAATCACCCAACAGGAGCACTCTGACCACCCCTTTTCCTCCATTTCCCCCATCCTTTCTACTGGCCCCTCCCCCCAGCCGGCTCCTTGCTCCTCCCCCTATCTGGGTGCCACCTGCCACCCCTCCTAATTTACCCTGGCCACCCCTTCTCCTCCGATCCTATGCCTCTCCTCCTCCCGAGTATCCTTCTGTACCCTACTATCCCCCCATCACTGCTCGTGATTGGTCCTTCCCCCATCTGCTAAACTTGCCTGGCTCATCCTCCCATCCTTCCCGTCTCCATTCAGCCCCTCCTTGCCTGTCGTGCTCCCCTGGCCTAAATCCTCAGCTCCCTTTACTGTATCCTCCTTGTACTTCTGGGCCTTCTCCTTGCCCTTTCCTCCCAACTAGTCCTTCTCCTTGTGCTTTCCACCCTCAACCACCTCCACCTCCTGCTCTGATCCCCCGCTCCCCCCATTTTCCCGCATTCCAAGTTCCCCTGTTCTTCCCGCTATCCAGCACCTGCCTCCTGCACCCCACTCTATTTCCATCTCTAACCTCCCCCGTCATGGCTACGTCACCCCCCTCATCCTCAAGCAGAAGAAGAGAATTGAAGTGGTTACTGAGCTTAAGGTCCAATCCACCTCCCCCCTTGCTTCTTTCTGTCCAGCCCCAGCCATCTGCCTACTTCCCTGAGAATGTCCTCCCTTTGGCCCCCCTCTGTGAGGGTCCCCAGATACCTGCCTGCTTCCTTGGTACTGTCCTTCTTTTTTGGCCCCCTCTGTCAGGGTCCATATGCGACCCCAGAGTACTCTCTTGCACTCCTTTCCCTATGCCCCTGCTCCTAGTGCTTGATGCAACCCCATGGGAGAGCCCCTGCCCTATTCCCCAACCATACCTCCCCCCCTCCCTCCAGCTGTCTCCTAATCCCCTCAACCTCCTCCCTAAGCTGTGCCAGCTGGTAGAACACTGGGCAACCACCGAACTTCCAAGCCCAGTCCAGTATCATGGCCGCTCCACACGCTATGCACCCCACCACCCTCCCAAAGATGCCGGCCCCAATGACGTGTGGCCCCATCCCCCTCCAAGTAGGTTTCCTTGGGTGAAGCACCAGGTTCCCCACTAGTCCAAGATACACCCCTACCCACTAATCAGGTCACCCACTAATCCTAGATACAGTCCCACAATAAACAGGTATCCCTATTACTAGGTGCAGAACTACACAGTAAACTTATAGGGGAAGTGTACAACTCCTTAAGCTCCTCTCTTCTAGCCTTTAAACCCAACCCCCAGTGGCTAGAACTACATAAGCTGTACCTGAAGCCATTTCCTCCAATTACAGGGCAGGTGTTCCCCTATAAATGAGCCGAGCTCTGGGGAGGGAGGGGTCTGATTAGGACCTACACCCAACTTTCACGAGAGTTGGGTCCTGTGTCTGCCCCTCACTACACCTCCAGGCACTACCAGCTAAGAAAATCTTTCAAGTCTACTTACTCTCACAGCCTTCAGCTAGAAGCTTCTTCCCCTTCTCCTCTAACTGAAGACATCTAGTTCCAAATCTTTTCTCAGCTAATATTAAAGAGATATCCTTGTCTGATCATGCATTAGTGCAGGCTGCATTTCAGCTTGAGGGTTTTAAAAGTAATTGCATATGCTGGAGATTGAATGCCTCCTTGTTGCATGAACCTAGCTTTAGAAACTGGATGAATCAGGAAGCTGAGGACTTCTTTACCTTAAATGACCATGGGTAAGTCTCCTCAAATTGTCTATGGAATGCTTTCAAAGCTTTCTTGAGAGGCAGGATTATCAGTTTCTCTGCCGCCAAGAAAACAGAAAGAGATAAAGACTTAACACAAAAAGAAACAGAACTTCTTAATTTAGAGAGTATTTACAAAAAGAACTGTGATAAGAAGGGGACACTACTTAATAATATCGTTAAAACTCAAGTACAAAATTAATAAAATATATTCTACCAGGGCAGAATACTCTTTATATGGAACAAAACAAACTTTCTGGGAGGCTGGCGAGAAAGCAGGGAAACTTTTGGCTTACAGGCTTAAAAGGAAGACAGGACAGAATCTGATTCCCGGTATTTCAAATACTATGGCCCAGATATTCAAACTGCGCTCAAAAGTAGCGCAACAGCAGGAGCAAGCACAAACCCGTTGCGCAAATGCGCAACAGGTGCGATATTCAAACATGGAGCACAGCAAATTGCGCAAGCAACCAACGTCTCAATATCGCACATACTGCGCCATGACGCAACCAGGTAGGAGAGGCTGAGTTAAATGCTGCGCTATGGAGCAACCAGGGAAGCTCAGCTGAGCATTCCAGAGCTGCCATAGCGCAAGCACAGCCCCCAGAGCAATGGAACTGCACATCCAGGGAGGCAGGCGAGCCCCACCGCCAGCCATGCCACACATGGGCACAGGAACACACTGCAGAACCCACACCACACCTGCACCCCTAGCACAGCATCACTGGGGTGGGACGGATGATCCACGTGCCCATGGGGACAAGCCAACAAAGCATAGCAGAGCCATGACACCCGGCACAACCACTGGCAGGCGGAGAGTGCACACACAGGGGTTGACAACCACAGTGCACATCAGCCCCCATACGCACAGCACACCCTGCACCGTGACCCCAAGACACCACCCATGTGCAGTGACTGGCACTGCAGGAAACACCATGCATCCCCTGGCACACGCCAACCCCTGGCTGCAGAGAAGCATGCCAAGCCAGACCCACCCTTGTGCACCCAGCAGGGAGGCAGCAGACAGCAAGACCAACAGAAAGTCAATGCCATGCTGGTGATACCTCCCCATGCACACACACGCACACACACACACACACACACATATGTACCCAGGACCATACACCCAGATGGCTTGTACACCACTGCAACTGAACAACCATAGCCAGCTGCAAATCAGAGATCAACACAGCATTCATATCAAAATAGAAATGTATTCTCAAAGAGTAAAGTACAAAACAATCAACCAGAACTATTTACAAGGGGGGGATGGGTACAAGGTCGAGTTGTTCAAGGGGTAGGGATTACAAACTTGGAGAGGGAAGGCAGGGTGGTAGGGATGGGAGAAGTGGGAAGGGTAACAACAATTTATGGTCCTGCCGGCCGCCCGTCTCCTGGCTGGTGTTGGCCCGTCCCATGCCGCCTCCTCCGAAGGCCATGCCTGTGGATGGACTGCAGGATGGCTTGTCGTCCTGCAGCAGCTGTCTCATGCTCCGGACATCCTCCCAATGCTCTGGAGAACCTCGAGGCCTAGGAAAATGGGAACACAGTCAATGGCTGTGACTGACCACAACCCTGAACACCACCCAACCTGCAAGCCACATAGCCCAATGTCCCACACCTTTGATGGCATGCACCCACCTACAGTGAACATGCACATGGCCAGCACAAACAGGCGGCACCAACTATGTGCACCACCGCCCACACACCTGCCCACATCAATCACAGTACAAACTAGGCTGTCATGTGATGTTGCAACGGATGCGATGCCAGTTACACAGCTATGTGCCCAGTGCATGCCTGGACCACCTGTGATGCATACACAGACGGTCGTGATGCTGCACTGTGATGCAGGTCACCTGTGTCACGCCCACATACATGGATACATAGACAGTGTCGGCAGATAAGGGCCTATGGGACACCCAGTCTGGCCATTTGGCCTTGTACGATCACTCTCTTGTCCTATAAGTCCGCTTTGCCCTCACCCTGACCTTCAGAAGTCCCTCATGGTGAACCCACACATACAGATATCCCGTGACCAAGTCAGCCCCCACCACATCCTCTTGCAGGGTGTTCCACTCATCCACCACCCATTATGTGAAGAAACACTTTCGTATGTTCCTCTTAAACGAGCCCCTCCAACTGCATCCATGCCCTCTAGTCCTGGAACATCCTTTACGCTGACAAATATTGTTTCTGCACTCTGTTCCCCCTGTACAATACTTGTATGTCCCCATCATATCCCCACAGCTCCTCCCTCCAGGGAGTACATGTTCAGTTCTGTCAACCTGTCTGCATAGGACTTGTGATGCAATCCATGCACCATCCATGTCGCCCTCCTGTGAACGCTCTCCACCCAGTCCCTGTCCATACGCAGGTATGTTTTCCGAACTGTACACTGTACTCCAGTGTGGAGTCACTAGTGTTTTGTCTAGTGGAACCACGACCTCCCATTTGGTTGTGTCCATCATGGTTGGTGGTCCTGCCCCCAGCATGCAATAGCATCCATGACGTAATGATACTCACACTCCTCCAGCAGCTGTGTCTGCCGCTGCTGCTGCTGCTGATGCTGCTGCTCTGGCCTGATGGCCTGTGGCACTGGGGCCCTGGTATGGCCCACATCAGCCTCGTCCGGTGCCCTCACCATCCGGCCTGTGGGAGACATATGGTGAGACAAACATCAGTGTGACGCAAAAGCAGAGTGCCCCCTGCCCCAGTAAGACTGCCTGCCCACACAGCCATAACCATCCATCGCACAGCTGCACACACTGACACACCGATGCACAGCCACCCAGGCACGCACACACCCCTACAGAGGATATAGGTGAATAGATGGTACACTCACGTGGCCTAGGCACCAGGCCCCGCCTGGCATGGGAACGCAGCCGCGTTAATAGTTCCGGCTCTCTCTGGCGGAGATCACTGTACCGGTGCTGGCACTGCTCTGCAGACCGGCCCCGGCCAGTGACCCCCACCAGGTCAGTGGCCACTTGCTGCCACACATGGGTCCTAGGTCCGGTGAGGGGGGCCTCACCATATAGGCCCTCATAGTGGGGCTCCACTAGGGCCACCAGGTTGGCCACTTCAACTGCACTCCAGGACACCGCCCTCCTCTGAGCCATGGTGCCAACTTTACAGCAGGCAATATGGCGCCCCGCTGCGCTGTGACCCCACCTGGAGTTGTTGTGCAATAGACCAGCACAGGCTCCAATCACGCTGTTCGCACAGCGCCATCACTCTACATGGTGCTGTAACCAGACAGCGCAATAGGGACGTACATGGCATGCCCACAGCGCCAGGGTCAGAGGGCATACAAGGTCACGCAATGACGCAACTACGCACGCCATAGGATGTGTAGGCATCCTGCAGCTGCTAAGCAGAGCACCAGTGCCACAGTGACTATCACAGAAGTGCCACAGCACCATATAGTGCCCAGTGCTGTAGCGCCACTGGCACAATGGTGGCCATGGCCAGAATCGCCTATCGTGCTCAGCAGGTCTGCAGCGCGATCGACGCCTGCGTAACCTGTCTGGGCATGCGCAATGCAGTGTAGCACACAGCCACAAACATGTGCCATCGGCTCAGCCGGACCTTCCCTATTGCGCTAAGCGCAAATACGCGATATTCAGCCGACATATGCAAATCAGTCGATCAGCCATGCAAAGGCGCAGTGACGCGATTAGCATGTCATTAAAGTTGCACCACACCTCATTTGCATGTGTTGCACTATAAAAATGCGACACTGGGTTGTGGTGGCCAGATTTGGTTGTTGCAGCTGAGAGGTGAGTTACATGCTGTGTGATGCTCAGGACAATGCTCATGGGCAGGGGTGCTGGAGGATGTCACAGGTTGAGGGGCTGAGCATGATGAGGGCACTTAGAAAGGGCAGAGGCACCTTTCCATCAGTATCTGCCATGCGGCGAAAAGGGGGCTTCTGCCCCCACCTGCAGCTATGCTCATGGGGAAATGCTGTGGACTGCACAGTGACAGGTGTCCACTTCCACCCATACAGATCAGCATGACTGACGAGAACCAGGCCGAGGGTGGATGCGGGCATAGGAGGAGGCGAACTTCACCACAGCAGAGACCGAGGCCCTCTTCCAGGCCTCACTGGAGGATGAGCCGCTGAGTGGGCGGATGGCACCCCTCAGCAGCTGCAGCTGCATGGGAGGGGTAGCTCTGGCCGCCAACCTGCATGGAAGCCACCAGCGCCCTGCAGGAGTGCCACAAGAAGATGGGGACTGACCGCAGGGAGGCTGAAGGAGAAGGTGGCAGCCTTCAGGGTGGTGACGTGCTGCCACTGGTGGGGACCACCAGTGGTGCGCAGCTGACCCCGACTGAGGAGACACTGGTCACGCCATGCAGCCGAGTGCCATTGCGGGTGTTCCTGGCAGAGGATTCCAGAGAGGTGGAAGCCCATCACTGCACGGTATGTCATGGTGATGTTGTGGGGGGGTGGCTGTTGTTCACATGCACTCACATGTACTCTCTTTCTGTTTCAGATCCTGTTCGGCCTGCAGGAGACGGTGGTGGTGGTGCTGACAGTGCGGCAGACCTGCTGACCAGGAGGAGGGACCTTCCACCTCCGCCAGCAGCCTGCATGCACTGCAGCAGCAGGCCGGCTGGGCCGACAACTCCACCGGCAGTGATACGGGTGCAGGGGTGCACAGCCTGTGTCACAGCAGTCTGGCATACAGGTGTGCCATGCTGTGCCTATGGCAGTGGCACGCACGGCACTATTGATGATGGCAGGCCTGCAATGGCCAGTGAGAGTGTGTGTCCCACAGGGACACATGGCAGGCCAGCACGTGCCCCTGGGCCGCCCAGCTCCACACCTGTGTACCAGCATGCTGGCACAGTCACAGGCTGGGCCTGTCAGCACCCGTGGGGCAGCATCGGTGGCTGAGCAGGTGTCTGGCACTGTTGACAGCACAGGGGTGGAACAGGTGGACCTGGGGGCTCAGCAGTTGGAGGGTCGGCAGCAGCAGTTGCACACCAGGCCTGGGGGGACAGCGTCAGGCAGTGGCACTTGTCCACCGCCCTTAGATCAGCCCATACCTGGTCCTGGCAAACAGCGGCCACCCTCAAGGGGTGCTGTACACCAGGACCATCCACACCCTGGGGCTCACGATGCCATTGGGGCACAGTACCCATTGGACGCAAGACACCCGCCTGCTGCAGGAGTCGGCACAGCTGCAGGGGTGGGCTGCAAGGTCCGGTGGAGGCACTGACTGTGTCCGTGGAGCGGCATAGCAGGGAGTGTGCTCGGACCGGGCCGAGATGGTCCATATGCGGACGGATGTGACCGCTGCCATCGACAGGCTGACCCAGGCAGTGGTCTCTGTGGCACGCATTGACCAACACTGTCTGGTGACCCTGTACCATGCACCCCACACAGTGCGCACTCCACCCCTGCTCCCGGTGTCATGCGACACCAGGCCTGTCGATGCCGGGTTCTGCTGTGGGCATCCCGAGCACCCCTGGTGCAAGTTTGTTTGGCGGGATGCAGACCCCTGTGCGGGCAAGGTCGCGGTCGCGCACTGGGACCCCTGGTGGTGCACTAGCGCCACCCGATGTGGCCCCTGCGCAGCCTGCCAGTGCTGCTAGGCCACGGCGGGGCCGCCCATGCATCCGTGGTGGCCGTGGGACAGTGCTCCCTGACTGAGCTGTCTCCCAATGCAGGCCCTGTCTGGTGCTGCCCTGTGTGCAATGTGTGTCATGGTGGGCAGTGCACTGCTGGGTGCTCTGCTCACCAAACTGACACACGGACCACCTGCACACTCTCCCAACTGCTGTCCACAGGTGCGGTGGATGATGATGCCTGCATTGCACTGTACACCAAGGTGCAAGGTTGCCCAGGTCCTGACACACGACGCGGGACAGTCCAGTTGGTGAGGGTGTTTGGTGGTGCTGTGTGATAGCGTGTAATTTCCGCAGTGCTGTGCTGCTGCCCTGTATGCTGCCTGGTGTGTGTGTGTGTTCATTTGAGTGCTCACCTCTCTGATGATGTGTTGGTATGCCTAGACCCTTCAACTCCTGACCTTCATGCACGGTGTGTTCCCCTGTGTGCCTGTGGTTTGTGATAGACAGTGTTGCCTGCACATGTCCCCTTGACTTACCTGTGTTGGGCGAGTGCTCTTCTGCAATGGTGTCCCGTGCAGCTGGGCCTGCCGTGTCAGTCGGGGTCCCTCCGTCCTAGAGGCGGCTCATCACCCATATCACCGGCGCCACTGGCGTCCCATCGCTGTCCCCTCTTGGACCTGTCCGCTATCCCATGGTCTTTGGCCATGTTGTGCAGGATGCAACAGGTCAGAATATCCCACAGGCCTTTTGGGGTTGTACTGTAGGCTCGCCGAGGTGTCCAGGCATCGGAAGCGTGCCTTTGAGTATCCCGAACACCCGTCTATGATGTTCCGTGGTTGCGCATGTGCCTCATTGAAACCGTGCTGCGCTGGGGACGGGGGCGCTGCATGGTGTGAGCAGCCAGGGATGGAGGGGTATCCACAGTCACCTGTGTGGAGATAGTGGAGATCAGTGTTAGGTCAGGTCCATGTTGCCCATATCCTTGTGTGCCACTGCCATGGCACCTGTGTCATTCCCACCCTTGCACAGAGTTTGCATTCCATACACGTGTACTCACCCACTAGATGACCCGTGGGGATGTTCCCACTCTTAAATCGATGGCACAGTGCAGATTGGTGCCATATGAAGGCATCATGTGCTCCGCCAGGGTGTGTGGCACAGACATTGATGATGCGCCCAGTGGCATCACACACCACCTGGCAGTTGACACGAGAAGCCCTTTGGTTCCGATATGCTTGCCCGTCCGGGGCAGGTGGCGTGCGAATGGCCACATGGGTGCAGTCTATGGCACCTAGCCGCCAGGCATTTGTGCTACCCTGTGGAACTCCTGCATGTTTGCTGTACGCTCTGCCGCGGTGCTGGGGAAATGGATGTACTCCACAGCATGAGGCAGCAGTGCACTGAGGAATTGGGTGAGGATGCATGACGTGGCCGACTGCGTAATGCCTGTGGTGTCCCCTGTCGGCCTCTGGAAGGTGCCCGTGGCGAGCAGGCACATGCAGGCTGTCACCTTGGTCTCCACGGACAGAGCATGACTCCGTCGTGAGGGTGCCTGCATCACATCACTGCACAGCTCACTGAGCTGTCTCAGTATTGCCCTGTTCAGGCGGTACCGGGCCACGATCTCGACATCGCTGTACAGCTCGTAGCTGATGCGGGCACGATACCGCCTGTCGGGGGCGTACCGCCGACGGGCCCCTCCACGGCCACGTCCCCCTGCAGCATGCTGTCTCACCCCCCTCATTACAGCTTCCATGTGGAAGCTGACACTGTCCATCTCCCTGGCTTCTGCCCTCCCCCAGCTGCTGTTCCTGTGTTACCCCCACTGCCCCCACTGCTGCTTCCACTGCACCAGGCACCCCCCACTGGCCTCTCTGTCCTCCAGGACCCACTGTCCCTCTCTGTCCTTCCTGCTTCTGTCTCTGTCTCTCTCTCTCTCTCTCTCTCTCCCAGTTTGCGGCCTGCTCGAGTTCTTGCGCCGCTCCCTTGAGCCGTTTTATTTTGGCTCACATCCGGTACAGCGCATCCTCCGGCTGAGCTACTCTTGCGCATTGCGCAAGTGTTCAAATATCGCATTGCGCACTTTATGCATGGACCCCCCCCTTCGGTTGCGCATGCCTTCATTTCCATTGCGCTGTGGCTCAGCGTGTTTTCGGTGGCGCAACTGGCCCCTTCTCAATATCGCAGAATGGCGCATTTTTGGAGTTGCGCACGCGCAACCCTGTTGCGCATGGCGCAACCCTTTTGAATATCCAGGCCTATGAGTACTATTGAAGTTTCAAATAAAAAAATACATTTTGTTTTTGAGAATTTTTTCAAGAAATTGTATTCAGATTCGAATAAGCGATCTTCAGTGGAGTTACAGTCTTTCCTGAACTCATTAACTCTGCCAGACCTTAGTGAAGTGTATAGGAAGGTTTTAACCTTCCCCCCAGAGTAGAATTTGAAAATATTATTCAGACTCTTCAACCTAATAAAACCCAAGACCCAGACGGGACTACCAGGGGAGCTTTACAAAGTCTTGAGTGCAAAAACTAAGGACTACCTTTTTAGAGGGGCACTGTCAGGATTGGAGGTGAGTTTGTTGCCTCTTTAAAGCAGTCCTCTATAGGGAGCAGTGTGGTTGTAAAAAAACATTAACGCTGACCATTTTATGAAAACCATTCAAGATATGGCTTATTTTGTACCTCTGTGTAGAAATGTCGGTCTGATGGAAATCCCTGTGGTGCACGTCCACAAGCACGAATGACGTTGAGCCACGGTTGAGCTCGTTCATGAAGGTGCTCGTGATTTGGGGTCCTCTGTCAGCTAATGGTTGCATATTATAGCCTCTGTTCTACTGATCCCTTTAATTTTTGTCTGAAAGTAAACAGAGTGCTTGATCCTCTGTTATTTAGTTTTTAAAAGTAAGACTCATGCTTCTGGGCATGCTCAATATAGTTTGATACTAATGCGCATGCCTGGAAGCACAAGTCCCTATCCCCTTACATTTTCATACTGGCCATTGAACCTCTGATAAGGAGTATAACTGAATGCCATGAGATCAAAGGTATTAGAACAGGCAACATTAATAATAAGGTTTTTGCTTATGCAGATTATTTGCTTGTTACTATTTCAAACCCCAAATACTCTGTTTAACACTTAGGTTAGATATTTGATACCTTTGCCTCATTTTTAGGCCTCAGACTGAATTGGGGAATAAAACTAATTCTCTAAACTCATGCATGAGTCCAGGAGAATGCCTGGGTTGGCTCAGCCAGGTTTGAAATGTTCAGTGCACCTGACGTATTTAGGCATTACAATATCTAAAGTTACTCATAATGTAGGGAAACTGAATTTGCTCCCTGTAATTAAATAAACTGAGGCAGATCTACAAAAATGGCAAAGTCTTAATTTATCTCTTTGGAGTAAGATAAATTCTCTTAAAATGATTATGGCCCCTAAAATCTTTTACTATTTCCATACCCTCCCTATCAGACTAGACACAATTATTTTTGATCAGTTAAATAAAATAACCAAGCATTTCTTGTGGAATTCTTCTACCCCTAGACTTTCCTTACCAAAACGTAAGGCGCATAGATCAGAGGGAGGCTTTGGTCTTCCAGACTGGGAGAAGTATTATTTGGCCTTTCATTTCAAAGTAGTTGGTATCTACAATCTAGATCAGAAGATTATCAGCCATTATGGGTTAAAGTGGAAAAGCAGTTATTGTTGCCCTTTAAACTGTCCGACTATCTTTTTGTTAAGCTCCCATTGCCTTTCCATGACAACATTTGTATTACTTCCTCTGTTTGGGCAATCAAAAAGTTGGGCTGGCCCGGTGGCACCGAGGGTTGAGGCGCTGGATGCCACACCTCACGCCGCGTCTGTGACCCAGGTTCAGAAATGAGACCGGGCCACTGAGGGTCGGCGGGGGGGGGGGATTGAGCATCTGTAGGACTGCTGTCTCTTCCCGGGGAGGGTCTGGGATGTGATAGGTCTCGGAGCGGCCTCTGGTGGCCGTCAGGAGCGCCCAACGTAGCAATGCTGCGAATGCTGGCGGCAGAGTTGTGGCATTACGTTGCCTTTATAAGCCGCACTCCACAGGCATCAGGAAACATGGAAAAAGAAAAAAATTCCTGGCGATAGATGAAGGCATCTCATCTGCCCAAATACCCACACTTCCAATACCAGGCGATCTCCTCTCCGCAGGGCCACTCGTGTGCCGGGCACTTTACCCTATAGAGAGAGAGAGAGCCCTGCTTGGATGGGGCAGCCCTACCTCTGGAGAGTTCAGACCCAGAGGTGGTGCTCTGTGGCACGAGGGAGAAGGGCTAGTCACGGGAGAAGGTACAGGTTGGGCATCCGAGGTTGCTGGAAGGAGTTCTCCAGGATTGGAGATAAATAGAGTTAAAAAAAAAAAAAGCTGCAACATTTGCTATGATTTAGCAGACCACCTCCTCACTTGATAACAATTTGGAATAATGTTAACTTACTGTATAATCAACTTACTATTACAGATTTTGGATGGAGCAAATTTGGTGTTACAAATATGTCTGAATTATTGGGAGAGCAAGGGGAACTACTTTTCTTTGACCTTCTCAGAACTCATTATAGTTTACCAAAATTCCATTTTGTCAATTACCTCCAGTTATGAAATGCCTTATGGAATTCATTACTAGGCCCTAATCTACATCTGAGGGGAGGGTCTGAATGGGATTCCATTCTGAAGTTGGTAAAGATGAGGAAAGGGGTAAGTTTGATATATAAACTTTTAATGCACACCCAAGATCCCTCAATCTTAAAGGGGAAGTCCACCCAGAAAGTACAAAAACATATGTAAAGTGTTTTGATATGTATGTTAAGTCCTAGTGTGTCCTTCCCTCTGTCTGCTATTAGGAGTTTTTCCTAAATTAGCCTGCTAGTTGTATTGTAGTTTTATGACCTCTGTGGATCTCCATCACAAATAGGTTTATTGGCTTTCTTTCTCCTACGATGCACCCTGGCTCATCTGACAGAGATGTAGCTATGCCCTTAGATTTAGCAGAGTCTGTCACAGCTCAGCCACAAAGATAATACTTCTTTCAGAGAAGTCACACTGCTAGATTTTGGGTGAGTGTAACCAGTATTATTTTTTGATATTGGTACCTTGTCCTGCTATGTTACAACCTGTAAGGTGATGTTAAATTTTTGCTAGTTAGTACTGGTGCAAAAACTGAAAGTGACTGAGAGGAATAGAGTAAACAGTGACATGATTCAAACACACACACACAGCAGAATATAGCAGGACAAGGTACTAATATCAAAAAATAATAATGATTACACTCACCCAAAATCTAGCAGTGTGTCTTCTCTGGAAGAAGTATTTTCTCTGAGGCTGAGCTGTGACAGACCCTGTAACAAGACACTGGCTTTTGGCAGGGGCGATTAGACATCACATCAAAGTGCACTCTGGGAAGACTATCTGGGACAAGAAGCCATAACAGAAACTAGAATGGCAACCTCCAAGGGCAATAAAACAGAGAAAGTTAGACAAAAACAACTCTCACAGCCAGAGGAAAAGAAAAGAAAACACTGGGAACTGGTTAGAACACAGAAAAAAAAGACTACTACATATCTTTTTCTGATTTTAACATGGAGTTTTCCTTTAACTGCTTCTGCAAAAGAAAAGTGGAAGGGAGAGATCAGAGTACCCATAACTGACTCAGAGTGGGTTTTAGTATGGGATAACGCTTACAGCAGCTGTAGGGAAGTCCAAGGTAGGACAATTCAATATAAAATGTTACATTTTTACTACTATTAGCCCAACTGGGTTTCCAACCAGAAGGAAAATGTTGGAAGTGCCAAAGAGAGGATGCAGGCCTTCTTCATATGCTCTGGTTCTGTCCATGTATTAAAGGGATTTGGAATATGATACATAAAGTCTATGAATCTGCCTTTGGAATAAAAATCCATTTTACACCTAAATTCCTTATTCTGGGGATAAAGGAAGGTTCTGGGATTTTAAACAAACATCACAATTCTGTCATATGGTCAGCTGCTCTGTATTTAAAAGGCTTTTGCTCTCTCACTGGAAATCACCTAACCTTCCTGGATATAGAGAATGGGGTAATAAAATGAGTGAGGTAATCAGTAATGAAAGATTGGCTTTACAAATTGTTGGTAAGTGAACTGTTTGGCAGAATGTGGGCCCCCTTCCTACACTATCTTATTATTCAATGATATTAGGGTTAATGACTTATTTATAAAGCAATACTCAGTGCTCCCTCTGTGTTGTATTTGTTTCCTCTTGAATGGCTGAAACAATCACAGGATTTAAGAATGCATGGGATAGACATAAAGGAATTCTGGAGGTCAGGGGTAAGGGGCAACAGACTTCCTGGAAAACATAAACTGAACTTACAAACTTAAATGGGCAGACTGGGTGGGCCATAGGCCGTTATCTGCCGACACTGTCTATGTATCTATGTAATGAATTAATAGCAGTGAATTAATTGCCTAGCAATGAACTTTTTAATGGACCTGTGTATGAATACTTTTATTACAAAAATTAATAATTAGTTATACTTTAGGTGCTTTATGTTTATTGTATCAAATACTGTGCTGTTAACTTTCGTTGTATCCTGCGTTTTTTGGAAACAAATAAAATATTTAAAGCAGCAAAAAAAAAAAAAAAAAAAGCAACCTAGAAGAAAAGAGCTCAGGTGAAGCTAGGTGCCTTTGCCAGCAAACCTAGTCTTCCACCTCCAGGATATCAACCTGGAATCAGTGATGCAGGGTGGTCATGATGTTCCCTGAAGGGGGGTTAAATCCACCATAGAATTCTAGATTCAGGTGTTCACAGTGCCATGCCCACCTTCATCCAGGGCAGCGATGCAGGTTGGTCATGATGCTCCCTGAAGGGGCTTAAATCCACCACATAACTCTAGATTCAGGCATTCACTGGGCCATGTCCATCCTCATCCTGGGCAGTGATGCAGGTAGATAGTGTTTCTTCCTGAATGCATTTACATTCTTTAACATTTTAAGCACAGCAGAGCATTATTAAACATCATGCCAGCCTGTCCGTGCAGTGGGAGTGCTACCACTTTTAACACTAGGATAGGGAACACACAATGTTAACTATTAAAACTATGGTAAATATGCCAGTCAGTCAATGCAGCAGGAGTGCTATCTCCCACAATGCCAGTATCCCAGGATAAGGAACATACAATGTTAAACATTAAAAACTAAGGTTAATATGCCAGCCTGTCAGGGAAGTAAGCACAACACCAGTGTCCTGGGATAGGGAACATACAATGTTAAATATTAAAATTAGGGTAGATATGCCAGCCTGTCTGTGCAGTAGGAATGCTACTGCTCACTACACCAGTGTCCCAGGATAGGGAACACACAATGTTAAATATTAAAATTATAGTAAATATGCCAGCCTGTCAGTGCAGTGGGAGTGCTACCTCTCACAATGCCAGTGTCCCAGGACAAGAAATATACAATGTTAAATGTAAGAAACCTAGGGCAAATGCACCAGCCTGTCTGCACAGCTGGAATGCTACCACTCACAATGCCAGTGTCACAGGATAGGGAACATACAATGTTAAACATTAAACCTATGGTACATATGCCAGCCTGTCAGTGCAGTGGGAGTGCTGCCACTTTCAATACTAGGATAGGGAACACATAATGCTAAACATTAAACCTAGGGTACATATGCCAGCCTGTCAGTGCAGTGGGAGCGCTACCACTTTCAATACTAGGATAGGGAACATAGAATGTTAAACATTAAACCTAGGGTACATATGCCAGCCTGTCAGTGCAGTGGGAGTGCTACCTCTCACAATGCCAGTGTCCCAGGACAAGAAATATACAATGTTAAATGTAAGAAACCTAGGGCAAATGCACCAGCCTGTCTGCACAGCTGGAATGCTACCACTCACAATGCCAGTGTCACAGGATAGGGAACATACAATGTTAAACATTAAACCTATGGTACATATGCCAGCCTGTCAGTGCAGTGGGAGCGCTGCCACTTTCAATACTAGGATAGGGAACACATAATACTAAACATTAAACCTAGGGTACATATGCCAGCCTGTCAGTGCAGTGGGAGCGCTACCACTTTCAATACTAGGATAGGGAACATAGAATGTTAAACATTAAACCTAGGGTACATATGCCAGCCTGTCAGTGCAGTGGGAGCGCTACCACTTTCAATACTAGGATAGGGAACATAGAATGTTAAACATTAAACCTAGGGTACATATGCCAGTCTGTCAGTGCAGTGGGAGCGCTACCACTTTCAATACTAGGATAGGGAACACACAATGTTAAACATTAAACCTAGGGTACATATGCCAGCCTGTCAGTGCAGTGGGAGCTCTACCACTTTCAATACTAAGATAGGGAAAACACAATGTTAAACATTAAACCTAGGGTACATATGCCAGCCTGTCAGTGCAGTGGGAGTGCTACAGCTCACAATGCCAGTGTCACATGATAGGGAACATACAATGTTAAACACGTAGGCCGAGAAGTTCAGAGCACCTGTGCATTGTACGACTGAGTTGCACCATGTGCAACCCCACAATGTGCCTCAGTGAAATATTCAAAGGGAAGTCTTGCGCAACTCAAGTCCTGATGCACCAGGGCACATTGTAAACGTATGTGGCACATCTGAAAGGGCGTGCCCATACATATGCGGCACATCCAGTTATTCAGCCCGGGGTGTACAGTGCATCTACTGCCACAATCCCCAGATACACCACATACTGTGGCACAATGCTGAGCCAGAAGATCCTGGCTCGAATGCAGGCCACCCACTGGTGGGCAGCTGTATTGCAAGGTGCAACCCACCAGCCACCAGCCATGGGTGGCCACACGCCCATCAGGAACACCATTCACAGGCACTGAAACCCTCCCAGGTGGGCTAGTGTACCCCTCCTCCCATTTGCCTGATCATGGGCTTTTGCAATACAGATTAATAACCTAGTGATCTAGTGGTTCCCCCCACCCTCCCATATACCCAATTGTGGGCATTTGCAATACAAATTAATAACCTGGTGGTCTAGTGCCCCCCCCACCCACCAAGGACCTCCAACCACCCAGCTCTCCCCCATCATCAGCAGGTGGCAGCACCCTGCCCGCACCACCCAACTGCCCACTGAATGACAGCATACGGTATGCAGTAGCTCTGTATGCCTATGGGTCCACTGTGTGGACCAGGTGATGAGATGACTTATACTAATTATAAGTATTGTTAGTAACATGTGAAATGAATGTTCATTCACATATTTGTGCCTGTGTAGTACAGCATGGTCAGGTTATTGTGCTAGGAATCTCTGAGACCTGGCTAAAGAACTGTCATGATGATGCCTCATACTTACTCCATGGTTACTCCCTTTCTCACCATGACAGACCAGGCAGAAAGCGAAGTGGAGGCGTTGCCCTATACCTACAGGCCCACATCACTACCACTCCCATAAGCTGCTCAACCACTACCTCTGTGAGTGAGTGGATACTCATGGAGTTATCCCTGGGGGCAGCAAAAAAGCTATACCTAGGTTGCTGCTATTACCCCCCATCGGGAAATTCTTAGGGCCTACAAAATGTTCTTGATGGGTCTCACATATGACACCCTCAAGAGACTCTGTTTTACTCTGAGACTTTAACATAAATCGGACAACTTCTCTGGTCTCTGACCATGCAACGCTACTAAAGTTGCACAATCTGGAGGAAATCATTGCCTCCCCCACCAGACACAATCACCGCTCACAAAACCATTCTATTCTTGACTGGATTGTCACAAATTGAGCAGACAAAGTCCTCCAGGCAGGCACCATGGCTGACGCTATAAGTGACCACTCCCCCACTTATATCACCCTGGCCACAAAATCTAGTCGCCTTCCCTCCAAACTTCTATCTTTTAGAAGGTTCAATAGCCATGACCTGGATATGGTTCTTAGGGATGAGAGGTCCATAAACTGGCTACCCTCTATCGGCAGAACAATGCTTCCTCTGCTGCTTCAATCCTTATGGACACCCTTTGTACATGACAGGATAGACTGTTCCCCACCACCACCACCAGGAGAGTTAGGGGTGGATGTACGTGATGGCTGTCCAAAGAGTTACTTGTGAAAATGAAGGAAAGAGACAAAACATGGAAACTCTACAAAGTGTCTCCCTCCCCTCAATTATGGAATGTCTACAGACAGCTGTGCAACTCTTGCAAGTAGGCTGCCAGATCACTTAAAAGCAAATACTACATCAACCAACAAAAAAACACCCTCGGAACCCCTCGGAGTTTCTGGACCTCCACTGGGTCCCTCCTAAAATCGCAAATCCAGCAAGCAACTCACACAGCTTGCATCTGCCTCGGGTCCCATCTCAGACCCTACAAACATTGCTGACATTATCAATTCAGTGTTTACAGACCATACCCCCCCCTCACCTAAGTAATCTACCCCCATTCCCCCACCAGCCAAATTAACCTTCCCAGCTACTCCCAGTCACCTGCTCAGAGCAACACTTCTACATTGTTCTACTTTAGGCCCATCAGCCATGGTGCTACCACCAAACTTCTGAAGACTCTTCCAGCCAGAGGTAGCCCTGGGAGTGATGGGCTTTACCCTACATTCCTGAAACTCATCTCTCCAGCCATTGCCAGACCCCTAACCTTTATTTTCAACATTGCACTCTCATCATCCACAGTGCCTAACTCGTGGAAGCAGGCACATGTGGTACCCGTCTACAAAGCTGGCAACCCCCTTGCCCCGGAGAACTATAGACCCATCTCCCTCCTCCCTCACCTCAGAAAATGGAAAAAAAATTATCCACCACCAGCTGTCCAAACATCTGGAAAAATATAACCTTCTGTGTCCACTCCAGCATGGTTTCTGCTAACATCACAGCATCTCCTCTGCCCTCGCCCTTTTCTAGAACCATGTCCTGAAAACTATGGACATAGGCAAGACCACGGGTGTGGTATTCGTTGACCTATCAAAGGCCTTTGACTTGGTTGACCATCACCTTCTTCACTCCACCCTGCACCATTTTGGTTGTTCACCTGACACTGCTGCATGGTTTCCACAGCTATCTGTCCTATAGGTCCCAATCTGTTCTCATAGGAAGGGTGCCCTCTGCCTTGCTACCCACACGCAGCTCATGACTGGTTGCTATCCAGGAAACTATTTGTTAATGAGAAAAAATCAAGGCCATGCTATTTGGCTCAAAGCCTTTTCTAGTCAAGATCGCAAAAGCAAACACATCTCTACTAAAACACTCCCCAGCTGGCCCCCAGCTCGACAGAGTTTTCTCTTTCAAACACCTAGGAGAGACTCTTGATCCCTCCTTAACATTCACAGAACACATAACACATGTGATGAGTAAAATACACCAAAAACTCAGTGCTGCCTACAGAACCAAAACTATTTCTATCCCTGGATGACTGTCTCCCCATAGCACAAGGTAACCTCCTCCTCCCTCTGCTTGACTACTGCTCCCCCTGCCTACTCCTTCACTGCCACCCTCTCGCTTCGCTCTCATCTTAACACTACTTACAACTCCATCTGCCACTTTGTCCTCCAAGCACCCTACTTAACTCAACACTGCACACTATACAAAACTCTAGGGTGGCTCAACCTTCAGGGACATTTCAACTATGCCATTGGCATCCTAATTGATAATTCACTTAGGAATCACCATCTATCCTCCTTCTCCTCCCTACTTATAGAGAGGGTAGTGGCTAGAACACTCAGGTTTTCTCCCATTCCTCCCCTGAAAGTCCCACACACCCATTCTGTCATGGGCAGTAAGGCCTTCTCTGTGTCTGCCACCTCCCTCTGGAACAGACTCCATCATCAATCCGATCCTCCCCCTCCCACATGAGCCTCATTAAAAAAAAAAACTACTAGCCCGACTCCTGACTGAAACTTCCTGCAACAGTTTCCCAGGCCATGTTACAACCCATGATCCACCCTAACCTCCATAGTCTTCTATTTTTCTGCCTGCCTCTATCCCTGACCCTTACCTTCTCAACCTTCATCTCTCACTCCCTATACCTGACCCTTACCTTGCCAGCCTCCATCTCTCACTCTCTATCCCTGACCCTTACCTTGTCAGCCTCCATCTCTCACTCTCTATTCCTGACCCTTACCTTGTCAGCCTCCATCTCTCACTCTCTATCCCAGACCCTTACCTTGTCAGCCTCCATCTCTCACTCTCTATCCATGACCCTTACCTTGTCAGCCTCCATCTCACACTCTCTATCACTGATCTAGTCAGCCTTCATCTAACACTCTCTATCCCTGACCTTGTCAGCCTCCATCTCTCACTCTCTATCCCAGACCCTTACCTCGTCAGCCTCCATCTCTCACTCTCTATCCCTGACCCTTATCTTGCCAGGCTCCATCTCTCACTCTCTATCCCTGACCTTGTCAGCCTCTATCTCTCACTCTCTATCCCTGACCCTTACCTTGTCAGCCTCCATCTCTCACTCTCTATCCATGACCCTTACCTTGTCAGCCTCCATCTCTCACTCTATCCCTGACCCTTACCTTGTCAGCCTCCATCTCTCACTCTCTATCCCTGACCCTTACCTTGTCAGCCTCCATCTCTCACTCTCTATCCCTGACCCTTACCTTGTCAGCCTCCATCTCACACTCTCTATCACTGACCTTGTCAGCCTCCATCTCTCACTCTCTATCCCTGACCTTGTCAGCCTCCATCTCTCACTCTCTATCCATGACCCTTACCTTGTCAGCCTCCATCTCTCACTCTATCCCTGACCTCACTTGTCAGCCTCCATCTCACTCTCTATCCCTGACCCTTACCTTGTCAGCCTCCATCTCTCACTCTCTATCCCTGACCCTTACCTTGTCAGCCTCCATCTCTCACTCTCTATCCCTGACCCTTACCTTGTCAGCCTCCATCTCATCACTCTCTATCCCTGACCTTACCTTGTCAGCCTCCATCTCTCACTCTCTATCCCTGACCTTGTCAGCCTCCATCTCTCACTCTCTATCCCTGACCCTTACCTTGTCAGCCTCCATCTCTCACTCTCTATCCATGACCCTTACCTTGCCTGTCTCCATCTCTCACTCTCTATCCCTGACCCTTACCTTGTCAGCCTCCATCTCTCACTCTCTATCCCTGACCCTTACCTTGTCAGCCTCCATCTCACACTCTCTATCCCTGACCTTGTCAGCCTCCATCTAACACTGTCTATCCCTGACCTAGTCAGCCTCCATCTCTCACTCTCTATCCCAGACCCTTACCCCATCAGCCTCCATCTCTCACTCTCTATCCCTGACCCTTATCTTGCCAGGCTCCATCTCTCACTCTCTATCCCTGACCTTGTCAGCCTCTATCTCTCACTCTCTATCCCTGACCCTTACCTTGTCAGCCTCCATCTCTCACTCTCTATCCATGACCCTTACCTTCTCAGCCTCCATCTCTCACTCTCTATCCCTGACCCTTACCTTGCCAGCCTCCATCTCTCATTCTCTATCCATGACCCTTACCTTGTCAGCCTCCATCTCTCACTCTCTATCCATGACACTTACCTTGTCAGCCTCCATCTCTCACTCTCTATCCATGACCCTTACCTTGTCAGCCTCCATCGCTCATTCTCTATCCATGACCCTTACCTTGCCAGCCTCCATTTCACACTCTCTATCACTAACCCTTACCTTGTCAGCCTCCATCCATCACTCTCTATCACTGACCTTGTCAGCCACCATCTCTCACTCTCTTTCCCTTACCTTGTCAGCCTCCATCTCTCACTCTCTGTCCATGACCCTTATCATGTCAGCCTCCATCTCACACTCTCTATCCCTGACTTAGTCAGCCTCCATCTCACACTCTCTATCCCTGACCTGGTCAGCTTCCATCTCTCACTCTCTAGCCCTGACCCCTACCTTGTCAGCCTCCATCTCTCACTCTCTATCCATGACCCTTACCTTGTCAGCCTCCATCTCACACTCTCTATCCCTGAACTAGTCAGCCTCCATCTCACACTCTATATCCCTGACCTTGTCAGCCTCCATCTCTCACTCTCTATCCCTGACCCTTACCTTGTCAGCCTCCATCTCTCACTCTCTGTCCATGACCCTTACCTTGTCAGCCTCCATCTCACACTCTCTATCCCTGACCGGGTCAGCCTCCATCTCTCACTCTCTATCCCTGACCCTTACCTTGTCAGCCTCCATCTCTCACTTTCTATCCATGACCCTTACCTTGTCAGCCTCCATCTCACACTCTCTATCTCTGAAATAGTCAGCCTCCATCTCACACTCTCTATCCCTGACCTTGTCAGCCTCCATCTCTCACTCACTATCCCTAACCCTTACCTTGTCAGCCTCCATCTCTCACTCTCTATCCTTGACCCTGTACCTTGTCAGCCTCCATCTCTCACTCTCTATCCCTGACCCTTACCTTGTCAGCCTCCATCTCTCACTATCTATCCCAGACCCTTACCTTGTCAGCCTCCATCTCTCACTCTCTATCCATGACCCTTACATTGTCAGCTTCCATCTCATACTCTCAATCCCTGATCTAGTCAGCCTCCATCTAACACTCTCTATCCCTGACCTTGTCAGCCTCCATCTCTCACTCTTTATCCCAGACATTACCCTCATCAGCCTCCATCTCTCACTCTCTATCCATGACCCTTACCTTGTCAGCCTCCATCTCTCACTCTCTATCCATGACACTTACCTTGTCAGCTTCCATCTCCCACTCTCTATCCATGACCCTTACCTTGTCAGCCACCATCTCTCACTCTCTATCCATGACCCTTACCTTGCCAGCCTCAATCTCTCACTCTCTATCCATGACCCTCATCTTGCCAGGCTCCATCTCTCACTCTCTATCCCTCACCCTACCTTGTCAGCCCCATCTCTCACTCTCTATCCATGACCCTTACCTTGTCAGCCTCCATCTCTCACTCTCTGTCCCTGACCCTTAACTTGTCAGCCTCCATCTCTCATTCTCTATTCCTGACCCTTACCTTGCAAGCCTCCATCTCTCAATCTCTATCCATGACCCTTACCTTGTCAGCTTCCATCTCTCACTCTCTATCCATGACCCTAACCTTGTCAGCCTCCATCTTTCACTCTCTATCCATGATGCTGACATTGTCAAGCTCCATCTCTCACTCTCTATCCATGACCCTTACCTTGTCAGCCTCCATCTCTCATTCTCTATCCATGACCCTTCCTTTCAGCCTCCATCTCACACTATCTATCCCTAACTCTTACCTTGTCAGCCTCCATTTCAAACTCTCTATCACTGACCTTGTCAGCCTCCATCTCTCACTCTCTATCCCTTACCTTGTCAGCCTCCATCTCTCACTCTCTATCCATGACCCTTACCTTGTCAGCCTCCATCTCACACTCTCTATCACTGACCTAGTCAACCTCCATCACACACTCTCTATCCCTGACCTTGTCAGCCTCCATCTCTCACTCTCTATCTCTGACCCTTACCTTGTCAGCCTCCATCTCTCACTCACTGTCCATGACCCTAACCATGTCAGCCTCCATCTCACACTCTCTATCCCTGACTTAGTCAGCCTCCATCTCACACTCTCTATCCCTGACCTGGTCAGCCTCCATCTCTCACTCTCTATCCCTGACCCTTACCTTGTCAGCCCCCATCTCTCACACTCTATCCATGACCCTTACATTGTCAGCTTCCATCTCATACTCTCTATCCCTGATCTAGTCAGCCTCCATCTCACACTCTCTATCCCTGACCTTGTCAGCCTCCATCTCTCACTCACTCTCCCTAACCCTTACCTTGTCAGCCACTATCTCTCACTCTCTATCCTTGACCCTTACCTTGTCAGCCTCCATCTCTCACTATCTATCCCTCACCCTAACCTTGTCAGCCTCCATCTCTCACTATCTATCCCTCACCCTGACCTTGTCAGCCTCCATCTCTCACTCTCTATCCCAGAGCCTTACCTCATCAGCCTCCATCTCTCACTCTCTATCCATGACCCTTACCTTGTCAGCCTCCATCTCTCACTCTCTATCCATGACACTTACCTTGTCAGCTTCCATCTCTCACTCTCTATCCATAACCCTAACCTTGTCAGCCACCATCTCTCACTCTCTGTCCCTGAACCTTAACCTGTCAGCCTCCATCTCTCACTCTCTATTCCTGACCCTTACCTTGTCAGCCTCCATTTCTCACTCTCTATCCATGACCCTACCTTGTCAGCTTCCATCTCTCACTCTCTATCCATGACCCTAACCTTGTCAGCCTCCATCTCTCACTCTCTATCCATGATGCTGACATTGTCAGCCTCCATCTCACCTCTATCCATGACCTTGTCAGCCTCCATCTCTCACTCTATCCCTGATACCTTGTCAGCCTCCATCTCTCACTCTCTATCCATGACCCTACCTTGTCAGCCTCCATCTCTCACTCTATCCATACTGACCTTGTCAGCCTCCATCTCTCACTCTCTATCACTTACCTTGTCAGCCTCCATCTCTCACTCTCTATCCATGACCCTTACCTTGTCAGCCTCCATCTCACACTCTCTATCACTGACCTAGTCAGCCTCCATCACACACTCTCTATCCCTGACCTTGTCAGCCTCCATCTCTCACTATCTATCCCTGACCGTTACCATGTCAGCCTCCATCTCTCATTCTCTATCCATGACCCCTACCTTGCAAGCATCCATCTCACACTATCTATCCCTAACCCTTACCTTGTCAGCCTCCATTTCTCACTCTCTATCACTGACCTTGTCAGCCTCCATCTCTCACTCTCTATCCCTTACCTTGTCAGCCTCCATCTCTCACTCTCTATCCATGACCCTTACCTTGTCAGCCTCCATCTCTCACTCTCTATCCCTGACCCTTACCTTGTCAGCCTCCATCTCTCACTCTCTATCCATGACCCTTACCATGTCAGCCTCCATCTCACACTCTCTATCCCTGACCGCTACTATGTCAGCCTCCATCCTCATTCCTCTATCCATGACCCTTACCTTGCAAGCATCCATCTCACACCATCTATCCCTAACCCTCACCTGTCAGCCTCCATTTCTCACTCTATCACTGACCCTACTAGCTCCCATCTCCTCACTCCCATCCCCTACCTTGTCAGCCTCCATCTCACACTCTCTATCCATGACCCTTACCATGTCAGCCTCCATCTCACACTCTCTATCCCTGACTTAGTCAGCCTCCATCTCACACTCTCTATCCCTGACCTGGTCAGCCTCCATCTCTCACTCTCTATCCCTGACCCTTACCTTGTCAGCCTCCATCTCTCACTCTCTATCCATGACCCTTACCTTGTCAGCCTCCATCTCTCACTCTCTATCCATGACCCTTACCTTGTCAGCCTCCATCTCACACTCTCTATCCCTGATCTAGTCAGCCTCCATCTCACACTCTCTATCCCTGACCTTGTCAGCCTCCATCTCTCACTCTCTATCCATGACCCTTACCTTGTCAGCCTCCATCTCATACTCTCTATCACTGATCTAGTCAGCCTCCATCTAACACTCTCTATCCCTGACCTTGTCAGCCTCCATCTCTCACTCTCTATCCCAGACCCTTACCTCATCAGCCTCCATCTCTCACTCTCTATCCCTGACCCTTATCTTGCCAGGCTCCATCTCTCACTCTCTATCCCTGACCTTGTCAGCCTCTATCTCTCACTCTCTATCCCTGACCCTTACCTTGTCAGCCTCCATCTCTCACTCTCTATCCATGACCCTTACCTTGTCAGCCTCCATCTCTCACTCTCTATCCCTGACCCTTACCTTGTCAGCCTCCATCTCTCACTCTCTATCCATGACCCTTACCTTGTCAGCCTCCATCTCTCACTCTCTATCCATGACACCTACCTTGTCAGCTTCCATCTCTCACTCTCTATCCATGACCCTTACCTTGTCAGCCTCCATCTCTCACTCTCTATCCATGACCCTTACCTTGCCAGCCTCCATCTCTCACTCTCTATCCATGACCTTATCTTGCCAGGCTCCATCTCTCACTCTCTATCCCTGACCTTGTCAGCCTCTATCTCTCACTCTCTATCCCTGACCCTTACCTTGTCAGCCTCCATCTCTCACTCTCTATCCATGACCCTTACCATGTCAGCCTCCATCTCTCACTCTCTGTCCCTGACCCTACCTAGGCAGCCTCCATCTCTCACTCTCATCCCCTGACCCTTACCTTGCCAGCTTCCATCTCTCACTCTCTATCCCAGACACTTACCTTGTCAGCCTCCATCTCTCACTCTTCCACTGACCCCACCTTGTCAGCCTCCATCTCACCTCATCCATGACCTCACCTTGTCAGCCTCCATCTCTCACTCTCTATCCATGACCCTTACCTTGTCAGCTCCATCTCTCCTCATTCTCATCCCTGACCTTACCTTGTCAGCCTCCATCTCTCACCTCTATCCATGACCCTACCTTGTCAGCCCATCTCTCACTCTCATCCATGACCCTTACCTTGTCAGCCTCCATCTCTCACCTCTATCCCTAACCCTTACCTTGTCAGCCTCCATCTCTCACTCTCATCCTACTTGTCAGCCTCATCTCTCCTCTCTACCTATGTCAGCCTCCATCTCTCACTCTCTATCCATGACCCCTACCTTGTCAGCCTCCATCTCACACTCTATCCTCACTGACCTAGTCAGCCTCCATCTCACACTCTCTATCCCTGACCTTGTCAGCCTCCATCTCTCACTCTCTATCCCTGACCCTTACCTTGTCAGCCTCCATCTCTCACTCTCTATCCATGACCCTTACCTTGTCAGCCTCCATCTCACACTCTCTATCCCTGACCTTGTCAGCCTCCATCTCACACTCTCTATCCTACCTTGTCAGCCTCCATCTCTCACTCTCTATCCCTGACCCTTACCTTGTCAGCCTCCATCTCTCACTCTCATCCCTGACCTACCTTGTCAGCCTCCATCTCCACCTCTATCCATGACCCTTACCTTTGCTGCTCCATCTCTCACTCTCTATCCCTAACCTCACTTGTCAGCCTCCATTCTCTCACTCTCTATCCATGACCCACCTTGTCAGCCTCCATCTCTCACCTCTATCCCTGACCCTTACTTGTCAGCCTCCATCTCCTCACTATTCATCCCTGACCCTACCTTGCAGCCTCCATCTCTCACTCTATCCATGACCCTACCTTGTCAGCCTCCATCTCTCACTCTCTATCCATGACCCTTACCTTGTCAGCCTCCATCTCTCACTCTCTATCCCTGACCTACCTGTCAGCCTCCATCTCTCACTCTCTATCCATGACCCTTACCTTGTCAGCCTCCATCTCTCACTCTCTATCCCTGACCCTTACCTTGTCAGCCTCCATCTCTCACTCTCTATCCCTGACCCTTACCTTGCAGCCTCCATCTCTCACTCTCTATCCCTGACACTTACCTTGTCAGCCTCCATCTCTCACTCTCTATCCATGACCCTTACCTTGTCAGCCTCCATCTCTCACTCTCTATCCATGACCCTTACCTTGTCAGCCTCCATCTCTCACTCTCTATCCATGACCCTTACCTTGTCAGCCTCCATCTCTCACTCTCTATCCATGACCCTTACCTTGTCAGCCTCCATCTCTCACTCTCTATCCATGACCCTTACCTTGTCAGCCTCCATCTCTCACTCTCTATCCATGACCCTTACCTTGTCAGCCTCCATCTCTCACTCTCTATCCATGACCCTTACCTTGTCAGCCTCCATCTCTCACTCTATCCATGACCCTAACCTTGTCAGCCTCCATCTCTCACTCTCAATCCATGACCCTGACCTTGTCAGCCTCCATCTCTCACTCTCTATCCATGACCCTTACCTTGTCAGCCTCCATCTCTCACTCTCTATCCATGACCCTTACCTTGTCAGCCTCCATCTCACACTCTCTATCCCTAACCCTTACCTTGTCAGCCTCCATCTCTCACTCTCTATCCCTTACCTTGTCAGCCTCCATCTCTCACTCTCTATCCCTGACCCCTACCTTGTCAGCCTCCATCTCTCACTCTCTGTCCATGACCCTTACCTGTCAGCCTCCATCTCACACTCTCTATCCCTGACTTAGTCAGCCTCCATCTCACACTCTCTATCCCTGACCTGGTCAGCCTCCATCTCTCACTCTCTATCCCTGACCCTTACCTTGTCAGCCTCCATCTCTCACTCTCTATCCATGACCCTTACCTTGCCAGCCTCCATCTCTCACTCTCTATCCCTGACCCTTACCTTGTCAGCCTCTGTCTCTCACTCTCTATCCTTGACCCTTACCTTGTCAGCCTCCATCTCTCACTCTCTATCCATGACCCTTACCTTGTCAGCTCCATCTCATCTCTCTATCCCTGACTCTCACCTTGTCAGCCTCCACCTCTCTATCCCTGACCTTTAGCCTCATCTCTCCTCTATCCTGACCCTTACCTTGTCAGCCTCCATCTCTCACTCACCCTATCCCTGACCTTAGTCAGCCTCCATCTCTCACTCTCATCCATGACCCACCTTGTCAGCCTCCATCTCTCACTCTCTATCCATGACCCCACCTTGTCAGCCTCCATCTCACCTCTCTCCATACCCTGACCTTGTCAGCCTCCATCTCTCACCTCTATCCCTGACCCTACCTTGTCAGCCTCCATCTCTCACTCTCATCCATGACCCTACCTTGTCAGCCTCCATCTCTCACCTCTATCCATGACCCCTACCTTGTCAGCCTCCATCTCTCACTCTCTATCACTGACCTTGTCAGCCTCCATCTCTCACTCTCTATCCCTTACCTTGTCAGCCTCCATCTCTCACTCTCTATCCATGACCCTCACCTTGTCAGCCTCCATCTCACACTCTATCTCACTGACCTAGTCAGCCTCCATCACACACTCTCTATCCCTGACCTTGTCAGCCTCCATCTCTCACTCTACTCCCTTGTCAGCCTCCATCTCTCACTCTCTATCCATGACCCTTACCTTGTCAGCCTCCATCTCACACTCTCTATCCCTGACCTTGTCAGCCTCCATCTCACACTCTCTATCCCTGACCTTGTCAGCCTCCATCTCACTCTCTATCCATGACCCTTACCTTGTCAGCCTCCATCTCTCACTCTCTATCCATGACCCTTACCTGTCAGCCTCCATCTCTCACCTCTATCCATGACCCTCACCTTGTCAGCCTCCATCTCTCACTCTCTATCCATGACCCTTACCTTGTCAGCCTCCATCTCTCACTCTCTATCCATGACCCTTACCTTGTCAGCCTCCATCTCACACTCTCTATCCCTGACCTATCTTGTCAGCCTCCATCTCTCACTCTCTATCCCTGACCTTACCTTGTCAGCCTCCATCTCTCACTCTATCCATGACCCTTACCTTGTCAGCCTCCATCTCTCACTCTCTATCCATGACCCTTACCTTGTCAGCCTCCATCTCTCACTCTCTATCCCTGACCCTTACCTTGTCAGCCTCCATCTCACTCTCTATCCCTGACCTACCTTGTCAGCCTCCATCTCTCACTCTCTATCCCTGACCCTTACCTTGTCAGCCTCCATCTCTCACTCTCTATCCCTGACCCTTACCTTGTCAGCCTCCATCTCTCACTCTCTATCCATGACCCTTACCTTGTCAGCCTCCATCTCTCTCTCTATCCATGACCCTTACCTTGTCAGCCTCCATCTCACTTCTATCCATGACCCTACCTTGTCAGCTCCATCTCTCACTCTCTATCCATGACCCTTACCTTGTCAGCCTCCATCTCTCACTCTCTATCCCATGACCCTTACCTGTCAGCCTCCATCTCTCACCTCTATCCATGACCCTTACCTTGTCAGCCTCCATCTCTCACTCTCATCCCTTACCTTGTCAGCCTCCATCTCTCACCTCTATCCCTGACCCTACCTTGTCAGCCTCCATCTCTCACTCTCATCCATGACCCTCCTTGTCAGCCTCCATCTCTCACCTCTATCCCTGACCCTACCTTGTCAGCCTCCATCTCTCACTCTCATCCCTGACCCCTACCTTGCCAGCCTCCATCTCTCCCTCATCCATGACCCTCACCTTGTCAGCTCCATCCTCACTCCTATCCCTGACCCCACCTTGTCAGCCTCCATCCTCACTCTCTATCCATGACCCCTACCTTGTCAGCCTCCATCTCCACCTCTATCCATGACCCTTACCTTGTCAGCCTCCATCTCTCACTCTCTATCCATGACCCTTACCTTGTCAGCCTCCATCTCTCACTCTCTATCCATGACCCTTACCTTGTCAGCTCCATCTCTCACTCTCTATCCATGACCCTTACCTTGTCAGCCTCCATCTCTCACTCTCTATCCCTAACCCTTACCTTGTCAGCTCCATCTCTCACCTCATCCCCACCTTGTTCAGCCTCCATCTCTCACCTCTATCCATGACCCCACCTTGTCAGCCTCCATCTCTCACTCTCTTCCATCTTACCTTGTCAGCCTCCATCTCACACTCCTATCCATCCCTGACCTTGTCAGCCTCCATCTCCACTCTCTATCCCTGACCTTGTCTGCCTCCATCTCCACCTCTATCCCTGACCCCACCTTGTCAGCCTCCATCTCTCACTCTCTATCCATGACCCTTACCTTGTCAGCCTCCATCTCACACTCTCTATCCCTGACCTTACCTTGTCAGCCTCCATCTCTCACTCTCTATCCATGACCCTTACCTTGTCAGCCTCCATCTCTCACTCTCTTCCCTGACCCTTACCTTGTCAGCCTCCATCTCTCACTTCTATCCCAGACCCTACCTTGTCAGCCTCCATCTCTCACTCCATCCCTGACCCTTACCTTGTCAGCCTCCATCTCTCACTCTCTATCCATGACCCTTACCTTGTCAGCCTCCATCTCACACTCTCTATCCCTGACCTAGTCAGCCTCCATCTCACACTCTCTATCCCTGACCTTGTCAGCCTCCATCTCTCACTCTCTATCCCTGACCCTTACCTTGTCAGCCTCCATCTCTCACTCTATCCATGACCCTACCTTGTCAGCCTCCATCTCTCACTCTATCTCTGACCCTTACCTTGTCAGCCTCCATCTCACTCCTCCATCCATGACCCCACCTTGTCAGCCTCCATCTCACCTCTATCCATGACCCCACCTTGTCAGCCCATCTCTCACTCTCTATCCATGACCCTTACCTTGTCAGCCTCCATCTCTCACTCTCTATCCATGACCCTTACCTTGTCAGCCTCCATCTCTCACTCTCTATCCATGACCCTTACCTTGTCAGCCTCCATCTCTCACTCTCTATCCCTGACCCTTACCTTGTCAGCCTCCATCTCTCACTCTCTATCCATGACCCTTACCTTGTCAGCCTCCATCTCACCTCTATCCTGACCCTACCTTGTCAGCCTCCATCTCTCACTCTCTATCCTGACCCTTACCTTGTCAGCCTCCATCTCTCACTCTATCCATGACCCTTACCTTGTCAGCCTCCATCTCTCACTCTCTATCCCTGACCCTTACCTTGTCAGCCTCCATCTCACACTCTCTATCCCTGACCCTTACCTTGTCAGCCTCCATCTCTCACTCTCTATCCCTGACCCTTACCTTGTCAGCCTCCATCTCTCACTCTCTATCCATGACCCTTACCTTGTCAGCCTCCATCTCACACTCTCTATCCCTGACTTAGTCAGCCTCCATCTCACACTCTCTATCCCTGACCTGGTCAGCCTCCATCTCTCACTCTCTATCCCTGACCCTTACCTTGTCAGCCTCCATCTCTCACTCTCTATCCATGACCTACGTCAGCCTCCATCCTCACCTCTATCTTGACCCTACCTTGTCAGCCTCCATCTCTCACCTCTCCCTATCCCTACCTTGTCAGCCTCCATCTCTCACTCTCTATCCCTGACCTTGTCAGCCTCCATCTCTCACTCTCTATCCATGACCCTTACCTTGTCAGCCTCCATCTCACACTCTCTATCACTGACCTTGTCAGCCTCCATCTCTCACTCTCTATCCCTTACCTTGTCAGCCTCCATCTCTCACTCTCTATCCATGACCCTTACCTTGTCAGCCTCCATCTCTCACTCTATCCTGACCCTTACCTTGTCAGCCTCCATCTCTCACTCTCTATCCCTGACCCTTACCTTGTCAGCCTCCATCTCTCACTCTCTATCCCTGACCCTTACCTTGTCAGCCTCCATCTCTCACTCTCTATCCATGACCCTTACCTTGTCAGCCTCCATCTCTCACTCTCTATCCCTGACCCTTACCTTGTCAGCCTCCATCTCTCACTCTCTATCCATGACCCTTACCTTGTCAGCCTCCATCTCACACTCTCATCCTGACCCTCACTTGTCAGCCTCCATCTCTCACCTCTATCCCTGACCCTACCTTGTCAGCCTCCATCTCTCACCTCTATCCCTGACCCTACCTTGTCAGCCTCCATCTCTCACTCTCTATCCCTGACCCTACCTTGTCAGCCTCCATCTCTCACTCTCATCCCTTACCTTGTCAGCCTCCATCTCTCATCTCTATCCTGACCCACCTTGTCAGCCTCCATCTCACACTCTCTATCCCTGACCTCCTGTCAGCCTCCATCTCACACCTCTATCCCTGACCTTGTCAGCCTCCATCTCTCACTCTCATCCCTGACCCTTACCTGTCAGCCTCCATCTCACTCTCTCCATGACCCTAACCTTGTCAGCCTCCATCTCACACTCTCTATCCTGACCTTAGTCAGCCTCCATCTCTCACTCTCTCCATGACCCTTACCTTGTCAGCCTCCATCTCTCACTCTATCCATGACCCTTACCTTGTCAGCCTCCATCTCTCACCTCCTATCCATGACCTACCTTGTCAGCCTCCATCTCACTCTCTATCCATGACCTCACCTTGTCAGCCTCCATCTCTCCTCATCCATGACCCTTACCTTGTCAGCCTCCATCTCATCTCTCATCTCATGTCAGCCTCCCATCTCACCTCCCATCACCGACCTAGTCAGCCTCCATCTCACACCTCTATCCCTGACCTTGTCAGCCTCCATCTCTCACTCTCTATCCCTGACCCTACCTTGTCAGCCTCCATCCTCACTTCTCATCCATGACCCTCACCTTGTCAGCCTCCATCTCACCTCATCCCTGACCCTCACCTTGTCAGCCTCCATCTCTCACTATCCTTACCCTACCTTGTCAGCCTCCATCTCTCACTCTCTATCCCTGACCCTTACCTTGTCAGCCTCCATCTCTCACCTCTATCCTGACCCTACCTTGTCAGCCTCCATCCTCACTCTCTCTATCCTGACCTTGTCAGCCTCCATCTCTCACTCATCCATGACCCTGACCTTGTCAGCCTCCATCTCCACTCTCTATCCCTGACCCTACCTTGTCAGCCTCCATCTCTCATTCTCATCCATGACCCTACCTTGTCAAGCCTCCATCTCACACTTCTATCCCTGACCCACCTTGTCAGCCTCCATCTCTCACTCTCCATCACTGACCTTGTCAGCCTCCATCTCCTCACCCTCATCCCTACCTTGTCAGCCTCCATCTCTCACCTCTATCCATGACCCTTACCTTGTCAGCCTCCATCTCACACTCTCTATCCCTGACCTAGTCAGCCTCCATCTCACACTCTCTATCCCTGACCTGTCAGCCTCCATCTCTCACTCTCTATCCCTGACCCTTACCTTGTCAGCCTCCATCTCTCACTCTCTATCCATGACCCTTACCTTGTCAGCCTCCATCTCTCACTCTCTATCCCTGACCCTTACCTTGTCAGCCTCCATCTCTCACTCTCTATCCATGACCCTTACCTTGTCAGCCTCCATCTCTCACTCTCTATCCCTGACCCTTACCTTGTCAGCCTCCATCTCTCACTCTCTATCCCTGACTCTTGTCAGCCTCCATCTCTCACTCTCTATCCCTGACCCTTACCTTGTCAGCCTCCATCTCTCACTCTCTATCCATGACCCTTACCTTGTCAGCCTCCATCTCACACTCTCTATCCTGACCTAGTCAGCCTCCATCTCACACTCTCTATCCCTGACCTTGTCAGCCTCCATCTCTCACTCTACCTTCTTCAGCCTCCATCTCTACTCTCTATCCCTGACCCTTACCTTGTCAGCCTCCATCTCACTCTCTATCCATGACCCTACCTTGTCAGCCTCCATCTCTCACTATCCTGACCCTTACCTTGTCAGCCTCCATCTCTCACTCTCTATCCCTGACCCTACCTTGTCAGCCTCCATCTCCACTCTCTATCCCTGACCCTTACCTGTCAGCCTCCATCTCTCACTCTATCCCTGACCCTCACCTTGTCAGCCTCCATCTCTCACTCTCTATCCTGACCCTTACCTTGTCAGCCTCCATCTCTCACTCTCTATCCATGACCCTTACCTTGTCAGCCTCCATCTCTCACTCTCTATCCCTGACCCTTACCTTGTCAGCCTCCATCTCTCACTCTCTATCCCTGACCCTACCTTGTCAGCCTCCATCTCTCACTCTCTATCCATGACCCTTACCTTGTCAGCCTCCATCTCTCACTCTCTATCCTGACCCACCTGTCAGCCTCCATCTCTCACCTCTATCCCTGACCCTCACCTTGTCAGCCTCCATCTCACCTCATCCCTGACCCTACCTTGTCAGCCTCCATCTCTCACCTCTATCCCTGACCCTACCTTGTCAGCCTCCATCTCACTCTCATCCATGACCCTACCTTGTCAGCCTCCATCTCTCACTCTATCCTGACCTTACCTTGTCAGCCTCCATCTCTCACTCTATCCATGACCCTACCTTGTCAGCCTCCATCTCTCACTCTATCCATGACCCTACCTTGTCAGCCTCCATCTCTCACCTCTATCCATGACCCTACCTTGTCAGCTCCATCTCACTTCTATCCATGACCCTAACCTTGTCAGCTCCATCTCTCACTCTCTATCCATGACCCTACCTTGTCAGCCTCCATCTCTCACTCTCTATCCCTGACCTCACCTTGTCAGCCTCCATCTCCACCTCTATCCTGACCCTACCTTGTCAGCCTCCATCTCACTCTCTATCCTGACCCTTGTCAGCCTCCATCTCTCACTCTCTATCCTGACCCTTACCTGTCAGCCTCCATCTCTCACTCCTATCCCTGACCCTTACTGTCAGCCTCCATCTCTCACTCTATCCATGACCCCACCTTGTCAGCCTCCATCTCTCACCTCTATCCATGACCCTACCTTGTCAGCCTCCATCTCTCACTCTCTATCCATGACCCTTACCTTGTCAGCCTCATCTCTCACCTCATCCATGACCCTTACCTTGTCAGCCTCCATCTCACTCTCTATCCCTGACCCTTACCTTGTCAGCCTCCATTCTCATTCTCTATCACTGACCTTGTCACCTCATCTCCACTCTCTATCCTTACCTGTCAGCCTCCATCTCTCACTCTCTATCCTGACCCCACCTTGTCAGCCTCCATCTCACACTCTCTATCCCTGACCTTAGTCAGCCTCCATCACACACCTCTATCCCTGACCTTGTCAGCCTCCATCTCTCTCTATCCTGACCTCACCTTGTCAGCCTCCATCTCACACTCTCATCCCTGACCTTACCTTGTCAGCCTCCATCTCTCACTCTATCCCTGACCCTTACCTTGTCAGCCTCCATCTCTCACTCTCTATCCATGACCCTTACCTTGTCAGCCTCCATCTCACACTCTCTATCACTGACCTAGTCAGCCTCCATCACACACTCTCTATCCCTGACCTTGTCAGCCTCCATCTCTCACTCTCTCTATCTCTGACCCTTACCTTGTCAGCCTCCATCTCACTCACTGTCCATGACCCCAACCTTGTCAGCCTCCATCTCTCACTCTCTATCCCTGACTTAGTCAGCCCATCTCACACTCTCTATCCCTGACCTACTGTCAGCCTCCATCTCACTCATCTACCTTGTCAGCCTCCATCTCTCACTTCTATCCCTGACCTTGTCAGCCTCCATCTCTCACTCTCTATCCCTGACCCTTACCTTGTCAGCCTCCATCTCTCACTCTCATCCTGACCTTACTCAGCCTCCATCTCACACTCTCTATCCCTGACCTTGTCAGCCTCCATCTCTCACTCTCTATCCCTGACCCTTACCTTGTCAGCCTCCATCTCTCACCTCTATCCTTGACCCACCTTGTCAGCCTCCATCTCTCACCTCTATCCATGACCCTACCTTGTCAGCCTCCATCCTCACCCATCCATGACCCTTACCTTGTCAGCCTCCATCTCTCACTCTCTATCCATGACCCTTACCTTGTCAGCCTCCATCTCTCACTCTCTATCCATGACCCTTACCTTGTCAGCCTCCATCTCTCACTCTCTATCCATGACCCTTACCTTGTCAGCTCCATCTCTCACTCTCTATCCTGACCCACTTGTCAGCCTATCTCACTCTATCCCATCCTACCTTGTCAGCCCATCTTCACTATCCTTGACCCTTACCTTGTCAGCCTCCATCTCTCACTCTCTATCCCTGACCCTTACCTTGTCAGCCTCCATCTCCTCACCCCTATCCCTGACCCACCTTGTCAGCCTCCATCTCTCACCTCTATCCATGACCCTAACCTTGTCAGCCTCCATCTCTCACTCTCTATCCCTGACCTTACCTGTCAGCCTCCATCTCACCTCTATCCCTGACCCCACCTTGTCAGCCTCCATTTCACCTCTATCCCTGACCCTACCTTGTCAGCCCATCTCACACTCCCTCATCCCTGACCACCTTGTCAGCCTCCATCTCACACTTCTATCCCTGAACTTGTCAGCCTCCATCTCACACTCTATCACTGACCTTGTCAGCCTCCATCTCTCACTCTCTATCCTGACCCTACCTTGTCAGCCTCCATCTCTCACTCTCTATCCTGACCTCCTGACAGCCTCCATCACCACCTCTATCCCTGACCTTGTCAGCCTCCATCTCTCACTCTCTATCCCTGACCCTTACCTTGTCAGCCTCCATCTCTCACTCTCTATCCCTGACCTCTACCTTGTCAGCCTCCACTCTCACCTCTCCTGACCCTTACCTTGTCAGCCTCCATCTCACACTCTCTATCCCTGACCTGGTCAGCCTCCATCTCTCACTCTCTATCCCTGACCCCTACCTTGTCAGCCTCCATCTCTCACTCTCTATCCTGACCCTACCTTGTCAGCCTCCATCTCTCACCTCTATCCTGACCTACCTTGTCAGCCTCCATCTCTCACCTCTCATCCCTGACCTTGTCAGCCTCCATCTCCACCTCATCCCTGACCCTCACCTTGTCAGCTCCATCCTCACCTCTTCCTGACCTACCTGTCAGCCTCCATCTCACTCTGTATCCCTCACCCTTACCTTGTCAGCCTCCATCTCTCACTCTCTATCCATGACCCTTACCTTGTCAGCCTCCATCTCTCACTCTCTATCCCTGACCCTTACCTTGTCAGCCTCCATCTCTCTCTCTATCCATGACCCTTACCTTGTCAGCCTCCATCTCTCACTCTCTATCCCTGACCCTACTTGTCAGCCTCCATCTCTCACCTCTATCCCTGACCCCCTTGTCAGCCTCCATCTCTCACCTCTATCCCTGACCCTCACCTTGTCAGCCTCCATCTCTCACTCCTCATCCCTGACCCTTACCTTGTCAGCCTCCATCTCTCACTCTCATCCCTGACCCTTACCTTGTCAGCCTCCATCTCTCACTCTCTATCCTGACCCTTACCTTGTCAGCCCCATCTCCACCTCTATCCCTGACCCCACCTTGTCAGCCTCCATCTCTCACTCTCATCCCATACCTTACCTTGTCAGCTCCATCTCTCACTCTCTATCCATGACCCCACCTTGTCAGCCTCCATCTCTCACTCTCTATCCATGACCCTACCTTGTCAGCCTCCATCTCTCCTCTATCCATGACCCTTACCTTGTCAGCCTCCATCTCTCACCTCTATCCATGACCCTCACCTTGTCAGCTCCATCTCTCACTCTCTATCCATGACCCTACCTTGTCAGCCTCCATCTCACACTCCCATCCATGACCACTTGTCAGCTCCATCTCCTCACTCTCTATCCCTGACCCTACCTGTCAGCTCCATCTCATCCTCATCCATGTCCCACCTTGTCAGCCTCCATCTCTCACTCTCATCCCTAACCCACCTTGTCAGCCTCCATCTCTCACTCCTATCCCTGACCTTGTCAGCCTCCATCTCTCACTCTCTATCCCTGACCCTACCTTGTCAGCCTCCATCTCTCACCTCTATCCATGACCCTCACTTGTCAGCCTCCATCCTCACTCTCTATCCTGACCCTCACTGCAGCCTCCATCTCACCTCTATCCATGACCCTCACCTTGTCAGCCTCCATCTCCTCATCTGACTACTTGTCAGCCTCCATCTCTCACTCTCTATCCCTGACCCACCTTGTCAGCCTCCATCTCACCTCTATCCATGACCCCTACCTTGTCAGCCTCCATCTCTCACACTCTCTATCCATGACCCTTACCTTGTCAGCCTCCATCTCTCACTCTCTATCCATGACCCACCTTGTCAGCCTCCATCTCTCACTCTCTATCCATGACCCTACCTTGTCAGCCTCCATCTCACTCTCTATCCCTGACTAGTCACCCATCACCACTTCATCCTCCTTGTCAGCCTCCATCTCTCACTCTCTATCCCTGACCCTCACCTTGTCAGCCTCCATCCTCACTCTCTGTCCATGACCCTACTTGTCAGCCCATCTCACACTCTCATCCTGACCTATCAGCCCATCTCACACCTCTATCCTACCTGTCAGCCCATCTCACTCCATCCATGACCCTTACTTGTCAGCTCCATCTCACTCACCTCCAGACCTCACCTTGTCAGCCTCCATCTCACACTCTCTATCCTGACTGCACCTCCACTCACTCTCATCCTCCTGTCAGCCATCTCTCACTCATCCATGACCTTACCTTGTCAGCCTCCATCTCTCACTCTCTATCCCTGACCTTGTCAGCCTCCATCTCTCTCTCTATCCCTGACCTACCTTGTCAGCCTCCATCTCACACTCTCCTATCCCTGACCTTGTCAGCCTCCATCTCTCACTCTCTATCCCTAACCTTGTCAGCCTCCATCTCTCACTCTCATCCATGACCCTTACCTTGTCAGCCTCCATCTCTCACTCTCTATCCTGACCCTACCTTGTCAGCCTCCATCTCACACTCCCTCACCCTGACCTTGTCAGCCTCCATCTTCACTCTCATCCCTGACCCTCACCTGTCAGCCTCCATCTCCACCTCTATCCATGACCCCTACCTTGTCAGCCTCCATCTCACTCTCTATCCATGACCCTTACCTTGTCAGCCTCCATCTCTCACTCTCTATCCTACCTACCTTGTCAGCCTCCATCTCACCTCTATCCCTGACCCTTACCTTGTCAGCCTCCATCTCTCACTCTCTATCCCTGACCCTCACCTTGTCAGCCTCCATCTCTCACCTCATCCATGACCCTCACCTTGTCAGCCTCCATCTCTCACTCTATCCATGACCCTACCTTGTCAGCCTCCATCTCACACTCTCTATCCCTGACCTGACTCAGCCTCCATCTCACCTCTATCCTGACCCACCTGTCAGCCTCCATTCTCACTCTCATCCATGACCCCACCTTGTCAGCCTCCATCTCACACTATCATCCCTACCCTCACCTTGTCAGCCTCCATCTCTCACTCTCATCCCTGACCTCACCTTGTCAGCCTCCATCTCTCATCCTCATCCATGACCCACCTGTCAGCCCATCTCCACCTCTATCCATGACCCTACCTTGTCAGCCTCCATCTCTCACTCTCTATCCATGACCTTGTCAGCCTCCATCTCTCACTCTCTATCCATGACCCTTACCTTGTCAGCCTCCATCTCTCACTCTCTATCCATGACCCTTACCTTGTCAGCCTCCATCTCTCACTCTCTATCCATGACCCTTACCTTGTCAGCCTCCATCTCACACCTCTATCCCTAACCTCACCTTGTCAGCCTCCATCTCTCACTCTCTATCCCTGACCTTGTCAGCCTCCATCTCACCTCTATCCATGACCCTACCTGTCAGCCTCCATCTCACACTCTCCATGACTGACCTTGCAGCCTCCATCACACACTCTATCCCTGACCTTGTCAGCCCTCCATCTCTCACTCTCTCTATCCCTGACCCTTACCTTGTCAGCCTCCATTCTCACTCTCTGTCCAGACCCCACCTGTCAGCCTCCATCTCTCACTCTCTATCCCTGACCTTAGTCAGCCTCATCTCACACTCTCATCCCTGACCTGTCAGCCTCCATCTCTCACCTCTATCCCTGACCCTACCTTGTCAGCCTCCATCTCTCACTCTCATCCATGACCCTTACCTTGTCAGCCTCCATCTCCACTCTCTATCCCTGACCTTGTCAGCCCATCTCACCTCTATCCTGACCTGTCAGCCTCCATCTCACTCCTATCCCTGACCCCACCTTGTCAGCCTCCATCTCTCACTCTCATCCCTGACCCTTACCTTGTCAGCCTCCATCTCATCTCCTCTACCTTGTCAGCCTCCATCTCCACCTCTATCCATGATCTACTGTCAGCCTCCATCCTCACACTCCCCATCACGACCTTGTCAGCCTCCATCACACACCTCTATCCCTGACCTTGTCAGCCTCCATCTCTCACTCTCTATCCCTGACCCTAACCTTGTCAGCCTCCATCTCTCACTCTCTATCCATGACCCTTACCTTGTCAGCCTCCATCTCACACTCTCTATCCCTGACTTGTCAGCCTCCATCTCACACTCTCTATCCCTGACCTTGGTCAGCCTCCATCTCTCACTCACCCTTACCTTGTCAGCCTCCATCTCTCACCTCTATCCATGACCCACCTTGTCAGCCTCCATCTCTCACTCTCTATCCCTGACCTCACCTGTCAGCCTCCATCTCTCACTCTCTATCCCTGACCCTCACCTTGTCAGCCTCCATCTCTCACCTCTATCCCTGACCCTTACCTTGTCAGCTCCATCTCTCACTCTCTTCCTGACCCTCACTTGTCAGCCTCCATCTCTCACCTCATCCATGACCCTCACCTTGTCAGCCTCCATCCTCACTCTCCATCCATGACCCTACCTTGTCAGCTCCATTCTCTCACTCTCATCCATGACCCCTACCTTGTCAGCCTCCATCTCTCACCTCATCCATGACCCTACCTTGTCAGCCTCCATCTCACTCTCTATCCTGACCCTACCTTGTCAGCCTCCATCTCCACCTCTATCCATGACCCTACCTTGTCAGCCTCCATCTCTCACTCTATCCATGACCCTTACCTTGTCAGCCTCCATCTCCTCACCTCTATCCATGACCTACCTTGTCAGCTCCATCTCACTCTCTATCCTGACCCTACCTTGTCAGCCTCCATCTCACCTCTCTACCCTACCTTGTCAGCCTCCATCTCTCACTCTCTATCCATGACCCTTACCTTGTCAGCCCATCTCATCACTCTCATCCTGACCCTTACCTTGTCAGCCTCCATCTCACACTCTATCCCTGACTTAGTCAGCTCCATCTCACACCTCTATCCCTGACCTGTCAGCCTCCATCTCTCACTCTATCCCTGACCTCACCTTGTCAGCCCTCATCTCACTCTCTATCCTGACCCTTACCTTGTCAGCCTCCATCTCTCACTCTCTATCCCTGACCATGTCAGCCTCCATCTCTCACTCTCTATCCATGACCCTTACCTTGTCAGCCTCCATCTCTCACTCTCTATCCATGACCCTTACCTTGTCAGCCTCCATCTCTCACTCTCTATCCATGACCCTTACCTTGTCAGCCTCCATCTCTCACTCTCTATCCATGACCCTTACCTTGTCAGCCTCCATCTCTCACTCTCTATCCATGACCCTTACCTTGTCAGCCTCCATCTCACACTCTCTATCCTGACCTTGTCAGCCTCCATCTCAAACACTCTCCATCCCTTACCTTGTCACCCATCTCTCACCCTATCCCGACCTCCTTGTCAGCCTCCATCTCTCACTCTCATCCCCTACCTTGTCAGCCTCCATCTCTCACTCTCTATCCATGACCCTCACCTTGTCAGCCTCCATCCTCACCTCCATCCATGACCCTCACCTTCAGCCTCCATCTCCTCACCTCTATCCATGACCCACCTTGTCAGCCTCCATCTCTCACCTCATCCATGACCCTACCTTGTCAGCCTCCATCTCTCACTCTCTATCCATGACCCTACCTTGTCAGCCTCCATCTCTCACTCTCATCCATGACCCTACCTTGTCAGCCTCCATCTCCACTCTCATCCCTGACCTTACCTTGTCAGCCTCCATCTCTCACTCTCATCCATGACCTCACCTTGTCAGCCTCCATCTCTCACTCTCATCCATGACCTTAACCTTGTCAGCCTCCATCTCTCACTCTCTATCCATGACGCTGACATTGTCAGCCTCCATCTCTCACTCTCTATCCATGACCCTCACCTTGTCAGCCTCCATCTTTCATTCTCTATCCATGACCCTTACCTTGCAAGCCTCCATCTCACACTATCTATCCCTAGCCCTTACCTTGTCAGCCTCCATCTCTCACTCTCTATCCCTGACCTTGTCAGCCTCCATCTCTCACTCTCTATCCCTGACCCTTACCTTGTCAGCCTCCATCTCTCACTCTCTATCCATGACCCTTACCTTGTCAGCCTCCATCTCACACTCTCTATCCCTGACTTAGTCAGCCTCCATCTCACACTCTCTATCCCTGACCTGGTCAGCCTCCATCTCTCACTCTCTATCCCTGACCCTTACCTTGTCAGCTCCATCTCTCACTCTCTATCCATGACCCTTACCTTGCCTGTCTCCATCTCTCACTCACTATCCATGACCCTACCTTGTCAGCCTCTCTCTCACCTCTATCCCTGACCCTACCTGTCAGCCTCCATCTCTCATCCTCTATCCCTGACCCTACTTGTCAGCTCCATCTCACACTCTCCCATCCCTGACCTAGTCAGCCTCCATCTCTCACTCTCTATCCCTGACCCTTACCTTGTCAGCCTCCATCTCTCACTCTCTATCCATGACCCTTACCTTGTCAGCCTCCATCTCTCACTCTCTATCCCTGACCCTTACCTTGTCAGCCTCCATCTCACACTCTCTATCCCTGACCTTGTCAGCCTCCATCTCACACTCTCTATCCCTGACCTTGTCAGCCTCCATCTCTCACTCTCTATCCATGACCCTTACCTTGTCAGCCTCCATCTCTCACTCTCTATCCATGACCCTTACCTTGCCAGCCTCCATCTCTCACTCTCTATCCTGACCCTATCCGTCAGCCATCTCACACCTCTATCCCTGACCTGTCAGCCTCCATCTCTCACTCTCTATCCCTGACCCCTACCTTGTCAGCCTCCATCTCTCACTCTCTATCCATGACCCTTACCTTGTCAGCCTCCATCTCACTCTCTATCCCTGACCTTACCTTGTCAGCCTCCATCTCTCACTCTCTATCCCTGACCCTTACCTTGTCAGCCTCCATCTCTCACTCTCTATCCCTGACCCTTACCTTGTCAGCCTCCATCTCTCACCTCTATCCATGACCCTCACCTTGCTCAGCCTCCATCTCTCACTCTTCCATGACCTTGCACTTCTCATCTCCTGACCCTTGTCAGCCTCCATCTCTCACTCTCTATCCATGACCCTACCTTGTCAGCCTCCATCTCCACTCTCATCCCTGATACCTTGTCAGCCTCCATCTCACCTCTATCCATGACCCTACCTTGTCAGCCTCCATCTCACACTCTCATCCATGACCCCACCTTGTCAGCCTCCATCTCTCTACCTCTCCATCACTTACCTTGTCAGCCTCCATCTCTCACTCTCTATCCAACCTTACCTTGTCAGCCTCCATCTCTCACCTCTATCCTGACCCTACCTTGTCAGCCTCCATCTCTCACTCTCTATCCTGACCTGTCAGCCTTCCATCTCACCTCTATCCCTGACCCTCACCTTGTCAGCCTCCATCTCTCACTCTATCCCTGACCCTTACCTTGTCAGCCTCCATCTCTCACTCTCTATCCATGACCCTTACCTTGTCAGCCTCCATCTCACACTCTCTATCACTGACCTAGTCAGCCTCCATCACACACTCTCTATCCCTGACCTTGTCAGCCTCCATCTCTCACTCTCTATCCCTGACCCTTACCTTGTCAGCCTCCATCTCTCATTCTCTATCCATGACCCCTACCTTGCAAGCATCCATCTCACACCATCTATCCCTAACCCTTACCTTGTCAGCCTCCATCTCTACTCTCTATCCATGACCCTTACCTTGTCAGCCTCCATCTCTCACCTCATCCATGACCCTACCTTGTCAGCCTCATCTCTCACTCTCTATCCATGACCCTACCTTGTCAGCCTCCATCTCCACTCTATCCTGACTACCTTGTCAGCCTCCATCTCTCACTCTCTATCCATGACCCTTACCTTGTCAGCCTCCATCTCTCACTCTCTATCCATGACCCTTACCTTGTCAGCCTCCATCTCTCACTCTCTATCCATGACCCTTACCTTGTCAGCCTCCATCTCTCACCTCTATCCATGACCCTACCTTGTCAGCCATCTCTCTCTCTGTCCCTCCTCATCTCTCACTCTCTATCCCTGACCTTGTCAGCCTCCATCTCCACTCTCTATCCCTGACCTTATCCATCGTCTCTCTCTCATCCATGACCCTTACCTTGTCAGCCTCCATCTCACACCTCTATCCCTGACCCTACCTTGTCAGCCTCCATCTCTCACTCTCCATCCACCTTGTCAGCCTCCATCTCTCACCTCTATCCCTGACCTCACCTGTCAGCCCATCTCTCACTCTCTATCCATGACCCTACCTTGTCAGCCTCCATCTCACACACTCTCATCCCTGACCTTGTCAGCCTCCATCTCACTCTCTATCCCTGACCTTGTCAGCCTCCATCTCTCACTCTATCCCTGACCCTTACCTTGTCAGCCTCCATCTCTCACCTCTATCCCTGACCTCACCTTGTCAGCCTCCATCTCTCACTCTCTCATCCATGACCCTCACCTTGTCAGCCTCCATCTCTCACCTCTATCCATGACCCTACCTTGTCAGCCTCCATCTCACACTCATCACTACTAGTCACCCATCACCTCCCACCTTGTCAGCCTCCATCTCTCACTCTCTATCCTGACCTCACCTGTCAGCCTCCATCTCTCACTCTCTATCCCTGACCCTTACCTTGCCAGCCTCCATCTCTCACTCTCTATCCCTGACCTTGTCAGCCTCCATCTCTCACTCTCTATCCCTGACCCTTACCTTGTCAGCCTCCATCTCTCACTCTCTATCCATGACCCTTACCTTGTCAGCCTCCATCTCTCACTCTCTATCCTGACCTACCTTGTCAGCCTCCATCTCTCACTCTCTATCCATGACCCTTACCTTGTCAGCCTCCATCTCTCACTCTCTATCCATGACCCTTACCTTGTCAGCCTCCATCTCTCACTCTCTATCCATGACCCTTACCTTGTCAGCCTCCATCTCTCACTCTCTATCCATGACCCTTACCTTGTCAGCCTCCATCTCACTCTCTATCCCTGACCTTTGTCAGCCTCCATCTCTCACTTCTATCCATGACCCTACCTTGTCAGCCTCCATCTCACTTCTATCCATGACCCTACCTTGTCAGCCTCCATCTCTCACTCTCTATCCATGACCCTTACCTTGTCAGCCTCCATCTCTACACTCTCTATCCCTGACCCTTACCTTGTCAGCCTCCATCTCTCACCTCTATCCCTGACCTACCTTGTCAGCCTCCATCTCTCACTCTCTATCCCTGACCCTACCTTGTCAGCCTCCATCTCTCACCTCTATCCCTGACCCTACCTTGTCAGCCTCCATCTCTCACTCTCCATCCCTGACCCCACCTTGTCAGCCTCCATCTCCTCACTTCTATCCATGACCCTCACCTTGTCAGCTCCATCTCTCACTCTCTATCCATGACCCTAACCTTGTCAGCCTCCATCTCTCACTCTCTATCCATGACCCTTACCTTGTCAGCCTCCATCTCTCTCTCATCCATGACCCTTACCTTGTCAGCCTCCATCTCACTCTCTATCCCTGACCCTTACCTTGTCAGCCTCCATCTCTCACTCTCTATCACTGACCTTGTCAGCCTCCATCTCTCACTCTCTATCCCTGACCTTGTCAGCCTCCATCTCTCACTCTCTATCCATGACCCTTACCTTGTCAGCCTCCATCTCTCACTCTCTATCCCTGACCTAGTCAGCCTCCATCTCACACTCTCTATCCCTGACCTTGTCAGCCTCCATCTCTCACTCTCTATCCCTGACCCTTACCTTGTCAGCCTCCATCTCTCACTCTCTGTCCATGACCCTTACCATGTCAGCCTCCATCTCACACTCTCTATCCCTGACCTAGTCAGCCTCCATCTCACACTCTCTATCCCTGACCTTGTCAGCCTCCATCTCTCACTCTCTATCCATGACCCTTACCTTGTCAGCCTCCATCTCACACTCTATCCATACCCTTACCTTGTCAGCCTCCATCTCACACTCTCTATCCCTGACCTTGTCAGCCTCCATCTCTCACTCTCTATCCCTGACCCTACCTTGTCAGCCTCCATCTCTCACTCTCTATCCATGACCCTTACCTTGCCTGTCTCCATCTCTCACTCTCTATCCCTGACCCTAGTCAGCCTCCATCTCCACTCTCTCTATCCCTGACCTACCTTGTCAGCCTCCATCTCACCTCTCTATCCCTGACCTTGTCAGCCTCCATCTCTCACTCTCTATCCCTGACCCTACCTTGTCAGCCTCCATCTCTCACTCTCATCCATGACCCTTACCTTGTCAGCCTCCATCTCTCACTTCTATCCCTGACCCTAACCTTGTCAGCCTCCATCTCACTCTTCCCACCTCACCTGACCCATTTCACCCATCCATGACCCCACCTTGTCAGCCTCCATCTCTCACTCATCCATGACCCTTACTTGTCAGCCTCCATCTCTCACTCTATCCATGACCCTTACCTTGTCAGCCTCCATCCTCACTCTCTATCCATGACCCTTACCTTGTCAGCCTCCATCTCTCACTCTCTATCCATGACCCTTACCTTGTCAGCCTCCATCTCACACTCTCTATCCCTAACCCTTACCTTGTCAGCCTCCATCTCTCACTCTCTACCCTGACCTTGTCAGCCTCCATCTCTCACTCTCTATCCCTGACCCTTACCTTGTCAGCCTCCATCTCTCACTCTCTATCCTGACCTTGTCAGCCTCCATCTCACACTCTCTATCCCTGACCTAGTCAGCCTCCATCTCACACTCTCTATCCCTGACCTTGTCAGCCTCCATCTCTCACTCTCTATCCCTGACCTTTACCTTGTCAGCCTCCATCTCTCACTCTCTATCCATGACCCTTACCTTGTCAGCCTCCATCTCTCACTCTCTATCCCTGACCTCACCTTGTCAGCCTCCATCTCTCTACTCTCTATCCAGCCTCACCTTGTCAGCCTCCATCTCTCACCTCATCCCTGACCTTGTCAGCCTCCATCTCTCACTCTCTATCCATGACCCTTACCTTGTCAGCCTCCATCTCTCACTCTCTATCACTGACCTAGTCAGCCTCCATCTCTCACTCTCTATCCTGACCCTTACCTTGTCAGCCTCCATCTCTCACTCTCTATCCCTGACCCTTACCTTGTCAGCCTCCATCTCTCACTCTCTATCCATGACCCTTACCTTGTCAGCCTCCATCTCTCACTCTGCTCCTTATACCTGTCTCACCTGTCCTGAACCTGCACCATCTCTGCTTTCACCCACCTCACAGCCCTTATATTTGTCCACCTGTCTGAACTCTGCATTATCTCTGCTTTACCCACCTCACAGCCCTTATACCTGTCTCCTCTTTGTCCTGAACTCTGCACTCTCTGCTTTACCCACCTCACAGCTCCTATACCTGTCTCACCTTGTCCTGAATCCCACCTCTCTGCTTTACCCACTCACAGCCCATACCTGTCTCACCTTGCCCTGAATCCATGCACTCTGCTTTGCCCACCTCACAGCCCTTACACCTGTCTCACCTTGCCCTGAATCCATGCACCTCTGTTTTTCCCACTGCTGTTCCTACACCTGTCTCACCTGCCCTGAATCCATGCACCTCTGCTTTACCCACCTCACAGCCCTTACACCCGTCTCACCTGCCCTGAATCCACCTCTCCTGTTTACCCACCTCACAGCCTCACACCCGTCTCACCTGCCCTGAATCCATGCACTCTGCTTTACCCACCAGCTCCTTACACCTGTCTCACCTTGCCCTGAACCATGCACTTCTGCTTTACCCACCACAGCCTTATACCTGTCTCACCTTGCTCCTGAATCCATGCACTCTCTGCTTACCCACCTCACAGCCCTTATACCTGTCTCACCTGCCCTGAATCCCTGCACCTCTCTGCTTTGCCCACTCACAGCCTCATACCTGTCTCACCTGCCCTGAACTTGCACATCTCTGCTTACCACTCACAGCCCTTATACCTGTCTCACCTTGCCCTGAACTTTGCACTATCTCGCTTTACCCACCTCACAGCTCCTTGTTCCGTCTCCATCTTGCCCTGAACCTGCACCATCTCTTTTACCCACTCACAGCCCGTTCCTGTCTCACCTGCCCTGAACCTTGCACCTCCGCTACCCTCCTCAGAGCTCCTTGTCTGTCCACCTTGCCCTGAATCCTGACTCTCTCCGCTTACCCACCTCAGAGCCCTTGTTCCTGTCTCACCTGCTTGAACCTGCACTCCTCCGCTTTTCCCTCTCAGAGCTCTTTGTTCTGTCTCACCTGCTCCTGAACTCTGCACTCTCCGCTTACCCACCTCAGAGCCCTTATACCTGTCTCTGCCCTGAATCCTGCACTCTTCCGCTACCCACTCACAGCTCCATACCTGTCTCACCTGCCCTGAACTCGCACTTCCTTGCTTACCCACTCTCACAGCCCTTGTACCTGTCTCACTTGCCCTGAATCCCTGCACTCTCTCTTCTTTACCCACCTCACAGCTCCTTATACCTGTCTCCACCTTGTTCTGAATCTGCACCTTGGCTTTTACCCACCAGCTCCTTATACCCGGTCTCACCTTGCCCTGAACTCTGCACTCTCCTGCTTTACCCACCTCACAGCTCTACACTGTCTCACCTGCCCTGAACCCTGCACTCTCTCTGCTTTACCACCTCAAGTCCTTGTTCCCACTCCACCTTGCTCTGAACTCTGCACTTCTCTGTTTTACCCACCTCACAGCCCTTATACCTGTCTCACCTCCCTGAACTCCTGCACTTCTGCTTTACCCACTTTCACAGCCCTTGTTCTTGTCCCACCTTGCCCTGAATCCCTGCCCCCTCTCTGCTTACCCAGCTCACAGCCCTTATCCTCGTCTCACCTTGTCCTGAATCCCTGCACTATCTCTGCTTTTTCCGCCTCAGCTCTATACCTGTCTCCACTTTGTCCTGAACCCTGCACTATCTCGTTTTACCCACCTCACAGCTCCTTATCCCTGTTCCACCTTGTCCTGAATCCATGCACCTCTCTGCTTCTCCCACCTCACAGCTTTATACCTGTCTCACCTTGTCCTGAATCCCTGCACTCTCTCGCACCCACCTCAACCCTTATACCTGTCTCACCTGCCCGAATCCATGCACCTCTGCTTTACCCACTCACAGCCCTTAACCTGTCCACCCTGCCCTGAATCCATGCACCTCTGCTTTTACCCACTGTTAGCCCTTGTACCTGTCTTACCCTCCCTGAATCCATGCACTCTGCTTTACCCACTCACAGCTCCTACACCTGTCTCACCTTGCCCTGAACCATGCACTCTCTGTTTTACCCACTCACAGCTCCTTGTGCCTGCTCACCTGCCTGAATCCATGCACCTCCGCTTACCCACTCTCACAGTCTATACCGTCTCACCTGCCTGAACCATGCACTCTCCGCTTACCCACTCTCACAGCTCCTTATACCTGTCTCACCTGCCCTGAATCCATGCACTTTCCGCTACCCTCTCACAGCCCTTATACCTGCTGTCTCCACCTTGCCCTGAATCCATGCACTCTCCGCTTTTACCCACCTCACAGCTCCTTATACCTGTCTCACCTTGCCTGAACCCACTCTCTCCGCTACCCACTCCTCACAGCCCTTGTCTCTGTCTCCACCCTGAATCCATGCACCTCCTTTTACCACCTCATGCCCTGTTCCTGTCTCACCTCCCCTGAACCATGCACCTCTCCCACCCACCTCACAACCCTTGTTCTTGTCTCACCTTGCCCTGAATCCATGCACTATCTCCGCTTTACCCACCTCACAACTCTTGTTCCTGTCTCACCTGCCCTGAATCCATGCACCATCTCCCCACCCTCACAACTCCTTGTCTTGTCTCACTCTGTCCTGAATCCTGCACTATCTCCCACCTTCTCACACCTCCTACCTGTCTCACCTTGCCCTGAATCCTGCACTATCTCCGGCTACTCACTCACAGCCTTATACCTGTCTCACCTGTCCTGAACCCCTGCACTATCTCCCTACTCCTCACAGCCTTATACCTGTCTCACCTGTCCTGAATCCTGCACATCTCTGCCACCCACTCTGGCCTCGTACCTGTCTCACCTGTCCTGAATCCCTGCACTATCTCTGCTTTACCCACTCACAGCCTTATACCTGTCTCACCTTGTCCTGAACCTGCACTATCTCTTCTTACCCACCTCACAGCTCCTATACCTGTCCACCTTTGCCCTGAATCGCACTATCTCTGTTTTACCCACCTCACAGCCCTTATACCTGTCTCCACCTGTCCTGGACTCCTCACTATCTCTGCTTTACCCACCTCACAGCTCTTACCTGTCTCACCTTGCCTTGAATCCCTGCACTATCTCTGCTTTACCCACCTCACAGCTCCTTATACCTGTCTCACCTGCCTGAACCCTGTAATTATCTTGCTTACCCACTCACAGCCCTATACCTGTCTCCTTGCCCTGAACTTCACTATCTCTGTTTACTCACCTCAGCTCCTTATACCAGTCTCACCTTTCTCTGAATCCTGCACTTATTTCTTGTTTTACCCACCTCACAGCCCTTAAACCAGTCTCACTTACCCTGAACTCTTGCACTATCTCTGTTTTACCCACCTCACAGCTCCAAACCAGTCTCACCTTGCCCCGAATCCTGCACCATCTCTGCTTTACCGACCTCACAGCTCCTATACCTGTCTCACCTTCCCCTGAATCCTGCACTATCTTTTTTGCATCGTCTCTGAACTCCTTGTTCCTGTTCACCTTATTCCTGATCCTTGCACTATCTCCCTTTACCCACTCACAACCCTTGTTCCTGTCTCACCTGTCTTAATCCATGCACTTATCTCCGCTACCCACTCACAACTCCTGTTCTGTCTCACTTGCCCTGAATCCATGCATCATCTCCGGCTTTACCCACTTTCACAACTCCTTGTTCCTGTCTCACTTGCCCTGAATCCATGCACTATCTCTGCTACCACTCTCAACTCCTTGTTCCCGTCTCACCTGCCCTGAATCCATGCACTATCTCTGTTTTACCCACTCACAGCTTTGTTCCTGTCTCACCTGCCCTGAATCCTGCACTATCTCCGCTTACCCACTCTCAGCTCTTATACCTGTCTCACCTTGCCTGAACTCTGCACTATCTCTGCTTACCCACCTCACAGCCCTTATACCTGTCTCACCTTGTCCTGAATCCCTGCACTATTCTGCTTGCCCACCTCACAGCTCCTGTTCCTGTCTCACCTTGTCCTGAATCTGCACTTCTCTCTGTTTTACCCACTCTCACTCCCTATACCTGTCTCACCTGTCCTGAATCCTCATCTCTCTGTTTTACCCACTCACAGCTCCTTATACCTGTCTCACCTGCCCTGAACCTGCACTCTCTCTGCTTACCCACCTCACAGCCCTAAACCAGTCCACCTTGCCCTGAATCCTGCACTTCTCTGCTTACCCACCACAGCTCCTTATACCTGTCTCACCTTGCCCTGAATCCATGCACCATTCCGCTTACCCACTCTCAACTCCTACCTGTCTCACCTTGTTCCTGAATCCTGCACTGTCTCTGGTTTACTTTCCTCACAGCTCCATACCTGTCTCACCTTGCCCTGAACCCTGCACTGTCCCTGCTTTATTCATCTCACAGCTCCTTATACCTGTCTCACCTTGCCTGAATCCTGCACTGTCCCTGTTTTACCCTCCTCACAGCTCCTTATACCTGTCTCACCTTGCCCTGAACTCTGCACTGTCCCTGCTTTACCCACTCACAGCCCTTATACCTGTCTCACCTTGCCCTGAATCCTGCACTGTCTTGCTTACCCACTCACAGCCCGTACCTGTCTCACCTTGCCTGAATCCATGTCTCTCTGCTTTTACCACTACAGCCCTTATACCTGTCTCACCCACCCTGAATCCATGCACTATCTCTGCTTTCCCTCTCACAGCTCCTTATACCCGTCTCACCCCCTGAATCCATGCACTATCCTGCTTTACCCACCTCACAGCCCTTATACCCGTCTCACCTGCCCTGAACTATGCACTATCTCTGCTTTACCTCATTGTCACGGCTCCTGTTCCTGTCTCACCTTGCCCTGAATCCATGCACTATCTCTGCTTTTACCCATTCCTCAGCCCTTGTTCCTGCTCACCTGTCTTGAATCCATGTACCATTCCTCCACCTAATTTCTTACCCTTATGTGTCACCTGCCCTGAATCCATGCACCCTCTCCGCTACCCACTCTCACAACCTCTTTCCTGTCTCACCTTCTCTGAATCCATGCACCTCCGCTTTTACCACTTCACAACTCTTGTTCCTGTCTCACCTGCCCTGAATCCATGCACCTCCGCTTTACCCACTCGCAGCCCTTATACCTGTCTCACCTGCCCTGAATCCTGCACCTCTCCGCTACCCACTCACAGCTCCTTATACCTGTCTCACCTGCCCTGAATCCCTGCACTCTCTCCGCTTTTACCCACTCCCAGCTCCTTATACCTGTCTCACCTGCCCTGAATCCCTGCACTTTCCGTTTTACCCACTCTCAGCTCTTATACTGTCTCTACTTGCCCTGAATCCCTGCACTTTCTGTTTTGCCCACCTCACAGCTCCTACCTGTCTCACCTTCTCTGAATTCCGCACTCTCTGCTTTACCCACCTCTCAGCCTTTACCTGGTTCACCTTGCCCTGAACCTCTGCACTATCTCTGCTACCGACTCACAGCCCTTATACCCGTTCCCCACCTTACCCTGAACCCTGCACCATCTCTCTTTACCCACCTCACAGCCCTTATACCTGTCCCACCTCCTCTGAATTCCTGCACTATTCTGCTTACCCACCTCACAGCCCTTGTTCCGTCTCACCTTCCCTGAACCCTGCACATCTCTGCTTTAATCACCACAACTTGTTCCGTCTCACCTTGGCTTGAACCCTGCACTATCACTGCTTTACCCACCTCACAGCCCTTGTTCCGTCTCACCTGCCTGAACCCTGCACTCTGTTTTACCCACCACAGCTCTTCATACCTGTCTACCTGTCCTGAATCCCTGCATTCTCTCTGTTTTACCCACTCTCAGCCCTTTATACCTGTCTCCCTTACCTGAACTCTGCACTATCTCTGTTTTACCCACCTCACAACTCCTTATATTTGTCTCACCTTTTTCCTGAACTCTGCACTATCTCTGCTTTACCCACTCACAACTCCATCCTGTCCCACCTTGCCCTGAACCTCTGCACTATCACCGCTTTACCCACCTCGCCAACTCCTTATACCTGTCTCACCTTGCCCTGAACTCCTGCACCATCACCGCTTTACCCACCTCTCATTCCCTATACCCGTCCCACCTGTCCTGAACCTGCACCATCTCTGCTTTTACCCACTCACAGCCCTATACCTGTCTCACCTGTCCTGAACTGCACCATCTCTCTTTCACCCTTTCACAGCTCCTTATACCTGTTCTACTTTGTCCTGAACTCCACTATCCTGCTTTACCCACTCCCAACCCTTATACCTGTCTCACCTTGTCGAATCCCTGCATTATCTCTGCTTTACCCACTTCACAACTCCTTATACCTGTCTCACCTGTCCTGAACTTGCACTCTCTCTGCTTTACCCACTCTCAACTCCTTATACCTGTCTCACCTGTTCTGAACCTGCACCTCTTCTTCTTACCCACTCTCACAGCTCCTCACCTGTCTCACCTGTCTCTGAATCCATGACTCTCTCTGCTTTACCCACCTCACAGCCTTACACCTGTCTCACCTGCCCTGAATCCATGCACTCTCTGTTTTACTCCACCTCACAGCCTCACACCTGTCTCACCGGTCTCTGAACCATGCACCTCTTTGCTTACCCACCTCACAGCTCCTTAATCTGTCTCACCTGTCCGAATCCATGCACTCTCTCTGCTTTACCCACCTCACAGCTCACACCTGTCTCACCTTGTCTGAACCATGCACCTCTGTTTTACCACTCACAGCCCTATACCTGTCTCACCTTGCCTGAACCATGCACTCCTCTGCTTTACCCACTCTCACAGCTCCTTCTCTGTCTTACTTACTCTGAATCCAGCACTCTCTGTTTTACCCACCTCACAGCCCTGTTCCTGTCTCACCTTCCCTGAATCCATGCACTATCTCTGCTTACCTACTTCACAACTCCTTGTTCCTGTCTCACCTTGCCCTGAATCCTTGACTATCTCTGCTTTACCCACTTACAGCTCCTTATGCCAGTCCCACCTTGCCCTGAACTCTCTGCACTATCTCTGCTTTACCCACCTCACAGCTCCCTTATACCTGTCCCACCTTGCCCTGAATCCCTGCACCATCTCTGCTTTACCCACCTCACAGCTCCTTATACCTGTCTCACCTTTGTCCTGAATCCCCTGCACCATTCTGCTTTACCCACCTCAGCTCCTTTATACCTGTCCTGACCTTGTCCTGAACTCTGCACTATCTCTGCTTTTACCCACTCTCACAGCCCTCATACCTGTCTCACCCTGTCCTGAATCCCTGCACTGTCTCTGCTTTACCCACCTCCAGTCCTTGCACCTGTCTCACCTTGCCCTGAATCCCTGCACTTGTCTCTGCTTTTACCCACTCACAGCTCCTTATACCTGGCCTCACCTTGCCCGAATCCTGCACTATCTCTGCTTTTTACTTCCACTCTCACAGCTCCTTATACCTGCCTCACCTTGGCCTCTGAACTTGCACTTATCTCTGCTTTTACCCACTCTCATTACTCCTTGTTCCTGCCTCACCTTACCCTGAATCCCTGCACTATCTCTGCTTTACCCACTCCTACAACTCCTACCTGTCTCACCTTGCCCTGAATCTCCTGCACCATCTCTTTCTTTACCCACCTCACAACTCCTTATACCTGTCTCCACCTTTGCCCTGAATCCCTGCACTATCACTGCTTTACCCACTCTCACAGCCCTTATACCTCGTCTCACCTGCCCTGAATCCCTCACCATCTCTCTGGTTTCACCACCTCACAGCTCCTTATACCCGTCTCCATCCTTGCCCTGAATCCCTGCACTATCTCTGCTTTACCCACCTCTCAACTCCTGTTCCTGTCTCACCTTGCCCCTGAATCCCTTCTGCTCTATCTCTGTTTACCCACCTCACAGCTCCTTGTACCTCCGTCTCACCTTGCCCTGAATCCCTGCAGACCACCACAGCTATCCCACTCTCACAGCTCCTTGTACCTGTCTCACCTTGCCCTGAATCCCTGCACTATCACTGCTTTACCCACTCTCACAGCTCCTTGTACCTGTCTCACCTTGCCCTGAATCCCTGCACTCTCTCTGCTTTACCCACTCTCACAGCTCCTTGTACCTGTCTCACCTTGCCCTGAATCCCTGCACTCTCTGCTTTACCCACTCTCACAACTCCTTGTTCCTGTCTCACCTTGCCCCAATCCCTGCACTCTCTGCTTTACCCACTCACAGCCCTTATACCTGTCCTCACCTTGCCCTGAATCCCCTGCACTCATCACTGCTTTCACCCCACCTCACAGCTCCATACCTGTCTCACCTTGCCCTGAATCCCTCGCACTTTCTGCTTTTACCCACTCTCACAGCTCCTTGTACCCTGTCTCTCATCTGCCCTGAACTCCTGCACCCTCTGCTTTACTCCACTCTCACAGCCCTTGTACCTGTCTCACCTTGCCTCTGAATCCCTGCACTCTCTCTGTTTCTACCTCCCACCTCAGCCCTTGTACCTGTCTCACCTTGCCCTGAATCCCTGTGATTTCTTGCTTTACCCATCACTCAGCTCCTTATACCTGTCTCACCTTGCCCTGAATCCCTGCACTCTCTCTGCTTTACCCACTCACAGCTCCTTATACCTGTCTCACCTTGCCCTGAATCCATGCACTGTCTCTGCTTGCCCACTCTCACAGCTCTCTTGCCTGTCTCACCTTTACCCTGAATCCATGCACTGTCCCTGCTTTTACTCCACCTCAGCCCTTGTTCTGGTCTCCACCTTACCCTGAATCCATGCACTGTCTCCTTCTGTTTTACCCACCTCTCACAGCTCCTTATACCTGTCTCACCTTGCCCTGAATCCCTGCACTGTCCCTGCTTTACCCACTCCTGCCAGCTCCTTATACCTGTCTCACCTTGCCCTGGAATCCCTGCACTATCCCTGTTTTTACCCACTTCACAGCTCCCTTATCACCTGTCTCCATTTGTCTTGAATCCCTCGTGCACTATTCTCCGCTTTACCCTCTCCACAGCTCCTTTTATGCCTGCGTCTCACCTTGCCCTGAATCCCTCGCACTATCTCTGCTTTACCCTCCTCACAGCCCTTATACCTGTCTCACCTTGCCCTGAATCCCTGCACTATCTCTGCTTTTACCCACTCACAGCTCCTTATACCTGTCTCACCTTGCCCTGAATCCCTGCACTATCTCTGCTTTACCCACTCTCACAGCTCCTTATACCTGTCTCACCTTGCCCTGAATCCCTGCACTATCTCTGCTTTACCCACTCTCACAGCTCCTTATACCTGTCTCACCTTGCCCTGAATCCCTGCACTATCTCTGCTTTACCCACTCTCACAGCTCCTTATACCTGTCTCACCTTGCCCTGAATCCCTGCACTATCTCTGCTTTACCCACTCTCACAGCTCCTTATACCTGTCTCACCTTGCCCTGAATCCCTGCACTATCTCTGCTTTACCCACTCTCACAGCTCCTTATACCTGTCTCACCTTGCCCTGAATCCCTGCACTATCTCTGCTTTACCCACTCTCACAGCTCCTTATACCTGTCTCACCTTGCCCTGAATCCCTGCACTATCTCTGCTTTACCCACCCTCACAGCCTCCTTATACCTTGTCTCACCTGCCCTGAATCCCTGCACCATCTCTGCTTCACCCACCTCACAGCTCCTCATACCTGTCTCACCTGCCCTGAATCCCTGCACTATCTCTGCTTTACCCACTCTCACAGCTCCTTATACCTGTCTCACCTTGCCCTGAATCCCTGCACTATCTCTGCTTTACCCACTCTCACAGCTCCTTATACCTGTCTCACCTTGCCCTGAATCCCTGCACTATCTCTGCTTTACCCACCTCATGCCTCCTTATACCTGTCTCACCTTGCCCTGAATCCCTGCACTATCTCTGCTTTACCCACCTCACAGCTCCTTATACCTGTCTCACCTTGCCCTGAATCCCTGCACTATCTCTGCTTTACCCACTCTCACAGCCCCATATACCTGTCTCACCTTGCCCTGAATCCCTGCATTATCTCTGCTTTACCCACTCTCACAGCTCCTTATACCTGTCTCACCTTGCCCTGAATCCCTGCACTATCTCTGCTTTACCCACTCTCACAGCTCCTTATACCTGTCTCACCTTGCCCTGAATCCCTGCACTATCTCTGCTTTACCCACTCTCTCACCTCCTTATACCTGTCTCACCTTGCCCTGAATCCCTGCACTATCTCTGCTTTACCCACTCTCACAGCTCCTTATACCTGTCTCACCTTGCCCTGAATCCCTGCACTATCTCTGCTTTACCCACTCTCACAGCTCCTTACACCTGTCTCACCTTGCCCTGAATCCCTGCACTATCTCTGCTTTACCCACTCTCACAGCTCCTTACACCTGTCTCACCTTGCCCTGAATCCCTGCACTATCTCTGCTTTACCCACTCTCACAGCTCCTTACACCTGTCTCACCTTGCCCTGAACCTGCACTATCTCTCTTTACCCACCTCACAGCTCCTTACACCTGTCTCACCTTGCCCTGAACTCCTGCACTATCTCTGCTTTACCCACTCTCACAGCTCCTACACCTGTCTCACCTTGCCGCTGAACTCCTGCACTATCTCTGCTTTCACTCCCCTCACAGCCCTCCACACCTGTCTCACCTTGCCCTGAATCCCTGCACCATCTCTGCTTTACCCACCTCACAGCTCCTTACACCTGTCTCACCTTGCCCTGAATCCTGCACTATCTCTGCTTTACCACCTCACAGCTCCTTACACCTGTCTCACCTTGCCCTGAATCCCTGCACTATCTCTGCTTTACCCACTCTCACAGCTCCCTCACCTGTCTCACCTTGCCCTGAATCCCTGCACTATCTTCTGCTTTACCGACTCTCACAGCTCCCTTCACCCTGTCTCCACCTTGCCCTGAATCCCTGCACTATCTCTGCTTTACCCACCTCACAGCTCCTTACACCTGTCTCACCCTTGCCCTGAATCCCCTGCACTATCTCTGCTTTACCCACTCTCACAGCTCCTTACACCTGTCTCACCTTGCCCTGAATCCCTGCACTATCTCTGCTTTACCCACTCTCACAGCTCCTTACACCTGTCTCACCTTGCCCTGAATCCCTGCACTATCTCTGCTTTACCCACTCTCACAGCTCCTTACACCTGTCTCACCTTGCCCTGAATCCCTGCACTATCACTGCTTTACCCACTCTCACAGCTCCTTACACCTGTCTCACCTTGCCCTGAATCCCTGCACTATCACTGCTTTACCCACTCTCACAGCTCCTTACACCTGTCTCACCTTGCCCTGAATCCCTGCACTATCACTGCTTTACCCACTCTCACAGCTCCTTACACCTGTCTCACCTTGCCCTGAATCCCTGCACTATCTCTGCTTTACCCACTCTCACAGCTCCTTACACCTGTCTCACCTTGCCCTGAATCCCTGCACTATCTCTGCTTTACCCACTCTGACAACTCCTCCTACACCTGTCTCACCTTGCCCTGAATCCCTGCACTATCACTGCTTTACCCACTCTCACAGCTCCTTACACCTGTCTCACCTTGCCCTGAATCCCTGCACTATCTCTGCTTTACCCACTCTCACAGCTCCTTATACCTGCCTCACCTTGCCCTGAATCCCTGCACTATCTCTGCTTTACCCACTCTCACAGCTCCTTATACTGTCTCACCTTGCCCTGAATCCCTGCACTATCTCTGCTTTACCCACTCTCACAGCTCCTTATACCTGTCTCACCTTGCCCTGAATCCCTGCACTATCTCTGCTTTACCCACTCTCACAGCTCCTTATACCTGTCTCACCTTGCCCTGAATCCCTGCACTATCTCTGCTTTACCCACTCTCACAGCTCCTTATACCTGTCTCACCTTGCCCTGAATCCCTGCACTATCTCTGCTTTACCCACTCTCACAGCTCCTTACACCTGTCTCACCTTGCCCTGAATCCCTGCACTATCACTGCTTTACCCACTCTCACAGCTTCTTACACCTGTCTCACCTTGCCCTGAATCCCTGCACTATCTCTGCTTTACCCACTCTCACAACTCCTTATACCTGTCTCACCTTACCCTGAATCCCTGCACTCTCTCCGCTTTACCCACTCTCACAACTCCTTATACCTGTCTCACCTTGCCCTGAATCCCTGCACTCTCCGCTTTACCCACTCACAGCTCCTTGTACCTGTCTCACCTTGCCCTGAATCCCTGCACTCTCTCCGCTTTACCCACTCTCACAGCTCCTTATACCTGTCTCACCTTGCCCTGAATCCCTGCACTCTCTCCGCTTTACCCACTCTCACAGCTCCTTATACCTGTCTCACCTTGCCCTGAATCCCTGCACTCTCTCCGCTTTACCCACTCTCACAGCTCCTTATACCTGTCTCACCTTGCCCTGAATCCCTGCACTATCTCCGCTTTACCCACTCTCACAGCTCCTTATACCTGTCTCACCTTGCCCTGAATCCCTGCGCTCTCTCCGCTTTACCCACTCTCACAGCTCCTTATACCTGTCTCACCTTGCCCTGAATCCCTGCGCTCTCTCTGCTTTTACTCTCCACAGCTCCTTATACCTGTCTCACCTTGCCCTGAATCCCTGCGCTCTCTCTGCTTTACCCACTCTCACAGCTCCTTATACCTGTCTCACCTTGCCCTGAATCCCTGCACTCTCTCCGCTTTACCCACTCTCACAACTCCTTGTTCCTGTCTCACCTTGCCCTGAATCCCTGCACTATCTCTGCTTTACCCACTCTCACAGCTCCTTACACCTGTCTCACCTTGCCCTGAATCCCTGCACTATCTCTGCTTTACCCACTCTCACAGCTCCTTACACCTGTCTCACCTTGCCCTGAATCCCTGCTCTATCTCTGCTTTAGCCACTCTCACAGCTCCTTACACCTGTCTCACCTTGCCCTGAATCCCTGCTCTATCTCTGCTTTAGCCACTCTCACAGCTCCTTACACCTGTCTCACCTTGCCCTGAATCCCTGCACTATCTCTGCTTTAGCCACTCTCACAGCTCCTTATACCTGTCTCACCTTGCCCTGAATCCCTGCACTATCTCCGCTTTACCCACTCTCACAGCTCCTTATACCTGTCTCACCTTGCCCTGAATCCCTGCTCTATCTCCGCTTTAGCCACTCTCACAGCTCCTTACACCTGTCTCACCTTGCCCTGAATCCCTGCTCTATCTCTGCTTTAGCCACTCTCACAGCTCCTTACACCTGTCTCACCTTGCCCTGAATCCCTGCACTCTCTCTGCTTTAGCCACTCTCACAGCTCCTTGTTCCTGTCTCACCTTGCCCTGAATCCCTGCACTGTCTCTGCTTTATCCACTCTCACAGCTCCTTATACCTGTCTCACCTTGCCCTGAATCCCTGCACTCTCTCTACTTTACCCACTCTCACAGCTCCTTATACCTGTCTCACCTTGCCCTGAATCCCTGCACAGTCTCTGCTTTAGCCACTTCAGCTGCCCACCACCCTCTCCACGAGGAAGTACTAAGTAGTAAGTAGGGTAGAGATTGTGCGACTAAAAAAGGAAGGAATAGGTGTTCAGAAGGAGACCAAGAAAAAGCAGAAATCCTGAACAAATATTTCTGTTCAGTTTTCACAGAAGTTGAGGGAGGGACCACAGTTAGGAAATAGAAACACCAAGGGAAGGGATGTGGACACCAGTCCATTTATGGAGGAGAGAGTCCTAAAGAAGTTAGCAAAGCTGAAAATAGACAAGGCAATGGGGCCAGTTGGGATACATCCCAAAATATTAAGAGAACTTAGAAGGGAGCTGGCAGCACCACTGACAACCCTGTTCAACAAATCGATAGAAACAGGTGTGGTTCTGGAAGACTGGAGGAAGACGAATGTAGTCCCTCTCCAAAAAAGTGGGAGCAGGGAGGAGGAGGCTGGCAACTATAGGCCAGTCAGCCTGTCCTCAGTGGTGGGGAGATTGATGGAATCATTGCTAAAATAAAGGGCTGTGACATATCTTGAAGACAGCGGAGCACAGGATCTGTGGCAGCATGGATTCACTGAGGGAAGGTCTTGTCAAACAAATCTTATAGATTTCTTTGACTGGGTGACCAGAGAAATAGACCAGGGAGGGGCGGTGGATGTGGCCTACCTGGATTTCAGCAAGGCCTTCAACACTGTCCTACACAGGGGCTTGTAAACAGGTTAGGCAGCCTGAGAGTGGGTCCTACAGTAGTAAACTGGGTCTGAAATTGGTTAAATGGAAGGACACAGAGGGTGGTGCTAAATGGAGCTTAATCCAAAGAGCGGGGGTGACCAGTGGGGTACTGCAGGGATCGATGTTAATGCCAGTCCTTTTTAATGTCTTCATAAGCGACATTGTAGAGGGGCTAGAAGGGAAGGCATGCCTCTTGGTAGATGACACTAAGATCTGCAACAGGGTTAACACTCGGGGGGGGGGTGAGAAGGGACCGAAGCAAGCTTGAGGAGGGGTTGAGAGAGTGTCAGCTAGGATTCAACACTAAGACATGCAAAATCATGCATTTAGGGCACAGAAATACAGAAGTACATGATGGGGGGAGGTTCTGATGGCCACCAAACAGGAAAGGGACATGGGGGTAATTAGATCTAATGACATAAAGGTAACCAGACAATGTTATAGGGCTTCAGGGAGAGTCAGTGGGATGCTAGGGTGTATAGGGAGAGGTATCATTAGCAGACAAAAAGAGGTGCTGATGCCACTGTACAGATCATTGGTGAGACCTCACCTGAAGTACTGTGTCCAGTTCTGGAGGCCATATCGACACACTGGAAGCAGTTCAGAGAAGGGCAACTAAAATGGTGCAAGTGTTGCATCAGAAGTCATTTGAGGAGAGACTACAGGACCTCAATACGTGTTAGCTGAAAGTGAGAAGTGGGAGATATGATAGGGGATATTATAAGAGGCTTCAAATATCTCAAGGGTATAAATAATGTACAAGAGGGTAGCATCTTTCAGAGAACAAGAGGTCATGATATGTGGCTGGAAGGGGGTAGACTCGGGTAATGTGAGAAAGTACTTCTTATGGAAAGGGAAGTGGATATATGAAACAACCTTCTTTCAGAGGTAGTAGGGATGAACCAGGTGGGGGGGGGGAGTCAAAAATGCATGGGATAGACATAAGGGAACCCTAGCAATAGAGAAGAGATGATAAGCCACTGATCAATTAGGGTCTGTGGTATATGCAGTGGGTAGGAAAAAAATGGCCGTCTAGATGGACCAGGTAGTCATTATCTGCAGTCACATTCTATGTTTCTATTTATTTACTTAACTTTTGTTTACCAGACAAATACAATGAGCCAGGGCCCTTTTTATGTTGGCGCGCTTGCGTAGCCAATATCTTGCAGTAGTGCAGATTTGGAGGCACGGACACTGTTGGGCGAATGACGAGGCACGCGACCAGTAGGTGCGTCCGCGATTCCCCAATCAGCCAGCAGCAGGGGCGGACACCCTGCCTAGCTAATGAGGCGAAGAGATCTGACAAAAGGTCCGCTGCATGAGAGCCTCCCCCTACGTGCAGGCAACATGGCGGCAGTGACTGCCGCTGTTGCCTGTCAACACCCCCGTTTATTGTGTGCCAACAGGGTGCCCAATACCCATCGGCATCATGTAACCCCCCTTTTTTTGATTGCTGACGGGGTGCCCAATCCCCCTCGGCATCATGCGCCCCCCAACAGTTTTTCTTTGCCGACGGGGGCCCAATCCCTGTCAGCATGTATCCCTCCCTCCCCTTGAATTTTGCCGATGGGGAGCCCACTCCTCGTCAGCATAATGTGTCTCCCCCGTTTTTGCTTGCCGAGGTGCCCAATTCCATGGCTCCTGCGGTCCCCTTTCCTTGTTTGCCGACTAGGTGCCCAATCCTCGCCAGCTAAAGCACCACCCACAGACACTTAGGTGGCATGCTGGAAGCCAACCCAGCGTACAAAGCACCTATTAAAACAAAATGGTCTCCCGATGTCTTTTTTTTTTTTTTACCTGTAAAGCAAAAACGGTCCCTCATACTCTTCCAACCCCCCTACCACAACCCGCACCCACCCACTGTGCACCCTGCCTCCCCACACCCCATACTTACCTCCGGAGTCCGGCGCAATGATCTTCGGTGGACCGGAACACGCTCTGCACTCTTCAAAGCTGACCGCGAACTGTGGAAATGCAGGTAAGCTGTATAATGGAATAAATTGGGGGTTTTCAACTTTAATGCATATCTCGGGCATTTTTGGGAATTTTTACAACAAATTTTCAACATGGGGTTTTTGGGGCCCCTCCTCATGAATTGTGGCACTGTCATATCGTTAATCGGTCCCGAAAGGTGATTTCGCAGTCACTGCGTGGAATCACCTTTCGGGACCGATTAACGAGATGACACAGCCACTGTTCATGAGGTGGGCTCTCAAAAAGCCTATGTTGCAAATTTGGTGGGCAAAATCCAAAAAATGGCTGTTTTACGAGTGTACCTTGCGCAGCTACTACGCAGGCTCGTAACTTCGTGAAGTCGCAATATTTTCATGCCAGATTTTCCACATTGTCATTTTTGTATACCTCCTTGTGAACAGTACAGCTGCCATTTTTCACATCCTGGCCGAAATGTGTTTCCGCACTTCCGGCACACAATAGCACAGTTGCTGTGTGAAATCAGTGTTCGGGGCCAGATTATGAAAATGACAGTGACACTGTTCATGAGCAGAGGTCCTAAAATGCCTATGTTGAAAATTTGGTGACAATATTTCATAAAATGACTGTGTTACGAGCGTGCATTGGCAGATTGCACGCACGCTCGTAACGTCGTACATTTGTAATATTTTCACTCTGTATTTTCACTATTGGCATTTTTCCACACCTCTTGATGAACAGTACAGCTGTCATTTCTCATATCCTGCCCAAAATGTGTTTTCACGCGTCCGGCGCAGAATAGTGCGGTTGCTGTGCAAAATCACTTTTTGGGACAGTTTGAGGAAATAACAGTGACACTGTACATGAGCAGAGGTGCTAAATGCCTATGTTGAAAATTTGGTGCCGAACGTCCATAAAATGACTGTAGCTATAAGCGTATGCTATGATTTCATGCAACTCTCTGTAACTTCACAAATTTGCAATATTTACATGCCACATTTTCAACACTGACATTTTTTTACACCTCCTTATGAACTGTACAGCTGTCATTTTTCACAGCCTGCCAAAAATGTTTTCCCGCACTGCACTACCAAAGCCAATGCCAGCGCAACAACATTCAGCACTGACAAATGCTTGTTCATGTTTGACCTAGGGCTGCAATACAAGCAGCCTATATGTTAAATAGAATACTGTAATTGATAGATAAGTGTGTATTACAGCCTTGTAACACACTTATTTATTATTTTTTGTAATACAGTACATGGATAAGACTTAAAGATCACGTGCAAAGGTTTTTGTATATTGTTAATAAAGCTTGAATTCAAGTCCCTGTGTCACGATTAGAGTTTTCTGAAAATGTCATGCTGTTTGGTTTTATGGTTTTCTTTAAATCAACATTTGTTAACTTGCTCTACAGTGGCTGAAAACAGTGAAGTTATTTCTGTTTGACATCATTCTGGAGTACTGTAGCTTGCTGTTTCACGATTTCCAATCCCAGCAGGCTGTAGTCAGAGTAAATGGTTTGCCCACCAGCTTTCTTAAAAACTTGGTCTGTGGTTTCTGTTTAGATAGATTAGCTTAAAATCTATCATTCTTCAGCCATGATATGCAAATGGCCCCATTGCACAATCTGAACTCATAACCCACATTTGCATCTCATTACTGGAATGTATGCAGTCCATTTTCATACCCTATGCATGCTCAGTTGTAGCTTTGCAGGGCTGCCCCACCACCTCACAAAGGTGAACAAGAGGAACTGCAGCCTAGCAGGCAAATGTGCTGGGGATATTTGTTTGTGTGTGGGTGGGTGGCTGGGTGGACTGCAGTGGCCTGGGTACAGTGCTACACCCCATATTCATATACAGGGTGGAACAGGGGTACAACAGGCCCACCCAGACAGCAGGCAGAGGGCCAACTGGACATGCAACGGGGGCACAGGGTGCTTGGGATACCACATGCATGTGATACACCAGCTCCGTATTCTGTGGATAATCACCTGCAGTGCCCCACACCCCCAGTATGGGGAGTACCTGGTGGGAACTGCAAGGGATGGCAGCATGCAGTCAGTGAACAGGTACCCGGGTGGTTGGGTCCTGCCTGTGTGCACCTATAATGTACCACTGTAGGTGCATGCTGCAGGTCAGTCTCTGGCCTGTGCCATGCATGCACAAGTACCACCAGGCTACTCAGGCACAGTTGCCATGGATGTCACTCTGGGTGCATGCCACCACCAGGTAGCACCCTGCAGGCCACATGGGTGCAGGTCATGGCCCCTGGTGCATGCCGCTGTGTGGCTGTCCACCCCAGTGGTGTACCTGGGGGGGGGCACCCGACAGCACTGGCAAGTGTCTGCTGGGTGTCTACATCCAGGGTGTGGTGGGGGGTTACTCCCTGGACAGTGCTGGCAGTGACACGGCACCTGTGGCTCATGTTTCATCCATCCTGGCATGACAGCTGTGTGTGGGTGCCTGTTGCATGTACTGGTGCACCTCAGGGGGCTGTCTTTGGACAGCTTGCCAGAAGCTCTGTGGCCTGCCTGGCTGATTTAGGCATGCTTTTTCCATGCCTAACTTTGGTCGGCTCATTTCTGAGATGCACGGCAGATGCACTGCACATTTTGGCTAAATATAGGAATGTGCAGTACATTCATGGTAACACCCCTCTACATGCACCGCATACACTATAGTTGCGCGATGGCGCATCTGGAGATGCACGATGCATCTCTCCCTTTTGAATATCGCACTTCGGCACATTTGTTGTGATGGGCAACACATCTCTACTTTGTGCCATGCATCTCCTTTCAAAATGCGGGCCTTCATGAATAGGAGCAGTACATAGTGACACAGGTAAATTATTCCAGTTTTTTAGCTGCACAGAATGAAAATTCACGTACACCTATATTAGTAGTTATATTAGGAATTACAAATCTACTAGTGCTAGCTGATCTTAAAAATTGATCAACATTTTTGGATGTAAACAGGTATATACTGTAGTTACAATTCAAACTGTATAACCTACTGAGTATGGGAGAAAGCCAGTCAGACTGGTCATAGAGAATGCAATGATGGGTCATGTAAGGTACTTTTACAGCAAAACTACATATTCCACGGAAAGCAGTATTCAAACATGATACTGTCATTCTGCTTTTGCAAGGCTGGAGAAAATAAAAAATATATAATTTAACATGGATAGTAATGCAGCAACAGAAAATCTTGCCTTCAATGTTAAATAATTCTGAAACTTAAATAACACACCCAGTTTCTTATTAGTTTGCCTACAAATTGTTTAAATGTGAATTGAAAATTTTAAAAATGAGTCTATTAACACCCTGAGATACTTAAATTGGACAACCTGTTTTAACTGAACATCACTTTCATCAGTTATTATAAGAGGGGGACATTTTGCCAATCTAGGTTTAGAGAAAAATAGCATACATTTGTTTTTGCTGTTCAACAGCACATGGTGATTTGTAAGCCAGTCATTCTACAGTGTAAACTCAGTGTTTAATGACTAGCTCTATGTACATGTAACCCCTAGGTGGTGCTATCCCAAGGGCTACTACCCCTGCCTGCTTGGCTAGTAGCAGGCTAAGGGGCCTGAGTTTTGAAACGGGTGCCTGCCTCCACCCGGAGGTCAGGGTTGGTAGTGGTCAAGCTAACCTGGGCACAGCCCTCCAGGACACTGTAACCCCCCCTTTCTTTACTAGTGGCTAGAACAATACACAATAATCACTTTCACAATACCCATGATACACCACATAAGTACCCACACTGTTTGCACTTACCACCAGGGCTTTCCTCTGGCTTGGCTCTGGGGACCCCTTGTAAAACAAGGTTATACACAGCAAATAACAGCAGTACAGCACTCTCACACAAACTAGAACCACAGTCAGGGTAAATGCAAAAAAAGAGTTCGATCCGATTTATTTAAGAGACATGAACAAGGGAGGGGTGTAATCAGTTTAATATGCTTAAAGGCTCTAGCAATCAAACAGTTATGCATGCACTTCAGGGTCCATAAACAGTCACACACTCTGGGTACCCAGATGGAGAATGATGGGCTAGCCAGGAACGTTGCAGCTGGTTGAGGCCCTGTGATGGAAGAAAATAACATGCACAACACACACTATTTGTAATCCGGAGCCGGAGAGCTCAGTTCCTGAAAAGAAAACAACAAGACAATCATGTGACACACTGTTAGATTAGGTTGTTGTTGCAGGGAGCTACCCTGATGGTTACTCACGATACCCAAGACTGGACACAGGCTGGACGAAAACCGAGACAGTAGGTGGTTAATCTGGAGTGCCAGAAGAAGCAGAGCCCACACGATTCACTGAGGCGTCATTCCTGTTCAAGCATGGAGCAGGGGGCTGATCCCCAGGCAGGTGTCTCATCGGTGGCTTTCTCTGTGCAGTGGGGTAGTCTGGCAGGGCCAGCATGGCATGGCCCAGGCCGAATGGAGATGAACATGGATTCAGTACGATTAGGCTGGATAAAGCTTCCAGCAAGCAGAACACAGTTCACACAGTGGGGAACCAAATCACAACCCACTTTCAATACATAACACATTTACATGTAAATGATTCTACGATACCAGCAAGCAGAACACAGTTCACACAGTGGGGAACCAAATCATGACCCACCTTCAATACACAGCACATTTACAGGTAAGGAAATTCTACTGTACCAGGCCAACCGCTCGCCGGTCACGATCGCAAAGTCTCTGCACAAACCGGTGATTCAAAAGCAGCTGGAAATCCTGACAGGCCGATCGCATTCAGCAAAATCTTCGGTCTTCTTCAGGTATGAGCCTGGTAAAAAAAAAATCAGTGCCTTACTTTGTTCTCACAAACTTGAATTTAGTTCGAAATAATTGTCTTCTCTCCCTCTCAGGGGCAGCAGGCAGACATGCAGGCCACAACTCAAGCCTTTCCACAGTTCTCCCACGCAAAACTACTCAGACGGTTGCTTGACGGTCTCAAGCTCTTGCTCATTCAGCTCCCAACTGAGATATGACTCAACTGCCAGCAAGCCAGAGACTTTTCCCAGAATCCAAAAGGTTTGGTTGGCTGATCTGTCTGTCAGTCACAACAAAGGCTCCCCCTTCAGGTGCAAAAAGGCCAAAACTACAATTCCTACAGATTTTGAATCTAGACAGCTCCTGTAGTCCGGCTCCATTTTAGGTCCCACCAGAACTGATTGGTCCAATTTGCAGTCCAGCACCAAGATACTGGAGATAAACAAAACAGTCCTTGCTGCAAAGAAAGCAGGTTAGACAAACTACATTATCATTATCACTCTAAATGATTTTCAGCAAATAGTTACATCTTTCAACAGAGCTCCCTCTCAGATTACTTATGACTGCAATGCAGGCAGCTCTTAAAGAGAAAGTACACAGAGACTATACAGGCACTCTCTGGCAATCACATTTAAAATGCTAAAACGAAGGACACCAGCCTGGCAGTGAGCATTTAGGCAAGCTCCAGGAAGACTTTTCAGGAACCCCCATTTGTAGGGGGGTTACACCCTATCCCTGCCTGGAGAAAACTTGGCGTCTGCGTCAAGTCTGTACCATCATGCATCAGTTAACATAAACTTATTACTTTACTATACATATTCACTACACTTCATGATATTATATCTGTTCTGATAACACACTGTGCATATTTCACACAGGTAAATTGAACATTACTATACTGAATCAGGTAATAACTTCTTGTACCTTAAACAATGCAAGAGGAGGCCCTTCCCTATCAGCTAATTTGGGGCTAGAGGGGGAAGGGGCACCATGGTTAGAGGGAAAGACAAGTAACCTGGAATTGTCTGTCAAGTTCAATTTGGGCAGTGAGCTTGGTGAGAGATAAATACAGGTTACTCACCTGTAACAGGAGTTCTAGGAATGGTATATGTTGTTCATCCACACTGTCTGGCAGGTTCCTTGCTGCTTTAAATCTTGCCGGAAGGTCTTCAAGCTGGCTCCTCCCACCCACCCGGGTGGTAAAACTCTCGGCTCCGCCCCATGACGCCAGATCTAGCCCGCTGGAAGCCAGGTTGTCTTGTCGAAGCCGGGAGGTCGTGTGGGTGGTGGATGAACAACATATACCATTCTTAGAACTCCTGTTACAGGAGTAACCTGTATTTCTAGGGACATGGATATGTTGTTAATCCACACTATCTGGCAGACTCTAGCAGTTCTCCGGGAGGAGGAGGCAAGCCACACACCCCTACTTGGGAAATAAAGACTGAGAGGCAAGGCCCCAAAACCAGCATCCCAGTGGGACTCAAGGTCGATGGTGGTAGGGTGATGAAGGTTGTGTGACTTCCAGGTAGCAGCCCTGCAGATTTCCTGGATAGGGACGCCCTGGAAGCAGCCACCGATGCAGCGGTATGTGGTAGAATGAGCTCTTATCCTCTGGGAGGCTCCATGCTCGTCAACCTATAGCAGAGATCTATGCAGTGAGTGACCCACCTGCCTCTATCGTCCGCTTAACTGCAAGGTCTCCGGTGCAACTTCAGCGTAGGTGACAAACAGCTGGCGAACCTACTCCCGAACTTCAACCATCTGCTCCTTATAATAAGCGAGTGCTCTTCTAGGGTCCAAAGTATGGAGCCTATATTTGGCCTCCGAGGTGTGATTGGGGTAGAACACCAGCAGAGTCAACACCTGGTTAAGGTGAAATTCTGACACCACCTTCGGAAGGAATTTCGGGTGGGGGCGCAGGACAACCTTGTCCCTGTGGAAGACCAGATAAGGAGACTTGATGGAAAGCGCCTGGAGCTCTCCCATCCTTCTGGCTGACATGATAGCCACCAAGAAGGTGGTCTTCCACGACAGGTGAGAGATGTCACACCTGTGCATTGGTCTGAATGGCTTGCCCATGAGCTTAGCCAATACCAGCAAGTAGATCCCACGGAGGAGGAGGTTCTCTTACGGAGGGATATGTGATCAAGGCCTTTGAAAAGCACCCGACCACTTTCTCCTGCACCACCGACTGCTTCCCGGCCCACGCCCGCTAAGCAGAGATGGCTGCCAGGTGCACCGTAAGGGTTGTCGTCTGAAGCCCTAGCTGAGAAAGGGACCACAGGTAGTCCAGAATGCTTGCCAAGGAACAGAAGGAAGGGTCCAGGCCCTTGCCCTGACACGAAATGGAGAATCTCTTCCATTTGAAGGCTTAGCATATTCTGGTCAACTCCTTACAGGACGCCTCAACGACGTTGAGGACCTCGTCGGAAAGAACCAAGGCCTGGAACTCTAGCCGCTCAGGAACCAGGCCGTCAGGTGCAGGGATTGAAGGTCTGGATGGAGAGTCTTCCCCTGATTGACTGAGATCAGGTCTGGGTGGGCTGGAAGCCACCTCGGGAGCCTGGAGCTGAGACTGAGGAGATCTGGATACCAGAACTGGTGGTGCCAGTCTGGGGCTACCAGAATCACCTGCACCTTGTCCCTCCTCACCTTGAGAAGCACCTTGTGGATTAAGGGAAATGGGGGAAAGGCGTAGAACAGGCCCGGGGTCCATGGCCTCGAGATAGCATCCCCCTGCAGCGAGCCCTGCTGAGGGGGGGCGGGCATGAAACAGTCTCAGCTTCGCATTCTCCCTGGAGGCAAACAGGTCCACCTGAGGCATGCCCTAGTGGGAGAAGAGATCTTGTACTACCTCCGGCAGGAGAGACCACTCGTGAGACGCAGCCACTATCCGGCTTAGGGCATCGGCCAGGGTGTTGGAAGCTCCTGCCATGTGAATGGCGAGGAGATCTGCCTCCAGGCTGCACACGAGAGACCAAATGCGGAGAGCTTCCCTGCACAGAGGCATGAAGCGCGTTCTGCCCTGGCGGTTTAGGTAGTACATGGTCGTGGTATTGTCCGTCTGGACCTGAACCACTTGACCCCGTAGAAACGGAGCGAAGGCGGTGAGGGCAAGACAGACCGCTTGAAGCTCCAGCATGTTGATATGGCATCGGAACTCCTGAGGGGGCCAGAGGCCTTGCGCTCTGTGGTCCCCCAGATGGGCACCCCAATCCATCAGAGAGGCATCGGTCAACAGAGAGACAGTCGGCTTGGGGCGGACAAATGGGATGCCCTCCTGCAGATGTGCTGAAACGGTCCACCACTAGAGAGCATTCCACATCCCTTAGGTCACTGTCACTAGCTGATCCAGCGGATCAAAGTGCTGTGACCATTGGCTGGCCAGTCCCCATTGAAGGAGATGCATGTACCAGCGGGCCCAATGGACCACGCTGGTGCAGGCCACCATGAGGCCCAGGAGGTGCAGGAAGTCCCAGACAGGGCGCGATTACCCAACCTGAAATGATTGGGTAAAGGAAGAAAGAACCTCAGCCCTGTCCTCCGGGAGCCGTGCTCTGGCTCAAAGAGAGTCGAGCTCTGCCCCGATGAAATGTATCACCTGTTTTGGCATGAGTTCTGACTTGGTCTCGTTGATGAGAAGGCCAATCTGAGAGCAAACCTGGAGGACCAGATCTCTGGACCGCTCCACCTCCACTCTGGAGGGGGCTGCAATCAGCCAGTCGTCCAGGTAGGGGTACACGTGGACCCTTTGGTGCTGCAGGAATGCTGTCACCACTGCCATGCATTTGGTGAAGACCCTGGGAGCTAGGGAAAGGCCGAAGGGCATGGCTCGGAACTCGTAAAGGGATCCCTCCACTCTGAAGCAGAGGAATCTCTGATGGGACGGACGGATTGGGACGTGAAAGAATGCATCCTGAAGGTCCAAGGAACAGAACCACATGCCTCATTCCAAGGATGGGATTATCTGAGCCAGAGTGACCATCCTGAAGGTCCGAGACCTTAGGAACCTGTTCAGGTCATGCAGGTCGAGAATGGGGCGCCAGCCCCCCGTCCGCTTTGGGGACCAAGAAAATGCCTGGACACAAACCCCAGGTCTGGAGAGAAGGATCCGCCACCTCCTGATCACCTCTTTTCGAGGAGCAGGGCACATCGGCTCGGGCGGGCCGACAGAGAGGGCTGCGGACCTCGTGGTTCCCCGAGGCGACGGCTCGGAAGGGTGGGGCCTGCCTGAACTCCAGAGGCAGGCCCTTTCCTACCACCTCCAACACCCAGCGTTCGTGGTGATAGCGGACCAGGTGAAAAGGAAGTGGCGGAGCCTGCCTCCATGGGGGAACCCAGGGGGAGTGAAGAGGCCTGGAGGGCGACACCCCCAACCTGTCATGGGCAGGCTTGAGGAGGACCGCCGAGGGACCTCCTGCCTTACCTCCTTGCTTCCTATTGGAGGAAGCCGCGGGCTTGGGTTTGGGATGCCAAGCGTGAGCCTGCTGGCCCTAGTGCTGGTGCTGTTGGGCCGGACATGCTGCAGGCGCAGAAGGGCAAAAGGACTTGTGCTGCTGCTGTCGGCGGCCTTTGTCCTTCTGGGTGGAGGTGACAGAGTCTAGAGTGGCACTAGACTTCTCGATCCGCTGGAGGCGACCTTCCACTCCAGGGCCGAAGAGGCCGATCCCCAGGAAGGGGACATCCGCCAATTTGTGCTGGGTATCCGCCGTGAAGGTGGATATCTTCAGCTATGCTCTGCGGCGCATGGCCACCGTGGCCGCAACTGATCTGGCACAGGAGTCTCCTATGTCCACAGCCATTTGAAGCTGCTGCTTAGCCACTGCCCTACCCTGGTCCCGCACCTGCCGGATCGTGGTCTGCAGGTCGGCCGGGAGATGAGGGATCACCTCATCCAGGGAGCCCATGAGAGCATGGGAGAAGTGTGCCATCAGCACGACCAAACTGGCCTGGCGGACACCAAGGGAGGACGCAGCGTACACCTTACGCCCGGCGTAGTCCAGCTTTTTGAACTCCTTGTCGGGGGCTTGTCCACGTCCCTAGCATTCCCGAACACCGAAAAACACTGTCGGTGACCAACCCAGCGGCAGAGGGGTGTTAGCAAACCAGGCAAGAGCAGTGAGGACCGCGATACTTCCTGACCATCCTGGCCGGGCGCAGGGCAGGAAGCAGGCGCTACCGAAAGCTCCAAGGCTGGCCACAATGGCCTCAGCCACCGAAAAGGCTCCCTGTGGGGAATCCCCCGGTCCAGTATCTCTGTGAGAGGATACTTGGCCCGTTTGGATACGGGCTCGAGCTGCATCCTGGTGGACTCCGAGATGAGCTGAAGCAAACCCATGAAGGACGATAGGCTTTCGTCCAATGACTGGCCCCCAGAGGACTCCAGGTCAACCGGCCTGGAGAACAGGGAGGAGTCGTCGTCGGACTCGGAGGAGTCCGTGAAGGGCTGCCTGGGGCCTGAGCCACCCTCCACCTGCCGAGGACGGTCGGGAGTGAGGGTGACCAACAACCTGTGGGTCAGGCCTTGACCCGACCGAGAGTCCTTGGTCGGTGCCCCCGATTTTGGTTGTAGAGGCAGAGTTTCCACCACAATCGGTGGGGCAGCAGGTTTCGGCTGAACAACTGGCCCAGGCTTGGGCATCTCGACTATGGTGAGGGGTTGTTTAGGCCGCTTGGGTGACAGCCACTTGATCGCCGGGGAAGGCGACAGTGTCGACTTGTTCCCGGACAAAAGTAACTGCTGCCACATCAGGCCCTCGTAGCGTCAACGCAATTTGTGCCAAAGCCTCTCCTCTTCCCAGGAGGAAGAAGAGGACAAGCGGCGGCACCGCTTATCTCGGTGCCGAGACCGAGACCACCAATGTCGGCGGGATCGGCTGGACCGAGAAGAAGTATGAGACCGAGATCCTCGGTGTTTCCAAGACGGGTCTGGGAAGGCGGGGACACCTCTCTTCCTCAGCTCGAAGCTTTGACTGGGGACTGCTGCACTGGGGCGAGGCAGATCCTCAGTCTCCACCAGGGAAACCGGGTGAAGGGTTGTCGGCCTCACCAGTCGACATAGCCCGTCCTGACGGTGCAGAGAAAAATCTGACCGCTGTCGATTGAGTCTCGGCCAGCTGGCCTGATCGGGGCGCCAAGAAGCCAGCGCCTTAGCCCCAACCTCGACAAGTCGACGGTCAGCTGTCCGGGAAGGAGACCTCTCCGCCTCCCACAAACACCGAATGATGGGACTTACCCTTAGAGTCCTTCTTTTTGACCAAGAGGAATGTCCTGATGGCCCTCCCTTCGTGGAAAGGGACTGGCAAAGCTCCTGAATGAAGCTGAATATGAGGTACCCAGAGAGCGCGGATAAATGTGCGCATCGAGGAAGAGGATGATGCGCCAGGGCCTCCTCCTCCCCTCGAGGGCGATCATCTGCTTGTGCTGTTCAGCTGCAGCCAGCCACGTAACCACCCAACGGGTCTCCTTCGACTTAACCGGGCGGGTAGCTCGGGCACCCAAGCTGTAACTGGGCAGCTGTCCTCAAGGACGTTGGCCGAAAAAGAACGGCAAGACTCGCAGGCTTGTGGGTTGTGTTCTAGGCCAAGGCAGTAGATGCACGTGGAGTGCGGGTCCATCCTGAACATCTTCTGCCTACAAGGGCACCACCGAAATCCAGGAGTCGATTTGTCCATCGCAGCCGTGAGGGAGAAAGATGACCGAAGTCTTGAAAATTTTAAAATGAGTTTCGGGCAAACCGAAGAATTAGGATCCAGTCTATCATACAGAGCGTTAAGGAGGGAACCTGAGCATCCAAGCGGTAAGGAAGATCTGGCGTCATGGGGCGGAGCTGAGAGTTTTACCACCCGGGTTTGTGGGAGAAGCTAGCTTGAAGACCTTCCAGCAAGATTTAAAGTGGCAAGGAACCTGCCAGACAGTGTGGATGAACAACATATCCATGTCCCTAGAAACACCTTTGTGCACTACATTGAGAGGCAAATCCACTGGCCTCCCGGGAGAATCATAACTGAGGCATACTACTGGCTTGACAGCTCGGTCAATCTTTCTGAGGACAACTACAGTCTCTGTACTCTCAGCACTGGTCTGGGGACTCTTGTCACTTGTGAGGGGTGCCTCTGCCTGGGTGGGAACGTCCAAACATGGGGCACTGTCGGATCCTTGCTCTGCAGGCTCTGTTTCTACAACACTTGACTCATTTTGCGAAGGTTCAGGCACAATCAAGCTCTGAGACACTGAAAGGGGGTGGTCAGCACTCTCATAGTGTTCTTCAAGTTCTGGTAGGTCACTAGAAAGACTCAAACCCTCAGCCCCTTCTTTAGGCAAATCATACAGTTCCACAATACACAGAGACTCAACATCTTCAGACATGATACTTTGCACTTCACTTTCTGGGAGCACTGGCTCCAAGGAAAAAAGCTGGGGTGTTAGACAGTCCAGAAGGCCCAGCTTCATCCCCACAATTAATCATGGGGTTACCTCGCAACAGCTGACTCAGTTCATAAGAGGGGTAATAGGTATAGTCGCACTCACTTTCGTCAGAAGTGGACTGACATTCACTATCATTCTGGGCCTGCTGTGGTGGAAACCTTAAATCTGTGACCACTGGGGTAGGTTGACTCTGTCTCTTTCTTGCAGTAGCACGGGTCACCTGCCCAGTCGGCTCAATTTCTGGGAGTTCGGCCTCAATCATGACTTGGCCGATAGGTAGCAAGTGGTTATGGTGCATGGTCTTGACAGCTTTGGAGTTGTTCTCTGGGCGCATCTTATACACAGGTAAATCATCCAACTTTCCAACTACTACATGGTGATGATGGTGCCACCGATCAGCAATTTTACGTTTACCATGCAGTCCCAAACTGCGTAACAACACACGATCTCCAGGTTGAAGCTCTTGAGCCTTTACTTTTTTATCATGCCTCTCTTTGTTGGCTAGATTTCTCTTGGCAGCCATTGTCTGGGCCAGTTGGTAGGCATGGTTCAATTGAGCTTTCAGTTTTTGTACATATTGCAAGTAGCTTTTGGCTCGGACCCCAAAACAGACATAATCTGGCAGCCAGGCCTCTCTCCTGAACATGAGGCATTAGGGGGAGAACCCAGTAGCATCATTTTTTGTGCAATTGTATGTGTGTACCAAGGTGCTAACCTGCTGTCTCCATTTATGCTTGTCTTTTGGGTGGAGGGTGCTCAGCATGTCTAGAAGGGTGCGGTTAAAACGTTCTGGTTAAGGGTTTCCCTGCGGGTGATAGGGGTGGTTCTTGACTTTCGCACCCCCATAGAGAGAGCATTTCTTTGATTAGTTGGCTCTCAAAGTTTCTGCCCTGATCAGAGTGGACCCGCTGGGGGGCACCATAGTGGACAAAGAAATTTTCCACTAGCACCTTGGCCACGGTAGATACCTTTTGATCTTTGGAGGGAAAAGCTTGTGCATATACCGTGTGAAATGATCCTAGACCACTAACACATTGCCAGTGTTCTGCTGATCAGGTTCTAAACACAAGAAGTCTATGCAGACTAGTTCCATGGGGGTGCTGGTAGTAATATTAACATGGGGGGCAGCCCTCTGAGGCAGGGCTTTTCTTTGCATGCAGCGACTACAAGTCTTTACATGGTGCTCAACCCTGGCCCCCATTTTGGGCCAGTAGAAGCGAGATCGTACCAGGTCAAGGATTCTGTCCAATACCGAGGTGCCCCATGTGATTGTGGAGGGACCTCAGTACCAAATCTTTAAAAGCCATGGGCAGGACCAATTGTTGCTTGTCTACTTTGCCACTATGATCTACTGTCTCTCTATACAACAACTGATTGAGCAACTTCAAATCTGAGGCCTTCTTTAAACAATAAAGCAGTTCGCAAGTCAGTGGAACGTAACTTAGACACATCTTTCCCCGCATGCAGGGCATCAAGTGCTGGCTGAATCATAGGGTCTTGGGATTGAGCCCACTGAATGCTGTCATTGTCAAATTATGTAGTGCACTAATACCTAGAGCAGAGAAGTGGCAATAAGCAGCTGGTATGCAAGTGTCAGAAGGGACCAAGCAATCTACTAAACAGTCCACTGTGTCCGCAGACATCTGTTCATCTCTATCAAACTTTTGGCACAATGCTCAAATGTCAATTTCAGACAGCCTGACCCAATCACTCTTGGAAGTGGGCCTTTGTGATAGGGCATCAGCATCAATATGGTTCAGGCCCGGTCTGTATTCAACAGCATAATCACAGGTTGATAATGCAGAAAGCCACCAGTGCCCAATGGCGTCTAACTTAGCTGAAGTCTGTACATAGGTCAACGGGTTATTGTCAGTCTTCACCGATATCTTTGCCCCACAGAGGTATTCATAAAAACTGGTCAACAATGGCCCATTTTAGCACAAGGAATGCAAAGGGTAGTTTCGTTTGGATGGGGTCAAGCTCCTACTGGCAAAGCTACTGGTCTCAGGTCATCCTCATGGTCTTGAGACAGCACCGCTCCTAGACCCAGCAGACTAGCATCCGTATGCAGCACATAGGGTTTGGTGGGGTCAGCATAGGCGAGGATGGGGGCGTGGGTGAGCTGGTATACGATCTCATGGAAGGCTGCTTCACAGTCAGACATTCAGTGGTGCCCGAAGAGTTCACCTGGGTGGAAGTATACTTTTATTGGTTCTTTAACAGACCTTTTTTTGTATTTACAATTGGTAGGAGGGTAACCCTGGGTAAGGTTCAAGAGTGGACAAATCACATTGGAATAGTCTTTTATGAGCCTGCGTTAGTAGCCACAGAACCCCAGGAAACTTGTTTCTTTCAGATTATGGGACTGGGGCCAAGTAGTCAGTGCTTCAACCTAATTGGGATCAGTCTCCATCCCTTTTGTAGATACTATGTGCCCTACATACTTCACGGAGGTTTGGAAAAACTGGCACTTGTCAATGGACAGCTTGAGGCCGAAGTCTTCCAGTCAGTCTAGGACTATAAACAGTTCTCATGCTCCTCTAAGGTGCTCCCAAACACAATGACATTGTCCAAGTACACCAGGCATTCCAGCAAATTCATATCTCTCACTGCACGTTCCATCAGTCGCTAAAAGGTGGCCGGGGCGCCCGATATTCCCTGTGCCATCCTCAGAAACTCATAGAACCCCAATGGACTGATGAAGGCTGTTTTCTCACAGTCTTCTGAGGCCATCGGGATCTGGTAGTATCCGCTGTGAAGATCCAACACCGAGAACCATTTGCTTCCATTCAAGCAGTCCAGGGCATCTTGTATACGAGGCATAGTGTATTGGGCTGGGATGGTCCGCCGGTTAAGGGTTCGATAATCAACACACATCCTCACAGACCATTCTTCTTATGCACAACCACAATGGGAGAGGTGTATGGGCTCCTGGATTACTGTATCATGCCAGCAGCAAGCATTTCCTGCAGGTGTCTTCTCATATCATCTATGTCTGCTGGGGCTAGGCATCGGGACCTCTCTCGAAATAGCCGTTCATCGTGCAGGCGTATGTGATGCTCCACACCCTGGACATATCCCACATTCCATTCCTTCAACGAAAACACTTGGTCTCTCTGGGCAAGTCTCTTCTAATTCCAGCCTTCCATTTAGCTGGCAACGGGGAGTCACTAAAGTCAAACAAGTCTGGGGTCACTCTCTCCTTCTCACCTGAGTGCTTGTTGCTGGGCTATACTGCAGTGTCTGCCCAGTGTACCATAGCTAGGGTGCACCCTCTGTTCACCTGGATCTCCCGATCTGACACATTGCGAATCTGGACCATCACTCTTCATGCATAGGCATGGGCATGAGCAGACAAGATGCTGGGTTTCACCAATAATCCTTCTGTCAATTTTCCATCGCCTGGCACATCCAACATCAGTATTTTGTTCTTCACATCTTTCCGGAGGTGGACCTCCCCTTGAATGGTACCCTGTGCATTAGGGGCCAGTACCATTGAATCAGGATCCTTCTTCCACACAATCCCCACTAGTTCATCCTGGTCTACTTCTTCAGGTTTCTGCTGCAAATCATAGGCCCTCTTGATCAGAGCCAGAATTCTCAGGGCCCTCCCAGTCCGTCGCCCTTGTTTCTCATGACAGAGTTGCGCCAGTCTCCCAAACATATGGGCGTTTGTTCCAATTAACTGGGGAACCCCATCGTACAGTCCAGTGGGGGGACACACTAGGGCCAGTGTCTCTACTTGCTCTTCTACGCCAGTGACAGTTGCAGTAAAAGACAACCAGAGGCAGGCATATCCTAGATATACTAACATACTATTTGCAAGCAGATTAGGCCTTATGGTCTATCGAGTCTGCTCGAACCTTAGATCCTTAGTTGGGTGCCGAGGCCCTCCCATCCCTTGTGCTCCAGAAACCCCTATCATCCATCCCCAACCCCCTGGGACAGGCCATCATCTGATACATCCACTTTCTGTGTCTATCCAACCCTCTCTTGAAGCCCTCCACTTTGGATCTCTGAACCAGCTCGCCAGGCGGTGCATTCCAAGGGTCCGCCACCCTCTCAGTGAAAAACCTCCTCCTCTTTTCCCCCCTCACCCTTCCACCTTCCAACTTCAAACCATGCTCTCTGGTGATACGGTGATACCTCCTGCTTTAGTCTAAAGATCCCTCCATGTTTACCTATTTATTCCTCTTGAGGTACTTGAAGACCTCAATCATGTCCCCCCTGTCTCTCCTCTCCTGCAATGAAAACAGGCAGAGCTCCTCAAGTCTGTCCCTCATACGCCAAATCCCCTAGCCTCTGATCATCTTAGTTGCCCTCCCTTGTACCCTCCAGGAGCTGTATGTCCCTTTCAAATGTGGTCTCCAGTACTGTACACAGTACTCAAGGTGTGGTCTAACCAGTCCATTGTACAGGCAGAATCCTTCCTGTCTCTAGAGGTGATCCCTTATGATGCATCCCAACATCCTGGTTGCTCTTGCTAGCCGCTCTCCTGCACTGCTCAGAGCTATTCATACATGCATCCACCATGACCCCTAGGTCTTTTCCCTATTGAGGCCTCCAGTGCCTCCTCCCAGGTGTACCTGTGTTTAGGGTTTAGGAGCTTCCCACCAAGATGCACACCTTGCACTCTGGTGATATTGAAATTTAATTTCGGCGCGAGCCCAGCTTCCAGGGTGTCCAGGTCTCCTTGCAGGGCCAACCTCCCCTCTTCCCCTCAACTACTGCTCCCATCTTGGAGTCATCCGCGAAGAGACTCATTTCACACCCTATACCCTCCTGATGTCCGATATGTATGCATTAAACAGGATCGACCCAGGACTCGAGCCCTCTGCGGTACCCGGCTACCAACCTCTTTTAGGTTCGAGAGCTCCCCACAGACCACTACCTCTGTGCGCCCAGCTAGCCAGTTTTCAATCCATCTGACCATCAAAGGCCTACTCCTAACCCCATCAGTTTCTCCACCAGACCATTGTGGGGACAGAGTCAACGCTTGTTGAAGTCCAAGAATAATGCATCCACAGGCTTTCCTCATCTCAGTTCTGATGTTACCCATTCAGAGAACTCCACAAGATTGGTTTGGCATGATCTACCTGGCACAAACCCATGTTGCCGACTATCCAGACCTCCCACCTCCTCCCAAGTACACCCCCAATCGTTCCTTTAGTATACTCTTCATTAATTTTCCCACCACCGAGGTCAAACTCATGGGTCCAGTAGTTTCCTGGTACTTTCCTCGACCCCTTTATGGATTGGCACCACATGTGCCTCTCACCAACCCTAGGTACCCTCCCTGTCTCAAGTGACCTGTTGAAGAGCTCCGTGAGGTTGCAGCCAGTATGTCCGCCAATTCCCATAGTACTCTCGGATGAATGCCATCCGCCCAGGAGATCTGTCTTTCTTTAGGCCTTGAGGGCTAATCCACACCCGTTGGCGGAGATAGCATCATCCGCCCTCCACCTACTGGCCTTTTATCCTTATCCCATGTGACACCCCTGAGGTACCTCTCCCTTCCTCTTGCTCCATTTCTGTTGCTCCCCTGATCCCACTTACTGCCACTTCTATCCCCTTCGTGCCTTGCTTTGTAGATATCTCTTCCCTAGTGAACACAGATGCAAAGTACTCGTTAAATACCTCTGCCTGGTCCCTCGCCTCTTCCACCCACCCTCCTTCTGATCTCAATCTGCTGAGATGGCCCTTAGTTTTTCTCCGCTCCCCAATGTACCGGAAGAACCCCTTTTCCTCCATGTATCCCTGTGCCAGCCGCTGCTCTTTACTGACTTTGCTCCTCACCATATGTGTGACTTTTCTAGATGCAAGATGGTACATTTCTTATCCCTATCCCTCTTGTTGGTTTATATTTTTGTAGGCTGCCTTCTTTTTCTGACTGCTACCTGTACCTCACTGGACCACCAGCATGGTTTATGTGACCTTGCTCCTCACGCTTCAACTTAGCGCAGATCCTGACTGCCTCATGGAAATCCCTGTTTTATGACCTCCCATCTCCTTTCCACACTTATCATTGATGTAATCCTCAAGTGATCCTTGAGAATATTTCCCATGCCCACAAAGTCTGCCCCTGAAGTCCACTGCCAGTGTCCCAGATCTCACCACCCCCCCCCATGCTTATTTGAAACCAGACAGTATTGTGGTCGCTCCCAGTCAGGAGGTCCTGTACAACCATGTCCCTTACCAGATCCCCATCTGTCAGAACCACGCCCAGGACATGCCCTCCCTTTGGGCTCCATCACATGCTGTGTTAAGAACACATCCTGGAAGCCGCCCAGCAGCCTCTGCTCCTTGGCCACCTTAGAGGACATGGTTCCCCAGTTTGTACCTGGGTATCTAAGGTCCCCATCAACACCACTCCTTCCCTTTTGGTCCACACTGGGCAATGATGTTGTCCAGCAAACCATCCTCTAGAACATCACTCATCCCGGAGGCCATATACTACACCCAGCTTGAGCCTTATCTCCTGCTGGGGATCGTAGAGTGACCCATAGAGCCTCCGTTTCCTCTGCCTCTTCTACCCTAGCAATTTCTATGTCATCTCCTAATGAACAACATAGCCCTCCACCCCCTCTGCCTCCTTTCTATCCTTCCTAAGCATAGGTACCCCTCAGTACGCTTAGGTCCCAGTCATGGTTTTTGCTGGCTCACGCCTCCGTGACCGCCCGCCACATCCACCCTGCCCCCTAAACAGCATGGCTCTGGAACTCTGGCAACTTGTTTCCGAAGCTCCTGGCATTTACTAACACCAACCCCAACCCTTATCCCTGATCCTTTTGCTCTAACCCCACCCAGATTCCTTATACTTCCATCCTCCCTCTGCTCCTCCTGAAACCTCCACCCCAGTCTGTTTCCTCCCCGGGCTTGAAGGCTACTCCTCATCTGGAGAGAGGGCTTCTGGTCAGCCCTCCCTTATCTCTTCCCCTCACAAGTTTAAACCCCACCTTTCTTGAATGTAGTCAGCCATCCCCTGTTTAAGGACTTCCTTCCTTCCCTAATGGGGCAAGATGAAGCCTGTCCTTGGCATACAGTCCCTTATCCTCCCAAACTCCATTCCAGTTCCCTAACACCCCCAACCCACTCTCTTCACCCCACTTCCTGAGCCAGTCATTAACCTCTGTGAGCTTCATTTTTTTCTCCACTGAGGCCTTTGGTACTGGCAATATCTCCGAAAAGGAAATGTTGCATCCATTATCCCGACAGACTCTGGCAAGTTCTTGGAACCTTGCTTGGATTTCCAAAACACTATTTCCCTCTAGATCGTTAGTTCCCAAATGCACCAGGAATCGGTTTCCCTCCACAATCACTAACCATTTCATACACCATGAACTTTTGCTCTGTGCACTGTCAGCCCAAAGATACTCACTACCTTCACCTGGCACATGGCATCCACCCCCTGTCCCTCCCACTGGATAAATTTTAATCATCAATTCTCCCCAATAGAACCTTAACACCACCATCATCCTTATGGTTACCTCCACTATGCCCTCTCAGCCCCCTTTTATTCATGATCTCAATTCCATGGGAGTCTTCCTGCCTTATTAGAGACCCCTTGTCACCCTCCCTTTCTGCCTTCCTCGTTGTTTTGCCCACTTAACTAAACCCCCTCTGAATAGGTGTCCCTTTAACTCTCTTATCCTAACCATTTATCCTGGCCCTGATGGTTTCCCCTTCCCCACACCGCCATCCTCCTTGTAATAGTACCCTGCCTCCAGAGGCTCTGTGGGTCCCTTTAGCTAGGGCCCATCCTTGTACTGACCCCCCTGCTGAAGGGGCTTCTCTCCCACCTCCTTGTCTCCTGGTTTCTCCAATCATGCTCTCCTCCCTCATGTCTGCAGTATGTTGCATCTCCCCATTTGCTTAACATTTATGTTTCCCTTCTCCTCTGGGACTATTTCTACCCTTCCATTGCTGGGTCTGTGATGCCCTTATGGGTATCCGACTCCCTCCCGGCCTCTGTATAATTTTCTATTTCCACCAACCTTCCTCCCCCTCTAGGTTGCTTAGTAGCTCAAATTTATTGTGACACTCTATGTCAGCCTCCATCAAGTAACCCGAGTTTCTCCTGACTGTACCTCTAAACTGCCCCTCTTCTTCCCCTCTTGCTCTGTTCACCTTAGGAGCTCCCTTCCCACAGTCTGCTGTTTTAGGCTTCCGCATAACAGCCCCTCCTGACTCTTCCCTCCACTCTCTTTGTATTCAGAATTGTTCATCCTGCACGCTTTCCCCTTAGCGCCAATATCCTCATCTAGGGTCCTCTGTCCCATATCCCCTCCTGCTTGATGTAACATAACGCCTGTAATTTCAGAGCATTGCCCCAGCCTCCCTCAGCCCCACCCTCTGCTGCCCATATCCACACCCCTTATCCTTGGACCCCCCAGCTCCCCAGCTTACTCCTTAACCAATATACCTCACTCTGATACAAGATAGCTGTCTACAGAGTAGGCAGCCTCCCTCTCTCCAGGCCCAGTCTGAGAATTATTGCTATCCCACAGCCTGTGCAGCCTACAACCCTTCCAAGATGCCTGCCATGGTGGAATATGGCCACCCTGTTTATCCCTCTGTTTATAATGGCACACCCCATTTCTCTGTCCCTTTGCCCTGACTACAGTTTCTCTATATTGACTGCAGTTATTTACAAACCCAATTTCAACCCCACCAATAAAGTTCCCAAGTCTCACAAACACATACAGTCCAGTGTGTGTTCAGTCCCACTAACAGTGTGTGTGTGTGCAGACATCAGGTACCGTATGATGTCACAGGCCCACCAGCTCCTGTTGCTTCGAATTTCAGTCCCAAACAGAAATACTCAGCCCTTCAATCCCAACCCCCAGTGGCTTTTCAGTTACCAACACCAGGCAAACAACACATTTAAATTTCACTCTTATTATCACCGCCAAACAACTGTTCCCAAGCCTCCAAAGTTACAATATCACAGCCCAAGTAACAGTTCTAACTCAAGGTAATAATTTTTAACACATAGAACTAATTTCTCTTACAAAACTATTCAAATATTTCAGTTAAAATAGAATATAACCCCAGACCTCTGTCCTTACCAGCCTTCTGCTTATGTTCCCAAGTGAACAATCATATCCTAGATATGGTTAAGATTTGTCACTCAGCCCCCACACATGTAGGCCTTAAGGGATTGTAAGGGCACATCAGATAAGTGTTTGTCATACCAGTCACTTGCGACCCACTGTAAAGCACAGCCCGAGTAGGAAAATCATTCACAGCCAGATTAGTCTCCACTGAAGGGCCCACTATCTTGGACCAGTCTGGAGGGACAACAGCAGGGGCCTTGACAGATGATTTAGCCACAGAGGGGTTTGAGTTAGGATGGCCGAAGCTTTTACTGCGGTCATTTCATGCACCCCTTGACCACTGACTCATTTTCTGAAGCTCTCCTTGAAGCTGGTTCACCACTTTCTCTAAGTCCTTCTGAGACTGGCATTCCCTCTTCATATGGCCATTCTTGCCACAACTGTGACAAATTACATGCTCTCGGGGCATCCTTGGGGAAAACATAGCAGGGGCTGCTGGAGCATCGACGGGAGATTGTGATCCGACTTCTGCGGGTAGTGTACCATGTCTCAAAATTTCCTTTAGGGTGGCAGTCAATTCCTTGACCTCAGCCGAGAAGCCACCCCCACTAGAGGATGCCTGAGGGTGCACCCCAATAACAGTCACGTTCTGACAGGGACCAGGGTCTTTGTCAACAGGGAATACCTCGGTGAGAACATCCGGTTGTACCTTTCTGATTTCCTTCAGCAACTCCTCTCCCCACCATTTAGCCCATGGCGGGACAGCCTTAGTGGTCTCCATTTCGTTGGGGCCTTACGGTGCCATGATCACTTGAGCTGCACTCACCCCATAATTACAATCTCCCTCTTCAATCTCCCAGAGTTCTTTTATCAAGCCACAGTAGTCAGGTGGGTTACCTCTCCTATTCTGGAGCCTTAACTGGAGGATCTGCAATTTAGAATGCTTTACATGTTGCAGTATGTGCCCCAATCTCACATGGTTCAAGTCACTGGCGGCTACCCACCTTTCCGGTAAGCTTTCTGCAAAGCTCTTTCTAGATGAGTAACATACGCAGACAAACTTTCCCCTTTCCATTGTTTGGTACCTCGGAATTTCCACATCAAATTCTCCCCTGACTCAATGCTCCCAAAACTGCCTTTGAATGCAGATAGGTACTTCTGAGCAGATGCATCAGGGTTAGTGGACCTCAAAAATTTAATGGCTTCAAGGGCGGGACCCCTCAAACTTTCTATGATTCTTTTCCACTTCTCAGCCTCCGCATACTGCCACTCAGGTACCAAGGGGGCAACATAGTCTATCCAGGTCTCCCAGTCATCCTCCCCCTGGGGGGTGGGGAGGGTGCCCGAGAAGATTCTCAGCCTTCAATAGGAGTCGTGACTAATAGCAGGTACAGATATAGGGGCCAGCATTGGCATGGGCACAGAAGGTGGAGCAGTAACAGGTGCTGGAGTGGGAAGGGGTGTTGGGGAAGAAGCACCCTCAGGTGGCAGGAATAGTTTCTTAAAGTCCTTTATGCTTTTCCCTTCCTCCAGCAGCAACTTAGCAAATTTCTCCTTAAAAGTCTCAGATAATGATGGGAGCTCATCCTCCCCAGGGTCTTTACTGTCTTTTGTTATCACTCTCCAGGCAGCTGGAACCCCATCTGGGGCAATAGTCTGTGGCACTTTAGAACTGTCCACAAGGTCATTACACTCTACCAAGGCTATGAAAGTTTGGGTGATCAAATCAGTCTGTCGACCCCCCACCGCAGGGTTTTTTAAACATTCAACTTTGGAGAGTGCTCCTCTACAGTGTTCTTTACTAGTACCCAGGGAATATCCAGTATAAGTACAGCATTTTGGGGTCGATCTCCTGCTCATTACACCACCCACCAACTGGTGTACAGCCATTTCTACTGGGGTAGCCATTAATCTTTAACAATAATTCAGTAATTTTTGGCCACTAGAAGGCATAAAATCCAGCGGTGAGCCTCCAAAATGTAACCCCTAGGTGGCGCTATCCCAAGGGCTACTACCCCTGCCTGCTTGGCTAGTAGCAGGTTAAGGGCCCTGAGTTCTGAAACAGGTGCCTCCACCCGGAGGTCAGGGTTGGTAGTGGTCAAGCTAACCTGGCCACAGCCCTCTGGGACACTGTAACCCCCTCTTTCCTTACTAGTGGCTGGAACAATACACACTAATCACTTTTACAATACCCTGATACACCACATAAGTACCCACACTGTTTGCACTTACCACCAGGGCTTTCCTCTGGCTCGGCCCTGGGGACCCCCTATAAAACAAGGTTATGCACAGCAAAACAGTTATGCATGCACTTCAGGGTCCATGAACAGTCACACACTCTGGGTACCCAGATGGAGAATGGTGGGCTAGCCAGGAACGTTGCAGCTGGTTGTGGCCCTGTGATGGAAGAAAACAACATGCACAACACACACTATTTGTAATCCAGAGCCAGAGGGATCACTTCCTGAAAAGAAAACAAGACAATCAGATGACACACTTTTAGATTAGGTTGTTGTTGCAGAGAGCTACCCTGATGATTACTCACGATACCCAAGACTGGATGAAAACCGAGACAGCAGGTATTTAATTTGGAGTGCCAGGAGAAGCAGGGCCCACATGATTTGCCAAGGTGTCATTCCTGTTCAAGCGTGGAGCAGGAGGCTGATCTCCAGGCAGGTCTCTCATCGGTGGCTTTCTCTGTGCAGTGGGGTAGTCTGGCAGGGATAGCATGGCATGGCCCAGGCCGAATGGAGATGAACATGGATTCAGTCCGACTAGGCTGGATACAGCTTCCAGCAAGCAGAACACAGTTCACACAGTGGGGAACCAAATCATGACCCACTTTCAATACACAGCACATTTACATGTAAAAGATTCTATGGTACCAGCAAGCAGAACACAGTTCCCACAAGTGGGGAACCAAACCACGACTTCTTAACAATACACAGCACATTTACATGTAAAGGATTCTATGGTACCAGCAAGCAGAACACAGTTCACACAGTGGGGAACCAAATCACGACCCACTTTCAATACACAGCACATTTACATGTAAAAGATTCTATGGTACCAGCAAGCAGAACACAGTTCCCACAAGTGGGGAACCAAATCACGACCCACTTTCAATACACAGCACATTTACATGTAAAGGATTCTATGGTACCAGCAAGCAGAACACAGATCACACAGTGGGGAACCAAATCACGACCCACTTTCAATAACACAGTACATTTACATGTAAAGATTCTATGGTACCAGCAAGCAGAACACAGTTCCCACAAGTGGGGAACCAAATCACGACCCACTTTCAATACACAGCACATTTACATGTAAAGGATTCTATGGTACCAGCAAGCAGAACACAGATCACACAGTGGGGAACCAAATCACGACCCACTTTCAATACACAGTACATTTACATGTAAAAGATTCTATGGTACCAGCAAGCAGAACACAGTTCCCACAAGTGGGGAACCAAATCACGACCCACTTTCAATACACAGCACATTTACATGTAAAGGATTCTATGGTACCAGCAAGCAGAACACAGATCACACAGTGGGGAACCAAATCATAACCCACCTTCGATACACAGCACATTTACATGTAAGGAAATTCTACTGTACTAGGCCAACCGCTCTCTGGTCACAATCGCAAAGTCTCTGCACAAACCAGGGATTCAAAAGCAGCTGGAAATACTGACAGGCCGATGGCATTCAGCAAAATCTTTGGTCCTCTTCGGGTATGAGCCTGATAAAAAAAAAAAAAAAAAAAAAATCAGTGGTTTACTTCGTTCTCACAAACTTGGATTTAGTCCAAAATAATTATCTTCTCTCCCTCTCAGGGGCAGCAGGCAGACATGCAGGCCACAACTCAGGCCTTTCCACAGTTCTCTCACGCGAAACTACTCAGACGGCTGCTTGACTGTCTCAAGCTCTTGCTCATTCAGCTCCCGACTGAGATCTGACTCAACTGCCAGCAAGCCAGGAACTTTCCCCAGACTCCAAAAGGTTTGGTTGGCTGATCTGTCTGTCAGTCACAACAAAGGCTCCACCTTCAGGTTCAAAAAGGCACCAAAAGCCCAAACCTACAATTCCTACAGATTTTGAATCCAGACAGCTCCTGTAGTCTGGCTCCATTTTAGGTCCTACCAGTACTGATTGGTCCAACTTGTAGTCTAGGACCAAGATAGTGGAGATAAACAAAACAGTCCTTGCTGCAAAGAAAGCAGGTTAGACAAACTACATTATCATTAACACTCTAAATGATTTTCAGCAAATAGTTACATCTTTCAACAGAGCTCCCTCTCAGATTACTTATGACTGCAATCCAGGCAGCTCTTAAAGAGACAGTACACAGAGGCTATACAGGCACTCTCTAGCAATCACATTTAAACTGCTAAAATGCAGGACACCATCCTGGCAGTGAGCATTTAGGCAAGCCCGAAGAAGACTTTTCGGGAACCCCCATTTGTAGGGGGGTTACATAAGTATAGCCCCATACCTCTGCTGAACTTAACCCCAGCTAATTTGTATCTATGTCCCCTTACACAGGCCCCATCACTGAGTTTGAACAATTGTTGACAATCCACATACTGATGCCTTTGAGGAAGTTAAATATTTCTATCATTTCTCCCCTTTCCTTTCTAGACTCAAGTGACTACTTCAGCTACCTCAGCCTTTCCTCATGAGCTCTGCCCTGTATACCATGTATCACTTTGCTGGTCAGCCTCTGCATGGTTCCCAGATCATCTGTGTACCTCTTAAGATGACGTCCCCAAACCTCTACAATCTACTCTAAGTGTGGCCTTGCCAGGGATCTGTAGAGAGGCATGAGCATGTTCCACCCTCCTACTGGTAAATCCCCTGATAATGCATTCTGCTGCCCTTACCATATTCCTTGTTGCAACTGGCTAATGTCTTGAGGATATTTGTTAATGATTACCAAAGGAATCCTTTCCTTCCTTGTCTGACATACTCTGACACCTTCTGTGCACTTTTCTGTTTTGGGAGGTTCTATTTGCCAACATGAATAACCTTGCATTTTTTGCACTGAATTTGAGCACAGTTTCTAGCCTCTGCAGTTCGCCTTCTCACTGCAATAATTCCTGCCTCCAAGTCCACAGTGCTACCTAATTTTGTTTAATTTAGGACTAGGTTGCTCTTTATGTGTGTGCCCTTTCCAACGTGACAGGTGAACATACTGAAAAGTAACAAGGTACTGAACCCTGTGGCACCTTACTTGTCTCCTTCCTAAACCCTGAATGAGTTCCATTTAACACTACCCTCTGTGTTCTCTCCCTCAGCCCATTGTTTAGTTCGGATACTAGTTAGCTGGAATAGCACAGCAAAAGACTACAAAAAACAAGGGGTAATGCTACCCATTTCCAGTAATGCATAGCAGTAGTCTGCTAATCATTTTTTGAATAAGTCCAAGGCATAGTAGACAACATTAACAGAACTACAGATTTTTGTAATTTTGCTAATCAATCTGTGCCAAGTGCTGTGCTTTTTTCACAGCTGATTAGCAAGATCACACATGAAAGTGCTAATCAATGTTTTTGGCTTATTTAGCACCCTGTTATCTAATTAGGTAAGCTCTCAGCTTCTTCACAAATCCCCTGTGTAGCAACAAGTCAAAGACACTGCTGAAGTCCAAACAGAGGACATCCACAGCCTGTCCCTTTTCAACTGTCTACAACACAGAGTTAATATAGTCAATGAGGTTTGTGTGGCATACCCTCCCTTTAACAAAGCCATGCTGCCTTCATAATGCAGGTCATTAGCATGAAGAAATTCCACTCTCTGTCTTTTGATGAAAGGCATAAGCAACTTCACCATGACAGAAATCAGACATACTGGCCCGTAATTCCCTAGGTCCCCCTTATCCCTTCCCCTATAAAAGGTGACTACATCTGCAACTCTCCTGTCTCCCAGGAATATTTATCACCTAAGACCACTTAAAACGATTTACAGATGTCCTTGCCCATGTCTCCCCAGACTTCTGTCAGTGCCCTAGGGGTGAAGCCCACCGGGCCCCCGGTGCCTTGTTTACGTTTAATTTCTACAACCTTTTGAGCGCCTTGTCCCTATAATTTGTCTCATTTCAAACTTTTGTCTGTTCTCCTCTGACTCTGTTAAGCTCTTTGGAAGAGGACCCCCTTCCTCTACCATGAATACTGAGCCAAAGTGTTCATTCAGTAGATTCACCTTCCTCTCATCTTGGCCCCCACACACTCCTCATTTCTGTAGCCTTACTATGCTCTTACTCTTACTATGCTTTTTCTCTTCAACCTAATATATCTAAAGATGGAATTATCATCCTCCTTTACCCCTCCACTATCTTGAGCTCTGCCCCAGCTTTGATGTTATTTTCCTGCTGTTGATCCCACTTCCCTTACCCTGTTCTGACAAACTTCCCTACTCTTCTCCAATCCAGTCTGTGATTTTCAGAGCAGCTCTCTTAGCCACCTACAGATTTTGTCACCTCAATGGAGAAAAATCATATTGGTTTTGAAAGCCTCTTGCCTTTCCCCACCTTTTCATACAACATCTGGAAACATCCAATACTGCAATACTATATTCGTAGTGACCTACCATTTTACTTCTACCCCATCCAGTTGACCTACCCATACCTCTCAAGTGTCCCTCATTACGAGGGACATCCCTCATTGTGCCCCTTAAAATTGCTCTGTCCCTCATCTGTCCCTCATGGAAAAGGTTCTGCCCACATAGAGAATGTGCTGCAAATTCTAACTTTAAAGCAGAAACTCTTAATATTTTAAAATAGTAAATCCAAAATAAACTTTGTACAAGTAAGCACTATGACCCATATGGAGTCCATCTTCACTCTCATTACGTAACCTCTCAGGTTCTCAATATTTCAGGAAGAATGTGTGGCCTAGGACTGAGAGGACCCAACAATGATCAGGTGTGTAACCTACATTTCTGTTAGAGCTATGAACTTGGCCGGCCGTAACTAATGCCTACATATTCCTCATTTTGTTCCCAGGGCTCATGGCATTCCTGTTACTTACCATCCTTATTTCACTCCTCTGTCTGTGCCCAGAGCTCTCCACTTCCCATGTCCAACGTGTCCATTAACGCCTTCTGACTCTGTTTCCTGCCTACCATTATTCCCACTCTGCCTCACTCCTTGAGTTGGTGGAGTGCTAATTAGGTCGCCTACACTTGCCACCATGCCCTGGTCCTTTAAACTTCACCCTTGCCTGCTCCTAGTTTAAATATCTTGCAATGAAGGCATCAAACTTCTGCCCCTGAGCATTTCCCCCTCTTCAGTGGGATGAACGTCATCCTTTCTAAAGATCATTTTATTCCAGAAGTGTCCCCAGACCCTACATATCTGAACCCCTCCTCTCTGCACCACTCCCTCAGCCATGATGAGTTGAACTTGTTTATCTTCAGAAGTCTCTCATTCCCCATATGCCACTCCAGCAGGATCTCCAAAAAGGCCACTGACATGGCTACAACCTTCAGCTTGCCTCCCATCATCTAAAAATTAGCCTTGCCTCCACTGCCTCATAGCTGGTCAGGTTATTAGTCCTCATAAGGACAATCACATCTGGCAAATTCACCACATGCCCACATACTAACATACTAATTGCCAGCAGATTAGGCCTTACGGTCTATCGAGTCTGCTCGAACCTCAGATCCCTAGTTGGGTGCAGAGCCCCTCCCCCCATTGTGTTCCAGAAACCCCTATCATCCATCCCCACCTCCCTGGGCCAGGCCATCATCTGATACATCCACTTTCTGTGTCTGTCCCACCCTCTCTTGAAGCCCTCCACTGTGGATCCCTGAACCAGCTCGCCAGGCAGTGCATTCCAAGGGACCACCACCCTCTCAGTGAAAAACCTCCTCCTCTTCCCCCCCCCTCACCCTTCCACCTTCCAATTTCAAATCATGCCCTCTGGTGATACCTCCCTGCTTTAGTCTAAAGATCCCTCCATGTTTCCCTATTTATTCCCTTGAGGTACTTGAAGACCTCAATCATGTCCCCATCTCTCTCTCCTCCAATGAAAACAGGCAGAGCTCCTCAAGTCTGTCCTCATCGTCAAATCCCTAGTCCTCGTATCATCTTAGTTGCCCTCCTCTGTACCCTCTCCAGGAGCTGTATGTCCCTCTTCAAGTGTGGTCTCCAGCACTGTACACAGTACTCAAGGTGTGGTCTAACCAGTCCATTGTACAGCGGCAGAATCACTTCCCTGCTCCTAGAGGTGATCCCCCACGATGCATCCCAACATCCTGTTTGCCTTGCTAGCTCTCCTGCACTGCTCAGAGTTATTCATACATGCATCCACCAGACCCCTAGGTCTTTTTCCCCATTGAGGCCTCCAGCGCCTCCTCCGAGGTGTACCTGTGTTTAGGGTTTCCCGCCCAAGATGTAACACCTTGCACTTGGTGACATTGAAATTTAATTTCCATGCGTGAGCCCAGCTTTTCAGGGTGTCCAGGTCCCCTTGCAGGGCCAACCTCCCCTCTTCCCCCTCAACTACTGCTCCCATCTTGGAGTCATCAGCGAAGAGACTCATTTCACACCATATACCCTCCCTGATGTCTAATATGTATGCATTAAATAGGACTGGACCCAGGACCAAGCCCTGCGGTACCCCACTACCGACCTCTCTAGGGTTCGAGAGCTCCCCACCGACCACTACTATCTGGGTGCATCCAGCTAGCCAGTTTTCAATCCATCTGACCATCAAAGGGCCTACTCCCAACCCCATCAGTTTCTTCACCAGACCATTGTGGGGGACAGAGTCAAACACCTTGCTGAAGTCCAAGAATAATACATCCACAGGCTTTCCCCTGTCCAGTTCTGATGTTGCCCATTCGTAGAACTCCACAACATTGGTTTGACATGATCTACCTGGCACAAACCCATGTTGCCGACTATCCAGACCTCCCACCTCCTCCAAGTACACTCCCAATCGTTCCTTTAGTATACTCTCCATTAATTTTCCCACTACCGAGGTCAAACTGATGGGTCTATAGTTACCTGGTACTTCCCTCAACCCCCCTTTATGGATTGGCACCACATGTGCCTCTCACCAATCCCTAGGTACCCTCCCTGTCTCAAGTGACCTGTTGAAGAGCTCCACCAGGGGTGCTGCCAGTATGTCCACCAATTCCCACAGTACTCTCAGATGAATGCCATCCTGCCCAGGAGATTTGTCTTTCTTTAGGGCCTTGAGGGCTAACCACACCCTTTCGGTGGAGATAGCATCATCCATCCCCTCCACCTTACTGGCCTTTTTATCCTTATCCTGATGTGACACCCCTGGGGTACCTCTCCCTCCCTCTTGCTCCATTTCTGTTGCTCCCCTGATCCCACTCACTGCCGCTTTTATCCCCATCATGCCTTGCTTTGTAGATATCCCATCTCCCTCCCTAGTGAACACAGAGGCGGAGTACTCATTTAATACTTCTGCCTGGTCACTCGTCTCTTCCACCCACCCTCCTTCTGATCTCAATCTGTTGAGATGGCCCTTAGTTTTTCTCCACTCCCCAATGTACTGGAAGAACCCCTTTTCCCCTCCATGTATCCCCTGTGCCAGCCTCTGCTCTTTACTGAACTTTGCCTCCTCACCATCCAGGTGACTTTTCTAGATGCAAGATGGTACATTTCCTTATCCCTATCCCCTCTTGTTGTTTTATATTTTTTGTAGGCCACCTTCTTTTCTCTGACTGCTATCTGAACCTCACTGGACCACCAGCATGGTTTATGTGACCTTGCTCCCTTACGTTTCACCTTAGCGCAGGTCCTGGCTGCCTCCTGAAGTCTCGTTTTATGACCTCCCATCTCTTTTCCACATTTGTCATTGTTGTAATCCCCTTCAAGTGATCCTTGAGAATATTTCCCATGCCCACAAAGTCTGCCCCCTGAAGTCAACTGCCAGTGTCCTAGATCTCACCCCCCCATGCTTATTTGAAATCAGACAGTATTCTGGTCGCTCCCAGTCAGGGGATCCTCTACAACCATGTCCCTTGCCAGATCCCCATCTGCCAGAACCACGAATAGGACATGCCCCTCCCTTGTGGGCTCCATCACATGCTGTGTTAAGAACACATCCTGGAAGCCATCCAGCAGCCTCTGTTCCTTGGCCACCTTAGTGGACATGGTTCCCCTGTTCTACTGATATCCCTTCTTGCTGTGGATATCATTAATGAACTATATGCAGACAAGCACAGTAGCCATAATGCACCAATTAAGTTATATACCAACACTGAACATGTCTCTAATGTTCTGATAGCCCATGAAAAAAAAAAATTCAAGTGAGGACTAGGGCTTACTTATAAGTGTCAGAAGTTGTAAGCTAATAGGGCCTCTGAGGGGTGTCTCTTCTGGTAAAAGACAAACAAGCCTGAGGTATGGGCAAGAAAATCATGATGCAAAGCAGAGTGGTTCTGTCTGCCCAAACCTATGAGGGAAGTGCTATACCATAAGAGATGGCTCGCAGAGGCCATGTTTTCTCATTGTAAATCAATGGAGTTTAGCTCAAGTGATTTATAATGAGACTGGAGTCTTTTTAAAATGTAGTCTGCCTTCCTCCCCCAACACTGACATGGAGTACTCTCTCCCAACACTGCTGCATAAGAGCACACTGTACGCAGGATAAGAGACAGAGTGGCTCTACATGCTGATTGGCTGAAATCATGTTAGCAATTTATACTATTACATAATTTCATTTATGGGTAGCATAGATATTTTAAGACCACAGCCAGTTCATGGAATCTTGAGCAAGAAGCTGAGGTCATGGACAGGATGGGTAAGCTGTACATTGCTATGCAAGTCTTTCCCTCAGTAACATTCATTCTTATTTGAAGATTCCATGAAATGGCAGCATTCTGGATTTCATTTATGGATACTTCACGTATTGATATCTGTGGACTTTAGACACCACAGCTTAAGTTTATTACCTTTATGTAAGATCGTTTCATTGGTACAAGATGCAATGGACCCAACACACTTACCTTCTGTTTCAACAATATTACCCACCACAATTGTGCAGCTTTGCAGGCATACATGTGCTTTTTGAAGTGAGCTGAAAAGTAGGGGGTGTGATGTTTGGCTGGTAATAAAGAACTGAGTAGATGGAAATCACGTATCCTGTCCTTGACGCCAAGTGAAGTGAGTCAGGAGATCTGAATGTCAGGCTATTCCAATACACCCACCCAGGTGGTAAGGCAGTTCTTTTCCTATTTGGCCACATGATGTAATTCTTCACCAAAATGCAGAGGCAGGAGGCACAAGTGGAGAAAAAGAACTAGTTTATTAGCATCTGAGCATCGGGTGGGGTTACAAGAGAGGGAAAATCATATATGTACACATATACACACACACACACACACACACACACACACACAAGCTACTACTTTACTATTGGCAAGAGGAATAATCAGCTGTAACAGCTATGCTGTAAGAGCTTCTTATTTCTATTTTTTACCTCCCTATAAGAGGGAAAACTCTACATCACTGAATACCAGAATGGATCAATCGACTGTAACAGCTATGCTGCAAGAGCGTCTTTTTTATCTTCAGATGTCTACTTCTAACCCTGTGGTGCATCTCTCCCTAAAACTCAGATTTTTAGAATTACAGTCATTCTAATACTACAAGAAGAGTCTATGCGAAAGATGATCGTCAGTTGGTGCATGTAACTTTCTCTGTCGTCGAAAGAAATGTGGAAACACTCCACTGGTTTCCCAGTGAAATACAGAACCTTGGTGGGAAGACTAAGGATGCAGAGAGGATTTAACAGACCATGGGTCCTTGGCTACATCCCACCACTCCAGGGTTGCTGGAAAGGAATACAAGATCCGGCTGCAGTCCGCTTCTAGACTGCCCGGAAAGAACAGGCAATGCAAACCACTTGGCCAAAATCCACTTCTGGATTGCCAAGTGAAATGATCAAGAAGAAGAAGAAGAACCAACCAACAGTCCGCTTCTGGACTGCAGATATACTCTAAGCTGATGAGCACACTGGATCGGGAGAATCAGATCTTCTGGACCACTCTTGGACTCCAGGCAAGCACTCCCTCTGGACTAGAGAGACACACTGTCTGACTCTCCCACTGGACCAGGACCTCTGGACCACTCTTGGACTCCAGGCAACCACTCTCTCTGGGCGTCGAAGTGTGTCGGTCTTCTGAGTTCCAAGGCCGGACGAGCCAAGGCACTCGCCAAAACAATAAAACGTATGTCGAACTGCGACCAAACTTGGAGTCCACAGCCTGATGAGCCAGGACACACTAAAAACAATAAACCGAATGTCACTCAGAGAACTGACACTGATGGGCTGACCGGTACTTCGCTGCGGATGTGAAAACAAGAAAACAGATGGCAGACTTCTGCACTGGGCCAAGCCATACTGGGAAACTGTGAGAGGAAAACAACAAACAGGACGATGCAACTTTGAGGCGACTATGGTATGGCTCTTCGTGGATTGGCTGTCTGCTTCTGGAGGATGATTCTTGAAGGATAGATGAAGACTAACAGGGCTGCACCAGGGTGAAGTGATTCCGAAGACAGTTGAAGACTGATTCAGATGGTTATCCAGCACCAAAATGCTGGCACAAAGCAATGCAAAACAGTTTTGACACTCAATAATGTTTGTAGAATGACCAGTAATGTAGGAAAATGCAAACAGAGTCTCAGTTCCTGCTGCAGTGGTCAATAACTATATAGTCTCAGTGTCCCGACCACAGTAAATATACAGGCAATTTATCGTACAGATTCAACCCTAGCTCTGGTGGACCTAACTCTAATGGGGTCCCTTCTAGCTAAATCAGGTTCTCCTGTTGCTGTAGAAACACTACAGTGGGGACTAGGCTCTCCGGAAGGCTATACAAAAGATGGGTGACCGGGCCCCTTTAACACTGGAGGGCTTATGTGGCTAGCTAGGTTCCTATTAAATCTGGGGTCACTCCTATCACTGGGCCCCTAACACAGCTGTGGGCCTAAATAGCTAGCTACGGGTCCTGGGCCTTGTCATACCCCTGCTTTATTACTATTGGGCATGGTGCCTTCATTTGGCTGGGCCTCATGCCCTTATTACTGCTGGGCTGGCTTGCCCTAACTCGCTAGGCCTGGGTAGCCCTTTACTACTGCTGGGCTGGCTTGCCCCAACTGGCTAGGCCTGGCACCTACTTACTGTTAGGGCCCGTCATTCTCAGTACCATTGGGACTGGTGCCCTGTTTAATTATGGGCCTGGCGCCCTCTTAAATGTGGGCCTGGTGCTCTCTCTTAACTGTGGGCCTGGTGCCCTCGAAATGGGCCTGGTGCTTCTCTTTAACCTGGGCCTGGCACCCCTGAAATGGGCCTGGTGCCCCTCTTTAACCTGGGCCTGGTGCCCTCTCTTAACTGGGCCTGGTGCCCTCTCTTAACTGGGCCTGGTGCCCTCTCTGAACTGGGCCTGGTGCCCTCTCTGAACTGGGTCTGGCGCCCTCTCTGAACTGGGTCTGGCGCCCTCGCTGAACTGGGCCTGGTGCCCTCTCTGAACTGGGCCTGCTGCCCTCTCTTAAATGTGCTTGGCATCGCTCTTTTAATTCCAAAAGGCAGGGCCCCTTTTATTCTTCAGCTTTCTCAGAGCTGTCACTCAATCTCTCTGCCCCTCCTTAAGTTCAGCCTCCTACTGAATATTTAAAAGCCTTTGTTTGGCCTTGCAGGATAGTCCCTCCTTAAGTTCAGCCCCTACTGCATATTAAAATTTTCAGGGTCCTGGTAGCCTCCCTCCTGCAGCACTCAGATGCTCCTCTTTGCACCTGCTATGTGCTTTCAAATAAATAAAAATTAAATACACAGTCTCTCTTCTTAAATGGGCAGTCAGCAGGTAGCAAGTGCTGCTGCCGACTCACCACTCCGCTGAGCTTCTGGTCAGGAGGCGAGAGGTATTTCTGACAGTGGGAGGGCTTCAGGCAATGCGGCGGACATCAGGGGGCCTTTCGGGTTGTCCTGACTCTCGCTGTCTCGGCACACTGAAGATGCGGCTCTGCTACTGCCACCGACGGGGGACCAGAGAAACGTTTAAATTAATTAGCTGGGGCATAAAACAAATAAACATGGGGGCTCTCAGCCCAACGACCACACCGGATGTTACTTTTATTCTTGTGGTGCCCCAATGGCACCACTGACTGCCCCGGAGCTCTTCTGATGTCTTCAGCAGCTGGAGAAGGAGCAGGCATGCAAGCAAGCCTGAAGGGACGGCTTCAACACCAGGTAAGCCCTTTTTTGGTCCCCCCAGACCTGCTGCATCCTCTCCCCTCCACAACTACCAGGATCTCTCTTAACTGAACTAACTTTCAAACCCTAACACTCTGCTTCTAGAATGGCTGGAGTGGAATGCTGTGCATGAGCAGCTCAGCACAACATTTCATCCAGGCCATTGTTGCTTATGCTGAATATAAAATCTGTATTATTTTTTATGCTTTTAGTGCACTGGGCACTTTACTGTGCCGGGGGACTGGGGACTACTGGGGCACTGCATTTGGCATATCGCTTTAACATCTCCCAACCCTTTGATGTCTTACTATTTTTCAATGACACAGAGTGTCACAAAAATAGAAACGGAGGGGTAAGCTCAGTGTACTTCACACACTGCTTCAGTTTACAAAAAACAATACAAGAATATTACAGTGGAGCCCCTTAGCCAGTCCACCCATCCATTCCTCATGACACAGCATCAGGCTTCCAAGATGCAGAAAAACTAGAAGGGAGCGTATACCTAACTGCAGATGATACCAAAATCTGTAATAGGGTGGACACTCAGGAGGGGATGAAGAGAATGCATAGGGGCCTTGTGAAACCTGAGGAGCGGTCAAGAGCATTTCAGTTGGGGATCAATACCAAGAAGTACAAAATCATGCACTTTGGGTATAGGAACCCACGAGCCGAGTACAGGAATGGGGAGGCACTGACTGTCACTAAGCAGGAAAGGAACACTGGGGTTATCATATCTGAAGACCTTAAAGTAGCAGGGCAATGTGATGAAGCAGTGGGTAGGGCCAATGGCATGCTAGGATGCATAGGGAGAGATATCTCCAGTAGGACAAGAAAGGCAGTGTTGCCACTGTATGGTTCACATGAGAGACCCCACCTGGAGTATTGTGTCCAGTTCTGGAGGCTGCACCTCAGAAAGGACATAGACAGGGTGGATGCAGTCCAGAGGATGGCACCTAAAATAGTGCAGGGGCTGCATTAAAAGTCCTATGAACAGAAACAGAGGGATCTCATCATGTACAGTACACCCAGCTTGAGAGCAAAGTGAGAGGGGACATGATAGATACCAACATGTACCTCATGGGGAGAACAGACTGCAGAAGGAGGGTCTCTTTCATATGAGAAAGACCACCAGGATCGGAGGACATGCAATGAAGGCTGAGGGGGAGGGTTTAAGTGGGATATGAGGAAGTAATACTTCACTGAAAGAGTTGTGGATGCCTGGAGCAGCCAGCCAGCAGAAATAGTGGATGTGACAAAAATAGGGGGCTTTAAGCATCTGTGGGATACCCACAGGGAATATTAGTAGATAGGCAGAGAAAAGGGAGGGTCACTGATGACTGGGTAAAATATGCAGATACAAACTATGTAGGGACCATCTGGGCAGACTGGGTAGGCCAAGTGATCCTTTTCTGCCAACAGATTATATGTTTCTATGTTTATAGGCATGGCATTTCAAAAGTCAGCTCACCCCTCTCAGAATATAGATTCCACTTCCTAGACTGAGACTACACATACCTACTGAAACCATGTTTTCATAATTCTGCACCATCACTTCCCTATGAAGCGCCTTCCCTTGCTTGCTTAACATCTTCCACTCCTCGTCTGAAAAAGTGACAGCAACATCTTCAAAGGCTTCTGGTACCTGAAAGGACATAAAATGTGTTTTAAGTAAACTCTGATTTCACTGCAGACACTGAGAAATCTCCAACTTTTCAACAAGGAGAGAACAGGAGATGTTAAAATGTGCACCTAATACAAGGATGAATCGGTCACCCATTCACCAAGGATGAATCCCTTTCAACCTAGTGGTTGTTGGAAATTAAATGATCTGAGTGGTGATCTAGAGGCAAGACTAAAGCTCTTGATTTTTTCTAGCACCAATATAAAAGGAACAGTGGCTCGGTAGTACAGGATTTGTTAGCTTTTATTTATTTATGTAGTACTAGTAGTAGTAACAAATTTTGTTTAGTAACACATGTAACCCCCTAAGTGGCGCTATCCTAAGGGCTACTACCCTTGCCTGCATGCCTAGGTGCAGGTTGAGGGGCCTGAGCTCGGTAAACGGGTGCCTCCACGTGGAGTAATGGTTCTGTGGTAGTGTAACTGCTGTTGGTATAGCCCTCCAGGATGCTATAACCCTCCACCAACCCCTCTAGTGGCTTAAACAGTAAAGCAGCAAAACATTCACATGTACATATGGCAGTAATGACTTGCTCACACCCCTTGCACTTACCACCAGGGCTGGATCCTCTGCAGCTGCCCTAGAGATCCCCTATAAAGTAAGACCTGTAATGCAACAGTTCAATGGCAGTACAATACCACCACCAAAAAGGTACACACTAGCTAGGTTAAATGCAAAAAGAACAAAATCTGATTTACTCAGGAGGAAGTGAACAGGGGTGGGACATGAATCTAGGGGATGATTGACAGATCTGATTAATTGAGGCTGAACATGCATGCAGAGTGAGTCCCTTGTATAAAGTCACACAACCCTGGGTACCCAGTTGTTAAGCAAGCTAGCCTGAAGCGATGCATTGGGCAGGCCGGTGTTGCAGCTGTTGTTGAGGCCCTTAGGAGAGAAAACAATTAGCATGTACATCAACCCAGAATTTGTAATCCAGAGTTGGATAGCTCAGTTCGTTGCAATAAACCCAAACAAATAAATCAGATGACACACAATGATTGCAGCTTTGCTGCAGGGAGCTACCCTGTTTGGTACTCACACTACCCAGACCAGGAGGCAGGACTGATGAGATGAAGACCTCTGGATGGTGCTCTGGTTTGCCAGGGGAAACGAGGCCCACACAACCCACCAAGGTGGTCACTACCTGTTCGATGGTGTCGAGCAGGGACCTGAATCCGCAAGCGGGTCTTTCGTCTGAAATGTCTCTGCGATGACAACAGCAGTCTAGGCTGAGATGGCAGGGCCCAGACCAGAGCAGGCAGTTCAGATTTAGTCCGTGAGAGTGTTGGAGCAGCTTCCAGCTAGCATCACACACTTGAAGGTGGGGAACCAAATCATGACCCACACAGCATATTCAACACACTTATAAGCAACATAACTCTTAGTCACAGTTCGGGTAAAGTCCGGTTGCAATTTAGCAGATGTTCTGCGCAAACCTCTCAATCCATGACTCAGTCTGGTACCTGGCAGGCTGATCACTTCTGGAGCAAGTCTTCAGTCCCAAATTCAGGCAATGATCACTCTCCTTCTCTTCAGGCTTCAGATCTCAAACAAAGGATTAGATTTAAGTCTGTCTTTCACAGTCACAGGATTTCTTACTGGAAGATATGACAGGCAGGCCAGCACAGCCTTCCAACCGATTCTCCCTTGCTCCCATGCAGGAGCAGCTGCTCGATGGTTCAAGTTCACAATTCACTGTGCTGCAGGCAGTTCTAGGGATTTCCTCTGAGATCCCAAATGTCTGGTTGGCTGAGGGGACTGTCTGTCACAGCAAGGACTCCTCCTCCAGGTCCATTTAGGTGAAAAACCTTAAAAACTACAATTCCTACAGATTTCAATCCCACAAGACCTCTGGGGACAGTCTCCATTTTAGGTCCCCTGAAGTTCGATTGGTCCTACTCTGGCTATCCAGAACAAAAAATGGTGGCTCATGCAAAAAGTCCAAGCTGCAAGGGAAGGCAGGTTAAACAAACTTCTATACTATTACTAAGGCAGATAAACAGTAAATGAACACAGTTCCTAACAGAGCTCCCTCTGCGCATATAGCAACTGCAGAATGCAGCAGAAATACCACTCACCTGGCCAGTCATGAGCGCTAAACTCCTCGGACCCAGGCCAGACTAATTTCTAACACAGCATAATGACTCTCTTAAAGAGACAGTCACGGAAGCTTTCTATAGTACTTTCATGCAGACACACACAGCTACTGCAGACACAGGACAGCATCCTGACAGTGGGCATTGGACAGCCTAGGATGACATTTTAGTAAACCCCAATTTGTAGAGGGGGGTTACACATGAATGAGGCAATTCCCACTGAGCAACTGCTTGTTTACAAGGGACACTCATTTTGTGTATTCCTGGTTACAGAGGAAGGAAAAACAGTGCGCAGTACATACGCACAAAACCAAAATGACTCAGCAATAGAACCAATCCTGTAACATTTAAATTCAACACTATAAAAAATATGCACATCATAAAATGTATAATTATGTGGTATGTTCGCACCTTCTATGAAGAGGCAGCAGAAATGTAGCATGTTGGGTAGCACATAAGGTTAACCAATTCCGGCAATGGAACTTCATACTTACTGTAATCTCCTTTTCTGTTAGCTCCAACATTGTCAATGAGCAATCATTCCAAGTAAGCACTAAGCATGGAGAAAGGAGGCTTCTACTGGAGAATTAATGCATGGTTGGGGGGGGGGTTGTGGCATGAGCCCAAAGGCCGAGTGCCTACAACCACCCAACCATGCATTAATTCCCTAGTAGAAGCCTACTTTTGAGGTGCGTAATGCTCTTGTAACATGGGCAAACGTGGATGCCAATTATTATTTCTTTAATTGTAACAGTTATTTCAACATTTACATACCTCGATATATAAATAAAAACACATCTCTCCTGTTTTTTAAACCATAATTATTTATATGGTGGTTTCCAATTTGTCAACGTCTGCTGTAATGACTAAACACAAGTAAGATGCTCAAAACATTATGACATTCTGAACTGCTTTAATCACTTCTGCATGTCTGTAAACAGTTTTAATATTTTTCATGTTTTAAAAGGACGTTGTAGCCGACTTTTGCTTACACGTTTCACTCATTTACATAGTTTCAGAACCGTACGTTTTCCCTAAAACAACATTTACTTACATTGTGACCACTACTGTTTAACTGTTGTGCTCAAAATGTTCACTACATATCAGTGAATAACGCATAATCTTTTCCTTTGCAGCTGTCCGTTACTGCATATTTCACCTGACATCGTTAATCTACATTACTACGACGATGCAGCAAAGCACTATGGGATTTGTGAATTTCGTAATATCTTCATTTACATATTGCCAATAGAACAACTACCAAGGAAATGTGAAATCGTTGCGATGGATAGTTTTTACGCCACCTTCTCCTTATGTGAAGTAATGGGAATTCAGTTATGCGTAGACAAGCAGGATCGGGGACATTTCATAGTAATGCAGGGAACTGATGATTTAAAAAATAACAAAGTACCTTCTGATGTGTCCTCCATGCAGGTCATCCATGTGTAGGAGTCGTACCATGTGCTGCAGCAGTAAGACACAGTCCTCTGTCCCTATCTGGAAATCTCGGTCGGCGGAGCACAGTGCTTCAATTGTTGGCTGCCACGACTCCTACACATGGATGACACGCACAGCGACCGCATACTCCAGGAAACATCACAAGGTACTTTATTTTTTAAATCATTGCTTTCCTGCATTTCTATTAAATTTCCCCAATCCTGCTTGTCTACTGTAGGCATGACTGTATCGCAACGAGTACACACTGCACATTGATTAGCCATGGGCAACCTGGGTGGGTGGGTGGAAACCAACTTGCAGCTTCAAATCACTGTCGCTGCCACGTTGCTATCTTGTGCCACTACTTTCATTTGGACATCAGTGGTAATGCAGCAGTGGGCATTGCTTGAGAATTAATACCCGCTGCAAATTGCTCACATGGAAACAGCTGCCCAATCACAACCCTTCATTTGCACTCCTATTAATCCCCATGTTACAACTGGGTATAGTGCACCCCTACCAGGAGAATAGCACAGCCCAAGCTTTAGAATGTTGGGCACCTGTGGATTCCTTGCACTATCAGCAGATCCCCAGTTATTACTTACTATGCAGTGCCATGAGAGCTACACAGAAACGCAATAAAAAAATAATCACATATTTACCATAATAAAAAAAGATCTTACCTTCCTAACTGGCCTTCGAGGAAGGAATACATTTCATGCACTCACAAAGGATGCCTGAAATATTCGTCTCATCTTGACAAGACAGCATGCCAACGTAAGGCACTTCTCAGGCACCACATGTGTAACCAACATTACCATCTGTGAACTGAAGCTAATATACAATGAGACATGTGCTGTTGTCATTTTTTTTTTCTTTTAAGGCAGAGAACTAAACTGCAACAGGAAATATGCCTCAATTAACCAACGAAACCTGTTAACCTGCGGTTGCAGAAAATTAATAATTCAGTTTATAAATATACATAGAGTGCAGTACAAGAAGACAGAGATTCACATAGGGGATTTTACTAAAAAACAGACCTCTCTCCTAGCATGCAGGATAAGAGTCTCCCTCAAGAGCGAAGCTCCTCGGCAGGTCCCATTGACAATGTTGGAGCTAACAGAAAAGGAAATTACGGTAAATGTGAAGTTAATTTCTTCTTTCTGTAGCGCTCCACATTGTCAATGTGTAATCATAACAACTGGGTTCTAAGAAGCAGTACCCAGACCAAAAAAATGGGAGGGGGGCAAATGTTATCCTGTATGCCAGATGCTTCAGAAGTACTTGCAAACTGCTGCCTGCAACAATCTGTGACAAAAAGCAGTGTCAGCACAATTCTGAAAATCAAATGAATAATATTTCCTGAATGTGTGTACAAGGACCACATAGTTTCCTTACATAGTTCTAAAACTGCAGCTCTGCCACTCATCACCCAGGAAGCTGTTATTAACCTGGTGGAGACAGCCTTGCTAAGAGCCAGAGGCCTCTTCTTTTTCACCACATAGGCCTAGCAACACAGACCACCACCCACTTAGCTAGGGTGGGTTTAGGGACCCTTTGTCCTTGTTTGGCTGGCCCAAATTGCACAAATAGACCATCTGACTTACAAAATTCAGATGTACGTTTAAGGTATATCGTAAAGGTGCAAGATCATTCAAAACATGTACAATTCCTTCCCTTGAACAGAGGAGGTTCGGGATGGTCAGACGTAAATCTGTGTCCTGGATTCCTGGGAGGTGATTCGCCTAACAAGGTGTGGCTCCTTAACAAGAAGCCTGAGAAAACACCACATCTGGCGAAGTGGATGGGAGTGGTTTGGAAAACTCCTTGTAAGGGGCATTCAGAACCATGAGATCACTGCAAGCCAGATGTGACAGCAACGTGCCCTACAAACATGCACTTATGAGTTCCTAAGACAAAGCCCCCGGAAAACAATAGCAGAATCCGGCCTCTCAATGAACTCAAGGCAACCTCTCCGCCTTCTTAGAGAAAACCAAGAAATTTCATAATAAGGGCCACTGAAGAAGAAACCGTTTGCAACTGGCCCAACGGAAACAGAGCGGTGGCCCCTATGGGAGCCTGGGCTGCAGACATAGAGGATTTGTGGCAGCCATCAAGGAGTCAAGTAGTCAATTTTAATTTTTGACAGTCTCCTCCACTCAGGAGCTACAATGCAAGCTCTAGTTCCTAGATTTTCCGGGGGTTGAGAGAGAGACCTGAGCATGTCTCTGCACACCAGAAAACATAAGGGTGCTTGCTGAACAAGATCCTCCAAGCCCGATAACTAGTCTACTTGGCTGCTCAGCAGGTAACAAGGAGCAGCTCCCTCCAGAGCATCCTCATTTCAAGTGATTATTATTATTATCTCAGTATCCTTTGAGAAAAGTTATCACTAGAGGGGAAAAATGCTCTACTGAAGGCCCATTCTTGAGGCAGAGTGACCACTGCCCTTGTCTGTGGTCACCTATGAGACTGAAGAGCCTTCTCGGATCCGAGCACTGCGACTGGAGGAACAGATTGATCTGAGGTCGACCAAACCGGTCGAACAGGGGTCTGAAAACACCTCTGTTTCAACTTCCACTGCATGGGATGAACAGACTGTGACTAAAGTGGTCCACCCGAAGGTTAAACACCTCTGCCAGGGAACTGACGACAGTCTGGCGGCCTCTCGAAACATCTCATGTGCCTTAATGGTAATGTACAAGTGCTTGCTATGTGCAGCATCATAAAAAGCACACGAAAAGCTAGGGTAAATATGCTGGCCTGTTAGTGCAGTGTGAGTGCTACCCGTCACAATGCCAGTGTCCAAGGGTAGGGAACATACAATGTTAAACATAAAAACCTAGGGTAAATATGCCAGCCTGTCAGTGCAGCACAAGTGATACCACTCACAATGCCTGTGTCCCAGGATAGGGAAAATTCAACGTTAAACATTTTTACTTATGTATTTAAAATTCTGGTAACTGGGAAAGGCACACAGAGCAGAGCTTGTTTCCAGGTGAGACCACAGAAACACAGACTTTGATGGCAGAGAAGGACTGCTTGACCCACGTAGTCTTCCCATTTCCCTACCTATTGGATAAGCTGCAGATCCTAGTTAAACAACAGCCTATTCTTCCTATCCCCCAATCAGAATTGCCTTATGTTGTCCCATGCATTCTTGAATTCCCCCACTGTGTTTGACCCCAAGACCTCCTCAGGAAGACCATTCCATGCATCTACCGCCCTCTCTCTGAAAAAATACTTCCTCACATTGCCCCTTAGCCGACCTCCCCCCCCCCATCTTCAGATTGTACCCCCTTGTTCTTGCACATCTCTTTTTCTGAAAGATGCTACCCTCTTGGACTTTGATTCCCTTGAGGTACTTGAAGGTTTTTATCAAGTCCCCCTCCCTCCTTTCCTTGAAGGTATACATATTAAGCTCCTTTATTCTCTCTCTCTTCATATGGCTTCTGGTGCATACCTTGTACCATCTTAGCTGCCCTCCTCTGGACTGCATCTATCCTGTCTATGTCCTTGTGGAGATGGAGTCTCCAGAACTTCATGCAGTACTCCAGATAGGGTCTCACCAACTGTCTGTACAGAGTGATAAAAATGTCCTGTTTTCTACTGGTGATGCCTCTCCCTATACATCCCAGTATCCCCCCAGCCCTCCTTGCTGCCTTCTCACATTGCTTGCTTACCTTTAGTTCATCTGATATGACTACCCCGGGTCCCTTTCAATTTTTGTTGTTGTTAATCCCCCTCCCCATTGTGTACTCTTTCCCTGGGTTTGTTTCCTGGTGCATTACTTTGCTCTTCTTTGCATTGAATCTAAGCTGCCATACTTCTGACCATTCCTCCAACCTTGCCAAGTTCCTTCTCATCCCCCCCCCCATGTATCAGCCCTGTTGCAGATCTTTGTGTCATCTGCAAAGAGATATACTTTTCCTTCCGGTCCCTCTGCAATGTGACTTATAAAGACACTGAAAAGGACCAGACCCAGTACTGAACCCTGTGGTACCCCACTAGTAAGCCCCCTTTCTTCAGAATAGACTTGGTTTACTATTACTGTCTGTATCCTGTCATCCAGCCAGTTTTGTACACAGGCTACCACCCTGGGGCCCACTCCCTGGCTGGCTAATTAGTTTATTAATCTTTTGTGTAGGACTGTGTCAAATGCCTTGTTAAAGTCTAGGTAGACCATGTCCACCATCCCTCCCTGGTCTACAATTTTGCTCACCCAGTCTAAGAAAATCTACTAGGTTTGTCTGACATGACCTTCCTGCTGTGAATCCATACTGCCTTGTGTCCTGTGCCCCACTGGCCTCTAGGTACTCAACAATTATTTATTTCAGAAGTGTTTCCATTATTTGCCCTACCACTGAGGTCAAGCTAACAGGTCTGTAGTTTCCTGCCTCTGCTTTGCTCCCACTTTTGTGAAGGGTAATCACATCCACCCTCCTCCAGTCCTCAGGTACCACACCATCCTCCCATGATTTGTTAAAAAAAGGGTAGTCAGCAGTGTCACTAGTTCTCTAGTTCTCCCCTTAGTTCTTTTAGAATTCTGGGGTAAATCCCATCACAGCCCTTTCCTTTGTCCACCTTCAGTTTTAGGGAGTTCTTTTAGAACCCTTTCTTCTGTGAAAGCACTGGTATCAACCCCCTCTCTAGAGTGCTTCTACTGATTGGATTAGGTACCTCCCCCTCCTCTTCTTTTGTGAATACTGAGCAGAAGTAGTCATTCAGTATCCCTGCTTTTTCACTGTCACTCTTTGCCCACCCTCCCTGCCCTTTAGTAAGCCTCACTATCCCTCCCTTGTGCTTTCTTCGCTCCCTAATGTACCTATAAAAGGTTTTATCCCCATTCTCAACTGAATTGGCTGTCTTTTCCTCGGTTTGGGCCTTTGCTATTGTGACTGCTTTCCCTGCTTCCTTCTGCTTTAACTGATACAGTTCTCTGTCCTGCTCCTTCTGCGTTTCCTTATACTTTCTGAATGCTATCTTTTTCTCCCTAACCTTCCCCGCCACCTCTTCTGAGAACCATTTTGTTTTTTTCTTTAGTTATGATTTATTTGCTTCACACAAAGACTTGTTGCCTCTATGATGGTAGTTTTGATGTTTCCCCATTGTTCTGCCACCCCTCCTTCTTGCCTGTTTGCCAGTGCTTTTCTGAGGCACTCTCCAATTTTGACAAAGTCAGCCCTTCTAAAGTCCAGTACCTTCACTTTTGAATGGCTTGACTCTGTGGCTGTGTTTAACGTGAACCACAGTGTTCAGTGGTCGCTTGTTCCCAGATGGCTACCCACTTCTGTATCTGAGATCCTCCCTCTGTCCCCATTTGAGAGTACCAAGTCTAAGCTTGTTCCCTCCTGTGCAGGTTCCAAAGCTAGCTGTCTGAGGCATGCCCCCAGTAGGGCATCGAGAATGACCCTGCTCTTGGATGTGGCTGCAGCAAAGGTGTTCTAGTTAACATCTGGCATATTTAAGTCCCCCATCAACAATATCTCCCCTTTTTCTGCCATCCTAAGGATGCCTTCTGTCATTTCCTTATCTATTTCCTCCCCTGAGATGGGGGTCTGATACTACCCCCATGTGGACTGTGGTTACATTTCCGGTCTCCAGGGTGACCCACAGTATCTCCTTCTGCTCCCCATATACATTTTAGTTTCATTGCTTTGATCCCTTCTCTTATGTAGTGAGCTACTACTCTTCCTCCTCTTCTACCCTCCCTGTCCCTCCTGTAGATTGTGTACCCTGGTTTGTTGACATCCCAGTTATGGTTCTCTGTGTACCATGTTTCTGTGACTGCCACAATATCCAGGCATCCCTCTTCCATCAAGGCCACCAGTTTAGGGAGCTTGTTACCCAGACGTTGGGCATTGGTACTCATTGCCCTCCATTTTTTGATGGTCTTACCCCTTTTAGCTCCATCCCTGTCCTTACTGCCTTTTTCTTCATTTACCCCTGCCCTTCTCCCTATCGGCTTCTTTATCTTGGTGTTTACCTCACTAACTACACTGATTTTTTGGGGGGCTAGGATTTCCCTGCTCCTTTTTAGTGCTTCCCCACTTGGCTAGTTTAAATGCTTGCCAATGAATCATTCAAACCTATCACCTAGGATCTTGGTACCCCTCCTGGACATATGCAGACCATCGCACCAATATAGGTCTGTATCCCTCCAGGTGGACCCCCCAGTCCCTAATGAAGCTAAAAGCCCAAATCCTGAGCTCTGCACCAGTTTTGCAACCACTGATTGAATCCCATGGTGCACAGCACCCTGGCTTCACCCATGCCATAGAGTGACAACACCTCCGAGTAGTCAACATTCGTGCTACTTGTCCAAGGCCCCTCCCCAACAAACTCTTCCTGCACTGCTCTGATCCCTTTCCCAGCCAGGTCATTTGTCCCTAGGTGGACAATGACATCTTGCTTCGGCCCCCATGCAGCTGCTCCCACGATCCTGAGAATTCACTCCCTGTCCCTCCAAGCCATGGTGCCACGCAGGCATCTTACCTCCCTCTCCCCTTCCCCCAGTTCTAATCCTAACAACTGAGTCCCCCACTAGGAGGTGTTTCCTTCCCCTGTGGGGTCCCAATGCCACCCTCCTGTTGGTTTCCTTTGTGGAGGTTTCCAGCATCCTCCTTGGTCTCCACTGCGGGTGACTCCTTAGAGGAACCACACTTTGTCAGAATGGCATATGAAATGTGGAGAGGTACAACTGGAGGGATGCACCTCCATTTCACCACCCTCACCCTCCCTGAGTCCACTGTGGTCCAACCGCTCCTCTTTCTTGGCAACCTCTGAGGCAGCGGCTGTGGCCCTGGTCGTCCCTGGGTGGGAGAGGAAGTCCCCCAAATCATGGCAAACTCAGCCTGGAGACGAGAAACCTCCTCCCTCAGCTCAGAGAGGTGCCTGCAATACCGCATCCTCTAGAATGCCTCCCAGAAGTCTGCCGCTTCACAGCCACTACACTGCACCACTCCTCCCATCATGTCTTATTTGTGGCCCCTCAATTGTTGTTTTGAATGCTTACTCTTTCCTCACTCTAATTTTTTTTCCTCCCTGCTTTCATACTGTCTTCATGCTCTTACAGCTCCTGCTCTTCCATTCTGGGACAGGGAGTTCCTGTATTCCTCAGAGTCACCATCCTACTTGCTCAGAGTCAGACCTCCAGCAGCTGGGGGGCTACTCTTTTCCTTCTAAAATTGTGAGTCTTTTGTGCCTTTGTGATCATTACTTCCTGCTCCCAAACAGGAAGTTTCTGTTGTCAGTCAAATCCTGTGCCTGTAAAAGTGGAACTAGCTAAGGGTGTTGGGTGGTTGGGAGGGAGGACTGTATAATCCCAGCAGGCAAGTAGTAAAGTTTTAACTAAATAGTCCCAGTAGAAGAGTAGTAAAGTTCTAACAGCACCTCCTTCCTCTTGCTGCTCTCTGCCAAATGCTATCTAGGGCAGTTTTAAATCCAAACACCTGGCTTCCTGCTGCCTAAGCCACTTTCCTAATTCACAGATCTCTTCTTCGCGTAGTTAACTGCGCAGATAACAGTTCCCTTCACCCAACTCATACAAGCACACTAACTCTTGTTTTATTTTATTTTATGTATTTTTATCCTAAATTGAAAGTCCCAGTAGAAGAGTAGTAACGTTCTAACTATACAGTTCCAGTAGAAGAGTAGTAAAGTTCTAACAGCACCTCCTTCCTCTTGCTGCTCTCTGCCAAAAGCTATCTAGGGCAGTTTTAAATCCAAACATGTGGCTTCCTGCTACCTAAGCCACTCCCACTAATTCACAACTCTCTTCTACACCTAGCTAACTGCACAGATAACAGTTCCCTTCCCCTAACTCAGAAAAACACTCTAACTCTTGTTTTTTTGTTTGTTTGTTGTTACCCTACTGGGACAGTAGTAGAGTTCTAGTTCTTAAGTCCCAGTAGAAGAGTAGTAAAACTTTAACTAAATCGTTCCAGTAGAGTAGTAGTAAAGTTCCAACACCACCTCCTTCTTCCTTATGCTACTCTTCAGGGATAAAGGATACAAATACAACCATTTGTTCCTGAGGGAGGAGCAGTGGTACAAATAGAACAAAGGCATGATGCATACAGAACACAAAATAAGGCAATGTACAGTGCAATGCAAGTCAATATAGACATTTGAAATAGATGACAACAATAGGAAATAATTTACATACAGCTATAATAAAAATATAATACGCTGCTCAGGTAGAAGTTTTTAGTTGAGAGGGAGAGCACAGGACGAACACGAGGACACAAAACTATGCAGGGGTTGGAAAGAGAGTGAGAAAGAGAGGAGTGGATATGTGAAAGAAAAAAAAAAGGAAGAATCAGAGAAGGGAGCAGTCACAGAATATTAAAGTGGGGGTCCCTAAGAATGTGTTTTAGTGATGGAAAGCAGGCGGTGAGACAGGTTGGGAGGAGAGGTTGTTCTAAAAGGAAGGAAGTCTGTAAGAGAAGGCATGTTTCCCCATAGATGTACACCCTCTTGGGAGGGCGAAGGAGCGGGTGCAATTTATACACAAATTGTAAGTGGAGGGAGTAGCCAGATTTAGGAGAGAGGAGAGATAAGAGGGAAGAGTCCCAAACCAGTAATTAGACATGAGGGAGGAGCAGTGGGACAAGTGTCTTTGTGAGAGGGACTGAAGGGACAGGGCAGAGTAGGTCACAGTGGTGTGTCAAGTGAGGCAAAATGACAGAAAGCATTGAAAAGGACATCAAGCTTGGAGAGGGAGAAGACGGGGCTGCACTGAAGACAATAACAGCAGAGTCAAAGGTAGGAAGTATCCGTTTTATCAGCAGGTCACATCTAACAGGGAGGAAGAAACAAGCCTTGTGACAGTAAAGTAGCCCCAGTTTAGAGCGTAGTTTGGAGTGAATGGCAGAGATATGGGAAGTGAAGTCAAGTGAGGGATCAAGCCATACACCAAGGTATTTGTGTGTCAGGACATTATTTATTTATTTATTTATTTGCTTTTGTTAACCGGGTAGGCTCACTAGACAGCCATGTGCCTATTTTCAGGTGCAACCCGGGAGAGTTACAGGTAAAACTTCATACAGGAACAATTGAGGAAGCATTAGGAATACATAGGAAGGTAGTTACAAGTAAATACTTCGTACATAAACAACAAAAGGAGCATAAGGAATACATAGAAAGATAACAGGCAATTCAGTGCTGGCTCTAAAGCAAGGTAGGCATACATCGAGCAGTTGAACAGAGAAGAGTGTATAAGAAATACACAGGCAGTTACAGGGCTAGCTCTAGGGCAAAGTTGGCACAAAATTCATACATGTACGATTGAGGAGACAAGAAACATAACTAAAATAACAGGCAGTTCAAGGCTGACTCTAGGACAAGGTTGGCATGGTGCATTTAGAGTAGGATGGAACAGGCAGGATAAATCTCGGTGGTGAACAGGGGGAACAGAGATAATGGAAGGTGCCTGCAGAAAAGGGGGGGGGGTGCCCTAGGCAGGTGGTAAGTCCAGGAATCATGGCCAGATTCAGAAGGAGAAGTGCAAGTCACGCTGAGGCCCCCACCGTCTAGTCAGGTTAGAGGGTGGGGAGGGGCAGGGGAGTAGGTCTACGTTGAGCAGGAGCAGGGAGAGGAAGGTTTCAGGAAGTTCCAGCGGAAGGCTTTGAAGCTTGGGTGGGAGGAGGAGGACCGAGTGAGGTCAGTTAGCGAGTTCCAGAGTTTGGAAGAGTGCAGGATGAGGTTGAAAAAAACAAAGGGAGGGGAGCCTAACCAGTTTCTGCTTGGAGCCAAAGGTCATGGCTACGGTTTTTGCTGTTGTTCAGTTTTAAGCAATTGTCTTTGAACAAGTTGGTTACAGCAGAGAAATCTTGTTGAAAGGGGGGTTTGATGGCTTGGACAGATGCACTTGACAGGAAGACAGTGGTGTGGTCTGCGTTCATATGGATCTTAGTGAGGGAACAGATGGAAGGAAGGTCATTAATAAACAAGGAGAAAAGAATAGGACCATGGCTCAATCCCTGAGGGACACCTGCAAGGACAGGGAAGGAGGGAGGGAGATAAGATGTTACTTATTTTTACTGACTGGGACCGACTGAATAGGTAGGAACCAAACCAGGAAACGGTAGCTAGGGAAAGGCCTGTGCCGTTAAGTTTATTTAGTAGCAAAGGATGTGACAGGGAGTCGAAGGCCTTTGCCAGATCAATAAAAATAGACAATGTGATCTGTCCTTGATCCAGCGCAGTTTATACTGAATCAATGAATCAGAGTAGGGAGGTCGTGGTTGAGTGAAAATTAAACCTAGGGTAAATATGCCAGTCGGTCAGTGAGGCAAGAGTGCTACCACTCATAATGCCAGTGTCCCAGGACAGGGAATATACAATGTTAAACATTAAAAACTTGAGAAGATAAGCCAGCCTGTCAGTGCAGTGGGGGTGCTACCACTCCCAATGCCAGTGTCCTGGGATAGGGAACATACAATGTTAAACATCAAACCCAGGGTAAATATGCTATCCTGTCAGTGCAATGGAAGTGCTACTGCTTGCAACGCCAGTGGCCCAGAATAGGGAACATGCCTTGGTAAGCAGGTACTGACACAGGCAGTAGGATCACATATCACAGAGGATGCTATCAGGGCAGCTACCTCAGCTGGTATATTGACACCTCCAGGTGTTTCTGCATACAGTGCCAGTATTCCATGATAGGGAACACGCCTAGGTTGGCATAACTAACACAGGGAGGAGGATCACATATCACAGAGGATGCTCTCAGGGCAGCTACCTACGCTGGTACACTACCACCTCTGGGTGTTACTGCATACAGTGCCAATGTCCCATGATAGGGACCATGCCTGGGTTGGCAGAACTAACACAGGGCAGAGGAGGATCACGCATCACAAAGGATGCTCTCAGGGCTGCTACCTCCGCTGGTATACTACAACCTCTGGGTGACCACAGGTGGCAATGAACCTGGAATAGCTTAGGGAGAGGGGGAACATCGGCTGATGCCAGGCTACACACTCTTGCATCTTGAAGGAAAGGAATGAAGTAAAGTGAAAAACCCTAACCAGTACCAGGATGATGTCCCAGCCTCCCACAAGTCCCGCACCAGTGACATGAACCTCCTCTGAACTGGATCCCGAATTGCTGTGGAAGGTGGGGAGCTCCCCTACCCTAGCCAGTAGCAGGATGATGCCCCAGCCTCCCAGAGGTCCCGCAGCAGTGACGTGGGCCTCTGAGCTGGATCCAGAGTTGTGGTGGGCGTTAGGGCGCTCCACTACCCCAGTCAGTGCCAGGATGATAACCCTGCCTCCCACCGGTCATGTACCAGAGACACTGACCTTCTCCAAGCAGGATCCAGAGGTATGGTGGGAGTTGGGGAGCTCCACTACCCCAGCCAGCATCAGAATGATGACCCTGCTTCCCACAGGTACCCTCACCATCGAAATGGACCTCCTCCGAGCTGGATCCCGATTTGTGGTGGGAGTTGGGGAGCTCTAGTACCCCAGCCAGTAGCAGGATGATGTGACCCAGCCTCCCACAGGTCCCATGCTAGTGACATGGACCTCCTCCGAGCTGGATCCCAAGTTATGGTGGGTATTGAGGAGCTCCCCTATTCCAGCCAGTAGCAGGATGATGACCCAGCCTCCCACAGCACCTGCACCAGTGACATGGACCTCCTCCAAGTAGGATCCTGAGTTGTGGTGGGAGTTGGGGAGCTCCATCACCCCTGCCAGTAGCAGTATGATGTGACCCAGACTCCCACAGGCCACGCAACAAGGACATGGACCTCCTCTGAGCTGGATCCCGAGTTGTGGTGGGAGTTGGAGAGCTCCACTTCCCCAGCAAGTAGCAGGATGATGACCCAACCTCCCACAGGCCCCACACCTGTGACATGGACCCCCTCCGAGCTGGATCCTGAGTTGTAGTAGGAGTTGGGGAGCTCCACTACCCAAACCAGTAGCAGGATGATGACCCAGCCTCCCACACGTCTCACACCAGTGGCACAGACCTCCTCTGAGCTGGATCCTGAGTTATGGTGGGAGTTGGAGAGCTCCACTATCCCAGCCAGTAGCAGGATGATGACCCAATCTCCCACAGGCCCTGCACCAATGACATGGACCTCCTCCGAGCTGGATCCCGAGTTATGGTGGGAGTTGGTGGGAATTGAGGAGCTCCCCTATTCCAGCCAGTAGCAGGATGATGACCCAGCCTCCCACAAAAGAAGATGAGGAGGAGTTACCTAAACCAGACAATAGAAGCACTCTCGGTAGGGGGGTTGACACCAGTCCATTTACAGAAGAAAGAGTCCTGAAAGAACTCCTAAAACTCAAGGTGGACAAAGCAATGGGGCCTGATGGGATTCACCCCAGAATCCTAAAAGAACTAAGGGAGGACCTAGTGACACCACTGACCACACTTTTTAACAAATCATGGGAGGATGGGGTGGTACCTGAGGACTGGAGGAGGGCAGATATGACTCTCCTTCACAAAAGTGGGAGCAAGGCAGAAGCAGGAAACTACAGACCTGCAAGTTTGGCCTCAGTGGTAGGGAAAATTATGGAATCACTTCTGGAAGAAGGAACTGTTGAGTACCTAGAGGCCAGCGGAGCACAGGATCCAAAGCAGCATGGATTTACAGCAGGAAGGTCATGTCAGACAAATCTAATTGATTTCTTTGACTGGGTGACCAAAGTAATAGACCAGGGAGGGGCTGTGGATATGGCCTACCTAGACTTTAGCAAGGCATTTGACACAGTCCACACAAAATACTAATAATCAAGTTAACCAGCCTGGGAGTGGGTTCCAGGGTGGTGACCTGGGTAGCAAACTAGCTGCACAACAGGACACAGAAGGTAATAGTGAATGGAACACATTTCGAAGAAAGGGGGGTTATTAGTGGAGTACCTCAGGGCTCAGTACTGGGTCCAGTCCTCTTTAACATCTTTATAGGTGACATTGCAGAGGGTCTGGAGGAAAGGTATGCCTCTTTGCAGATGACACAAAGATCTGTAACAGAGTTGATACACAAGGGGGGTGGAAAGGATGAGAAGGGACTTGGAAAGGTTGGAGGAATGGTCAGACATATGGCAACTTAGGTTCAATGCAAAGAAGTGCAAAGTAATGCACCTGGGAAACAAAAACCCAGGAGAAGAGTACACAATAGCAGGGGAGGTACTAACAACAACAACAATGGAAAGGGACTTGGGGGTAGTCATATCAGATGACCTAAAGGTGGGTAAGCAATGTGAGAAGTCAGTAAGGAGAGCCAGGGGGATACTGGGATGCATAGGAAGGGGCATCATAAGTAGAAAAGGGAAGTGGTTATCCCTCTGTACAGACAGTTGGTGAGACCCCATCTGGAATACTGTGTGCAGTTTTGGAGACCCCATCTACGCAAGGACATAGACAGGATGGAAGCAGTCCAGAGGAGGGCAACTAAAATGGTGCAGGGTCTGCATCAGAAATCATATGAAGAGAGACTAAGGGAGCTTAATATGTATACCCTTGATGAAAGGAGGAACAGGGGGGACATGATAGAAACTTTCAAGTACCTCAAAAGAATCAACAAAGTCCAGGAGGGTAGCATCTTTCAGAAAAAGAGATGTGTAAGAACAAGGGGGCACAATTTAAAGATAGAGGGGGACGGCTCAGGGGTAATGTGAGGAAAATTTTTTCACGGAGAGAGTGGTGGATGCATGGAACCACCTTCCTGGGGAGGTTGTTGGGTCTAAAACAGTGGGGGAATTCAAACATGCATGGGACAGACATAAGGCAATTGTAGTGGGGGTTGCAGGAAGTAGGCTGTTGGTTAACTAGAATCTGCAGCTTATCCAATAGGAAGGGAATGGGCAGACTGCGGGCCTATGGTCCTATCTGCCATAAAAGTCTATGTTTCTAAGTCTATGTTGGGGAGCTCCACTACCCCAGTCAGTACCAGGATGATGACCCAGCCTCCCACAGGTCAATGACCGGTGACATGGACCTCCTCTGAGCAGGATCTCAAGTTGTGGTGGGAGTTTGGGAGCTCCACTACCACAGCCAGTAGCAGGATGCTGACCCAGCCTCCCACAGATCCCACACCAGTGATATGGACCTCTCTGAGCTAGATCCCAAGTTATGGTGGGAGTTGGGGAGCTTCACTACCCCAGCCAGTAGTAGGATGATGACCCAGCCTCCCACAGGCCCTGCACCAGTGGCATGGACCTCTTCCAAGCTGGATCCTGAGTTGTGGTGGGAGTTGGGGAGCTCCACTACCCCAGCCAGTAGCATAATGATGTGACCCAGCCTCCCACAGTCCATGCAGCAAGGACATGAACCACCTCTGAGCTGGGCCCTGAGTTGTGGTGGGAGTTGGGGAGCTCCACTACCCTAACCAGTAGCAGAATGATAATCCAGCTTCCCACAGGCCCCACGCCAGTGACATGGACCTCCTCCAAGCTGGATCCCGAGTTGTAGTGGGAGTTAGGGAAGCCCCACTACCCTGGCCAGTAGCAGGATGATGTCACCCAGCCTCCCACAGGCACTACACCAGCGACATGGATCTCCTTTGAGCTGGATCCTGAGTTGTGGTGGGAGTTGGGGAGCTCCACTCTCCCAGCCAATAGAAGGATGATGTGACCTAGACTCCCACAGGCCATGCAGCCACGACACTGACGTCCTCTGAGCTGGATCCTGAATTGTGGTGTGGGAATTGGAGAGCTCCACTGCTCAAGCCAGTAGCAGGATGATAATCCAGCCTCCCACAGGCCCCACGCCAGTGATATGGACCTCCTCCAAGCTGGATCCTGAAATGTGGTGTGAGTTACTGAGCTCCACTACCCCAGCCAGTAGCAGGATGATGACCCAGCCTCCCACAGGCCCTGCACCAGTGACATGGACCTCCTTTTCAAAGCTGGATCCTGAGTTACTGGGGAGCTCCACTACCCTAGCCAGTAACAGTATGGTGATCTTGCATCCCACAGGCCCTATACCAGTGACATGGACCTCCTCTGAGCTGGCTCTTGAGTTGTGGTAGGAACTGGGGCACTCCACTGCTCCAGCCAGTAGCAGGATGACGTGACCAAGCCTCCCACAGGCCATGCACCAGTGATATGGCCTCCTCGGAGCAGGATCCTAAATTGTGGTGGGAGTTGTGGAGCTCCACTACCCCAACAAGTAGCAGGATGATGTGACCCAGCCTCCCACAGGCCCTACACCAGCGACATGGACCTCCTCCAAGCTGGATCCCGAGTTGTGTTAGAAGCTGGTGAGCTCCACTACAAGGATGATGACGCAACCTCCCAAAGGCCCCACAACAGTGACATGGACCTCCTCAGAGCTAGATCCTGAACTGTGGTGGGAGTTGGGGAGCGCTACCATCCCATCATGCGATCAAGTTATGAGCGACAATGTACAGATAAGCCTGCAAGAATCTGGGTGATGGGGAGGACAGAATAAAAGGGAGCATGACCAGTGTAAAAGGACAGAAACAAACCAAAAAAAAAAAAACCCAATAAGGTAAGTACTTATACCATCTATTCCAATTGCCCTTTCACTACATTTGCATTGGAGGGCTTGTAAAACAAATGACCCCCCAATTCCATTTAGTTGTCCTTCAGGGGCCTAATATAGAGTCACATACATTAACTTTATAGAGTTCAGAAGGACTGAACCAACAAAGTTTATCAGTAAGCCCCCAACTGCTTGTGAAGGGAGGGAGGAGTTATACTAGTACTGATACTGTCAAAGTTTATCTATTTTAAAATAGCGTTTGTTGACCCACTTTGACTGCCTAATAGAAACATGCATAGAAACATAGACTTTGACAGCAGATAAGGACTAGTTGGCCCACCCAGTCTGCCCATTTTCCTACCTACTGGATAAGCTGCAGATCCTACTTAACCAACAGCCTCCTTCCTCCTACCAGCCCCCCAACAAGAATTGCTTTATGTCTGTCCCATGTATTCTTAAATTCCCCCACTGTTTTTGAACCCACAACCTCCTCAGAAAGGCCGTTCTGTGCATCCACCACCCTCTCTGTGAAAAAATACTTCCTTACATTGTCCTTGAGCCGCCCCCCCCCCTCTTTAAATTGTGCTCCCTTGTTATTGCACATCTCTTTTTGTGAAAGATGCTACCCTCTTGGACTTAGTTGATTCCCTTGAGGTACTTAAATGTTTCTATCATGTCCCCCCTTCCCTCTTCCTTGAGGGTATACATATTAAGCTCTTTTAGTCTAGAAACATAGACTTTGATTAAGCAATAAGGCATGACAGGGTGTTTGTTATTGGGTAATAATGTCACTCCTGGGGTGGGTTGAAGCACGAGGCAAAGCTGAGTGGTTCCACCACCCCAGGAGTGATGCTATTTAAGCAATAAGCAACGAGGGGGTGTGGGTTATCGGGGATTTATCATGGTTGGCGTGGTTTGCCCACGAGGTGCTGCTGAGTGGGTAAATCCGTGCCAGCCATAGTAAATCCCCCGATAACCCACATCCCAAGTGGGTTTTATTTTAAAAAAAGCAGTACTTGGTATAATGGTTAAATAAGCCACTCGGAAGTAGAGCACTGTGTTTGGTTTGTTTTGTTTCCCAGCTGTACGGAGCTGCTGTTTCACAGTCTCCGCTTGGCGGGGAAACAAAATAGCGGTCAGAGTTCCGTGATTTCGCCGTTGGATTGCTTTTTTTTGAAGATGCGGCTGGCTGGCACCTTTTGCGGTGATTACTGGTAGATAACGTAGGTAAGGTGCCAGTCTGCCTATCTGATTGGTCAGTGTCCAAAGTACATGGCAGAATACACAATACCACACTCCCTGGAGTGCCTTATTGCTATTATACAATGACTCATTTTAAAATAATATCAAAAAGTTAAAAAAAAGTTTTGGTGTACTCTTTGTGGGTTTTTTTTTTTTTATATGAGAGGTATCTTTTTTGAAATAAAAGAAAAAGTAGTCCAGTAGGTGGTGCTGCTGGTAATACTGTGGGTTTTTTTGTGTGTGGTTTAGCTCCCCCACTCCACCAACACACTCGTCATTTGATGGTGGTAACTTTTAGTGAAGCGACATATTTAGCATGTTTTTGCTGCTTGGCTGGGAGCAGTCAAAAATGTTTCTTTACTTTTGTTTCCTGTGAGAAAGACGAGGACAGTAAAAAAGACGAGAGTGCAGCCGATCGGTAACTTCCGGTTTCCCAGTCCCGCTAAGTAACCGGACATCGGTCGGAACCTGTAAGTTACAGGTCTTTTTTTCTTTTTATTTGTGGAAACTGCTTTTTTTTTGAATGAGCAAAGTATGTGGGTTTGAGAAACTGCTGTGGGGTTTAATGCAACTGCCAGTGTGTTTGGGTTTTCTGCATGGAAAGGGCGTGCGGTTTGAAAGACTGATGCAGTTACCATGAACTACAGGAGTGGACTTTTGATATTTACTCTAAATATTATGGGTCTTGTTTCTGTTGGCTGAAGGAATGAGGCAGGCAGTCAGGGAACGTGTGTGTTTGTCGAAGGGTGAGTGGCTAAGCTGTTATGGTTCAGGGCACTGCCGGTTTCCGAGTGGTTACTGTACGGAGAGAAGGGGGATTTATGTCACTGTATTCCGGTCACTTGTGTGCCTGAACTTCATACAGTGATGTTATTGTTCAATAACATCACTGGTCCAGGCACACACCATCCAATCAGAATAGGAGAAATGTTGTTGCCATTGTATAATGGCAGATAATAACCGCCCGGCCCACCTAGTCTGCCCATTTCCCTACCTACTGGATAAGGTGTACACCCTAGTTAACCAACAGCCTATTTCTTCCTACCCCAACAAGAATTGCCTTATGTCTGTCCCATGCATTCTTGAATTCTCTCACAGTTTTAGACCCAACAACCTCCTCAGGATGGCTGTTCCATGCATGCACCACACTCTCTGTGAAAAAATATTTCACATTGCCTCTGAGCCCCCCCATCTTCAAACTGTGTCCCCTTGTTCTTGCACATCTCTTTTTCTGAAAGATGCTATCCTCTTGGACTTTGTTGATTCCACTGAGGTACTTAAAAGTTTCTATCATGTCCCCCCCCTCCCTCCTTTCCTCAAGGGCATACAGTGGCGTGAAAAAGTATTTGCCCCCTTCCTGATTTTCTCTGTTATTGCATATTTGGCATACTGGATGTTTTCAGGTCTTTAGACAAAATGTTATATTAGATAAAGGGAACCTGAGTGAACAAATAACACTTGTTTTTTTTTACTTATTTCATTTATTTAATGAAAAAAGTTAACCAACATCAACTGGCACTGTACATATTAAGCTGCTTTAGTCTCTCCTCATATGGCTTCTCCTGCAGACGCTGCACCATTTTAGTTACCCTCCTCTGTACTGCGTCCATCCTGTCTATGTTCTTGCGGAGATGGGGTCTCCAGAACTGGACGCAGTACTCCTGAGGAGGCCTCACCAACTGTTAGTACAGAAGGATAACAACTTCCTGTTTTCTGCTGGTGATGCCTCTCCCAATACATCCCAGTATCCCCAAGCCCTCCCTTTTGCCTTCTCACATTGCTTGCCAACCTTAAGGTCATCTAATATGATTACCCCAGGTCCCTTTCCATTTTTGTTGTTGTTACTACCCCCCCCCCATTGTGTACTCTTCCCCTGGGTTTTTGTTTCCCAGGTGCATTATTTTGAACATCTTTGCATTGAATCCAAGCTGCCATACTTCTGACCAGTCCTCCAACCTTGAAAAGTCCCTTCTCATCCTTTCCACTCCTCCTTGTGCATCAACTCTGTTGCAGATCTTGGTGTCATCTAAAAGAGGCATACTTTTCCTTCCAGTCCCTCTGCAATGTCACTTATAAAGACATTAAAAAGGATTGGACCCAGTACTGAACCCTGCGGTACCCCACTAGTAACCCCCCATTCTTCAGAGTGGACTCCGTTTACTATTAGTTTCTGTGTCCTGTTGTCCAGCCAGTGTTTTACCCAGGCTATCACTCTGGGACCCCCTCCCAGGCTGGCTAATTTGTCTTTCTTTGTATGGCTTCTGGTGCAGACCCTGCACCATTTTAGTTGCCCTCCTCTGGACTGCCTCTATCCTGTCTACGTCCGTGCGGAGATGGGGTCTCCAGAACTGCACGCAGTATTCCAGATGGGGTCTCAACAAATGTGTACACAGCAGGGTGGGACAAATCAGGTAGCCAGTTGGCAAATGGCTACTTAAAAAATTGGTTTGGCTACCAGATTTTGAAAGTTACTGGCCAACTTGGCTACCTGCCTACAAAGTGATTTTTGAGCCTTTAAAAAGGATGGTCACAACAAATAATATTGGATTGGCTACCAGATTTTGAAAGCTAAAACTGACCACCTGCTCACAAACTGATTTTTCCCACCCTGGTACAGAGGGATAACAACTTCCTGTTTTCTCCTGGTTATGCCTCTCCCTATGCATCCCAGAATCCCTAGCCCTCCTTACTGACTTCTTGCATTGCTTGCCTACCTTTAGATTACCCGATACAATTACCTCCAGGTCCTTTTCCATTTCTGTTGTTGTTAATACTTGCATGTATTGACTTGTAATTTTCGCAACTTTTTAGAAAGGAACCACGGGAATTTGTTGTAAATGTTTTTTTTTTCTTCAACAAATCCGCCAGCATAAAAATAAAATTGTTGTCAATCAACCAATCAATACTCCCCCATTGTGTACTCTTCCCCTGGGTTTATTGATTCCCAGGTGCATTACTTTGCCCTTACGAACATATAAAATTTGCCAGCAGATAAAGGCCTAGAGGTCTATCAAGTCTGCTCGAATGTGCAGCTAGCACCCCTTATTCTGCAGCTGCCCTTCCCTTCCACCCTTCCCCTTCACTGACCCTCTCCCTTGTCCTGTTCCATCCCCTTTTGAAGCAGTCCATTGTTCTACTGGATACCACTTCTGCAGGTAACGCATTCCACCCGCCACCACCCTCTGTAAAAAGTGTCTCCTCATCTCCTCCTGAACCTTCCTCCTCCAGTCTCATATCATGGCCCCTGGTGTCCCTCCCTCCCTTACTTTGAACAGCCCTCTGTACCTGTCTTGTTTATTCCTTTCACGTACTTAAAGGTTTCAATCATGTCCCCCCTTTCCCGCCTCTCCTCCAGTAAGTACATGTTCAACTCCCTCAGCCTCCTCTCGTATGATAAGTCCCCCAGCCCCTTGATCATCTTTGTCTCCCTGCACTGCACCCCTTCCAGTAACTTAATGTCCCTTTTCAGATATGGGTGCCAGTACTGCACGCAGTACTCAAGGTGCGGTCTAACTAATGACCTATACAGTGGCAGAATCACCTCCTCCCTCCTCGAGGATATACCCCTTGCAATACAACCCAGCATTTTGTTGGCCTTTGCAGCTGCCTTCCTACATTGTGCCGAGTTGTTCATTGACCCTGTAGTGAGCACCCCCAGATCCTTCTCCTCCTCTGTCTGGGCTAGCTGCACTCCCCCCAGCTGGTAAATCCTCCTTGGGTTCTTCATCCCAAAATGCAGCACCTTGCACTTTTTGGCATTAAACCCCATTTGCCAGGTGTCTGACCAGGTTTCAAGCTTTTCCAGATCATCCTGCAACCCCTGCCATCACTCTAGGTCATCCACCACCGCTCCTACCTTGGTATCATCAGCAAACAGACTGATCTTGCTCTTGATGTCCAATGATATGTCTGCAACGAATATCCCAAACAACACTGGTCCCAACACCGAGCCCTGTGGAACACCGCTCGTCACTACACTTGGGTGTGAGAGCTTACCACCCACCACCACCCTCTGTTGCCTTCCCTGAAGCCAGTTCCCTACCCATCTCACCAGCTTTGCATCTGCCCCTGTGCCTACTAACTTACTTCCCAGCCTTCCATGTGGCACTGAGTTGAATGCCTTACTGAAGCCCAGATACAGGACGTCCACTGCATGGCCCCTGTCCAGTTGCCTAGTTAACCAGTCATAGAACTCCTCCAGGTTGGTTTGGCAGGATCTGCCCCTTATGAAGCCATGCTGTCTGCTGTCCTGTAGTCCTTTGGCCTCTAGGAGGGCCACCAGCCTCTCCTTCAGGATAGTCTCCATTAGCTTACCCACGGTGGATGTGAGGCTTACAAGTCTGTAGTTTCCCGGTTCATCCTTGGGGCCACTCTTGTGGAGGGGCACCACATGAGCCAGCCTCCAGTCCTGAGGTACACACCTGAATGTAGTGAGGCATTAAATAGGTCTGCAAAGGTCCTGCAAGGACCTCTGCCAGCTCCTTCAGTACCCTGGGGTGGATGCCATCTGGCCTGGCGCCTTATCCACCCCTCAGTGCCTTCAAACCTCCCGAACTCTGCCCTCCATGATTTCCCATCTGTCACCCCTCCCCGTTCTGCCATTTCTCTTCCTTGGGTGTCACCCCTCTTCTCTTTAGTAAATACTGAGCAAGTACTCATTTAGTGATTCTGCCTTATGCACCCTGCTTCCACCCAACCCCCTCCTTCCAGATCCTTACTATGTGGTCCTTAAGCTCCTTTTCTCCCTGATGTACATAAAGAAGTCCTTCTCCCCTTCTTAATGCCTTGTGCCAGCCTGAGTTCCGTAGATGCCTTGGCTCCCCTTACTGCCCTTGTCACCTCCTTTGATTCCGTCAAGTACTCCTCCCTGTCCTCCCCTCTCCCTGTTTTCTTGTACTTCCTAAAGGTCTTCTTTGTATTGAATCTAAGGTGCCATATTTTTGACCATTCCTCCAACCTCGAAAAGTCCCTTCTCATCCTTTCTTCCCCTCTTGTGTATCAACCCAGTTGCTGATCTTTGTATTGTCTGCAAAGAGGCATACTTTCCCTTCCAGTCCCTCTGCAATGTCACCAATAAAGACAATAAAAAGGACTGGTCCCAATACTGAACTCTGTGGTACCCCACTAGTAACCCCCCTTTCTTCAGAGTTGACTCAGTTTACTATAACCTTCTGTGTCCTGTTGTCCAGCCAATTGTGTTACCCAGGCTACAACCCTGGGACCCTCTCCTAGGCTGGCTAACTTGTTTATTAATATTTTGTGCGGGACTGTGTCAAATGCCTTGCTAAAGTCTAGGTAGGTCATGATGTAATTACGAACATACTAACATACTAAAATGCCAGCAGAATAGGCCTAACGGTCTTTCGAGTCTGCTCGATTGGTCAGCCCCCACCCTGAGTGCTGACCTTGCTGCCACCCTCGCCTTCTCTGGCTTCTCCCTTCCCAGTTCCGGATATTCTTGCTGCATTGGATTTTGCTTCCAGAACCCTTCCCCTGTACCTGTCCCACCCCCTCTTGAACCCCTCCACTGTCTCTGCCTCCACCAGCCCCCTAGGCAGTGCATTCCATGGCTCCACCACACTCTCAGTAAAGTAGCACCTCCTCCTTTCTCCTGAATCTTCCCCCTCCAGCTTCACCCATGCCCTCTAGTGGCCCCTCCTCCTTTCTTGAAGCACCCTGACTGTTTCCTCCCTATTTACCCTCTTCATGTACCTGAAGACCTCTATCATGTCCCCCAGTCCCTTCTCTCTTCCAATGTGTACATATTTAGTTCTTGGCCTCTCCTCATAGGTCCTGTCCCTAAGCCCCAAATCATTTTGGTTGCCCTCCTCTGGACCCTCTCCAGGAGTTTAATGTCCCTCTTTAAGTGTGGCCTCCAAAACTGCCGCAGTACTCAAGGTGTGGCCTCACCAAGCAGTTATACAGAGGAGTGTCAACTTCCCTCCTTCTGAGGTGATCCCCTAGCGATGCATCCCAGCATCCTGTTGGCCTTGGCTGCTGCCTCCTACAAGTCTCCGGGTTGTTCATCTTGACATCCACCACCACCCCCAGGTCCCTCTCAGCCATCGAGACTTGTAGCATTTCCCCTCCTAGGGTGTACACTTGGCCTAGATTTCTGGCCCCCAGGTGGAGTACCTTGCATTTCCCTGCATTGAACCTCAGCTTCCACTTTCTAGACCATCTTTCCAGAGCCTCCAGGTCCCCCTGTAGGGCCACCCTCCCCTCCTCCCCATCCACCACCGCCCCCAGTTTTGAGTCATCCATGAGAGACTCATCTCACTCCTGATTCCTGTCCTTATGTCAGAGGCGGGCGTTGAACAGGAGGGCCCAGAGACTGATCCCTGTGGGACCCCACTAATGACCCTCCTTGGGAACAGACTTATCCGCCAACTACGACCCTCTGGGTCCGGTCCTGAGCTAATTGCCTCATCCATCTGATCATCTGGTTCCCCATCCCCATTTCTCCCAGCTTATCCAACAGGCCACGTGAGGAACAGAGTCAAATGCCTTGCTGAGAGTCTAGAAGAGGGACGTCCACTGGTCACCCAGGTCCAAGGCACTTGTTCACCCAGTCATAGAACTCCAAGGTTTGTCTGACACGAGTTTCCCTGGGACCTAATCCATGCTGTCTATCGCCCATGCTTCTGGACTTTTCCAGGTCCCCCCAGCCTCTCCTTGACAATGCCCTCCATCACCTTGCCCACCACCGGATGTCAGGCTGACAGGCCTGTAGTTCCTGCCACCTCCCTTGATCCCCCTTGTGGATGGGCACTATGTCGCCACCTTCCAGTCCTGGGGCACCCACCCTGTCCTCAGAGAGATGGTGAAAGTCTCGCCAGGGTTTCACGCAGGACATCTGCAAGTTCCTTCAGCACTCTGGGATGTAATTTATCAGGCCCCGGTGCTTTCTCCATCTTAAGGGAGCTGAGGGCTTCCCTCACTCTCTCTGCTGTGATTTCCACTTCGGTACCTCTTCTCCTGCTTAGCCCTCCCCTCCTGCAGTGATGCCTCCCCTCTCCCCAGACCGGTACAGTCAGTAGGGTCCCCTCCTCAGTATCTCTGTCTCCTCCCATGTGATGTGCAGCACCCCATTTTCCTGGTGAAACTGAGGGTGAAGTACTCATTTAGTACCTCAACCTGCTCCCCAGGTCTTGTGCCCATCTCTCCCCTGATTTAATCCTGCTAGTCTGCCCTTCACCTTCATTTTCCCCAATGTATCTAAGAACCCTTGTTCCTCTCCTAATTTCCCTGGCCAGGTTCTGTTCCTTCCTTGCCTTAGCCGCCCTCACCACTCTAGTGGCCCTTCTAGCCATCAGCTCATACTCCCCACGATCCCTTTCACTCCTTGAGCACTTGAATTGCCTATAGGCTGCCTCCTTTCCCCGCACCTCCTGGACCTCCTGGTCCACCAGCAGGGTTTTCGGGCCCTATCGCATTTTCGTCTTACTCTTGCACAGGTGCTGGTAGCATCTTGCACCCCTCTCCTGATGATTTCCCACCTACTATCAGCATCCATGTCTGATCCAATCACATCCAAATGCTCTTTAAGGATCCTTCCCATTTCCTAAAAATCCGTTCCCCTGAAGTCAGTTACCTCCGTCTTTGTGCAGCCTTCTAGCCCTCTTAGGTCCAGGCAGAACCAGACCGTGGCATGGTCACTCCCCGCCAATGGGTCCCTTACCTCCAGGCCCCTAATCTGGTCACTGTCTGCCAGGACCACATCCAGTACCCGCGCCTCCCTGGTCGGTTCCCCCACCTGCTGAGTTAGGAACGCGTCTTGAAAGACATCCAACAACCTCTGTTCCCTGGTCACAGAAGATGTCATAGTCTCCCAGTCTGTTCCTGGCATGTTTAAGTCCCCCAACACCACCACCGTTCCTCTGCCCAGTCTGCAGTATCTCCCAACATCTGCCACCAGACTCTCCTCCAGCTCCTCCGCCAGGGCAGGGGGTCTATACACCACTCCTATTTTTACTCTCTTGCCCCCCCCCCCGTTATCAAGGTGAACCAAATCGCTTCCATGGTTCCCTCCACCTCCTCTACTCCCCCTATGCCAATGCAGTTTTTGACTATCATTGCTACCCCTCCTCCCCTGTCCTTCCTGAACATAGTGTAACCCTCCAGGTTCAGGTCCCAGTCGTGTCCTGCAGTGGTCCAGGTCTCAGTGACCGCTGCCACATCCACTGCTCCCTCAGTTAGCATTGCCTGGAGCTCAGGCATTTTATTGCCCAAGCTCCTAATTATATTATCTTTTTGTACTACTATATTTTTTTTGCACACGGGTCACTCTTGAAAATCAACCTAGTTCTAGTGAACTTACTTAGTTAATAAATCTGCAACAATTTTTAATTTTTAGTGTTTGGTGTGAAACCTTCCTATATTGTCTTATTTTCTGAACACATTTAAAAGCATTTTTCATTTAAAGTATATGTCAAACTGACCCAATTTTTGTCTTGATTTAAGCCTGCCTTTAGTTTGTTTACACAGCAGCTCAGCGTGCCTTACCTCCAACTTCAGGACCCTCTGTTTCAGTTTCCAGTATCACAAACTGTACTGTTCAGAAACATAAACAGCTGCTGCTCTTAGAAAAACAAAGGATATCTATCCACAGAAAACCAGTTCCCCCTGCAGCTCCCCAAGATCTTAGCCTTCCTTACCTCCAGCTTCATGATCCTCTGTTTCAGTCTCCAACCCCACAAACTGCACTGTTCAAAAACACAAGCAGCTGCTGCCCTTCAGAGTCTGGGACTAGAAGAACAAAGGATATCTATCCACAGAAAACCAGTTCCCACTGCAGCTCCCTGTGTGCTCAGCATTCCTTACCTCCAGCTTCATGGCCCTCGGTTTCAGTCTCCAACTCCACAAACTGCACTGTTCAGAAACATAAGCAGCTGCTGCTCTTCAGAGTTTGGGACTAGAAGAATAAAGGATATATATCCATGGGAAAAAAAAAACATTCCCTCTGCAGCTCCTGGTATAGGTTCTGAGCTCTTGTCCCAATCAGCTTTCAGAGCCTAAAATGAATTTCCTGTCTCCCTCTGTAATGTGTCCCTCCTCCACATACACATCTGTGGCAGCAAGAGGAGGAAGGAGAAGAAGGGGTTGCTAAATATTTAAATTAGCTAGGACATCTAGCTTTGACTCCTCACTGTAAGAAGTACTTTTATTTATATTTAAAATGTGGTGGATGCAAGATACTTTGAATCAGATAAAGCGTATTTCCAGGTATGTCCTTGAGACTGAAACTATGAAATCAGCAGTGTCATTCCTTTTAAAACCAGCTGATGCCTTAAAAAAGTCTTAGAAGATAAATCTTTACACTCATCAGATTACATATCCCATTATTCTGTAGGCTACTGTTTGTCAATATTTACTGGCCAGCTAATGGCAGGAGTTGCGTGGCGTAGGACACATTTCAGAGTCGGACAGGAAATGACTTCAGACTGACAGCAGCTACAGACAGGAGCACACAGGGAGCTGCAGAGAGAACTGTGGATAGTGCTTGTTCTCTGAGTCCAAAGGCTTTCAAGTGCTGAAGACCTGAAGCTACTCACAGGCATACCCATCAACTGTCCCTGATTTTGCCTCAAAATGTTGTTTTGTCCCTCCTAACAATTGTGATTCCGTGGCTAAACAGTGGACATAGTAAGCACAAAATAATATCAAGCATTAAAGTTACAGACTTGTTCTTCTTTAGAAAATGCATTTTGCACTAAGCCCCATATTCTACCAGCTTTCTGGGTGGATATCTCTCATTTTGAGGATGTGTCCCTGATTTTTTTTTTTTTAGCCTTGTCCCTGATTTGTGAGGCATGAGGTTGAGAGGTATGCTCACAGGTCTGTGTGGTTTCGAAACATTATCAGGAGGTGGTGTGTTGGAGACTGAAACACAGGATCATAAAATTGGAGGCAATTACTGATTGCAAGGATTACTGTGTCAGAGTGTGTTTAAAAAGGCAAGGCAGAAACTGGGCAACATGGGATCAGTTTGCAATGCTTTTCAAATCACAATAATCGAATGTCTAAAAAAAACAGTGTTATTGCAAGACTTGCTGACAAACTGCTATCGTTATTCTGTTTTTACCTTCTCTACATGGTGTATTCTAGCTGCATGTGTCCCTCACTCTGCCACCAGTGGCAACCTATAGACAGCAAGTAGGGGAGCTACAGAGGGACCTTGTTTTCTGAGAACATGGTACCCATTGTTCTCCTGAATCCAAAGGATCCCTAATGATTCTGATGAATGCAGTTTTGAATTTTCAGGAGCTAGCGTTAGAGACTGAATGAAAGTCATGAAGCTGAGAAGAAAATTGACTTGTGCTAAAAACAATGGCAAAGAAGAAACTGCAGAGCAGGGTGATTTTGTACACACAAGCCGACAGTGTTATTTCAAGGCTTTTTGATCTTTGTCAAGCTGATTTATTTATTTACAGTAACTGGTCAGCAATTTTTCGCAATGGGCTGACCGAGTTGATATTTGCCGTAACAACCCATGGGTTATTACGGCATTCACACGCATTGCCATTCAAAAAATGTGCGGTCCCTCGTTGGCTTCATTTCTGTGCAGGGCGGGCTTAACAGTTCTATGATTATGGTGGCTCTGTCTCTCGCTTTCCAAGGAGCCGCCACAAAAAACATCAACTCCCCTTATTTTTCTGTTTTTTTTAATTTTGATCTGGTTGATTCTATCTTCTACTGGAAGAAAAAAAAAACTCTATCTGGTTGATCCTGCTCTTCCTCCGTTTTGGCAATGAAGCCCCGGCTTGAAACTTAGCACAACCTCAATGACAAACTAATGGGACAAACTGTAACTAACAAGCAAAAATGAAGAAAAAAATTAGGAACCCCGCCAAAAAGACCAACATTGTCAAAGACCAAAATAAGAGGAGTGACAGGGAGACAGACTACTCCAGAGTGTGTGTGTGTGTTTTTTCACAGAAATGGGGCTGTAGAAAAATTGCTGACCAGCAATTATAAAAAATAAAAGATGGGGAAGTGTGCATATGAAAATGTAATGCACACCCTCAGTGTTGTATGCTTTAATAAACCCCTTGGGCTTCGCCCTTGGGGGTTATGTGGCATCCCACACCTTGGGTGTGCATTAAATTCTTATATCACACACTTCCCCATCCTTTATGTTGTTTACTTTCTGTGGGCTCAGTATTATGGCTGCATTTAACATTACCCTTACTAGCCTCCACCTGCAAGCGGTATCCTATACTTTTGTGTAGTGTGTCTAAGGATATCACTGGTATTATGTTGCCTGGGAAGGGTCATTCATCAAGAAACAATCTAAGTCCATTTACTTGACCTCCCAGACACTGGGGTGACCTCTGGGCTTCCACTTACACATGGCAGGGCTGGCTAGGCTGTGGATGTAAGGAGATTATCATAATTTGGAAACAAACAAATGGAACGTCCAAACAGGAATTATTTTTAAAACCCCACTGGATCCTTGCTTTTCTTGAGCTCCAATGATGTTATCCTTTTTCCAGCTGGCACAGTTCATTCATCAGTAGTTGTAAGGTGGTATTTTACTGACACTTCTGGGTTAGAAACATCCTTAGAGGGTCACTTTACTCACATCTTTTTGGCCTCAAAAGGAACCACATTTACTCCTGAGGTTCCCCACTCCTGAACCTGAGTCATAACTCAAATTGGCTTTTGGTAGCCCATTTTTTTTTACACTCTCCACTGGGCTAATTCACAGTCTCTCAGCTGGCAGCCTTTCAGTGACAACTTATCCTGTGAGAGTTTCTCAGGAATCCACTCTGTCCTTCACAAAGCCCAACCTTTCCTGATCCTCTTTTCCACTATTCTATGTTACTTCACAGTCACAGACTCCAAGTCCATCTGGGCAGGGGCGCAGTAATGGGGGGGGAAAGTGGGGAAGTCCGGGGCCTCGAGCTCAGGAGGGGCCCACCTAAGGAGCTGGCATTACCCTTGGCATTAGCTGATTTGGGAAACAGGGGTCCATTTCAAGTGACTTGTCCGGGGCCCCAAAATCCATAGCTGCAGCCCTGCATCTGGGCATAACTAAGGTGCCTACTGGGCACAGCACATCTTCAGTATGGTCTGAGAATGGCCCATACCACATTTTCTAAGTCTCCACTCCACTGCTGACTGGAACTGGCATCCTGTCTGAGATGGTCCCTCATCTTGAGGAGGGTGGGCACTGCTGAATGCACTGAAACCTGTGTATCAGACAAAGATTCTACTTACCTGATCCCGTGTTCTCATTTGTTGTACATCTGTATATATTTTGTGTCTACCTCTGTATTTATTATTACTATGTATCTAAACTTTTGTGGGAATATATATATATATATTTTTTTTTTTGTTTGTTTGTTTGTTTTAATTTTGTTCTCTGAGGTACCCCATATACATCTGGAAACTAGCTATTTTAGCTCAGTATTGTCTTTCCTGGTGAAACTTGCTTTTTCTTTTCTGTTTTTAGTTACATTTTTTTTTTATTTTCAGTATTAACACAATTCACAGGCACTTACACATGTATATTGATAGGCTGTGCAGGAGGTGTCGAAACTGTTTAATAAGTGATTAAATAATCTCCGAGCTTTCTTTGGCCTACAGCATTCTCTGGTACACTCTTCCTCACAGACAGACCTCTGAATTGTTTTTCAAAATGGATTTTTCTCCTTCTGTTGAGGGCCACCTGCTCCCTTCTGAGGTCCTTGTTTGATGGCAGCCACTACAAACTAGTACTTCTTTCATGATGCCAGCCTCAACAGAGAAACTTACAAACAATGGGAGCTGGCACTATGTGTCAGGCACTACCCTTCAACACACTTGCTCAGCAGAATCTCTGCCCTGCAGCCGAGCACTGACTCCTTCCCTTTGGAATCCCAGGCAGAACAGCTGACCCAGTCTTTCAAGGGCATAGAAACTGGCATCACACTAGAGGACGAAATATACCCTTTTTTCCCATATTTTTGCTTACTATCTCTGTGGTAGGCTGGGCAGCTGTATCAGCCCTGTCCCAATTCACTGCATCCACCTCTTGTCTTTGACTGTCTCTACTAGACCAGGTAGGCTGCTGGTACTTGTGGGGAGGGATTCATGAAGCCCAACCTCCAATTTTTCTCCTGTTTTCTCCCTGAGGCACGCCGTATGTCTTGTATCTCTGATCATCTCTACTAGACCAGGCAGGCTGATGATGCTTGCAGGGAGGGATTCATTAAGCCCAACCTCCTGCTTTCTCCCTGAGACACATTGTATCTGCAGTGCGTGTGCAAGCACACTCCTCCTCCTCCTCCTCCTTTGAGGTTTTCCAAACTGACTACGCTCACCTTTCCCCAGAATTTGGGACTTGACCATGCTTTTGCCAGGTGTCAGTCAAGCAGTGAGTCACGGGCCCCCCCACCCCAAGGGAAAAGAGCTATCCTGCAGATGCTCAGTCTTGCCTCCCTGGCCAATCCCACCCCCCCAGTGATCCGTGTCTGTTCCCAAACCCAGGTCACCAGTGGGCAGCAGGGAGGCACAGAGGCCTTAACCTGCTGAGTCACTGAGCCGTAGTTGAGAGACTCTCTGAAAGGGATATTCACATACCTAGGGGGAATTACATTTGCTTTGGGCATTGCTACCCCCCCCCCCATACACTTAGCCTCCTCCTGATGGACCCTGCATTTCTTAACCTGGATACAGACCTTCTTCCATCACAAAGTATCATACTTTCCTTTCTTGTCCCTGCATTCTACCTTTTTGAGTTGAGTTAATCCTGCCCTGACTTTAGAATCTCTCTCCCCACACTTTGTACCTGTTGCTGTTACCTGCATTTCACTGTCATTTCCATATCCTTCCATCCTGGTAGTAAGCTCAGAGGAAATAGCCCCCTCCTGTCAGGAACACAGGCACACCCTATCTAGCTGAACAGGTAAGAGGGACTCTCCTATGACTTGAAAGCCTGCTGCTCCCACCAAAACACCAGCTGTTGCTACCACCATGGGGAAACACAAGGTACATCAGATGAGATCCTTGCCAGTTTGTTCTGGGTGAGTACCCCTTCAGGCAGGGGAGGGATATTTCTGTTGGTGCTGGCAGCAGTGTGTTTTTATTGGCTGTAGATTTTTCTTCAGATTGGTAGCAGAGGTTGTTACTTGGCACCAGTCCATGGGGGACATTGCCAGGAACTCTCTGTGCCTTCAAGCAGACACATTGGGTCCGATTTTCAAAAGTTGATATCAAACCCGATGTTTGATGCAACTGTGCCAAACTCCTTTGACAGAACTGCACCCAATTTTAGTACAATTGGCACAGTTGTGACTCTTTTCACAATTTACAGTAGCTTGCGCCAAAACTTTGGTGCAAGCCCCGTAAAATGGGTCTCCCACATACGAACATATGAAGAAGCCAGCAGAAGAAGGTAATTTGGTCTATCAAGTCTGCTTGTATTGCAATGTCCACAGCTTGAGCTACTGTCCCTGCCCTCCCTTCTAACTCCTCACATTTCCCTACCCATGATCTTTACCCTACCCCTATACCTGTCCCAACCTTTCTTAAAGCTGCCCACTGTCTTCAACGAGATGACCTCTTCTGGCAGCGCATTCCAAGTGTCCACCACCCTCTCTGTGAAGAAGTGCTTCCTGACCTCCAACCTAAACTTCCCACCCTGCGGCTTAAGAGTGTACCCCCTTGTGTTATGGTTACCACTCAGCTTAAAGAGATTCTCCTTTTCAACCTTATTTATCCCTTTCAATTACTTGATGGTCCTCTCTCTCCTGTCTTCCAGGGAGTACATGTTCAGTGCCCTCAATCTCTCTCCTCATGTGCCTTACCCAGCTGATCCACTGGTCTTACTTGTGACATTTGGCACACTGACTAAAACTCGCTTTTAGTGCCAGAAGAATGCTGCAACCCCCCTACACTGTATGTGTATAATATTCACAAACCCTTTGTATATCAGGCCCTGGGAAGAAGGTGAGCTCTACACAGAAATGGCTCCAGTCTGATAGCAAGCTGGACAAGCTGTATGAAGGGGAGCTCTTCATTATAAAAACCCTGCTAGGAGAGGTCACGTGATGCAGAGAGACCGGTGACAGCCTTTTCTGGAGCTCCTACTTGCCACCCGATAAAAATCGATTTTGCCCTATCTATAACCTGATTTGACCGAGAGTACATCTCTTTAACTGCTTTCTCTATCTGAAGCTCTCAATTTTGACGCTCCAGTGGCTCCTAATTGTAAGCAGTGAGAATTAAGGCAATGGAGGCCGAGATGAAGCAGGCCGGAGTTAGGCATACCCGCCTATTGACACCGAGAAGACCGCCAAAAAGCCAAGAGCCAGAATCTGGGGCAGGCAGCCAAACATAATTCCCTGGTATTGCTGCTAATTTGCTCACAGAGGATCGCTTCCTACAGGAGTTGCTTCTTTCATGAAACTCCAGGACATATCCACCGAGGTGAAGTCCATCAAGAGTGATCTCGAGCACTCTCACGAAGTGGGAGACATGGAGGTTAGAGCGTCCTCAATGGAAAGTTGGAAGGGAGAATTGATCCCGAGATAACGAGGCCGTCAACAGGTACAGTTACAGCTGAAGACGGAAGATCTGGAGGGCAGAAGCAGGAGAAACAACATCTTGGTCCTCGGTCTGCCTGAATCCAAGGAGGAAGGGGACACCATTACCTTTATCCAGAAGCTGCTAAATAAGATTATAGGCCCCTCACCACTTAGCCAGCAATATCACATCAAGAGGGCTCATCGTTTCCTAAAACCCAAGCCTCAGCCTGGAGCCCCCCCTCGTCCCATTATAATAAAGTTTCTTAGCTTCATCGAGAAACAGCATGTGCTTATGAAGTCAGAGAGTTGGAGTCGATTTACTGGGACAGTGCTAAACTCCATATCACATGGGACTTGCCTTACGAGACCAGCAAAGGAGAGCTGCATTCCACCCTATTGAAAAAATTAATGCGGCAGGAATCAAATTCAGGATGAACTATCCGCTCGACTGAAGGTTTCCTTGGAGGGTGGCTGGATCACTTATGAAACTCCTGAGTTAGCGTTGTCAGAGCTCACCTCGAAACTTCCTAGTCTGTTCAAGGGGACTGAGATTGTTGTTGGGACTTGGACTCCATTGGGGGTTTTCTCTTTTTTTGGTTACAATTACATATAATATGGGGGGGTTTTCTTACCTGTTGGTCGTTGTTCTGACTGTGTTCTTGGGTGTTGCTGGGCGGGATCGTTGGGGTGGTTGGATCACGGCCTGGCGGGCCTGTGTGGGGTCTGGAGGATTGAGGCCCAGCTTTGGGGGCGGATGATGGGAGTGGGAACTCGTCTCACAAGGAGGTGTTTTCGTCAGATCCCTTTTAGGGACGGACCGCTGGGTCCTTTAACTGGTTTCTCCACCCACGACTTCCTCTTTGAGTGAAATATATTGGGGCGAAGGCCCGAATGTTTACTGGTGGGATTATTCCGGGGCCAGTCTGCCTGCTGAGTTACTGGTACTAGTAGAAGTCACTATTTAAATGCTGTTTACTTTAAAATGTCTCGGTTGGCAAGAAGAGCTAATAGCCTGTATTTCTTGGATGAGAGCATGTTTGGATGGGCTCTAGGCAACACGGATGGGGGTGTCTACGCGCTCTCAGGAGTGTTGTATTACGACTTATAGGGCATGAAGAATATTTTTCTATGGTTTCACGGGTGGGGGTGGGAGCACAGAGGGTGGACAGCCACTGGAGGATATATGCTTCATGGCTTAAATAAGGGAGCTGGTTCACCTGGTCCAGGAACTTCTATACTGGATTTTGGGTTCTTTGGAGCTGGGTTTACAGTATTAAGGGCTTTTGAGGCATAGACTAGTTTTAGTTTTGTCTGGTTTGGTCCTGGACAGGTGTTCCTTCGGGGGGGTCCTTACTAACTCAGATTCTAGTCATGGGTTTTAATCTCTCTATTTCATCGGGGCATGGTGTATATAGTTTTTATGGGGTAAGAGAATACTGGGTCGATATGGGGGGGGTTGGGGGGACGGTATAGAGTTAATCTATTATCTACAGATTATTTTTGGCTGTTCTTGTTAGTTAATGTAGGCACTGGTTTCATGTTCTCAGATTCCCAACTAAATACACTTTCTCGTAATGTTATGTATATTCAGGTATGGGGGAGGGCTGGGGAGGTTTTGGAAGGTGCCACATTGTGAAGAGCTGGTTGGAAGTGCCATGGGTCCTTTGTTATTTGCACGTTTTTTCTTTCCCTTTCATGGTTCAAGATGGCTACGAAGTTTATTAAAGTGGCTACTTGGAATGTCAGAGGTATAAGGGATGTGGTTAAAAGAACTCAGATCCTGTTAAATTGCTCCCTTCTCGATATTGACATTATATTCTTACAGGAAACTCATGTGTTAACTTCAGAGATTAAAGGGCTGCGACGTCAGGGGTTCTCTCAGGTCTTTGTCTCTGAAGGAACTTCAGCTAGCAGGGGTGTGGCAATTTTGATAAAAAGAGGTATTCCATTTGTGGAGGAGGAATGTTCTACGGACCAAGAGGGCAGACTGGTTTTGGTTAAGGGCTTGCTCAATAACATGAGAGTGGTTCTAGGGGCAATCTATGGACCAGTGGGTGGGGACCCTAATTTTTTTATGCAACTGGCCGATAAGCTGAGTAGCTTCCTGCCGGCCATATTCATTTTGGGAGGAGATTGGAACGTCACCCCAACTCAGGATTTAGACAGAACTTACAGACCTAAAAAGCCTCCTTCTCCTGCTCAAATAGCTCTCAGTGATTTCATGAATTTAACAGGTTTATGTGATCCCTGGAGGGTTTTGAATCCCTCCAGCCGTAGTTACTCCTTCTATTCCCAAATACATCGTTCATGGTCTAGGCTAGATTATATTCTAATTAGCTCCTCACTTCTGGCCAATGTTTCCCACTCAGGTATAGAGCCAATCGTTATTTCGGATCACTCCCTTGTCTGGATCAAGCTGTCTCCTGGCCCACCTGGTCAGAGGGATACTGCTTGGAAGCTCAATACTCAACTTTTGAAGGATGATCATACAGTCTCTCATTTCAAATCTTTGATCTCGTCTTTTCTTGAAATAAATCAAGGCTCTGTTGCCAGAGAAGATTTAATTTGGTGTTCTCTAAAATGTTTTCTTAGAGGCGAATTTATTAAGCTGGCCTCTTGGAGGAAAAAGATGAGAGGAGTTAAGATTTCCTCACTGTCTAACCTAATTAAGGCAGCTGAGGAGACCTTTTCTCTCTCTAATTCTCTATCAGACCTTGAGAAGCTATGCAAACTTAAGAATGAATATGAAGGTCTGATCCAAGAAAAAACGGAATATGTCATCCTCAAAACCAAAGCATGTTATCTCGACCAGGGGGAAAGACCTGGCAGATTGCTTGCTCTAAGGCTTAAGGAGGCCGAAAGTTCAAGACTGATCCCTGCTTTAGAGGCATCAGATGGCTCAATCAAAACCTCTCCAAGGGATATTGCTCAAATTTTCGAATCCTTTTATAAAGACTTGTATGGCACCGGAGCCTCTCAGATATCCCGCTCGGAGGTAGACCTTTTTTTGGATAGGATCTCCTTCCCTCGTTTGCAAGCGCATCAATGCGATTTACTATCCGCCCCTATCACCTTGAGCGAGATAGAAGAGGCCATTAAGGGATTACCCCTGGATAAATCCCTGGGACCTGATGGTTTCCCCCAAACTTTTATAAAACCTTCAGTAAAGAGATTTCCCCTCTCCTTTTAAATTTGTTTAATCACATATTTTCCTCAGACTCCCTAGATCTTTCACTGTTGGAGGCTACAATTATTCTAATCCATAAGCCGGATAAGCCCCATTTGGAGCCAGCTAGTTACCGACCAATTTCACTGTTAAACTATGATATTAAAATATTAACTAAGATTCTCTCCCACAGAATCAAACAGGTATGGCAGGTACTGCTGAGTCCTGAACAGGTGGGGTTGCTCAGGTAGGTCAGCGGCAGATCACTATGCTCACTATCCCATATCTTTCAAGAGGCACAGGTGTCCCAAGTTCCCATGGCGCTAGTTGCTTTAGACGCTGAGAAAGCCTTTGATCGGGTTAATTGGGACTTCCTGTGGGCCACTCTTGCTAGAATGGGTTTCCCAGAGACTTTCATTCATTGGATCAGAGCAGTGTATAGTTCACCCCTCTGCCAGGATTTATTGTAACGGTGTTTTTTCGTCTTGTTTTTCCCTGCATTCTGGTACCCGTCAGGGTTGTCCCTTGTCCCCCTATTTATTTAACTTGTATTTGGAACCTCTCATCCTTTGTATCAAAGCCTCACCCCAGATCACAGGATGTGTTATTTCCCAGCAAGTCTTGACCCTTTCTGTTTTTGCAGATGACATTCTCTTGCATCTCTCGAATCCAGAGTCTTCATTAGGGGAAGTTCTACGTATTATTAATCAGTTTGGAAAGGTGTCTAATTACAGGTTAAATTTATCCAAGTCGGTGATATTCCCTCTTAACTCCCTCATGCTTCATGCCAATTTTTCTCAATTTGGCATGAAATGGGCCTCAACTTCTCTCAAGTATCTGGGTATATATTTAGCCCGAGACGTGGAGATAATTAGAAAGCTCACTCTGGACGATTTGTTGGAAAGAATCCAGAAGGACCTTAGTAGATGGAATAGCCTTCCGTTATCGGTAGGGGGGCGGATCAGTATAATTAAAATGAATATATTACCCTGTATTTTTTATCCTCTGAACCTCCTCAATATTTGGCTCCCTATAACCTACTTTCATCGGATACATTCGGCCTTATCTAACTTTATTTGGTGGGGCAGGCATCCCAGAAGAGCTTATCTTAAGCTCAGTTTGCCTAAGGATGGGGGGGTCTTCGTCTCCCCAATTTCGGGTTTTACTATTGGGCTAGCCAGCTAGTTAAGCTTGGGCGTTGGAGTAATCCTCAGAATGAAGGTTATAAACCCGTCTGGCTGGAATTGGAACTCAAACTGCTGAATAAATATAACCTAAGTCCCCCCCCGTATCTTCTACTATAACTATTCTTCCTTGCCGGAAGACATTCGGAACTCGGCCATAGGTCTTTCCGTTAGAATTCTCTCTCAATGCTGGAGTTTTCTCAAAATTCCGTATGCTAAAGATGTGGCTCAACCTTTAACCCTCAACCTAATATTAAAATTGGGGTTTACTCTTATCTCAGACTGGCTCCCCAAATTCATGACCGATCGGTGGAAGACTGTTTACTTCAGGGCTCTCTTGCTCCTCTGTTAGCTTGCTAACCGAACTGAATATTCCACAGAAGTCTATATTTAAAGTCTTTCAATTGAGGCACTCTCTGGGGAAGTGTTTGGGTTTGTTAGTGCACCTTTCCAAACAAGATCTTTTTGGACCAGGTACAGGAATGCGCTACCAAACCCCATGTATGTTCCAGATTATATTACTATCTTTTGCTGCCAACTATACTAATCCACTACCTGGCTCCAAGATATGGTCCTCTCTTGTACCCAGCCCTCTTGTAACCTGGTATCAGATTTGGAGAGATATATATAAATATCTCACTCTAGATAGGAATAGGCTTATACAATTTTTCATTCTGAACAACATGTATTACACGCCAACAAGGTTATCTAAATTTGGTAGGTTAAAGTCTAATAGTTGTACAAGATGTGGCAAAGGTGAAGGGAATTTATTACACATTTTTTGGGAATGTGCTAAGGTGGCCCCACTCTGGGACACAATTCAGGCCAATATTGACCCGATTTTGGGTCTAAGGGAGCTATTTACAGCTGAGATTTGTATACTGGGTTTGTATTCAGATATCAGTGTTAAGGAACGGAAGTTCCATATAGCCCTAATCTCAATGGCAGTTAAGAGATTGGTCCTTAGACATTGGCTAGATCAATTGGATATTTCATATAATGAATGGCTCAAGGAAATTTCCCTATGTTTCAAGATGGAAAGATTTAATAGCTAGTTCCAGGAATGTTAGGTCTACTTTTAATCAGAAATGGGGCAAACTGTATGCTCTGTATTTGCACTAAATCCCTTAATAACGTTACCTCTGGCAGGAATACTTCTCCTTTTCTATTGTCTTATCTCGGTTTCTGGAACACTATTATTGTGGGTCCCGTTGCACTTCTAATTGGCTCATATTATCTCAGGATTGAATTTGGGGTGGCACCTTCAGGGGTGGGAGGGTGGGGGCTCTTATGGCATTTTGTTCCTAGCTGTAGTTACGATAACTGGTGTTTGTTTTGTCATGTTATAGTCTTGGAAGTAAATTGTACCGCATGTTTGACTATTGTAATAATCCAATAAAGAACTTGAATTTCAAAAAAATTAAAAACCCTGCTACTGGCTGAAAGACCAATGGGCATAGAAAGGCCTCTGGTTTGATAGAGAGTTGGGCAAGCTATATGAAGGAGCAGTTTATTGAGAGGGAGCTGTGATTCCTTGCTGGTAGGTTCCTCTGTGCTTCTGAAGAAGCTGAGTGAGAATTGGTGAATTTCTCAGTTTTTGTCTGTGTTACTGACCGCGTCACCAGGGCAGGGGGATAGTTGCTGAAATATCTCTCCTCTCCATATCTAAATTCTTCAGCTGAAAACTCAGAGAACAAGGCAGTGGCCTGAGAAAGGTTTTTCAGAGCTAATGACCTTCAAAGTTTAATCAAATCCTTGTGTGTTGTCCATGATATGAAATTCCTCCCCCAGATGATGTACTCAAAGGCCACCAGGTCCATTTTGGGCATTCATTTCAAAGTCACCTGCAGATGCCAGCAGAGTCTGAACAGAGCGGTGGTGGTTTTTCTCTGTGACACAAACGTACGAACATGTGAAATTTGCCAGCAGATAAAGGCCTAGTGATCTATCAAGTCTACTCGAATGTGCAGCTAGCACCCCTTATTCTGCAGCTGCCCCTCCATCCCCCTCCATTGACCCTCCTCCTGTCCCAGCCCTTTTTGAAGCAGTTCACCGTTCTACTGCATACCACTTCAGCCAGTAACGCATTCCACCCTGCTACCTCCCTCTCTGTAAAACAAAGTGTCTCATCTTCCCTCTGAACCTTCCTCCCTCCAGTCTCATATCATTGTCCTGGGTGTCCCCTTCCCTCCCTTACTTTGAACAGCCCCTCTCTACCTATCTTTTTATTCCTTTCATGTACTTAAAGGTTTCAGTCATGTCTCCCATGTCCCTCCTCTCCTCCAGCAAGTACACGTTCAGCTCTCTCAGCCTTCTCTCGTATGGTGAGTCCCCCAACCCCTTGATCATCTTTGTCGCCCTGTGCTGCACCCCTCCAGTAACTTAATGTCCCTCTTCAGATACGGGTGCCTGCATGCAGTACTCCAGGTGTGGTCTATCTAATGACCTACATAGTGGTAGAATCACCCCCCCCGAGGAGATACTCCTTGCAATGCAACCCAGCATTTTGTTGGCCTTTGCAGCTGCCTTCCTATATTGTGCCAAGCTGTTCATTGATCCTGTAATGAGCACCCCCAGATCCTTCTCCACTGTCTTGGCTAGCTGCACTCCCCCCAGCTGGTAACTCCTCCTTGGGTTCTTCACTCCAAAATGCATCACCTTGCAATTTTTGACATTAAATCCCAGTTGTCAGGTGCCTGACCAGGTTTCTAGCTTTTCCAGATACAGCCTTAGACTCAGCACTCTGGGGTGTCACCAGGCTTTCTGTATCAGTTCAGGCTAGAAGAACCATCAGATTGATTCCCTGGGCAGTTGGGCAAGAAACCAAAGGCCTGTTTGTCCACTTGTCTTTCAGTATTTATTTTATTTTATTTATTTCAATCTAGGATTAGAAAATATCTTTAAGCACAGTGGAGCTCATTTACAAAGGTTCCATGTCAATAATGGGGAGGGGGTTACAAAACAGACAGAGTATAAAGCACAGTAACATGTACAGATAATATCAAATACAACGAATGGTAGAACAGCACGATACATAATAAAAATAGGTGATTGCAATTAGATACATAGTTGGCATACCAGGACTTTATAGCCGAAAACATGGGCAGGTAATCCCATTTGGAAATAGGGAAGGGTGAGTCAGGGGATGAAGAGTAGCAGCAGGACAGAGAACAAGAGGGGGAATGCAGCTGGGTGGCATTGTCAAGCATGTTGAGTGAGGCAGGAAGGGTAGAATGGGTGGGAGCGGGGAAACACAGAAGGAGAAAGTGACAGGAGGGAGGGATGGTGGGGTGTGGGGGAGGGAGGAAGGGAGGAGAGAAAGGTGTAGAAAAGAGTCAGTCAGGGGTCATAGTGGGCAAGTTAGTGGGACAGAGTAGGAGGGTCAGGATGTGACAGGTGGGGGGGAGGGTGAGAGAGGCGATTGAGCAGGGGAGGAAGGATGCAGCCAGGGGCCTTGTCAAGGAGGCTGGGAAATACAGATTGCCAGACGAGGTGCAAGTCGCATGACTAAAACAGGTATACTCACTTTCCTTCAAAATGTGTAGATGCAGGAGATGCTTGAACTGGGTAAGTTGAGGTATGCTAGTCAGTTCACAGCTTGGGCCATTCATCCAGTTAGGAGCTCTGAAAGGGAAGGGAAGGATCGCTGGCATAGGGTGGTCCGAACTCTTGGAACGTGAAAAAGTTCAGAGACAGGGGACCGGGTGGGACACGACATTTGAGGCTTTGATAGAAGATAGCGATGCCCATTGGCAGGGCTCCAAGCAACACTTGCTTGGCAAGTATACATGAGTGGTACTTGATGCAGTCTTGTAGTTTGAGCCACCCGATTAGGGCGAATAGATCACAAGTATGGGTGAGGTAGCCGGCACCAGTGATAAGTCTACGGCTTTGTTTAGGGCAATATTTAGTCTTTTGAGAGATGTAGCTGTGGCAGCTCCATGTATAACCAAGCCGTAGTCAATAACTGATAGTTTCGAGCTGTGGATTGCATGTTTAAGTGCTTCTGGGGTCAGACTTTGTCTGTGTCTGTAGAGCAGTCCTAGTCTAGCATTTACCATTTTAGTGCGCTAGGCGAGAGACCAGTCTATGCAAGTAGATCAAGGAGGAGTTTGTGATTCATGGTGTCAAAGACCTTAGTAAGGTCTATGAACACCGCTCCTGCCAGATTGCTATTGTCAACTGACTGTTGGATGAAGCAAGTGAATTCTAGGAGAGCTGCAGTTGTGCTATGCCTTTTCCTAAAGCTGTGCTGCTGTGTGCATTGCAGGGAGTACTTATCAAGATAGTCCACAAGCTGGTTGGTTACTACGTGTTCCAGAACCTTTGACAGTGGAGGAAGGATGGATATTGGTCTGTAGTTGCTAGGTTCCATGCGATCACCTGATTTGTGCACTGGCATGATCAGTGTGGATTTCCAGACTTCTGGGAACTGGGACAGAGTGAGGGATAGGTTGAGTATTTTAGTTAAAGGCAGGAGAAACTCTTCTAAGGTAAGTGCGATAAGTTTGAGGTCCAGGGAGTCCCCACTATGTCTGGTTTTCCCCCAATATTTTGGATAGCAGTTTCCTGACCTGGGCAGCAGAGACCTGTTTGAAGTAGAACGGAGGGTGATCAGGCTTCTCTGCATCCAAGTACAGGGAAGCAGATGGGGGAGCAACTTCAAAGAAGTCGTTAGGGAGGACCTCTGATAGATTAGTGAAGGCAGTATTAAAAGTATTTGCAATTGAGAGAGGGTCGGTAATGGGATTGCCTTCAAGATTTAACGTAGTCGGAGAGACCTTCTGTACTTTGCCCGTGACGTCTTTTATGTTCGCCCAGAATTTCCTACTGTCATCCCAGGAGTTTGACAGAAACTCTTTATGGTGGTTTTGTTTTGCATGACGAATCATCCTTGTACAGGCATTTCTGGTCGCTTTGTGTGCCTGAGAGTCATGCTGCCTCCCTGTTGACTTGACAGTGAGCCAGAGATGGTCACTTTGTTTCATTTTGATAATGAGTTCTGGTGAGATTCAGAAGTTATTAGTTCCACAGACCTTCATCTTTCTAAAATGGAGCATGGGTGTCGCAGGCCATATTGAAAACCTTGATGAAGTGATCAAGAGCAACACTGATGTCACTGACAGAGTCCAGGGAGGACCAGTCATGGGATTGGAGATGGCACTTCAGTAGTTCAGATGTCAAAGGGACAGGCCATTACATACTTGTCTAATATAAATTAGTTGCATTTTCAACCCATTCTGGGGGTCAGATGAGAAGCTAGCAGTTCTTTTGTGGCAAAGCTCAAGGTTATCCTTCTGTGGCTATGAGAACTTCAAGCCCAAGGCTTTGACCACTAAGGTAAGTGCTGCTCTCCACCTTCTGAAATCAGCAGCTCTTAAGGACAGAGCCGTCATGAAATCCTCCTGTTGAGGATTTGCAGGCTTGGTCACATGACAAATTACTATTGGAACGTCTGTAGTGGTTTGCAGCAGAATGGGGTACCACAACATCAGACCAGTGAGTCTTTCAAATAGTCACTTTAAGCTGCTCTGTTCCTTTCTGACCAGTCAATCCAAGGGATTTTTCTTCCTCTAGCCCCCAGTGTCCCACAGCTTCTTCCAAGAGATCAGTGGTCTAGAAGTCATCAAGAACCTCCTTGAAATGGAGGCCATTTTCTCAGTTCCATTGGAGAAGAGATTTACATGGGTGTAGTCCCCTTTCTTTGTAGTTCCTAGGAGAACAGGGATTCAGGCCGATTCTGGACTAGTCCAGAGTGCAGATGTTTGTCCGAAGGTAAGGTTCAAGGTGAAGACTCCAGTGGAGCCTACCAGGATGAAGCGCAATGTCACAGTTTCTGCATCAACAAAGGAATTCACTCTCGCTGAAATTACCTTGTTTTCCTGCACTAACTATTCTAATCATTCTGCTGAATTGGGCTGCACTGTGGCAGACCTCATGGGTGCAAGACTGCTATTTCTTTGTGGCAATTTTTTTTCTAGTGTACATACATATACATTCACATACATAGACACACTGGGGAGAAGGGTGCTAGTGATGGGTGAGAACACACATCCCAGTCAAAGGGGAGGGAGTTTAACCCTTCTGGACTTTTTTTTTTTAAAGTGCCAAAGGTAGTCCGACAGCAATAATAAATGTTCTTTTCACTGGCGTCATACCCACATTGTCTGGTGAAAATGATGTAAATACTGTGTACTAATTTTCTAACTAATTGGCAATGCATGCAGGTTTGGAACATGAATTTATGGAACTTTTTTGTGGCAGTAGATGAACCAAAGTCAGTGAAATTCACAAAGCACCTTGTGAAGTGAATTTTCCAAATTTCACCCACCATTACCTGAAGCATCACTTACAAAGTCAGTTGCATAGGGCTCAGCTGTACTAGTGACTCATATGGGGCTGCCATAAATGCCTGCATCTTCAGGTTGAGATACCAGGGAGGCATATGTGGGAAACATAGAATCTGTAGGCAGATAAGGACCATACAGCCCACCTAGCCTGCCCATTTATCTACTTAGTTTGGCAATCCCACCTCTTATCTGGACTGCCTTTGCCCTGCTCTGCTGTATAGCAGGGTGCCTTTATGCTTATCCCATGCACTTTTGAATCCCCATACTGTTTTTGCTTCCAACACCTCCGCTGGTAGGCTGTTCCACAGATCCACCACCATCTCTGTGAAAAAGTACTTTTTAGCATTCCCCAAGCCTCCCTCCAGCATCTTATGTCCCCTTGTTCTTGCACTTTCTTCTGTGAAATATGCTCCCCTCCTGTACCTTGTTTATTCTGTTAAGGTATTTGAAAGTTTCTATCATATCCTCTGTCTCACTTCTCTCTTCCAGTGAACAGATGTTAAGTTCCTTGAGTTTTTACTCATAAGGCTTGTGGTTCAGTGCATGTATCAGTTTTGTTGCTCTTCTCTGGACTTTTCCATTCTGTTTATGTCATTGTCTATTCTTTCTACCTTGGCTTGGCTAAAGTCACCAAGTGCAAAAAACAAGCCACATGGGGTTAGGCCAGCATGGTACCAAAAAGGCCTTTTCGTAGGATTACAGACAAGGCCAAGGCATGCACTTAGAGTGTTGCTGGCACCAGCCCTATGACAAAGTCAGTTTTGTGGGATTCCAGGACTTTCATGATCCCTGTTTCCCAGGGCTGTATTCTTCTGCTGTCTGCCCAGAAAGAGTATGTGACCTAGACCTTATTGTACACCCATGAAGTTGAACCTATCTGAGCTTTTGGGATGCTGTCTGCCATGGTACTGTTTGACCCCTGACCTGAGAATTTCTGAAGTTCGACCTCCAAACCATCAGATGCAGTATGTCTGGATTTGAATGCTGAAGAGGCCATTGTGAGAAGAGCCTTCCTGAGCGAGAGAGGGATCAGCTGATTCACTACCAGATCTAAGAGAGATCCGTGAACCATTGGTGACGTGGCCAGTGCAAGGCCAATAACGGAATCTATGCCTTGTCAACTCACACTAGCTTACACAGAAACATAGAATTTGACGGCAGATAAGGACCGCTTGGCCCACCTAGTCTGCCCATTTTCCTACCTAACAGGTAAGCTGCAGATCCTAGTTAACCAACAGCTTACTTCCTCCTACCCCCCACTAGGACTGCCTTATGTCTGTCCCATGCATTCTTGAAGTCCCCCACTGTTCTTGACTCCACTACCTCCTCAGGGAGGCTGTTCCATGCATCCACAACCCTCTCAGTGAAAAAATACTTCCTCACATTACCTCTGAGCCGTCCCCCTCTATCTTAAAATTGTGCCCCCTTGTTCTTGCACATCTCTTTTTCTGGAAGATGCTACCCTCTTGGACTTTGTTGATTCCCTTGAGGTACTTGAAAGTTTCTATCATGTCCCCTCTCTCCTTCTTTCCTCAAGGGTATACATATTAAGCTCCTTTAGTCTTTCTTCGTATGTCTTCTGGTGCAGACCCTGCACCATTTTGGTTGCCTCCTCTGGACAGCCTCCACTCTGTCTATGTCTTTCTTGGAGATGGGTCTCCAGAACTGCACACAGTACTCAGATGGGGTCTCACCAACTGTCTGTACAGAGGGATAACAACTTCCTGTTTTCTACTGTTGATGCCTCTTCCTGTGCATCCCAGTATCCCCCCAGCCTTCCTTACTGCCTTCTCACATTGCTTGCCCACCTTTAGGTCATCTGATATAATTACCCCCAGGTCCCTTTCTATTTTCACTGTTGTCAGTATCTCAACCCCCATTGTGTATGCTCCCCTTGGGTTTTTGTTTCCCATGCGCATTACCTTGCACTTCTTTGCATTGAATCTGAGCTGCCATACATTTGACCATTCCTCCAACCTTTCCAAGTCCCTTCTCATCCTTTCCACTCCATCTTGTGTATCAACCCTGTTGCAGATCGTTGTGTCATCTGCAAAGAGACATACTTTTCATTCCAGTTCCTCTGCAATGTCACTTATAAGACATTAAAAGGACTTGATCCCAGTACTGAACCCTGCGGTGCCACTGAGTAACCTCCTTTCTTCACTGTGTACTCCATTTACTACTACCCTGTGCGTCCTGTTGTCCAAGCCAATTTTTTATCCAGGCTACCACCTGGGGACCTCCAAGGCTGGCTATCTTGTGGAATTAATCTTTTGTGAGGGACTGTATCAAATGCCTTGCTAAAATCTAGGTAGGCCATGTCCACAGCCCTCCCTGGTCTACTACTTTGGTCACCCAGTCAAAGAAATCTATTAGATTCGTCTGACACCACCTTCCCATCGTGAATCCATGCTGCCTTGGGTCCTGTGCCCACTGGCCTCTAGGTACTCAATAATTCTTTCCTTCAGAGTGATTCCATCATTTTCCTTACCACTGAGGTCAAACTAACTGGTCTGTAGTTTCCTGCCTCTGTCCTGCTCCCACTTTGTGAAGAGGAATCACATCTGCCCTCCTCCAGTCCTTGGGTACCACCCCATCCTCCCATGATTTGTTAAAGAGTAGTCAGCGGTGTAACTAGTTCTACCTTAGTTCTTTTAGAATTCTTGGGTGAATCCCATCAGGCCCCATTGCTTTGTCCACCTTCAATTTTATTAGTTCTTTCAGAACCCTTTCTTCTGTAAATGGACTGGTATCGACCCTGTCTTCAGAGCGTTTCTCTTGTTTGGTTTAGGTAACTCCCCCTCCTCTTCCTTTGTGAATACTGAGCAGAAATATTCGTTCAGTATCCCAGCTTTCTCACTGTCACCCTCTACCCACATTCCCTCACCTTTATCAAGCTTCAGTACCCCTCCTTTGGTCTTTCTTCCTTCGCTCCCTAATGTACCTATAAAAGGTCTTATTCCCCTTCTTAACAGAATTGGCTATCCTTTCCTTGGTTTGGGCCTTTGCTATTCTGACTGCCTTCCCAGCCTCTTTCTGCTTTAACGGATAAAGTTCTCTGTCCTGCTCCTTCTGTGTTTCCTTATATTTCCTGAATGCTGTCCTTTTCTCCTTAACCTTCCCTGCCACCTCTTTTGAGAACCATAGCGGTTTTTTCCTTCGTTGTGTTTTATTAATTTGCTTTACAAGGCTTGTTGCCTCTGTGATGGCTGTTTGATCACTCCCATTGTTCCTCCACCCTCCTTCTTGCCTGTTTGCTAGGTGCTTTTCTGAGGCACTCTCTCATTTCCCAAAGTCAGCCCTCCTAAAGTCCAGTACTCTTGCTTTTGTATGGCTTGATTGTATGGCTGTGTTTATCGTGAACCACACTGTTTGTTGGTCGCTTGTTCCCAGATGGCTACCACTTCTAAATCTGAGATTCTTTCTCCATCCCCATTTAGAGTACCAAGTCTAAGATTGCTCCTCCTGAGTGGGTTCAATACTAGCTGTCTGAGGCATGCCCCTGTAGGGCATCAAGAATGACCCTGCTTTTGGATGTGCCTGCAGCAAAGGTGCTCAGTTAACATCTGGCATATTCAGGTCCACCATCAACAAGCTCCCCTTTTTCTGCCATTCTAAGAAGCCTTCTATCATTTCCTTGTCCAGTTCCTCCCCTGAGATGGGGTCTGTATACAACCCCATGCGGATTGTAGTGCCATTTCCTGTCTCAGGGTGACCCAAAGTGCCTCATCTGCTCCTTGTTTACTCTTTAGTTCTGTTGCTTTGATCCCTTCCTTTACATAAGAGCTACTCCTCCTCCTTCTTTACCCTCCCTGTCCCTCCTGTAGATGTGTATCCTGGTATGTTGACATCCCAGTCATGGTTCTCTGTGTACCATGTTTCTGTGACTGCACAATATCCAGGCAACCCTCTTCCATCAAGGCCACTAGTTCAGGGAGCTTGTTACACAGACTACAGACATTGGTACTCATCACCCTCCACTTTTTGATATGCCTTACCCCTTTTAGCCCCATTTCTGTCCTTACTGCCTTTGCCTTTTTTACATTAAATCTGTTCTGCTCCCTAATAACTTCTGTACCTTGGTGTTTACCTCATTAATCACCATGTTTTGTGAGAGAGCTCAGATTTCCCTGCTCCTTTCAGTGCCTCCCCTTGGCTAGTTTAAATGCTTGCCAATGAAGCATTTAAAACCTCTCACCTAGGATCCTGGTCCCCCGGACAGATGCAGACCATCGCACCAGTATAGGTCTGCATCCTCCAGATGGCTCCCCAGTCCCCAATGAAGCCAAAGCACAGGCTCCACCAGTTTTCCAACCACTCATTGAATTCCCTGGTGAGAGGTGCTAGCATCTCCTTGCCATAGACAGGCAGAACCTCGAAGAGTTACCATATCGCTACTTGTCTAAGACCCCTTCCCAACTCTTCAAATTCCTCTTGCACTGCTCTGATCCCATTCTAGCCAGGTCATTTGTCCCTAGGTGGACAATTACATCCAGCTCCCTCCCTCGTGCAGCTCCTCCCACGATCCTGAGGATTCGCTTCCCTGTCCCTCAAGCCATTAGGCGCCGGAAGGCACCTTACCTCCCTCTCCCTTCCTCCCAATTCTACCACCTAATGATTGGGTCCCACCAGGGTTGTTTCCTTCCCTGTGGGGTCCCATGCCACCCACCTGTGGGTCTCCTTTGTGAAGGTTCCCAGCATCCTCCTTGGTCTCCACTGCAGGTGCCTCCATAGAGGAACCACTATCCACCAGAAGAGCGAATGAATTGTGGAGAGGTACAGCTAGAGGGATGCAACTCTGTTCCACCACCCTCTCCCTCATTGAGCCCACCCTGGTCCAGCCTCTCCTCTTTCTTGGCAACCTTTGAGGTAGTGGCATTGGCCTGGTGGTCCCTGGGTGGGGAGGAGGTTTCCAAGATCCTAGCCAGGTCAGCCTGGAGATGGGCAACCTCCTCTCTCAGACCAGAAGGTGCCTGCAAATAGGGCAGCATCGCAGCCTCCAGAATGTCTCCCGGAACACTGCCGCCCCACAGTCATTGCACTGCACCACTCCTATCATGTCTTATTTTGTGTCCTCTCTACTGTTTCTCTGGATGCTTATTCTCTCCCTCCTTACAACTCTCACCCTTCCTGTTCTGGGACAGCAACTTCCTATCTTCTTCAGTAGCCTCCTTCTTCCTTGCTCAATATCAGACCACCAGCAGCTAGGGGGGGAAAGTGAGCTACTTTTCTCCTTTAGGGTTGACAAAACCAATGTTTCTCTATGATCCTTTCCTTCCTACTGCCAAACAGGAAGTTCCTGTTGACAGTCAAATCCAGTGGCTATAAAAGTAGAACTGGCTTTGGGTGGGTAGGTGGAGGGGTGGGATGGAGGGCAATTAAAAGGAAAAAAGACTAGCAACAGGAAGTTGTAATTTGACTCACCTGCTTTTATAGTGTCTAAACCACACCCCCAGGTAAGCTCTCTTTCCTCCTACTGGTTTAGCAAAGTCAGCTGATTAGTACCCTTCCCTGCACAGAACACACACTGACTTTCTTTCTTTTCTTTCTTTTTTTAACCCTAAATAAGACCCCTTCTACTTCTAATAAAGTTATCTGTCTACTTTATCTTAACAGACAATGACTCCTGCTGAGATATAAGTTTTTTAATTAATAAGAAATAAGAAAATGTAGCTTCTTTTAGTTAGCTGCTTTCTGCTCTACAAGCAAGGCTAGCAACAGGAAGTTGTAATTTAACTCACCTGCTTTTATAGTGTCTAAACCACACCCCCAGGTATCTTAACTATCCTTGGGATTCAGGGGATTGGGAGGAAGACATTGGGTGGACTTGAAGTCTATGGACTGGAGAAAGGGTTGTTTGCCATTGTTGAGCAAAGTTGTGGCAACTGGATGTTGCTCCTGGTGGCAGACAGATCCACTGAGGGATGTGCCATGTCCAAGACCTCTGGCAAAAACATTGTGGTTGAGTTGTCACTCTCTGGGGACATTTGTTTGTGTCTGAACCAGTTAGCCTCCCAGTTTCTTTTCCCTGCAGACAGAGAGCTTGAAGCTGTAACAGGTTCGGCTCTTCCCATAGCATCAGTGGGCAGACCTCCTTTTGCTTGCCTGAGTTTCTTGTTCTCCCCCCCGCAGTCTTATGTATGCTGTAGTGGTGTGCTTATTGGACTGAATCAAAACTGCCCTACGTGTTACATGCCTCTGAAAAGATAAAAGGATTAGACAGACAGACCTTGTTTCCTAAAATCAACCAGTGCACATCGTCTGTTCTGTTCAGTGTCCATATCAATAATGCCATGACTGAATGGTGACATCTTTGCTCATAATAAAACCTGACTAGTTGACACTCTTTGCAGGAGGAAAGCCGGTTTCCTTTTTACAGGTCATGAAAAGGGGATATTTTGAAGGGGATGTGGGGAAGATAGTAGTGGGGGCCAGTGGGGAGTTAGATGAGCGCAAGGGCCTGGGAGTTAAACATCAGGGTATGTTCTGGTGTGGGGAGGGTCTTAGCTTGTGGGTGAGGGAAAGGAAAATCAATGACGTATATAAAATCTGCTGAGGCAGAAGGGGGGAAGAGGGTGCAACCAGAAGGAATTCATTATCAAAATTATCTAGGAGATGGGAGGGGTGGGAGCATATTGCACAGTATGTGGGGGAAGTTGGAGCCTTTTGGGGCTTCCGTGTTTTAAAATAAAACAAATGCAGTGGTAAAGTTAGTTCAGCTTGTCAGAAAATTTGTGAAGCTTCATGAAGCATGACATTTCTGACTTTGCATCAACTGCCCAGTGAATTAAATCTTTGCTGCATCTGTAGCTTCTAGTGGCTCCAACCTTGGCTCACAGGATTGGAGATTTGACTGCTCTGAAGTCTGAAGAGATGACATTCTGTTCCTTTTTCCCAGAGGGTGGTATTGTGATCACAGTTCAGGATATAGCCCACACTCAGTGGTGCTTCTAGCGGCTCCGTCCTTGGCTCGCAGGATTGGAAAATTGAGTGTTCTGAAGTCCATAGAGCCATTCTGTTCTTTTGTCCTAAACAGGGTGGTACTGTCATCACAGTTCTATATATGTCCCAGTCAGTGGTACTTCTGCTGGCCCTGACCTTGGCTCTGGGGTTGGGGTATTGAGTGTTCTGAAGTCTGAAGAGTCTCCCTCTGTTCTTTTCTCCTGGACAGGGTGGTATTGTGATCACAGTTCATTGTATGGTCCATGCTCAGTGGTGCTCTAATGGTTCGGACTTTGGCTCATAGGATTTGGGAATTGAGTGCTGTCTAGTCTGGAGAGCAGTTCTGTTCCTTTCTCCCAGGCAGGGTGGTATTGTGATCACAGTTCTGGGTATTGCCTATCCTCAGTGGTGCTTCTAGTGGCTGTGACATTAGCATGCAGGGTTGCAGAATTGAATGTTATGAAGTGTGCAGTACAATTCTGTTCTGTCCCAGGCAGGGTGGTATTGTGATCACAGTTCTGGATATAGCCCGTGCTTAGTGATGCTCCTAGTGGTTGTGACCTTAGCATGCAGGGTTGCAGAGCAGAATGTTGTGAAGTGTGCAGCACCATTCTGTTCTCTCCCAGACAGGGTGGTATTGTGATCACAGTTCATTATATGTCCCATCCCCAGTGGTGCTTCTAGTAGCTCTGACCTTGACTCGCAGGGTTTGTGAATTGAGTGCTGTCTAGTCTAGAGAGCCGTTCTGTTCATACTCCCAGATAGGGTGCTATTGTGATCACAGTTCAGGGTAAGGCCTGTGTTCAATGCTGCATCTGTTGGTTTTGACATTGGCATGCAGGGTTGGAGAACTGAGTATAGCGAGCTGGAAAGGTCGGTGCTCACAGGTGTAGGCTGATGGTGCAGCTGAGGTTATGGCTTACCCTAGTATTTTATTATTTATTTTATTTGAAAAGGTTTCACCAGTAAAGACAGCATGAGCTGTAAACAACTAATTTCCAGGCGTGTCCTGGGGGAGGGGTTTCATAAGTGGGGAAGAAATAAAAACAAAGCCAGGCAATATAAATACAGCATAGCATACAGTACGTTCAGTACCTCACAAGCTTGGACAAGGAAGGAGGACTAAACCCACAGTATTTTTAAGGTAAATTACACAGGATTACAATACCATAGGCACAAGAGTATCATCTGTAACAAGGAAGGTGTAGATCCTGTAATGGAGTACACCTTAAAGTGTTGAGTAAGGCTGGTAGAGTCCAGGGGGTACCAAGAGCTACAGTATGTAGGCAGGTAGAATGAGAGTGTGACACAAGGGGAGTGTGAGGGTAGGAAGGAGAGTGCTAGGAAAGAGGTGTCTGACACATGGAAAGTGGGGGATGGAGAGAAATAAGGGGGGAGCCAGGGAGTTACACCCCTCTAGGAAGCTGAGAACCCTGCGAGGGAGGTATGGACTCAGACGGGAAGGGCAGTTGAGGGGAGGAGGCAAGGAAAGCTGGGAATTTACAACCATCCAGGATGCTGAGAATGGGTGTACTATCCGGGAAGGGCAGGGGAGGAGAGGGGGAGGAGGCCAGGCAAGCCGGGGGGGTTACACCCCTTCGGGATGCTGAGACCCCTGCAAGGGGGTATGACCCGGACAGGAAGGAAGTGAGAGAGGGCAGGAGAAGGGGGGAGAAGGCAAGGCAAGCCAGGAAGTTCACCCTAAGGATGCTGGAGAACCCTGCAAGAGGGCAATGACCTGACGGGTAAGGGCAGGAGGGGGCAGGTAACAAACAATAGGATACTAGCTATCCAGCAGGAGAGACTGATAAACCCCAAGTAAGGGGTATGAAGCCAGATGGTAAGGACAGGGGAGGAGGGGGGGAGAGGCGGCAGGCAGCAACAGGATACTAGTGTACTACTATGGAGTCTTAAAAACCCTGCAAGGGGGTATGGAGCTGGACTGTAAGGGCAGGGGGGCAGGCAACAAACGGGATACTAGTACACTACTATGGAGACTAAACTACCCTGCAAGAGGGCACGGAGCCGGATGGTAAGGGCTGGGGAGGTGGGGGGAGAGGGGACAGGCAACAAACAGGATACTGTCATGCTACCATGGAGACTGAACAATAAACAGTCAGCTTCCTGTATGCATAAACAACAAAAAATAAAACTTTTATTGTCCAAGTGACCAGATCGCACAAAGACTGCACACAAACAGAATTGGAGACCTTTGATGTAGGGCCCCAGCATTTCGAACTACTGTTCTTTGTCAGTAACATTTATTTATAAACCAGCACATAACATCAAGCTTATATTGTTTTTTCACAAACCTTGGTACTAAATTGATAACACATTTGGTAATTGCATTTCTCTTTTCCATTAGATACCTGGATTGGTTAGATACCTGGACAGCAGATCCCTCTCTGTCCCCTTGCAATAACAGGTCCTGGGAGATCACCACAGTTTGCAAAGGAATAACTGAGAACATAAGACTTATCTATTTATTTATTTAACACACTTTAGGATTACAACCTTTGAGTCAGGGACTCATTTACAAAAGCGCCGCATCAGAAAAAACAAACATAAACACTTAATTCATATAGAATGGCAGCTAAAGGTTACAGTTTTTTCAGTTATACAATATTGCAGAATCAAGATCAGCTGTACATTGCATTGATCATGTTACTGAGAGCTGTATTTTACAGTTTTCAAGAGAACAATAAGTTTGCTGATAGAGGGAGGGAGTAACAGGTTTGATATTTACAGCTAAGTTGAGGACTAGACAGATATCTTGTGAGTGCAGCCAAAGGAGGCAATGTTAATAGGTAATGTTTGGTAGCCCTATTGGTAGGAGCTCAGTGATGGGTTGGTCCCGTTAGATAGATAGATAGATGACCTGGCACTAGCTGGTACATTGGCTGTGCCGTGAAGCAAGAATGTGCTCTCTGAGGGCTGACGTGAAAGGTCCTAATTTGGAGACGGAGGAGATGTCAAAGGGGAATTCATTGTACCAGACTGAGGCCCTGTGTGGGAATGACCTTTGGGCCATTTATCCCATTTTATTATGCTGATTACGTTAGTGATGTATCAATTTACTGTGTATAGTATGAGTTAAATTCTGGGTTTCCAGTGGATTGTTTTCTGACATGCCTGTTTCCTCTTTCACCACTCCTTTTTTCCTGCATCTGTACCTTCTGATTTCTCCATCTTCACAACTGATTATGCATTTCTCCTTTGATGTTAAAAATTGAGATTTCTGTCATTGTGAACGAGTGTAGTTTAGAGCTGACAATTTATGTGACTATCTGTTAATGTCCAGTTCTTCAGCTCAGCACTGACTGTCAGTCTTAGTTTTATGAAACATCATGCCCAGCTGACAATGATGTTGATTATCCTCAGTGGATTTAAGGGCGATTAGTAACATCGCACCTCTACCATCATGTCCAGCTGGCGATGATATTGACTATCCTCAGTGGATTCAAGGGTTGTTAGTAACACTGGAACTCTGCCCCCTGACAATGAGCAGTAGTTTGACGCATCAAGGCACTACACTGGCAGTCTCAAGTTCAATTTGTGCGCGATCTTTGTCTAACCTGGTCACTTAGATAATAAAAGATTTTTGTTTTTTATTGATGTATGCTGACGGAGTTGGCTGATTTTATTTTATGTTCTCCATAGTATGATGCTGATATCTTGTTGCATGTTTGGTTGTTTTTTTAGAAATGAGTGTTTTATGGATGTCATGATTATTATCTGTGGTGATAATCTGTCTTTGTAAAAAAAAAAACAGTATTGCAATTATTGTGCAACACAATATACTGCAGTATACATGGATAAAGCATCTTATTTATTTATTTATTTATTAATTTTGGTGACCAGGTAGGCCTACTGAGCCCCGGAAGTCCCTTTTTCAGGGGCAACCTGGATGAACATTACATAGTAGACACAACTTGATTAAACAACACAGAGTAAGTACATAAACACGTTACAGGGATTATTGTTGCCATTGTACAAGATTTAGAGAGTGATACACAATGATACGGTATAAGCAATCCATTTTAGGAGTGGGGAAAACAAGGAAGGTGGGTGCATTGAGAGATGTGGGGACAGCTTGAGGTTAGGTTGCCTAACTATGCTAGGGGAGAGGAAAATGCATGTGTGGGGGTAAATATCTGGTGTCCTGGCAGAGGCATATGCTGGGTGCAAGCAAGTGGGCCTTGCACCTGGTGCAGAAGGTTTTAGTGGATGGGGCTTCCTGCACTGTAGGTGGAAGTTTGTTCCACAGGAGAGGTTCCTTGTAGATGAAGGACTTACCACCAGTCTTGGTCCTCACTCTCGGTATCTTGAGAAGGGTTCTGGTGGAGGTCTGGAGGTTCCGTGGGTTGTGCTTAGGGGCAATGAACCCAGTGAGACTAGGAGGAGGGAATGGACCCAGAAGTTTTGTGCTAGGATTATCAGTTGGTGCTGGAGTTGGGCGTTGAGAGAGGGCCATTTTAGAGTTGCTAGGATGTCACACTGGTGGCTTCTGGAGTGCACCTGCATGACAAACTGAGCTACCTTATTATACAAGACATGTAGTCCTGTTGGTCTCTTGCTTGCCAAACACCAACATAGAGGTGTCGATAGGGAGAAGGGCAGGGGTAAATGGAGAAAGTGACAAAGGCAAGAAGGACAGGGATGGGGCAAAAGGGAGTAAGGCCATCAGGAAATGGAGGGTAATGAGTACCAATGCCCATAGTCTGGGCAACAAGCTCCCTGAGCTGGTGGCCTTCATGGAAGAGGGATGCCTGGATATTGTAGCAGTCACAGAAACATGGTACACAGAGAACCATGACTGGGATGTTAACATACACGGGGTACATAACCTACAGGAGAGACAGGCAGGGGAGAAGGGGGGAGGAGTAGCTCTCTATGTAAAGGAAGGGATATAAGCAACTGAACAAAAGAGTAAACAGGATGGAGAGGAGGCACTGTGGGTCACCTTGGAGACTGGAAAGGGCACCACAATCTGCACAGGGGTTGTCTACAGACTCCCATGTCAGGGGGAGGGAATGGACAAGGATATGATAGAAGGCATTCATAGGATGGCAGAGAAAGGGGAGATACTGTTGATGGGAGACCTGAATATGCCAGATGTTAACTGGAGCACATTTGCTGCAGCCACATCCAAGAGCAGGGCCATTCTTGATGCCCTACAGGTGGCAGGCCTCAGACAGCTAGTTTTGGAAACCACTTGTGAGGGAGCAATCTTAGACCTCATACTCTCAAATGGGGGCAGTGAGAGAATCTCAGATCTAGAAGTGGGTTGCCATCTGGGGACAAGTGACCATCAAACAGTGTGGTTCACGTTAAACTCAGCTTCAGAGTCAAGCCATACAAAAGTGAGGATACTGGACTTTAGGAGGGCTGACTTTGGCAAGATGGGAGAGTGCCTCAGAAAAGCACTAGCAAACAGGCTAGAAGGAGGTGTGGAGCAACAATGGGGAAATCATCAAAACTGCCATCACAGAGGCAGCAAGCCTCTGTGTGAAGCAAATAAACAAATCAAAACTAAAGAAAAAGCCACTATGGTTCTCAAAAGAGGTGGCTGTGAAAGTCAGGAAGAAAAAGATAGCATTCCGGAAGTATAAGGAAACACAGAAGGAGCAGGACAGAGAGCTGTGCCAGTTAAGGCAGAAGGAAGCAGGGAGGGAAGTCAGAGTAGCAAAGGCCCAAACTGAGAAAAGATAGCCAACTCAGTTAAGAAGAGGGATAAAACCTTTTATAGGTACATCAGCGCTAGAAAAGACAAAGGGAGGGATAGTGAGGCTGAATAGAATGAGCGGTGGGTGGGCAGAAGGGGGCAGTGAAAAAGCAGCGATACTGAATGAATATTTGTGCTCAGTATTCACAGACGAGGAGGGGGAAGTGCCTAATCCAATTAACAGAAGCACTCTTGATAGGGGGGTCGATCCCAGTCCTTTCACAGAAAAAGGGTTCTGCAAGAACTCCTAAAACTGAAGGGACAAAGCAATGGGTCCTGATGGAATTCACCCAGAATTTTAAAAGAATTAAGGAGGAACTAGTGAAACCACTGGCTACTCTTTTAATAAATCATGGGAGGATGGTGTGGTACCCAAGGACTGGAGGAAGGTGGATGTGATCCCTTCACAAAAGTGGGACCAAGACAGAGGCAGGAAACTACAGACCTGTCAGTCTGACCTCAGTGGTAGGGAAAGTGATGGAGTCACTTCTGAAGGAAAGAATAGTTGAGTACCTAGAGGCCAGTGGGGCACAGGACTCAAGGTAGCATGGGTTCACAGTGGGAAGGTCATGTCAGACAAATCTACAAGATTTCTTTGACTGGGTGACCAAAGTAGTAGACCAGGGAGGGGCTGTGGACATGGCCTACCTAGACTTTAGCAAGGCATTTGACACAGTCCCACACAACAGATTAATAATCAAATTAACCACCCTGGGAGTGGGTCCCAGGGTGGTAGCCTGGGTAAAACAGTGGCTGCACAACAGGACACAGAAGGTAATTGTAAATGGAGTCCACTCTGAAGAAAGAGAGGGGTTACTAGTGGGCACCGCAGGGTTCAGTATTGGGTCCAGTCCTTTTAATGTCTTCATCAGTGACATTGCAGAGGGACTGGAAGGAAAAGTATGCCTTTTGCAGATGACACAAAGATCTGCAACAGGGTTGATACACAAGGAGGCGTGGAAAGGATGAAAAGGTACTTGGCAAGGTTGGAGGAATGGTCAGAAGTATGGCAGCTAGATTCAATGCAAAGAAGTGCAAATAATGCACCTGGAAACAAGAACCCAGGGAAGAATACACAATGGGTGGGAGGTAGTAACAACAACAAAAGGAAAGGAATCTGTGGGTAATCATATCAGATGACCTTAAGGTTAACAAGCAATGTGAGAAGGCAGTAGAGAGGCTGGGGGTATACTGGGATGTATGGGAGAGGCATCAGCAGCAGAAAACAGGAAGTTGTTATCCTTCTGTACAGACAGTTGGTGAGACCCCATCTGAGTACTGTGTCCAGTTCTGGAGACCCCATCTCCATAAGGACTTAGACAGGATAGAGGCAGTCCAGAGGAGGGCAACTAAAATGGTGCAGGGTCTGCAAGAGAAGCGTATGAGGAGAAACTAAAGGAGCTTAATATGTATACCCTTGAGGAAAAAAGGAGAGGGGGACATGATAGAAACTTTAAAGCACCTCAGTGGAATCAACAAAGTCCAAGAGGGCAGCATCTTTCAGAAAAAGAGACGTGCAAGAACAAGGGACACAACTAAAGATTGAAGGAGGGCGGTTCAGGGGCAATGTGAGGAAGTATTATTTCACAGAGTGGGTAGTGGATGCATGGAACAGCCTTCCTGAGGAGGTTGTGGGGTCTAAAACTGTGGGAGAATTCAAGAATGCATGGGACAGACATAAGGCAATTCTTGTGGGGGGTAGGAAGAAATAGGCTGTTGGTTAACTAGGATCTGAGGCCTATCCTGTAGGTAGGGAAATGGGCAGACTAGATGGGCCAAGCGGTCCTTATCTGCCGTCAAAGTTTATGTTTGTATGAGGGTAGGATCAGTAGAGATGATACCCTCAATGTTGATTTGGGAAGGCGGAGGAGAGCGTGTACCACCATTTAGTTGTTTGATGTTATCCCAGAAGGTTCTAGCATTCCCCCAGGACGAGGTGAGTGAGGCCCGATAATGATCGCCCTTTGCTTTGCGTATGGCCCAGGTACATTTATTTCGGGCAGCAGCATATGCCTGTCTGTCGGCAGGGTGGCCAGTTTCTGTGGCTAGGTGCCACAGGTTATCCCTGTGCCTAAGGAGTTGGAGTAGGGAAGGAGTGACCCAGGGGAGTGTGCCGTACCTTGGAGCGAAGTTTGATTAGGGGTGTGAAGATATCACAAGCTTTGTTAAACATTAAGGTGAAGAAGGCCAGGGCCGAATCAAGGTTGGGGGCGGTCTCAATGGGAGACCAGTCAACTTGGGCTAGAAGTTGCTTCAGGCCTCTCAGCCCACCTGGTCGCAACCGCCGCCACAGGGTGGCCTATGCAGTGGGTTTGGTTAGGGACGTAATCCAACAGAAAAGAATAGGGGAGTGGTCACTGATTCCATCCGGGAGAACTTGTAGATTGCAAACTTGGTTAGGTCGGTTGATGAGGACTACATCCAGCCTAGAGAGACTGCCTGGTGCCAAAGGTCAAGGAAACTGTCTTTTTGGCATTGAGAAACAACTGGTTGGAGCAGAACCAGAGATGAACATCCCTGAAGTCCTGCTGGGAGTCTGGACTCCACCTCAGTGGTTATATGGCCTGATATATACAGAACGGTGACATCCACCTACATGTGAATGGATGTGTGTGGGCAGGCAGAGGATAGGTCATTTAGGAAGATGGAGAACAGCAGCAGGCCAAGGACTGAGCCTTGGGGTACACCAGTGGAGAATTGGAGGGGGGAAGAGGTGGTATTACCAATCCTGACAGATTGGGACCTACCTACAAGATAAGAGCAGAACCAACTGGTGGCCTCAATGGAGAGCCTGGCTTCAGCGAACTGGGTCAGGAGGAACCGGTGGGAGACAGTATTGAAAGCCTTTGCCAAATCTATAAAAATGGCAGAGGTGATGAGACCCAAGTCCATGCCAGTAAGGATAGAGTTTGTAAACCTTGGGAGGGAAGTTGTGGTGGAGTGTGACTTCCTAAAACCAGACTGGTAGGGTGAGAAGAACGAGTAGGTGTCAAGCAAGGTGGTGACCTGAGAGAGAAGAATGTGTTTCTGAAGCTTAGCAAGAATTGGGAGGAGGGAAATCGTGCGATACTTGCCGGTGGAGGAGGGGTCACCACTTTTGGGGAGGAGAATGATGGTGGCATGCTTCCAGTCCAATGGGATTGAAGCAAGTGTGAAGGAGAGGTTAATAAGGGAGGCCAGGGGAATAGCAATGGCAGGTGCTGACAGGTGGAGCATTTTATCATCAAGTCTGGAGGGGCATTTTCCTTTGGTAGGATTTAAGGCTAGTAGGGCTTTGAGTAATTCCGGCAGAGTAACTTGTCTAAAGGACAAAGTGGCATTTGCAGCAAGGGAATGGGCAGGGGGAAGGGGGAATAGGGGTTGCCAGTGGAGGTGAAAGGGTGGCTAGGAGAGCTGAGGTGCAATTAGTAAAGAAGGAGTTGAATTCTGTGGCTACTGCAAGTGGTTCCGTGACTGTATAGCCACCAGCGCTAATGGTTGGGTTGGGAAGAGACCTCATCACTTTCCAGAATTTAGTGGGGGTTTATGTTAGTGCGGAAAGGGGTACCAAAGTAATTTGCTTTAACATGGCGTATTTGTTTCATGCATGCGTTATGTAGTTAGTGGTATTTTTGGTAGTCCGTGGGGGAACCTGTGATTTTGAAAGATTACTTGCAATTTAAACAACATCAATTGGGTTCCCATAGCAGTGGCTGCCTATACTCTGTGTAGAGAATGATTAGTATTAATGGTTACCAAGTTAACAAATAACAAATTAATTTTATCTTGTTATAACAGGGTCCCAATACAATAATAATAAGGTGAAGGTTAAATCATTTTCCACTTATCCTATTAATTTCATTGCTCCTTTAGCTTTTATATTTAGGTCAAATGTGGTAGCACTTTAGTCATGACACATAAGCACATGTATTTTACACTATTTAAAGGTGTTGGTGTTATGGCCACACATCTCTGATGAAGCTTGGTGGTCAGTCGAGTGAAACGCAAGATTGTTTTATGCAACCTGCCTGCATTTTGACATTATTTCAGTGAGCCAGAACATTCTGCACTGTTGCACTTTGTTAAAATAAAGCACTTTAAATATGACCTGACTGGGTACTGTCGTAAATTTGATCATTTAAAGCCTTGAACCTCATCCCCCTCTGAAATAGTTGACCCATACAAACTGGGAACCAACAGCTTTGTCAAAATCTATAGATGATGCTACAGCATATTTTCATGGGAAATGTCTAGAGATTTAGAACAAACATGCCCCTCTGTGACGCACCAGGGTCAGGGGCGATCACCACGCATGGATCACCATGCAACTTTTGGCATGCCAAAGAGCCCGGGATTAAGCTTGGAAGACCTATAAAACTTCTAAACTCCCTAACGACCACAACATATAGAAACAGACACATAGAAGTTGATGGCAGAAGAAGACCGCTAGGTCCATTTATTCTGCCCACTTGTTTTAGACCTATTTTGACACTGTAGTTGCCCTTAGTATTCACGGTTCCCTTGTGTCTATCCCATGCATTCTTGAATCGCCCCACGGTGTTGACCCCCACAGCCTCTTGGGGCAGGCTGTTCCAAGTGTCCACCACTCTTTCTGTGAAGAAAAACTTCCTGGTGTTTGTAGAGAACCTACCTCCTTGAAGCCTGAGATCATGTCCCCTGGTCCTGAAGCTCTTCTTGAAGTGAAAAAGTTCCTGTGCCTGTACCTTGTTAATGCTGTTTATGTACTTGAATGTTTCAATCATGTCCCCTCTCTCTCTTCTCTGCTCCAGGGAGTACAAAGTCAGTCCCCTAAGTCTTTCCTCATAGGTCATGTACTTCAGACCCTGAATCATTTTTGTCGCCGCTGTCAGTACTCTTTCCATCTGGTCAATGTCCTTCCTGAGGTGAGGCCTCCAGAACTGGACTCTGTATTCCATGTGAGGCCTGACCAACGATCTATACAGTGGTAGTACCACCTCTCTCTCCCTGCTCATGATTCCTCTCCCAATGCATCCCAGCATTCTGTTCACCTTCAATGTTGCCTTTTCACACTGCTTACTAACCTTCAAGGCATTTGAGATTATAATTCCCAGATCTTGTTCCTGGTTTGAGGCTGCCAGTCTTTCACCTCCTAGGTAATACTTCTTTCTTGGATTTTTCTTTCCTATGTGCATGATCTTGCACCTTTTGGCTTTAAATCTCAGCTGCCACTCTCCAGACCATTCTTTTGGTTTCTTGAAGTCAGTTTCCATCGTGCTCACTCCTTCTGGGATGTCCACCCTGCTACTGTACATATCTTGGTGTCATCTGTGAACAGACACACCTTCCCTTCCAGTCTGTCAGTGATGTCTGCTATGAAAATATTGACGAGCACAGGCCCCAGCACTGAGCCCTGGGGCACCCCGCTGGTCACCCTGCCTTCCATCAATTGCACTCCATTAACCTGTATCCTCTGGATTCTGCCTTATAACCAGTTTTGTACCCATCTGACTACTTCTGGACCAACCCTTGTATGGTCAAGCTTCTTTACCAGCCTTATGTGTGGAACCAAGTCAAAGGCTTTACTAAAGTCTAGGCAGACCACATCTACTGCCCCACTGTTGTCCACTATTTTTGTAATGTAGTCAAAAAACTCGAGCAGATTTGTCTGGCATGACCTACCTGCTGTGAAACCATACTGTTTAGGGCCTTGTTGGCTGCTAGTTTCAAGGAATGCTATGATCCTCTGTTTGAGTAATGTCTCCATTAGTTTCCTACTATAGACATGAGGCTCACCAGTCTGTAATTACTAACCTCTTTGCAACTACCTGATTTGTGAAGTGGAACCACTATTGTCTTTTTCCAGTCTTCAGGTACCACACCACTCTTCAAGGATTTTGTAAATAGAAACACCAGAGGGGCTACTAATTCTGCCCCCAGTTCCTTAAGTACCCTGGGGTGCATCTGGTCTGGTTCCATGGCTTTGTCTGCTTTTAGTTTATTTAGCAACTCCCATACTTCGGCTTCTGTAAAGGGACTCGTGTCTACCCCTTGTCCTGGGGTGTTGTGTTTTTTAAGGGTTGGGCCATCCCCTGGGCCCTCTTTGGTAAATACCGAGCAGAAGTATTTGTTGAGGATTTCAGCTTTCTGTGGGTCACATTCGGTGCATTTTCCTTCTTCAGCAGGAATCTTTACTCTCCCCCCTTTTGTCTTCCTACTTTCCCTAATGTATCTAAAAAATGATTTGTCTCCTCTCTTTGCCCCTTCTACCATCTTTTCCTCTGTCTGGACTTTTGCCTTTCTAATTTGTTTGCTTGATTCTCTCATTATATTTGGCTCCCTTGCATCAACATATTAGGATAATAAGAGGTTTAAGTAGCGGTCACTGTTAGGCGAATGCAGACACGCATCAGAATGCAGTCCACCATCATTCCCAATCAGCCTGCATGCCGACAACACACCATGCATACATAATGGCGTGAGCACATCTAAGAAAGGTCCACTGCAATGCGAGCAAAGCTCGTCATAAACAGCAGACCTCCCGACGTGCTTTCCCTGGTGAGAAAAAAACAATAACATGGCACACTGCCAGCCATAATGCCGACTTTGGGGTGCCCAATCCCCTGTTGGCATGCTCTGTCCCAATGTGTATGTGCCGATGGGGGCCTCCCCATCGACATAATACCCATTTGTTATATGCGGGGTCCCCAATCCCCTCGGCTCTTGCTCCCTTCATTGTGTGTCAACAGAGGTGCCCAATCCACCGTTGGCTGCAGCATCCCCTCCCCAAAACATTTGAGGTGGCACACTGGGAGACCACCCCAGTGTGCCAAATAACTCCCTGAAAAATAAAAACCATCCATAAGTTTTTTCTTTTTAAACCCTGTGAAAAAGAAAATGGTCCCTTAATCCTTGCCATCTCCCTGCCTCCCGCAACCCGCCCACCCTCGCACCTGCTCCCCCACACACCCCCACCTTACTTACCTCCGGAGTTGGCAATGATCTCTGGTGGACCAGGAACACGTCTGCACTCTTCAAAGCAGACTGCGAACTGAGAAATGCTGGTAAGCTGTATAATGGAATAAATAGGGTTTTCAACTTTGATGCATATCTCAGGCATTTTGGAATTTTGGCACCAAATTTTCAACACGGGGTTTGGGACCCCTCCTCATGAATTCTGGCACTGTCATGGCGTTAATCAGCTTGAGGAAAGGTGATTTTGTGGTCACTGCGGGGAATCACCTTCCGGGACGATTAACGGAAGCAGTGCCAGTGTTCATAATTGGGCACTCTCAAAAGCCTATGCTGCAAATTGGTGAAAAAATTCAAACAATGGCTGTTTCTAGAGCTATGCATTGCGCTGTTTCCACACTACATAACCGTTGAATTTGTAATATTTTCACTCCAGATTTTCAAAACTGGCATTTTCCACACCTCCTTATGAACAGTACAGCTGCCATTTTACATATCCTGGTTGAAATGTGTTTTCGCACATCCGGCACAGAATAGCGCGGTCACTGTACGAAATCCGTTTTCGGGACAGTTTGAGAAAATGATGGTGACACTGTTCATGAGCAGAGGTCCTAAAATGCCGATGTTGAAAATTTGGTGCCGAACGTCCATAAAATGACTGTGTTAAAGTGTGCATTGCACAGTTTCCACGCACCTTTGTAACTTCGCAAATTTGCAATATTTCCATGCCAGATTTTCAACACTGGCATTTTTTCACACCTCCTTATGAACAGTACAGCTGTAATTTTTCACATCCTGCCCAAAATGTTTTTCCGCACAATGGCGTGGTCGCTGTGGGAAATCAACTTTTGGGACAGATTAACAAAATCACAGTGCCACTGTTCATGAGGGGAGGTCCCAAAATGCTTGTGTTAAAAATGTGGCTAACAAACTCCCCAAAATAATTGGGTTACGGATGTGTGTTGCGCAGCTTCTGTGCATGCTCATGACTTCACCAATTTTTCATATTTTCACTCCAGATTTTCAACGTTGCCATTTTGTTATGCCTCCTCATGAACAATACAGTTGTCATTTTCCACATTCTGCCCAAAATGTGTTTTCATCCCTGTGGCGCCAAGCGGCATAGCCACTGTGCAAAACCACCTTTCAGCTAACAAACTGATTGTGCCACTTTTCATGAGGTGGGCTCACGAAAAGCCCATGTTGGAAATTTGGAGTGAAAATACCAACACACGCCTATGGTGTTAGGGTTCCCAACTGTAGCACCCCACCCTGTAGAGATCTACAGGTGTCAGGGGTGTGACTTGGGATCATTGACTGTAATGCTCATGCCATTCCACCCCCCCCCACCCTGCAGCCAGTGACAGGCATCATGGTGTGCCTTGCACTGTTCGGCCACAAAGTTCACCCCATTCTCCTATACTTCACCCACCTCAGCGTATTTCCTCATGGAATGGGGTAAGAATAATGCCCAAAGACACCAAAGCACACCACAACACTTGTCAGTGTCTAAAGAGTAGGGCGAGGTACAATGGCATGAGCGTTATAGCTCATGACCCAAAGGCACACCCCAATGCCTGTCAGTATCTACAGGGTGGGGCTGGCGTCACTTCAATGCTACTGCCATTCCTGTTATGCGTCTAACTCCGGCTACACCAATGCCAGTGAGACAACATTCGGCATTGACAGATGCTTGTTTTTTATTTGCATAACTCCCAGTCTTTCTCAGTTTGGTTTTCCTGGTATATGCTGTACACCTTCTTTTCTTTGACTGTGGTAGCCATTTATTTGGAAAATCATAAAGAATTTCTTTTTGCTTTGGTGACCCATCTGGCACATTGATCTGTGTCAGTCTTTATTGCTCTCGAGTCTCCCCCACGTGACCTCAACCTCTTTTTCCATTAACTGGCTACTTACATTGTTCCTCATTTTTGGGAAGTCAACCTTTCTGAAATCTAGCACCTTTATCTTCGAGTGGCTGGTGTCCTGTGTTATGTTAACCTTAAAGATTACCATGCGTTGGTCGCTGCTGGCCATATGACATCCCACTTCGATGTCCTTGATCCTTTCTGAGTTTGTGAGGACAAGATCAAGAATGGCATTTCCTCTTCTTGGGGTTTTAACATGCTGGCACAGTTCCATGCCTTGCAGTAACAATAAGAAGTCCCTACTTCTTCTTGAACTTACATACTGCACTCTACTCAAGTGCAAAAATGCTACTCATTTAGCAAAAGCTGATTACTTCTGTGCTACCTTCCAGTCTAACTTAAATAAACCATCCAAATTCTGGAAAGTCATACACTCCCTCTTCACCCCCCCTTCTCACCACCTATCCCATTTCTTATAATAAACAACACTTAAGTTTCTGATCACCTTAGTGTTGCCACTGAATTTAATTCCTATTTCACCTCCTGTGCCTCTGCCCTCCTATCCTCACTACCATCTTCCCTGTATGCTGACTCCCCTTCCTTTCCCAGCCTACCCTTCCTGTAACATCTTCTCCTCTAAAATTTCTCCCTCAGATACCATGGATGCATTGTATGCTCTTACTCCTTCCAAGAGCAACTCACCGGATGGACTGAAACCTAAACTGCTATATCTATCTGTTTCTGCTATCTCAGCTCCGCTACATAATCTTCTCAACCTTTGCTTTGTAACAGCTACCATCCCATCTGCTTGGAAACATGCCATTGTTCTTCCCCTGCCTAAGTGCATTTGTTACGCACCTGCAAACTATCATCCCATTTCACTCCTTCCTACCTTTGCTGAGCTTCAAGAACATCTGGATCTCTCACAACTCTCGTTATATCTCTCCGACTCGAACCTCTTCACTCCATTCCAGTCTGGGTTCTGGAAGAACCATTCCACTGCCACCTCCCTGATTAGGCTCACTGACTCCATCCTCTCAGGGATGGACTGTGGCATATCACTTCTGCGATTTTTGTCAACCTTGCAAAGGCTTTCAACACCATCTCCCACACCCATCTACTAAACACCCTCTCCGCAGGAGGCTTATCCACCTCTGTCACCAACTGGTTCACAGCCTACCTAGTAGGCAGGACCCAGTCTGTCAGAATAGCTGACACCACTTCCACTCCACTCCCCATTAATACTAACATCGTGAAGGGGTTCATGTTGGGCCCTATCTTATTCTCCATATTTCTAAATGACCTTCCCTCAGCCTGCTCATCCACCTCTATCCACAAGTACGCTGATGACATGGTGCTCTTCAGCTCCAGCCAGTCCCCTGATGAAGTAGCAACCTGACTCCAGCATGACTTCGATAAAGTTCAGCACTGGTTTTGCTCTCATCAACTCTCCCTCAATGCCAAGAAGACAGTCCTCAATGACCTTTGGCACTAGGCAGAGGCGCTCTATGCTCCCCTTCCTGCCCTCCTTTCATACCATTGATGGCACAGTCCTTGAGGACACATCATCCTTTAGGTAGCTTGGGGTGTGGCCTGACCAACACCTCAACTTCTCTAGTCATGTGGACGCCATCCTGGAAAAGCTGCTCCCCAAGCTTGGTGTATTATTCAGGAACCATAGCTGCCTCCTGCTACTGGCCCAATGTGAACTTGTCCAGAAGAAGATCCTACCTATCTTTGACTAATGTGATGTAGTCTACAGTGCTGCTCCTAAGTCCTCCTTATCCAGATTGGACACCATTTTTAACTCCTTCTGTTATTTCCCTCTGGACTCAATCAATCAATCATTTTTTTATTTATATGGCACCTTTCAACTGCCAAGGCACCTAACAAAACAATTAAAACAACTATAGCATAACATTACATATATTATAGATATTATACAATGCAGATAAAGCTGACAAACAGTGTTGGAGTCCATGCCTGAATCCATAAAAAAGTTCTGAGAGCCTGTTTAAATCCCTCCACAGTTGTGCACTCCTGTAGCTGTCAGGGTAGAGAATTCCAGAGGGTAAGGGACGCATGCATTAATTCATGGGCCATGGAAGATTTTAAGAAAACCCTTGAGATCTCTAGCAACCCCTTGTCAGCTGAGTGGCATGATTGCCCAGGGTAGTAAGGGACTAGAAGCTCTTTCAGGTAGTCTGGACCCTGTCCATGTAAGGCTTTATAAGTCAGAAGTCCGACTTTGAAGGTGATTTGCCACTGTACCAGCAGCCAGTGCAGTTCACGCAGTACTGGAGAAATATGACAGGACCGAAGGGTTCCTATCAGTAACCAGGCCACAGAGTTCTGCACCAGCTGTAAGCAGCGAATATCCACCCCCAGTATCCCTAGGTATAGGGCACTGCAGTAATCCAGGTGTGAGGACACAAAGGCATGGACCTGCATGGGAAGGTCACCAGACGGAACAAGATGCTTAACTCTGGAGATACTCCTCAGATGGTAAAAAGTGGATTTGATGACAGCTGACACCTGCGAACGTAGTGTCAGCACTTCGTCAAAGATTAACCCCAGGTTTTGCACCCATTCAGAAGTTGGGAGTGGTAAAACCCAAGAAAAAGTCCTGAGGGTAAACCCACCCCCAACCCCCCATCCGGCGACCCGTGTCCACCACCAGCACCCCAGCCTTTTCTGAGTTCAACTTCAACTAGCTTGAATTCGTCCACTCCTGGATTTCTGTGAGGCAGTTATTAAATACTGAGAGAGCTCTATCCTGGTCAGGTGCAAAAGAAAGGTAGAGCTGGGTATCATCAGCATAGCAGTGGAACCTCAGTCCATACCTTCTTACAATGTCTCAGAGGGGTAGCATGTACACTGGGAACAACATGTGGGACAACACCGATCCCTGAGGATCCCCACATGATAACGATACTGGGTCAGAGGAATAAATCCCCAACACCACCCTCTGAGTTCTTCCAGTGAGGAAAGATGCAAACCACCTGAGGATCATACCTGACAGGCCACAGATGAACCTCAAGCAACCAAGCAGAACCCCATGGCCCACTGTGTCAAATGCTGAGGAGAGATCTAGAAGAACCAAGATGGAACAGTTCTTCCGATCTCTTGCCATCAAGAGATCATTGAGCACTCGAACCAGCACTGTCTCAGTACCATGCCTCTTTTGAAAATCGGACTGGAGAGGTTCATAGATATCATAGATGGTCAAATGGTTCTCCAGTTGTACGGCCATTACTTTCTTGACCACCTTCCACATAAATGGGAAGCTCAAGATTGGTCTGCACTTCGCATGGCAGTCTGGGTCCAAAGAAGCTTTCTTCAGGAGGGGTGTCACCACCGCCTACGTCAGGGAACTAGGAAACTCACCTGTTTCCAAGCAGCACCAGACTATCCATGCTAGGACTGGACCAACGATGTCACTGCAACCCACAATTGGGGTGGTTGGTTCTGGGTCCAAACTACAGCACATAGGGTGCATACCCTGGACAATCTGTATGACATGCACAAACACCGGCCGGTTGAAGGTACTCCAGGAAAACTGAGGGGCAGTGACCGAACACCTATTCAATGCGATGCCCATAGAGTGTGCCGGTTGGAGTTCCGCCCTGATGTCAACCACCTTAGCCGCAAAGAATCGAGCAAGCTCATCGCACTCAACTTGCGAAAACACTTTTTGAACCAGTAGACAGGCTGGATTGCACAGTCTGCCCATGGTTCGAAAAAGCTGAGCAGGTCGGTTCTAAGCGGCTGCAATCTCCCCGGACAGGAATTCTGCCTTCTTACGGGTGACTGTGGATTGATAGGCTTGATAATGGTCCATCAATCTAAGGTGATCGGCATCTAGGGTGGCTCTCTGCCAGCAGTGCTCTAACCTTCGTCCTAGTCACCACATCTCCCTCAAGGACCCATCAAACCAAGGGAACCGAGGGTGAAGGGAGAGAAAATGAACTCAGACAGGAGCAACGGCATCCATGGTCGTAGAAATGTAGGCCATCGCTAGGGCTTCTGGGTCACTGTTTGCCGATGAAAGGACCAATAGGTCAAGCACTGCCATCAGGCCTTCAGAGCTTACATCTTGTAAAGGGCAGTACCTGATCATCTCCACAGGGTAGGCCTATGAAGGGGGGCACAAAAACTGAACCTCACGGTGTAATAATTGGACCATCCGACTGGATCACTCCCAAATCCGAGGCTTTGATCCCCAGGAGGAAAGCTAAGTCAAGAGAGTGACCGTGTTTATGGGTAGCAGTGGAAACAATCTGTGTAAGGCTCAGAGATGACATCAACTGGAGGAAGTGCTGACCAAAGTGCGAGAGTTCATCATCGACCCAGGCATTAAAGTCACCCAGGACCATCAGCCTGGGTGACTCAAATGTCATGTCGATCACGAAGTCCGCCACTTCCTGAAGGAAATGCTTCTCATCCCTGGGTAGACGGTAGATGAGGGTGATCCTACACCTGCTACCACAGTACACTTAAATGACTGATTCTCCTCAACTGGTACATTTGTGAGGCCCAGTTCGGTCTTGAAACAGACCGCAAACCCCCCCTCGACCTAATCTCAAGCAGCTGATCACCGAGTACCCAACCGGAGTTGCAGCCTCCAATATGGGGCCAGAGTTCTTGTCGAGCCAGATCTCGGTGACACAAGCTAGGTCCGCTGTTCCCACAAGATCTGCAATAATTGCATTCTTGTTTTTAATGGACCTGGCATTGCATAACACTGCTCAAGTTGGATGAGCTTACAGGGCCATCCGAGTCACATGCTCACCAAAATCGTTAGTGCCCTTGGGTATGGAGACCAGACATGGAGAACCACGGTCTGGATTCCATTTCACCCCATGGCATCTTCTAGAGCTTACGACCCCAATGCAGTGGCCCCGCTCATTCACCCTCCACTGTTTGCCCCCCAACTCCCCTCCCCTCGGTGAGCAATACCCAGCACTCTATAGTGCTGGTAGGTTGTAAACTGCAATTGGGGTGGAGATAAGGGGGCAGAGGGTGCAAAGGGTGGAGGATGAATAGCGCACAACCATGGGGGCAGGCCTCCAGCACATTTCAATGACCCAAATAAGACTACACAATCTACTAGATAAAATAAAATAACAAAACAACCTTAATCACTAATATAACTACATATACACACAACAAAAATCACTTTACAAATAAAAAATAAATCCCTCAACTCTCACTTCAAGGGGGGGTGGGTTAAATAAAATCTATAACCAAATAAATTTTCATAAACTAAGAACAGAACTATCCTACTAACAATGCAAACTTATACCCAACCCAAAAAACTATATATAAAAATTGACAAGAATAAACAAAAAATGTCCTGATCATCCAGTCCACGCCTGCAAATTTAAGTTAATCACAATCTGAGCATAAACAGCCAGAGAACATTTAAACTGTAACTGATAACTGGGGAGTTCGAAAATGTCAGCCCCCAATGGTCCTTTCACCACCAGAGGAGACCAGCTGATGAAAAAGTCTCGAAACTTTCCTCAACCCCCAAAATACTCTTACTACAAGGGGGGGAATTAGAATGTGTCCAAACTTTTTAATACCAAGGCACACTCTCACTGTACCACAGGTAAAAAGCAAAAAAAAGGCACTCTCACTGCCTTAAACAGAAATGTAAATGAACAACAGAGAAGAGTCTAGCCATATTCGAGGGGGAAAAAGTCCAGGATAGCCGGCTTTGATGGTAGTCTGCTCTGGAGCTGGAGAAAGCCCCAACAAATCCTGCTGAGTAGCCAAACTGCAGGTGCACAGCCACTGCTGAGTCCCCCACCCAGGCTCACTTTCCAGCAGGCCCCAAGGAGAAACCCTAGGGGACACCGGTCTAAATTGCTGGCTACCCAGTGGAATAGAGCCAAGACCTCTGCTCAGCCGCACACTGCAGCTCTCCCACCCACAGGATCAGGGCATTAACTCTGAGCACCAAATCAAAAGCTCATCTTCATAAACCCACTACTCCTGGACTCAAATCAGACTGACGCTGTTTGGAATAAAATCCTCTGTGAATAATCCAATAATCCAATCCAATAGAATAATCCAGTAGTCTTCTCTTGAATAACCAAATTCTCCTCTCCGCTTTCCAACTGTGAGTCACAGTGTGTTCCCAAAATCTTCACCAGCAACCACAGTCATGCACAAAGCCACAAAACTGGCAACAAAACTTGATAGGGTATCCAGCAGTATAATGGCTCCCATAGAGTTCATCGAAGTGAAGAGGCAGCAGTCTGACAAACTGAAAAAGCAGGGGTGGTAATGGGCCAAGACAGGATGGCCCCAGTGCACACTTCGAAGCGGTCTTCTGCAGACACCCCGATACTGCTCAACTGTTCGGCACACTCTAACTGTGGCACCTCACTCCAATTCCAACTGGAAGAGGCAAACCACACAGTAAAAAGTTCAGGGCAACAATTAAATACCAGACAGCCCAAAAGTAGACAGTATACATGGGAGAACAGATGAACAAATAAAACTATTCCCCATAATGAAATAATGATAAATAATAAACAAAAGTAAACTTAAAAACACTAGGCTGTAAGAGCAGCCAACGACACTCCCAGCCCGGCGGCCATCTTTCATGGTATGGCCAGTCATCACTGTAACCTTTACCACTCACTGGCTTTTCCCTCATTAGAAAATCAACACCACCTCCACTGTGCAAAATTAATGTCTAAATTTTGGTTTGGTACACTTCCCCCATCTTACTTCCTTACTATCCATCCTTCCACCTCCTGCCCATTGTCTTGACTCTTTCGACTCCTGTTTATTTATTTTAGTTTTATTTTGGTTTTTGTTGACTGGGTAAGTATGCTAGACAAATTCTGCCTATTTTCAGGCATGACCCGTGGAGGGGGATACAGATGAATGCCAACTGATCTTGAACCAAATTAAGCTGTTAGTGGTATTTTTAGTGAATGGGGGGAAATTTGGCCAGGATACCGAGGAAATTCCCCTACTCTTCCTGGTAGGGGGTGCTGTGACTGGTGCTGCAATGACCAGTCTGTCTGGAGAGTCACGGAGGATGGATGTGTCTGGGACCGGGGAGCAGGTCTTCTCTCTGGTCATTGAACTATGTGAGGCTGACAAGGAACAGGAGAATTTGAATGAGGAGTTATTTATTCTGGCTGAAGAACAGATAACTAACCTGGATTGCAGAACAGAATCCCAGAAGATGGCAGCAACGGGGCAAAAGGTGGAGGAAATCCACAAGCTTATTGCTGAAGAAGAAAGGAGATTTCTAAGGAAAAAAGCAGAACTCTATAAGAAATTGCAGGAGCAGGGGATGAGTGGAGAGGTGGACTGTACAGAATGAGAGGACTACACTGATGCACACGTAGACATTTAGATGGATGACCGAGGAACGAATATGGGAGCTACGGAGGAAGAAGATATGGAGAACCCCCAGGATGGCTCTCTCCGATTACTAAGGTACCTTAGTTTGTGGGTGGTACAAAATCGGATGGGAGTGGGGGCAAGAAAGTAAAAAGGAAGAAATTGTGCTGCAAGGCTGTTCTTCTAAGTTAAATACTAATGAGCGGCTGCAGCAGACGGAAGATTTTTCTGTTGGGAAACAAATGGTAGCTACAAATCTTGAGCCCAAAAAGATGCATTTTACAATCGGGATTTCTACAGGAGGGTCTGGAAAAAAAACTGTCTAGCAGAGAAATACAGGATAACGTATGGGGTGCAGTGTGTTATGAGAATTTATCACACAACCGAGTTGTTGGATGGCACATAAACCCAGAGGGCAAAGCCTGAGGGGTTTATGATAGCCATCCAACAATGAGGGTGTGTGTTAAATTTAAGGTAAGACACTGCACCCCATATTTAGTTATATGTAATTGAAGGGTTCTAACTTTTCTTTATGGTCAGCACGTTTACATGCAGTCAGTTTTCCGATTCTGTGTGGGTTTCTGAGATTTCAGTTTTATGAGTCGGGAAGGAAGACTGCAGGTAAATGGGATATTTTCTAGTTTTGCAACCTACCCGATTTCTTGAAAAATCTGATTATGTCTCCTGGAGTTTTCTCACACAAATCAGAAATCACGTAGATGTAAACACTTGCGTGCAGGTGTTTCCAAAAAATCTTACTCGCGCATGCTCTGTGACAGTACACTAACCAGCTTGACAACCGATGTGAAATGCGTGAGATAACCGTTTCCGTCTGACCGGATTTTTTTTTGCCAGATGGGAAGTGTGCTGTGGAGATCTGTGTTGCTGTGGCTGAGCAGCTTGAATTTGACAGTTTCGAGCTGTCTTGCGTGTCTAGTTTTTTATGGAAAAAAGCTGTGTGAATGCCATAATACCAACTCAGGTATTACTGTATTTAATGCATGTTTTTTCCTATAGGAAAAAAATGGAACCCAGTCATTATATACAGAATAAAGGGAAAAAGAGCAAAGGGAATGGTGGGGAAGTGGCTCAGGTGCCTCTACCACCAGCATGTACAAAATCGGCTGTAGTGTTGACAGACCCTACAACAGCACCTGCAGACTGGGTGGCTAAGTCCTTAGAAGCAACAGGATGGGATGTTAGCATCTTGAGATTGCTTGATAAGACAGTGGGTCTTGTATACCAGAAAGAGTGCTCTGGTCAGGCCAGTACTTCCCAAACCTCACAGATAATGCCTGGACAGGTGATTGTGGGTAATGAAACAGAAAATATGACTGAGACAGTTACAATTATATCTGTCATTAGGGAGCTGGAAGGAGATGACACACAGCAGGGGTTGGAGAATGACTCCCCCATCCCAGCTCTTGAGGCTGCTGTGCAGATAATGGAAAATGTGCCTAATAGTCCTATAGTGTCTGCTCCCTGTAATAATGAAGCAGGTATTCCCACTGTACCTGCAAATGCATGGCATGAAAAAGCCAAAGAAAAACTGATTCCAAATACTATTAGAAATGCCCCAGAGCCTGCCACGAGGCAAAATGCGGTCAGGCTTAAATTCAGAGGAAATGCAACTAATATACCAGATAGGCTGTTTGTGGGGCGTGCCTTGTTGAAAAATAGTGTTAAGATTTATACATACGAGATCTATGCCCCGATTCATATGCCTGGTGATACCATATAATGAGGTTACTTTTAAACATCTGTCTGGCCTAGAACATTTCTGGAAACTTAACAGTTGCTGAAAAATTGCCCCCTGTGGAGACCTTTTTTAGCAATACCATTAACTAAGCTCATGCACAAAACAATTACAGTCCTCTCTTGAAATGAAGGAGTTAATGTGACAGACATTTCATACTGGTTGAAGCAGCATTGCATAGTGAATGGGTATCCTGAGCCCATCTTGGATGAAGATCATTTATGGACAGGGGGATGGAAATACAAAATCACCCCAAAACAAGAGAAAGGTGTGATACAGTTTTTTCCAACCTGTTTTTTTTTTGGGAGAGACAGGGGTGATATTTTACCCTGGCCAACCTCAAGCATGCTACAAATTTGGGGAATTGGGGCACCTCAGCAATGTCTGTGAGAAACAGAAGTGTGGACTCTGTGGAGAGATTGGGCATTATGGAGCACAATGCAAGCAACCTCTCAAGTGTAATCTGTGAGGAACATGGCCATACATTTAGAAATTGTTCTTGGGCATCTCACAATAGTAATGACCAGACAGTGAGGGTGGAACATGATTTCTATGTGGCTACAGTACAGAAAGAAAAAATGTGTGCATATGAGTTAATGGCTCAACTGAATGCCACAGTTCCTGTGCCACAGAGAGAGCTATATCCGAGGTCACCTGTACAGGGAACTACTGAGGTTGTGGTACAGCTGGAGCAAGGTATGACCCCCAGACCTCAGATCAGAGATTACAAGAAACTGATAATAATTTGCAGGGCCAAGGCAAAGATCAGGTCCCTGCCAATGAGGAGCAAGAAGGAGCACTCCTGAATGATGTTCATTCAGGGCAAGAGATCCTGGCTGAAGAAGAGTGGATGAAGACTGTGATGCCACTACCAGGATCAGTGGCAGAGCCTCCCTTTCAAAGGGTTACAAGATCAAACTTGCCCACAAAAGTGTTCCTGGACTGGATGAAACTTCAGTACATAATACAGTACATAGGCTGTATTAATGGAGGTAGAGGATGAGGAAGGGGGTGGTGAATCTAATGGATCATCGGTGATATCTTCTCGAATGGAGGTCAACATAGGAATTGGTAATGGTGATAAACCAAAGCAAAAAAAGAGAAAGAATTGAAAATAGAATGGACTAAGTGTTTATCTTGACTTTTTCTGCTTATGTAAACTAATATTAACATCACAACAGTTAATATTAATAGCACTAAAAATGCTGAAAGATGTATACTGTAGTTACGTTTGCTAGTGTGTATATGAGGGGAGGGCAGCTAATTTTTGTACAGGCTACTAGATTGCACATAATTATGGAGTCTGAGCAAGCAAAAAAGGATTGGCATTGGGGTCCTCCTTGTGGTCAGTGGAGGAAGAACCCTGCTCTGGTGTAGGTATTTTGTTCTCCAACATGCATACACAAATTTTAAAGGTCTTGGATATATGCCCAGGTAGAGTTCTGATGGTAGATGTGATTATTTATGGTTTAGCATATAGGTTGATTAATATCTATGCACCCCAGAAGGCAGACAGACCGTCACTATTTCAAACTATAGAACCCGTCCTAGCAACTTGTAAACTAATATTGTGGGAACGGGGAGATTTTAACTGGCTTAGCACCAAGAGATTGGGGTAGAAAAACTGGACCAATTTACAGTGACACACATTTGTTGAATAATGTCCACCTAGGGACAAATGACCTGGCTAAGAAAGGGATTAGAACAGTGCAGGAAGAGTTTGTGGAATTGGGGAGGCGCCTTAGACAAGCAGCACTCATGGTAACCTTCTCGGAGGTGCTGCCCATCTATGGCGTAGGAGAGGCTAGGGTGTTCCGCACCATGGGATTCAATCAGTGGTTGAAAAACTGGTGCAGAGCTCAGGGATTTGGCTTCATTGGGGACTGGGGGTCCACCTGGAATGATGCAAGCCTATACTGGCATGATGGGCTGCACCTGTCCAGGAGGGGAACCGGGATCCTAGGTGATAGGTTTAAATGCTTTATTGGCAAGCATTTAAACTAGCCAAGGGGGGAGGCACTGGAAAGGAGCAGAGAAATCCTAGCCCCAAAAACCATGGTAGTAAGTGCGGTAAACATCAACATAGAGGTGGTGATAGGGAGAAGGGCAGGGGTAAATGGGGAAAGTGACAAAGGCAAGAAGGACAGGGATGGGGCAAAAAGGAGTAAGACCATCAGGAAATGGAGGGTAATGAGTACCAATGCCCGTAGTCTGGGCAACAAGCTCCCTGAGCTGGTGGCCTTGATGGAAGAGGGATGCCTGGATATCATAGCAGTCACAGAAACATGGTACACAGAGAACCATGACTGGGATGTTAACATACCAGGGTACATAACCTACAGGGAGAGACAGGCAGGGAGAAGGGGGGGAGGAGTGGCTCTCTATGTAAAGGAAGGGATAAAAGCAACTGAACAAAAGAGTAAACAGGGTGGAGAGGAGGCACTGTGGGTCACCTTGGAGACTGGAAAGGCCACCAAAATCTGCACAGGGGTTGTGTACAGACCCCCATGTCAGGGGGAGAGAATGGACAAGGATATGATAGAAGGCATTCATAGGATGGCAGAGAAAGGGGAGATACTGTTGATGGGCCAGATGTTAACTGGAGCACATTTGCTGCAGCCACATCCAAGAGCAGGGCCATTCTTGATGCCCTACAGGTGGCAGGCCTCAGACAGCTAGTTTTGGAACCTACTCGTGAGGGAGCAATCTTAGACCTCGTACTCTCAAATGGGGGCAGTGAGAGGATCTCAGATCTAGAAGTGGGTAGCCATCAGGGAACAAGTGACCATCAAACAGTGTGGTTCACGTTAAACTCAGCTACAGAGTCAAGCCATACAAAAGTGAGGGTACTGAACTTCAGTAGGGCTGACTTTGGCAAGATGGGAGAGTGCCTCAGAAAAGCACTAGCAAACAGGCTGGAAGGAGGGGTGGCGCAACAATGGGGAATCATCAAAACTGCCATCACAGAGGCAACAAGCCTTTGTGTGAAGCAAATAAACAAATCAAAATGAAAGAAAAAGCCACTATGGTTCTCAAAAGAGGTGGCTGGGAAAGTCAGGGAGAAAAATATAGCACTCAGGAAGTATAAGGAAACACAAAAGGAGCAGGACAGAGAGCTGTGCCAGTTAAGGCAGAAGGAAGCAGGGAAGGAAGTCAGAATAGCAAAGGCCCAAACTGAGGAAAAGATAGCCAACTCGGCTAAGGAGGGGGATAAAACCTTTTATATGTATATCAGAGAGCGTAAAAAGATAAAGGGAGGGATAGTGAGGTTGACTAAAATGACTGGTGGGTGGGCAGAGGGGAACAGTGAAAAAGCAGGGATACTGAACGAATATTTATGCTCAGTATTCACAAAAGAGGAGGGGGAAGTGCCAATTCTAATTAACAGAAGCATTCTTGATAGGGGGGTCGATCCCAGTCCTTTCACAGAAGAAAGGGTTCTGTAAGAACTCCTAAAACTGAAGGTGGACAAAGCAATGGGGCCTGATGGAACTCACCCCAGAATTCTAAAAGAATTAAAGGGGGAACTAGTGAAACCACTGACTGCTCTTTTTAATAAATCATGGGAGGATGGTGTGGTACCCGTGGACTGGAGGAAGCTGGATGTGATTCCCCTTCACAAAAGTGGGACCAAGACAGAGGCAGGAAACTACAGACCTGTCAGTTTGACCTCTATGGTAGGGAAAGTGATGGAGTCACTTCTGAAGGAAAGAATTGTTGAGTACCTAGAGGTCAGTGGGGCACAGGACACAAGGCAGCATGGGTTCACAGTGGGAAGGTCATGTCAGACGAATCTAATAGATTTCTTTGACTGGGTGACCAAAGTAGTAGACCAGGGAGGGGCTATGGACATGGCCTACCTAGACTTTAGCAAGGCATTTGAAACAGTCCCACACAAAAGATTAATACTCAAATTAACCAGCCTGGGAGTGGGTCGCAGGGTGGTAGCCTGGGTAAAACATTGGCTGGACAACAGGACACAGAAGGTAATTGTAAATGGAGTCCACTCTGAAGAAAGAGGGGTTACTAGTGGTGTACCGCAGGGTTCAGTACTGTGTCCAGTCCTTTTTAATGTCTTTATAAGTGACATTGCAGAGGGACTGGAAGGAAAAGTATGCCTCTTTGCAGATGACACAAAGATCTGCAACAGGGTTGAAACACAAGGAGGCGTGGAAAAGATGAGAAGGGACTTGGCAAGGTTGGAGGAATGGTCAGAAGTATGGCAGCTAGGATTCAATGCAAAGAAGTGCAAAATAATGCACCTGGGAAACAAGAACCCAGGGGAAGATTACACAATGGGGGGGTAGTAACAACAACAGAAAAGGAAAGGGACCTGGGGGTAATCATATCAGATGACCTCAAGGTTAGCAAGCAATGTGAGAAGGCAGTAGGAAGGGCTGGAGTATACTGGGATGCATAGGGAGAGGCATCACCAGCAGAAAACAGGAAGTTGCTATCCCTCTGTACAGACAGTTGGTGAGACCCCATCTGGAGTACTGTGTCCAGTTCTGGAGACCCCATCTCCGCAAGGACATAGACAGGATAGAGGCAGTCCAGAGGCGGGCAACTAAAATGGTGCAGGAGCTGCAAGAGAAGCCGTATGAGGAGAGACTAAAGGAGCTTAATATGTATACCCTTGAGGAAAGAAGGGAGAGTGGGGATATGATAAAAACTTTTAAGTCAAGTCAAATTTATTTAAAAGACACCCAATCCCGGAGGCTCTGGGCGCCGTACAAATTTTAAAAGAACATAATAAATAAATAGAATTACAAATTATAAATAGATCATAGTCTAATGTAGTCTAAACATCAAATGCCTGAGAAAATAGAAATGTTTTCAGGCGAACCTTAAAGATATCTACAGTCGAGGCCTCTCTGACCAAAGCTGGTAATAGGTTCCATAGAGCGGGAGCCACAACGCTGAAAGCTCTGTCACCGGCTGACTTCAGCCTCGCTCTAGGAACGGTCAGGAGGCCACTGCTGGAGGATCGAAGAGGGCGGACAGATGGAGCAGGTGTCAGGAGGACTGACAGGTAACCAGGGCCCTGCCCGTGTAGGGCCTTAAAGGTGAGAAGACCCACCTTAAAGAGGACTCTCCACCTGACTGGCAGCCAGTGCAATTCACGCAGTACCGGTGTAATATGGCAAAACTTTTTCTGCCCAGTCAGTAACCGGGCAGCTGCGTTTTGCACCAGCTGCAGTCTTCGGAGAAGTCCTCCTGTGACCCCGAGATAGAGTGCATTACAGTAGTCCAGCCTAGATGTGACTAAGGCATGTATCAAGGTAGGGAGGTCCAGAGACGTAACAAGGGGCCTAATCCTGGCAATGTTTCTGAGATGGAAAAAACAGGTACGAACCACAGAAGATACTTGAGTCTCCATGGTCAAGTTCCTGTCCAGAATCACTCCAAGACTATGCACCCTAGAGGAGGCCTTCAATGAGACAGCCCCAAGAACAAGTCCAGTTGCTGAGTCAGAGACCTCCATATCACAAGCTCTGTTCGACTCCACTACCAATACCTCAGTCTTGTTAGGGTTCAGTCGCAACCAACTGGAGGCCATCCAGTCACTTATCTCGGTCAGACAGATGTTTAGCACATCCACTGCATTAGATGTTCCTGGGGCAAAGGAAAAATATAGCTGAGTATCATCAGCATAGCAATGAAAACTCAGACCATACTTCCTAATGATCCCACCCAGGGGCAGCATGTACACTACGAACAACATTGGGGCCAGTACCGAACCCTGAGGGACTCCACAAGGAAGGAGATTGGATGTAGATGAGGAATTACCCATCATAACCCGTTGCCTCCTGTTTGTAAAAAAGGACTCAAACCAGTTGATGACAGTACCGGTGAGTCCGCATAACTCCCTAAGGCGGACAAGCAACACACAATGGTCCACAGTGTCAAATGCCGAAGAGAGATCGAGAAGAACAAGAATTGTCCTGTCCCCCCCAATCTCTAGCCCTGAGGAGATCATTCTGCACCCGTATAAGAGCAGTTTCTGTGCTATGTCTGGCCCGAAAAGCCGACTGGAAGGGATCGTACAACTCGTGAGTCACGAGGTGCTCTTCCAATTGAAGCACTACCACCTTCTCCACCACCTTCCCCAAAAATGGGAGGTTGGAGATAGGACGGTAATTCGCCATGATCTCCGGGTCCAAAGATGGTTTCTTTAAAAGGGGTCTCACCAGAGCCTCCTTCAAGGCGTCCGGAAAGACTCCCTCAGATAAGGAACACCGTACGATCATGGCAAACACCGAGCCGACAAAGCCAACGCATCTCATTAAGAAACGCGTTGGCACTGGGTCCAGTTAAGTACACAATGACATTAGATCATAAGGGAGATTGTGGAACAGGGGCTGGATATGGATTTGGATGGGTACACAATGACCTTTGATCACAAGGGAGATTGTGGAACAGGGGCTGGATATGCATTTGGATGGGTACACAGTGACCTTCGATCATAAGGGAGATTGTGGAACAGGGGCTGGATATGGATTTGGATGGGTACACAGTGACCTTAGGTCATAAGGGAGATTGTGGAACAGGGGCCGGATGTGGATTTGGATGGGTACACAGTGACCTTAGATCATAAGGGAGATTGTGGAACAGGGGCTGGATATGGATTTGGGTGGGTACACAATTTTTATTTTTATTTAGCTTTTGTTAACTGGGTACGGGCACTAGCCATAAAATGACTATTTTCAGGCATGACCTGGGAGAGTACAGACATGCAGAAACTTAACAGGATAACAAATTATAAGTGCTTTACATACAGTGAGTTAAAGAGGATACAATATAGCAGAACATACAAAGTAAAGCACTTTACATACAATGAGTTAAAGTGGATACAATATATCAGAGACATACAGAGTAGACCATTCATAAGTTCATAGGTGCCTACCTATGCAATGAATAGAGAGGACCTTGGACAATAAATTATCAAGTGACATATCATATGAACAGAACAAGGTACACAAAAACAAAAACAGGTAATATAAAAGAAAGAAATAACCACTGAGAGCAGGAGGTGTCATTAAGGAAAAGGTCGGTAAGTGAGGAAGAGGGGAGCAAGCCATAAAATTAGATTATATGAGTGTATGTAAGTGTAAGGGAGATGCCTGTAGTGCAAGATTGTATATGGACAGGGAAAGGGAGCCGGAACAGGCTGAGGCAGTAAGAGGGTTATATAGAGGTGAGGAAATACTATTGCATGGCCAGAGACATTAGTCATTAGGTAGGGTGAAAGCAGGAACAGGTATCAGCAATCAGCAAATTCAAGCGCAGTTTTCTCTTAAAGCATGTGTGGGAGTTAGAAAGTCTAATGTCGAGGGGAAGGGAATTCCACAGCTGTGGAGCCGCATGCTCAAATGCAACAGTTCCTTTCCTAGAGCAGCACCGTGGCAAATTCAGAAAGGATTTATCAGCTGATCGTAGACCATGGAGTGTGTCCTGAGGAACAAGCATTGCTACAAGTCATCTAGGGGTTTGATTTCAAATTATTTAATCAATAAGAGAGCCAAGGTAGTTTTTCCTACCAGCTAACAGAGACAGCCAACCAAGATCATTATAAAGCAGACAGTGGTGTTTAAGCCGAGGAACAGAAGAGACATAGCGACATATGTTGTTATACGTACTATCCCATCTGAGTAGGTCAGTTTTATGAGCAGCCCCAAATAAGGGATTAGGTTATAAGGTTAGGGTGGGGAGCAGAATCCCCCTCGCAATGGCCATTTTAGCCGATGGCATGAGCATATCACTAGTCTTATATGCAACACCCAATTTGGAGTTGACAGCTCTGCAAACAGACTGTACATGAAGATTAAGATCAAGAGATTGATCTAGCAAGATGTCCAGGTACTTGAAAGAGGTCACACATTCCAGTAATTGACCTTCTAAGTCCTGCACCATCAGTGCTGTTGTGCAAGCCCAGAGCTTTGGGGCCAATCCAAGCAGCATGGCTTTAGTTTTGCTAGTGCTGACAGCCAGTTTGTGGTCGTATAGCCAGATTTGGATATTGTTAAAGTCAGAGAAAAGGGTTGTGTTGATAGTGTCTATATTAGTAGAACTTGTATAGATGACAAGATCATCAGCATATAGAATAGCAGAGCAGGATTTTAGAGCAGCTTCAATGTTATTTATATAAAGAGAGAGAATAGGAGGGGCCCTAGGATGGAGCCCTGAGGTACACCAATGTTAATGATGGTACTGTTCGATAGAGAGGAATTAAATTTCACCACATGAGTTCTATTTGTTAGGTAGCTTTCATACCAGTCAACAACAGAGGAGGAGAAATACAAGTGTTGAAGTGAGGAGAGAAGCAAAGTGTGATCAACAAGGTCAAAAGCCTTTGTGAGGTCAGTAAAGACAGCCCCAGTCAGATTGCCAGTATCCATTTTTGAGAGTGTCTGTGGTGAATTTAAGGAGTGTAATCATTGTGCTATGTCCTTTCCTGAAGCCATGTTGGGTATCCGAGAGCAGGCTATGCTTAAGTAGATAGTCAGTTGTCTGAGTTGTGACAATTTTCTCCAGGATTTTGCTCAATACCGAGAGTATGGCAATTGGTCTGTAGTTCATGACAACCTTAGGATCCCCTTTTTAAGTACAGGTGTGATCCAAGCAGCTTTCCAGAGGTCAGAGACCACTCCACCTGAAAGTAATAATGTATACATTATGGCCAGCGGTAATGCAATAAGGGGAGCTGCAAGTTCCAAGAGGTGGGATTCAAGGGAGTCTGAGCCAGAGCTGGTATGATCAGAGATGGACTTCAGGAGCTTCAGGACTTCCTTTCTAGACACAGCCTTAAAACAGAATGGAGGAGTACAAGGAGGCACAGGGGACAACACTTCCAACTTATCCAGCCAGGTTCCTGATGAGGAGTGGGAGGACACTGCAGTGGGATCGAAGGAAGAGGTATATCGGGAGAGATCAGAGAAATGTAGGTTGAAAGAATTAGCTATGGTTTGTGAGTCAATGCAATGCACATCATTTATCAGCATATCACCAGGGGTAGTTGACTGTGAGGATCCTAGGAAGGATTTGATGTGTGACCAGAATTTTCTGGGATCATTGACTGAGTTAAACAGTAGGGGCTGGATATTCAAACTGCACCATTCAAAGGCGCAAGTCCTTGTGCTGCGCAAAATAGATGTGCTGGGGTGTGTCCCGTGCGATATTCAAAGGAGTTGCACTATTGAGCAACTCCTTTGAATATCGCTCCCCAGCCATAGCCACTGTGCATGGCGCAGTGGAACATGGCGCAGAGTTGACAGAGTGGAGCAGTCAACTTGCGGTGGCGCAAGTACCATTGCGCCATGCGCAAAATCACGATATTCAAAAGGTGACATGCAAATGGGGCCATAATACATGCAAGGCAGAGGGGGCCATTTGCATGTCATTATAGCCCCATTTGCATGCCATTAGCATGTAGGTGCGCCGATCCCCGAGGACTTGCGCCTGGCGCCCTGCCAGGCAGCAGCCGTCGGGGACCGACGCACCCTGCAGCCTGATCTCGGCAGCAATGTGACTCCCCACCTCCTCCGACATCTCCTGGTGGTCCAGTGGACCGAAATGCCCGATCGCTGCAGAAAGTATACAGACCCACCCACATCCCATGTGCCCGATCATGGGCAGAAAGTATACAGACCCCCATCCCATGTGCCCGATGCGGGCAGAAAGTATACAGAACCCCCATCCCATGTGCCCGATCGTGGCAGGAAGTATACAGACCCCCACATCCCATGTGCCCGATCGCGGGCAGAAAGAATACGAACCCCCACATCCCATGTGCCCGATCGCGGGCAGTAAGTAAGTGCCCCAAAACATCTCCTGGTGTCTGGTGTGGCCCCACCCACCCAGCCACCACCACCCGCTACCCCGGCGGCGGTGCGGCAGCATCCACCCGCCTGCCGCCCGCACCCACCAGCTGACTGGCGGGTGGGCTGCCGCCCATTGGTGCAGAGCTGGAGCCAATGGGTGCAGCCACATGCAATCATTCAGTGCAGATAAGGAGGCAGGCGGATGAAGCCGCCGCTCCGCCAGCTGCTGGGTGGCGAGTCGACTGGATGGCTGGGTGGGGGGGGCCACACTAGACACCAGGGAGATGTTTTGGGGCACTACTTACTGCCCGCGACGGCACATGGGATGGGGGTTCGTATTCTTTCTGCCCACGATCAAGCACATGGGATGTGGGGGTTCTGTATTCTTCCTGCCCGCGATCGGGCACATGGGATGTGGGGGGTTCTGTATACTTTCTGCCCGCGATCTGGCATTTCGGTCCACTGGACCACCAGGGATGTGAATGGGAGGAAGGGGAGCCACATTGATGCCCGCGATCGGGCTGGGGGCACAGGGACTGGGTTGGGGCCAGCCACAGGTGGCAGCTGCTGTGTTGGCGCCCTGCAATGCAGCAGCTCACCTGTGGGTGGCCCTCAACTTAAGCCTTTTTTTTGGGGCTCAAAGTTGTGCAGGCGCAGGTTGGGGGTTGCGCCTGCACAACTCTGCACAGCCCGACTGAATATCGGGCTGTGCAGTTTATGCATGGTTCCTCCCCCTCTTGTTGAGCATTCATTCATTTGCATTGCACTGTTGCTCAGCCTGTTTTCAGTTACGCAACTGCCTCCTGCTGAATATCGCAGAATGGCACAATGTAGGACTTGAGCATGCGCAACCCTGTTGCGCATGGCGCACAACTTTTGAATATTCCACCCCAGGTCTTTACAGTACTTGCTCTTAGCAGCTCTGACTTGTCTTTTACATGAATTCCGTAGCATACGGTAAGCGTTGAAGTCTGTTTGCTGGCCTGATGTTTTGTAGCACTTCCAGAGTTTATCTCTAAGGTGCAAACTTTTGAGCAAGTCTTTGTTTAGCCATCTTGTTTGTTTACCCTTCACTCTCTGGGTGATCTTAGGGGCATGTTTATATTGAACCGTAAGGAATTTAGTGATGAAGAGGTTAAGAGCATCCTGAGAACAGTGTGATAGATCTCCGATCAATCAATTCTAGAAACGTCATACAGAAACACCTCTTGGTCTATGTGAACAAAGTTTGTGAGAGTAACGAGATGTGGTGGAGGAGATGGAGGTGCTCCCAAGTACAGGATGCAGAAAGTAGGAGAGTGGTCAGTTAAGGCATCAGCAAGAGTACCAGCGGCTGAGATGTGTTCGATCCAGTTTACCAGCACCCAATCCAATAGTATGCCTAGTGGTGATGAAGACAGACTTCTAGTCGTTGACCTTAGATCATAAGGGAGATTGCAGAACAGGGGCTGGATATGGATTTGAATGGGTACACAATGACCTTAGATCATAAGGGAGATTGTGGAAGAGGGGCTGGATATGGATTTGGATGGGTACTCAATGACCTTAGATCATAAAGGAGATTGTGGAACAGGGGCTGGATATGGATTTGGATGGGTACACAATGACCTTAGATCATAAGAGAGATTGTGGAACAGGGGCTGGATATGATTTGGATGGGTACACAATGACCTTAGATCTTAAGAGAGATTGTAGAAGAGGGGCTGGATATGGATTTGGATGGGTACACAGTGATCTTAGATCATAAGGGAGATTGTGGAACAGGAACTGGATATGGATTTGGATGAGTACACAGTGACCTCAGATCAAGACGCTGCATTCAATGCCATAAAGCATGAGTGTTTGTTGGAGATGTTATGTCAATATGGGATTCCAGAACTGTTTATTGCTATGATTAGATGCATTTATGAACATGCTAAGGTGATACCGTTAGTTAATGGACACTTAGGGATCCCTATTCACTTGAGAAATGGAGTTAGGCAAGGCTGTCCTTTGAGCCCACTGTTATATGTATTTGCTATTGATCAAATTTTAAGAGCAATAGAAAGATCTGAAGATGTAAAACCAGTATATAATACAGAAGAGCAGATATTTCAGAAAGTGTCAGCCAATGCAGATAGAAACATAGAAACAGGGAATTTGACGGAAGATAAGGACCGCTTGGCCCACCCAGTCTGCCCATATCCCTACCTAATGGATAAGCTGCAGATCCTAGTTAACCAGCAGCCTACTTCTTCCTACCCCCACCCCCTAGAATTGCCTTATGACTGTCCCATGCATGCTTCAATTCCACCACTGTTTTTGACTCCACAACCTCCTCCGGAAAGCCGTTCCATACATCCACAACCCTCTCTGTGAAAAAATACTTCCTTAAATTACCTCTGAGCCGACCCCCTCTATCTTCAAATTGTGCCCCCTTGTTCTTGCACACCTCTTTTTTTGAAAGATGCTACCCTCTTGGACTTTGTTGATTCCCTTGAGGTACTTGAAAGTTTCTATCATGTCCCCCCTCTCCCTCCTTTCCTCGAGGCTATACATATTAAGCACCTTAAGTCTCTCTTCATATGTCTTCCGGTGCAGACCCTGCGCCATTTTAGTTGCCCTCCTCTGGACAGCTTCCATCCTGTCTGTGTCTTTGCAGAGATTGCGTCTCCAGAACTGCATGCAGCACTCCAGATGGGGTCTCACCAGCTGTCTGTACAGAGGGATAATAACTTTCTGTTTTCTACTGGTGATGCCTCTCCCTATGCACCCCAGTATTCCCCCAGCCCTTCTTGCTGCCCTCTCACATTGCTTGCCCACCTTTAGGTCATCTGATATGACTACCCCCAGGTCCCTTTCCATTTTTTTTGTTGTTATCTCACCCCCCAAGAGTGTACTATTACAGTGAAAGATTTGGAGTCTGAAAAGTGAGTCCTGGAAATATTGGTGGAGTTAAATGGAAGAACAGGGATAAAAATTAATACTACAAAAAGTAAGATATTGGTATTGGGCAAGGCACCAGGGCAGGAATATTTCCCCATTTCAGTAATAAAGGAGGAAGGAAAAATACTGGGTCTTTTATTTGGTACAAAACAGACTGAACAAGCAAATTGGGACAAAGTATACGAAGATGCACATAGGAAAGTACAATCATGGAAATTGCAGAAAATGATGAGGAAAAAAATTGTGTATTTACTGAAAGCATACATTATGCCAACCTTTTTATATGTTTCACATATATATCCCTTACAATTTAGCATGCATGCTAAGATAATGGGCCTTTTTTTCCAATTTTTATAGGGAAGTTGGCTGAATCCGGTGAAAAGGGCAAGCACCTATAAAAATAGAAAAGAAGGTGGGCTGGATATGCTACAGCTATTAGTTTACATATTTGGGAATTGTTTTCTAGTGATATAAAGCCACTGGTGATAAGGAAAACTGGCTGAGGGATAGAGAGCCTGAAGAGGTGGGAGGCACAGTTTCTGAAGGAATGGGGATGAAGAAAGTGGCATGTGTCAGATAAAGCCTTGCCTATGTACAGACAACACTGAAATGCATTAGATTGTGGAAGATTACATTACACTGGTTTGTGGATGCAGATAGAAAATCTTTTTATAAAACAGTGGTTGCAAATTGATGTCTAGAAGAATCTAGATTTAAAATCGATGCTCATATAGATAGTAAACTATTGTAGGAAAGTATAATAGAGCCAAGAATTCTGTTAAAGATGCAAGATGTTATACGGTTGTGTGGACATCAAAAATGAATGTCAAAGGTAATCAGAAGCACAAAATGGTGGAAGAGGATGTGTATGGAAGGGACTTGTTGAGGGAAGTAGAGACCATGCAGTATTTATCTTTCAACTCTACATGTATTTAGAGATTTTGGAACTCCCTAGCTGTATTATGGGGTGAGCAACTGTGTGCACAGGTTAATTATGGGATTTTGATATTAGAACAATTGACAAAGGCATGGCAGAAATGGAATAAAAGTACTATATGGGTGGTGTTCACTTGCATTAAGTGGTCCATTTGGCAAACTAGATGCCTAGGAGTATTACAGCAAAAAGAAGCCGATGTACAGAATATACTATTTAAAGTCAAGTTGTAACTAAATAAAGTTTATAACTATGAAAAGAATATGCTAGGAGAAGAGAAATGTCAATATTTATGGAAAGAAATGAATTGGGTAGGTTGAGTAGGGAAGAATGTAAGATGGGACAGTCAGGAATGATAAGAAGATTGCTAAGATTACTAGAATATATTGTTTGTCATGAATGGTTGATGGCATACTCATTTCAAATAATGCTCAGAAATGTCATGATTAAATAAGAACCAGAATTTGTGTTCAGATATTTTTTATTTTAGAGATGGGATTTGGGTTTAATTGTATGAGATTAATCCATTAAGTTATGTTTTCATTAAGGATTATGTTAAAGTGTTATGTTAATAATCTGTATGTATTTTGCAAGTTTCTGTTTTTCTTTGTTAATAAAAATTTCCCCATCTCTTTTTGATAAGTGCCATGGGATCTTTAAAATCCACCTGAACTACCACCAGAACAGGCAGATGGGACCTTGGTTTAACATCTCATCCAAAAAATGGCACCTTAGGAGTGCAGCACCCCCCTCATGCTGCACTACAGTGTCAGTATTGGGATTTAACCCAACTGCCTGGTGTGGGGATAGAACCCACAGCCTTCTGATCTCCTGACCTCAAAGGCGAGTGTGCTACCTGCTGAGCCACTGACAATGGTAGTCATTTGTCGATTGACAGTGGCTGGCCAGACGGCCTTCTCACATCGTTTCCCTAAACTATGGAATGCACTTGCTCCCCAGATTCACCACTCATCCTCCCCATTCTCTATCTGTTCAGCCCTACATAACTTCCATTTGGTACACTGTACCTGTGGCTAATCCTGGGTTCTCCCTTCATCTCCTCCTCTTTTTCCAATACAATACTTTTATCCATCTCCTACTGCCTATCCATTCCCTACTGCATCCCTCCTCTCCTAACTCCTATACTGTACCTACTCCTTACCCTCCCCACTGTACCCTTGTCTGCCACCTATACTGTTTTGGTAATCACCTGCTAGCTAGTTTAAGGTTATATCTCTCTCTCTCTCCGATAAAGTGTGTACTGTAGCAGTTAACATTTTCCTGTTTCCCATGAATTTACTATACATTTTTTTCTTATGCTGCACTCATTATGTACATTACTTTCTACATTTCTCTGCATTGTGTACACTGTCATGTTTTCACTGTAGAAATTGTTTTGTTTGGCTGTATCTATCCTATCCCTATTACCCTCTCCCTCAGGATACACCATGAGACGAGCAACTTATTGTTCAATGCGCCCTTCCTGGTGAAACATTTCGATAAATAAATAACTTACATATTCCTGAACTCATTCTCTCCATACTTCCATATTCCGGCACCCCTGTTCTATCCATACTAACATATTTCTATCCTCCCTGTTCTCTCCATACTGGCATATCCCTGCACCCCTGTTGTCTTTATACTTCCATATGCCCACATCCTGTTCTCTCCATACTTACATATTCCTGCACCCCTTTTCTCTCCATATTGAGACATTCTTGCACCCCACAATCTCTCCATATTTTTTTTATTTGTTTATTGAAATGTTTCACCAGGAGGGCACACTGAACAACAAGTTGTTCGTCTCACAGTGCAACCTGGGGGAAGAGGGTTACATAAGGTTGTGAGGGATGATCAGTTACAATTGTATGTGGATACTACTAACAATACAACATTGTAAGATTATGGCTCAGTTCGAACACAAGGTATTGTACAATAAACAGTAGTGAAACATTGGGTAAATTACAATACATGTCCAAAATCGTGCAAAAGAACATAAAAACATACAAAAGAGCAATAATGCAACAGAACCGTTGTAGTGCATGAGTGTACCAAGAGCAGGCTCTAAGTAGTACGCAAGTGCATTTGGAGTAAAAAGGATTGGATGGGTTGTGCATATGGGTGACCCAGAAGGTCAGGTGGAAAAGAGAGGAGAAGAGACAAGAACTGAATGTGAGGGGGAAGGGGTAGCCATATCCTGATTCCCCCTTCAGGATGTTGAGAACCCTGCCGAGGGGGGGGTCAGGGTTGGAAGGCAGAAACTGGGGATAGGTATTAAGGAGGGTTAAAGCAGGAACAGCTGAGAGAGAGGTAATTGCATAGGGCAGAGGTAAGGGAGTAGATGGAGGAGAAGTGTTTATTTCAGGGGGGAAGGAATACCAGATTTTAGGGAAATGATAGGCGAAACCAGTCTGACTGATGAGGGTGGAGCTGCAAAGGACCATCAAGGTGTAGGTGTCATTAGATCCGAGGGAATGGGTGGGTGGAGGTGGAGTGGAGAGACAGGATGAGAGATAGGAAGGGAGCACTCTGAACTAGAATTTGGAGGTTAGTTTGGCACAGTGTGAGATGCGTCTGTGAGACAGTGGAAGAAAGGTTAGAGAGCGATAGAGTTCACAGGGGTGGAAGCGGGAAGGGGAGTCAAGAGCAAAGCAGCAGAAGAAGTTAAAGAGAGTGTCCAACTTGGTCAGGGAAGATTTGGGAGCAGCACCCATATTTACTATTTGTTATCCCGCTGGACATCGCACGCACCACTGCGACTTGTATAAACAGGTAGGATTGCTTCTGTTAGAATAAAGGTACTTATTGCATTTTGGTACATCTGTAAAAATGGGTACTCTTGATCTTGTTCATTCATTACTTTTTTTCAATTAAAAAAACCTGGATCACTTCCATGACCTCAAAGAGAGAGAAGTACAATCTTGTTGAGCACTGAGGGAAGCCTACCTTAATTTTCCTCTAGTTTTGTCTGTAAACTGAAAGAGAGGAGGTTTTTTTTTTTTTTACTGCTTTGTTTTCAACAGTTCTGCTACAAAATTATTGGGGGCTCAAATAGTAAGTTTCTCTGTTATTCTGCAAGGGAAGGAAGTAGGATTACTGATTTCCTTGGGCTTCTCTGCTGGGGATGGGGCTAAATTGACTAATTTTCATTTACTTTTTTGAATTTATAGGGGGTTAAATACTGCTTTTTTATTTGTTAGTTTGCTACTTACATAGAAACATAGAAGCTGACGGCAGATAAGGACCGCAAGGCCCATCCAGTCTGCCCATTTCTTTTTCTACCTTATAAATGTGCCATCGGCCTTTGCTCTGTCAGTGGCCTATCTATTCATACTCATTTGTATTGCTCCCTTATGCCTATCCCATGCCTGTTTGAAGCCCTGCACTGTATTCATAGCCACCACTTCTTGAGGTAGGCCATTCCATGCATCCTCCACCCTTTCTGTGAAAAATAATTTCCTCACATTCCCCTTAATCGGCCCCCTCTAATCTCATGCTGTGTCCTCTTGTCCTGCTATTTTCTTATATTTAAGCATGTTAGACTCTTTCACCTTGTTAATGCCCTTAAGGTGTTTGAATGCCTCGATCATATCACCTCTCTCCTCCTTTGCTCAAGGGTATACATATTGAGCTCTGTTAATCTGTCCTCATATGTCTTCTGATGCAATCCCTGCACCATTTTGGTTGCCCTTTCTGGACTGCCTCAATTTGGTTAATGTCCTTGTGAAGGTGTGGCCTCAGTACTGCACACAGTACTCCAGATAGGGACTACCCAGTGTCTTGTAAAGAGGGATTATTGCCTCCCTCTTACGACTTGTGATACCCCTACTAATACACCCTAACACCCCCCTAGCCTTACCTACTGCTTTAGAGGTCTGCTTGGATGATTTCAGGTCATCAGTGATGATGATGCTCAAGTCTCTTTCTTCCTTTGTGACTGCTAGCAACTCCCCTCCCAGCCTATAGGTGGCTTTTGGGTTTCTCTTCCCTATGTGCATGATCTTGCACTTCTTTGCATTAAATCCCAGTTGCCACTCTTCTGACTATTTTGCCAGTTTATCCAGATCTCTTCTCATTCTGCCCACCCCATCTGGATCATCTACTCTGTTGCAGATCTTGGTGTCATCTGCAAACAGACAAGCCTTACCCTCTAGTCCATCTGCAAGGTCACTAATGAAGATGTTGAAGAGGACTGGCCCCAGGACTGATCCCTGAGGTACCCCACTTATAACTTGCATCTCTTCTGACTGTATACCATTTACCACCACTCTCTGTTTTCTGCCCGTCAACCAGTTTGCCACCCAGTTGACCAACTTCTGACCCACCCCAAGCCTACCCAGCTTATTTATCAATCTTCTACGTGGAACAGTGTCAAAAGCTTTGCTGAAGTCAGGGTAGGCGACATCAACTGCTCCCCCCCCTTGGTTCACCACTCTGGTTACCCAGTCAAAGAAATCTATGAGATTAGTTTGACAGGACCTTCTTGATGTTATAAATTGTGTTTTTTGGGTGACATTTTGCATCAGACTATTTCGGTACTGTTCAACTGATTTTTTTTTTTAATTTCAGACATGCTGTTCAGTGGGGTATATTTGGCCCAAACAGTGAGGAGACTGCTACTGGCTAGTTTGTATTGATTGGTTCTACAACACAGGGCCAACTGGGGATGAAGGATGAGGACCTGTACAAGGATGATGGCTTACATCTGTCCAGGAAGGGGACCGTTGTTCTCAGAGAACAGTTTTAACTTCCTTATTGGCAAGCATTTAAACTAGCTTGGGGGGGCAGAAGGTAGCAGGGAGAATCACCCTGCCCACTCCAACAGGATAGTGCAATCAACATGGAGGACCATAAAGTTATGATATTTCCAGCGGTAACTGAACTCATAAGGGGGGATAGCAGAGGACAGGAGGAAGGAGGTTAAAACAGGAAGGACAAATGGAGGAGGCATAAAGGGGGATGATAAAAGGAGAAATGGCAAAACAAGGAAGGCCATCAACGCTAATGCCCACAGCCTAGGAAATAAAATCCCAGACCTGGTGGCCTTGATGATGGTGATTGACCTGGACATTGTGACTATTACTGAGATATGATACTGGAAACCATGACTGGGATGTAGCAATACTAGGTTATACTCTGTTTAGGGGAGTGACACAGAGGGTAAAAATGGAGGGGGTTGGCTTTTTACATCAGGGAGGATATTAGACAGACTGAGATACAGGGAATACAGGGGGTCAGAGGCAATGTGGGTCACCCTTCAGATGGGCAATAGCACAGCTATTCACACGGGCATGATATACAGACCTCCAGCACAGTGGAGGAAGGTGGACAGGCCTCTAGTGGAATCCATCCACATGATGGCAGCTAAGGAAGCAGTGTTGCGGGCAGGTGATGTCAATCTGCCAGATGAGGATTGGAGCATCCCCACTGCTGCCTCAACCGGGAGGAGGGACATCCTGTACTCCATGCAAGGGGCAGACCTCAGGCAGCTTGTACCAGAGCCCACCTGGGAGGGTGCAACTTTGGACCTGGTACTCGGCAAAAGGGACAGAATTACAGAAGTCAGGGTGGGCAGACACATAGGGTTCAGTGATCATCATGCAGTGTGGATCAGTATGGAGTCAAGCCACACAAACGTGAGGGTCCTGGATTTCAGGAGGGCAGACTTTACTAAGATGGGGATATGTCTCAAAATGCCCTGGCAGGGAGAAATGAATGGGGGGAGTTGAGGAGCAGTGAGCCCATCTGAAAGGAGACATAGTGGAGGCAAAAAACAAGGGCAGGAGAAAGAAATAATCACTATGGTCCTCAGAGGAAGTGGCCAGTGAGGTAAGAGCAAAAAAGATGACATTCAGGAAATACAAGGAAACACAGAAGGCGGAGGACAGGGTAGTATACCTGGGTAAACAGAAAGGTAGGGAAAGCGGTCAGGAGTGCAAAGGCACAAACGAAGGAAAAAAATTGCACAGAAGGTAAAAAAAGGGGACAAGACTTTTTAGAGGAACATTAGTGAAAGGAGAAAACCAGGGATGGGACTGTAAGACTTAAAGGGGGGAAAAGGGGAGCTTTTGAAAGGGGAACTGAAATAAATATCAATACTGAACAAATATTTTTGTTCTGTATTCACAGAAGAAGGAGGTGAGGGACCACAGTTAGGCAACAAGAGCAAATATGGAGGGAGGGAGGTAGACACCAGTATATTACCTGAAGCGAATATTCTAAAAGAACTCACAAAACTGAAAATGGACAAGGCAATGGGACCAGATAGGATACATCCTAGAACATTAAGGGAACTACAGGAGGAACTGGCAGCACCGCTGGCAGCCCTTCTCAATGAATCATTTGATATGGGAGTGGTTCCAGAGGACTGGAGGTGGGCAGATGCAGTCCCCCTTCACAAAAATGTGAGAAAGGAAGAGGAGGCTGAAACTATTGACCAGTCAGCCTCAATTCAATACTGGGGAAATTTATGGAATTGCTACTTAAAGAAAGGACTGTGGAACACCTTGAATCCAGTGGAGCACAGGATCCGAGACATCATGGATTCACAGCAGGAAGATCACGTCAAACAAATCTAGTTGATTTCTTTGACTGGGTGACTAGGGAAGTGAATCGGGGAAGTGGTAGATGTGGCCTACCTGGATTTCAGTAAGACCTTCTATACCATTCCACACAGAAGACTGTGAACAAGCTGGGCAGCCTGGAAGTGGGCCACAAGGTTGTAAACTGGACTAAGAACTGGCTGAGTGATAGAAGACTTTTGGAAGACGGTGGTGGTAAATGGAGCTGAATCTGAGGAAAGGAATGTGACTAATGGGGTGCTACAGGGATCAGTTCTGAGGCTAGTCCTGTTTAATATCTTCATAAGTGACACTGGGGAAGGCTGGAAGGGAAAGTGTGCCACTTTGCAGATGACACTGTGATTTGCAACAGGGTGGACATTCTGGGAGGGGTGGAAAACGTGAGAAGGGAGAAAGGTAAACTAGAGGAATGGTCTAGAGTGAGGCAGCTGAGCTTCAATGTGAAAAAGTGCAAAATCATGCATTTGGAGCACAAGAACCCAGAGGAGAATTACATGATTCGGGTTGGGGGAGCACATACTGGGGTCACCAAACAATAAAGGAATCTGAGGGTAATCATATCTGATGACCTAAAGATGGCCAAGCAATGTACCAAGGCTGTGGGAAAGTCAGTGGGATGCAGGGGTGCACAGGGAGAGGTATCACCAGCAGAAGAAAAGAGGTGGTGATGCCACTGTACAGATCATTGGTGAGGCCTCATTTGTAATAATGTGTCCAGTTCTGGAGGCCACATCTCCATAAGGACAGAGACAGCGTGGAGGCAGTTCAAAGAAGGGCAACAAAGATTGTGCAGTGCCTGCACCAAAAGTCATATGAGGAGAGAGGGAGACCTCAATATAAATATATATATATATATATATATATATATATATACACACACACCCTGGAGAAGAGGAGCGATAGGAGATATGACAGAAACCTATAAATATCTAAAGGGCATAAATAGGGTAGAAACATAGAAAGTGCATTGGTAGAAGGAGACCTTGGGTCCATGGAGTCTGCCCAAAAATTTACCTGGATCCTGGGGATGCTCCAGACACCTAGTACTCCTTAGGGTGCCTTGGCTTTGCACTCAGTAGTGCTTACTGACTGTGTCCATAACTTATCCCACCTGTGCTTTAAACCTGCCAACGTGGTGGCTCTAACCACTACAAAGGGCAGTTTGTTTCATGGCTTGACCACCATCTCCATAAAATAATACTTCCTGATGTCCTTTTTGAAGGCCCCTCCCTTCAGTTTCCTGTTGAGACCACATATAGACGAATTTATATTCCCAGTGAACAATTCTTTGTATGATACTGTGTTTATGCCATTAAGGAGCTTATATGTTTCAATCATGTCTCCTCTGTCTCTAAGTGTCTCCAGTGAATACATCCTCAATGCCCTGAACCTCTTCTCATAGGCTAACCCTTGTATGCCAATAACCATCTTTGTTGCTCTCCTTTGGATAGACTCCAACCTATCCACCTCCTCCCTAAGATGCAGTCTCTGGAACTGAATGCAATATCTAAGATGCAGCCTCATCTGGGATCAATAAAAAGGAACTATCACCTTCCTGTCTCTGCTGTCTATGCCTCTCCCTATGCAGCTAAAAATTCTATTTGCTTTACTACAGGCCTCATTGCACTGACTCTGCTGCTTGAGGTCTGCAGGAATGATGACCCTTAAGTCCCTTTCCTTTGTGGAAGAGGTCAGCTTGACCCATTAATGTAGTATTTGATTCTGGTTGCCATTCTTGTATCTATTTTTCCAGTGTCCTGAGGTCCTTGGTCATGTCCCAGACTCTGTCAATGCTGTCCACCCTGACACTGAGCTTGGTGTCATCTGCAAATAGGGCAAGGTTACCCTTTATACCTACACATGTCACTGATGAACACGTTGAAAAGGATCGGTCCAGGGACTGACCCCCTGAGGCACTCCAATAATGACACACTTTACTGAGGATTTGACCCAATTAACAAATACTCTGTTTCCAGTCTGCTTGCTTGTTTCTCACTCATCTAACGATTTCTCTTGCTGTACCCAAGTCTTACTTCTTTTTCAGAAGATGCCTATGTGAAACTGTATCAAGAGCTTTGCTGAAATCGAAGTAAAATAAATTCACTGTAAGGCCTTTATCCAGTTCCTTAGTCACCTGGTCAAAGAACACTAAGATATGACAGATCTGCCTGCCACAAATCCATGCTGTCTGATGTTCTGTAGGTGATTTGCCTCTAAGTACTCTGTAAGATCCTGTTTGATAAGGGACTCCCATCAGTTTGTCTACAACAGATGTTCAGCTAACTGGTCTGTAATTTATTGTCTCTTCCCTGTCACCGCCCTTATGGGATGGCTCTATATCGGCCACCCTCCAATCCAGCGGTATAACCCTTATCATGAGTGATCTATAGAATAAGTGTCTCACTGGGTCTGCTGGCTCCCTCAATATTCTTGGATGTAAGCTGTCTGGGCCTGGGGCCTTGTCCGATCTGATGGCCAAGAGGCCAAAAGAGGTTTGTCTCCCCATACGACGCACAGGGGTAATGCCAACCTTCACCCAACAACTGACACACCAAAATCTGGCCAATGGAAAATCATGTACACAATGCTCACAGCCTGGGAAATAAGATCCCAGACCTGCAGGCAATAATGTCAGAGGCTAAACTGGACATAGTAGCAATTAGTGAGACGTGGTTTACCAGTAACCACACTTGGAGACTTCAGTACCTGGCTATGTATTGTTCAGAAGAGACCGAGGTGCAAAAAGGGGGGAAGGAGTGGCCCTGTATGTTAATGAAAATATCAAAGCTACAGAAATTCAGAATACACATAAGGAGCCAGAAGAACTGTGGGTCACCCTGGAAACAGGAAATGGGACAGCCATAAGAAATGGGGTGGGGTTGTCTACAGGCCCACAGACCAGAAGGAGGACATAGACACATTACTGTTAGAAGATATACAAAACATGACAGCTAAAGGGGAGGTTCTGATAATGGGAGACTTCAACATGCCGGATACAGATTGGTCAATACCAGCAGGAACATCTGCCAGAACTAGACTCATAGTGGATTCCCTGCAGGAGGGCCTCAAACAACTGGTACAGCAACCCACAAGAGACAGGGCTATCCTAGATCTAGTACTGACTAACAAAGAAGGATCACAGATCTCCAGGTAGAAGGTCACCTGGGGCCAGTGACCATCACATGGTATGGTTCAATTTGGCTACTACATCTAAATCATCCCATTCCAAGGCAAAAATATGGGACTTCAGAGGAGCTGACTTTGCTAAGATGGCCAACAGAGTTAAGCTAGCCCTGGCAAAAAGAAACAGGTGAGGGGGTACAGGCAAAGTGGGCAAGCATTAAGGATGCAATACTTGAAGCAACATCCCATTGTGTTAGACAGAAAAGGAAGTGCAAAAGAAGAAGGAAACCACTTTGGTTCTCAAATACAGTAGCAGAAAAGGTCAGAGCCAAAGGCTGGCCTTCAGGAAATATAAGGGAACACAGCGGATGAAGATAGGGAGGCATACCAAACTGCCCTAAGGGAAGCAGGTAAGGCAGTAAGGCAGGCAAAGTCCCAAACTGAGGAAACACTAGCACGAACAGTAAAAGAAGGTGACAAGACTTTCTATAGATACATTAGTGAAAGGAGAAAGTCCAGAGGGGTATTGCTAAGCTTAATGGAGAAAAGGGAGCATGTGAGGAGGAGGACCCTGTAAAGGCATCTATCCTAAATAGATATTCTTGCTCAGTATTTACTGAAGAGAAGGTGAGGCAGGGCCACAGCTCAGCATCATGGACACAGGGGAGGGAGGTGAGCACTACTCCCTTCACAAAAGAAAGGGTCCTACAAGAGCTTGCTAAGCTCAGGGTGGATAAGGCAATGGGACCTGATGGCATACATCCCAGGGTACTTAAGGAGCTAAAGGAGGAACTAGCAGAGCCATTAGCAGAATTGTTTAATGAGTCTCTGAGCACAGGAGAGGTCCCAGAAGACTGGAGAAGGGCTCATGTGATCCGCTCCCCACAAGAGTGGTAGCAGAGGAGGAGGCGGGGAACTACAGACCGGTCAGTCTTACCTCAGTAGTGGGCAAGTTTATGGAGGCACGCCTTAAGGAAAGGATAGTGCAACACCTGGAATCCATAGGGGCACAGGATCCAAGACAGCATGGGTTTACAAAAGGAAGGTCCTGTCAAACTAATCTTATAGATTTCTTTGACTGGGTAACCAGAGTGGTGGACCAAGGGGGAGCAGTTGATGTCGCCTACCTTGACTTCAGCAAAGCTTTTGACACTGTTCCACATAGAAGATTGATAAATAAGCTGGGTAGGCTCGGGGTGGGTGTCAGAAGTTGGTCAACTGGGTGGCAAACTGGTTGATGGGCAGAAAACAGAGAGTGGTGGTAAATGGTATACAGTCAGAAGAGATGCAAGTCACAAGTGGTGTACCTCAGGGATCAGTCCTGGGGCCAGTCCTCTTCAACATCTTCATTAGTGACCTTGCAGATGGACTAGAGGGTAAGGCTTGTCTGTTTGCAGATGACACCAAGATCTGCAACAGAGTAGATGATCCAGATGGGGTGGGCAGAATGAGAAGAGATCTGGATAAACTAGCAGAATGGTCAGAAGAGTGGCAACTGGGATTTAATGCAAAGAAGTGCAAAATCATGCACATAGGGAAGAGAAACCCTGAAGCCACCTATAGGCTGGGAGGGGAGTTGCTAGCAGTCACAAAGGAAGAAAGAGACTTGGGCATCATCATCACTGATGACCTAAAATCATCCAAGCAGACCTCTAAAGCAGTAGGTAAGGCTAGGGGAGTGTTAGGGTGTATTAGTAGGGGTATCACAAGTCGTAAGAGGAGGTAATAATCCTCTGTACAAGACATTAGTTAGGCCCCATCTGGAGTACTGCGTGCAGTATTGGAGGCCACACCTTCACAAGGACATTAACCAAATTGAGGCAGTCCAGAGAAGGCAACAAATGGTGCAGGGACTGCATCAGAAGACATATGAGGACAGATTAACGGAGCTCAATATGTATACCCTTGAGCAAAGGAGGGAGAGAGGTGATATATCGAGGCAGTCAAACACCTTAAGGGCATAAACAAGGTGAAAGAGTCTAACATGTTTAAATATAAGAAAAATAGCAGGACAAGAGGACACAGCATGAGATTAGGAGGCCGATTAAGGGATGTGAGAAATTCTTTTTCACAGAAAGGGTGGTGGATGCATGGAATGGCTTACCACAAGAAGTGGTGGCTATGAATATAGTGCAGGGCTTCAAACAGGCATGGGATAGGCATAAGGGAGCAATACAAATGACTATGAATAGATAGGCCACTGACAGAGCAAAGGCCGATGGCACATTTATAAGGTAGAAAAAGAAATGGGCAGACTGGATGGGCCTTGCGGTCCTTATCTGCCATCAGCTTCTATGTTTCTATGTACTCTGGCTGTAGAGAATTCCTGGATGTTCATCCTTGTGATTCCCCTTGCTGAGGCTGTATTACCCTGTCTGGCAGTGGACCAGGCTTCTCTTTGGTAAATCCCCAACAGAAGAAATTTGTTTAGGGTTTCAGCCTTCTGCTCATTGTCCTCCAAAACCTTGTCTTCATCATTTAGCCTTACAATCCCTCTTCCTTTTCTTCCTAATACATAATTTTTGCCCCAGTTTTAATCCCTCTCATGATATGGGGTGTATTGTCTGCTCTGGCCTCCCTTGCTGCTCTCTTAGCCTCCCCACTTCTTTGAATCCATTCCTCCCATTTTACCTCACTCTTCTTTTGTCTGAATGCTGTATATGCCTGTCTTTTTGCCCTAATTGCCTCCCAACTTGACCTGAGAACCACAGTGATCTCTCATGTCAGTTTCTCTTTGCTACTGTTTTGAGGCAGAGTCTACTGGTTTCTAGGACTGCCTGTTTCATATTTTTCAACATATCCTTCAATTCTGAGGTCTCTGAGATGTTTGTCAACTGTTCTGTCACCAACTGTCTTAACCAGAAAAAGGGTACTGGAGGATAACATCTTTCAGAAAAGGAGAAGTTCAGGAATGAGGGGGCATGACATGAGGTTGCGATGGGTAGACTAAGGGTTATGTGAAGAAGAATTTCTAAATGCAAAGGGTGATGGATGCATGGAATAGACTTGTCTCCCAGTGGAGGTGCTGGGGGAATTCAAAAATGCATGGGACAGGCATAAGGAAACCCTAGTGATAGGAACAAGAAGGTAAAGTCAGAGATCAAGTAGGGTCTGTGGCTTTTGCAGTGGGTAGGGAAAATGAGCAGTCTGGATGGGTCTATCAGTCCTTATATGCCATCAATTTCTTTGTAGCATCTCCACTCAGTCATATTTTCATTATCAATTTCCTGTTCCCAGGATGAAAACCTCACCCGGTCAAAACACAATGTTTTACAAATTGCCATAATTTTACAATTCTCTACCTCTGTCTTTTTTTGAAACGTATTGTAATATGGTTTCAATACGCCACTGTTAATTGTCAGTGTACCTGCTTCTCTAGACAAACATGTTTGACTGTGTATTTGTATATTTCTGGTTGTATTACTTATATTACTTGTCACATGCATTTTTTTTGTACTCTGTTATGTGTTCTGGTTGTATTACTTGTATTATTTGCCACATGCATGTTTTTTGTACTCTATGTTCTGGTTGTATTTTTTGTCACATGCATGTTTTGTACTTGGTTATGTGTTCTGGTTGTATTAATAGTATTATTTGCCACATGCATGTTTTTTGTACTCTGTTATATATTCTGGTTGTATTACTAGTATTATTTGTCACATGTATGTGTATGTTCTCCTTGTATTATTTGTATTATTTGTCGCATACGTGTTTTGTACTCGGTTATATGTTCTGTTTGTATTACTTGAATTATTTGCCGCATGCGTGTTTTGTGCTCGGTTATATGTTCTGCTTGTATTACTTGCATTATTTGTCGCATGCGTGTTTTGTACTTGGTTATATGTTCTGCTTGTATTAGTTGCATTATTTGTTGCATGCCTGTTTTGTGCTTGGTTATATGTTCTGCTTGTATTACTTGCACTACTTGTCGCATGTGTGTTTTGTACTCGGTTATATGTTCTGCTTGTATTATTTGCATTATTTGTCGCATGCATGTTGTGTACTCCAGCTGGTTCATTCCACTGCGGTGTCAAACAGATGAGGCATACTGATGGGTCCTGGTAGGATGAAACACGTGTCTATGTCTTCTGTTGGCATCCTTTGCAAACTGTGCGAGAGGCCTTTCAGCACCATGCATTTTTGCTTAAAATTGAACCAGCATAATGTTCTGTGGTGATTTGCATATGCAGCCCATTATACTTTGCATTGTGGGGGCATGTGTGATTTTGAATTTCTTTGAAACTTGGTTTCCCGGCCAAATGCCCTTTGGGGTAACCATTGCCTCAGTGCTTGTGCACAGAAGTTATTTGTCTTTCAAATTGTTTTTTGTTTTAATTGGGTTCACCACAACATAACCCAGATAGACCATCTTAGGGTAGCTGGTTCATTCCACTGGGGTGTCAAACAGACAAGGCATACTGATGAGTCCCAGTGGAATGAAACACATGTCTATGTCTTCTGTTGGCACACTTTGCAAACTGTGTGAGAGGCCTTTTGGCACCATGCATTTTTGCTTAAAGTTGAACCAGCATAATATTCTGTGGTGATTTGCATATGCAGCCCATGATGTCTTGCATTGGGGGCATGTGTGATTTTTAATTTCTTTTTGTACTCTGTTATATGTTCTGGTTACATTACTTGTATTATTTGTCACATTCACGTTTTTTACTTGGTTATATATTCTGGTTGTATTACTTGTATTATTCGTCACATGTATGTGTTGCACTCTGTTATATTTTCTGGTTGTATTACTTGTCACATGTATGTTTTGTACTCTGTTATATGTTCTGGTTGTATTACTTGTATTATTTGTCACATGCATGTTTTGCACTCTATTAAAAGGTTCTGGTTACCCTTGCAAATGGACCCTTTTTAAAGAAACACAACCATCAAATGTATTGCAGAACCCATTTTCTCTCCATACCTACATATTCCAGCAATCTTCTTCTCTCAGTCATTACATATTCCAACACCCTCTGCTTTCTCTGTACTCACATATTCCTGCACCCACTGTGCTCTCCATACTTACGTATTCCTACACCTCCTTTCTCTCCTTAATTATATATTCCTGCACTCTTGTTCTCAACATACTCACATATTCTGCACCCCAGTTCTCTCCATATATGCATATTCCTGCACCCCTGTTCTTTCCATACTTATAGTCCTACACCTCCATTCTCTCCTTACTTACATATTCCTGCACTCTTGTTTTCAACATACTTACATATTCCTCTACCCCATGTTCTCTCCATACTTGCATATTCCTGCACCCTCTATTCTCTCCATACTTCTATATTTCTGCACCCTGTTCTCTTCATCACATATTCTTGAACCGCTGTTCTCAACATATTTATGTATTCCTGCACCTCCTGTTCTCGCCACCCTTACATGTTCCTGCACTCTCTTTCTCTACAATTACACATTCCTGCAGTTACTATTCTCTCCATTTTTACATATTTATTCACACAGTTCTGTCCATACTTACATATTCCTGCACGCCTGTTCTTCCTATAATTACAGATTTCTGCACCCCTCTTTTCTCCATACTTAAATATTCTTGCACCCCATTCTCTTCAGACTTGCATTGCCTTACACCCTTATTCTATCCATTTTTTTCTGTGTGAGCTCAATCTTTTTAAATGCATTTATTTTTATCTGTGTAGAAATACTCAACTCCCTATAATCGTTACTGTGTATTGTTCTGTAACATATGTAAATATCAAGAAGTATTAAACATTATTTTTATATACTTCATGCTTTATGTGATGGAGTTATTTCAGTTACGTTATCCAGGGTGTGATCTGTTTACAAAGAGCCAGGATACATTTACCATATCGAATGCAAAGTGTTCTCAGCTGTGACAAAAGGAGTAGGTTGCTTGCCCTTTGAGAAAGAGCACTTTGCTGTGTAATCAGAGGGTCCTGTGGAATTCAAACCTCCAGATACCCAGAGTGAGAGTCACGCTGAATGGTGGCAGTAATCGTAACTAACCTGTTCAGGCATCTGAAGAGTAGTGAAAAGTGGTAGCAGTGCCAAATGAGTTCTGGGAGAGAACAAGTCTGTGAAAAGTGTGTATTATCCTGTAGCATACTGTATGTTAATACTGTGGAGTATTTATATACTTCATGCTTTCTGTGACTGAGTACTTTCAACGATAGATAATCAAGGGTAAACTGGCAAATCTGTGATCCATTTCCAAAGAGACATGCAGTTACCACATGTAATTCAAAGTTTCCTCAGCTGTGATGAAAGGGGTTGGTCACTTGCCTTTTAAGAAACAGCACTGAACTATAGTTCAGTGGATCTGGACCTAGAGATACCCGGAGTGATATTGCAGATGGGTGGTATCAGAACACCAAGTTAACCCATTCAGATGTCTGAACTGTTGTGAAATCTGGCAGCAGTGTAGGCTGAACTCTGGGAAAGAACCAGTCCTTGACACCCACCTAGAGCATTGCATGCTGTTCTGCCGTCATTACATGAGGACAGGTGGGGTTACAGAGGAGTCAGTCTACAGGAGGGCTACCAAGATGATTCGGGGGCATCAAGTTATACCCCACAGAGAAAGGCTGATGGACCTTAAGATGTACTTGCTGCAAACCAGGTGCAAGAGACAGAGAGTGAGAGGACATAATAGAAACATTCACATTTCTAAAAGGGCTAAAAACTTGACATCAGTAAATGGTTCATCTTCAGTGTAAACTCATTTACTTGCAGTAACATGAAGAAGCTGGTACAATGCAGGTTAAATAAGAATGTCAGGAAGTACTTTTTTATGCAGAGGGTGGTGGACAACTAGCACAGGCTGCCTACTGAGAACTGTATCAGTTAAAGCAGAAGGAAGCAAAGAAGGCAGTCAGAACAGCAAAGACCCAAATTGAGGAAAAGATAGCCAACTCAGTTAAGGAGGGTGATAAAACCTTTTATAGGTACATCAGGGACTGAAAGAAGACCAAGGGAGGGATAGTGAGGCTTAATAAAAGGGAAGGGGTGGGCAGAGGGTGACTGTGAAAAGGAAGAGATACTAAACAAATAGTTTTGCTCAGTATTCACAAATGAAGAGGGGAGGTACCTAAATGAAATAAGAGAAACATTCTGTATATGGGGGTTGATACCAGCCTATTCACAGAAGAAAGAGTTCTGAAAGAACTCTTAAAACTGAAGTTGGACAATGCAATTGGACCTGATGGGATTCACCCCAGAATTCTAAAAGAACTAAGGGTACAAATAGTGACACCACTGACTACCCTCTGTAACAAATCATGGGAGGATGGGGTGGTACCTGAGGACTGGAGGAGGGCAGATGCTATTCCACTTCACAAAGGTAGGAGCAGGGTAGAGGCAGGAAACTACAGACCTGTTAGTTTGACCTTAGTGATAGGGAAAATGATGGAATCACTTCTGAAGGAAAGAATTGTTGAGTGCCTAGAGGCCAGAGGGGCACAGGATCCAATGCAGCATGGATTTACAGTGGGAAGGTCATGTCAGATGAATCTAATAGATTTCTTTGACTGGGTGACCAAAGCAGTAGATCAGGGAGGGGCTGTGGACATGACCTACCTAGACTTTAGCAAGGCATTTGACACAGTCCCACACAAAAGATTAATATACAAGTTAGCCAGCTTTGGAGTGGGTCCCAAGGTGATAGCCTGGGTAAAAAACTGGCAGGAAAACAGGACATAGAGGGTAATAGTAAATGGAGTCCACTCTGAAGAAAGGGGGATTACTAGTGGGGTACCGCAGGGTTCAGTACTAGGACTGGTCCTCTTCAATGTCTTTATAAGTGACATTGCAGAGGAACTGGAAGGAAAAGTATGTCTCTTTGTAGACAACACAAAGATCTGAAACAGGGTTGATACACAAGATGGGGTGGAAAGGAAGAGAAGGGATTTGGCAAGGTTGGAGTAATGGTCAAATGTATGGCAGCTTAGATTCAATGCTGAGAAGTGCAAGGTAATGCACCTGGGAAACAACAACCAATGGGAAGAGTACACAGTGGGGGTGAGATACAGACAACAACAAAAATGGAAAGGGACCTGGAGGTAGTCATATCATATGACCTAAAGGTGGGCAAGCAATGTGAGAGGGCAGTAAGAGAGCTGGGGGGGGTAATGGGATGCATAGGGAGAGGCATCACCAATACAAAACAGGAAGTTGTTATCCCTCTGTACAGACAGCTGGTGAGACCCCATTTGGAGTACTGCATGCAGTTCTGGAGACCAAACTCTATTTAGGACCTGGAGACCTGGTAAGGCATAATACTGGTGGGACTTGTTAAGAAGGGGAACTACACTTTCTACAATAAGTTTCATTTTTTTTCCTTATTGGCATTAAGCAGAGAATTGCAGGATTCCATTATAAGTGTAGTAATTTTATAACCAGAGGGAGTGAGATACAACTGAATTTGCTTGATTGTTGGGGTTGAGACCTAGGATTTGGAAGGATATTTTTGCAACATTTTAAAAATGTCCTGCTGGCTGAGGAGTGAGTTCATTTTTATCCCTGGACTCAGTAGAGTGGTTTGTGCAGGAGCTGTGGTCTAGTAAATTGTGGTGTTAGTTGAATTACTATAAAGGGCAATACTCACCAGAGTGGTGGAGCAGTTGTGTATTTGACTGTTTCTAACAGTCACCAGTGGCTATGGACTACCCACCCACCCCCAGATGTGGCATTCCTTTATAGCCACAGTTCTGACATCACTTCCTCAACAGGTCTTGGGGCAGAACTGTCATATCCTTAATAACCCAGCACAGCGCAGGGTAGGTACACACACACAAATAATAATAATAAAATATACATATATATATATATATATATATATATATATTACGTGTGTATATATTATAAGGGAGAAGGACATGTGGGGGTGGTGCAATGCACTGGCTGTGGGGCAGCAGTTTTCTGGGAGACATTCTGGAAACTGTGTTGCTGTCCTATTTGCAGGCAACTGTCAGCTCTGAGGGAGGAGGTTGCCCACCTCCAGGCTGAACTAGCAAGGACTAAGGAGGCCTCCCCCTTCCAAAGAGCACCACTGCCACAACCACTGCCTCAGAGGTTGCCAAGTATGAAGAGCAGTTGGACCACAGTGGGTTCTGGGAGGGTGTGGGTGGTGGACCAGAGGCGAAGCCCCCTAGTTGTACCTCTACACAAATCATATGCCATTCTGGCAGAGCAAGGTTCCCCTATGATGGCACCCTCAGTGGAGACCCAGAAGAATGCTGAGGACATCCACAAGGCAGACACACAAAAGGGTGGAAAGGGACACCACAGGGGAAGGAAACAGCTTCTGATAGGGGACTCTTTTGTTAGGGGGGTAAAACTGGGAAAGGAAGAGGAGAAGGAAGTAAGGTGCCTGCCTGGTGCCATGGCTTGGAGGGATGGGAAGCAAATCCTCAGGATTGCAGAAGCAGCATCACCAGAGAGTGAACTAGATATCATAGTCCACCTTGGGACAAATGACCTAGCTAGGCATGGGATCAGTGCAGTGCAGAATTAATTTGTGGAGTTAGGAAGGGGCCTCAGATGGGTAGCAAGCATGGTAACCTTCTCAGAGGTGCTACCAGTCCATGGCAGGAGTGAAGATAGGGTACTGCACACCATGCAGTTTAATGAATGGTTGCAAAACTGGTGCAGAGCACAGGGCTTTGGCTTCATTGGGTACTGGGGGGCCACCTGGAGAGATAAAGGTCAATACTGACATGATGGTCTGCATCTGAAGGGAACCAAGCTCCTAGGTGATAGGTTTAAATGCTTCCTTGGCAAGCTTTTAAACTAGCCAAGAGGGGAGGCGCTGATAAAAGGCAGGAAATTTCAAGCCTCCACCCACAAAACATGGCAGGTAGTAAGGTAAACACTGAGGTACAGAGCTCAACACAGGGCAGGGCAGGATGGGGTAAATGGAAAAATAGACAAGGACAATAAGAGCAGGGATGGGGGAAAAAGTATAAAGCTAACATTAAATGGAGGGCAATGAGTACCAGTGCCCGTAGTCTGGGAAACAAGCTTCCTGAGCTAGTAGCCCTGATGGAAGATGAACAATTGGATATTGTGGCAGTCACAGAAACATGGTACACGAGGAACCATGACTGGGATGTCAACATACCAGGTACACAATCTACAGAAGGGACAGGGAAGGTAAAAGAGGAGGTGGAGTAGCTCTATACACAAGGAAGGGATCAAAGCTACAGAACTAAAAAAGTAAAAGGGGAGGACAAGAGACAGTCTGGGTCACCTTGGGAGACAGGGAATGGCATCACATCGCACGGGTTGTATACAGACCCCCGTCTCCAAGGAGAAATGGACAACAAAATGATAGGGACATTCTCAAAATGGCTGAAAAAGGAGAATACTGTTGATCGGGACCTGAATATGCCAGATGTTAACTGGATAACATGTACTGCAGCCACATCCTAGAACAGGGTCATTTCTTGATGCCCTGCAAAAGCAAGCCTTAGACAGCTAGTGTTGGAACCCACTCGGGAGGGAGCAATACTAGACCTGATACTCTCAAATGGAGAAAGGATCTCAAATTTAGAAGTCAGTAGACATCTGGGAACAAGCGACCACTGCACAGTGTGCTTCACAATGAGCACAACAATGGAGACAAGCCATACAAAAACAAGGATACTGGACTTTAGAAAGGCTGACTTTGGCAAAATAGATGAATACCTGAAAAATGCACTAGCAAATGACCAAAAAGGAGGGGTGGAAGAACAATGGAGAAAAATCAAAACTGCCATCATAGAGGCAACACACCTTTGTGTGAAACAAATAAAGAAAACAAAGCAAAGTAAAAAACCACTATGGTTCTCAAAAGAGGTGGCAGGGAAGGTTAAGGAGAAAAAGGCTGCATTCAAAAAGTATAAGGAATCACAAAAGCAGCATGACAGGGAACTGTATCAATTAAAGCAGAAAGAAGTGGGGAAGGCAGTCAGACTAGCAAAGGCCCAAACTGAGGAAAAAATAGCCAACTCAGTTAAGAAGGGGGATAAAACCTTTTATAGGTACATTAGGGAGCATAGAAAGGTTAAGGGAGGGATAGTGAAGATTAATAAAGGAGAGGGGAGGTGGGCAGAGGGGGACAGTAAAAAGGCAGAGATATTGAATGAATACTTTTGCTCAGTATTCACAAAAGAAGATGAGGAGGAGGAGACAAATCTCCTGGGCCGGATTGCATTCATCCGAGAGTACTATGGGAATTGGCAGACATACTGGCTGCACCCCTGGCGGAGCTCTTCAACAGGTCACTTGAGACAGGGAGGGTACCTAGGGATTGGCGAGAGGCACATGTGGTGCCAATCCATAAAGGGGGGTCGAGGAAAGTACCAGATAATTATAGACCCATCAGTTTGCCTTGGTGGTGGGAAAATTAATGGAGAGTATACTAAAGGAATGATTGGGGTTGTATTTGGAGGAGGTGGGAGGTCTGGATGAGTGGCAACATGGGTTTGTGCCAGGTAGATCATGTCAAACCAATCTTGTGGAGTTCTACGATGGGTAACATCAGAACTGGACAGGAGATGCCTGTGGATGTATTATTCTTGGACTTCAGCAAGGCGTTAACTTTGTCCCCACAATGGTCTGGTGGAGAAACTGATGGGGTTAGGGTAGGCCCTTTGATGGTCAGATGGATTGAAAACTGGCTAGCTGGACTTGCCAGAGAGTAGTGGTCTGTGGGAGAGCTCTCGAACCCAGAGAGGTTGGTATTGAGGGTACCCAGGGCTCGGTCCTGGGTCCGATCTGTTTAATGCATACATATCCGGACATCAGGGAGGGTATAGGGTGTGAAATGAAGTCTCTTCGCGGATGACTCCAAGATGGGAGCAGTAGTTGAGGGAGAAGGGGAGGTTGGCCCTGCAAGGACCTGGACACCCTGGAAAGCTGAGCTCACACATGGAATTAAATTTCAATATCATCAAGTGCAAGGGTTGTTGCATCTTGGTCGGAAAACCCTAAACACAGGTACACCCTGGGAGGAGGTGCTGGAGGCCTCAATAGGGGAAAAAGACCTGGGGTCATGGTGGATGCATCTGTGAATAACTCTGAGCAGTGCAGGAGCAGCTAGCAAGGCAAACAGGATGTTGGGATGCATACATGAGGAATCACCTCTAGGAGCAAGGAAGTGATTCTGCCTGTACAATGGACTGGTTAGACCACACCTTGAGTACTGTGTACAGTACTGGAGACCACCACAAAGAGGGGCATACAGCTCCTGGAGAGGGTACAGAGGAGGGCAACTAAGATGGTACGAGGGCTAGGGGATTTGACATATGAGGACAGACTTGAGGAGCTCTGCCTGTTTTCATTGGAGGAGAGGAGAGACAGGGGGGACATGATTGAGGTCTTCAAGTACCTCAAGGGAATAAATAGGCTAAACATGGACAGGATCTTTAGACTAAAGCAGGGAGGTATCACCAGAGGGCATGGTTTGAAGTTGGAAGGTGGAAGGGTGAGGGGGGAAAGAGGAGGAGGTTTTTCTCTGAGAGGGTGGTGGACCCTTGGAATGCACTGCCTGATGAGCTGGTTCAGAGATCCACAGTGGAGGGCTTCAAGAGCGAGTGGGACAGACACAGAAAGTGGATGTATCAGATGATGGCCTGTCCCGGGGGGTGGGGATGGATGATAAGGGTTTCTGGAGCACAAGGGATGGGAGGGCCTTGGCACCCAACTAAGGATCTGAGGTTCGAGCAGACTCGATAGACCGTAAGGCCTAATCTGCTGGCAAATAGTATGTTAGTATGAGTTACCTAAACCAGACAATAGAAGCACTCAGGGTAGGGGGGTTAACACCAGTCCATTCACAGAAGAAAGAGTCCTGAAAGAACTCCTAAAACTCAAGGTGGACAAAGCTATGGGGCCGGACGGGATTCACCCCAGAATCCTAAAAGAACTAAGGGAGGACGTAGTGACACCACTGACCACGCTTTTTAACAAATCATGGCAGGATGGCATGGTACCCTGAGGACGAGGAGGCAGATGTGATTCCCTTCACAAAAGGTGGGAGCAAGGCAGAAGCAGGAAACTACAGACCTGTAAGTTTGACTTCAGTGGTAGGGAAAATGATAGAAATCACTTCTGAAATAATTGTTGAGTACCTAAGAGCCAGCGGGCACAGGACCCAAAGCAGCATGGTTTACAGCAGGAAGGTCATGTCAGACAAATCTAATCGATTTCTTTGACTGGGTGACCAAAGTAATAGACCAGGGAGGGAGGCTGTGGATATGGCCTACCTAGACTTTAGCAAGGCATTTAACACAGTCCTGCACAAAGATTAATAATCAGGTTAGCCAGCCTGGGAGTGGGTCCCAGGGTGGTACCTGAGGTAACAAACTGGCTGCACAACAGGACACAGAAGGTAATAGTGAATGGAACACATTCCGAAGAAGAGGAGTTACTAGTGGAGTACCTAAGGGACTCAGTACTGGGTCAGTCCTCTTTCATAGCTTTATGGTGACATTGCAGAGGGTCTGGAGGAAAGGTATGCCTCTTTGCAGATGACACAAAGATCTGTAACAGAGTTGATACACAAGGGGTAGAAAAGATGAGAGGGACTTGGCAAGGTTGGAGGAATGGTCAGACATATGGCAACTTAGATTCAATAAAAGAAGTGCAAAGTAATGCACCTGGAAACTAAAACCCAGGAAAAAGAGACACAATAGCAGGGGAGTACTAACAACAACGAAAATGGAAAGGGACCTGGGGGTAGCCATATCAGATGACATAACGAGTGGGTAAGCAATGTGAAAAGTCAGTAGGAGAACCAGGGATACTGGGATGCATAGGAGGGGCATCCACAAGTAGAAAAGGAAGTGGTTATCCCTCTATACAGACAGTTGGTGAGACCCCATATGGAGTACTGTGTGCAGTTTGGAGACCTCATCTATGCAAGAGACATAGACAGGATGGAAACAGTCTGAGGAGGCAACTAAAATGGTGCAGGGTCTGCTTGCAGAAACCATATGAAGAGAGACTGAGAGGCTTAATATGTTTACTCTTGATGAAGAAGAGGACGAGGACATGACAGAAACATTCAAGTACCTCAGGGAATCAACAAAGTCTAGGAAGCGTAGCATCTTTCAGAAAAAGAGATGTGTAAGAACAAGGGGGCACAATTTAAAGATAGAGGACAGCTCAGGGGTAATGTAAGGAAATTTTTTTCATGGAGAGAGAGGTGGATACGTAGAATAGCCTTCCAGAGGAGGTCATTGGGTCTAAAACAGTGGGGGAATTCAAACATGCATGGGACAGACACAAGGCAATTATAGTGGGGGGTTGCAGGAAGTAGGCTGTTGTAGAAACTGCAGCTTATCCAGTAGGTAGGGAAATGGGCAGACTGGGTGGGCCAAGTGGTCCTTATCTGCCGTCAAAGTCTATGTTTCTATGTTTAAATCTCCATAAGGACATAGACAGGATAGAGGTAGTCCAGAGGAGGGCAACTAAAATGGTACAGGGTCTGCACCAGAAGGCATATGAAGAGAGACTTGAGGAGCTTAATATGTATAGCCTCGAGGAAAGGAAGGAGAGGGGGAGCATGATAGAAACTTTTAAGTACCTCAAGGGAATCAACAAAGTACAAGAAGGTAGTATCTTTCAGAAAAAGAGGTGTGCAAGAGCAAAGGGGCACAACTTGAAGATAGAGAGGGATGGCTGAGAGGTAATGTCATGAAGTATGTTTTTTACAGAGAGGGTTGTGGATGCATGGAACGGCCTTCCTGAGGAGGTTGTTGAGTCAAAAACAGTGGGGGAATTCAGGAATGCATGGGACAGACATAAGGCAATTCTAGGGGTGGCGGTAGGAGGAAGTAGGCTGTTGGTTAACTAGGCTCTGCAGCTTATCCATTAGGTAGGGAAATTAGTAGATTGGGTGGGCCAAGCAGTCTTATCTGCTGTCAGATTCTATGTTTCTATGTTAATGAAGCTGTCTGGTAAAAATCAGTGTTGGGGTTTAAGGATAATCAGGACAGACACATGGGTATGGAGGGGGCAAGGAGGATAAAAGGAGGAGGGAGAAGACAAGTGACCACTACGAGTTTCTTTCTCTTCGGTTAGGCAATGATAAGGGCAGAACAGGTAGATAAAAGGGCCTTGCTCTGCTGTCAAGTCCCATGTTCTTGTCTCCTGTGAAGTCCTTCCCTCTGATAACACAGAGTATCCCAAAATGAAAGTGGAAGGCTAAGCCCATAGTGGTGGGGTTCAAGAATGCATGGGACAGGCATAAGGGAATCTTATGGGAAGGGGGGTGAATGGGCTAAAGATTAAGCAGGATATACAGTGATACTATAGGCAGCGAAATTGGGGCAGACTGGGTAGGCCAACTGGTCCTTAACTGTTGAAAAATTCTATGTTTCTAAGTGTCAATGAACTTTACATACTGCATTTTTCAAAAAATGTACAAAAGTGTTATAACGGAGCCTCTAAGCCACTCTTTTCATCCTTTCTACCAACATGTTATCAGACTTGAAGTTGTTAAAAGTAAGCCCATCCTCTCAGAATAAAGATTTGTCCTCTGAGCCTTGGTTGATACTTACCTACAGAAACCATTGTTTCATAGTTCTGCACCATCACTTCCATGTGAAGCTCCTTCTCCTGTTTTCTTAACATCTTCCATTCCTCTTCAGAAAAATCAACAACAACATCTTCAAAGGTTTCTGGTACCTGAAAGAATATGAGACATGTTTAATTGCTTTTGGTTTCACATTACACATTGTGTGTACATGACACATTGAAAAATCAGCAACTTTTAAACAGGATGGGGATAAGCAAGGTTAAGATCCACAGTCTACAAAACTAAGAGGCTTTGCTGGCACTCCCAGAACAAGTAAAGAGAGACAGAACTTGTAATGTCGGGCAGACAAGGAGGGAGCTGAGATGGAACAAGGATATTAGGAAGGGGATAGGCGAAGTCAGTCACGTGAGGGGAGAGAGATACCTAACTAGTAGAAGAAGCCAGCCTGTCTGAACATAAGGCATCTTAAGAATAAAATGGGGGACCTACAGACAATGGTGATGGAAGCCCAGCTGGACATAGCTGTCATCATGAAAATGTAGGTGACGCAAAATCCCATCTGGGACCTGGCTATCCAAATATGTGTCCTATTTTGAAGGGATTTGAAAAAGGGCAGGAGAAGGGGTTACGCTATACACTGAGACTGTAAAAAAGCAATAGAGGAGAAGAATGTTCGGGGGTGGGGATAGAATGAATATGGGTTCAGCTGATAGTTACAATATGTAAGAACCTCAGCATGCTGGTGATGGTGACATAAAGATCAACAAATCAGCTCAGGGAGGGCTGCTGGGCATTAACAAGGCCACATCAGAAGGGCAACCACTAGGAAACACAATTTTGATGGAGGATCTCCTACCAGATTGGGAAATGTTGGGGGGTTAGGAATGCCAGGAACCAGGTTGTTGTAGATTCAATGCAGGATGGCTTCCTTGTACAATGGATGATGGAGCTAACCAAAGATGAAGCCAGCCTCGCTTTGGTACTGTCAAATCAGGACATAGTAGGACAGGCCAGAGTGAAAGAGACTCTGGGGATGAGTGATAATTAGTCAGCATGGCACAGTATTAGCCTTAGAAAGCCAGCACATCAAGTCAAGGACAATGGTGTTGGATATCAGGGCAGCATTTTTTGAAGACATAGGGAAGATCCTCCATGACAAACTGAGGGAGTGGCAGGGATGGGGGAAGGGGACATCAAAATGAGTCTGACAGAGGTCACCAAAGCTTGTCTGAAGCAGAAAGGGAAATAAAAAAATGAATAAATCCAATTTGGTATACAAGAGAAGTTAGAGAACAGTAAGTGCAAAAGGGTAGCATGAAAAATGTACAAGGAGGATCAGTCTGAGGGCAACAGGGCGGTATACCTAGGAAAGCTAAAGGAGTCAATAATTTAATTTATTAAATTTGAAAAGTTTCACCAGGAGGTACATACTGAGCGCTCATTTCCAGATGTGTCCTGGGGTAGAGGGTAGAAGGGAAAATAGACATGTGCAAATCAGTACAAAAGTGTTACATGTGCATTAAGACTGCAAAATTATACTGGGCAGCATAAAACACAACCACAGAACTATACCACTGAGAGGTACAGAGCGATTACAAAGTGTTACATACTGGTCAATGCATAATCAGACATACAGCAGCCCTCAAGAATGGGGTAGAGAAGGGCATGGTAGCCAGAAGGGGTAACCCACCATGGTGGAGAACAATCAGAGGGGAGGAGTTGAAGCTGAAGAGGCAGGTGAAAGGAAGAGGACAGGTAGAGTGGGGAGGAAGAAGCAGAGGCCAGCTGGGGAGGAGGTTAAGGGGGGTTGTAAGATCAGAAAATGAGGAGGGGAGGAGGAGGAGAAAATGGAAGTGGTCAGGGCAGGTGCAAAAGTTGCCAGTGTGAGCACGAAGAAAGAAGAAAAAGAGGTGGCAAAGCAGGTGGGAAGTGGGAGAGATTGCCAGAGTTTGGGAAGATGGTAGGAGAAAGCAGCTTGACCAGTTGAGGACCTTCTAGAAGGGAGATCTAGAGTGTGCTGACTAGAGCAATGGAGGGAATAGGCAGAGTTAGAAGCAGTGGAGAGAAGAGAGGTAAGATGGGATGGAGTTCAGCCAGTGTTTACCAATAAGGGCAGAGCCATGAGCTTTGACTTTCAGAGAAGGGAGAGACAGAGAGAGAGAGAGAGAGAGGTGTAAAGGTGGCAGTTGTGAGTCTGGATGGATGGCAATCCAGGACAAACCTGCAGAAGGAGTGGAAGAGGTTGTCCAGTCTGCCCAGGGTAGACTTAGGAGCACTGCCGTAGACAATGTCACCGCACTCGAAGAGGAGAAGGATCATTCTCTGAACAATGGCTCTGCAGGCAAACAAAGGAATACAACTGTGGTACCATGAGTCAATGTGCCTGTCACACAAAGCCCTAATGTCCCTTTTTCCTGTTTTGTTGTATGGTATTGACACGGGCTTTTGAATGTGTTAGTACTTTGCACATGCAAGAGACTGAAGCCCTGCCACCACTATCAGACATAGGTGAGGCCCTTCTACAACCATCTGCATAGACATCTGCAATGTTGATGAGACGTATTCTATGCTGCTAATAACTGTGGTACTCAGCAGGTGGCAAGAGAATACTGTGGATGTGGGAATGTTCCTCGGTGTTTTGGAATTTAGTGACAACAACATTTAATCAATATGAATGAAATGAAAACTTCAGCATGAGTCATGAAACCTTTTCCTTTAAACGGAACAAAATACGACATATAATAGGAAGACAGAACACCAATATGCATCTAGCTATTACATCTGAAGTAAGACTGGCTATTGCGATTTGGAGATGGGACACACACAAGTATCGGTCCATTGAACACTTGTTTGGCGTGTCTAGGGTGGTGGTCTGCTCTGTTGTGTATGATTCATGGACACCTGCATGCACATGATAACAACCCCTACAGGCAAACAGCTACAAGACATCTTGGATGGCTTTGAGGAAAGATTTAGTTTATCACAGACAGCCAGTGCAATAGATGGCACACACGTACCAGTTCAGGCACCAGCAAAAGATGTGTCCGACTTCTTCAACCATAAAGGCTGGCACTCTATAGGGATGTAAGTAATTTGTGACATGTACATACATTGGACAAGAGAACTGTGAAGGTACACCACACCGGTCATTTTCCGTGTTTCATTACTGCACCATTCTTGCTATGTGTAAAAAAGATCACATGTGTGGCCTGTCGATCAACTATGGAGTCACTAGACAAACTGGCTACATGCAGCCATCCAGTGCATGACGTGGTTCTTGCATATCTGCAAGTCTCACAGAGATGGTTACACTTAACATGTATAGTATGAAAGTTGTCATCTTGGTGTTGGTGGATGGATGTGCAATGTTCATTGCTGTGTGTGCCATGCATACCATTATTGTCTCACAGAATGCATCCAGTGTTGACAACCTCCTGCCATTCGATTCAGTTGGATTCCAATAGAAGTCAGGTATCATTTCTTAGTATAGTATATGGTGAGCAAGCCAAAGATCAGTCCTCCTGCCATCGACACCAACATGTTAGTGTAGGTATAGTATTCATGAAGAGGAGGGAGTGAAGGGCCTTACTAGTGGATAGATTGAGCACAGATGGCAGGGGGGAGAGATAAGGCTGGGAGAGGGAGGTTAGCAGTCAAACAGGAGGAGGGAGAGGGATCTCAATTGAGAGGGGTAGGGGGGAAGACACTGGGGTAAATGGTAAAAGCACCATCTTGAGTGGCCCTGTGAATGAGAACCTGGATGGAGGAGTGGCGACGGGTACGAGGAAAGGGGGGTTGTACTGGTGTTGGGGGACTCCATACTTAAGGGAATCAGATGGGGCCACAAGGGGGGACAGTCAGATATGGGTGGAGTCCATACTGGAATTAAAGGCAGACAAAGCAGGACAAGCAATTCTAAGGTGTGCGAGGAGGAGTAGGAGGAATATGCACACTGTGGTACATGTGGGAACAAACGGCCTAGGTGGGGAAGTGGTAGAGGTAGAAAGGGAGAGGTTACAGGAAGTGGGTAGGTTGTGTGAGGAGAATGGGGAGTCTGCGGCCTTCCTGGAGGTGCTCCCAGTACCCTGCGCAAGCACAATGAGAAAGGAGAGGATTGGGGAGATGAATGCATGGTTGGTAGAATGTTGTTGAACTAAGGGGTATGGGGTTGTAGGTGGCTAAGACAGTACCTGGGATAATAACAATATGTTTGCAAGGGATAGGCTGTACCTGAGCTGATAGGGAAAGGAGATATTAAAGCAAGAACTGGAGAAGTATACTGCGACAAAGGTGGATTTAAATTAGTTAGGAGGTGGCAAGTGGACAGCAGGTAGGCAGGGATCTGATAGCGTGGAGTCACAGCCTACCCCCCAGGCTGGCGAGGAAGGAGTCAGTGTGGCCGAAAAGGAAGGGAGTAGAAGGGAGGAGATGGAGGGTGATAAAGAGAAGGGGCAGGATGGAGGGTGGTCTCACTAAATGCGAGAAGCTTAGGCAACAAAACCAGAGCTACAGGCACTCTTGGCAGTGTAGAGGGTGGATATTGCGGCTGTCATAGAAATGTGGGCAACGTGAGCACCAGGACTGGGATCTGACAATCCCAGGATACAAATTATACAGGAAGGATCATGAGGAGGGGGTGGCAGTCTATGTGAGGGACGGGATCAAATGCAGATGGGACGAGGGGGAGGAAAGGAGAACAGAGGCAATCTGGCTGCAGTTCATACACTCAAAAGATAGGAAACTGAGGTTTGGGTTGTATACAGGCTGCCATCCCAGTCTGAAGAGCTTGACAGGGAATTAGTGGGACAAATTAGAAAGGTATGTAGAAAAGGGAAGGTGGTCATCGTGGGGGATTTCAACTTGCCGGGGTCTGACTGGAGCATTCAGGTCACCATCAGTGCTAGGGAGCAAGTGCTCCTGGATGCGATCCAGGAGGATCTCCTGGTGTAGTTGTTTAGAGGACCTACTAGGCTAAAGAACACTTTAGATCTAGTATTGTCGAATGGGGAGGCAGTAAGGGAAATAAGGGTGGAGGACCCGCTAGCTGACAGCAATCACCAAATGGTGTGGTTTAATATCATGATGTACAGGGAGCCAGAGAACTCAGTAACCAAGATGGTAAGCTTCAGGGGGTGGACTTTGGGAGGATGCAGGAAGTACTGAAAGGGAAACTGGAGGGCATAAGACAAGAACTGGACATGGAGCAAAAACAGGATATTATTAAATGGGGGATTACAGAGATGAAGGAAGCCTGCACCGAGACACAGAGGATATAATTAAATGGGGGATTACAGAGATGAAGGATGCCTGCACCAAGACACAGAAGATATTATTAAACGGGGGATTACAGAGATGAAGGAAGCCTGCACCGAGACACAGAGGATATTATTAAACGGGGGATTACAGAGATGAAGGAAGCCTGCACCGAGACACAGAGGATATTATTAAATGGAGGATTACAGAGATGAAGGAAACCTGCACCGAGACACAGAGGATATTATTAAACAGGGGATTACAGAGATGAAGGAAGCCTGCACCGAGACACAGAGGATATTATTAAATGGAGGATTACAGAGATGAAGGAAGCCTGCACTGAGACACAGAGCACAGCAAGGAAACCATGCTTTTTTGTGTTTGTTTGTTTCTTGTTTTTGTTTTTAAATAATATGACTCTGAGCGTGGGTGCTTCAATCTTTTGAAATTTCTTGAAGACTTCATGCAACATCACCACCATTTCATTTTCCAAACCAATTTTAATTTTATACCAAATTAAACAAATTTTGCTCAACGGGAGACCATATTAGATTGTGTTTCTATCACATTTTCAGATGTACACACAGCTCTGTCTAGCCTAGCAAACTCCAGCATTTTTCCCTCCATTCTTCCTTAGAAGGAGCTTCCACTTGTTTCCAATGCTGGAGTATTACCTTGTCAGCAATTAATACACCAATATTACAAAGGATCCTTTGTGTTCCCCGTGGATCCCTAACTTGGCTCAAATCAATTTTATAGCCAAATATTGTAATTCCAGGATCAAAGGGGAACAACAGACCCAATGGTCTCCCCAGTAAAGACCATAAATAATTTCCAAAGTGGTATAAGCTTTACACACAAACAGCAAATGGGATAACGAGCCCCTTTCATTCTGACATCTTTGGCAGAATTAGAAACATAGAAGTTGATGGCAGATAAGGACCGCAAGGCCCATCCAGTCTGCCCATAGTGTTATCTATTTTATGTAATCTAGTAGGTGTAAGATAAGTTCTATGAACTATATTAAAGTAAATTTGGCAAGGAAACCATACTGGTTGAACAGAGAGGTAGTGGAGGTGGAGAGGTCAAAACTAGAGGTGCACCAAAGGTATAGGGGAACAGGGAAGGAAGGGAACAGGGAGTAGTATGCAAGGTAGTCCAGAGAGGTGACCAGAAAAGTGAGAGAAGCCAAGGCCCAGAGGGAGTTGAGATTTGCACAGGAAATCGAGGGGGAGGGGAGAAAGACTTTTCAGATACATCAGGGAGAAAAGGAAATGCAAAGAGACAATAGTGAGGATAAAAAAAGGGTGAAGAGTGGATGGAAAAGGTAGAGAAGCAGCAGACGCACTGAATGAATACTTCTGCTCAGTATTCACAGATGGAAAAGGGAGACCACCACCATGGGAGGGTGGGGATGGGGGGAGAGGAAGTGGCAGATGCAAGGATCGAGGGAGGTAAAGTCCTAAAGGGACTGAGGGCTCTGAGGGTAGACAAGGCACCAGGGCCTGATAGTATCCACCCAGGGTGCTGAAGGAGATGGCAGAGGTTTTAGCAGAGCCACTGGTAGATCTGTACAGCACCTCACTGGAGTTGGGATGTGTGTCACTGGACTGGAAGATGGTACATTTATTTATTTACTGAATTTTGTTGATCTGGTAAGCCCACTGAGATTGGAAGTCCCTTTTTCAAGGGTAACCCGGGGGTGGGGTGGGGATACAGATGGTAACCAACTGAAACTGAACCAGATTAAGCTGTTAGTGGGATTTCTAGTGAATGAAGGAAATTTGCAGGACACCAGGGAAATTCTGCAACTCTTTTCGAGAAGTGCCATGGGATCTTTAACGTCCACCTCAATAACCACCAGAACAGGCAGATGGGAGCTCGGTTTAACATCTCATTCGAAAGACAGCACCTCAGGAGTGCAACACCCCCCTCATGCTGCACTACAGTGTCAGTATTGGGATATTAACCCAAGTGCCTGGTGTGGGGATAGAACCCACAGCCTTCTAAGTTCCCAGCCTCAGAGATGAGTGTGCTACCTGCTGAGCCACTGACACTGACAATGAGTGCTATTACACAAGAGCGCACCAAGGGATGAACCGGGTAATTATTGTCTGGTAAGTCTCATCTCCATAGTGTGCAAACTCATGGAAACAATACTAAAGGAAAGACTGGTGTCGCACCTAGAGGATAATGGCCTCCAGGACATGAGGCAGCATGGGTACATTTCAGGGCAGTCCTGTCAAACCAGCCTGATTCAGTATTATGACTGGGCGACAGGTGAGCTGGACAAGGGTCATTACTTGGACTTCAGCAGGGCCTTTGATTCGGTGCCTCATGGGCAGCCTGGGGAAAAGCTAACTGGTGTAAGGGTAGGGGCCAAAATGATGAACTGGATTACAAGCTGGTTGAATGGGAGGCTGCAACAGGTGGTGATGGGAGGGGTGCTCTCAGCTCCTAAGCTGTTGACGAGTGGGGTGCCACAGGGCTCTGTGCTGGGACCAGTATTATTTGGGCTCCTCATGTCAGACATTGTGCATAGGGGGTGAGCAAGGTAAGTCGGTTTGCAGACGGCATCAAAATGGGAGCAGTGGTGGATGGAGTGGAGGGATGGAAGCAGCTTCAGGAGGACCTAAGCAAGCTAGAGGAGTGGTCAGAGAGGTGGCAGCTGGGGTTCAATGCAAAGAAATGTAAGGCTATGCACTTCAGGTTGAAGAACCCAAGGCCAGAATACTGGCTGGGGGGGGAGTTAAGCCGGGGATCTCTGAGGAAGAGAAGGACCTAGGGGTAATGGTAACAGGGACCATGAATAATAATGTCCAGTGCAAGAGAGCAGCTGCAAAAGCGTACAAAATGCTGGGGTACATAGTGAGGAGGGTTTCATCCAGGCAAAGAGAGGTGGTTTGGCCCCTCTACAGGTCACTGGTAAGGCCACACTTGGAATGCTGTCTGCAGTTTTGGAGGCCATACCTAAAGCATGATACAGTAGTCCCTTGTTATAACGAACTGCCTTGGGTCCACCGTTTTTGTTCGTTATAGCGATGGTACGCTATAGGTGAAATACTTAAAGATAGTGAAAATACAGCACTTAACCAGAGATTGAATGAAATGCACACTAAACTGTGTAGTACTGTAGCAGCAGAAAATATTTATTTTTTGTATTGAAAGTTGAAAAGGTATTTACTTTTAAAGTTAAAAACAGTTGTTACTTTATTGTTTATTGAAACAAGCGTCCAAAGTTGCCTTATTTGCTCCGCTCTGTTCATGCGGTTTAGAATCTCTATTTTCTGTTCCAGATCCAACCCCTTTCTTTTTTGTTTCTCAGCCATGATAGACACAGACAGATCAGACCATGGTACAACCAAAGTAAGCAGCATTTTATTCATTTGGAAAAGTTACAGTCAGTGAACTACGAGGGGCAAACACCGCAGAATACGGAGAAATGTTTATTAATTAACAGGGCTTGATTCATAATCAGTTAAGCACTCAAAGTTTTCACTCTTATTTAAATTTGAGTGAGTATGAGTCATTTTAGTGTCAAGCACTTTAGTGTCAAGTACTTAGGAACTTAGAAACAGGCGCTGTGACTAGAACTGAAGGGGGGAAGCAATTGTGACTTCATTTGAAAAATAAGGAGGTGATAATGGGGTCCAGCTACCTTGTCCCTTATAACTGGGGTTCATTATAACAAGGGACTACTGTATCAGGCTACTGGAAGGGTGCAGAGGAGGGCACCGAAGATGATATGTGGAATGGAGGGGAGATGCTACGAGATCAGGCTGGAAGACCTGAGTATGTACACCCTGGAGGATAGGAGGGACATGATAGAGACATTCAAGTATCTGAGGGGAATTAATAAGGGTGGGGCAGATGGGGTATCTAAGCTAAGGAGGGGGAGGGACACCAGGGGGCATGGATTAAGAATAGAGGGGGGAAAGATTTAGGAGGAAAATGAGGAGACACAGTTTCATGGACAGGGTGGTAGGAAAATAGAACACACTACCAGAATGGGTGGTATCATGTAAATCTGTAAACAGCTTTAAAAGGGCATGGGACAGGAAGCAGGGAAGAATGAGGGTAGGGGAGGGGGGGGCAGAAGTGGGATGACAAGGTGGGGCAGCTGCAAACTAGGAGTACTAACTGCACACTTGAGAAGACAAAGATAGACCGGGTTGTCTGTTTCTGCTGGCACATTCATATGTTCATATGTGTAACCACCTTTCATTGTGCCACCACAGGGCACATGTTGACATGAATCCTAATCATTAATGGTTTTGATTCATAGAACAAGTCATTACTGGAGCCCTTGCCATTACACATGTTTGGATTTGCCATTCTTGAGGCGAGTATGGATCCCATGAGGACACTGGTGCATTGAGGCATAGCAAGCTGTATTGCATGGGAAGGTGCACACAACTGAACATATGCACAATGTGGTGTGAGGAATCACTCACCTAGCATCCACAGCTCCCTCTGCTATTCACACGTTGTCAGTCCCCCCACCACTGTGAGACTCCCCTTACATAGCAATACCAATCATCACTTTTGCTTCCCACTAACTCTCGCTCTCTCTCTCTCTCTCCCTCATTTCCCCTCACTCACCTTCCAGTGGCGGAGCCAGGTTTGGGAGCATCTGGGAGCCAGGGGGTGCCACTCAGTCAATCACAGGCTCCACAATGGGCACTGAACAGTGAATAAAGATGGTAGCGGGGCGTTACTACTCACACCTCTCTCCTGCCTCTCTCCCAACTCTCCCCCACCTCTCGTATCTTGACCTGTCCACTGTCTGTATTCCCCCCTTGCCTATTTCTGCTCCCCACCTCTACCTGCTAATTGCTCTCAAACTACCCTCCTGACACCACCTTATTGCACACCAACCACAGATATCTAAACAAGGCTCCATTTGGGCTGCAATAATGACAAGGCCCCTTTGGCCACACAATGTTGTTTTAATTTCATCTAAAGCATTACTCTGTTTTTTGTTGCTGCACTTCTTGAAACTGCTTGTATTATTGTCCTGTATTAGTTTGTCTGTATTCCTCCCCATTGTATGATGTAGGACCTCTGTAAATGAGTCCTTACTTAAAAGGTTGTTTTCTGAATTACCAAATAAATAAATAAATAAAATGAACATTGAAAAAAGCAGAGTACATGAATAAGTCACAGTATTGGACAGAAACTTTTTCAGCCAAGAAATGGAGTTTGAAATCAGGAACTGCAATAAACTAATAACAGACTGCATGGCAGAGATTGAACACAGTAACGTATTTAATATGGAAACACAGTGACAAACACAGAACAAGAAAAAAAACATACACTGCACACTTAGAGAAAAATACTGCACACAGTTCCACAGTATAGCAGTACCCTGTAAAACAGCGGTGATCACAGTCCATCATTCAGTGGCAATACAACCCCTGTTCTGGCGTGTTCCACCACCAAAATCAAAACTCTGTCAATTTACCCATCATTTCTGTATATGTCCCCACCACTGTTGATACATTAAGCAAACATGCTGTTTAACAGACAGGGATAGTGGAAGTTGGCACATAAGTGCACCAGTGCTGTGTGCAATCCCTTTGGCATTTACCATGCATTAAGGCAATTGCTAAGATAGAGAGAGAAGAACGTCTGCTGAGGAAAGCCAGAATTGTTGCTGGGTCCAGTGTGGTTGACGTCAGGATTCCATGGTTGGGATAATTGAAATACATGAATGTGGGGAGTTGACACATGGGGCACATCGTTGGTGCCTGTAGTAGTGGTTGCCAATCCCATTCAGTCAGGAGCTAGAGCACTGGGCACTCATGGTCCATGCAAAAACATTTCACACACCCACTGCTTGATGCATCACTGTTCCATTTCCATGATAAACTGCATGCGTTGCCTCTTCATGTCAAAATATTTCACATCGGACTGGGCCATAAACTGTCCTTAAAGTGTTCCAACATCGCTGAAACAACAGAATCAGCATGATATTTGCTGCTCTTGGCCCTTTTAAGAGACAACTCTGACTTCATCTAATTTCAACTAGTCGTCGTGACTGCCTTGCCTAATCAGGGGCCCACTGTTCACTGCCCTCCACTTCAGTCTTGAAAGCTATCTCTCCCCTCTTTGCCTTCTTCTACCTGTCTACCTCCTTGCCCCCTCTCCCTTTCCTCCCCCGGGGCATTTCCTGACTTCTATCCCTCCTCTCCCCCCCCTTTAGAGCTCTTACCCTCACCCTCTACCCTCCGACAATGGCCTTCCTGCCTGTATACCCCCTTCCCTCTTACCTGCAGTGCTTATTTCCAAGATAGCCCTTGGCTGGTTATGTCATGATACCTAACATTTGGCACATTTTGAATTACTGGAATTTCCTAAGCCTCAGTCTCTTACTTCTTGTTATTGTGTAACTATGTATTATTATGTTGACCTTTGTATGTATGTATACTCCCCATTCCTTCGACATGGAACTTTTGTAAACGAGCAGTTCCTGCTCAAAGGTATTAGTAATCCTAGATTTCAATAAAATAAAAATAAAAAAATATTTGTGATCACGGTGCATGCTAAGTGCGGGCCGAGTATCTTGACTCTGGGGCGCCGGTACATTTACTCAACATCAGTGGCCAAAAATGAAGTGGAGTGACTGTTATCTGGATCAGGGCTTGCTGGAGTTTGGTTTTCTTCAGTGTCTGACTCACCCCATAATGTGTCATCATTGTGATCATCTTCAGCAACATGACTGAGGCCACAGGAAGTATCCGTCACCACTGTTGGCATGGTAACAGTGTGGGTTCCAAGAATGGCATTTATGGAATAGGGTCAGGAAGGGGCACTATGATATAGGGGAGAAGAGGGCAGCCACAGAGTACTATCTGATAGTTGCATGCTCGAAAAGACTTGACAGACCATATGCACTGTATCTGCTGGCACATTTTGTATGCTTATACGTTTGGTATTGGAATTTGGCACTCCCCCACCCCGAGATGACACTCTGCAGTCTCTGGATATTTATTCTTGGGTGCTTTCATTGTAAGAATAAACCCAGAAATGGCACTGTATAGTTGTTTAACATCTGCTTTGGTGGGTAACTTATGCATTGGGCATGGAGTTGAGTCTTTTGCCAGAGAGTTACAATACTGGCAATGCCCTTCACCATTGTGACTCGATCAAAACATTAAGAAACACTGGCTAGAAAATTCACAGGTAAAGGCTAGCCAAGTGTCAGATCACCATCACCCAACATTAAATTCAGGGTTTCCAACCTGTTTGGTGACCATAGTCAAGTCTTGCTTCTTCACCACTCTGCTCCCCTTTACACATCCTCTTCTATACATATACATTGAGCAAGTGGCTAGACAAGAATGCACAATCTGCACTGGTGTGTAAAACAAAAGACCTGGAGTGGATTGTAATCAGTCCACCAGGCGAGCCACTAGGTGCCTCCCTAGCATTGCTCATGTGCCTTTATTTTAATAAGACTTGGAATAGTGACCTGGTATACTGCCACAGCAGCCAACTAGCAAAAGTGGCATCATATGGGCAGGTCACCAGGAGCGTCCATGGGCATACAGATTGTGCACTGTTTAGTCCATACTGTGTTTTTGGGGAGTGTAATACCAGCAGGAAATTGTGACTATGGAATGCCCATACTTGCAGGACCACAATATTCCACCTCCAACTGGAAAGGGGTGGGGTTGGGGAGTTTTCGACCATTTTAGAATACCCAGAACTGTGCAGTGATACAAACCAGTCACACATGGGAGAGTAAAATGGCTGTGGTCCAAGACTGCTTAGTGGCACTTGCATATATTACAACTTTAAGGAGAACACTAAACAGCCGAAAGGCATCCTTAGTATGTACTTGGCACATGACAGAGTAGCTAGCCATCCTGAGGGAAAGCATATATTACAGCTGATCCCTGCTAAAGTGAAATGAGAGATACCCAATAAATAATGGTACAGTGATGCTGACAGCTCACATCAAAACACACGGGCTGCACATCCTGAATATGTACCTGGCACATGACAGAGTAGGTAGCCATCCTGAGGGACAGCATATATTACAGCTGATCCCTGCTAAAGTGAAATGGGAGATACCCAGTAAATAATGGTACAGTGACGCTGACAGCTCACATCAGAACACACGGGCCGTACATCCTGAATATGTACCTGGCACATGACAGAGTAGCTAGCCATCCTGAGGGAAAGCATATATTACAGCTGATCCCTGCTGAAGTGAAATGGGAGATACCCAATAAATAATGGTACAGTGATGCTGACAGCACACATCAGAACACACGGGCCGTACATCCTGAATATGTACCTGGCACATGACAGAGTAGCTAGCCATCCTGAGGGAAAGCATATATTACAGCTGATCCCTGCTGAAGTGAAATGGGAGCTACCCAATAAATAATGGTACACTGATGCTGACAGCTCACAGCAGAACACACCGGCCGTACATCCTGAATATGTACCTGGCACATGACAGAGTAGCTAGCCATCCTGAGGGAAAGCATATATTACAGCTGATCCCACCTAAAGTGAAACGGGAGATACCCAATAAATAATGGTAGAGATGCTGACAACTCACATCAGAACACACAGGCAATACATCCTGAATATGTACCTGGCACATGACAGAGTAGCTAGCCATCCTGAGGGACAGCATATATTACAGCTGATCTCTGCTGAAGTGAAATGGGAGATACCCAATAAATAATGGTACAGTGATGCCGACAGCTCACAGCCGAACACACGGGCAATACATCCTGAATATGTACCTGTCACATGACAGAGTAGCTAGCCATCCTGAGGGACAGCATATATTACAACTGATCCCTGCCAAAGTGAAATGGGAGATACCCAATAAATAATGGTACAGTGATGCTGACAGCTCACATCAGAACACACAGGCTGTACATCCTGAATATGAACCTGGCACATGACAGAGTAGCTAGCCATCCTGAGGGACAACATATATTACAGCTGATCCCTGCTAAAGTGAAACAGGAGATACCCAATAAATAATGGTACAGTGATGCTGACAGCTCACATCAGAACACATGGGCCATACATCCTGAATATGTACCTGGCACATGACAGAGTAACTAGCCATCCTGAGGGAAAGCATATATTACAGCTGATCCCTGCTAAAGTGAAATGGGAGATACCCAATAAATAATGGTACAGTGATGCTGACGGCTCACATCAGAAAACACGGGCAGTACATCCTGAATATGTACCTGGCACATGACAGAGTAGCTAGCCATCCTGAGGAATAGCATATATTGCAGCTGCTCCCTGCTAAAGTGAAATGGGAGATACCCAATAAATAATGGTACAATGATGCTGACAGCTCACATCAGAACACGCGGGCCGTACATCCTGAATATGTATCTGGCACATGACAGAGTAGCTAGCCATCCTGAGGGACAGCATATATTACAGCTGATCCCTACTAAAGTGAAATGGGAGATACCTAATAAATAATGGTACAGTGATGCTGACAGCTCACAGCAGAACACACGGGCAATACATCCTGAATATGTACCTGTCACATGACAGAGTAGCTAGCCATCCTGAGGGACAGCATATATTACAGCTGATCCCTGCTAAAGTGAAATGGGAGATACCCAGTAAATAATGGTACAGTGATGCTGACAGCTCACATCAGAACACACGGGCTGTACATCCTGAATATGTACCTGGCACATGACAGAGTAGCTAGCCATCCTGAGGGACAGCATATATTACAGCTGATCCCTGCTAAAGTGAAATGGGAGATACCCAATAAATAATGGTACAGTGATGCTGACAGCTCACATCAGAACACATGGGCCATACATCCTGAATATGTACCTGGCACATGACAGAGTAGCTAGCCATCCTGAGGGAAAGCATATATTACAGCTGATCCCTGCTAAAGTGAAATGGGAGATACCCAATAAATAATGGTACAGTGATGCTGACAGCACACATCAGAACACATGGGCCATACACCCTGCATATGTACCTGGCACATGACAGAGTAGCTAGTCATCCTGAGTGAAAGGATATATTACTGCTGATCCCTGATAAAGTGAAATGGGAGACACCCAATAAATAATGGTACAGTGATGCTGACAGCTCACATCAAAACACACCGGCCGTGCATCCTGAATATGTACCTGGCACATGACAGAGTGGCTAGCCATCCTGAGGGACAGCATATATTACAGCCGATCGCTGCTAAAGTGAAATGGGAGACACCCAATAAATAATGGTACAGTGACGCTGACAGCTCACATCAAAACACACGGGCCGTGCATCCTGAATATGTACCTGTCACATGACAGAGTAGCTAGCCATCCTGATGGACAACATATATTACAGCTGATCCCTGCTAAAGTGAAATGGGAGATACCCAATAAATAATGGTACAGTGATGCTGACAGCTCGCATCAGAACACATGGGCCGTACATCCTGAATATGAACCTGGCACATGACAGAGTAGCTAGCCATCCTGAGGAACAGCATATATTGCAGCCGATCGCTGCTAAAGTGAAATGGGAGATACCCAATAAATAATGGTACAGTGATGCTGACAGCTCACATCAAAACACACAGGCCGTACATCCTGAATATGTACCTGACACATGATAGAGTAGCTAGCCATCCTGTGGGACAGCATATATTTCAGCTGATCCTTGCTAAAGTGAAATGGGAGATACCCAATAAATAATGGTACATGCTGACAGCTCACATCAGAACACACGGGCTGTACATCCTGAATATGTACCTGGTACATGACAGAGTAGCTAGCCATCCTGAGGGACAGCATATATTACAGCTGATCCCTGCTAAAGTGAAATGGGAGATACCCAATAAATAATGGTACATGCTGACAGCTCACATCAGAACACACGGGCAGTACATCCTGAATATGTACCTGTCATATGACAGAGTAGCTAGCCATCCTGAGGGACAGCATATATTACAGCTGATCCCTACTAAAGTGAAATGGGAGATACCCAATAAATAATGGTACAGTGATGCTGACAGCTCACAGCAGAACAAACGGGCCGTACGTCCTGAATATGTACCTGGCACCTGACAGAGTAGCTAGCCATCCTGAGGGACAGCATATATTACAGCTGATCCCTGCTAAAGTAAAATGGGAGATGCCCAATAAATAATGGTACAGTGATACTGACAGCTCACATCAGAACACACGGGCCGTACATCCTGAATATGTACCTGGCATATGACAGAGTAGCTAGCCATCCTGAGGGAAAGCATATATTACAGCTGATCCCTGCTAAAGTGAAATGGGAGATACCCAATAAATAATGGTACAGTGATGCTGACAGCTCACATCAGAACACACGGGCAATGCATCCTGAATATGAACCTGGCACATGATAGAGTAGCTAGCCATCCTGAGGAACAGCATATATTACAGTCGATCCCTGCTAAAGTGAAATGGGAGATACCCAATAAATAATGGTACAGTGATGCTGACAGCTCACAGCAGAACACACGGGCGTCACATTCTGAATATGTACCTGACACATGACAGAGTAGCTAGCCATACTGAGGGATAGCATATATTACAGCTGATCCCTGCTAAAGTGAAATGGGAGATACCCAATAAATAATGGTACACTGATGCTGACAGCTCACATCAAAACACACGTGCCGTACATCCAGATTTAAGAGTACACAAATGCAGCAGAGCCTCCTCACTGTGCCCCACTACTGTGCATATGAAGCGCACTCAGGTGCATGCTGTTGGTAGAAGTGCACATTCCTGGACAGTACTAACGGCACTGAAACTGATATATATCTAAATTGGCTCTTACTGATAACACAGCGAGGATCAGAAGATTGAAATGTAAGTCCTTAGCTGCTGTGACAGTTGGAGGCTCCGGCAGAGGGTTTGTTTCTTGCAGAAGAAAATCAGGTGATCACAAGAATGAATTCTTCTTATTCTGTGATTTTGGTGGTAAACGATCTGAAAAAGGTGACTGACACACCACTGGACAAACACTGATTGGGCAGTACCAGAGGGTTTGGGGTTCTATTTCAGGCCTAACAGATGCCGAACAAATGTGTGGCAAGCACCCTGAAACAACAGTGAATAAAGTTTAAATCACCCACTTCTTTACACCTTGACAGGATGCAACATATGCAGACTTCCCTCCACCACCACCCCTCCCACCCTGGTTTGCAACTGGAACAAAAGTGACCACACCAGAACTTGAATGTGGGCCTTCAGTATCAGTGTACAATGTGCACAATGGTGCCATATGAAGAGTGGTCATTCAGCATTTCTGAACCGGCTGATGGAATGACTTGTCAGGTTGCACTATAGCAAGCACCCGTGTGAACCAGCTTAAAAACAACAAACTGTACAGCCCCAGGAAGCAGACCACCAGCCCTAACATTCCACAACACACTTCTAGAGGAGTCCTGGATCTCAGCTTTTACTGCAACAGTTAAGTAGTCAGATCATTTAAAGTCACAGTAAACTTTTTATCAGTACAATTAGATAGATGTGGCCTGCTACTGATGGCATTAGTTATCTAGGTGCTTGTCACAGGTGACTGAGGGGAATTTTTATATGTGAAATTAACTAAGTGTAGAAAGATTTGCAAAGTGGGGGAGTGGCTTAGCTACAAGGAGCCAGGTTAAACCCTGATTTAAACACTGCCCTAGATAGCTTCTGTCAGAGAACAGGCAGAGCACCAGGAGGAAGATGCTGGTATAAGTAAACTTCTCTATTAGGGCTATATTGCCCTCCTTCCCTCCCTTCCCCTCCACCCTAAACCAGTTCTACTTTTATAGGCACAGGATTTGACTGACAACAGGAACTTCCTGTTTGGGAGCAGGAAGTGAGTGATCACAGAGCCACCAAAGACTCACGATCCTAGAAGGGCAAGAGTAGCTCTCTGTCCCCCCCAGCTGCTGGAGGTCTGACTCTGAACAAGTAAGGAGTCTACTGAGAAATATAGGAACTTCTTGTCTCAGAACAGAAAGATCAGGAGCTTAAAGGGCACAGAGGCAGTAAGTAAAAATCCATAACATCCACATCCTCCCGGATTTCCTAAGTGACCACTCCCCTATCCTATTTCTTTGGGTGGCCCCCACTCCCAAACCCAAAGTCCAGACCACACTCCACAGGCGTCTCCACCCTGGTGGGCTGAAAAACCTTAAACAGTTTCTCGCCCAGATTTATTGGTACCCCGTTCATCATGTACCCAACATTGACACTGCCCTTGCCTTTTTCTCCCAAACCTTTAACAAGGCCTGTGACCTCTTTGCACCCCTCACCAAAATTAGATCCAAAAAACACAATGCACCCTGGGTTACCCCTGCCTTACTACAAATGCTTAGAAATAGGGATAACCTCTGGTACCTTGCCATGGAAACAGGCCGGATGGCTGATAGAAAAGCCTACAATGCTGCTCAGAATAGGTGCTCATGGGCCGTCCATAAAGACAAGGCCACCCTCACCTCCTCCTGGGGGTCTGCCCAGACTTTCTGGGATGATATTAAACAGCTAAATTGGAAATCACGCTCCCCTCCCCATCCTAGCTCACTATTGATGGCTTTACCTCCACCACCCTGCCTACATAGCCAACTTCCTTAACACCTCCTTTACTGACCTTAGCTCTGTCCTCCCCAGTAATTTCTTTGATTCTCCCCCCAGCCTATCTCCCCCTGTCCTCCAACGCCCCAGCTTCCACCTACATAAGGTATCTGCCCAGGAAGCCAGACCCCTCCTAATTAAAGCATTAAAAGACAGTAATTCCGGCAACGACTCCCTGGACCCCAGTATTCTCAGGTGGGTGCTGGATGAAGTCCTTGCCCCACTCACCAGCCTACTAAACCGATCCCTCTGCCTAGGGCAATTTCCCACTGCATGGAAAACAGCCATAGTCACACCCATTCATAAAGGGGGCGACAGGTCCCTCGCCAGCAACTACCGACTAATCTCCATCCCCCCAAAGCTCTAGAAAAAGTGGTGGCCATTCAAATCACTGAATATCTGACAAAGCACAACATCCTATGCCCAGAGCAGCATGGCTTCCGGGCTGGTCACAGTACCAGCACTGCACTAATTGAGTTCTCCAATTTCCTACACTCCTCCCTGGATGCCAGCCCCCTAGCTGGTGCAGTGTTCATTGACCTCTCAAAGACTTTCAACACTGTCTTCCACCCTCTTCTGTTGGATGCCCTCTGCCACACTAGTTTCTCTGCTGGCCCCCTCGCATGGTGCACAAGCTATCTATTCACTCGCTCACAGTGTGTAAAATCAATGGGACACTCTCTGAAAACCATCCCATCCACTCAGGGGTACCCCAGGGCTCCATCCTGGGCCCCCTTCTCTTCTCACTCTATCTAAACACCCCATCCAGTGCATGCTCTGGCAAAATTCTTATGTATGCAGATGATGCTGTCATTTTTGCCACCCACTGCAATCTCATCTCCCTCCAGGACTTCCTACAACAATCTTACAATGATGCCAAAGCCTGGTTTAAGGAGCACAAACTCATCATTAATCTTAAAAAAACCAAAACTATGCTCTTTGCCCACCCCCAAAACAGAGCCTGCAACCACCCACTCACTATCCTTCCTAGTACCAAACAACCGCTTGAACAAGTCTGTCCCTACAAATACCTTGGGGTTACTTTTGACTCAGCCCTCACATTTCACACCCACATTGATGCCCTTGCATCCACCACCAACATACACGGCTTGGTATCCTCTACTGCTATAAAACCTGCCTCTCCCCTGATGCTCTCCGACTTGCAGTTACGTCTTCAGTACTGTCCCTTGTAGACTATGGCCTGCCAGTCTATGGTGCTACTGACAAGACTGCCCTCAACAAATTTCGCCTCACCCTAAATAAGGCCTGCAGACTGATTACTGCTGCCCTCAGGCTCACACATACATGTCAACTCTATGACGAGGCTAAACTACTTAACCTGGATGAATGGCTATGCTATCAAACCTGCCTCCTCACAAAAAAAAACCCTGCTCGGGCTCTCCCCTTCTGGGGTGACTGCCTCCATCCACCATACCCCACCTACTATCGCAACCCGTACCTCCAACAGGACCACTCTACTGGTCCCCAGATCCAGGACCACCCATGGTCAGAGGTCTTTCTGCTACAGAGCCCCATCCTGGTTTAACTCTCTCCTGCTCCCACCTCCAATGCCCCACAATCTCCAACTTCAAAACCGCCTTCGAGCCAACTCTTTAACACTTCGTAGCTGATCCTGTCTCTAAATATGATCTTGATCTCTTCTCACTTGACAATGCCCACTGGGTGGCACACCCTCACCCCCACCCTCTCCCCGTGCATCATACCTCTGCTATAATCAGCCTGTGCCAGCTGTATCAATGTAATTACCACGAAATTGTAAATGTGTGAAATCAATATGTAACGCTAATTTCAGCTACTTGTATTCTGTAACCTAAATTTGTAATGTTTGTCCTCAATGTGACAAGGTACCTTTGGAAACGTGCCTCTGGCTCAAAGGTTGTAAACTGATTTACAATAAAATAATAAATAAATAAATAAATAAAGTAAGTGGGGAGAGAAAAACCAAAAAAACAAACAGAGGAAAGAGTAAGTATTCCGAACAACAGTTGGGGGCCAGAAATAAGACTTGATGGGAGTAGTGCAGTGCAGTGGCTGTGGAGCAGCAGTCTTCCGGGAGATGTTCTGGAAGATGCGGTGTTGTCCCATCTGCAGGCATCTCTCTGGGCTGAGGGAGGAGGTTGCTCATCTCCAGGCTGAGTTGGCCAGGATTTGTGGGACCTCCTCTCCCACCCAGGGACCACCAGGGTCACTGTCACTGCCTCAGAGGTTGCCAAGAAAGAGGAGTGATTGGACCACAGTGGGCTCAGGGAGGGTGAAGGTGGTGGAACAGAGGTGTATCCCTCCAGCTGTACCTCTCCACAATTTCTATGCCATTCTGGAAAAGTGTGGTTCTTCTATGGTGGCACCCACTGTGGAGACCAAGGAGGATGCTGGGAACCTCCACAAAGGAGACCCACAGGAGGGTGGCATGGAACCTCACAGGGGAGGGAAACAACTCCTGGAGGGGACTCCATTGTTAGGAAGGTAGAACTGGGGGAGGAACGGGAGAGGGAGGTAAAGTGCCTGCCAGGCGCCATGACTTAGAGGAATGGGGAGTGAATCCTCAGGATCGCAGGAGCGGCTGCACAGGGGAGGGATCTGGATGTCATTTTCCACCTAGGGACAAATGACCTGGCTAAGAAAGGGAATCAGAGCAGTGCAAGAAGCATTTGTGGAGATGGGGAGGAGCCTTAGACAAATAGCATGCACGGTAACCTTCTCGGAGGTGCTGCCTGTCTATGGCATAGGTGAGGCTAGGGTGCTCCACACCATGGGATTCAATCAGTGGTTGAAAAACTGGTGCAGAGTTCAGGGATTTGGCTTCATTGGGGATTGGGGGTCTACCTGGAGGGATGCAGGCCTATACTGGCATGATGGTCTGCATCTATCCAGGTGGGGAACCAGGATCCTAGGTGATAGGTTTAAATGCTTCATTGGTAAGCATTTAAACTAATCAAGGGGGGAGGCACTTGAGAGGAGCAGGGAAATCCTGTCCTCCCAAAAAAAATCGGGCACTAAGTGAGGTAGACACCAACAGAGATGTCAATAGAGAGAAGTGCATGGGTAAATGGAGAAAGTGACAAACGCAATAAGGACAGGGATTGGGCAGAAAGCGTTAAGGCCATCAAGAAATGGAGGGTAATGAGTACCAACGCCCGTAGTCTGGGCAACAAGCTCCCAGAACTGGTGGCCTTACTGGAAGAGGGATGCCTGGATATCGTAGCAGTCACAGAAAAATGGTACACAGAGAACCATGACTGGGATGTTAACATACCAGGGTACACAACCTACAGGAGGGACAGGGAGGGGAGAAGAGGGGACGGCGTAGCTCTTTATGTAAGGAAAGGGATAAAAGCAACTGAACAAAAGAGTAAACAGGGAAGAGAGGAGTCACTGTTGGTCACCTTAGAGACTGGAAATGGCACCACAATCCACACAGGGGTTGTATACAGACCCCCATCTCAGGGGGAGGGAATGGACAAGGATATGATAGAAGGCATACTTAGGATGGCAGAGAAAGGGGAGATACTGTTGATGGGGGACCTTAATATGCCAGATGTTAACTGGAGCACCTTTGCTGCAGCCACATCCAAAAGTAGGGCCATTCTCGATGCCCTTCAGGTGGCATGCCTCAGACAGCTAGTTTTGGAACCTACTCATGAGGGAGCAATCTTAGACCTCGTACTCTCAAATGGGGACAGTGAGAGGATCTCAAATCTAGAAATGGGTAGCCATTTGGGAACAAGTGACCACCAAACAGTGTGGTTCATGATAAACTCAGCTACAGAGTCAAGCCATACAAAAGTGAGGGTTCTGGATTTCAGGAGGGCTGACTTTGGCAAGATGGGAGAGTGCCTTAGAAAAACACTAGCAAACAGGCTAGAAGGAAGGGTGGAGCAACAATGGGGAAATATCAAAACTGCTATCACAGAGGCAACAAGTCTTTGTGTGAAGCAAATAAACAAATCAAAATGAAAGAAAAAGCCACTATGGTTCTTAAAAGAGATGGCAGTGAAGGTTAGGGAGAAAAAGATAGCATTTAGGAAGTATAGGGAAACACAGAAGGAGCAGGACAGAAAACTGTACCAGTTAAGGCAGAAGGAAGCAGGGAGGGTAGTCAGAATAGCAAAGGCCAAAACTGAGGAAAAGATAGCCAACTCAGTTAAGAAGGGGGATAAAACCTTTTATAGGTACATCAGAGAGTGTAGAAAGACAAAGGGAGGGATAGTGAGGCTGAATAGAATGAACGGTGGGTGGGCAGAGGGGGACAGTGAAAAAGTAGGGATACTGAATGAATACTTCTGTTCAGTATTCACAAAGGAGGAGGTGGGGGAGGTGCCTAATCCAATTAACAGAAGCACTCTGGAGAGAGGGTCGATCCCAGTCCTTTCACAGAAGAAAGGGTTCCGAAAGAACTCATAAAATGATTTATTTGACTGGGTGACCAAAGCAGTAGACCAGGGAGGGGCTGTGGACATGGCCTACCTAGACTTTAGCAAGGCATTTGACACAGTCCCACACAAAAGATTAATAGTCAAATTAACCAGCCTGGGAGTGGGTCCCAGGGTGGTAGCCTGGGTAAAACATTGGCTGGACAACAGGACACAGAAGGTAATTGTAAATGGAGTTCACTCTGAAGAAAGAGGGGTTACTAGTGGGGTACCACAGGGTTCAGTACTGGGTCCAGTCCTTTTTAATGTCTTTATAAGTGACATTGCAGAGGGACTGGAAGGAAAAGTATGCCTCCTTGCAGATGACACAAAGATCTGCAACAGGGTTGATACACAAGGAGGCGTGGAAAGGATGAGAAGGGACTTGGCGAGGTTGGAGGAATGGTCAGAAGTATGGCAGCTTGGATTCAATGCAAAGAAGTGCAAAATAATGCACCTGGGAAACAAAAACCCAGGGGAAGATTACACAATGGGGGGGTAGTAACAACAACAAAAATGGAAAGGGTCCTTAGGGTAATCATATCAGATGACCTTAATGTTGGCAAGCAATGTGAGAAGGCGGTAGGGAGGGCTGGGGGGATACTGGGATGTATAGGGAGAGGCATCACCAGCAGTAAACAGAAAGTTGTTATCCCCCTGTACAGACAGTTGGTGAGACTCCATCTGGAGTACTGCATCCAGTTCTGGAGACCCCATCTCTGCAAGGACATAGACAGGATGGAGGCAGTTCAGAGGAGGGCAACTAAAATGGTGGAGGGTCCGCAAAAGAAGCCATACGAGGAGAGACTAAAGGAGCTTAATATGTATACCCTTGAGGAAAGGAGGGAGGGATGGACATGATAGAAACGTTTAAGTACCTCAGTGAAATCAGCAAAGTCCAAGAGGGTAGCATCTTTCAGAAAAAGAGATGTGTAAGAACAAGAGGACACAATTTGAAGATAGAGGGGTGATGGCTCAGGGGCAATATGAGGAAGTATGTTTTCACAGATAGGGTGGTGGACGCATGGAACAGCCTTCCTGAGGAGGTTGTGGGGTCTAAAACTGTGGGAGAATTCAAGAATGCATGCGACAGACATAAGGCAGCTTTTGTGGGGGGTAGGAAGAAATAGGCTGTTGGTTAAATAGGATCTGCAGCTTATCCTCTAGGTAGGGAAATGAGCAGACTAGGTGGGCCAAGCGGTCCTTACCTGCAATCATAGTCTATGTTTCTGTGTTCATTACTGATAAACCAGTTCTTGTAGCACTATTATTGGCAGCAGCTGTTATCCTACTGTTGGTAGTGGTCGTATCATGCATGACTGTGGGCCAATCAGCTTTCAGCATTTTCCCTACAGTGCAGTATAATATGGGGAGTGGTGCAATGCAGTGGCTGTGGGGCAGCCATATTCAGGCAGACCTTCTGGACACTGGGTGCTGCCCTATCTGCATGCATCTCTCTGGACTGTGGGATGAGGTAGCCAGACTCAGAGCGGAAGTAAACTGGGTCAGGAGTACCATCACCCTTATCCAGAGACCACCCAGTCCAATGCAACTGCCTCAAAGGATGCCGAGAACGAGGAGCACTTGGATCACAGTGGGCTCAGGGAGGGTTAGAGTGGTCAGGCAGAGGCACATGCCAGATCCTATTCCACTCAAGAACTCATATGCCACACTGGCAAATGAGGACAACCAAATAGAGGTACCCAGAGAAGTGGAAGGAAAGGATGTGGAGGTTAGCCAAGGAGATTACCTCAGCGGGGAAAGCAGTGGACCCCAGATGAGGAGGAAGAGAATCCTGGTGGGGGACTCCATCATAAGAGGGATCCAGCTAGGAACACAGGAGGGGGAGGACAGGGAGGTGAGGTGCCTACCAGGTGCCACGGCATGGAGGGATGGAAGGAAGATCCTGGGGATCACTGGGAAGGCAAGAAGGGAGGGTGAGCTGGATGTCATTATCCACCTAGGTACTAATGACCTGGCAAATGGGGAGCCAAAGGAAGTTCAGGAAGAGTTTAGGAAATTAGGGAGGGGTCTCAAGCAAGTAGCTACTTCTGTCACTTTCTCAGAAGTACTTCCTGTGAGAGGCAAGGGAGAGCATAGGCGTGCATGTGCCAGGAACTTTAACTCATGGTTGAAGAACTGGTGCTGTGAGGAAGGGTTTGGATTCATTGGTGACTGGGGACTCACCTGGAGGGATGGAGGTTTGTTCAAGCCTGACAGCCTGCATCCATCCTGGAGGAGAATCCAAGCACTCAATGATAAGTTTAAATGCTACATTGACAAGCATTTAAACTAGCAAAGGGGGGGGGCAGGCCAGCAAGAAGGGTACCTACTTGCTCACCCCCCACAGCTAGCAGTGGAACCAGTGAACCAGAGGAGTGGCTATCTCTGCAAAGCAGTGTGAAAAAAATGGAGATTAGTGCCCAATAGGTGGATAGGCAGAAAAGGGGAAAAATTCAGCAGAAGGGCAGACAGCAAGGAGAACCAGGGATAAAGGACAACCAAGGAAGGGGCTGGAGTAGAACAACGAAACAGTCTAGGGAGGTCAAATCATGGAAAGCCATGTGTGCAAATGCCAGGAATCTTAGCAACAAGATGGAAGATCTGGATGCTGTCATGGTGCAGTCAGACCTGGACATTGTGGCCATCACTGAAACCTGGTGTAATGATAACCATGACTGGGAGATGGCCATACCTGGCTACAACATATTCAGAAGAGACAGAGCAGGCAGGAAGGGAGGAGCAGTGGCACTGTATGTGAAAAATGACATAAGGGCCACAGAGATCCAGGAGGAACAAAATGGGGAGAGATACTGTGGGTTAGCTGGAAAGGAAAATGGGACAGCCATCCGCACTGGTGTGGTCTATAGGCCACCAGCCCAGGAGGAAGAAACAGATAGGGAGCTGATGCTAGCCATCCAAAGGATTGCAGACAAGGTGAGGTAGTACTTGCTTGGAGACTTCAATATTCCAGACGTGGACTGGAGCATCCCAGCAGCAGCATCAACTAGGAGCAGATTTATCCTGGACTCCTTCAGGGTGCCTTCCTCAAGCAATTGGTCATGGAACCAACTCGGCAGAAGGCAATACTGGACCTTGTGCTCTCAAACAGGGACAGTGTGATGGGGTAACAGTGGGGGAGCACCTGGGGAACAGTGACCACCAGTCATTGTGGTTTGAAATCACAGAAAGAGCAGAACCAAACCACGCAAAAACACGTATCCTGGATTTTAGGGGGGCAGACTTTGGTAAAATGGGGAGATACTTGAAAGAGGCATTAAGGGGAATGGGACAGGAATCAGAGGTTGAGGAATAGTGGGCAGTATTTAAAATGGGGATTACAAGAACAACAGCATTAAGCAGGTTAGCAAGAGGAAAAGGAAGAGGAGACCATTATGGTTTTCCAAAGAGGTAGCAAAGAAAGTGAAAGCCAAAAAGGTTGCATTCAGGCAATACAAAAAGACACAGGCAGAAGGGGATAGGGAGAAGTATCAGGAGCAGCAAAGGGAGGCAGGGAGGTCAGTAAGGGAAGCCAAAGCTCAGACAGAAGAACACATTGCAAAATCAGTGGGTAGAGGGGACAAAACCTCTTACAGGTACATAAATGAAAAAAGAAAGACAAAGGGAGGGATAGTGAGACTGAAGGGGGAGGATGGGGGCCGCTTGAGGATGACAACAGTAAAGCTGACATATTGAACAGGTATTTCTGCCTGGGGTCTTTACTGAGGAAGAGGAGGATAATTGGGTCTGAAGGAGTACAAGGGGTGAGATTGGTGCAGAAATGGACACAAGTCCCTTTACACAAGAAAGGGTCCTGAAGGAACTGGAAGTAATAAGAGTTGATAAAGCAATGGGGCCAGATGGGGGTGCACCCCAGGGTCCTTAAAGAGCTAAGAGAGGTGGTGGCTGAACCTCTGGCTATCCTGTTTATCCAATCACTGGAAACAGGGGAGGTACCCAAAGACTGGAGGACAGCAGATGTAGTCCCCTTATACAAAAGTGGGAACAAAGAGGAAGCAGGGAACTACAGACCAGTCAGCCTCACCTTGGTAGTGGGGAAGATCATGGAAGCACTACTGAAGGAGAGATTGGTGGAACCTCTGGTTGTCAGTGGACTACAGGATCCAAGACAGCATGGCTTCACTAGGGGGAAGTCATGTCAGACCAACCTCGTTGAATTTTTTGACTAGGTGACTAGGGAGGTGGATCAGGGGAGGGCAGTGGACATGGCCTATCTGGACTTCAGCAAGGCCTTTGACACTGTGCCACATAGAAGACTATTACACAAACTGGGGAATATGGGTGTGGGCAGGACAGTAGTGTGGTGGGTAGGTAACTGGCTGGGGCAGGACACAGAGGGTGGTGGTAAATGGCTGTCACTCCACAGAGGGAAGAGTGACCAGTGGGGTACCACAGGTATCAGTGCTGGGACCAGTCCTATTCAACATCTTCATCAGTGACATTGTGCAGGACCTAGAAGGCAGAATTTCACTGTTCGCTGATTACACAAAGCTTTGTAACAAAGTAGACACACCAGAGGGTGTAGACAGAATGAGAAGGGACCTGCAGAAACTTGAAGAATGGTCAGGGGTTTGGCAGTTGAAATTCAATGCAAGGAAGTGCAAGATAATGCATAGGGGCACAAAAACCCTGGCACAAAATATCAGTTGGGGGGTGAGGATATGGCATGTACCAAGCAGGAAAAGGATCTTGGGGTTATCATCTCTGATGACCTCAAGGTAGGGAAACAGTGTGACAGGGCAGCAGGTAAAGCAAATAGGATGCTGGGATGTATAGGCAGGGGCATCACCAGCAGGAAAAGGGAGGTCATAATTCCGCTATACAAGACATTAGTGAGGGCCCCACCTGGAGTACAGTGTGGCTGTTCTGGAGACCTTACCTCACGAAGGATATGACAGGGTAGAGAAGATTCAGAGGAGGGCAACAAAGAGTGCATGGATTGCATCACAAGTCCTTATGAAGACAGGTTGAAGGAAATGAACATGTACCCCCTGGAGGAGAGGTGGGAGAGGGATATGAGGAGACATACAAGTATTTTAAGGAGGAACAGGGTGCAGGAATACACTATTTTTTAAGTGAAAAAGATGTTAGAACTAGAGGCATGGGATGAAGTTGGAGGGAGGACGATTCAGAGGAAACATGAGGAAGAATTTCTTCATAGAACGGGTGGTGGACAAGTGGAACACTCTGCCAGAGGAAGTGGTGGGGGCTGAAACAATCACAGGATTTAAGAATGTATAGGATAGACATAAAGGAATTCTGGAGGTTAGGGGTAAGGGCCAACAGACTTCTAGGAAAACATAAACTGAACTTACAAGCTCAAATGGGCAGACTGGGTGGGCCATAGGCCCTTATCTGCCGGCGCTGTCTATTTATCTATGTATCTATGTACCTATTTTACAAGGGGAGTTGCATGCCTTAGCCTTTCAGTCTCAAGCCCCCCTTCACTACCTGGGTATTTCTGTATACCACAGCAAACTGAGCATTACTACTTAAATATGTGCTGCTAAAGTTAAGATTAATACATTTCATAAACTAGACAGAGAGCACTTGATTCAAAAGTTAATCATTTTCTTCCTCTACCTACCTTTAGGGCCTCCAGCTTGGGAACAGTGCTGTGGCACTTATGCACAGGAGACTTTTCACGGGCTGTATGGTCAGGTTTATGTTCATCTGATTCCTCACACACCCATCCCAGTGGTTGTTGCTGCTGGTCACAGGTGTTGCTCTTTTCTGGTTCCTCTTTATTTCCAGTAAGACGTTTTACAATCTCCACTATCACTGCAAGTTTTCTGTTTCCTCGAAGTACCTTCTGTTCTAACACATCATAGCATTCACCACAGGAGACATGTCCATCTATCTACTCCCAGTACTTTGTGATGCAGGCTCTGCAAAAGTTGTGCCCACAATGTATAATGACAGGATCATTAAAATATCCCACATAGATGGGACACACAACTTCATTTTTCAGTAGTTCTAGCTCTTTTGTTGTTGCCATATTCACCATTGTCTGTTAAAGATGTCTACTTCCTTTCAGTTTCCTGAAACACAGAAACATATAAACATATAAAGGGTTTGTTCATCTATCACTACTGATCATGTCATACACTATTAAAAACTCTTGCACTGCTACTGACCCTTATTATGGTGTTCTATTCCTACACTGTGGGGTTCATTTGTATCTTTTTACATAGGTATCCCCTTATGTCAAACATCTCCAATTACAGAAATTTGAAAACATTCACAGGCTGACTGAGTGTTTGGAGCTCCACAACATGACAGATTTAGTTCCTTTAGTAATGGTTAGTAGTTCCAAAATCTACATTTCCATGGGTCAGTGTTTTTTCTACAATATCGTTTCACAAATACTGATATCAAAGTTCCCACGCTCAGATTTTACAAATAATTACGTGTGTGTGTGTGTGTGTATAACATTTATGGAAAAGAAAAGATAAGCATGTAAAACTGTAAGAGAGTGTCTTTTATGTTCTGTTGCTGTCTACAAGATAAGAAACTTTCCAGCCATTTATGAAGGGAGACCGGTGTACATATCATGTAGGTGCATTACTTCACTTCTGTACTCCCCTGTAGTTAGACAGCTAAACCCATTCATGAAGGGAGATTGGAGACTAGCGTAGGTACATTACTCTCTCACTGTAGGTAGCAGCTAAACCTATTCTTGTACGATTCCTATTGTCAACCCCTGTAGTTAGACAGCTTAACACATTCATGAAGGGAGACCAGTGTACATATCATGTAGATGCATTACTTCACTTCTGTAACCCCCTGTAGTTAAACAGCTAAACCCATTCATGAAGGGAGACCAGTGTGCATGTCATGTAGGTGCATTACTTCACTTCTATAACCCCTGTAGTTAGACAGCTAAACCCATTCATGAAGGGAGACCGGCATGCATATAATGCAGATGCATTACTTCACTTCTGTAACCCCCTGTAGTTAGACAGCTAAACCCATTCATGAAGGGAGACTGGTGTATATATCATGTAGGTGCATTACTTCACGTCTGTAACCCCCTGTAGTTAGACAGCTGAACCCATTCATGAAGGGAGACTGGTATACATATCATGTAGGTGCATTACTTCACTTCTGTAATCCCCTGTAGTTAGATAGCTAAACCCATTCATGAAGGGAGACCGGTGTGCATATCACGTAGGTGCATTACTTCACTTCTGTAACCCCCTGTAGTTAGACAGCTGAACCCATTCATGAAGGGAGACTGGTATACATATCATGTAGGTGCATTACTTTACTTCTGTAATCCTCAGTAGTTAGACAGCTAAACCCATTCATGAAGGGAGACTGGTGTGCATATCACGTAGGTGCATTACTTCACTTCTGTAATCCCCTGTAGTTAGACAGCTAAACCCATTCATGAAGGGAGACAAGCGTGCATATCATGTAGGTGCGTTATTTCACTACTGTTACCCTCTGTACACAGACAGCTAATGAATGGGAGACCCCCTCCCCCTGTAGACAGCTAAACCCATTCATGAAGGGAGACCGGTGTACATATCATGTAGATGCATTACTTCACTTCTGTAACCCCCTGTAGTTAGACAGCTAAACCCATTCATGAAGAGAGACTGGTATACATATCATGTACTGTAGGTGCATTACTTCACTTCTGTAAACCCCTGTAGTTAGACAGCTAAACCCATTCATGAAGGGAGACTAGTGTGCATGTCATGTAGGTGCATTACTTCACTTCTATAATCCCCTGTAGTTAGACAGCTAAACCCATTCATGAAGGGAGACCGGCATGCATATAATGTAGATGCATTACTTCACTTCTGTAACCCCCTGTAGTTAGACAGCTAAACCCATTCATGAAGGGAGACTGGTATACATATCATGTAGGTGCATTACTTCACTTCTGTAACCCCCTGTAGTTAGACAGCTAAACCCATTCATGAATGTTCTTGTTCCGCTGTAACCCCCCTACCCCCAGGACGCATCTGGAATCGAGCAGTACTCTGCTCAGCATGCCTTCCTGGTAAATCTCTTAAATAAATAAATAAGGGAGACCAGTGTACATATCATGTAGGTGCATTACTTCACTTCTGTAATCCCCTGTAGTTAGACAGCTAAACCCATTCATGAAGGGAGACAAGCGTGCATATCATGTAGGTGCATTATTTCACTACTGTTACCCTCTGTACACAGACAGCTAATGAATGGGAGACCCCCCCCCTGTAGACAGCTAAACCCATTCATGAATGGAGACCGGTGTACATATCATGTATGAGCATTACTTCACTTCTGTAACCCCCTGTAGTTAGACAGCTAAACCCATTCATGATGAGAGACTGGTATACATATCATGTAGGTGCATTACTTCACTTCTGTAAACCCCTCTAGTTAGATAGCTAAACCCATTCATGAAGGGAGACCGGTGTACATATCATGTAGGTGCATTACTTCACTTCTGTAACCCCCTGTAGTTAGACAGCTAAACCCATTCCTGAAGGGAGACTGGCGTGCATATCATGTAGGTGCATTACTTCATTTCTGTAATCCCCTGTAGTTAGACAGCTGAACCCATTCATGAAGGGAGACTGGTATACATATCATGTAGGTGCATTACTTCACTTCTGTAATCTCCTGTAGTTAGATAGCTAAACCCATTCATTAAGGGAGACCGGTGTACATATCATGTAGGTGCATTACTTTACTTCTATAATCCCCAGTAGTTAGACAGCTAAACCCATTCATGAAGGGAGACCGGTGTGCATATCATGTAGGTGCATTACTTCACTTCTGTAATCCCCTGTAGTTAGACAGTTTAACCCATTCATGAAGGGAGGCAAGCGTGCATATCATGTAGGTGCATTATTTCACTACTGTTACCCTCTGTACACAGACAGCTAATGAATGGGAGACCCCTTCCCCCTGTAGACAGCTAATCCCATTCATGAAGGGAGACCGATGTGCATCTCATGTAGGTGCATTACTTCACTTCTGTAATCCCCTGTAGTTAGACAGCTAATCCCATTCATGAAGGGAGACCGATGTGCATCTCATGTAGGTGCATTACTTCACTTCTGTAATCCCCTGTAGTTAGACAGCTAAACCCATTCATGAAGGGAGACTGGCGTGCATATCATGTAGATGCATTAATTCACTTCTGTAATCCCCTGTAGTTAGACAGCTAAACCCATTCATGAAGGGAGACTGGCGCGCATATTATGTAGGTGCATTACTTCACTTCTGTAACCCCCTGTAGTTAGACAGCTAAACCAATTCTTGAAGGGAGACCAGTGTGCATATCATGTAGGTGCATTACTTCGCTTCTGTAATCCCCTGTAGTTAGACAGCTAAACCCATTCATGAAGGGAGACCGGCGTGCATATCATGTAGGTGAACTACTTCACTTCTGTAACCCCCTGTAGTTAGACAGTTAAACTTATTATAATTACTTGTGACCCCGTTTAGCAACCTGATTTCAGATACCCTTCAAATGCCATAATAACCTGAAATCAGGTTATTACAGCACTTGAGTAACTCTAAGTCACTTCTCATTTACACTGTCCATGACGATCACGTTCACTTTTCTCTGACATGGTAGCGTGGCCGAGCGATGTTTGTTTTGTTAAATTATATGCCTCAGAATCTACACAAAGAGAAGTGCCTTGTATAAAAAAATAAAAAGTGTCACCTGTAGGTACTAAGCTAATTTTTTCTTAGTTTTGAGGTACAGAAGCTGCCGAGTGTAGACTGATCAGGGCAAGTGACTTGGCAGCTTCAGAAGGCAAGATTCAAGCGTGACAGTGTTACTGTAGCAACACTCGTTCATGCCTGAATCTCGCTTTCTGAGGCCACCGAGTCACTCGCTCTCATCAGTGTACACTCGGTGGCTTCTGTATCTCAAAACTAAGAAAAAATTAGTGTAGCACCTACAGATGCCCCTCTTTTTTTTTATACAAGGCACTTCTCTTTTTGTGGATTTTGGGGCATATAATTTACTGAAATGAACACTGCTCGGCCAGCTCTCTCTCTTTCTCTCACTCTCGCCACACATTTTACAAAGTCCATGCACCAGTAATTATAAAAATAACAGATAGGCAAGTGGTGTTTAGATGTTTCTACACCTCAGTGTATGATGACCCTAATATTAAACCTATATAATATCACACACACCGGTGTGAAAAAATATTCATAACACACACGCATCTATCCATTATTCTCTATAATATCATATTGGTGAGATACTGGGAAAATTGCAAACAAGGAACAGGTGAAACCATGCCTGCAACTTACCAGTGTGCCTTTCAAATCACATCATTCGAGCAAGATTTCATTCACTTGTAGACTCAGCTTAGTAAACATAAAACACAGAAAACCCACTGACAGACATCGCTACCTGCATAATTCCAGCTTCCATTCTAGGCATACAAAAAAAATCTATAATCTACAGTCAGGCAATTCAATACCATCAAATCTGCTCTGATGAGAGAACAAGAGACAGTCAGCTCTCCTCACTTCAAAATTCCCTAATCCAGCAGGGTCACACCCCATGACAAACTGACAGAGGAATTGAATGGGCCATACAAATACCATGAGGAACTCTGCTGGAATACAGGCAAAAAAGATCAAACTGATCTCATACACCCCTAGCTGTCACTCTCAGCCCTATGCTAAAACCCCTTCAGCAAATTATTAGAGGTGCTGAGTGAAGATGAATACTTAAACAGCCACTGATGTGAAAAGCGCTACACTGCAGAATCTGAATGAGCATACCCCCAGTACATGTCATACTGTACTAAAAACTAGATTTTTGCATTACATCATTTTAAAGTTATTAGCCATTTTATAACCCTGAGTTCACTACCTGTTTAAAACAGCCTGTTTCAATGAAGAGCTGCTGCTGATGTCATCTAGGGGACTCACAGACTAGTATTCCCTGTCAGTAAGTTTATAGGGCATGTTCCTCTGAAGCTGTAAAGAAAAGATCATATGAAATAGTCATCAAAAATAAAACAGGGAGCACCATGCACAAAACATTGCTATAAACCATAACACGAGGGGGCACAGTCTTAAGCTGGAGGGTGGGAGGTTTAGGAGGGAGGTCAGGAAGCACTTCTTCACAGAGAGGGTGGTGGACACTTGGAATGTGCTGCCGGAAGGGGTCATCTCATTGAAGACAGTGGGCAGCTTTAAGAGAGACTGGGACAGGCAGAGGGGGAAGGTAAGGATCATGGGTAAGAAGGATGGGAGAAGTGGGGAGGGAGGGCAGGGACATTAGCTGAAGCTGTGGATCCTGCAATACAAGCAGACTTGATAAACCAAATAGCCTTCTTCTGCTGGCTTCTTTGTATGTTCGTATAAAACCTATATGCATTTCAGGTTTTGTAACAAAGTTGACAAAATTGTATTGCCTAATGCCTTTTTGGCGTGGTCCATTTCTCCAGGGTTGCTGGATGCTGAGTCAGTATGCCTCTGGGCTACTGAAGCCATTTGGAGTGCTATTCTACTGTGCCTGTTAGGAAATTGTGTTGCTGCTAGTATTGTAATATTGGTAACTTCACTGTTCTTTGTCAGTTATTGCCTGGCAATATGTTATAGAGACCTTATATGTGTTAATACCTACTAGGGGTGGAAGTGTTAACACTAGTAAAGTTACCAATTTAATTAAGGGCAGAACACAGATGAGCATGAATGTACAGTAGGTCAAAATTGCCTAATGGGGAAAAAAATGTGCTGGCTAAAATTAGAAACTACTAATAAGGTTTCAAAACTAAGCATTACCTCTCCCACCACCATTTACAAGGAGATGGAATGATTGTTTTAAAGTGCCATTCTTAGAAATCACCTCAATTGAATGACAGGTGTGAATAATCTCAGCCTTTCACCACACTAGACGTATGTTCAGTCTGCAAATCTCACAACAGTGTGTTATGACCCAACATCCAACAACCCTGGAAAAAAGGACCACAACAAAAAGGCACCCACACAAAATATTGTTAGCTTTGTTACAAAACCTGAAACACAAACATTTTTAAATCAATGTTTACTGACTAGTGCTGCCTGTTTTACTTGTGAAAACCATTGCACATGATCTTTACAGCTCTGGAGAAACAGATCCTATAATAAGCTTGCTGACAGGGAGTACTAGACTGTGAGTCCCCTAGATGACATCACCTGCAGCACTTCACTGAAACTGGCTTTTTTGAACAGGTAGTGAAATCAGGGTTACAAAATAGCTCATAACTTTAAAATGAAGTAACAGAGAAATCTAGTTCTTGGTATGAGATTTACTGGGGTATGCTCAATCTAATTCTGCAATGCAGCACTTTTGGCGAGATGGTGTCAGCTGCTCTTTAAGGACATCTTCCCTGAACCACCTGTAATTGCATATAAGCAGCCTCCCAACCTCTCCAACATAATAATCCATAACTTCCAGCAGATCAAAACGACTGGGAAACAAGAGGGACAACACCATACAGGATGGCAAGATGTAAGACCTGCACCCACATATGCATACAGATCACCATCAAGACAAGCCAGAATAGCACAGTAAGCATCAATGGCTCCTACACCTGTCAATCCAGCAATGCAGTTTACCTAATTCAATGCATGAAGTTCACAAATGGTTGCGATATTGGGAAAACTAGGCAACCACGGCAAACCAAGATAAACCACCACTGACACACAATAGTAAATCAGATTAACAGCACACCAGTAGAACACCATGTTTTACAAACATATCTTTCTCTCACTGATGTATCTGTCCTGATACTAAGAGGCAACTTCAAAAACACACAGGACAGAAGGACATGGGAACTGAAATATATCAAGCAATTAAAATCTGATATTTGTGGACTGAATAGGGACATTGGATTTATGACACACACTTTTGTTACTTGTTTACCAAGTTTTTTTATGTGTTCCTCCCAGCTCTGTTTTTAATTACCTGTTCCTAGCATCCTTCCTGCCTCTCCTGTAAATATATTTTTAGCTTCAGTGCTTCCCACCCCCACCTCACTGCTTGATTAGTTCTTCTCACTCATCACTGTGTAAATACTGTGTATTTTTTTCTCTCTACATCACTGCGTATACAAACCTTACACTCTGTTTATCAAGGCCTTCATGCTCAGATGAGATGCACAGTGAATTCCTTGATGTGGCACACATCTCTGGTCATGTATGGGCCGTCGGGGGCGTGACCATATTCAAAGACTGCCAGTGAACCCCCTGCAGCTGCACCACTGTGCACAATACTGGGATGCAGCTATGCAAATGAGGGGTTCCCCATGCATAAGCCACACATCACAATATTGAGACCCCCCCAAAGTGCAACTATGGCCAGTTGTGCTGGCACACAGTTACGCTTTTGAAACTCTACTTTATCTATGCATGGGGCAGGTTGGTGCCCTGTGCACAGTCTAGGGCCAGGTACACCTTTTCCCCCTCCCTAGCCCTGATTGCTGTACAAAAAGTAAAATCCTGTATTCCCATTTCCATAGTGTAGGGACCCCCCTCCAGCCCTGATTGCTATAATATAAAATCCCTTCCATAACCACCCGGGTAGTCTAGTGCGCCCCCTGGATATCATGAAATGAAACATCTGCCCTCATTGCCTGGTACTAAAATGCTCCCCCAGTCCCAATCATAGATGTCAAACATAAAAACACTTCCCATTCCTGGTAGCCTGGTAGCTTGTTAGCCAGTGACCCACCACCTCATTCCTCCCAACCTGACTGGAGCCATCGACTGGCATAGCCCACCCAACTTGTCCTTGCCTACTTATTCTAAGTCCTCACCTCATTCTGCCAATGGCAGCGATCCCCGCACTCTGAAGGGGGCCAGTTTCAGGTATGACACATCCTTCCCTACCCTATCTATTACCCCATCCTCTCTCCTGCCCTCTTCTCTACCCTTTGGGAACAAGTTCATTTGAGCTAATAACTAATACTTTTTGTTCTGCGATGCTCCCAGATTGCACTAGCCCTGTGTTAACTTGCCCCTTGCAACTGATTTTTTGCTCACTTTGCTCTGGTAATGTTCCCCCCATTGTTATCCTCTCCTTCCCCAGCTGGTTTCCCCTGTCTACCCCTCTACCCTCCTCTATGTCCCCGCACTGGACCTCATTCATTCAATAACTGCTAAATAATCTGCCTGTTAACCATGATTCATTCCTACGAGGAGTTGAATGGCACGACACTTGTAATTAAATGCTTATTCCACAGGTATGATATATTTAGCTGTATGTTACGTCACAAATGTAATTTTATAAATTTTTATATTTCTCAACTGTATGTCTTGTTACAAATATAACTGAATGTTTAATTTCTTGGATATGTTAAATGTTAAACTTAATGTCGAATTCTTCATCCAACTGTACCACCCCAGGAGATGAGCAACTTGTTGTTCAGTGTGCCTTCATGGTGAAACATTTAAATAAACAAATGAATTAAAAAACCTCACTCTGCAACTGCCAGCCACTGACTGACCCATACAGGAGTGCTGTGCTGTATATAGTGTACACTCATTGGGTGACAGGTCAAGCACTAGGTGTATATCATATACTGTACAGCACTGCTGCACTATTCAGTCTGCAGCTGGCTGGTTCAATGTGAGGTGGGCTGTGACAGTCACTGACTGAACCATACAGGAGTGCTGTGCTCTATATAGTATACACCCATTGAGTGATGGGTCAAGCACTAGGCATGTATCATATACTGTACAGCACTGCCGCACAATTCAGTCTGCAGCTGGCTGGTGCAGTGTGAGGTGGGCAGTGACAGTCACAGACTGAACCATACAGAAGTGCTGTGCTGTATATAGTATACACTCATTGAGTGACAGGTCAAGCACTAGGCGTGTATCATATACTGTACAGCACTGCCGCACAGTTCAGTCAGCAGCTGGCTGGTGCAGTGTGAGGTGGGCAGTGCCAGTCACAGACTGAACCATACAGGAGTGCTGTGCTGTATATAGTATACACTCATTGAGTGATGGGTCAAGCACTAGGCATGTATCATATACTGTACAGCACTGCCGCACAGTTCAATCAGTGGCTGGTGCAGTGTGAGGTGGGCTGTGCCAGTCACTAACTGAACCGTACAGAAGTGCTGTGCTGTATATAGTATACACCCATTGAGTGACGGGTCAAGCACTAGGCATGCATCATATACTGTACAGCACTGCCGCACAGTTCAGTCAGTGGCTGGCTGGTGCAGTGTGAGGTGGGCTGTAACAGTTACCAGCTCTGGTCAGGTTAAGGGGGAGCAGGGTGGTGGGTCACTGGCTAAGGGGGTGAAGGGGGGGGCCACTTGACTACTAGTGAACGGGGAGCATTTTTTTTTTTACATGTACAGTTGGGGCAGGGGGATACTTTTCCACCTAGAGATCAGGCAGATCTTTAATTTCATGATGATTGGGGCTGAGGTAAAGGCATCACTTCACCACCAAGCAATTGGGGCAGATGCTTATGGGGGGCACACTATACTAACAGGGTGATCAGGGAGGGGATTTTATGTTACGCCGATCAAGGCTGGGGAAGGGGGTCCCTACACTATGGAAACAGGGCTAAAGGATTATACTTTTTGCACAGTGATTGGGGCTGGAGAGGGGTCTGGCTCGGTGCATTCTGCCAGGTACAAGCATGCAAATAGCCCATGGGCTTATTTATAAGTTTGAGCTGATTATTGCCCATGGGGGCTGCGGCACATACAGAAAAGCGCCACACATTCCGCTATGGGCATTTCTCAGCCTAGCACCCTAGATACACTGCGTGGGACTTGGCACCCCCTTCTATGCTCTGCACATCCAGGGTCCAATGTTCAAAACAGAGCACGATTTGTTCAGATTGCACAATCTGTCTGAATATGGCATCAGAGCCAGCTGGCCCAATTTATTTGAGTGGTGCATCGTTTTGCGTGCGCATCTGGCCGGCTCTGAATATAGGGCTCCTAGGCCTTTGTTGTTTTCTGTTGCTTCATTTCTTCATCGCTTCCATTCATTTCTTATCACTTCCTACCTATCTGCCCTTCCTGCCTACTGTAAACACCTTGTATCTCAAGTCTTTCTTATCTGTGTTCCTGTCTGGTCACCTTCTTATTACCTCTTCCTAGCATCCCTTCATCTTCACATGACCTGTTCCTATTAACTGCTCCCCTTCCCCCTTAGTCCTTCTCACACATCATATTTTTATTACTCTATAACTTATACAGACTCTTATCTCAGGGCTTTATTGCTCTGTATTCCTTTCTTCACTTTGGAGCTTCACACTGCCTAACATTCTACCCTTCTTTAATGCTCTTCAATTATTTTAATACTTTGCTTCGCAGCATACTTAAAATACTGCTTATGTTGCTCAGCTGTGTTATTCACATATAGAAGGGACCTGTGAGGACCCGAAAACTTGTGTAGAATTCCATCTGTGTACCAAGCACTTGCTGGTCCAAGAAAAGGTATCAAACCTTCCAGTGTCTCCTTAGTAAACAAAGAGTTGCAGAAATATAAAATTTAATGGCAGAGAAGGACCACTTGGCCCACGCAATGTGCCTATTTTTCTCCCTACCTATATTTATTTAGCTTTTGTTGACCAGGTAAGTGCACTAGACAAATCCTGCCTATTTTCAGGCACGACCCGGGGGAGGGGGATACAGATGAATGCCAACTGACCTTGAACCAGATTAAGCTGTTGGTGGTATTTTTAGTGAATGAGGAAATTGGCAGGACACTGGGAAATTCTCCTCTTTTCGATAAATGCCATGGGATCTTTAACATCCACCTGAACTACCACCAATCCAGGCAGATGGGACCTCGGTTTAACGTCTCATCTGAAAGACGGCACCTCAGAAATGCAGCACCCCTCTCATGCTGCATTACAGTGTCAGTTCTGGGATATTAACCCAAGTGCCAGATGTGGGAACTGAACCCACAGCCCTCTGATCTCCCGGCCTCAGAGGCGAGTGTGCTACCTACTGAGCCACTGACACTACACTACTATATTGTCATTACAGACCCTGCTTGATCTCTGCAACATTTTCTTCTGAGATGCTCACTATTTTCGCACCCACCATCTATGCCTGAAGACTATTCTAGGCATCCACCACCCTTTCCGTGAAGAAGTACTTCCTCACATCTCTCCTAAATGTACCCACATCCGGCATTTTTTTTTTTTTTTGCAGTTGGTCATGTTTTTCTCACAGTGTCAAAGCCACCCTGCAGACACAGACTGCCCCAGCTCCACTTTTCTGCTTTCCACCAGGACTTAGGTTCACACTTGAGGCAATGTGACCTGGGTGCTTGATAGGGTGCACAGCTCTGGGCAGTCAGGGTCAGCAGCAGCTCAGTAAGCTATGGAGGGGAAAAGGGGTTCTTCCGGTACATTGGGGAGTGGAGAAAAACTAAGGGTCATCTCAGCAGATTGAGATCAGAAGGAGGGTGGGTGGAAGAGGCGAGGGACCAGGCAGAGGTATTTAACGAGTACTTTGCCTCTGTGTTCACTAGGAAGGGGGATGGGATATCTACAAAGCAAGGCACGATGGGGATAGAAGCGGCAGTGAGTGGGATCAGGGGAGCAACAGAAATGGAGCAAGAGGGAGGGAGAGGTACCCCAGGGGTGTCACATCTGGATAAGGATAAAAAGGCCAGTAAGGTGGAGGGGACGGATGATGCGATCTCCACCAAAAGGGTGTGGGTAGCCCTCAAGGCCCTAAAGAAAGACAAATCTCCTAGGCCGGATGGCATTCATCCGAGAGCACTATGGGAATTGGCAGACATACTGGCTGCACCCCTGGCAGAGCTCTTCAACAGGTCACTTGAGACAGGGAGGGTACCTGGGGATTGGCGAGAGGCACATGTGGTGCCAATCCATAAAGGGGGTCGAGGGAAATACCAGGTAACTATAGACCCATCAGTTTGACCTCGGTGGTGGGAAAATTAATGGAGAGTATACTAAAGAAACGATTGGGGATGTACTTGGAGGAGATGGGAGGTCTGGATAGTCGGCAACATGGGTTTGTGCCAGGTAGATCATGTCAAACCAATCTTGTGGAGTTCTACGAATGGGTAACATCAGAACTGGACAGGGGAAAGCCTGTGGATGTATTATTCTTGGACTTCTTGAAGGCGTTTGACTCTGTCCCCCACAATGGTCTGGTGGAGAAACTGATGGGGTTAGGAATAGGCCCTTTGATGGTCAGATGGATTGAAAACTGGCTAGCTGGACGCACCCAGAGAGTAGTGGTCTGTGGGGAGCTCTCAAACCCTAGAGAGGTTGGTAGTGGGGTACCGCAGAGCTTGGTCCTGGGTCCGATCCTGTTTAATGCATACATATTGGACACCAGGGAGGGTATAGGGTATGAAACGAGTCTCTTCCCTGATGACTCCAAGATGGGAGCAGTAGTTGAGGGAGAAGAGGGGAGGTTGGCCCTGCAAGGGGACCTGAACACCCTGGAAAGCTGGGCTCACACATGGAAATTAAATTTCAATATCACCAAGTGCAAGGTGTTGCATCTTGGGCGGGGAAACCCTAAACACAGGTACACCCTAGAAGGGGAGGCGCTGGAGGCCTCAATAGGGGAAAAAGACCTAGGGGTCATGATGGATGCATGTATGAATAACTCTGAGCAGTGCAGGAGAGCGGTAGCAAGGCAAGCAGGATGTTGGGATGCATCGTAAGGGGGATCACTCTAGAGCAAGGAAGTGATTCTGCCGCTGTACAATGGACTGGTTAGACCACACCTTGAGTACTGTGTACAGTACTGGAGACCACACTTGAAGAGGGACATACAGCTCCTAGAGAGGTACAGAGGAGGGCAACTAAGATGATACGAGGCTAGGGGATTTGATGTATGAGGACAGACTTGAGGAGCTCTGCCTGTTTTCATTGGAGGAGAGGAGAGCCGGGGGGACATGATTGAGGACTTCAAGTACCTCAAGGGAATAAATAGGGTAAACATGGAGGGATCTTTAGACTAAAGCAGGGAGGTATCACCACAGGGCATGGTTTGAAGTTGGCAGGTGGAAGGGTGAGGGGGGGAAGAGGAGGAGGTTTTTCACTGAGAGGATGGTGGACCCTTGGAATGCACTGCCTGGCAAGCTGGTTCAGAGATCCACAGCGGAGGGCTTCAAGAGAGGGTGGGACAGACACAGAAAGTGGATTTATCAGATGATGGCCTGTCCCAGGGGGGTGGGGATGGATGATAGGGGTTTCTGGTACACAAGGGAGGGGAGGGCCTCGGCACCCAACTAGGGATCTGAGGTTCGAGCAGACTCGATAGACCGTAAGGCCTAATCTGCTGGCAAATAGTATGTTAGTATATTAGATTTTTCCCATGTTTTCCCTTGAGGAGCTGTGTGCAATGCCACCTGGATGCCTTAATGCATGCTTCTGTGCATGGAGTGTCAGCAGCTACCACTCCCTCCCCCAGTGCATACAGTCCCAGCCTGCTTCACCCTCGGCCAATGCCAGGAGCCAGGTGAGTGCTGAGAAATGAATCTCTCCTTCCCCCCAGTGCATGCAGTCAAAGACTACCTCTCCCCCAGTCAATGCTAGGGGCCATAACTGAAACCCTCCCTCCCCCAATTCATGCAGTCGCAGCCTGCCTCTCCCCAAGTCAACACTAGGGGTCAGGTTAGTGCCAAGAATGGAAGCCCTCCCTCCCTCCCACAATGCATGCAGTCTCAGTCTGCCTCACCCCCAGTCAATGCTAAGGGCCAGGTGAGTGCCAGGTGTCACAAACGCACTCTGCAGGTCAGGCCCTCTGCTCCCTTAGTGCCAACCTCAGAGTGCAACAGTGTGAACAGGTAACAGACAGGGTAACCCTCCTTTCTGTTTTGGGTCCAAGTCACCTTTTAGCCTCAAGTTCTGGGGGGATACAAACTGTGAACCTTATGCTAGCATACCCAATATGCAGGCTCAGCTATGTACCCTCTTTGGGGATTGTGGTACAGTCCTTTGCCAGAGGCATCTAGCCAGGTCTCCAAAATGAACCATTAAAACTCTGTAAGAGACCTTAGGTATATTCTTACCTTTTCCAAGCTCAAGTAACACCATCAAGCCTTGTAAACCGTGTTAGACTTAAAAATACAGGCACTTCACATGCAAGAAAGAAAACTGGGAAGACATAGGCGGTATTTCAAGAAAATGATATTTTACTAAAAATTGTAAAATAAGTAAAATTAGACACAGAACAATATATTAAACAGCTTACAGTCTTATAAAACAAAAAGGAAGTTTTAGAACAACACTCCTACTACAAAAGGTATAATTGCTTTCCAACTATCACCTTTCTAAGTGCTCTTTTAATTAGAGAGAACTTTGTTTCTTCAGAGCCCAAGAAGATATCAGGTATTCATATACCATGTTAGTGTTTTTACTCTGTCTTCCCCCACCCACTTTTGGATGAGGTCAGTAGGCTCCTCCTTTTGGATTTAATTCTACAAATTCTACCAGGAAGTATCTTAATAAATGTGAACATCAGCAAAAAGTCATTTTCCAAATTATGAGTCATTGATCAGCACCTCCCCTTTTATGTTTTACAGTCTCACACTCTGTCACCAACTCTCAGCTAGGTGATAGAAAGCATACAGGATCAGCCTAAACAATGTCCCTTTCCTGTTATTATAATATGTATATTTAGTTTCCAACTTCAAAAGCAGCAGTAGGCCATAAACTGTCTCTGGAAGGATGTTTTCAATTAATTGTTTCCTTCTAGTCTGTTTTATTATCTTCTGGTTTCAGCTACTGACACTCTGAAGTTACAGGCCAAATTCCTCACACACTGAAAGGTCATACACAGACCATGTATTTAGAATACCAATATCATACAATAATCATAACCAGATGTCCAAGCGTCATAATCCTCCCCACCTAGATTGAATTTGGGGGCTCTATCCCCTGCATGGGATGAGCTCCACAAGTCAGTTTATTCTTCATATAGATGAGACAAGCCATCTGTGTTCCGACTGGCTGCCCCAGCCCTATGTAAGATCATCATGTCATACCCTTGCAAGGCAAGGCTCCATCTTAACAGTTTACAATTTGTTTTTCCCATTTGTGTCAGCCAAACCAGGGGATTGTGATCCGTTTCAACCTCAAAATGCTGCCCATATAAGTACAGTACGGCTCTAACTTTTTTAGGGCCGACACCATGGCAAGACACTCTTTTTCCACAATGGAGTATACCTGCTCCCTGTAACTTTTTACTCAGGTAAATTATTGGGTGATCCTTCCCTTGGTTGGATGTCTGGCTCAGTACTGCCCCAATACCCACATATGAGGTGTCAGCCTGGACTATAAAGGGTCTGCTTTAGTCAGAACTTGTCAACACAGGAGCACTGCACAGTGCCTCCTTCAGTCTGGTAAAGGCTTTTTCACAGGCTGGTTCCCAGGTACTTTTCTTAGGCATCCTTTTCTTTACAGGTCAGATAGGGGAGCAGTCAGGGCACTGTAATTGGGTACACATTTCCTATACTACACTGCTGTCCCTAGAAAACTCCTGACCTGCTTCTGCATTTCTGATCTGGGCAATGCCTTGATCACCTCTATTTTTACTTGGTTAAAATGGAGCAGTCCCCGGCCTACAACATGCCCAAGGTATGCCACTTCAGCCATGGCCACCTCGCACTTCTCAGCTTTGACAGTGAACGTGGCCGTCTGTATCCTGCCCAGCACTTCCCTAAGGTGGGACAGGTGTTCCTCCCAGCTGGCACTAAAGATGGCAATGTCATCCAGGTATGCCATGGCGTACTCCTCAGCACCATTTAACACCTGGTTCACCAACCTCTGGAAAGTAGCCAGGGCACTTTTCATTCTGAAAGGCAGTATTTTAAATTCAAACAACCCTACTGGAGTAATGAAGGCTCACCTCTCCCTAGCTCTGGCAGTTAACTCTACCTGCCAATACCCCTTTGTCAGGTCAATAGTCGTAAGGTATATCACCCATCCCAATTTGTCCAGGAGTTCGTCCATCCTTGGCATCAGGTGGGCATCTGACTTAGTGACTGCGTTCAGTCCACACAAAAATGAGTAGAGCCATTTGGCTTGGGCACAAGGACTATGGGTGAGGCCCAGGGGCTGTTGGATCTCTGGATTACCCCTGATTCCAGCATTTCCTCCACCTCCCTCCTAATCTCCTTTTGGACAGCCTCTGACACCCGATATGCTGTCCACTGTATGGGTGTCTGTGTCCCTGTGTCTACATCGTGAGTCACTAAGAGGGTTAGTCAAGGCTTGGCACTAAACAGGGGGGCAAAGTCTGATAAAACCTCCTTTACTTCTTGGATCTTCTCAGGGGCCAGTTGGGAAGACAATATAACTGCCTCCACAGAGGACTCCTGTTTGCTGTCTTCCAGCAAGTCCAGAAGGGGGTCTCTTTCGTCTGTTCCCTCCCTTCCCCTCCCCAGGACTACACACTGCAAACACCATGTCAGCCCTATTAACATATGGCTTCATCATGTTGACATGGTACATTCTTTCTGTATATCTTCTGTCAGGTAACTCTATGATACAGTTCATGTCATTTACCTTTCTGACTACTTTGTATGGTACTGCCCACTCAGCCGGCAGCCTGTCTTTCTGGACCGGGATGAGGACCATGACTACCTGACCCACCATATACGAGTGAGCTCTGCCTCTGCACTTTTTGTCTTTGATAGACAACTGCGAGGTTGCTGTGGGCTGTCCCCATAAGCTCCTTCAGTCTTTCCCTAAACCTAAGGACATAATCCACTATGGGAGATCCGTGGGTGGCATGCTTGCTTTCACAGTCTTCCCGGATCAAGTCTAGGGGCCCATGTACCCGGCATCCATATAAGAACTTGAAGGGGGAAAACCCTGCCAACTCTTGGGGCACCTTCCTGTATGCAAACAACAGGTGAGAAAGGTATTTCTCCCAGTCCCTCCCATGCTGCTCAGCGTGCACTTGGAGCGTTGACTTCAGGGTACCATAAAACTTTCCACGAGCCCATTGGCTTCTGAGCGATAGGGTATCATGCATCTCTACACCACCCCACATATCTCCCACAAACATTTCATCAGGTCTGACATGAAGGAACCCCCTCTATCAGTGATAACCTCCTGTGGAAACCCAACACAGGAGAAAATCCCAAGTATGGCATCTGCCACTCTGTCCTCAGTGAGGATAGGGTGACTGCCTCTGGATACCGGGTGGCATAATCCACCACAGTCAGGATGAATCTCTTCCTGGAGGAGCTGAGAATATTTAAAAGGCCCCACAATATCCATTCCCACCCTCTGGAATGGCTCCTCCACTATGGTCAATGGAATTAGGGCGGCTTGGGTTTTCTTACCTGCCTTCCCTATTTCTTGGCACCAGTGACAAGACCTGCAATACTCCTTCAACTGCTGGATGAAGTTGGGCCAATAGAAATTCTGGGCCAACTGCTGCATAGTGCGCACAATTCCCAGATGACCAGACAAGGGAATACCATATGCAATCTTGAGCAACTGCTCACGGTACCCCTGGGGAACGACAAGCTGCCTGTCTATCACCCCTTCCTCTGTCTTAGCATCCTGTGTATACATCAGTCCATTGTCCCAGCAAACATTATTTTTTCCATCACTTCCATGTGCTCCATCAGAGTCTACCCAAGACCTAAGCTTCTCTAGATTAGGGTCACTTTTCTGAGCAGCTGCAAACTCCTTACACATTCCCAAGGCATGGGACAAGTCCCCATCAGTGTCTAAACTAGGGTCCCTAGCTCTAACATCAGGGTAGTCAAGATCACTGCCATCCCTAACCCTCTGACAATGGGTCACCACTTCTTCTTCGGAATAACCCTCCGTAGCTGTTTGGTTAATTGCTACTGGGGAAATTTCTACCCCCCCTTTCATTAGTCTCCATATCAGAAGACCCAGGCTGGGGAACCAGACTCCCAATGGTTTCCACAGTGGCTTCTATGGGGTCCAGGAAACTACAAATTTCCCTTGCCATTTGGCTGTGGGTAACTGCGCACTCATCCCCTGTTTGAGGCGTTGCCAAGGGTGACATCAACTGCTAAAGTTTTGGCTACAGCCACCTGTTGCACAGTTCCCCCTGTTTCACCCCAGTCTAGGAGAACACTAGTGAGTGGCAATGTTTTCTCCTCCCCAGTGAACCCCTGTACAGTTACAAATTTATTGGGTATAAGCTAACCAGTCTCTACCAGATCCCCTTTTACCAACGTCAGGGATGACTCTGTAGCCCTGTCCATACTTACAATAAAAATTTGTTAATGGTTCTTAAACCGTTATAGGGCTTACCATGCTGCCACATCCACACTAGTCGGGACCGTGTCTTAACACGGTTCTGTGCCTGTCCACACCTCCCAAAATGAAAGTGTGTTTAGCACGCTGTCAGCTCGCTTGCCAGTGCAGATCAAATGCTGCATCATGGACACCAGGAGGATCACTGCAGGGAACACGGATCGGACGCCTGTACACATTGGTATGTGAAAATGTTTCTCACGTAAACCATTTTCAAAACTGTGCTAAAACCCTGATTGTATCAGGGTTCAAACACGGTTTTGAAACATGGTTCGGTAACATTACCAGTGTGGACGCGAACTGTGTTTCCCGATTTTAAAATATTACAGGGCATCTGTAACATTTTAAGATCCCCAGTATGGACAGGGCCTGTGTCTCTTAACTTTTGTGTCTGTACGCAATTCACAGTGACTGGGTGCATGTGTTCCCTCATGTTCATAGGCATGCTTCCAGGGACATACAAACAACCTACTTTTTTCCTAGCACCACCTTGCATATTGCTCATCTTTTTGGGACACTGTCTGGCAATATGCCCAGTTTCTTTGCAAACCCAACATTTGTTTCTTTTCTCAGAAAAATCTTTTCTTTGAAACCTGGGGCTAACTGGTTTCGGTGGAGGCAGTGAGAGTTTTAGCTGCCCTGAAGGTGCGATTTTCCCTTTCTGTGCTGCCATGCCAGCCCCATTCGCTCTCAGAGCAGGTTTGCTCTTGGCATAGCAGTTTGAGAGTTCAGCACCCTCTTGCACTGTTTTGGGATCTCAGTCCTCTAGCCAGGTTTTCAGCTCTGCTGGGCATGCCTCCAAAAAACTGCCCTATCAATTTCGCATTTTCAATTTTATCTACAGAGTTTGCTTCAATTCCTTTCCACCATTTTAAAAACTGACATTTTGCCATGGCTAGCTCCTCGTAGCTCATGTCAGGCCTTCTCCTGAGCTTACGGATTTTAACTCTGTATGCTTCTGCAGTTAAATCAAACTTTTTTAAAAGTGCAGCTTTAAGTTTTCTGTAATCATTATTGTCCTCATTGTTCATTTGACCCAATGCATCCCAAGCTTTCCCGGTAAGTAGCAGGGATAGTTGGAAGCTCCAGGACCCTCTAGGAATATTTGCCTGAATACAAACTTTTTCAAAGGAATTTAAAAAAGCATCCATATCCTCCCCCTCTTTAAATTCAGCTATCAATTTGTAACCCAGTCCTGCAGTTCCAGTTAAACCTTTGCCACTTACCTGCTCAAGTGCTGGTGGTTGGAGTCGTAGCTTTTCCAGTTTATGTTGCCTCTAGTGCTCACACTCTTCATAGTCAGCTGCTCATTGTTCTCAGTCCCTCTTCCCCTCTGCCGCTCATTTCTCTCACTCTGCTTTGAGCCGTTCTCACTCACTCTTCTCTTCTGCAGCTCGTTTCTCTCACTCCACTTCTCACTGTTCTTGCTCAACCTCTCTCTGGAACCCCAGCTCCATTCTGCACAACTCAATCTGCAGCCTGATTGCGTCTAGCTCCAGAATGCTGGTGACCTTCCCCTGCTGCTGTGGCCCTTGGCTAGCACTGGCCCTGCTGTCCTCCTTATCAGATCTGGACACTTCACTGGCCCTCCACACCCACAGTTCAGTCTTTTACAGTCACGTACTGTGACTCAACACTCTGGGCATCAGTGGCCATCATAGCATCCACAAGGTTCTGTTTCTTGTTGCTTCCCTCATGCAGGACTCTTCTCTCCTTGACAGCTGCTTCAGGTAAGTCTGCAGTGTGCTCACTGTAGTTGGAAGCCATCTTCTTCTCTAATTATGGCTACTACAACTTGCACTTGGAAAAAAAATAAAACAGGTAGGAACTTTGACTGTAAGCAAAATTATATAGTTATGTTTCTTTAAAATAAAAATCACTGTCTTCTTTTGCAAGTGAACAGTACCATATTAAAGCTGACACACTGAACTGTTAAAGCTTGTGTTCCCAATTCTTTATCACACTGCTTCCAACTAAATCTGTCACAAACGCACTCCACAGGTCAAGCCCTCTGCTCCCACAGTGCCAACCTCAGAGCACAATAGTGTGACCAGGTAACAGACAGGGTAACCCTCCTGTCTGCTTTGGGTTCGAATCACCTTTTAGCCTCAAGTTCTGTGGGGATTCAAATTGTGAACCTTATGCTAGCATACCCAATGTACAGGCTCAGCTATGTACCCTCTTCGGGGGATTGCGATACAGTCCTTTGCCAGAGGCACCTAGCCAGGTCTCCAAAATGAACCCTTAAAACTCTGTAAGAGACCTTAGGTATATTCTTACCTTTTCCAAGCTCCGTCACACCATCAAGCCTTGTAAACCGTGTCAGACTTAAAAATACAGGCACTTCACATGCAAAAAAAGAAAACTGGGAAAACACAAGCAGTATTTCAAGAAAATTATATTATACTGAAAATTGCAAAATAAGCAATATTGTTTTTTTTTATTTATTTAGAGTCTAGGATTACAAGTACCTTTGAGCCAAGGCTCTTTTACAAAGGTTCCACGACAACTGAGGTACAATACAAACATTACACAGAGTTGAGTAACAATGCAGAAATGGTGCACAGACATTTTTAAGCAGCTGAAATACATTGAGGGAAAGTGAGTACCAGGGGGCAGGGCAGCCAGAGGTAACTGAGGCTTGGAATGGACACAAAAAGAGTGGTGCAGCCATGTGCATTTGTCAGGCCTCAAAAAAGTGCTTGGGGGTAGGGAGCAAAAACAGGAGGAGAGGGTAGGCTGTAGGAAGAGGAAGAGGGGGGTAGGAATAGAAGTGCTAGGAGGGAGATCAGATTATAAGGGACAGTCGCAGGAGCTAGAGGCAGCTAGGTGGAGATGAAGGTTGGCTTTGAACGGGCCTAGCTCTTGCAGAGAAGAGCTGTCTTTGTTCAGTCCATTAATCTATCTAGGAGCTAGGTACATAAAGGATCTTTGGCACTGTGTGGTGCAGCACCGAGGAATGTGCAGCATTTCATTTTCTGAAGCCCTAGTGAGGTGGGGGTTATTAAGCACAGAACAATATATTATACAGCTTACAATCTTATAAAATGAAAAGGAAGTTTCTGAACAACACTCCTACCACAAGAGATATAATTACTTTCTAACTATTACCTTTCTAAGTGCTTTTTTAGTTAGACAGAACTTTGTTTCTTCTGAGCCCAAGATGATATCAGGTATTCATATACCATGTAAGTGTTTTGACTCTAGCTTCCCTTCCCCCACCCCCTTTTGGATGAGGTCAGTAGGCTCCTCCTTTTAGAATTATTTCTATAAATTCTACCAGGAGGTATCTTAATAAATGTGAACATCAGCAAAAAGTCGTTCCCCAAATTATGAGTCTTTGATCAACACATCCTCTTTCATGTTTTACAATCTCACACTCTGTCACCAACTATCAGCTAGGTGATAGCATACAGGATCTGCCTAAATGACGTCCCTTTCCTGATGTATATTTAGTTTCCAGCTTCAAAAGCAGCAGGCCATAAACTGTCTCTGGAAGGATGTTTCCATTTAACTGTTTCCTTCTGGTCTGTTTTATTATCTTCTGGTTTCAGCTATTGACGCTTTGAAGTTACAGGACAAATTCCTCATACACTGAAACGTCATAGATCATGCATTTATAATACCAATAACATGCATAATCATAACCAGATGGCCAAGTGTCACACCAAGAACTGAACCCCCTCCCCCAATGCATGCAGTCTCAGCCTGCATCACTCCCAGCACGTGCTAAGGGTCAGGTGAGTGCCAGGAACTGAAACCCTCCCTTCCCCAATGAATGCAGTCTCAGCCTGCCTCACTCCCAGCCAATGCCAGGGGACAGGCACATACTGGGAACTGAAACCCTTCCTCCCCAATGCATGCAGTCTCAGCTTGCCTCATCCTCAGCCAATGCTAGGGGCTAGACAAGTGCTGGGAACTGAAACCCTCCCTCCCCCAATGCATGCAGGTTCAGCTTGCCTCAATCCCAGCTAATGCTAGGGGCCAGGCAAGTACCAGGAACTGAAACCCTTCCTCCCTCCCTCAATGCATACAGTCCCAGCCTGCCTCAACCCCCAGACAACACTAAGAGCCAGATGAGTGCTGTTAACTGAAACCCTCCCTCCCCTGAAACATGCAGTCTCAGCCTGCCTCACCTTTAGTCAATGCCAGGAGCCAGGTGAGTGCCGAGAACCGAAACCTTCCCTCCACCAATGTAAGCAATCTCAGCCTGCCTCACCTCCATCCAATGCTACATGCCAGGTGAGAGCTGAAAACCAAAACCATCTCTCCACCAGTGCATGGAGTCTCAGCCTGCCTCAACCCCAGCCAATGCTAGGGGACTGGCAAGTGCCAGGAACTGAAACCCTCTCTCCCACAATGTATACAGTCTCAGCCTGCAGCACATCCAGTCAATGCTAGGGGCCAGGTAAGTGCCAAGATCTGAAGCCCTCCCTCCCCCAATGAATGCACTCTCAGCATGCTTTACTTTTAGCCAATAATAGGGGCCATGCAAGAGTCAAGAACTGAAACCCCCTCCCTCCCCCAATGTATGCCGTCTCAGTTTGCCTCACCCTCAGCCAACATAGAAACATAGAATTTGATGGTAGATAAGGAACACTTGGCCCACCTAGTCTGCCCATTTCCCTACCTAATGGATAAGCTGCATATCCTAGTTAACCAAAAGCCTATTTCCTCCTACCCCCACTAGACTTGCCTTATGTTTGTCCTATGCATTCTTGAATTCCCCCACTATTTTTGACTCTACAACCTCCTCAGGAAGGCTGTTCCATGCATCCACAACCCTCTCTGTGAAGAAATACTTCCTCACATTACTTCTGAGCCGTCCCCCTCTATCTTCAAATTGTACCCCCTTGTTCTTGCACATCTCTTTTTCTGAAAGATGCTACCCTCTTGGACTTTGTTGATTCCCTTGAGGTATTTGAAAGTTTCTATCATGTCCCCCCTCTCCCTCCTTTCCTCAAAGCTATACATCTTAAGCTCCTTTAGTCTTTCTTCATATGTCTTCTGGTGCAGACCCTGCACCATTTTGGTTGCCCTCCTCTGGACAGCCTCTACCCTGTCTATGTCTTAGAGGAGATGGGGTTTCCAGAACTGTACACAGCACTCCAAATGTGATTTTACCAACTGTCTGTGCAGAGGGCCAACAACTTCGTATTTTGTACTGGTGATGCCTCTCCCTATGTATCCCAGTATCCCCCAGCCCTCCTTACTACCTTCTCACATTGCTGGCCCACCTTTAGGTCATCTGATAGGACTATGCCCAGGTACCTTTCCATTTTAGTTGCTGTCAGTATCTCACCCCTCCATTGTGTACTCTTCCCCTGGATTTTTGTTTCCCAGGTGCATTACTTTGCACTTCTTTGTGTTGAATCTAAGCTGCCATACATATGACCATTCCTCCAACCTTGCCAAGTCCCTTTTCAACCTTTCTACCCCTAGGGGCCAGGCGAGTACTGAGAACTGAAACCCTCCCTCCCTCAATGCATGCAGTCTCAGTCTGCCTCACTCCCAGCCAATGCTAGGGGTCTCTCAAATGCCCAGAACTGAAACTCTCCCTCCAACAATGCATGCAGTCACAGCCTGCCTCACCCCCAGCCAACAATAGTGGCCAAGTGAGTGCTAGAAACTGAAACCTTCCCTCCCCTAATGTATGCAGTCTCAGTCTGCCTCACCCCCAGCCAATGCTAGGGACCAGGAACTGAAACCTTCCTTCCCCCAATGCATACAGTCTCAGTCTGCCTGACACCCAGCTAACACTAGGGACCAGGCAAGTGCCAGGAACCAAAACCCACCCTCCCCCATGCATGCAGTCAGCATGCCTCACCCCAAACCAACACTAAGGGCCAGGTGAGTACTGTGAACTGAAACCCTCCCACCCCAATGCATGCAGTCTCAGCCCACCTCCCCCCCAGCCAATGCTAGGGGCCAGGCAAGTGCCAAGAACTGAAACCAACCTTCCCCCAATGCATATTCTCAGCCTGCCTCACCTCCAGTCAATGCTATGGGCTAGGTGAGTGCTGGTAACTGCAGGCTCAGCCTGACACCCCCCCCCCCAGCTAATGCTAGGTGACAGGCGAGTGCTGGGATCTGAAACCCTCCCCCACCCAGTGAACTGAAACCCTCCCTCACCCAGTGCATGCAGTCTCAGCCTGGCTCACCCCCAGCCAATGCTAGGGGCCAGATGAGTGCCATAAACTGAACCCCCTCCCCCAATCCATGCAGCCTCACCCTGCCTCACTTCTAGCCAGTGCTAGGGGTCAGGCGAGTGCCAGGAACCAAAACCCTTCCTCCCCAATGCATTCAGTCTCAGCCTGCCTCATTCACAACCAACACTGGGTACCAGGATTTGTGTCAGGAACCGAATCCCTCCCTCCCCCAATGCATGCAGTCACAGCCTGCATTGCCCTCAGCCAATGCTAGGCACCAGGTGAGTGTCAGGAACTGAAACCCTCCCTCCTAAATACATAAAGTCTCAGCCTGCCTCACCCCCATCCAATGCTAGGTGCCAGGTGAGTGTCAGAAATTGAAAACCTTCCTCCCCAGTGCATGCAGTCACAGCATGTGTCACCCTCAACCAATGCTAGGCACTAGGTAAGTGTCAGGAACTGAAACCTTCTCTTCCCCAATGAAAGTAGTCTCAGCCTGTCTCAGTCCAAGCCAACACTAGAGCACAGGCCGGTGCAGGGAACTAAAACTCTTCCCCAGCCATAGCGCTGCTAATCACCTGTCTCCTCAACTTTTTCTTCTCCCTGGCCTCTGTTCCTGATACTTGAAAACATGCTATTGTTTTTACTCTTCCCAAAGGTAATGACCCCTCCTGCACTTGCAACTAACATCCTCTCTCCCTACCTCCCACCCTTGCTAAAATGCAGGATCACGTTGTACTCTCTCAGCTTCCCCCTTCCTTGACTCGACCTCCATATTCATCCCTTTCCAGTCTGAGTTCCATCAATCCCACTCCACCATATCATCCCTCCTTATTCTTACTGACTCCATTCTCTCAGGACTGGATCAGAGCCTTATCACCTCTGCCATCTTTGTCAACTTGCCAAAGCCTTCAACATGGTTGCCCACCCTCTACTATTCGACAAACTTAGGCCGCGGAGCTTTCTAGCTCCACTTCCAACCAGTTCCTCTGCTACCTTGAGGGCAGGACTGGTGATTCCATATCTCTTCCTCTCTCCATTAGTACTGGTGTTCACCAAGGCTCCCTCCTTGGCCCTATACCCTTCTCTACTTTCCTGAATGACCTCCCTGCTGCCTGTACCTCTGTATCCTTACATGTGTACTCAGATTATACAGTTGTTTTTACCTCTGGTTCCATCCCCTTTGATCTGATGCCCATGTTCCGGCCAGACTATGGTAATGTTCAACACTGGTTCCAATCAAATCATCTGTCCCTCAACACCAAAAAGTCAGTCTCAGTGACCTTTGGGCTCAAGAAGAAGCTCTCCCAGCGTGCTGCCCTCCCATCCTTCCATATCCTTGATGGGACACCACTCAACAATGTGCCCTCCTCCTTTACGTACTTCAGGACCTGGCTCGACCAGCATTGCAACGTTTCTGTTCATGTGGCTCATGATTGGCTTTCTTCCTATTCCACTGCTGATCTTTTGCTGTATGCCTCCCAGCCTGAGTCTTAGCTTCAGTTTCTCCCCTCTGCCTAACTGTATTTGTGTGTACCTTGCTGTAACTGTGTGCTTACCATTTGAATCACTGTGTATTGCAAGGTATTGACTGTATAATGTAAGGAAATTACTGCTTAGTTTAGAATAAGTTTGTCTCGGTTAAACTGAAAAGAATATTGTGCATCTCTGGCCCCCATTTTCTATTCTTTGGTTTTTATTTTGTTTTGTGTGTCCATTTTTCCATTAGTAAAGTATACTATACTGCCACTAGAGGGACACAATCTTTCTTTAAAGCAATCCCTGACTATTGTTCATTTAGATACCTTCATAAACTACAGCTACTCCCTCAATCAGAGCAGCCCCCCCTCCACGCTCCCTGCTTACAAATTCCTTCCTGTTCCTAAATCAGTTAGTCACTAATTTCTCTGCCTTTAAGAACAATGCATCCTCTGTTCTCCTCTTTTCCCCTTGTTCTGTTCATGTCCCTCTCTTTACCACCCCCACTTGCTTACTACCCATCTATTCCCAATAACTCTCCCAGCCCCATCAGTTACTATCTCCAGTCCCCTACCCACATCCATACTATCACTCCATCTACCCCGTTTGAAATATGGTCTCACTCTACCACTATTTCTCATGCGGCTTTAATAACGGTGTCCCCTTTCATTGCAGTTGTGCACCTTCTTCTGTCTCACTCATCTACTCCCTTCTCCTCAAAACTCTCAACCTCCTTGGTAGCCCCTTCAAAATCCTTTAAGCTCCACTTTCTCATCCTTACTCTGCTCTTGCTGTCTGCTGGGGATATCCACCCCAAGCCAGGCCCTATTTCCCCTAGCTCCTCTGGTGCTTCCTCCTCTACTATCTCTCCTCACTCTCTTCTCTCAGCCCTCTCAAAGGGTTTAAAGATCCTACATCTAAACACCCACAGCTTGTTGGAAAAAACCAGACCAGATTCAGACAATGGTGTGCACTCTAAAACCAGACATTCTAATCATGTCAGAAACTTGGCTAAAGAGCACTATTCCTGACCACGCAGTCTCCATTCCTGGCTACTCACTGGTAAGGCAAGATTGTGCTGGCAGGGGTGGTGGTGCTACCATTTATGTCCTAGCCTCCATTCAATATTCCATCATCTATTCATCCTCCAATCCTGAGACCCATGATGTGCTAGCTATCCATGTGACCCTTCCCTTCACTTTCCCAATCTTTGTAGCTGGCATATGCTGCTGCCCAAATGTCCATCCTAAGGTCGTGCCAGACTTCCTAACCTCCATCACTTCCCTTGCTTGCTCTGAGGAACTATTCATCCTAGATGACTTCAATATAAATTGGCTGTCACCTAAAACTAAAAATGAAATTGGAGCCCTAAACCTCTCACAACTGATCTCTGAACCCACCCGCCCAAACCTCAAGACACAACACTCCCTGCTCAACTGGGCCCTTACCTCATACCCCCACCATGTAATCACCTCTGGCATCCTTCCTGATGCTCTCAGTGACCATAACCCGTTAAACATAGTTAGGAAAGTCCACAGAACTAAATCACCACACAAAACCATACAACTATGCTCTTTCAAGCCTCTTGACTTTGAACCTCTCCTGAGTAACCTTGCCACTTCTGAATGGTCCCCCCTAACGTCCATCCCCTCAGTTGAGAAGGCCCTTGCCTACTTCAAAGAAATCTTTCTTGCAAACTGGAATGCCTTTGTCCTGCTCAAACAAACCAGAGCCAGAGGTAACCACTTACATTGGACAACCCCTGAACTTCTGGCCTGCCTCAGGGCTAGAGATTGAGCCTGGAAGCGTCATAAAGCTACCCAGCATCCTACTGACCTTGCTAAATACTGCATGCTCCAAAATGCTTGCACCAGAGTTGCAAGGTTATCCAAGTCCAACTATATCAAATCTTCCTTCATCACCAACATAAATGCCCCTTCAATGTTCTGTAAGGTGGTCCATGCCCTATTTACCCCCTCATCTTGCCCATCACCACTGGTACTTAAAGTTAATAACTCACTAGTGTCTGACCCACTAGCTGTAGCTGCAGAATTTAACTCCTACTATGCCTCCTACACCACTGAACTAATGAAATCTCACCCCTCCTACCCATCCCCACTCTCTACCGGTGTGCCCCCGTCATCACCTTCCCACCTCCCCTTCTCTTTCGCTACTTTAACCCCAAACAATGCCCTATGTGCCCTCCTCACTGTCAACCCCTCTAAAGGTGCCTTTCTTGATGGCCTTGACCCAAAACTCCTCTCCCTCTCAATAATCTTAAATCTCTCATTCTCTACTGCCTCAGTCCCCTCTTCATAGAAACATGCAGTGGTCCTTCCTCTATCCAAAGGGGGTGACCCCTTATCCCCGGCAACTATTGCCCCATTTCTCTCCTCCCTGCCCTTGCCAAGCTTCAAGAACACATTGTCCTCTCCCAACTCACCTCTTCTCTATTTGACACCTCCTTTTTCACTCCTTTCCAGTCCGGTTTCAGGAAAAAACACTCAACTACCACTTCTCTCCTATGGCTCACAGACTCCATCCTAACCAAGATGGACAATGGTCAAGTTAACTGTTCCATTTTTGTCGACCTGGCCAAGGCCTTCAACACTGCCTCTCACTCCCTTCTCCTTGACTCACTCCCAGTTGCTGGCCTATCTCCATCCGCCACAGACTGGTTTAAGACTTCCCTTATTGGTAGAACCCAATCAGTTAAGATCTTGGATGCCACTTCCCTTCCCCTCCCGATTAGCACTGGAGTCCCCCAGGGCTCTGTATTAAGGCCCCTCCTATTCTCAGTCTTCTTAAATGACTTTCCTTCTGTTCGCTCCCCATCGTCTCCTATACATATGTATGCTGATGATACAGTCCTGTATACATCTGGCTCCTGTCCTGATGAGACTTCCAGCTTACAGCAAGACTTTGACAAGATTCAGCTCTGGTTTGCCAACCATCAACTTTTCCTCAACGCCAAGAAGGCAGTCTCCATGACCTTTGGCACAAGGCAGAGATTCTCAAGGCTTCCCTCCCTATCCATTTTTCATACCATTGATGGGACTTTGCTTGAGGACACATCCTTCTTCTGGTACTTAGGTGTTTTGTTGGACCAACATCTAAACCTCTCTGAACATATTGATGCCATCCAGAAAAAACTGCGCCCCAAGCTTCATGCTCTGTTTAGGAACCACAGTTGCATCCCTCCTACTGCTAGGCATGAACTTGTCCAGAAGATGACACTGACCATTTCTGACTACTGTGACCTAGTCTAAGTTCTCCCTGGCCAGACTGGACACCCTCTTCAATTCCTTCTGCTGCTTTGCCTTGGATGCCCCTCTTTGCACCCACCACTGTGATCTTTATTGTGCCCTATCCTTCCCCTCTCTTACAAACAGGCGGGTCTCCCAATGTGTTAAATTCACCTCCAAGCACTGGTTGGGTGAGCTCCCTTCCTACCTCACCTCCTCCCCCTTTATAACACCCCCCACCCTCACATTCCCTTAGATCAACCAACTCTCGCACCCTGGTAGTCCCCTACAGATCCACCCAAATCAGCCAATCCAGTTGCTCTCACTGCCTCCCAAAAATCTGGAATTCCTTCCCACCCTCAGATCCGGCACTCATCCTTTGCTGACTCCATCAGCGCTACCCTCAATAATTACCTTGCTCCTAGCTGCTCCTGCCATGTTCCTCCCTAAATTCCTCCTCTAAGCCCTGGACAAACCCTACTCCCTTCCATCACCTTCATTTTACCCCGTGGACACCCACCCAAATTCCTAGCTGTCCTCCCCTTTTCCAAGATTGCTCCCCCTTACTTGCCTCTTTTGATCTCTCACAGAATATAAGGGGTCATGATTGGTCTCCATGGGCACCTCCCCTACCCCCAAATGGGCTTATATCTCTCATCTACTTCCTTCCCCCACCATCCTGAAAGGGTCCCTCTGGGACACACCCTTATCTCCTTCTCTCTGGCCAGTACAGTGCAGGATCCTCACATCTGGAAGTGGCTCCGGGGACACAACTCTTCCCTCTCCCCACACACCTCACCACTGCCTCTCTTTTCCCCCTTTTCTTTCACATAAGCACTTGTTACTAATTAACCCAGCACTTACTATTGTCCACTGTTTTACTTATCATGTGCAACACTGTTGTAACACTGTTTGTAACATCTACCTTACAGCTGTATGTTAATGTTGAACTTATAACTTGAATGTTTAATGTCTCATTCCTAATGTACCCCTTTCCCCCAGGTCGCACCGGGAGATGAGTGACTTGTCGCTCAGTGTGCTTTCCTGGTGAAACATTTCAATAAATAAATACCATCCAAAAAAACATGCACCCTGAGCTAGGGGTCCTGTATAGGAACCGTGGTTTCATGTCCCTGCAGGCTTGTAGCGCCATCATCCGGAAAATGATTCTCCTAGTTTTTGCTGTGGAGACATAATGGTCTACAGTGCATCTCCTAAGTCCACCCTCACCAGAATGGATTCTCTGTTCCACTTCTTCTGTCATATTGCTCTGGACTGCCCCACCCAGCACCCACCATTGTTCCCTTTATATCGCTCCCTCTCTCCCCCCCGAAGTTAGGTGCCTCGCTCACTGTTCCTCCTTTGTAGCCAAATACTGGCTAGGTTCTCTCCCTTCATATCCACCTCTTTCCTTCCCCTTTCCTTCTGATGACTCCCTTCACAGCTCTGGCTTCCATTCCCTTGCACCATGTCGAGGTCATGCTCTGCTGGACAGGCTGCCTTCTCCTATCATTTCCCCAAACTTTGATATTCTTTTCCACTTCCTATCTGCTCTGCCTCTATGCTCTCTTTCCTTGTTCCTCCTAAATTTCTTGTCTCACTTCTGCAACTGCATCTGATCCCGTCTCTGTTCCACTCTTACAGTTCCTTCCTATACCTCATCCCTTCTCCTACCCCCCCATAGCTTCCACTCAGAAACATTTAATGCACACTGCACCTTAACTGAACCTTACTGCTACACTCCTGAATGTTTTTCTCTGCAATATGCCATTCCAATTGTATATAACACTTATATAGACTGCCTGTTATATCTTGTATTGCTGCTTCCCTATTTGTACATATTTTGGTCTAAAATTTGCCGTATCGTGTATGTATGCAAATGAGATTCAATGGCAAGCAATGCAAGGTGATGCATTTCGGGGCTAAGAATCCAAGGAGAAACTACTATTTGGGGGAGTACAGCTAGCCAAGACTGAGTATGTAAACTGTGTTTATCTATTGCTACTCATGTCCCCCTTTTACCCCCGACTGATCTTGAAATGAGTGCCTGTTGGCTCAGTATGTCTTTCTCGGTGAAACTTTTGAAACAAATATACAAACAGGGCGAGGAGGAGAGATATTTCAGCAACCCTCCCCCCTGCCCGGGAGATGAGGCCAGTAACCTCGAGAAAGACTTGGAAGCACACTGATTCTCACTCAGCTTCTTCAGAAGCACAGAGGGATCTTCCAGCAAGGAATCACAGCTCACTCTCAATGAAGTGTCCACTTCATACAACCTGCCCAGCTCTCCAAGAGACCTGCTGCCTTTCTGTGGTTATTGGTCTCTCAGACAGAAGCAGGGTTTCTACAGTAGAGAGCTCGCCATCTTCCCATAATGTCTGCCCTCTCCTCTATCCCATAATTGCCATCACATGTGGCTTCTCTTGCACAAATAAGAAGAAAGCATGATTGATGAGTCAGTGGCAGGAAGACACCTCTCCCTCACAGTAACTTGTATTGCTCTTTTTACAACTGTCTAAATGCCTCTTAGTATTAGTGACAAAACAAGCCAGCACATAACACCACCACCTCAGCCACACAATCAGAGTCCACAACCAAGGCCCCTGTGACCATGAAGCTTGGGCCTCCTACTACATCACCGGCTACTATCATTAGAGTGGGACTAAACAACTGTCAGTGGAGAAGCACTTTCCAACAAGGCCATGCATGACCAATCCTCTGCCCTGTGGCAGGCCAAAATGAAAAAACAGAGATGACTTACATGACCCGTCCCTACAGGGAAACATGATGTCTTTGCTTCCAGGTGCAGAGTGTGCCTGGCAATATCCCCCATGAGCTGAGTGACAGCCCCTGCTATCAATCTGAAGAAAAGTTTACAACCAATAGAAAAACACGTTGCTAACTACTGACACCAACAGAAATGGCCCTCACCTGCCTGAGGGGGATACTCACCCCAGACAAACTGGCAAGAATCTCACCTGAAGTGCCTTGCTGTTCCCCTGGAGGTAGTAACAATTGATGTTTTGGTGGGAGCAGTAGGCTTTCATGGCAGAGAGGTCGAGAGGGCAAGCTGGTTCAGCCCTCCCCACAGCCCCAGAGCCCCACGGAGCATTGCGCTGAAAATCTCCTACAGAGAGGTCCAGCGAGCAAGCTGGTTCAGCCCTCCCCATAGCCCAGAGCCCCGTGGAGCACCACGCCGAAAATCTCCTACAGGTAGAGACCCCACGCTTAGGAGCAGCTCCAGCTGACTGCGCAAGAGGGATTTGAATTTGGCGCCATTTTTAAACAAAGGCGCTTGCCTTTTCAGTCAGCAGAGCTCTGTAGATTGTTTTTTTCTGCCTACTCACAAGCTCCACTGATGTATAATTTGGCTGCAGGGGAAGTGTACCTTAAGGGAAAGTAAAATTTAACATTGCCTTAAGGGGTCGTGAATTAGTGCACCCGGAGCCATAATTGGGGTATTTAGACCACAGGCAGCAGTGTCTTTAATTGGGAAGCTAACTCACAGGGACTGCACATTTCTCTAACACTGTAGCAAGCAACTTGTACTAAATTAGTGTGCTGAATTAACGATCCACTGTACCTGCATGCATGTACTAGGAAACGCTTGTTAAATGAACCTCCAAACAGCGTAAAGGAAATACCATGTACCTGTTTCTTGTTGGATACTTCTCCTCCCCTACCTGTACTTAAAAGTTGTCTCTCTTGTCCCTTATCTGCAGAGAGGTCGAGAGGGCAAGCTGGTTCAGCCCTCCCCACAGCCCCAGAGCCCTGTGGAGCATCGCGCCGAAAATCTCCTACAGGTAGAGACCCCACGCTTAGAAGCAGCTCCAGCTGACTGCGCAAGAGGGAGCCCCCACCACCACCCTTGGTGAGCTCCTTCTTTTATAGGCTGCACCACGTGACTGCGTGAACCAATCAGCCCACTTTTCCATTAGTTCCTTATACTTCTCCGACACTAGAGGCCACCCCTGAGCAGTTTTCTAACTTCCAACAAAATACTCCATCTCTCTCTAATGATGGTCGTTCTATGCTCAACCATATCATCCCTTCCACCCTCGTCCTACCCAAATCAACAAAGCTCTCTGTCCCTCATCTCTGAGACTGTAAAGCTACCCCCCCACTCTTCTTCTGCCCTAGTGCACCACACTCTGCACGGCTGGCATAACTGGATACTGGGGGCCTCTAGCCTTCCTCCCTCTCTTCATGCAGGGTTGCATGCCTTATTTGTCTCCTACCCCCTTAGACCCTATGCCCACCTCCCAGATTCATAACCATCTCCCTGTCCACTGGAAATCTCAAAGGAGCATGCACCTAGTAAAGCACATCTTGGCACTCCTGCTCCTTATAGCCAGTGATGTAGAATGTAACCCTAGTCCCTCCTCCCTCCCCAATAAATGGGTGACTCTCTGCCCTGGCTAGTCACCTTCCAAGAGGGTTCAAAATAGTCCACCTAAACATATGCAGCATTCTGAACAAAATAATGGCCTTACAAACAAGTGTCTTATCCCTTTGCCCTGATATCTTAATCATTACTGAATCATGGCTGAAGCCCCAGAACCTTGATGCCGAATTCTCAATACCTGGGTACTCCTTAATTCAGCAGGACTGATTGGGCAAAAAGAAGGGTGGTGGCACTGCTATGTACATCTCCTCTAAACTCCAGTTCACCACAATCAGACCTACCGTACCCACGCTATCAATAGATTCCCTTCTAATCAAAATCTCCCTACCACACTCGATCCCCGTATATATAGCAGGATCGTACTGCCCGCTGGACATACTGCTGCGTAGCATCCTAGACCACCTAGGCAACCTGAGGTCCCTCGCGGCTGGCGGCGAACTTCATATCCTTGGAGATTTCAACCAGAACTGGCTAGGCAGCGCAGCCACCAAAGCACGCTGTCAAATACATGCTCTAAACCTGTCCCAACAAATAACGGAACCCACTCGCCTAAACCACAAATCCAAGAAATATACTCTACTAGATTGGGCCCTTACCACCCACCCACATCGTATAATTAACGCCGGCCTACTACCGGACTCCCTCAGTGATCACCATATGATTTATATGGTGCATAAAATCTTCAGACCCAAGGCCCCCCCCCGAACTTTATACAACAGAGCTTACAAATCCCTTGACCTGACTGCACTCCTAAATGACCTCACCAGCATCGACTGGTCCTACATCCCTAGGGCTCCCTCCATGGATGAGGCCCTCAAATTTTTCACGATATCTGGGACTTACATGTGCCTCTCAGAAGATCCAGAGTAAGAGGATCCCACCTATCTTGGGTAACAGCAAACCTCTTGGAACAACTACGAGCCAGGGACCGAGCCTGGAAAACCTTCAAGGCAACAGGTACTCAAACAGCTCTGCAACACTACCGCTTGCTAAGGAATGCCTGCACAAGACTCATACATCAGGACAAATCTAATTATTTTAAGTCTGCTTTCAACAATAACTTTTCTCACCCAGCACAATTCTGGAAATCAATTAAATCCCTACTCACCCCTCCGGTCCAACCCCCTACTCCCACTCTCAGCTTAGATGGAAGCATCATCACTGCTTCATGCACTGTTGCCACTGAGTTTAACTCATATTTCACCAACACTTAATCCTCTCTACTCTCCTCTCACCCCTCACTCCCTCCCCTTGTTCCCCCTGCTGTCTTCTCACCAGCCTGTTTCTCGCTTCACCCGGTTATACCCGCTGAGGTACTAAAATACTTCAGTCCTCTCAATCCATCCAAGGTAAATGCCCCTCGGGCCTTGAATCCAAAATGCTCCTTCTTTCTGCCCCAGCCATAGCCAACCCTCTAGCCACTCTCTATAACCTGTCTTTCAGACTCGGGTCCATCCCTACAATATGGAAACAAGCCACAATCATTCCCCTCGCCAAAGGAGGTGACCCTTCCTCCCCATGCAACTACTGTCCTATATCGCTGTTCCCCATCCTAGCCAAAATCCAGGAGTGCCTTGTACTAGCCCAGCTCTCCCACTACCTCAACTCCATTTCATTTTTCACCTCCTACCAGGCCGGTTTTAGAAAAAATCACTTCACCAGCACCTCTCTCCTTCGTCTCACCAACACCATCCTCACGGGTATGAATAAAGGGGAGATAACTGCGGCTATCTTTATCAACCTGGCTATGGGTTTCAATACAGTCTCTCATGCCCTGTTACTGTCTAAACTTGCCTAAGCTGGACTGGCTGTGTCTGCCACCAACTGGTTCCAGTTGTACCTGGCAGGTAGGTCCCAGTCTGTCTGTATTGGCTCAGCTAGTTCCACCTCACTCTCAGTTACCAGCGGTGTCCCGAAAGGATCTGTCCTAGGCCCTTTGTTGTTCTCTGTTTTTCTCAATAATCTGCCTGCTGCCTGCCCTCATACAGCCATCCACATGTATGCAGACGACACGGTGCTGTTTGCCTCTAGATCATCCCCCACTGCCGTGGCAGCATATCTGCAGGAGCATTTTGACTCCATCCAACATCGGTTCCGCTCAAATAAACTATTTTTAAACCCCAAAAAACTGTTTCCCTCACTTTTGGCTCTTGGGCCAAACTGTCCCGCCTTCCTGCCCCCCCACGTTCCACACATTAGAAGGCTCCCCCTGGAGGTCTGCACTTCCTACAGATACCTCGGGGTCTGGCTAGACCAGCACCTTGACTTCTCGGCATATATTGATGCTATATATAAGAAGCTGTACCCCATGTTGGGTGCATTATACCTGCAACAAAAGTTGCATCCCCCTACCGACGCGACTAGCTATCGTTCAAAAGATGATCCTCCCAATAATGGACTATGGTGACGTAGTCTACTGTGCAGCCCCTCAAACCTCCCCGTCCAGATTAGACCCCCTCTTCAACTCCTTCTGCCAGTTCTCCCTGGACTGCCCTCCTAGTATACATCACTGTGACCTCTACCAGTCCTTGGATCTCCCCTCTTTCCACAATCAGAGACTGCAACACTGTGCTAGAACTGCTGCAAAATTCTGGTCGCAGTCACTCCCCTCCTACCTGGTGTCCTCCCTGAATGTTCTTCCCCCTCCAGCCTACTCACTCAGGAACATTGATTCTTGGCTTCTGCACATCCCGCACAGATTCACCAGGTCTGGACAGGCTGCCTTCAGCTTCAGAATGCCCAAATTATGGAACTCCCTGTCGGCTGATATTAGACACACCACATGCACTCCACACCGGAATGCCCTTCTTAAGACTCAGTTCACTACCACTTGCTCTTGCATCCTGCCCCGTTGAATCCCTTGCAACCTTGTTGTCAGCTGTTTATTGTCTCCGCTGTTTTCTTCTCATTGCTGTCAAACCCTGCTTACTGTGTGCTGCGGGGTATATACGTAAATCAGTGCATGCCGTTCCCTTACTATACCACCTCTCTGTATACTTGCTATTTGTAACAGGATTTTGCCTGCTCTAAATTGAACTGTACTGAACATGTATATGTATGTAAATTCTATTATTACTGTATCCTGCCTATCCCTATTCCCCAGGGCGCATCTGGAATCGAGTGGTACACTGCTCAGTATGCCTTCCTGGTAAAACTCTTAAATAAATAAACAAATAAATGTCATAGGGCAGACCTTCTTACCTGCTCAACTAGATAGGGTGTGCCTTTGTTACCCACAGGAGGGGGCTGTTTTCTCCAAGCTGACTACTACCAGGAAGAAAGGATAAGGAAATGCAGATAACAGCAAGTACAAAACAGTTTGGGGAGAGAGATTATAAAGACAGTACAGGATTAACTCAGTTTAAAAAGGCAGAGTGCAGGGAAAACAAAGGAATCTGTGGTACTTAGTGATGGAAGGAGCACTGTATCCAGGTCAAGAAATGCAGTGTCTACCAGTAGGAGGCTAAGTGTATGGGGGAAGGGGAGGAATGTCCAAAGCAAATGTATCCCCCCCTTAGGAGTTTTGTGAATATCCCTTTAAGAGTGTCTCTCAGACTTTAGTATGATACCAGTATGAAGTTCTTAGGGCAGTTGACAAAGGGATACCCACTGGGGCAGTCTTTATCGACTTATCCAAGGCGTTCAACCTCGTCAACCACAATCTGCTGCTACAAAAGCTGCAAAATATTGGCCTTGACACCCATGCCCCTCAAGTGGTTCGGAAGCTACCTATCAGGAAGGGCTCAGAGGGTCATATGGAAAAACGTCACATCTGATCTGGTACCCCTAAATTAGGGTGTACCTCAGGGATCTATACTAGGCCCCCTACTATTTTCCCTGTTCACTAATGAACTAAGCTCCTTCTGTGGGGAGAGTTCGGTCGTACAGTATGCAGATAACACTGTCATTTTCCGTCCCATGAGTGATGTAGCTACTCAAGGCCCTATCCTCCAAAAGGATCTTACGTCCCTTGAGACTTGGCTATGCGAGAACAGAATGGTACTCAATCCTGACAAGACCAAGGCAATGCTATTCGGGCCCAAGATCCCTAGGACTTGACAGGTCCTCCCTCCTCCGCTTAACCACACTCTCTGGCAAAGACATCAATATAGTTCCCTCCCTTAAATACCTAGGCCTTATGCTCGACCAGAACATCACTTACAAGGAACATGTAGACCAGGTCACAAGAACCCTGCATCGCAAACTCGGCACCTTGTACAGACTCAGGGACCAGCTCATCCCTGAGGCCAGGCTCTCCATTGCCACTAGTGTCCTGCTTCCTACTCTGACCTTTGTGGCCCCGATAACACAGGGCATGGGAAAGCAAGAGATAACCAGGATGCAAACCCTGTACAATAAAATAGCTCGATTTGCCACTCAAGACCACCCACGACATCACCACTGCGACACTCTAGCCCAGGTCAGCTGGCCTTCATTGGTTGCTTGCCTCCAATTTCCTCTGCTTGTCCAGGACTACAAGCTTCTCTCACCCCATGCTCTGCCTAGTATTGCCCAAACCATAACTCTCAAGCTTATCCCTAGGAACCTTAGGACCTCAGCAAGAACACTATTAGAAGTCCCTAGGGTAAGGACAAATGCTGGCGTTAGATCCTTTTCCTCCCAAGCACCTTGCCTATGGAACAAGCTCCCCCCCTCTGTCCAAGACGCCCCCTCACTCACTACCTTCCGCACCAGGCTCAAGTCCCACATGCTGACCTCAAGCTCATGCCACTGCCATGGATCATAAGGCTCTTTAGGCACTCACCTCCTCCCACCACACCTTCTACTAAGAAATGCCTACCTATTGCTCTCATTACCTGGGGTCAAATGCTTCCTTCTGAATTAAACCACATACTGAGAATTACCTACTCAAACTGTGTCATGATGATAACCATGCCTGTACCCGCTGTGTCCTTGAACTTCCACATGTTGTAACAAACAATGTATACAAATGTTCTTTTTTGCTCTTTCTGTATATTACTAGTATTGTTATCCCGGGTCGCCCCTGAAAAAGGGACCTTTGGGGCCCAGTGGGCCTACCCGGTCACCAAAATGTAATAAATAAATATGCCCCTGAAGGACAGGGTCAGCTGATCTGCTCTGGCATTCCAAAAGGGGAGGAGTCAGTGTTGTCTGCTGAAGGGCAGATATTTTGCTGAGCCAGAGTGTGGGAGGCTAGTGCCCGACGCATAGTATTAGCTCCCATTGTCTGCAAGTTTCTCGGTAGAGGCTGGCATCATGAAAAAAGTGCTTATTCGTAGCACCTGCCATCAAAAAGGACATCAGAAGGAGCGGGGGCCCTCTCCAGAATGAGAAAACCCATTCTGAAAAACAGTTCAGAGGTCTGTCTATGAGGAAAAGTGTGCCAGAGGGTGCTGTGGGCCAAATCCGGGTCGTACCTGAAAATAGGCATTCCTATGTCTAGTGTACTCACCCGGTCAACAAAAGCAAATAAAATAAATAAATAAAGATCTAAGGTGATATTTAATCTTTACTTGATGTACAGGTTTGAGTGGCACTCAGCAGTGCCCACCCTCCTCAACAAGAAGGACTGTCAGCAGTGGAGTGGCACCTCAGAAAATGTGTGGTGTGGGCCATTCTTCCCGTAATGAAGATGTGCTGTGTCCAGTAGGCACCTCAGCTATGCCCAGATGGGCTTGGAGTCTGTGATTCTGAAGTAAAATAGAACAGTGGAAAAGAGGATCAGGAAAGGATGTGATCTGTGACGGACAGTATGGATCCCTGAGAAACCCTCACTGGATCAATTGACACCAAAATGCTGCCAGCTGAGAGACTGTGAATTAGCCCAGTGGCTAGTGTCTAAGGAAAAATGGCTACCAAAAGTCTGTGTAGGCTATCACTCAGGCTCAGGAGTAAATGTGCTTCCTCAAGGCCAGAAAGATGAGAATAAAGTACCCAACCAGGGTTATTTGCAACCCAGAAGTGTCAGTGTATACCACCTTACAGAAACTGACAAATGAACTGTGCCAGCTGGAAAAAGGGTAACATCATTGGAGCTCTAGAAAAGAAAAAAATCCAGAGTGTTTTTACAAATAACTCCTGTCTGGATGATCCACTTGTTTGTTTCCAACTGATGCTAACCCCCGTAAATCTGCAGCCTAGCCAGCCCTGCCATGTGTCTGTGGATGCCCAGAGGTCACCACAGTGCTTGGGAGGTCCAAGTAAATTTACTTTTTTTTGTTTCATCTATTTATACCTCCGACGTGCAGTCCAGCCACACACTCCTTCATGCGGCTAAGCCTTTTTTCCACCACTCTGAACTCCCAGCTGCCATCTGCTGCTACCCTAACCCCAGCTGTCCTGGTATATCCCTTCACTGGGGCGGCTCCTCTATGTGCCTGCAGGGGGGGCCAGGCTGGGAGACTCACTCAGTGCCCAACAACACCAGCTTCCATCTTTATCAGGGCAGGAACAACATCAGGGCTAGCTGGCTTCGCAGCAGCAGAGAGGGTGAGCCACCATCATCTAGGCAGCTGGAAGGCCTTTTCCTTGTTCTGCTGCCCCACCTCGAGCGCATGCTGTGGTGTCCTTGCATAAGCATGCATATGGCGCATGGTCACCCAGACCACAAAGCAATGCCTTGGCCAAACTCAGCCACAAGGAGCTGCCAAATAGTGTTGCACTCTAACCCACCCCCCTGGGAGGACAGCATCCAAAGGATGCTCTGGATCCCTCCTTGCCAGCCTCTGCTCCTGAGGTCCCAGGCTCGGGAGCGAACCTAGGTCACCAGCATGCTAGGCAAATGCCTTCGCCCAGCACCAGGTCCAAGTAAATGTACTTTGTTTCTTAATGTAGGATACCTCCCAGGTGACGATAACCCCAGTAATACCCCTAGACATGCTAGGAGGGCCCACCCTACATAAAAGTAAAGTTTACCTTTTGTAGGTGGAGGTTAGTGATGGCAATGACAAATGTAGCCAGAATCTTGAGCTCAAAGAAAGTATAAAATAAACAGATAGATAAAACAGTTTGGCAAAGAACAAAAAGCCTTGATATAACACTGCCTGCTTGTGTGTATAAAATAACCCTACTCTCCTTTGCCTTTGTTTCCAGCACAAGTCAACAGATTTTTTTTTTCTCATCTGTAACGTCATGATCCTCAGTCAGTCTCTAACACCATCTCCTGATAATTCTAAACTGCGCTGCTCAGAATCATTAGGGATCCTCTGGATTCAGGAGAACAATGGGTACCATGACCACAGAAAACAAGGTCCCCCTGCAGCTCCTGTTTGCTGTCTGTAGATTACCTCTGGTGGCAAAGTGAAGGTAATGACAAATGCAGCCAGAATACAGGTGAAGGTGAAGGCAGAGAAGGTGAAAACAAAATAAAGAGAGCAGCTTTCGGCCAGCCTTGCAATAATACTGTTTTTTGTACAAATTCAATTACTGTATTTTGATTTGAAAAGCACTGCAAACTAATCCTATTTTGCCCAGTTTCTGTCTTGCCCTTTTAAACACACTCTGACACATAATTCCTGCAATCGGTAATTAACTCCAACTTTGTGTTTCAGTCTCCAACACACCACCTCCTGATAATGTTTCAAAACCACACAGAAATGAGTACTTCAGTTCTTCAGCACTTGAAAACCTTTGGACTAGACTAGAACAAAGGATGGCCACAGTTCTCTCTGCAGCAACCTGTGTGCTCCTGCCTGTAGCTGCTCTTAGTCTGAAGTAATTTCCCATCCGACTGTGAAATGTGTCCTACACCATGCAACTCCAGCCAATGACAGGCTGGTAAATACTGAGAACCAGTAAACTACTATAATAAAATGTGACATAATTGAATGTAAAGATTGTACCTTCTAATTTATTTTTTTTTGAGGGATCGGCTGGCTATAAATGGACTGACACTGCTGACTTGCAGCTCCTAGCTTATACACTGTCAGGAGAAGTACATTTATATCTATTTAAAATTGGTGGCTGCAAGGTACACTCATAGGTGCCAGAACTGGGGGAAGGGGGGGGCAAAGGGGCGGTAGCCACTCCACTTTTAATTTCTGTACGGCAAAATCTAGTATAGAAAAAGTGCCCTTTGTACCCTCATAAGTGGCCTTTTGATTCTCAGCCCCCTCAGCTTTTACCATCTTCCGGCACCCTTGGGTGCACTGATAAACAAAGCTCATTCCAGGGGTGTCCTGGGAGATGCAAGTCAGCGGTGTCGGTCCTTTCAAAACCAGCTGACTGGCCTGTTAATGGGTGGAGTTGCATGGTGTAGGACACATTTCAGGGGCGGACAGGAAATTACTTGAGACTGAGAGCAGCTACAGGCAGAAGCTCTCAGGTTGCTGCAGGAACTGGATGTTTGTTCTCCTAGTCCAGAGTTCCAAGTGCTGAAAAACTGAAGCTCTTCACACTTCTGGGTGGGTTTGAAACATTATCAGGAGGTGGTGTGTTGTAGATTGAAACACTGGATCGTGAAGTTGGAGGTAATTACTGATTGCAAAGATTACTGTGTCAGAGTTTGCTTAAAAAGGCAAGGCAGAAACTGGGCAGAATGGGATCAGTTTGCAATGCTTTTTAAATCACAATAATTGAATATCTATAAAAAGCAGTTTTATTGTAAGGCTGGTTGACAAACTGCTTTCTTTATTTTGTTTTCACCTTCTCTGCCCGATGTATTCTGGCTGCATTTGTCGTTACCGTCACTCTGCTACCAGTGGTAACTTATAGACAGCAAATAGGGAAGCTGTAGAGGGACTTTGTTTTCTCAGGACATGGTACCCATTGTTCTCCTGAATCCAGAGGATCTCTAATGATATTGGAACAGTGCAATTTCAAATTGTCAGGAGGTGGTGTTAGAGACTGACTGAGGATCATGAAGTTGGAGATGAGAAATAAAATCTGTTTACTTGTACTGAAAACAAAGGCAAAGCAGGAACTGTGCAGAGCAGGGTTATTTTGTACATACCAGCAGGCAGTGTTATTTCAAGGCTTTTTGTTCTTTGTCGAACTGTTTTATTATTTATTTATTTGTTTAATGTATTTTTACTTTGCTTGGGTTCAGGATTCTGGCTGCATTTGCCACTAGCCTCCACCTGCAAGAGGTAACTGTTACTGTTGTGTACCATGTCTATGGGTATCACTGGTTCCATGGTCACCTAGAGAGGGGTCCTACATCAAGAAACAAAGCCATGTACATGTGTAACCCCTGGCTGGTGCTATCCCCAGAGTTACATCCCTGCCTACTACCCTGGACACTAGGCAAAAGGATTTGGGTTCGCTAACAGATAATTTTAAATAACGCACAGTACCTCCACTCAGAGTGCTTTATAAGGGCTAGCTGTTACTAGGTATAACCCCCTGAGATGTTATACCACCCACCATAACCATTTACCTTCCCCAGACATGCCCCAATAAACATTTCTGCACATTTCAACCATTTGCATTTAAGGACTTTCTGTAATAGTATGCTCACACTCAGAATTTCAAAAACGATAACAGTCAATTTATTTAGGAGACATAGGAGTTAGGAATGGGGAAGTGGACTATAGGTCATCTGATTGGCTATTTACATATGTACACAAATTGTTTGGCTTTTGCTGGTGAACCCTCCAGCTTGGTGGCTACATTACTAAGAGACAGAAAGCAATCACATTTTTCAATTTGACTGATGATACCCAGAGCCCTGGCTATCTAGCTACTGACTGATTAGATGTTACATTCACAATAATCTTTTTACTTACACTGGTGCCAGTCCCAGATACAGCTGAAACCCTGCAGTCTCATGCCGTACTGGGTACCTAGATACCAAAGACCTGGATGTTGCAGGCCTGGTGGAAGTTGCAGCTGGTAAAGTTGGCTGGCTTTTGATTTGAAGGGAGGGGCAAACTTGGAGAACTATTATTCCTACACTGGCTGTAGACATCTTAAAAAAACAAGTAGGCAGGGGTTGCCCTGCATGTGGCAGAAAATAACAGAAATTGACCCTGCTGGTCACAGAAAGGCAGGGATTGCCCTGCGCATCACAAAAAATGAATATTCCAGGACAAGCTACTTGACTAGATCTTGGATTTCACATCTTGAACATTCAGCACATTACACTTAAAGTCCCATCCAGTATAGTTAGAAGGCGATACTTTTATCAAGCATCCATATTCATTTGAACAAAGTCACATCCAGTACATTTAAATACCACACAGGCTTCCTTAGACAAAGTCTCATCCAGCACGGCTAGATATTTAACGCTTTTATCAAGCATTTTCAGATGAAATCCAGCTAAGACAGATGCAGAGTCTCTCCAGAATAAATCAGACACAATGTGCTCTAGGGCCCCTGTCCCATGAAGTGACAAGTGTGGCTTGGCTGGCAACTCCACAAGGGCAGAAACTAACCCATAGGGCATAGTCAGAAATCATCACATATATATGATTAACTATTGAAACATCTTGAAGCACCTGCAAAGGGCTATTTGGGTAGCCAGCAAAATGCATCAATAGCATTTCAACACTATGCAGTCTCTGTGGGGACTTAGCGGCCCAGACTGATGACTTCTAAGTTTTCATACACAAATTCAGCTGCTAAATATCTAGTAGTGGGGCTTGAGGCCCTGAAGATTACTTGAAAGGCTTCTGCCTTGCACTGGGGTACAAAGGTGATCACGCAGGTCCTCCATGGGTTGCATCCACAATCGAAGGCATCCGGGTGTTCTTCAGTCATCTGGCATAACTGAGGCTAGGTGGTAACTGGTCTTCTTTCCACATCTTTCCCCGGGGAGGGTTAACACCTGGAGGACAATTCTGGCAACCTCCAGACTAGCAGTTGCAGCTCAACTAAAATTACTGTAACTTTATTTAGGAAAGGCTAACTGGAACTCCAGGCTTGGCAGCATGGCTGGGGGGGGGGCTGCTTGAATCTGCAGGCTGGATTCTGGCTCTCCTCTGTCTCAAATGTGGCAAAATGCTGACAGACACTGTCTTTTATATGGCTCTTTTACGATTCTTGATTGGCAGAGAAGATGGGGTGACAGGTCTCCGAATGGCTGGAGGACCTGTCAGTCACAATACTCGAGGCACAGTTGGTCTGGTGAATTGGCACCTAAAATTATGTCCCTGTAAGTCCCCATGAAAACTTGGAGTTTAATCATGAGGTATTGTGAATGTTCCACAGGTCCTGGCTTTATTTTCCTGGCTTTCTGATTGGCTGTGGTTTCTTGCTGTGTCAGCCTAACCCACTGTCCCTTATGCAGAACGGATACAGTCCTGAATAAGAGTTCTGGAGCAGCCAGGAAGAAATAATGATTTGCCCTAATGCCCCACAGTTCTTTAGCCCAGAGGTTGTACTTGCAGTCGCTACATTAGTTTTCCTGTCACTACTGCCCATAACGAAACTCCCCCTGCAGCAGCAGATAGGCTGACACTATTTATTTATTTATGACTTTGATAACCGGGTGAGTGCACTGATCCCAGGGACCATTTTCAGGCACGACCCGGGCCATAACACATGGCGCAGGGTGACAGTGGAGTACAAGGTAACAGTTATACACATAAAACAGACTTGATACAAGCAACAATAGTTAGCACAAATATACAGGTTTGATGCATAGGTCCATTTGAGAACAGTGAATACAAGGTTTCAATATTGAACATGAGGAGATTTGGTACAAAACAAACAAATCATAGGCACAGTGTACATTGTGTCACTGCATCATCCAGTGAGCAATAATACACAGAATACTCAGTTAAAAAAAAAATATATATATTATGGTAGAGGAACTATTTACATGTTAAACCCCAAATTTTGCACCTTAATAACTTTGCAACCATTTGACGGATTTGCCTGACATTTGGAATATACGATCAAGACCCATACGTCTGGGGGTCTGCCAAGTTTTGTACCGGTCGGATACACGGCTGTGGAGTTATTAAGCGTGATCTGCGCCTGCGTTTACGCTTTTTCTGGAATTCTACGGTCCCACCTACAGGTCGCACGGTTTGTGAGTCTGGCCCAAAATCTTCAGGGAACGTGCGGCCGGGTTCCCCGATGTGCCTTTCGAAAATTTCGTAAAAAAAATATTAAACTGTTCAAAAGTTATGGCAGTCTGAACTTCTGTTTTTTTTCCCATAGGATAACATTACGGCGTTCACCGCGCCTTTGAGGGCCCGTATCTCGAAAATGGTGCGAGATACAGAGTTTTTGACAAAATATTATAGCCCCCGGGGGCTATGTATCCAACTAGCCAGGAAAGTGATAATACATATGACTTTTAAATTTTTTTTCTATGTCGTACAGTTACTGAGATATAAGCAATTTACTATTACAACTACTGATTTTTGTGTTCCGAGAGTCATTATTTTGCATACATTACGAACATACGAAATTTGCCAGCAGATAAAGGCCTAGAGGTCTATCAAGTCTGCTCGAAAGTGCAGCTAGCACCCCTTATTCTGCAGCTGCCCCTCCCTTCCACCCTTCCCCTTCATTAACCCTCCCCCTTGTCCTGTCCCATCCTCGTTTGAAGCAGTCCACTGTTCTACTGCATACCACTTCAACAGGTAATGCATTCCACCCAGCCACCACCCTCTCTGTAAAAAAGTGTCTCCTCATCTCCCTCCTGAACCTTCCTCACTCCAGTCTCATATCATGGCCCCTGGTGGCCCTTCCTTCCCTCTCTTACTTTGAACAGCCCCTCTTTACCCGTCTTGTTTATTCCTTTCATGTATTTAAATGTTTCAGTCATGTCACCCCTGTCTCTCCTCTCCTCCAGTGAGTACATGTTCAACTCCTTCAACCTCCTCTCGTATGATAAGTCCCCCAGCCGCTTGATCATCTTTGTCGCTCTGCGCTGCACCCCCTCCAGTAACTTAATGTCCCTCTTCAGATACGGACGCCAGTACTGCACGCAGTACTCCAGGTGTGGTCTAACTAATGACCTATACAGTGGCAGAATCACCTCCTCCTCTCAAGGATATACCCCTTGCAATACAGCCCAGCATTTTGTTGGCCCTTGCAGCTGCCTTCCACATTGTGCCGAGTTGTTCATTGACCCTGTAATGAGCACACCAGATCCTTCTCCTCCTCTGTCTGGGCTAGCTGCACCCCCCTAGCTGGTAACTCCTCCTTGGGTTCTTCATCCCAAAATGCAGCACCTTGCACTTTTTGGCATTAAAGCCCAGTTGCCAGGTGTCTGACCAGGTTTCAAGCTTTGCCAGATCATCCTGCCATCCCCCTAGGTCATCCACCACCGCGCCTACCTTGGTATCATCAGCAAACAGACTGATCTTGCTCTTGATGTCCCATGATATGTCTGCAATGAATATCCCAAACAACACTGGTCCCAACACTGAGCCCTGTGGAACACTGCTCGTCACTGCTCTTGGGTGTGAGAGCTCCCCACCCATCACCACCTTATGTTGCGTTCCCTGCAGCCAGTTTCCTACCCATCTCACCAGCTTTGCACCCACCCCTGTGCCTACTAACTTCCTTCCCAGCCTTCCATGTGGCACTGAGTCGAATGTCTTACTGAAGTCCAGATACAGGACATCCACTGCATGGCCCCTGTCCAGTTGCCTAGTTACCCAGTCATAGAAACCTGGATCTAGGTTGGTTTGGCAGGATCTGCCATGTATGAAGCCATGCTGTCTGCTGTCCTGTAGTCCTTTGGCCTCTGGGAGGGCCACCAGCCTCTCCTTCAGGATAGTCTCCATTAGCTTACCCACGATGGATGTGAGGCTCACTGGTCTGTAGTTTCGGTTCATCCTTGGGGCCACTCTTGTGGAGGGCACCACATGAGCCATCCTCCAGTCCTGAGGTACACACCAATGTAGTGAGGCATTAAATAGGTCTGCCAAAGGTCCTGCAAGGACCTCTGCCAGCTCCTTCAGTACCCTGGTATGGATGCCGTCTGGGCCTGGCGCCTTGTCCACCCTCAGTGCCTTCAAACCCTCTCGAACTCTGCTCTCCATGATTTCCCCATCTGTCACCACTTCCCCCCTGCTTCTGCCATTTCTCCCACCTTGGGTGTCACCCCCCCTTCTCTTTAGTAAATACTGAGCAGAAGTACTCATTTAGTGCTTCCGCCTTATCGCACCCTGCTTCCACCCAACCCCCTCCTTCCTAATCCTTACTATGTGGTCCTTACAGCTCCTTTTCTCCCTGATGTACTTAAAGAAGTCCTTCTCCCCCTTCTTAATGCCTTGTGCCAGCCTGAGTTCCGTAGATGCTTTGGCTCCCTTGCCTTGTCACCTCCTTGATTCTGTCAAGTACTCCTCCCTGTCCTTCCCCTCCTGTTTTCTTGTACTTCCTAAAGGCAGCTCTTTCCTCCTTACCTTTTCCATGACCTCCTTGCTCAACCAGATCGGTTTCTTAGCCCTAGCCTTCTTGCTCTGGGCTTTGCAGCAGGTTTTGGTTGCCTCCACTATCCCCAGCCTTATGAGCTCCCACCTCTGGTTAGTGTCCATACTAGATTGAATTCTGGCCAGGTACGCTTTTACCACTTCCCCCATCCTCCCAAAGTCGGCCCTCCTGAAGTCCAGCACTATTGTGCCAGATTCCACTTCTTCCTTGTCCATATCCAATGTGAGCCATACTGAGCGGTGGTCACTCCCTGACAGCGGTTCCTCCACTTTAAGTTCTCTCATAAAGTCCCCATTTGTCAGGTCAAGGGTATTTCCTAACCTGGTTGGTTCACTGACCATTTGCAGCAGGAAGCTGTCCTGGAAGGCATCCAGCAGTACCTGCTCCCTTCTGTTCCTGGTTGTTGGGGTGCTCCAGTCCACTCCTGGCATGTTGAAGTCCCCCACAATCACCACACTACCCTTCTCGCGGGTCCTCCTGATCTGTCCTGCTAGTTCCCTGTCTAACTCCTCCGTCTGAGATGGTGGCCTGTACACCACTCCCATTCTAAGAATCCTATTCTTGGAATCCTGGATTTGCATCCAAAGTGACTCCGTACTACCCTCCTCCCCTTCCTCCCTTACACACTTCAGTCCTTTCTTCACATATAGTGCCACCCCCCCACCTTTCCCAATCACCCTGTCCCTACGAAATAACCTGTACCCTGGTACAGACAGGTCCCAGTCATTGTATTGGGTGGCCCTTGTTTCCGTGATGGCTGCGATGTCCACCTCTCCCTCTGCCATGAGAACCTGTAACTCTGCAGTTTTTCTCCCAAGGCTCCTAGCATTAAGGGTAACCACCTTCCACCCCCCCCCCATCCTGCCCCCCTTTCCTAGCATCACCATCAGTACTTGCCATTTGTCCTTTGTCACTGTTATGGGGGGTAGCTCATATGGTTTCCCAACCTGTGGTCTCTGCATATCTTTTCCCAACTGCCACCCCCCACTCTGGTTTAAATTCCCAACTTCCTCTATGTACTCCTCCATCCTCTATTTCAACACTTTCTTTTCCTCACTCAAGTGTAGTCTGTCCTTGGCATAGAGACTACTGTCCTCCCAGGTCCCTCCCACCCCAACAGCCCATACCCTTTAGCACAACACCAGGTTCTTAGCCATCCATTAAATTCCTCTGTTTTCAGCTTTCTTGTTGTGCTTGCCTTTGGCACGGGAAGTATCTCTGAAAAAGTTACTGATCTTCCTGCCCCCTCACATAATTGTGCTAGTTCCTCAAACCTCCTCTGGACTGTGTCTACTGTCTTGTCAGCCAGGTCGTTTGTCCCAAGATGTATAATTAAATGAGGCTTGTCCCTACCATTTCTAGCATATTTCAGAACAGACTGTCCCACCCTTTCTGCTGTCATTCCTGGCATGGCCTCCACCCAAATGCAACTATGCCTCTCCCTCTTGCTACCCCACCTAACTCCTCTTAGTATTGAGTCCCCCAGCACTAAGATTCCACCCCTCTTACTCCCTGCTTGCTTCCATTCATCTCCCTCTCTCATTTCCAGGTTCTCTTCTTCCTCCTGCACATTATTTCCCCCTTTTACCCCTGTTGTAATTCTCCCAGCAGAACTTCCCCCTGCTCCAGTTTGGTCCAGGCATTTATCAATTACTCCTCTGATTTCATCATTTCCCTCCTCCACCTTCTTCCTCTCTAGCAGTGCACAACTATTTTCTGAATGCCCTTCACAAATGCCCGCTCCCTCTCTCTTCATAATAACCTGTTCTCTCCTTTCCACTCCATGTCTTTTGCCACTTCTTCGCCTCCTCACAAGTCCCTATCTCCTCCTTCCATTTGTCTTTTGTCTCCTGACCTGGTTTCCCGGCAATTGTTCTTCCTGGCCTGGGCCCTTTGTCTCTGCTTCCTTCTTCTGCCCCTCCTCACCACTGTTGGCTTAAATCGCCTCCCTCATCTCCCTTCTCCCTCCCTCCAGTATTGGGCTAAACCAGCCCCAATCTGCCTTCTGTCTTAGTTCCTCCTGCAGACCCTCAATCTCCTTTCTAAGTTTTTCTATGTGGTTCACACTAAACATCCTCCCACACTCCAGGCAATGTTTAGAAGATTAGTGCACCTGCAGTTGTTGCAGCCTACCACCCTACCCATTGCTGTCGTTGCCACCAGCGACCCCACCCTTCCAGATGCAGGATGCCAAACACTCCCCAAGTCTCCCCTCTCCCTCCTCTGTCAGTGCAAAATATTTCTTTATTTCCTTACCTCCTTTGTTGCACCGTTTAGATATATTGAGCAACTGCTTTTTATATACCTATCCTTCCTATCCACACTCAAAAACAGACTTTAAGTAGCCATTGCTCAACCTTCTTCAAACTCCTACTCCTCCTTCCCCAATGCAATATCAATGCAAGAAGTAATAATAAGCTCCTAGATTTGCATTTACTTCCTTCCACTGAGAGAGCAGTCACCTCTTCACTTGCTGCTGTTCCTTTCCTGGATGTCTGCTTTTGCTATGACAGGTGCATATTCTTTTGCCTGTCTGAGGAAGTGATGTCAGAACCCTGGTATAAAGGACATAATGGACCAAGGGTGGGACCAGCCCAAGTCTTCCAGAAACAATCAGGTAGTTGAGGCCTCTGGTCAGACCATTATCATCCTTCCCCCACTCTGCACTCAAACTTTGCAGCTAGTGAAACCAGCAACAATGAATCACAATTCTACTCAAAGCCCCCAAAATAGGTTTGCTACCCAAAGAAACAGGACTCCAATTCAAACAGCTTCACCAACAACACATCAAAATAGGCATGGAATTAGAAGATATATGTCTCCAATTCAAAGAAACAGATCCAGTTAAATCACACCAAATTATGTTTTAAAATGTAACCCCCTGCAAATGGGGGTTCCCAAAAGACTTCCAGGAGCTTGCTTGAATGCTCCAAGCCTGAATGGTGTTTGGTGTTTAAGCCATTTATCAGTGAGTGTTTTTAGAACCTCTGGTACTGTCTCTTTAAGAGCTGTCTGCTTGCAGACATAATTAGTTTGTATGGGGGACTGTGTGTTTCTTTGATTGAGTACCACTCAAGCTGCTGCCCATTCACTCCATTTTGCAGTCACTAGAGTGCAAAGGAACCTATCTGAAAGATGTAACTGTTTGCCAGAAACCATTTAGAGTGATAATGAAATTACAGTTTGTCTAACCTGCTTTCTTTTGCAGTCAGAACAGTGTCTGCCTAGTTCCCCCATTCTGGTTTTGAACTGCTGAACTGGACCAATCAGTGTGGGTAGCTTAGCTCTGAAATGGTGCCTTGGACTCATCAGAACTTGGACTCATAATCTGAGCCAGCCACAAGAGGATTGTATGGGCAGTGACTCTGGGAGATGTAGTTTGGACTTCAGCGCCTTTTTGGACCAACAGCAGCAGTCCATTGTGGTGACAGCCAATCCAGTCAAGAACTGGGAGGAACTCAAAGGAAGTGCCGGTTTTGTCGGTTGGAGTTTCAGTTGAGCTTTGGCAGTGAAGGAGCCCTGTGCTTTTTCAGTGTGCAGTTTTAGTCAAAAACGTGTGTAAGGCCCAGAGTTCCGGTCTGCAGCTTGTGTAACTGCTTGTTAGGACTGAATCCGTCCTGTGAAAAGAATCAAAGGATCTCTGAAGAGTAGAACCAGGCTCACCCTGTAGAAGACTGGAGAAATTGTTGAATTGCACTGGTCTGTCAGGAACTGAATCTGCTGTGTGTTCTCCGGGTATTGTGCAGTAATTGCGATCGGGATAGAGAAGCAGCCTGCCTGGTATAGTACTTTTTTTTTTACCATGTAAATGTGTGAAGAGTCTCTTGAGCTCAAGAGTAGCCCTGCTGATATTGAAGGACCCTATCTTATTTGGAGGTCGTGAGTACTAATTCAGGGTCGCTCCTGTTGAATTGCGCACATTAAATCCAAATGGAATTACTGTACTGCTGACTGTTTAATTTTCCTTTTCTCTGTGTGAAAGGGCCCTACCAGCTGCCACGGTTTGACTAGCCACTAGGGCTTGGGTACCCAGGGACAGTAACTGATAGGGATAGGCCGGTGCACAGAGCCATAGGTAGATGATTAGAGTGATAAGCTAATTAACCTGATTTCCCCTGTCCTTGTTATATCCCCTAAATAAATCAGAGCTGCTTGTTTCAGCAAAGTTATACTGCCTGAGGTATTTGTCTATGTTAAGTACTGTACTGTGATTGTTGCACTGTATCTTATTTCACAGGAGGTCCCAGTGCCGGAACCAGTCCTGGGGTAAGTGTATACTGTGAGTAATTCTGATATTGTGTGGGCCACTAGTGGGAAGAAAGGGGTTGCAGTGTCCCAGGGCTGTGACCAAGTTAGTTTAACTGTGCAAACCCTGACCTCTGGGTGGAGGCACCGCCATTGGATCCAGGCCCCTCAACCTGTTAGTGGCAAATCAGGCAGGGTAGTAGCCCCGGGTTAGCGCCATCTAGGGGTTACATCTTGAGGCTCACCGCTGGGATTGTTGTGTCCTCTAGTGGCCATATTCTAGAACCACTGTTAAGAAAAATGGGTACCCGACAGAGTAGCTGTGCACCGGCTGGTGGAGGTGTACTGGGCAGGAGATCGACCCCCAAATGCTATGCTTATCCTGGACATCCCCTGGGTATCATACGGACACTGTGCGGAGTACTTTCAAGGTGGAAGGTTTACAAAACCCTGTGGTGGTGGGTCGCATGCTAATCTGCTCACCCACACTTTCCTGGCCCTAGTAGAGTTTAAGGATCCCATAGATAGCTCCAAGTGCCACAGACCATTACCCCAGAGGAGCCTCACTGCTTGAGAGTGATAACTAAGGACAGTAAAGACCGGGGGAATGAGCCCCCACCACTATCTGAAACTTTGAGGAGAAATTTGCTAAATGGTTTGCTGGGGAAGGGAAAACTGTGGAGGACTTGAAGAAACTTTTCTGCCACCTGGGTGTTCCTCCCCCAACACCCTGTCGCTCCAGTACCCGTGATGGTGGCTGAACCAATGCAGACTCCTATTTCTGCACCTGCCATTAGTCCGACTCTTACCGAAGGTTGAGGATCTTCTCTGGCACCTCCCACCCCCAAGGGAGGATGACTGGGAGACCTGGATAGACTATGTTGCCCCCCAAGTGCTAGAATGGCAATGCTCGGCCGAAAAGCTAAAGAGGGTTAGTGAGAGCCTCCGAGGTCCTGCCCTGGCTACCATTCAAGCAACCGGGCCAGTAACCCTGAAGTGACTGCACAGGCCTATCTTGAGGCCCTGGAGAATTGTATGGGAGCCCAGATTCTGATGAGGACCTATGGTGGAGGTAAGAGATGCACAACAGTACCAAGGGAGTTGTTGTCTGTGTATGTATCTCGGCTGGAAAAATTGTTGCAAGAATGCCTCAGAAAGGTAGTTTGCCAGCGATTGAACTGGACCCGAACCAGGCTGGACAGGATCCTTAAGTCTGCCCCTTCTCAGAACTGCTGTTGCTTCAGTTCGCCTGGCAGATCGACTGGAATCCCACACCTCCTATGATGAGTTAATAGAGAGAATTCGGGGGAGAAAAAGCGACCTCGGGAGGGACCTGCACCAATAGCTGCGGCTGCGGCCGAGTGACTGAGGTGACCCATCAAGTGAAGTTCAGGGGCAGAGGTTGGCAGTAAATGAGTGCTCTGGCAAGGAAAAGATATGCCACAATGGGGCGAACTGTTGAGAGAGATCCGGGAATTCAAAAACAGTCCCTTTATGAAGGCACGCCTGCAAATGCGGCCCTGACCTATATCCGACTGCATCTGCTATGGGGGTGGGTACCACCATGTATCTCCTGCTGATAACAGCTCAAACCTCAATTCCTTGACCATGGAAGTGGAGAAACTGACGAGATGTCTCAAATGCTTATCACGCCGCAGAGACTGAGATGGCACCCAGGTTTCCAGTTAGTAATACCCCCGCCCTGGCTCCCAGTGTGGCGCCTCGGCCAGCTCAAACTCCAGAAAGTATGTTTTGCTATAATTGTGGGAAAGATGGGCACATGAAAAGGGAATGCCAGTCCCCAAAGACACTGACAAAGTTGCATATAGGCTACAAGGAGGCTTGAGAACAAATCAGTGGTTAAGAGGTGCACGACATGGTCCAGTGAGGCACAAAAATGCTAATTCACGTCCTTTTTGTGGCAAGGTCCTATGTTGCCCAGGCCCCCACTACCGCCTCTCAGACTGGTCCAGAATAGTGGGTCCCTCCATGGAGACCACTGTAAAGTGAATGGAGTGTCTACAAGAGCTGTATTAGACAGTGGCTCCCAAGTGACAATTATGTTCCAGGATTGGTATCAGAAGCATTTGTCAGACGTACCCTTACAACCATTAGAAGGACTGCATGTATGGGTTATAGTGAGAAGGCCTACCCTATTCGGGTATATCCAATTTGGCTGTCTTTCCCCACCTCCGTGGCTGGAGTGGCGAACAAGTAGAGACCCTAGCCTTAGTGTGTCCCCCACTGGACTGTATGATGGTGTCCCTTTGTTGATTGGAACAAATGCTCATATGTTCGGAAGGCTGGCACAGTTGTGTTATGAAAACAGGGGTCAAAGACTAGTAGAGCTTTAAGAGTTCGCTTTAATTAAGAAGGCCTATGAGGCACAGAGAGATGCTGAAAAAACAGAACCAGAGGAACGGTCGGAATTGTATGGAAAAAGGATCCTGAGTCTCTGATCCTGGCGCAAATGCCCAGTGTACCTTACAGGGAGAGGTCCGTATTAGAAAGGATGTTAGAATAAAATATTAATGTTGGATGCACCAGGCGATGGAAAATTGCCAGAGGGACTGCTGGTCAAGCCTAGTATTTTGCCGCTAGAGCCCATGCTTATGCCAGAAGGGTAATGGTCCAAGTTCATAATGTGTCTGAAAGAGACATTCGAGTAAACAGAGGTTGCATCCTGGCTAATGTGCATTGTGCAGACACTGCAGTGCTACCCAGCAGCAAGAGTTCAAGGAAGAATGACAGAGTAACGCCTGACTTGTTTGATTCTGCGACTCTCCGCTGCCAGCTGAATGAAAGTGAGGATCAGTGAAGCTTGCCCAGAGAGACCAGGTGTTTTCTTTAAAGGAATGGGATGTAGGATGGTGCAAGGGCTGAGCACAGTATCCGCTGCATGACGAAAGACCATTTACGTGAAGAGGTCTCGGCGCCTGGCACCTGCTGACATAGATGATGTGAGACGGCATCTGCAAGAGATGTTAGCTGCTGGTGTAATACAAGAATCCAGAAGCCCTTATGCTTCCCCATTGTGGTAGTGAGAAAAAGAATGGAACAGTAAGGATGTGTGGATTACGCACCTTAAACGATGGACTATCCCGATCAGTACACAATGCCCGCATTCAGGATGCTTTGGACTGCCTAAGCGGGGAGCAAGTGGTTCTCTGTGCTGGATCTCCAGTGGGTACTACCAGATCCGATGGCCCCGGAGGACCGTGAGAAGGCGGCCTTTATCTGTCGCTTGCTTCTATGAATTCATGAGGATGCCTCAAGGGATTTCAGGTGCCCCAGCCACTTTTCAACGATTGATGGAGCGTGCAGTGGGGGACATGAACTTACTAGAGTGCCTGGTATACCTTGATGATGTTATTGTGTTTGGCAGCTCACTGGAGGAACATGAGAGCAGATTATTTAAGGTATTGGACCGACTGGAGGACTTTGGCCTTAAACTGTCCATTGATAAGTGTCAATTCTTTCAAACATCAGTAAAGTATGTGGGACACATAGTATCCACGAGGAATAGAGATCACCCAAGTAAAGTTGAGGCCTTGACCACCTGGCCACAGCCAAAAATCTAAAAGAACTGCAAAGATTCCTGGGATTCTGTGGTTATTATCGGCGCTCATCAAGGACTATTCAAGAGTGATCCGCCCTTTACTTAACCTTACTCAAGGGTATCCCCAACCCACAAAAATACCAAAAGTCAGCGTCCTCAAGACTGAAAGAGTGTATTTTCATCCGAGTGAAGTATTTGGGGCCGCTGGACTCCTGATTGTGAGACTGCTTTTCATGAGATCAATATCAACTTACCCATGCCCAGTGCTGGCCTATGCCGATCCAAGAAAACCTTACATCCTGCACACTGATGCTAGCTTGCAAGGGTTGGGGCTGTGTTGTACCAAGAGCACGAGAATGGCCTGAGACCAGTGGCCTTTGCCAGTAGAAGCCTGACCCCATCCGAAAAGAACTATCCTGTACATAAGTTAGAGTTCCTAGCTTTGAAGTGGGCTATTGTTGACCAATTCCATGAGTACTTGTATGGGGCTAAAATACTAAAACTGACAATAATCCTTTGACCTATGTGCAGACCTCAGCTAAGTTGGATGCCACTGGCCATAGGTGGCTTTCTGCGTATCTACATATGACTATGCTCTCGAATACCGAGCAGGTCTGAACCACATAGATGCTGATGCTCTCCGGAGGCCTGTTCCCCAGAATGATTGGGTCCGATTGGCAGAACCTGACATTCGGGCACTCTGCGGAAGTTTGACAGGGAGGAACAAATGTCCACGGACACAGTGGACTGCATGGTGGATTGCTTGGGACCCTCTGAGAATTGCATACCTGCTGCTTGTTGCCACTTTTCTGCAATAGACATTGGTGCACTGCCTCAGCTGGACAATGACAGTATGATCGGGCTCAATCCCGTGATCCCATGATCAAAGCAGCTTTAGAAGCCCTCTATGCAGGAAAGATGTGTCCAAAGTACGCTCACTGATTTGAGAACTGCACTGTTATACAAAGAAGGTCCTAAGTTGAAACTGATCAATAAACTGTTATACAGAGAAACAGTAGACAGAGGGGACAAGTAGACAAACAACAACTAGTGCTGCCCACTGCCTTCGAGACTCAGTACTGAGGTCCTTGCACAACCACATGGGCACCTTGGTATAGACAGAACACTTGACTTGGTGAGATCCAGATTCTATTGGCCTAAGATGGGGGCTGATGTGGAGCAACACATTCGAACTTGTAGTCTTTCTTACAGAGAAAGCTTTGCCCCAGAGGGCTGCCCCCTGTTAACATCACCACCAGTGCACCCATGGAGCTGGTCTGTATTGATTTTCTGAGTTTGGAGTCAGATCAAAGAAATATCAGTAATGTGCTTGTGGTCACTGACCATTTCACGAGATATGCCAGCTTTCCCCACCAAAGACCAGAAAGCATCCACTGTGGCCAAAGTACTTGTAGAAAACTTTTTGTTCACTATGGGGCTCCACAAGAATCCATTCTGATCAAGGGAGAGACTTTGAGAGTCGTCTGATCAAAGAGATGCTTCTCTGTGGGGAGTGCGAAAGTCCAGAACCACTCCTTACCACCCCAGGGGACCCACAGCCTGAGCGTTTCAACCGCACTTTGCTAGATATGCTAGGCACCTGCACCAAAGGACAAGCCTAGATGGAGCCAACAAATTAGCACCCTGGTACATGCTTATAACTGCACCAAAGTGATGCCACTGGATTCTCCCCTACCGCCTGATGTTTGGAAGAGAAGCTCGACTACCAGTAGATGTGTGTTTGGGTCTCTCCTTATGGGTTCAAGCTGACAACTATTTACAGTATGTGCAAAAGTTAAAGGCCCAGCTAACTCATGCGTACCAACTGGCTCAAACCATGGCTGCCAAAAGAAATCTGGCCAACAAAGAAAGGTATGATAAAGGTGAAAGCACAGGAACTCCAGGAGGGAGATCGGGTATTGCTAATAAATCTGGGACTGCATGGCAAGCACAAGATTGCTGACAGATGCACCATCTCCCTCACATTGTATTGTCAAACTAGATGATCTGCCAGTGTACAAAAGTAAGGCCTGAGAATAATTCAAAGATGTAAAACAATGCATAGAAATCATTTACTGCCCATTGGACAAATCTTAATTGAGTCTGAGCCCTAGAAGATGCCCCTCTGGACCAGTGACTAGAGCTGCTGTAAAAAGATCAAGAAAGTCTGCACCTACAGAAGCAAAGTTAAAGTGTTCCCTCCACAAGTCCCAGTTGAGCATGACTGTCAGTCCATATCAGAAGAAAGTGAGAGTGACTTTGAATACTATCCTTCTTACGAACTGAGTCAATTGTTTGGGCAATCCCTAGTCAATACTGGAGACAAAGCTGGGCCTTCTGGACTGTCTAAGCCCCAGCTTCATCCCTGGAGCCAATGCTCCCAGAAAGTGAAGTGTAAAGCATCAGATCAGATGAAATGGAATCATTGTGCATGGTTGAACTGTTTGAGCTTTATGGGAGGAAAATGATAGATTGGGGCAGACTGGTGATACACCGAACAAGAAGAGTATTTTGAGTGCCCTGACAGTCCACTGCCAGTGTCCGAAAGCTCTCTATCACGAGCCAAATGTTGTGGACTCAGAAACTGTAACTCCTGGAGCTGAAAGTGCCCCAAGTTCAGCTCTCTACCCCATGGAGACTCCCCTGACAAGTGAGGACAATGCTGAAAATGAGGCTCAGAGTGCAGAGACTGTAACAGTTCCCCTAGAAAGACTGGTCGAGCTGTAAAGCCTGTGGTGCACCTCAGTTATGATTCCCTGGGCGGCCAGTGGATCTGCCTCTCAATGTTGTCCATAAAGGTGTATGTGTCCCGCTCATTGCCCAAACTGAGCATCAGTGCTAACTCAAGTTACTTGTGTTGCCCTCTAAGTATGGTGCCCTTGCCCGTCCAGCCCCAAGGTAACTGATAGAAGGGCCCTCTCTTCAGGTTTCATGTACAAGAGGTAATAACTTGAGTTATGGTACAATGTGTGTGTAATACTGTGTAAAGAGTGACGTACTGCAATGTTTCAGAAATGTTCTTGGTAAAATGATGTATTGACTGATGATTACATGTGTGAGCCTAATGCAAATGTATATGGTTGCAGTTGAAACTTATGGGTACTTGTTGACGCGGACGCAAGCTTTCCCAAGGCTAGGAAGGGTGTAACCCCTGCAAATGGGGGTTCCCAAAGACTTCCAGGAGCTTGTTTGAATGCTCCAAGCCTGAATGGTGTTTGGCGTTTAAGCCATTTATCAGTGAGTGTTTTAGAACCTCTGGTACTGTCTCTTTAAGAGCTGTCTGCTTGCAGACATAATTAGTTGTATGGGGACTCTGTGTTTCTTTGATTGAGTACCACTCAAGCTGCTGCCCATTCACTCCATTTTTGCAGTCACTAGGAGTGCAAAGGGAACCTATCTGAAAGATGTAACTGTTTGCCAGAAACCATTTAGAGTGATAATGAAATTACAGTTTGTCTAACCTGCTTTCTTTTGCAGTCAGAACAGTGTCTGCCTAGTTTCCCATTCTGGTTTTGAACTGCTGAACTGGACCAATCAGTGTGGGGTAAGCTGGCTCTAAAATGGTGCCTTGGACTCATCAGAACTTGGACTCATAATCTGAGCCAGCCACAAGAGGATTGTATGGGCAGTGACTCTGGGAGATGTAGTTTAGACTTCAGCGCCTTTTTGGACCAACAGCAGCAGTCTATTGTGAGTGACAGCCAATCCAGTCAAGAACTGGGAGGAACTCAAAGGAAGTGCCGGTTTTGTCGGTTGGAGTTTCAGTTGAGCTTTGGCAGTGAAGAAGGAAGGAGCCCTGTGCTTTTCAGTGTGCAGTTTTAGTCAAAAAAGCGTGTGTAAGGCCCAGAGTTCCGGTCTGCAGCTTGTGTAACTGCTTGTTAGGACTGAATCAGTCCTGTGAAAAGAATCAAAGGATCTCTGAAGAGTAGAAACCAGGCTCACCCTGTAGAAGACTGAGAAGTGATATGGTGCACTCGGTCTGTCAGGAACTGAGATCTGCTGTGTTCTCCCGGGTATTGTGCAGTAGTGCGATCGGGATAAGAAGCAGCCTGCCTGGTATAGTACTTTTTTTACCATATAAATGTGTAAGAGTCTCTTGGAGCTCAAGAGTAGCCCTGCTGATATTGAAGGACCCTATCTTATTTGGAGGTCGTGAGTACTAATTCAGGGGTCGCTCCTGTTGAATTGCCACATTAAATCCAAATGGAATTACTGTACTGCTGACTGTTTAATTTTCCTTTTCTCTGTGTGAAAGGGCCCCTACCAGCTACCCACGGTTTGGACTAGCCACTAGGGCTTGGTACCCAGGGACAGTAACTGATAGGGATAGGCCTGTGCACAGAGCCATAGGTAGATGATTAGAGTGATAAGCTAATTAACCTGATTTCCCTGTCCTTGTTATATCCCCTAAATAAATCAGAGCTGCTTGTTTCAGCAAAGTTATACTGCCTGAGTGTATTTGTCTATGTTAAAGTACTGTACTGTGATTGTTGCACTATATCTTATTTCACAGGAGGTCCCAGTGCGGAGCCAGTCCTGGGGGTAAGTGTATACTGTGAAGGTAATTCTGATATATTGTGTGGGCCACTAGTGGGAAGAAGGGGTAGCAGTGTCCCAGAGGGCTGTGACCAAGTTAGTTTAACTATTGCAAACCCTGACCTCTGGGTGGAGGCACCCGCCATTGGATCCAGGCCCCTCAACCTGTTAGTGGCAAATCAGGCAGGGGTAGTAGCCCCTGGGATAGCGCCATCTAGGGGTTATAAAAACAGAAGAAATAGGCCTCTACAAATGCAGCATGCCACACAGTGAATCAAACAAATGAGCCCACTTATAGCTACCAAAACAGGTTTCAAAATTCCAACAGCCCTAAACAATACCCTGCTAGCCCCTTAGTAGTAAGAAAGAAAAGAAATAACCTTCTACCAAGTAGAATCCACAAGAAACAATGTAAAACAACAATAAGCTACTGCAGGGTTTTATTTAACTCTAAAAATTGATTAGCGTTTTGCTCATAAAAGTGCTAAAACATTGTAAAAATGCATAACACTTGCCTAATTGCGTTTAACAAACATAACACTTCTAGAAAACCTATATAAATACTTTCTGTACAGTTCGTATTGTCCCAGGAAAAAAACTGCTAATCAATTATTTAAAACCCTGTACTGTACTGTAGATCTGATCCTGTCCCCCTTCTAGTTCCTTCTGAGAAGCCAAAGCACTGAGTTCCAAACTCTGTGATTTCCCTTGAGCTGCTTTCAAAATCAGACAGTTCCAAACTCTGTGATTTCCCTTGTGCTGCTTTCAAAATCAGAATTCCAAACTCTGTGACTTCCTTTGTGCTGCTTTCAGAATCAAACAATTCAAATCAAAATTCTTTCTACTCACTGTCTTTCTCTATACAGCTTTTGGGGAAAACCAGCCTGTGCGCTTACATTACTCTTACCATTACCGTTTCTGCTTGTGGTTCCATACCCGTTTCACTTACCGTTCACGTTTATGCCACCATGTGCGTTACCCTTTGCGTTTTCATTTGCGGTTGCATTTCCATTGTTTTTAACATTTCTGTCTATAGTACTGTTCCTCTTTCTGTTTCACTTGGTGTCACCATGCGCATTACGATTTGTGTTTGCGGGCACAATGTTACAATGCGACAAGACATCACCCCTGCGCTCCTGCCGCTGCGTTACATTCAATATTTCTTATTATCATTCTCAAAAAGAAGGGAAATTAGAGGCAAAAAACTCTGTTTAATGCATCAGTTAGGGTTGTTCCTCAGCGAAAGCGAGGAAATTCAATGGTAGGGTTGAAACCCGTTTGCACCCTCAGCCTACCCCCAACTGGAGATGGGTGTGCATTGGTGTCATCGGTCTAACTGCCCCATTCTCTGTTATTCAGTTTCTTTTCACATGTGATGGGGTGACACTTAGGGCCGATGACCCCAATGCGCACCCCGATTCCAGTTGGGGGAATGGGCTTGGAGGGGTGCAAAGGGGGTTTCAACCCTAACATCGAATTTCCTCACTTTTGTCACTATGGAACAACCCTAACTGATGCATTAAATGGAGTTTTTTGCCTCTAATATGTATACACACACATACAATACGTACAGGCAAGGAAGTCAAATATTACTGTGAAAAATATGGTATCATAGTTGTAGGCAGGGGAGCTGACAGGTGTGGGTAGGTGGGTAACCCCTAGGCTGGGGAGTTGACTAGTGTAGGTTGGTGTCAGACCCCAGGGAGCAGCGGCAGGATGAGTTTGCCAGGAACCAGACTTTAAGGTGGGACTTGAAACTGGAGTGTGTGTCAGTGGAACAGAGTTCAGCGAGTAGTTTGTTCCATTGCAAAGGGGCAGCTGCAGACCAAGCTCTGCTACACATGTTGGTGGATACCCTAGGAACAGCTAGAGGGGGGGTACCATTAGAGCAGAGGTTGTGGAGGAGCGTTCTGGTTTTCAGAAGGACAGTTAGGGGGGATTCTGGAGTCATGCAGATGACATTGTCTACCGTGCGGCAGAGTGCTAGGTCAAAGCGACCTTGTAGCGGTAGCCATCCAAAGGTGGTATAGAGGGTACAGTGGTGGGTGGAGAATTGGGCCAATAAAGTAAAGCAACAGGTGCCATTGTAGACAGCTGAGAGTTTAGCCATGGCAGTAGCTGAGGTCCTGGCATAAACAGGGGAGCAGTAGTCAAGAATAGGGGGGAAGATTACCCTGGACAATGGCTAGTCTGGCTTCAGGGGTAAGGTATTGCCTAACTCTATAGGCAGCACCTAACTTTTGATGGCACTTTCTGACAAGGTTATTTGCACGCTCATTGAAAGTGAGGGAGGAGTTGATACACCTAAGTATTTGTAGGTGTTGACATCTTCCAGGGCTGGGCCGTCTGGGGTGAGAATGCGTAAGGGGGCATGGTTCTTAGTTTTGGCCAGAAAGGGCTTGGATCCGAACAGCATGGATTTAGTTTTTTTGGCATTTACTAAGAGGAGGTTTTTTGAGAACCAGCTGTGGGCTGCAGCATAGTTGTGTGAGAGAACTGAGGAGATTGCAGCCATGGATTTGTCACTGTGGAAGAGGACAAGGTCATCGGCATACAGGAGAGAATGACAGTTGAGGCAGTTGAAGAGAAGTGCATTAACGAATAAGGAGAAAAGGAGGGAACCCAGGATTGAGTCTTGAGGGACTCCGACAGAGATAGGCAGGGTAGGGGAGCAGGTTTGACCAATACACACCAATTGTGAGTGATCAGTAAGGTAGTTAATGAACCAGTATGTGACTTTCTGAGAACAACCAAGGAGGCTAAGCTTGGAGGTAAGGAGAACATGGTTAACCATGTCAAAAGCCTTTGAGAGGTCGACAAAGACAGCCCTGGTGGCTTTACCATTATCCATGTTAGAGAGGATGTGGTCAGTCAGAAGGGTGAGGGCAGTGGCAGTGGAATGATTCTTGTGAAAGCCGTGCTGTTGGTTGCATAGGAGGGTGTATTTGCCTATGTACTCAGTGAGCTGATTGTGGACTGCTCTCGAGTAGTTTACTGAGATGAGGGAGGATGGATATCAGACGATAATTGTCAGAGGATTTGGGGTCACCAGATTTAAGAATGGGGATAACCTTAGCTATCTTCCATGGGTCAGGCATGGAGGGGGGGTGGAAAGGGCAAGGTTAAAGATGAAGGTGAGTGGCCTGGCAATCGTTGGAGAGATCAACTTAAGGAAGACTGGGGATAGCCCATCAGATCCAGAGGAGCCATGGTTAGGTAGACTTTTGAGTAGCTTCACTGTGTCGTGTATGGAGAGGGCTTTTAAATAGAGTGGGGGTATTTGCGGGTGAGTGGCAGAGCTGGAGGAGGATAGCAGTGTATCAGGTATTTGGGCTGAGCTTTGAGGTTGGGCAGTTTGCAGCTTATTTAGGTACATGGATAAGTTGGTGAACTTACAGTTGAAGACACTGGTGGTATCCCGTGATAATAGCGACGCGATTATAGCGACTCAAAAAATCGCAACCGCAGAATAGTGAAATATAATTAAGCTACCATGGAATTTGACCGACTGAGCTTTAATAGCGACTACATTTGCAGTAATAACGACTAATAGTGCCTACCTGTGTTAAATTAGCCCAAGAAGCAAAAATCTGCCCAAGAAGCAAAACCGTACCAAGAAGAAGAACCAAAAATCCATTAGTTTCCGTTTCCTGTTGTACAGCATTGATAACCCCCCCCCACCCCCAAGTAGTAGAGGTAGCGAAACAAACTAGTGGATATGGCAGTCGAGTTTGTCACCAGCCAAAAAGGTAAGCCACTGGCACTCTAGAGGGGCTACCTTTATCGCCGAGATAAGGAAAAATCAGATAAAGTGTATTGGAGATGTGCAGAGTCTCAAAAATATAGTTGCCTTGTGAGAATGCACACCTCCACGGACAGTGTAGTAGCCATTGTCAAGCAACATACACATGTACCTGATGCTGCTGAAATCGGTGTTAGGCGTGTGATGGCTGACATAAGGACAAAAGCACGCTCTACAGTGGAGACAACAGCACAGGTTGTGGTCGAGTGCACTGCAGCTGCACCTGAGGCAGTGACTGGAAGGCTGCCTGGCATTAGCCTGATAAAACACGCTGTGCAGTGTCTAGAAGACAGGAAATGAGATTGCAGAACGAAGTGCTGTGAAGATTAGAAAGAAATAAAGAAGTTTCTCCTGGGTTTGGCAGTTTTTTTTTTTAAATTGCGAAGGTCGCTGTTTTGACGTTTCTGGTCTTTGTTTTCTGGTACAGAAATTAGCTGCTGCATTTGAATCAGGTCAGATTTCAATTGTTCTGCTTTGCCAGTTTGTTCGGTAGTAAGTAGTGTCTGGGGGGCACAAGAGCATGCTGGAAGGTACAGAAATTAGCTGCTGCATTTGAATTAGGTTACATTTCAATTGTTGTTCGGCTTTTTCGGTTTGTTCAGTTATTTGTGTCAGGGAGCACAAGAGCACGCTGGAAGGCGACCTCAGGGAGCACATTTGTATGCGCCGTTTTAACTCACACTGTTATGTACTATCGCCTTTACTGTGGTCGCTGATATGTAGTCGCCGACATTGACGTCGCAATTTTAAAGTCGCTATTATTACATAGAACCACACTGGCCACATCATGAGGGTCAGTCAGCAGCCCGTCCTGGGAGTTGAGATGTGGTGCAGTGTATCTGGGGCGGGGGTTTAGGAGGGAGCTGATTGAGTCCTAGAATTTTCTAGGGTCTCCAAGGATGACCTTTGTAGATTGCAGAAGTGGGTCTGTTTCAAAAATTTGGCCTGTTGTTTACATTTGTTCCTCATGCGCCTGTAAGCATCCCAGAGGGCAGGAGAGAGGGTTGCTTTGAAAGTGAACCAGACATGGTCTCTGGCCATAATAAGGTTTAGGAGATCTTTAGAGACCCAGCGCGAGCACCCGCCTCTGACCTGTCTGGTGGTGACAGGGAAAAAGCTGTCCTGGAGTGTTAGTAGAGTCCGGTTAAATGTGGAAACTGCCGTGGCTGCATTGGAAAGGGAAACAAGCATCGACCAGTCCATGGACTGGGTCTCTTCGAGGAGATTTGTGGATACTGGGCAGCTGAAATTTCTGAGAGATAGGTATTTGGGTTGGGGGTGCTTTAATTTGGAAGACCAGAGGAGATAGGTCAGTGAATGATCACTTACAGAGTCAGCCATGGTGCCAGCGTGTAATGCTCAGTCCTCCCTGTTTATGAGGATCCAGTCTAGTAGAGTCTGGGCGGCCGAGCGTGGATTAAGTCTGGTGGGGAGAGTGATCGCCTGCACCAGGTTGTGCTGCTTTAACAGGGATACATAGTCAGGCTGGTGGCTGCTCAGCCAGTTTAGATTAAAGTTGCCAAGAAGGATAGATTCCTTATGGGCAATTAGAGAGCTCAGGCCTTGGAGGAGGCTGGTGAGTCCAATGGTTCCGGTCGGCGTTGTAGCAGCAGCCAATATAGAGTTTCTTGCAGGATCCCAGGGTCAATTCGGAGAGTAGCCATTCACCAGGTGAGGAGGGGTCAGAGTGTAGGACAGTGCTAGCTGAGAGGGGTTCCCTTAGGAGCAGGGCCACACCACCACCTTTTTTCCTGCCTGGCCTGTTGTAGGTAGGAGTAGCCAGGTATTTTGTAGGTGTTTTCGGTGTGGTGTAACTTTAGCCATGTTTCAGTGAGTCCAAGAATATGGGGCTTGTATAGCTCAGTCCAAGCCTCAAGGTCAGTGAATTTAGATGGAAGGCTGCAGACATCGATATGTGCGATTTTAAGACCAGGGGCGTTTGTCCAGATGCTGGAGGAGGGCGTGATATGGGAGTTTGTTGGGCCCAGGGTTGCACTCAATGTCCCCAGCAAGGGAGAGTAGTGATAGGAGAATGTATGGGCAGGAGGGAATAGTAGGAGACCAGGAGAGGTTAGCCAGGTATCCCAAAAGTTCTGGAATTGCCAGGGTAAAGCATTTATTTAAAATTTAAACAATCTCCCACCACATACACAGTACTTCCCCAATATGCAGCAACAAGTTACAATAATAAAAATACTTATTTTCTCTGTTTTTGGCAAGAGCCGAGAATAGCTACCCTGGGGGCAGTAAGACACACATTACGCATCATTCAGATGAACAGGACCTGGCTCAGGCATACTTAAATTGAGCCCCAGTCAAGCTCTTTAAATTGGCACTGGAGTGGCCCCCAGTAGGCTGTCCATGGTCACTGGGTCCCAATTAGGTGGATGGGATATTGGGACTCACAGCACAGTCCCCGAGGTGACCGCAAAATGAAGTGCTTTAACTTCAAAGGTGCTTTTTGTGCCTATGTGAAGCCCTCTGCCCTGGAGACAGCATTTTAAAATGGGAGATCACGAGTGGCGTATTAAGCCCTGAGGGACTGGACTTCCATACGGGCTGAAAGGCAGGGCACTAGAGGGCTGAAACAAGACCCGGAGGACCAGAAAACCTGATGGCAGAATTCAGGAGAAGCTCAGGAGAAACAGCAAAAATGAGACTGGGAATGGCAGGGCTAAGGTGGCACGTAAGCCCAGGCTGGCATTTTAGGAACCCCCATTGGCAGGGGGGTACACATGACTTCTGAGCACTGGGGTGACCACCGGGCATCCACTGACAGACGGCAGGGCTGGCTAAGCTGCAGATTTAAGGAGGTTAGCATAAACTTGGACTGTCTAAACAGGAATTATTTGTAAAAACACACAGGAGCCTTCATTTTCTCAAGCTCAAATAATCTCCTTTATTCTGCTGGCACAATCCATTTGTACTGTAAGGTGGTATTTTACTGACACTTCTGGGTTGGAAACAACCCTGGTTGGGTACTTTATTCTCATCTTTCTGGCCCCAGGAGGAAACATACATACTCCTGGGTGGGAACCTAAGCTGACTTTTGTTAGCCCATTTTCTTAAACACTAGCCACTGGGCTAATTCACAGTCTCTCGACTGGCAGCATTTTAGTGCCAATTGATCCTGTAAGGGTTTTTCAAGTATCCACGCTGTCCTTCACAGATCACATCCTTTCCTGATCCTCTTTTACACTTTTCTTGGTTACTTTACAATCACAGATTTCAAACCCAACTGGGCATAGCTGCGGTGCCTACCGGACATAGTACATCTTCATTATGGAGAGAACGGTCCACATCACACATTTTCTGAGGTATCACTCCACTGCTGACTGGAACTGGCATCCTGTTATGGATGATAACTCTTGTTGAGGAGGGTGGGCTGAGTGCCATCCAACCTGTACATCAAATAAAGATTAAATATCATCTCAGATCTTTAGCCCACAGCACTCTCTGGTACACTGTTCCTGAGTGTTACCCAAACCTGTACATCAAATAAAGATCAAGTATCACCTCAGGTCTTCAGCCCACATCACTCTCTGGTACACTCTTCCTGAGTGTTACCCAAACCTGTACATGAAATAAAGATTAATATCATCTCAGATCTTTAGCCCATAGCACTTTCTGATACACTGTTCCTCACAGACAGACTTCTGAACTGTTTTTAAAAATGGTGTTTTCTCCTTCTGCAGATGGGCACACCCTTCTGAGGTCCTTGTTTGATGTCAGTCACCATGAACAAGCACATTTTTCATGATGCAAGCCTCTACAGAGAATCTTACAGACAGCGGGAGCTGCCACTGTGTGTCAGGCGCTAGCCTGTCTCATTCTGGCTCAACAAAATCTCTGCCCTCCAGCACATAACACTGACTCCTCCCCTTTGGAATTTCAGGGTAAACCAGCTGACCCAGTCCTTCACAGGCATATAAACTACTGGCATCACACTAAAGGTTGAGAGACACTCTTGCACTCTTAAAGGGATATACATGTAAATCATAGGCGGGTACACTTGTTTTGGGCAGTAATCCCACCCCACATACACATAGCCTCCTCCTAATGGACACTGCATTTCTTGACCCAGATACAGACCTCCTTCCATCACTAAGCATCATACATTTCTTTATTTCCCATGCACCTACCTATTTGAGCTGAGTTAATCCTGCCCTGACTTAATAATCTTCCCCCTCACACTTTTTTGTACCTGCTGTTGTTACCTGCATTGCCCTGTCCTTTCCATATCCTTCCATCCTGGGGGTAGTAAGCTTGGAGGAAACCGTTCTTTGCTGTCAGCAACAGATGCACACCCTGTCTTGCTAAACAGGTAAGAGGGTCTCTTGCATGACATGAAAGCCTGCTGCTCCCACCAAAACACCAGTTGTTGCTACCTCCACAGGAACAGCAAGGCACATCAGATGAGATTCTTGCCAGTTTGTCTTGGGTAAGTATCTCTTCAGGCTGGTGTGGGCCATTTCTGTTGGTGTCAGTAGTTAGCAATGTGTTTTTATTGGCTGTAAGTTTTTCTTCATATTGGCAGCAGAGGCTGTCACTTAGCTCATGGGGGACATTGCCAGGGACTTTGCACACCTGCAAGCACAGACATTATGTTTCCCTGTAGGGCCAGTTCATGTAAATCATCTCTAGTTTTTTTTTTTCATTTTGGCCTGCCACAGGGCAGAGGTGTAATAATGCATAGACTTTCTGGAGAGTAGCTCCTCCTGTAGCAGTTGTTTACTCCCACTGTAGTGATAGCAGCACATGGTGCAGTCGGAGGCACCAAACCTGATGATCACAAGGGCCTTGGTTGTTGACTGATTGTGTGGCTGAGATGGTGACATCATGTGCTGGCTTGTTTTGTCAACAATACTTACAGGCATTCAGACAGCAGTAAAAAGAGCACTACAAGTTACTGTGAGGGAGAGGTGTCCTTCTGCCACTGATTCATCAATCAGGCTTTCTTTTTATCCAGGCAAGAGAAGCCACACATGCTGGCCTTTGCGGAACAGAGGAGGGGGCAGACATGGTGGGAAGAAGGTGAGCTCTCCACCACTATAGCAATCCTGTTATTGTCTGAGAGACCGATGGCCACAGAAAGGCCTCAGGTCTGATAGAGAGCTGGGCAAACTGAATGAAGGGGACACTTTATTGAGAGGGAAGAAGGTGATCTATCCATTATAAATACCCTGCTACTGTCAGAGATTGATGGGCTCAGAAAGGCTTCAAGTGTGATGGAGAGTTTGGCAAGCTGTTTGAAGGGGACAGTTTATTGAGAGGGAAGAAGATGAGCTCTTCATTATAGAAACCCTGCTACTGTCTGAGGAACTGATGGGTACAGAAAGGCCTCAGGTCTCACGGAGAGCTGGGCGAGCTGCATGAAGGGGACATCTCCTTAAGAGTGAGCTGTGATTCCTTGCTGGCAGGTCTCTCTGTGTTTCTGTGGAACCTGCTTGAGAATCAGTGTGTTTCCCAGTCTTTGTGTTGAGGTTACTGGCCTCGTCTCAGACAGACAAGGCAATGGGTCAGACGGGATTCACCCTAGAGCGCTGAAGGAACTCAGGGAAGTCCTAGCTGGTCCACTGACAACCCTCTTCAACCAATCACTAGAGACGGGGGAGGTACCTGGGGTCTGGAGGAAGGCAGAGGTGGCACCCTGCACAAGACTGTAAGTAGGGAGGAGGCAGACAATTACAGACATGTAAACCTCTGTGAACTCTATGGCTCTCTAACCTTCCTCCCACTGTCTCACAGACACATCTCACACTGTGTCAAACTAACCTCTGGATTCTGGTTTGGAGTGCTCCCCTCCTATCTCTCATCCTCTCTTTCCACTCCACCTACTCCCACCCACCCACTCTCTCAGATCTAATGACACCCGCACCTTGACGGTCCCTTGCCACTCCACCTTCACCGGTCAGACTGGTTTCACCCATCGCTTCCCTAAAATCTAGAATTTCCTCCCCCCTAAATACGACACTCCTCCTCCAACTACTCCCTTTCCTCCGTCCTACACAATTACCTCTCCCTCAGCTGTTCCTGCTTTAACCCTCCTTAATACCGATCCCCAGTTTCTGCCTTCCCACCCTGATCTCCCCCCGGCAGGGTTTTCAAAATCGTGAATGGAGAATCGAGAAATGGCTAACCCTTCTCCTCATATTCAGTTCTTGCCTGTCCCCCTCTCTTCTTCACTTTCCCTTCTGGGTCACCTGTGTGTACAACCTACTCCATCCTTTTTACTCCAGCAGCACTTGCATTCTACCTCAAGCCTGCTTCTGCTACACTCATGCATTATAAATGGTTCTGTCGCATTATTAATGTTTTGTACATTTATATGTTCTTTTGTATGATTTTGGACATGTATTATAATTTACCCAATGTTCCACTACTGTTTATTGTACAATACCTGGTGTTCCAACTGTTGCACAGTCTTACAATGCTATATTGTTTGTACTACCCACATACTGTTGTAACTGATCTTCCTTCACAACCCTATGTAACCCCATCCCCCCAGGTCGCACCGTGAGACGAGCAGCTTGTTGTCCAGTGTGCCCTCCTGGTGAAACATTTCAACAAACAAATAAATAAATAAATAAAGCCTGACCTCAGTGGTGGGCAAGTTGATGGAGTCCCTGCTTAAGGAGAGGGTAGTGAAGATCCTTCAGTCAAGTGGTGCAAAAGACCCAAGGTGGCATGGATTCACTGAGGGTAGGTCCTGTCAGGCTAATCTTATCGATTTTCTTTGACTGGGTGGCCGGGGAGTGGATGTGGCCTACTTGGATTTCAGTAAAGCCTGCAACACCGTTTTGCATAGAAGGTTGCTTAACAAATTGGGCAATTATTGGGGAATCTGGGTGTGGGCTCTAAAGTAATAAAATCCCACATCTGGTACTTGGGTTGATATCCCAGTAATGACACTGTAGTATAGCATGAGAGGGGTGCTGCACTTCTGAGGTGCCGTCTTTCAGATGAGACGTTAAACAGAGGTCCCATCTGCTTAGGTTGGTGGCAGTTCAGGTGGGTGTTAAAGATCCCATGGCACTTATCGAAAAGAGTAGGGGAATTTCCTCGGTGTCTTGACCAAATTTCCCTCATTCACTAAAAATACCATCAACAGCTTAATCTGGTTCAAGGTCAGTTGGCATTCATCTGTATCCCCCTCCCCCCGGGTCGTGCCTGAAAATAGGCAGGATTTGTCTAGTGCACTTTCCCGGTCAACAAAAACTAAATAAATAAAATAAAATGGGTTGGAAAGTGGTAGTAAATGACATAAAACCAGAAGAGGGGGAGGTGACCAGCAGAGTTCCACAGGGATCACTGCTGAGTCCAGTCCTATTCATGTCTTTGTAAGTGACATTGCAGAGGGACTGGAGGCGAAAGTATGCCTGTTTTGCAGATGACACCAAGATCTGTAACAGAATCACGCACAAGAAATTACCTAATGTCACAAACGCACTCAGCAGGTCAGGCCCTCTGCTCCCACAGTGGCAACCTCAGAGCGCAAGAGTATGAACAGGTAAAAGACAGGGTGACCCCTCCTGTCTACTTGTGGGTCCAAATAACCTTTATCCTCAAGTTCTGGGAGGATTCAAACTGTGAACCTTATGCTAGCGTACCCATTGTACAGGCACAGATACGCACCCTCCTCGGGGATTGCGGTACAATCTTATGCCAGGGGCACCCAGGCAGGCTTCCAAACTGAACCCTTAAAACTCTGTAAGAGACCTTCGGTATAGTCTTACCTTTTCCCAGTTTAGTAACACCATCAAGCCCTTCAGAACAGCTGTCAAACTTAACGTATGCATCACATGCAAAAAGAACTTGGAAGACACACCCAGACAGTATCTTTCAAATAAAGATTTTACTAAAAGATGATTTAAATATGAAAAATGTAAACACAGAACAATATATCAAAGAGCATACAATCACATAAAAGCAAAACAAAGAAAACTACTGAACAAACTCCTACCATGATGAAAGGGGTGGAGGGGTCACACTAGAGTACTAGGGTAATCGGGAAGGGGGTTTTATGTTACATCCATTGGAGCTGAGGAGGAGGATCAGGGCTGGGGGGTGTACCCAGCCCTAGACTGTGCTTGAGGCACCAACCTGCCCCCTGCACCAGTAGTGTTAACTCTGCTGGGCACAGCCAGCCATAGCTGTGCTTTGGGGGTCTCAGTATTGTGATGCATGACTTATGCATGTGGACCCCTCATTTGCATAGGTGCATCACAATATTGTGCATGATGGTGCAGCTGTTTTTTTTTTAATATGGCCTTGCCCCCTGACTGCCCACGAAAGTCTGGAAGTTTGCAGTGCATCCAGGATCCAATCCAGGATCCACTGTGCATCTTGTCGGAATACGTGGGCCTAGATAGATGGAGTATAAGGTTTGTATACACAGTGATGTATGAGAAGAACTAATCAAGGGGGTGGATGGAGTAGGGATTGGGCCGAACTGAAGCCGAAAAGATATTTATAGGAAAGGCAGGAAGGATGCTAGGAACAGGTATATAGAAACAGAACTGGCAGGAACACAGAAAAAAACTTGGTTAACAAGTAATAAAAGAATTACAGTTTACCATCATATGGGGATACGCGATGGTCTGGTGTGTGATACCATATGTATCACCACGAATGGACAGTGACCTCGGCTCATGATTGAGGTTTCCGAGGTCACTGTCCACAAGTTGTGATACTTGGGTATCACACAATGGGACATTGTGTATTAATTTTATACAATAGGGCTCCGGTTTTTATTTTTCTTTTATTTTTGGTTTTAGTGGCATGAGAAGGGGGGAGTGATGTGCACACCGTGTTTGTAACTGGTGATGATGTATACGTTGTACTTGATATCTTCACAGTGTACCCGTCATGAGCTAGTTATCACACTGTGCGTGTGATATGCCTTTTTACTTGTTGCCATATCACCACAGCCTGCTCATCCTCATCTGTCCACATGTACACTGACAATACTGTTTTATACAGTTCTGGCAAAAACCCTGCTGCTGTGGAAATCAGCTTACAGCGTAACTTCAACCAATTTCAGCGGTGGTTTGCTTCTCACTAGCTTTTTCTAAATGCTGAGAACACAGTCTCAATGACCTTTTGGCACCAGGCAGAGACTCTCTAGGCTCCCGGCCCTACCCACTTTTCACACCCTTGATGGGACCATCCTGGAGGACACCACCTCATTTAGATGCCTGGGGGGTTTGGCTGGACCAGCATCCCAACTTCTCTGTGCATATTGATGCTATCCTGAAGAAACTGCACCCCAAGCTTGTTGCTCTGTACAAGAATCGTAGTTGCATCCCGCTGACTGCGAAGTGTGAAATTTTCCAGAAGATGATGCTCCCCATCTTTGACTACTGTTACATAGTCTGTGGTGCTGCTCCCAAATCTTCCCTGACCAAGTTGGACACTCTCTTCAACTCCTTCTACCACTCTGCTCTCCACTCCCCTTCCTGCTTCAACCACTGTGAACTCTATCGCTCTCTAACCTTCCTCCCACTATCTCACAGATGCATCTCCCACTTTGCCAAACTAACCTCCAAATTCTGGTTTGGAGTGCTCCCCTCCTGTCTCTCATCCTCTCTCTCTCCACTTCACTTCCCCACCGACTCTTACTGTAGATCTAATGACACCCACACCTGATGGTCCCTTGCCATTCCATCGTCATTGGTCAGACTGGTTTCACCCATTACTTCCCTAAAATTTAGAATTCATTGTCCCCTGAAATATGACACTCCTCCAACTACTCCCTCACCTCTGCCCTCCACAATTGCCTCTCTCTCCGTGTTCCTGCTTTAATCCTCCTTATCACCTACTGTATCCACAGATTCTGTCTTCCTACCCTGTCCCCCCTCCCCCGGCAGGGTTCTCAACAACCTAAAGGGGAAATCAGGAAATGGCTACCCCTTCTCCTCATATTCATTTCTTGCCTCTCTCCCTCTCTTCTCTAGCTGCCATTCTGGGTCACCCATGTGCACAACCTATCTCGTCCTTTTTACTCCAACAGCACTTGCCTACTACCTTGAGCCCGCTCCTGGTACACTCATGCACCATAAATGGTTCTGTCACATTATTACTGTTTTGTATGTTTATATGTACTTTTTCTATTATTTCGGACATGTATTGTAAGTTACCCAATGTTCCACTACTGTTTATTGTACAATACCTTGAGTTTTAACTGTTGAATAATCTTACAATGTTGTATTTTTTTTGTACTACTCACATATTATTCTAACTGATCATACTTCACAACCCTATGTTACCTCCTCCTCCCAGGTTGCACCATGAGGAGAACAACTATATTGTTCAGTGTGCCCTCCTGGTGAAACGTTTCAATCAATCAGTCAATAAATAAATGTCCACTGTTCCCCGTACCATGCCGCTATTTTTCATTTTTCTCATTTCATTCTTGATTTGGTCTGTAACTGTTCCTCTTAACCCTGTGTTGTGTTTTACTGATTGTAACATGACCTGGAACCTCTAAAATCTAAATGTTCCTCTGAACGGTTTTATGATTGCTGATTGTACTATGACACAGAACCTTTGTATACAAACCTTTGGTTCAAAGGTATTTTGTAATCCTAGTATTCAATAAATAAATCTCATAGCAAAATCATTAAATCACCACTCTATGCTACATTATTAAAAACGAATTTTTTCTTTTTCATTAATTTTTCATAAATACTATACACACATAGATTGGGAGCTTTCATATCAGTATTTGTGAAATACTAAGGAAAAAACTCTGAACCATGGAAATGTAGAGGTACTAAACCTGTGGTGTGGTGGAGATCCAAATACTCAGTAAGCCTGTGACTGCTTTCAGATTTCTATAATGGGAGATGTTTGACATCTGAGGATACCTCTGTAAAAATATACAAATTGGCCCTCCAGGGTAGCAGTAATAAAACACCATAATAAGGTTTAGTAGCAGTGCAAGAGTTTTTTTTTTTCTGTTGTATTTAGTATGCGTTATATATAGAATAAAGTATGGGGTGGTTTGTGTAACGAGAAGTTTACACACCCACGAGGTGTTAGATGCTACATAAACCCCGAGAGCGAAGCTTGAGTGGTTTATTACAGCATCTAACACATCGTGGGTGCAAAACTTCGAGTTTCCACACACCACCCCATTTTTTATTTTATATAATTGCTGTGTTTCCCTTTTTCGCCACAGCAATTGTATAAAATACTAGCCCTTCCGGTGCACTCATGCTCCGGTTCTGTTTTCCACCACAATCCGTCCCGTTTGAATAAAAAAAAAAAAAAAATCAGTTGAAGAAGTGCTTTCTTTTCCCCCATTGAGTTTAAAATTACAAAAAAAAAAAAACATACCACCGAGCTGTGCTTGTCTGGCGGTTTCACTTGGAGCGAGAAGTCGAGCAGTTACAGAGCGAGGAACTGCAGGCTGGACATGCACAGAACGAGGGAAACCGTGTGCATGTTTGCCGTAATAAACACTGCTTAATTACGGCAAATTACGCCATGGTTTCCTTATGGGAAAAAGGGAAGCCCATTAATTATTATAGTTTTTCAACAAACATTGCAGAGTACAAGAGTTTTTAACTGTGCATGACATGATCAGTACTAAAGGCAATAATAAAACACCATAATAAGGTTCAGTAGCAGTGCAAGAGTTTTTAGCTGTGCATGACGAGGTCAGTACTGAAAGCAATAATAACTGGGACAACCTTTTTCCCATAGGGAAACTGTGGCATAATTTGCTGTTATAAAGGAGCATTTATAACGGTGAACACGCGCCCGGTTTCTGTCACACTGCTCAGACACACCAGCCTCTGAAGCTGTTTCTCCTAACTACTGTCCGCGTCGTCTTTTCCTCTCTGGACCACCGCACGAACTCTGCAGTAAGTGCTGACAGGCAGACAGTAATAGAATTAAGGGAAATATCCTCAAAATGTTGGCTCCAACTAAAGTATAATTAAAAAAAAAAAAACTTCACAAAAGCGAACTACCGACCAATGGAGCACGCGCTCACACCAAAGCAGACTGCCTTTCTTATTTTATATACTTGCTGTGGGGAAAAAAGGAAATCCCCAGCAATTTATATAAAATAAAATATGGGTCTGGGTGTGTGTAAACTCGAATTTACACACACACCCTTGGGGTTAGATGCTATGTATAAACCCCTCGAGCTTCGCTCTCAGGGTTTATGTAGCATCAAACATCTTGGGTGTGTGTAAATTCTCGTTACACACTCAGACCCATACTTTATTCTGTTTATAAAACACTGTAATAAGGTTCAGTAGCAGTGCAAGAGTTTTTATCTGTGCATGACATGGTCAGTACTGAAAGCAATAATAAAATACCATTATAAAGTTCAGTATCTGCAGTCATTTTTAACTGTGTGTGACATGGTCAGTGTTGAAAGAGGAACAAACTTGTTCTGTGTTTATATGTTTTTATGTTCCAGGAAACAGAAGGGACGTAGACACCTTTAACAAACAGCAGGAATATGACAGCAGGAAAAGAACTAGAGCTACTGAAAAATGAAGTTATGTGTCCCATCTGTGTAGATTATTTTAATGATCCTGTTATAACAGATTGTGGCCACAACTTTTGCAGAGCCTGTATCACAAAGTACTGGGAGTACGTAGATGGAAATGTCTCCTGTGGTGAATGCTATGATGTGTTAGAGCAGAAGGTACTCCGAGCAAACAGAAAACTTGCAGTGATAGTGGAGATTGTAAAACGTCTGACTGGAAATAAAGAGGAACCAGAAAAGAGCAACACCTGTGACCAGCAACAGCCACTGGGAAAGTTTTATGAGGAATTGGATAAAAGTAGACCTGTTTGTGCAGCCTTTGAAAAACCTCCTGAACATGAATACCACAGCATTGCTCCCAAAGTGGAGGCCCTAAAGGTAGGTTGAGGAAGAAAGGGATTAACATTTGAATCAAGTGCTTTCTGTCTTGTTTATAAAATGTATTTACTGTATCTTAAAGAGCAGCTTTCATGGTCCTTTTAACTTTCATGCATAAATTACCCCTTCGTGCATCAATTCTGGAATTGTATTTCATTACTGTCTGCTGCAGTTAGTTTTTCCATTCTGAGGTACTAAAAACTACAGGGTGTACCAGAGCTTCTATAGCAAACTTGGTGTTGCTTTGGATCCAGGGTTGTACTGCTGACATCACTATAGGGCAGAGTCAGTTTAACAAAAAAGAAACAAACTACCAAAGGCATTTAGATTTTGGCATAATGCATTGGTTGGGTAAGGAGGAACACAGTATGTACACAGAGTACTGGTCGTTTTCCCTTGCAACACTGTTGCAACTGCATGGTACTACACAGTGTGAGTTGCTCCTCTGCGCTATAGACAGTGATGCCATCAGGAGATAGCAGCCCCGCAGCTGAACAGAAAAGGCAAGTGCTGCAGGGTAAATCTTGGGCCAGAAATAACAAATGCACACACTCTCAGATCTAATGACACCCACACCTGATGATCTCTCGCCACTCCACCATCATTGGTCAGACTGGTTTCACCCATTACTTCCCTAAAATTTAGAATTCACTCCCCTGTGAAATATGACACTCCTCCAAATACTCTCTCACCTCTGCCCTCCACAATTGCCTCTCTCTCTCTCAGCTGTTCCTGCTTTAATCCTCCTTATCACCTATCCACAGATTCTGCCTTCCTACCCTGCATATAATGACTACAAACTGAAATTTTTGGACCACCAGGAAAGTTGCAAGTTTATCAGCACAGACCCTCCAACATTTCACAGATCAAAATAGGTACATGCCTGGTTAGCCACTCTCTGCCTACTGCAACAGAGAAGGAGGGGTCCTCATTCCCCAAGGAAGACACAGTGAAATTCAATTAAATGCTGGGGAGTTCTTGTTTGCAGTCCTACTTGGATCTAATAAATAAACACAGCCCCTTTTCTTATCTCAGTTTGTTTGACTTGGCTATTTTTTTTTTTTTTTTTGCACACCTTGTTGATTTTCCTCTGATAAGACCAGACCTGATTTGCATTTCCAAAAGGAGAGGGGAAAGGGCCAGGAGCAGTAACCCCAGGGAGAGCAAGGAGACAAAGTAAAAGACAGATCTGGAATAAAAATTAATTATACCCTGGAATCCCACTCCTCTACTGCAGCAGTGAGCACACAGATGAATTTCAGTGACTGGCAGTCTGTCATAATTGCCCCCTCCAAGTCAAGAACTTTCCTGCCAGACTGTCTGAGCAAGCAACTAGTACTACCTCCATAGCATTTCACCACGTCACCGACCTGCAGAATGCCGATCCGCCGGGAGAACTTGATGTGCACTGTGCCGCGGTCACTCAATCTTGACTCCGAGTCCAATGTTGAAGACGGGCGGCCGGTAATAATAACTGTGAATACATTATAGCACTCCACAGCTCCTCCGGTTGGGCTACAATGATGTGACACACTCCTCCTGCCAGTTTAGTCAGGGAAAGGGCAAGCGGCTGCACATCAAGCACTCTTAGCTCGCTGCTACGGTGCTTCGAAGTCATAGCTAGCGCTTGAAGGCCCTCCATCACCGCGGTGCCAGCCACTGAATAAGGGCAACACTGGTTACCATGGGGACACCAGGATGCTCCGAGTCTGCCTGACTGTGCCAGGGATGAGCTGCTGAAGTCTGCTGAGCTTAAGTCATGACAAAGGGAATTAAAGATTTTTAGAATTGAAAAAAAAATGAAGTATTTAACTTGGGAGGTGGCAATTCAAATTCGGTAAACGGTATGATCCAGACAGGATCTGGTACCAGTCTTTAAAATACGGTATTGTACCGCCAAAAACGGTACGGTTGGAGGGTCTGTCAGCATGTATTTAATTAATAATGTTTGGTTTCCAGGGGTATACAGAAATACCCTGATGATGAAGATGGCATGAAACTGAAAGGCTAAGGCATATATCTCCCTTTGTAAAACAAGGAGAGAAAATGCTGTAAGCTGATTGGCCCACAGCCATGCATGGTATGACCACTATCAACAGTAAAAAACAACTGCTGCCCACAACAGTGCTACAAGAGTTGATTTATCAGCAGTACCATCAGTAGCAGGCCACATCTAATTGTACTAATAAAAGGTTTACTGTGGCTTTAAATTGTCTGGCTACTTAAATATCGCAGTGAATGCTGTGATCCAGGCCTCCTGTAGAAATGGCGTAGTGGTATGAAATGTTAGGGCTGGCTGGCTGCCTCCTGGTGCTATGTGTTTTTTTTATTCTTAGGCTCGTTCACACGGGTGTTTGCCATAGCGCTGCCCAACAATTTGTTTAATCGGTCGGTTCAGAAACGCTGAATGACCACCGTTCAGAAGGCACCGCTGTGCACTGATGTTGTATTCCACATTCACGTGGACACTGTTGTTCCTGTTTTAAGCTGTGTGTGTGTTTGAGGTGGAGGGATATCTGTGTATATCATGTTCTGTCAGGGTAAAAAGAGGAAGTAGGTGATTTAAACTTTAATTGCTGCTGTTTCACAGTGCTTGCCACAAGGGAGGCAGTATAGCGCAGTGGTTTAAGGCTCTGAGCTGCAAATCTGGTGACCTGGGTTTGAATCCCACAGCCAGCACTTGCATACTGTGTGACCCTGAGCAAGTCACTTAACTTCCCTGTGCTCCCAGATCACGCCTGTAAATAAAGCTTTCGGCTTAGTGTGCCACTCCTGGTTAAACAGTTGGGGGGGGGTTTGGTGTCTGTTAGGCATGAAATAGTACCTAAAACCTTCCAGTACATCCCGATCAATGTACGTCCAGCAGGATTTCATTCATCTTTTTCAGACTGTTTACCACTGAAGTCACAGAATAAGAAGAATTCATTCCTCTGACCACCTGATATCCTGCTGCAACAAACAAACCCTCTGCCACAGCATTCATCTGTCACAGCAGCTAAGGACTTTCACTTCAATCTGCTGATCCTCACTGAGTCATCGGTGAGAGTCCATTTATATATAGTTCAGTCTCAGTGCTGTTAGTTCTGGCCGGGGAAGTACACTTCAACCAACAGCATGCAGTTAGGGGCCCCTTACGTGCAAGTATCAGGCCACAATGAGGAAGCAGCGCTGCATTTGTGTGCCCTTAAATCGAGATGTATGTCCCATGTGTGCTGATGTGAGCTGTGAGCAAATATCTGTGCACCCCTTATATGCACAGTATCGAGCCACAGTGAGGAAGCAGTGCTGCATTTGTGTGCACTTAAATTGGGATGTATGGACCATCTGTTTTGATGCAAGCTGTGAACATTTATTTATTGATTTGAATCTTGGAATTACAAACCTTTACGTCAGAGACTCCTTTACAAAGGCTCCACATCAATAGAAAATAGGACAAAGTAGTACTAATTGCAATAGTTATACAAGAGACAAGGAAAGTTACTACAGGTAAGTTAAGCCAGGCACAACTGATCAAGAGAAAAGGCAGGTGCATAAGGCTGCAACAGTATAGGCAGCAAATATGCATTATAGCAGAGGGAAGCATAACAAACTAAAAGTTCCAATGACATTTGAGAGCAGGACTGAATATATAAATATAGATATATCAGCATAACTGACACGCATATATCGATGAGAGCAGGACTGAATATAGAAATAAAAATACATCAGAAGTGGCGAGTATACATCATGAGAGCAGGACTGAATATATAAATAAAGATACATCAGCATAAGTGGCACGTATATATCGATGAGAGCAGGACTGACTATATAAATATAGATATATCAGCATAACTGGTACGCATATATCGATGAGAGCAGGACTGAATATATAAATAAAAATACATCAGCATAAGTGGCGAGTATACATCGATGAGAGCAGGACTGAATATATATATATATATATATATATATATATATATGATATAATATATATATAAGGATACATAAGCATAAGTTTCAAGTATGCACTACATCAATGAGAGCAAGACTGACTATATAAATAAAGATACATCAACATAAGTGACAAGTATACACAGATGAGAGCAGGACTGACTATATAAATATAGATATAGATATAGCAGCATAACTGGCACGCATATATCGATGAGAGCAGGATTGAATATATAAATAAAAATACATCAGCATAAGTGGCGAGTATACATCGATGAGAGCAGGACTGACTATGTAAATAAAGATACATCAGTATAAGTGGCACTGTACATCGATGAGAGCAGGACTGAATATACAAATATATATATATATATATATATATATATATATATATATATAATATATATATAAGGATACATCAGCATAAGTTTCAAGTATACACTACATCAATGAGAGCAAGACTGAATATATGAATAAAGATACATCAACGTAAGTGACAAGTATACACAGATGAGAGCAGGACTGACTATGTAAATAAAGATACATCAGTATAAGTGGCACACATACATTGTGGCAGTTGAAATGGGTCATACTAAACAACGAAAACAATATTTGATAGCAGGACTGAGAATAAAGTGAACCAGTGGCGAAGTGCACAAATTGCATTGACTAATGCCCTTGGTACACTAAGTAGGCAATCTACATCTGAGCATAAGAATGCCCAAATAGATAAGGCCATGTTAGTTGCCCAGACATGCAGAAGGGCCAAGGAACCAGACCAGTGGCACTAAAGGTTGAGGCACTGGATGCCACACCTCATGCTATGCCAATGGCCTGGGCTTAGTGACAGACTCGGGGAGCCAGGGGTCAGCAGGGGAGGGAGAGAATGGAGCATCTGGAGGACAGCTCTTTTTTCCCTGGGGAGGGATCCAGGGTTGCTCTGTGTCTAGGCAACCCCCATGGAGACTGGGAACATTGCAAGAACATGAGCCAATGTAAGGGGGGTGGAGTGTGGCAGATGCTAGCAGGGCAACCATATGCAGGCATCATTGCATGCCACACTCTCAGGAGAGAAAAATTTAGAAGAGAAATCCCCACACTCAGGGATAGGTGATAGCATCTTGCCCTGCCGATCCACACTCCAGTACTGGGCTTCTCTCTCCTCACCGGGCCAACTGCCCAGCCAGCACACTAGATTATAGGTAGAGCACCCTGGTCAGATAGGGTGGCCATACTCAGGGGTACAGAGCTGGGGGTCTGCTGGGCTGGTGTAGGCTGGGAAGAGAACATCAGTTGGGAGGGTAGCGCTCGCAGGTGCAGTAGATGTCTGAGAGTTCCCCATAGGAATGGAACAGAAAAAGAATGCAAAAAAAAAAAAAAAGGAAAGAAGGGTCAGGGAGGTACGGGGAATGGAGAGGGGGAGGAGAGGCTGGGGGAGAGAAATAAGCTGTCAAGGATGACATTTTCATAGTAGGAAACAAATAGGGGTAAACAGGGATGCAGAAAGGTAAAAGGGGTGAGGCTAAGAGCAGTTGCAGCTATTTATTTCACAGAGGCGCTGCCAGAGGGTATGTTTTTAAAGGGGCCAATTTGTTTGAGAAAGGACCTCAGAAGGCAGGTCATTTATCCAGACGGGGGCCCTATACATGAAAGCTGACTGCCCCAGGGCTGTCGTACAGAGTGGAAGTTGGAAGGAGGCCTTATTGGAGCTTCTGGTAGCCTGGGGAGTGGGGGCTGCAGTGTGGAGATGCTGAGCCGAAGGTGGGGATAGGCCCAGAGTTATCCTTTTTGCCAGAAGTCAGGTCTGATAGTGAAGTCTACCCATAAAGTTTAATCAGTTTGCTTGTTCGTAGAGGTTACAGGTGTGGGTATGTCTGTGCCCGCCCACTACAAGGTGACAAGCTTTGCTGCATTAGACCTTGACTCTGTGCAGCACAGTATAAGTTGCAGAGCCGTAGATGATCCCATAGTCAACTACAGACAGCACGGAGCTGGTTATGGCCAGACGGAGGGCATCGGATGTCATGCATAACCAGTGATGATACAGTAGGCCAGTTCTGGTATTAACTGTTTGAAAGACCTGATTAACATGTTCATGATAGGTGAGGGAGGAGTCAAGGGTGATACTGAGGTATTTGAAGTTACTGACTTGCTCCAGTGGCTGGTGTTGGTTATTGGGTATAATTAGCTGCAGACTTTTGTTTTTTGTTCTGTGGGTTGGCAAACAGCATCATGTTGGTCTTTTTGTAGTTTAAGATGAGTTTGTGGTGGGAGAACCATGACTCAGTTTCAGTAAAGAGGAGTCGAAGATTGCTTCCCTGGAAGGTGGGGATGAGGTAACTTAAGTAGACAATGGCATCATCCATGTATAGTAGCAGGGGGCCAGGGCATACTAGGGGGAGGGAATTGAGGAAGAGACTGAAGAGAAGCGGTCCAAAAATTGAACATTGGGGATTACCAGAGTGTACCGGAAGGCTAGAAGAAAGTGTGTCCTGAATTTTCACTCTCTGTGATCTTCCTCAGAGGTAGTTCGAAAACCAGGCAGTGGCATCTTGTGAGATGCCCAAGGACTGAAGGGATATAATGAGTAGAGTGTGATTTACAGGGTCAAATGCTTTTGTGAGGTCTATGCAAACAAACCCTACTAAATGACCCCAGTCAAGAGCTTTGTGTATAAAGTCAGTAAACTCCAGGAGGACAGAGGAGGTACTGTGACTCTTCCTGTAGTCGTGCTGTTGGTGGCATGAAGATTATGATTTGCCAGGTATTCAGACAGCTGGTCAGATACTATCCATTCCAGTGCTTTGGAGATCGGGGGTAGGATAGATATGGGATGGTAGTTACTGTAGGAGGTTCTATCACCGCTTTTGAAAATGGGGGTAACAACCACAGACTTCCACTGTGTAAGGAATGCACCAAGACATAGGGAGAGATTAAATATTTTGGTTGGAGGGAAAAGAACTACATCAAGGGCCAGTTGTATTAGCTTAAGGTGCAACAAATCTTCACTATTTCTGGACTTTCCCAGGACTCGAGTTAGATACGATTTGGCTTCTGTGCAGGTGACAGTCCTAAAGCAGAAGGGTAGAATGTCAGCAGGGGCAGGAGTTATAGGGAGGGTTGGTAGCATTGTTAAAGAAGTCTGGAGGGAGAGCACCACTAAGATCAGTGAATGCAGAGTTGAAGGTGGTAGCAATGAGCTGCGGGTCCTGGGTAGTGATGCCATTGATATTTAGCAGTGAGGAGGGGGGGAGGAGGAGTTGGATTTCCCAGTAAGTTCCTTTTTGTTACCCCCAAATTTCTTTCAGTTTCCCCAAGATGAAGAGTGTGAAGCTTTGAAGTGGGCAGCCTTGGCAAGGTGAATTTCCTGGTTACGTCATTTCTGGCAGCATGATATCATTGCCTGTCCTAAGGGAGACCAGTTGCCAGTGCCTTGTGCCATAAGTTGTTCCGTGTGGCCATAAGGTTTAGGATTGCAGGGGTGATCCAGGGATTTTTTGTGCCTTTGACAATGTGTTTGGAATAAGGGGCAAAAATGTCTCAAGCAGAGTTGAAGGTTGAGATAAAATAGACAAGGGTGTTGTCAACACAGGTAGTGGAGTCGATGGAGGACCAGTTGCAATTAGAAAGGTAGGTCAGGAACTGTGACAGCTTATCTTTTAAAGAGTACACTGGTAAGTAGTCTTAGCAGGGATTTTTGTGGAGCGATTTGACCAACAGCAAAGAACTGGTCACTGGCCACTTAGAGAATCGGGTAGGACCACTACAAAGGAAAGTCTCTCAGGATGGTTGGATAGGATCAGAACCATCAGGGTACTGGTGCCCATCCTATAATTGATCCTGGTGGTACAGGGCATGACCTGTGTTAAATCTAAAGCAGCAGCAACAGCATCCCTGTGTGGGGCAGCTGCAGGAGCCAGACAGTTAATACTGAAGTCACCCAGTACGATCACCTCAGACCGATTGGGCAGTTTAGAGACACAGTCAAGAACGGAGTTGAACCCGAGCTTAATATTATGGGGTGGGATATTTACAGACATTACTGTGAGGGACTTGCCTTTATTCCTGATAGGGCCTAGGCCATGTTATTTGAGATTTGGGTAGGGAGTGCATGTCCTTGAAGTGAGTCAAGGGGGTAAATGGTGCAGCCCCCTCCCCTTTTCCCCAACCTGTCTTCTCTAAATAGCATCAATGTATAATTATTTATTGGGCATCTACTGTTTCAGTTTAGTAGCAATCAGTTGTAATATATACTTCTCCTCAAAATCGTTGGCTACTCTATCATGTGCCAAATACATATTCAGGATGTCTTTCGGCTGTTCAGTGTTCTCCTTAAAGTTGCATGCCTTACATGTAAAACTATATACAGATGCACAACTTGACAGGTCATATGAGGGTTGGTGTAGTGCATACAGCTGGAACTCAGTCTCTCAAGTGCCATTGTGTAGTCCTGGCCTGCAGCCATTTTGTTCTTCCATGTGTGGCTGGCTTGTATCATTGCACGATCATGGGTACTCTAACATGGCCGCCAACCCCCTCCCTTTCCAGATTGAGGTGGAATACTGTGGTACTGTAAGTATGGGCATTCCATTTTCACAATTTCTTGCTGGTACTGCAGTCCCCTAAAACACAGTATGGACAATACAATGCACAGTTTGTATGCCTGTGGACGCTCATGGTGACCTGCCCATATGATGCCACTTTTGTTAGTTGACTGCTGTGGCAGTATACCAGGTCACTATTCCAAGTCTTATTAAAATAAGACACATGAGCAATGCTAGGTAGGCACCTAGTGACTCACCTGGTGGACTCATTACAGTCAACTCCAGGCCTTTTATTTTACACACCAGTGCAGATTGTGCCTTCTTGTCTAGCCACTTGCTCAATATACAATACTGTATACTGTATGTGTAGAAGAGGATGTGTATAGGGTAGCATAGTGGTGTGGAAGCAGGGCTTGGTAATGGTCACCAAACAGGTTGGAAGCCCAGAATTTACTGTGGGGTGATGGTGGTCTGACATTTGGCTAGCCTTCACCTGTGAATTTTCTAGCCAGTGTTTCTTAAGGTTTTACTCGAGTTACAGTAGTGGTGGGCACTGCCAGTATTCTAACTCTGTGGCAAAGACTCAACTCCATGCACAATTCATATGTTACCCACAAAGCAGATGTTAAACAACTGCACAGTGCCATTTCTGGGTTCTATCCTGCAAGGAAAGCACCCCAGAATAAACCTCCAGAGACTACAGAGTGGCATCTCGGGGTGGGGGAGTGACAAATTCCAGTGCCAAACATATGATTATACAAAATGTGCCAGCAGCTACAGAGCATATGGTGTAACGAGTCTGCTCAAGTGTACAGCTGTCAGATAGTACTCTGTGGCTGTCCTTTCTCCCCCCTTGTATTGTAGTGACCTTCCCCTGACCCTGTCCCATCGATGCCATTCTAGAAACCCTCACTGCTATCACATCAGCAGTGGTGATGGATACTTCCTGTGACCTCAGTCGGGTTGCTGAAGATGATCACAATGATGGCAGGTTGAGGGGTCAATCAGACACTGAAGGAAACCAAAATCCAGCAAACTGTGATCCAGGTGAAGATCACTGCTCAGCATCATTGGCCATGGATGTTGAGTAAATGTACCGGCGCCCCAGAGCCAAGCTACCCAATCTGTACTTGGCATGTGCCATGGTTGCAAATGTGCTGATTCTGTTGTTTCAGTGATGTCAGAACACTCTGTTAAGTTTATGGCCCAGTCCAACGCAAAATATTCTGACATGGAGTGGCAGTGAATGCAGTTTATCATGGAAATGGAGCAGCAACACATCAAGCATAAGTGCATGGAACGTTTTCACATGGATCATGAGTGCAGAGTGCTGCAGCTCCTGACCAAACGGGATTGGCAGCCACTACTACAAGCACCACCGATGTACCCCTATGCATCAGCTTCCCACATTCATGTATTTCAACTATAACAACCATGTACTCCTGACATCAACAGCAACAACGATTCTGGCTTTCCTCTGCAGACATTCTCTCTCTCTCTCTCTCTCTCTCTCTCTTCCCCCCCCTCTGCAATTGCCTAAACACATGGTAAATGCAAATAGGGTTGCACACGGTACTGGTGCACTTGTGTGTCAGCTTCCACCACCCCTGTCTGTTTAGCAGCATATTTGCCTGATGTATCAAGATGGTGGGGACATATATAGAAATGATGAGTGAAGTTATGGTGTTGCTTTTGCTGGTGGGACACACCAGCACAGGGGCTATATTACCACTGAATGAAGGGCTGGGGTCACAAGTGTTTTACAGGGTACTGCTATACTGTGGAATTGTGTGCTATATATTTGTTCTAAGTGTGCCGTGCATGTTGTGATTTTTTTTCTTGTTCTGTGTTTGTCACTGTGTTTCCATGTTTCATACATTACTGTGTTCAGTCTCAGCCAGGCAGTCCGTGTATCGGTTTATTGCAGTTCCTGATTTTAAACTCCATTTCTTGGCAGAAAGTGTGTCTGGCAGATACTGCAAATTTTTATTCATGTACTTTGCTTTTTTCGATATTCACCACACCACATTGTGCATATGAGCAATTCTCTGCACACTCCCATGCAATACAGCTTGCTATACCTCAATGCACCAGTGTCCTGTTGGGATCTATTCTTATGTCAAGAATGGCAAATCCAAGCCTGTGTAATGGCAAGGGCTCCAGTAATGGTATGTTGTATGAACCAAAACTATTAAAGCTCAGGAGTCATGTCAACACACTCCCTATGGTGGCACAGGGTTTTATTTAACTCTAAAAATTGATTAGCGTTTTGCTCATAAAAGTGCTAAAACATTGTAAAAATGCATAGCACTTGCCTCATTGTGTTTAACAAATAAAACACTTCTAGAAAACCTATATCAATACTTTCTGTACAGTTAGTATTGTCCCAGGAAAAAAAAAACTGCTAATCAATTATTTAAAACCCTGTGGCTGCACATGACGTTAGCATGTTGGTGCCAGTGGTAGGAGGACGTCAACACTGCATGTATTCTGCGAGACAGTAATGGCATGCAGGGCACGCATAGCGACAAACATTGCACATCCATCCGCCAACACCAGGATGTCAACACTGGGTGCATTCTGTGAGACAATAATGGCATGCATGGCACACATAGCAACGAACATTGCACATCCATCCGCCAACACCAGGATGTCAACACTGTGTGCATTCTATGAGACAATAATGGCATGCATGGCACACACAGCAACGAACATTGCACATCCATCCACCAACACCAGGATGTCAACACTGTGTGCATTCTTTGAGATAATAATGGCATGCATGGCACACACAGCAACGAACATTGTACATCCATCTACCAATACCAGAATGTCATCACTGGGTGCATTCTGTGAGACAATAATGGCATGCATGGCACACACAGCAACAAACATTGCACATCCATCCACCAACACCGGGATGTCAAAACTGGGTGCATTCTATGAGACAATAATGGCATGCATGGCACACACAGCAACGAACATTGCACATCCATCCGCCAACACTGGGATGTCAAAACTGGGTGCATTCTGTGAGACAATAATGGCATGCATGGCACACACAACAACGAATATTGCACATCCATCCGCCAACACCAGGATGTCAACATTGAGTGCATTCTGTGAGACAATAATGGCATGCATGGTACACATAGCAATGAACATTGCGTATCCCCCAACTCCAGGATGTCAACACTGTGTGCATTCTGTGAGACAATAATGGTATGTATGGCACACATAGCAACAAACATTGCACATCCATCCACCAACACCAGGATGTTAACACTGTGTGCTTTCTGTTATACAATAATGGCATGCATAGCACACACAGCAACAAACATTGCACGTCCATCCACCAACACCAGGATGTCAACACTGGGTGCATTCTGTGAGACAGTAATGGCATGCATGGTACACAGATACCACACCCCTCCCCCGAGAAGACCGGAGGTCACAAGGGCCAGTCCTGAGGCCCTCCCTGCAGCTTGCTAGCCCGCCCGCTTGCCCTACAGCACAGCACACAGCAAGATACCACCCCCCCCCCCGGAGGAGACCGGAGGTCGTGAGGGCCAGTCCTGAGGCCCTCCCTGCAGCTCGCTAGCCCGCCCGCTTGCCCTACAGCACAGCACACAGCAAGATACCACCCCCCCTCCCCGGGGAGACCGGAGGTCGTGAGGGCCAGTCCTGAGGCCCTCCCTGCAGCTCGCTAGCCCGCCCGCTTGCTGTACAGCACAGCACACAGCAAGATACCACCTCCTCCCCCGAGGAGACCGGAGGTCGCGAGGGCCAGTCCTGAGGCCCTCCCTGCAGCTCGCTAGCCCGCCTGCTTGCCCTACAGCACAGCACACAGCAATATACCACCCCCCCCACGAGGAGACCGGAGGTTATGAGGGCCAGTCCTGAGGCCCTCCCTGCAGCTCGCTAGCCCGCCTGCTTGCCCTACAGCACAGCACACAGCAAGATACCACCCCCTCCCCCGAGGAGACTGGAGGTTGTGAGGGCCAGTCCTGAGGCCCTCTCTGCAGCTTACTAGCCCGCCCGCTTGCCCTACAGCACAGCACACAGCAAGATACCACCCCCCTCCCCTGAGGAGACCGGAGGTCGCGACGGCAAGTCCTGAGGCCCTCCTTGCAGCTCGCTAGCCCACCTGCTTGCCCTACAGCACAGCACACAGCAAGATACCACCCCCCTCCCCTGAGGAGACCGGAGGTCACGAGGGCCAGTCCTGAGGCCCTCCCTGCAGCTCACTAGCCCGCCTGCTTGCCCTACAGCACAGCACACAGCAAGGTAATTTTGTGCCCTCACCTGAAAGCAGTCGCGACCGCTTGAAAAGACTCCCCGGCTTCCACGTATTTTGGCGCCTTTTACCAATGGCTGCAAGCGCCCTTAAACTGTGCTCTGATACAGAGATCTGGTGCTCAGGCTGAACTGAATGTATTTACTGAGCCTTATTTGATGCCATATTGTTAGCACAGTAGCAAAAGTATTTTTGTGGGTGAAAGTCTGTTTCGGGTATATCTTGTCCCTATTCCAGCTTTTCTTTCTCCTCAATTTCAGCAACTGTTTTATTGGACTAAAGGGAATGTTCACTCAGTAAATGTTCATCTCGAGGGGATTTCAGTATTAATTGCTAACTAGGTTATACCTGTGTGCAGTCATCTTAGCAAGTGGGAAACTTTTCATTGTGGGTTATCTGAGTGCAGATTTCTGAGCTCTGTAATTTGATCAGCCAGCCCTGTCTTTGTCTCTCTCTCTCTCTCTCTCCTGTAACAGCCCGCCCTAATCCTTAACCTGTCTGCCCTCACTGTGTATTTAATTCCCCCTGTCTCTCCCTCTCCCACAGATACCACCCCCCTCCCCGAGGAGACTGGAGGTCGCGAGGGCCAGTCCTGAGGCCCTCCCTGCAGCTCACTAGCCCGCCCGCTTGCCCTACAACACGGCACACAGCAAGGTAATTTTGTGCCCTCACCTGAAAGCAGTCACGACCGCTTGAAAAGACTCCCCGGCTTCCACGCATTTTGGCGCCTTTTACCAACGGCTGCAAGCGCAATTAAACTGTGCTCTGATACAGAGATCTGGTGCTCAGACTTGGCCCCGCCGCCCCCACCACCACCCTTGGTCGGCTCTTGAACTTATAGCTAAGGGGTGTCATGTGAGGTGGCTAAATAACCTATCAGCTCACTTTTCCAGCTGCAGGTTATACAAAAAGTAAACACTAGTGGCCACTGCTGCACATCTATCACAAATGTCTTACATAATGTTATCTCTGCTACTGACAATCCTCCTGACTTCCAGGACCCTTCTACTAGCTAATCAACCCCCTCTAGAGGCACCCAAACCACACTACCTCTACCTTCCCATTCATCACTATCCCACCAATGTTGACCTCAGACCCTGTCCCTCCCATATCCCACTTACAAGCCATTTGGAAAACGCTGACTTTTCCCACGTGCTCACACCATAACCCTCACTCCCTCTCATGCTAGACATTGTACCTTAACGCGCCCCCACCCCCCTGACAGACCCCATAACCATCCCCCATACTTCCCTCGCCCTCCTAGCTTGTGTCATTCCCAATCTCCCAGTTCCCACCTCCTGCAATAAAAACCCCACATCCTACCAATCCCAATGTCACTCATCCAAACTCTGCAGACTGGCCCTGCTGCGGCACGCCCTCCTACTCCTATTAATATCTGGCAATATCCACCCCAACCCAGGACCACACTGCGCCAAGGCATCTCCAAAACACCCTAGAGGCAATCTCCTGCTAGCTACTCTAAATATATGCAGCCTTTCAAAAAAACTTACCCCTCTTCAAGGCTGGATTGCCCAACACACACCGGATATTCTGGCCCTCTTGGAGACCTGGCTGTCAACCAGAATACCCGATGATGCGGTCTCCCTCAGTAATTATTCCCTCTTCAGGGCCAATAGGGCCTGCAAGAGAGGTGGTGGCTGCGCAATTTATGTCAAATCCTCTCTCCATGCCACCGTAGTTCACACCCTTGCGCCGCAGTATGACGCCCAGATATTAACGGTCAAACTCAGCCTGGGTTCCAAAACGCTCCACATCATCTCAACCTATATCCCCCCCAGAAACCAAAAACTCGCCTTTGACTCTATCCTCCACACTATGTCCCACCTACCATATACTAGCGAAATCATCTTAATGGGTGACTTCAATGTCAACTGGCTATCCCCAGCCTCATCAAGCTTCAAAAACAACGCTCTGGCGTCTGACCTTGCCCAACTCGTCACCTCTCCAACCAGAAGGGACACTAGATCCGGGACCTCCACCCTTTTAGACCTTATTTTCACCAACAGGCCACAAAACCTCTCCCAGGTCACGGTGCTCCCCGATTCTATTAGTGACCACTGCCCGGTGACTTGCTTGTGGTCTGGGAAATTGCCCCGTGCCCCCCCAAAAATCTCCATGCAGAGAAGGTTAATAAGAGGAGGCCTACAGAAACTCAAAGCACACCTAACTACCAGCAACTGGCTCCCCATTTACACTACGCAGTCAGCTGACCTAGCTCTCGCCCACTTCATAACCACATTCAACAAAGCCTGCGACTTATTTGCTCCCCTTACCAAGCAAGTTGTGAAAACCAGAATCACCCCTGGATCACTCCCTCACTACTGAACCTGCTCCAACAGAGGGATAACCTCTGGTATAAGGCCCTAGACTCTCAGCGCACCCAGGATAGACAGCTATACCGTGAGGCCTGCAATAAATGTACCTGGGCTTTACGACAGGCTAAGACCACTTACTACCAACAAACCCTAACCACCTCCTGGGGAGAAGGCAAAAAATTCTGGAGCAACATAAAAGAACTCAATGGGGGATCCCCCTTCCCTTCCCAACTCACCATAAATGGCGATGTCACCCGAGATCCTTACACTATTGCAGAAGCCCTGAACTCCGCCTTCTCGGACCTCTCCCATATCCTCCCCCCTAATTTCTTCCACCCTGCTCCCCCCCCACCTCCCGACACACCCTGTAACTTAGACCTGTTACCTTTTAGGCTGAGAGTCATCTCCCACCGTGAGGCAAAACACTACATTTCCAAAGCTATCGCCAATTCTCGTCACAGCAATGATTCACTTGATCTTAAACTTATCCGGCTGACATTTGATGTCATACTACCCCACCTTACTAAAATTCTTAACCTCTCTCTCTGCCATGGACAGTTTCCATCAACCTGGAAGAGGGCCATAATCACCCTCATTCTGAAGAGTGGCGACCCTACTCACACAAGCAACTATAGACCGATCTCAATACTCCCCTCTCTCCAAAGCTCTGGAAAAAATAGTCTCGGACCAGTTAACTGAACACCTAACCAAACACAAACTCCTCTGCCAGACCCAGCATGGTTTCCGGACAGGCCATAGCACGGTCACTGCTCTCACTGACTTCACCTCTTTCATCCATGAGGCACTAGACCAAGGTTCTATCGCTGGAGCAATCTTTGTGGATCTGACCAAGGCATTTGACATGGTCAGTCATGATCTGCTGCTCCGTGTCCTCCCTAAACTAAATGTGGTCCCAGAGACTTCGGCCTGGTTCAAAGACTACCTCTCAGGCCGGTCTCAACAAGTCAAGTTAAATACCACCATCTCCTCCTGCAAAGATGTGCGCTCTGGTGTCCCACAGGGTTCTGTTCTCGGCCCTCTTCTTTTCACCCTCTTTCTAAACTCCCTTCTCCAGGCCTGCAGTGGTCATCTGCTTCTCTATGCTGATGATGCAGTGCTATACTGGAAACACCCACAGCCAAGCACCCTCCAACTGGCCCTTCAGGTTTTTTTCAGGGAGCTGGAGACGTGGTTTAATGAACACCGCCTTATCATCAACTTTAAAAAAACTAAATCCATGATCTTTGTGCACCGGCAAAGCCCTCACAGGCAGTCGACCCTCCTTATCATAAACTCACAAGGCACCCCCCTTGAACACGTAACAAACTTCAAATATCTGGGCATCACATTAGATACCTCCCTTTCCTACCATAGTCACATTCAACACCTCTCCTCAGCTGTCAACGCCAGAGTGGGCATACTCTACAGACTCAAACACTGCCTACCCGCACAGGCCATGCATTTAGCTGTCTCCTTGTCAGTCCTCTCCCTAATTGACTATGGGATAACGATATATGGATCAGCTGAACCCACCGCTCTATGAAGTATTAACACTGCCCTGAATAAAGCTTGCCGACTAGTCACCGGCAGTGACAGGCTAACCCATACCTGTGACCTATATGATTTGGCCGGTTGGTTAAACTTCCAACAAAGACTAAAGTTCCACACCTGCGTTCTCGCAAAAAAAATACATCTCCAGCTTGCCCCCATTGGCCTCCTCCCCTTAATCAGCCCTGTCCCCCACAGGTGAAATACACGGCTCGCAGCAAACACCACATTACAGGTCCCCCACTGTAGAACATCTCTAGGTCAAAGATCTTTCCGCTACCGTGCTCCCCTCTAGCTAATTGCTGTACCTCCCCAGCTCTCTCAGACCCACAGCATTTCCCTATTCAAAGCAGGCCTCAAAGTTCACCTACTTGAGACTGCAACTGTGACTGTGGCTAATCTCCTTCCCTCCTCGTGCCCCTTCCCCCTACATAACTGACTCAAGGGTCCTCCCCGACCCTATGAATCCTCTTCCTTCCTATCCCTAACTAATGGAAACCTGACAGCTGCTTACCACTGTCTCTGGTAAACTAAGTTAACGCCTGGACTGCACTGCCAGTACTGTTTAAGAATGCTGACTGTTAATTGTATGTTTCTCCCTGACTACTACCTGAACTATGTTTGGTTCATTGTATTTTTGTAATCCCTCCACCCTCTGTAACCTTTGTATTTTTGTACTCCCTCCACCCTCTGTAACCGACGTGGAGCCTTTGCAAAAGAGTCTTTGACTCAAAGGATTGTAATTCCGATCTTATGCAATAAATAAATAAACATAGCAATGAACATTGCACATCCATCCATCAACACCAGGAAGTCAACACTGTGTGCAATTCTGTGAGACAATAATGGCATGCATGGCACACACAGCAACAAACATTGCACATCCATCCACCAACACGAGGATGTCAACACTGGGTGCATTCTGTGAGACAGTAATAGCATGCATGGCACGCATTGCAACTAACATTGCACATCCATCCGCCAACACCAGGATGTCAACACTGGGTGTATTCTGTGAGACAATAATGGCATTTATAAAATGGGTCTGAACAATGCTACATCCTGATTGGCTGAGAGGTGCCTCTGCCCGTGTTCTTATCAGGACATATTGTGCCAACAGGTACCTCTTCAGCCAATCAGGAGGCAGCACCTCTGGAAATCCATACATTCCAGAAGAGATTAACAAAAATATAGAAGCTGCTGTCCTGGTGGTCTGTGGTCACTGCCAGCCCACCCCCACCCCCGCTGCATGGTGTCTTTCCTTATTCAGTGAAACTCCACCCCAGTGTCTTTTAAAAAAAAAAATCTAACCTTGCCACTTTTGTTCAGAAGTTTGTAGTACGTCGCTTATCCATGGATCTCTGATGAACTGCTGCTACGGCTTTGTTCCCCACTGTGTTTCTTTGTTCCCACTCGCTACAGTCTTGCATCTCCACATCACGCTTATTCCTCAGCCTCCCGCGACCAGACCGTGTAACAAAAAATGAAAAAAAAACAGCCACTTTCCTTGGAATCCAACTTTCCAGTCAGCGACCAGAAACTGGCCCCACTAACTGTGCTGCTCTGACGCCGAAAAGCTGACCGAGATTAAACGGACATCCCGCGTGCTGCGAGAACGCAGCTTTAAAATCACAAACACAGCTCCAGTACTCTATATGGAAGAACTGCAGTTAGCTATAACTCTTTCTTACTTTTAAAATAATCATCTTCACCCCACTGTGAGTTCGTGACAGGCAGTGCTAAAACCAGAGCTGTTATCCGCTGGCTAAGCTCACTCTCAGACATGCTGACAGGGAAAGCCATGTCAGCTAAAGGGACACACTTGCCCTGTAAAAGCGAATGCATTCACAGAAGCATTTTAAACTGAATGCATTCACAGAAGCACTATGTGACCTGTTATTTAAAACAAGAAGTTAACATGTTAAAATGAATTTTAACATGATCTACTGTTGCAATTCTCTTTTCTTTTTTATCCAGTGTCATTTAACTGTTCTATTTAAGAAAACAGTGATTGTTAATGAATCAGCTTACAACTATTTTATCTTATTTTTAAGATTGTCAAATAAATATCTTCAACTTTTAAACCACACAACTCTGTTTCTACTTTATTTACAAAAGTGCAGTGCCAATTTTATAAGTGTAATAAGACACTCCGAGGTGTGGTTTATGGCTTGATAAGAGCACTTCCCAGGTGCTAAAGTCACTCGGTGCAAGCGCCTCGTGCCTGATTATGCACCTGGGGCGTGCTCTTATCAAGCCATAAACCACACCTCGTCAGGCCTTATTCCATACGTATGGCACGCATAGGAACAAACATTGCACATCGCAGTGTCAGTGGCTCAGTAGGTAGCACACTTGCCTTTGAGGCCGGGAGATCAGAGGGCTGTGGGTTCAGTTCCCACATCTGGCTCTTGGGTTAATATCCCAGTACTGACACTGTAATGCAGCATGAGAGGGGTGCTGCATTTCTGAGGTGCCGTCTTTCGGATGAGACATTAAACCGAGGTCCCATCTGCCTGGATTGGTGGTAGTTCAGGTGGATGTTAAAGATCCCATGGCACTTATCGAAAGAGTAGGGAAGTTCCCGGTGTCCTGGCCAAATTTCCCTCATTCACTAAAAAAAAATACCACCAACAGCTTAATCTGGTTCAAGGTCAGTTGCCATTCATCTGTATCCCCCTCCCCCCGGGTCGTGCCTGAAAATAGGCAGGATTTGCCTAGTGCACTTACCCGGTCAACAAAAGCTAAATAAATAAATAAAACATCCATCCACCAACACCAGGATGTCAACACTGTGTGCATTCTGTGAGACAATAATGGCATGCATGGCACACACAGCAACAAACATTGCACATCCATCCGCCAACACCAGGATGTCAGCACTGTGTGCATTCTGTGAGACAATAATGGCAAACATGGCACACACAGCAACGAACATTGCACATCCATCCACCAACACCAGGATGTCAACACTATGTGCATTCTGTGAGACAATAATGGTATGCATGGCACACACAGCACCGAACATTGCACATCCATCCACCAACACCAGGATGTCAACACTGTGTGCATTCTGTGAGACAATAATGGTATGCATGGCACACATAGCAGCAAACATTGCACGCCCAACCACCAACACCAGGATGTCAACACTGAGTGCATTCTGTGAGACAATAATGGCATGCATGGTACACATAGCAATGAACATTGCATATCCACCAACTCCAGGATGTCAACACTGTGTGCATTCTGTGAGACAATGATGGCATGTATGGCACACATAGCAACAAACATTGCATGTCCATCCACCAACACCAGGATGTCAACACTGGGTGCATTCTATGAGACAGTAATGGCATGCATGGTACACATAGCAATGAACATTGCACATCCATCCACCAACACCAGGAAGTCAACACTGTGTGCATTCTGTGAGACAATAATGGTATGCATGGCACACATAGCAACAAACATTGCACATCCATCCACCAACACCAGTATGTCAACACTTTGTGCATTCTGTGAGGCAGTAATGGTATGCATGGCACACGTAGCAACGAAATTTTCACATCCATCCGCCAACACCAGGATGTCAACATTGGGTGTATTCTGTGAGACAATAATGGCATGCATGGCACGCATTGCAACAAACATTGCACGTCCATCCACCAACACCAGGATGTCAACACTGGGTGCATTCTGTGAGACAATATTGGCATGCATGAGGATGTCAACACTGGGTACATTCTGTGAGACAATAATTTGCACGCATGGCACACATAGCAACGAGCATTGTACATCCATCCACCAACACCAGGATGTGAAGACTGTGTGCATTCTATGAGACAATAATGGCATGCATGGGACACACAGCAACGAACATTGCACAACCATCCGCCAACACCAGGATGTCAAGGCTGTGTGCATTCTGTGAGACAATAATGGCATGCATGGGACACACATCAACGAACATTGCACATCCATCCACCAACACCAGGATGTCAACACTGAGTGCATTCTGTGAGACAATAATGGTATGCATGGCACACATAGCAACAAACATTGCACATCCATCCACCAACACCAGGATGTCAACACTGAGTGCATTCTGTGAGACAGTAATAGCATGCATGGCACGCATTGCAACAAACATTGCACATCCATCCACCAACACCAGGATGTCAACACTGTGTGCATTCTCTGAGACAATAATGGCATGCATGGCACACACAGCAATGAACATTGCACATCCATCCGCCATCACCAGGATGTCAACACTGTGTGCATTCTGTGAGACAATAATGGCATGCATGGCACACACAGCAACGAACATTGCACATCCATCCGCCAACACCAGGATGTCAACACTGTGTGCATTCAGTGAGACAATAATGACATGCATGGCACACACAGCAACGAAAATTGCACATCCATCCGCCAACACCAGGATGTCAACACTGAGTGCATTCTGTGAGACACTAATGGTATGCATGGCACGCATTGCAACAAACATTGCACATCCATCCACCAACACCAGGATGTCAACACTGTGTGCATTCTGTTGAGACAATAATAGCATGCATGGCACACACAGCAACGAACATTGCACATCCATCCGCCATCACCAGGATGTCAACACTGTGTGCATTCTGTTGAGACAGTAATGGCATGCAAGGCACACACAGCAACGAACATTGCACATCCATCCGCCATCACCAGGATGTCAACACTGTGTGCATTCTGTGAGACAATAATGGCATGCATGGCACACACAGCAACGAACATTGCACATCCATCCGCCAACACCAGGATGTCAACACTGTGCATTCTGTGAGACAATAATGGCATGCATGGGACACACAGCAACGAACATTGCACATCCATCCGCCAACACCAGGGTGTCAAGACTGTGTGCATTCTGTGAGACAATAATGGCATGCATGGGACACACATCAACGAACATTGCACATCTATCCACCAACACCAGGATGTCAACACTGAGTGCATTCTGTGAGACAATAATAGTATGCATGGCACACACAACAACAAACGTTGCACATCCATCCACCAACACCAGGATGTCAACACTGTGTGCATTCTGTGAGACAGTAATAGCATGCATGGCACACATTGCAATGAACATTGCACATCCATCCACCAACACCAGGATGTCAACACTGTGTGCATTCTGTGAGACAATAATGGCATGCATGGCACACACAGCAATGAACATTGCACATACATCCGCCAACACCAGGATGTCAACACTGTGTGCATTCTGTGAGACAGTAATAGCATGCATGGCACGCATTGCAATGAACATTGCACATCCATCCACCAACACCAGGATGTCAACACTGAGTGCATTCTGTGAGACAATAATGGCATGCATGGCACACACAGCATCGAATATTGCACATCTATCCGCCAACACCAGGATGTCAAGACTGTGTGCATTCTGTGAGACAATAATGGCATGCATGGCACACACATCAACGAACATTGCACATCTATCCACCAACACCAGGATGTCAACACTGAATGCATTCTGTGAGACAATAATGGTATGCATGGCACACATAGCAACAAACATTGCACACCCATCCACCAACACCAGGATGTCAACACTGTGTGCATTGTGTGAGACAATAATGGCATGCATGGCACACACAGCAACAAACATTGCACGTCCATCCACCAACACCACAATGTCAACACTGTGTGCATTCTGTGAGACAATAATGGCATGCATGGCACACACAGCAAAAAACATTGCACGTCCATCCACCAACACCAAGATGTCAACACTGGGTGCATTCTGTGAGACAATAATGGCATGCATGGCACACATAGCAACAAACACTGCACATCCATCCACCAACACCAGGATGTCAACACTGAGTGCATTCTGTGAGATAATAATGGCATGCATGGTACACATAGCAATGAACATTCCATATCCACCAGCTCCAGGAAGTCAACACTGTGTGCATTCTGTGAGACAATAATGGTATGCATGGCACACATAGCAACAAACATTGCATGTCCATCCACCAACACCAGGATGTCAACACTTTGTGCATTCTGTGAGACAATAATGGTATGTATGGCACACGTAGCAACGAACATTGCACATCCATCTGCCAACACCAGGATGTCAACATTGGGTGTATTCTGTGAGACAATAATGGCATGCATGACATGCATTGCAACAAACATGGCACGTCCATCCACCAACACCAGGATGTGAACACTGGGTGCATTCTGTGAGACAATAATTGCACGCATAGCACACATAGCAACGAACATTGTACATCCATCCACCAACACCAGGATGTCATCTCTGGGTGCATTCTGTGAGACAATAATGGCCTGCATGGCACACATAGCAAGAAACACTGCACATCCAACTACCAACACCAGGATGTCATCACTGGGTGTATTCTGTGAGACAATAATGGCATTTATAAAATGGGTCTGAACAATGCTACATCCTGATTGGCTGAGAGGTGCCTTTGCCCGTGTCCTTATCGGGACATATTGTGCCAATAGGCACCTCTTCAGCCAGTCAGGAGGCAGCACCTCTGGAAATCCATACATGCCAGAAGAGATTAACAAAAATATAGAAGCTGCTGTCCTGGCGGGCGATCTATTTTCACTGCCAGCCCCCCCCCCCCCACAGCATGGTCTCTTTCCTAATTCAGTGAAACTCCACCCCAGTGTCTTTAAAAAAAAAATCTAACCTTGCCACTTTTGTTCAGAAGTTTGTAGTACGTCGCTTATCCACGGCTCTCTGATGAACTGCTGCTTTGGCTTTGTTCCCCACTGTGTTTCTTTGTTCCCACTCGCTACAGTCTTGCGTCTCCACATCATGCTAATTCCCCAGCCTCCCCCGACTAGACCGTGTAACAAAAAATGAAAAAAAGCAGCCACTTTCCTTGGAATTCAACTTTCCAGTCAGTGACCATAAACTGGCCCCACTAACTGTGCTGCTCTGATGCCGAAAAGCTGACCGAGATTAAATGGACATCCCGCGTGCTGCGAGAACGCAGCTTTAAAATCACAAACACAGCTCCAGTACTCTATATGGAAGAACTGCAGTTAGCTATAACTCTTTCTTAATTTTAAAATAATCATCTTCACCCTACTGTGAGTTCGTGACAGGCAGTGCAAAAACCAGAGCTGTTATCCGTGGCTAGCTCACTCTCAGACATGCTGACGGAAAGCCGTGTCAGCTAAAGGTTTACCTCACTCCCTGTAAGCAGATATGCATTCACAGAAGCATTTTAAACTGAATGCATTCACAGAAGCACTATGTGACCTGTTATTTAAAACAAGAAGTTAACATATTAAAATGAATTTTAACATGATCTACTGTTGCAATTCTCTTTCCTTTTTTATCCAGTGTCATTTAACTGTTCTATTTAAGAAAACAGTGATTATTAATGAATCAACTTAGAACTATTTTATCTTATTTTTAAGATTGTTGTCAAATAAATATCTTCAACTTTTAAACCACACAACTCTGTTTCTACTTTATTTACAAAAGTGCAGTGCCCATTTTATAAGTGGAATAAGACACTCCGAGGTGTGGTTTATGGCTTGATAAGAGCACTTCCCAGGTGCTAAAGTCACTCGGCGCAAGTGCTTCGTGCCTGATTACGCACCTGGGGCGTGCTCTTATCAAGCCATAAACCACACCTCATCATGTCTTATTCCTTACGTATGGCAGGCATAGGAACAAACATTGCACATCCATCCACCAACACAAGGATGTCAACACTGGGTGCATTCTGTGAGACAATAATGGCATGCAAGGCACACATAGTAACGAACATTGCACATCCATCCGCCAACACCAGGATGTCAGCACTGGGTGCATTCTGTGAGACAATAATGGCATGCATGGCACACATAGCAACAAACAATGCATATCCATCCACCAACACCAGGATGTCAAGACTGGGTGCATTCTATGAGACAATAATGGCGTGCATGGCACACATAGCAAGGAACATTGCACATCCACCAACACCAGGATGTCAACACTGGGTGCATTCTGTGAGACAATAATGGTATGCTTGGCACACATAGCAACAAACATTGTACGCCCATCCACCAACACCAGTATGTCAACACTGGGTGCATTCTCTGAGACAATAATGGCATGCATGGCACACATTGCAGTGAACATTGCACATCCATCCACCAACACCAGGATGTCAACACTGGGTGCATTCTGTGAGACAATAATGGCATGCATGGCACACATAGCAAGGAACATTGCACATCCACCAACACCAGGATGTCAACACTGGGTGCATTCTGTGAGACAGTAATGGCATGCATGGCACACATAGCAACTAGCATTGCACTTCCACCAACACCAGGATATCAACACTGTGTGCGTTCTGTGAGACGACAATGGCATGCATGGCACACATAGCAACTGAACATTGCACATCCACCAACACCAGGATATCAACACTGTGTGCGTTCTGTGAGACAATAATGGCATGCATGGCACACATAGCAACGAACATTGCACATCCTCCAACACCAGGATGTCAACACAGTGTGCATTCTGTGAGACAATAATGGCATGCATGGCACACATAGCAATGAACATTGCACATCCATCCACCAACACCAGGATGTCAACACTGGGTGCATTCTGTGAGACAATAATGGCATGCATGGTACACATAGCAATGAACATTGCACATCCACAAACACCAGGATGTCAACACTGTGTGCATTCTGTGAGACAATAATGGTATGCATGGCACACATAGCAACAAACATTGCACATCCATCCACCAACACCAGGATGTCAACACTGGGTGCATTCTCTGAGACAATAATGGCATGGATGGCATACATAGCAACGAACATTGCACATCCATCCACCAACACCAGGATGTCAACACTGAGTGCATCTCTGTGAGATAATAGTATGCATGGCACACATAGCAACGAACATTGCACATCCATCCACCAACACCAGGATGTCAACACTGTGCATTCTGTCTGACAATAATGGCATGCATGGCATACAAAGCAACAAACATTGCACATCCATCCACCAACACCAGGATGTCAACATTGGGTGCATTCTCTGAGACAATAATGGCATGGATGGCATACATAGCAACGAACATTGCACATCCATCCACCAGCACCAGGCTGTCAACACTGGGTGCATTCTGTGAGACAATAATGGCATGCGTGGCACACATAGCAACGAACATTGCTCATCCATCCACCAACACCAGGATATCAACACTGGGTGCATTCTGTGAGACAATAATGACATGCATGGTACACATAGAAATGAACATTGCACATCCACAAACACCAGGATGTCAACACTGTGTGCATTCTGTGAGACAATAATGGTATGCATGGCACACATAGCAACAAACATTGCATGTCCATCCACCAACACCAGGATGTCAACACTGGCTGCATTCTCTGAGACAATAATGGCATGCATGGCACACATGGCAACGAACATTGCACGTCCACCAAAACCAGGATTTCAACACTGAGTGCTTTCTGTGAGACATAATGTCATGCATGGCACACATAACAACGAACATTGCACATCCATCCACCAACACCAGGATGTTAACACTGGCTGCATTCTGTGAGACAATAATGGCATGCATAGCAACGAACATTGCACGTCCATCTGCCAACACCAGGATGTCAACACTGGGTGCTTTCTGTGAGACAGTAATGGCATGCATGGCACACACAGCAACGAACATTGCACGTCCGTCCACCAACACCAGGATGTCAACACTGGGTGCATTCTGTCTGACAATAATGGCATGCATGGCACACACAGCAACAAACATTGCACGTCCATCCACCAACACCAGGATGTCAACACTGGGTGCATTGTGTGAGACAATAATGGCATGCATGGCACACACAGCAACAAACCTTGCACGTCCATCCACCAACACCAGGATGTCAACACTGGGTGCATTCTGTGAGACAATAATGGCATGCATGGCATGCTTAGCAACAAACATTGCACGTCCATCCACCAACACCAGGATGTCAACACTGGGTGTATTTTGTGAGACAATAATGGCATGCATGGCATGCATATCAGTGGACATTGCTCGTCCATCCTCCAACACCAGGATGTCAACACTGGGTGCATTCTGTGAGACAATAATGGCATGCATGGTACGCATAGCAATAAACCTTGCACATCCATCCGCCAACACCAGGATGACAACACTGGGTGCATTCTAGAGATTAATAATATGCTATGCGGCACGTGAGCAACAAACATTGCACATCCATCCGCCAACACCAGGATGTCAACACTGGGTGCATTCTGTGAGACAATAATGGCATGCATGGCACACATAGCAATGAACATTGCACATCTATCCACCAACACCAGGATGTCTACACTGTGTGCATTCTGTGAGACACTAACGGCATGCATGGCACACTTAGCAGCGAACATTGCACATCCACCCGCTAACACCAGGATGACAACTTTTATGCTGTACGTGTTATGTACTATGACCATGTGATGCACTGGATGGCTGCATGCAGCCAGCTCACCTAGGGACTCCACACTTGCGCGTTAGGCAACATGTGATCTTTTTTAGAGTCATAGCAAGAACAGTGCATTAATGAAATGCACATGACAACTGGTGTGATGTACTTTCACAATTCTTTGTATTGCCCAGTGTATGTACATGCCAGAGATTACCTTAGCCGTTGTTCTGTCTACTGAGATGTCGAGCAATATCACTGCTGATTTGTCTTTCCTGATGCCCTGCTCTGCCCCTTTGCATGTCTTCCATTTCAGTGCCTGATGGCTTTTGCAAGTCTTCACCATCGGTCTCCCTAATCCATTCAAAACATTCCATCTTCAGAGAAGACGTGACACAGAGCATGCATGTCAAGGTCACTTTTGTGAAAATAATATCTCATGTTGACACCGTGTAAAAGAACCAAGGGACAGTGTCACGTCTTACTGAGTGGCAGACATAATGATATGAATAACCGCACAGTAAAAGGACACTGAAATTGTGTGTTGCCAGCACTATAATGCAAGCACAGTGTTGCACATCAAGACTAACCTTGTGAAAGGAAAACAGCACAGTACTGAACTGACTCAGAAGTTACATGCATTGAAAGAATAGGTACTGTATGGTCAGTAACATGGGCATATTGTTGGTTCTCTTCCAACTCTCCTCCTTCCTTGACTCTTCCTTATTTCTCACTCCCTTCCAGCCTGGTTTTCATAAATCCCACTCCATTTCCACCTCCCTCCTTAGACTGACTGATGCCATCCTTACCAGTATGGAACTGAGTTTGTTCACCTCTGCCAACTTTGTCAGCCTGGCCAAAGCCTTCAACACAGATTCTTGTCTTTTCCTCAGAGATCAGCTTTCTGCAGCTGGTCTCACTCTACATGCCACAGATTGGTTCCATTCTTACCTCCAGGACAGAACTCAAATTGTAAAAACTGGTGACTCCATACCCCCCCATTACCTATCCACCCTGGCATTCCCCAAGGCTCAGTGCTTGGACCCATCCTCTTCTCCATCTTTCTAAATTGCCTCCCATCTGCATCCATACTGTGTGTGCTGATGATACTGTAATATTTGCCTCCAGCTCTTCCCTTGCTGACCTGATGAACATAGAAACATAGATTTTGACGGCAGATAAGGACCACTTGGCCCACCCAGTCTGCCCATTTCCCTACCTAAAGGATAAGCTGCAGATCCTAGTTAGCCAGCAGCCTACTTCTTCCTACCCCCCACCCCCTAGAATTGCCTTATGACTGTCCCATGCTTGCTTGAATTCCATCACTGTTTTTGACTCCACAACCTCCTCCGGAAGGCCGTTTCATGCATCCACAACCCTCTCTGTGAAAAATGTTTCCTCTCAAATTACCCCTGAGCCACCCCTTCTATCTTCAAATTTGTGCCCCTTGTTCTTGCACACCTCCTTTTTGAAAGATGCTACCCTCTTGGACTTTGTTGATTCCCTTGAGGTACTTGAAAGTTTCTATCATGTCCCCTCTCCTCCTTTCCTCGAGGCTGTACATATTTAGCTCCTTAAGTCTCTCTTCATATGTCTTCCGGTGCAGATCCTGCACCATTTTAGTTGCCCTCCTCTGGACAGCTTCCATCCTGTCTATGTCTTTGCGGAGATTGGGTCTCCAGAACTGCACGCAGTACTCCAGATGGGGTCTCACCAACTGTCTGTACAGAGGGATAATAACTTCCTGTTTTCTACTGGTGATGCCTCTCCCAGTATCCCCAGCCCTCCTTGCTGCCCTCTCACATTGCTTGCCCACTTTTGGGTCATCTGATATGACTACCCCCAGGTCCCTTTCTATATTTTTTGTTGTTAGTATCTCACCCCCCATTGTGTATCTTCCCTGGGTTTTGTTTCCCAGGTGCATTACCTTGCACTTTTAGCATTGAATCTAAGCTGCCATACATTTGATCATTCTCTAACCTTGCCAAGTCCCTTCTCATCCTTTTCCCCACTTTCGCATCAACTCTGTTGCAGATCTTTGTGTCATCTGCAAAGAGACATACTTTTTCTTCCAGTCCCTCTGCAATGTAAGCATAAAGACATTGAAGAGGACCGATCCTAATACTGAACCCTGTGGTACCCCACTAGTAACCCCCTTCTTCAGAGTGACCTTATTTACTATTAACCTCTGTGTCCTATTCTCCAGCCAATTCTTTACCCAGGCTATCATCTTGGAACCCACTCCCAGGCTGGCTAACTTGTATATTAATCTTTTGTGTGGGACTGTGTCAAATGCCTTTCTAAAGTCTAGGTAGGCCATGTCCACAGCCTCTCTGATCTACTACTTTGTCACCCAGTCAAAGAAATCTATCAGATTTGTCTGGCATGACCTTCCTCTGTGAATCCATGCTGCCTTGGGTCCTGTGCCCCTCTGGCCTCAAGATACTCAACAGTTCTTTCCTTCAGAAGTGATTCCATCATTTTCCCTACCACTGAGGTTAAACTAACAGGTCTGTAGTTTCCTGCTTCTGCCTTGCTCCCACTTTTGTGAAGGGGAATCACATCTGCCCTTCTCCAGTCCTCGGGTACCACCCCATCCTCCATAATTTGTTAAAGAGGGTAGTCAGTGGTGTCACTAGTTCTACCCTTAGTTCTTTAGAATTCTGGATGAATCCCATCAGGCCCATTGCTTTGTCCACCTTCAGTTTTAAGAGTTCTTCAGAACCCTTTCTTCTGTAAATGGGCTGGTATCAACTCTGTATCCAGAGTGTTTCTACTGTTTGTTTTAGGTACCTCCCCACTTCCTTTGTAAATACTGAGCAAAATATTTGTTTAGTATCTCTGCCTTTTCACAGTCACCTCTGCCCACCCTCCCTCCCCTTATTAAGCCTCACTAGCCCTCCCTTGGTCTTCCATCGCTCCCTGATATACCTATAAAAGGTTTTATCCTCCTTCTTAACTGAGTAGGCTGTCTTTTCCTCGGTTTGGGCCTTTGCTGTTCTGACTGCCTGCCCAGCTTCCTTTTCCTTTAACTGATACAGTTCTCTGTCCTGCTCCTTCTGTGATTCCTTGTACTCCCTGAATGCTTTCTTTTTCTCTTGAACCTTCACTGCCACTTCCTTTGAGAACCATAGTGGTTTCTTACATCATTTCGTTTTGTTTATTTGCTTCACACAAAGGCTTGTTACCTCTGTGATGGCAGTTTTTATTATTCCCCACTGTTCTTCCACCCCTCCTTCCTGCCCATTTGCTAGTGCATTCCTTAGGCACTCACCCATTTTGGCAAAGTCAGCTTCCTAAAGTCCAGTACTTTTGCCTTTGTATGGCTTGACTCTATTGCTGTGTTTATTGTGAACCATACTGTTCGATGGTTGCTAGTTCCCAGATGGCTACCCACTTCTACATCTGTGATCCTCTCTTCATCTCCATTTGAGAGAACCAGGTCTAAGACTGCTCCTCTCGAGTTGGCTCCAGTACTAGTTGTCTAAGGCATGCCTTCTGTAGGGCATCTAATAAACCACTCTTCTCGAAGTGGCTGCTGCAACTGCACTCCAGTTAACATCTGGCATATTCAGATCACCCATCAGCAATATCTCCCCTTTTTCTGCCATTCTAAGTATTCTTTCTATCATTTACTTGTCCATTTCCTCCCCTGAGAGGGTTCTGTATACAACCCCTGTGTGATTGTGGTGCATTGTCGGTCTCCAAATTTACCCACAGTGCTTCTTCTCCTCCTGTTTTCCTTTTGTTCTGTTGCTTTGATTCCTTCCCTTATGTAAAGAGCTACTCCTCCTCCTCTTTTACCCCCCATCCCTCCTGTAGATAGTGTATACTGGTATGTTTACGTCCCAGTCATGGTTTTGTGTGTACCATGTTTCTGTGACTGCCACGATATCCAGATGTTCCTCCTCCATGAAGGCCACTAATTCAGGAAGCTTGTTACTCAGACTACGGGTATTGGTACTACTTGCTGTCCATTTTTTGATGGCTTTACCTTATTTTGCAGCATCCCCTACTGACCTTTCAACCTCGGTCTTTTTCTCATTTAGTACCCTGTTTTGTAGGGAGAGGCTGGGATTTTCCTGCTGCTTATCAGTGCTTCCCCCCCTTGACTAGTTTAAAAGCTTGCCAATGAAGCATTTAAACCGATTGCTCAAAACCAACTCAAGCTTGACTTTAACAACATCCAACACTGGTTCCCCTTTCATCATCTTTCTTTAATTGCAAAGAAGATAGCCTCTATGACATTTGGGACCAGGCAAAAACTTCGGTGCAGTTGGAGGACCATTTAACAACTCATGATATCTGCGATCCTCTCCACTCTGAGTTTAGGAAGCAGTATAGTACCAAGACTGCCCTTGTTTGGGTACTTCATGATCTCCTGATAGTGAGGGATCAGAGAAGCAATTCGATCTTGGTTCTCCTTTTTTCCCCTGTTTTTTTTCCACTGCCCCAACCCCGGCACTGTCACCCAACTACCTTACCTGCCAAGCAACTTCATTCTTGGGACTCCCCCATGGAGTCTGGTGGGTGGGAGACCACCCCAGAGGCATCTTGACTTTGTCAGTGCCCTGAGATGTACTCCCATCTTACCTGTAGGCTAGGACCCATCACTGAGTCCTCATACTGGTGTCACGCCAGACAGAGGCATTTTTGTACTATACACCCCCTGAGCACGATGTGCCACATGATGCCACAACTTATGCCAGCGTCTGTCATGCTCCCCACTCAATGGTCAGGTGCCAAGACTACGATACCTCTGGTGAACATCAGAGGTCACATCACCCCGGAGCCAAGGACCCCCCTCAATCAGTCAACCAATCAATCAGTATCTTTATTTATCCAGGCGGGCACCATTGAGCAAGCTCATTTACAAGGTGGACCTGTGGTCCTACAGTAATAATACAGAAAGACAAGTTACAATAGTACAAAAAGTGAAAATAGCTGCTATTATAGTAAAAATGCACATTTACAGGTAATATACATTGAACATAGAACTACAAGGAGTCATGGATAATGAACTTGTGGTGGATCCAAGCCCAAAAACTGTGCATTTTGTAGTGGGAAATGTTAGGAAGAGGGTAGGCATACCAGATAGAAGATATCAAGAGCATAATGTAGGGAGAGGTGGGGAATAGGGGCGCAAGTGAAGAGGACCCAATTGTTAGAGCAGAGTGAGGGACTGGAAGGGCGGAGGACCGTACGAAAGGCGACAAAGCGATTTTTGCCCCAAAACGAGGTGACATATGGAGGAGAAAAGCTGCCATTGTACTAAGTGCAAGAGGAGGAATATAGTAGCAGGGGCATAACTGGGAGGGTTCTGGAGGTTGGGGCAGAGGGAGGTGTTGGATGGATGAGGGACCGAATATTTTTGGGGGCGAAAGACGATAATTATCCCCAAGTGCGGTAGCATGTGCTAGAATCAGGGTGCAGCTGCTCAGAGCATCAAAGAATAAGATATGGGAGTTCGTAATAAATCCCGGATCTGTTGGTGGGCATGCTAGAGGCAGAGGCACACATTTCAGCTGGGGGGCTGCCATTTGCGGGCCACCGTTTGAGGGAGGGAGGTTAGTTAGTGTCTAGTAAAGCAGTTGCAAATTTCCTTAGTGCCATCACGATAAAGCCTTTTGAACAAAAGGGTAATTACTGGGGTTTTCAGCTTAAGTATTTTTTGGGTTTTATTCCATATTGATGGGAGTGAGAATACAAAGGCGGCTCTCCCGACTTATGTGAGTGCCCTGGGTATACTTAGCAGGAGTTGTGAGCAGCTTCTAAGGGAATAATTCCTGGGCACGATCAGAGTCAGACAGTCGACGATATATTGAGGGAGTTTGCCACTGAGGGCTCTAAGTGTCCAGAGTGCTGCATTAAAGTTGTGCTTATAGTGAAGTGAGGTCCAGCCCGTGGTGGCATATAGTGTGCAATGATGGGTAGAGAAGGGGAGGTCAGGGATGAAGCGGTAGAGCGTATCCAATTTTCCAAGATAGGAAGCCGCACAGCTACTGTATATGAAGTCTGCATAGTCAGTTAAGGACAAGAACGTGGCTTGGACTGGTCGTTTCTTTGCGTCTGCTGTAAGAAGTCTTCTTATCCTGTAAAAAAAGGCCAAGTCTTTGCCTTAATTTTTTTCAGCAAGTCTTCCAGGTGGTCAGTGAAGGAGAGTTTACAGTCGATCCAGACCCCAAGATATCTGAATTTCGGAATGTACTTTAAGCACTCTCCCAGCATCGTGATTATTGGGGGGAGGGAGTCAGTAGCGCTTGTGTAGTTTGCGGGGGAAAATAACATGACTTTAGTTTTCTTAGCATTTAATAGCAGTTTTTTATTGATTAGTTGGAGTTGCAGGAGGTTGAAATCTTTTTGTAGGTCCACCTAGAGGAACCAAGCAGTCCAGCAGATGCTCAGACTACCTCCCCCTGTCTGGCCCTCTGTCACCTGCATTCACTTCCGAACCCAGGTCACCAGCGTTGCAAGCAGAAATCCAACTGCTGCATGAATGGGCTGGCTCGCCATCTTAGTTCTTCTTGATCTCTCTGCCGCTTTTGACACTGTAGACCATGGGGTGCTGTTGAAGCACCTGTGGACTCTGTGGATTGTCTGGTACAGTCCTCAGTTGGTTTTGATTGTTTCTCACTAGCAAGACCCAGAGAGTGGCGTCAGGGATTTATTCCTCTGCTCCTCTCCCCCTGTCTTGTGGGGTTCTGCAGGGCTTTGTACTGTGCCCCTTGTTTTCAGTGTACATGATGCCATTGGGAGACATTATGAGGCATAATGGACTGTTTCCACTGCTGTGTGGATGATTCTTAGCTCGGCATGTCCTTTGAGCCCATGCAAGGGGGGCAGTCTCGTTTTTTAACAGCTGCCTCTCCAAAATCTAGGGTTGGAAGCGCGCCAGTTGGCTGAAGCTGAACTAGGACAAAACTGAGGTGTTGGTGGTGGAACCAGATCACCAGAGTATGAGGTTGTTGGCAGGTCAACCATCTGGGCTTTGGTTCGGGGGTGACCAGCTGCCTACCTCTGATTTGGCACGAAATCTGTGCATTGTGTTCAGTAGCAACCTGACATTAAAATCTCAGGTGTCTGTTGTTATTAATACCTCTTTTTACCATTTGAGAAACATCGCCTGGTTTAAGCACTTGGTCCCACCTGGTAATCTTCCAACACTGGTCCATGCTATTGTGACCTCACACCTTGATTACTGCAATGCCCTATACCTAGGGATACCAGGGGTTGATATTCGACAATTGCAGTTAGTACAGAATGCAGCGGCCAGGTTGTTGACTGATTTACTGAGATCTTGCCGCATCACTCCTGTGCTCTGTGACCTGCCCTGGCTGCCTGTACATTGGCGCATAACCTTCAAGGTCGGGTCGCTAACCTATAAAGCCCTACATGGACAGGGGCCTTGCTACTTGCAAGATCTTCTCTGTCCCAGCTGCCCCCTCTGCTCAATCCATTCTTCAGATAAGGGGGGTTGCTAGAGGGTCCCAGAGTTCCATTAAAGACTTCTGGGGCCCACTCTTTTGCTTTTGTGGCTCCTACCCTGTTGAATTCTCTACCTCATCAGATTAGATAGTGCCTGTCCATCGAGACCTTTAAACTGATCCAAAAATGCTTTTATTTTACCAAGCTTTTCCTGATGAAATTTAGTGCACCGTCTTCAGCCATATTTATGAATTTGTTTCAAATCTTGACTTTTAAGTGTCATTTATCATGATTTTATGAATGTTTGTGTTTTGATGTGTAGTGCTTTGATCGATTTTGGAACTGCGCTAACAAATAAAGTTGATGGTGTCTAGCTTTCGAGCCCTGCCCACCTTTCACACTCTGGATGGTACTCACCTTAAAGATGTCACTTCCTTCATATTTTGAGTTATGGCTTGACCGTCACCTAACCTTCTCTGTGCATGTGGACTCCTTGCAGAACAAGCTCCTGACTAAACTTGGTGCTTTGTATAGAACCATAGTTGTTTCCTTTGTTTGCCCACAGAGCCATTGTTCAAAGAATGATCCTTCCCCTCTTTGTCTATAGAAACATACACTTTGTAGGAAAATAAGGACCACTTGGCCCACCCAGTCTGCCCATTTCCCTACCTATTGGCTAAGCTGCAGATCCTTGTTAACCAACAGCCTACTTCCTCCTGCCCCCACAAGAATTGCTTTGTCTGTCCCATACATTCTTGAATTCCCCCACTGTCTTTGACCCCAGAACCTACTCAGGAAGGCTGTTACATGCATCCACTACCCTCCCTGTGAAAAAATACTTCCTTACATTGCCCCTGAGCTGTCACCCCTCTACCTTCAAATTGTGCCCCCTTGTTCTTACTCATCTCTTTTTCTGAAAGATGTTACACTCTTGGACTTTATTTCCCTTGAGGTACTTAAATTATCCTATCATGTCCACCCTCTCCCTCCTTTCCTTGAGGGTATACATATTAAACTCCTTTAGTTTCTCTTTGTATGGTTTCTGGTGCAGACCCTGCATCATTTTAGTTGCCCTTCTCTGGACTGCATCCATCCTGTCTATGTCCTTGTGTAGTTGAGGTCTCCAGAACTGCATGCAGTATTCCTGATGGGGTCTCACCAACTGTCTATAAAGAGGGATAACAACGTTCCATTTTCTTCTGGTGATGCCTCTCCCTATCTCCCTATGCATCCCAGTATTCCCCCAGCCCTCATTACTGCCTCTTCACATTGCTTGCCTACCTTTAAGTCATCTGATATGACTACCCCAAGGTCCCTTTCCATTTTTGTTGCTGTTAGTACCTCCCCCACATTGTGTACTTTTCCCCTGGGTTTTTGTTTCTCAGGTGCATTATTTTGCACTTCTTTGCATTGAATCTAAGCTGCCATACGTTTGACCATTCCTTCAACCTTGCCAAGTCCCTTCTCATCCGTTCCACTCCCTTTTGTGTATCAACCCTGTTGCAGATCTTTGCATCATCTGCAAAGAGGTATACTTTCCCCTTCCTGTCCTACTGCAGTGTCACCTATAAAGACATTCAAGAGGACTGGTCCCAGTACTGAACCATACGGCACCCCACTAGTAACACCCCCCTTTCTTTGGAGTGGTCTCCATTTACTATTACCCTCTGTGTCCTGTTGTTGAGCCAATGTTTTATCCAGACTATGGTGACACCATCTGCAGCAGTGCTCCTGTGGTGGAATTTTTATATATCCTAAAGTATAATACCTTTATGTTCTAAAGCTTATTGTACCAGAGCTTATAACTGTTATATGTGATTATAGCCATATAGATATGTTGCTTCTCATATGCTCTAAAACTATCTGTTTTGTTATAGCCATATAGCCATGTTGCCTTTCATATGCTTTAAAACTATCTGCTTTGTAAAACAGCCATAATGAATGTGCAGTTCTGTGCTAACTAAAACAAAGGAGGTTGTTTGACTAAGATAAGAAAACCTTGAAAAATTAAATAAAGTGAAATACAGCTGGTTGTAACTAAGATAAAGGGGGACACATAGTAAGTATAAAAACAACTCCTTATACGGAAAGTGCTGAATCTAAGGTTTTGCTAAAGATAAGGAAAGCTGTTGTTAAGCATGAGATCACTGTTAGACTGTGAAACTAAAAACGTATATAAGCCTCTGTGAACAATAATCGAGGAGCTCTTGCCTTTAGCCGAGGCTCCCACACATGTGTGTACAGACAATAAACTGAGTTTATTGGAATAACCATTGGGTGTGGTTATTGAGTATATAGAATTTAAGGTAAAGTATAGACAGTAAAGAGAATCTGCGACCACAGTTTTTTGGCGTAGTCGGCAGGATGGCTTCGCCTCTCTGTGTTGCGCCGTGATCGGACTACCTAGTCCCGGGCACAGGGGAAGGGTGCCCCTGTGTTTTAGTCCCATCACTTGTGTGACGCCTAGGGATTGGTGACAGCCATCATTTACTGTCTTAGGTGCTAGGGTGGCACCGAAAGTGCTAAGGTTGGCACTTGACGTCGGGGACGCCCAAATAAGAGAAGTGTTAGGTGGGCACGTGACAAGAGATAGGCGCCTGGTAAACGGACCAAAATGGGAAATATGGGGACCCTCACCAGATGGATCTCAAGCTAGTACTGTTAAGAGATTTTTTTTTGTTTTGTTTTTAAACTGCAACCCAGAGCTCTGGAAAAAGACTTGGTTTGGCAGGTTACTAAAATGGCCAAAAGAAAACATTTGAAAGAGTTAATAGCTGCAGTGTTTGGAAATTATCATGAAGGTCCTGCAGTCAGTTTTCTTACTCAGACTTGTGTATCTGAAAAGAAGAAAAAAATACCTTGGCATCGGGTAAGTCTGAATTTTTTATTCAAAGTTGTTTTATGTCTGTCTGTTTTATTTCTGTAATACGTATACTAAACAAGGTAATGCTCAGTCTTTCTTGTACATATTTTGTAGCTTATATCTGTGTTCTGTAATTATGTTCTGTTGTCAAGGTTGCGAGATAGGATTGACTGCCTTCAGTGCAAAACATGTTACAGTAAAAAAAAAAATGAAAAGAAGCTTCCTTGCCTCATAGCTGACTGTTTTAATTGGCTTTATTTTTAATGAAACATTTGTGCTGCCTAGACAGGGTCATTAAAGAACTTTTGTATGTAGTTGCTGGTTAAAGCAGGTGGTGTTGAAGGTAAAGAGATATGGCGTCATAACTTGCAATGTGCAGAAAGAGTTGTGGTTTGCAAGCAGCGTGCCAAGCCACTGCTAGGTAAAATGTAATGTGTTAACAGCTATAAATGGCTTTATCATACTTCTAGTTAAAACCAGAAACTTTTGCAAAATGGCAGAGTGCCATATTTTGGCTATGCTCAGAAGGTGTAACCATGTTATACTAGATGTGTTCACTTACAGATAGTATGTTGTGCTGTGTTTTAAAGGTGTTGAAAGGAGTTATTAAAATGTGTTTAAAAAGTGTTTTGTTCTGGAAAGATTTGGCATGGCTATATGTATAAATGTGTTGGTTTAAAATTGTCAGTGTTACAAGACGGGAGGTAGCACATATATCTAAAACACGTACAGTTTTCTAATAAAGCTATGGGCATTACCTCAGCAAATTGGTGTGAAACAATGTCAGTCTTATTTTGTGTTAAGTATTTCTTTTTGTGTATGTGTATGTGTGTACTGTCTTGGCCAGCAGTTTTATTGTAAAATATTTAATATCAGTAGTGTTCAAGGACACTACAAAAATAACTGGGTTGAACGACCCTTGCATGCACACTGTGACCTTTTGCATGTTATTTGACCTTCTTGTGTTTCAACATTTTATGTTACTACCAGTTCAAACTTGATGTATTCCATGCCTAAAGCACAACTTTTCACACAATGTATGTTTTCATGAAAGCACACCAAGAGTGAACCATGTAATTTGACTTTTTATTGCAAAACTAGTATTCTAAGTAAAGAGGAACAAACTTTTCTTCTCCTCTCATGGCTTCTGACTTGCAGTCAACACAGGCAATACTCCAGCTGGAAGGGGAGAATTATTCATCATCTCCCCATATTTTTATTATATATATATAGTACGCTTTAAAAAAAAAGACTATTACAGCTGTTTTTGAGAGTCTACCATCTACAGTTAAAAAACAATGGTTTTGGTTTTTATGTGTGACCATGGTGTAATCATTTTTTTTTTTTGTCTTTTTGAAATGCATTCTAAAAGATACGTACGTACGGTATTACCATCAATCTGATTTTTATAAACTCAGCTGACATTTTGTCATGCTTAGATAAGGGAACCCAGGGACGCTTGGCTTCTTTTATCCTATGAAAATAATCTTGTTTTATTTTTAAACTGGTGTGTGTTTGTTTTGTTGTTTGTCTGTGTTTCTTCTCTTTCTTCTAGAGAAAAGAAGTTCTATCTTTATAGTAAGGTATAAAACCTACTAAACTAATTGTAATATTATCTTGTTATAATTTAAAGTGTAGTAGGTGGGAATCATGTCACCATCCACAGCTAACCTTTTATTACTACAGTATTCGAGCTGTCTCTTCCACCAGTAGGAGCTTGGGGAGGGGTAAGCTACCTTCCTCTATCCCTTCCAGTGTAATACCCACAAAGGTTGCAAGGTACATCACTGTTCCTAGAGGGGTAAATAAGGAAAATATGTATTTGCCAATAATTGTTTCTTATTTACAGGTTTTAAAAAGACCCAAGGTATTTTAACAGCATAACCCAGCCCAAGCCCTTCTGTTTTTTCTAGTGCAAACAGTTAAATCTCACACCTATTATTGGTACAAGGGTTTCTGCCCTCAGCAAATAATCAGTTACGCTGGAGAGTAGAGTTGTGTATGTATGTCCACACATATTCATTCTTTTGATTGTCTTTTCAGCATTCTTATCCTGTTAAAACAAATGCAAAGCAACTTTTGTCATTGCCTTACAGCAATGAATGCATTTTCAACCAGTAAATTCACAGTACTCTAACATTTCTGGATTCTAAGCTAAGTTTACAGTCTATGTGTTGTTTAAAATGTATTTTATGCATTATGCATTATGCTCAATACTGAAATTGTTCTATTACAAACATGTTTATGTTTCATGTTTATGTTATAATGTTTTGATATACATCTTGCTACACTGTATCATGTGTGTGTTCAAAAAGTGCTCCACATGTATAATGTTTTAATGCTCATAACCAAACCTAAATACTAGGACCAGCATTGCTGACCCACCCTACAATATGTTCCAAAGCAAAACCAAAAGTAAAATTAATGCTCCGTTTGTCTTATTACTCACAGGTACCCCTAAAAAAAATAAGTGCACTCTATGCAGGTTTTGTCATTTTAAATTTTAACAATTATAATATGCACAATTTACATTGTACTCCAAAGCTATGCTTCAAGCCTTATCTCACTCAGTACTTTAAAGTATGTCACTATACAGGGTAAAAAAAAAAAGTAGACCTTTTCCACGTGTCACAGGTGCAATAGGCACTGTTATTAAATTGGCATAGACCAACCACATATGTATTTGTCCCACTGATTGCATTGTGTAAAAGGCATATTGTTATGAACAATATGTTTAAAGCGTGTAACTGCATTAAGCAGGTTAGCAAGAGAAAAAGAAAGAGGAGACCATTATGGTTTTCCAAAGAGGTAGCAAAAAAAAAAAAAAGACAAAGGAAAGGGACAGTGAGACTGAAGGGGGAGAATGGGAGCCGCGTGGAGGATGACAACAGTGGAGCTGACATGTTGAGCAGGTGTTTCTGCTCAGTCTTTACTGAGAAAGAGGGGGGTAATGGGTCTAAAGGGAGTACAAGGGGTGAAAATGGTGCAGAAATGAAATGCATCACAAGTCCTATAAAGACAAGTTAAAGAAACTAAACATGTACTCCCTGGAGGAGAGGAGGGAGAGAGAAAATATCATAAGAGACATACAAGTATCTTACAGGGAGAAACAGAGTGCAGAAAAACACTATTTTTAAGCGAAAAAAAATGTTCCAGGACTAGAGGGCATGAAATAAAGTTGGAGGGAGGACGATTCAGAGAAAACATGAGAAAGAATTTCTTCACAGAACGGGTGGTGGACAAGTGGAACACCCTGCCAGAGGAAGTGGTGGGGGTTAAAACAATCACGGGATTTAAGAATGCATGAAATAGACATAAAGGAATTCTAGAGGTCAGGGGTAAGGGAAAACAGACTTGTAGAAAAACAAACTAAACTTACAAGCTCAAATGGGTAGACTGAGTGGGCCATAGGCCCTTATCTGCCGACACTGTTTATGTATCTATGTATTGTAACATTACAAGATTTTATAACTCAGGCCTGCTTGCAACAGACAGGGAAATAATGTTCATCACTGTCATAACTGCTTCTGTGATTTAAAAGCAGGAGGTAACCATAACATTGTCATAATTTACAGATAGTCAAATGGTATAACTGAACCTTGGCCTGCACCCCCAGATGTGCGGCTAATGTCCCATTTTTTATTTTTTCTCTTTCTAATTGCCAGAATTTAGGCTCTGTCACACCACTCTTTACAAAACAAAAAGTAAATGGTTTAAAAGATTGTTATTTATGTGTTTTTAACTCAGTGTCTAACACACTTTGCAAGTTTGCAGGTTTCCAAGGTGTGGCACACATAAGATCTCCACGTTCAACAGCAGTAATACTTTCATCTAAGTTGCCAAGACCTTCATCTTTTTCCATAAAAAAAGAAAAACAACTGCCACAGTTTTGATGTTATCACCATCTTTGTGCCTGACTAGTTTCTTATAAGGACTATTGCATGAATCCAGTTATTACTACCTCTGCAAGTGTAATGTTTTCAGCAAAATTACACCTATTTGTAAAACTTTAAATCAACTGAAAAGGTCCAGTCAGTTCAGACTCTGCAATCAAGCTTATTGTTTCTGCTTACTATGAAGTTAAGTCTGGGGAAGGGGCACTCCCCTAACTCCAGCGAGAAGATTCTGCTTCAATTGACCTTCAAGCAATACATCCATTTTCTTCACTGCCGCTTGTTCCAGACATGGCTGGTACTTTCTACAACCCTATTGCTCTAATATGGACTGTGTTCTTAATGGTTTATTGTCAATTGTTACCTTTTTATGGACTGTTAATCTTTATGCTGGGGTGTAATCAACTACGACAAAACAAATGCCATGCCAGTGTGTGTGTGTGTGTGTGTGTGTGTGTGTGTGTGTGTGGCTATCCCATTAAGGACTCAATGCACCCCTGGCCAGTGTGTCTACCACTCAGCCATCCAGCAGCTAGCCACAAAATGAACACTGACTTTTCTACTATGCTGGTGTTTTGTTTTTAAATTACTGTCTGCATTGCCCCATATGCCTTGTGGGGTTACCACCATTCTGCAAATGACATTTCATCTGTACTATAACTACATCAACCTGTGGATACTTATATGAACTTATGAACTGTTAATTTCATGGACTGTTATGTTTTATAAGGACTTATCTGTCAAGAGACATTATCAATAGATTCTTCAATCAAGCTCCAAGGGTGTGCCACACCTCAACACAAGGTAGCATCTACCTTATTCACTCTCAAGTGAATTCCATAAACTTTTTCATCAACAAAATTGTTATGTTATATGTGGTGTCACGTGTTAGCATTTTTTTTCACACATTTCAATTGTGGTGTTGACATCCTTCAATTCTGTATTATGTTTTATAAACTCACCACTGTGTTCCATCTGTAACTCCATGCCTTAACTATCTGTATGCTAAAACCAGTTTTAAATCATATAAATAAAAGGGGTGGTTAGTTGATACAGAGTATCAAAAGGGGGTGTGGTGGAATTTTATATATCCTAAAGTATAATACCTTTATGTTCTAAAAGCTTATTGTACCAGAGCTTATAACTGTTATATGTGTGATTATAGCCATATAGATATGTTGCTTCTCATATGCTCTAAAACTATCTGTTTTGTTATAGCCATATAGCCATGTTGCCTTTCATATGCTTTAAAATTATCTGCTTGTAAAACAGCCATAATGAATGTGCAGTTCTGTGCTAACTAAAACAAAGGAGGTTGTTTGACTAAGATAAGAAAACCTTGAAAAATTAAATAAAGTGAAATACAGCTGGTTGTAACTAAGATAAAGGGGACACATAGTAAGTATAAAAAACAACTCCTTATACGGAAAGTGCTGAATCTAAGGTTTTGCTAAAGATAAGGAAAGCTGTTGTTAAGCATGAGATCACTGTTAGACTGTGAAACTAAAAAACGTATATAAGCCTCTGTGAACAATAATCGAGGAGCTCTTGCCTTTAGCCGAGGCTCCCACACATGTGTGTACAGACAATAAACTGAGTTTATTGGAATAACCATTGGGTGTGGTTATTGAGTATATAGAATTTAAGGTAAAGTATAGACAGTAAAGAGAATCTGCGACCACACTCCTAAGTTTACCCTGGCAAGATTGGACTCCCTTTACCACTCCTTCTGCAGGTTTGCGCCCCCCCCGGACCCACTACTGCCACCTTTACTCCTCTCCACCCCTTCTCTGGAAATCAGATGACTGTCTCATGGCTCTGCCCTTATTGCTAAACACTGGATGAGCTCCCTTCTGTCTCACTTCTCTACTCTCCACTGTTTCTAACTCTGCTTATTCTCTCTGTAGCTCTAGTCATTGCACTCTAGCTCTCCCTTCTGGAAGGTCTTTGGCTGAACGAGCTGCTTTCTCCTACTGTCTTCCCAATCTCTGAATTCTCTCCCATGCCCCGTCGGCTCTGTCACCTCTCTTCCCACTTTCACTAGGCTTCTGCGTGCTCACAAATACCCTCCTGCACCTGCCCTTGACATCTTCCCTTTTCCCCTCCTCCCCCCTCTCCTAATTTTCTGATCTTACAACCCGCCTTAACCTCATCCCCCACCAGCCCTCTGCTTTATCCTCCCCACTCTTCCTGTCCTTCACCTGTCACCCTGTCTCTCCCCCTTCACCTCCTCCTTCCTCCTCCCCTCTGATTGTTCTCCTCCATGGTGGGTTAGCCGTTATGGCTACCATGCACTCCTCTACCCCATTCCTGAAGCCTGCTGGGTCTGATTATGCATCAACCTATATGTAACACTTTGTAATTACTCTGTACCTTGCAGTGCATACCTTGATATTTATTTACGGTTTAATGCTGTGCTTGTATTTTATGCTATCCTGTATAATGTTTTCACTCTTGATGCACATGTAAAACATTTGCACTGATTTGCACATATAGATTTTTCCCTTCTACCCTCTTCCCCAGGACACATCTGGAAATTAGCTCTTTTCAGTTCAGTAAGTCTCTCCTAGTGAAACTTCTGAAATAAATTAAATTATTCATTTCCTTTAGCTTTCCTAGGTATACCTCCCTACTGCCCTCAGGCTGATCCTCCTTGTACATTTTGCATGCTACTCCTTTGCTTTTACTGCTCCTCTAACTTCTCTGATATACCAAATTGGGTTTATTTTGTGTTTTTTTCCTTCCTACTTCAGACAAGCTTTGGTGACCTTGGTCAGACTCACTTTGATGTTCCACTTTCTCCGTCCCTTCCACCCCCCCAGTTTGTCACAAGGATCTCCCCCATGTCCTCCAAAACTGCTGTCCTGAAATTCATGAACCGTTGTCTTTGACTTGGAGTGCTGGGTTTCTAGGGCTATTACTGTAACGTGCTGAGTTATGATTACTAATTCCCAGGGGCACTTTCACTCTGGCCTCTCCTCCTATATCCTGATTTGACAGTACCAAGTTGAGGATGATGCCATCTCTGTTTAGTTCTGTCACCCAATTATACAAGGAAGCCATCCTGCATTGAATCTACAAGAGCCTGGCCCCTGGCAGTCTTAACCCCAACATATCCCTTTCATCACGACTATGTTTCCATTGTGGTTGCCCTTCTGATGTGGTCCTCTAGTGTCCTGCATCCCTCCTTGAACTGATTTGGTGATCTTTCGGTCACTACCACTAGCATTCTGGGGTTCTTACCTACTTTAACTATCAGCTGAACCCACTTTAGTTCTACCCCCGCTCCCCCAAGATTCTTATTCTCTTTTATGTAGTCTCAGTGTATAGTGTAACCTCTTTTTATTTATTTGTTTTTTTTTAACCAGGAGACACACTAAGCTGAAAGGTTGTTTACAGGTGTGACCTGGGAGCACAATGAAGTTAAGTGACTTGCTTAAGGTCACACAGTATGCAAGTGGGAGCTAGCTCAGAGCCTTAAACCACTGCACTATACTGCTTCCTAAAACCCTTTCTCCTGCCCTTTTTATGTCCCTCAAAATACAGCATATGTAGGAATAGCGATGTCTAAGCTGGGATGTTGTGTCATCTACATGTTCATGCTGATAACTATGTTCAGCTGGACTTCCATCATCATTACCTGTAGGTCCTCTATTTTATTCCTGAGGTGCCTGATGTTCAGACAGATTGCCTTCTACTAGCTAGGTCTCTCTTCCCCTCACTTGACTGACTCCACTTCTCCCATTCCTTATGTCATTTATTCCATATCTGCTTCTGCCTTTCTGCCTTGCATTACAATTTCTATCTTCACTTGTTGTGGGAGTGCCAGCAATGCCTCTTAGTTTTTAAGACTGTGGATCTTAACCTTGCCCTTCCCCATCCTGTGTAAAAGTTGCATATTTTGCAATGAGTGCTATGAAACCAGTTAAAGATGTCTCATGCCTTTCAGGTACCAGAAACCTTTGAAGATGTTGCTGTTGATTTTTCTGAAGATGAATTGAACATGTTATGCAAACGGGGAGAAGGAGCTTCACAGGGAAGCGATGGTGGTACACAACTATGAAAACAGTGTTTCAGTAGGTAAGGATCAACCTAGTCTCAAAGGAGTGATCTTTAGTCTGAGAAGGATGGGCTTACTTAACATCAATTTGTGCTATTTTGTGTTGAACCTCAGCTGCCAGACTTTAGACCATCCATCCAGCTTGTGCAGGCCCTTCTTTAGGTCCCTTACTGCTTCCTCACAGTCCACATGTCTACCTAGCTTGGCGTCATCCATGAATAGGGCATTTTTCCCCTGAATACCTATACTGATGTCGCTGACAAATGCATTTAACAAAACTGACTCCCAACATTGATCCTTGGGGCTCACCACTAGTGACCTCACTCTCTTCTGACCTCTCACCATTATCTACCACTTTCTGTCCTTGAGTCAGTTTCCTATCCACCTGAAAATGTTCATTGTTGTACCCAGGTCCTCCAGTTTTTTTCAGCAAGTGACTTTGCGGGACCAAGTCGAAGGCCTTACTGAAATTATGGTAGAGGAAGTCCACTGGGTGCCGCGGATACTTCCCTAGTCACCTAGTCAAAAGATGTAATTAAGATCATCTGGCATGACCTACCTGCCATGAAGCCATGCTGTCTGTTATCCTGAAGACATTCTTATCCAAGTATGCTACCATATCTTGTTTTATGAAGGTTTCCATTAACTTCTCTACTACTAATCTAAGGCTAACCAGTCTGTAGTTGCCAGCCTCTTCCCAGCTCCCTCCCTTGTGGAAGGCCACTACATCTGCTCTTCTCTAGTCACTTGGCACTGCTCCTAACTCAAGTGAACTGTTGAACAAATGCGCCAAGGGTTCTGCCCAGCCAATCCTTTAGCACCCTGGGGTGTAAGCCAGTTTGTCCTGGTGATTTGTCCTCCCTGAGCTGCTCCAGGGTGTGTCTGACCCTGCCGGTGGTGAATGATGGCAACTCCATTCAAGGGACCCTTTTGCCCACTGCCCTGATGCCACTTTCTGGAATAGGGTCTGTCTGTTCTTTAGTGAATATGTAGCAGAAAAAGTTATCCAGAACAGTGACCTTTTATCAATCCTCCTCTACTGTTCTGTGTCCCTTCATAATTCTAGCTATCCCTCCCCTCTGCTTCCTTTTCTGGTTTATGAAAAAAGTGTTTATTCCCTAGTTTAAACACTGTCACCAGCTGAAGTTTATCATTATCATCACTTTATTTTTAAGGAGTGCCCTTCCAGAGCTCAGGGCGCTCCGCTAGATTAAAACATACAATAACATATACACCTAAATATGAATTCACAACACAATACAATTTAAAATATTAATAAAATCAATGCAAATCATACTCCTTATAAAACAACTACCGGATAAAAGGTCTTTCCTATTATAGGTCAGAAAAGGCCTGATTAAAAAGATGGGTTTTTAAAGATGTTTTAAATCCTCTATGGTCAGGCTATCTTGTATCCAATGAGATAGAGAGTTCCACAGGGTTGGAGCCATGAAAGCAAATATTCTTCCTCCAGTTGTCTTTAGACAGACCCTGAGAATCTCTAGCAATCCCTCATTGGAGGATCGGAGGGGGCAGGAGGGGCGCTATGAGATTAGGAGTTCTTGCAGGTACTGTGGTCCTTGATCGTGTAGGGCTTTGTAGGTCAACAATGTGACCTTGAAGGTTATCCACCACTGTACTGTCAGCCAGTGCAGTTCACACAGCACAGGTGTTATGTGCCTGGATCTAGGGGCTCCAGTCAACAACCTGGCCATCGCATTCTGCACTAGCTGCAAGTGATGGATATCAACCCCCGGTAGCCCTAGGAAGAGGGCGTTACAATAATCGAGACGGGTGGTGACAAAGGCGTGGACCGAGGTGGGAAGATGTTCAGTCAGAACCAGGTGTTTCACCCTGGCTATATTCCTAAGGTGGTAAAAGGAAGATTTAATTTTGTCCAACACCTGAGCCTTCAAGATCAGGCCCTCATCAACAATCATACCAAGGTTATGCACCTGGTCCGAGACAATTAGTGGTATCCCTCCCAGCTCTAAACCAGAGGGCTGTCCCACCAACATCCTGGCCAACTTACGATCTGGATCTGCAGCCAATACCTCCATTTTTTCCGGGTTCAGCCTCAGCCAACTGGTACTCACCCAGTCCTGAATCTCAGCCAGGCAGCTGTTAAACACTGATTCAGTAATTTTCTCCTGGTCGGGCACAAAAGACATGTACAGATGAAAATCATCTGCATAGCAGTGAAAACTCAGACCATACTGTCTTATAATGTCTCTCAATGATAGCATGTACACTGTGAGCAACATGGGAGACAGCACTGAGCCCTGTGGCACCCCGCAGGGTAGCTCATAGGGGTCCAAGGAATAAATCCCCTACACCACCCTCTGAGATCCGCCGTCAAGGAATGATTGAAACCAATTGAGGACTACCCCCCAGCCCACAGAATGGCAGGTGCTTGAGGAGTACTCCATGGTCCACAGTGTCGAATGCTGTTGTGAGATGAAGGAGAAACAGAATGGTTCAGGATCTCCAATCTCTGGCCATCAGGAGATCATTTAGTACCCTTACCAGGGCTGTCTCAGCGCTGTACCATTTCCTGAAACCCGACTGGAGAGGGTCATTGGTATCGTGGCTTGTTAAATGGTTCTCCAGCTGCAGGACATAGAAACATAGAAGTTGATGGCAGATAAGGAACACAAGGCTCATCCAGTCTGCCCATTTCTTTTTCTACCTTATAAATGTGCCATCGGCCTTTACTCTGTCCATGGCCTATCTATTCATACTCATCTGTATTGCTCCCTTATGCCTCTCCCATGCCTTTTTGAAGCCCTGCACTGTATTCATATCCATCACTTTCTGAAGTAGGCTGTTCCGATGCATCCATCACCCTTTCTGTGAAAAAGAACTTCCTCACATTACCCCTTAATTGGCCTCCCTCTAATCTTCTGCTGTGTCCTCTTGTCCTGATATATTTCTTATATTGAAACATGATAAAGTCTTTCACCTTGTTAATGCCCTTAAGGTGTTTGAATGTTTTGATCATATCACCTCTCTCCGTCCTTTGCTCTAGGGTATACATATTGAGCTCCATAAATCTGTCCTTATATGTTTTCTGATGCAGTCCCTGCACCATTTTAGTTGCCTTTCACTGGACTGCCTCAATCTGGTTAATGTCTTTGTGAAGGTGTGGCCTCCAGTACTGCATGCAGTACTCCAGATGAGGCCTAACCAGTGACTTGTAAAGAGGGATTATTACCTCCCTCTTATGACTTGTGATACCCCTACTAATACATCCCAACATCCCCCTAGCCTTACCTATTGCTTCTCAACCACATTCTCAATAACTTTACCCACAAAAGGCAAGTTAGAGACTGGTCTGTAGTTGGCTGGGGAGTTAGGGTCTAAAGAGGGTTTTTTCAAGAGGAGCCAAACAACTGCCTCTTTTAAGGGTCTGTGAAGATCCCTCTCTCCAGAGAACTCTGGCAGTATAGCCTAGAGGTTAGAGTAATGAGCTGTGAATGAGCTTAGTACATCCGACAGACCAGACCTGAATTTGATTCTCACAGCTTCCACTTGCATATTGTGTGACTCTGAGCAAGTCACATAACCATGCAGTGCTCCCAGGTCATACCTGAAAACAGGCACTTGTGCCTAGTGGGCCTAACCCGGTTACCAAAGACTAAAAAACAAACAAACTCCCAACTATCCTGGTCAGGACCAGGCCAGAGATCTCAATACACCCTACAAGAAGGTGAGTTGGGCCCGGGTCCAGACTACAGCAAGATGGCGCAGAGTCTGGATGATCCTCACAATATCAGTGACTGCCGTTAGGCTGAAGATAGCCCAGGTAACTGTACCACTTGGTTGATTGGAATAAGAACCAATAGGGAGGCAGTGGTTGATCTTGCTCTTGATAGAGGCCACCTTATCAGCAAAAACCTGCACAAACTCATCATACTTTCCTTGTGATGAGGCTCGACCAGATTGCAGACAGACTGGATTGCACAGTCTGTCTACAGTGCGGAAGAGCTGAGCTGGCCTTATTTTGGCTGCAGCAATCTCCTTGGACAGAAACTCTGCCTTTTTATTGGAGATTGCTGATTGGTAGGTTTTATAATCATCTAGCAAGCTAAGTCTGTCCTCCTCCAGGTGAGTTTTCTGCCAGTGTCTCTCCAAACTTCGTCCTTGTCTCCAGCTCCCTTAGGGGGCCATGGGTCCCAAGGGCGAAGGGTCAGGGGATGAACACAAACCGGAGCAATGACATCCAGGGCCCCTGCTACTGCCCTATTATAGGCAAGAACAAGGGAGTCTGCATCACTGCTATCAGTCGGAATTCCTGAAAGGTCAATCACTGCCATTAGACCCTCTGAGGTAACTCTTATTAAAGGGTGGTATTGAACCATTTCCTTTGTGGCAGGCCTAATAAGGTAAGTCGTAAAACTGCATCTCAGGACGCGATGGTCAGACCATTCAACAGGATCCACCACCATGTCAGTGATCTCCATCCCCAGGAGAAATACCAAATCCAGTGAGTGTCCACACCCCCCGTGGGTGGCAGCAGTAACTACCCATGTCAGGCCCAGTGATTTCATCAACTAGGGAAGGTTTTGCCCAAAGGATGAGAGCTCATCGACTACCCAGGCAATGAAGTCCCCCAGAATTATCCATCTGAGGTACTCCAAAACCAGTCCGGTGACAAGCTCTGGTACCTCTTGCAGGAAAACCCTCTCATCAACTGGTGGATGGTAGATAAGAAGGATCCTGCAGCCTGCACCTGCCCTCATAACAAACTCAAAGGAACTGGTAGGTCCCACTGAGATCCCACTGAAATCCAGTTCTGATCTAAAACAGATTGCTAGTTCGGTCTCATCCTTAGCTGTTCTCAATCTATCCACTCTATGCTTTTTTATTCTTCAGGATGTAAACTTCCCATTCACTATCTCCCTTGGTTCATTTATGGTGGCTGAAGTCTCTGTTTTGGACCTAATCACTGTCTTAACCCGCCTATTGAACCATATAGGTCTTTTATGTATGTTTTCTGTCACTGTCCTAACACACATCTTGATAGCCTCCAATATGGCTAGTTTAACCATCCTTCGTATATTTTCTGTCTCCAGATACTCATGGATCCTTGATCATTTTTACCTAGTTTTCCTCATGTTGTCAAAATTAGCTCTTCTAAAGTTTAAAACTTCTGCTCTGGATCACAAATTCACTACCCTTAGGCCCAGCTAAAACCACACCAAGTTGTAGTCATTGTTGGTCAGTGATTCCCAAGTTCCTGCAATCCTTACTGCCTTTACATTTGTGAGGACTGCATCCAGGATGCTGTTCAGCCTTGCTGGAGCATTGACTGGCTGCATAAGAAGTCAATGCTGTAAAGCATCTACCACCTTTTGACTTCTAAAAAGACCAGCTGCTGGTATAGCGTAGTCCACACCGGACATGTTCAGGTCTCCCATGAGCACTGCTTCCTCCTTCTGTATTGCATCTATGATTTCCCATATGAGCTCCTTGTTCCTGCTATCAGTCAGTCCCGGCAGTCTATATACCACTCCAAAGTATATTTTATCCTTTGTACTAACCTGAGTTGAACTAGCAGGAATTCCACTCCTTCATTTTTGTTGATTTTGACTGAGGTGGCATTTATTCCATCCTTTTCATATAATGCTACCCACTGCCTTCCCTCCTATGCTGTTTGAAGGGGGTGTAGCCCGGGATCGAGAGGGTACAGTCATTTTTCTCTGATGCACAAAACTCTGTGATGGCCACTAGGTCTACACAGGATGCTACCATCATTGTCTGCAGGTCACACATTGTGTTACCCGGGCTTCTGGCTTTAATGCACTCCCCTTTCCATAGAGCGGCATCTGCTTTTCCTTCCTATTTTTGGTTCTGCTTACTGGCCTGCAGTTGCCTTACCCCCGTCCAGTCTCTTGTGTCCTTGCACACCCTATGTGTTCCACTCAATCATGGGAGAGAAATTCCTTTTTGTGGGGGATTGACAACTAAGTTCCTATCAGACGTATGGTCACCTATAGGTTCCTTAGTGTATGACTCCCCCAATCTAATTTAAATGATAGAGATGAATGTTGAATTTCTGCCCCTGCACACTCTCCTCTTCCCTGGATAAGTGAAGCCCATAAATCTGGAAACGATTTCTCTCCCAGAATCTACCCCATGAACCTATGATATGATAACCTTTTTCATGACGCTATCACTGTAGCCAAGTGTTGAATACCTTAATCTCCTTGTAGCTGGTCTTCCCTATGCAGTTTCCTTTGCCCCACACTGGAAGGACCTCTGAGAATGCCAGGAAGCCTGCATGAGTATTCAGCCATTCCACCTAGCTTGATGAAGTTCTGCTTGGTCTCATCCACCATCCAAACTGCTCAGTCATTGGTTCAAAGGTGAAACAGTAGATTGATTCCGTGCTCATCTTTGTTCAGTATCCTCTCTATGTATTCAGTGTCACACTGTACTGATGCTCCAGGGAAACATTTAATTGTCATCTCAGGTTTCATACATATGCTTAGGTAGGACTCTACTTCTCTAATCATTGAATTCCCCAGAACAAGAAGATACCTACTCTTTCCATCATCACATTTGTTCCTGCCACCTCCTGATACCTTTTCTCAATTCCATCTAGTCTCCTTGCCTGACTCGGGGTCTCCTTCTCACTGTGTCGGAATCCTTACCTTTTCTAGCGGGGCAAAGTGGTTTGCCATCGGGATAATATTGGTTCCAGTGGCTCTTGTGTGGTCTTTTCTTGCAAATCCCCCTCCCCCAACCCACCACCTTCCACCCCTCCCCCTGGGTCAGTAAGTCTCTGGGGAAAGGATGAGGAGTGCTTGAATTCCAATAAAAAGCTGATGCTGCAGGCTAGTTATTTCTCTGCATGCTGAACCCAGTTAAGTCCTGAGCTCATAAAGATTTCTACAAATAGGACAATCCAGAGCTGACCTTGGAGGATGAGTGCCTTGCACCCATAACAACTTACCGCCTCCAAACTTACCACCTCCATTCAGAATGAGTGTCTTTTTGTTATTAAACTAATTAGGAGGTGCCACTCACTGCTGGGGTGGTGAGTATAGGTGATGGAGGGAGGGAGGGAGGATTAATCTACCCGGAGTTCCTACTGAAGGCTTTTATTCCTTCACTTCCTGTCTTTGTACAGGAAGTTCCTGCTGTCAGTCAAATTTGATACCTGTAACAATAGAAGTAATCCCTGATGGGTGGGTGGAGGGGTGGGAAGTGTTGGTGACAAGCACCTGCCTGTTCAAGTGTTCTGCTGCATAATGCAGTCAGCTCCTTGACTCAGATAGCTGTTTATGGAAGTGCAGGCTGAAAACAGCTTTTCCCTGGTGCTGTCTCTTACAAAGCAAGATGAAATAAACTACCTCTGGTGGCCTCCAATGCACATAGTTTGAGAATGGGTAGAGGAGCTGCTGGTATTTAAAGCTCCGTACCTAATTAAAAATTATGTGGTTTTTGTTAATGCAGCTACCAGACTGACTGCTGCTTAGAGACATAGTTCTGTTGCCGTTGCTGTGATCCCTGATGTTCAATGGAATGGATGCAAGTCTGTTAAAAAAAAAAAAAAAAAAGACTGTACTCACCAGTCAAGTTCTCCCCTGTACAGTCCTGAAAAGGGAAAAGAAGAATATGCAGCCCTACGCGTGCCTGCCTGTTCAAGTGTTCTGCTGTTTAATGCAGTCGGCTCCTTGACTCAGATGGCAGTTTGTGGAAGAGCAGGCTGGAAACAGCTTTCATTTGCTGCTCCCTCTGTAGAGCTGTATGAAATAAACTAACTGGCATTCTCTGATGAATGCCATTTGAGGATAGATAGATGAGCTACCTGTATTTATTCATTTATTGTTAGTAACCGGGTAGGTGCACTAGCCATAGAAATGCCTATTTTCAGGCACAACCCAGGAGGTTACAAGATGGATATACAAGAACAATTGAGGATAAAGCTCCTTACCTGATTTCAAAGGTGGTGGTTTTGTTAATGTAGCTACTCAATTGGCTGCTGCTTAGTGACATATTCCTGTTGCCGGGGCTGTGATCCCTGATGTTTACAGAAAGGATGCAAGTCTGTTAGAAAAAGAAAGACTGCACCCTCCACTCGAGTTCTCCCTTGTACAGTCCTGAAAAGGGAAAAGAAAAATATACAGTTCCACACAAGCGCCTGCCTGTTCAAGTGTTCCACTGCCTAATGAGTCCTTGACTCAGACGGCAGTTTGTGGAAGAACCAGACGAAAACAGCTTTCCTCTGGTACTGCCTCTTACAAAGATGAGCTAACACTGGTGCCCTCCAATGAATGCAATTTGACTTTGCATTAGATGCGGTAATTGTAGCCTGTCGCTTTAGAAATGGATCACAGACTTGCCAGTTTATCCCTGATTATCTATCCTTGAAAGTATTTAGTCACAGAAAGCATGACGTATATAAAAGTAACATTTAATACCCCACAATATTTACATACGTTGCAGGAGAATACACAGTTGTCACAAACTTCTTCTCTCTCAGAACTCAGTCTGCACTGCTACTAGTTTTCACAGTCCTTCAGATGCTTGAAAGGGTTATCATGATATGCTGTGGTATACTCAACATGACTCTCACACTGGGTATCTGGAGGTCTGAATTCCACTAGAGCCACTGCTCACACAGCAAAAGCTATTTCCCAATGGTCAAGTGAGCAATGCTTTTTATCACAGCCGAGAACACTTTGCATTAGATGTGGTAACTGTAGCCTGTCTCTTTGAAAAATGGATTAGACTTGCCAGTTTACCCCTAGATATCGTTAGCTGAAATAACTCAGTCACAGAAAGCAGGAAGTATATAAAAATAACATTTAGTACTCGGTGATATTTACATATGTTACAGGAAAATACACAGTAAAGACTGGTGAATACAATATTTCTACAGACATAGCATAAATGCATTTGTAGAGATAGAGAGCAAACAGATAAAATGGAGAGAACAGGGGTGTAGGGCTATATAAGTTAGAATAGCTCAATGGTGCAAGAATATTTAAGTATGGAGACAATAAGGGATGCAAGAATAAGCAATTATAGAGAGAACGGTCATATAGGAATATGTATGTATGGAGAGAACATAGAGTACTGAAATATGTAAGAATGGAGAGACCGAAGGGGTATAGGAATATAAAGTAGGGAGATAACATGGGGTAGAGGAATATGTAAGTATGTTAAAAACAAGAGTGCAGAAAAATGTAAGTATGAATAGAAAAGGGGTGCAGGAATACATAATTATGGAGCGAATAGGAGGTGTAGGAATATGTAAATATGGAGATAACAAGAGATGCAAGAATATGTAAGTATGCAATGAACAAGGTGTGTAGGATTCAGAATATGCAAATTTGAGAGAAAATGTGTGTAGGAATATGGAAGTATGCAGAGAACAGAAATAGTTGGACCTGCCTTCCATGCTGGACTGCTAGCCCTAAAATTCTCTACCCAGATCACCTCTATGCACAGCTTCCAATCACCTACTTACCACCGGAAGCTTCTGTGGACCTTACCCAAAGCAAAAATTCTGAAAACATTATTGCTTCTACTTAGCTGGGGATGTTAAACCAAATCCTGGACCAACCGCCCCAGTCCAAACCACCACCCAGCCCAAACCTTCCCAGCTCCCTGGGTTTAAAACTAGTCACCTAAACATCTGCAGCCTCATACATAAAATAACTCTGCTGTAACCACTTGTCCTATCCCTAAGGCCTGATATCCTGCTTATCTCTCAGACCTGGCTAAAGCCTCACAACCTGGACACTGAAATCTCTATACTTGGCTACACTGTCATTTGTCATGACCATCCTGGTAACAAAACAAGGTGGAGGCATAGCCATGTATATCCTTCCTCACTCCAATATACCCCTGTCACGTTATCATTGCCCACGCAGTCCATAGACTCCTTGTTTTGATAAAACGTTCCTTCCCCCACTCCATTTCCATATGTATAGCAGGATCCAACTGCCTCCCTGACTTACCAGGGCCCACTATCTTGGATCACCTGGCCACCCTAAAGGCACACGCAGTCGGGTGGGGCTCTGTATCCTTGGGGATTTTGATTTGAACTAGATGTCCAGCACTAACACCAAGTTTCACAATCAGGTAGCCACACTAAATTTGTATGAACAGATTACTAAGCCCACTAACTTGAACCCCAAATCTCATAACCACTGCCTTCTGGATCAGTCATTTACCTCTCACCTGCATTAGATACTCTCTGCAGCCTCTTACCAGACTCCTTAAGTGATCACCATATGATCTACTTGGTAAGGGAAATATTTAACCTAAGGCTTCTCCCCCTAAAGCCATCCTGACCAGGTCCTACAAATCTCTTGCCCTTACTTCACTACTAAATGACCTTACAAACACAGACTGGCTCTTCATCCCCCAGGCCTCCTCTGTCAATTCCACCCTTGAGTATTTCAAGTTCAGATTCATCGCTCTCTGTGACAACCACAACCCATTAAGGAGGACTCGGGTGAGAGGTGCTCACCTGCCCTAGATCTCGGCAGAGATCTTGGCCCACCTCAGAGCCAGGGACCAGGTCTGGAAGATGCACAGAATCACAGATACCCCCACGGCACCTCTAAAATATCACACACTACGAAATATCTGCACAAGACTAACCCACCAGGCAAAGGCTAATTATTTCAAAGCCTCCTTCTACACTAACCTAAACCACCCTGCCATGTTTTGGAAAGTAGTAAAATCACTATTCTCCTCACCCCATCCTAAGTGCTGGTGGCTTCACTGTCACGGAACCCCTTGCAGTGGTCTTGGAATTTAACTCCTTCACAAACTGTACCTAGTCTTTGCTGTCCACTCTCCCACCAGCCCTGCAAACCTCCAGTACAAGGTTAACCCCTGCCCAAACCCCTTCCTGTCACCTTCTTCTCCTTCTGCCAGGTTACCCCACTCGAGGTACTTACTGCCCTACTCACCCTAAATCCTACCAAGGGTAAAAGTCCCTTGTGTCTAGGTTCAAAAATGCTCTACGTGTTGACTTCTGTCATCACCACCCCCTCGGCCTCTCTTTTCAACCTCTCCTACTCTCTCACTTCTATACCATCTGACTGGAAGCACGCCACAGTCATCCCCCTTCCCAAAGGTGGTGATCCCTCCTCTCCCAGCAGCTACTACCTAGCACTCTCTCCTCCCCATTGATTGATTGCTTTATTTATAAAAAGTGCCTCTCTAAAACCAAGCTGCTTGTACATTAAAATAAAACAAATATCACAGTTAAAACCATCATAATACGAACATTTAAGTAAAATTTCAACAATAAATTTAATCAAATCAAAGGCAGCCAAAATAAGTGTAACTATAGTACACTAACCATCGGTTTCAACAAAATTCAGGATAGGCTAAACTCTCAAGGTCAGAGGGCATTCCCCTACCGTGCGCCCCACTGGTATAACTCCCTCCCTGCCAGTGTCTCAAACTCACTAGCCTTAGCTTGCTTTAAGCCCAGGCTCAGAAACTTCCTGCTTAGCTCTAGCAAATGCAACTGCCGCTAGCCTAGTGTAAAAAAAAATATATATATATATACACTCTGTTTGACAATGCTCACTGAGCGGCTCCCCCATTCCTTTCCCTACTAATTCCTCCTCCCCTATCTCCCTCCCTTCTACCCCCACCAGCTCTCCCCCGACCATAAGTTTTGCACCTTTTGTTATCTTTTGCTTCGTTGGAGATTGTATTCTATTGTAACAAAATTGTAATTGAACTGTAACTTTTTGGTTTGTAAGTACTGTGTCCCTTGTACTACTGTTCTGATGTCCTCTTTGTGACGAGGTACCTTTGTAAATGAGCCTCTGGCTCAAAGGTTTCTAAACTGATGTTTAACTAAATAAATAAATAAATAGATGTATTTTTAGCTCTATTTTAAAACTCTGGATGGTCAGGCAGTCTCATATATGACAAAGTAGAGAATTCCACAGGGTCTGGGCCACAAAAGCAAAAGACTGGGCCCCTGATGATTTTAAATGAACTCTGGAGATCTGTAGCAGTCCCTCATTGGCAGATCAGAGAGGATGGATAGGGTGGTACTGGCAAAGGGGATCTTGCAAGTAGCAGGGTCCATGATTGTGTAGGGCCTTATAGGTCAGTAACCTGACCTTGAAGGTGCTCTGCCATTGTACTGGCAGCCATTGCAGTCCACAGAGCACAGGTGTTATATGACTGGCCCTAGAGGTACCAGTCAGTAACCTGGCTGCCGCATTCTGCACTAGCTGCAAGAGGTGGATATCAACCCCTGGTAGCCCTAGGTAAAGGGCATTACAGTAGTCAATGTGAGAGGTTATGAAGGCATGGACCAAGGTTGGAAGATAGTCAGGAGGAACCAGATGCTTTACTCAGGTAATATTCCTCAGATGGTAAAAAGAGGATTTGACAGTGGCAGACACCTGTGATTTGAGGGTCAGGCCATCATCAAAAACAGTGCCCAGTTTCCGCAGTCCATCTAAGGTAGTCATCTGAGCACCCCCAAGTCAAAGCCCCAATGGTTGTCCAGCCGACAAACCCACCGCCTGTCGATTCCGGTCCACAGCCAGCACTTCTGTTGTATCTGGGTTCGGGTTTGGCAGCAGCCAGCTGGCACTCATCCAGTCCTGGATCTTGGACAGACAGTTATTAAATACTGAGAGGATCACATCTTGTCCGGGCACAAAGGACATGCACAGCTGAGTATCATCTGCATAGCAGTGAAAACTCAGACCATACCGCCTAGTGATCTCTCCCAATGGCAGCATGTACACTGCGAACAACATGAGTGCCAAAATGGAACACTGTGGTACCCCACAGGATAGGGAGAGAAGGGCTAAGAAATAAATTCCAGTCACCACTCTCTGAGTCCTACCCTCAAGGAAAGATCAAAACCATCTGTGGATCCCCCCCAGACAGTCTACAGATGAACCGCAGGCACTCCAATAGCACACCATGGTCCACAGTGTAAAACGCTGCAGAGAGATCAAGGAGGACCAAGATGGAATGAGTCCTCTGATCTGTTGCTATTAGGAAGTAATTTAGCACACAGACAAGGGCCATCTCGGTACTGTGCCTCTCCCGTAATCCTGACTGGAGAGAATCATAGACATCATGGCTATACAAATGGTCCTCCAGTTGCAACGCAACCACCTTCTGAATAACCTTTCCCACAGAGGGTAGGCTGAGACAGGTCTGTAGTTGGCCAGACAGTCTGGGTCAAGGGAGGGCTTTTTAAGGCAAGATCGAACAACTGCTTCCTTAAGGGGATCTGGAAGACCCCCCCCCCCCAAAAGACCTCCAGACTATCTCGGCTAGGACTGGGTGGATTTTATTTACACACCCCACAACAAAAAGCGTAGCGCCTGTGTCCAAACTACAGCTGGTTGGCCGCAAAGTCTGGACGACCCTCACAATGACTATGATTTCTGGCGGGCTGAAGTCAGACTAGGTAAACTGAGCACCCGCGACCTCCTGCCAACCTCCGCAAAACCCACTAAAGGGGTTTGGACAGATCCCCCGACATGATGGTGGCAACCTTATCTGTGAAGAACTGAGCAAACTCATCACACTCCTTTTGTGAAAAGGCTCTACTGAGCTGGAGACAGACTGGATTGCACAGTCTGTCCACAGTCCAGAAGGGCTGAGCAGGTCAGTTCTATACAGCAGCAATCTCTCTGGACAGGAATTCTGCCTTGTTATGGGTGATTGCCAATTGATAGAATCTATCGTGGTCCATCAACCTAAGTTCATCACACTCCAGGCCCAGTTTCCACCAACCCCTCTCTAGCCTTCACCCCACCCTTCTCAACTTCTTCAAGGGCTCATCAAACCATGGGTACCTTGGGCAAAGAGTGAGTGGGCAAACATGAACAGGAGCTATGGAATCCAAGACCTCTATCACCACCTTGTTATAGGCAAGTACTAGATTCCCTGGATACATGCATTCACTTGGAATACCCGATTCATCCAGTACCACTGTTAGCCCTTCTGGGGTCACAACCCATAAAGGGCGGCACCAGACCATCTCCATAGGGGCAGGCCTATTGGGGGAGCCACGAAACTGAACCCCATGGTGTGATGGTCAGACCATCTGACTGGTTCCACCACATAGTTGGATACCCCCATCTCCAGAAGGAACATCAAGTCCAGTGAATGACCACCAATATAAATTGCAGCGGTAACAACCCATGTAAGGCCCAATGAACACATTAGTTGGAGGAAATCCTGACCAAACTGTGAGAGTTCATCATTGACCCAGGCATTAAAATCCCCCAGAATCAGCCATCTGGGGGATCCCAATACCATATCAACGATGAAGTTCCTGACTTCCTACAGGAAGCCCATACTAGCAAAACTTCCGGGGCACCTAGCCCTCTCTAAACTCTCCTCCTATCTCATCTCCTCCTCCTCCTTCTTCTCACCTTACCAGTCTGATTTTAGGAAGTTCCACTCCACTGCCACATCCCTCCTAAGGCTCATGGACTCCATCCTTACTGGTATGGACAGTGGCCACATCACCTCAGTCATTTTTGTTGACCTGGCAAAGGCATTCAGCACTGTCTCTCACTCACTACTGTCCAAGCTAGCTCTTGCTGGGCTCTCCAATGAGGCCACCAGCTGGTTCTACACCTATCTGGTAGGCAGGTCTCAATCTTTCAGAACTGGCAATAACATCTTTGCCTCCTTCAGCACTCCTGGATGTACTCTATCTGGTAGTGGTGCCTTGTCCACCCCCAATGCCCTTAACCACTCCAGCACCCTCCCCACTGTGATTTTTCCTTCCATCACCCACCATCTGTTTCTGTCCTCCTTCCTACTATGGGTAGTGCCCTCTCCCTTTCTTTCATAAAGACTAAACAGAAGTAGTAATTGAGCACTTCTGCCTTTTCACCTCCCTCTTCCATCTTAATTCTTATAATTTGGTCCTTACAGCTTTTTGATCCCTGATGTACCTAAATAAGTCTTTTTCCCCCTTTATTTAGGCCATGTACCAGTCTGAGTTCTCTTTCTGCCTTGGCTTACCATACCCCCCCGGTCACTTCTTTAGCTTCTTGCAGATATTCCTCCCTATCCCCCTCCCTCACCAATCCCCCATAAACTGCCCCTTTCCTCCTCACCTTGTCTAACACCCCTTTGCTTATCCAACTGGATTTCTTTCCCCAAGCTGCCTTACTGTGGGCCCTACAGCAAGTTTCTGTTGCCTCCATTAACCCCTGTCTGAGCACCTTTGTTGTGTATCCATACCTGGTTGAATTTTGCACAGGAACCCCCGTAACATTTCACTCATCATCTTCAAGTTGGTGTTCCTGAAATCCAGCCCCCTTGTGCCAGATGCCCCTCTATCTTTAGCCATCTGTAACTGGAACCATACTGTCCGGTGGTCACCCCCCTCCATGTGGTTCCTCCATCCTCACATCCCTCACCCACTACCTGCTCATAAGTAGGAGGTCAAGAGTGTTCCTTTCCCTAGTTGGTTCCGTGGCCATCTGTACTAGAAAGTTTTCCTGGAAGGCATCCAAAATTACCTGCCCCCTTCTGTTCTTTGTGGTAGGTGTGTCCCACTCCACCCCCAGCAGGTTGTAGTTCCCTACTATCACCATCCCCCCTTACCGCAGTTCCAGTACCCTGTCCATCCCTTCAGAATGAGAGAATGGCCTGTACATTTGTGGATCTATTTTTGGGATCCTGTAGTTGCACCCACAGTGCTTCTGTGTCTCCTTCATTTCCCTCCTCCCTTACACATTTTAATCCCTCCTTTACGTAGAGCACCACCCCCCCTTTCCCCATTTCTCTATCCCTTTGGTGTTCTGGTGTAATCTGTATCCCGGAACCATCATTTTTATAACTGTTAACTCAGTGCTGGGATAAAAAAACACAGTCCAAGGCAAACACAGCACTAAACAACATGATGTTGGGCCTATATACATGGTGCTGAGAAAACACAGTGTTGAGCCAAACACAGTGCCAAGTAACCATGGCCCTGGGCAAAAACATAACTTCAGGTTGAACAGGGGCCAGGCCAAACACAGCGTCAGCACATCATGCCACTGGGACAAACAAGATGCTGGCTAAGCATGGCACCAGCCAAAATGCAGGGGGGTGGGCTCCCTTCCATGTAGAGATATCATCATGAGGCTCAGTAGGGCTGAGAGAAACTGATGGAAAAATTATTTATAAATTCACTGAAGTAATAAAACAATGATAAATTCTAGCTGTAAACAACTATTGAACTGAAGCAGCTGTCGTATAGTTGTGAAGTTCTGATTCCCAAAGGGTGCGTGACATCCTCACTGAAGTGCAGTCAACAGTGGGGGGAAAATGAACTGAGGCGGTTGGGGCTGGTGACAAGGTAAGCCTAGTGTCACAAGCCACTCTCTCAGCACTGTACATGCACACCACTCACCTCATCACTGGCCACCTCAGACATTTTGACTCCCGCAGGGTCCTAGTGCCTCTGGCCTAGACCTATTAGTGTCTAGCCGATTGCATATCCACACCCTCTCCCACTTTGCCACTTTTAACTAATGCACCTCAAGCTGCTAGCACTGTAAGTGGTACACTAGCCCATTCTCTGTGTCCTCCCATCTTGGTTCACCACATTTCTGACCATTTCAACTCGCTCACCCCCCCCAATATCACTCTTCTCCTCACAGTCACCCTTTGCTATCATGTGTAAATCCTCAAAAAGAAGATCACCTATTCATTCTAAGCTGTTTAGGAACTTCATAATTTATTGCATCGTACTTCTGTTGCTACTGTCTGGCAATATTCACCCTAATCTTCATTCCTGTACAGCAACCACTTGGAAGTATGTGCAGACAGGGTAGCATTAAGCTAGTATCAATCAACATCCGCAACCTTCTGTCTAAACTCGATCTCCTCCAAAAATAGGTCCTTCAGCACAAACCTGATATCTTTGTAGTGGTTAAAACCTGGCTCTCACTCCAGATCCCTGACACTGTTGCACTTGATGTCTACACCCTGTTCAGTGAGAATAGACTGGGCAGGAGGGGAGGGGGTGCTATTTACTACATATCAGACTCACTACAGGGTCAAGTTCTCCCAGCAATTGCATTTGATAACAATGCCCAGGCACTTGCAGTCTAAATTGCAATTGGCACCAGTGGTAAGTCTCGCACTGTTCTCTCTGTATATAACCCCCCCCCCCAGGATAATTGCAGAGGCTTTAGTCTTATACTTGACTACATCTCTAGCCTTGCAAATTGCTCTGAAATAGTAGCTCTTGGTGTCTTTAATGTAAACTGGCTTGCCCCTAAAGCTGACCTATTCAAAGCCGCACTTGCTGATCTTAACCTCTCCCATTTGGTTGATTCCTCCATCAAGCAAAACTCTAGAACAGGCAACAGCACTCAGTTAGACCTACTTCTTACCAACCATCCTGAAAGGTTTATGGGCATTGAGGTCTTATCTTGCTCGCACAGTGACTACTCGCAAGTTATTAGCTTCTGGTCTAACAAGGCCCCTACACTCCCCCCTAAGGCAGTTTATCAGCGTGTCCTGAAAAAGGGCGGCAGCAGCAGTTCTTATTGAATGTTTTTTTTTTTTTTTTAGTCATTAACGTTTTCTGTACACAAGAATACTTTATCACCACTTTCAGCATAGCCTGTGATATATTCGCCCCTCAGAAAAAGAAAATCTGAATGTGCCTGTCACCCTGGGACCTCCACCTCTCTCCTTAAAGATCAAATGCCAATCTTTTACAGATTTACAATAACACAGGACTTCAAGTCCCTGTGTCATGATTAGAGTTTCCTAAAAATATCATGCTGTTCGGTGTTGTGGTTTTCTTTAAAGCATAGTCTGTTAATGTGCGCTGCAGTGACTGAAAATAGTGAAGAACAGTGAAGATTTCCCTGCCCCTATTAGTGACTGATGACATCACTCCTGTCCAGCCTGTTGCAGCAGTGAAGTCCTTAATTGCCTGTAGTAAATGGTGCATGCCCCAGGCAGAGCAATATGTAGGGCTAATTATCTTTACTCCAAGTGCACTACTATCCCACCTGGTTTGTGTTTACATAGATTTGGTTACAGTCTCTCATTCTATTCTCATAAAGAGTTGGTCATTTGTGTTTCAGTGAGTAACTGAAGTGGTATAAATGAATGTTTGCGAGAAGTCTCCTGTCTGTATCTCAGCTGAGTTCTGTCACAGTAAAATTCTACATTGTTTTTGGCTACATAAACCCAGGGTCGTTTAATGAATATAAAATGAATCTAAAGTTTAAACCATAGAAGTAGTGTATCCTTAATGTAGCCTCCATACATATGTCCATGTGAGAACAATATTGTTGTTATGTCAGACTGACAGCCAGGTGACTGCCACACTTCGCTATTTCAGGAACATGTACTGTATGAATTCACAAACCTCAGTTCTCTGAGGAATTCTGTGTGGAAATACATAATTTATGAGAACAGAATAATAGATTGTAACCTACTTTAAACACAAACCAGGTGGGGTTAGTAGTACACTTGAAGTAAAGACAATGATTGCTCTGCCTGGAACATGCACCAGCTACTACAAGCAATTAAGGATTTCATTGCTGAAGCAACAGGCTGGGTAGGAGTGATGTCATCACTCTGTAATAGAAAGCAAAATATCTTCAGTTTTCAGTTACTGCAGAGCACATTAATAGAGGCTGATTTAAAGAAAACCACAACACCAAACAGCATGATATTTTCAGGAATAATCATGACACAGGGACTTGAATTTCTGTGTTATTGTAAATCTGTAAAACACTGACATTTGATCTTTAATCAAATGGCTGTTTGAGATCACCTGTGTCATAAAGCCATGCCACTGGGAACCTCTCTGACTGGGAGAGGGGTACAAGGCAGCTAGGAACAATCACACTCGTGCAGTTCACCTTCCTAAAACTGATTATTACAAAACTGTGTTTACTGACACATGGGGTAACAGTAGGAATGTTTGGGAGAACATCAAGGAACTGACTGGCAAGTTCAACAAAACTCCACCCTCACTTATCAGCATCAACAGGGTATCCACCCAGGATCCACAACAAATTGCTGACATCTTTAATAATGTTTTCTCAGACCTGAGTGGAGACCTTCCTCCTGACTTATTCTCTTATGTCCCCTCTATACCTGGAACCCCTAACAGCTCTCCTAGAGTTAAAACTACTACTGACTCCCCCCTTCTACTCTAACAGATTGAGCAGTGATGTCCTTGATCCCACTTCTGCACCTTGCCCTAGATGCTGTACTGCTACCCCTCAGCAAGATTTTCAGTCTGTCCCTTTGCCTAGGTCAGTTCCCTCTCTTGTGGAAGACATTCATAGTTGCCCCTGTCTACAAGAGCAGAGTCAAGACCTTGCATTCTAACTACTGTCCCATCTGTATACTCTTTCCCCCCCAAAGCGCTTGAATGTATCATTTCTGATCAGCTCTCTGATTACCTGCCCAAATACAACACTCAATGTCTGGAGCAACACAGGTTTAGAAAAAAAAAATCATAGCACCACTACCCCACTTCTTGAATATACTAGTACATTAGTTCACAGAGCACTCAGCTATTGCCACCTAGTTGGGTCCATCTACATCAGCCTGTCTAAAGCATTCAATGCAGTTAACCATTTCCAACTTATTGAGTCTCTTCCCTATCCTTGGTCTTCCACATGCAGTTAACTCCTGGTTTCAGAACTACCTTATTGTCAGAACAAAATGGGTGAAAATTAGGAGTACCCTCTCCACCTCCTGTCCTGTGTTCTCCAGTGTACCACAAGGTTCCATTCTTGGCCCCCTTCTTGTTAGTCTCTTCCTCAGTTCCCTCCCCCAGTCAACTCCTCCAGTAAGTGGATGACACTGTCTTATTCACAAATCAGCCAGACCCCTCCTTCCTTTCTACAGAGATGCAGCACAGCTTTGCCCTGGTTGAGGCCTGGCTTACAGAACACAAGTTAATCCTGAACTGTAAAAAGACCAAGGTGATATTATTTGCAAATTCTCACAGCAAGCATAAGTCGGCTCAACTCACCATCCTTAATAACTGTTGTGATCCTCTGGAGCAAGTACACAACAACTTCAGGTATCTAGGCATTATACTTGACAGCACCTTATTTTTTAATGACCATATAAACATTTCTAAAGTCGTTAATACTAGAATAGGGCTTCTTTACAGACACCATCACAGCCTTACCCCTGATGCACTCCATCTTTCTTTCAACAGCTCTGTCCTCTCTCTTGTAGACTATGGGCTAGTCATTTATAGAGCAGTTACTGACACTTCACTTAAATGTATTAAGGTTGACCTGAATAAGGGCTGCTGATTAGTTTCTGGGGCTCACTGGTACACCCACACCTGCAATCTGTATACCTAAACCTGCTGGCTGAATCTTAGTGACAGGATCATCTACCAGACCTGACTACTAGGTAAGATCTAACCCCTCCAACAACACAACACCTCCTTAACCCAGTAACCAATTCTCGAGGGTTGAGAAGTGCAACTAGTCCTACCTATCAGGCCTCATTCTGTTGGACTAATCAAGCGCAGCAGGCCTTTCTCTACACAGCTCCCACCTGGCTATCTGATCTCCCTCTTGATGTACAAACTGCCTCCAAGATAGGGCAGTTTAAACACAACCTCAGACAGTATCTTCTTTCTCTCAACTGCTGTGACTACCCAACTTAAGCTACTTCACCCTCACATACTGTATCCCCTCATTTCCTGACTAAACAGCTACCACTCTTCCCCTCCCCCCTCCTCCCTGCACCTGAACCCCCTTAGGTACCTCTCTCTTGACGTGTTTCCTCTTCACTTCACTCTGTAGCTTCTGAACCCTGAGTTCCATCTATTCCCTCTCCCTCTTTCCCCTGTTTTACTGCTCCTTTCTAGTTGTCTTGGCTGACCCATGTTAACCTAATGACTTGGACAAAGTTATTCACATACTGATACATTATTGTATTTTATCTTAGCTTTTACCCTGGTATCTCTTTTTGATTCTTATTTGCCAGCCTTGACAAAGTCAGATATAACGACTGCTCCGATTGTTTATTTTTTTGGTTGTTTTTATTTTTTGTTAGAGCCATGTCATGTGTTTGTAGGAGACAGTATGGTGCTGTGGTTTAAGGCTCTGTGCTTCAAACCTGGAGACCTGGTCTTGACTCCCACAGTCCCCACTTGCATACTGTGTGACTCTGAGCAAGTCATTTATCTTCCTTGTACTCCCAGGTTGCACCTGGAATCAAGCTTTGGCTTAGTGTGCCTCTCCTGGTTAAACAATTTCTCCTTTCCCTTGTTACATTGCTGTATTTAACTAATTGTTGTGATTTCTTTTGGATGTGGACCCTTTGTAAATGAGTCTCTGACTCAACGGTATTTCAGATTCCGAGACTGTAATAAATAAATGGTGAAGATACATTCCTAGAAGATCAGGGGTGCAGGACTGTGTAAGTACGGTGTGGCCAGGGAGTTCAGAATGCCAGCACTCACCTCCTGTTCATTAACCTTTGACTGTAGCATGTACCAATAAGCAGAGGAGAGCATACACGAATTCCATAAAGTGCTTTATTTTAATATAAAGTGCACACAAAACAGGATCAGAACTTCAGTCAGTTATCACTGCTGGCTTGATCACATCCTCAGTCCCCTCCCTCCAAGTCAGGTGGTCCACGTTCCCTGATGCATTTCACGTAAAAAGCATTTTCTCAAAAGGTAGTGTGGACCCACCATAATGAATCTTAAATAGTAAGGGTTCTTAAAGGAACAGGCGAGTGCTGACATTCTGAACTGTTGCCTTCATGAACTGTTTTCTGGCCAGGCACTGCTGTTTCCCAGGTGCAGTCTATTTCTTATGACTGACCAGGGTGTGCAGGACTATGTAAGTATGGAGGCATGGAGTGCAGGACTGTGTAAGTATGGGGGCATAGAGTGCAGGAATATGTAAGTGTGGGGGCATGGCGTGCAGGAATGTGTGAGCGTGGGGGCATGGAGTGCAAGACTATGTAAGTGTGGGGGCATGGAATGCAGGAATATGCAAGTATGGGGGCATGGAGTGCAGGAATAGGTAAGTATGGGGCATGGAGTGCAGGACTATGTACATATAGGGGCATGGAGTGCAGGAATATGTAAGCATGGGCGCATGGAGTGCAGGAATATGTAAGTATGGGGCATGGAGTGCAGGAATATGTATGTATGTATGGGGGCATGGCGTGCAGGAATATGTAAGTATGGGGGCATGAAGTGCAGGAATATCTCAGTATGGGTGCATGGAGTGCAGGAATATGTAAGTATGGGGCATGGAGTGCAGGACTATGTATGTATGGGGGCATGGCGTGCAGGAATATGTAAGTATGGGGGCATGGAGTGCAGGAATATGTAAGTATGCGGGCATGGAGTGCAGGAAAATTCAATTATGGGGTCATGGAGTGCAGGAATCTACAAGTATGGGGGCATGGAGTGCAGGACTATGTAAGTATGGGGGCATGGCTTACAGGAATATGTAAGTATGGGGCATGGAGTGCAGGAATATGTATGGATGGGGGCATGGAATGCAGGAATATGTATGGATGGGCGCATGGAATGCAGGAATATGTAAGTATGGGGGATGGAGTGCAGGAATACGTGAGTATGGGGGCATGGCTTGCAGGAATATGTAAGTATGGGGCATGGCGCAGGAATATGTAAAGTATGGGGGCATGGAATGCAGGAATATGTATGGATGGGCGCATGGAATGCAGGAATATGTAAGTATGGGGTGATGGAGTGCAGGAATATGTAAGTATGGGGGCATGGCTTGCAGGAATATGTAAGTATGGGGCATGGAGTGCAGGAATATGTAAGTATGGGGGCATGAAATGCAGGAATATGTATGGATGGGTGCATGGAGTGCAGGAATATGTAAGTATGGGGGCATGGCTTGCAGGAATATATAAGTATGGGGGCATGGCTTGCAGGAATATGTAAGTATGGGGGCATGGAATGCAGGAATATGTAAGTATGGAGAGAACAGGAGCTCAGGAATATTAAGTGTGGAAAGAACAGGGAATGCAGGAATAAGTATGTATGGGAGAATGGGGTGTAAGAAGGCAGGAGTACGTGGATATGTAAGTATGGATACAGAAAGTATGTAAGTATGGGGAGAACAATTAAGTATAGATAGAATGGGAGTGCAGTAATATGTAATTATGGAGAAAATGGGGTGCTGGAATATGTAAGTATGGAGAGAACAGGAGTGCAGAAATATTAAGTATGGAGAGAACGGGATGCAGGAATAAGTATGTCTGGAGAGAACATGGGGTGCAGGAATATGCAAGTATAGAGTGAATAGTGGGTGCTGGAACATGTAAGTATAGAGAAAACAAGGGGTACAGGAATATGTAACTATGGAGAGAACAAGGGGTACAGTAACGTAAGCATGGAGGGGAGAGGGGTGTAGGAATATGTAAGTGTGGTTAGAACAGGAGTACATGAATATTAAGGAAGGAGATAATAGGGGATGCAGGAATATGTATATATGTATGGAAAGAACATGGGATGCAGGATTATGTAAGTATGGAGAGAACAGAGTACAGGAATATGTAAGTATGGAGAGAACTAGGGTGCAGTAATATGTAAGCATGGAGATAACTGGGTGCAGGAATATGTTAGTATGGAAAGAAGAAGGCATGCAGGAATATCTAAGTATGGTTAGAATGGGCGTGTAGGAATATGTAAGTATAGAGAAACGAGGGTGCAGGAATATGTATGTATAGAGAGAAGATGGGTGCAGAAATAAGTAAGCATGGAAAGAACAGCAGTCTATGCGTGACTACAAAAGTATGGGGAGAACAGGAACACAGGAATATGTAAGCATTGGGAGGAACGGGCTATATAAGAATAGAGAAAACAAGTTCCAGAAAATGTAAGTATGGAGAGAACTGGAGTGTGGGAACATGGTAGTATGGACAGAAAAGTAGTGCAGAAATATATTAGTATAGAGAGAACGGACGTGTTGGGATATGTAGGTATGGAGAGAACACAAGGTGCAGGAATATGTAAGTATGGAAAGAAAAGCAGTGCAGGAATATATTAGTATAGAGAGAACAGAAGTGTTGGGATATGTAGATATGGAGAGAAAATGAGATGCAGGAATATGTAAGTATGGAAAGAAACATAGTGCAGGAATATATTAGTATAGTGAGAACAGACGTGTTGGGATATGTAGGTATGGAGAGAACTGGGGTGCAGGAATTTGTAAGTATGGAAAGAAAAGTAGTACAGGAATATATTAGTATAGAGAGAGAACAGAAGTGCTGAGATATGTAGGTATGGAGAGAACTGGGGTGTAGGAACATGTTACTATGGAGAGAAAAGTAGTACAGGGATATTTTAATATAGGGAGAACATATGTGTTGGGATATGTAGGTATGGAGAGAATGGGGTGTAGGAACATGTTACTATGGAGAGAAAAGTAGTGCTAGAATAAATTAGTATAGGCAGAACAGAAGTGTTGGGATATATAGATGTGGAGAGAACTTGAGGTGTTGGAACATGTTGGTATGGAAAGAAAAGCAGTGCAGGAATTTATCAGTATAGAGAGAACAGAAGTGCTGGGATATGTAGGTATGGAGAGAACTAGGGTGTAGGAACATGTTACTATGGAGAGAAAAGTAGTACAGGGATAAATTAGTATAGGGAGAACAGAAGTGTTGGGATATATAGATGTGGAGAGAACGTAAGGTGTTGGAACATGTTAGTATGGAGAGAAAAGCAGTGCAGGAATATATTAGTATAGGGAGAACAGAAGTGTTGGGATATGTAGATATGAAGAGAACAGTGTGCAGGAATATGTAAGTGTGGAGGGAACAGTGGGTGCAGGAATATGTGTTTAAAGCACATGGGCTGCAGGAATATGTATGTAAATATGGAGGCAACGGGTGCATAAATATGTTGGTATGGAGATAACAGTGAGTGCAAGAATGTATAAGTAAGAAAGAAAAGAATAGGAATGCAAAAATATTTACATATGGATAGAACGGGGTTGCTGTAATATGTAAGTATAGAGAGAAGGGGGTGCAGTAATATGTAAGTATAGAGTGAACAGGAGTGCAGGGTTATGTATGTAAGAGAGAATAGAGGTGCAGGCATATGTAAGTATAGAAAGAATAAGTGTGCAGGAATATGTAAATATGGAGAACAGGAAGTGCAGGAAAATGTAAGTGTAGAGAGAGTGTTGCAGGAATATACAGTATTAGTATGGAGAGAAATGAGGTTCAGTAGTGAAGTATAGAGAGAACAGGGGATGCAGGAATATGAATGTATGGAGAGAACAGGGGTGCAGGGATATGTAAATATAGAGAGAACAGGGGTGCAGGGATATGTAAATATAGAGAGAACAGGGGTGCAGGGATATGCAAGTATAAAATCAGTCATTTGGCTTCAGAGGTGGCTGCTTTTTATCCATATATTTGTCATGAAAAGGGTTGTGGTTATGGACCATCATCAGTCAGGTTTCAGCTGTAATAAACAACTGGCACAAAGCATATATTCTTGGAATGGTCTTTTTTAACCTTTATGTTGCTCATATTATAAATAACATTTGTATTGTGTTCTAATATTTTTAATGTACAGGCTACAACCTCCCAAATAAGGAATTGTTATTGATGACTGAGAGGGATGAAGAACTCCCATTTGTTGATGTAAAGGTGGAGGAGAGGGATGAGGAGCTCCCTTTTGTTGACACGGAGGAGGAAGAGGGAAATAATGAACTGCCTTTTGTTGTGAAGGTGGGAGAGGGAGATGAGGAGCTCCCTTTTGTTGAAATGGCGGAGGAAGAGAGGAACAACCAACTCCCTTTTATTGATGTGAAGATGGAAGAGGGGGATGAGGAACTGCCTGTTGTTGCTGCTGTGAAGGAGGAAAAGAGGAATGACAAACTCCCTTTTGTTGATGTGAAGTTGGAAGAGACTGGAGAGCAGAAGGATCGCCTTGAAGTCACTCCAACCAGTAAAGTATCATAGATTGCTAGATAATCTGTTTATATGGGATGTTTTTCAGTTATCATTGATAGGAAGTTGTGAAGAAAAGGAAAAAAGTAGAGCTGGAAGGAGAGGGAGTGTGGAATGTCAAGTAGGCTATAATGTCAGAAAGCTTGAAATAAAAGGAGTAAAACCAGTGAGTATTTTAGAAATAATTATTTTTGGGGAGGGCCTAGGATTTCCCTGCTCCTTCAGCACTTCCCCCCTTGTCTAGTTTAAATGCTTGCCAATGAAGCATTTAAACCTATCACCTAGGATCCTGGATCCCTTCCTGGACAGATGCAGGCCATCGCAACAGTATAGGCTTACATCACTCCAGGTGGACCCTCAGTCCCCAGTGAAGCCAAACCCTGAGCTCTGCACCAGTGTTTCAGCCACTGATTGAATCCAATGGTGTGGAGCACCCTAGGCTCACCAATGCCATAGACAGACAGCACCTCAGAGAAGGTTACCGTGCATGCTACTTGTCTAAGGCCCCTCCCCAACTCCACAAACTCATCCTGCACTGCTCTGATCCCTTTCCCAGCTAGGTCATTTGTCCCTAGGTGGACAATGACATCCAGCTTCCTCCCCCGTGCAGCTGCTCCCATGATCCTGAGGATTCGCTCCCTGTTCCTCCAAGCCATGGCACCAGGCAGGCACCTTACCTCCTCTCTCTCCCATTCTCTCCCAGATCTACCCTCCTAACAATGGAGTCCTCCACCAGGAGTTGTTTCCTTCCCCTGTGGGGTCCCTGAAGTTTTCAATTCGCTGCGCATTACTGTGTGTGTGTGTGTGTGTTTGTGCGTGAGAGACAGAGAGAAACGCGTGCCATCAAGTCAGACGATTTTATTGTGCCACACAGTAATTGCAGCACTGTAAACCAGTTATCTGTCTTGTGTTATTCTGTACTGCTTTTTGGTATCTTGGTAGTGAACTGTTACTACAGTGCACTGCCCCCCCACCACCGACAAAAGGTATTCTATTCCAGTTTTTGATTTGTGACTACTGGTTAAGGTGGTGTTGTGCCTTAGTGTCTGCATCTCTTGAGTGTGCAGCACAATCAGTCTGTCTGTGTTTTGCATCTGTTTAGTGCCCAATCTCCATCTGCAAGCCACAGTTGTTTCTTTGGCTTCCCATTCACCTCAAATTTTGGAAGTCTCAGGTTGTTGTGAATTTTTTGTGTAGTCCCCGAACATGCCTGCAAAGAAATGTACATGCAAAGATGCTCCCTGCCATAGCACTGCTGACAGTGGCAAGAGTGGCCATGGGCATGGTAGTAGTATGCAGCAGAAGTGCATAGTTGATGCCAGTAAAGGGATTTCTCTGACTACATTTTTCACAGTGCAATCAGTAGCTTTAATCATGGTTGAAGATGCTGTTGCCCCTTTTGGTGGTAGTGAAATTGCTGATGGAATAAGTATTGCCCATGTACAACCCCTGCCAATGGCAACAAGTCAACCGGTTTCCCAAATATTGTAGAGTTTAAAGGTGTGACTGTGAGTCATTGTGTAGCAGATGTCACACTCCCTGACTTCCCCATCCTCTCACCGTAGATTTTCAAGAGTTTCCTCCATTGTGCACATACATACACACACACACACCCTCCTTCCCCCTGAGGTATCGGCTGTCAGCTTTGTCCACTGCTTTGTTTTACGCTGTCTATAAGTGCCTTGTGTATACTATATATCCAGTCCCATGTCTCTCCTTGACACTGGTCTCATCTCCTGGTTCCTCATGGTAAGAGGCCTTTAGATACTGTCTCCAGTGGGGAACTGAGGAGCAGTGGGGTCACTCATGATAATAATAAAGGTGCAGACATTGCATATCAGTGTGGGCAGCCCCTAGTTAGTAAATGCTTCTGAGGGGTCCTGATACTGAAGGCTTGCAGCTCCAAAGGCGTGGCCAAGTGGAGGAGATCCTCTTGAAGATCTACTGTTATGGTAACTGTTCTTTCCATCCTCCACACACTATAGGTTCTGTTCAAAGCAGAAACCAGAAAGAATGGCACCAAGATACCACAATGTACACCAGATTAAAATGCAACAAGGTACATACTACAGTCGAATATCTCCAACAGTAGTCAACCAATAATAGCTCAGTGTTTTGTCCAGGTGAAGCAGTAGTTTTTTGGTCCCACCTCTGTCTTTAGCTGGAATGTGTTCTGCTCCAATAAATCTCAAACATTTTGGATCACTACTGTCATGTGCTGAAAAATGTGCTCCTAGGGTTTCTAAGTTTGATGCCCCTCACATGTTCCTTACACCCTGCATTCAAAGAGTGCATAGTTCTGCCTACATCATTTCTTGGACAAGAACAACATGCAGTACAGACAACAAAGCTAGTGTTGCACGTTGTGTGTGATGATGTGGATGCAGGTGTCTGAGGAGGGGATGCAGCACAGACAACAAAGCTAGTGTTTGTATCTGATGATGTGAATGCAGGTGTCTGAGCAGGAGATGCAACATAGACAAAGCTAGTGTTGCACTTTGTGTGTGATGATGTGAATGTAGGTGTCTGAGCAGGGAATGCAGCATAGACAAAGCTAGTGTTGCACTTTGTGTGTGATGCTGGGGATGCAGCATAGACAACAAACCTAGTGTTGCACTTTGTGTGTGATGATGTGAATGAACGTGTGTGAGCTGGGGATGCAGCATAGACAACAAACCTAGTGTTGCATCTTGCGTGTGATGATGTGAATGCAGGAATCTGAGCAGGGTATGCAGCATAGACAACAAAGCTAGTGTTGCACTTTGTGTGTGATGACATGAATGTATGTGTGTGTCTATCTATTTATTTATTTATTGAAGGAATCGGAATTACAACCTTTGAGTCAGGACTCCTTTGCAAAGGCTCCATGTCATATATACATTACGTACACAATATACTGTACATACATTACAAGAAATGACAAGAGATACAATAATAAATATACAGAGAACACACCAGAAAACATACATTGCAGGTTCAGAAACAGCACATACAATAAGAGAGATATATAATGAGGACAAGTTACAGTTTAAGGGTGGAAAGGACCAGCCCTTGTCAAATCATTATAAATCCAGCACGTACAATAACATTTATAGAAAATCAGAATGTTATAGTTACAGGCAAGGGGAGAAGGACTACGCACAGTCACAGTTAGAGTGGGAGAGGATTTCAGCATGGAGTAGGGTTTTAAATGGGCATAGTTGCTGTACCTGAGTGATAGCCAATGGCATTTCACTCAGCCAGAGGGGAGCCCTGTAATAAAAGGAGCATTGGCCCAGAGAGGTCCTGCAGTAGGGTATAGAGAGGTGGCTAGCAAGGAGCTCTGTGTAGACCATGGCTGAGTGGAGGGCTGAACAAGGTGGCAGAGACCTGGGAGACAGGTGTTTAGGGACAGCTTCCTAGCAAGGAGACAGGTCTGGTACCTGAGTCTGCCTTCAAAGTTAAGCCAGTTGGTGCATTTATAGAGCTCACAGGTGTGTGTCCAGTGGTTGCATCCAGTGACTAACCAGCAGGCTTTATTTATTTTTTTATTTAGTTTTTTTTGACCGGGTAAGCACACTAGACAAATCCTGCCTATTTTCAGGCACGACGAGGGGGATACAGATGAATGCCAACTGACCTTGAACCAGATTAAGCTGTTGGTATAGTGAATGAGGGAAATTTGGCCAGGACACCGGGGAAATTCCCCTACTCTTTTCGATAAGTGCCATGGGATCTTTAACATCCACCTGAACTACCACCAATCCAGGCAGATGGGACCTCGGTTTAACGTCTCATCCGAAAGACGGCACCTCAGAAGTGCAGCACCCCTCTCATGCTGAACTACAATGTCAGTACTGGGATATTAACCCAAGTGCCAGATGTGGGAACTGAACCCACAGCCCTCTGATCTCCCGGCCTCAGAGGCGAGTTTGCTACCTACTGAGCCACTGGCACTGACAAGGGAGATCATGATTCGACACAGGACAATGGGGTCAGCCATGCCATAGAGAACAATCCCGTAGTCAGTAAGGGAGAGCACTGATGATATCACAGCAAGACCTAGGGCATCAGGAGGCAGACACCCCTTGTTCCTATATAGGACACCTAGTGTGGAATTGGTAGTGGAGCTGAGCAGATTGATGTGATTGCAGTACATGAAAGAGGAGTTAAGTGTGATGCCCAGGTATTTAAAAGTGTGCACAAAAATGAGGGAGGAGCCCTGGACGTTAACAATGTTGAGGGGGAAATTTTAAAGCTTATTTTGACTGGGTGAAAAGCATGGCCTTGGTCTTTTTGTAATTCAGGACAAGATGGTGCTCTGAAAACCAGGCCTTGGCTTCAGAAAAGGAGCTTTGCAGGAAGGATTAAAGGGCGTGGGGGTCCAAGTGGCTGTCAAATATAACTTCATCATCAGCGTACAGAAGCATTTGTACCAAGCAGGCCTTTGGGAGAGTATTCAAGTACATGCTAAACAGGAGAGGGCCTAGTATTGAGCCTTGGGGGACTCTCGAAAGTACCGGTTTACCGTCTGAAAATGTGGAGTTTAACTTGACCCTCTGGGTTCTGTCACTGAGGTACATTTTAAACCATGTAGTAGCATCCAGAGACAGGCCCATGTAATGCAGGGATTGAATTAGGAGTGTGTGGCTGTCAGAGTCGAATACCTTAGTTAAGTCAATATTTGCAGATCCAACTAGGTGACCTCTAGCAAGGGCTTTGATTACAAAAGTGGTGTATTCAAGAAGTGCAGTTGCTAGTGTTGCACTTTGTGTATGATAATGTGATTGCAGGTGTCTCAGCCCTAGTTGTCCCCGCCTCCTTCTTCTGGAACACCCTTACTGAGCCTCTCCTATTCATCCCCTTCATGTACTTGTAGACGTCTATCAAGCCCCCCCCCGTCCCTTCTCTCCTCCAATGTATACATATTGAGTTCCTCAAGCCTCTCCACGTAAGTCCTTTCCTCTGGGCCCGAAATAATTTTGGTTGCCCTCCTCTGGACCCTTTCTAGGAGTGCAATGTCCTTTTTTAAGTGTGGCCTCCAAAACTGCACACCGTACTCGAGGTGTGGCCTAACCAAGCATGTATACAGAGAAAGTATCACTTCCCTCCTTCTGGAGGTAATCCTCCCTAGCGATGCAACCCAGCATCCTTTTGGCTTTGGCCGCTGCTCTCCTACAAGTCTCAGAGTTGTTCATCTTGACATCCACCACCACCCCCAGGTCCCTCTCAGCCGTTGAGATTTGTAGCATTTCTCCCCCCAGGGTATACACCTGGCCCGGGTTTCTGGTGCCGAAGTGCAGCACCCTGCATTTTCTTGCATTGAACTTCAGTCCCCACTTTCTTGACCAGTCTGCAGATAATCTTGGTCCCCCTGCAAGGCCACCCTCCCATCCTCCCCATCCACCTTCACTCCCAGCTTTGAATCATCTGCAAAGAGATTAATTTCACACCTGATGCCCTCCCATATGTCTGAGACATAGGCATTGAACAGGAGGGGTTCTAGGACTGATCCCTGAGGGACCCCACTAATGACCCTCCTTGGGGATGAGACTAACCCCCCATCCACTACCCTCTGGATATGTTCCGAGAGCCAGTTTCCTATATCTGATCATTTGTTTCCCCACCCCTATTTCCCCCAGCTTATCCAGCAGGCCCCCGTGGGGAACTGAGGCAAATGCCTTGATGAATTCTACAAAGATGACATCCACTGGCTTACCCTGATCCAGGGCACTTGTCACCCAGTCGTAGAACTCCACAAGGTTTGTCTGACATGATTTCCCCCTTAGGAAGCCATGCTGTCTGTCGTCCCGGTACCATGACTTCTCCAGTATTCCCCCTAGCCTTTTCTTGATAATACCCTCCATCACCTTGCCCACCACCACCAATGTCAGGCTGACGGGCCTGTAGTTTCCCACCTCCTCCCTTGATCCTCCCTCATGGATAGGCACAATATGTGCCACCCTCCAATCCTGGGGGACTCTCCCCGTCCTCTGTGAGATGTTGAAAAGCTCTGCTAGGGGTTTCACCAGTACATCAGTACCATGGGATGCAATTCATCTGGCCCTAGTGCTTTCTCTGTCCTATGGGTCCTGAGGGCTTCCCACACTCTCTCTACCATGATTTCCTCCTCCTCCTCTTCCTTCCCCCTTGCCCCCTGTTCTGCCTTACCTTGGTGATGCTTTTCCCATACTGACAGTTACTTTGGTGGCATATTTCCAATATGGTCAGTTACATCAATGACACTTGTCCTGTGTGGCCAGTTATTTCAGTGACACTTTTCCCATATGGCCAGTTTCTTCAATGACACTTTCCCCATATGGTCAGTTTCATTGGTTACACTTTTTCCATATGGTCAGCTATTTCAGTGACACTTTTTCAGTATGATCAGTTACTTCAGTGATACTTTTCCATTATGGTAAGTTAGTATGGTCATTTACTTCAGTGATGCTTTTCCCATTTAGTAAGTTAGTACGGTCTGTTACTTCAGTGATACTGTTCCCATATAGTAAATTAGTAGTTAGTTACTTCAGTGATACTTTTCCCATATGATAAGTTAGTTTGACACTTTTCTCGTCCATTCACTTCAGTGACTCATTTCTCCTACTAGAGTGACAACCACCCTGTTGTGGTGACATAAGGATATAAGAACCCATATGAATGGGATTCAGCCCTTGAGGTGTCACAGGAACAAGGTCTGTGAGATCAAATGCACTTTAGGAAATAAGATCTGACCCCAAGGAGAAAGGTGCTGCTGGAAGAAGAGGGGAGGAATGTGGCTACAAAAAACTGCAAGCATCTGAGAGATGCTTGACATGCACAGTTATGTAGCACACAGAGGGGAGCATGGTATGTTTTGCCTGCTGTCCCTCTGAACCACAGGTAAGGTCTTACAATTCACTGGGTCATTGGGCTTTTATTGGTAAGGGTTAAGATTTACTGAAGACTAAGTAATATGTGATGCTTGTTCAACTATGTACTTTGGCTTCTGCTCTCTCTGACCCTACTGCGGGGATTGCCACCCTTTTGGGGTGTCTTAAAGACATAGGACCCCTAATGAAAAGGATTCACCCCCTCAGGATGTCACTGGGATGAGATCCCTGAAACCAAGAACCTCGGATAAGAAGGCCAAAAAGCACAATGTAGGCTGCAAAGCACAATGCAGACAGAAAGGCACATTATTTTCTAAGGAGTGGTGGAATATCCAGACTAAGACACCCAAGCAGGGAGAACCACCATCCATCTTCAACTCCTTCAGAAACTACAGTAAGTTAGATTATGACATTTGGAACATAGTAGAGGAAAAACAACCGTTCTAGGAGGAAACTTAAGGGGATTCAAAACCTCAGTCACCATCCTTCCAGGCTAGAGATAGTATTAGGGACAGCTCGACTGCAGAAATTTAGAAACTCAATGCAGGGGAAAATGTTTAGAGAAAGGGTTCTTACTAAACCCCTCTTAATAGAACACCACAAGGGTGCCATGAACTGACCTCTATAGCTAAATGATGTTTACACAAAGGAAGCACCATCCCAAGGCAAGAAAGAGGAGCACGATGGCTACTGAAAGGAACTAACCCAGCCACCAAAAGCAATGGGAAGACTAGACAGGAAGCCAAGCCCTTGGTGGCAATGCCTAGGAGCTAAGCCCTTGAGGAGCAAGAGCTGATTGAGTATTTTTATGGCTCTCCACCCTTGAGGGGCAGAGGAAGGGAACTTGCAGGAAACCAGGTGAACCATAATCCATGAAGAAAATAGCATTGAAGATGCTGCCGATGTGGTCTGCACAACTGTGTGTTCTGCACAGCAAAAGGAGTCCCTGCAGAATTAGAGATCCTACTGTCTGGTGACGGAAGTCATAAATGCTACATCAAGAGGTGTTGATAAGTCAATCTGCATAGCTAAAGTTTCCCCAGAGTATAGAACAATCTCACACAAAGGTCAGAAACAGTGTCATAGAAGCATAGGGCAGGGAGCGCAAGCAAACCAGAAGTTATAAAATTCACCAGTGGCATTTTATTATTAACAAAAATAAATTAAATTTGTACAGATAGCTCTAAATACAAAAATCCTTCATATGAAAGTATTTTTACAATCTCCAGTTCACTCTTCCTAAGCAAAACCTTGCTCTCTTTAATCAGATGTATTTTCCTGGCAGTTTACACTCTGCATCCTGTTCTTGTAAATTACCTTCCTGAGGCTAGTCTGACATGCGACAGAATTGAATATTCTGTCCCAGGGCTGATCTCCTGTTCACAATTTTGCAAACAAGCTTGTGGATCTTCAAATACATCTCAGTGTCAAACCTCCTGTATTACAGATGATCTTTCCCAATAAACTCAGACCTGTTCTGCAAAAATTTCAACAATATAATCATATGCACTGGCAAACCAAGGGATCCCAGTTTCACATATATATATATATATATATATATATATATATATATATATATATATATATGCAATGGGGAGAATAAAAAAGCACTGGCAAACCAAGGGATCATAGTTTCACATAAAGATTCATATATATATATACATACACACACACATACATACACACACACACACACACACACACACACACACACACACACACATATATATTTATGCAATGGGGGTGAGAATAAAAAGTGCCAAATAACACCAGTATTTTTGTCTGGTCAGACCTACAGTGAGAATATCGCATTTATCCTCACTGTAGGTAATAACCAGGCACTATCTGCACTTCAGCACAACTGCTCACAAATGTTTTGATTGGTGGGAGCTGGCAGCATGAGCAGCACAATCAGAATGAACCTGCTCACTTGCATTCCAGCTCCCACTGGCAGTTTCATTTCTCTCCAGCAGCACACAGAACAGTTTCATTTTCTCCCCTGTTCTTTCACTGTAACTTATTAAAAAAAAAAACTTTCAGCTTCGCACAATGTTAATTAACATTTCTCTTAAATTCAAATATAGAGCCGGCCCGTCAACTGGCGGTTAGATTTCGGCTTAATGGCAACCCTCGATTCGAGAGCGGACTCGGGTCGCTGGAAGAACCCGGCGGGAGAGATACGGCGTCCTATGGACTACTCTCCTTCTCCGGGGAGGGTGGGATAGTGCTCGAGCACTAGTGACCTCTGGCGGAGGCCGGGTGCCACACAGCTACCGCACACACATTCTGAGGCGGGCGGACGCCTGACGCCATTGCACGACCCCTCCTCCCCGAAAACTGGAAATGGACGGCGGCCGCCCTCCATGAAGCCCCGCCTCGGCTTTAATTAGCCCCCAGGCCAGCCCCTCAGGCCTATTCCGGTCTGCGGGATGTCTCCTCCTCCTCCGCATCCATGGCCCGCGTGGGTAAGCCACTGGGTATCGGATGGCCTGAGGCCGATCTGGGGTGGAAGCCGTCGGCCCGTGACCGGGCTGAAAGTACCGGGCGGCCGGCAGCTAGGTGGCGGAGAAAAATGAAAATAAAAAAAAATAAAAAATTCCAAAATACCAGACAAAACACAATTAATTTTTTTCATTGTCTGCCCCACCCCACATTCTTTCACTTCAAATATTTAAAAAAACTTTTAGCCTGACATGAAACATTAACTTCCTTCAAACCCCAGCACACAAAAAAGCAACTGACTCTCTCTTTTTTACTCTTACCACGTTCCCCAGCAGCACAATGGCACAGCATCCTGATACAAAAGTTCAGTTTTATGGAACACAATGCTCAGTCATCTGGAAACAAAAATAAATAAATAAAAACATACCTATTTTAAAAATAAAAATGAAAATTACACTGATGATATTTTCCCCTCGAGCAGTTTGACCTATGGCATCACTCGTGGCTTCGCCACTCGTGATTTCAAAAGTCAAACTGCACTCGGGGAAAATATCAGAGATATTTTCAATGGGGGCATTGCATATCATATATATATATATATATACCACAGAAAAGCAAGGGGAGTAAAAAAGATTAGATACAGTGAGTGAAGGAGGGTAGATAGCATGAAGAAAATTGTGGGACAATTGGAGTGGCCAATTCTTAGGTGCCACAAAATATTTGATTGCATAGTCAGGCAAGACACTGACAAGAAGCAAAATAGAAGAGAACAAGGGGGGGCGCTGATGAGCAGCTAGCTGAACAGACGTGAATTTCCGTGCTGCTCCCTCTTTGCGGCTATAAATATTAAAAGTTAAAAAGTGCCCAACAGTGTGGAAACCGTGTAGCAGATGGTGTGCGTACTTGGGATGGATGAATATTTGGCATCAGGATCCTCTAAGAGCCAGAGGACTGCGACAAAAAGCACAAAGAAAGAGGGTGATGGTGACCTAGTCTCCTTCTCAGCAGCGGAGGTGGCGGCCCTCGGAAGAGAGGTTACGGGGCAGGTTATAGGGAGCACGACAGGGAACTGTATCAATTAAAGCAGAAAGAAGTAGGAAAGGCAGTCAGAATAGCAAAGGCACAAACCGAGGAAAAAATAGCCAACTTGGTCAAAAAGGGGGATAAAGCCTTTTATAGGTACATTAGGGAGCATAGAAAGGTTAAGGGAGGGATAGTGAAGATTAATAAAGGAGGAGGAGGTGGGCAGAGAGGAGACAGTGAAAAGGCAGAGATACTGAATGAATACTTTGCTCAGTATTCACAAAAGAAGATAAGGAGCAGTTACCTAAACCAGACAATAGAAGCACTCTGGGTAGGGGGGTTGATACCAGTCCATTCACAGAAGAAAGAGTCCTGAAAGAACTCCTAAAACTCAAGGTGGACAAAGCAATGGGGCCTGACGGGATTCACCCCAGAATCCTAAAAGAACTAAGGGGGGACCTAGTGACACCACTGACCGCACTTTTTAACAAATCATGGCAGGATGGGGTGGTACCTGAGGACTGGAGGAGGGCAGATGTGATTCCCCTTTACAAAAGTGGGAGCAAGGCAGAAGCAGGAAACTACAGACCTGTAAGTTTGACCTCAGTGGTAGGGAAAATGATGGAATCACTTCTGAAAGAAAGAATTGTTGAGTACCTAGAGGCCAGCGGGGCACAGGACCCAAAGAAACATGGATTTACAGCAGGAAGGTCATGTCAGACTAATCTAATTGATTTCTTTGACTGGGTGACCAAAGTAATAGACCAGGGAGGGGCTGTGGATTTGGCCTACCTAGACTATAGCAAGGCATTTGACACAGTCCCACACAAAAGATTAATAATCAAGTTAACCAGCCTGGGAGTGGGTCCCAGGGTGGTAGCCTGGGTAGCGAACTGGCTGCACAACAGGACACAGAAGGTAATAGTGAATGGAACACATTCAAGAAAGGGGTTACTAGTGAAGTACCTTAGGCTCAGTACTGGGTCCAATCCTCTTTAACATCTTTATAAGTGACATTGCAGAGGGTCTGAGGAAAGGTATGCCTCTTTGCAGATGACACAAAGATCTGTAACAGAGTTGATACACAAGAGGGGTAGAAAAGATGAGAAGGGACTTGGCAAGGTTGGAGGAATGGTCAGACATATGGCAACTTAGATTCAATGCAAAGAAGTGCAAAGTAATGCATCTGGGAAACAAAAACCCAGGAGAAGAATACACAATAGCAGGGGAGGTACTAACCACAACAAAAATGGAAAGGGACCTGGGAGTAGTCATATCAGATGACCTAAAGGTGGGTAAGCAATGTGAAAAGTCAGTAAGGAGAGCCAGGGGGATACTGGGATGCATAGGAAGGGGCATCATAAGTAGAAAAAGGGAAGTGGTTATCCCTCTATACAGACAGTTGGTGAGACCCCATCTGGAGTACTGTGTGCAGTTTTGGAGACCTCATCTACGCATGGACATAGACAGGATTGAAGCAGTCCAGAGGAGGGCAACTAAAATGGTGCAGGGTCTACATCAGAAACCATATGAAGAGAGACTGAGAGAGCTTAATATGTATACCTTGATGAAAGGAGGGACAGGGGGGACATGATAGAAACGTTCAAGTACCTCAAGGGAATCAACAAAGTCCAGGAGGATAGCATCTTTCAGAAAAAGAGATGTGTAAGAACAAGGGGGGACGGCTCAGGGGTAATGTGAGGAAAGTCTTTTTCATGGAGAGAGTGGTGGATACATGGAACAGCCTTCCTGAGGAGGTTGTTGGGTCTAAAACAGTGAGGGAATTCAAACATGCATGGGACAGACACAAAGCAATTGTAGTGGGGGGTTGCAGGAAGCAGGCTGTTAGTTAACTAGAATCTGCAGCTTATCCTTTAGGTAGGGAAATGGGCAGACTGGGTGGGCCAAGTGGTCCTTATCTGCCGTCAAAGTCTATGTTTCTATAGCAGCGCTGGAGCCCCGACTAATTAAACTCAAAGGAAAACTGGACCTGAAACTGCAAGAGATACTAGAGCAGCAGGTGGTTCAGGCTGGCAGAATGACAGAGATGGAGGAGAGAATATCACACATGGAGGACGAGCTGCTGGTGACTCCTGGGCTCGTGGTGGCACTTCAGAAGGAGCTGAATGAGCTAAAAGATGCAGTTGACTACCAGGAAAACTATCACAGGCGTTTGAATCTCAGACTGAGAGGGCTGCCGGAGGGTATGGAAGGGAAAAGTGTGCTGGACTTTCGTTCGAAAGTATTGCCTGGGCTACTAGGCCTACAACCAGCAAAGGGTAAATTAAAGCTTGAGAGGGCCCATCGGGCCGTGATGCCCAAACCCCTGAATGACCAGCCACCGAGGCAGATAATATTTAGGTTCCACCACTTCCAGGATAGAGAACTTATGCTGAAGGCGTATCGGGAGAAGGGAAGGGTGAAATGTGAAGACCACCATCTATTTATGTTGCAGGATTATTCGGCCAGGCTCTTGAAAAGAAGGAAGGTATTCAATAGCATTATGCAGCAACTGCGTGATCTGAAAGTGAAAAACTTCTGATTTACCCAGCTACTTTAAAAATAAAGCATGAAGGTGCTACATATTCGTTTTGGGAAGTGGAAAAAGCAGAGGAGTTTGCAAGGAGCTTGAGACAAAAGCTGCGCTGAGACCTGTATGGAGAACTGGGACAGGGAGCCGAGAGCTCTGTAATGAGATTTGAGAGATGAGACACAGATGTAAATGTGGAGGATCGCTGGCTTATATTTGGTTCTGGAGATCGTGTTTTGATAAAGTTCGTGCTGGAGAGGACGGAAGGCTCTGAGAGGATGGGGACATTGCCATGTATTAAAAAAAAAAAGGATTTGGGGGACTTGGAATTGGACAAAAAATGGCAGGATGCCCAGAAAATGGTGGAGAGAGACATAGAGGAAATGGACAAAGGCAGACCATAAGGATATGGCGAGAGGAAGAACTGGACTTAGTGGTGGAGTTATTTGGATGCGAGAGAGACTGCCATAAGCCCAGTGATGGAAGGAACTGTCTCGAATAATGTCTGGGTGCAGGTAGGAGGGTGGGTGGGGAGAGGGACTTAGCGCGGTGTTTTTTTAGCGCGGCATGCTTTCCCTGCTAGCCCTTGCTGATACCCTCAATTGTATGGAGCAAATTTGTCTGACATTAACTAAAAGGGGGGGGGAATAAGGCAGGGAAATGGGGAAATTGAAAATGATGGATCTGAAAGGAAATAGGATGGAGAAAAATGAACTGGGGGGTTAGGAGAAGAAATACGCTGGAAGTGGATAGGGATGGTTATTATGGGGCACAAAGGTTATGTGGCCGTTGGGGGGGAGTGTGGAAGCGCCTGTTGCAGTACCTGGGGATGAGGCAGACACTTGAGTCAGGGAGACTATTAGTGTCTAAGGACCGGGGGAGAGTGCAGGGAGTGGGAGGTGGAAAGGTAAGGACTGAACTGGGGGGGGTGGATATTTCAAGATGAAAAGGAAGAGGAGGACATGGGGATGGAAGGGAGGGGTAAAGAACAAAGGAAGCAGTGGAAAATGGCAGGGGGAGGAGTTCACATGGAAGATGGAGGGAAGGAAATTAATAAAGGAGAAATGAAGGGGGCGACATGGTGGGGGAATAATGGGTCAGAGAGGGAAGAAAGGGAGGGGGATGTGTGTGTATATAGTTATCTGTTTAAAATGTTACTGAAAGTGTGTGTGTTCTTATTACAGTTTCTTGTTTTTTATGAACAAAGTGCAACCAAAGAAGTTAGATATATAAACATTCATGTAAATGATGGAAAGATGATGATGAAAGGGAAACAAGAAGTATACGTGGATGGCGATTAGTAAAAATGTTAATGTAATTACCTGGAATGTCAGGGGTATTACAAATCCAGTAAAGAGGTCTATGTTGCTGACAGCCCTTAAAAGAGGGGGCGCCCATATAGCTTTGCTACAAGAAACGCACCTAACAGAAGTAGAGCATGCTAAACTGGCTAGGGGATGGGTGGGGAAATGCTATGCGGCCTCGGCCTCAGTGCATAAAAGGGGGATGGCAATATTAATACATAAAGGGCTGAACCTAGAGGTACAGACAATAATAAGGGACACGAAGGAAGGGAGATATATTTTTATTGTGGGGACCCTGGACGGGGAGCAGATGACTCTGGGAGCAGTATATGCCCCAGTGGTGTTAGAACACCAATTTTATGCCTCTTTGCTGGATTTATTGATACGGGAACAATTCCCAGGGCTAATAATGGGGATTTGAACTGGCCATGGACCTGAAAATGGACCACTCTGAGGGGAAGGGGAGAAGTTCAGGAGCAATGCAACAATGGCAAGAGGGAATGGCGGAATTGGAAATGGTGGATGTATGGCGAACAGCAAACCCAGGAGCGAGAGAGTATACGTTTTCTTCGAACCCCCATAAAATATGGACGAGGATATATTATATATATGCTACAAGGGAATGGTACACGTGGGTGGGGGAGGTACAGCACAGCCCAATACATGTCTCAGACCATGCTATGGTGATAGTGAAAATATAAGGTAGGGAAAGATGGGGGACACCCCCTGCATGGAAATTCCCCACTTACTTGGCCCAGAATGAGGAATTTAGAAAGCGCCCGGAGGACAGCTGGGATCTCTTCATGGCTACAAATGATAAGGAGGGCACCTCGAGTAACATTTTATGGGAAACATACTAACATACTAAAATTCCAGCAGAATAGGCCTAATGGTCTCTCGAGTCTGCTCGATTGGTCAGCCCCCACCCTGGGTGCTGACCTTGCTGCCTTCTCTGGCTTCTCCCCTCCCAGTTCGGGATATTCTTGCTGCATTGGATTTTGCTTCCAGAATCCTTCCCTGTACCTGTCCCAGCCCTCTTGAACCTCCACTGTCCTCTGCCTCCACCAGCCCCTAGGCAGTGCATTCCATGGCTCCACCACCCTCTCAGTGAAGTAGCACCTCCTTTCTCCCTGAATCTTCCCCCTCCAGCTTCCACCCATGCCCTCTAGTGGCCCCCCTCCTCCTTCTTTCGAAGCACCCTGACTGTTCCTCCCCTATTTACCCTCTTCATTACTTGAAGACCTCTGTCATGTCCCCCTGGTCCCTTCTCTTTTCCAATGTGTACATATTTAGCTCTTTGAGCCTCTCCTCATAGGTCCTGTCCCCCAAGCCCCAAATCATTTTGGTTGCCCTCCAAATGGTATTTATGCGGGGACCAATTATTAAGTATGTATCCCGTATAAAGAAAAAAAGATGCACACAGAGAAAGGAACTAGAAAGTAAACTAAAGGAATTAGAGAAGAGAGTGGCCCGAGGGGAAAAGGGGGAGGCCATTCGGACACCGGGAGTAATTCGGGAGGCTCTGAATGCGCACCTAAGGTCAGAAGTGGGGAGAACTAATATGTTTAACAGAAGATACATATTTGAGTGGGGAAATAAACCAGGTACAATGGTGGTTAACCTTATGAAGGGACACAGAAGGATGAATTGAATTTTGGGAGTGAGGGATGAAAAGGGTACAATATAGAGTAAGGAAAAGGAGATAGGAAATGCTTTCAGGGCCTTCTTTCAAAAGCTGTACCGGGCAGAGGACGAGGGAACAAAGGAAAGGATGATAGAATTTTTAGAGAAAATAAAAGTCCCGAAAGCCACACAGGAGCAGAGAGAAAGGCTAGGAAAACCAATAACAGAGGGGGAGGTGTTGAGAGCTATTCGAAAGTTACAGAAAGGGAAAGCGAGTGGCCTGGATGGGTATCCAGTGGAATATTACAAGTTGTTGGGGACCCGAGCTGCAAAGGGATTGTGCAGAGTATTTCAACAGGGAGAAAGGTTAGAAGAGGTTAGCTTGCCAGATACATGTTATGATGCTAGTATATGCATCATACCAAAGGAGGGAAAGGACCCTGCCCTGTGTGCCTCGTACAGGCCAATATCATTGTTGAATTGTGATTTGAAGATAATGGCTAATGTTTTGGGCAGTAGATTAGAGGAAATCCTACCGGGGCTGGTTCACCCGGACCAAATGGGGTGTGTTAAAGGACGACAGTCGTATCATAACATGAGGCGGCTACTTAATGTGCTTTGGAGGGCAGGAAGGGGAAAGGAAGATATTGGGATCCTCTCGATGGACACGGAAAAAGCGTTCCATAGGGTGGAATGGAATTATTTGTTGGAAATATTGGGGAGGTTTGGTCTGGGTGAGCCGCTCCTAGGGTGGGTAAAGGCAATGTACAGAAAGTCCAGGGCTCAGATAATTGTAAATGGGGGCAGATCGGAGAGTTTTAACTTGGAGAGAGGTACGAGGCAGGGCTGCCCGCTCTCCCCGCTATTGTTTGCACTTGCTATAGAGCCTCTGGCAGTGGCAATTAGAGAAAGTAAGGACATACAGGGGTCGGGAGGAGAGGGTAGCTCGCAGCAGAGGCTGGCACTATATGCGGACGATATGTTGTTGTTTATGAAGAATCCTAGGAGTTCTGTCCCTGCTCTCTTGGCCTTGATCGAGGAGTTTGGGAAATATTTGGGGTATAAAGTTAATCTGGGAAAGTCAGAAGTTATGTGGCTTAAAGGATCGGGTGAGGAGATTAAACACTGGGGACTCAAAGTGGTGGGGGAGAGCATGGCATATTTGGGGTTGCAGGTGGGTAGATCGTTGGGGTCACTGTACAACTTAAACTATACCAAATAGATAAAAATTATAAAAGCGGATCTAAGAAGATGGGAGCATCTGCCCGTGTCATGGTTGGGTAGAATTAATATAATAAAAATGAATGTGCTGCCTAGGATCCTGTACCCCTCACAAATGATACACCTGGGCCTGTCCGAGGAGGATGTGAATAGGTTGGAGAAGGCCTTTACTGCTTCTATTTGGAAAGGGAAGCGTCCGAGGTTGAGTCTAGGGAAGTTAAAAGCAGATAAGGAAAAAGGGGGTTTAAACTTTCCAGACTTGGAGAACTACTTTCTGGCCATACAACAAAGATATGTGGTGGACTGGGTGCATAAACCTGAAGTGGCCAGATGTGTGGAATTGGAACAGGGAGAGGCACAGGGGAAATTAACGGCATATCTCTACAGTAGAGGGCCAAGGGCGTATAAGATGGGAAAAGAAGTGAATCCCTTGGTAGTACAGGTACTGGTGGCTTGGAAAGTGTTGAAGAGGAAAGGATGGACACAAGGGAAAGAGACACTCTTGTTGCCAGTGGCGGGGAACCCCTATTTCTTGCCAGGAATGGAGGGTATAGGATTTGGGAACTGGGAGCGAAAGTGAATAGGTAGTTTGGGACATCTATTGGTGAACGGGCAGTTCTGCTTGTTACATGAGTTGCAAGAAGTGGTAGGAAAGGATAAGAGGGATAGGTTCCGGTACTTCCAGACAAGGGCATATATGGGAAGTTTGGGAAAAGAAAATAAGGGGCTGTATGAAGTGGATCCGGTTGAGAGGATGATATATGCAGCTAAAAAGCAGGAAAAGTGGTTTATAGGCAGGGCTGCTAAGAGAGGAAAGGCAATATTGCCAGACAGGACAGTAAGGACCAGGAAATTGTGGGAGAGGGACCTTGGGAGGGAGATATCGGACCAGAACTGGATACTGCTGCTACAGATACACACTGGAATAATGATATGCAACAAATATAAGGAGGCCTACTTTAAGTTCATACACAGGGTATACCTACAACCGGTAATTGTACATAAGGTGCACCCAGAAGTGTCGCCCTTATGTGGAAGGTGTGGCTCGGAAAGGGGAACATATTTATTTAGCTTTTGTTAACCGGGTAGGTACAGTAGACAAGTTGTATGCCTATTTTCAGGAACAACCCGGGAGAGTACAACAGATATTACAGACACATCATTACAGCGTAGCAGGTAAACAAGTACAATATTGTAACTTAGTACATTGAGTCAACAAAACAAACAGGCAGTATGTACACTGCTTTTGGGAATGCCCGATACTACAGAGATATTGGAGGGAGATAGTGGACAGAATGGGAAAGATAGCCAGAAGGAAGTTGCCAATGGACCCCTTGGGATGTTTATTTGGAGTGGAGAATGGGGAGGAGGAAGAATGGGTTCCGCTCCCTAGGTGGATTAGGGTGTTATTCATCCTGGCTCAACATTGGATTCAGAATACATGGGTTTCGCAGACAACACCAACAGTGCAAGGGTGGTGGAGGACGGTGCTACAGACTTTGGGGCTTGAGAGGCTGATGTATGTGTTGGGAGGAAGAGAAGAGGGATTTGAAAGACACTGGGCCCTGTTCTTGGCCTCCCTTATGGAGGAAGAAGTTGGATCTATGGGAGCGTACAGGAGGATAAGAAAGGGAAGGAGGAAGTGAAGAGAGGTATGTGAAAGTAGTAAAGATGAAATGGTGAAGGTGAGGCTAATGAGGATGGAAAGGAAAGCTAAGAGAGTGGATAAAAATGACAGAAGAGTGTGGAAAAGATTGGATGGAGTAGAAGATTGAAGGTACTTGGCAAGAGAATAATGGCTGCACTTTGTTTTGATTTGTCTTGATTTGTTTTGATTTGTTCTGATTTGATCTGATTGGATTTTAGTTAATCTTATTTTATAATATATTATCTGATATAATTTTAAACCAGTATAATTCAACGTAATGCAACTCTAGAAATCAACTGCAACATTGTGTGGAATGAAGTGAAGAGATTGATCTCTGCGAAATATAATGGTAGTAACTGGATGAATAAGTTATGTATTTGATTGTATGTAGTAGCTTAATGGAAAAGCAAATAAAAATATTACACAAAAAAAAAGAAGAGAACAAAATAGTCCTTGCTTTTAACTTTCTCTGTACAGCAAATAGGACAGGAGCATAACCCAACTCTGTCACATACTGCCATCTTTAAGAGAGATTTTTTTTTTTGTCCCAGTCTTTTATTTAGGTCTCAAAGAAACCTGCACTCCGGGGGGAAAAAAAAAACACCACACTTCACCACTATTTGCAAATAGCAGTGAAGTGTGGCTTTTTCTTTTTTTGGAGTGCAGGTTTCATTGAGACATTTTGTATTCAGTTGGGCTAGCCGCCCATTCTCACCACCAGTCCTGCACCGAGGTGTTCATGGTCCCACTCTGAACTACTTCATATAGAATGTATCTGGTTGATCCTGCATCCCTCCCCACTGGCTTTTTAAATTTAAGAGCCCCTAGCGGTGCACCCACAACCTCCTGTGGATGTCCCAGTCTAGCTGCCAGTCTATACCTAATCTCGGTATAGCACCAAGACACGCATGTTCCAAACTGGAGTTACTGGAAGCTCCGCTGTACAGTAATCCTATGGACGCTTCCTACAGCTGTGCCCTGCATGATACATCATCCTCAGGGCAGCTACAAGAAGTTGTAGGCGCACCGCTAGGGGCTCTAAGTTTTAAAATTCTTGCAGGGGAGGGATGCAGGATCAACCAGGGCTTGACAAATTTTAAAATTAGGTACTTGTCCACGGACAAGTGGCTTGTCCAAAAGTAGTTGTCCCAGTGCTTGAGTTGGTAGTCCCGGTATAAGATGGCATATTTTTAACGGAAAGTATCAAACTACAGAAAAACTCAATGGATTTATTGTAGTAGTTATTTAGTGTTGAAATAGACAATAAGGAGAATAAATAATATGATTTTATTTTTGTCAGCAGCATGGCAAGGCTGCGAGCATAGACAAATTTAGCATTAGCAGCAAGGAACTGACAGCAAGTGTGGTTGCAGCAGCAGCAGCACAGAGTGCCGGCCTGCAGCACAGTGAGAACATCATTACAGCAGAGTAGCAGACAGTACAGCATCAGCATCGGGAAAAGTTACAGGAAGCCTGAGCTTGCTCCAGCCGGAGCATCATATTCAGTCATGTCGTCATCAAGACTAGTGACAGCCTCAGGGACATTTTCGCGTGAATCAGCAGAACTAGTAGTTGAACTAGCATGACCATGATGACCATGAATGTGGCGTGTGCCAGGACCAGATAGTAGCCAGTGGTTGATAGCTTGATCCGATCAAAGCTGTCTAATGCAGGGCCTTCAACTGCTATATGCAGAAGTGACTGGAGCGTGTCATCAGCCAAACTTGTTCTTATTTTTGTTTTTATAAGATTCTGAATGGAGAATACTCTCTCACATTTAGCAGTAGACACACTCATAGCCAGTAAAATTTCTATTAGGTTAAAGATGTGAGCAAGCTGGGCAGGTTTCTCTCGTAGTAGTCGTGAATACACTTGCAGATATGGCTTGTCAACTGCAGACTTAAGCATTGCTTTTAATGCATAATACTCCCTTTTTATACTGGTTACATGATCTTCAGGAAAAAAGTTGTGAAAGTAGTCTAATAAATTACTTAAATCAGTTGTGCCAAATTGTGCAAGTTCTTCTCGTGACAGATCAAAATTTTTGAAATCCAAGCAACTGAACCATTTCAGAGGTTCTTCCGAGAAATTCTGAAAACGCTGATTAATGTAAGATGCTGCTGCATCTATTAAACTGTGCAGCTGTGTATCAGTCAGAAATTTACTTCTGGGCAGTTCCTTTGAAAGTAAAGGAACAATCTTGTCCTCACTGCCACGTTTTGAAATGAGGTAGTTCATGCATTTCTCTGCAGGATTATATTGGTTCAGAAATGATGTCATAAACTTTCCAGGTCTTGTTTTAGCTCAGTCAACTGAAGTAAGCATGTCTCAACGAGTTAGGGGACTTCTAATATTAGTAGGTTATCCTTCTGAAATTCAAGTGATAAATTTTTCAATATTGGCAGAAAATCTTGAAGAATAAACAGTGATTTTACAAACTGTACTGCGTGTGCATCTCTTAGAAGTGCCTTTGCTTTGGCTCCATCATCACCAGCAGAGTTTGACACATGTTCAAGATGCTGAATTACTGTAGGCAGGTTGACTTGAACAGCATGAACTGAACGTGTCTTACTTGCAAGCCAACGCACTTGCTTTATTGCACTGAAATGAGCCAACTCGGTGTGTATGACATCTGCTATTTCCTGTAGTTCCCGAAGTTTCTTGGGGCTGTAGTGGTAAAATTTAAAAATTCCTTTCAAGGTGTTTTCTACTTTTTTGAACAAAGGGATTTTTCATGATGTCGAGAACTGCTAACTCCAGTTTGTGGGCTACAAATGCATGGGTATTACAGTGGGGACATGTTCTGGTTTTGCTATGGTGCCACCTGTATGGCCCATCATCACACTGGCACCATCAAAGTTGGCACATACGAGAACTGGTCCAGATCTGCTCACATCGTTAAGGTCCGCAAAAGAAAGATCAACAGACTCAAGTGCAGAGGTTATTGCTTTAAAAACTCCATCTGCGTGAGAATGTTCAAGAGGTACAGCTTTAATTAACACAGTTGTAACTTTTTTCTTGCGCCATCAACAAAACGAAGGAAGACATTTTCCCACTCTACAATGCTTGCATCTGTACTGCCATCTGCAAGAACGGTAACGAATTTTGTATTTTGATAGTCTGGATCTGTGGTGTAGACATGACAGCTGATGTTGCGTTACAGAAATCTCTGGCCCGTTACCATTTAGTAATTGCTGCCGAGTTTAACCCCATTTTTTTCTTGCAATGTGCAAAGCCACTCCATATCTGAGAAAGGACGTAAATTTTTAGCCAAGGAATATGCGGTGTTAAATAAATGCCTCATTTTATTTTTGGTGACTTCCTCCATCTGAGAAAATGCATGATATATTGCAGTTTCAGATATGTTAAAATTGACTGCATGTTGACCAGTTTCGTGACTATGCTGGTTTGCACAAATTATACATAAAGAGCATTTCAATGTCTCTGTACTCCAGTCTTGGATAACAAATCACTGTGAAGCTCTGCATACAGTTCTACAACTAGGTGGTGATAAAAGGCTAAATCTGATCTGTGCCTACAATCCTCTGAAGGGGGCTCTCCCTGGCTTAAATGGGCTCTTGGATTATCTGGCCACTCTAAACGGTAGATCTGAAGTCATACTTATGGCAGACTTCAACCTAGACCTATCACGGAGTCACACCGGTACATATACTGAAGCTCTCGCCCGACTTAACCTCGCTCAACTTATCTCTAGCTCTACATGCATCTCTTCCTACTCGGAGCACCAATCTCTCCTGGACTGGATGGCTACAAATAGAGCAAATAAAATAATTGCTGCAGGGACCTTTTCGGATTCTGTTAGTGATCACCTGCCTACGTTCTGTATCTGGAATGGCCACTGCCTTAAACCCCCCAAGAATCATTCAATTTCGGGATTTTGCCAAACTAAACCGAACTGCACTTCTCAAGGATATTAGTAATATAGACTGGTCTCCCATCTATCACACTGATGATGTAAACACAGCACTTGAATACCTGATATCTCAGCTTCTGGCCCTTCAGGATCTGCACATCCCTCTGGAAAAAAAAGACATCTTAGGGGCTCCCCTAATAAATGGCTTAAAAAAGACCTCCTTCGAGCCATGATAAAAAGAGACAAGGCCTGAACCTTGGCAAAGAAGTCCCAACAATCAGAAGACTGTGTTAACTATAAACAACTGAGAAATGCCTGCAAAAAAGATATTCGGAAGGCTAAAAGGAGCTACTGCCTTCAGCTTCTCCAATCTTCAGCGGGTGAGACCAGGGGTTTTTGGAACCACATCAAAAATTTCATTGGGCAAAGGCCCAAGACGGCCATTACCGGCATGACACTGAATGATGCAAACTGTAACAAGTTACCTACTATTGCTAATGCTCTTAATGCGCAATTCTCGGATCTGTCTGAATACACTGAGAAATTCAACCAACCTCTTTCACCTCCTCCTGAGGTGCAACTTTCGCATGAAACCCCTTTTCATCTCACATTAGTCTCCTCCACCGAAGTGCTGCATCTCCTCAAATCAGTATCCACCTATGGAACTGCTTGCCCAGATGGGCTACTGCTAAGCTTCTTGAAGCAGGCAGCCCCTGCCCTTGCTCTTCCTATTGCAAGAATCTTTAATCTTTCCATAATAACCCAAACGGTACCAACATTGTGGAAAACCGCTCACGTTGTCTCTGTTCACAAAAAGGGGGATACCAAAAATATGTCAAACTATAGACCAATTGCCATTCTCTTTACCCTAAATAAACTTTCAGAAGGCCATCGCTACTCGGGCCACAAATTACCTGCACCTTAACAACCTTATATCCCCTACCCAGCATGGATTCCGAACAGGACACAGCACCACAACTGCTCTACTTCAGCTGACAAATGCAGTCCTTACAGCGATGGATAAGAGCCTGCTCACTGGCGCTATATTTATCAATCTCACAAAGGCATTTGACCTTGTGAATCACTCTCTGCTACTTTCCAAACTGTCCCGCCTTGGCTTTGACCTGTCGTCCATCTCCTGGTTCGATAGCTACCTCTCAGGGAGGTTGCAGTTTGTCCAAATTGAATCCACTGTCTCAGATCTTTCCCCTACCTCTGTTGGAGTCCCCCAAGGATCCATTCTTGGCCCACTACTTTTCTCCCTTTTCATTAACAACTTGCCCTCCCTTCCCTGCTCCTCCTCATTAATCCTTTATGCCAGTGACATGGTGCTTCTCTCCAGTGGTAAAGATCCCTTATCAGTAAGAGCACATCTTCAAGCAGACTTCAGCTGCTTGCAGGAGTGGTTACTACAGAACAGGCTCTAATGAATGCTAAGAAAACTGTAACTATGCTTTTGGCCCCCATCAAGAATCAGATCTCTTACTCCAGACTTATTGATACATTCTCTAGATGACTCCCTCTGAATTGCTACCTCCTTCAGGTATCTAGGAGTCACTCTCGACCCATCTCTTGACTTTAACTTCCACATTGCGCTACATGTAAGACAGTTTACTCAAAACTTGGTCTTGCCTTTAAAATTAGGTCCTCCCTCAATGATGCTTACCAGCTTGCTATTGCACAAGGATTTCTCCTCCTGCTCTAACATATTGCTCTCAGGTTTACCTTAAAGCTAGCAAAGGAGCACTCCAGAAATGGAGCACCTGCTATAACAGTATATGCAGATTTGCTCTCCGCTCACAGACTTACCATCATTGCCTGCTCTACTCAGAACTAAATTGGCTCTCCCAGACTCGCTCAGACACTATTCTGCAGGCTGTACAATTGATAATATGATCAGAATGGGGTCCTCTAAATACCTTGCCGAACTATTAACTCAGCCTCCCAAGCATACCTCCTCAGGGCATCTGCTCAAACCCAACTTGAAATTCCAGATATCTCACACAAAAGGAGAACGATCCTTTGCCATATCTGCCCCCGCTCTGGAACTCCATTCCTCCCACATCAAACTCTCCAAATCCCACAAGGCCTTTAAACTGAGTCTTCAGGCACACCTATTAGAACTGACTGCTGCTCTTGTGCTGTAACTTGAGCTTCTCTCCTAGCATTTTCTCCTCCTATGGCACTTACTGATTTCCTACTGGTCTCCAAAATCTGAAAGTTTCCCACATCCAGCAGAAATCCTATTGTTATAATGCTACTCATTTAAGTTTTGTTTGCTGTTTGTCGCTTCAGTTTAGTCATTGATGGATCATCAGATGAAAATAATTAATGTAATGTTATCTGTTTCTCTTTGTCGTTACTGATAATGACTGTACCTGGCTGTATACTGTTCAAATGTTTGTTCTCACCTCATGCTGCGTCATGAAATACTCTTTAATGTTGACTCTGGTCTCCCCTGTCTGTACTTTCCCGGGTCGTGCCTGAATATAGGCAACATTGTTGTCTAGTGTACTTACCCGGTAAACAAAAACCAAATAAATAAAATAATAAATATGTGGATTCGATTTCTCATGGGCTCTCATGGACTCAATTCTGAAATTATTTGAACCAGTGGCAAACACGTTAGGTTGTTTTGAATAAGCAGGAGTCGCAAGAGTGGGATATTTCTCACAGGCAAAGCAGTACATGACGTATTTTTGGTCATCATACCTTAACCAGGTATACTGATTTAGCCAGTGATGCTGAAATGTTAGAACCCTTTTTTCAACATCATATTTTTTATCTTTGCTTCTTTTCTCAGTGTTTATTTCCTCATCATCTAAAATGAAAGATCGCTTTACCTGTACTGAACCAGAATGTGATGGCACTGAACTGCTGCTACTGTTATGCTCACTCGTTTCAGAAACTGGTACGGTCAAGTTAGACTGATCTCCTGTTATGTCTACAAACACAGACCCAGACCGAGAACCTTGTCGCTTTTTTCCTGACTACTAGTAGGGCGGGGGTTGTTGGGGCTGGCTTTCAGACTGTGAAGAAGGCCCAGGGTCAGGCTCTTTACTTTTTGTTTCTGATGAAGATTTTTTCCCTGTCCAAAGGGAAAATAGAGTAGCTTGCTTTGGCTTATTTTGTTGCATTATTTTAACTATCTTCTATGCTGCAATTGTGAAATAAACTAATAAAGATTGTTGTATTATTGTACACAATAAAATTCTATTTTGTGTTATCTTTGTGTGTGTTGTGTTACTGTAATTTTTTTTACCTTAAGCTGTTGTGCTTATGCAGCACTACAAGAGGCAGGACAGAGGTGGGTAGGTGGGAGGGGGCTGAGTCCAGAGCCGGACGGAGTACTAGCAGGAAATTGCTTTTTCCCTTCTCAGGGCAGGTTTGGTCTCACAGCCACTCACAAACAAACACTTCCACCAGTGTAGCTAGTACTGGTAGGTTTATTTTATTTTTTCGGTGTCCCTAAAAATGCCTTTTCCCTTCTCAGGTCAGGTTTGGCCTCACAGCCGCACACACTTACACCTCCACCAAAAGTACTAGCTAGGGTTTATTATTTTCTTCTGTGTAGTGTCACTGTCACTTTTCACACAAAAAATGTTTTTCCCCTTCCTATAGGTGTGTAGGTGGAGGGGCTGGGTCCAGAGCCGGACGGAGTACTAGCAGGAAATTGCTTTTTCCCTTCTCAGGGCAGGTTCGGTCTCACAGCCACACACAAACAAACACTTCCACCAGTGTAACTAGTACTGGTAGGTTTATTTTATTTTTTCGGTGTCCCCAAAAATGCCTTTTCCCTTCTCAGGTCAGGTTTGGCCTCACAGCCGCACACACATACACCTCCACCAAAAGTACTAGCTAGGGTTTATTATTTTCTTCTGTGTAGTGTCACTGTCACTTTTCACACAAAAAATGTTTTTCCCTTTCCCCTTCCTAGAGTATATTTCTAAGAAAGAAGTCTGCAGTTGTTTTCAAATTCCTGTACCCTCTCCTCTCAGGGCAGGTTAGGTCTCACTCACAGCCCACTGCCACACACACCTCCACCAAGTACTTGGTAGGACAAACAAAGTACTAGCTAATAAGTTTATTTAAGGTAGCTATCTTTTTTTTTTTTGGGTATCAATCTCTCTTTATACTGCGACTGTTTACTTTATTAAGTATTCAGTTCTTTCCCTTCCACAATTTCCTCTACTCTACCCTTAGTCTCTCAGGGCAGGTTTGGTGGTCTTGCAGGAGGCACACATTATCAGTCAGGTCCAAGTCCCTGATCTCTGCTCTCTCTGGGAAGGCAGGCTTGTCTCACAAACACACACACACCCCAACCCTTATCACACGATTATTATTGAAATGTTTAGTAATTCCACAACTTAAATTCAACACACAATCACTTCCCCCACTTAGAGTCTCATGTTTTTTTGCCTTTATTTATTTGAGCTGTGTATCCTTTTATTTTTCTTCACTTCACGAGTCCACACATGAGTCCAAACAACACACACAGCTCCCTGAATTCAGTGTGCAGTGTTTTTGCTTAGTTCTCCCTTCTTTTATATATATATATAATCAGCAGATTGTTTTATCAGACTTTCCACTCTAAGCAAACTCTTTCTCCTCTCACATCCCCTTCCCCCCAAACTACAGATCCTCCTACTCTCCTGCTCCAAAATTCCCAATATATATTTGTAATATATTCTAACTTCTCTCTCCTATTACTGATTTGCTAGTGACTCACGGCAATCAGCCCCAAATACACAGTTTGACTGTGCTCCAAACAAACGATGTTTTCTCTGCCTCTCTCGAGCAATGGCGAAATAGCACGTTTGCCAAGCGTGCACGGAGCTAGTGCTACTGCCACTCTGAGAGCTCCAGTCCAACCCCTAATGCGATCACCAATAGCCAGGACTGACAGGACTGTACCATCAGCTATAGGCTGCCTAGCCTGTCAGTCTGGCTATTTTGACCAGTTACAAGCGCGTTTCTTCTTGGCGCCGCCCTTGCGCCTCCCCACAAGTGTCTGCTGGTGCCCGATTGCACAGTTAATTCGGGAGTCGGGACATGGGGCACGGTGGCTCGCGGCTGTGGTGCGGCGGGTGCGTGCATTCAACAATGCGCACAAAGACTCCATCTAGTGGCCAGCGAGAGAAAAGCAGGTAAAAACCTGCAAATTTTAAACTGCAGCATGGTAGTCCGTGGGACAAGCAGAACTCTGGCATCTGCTTGTCCCTACATAAAAAATGGTAGCCAGGACGTCGGGCTATAGGATTTGTCAAGCCCTGGGATCAACCAGATAAATTCTATATAAATCCAGGCACTGTAAGTAAAAAATGGCAACTTTCTGTGAAAATACTAATTGGGCTATGCCTCACACTGAGGTTGGGCTGTTTTTTAAGTGGATAATAGAAACATAGAAGTTGACGGCAGATAAGGACCGCAAGGCCCATCCAGTCTGCCCATTTCCTTTTCTAGCTTATAAATGTGCCATCGGCCTTTGCTCTGTCAGTGGCCTATCTATTCATACTCATTTGTATTGCTCCCTTATGCCTATCACATGCCTGTTTGAAGCCCTGCACTGTATTCATAGCCACCACTTCTTGTGGTAAGCCATTCCATGCATCCACCACTCTTTCTGTGAAAAAGAATTTCCTCACATTCCCCCTTAATTGGCCCCCCTCTAATCTCATGCTGTGTCCTCTTGTCCTGCTATTTTTCTTATATTTAAACATGTTAGAGTCTTTCACCTTGTTAATGCCCTTAAGGTGTTTGAATGCCTCGATCATATCGCCTCTCTCCCTCCTTTGCTCAAGGGTATACATATTGAGCTCTGTTAATCTGCCCTCATATGTCTTCTGATGCAGTCCCTGCACCATTGTGGTTGCCCTCTCTGGACTGCCTCAATTTGAGTTAATGTCCTTGTGAAGGTGTGGCCTCCCAATACTGCAGCGCAGTACTCCAGATGGGGCCTAACCAGTGTCTTGCAAAGAGGGATTATTACTCCTCTTACGACTTGTGATACCCCTTACTAACACCTAACACCCCTATCCTTACCTACTGCTTTAGAGGTCTGCTTGATGATTTCAGGTCATCAGTGATGATGATGCACAAGTCTCTTTCTTCCTTTGTGACTGCTAGCAACTCCCCTCCCAGCCTATAGGTGGCTTCAGGGTTTCTCTTCCCTATGTGCATAATCTTGCACTTCTTTGCATTAAACCCCAGTTGCCACTCTTCTGACCATTTTGCTAGTTTATCCAGATCTCTTCCAGATAAGTGGACGTTTCCCTTACAAGCAATTTTATTTATTTATTTGGGTTTTGGTAACCGGATAAATCCACTGAGACAATTACAGTCCCTTGTTCAGGGTCATCGCGGGGTCGAGAATCATCCTTGCAGATACAGTACAACAACAGTGCAGTTCTCATGTTACAAAGTACGTAACAGGCAGAGTACATATCACAAAAATTATTACAAGTATACAAACAATTGACTAAAAAGTTCTCTTGGAGAGTGAGATATGAAGCCTAACGCCTGATGCAAGCCTAAATAGAGCAGAAATGCTATATACAGGGCAGTTCTAGGACAAGGCAACATAGTATACATACAAGTAATGTAGATGGGAACAAAAAACAGATTTTCAAAACCTTCTCTTATTTTTCTTTTAACATTACTTTATAACATTTACAATTCATTATATATGCAGTATCCACTTTTCATATAGCAAACATTTCTGTTATGCACACACATTTTTTCAGTTTTCTGAATTCTAAATTTCTGGACCCTATCTGGACAGAAAATCAGCACTGACATTCTCTTTTCTGGATCTGTGCATCACTTTGAATTTAAATGGCTGTCATGCCGGGTACCACCTTGTGATTCTGGGATTGTTATCATTAATTTGATTAAGCCAGCAGAATGGATTGTGGTCTGTTGCAAGTACAAAATCAGCTCCCAGCTGATATAGCTTAAGGGCCACCATTACCATTGCACAGTAAGGCATTCTTTTTCAATAGTGGAGTACTTTGTCTGCCTGTCATGCAATTTCCTACTGACATACAGAATGGGATGTTCCTTCCCATCTATGTTCTGACTCAGGACTGCACCTAAGCCTACCTCTGATGCATTTGTCTGCAACAGAAATTGTTTCTCAAAGTCAGGATTTCTTAAAACAAGGGCTGAGCATAATATTACCCGAGTGGGATTATCTTCCCATGTTTCTTTTATATCTAGTGGCCCTCTAGGATGTCTACTGCACAACATTTCAAAGGGTGAAAAACCTGTTGATGCCTATAGCACCTCTCTGTATGCAAAATGAAGGTAAGGTAAGTATTGTTCCCAATCTTTTCCTTCATCTTTCACAAACCTTGTTAACCTGTGTTGTAGTGTCTGATTAAAATGCTCAACAAGACTGCTTGTCTGAGGATGATAAGGGGAGAGTCTTATGCCAGTGATACCTAGTAGTCAGTGTAGGTCCTTCAGTAATGCAGCAGCAAAATTACTACCCTAATCAGTAATTATCTCTTTAGGTATACCCACCCTGCTGAAAATTTTGGAAAGCTCTGCTGTCACTTTTGGGGTTATTACAGTCTGCACTGGAATTGCCTCTGGGAATTGAGCTGCTTAGTCACACACTACCAACATGAATCAAATACCCTTTACTTTTGTCTAAGGGTCCAGCCACATCCATTACAATTATCTTAAAAGGCATATCTATCAAGGGCAGGGGCATCAGGGGCACCTTGTCTGTTTTAGTCACTGGGGCTACTTTCTGACATTCAGCACAGGAAATGCAATAGGTAGCAACATTCTCATGAATCCTAGGTGAGCAACAGCAGCACAACAACCTTGGAATGGTGCGGTACCTCTCCAAGTGACCAGCCATAAGTCCATCATGTGCTGTCACTGACAGCTCAGATCTATATTTCTTTGTTATGACCAGCTGTTCCTGCATCTGAGGATTCATGCAAATTCTATACAGTAGTCCATTACATTTTTTAAACCTTGATTCACCCTGTTTTTGATTCACCCCAACTGCTTAAAATAATGGAGAGAAATTTCATCAATTTGCTCAGAAAAAAATCATAATTAGTTGTCGGTTTAGGTTCAACATTTTCATAAATCAACCCCTTACGTCCATCATTCTTTTGTTGCCACTGTTTTTTTCAGGTGTCTTCTTTCTTTTCTGGACTTCAGGATATTGGTGCTGGGCTTAAACAAGTCCCAATCATGTTCACCAAAAGGAAGAGGCACCCAAATATCTGAGACTTTCTTTGCCTATGCTTTTGTTATCACACCTGCTGAAACGGCAGGTTTTACTCCCTCTGTGATTAACTCAGCAAATTCAGGAAAGTCATTTCCAATAATCACTGGAACAGGCAACTTTGTTACTATCCTCACTTCTATTTGGGGCAACACCCCATTAATCACAGTCACTTGGATGGTGGGATAGTATTAAATATCCCCGTAGACTACCCTCTTTAACAAACCATGGGAGAATGGAGTGGTACCTGAGGACTGGAGGAGGGCAGATGTGATTCTACTTCACAATAGTGGGAGCAGGGCAGAAGCAGGCAACTACAGACCTGTTAGTTTAATCTCAGTGATAGGGAAAATGATGGAATCACTTCTGAAGGAAAGAATTGTCGAGTACCTAGAGGCCAGAGGGGCACAGGACCCAAGGCAGCATGGATTCACAGCGGGAAGGTCATGTCAGATGAATCTAATCAATTTCTTTGACTGGGTGACCAAAGTAGTAGATCAGGGAGGGGCTGTGGACTTGGCCTACCCAGACTTTAGCAAGGCATTTGACACAGTCCCACACAAAAGGTTAATATACAAGTTAGCCAGCCTGGGAGTAGGTCCCAAGGTGGTAGCCTTGGTAAAGAATTGGCTGGAGAACAGGACGCAGAGGGTAATAGTAAATGGAGTCCACTCTGAAGAAAGGGGGGTTACTAGTGGGGTACCGCAGGGTTCAGTACTAGGATCTGTCCTCTTCAATGTCTTTATAAGTGACATGCAGAGGGACTGGAAGGAAAAGTATGTCTCTTCGCAGGCGACACAAAGATCTGCAACAGAGTTAATGCACAAGGTGGGGTGGTAAGGATGAAAAGGGACTTGGCAAGGTTGGAGGAATGGTCAAATGTATGGCAGCTTAGATTCAGTACTAAGAAGTGCAAGGTAATGCACCTGGGAAACAAAAACCAAGGGGAAGAGTACACAATGGGGGTGAGATACTAACAACAACAAAAATGGAAAGGGAGCTGGGGATAGTCATATCAGATGACCTAAAGGTGGGCAAGCAATGTGAGAGGGCAGTAAGGAGGGCTGGGGGGATACTGAGATGCATAGGGAGAGGCATCACCAGTAGAAAACAGGAAGTTGTTATCCCTCTGTACAGGCAGCTGGTGAGACCCCATCTGGAGTACTGCATGCAATTTTGGAGACCCAATCTCCGTAAAGACATAAACAAGATGGAGGCAGTTCAGAAGAGGGCAACTAAAATGGTGCAGAGTCTGCACAAGAAGACATATGAAGAGAGACTTAAGGAGCTTAATATGTATAGCCTCGAGGAGAGGAGGGAGAGGGGGGACATGATTGAAATTTACAAGTACCTCAAGGGAATCAACAAAGTCCAAGAGGGTAGCATCTTTCAGAAAAAGAGGAGTTCAAAAACAAGGGGGCACAATTTGAAGATGGGGGCAGCTCAGAGGTAATGTAAGGAAGTATGTTTTCACAGAGAGGGTTGTGGATGCAGGGAACAGCCTTCTGGAGGAGGTTGTGGAGTCAAAAACAGTGGTTGAATTCAAGCATGCATGGGACAGTCATAAGGCAATTCTAGGGGTTGGGGGTAGGAAGAAGTAGGCTGTTGGTTCACTAGGATCTGCAGCTTATCCATTAGGTAGGGAAATGGGCAGACTGGTTGGGCCAAGCAGTCCTTATCTGCCATCAAATTCTGTGTTTCTGTGTTTCTAGATGTAGTTGACCCTAGTATCTGGTCCTTTTACACAGTGTTTTCCCAGAACTTCAACATGCACCACGGTCTAGATGCTTCACGAATCTGTGTGTCCCCTCACAGTCTTATCTGCCACCTAAGAAGACATGGATGACCATCCAGAACTTGGAAGCATGACTAAGATTGTTCTGGAAGGAGGACAATTACATAAAATAGCACAGTGGTACACCCAAGTCTGTTCACAAGGCCATGACTTCTATGTGGCAGCACAGGAAGTTATGTCTGTATCATCCGTATGATACCAGAGTAGGAAACCTGAGTCTTACACCCAGGACTCCTGGGAGACAGTGCAGAGGATGGTAGCTGTATTATTTGTATAAGAGCAGGGTGGGAGGTTTGAGTCTTTGCTCAAACACAGGACTCCTAGGTGGCAGTGCAGGGTGTTATGTGTGTAACTCTGGCATTGTACTAAGGTGGGAAGCCTGAATCTTTTCTCAGTCCTGGGAGTCACAGGTGTCCATGCACAGAGTTATGTGTGTGTCACTTATCAGATTAGGTAACCTGAGTCCATTCTCAAACCTGGGACTACCAGCTGGCAGTTCTGGGGGTGTATCATTAGTATCATGTGGAAAACCAGAGTCTATCCTAAAACGCTGATCTCCTCAGTTGCCATGCAGTTGGTTATGTCTGTATCACAGGACTAATCCCAATGGTTGTGCTTCTTCCTCTGATTTACCTTCCTTCTTTTAATAGTAGCAGAATTTCCAGTCCCAGAAAGCTACATAACATTGACTGTGAAAGATGAAGAATCCTTGGTATTGGAGTTGGGGAACAGGAATGAGACAGTAGATCAACAATTTCCTGAAGAGAGCTCCAGCATCGGTTAGTAGATGGTGTGGTCAGTGTTATACGTAGGTTAGACCCTGAGAAGCCCTGGTGATCCCAGAGAGAGAAACCTGATCTTGTTCTCAGTCTCACATCTCTGAGGTGGCAGTAGAGGGGAGTTGTATTTAGGGCTTTTCAAACTCCCAAAGTTCGAGTGCAAGAACTTAGCAGCGAACCATGTAAAGTTCACCAAATGGTGGACTACTACGCCTTGGTTCATTAAACACTGTTATTTGTTATTTAGACAAAAGGGAAACCAAGGGTAATTGAAGTAGTTGCCGAAGAAATACCCGAATAGGGCTTTTGACACTGAAGACCAGTTTTTCTGTAGAAGTACCTGTTTCATTTTAAGCAACTTCAGATGTTATCTTTTTTGGTCTGTGCACCATAAGTCAGTTAGACCACTCTATGTCTGCAGGCGTATCAGTGATCAATACATGACTATATTGAGGTTGTGAGACTTCAACAAATCCAGTGATGGAGCACTCAGCATGTGGTGATAAAGTCAGTTGTTTACCATCAAATGGGCAGATCCCTCCCACAGACTCCTCAGGCTAAAGCATTGTAGTAGGTAACCCATTCTGGTAGGCATCTCAGATGTATACAAAGGCTCAGTTTGTTATTATTTTGAAAGACGTGTACTGACCTTCGTGTCACCGAGCTGTCTGCCAATATCTCATTCACACCTGGTGGCTTCCAACACGGGGGTATGCTATTGAGGGCTACCAACTCTACCATTAGTTGATAACCTTCATTAGCATACCCGGCATGCCAGAAGCTGCCTGGTGTGTTCGAGATGGTGGCAGGCAGCTTGGTAACATGACCGTCTGAGTGGGTCTTGCAAAATAATAAAAAATTAAGAAAGATAACATCTGAAGAAGACTGGAACCGAAAGAGGTACTTCTACGTAAAAATGTTACTTTAATGCTGAAAGCCCTAACTGGGCATTTCTGCAGCAACTACTGGGCTTTATCAATTAACTGGGGCTTCCCTTTAATAGCCTGGTAGCAACTGGAGGTAAGAGGGTTGTGGGGTGGTAAGGGTGGCATGCTAGGTGTGGAGCAACTCTGTCTCCCAGAGGATAAGCAGCAGTTGGGACAGTCCCTCACTCAGGTTACAAGTAGCATGAACTCAGAACAAGTTGTATTTACTGTATATCGTGCTGGATGTGAACTATGGTCCACGGTTCAACTGGTTTGTCTGGTCTGCTCCATTTGGACCATGCTGAACCAGTCAAACCCGAAAGTCTGCCTATCTCCCCTAAAAGTTTGCCATTGTCAAGAAGAACTGAACACCTGAAATTCAAGGTGCTGGCTTCTTTTGTAAAGTTAAACCTGCACAGCCCTAGTTATGCCTATATCATCGGTATAATACCAGGGTGGGAAACCTGAGTCCATTCCCAAACCTGGGACTCCCAAGTGGCAATGCAGGGAGTTATGTCTGTATCATTGGTATAATATCAGGGTGGGAAACTTGCATATGTTCTTTTTATTCATGTATTTATTTATTGAGTACTAGGATTACAAAGACCTTTGAACCCGAGTTTCGTTTACAGAGGTTCTGCATTCAAAATGGGCACAACAAAAATGGGTACATACAGTATAAGGTGGTACAGTAACAAACACTTGAATAACAATGTTACAAGCTGAGACAAAAATTGCAGTTACGATAAAGCAGTCTAAGTAAAATCTAGTCAAGCAAGTATTGGAGGGGAGTAGCAAGTGCTGGCAAAATGCATGAGAAAGGGGGTGAAGAGATAGGAGAAGGGGTTAGAGTAGGGAGAAGGGTGTGAACTGCATAGTGATAGGAGGGAGAATAAAATGAGGGAGGGAATGGGTGAGGAGAGAAACATGGTGGGATAAGAAGGGTGGGATAGGAAGAATGATAGGAAAGGTGATGGTGGAAATGAAAGGGGAAGTTGCAGTGGGGAGCAGGTATGTTGGCAATGGAAAGAGTAGTGTGAGGGGGATAAGAGTAGTGGTGGGAGCTCGAGGGGAGAAAGGAGGAGGAGGAGGGAAAGGAAAGCAGGAAATATACAGGAATAAATGGTCAGGGAGAGAGATGTAGGAGGACATAAGTGGGGAGTTGGAACCGGGGGGAGTACAGTTACAGTGAGGCAATAGATTGGGCAAAGCAATCACAGTGACTTAGAATGAGCAGGTGCTGTTTAATCTTGAGTTTGTAAGCACCAAGTTTAGGTTCAGCAGTGATATATCCTGGACTCCCTTCAGGGTGCCTTCCTCAAGCAACTGGTCATGGAACCAACTCGGCAGAAGGCAATACTGGACCTTGTGCTCACAAACAGGGACAGTGTGATGGGGGTAACAGTGGGGGAGCACCTGGGTAACAGTGACCACCAGTCATTGTGGTTTGAAATCACAGAAAGAGCAGAACCAAGCCACACAAAAACACGATCCTGGATTTTAGGGGGAGACTTTGGGAAATGGGGAGATACTTGAAAGAGGCATTAAGGGGAATAGGACAGGAATTAGGGGTTGAGGAACAGTGGGCAGTATTTAAAATGGGGATTATAAGAACAACAGAATTATGCATTAAGCAGATTAGCAAGAGGAAAAGGAAGAGGAGACCATTATGGTTTTCCAAAGAGGTAGCAAAGAAAGTGAAAGCCAAAAGATTGCATTCAGGCAATACAAAAAGACACAGGCAGAAGGGGATAGGGAGAAGTACCAGGAGAAACAAAGGGAGGCAGGGAAGTCAGTAAGGAAGCCAAAGCCTCAGACAGAAGAACACATTGCAAAATCAGTGGGTAAAGGGGACAAAACCTTTACAGGTACATAAGTGAAAAAGAAAGACAAAGGGAGGGATAGTGAGACTGAAGGGGAGGATGGGAGCCGTGGAGGATGACAACAGTAAAGCTGACATATTGAACAGGTATTTCTGCTCAGTCTTTACTAAGGAAGAGGGGTAATGGGTCTGAAGGAGTACAAGGGGTGAGAATGGTGCAGAAATGGACACAAGTCCCTTTACACGAGAAAGGGTCCTGAAGGAACTGGAAATAATAAGAGCTGATAAAGTAATGGGGCCAGATGGGTGCACCCCAGGGTCCTTAAAGAACTAAGAGAGGTGGTGGCTGAACCTCTGGCTATCCTGTTCAGCCAATCACTGGAAACAGGGAGGTACCCAAAGACTGGAGGACAGCAGAAGTAGTCCCCTTATACAAAAGTGGAAACAAGAGGAGGCAGGAACTACAGACCAGTCAGCCTCACCTCGGTAGTGGGAAAGATCATGGAAGCACTACTAAAGGAGAGATTGGTGGAACATCTGGTTGTCAATGGACTACAGGACCCAAGGCAGCATGGTTTCACCAGGGGAGGTCATGTCAGACCAACCTCATTGAATTTTTGACTGGGTGACTAGGAGGTGGATCAGGGAGGCAGTGGACATGGCCTATCTGGACTTCAGCAAGGCCTTTGACACTGTGCCACATGAAGACTATTACACAAACTGGGGAATATGGGTGTGGGCAGGACAGTAGTGTGGTGGGTAGGTAACTGGCTGGGTGGCAGGACACAGAGGGTGGTGGTAAATGGCTGTCCTCCCACAGAGGGAAGAGTGACCAGTGGGTACCACAGGGATCAGTGCTGGGACCAGTCCTATTCAGCATCTTCATCAGTGACATTGCACAGGATCTAGAAGGCAGAATTTCACTGTTGCTGATGACACAAAGCTCTGTAACAGAGTAGACACACCAGAGGGTGTAGACAGAATGAGAAGGGACCTGCAGAAACTTGAAGAATGGTCAGGGGTTTGGCAGTTGAAATTCAATGCAAAGAAGTGCAAGATAATGCATATGGGGCACAAAAACCCTGGCACAATATATCAGTTAGGGGGTGAGGATATAGCATGCACCAAGCAGGGCATCACCAGCAGGAAAGGGAGGTCATAATTCCGCTATACAAGACACTAGTGAGGCCCCACCTCGAGTACAATGTACAGTTCTGGAGACCATACCTACGTAAGGACATAGACAGGGTAGAGAAGGTTCAGAGGAGGGCAACAAAGATGGTGCATGGGTTGCATCACAAGTCCTATGAAGACAGGTTGAAGGAACTGAACATGTACTCCCTGGAGGAGAGGAGGGAGAGAGGGGATATGATAGAGACATACAAGTATCTTACAGGGAGGAACAGGGTGCAGGAAAACACTATTTTTAAGCGAAAAAGATATTTCAGGACTAGAGGGCATGGGATGAAGTTGGAGGGAGGACGATTCAGAGGAAACATGAGAAAGAATTTCTTCACAAAACGGGTGGTGGACAAGTGGAACACCCTGCCAGAGGAAGTGGTGGGGGCTGAAACAATCACGGGATTTAAGAATGCATGGGATAGACATAAAGGAATTCTAGAGGTCAGGGGTAAGGGGAAATAGACTTCTAGGAAAACAAACTGAACTTACAAGCTCAAATGGGCAGACTAGGTGGGCCATAGGCCCTTATCTGCCGACACTGTCTATGTATCTATGTATCCCGGGGGGGGGGACACTTAAGTAGAGTGGGTGCTCTATAGACAAAGGTTCACTGCGCTTGGGTGGTTCTGCAGTAGATGATGAGAAAGGATGGCTTAGAGGAGCTAGGCATGCTTCGGATTGTGTGTGCCAGTAATATAAGAGTTTCAGTGAAAGGGGGCAAGAGGCCAAGATTAACCCTTTTTGCGATTAGGCAGGTGAGATAAGAGACCCTAGCCTTGAGAGGAAGCCAGTTGGTACATTCATAAAGTTCATACATATGGGTCCTTTTATCAGACCCTGAGACAAGCCTACAGGATTTGTTCAGTGCAAGTGCAATTTTCTTGAGAGAGGTGTCAGAGGCAGCACCATATATGACTAGACCATAATCAGTGAGTTTAAGGATTGAGTTGTTACAGCGAATTTCAAAGCCTCAGGGGTCATATAGTGGCGATAACGATAAAGGATCCCAATCCTAGAGTTGATAACCTTCGCAGTTTGATTTATGTGGAGCGTGAATGAGAGAGCTGTATCGAGTGTTATACCAAGATATTTAAATGCTTGAACTTGCTCCAGAGGTTGGGTTAGGTTGTTGCAAATAGTCAGGCTGGCAGCTTTGTGTTGATTGTGAGGGTTAGAAAAGAGCATAACCTTGGTCTTTTTTGTATTTCATGAGCAGTTTATGTTCCTCAGACCAGTCCTCAACCACATTGAAATTGTCCTATAGGTCAGTCTTTAGAGAGGGTAGGTTGAGGCTGCAAGAATAAAGGACAGCAACATCCGCATAGAGGACCATACTGTTTTTACAGGCAGAGGGAAGATTATTGATGAAAAAGCTAAAGAGCAGTGGGCCGAGGATGGAGCCTTGCAGGACACCAGACCAAATGGGAAAACTATTTGAGAGGGTGCTACAGATCTTCTTTTGCTGGGAACGATCAGTCAGGTAGCTGTTGAACCAGCTAGTAACCTCTGAGGTGAGTCCAAGAGAGGGGAGAGTGCGAAGCGGGAGAGAATGGTTAACCGTATCAAATGCCTGAGTTAGGTCAATGTAGAGTGACCCAACTAGGTGGCCATCGCTTAGAGCCTTACGGATGTAATTAGTGTGGTGAGCTACCCCGCTGCTAGCTCTTATTTGTAGATGTTATGCTGTTGTATGTATGTTCTTCTTGTAATTCTGTACATGCCAAGACACGCCAGTGTCAGCACAAGGTGCACAGATGAAAGAGTGGATTTTGTTTAAAAGGGTTTTGACCTTCTTTTAACCTAATAGGCCAGCCTTGCTTGCAGAAATATGACAAGTTCCCATCAAAGACTTTGAGACTGCATGATCAAAGGGATATTTCCAATAGGCACTGACCAAGAGAACCAGAAGTAATAAATCACCTATATAGTCATAAACCTTACAGGGTCTTCCTGGTAACAAATTAAAAAAGCCCAAGATGTTTTAGCAAGGATTTGATCAGCAGATGACCATTCTAACCGGACAGTGTGACTTTTATCTTATGGGTGCCAACTTTCTACAGGGGTCTTCAAAGGCTTAGACTTTAAATGCCAGGATTTGATTTTTTGAAACAGTGTCATCTCCTGGCCAAATATAGTAGTTGCTCTGATAAATGGACCAGCGTTTCTGAGACTGGAATAACTGCTGACACCGTAAATTACAGAAGCGTATTTAAACCCCCAGCTCAGGGCATTTGGAGGTATTTTTTAATCTGTACTCCACCTGACGCAAGGAAGCCAAACTAAAGTAAAACTGCTGAAACCCAGTGTGGCTACAAGGACTAAAGGAACTGAAAACTTTCATCCACTTGTCTGGTCTTCAGTTCACTACAGTTTTTTTTTAAAGATATAGATTAGCTAACAGTTCTAGTGCGTTTTAGTCTATATATCCATTTTCATTTGTTTTATGCTATGACCAAAACTTTTCTAACACCCTTTTAGTTGTAGCTGTATGATTTATTATTTAAGTATTTTAGTAAAAACATTTGTTTTCCTAAAGAAATTCTGCCTGTGTGAGTGTTCTTATATTGTATGTGTGATCATAGACGGTTTATTAATAATTTGTGAAAACTGTTAATGCCAAAAGGGCCACCATAAGCAAGCAGACTAAGAAAGGTCTGTAGGGACATCTGGAAGGATAGGGAGAATGCCAGAGTCTCATACGTGTCTGCAGGGATTTTGAACTAGGCTGTTGCAGATCCTGTAGGGCAAAGGCTAGATCAGGCTTACACTGCTTCCCCGAAAACAGTGTAATACCTGGATCTTCCTCCTGTGTGTAATAGACAAGGAAAGGTCCATATTTGACCACATGACGCGAGACTGGTATTATGCCCTTATCCAGAGCTAGAGGGGTGCCTGGGATCCTCGTGGCAGAGGTGCAGTCATGACCTCAGTGAGCATTCAAAAAGGAAGAGGAGGGTATCCCTGTTTCCCCCCCTGTCATGGATTGCACTTAAGGGTGGGCACTGTGAGCTCAGTGACCTGACCCCCAGGAGTGGGTTCATGACAGGTAGTGTATGCAAGTACATTGGTGGTGGTACTGTGTGACTTTCTAAAGCCTTGTTGTGGGCACTGAAGGCTGAATTTGGTAAGTTACTCTGTGAGCTGGTTGGCGACAGTGCTCTTGAGGGCTTTAGAGAGGGATGGGAGGATGGATATGGGATGGTAGTCATTACTTAATGTCATGTCTCCACTTTTATGGACTGGCATGACAATGGCAGCTTTCCAAATGATGTGGAATTGCCCGAGAGAGATACATTACAGAGATAGGTGACAGGGGCAATGACAGCATCTAGTGTGAGGTGTAAAAGTTCGAGATCCAAGGTGTCCCCACTGAACCTGGCCTTACCAAGGACCCTTTTTATGTATTTTTGGGACTCAGACATTGTTAATGCCTAAAATAGAAGGAAGGTATGGGGGAAAGGCAGTAGCAGATGTGGTACCTCCGTAGGACCAGGGGAATCAAATGAGTCAGGAGGGAGAATACCACTTAAACCAGTAAATGCTTCATTGAAAGCATTCACTGTTAGCTTGTGATCCTGGGTGATAATGCCATTTACCTGTAGCAGGGTGGGGAGGGGGCTTTATTAGGCTTGCCTGTGAGATCTTTAAATAATTCCCAGAAACTATGACCATTTCCCCAGGGGTTTGTGAGTTGCTCTTTGTAGTATTCTTTTTTGTTTTGCAGTTTGCACCAGTACAGAGATTTCTGGTGATCCTGTAGAGCTGCATCTCGCTATGCTTACCAGTGGCCTTCGCATGATGCTGTAGCTTATCTCTCTGTCTCGTAAGGTTTATCATAGCTGTAGAGATCCAGGGTCTAGAAAGGCTTTTCATCTTTTTTTTTTTATGGAATGGAGCAAAGAGGTTGCAGGCTTTGTTAAACAGGGAGATAAAGTAGGCTAGAACATTGTCCACATTGCTGAAGCTAGAGATGGGAGACCAGTCACATTGAGCCAGATAGGTTTGAAGGTTGGTAAAGTTAAGTTTTTTTAGGACCCAGTGATAAACTGTATTGGACGGTGGTTTGGGAGCCTTGTTTAACCAACAGCAAAGTACAGGGGAGTGGTCATTCAGTGAGTTTGGTAGAACCTCTGTACCTGTGATTCTGTCGGTGTGTGGTGAAGATTAGTTCCAAGAGGGAGCTAGTACCAGTCCTAGGGTTGAATCTTGTAGGGGAGGTGACTATCTGGGAGATACTGTTAGATGTGATAGCATCTTTAAACTGGGCTGCTTCAGGAGCAGTCCAGTTTATATTAAAGTCACCCAAGATCACAGCCTCAGACTGAGGGGGAAGGGTTTCAAGATAGTCAATGACCATTTTAAACCCTGCTTGCCGGTCCTGTGGGGGGATTTAGACTGAAAGTACGGTTAGGGTTTCCCATGTTGACTCAATAATATTTTGATAGCTAGTAACTGTGAGATCTCACTTCGAGATACAGCTCTTGCAGCAGTTCGTTCCTTCCTTCCTTCCTTCCTTCCTTTACCGGGTGGGTGCACTGATCCAAAGGACTGTGTTCAGGCATGACCCAAGCCACAGCATGGCACATTAAGCAATACAGGTGTGGAGAACAACAGTAAATACAGGCCTCAACATGAGGTGCAGAAAAATACAGAACAAGGTGTCATTACATAAAGTGCAATTACATAAGAATACAAGGTGTCAAAGAAGGCCAATGTACAGTCAAAAATACACATTCACAGGCCAGGTAACAGACTAAAATACAAGTCACACTAAACAGAGACCAAACATAAGTCTCAGATATGATACATAAAGTGTAAAATGCATTCAGTTACACTAATAGTGCACAGGTCAATGAGCAGATTGGAACTCTGAAATAGAGTACAGCACTTCCTCTTAGCAAGTGGTGGTGAGACTTAGAATAGGCAGGCAACAGCAGAAGCCCCAAAAAGTGGCAAAAGAGGACAGGCGTGGTAGTGGTGAGTGTAGCAAGGATGAGACACTGCTAATGGAGGGGGAGGGATGCCAGAAATTACCCAGGAGAGCAGTGGTATTTTGCTTCAGACAGTAGTCACTCTTTGACATTGTTTTTGAAGGAGAGATGGGAGGTGGAAGAGTGGAGAGATGTCTGGAGTCTGTTCCATAGGGAGGGAGCAGAAATGGAAAAAGCTTTACTACCCATGGTAGAGGCGATTCATGCAACTACTGGGGGGGATGGATGATATGCGGAGGCTCTTAGCTGCCACTCTGCCCATGAGGAGGGATGAGTATGGGGACAGGTGTCCGCCTCTCAGAGTGTTGTTATCTAAGCAAATAGGACTATGCTGCCAGGCACTAGGACCCCACGGAAGACATCTAGCTAGCAGTCCAAGGCAGGGGACTGACCCCTGACATTGGCTCCGCCCACATCCTCAGCCACTGTATAAAGGAGCGGTCCCCAGCACCACCTCAGTTCTTTTCCCACCATCAACCCAGCATATCAGCTCCACAGACGTTTCTTGCTTCCCATCAGCTGCCATTTTCTTCTACGCTCTGCGCGCAGTCAATTTTCGAGTCTTCGATCACCTCTTTGTCTTCTGAGCCTTCCACAACCACTCCACGGTGGAAGGCTAAGTGTACATGTGGCAAGCAAATTCCAGCAAAGCATGGTGATTTGGTCTGCCTCTTGTGCCTGGGTCCTGTGCACAAGATTGACAATTGCCTGCACTGCTAAAGCTTCAACCAGTGCACTTGCATCCACCATCTGAAGACCCTGACGGCCTACCTCTTGGAGCAACAAGTGACTACCATGCATCAGTCTTGCTTGGGGCACAGTTCCTCTTTGTCCTCCACTCATGATGCTTCCCCAAGAAGAAAAACGCACTCTGAAAAGCACCACAAGAAGAATAGGGAGAAAATCAGGTCACACTCACAGTCCTCCTTCCCGCACAAAGGTAAGGTCTTTTCATCCAACAGGTCATCAGACTTTTCCCCCAGGTTGTTAGCCCTTCTGGGGGCAACAGCTCTAACTCTTTCCACCTCTTATCAGGAGTCAGGTGGGAACTCGGGGCATGAGCTTTCTTAGGCCACATCTACCTCTCTGGCCACCAGACCCCACAAATGGTCCTTAGGGTCTAAGACCCAGGACCTGGCCATGTCTTTCACTTTGGCAGGAGTCTGCTCTGGCTCCCCTGTTGCCAAGGCCTCATCCTCCAGCTCATCAGCAAACTTTGACAACCGGGGCAAGTGTACGGGTGTTGACACCTCAAGTAAACCTCCCATGACACCTGACCTGCCATCTCAAGTCAAGCTTGACAGATGACAGATCCCCGCAGCTTTTGTCTCCATGGCTGTGGTGCCAGATAAGGCTACAGTTCCTCAGGTGCCACCAGTGCCCCAGGGGCTTCCGTGAAAGGACTTGATGTTGCCTGACCTTATGTCAGGTCCTTCAACCACCCTGATGGCAGGACCCAACTGTAAGGCTCTGACCATTCCCCTGGCACAAAGGCCTAGGGAGGGCAACAAGCAGCCTGCAGATGGAACAAAAGATGACCGGTCTCCAGACTTACCCCTGACACCGGACCGGCTGCCAGCCCCTTTGGCGCCTACTGGGGCAGGGCCAGTGCCTCTGTCAGACTCAATGGTTCCCTTGGCTGAGGTAGGGGCGTTGTCCACCAGTTGGTGGAACACAATTAACTCATTGCCTCCTACAATATTCCTGTAGGCAGCAGCAAATGTACTGCAGTGTGTCCCAGAACGACTACAGAAGTCACCTACAGACTTCCTGTGTGCCCTAGTAACATCTGGAGACATCACTCACATGTTTTAATATTACTTGCCAGCCAGAATTGATTAGAATTGACTGCATAGCACAATTAGAAAGGTAATGTTGTGCTGAACAACTTTGTCACTGACACTTTGTGTGTATCATGTTCACTTTAGGAGTTATTAACATTTGTTTATGACATGGTGTGTATGGCAGATATTTTGTCCATCAGGAACCACCTAAGCCCTTTGAAGAAAATACACATTCTTGATATCTCAGCCAATATAACAAAAAAAACAAATTGAGCACAACTGATTGCATAGCACCGTTGGAAAGACAATTTTGTGTGGAACAACTTCACCGCTGATACGTTGTGTGCATCATGTATACTTTAGGAGTTGTGTGCATTTGTTTATGATATGGTGTGTATGGTTCAGATTCATCCCTCAATGCACCTTGACTAAAATGGGGAAAGATTATGTTTAATACTACAGAATTAGCTTTTTTTTTCTACAAACAAATGATTAAAACTATATCTAATGTCTGGATGCTTAATTAGGTGTTGATATGTTACATATTTCCCAACAAAAAAAGGCTTATGGTACATTTTAGTAGTGGAAAAAATATTTATTTTTACTGTTTCGACCAGCATAGAAAAAAAAAACTAAATTACCTATTATTACTTGCATACCACTGTTGGAAAGGTGATTTTATGCTGAACAAGCTTGCCACTCATACTTTGTGTCTAGCACATACAGTGTTTGTGCTATCAGCATTTGTTTGTAGCATGCTGATTATGACTTGATTTTGCTTAGAAAGGCCCAGGATTCATTGTTAAAGTATACAGGAGACAAGTGCTGCAACTTCAGAGAGCTCCTGTGGAGGCAATGAGTTAAAGGGGACCTCCTTCATAATCTGGAGCCAAAGGAAACACCAGGGGCCCTCTTCTGCCACAGCCGGGCCACCCACAGGTCTTCATCACTACTCTTGATGCCCAAGCCTGAATCCAACAAACGTCATTCCCCTTCATGCTTTTTTGTCACATAGGGACAGCAGGTCTAGAGACCCTAGCTTCCATGGCCAGAGCAGATGTAGAGGTTGCCACTCCCGACATTACAGCAGGTACACAGACTGTCTGTCAGATCATATGAGGGACTCTAGCAATTCCTTCTTCACCTATTCTTCCTCGGAGGATGAGTTTCCCTTGCCTTCCCTGCATCCCAGAAGGGACTCTCTGAGGTCACTACCTGTCGATCCTACCTTTTTGGAGGTGATAAGGCACATACAGTTCCTCAGTCAGTGGGAGACTGAGGATTTGGACCTGGAGAGGTGCCACCTGGTCAAATTTGGGGGACCTCCAACCCCAAGCTTCTAGTCATTCCTCCCCTGGTACAGCCACTTGAAGATGTCATGAAGCTGGCCTGTAAGCATCCAGCCACTACATTGGTGGTCCTGAAGAAGGTGGACCATCTTTATCGAATTCCCAGGAATGAGCCCCACCTTGGTGAGCACCCTAAGGCGGATTCCATAGTGCTCATGGTGGCACATGGTAGATCGCAGCAACCGAGACATACCAGCTCCCAGCCACCCAACAAAGAGTCTAAGAAAATAGAACAGTGGGGGTAGAGAGTGTATGCCTCATCCACCTGTACCATCAGGTCCTTCAACATTCTGGCTTATATGGTTATGTACCAGAAACCCCTGTGGCAAAAAGCTATGGACCTCGCAGAGACCCAGGCAGACTCTGATATCAAGACAGAGTGCTTGGCAGTGTTGCTGTCTGGCTTGGAGATGGGAAAGCTCATACTCCACAGCTCTTTTGATATACAGTAGTGGACACTGCGGCCCGGGCTACCACCTCAGGTGTCTGCCTTAGGTGGCACTCCTGGCCGAGGGTGTCTGGCTTCAGGCAGGACCTCCAGTTCAGCATCTTGGACCTGCCATTCCAGGGCCTGGTTCTTTACGGTCAGGAAGCTGAAAAGATTGTTCAAGGCCTACAAGATTCAGGCAGTGCAGTGTTGAAGGTGCATAAGATGTACAAATCTGAATCCTATTCTCCTAGGTGTAGACCCTTTTGGAGGCAGCAAGGACAACAATCCAAGAAGCAGCCACATATGGGTGGGTTTAAAAGGAAAGCACCCCCTCAAGCAGCAGGCTGTTGGGGACAGTGGACTGCTAAGCAGCCCAGAGCTCCCCTCCTTACCCTTTCTACCGCTGCCTGACTCTGTGCCCGCCCCCCCTTCTCCAGCAGAGCTTTTAGGAGAGGCAGTGGGGGGGTAATTCTCCCTTTACCTCTCAGGATGGTCCAGTATCACCATAGACCAGTGAGTACTGCGGCTCATAGAGAAGGAATATGCTGTGGAGTTCTTACAGTTGAGGCCAGACAACCTACCGATCTTACTGACCCACTGCCCCTCCCATGCAAGTTTCATCTGGGCGGAGATCCAGGCTTCCATGTCCAAGTGAGCCATTCAAGTGGTGCTGGAGTCAAAAAACGGCAAAGGATACTACTCTTCATTCTTCCTGGTCCCGAAGAAGACATGGAGACCTTCGTCTCATCCTAGACCTCACCCAGCTGAACATATTTATAGAATACAAAAGATTCACGATGGTGGCACTCCAGGGACTTTTTCCCTTCCTGCATCATGGAGACTGGCTCTTCTCCCTAGACATGCTGGATGCTTACATACACACAAAATTTCTGTCGTCCCAGAGGAGGTATCTCAGGATCTTATTTCGAGAGGGCTCTTGCAGTAGGTACTACTCGTTGGACAAAGACCATCTAACTGGAGCTGTATTCATTGATTTGACTAAGGCATTTGACACTGTTCACCTTGGCCTGCTTACCAAACAGCTGCTGAATGCCAGGCTCTCCCAGGACTCCACTCGTGGTTTAACAGCTACCTGGACCAGTGTTCACAAAGAGTAAAAATCTCAGACGTACTCTCTGACTCCAAACATGTTCGCTCAGGCATCCCTTAGGGATCCATACTGGGACCACTACTTTTTAGCCTTTTCCTGAACTCCCATTATCCTGCCCAGAACAAATTATCCTCTATGCCGATGATGTTGTGCTTCTCACCCCCAATAAGGACCTACATCCCTTGCTTCACAACGTACAGCTTGCTTTCTCTGCTGTTGAAAACTGGTTCACAAAACATAAACTGGTTCTAAACCACAAAAAGACTAAATCAATGCTTTTCTGCAGCTCGCAAAACAAACCCAGGCGATGCCCCCTTGATAGCAATACAAGTGCTGGCAACACCCTTGAACAAGTGTCATCTTTTAAATACTTTGGAATCTCACTTGACCCTTGCCTATCTTATGGGACTCGCATTGATAGTGGTGCCAGAGTGGTGAACTCACACATTGGAATTCTCTACCGAAATAGACAGTATCTTACCCAGGCAGCACTGAAGATTGCTATCCAGAGCTATGTGGTCTCCGTCATAGACTACGGCCTCATAATCTATGGCTCTGCCTCTACTACCACCCTTAGGTGCATAACGACCTCCCTAAGCAAGGCCTGTCGACTGCTTACTGGATCCCACTGACTCACACATACGTGTGAGCTTTACGCTCAAACGGGATGGCTTCAACTCGCTAACTGCATAAAGTACCTTACCTGCTTGATGGCGAAAAAAACTACTTTGGGTCTTACTCCACCTAGTGTCCAAGCCCTCCTGCACCCAAACACTAATTCTTGTAACACCAGAGGGTCTGAACATCAGCTTCTACAGGTCCCCTGATGCCGCACCACTCTGGGCCAAAGATCCTTTGCACACCGTGCACCCAGCTGGATGAATGCCCTCTGCACTCACATCACCTCCACCTCCTCACTGGGCATAGTCAGATCAAGCCTCCATCATCATCTCATGGCCTGCAGCTCATGTGACTGCCACCCCTAACTTCCCCCTTCCCCATTGAGATCAACCACCCCCCTCTGATGTTCTTTGACAGTGCCAAGAGCTGCTCTAGTCTGTCTTTCGGCTGCCACCCCCCCTATCCTCCCACCCTTCCTCCCTGATTTTTCCAGGTTTCTGAAATGATTCCTTGTATGTGTTATTCATGTATCCTATTTACCGTGATGCCATACCTGAACTGATGAATATGGTTGTATGCTCTCTTTAATGTTGTATGCCCATGTTTAACATGTATGTACTCTCCTGACATGGAACCTTTGTAAAAGAGCCTTGGCTCAAAGGTAATTGTAATCCTAGATCTAAATAAACAAAAAAATAAACTAACCAGTAGGACTAAACTGGCAGATGTCCGGTCCCCAAAGAAAATCTTCTAGCTAGCAGTTCCTGGTGGGGACCACCCCCAGCATCAGCTGGCCGACGCCAGTGGACGTCAGATAAAAGGGGCGATTCCCACGCCTGATCTCTAGTTCTTTCCCACCATCGGCTCCAATTCGGTCACCTCATGGAAGATCAGCGCTGCTAGCATTGCTTCGTATAAGCATTTATCCATTTTTTTCCCCAAATTTACCATTTGTTCTTCACAGTAAAGTTACTGACATCGGCTTTGCATGTCGTCCCCTACTCCTTCCAAGTCGCACAAGAATAAGTGCGATTCCTGCGGATCTCAGCTATCGCACAAGGACGGCCATTCACTGTGCCTTTTTTGCCTAGGCCCCGATCACCCCATGAAAGAGTGCGATCACTGCCGCAAATTCAACCGTCGGGCTACCCGGAAAAGAAGGCAGCAGGGCCTGGAAGCCCATGTATTAAAACAGAAGATGGCCTCCATGGAAAAGGAGTTGAAGAAGCTGAGAAAGATGTCAAACTCTCCTGAGGGCCACCATCATAAAGCGGAAGGACAAAGAGAAGCACAGGGACCGGGACACTCCTTCCACAGCCCCACAGACCCCGGCTGGGGTCACAGTTCTTACTCTTACTTTCCCTCTGGGGGATTCCGCTCCGATGGCCATCTTGGTGGTGTCCAGGCATGCACTGGCCCCCCCTTTGGACTCACGTGCGGATCCGACGGGAGCCTCTGGGGCAAAGGAGGCTTCCACCCCCGCTCAGGCTATCCCCATACAGCCTAGCAGTGAGGGTGAGTCTGGTAAGTTGGGCTCCAGCTCTGCCATTTCCCGCCTGGACAATGCTGGTAAGCTACATGTTGGGTCTGATGTGCGCCCAGCCAGCGTTCCCCCATCGGTTCCTGATGCCTCACCCGACATCCGGGGTTCACCTCAGGGGCCTTCCAGGCCACTGCCATCGGAGGCTCCTCTGTCTTCCCCTCTTGTGGGGGCGGGCGATGTTCCAGGGCCCCCTCCACCATCAGAGCCTCCTCCTCTGACGCCAGAGCCTCCAACAGCGGATCCGACACCGGCTGATCCAACGCCGCTTTCTGGAAATTTGATGTCCGGTGACTGGCCTTCGGCCCTCTGTTCAGGCTGTCAGGGACAGTGAGTACAGTCCCTCCTCCCGGGCCATCTTTCCCAACCCCTCCACCTTCAGTGCCGACACCTGGCCCTTCGGCCCCTCTGTCAGGGCCTCCAACAGGGTAGTCAGGGTATTCGACACTGGGCCACCCGATGCTGCATGCTCTGATGCCGGGGTACTAACGCTGCATTACCCGGTGCCACAATACCTGATGCCGCACTATCTGACATCAGCTTACCCCAGACCAGGTTTTCCTCCGTTGGGTTACAGTTGCCCATTTTATGCTTATCCAGCTTGCCCTCCACCACTCCCAGCGCCTCCCCCGAGGTGGATCTCAAGGAGGTTCTGTCCACCTGGTGGGCTGAAGCCAGTTCCCAGTTGATCTCTGAAATAGACCAATGTCACTCGACGCCCGCTCCAACGTCTGTTCCACTGCTGGACCAGGGACGTCCTTCCCATGATCTTCCTTGTCCAGGTTCAGTCTCTAATCTGGTCCCCCTGGTAGGGCGGGCTCTGCGGGTATATATCTGCCCTGTTGACCTCTCTAGGTGGGTGGATCTTCCTGTTCCCCATGGGGATTCTTCTAGTGTATCTCAGGCTCCTCAGATTCTGACAACGACTATCCCTCGGGACCTGACGATGAGCCTCATACCCCAGAGGCTCCCAAGCTGAAGGGGTCTCTGAAATCTCCTCTGGAGGATCCTTCCCTATTAGAGCTACTCCAGAAAATCCAAGCCTCTTATGGATGAAAATCTGTTGACCAGGAAGTGCAATGTCAGCGTCTGGCAGAACATCTAGACCTGGAGGAGGCTCCTCCCACTCTTATCCCTCCATGGTTGGGGCTGTCAGCTTTTTTCTATGTCCTCACTTTCCCCTTTACAGATTATACGGATCTCCCACTGGAGGGTGTGCTGAATCCTCCTGCCAGCCCTAGCCAAACCCTTCTTTCCTCCTGTATTCTCCACTCTCCCACTGCCTCCTACTCTACCATGTGATCTCCTGTATTCTCCTCTACTTGCCTCTCTACCATATGACCTAACGCTACTTTTCCTCCACCCCACTACTATCCTTCCCTATCACCCAACCCTTGCGCACTGCCTCTCTGCTTCCACACTCCTCCCCACTTTCTCACAACCCACCATCCCCTTTGTCAGCGCTTCCCTGAGTGGCCACTAAGAGTCTGCGAGTTTGCTCCCTCTCATCAAGACACACAGCAAAAAACATAATGTCCCCTGGATCTCCCCTTCCCTCCTCAGACAACTGAAACACGGAGATAACCTGTGGCATAAACCCTTCTCCTCTGGTAAACTAGCAGATCACCAGGCCTTCAATGCTGAGTGCAACAAATGCACTTGGGCAATTCGCAAGGCCAAGGCTCAATACTACAGATCAACGCAAGCCTCCTCTTGGAGTCTGCCTGTAAATTTTGGGACAACATCAAAAAACTCAGTGGGAAGTCCCGTACCCCCCCCCCACCATCCCAACTAAACATCAACGGCACTCTCTCCACTGACCCTCGATGTATTGCTGATGGCCTCAACACGGCTTTCACCGACCTCAACTGAGTCCTCCCCAGCAACTTTTTTCACCTGATTGCCCCCTCCCCGCCTCCCACCCTCCCTTGACTTCCCTTCTACCTTCGTACCATCTCACTGCAGGAAGTCTGGCCAATCATAGTCAAAGCCATGAATGGCACCAGTACTAGCAATGACCAGCTTGACCTACGGCTCCTCTGACTGGCCCTTGACGTAATGCTTCCAACACTCACTGCCCTGCTCAACCACTCCCTATGCCTTGGCCAATTTCCCCAGGCCTGGAAAACAGCAGTCACCACTCCCATCCATAAAGGCGGTGACAGCTCCTCCCCTAGTAACTATCAACCCATTTCTATCCCCCATCTCAAAAGCCCTAGAAAAAAATAGTGGCTAATTGACTACCTCGTCACCTACAACAGACTCTGTCAGGAGCAACATAGTTTCAGGTCGGGCCATAGCACTACCACCGCTTTTCTTGAGTTCTCTACCTTCCTTCACTTTGCCCTGGACAAAGGTCACCTAGCGGGCGGTGCCTTCATTGACCTGTCAAAGGCCTTTGACATGGTCCACCACTCACTACGGCTGGACACCCTACTACAGGTATCTAATAGATTTCTTTGACTGGGTGACCAAAGTAGTAGATCAGGAAGGGGCTGTGGACATGGCCTACCTAGACTTTAGCAAGGCATTTGACTCAGTCCCACACAAAAGATTAATATACAAGTTATCCAGCCTGGGAGTGGGTCCCAAGATGATAGACTGGGTAAAGAATTGGCTGGAGAATAGGACACAGAGGGTAATAGTATATGGAGTCCACTTTGAAGAAAGGGGGTTACTAGTGGGGTGCCGCAGGGTTCAGTATTAGGACCAGTCCTCTTCAATGTCTTTGTAAGCAACATTGCAGAGGGATTGGAAGGAAAAGTATGTCTCTTTGCAGATGACACAAAGATCTGCAACAGAGTTGATGCACAAGGTGGGGTGGAAAGGATGAGAAGGGACTTGGCAAGGTTAGAGGAACGGGCAAATGTATGGCAGCTTAGATTTAATGCTAAGAAGTGCAAGGTAATGCACCTGGGAAACAAAAACCTAGGGGAAGAGTACACAATGGGGGTGAGATACTGACAACAACAAAAATGAAAAGGGACCTGGGGGTAGTCATATCAGATGACTTAAAGGTGGGCAAGCAATGTGAGAGGGCAGTAAGGAGGGCTGGGGGGATACTGGGATGCATAGGGAGAGGCATCACCAGTAGAAAACATGAAGTTGTTATCCCTCTGTACAGACAGCTGGTGAGACCCCATCTGGAGTACTGTGCGCAGTTCTGGAGACCCAATCTGCGCTAGGACATAGACAAGATGGAAGCTGTCCAGAGGAGGGCAACTAAAATGGTGCAGGGTCTGCACCAGAATACATATGAAGAGAGACTAAAAGAGCTTAATATGTATAGCCTCGAGGAAAGGAGGGAGAGGGGGACATGATAGAAATGTTCAAGTACCTCAAGGGAATCAACAAAGTCCAAGAGGGTAGCATCTTTTAAACAAAAGAGGTGTGCAAGAACAGGAGGGCACAATTTGAAGATGGGGCAGCTCAGAGGTAATGTAAGGAAGTATTTTTTCACAGAGAGGGTTGTGGATGCATGGAACGGCCTTCCTGAGGAGGTTGTGGAGTCAAAAACAGTGACTGAATTCAAGCATGCATGGGACAGCCATAAGGCAATTCTAGGGTTGGGGGTAGAAAGAAGTAGGCTGATGGTTAACTAGGATCTGCAGCTTATCCATTAGGTAGGGAAATGGGCAGAGTGGGTGGGCCAAGCGGTCCTTATCTGCCGTCAAATTCTATGTTTCTATGTTACAGTCTGCTTTCTCCCAAGGACCCGTTGCCTGGTTCACTAGCTACTTAACTGCCAGATCCCAATGCGTCAAAATTAACAAAACACTCTCTCTCCAGCTCCCACCCTGTCCACTCTGGTGTCCCTCAGGGCTTTATCATTGGTCCTCTTCTTTTCAGCCTGTATCTCAACTCCCTACCCAGCTTCTGCCCCAGAAAAATCCTTCTCTATTCTGATGTTGCGGTCCTCTTTGCCTCTGACCAAAGCCCCCCTGCCCTCCTATCCTCCCTGTAACACCCTTTCATTCGGATCAAGTACTGGTTCACGGACAAAAAACTGGTCATCAGCCTAAAAAAACCCCAAATCTATGCTCTTTGCCCACCACCAGAGCAAACACAAAGACTACCCCCTACAGGTTTTCTCCAGTTCTCTCCATCCCCTAGAACAAGTAATCTCCTATAAATACCTGGGCATCCACTTTGACTCTGCCCTTATGTTCCATCACCACATCAGCGCCCTCTGTACGGCCACCAATTCACGTATTAGTCTCCTCTATTGACACAAGGACTGCCTCCTGCTTGAAGTGCTCAGATTAGACATCACCTCATCGGTCCTTTCTTTAATCGACTACAGACTTCTCATCTGTAGCACAGCTGACAATACTGCCTTTTGTAAAATTAAATTGTTCATAAACAAGGCTCCTGACCGACACAGAACACCGCACCCATTCTTGCGTGCTTTATTCCCTCGCTGATGTGCTTAATTTTGAAGAGAGGCTCGAATACCGGTCCTGCCTCATGGTCAAAAAAATACTCCTTGCTCTCACCCCTCCAGGTGTTACTGCCACTCTTCTCCCAGCCGTCCCCTCAGTCAATACCCGAAGTGCCTCCAAATCCTCTCTCATAGTCCCTAAGGTCTGAACCTCCCCAGCCCAAAAGACCTTCAGCCACAGGTGTCCTACGTGGTTTAACTGCCTACCAACTTCAGTAACTAGTCTGCCTAAGCTTGCACAGTTGGCCCTCAGCAACCATATATATACTACTCGCTCATGCGTGTGTAACTCCCAGTGAATCCAAGTCCACTGGGCCCCTCCTCCATCACGGTTCAAAGTCCATGACAGTGGCTTCCTAACCAGCTTTCTCAGTCCATTGTCTCAAGACTGGCCAACTTGCATTCTCTACCAATCCGCACCACAGTACTTAATCCTCCTCCTCAACAAAGTCTACTTTGACCACCTTATTTACTTATCTTCCTGGTGAACCTGCCTAAGTTTGATTAGTGTCCTTAGCTACCTCAATGTATAGGCCTATACCTGCACCTTTATGCAGTTTTGTAACAGCTCTTAAAATCCTGCTGTATTCCTAATATACTTGTACCCTGTTCCCTAGTTCCTCTGTATTGTTTATGTCTCTAATGTATACTCAGATGCAATTGTATGTACTTCTCTGTATTTTCAGACATGGAACCTTTGGAAACGAGTCCCTGACTCAAAGGGTTGTAATTCTGATGGCTACAATAAATAAATAAAGTGGGTCATTCGATCAGGGGCACAGAATCTAAAGAGTTCTCAAACCCAGGACCCCAAGGTGGTAGTGCTGGGGGTTTATGTCTGTATCACTCATATAATACCTGGGTGGGAAACACAAGTCAATTCTTAAACTCTAATCTCCTTGACTGCAATGCAGAAGATTATGTCTGTATCACAGGACTAATGCCAGTGGTTGTGCCCTTACCTCTGATTAACTTTTCATTTCAGAAGCAGAATTTCCAGTCCCAGAAAACTATGTGACATTGACTGTGAAAGATGAAGACCCTTCAGTATTGGAGTCAAGGAACAGGAGTGAGACTGTATGCCAGCAGTCCCCTAAAGAAAGCACCATCAATGGTAAGTGGATGGCCCAGTAAGTGCTGTATGTAGGATAGATGCTGAGAAGCTCTGATGATCCCAGAGTGGGGAACCTGAGTCTGTTCTCAGAACTGGGACTCCCAGGAGGTAGTGCAGTATGTGATGTTTGTTTCACTTGTAGAATACCAGGGTGGGGGTTATGTGTGCATAACTGGTATAGTACCAGGGTGGGAAACCTGAGTTTTGTTTTCAGTCCCAGGACTCCTAGGTGGCAGTGCAGGGGATTTTGTGATGCTAGTCCTGTTTTTGGAAGTAGCTATCCTATCCATTTTTTTGTGATGCACTGCCCATGTTGGGATTGCCGGGGGAGGGTGGCTATGTGTTTTAGACCTGAGCTAAATTTCATTGTGCACCTGACTGGAACTACTTCATTTGTTTGACTATGAGGTTGAGTCCTGGTGCAGGGTGCAGGATCCTTTTTGTTTACCAGCTTTGAGCTGGTGTGAGCGTTTTCCTGCAGGAAATCATGGACTTCAGCACTGAGATGGTGTTGGAGTAGCTCAGCTGATTAATTCTGGGTGACTTCAATGTGAAGATCGATGAGGAACTCTCACAATTTGGTCAAGATGCCCTCCAGTTAATGGATTTACTGGGTTTTGTACAGATGATTACCTCTGCAACTCCTCAACATTTTCTTGACTTGGACTTAGTGTTCTTGGTGGTGCTTGAGGCTAATAACCTCAGGGTTGATCTAGTTAGTTGGTTGGATTGCTGCTTGATGAGTTTCTCCCTTGGGGCCCCATGACTGTCCATCCCTCATGGAGATGGTTCAGTATCACCCTTTAAAGGGGTTGTCCCCAGGAAGGCTCCAGGTGGTAGTGGATCTCTTGAGCACACTGGCTACCTGTGCAGTTGGAGTGGAGGAAGTGGTGATGGCTTATAATCAGACCACTGCCTCAGCTTTCCATGCAATTGCAGTGGTCTGTACATGACCCCTCACTCGGTGCATGAGATCTCCATGGTTTGATTGTGAGCTCAGAGAGCTTAAGTTATGAGTTCAGAGGTTGGAGCACTGCTAGAGAAGATCCAGATCTGATAGGACAAGCTGGCACTGAGGATGCATTATGGTGAGTGTCAAAGGGCAGTTTCCTATTAGAAGGCAGTATTACTGTCCAGGGATATCAGTACAGGGAGAAACCAACCATCTCAGCTCTTCCAGGTGGTGGACAGACTTTTAAATTTGGTCTGTCTGCAACCAGTAAGAGCCAACTCATCTGCTCATTGTGAAGAGTTTGCTTGTTTTTGCTCTGACAGGGTGTCCTCTATTCAGTCAGGGATCTCTTCACCTGGATCATCTCAATCCAGCAGTACCAAGTTGGCGGGGTGGATGTGATCTGTTGATCTGGAGTGAGTTTAGGTCAGTTTTGTTTTGTTTTTTCCTTATACAGTAGCTTTTTTCTCCTCATGGGATGAGTCTGGCAGACTATCAGCCTTGTACCTGCCACCTCCATCTGCCTGGTTTATAGGGTGGTCTCTGAGCTGTGGTTCTCCTGTTGTGAGCTGGACCCAGGCTCACCTCATCTACTAACTGGGTGTCTTTCATTCAGTCAGGGATCTCTTCACTTGGATTATCTCGAGCTAGAAGTACCAAGTTGGTGGGGGTGGGGGGGATGTGATCCACTAGTCTGGAGAGTTTAGATCAGTTTTGATGGAAATGGTTTGAGGGTGGTCTCAGAACTGTGGCCTACCTATTGTGAGCTAGACCCAGGCCCACCTCATCTAATAACTGGGTGTCTTAGGTTTCTGGGTCCAGTATTTGCCAATCTAGTCTTGTGTTCCCTTTCAGTGGGGGTCTTTCCTGGGGCAGTCAAACTTGCTTTGGTAAGACTTTGTATGAAAAATCCATCTGTGGACCTGGATTGCTAGGCAAGTTATAGACCCCGTTTCTACCCTCTGCTTTATGGGTAAGGTTATTTTTTTTCTGTAATTATTTCTATTTTTGTTTAAATTTCAGAATGCAAGAAGGAATTGCTTAGTAATACATTCAAAAACACTCATATATGAATACAGCCTACATCAATACCCAAGATACATCAAGGATTCAAAGTCCAAATGCTGAAACTGTTCAGTGTAAAAACATTAATTATTCTGACTTTCTAGGAACACAAGAGAACCCAAACACAAGCACTTGGCAATGCTGAATGTTTACTTACTGGCATTAGCGTTGGAAGTGCAGGAGCTAGACAGATGCAGAATAGGAATGGCAGTGAAGTATTGAACTGATGCCAACCCCACCCTGCATAGATGAACAGGCAATGGAATGTGCCTTTGGGTCATCGCCCATAACGCTCATGCCATTTCACCTCATCCTAACCGCAGACACCGACAAGTGTTGAGGTATGCCTTGGGGTGTTTGGGCTTTACACTCACCCCATTTCATAAGAAAATATGCTAAAATGGATGCAGTATAGGAGAATGGGGTGAACTTTTGGGCCAAAGAGTCCAAGGCACACCTTGATGCCTGTCACTGGCTGCAGGGTGGAGGTAGGGGTGGAATGGCATGAGCATTACTGTCGACAATCCCAAGTCACACCCCCTGACACTTGTCAAGTCCCTACAGGGTAGGGCGTTATGGTTGTAAATCCTAATGTCCTGGGCATTTCTAGGTATTTTCGCTCCATGTTTTCAACATGGGCTTTTTGTGACCCCAGCATATGAACAGTGACACTGTCAGTTTGTTAACTGAAGGTGATTTTGCACAGCGACTGCGCCATGTGTTGCCACAGGTGCGAAAACACATTTCAAACAGGATGTGAAAAATGACAACTGTACTGTTCATGAGGAGGTGTAAAAAAATGGTAATGTTGAAAATCTTTAGTGAAAATATAAAAAACTGATGAAGTCATGAGTGTGCGTAGAAACTGCGCAACGCACACCCATAATGCAATTATTTTAGGGATTTTTTTGCACCAGATTTTTAACATAGGCATCTTGGGACCTCTACTCTTGAACGGTGGCACTATGATTTTCTTAATCTGCTCCGGACGTTGATTTCGCAGAGCGACCACACCTTTTGTGTGTCACAGGTGCAAAAACATGTTTCGGGCAGGATGTGAAAAATGTCAGCTGTACTGTTCATAAAGTGGTGTGCAAAAATGACAATGCTGAAAATCTGAAGTATAAATATAAAAAACTGGTGGAGCTATGAGTGTGTGTAGAAACTGCGCAATGCACACTGGTAGCACAGTCATTTTTTGGAATTTTTTCACCAAATTTGCAACATGGGCTTTTTGGGACCTCTCCTTATAAACGCTGTCACTGTGATTTTCTTAATCTGTCCCGAACATTGATTTCACACAGCGATCGCGCCAACGTGTGCCAGATGTGTGAAAACACATTTCGAGCAGGATGTGAAAAATGACAGCTTTACTGTTCATAAGGAGGTTTGGAAAAATGGCAATGTTGAAAATCTAGAGTGCAAATATTAAAAATTCAAGTTATGAGCGTGTGTGGAAACTGCACAACACATGCTCATAACACAGTGTCAAGCATTTGGTGGTTAACTTCTTTATCCTAACTGTATCAGTTGTTTTATATATTTTAAGATTTTGATATGTATGATGTGTTTTAATCTTTGTTAGGCGCCTTGGTTTTTGAAAGGTGCCATAGAAATAAAGACTATTATTATTATTATATTTTTTGGAATTTTTCCACCAAATTTGCAACGTAGGATTTTTGGGAGCCCACCTCATGAACATTGACACTGTCATTTCATTACTCAGTCCCGGAAGAAGATTCTGTGCAGTGACCACGAAATCATCTTTCTGGACCAAATAATGAAATGACAATGACTGAGTTCATGAGCTGGTGTCCCTAGAACCCCATGTAGAAAATTTGCAGACAAAAGTCGCAAAAATGTCAGCGATATCCACCTAACTTGAACTCCCCCCCCCCCAATTGATGCCATTGTAGAGCTTACTGGCATTTCTTCAGTTTGCGGTTGGAAAAAAAAAGGGGGACTTGGAATGGCTAGAGGTTTGCCATGCTAAATTAGCCAGATTTATTCTGGAAGCCCCAAGTTATTTACATAAGTGTTTCTTATACAAACAGATAGGTTGGTTAACTCTATATGAAAGTAGACTGGAACATCTTTTGATGTTTATGGGTAAAGGCCTTCATGGCCAACTTCCCTCTTACATTTATAGTAATCTGATTTATAGGGAAAAATGTCATCGCTGAGATTAGCTAAGGTATTAGAAATGGCAATTCTGATATGTAATCTTGAAATTGGTCACAATTCATTTCTTAACAGAGGTCCAGTAGAGTGGAATAAAATCCCACCTGACGTTAAGTCTTCTTCAGGAATTAGGCCATGGATAAAGGTCCAGACTTGGTTTAGAAGCACCTTGGGAGACACTAGATTGTGTTGTTATACTTCGTTATGAATGCTGGGAATTTATTTTAAAAGTAGTAATTGTATGTGATTATATTGTAATTTGTCTATCCCTGACCAACTGTGAAGTTATGCATACTGTCTTTTGAAATTTTGTACTAAAAAAATTCTTTTTATTAACCATTTATTTATTTTTTTATGTAAAAGTACTTCATTGTAAATGAGATTTATCTCAATTGAAAGTATCCTGGCTCATATAGAAATATGAATAAAACATTTTACCAACCTACCTACCTTTGAAGAGTGCAGGCGTGTTCCTGCTCCACAGAAGATCATCGTGCTAGGCTCCGGAGGAAATATGGGGTGGGGGGAGGGGAGATGGGGTGCGCATAGGGTGGTAGTGGGTTGGAGAAGGGGGGCATTGTGACCACGAGGGACTGTTTTCTCTTTTACAAGTAACAAAAAATAATACATTTCGGGAATTTTTTTTTTATAGGTTTGCTTTGGGCACACTGGGGTGGGCTTTCAGTGTGCTACCTGTGTTTTTGGGGAGGGGGGACTGAACTGATGGAAATTGGGCCCCCCATCAGCAAAGAATGTGTGTCTGTGTTGGGGGGGGGGCATGATGCCGAGGGGGATTGGGCCCCCCGGCAGACAAATTCCAACAAGGGGGACATGAAACCGACAGGGATTGGGCTCCCCCGTTGGCAAATGAACTGAAGAGGGGGCATGCTGACAGGGGATTGGGCACCACCAACATCAGTTTGAGAGATGGACGGTGACAGCCACTGCCATGTTTCCTGAAATGTTACACCAGGCAAGGCACGCCCTGCAGTGATGGGGCAGTTCCTCGTTACAGCAGCAGATTTCTTTCAAGATGATGGCACGCTTTTGAGCTGCTGTCATAGACAGCGTGCACATTCATTTGTGCCACAAAGACAGGCCCCAAAATGCAGTGGCAGCATTGGCCACAACACTGCCACACTTCCATAACCTGCTACTCCAATAAGCTGTCACATGTTTCTTGCACATGCACGCAAGCAAACATAAAAATGACTATTGAAATAATTGGCTAGTCACAGTAGTATTTATTACCCTCTAGGCCCCTTCCTTTTTTTAGTCCCATAAATGGTGCCGATATCTTATGGTAGGTGTCTAGCCTATCCTGCATGGAATAGAAGATTTTTTCGTTGTTGGAAATGAAATCCATTTGAGTATACCACTCTTGTAGTGAGGGTTTGAGTGGGTCTTTCCAATATCCTAAAATGAGTCATGTGACACTCAGTGAGGCATGACAAATCCAGACTTTTTGATGTGTACACGAATGTTTAGTGGCAATCCCAAAGCACACGTGCAAGGCTAGCTTTGTTGCAGTTACACTTCCAACAACACAGTGTGTTCAGGTATCCCAATGCATGCATTTTAGGGGGGCTGAAATAAAACTTGTGAAGAATTTTGTACTGGATTAGCTTATCTTGCAGTTCCTTGTAACTTCAGTTAGGCATTTCCCTCAGAGATTCTCGGTCATCCAGAGTAAACTCCAGGGATAGAGCCTCCTCCCAGGACTCTTTGGCCTTCCATGTTAAACAAGAAGACCAAATGTTACTGGTTAGAAATGTATAAGTGAGACTAGCGCCTTTCCTCAGGGACATCTTTTTAACCATCTGATTCCATTCAGAATTTTGAGGGAAGATATATCCATTAGACAGCACATTTTTCCTCAGTATCTCTTTTAGTGATCAGTAAAAATGAAATGATATTTCAGTAGCCTGAATTGCTCTCTGCTCTCTTAAAAGGAAGAAAAAATGCCAGAGTCCTAATTAGCCAGGTGACTGACCTTGGAGATACCTGCTGCTAACCAAGCTGTGTTTGAGAGCCCCTTTTTATGTTATTTTGCTGCGCCTGCGCACAAACCAACATCTTGTGATAGTAGCAGATTTCGGGGGTGCGACAGTGTGGTTGAATACAGGACATTCATTAGTAGGTACATGCCTCATTCCCCAATAAGCCAGCATGCAGGCACTCACACAAGAAATATGTAAAGTGGTCAACACATGTAAGGAAAGTGCCCAGCAATGAGAGATAAGCTTGTCATGCAGCAGCACAATAACACGCCTCCTGACATGCCTTTCCTGGTGAAGTATTTCAATAAACATGGTGGCAGTGGCTGCCCCTGCCTGCCGCACAATGTCTACACAGCCAACTTCAGGGTGACCAATCCCCTGTCACTATGCTAAATCACCCCCCCCCCAAGATTGTGTGGCACACTGGGAGCCCACCCCAGTGTGCCTTCCCATAATGAAAGCCGACAGTTATCGGCATGTTCCGGCCCCTGCCCCCATTCTGTGCCACACTGGGAGCCCACCCCAGTGTGACCAACATCACCTCCCCCCAAAGTCATGGGGCACACTGGGAGCCCACCCCAGTGTGCACAACAACACCTGTAAAAAAAGAAAACTGTCCGTGGTGTTCGTTTCTTTTTTTTAATTACCTAAAAGAAAAAACAGTCCCTAGTCATGGGGTTCCCTCCTCCAGCCCACAGCCACCCTCTGCGCACCCCACCTCCCTACACTCCCCTCACTCCATACCTACCTCCAGAGCTCAGCGCAACGATCTTCGTTGGACGGGAAACACGTCTGGACTCTTCAGTGCCAATCGCGAACAGAAGAAATGCCGGTAAGCTGTATAATGGCATAAATGGGTGTTTTTCAACTTAGGTGGATATCTTAGCCATATTTTTGGAATTTTGCCTCCAAATTTTCAACATGAGTTGCTTGGGACCTCACCTCATGAACACATGCACTGTCATCTCGTTACTCGGCCCTGAATGGTCATTTCACAGTCACTGCACTAAATCACCCTTTGGGACTGAGTAATGAAACAACAGTGCCACTGGTCATGAGGTGGGGTCCCAAAAACCCTGTCTTGCAAATTTGGTGGAAAAATTGCACAGTTTCAACACACACACTCGTAACTTTGACAATTTTTAATATTTTCACTCCAGATTTTCAAAATTGCCCTTTTTTCACACCTCCTTATGAACAGTACAGCTTTCATTTTCACATCCTGCCCGAAATGTGTTTTGGATAGTGACATTAACATGCCGGGTCGCTGTGCCAAATCAATGTTCGGAGCACAGTAACAAAAATCACAGTGACACTGTTCATGAGTGAGGTCCTAAAATGCCTATGTTGAAAATTTGGTAAAAAAATACCCCAAATAATTGCATTACGGGCATGCATTGCGCAGTTTCTATACACGCTCATGACATCACCAATTTTTCATATTTTCGCCATTGTCATTTTTGTACACCTCCTTATGAACAGTACAGCTGCCATTTTTCATATCCTGCCCAAAATGTGTTTTCGCACATGTCACACAATGGCATGGTCGCTGTGGGAAATCAATGTTCGAGCCAGTTTAACAAAATCACAGTGACACTGTTCATGGCCGGAGTTTCAAAAATGCCTATGTTGAAAATTTGGTTAAACAAATCCCAAAAATAATTGCGTTACGGGCGTGCGTTGCGCAGTTTGTACGCATGCTCATGATGCCACCACTTTTCCATAGTTCCACTACAGATTTTCAATAATGCCATTTTTTTACACCTTCTCATGAACAGTGCAGCTGTCATTTTTCACATCCTCCCCAAAATGTGTTTTCACACCTGTGGTGCCAAAATGCACAGTCGCTGTACAAGATCACCTTTCGGCAAACTAACTCATAGTGTCACTGTTCATGAAGTGGGGTCACAAATGGCCCATGTTGAAAATTTGGAGTAAAAATACCAACAGATGCCCTGGGCATTAGGGTTTCCACCCATACTGCCCCACCCTGTACAGACTGACAGGCATCAGGGGTGTGACTTGGCATTGCTGGCTGTAATGCTCACACAATTCCACCCCCCCCCCACCATGCAGCCAATGACAATTGTCGAGGTGTACCTTGGACTCTTCGGCCCCAACATTCACCCCATTCTCCTAGACTGCACCCATGTCAGTATATTTCCTTATGGAATGGGGTGAGCACAAGGCCCGAAGACCCCAATGTACATTGCAGCACTTTTGGTCTCTGCAGGGTAGGGTGAGGTGAAATGGCATGAGCGTTATGGCCAACGACCCAATGCCTGTCACACTCTGCATGGTGGGCCTGGGGTCGATGTTAGTTCACTACTTCACTGCCAGTACTATTGTGCATCTCTCTAACTCCTGCGCTACCAATGCCAGTGCCAACAAGAAAACATTCGGGATTGACAAATGCTTGTTATCTTTTGAGATTACTGGGTTTTCCTATGGGGCATAAAAGGAAGGGTTTCTTTCTCTGGAGTTAAGGTACTATTGCACTTTTTAAGAGGTAGTACTGAACCTCTTGTACACAGATATATGAAATCTGTGAGAGAAATGGTCTTAAGAATATATTTTTCCATATGGAGCCATATGGTTTGTATTTGAGATTTATCTGATGGGTTTACTGCCTGTTCCCTTATGTGCTTCAGAGACTACTTAAAAATAAAGGCCAGCTTGCACCTCTCCCACCAAGGCAGGGAAAATCATTCCATACTTTTTGGTGCTCTCAGTTTTTCAGTTCCCAATTTTGGTGGTTTTGTTCAATTTCCTGAATATCCTGTCTAAACGCTTGTGAAATGTATTGCCAAGTAAAATGGGCAGATTTTGAAACACAGCAAAATATTTTAGGTGCAACAAACATTTTGATCGCATTTATCCTGCCCCATGAGGATAAGTGTAGTTTGTCCCACCTGTCTAGATCCAGGTCTGTGTCTGCTATGACTGGCAAGTAGTTGATGTCCAGAATTTTACTCAAATTTGTAATGACTTGCAGACCTAAATAATTAATATTTGACTTGTACTATTTAGAGTCTAGATTATTCTCTGAGCTCTACTGGTTTGGACCAGGTTATTATGCAGTACCTGAGTCTTTCCCCAGTTGATTTTAAGCCCTGATATATCCTCAAAATCATGGAGAACTAACTGGACATTATGGTATGACTGAATGGGTGAGGTGAGAGTTAGCAACAAGTCATCTGCAAAAGCGAATGATTTGTGTTAAGTTACACCAAGTTTGGCACCCTTGATTCCTGAATCCATGTCTATTGTTCTGATAACGCCAATATAAACAAATAAGGTGACAGAGAGCACTCTTGCCTTGTACCACAGGCTAAATCAGTCTGAGGTGAAGGAATGCCATTAGTTATTACCTGTGTTGTTCACTTTTTGTAAAGCATAGAGACGCATTTAGTAAACATTTCCCCAACTCTGAATTCTAAAAGTGTTCTGTTCTAATAATATATTTCCAATTAACCATATCACAAGCTTTGAGGTTATTCAGTTGACCTACCAAATTAAATTGAGAAGCATGCACATGCAATCTGTCCCATATCTGTTTCTGATAAATCCTACCTGTTGGGGCCTGATCAATTTAATTATGACATGTTGTATTCTTTTGGCTAGAATTTTAGTTAGACCTTTGCACTCTGTATTCATTAGTAATATCAGCCTATAGTTATCACAGTCTAAAGGAGCTTTATCTTTTTTTGGTAACGTGAGAAAGGCCTGTTTCATAGTGGTGGACAGGGTTCCACTAACGTCTGCATCCAAAACAGTACAATGCATTTTTTTTTTTAATTTATTTAGGTCTAGGATTACAAATATCTTTGAGCAAAGAGTGCCTTTACAAAGGTTCCACAACATAATACAGTATAAACAGAACAATAAAGTGAATAAACAAGACACACATATCAATCAGTCAGTTACAAGCACACAATAATGCATTTGGTCAAATTGATATCAGCCAGAAGGCATTGTGAAGACACACAGGGCAAAGCAGGAGGAAGGGATGAGGGTGGCAGAGAAGGGCATGAGAGGAGAGAGGGAGGAGTGGGAGAGAGGAAGGAGGGGGATGGGAGGGTGTACGAGAGAAAAGGTAGAGAAGAGGAGGGGGACAAGGGGAGAAAAAGGGTGATTGTGTGGAACATAGGGGAAGGGTTAATAGCAGAATTGCTAAGTTGCTAGGATTAAGGACAAGGGATAGGTCAATGCTTTTGGTGAGAGGCAAGGGGGGACTTGGGGGGCAAGAATGTCTACACACGTGGCATAGAACTCCCCTTGGAAACCATTGGGTCCATGGGTTTTACCAGTGGGTAAATCTTTTATAGCCTGCTGTACCTCACTTAAAGTGATTTATTTTTCAAGCATCACATTGTCCTGCAGTGAAAGTGCAGGGACGTTACTGTTTTTATAAAATTCCTCTAACTTTCCTGAGTCACTGGTGTCTTTGTTGACATAGACAGCACTATAGCATCTATGGAACGCTCCATTTATATGTTTATTATTTTTAAGAACATTCCCTTTTGTAGATTTATTTATTTAATTATTGAAATGTTTCACCAGCAAGGCACACTGAGCAACAGGCTGCTCATCTCCCAGTGTGATCTGGGGGAAAGGGTACAGTAAAGATGAGACATTTTACATTCAAGTTACAGACATCGACATTGCATACAATTAATTAAGGAAGTTGTTACAAACAGTGTTGCATACATATGTAATTTGTGAGAATAATTAATAAGGGCAATGGTGATAAGTGAGCAAGTGCTATCATGAAATATGGGGTGACGGGGAGAGAGAGGATGAGATGACAGATTGTGTAGAGTCGTGTTCCAGAGAGACCCCTTCAGGATGCAGGGAACCCTGCAAGAGGACAGGGGACTGGAGTAGGGATTGGAGAGGGAAGGAGAGAGAGGGAGTAAGTGTGATTTACTCTTAGGAGGGGAAATAAAGACTGATCCAAAAAGAGAACCCTGCAGGGTGCGATAAACCCTGCAAGGGGGGCAGGGAAGTTCAGGTGATTGTAAACCCTCCTGCTGTTAGACGTTGTAATTATGAAGGGATCATGAGAGGAAGGGAATGAGAAATAACACCTGCGAGGGAATGAGGCTTGATCCAAGGTATCGGGTACTCTTGCTGGATTTTTTAATCCTTGATGACAGAAGTTTTCTCGCTTTGTCTCCAGCTTCCCAATATTTTTGCAGTGTCCTAAAAAGAGCATAGTATGCCTTTTGGGATACAATTTTGTTAATTTCCCCTTCGATGACCATAATTTTGAGGAGGATTTCCATTTTTGTAGTCTTAGCAATGTTGGACATTTTCTCCAGAGCCCCTAATTCTTTTTCTTAATCTTAAAGATCTTTTTTTTCTTACCCCCTTTCCTTTTGGAGGAGAAATGTATAATTCTTCCTCTGATAGAGGTTTTGTATGTCTCCCGGGGCAAGCTTGTGAGACCTCCCCATTGCCATTGATGTCAAAGAATTCAGATGTCTGGTTAGAGATCCATTTTAGAAAATCTTAATCCTTCAGGAGACAGAAATTCAGCCTCCAGTGGTGATTTTTCACTCCTGTACTACACGGCATTATCTCAGCCCCTACCAGAGCATGGTCTGAGATTCTAATGTTGTTGATTTTGTCTTCTGAGATAAAGGAAGCCAGCCTGGCTGAGATTAGTAGTTAATCTCTCCTGCTGTAGAATGAGTTTCTATTGGAGAAGACAGAACAATCTCTGTCCTGAGGATGTATTTATCTCCAGGAGTCCCTGAGACCTAAATCAATTAACAGCTTTTGGAGTGACAGCTTGGCTCCGGTGCCTAACTGTGCTGGTTTAGTAGATAATCTATCCAGAATAGGTTCAAGCAACTCATTAAAGTCACCTCCCATTACTAGCTTGTATTCTGTGAAACTATTCAGAGTGGCTGTCAATGAATTATAAAATTCTTCCAGCCCTCACTGAGTGCATAAACATTACATAGCACAATTTTGCAACCATCCAATGTCCCAGCTAGAATTTGGCACCTCCTTTCCATACCAGTCAAGTGCGATTGCTTGAAAAAAATGATTCCCTTTCTAATAAGGATGGAGGTGCCACACTTTTTAGATGAGAAACAACAGCTTTCTGCCTGCCCCACCCATGTGCTGTGTAATTTCTCAGCCTGATTTTGAATTAAATGCATTTCTTGTAAGAAAGCAATGTGCAACCTTTTGTGTTGAGGTAGGACAATACTTACTTTCTTCTAAATGGAGAGCCTAGACCTTTCACATTCCAAGAAGTAACAGTGTAGTGTTTGGGGCCTATTTACTCAGGTTTAGGAGTAGATTTGCACAGTAATTAGCAGTAAGATTAATTCCAACAACATCATAGTATAGAACACTTACCAGCGAAACAGGAAGTGACATTAGTAGTAACCACTGTGTTAGAGCACTTGACGTGTGAATACAATACCCTGTCCCCAAATCTAAACTATATTTAAGCTTACCTATAGTCAAGTGTAACTAGAAAGTGGACTTGAAGGATTTTCAAAACTGGTTGTGTGACACTGATGTGCAGAAGTCTCTGGGGTTCACTAATCCACAACAGTAAAACTAGAATAACTTTAACAAGTATTTAAAAGTAGGATGTAATCTACTTCTTGTGCCCATAGTATACCAGATCTAAGAGCCAAGGCAGTGGCTTTTAGTACCAAGGAAGATGCATCTATCTGTATGAACCCATCTCCATCCTGCATCCAGATTAAGTGTAATCACTGAGTCATTATGATAAATCAATAACTCCACTAGCTCAGCGATCCCTGGTTTACATCTACCTTAATAATAAGCAGACATCAACATGTGAAGCCAGCGCTCTGTTTTACACTTTTAATTTATACCTGTATACAGTAGTGCAATATATTGTATGGTGCGGTGAATGAGAGAAGGGACAGATGGGCTGTCATATCTAGTAACGAAAGTCAAAAATCATACTGACATTTATAGTTAGATCAGAACTGTAAGAAGAAGATGCAAACCTGCAGGGAACACTAAAGACCAACCCAGTAACCGCTGGCAGCTGTATTTGTAACCTGCCAGCCAGAGGCTGTATGATGCCGGTTCAACAACTGAGTTGTTGAATGCCATCACAGTGATGGATTTATGTTGACCACAACTTGAGTTTGACATAAATCTGACTGAAGATCTTGTCTTTTTTCATTGGGGAGCTTTGCTCTGGAACTCCCCATGGGGAGGGCTGTGCCGCCTGCACTGCCTGATCTATAGGATTCTAACTCAGAGTCAGAGTTGGATTGAGGAGGGGAGTGCAGGACTGGAAGACAGCGTGCCAGGGTCTCAGGGAGACTATTACAGCAAAAATGTTGACATTGTCGGCATCGACATTTTTGCTGTAATAGTGTCACCGTACAGGGGGTATACCCCAGCCAGACTCGTGTAGTGCCAGATATAGCTGTTGTCAGAGATAGCATGGGATCTGTCAGGATAGCATAGCTCCCTATACTCACTGGCACACTACCCATATTGCTGTGTCATCCTTTTGGAGAAAATGCGACATAATCAAGCCTTTGTCCTTTATATTTGGGACCTGTCAGACACAGTCCATCTCCCTGGAATCGCCTGACACTCCTTCCATTTGATTATAATACAGCTGAGGCACAATGCAACTACAAGCCAAGTATATTTGTCCTTTAGATCTACAGTACATCAATCAGAGCATTCTTGCCTATAAATCCTGCACATTGGATCTGTCAATATAAAGCCCAGCTCCCTGGCCTTTCCTGACACTCCTCACACTGTGTGAATTTGGCAGTGTTACTCAGAGTTGGGTGCCTGCTGTAACTTCCCTGCATTCTGCAACCTCAGCTAGCTGGCATCTTTATTGATTACACTCTGTGAAACACCATCAGCCCCTCCAGTCCTCATTACCAGTGTTAGCATCTGATAATATGGCACTACTGTGATAGCAAAACATACCCTGTTTTCAGGGGAGCTGTGAGGGTCTCTTATCACCACACTCAAGAGACCCAATTATATAGTATATTCAGCAACTAAGTGCAATGTTATTTGTTAAAATTGGGTATACAAGTATACAGAGGTTCTACCATATGTTTAAACATCAGAATCTTTTTTGTTAGCCATACCAGCTGAAAATGAAGCAAGCCTATTATTGCTCCATATTTATTCAGTTTTTTACTAAACTGCTGACTATCTTGCCACATTATGTGTAGGTACAACTTCAGGAAGTGTCCCCCCAGAAACTATAATAGTGTTATTGCTAGCAGTCATGTCTCATGTCACAAGGCCAGTGCTGCATCAGTGCAATATTCTATTGGTGTCTGAATAACTTCCTGTTCCAGTGAGAGATGTGGCCTCAAGCCAAGCAAGAGGCGTTGACTGCCTCTGCTGGAACCACACTTTCACGGATTTCTACTGGTTATCGGGATCTTCATGGTGCGGCTATGGATTCTTTGCATGGGTCTGGATTTTCAGGCAGTATTCTGCTGGCTGTTACCGTCTTTCTTCAGCTGCTGATTCAAGGAGTCCAGGTATGAAACTGGGAGTGGGCTGTATGTTTTGAACACTGATGTTAGGCATTGTTTAAGGCAGCAATCTATTTCTGGCCTATGCTGTCTCCTCTCAGGCCCTAGCCCACAAGACTGACCCAGCCAAGACTCGTGCTGGATTTGAATTGTACCAACTACTGCCTTGGATAGGGGTGTTTTATACTGAACAGCCTTCTAAAGTAAAATGCAGATATTCACACATCAGCCACATGTCCACACAATACTAAATGTCCTTTGGCCTCCCTTATCATCAAGGTGGCAGGATATTTGAAATGGTTTTGAATTCCAGTCTGTTGTAACTTGGTTTTTACTTCAAATAAACTCTCTTCTTTTTTCCATCAAAGCCCCTGAAAAGTCTTGGAAAAATTAAGACCTTCCTTCATTAAACATTAATGTGTTTCTGTTCCAAGCAACTTTTAAATTCTCTTTCTTGACTGAGAAGTGTGTTCACTACTAATGAGAAGATAGTGGCATACCTAACAGATAGTGGAACAATGGACCCAAAAGCAACATGGCTTCTCAGCAGGATGCTCCTGTCAAACTAACTTGATCGACTTCTTCGACTGGGTCACCAGAACATTGGATCAGGGAGGGGCAGTGGATGCTGTATACCTAGATTTAAGCAAAGCCGTTGACACCACCCCTCACAGAAGGCTAACCAACAAGCTGGAACGTACATGGGAGTTGACCAGAGGATGGTCAGCTGGATCAGTAACTGGCTGAATGATAGGACCCAGAGAGTGCTAGTCAATGGATCGTTGTCGTGGGAGGGTAGGGCCACCAGTGGCATCCTGCAGTGATTGGTACTGGGACCAATCCTATTCAACATATTTATAGCAGACATAGCGAATGGACTAACAGGGAAGGTGTGCCTGTTTGCAAATGATACAAAACTCTGCAACAGAGTGGACACAAGGGAAGGAGCAGACAACATGGAGGTTGACCTCAGAAGGCTGGAGGATTGGTCCAGGGACTGGCAGTTAAAATTTAATGCCAAAAAGTGTAAAGTAATGCACTTAGGAAAGTGGAACCCTGGAAAAAAGTACACACTGGGAGGACATCAACTTGAGGAGACACAAACGGAGTGAGAGCGTGGCATAATCATCACTGGCAAATTAAAGGTAGGAAAACAATGTCAGAAAGTAGAGGTATTTCTTGTAGAAAGAAGGAGGTTATAATACCCCTCTACAGTCCCTTGGTGAGACCCCACTTAGAGTACTGCATTCAGTTCTGGAGCCCTCACCTCAAGAAGGACATTGACCATTTGGGAAAACGGTGCAGAGAAGGGGTACAAAGATGGTGCATGAACTGCATCACAGGTCATATGAAGCAAGACTCAGGGAGCTGAACCTATATACTCCCTTGAGCAGAGAAGAAACAGGGGGCATGATTGAAACCTTTTAAGTATGTGAGGGGATTTAATGCATCTCAGACAGGCAATCAATTTCAGCAGAACATGGCAGCACGCATGACAGGCCATGATGTGAGACTGGTAGGAAGAAGGTTCAAAGGCAAACCTCAAAAAGTACTTCCACGCAGAAAGAGTGACAGACCCATGGAACAGCCTGCCCCAGAAGGTGGTAGCATCAAAGACAATCAGGGAGTTCAAACTCATATGGGACAGACATAAAGGACAAGTTAGGAAGAAGTCTGCATGGAGGGGTAGTTTCTAGGGCAGCAAACTAGATGGATTGCACAGTCCCCCTCTGCTCATTGCATCAAGGATAGATTTAAACTAGGTGGGGGGGGGATGGCAGGAGGACAGCTAGTAGGCAGGGATCCCAGAGGGGGGAGCCAAGCATGCCTACCCCCAAGCTATCAGAGAGGTATGGCACAGTGTCAAAGGTCTTGCTGAAGTCTAGATAGGCTATGTCCACTGCTCTCCCAGGACCTACTTTTTCAATATCTGAGTTAAAGGGACACTGTTAACCCCCTGAGGTCTTAAAGTGTCCCTAGTTTAAAAAACATGTTTTATGATTGTTCACATTCTGTAGAGACTGCTGATGTAGCCGGGAGTTTGATTCTGATTCACTTTTTCTTCTAAAAAGTAAAACATAGACTGCCCACCATACTGGTGTTACCACACCAAAACGTGTTTGTTTACATTCCTTTATCAACTCCCACTGCACCTTTCCTGCAGTTGGCAATGCCCCATCACAGTCTGTCCACTTGTTATGTAGTAGGAGGAGAGGATACAATGCATCATGAGTGGCTGCACTATTTCGGGGTGTTCCTAATATTCAAGAAGTATGAAATAACAGTAGAGCAAGGCTCTAACACAAAACACTTTGGGTGCAACTGGGGATGAGAACATCAGGAAATCCTGAAGACAGTATCTACCACTTCAACAAGGCAAGCAAATGGTTCTCAGACTAGGGTGAGAAAAAGCAGGCCCTCCTCAGAGCCTACACAGTAACTCTTCACTCCTCCTGCTGCTCACTCTCTGAGCACAGAACTAAGACTAACTGAAAATTCTAAACTCCCCACTCAAGGCTAGCTATGTGGCTTATGCATCTGCAAGAGTTCTAAATTACATCACCTCTCTGCTCTCGCTGAGACCAAGTAAACAGTGAGGGAGCAGGTGAAAATCTATTTAATTAGTTATTCACCAGCTGCCTTCCCTACCTAGCACTGACACTGATGGGATTCTAGGAACCCCAGGGAACAGGGAGGTTACCCACCCTTCCTTCTTTTCTTCCTTCCTTCCTTCCTTCCTTGGGTGCACTGATCCAAAAGACCATTTTCAGGCACAACCCAAGCCACAGCATGGCACATTAAGCAGTACAGGTGTGGATAACAGTAAACACAGGCCTCAACATACGGGGCAGGAAAATAAAGAACAAGGGTAATTACATAAAGTGCAATTACATAAGACTACAAGGTGTCAAAGAAGGCCAACATACAGGTCAAAATTACATAGTCACAGACCAGGCAACGGACTGAAATATAAGTCACAAAACACAGAGACCAACCATAAGTCTCAGATATGATACATAAAGTGCAAAATGCATTCAGGTACACTAATAGTGCACAGGTCATCGAGCAGATTGGAACTCCGAAACTGAGTACAACGCTTCCTCTTAGCAAATGGTGATGGGACTTAGAATAGGCAGGCAACAGCAGAAGTCCCAAAAATGGGGAAAGGGGACAGGAATGGTAGTGGTGAGTGTAGCAAGGATGAGACACCGCTAATAGGTGGGGGTCACGGAGGGAGGGAATGCCAGAGATTACCAAGGAGAGCAGTGTTATTTGGCTTCAGACAGTAGCCACTCTTTGAAATTGTTTTTGAAGGAGAGGTGGAAGAGCAAAGAGATGTCGGGAGTCTGTTCCATAGGGAGGGAGCAGAGACAGAAAAGGCTTTACTACCCATGGTAGAGGAGATTCATGGAACTACCAAGGGGGGGATGGGCGATTCGCGGAGGCTCCTAGCTGCCACTCTGCCCATGAGGAGGGATGAGTACGAGGACAGGCGTCTGCCTCTCAGTATTGTCAATTAAGCAAATAGGAATATGCGCCAGGCACTAGGACCCAACAGAAAACGTCTAGCTAGCAGTCCAAGGTAGGGGACTGATGCTGACGTTTAGCTTTGCCCACGACATCAGCCACTATATAAAGGGGGCGGTCCCCCGGCACCACCTCAGTTCTTTTCTTACGATCAACCCAGCATATCAGCTCCACAGATGCCTCCTGCTTCCCGTCAACTGCCATTTTCATTTTTAAGTCTTAGATCACCTCTTTACGTCATCCAAGCCTTCCACATCCACTCCATGATGGAAGGCTAAGTGCAAATGTAGCAAGCAAATTCCAGCAAAGGACAGCCATTTGGCCTGCCTCTTGTGCCTGGGTCAAGTGCACAAGATTGACAATTGCCTGCACTACCAAAGCTTCAACTTGTACACTCACATCTGCTGTCAGAAGACCCTGAAGGCCTACCTCTTGGAGCAACAAGTGGCCACCATGCATCAGTCTCTCTTGGGGCACAGTTCCTCCTTGTCTTCTACTCACGATGCTTCCCCCAAGGAGAAAAAAGCACTGAGAAGCACCACAAGAAGGATAGGGAGAAAACCAGGTTAGACTCGCAGTCCTGCTTCCCACACACAGGTAGAGTCTCTTCATCTGACAGGCCGTCAGACTCTGTCCCCAGGTTGTTAGCCCTTCCAAGGGCAACAGCTCTAACTCTTCCATCCTCTTATCAGATGTCAGGTGGGAACTCAGGGCATGGGCCTTCTTAGGCCACATCTTCTACCTCTGTGGCTACCAGACCCCATAAACAGTTGTTAGGGTCTAAGGCCCAGGACCTGACCATGTCTTCCTCTTCAGTGGGAGTCCACCCTGTTGCCAAGGCCTCATCCTCCAGCTGATCAGCAAAGTCTGATGACCGGGGCAAGCTCATAGGTGTTGACACCTCAGATGACGGATCCCTGCAGCATCTGTCTCCATGGTTATGGTGCCAGACAAGGCTATAGTTCCTGAGGTGCCGCCAGCACCCCAGGGGCTTCCATCGAAAGACCTGATGGTGCCTGACCTTATGTCAGGTTCTTTAGCCACCCTGATGGCAGGACCCCACAGTCAGGCTCCAACCACTCCCCTGGCACAAAGGCCTAGGGAGGACAACAAGGAGCCAGCTGATGGAACAAAATATGACTAGTCTCCAGATTTACTCCTGACATGAGACCGGCTGCCAGCCCCTTTGAGGGCCTACTGGGGCAGGGCCAGAGCCTCTGTCAGGCTCGATGATTCCTTTGGGTGAGGTAGGTGCATTATTCACCAGTTGGTGGAACACAACTAAAGATGACCTCCTTCATAAGCTAGAGCCAAAGGAGACACCGAGGGCCCCCTCCGCCACAGCTAGTGCTACCTCCAGGTCTCCATCACCATCCTTGATGCCCAAGCTGACTCCAGGTGGTGCGGACCATGAATATGACAAACGTGAGAGCCATGGTTGTCATTCCCCTTCAGCGCTTTTTCATGTATGGGCTGCAGGTCTAGAGACTGTAGCTCCCAGGGCCAGTGCAGATGTAGAAGGCACCACTCCTGACATCATAGCAGGTCCACGGACTCTGTTAGATCATATGAGAGACTCTAATGATTCCTCCACCATCTATTCTTTCTCAGAGGACGAGCTTCCCTTGCCCTCGCTTCATCTCAGAACGGAGTCTCTGAGGTCACCACCTGATGATCCAACCTTTCTGGAAGTGATCGGACATATACAGTTCCTAAGTCAGTGGGAGACTGAGGATTTGGACCTGAAGAGGTGCTACCTGGCCAAATTTTGGGGGCCTCCAACCCCAAGCCTCTAGTCATTCCTCCCCTAGTAGAGCCATTTCGAGACATCACAAAACTGGCCTGGAAGCATCCAGCCACTACATCAGTGGTACCCAAGAAGGTGGACAATCTTTATCAAACTCCCAGGAATCAGCCCCACCGTGGTGAGCACCCTAAGACGGACTCCATAGTGCTCATGGTGGCACATGGTAGATCGCAGCAACCTAGAGGTACCAGCTCCAAGCCACCTGACAAGGAGTCTAACAAAATAGACCAAATGGGTGGACAGTGTACGCCTCGTCCACCTGTACCATCAGGTCCTTAAACTTTCTGGCTCATATGGTTATGTACCAGAAATGCCTGTATCAGAAAGCTATGGCCCTCACAGAGACCCAGCTAGACACTATCAAGACAGAGCTCTTAGCAGTGTTGCTGTCTGGCTTGGACATGGGCAAGTTCGTACTCTGCAGCTCTTATAATGTGGTGGACACTGCGGCCCGGGCTACCGCCTCAGGCTTGTGCCTTGGGTGGTACTCCTAGCTGACGGTGTCTGGCTTCAGGCAGGACATCCAGTTGTAATAGGTGAAATTAATGTAAATCTAAAAATGCTAACATGCCTGTTATTGATGAGTTTGTAAAACTCTGATGTACAGTTTTGTACTTTTCTGTAACTTGTATTGTTATAAATGTATAGTTGTAACAATTTTGCATAATGTAAACAGGTAAGCCTTGTGAACAGGGATTTTCGGAACCCTAATGGCTGTATCACTGTATAAATAAAATTTTACCATACCATATCATACCAGTTCGCCATCTTGGACCTGCTCTTCCAGGGCCTGGTCTTTTTCAGGCAGGAAGCCAAAAAGATTATTCAGGGCCTACAAGATACAGGCAAGGCTGTGTTGGAGGTTCACAAGATGTACAAATCTGAATCCTATCCTCCGAGGCATAGACCCTTTCGGAGGCAGCAAGGACAACAATCCAAGAAGCATCCACATACAGGTGGGTTTAAAAGGAAAGTGCCCCCTTAAGCAGCAGGCTGTCAGGGACGGCGGACTGCTAAGCAGACCAGAGCCCCCCTCCCTACCCTTTCCACCTCTGCCTGACTCCTTGCCCCCACCCCCCCAGCAGAGCTGTTAGAAAAGGCTGTGTGGGGGTGATTCTCCCTTTACCGCTCAGGATGGTCCGGTATTACCACAGACCAATGGGTATTGCTGCTCGTAGAGAAGGGCTATGCTCTAGAGTTCTCACAGTTGCCTTCTGACAACCACCGGTCTTATTGACCTCCTCCCCCTCCTATGCAGATCTCATCTGGGCAGAGATCCAGGCCCTCCTGTCCAAGTGAGCCATTCAAATATTACTGGAGATTCAAAAGGGCAAAGGGTACTACTCTTGATTCTCCCTGGTCCTAAAGAAGACAGGAGACCTTCGTCCCATCCTAGACCTCAGCCAGCTGAACATATTTATAGAATACAAAAGATTCAGGATGGTCACACTCCAGGGGCTTCTTCCCTTACTTCATTAAGGAGACTGGCTCTGCTCCCTAGACATGCAGGATGCTTACATATACGAAAACATTCTGCTGTCCCACAGGAGGTATCTCAGGTTCTTGATCGAAGGCCAGTACTACCAGTTCCAGGCACTGCCCTTCAGCCTGTCCTCAATACCTCGGGCATTTGTCAAGTACCTAGTGGTGGTGGCATCAGGCCTCATTGGCCACCACACCTAGTTTACAGGCGAGCCTTCTTGTTTTGGCTCAGCATTTCATTTACCCCTACCTAGATGACTGGCTTCTGTCAGCCTCCTCTGAGGAACAACTTTGTCGTGCTGTGGAGTGCACCTTCAGCATGTTTCAGAACCTAGGGATTACACTGAATCTCCTGAAATCCATGCCATGGCCATCCCAGAGGCTCCAGTTTGTAGGAGCCATCCTGTACATGGTTCAGGGGAGAGCTTTTCTTCCATCAGACAGGGCAAAACAACTTCAGGCTGTGGCTCAGAGGTTAGTCTCTGTCCACCAGGCTCCAGCCACAGTGGTACTGCACCTCCTTGGGCACATGGCAGCTGCCATTGTGACCATGCCCATTGCTGATCAGCACATGAGAACCCTCCAGTGGAACCTGATAGTGCAGTGGGATCAGCACAGTGATGATCTTGATCAGAGTGTCAGGATCTTGAAGGCGGTTCACCAGACATTCATATGGTGGCTGACCCCTTTCCAGTTATTGGGAGGTGCTCCATTCAGCAACCCCTCTCCTTTGTAAGTGGTCACCACAGACACGTCTGTTGTGGGATGGGGTGCTCTCCTTGGGAACCACCAGACTAGGGAGTCATGGACTCAGGCAGAGGGCTCTCTCTGCAGAAATGTACTAGAGATGAGAGCTGTGCTTTATTCTTTGCAGATGTTCCAGAGTGAACTCCTCCAAAGCCCCACTTTAATTTAGATGGACAGCATGTCAGTGGTGTTCTACATCAACAAGCAAGGGGGGATGCATTCTTACTCCCTTTGCAGGGAGGCCATGAGGGTCTGGTACTGGGTGAGGGTGATAGACCACAGTCTGCAGCATAAGGCAGTACTTTTTCCCAGTCTTCAAAACATGCTGACAGACAGTCTCAGTTGCTTGCAGTACCAAACTCACAAACAGGAGTTACCACAGGCAGTATCAGAAGACCTTTTTGACAGATGGGGCACTCCAGAGTTGGACCTCCTCACATCCCCACTCAACACCAAGCTGCCAAATTTTTGCTTGCTAGAGCCAAGGCATGGTGTTTTTTTGGGAGACGCATTATCCCTCTCCTGGACAGGGAAGTTCCTCTACACCTTCCCATCCTGCCCCCTTCTGCAGCGAGTTCTGCTCAAGTTACAGTCAGAGCCAGCAGCCCTGATTCTGGTGAAACCACCGGTTCCTCTCCCACTATTCTCTTGCATGCCCTCCCAGGAGCAAGGCTGTCTTCTACATCCCGACCTCAAAACTGTGCATCTCCATGCATGGTGCCTGCAGACCTAGTCAGGAGCAGATGTGGGGTGCCTGAAGGGGTAGTACAAGTGGTGGTGACTGTAAGGAAACCTTCCACTAGGGCCACTTACACCATGAAATAGAGGAGAATCAGCCTCCAAGTGGCTGCCCATGATCTGGATACATTTTTGTGTGAGGTGAAGTGGGTCCCGGAGTACCTTTTATCTCTGTTGAACTTGGGCCTGAGCTGTTCCTCCATTAAAGTACACCTCTCAGCCATTTCAGCCTATCACGTGCTGGTGGATGGCAAGAACCTGGCCTAGCTCAGCCTATTGCATGCCTTCCTACAAGGCATCCTGCACATTAAGCTTCCCATAAGGGACTCTGTCCCTCCTTTGGAAAAACTAACTCTGCCTCCCTTGAACCAGCTATGACTTGCAAGCTTCCTTTCTCTTGGAAAGCATTTTTTTGGTTACCGTTACTTCAGCCTGGAGGATCTCTGAGTTCCAGGCTCTCATGTGTAAAGAGCCTTACTTGTTTTTGCAGGAAAACGACAACTCACTCCCAACAATTCAGACACTGTTAATTCACTCCTGACAGCACGCTCCTGCGACTACATGCTCCTATGATACAGACGCTCCTACGACAGTGCACTCCGGCTGACGATACAAATGTCATTTGCAGCATCGTAACATTTATGAAATAAGGAAATATTGTCTCTTACCAGAAAGCACTTCATGCCTGTGTCCTATGGTCTGTTTTCTTGTATCCTGTATAGACAGTTTGTGAGACCCCATCTGGAGTACTGTGTGCAGTTCTGGAGACCCCATCTCTGCAAAGACATAGACAGAGTGGAGGCTGTCCAGAGGAGGGCAACCAAAATGGTGCAGGGTCTGCACCAGAAGACATACGAAGAAAGACTAAAGGAGCTTAATATGTATACCCTCGAGGAAAGGAGGGAGAGAGGGGACATGATAGAAACTTTTAAGTACCTCAAGGGAATCAACAAAGTCCAAGAGGGTAGCATCTTTCAGAAAAGGGATGTGCAAGAACAAGGGGGCACAATATGAAGATAGAGGGGGACGGCTCAGAGGTAATGTGAGGAAGTATTTTTTCACAGAGAGGGTTGTGGATGCATGGAACAGCCTCCCTGAGGAGGTCGTGGAGTCAAGAACAGTGGGGGAATTCAAGAATGCATGGGACAGACATAAGGCAGTCCTAGTGGGGGGTAGGAGGAAGTAAGCTGTTGGTTAACTAGGATCTGCAGCTTATCTGTTAGGTAGGAAAATGGGCAGACTGGGTGGGCCAAGTGGTCCTTATCTGCCATCAGGTTCTATGTTTCTATCCATGGTGACCACTTAGTTTTCACTAAGTGATGCTATACGCAGCATGTAGGCTCAGTCACAGTAGTGTTAGTGTTCACATCGATTTGGTGAGTTAAAAACAAAACTTTATTTTCCAGCAGTTAAAAAGTAAAAATTGAAATTCAAGCATTTTTTTTTTTTTTTTTTGCAGCTAGTATTCGAAACTGTGCAGTACACCACAAAGAAACCTTAACTCCTCAGTAGTATGAATCATGATCGGTGCACTTCTCTAATAGGCAAGCCAGCCTTGCAACAGTGTCTCAATATGCTCTTCTGCATGCTTTTGGTGGGTTGCCAGCAATGATCTGCTTTACTTCTGAGTCCCTCTTTCTCTGTACCCTACAGAGGCCTTCTATGAATTTCCACACCGTAGGATGCAACATTTATAAAACACTCTGCATCCCATCGTGAAATGCCTCAACCACATTATTTGTTTCTGCTCAGCTGTCAGAGGCACTTTCTGAATGATTCCACAAACTGATGTCAAAATGTGGCTGTCTCCGACCGCTTCCTCTTCTCTTTCGCCTGCCCACCAAAATATCCTTAAAATAATCGATGATTGGCAGTAGTTCATCAGGAAAAATGTTAAATGATTCATCAGCGATTCCTTCAAAGCGTGGAATTACTAGGTCAGAAGAGTGGAAAGCAAGTGCTGGCAGATATTTGCACTTTAGTGTGAATTTTGGATCCTGCGCATACTTAACAGTTAGACCTTCCTTTGGAATTTTACGGGATATACATTGAGTAAAATGGAAAAAGCATCCCACTTGCTTTGCTTGAGGAAATACTGACTTGAATGCTGCTGTGGTCGCCCTCTCAGTCTGTCATGACCACCTCTGGGCAGAAGTTAGTGTTCAGTTCTTTAGGTGCAGCTAACATCCACTCGTAACAGTCCCTTGATTTACCAGGTAGAAGTGTATAAATTGCAGGCTGTACTTTTCTGAAGTGGTCACCCATTATGGCATACAACAGTTTAAACAGTGGTGGGGCAACACTGAAAGTACCGTTGGCATACCACTGTTTATACCACTCCAGAAATTTAAGGTTAGTATGGGTCCCAAAAATTAAAATACAGTTAGGTCCTGGACCACTGTCATGTAATAAAAACTGCACTGTGTCGCCACTTGCATCAGTTTTGTAAATGCAATAAGCTTCAGATATTTGCAGTTCTGTTAGATCCTTTGGATTTTGTTGTTCTCTGTGTACTCTCACCCTTTGTATTGTGCACTTCAGATTTTTGTTGCTAATTTTGCCCTGGGATGCCATTGATACATTGGCTGTGGCGTGAAGCAACACCTGGGCAGTTGTGTTTTGTGTAGTGCTGGCTCTTTCTTTAGCAGTGTTGACTGCCTCAAGCTTTTCTACAGAACATGGATCAGGTGCATGTGAGTGTTGAGAAAACTGATGTATTATGGTGGGGTCATCGTGCTTACAGTATGTATATGAGCGTTGCAAAGCTTTACCTTCTTGACTGCCAGCTTGCAGTGCCATATAGCCTTGTACATGTACCCACACTTGTGGAAAGTGTAGATGTAGTTTAGGTCATCTACCGTTTTTTTGTGAAAACGCTGAATCAGTGGAGTTATTGATTAATCATAATTACAATTACATTTAATCTGAATGTAGTACAGTATGGAGATGGGTTCATACAGTTGGATCTAGCTTCCCTGATACTAAAACCCACTGTCTTGGGTCTGGATCTGGCAGACTGTGGGCACAAGAAGTAGATTACATCCTACTTTTAAATACTTGTTCTCGTTTTTCTAGTTTTACTGTTATGGATTAGTGAACCACAGAGACTTCTGGACATCAGTGTCACATAACCAGTTTTGAGAATCTTTATGTCCACCTTCTTGTTACATTTGGTGACAGATAACCTTTATTATACAATGGCTAGAAAATTTCCTGGACTCTGATTGGTCTGTGTGTGCCTGAGACAGTGGTGCTATCTCAGTATAATGTCACTGTATTGCTTTGTTGAAAGAAACAAAGATGTACCACAGCTTGAGACTAATAACCTCAGGGTTGATCTAGTTAGTTGGTTGGATTGCTGCATGATGAGTTTCTCCCTTGGGGCTCCATGACTGTCCATTCCTTATGGAGATGGTTCAGTATCACCCTTTAAAGGGGTTGTCCCCTGGAAGGCTCCAGGTGATAGTGGATCTCTTGAGCACACTGGCTACTTGTGCAGTTGGAGTGGAGGAAGTGGTGATGGCTTATAATCAGACCATTGCCTCAGCTTTCCATGCAGTTGCATTGGACTGTACTTGACCCCTGTCTTGTTACATGAGATCCCATGGTTTGATGGGGAGGTTAGGGAACTTAATTTATGAGTTCAGAGGTAGGAGCACTGTTAAAGAAGATCCAAGTCTAATGGGACAAGCTGGCTGTGAGGATGCACTATGGTGAGTATCAAAGGGCAGTTTCCCATTAGAAGGCAGTAAGTATTACTGTCCGGGGAGATCACTGCAGGGAGAGACCAACCAGCTCAGCTCTTCCAGTTGGTGGACAGACTTTTAAATTTGGTCTTTCTGCAACTGGTAAGAGCTAACTCATCTGCTCAGTGTGAAGAGTTTGCTTGTTTTTGCTCCAACAGGGTGTCTTCGATTCAATCAGGGATCTCTTCACCTGGATCATCTCAATCCAGCAGTACCAAGCTGGTGGGGGTGGATGTGATCTGTTGGTCTGGAGTGAGTTTAGGTCAGATTTGTTTTGTTTTGTTCCATATACAGTAGCTTTTTTTCCTCATGGGACAAGTCTGACAGACTATCAGCCTTGTACCTGCCACCTCCATCTGTCTGGTTTGTGGGGTGGTCTCAGAGCTGTGGTTCACCTATTGTGAGCTGGACCCAGGCTCACCTCATCTAATGACTGGGTGTCTTTCATTCTGTCAGGGATCTCTTCACTTGAATCATCTCAATCCAGCAGTACCAAGTTGGTGGGAAGGGGGGATGGGATCCACTAGTCTGGAGAGAGTTTAGATCAGTTTTATGGAAATGGTTTGAGGGGTGGTCTCAGAACTGTGGCCCACCTATTGTGAACTAGACCCAGGCCCACCTCATCTAATAACTGGGTGTCTTACATTTCTGGGTCCAGTATTTGCCAATCTAATCTTATGTTCCCTTTCAGTGTGGGGGGGGTCTTTCCTGGGGCAGTCAAACTGACTTTGGTGAGAGTTTGTATGAAAAATCCATCTCTGGACCTGGATTGTTAGGCAAGTTATAGACCCTGGGCAGGATTCTCAAAGCTTTCAGAAGGCGCAAAACCTTCCCTAAGCCCCCAAAACTTCCTCAGCGACAGAAAAAAGGAGAGTTTGCTCCAAGTGCTATTCACAAAACCCGCCGCAACTGCGGGAAAAACCACTATGGACTGCGGAGAAAAGTGCAGCTGTGGAAGTCCCTCAAAACAAAAAAGGTGTGAGATAAGTAAGGCACAGCCCCTGAAAGGCTATTCACAGCCAGTATTTTTCCGCAGCTGAGGAAAGAATGTTACACACAGTGGAATGAGGTGTAACTCTCCCTCAGCACACTACAGTAGTGTCCCAGCAATTGGAATCAATTAAGGTGAAGGTGTACCACAGGTAATAGCATCTCAGACAGTATAGCAGTGGCTGATGTTACAGCACTCAAAGCACACATTGCCATGATATGGCAACAGGCAACAACCACTAGACCCAGTGCAGCCCATGACAGAGCCCCCACAAGCAGTAGGGCCTGACCAGCCAGCAGCGATTGCTACCCCCGCAGGCCACAGGGATACCCCAGGCAGGGATGACCAGCAGGGACAGTCAGCCACTGTGGTGCCAAGGTATCACAGGTACCTGTGGGTGCTGCTGTGGTCCCAGTTGGGGACTGGTTGCTGGTCTCTGTGTGTGCTATTAGCTGCATATTATAGCAGCACTGTTACAGTCTGTTGCTTCAGCTACTGTGGTTCCCTATTGCTGTGCCTTCACAGCCTTCGCAGCTGCAGATTTGTAGCACCTGCGCAAGTCCTGCAGCAGCTAAATTACCACAATTGCGGCACTTTTTATGGAAATCCGCAGCTGCGCTGGTTTGCTTTGAGAATACAGCACAACTGTGTTTCCGCACTGCAGCAAGCCTTTTTCCCGCAGCTGCGGGAATTTCGGCTTTCTTTGTGAATCCTGCCCCCTGTCTCTACCCTGCCCTTTATGGGTAAGGTAAATGTTTTCCATGTAAATGTTTCTTTTTGTTTAAATTTCAGAATGCAAGAAGGAATTTCTTAGTAATACATTCAAAAACACTCATTTATGATTACAACCTACATCAATACCCAAGATACATCAATGATTCAGAGTCCAAATGCTGAAACTGGTGTAAAAACATTAATTATTCTGACTTTCCAGGAACACAAGAGAAACTAAATAAAATGGCTGTTGAAATAGTTTGCTAGTCACAGTAGCATTTAATACTCTGTAGGTCCATTCCTTTTTTTATTTCAGTCCCATAAAGGCTGCCATATCTTATGGTATGTGTCTAGCCTGTCCTGCATGGAACAGAAGATTCTTTCGTTGTTGAAAATGAAATCCATTTGAGTATACCACTCTTGTAATGAGGGTTTGAGTGGATCTTTCCAATATCTTAACATGAGTCATGTGACACTCAGTGAGGCATGAAAAACCCAAACGTTTTGATGTACAATCAGATTTATATGGTTGGGGAATATGCCCTGAATAAATACAAGTGGGGAGTTAGGAATGTGGGTATTGGTGACCCTTGAGCACAATTTACAAACTATATCCCAAAGGCTAAAAAGTTTATAGTAATCCCAGAGCACATGTGCAAGGCTAGCTTTGTTGCAGTTACTTTTCCAACAACCCGGTGATGGTCATGTATCCCAATGCATGCATTTTACTGGGGCTTAAATAAAACTTGTGAGAATTTTGAACTGGATTAGCCTACCTTGCAATTCCTTGTAACTTTAGTTAGCCATTTCCCAGAAAGCTCCCAGTAATCCAGAGTAAGCTCCAGGGATAGAGCCTCCTTCCAGGACTCTTTGGCCTTGTCTGTTAAACAAGAAGACCCAATGTTACTGGTTAGAAATGTATAAGTGAAACTAGCACCTTTCCTCAGGGACACTATTTTATCCTTCTGATTCTATTCAGAATTTTGAGGGAAGATGTATCTATTAGACAGCACATTTTTCCTCAGTATCTCTCTTAGTGAAAAGTAAAAGTGAAAATGATATTTCAAGAACCTGAATTTCTCCCTGCTGTCTTAAAAGGAAGACAAAATGCCAGAGTCCTAATTAGCCAGGTGACTGACCTTGGAATTACCTGCTGCTTACCAAGCTATGTTCGAGAGCCCCTTTTTATCTTTCATGATTACTGGGTTTTCCTATAGGTGTATAAAAGGAAGGGGTACTTTTCTTGGAGTTAAGATACTACTGAACTTTATAAGAGCTAGTACTGAACCTCTTATACATAGATTGTCCTTTATCTGTGACTAGAAGGGCAGATACATGAAATCTGTGAGACAAATGGGCTTAAGAAGATATTTTTCTACGTGGAGTCATATGGGTTGTATTTGGGATTTATCTGACAGGTTTGCTGCCTATTCCTTTATATGCTTCAGAGACTGCTTAAAAATACAGGCAACTGGTACCTCTCCTACCAAGGCAGGGCAAACCAGTAAGCCTCACATCCATCGTGGGTAAGCTAATGGAGTCTGTCCTGAAGGAGAGTCTGGTGGCCCTCCTAGAGGCCAAAGGACTACAGAACAGCAGACAGCATGGCTTCATACGGGGCAGATCCTGCCAAACCAATCTGGTGGAGTTCTATGACTGGGTAACTAAGCAACTGGACAGGGGCCATGTAGTGATGTCCTGTATCTGGACTTCAGTAAGGCATCTCGACTCGGTGCCGCATGCAAGGCTGGGAAGTAAGTTAGTAGGCACAGGGACAGGTGCAAAGCTAGGAGATGGGTAGGAAACTGGCCTAGGGAAGGCAACAGAGGGTGGTGGTGGGTGGGTGGGGAGCTCTCACACCCAAGGGCATTGACGAGCGGTGTTCCACAAGGCTCAGTGTTGGGACCAGTGTTGTTTGAGGTATTCATTGCAGACATATCATTGGACATCAAGAGCAAGATCAATCTGTTTGCTGATGATTCCAAGGTAGGAGCAGTGGTGGATGACCTAGGGGGATGGCAGGGGTTGCAGGATGATCTGGCAAAGCTTGAAACCTGGTCAGACAGCTGGCAACTGGGGTTTAATGCTAAAAAGTACAAGGTGCTGCATTTTGGGATGAAGAACCCAAGGAGGAGTTACTAGCTGGGGGGAGTGCAGCTAGCCCAGACAGAGGAGGAGAAGGATCTGGGGGTGCTCAATACAGGGTCAATGAACAACTCGGCACAATGTAGGAAGGCAGCTGCAAAGGCCAACAAAATGCTGGGTTGTATTGCAAGGAGTATATCCTTGAGGAGGGAGGAGGTGATTCTGCCACTGTATAGGTCACTAGTTAGACCACACCTGGAGTACTGCATGCAGTACTGGCGCCCCGATCTGAAGAGGGACATTAAGTTACTGGAGGGGGTGCAGCGAGGGTGACAAAGATGATCAAGGGGCTGGGGGACTTATCATATGAGAGGAGGTTGAGGGAGTTGAACATGTACTCACTGGAGGAGAGGAGGGACCGGGGGACATGATTGAAACCTTTAAATACATGAAAGGAATAAACAAGGCAGGTACAGAGGGGCTGTTCAAAGTAAGGGAGGGGAGGGACACCAGGGGCCATGATATGAGACTGGAGGGAGGAAGGTTCAGGAGGGAGATGAGGAGACACTTTTTTACAGAGAGAGAGTGGTGGCTGGGTGGGATGCGTTACCTGCAGAAGTGGTATCCAGTAGAACAGTGGACTGCTTCAAAAGGGGATGGGACAGGACAAGGGGGAGGGTTAATGAAGGGGAAGCTGCAGAATAAGGGATGCGAGCTGCACATTCAAACAGACTTGATAGACGTCTAGGCCTTTATCTGCTGGCAAATTTCGTATGTTCGTAAACCCTCCCATACTTTTTAGTGCTCTCAGCTTTGCAATTCCCAGTCTTAGTGGTTTTGTTCTCAAATGATCCTAGTGATCTATCAGTGGTACTGGATCTGTCGGGCTTCTCGGGTGAATGCGTGAGTCCAGGTGATCTTGTACTGGCCTATAACAAGGCTGTGGGAGATGCCCTGGATAAGATGGCTCCTGTTTGTGTTTGACCACTCACCATTTGCCCAAGGAACCCTTGGTTTTATGGTTCCTTGAAGGAACTGAGGCAAGTCATTCGAAGGATGGAGAGAGCCTGGCGAAAGTCCGGCCTTGATGCTGACAGGCTTAGGTTGATGGCACATTAGGATAGCCATCAGTCAGAAATCACCCATAATAAGGCAGAAGTCCTGTCCAGGGAGATTTCTGCTGCACAGAATCGACCGGCTCAGCTTTTCCAGACTGTTGACAGATTGTGCAGTCCAATCTGTCTCCAGCCCAGAGAAGCCTTTTCTCAGCTGAAATGCAAGGAGTTCACTCAATTCTTCACAGACAAGGTTGCCACCATTAGGTTGTGCATTGGCCCGGCCTCTCCTATGAGGGATTGTGGAGATCGTCCGGAAGTGGCGTGTGTCAAAAACTCACTCCGCAGGTCAGGTCCTCTGCTCCCACAGTGCCAACTTCAGAGCACAGTAGTGTGCACAGGTAACAGACAGTGTAACCCTCCTGTCTGCTTTGGGTCCGAATCACCTTTATCCTCAAGTTCTGGAGGGATTCAAACTGTGAACCTTATGCTAGCATACCTAATGTACAGGCTTAGACATGTACCCTCTTCGAGACTGCAGTACAAACTTTCGCCAAGGGCACCCAACCACGTATCCAAAATGAACCCTTAAAACTCTGTAAGGAGCCTTAGGTATATTCTTACCTTTTTACACAAGCTCTGTAACATAATCAAGCTTTTTCACAGTTGTCAGACTTAATCACCTTTATATCACATGCAAAAAGAAACTGAAAAGACACCCAAGCAGTATTTCAAAGAAAAGGTTGTTTACTAAAAGATGATAAAAACATGTAAAATTAAACACAGAACAATATATCATACAGCTTAGAGTGTTATAAAACAAAAAGGAAGTTTCAGAACAAGACTCCTACCACAAAGACTTAATTGCTTTCTAACTATTACCTTTCTAAGTGCTCTCCCAGTCAGAGTCTAGAATCATATGTCACTATTCCATATACAGTGGTTCGTGTTTAACACTATCTTCCCAACCCCCCTTTTGGATGAGGTCAGCTAGATCCTCCCTTAGAATTAATTTCTGACATACTTATCCCTAAGGATGTGGGTCATTTCTTTGAAATATCTGTAACTAGCCATTTCCCAAATATGACAGTCTTTAATTAAACATTTCTCTTTGAACTTAACAATCCCACACTTGTCACTGAGGTGCTAAAATTGAGAAGAACCAGTCAAATTACCTTTTCCTCGTGAAATGTCGTAACATTCGTATTTAAGTTCCAATTTCAAAAGCAGCAGCAGGTAATAAATTATCTCTGGAAGGATGTCTCAATTAACTGTTTCCTCCTGGTCTGTTTTATTGCCTCCTGGTTTCAGCTACTAACACTTTGAAGTTACAGGCCAAATCTGTCAACTTGTATGAGCCAAATTTCATACACACACTAGTTATTTATTTTACAGATATCATATAATAATCATAATCAAGGGGCAGAGCATCACAGCGTGCATTCGGTCTATCTGGTCAGATTTTTGCCAGCTGGAATTCACGGACATTGTGAAGATCACCCAGACACTGTGCCCAGCCAGTTGCAGTTTGGATCTGGGCCCTACACCCCTCTTAGTGGGATGTGTAGATGTTATCTGCCCGATCCTTGCTAAAATTGTCTGGGGGTCTTTCCAGATCTCCTCAAGGAGGCAGTCATTCGACCACTCCTCAAGAAACCCTCCATAGATCCAGACTGTCTAGCTAACTACCGGCCTATTTCTAACCTGCCATTTGTTGATAAGGATATTGAAAAGGTGGTTGCACTGCAACTGGATGAACATCTTATAATTCACAATGTCTATAATGCTCTTCAGTCCAGATTTAGGCAGAAGCATAGCACTGAGATGGCACTTGTCTGAGTATTGAATGACCTCCTAATGGCAAGAGATCGAAAGGCACATAACCATTCTGGTACTTCTTGATCCTCTCTGCAGCATTTGACACTGTAGACCATGGTTGTGCTGTTGGAGTGCCTGAGGCTTCTTTGTGGGCTCAGAGAATTGCCACCGAAATATATTCCTCTGGCACTCACTCCCTGCCCTGCGGGTGCCGCAGGACTCCATTTTGGCCCCCATGTTGTTTGCAGTGTACATGTTGCAATTAGGACATATCATCAGGTGATAAAGTTTGAGTTTTCACTGTTATGCAGATGATACTCAACTGTATATGTCCTTTTTTGCCCAGACAAAATGATACACTCTGTGTGCTAAATAACTGCCTTACCGAGATCAGAACCTGGATGAATACCAGCTGGCTGAGACTGAATCCAGACAAAACTGAAGTGTTGGTAGTGAACCTTAGTCATCGGGGGGCAAGTTTGGGAGCTGGACAGACATCAGTCTATTGATCGATGGCATACAGCTCACTACCTTAGACCGAGTGCGTAACCTGGACGTTATTTTTGACGATGGTCTGACACTGAAATCTGAGGTGTCGGCTGTCATCAAATCCTCTTCTTACCATCTGAGGAATATCACCCGAGTGAAACACTTGGTTCCTCCGGATGATCTTCCAACACTGGCCCATGCCTTTGTCACTACCCACTACCCACCTTGATTACTGCAATTCCCTCTACCTAGGGCTTCCGGGGGTTGATATCCCCTGCTTGCAGCTGGTGCAGAACGTGGTGGTCAGTCTTTTGACTGGGACATCTAGGTCCAGTCATATTACTCCTGTTCTCTGTGAGCTGCACTGGCTGCCTGTCCAGTGGCGGATCACCTTTAAGGTTGGCTTGCTAACCTTTACAGCCGTACATGGTCAGGGACCTGGTTAACTGCAAGACCTCCTGGGACCCTACTGCCCTCTCTTTCCTCTCTGATCCGCTGATGAGGGATTGCTAAAGATTCCCAGGGTGCAATTAAAAATATCTGGTGCCCGTGCTTTTTCTTTTTCAACTCCGACCCTGTGGAATTCTCTACCTCATTGGTTAAGAGAATGCCTGACCATCGATAGGTTCAAAATCAAGCTAAAAACATCATCTATTCAGTTTAGCTTTCCCTAATTATGGGTAATTTATTTATTGATCAGTTTTTAATCTGATATTTATGTCTGATTTGTATTCAATTTTATGTGCAGTGCCTTGATTCTGAAAGGTGCTATAAAAATAAAGTTTGATTTGATTTTAAATGACTTTCCTGACTATCTTGTCTAAACGCTTGTGAAACATGTTAAGTAAAATGGGCAGATTTTGAAACAAGTAAAATATTTTAGGTGCAACAATCATTTTGATTGCATTTATTCTGCCCCATAAGGATAGATTTAATTTGTCCCACCTGTACAGATCCAATTCTGTGTCTGCTATTACTGGCAGTTAGTTGATGTCCAGAATTTTATTCAAATTAGCCATGACTTGCAGTCCTAAATAAGTAATATTATACCATGGACATAAATGAACAGCCAATGAAATCGTCAGACTGGCAGTTTACCACAGTTGTAAATCCTCTGATAACCAACGGCTGTTGATGAGTATATCATCTATATCCTCTGCAGCATAGGAATAAATACAATACAAATAAAAAAAGCAAAGCAACCTCTTTAATATTTGTATGTTATTCTTGTAAAACAAATTAACCTTGGTATAATCGCAATATGCCCCACTCGGCTGCGCCTCATGGGCAAACCACACCTGCCGTGGTAAATCCTCTGATAACCCACACACCCTCGTGGCTCATTGCTTAATTATACAGTGGCAAGAACATTTCCTGGGCACTGATTGGTCAGTGTGTGCCTGGAACAGTGAGGTTATCTAAGCACAACTTCACTGTATGAAGTTCAGGCACACACATGACCGAATGAGAGCCTCTCGAATCATGTCTCCCATCCACAAGTTAGGGACAGTCAAAGTTCCCTGTGTAATGGACTTAACTCCCACTTCCCCCCAATCATGTAACAGTTCTAACAGTTACCATGCCCTCTTTCTACTCCGCTCCAGTAGCAGTGTAGGTTTAAAAAAAAAAAAACTCTTATAGGAAAATATCCGGGAAAAATATTGGGCAGAGTAAAACAGTGACTGGTACCTCCCAGAAGTATGAATGATGTAGCGCATGTGCACAAACAAGCTGCACTCATTGACTGGCACACACCTGTGGTCTCTACAAAAAAAAAAAAGATACCACTGAAGAAAAAAGGAAATATTGAAAATAAAGAAAGTTAAACTTGCAATTGGCTTTCTTCTACAATCTACATAACAGCGATGCGGCAGCTCCACTCTCTGCCTCTGCATTTAAAATGAACAATTGAAAAAAGCAACCGAGAAATAAAAACACATCCAGCATCTTTATTGCATGCTAAGTCAGATCTCTGTGCTAACTGAAAAAAGCTGCAGCAGGGGAAACGCAATCCAAAACATACCGCCAGGACCATCTAGTGGCCAAAGCATGGACTTTTTTTCTGAAAACATATACCTCCACACATGAAAACTTTCAAAAAAAGCCATTATTTTTTTTTATATTGTCTTGTTTTATTAAAAAAATTAGCCATTGTATAATAGCAATAATGCACTCCAGGGTGTGGGTTGTGCTGGGATAACCTCACTTCTGGGGATACTGGATGCATTCAGCATGCAACCTTGTTCCTAACCACCCCAGGTTTGAAGTTATCACAGCACAACCCACACCCTGTCATGTATTATTGCTTAATTTGACTTGAACCAATTAGAGTCTAGATTATTCTCTAACTGAGTTCTACTGGTTTGTGCCAGGTTATTATGCAGTACCCGCATCTTTCCCCAATTAATTTTAAGCCCTGAGATATCCTCAAAATCATGGAGAACTATCTGGACATTATAGTATGACTGAATGGGTGAGGTAGGAGTTAGCAGCATGTCATCTGCAAAAGCAAATGAGTTGTGCTCAGTTATGCAAGTTTGACACCCTTGATTTCTGGATTACTAACATACTAAAATGCCAGCAGAATAGGCCTAACGATCTTTCGTGTCTGCTCGTTTGGTCAGCCCCCACCCTGGGAGCTGACCTTGCTGCCCCCCCCTCGCCTTTTCTGGCTTCTCCCTTCCCAGTTCCGGATATTCTCGCTGCATTGGATTTTGCTTCCTGAACCCTTCCTGCACCTGTCCCACCCCTCTTGAACCCCTCCACCGCCTCTGCCTCCACCAGCCCCTAGGCAGCGCATTCCATGGCTCCACCACCCTCTCAGTGAAGTAGCACCTCCTCCTTTCTCCCCTGAATCTTCCCCCCTCCAGCTTCCATCCATGCCCTCTAGTGGCCCTCTCCTCCTTCCTTCAAAGCACCCTGACTGCTCCTCCCCTATTTACCCCCTTCATGTACCTGAAGACCTCTATCATGTCCCCCCGGTCCCTTCTGTCTTCCAATGTGTACATATTTAGCTCTTCGAGCCTCTCCTCATAGGTCCTGTCCCAAGCCCCAAATCATTTTGGTTGCCCTCTCTGACCCTCTCCAGGAGTTTAATGTCCTCTTTATGTGTGGCCTCCAAAACTGCACGACACTCGAGGTGCGGCCTCACCAAGCAGTTATACAGAGGGAGTATCACTTCCCTCCTTCTGAAGGTGATCCCCCTAGCGATGCATCCCAGCATCCTGTTGGCCTTGGCTGCTGCCCTCCTACAAGTCTCCAAGTTGTTCATCTTGACATCCACCCCCACCCCCAGGTCCCTCTCAGCCATCAAGACATGTAGCATTCCCCCCCAAGGGTGTACACTTGGCCTGGGTTTCTGGCCCCCAGGTGCAGTACCTTGAGACTTGTGGCATCCCCCCCCCCCAGGGTGTACACTTGGCCCGGGTGTCTGGCCCTCAGTAAATTCATATCTGTTGTTCTGATAACGCCAATGTAAACACATAAGGTGACAGAGGGCACTCTTGCCTTGTACCGCAGGCTAAATCAGTCTGGGGTGACAGAATGCCATTAGTTATTACCTGTGTTATTGGCTTTTCATAAAGCATAGAGACCTATTTAGTAAACGTTTCCCCAAATCTGAATTATAAAAGTGTTCTAAACCTATATTTCCAATTAACCAAATCAAAAGCTTTGAGGATATTCAGTTATTGTGCAATAAATGGTTGCTTTGCTTGGTTGACCTACCAGACTAAATTGAGAAGCCTGCAAATACGGCTGCTCCAGATCTGTTTTGATAAATCCCACCTGTTGGGGCCCTGCCAATTTAATTATGACATTTTGTATTCTTCTGGCTAGAATATTTGTTAGAACTATGTAATCAGTGTTCTTTAGTGATATCAGTCTATAGTTACCGCAGTCTAAAGGATCTTTATCTTTTCTTGGTAACAAAGTGAGGAAGGCCTGTTATACAAACTGTGAACGAGACTGGTACATTCAGTATCCCAGAGTTTGATTCCCACAACCTCCACTTGCATACTGTGCAACCCTGAGCAAGGTATTAAACCTCCATGTGTTGCAGGGGCACACATGGGCACAAGCTTCAGCTCACTTGTCTTTCTCAAACCGAAATTAAAATAAATAAAAAAGCTGCACAACACATTTATTCATAGCTGCTTATGAAGTGGGTTGGGGTGCAACATGATGGACCTAGTACCTTTCTGACCTTATGTTAACTGCCATCTTATTCATAAAATGTCCATTTGAACTGGACCCCCAGTTTCCAGTACAGACACAAAATAATGGAGCACGTAACACACACTCTACAGTGGTCTAGCAGAGCCTATCCTAACAGCCTAATAGGACTAGAAAGATATGAACCTTTGATGGAATTATAACCAAAACAAAACACTGTGGTATTATGACAGCAGTTATTCTGGTCCAAAAAAGCCTCCTCAAATGTGTATCATGGGTGTCAATGCAGAAGGGATAGCCATCAAGCCAAACACAAAAAAAGAGTCCAAAGGCCAGAAAATTTGGAGAATATCACTAACCATGGTTCTCACTGAATCGGATGTTCTCCAGGCTATCACTGTGGATTCCAATACCGCAGTTTACCAAGATGTCAGCATACCGTGACATTCTTACAGCCAACCACCTCCAGGCATCACACCTAGCACAGCAGCGGCATTATGGGAAACGTGAGAAAGAATGCATTGTGAACTGAAACTGTTTCAGTGACACACCTAGTTCAGCATCACAATGAAGACAGCATATGTGTGTGTGTTGGGGGGGTGTTACTGCCAGCAGCTCTTAATGAACCCTGAAGAGCGTAAACACTGTTTGCACCCACCAGCCCAGATGTAAACCCCATGCAGTGGATCTCACAAAAGGACTCTCAGGGAGGAAAGGAGACTCAATTGAAATTATAGGGGGCCTGTGAGGGCGTGCCCCCCAACCCCCACTCTGATGTAAACCATGGTTTGGTTGCATCACTGCCATTTACTGGGAAGGGATACTACTCCTTTGTCAAAAGACAGGAACCCTCATGCCCCGGCCCCCCCAAGTTTCCAAAGCTCATAAAACTGTAATCCCAACACTGGTTGAGTCTCAGCACAAATCCACATCACATTATACAATACCCAAAAGAAGCAGCCATCTCCACAATAAGTAACCCCACATCAATAAACCATACCGGGAGAGGAAGAGTAATTCAAGTGCAAATGTGAGCTATGTTTTTCAGAATAAGAGCTCTTGGCTATGTCTTCTCTCTGCAAATTGGTCCCTAGAGTGAGAGGGGACTACACTGTCACCAGCTGTGCCTTCCCCAGTCCAATCTCTCAGCTGCTACTAGGTAACATGATAAATAGTCCCTTGCAAGAAAATCTAGCTCAAAACATGAAAAACACCTATTAGGACAAGCTACGCCTTCATTACATGTTTCACTAGACAAAAAAATACACTGAGCAGAGATTGAAGGATAGGAGCCAGGCCTTTGAAAGAGCTCCCTGAGGCTATAGACTGGATAGGCCTTATCTGCTGACAATTTCTCTGTTTCTGTTTCATAGTGGTGGGCAGGGTTCCACTACTTCTACATCCAAAAAAGTATAAGGCAGCTCGGGGGCAAGAACATCCTCAAATTTGGCATATAACTTCCTAGGGAAACTATCAGGTCCAAGGGTTTTACTATTGGGTAAATCTTTTATAGCCTGCTGTACCTCACTTAAAATTATTTTCTTTCAGGAGCATAGCTTAGCCTTTGACTGTGATGGCAGCTTAGTTGCTCTGCTCCCTGCCTGTGGGATAGAATCCTTAATCATCCAGCACAAAGGGGGCTTTGAATATCACATATCTCCACAGAAACAAGAAGAGGGACTTACCTGCTGCATTTTGGAGTCCTTAATTTCTTTGATCAAAGGAGAGTCAGCCTGGATTTTGGACGCTTCTCAGCTCTGCGGCCTGCAGGATGGCCTCCTCTACCTCATCATCAGCAGAATCTACATAAATGGAGCAAATGTTCAATCAGCTGCTTGCTCAGATGGCACAAATGACAACTGCTATGAACACTAATATCCTAACCCTACAAGCCATATAAACTTGTCTTTTCCATATGGAACACCATCTCAAGGCCCACGACACTGCCATTCAGGACCTCACTGCAACCAACAGAGAACAGGCCCGTTGTATCCATATGCTCCACGAGAAAGTGGACGACCTGGAGAATCGCAGTTGCCGTAACAATCTGCGGTTTCTTGGCTTCCCGGAGGGGGCTGAACAGCGGGATGCCACTGCTTTTCTGTAAGAAATGCTGCCCAACATCCTTGGTCTGGCTCCCACACCCACCCTTCACATCAAGTGGCAAAACCAGGGGAGTGCCCTTGCCCTATTCTGGCCCGTTTTCTCGATTTCAAACAAAAAGAACTAATCAGCAAAGCAACCAGAGAGAGTGCCTAGAATGGGCACAGAATTCAGGTTTATCAGGACTACTCGAGGGAGCTCTCTGTGAGGTGAAAAGCATATTCTGACTGCCAGTGCATCCTTCATGCACACCAAGTTTCTTTTTCCCTGCACTACCTGGCGACTATGCAAGTAATCATGAATGGGACTCCCACCCTTTTCTCCACCCCAGAAAGTCTAATGGACTTTTTATGCCGGAATTCCCCCAAGACTTTCGAGATCCTGACCTGTTTGCCTCCAGGAACACCCCTGAGATGGGCTACAGCATGGAAACCTCACCCGGGTCACCGGTACAGTCACTGGGATCTCCAGTTCACAGATTTGATGCCTCCCCTCCCGAACCAGGATGCGCCAGACCCCACATCGACATGAAAGGAGGCAGCATCCAATCAACAGGCAGTAAGCAGGGGAACCCTCCATCCAGAACACTGATGCCCTGGTGCAATTTCACACGCCCAATAAGTTCACCCCGCTTCTTTCCCTGGAAGAAGCTGTCCTGGAGGAAGGTGTTCATTTGGTCCCCTCCACATCAGTGTCTGAGCAGAAATCCTGGGCTGCAGTAGTGGCAGACGGCGCCCTTTCAGTTTAGGACCCCACACGGCTCTAGTATTCGCCTACTCACTCCCCAAAGAAATTGCAGGACCGAGAGGCTGTACACAGAATTTCCCCTGTGCAGGAGTCAAACACACCAACATGAGGAGCCAGATAAGTGACTGTTTTGATCTCCTCTCAAGGGCTCTGCTGGGGTAAACGAGGGCTACAGGCACTGTTCACCTTGCCTGCCTCCCCCATCTGACTCCCATTTCCCAGCTGACTGATTCTATAGACACCCCCCCCTCCATACTGGGTTTAAGCCTAAAGTCTCCCATACTCGCTGAACAGCTCTGGAAGGTTTTAAGAAGCTGCACATTCACTCGCCTCTTATGTGGCACACCAGATGTTTCTAAATCTGCCTGTATTTCATCCAGGAGCCCACTGTCTAATATGCTGCACACACTTGAGAGGCTAAATGATAATCTGGATGAATGTGCCATAATTTACTGTTTTTTTTTCTTTCTCATTGTACCATATTGCTTCTCAACATGTACTCTCCAGGGTGCATGCAGGCCCTGTCATTATACCTTGCCCCCAATTTGACATGCGCTCCTCTGTTTTTTGTTTTTTTTTTACTGTGTAATGTCCTCATCTTCACTCCTTACAGAGGTCGCACTACACATTCTTCTCTATATCTCAAGCATTTTCTTGTCTCCAGGGGGTGCCCTGCCTTTTTGGTAGAAAGGGTACTTATTGCTCTCCCGCAACCAAGCACTGAGCCTTTACCACTGGCTTAATGCCAGGGTCTGAGGAGTGAGTTTGCACTCCCCCCAACCTGTTGGCTTCGAGACCCCCTTTTCTTGTCTCCCATATTCTGTGTTCTGTTGAACAGGTAACATGCTCCTCCACAGATGGGCAGCAAGGCAAGAGACACTTTTACTCAAGTGTTGGGCTCTACTCCCATTACACAAGGACCACGAGCAGTGATCCTTGCATCCCTCTCATGTCCCCTGCGACTGTTGTACTCTCCCCACAGGAGGGCAAGGCATGACAGGCTGCCAGAGGCTAATATCCAGTAATGTTTAGTCAGCTCTGGTATGCTTACTCACTTCTCCTACCCACCCCGCCTGTAGGAGATGGGTGGCCCTGGTGGATAGACTGCCAGTCTTATGGTCTCCTTCCACATATAGGATAGTTGTTAGTTTTCTTTGTAAATAGTTGGACGTTAGCTCGGGCGCTTTGCCTACTTAGATGCTGTTTGCCAGTTTATGGTTGGATACCATCATGGGGCTCTACTGTTTGTGTTTATGCATGGTATATCTGTTCTTCTTTGCAAGGTCCTAGTGGGAGCTTCCTGTGGGAATGGGCAGCTTCACCCTCAGCCTCACCTGAATATATTACTATGACCCTCTCTTGCACCGCTACTATCCCTCATGATTATGGGTGACCTCCATGCATACACCTGGAACGTATGGGGCTTGAATACGCCGGTAAAATGTAAACAGGTGCTATCTCATCTCAAGAGGCTGAGGGCCATGCTGGCCTTCCTGCAGGAAACCAAATTAACTAATCAAGACCATGATGCATTGGTTAGAGATTGGGTGGGGCAAGTCTTCTCAGCTTCCCCCCCCAAGAAGCGAGGGGTAGCTATACTACTCCATAAATCCCTCACATGGTCCCCCTCTCAAATTCAAACAGACCCTCGGGGCAGATGGGTCCTGGCATTGGTCACCACCCCAGATGGCCCTCTCCTTTCAGGATGTATATATGCCCTGAACGAAGACGCCCCTGCTTTCTTCCATACGGTGGCTCTGCTGCATTGCTCCAGCCTCTACACCGACCATTCTAGGAGGGGATTTTAATCTTGCTCTAGTGCCTCAAATGGACTGTAGTTCCCTATCAGTCGTGCAACATCCCAAAGCCCATCTCGCTCTCCAGCAGCTAATGGTTGAGCTGGGCCTGACTGACATCTGGAGAACCTTTCACCCTAGGGAGAGAGATTTTTCCTATACGTCGCCAGTACATGGGTCACACAGCCATCTGGATTTATGGCTCATATCATCTGGGGTGTGTCAGAAGGTGGTAGACTCAGAGATAATGCCCAGAGTTAACTCGGACCATGCCCCTGTCCATCTGCACATCTTATGGGGCCTACCCTCCTTAAGGGCCTCCTCATGGAAACTAGACCCTCTTCTCCTCAAGGATCCCGACTTTGTCCAGTGGATATCATCAGAGGTAGCCCTCTTTCTGTCAGAAAACTCCCCTCAGGATACCTCTCCGTGTATCAGGTGGGAGGCACTAAAGGCCACCCTGTGAGGTGCAATAATGGGGTATGCATCTAGACGCCAAAAGCAATGGGAACACCTTCTGAACTCCTTAGAAATGCACCAGAAGGCTCTAGAGTCCCAAGCCAAACAACTCGCTACCTTACAGCTAGATTCGGCAATGAGTAAAGAAATACTCATGACTCATATGGAGATCAATGTCCTTCTCTCTCGCAAAGCTGAAATTGCCATACTGAGGCTGCGCCACCAATATTGGGAAGGGGGAGAAAAAGCTGGCAAGCTGCTGGCCTATCAACTGTGCAAGCAGCAGGCAGATCGCCATATCTCTGGGTTGAAAGACCAACTGGGTGCTATTCAAACTGACCCTCGGTCGATAAACTCTATCATGAAACAGTTCTATTCAGACCTGTACACCTCCACTAGAGAGCAGGATGCTCTCCTCTCTCCAACTCCCCACCCTATCATCCTCCTCCCAAATTGAGAACTTGGAAAGGCAAATTTCACCATCCGAGGTGGCAAAGGCCATTAAAATGTTGAACTCTGGCAAGGCCCCTGGAGGTGATGGCTTCCCCATAGAGTTCTGGCAACTCCTTAGCGCCCATATTGCCACCTTCTCTCTTCTGTATACAATGAAGCTCTGGATAAAAGTACCTTTCCCCCATCCCTTCGAGAAACGGTCATTACAGTTTTTCCCCAAAAAAGTAAAGATCCCACACTCCCTGCGAGCTACCGGACTATGTCACTTATCAATACAGATAGTGACATTTTTTGCTAAGATTCTGGCCTCTAGACTAAACCCTCTCCTTCCCTATCTAGTGCACCCTTCGCAAGCTGGTTTTGTTCCAGGATGCTTTAGTCGAGACCATATTAGATCCCTGTTCAACATCATCTATCACGCCCAGGCCCTCCCTGCTCCTGCAGCAGCTGTGGCCATAGACTTTGAGAAGGCCTTTGACTCCCTGGAATGGGACTACCTAGGACAGGAGTTATCGCACTTCGGATTTGAGGCTCAATTTCGGGGCTGGATATGAGTGCTTTATCAGCAGCCTATGGCCAGTGTTCGCACCAACATGGCAACCTCCGAGTACTTCCAATTGGGCAGAGGCACTAAACAAGGCTGTCCCCATCTCCTCTCCTTTTCATCCTAGCACTAGAACCATTGGCAGCGGCTATCGGGCAATACTCCGTCATTTGAGGAGTCCCAATTGGGCCACTTATCTACACTACTTTTCTGTACGTAGATGACCTGCTGGTCCCAGTGGAAGATGTGAGGACATCTCTCCCAGCGCTCCTCTCCCTTCTGACAGACTTTGTGGCACTATCAGGCCTCAGGATGAATAAATCTAACATGGAAGTGCTGCCGCTAAACCCCAAGTATACTCAGGATATGCTGGCTCCTCTAGGGGTTAAATGGGCCACTGGATTGTTGGTCTACCTTGGCATCCACATTTCTCCAGACCTTACCAAAATTTGGGATCTCAACATGTCCCTACTAGTTGCAGATCTTAATACCAAGCTAGACAGGTGGAAAATGCTCCACCTCACATTAGCTGGCAAAATCTCAGCTCTCAAAATGATCTCCACACCTAAGCTCCTGTGTCCTCTTTCCCATATCCCTCTGACCCCCCCCCCAGTAAAATGGCTCCGTATCATTGACACTACCATCAGCAACTTTATTTGGGAAAATAAAAGGCCCAGATATATCAGAAACAAATTGCGCTCCCACTGGAAGCAGGGAGGGTGGGGTTTACCATGGCTTGAGGGTTATGCTTGGGTGTATTCCTCTGCCCAGACTCTGAAATGGTTCTCAGCTATGTCCCCTGAATCAGTGCAGTGGCTCTCCATGGAAAAGTCCCTAGCTGAGGTACACAGCCTACCTCTTCTGCTGTGCAATCCCCTACCCAAAGCCTTGCGACATCATCCTAAAAGTGCCTCGCGGTCAAAATTTGGGGTAAAGTTCATGCCAGAATCAAAGCCAATCCCAGGCCTATCTCATACACTCCCATTTTCAAGAATACCCACACACTGGTAGGCAAAAAACTCTTTCTGTGGCACCAATGGGAGCGTAAAAATATTATGGTACTGGCGGATGCTATGGAGGATGTTGGGCATAGGATGCAATCCTTCCAAGATCTCGCCAAAAATAAAGGGCCAGGGAAGGAAGATTTCTGGAGATACCTACAGCTGCACAGCTCTCTATCAGAATATCTTTGCACACACACACACACACCCACCCAGCCCAACCTGCTCCCATAAGTTGGAAAGCTGTCTCCAGTTGTCCAAAGGCCATGCTAGCAGAATTTACACTGATCTGTGGGGAAGCTTTACGTCACAATCTGAACAGTAAAAGCAGAAATGGGAGAGGGTTCTGGGCTTGCAGCTGGATAAGATTAGCTAGAACACATGCTGGAAACTTGCCCATGCAAGCCACCCAGACATGCGAAGCAGACTCATTCAAAACAAAATTTTTCAGACCTTAGTGCTGTTCTTCCCCATGACTTTTTCGAAAACAGAGCCTACTCCCCAAATACCTCAGCCCCTCAGTCTAACCATCCCCTCTTCTACTTCAGGAAGGTAAGGCTGAATGAAGCTCGCCGCTATATTACTGCAGCTATCTCTAAGTCTAGATCTAGTAGCGACACCCTGGACCTTAAGCTTCTGTCGCTCACCCTCGATGAGGTAATTCATCCATTAACAAAAATCCTAAACCTCTCTCTCAGCTGTGGAAAATTCCCGGACCTATGGAAAACAGCCACCGTGACACCCATCCATAAAAGTGGGGACAAGACGATTCACTCAAATTATCGCCCTATCTCCATACTGCCCCCACTCTCTAAGGCACTTGAGCGCATCGTGGCTGATCAACTTACCGACCACTTGGATAAATACAATATACCTTGTCCACAACAACACGGCTTCCGGAAAGGTCACAGCACCACCACAGCCCTTCTTGAGTTTACTGGAGCTTTGCACAAATCCCTTGACAACGGCCTTCTCACAGGGGCCATTTTCGTCGACCTCTCCAAGGCCTTCGATACAGTACACCATGGATTATTAATACACCAACTACTGAATGCGGGCTATCACCTGATCTCTCTCTGGTTTAAAAGCTACTTAGAAAACCGGTCACAGAGAGTTAAAATTACGGACGCTCTTTCTAACACCCTGCCTGTTCGTGGGTGTCCCACAGGGATCCATACTGGGACCCCTCCTTTTAGCCTTTCTTAAACTCCCCTTACCACTGCTCTGAGCAGATCACTATATGCCGATGATGCTGTTGTATTTTCCACTCACAAAGATCCTGCAACTCTTCAACACAACCTTCAACTTGGTTTCAGTTCTGTAGAGACATGGTTTCTTAATCATAAACTGGTCCTCAATGACAAGAAAACAAATCTATGCTCTTCTGTAGCTCTCATAACCCACACAAGCTACACCACTTGGCTATCTCCACCACCCAGGGGAACACTCTAGATCAGGTGGGGTCCTTCAGATACTTAGGATACAGCTTGACCCTAATCTCTTATGGACTTCATGTAGATAATGTAGCTAGAGCTGCTAATACACGGCTTGGTCTCCTCTACAAACACAGACCACACCTCACGCCAGAAGCTTTGAAAGTTGCAGTCCTGAGCTCTGTGATCTCTGTAATAGACTATGGTCTCATCATTTATGGCTCGGCCACAACCACAACCCTTAGATGCCTCTCAACTACCTTAAATAAAGCATGTCGGCTCATCACTGGTGCTCACCGTCTCACCCACACATGTGACCTGTACACTCAGACCGGCTGGCTCCAACTATCAAACCGCATAAAGTTTCTCACCTGCTTCATGGTGAAAAAAATCTACCTTGGCCTTGCACCTTCTGGGGTCTCAACTCTGTTACAACACCGAATTAACAAATGGTGCCTTAGGAGATCCACGCTACAGCTACTGAAAGTCCCCACTGTCACACTTCACAGGGACAACGCTTTTGCTTATCGAGTGCCACTCTGGTTCAATAGCCTCAGCCCAACCATCTCCTCTGCCCCAACTATTGGTATGTTTAAACTAGGCCCGGGACTATCTCACTACCAACAGCTCCTGTGACTGCCCAACTTAACCTTGTTTCTCCACTTCCTTTCTGCTCTAGTTGTCCCCCCCCCTGGATTCTACCTCACATCTTGGTATACTCAATGCTGCACTTTTCACCCTCTTGCCACCCTTCTTACATTCTTCCTCCCCCACCTCTTCCCTCTCCCTATGACTCTGGCACTTCTTATCTGTTGTCTATTTTCTCTGACAAATGCTGTTGGCTGCCTTGTTACAGTGCTACCCTTGAACTGTATTAATCTGTACTCTGTTTGCAATGTCCACATTGTTGTAATGTCTGTCTTGATGTTCCCCATAATTTGTATTTCTCTGACGTGGAACCTTTGTAAAAGAGCCATGGCTCAAAGGTATTTGTAATCCTAGACTTGATAAATAAATAAATAAAATACTGCACCACTGGTATAGAACACCGGATGTTCTGTATAAATCCAAGCTCACAGACAATAACCTGTGCTGGAGGTGCAATTCACAAGTAGGGGACTTGTACCATATCCTTTGGCAATGCTCTCTGCTATCCTCCTTTTGGCAACAAGTAGGCCAAGTGGCTGCTCAAACCCTAGGCTACGGGATTCAAATGGACCCACTGATCTGGATCCTGGGCCTTTCTCCTCAAGGGACTCGGTTAATGGGCCAGCATCTCCACTGGATAGCCGTATTAAGCATCTCTGCCAAACAGCTCTTCCTGTGCTGCTGGAGATCTACAGAAATTCCCTCTATTTCAGAGCTGTATCAGGCACTTATGCAGTTGGCTTCACTGGACCGTATGACTGATGCTATAATTAACAAACTAGACATCTAATATGCCTGCTGGGCCCCTTTTCTTGCTTACCTGAAGCCTCGGACAGGTATTGGATGAGTATAATGAGGTCTTTCCTTGGTCTCCCTTTAAATTGCTCCTTAAGCTTTTTGGCCTGCAAGAAGCCAGATTATCCATGCTATTTACTGTCAATCCCGTATTATTAGCACGGTGCCTGTTATCGGTATACCTATTGTGTTTGTTCCTTTCTTGTTACCTTTTGCTGTTCTTTTTTTTTCTTTCTGCTATCACCGATATAATGTATGCAGTAGAGAGCTCTCTCCCTAGCAGCCCACATTTTTGGGGGGCAGTTATTAAGGATTTCTGTGGTATTTAGCAATGCTCTCTTTTATTAGCCCATGCTAGTGATCACGTGGGGTGCTTTCCCCTTGGGAGTAGCCTTGATGCTCTTTTGTCTTACTGTATATGTTTACTGCCATTGTATTATGGAGTTTATAGATATACTTGTACAGTGACATTTCTCCTTGTTGCTATGTCAGTACGATGTCATGTTTTTGTGTGTTTTTTGCTTATGCTTGTATATATGCTATTTTGGAAAATTCAATAAAAACTATCAACAAAAGAAAAATGATTTTCTTTTCAAGCATCACTTTGTCCTGCAGTGAAAGTGTAGGGAGGTTACTGTTTCTATACATTCTTCTAACTTTCCTGAGTCACTGGTGTCTTTGTTGGCATAGACAGCACTATGGCATCTATGGAACTCTCCATTTATAGCTTTATTATTTGTAAGAACGTCCCCTTTTGTGGATCTTATTCCTGGTATTAGGTTCTGTTGCTACATTTTTTAATCCTTGATGCCAGAGGTTTACACGCTTTGTCCCCAGCTTCCCAATATTTTTGCTGTGTCCTAAAAAGAACATATTCTACCTTTTGGGATAAAAGTTTACTAATTTCCCAAGTGACGACCATAATTTTGTGGTGGAAGTCCATTTATGGGGTCCTAGCAATGTTGGACCTTTTCTCTAGAGCCCCTAATTCCTTTTCTTAATCTCAAAGGTCTTTTTCCCCTATTCCTTTTCCTTTTGAAGGAGAAATGCATAATTCTTCCTCTGATATAGGCGTTATATGTCTCCCAGGGGCAAGCTTGTGAGACCCCCCATTGCAATTGATGTCAAAGAATTCAGAGGTCTGGTTAGAGATCCATTTTAGAAAATCTTAATCTTTCAGGAGACCGGAATTCAGCCTCCAGTGGTGACTTTTCTCCCCTGTGCTACACTACATCAACCCCTACCAGAGTATGGTCTGAGACTGTGATGTGTATTTTGGCATTTGAGATGGAGGAAAGCAGCCTGGTTGAGATAAGTAGTTAATCAATCCTGCTGTAGGATGAGTTTCTACTCAAGAAGAAAGAATAATCTCTGCCCTGTGGGTGTACTAATCTCCAGCAGTCCATGAGACCTAAATCAATTAACATATCTTGGAGTGATAACCTGGCCCTGGTGACTAGCTGTATTGATTTAGTAGATGCTTTACACAGAATAGGGTCAAGCAACTCATTAAAGTCACGTCTCATAACTAGCTCATACTCTTTGAAACTATTCAGAGTATCTGTCAGTGAATTAAAGAAAGCTTATCGGCCTTCATTGGGTGCATAAACATTACAGAGTGTAATTTTGCAACCATCCAATGTCCCAGCTAGAATCTGGTACCTCCCTTCCACATCAGTCAAGTATGATTGCTTGAGAAACATTACTCCCCTTCTAATAAGGATAGAGGTGCCATGATTTTTAGATGAGAAACAACAGCTTTCTGCCTGCCCCACCCATGCATTGTGTCATTTCTCAGCCTCATTTTCTATTAAATGCATTTCTTGTAAGAAAGTAAAATGCAGCCGTTTTTTGTTGAGGCAGGAAAATACTTTCTTTTAATTGAAGAGCCTATACCTTTCACATTCCAAGAAGTAACAGTGTAGTGCCCCATGATACTATTTGGGGCCCATTCACTTAGGTTTATAACTAGATCTGCACAGTAGTTAGCAGTTAGTGATGGGCGAAGTGGCCCCAATCAGCTCCAGCAGAGTGAAGGCGCTAGAGTGCTCCGAGCAAGCAGAGTACTTTCTATGTTATTAATGGGTAACGCAAAGTCCATTAAAACACTGACTTTACGTTACTCCGCATTCCCAAACCACTACTCCACCAATTCTTAAGGCAAAGTACATTGAAAACAATGTACTTTGCCTCACTTCGCCTTGTTTTTAAGCTCCAAAGGTGAATTTTGCAGTGATTCATGGGATTTCAGGTCACATAGGCTCTAGATTGTTCTGCACAGCCTCAGTTTAGAGTAGTGTATATAGGAAGCTGTAGGAGACAATCTGCTGTGAGAGCTCTCTGCGATTCAAACCTTCAAAAAGCTGTTTAAAAACTATTTTTGAGTCATTTTTTTTTTTTGCTGAAACTTTAGTTCATTGATTGTAGGAAACCCTACCGTGCTCATATCATCAAGCATTTATTGTTTGTGTATAGATTTTGAATGTTAATGTACAGCATTCAGTCTGTGCACTGAGAGACAGTGGAAGTGTGCTTTGGGGAAGGGGCGTATCTGTGGTGTAGGTAGATTAACTTGGAGAAAAAGACAGTGCTTTCTGTTTTGGTGATATTTTTCTTGTATAACTGTGTTAATGTACACACAGTAATATTTTAAATATTTCTTGCCATTTTTTTGCTGATTGTTGTGGTGCAACAGTGCATAATTTTAGTGTGTTTAAAATATGTGGTTATATTACTGAAGTCTTAAATTTGCTGTGCATTACTTGGTGTGCGTGTGAGTATGTGTGTGACGCATGTCATCACATCAGACACCTTTTATTGTGCCACATAATAATTTCAGCAATGTGAAGCTGCTATCCACTGCAGCTGTGTGATTTTTGTACTTCTTTGTGGTATCTTTACTAGTACTAGTGACTGTTACTGCAGCAGTGCAGTACACTGCCGCCTGCCCCAACCGGCAAAGGTGTTCTTTTCCAGATTTTAATTTCTGATGGTGAGCATTGGTTAGGTGTTGTGCCTTTGTGTCTGCATCTCTTCAGTGCACAGCGCAATCTTAATCTGTCTGTGCATTTGCATCTCTTTAGGTCCTAATCTCCATCTGTAACTTAAGTCACAGTTGTTTCTTTGGCTTCCCTTCAGAGTACTGGACAGGTGTGGTGCTTAATTTTGCATGAACATTGTACTCATTAATATGCGTTTTTAAGTCCGGACCATCATCACGAGTCACTCATGATACAAATCATGTTTTTCATCATCACGGTCACAAATGCAGTCACAAATCACAATTCACTATCATTCATGTTATGAATCACAACATTAATTTTTTTTTCTAGTTACTTGGATGTATTGTAAGCCTGTTTTGTAGTATCTCTCCAGGCTTTACCACCCCACCATTGTACTCACTGATATGTGTTTTTAAGTCTGGGAGTTTTAAGCTACAGCTCATCGTGGAAGTACAGCCGTAGGTGGTAGGCATTCACGTTTCTTCATCATCACAGTCACAAATCACAATCACGTCACGAATCACAACATTAATTTTTTTTTAATAGTTATTTGGATGTATTGTAAGCCTGTTTTGTAGTATCTCTCCATGCTTCACCACCCCACCATTGTACTCATTAAAGTTTGTTTTTAAGTCAGGGAGTTGGACAGTGTCTGCAGTGCACATACAGACTGGAAAGAAGACTGATTGCACACATGCAGTTTAGTACAGTATACTTGCACTGCTCAGAATACAAAGTGTCACGCATACGGAAGACAACAAAAGAAGGGCATAATTACATACAAGTGTCGGGGATGGTGGAGGAATACATTTTATAAAACAGCCAGGAAGGTGTGGGAGGGCACATGATTTGGGGGAAAAAAAAAATAATGTGGGATCCCATGGTGATCCAGCAGCAGTTCCAGCATGGACATAATTTGCAACTGATGTCCCTCTATGTGATCCAGCTGCTGCTCCACAGCACTCATCTTCTCATTGTTATCCTCGACAGCACTCCAGAGAACTGCCAAGTCAGCCTGTGTTACATGTAGTTCTCTGGGGTCCACACGTTCTACAGGCTAACCTGCTGGTGGTGGTTGTGGGAGTGATGGTGGAGCAGCAGGTGATGCTGTGGCCCTCCTCTTCTTAGGGATGCCACAATGCACAGCTGCACCTTCTGCCACAGAATGGCCATCAGGTGCAGGCATGGTACATTCTGTGGCAGCCTGACACTCCAACTGCTGGTGATTGAGCATATGGGTGTGCTGGCCCCCAGTCCTCAGGTGAGTCCCCCGGGGGCTACGGCGCACCTCCACCTCATGTAGGAGGCACTTGACCACACTGTTGTCCCCCCGACACAGTCAAAAAACTGCCAAACAACAGAGATGCGAGGAGGACCAAGCACAGGCAGGGGATGGCCAGATGAACTGACAGCTGGCTGGTCACGGTGCTGAACAGGGATGGGATCCACACCTGGGCCCAGGGGAACAGGCACATCCTGCTCCAGAGGACCTGGTGCTGGACTTGGTGGTGGTGGTTCAACTGCTTCAGAGTCAGGACAGGAGGCGGTTCTGATCCTGCTCCTGGGGGGGGGGCACTCACAAGTTTTGAGCGGTCCAACAGGAATGGGCGCCCATGCCCTCCACACATGCGCATGGTATGATGCTTACCACTACCATGCTCTCCCAGAGCTGCCCCTGCCCCAGACATTCCCTTACACTGGTCCATCTCTCCTACTGAGCTCCCTCAGTCCAAGCAATCACTACTTACACTGTCACACAACACACACACACACACACACACACACACACAGTCACACAGACACAAACAACTAACTACTTATAAAGGTAAGAAAAATAAAATTTACAGGAAGAACAAATTAAGTGAAAAAGAGTACAGAAAAGTCAAAAAAATGTAGCTTTTAAAAAAGCTGTTGGGTCTAAATCAAAGTTTAAATCTCCTCCTCCTCACTCTGATCTCAAAGTATCAGCAGTCACAAAACACACTACTCTCTCTCTCTGCACAGGAGAAAGTAAAAATGTCTGCTTGTATGACTCACTTTCTTCCTGCCTAACTAAAGAGCATGTGACTTACAGTAAGTCATGTGATGTGTGGGGGGGGCTGCCAAATCTGAAACACCAAGTGGATCACTTAGAATCATAATAAGGAATGCGAAGTCCATTAAAAACAATGACTTCACCTTACTTTGCATTGCCATTCTGCCTTAACGCAAAGTGGTAACAACAAGGTGGAGTGAGCACTTTGCATTTCCCACTCCATGTAGCGGAGTGGCAGCGCGAAGTGCCCACTTCGCGTTCACTTCGCCGGCAGAATTTAAATTCGCTGCATCTCTATTAGCAGTAAGATTAATTCCAAAAACATTATCACAGTATAGAACACTGACCAGGAAAACAGGAAGTGAAATCAGTAGTAACCATTTGGTTAGCGCACTTGATGTATGAATACAATACCCTGTCTCCAAATCTAAACTATATTTAAGCAATAATGCCCAACAGTGTGTGTGTCCTGCTGGGATAACATCACACCTGAGTTGGTTGGGCACAAGGTCACAGACCGAGTGCATCCAGTACCTGAGGCGTGACGTTATCCCAGCATGACACACACTGGAGGGTATTATTGCTATAATACAATGGCTCATTGTTATATAAAATAAAAAAATATGTTGCTAGGGACATGGATATGTTGTTCATCCACTCTGGCAGGTTCCTTGCCGCTTTAAATCTTGCCGGAAGGTCTTCAAGCTGGCTCCTCCCACCCACCCGGGTGATAAAACTCTCGGCTCCGCCCCATGATGCCAGATCTTCCTTACCGCTTGGAAGCTCAGGTTCCCTCCTTAACGCTCTGCGTGTAGACTGTATCCTAATTCTTTGGTTCGTCCGAAACTTATTTTAAAATTCTCAAGACTTCGGTCAAGTTTCTCCCTCGCGGCTGCGATGGACAAATCGACTCCCGGATTTCGGCGGTGCCCTTGTGGGCAGAAGATGTCCAGGACAGACCCGCATTCAATGTGCATCTACTGCCTCGGCCTAGAACACAACCCGCAGGCCTGCGAGTTATGCCGTTCGTTTTCGGTCAACGTCCTGGAAGACTGCGCTGCCCGGTTACAGCTTGGGTGCCCCGAGAAGCACTACCCGCCAGTTAAATTGAAGGAGGCCCGTTGGGCGGTTACTGCGGTGGCTGGCTCGGCTGAACAACTCGAGCAGATGATCGCCCTCGAGGAGGAGGCGGCACAGGCCGCATCATCCTCTTCTCGTCGCGGCATTTATCCTGCTCTCTCTGGGTACCTCGTATTCAGCTTCTTTCAAGGAGCTTTGCCAATCCCTTTCCACGAAGGAAGAGGGGCCATTGGGACATTCCTCTCGATCCAAAAAGAAGGACTCTAAGGGTAAGTCCCATCGTCGGCATTAGTGGAAGTGGGAGGTCCTTCCCGGACAGTCGACACTCGACTTCGGTCGAGGTTGCGGCTAAGGCCGCTGGCTTCACGGTGTCCCTGTCAGGCCAGCCGGCTGAGACACCCGTCGACGCGGTCAAGATTTTCTCGACCTGTTGGACGGGCTGTCGACTGGTGAAGCTGACAACCCTTCTTCACCAGTCCCCGGTGGAGACCGAGGACTTGCCTGCGCCTCCGGTGCCGCAGTCCCCGGTTAAGGCTTCCGAGCCGAAGCAAGAGCGGGTGACCCCTGCCTCTTCCCAGACCCGTCCTCGGAAATGCCAAGGATCTCGATCTCGGTCTCGGACATTGCTTCGGTCCAGCCGATCCCGCCGATCCCGCCGACACCGGCGGTCTTGGTCTCGGCACCGAGGTAAGCGGCACCGCCGTTCATCCTCATCTTCCTCCTCGGAAGAGGAGAGGCTTCGGCGCAAGTTGTGTCGATGCTACGAGGATCTGATGTGGCAGCAGTTACTTCTGTCCGGGAACAAGCCGTCACCTTCCCCAGCCATCAAGTGGCTGTCACCCGAGCGGCCGAAACAACCCCTCGCTGTAGCCGAGGTGCCCAAGCCTGGGCCAGTTGTTCGGCCGAAACCAGCTGCCCCACCGATTGTGGTGGAACCTCCGCCTCCACAACCGAAATCTGGGGCACCGACCAAGGACTCTCGGTTGGGTCAGGGCCTGCCACACAGGTTGTCGGTCACCCACACTCCCGACCGTCCTTGGCAGGTGGAGGGTGGCTCAGGCCCCAGGCAGCTCTTCACGGACTCCTCGGAGTCTGACAACGACTCCTCCCTGTTCTCCAGGCCCATCGACCTGGAGTTCTCCGGGGGCCACTCGCTGGATGAAAGCCCATCGTCCTTCATGGGTTAGCTTCGGCTCATCTCGGAGTCCACTGGGATGCAGCTTGAGCCCGTATCCAAGTGGGCCAAGTATCCCCTGATGGAGATACTGGACCGAGGGGATTCACCCACGGAGTCCTTTCCGGTGGCTGAAGCCATTGTTGGCCCAGCCTTGGAGCTCTGGCAGCAGCCTGCTTCCTGTCCTGCACCTTCGGCCAGGATGGCCAGGAAGTATGCGGTCCCTACTGGCTCTTTGCCCAGGTTTTCGGAACACCCCTCTGCCTAGAGGTTGGTTACCGACAGCGTTTTCTGGCATTCCGGGAACGCTAGCGATGTGGACAAGCCCCCCCCACAAGGAGTCCAAAAAGCTGGACTATGCCAGGCGCAAGGTGTATGCTGCATCCTCACTTGGCCTCCGCCAGGCCAGCTCGGCCATGCTGATGGCACACTTCTCCCACGCCCTCATGGCCTCCCTGGATGAGGTGATCCCTCATCTCCCAGCCGACCTGCAGACCACGGTCCAGCAGGTACAGGACCAGGGTAGGGCAGTGGCTAAGCAGCAACTCCAAACGGCTCTGGACATCGGAGACTCCTGTGCCAGATCGGTTGCAGCCTCGGTGGCCATGCACCGCAGAGCATGGCTGAGGATATCCACCTTCACGGCGGATACCCTGCACAAACTGGCGGATGTCCCCTTCTTGGGGACCAACCTCTTCGGCCCCCAAGAAGGGGGAAGGTCACCTCCAGCGGATCGAAAAGTCCAGTGCCACTCTGGACTCAGTCACCTCCGCCCAGAAGGACAAAGGCCGGCGACAGCAGCAGCACAAGTCCTTTCATCCTTCTGTGGCACGTCCGGCCCAACAGCACCAGCACCAGGGCCAGCAGGCTCATGCTTGGCATCCCAAACCCAAGCCCACGGCTTCCTCGAACAGGAAGCAGGGAGGTAAAGGCCCAGGAGGTCCCTTGGCCGGCCCCTCCTCTAAGCCTGCCCAGTGGCGGGTTGAGGGGTGTCGTCCCCAGCATCATCACACCCCTCTGGGTTCCCCCCGTGGGGGGACGGCTCTGCCACTTCCTTTCTGCTTGGTCCATTATCACCACGGACCATTGGGTTTTGGAGGTGGTAGGAAAGGGCCTGCCCCTGGAGTTCAAGCAGGCCCCACCCTTCCGAGCTGTCGCCCCTTCGGGGGAACACGGGATCCGCAGCCTCTTTGTCAGCTCGCCGAGCCAATATCGCCCTGCTTCTCGAAAAACAGGTGATCAGGAAGGTGGCAGATCCTCCTCCAGACCCAGGGTTTGTGTCCAAGTACTTCCTGGTCCCAAAACGGATGGGGGGGCTGGTGCCCCATTCTCGACCTGCACGACCTGAACAGGTTCCTAAGGTCTCAGACCTTCAGGATGGTCACTCTGGCTCAGATAATCCCATCCTTGGAACGAGGCATGTGGTTCTGTTCTCTGGACCTTCAGGACATGTTCTTTCACGTCCCAATCCGTCCGTCTCACCAGAGATTCCTCCACTTCAGAGCGGAGGGATCCCTTTACGAGTTCCGGGCCATGCTCTTCGGCCTTTCCCTAGCTCCCAGGGTCTTCACCAAATGCATGGCAGTGGTGACAGCATTTCTGCGGCGCTGAAGGGTCTGGGTATAGCCCTACCTGGACAACTGGCTGATTGCAGCCCCCTCCAGAGCGGAGGTGGAGCGGTCCAGAGATCTGGCCCTCCAGGTTTGCTCTCAGGTTGGCCTCCTCATCAACGAGGCCAAGTCGGAACTCGTGCCGAAGCAGGTGATACAATTCATCGGGGCAGAGCTCAACTCTCTGCGAGCCAGAGCACGGCTCCCGGCGGACAGGGCCGAGGTTCTTTCCTTCTTTGCCCAATCATTTCAGGTTGGGCAATCGTGCCCTGCCTGGGACTTCCTGCACCTCCTGGGCCTCATGGCGGCCTGCACCAGCGTGGTCCGTTGGGCCCGCTGGTACATGCGTCCCCTTTAATGGGGACTGGCCAGCCAATGGTCACAGCACTTCAATCTACTGGATCAGCTAGTGACAGTGACCCAGGGGATGTGGAACGCTCTCCAGTGGTGGACTGTTTCAGCACATCTGCAGGAGGGCATCCCGTTTGTCCGCCCCGAGCCGACGGTCTCTATCTACCAATGCCTCTCTGATGGGTTGGGGTGCCCATCTGGGGGAGCACAGAGTGCACGGCCTCTGGTCCCCTCGGGAGTCCCGATGCCATATTAACCTGCTGGAGCTTCGAGCGGTTCGTCTAGCCCTCACTGCCTTCGCTCCGTTTCTACGGGGTCAAGTGGTTCAGGTCCAGACGGACAATACCACAACCATGTACTACCTAAACCGCCAGGGCAGGGCGTGCTCCATGCCTCTGTGCAGGAAGCTCTCCACATTTGGTCACTCGTGTGCAGCCCGGAGGCAGATCTCCTCGCCATTCATGTGGCAGGAGCCTCCAACACCTGGCCGATGCCCTAAGCCGGATAGGGGCTGCGTCTCACAGTGGTGTCTCTGCCAGAGGTAGTACAAGATCTCTTCTCACTGGGGCACACCTCAGGCGGACCTGTTTGCCTCCAGGGGTATCGAGCTGAGACCGTTCATGCCCGCCCCCTCAGCAGGGCTCGCTGCAGGGGGATGCCTTCTCGAGGCCGTGGACCCCGGCCTCTTCTCACGCCTTTCCCCATTTCCCTTGATCCACAAGGTGCTTCTCAAGGCGAGAGGGAAAGGCGTAGGTGATTCTGGTAGCCCCAGACTGGCCCCGCTAGTTCTGGTATCTAGATCTCCTCAGTCTCAGCTCCAGGCTCCCGAGGCGGCTTCCAGCCCACCCGGACCTGATCTCAGTCAATCAGGGGAAGGTATTCCATCCAGACCTTCAATCCCTGCACCTGCGCCTGGTTCCTGATCGGCTAGAGTTCCAGGCCTTGGGTCTTTCCGACGAGGTCCTCAATATCGTTGAGGCGTCCCGTAAGGAGTCGACCAGAAAATGCTACGCCTTCAAATGGAAGAGATTCTCCATTTGGTGTCAGGGCAAGGGCCTGGACCCTTCCTCCTGTTCCTTGGCAAGCATTCTGGACTACCTGTGGTCCCTTTCTCAGCAAGGGCTTCGGTCGACGACCCTTAAGGTGCACCTGGCAGCCATCTCTGCTTACCGGGCGTGGGCCGGGAAGCAGTCGGTGGCGCAGGAGAAGGTGGTCGGGTGCTTTTTCAAAGGCCTTGATCACATATCCCCTCCAGTGCGAGAACCTCCATCTCCGTGGGATCTACTGCTGGTATTGGCTAAGCTCATGGGCAAGCCATTCGAACTGATGCACAGGTGTGACATCTCTCACCTGTCATGGAAGACCGCCTTCTTGGTGGCTATCATGTCAGCCAGAAGGATGGGAGAGCTCCAGGCACTTTCCATCGAGTCTCCTTATCTGGTCTTCCACAGGGACAAGGTTGTCCTGTGCCCCACCTGAAATTCCTTCCAAAGGTGGTGTCGGTTTCACCTTAACCAGGTGTTGACTCTGCCGGTGTTCTACCCAGTCACACCTCGGAGGCCGGAATATAGGCTCCATACTTTGGCGCTAGAAGAGTGCTCGCTTATTATAAGGAGCGGACGGCTGAAGTTCAGGGAGAGGTTCGCCAGCTGTTTGTCACCTACACAGAAGCTCACTGGCAGACCTGCAGCCAAGCGGACGATAGGCAGGTGGGTCACCTCCCGCATAGATCTCATAGGTTGGACGGGTATGGAGCCTCCCAGAGGATAAGAGCTCATTCTACCCACCATACTGCTGCATCGGTGGCTGCTTCCAGGGATGTCCCTATCCAGGAAATCTGCAGGGCTGCTACCTGGAAGTCAGCACACCTTCATCACCACTACCACATCGACCTTGAGTCACGCCGGGATGCTGGTTTTGGGGCCTCGGTTCTCCAGTCTTTGTTCCGTAAGTAGGGGATGTGTGCCTTGCCTCCCTCCTCCCGGAGAATTGTTAGGAGTCTGCCAGACAGTGTGGATGAACAACATATCCATATCCCTAGAAATACAGGTTACTCACCTGTAACAGGAGTTCTAGGAATGGTATATGTTGTTCATCCACACAACCCTTCCGACCTCCCCGGTTTTGATGCACAACCTGGCTTCCAGCGGGCTAGATCTGGCGTCATGGGGCGGAGCCAAGAGTTTTACCACCTGGTTGGGTGGGAGGAGCCAGCTTGAAGACCTTCCGTCAAGATTTAAAGCAGCAAGGAACCTGCCAGACAGTGTGGATGAACAACATATACCATTCCTAGAACTCCTTTTACAGGTGAGTAACCTGTATTTACATGTTTTTAGTAGATGTTTAGTGAGGTAGTATATCTTTGTTTCTTAATGGGAGATGTAGGGGGAGCTACAACAAATCAATGCAGTGATGTTAAACTGAGATATCATCACTGTCTCAGGCACACACTGACTAATCAGAGTCCAGGAAATTTTCTAGCCATTGTATAATAAAGATTAGCTATAGTCAAATGTGACAATAAAATGAACTTAAAGGATTTTCAAAACTGGTAATGTGACACTGATATTCAGAATTGTCTGTGGTTTACTAATCCAAAACAGCAAAACTAGAATAACTTGAATAGGAATTTAAAAGTAGGATGTAATTTACTTCTTGTGCCTACAGTCTGCCAGATCCAAGACCAAAGACAGCAGGTTGTAGTACCACGGTAGATAGATCCAACTGTATGAACCTATCTCCATCCTAAGTTCAGATTAAATGTAATCACTGAGTCATGATAAATCAGTAGCTCCACTGATTCAGCAATCCCTAGTTTGCGTCTAGCTTAATAATAAGCAAATACCCATGTGTAAAGTCAGCACTTTGTTTTCCACTTTTAATTTATACCTGTATACAGTAGTGCAATATATTGTGTGATGAGGTGTCATACCTAGTAAAGAAGGTTATAAATCACGCTGACGTTTAAAATTAGGCCAGAGCTATAAGAAGATGCAAACCTACAGAGAACACTAAAGACCAGCCCAGTAACCCCTGGCAGCTGTGTTTGTAACCTACCAGCCAGACTCATATATTGCCAGATTTATCTGTTTTCAGAGATAGCATGGGATCTGTCAGGATAGCATAGCTCTCTCTGCTCCCTAGCACACTATCCATATTGCTTAGTCTTTCTTATAGAGACAGTGCAACATAATCAAGTCACTGTAGACTTGTCCTTCATGTATGGGACCTGTCAAACATATTCCAGCTCCCTGGAATTGCCTGACACTGCAAGCCAGGTATATTTGTCCTTTAGATCTGCATTAGTCAGAGCATTTTTGCCTATAAAGCCTGCACATGGGATTTCTCAGTATAAAGCCCAGCTTCCTGGCCTTTCCTGACACACCTCCTAATAGGCCGTCTTCTCGTGTTGTGCGGATTTGGCAATGCTACTCAAAGTTGGGTGCCTGCTGTAACTTCCCTGTATTCTGCAAGCTCAGCTAGGTGTCATCTTTATTGATTACACTCTATGAAAGACTATCAGTCCCCGTCATAGTCATTACCAATGTTAGCATCTGATAATATCACACTACTGTGATAGCAAAACATACCCTGTTTTCAAGGGCATTCTAAGGGTCTCATTACCACAACCAAGAGACCCAGTCGTGTTGTATATTCAGAAACTAAGTGCAATGTTATTTGTTAAAAATGACCATGCAAATATACAGACATTGTTCCATATCTTTAAACATCAGAATCTTTTTCATTAGACTTGATTCATTTTCAACTGGTATGGCTATCATTGTTCCATGTTTATTGTTTTTTTTTACTGAAGGGCTGACTGACTATCTTGCTACGTCGTGTGTAGGTGCAATGTCTGGAAGTGCCCCCCCCAAAAAAAAAAACTACAACAGTGTAATTGCTAGCAGTCATCTCACATGTCACAGGGACCAGTGCTGCATCAGTGCAATATTCCATTGCTGTCTGAATAACTAACTGTTCCAGTGAGAAGCATGGCCTTGAGACAGGGGAGAGGCATTGACTGCCTCTGCTGCGACTGCGCTTTCATGGATTTCTGCTGGCTATCAGGATCTTCATGGTGCCACTATAGATCCTTTGCATGGGTCTGGATTTTTAGGCAATATTCTGCTGGCTGCTACCTTCTTTCTTCAGCCGCTGATTCGAGGAGTCCAGGTATGAAACTGGGAGCGGGCTCTATGTTTGGAACACTGATGCTAGGCATTGTTTAAAGCACTGTTCTATTTCTGGCCTGTGTTGTCTCCTCTCAGGCCCCCAGCTCAGAAGACTCTGATGCAGCCAAGTCTCACGTTGGAAATTAATTGTACCAGATACTGCCATGGATAGGGTGTTTTGTACTGAACAGCCTTCTGAAGTAAAATGTAGATATTCCCACACATCAGCCACATGTTCATACAGTACTGAACTTCCTTTGACCTCCATTGTCACCAAGGTGACAGGATATTTGAAATGGTATTACATTCCAGCCTGTTGTTACTGTTTTTACTTAAAAAAAAAAATTCCTTCTTTTTTCCATCAAAGCCCCTGAAAAGTCTTGGAAAATTAAGATCTTCTCTCCATTAAACATTAATGTGATCCTGTTCCAAGCAACTTTTAAAACACCTCCCTTCACTGAGAAATGGAGGAAGTTGGCAATAATAGGTCTGGCTTGGGGCTGTTATGTGACTTAGGACCTACTGTATATAGATCTATGTGCTCTCTTTATCTTGAGTGGCCATGGCCACTGATATTTTAAGTTAAGGCAAAGCTTTTGTTACACTCCAGCCCTCTGCTTTTAATGCTCCCCTAAAATTGCTTCTCGACCTCGATTCTCGAGGTCATCTATTTTGTGCAACCGATAATTGATTAGCTTGTTCTGGGCAGTACTTATTTCCTGCAGTTGCGTGACATCTGATTTAAGTTGAGAGATTAAAGTGTTCAATTTAGTTTCTCTTTCAATTAAAGAGACGCTGTCATTTTTCAGGGTAGAAGTTACCTGTTTTAACCTCAGCCATGCCAAGTTTTAAGTCATCAAGCATCTCCTTCAAATCATTTATATCCTCTTTACTGCATTATCATTAGTGAAAATGTGAGAGTCACCCCCATTGTTCATTTTTTTTTTTTTGGCCTCCAGTAGTCTCCCGGCAGCTGCCGCCATTTCCACAACTCTGTTCTGTTGTCTGCAGTAAATTGCTGATATTTTTTAAAAATACACGTGACAGTTCACTTTTTTATTGCTAAATGATTCTACTATACTTCTGTTTCCTGTTTATGACTAATTGGTGGCTTTTTGAAAAAAGGGATCATGTAAAATAAATCCAAATAAGGATGGTCAGTTCAGGAGCTCTCTGTTAGCCTTTCACCATCATCTGAGCATTGTGTACTCTCATGGGCAGGGCCACTGGAAAATTGCGGAAAAGGTTACTGAAAATTGCAGAGCGTTTTGCAAAAATTGAGGGAAATTGCAGGGTTCTACTATAGACCCAGAGTGCTTCACAATAAATCTTGTAGTGTTTTCTGCAGCAAATATTAGTCAGTATAAATTGCTAAATGAATACACTGACACCTGAATATGTTTAGAACATAAAGAAAAGTTTGTTCCTAAAAAGAATACTAAACTGATAAGCTATCATAAGCATTGCTTATCTTCCAAAATTTAAAAGCACCTCATACAGTGCTAAACAGATTCTATAAAGTGAGCCACAGTAAATCAATATTAAATAAAGCCAGAAGAAATATATTTTTTTTTGTTTCTGGCTGTAGAATACTGAAGTGTAATCAACAGCTGTTTACCGTGTTCTGCCAGCTATTCACCCACTTTGGTACAAGAAAAAATAAGCAAATAGAGTGGTGAATAATTTAGTTTTAGTAAAATGTTGTTAAAGTGTTTAATAGTCATAATTTGTACTGTAGGTACTGTACACTATTTTTGAAATCACATATTTAAACATTAAATCTGGGGGTTATTGGGGCTGGCAGTATAATCTAGAGGTTAGAGTAACAAACTGTGAAAGAGCTGACTACATCTAGCAGATCTGGGTTTGATTCCCACAACCTCCACTTGCATACTGTGTGATTCTGAACAAGTCACTTAACCTCCTCAGTGCTCCTGGGTTGTACCTGAAAACAGGCACTTGTGCCTAGTGGGCCTTACGTGGTTACCAAAAAATGTGAAAAAAATGCCAATATATATTTGTTGTTAAAGATTTTTATTAGTTTAAGAAGACGCACACAGATGTATACAGTGAGACATACAAGATCTGGAACCATACCACAACATTTGGTAAGGCCCCAATTCAGGGTATAGCAGAAACAGTAAGTCGTGATACAGTTGGACTTGACGGGTATAAGCTTCCTGATATAGAGTAACTATTCTTTAGTGATTCAGCTCAAACTAAAATGATCAAGATGTAATCCAGGTGGGTTCGTATAGCTAATCTAGATGAGATAACATAGTACACTCTGTTGAGACCTAACCTGACAAGCCTGAAGGGCCTAAAATAAGTAAACCCAGATTTGAGGTAGATGTAATGCACCTACATAATTATGCATGAGCTAATATCAACTATATATAAGAAAAAAAAAAATACCAATATATTTTTACTGCATCATACAGATGTCAGGGTACCCTGTAATTTACCTTTGTTCTACTCTGGCTGCAATTATTTTGTTTAGTTAAAGATAAATGTTCAGATACATTTTGTGTTTTATAAGCTTATGTTTAGACTTTAGTCAGGCTTTTATTGTAGTCTTTGCATGTGAGCATCTGGGGGTAGTTGCCAAGAGTGAGATCACTGTTAGCAACTAGCTTATTCAAGTTTAAAATTGGCAGGGCCATCCAAAAATCCTCAACTGTTTGAATCAAAATTAGTCTGAATGAAAGTATGTTCACAAGGAAAAACTTGCCCTGCCACTTACAAAAGGCCTTCATAGTTAGCACCCCATTTAGGTGAATGGGATAATTTGCACTTTTTCTCCCATCTTTTGTTTGTCTGTGTGGCAATAAAAAGTTTTCTTATAGACTGCTTCAACACAAAACAGATGTTATGTGTTTAAGTGTACTTATGCTTGGCTAGTGGATTTTGAAACCAAATAAGACAAGGATTTAAAAGAAACCAGTGTCACATAAAACCCTTGCCCTACCTTGCATTGCATTGTTTCAGCCAAACCCAAGTCTGCATGCATAATGTCAGTATATTTGAGAGTATTTTATTAAAAATGTTAATACTTTTTACACAGTTCAATATAAAAACTCAAAAATTGCAAGAAATTGTGGAACATGTCCGTTTTTGCGGAGAATGGTGAAAATTGTGGATTCTCCAAAAAAATTGTGGGCACAGTTTTCCAGTGGTCCTGCTCATGGGTAAGGTTACTGAGAAGGTGGTGGCTCTGCAACTTGAGGAGCACCTCTTGCCCTTTGACATCCATGAATTTCACCAGTCTGTGTTTACAGTAGGTCTAGGTACAGTACCGAGATGGTACTGATCAGGTTCAGAATGATCTTCTCGGGGCTAGAGATTGAGGAGAATGCTCACTTTTCAAACTTCTTGATCTCCGTGCAGTATTCAACACTGTGGGCCATGAGTTGCTGGATCATCTCAGAGAGTACTGTGGACTCACTGGCATGGTCACCCACTGGCTTGAGTCCTCCCTCAGAGATGGATGCAGAGGGTGGTGAGAGGGAATTTCACCTCACTCCCAGTGCCCTGTTCTGTGGAGTGTCCCATGGATCAGTCTCTCTTCCATGCTGTATGTGGTGCATATGGAGATCCTCATGATGACGCTGTGTTAGTGAAACCAGTCGAGGCTTTGTCTTTTACCCAGGCTGATGGCATTTTGGCATATTAGAAATAAAACCTTTTTGTACTCTGTCCTCATGGTACTGGTGTTTGCTTTTCAAGGTTGTATATGTTGCCCCTGGGAGGGATCATTAGATGATACGGTCTGGGTTTTCCTTGCTATGCTGCTGAGTCTCAGTTGTATCCATTTTTGTAGCGCCCTACATTGTCAATGAGTAATCAAAACAGCTGGGTATTGTGCACCCCTACCAGGGACAATGGCACAGTTTAAGCTTTAGAATGTTGGGCACATGAGGATTCCAAGCAGCAACAACTCACCAGTTTTGCTGTGTCATTAGAGGGGGTAGCAGCTACTTTTTTCTCAAGATATTCAAGATTTCAAGACTCCTTTTGGGTCTGCAATTCTGCATAGCAGGTTGGGGCTGTTTCAGAGAACATTTATAAATTAAAATTGTACCTGTTGATGTTGTGCACTGATTTTGCAGTGATGGGGAAAATACATTTTACTAAAGTGTTCTTGCCCCCTGCTTTGCTGATGATGAGGGGGGAGGCATTACTAAGTAGTTGTGCCCTGCTTTGCAGTGATGGGACAAAGGCATTACTAAGTAGTTGTGCCCTGCTTTGCTAATGATGGAAAAATACATTTAAGTCCTTGTTCGTAACCAGGTTTATGCTGGCCTTTTTATTTTAAATTTACTTCAGTGTTTTGTCATGATCTCGAATAATTGTCACGATCACGCACATTGTCACAGTCTGCTTTGATGGACTTCATCACATTGACTTTCGGCTTTTAAAATGTGCCACTGTGCTGCTGTTTGTCACAAATGGATAAATAAAACAGATACAAGTCTAAAACTATGTATGCAATGTGTATTTTATGAATATATAGCAAGATAAGTAGATTGTTTAGGGTTTAGAGCAAAAATATACATTTTTTGAAACTTAGGAGATGGTGGTGATCACTGGGGTGTTGGTGGTGCTTCTCCAAATCAAGTAATTACAGATCTTACTTCGAGAGGGCTCTTGCAGTAGGTAATTACATATAGGACTGACGTCGGTAGGCGGCAGGACCCCACAGAAAAATTTCTAGCTAGCAGTCCCTGGCGGGGACTGCCCCCACATCGGTGACCAGCGTCAGGCGGCGTCGGTATAAAGGCGGTCCCAGATGCCCGCCTTCCAGTTCTTTCCGCCGTCAGCTCGTGCAGCGCCTCGTGGTGAAGTTAGTAAAAGCTCAGTCCTGTTGCTCGTCGGTTTTCCAAAGTATCAGTATTCTGTATTTTCTTCGTCAGGTGAACGTCGGTTTATGCCGTCCCCTTCAAAAAATAAGTACAACTCGTGCGGCGCCCAACTGCCTCACAAAGACGGTCACTCCCTCTGCCTTTTTTGTTTAGGCACCGACCACGCGATCGACAAGTGTCCACACTGCCTACATTTCAATGCGCCACCCATGAGCGCGCCAGCAGTCTCTGAAGCCCATCTCCTCAAAAGAAGATGTCCACAATGGAGAAGGAGTTGAAGAAGCTTGACGGGCGTCGACCTCCCTGAAGGACACAAGAAGGCGGGACAAAGAAGGCACGGGGAGAAAGCCTCCCTCTTCGCGACTCGGCTGGAGCCGTGGCTGAGAATAACATCCCTCCGGAGAATCGCCCAGCCAGCAGCCTCAAGGCTTTGGTGGAGTCGTCGGCCCACCGATCGGGTTCAGCGTTCGAGCCCCCGGGTGCCTCTGAGCAAGGCTTCTGCCCCAAGCACGCCGCACGCCAGCGGCCCACTGTTCGGGCGCCCCATAAGCCGGACGCCGGCCCGACGTCCACTGGGAGAAGGCCGCTAAGACGCCCGACCCTTCAGGGCGGTGCACGGCAGTGTCCCCCTCAGACCGGGCCTTTTCCCATCCTCGGCCCTCCTCCGACAGGGGACCCGCGAAGTCAGACACCAGCTCCTCTGGTGTCCGCCGGGATTCGGCCCCTAAGTCGCACGTCGGCTCCTCCGACGTGCGCCGGGCCTCGGAGCCTATGGCAGACCCTGCTCCGTCTGTCTTTCCAGGTTCCCCACAGCCTTCGCTGCCGTCCAGGGAGCCTGAGTCCCCCCTGCCTGACCACGGGGACTTTTCCCCTCCATCCCCGGGTTAGGCTCGGGATGTTTTTCCGCCATCAGATCCCCCTCCTACAGAGCCGGATCTGATGCCGGCTCCCCGGACACCGGCTCCAACGCCGGCCCCGACACCGGCCCCGCCGACGCCGGTTCTGACGCCGGCCCCTCCGACGCCGGCAGAGGATATTCCTCTCCCATCGGGCTCTCCACCCCATGGGCCTATCACGGTTGATCCACCCGTGGAGTTCCCTACTGGGCCGTCTGCTCTGGCAGCTCCTCCAGTACCTGGGTATCCGCCATCTTATCCGACGCCGGTTTACCCGGGTCCACAGTATCCTGCACCGCAGTACCCGGCGCCAACTCCACCGACGCCGCAGTACCCGACGCCTCAATACCCAGCTCCGGTATTCCCGCAACCGGGTTACGGATACTCTCCTTACGGATTTCATCTGTACAACTATCCCCCTCCTCCTCCTCCTCCACCGCCCCCTAGGCGGCCGGTGGATCTCCAGGAAACTCTGGCCTCCTGGTGGGCTGAGGCCAAGGCTCAGCTCACCAAGGAAGTCAAGAGCCATCTTACAGCGATGGTGCCACCCCTGGCTCCCGTACACCCCAGACAGCACACTCCCTCTCCGCCTCCGGATTCCCGGGCTCTCCCCTCAGGATCCAGAGAGGGGCAGGACATGCGTCCAGGGATCCCCCCTAAGGAACCCGTTCCTCCCCCTAGACAAGCTAGGGAGTCTTACTCTGCTTCAAATTCCTCTTCTTCTTCTTCTTCTCTCTCAGACTCCTCGGATGCCTCCGATGGATGCTCCGAGAAAGACGACGAGCCTCACTCTCCGTCCAAGCCCCTGCCGAGGACTCCTCCGAAGTCTCCTCCGGAAGATCCTTCCTTCATGGAGTTGCTCAGGAAGGTCCAGGAAGTCCATCAGTGGCGTTCCTTAGAACCAGATCCTCAGCGGGTTAAACTCACCGAACATCTGGACTTGCCCCTGACGGCCCCTACTCTAGTGCCACCCTGGATCGAGCCTCATGCCGACCTTGTTTCCACCATTTGGAAACAACCGTTGGCTTTAGCCCCACTTCCTTGGAAGTCCAACAGGCTATACCAGGCTCCAGAGGGTGTAGACTTTTTAGACTCTCACCCACGTGCAGACTCGGTTGTGATTAGCGCCGCTCACAGCCAGTCAGCACACCTGAAACATTTGAGCTCGTCTCCCCCGGATAAGGAATCTCACCTTCTGGATCAGAATGGAAGGAATATCTATGCTTCTTCCACACTGGGGATCAGGGCCCTAAATTATGTAGCGCATATGGGGGATAACCAGAAGGCTGTCCTTACCCAGGCGGAATCCAAGATTGACTCCTTGCCTGACTCCCAAGTCAAGCAGGAGTTAGCCGACCTGGTCCGTTCTGCTCGTTCGGCCAGTCGTCACATTCTGAGGACGACCTACGACGCAGTGGACACCGCAGGACGGAGCTCTGCGTTCACCGTAAGTCTTCGGCGTCATGCATGGCTCCGTGTGTCAGGTCTGGTCCCGGAGGTGCAGTCAGCAATTCAAGAAGCACCTTTCAGGGGTTCTGTGCTTTTCGGTGGTGATGTCAAGGACATCATCGCTGACTTGCAGGAGAAGGGGACAGCCCTTAAATCTGTTGATTCAATGTACCGTCCCCATCCCCCGCAGCGCCGTCCCTTTCGCAGACGCAGCCGGCCTCAAGCGAAACCTCAGGGAAGGCGGGCCACAAAACGTCGGGCCCCCACAGCTGCCAGGCCCCACCAGCCAAAAAGCAGCGGGTGCCCCAGCTGCAGCGCTGCCTCACACCACCTGACTCCTTCCTCTCCCACCGCCTCCAGACGCCCCGGAGGAACCGGTAGGAGGGAGATTCTCCCTCCACCTTCCGGGTTGGGAGAGGATAACATCGGATTCATGGGTGCTTCAGATCATAGCAGAGGGGCACTCTATAGAGTTTCTGCAGAAACCTCCATGTCACCCCCCCCGAACTCCTCTTACTCAAGAGACCATCTTCCTTTGGTCCAGGAAGAAATTTCTGCTCTCCTCGTGAAGCAGACCATAGAGCCCGTCCCCCCTCACCTTCACGGGATGGGTTACTATTCCCATTTCTTCCTTGTACCAAAGAAGACTGGAGATCTCAGACCCATTCTCGATCTCAGCTCCCTGAACCTTTTTGTGGAATACAAGAGGTTCAGGATGCTCTCCCTTCAAACCCTCTTGCCCCTGCTTCGGCCGGGCCAATGGCTTTGTGCACTAGATATGCAGGATGCGTACCTGCACATCCCCATTTGCCCTTCGCACCGAAAGTACCTCAGGTTTGCATTCCAGGGGGACCACTACCAATTCCGGGCACTCCCTTTTGGTCTTTCCTTGGCTCCCCGAGTCTTTACCAAATGCCTGGTGGTGGTAACGGCTCACCTGAGTACTTTGGGAGTTCAGGTTTTTCCCTACCTGGACGACTGGCTCCTGGCGGCCCCGTCCAGGGAGGAACTCCTGCATTTTCTCTCCCTCACCCAGCAGGTTTTCACTGGTCTGGGTATCACCATCAACCATTCCAAGTCTCACCTGGACCCTTCCCAGAGACTCCAGTTCATCGGGGCAATCCTCGATACAACAATGTGCAGGGCCTTCCTGCCTCCAGACAGGGGGGCCTCCCTCCAGTCCCAGATTTCCCTTCTGTCGGAATGCAAGAGGGTTCCGGTGAGGTCGGTGCTCCGTCTCCTGGGGCTTATGGCGGCTGCCATCCTGACGGTTCCGCGCGCGCACCTCCACATGAGGATCTCTCAGTGGACTCTCCGCTCTCAGTGGGATCAACTTGTAGATGACCTAGATCATCTAGTACTGATCTCCTCGCCGATAAGAGACTTGCAATGGTGGATAGTTCGAGAGAACCTATTCCAGGGGGTCCCCTTTTTTCATCCTCCTCCACCCAGACTCTGACCACGGATGCATCAGGCGAAGGTTGGGGAGCCCATCTGGGTCCTCACCGAACCCAGGGCTTATGGTCCAAATTGGAGTTAGCTCTCCACATCAGTGTGCTCGAGGTTCGAGCAGTGCTGTACGCTCTCCAGGCCCTTCACCAATACATCCTTCCCGGTCACCTAGCCGTCCAAACAGACAACATGTGTGTGGTGTGGTACATCAACAAGCAGGGAGTGACTTGGTCCTACCCGCTGTTCAGGGAAGCGATGAGGGTTTGAGAATGGGCAACTCTTCACAACCTTTACCTCACGGCAATCCATGTTCCAGGAGTCAACAATGTCCTGGCAGACAAGCTAAGTCGTTCTTCGGCTCTGCCACACGCGTGGGAACTGGACCAAAAAGTTCTAAAAAGCATCTTCCAGACTCGGGAGACTCCACAGATAGACCTGTTCCCCTCCTCCCAAAATGCAAAGCTTCCAACTTTTTGCTCGCTCGCTCCAGAGCGAGACGCTTTCTGGAGCGACGCTCTGTCTCTGAACTGGAAGGACAGATTCATCTATGCTTTTCCCCCAATTCCTCTGGTCCCCCGTGTGCTGCAGAAACTGGCATTGGAAGGAGCAAGAATGATTCTGATCGCTCCTTTCTGGCCCAGGCAAATCTGGTTCTCTCTTCTACAACAATACTCAGAGGCTCCTCCTCTTCCTCTTCCTTTATCTCGAGGATTGCTGACCCAGGATCAGGGGACCCTGGTCCATCCGGGACTCAAGTTTCTTCTACTTCATGCATGGCTCCTGCAGACCTAGCCCAATTTCACTTTGGCGTCTCTCCTAAGGTGGCCGAGATTCTGGTGGAGGCTAGAAAACCCTCCACTAGGTCCACCTACACCATGAAATGGAAAAGATTTTCCATTTGGGCTGCCTCTAGGAATGTGGAGCCTTTCTCCTGTTCTGTGGCCATTCTGCTTGATTATCTGCGTCATCTTTTCGACCTGGGCCTCAGTCACTCCTCTTTGAAAGTCCACATGGTGGCTATTTCATCCTACCATGTCCCTTTCACTGATAAGGCTTTTGCCCAATTGAAGGTATCCAAAACTTTTCTCAGAGGGCTCCTTCATCTCAGACCCCCTGTTCGGACTCCGGCTCCCCCCTGGGACTTGAACTTTGTTCTCGAGAAACTTACCCTTCCTCCCTTTGAGCCTTCGGCTTCCACAGACTTGAAGTTCTTATCGTGGAAGATGCTCTTCTTGGTGGCCATTACTTCTGCTCGCAGAATTTCCGAGCTCTAGGCCCTTATGTGCAAAATCCCTTATCTGATCTTTCACAAAGAAAGAGTAGCTCTTCGCACGAATCCTAAGTTTCTCCCAAAAGTGGTAGCGGAGTCTACCTTAAATCAGTCTATTGAATTACCTGCCTTTTTCATGCAGTATTCCAACCAAGGAGAATACTTGCTCCATACCATGGATGTCCACAGGATTCTGAGATACTACACCAATAGGACGAAGGATCTCAGAAAGACTGATCAGTTGTTCGTCTCTTTTGCTCACAAAAGGGAAGGCAAATGCTGTCTCCAAGCAATGCCTATTGAAGTGGTTGGCTCATTGCATCACTTTCTGTTATGACAAGTACAACAAGACCCTACCGGGTCAAGTCAGAGGCCACTCTACTCGAGGAGTAGCAGCCTCTGCGGCTTGTTTTAAGAATGTGTCTGTGGCAGACATCTGTGCTGCCGCCACTTGGACTTCCGTCCGTACATTTACTAAACATTACAGTTTGGACATTGCCTCTGGCCGTAGAGCAGGCTTCGGGTTAGCGGTCTTGCAAGGCCTCCTATCTTGAGGTTTGCAGGGTTGTTTGCTACTTCTTGGAGTAGTTTCTCCTCCCGGTGCCTTTCATTTGTTCCAGACTGCTTGGGATTCTGTCCTATATGTAATTACCTACTGCAAAAGCCCTCTCGGTAAGATAGTACGGTGCGTAAGAACTTTACCGTAACAGTAGATCTTCGAGAGAGGCTCTTACAATGAGTAACTATCCGCCCTCCACCCCTAGGCTTTTCAGCTCCTTTTCCATTGAAATATCTGCTGCTCTCGTCCGGGCCTTCCGGGCCTGTGGCCGGGAAAGAACTGGAAGGGCGGGCGTCTGGGACTGCCCCTTTATACCGGCGTCATCTGATGCGGTCACCTGATGTGGGGCGGTCCGCACTAGGACTGCTAGCTAGAATTTTTCCGTATCCTGCCTGCCGACGGGCCAGTCCTATATGTAATTACCTACTGCAAGAGCATCTCTCTCAAGATCTACTGTTACGGTAAGTTCTTACATAACTGTACTTTAGCAGTAGTGGAGAGCACACACCCCTGCTTGTTGCTACCAAAAAAAGGGCACTGGCACTAAAAGTGTAATTCAGTCTTCTTTTACTCCCATAACCGCGTACAGCAGTGCAATAACAGGATACCTTACATTTTCACCCATCTTTCCATGCTTCATCAGAGATAGTGAATTAACTTTAACAGATAGGCTACCTATTTTATCAGTGACAATTAGGTGCTTAAACTAATAGCTACATTCCATTATTAATCAAGTGACTAATCAGATTATTGGATTACAAATTCAAAAATAATAGGTGTGCAGTGACATCCAACACAAAACTGAAGCTTGTAACCCTTCATTTCATGGTTTTAAGAAACTTGAAATCATAATATTTATTATTCTCCATTTTTAAAGCAAATAAAGTCCCCTTAGTTATAATCGCAAATTCATGTTTGCTTGCTTGTCATATATTTTTCAAATTAATCTCTTCTCAGGAAAATCTGTACAAAAAAAATCAAACGGATATGAAAACAGATGATTTTCATCTTTTTTCAAATCCTATGCAATGTATTCAAAACTAACTAACCCCATTCTGAAAGCTTGGGGGGGGATAGTTTGAATTTCTCATATCCCTTGGACAAGGGTTTAGTGGGGGGGGAGCTCTGTATTATAATCTACCTTCTTTGTTTCTTTAAAAATGGCCTAAATTCAATATTGTCATTAAGCTCTAATCCCTATGTAGCCCCAGCCGAAAAATCCAGGACTGTTCTTTTTCATTTAAAATTGACTCTAAATCCCCATCCTTCACGTTCCCCTGAACATTTTCTATGCCAGTGGCTCTAACCTTATGTCTATTGCTGTTTCCACTATTCTTGACACGCATTGCCATGGTGTATGCAGTGTTTTGTTTTTTTATAGCCAAAATATGTTCATTAAGCCTTAAGTGTAACCTCCTTTTTGTTCTTCCTATATAAAACATTCTGCAGGAGCATGTAAGTTTATATCTTTCTTTCTTTCTTTCTAGTTTTGTCTTTCTTTCCTGCATATTTCTGTGACACTATATTTCTACTTTACCTGTGTTATTTTTCCTTGCCTGATTGTACAAATTTCATTGAAAATTTTTAAAAACTGTATGTAATCATATCTCATGTTTTGTTTCTGTACCCTCCCGGATCATGCCTGAAAATAGTCATTGTTATGGCTAACACACCTACCCGGTAAACAAAAACTAAATAAAATAAATAAATAATATATAACCCCTCCTGTACTACAAATTATATTGCCCCTTATTGTTTTCAGCTTTACCATTCTTGGGATTTGCAAAAGAATCCTCTTTTTCCATAATGGAGCAAGTACCACATAAACCACAAGATTTTGAACCCCACCTCCTATGTTACCTGTCAACATACTCCCTTGTGACCAGGGGTTGACCAATGAGAAGCCAGAATTTGTCAGACCCATCTTATGAATAGTATCAATAAAAACACTAAATTGAAATGTTGCAGAAAGAATAATCTACTGCAAAGTATAGTATTTTAAAATGGGAATATCTGAAAAAAAACTCTGTACAACTTCAGAGTGAAGAGTTGGCAAATGAAGCAATGTGCACTTTAGGGACATCAGAAAACCTAATCACATTTTCCGACAAAGATATGAATGGTGTAGGAAAAATTACAAAAGAAGTTATGAACATTTTACAGGCAACAGGAAATGTAATCTCTTTCTCTGAATCAGTACATACAGAGGAGTGTAACGACACTACAAAAGATACATCTGGTACTAGGGAAATAATAGTAGTTGGGGACTCAATAGTCAAACATCTTGACAGAATGATATGTAATCCTGATAAACTAACAAGAACACTGTGTAGTTATCAAGGGGCTAGAATATCAGATATAACTGAAAGGGCCGAGAATATTGTCAAAAATAATGTAAAACCTTTGGTCATCGTATATGTAGGTGCAAACAATGTACTTAAAGACTCAATAACAAAAACAAAACAGGATTATATAGCTTTAACAAACAAATTTATTGAATTAGGTGCTGAAATTATAATATCCGAAACACTTCCAATGCCAAAAGCTAGTTTCATGCAAGTGAGCAAAATGGTTCATCTTAACAATTGGTTAAGAAAATGGTGTTTACAGCAGGATATAAAATGTATAACACACTGGGAGGAATTTGATGGGAAAAACAAATTGTATAGCTGGGATGGCCTACACCTTAGTAGGTGTGGCACTAAACTACTAGGGAAACAATTTAATATTTACCAGACTCTTTAAACTAGAAATAAGGGGAGAGAATGGCAAAATTAGCACATCTCTGGAACCTGTTGTTACTGAACATAAAATTAATAATCCCAAACTACACAGCAGTAAAAAACATCCATTAAAAGGGACCCAAATTTAAAAAGTCCATTGACAAATGCTAGAAGTTTAAGAAATAAGCTTGACGAGCTTACAAATTTAATATATAAAAATGAAAGTGACATATGTGGAGTCGCAGAATCCTGGTTTAGTGACAAAGATTGGGGTACAGATATAAAAGGGTATACAAAAATATATAAGAATAGGAAGGAAAAAAGAGGTGGTGGTGTAGTATTTTATATAAAAGAAGACTTAAAGGCTTATGAAATAAGAAAAACAGATGAGGATAATGAGATTATATGGGTACAAATAAAATGGAATAATAATTCTCTAATATTAGGATTATGCTATCAGACACCAGGGCAAACTAATTATGAAACAGAACAACTTATTAAGCATTTAGAAAAATATGAATATAAAGAAAATACTATAATAATGGGAGATTTTAATTTCCCAGATATAAATTGGAAGAGATTAGATAGTAACAATCAGGAAGGGAATACATTTATTGAGTTTACTATTAATAATCTAGATCAAATAGTAATGGACCCCACTAGGGGTAAAAATATTCTGGACCTGATTCTGGCAAACTGTTCTGACAATATATATAATGTTAGACTACTAGCACTGTTAGGAGATGGTGATCTTGGAATGATAGAGTGCTCATATAAAGTATATAAACCACAAACAAAAGGAAAAACAGTAATTAAAAACTATTCTAAAGCAAACTATATGAAGATAAAGGAACATTTATCAAAATGGAACTGGAAACAGGATTTTATAAACAACGATCTAATTATGGTTTGGAATAACATTAAAAACAGGTTGGAGTATTATATAGAAAAATGGGCTCCTATGATTGTTAAATATCCAAATAATAAAAGATGTCCACCATGGTGGAATAGGTCTATAGAAAAATTGTTGAGAAAGAAGAAAATATTATATAATAAAATAAAGAAAAAAAACATCAGATGCACTCAAAATAAGAATACAATTATGTATCAAACAAATAAAAAAATCGATTAGGAAAGCAAAATGTGATAAAGAAAGAGAACTGGCAGTTGGGACTAAGGATAACAAAAAACATTTTTTTAACTATATAGGAACCTTGAAAGAGAAAAAGAAAACCATAGGACCTATAATAACTGAAAATAATACCATAACAAATGAGACAGAAATAGCATCAGAACTCAACAATTACTTTTTGACAGTTTGAACCAAAGGAGACTCTGAAAAATGAAAATATGATAAACAAAAAAAAATACATCCCTATTACAGAATGTGAAGTCATTGAACTAGTACATACTTTGAAACCAAATACATCTGCCAGACCAGATGGTATAAATGTTAAATTTCTGAAGGAAATAATACATGAATTAGTTGGACCAATTACTTATTTAATATCTCATTAGCAAGTGGAAAAACAATACCTGAGTGGGGACAAGCAAATATTACACCAATATTTAAATCTGGATCAAGATCTGAAGCCAAAAATTATTGACCTATAAGCCTGACTTCAATTCTGGGGAAATTATTGGAAAGAATAATACAATTTAGGATTATAGAACATTTGGAAAAAGAAAAGATATTTGATATTTCACAACATGGATTCAATAAGGGTAGGTCATGCTTAACTAATTTGATAAATTTTTTCAAACCAGTAAGTCAAGCCTTGGAAAAAGGTGCATCAGTGGATGTGATATATTTGGACTTCATGAAAACATTTGATAAGGTCTCGCACAAAAAATTGATTCAACAATTAAGTCATGTGAAAACAGAAGATAATATTATAAATTGGGTTACTTCCTGGTTAGAAAACAGAAAGCAAAGGGTGGTTGTGAAAGGATACCAATCAGACTGGGGTGACGTAACAAGTAGGGCTCCCCAGGGACCTGTTGGGGCGCACATTATTTAATATATTAGTCAGTACACTACTAACAAAAAATAATGCATGGATATGCAAATATGAAGATGACTGCAAGCTAGGAGTAATAGTCCAAAATAATTTAGACAGTAAGAAATGACAAGAAAATCTTGATATTCTTGAAGTCTGGGCAAGAACAAATAAAATGCAGTTTAACATAGCCAAATGCAAAGTGATGCACTTTGGTGCTAGAAATCCAAATTGTTTATATACACTATATGACCAAATATTGGAGACAACCTCAGAAGAGAGGGATTTAGAAGTTTACATTTCAAATACACTGACTGCAGATGTACATATAAATCACACAGTTAAAAAAATGTCAAAAAATATTGGGATGTATATTAGCAAATATCAAGCGCAGAGACAGAGAGGTTATTTTACCACTGTATACTATTCTAATTCGTCCACATATGGAATATTGTTCTCAGTTTGCAGCAGCAAATAATATTAAGAGTAAAAAATTGAAAGAGAGTACAGAGGAAAATAACAAAATAAAAGGACAATATAATATGAGATACAATGAAAGACTATTGAATTTAGAGCTATATTCAGTTGAATATAGACAACCATGAGGTAACCTTTGTCTTGTATATAGGGAGACAAGAGGTAGAGAATTAATGGAAGTATTAACACTTAAAAGATGTGAGGAACAAAACAAAAAAACTAGATCTCATATTTACAGACTAAAAGGTGATATAATTAAAACAAAAAAGTATGGATTTCTTTACTCAGAGAATAATAAATAGTTGGAATGAATTAACTAGATACATAGTAAACTGTGAGACAATTGGAAGTTTTAAACATGAACGAGATAAATATATGGGAAATAAAAAGTTTATGTACCAATGATAAGTACATAGGTGGCGAGTTCAGTAAGGACAAATTGTCTTCTGAACTTGAAAATTAACTATGAACCTATCTCTGTAAAGTTGATTGTGCTCTTGAAAAGATTAATATAACAACTGACGCATTTGTTTCCTTATTGTAAGAAAATTGTACATATCTATTTTCAGTCAGCAGGAAGTTTGAGTGTAGTGCGAGTTGGAGCCAGCAGTCATCACATGGGAATGGTCAGCTGAGTGACACAGCAGAGAAATCCCATCAATATCCTCCATGCAGGAAGAGTGTCCATGACCTACACCTCATCACAGCACAACAACAGATTCATGAAGGAGAGGAGCAACTTAAATACACCAATTATCAGAGGAGTTTAAGCAGGCTAAATGCAATTAAATGTACTGAGAAGAGTTTTACTGTGCAACATAAAATAATAGCACACCAAATTCACAAGAAACCATATAAATGTGCTGAATGTGACAAGAGTTTTACAGCCCAGAGTATCTTCATGAGGCATCAGCAAACTCACTCTGGAGAGAGACCATATAGATGTGATGCATGTGACAAGAGTTTCTGCCAGGAGAGTGACCTGAGAAAACATCATCGAATTCACTCTGGAGAGAGACCATATAAATGTGTTGAATGTGGGAAGAGTTTTCTCCATAAGAGTGACCTAAGAAAACATCAGAGAATTCACTCTGGAGAGAGACCATATATATGTACTGAATGTGACAAAAGTTTTGCACAAAATAGTACCCTGAAATGTCATCAGAGAATGCATTTAGGAGAGAGACCATATAAATGTGCCATATGCGACAAGAGTTTTCGCCAAAAGAGTAACCTGATAAAACATCATCGAATTCACTCTAAACATTTGGAGACACTAACCCCCGAGAGAGACATGCAGGTGGCAGCAAAACACCAGGAAACATGAACCACAAAGAATCACAGAGAATGATGAAGTCATTATTATATGGGACTACCCGATACCAACTGCCGAGAAAGTGAAAGCAAGAAAAACAGATATTGTAATACAAGAACATAGGTAGAATTACTGATCATAAAAGCCACCCCTAGTGATTACAGCGCACAGAGAAACATAAAATCATGAAATACCAAGATATGAAAACAGAAACTAAACTGATATTGAATAAGGACACACAAATCATTCCAGTAGTGCTTGGGGCAGTGGGGCTAATTAAAAAAGAACTTTCAGGGGTATCTAAATATGCTGCCAATATGCATGATACTTTATGAAGTGCAAAAGGAGGCCATCACGGGGACACCGTGTATGCTAAGAAGAGCACTTTTACCAAACATCAGACTAATACAGTACTGAGTTTCTTATTTTTAAATATGCCCTGGCTTAGGAATGGGGTCCATTCGCTTCATGGCAGTATAACTCCTTCAACATTTGGAGATGTGGACCCCAAATGAGGGACCATATAAATGTGTTGAATGTGATAAGAGGTTTACATATCCAGGTAATTTCATGTGACATCAGAAAATTCACACGGGAGAGAAAAAAAGTTGGACAGAAAAACAAGAACATTTTTCAGTTTGCACAAATATTAAAATGTTTAAATGCCTGTTTGATTCAATTACTGCTACACCCTTTTGCCCAACTTATTGCCCAAATTAGCTATGATATGAGGTTGTCAAATGCACTGGTCACATAAATAAACTCAGAAACATCTTTAAGGGTGTATGTATTAATTGCAGTGATCAGATCGCTTGCGTCTTAGTTGTGGAGTTTGTGATCTGAAGTGGCAGTTTGTTGTGTTACATACTATATTTCCAATGATAGATTCTGATGTGGTGATAGTTATTATAAATCATAGACATGTAGATACATAGACACTTTCAGCAGATAAGGGCCTATGATCCACCCAGTCTAATCTTTTAAGCTTGTAAGTCTACTTTATGTTTTTCTAGGTGTCTGTAACCCCTGACCTCCTGAATTCCCTTATGCCTATCCCATGAATTCTTAAATCCCATGATTGTTTCAGCCCCTACCAGTTACTCTGGCAGGGTGTTCCACGTGTTCAGCACCCTTTCTGTAAAGAAATTCTTCCTCATGCTTCCTCCGAATCACCCTTCCTCCAACTTCATCCCATGCCATCTAGTTCTGGAACATCTTTTTCACTGGAAATAGTGTATTCCTGCACCATGTTCCTCCCTGTAAGGTACTTGTATGTCTCTATCATATCCCCTCTCCTTACTGTCCTCCAGGGAGTACATATTCAAATCCTTCAGCCTCTCCTCATAAGACATGTGATGCAGTCCCTGTACCAGCTTTGTTGCCCTCCTCTGAACCTTCTCAACCCCATGTCCTTATGTAGGGAAGGTCTCCAGAACTGTACACTGCATTCCAGGTGGGGCCTCACTAGTGTCTTGTATAGTGGAATTATGACCTCCCTTTTCCTACTGGCGATGCCCCTGCCTATGCATGCCAGCATCCTATTTGCTTTACCTGCTGCCTTGTCGCACTGTTTCCCCTACCATGAGGTCATCAGAGATAATAACACCAAGGTCTGTATCCTGCTTGGTGCAAGTTATATCCTCACCCCTCCAACTGATATGTTGTTGTAGGGTTTTTGTGCCCCATATGCCTTAGTTTGCACCACTTTTGAGCTGTCACAAGTGCACTTCACAGGTCAGGCTTTCTGCTCCCACAGTGCCAACCTCTGAGTCCAATAGTGTGAACAGGTAACAGACAGGGTAACCCTCCTGTCAGCTTTGGGTCCGAATCACCTTTTAGCCTTGAGTTCTGGAGGGATTCAAACTGTAAACCTTATGCTAGTATACTCGATTACAGGCTCAGATATGTACCCTCTTCAGGACTGCAGTACAATATTTTACCAGGGGCACCCAGCCAGGTCTCCAAAATGAACCCTTAAAACTCTATAGGAGACCTTGGGTATAATCTTACCTTTTAGCTTAGTAACACAACCAAGCTTTTCCACAGCTGTCAGACTTAACCACATATACATCACATGCAAAAAGAAACTGAAAAGACACCCAGGCAGTATTTCCAAGAAAAGGTTGTTTACTAAAAGATGATAAAGGCATATAAAATTAAACACAGAACAATATATCATACAGCTTACAATCTGTAAGACAAAAAGGAAGTTTCAGAACAAACACTCCTGCCACAGATAATTATTTTCTAGCTATTACCTTTCTAAGTGCTTTCCCAGTCAGAGTCTAGAATCATGTGTCACAATCCCATATACAGTGTTTCATTTTTAACTCCGTCTTTCCCCACCCTCTTTTGGTGAGTCAGCTAGCTCCTCCCTTGGATTTAGTTTTCTGACATAAGTGTCTCTGAGGATGTGAGCCATTGCTTTGAAAAATCTGTAACTAGTCATTTCCCAAATATGATAGTCTTTAAACATTTTCTCTTTGAACTTAACAATCCCACACTCATGTCTCTTAGGCTGATTTCCTGCGCTAGTGTGATCTGAGGGATAAACTGAGAAGAATCAGCCCAGTTACCCTGCCCTCGCAACATCATAAAACTCTCATTTGGTTTTCAACTTCAAAAGCCTGGGCAGATCATAAAAGGGCAATAAAATTCCCTTCTGTAAGGAAGTCTTAATTAAATGGTTCTTCTGGTCTGTTTTACAACATCCTGTGGTTTCAGCTGCTACTGACCTTGAAAGTTAAAGGCCAAATCTCTCACATACTGGCATTTCATATACAGACCATTTATTTATAATATAAATATCATGCAGGTACCTGGAATCAGGGGCAGAGCATCACAGAGATGATCAAATATTTCTGGAATTCATGAAACTAGAAGAGGTTGTACAAGCAATTGATGGTACAGTTATTTTCTCTGAAATTCTGTCAGTGCCAAAGGCAAGTGAAAGGATAAAACAAAAAATCATGAGAGTGAACAGTTGGCTGAGGAGATTGTGCCTTATGTGTGATTTACAGTGTATGAAATTGTGGGAGGTCTTTGATAACAACTTAAGATTATTTAGCCAGGATAGGATACACCTTAACAGAAGAGGGAGTAAGCAATTGGGAAGAACATTTAAGGTTTACATAGATAACAATTTAAACTGAACCTTTGAGGGAGATGAGTATCTGAAGGACATTTCAGATCATCGATAAAGATCCAGAAAGTAGACATACAGGAACAAATCATAGAAACGAACTTCAAATAGTGTTTGTAAATGCTAGAAGTATTAAAAATAAATTAGATGATTTAAGGTACCTACTAGTGACTGAGAATATTGATGTCTGTGGGATAACAGAAACTTGGCTGATGACCGATGACTGTATAGAACAACTAGAAGGATATGAGTTATTTCATAAATCCAGAGATGTAAAGAAGGGAGATGGAGTTTGTTTCATTATAGAATCTCACTTAAAACTGTATGAAATAAAGAGTCTAAATGACACCAATGTCATGGTTGAGCAATTATGTATAAAAAAAATAACCACAGCACTAAGGACTGTCACTCTCGGTCTTTGTTACCACTCCCCAAACCTAACGGATGATGAAAACATCATTTTCATGGATCATATTGAGAATATAAATATGAATGGCCACTGTATTCTGATGGGGGATTTCAATTTTCCCAGAATTAACTGGAAATTGATATCAGGTAGGGGGCATCTAGAGGAAAGATTTATAGACATACGTTTAAATATTGGTCTTGAACAGTTAGTTACAGAAGGTACATGGAAACATAACATTCTTGACTTAATACTTAGTAACATTGAAGGTGGTATTGTGAAGGTTAAGGTTAGGGAGCCCCTTGGATCCAGTGACCATAATATGGTCACATGTTTGTTATTGGACAGTGTTCCCAACATAACGGGTAAGACCAGGATAAAAAATTATGCATGGGCAGATTATGATCAAATCAAGTACATACAGTGCAGCTGGGATTGGCAAGCAGAGTTGGATAAATTATCGCTTGAAAACATCTGGGTGAATATAAAGAATAAGTTACAAGCTTGTATTGACCGTTATGTTCCTTTAGTAGAGAAATATAATGGTAAAGGATGTATACCAAAGTGGTTTAACAATACAATTCAGAAAATGATTAAACACAAGGCTAGAGCATACAAGAAATATAGAATAAATCCAACTGAAAATAAATGGCTAAAATATAAACATCTGGAAAAAAATGTAAAAAATCTATGCAAAAAACTAATGCCAAAGCAGAACTGAATCTAGTTAATACTAAAGGAGATAATGGTAAGAGATTCTACAGTTACATAGGAAGCCTCAGAAAGGGGCAAAAACAGATAGCCAACTTGATACAAGAAGGGAACAGTATTGCTAATGAACTAGCAATAGCTAACAGATTTAATTCATATTTCTTGAGTGTATATCAGGAAAAAGACAAACTTAGACCAAATGAGACAGACTGTAATTCAAATACAGGCTTCAAATTTCAAGTTACAGAAAAACAGGTGTATGAGAAACTAAAAAAATTAAACAAACATTAATCTGGTGGGCCAGGTAGACTCCCCCCACACCTGGAAAGGTGATATGATCGAAACATTCAAACACCTTAAGGGCATTAACAAGATGAAAGAGTCTAACATGTTTCAATATAAGAAAAATAGCAGGACAAGAGGTCACAGCAGGAGATTAGAGGGAGGCCGATTAAGGGGTAATGTGAGGAAGTTCTTTTTCACAGAAATGGTGGTGGATGAATGGAATGCCCTACTTCAGGACGTGGTGGATATGAATATAGTGCAGGGCTTCAAACAGGCATGGGATAGGCATAAGGGTGCAATACAAATGAGTATGAATAGATAGGCCATTGACAGAGCAGAGACCAATGGCACATTTATAAGGTAGAAAAAGAAATAGGCAGACTAGATGGGCCTTACGGTCCTTATCTGCCTTCAAGTTCTATGTTTCTACTTAATACCCTAGCCAAAGAATTGTCAGGGACACTTGTACTACTCTTTAACAGGTCTTTGAAGGAAGAAAAAGCTTTAAAGGACTAGAAGATTGCACACATAACCCCCATACATAAGACAAGGGACAAAACAAATGTTGAAAATTATCGTCTCATTAGCATTACTTCATCTACTGGCAAGATCATGGAAAGTATTGTCAAACAATATTTGAAAATTAATCTACAACAATTGGGCTTGGTAAATGTGTCCCGACATGGGTTTGAATAAGGCAGATCCTGTGTAACTAACTTGCTTGATTTTTTTGAACCAGTTAGTAGGGCCTTGGACCAAGGTATGCCTGTGGATGTGGTCTATTTGGACTATAGAAAAGCATTTAATCTATATCCCATGACACCCTCCTGAGGGCACTTAGTGACTTGGGAATTGATAAAGGTTTGTTATCATGGATAACCTCATGGCTGATCAATAGAAAGCAGAAGGTCCAGATTAGAGGAAACGTATCTGACTGGGGAGAAGTGACCAGTGGCATCCCCCAGGTATCAGTTTTGGGCCCTCTGCTTTTCAATCTTTTTGTCTCTGGTATGCAAGTAACAGAAGGAGCATGTATATGAAAATGCGCTGCTGATACTAACGGTGCAATTGTAAACAGCCCAAAAGCAATGACAACCTTCCAAAAACAGCTGGATATATTGTCTCATTGGGCATTGGAGCATAAGATGGAATTTAATGAGAGTAAGTGTAAGGTTATGCACTTGGGATCTGGGAATTTATGTGCACATTGTAATATAAATAATAGAGTAATAAACAGTGCTACTGTTGAGAAAGTTCTGGGGGTGTTAATAACAAACTCACTAAGTTTTGAACATCATAATAGGGAGAGTGTCAAAAGGGCTAGCAGAGTAATTGGTAATATATTGCACAATATCAAAAGTAGAGAGGTACAGGTGATGGTACCATTGTATAGATCCCTTGTTAGGCCTATATTGGAATACGGAACCCCTTTTTCAAGTCCTCAGAATAGTGGTAGTAACAAAAGGATAGAAAATGTGCAAAGAAGGTTTACCAAGAGAGTAAGAATTGTAAAGAATAAAACTTATCCAGATAGGATAAAGGGCTTGGGTCTATATTGCATGGCCTATAGAAAGACCAGAGGGGATATGTTTTGTGCATAAGGCCTTCAGAAATGAAGTACTCTAGGAATCAACCAGTCTGATAAAAAAAAAAAACACCACAGAGTAGGGCAACTAGGAACCATGCCTATCAAATACAAGGGAACTTTATAAAAAGATGTTTCAGTCAGAGAGTTGTGAGTATATTGAACAGTTTACCAGCAGCAATTGTGGAAGCATCAAGTGTGACCATTGTTAAACATCTATTGGATGACTATATGGGTGAAAAAAGTGGGACTATCTCCACTGATAAAGTGGTAAGTCTAATATGGCTTTGTGGCTGACAGACTTAAATTCTGCACCTATGAACCTGTGGACAGTACCAGACAATCCACAAATGAACCACAGGTACTCCAATAGCACACCATGGTCCACAGTGTCAAATGCCGCAGAGAGATCAAAGAGGACCAAGACTGACCGGGTCTTCCGATCTCTCTCCCCATTAGGAGATCATTTAGCACCTGAACAAGAGCTGTCTCAATGCTATGCCTTTTCCTAAATCCCAACTGGAGAGAATCATAGATGTGGATTAGACAAATAAACATCCAGCTGCTGTGCAACCACCTTCTCAGTAACCTTACCCACAAAGGGCAGATTAGAGACTGGTCTGTAGTTAGCAAGATTATCTGGGCCATGGGAGGGCTTTTTCAGGAGCAGTAGGACAACTGCTTCCTTAAGAGGAACTGGAAAGATCCCCCTCTACAATGACTGCCAGACCATCTCAGTGAGGACCGCACCGATTTTATCCACACACCCCACAAGGAGGTGTGTTGGGCATGGATCCAAACTACAGCTGGTTGGCCGCAGAGTCTGAATGATCCTCACAACATCCACGATATGTGGTCAACCAAAGTCAGACCAGGTGCTTGCAACCTCCTGCCGACCTCCGCTATACTCCATAGAGGGGGCCAGGTGGCTACCAGACATGACGGTGACAACTTTATCTGTGAAGAATTGAGCAAGCTCATCACATCTCTCTTGTGACAGTGCTTCACCACACTGGAGACAGGTTGGATTGCACAATCTGTCCACAGTCCAGAAGGACTTGAGCTAGTCAATTCTGTGCAGCGGCAGTCTCCCTGGACAGGAATTCTGCCTTCTTATGGGTGGTTGTCGATTGATAAGCAGCATAATTATCCATTAATCTAAGTTTGTCAGCCTCCAAGCCCAATTTCCAAAAAGTCCTCTCTAGCCTTTGACCCACTCTCCTCAGCTCCTTCAGGACCCCATCAAACCATGGGGACCTAGGGCAAAGGGTGAGTGGTCAAACATGAGCAGAAGCAATGGAATCCAGGGCACCTGTTTCTGCCCTATTCTAGGCAAGCACAAGGTCCCCCACTTCCGAGCATTCACTCGATAAGCCTGATAGGTCCAGCACCATCATTAGACCATCTCAGGTCAAACCCCTCAAAGGGTTGTACTGAACCATCTCCATAGAGGCAGGCCCTTTGGGGGGGGGGAGTCCCAAAACTGAACCTTATGATATGATGGTCAGATCAACCAACTGGTTCCACCACCAAGACAGGTATCTCTGTCCCCAGGAGGAACACTAAATCCAGTGAATGACCACCAACATGTGTTGCGGAGAAACAACCTATGTGAGGCCCAGCATAGTCATAAACTAGAGGAGATCTTGACCAAAGCACGAGACTTCATCATCGACCCAGGCATTGAAATCCCCCAGAATCCCCCAGACTTAACCATCTGGGAGATTCCAACACCGTATCGACAATAAAATCCAGTCTCCTGTAGGAATTTTGTTAACTGTTTATTGTACAATACCTTGTGTTCCAATTGTTGCATAATCTTAGAATATTGTATTGTTTGTACTACCCACACACTATTGTAACTGATCATCCTTCACAACCCTATGTAACCCCTTCCCCCCAGGTCATACCGTGAGATGAGCAACTTGTTCAGTGTCCAGCAAAGGGCAACCAAAATGGTGCAGGGACTGCATCAGAAAACATATGAGGACAGATTAATGGAGCTCAATATGTATATCCTAGAGCAAAGGAGGGAGAGAGGTGATATGATCAAAACATTCAAACACCTTAAGGGCATTAACAAGGTGAAAGAGTCCTAACATCTTTCAATATAAGAAAAAATAGCAGGACAAGAGGACACAGCATGGGATTAGAGGGAGGTCAATTGGGGGTAATGTGAGGAAGTTCTTTTTCATAGAAAGGGTGGTGGATGCATGGAACGGCCTACCCCAGGAAGTGGTGAATATGAATACAGTGCAGGGCTTCAAACAGGCATGGGATAGGTAAAAGGGAGCAAAAAGATGAGTATGAATATATAGGCCATTGACAGAGTACAGGCCTATGGCACACTCATAAGGTAGAAAAAATTAGCAGACTGGATGAGCCTTGCGGTCCTTATCTGCCATCAACTTCTATGTTTCTATGTAAATAAATAACAATTCTTTCCCATTTCCTGGTGGATGAGCAAAATCCCACATCCCATGCCCGTACCTACAATATATTCAAAGGATTTAGTGGACCCTGTTGGGACATCCACAAAGCCCAGTTCAGTGTTAAAACAAATAGCTACACCCCCAGCCCCTACGATCCATCCTCAGGCAGTGTATTACTGAGTACCTTGCTGGAATAGCTGAAGCCAATATATGTCCAGCATTATCCAGCCAGGTCTCAGTGATTCATGCCAGGTCAGATGTCCCAACAAGATCTGCTATTATGGCAGTCTTGTTATTAATAGATCTGGCATTACATAACACTGCTCGGGTAGGATAGGCTATCGAGGAAGACTGTGCAACCTGTCTGCACACAGCAGAGCCCTTGGGTATGGGAACCAGACTGGCAGGACCCCTATTCTGGTCCCATTTTACCCCAGATCATCTTTGTGTCCCTACTACCTCAATACGACCACCCCTTTCCATTCCCCCACCAGCTCCAGTTCTCCCCACCCCTTCCTTCTCCTGATTATCCCCGAGGCCTGACAATTCCTATAGGTCTCAAAAGATAACGGGGGCAGTCAAAAGGGTGAAGATCCCTGAGCCTGGTGGGGGAATACCGCCTGACCATCTTTATACCTCCCCAACACATCACAAACAGCAGAAAGTATCACCCACAAACCACACAACCAAAACAAGACACAATTACATACAACACTCACACAAATAAAACAACTACAATTTCCCAAACAAATAATACCCCCCCCCCAAATAACTTCTCCCAACATAAATATATATGGCAGCAGGCAAATATGAGCAGGTAAAACAGTAGTTTAAAGTCTTAAAGTTTAGTAAAGTGAGCCTGAGGAGCTCCCAGCTCTTCAGAGTTGTATATATGAGCAATGTTCCAAAGAATCTCTCTCTCATATCTCAGAAACTTAACCAGAATTAAATAAAGTTTAATCAGTTACTAGGCACTCTCACTGCCAGATGATCTTCAGGTGATACCTCTCACATATCCCATTGAAACAGTCAGGAGCTATTTAAACAGCCACAGGGCACTCTCACTGCCCATGAAACATAATCCAGCTGTGAGTAGAGAAACAAAACAAAAGTCAAACTGTGCAATACACCAGTCCAGGTTTCGAATCCAAGCTTTCTTCACTGACTCCTGTGTCTTCGGCTCGAACACCGGGAATAAATCTGGTAGACCGCAGGATCCCTCCAGTGCTCTGGAGATGACTGCCTCACTGATTTACCATTGGCCCAACACCTTGATTCCCGCTTGAATCAGCCCCCCGGTTGACTCTCCAGGGAACCTGGGGGTAACAGAATCAATGAACATGAAGTGCCAGGATAGTCAGGCTTTTCAAGTCTTTTGGCACATGTGAGCCTTTCCTTTAAAAAAATATTTGCAGTCATTTTTGCCTTAGCCTGTCTTTGCATACCTGAAGTGAGTCCTCTTTTCAGAAACTGCTTTTTTTTTTTATTTTGGATGGCACTGACTCAGTCCTTTGTGAGCACATGGTCAGGGGTGTAAGTTTGTCACGGGACAAAGTGACAAAAGTCATGGTTTGGTCACAGCCACTTTTTAATGAATTAATAGGGTGGTCGTGGACAAAAGTGCAAATGTCATGGCAAAGTCACAGGCACTTTTTTAGTGACATACAATGCTATTAAAGTCAGTTAAGACACAAAACAAGACATACAACAATGTCTTAGCAACAATTTATTGACTTTATTGCTGTTTCATACCGTTTTAACAGTTTCTACTTCGCAAATAAACAAGGAAATTGTTCACACTAAGTGCCATTTGGCCCAGGCCATACATCTTTTAGGATATATTCTTGTTGTTATATAAAATGTAGGTGTTGTTCTGGTTCACAGGTCTGAATTAATACATTTCATACATTACATTACTTCTGTTCTGTACAGTAAGGAACAAAAGTGCTACAATCCAAAGTGTTACCAACCACAACTTGTGGCCAAAGTTCCAAACCAATCCCAACCCGGCTGTTGTACCCTGAAATAACAGGAGGGACATACAACATTACTTACATATGAATGTATTTATTCCTTAAATTACTGTTCATAGGGAGATCAATCGAAACAAAGTGACATATTAGCAGTATGGCACATCTCAAATGCCACTGTGCAACTCTCACAGTGTTGTATGATGCAAAATGGACCAGTGGTAAGGAAGGATAGTACGGCAGTATATTTCTCTATGTCCTGGACCCTCAGAATCAGTGAATCACAGCAGAGATGGATGGGATGGATCTGGTCCATAGCAGACAGTTAATGTCACTGTAATGTGAAGTGTCAGTTTTTCCAACCACAACATACCAATTTCATGTAATTAACACATTCAAATATTTGTTCCTGAGAGGAACATTAAAATGTAAGTGAATGCTTAACTTGTTGGAATCGATTCCAACATGTACAACATGAAAGCAGTGAAAGAAGACAAACAATTTGGACCCATCTGCTATTTTTTTCTGATAACAGCAGGCCAACTTTTATCAAAATCTATGTGGTGTTTGTTAACTCGCACAAGAAACTCTCAAACAATACAGCATGTAGGCAGGGCTGTTGGAGATCCAGAGACAGGAAAAGCAGACCCCCTCCCCCCAAAAAAGGTTTAAGACCACTACCTAAGTACCTGCCAGACATCTGATTAACTGGTGACCAACCTAGTGTGCAGCCTGAATAAGACAAGATTGTTCGGTGTCAAAGCCATGTCTTTCCTGCCTGTCTGCAGCCCAGGTGCCACAATCTGAACTTTGTTTAAGTAACTTCTTGTAGCAAAGAGTGCACATTCCAGGCAACACAAATTGATGGAGTTCTGTCACTGAATTAACATATTAAGGTTGCAGTGTTTAGCTTATTTACTGCAACCTCAACATGTTAATTCTGTGACAGAACTCTATCAGTCTGTGTTGCTTGAAATGTGCTCTCTCATTACTACAAGAAGCTGCTGAAGCAAAATTTAATTTATGGCACCTGGGCTGCAGACGGACAGGAAAGACACAGCTGTGACACCAACGAATTTTAACCCTGTTGTGCAATTTCACTTTGCATAGCATTATTTACTTAAAAGTTCTGGTGGAAAATATTTTGTTAACATTTTCAAAGGCACATTATTTTATGAAGTTGCAGCAGCAGCAGCAGCACATCAACTCTGTCTTGTAACATAGAAAATACTGTACACTACTTCCATAGTATTCCCAAAAATATATGAAATGTTAGAGAACAGTTGTGACACCAAATACATTACATTAGTAAGATGCTTGCATGTCCAGACAGTACTTGACAACATGTACATGTGACAACATACATGACTCGACTGAGATATTTGAGAATCCTCTCACATGCTAGTTTACATCCATCCAGCCCTGTACTAACATACTAAATGCCATCAGATTAGGCCTTATGGTCTATCGAGTCTGCTCGAACCTCAGATCCCTACTTGGGTGCTGAGGCCCTCTCCCACTTGTGTTCCAGAAACCTCTATCATCCATCCCCACCCCCCTGGGCCAGGCCATCATCTGATACATCCACTTTCTGTGTCTGTCCCACCCTGTCTTGAAGCCCTCCACTGTGGATCTCTGAACCAGCTCGCCAGGCAGTGCATTCCAAGGGTCCACCACCCTCTCAGTGAAAAACCTCCTCCTCTTTTCACACCTCACCTTTCCACCTTCCAACTTCAAACCATGCCCTCTGGTGATTCCTCCCTGCTTTAGTCTAAAGATCCCCTCCATGCGTACCCTATTTATTCCCTTGAGGTACTTGAAGACCTCAATCATGTCCCCCGTCTCTCCTCTCCTCCAATGAAAACAGGCAGAGCTCCTCAACTCTGTCCTTCCTCATACGTCAAATCCCCTAGTCCTCATATCATCTTAGTTGCCCAGCTCTGTACCCTCTCCAGGAGCTGTATGTCCCTCTTCAAGTGTGGTCTCCAGTACTGTACACAGTACTCAAGGTGTGGTCTAACCAGTCCATTGTACAGCGGCAGAATCACTTTCCTACTCCTAGAGGTGATCCCCCTTACGATGCATCCCAACATCCTGTTTGCCTTGCTAGCCGCTCTCCTGCACTTCTCAGAGTTATTCATACATGCATCCACCATGACCCCTAGGTCTTTTTCCCCTATTGAGGCCTCCAACACCTCACCTCCCAAGGTGTACCTGTGTTTAGGGTTTTCCCGCCCAAGATGTAACACCTTGCACTTGGTGATATTGAAATTTAATTTCCATGTGTGAGCCCAGCTTTCCAGGGTGACCAGGTCCCCTTGCAGGGCCAACCTCCCCTCTTCTCCCTTAACTACTGCTCCCATCTTGGAGTCGTCAGCGAAGAGACTCATTTCACACCCTATACCCTCCCTGATGTCCCATATGTATGCATTAAACAGGATCAGACACAGGACCGAGCCCTGTGGTACCCCACTACCAACCTCTCTAGGGTTCGAGAGCTCCCCACAGACCACTACTCTCTGGGTGCGTCCAGCTAGCCAGTTTTCAATCCATCTGACCATCAAAGGGCCCTCCCAACCCCATCAATTTCTCCACCAGACCATTGTGGGGACAGAGTCAAACGCCTTGCTGAAGTCCAAGAATAATACATCCACAGGCTTTCCCCTGTCCAGTTCTGATGTTACCCATTTGTAGAACTCCACAAGATTGGTTTGACATGACCTACCTGGCACAAACCCATGTTGCCGACTATCCAGACCTCCCACCTCCTCCAAGTACACCTCCAATCGTTCCTTTAGTATAATCTCCATTAATTTTCCCACCATCAAGGTTAAACTGATGGGTCTATAGTTACCTGGTACTTCCCTCGACCCCCCCCTTTATGGATTGGCACCACATGTGCCTCTCACCAATCCCTAGGTACCCTCCCTGTCTCAAGCGACCTGTTGAAGAGTTCCACCAGGGGTGCAGCCAGTATGTCCACCAATTTCCATAGTAATCTCGGATAAATGCCATCTGGCCCAGGAGATTTGTCTTTCTTTAGGGCCTTGAGGGCTAACCTCACTCTTTCGGCAGAGATAGCATCATTTGTCCCCTCCACCTTTCTGGCTTTTTTATCCTTATCCTGATGTGACACCCTTGGGGTATCTCTCCCTCCCTCCCTCTTGCTCCTTTTCTGTTGCTCCCTTGATCCCACTCACTACCGCTTCTATCTCCATCGTGCCTTGCTTTGTAGATATCCAATCCCCTTCCCTAGTGAATACAGAGGCGAACTACTCAGTTAATACCTCTGCCTGGTCCCTCGCCTCTTCCACCCACCCTCCTTCGATCTCAATCTGCTGAGATGGCCCTTAGTTTTTCTCCGTTCCCCAATGTACCGGAAGAACCCCTTTTCCCCTCCATGTATCCCCTGTGTCAGCCGCTGCTCTTTACTGGACTTGGCCCCCCTCACCATCCGGGTGACTTTTCTAGATGCAAGATGGTACATTTCCTTATCCCTATCCCCTCTTGTTGTTTTATATTTTTTGGAGGTCGCCTTCTTTTCTTTGACTGCTACCTGAACATCACTGGACCACCAGCATGGTTCAGTGCATGAGAATCACTCAACTTGAACTTATTTGGTTCCAATTCTCCCTACATCACATAGCCATCCAGCAGCTCCAAAACAAAATTTAGGGGCCATCCAGCCCTGTACAGGGTGTGAGAATCACTCAACTCAAACCCATCTGGTTCAAATTCTCCCCCCATCACACAGCCGCCCAGCAGCACCAAAATGAAATTTAGGGGCCATTCATCCCTGTATGGATGTGAGAATCCTTCAACTCAAGCCCATCTGGTTCAAATTCTCCCTGTATCACACAGCCACCCAGCAGCTCTGAAACAAAATTTAGGGACCATCCAGCCCTGTACGAGCATGAGAATCCTTCAACTCGAACCCATCTGGTTCGAATTCTCTCTGCATCACACAGCCGCCCAGCAGCTCTGAAATGTAGTTTAGGTATGGAGAGGGTGATGTACCTAATTCAAATTTTGGCACCTTCCCTGCTAGGCCATTTCTATTGGCACATTAAGCTTTGCTTCCAGCACTAATTCCCCAGAGACTAGCCTGTGTGTTTTTGAATTAATTACAGAGCTCACATTGCTCTGACTTTACTGCTGCAAATTTTGTGCCTACCCCCCTATCCCCTGCCCTTATTAAATACATTTCCTCCCAACCCCCTTTTCATGCTCATTCTATCCCTTAAAGGGGTAAATGCCCTGAGGTTTTCCTTTGTCCCACAACTGTACCTACCCATCCTCTCTCAGCCTTTGCCTTTCCTGATCAAATGCTGCAGAAACCTATTAGTGCCTAATTTGTATTGGCTTCTTAGATAAAAGAGGACTACCCTTATCTCTTGATGAGGCAAATATCTCCAAAGCATTTTTATTTTATTTATTTGTTTTCTCACTAAATTGCTTAATGTGTTGGCTACCCTATGTTCTTGAAGGATAATGTTGCTGAAGTTTAACAGTCCAAGGGCCTAATCTTCATTGACTCCCTTGACCCTCAGAGGGACCTAGTTGATCCTTATAGCTTTTTTCTGCAATCATATTCCTGGTATTGTACTGCGTATCCACCATATACAACACAGTTCCTTCATCCCCATATACAACCCCACCATGGGATAGTTCACTACAGAAATATATTCTTATGGTTTGCAGGTCACCTTATCTTATTTTCTTATTACTGCTATGCACCCCCCACTCACAAATAGCCCAAACCCTAAGACAGATGCCCCTAATTTCAATTCCCATAATATTCTCTTTATGCAGAGTCATCTGCCTAAAGATGCCTTAACTCTACAACATCCTTACACTGGAACTTCCTTTGTGGAGGTATTAGAACTTTTTAGAAATATGAGACTACAGTTTGATTGCCATAACCCACTAAGTAGGCCGGCGAGTGTTTTGTTTTATGCTCAGTCTCTTTACCATTATTACGCTGCTACACAGACAAGGCAATTGTGTCCTACTCCTCACAAACGGACCAGGCAACACCTTCTCAGAGTCTTGATAAATGGAATACTAAAGCTTCTCCTGTTGATGCTACTCTGCTCTGTCAATGTAGAATTAAACCCAGGACCTTTCACACCTATTGCTGCTCCAGCTGAGCTAGTCTGGCTAAAAGGTATCAGCATACTGCACGTTAATGCATGCATTCTGTTGGAAAAAATTTGACTTAGTACAGGCCTGGCTACTACACACAACACCAGATGTACTGGTGATATCAGAATCATGGCTGAGAGGTTCCACCCCTTACCATAGTGTCAGTATCCCAGCATATAACATCTTCAGGGCCAATAGGCCTACTAGAAGAGATGGGGTTGCAATATATGTGTCAGACACATTCTCAGCCTCAGTTATTGACTCTTCCTCTATTCACAAAGAACACAAAAGCCTAACACTAAAAAACCTCTCGCTCTCTCTCTCTCTCAAAGTGAATCTGTTTGTGTGGTAGACTCCTACAGACCCCCATCAGGAGGGCTAGAGATACTAAACTTTCTTCACAAAATGTTAAACTCGACGGATTTGGAAACCATCATTATGGGAGACCTCGGCCTAGACTGGAACTCTACCTGTTCAATGCCTCTAAATGACTTCTGTGACACCTACAGTCTTCATCAGCTAATCTCAGAAACAACACATCCCAACAATAAAAACCCAGCACATAGTACACTCCTGGATTTAATCTTGACTAACAAACCCTATAAAATCTCCCACGTAGGAGTATTTCACCATTGACATTAGTGACCACAGGGCTATAGCTTGTGTAAGGCACATGCCAAAAATATCCTCTGGGGCAGGGTACACCTACAAAAGGAGTTACTGCAAATTCAGTCACACAGCATTCTTGGTTGATCTTAGCAGAATTAGATGGCAGGAATTCTACTTTACTCAATCCATCACTGATGCCTACACCACCTTTCAGACTCTAATCCTAAAGGTGATTGACACCCATGCACCTGTTGTAACATACAGATCGAGGAAAAAATCATGTCCCCGGTTCAATAGCACCTTAAAAACAGCCCTACACCACAGGGATGCTCTCGGAAAAAGGCTAGAAAAACCAAATCAGAATCAAATTGGGCTGCCTTTAGAATGATTAGGATCAATGTACCAAACTAATCAGATCTGAAAAGGCAGATTACTACCAAAATGTGTTGGAGTTCAACAAGAATAGCAGTGCTAAATTCTGGCAGATCTTGAATGATGTAGAAGAATGTAAATTGTTCTCCTCATTTCCATCCAAAATCATCTCTGGAAATACTACCTGCACCAACAAACATGGCTTCTCAGAAGCCCTCAATAACCACTTTGCCACTGCTATCCTAGCCTTTGATACCTTTCCTGTAGGCAAACTGCCAAACCAGTAAACCGGCATCACCACACCTTAGACCCCTTCCAGCACCTCCACGTGTTCTACCAAATTTAGTTTCACTCCTGCCTCACTCCAGCAAGTTGAAGACCTCCTAACCCACCTAGATATTAAAAAAGCACAGAGTCTGAACAGATTGCCCCCCTCTTTCTGAAACTAGGCTATTATCATCTAGCCCTGCAAATCACTCACCTCTTCAGTATGTCACTCCTTCAAGGAGCACTCCCTCCAGTGTGGAAAACAGCCCATGTCATCCCTCTGCTCAAATCTGGTGAACCGAGTGACTTGAATAAGTACAGACCCATCTCTCTTCTTCCTATTCTGTCAAAACATCTTGAAAGCTGGTAAACTGTCAACTAAGGGAGTTTTTGTAGCATCACAACCTACTAAACCCGCTACAGTTTGGCTTTAGGCCAAGTCACAGCACAGTCTCTGCATTAGCCAAGGTTACTAATGATTGACAAATTGCACTTGATGCAAGGAATCATGTCGCTACGCTTTTCCTTGACTTAAGCAAAGCGTTTGATATGGTGGATCATGATCTGCTACTGACCCTGTTACATCACATCGGGCTGGGTGATAATGCCCTTAAATGATTTTCATGCTACCTTGTTGGAAGGTAGCAACAGGTGAAGGCACAGGGTGACCTTTTCCCTGCAAAATCCTTCCAAGAGGGGTATCTCAAAGTTCAATCTTGGGTCCTTTATTATTCACAATATACATAAACAATATTGACCACAATATTACATCTGCCAGTATTCACCTATTTGCAGATGATACTTTGTGCTTTATGTCTCTCATCCTACCACTGAATCTGCCTACAGGGATTTACAGCAAGAATTTAGTATCCTACAGCAAAATCTGCTACATCTGAAACTTCTACTCAATGCCAAAAAGACAAAAGTCATGTCCTTCTCCCCATCAACGAATGTATCTTCTGGATCACATCAGCCTGCCAATATGCATATAGTATCTATGCAGGGTGAAACCCTGGAGAGAGTGGACAAATTTAAGTATCTAAGCTTCTGATTGGACTGTAAGCTCTTGTATATCTCTCATGTTGAAGAACTCTCCAAAAAGCTAAAACAAAGGTTGGGATTATTCTTCCGTATCAAACGCTTGCTTATGAAGCAAAACTATGATTAGTCAAAACATCATTCCTTCCACTAACTGACTATGCTGATTTTCTTTACAGTCATTGCCCCAAAACTGTCCTTACTAAGCTGGACATCCTGTACCACAGAGCCTTAAGATTTGTGGCAGACTCTCCGTTCAAAACACACCACTGCTCACTTTACAGCCAACTCGGCTGGACTTCCTTATCTACCAGAAGATGGCATAATGCCTCCATCTGGACCATCAAAGCCCTCACTAACAAACACCCTCTTTACGTATCCAGCCTCTTTAAATTGGCATCTTGCACATACTCACTTAGGAAATAGGATTATATTTCGCTTGATACCCCCCGGGTAAAATCTAATTTTGGCACCATATTCATTAGCCATACCTTACCAACCTCGTGGAACTCCCTCCAAAATACCCTAAAACTGACTCGCCTTGTTAGACTATCCTCCTTGAAATCTCTTCTGAAACCTTTGTTGAAGGAACACTGCCAGTGCTATGCCTAGGGTCTCCCCCCTTTTGATATTTTATACGGCACTTACCACTATATTTGCCCCCCTGGCTCTCCCTGCTCCCCTTCTCTCTTTTGTTTTGCACTCCTGTCTGCCTATGCCCTGCTACTCCCTGAGCCTCTCTCCCTTACACCTTCCCCCCCCTCCTACTTATCTTCGACTATGCCTACCTCACCTTATGGATCATGTTCTGCCTTTCCCCTTACCTCCTTCCATTCCAGTTGTATTATGCAGTTAGCTGCCTGCACTTATGTAGACATGTAAAAATCTGAGTAATCTGACTGTACCTTGTTATGTATTACCCACTGTATTGTGTGAACTACTGTATAAAGCTGTAGTGTTTTTCTTTTATGTATACTATGCATGTCCCCCCAGGACCACCTTGCAGATGAGTATCTCAGTGGTGTATTTTCTGGTTAAAAATAAAATTGAATTGAATTGAATTAGCCTTGAGATGGAATGTTAACAGATCCACCACGAAATCATTTAATCATTCAATGACCTGAACAGAATTGGAATGGACCTGTCGTGCAGTGCCCCCCACAACATCCCAAAAGTTACATACATTTTTGGACTGAGAAACCAATCCAAGCAGACATTTTGACAGCTTCTGAAGAATGATTCTGTGATTCATGCTGCTGTCTTTCTCTTTACTGATTCTTCTGCCACACTTCCCACTAACCTGCAGTCCCCAAGCATTGAAGCAGTAGTGTCCCACCAGATGCCAGTACATGTACGAGGCACAACATACAACATACATGTGCTGTTGCATGATGTGACATTCCTCTCAGCATCTTTATTTGCATGGCAGTGTACCTGAAACAACATATGCTGAGATTGCCTGTGACACTGAAGGGTGAACAGACTAGTGCCAGCTGCATCTGTTAAGACAGTACTGTGTCTCAGGAAATCAAGAAATGAATGAATGACTGACAACAAGAAAACAACAACCTAATCTGCTTGTCAATAAATTAAGACTTGCATGGAGAAAAACTTTAATACAGAAACCCTGAGACCATCTAGGGAGAGAGAAAGTCCTGAAACGTCTGACACTGGCACTCTATGCTGCAGCAGCAAAAGCATTGTGTAGTGGGATGTTACTGTTATGCACAACACAGGGCTTTATACAAGAAGAAGACAACTGACAGCCTGAGGTGCCTCTCACACAGTTTAGGTTCACAGGGGTGGCATTCCATGCACCTGATGTGGCAGTGACCCAGTGCTGCTGGGTGGGGGCTAGGGATTGAGTCATTTAAACTTTGCTGGGACAATCTGTTCTGAAATATGCTAGAAGGGGTAGGGACAAGCCTCATTTAATTATATGTCTTGGGATGAATGACCTGGCTGACAAGACAGTAGGTATAGTCCAGAGGAGGTTTGAGGAACTAGGACAATTATGTGAGGGGGCAGGAAGGTCAGTAACTTTTTCGGAGATACTTCCAGTGCCCAAGGCAAGCACAACAAGAAAGCTGAGAATAGGGGAATTTAATGGATGGCTAAGAACCTGGTGTTGTGCTAAAGGGTATGGGATGTTCAGAGGGTGGGGAGGGACCTGGGAGGACAGTAGTCTCTATGCCAAAGACAGACTACACTTGAGTGAAGAGGGAAAGAAAGTGTTGAAACAGAGGATGGAGGAGTACATAGAGGAAGTAGGGAATTTAAACTAGGGGTTGGGGGTGGCAATTGGGCAAGAGACATGCAGAGACCACAGGTTGGGAAGCCATATGAGCTTACCCCCATAACAGTGGCAAAGGACAAATGGCAAGTATTACTGGTGATGCTAGTAAAGAAGGGCAGGATGGGAGGGGGGGAAAGGGTGGAAGGTGGTTACCCTGAATGCTAGGAGCCTTGGGAGGAAAACTGCAGAGTTACAGGTGCTCATGGCAGAGGGAGAGGTGGACATTGCAGCCATCACAGAAACATGGGCCACCCAATACAATGACTGGGACCTGTCTGTACCAGGGTACAGGTTATTTTGTAGGGACAGGGTGATTGGGAAAGGAGGGGTGTGACACTATATGTGAAGGAAGGACTGAAGTGTGTAAAGGAGGAAGGGGAGGAGGGTAGTATGGAGTCACTTTGGATGCAAATCCAGGATTCCAAGAATAGGATTCTTAGAATGGGAGTGGTGTACAGGCCACGGAGGAGTTAGACAGGGAACTAGCGGGACAGATCAAGAGTACCTGCAAGAAGGGTAGTGTGGTGATTGTGGGGGACTTCAACATGCCAGGAGTGAACTGGAGTACCCCAACAACCAAAAACAGAAGGGAGCAGGTACTGCTAGATGCCTTCCAGGACAGCTTTCTGCTGCAAATGGTCAGTGAATCAACCAGGTTAGGGAATACCCTTGACCTTGTGCTGGCAAATGGGGACTTTGTGAGAGAACTTACAGTGGAGGACCGCTGTCGGGAGTGACCACCCTCAGTATGGCTCACATTGGATATGGGCAAGGAAGAGTGGAATCTGGCACAAGAGTGCTGGACTTCAGGAGGGCCGACTTTGGGAGGATGGGGGAAGTGGTAAAAGGGTACCTGACCAGAATTCAATCTAGTATGGACACTAACCAGAGGTGGGAACTCATAAAGCTGGGGATAGTGGAGGCAAACAAAACCTGCTGCAAGGCCCAGAGCAAGAAAGCTAGGGCTAAGAAACTGAGCTGCTTGAGCAAGGAGGTCATGGAAAAGGTAAAGAGGAAAGGAGCTGCCTTTAGGAAGTACAAGAAAACAGGGAGAGGGGAGAACAGGGAGGAGTACTTGATGGAATCAGAGGAGGTGACAAGGGCAGTAAGGGGAGCCAAGGCATCTACGGAACTCAGGCTGGCACAAGGCATTAAGAAGGGGGAGAAGGACTTCTTTAGGTACATCAGGGAGAAAAGGAGCTGTAAGGACCACATAGTAAGGATTAGGAAGGAGGGGGGGTTGGGTGAAAGCAGGGTGCGATAAGGGAGAAGCACTAAATGAGTACTTCTGCTCAGTATTTACTAAAGAGAAGAGGGGATGACACCCAAGGGGGGAGAAATGGCAGAAACGGGAGGAGGGGGTGACAGATGGGGAAATCATGGATGGCAGAGTTCGGGAGGGTTTGAAGGCACTGAGGGTGGATAAGGTGCCAGGCCCAGATGGCATCCACCCCAGGGTACTGAAGGAGCTGGCAGAGGTCCTTGCAGGACCTTTGGCAGACCTATTTAATGTCTCATTACATTCGGGGTGTGTACCTCAGGACTGGAGGATGGCTCATGTGGTGCCCCTCCACAAGAGTGGCCCCAAGGATGAACTGGGAAACTACAGACCAGTGAGCCTCATATCCATCGTGGGTAAGCTAATGGAGACTATTCTGAAAGAGAGGCTGGTGGCCCTCCTAGAGGCCAAAGGACTACAGGACAGCAGACAGCATGGCTTCATATGTGGCAGATCCTGCCAAACCAACCTGGTGGAGTTCTTTGACTGGGTAACTAGGCAACTGGACAGGGGCCATGCAGTGGATGTCCTGTATCTGGATTTAAGTAAGGCATTCAACTCTGTGCCACATGGAAGGCTAGGAAGTAAGTTAATAGGCATAGGGGCAGGTGCAAAGCTGGTGAGATGGGTAGGGAACTGGCTTCAGGGAAGGCAACAGAGGATGGTGATGGGTGGGGAGCTCTCACACCCAAGGGTAGTGACGAGTGGTGTTCCACAGGGACCAGTGTTGTTTGAGATATTCATTGTAGACATATCATTGGACATCAAGAGCAAGATCAGTCTGTTTGCTGATGATACCAAGGTAGGAGCGGTGGTGGATGACCTAGGGGGATGGCAGGGGTTGCAGGATGATCTGGCAAAGCTTGAAACCTGGTCAGACACCTGGCAACTGGGGTTTAATACCAAAAGTGCAAGGTGCTGCATTTTGGGATGAAGAACCCAGGGAGGAGTTACCAGCTGGGGAGTGCAGCTAGCCCAGACAGAGGAGGAGAAGGATCTGGGGTGCTCATTACAGGGTCAATGAACAACTCGGCACAATGTAGGAAGGCAGCTGCAGAAGCCAACAAAATGCTGGGTTGTATTGCAAGGGGTATATCCTCTAGGAGGGAGGAGGTGATTCTGCCACTGTATAGGTCATTAGTTAGACCACACCTGGAGTACTGCATGCAGTACTGGTGCCCGTATCTGAAGACGGACATTAAGTTACTGGAGGGGGTGCAGCACAGGGCAGCAAAGATGATCAAGGAGCTGGGGGACTTATCATACGAGAGGAGGCTGAGGGAGTCGAACATGTACTCACTGGAGGAGAGAAGGGACGGGGGGACATGATTGAAACCATTAAGTACATGAAAGGAATAAACAAGACAGGTACAGAGGGGCTGTTCAAAGTAAGGGAGGGAGGATACCAGGGCCAAGATGATGAGACTGGAGGGAGGAAGGTTTGGGAGGGAGATGAGGACACTTTTTACAGAGAGGGTGGTGGCTGGGTGGAATGCGGTACCTGCAGAAGTGGTATCCTGTAGAACAGTGGACTGCTTCAAAAGGGGATGGGACAGGACAAGGGGAGGGTCAATGAAGGGGAAGGGTGGAAGGGAAGGGCAGCTGCAGAATAAGGGGTACTAGCTGCACATTCGAGCAGACTTGATAGACCTCTAGGCCTTTTTCTGCTGGCAAATTTCGTATGTTTGCATGTTCGTATATCCAGCATTTGGGGAAGCACCACCAGCTGGTCCATCTCTTAGCACAAACAAACAGCAACCTAGAGAAAGTCACAACTTAACATGTTCTTCCCAAACCTACATGTACACTGGGCTATATTCCAGTCCCACATATGTATGACAGGTAAAATTGTTATGCCACCTGTCCCTTGCACACATTTTCTAGATCTGCAGGTAGCAACATGTTAACCAGTACTGAGTTGAATTACCTGCAAATTAAACAGAACTTGAATACCTGACTTAAAAAAAAAATTAAAAGAAATGACAGGCACTGACAAGAGTGGGGCATATTTTGTTGTAAAAAAATAAATAAAATTAGCCCCATCTATCTATGTTGAGCACAAAACAGTTACTGACTTACTAGGATTGTAGTCCGAGACATAGAAAACAACAAATCAAATGTAATCAGCATTTTGGAACAGCATGTTGTACATAGATAAGTTTGAAGAACTAATTTGTCTGCGGTCGACCCATAGTACATCACTATATGCTGAAAATGAGCGTTCAGCATCCACACTGTTTACTGGCACTGAAAGGCACCAAAGTGCAATCTGGGACAGTTCTGGAAATTGTTCAGACATACCTTTCCAAAAACTAATCATGTTGTCACAGTTAACCTCTGCTAAGAAATCTCTGTATGCACAAAATTCTATTCTTGCTTTAAGGTTCTCCTCAAATAATGTCATGCCATCAAACATGCTATCTTCAGTCATGTCGAGTCATTTTGCTCTGCTAGGGTCAAACATATGACAAGCTCTAAAAAATGAAGCTGCTGGCTGACAGAACCTGGAATGCGTATCTTCTGCAATGTATGACTTTATTTTATTGCACATTCAGCTAAAGATTTCTTTGCTAGTCTGAGTGCACACTGCTTCAAGCTACTGTTCCATGCTTTGTACATATATGCAGCATTATCTGTCACACAAGCTGAAACCTTATCAAAAGGAACTTCATACTTCTGAGGTACATCTACAACAACCTGACTAACAGTTTTATAATTAGTTCTCTCCAGTATGACACAGTCAAGCAAAATAGTTGACAGCAAACTGTTTCACTTGAATTTGTTGTAGTGGAGCCGGAACTATCACCCTCATCAGAAGCTTTAACTGTTGGTACAAGAACGTTAAACACATATCAATCTTTGGCATCTGTGGTTTCATCACATACAATACTAAGCCCACTACACATCTGAAGTTGTTGTTTTACAGCAAATTTGTGACCCTCAGACACTTTTGGTAAATAAGATTGTCTCAGCTGATGGGATATGGGGATTATCCCAGTGTATTTCATCCCATTTTCCAAGTAGCACTTGAGAGATTTATTGTCAAGAACGTGCAATAGAACATTGGCTGTTGTAAAAGCTTCGGTTAATTTGTAAAGCTCAGTTCTTCTATGTAACTGTTCCTCAGCTGAATTTCTAAACAGTTCAGTCACTGTTTTTTGTCTTTTTACGCATTGTAACTTTGCTTGCTCTACACTTTTGCATTTCCTCTGATGCACTGTACTACCCAAATGTTTGCCACAGCTCACGTTTCTTGAGAAATCCACAGGCACATTGTGTGTAGAACAAAAGAATTTGCCATCACTCACATGAAATTACTAGCATACTGAGCACAGCGTTCATTTGCACTCATTTTTGAAATCTTAGATTTGGCATATTTGTCAGAAGAAGAATTTCTTCTCCCCAGATTTGGTGCAGCTACTTCCATTTTCAAAAACTGTCTGCCTCAGTGATTCCACTGATTCTGATCCTGACTCTGAGATTCAGTTTCAAAGCTGAAAATTAAATTACAGTACTACTACTACTGTATTTTAAAATGTTTCTATGCACAAAACATTCAGCTGTAGACAACATGTAGTATTACATGCTCAACTTGCTTGCAGTCTCGAAATTATTCACAATCTAACAAATAGGTGGTGCTCTGTAAATGGACAGTCTAGATCACACAGTCTCATGAAATAAATGTCTATCTATAAAACTGTCTCTGTGTCACAGTGCTTTTTTAAATGACAGCTCTGTCTCAACAACTGGTGGTATAGTACAAAAGATGACTGTGTACTGCCAAACATCTGATGTTGATCTTCTTCTATTTAGTGTCTTCTTTGAAGGATGAGGGAGTCCATGAGATGGATGGATGGAGGATGGTCACTTCAGAACAATAACCAAACTTTGTTTTGCTGATCGTTTCTGTGATCTTGATCGTCGCCATCGCAGTCTGTCTTTTAACTCTCTACCAAGTGGAACCACCACGTCCCAAGCTATGAGCTTCCCCCCAGACGAGGCTTGCTAGGTGGAAAAAAGACAAAGCAGACCATTAGTTGCTTTGCTGCTGTGAGAAAGACAAAATGGAAATAGCCACAGCATGAATGGCACAGATCTTCATGTCATGGTGCGTGAGCCATCCATGCCCAGATTGTGGAGTGCAGCTTAAAAGGGAGACATTTCAGTGACAGCGAACTGAGGTGGCATGCCTGGCAGGGTGGGTTTTGTTGGACTAGGATGCAAAACCCCAGCTCAACAAAACCCACCCTGCCATGCATGCCACCTCAGTTTGCTGTCACTGAAATGTCTCCCTTTTAAGCTGCACTGTCTAGGCAGCAACATACACCCCCTGCACACCACCATGGATCTGAGTGACCCAGGCCCAGATTACACTTCTGCATTTGTCCTGCTCAGGCAGGAGTTCATATAGCTCTCTGTCAATCTCGCCGACAGGGCAGCACACCAACCCTTCTTGGGTGTCTGGCTCACAGCACACTGTGATAGTGCAGGGTTATCAGTTTTCTGGCCCAGATTACACTGCTGGATTGGTCCTGCTCAGATAACCCTGTACTGTCACCTTGTGTTGCTGCCACTTGGCTCTCTATCTGAACCAGACACCTAAGAGGGGTTGGTGTGCTGCTCTGTCACCAAGATTGACAGAGAGCTAAGTGGCAGTAAAGTAAAGAATTTTCCACACAATACAATTTACAGCTGCTTAACATGTAAGGAGTGTGTGGCCCGGACAAATACAGAGGAACTACATATTTTCTTGTCAATCAAGCTTGGGTTGCTGCTTAGAAAATCCATTTAACTGCACAGTGTTTACCCCACACACACACACACACAACTGTTATAAAAAGAAGTGATCTTACCTTACTTTCACTGTAGGCCTTCTCTTCTGTCCCTAATCAGGTTCCTGGACCAGTACATTGCTCCTGTGCTGTGATCCTGCTGTAGATCAATGCAAGGCAGGTTAAGGCTTGCAGAAAGTTCACTTTTTATCCAGACCCTGGCAGGATGAAGTACAATGGGGGTGTATCTCTGTGAAAATTATTGCACTCCACCTCTCTTCAAGAACTGCTGTTCTTCACTTGCTGTTTCATCAGTCAAACATTTTTACTGCATATTTTGCATTCTGTAAGGCCTCAGGCTTAACTGCCTGCCCTTTGCTTGAAAGTACTTCTTTTGGCAGCATGAAATTCATCCAGAGCACCCACCCATTCAACTGATGTGCTTTTCTGACATGCTGATTGAGCAGTGCTGTCCAATAAAAGCATTTTTTTTTTATGTTATTCCTTCTCCCTCTGATAGCAGTTTCAAGGCAAAGCACAAGCAACAGCCCACAATTTCACTCTCCCCAGTCCAGGAATTCAGTTTACCTGCTGCCTGTGACTTTTTTACATCCACACAAGCAAATCCTCCCTGAAATACAGATACAGGCACCTCATTCAGGGATACAGATCATTTTTATTCTGTCCCTTTGCCTTTAGCTTTGCAACCACATTTTGTAGGGTCACTCCCTCCACAAGTTCACTTTCTAGGCATAGGCCCCACAGGCCCACACGTTCACTCTCTTGCTCTCTCCAATTCAACACTTCACTGCACTTGTCTGGACTGTCTGTTACCTCCCCCTCCAGGCCACCAGCAATCCTCCCTCAAATGCAGATAATCTGTGCATCAGAGTATTGTCCGATCACATTTTTACTTTATTTAGTCACCGGAGAAGCTCCCGCGAATCCTGACTGTGCTGCCGATGAATATTGCTGCACAAGCAGAGAACATGGTGCCAATATGTGAGCATCTGCTTAGGGGCCATTTCTTGAGCATTTCGCCACTCGCGCATGTGCATCCCAGACGGACAGCGCGCTACTGCACATGCGCAAACAGGGAAACTGGCAATAAGGCAAAAGTCACGGAGGCACCTGAAAATCACAGTTTCCATGACCTCCATGACAGATTTACCCCTTATCCATCATTATTACAGGAAGACAATCCCCCCTCCACAACACTCAGATTTGTACACTGCACTCAGCATGTTTGTTGCAAGGCAGTTGTGGTATTCTTAATTTTAAAAAAATTATAATCTAAAAGAACGTTGATCAAAATCAGAAAAAAAATTGGCTATCAAGCTGGAGTCTCTCTTTAAGTATGTTAACTGTAAGTATAAACCAGAAGGAATCCAAGCAGGTTTTGCCTTCTGTGTAGTTTTATGTGAGTGTTTATGTCCTCTTCCAATTATAACCTAGGAGAACAGCAAAGGCCACCAATTTTCAGAAAAAGAACAGATGAGCCGTCAAATTCAGGGTGGGAGGGAAAAGTCATTAAAGAGAGAACACTGATGCCCATGGCTGCACCAGGTTTGGGTTATTGCAGTTGAATATTCGTGATAAGAAGACTATATACTGTTAAATGGTCTGCTGTTCCACTTTCAGTGTAGCAGAGTGTTTGCTCGAAGGCAGTCAAAGGGTTAACTAAAACTTAATCCCCTTGAAGTCATGATATTTAACCTCAATTTACCTGCCTCAGAATGGCAGCAAAATCAGCAATTGTTCTGCAGCAGAAAGTACGAGGTACTGCTGCAGAATGTAGGTCTACTTTGCCGCAGCTAACACGGGGCCCTGGTTATAACATAGAGGATAATGGCTGGGGTTACACTGTTTACTTGGCTGTAATCACCTTGAGCAGTTGCCATGCCGTGCTTGTAAGCCTCGAGAGCATAGCTCGAGAGATTTACTGTTGTCATGGCAACCGCGAGAGGTGATTTCAACCTGGTAAACAGTGTAACCCCAGCCATTGTCTTTTATAGTGTATGGGGTTTTTAGCAGGTGAAGTAAGAGAAAAATATGAATTTATGAAGTCCAGTCTGCTTTGTTGTGTGCTAGGTGAGGACCTTGTTGCTGTTTATGTTTGTGTGCTCTCCAACCTCGTTTAAACTGCCGCTACTGATTCTCAGTTCAAACCACTCACATGTCATGTTCTAGGGTTAGAATGCTGTCAGGTGCCACTGATTCCATCTTGTAATCTCACCGATCTGACATAGGCAAGCAAGGTTTACAGCTCTTACGTCAGGATGATGAGATTACAAGAAAATTAAAAGATACCAGGCAATACATTATAAGGGCTCCCCACACATTATTAATAAATACAACCATATTAATAGTGCAGAAGCAGACTTAGTTTGGCTCAGGTAGATTTACCTTTCTGTTGCTGCTAAGTTTGTGGAGGGGCAGGAGTGAAGGATTTAGTTGCTGGTAAGCGTGGAACTGTTGTACTTGTTTCAGTCTGTTACCTTTAGGTTAGTAGTGATGAGTCTGTTTAATACAGTGTGTGTGTGTGTGTGTAATCTATAGTGTCAGCTGGAGATTCATTTATTTTTTTCAACAGGCACTGGTAGCAGCTTTCTGGGGTATCCCGTGACATGGACAACCGCTAATGGATGCATACAAATATGACGACTCAATTGTGGCTCATGTCAGCGGAGCTTCCAATCAGGGAGGGTGACCAGATGGAGGGGTTCATGCATACAGCTACAAGATATTGCCAAATGTACATGTGTGCAGGGGGAGTGAGCATGCTCAGTCAGGGGAAGGAGGGGAGGGAGGGCTGAGGCCCAGATGCATCAGTCTGCCCTGCTCCTGAGTCAGAAAATACTGGCAGAGAGGCAGAGGTACTGGGGGTTCCATCGATAGCTGTTGAAGCAGAGGGAACCACATCTGATGGGGCCAAAGAGGGGCTATTAGAATCATGTGAGCCCCTTCCAACTGTAGCTTCTGGAAAACCCTCTGAAACACTGGGAAGGAAAGAAAAATGTACAAGAACCTCCCTGTCCAGCAAAGAGACAGCTTGTCTTACCAGAAAATACCACACCCGGGAATGAGCGCACAAACATTGGGTAGTTTTGTGTTGGATGTGAAGACAAATGGGTCTATCTCTGGCTGACCCCACAGATCGAATAAGCTTTTGACCACCTCTTGATTAAGCTCCCACTCATGAGCCCTGACAGTGGTGTGACTGAGACTGTCTGCCAGAACATTGTTGATGCCCAGCACATGGACAGAAGACAGGCAGAGGTCATGCTGGACTGTCCAGTACCACACTCGCATCACCTCCTAGCATAGAGGGTACGAGCGAGTAACCCAATTTGTTCAGGTACCAGACCACAGACATATTGTCAGTCTGAACCAGGAGTGTCCCTGGACATAGAAGAGGCTGGAAGGCCCTGAGGGAATACAGCACTGCCCTCATTTCCAACACACTGATGTGTAGAATTGTTTCCAGCTGAGACCATGTTCCCTGGGTCTGATGATCTCCTAAGTGGACTCCCCAGCCTTGACACAAAACATCCCTTGTAAGGGTCATGGTAGGAGCAGGGGATTGAAAGGGAACCCCCGTGGAGAAATTGGATAACTCCTGCCACCAAAGAAAATCCTTCTTCATATACCCAGATGCTAGGACCCTGTGGTCCAGGTTGTCCAGCTGCTGATCCCATTGGACATGAAGCGTCCATTGGGTCATCCTCGTATGCAGTCTGGCTAGAAGAACTGAAGGGATCACAGCTGCCATAAGCCTAAGAAGACGGAGGCTAGACTGGGCTGTGTTCCAGTGAGAGTTGGCCACTAATCTGACCTGTTCCCACAGGGTCTCTGCTCTATCTGATGGGAGGAAGGCCCTGTCCTGGATCGTATCCAGCACCACCCCAAATCAAATGTAGATGCCAGAGGGGAGAGGTGGTACTTGGGATAATTGACTGTTATTCCAAGTCTGGAAAAGAGGTCCAGGGTGAAGGAGAGGGACTCCCTCATACAGCTCTTTGATGGGGCTGACAGAAGCCAGTCATCCAGATACAGGCACATTTAGATCCATCTGCAGCATAGGGCCACAGCCGCCGCTGCTAGGCACTTGGTAAAAGTTGAGGTGCCGAGGATAGGCCAAAAGGGAGAGCCTTGAACTGGTAATGTTCCCCCTGGAAGGCAAACCGAAGAAAGCGGTGGTGGGCCTGGAAGACAGGGATGTGCAGGTAAGCATCCTACATGGCCTGCGCACAAAGACAGTGGCCCTTGTAGAGCAGAGGTAGAATTCTCTGGATGGCGAGCTTCAGAACCTCTTCTACTTGACATACAGTTTGAGCATGCCATGGTCCAAGATGCATCTTAGGTTGCCCCTCTTTCTGGACACTAGGAAGAAATGGAAGTAGTACTTTCTTCCTAGCTGTGCTGGAGACATGGGCTGTATGGCTCATTTTTGCAGAAGAGCCTGGATCTCATCCCCTATCAGATACAGGTGTCTTGGAGGATAATGGGAGAGGCCTGGGGGGAGGTTGTCTGGAGACCTGTCTAGGAAATCTATGGTGTGACCTTTTGCTATTAACTGAAGGATCCAAGAAGCCATGGTTATGTCCTGTGACCCCAGAAAGTGGAGGGCAAATCTCCCCCCATTAGTTCCCCAAGAGGATCTAGAGGAGGCAGGGGGTCCCCCATGAATCAGGAGGCTGAGGGGAGGGAGCTGGCAGCTCCTCCGGGGGGCTTCTGGGACTTGACAGGGGGAGTAGGGGATCCTGATGCTGGATACAAGCATTTGGCCTGGTGTTTGGCAGGGGCTTCTTTGGTCGGGCATCTCTGTTGCCGAAGAAAAGGCTGTTTGCCTCTGTAACACCCTCAGTACATAAAGTGGATGTCGTGGATGGATTTACCATGGTCCCGAAATTCAGTGGTAATATCCTTGGCGTCACCTCCGAATAACACGATCCCCTGAAAGGGGTATCTAGGATGGAGGTCTGGACATCTTGTGCCAGGCCAGCAATTCTGAGCCACGAATGTTGTCTAATGCAGACAGCAGTGGCTGTGGTGCGAGCAACTGAGTTTACTGTATCATAAGTGGCCAGGAGGGCATGACTTCAGGAGATTTTAGCTGTTCTCACGGTCTTGGCAATTTCAGCCTTACGCTCCTGCACCTGAATAACTTCCAGCTTGGACTCCAGTGAGGCCAGGGAAGATTTCTGATAGGAAACCATGTGAGCCACATAATTAAAGGACCTGAGGGTGCAAGTGGAGGAGGAATGGATCTTGTGACCAAAGTTGTCCAGCTGCTTAGACTCCTTATCAGGAGAAGACATGCTCAAATGTTTAGGCTTAGAGGACTGGTCATGAGCAGCTGTGATAACAACAGAGTCTGCATTAGGATGTCCAGTAAGGTGTGTGACCCCATCTGGGTGGGGCGTTACATCCTGTGTGCCTTTTCTGAAACAGCCAGAATAGAGGAAGGCTGTTGCTAGATAGTGGATGTCAGGTCTTCATGGGGTCCAGTTCAAGGCAGTATGAACATGGGAGCTGAGTCAGTCATGTCTAGATGCTCTGCAAGCCTTTTCTGCTTTAGACCCTGTTCCTGGACAGCCCAGCCAGAGGCATTTTGTATAGTTATGAGGAATTCTGCAAAGGAGGAGGCGACTCCTTAGGCTGAGGCTCTATAGGTGTATGAGTACCAGAGCTGCAGGATGAGTCAGAGTCCAAAGAGTGCCTGCTGGGGGTCAGAACCCCTTTTACAGGAGTATCCTGAGTTTTATCCCTGACCTGGTGTCTAGAGGAGCCTTCTACAAAAAGGTGGGAATCCACAGGAGAGGCTGATTTAGGTGTTGGAAAGGAGGCAGGAGTAGAGGCTGCTACTGGTTTCTGATGGTCAAGCTCTGAGACTAGTTGAGTCCTGGCCTACTGAATCAGGGTCTGAAACACTGCCTGGATATCAGCCTGAGGCTGCTGTGGAGGCAGAGTCTGAGACTGAAGAGAAGGAGGAGGTGGTAGAGGAAGAGGCTTGTATAATGGACAACCTGGTATCCGATACTGAGGGTATCCATGAGCCTGACAGAAGTAGAGAAAGCCAGAAGGAGCATACCCTTGATTAGACGTAGCCCATTGTCTGGTACCCCGGTACATAATGGAGTTGGTAGCCAACCATTGGCTACCCTGGCGAAGGGTACATTGGGTATTGTGGGGGCGGATAGCCTGGAACATTGCCCATAGGTCCAGCTGGAGGCGGAGCTGAAGGCCTGGCAGGAGGTGGGGCTGAAGGCCCAGCAGGAGATCCAGAAGGACCAGGCATCGGCCATGTAGGGACATTCAAAGGAGCTGGCACAGGATCAGGCATAGGAATGTCCAGTGCCAGAAGATTTGGTGACTGGGGGCCTGATGGAAGGCCATCCAGTGTTTGAAGAATGGCCAGAGTGTCAGACATACCTTGACCTGGCAAAGGGTCACCTGGCATTGGGGTGTGAGTAGAACCTGACGAAAGACCCACCATCATCTGGGGAGCCGAAGTTCAAGATGGCAGAACCTGGTTGTCCAAGGGGGCTTGGGTTGAGGAGGTCCTGATGGAAGATCTTCAGAGGGATTAACAATAGGCCCAGCGGGAAAACCCAGAAGAGATTCACCTGATGAAGGAAGAACCTCTAGATTAGTGCCCACTTCCGACACTTGATCTTCAGGCAAGCCTGGAGGGTCCGGTTGGGTCAGTGGGAGTGAGGAACTCACTAAAGACTATTGCATGTCTGGCAGCTGGCTCAACTTGACATCAGGGTATCCTTTGACCCCGATGGGAGAGTCTTAGCTGTGCGGTCCCCAGAGAAACCGGGGAGCGACTTATCAGCCCTGGCTGTGCAGACATCAGAAGTGCTAATGTCTGACTTATTGGCCTGGGCCATGCAGACAACAGCGGAGCTGGAGTCCAGCTTACCGGCTGTGACCATGCACGACTAGGTGGGGCCAGGGAGTGACTTATCGTCCTGTCTGCTGGTGATAGACCCTAAAGAAGATATGGGCCTTAGGAGCACAATAGGGGTTCCGTTGTCCAAGAAGAGCCCCGACTGCACTGTGAATAAAGCAGGCTTGGAGGCTGTGGTCTGAGCCACTGGAGCAGTAGGAGACCTGGCAGTAGGGGTGCTTACCAAAGTAGAGGCTCCTCCAATGTCAGTGGTGCCCGATGGTCACCGCCATGTGGATGGAGACCTATCCCAGTCTCAGTGCCTCTCCTTGTCCTTTTTCTTCTTTTTGGGTTCTGGCATTACAGAAGAAAATTTTCCCACAGTATCTGCAGCTCCTTCCCCATCAAAGCTAGGTGCTCCTCCAGCAAGTGGGATTCAAGCTTTTTCTGGTGTCTAATCCGTGTAAAACACAAGAAGTCAAGCACTAATCACCACAGACCAAGTCCACACAAAGTGTCAAAGCATAATGCTCTTTATTTGAGGCAAACAGACATATTAAGTACAGATTTTCCAAAAATACCTACATTTTATTGCCTACCCAAAATACATATGTAACCCCCTTGTTACCCGGGGTTACTAGAATCCCAGTAAGACCTAGTGGTAGGCAGGGAAGGCAGCTTGTGAAACTCCAGTTAAATGGATTTCACACTGTCTCACTCTGTTCTTAGTCTCAGCTGAGACTGAGGGATGACATCACCATAGAACTGTTGCAGCTGCATGAGCCACAATAGAATCTGTAGCAGGGAGTGGGAGTAAAATGTTGGGAGGTCTGAACAGTAGTCTGTAGGTCAGTTGGAGTTTGGAGCTTGCTGAGAGAGCAGCACATCAGCTCTGTGTAGGCTCGTGGAGCCTCAGCCCTGACATAGGGTTACAGTTAGGAAAAAGGTGTGTGTTTCCACCAAAAGAGAGATAAAGAAGATAGTTTTTAAAGTGGTGGAGACCGCTGATTCGGGTCTCAGTGCCCCATCCCTCAGGGGATGGGGTAGGAAAGGTTGTCCTGCATATTCCAGGGGCAAACCCTTGGTTTTTCTACTAGTGGAGAAGCTGCCTCATTTGTTCAAGAGTCCATGGGAAACAAGAAGATTTGTGAATCGCCTGTGGGGCATCTGCAACCAGTGGGTGAGTTACTGCTCTTTCTAAAAGGCCCATGTTTGTCACCCTGGGACTTGTGTGATAGTGGGGATTGGACTACTGAAGTAGTGGGAGGCCTAGAGTAATAGGCTTAGCCAAAAGTAAAAGTATGTTCAAGTCCAGCACATAGTGGAAGTCAAGACATGTACAGGAGATGTGACATACATCTACCCAGTAATCTACATTGCCAAGCTTTCAGAAAAGAGTTGTTTAGTTTCCAGCGAAATGGCCAGGTATGGATTGTGGGAGCTGGAGGTGGGAGACCCCCCATCTTTAGTGACCAGGTCCACCTCTACGGATTTGCTCTGTGGATTTCTACTTTGCCTCATGCACTTGGCCAGTGATGAGGGAAGTACTCAGATGTGGGATTGGAAGGAAAATTCCCTCCAGGAGTCAAAGGTTCTAAGGTGGTTTTGGGAGCCACAACAGGAAAACTGGTTCATTTCCCAAAATGGACTGCAGATCAAGTGGCTGGCGGGGGAGCCAGGCCAGTGGGGAAAACCCAAGTAGTGTACAAGTCAGGCTGTGTACCCAAAGCTGCGTGCAAATCCGGGTTGTGTGCCTGGTGGGTTCAGAGCCTGAGGGCTGGAAATAGTGAAAAAGTGTTCTGTTGTCTCTAATCTGCATTATCAGGAATGTAGCCCCGTGGGGGTCCATCTATGCTTTGTTTGTTCAGCTTGGATGTGAATAAAAGCCACACTGTAGAATCCCATTCCTGGTTTTGGACATTACAGTTATTGCTTCCTGTGTTTGGATTTACCTGGGTGCCCCTGTGCAGAGTAGCCAAACCTAGGCCCCCTGTGCCGAGTAACCTCATCCTCCCCGAACCCAGTCCCCACCACGTACTGCTGTCAGCTTCAACAGCATGCCACCTGTCGTTTTGCAAAAAAGGCAGGGGTAGGGGTTACACATAAAAATATATCTGATGCCCCAGGGAGAACAACAGTCTCTGGTATCAACTCAGTATTTTAGGCAATCTCCAAATATATAAATTTCCACTTGCAACCTCTCACAGAGAAAACTGCATCTTATGTAAAATACTCAACAGGTATGATTTTAAAACTAAAACAAATCGCAGAGCAGGGAATTTAACCAGAATTGTATCTGGCCACACTAGATGTTGCCGTTCTCTACACCTCTGTCCCCCACCAAGAAGGCATTGACTGTCTTAGATTAATTTTTGACACCAGGGAAGGGATGCAAAACCAAAAACAAGAATCCTACAAGAGATGGCAGAACTAATACTGAGTAAAAACTATTTTGAGCTTGATTGGAAATTCTTTCAGCAAAACAAGGGTACAGCAATGGGGTCTACCGTGGCCCCGGCGTATTTTATTTATTTATTTACTGAAGGTCTAGGAATTACAACCCTTTGAGTCAGAGACTCATTTGCAAAGGCTCCACATCATACATATATGAGGACAGGTACAGAGTATTACAGAATACTGCTCTAATACAGAAATACAGCAATAATACAGAAATACAGCAGTAGATACAGAGGCAAAGAAGGATAAAACATACGTAAGGGAACTCCGAAGGTGTGTATAGTTGAGGTCTATATTGGAGACACGAACATAACTGCAGAACAGATATTTTTTGATCATTATTAGCGGAGTTTATCTGCAGTTGCAGTGAGAGTTGGACATAATGTGGCTCCGCAGCTCAGATTTAAAAGGACCTAACCTGGGAATTGATATGATATAATCAGGGACTGAGTTCATTCAGAGTGGGACCCTGTAGCGAAAGGACCTTTGGCCAGCAGATGTCTTTACAAATGGGACATGGAATGTATTAGTGTCAGAACGTCTGGTGGCGCGGGCCTGCAGACTCTTTAGGAGGAGCTGGATACAGCCGGGGGGGGGGGCTAAACCCAACTGGATTTTTTGGGCCAGTAAACAGGTCTGGTAGTAAAGTCGCTCTTGAAAGTTTAGCGATGCTGACCGTTGGTAGAGGTTACAGATGTGCGTGAGCCGATCACAGCCTGTGGCCAGCCTGCAGGCTTTGTTTAGGGTGCATTTAATGTTGGTCAGTGCAGTGTCAGTGACAGTGCCATAGATGACCATGCCATAGTCTACCAGGGAAAGGATGGAGCTGGAGATGGCTAACCTAAGGGCATCAGGTGGGAGACAGGGTCTATGCCTGTAAAGGAGACCGATTCTGATGTTTATTGCAGAGCATGTTGACGCAATATGCTCTGAAAGTTAAGCGCAGAGTCAAGGGTAATCCCTAGATATTTGAATTTAGTAACTGGTTCCAGCATGGTACCCAATGAGGTTAGTATAGATATTTTGGACATGCTGTGTTTGTGTTGCAGGTGGCTGAATAGCATAACTTTGGTCTTTTTGGAATTGAGTACAAGCTTGTGGGAGGTAAACCAAGTTTCTACATGAGTGAAGGAGCACTGCAAGGATTTTTGGAGCTGGGTAGGGTCAGGGTGCTGACCAAAGATCACAGCATCATCTGCATAGAGGAGAAGGTGCCTAGAGGAGGCCATAGGTAAGGAGTTCAAGTATATTGAAAAAATAAGCAGACCCAGGATGGACCCTTGGGGGACACCTGACAGGATGGGGAGGGTAGTTGAGAGGGTGTCATTAATCTTCACTTGTTGGGAACGGCCGTGGAGGTAGTTGGTGAACCAGCCAGCTGATTCTTGGGAAATGCCAACGGAGAGGAGGGAGTTAATGAGCATGTTGTGATTGACTGTCAAATGCCTTGGAGAGATCAATAAGACTGACCCAGCTAAGCCTCCTTGGTCTAGGGCATCATAGACAAAGGAGGTGAATTCTAGTAGGGCAGTGGTTGTGCTGTGACTGTTCCTGAACCCGTGTTGCTGCTGGCATAGTAGGTGGTGCAAGCCTAAGTAATCAATAAGCTGATCAGCCACTATTTTTTCCAGTGCTTTTGAAAGGGGAGGGAAAATGGAAATGGGCCTATAGTTATAGTTGTGGTACGGTCACCATTTTTATGAATTGGCGTAATCACCACCTTTTCCACAGAGATGGGAACTGCCCTAAGCACAGGGACATATTGATAATTTTTGTGAGGGGTGTTAGGACAGCATCAAGGGTTAAGGAGAGCAGTTTTGCATCTAGGGAGTCACCACTTTGCCTAGTCTTACCTAGTGACCTGGCAAGGTATGAGTGGGCAGCAGTAGGGGAGACTGTTTTGAAGAAAAAAGGTGGAGCACTGGGGGTGGTGGAAATTGTCCAGCATCTATAGTGAAAAAGTCAGGGGGGAGAACAGTACTGAGGTCTGAAAAAGAACTATTGAAAGCATTTGCTATTAGGTAGGGGTCTTGGGTGGAGGGAGACATCATTGATAATAAGCATGGTAGGGGAAGGGGAAGCAGACTTGCCACAGAGTTCTTTTATATTTTCCCAGAACCTTTTCTCATTTCCTCAGTTGGCAATAAGGTTGGCCTTATAATAAGCAGCCTTTGCCTGTCGGATAGCCCAGGTGCATGAGTTTCAGGCAGCCCGGTAAAATTGTGAGTCAGCAAGGCTACTCTGACTGGAAGGGCGCGGTGCCACAGGTCATCACAGGCTTTCATTTGGTCGAGTAAGGACCGAGTTACCCGGGACAAATTTAGTTTTTACAATCCGCTTTACAAAGGGGGCATAAATGTCGCAGGCCGATTGGAAGGAACTTATGAAGAAAGACAGGGCGGTATCAACTGACAATTGGTGATCAAGTGGAGACCAATCGAGGTTTCGGAGATAATATCAGAAATGTTTCAGAGTCCCTTTCTTGAGTTGGTGATACCTGGAGATCCTGGGGGGGTGGGGGCTTCCAGCTGTTTGACCAGAGACAAGTTACAGGGGAGTGATCACTGAGTGAGTCAGAGAGGACCTTGACACTCTGTATGTGCTTGGGATGATTATTGAGTATGAGATCGAGGAGGGAATTTGGGCCCAGGTTTTTGTTTACTGTAGTAGGGGTACGGACCATTTTGGACAGATTTAGGGCAGCAGTTGCATCCCTGAGGGAGACGTACTGGGGAGCAAGCCAGTTTATATTGAAATCACCAAGTGCTATGACTTCCGAGTTATTTGGGAGCTGGGTGATAGTGTTTAGGATGGATGTGAAAGCAACCCTTTGGTTGCATGGGGGTATGTATACTGACATTAGATAAATCGATTTACCTGTATTGCCAGCATTAACCCTGATAGTGAGGGACTGTGCTCCCTCTGTGGGGTTTGATGTTGCAATATTTATGCCTTGCAGGTAATTTCAAAGATACAGGGCACTACCCCAACCCCGCTTACGCAGTCTGTTGGATCTAAACAATGTGTAGCCTGGTATGCACACAGCCGAGTCAGTGGTATGGTGCGATAGCCAAGTCTCAGTTATGGCTAGAGCATCAGGGTGGTGGAGGCTGACCCAGGCTTGGAGTGGTGCCAGTTTCTTTTGTAGGCTACATATATTAATGGTAGCCAGTCGTAGCCCTTTGTGTTGTGTTGTTAAGCGAGGGGTGTAGTCAGTGGGGCCAGGATTAAGGTGTATGTTGCCAACAAGGAGCAGGAGGATAATGGCTATCCTGGATAAGGTACTTTTTAAGATTTTCTTGTGAGAGTGCATCGAAGGGATTGCATGGTGGTGCAGTTTGTTGGTAATGTGGGAGTATGCAAAGCGCCATATTTCGTGGCCATATAGAAAAGGGGTAATCTTAATAACTGGGAGTAGGTGGCTTGGCATGAGGGGAGGATGGGGGGGTCGGACATGGTTATAGAAGCAGAAGTGTACTTCGGGCTGAGAGTCAGAGGAGGTGATTGGTGAGAGGGAGTGGGGGTTGTGAGAGGTTGAGTATGGGAAGGGCAGGAGGGTGGGGCGCTGAGGAAAAGGGACATCAAGAGGAGAATAAGCAATAGTGTCATATTGTGAGTGATAGTGAGATATAGCACTGTTACTTGTTATTTGTGGAAGTAATTAGTATCAAGTTAAACGTTGTTAGTGCTTAGAGGTTTGGTAAACAATAATATGTTCCTTCTGTTGCTTGGGGGGGAGTGAAAGCTTGTGGGTATCAGCAGGAATTTTTGAGAGGTAAGGGTCACACCAAGGCAACGCGTTGTGAAGTAGGAGGTGAGAGAAATCCCAGCTGAGAGACAATAGCAGCCTCTAGTGGCAGGTTCTGATAACCTGCCCATGGAAAAGTTGCCTGATTGGTTAAAACAGGTCAACAGCCATCTCTCCTCCCCTATAAAGCAACAAGTCGACCAAGGGTGGTGGTGGAGGCGGTGGGGAGCTGACGCATAGTGTCAGCGGGGGTCCAGTTGCGAGTTTGGAGTGCTCAGGTCTGCGTTCCTATCGAGCTGCTGTTCCCTCGGTTTAAGCACACATTACCTGGCTGAATAAATGCTGCGGGGGTGTCCCTGCAAAGCTCGGGGGAGGGTGTCTGTGTCCTACCCTCACAACCAGCACCCACGAGGGGAGCCTTGTGGTTCTGTTGGAGAAAGAGGAGAGCACAGTTAATATCAGGTGAGCTTACAGGCGGAAAGGGGAGGAGGGGGAGCTTGGACCAAATTACAGGGGGTAGGGCTACTATTGTATGCTCAAGCTTGTCAGCAGCTGCATATTAGGAATTCAAAATGGAACAGGCTAACAACTTTCCTAGAAGTTTCAAACTACGTAGTGAAAATGCAAATGTAAAATAGCAAACAGCCTAGCTACTCAACAGAGTCAGAAAAGCTAATTAAAACAAGGTGTTCTAACTATGTTGCAATTCATTTAAACTACGTGACTAAAGCACAGTGTTGCAAATTAATTCAAACATATTGACTAAAGCACATAGGATTAAATTAAGTACAGATAGACTGACTTTTTAAAGTAATTTGCTGCTAACAAGTACAGGCTCAGTGACTATACAGCGAGTTGGACAAAAACAACTGTTTGAATTGGGAAGTAGCGCCAAAAATTTTGCTCTTAAGGCACAGCAGCATTGTTGTAAATCATGCCACTTTGATGCTACAATCTATGCTAAAAAACAATTTTCACATGTGTGGGGACAGCAATTAAGGAACTTGGTTAAAATGCAGTCATGTATGGGATTCTATGAGTCCAGTTGCAAGTTTGGAGTGCTCGGGTCTGTGTTCCTATCGAGCTGCTGTTCCCTCGGTTTAAGCGCACATTACCTGGCTGAATAAATGCCTCAAGAGGATCCCTGCAAAGCTCGGGGGAGGGTGTCCATATCCTACCCTCATGACCAGCACCCACAAGGGGAGCCTTGCGGTTCTGGCCGAATAAATTCCGTGGCGGGTCCCTGCAGATCTCTGGGGATGGTTTCCATGTCCTACCCTCAGGACCAGCACCCAAGAGGGGAGCCTTGCAGCTCTGGCTGAATAAATGATGCAGGGGGTCCCTGCAAAGCTTGGGGGAGAGTGTCCATGTCCTACCTTCACGACCAGCACCCATGAGGGGAGCCTTGCAGTTCTGGCTGAATAAATGCCGTGGGGGGTCCCTGCAAAGCTCAGATGAGGGTGTCGGTGTCCTACCCTCATGGCCAGCATCCACGAGGGAAGCCTTGCAGTTCTGGCCGAATAAATGCCGCGGGGGGTCCCTGCAAAGCTCGGGGGAGGGTGTCCATGTCCTACCCTCATGACCAGCACCCACGAGGGGAGCCTTGCGGTTCAGCCAATGCATACTTGAATAACTTTGAAGAAACATATACACAATGTAGACAACAACACAATTAATACAAAAATCAGAACCTAGCTTTGATATATAGATGACATCTTTATTATCTGTCAGTGAACTGAGGAAGAATTAAAAAAATTCTGTGCAGAATTAAATCAAAAAGACTTCAATTTAAAATGTGGAATGAATTATAATAAAATACAGGTCCCACATTTAGATTTAATGATGAAATAAAAAAAATAGTAAAATAGACACTTCACTTTTTTGCAAAAGCACTGATAGGAATATGCTTTTACACAGTAGTTTTCAAGAACCAAAATTAAAAAACTCTATCCCTCATTCACAACTAATAAGGGTAAAACAGAACTGTAGCAAAAAGGAAGAGGCAGAAGAGGAAACTGGAAAAATTTGGAAAAGGCTTGAGGAAAGCGGGTACAAACATGGGACATTAAAGAAAACAGCACTACAAATCAAATTTAAAAAAAAAAACAGGAAGGGCCTTGTAGGGTGTGGAGGAGTAGATACCGGGACACAGCGGGTTGTTTTTTCCATAAACTACAACCATAAATTGACTGATACTAGAAAAGTAGTTAATAAACACTGATATCTGTTTTTTGGAGTTTTTTGCTAATTTCTTTGTAGTACCTCCTCGGCTGGGGGGGTGTACCTATGGATCTCATTTCAAAGGGAAGCTCTTGCAGCAGGTAATACCATTAGGACTAAGGCTGCCAGACTTTAGGACTCCTCAGTAAAATGTTCTAGCTAGCAGTCTGTGGTGGAGCAGTCCCCCAATGCCACCATAGTTCTTTTCCCACCATCGACACATGAACATCGGATCTATGGATGCCATGGTTGCAGTTGATCACCTTTTTTCTCACACATCACTCAGTTTTATCATTACAAATAACCTTTCCTCGACAGTTTTTTTTGTCAGTTTCATGTCTTCATTTACACAGGGAGCAAAAATCAAAGTGTGCATGTGGAAAGCAGATCCCTGCTAAAGATGGCCATTCTGCCTGCCTGATCTGCCTAGGCCCAGACCAGCCAGATGATTTCTCGCACTGCCTCAAGTTTAACAATAAGACTAGGATTCACCACGCTAACACCTTAAAGGCCTATCTCCTCGAACAGCAAGTAGCTGCCATGCAGAAAGCCCCATCGGGACACAATTCATCCTTTTCAGCCAGGGAGTCTCTCCCCAAGGAGAAGAGATCAAGAGGGAAATACCACCGCTGAGAGTAGGAGTGGGCCAGATTGAAGTCCCACTCAAAGTCGCCTCACCGGGCATCTACTACTTCTACCTCTGACGAGAGGTCAGAATTGGTCCCCCCAGGTACCAAAGCATCTTCCAGGGACACCCACAAGAAGCTGACCGTCTCTACATAGGTGAAAGGCAGGGAGTCTTCTTCCCAAGGACAGCCATCCACTCAGATCCCCTTGACCCACCAACCCCACAAATATGGGTCAACCAATGAAGGACAGGCATTGGCTTGGGGGAAAATCTTCAGAGTCAGGTGCCTGAAAGTCTTCTGGGTCATCCAAGAAACACTAGAAGCCAGACAAACCCATGAAACGCTAGGAGGTCATCAGGTACTGGACGCCTCCCCCACCCGAACATCTGGTGTTGTCTGCTTCCCAAATGACCACTCTGACTCTGCATCAGAAAAGGAGCACGTGCCTCTGGAAAAATAAAAGCCATCGGCCCCCAAGGACTGGCTGTCAGCCCCAAAGGATCAGCCATCAGCCTTGGTGACCGATTCCCCAGACACGGGGATACTGGATGCCCAGCAGCCTCCATCTGAAGAACAGGATGTCAGGCCACCAGATACAGAGGATCTGACACCTGCTGTACCCACTGAGAAAGTGCCTGAGGACCAGATGCCACTACCTCTGGATAAGATGCCTGGACCCTCCTGCACTTTGAACCAGATGCCCCCCACCACCCGTCATTCCACTAGTGGAGGTGGGAGCAGTCTTTAATGTGTGGTGGAATACCATCAAAGGGGATCTTCTTCCCAGACCTAGGGATCCAGCCCCAGTATGTCCTCTACCTAGAGACCTCACTCCTGAGCGGCCTTTGTCAGGAAGAGTACACAATGGGGGATGAGATACTAACAACAACAAAAATGGAAAGGGACCTGGGGTAGTCATATCAGATGACTTAAAAGTGGGCAAGCAATGTGAGAGGGCAGTAAGGAGGGCTGAGGGGATACTGGGATGCATAGGGGAGAGGCATCACCAGTAGAAAACAGGAAGTTGTTATCCCTCTGTACAGACAGCTGGTGAGACCCCATCTGGAGTACTGTATGCTGTTCTGGAGACCCAATCTCCACAAGGACATAGACAGGATGGAAGCTGTCCAGAGGAGGTCAACTAAAATGGTGCAGGGTCTGCACCAGAAGACATATGAAGAGAGACTAAAGGAGCTTAATATGTATAGCCTCGAGGAAAGGAGGGAGAGGGGGGACATGATAGAAACTTTCAAGTACCTCAAGGGAATCAACAAAGTCCAAGAGGGTAGCATCTTTCAAAAAAAGAGGTGTGCAAGAACAAGGGGGCTCAATTTGAAGATGGAGGGGGGCGGCTCAGAGGTAATGTAAGGAAGTATTTTTTCACAGAGAGGGTTGTGGATGCATGGAACGGCCTTCCGGAGGAGGTTGTGGAGTCAAAAACAGTGGTTGAATTCAAGCATGCATGGGACAGTCATAAGGCAATTCTAGGGGGTGGGGTTAGAAAGAAGCAGGCTGCTGGTTAACTAGGATCTGCAGCTTATCCATTAGGTAGGGAAATGGGCAGACTGGGTGGGCCAAGCGGTCCTTATCTGCCATCAAATTCTATGTTTCTAAAGGAGCTCCCACTGCCAGACAAAGAAGACAGGTGGCCGCCCGGACTGGGCAGCCATAAAAGACACCCATCGTCCATCCCATCCACTAGAGGACATCCACAGTCGTCTTTAGGGGACGATGCAGGGGATTCGTCTTTGGATTATTCATCAGAAGATTAGCTTCCCATTCCATCTCCAAATCCGAGGGACTCACCAAGATCACCCCCAGATGACTCATCCTTTTTCGACATTATGCACCATATTCAAGTGCTGTACCAATGGGACACTGAAGAACTGGACCCAGAAAGGCACAGACTGGCCAAATATTTTTTTGAGGGGTCACAGACCCTAAGCCATTGGTCATTCCCCCTTTGGAGGAACCTTTTTAAGATGCGACCAGGTCCACATGGAGGCATCCAACCACTATGATCGCAGAACCTCATAAGGCCGATGGGCTTTACAAAACACCAAAAGAGGAGCCCTTCCTGGGCAAACATCCAAAGGCAGACTCCATGGTCCTAACAGCTGCCCATGGCAGGGCATAGCAACTGCACCACATGAGTGCCCAGCCACCAGACCCAGAATCCAAAAAGTTGGACCAGATGGGACACAAGGTGTACTCCTCAATAACTTGAACCGTTAGGTCACTGAACTTCCTGGCAGACATAGTCACATACCAGAAGTCCTTATGGGCAAAGGCAATGGCCCTGGCCAAGGCACAACCAGATTCAAAGGGTAAAGCAGAATTCCTTGCTGTCATTCAGTCTGGCATGGATGTTGATAAACATGTTCTGAGGAGTTCTTTTGACTCCGTAGATACAGCAGCAAGAACAGTGGCCACTGGCATTTGCATGCAGAGGCATGCTTGGCTCAGGATTTCTAGCTTCTGACAGAAGCTTCAGGATGCTATCCTGGATGCTTATTTTCAAGGACCTGTCCTCTGTGGTCAGGATGCTGACAAACTGTTCGCTGAACTTCAAGACTCAGGCAAAGCAGTGTGTGAAGTCCACAAAATGTACAGTTTGCAGCCACAATGCACATATCGCCATCCCTTTTGGAAAAATTAGAGACAGCAAGGAAGACACCAGACACAGCACAAGGGAGGCTTTAAAGAAGAGGCCACCCTGACCCTTCAGGTGCCCAGGGCCCCAAAAATCCAAAGGCGTCCAGACCTCCCCTGCCTACACCCTCCAACACAGCATGCTCAGATTACAGGCAGAAGAAGCCAGAATTATACTGGTAGCACTATTCTGGCCTCAACAGATTTGGTTCCCGCTGTTGCAACAGCTGGCATCCAAGCTGCCAGTTCCATTGCCCCTCTCCACTCACTTGCTCTCCCAGGAGCAAGGGACATTGGTTCATCTGGCCCTACAGTCCCTGCATCTGCATTCTTGGCTCCTGTGGACTTAGCCAGGGATAGCTCTGAAATGTCCCTCAGAGTGGCAGTGGTGCTTGTGGCAGTGAGAAAACCCTCTACCAGGGCAACATACGCCATGAAATGGAAACACTTCTGCTTGTTGGCGATTCCCCATTCCCTGGATCCCTTCGGTTGTCTAGTGGAATCTGTGCTGGTGTATCTTCTCCACCTGTCGAACTTGGGTCTCAGTTACGTGTTCATTAAGGTACATCTCTGTGCTTGTTCAGCTTACCATGCACCAGTAAATGGGAAGACTCTAGCACAGCTGGATATCAGCAAGACCTTCTTGAGAGGCATCTTGCATATCAAACCCCCTAGGAGAGACCCAGTACCAAACTGGGATCTCCTTTTTGTTCTAGAAAAGCTCACCTTGCCACCCTTTGAGTCAGCTGCAAGTTACGAGCTCCATCTTCTCTCTTGGAAGGCGTTATTTGTAGTTGCTATTATCTCAGCTTGAAGGATTTCTGAACTGCAGGCTCTGATGTGTAAAGAACCTTATCTTATTTTTCACAGGGACAGGGTAGCCCTGCGTACAAATCCAAAGTTCCTACTGAAGTTAGTGTCTGAGTTCACATTGAACCAGAACATTCAACTACCAGTTTACTACCTGGAGTACTCTAACAAAGGGGAGGCATTGTAACATAGTCTGGATATACATAGAGATTTGCGTTACTACCTGGCTAGGACTAGTTCCACCAGGAAGACAGACCAGTTTGTCCTTTTTGCACACACGAAACTCAGGGCACCAGTCACAAAACAAACCCTTGCTAAGTGGCTAGTGCACTGCATCACATTTTGTTACCAGCACCACAAAAAAACCCTACAGGGACTGGTTAGGGGCACTCCACCAGAGGGATAGCAACATCCTTTGCTTCCCTGTGAAATGTTTCATCAACAGACCTCTGTGTGGCTGCTACTTGAAGTTCAGTGCACACTTTCATGAAGCATTTCAGTCTGGATATTGCTTCCAGGAAGACAGCAGGTTTCAGCCTAGCAGTCCTTCTGGGACTCCTCTCCTAATTTCCAACAGCCTTTTTGTCCTCCACCCTTTCCAATCTGGGTTTCTTCTTGGGCATTGCTTGAGACTCAGTCCTAATAATATTACCTGCAGCAAGAGTGAGATAGTACAGTTATGTAAGAACTTACCACAACATTAGATCATAACGGTAGATCTTCGAGAGGAGCTCTTGCAGCAGGAGGCTTTCCAACCCACCTGCCCCCGGGGACAAATATTTCATATTCTCTTTGGGGATGGAAGATCCTTTTCCATTCTCCATTCGTTTTTTTAGCCGGTCTCCGGGAGAACTGAGGTGGTGCCGGAGGACTTCCCCTTTATACCAGTTCTGATGTCGGGGTCCCCTACCATAGACTGCTAGCTAGAAAATTTTTTTCATGGGGTCCTAAGTCCTAATGGTTTTACTTGCATCAAGAGCTGCTCTTGTTGATCTATGGTAAGTTCTTATGTTACTGTACTCCCCCCCCCATCCAGCATGGTCTCTTCGGCCCCTGCCCTGGCTACAGTCAGAGCACTAACCTCCTCACCCTACCCTCCCCAGGCCACTTCACAGTGGGTACTTACCCTGCACACTGCAGATACCTGGAGGCCTGAGGAGGAGCTAGCTTGATTGTGTCCATCACAGCACCATTGGAGCCGGCTTTAATGAGTGCACTAAGGATTGTTTCTCCCGAGATTGCCCCCATGATGTGGGTGTGCAGTAATGCCAGGGACAATGCCGTGCATGCTTCCATACACAGCACATTTGACATCAGCCTACACCAACCCTCAATGGACCCTGAGCATACACCAGCCCCCAACCACTGCCAGGATTCAGTACCTCCATGGTTGACCTTTCACATCCTCCCCAGAGGAGGTGAGCAGTCCAAGGGATGGTCAAGCCCCCTCCCAGCTGACCCTCTGATACCCAAGGTCACTCCCAACCCTGGGTCTTCAGCGTGGTAAGAGGTAAGACACCAGCACCTCAGCCCTCTACACCACCCGGCTGAAAACACTGGTATCTAGTACAGACAATGAACACATATAAATATTATAAAGTAAACCCATAATTGCAGCCAAAAATGTAAAAAATACCAAGGACCAATTAATACAATCACAGTTAAAGCTACCAGAAAACAAAGAACAACTTTTGTTAGGACCACTAACGGCAGGAACGGTACTGTGCAGTAAATGTTCGGTAAGCAGCCATACATAAAAAAAAAAAAAAAAAAAACAGGTATACATACACCCACACACTGGACAAAAATTCAATATAAACCAACACATAGATTGTGCAACAATGGGCGATGTATATATCATACAATGTCCATGCGGCATGTTATACGTGGGACAAAAATTCAATATAAATCAACACATAGTTTGTGAAACAGTGGGCATTGTGTATGTTATACAATGTCCGTGTGACATGTTATACGTGGTACAAACGAGCAGAATGCTGAAAACAAGAATTCAGAAGTACAAAGGGGATGTCTGGAGAAGAGATGAAACATCCCCAGTAGCTACACATTTTAACACAGCAGGATGCAATGAGGCATCGCTGAGGTTTTGGGGACTAGGAAAAGTAATAAGATCAGAAAGAGGAGGCAGTTACAGAGATCAATTACTCAATGTAGAAATTAGGTGGATCTTCTATTTGAGAACACTAGAAAGTAACATCAGAATGAATGTAGAAGCAAACTGGCAGGTGTCTATAATGGCAGGCATAAATGAGTAGGGAGAGAATAATCCCCACCCATTAACTGAACTAATGGAACAGAAGTAAAAAATGGAGAATGAATTAGAACCAACACACAAGTCAGTACATATGAAGTAAACTATAGAGCAACAAACACTGTTACCTGTATTATAAAATGCAAAGAAAGAAAGAAATGTTTTGAGAAATTATGTGAACCAGGAACATAAAAATGAAAAAATGTGTCAACATCGTGTAAATAACTTGCAAAAAAAATTAATTACATGACTGATAAAAAAAGTACATTAGAATAAATACTGTGTTACATCACTATATAAAAATGCTTTAAAATAATAGGAATAAACATTTTTTTTTAAAGTTGAAAGGTTTTTCAAAACCATGAAGGTTGCCCATTTGACCTCTGGTTTGGCATACCTGTTGCTCAGCCCACCTGCCCAGACTGAGGATTGCATCGAGTAGTAACATAACAGCATGAGCAGAGGAATTGATGGAACAATCCCTATGTAAATATATTAACAAAGTAAAAGGAAGATGTGCTTCAAAAAGTAAACTGTTGGGGGCAGAGCCTGCCAGCATGATGATAGCAGTGTAATTTAGCTGCAGCTTACAACAGGGGGTTTATTTTACCATTATCTGCTAATTCAATATTGAAACAGAGATCTCCCAAGTGACAGTATGACAGCCGAAGGCATAACCTCTCAAACAGCACCTTTCTCAGCTTGATCAGAGGAGCCTACAGGTTTTAATCTTCTCTTATGAGATTCTCAGTGCCATGAGGACCTGGCCTAGACAGACCAGTGAGTCACAGACTCAGCAGCCAGTGCGGAGCTCCAGAAGTGACACTTTGCTTGCCTGACTTGAACAGAGCCAGTCGAGAGGGCATTGCACATCCCAGGACCATGAAACACAACATGGAGGTGGATTTGGGGGTCATGATGGCTAAACTAAGTAAGATCTTGATAGATACAGCTGATTTAAAGCAAGTTGCCAATTAAACCAACCAAGATCTGGCAGCCCTGGAATTGCGTGTGGCTCACAGTGAGCATTCAGTACAGCAGCACGAGTCCACATTACAAATGCATGCAGGAACTTTGCAAGACCATCAAAATAAAATCCACTATCTTCTAAACAAGGTTGATGATATGGAGAACAGGGCAAGAAGAAAGAAATTGCACATTGTGGGGGTACCAGAGGGTGCAGAAGGTAGGGACATGCATACCTTTCTGCGAGTGTTTCTGCCTGAATTGATCCACGATAATAACTGTGGTGCTCCAGAAATTGAGAGGACCCATTGCTCCCTGGTCCCCTGCCACCAACAAGGTGAGTGACCCAGGCCCATTCTTTGCAAGTTTTTGAGATATCCTGAGAAAGAGTTCTATCTGCAAAGGGCAAGAGAACAGGGTGCCTTTGAGTGGCATGACACGCGCATCCAGCTATATCAGGACTTTTCCCAGGACCTGTCTAACAGAAGGAGAGCCTACAGAGGGGTTAAATAGCAGTTTTACAAATTAAGCATCCCAACCTCCCTAAGATATCCAGCTCTTTTGTGGATACACTATCAAGGGGAATTCATTACTTTTGAAAGCCCTGCAAAAGCAGAGAAGTTTTTGCAGACTCATCAGCATGGTCAAAACTCCCCATATTTGCCCAGCCATCGACCACAAGGTGGTTCATTCTCTAAGATGGAGGTGAGCCATGAGGCCCCAAAGCAGGATTCCTTGACTTGCTTACAAATTCCAAGTGAAAACCCACCCTGGCAATTGGCATCAAGAGGTGGCCCCAAGACGAAATCCTCAACTACAGGGAAACCACTTGCAAGAAGGGAACATTCCAGAAGTCGGCAGTGGAGGTTTCTGCAATCAGATGCCAGCAGCTGTTCACCTGGAGACATGCCAATTAAACTAGGAAACAAATATGAGCCCTTGAGAGAACTCCTGCCTTCACCTCTGGACCTCTCTCCTGTCCCCTCCATGGTCCACCATTGCTTCTGAGAAGTCCAAATCTTACCATGGGGCATGGTCATCTCTCCCTGGTGACTGGGCAGACTGTGATCAAAATGTGGGGAAAGGAGATGAGGAGAACTCTCTTGAGCATCTGGAGGTCCTGTTAAATGCCTCCGAGGACATTATTGCCAGTGCTGACACTCCGCAGGAATATAGCGCCTGCTACACTTTCTAGTACAATATGGTGGGGTTTAGGGTAAAACCATGGTAATGTATACATGTATAAGTTTGTGCCTCCAGTTTAAATGGGGGAAAGTTGATTTACTATATGCCATGGAAAAGAAGGGGCACTAGCTGATCCAGCTGGGAGATAGTGGATGTGTTTGGTCAGCTATATAGCCAGACTTCCCCAACCCCCTTCGCTCTTGTGCCACGGTTTGATCCAGGCCATTAACAGTCTTTTCTATTATGGTAAAGGCTACTCACCCACCAGGGCACCTTGATGTGCACCCCTTTCTGTGTCTCATAGACTGTGTTTACAGTCACTCCCACGCCATAATAAGGCTGCTGTTTTGCCATGATAAGCGGCTCAAATCTGGAATGTTATGCTTGTAGGTCATGTTGGTTCAACCAGTCACTTCTTTAGTATTTTAAAGTAGAGCTGAGTTCATTGCATGAAGGGTTTGTTTATCTGTTCTGTTTCCTATGCCTAGCTTAAAGTGCCACTTCTCATGTTTGTTTTCTGAGGGCACTCAATATGTTTTCAGACTGCTTGACCAAGGGTGCATGGGTACCAGCCTATTTGACAGCTACTAGACTTGGACTTAGGCTGGGCCATTCCCGATGTTTGTAAGTCCCTTTGGCACAGTGTGGCCACCTCACTGTTGCATTGGGCCCCCTTCCACACTACTCTTTAGGGCAAGGCTGCAGGTATGGACACAATCTCCTCTCGCCTCCCTTTTTCTATTTCTTGTTATAAGGATACTGGGGGACTCTCACCCCCCCATTGTGAGTGCAGAAAGTTGTAATACAAGGAGGCTACTCACCGATAGATTGGCTTGCGGTTGCCAGCTTTGGTTATTGCCCCCAGAAGGGAGTTCTGGGAACATGGGGTTGCAGTTCTGCTCGGTTCTGATATAAGAACCCCACCCCTACTACAGTTTGGAATAGGCACAATAGTGTCAGGACAACCATTCCATGCCCTTACGCAGGCTATCCATGATCTTCAAAAGGCACAGTATAGAGGATGGCAGGAAGACACAGGCTACAGCGGTGTCCTTCCACTAGAAAATTAGGGAAAATATATGCACACTATTAGATGGAATTGGATACGACAGGCCTTACAGGTGGACAATACCCAAGAGGCAGGTAAGGGAAAAAAGACTCAACCGGCACGAGAGGTGATGCATACTAGGGCTACAGGGAGGGCTCACAACTTAGGAGCGAGGGTACTAGTCAAGTAAGGGACTGGGAGGACGCTCAAATATCCATTGGCCACCATTTTCAATCAAGCTGTACAACCCCAAGATAATGGATAGCCTAACAGACATAACCCTGACATCATGGAATGTCAGGGGACTACACTCCGCAATAAAAAGGAGAAAAATCCTGGCTAGACTGCGCAAACTCAAATGCCACATAGCGTTTTTGCAAGAAACCAAATTAAATCACTTGGAATCTAAGAACCTCACTAGAGAATGGGTGGGTAGGGAATGCCATAGCACCTCAGGAAAGACTTAAAGAAGGGTTTCCATTATTCTCCATAAGCACATTAAATGGGACAGAACCCATCACAAGGCGGATAAGCATGGCCGCTGGATACTGGTTAAGATGTCTACCCCAATGGGCCCTATACTGCTGGCATATATTTGTGCTCCAAATGAGGATGCGCCTGAATTATCTAATGTAGTCTCACCAAAAATAATGGACCTGGCAACTGACAACACGGGGATTATTCTGGGGGGAGACCATAATCTGGTCTAAGACTTTGTGCTCGACAGGTCCAACGCTAGGCAGGAACCCCATATCAACTCCCTCAAGACATTTCAGGGACTGCTTTCTTTGCATCAACTTGCTGACATCTGGAGGCTGCAGCACCCCTCAGAAAGGGACGTTATGTATTTCTCTGCAGCCAGAGCAATGGCAAGCAGATTAGACTACTGGTTTACTTCAGAAGGGATGACCACTAGAGTAACTGATGTTCATATAGCCCCCTATTTACCTGTCTGACTATACTCTGGTGATGCTGAATTTATCCGTGGAATCAACCACCAGGGGGAATCTAACTCCTGCAGGTTGGATCCATTACTGTTGACTGATGAAGATTTCAAATTCTTAGTGAAAGATGAAACAAAGAAATTCTTCCAACTTAATCCGCCCAGTTCCTCCTCTGTGTCAATGATCTAGGAAGCCTATAAGGCCACCCTCAGGGGAAAAATTATAGGTTTCACAGCTCATCGAAGAAAACAGCATGAGAGGGAGGCCCTGCAGCTGGAGTCCAGGCTAAAGCAAGCAGAGGCCGAATATAAAGCCAACCCATGGAGGCTTAAAAACAACTGCCTAGTGGCGGAGTTGACCAGGCTCCAAATCCAGCTTAACGCACTCACGACCAGAAGTGCAGAACTACATATTAGATGCACTCCGCACAAGAACTGGGCTGAGAGAGAGAGGGAAAGTCCTTGCTTATAGACTAAAAAAAAAGGCAAGCCAGTAGACACATTACAGTGCTCCGGAGTGCTGGGGGGAAGATGGTATATGACCAAAATGAAAAATTAACAACACCATGGCTAAATTTTACCAGGACTTGTATGTATCCTACATGGGATGGGGGTAAGTTCCACAACTTCATGGGCCATTTAACATTACCATCCCTGACCACCGCACAAAAACAGGACATAGATGCTCCACTGTCTGGGAGGGAACTTCGTAAGGCTATTTGAAGTATGGCCCCACACAAAGCCTCAGGGAGTGATGGGTACCCTGCAGATTTCTGTAAACTAGTGCATCATGAAGCTTCCCTTCCCCTATTAAGCATGCTTCAGGAAGTCCACTGCACAGGTGAGCGTCAGCCCTCCCTTAGAGAGGCCATGATTACCATTCTCTCCAAAGAGGGTAAGGATCACACGATTCCCAGGAACTATAGGCCAATCTCTCTAATCAATGCTGATGCCAAGATATTGGCAAAAGCCTTGGCTGCCAGATTGGCAACAATCCTACCAGACATCATTCACCCTCCCAGGTGGGCTTTGTAAAGGGGAGGCACAGTTCTGATCATATAAGGGCCCTAGTTATGCTGATGCAGGGGGCTGCAAGACTATCCACCCCTGTGGCGCTCATAATGATAGACTTTGAAAAAGCCTTTGATTCAGTGGAGTGGGAGTTCCCGCATGCTGTCCTGCAATGGTTTAACATAGGGCCCTACTTCTGTTCATGGATATGAACGCTGTATCAGAAGCCAGTTGGTAAGGTGCTGACCAACTCCACACTGCCCTCTCCTTTCCAGCTTCACAGGGGTACCCGGCAGGGCTGCACCCTTTCCCCACTACTTTTTTTCTTGGCTATAGGACCCCTCTCAGCTGCTCTGTGTACCCACTCCAACATCTGTGGTATACTGGTGGAAACCAGGAGTACCATGCCAAACTCTGTGGATAACTGTCTGATCCTGACTGGAGACATTACAAAGAGTTTAGAACCCATCCTAGACACCCTCAATGCATTTGGGACAATCTCTAGCCTCTGCATTAACAGAGCCAAGTCAGAGGTTCTTCCATTACACTCCCTAACATCTCCAGACATGATCAGTCCATCTGGCCTTAACTGGGTGCACTCTGACATTAAATACCTAGGGGTCACGTTATCCTCGGACTTATCCACCCTGACAGACAAGAACTTTATGCTTATCTGGGCCCAGCTATTGCACAATGTCAAAAGATGGGAGCATTTGCACTTGTCCATGGCAAGGAAAATAGCTGCCATGAAGCTGATGTTTGCACCTAAAGTGTACTATCTGGTTTATCACCTCCCCATATTGATCCCCAAGGTGTGGGTGCATAAATTTCATGCTCTAATGAGTCATTTTCTCTGGGGTCCCAAAAAGCCACGATACAGCAGAGCTACGTTAAGGGCCCTGTGGTCCAAGGGAGGCTGGAACCTACCAGATTTCAGCCAATATTCCCAAGCATTTCTAGTTTCTAAACTGTGCAAAGGGATGAGAAAATCAACCCCCCCAGGCCTGAGTGAGCATTGAAAAGGCAGTCTTGGGGGGCACGTCCCCTTTTTGTTTTTTGGGCCTTAGCCTTCCAAAACCAGTGCGGGAGTGGCTGACAATCAAGGCCAGCCATCGGGCTGACAAGCACTAGGCAGAACCACACATGTATGCCTGAACACTGGCCTCCACTCTTCACTATGGAACAACCTAAATTTGAGAATAGACCATAAACCTTTCTAGTGGCCAGTGTGGAGTGCCCTTAAGATCAACACTTTCCAGGACCTGGTTCAGGAGGATAACAAAACCTTTGTCTCCTTTCAATATCTGAAGGACCAGCACCACCTACCCAAGGAATGCTTTTGGCAGTGTTTGCAGCTCTGGAGCTTATATCGGTCTAGGTCCTGTTGGAACTGTATGGGTTATACTGCAAAGCCTGGGCCCCCTAGAGACAAACTTCCACTGACAGTCTGGATTCAACTGGAAAAAGGGCTGGTGGGCATGATTCAGGGATGGGTCAGCGATTCTGAGCCGGACCCCTCTTTGTCAGCCAAAAACAGGAGGGAAAAATTGTTGGGAACCCAGATTACTCCCCAAGAATGGAGCAGCTGCTGGAAACTAGCTCACGAAGCTTGCATAGACTGGCAAAGCCTTCTCATCAAAAACAAAGTCCTGCACCTGTGGTATAGAACCCCCTTCCAACTCCAAAAAATGGGACTGCTTAGCCATAATAAGTGTTGGAGATACTGGGCCTCGGATGCAGACCTACTCCTTATATACTGTGGAAATGCGAGCCCCTCCAAGCAGTATGGAGCAATGTGATACAATTCTGCTCCAGCATCCTGGCTCACACTCTGCCCCACTCCCCCAGTTTCTGTTTACTAGGAATAGTCCCAGATAATAGCCAGGTCAGTAGCATGCAGATGCTATGGCTCACCCAAGCTTCAGTGGAATTCCTCAGAATTACCTTAATGAAATGGAGAACCACAGATGTCCCAGTATTCCAGGCCTGGTTGTCAGCCATGGCATCTCTAGTCTGTCACACCCGACTTGCTCACTTTAAAAAAGCTCTACTGGTGTTTTTGGCAAACATTTGGGCCCCCTACCTTCACGGTGTAACCTAACCCTTTCCTACCGTGCTGGTACCAGACACTAAAGATCTATTAAAACCCCCCTGAGCTTATGTGTAGAACTGTTTGGAATTCTGTACTGCCTTGACTGGTCTGATGCTGTTATGTTACCTGAATATGTCCTCTGATATCCAATCACCTTCCTTATTGTATATACACATGATGTGCTTACTATGTGTGTATGTTTAACTGCTGCGTTCATTGCCCAGTGTTGTATTACTATATATTCTTCAATAAAAAGATTAACTACAAAAAAAGTAAACTGTTGAAATAATGAGCCCATTTTGGTAAGTGCTCAGCTCTTTCACTAGATGGAAGAGTAGTATCAGGTTGCTTAGCAACCTTATGTATGCATGACCACTCAGTGGTGACGTGTCACTACGTTATCCCGCAGGAGCTCCAAAATGAGTTCAAGAGGAGAACAGCTAGCAGCGCTGTGTAAACAGAGCCATACGGCCATTTTCTCATCATGCAGCAATAACATTTACCCTAAAGAAGTCAGGCAGCATTTTAAGCTAAGCGAGCAGCTGTTTCCAAAATAAGGTTAACTAAAAAGAGCCTAAACCATGTGTTTTGGATGACAACAAACGAATTAGAATGGACCCCATAAACTTTAAGTCTTTACAGACTAACATGTAACACATAGAAAATGGCATAAGTAGCGTGAAAGAAATTTAAGGTCGGCCTCTTGTTCAGACAGCAAGAGGGTCAGACTTATTTAAGCAGCCCAAATAATTATCTAACAGAATACTAAATTGAAGCACTGAAGTAAAAAATATATTATTGTATTAACGGCTAAAATGGAGATGAACACAAAGTGCTGAGCCTTGTAAAAGAATAAGAGTGTATAAGGTTTTGGACTTCACAAAAAATGGTATGAAATGCTGTGCAAAAAAATTTACTAATACATGTATAAACATGTAGAAAGAAATTAAAACAATGAAAAAATAATTATGTATCAACAGAAAGAAAAGAAAAAACAACGAAATACCCTGTGAACAAATTCTTTAAAGGAGTGAAACATAGGGGAAATAAAGAAAACAGAATACACCTATATCTAAGTGTGGAGAATTAAAGGCCCCCCTGCACTAGAAAATGTTTATGATATTGATGATGGTAGCTCAAGATAGTGGACTACACACAAGATAGTTTATGAAATCCATATGGTTCTGTAATACAGAATTAGAAACCATTGCACATCTTGTAGCTGGATGTGAAGTACTCATGACAGAAGGCCTGTGTAATGAAAGACACAACAACATAGCAAGACTGAGCCACTGGAAACTATGCAAATACTGTAACATACAGGTAGCAGAGAAACACTGGAAACATGAACCACAAAGAATCACAGAGAATGAAGAAGTAATGATCACATGGGATCATCCAATACCAACAGCCATGAAAGTGGAAACAAGGAAACCAGACATTGAAATAGAAGAAAAAAGAACAAGGGTGGCATAGCCACCCCTATTGATTACAGTGTTGTGTGCACAGAGAGACACAAAATCATGAAATATCAAGATATGCAAACAGAAACTAAACTGATGTGGAATAAGGACACACAAATCATTCTAATAGTGCTTGGAACAAAGGTGATAATCAAAAAGAACTTTCAGGCACATTTAAATATGCTACCGATATTTGTGATACCATATGAACTACAAAAGGAAGCCATCCTGGGAACGCTGTCGCTCTCAGCAAACATCAAAAACTAATACAGTATTGATTTCATTGTTTTTTCAGCTATGCCCTGGCTTAGAAATGGGGTCCATTCTCATCATGACACTATAAATCCCTGATCATCTGGAGACACTAACCCCAAGAGAGGAACCATGCACAGTAAATGCTGCTATTCTCAGCCTTTGCTGATTGTATTGTGAGGCCTTCTGGCACCATACAATTTTGCTTAAATTTGAGTCAATCCAAATTTATTCATGGGCATTTGCATATGCTTCCAATGATGCTTTGCAGTGTTGGGGTATGTGCAATTTGTGTTTTCTTTAAAATTTGGCTGTATAGCCAATATCCGCCAGGATAATCCATGCCCTAGTGTATTTGCTCTGGGGTTCTTTTGTCGTTACCATATAAATGTGTTGAATGCAACAAGAGTTTTGGCCATGAGAGTGACCTGATAACACATTAATAGACTCTAGCATCCCATGTACCAGGCAACTAGGAGTGCTGTAAATTATGAACATACGAAATTGCCAGCAGAAACGGGCCTCATGGTCTATTGAGTCTGTTCGAGTGCTCAGCTAGCACTTCATCTCGCAGCTGCCCCTCCCCCTCCCTTCCAGTATCCATTCCCCTTAGCTTGTCCCAACCCCTCTTAAAACTGCCCATTGTTTCACAGGACACTATCTCGTCTGGTAAGTTTTTCCTTTTGTCCACTACTCTTTCGGTGAAAAAATGTCTCCTCATCTCCCTCCTGAATCTTCCCCCCCTCTAATCTCAATTCATGCCGTCTTGTGTCCATTCCCTTTCTCATCTTGAAAATCCCTTCTGTGTTGGTCTTATTTATCCCCTTTTGATACCTAAAGGTCTCGATCATATCCCCCCCCCATCCCTCCTCTCCTCCAGGTAGCTAGGTAAAATTTATTTTTATACAGGTAATACATGTCATTTGGACATAATCCAGTTTACAAGACAGACCTGTGTAAATTCCTAACTAGTCACATACAAATAAGTTCCATGTTAAATACATATAAATACAAACACCACAATATACAAACAACACGGTATACAAAAGACTTACAATAGCTAGATTATAAAATCTCAAAATCCAAAGGAAGCTTAGAGAAAAAAACATTTATACTCACAAATGTGAGCATATAGCTCCTTTATAGTATGAGTAAACAATGAATAATTTGGAATTTTCTTACCTCATCAGGAAGAGAATTCCAAAAACTAGCAGCCTGATATAGCAAAGACCTGTCCCAATATTTATTATAATGTTTACCTACAACTATCTTATTTAAGTGAACTGATCTTGTCAATATCCATTTCTGATAGTTGTTCACTGTAAATAATATTAAAGAAATTGGATGATTTACAGATGAATATTTCATTTTGTGTATTAAAGATAACCAATAACACTTATGATTTAAGTCTAAAGGTGACCAGTTCACTTTCTTCAACAATAGACAATGATGAATCTGATAATTTCCTTGTAATACATATCTTGCTATGTGATAATAAGTTCTATCTAATCTAGACAATAGAGTTTTATTTGCATTTCTATATATTAATTCTCCAGTAAATACATATTCAGCTTTCCCAGCCTGTCCTCATAGGGCTTGCTCTCCAATCCCTAGATCAAGTTTGTGGCTCTTTGTTGCACCCCCTCCAACAATCTGATGTCCTTCTTCAGGAATGGAGGCCAGTACTGCACACAGTACTCCAGGTGGGGCCTGGCCAATGACCTATACGGGGGGAGGATAACCTCCCTCCTTTTGGAGGAGATCCCTCTTGCAATACACCCCCAGCATTTTGTTGGCTTTTTCTGCCACATTCCTGCATTGAGCAGAGTTGTTCATGCTCCCCGTAATGATCACGTCTAGGTCTGTCTCTGTGGAGGTCCACAACTGTACCCCATTCAAGTGATAATCCCTTCTTTAGTTCCTTAGTCTGAAGTGTAGAACCTTGCATTTCTTGCCATTGAACCCAAACTGCCATGTTTCCACCCACTCCCGCAGCTTAGTCAGGTCCTCCTGCAACCCCTTCCACCCCTCTGCATCATCAACCACAGCTCCCATCTTGATATCATCTGTGAACAGACTGACCTTGTTCTGGATCCCATGTGAGATATCTGCAATATCCCATGTGAGATATCTGCAATAAATAATTGCAGCCATAGAATGAAGTAAGGCACTAATCCTGTATCATAACCCCTAAGGGGGCTGGATGGTGAGATGCTATGACCTGATGAAAGAGATTCAAAGATCTACTGTTGTGGTAAGTTCTTACATAACTGTTATTTTCTTTGAGAATATCTCTTTTTATCAGGTCACACCTTTGCAATGAGCACCAAGCAGTAGCAAAAACAAACAGCTGGGCTGGTTGACAAACAGGAGTTTGAGAGTAGGCCCTCTAGAACAGCCAGGCCAAACCCTGCTCTTCTGCAGGATGCAATCTCCAGACTGTAATGCTTAGTGAAGGTGTGAACCATACTCTAGGTGGTAGCTGTGCAAATGTCAGCAGCTGACACATTTGTAAGACAGGTAACTGAAGTGGCCATGCCTTTTGTGGAATGACCACGAACCACACCAGGAAGTTTTTTATTGTACTTCCTGTAACAGAATGTAATACAATGTACCAGCCATTTGGATAGGCACTGTTTAGAAACTGGGGCACCCTCTTTTTCAATGGTGAGTACAACAAAAAGCTGAGAGGATTTTCTGTAGTGCTTGGTGTGGGTTATATAGTATCTCAGACTTCTGTGTGCATTCAGTGTATGAAGTAATTCTTCCCCTGGACTGGAATGCTCTGGATAATAGAGAGGAAGGTGGACGGTTTGATTTAAAGTAAATTCAGACACCACCTTTGGCAAAAACTTAGGATTTGTGTGTAAAGAGACTGTCTTTATAGAAAACCAAATAAGACGGCTCATACATGAGAGCATGCAGCTCTGAAATCCTCGAGCAGAAGTGATCGCTTCGAAAAATAATGCTTTTCATTAGAGGAAGTGAAGGCCACAACTTGCAGCTGGCTCACAAAAAGAGTCAAAGTAAACTTTTCAAGAACGTAATTCAGGTCCCAGGCTGGGGTTAGATAATTGATTGGAAGTTCTATGTGTAATATACCTCTCAAAAAGTTATGTGTTACCTCTAATTGGGCAAGTGTACGTCTATTCACAGGTACATGAAAGGCTGTTATGGCCAACAAGAAAAAATTACTCACCTTAGTAATGTTGTTTCTTCTAATGGATTCTTGCTATATTATGACATATGCAGTGAGTCCCAACCTTCGAACTGCTCTGGAGGTGAAAGAGTTAACTTTCCATGCCAGGCATGGAACTTTGAGCTCGAGCTCGGTTGAAAACTCTGTTGTTCTTCAAACTCAAACTGTCGGATCTTTTCGAGCTAAACTCACTAAGGTCCTGTGTGGAAGCTGTAAACCTACACCAGCCAACTGGCTACTAAATATAAGAACACATTTTTGGTCCCAAAACAAAGACTCAAGTCAGGAGACCCCAAAAATGAAAACACAACACCCAGTCACCCCAAAAAGGAGGGTGAAAAAAAACAAGGTGGTATCTACTAAGTGCCAACACTGCATCCCACCCACATCCAAAAACAGAGGTTCTGAGAGGGGCAGGCGGGGGGTCATAATATAGCAAGACTCCATTAGAAGAAACAACATTACAAAGGTGAGTAATTATTTCTTCAAACAACATGAAGTCTTGCTATATTATGACATATCAGAACTACACAGCAGTACCTCCATGGAGGAGGACAGAACCTACTTAGGAAATAGGCTCTGAAGCACAGCTGTGCCAAACCGAGCATCACTCCTAGCCTGGATGTCCAGAGAGTAATGCTTGGTAAAAGTGTGAACTGTTTTCCAGGTAGCTGCTTGACAAATCTCTAGAATGGGAATGTCCCTGGCAGCAGCCAGGGAAGCAGCTGTACCTCTGGTAGAGTGAGCCCTCAGGCCTGAGGGAGGAACCATACCCAGCTTTTCATAGCAGAATTGGATACAAGAGACAATCCACCTGGCAATGGATCTTTTAGTGGCAGGTTTCCCTTTACCAACCTCACCATAAGTGAGGAACAGTTGGAGGGAGTCAAACCTGTGATCCTTGGTACGCTCAATGTAGTAACTAACGGCTCTCTTCACATCTAAGCTGTGCAACCTCCTCTCGCCAGAGGAGGAATGGTCAGTGAAGTACACTGGAAGAGAAATAGATTGATTAAGGTGGAAATCTGAAACCACCTTAGGCAAGAACTTCCTGTTAGTCCTGAGGACCACCTTATCTCTATGAAAGGAGATAAAATCAGGCTTCACTGACAAAGCTTGTAATTCACTTGTGCGTCTGGCAGAAGTGATGGCTACCAGAAACACAGTCTTCCAAGTCAAATACTTAAGCTCTGCTGAAGACAAGGGCTCGAAGGGAGGTTGCATAAGCTGAGCAATGCAAACATTAAGATCCCAGGCAGGGCAGGGTCCCTGAATGGATGGTTGTGTGAAGCAATCCTTAAAAAACTTAGAGAATACAGGATGAGCTGAAAGAAGAGGGTTTACCTGCTGAAATAAAAGCAGACACAGCTGCCAAATGCACCTTTAGGGTAGCTGGTCTCAGCCCCAAAGTGTTTAAATGGACCATATAATCCAGGACTGTGGGTAAATCAGCAGATTCTGGGGAAATATGCTTCCCAGAGCACCATATGGAAACCTCTTCCATTTGGAATTGTAAGTAGCCCTGGTGGAAGGCTTCCTAGAAGCCTTCAATATATCCATTACACCTTGGGAGAGGTGTAGATCAGCAAACTCTTACTCTTCAAGAGCCAGGCCTTGAGAATGAGAGATTTGAGGTTCGGGTACCAAACCCTTCCCTGAGCACAGGTTAACAGATTGTGATTCCTGGGAAGACACAGGGGAAGATGGACTGCTAAGGACAGTAGGAGTGGATTCCAGGGTTGTCTGGCCCAATCTGGAGAAATCAGAATCACTTTGCAGGATTGAGATCTGATTTTGACTAGCATTTTGAACAGGAAAGGGAAGGGGGGAAAAGCATAGAGAAACTTCCCTTCCCAATTGAGAAGTAAGGCATCCAGAGGGACTGAGCCCAACACTGGGGGCCTACAGCAAAAAAGGGGAAGTTGGTGATTGTCTGGGGCTGCAAAAAGATCTATCTGCAGGGGTGCCCCATCTGGCAAATATTACCCCCAGGACCTAGGGATCCAGTGACCATTCGTGATGCCCTGGGAAATCCTGCTGAGAGCATCTTCCAGGACATTGACCTTGCCTGGGAGGTGAACTGCCATAAGGGAGGTGCTCAGGGAGTAAGCCAGAGACCACAACTTCATTGCCTCGGTGCACAAGGCCGTAGACCGAATGCCTCCTTGCTTGTTGATGTACCACATTGTAGTGGTGTTGTCTGTTCTGACTTGTACAACTTTGTTCTGAACAGATTTGGAAAAAGCTTGAAGTGCTAGAAAAACTGCTCTGAGCTCCAACAGGTTGATGTGGAGCAGAGATTCCTGAGGGGACCACAGTCCCTGGGTAGTGAGTCGCCCATGTGTGGGCACCCCACCCCAAGGGGATGCATCTGTAGTAAGGATTAAAGAGTGAGACTGAGTGACAAGGGAACCCTTGTCTCAGGTTGTTCTGATCCTGCCACCACTGTGAGGGCTTGGATCAGGGTTCGAGTTACTGGGATCAACTTGGTTAGAGGTCCTTTCTTTGAGACCAAAGGCTCTCAAATGGAACTGAATGTCCCTCATCTGAAATCTGGCTCCTTGCACTACTGCTGTAGAAGCAGCCATGTGTCCCAGGAGCTGCAGAAAATGCCTTGCTGGTCGAGAGACCTGCAGGGTGAATGAGGAGGCCAGAGAGACCAGAGTCCTTGCCCTGTCTAAAGGAAGGAAGGCTCTGGCTTCCTCTGTGTTCAGTTCTGCGCCTATGAAGGTGAGAAGCTGGACAGGCTCTAGAACTGACTTTGGAAGATTGAGAAGGAAACCTAGAAAGGTAAGCAGTTGCTGAGTTATCTGAAGATGTAACTTGACTTGGTCTGGAGACTGGCCTACTATGAGCCAGTTGTCCAGGTAAGGAAAGATGGCAATTTTTTTGCCTTCTTAGGTAGGTAACTGCTACTGCCAGGCATTTTGTGAATACCCTTGGAGCAGAGTGAGGCCAAGGGCATTGCTCTGAACTGGTAATGGCCTGAGGGCAGCTCGAACCCAGGTACTTTCGATGGGAGCTTCTGATGAGAACATGGAAGTAGGCATCCTTGAGGTCCAGGGACGCTAGCCAGTCCCCTGGCCTTAGAGAGGGTAAAATAATTCCCAGAGTCACCATTTTGAATTTTGGTTTTAAAAGGTGCTTATTTAGGTATCTGAGATCCAGGATGGGCCGCCATTCTCCTGTCTTTTTTGGGGTAAGGAAGTACCTGGAGTACAATCCTTTGCCCTGGTGTAGGGGTGGAACCCTTTCCATGGCTCTGAGAGCCAGGAGGGTAGAGACTTCTGCCTCTAGGGCAAGTGCCTCTGATGGATTTGCAGGTGGAAAGGATCTGGTTCTCATCTTTGGAAATATTTTGAAGCTGAGAACCAGTCCCTGACTTACTACTTCCACGACCCACTTGTCTGATGTTAGAGACTTCCAGTCCTGGACAAAGTAAGCCAGCCTGCCCCCTACAGGTAGTGGAGAATCGGCCCTGGCCACCTCATCAGGGTGCCTGCTTGGCAGGGGCTTTAGGCTGAGGGGTGGAAGCAGGTCTGCTTGTACCCGTCTGCCTCTCCCTCTAAAGAACCCCCTCTGGGCATAAGCTGAAGAGGAGGCCTGGGCTTGTTAAAAAGGCCTATGAAAAGGCCTGCCCCTGCCCCTGGAAGGCTGCCTTTGAGGAGTAGCCTGCCTTTCCTTGGCCTGTGCACTCCTATAGGTGGTCCTATACTCATCCATTTTCTTCATGTAATTCTCTGTCTGCTCCCCAAATAGAGAATTACCCACAACAGGAAAATCCATGGCCCTAGTCTGGGTATCCTGTGACAGGTTAGTACATCTGAGCCAAGCCATTCTGCAAAGAGCCACAGATGTAGCCATGACTCTTGATGACACATCATTAGAGTCCACTGCAGCATGAAATTGCACTGTAAGGAACTCCGTATCAGAGCCTGACAATGTGTACCTCTTGTCCATTCTCTTATCCACAGGAGATATAGTGTGAGGATTTTTTAGAATTTTTACTGTCTGTTTCCCAAAAGATTTATGCAAAGGAATAGACAGTCTCCTAGACTCTGGGATTTCCATCATTTCTACATAGTCAGGCTCCTCTTGATCATCCACAGCTTCCTCCATAGGGAGCTGGAGGGTTTCAGCCACTTTTTTATAAAACATAAAATGAGAAGGGGACTCAGAAAGCCTAGGAGGAGACACTCCTGAAGGTCTGTCTGGGGAGATGTCTGGTTCAATGGGCACATCCAGACTTTCAAATCCACATTCACTCTCTTCATACTCCTCTTCCCCCTCCTCCAGTTCATAAAATTCCTCTAAATCATACTCTTGAACTGGTGGAACCAACTGAACCGTACGCTTACCTGATGGTGCCGGTTCGGTCGGAACCGGGGAAAGCGACTGGACAATTTTAATTGCTTTGGCTATTTCTTCAGTGGTTGGAGAGGAAAGTTTTGGCTCCACACCAGTTGATTTCCTAGTCCTTTTTGCTGGAACCGACTCCTCCGAGTCGGCTTTCCTTTTGCCCGAGGAAGTCTCGCCCTGGTCAGAGGGCACTCCCTCCGGTTCAGTTTCAACCAAACCGGGCTGGCCATCCAGGTCAGCGGACTTTTTGGCCTCCCTTTCCCTGAACCTACCAACTCTCTTTTCCAGGGTAGCTGCAGGAAAATTTTTGCAAATCTGGCAGTCTGCATTGAGGTGGTCAAACCCCAGACAATAAACACAGGTGGTGTGGGGGTCAGCCTTAGCAAAGACTTCCCCACAGACACTGCAGTGTTGAAACCCAGTGGGCCCGGTTTTTCTTTTGGGTTTCTCAGACATAATGCCAGTTCTAACCAAACTTGCCCGTTTATGGCAATCCGCCAAGCAAGACTCTCTTATCGGTTCCCAACCGTGTCACGGGTCTTGGAAAAAACCGTAATGAAATCCGTTTTTTTTAGAACCGATAAGAACCGGTAACCACACTCTGAAAGACAGATTAATATATTTTAAACAACCTGATCGGTTCAAACCGAACCGATAAACCGTTTACAAGTTCCACACAGAAAAGTAAATGTAAAACCGAGAAAATAATACTTTAACTGACAAAATGAACCGAGCAGAAGGAGAAATCTCCGGAGCGACTGTTCAGTGAGTCGGAGTAAAGAATCTAACAGTTTGAGTTTGAAGAACAACAGACAGGGTTTTCAACCGAGCTCAAGCTCAAAGTTCCATGCCTGGCATGGAAAGTTAACTCTTTCACCTCCAGAGCAGTTCGAAGGTTGGGACTCACTGCATATGTCATAATATAGCAAGACTTCATGTTGTTTGAAATGCACCTTAAGGGAGGAATACAGTAGACTGGAGCCTGACAGAGACAGCAAGTATTCTAACACTGCATTTACTAGACAGGTAAGTGGATCCAGTTGTCTGGAAGTGGGCCATAAAGCAAACTGTTCACTTCTGAGAACATGTTTGTCTGTGGTAAGGTTTTCTGGCAGCCAACAAAACATCTGCCACTTTTTGTGATACTCCAAAATGAGCTCTGGCTATTCCTTCAGGAGCCATGCATGCAGATGTAGGGACTTCAGGTCTGGGCAGGACAGTGTTCCCTGTTCCTGTAACAACAGTCCTTTGCACAGCAGAAGAGGTACTGGGGTTCAATTGCTAGTTTTTGCAGCAGAGGATACCACATATGCCAAGGCCAGAGAGGAGCTGCGAGGATTAGAGTTGTTCCCTCCGTCTTCAGTTTAAGTAGTGGTCGCTGAATTAGAAACAAATGGAGGGAAGGCATACAGAGACCCCCCTTTCCAGGAAAGGAACAACACATTTTGCCAGAAAACTCCAGGCCCTGGATCTAGTGAGCAAAAATGTGGCGGTTTTGCATTGTGCGGGGATGTAAAAAGGTCCAACTCAGGGTATCCCCATCTGTCGAACAGGTCTTCAACTACTGAGGTCAGTGGTTTCCACTTGGGTATCTTTGACTGTGACCTGCTTTATCTGGCTGCAAAGATGTTTTGGTCTCCTGGAACATGCACTGCTGGTAGTTCTAGCCCATGTTCCAGAACCCAATACCATACCCTCATTGCTTCCCTGCATAGCATATAGGGATGGGCTCCTTTTGTTTATTGGTGTAATGTATTACTGTGATGTTGTCTGTCTGTAGTACCAGACGATCTGGAGTCAGATGCTCCTTGAATGCCAGGAGACTGTATAAGGCAGCTATCTGTAGGTAACCGATGTGTAATGTAACTTCCACCTAGTACCATGTACTCGGTGTTTGAAAGAATCATAGATGGGCTCCCCACACACAAATCCTAAAGCATCCTTAGCATGAGGATCTGTTTTTGAACTGAAATGAAAAAAAAAAGATGCCTTTTAAAAGACTGTGGCATTCCATCCACCATGTCAGTGCATTGCACAACGGAGATGCTACTAGCATCTAATGGTCTAGGTCATCTGTTAGCTGATCCCCACTGGACTCTAAGGGTCCATTGTGGTATCTACATATGTAGGCTGGCCAATGGTACTGTGATACTAGCCACTGCCAAGAGCCTCAGAAGGTGTAGGAAAGTCATTACAGGTATATAACAGCTGTTATACACCAATTGTGTTTGCACAATAAGGTGTTTCACCCTGTTCAGGTGGCAGGAATGCAGACCTCTGAGCTGGTACTGATTTTGGCAAATTGACTGTCACCCACAAAGCATCAAACAGTTCTCTCATTTGAGATAAGGTTACTGTTACTTTTTCCCTGGAGTGAACTTTCAATAGCCAACCATCCAGGTATGGAAACACATACAGGCCTTCTCTGTGAAGGGATGATGCTTCAACTGCCAAGCACTTGGAAAAGGTTCTTGGAGCAGAAGACAAGTCAAATGTGAATACTCTGACTTGATAGTGCTCCAACTGCAACATAAACCTCAGGTACTTCCTGTGAGGTTTTGTGATTCTGATATGAAGGAATACATCGTTCATATCAAGGGAGCATATCCAGTCACCTGCTTGTAACTTGGGAGTGGGACTCTGTAGAGGGACCATTCTGAACTTCTTGTATTCTGTGTAGAAGCTGAAGTCTCTCAGGTTTAGAACTGGCCTCGGATCTCATGTCCATTTGGGGCTAGGAAGTATCTGGAGTAGAACCATTGGTTCATTTGCATGTGAGGAACAGGTTATGTTACTCTTTTGTGTAGTAGAGCCTATATCTCTTCCCTCAACAGGGACATGTGTCATTGAGGATGAGACATGACAGGTAGAGGATGATCTGAAGTAGTGTCTAGAAGCTTAAGAGCATGTCCATTCACTATAATTTCCAGTACCTACTCATCTGAAATAATCTCCTTCAACTGGTTTAAATGCAGGCAGAATAATTGTCCTACAACTACCCCGGGGGGTAGTGGTGTTTGGGGGTGTACTGGGAGTCAGGCCAAAGCAGAGGGGTCAGTGACACCTGCTTCACTGTCTTTGGGTGCTTTTGTGTGAGCACCTGGTGAGAGAGGGGACAGCAAGCCTCTAGCGTGGTTACGTCTACCTTGATACCTGTAGGCCTGATGGGCTCCTCTGGTGGCAGGCTGAAAAAATTACTTCTGCCCCTGCCTCTACCTCTGCCTGTTGTATGGTACAGAGGATTTTACAGATATTCACATTCTGACAGATGATTGAAGATTCTGCAAGACTTCTTCAGCAGCTAGTCCAAGCAGTGTGTGCTGGACATCATTAGCAAATCCAGCTACCTTGAGTCAAGTATACCTTCTGAGACATGCTTGTGACAGCTGCCCTGGCAGATGCATCTGAACTGTCATAGGCTGTGTAGATTAAGTATTTCCCATCCTCAGCCCCTGCAGTGAGAGTTTTAAGCAGCTTTTTCTTGGCAGTACCTTCAGGTAATGCTTATACTGCAGTTAAAACCCTCCACCATAATATATTTTGATACTTTATAACATGGGCCTGGGTACTGGCAATAAGTATGCCAAAGGTGACTGATGCATAGATTATTTTCCCCAGTACAGCCAATCTCCATGACTCCTTGCAAGCTAGAGGCAACTCTGGTATCATGGTGCCTTGGCTATATCATGGACAGCTGTAATGATTACAGAATCAGTCTCTGATTTTCTTAGCAAGGCTTGTTAGATGGCAAATGGTACATCTTGTTACGCTTTCTAGGAACAACTTGGGTAGCATTAGGCCTATACTAAGTTGCAAATATGGAATCCTCCAATGTTGGATATATTGGTGGAACAATGGTAAATTGAGTTTTGGGGGCTTTCAAAAACTAATTGAGATTCCTTTTTGTTGAATCTTGCTCCTCTAATGTAAACCCCAAGGCAGCTTGCATTTGTTGCAGCATGGAGTAGAAAGAGGGGTCCTCTGGTAGTGACCTTGGGGTGTTCACCACAGATTTGGGCCTGGGTACTGGCAATAAGTATGCCAAAGGTGACTGATGCATAGATTATTTTCCCCAGTACAGCCAATCTCCATGATTCCTTGGAAGCTAGAGGCAACTCTGGTATCATGGTGCCTTGGCTATATCATGGACAGCTGTAATGACTACAGAATCAGTCTCTGATTTTCTTAGCAAGGCTTGTTAGATGGCAAATAGTACATCTTGTTATGCTTTCTAGGATAGTCATGGCATAGTCACAAGGCAATTCTGGGGGGGTGGGGGTAGGAAGAAGTAGGCTGCTGGTTAACTAGGATCTGCAGCTTATCCAGTAGGTAGGGAAATGGGCAGACTGGGTGGGCCAAGCGGTCCTTATCTGCCGTCAAATTCTATGTTTCTATGTTTGTCTCTACATGAGGACAGAGTGGAGCTGGTGGCAGGCATACACTGGCCATCCTCAGCGTAGTACTCTTCCTCCTCAAAGTCCTCCTCTATAATGAGGTCAGGATTGTATTCAAACAACAAGCTATAGTTTGCACTAGGAGTGTGGTGCTGCTAGACTAAATTCCGAAAATCAAAAACCAAAGAAAGTCGAGCACACACAAGCCTCATAAATTCAAGGGCACAGGTCTCTTGAAGAAAAAAAATTACACTTTATTATACCATAAAAATGAAGCAAATATATCGCCTGACGTGTTTGGATGAAACAGCATCATTTCTCAAAGGCTGAATTAGTTAATGAATCATGGCAGTTAAATATCCAGTTCAAAAAACATCACAATGACGTCACATATAATCCAGGGATCTGATTGGTTAAAAACAGTAATAGTAGAAAAATCTCCTACATTTATATCAGAATCACTCAAATATATCTTTTATATAATAAACCGACCCCCAAAAGTGCAATTTAATGATAAATACATTTGCTGATTGAGATATCAGAAGGGGGGAAGGGGTAACAACAAAAGGAAAGGAATGGGGAGAGGGGGTAGAAAAAAGGGGAATAGCAAGGATCCCTATAGAAGGGGAAATAAAAAGACCCCACATATAAAAATACACCAAAGGTCACAATATATAACTATGAATATACATATACTGTAGATACACCCCAAAATATGATGTGCATAACTAATGATAAGAAAGGGGAGGAGTTGAAAGATTATGCTATATATTTACAGAAACAGTAGCAGTAAAGAAGTAGGAGATGCTCTAGGATCCCTGTGACAGACACACACACACACACACTGCCTGACAAAAACAAATTGTCTGGAACACACATATAGATGAGGATGCCACTATCAATCACTTCATTACATGTAACATAGACTATGTGATTTACATACTCAAATGTCCATGTAACAGAAATATACACACACACACACATATATACACACATATATAGTTATAAAATGGAAAATGGGTAGGACAAATTATATCTGCTGATTGGTTGAAACACATCTCATAACCATGCATATATCAGAGTGCAACCACCCACCTGCCCTTTCACCCCCCTCCAAAACAATTCTGCCATTTTATAAGATAGATAACCTACTCTAGGGTGTGTGGCCATGCTTTGATATATATACACACACCCTGGGTGGTTGATGCACTCAGCCTGCGGCCTCATGCGTAACAACACACACCAAGACGTGTGCGTATCAGAGCATGACCGCACACCTTAGAGTGGGTTATCTATTATATAAAATTTACATATACACGCACATAAAAGAGTGCTAAAAAATCACAAGAGCGGTATCAGGAGAAAAGATGAGGCATATTCAGTTGCCAGATATTTTAGCAAAATAGGACATGGCATACCAAGTCTTCAGTTTATCGGATTGGACAAGGCAGAACCACCCCCCTGGGGGCGGAGACTGGGACAAAAAATAGGCTTAAATGAACTCTTGGAGACTGAGTTCATTTTTCAATAACAATGTTTTTTCTAACAGGGTACACCCAAGGAGCAGGACTTAATTTTACAGGGGTACCAGAGGAGCAAAATAGGGTTTACTAACACTGGGTTGATTGCCTAGCAACAGGGAGGCACTGGAGGATGCCCCTTCCCTCCCATCCCACCCACTCTGTGCTTGTCATACTTTATAGGCACAAGACTGGGGTATATTTCCTGCCAAAGGACAGGAAGGGCAGGACAAAAAAAAAAAAAGGAAGAACAGAACTAGTGAACTATCCTAGCAGAGACAGGGCAAACCGCCTAGAGGTACTACACCAAGGACAGCTTATAGGGTACTGGTAAAGAGGTACTGCTAGTTACTGGTTAAGGGAACCAGAAAGGACAAAGAAGGGCAGAATGTGGGGAGTGGTGCAATGCAGTGGCTGTAGGTCAGACATATTCAGGTTAATGTTCTGGATGCTGAGATGCTGCCCTATCTGCGTACACCTCTCTGGGCTGAGGTTACCAAACTCAGAGCTGAGGAAGCTTGGGTCAGGAAGAACTTCAACCCCATCCAGAAACCACCCAGTCCAACTCTGTTACCTCAAAGGATGTCAGGAAAGAGAGGAACATGGACAATGGTGTACTCAGGGAAGGTATTGGAGGCTGAGCATAGGCACATCCCAAGACCTATACCACTACATAATTACTATGCCCCACTGACAGTAGGGGGCTGCCAATCTGAGGAAGCCAGAGTAGTGCAAGGGATGGAAGTGGAGTCAACTGAGCTGAGGACCTCAATGTGGGGAGCAGGGGACCCCAGATGAGGAGGAAGTTAATCCTACTGGGGGACTCAATTGTGAGGGGAATGCAGTTAGGCACAGGAGGGGAAGAGGACAGGGAGGTGAGGTGCCATCCAGGCACTACTGCTAAGAGGGATGTCTGGACATCATTGTCCATATAAGGATAAATGACCTCACCGGAGATGAACCAGAGACAGTACAGTACAGAAGGAGTTCAGAAAGCAGGTAGCTAAATCTGTCACCTTCTCAGATGTGCTGACTGTCAAAGACATGGTACAGCACAGGAGCATCTGCACCAGGAACTTCAGCAAACGGTTGAAGAATTGATGTGACGAAAAGGGATTTGGATTCATTGGTGACTGGGAATCCAGAGGGATGGAGGCTTATTCAAAGCTAATGGTCTGCATCCATCCAGATGGGGAACTGAGCTCCTCAATGATAATTTTAAATACTACATTGGGAGGCATTTAAACTAGTTGTGGGGGACTAGGATGTAAGGGAAAAGGCTGTCCACCCCCAAAAGCTAGCAAGAGATAACAGGGAGTGGGAAGGGGACAAATTACATGAATTCCATATGTGAATGGCACATAGCAGAAAAAAGGTAGGGGAAGAAGGTAAGGGACAAATAGCATGCAACAGGGATGGGAGGGAACACACCACCATGAAAGGGGGAAGTAAGATCTGGAAGGTCATGTCCACAAAGGCCTGGAGTCTAGTCAACAAAGTTACAGATCTAGAGGCCACTAAACTGAAAGAAGATCTGGACATAGCAGCACTAACAGATGCCTGGTTTAGTGAAAACCTTGACTGGGAAGTTGCCATACCAGGGTATAAGTTGTTCAGGAGGGACAAAGCAGGCAAAAAGGGAGATGGGGTAGCACTGTATGTGAAAGAAAATATTAAAGCCATGGAGATACCAATGGAAGGAGAGACAGAGCTGCTGCAGGTGGCACTGCAGATGAAGGAAGGGTCCATTCTTCAGGGAGGGGTAGTCTACAGACCACCTGCACAAAAAGAGGACGCAGATAGGGAAATGATGAAGGAAATCAGGGAGATGTCCAGCAAGGGGGAGGTACTACTGATGGGGGATTCTAACATGCCTGATGTGGACTGGAGTATCCCAGTGGCAGCATTTAATAGAATTAGGGAAGTCCTGGATGAAATACAGGGGGCATTTCTGAGGCAGCTCATCAGAAAACCCACACAGAATAGGGACATGCTTGACATGGTACTTTCTAACACAGACTGTGTCACTAACATCACTGTAGGGATTCACCTAGGGACAAGCAATCATAACACAGTAAGGTTCAAAGTTAGAACAGAACAAGAAGCATTCCATGCTAAAATGAGAGTCTTGGATTTCAGGAGAGTGGACTTTGGGGGAAGGGTTAGGAGAGCACTGGTGGAGATACAAGAAGGGGAAGCAGTAGAAGAAACATGGCCACAAAAAGAAGGCCATAGAGGAGGCAACAAGCCTCTTCATAAGGCAGGTTACAAAGAACAGGAGAAGGAGGAGAAGACCACTATGTTTCTCCAAAGAAGAAGTGGCAAAAGTTAAAGGCCTTCAAGAAGTACAAAGCAATGCAGATGGCACAGAACAGGAAAGAATATCAGGAGAAAATGAGGAGGCTGCAAAAGCTGTTAGGAAGGCAAAAGCACATATTAAGGGGCACATAGCTGAGACAGTGAAGCTGGGGGATAAAACATTCTGCAGATATATCAGTGAAAGGAGAAAAAATAAAGCAGGAATAGTCAGAAGTAAGGGGAAAGGAGGTGAAAGTGTGGAGAAAGACAAGAGGAAGACAGACATACTGAACAAGTACTTTTGTTTGATGTTCACAGATGAAGGAAAGGAGAATGGACCACTGATAGAGGCAAAAGACATTACCAGAAGGGGGGTTGTAGACATGAACCCCTTTACAGAGGGGAGGATACTCAGAGAACTTGAGACATTAAAGGTGGATAAGACAATGGGGCCAGACGCAGTGCACCTGAGGATACTAAAGGAGATGAGTGGCAAACTAACCGCTCCCCTGGCAGCCCTGTTCAATAAATCATTGAAAACTGGGGTGTACCAAGGGACTGGAGGAGGGCAGATGTAGTGACAATCCACAAGAGTGTGAGTAGGGAAGAGGCAGGGAACTATAGACCAGTAGGCCTGACGGTGGTGGTGGGAAAGATCATGGAGGCATTGATTAAGGAAAGGATGGTTCAGTACCTGTCCAACAATGAGTTGCAGGATCCAAGACAGCATGGTTTCAAAGGAGGGAGATCATGCCAAACACACCTGCTCGAGTTTCTTGACTGGGTAACAAGGGTACTGGATCACGGAGTGGATGTGGCCTACCTAGATATCAGGAAGGCCTTTGACATCGTCCCGCAAAACCGATTACTAAACAAGTTGAGCAGTCTTAGAGTAGGGGCAAAAGTGGAAATGTGGGTACACAACTGGCTGAGCATCAGGAGTCATCAGGTTATAATGAATAAGGTAAGATCAGATAAGGGTTGTGACAAGTAGGGTTCCACCAGGGTCAGTTCTGGGGCCATTACAGTTCAATGTATTCATTAGTGACATCACAGAGGGTCTGGAAGGGAAGGTATGCCTGTTCATAAATGACACTAAGATCTGCAACAGGGTTGATACAGTAGAGAGGTTAGATAAAATAAAAAAAGGACTTTAAAAGACTAAAGGAATGGTCAACAGTATGGCAGCTGGGAATTATGAAAAAGTGTAAAATTATGCATATGGGATACAAGAACCCAAGTGCAGAGTGCCAACTGGGGGGAGAGTAGGTGACAACAACTAATCAGGAAAAGGATCTGAGAGTCATTGTAACTGATGACCGCGAAGTGGCAAGTTAGTGTGCAAGTAAAGCAAGAAAGGCAAAGAGGATGCTAGGTTGCATTGGGAGGGGTACTGCAAATAGAAAGAAAGAGATAATGCTACCCCCATATAGGTCACTTTTAAGGTCTCACCTCGAGTATTATATCCAGTTCTGGCGGCCCCATCTCAGGAAGGATATTGAACAGGTGAGGCAGCACACAGAAAGGCCACCAAGAGGGTCCAGGGCATGCACCCAAACAGCTATGAGGAGAGGTTAAGGGAATTAAATATATGTACACACTGGAGGTTAGAAGGGAAAGAGGAGATAGGATAGCAGTGTTTAAATATGTAAAGGGGATTAAATATGTAAAGAGAATAAATAAAGGAAAAATAAAAATCCTTAACATAATTTTATTTCACGTCCCAACAAACTTTGAACCTTAATGATCCCCAGAGTTTTTGGTCGGCTGTAAACACAGTCCTCAAAGCAACTAAATGAGACTGTACTATTTCCCTAAACACTGAAATGGGCATCCAATCTGACCCTGATACCATGGCAAATCTACTGAACAACAAATTCTTGAATCAAGACTCATACCTAACCCAGCTGCCCACCACGTCACAGACTACTGACAGGGTAGAATGACTAACCCCCCCCACCTTTTATTTTAAGGTAACATCCAAATCTGAGATACTATGCTTCCTAAAGAAGCTACCCAATTCAGGTAGTGTGGAAAGTGATGGGGGCAACACCTCAATTCCTTAAGGTTGTTGTGGAATTTGTTGCTAAACCACTGTCACATATAATAAATCTCTGATTACCTCTACTGTTCTGGCACTCTGAAGGAAGCCAGAATAGTCCCACTATTCAAGGCAGGTGGTCCATAACTTCCTGAAAACCATGGTCCTATGTCCATTTTGTCCCACATGGGCAAAATACTTGAAAAAGTGGTCCATCGTCAAATATCAGAGCACATCGAGAAATATGGATTGCTGTCCATTGACCAGCATGGTTTTAGGTGGGGCTTTAGCACAACCATGGCACTCACTATATTTACAGACCATGTCCTTACTGAAGCAGACAAGGGCAATCTCACGGGGGCCGTATCTGAGGATTTATCAAAACATGCAGTAAGGTTGTTCATTAGATCATGATAAATAACCCAACTTCCCTGGGCTTCCTTCCAGAACACCATAAAATGGCTCCAAAGCTACCCAATGGACAGAACAGAGTTGGTGAGACTAGGCAGGGCACTATCTAGCCCTCTTCAAGTTTGAAATGGAGTCCTGAAAGGTTCCGTATAAAGTCCCCAACTCTACTCACTTTTCATCAACCCCTTACTCATTGAACCCACAAACAGCAACAAAATAATGTATGCAGATTACCTTATCATTTACAGAAGTGATAATAACCTCCCCCTAATAAACTTAGACTTAAAAAGGTATTTCAGTGCCATGGTACACTGGTTCACACAGCACAGGCTCGTCAACGCCTTGAGCAGGTTAGAGACTTTAAATATTTGGGAGTCGCACTTGACCCAGCTCTTACCTTTGAGTATCACATAAGCAGAGCAATTAGGAAGGTAAATAAATGGATTGGAATGTGTTAACAACTCAAGCACCTTCTGTCTTCTGAGGCAAGACTTGCTATTGGGAGGGACCATCTCCTCCCTATATTAGATTACAATTCCCCAGTAATAGCCCGCACATCCCCGCAACTTCTTAATCGCATGAGCATGGCTTATAACAACATATGTAGATTCATCACACAAGCCCCATTTCACACTCATCACTGTCAACTTCACCAAATTCTGGGTTGGCTCTCCATTGTCGACCGTAGAGGGCTATTGTTTGGAAAACTCATTTCAAAAACATGGCAAGCTGGGATAACATCACCACTGACAGGACTACTAAAGCCACAATGCAACAGTCATGAGTTAAGGTCTTCAAACTGCAGGCTAATTGAATGTCCCAGATGTAACACAGAGATGGGTAGGAGAGTTCTTCTATGCCGCACCTGAAACTTCCTTTCTAGCAAACTACAGGCACCTGTTTCACCTCCTATTTTCAGGCTGCATTTCTTGGAAGCAATGTTAAGTAGATCTATATGTAGATGCTTTTCTAAATGACTGCAGGAGCTGGTCTGATGTATTATCTGCCGTTCTTTGTTAGTCAGATGCACTTACTGCCACATGCTTGGATGCTGAAAGATTTGTAATGTCTCTAGAGTTTGAGTATATTTGATTCCTCCATGTCTGCCAATGTAAGTGTTCCACTGTATATGTGTCCAATTGTGCTCCTCCCTTCATGATAATTATATGAGCACGTGTTTTTGCTTTTCTCTACTGTTCCTGTGTTGTGCCATCTAAATGGCCTGAGTCATACATGACAGTGGACCCTGACATCACAGTACCTCACCCGGTTATCAAATAAACACATAAAATAAGTAAATAAATAGATAACTAAATGAATAAATAAAAGTAGAGGAGGGCAACTTTCTACAGAGAAAGAAATGTACTAGGAAATGTACCAGGAGAAGCAAAGGGAGCCAGGGAGGTCAGTAAGGGAAGCCAAAGCTCAGACAGAAGAGCACATTGCAAAATCAGTGGGTAGAGGGGACAAGTCCTTTTACAGGTACAGTACATAAGTGAAAAAGAAAGGCAAAGGGAGGGATAGTGAGACTGAAGGGGGAGGATGGGGGCTGCGTGGAGGATGACAACAGTAAAGCTGACATATTGAACAGGTATTTCTGCTCAGTCTTTACTGAGGAAAAGGAGGATAATGGGTCTGAAGGGAGTACAAGGAGTGAGAATGGTGCAGAAAGAGACACAAGTCTCTAACACGAGAAAGGGTCCTGATGGAACTGGAAGTAATAAGAGTTGATAAAGCAATTGGGCCAGATGGTGTGCACCCCAGGGTCCTTAAAGAACTAAGAGAGGTGGTGGCTGAATCTCTGGCTATCCTGTTTAGCCGATCCCTGGGAAACAGGGGAGGTACCCAAAGACTGGAGGACAGCAGATGTAGTCCCCTTATACAAAAGTGGGAACAAAGAGGAAGTGGAGAACTACAGGCCAGTCAGCCTCACCTCAGTAGTGGGGAAGATCATGAAAGCATTACTGAAGGAGAGATTGGTGGAACATCCGGTTGTCAATGGACTACAGGACCCAAGGCAGCATGGTTTCACCAGGGGGAGGTCATGTCAGACCAGCCTCACTGAATTTTTCAACTGGGTGACTAGGGAGGTGGATCACGGGGAAGGCAGTGGACATGGCCTATCTGGACTTCAGCAAGGCCTTTGACACTGTGCCACATAGAAGACTATTACACAAACTGGGGAATATGGGTGTGGGCAGGACAGTAGTGTGGTGGGTAGGTAACTGGCTGGGCAGCAGGACACAGAGGGTGGTGGTAAATGGCTGTCACTCCACAGATGGAAGAGTGACCAGTGGGGTACCACAGGGATCAGTGCTGGGACTGGTCCTATTCAACATCTTCATTAGTGACATTGCGCAGGACCTAGAAGGCAGAATTTCACTGTTCGCTGATGACACAAAGCTCTATAACAGATTAGACACACCAGAGGGCGTAGACAGAATGAGAAGGGACCTGCAGAAACTTGAAGAATGGTCAGAGGTTTGGCAGTTGAAATTAAATGCAAAGAAGTTCAAGTTAATGCATGTGGGGCACAAAAACCCTGGCACAATATATTAGTTGGGGGGTGAGGATACAGCATCCACCAAGCAGGAAAGGGATCTTGAGGTTATCATCTCTGATGACTTCCAGGTAGGGAAACAGTGTGACAAGGCAGTAGGTAAAGCAGATAGAATGCTGGGATGCATAGGCAGGGGCATCACCAGCAGGAAAAGGGAGGTCATAATTCCACTATACAAGACACTAGTGAGGCCCCACCTGGAGTACAGTGTACAGTTCTGGAGACCTTACCTATGTAAGGACATAGACAGGGTAGAGAAGGTTCAGAGGTGGGCAACAAAGACGGTACATGGATTGCATCACAAGTCTTATGAGGGCAGGTTGAAGGAATTGAATATGTACTCCTTGGAGGAGAGGAGGGAGAGAGGGGGGGCATGATAGAGACATACAACTATCTTACAGGGAGGAACAGGGTGCAGGAATACACTATTTTTAAGCGAAAAAGATGTTCCAGGACTAGAGGGCATGGGATGAAGTTGGAGGAGGACGATTCAGAGGAAACATGAGGAAGAATTTTCACAGAATGGTGCTGGACAAGTGGAACACCCTGCCAGAGGAAGTGGTGGGGTCGGAAACAATCGCAAGATTTAAGAATGCATGGGATAGACATAAAGAAATTCTGGAGGTCAGGGGTAAAGGGCAACAGACTTCTAGGAAAACATAAAGTGAACTTACAAGCTCAAATGAGCAGACTGGTTGGACCATAGGCCCTTATCTGCCGACACTGTCTATGTATCTATGTACTAGGATGAGAGGGCATGATATTAGGCTGGTAGGAAGACTCGGGGGTAATGTTAGAAATTACTTCTTCACCCTGGAACAAGTTACCAGGAGAAGTGGTGGGTGCAAACACCATTGAGGCATTCAGACATACATAGGATAGGCACAGGGGACTCAAGGAATCAGGAACATGGGTAAGTAAAGTTGCAGGTCTGATAAAATCTGCACAAAAGAAGTAGGAACCAAGCTTAAATGGGAAGACTAGATGGACCATGGGATCTTTCTGACAGCATCTACTTACTTGCTAACTTACTTATTACTTGCTAGCAGATACAGGCCACATGGTCTATCAAGTCTGCTCGAGTGTACAGCTAGCACTCCACTTCACAACTGTCCCTCCCCCTTCACAAGCCCACATAGATGAATGCCAAGTGAGAATGAACCAGATAAGGCTGTTTGTGGTACTTCCAATGAATGGGAGAAATTTGGCCAGAACACCGGGAAAATTCCCCTGTTCACCTCTAGGGAACCTTTGACATCCTGGTCTTTGGCCAAGATGATTGCCCCTGTGGATCCAGGAGGAGGAGGTCTGCTAACAGAGGAGACAGAGATGAAGGAATCCTTTTCTGTTCCTGTTGATGATGATGATGATGACCTGAACTTGAAAGAAGAATCTGATGTGCCTGTATGTTTTCTGGAATCTGATATGACGCAAATTGTAGAGAATGCCACAAATGAAGCTGAGGTACTGTCTTCTTTAAATAATGATAATGATATAGCCACGGAAAAAGAGAAACTGGTGCAGAATTTACTGAAGGCAGAAGAATGTTGTAAACTAAAGAGATAGACTTTAATGCTTAACTATCAAAACAACAAGATAGCCCTGTGTCTGCTGTCAAAAATTACACAGCAAAACAGCTGAAAGGTGATGTGGCAGGAGTTCAGCAAGTGGCAAGTTCAAGCACTAGTCCAGAACAGAACAGTACTCTCCCAGCTGGCAGTAGTAAACAGTGTTCAGCTGTGTGTCCAAAGCCGAGGCAGCGAGAAATCACTGTCACAGCTCCTTGTCCTGCTAAGAACCGACTGGGAACAGCATGAACAGCAGGACATAGTTTTTAAAATACAACACAGATACCAGCTGAACCACAGAGTAATACAGAGAGTGCATTCAGTGTAAAAACCAAATCCCATTGCTCTTAAGCTATACTTTCAGATGAGCAGCAGGATTTGTGAGTTTTGCAATAAAATTGGTCCCCTTCCCGTGCACTGGAAGGGGCAGGCAGGCTGGAAAATGAAAAGAGAGACTGGTTACCTGATGCAAGTGATGAAACAGTGCAGCGGTATAATAAAGTACCCTTGACAGAGGCAGCTTTTGATTCTGACATCCTTACAATTAAACACAGCCTGAGAAGGAGAACTTTTCACCTATCACTGAGCGCTCCAATGATAAAGAAACTGCAGAAACAACTGAAACAGACAGAACAAACTTTACTGGAACTGATATTGAGCAGAATACCAGAATGGGGCCTGCTGAATACATTTTGCAAAACCCTACAAAAAAAGCATGGCTAAACCCAATGTCCCAAATATTCAAAAGGGTTGCACCATGCGCAATAGGATTGCGCCAGCGCAAGTCCGAAAATGCACCATTCTGGGATATTCAGCAGGAGGCAGTTGCACCCCCAAATCACACTGAGCAATAGTGCAATGATAATGAATGTATGTGCAATTGAAGGAGGAGGAACCATACATAAATGGTGCAGTGCGATATTCAACAACATGCGCCATGCGCAATGCACAATAGGGGAGCAAGCAGAAGTTGCGCCATAGTGGAAAGTAGCCAAAATAAAAAGGAACAAGGGAGAGGAGCAAGAATGCTACAGGGAAGCCATAAGTTGCTGAACTATAGCCAGCCACACAGGCAACACACACACACAGGGCAGGACAGTGAAAGGGCACCTGGAACCCACAGGCTCAGGGAAGGTATGGGGAGCCACAGCCACAGTGCAAAAGGGGGAAGTGCCACACAGCACTGAGACCAGCACAGTCAGGTGTTCCCGGTGCAGGGGAAGAAGCAGCCAGGACAGTGGGGGGAGCACAGAAACAGCTGCCGGGGGGTGAACACAAGCCAGGGACATGGCCAGTGCCACCATCCAGATGGAGGCAGTAATGAGGGAGTGAGAAGACGTGCAGCAGGGGGGTGCGGCCATTGAAGGGCCCGTCAGCGGTATGCCCCCAACAGGCAGTACCAAGCCAGCACCAGCTTTGAGCTGTACAGTGATACTGAGATTGTGGGCTGGTACCGCCTGAATCGGGCAATTCTGAGGTGGCTCTGTGAGCTGTGCAGTGATGTGATGCAGGCACCCACACGACGGAGCCATGCTCTGTCAGTGGAGACTAAAGTGACAGCTTGCATGTGCTTTCTCACCACGGGTACCTTCCAGAGACCAACAGGAGACACCACAGGCATAACCCAGTCAGCCGCATCACGCCACCTGTACCCAATTCCTCAACGCACTGCTGCCACATGTTGCATAGTACATCCATCTCCCCAGCACACAGGCGGAGCACACAGCAAACATACAGGAGTTCCACAGGGTAGCACGTATGCCTGGCATGCTAGGGGCAATAGACTGCACCCATGTGACCATCCGCACACCACCTGGCCCCGAGGGGGCCACATACCTCAATCGCATTGGCTATGCTAGCATCAACTGCCAGGTGGTGTGCGATGCCAGGGGGTGCATAATCAATGTCTGTGCCATGCACCCTGGGGGAGCACACAATGCCTTCATCTGGCACCAGTCAGCACTGTGTCACAGATTCGAGAGTGGGGACATCCCCACTGGCCACTTAGTGGGTGAGTGTGCAAACCACACGGACAAACATAGGGCTTGGGAGGGGCATGGTCAGAGGTGACATGGGTATTGGCCTACATGGCTCGGGGCAGGGCGATGCTGATGACCAAACTAACCTCCACCCTCTATACACAGGTGACAGTGGATACCCACTCTGTCCCTGGCTGCTCACACCATACTGGTGGCCCGCGACCCCATCGCAGCAACGCTACAATGAGGCACACTCCACCACATGTAATGTCATTGAGTGGGTGTTCGGGATGCTGAAGGCATGTTTCCGTTGCCTGGACACCTCCAGCGGTGCCCTACAGTACAGCCCCTCAAAGGCATGCGGGCTATTCCTGGCCTGTTTCATCCTGCACAACATGTCCAATGAATGTGGGATAGCTGTACAGGTTGAAGAGGGGACAGTGATGGGGGCGATGGGGACGCTGGTGACAATGGTGACCCCGGCATGTGGGCGACGGGACTAACTGCTCCGGCTAGCACAGCTGCACGGACACCATCACGTGGGAGCACTTCAGCCAGCCCAGGTAAGTCATGGGTCACGTGCAACCACCAGTGGCAAAGGCACAACCCACAAACACGCATGGACACACACGGGGTTGCATGCTGGCTGTCAGGAAGTGGCCGGGCATGGAACCACACACACCACCGCAGGGATTAGGTGAGGTCTAACATGGCACATGGACACACACACACACACAAAACTCACCAGACATGCACAAAGAGTAGAAGGCACACCGACCCAGAACGCCACCCCTAGCCACACACACGTCCACAGACCACCACGCCCACTGCCTGTCATTGTGCATGTGTTAGACACTGGGCACCATTGCACATTGGCATACAGCATAATGCAGGCATCAACATGCTCATGCAACTGCAGACAGCAGCCGGGAGGGTGTGCAGATGGACTGCATGTGCGTGCAGGGCTGGGTACCCACCCATGCATTACCCACTGAATGACACAATGCACACACAGCAGCATCAGACAGTAGCCATGCTGGGAGACAGGTCAGTCATGCGCCACAGTGCCCCGGCCACCACGGACGCATGGGCGGCCCCGCTGAGACCCGCCAGCAGTGACAGGCTGACCACTGGCCTCATGGTGTGGCACCGATGGTCTCCCAGGGGTTCCACTGCATGAACATGACCGTGCTCGCACAGGGGTCTGCAGCACATGGAACATGCCTGCACCAAGTGTGCTCGGGATGTCCACAGCTGAACCCGGTGTTGACAAGGATGGTGTTGCATGATGCCGGGAATAGGGGGTGGGCATTGCACTGCACGGTGTCTGCGACGCATGGGCAAATAACTGTGTGCCCCCTGTGGCCATGACAGCTGTGATTGTATGTGTCAGCCTGTCAGTGGCAGTGGTCACATCCTCCTGCAACTGGTCCATCCCTGCCAGGAGCAGAGCAGTTTCTCTGCTGCAACGCTCTTCTGCCCGCTCCAGAGTCGTCCTCATTGCATCCACCACCGTCACAAGCCACATCTGCTGATTGACTGATGCTTGCAGTATGCAGGTGTGCTCATCCAAGAGGTCATCTGCCTGATCGGCATGCTGTCCCTCAGGATGTGCGCTGCCCTGGTGCTTAGCACCCCTTGAGGGTGGGCACTGCACGCCAGGCCTGGGCATGTCCACAGGCGGTGCACGGATGCCGCCCCCTGACACTGTACCCCCAAGCCCATTGGCTGACTGCTGATGCTGCCCCTCTGGCTGCCACTCCCCAGGGCTCAATGGTGCTGCCGCAGTGGCCCGCAACAGTCCCACTGTCCTGTACACACACCAGTGCTGCCCCACTGGTGCTGACAGGCACAGGCTGGGACTGTGATGAGACGCAGGCCTCCACGGCAGCATCATCCACAGCCATGGCCGCGATGTTACCTGCTATGTGGCCATCCTGTGGCACATACGTGTCACTGCCCATGACGTTAGCCACATCATCATCGGTGACGGACCCGGCACCAGCCCGAGTCCCAGCATGCTGGCATTCGTGGACACTGGGACACGGGCAGAGCCTTCTCCGCACCTGCTCCAACAACATCAATCTGGACATCCAGGTGGGCCCACTGTCGCACTGAGCCACGTATTTCTGTGGAGGTGGATGGGGCCCTCCTCCATCTCCATCTGACTGGCCTCAATGGAAAGGCCCACCACCGCTGATCCATGCAGATGCATAGGAGCTGTAAGGGAAAACAAAGTCACGTTACTGCATGTGACCTACCCTGTCCCCCCCAATAGACAGACCATGACCTACCATGCAGTGACAGGCTACCACTTGTCTGGAATCCACCTCCCGGAACACCCTCAATGGCGCAATGCTGCATGCTGCCAGCAACCCTCTCCTCCTGTGGGGTCAGGCGTAGCACCTCTGGCTGTCCCCCACCTGTCGCAGACCGTGCTGTCCTGATGGCAGCCACCTTCTCCTTAATCCTACTCCTGTCTGTGCCCATCTTCTTCTTGCACTCCTGCATGGAGTGCTGGTGGCTGCCATGCAGGTTTACAGCATGCGCCACCTCCTCCCATGCAGCAGCACAGACCTGTAGTGTTCCCTGGCATCCGCTGAGAAGTGGCTCCTGGTCTAGGTAGGCCTCGAACAGGGCATCCATCTCAGCCTTCATGAAATTTGGCCTCCTCCTCCTCCCACAGCTCTGTTCCTCTTCCTCTACAACTCGCTCGGTCATGATTCAGCCTGTGAGAATGACAGGTGTTACCTGTGACTGTGCAGTCCCATGCATGTCCCAAAATCCACAGTCCACACTCCCAAACAGCATGCAACTCATCAATAGACTGCAGTAGCAGACTATGGCCAGTGCAGCCCAATGTCACACTTTTATAGTGCAACCCATGCAAATGAGGTGAGGCGCATCTTTAAGTGGATGCAAATGCAGTGACTGCGCCATTGAATGGCTGATTAGCTGATTTGCATATGATGGCTGAATATCGTGCTTTTGCACTTTGCGCAATGTGTTGAACGTGCTGAGCCAAAGGCGCAGTTCAGTGACATCGCCAGTACACACCTAACTGCGCATGCCGGGTTCATGGCGCGGGTGCCTGCCTGCGCTGCTGACGTGCTGTGCATGGGAGGCAATGCAGGGCATGGCCACCATTGTGCCAGTGGCACTACAGGCGCTGTTCACCTATGGCGCACTGTGGCACTGGGGCGTCGTGGGCACACTGGGCAGCGGCAGGCCACTGGGAGGTGGCACACAGGCACCCAATCACGCTAGATGCATTGGGTTCCAATCATGCTGTGGCTGTCCGTGCGCCAGAGACCCTTGACCCTGTGCCCGACCTTTGCCCCCTAGGTGCCATGCATCAGGCATGGGTGCACCACTATCGCACCGTTCGGTGACAGCGCGATAGGGAATGGCAGTGCTGTACCACGCAGCATCTGCACGTGGCAGAAACGCACTGCAGAGCACCATTTTGACTTAACAGAGCAATAGAGATGGCGCAGAGGAGAGCAGCACAGTGGAACCAGGTGGAGATGGCAAACTTGGTTGCCATTGTGGAGCCACTTGTTGGCCCACTATTTGGTGAGGCACCCCTGGACAGGGCCAGGAGTCAGGTGTGGCAAGAGGTGGCCGAAGCCCTGGAGGAGGCCACCGGTATGGAAGCGAGCCGGTGGAACAGTGCCGTCACAGATATAGAGACCTAAGACGGAGGGACCCAGACCTGCTTGCCCACCTGCAGGCATGTGCCAGGAGGGGCACGGTGCCACAGCCAGGTAGGTGCAACATTCATACACTTTTATCTTCCATACGGGTATCACAGTTGCATGTCTGTGGCACATGGGGGGGACCATCTGGTGTTGGCCATGGTGGTGTTCTCAGGGTGTGAGGTGGGTGGGTCTGGCTGTGTGGGATTGCACACACATGGGGGTGGGGGGACTTTGCTACAGGATTGTACTGATGTTCCTTTCTCCATGTTTGCACCTTAGGCCCAGACGAGTGCCAGCGGGTGAGGGAGAGAAGGGGCCAGCAGGAGGACCATCAGTCCGGGAGGGGTGAAGGTCCACAGAGGTGCAGGGACCAGCCTGATGATGGTGAGTGCCTTACATCTGTGATTACTATTGCATGCTGTGTAACAGGGCGGGCAGCGGGGCATGGCCACCATCCATTGACACCACTGCCATGCACGCAGCACTTATTTGCAATCCCAGCACTGTCCAGTGGCACTGCATGTCTGGGAGGCAGCGTCAATGGTGGTCCATATGTGCACGGATACCTGTAGCTGTCCATACCTTCGCACCACATAGCCATGTCACTGAACAGCCACGATGGTGCTGTGCAGGACTTGGCCGGTGGGTGTGTGCAGCGGTCTGCATGGCTGTGTGCACCTGGGTGGGCAGGCCTTGTGGACACGATCACTGTGGGTGGTCACACACCATCACAGAGGCATGTACCATGGCCGTATGCCATGCACAGTGGTTGGGCTGCATGGGGCTGTGCATTCACACCTATTGACTCTGCTCCCTTGTCCTAGGTGGACGGCAGCTGCAGGAAATAAGAGCAACACTGCAGGAGATCCTACAAGTTGCCAGGGCCTCCCTGCCGATCCTGGAAAGGATTGACCGTGTGGGAGTCCGACGGAGGCATAGTGGGAGGAGCAGCCAGAGTGGGGGGTGGGGCTCCCGCTGAGCATACTTATACCCCTGATTTTCCCTACCCCCCCGGACCCACCCACACACCCCTTCTTCCCTCTACCATTTGTTCACCCCTGCCCCTTACTCACCCCCACGTTGTTTGTGGCCCTCCCCAAACTTCGTAAATATATGTAAATAGTTTTGTGTGATTTTTTACAATACATTTGCTTTGATATACCTAATGTGGTGGTCTCTGTTTTGCAGCGGGCTATAGGTGCTCAGCTGCAGTGGTGTGCATGGCATCAGGGGTGGTGCAGTCATGTGTGTGTGTGTGTGTGTGTGTCCGTGGGGAAGTGACTATGGTGTGGGAGTAGCTATCAGTCACTGTCTGTGGTGTGTGTGTTGTTCCCTGTGCACTGGATGACTGTGTGCAGTGGTCCATGGTGCATGCTCTGTGTCCATGGCACACCTGTCAGCTTGTCCATGGCCTGTGCAGCTGACACCCTTGCATGTCTGTGACCTGCACGGTCTGCTAGCATGTCAGTGGTGACTGTCCATGCAGGACAGCCACTGTACCCGTCACAATGTTGGGTTGCCTCCTATCACTGGTGTGGTGCATGCCTGCCTCGGGTGACACTGTGGCCTCTGCTGCTGTTGTCCCACCTCCATGATGTGGCTTGTGTGTGTTGCAGGGGATGTGCACCACTGTATGTCACTTGTGCTCTTGGAAAATGCTGGTGGTGTACAGCTCCACAGTGCCTGCACAGGGTGGCTGGCACTCCTGTGTCATGGAGGAGTGCTGGCCATGTGTACATGGTTTCCATGGCCACACGCTGGGGGCTTGGTTGCCCCGCTACTGTGTCCCTGTGTTGGTGTGCCCTTGGGTATGGGTGGGTGTTTGTCCATGCACTGTGTTGCATCTGGTGTGGTGCATGCTTCCATGCACCACTGTGGGTGTCTGCGCTGGCTGTTGTGGCCAGTGCTGGGTTGGGGTGTGTCCTTGGGAGGGTGTACAGGGTGCTGTACCACTAGTGGTGGGGTCCTAGGCATGCCCTGTCACGTGTGGGGTACCTCGTGTGCTGATGCATGGTCGGTCTCTCAACTGTACCTCAGGGGGATGTGTGTGGTGGCACTGTGTATGCAGTTGTTGCATCGCTGTGTGCTGCCACCCGCTGATGGGTGCTCATGGTGGGGCTGCCTTGCATGGTTCTGTGGTCCTCAGGGTTGCATTGTCACAGTGGGGGTGGTGGCATGGATGGGGTATTCTGCACTGGTGGACACTGCTCCTGGGCAGGGTGTCTGGGGATCACAGTGCAAGGTGTGCTCTGCACTGGTGGGATGGTGTGGCATGGGGTGGTCGGCCCTCCTTGTGTGCCAGTCACAGCTTGCCAGGGGGTGTGATGGGGCACCATGGGCCAGCTGTGGGTTGGTTGCTGGTCTCCATGGACCAGTGGTTATTCCAGCCCTCCCCCAGTTGTGCAATGCATGGGGTATGGGGGGACAACATCTGTTCTGCTGTGTGTTTCTCTGCCCATCTGTGGCATGGGTGGTGGGCCCCTGCCTCCTTAGTTGTGCTGCTGCATTGCTGCCCTGCTGCTGGGGGGTGTCCCTGGTTGCACTATGGCGCATCTGGACTGCTCAGCTGAGCATCTCTTGTTGCGCTATGGCGCATCGGATATGCTCAGCTTCATCTCTCTAGTTGTGCTATGGCGCAGGTGGTGCGATATTCAGTCGTCGGCTGTAGGCATATCCTGGTCTGCGCAGTTTTTGAATATTACACCTCTTGCACATGGGCGCAATGGACTTGCGCTTGCTCCTGCTGTTGCGCACTTTTTGGGTGCAGTTTGAATTTCTGGGCCAATGTTTATATTATCAGATTTGTTCCAGAATAAGGGAGAACCTGCACCTAGAAAGAATGCAGTCAGGTTAATTTTTAAAGGAGGCCTAAAGGAATCTCCAGACAGGTTATATATTGCTAAACAGCTTCTAAAAGGCACCATGACCTTTTTTTCTTTGGAAATATTTGCTCTAATACATCTGGGAAATGGCAATTACAATGTGAGCTTTAAAACTGTTTCCAGCTTAAATAGATTTTGGTCACAATACCATACCCTCAAAAATAACCCATTGTGGATCCCTTACATGGCCAGCTCTCTTACAAAACCAGCCATAAAGTACATTACCATCATGTTTCGAAATGAGGGGGTCCATGTAGAGGACATACTGTTTTAGTTGAGGCAGCATTGTAAAATCATGGATAAACCAGCTCCTATACTAGATAGTGAGCAAATATGGAATGGAGGCTGGAAAATCAAGGGGAAGCTATATTCTACTGACAATGGCCCGGTGCATTTGCCAAGTACCTTCTTTTTAGGCAAGGTTAGAGGAAGGTTATTTTACATGGGGCAACCCAAATCATGTTTTAAACGTGGCTCACATACTCACTTAAACTCAGTGTGTGATACACCTCATTGCAGCCACTGCTTGGCAAGATGGGAGAGTGCCTTATAAAAGCACTAGCAAACAGGCTAGAAGGAGGGGTGGAGCAACAATGGGGAAATATCAAAATTGCCATCACAGAGGCAACAAGCCTTTGTGTGAAGCAAATAAATAAATCAAAACAAAAGAAAAAGCCACTATGGTTCTCAAAAGAGGTGGCGGTGAAGGTTAGGGAGAAAAATATAGCATTTAGGAAGTATAAGGAAACACAGAAGGAGCAGGACAGAGAACTGTACCAGTTAAAGCAGAAGGAAGCAGAGAAGGTAGTCAGAATAACAAAGGCCCAAACTGAGTAAAACATAGCCAACTCAGTTAAGAAGGGGGATAAAACCTTTTATAGGTATATCGGGGAGTGTAGAAAGACAAAGGGAGGGATAGTGAGGCTGAATAGAACAGACAGTGGATGGGCAGAGAGGGACAGTGAAAAAGCAGGGATACTGAATGAATGCTTCTGTTCAGTATTCACAAAATAGGAGGTGGGGGAGGTGCCTAATCCAATTAGCAGAGGCACTCTGGATGGGGGGGTCGATCCAGTCCTTTCACAGAAGAAAGGGTTCTGAAAGAACTCCTAAAATTGAAGGTGGACAAAGCAATGGGGCCAGATGGAATTCACCCCAGAATTCTAAAAGAATTAGGCAGAGAAGTAGTGACACCACTGACTACCACTTTTAACAAATCATGGGAGGATGGTGAGGTACCTGAGGACTGGAAGAAGGCAGATGTGATTCCCCTTCACAAATGTGGGACCAAGACAGAGGCAGGAAAGTACAGACCTGTCAGTTTGACCTCTGTGGTAGGGAAAGTGATGGAGTCACTTCTGAAGGAAAGAATTGTTGAGTACCTAGAGGCCAGTGGGGCACAGGACCCAAGGCAGCATGGGTTCACAGTGGGAAGGTCATGTCAGATGAATCTAATTGATTTCTTTGACTGGGTGACCAAAGTAGTAGACCAGGGAGGCGATATGGACGTGGCCTACCTAGACTTTAGCAAGGCATTTGACAGAGTCCCACACAAAAGATTAATAGTCAAATTAACCAGCCTGGGAGTGGGTCCCAGGGTGGTAGCCTCCGTAAAACATTGGCTGGACAACAGGACAGAGAAAGTAATTGTAAATGGAGTCCACTCTGAAGAAAGAGGGAGTACTAGTGGGGTACCACAGGGTTCAGTACTGGGTCCAGTCCTTTTTAATGTCTTTATAAGTTACATTGTAGAGGGACTGGAAGGAAAAGTATGCCTCTTTGCAGGTGACACAAAGATCTGCAACAGGGTTGATACACAAGGAGGCGTGGAAAGGATGAGAAGAGACTTGGCAAGGTTGGAGGAATGATCAGAAGTATGGCAGCTTGGATTTAATGCAAAGAAGTGCAAATAATGCACCTGGGAAACAAAACCAGGAAAGATTACACAATGGGGGAGGTAGTAACAACAACAAAATGGAAAAGGGACCTGAGGTAATCATATCAGATGACCTTAAGGTTGGCAAACAATGTGAGAAGGCAGTAGGGAGGGCTGGGGGATACTGGGATGTATAGAGGCGAGGCATCACCAGCAGAAAACAGAAGTTGTTATCCCCTATACAGACAGTTGGTGAGACTCCATCTGGAGTACTGTATCCAGTTCTGGAGACCCCATCTCCGCAAGGACATAGACAGGATGGAGGCAGTTCAGAGGAGGGCAACTAAAATGGTGTAGGTTCTGCAAGAGAAGCCATATGAGGAGAGACTAAAGGAGCTTAATATGTATACCCTTGAGGAAAGGGGGGGAATGATAGAAATGTTTAAGTACCTCAGTTGAATCAACAAAGTCCAAGGGGGTAGCATCTTTCAGAAAAAGAGATGTGCAAGAACAAGGGGACACAATTTGAAGATAGAGGGGGGACAGCTCAGGATCAATGTGAGGAAGTATTTTTTCACAGAGAGGGTGGTGGATGCATGGAACAGCCTTCCTGAGGAGATTGTGGGGTCTAAAACTGTGGGAGAATTCAAGAATGCATGGGACAGACATAAGGCAATTTTGTGGGAGGTAGGAAGAAATAGGTTGTTGGTTAAACAGGATCTGCAGCTTATCCTCTAGGTAGAGAAATGGGCAGACTAGGTGGGCCAAGCGGTCCTTATCTGCCGTCAAAGTCTATGTTTCTATGTTTAGAATATGGTCATGTTTCTGCATCATGTGTTAACTTATTTAAATGCAACCTGTACGAAAATACAGGTCATGGTTATGGTAAATGCCCCAGGGCTTCCCATATCATGAAGACTGCCCATCTCAAGAAAGCCTTATTAACAAGGCCCAGCAAATACAGGCCCAATAAGTGGCCATGGCTGCTAATGCCAAATCTGACCTCCTCCCCCAGCTTCTGCTACACCAAATGATGAGGTTATTTCAGAAGCAAGAATAACCCCCTCCATAGCAATAAATCAGGAGGAAATTAATATTTCTAAGGAAGTAACAAGGAGAAAACAATCAGGCATTAGAAGAATCCAGACATGCAGGCATAGAAAACCCCGGAAGACAAGGAGATGCCTCCCCCTCCTCCACCTAATCTGGAAGATAAATTTACTAAAGTAATGGCAAAAAAGCAAAACAGATCAGGGAAGACACTTTCATATAAACACACAGGAGGAAGGAAAGGCAAGGAAGCTGTGAAGGACTCTTGGAAGAAGGGAAACAAATATTCAGCACTACTATCAGAAAAATCTGATAGAGTCAAGAGGGGAGTTGTCAAATTCCACATCAGTTACCTAGGCCACTACAGAGGCAACTTCAGACACAGAAGGGGGATGCGCATATTTCCTAGAGGACAAGAAGGAGAAGATGTGGCAAAACCCATTGAGCTAGGCCCTAGAGGTGCTTCTCATCTCTGTACGCCGATAAATATCTTCCCTATTGATATCCTCTGCTAATGTTAATATAATGAAAACACCAGCTAAAATAATTATGGTGATTAGTGTTCTAGCTCAAGAAAAAAGTGACATAATTTGTGTTCAGGATACCAGGCTAAAGACAAATACTGAATTACAATCTGACACTAAATCCTAGATCAAAGGGCCTTCCTTTTGTTCAATAGGCCAAGAAATGTGTGATGAGGTGGGGATTCTTCTAAGCAACCCCAACATTAGAGTCACTAAACTTGTTGATATTGAAGCAGGCAGAGCCCTTATGATAGACATCTCTTTTTTGACAGAATGGTTTAGGATAATAAATGTCTGTGCCCCACAGACAAAGGCACTTAGGGTTTCTCTCTTTTAAAAAAAAAATCTAGCCATACTTATATACGTCTAGATTACTGCTTTGGGCTGAAGATTTTAACTGTGTATTAGGGAGAGAGGATAGGGGTGCTAAAACTGATAAAATATTTTGTGACTCCGCAACTTTAAAAAAAAAAAAATCATCTCAGATTCCAAATTGATAGATTCATATAAAATCAAGTTTTTTACTGAAGGTAATATGTTTTTTAAGGGGCATCTATCAACAAGGATAGACTTTATATTTATTTCAGAAGTTTTGAGATTTGTAAACACTAATCTTCAAGTCAGAGAATTTTCTGACCACAAATCCATTACAGTAAAGGTCACATGGGAAGGCACTCCAAAATGTACGAAAAATGCTTGGAGGTTAAACGGTTCAGTATTAATGGATGAACAAATAAAAAAAGTCTGGAGAAAGGAATGGAAGGCCAGATTATCAGTAGCTATTTTCTATGAGAACGCTGCCCTCTGGTGGGAAGACACAAAAACTTCATGGACTATGTTTTTCCAAAAATTAACTAGAGAAATCATGAAGAAGAAATATTTAAAGTATCTTCAACTTAGGGCCCAGCTACAAAAGTTAATATCTCAAACAGAAACATGCAGATTAAATTTAGGACCCCAAGTCACAGATATCAAAAAACAAATGTGCACGATATAATACGACAGGGCGAAATCTTTAGCTCAAGAAATGAGATTTGGCATGAACTTAAGAAAGGTCTCTACTGACTCTTTTAAAGAATGCAGAAAAAGAGTATAGCATATAATTTTAAGAAGCTTGAGGGTAGATGCAGATCGCATCACCGCTTCACCTAGAGAAATAGTGGAAAAGTTAATTCACACTTTTCTGAGGTTTTTGAGGACATCCCAGTGATCTGCAAAAGTGAAGGTATGTTGGATACAATACCAAAGCTGAGAGTAAATGACAGTGCCCAATTGATTAGCCCTATACAAAAAACAGAAATAGAAGTGGCTCCAACCCCCCACCTCCACCTTAGGACAGTGTGCCTCAAAGAAGTATTGCCCTTCCTACTATCCTTAAAACCCACTGGTTCCATGGGGCCAGATGGAGTGGACCCAAGACTGCTTAAGGCCGCTGTCCATGCTATTGCCTTACCAGTCACCTGGCTTATAACAGATCACTGCAGGATGGAGTAGTCCCCAAAATATGGAAACAGGCTCATGTGGTACCACTTCACAAGGGCGGAGCTAGGAAAACAATAGGTCATTACAGACCCATCTCTATCCTCTGCTCCCTTGCAAAGCTCCTGGAGTGGCTGGTGTACTCCCAACTTAGAGATTACCTGGAAGGAAACCAACTTCTGACTCCCTCACAACATGGTTTCCGACAAAAACATGGGACCGACACTGCACTCATCAGGTTCACCTCTGACGTCCTCGTAGCTTTGGTCGAAGGCACCCCCACAGGGGTAGTCTTTATTGACCTTACCAAGGCCTTTGACCTGGTAGATCATCCCCTCCTGCTAACAAAGTTGAGTAGACTTGGACTTGACCAACATTCCCTGAACTGGTCCTGCAACTACCTGTCTGGCCATGCCCAACATGTCAAGTGAAGAGGTGCAACATCTGGAACACTACCTCTAAATGAGGGGGTCCCACAAGGTTCCATCCTGGGCCCACTCTTGTTCTCCCTTTTTATCAACGACCTCCTCTGCCACTGTGGGAGCAACTCCATGGTTCAATACGCCAATGACGCGGTACTCTATAGAACTGCCTTGTACCTGGATGACGTTGGGACCCTGCTCCAGTCAGACTTTGCCATGGCTGAAGCTTGGCTAGTTGAAAACCATCTGGTCCTTAACCCAAATAAGACCAAAGCTCTTCCGTTTGGACCGAAATCCCTGGGTCCCACCTCCTCCCACTACTTACTGTATCTGGTTCCACTATTGAGGTGGTCCAGTCCTTCAGATACCTGGGACTTGCACTAGATCAGGGGCTTAAGCTAAAACAACATGTTGATCTACTAACAAAAAATATACATAAAAAAATGGGCCTGCTCTACCGCCTAAGCACTAACGTGATTCCCAAAACCCGACTGGCGATCGCAAGGAGTATCCTCCTCCCAACCCTTACCCATGCCTCCCCAACCCTACTATGCTTAGCAAAGCATGACCATTGTAGTCTACAAACTCTGTCCCATAAAATTGCACCATTTGCCATGAAAGCTCATCCAAGGACCCACGACCGTGATATCCTTGCCTCACTCAACTGGCCTACCCTAAGCTACAGGCTTCAGTACCCCTATTAAGCTGGACATATAAGCTTCTCTATGCCTACCCTCCAGATGGGCTAACTGGGCTACTTGCTCCAAAGCAGTCTAGCAGATCACTCCGCACTTCGGGCAAAAAACTCCTGGAATTGCCCAGGCAAAATCCTTTGCCCATACTGCCCCTGCACAGTGGAACAAGCTCCCTGCACACCTACAGGAAGCTCCCTCCCTAGTGATATTCCTGAAGGGACTGTGCATGCACCTCCTAAATCATAGTCACTGCTTCTGTCCTAAAGGCTAGTTAACTTGCACCCTATCGTTTGGTGCATAAACTCTAGCCCCAAGCCTTTCAGCTGCTACTGTTGAACTTTGTAAATTTGCTGTATATAACTGCTGTCTACTGTGAAAACTGTATACTGTTATTGTAATCCTGTACGTTATGTCCTGTACTACCTGTATGTATTGCCTTGCTTTATGTAAATAACTCTGGGTTTCCCCTGAAAAAGGGACCCTCGGGGCCCAGTGGACTTACCCAGTTAACAACATTTAATAAATAAGTATAACGGGATTGAAAAGTGATTCAGCCCCAGGCCCAAATGGAATAGGAGCAGACTTTTATAAAACATTCTGTGAAGATTTATTACCGGCCCTGGAGATAGTTTTCAATCAAATGTTGCAGCAGAGGGACCTTGTGGACTCCATGTACAAAGCAACGCTAATATTAGTGTTCAAGAAAGGGGAGAGAGAAGAGCTAAAAAAACTGGAGGCCTATTAGTCTTTAGAATACAGATCTTAAAATATTAAAATCTTATTGAATAGGTTAAAGTTGCAGAACAATTCATTAGCCCCACTCAGACTTGTGGCATTCCAAGTAAAAACAGGCAGATAAGTTGGTATGACTTAGAGAAAGATTTCATAGAGCAGATAAAGAGGGTTTAAAAGGGTATTTAATTGGCCTTGATCAGGAGAAGGCATTCAACAAAATATCACATCAGTAAATGTATAATATTTTAAAAGAATACGGTATACCTGTAGAATTCATATGATGGATACAGACATTATACAGCAGTGCTTCACTAACCCCCAATATAACCGGGTGAATAGGAAAGGAGATTAAAATTCAAAGAGGTGTTTGACAGGGTTGTCCTCTTAGCCCTTTATTGTATGTGTTTTATATAGACATATTTTTAAGAAAATTGGAACAGGACAAAAGAGTAATAGGGTTAAAACTAAGCCCAAGTTAGACTACTATTAAGAGCTTGGCCTATGCAGGTGACTTAGTTTTGTGTTTAGATCCCCTAACTAAAGAAGAGTCCTTCTATGAACTTTGTCAATCTTTCTCACGGTGTTTAGGGTCCAAAATTAACTTTGATAAAAGTTCAGGAGTGACATTAGGAAATACCCCAATCCCTACTGACAATATGTTTGCAGGAATAAAGATAGCAGCAGGTTCAATCCAGGTGTTAGGAATTACTTTTGGAGGAGCAGATATGGGCAAACAGAATTGGGAAATGGGAGTATCAAGAGCTGCTACTTTGATTAATTCTTGGAAAGGGCAATAAATTACTAAGAAAAAAGGTGCTTTTAATCTAAACCCTACCATTATCCATATTTTTATATATAAGTTATGTGTTTCCCCTCCAGAGACATTGGTAGTAACCCTATACAGTTTATTCTTTCAAGTATTATTGGGAAATAGGTTGAATCCTATAAAAAGAATAATAACCTACAGGAAAATAAAATGGGGGGGGGTTATGTATTGTGAACCCGGTTGCTTTTTTTGCAGCTTGTTCATAGCATATAATTTTGGGGGCACTTTGAGACCAGGTAAAGCAATATGGAAAGAACAAGTAATGTATTGGATACATCCATACTTTATGGCATGGACAAATAAGAAACATGGTTCTTTGCATAGAGTTCCAATACTTCCAATATACGGAGTGGAACAAGTGGAAAAACTTGATAAAATGGAATATCACTAAAGAAGAGATTAAGATTACAAATAGGAAAGAAATATACTCCCACTTTTTACAGGAGGAGGATAAAGAAGACATTAGCTTAGGGGATTGTCTAGCAACTAGAGTGCAAACTAATTTAAGAATGTTGAAATTGAAGAGGATGTCAGATTTTATATGGGACACAGTATGGCTTACTTTGCATGGAAAATTGGGGGTGAGAAATAATCACAAACATAAGCAGATATAGAAGAAATATTGTGTTAGACAAGCATGTGCACAAACCCTGGAAACACAGGAACATTTATTTCTAAAATGTGAATATACAAAAGGTTTCTGGCCAAAGAATGGAGGGAATCCATGGTTTGCAACTTATCATATGATGCTTTGGTCTATGAGAACATTTTTTATTTTTATTTATTTATTTGTTCTAGGATTACAAATACCTCTGAGCCGAGGCTCTTTTACAAAGGTTCAACGTCACCGGTACAATTGAGACAATCATAAGCAAAGATAACAGTTTATAAAATAAAAAAAAGAGACACAGTTTTGTAGATGAAAAAATAAACAATAAGGTGAAACTTTGGGGAAGGGAAAGGAAGAGGGTGAAATCAGGGAGACTAAGTGGATGGGAGAAAAGGGGAGGTAGGTTGGGGGGACAGAGAGAGGAGAGGTGGAAGGCAGATAAGAATAGAGGTAGTGCAGCTGGGTGGCATTTGTCATGGGCCAGCAGGGGAGGTGAAGATAGAAGGGGGGATGCTGGCAAAGTGCAGGAGTAAATGTGGATGCAAAAGGGCATCTTCAGCTATGGAACCAAAAGACATGTTTAGCCAGAACAGTCACAGAGGTTGGAGGCAGTCAGTGTTAAGCAGAGGCAGGTCTTAAAAGTGCTGAGTAATAATGAGGATGAGATGTCGCTGGGAAGACCATTGTACCAACTTCTTGGCCAGTAAGCAAAGGATCTTTGGCCTTGTGTTATAAATGCAATCTGCGGGACTTGCAGAAGCTGAGGGCTCTAATCCCCTGGTGGCGTCGGGTGCGGATTCTCGCTGTATGAGGGCACAGACTTCGGGGGGGGGGGGCCCAGCATGATTGTTTTAGTAGTAATACAAGTTTGATGTTTTATTCAATTGGCAAGATTCAACCATCCAGTTTGAGAATAGAGGTCACAGGTGTGAGTTAGGCGTTGGGAGCCAGTGACAAGTCGACAGGCCTTGTTGAGGGCGGTGGATACACATTTGAGTTCGGTGGTTGTAGCAGAGCCATAAATTATAATGCCATAATCAAAGATGGATGTGATAGAGCTCTGGACTGCGACAACGAGGGCTTCGGGTGTCAGGCGTTTCCTATGATGGAATAGCAGGCCTAGCCGGGAGTTAGCGGCTTTGTCGATATGGTCGATGTGGGCAGTGTAGGAGAGGTAAGGGTCAAGGGTGATCCCGAGGTACAGTGGCGTGAAAAAGTATTTGCCCCCTTCCTGATTTTCTCTATTATTGCATATTTGTCACACTGGATGTTTTCAGGTCTTTAGACAAAATATAATATTAGATAAAGGGAACCTGAGTGAACAAATAATACTTTTCCTTTTTTACTTATTTCATTTATTTAATGAAAAAAGTTAACCAACACCAACTGGCACTGTGTGAAAAGTAATTGCCCCTAGTTAAATCAACCCAATTAAAGGGATAATTAGAGTCAGCTGATTGAACACAGCCAGGCTTGATTACAGCCAGCCCTGCTCAATATAAACCTCACTTATTTTGACCCTTACCATCAGAGTCACGTTGCCAGCACAAAGATTCAACAAGCACATTATGCCATGATCAAAGGAAGTTCCTGAAAAGATCAAAAAACAATTTGTTGCCTTCTATCAGTCTGGAAAGGGTTACAAAGCTATTTCTAAGGCTCTGGGACTCCATCGAACCACAGTGAGAGCCATAATCTCCAAATGAAGAACACTTGGAACAGTAGTGAATCTTCCCAGGAGTGGACGGCCTGCCAAAATTACTCAAGAGCGCGTAAAATCATCCATGAAGTCTCAAAGGATCCTAAAACAACATCCAAAGAATTGCAGGCTTCTCTTGCCTCAGCTAAGGTCAGTGTTCATGACTCCACAATCAGAAAGAGACTGGGCAAAATGGGCTTCATGTAGAGAGTAGCAAGGTGAACCACTCTAACCAAGAAGAACATAAATGCTCGTCTCTCATTTGCCAAGAAGCATCTGGATGATCCACAAGCCTTTTGGGAAAATGTTCTATGGACAGATGAGTCCAAAGTGGAACTTTTTGGATGACATGGATCCCATAATGTCTCGCATAAAGCAAACACAGCATTCCACAGTAAGAACACCATACCAACAGTCAAACATGGTGGTGGTAGTGTGATGGTGTGGGGATGCTTTGCTGTCTAAGGACCTGGATGACTTGCCATAATTAAAGGAACCATGAATTCTGCTCTGTACCAGAAAATTCTTAAGGAGAATGTCCAGTCATCCTTCCGTCAGCTGAAGCAGAAGCGTAGTTGGGTCATGCAGCAAGACAATGATCCAAACACAAAAGCAAGTCCACATCAGAATGGCTAAAAAGAAGTAAAATTAAAGTTTTGGAGTGGCTTAGTCAAAGTCCAGACTTAAACCTAATAGAGATGCTGTGTGCAGGATGTGAAACGAAGCAGTTCATGCTCGAAAACCTACCAAATATTACTGAATTAAAGCAGTTCAAGTAGGAAGAGTGGGTAAAATTCCTCCACAATGATGTGAAAGACTGATATTGAATTATAGAAAGTGTTTGGTTGCAGTCATTGCAGCTAAATGTGGCGTGAACCAGTTATTAAGTGTAAGGGGCAATTACTTTTTCACACAATGCCAGTTGGTGTTAGTTAACTTTTTTTCATTAAATAAGTGAAATTAAAAAATAAAACAAGTGTTATTTGTTCACTCAGGTTCCCTTTATCTGATATTACATTTTCTCTAAAGACCTGAAAACATCCAGTATGACAAATATGCAATAATAGAGAAAATCAGGAAGGGGGAAAATACTTTTTCATGCCACTGTATTTAAAGTTTTTGACCTGTTCTAGTGCGGCATCTTGTCTGGTGATAACAGAGAGTTGGAAGTGCTTATGTTTATTATGGGAGCTGCTGAAGATCATGGCCTGTTTTTTTTTTTTTTGATTAAGGATCGGTTTGTGCTTTGTGAGCCAATTCTCAACCGAGGAGAAGCAGAGTTGGAGATTTTCTTGCAATTTCTTCGGGTCCTGGTGTGTGGCAAGGATTACTGCATCATCAGCATACAGGGTGATGTGTTCAGTGCAGGAGTCCAGTAGGGTGTTAAGGAACAGGCTGAAGAGTAGGGGGCCCAGTATTGAACCCTGGGGGACTCCAGAGAGGACAGGTTTGGAATCAGAGTGCACATCTTCAATTTTTACATGCTGGATTCAGTTTTCAAGATAACTTTTGAACCAAGAGATTGAATCATTGGAGAGACCAGCATTTTTTATTTGGATCAGCAGGAGGGAGTGGTGGATAGTATCGAAGGCTTTGGTCAGATCAATGAAAATAGCACCAGTTAGTTGTCCATTGTCAAGGGAGCTATGAATGGAACTGGTGAATTCGAGTAAGGCAGAGGATGTACTATGACCTTTTCTTAAGCCATGTTGCTGTTTACAGAGAATATTATAATTGTCCAGATACTCGGTAAGTTGGTCCGCTACTGTACGTTCCAGTGCCTTCAATAGGGGAGGCAGAATGGAGATAGGGTGGAAGTTCGCATGGTCAGCCTCACCACCACTTTTGTGAATCAGGGTAACAGTGGCCATTTTCCATTTGTCTGGGAGTTGGCTAGAGAAAAGAGAGAGATTAAATACCATGGTGAGGGGCCCAAGTACCTCATCAAGCGTTAGGGCCAGTAGCTTGAGGTCAAGTGTGTCATTGCTTGTTCTAGATTTACTGATGGCTTTGGCAATGTAGTTTCAGACTTGATGTTTCTTTAGTACTTTAAAGTAGAAAGGTGGGTGACAGGCGTGGGTGGAGGAGTTGGGGGGATGGGAGTTCACACATCTTGGAAGAAGTCGAAGGGGAGAACACTAAGGTCTGTGAAAGCGATGTTAAAAGTGTTCACAATAGTTTTAGAGTCGAGTGTAGTGTGCCTATTTATGTTGAGTATGTTCAGTGAAGATTTTGACTGCTTCCCAGTGACATCTTTAATGTTTTTCCAGAAATCCCTCCCATTTCCCCGGGAGTTAGTGAGGGCATTTTTATAGTAGTCAGATTTCTGTTGCTGAATGGATTTGGTGCAGTCGTTCGGTACTGCTTATAATTCTGGATGTCGTAGTTGCTTACCAGAGTTTCTAGCCAGTTGCCAGAGGTGGTCCCTGGATTTAAGTTTTTTTAGGAGGTCTACTGACAGCCAAGGGTTACTGAGCGATTTAACTTTATGCTTTTGGAGGGGGGCAAATTTGTTACAGGCTTCATTGAAAATGTGAATAAATTGCTCCAGTGCAGTATTAGTATCTGTTGCCTTGAAGATGAGGGACCAGTCCTGCAGACTGAGGTGCGATTTGAGGTGGGGTAGTTGACCACGGGGTAGGACACTAATGATGATTTTTGGAGGGGGCTTATAGAATTTGTTTGACTAGGTACAGCTGATGGGAGAGTGGTCAATGAGTGAGTCAGGGAGGACTGACATTTTCGTGATCCAAGAGGGGTAGTTGGTTAGGATCCAGTCGAGTAGGGTGCAGGTCCCAGTTCTGTAGTTAAAATAGAACATGGATTGGGAAAAATATAAATTTAGAAACTATGTATATAATTTTGGCCATAATGAGATACGATATTTGGCAGTCCCGGTGTTTATGGTTTACTCAGCAAAGAATAATTGCATACATTGAAATGGATAGGAATATTAGGATTTCCTTACAGAAAGTATATGGACTTGATGCTAAAAGATGCACAGAAGAGAGAGAGACTGAAAGTACTTTGGATTAATTGTGAGCACTGGCCAAAACCTCCTTGAATGTTGACAGGAACAATATTGTTAAGTCACATTGTATGCTTATCTTGAATTTATAACATTAATATGTTTTCTTTTTGTTTTATAATTTATGTATATTAATGTACAAGTTTTGTACAATTTTGTGTCTGCAGTCCTTTCAATAAAAATTCCCCCATTCTTTTTGATAAATGCCATGAGATCTTTAACATCCACTTGAACTATTACCAATCCAGGCAGGTTGGAGCTCAGTTTAACATCTCATCCGAAAAGTACCTCAGAAGTTCTATGGGACTATGTAGCATACTTAATAAGTCTGGGGTGCCTAATCTCCATTTGGACTAAAGAAAGAGACTGATTGCTCAACATGTAGTGGACTATTACACAGACTACACATGTGTTTTTATAGCTTTAATTGAATGTGTCTTGATTGCAGAGTACAAGTTTGCACAGCACATGGTCAAACAGATGAAGTTCACAATGTGTTAAATGACACTGAGATCTTAATACAGCACTAACAATAGTTTAGATACAAGTTTTGAATCAGTCATTAGTCCAAGTAAAACTGGAGAGACCTTATTTCCATTTATAGGATTTGGATTTTCAGGCTGAACGACTATCCACAAGTTCTTACCTCAGAAAATACATAATAAATAACCTGAAACTTTTAATATTAATGAATTTGTTGTATTACAAACAAATATTTTAATGTTTGAAATACTAAATTGTGGAGTCTCCCTCAGTGGGGATTGAACCACCGGTGTGGATAGCAAAAGCAATGGCAAACCATAGAAGTAACACTGCAAGCCATACTGAAACTGTAGCTTATTCACAAAGACAGAGTGGTGCTTAGTGATTGTCATTACACAGCGATGTCATCCACCTGGCAACCAATCATCAGTGTAGTTCCACACAGCTGGGAGCCTTGCTGTGACTTCATCCATGGCAATTAAGTATACAAGAGACGGGTATTCCGGGCTAGCTGGTCCTCATAATAAGGACTGGTAGCCACCCATATGATGCATCATGCTGTGGTAAGCATCTATCTGTTGAATCATTCAATAGAACTAAACTGGGAGAGAAAATTCAAAAAGGTTAACTTGCAGTTGACCAAAGCAGTGGCATCTCCATGGAAGGTCCAGTGAGTATGGTCAGTGGTGGGAAAAGAACTGAACAGGCATGAGGCTGCCCACGTTTATATGGGAGGTGTCAATGTAAGACGTTGTGGGTAGCCACTACTGGACTGCTTAGTAAAAAGGTTCTGTGTGGTCCTAGTACCTATGGCTATAGTTCCAGAGGTTTGGCCTAATGAGATATCTTTGAAGAACACTGCAAGTCATATTGAAACTATAGCTTAGTCATTAATGTGCTAGGCATACAAACACAGAATGGTGCTTAATGATTAGTTGCCAGGTGCATGACATTATTGCATGATGACACCATCAGCGCAGTCACACACAGCTGGGAGCCTTGTTGTGTCTGTATCCATGACAATTATGTATACAAGAGGCATAAGTCATGGGATAGCTGGTCCTCATAATATGGACTGGGAGCTAGACAGAGGATGTACCATGCTGTGGTAAGCATCTATCTGTTAAATCTTAAATTAGAACTACAGTATAGGTGCCCCACATTTAACACTGAGCTTTTGTATGCACAAAGATATAAGCTCTTTTAAAAGTGACCTCTAGTTTTGTTTTGTTTAGTAGTGACCCCCATATAATGAAAAAGTAAATCAGTCATGAAGGTGAGAACTATTTATACAGTACTTTAATATAAGTGCTGCTAGACAGAAACATTAAGTGCATATACTGTTTAAACACTCCAGTGGCAACCTTTAATGATGTGTCTGGTGGTAATGCATCATTATCATTAGAAATACCCATAAACTTGCACTGTATAGACATATTATTATGTATGGTTAAGCACTTAATGGCATTGATTTAGTGCATTTAGAGCACATTTTGTAACCAAGAATGGCTAAGTGCTCTGACAATTTTGGTTAAATGTAATCATTTATAAAGAGTACCTTTTGAAATAAATTGATTGATAACATTTTATTTATTATCCAGGTACAAAACTTAGGGATGATATTCCTGATTTCAATAAGAATGTCCTGTACAAGTTGACAAATTAAACAATGAAGGATCACAAGAGTACAAAAGTACAAATGTTATTAAACACACAAACACTACTACACACAATGGTTCATTTCAATAAAAATCACATGTAGCAATTGAATTGCAATTTAAAATGCTTTCTTAGAGCTGTCTGGAATTCATATAGGGAGATTTTTGCTTTTAACTCTAGAGGTATGTTATTCTATGTTTTTGCCACCAAAGTCTGTATGGTAATACAATATCTCCAACCCTATTACAGGATCTAGACCAATACATTTTCATTGCATTTTTCCTTAACAATTATTCTCTTGCCTAGTTTCAAAATTAACCAGATGTCATAATGGATCAATGCTGTTAGAATTTATTAATTTAAAACACCAGGTTAGCCGTATAATTTCTCTTTTCTGTTCTGGACCCATCCAATCCAAGTCAACATACGTTTTCCATTGGTGTGTTCTATATTTACCAGAATTTGCAAACCTTGCAAGTTTATAGTAAGTCTGACCTATGTTTTTTCAATGCCTTTTTTGGGGCACTCCTATAAACCAATCCCCCTTATTCAAGGACAGGAATTATTAATTGTTGTACAAGTGTGATTTTCATCTTTCTTACAAGACGGACAGAAATTCCTCTTACTGCTCCTAGTTTTGGGGTAGAGTTCCTTACTACAGAATTTATGTGTTTTTCATGCATGAGTTTCTTGTATATTAATATATTTGAATATTTGTAAGCATTTGCATTTATAACTTTCTGATCGTTTTTGAATAATATGTCAATCTATTTTTTCTTAGATTTAACTTCTGTTGTAAAATTCATGCACTAAGTTTTTATGATTCATTAAAAGTTTTGATTCACAAAACCACTCTTCTATCTTATATATGTCGTCTTGTAATTTTTGTTCAAGAGAGATGCAACTGATTGTGGATGCCACCAAAATTGTGTCATCTGCATACAGCCGGACCTCATGATTTAAAAAATAAATAGATAAAATTTTTGTAGCTCCTGCCGCGGGCTCCACAGGGTAATCTGGTATGGCAATCTAGTGGTGGGGGGCAGACTTCTCCAGAGCAGTAGGGCCATCATGGGTCCGTGAAGCCCTGGCCTTTTTCCATTTTCTCCCTCCCTCCCTTACGCCATAAGCAAATCAGCTTCTGAGCCTCCCGACCTGTACTGCCTTCCAGCCACCACTTGCGGGCAGTCAGTGGGTAGGACAAGCCCCTTTCCTGGTGAGAGGAAAGCAGTCCTCCAGACGCTCAATCTTCTCTCCCTCCTGTCGACCTCCAGTGGCCCAGGCTTATTCCCAAACCCACGCTGCTGGGCTGGCGCAAAGTGTGGCATCCAGCACCTCAACCCTCAGTGCCACTGGGCTGGCTCGGACCTCAATATTTTTTTAAACCCTGGTAACCTATTAACATAAACGTTGAAAAGTAAGGGGCCCAAAATTGAGCCCAGTGGGACTCCTCTTTTTACCTCTCCCAATATAGATATTACTGTTCCCACAGACACACACTGCCTCCTAGTTCCCAAATATGACTTAAACCGGTAGTGTATTTCATCATGAACCCCCATTTCATGCAGTCTTAAAAGTAATATTCCACCAAATAAAAAGCATTACTGAAATCCACGAATGTTGGCCCCAGTACTCAGTCCTGAATTCACAGATATCACCACAAGATTATTAAAATCAACTAGGGCTGTATCTGTAGACCTCCCTGCTCTAAATCTGTGCCAACAGTTTGTTTTCAAAACATGTTGGTCCAAATACTGGCAGAGCTGTTTATGTACAAATGTCTCCATCATTATTTGATAATATAGACAGCTGGGCTATCTGTCTGTAATCTGAAGCTACCAGAAGATCCCCATGCTTAAATATTGGGATAACTTTCCCTAGTTTCCATAGATCTGTAATGTTGCAGTACAAATACTCCAGTTTAGTACGTGTCATTACCGATGCCAGAATGCCAGCCCCCAGTTTCAGAAACTTGGCTTCCACCCCATGCAGTCTGCTACATTTATTGTCTCTTATTCTATTTAGCTCTTTTTCAGCTTCCTTTGTTTTGATTACATTAAATCTGAACCATGGTTGACCATCTCCAATCCCTGTTGTCTTGTAGTTTTATATCAGAAGTACTTGTCCTGGGATACTCTAACCCCAGGTTGGGTAATTCTATGAGATACTGATTTAGCACATTAGCCACTTTCTTTTGACTGTCTGTTATTAAATTATTCATCACTGTACTGGGGTCTTGAACGGGCTGGATTTTGTAGTTTCTTGATACAATGCCAAACTTTTAGGGGGTCATTGACTTCTGCAATATTAGTCTTATAGTACTGAGATTTGGCTGCTTGCACCATATTGAGTTAATTATTACATCACTTTTTGAATATCTTCCAGTCCTCTAAGGGTTTAGTTTTTTTTTGGCTTTTTTCCACAATCTAATTTTTTAATCTTAAGTTCTTTTTAATTTTGTCCATTATCCATTGCAATCGCTTTTTTTTTTTTGTTTGTTTGCTTAGAGTCCTTTGTACTTTAGGAGCATGTTTGTTGACAATAGAAATTAGTGTATTATTAAAATCTTGCACAGTCAAATCCAGATCTGGGATTAAGGCTATTCTGTTTCAGTTTACACTGTGCAAACTCCCTCTAAAAGCACTTAAATTAAAGTGCCTCCAGTTTGTCACCCAATAGGATGTAGTCTCAGGTTATATGTTTGTCCACTCAATCTTAAATTTAATTGGGTAGTGATCCCTCACGTTAAGTGGTATTATATCAACTTTTTTAATCAGTAAATTATTTGATAGAAAACTGAGAGCAAAAATAGATTGCTATTCCATACTTTTAGTGCATCTTGTTAGCTCTTAAATCACCTAAGTCCCAGAATATCTAGGCTATTGTTTTTCCCCCTTTCTGATTCCAGTTGGCATTAAAATCTCCAATTAAAATAAGATCTACATGCTGAACATTATCCAATAACTTGGCCACAAGAACATCAAAATGGATCAGCTTAGTTTGGGGTGGGCATAAACTATCCATATTATAAGTTTACTTGTTATTAATTCCACCACTAGGCAATCCATGCCTTTGAGGTTTTCCAAGTAAATAATTCTATATGGTCCCAGAGTGTTTTAATATATAGCATGACTCCGTCTCTTTTCCCTCCAACTTTCCTAATATGTAAATACCCTTCTATCTGTACTTCTCTACAGTATCCTCACCATTATGGAACAACGTTTCAGTAATCCCCACTATGACTGATATAACCTCTTCAGTCCAGATTCTAAAAGCATAAACCTTTTCACTAGGTCCCTGATGTTTTCATGAGTTATGAGTGAATCAAGAAAAAGTACAGGGCCCAGGTTCATTTCAGTGTCGCCATTTATTAATAGCACAAATGACAAGCATTGGTTTGGATCCTGTGCACAGCACTTGTGTAATCCTAAATTAAGTTTCAAGATTCCTTGTTTATATCATTTCCACCTATTTGTAAAGTTAATTCTGTGTTTCATAATTGGTGTTTTTTTTATTTTAAGTATTTGACTTAATGCCATTTTACCAATTTAGACTGCTTTATTTTTTAATTGCTGTACTTTTTTTCTTTCTTTAATTCTGCAAACTTAGTATTTGTTCTCTCATTGGCCCCACTGAGCCCTTGTGAAAGCTCCAGGAGAAATAAGCCATTAATAATATTGCCTTATTAATTTCTTCACTATTTTTCGTCCAACTGTGTTATTAAATTAGATATTCATTAAAAGTGCTTGCCAAAACTCCTCACTGAAATCCATATTAATTTTAGGTTATACCTGCAAACTTAGAATACACAATTTTACCAAGTCACTTAGGATTGTTCTGCCACCACAATCCCACAAATGTCTTGCTCTGTAAGCAGGGGAATCCACTTAATTCAGCAGGAGTTATCTGGCTTGAAAGTTTGAACACCATGTATCAATTCACTATAAAGGAACCAGTTACTCAAAGCTGGCACCTTATGGGTAATAACTAATAAGCTCCTAGCCCATACAGATAAACCAATTTCTCTTGTCTGCCACTTAAGGTTAAATGAACGGGCTAAAATGGCTTTTATGAGGTGGTAAGGTGGGTCCTTCTTACCAAGCGTCTCTTACTCAAATGGCAGTTTGTAATGAAAAACAAAAGGTGCACCTCCCCCCCCAACTCAATTAAGATTAGTTGGTGTCACATACATTCACTTTATACTAAGTAAAGATAAGCAACCACACTATGACCCAGTTCCTTGCCTTTTTAAAACTATACCTAAAATGTAAGTACATTACAGACTTGTTAACCTTGTTATAAATTGAGGGCCTCAGACAAATGCCTTTATGCATAATAATAATATAATAGTAACAACATGCTTAGCAGTACTTAAACACACAGCAGTCCTTGAAAAGCAAACTGAAACAGCCTATTGACTCGAGTCACTGGTTAGTACAACTGTAATATAGGGCATTATAGAAATTAAGATAAAACAAATTAAATAATTTTTCTACACAATAAAATCAAGCATCAGTGTTGGGTCACCACATGACACATTACAGCTTATTCATATATTGTACAATAGTTATGAATTTGCTCACTTGTACAGTGCCTTGAGTCACAATTCAAAAATACCACTTTATAAATAAACTAATATCTAATGTTTAATATATTTATTAAAAAAAATATTTGAATTAAAGAGTACATCATTAATTTGAAGATCTTTTAAGAACAGAAGCTTGATACTATTAAGCTATAAGTAGGGGGTGGGTGAAAGGTACAAATTCCACCTTCACAGAACTTTTAAACAGTTTCTAATTGTTTCACACTTTCACCTGTGGCAAGAGTGGAATCTATCATGTTCTGTGGAGTTTCACTCTTTTCCACTGACTTTTTGGGCTGAACTGCAGAATACATTAAACTGTAAAATGTATTCCATCTGCAGTTTAATGTATTATTTTGTGATATAGTCCCCTTCCCATGCCAATCGCTGGCCATGCTGTCTAGGGTGGGTAAGAGGAAGTAAGCTGTTGATTAACTAGGATCTGCAGCTTATCTGTTAGGTAGGAAAATGGGCAGACTAGGTGGGCCAATCCTTATCTGCCGTCAAATTCTATGTTTCTATGTTTCTAGTGTCACTCCCTCCCCTGCTGATCACCAGTCCCTTGTAAAATCTTTGCCTTGTGTCTAGTGGCCCCTGCCCTACCGATCGCAGGCCCCATAGAAAAAAAAATATCTGGTGTCCAGAGGCTCCACCCCACTCAAAAATCACTGGCCCCATATAAAAAAATAGTTAATGTCTAGTGCCCATCCCACCTGCCAATCGGTATTCCATATAAAAGTAAAAATCCCTGGAATCTAGTGGTCACCCCACCCACCAATCACTGGCCCCATAGAAAAACAATACCTGGTGTCTAGTAACCCCATGCCACCTGCCGATCACCAGCCCCATATAAAAAAATTGTTGGTGTACTCCCCCCACAAGCACAAGTTCATTCACCGACAGCTCAGTGGGCAGTCAACCATGAAGGAAAGAGAGGGGCTGTTCTGGTCACCTGCTCGGGGATGGGATAGGGGAGTGGGGTGTTAGTGGACTACCTGCCAGGATGGGAGGTCCACTAGACACCAAGGAATTAGCGAACATGTTTTAAAATGGACCCGGGGCTAGAGAGTGAGGTCCACTAGACAAATGGTCCAAAGTCAATAACGCTGCTGTCTAGTGATCCCTCCCCACCCACCGATTGTAGGCCAAATGTAGAAAAAAAATGTAAATCCTTTTTCCTCCCTGGTGTCTAGTGGACCCAAATAGTTCCAACAAACCAATTCCCTGTGCACAGGACAGAAGGATGTGCTTGAAGTGTTGCTAATCAAAACAAACAAATGGTCCAAAATTAACAGCAGAGCACCAGCCTTATGAAGATACCAGTCAACCACTGTTTCTCAATTCAAAGTCATTTATTGTACAGACATAAGTGAAAGAGTTTTGCAATCTTACCCAAAAGTAAATCTTCCCCAAGGTATTACTTTGTGGAATTATTTGTGTGTCCTTATTCCACATCAGTTTAGTTTCTGTTTGCATCTCTTGGTATTTCATGATTTTGTGTCTCTGTGCGCAGGACACTGTAATCACTAGGGGTGGCAATTTCAATCAGCAATGCTACCTTTGTTCTTTTGTCTTGTATTACAATATCTGGTTCTCTTGCTTCCACTTTCTTAGTGGTCGGTATTAAATGACCCCATGTGATCATTACATCTTTATTCTCTGTGATTTTTTTTTTTGTAGTTCATGTTTCTAGTGCTTCTCTGCTACCTGTATGTTATAGTGTTTGTAGAGTTTTCTGTGGATCAACTTTGCTACACTGTTGTGTCTTTCAGTCTACACGCCTTCTGCCATTAGAACTTCACATCCAGTTACAATATGTACAACTGTTTTTAATTTTGTACTACAGAGCCTGCGCTTGTCTGTTTTTCACATTTTTTCTATGGATTTTGTGCACCATTTTTGTGCGCCCTCCACTATCTTGGACTGCCATTATTAATCTCTCATCTTGTGACTTAAATTCACCTCTTTTTAACCACTTGAGGGTCAGATCTTGACCGACCTGCAGTTGTTCCAGCAACTCCCTGTATTTTCCACTGTAATTATGGGCTTTCCAGTTGTTATTTCTTCTCTGTTGGTCTTTGTCCTTATAATTATTTTTCTGATTCTTTGCATTTTCTGTTGCTGGCTGTTCCTTATTTATTAGTTGTTTGACAACAATCTCTGCTACCCTCCTGAAGGCTTCTCCTAATTTCATGAGTGAACCCACTGATGATTAATCAGATTTTCCTTTCTAGCAAACCTCTTATTGCATTCAGCACATTCATATGGTTTCTCCCCCGTGTGAACCCGCTGATGTGTCATTAGACCCTGTTTGTGGGCAAACTTCTTGTTGCATTCAGCACATTCATATGGTTTCTGTCCTGTGTGAAGTAGCTGATGTTTTACAAGGCTACTCTTGTCAGTGAAACTCTTATTACATTCAATGCATTTATATGGTTTCTGTCCTGTGTGAGTTCTCTGATGTGTTATGAGGCTACTCTGTTGTGTAAAACTCTTGCTGCATTTAGCACATTTAAATGGTTTCTGCCCTGTGTGAATCCGCTGATGTGTTATTAGATTCTGTTTCTGGGCAAACCTCTTGTTGCATTCTGGGCATTTATATGGTTTCTTCCCAGTGTGAACCCATTGATGCGTTATTAGATTCTGTTTTTGGGCAAATGTCTTGCTGCATTCAGCACATTTATATGGTTTCTGCCCTGTGTGAAGCTGCTGATGTGTTATTAGACTATGTTTCCAGGCAAACCTCTTGTTGCATTCAGTACATTTATATAGTTTATCCCCCGTGTGAACCCACTGATGATTAATCAGATGTTCCTTTCTGGCAAACCCCATGTTACATTTAGTACATTTATGTGGTGTCTCCCATGAGTGAACCCACTGATGTGTTATTAGATGTTGTTTCTGGGCAAACCTCTTGTTACATTCAGCACATTTGTATGGTTTCTCTCCCATATGAACCCGCTGATGTGTCATTAGACTCTGTTTCTGGGTAAACCTCTTGTTGCATTCAGCACATTTATATGGTTTCTGTCCTGTGTGAAGTAGCTGATGTTTTACAAGGCTACTTTTGTCAATGAAACTCTTGTTACAGTCAATGCATTTATATGGTTTCTCTCCTGTGTGAATTCGCTGATGTGTTTTGAGGCTACTCTGTTGTGTAAAACTCTTGCTGCATTCAGCACATTCATATGGTTTCTGCCCTGTGTGAATCCATTGGTGTGTAATTAGATACTGTTTCTGGGCAAATGTCTTGTTGCAGTTAGAACATTTATATGGTTTCTGCCCTGTGTGAAGCTGCTGATGTGTTATTAGACTACGTTTCCAGGTAAACCTCTTGTTGCATTCAGTACATTTATACAGCTCCTCCCCTGTGTGGATTCGCTGATGTGTTTGGAGGCTTCTCTGTTGTATAAAACTCTTGTTGCATTCAGCACATTTATATGGTTTCTGCCCTGTGTGAGCCACCTGATGTGTTACTAGATATTGTTTCTGGGAAAACCTCTTGTTACATTCAGCACATTTATATAGTTTCTGTCTCATGTGAACTCGCCAATGTTTAATCAGAGTAACCCTTTTAGCAAATGTCTTGTTGCATTCAATGCATTTATGTGGTTTCTTCCCTCTGTGAACCCACTGATGAATTATTTGGTTTTGGGCAAACCTCCTGTTACATTCTGTGCGTCTATATGGTTTTGAGTGAATTTGCTGATGTATTTTGAGGCTTCTCTGTGCTGTAAAACTTTTGACACATTCAGAACATTTATATTTCCTTTTTCCTTCATGAATCTTTTCTTGTTCAGGAATGAGATGAAGGTCATGGAAACTCTTCCTGCACTGAGGGTATTGGTGCAACTTTGTTGCTGTGTGACACAGCTGGTTCCAGCTCTCATTGCTCCTGCTGACTAAAATAGATATTATATTAGTATTTTATAACAGCAAGGAAACATGAGTCGGATATGTTCCTTAATATTTCTTTGAGGTACAATAACATCCTGTAGATTTAGCCACAGGAATGTTTTTAAACAGTCACATTTAACATTATTTTGAATTAAAATATTCTTTCTGTAATATTTCAGTTTCTTGTTTTTACTGATAATATTTATGAAATAGGTCTGACCAGTTCTGGCTCTTCATTTGTCTGAACTTGGTCACAGTGGACATTATCAGTGAGTACAGAAACATGACAGGAGTGTTATAGTAACCAAAAGCAGTTACAAAAATGAAAAATAAACAGAACCACATGACAAGTCATCCTCCCCTTGAGAAAAGTGCAATGTCCTATTTTCAAAATGCCAGCAGTTGCCAGAGACAGAGTAAAATACAACTGCAGTAACCTATTAAGGTAAAAACAAACAAGTTTAACTTCTTAAACATGGATAGCAGCCTTATATATAGTTGAATACAAATATTGAATTCCCCTGAGTAAAAGAAAAATGTACACTTTCACAATGCAAGCACTTGGCAAATATAGAATAAAATACTACTGCAGCTGCTCCCTTCACCTTTTCAAAAACCAAGCAGATGCTTGGCAGAGCAAAATATGACTACACTATCCCCCCAATTAAAAAAAAAATTAACATTGTTTGAATGCAGGCAGTGGACAGACACAGAGTAAGCTAAAGGTCCCGGCAGAAATGTCTTGTAGTCATGTAAAGCCCTGTGGTCTGGCCAGCACCTCCAGCTTGCAATTTGCTCTTGTTTCTTATGTTTATGTAAATGATACATTTGCAGCCTTAATAGGTGGCAGTTCCTTCCTTCTTACTCTGTGAGTGCCTCACCTTAACAATTTTTTCTGTCAGCAACTTCGACTGTTAGGTCATCATTAAGATTTTGAGCATGGCTCCATGCTTGGTCAGTACTGACACAGAATGTCAGCCTGGAAAAAAATAAGCATTTACCACCCCTGGTTTTGTGGTTACTCAGTACAGGGAAAGTGCAGTATGCACTGCCACAGCACAGCACTTGTGTACCGCATTTCAAGTGCTGTTTAAACTGTTAGAAATAGCTTCTTTGTACTTGCATTACTGTGAAAAAAAAATCAAATAAATGTGTTGTGCAACACCATCACACAGCACAGAAGAAAGTCATAAACTGCACATATACTGCTTGTACCACCAGCTAGAGCCCATCTGCATCTTTTTTCCTCAGTTTGCTGACTAGTTAGTTAGTTGCATGTTTCCATTTTATTTGCACCTTCTAGGCTGCTAGATGTTATTCATTGCATGTTCACCCAGTTTTATATAGCTTATGGCTCTTAGTTCATGTCTAAGGATATCCAGCCTGATGGAATGATGGACATGCATCCACTAGTGCAAGTACAGATGTGCTAATGTTTTGCTATGATGTCACAGCCTTGGGAGAGCTGTCATACTATGTCAGTAGTCTTGCTTAAATACCGAGAGTCACTGAGTGCCCCAACCTGCCATTGGTCCTTGTTGGATAATACCATCAGTCATCTGGTTCCTCTCTCCCCTTTTGAAGGCACAGCACATTGTTAATCAAACAGTTATATTGTGGTCTGTGATATAGTGCTCTTAGGGCTAGATATTCAAAACTTTTCCCTGGTGCTAAATTAGCACTGCCCAGCATGCTAAATTAGCCTGCAACCAATAGTCTACAATTTTCAAAAGGAATAGCCCTGGTACTAAACCTTCTGAATATAGCATGCTAAAGAAGCTGGGCAAACTGGCCTGGAAGTGCAGTGCAAAAACAGCACTGGAAATAAGACAGTTCTAAATACAGCAACCAGGAGGTGCAAACTACAACAGCAGCCCCCTGCGCAGTGATGTTAAGGAAGGTAAAGGTGAACTATGCAGCCAATGTGTGTGTTAGCAAAGGAGTAGAGCCATTGAAGCTGCAAGCATCAGCGCATGTGAAATTCTGTAGAAATATACCATGCTTCTGAAATGTTTGCATGGTGCAGACACTTTTGCACAGGTTTTGTGAGGAGCTAAGATGTTTGCCTGGTGCTGTCACACTTGCCCAGGGCAAAGATTTGCTATATTTAAAAAAGTGACATGCAGATAAACCTACTAAGGCAGTCCGAGGGCAAACACCCAGATTAGCATCTCATTATGGCCTGATTGATGAGAAGGAAGCTGCCAGGATACTGTTATTTGGTATAAACCTTTAATAGCACCAAGCAGCCCCATGGAAACTCCAAACCTGCTTCTGGGTTTCAGGCATGGGCCACACCTCTATCGCCTCAATCTTGGCTTGATTGGGATGGAGCTGCCTACACCCTACTACATGGCCCAAGTATGCCACCTCTGCCATGGTCACCTGGCCCTCTGTATCCTGCCCAACACTTCCTTAAGGTGGGACATGTGTTCCTTCCAACTGGTACTGAAGATGGCAATAAAATCCAGATATGCCACTGTGTACTCTGCAGTACCATGTAACACCTGGTTGACCAACCTTTGAAAGGTGGCAGGGAGTTCCTCATTTCAAAAGGCATTACCTTGAACTCGAGTAATCCTACTGGAGTGTGAAGACAAACCTCTCCCTAGCTCTGGCAGTTAACTCCACCTGCCAATACTATTTTGTCAGTTTGTGGTAAGGTATGTTGCCCTTCCCAACTTATCCAGTAGTTCATCTGTCCACGACATTGGGTAGGCATCAGACTTCGTGACGGCTTTGAGTCCGTGACAGTTCACACAAAAACCAGTAGAGCCATTCGGCTTGAGAACAAGGACTACGAGTTAGGCCCAGGGGCTAGGATTACTAGGAAGATTTGGACATAAGGGGCACTTGGCCCATCAAGACTGTCCCCCCACACTAGTGGGCTAATTAAACCGGCAATTGTTCAGAGTAATAAAGCCTGTCTAAAGTATTCTTGAAGTTACCAAAGCATGTAAGGTCTACAACATACTGTGGAAGTCTATTACAGGTCTTAATGAGTCTAATGGTGTAAACACTATCCCTCTAGGTAGTAGAGGCTCTAGGGATATCTAGTTTTTTTGTTGTGGGATCTTGGATTACTTCTAGCTGTACTATATTTTACCTCACAGTTGGCTATAAGTTTTTGGGTCCCCAGTAATTTAAAAAGGAACAATAAGTTTCCCCTTTGTCTCGTGGCTTCAAGAGAGCAGAGACCAGTTTCTAGTAATCTATCCTGATAACTTTTGTTTTTTTGCCCGGGTATAATCTTGTCAACGGTCTTCTGTACTCCCTCAACTATTTCAGTGTCTTTAACCAGTGAAGGTGACCACACCCGAGACCCATAGACTAATACTGGCTGTACATAACTTTTATAGATTGGTATAATGAGCTGTTCTGATTTACATATAAATGAACATTTAATTCTAGTAATCATGTTCTTACCAGATCTAACTACAGTTAGGAAATGGTTAGAAGATGATAATTTGTTGTTCATTAGTATTCCCAAGTCTTTTCCTTTGCTAGAACTTTTGAGTATAGCACGATTTAAGATATAATAGTTTTGGTTGTTCTTACCAAAATGCAGTACAACACATTTGCTAACGTTCAGTCATAGCATTATGGGTAGCCCAGTTTTCAATTTTACCAAGGTCACATTTTAAAGATATGATGTTTGCTAAGCATACTGAACTCTCCCCCTAGTTTGGTGTCATCTGCAAATTTGATGATCATGTTGTTTATGTCCAAACCCATATCACTACTGTATATATAATATTATACATATATTAATTAATTAAACAGTATGGGTCCCAGCACCACTCCCTGAGGGATACCACTACTCACAATATCACTACTGGATGTAATGTTGTCAATACAGATGCACTGTACTCTATTTACAAGCCAATTATAAATCCATTGGGTTAAGTCTTTGTCAATACCTAGATTTAGTCATTTAGTTATCAAGTTATGGTGGGGTGCTTTATCAAGTGCCTTTGAAAAATCTAGCAGGATAACATCTGTCGGGGTCCCCTTATTTTGTTGTAGAAGACTATAAGATTAGTAGAACATGATCTTCCCTTTGTGAATGACTCCTCCACAAGGGCAAGAGAACTAGGGCTGCTTTGGTTTTACTACCTGCCTTCCCTATTTGTTGGCACCAGTAACAAGTCCTGCAATAGTCCTTCACCTGCTGGATGAAGCTGGGCCAATCGCTGCATGGTGTGTGCGGTTCCCAGATGTCCAGACATGGGAATATTGTGTGCAATCCTGAGCATTCTCTGAGCCTATTGTATAATCTAATTATTACCATCTATGCAACAGCACTTGGTTCTTCACTTCACAGACTCCTCTGCAGCTGAAACTTTTTTTGCATGGCTTCTCCTCTCAGCTTGGCAATATTTTATTTATTTGTTTAGTGATTCAAAAAAGACTTTTGAGCCCAAGCTCTTTTTTAAAGGTTCCACATCAGAGATTGCAAAACAAAGTACAATAGGAGAAAGCAAAGTTACATTACAATGAACGACACAGCTTGGATTCAGAACTTACAGCATAACTCAAAACATAGGTACAAGTTAAAATAACCAAAAAAAAAAAAAGCAACAACACTTTATGATGGTGGGGGAATAAGCAGCCACAAAGTGCCTTGTCAGTAGTTCAGAGGGATGGGAATAGTTGGTAGTTGGGTGAAGAAAGGAGGTGTGAGAGAGAGGTATGTACTGTGGATGAGGTGAAGGGTGGGGGAAGAAGGGTGATAAAGTATAGGGAGAAATGGTGGGGTGAGGGGAGTCTGAGTGGAGAAGACATGCTAGAGTAAAATAGTGGGGTGTGAGGGTCATGGTCAGGTAGCCTGCATTAGTACTGACTGTTAGGGAAACTCACAGGACTGTGAGTTGGGGGAGGGGGAGAGGGTGGTGGGTGCTGAAGGAGCAGGATGCAAACTGATTGTTGAGGCAAATCATGAGAAGGGACAGGGGGGTACCCTAGGCCTGCCTAGTGTTTGCTGGGGGGGGCAGAGAGAACAGGTGTGGCTGGACTCAGGGGCAGGTGCACTTAGAGAGTGTTATTAGGTGCTGTTTGAGGTCAGTTTTGAAATGTGCCAGACAACTGGTGGCCAAGAGGTGCCCAGGGAGTTCATTCATCCAAAGGGGGGCCTGGTAGGCAAATGCACATTGCCCAAGTGAGGCGCGATGGAAGGGGATAGCCAAGGCCCCTCTAGTCCTCCCTCTGGTGACCTATAATGAGTTGGCAGCCTTGATCAGATTGCCTACAAAAAGGTGGTATTTTACCCAATACAGCCTTCTTCTCTAGGATGCAAGTCCGGAATTTGACCTTGTTTCTTAATGACAGCTAGTTTGCACATTCGTACAGAGTACAGGTGTAAATGCCATGCTCAGCATTCAGAGTGAGTCCACAGGCTTTGTTGAGCACAGTCTGAACCCTCTTGAGTGCTGTATATGTTGCCACCCCATAGAACACTAATCCATAGTTAATAGTAGATATAATTGAACTGCGGACAGAGTACACTTTTTCTGTAGTTTTAAATACTCTACTGTACCTTGAGCATTTTAATGGAAATTCACTATAATAAAATAAAGTGATTGATAGATTCACTATCCTCTTTAAAACACTGTTCGAGTCATCATCACTTCCAGGTTTAAATACAGTCCATTCCCTCCTCTATGCACTTCTCATGTCCCTCCACTCAGAATGACCACATCGTTATAAAGCAGACACTTGCCTTCTCACTCATGCCTAGAAGCAGTCCATTCCCTCCTCTGTGCACTTCTCATGCCCCTCCTCTCTGAATGACTGAGGGATTCCCACTCCTCAAGACTCTCTGGAACATAGGGCAGACACTTTTAGTGTTTCAGAGAAGCCACTTAGGCTGCCTTGTGGGGTATAACTTGTTCTTTTAAGGGCAGGTTCCCCCTGTTGCCCGCTGGACACTCTGCAACTGGTTGCCTGGTTATGTTGTCAAGGAGACCACAGCAACATCATCCACAGGGGCCATATAACGCTCAGCTCTAGCGAGCAAGTCAGATAATCCCTGAACATGCTGTATGTTACTCGGTGATGTGCTGCAGGGAGGCACCGCTTGAAGCAGCATACTGCTGCGGGTGTGATTTGTGTATTTCTAAAGTTTTAATTCAGATGCTGCAGGTGTAGGCAGCACAACATTGCAGTTTGTACTAAGTGCTGCAGGAGAAGGCAGCTGGTCTGTGGGGTGACTGTAGCATGGTGTACCAGAGTACCAGGGATTCCCGCTCCTCGCGACTCTCTGGAACACAGGGCAGACACTTTATTAGTGTTTCAGAGAAGCCACTTTAGGCTGCCTTTCGGGGTATAACTTGTTCTTTTAAGAGCAAGTTACCCCTGTTGTCCTCTGGACACACTGCAACTGGTTGCCTGGTTACATTGTCAAGGTGACCAAGCAACGTCATCCACAGGGACCATATAATGCTTGACTCTAGTGAGCGGAGCTGAGTGCAGAGTGAAGGTGACACTGGCAGAGGCCAGCGGCATCTGTAGGTGTCAGTAGGCAGTACAGCGGCAGGGCGAGTCAGGCTCGTGAACCACAGTCAGAGTAAGGTAAACGAAGTGTACTACACCTATCTAGAAGTATAACTGTAGATACCTGCACTGCACTTAGGCAAGTTTCTAAGCAATCTGGTGGTGTGATTGTCTTTGTTTTATAAAGTTAGCCACTTGTATATGTTAATGTGGGAAAGTAATCAAGTAAAACTAGTAACAGGAGAATTTGGGGTACAATATGGTAACTGCAGAATGTTCACTCTCCAAGAAACTCAGGAAATTAATCTATATATATGTGATCAATGTACTGAAATGAAGAACTTGAGAGTTAAACTGCTAGAACTTGAACTAGAATTAAAGAGCATTAAAGACACAACTATTGCATCCTCAGCCAGTATAGACATACCACCCGAGGGTGTTTCAACTCAAGCAAAAGAACAAGATGGTAAAAGAACTAGAGAGTCTGACCAGGAGACAGAAACAGAAATTACATCAATACCGTGTAGTAAATCCAAAAAAGGTAGAAGGGCAGTGGAATTTGTCTCACCACTTAATAACAAATTTCGGCCTTTAGAAAAATCTGATGGATAAGATTAGTGATGAAACAGATGAATTAGTAAGGACTGTGTCAACAGTAACATCTGAATCATTAAATCCTAAGGAAAATAAGCAGCGTACCATACACATAGAAAATGTTATAACTACCGACAAGATGGAAATGGAAACCAATGTGGTAACCCCTATGAGTAGCAGTGAATTAAATCACACCTAGAGTTTTTCAGACCAGTTTACATTCTGGGAGACTCTATCATTAAGTACACAGATCAATACACCACTGCTTTAAACAAGGAAATAATCAGTACTAGCTGTTACCTTGGTGCAGGAATCTTGGAAATTATGTCAGAAATTCCCAAAGTAATTAAAAAAAAATCTACAGTTCATCTTTTAGTCATTCTACATGTAGGAACTAATGATATAAGAAAGCAAGCTTTGGAGAAAATTTATAATGGGTTACTTAAAATTGGTTTTATACTAATCAGTTTAAATTGTGAAGCAGTATTTTCAGAAATTATTCCTGTTCCTGGGGTAAATCAGTATGTGAATAACAGAATTCTAAAACTAAATAATTGGATTAGACAGTGATGTCTATACAGGGATATCACGAGTATTAGAACCTGGGAATCTTTTGTCAAGAATTCAAATATTTTTAGCAGGGATGGTCTACATCTGAATAGGTTAGGTAGTAGAAAACTGGGACACCACTTTATAATGGTCATCAGACATAATTTAAACTGAATAGTAAGGGGAGACTACATAAAAAAATACATTTTCACAATCAATCAGAAAGAATAAAATACAATCACAGAACCACTAACAAAGGAAACAAATCAATATTTAAACAACTCAACTGTCTGCTAATAAATGCACAAAGTATGAGTGGTAAATTGGACGAGCTTCAACATATCCTACGTAGACTTAACATCTCAGTATGTGGTATAACTGAAACCTAGTACAAGGAAGGTGACTGGGGAATAGATATTCCAGGATACAATGTTATATACAAGGAAAGAAGTAATGGAGTTGGTGGTGGGATAGCACAGTACATCTCAAACAATGTAACAATGACTGGAATAAGACAGAATAACATACCATCAGTGTGCGACATATTGTGGGCTGAGATGCACCTTACTAACAAAAAAATATATATCACTATTGGCCTAGCATACAACCCCCTGGCTTAATATGGAACAGTATTTGATTTTCCTGGACACCTTAGACAGTTTTGAACAAAATGGTGATTACATTCTTTTAGGTGATTTTAATCTTCCCTACATTATTTGGCCTACAGTTGAGGGTACTGGTAAAATTAAAAAATGGTTTCTTGACATCACAGTACAGAAAATTTTAACCTGGCAAGTCACTAAACCCACCAGAGGGCACAATATTTTTAGATCTGGTCCTATGTAATTCCCCTAATCTAATTAAAGATATCATAATACAGGAAAACAATAGGCTGTAGTGATCATAACTCAGTTGGCTTCACTATTGATACTACATGGGATAAAGTTAGAGCTATAACTAAGACTAAAAATTATAACAAAGCAGACCATCAATGAATGAAGACTAATCTTTCCTTCAGGAACTGGGAAAACAAGCTGGAGAATAAAGATATGGAATTTGTCTGAAAAGCAATAAAAGATAAAATGCACTATTGTGTTAACAATTGTGTACCAGAAGTGGTAAAGCATAGCACAAAATATAGGGTACCTCCCTGGTTTAACAAAAGCATTAAAAATGTTTAAATAGAAACAAAAGGGCATTCAGAAGGTATAAAATAAAACAATCTATTGACAACTGGACTTCTTACAAGCAGAGGGCAAATGCATACAAAAAGGCCATAAATAAATCCAAAAAGCAAATGGAAATTAACTTGTCTGCTTCTGTAAAGAAAAATCCTGAAATATGTTTCAATTATATTAGTACTATCAGAGGGAACCAATCTACTGTTGGACCATTGGAGAGAAACAGATTGCTGATAAGAGATGAGTCGCAGATGGCCAAGAAATTTAATTAATACTAGGTTTGCTGGCAAAGGCACCTAGCTTCACCCAAGCTCTTTTCTTCTAGTTTGCTTGAAAGGACAGAGCAAAGAAAAGGATTAAGGCTTCTTTTGACTAGGCAGATTTACTGTGTGTTATTATTTTCTTTTGTACTCAACATGGATTGTTACTGTTTGTTGCTAACATTTTATTGCTTTATGTTTCTCTGATTTAAATTGTTGTTGCTGGGTATACCTTCTGCTGCATTATTACAGGGTGAGCCTACAGGTGTGTGCTTACAGATTACTGCTGTAATCTTCTGATTTAAATGATTTTTTGCAAGGTATATCTTCTGTTACTGCTTTATGTTTCTCTGTAGCTAAGTGTTTCTTACAGGGTATACCTTCTGTGAAATTATTACAGGTGGTGCTTTACAAGTTTTAATGTTTTATCTATCATTAGGATAAGCTTTCAGGGCTATTGCATTTGTTGCTGGCTGATTGTTTCTGCTCTTACCTCCTTGTTTCTTTTGTCCATGATTCTTCTTTTTCGGCAGGGGAAGGGCCCAGCCACCCACCCTCATCCCCAACCACCCCACACTACACTCCTTTTATGGGGTAGCACAGTCGTGACATTTCTTGTAGCAAAGCAGGAAGGGGCAGATCAGCAGGATAACCACATAGTGACCTCATTTACAGGGGCACAAATAATTTAGCTTGTTATAACAAGTTATACAAAAACAAACAAAACACAAAATCAAACTTTTACTTTCATTTTCCTCCTTCTAATTACTCCGACAGGTTATAAACCCAGCAACTTATCTGGAATGGATGTTAACTGCAGGTACTGCAGGAAACTTTTCAGAAGGGCAGTTTTACAGGATTCAGAACACGGTCCTACATGCTGGGCCATTGGAAATCTAAAGGCTCAGCTCCAGGCAGCATGGGCAGAGACTGTGCACCTCAAATTACATATTCAGGAGAATTTTATATCATAAGAACTGCCCGCCATTTCCCCAACATCCAACAGAAGCACCTCGACCGCAGAAGGTAGTTTGTCTGGGAGGTTGGCAGGTTGTTAGGAGGGGCAAATCAGGTGCCCCATCACTCGGTGCTCTCCAACATATCACCTCCACAAACCATATAAAAACTACAAACAGGTATCTGCCTCTATCTCCAAAATCAAACAAAGGGGCAGTGGACACTGCAGAGCAGGACATTACAGCACAGGAGCTAGCGCAACAAAAGTCTCCCAAAACAGGAACCAAAACAAAAAAAGCAAAAAGGAAATCCAAAAAATTTCTGATCATAGGTAAGGATGCAAGTTTGTCATGGATGAGGCTTTAATAACTCATTGGTTATTCATGAAATCATTAGTAAACTTCATGGCACTGTCATCATTGCTACATTTTGATGACAATAACGAAAGTCATGGAAGTCCTGAATACAGACCAAATGTCATAGAATCCATGATGTGTATGACTGCCATGATAAATTTACATCCCTAAATCATAGAAGACTCCATGTCTGGGGGAGTTGATACCTATCTCCAGGAAGGGGTAATGGTCAGATGTCTCCCAGGTACATCAGCATGGAGAGACACTGACTGCATTGCTAAAAATGTACAGGAAGGAGGAGAAAACATTGATGTCCTAGTACACATAGGGATTAATGATCTTGCCAGCCGGTCAGTTGTGGAGACCAAGAAAAACCTGAACAGGCTGGGTGAAAAACTATTATCCATTTTGTCTGGCATCCCCTTTTTGGATTCCCTGCCAGTCTAAAAGAGGGAGGCAGATGGATGGAAGGTCAGAGAAGGGGAGATAGGGGAGCAGAACATGTGGCTCAAGGACTGGTGCCAGGAAAAAGGATACAAATTTCTAGGGAACTGGCAACAGTTTTGGGAGCAAAAGTTCTTTAAATTTATTGAACGGCATCTGACTAAGGAGGGAGTCAGTGCATTGGGGCAGACGTTTTGATGTCTTTGCAGAATATTTACACTAGCAAATGGGTAGGGATGTTGCACCCAATACATTAAATGGGAAGAACATCCCACCCCCCCCAGCTAGTGGTCAAACAGGAGTTCAGCATGTTTGTAGTTCATTTGCATCATCAGATAAGGAAAAAGGTCTGGCTCCCCATACAATGCACAGGAGAAATGCTAGACCTCACCCAACAACTAACATACCAAAATTTGGCCAATGGAAAATCATGTACACAAATGCTCGCAGTCTGGGAAACAAGATCCAAGACCTGCAGGCAATAATGACAGACGCTAAACTGGACACAGCAGCTATTAGCGAGACATGGTTGACAAGTACCCACACTTGGGAGACTTCAGTATCTGGCTATGTACTGTTCAGAAGAGACAGCGGTGCAAAAAGGGGGGGGAATGGAGTGGCCCTTTATATCAATGAAAATATCAAAGCTACAGAAATTCAGAATACACACACGGAGTCAGAAGAACTGTGGGTCACCCTGGAAACAGGAAATGGGACAGCCATATGAACTGGGATTGTGTGAAATGACATGTATGTAATTTGTTAGGTTTATAGATGTATGTCATTAATTCCGGGTTGCCACTGAAAAAGGGACTGTTTCTGTCTCAGTGGGCCTACCTAGTCACCAAAATTTAAATAAATAAATTGTCTACGGGCCTCCAGACCAGGGGGAGGACACCGACATTACTGTTGGAAGATATACAAAACATGACAGCTAAAGGGGAGGTTCTGATAATGGGAGACTTCAACATGCCAAATACAGATTGATCAATACCAGCAGGAACATCTGCCAGAACTAGACACATAGTGGATTCCCTGCAGGGGGAAGAGCCTCAAACAACTGGTACAACAACCAACATGAGACAGGGTTATCCTAGATCTAGTACCGACTAACAGAGAAAGAATCACAGATCTCCAGGTAGACGGTCACCTGAGTGTCAGTGACCATCACATGGTATGGTTCAGTTTGGCCACTAGAACTAAATCATCCCATTCCAAGGCAAAACGATGGGACTTCAGAGGAGCTGGCTTTGATAAGATGGCCAACAGAGTTAAGTTAGCCCTGGCAAGGAGAAATACAGGTGAGGGGGTACAGGTAAAGTGGGTAAGCATAAAGGATGCAATACTTCAAGCAACATCCCATTGTGTTAGAGAGAAAAGGAAGTGCAAAAGAAGGAAATCACTTTGATTCTCAAAAACAGTAGCAGAAAAGGTCAGAGCCAAAAGGCTGGCCTTCAGAAAATATAAGCGAACACAGCGGGATGAAAATAGGGAGGTATACCAAACTTCCCTAAGGGAAGCAGGGAAGGAAGTAAGGCACGCAAAGGCCCAAACCAAGGAAACACTAGCACAAACAATAAAAGAAGGGGACAAGACTTTCTCCTTTCACTAATGTACCTATAGAAAGTCCAAAGGGGGCATTGCTAAGATCAAAGGGGATTAAGGGGGCGTGTGAGGAGAGGACCATGTAAATGCATCTATCCTAAATAGATACTTCTGCTCAGTATTTAGTGAAGAGACGGTAGGGCAGGCCCCACAGCTCAGCACCATGGACACAAGGCAGAGGGAGGTGTGCACTAGTCTCTTCACAAAAGAAAGAAAGGGTCCTACAAGAGCTCGATAAGCTCAGGGTGGACAAGGCAATGGCAACCGATGGCATACATCCCAGGATTTTTTTTTTTTTTGACCGGGTAAGTGCACTAGACAAATCCTACCTATTTTCAGGCACGACCCGGGGGAGGGGGGGATACAGATGAATGCCAACTGACCTTGAACCAGATTAAGCTGTTGGTGGTATTTTTAGGGAAATTTGGCCAGGACACCAGGGAAATTCCCCTACTCTTTTCAATAAGTGCCATGGGATCTTTAACATCCACCTGAACTACCACCAATCCAGGCAGATGGGACCTCGGTTTAACATTTCATCTGAAAGACGGCACCTCAGAAGTGCAGCACCCCTCTCATGCTGCACTACAGTGTCAGTACTGGGATATTAACCCAACTGCCAGATGTGTGCTACCTACTGAGCCACTGACACGGACGGGTACTAAAGGAGCTAAGGGTGGACCTAGCAGAGCCATGATCAGAACTGTTTAGTGAGTCTCTGAGCACAGGAAAGGTCCCAGAAGACTGGAGATGGGCTCATGTGATCTCGCTCCACAAGAATGGTAGCAGGGAGGAGGCAGAGAACTACAGAACTGTCAGTCTTACCTCAGTAGTGGGCAAGATTATGGAGGCACTCCTTTAGGAAAGGATAGTGCAACACCAGGAATCCACAGGAGCACAGGATCAAAGACAGCATGAGTTTACAACACAAAGGTCCTGTCAAACTAATCTCATAGATTTCTTTGACTGGGTAACCAGAGTGGATGACCAAGGGGGAGCAGTTGAAACATAGAAACCTATAATTTGATGGCAGATAAAGATGACTTGGCCCACCTAGTCTGCCCATTTCTCTACCTAACGGATAAGCTGCAGATCCTAGTTAACCAACAGCCTACTTCCTCCTACCCCCCACTAGACTTGCCTTATGTTTGTCCCATGCATTCTTGAATTCCCCCACTGGTTTTGACTCTACAACCTCCTCAGGAAGGCTGTTCCATGCATCTACAACCCTCTCTGTGAAAAAATACTTCCTCTCATCACCTCTGAGCCATCCCCCCTCTATCTTCAAATTGTGCCCCCTTGTTCTTGATGTCACCTACCTTGACTTCAACAAAGCTTTTGATACTGTTCCACATAGAAGATTGATTAATAAGCTGGGTAGACTTGGGGTGAGTAAGACATTGGTCAACTGGGTGGCAAACCGGTTGACAGGCAGAAAACAGAGAGTGGTGGGAAACGGTATACAGTCAGAAGAGATGCAAGTCACAAGTGAGGTACCTCAGGGATCTTTTCTGTGGTCAGTCCTCTTCAATATCTTCATCAATGACACTGCAGATGAACTAGAGGGTAAGGTTTGCCTGTTTGCAGATGATACGAAGATTTGCAACAGAGTAGATGATCCAAATGGGGTGGGCAGAATGAGAAGAGATCTGGATAAACTGGCAAAATGGTCGGAAGAGTGGCAACTGGTGTTTAACGCAAAGTGCAAGATCATGCACATAGGAAAGAGAAACCTTGAAGCCACCTATTGGCTTGGAGGGGAGTTGCTGGCAGTCACAAGGGAAGAAAGAGACTTGGGCATCATCATCACAGATGACCCAAAATCATCCAAGCACACCACTAAAGCAGTAGGTAAGGCTAGGGAGATGCTGGGGTGTATCAGTAGGGGTATCACAAGTTATAAGAGGGAGGTAATAATCTCTCTTCACAAGACACTGGTTAGGCCCCATCTGGAGTACTACATGCAGTACTGGAGGCCACACCTTCACAAGGATATTAACCAAATTGAGGCAGCCCAGAGAAGAGCAACCAAAATGGTGCAGGGACTGCATCAGAAAACATAAGAGGACAGAATAATGGAACTCAGTATGTATACCCTAGAGCAAAGGAGGGAGAGAGGTGATATGATCGAAGCAATCAAACACCTTAAGGTCATTAACAAGGTGAAAGAGTCTAACATGTTTCAATATAAGAAAAATAGCAGGATGAGAGGACACAGCATGAGATCAGAAGGAAGCTGATTAAGGGGTAATGTGAAAAAGTTATTTTTCACAGAAAGGGTGGTGGATACATGGAATGGCCTACCTCAGGAAATGGTGGATATGAATACAGTGCAGGGCTTCAAACAGGCATGGGATAGGCATAAGGGAGCAATACAGATGAGTGTGAATAGACAGGACATTGACAGAGCAAAGGCCAATGGCACATTCATAAACTAGAAAAAGAAATAGGCAGACTAGATGGATCTTCTGGTCCTTATCTACCATTAACTTCACTTTATTTATTTGTTTGTAAAATCAGTTTACAACCTTTGAGCCAGAGGCTCGTTTCCAAAGGTACTTCGTCACATAAAGACATACATTGTGTTTTTGGTTACATAGCGTAGGTTTGCAAAACAATAGGCATTCAACAGAGGCGCCACGTCACACTGTGGTCAGACAAATACATTTGGGTTACAGGGTACATGTAAGTTGAGAACAGGTGTTACACAAGTTGGTATCAATAGTGAGCAATCTAGTAAGTAAATACTGAAACAGCTGGTACTGGCCAGGTTAAACGTAGGCACGGTGTACAGGGAAGTGGTGGTGGGGATGGCTAGGTGGAGAGCCGCCCGGGCGTTGTCAAGAGAAGTAGAGGTGGAGGCTACTTTCAGAGACAAGAGCAATTCTCATGTTGATGATGTGGTTTCAAGGAGGTTTGAACTTAGAGATGGTGGTGGCATTGGAGATGGGGGCAGGAGAGAGTTAAACCAGGTTGGGGCTCTAGTGAAGAACCTCTGGCCACGGCTGGTTCTTGATCTGGGGACCATTAGAGTGGTCTTGTTGGAAGACCGTGTTGCAATAGTGGGAGGGCTCTGGTGGATGGATGCCGTTACCCCAGGGGGGGAGAGCCCGAGTAGGGTTTTTTTTGTGAGGAGACAGGTTTGGTATTGGAGCCGTTCATCCAGGGTAAGCAAATTGGCCTCAACATACAGCTGACAGGTGTGAGTGAGCCTGGGGGCACCAGTAATCAATCTGCAGGCTTTGTTCAGGGTTAAGTGAATTTTTTTGAGTGCAGTGGTGTCGGCAGCACCATAGACTGGTAGGCCATAGTCTACAAGGGACAGAACGGATGATGTAACAGCGAGCCGGAGAGCATTTGGGGGAAGGCAGGTTCTATGGCGGAAGAGAATGCCCAGCCGTATGTTAGTGGCGGATGTTAGGGCATCGATGTGGTTGTGAAATGTGAGGGCTGAGTCGAAGGTAACCCCAAGGTATTTGTAGGAGCAGACTTGTTCAATTGGCTGATTGGTACTTGGAAGGATACAGAGTGGGTGGTTGCTAGCTTTGTTTTGGGGGTGGGAAAAAAGCATAGCTTTGGTCATTTTAAGATTGATGACGAGTCTGCGCTCCTTAAACCAGGCTTTGGCACTGTTGAAAGACTGCTGTAGGGTGTCCTGGACGGAGATGGGATTGCAGTGGGTGGCAAAAAGGACAGCGTCATCTGCATACAGTAGAATTTTGCCAGGGCATGCACTGGGCAGGGTAGAGCGAGAAGAGAAGGGGACCCAGGATGGAGCCTTGGGGGACCCCAGAGTGAATGGGACGGGTATCGGAGACTGTGCTATTGATTTTTTACACACTGCGATCGAGCATCAAGATAGCTTGTGCACCATGCTAAGGGGCCAGCCGAGAGACCAGTGTGGCAGAGTGCATTCAGCAGAAGTGGATGGGAGACGGTGTCGAAGGCCTTTGAGAGGTCAATGAACACTGCACCAGCTAGGGAGCTGGTATCCAAGGAGGAGTGTAGGAAGTTGGAGAATTCAATTAGGGCAGTGCTGGTACTGTGACCAGCATGGAAGCCATGTTGCTCTGGACATAGAATGTTATGCTTAGCCAGATAATCAGTGATTTGAATGGCCACCACTTTCTCCAGGGCTTTAGAGATGGGGGGGGAGGATGGAGATTGGCCGGTAGTTGTTGGCCGATGACCTGTCGCCCTTGTGAATGGGTGTGATAATGGCTGTTTTCCATGCTGTGGGAAATTGTCCCAGGCAGAGTGACTGGTTAATTAGGCTGGAGTGAGTGGGGCAAGGACTTCATCTAGCACCAGCCTGAGGATACTGGGGTCCAGTGAGTCACTGCCGGGACTGTTGCCATTCAAAGCTTTGACTAGGATGGGTCTGGCTTCTCGGTGGAAATCTTGCACAGGTGGAAGCTGGGGTGCTGGAGGACAGGGGAGTTGGTTGGGGAGGGTCAAAGAAATTACTAGGGAGGACTGAGCTAAGGTCAGTGAAAGCGTGTTGAACCAGTTAGCTATGGTGGCAGGCTCGGTGGAGGTAGTGCCATTTCTAGTGAGCTGGGATGGGGCAGGGAGCGAGCTTTTCCGTTAAGTTGCTTAATATTATCCCAGAAAGTCCAGGCCGAGCCCCAGGAGAAGGTAAGGGAGGCCTGGTAATGGTCGGCCTTGGCTTTCCTGATGGCCCATGAGCACTTATTCCGGGCTGCATTGCAAGCCTGCCTATCAGACAGACGACCCGTTTCAGTGGCAAGGTGCCAGAGGTTATCCCAATTCCTTAGTAATTGTAGAAGGACCGGGCTAACCCAAGGTGCATTCTGTTTATTGGACCGGATTTTGGTGAGGGGCGCAAAGAGATCACAGGCCATGTTGGAGGTGTGAGTGAAGAAGGCGAGGGCAGTGTCAATGTCAGTAGCATGATGAATGGGGGACCAGTTTATCTGGGTGAGAATACTTAAGTTTTTCAGCCCACCAGGGCGGAGGCGCCTACGGAGGGTGGTCTGGGCTTTGGGTTTGGGATTGAGACTGCCCAATGAAATAGGATAGGAGAGTGGTCACTTAGGAGTCTGGGAGGACCTGGATGTTTTGGATTTTATGGTGTCGTTAGTTATAATAACATCCAGAAGGGTGCTAGTACCTCTCTTAGGGTTTATTCTTGTGGGCTGGGTGACGAGTTGCATCAGGTCTTGGGCGGCAAATGAGTCTCTGATCGCAGATGAGGAGGTGCTGAGCGAATTTACATTAAGGTCCCCAACTAGGATTTGCTCTGCCTTATGGTGGAGGGTTGCCAGGTAGTCCATTAAAGATACCAGGGCCGGGTGCTGGTTCTTTGGAGGAACGTAAGCTGTGGTGAGATAGAGAGGGCTCCTAGAGGGGTCGGGGGTGAGTTTGAGGGTAAGAGCCTGGGCCCCATTTACAAGGGCAGGGGTGGGGGAGTGCATGTCCAAGTATTGTGTCCCTAGTGTAGATTGCACAGCCACCCCCTCGTTTGCTTACTCAGTCCTCCCAGTATAAAGGTATAGCCTGGGAGGGAACAAATGAGTCAGGGTGGATTTGGATGAGCCATGTTTCAACCAGGCTATGATGTCTGGTTGATGAGCCAAGGCCCAGCTCTGTAGGGTGTCAAATTTCTTCAGCAGGCTGCATATGTTCATGGAGGCTACTTGAAGACCAATGGGCTGGGTGGGTGGGTGGTGGGAGGGGGCAGGGCCTGGGTTGGGATGTATGTTCCCGGTTAGGAGTAGAAGGAGAGAAGAGCTCTGGTCAGAGGGTGCCAGATGGAGAGTTCGCGGGAGTGATAGGATGAGAAGGGGTTTAGTAGAACAGGGGTGGGTAGGGCAGCACAGGCAGAGAAGGCTTGTGTGATCAGGAAGCGCAAGGAGCTGGCGGGGAGGAAAGGTAATGTCTGGATGGGGTGAGGTGGAGAGGAGCATATGGGGTGTGGAGGAGCAGTGGTAAAGGAGGAGGAGAGACAGGAGGGTAGGTAGGAACACTGGAATAGTGAGGCTGAGGGTTAATAGGGACAATAGGATTGGTGGAAGGCAAAAGAAGAAGGAGGAGGAGAAGAGAGAGGCTGGCGAGCAGGGGGTGCACATGCATAGTTGGTAAGGGTGGGGGAGCTGAAGTGAAGAAAGAATGGGGTACTAGGATGATAGAGGGGAGATAGTAGTGAAAGGTCACTTCTAAGCCTAGTTGCTGCTATGGTGTAGTGGCAGGGCTGGTGTCTGAAGTGCACAGGGTACTAGGTTCAAGTCTTGACCAGGGTAGCAGGAAGGAGCCCAGCCAGTGGCTGTAGCAGCTGGGAGTTGGGTTCAAGGTCTGCAGAAGCACTCAGATAACACTTTAGCAGTGTCTGAGGGTTAGAGCGTTTTTAGAGTTTTGAAATCCTGCAGTAATAATAGACAGGTGTGCTAGCTGAGTGGTGGGACTGCTGACTTTGAAAGTGAGGGTGCAGGGTTCAATGCCTGCAAAGGCAGCAAGAGAGAAGTGGTAAACTTATATTTTGGCATTAACTTCTATGTTTCTATTTTGTAAGCATATTTCAGAACAAAGAGATAGCTTGCCAGTCCCTATTCTGGCTGATAACGCACTACTTGTTACAGAACAAGAAATACTACATAGAATTACAAAATTGAAAACAAATACCTCTCCAGGACATGATGAGATTCACCCTGCTCTTACTAAATCACTCTTAAGTGAACTTGTGGGTGCTTTGGCTTTATTATTTAATAAATCCATACAGGGTGGAAAAACAGTTGAAGATTGGAAGGATGCGATAGTGACACCAATACACAAAAAAGGCAGTAAACATTTAGTCTCAAATTACAGCTCTATTAGCCTTACTTCTGTTGTTGTAAAACTCATGGAGGGGCTTTATTTAGGATAGCATAAACAAGCATTTAATCAGGTCTGGAAATTTAGATGTAACCCAGCATGGGTTTAGTCAGGGTAGCTCCTGTCTTTCTAATCTGCTAACATTCTTCCGAACCAGTTAGTGCAGCCCTCGATTCAGGTTTAGGTGTGGACATAATCTATTTCGACTTCTCATGTTCATTTGACATGGTCCCACACAAGGAACTAATTGAAACTCTAATCAGATGTAACGTTCACCCTAACTTAATATCATGGGTGGACTCCCGGCTGAAGGGTGGAAAGCAGATGGTACGAATCAAGGTTTTTTGTTTAGATTGGGGGGCATGCAACCAGTGGGGTGCCACAGGGATCAGTTCTGGGTCCTCTATTTAATTTATCTATCTTGGGGATGCAAACCTCTAACAATACGTGGCAGGTCAAATATGCAAATGACAGCAAATTTGGAGCCATCATTAACAATCAAAAGGATGGAAATACAAAGTAAGTTGCAACAAGACTTGGACATAATGTATAAATGGGCAGAAAGTAAACTGAAGTTTAATGCTGAGAAGTGCAGAGTTATGCACCTGGGAAATAAGACCCCAGGGCTCACTTACTGTCTAGGTAATACTTCCCTTATAGAAACAGATAACGAAAGAGATTTGGGAGTGCTAGTTACAAATAAACTATCTTTCAGCATGCACTACAGATTAATGGTCCAGAAATGTCATAGGATTCTGGGCTGTATACTGAGAAACAAATAAAGTAGGGAGGCAAAAGTAATTGTGCCCCTGTACCCCTCACTGGTCAGACCCCACCTGGAGTAGTGTTTTCCATTGTGTGCACCTCAAACAATCAGAGATAAAAGGCTACATAAAGGGGTCCAAAGGAAAATGACTAAAAAATTAAATAATATGAAGAATAAATCCTATGCTGACAGATGGAGAGACCTGAATTTATATTCTATAGACTATAGAAAATTAAGAGGTGATCTTTGCTATGTATTTAATGCTAGTAAAAATAGATTCCTATGGGAGTTCATAGGATTACAAAATTCAAGCAACACACTGAATATGAGATTGCATTTTTTGCAACTGAAAGGGGATATATTATATAACAAATGCGAGAGGTCAATGGTTCAGTCAGAGTCGTGAATGTATGGAACTCACTGCCAGAGACAGTGGTGTCATGTAGCCCTATGCTAACATTTAAACACAGTCTGGACAAATACATGGGAACACAGAGATGCAGGAATTTCCACTAATCAGTGGTGAGCCATTAAAGGTCTTTTTGACCTCCTGGCTTGTGTATCACCTATGAACCTACGCAGACACTTGCTTACTCACCCATGCCTGGAATCAGTCCATTCCCTCCTCTGTGCACTTCTCATGCCCCTCTCTGAATGACAAAATGTTTAAAAATGTTTATAATGCAGACACTTGCCCACTTACCTACGCCTGGAATTGGTCCATTCCCTCCTCTGTGCACATTTCATGTCCCTCCTCTCTGAATGACCACATGTTTATAATGTAGACACTTGCCTGCTCACCCACGCCTGGAATCAGTACATTCCTGCCTCTGTGCACTTCTCCTCATGTACCTCCTCTTGGAATGACCAAATGAGTATAATGTATACACTTGCCTGCTCACCCACATCCAGAATCAGTCCATTCCCTCCTTTGTGCACTTCTCATGTCCCTTCTCTTTCAATGATTGAATATTTATAATGCAGACACTTGCCTGCTCACCCATACCTGGAATCACTCCATTCCCTCCTCTATGCACTTCATGTCCCACCTCTCTGAATGACCAAATGTTTATAATGCAGACACTTGCCTGCTCACCCATGCTTGGAATCAGTCTATTTCCTCCTCTGTGCACTTCTCATGTCCCTCCTCTCCGAATGACCAAATGTTTATAACGTAGACACTTGGCTTCTCACCCACACCTGGAATCAGTCCATTCCCTCCTCTGCACACTTCTCATGTCCCTCGTCTTTGAATGACCAAATGTTTATAATGTAGACACTTGTCTGCTCACCCATGCATGGAATCAGTCCATCCCCCCTCTGTGCACTCCTCATGTCCCTCCTCTCTGAATGATCAAATGTTTATAATGCAGACACTAGCCTGCTCACCCATGCCTGGAATCAGTCCATTCCTTCCTCTGTGCACTTCTTGTGTCCCTCCTCTATGAATGTCTGAAAGCTTAGAATGTAGACACTTGCCTGCTCACTCACACCTGGAATGAAGACCAATGGTTTGATTTTGAAAGGGTGTTGCAGGGCTTGCATTAAGCACAGGATCAAACAGCCAATTTTGGTGCAGCTGAGACTCAGATGAACCTGATTTTAGTACACTGGGCACAGCTGCAACAATTTCCTCATTTTACGGCAGCTTACACCAAAAATTTATGTTCAAAGTATAAAGTGGTTTCCCAAACGGCACAAGTTAGGCCAGGGAAAAGCTGATGTAACTTGAGGTACTTGGTGCTTGGGATTGAAAATCCCAATTGCTGACCAGATAATGCCACAAGTGCCACGCACTCAGCATACCTGGGGCTTGCTGCATTCTTGGGGCTTTGAAAATAAAGCCCCATGTGACTCCAATCTTCTGTCACATCCACCAGCTACTAATATAATCTCATATCAATTATATCATTGACATGTTTCTTTGTAAAATACTCACTGGCCTTTTCAAGGTTTCTGACATTGCAGCCTACTTGTAATTTTATAGTCCTTCCCCTTTCAACTCAACATTTTTCCTTTTCTTCCCAACTTCCTCTCAATCACAGCTGCAAAACAAATGCCATATAAGCAAATGATCTACCCATCTAAGATACTTACTAGTGGGAATGACTTCAAAGTGAGCCTTCCGCTCTGCAGTCTCTTCCCCCTCTTCCACCTTCACAACAACAGGGAGGTCCTCATCTCTCTTTTCCACCTTTACATCAATAAATGTGAATACTTTATCCCTCTCAGACAGCAATAACAATTGCTCATTTGGGATGTTGCAGCCTGTACATTTAAAAATCACAATACAATACAAATATTACTTATAATCAGAGCCACAGAAAAGTAAAACAAAGATGTTTTAAAGAATATATGCATTGTACCAGTTATTGCTGATTGTTGAAAACTGATTGATGATGGTCCACAACCACAACACCTTTCATCACAAAATTATTGGGATGATAGATTTTATTCTATGTATTATTTGTGTACAGTGCCTAAAGCCTTCGGGATAGAGTGCTTTATAAATATATTTTACTTAATTACTTTTACTAGAAATGTAACCCAGACTCCCTTGGATGAGAGTGTATTCACTTTCCTCAGATGTATTTGTAAAAGATTTTTATAAAATCGACTCGTCAAAAATGATGGCCATCATTAGCAACATTTTAAAATCTCTGCTGCTGAGGATATTTTCATTTATGAATCCTTGACTGATTTATAAAATGTCTGCAATACTACATTTACTGTCACTCCCTATCCCTAGACCTCTCTGCTGATGAGAATATTTTCATTTATGAATCCTTGATTGATTTAATAAAATGTCTGCAATACTACATTTACCATCACACTCTATCCCCAGACCTCTCTGCTGCTGAAATCCTTTTTCTTGCCTAGATCTCCCCTCATCATGACTACAGTAATCCTGTCCTCTCAGGACATGCCAAGTCCCTCCTCTCTCAATAACAAAATATTTATAATGCAGACTACTGGCTGCTCACCCACTGCTGGAATGAAGACCCCATGAGTTAAAACTTCGGTCACGTGCTCCAACTCCTAATCAATCCCAATAAAAATGTTTCAGATTAATGCTAGAAGTTTAGGAAACAAAATTGAGGAATTACACCAACTATTAGTGGTGCAATACACAAACATCTGTGGTGTCACTGAGACATGGTTCTCAAATGATGACTGGAATACCAACATACCTGGATACCAAAATATATACAAAAATCATACAAACATGACTGGTGGTGAAGTTTCCTTGTATACAAGAGATAATATTGCACTCAGTGAATTTAAGGATACTAATGTACCCAATAATGAGACTATATGGGCACAATTAAAAATCACAAACAGGATTCTGAATATTGGACTAATTTATCACCCCCAGTTTTGAACTGTCACATAACATTACACTGTTGACTGAAATTGATGAAAGAAATATAACTGGTGAACAAATAATCATGGGAGACTTTAACCTCCCCAAAATACGATGGAAGGACAACATAGGTACAAATTTTGTGGAAAATCAACTAACAGAAACATTAGCATCACATAACTTGAAACAATTAATGAATGAACCTACTAGAGGTAAAAATATACTCGACCTGTTTTTTCTAACAATCCCACATTAATTAAAAATACTCCTTCCTCTGGCCAATAGCGACCATAATATAGTCAATTACGAATATATGATTACTCATAATATTACCAAAGGTAAGACTATATTATTTGATTACCAAAAGGCAGATTACACCAGTATGAAAACTCACCTAGACAACTGGAATTGGGAGACTGAATTAAAAGGAAAAAAAAAATAAGAGACACTTGGGACATAATTAACACGCACTTGACACGTTGTATAAAGACCTGGGTACCAACTAAAAAAAGTTTCTTAATGCCCATAGGGTCCCACCTTGGTGGACACTTAGAATAGCCAAATTAGTGAAGGAAAAGAAAAAACATTATAAGATATATATAAAAAAATGACTGAAAACTGGAAGAGATTTAAACTAACAGCTCAATCAAGTAAAACAAGTATTAGAAAAGCAAAGAGAGACATAGAATTGAGACGTGTAACTAAATTTAAAGACAATAAGAAAAAAATGCTATAGTGATGTGGTATCATTTAAAGGGAAACAACGTAAAATAGGGCCTACTGAAACTAATGAAGGGATAATATCAGACAAAACTCATATAGCAACAAGGTTAAATAAATATTTTCTTAGTGCTTATGATTCAAAAAATACCATACATACATTAATTCAACTAGAAGCATTAAATTGCCCACCGATATTATAAATAAATTTAAAAACAAACAGTTCTCCTGGACCTGACAGAATAACACCTGCTTTTTTAAAAACTCTTGTCCACCAGTTAGCTGGACCATTAACCCATATGTTCAATACATCAGTAAAGGATGGGATAACAATGGAAGAATGGAGAACTGCAGTAGTGACACCTATCTTCAAAAGTGGAAACAGGGCAGACTTTTTTTTTTATTTTTTTAATTTATTATTTTTTTTTTATTATTTTAGTTTAACCAGGTATAGCACACTAAGCTGAAAGCTTTTTTACAGGAGCGACTGGAGAGCACAAGGAGGTTAAGTGACTTGCTCAGGGTCACACAGTATACAAGTGGAAGCTGTGGGATTCAAACCCAGATCTGGTCTGCTAGATGTCACCAGATTTGCAGCTCAGAGCCTTAGACCACTGCGCTATACTGCCTCCAAATTGGTAATTATAGACCAATTAGTCTGACGTCTGTCGTTGGAAAACATTATGGAGAAACATCTGCAGAAATGTATACCGAGACATTTGCAAATTACTGGTAATACTGATTTAACTCAACACAGTGTTACAGTAGGGCGCTCATGTTTATCAAACCTCATTAGCATCTTTGAACCAGTTAGTGCTGCCCTAGACAAAAATATACCTGTGGATACCATTTTTGTTGATTACTCCAAGGCCTTTGATAAGGTATCCCATGCAGTTCCTAGAACAACATAAAAATATCAACTTACATACCAATACAATTAAATGGATTAAATCATGGTTGGAGAACAAAACCCAATGTGTAACTGTCAAAAGACACCTGTCCGATTGGGGGCTTGCGACAAGCAGAGTGCCGCAGGGATCTGTACTGTGTCCTAAACTATTTAATATTGTGATCGCAACACTCAAAACCATCAAAGGTGTGTGGACAGGAAAGTACGCTGATGACTGCAAACTTGGTGGGTTAGTTAAAACAATAAAAAGATGCTGAGGGTATACAACTAAACTTAAAAAAAAAAAAAAACGTTGAACAATGGGCCGCCAACAACAAAATTAAATTTAACATTGATAAATGCAAGGTAATGCACATGGGGAAGAATAACATAATGTATCCTTATAAAATAAATAATACTCTATTAAAAACTTACTGAAAAATAGGATTTAGGAGTACTCATAACTAACGATCTCAGCTTTGACAGACATGCTATTGAGACTACTAAAAAGTGCCAGAAAGTCCTGGGATGTATTTTGGGAAGCATCAAAAGTAGGGATAGTAGAGTTATGGTGCCATTGTACACAGCCTTGATGCACCCCCATCTGGATCATTGTGTGCAGTTTTGTGCACAACATTAAAAAAAAAAAAAAAATGGTTGAGAGGGTCCAGAGACGAATGACCACAAACATTTAATTAACTAAGAATATGGGCTACAATGAAAGGCTTCATGCACGCAAACTATATTCTACTGAATACAGAAGAATTGGGGGAGATCTTTGCCTCATATTCAAAACTATGAAAGACAAATACATGATGGAAACTATAGGCCTATGCTATAATATGGGTATTACCTCTACTTCTAGGTTTCTATGTTTCTATGTACAAGAACAAGGGGGCATGACATGAGGTGGGGGGTTGAGTAGTGGATGCTTGGAGCAGCCTCCCTTCGGAGGTGGTGGGACAAATATGGTAGGGGAGTTCAAGGATGCATGGGATAGACATAAGGGCATCCTAGCAACAGGGAAGAGAGGGTAGGTCACAGATCAGCTAGGGTCTGTGGTATTGCACTAGGTAGAGAAAATGGGCAGACTAGGTGGGGCAAGCAGTCCTTATCTGCCAATAAATTCTATGTTTCTACTAGGTTGCACGATCAGAAGTTATTAGGAGAGAATAATAGACCAGTAAAGAGAAGCAGATTTTTCACTCAAAAAGTTGTCACCATCTGGAATGAATTACCTAAAGAAATCACTGATAGCTCTAACATGAAAGCATTTAAGTAAAATCTTGATAATTACATGGGTGAAGAAAATATCATTTTCACCCATGATTTGGGTGGCAAGTTCACTAAAGGGCCTTGGCTCACTGAATTCACTAAAGGGCCTTGGCTCACTGAACTTGAATCCTACCTATGAATCCCACATCCGCTACAAAATTGACCAGTTTCTTTGAACAGTAATTATTGGGTTTCTCCTCCTTATCCAGCGGTCATTCTCCCTGCTGATTTGTAATCTAATTATTTCTACCCCTTCAGTTCTTAACAGTTTCCCAATTCTTCCCAACCCCTTCAACAGCAGTTGGCAAATTCCCATATAAACTGATTATCTAGCTATCTACTTACTGCTGGGAGTGTCTTCCAGGTGATCCTTCTCTTGTGTTCTCTCTTCCACCTTCACATCACTCAAAGGGACTTCCTCCTCTCTCTCAATAAGCAACAGCAATTGTTCCTTTGGGATGTTGTAGCCTGTACATTAATAAAATAAACAAAGGAATACAGATGTCATTTATAACTATGAGGTAGACCAGACCAGTAAGGAATAAGGCATGACAGAGGAGGGATTATGCTATGGTAATGTACCAAGGAGTGGGTTCGAGACCCAATACTGAATAGCTTCAAGGATAGTGACGCTTAAAAAAAGGAGAGGGGGTTGGCAGAGGGCTACAGTGAAAAAGCAGGGATACTGAACAATTACATTTGCTCTGTATTCACAAAAGAAGGGGAGGAGAAGGTACTTAAACTGAACAATAGAAGCACTCTGGATAGGAGGTTCGATACCAGTCCATTCACAGAAGAAAGGTTCCTGAAAGAACTCCCAAAACTGAAAGTGGACAAAGCAATGGGACCAGATGGGATTCACCCCATAATTCTAAAAGAACTAAGGGGAGAACAAGTGACACTACTGACTACCCTTTTAACAAATCAAAGGAGGATGGTGTGGTACCAGAGGACTGGAGGAGGGTGGATGTGATTCCCCTTCACAACAATGGGAGCAAGGCAAAGGTAGGAAACTACAGACCTGTAAGTCTGACCTCAGTGGTAGTGAAAATGATGGAATCACTTCTGAAAGAACAAACTGTTGAGTACCTAGAGGCCAGTGGGGCACAGGACCCAAGGTAGCATGGATTCACAGTGGAAAGGTCATGTCAGATGAATCTAATCTATTTCTTTGACTGGGTGACCACAGTAATAGACCACAGAGGAGCTGTGGACATGGCCTGCCTAGACTTTGGCAAGACATCTGACAGGCCCACACAAGATTAATAAAAAGTTAGCAAGCCTGGGAGTGATCGTAGGGTGGTAGCCAGAGTAAAAAGTTAGCAGGACAACAGGATGCAGAGCATAATAGTAAATGGAATCCACTCCATAGAAAGGGGGGTTACTAGTGGGGCACCAAAGGGTTCAATAGTGGGACCAGTCCCAAATATCTGCAACAAGGTTGACACACAAAACCCATGCATTTTTTAATTCCCCACTGTTTTTAACCTCACAACCTCCCCAGAAAGACTGTTCCATGCATCCACCACCCCCTCCATTAAAAAATACCTCCTCACGTTGCCCTGAACCGGGACCCTCTATCTTCAAATTCTGCACTCTTGTTCTTGCACATCTCTTTTTCTGACACATGCTTCCCTCTTGGACTTTGTTGATTCCCCTGAGATACTTGAAAGTTTCTATTACATTTCCTGTCTCCCACCTTTGTTTGTGGTTCTCTCTCGTTCTCTCTCTCGCTCTCTCTCCCCCCTCTCTCTCTCCCTCCTCCTCCCTGGTGCAGATCCTGCACCATTTCAATAACCCTTCTCTGGACTGCCTCCATCTTGTCTATGTCCTTGTGGAGCACAACCCATTATCTGGTCTACTATTATGGTCATAATTTAACCATTTCTATATCAGCAGTCTTGTGTTAGCCCATTCTTATCAGACACATCTCAAGTGGCCCTCCCTTCCTCATGCCTCCTAAGCCCACACCAGGATTCAAAACCCAAAACCATTGACCTCCAGCACTGTATTCTTTTCCAGTTTTCCACCATCCTCTCCATGAAGTAGAATTTTCTGATGTTTCCCCTGAACCTCCCCCTACTATCTGCATACCATGCCCTCTTGTTTTTGATTACTCCATTAACTGGAAGATGTCCTCTGCTGGCACCCTATTAATACCCTTGATATATCTGAAGGTCTCAGTCAAGTTCCCTCCTTCCCATCTTTGTTCAAGGAAATGCATGCTGAGGTCCCTTAGCCATTCCTCGTATGACAGATGACTGATTTGCCACCAGCTTCTCATATTGCTTTGCTACCTTCAGGTCCTGTGAAATGAATATGCCAAGGTCCCTTTCCAGCTTGGTAACCTCTAGGGCATGCCTTCCATACAGTATTCCACTCCCTGGTTATTCCTGCCTAAGTGCATGATCTTGCATTTTTTTGTGTTAAAGGACAATTGCCATTCCTTGGACCATTTCTCAAGTCTCCACTGTACTGCAAAATTCAGTGTCATCTGTGGATAGAAACTCTTCCCTCTAGCCCCTTCGCTATGTCCCCTATAAATATACTGAAAAGCAGTGGCACCAGCACTGACCCCCTGAGGTACTCCACTGGTGACCATACCATCCTCTGAAGGTACCTCATTTACAATTATTCTCTGCCTTCTCCCCTCTAGTCAGTTTTGCACCCACCTAACCACACATGGCCCTAGCCCAAGGCATCTCATTTTGTGCAGTAGTTTCCATTGTGGCACTGAATCATAAAATGCCTTTTGAAGTTGAGATATGCAATGTCTACAGACCCCCCATCCAGTACCCTGGTGACCCAGTCAAAGAACTCTATTAAGTTAATTTGACACAATCATCTCTCAGTGAAACCATGTTGCCACCGGCCCTGCAGGCCATTGGCTTCGAGGTAGCTAGTGATTCTCTTTTTTAGCAGTTTCTCTATGAGCTTGCCCACCACAGTGTCAAGCTCACCAGCAACTGCTCGGCCCCTTGCTCCCCCTATGAAGCGGGGGCCACATCCATCTTCTCCAGTCATCAGATCTCACCTATTTCTAAGGAATTATTGAATAGGCTGGTCAGAGGTTCTGCTAGCACTTTACTAAGCTCCCTCAGTACCCTTGAGGTGCACCCCCATCTAGCCCTATTGCCTTATCAACCTTCAAACCCTCTGGCTCCCTCAAGACCTCCTCTACCTGGAAAGGACTGGAGTGAACCCCTCTACCTTACTGTGTACCCCAATCTTCTTAAACTCCCTGTCAATCTAAACTGTGAGGACTGAGCAGAAATAGCTAGACTATCTCCACCTTCCCACTGTCATCTTCCCCCAATTCCTTTTTTTTTTTTTTTTTTTTTTTAATTTATACTTCCTAGGGCCACCTAATACTGGTACTTCAGCTTGGCCACAGACCCCACGGTTGTCACTCCCACATTAACTGCATCTCTCGTCATACCCACTGGCTTGCCCTCAGGGTGGGGTCACGGCACCCGGAGGCTAAAGCACCGCAATCAACAGGATAGGTTGGGGACCTGGCCTGTGAGTGAATTGCAGCTGAGGGACAAGCAACATCAAGGCAGGTAGGTGGCCTATTTTGTTTTAGCTAATCCCAGGGGCAGGGATGTGCAATGATGTCCAGCGTCCGCCCCGCCCCTCAATGTGTTAAGCATTATTTGGTTCATGGGTCCTCCAGCCTCCGCTAGGGGACTCGAGTGCTGGGCACTGGCCCATCCCTCCCCCTGGTGAAGGAGAGCAGTCCTTGGGATGCTCCATCCTTCTCCCCCTGGCCGGCCCTCCAGCTTCCCTTGTCCATTCCCAAACCCGGGTCACTGGTGTCACAAGTGGAAATACAACCACTGCACTGATGGGCCATCCCCATTCCCCTTCTATGTTTTTCAACCCGATTACCCCCTCCCTTGACTTTCTCCTTTCGCTCGTGTACCGGAAGAAGGTTTTATTCCCTTCCCTGATTGCATTGGCTATTCTCTCTTCTGTTCTTGCCTTCACCCTCCTGACCTCCATAACTGCTTCCCTCTGCTTCTCTTGGTATACAACCCTGTCTTCCTCCCTCTGTGTCCTTTTATACTTCCTAAAAGGAAAGTATACAAAATAAAAGATTTACCATACAATGAAAGAGTAAAAGAAACAGGTTTGTATTCTTTGAGATATAGAAGACGTAGGGTTGACCTATGTTATGTATATAAGGCCTTTCATAATAATATTATCTGGGCGTCTTCCAGACTTGTAAAAAAGGATAACAGCAAAATCTCAAGATTCAACAGTTGCCAACTTAAAGGGGAATTTTGCAGAACAACAAAGCTATTGGCTTAATCAAAGAGTTGTCGGTTTCTGGAATAATTTGCCAGATTGGCTAGTTAACAGTTGAAGTATGGAACAATTTTTAAAAAGGCTCTGGATTCACACATGGGGAATGAAAATATCAAAAGTTTCCACTGACTAGTGGCTAGTCAAATAATGGGTTATGGCTAACTTGACTTGTATCCATTTCTATGATACATTATTTTCTCTTGGCCTGGACCTTCTCTGCCACTTCCCTATTAAACCAAAGTGGCTTCCTCTTTTTCCTATTTTTATTTACCTTCCTGACGAAGAAGCTAGTGGCCTCCAATACTGCCTCTTTTATTTGGCTCCACATTTCCTCCACCCCCTTAGTTTCCCCATCCTGCTAATGCCTGTTGAATGCTTCCCCCATTCTCTGAAAGTCCACACACCAAAAACCTAGCACCTTTACTTTGGACCGATGGTCCTCAGCAGTAATTTTTACTGTGAACCAAAAAGTGCTGTGGTCACTTATTCCCAGGTTCTCTCCTACGGCTATCACTCCCACCCATTCCCCATTTGTAAGGATTAAATCTAGGATAGCCCACTCCCTGGTCAGTTCCCTTATGAGCTGCTTCATGAGTGCTCCATGTAGGGAATCTACAATATCCCTGCTACTGGCTGATGCTGCTAATGGAGTGCCCCAATCCACATCCATGAAGCTGAGGTCCCCCATTGGAAGCACCTCCCCTCTGTTTGCCATCCTCTGGAGTTCCTCCATCAATGTCTTATCCATCGCATCCCACTGCGCTGTAGCCAATGTATCACTCGGGTATGTAGGACCTCCCTCTTCCCTTTGTCCAGCGATACCCACAAAGCCTCACCCCCCCATCTACCCAGTAATTCTGCAGCCTTAGGATGTTCCTTCACATATACAGCAACCCCACCTCTCCCCTCTACCCTGTCTTTCCTAAAAAGTATATACCCTGGTATTGCCATGTCCCAGTTCTGGCCCTCATGACTCCGCATCTCAGTGATTCTCCTGATGTCCAGGTCCACCTCAGCCATGTCCACTGTTAAGTCTGGGCCATATTGCCTAGGTTTCTGGCATTGGAGTACAGGGGTCTCCATTCAGAGGGCCCCTTATGCTGTCCCCTGGTGCCTGTTACCTTCCCTACTCCTCTCGCCTGTTTTTATCCATCCTGGGGGAGGCACCTTTTTCTCCCGTCCCATGGCATGTGTTTATTCCCAACCCCCCCAATTTAGTTTAAATTATAGTTTTGTTCTATGAAGTCTCCTAACTTGCTCCTTAGCACTGCTGAATCCTCCATATTCAGGTGCAGTCTATCTGGGGCAAATAGATTCTTGTCCCCCCATGTTGTTCCCCAGTCCCCTATTAACCTGTACCCCATCTGTTCACACCATCCTGACAGCCACTTATAAAATTCCACAATCCTCAGTCTCCTCTCTGTACTTGCCCTTGGTATGGGTAGCACCTTTGAAAAAGCCACAGATCTGAACCCCAGGCTACTGCAGTACCTAGCTAGTGCCCTAAATCTTGCTTGCGCCTCTAACAAACTATGCTCCACTAGGTCATTTGTTCCAAGGTGGAACACCAGGTAAGATTTTTCATCCTGCTGTCTCCCCCCGAAGGGGATATAGTGAATGACTGCTGCTGCTGTCATACCTGGCAGGCACTCAACCCATATTGCACTGCTTCTGTCTCTCCTGCCCCCCAGTGAATTCCTTTCATTACTGAGTCACCAACAAGTAAGACCATTCTCTCCATTTCCTTTTGCATGTATTTCTCCAGTCTTTTTCCCAGTCCCTTGTATTCCCTTAAATTCCTCATTGTCATTTCCCCCATTGCCCCTTGTATCCCCCAGAGTACTTAGTTACCCCTTCTCTGTATGTGCTCCCAGTCCTCCACAGACATTATCTTCAAAATAACCTTTTCCCCTCTATCTGCTAGCACCATCTCCCCACCTTACCCCTTCCTTTCCATTGCCTTGATTAATGTTTCTAGTGCTCAGTTTGCTTCCCCATCTCCAACCTGTTCCTCCCCACAAGCCTTTCCTCACCATCTCCTCTCCCTTGAGGGTTTGCCCTTTTGCCCCAGTGCCCTTGTCCTTTCTTTTGCCCTCCTTTCTGTTCTTTTGCAATGGGACAACCCCCGCCTTCTGTCTACTGAGCCTTTCATCAAGTCTGTCTCTCCTGATCCCCCTGAATCCACCTCTGCTCCAATTTCTTCATTCTCATCTTCATTTATTGGTACTAGAGGTGCAGATCTGTTTTCATGCTCTATGCCTACTACCTTTATTCCTCCTGCTGGTCCACTTCCCCCTTCTCTTCCCTTTTGTGCAGATCTTGGACCTTTGTACCTTCTTGTATCCAGGCCTGCCTCTACCTGAGCCTCCAGGAGCCCCCAATGCCCACCCCTACACTTCCTTCCCTGCTTGTGTATTCCTTTGTGTTCTTCCCATCCACCTCCTGACTACTCTTGCCTATTTCAGGTTTTTCTGCTAGACCCCTCTGTATCTCCACAATTTCTCGCTCTTCTGTCCCTACACCATCTTACTCTCTCAGTGGATCTCCTATCCTCCCAACCACCCCTCAACCTCTGCCTCACCTAGCATCCATCTCAACCACCTAACTTCCTCCTCCTTTGGTTGTGGCAGCTGCCTACACACCATGCAACCCCTATCTTCCAAGCCAAAGCTAGTACCGTGGCTGACCCACTCCCAGTACACCCTACCACCCTTCCAAAGATACCTGTCCTTGTATTCTTTGGACCATGCCATAGCCTCATCACCATTCCACTCCAACTGCCCCTCCAGATCAATTGCCCCATTATTTTTCACAACTCCACTAAAACACAGGTTGTATTCTCCAAAGTCCATTGCTGAACCTTCTTTAAAGAACACCTTGAAATCCTTTTACGCAATGAACAAAAAAAAAAAAAGACTCAAGCTCCTAGACTGGAATTCTTCCTGCTGACTGAAAAAACTAGGTGAGTAGACAAGAAACACCTTGGAAGCCTATTACCCAAAGTACAAGCTCCCTGACTGGAATAGCTCCTGCAAAATGAAATAAATAGGTTATCAGACAAGTTAGAGGAGTACAGGCTGGACCAGAGCAAGGCCACTGGACCCACAGGGTCACTCAGGTACAATGGCTACTGCTCAGAGATTCTAGAACAAGTTCTTGAAGAGAATACTACTATTATTTTCCTGCCCTCCCACAAAACCCTTACCATGCACAGGACATCTTCTTTTCCCCCTTCAATGTCTGATAATTCTTGTCAACTATTATGCCAAACCTATGCCCTTGTACCTGGCAGACATGAAAAGACTCAGGACATCAGATGATAATATACAGTATATGAAGAATTTCTCGGCAGAAGCTGGGTTGTAAACAAGAATACATTTGTGTCCTTCTGTGCTGTTGGTGCAGATCATACCATGGAAAAAATCAAGAGCATGATGAAAGTTTCAGGTGGATTGATTGGTATTACCCATAACCTCAGTGCTCGCATCAGATTTTTTCTATCACCGAACCTTGCTCAAATGGTGGAAGAAGCATAGAAGGTGGTTGGACTGTTCTCAGTCAGGTGCACACAGCATCATGAACTTTCATTATCAGTACCTAAGTGACAAGAGAAAAGCATCCAGGATCTTAATGCCACTATCAGAACGTTTACAAATTCATTCATAGAGGACTGTTATAAGTTATTCAATTTTGCAACAAGGTAATCATGCCAGAAAGGCAATGCAAGACTTCTGCAAGCAGGACTTTACTGGCAAACAACTATTTGAAACATTTGTATCCAAACTTATTACAACAAGTGAAATTAATCTGTGGGCCACCATGTAGAAGCAAAAACTACAGACCTGGAAAAGCTCAGGAAAGAAAGTGAAAGTAAAAGTGGGAGATAAGGTGATCGAGCTGCATGAGTATAGATCTCTGTTTGCCAGCTGTGTGCAAAACAAGGCCCAAAATTAACCTGAGGGAGGCCATTGGACAATATGAGTTCTCAGTAGTGCCCAGAGAGCACTTTTTACTGCTAATGGATCAACGATACATTGCTCTGCTAAAAGAAAACAGTCAGTTCTTGAGGAGCTCCCAAGCAAACCTGTGGAGAGCATGGAAACAGATAAACTCAGCATCAACATTACTAAGTGAACAGTGACAGTAGTTGATAGCACGGCTGAACTGCAGACCCTTGACAAGCCAGCAGAGGCGAAGACTTATTTTGACCTGGTAGAACACTTCATATCCTGCCTATTTAAGAAGTTCAACAGAGAGAAGCATGACAAAGTTCACTTGGCATTTGACAGACATGATGTAACACAATCACTGAAAGGCTCAACACGTGACAGATGGCAAGGAGGCAATGCTCGAGCAGCCTACCACATCACTGATATAACCAGCATCACTAAAGTACCTATGAAACAACGTTCGTCACATGTAAAGACAAAGGACAAGATCATAAGATACCTAGCAGAGACGATGCTCCAGTATGGACTGAAAAATGCAATTAATTTGGTTGTCACCTACAGTACCAAGTGTAAAGCAACTCACAAGGATGCGAGTCATCTTGACAGTCAGCAAGAGAAAGGTGACACAAAGTTAATTCTGCATGTCTTGGATGCAACTGCTTCTGATGCCACTGAACTTCCCATTCACTCTCCAGACATGGACGACTTTGTACTTGGTATTAAATGCTATCCTCACTTATGCCAAGACACAGCATTTGTGACTAGAACTGGACAAAAGCACAGGAACATCCAGCTAAGACCAATCTATGACACTCTTGGCCCGAAGAAAGCAGCTGCACTATCACAATTTCATGCCTTCAGTGGAGCGAACGTTACCGGTTCTTTCAGAGGAAAGGGAAAATTAACTAGCTGGAAAGCATTTCAGAATGCTAATGGATATGTTCCTACAGTCTTTGAGAACCTGGGCAATTACAGCTACCAGAGGATACTCTTGCAGGACTAGAGAAGTTTGTGTGCCAGCTATACCTCCCCAAAACTGTGATAACAATAGTGAAAAAACTGAGATGGTGATTTAAAAAGAAGCAAGCACAACAGGAAAATCTTGCCCCTACAAAGAGCGCCTACTCCAAACAATTATGAGGGCTCATGATCAATGTATGATCTGGAATAATAATAAAGTTGCCAAACCTGAGCTGCTCACACCACATGAATACTATTGGAAATGTGATGGAGACCAGTGGAACGAAGTTATGACTGTAGAATCTTCAATGCCAGATACTGTGCTTCATCAAGCTACAGTAGTAGCCACAGACATTGTCAGATATTTCCTGAAATTTCTGTGATATTTCTAGAGAAATCTCCTGCTTTCTGCATTTCTTCAGTTGGGGCAGCAGAGAGAAACTCTTTAGAAATTTTGTGAAATATCTGGAAATAGCTGGTAATGTCTGTGGCTGCTACTGTAAGTGCAGTTGTGCAAAAACAAAGTGCTCAGCAACGATTTGTACATATAGAAAAGCTGGCCTCAACTGCAAAAGACTCTGCTGCTGTTCTGATAAGGGCGATGAAGGAAGTGAGAATTTAGTTACTGAGAATGAGGGAGACCACAATGACAGTAATGAGTATATCTATTTATTGATTTTATTTATTTAGTTTTTGTTGACCGGGAAAGTGCAGTAGACAAATTCTGCCCATTTTCAGGCACAACCCATAGGAGGGGGATACAGATGAATGCCAACTGACCTTGAACCAGATTAAACTGTTGGTATACCCAGTGATGATTATTTAGATATGGAAAGTGATGCGGATATGGAGAGTGACGATGACTGATAACTCACCTATCAGCAATCCTTATGACAAATTGACTACTTGTTTTGAAGTAATGTCAGTTTTGTAAAAATCATGATAGTAAAAAAGTAATAGCATAAATCTCCATTCTGCACATTTCTTATTTGCACATTTTTTATTAGCCCACTTGCTTTCTTGAAACAAGTTTTCCAATGAATGCATAATGTTCTCATGCAAATTTTGATAATTAATTTATTGAACAAATGTAGTCCAACCTCTCTCATATTAACATTTTGTAAAGTTTTGGCAGTCATCTTGGATTCTGGTCACCATCTTTACTCCCAATAAAATTTGAGATTACCAAGTTTTTTTTTTTTTTTTTTGTGCCTAGGGTCTCCTCAAAATTTTCAAATCATTGTTTGGAATTTACCACTAAAATCCCAGGAGATTCCACATGCAACTGAACGAATAGTCTTTACTGTGTATTGTCCTGTAATTTATGTAAATATTATGGAGTATGAAATGTTATTCTTATATACTTCATGCTTTCTATGACTGAGTTATTTCAGCTATAGCTGTCTAGGGGTAAACTGTTAAGTCTGTGATCTGTTTACAAAGAGAGGGGCTACAGCTACCATATCTAATGCAAAATGTTCTGAACTGTGACAAATGAGGTGGGTTACGTGCCCTTTGGCAAAAGGCATTTACATAGACTTTGATGGTGGAGAAGGTCCACCTGGCCAACCCAGTCTGCCCATTTCCCTACCTACTGGATAAGCTGCAGATCCTAGTTAACCAACAGCCTACTTTCTCCTGCCTACCAGAATTGCCTTATTTCTGTCTCATGCATTCTTGTATTCCCCCACTGTTTTTGACCCCATAACCTCCTCAGGAAGGCTGTTCCATGCATCAACCACCGTCTCTGTGAAAAAAAAAAAAAAAAAAAGTCTTCCCCCTCTATCTTCAAAATTATGCCCCCTTGTTCTTGCACATCTCTTTTTCAGAATTATACTACCCTCTTGGAATTGTTGATTTCCTTCAGGCACTTGAAGGTCTCTCATGTCCCCCCACTCCCTCCTTTCCTCTAGCATGTACATATTGAGCTCCTTTAGTCTATCCTCATATGACTTATGGTGCAGACACTGCACCATTTTAGTTGCGCTCCTCTGGACTGCCTCCATCCTGTCTATGTTCTTACAGAGATGGGGTCTCCAGAACTGCACACAGTACTCCAGATGGGATCTCACCAACTGTCTGTACAGAGGGATAACAATCTCCTGTTTTCTACTAGTGATGCCGCTCCCTATACATCCCAGTATCCCCCAGCCCTCCTTACTGCCTTCTCACATTGTTTGCCTAGTTTTAGGGTCATCTGATATGACTACCCCATGTCCCTTTCCATTTTAGTTGTTAGTGCCACACCCCCCATTGTGAACTCTTCCCCTTACTGTGTGAGCAGTGGCTCTAGTGGGATTTGGACCTCCAGACACCCCGAGGGACAGTCATGCTGAATATAATACAGCATACCACAGTGACTCTTTCAGGCATCTGAAGGATTGTGAAAACTGGTAGCAGTGTAGACTGAGTTCTGAGAGAGAACAAGTCTGTGACAACTGTGTATTATCCTGAAACATATGTAAATAGTGTGATGTATTAAATTTTATTTTTATATACTTCATGCTTTCTGTGACTAAGTCTCTTTAAGGATAGATACTCAGGGGTAAACTGGTAAATCTGTGACAACTGCGTATTATCCTGTAACATATATAAATATTCTAGAGCAGTAAATGTTATTTTTATATACTTCATGCTTTCTGTGACTAAGTCCCTTTAAGGATAGATACTCAGGGTAAATTGGTAAATCTGTGATCCATTTTCAAAGAGACAGGATACAGTTACCACATTTAATGCAAAGTTTTCTCAGATGCAACAGAAGGGGCGGTTCACTTGTCTTTTGGGAAAGAGCACAGTACTGTAGTACAGTGGATTTGGACATAAAGATACCCCAAGTGATACTGCAGCTGGGTGGTGGAAGCATACCAAGTTAACCCATTCAGGTGTTTCTGAAGTTTTGTGAAATCTGGCAGCAGTGCAGGCTGAACTCAGAGAAAACCAGTCTGTGACACCCACCTAGAGTACTGTGTGCTGTTCTGCTATCATTACATGAAGAAGGATAGGGATAGGGTGGAGTCAGTCCACAGGAGGGTCACCAAGATGATTCAGGGACATCAAGATACACCCCACAGAAAAAGGCTGAAAGACCTTAAGATGTACTCACTGCAAACCAGGTGAGAGAGAGAGAGAGAAAACATGATATAAACATTCATTTTTCTACAGGGGGTAAAACATTTGACAGCAGTGAGTGATTCACCCTTGGCACATACAAAATCACTAGTGGTAACATGAAGAAGCTGGTAAGAGGCAGGTTAAATAAGAATGCCAGGATGTACTTTTTCTGCTGAGGGTGGTGGATAGATGGAACAGATTGCCCAATGAAGTTGTCTATTCAAAATCAGTGGTAGGGGTCAAGAATATTTGGGCTAGACACATGGGTATAGTGGGAAGGGGGCCAATGGGATAAAAAGAGGATGGAGAAGACAAGTGACCACTAGGGGCATCTCCTGCAAAGTCCATCCCTCTGTGTAACACTTACTTGCTTTGAATAGGTTCATGTACTCTGTTCTACTACTTTGTAACCTCCCATGTCATGTCTGAAAATAGTAATTTTTATGGCTAGCACACCTTACTCAGTTAACAAAAACAAAATAAATAGAGTGTCCCAAAATTAAGGCAGAAGGCTAAGCCCATGGTGGCTGGGTTCAAAAATGTATGGGCTAGGCGTAAAAAATTCATACTAAGGAAAGGGCAGTTAATGGGCTGGAGATCTAGTATCATCTGCAGTGATACTATAGGCAGGGAAAATTGGACATACAGTGGATTCCACTTAAATGCACGTCACTTACGTGCACATTCCTGTTTAGTGCACCCTTTTTTTTCTCTCCCTTTTTTTCCCCTATAGGTTCAGTGTTAAAAATTCTGGTTACTTGCACACTGCTAAAGTACACATTTCGGTTTAATACACATTTTATCAGTTCACCAGCACCTTTTTCCCCAAGTAATTAACACCTCTTAAGTGTACAGGTGAACAGGATGAACAGGATTAGGTGTGAGAGCAGTATTTAACAGCTAATCTGAGATGCAGGCATTTAGCACAATGGAGCGCAGGAAGGTAACCCTTACACTGGGACAAAAAATATCTTTGTTGCAGTAGTTGGAGCAGCCGGACAATAAAAGAAGAGATGTAGCCAAACAGTATGGTGTTGATGTATCCACTGTCACCTGAATTGTGGCAAGTAAAGATATATTGTTCTCGGAGTGGGAGCGTTCAGACAAGAAGACCGAAAAAAGCGGCGTTGCGGGAAGAGTGGGGAGGTAGAAGCTGCACTCCTATGCTGGTTCTCTGCTGCTCAGTGTTGATGCCCCAATCAATGGCCCGATTCTACAAAAAAAGCAGAGGATTTAGCTGCAACTACGGGCATTTCTTTTTCTGCGACAAGCGGCTGGCTGGAGCCACTGGAAGGAGCGCAACGGAATAATCTTCAAGCGCTGCCATGGTGAGAAAAAAAGATGCTGATGGTGAGAATGCAGACAATTGGCTATCCACTGTCCTCCCGCAAATAATGAAAGAGTATAATCCAAACTGTATCTTTAATTGCGATGAAACAGGGCTATGTTTTAGAGCAACCCGTGAAGGAACATTGACTTTCAAATCAGATGCAGCTTCAGGTGGTAAAAAAGCTAGGGGCAGATTTCAGTGCTTCTCTGTTGCAGCCTATGTGGGACTGAGAAACTGAAACCCTTAGTGGTTGGAAAATCCAAAAAACCAAGGTGCTTTTCAGGGCTGTATATGGAGGCACTGCCAGTTGAATATGACAGTAATTCTAATGCCTGGATGACTTCTTCAATATTTTCTAGCTGGTTGAAAAATATTAATTCAGTACTGCGGCACAAGAGAAAAAAAAAAGCCTTGCTCTTGGATAATTGCTCAGCACACCCAGCCATCACCCTGTGCCACATCAATCTATTTTTCCTTCCTCCGAACACCACCTTGCCAATTCAGCCTCTAGATATGGGCATCATTAAAAATGTAAAACACCACTATCGAAGGCAGGTAAGAAAACAACACTTCATTCACTAAATGCAGTACATTAGATTCTTTATTTGTTCTCTTTTTAAGGGTTCTGTTTACAGGTTATCCTTTTTTTTCCCTTTTTTAGATCGAAAAAATCATCATGTATATGGATGGTGGCAACCTTACCTCCATTTCTGCACTTTCTAAAACTGTCACAATGCTGGATGCAATAAAGATGCTTATTGCTCGATAGAGCATGCCAGCAAGTGAGGGTCGAAACAATACAGAATTGTTTCAAAAAAGCCAGATTTGTTGACAGGTCAGCATCAGCGAGTGTTGTGGTGATTGAAGAGCACGCATCAGTACTTCTCCCCAACATGAACTTAGAGGACTTTAATTTATACCGGGACATGGATGAGCAGCTACCCACAACAGGAATGCTACAGGACACTGACATCTGCAGTGAAGTGCTGGGTCGGCAGGACGAGGACAACGATGACCCTGCTGCAGTTGAGAATGACGAACCTGAGGTGTTCATGTTTGAGGCACTCCAGTGCCTAGATAGGATTGGCGCATTCGTCTGTGCTCGGGGGGAAAAAAAAAGATTTAACAAGGTTTTTTGAATTTGAGCATTATATGACTCAGCTCAGAAGCAGAGCAAGATAACTTCTTTTTTTAGCATAACAAACTCCTTGTGAATTTTTTTTTTTTTTTTACATACAGTACAGTACAGAAATTAAATCAGGAGTGCTAGAATTGTGTGGTGTAGACACTGAATAAAGCTCTGTTTAAATGCACATTTTGCCTCTGCAAAACAGGTGTGCATTTAAGTGGAATCCACTGTACTAGGTACTGTGGGTCAACTGGTTCTTACCTGTTGGCAAATGCTGTGTTTCTATGTGTCAATGTACTTCACATACTGCAATTTTCAGAAAGGTACAGGAATGTTATAACAGAGCTCCTAAGCCACCATTTTCAACTATTCTCCCAAAATGCCATCAGACTTGAAATTGTTAAAAGTAAGCCCATCCCCCTCAGAATAAAGATCCCCCATCTGAGACTAGATTGATCCTTACCAACTGAAACCATGGTTTCATAGTTCTGCACCATCACTTTCCTGTGAAGCTCCTTCTCCTGTTTGCTTAACATCTTCCATTCCTCTTCAGAAAAATTAACAGCAACATCTTCAAAGGTTTCTGGTACCTGAAAGGACATGACACAAGTTTAATTGCTCTTGGTTTCACAGCACACAGTGAGACATCTGCAACTTTTAAACAGGATGGGGGATGGGCAAGGTTAAGATCCACAGTCAAAAAGACTAAAAGAACTGGCCTGGTGGTGCTGAGGGTTGAGGCACCAGATGCCACACCTCGTGCCATGCTGGTGACCCAGTTCAGGAATGAGCCTGGGTCTTCGGGGGTTGGCAGGGGAGGGAGAGGATCGAGCATCTGGAAGACAACTCTCCTCTCTCAGGGAGGGATTCGGAGACTGCTCAGTTGCCTAGCAGCCCCTGGTGGAGACCAGGGATGCTACAGGCAAGACAGCTATACATAAGTGGGGACAGAAGCGCAGCAGATGTCAGCAGGATAGCTGTGCATAGACGTCATGGCACGTCATGCTCCCGGGGGCAATCACTAAGGAAAAAATCCCTTCCTAAGATCAAGGAGATGATGAGGGCTCCGGGGGCAGGACACTCATCCCAACACCAGCCCACTTCCTCGGTGATCTCATTCCCCCTCCGATCAAGGTGGGCACTCTCTAATCACAGACAGGCTCCTATGGGACAGCATGCCCTGCCCGGGGTGTGATTTGTGGCACTAGTGTCCGCCTGGTCACTGGAGGAATTCACCATGTCTAGGGTTCAGGCAGGAAGCAGACAGTCCTAGCCGAGTGAGCACCCCCAGAAGGATGCCTGGCTTAGGTAGTGCAAGAAATAAAGTCAAAAAAAAAAAGAAAGACTAAAGGTTTTGCTGGCACTCCCATAACAAGTGAAGACAGATGGATAAAACTTGTAATGTACAGCAGACAAGGGGGAGAGCAGAGATGAAATAAGGACATAAGAAAAGGGGCAGATGGAGTCAGCCAAGTGAGGTGAGAGAGACCTAGAGGCCATCTGTCTGAACATAAGGCATCTTGGGAATAAAATGGGGGGACTTAGAGGAAATGATGATGTAAGCCCAGCTGGATGAAGCTGTCATCATGGAAATGTGAGAGACACAAAATCCCAACTGGGACCTTGCTCTCCCAATATGTGCCCTATTTTTAAGGGATATGAAAAGGGCAGAAGAAGGGGTTACAGTATATACTTACGACTGTATAAAAGCAAGAGAGGATAACAATTTTGGGGGAGTGGGGACAGAATTAATTTGGGGTCAGATGATAGTTAAAGTAGGTATGAACCTCAGAATGCTGGTGGTGGTGGCCTAAAGATCAACAAATCAGTTCAAGAAGGACTGCAGGGCACTAGAGGACCACATCAGAAGAGTAACCACTATGGAAACCCAATCATGATGGATGATCTCCTACCAGACTGGGAAATGTTGGGGGGGTAGGTGTGCCAGGAACGAAACTGCTGAGTCAATGCAGATGGCTTCCTTGTACAATGGATGATGGAACTAAACAGAGAAGGACACATCCTTGACTTGGTACTGTCAAATCAGGAAACAATAGGAGAGGCCAGAGTAAAGGAGCCCCAGGGGATGAGCGATCATAGCTCAGTGTGTTACAGTAATAACCCTGGAAACCCAGCATCCCAAGTCAAAGACAATGAATTTGATTTCAGGACAGCAGGTTTTGAAGACATAGGGAGATTCTCATGAAAAACTGAGGAAGTGGAAGGGACAGAGAGAGTGGAACATCAAAATGATTCTGATGGAGGTCACCAAAGCATGTCTGAAGCAGGAAAGGATAAAATACAAAGTAAATAAATCCAATGCGTCATACCAGAGAAGTTAGAGAAGCAGTAAGAGCAAAAAAGGGTAGCATGGAAACTGTACAAGAAAGATCTGTCTGAGGGCAACAGGGAGGTATGCCTAAGAAAGCTAAAGAAGACCAATAAAGCCATCAGGAAAGCAAAGTCAGACAGAGTTAGGGAGAGGCGATTGCATTCAAAAGAATAACATGGATTTCTTTGAGAATACACAAGAGAAGAGAAGAACCAAAAAGGTTATATTGGGACTGTAATCAGGGAGGAACTGGGTAAAGAAAGATAGGAAGAAGGCTAGCATCCTTAATGAATACATCTGCTTAGCGTTCAAGTGGATGGAGGGGGTCAACTTAGTGTTTAGGACAGCTGAATATAGAGGGTATACAGAAGCAGGAGAAGCAGGAATCTGGACCAGAACTACGGGAAAGGGTGCTTAAGGGGCTAAGAGCATAGAGGATAGGCAACAGAAACACAGAAACATAGAATTTGATGGTAGATAAGTACCGTTTGGCCCACCCAGTCTGCCCATTTCCCTACCTAATGGATAAGCTGCAGATCCTAGTCAACCAGCAGCCTACTTCTTTCTACCCCCACCCCCTAGAATTGCCCTATGACTGTCCCATGCATGCTTGAATTCAACCACTGTTTTTGACTCCACAACCTCCTCCAGAAGGCTGTTCCATGCATCCACAACCCTCTCTGTGAAAAAATAATTCCTTACATTACTTCTGAGCCACCCCCCCATCTTCAAATTGTGCCCTCTTGTTCTTGCACACCTCTTTTTTTGAAAGATGCTACCCTCTTGGACTTTGTTGACTCCCTTGAGGTACTTGAAAGTTTCTATCATGTCCCCCACTCCCTCCTTTCCTCAAGGGTATACATATTAAGCTCCTTTAGTCTCTCTTCATATGTCTTCTGGTGCAGACCCTGCACCATTTTAGTTGCCCTCCTCTGGACAGCTTCCATCCTGTCTATGTCCTTGTGCAGATTGGGTCTCCAGAACTGCACTCAGTACTCCAGATGGGGTCTCACCAGCTGTCTGTACACAGGGATAACAACTTCCTGTTTTCTACTGGTGATGCCTCTCCCTATGCATCCCAGTATCCCGCCAGCCCTCCTTACTGCCCTCTCACATTGCTTGCCCACCTTTAAGTAATCTGATATGACTACCCCCAGGTCCGTTTCCATTTTTGTTGTCGTTAGTATCTCACCCCCCATTGTGTACCGTTCCCCTGGGTTTTTGTTTCCCAGGTGCATTACCTTGCACTTCTTAGCATTGAATCTAAGCTGCCATACATTTGACTATTCCTCTAACCTTGCCAAGTCCCTTCTCATCCTTTCCACCCCACCTTGTGCATAAACTCTGTTGCAGATCTTTGTGTCCTAGTATGATAAAGAAATGGAGCAGGAACTCACGGTGCCTTTAGTGGATTTTTCCACCTGTTCTCTGGGGTGGTCCTGGCCAACTGCAGGGTAGTTAATGTTGTGCTCCTCCATAGAAGTGGGAGCAGGGATGATCTGGGGGACTGCAGGCTGCTTTGCTCAACCTCTATTGAGATGAAGTTACATGAGACCATCACTGAAGAGAAGATTGTGACAGGATTGAATAGGCCCCTTTCCCAGTTGTTAAGGAGATCTTTAATACAGGGCTCTGTTCTGTTCTTTCCTTTCCTGTCTCTTGTCTGTCTGGTTGCGTAACTTAATTTTCTTGTGAGACCTAGGATTTGATCACCCAGACAGTCTCACAATTCTTTGTCTCTCACTGTCTCTCAACCTTCCCTTGCTTTTTCTGTTTCTTCCTCCCTTGCATATCAACTAGTATAAAAATATATGCAGATCATCATGTGGAAATATAACTGATATTGTGATACCTTTGTTTAGAAATTATATAGTGTTGCTGTTGAAATGCATATAATTATAGTTTGAGATGATTGCAAAGCTATTTGGAACTCAATGGGTTAACCTGAAATGCATTTTTAAGCCTTTTGCAGAAACTGTGAGTAAGGGGCCTCAGTTCTGAGACATTGTGTTCTGGCTGCACCTGCCTGAAATATACAAGAACATTTTAGAAAAAAAACAGGATGCTTGTTAAGAAGGGGATTGCAAAGACTTATAAGAAGAAAGAGCTACAATGTTTGGATACACACAGAAATTGAATGAAAACTCAGCTGGATCTTCTATGTTTATTCTGCCTTTGTAAATAGTTATTCTGAACCATTAAATTATTTTATTGTGTTATTCATAATAAAACTCATGTTGCAAATTTTACAACTGCTCCTGGTTTTTCTGTTGCTTCCTGATCTGTGCCTTGACAACAGATGGTGACAGCCTAAGTGGGATTTAAACCGTGCATACTCTAAGCCAGGAGTTTTGGGTGTAGGTACTGGACCTAGTACCATGGAAGCATAAAGAACGGTATGGATTCTGCAGCAGCAAGTCCAGAAGTGGTTACCAGGAGAATGTCAGCCAAACTAGCAGAGACAGGTGTCCAAGCTGAGATTGTACAGCCAGCACAAGTTATGAGAAAAGAACAGGCAGTGACAGAATCTGAAAGCCTGATGGACTTTTTCAAATGATGGGCTATACAACAAAAAGAGATGGAGAAGCAGAGGAGCAAAGAGATACAGCAGATGAGAGAAGAGATGCAGCGACAGGAGCTATGATGGCTGGATGCTTGCAAGTTATCAAAGGCAGAGGATCTGGCACAGATTCAGACGAGCAACAAAACACAAGCAACTTAAAAGCCATTAAACTTACAAAGTTGAGTGAGAGCGAGGCATACCTGACGACTTTTGTTTTTAAACTTTCTTTTTATTAAAGGTTTACACCAGTACAATAAATTTGGGGTACAAAATACACATCTTGGTAAAGGTTTGTCAGGCTTCAGCATATACAATCCATGATACATTTGTATAATTTCTATATAAGCAGATAGATCTAAGATAACATATATCAGGACCAATAATTTTACAACTTTCTTTGTTTTTTCAGGACAGGGATCTGAGACAAGTTCACATGTTCTGCTCTCTCTCTCTCTCTCTCTCTCTCTCTCTCTTCCCACCCTCACCCTCCTACGGGATAAACAGGGGGACCCAGTTTGAAATAAAGAAGACCCATTTGTGCCATTGGATCTCAAAATGTTCATATCTATTATTACATCTGGCTATAAGTCACTCTATAGAATATAGCGCTCTCATTATTTTATACCAGTCTTGAATGGTAGGTGGTTTGCTCGGTCTCCATAGGCAAGTAATCGCCTTCTTGGTCACCATCAAATATGTAAGGAGATGCAAACCTTTTGATATCTGTAAATCCTCTGGGAGGACAGAAAGAATAACCAGCTCCAGAGTGAGGCATACCGGACAACTTTTGAAAGAGCTGCCAGTCTGCCAATGGATAAAGCAGCAATGGACAATCAGACTGGTACCTTACCTTACGGGGAAACCCAACCCGCCTACAGCAATATGGACACTGCACAGTCAGAAAACTCCTGAAAAGATTTTACATCTCAGGAGAGACCTACAGGCAGAAATTTCAATCTCTGAAGTACAACTCAGTTGACAATCCTCAAGAGGCCTTCATCTGAGTCAGAGAACTCCTGATAAAATGGCTCCAACCAGACAGCAAAAAACAAACAGTCAAACAGATCATCGACACATTGTAAATAGAGCAATTCATCAACATTCTGCCTACTGATGTGCAGCTCTGGGTGAAAGAAAAAAAAGACCAGAAAGTGTGGAAAAGGCTGTTTCTTTGTCCGAAGACTACCAAATGGCCAGATAGATGCCACAGCAGCAAGGTAATGACCAAACGCTGGTAAGACACTCTTTTTCCCCCATTTAAAGTCCAAGTCTGATAAGAACTTTGGTAGGGGTAACAAATATGTGCCCAAAGACATTATTTGCTGTAACTGTAATAAGCCAGGTCATATTGCAAGAAATTTCCATAAGCAGAGTGACACTGGAGCAGTTTTGTCCTTGGCAAATTGGGGCAAGCACTTAACAGATGTGAAGCTGGGGGATAAGACTATAAAGGGACTCATTGATTTGGGAAGCAGACAGACCCTAGTGCACGTTGAAGTGCTGGGAAAATACTGTGCAAAGAACCAGGTACTGGTGTCATCTGCATCCACGGGGGACACTCGATACTATCTCACCACCTAAGTGATTCTGACCATTAAGGGTGTATCACACCAAATGAAAGTGGGAGTAGTACCCAAGTTATCTGTAACCATGATTAATTGGAAATGAGTGTCCAGGTTTTCCTGAGTTAATCTCAGAGGAACTGAACTCTACAGTTTCAGCAGAAGTGGTAATGAGAGCTCAGGCAAAGAAAATCTCAAACGGTGGGGACACTTTTCCTTTCGCCGATTTCGATTCCTACTTATTTGAGCACTGTTCCAAGATCCAGAAATCCAGGCAAGAAAGACAATGCCTGAAGAAACTGTGTCAAAGGACTAATGGACATAAGGGATTAATATATGAAAATGCCGAAACTAAGCTGATAACATTGTGATTTTCTTTCAGAGCAAGCCAATGATGTTTCTCTCCAGGGTTATTTTATGCAGCTGGGGGGGTGGGGTGAAACCAAAACAGGGTGGACCAATGTTTAAAAAATGTAATGGTTACTGTACAGAATTTGGGCTAAACCTCAGACACAGGAACAGACAGAACAATTAGATATACCACAGAAGTATAGAACAGAGTTGTTACAGACAGCACATGACAGTCCTATGGCTAGTCACTCAGGGAGGGAGTGTACCCCTTGCTAGGTTGCTGTATAGATTTTACTGGCTTGGAATTCATGAAGATGTTGCTACCTATTGGAGTTCCTGTGCAGAGTGTCAGAAAGTAGCCCCAGCCACTAGAAAAGACAAGGTGCCCATACCCTTGATAGATGTGCTTTTGAGAGAATTGCAGAAGATGTGGTTGGTCCTTTAGACAAAAGTAAAAAGGATAATAGATTTAACCTGGTAGTATGAGACTATGATGATGATAAAAATTTTAAACAGGATACAAACCGTTTGGTTGGAGCCCATTTTCAACAGTGCCCTGTGGGTTCTCACTCATAACAGGCAAACATTCGACAATCCTAACTGACAACAACATATATTTAACACTTCACTCACACTATTATACAAACAAGTTACACATATGATTTTTTTTTAAATAGTAAAATAAACTGATATCAAATCAATAGCTGTCTACTAACTAAAACAAGTGCAGTTCACATGCAAGTACATTTTCAGAGCTTTTTTAAACTGAAGTTGCCCATGCATTAGTTTTATTTCTCTAGGTAATCTATTCCAATAGACCACAAGGTTATTCTGCAGGGTAATATCACCTAATCTATTTCTTGATTTTGCTTTGGGAATATACTGTATACATCTGACTACCTTAGCGAAGTTGTTAGCAGTTGTGAGGCATGCTATTCGATACCCAGAAGCAGTTCCAATGCATACTGTCACAGCTTCAAAAGTGGCAGCAGAGTTTGCAAAAAATTTCAGCAGAGTGGGCATACCTAAAGAAATTATTACTGATCAGGGTAGTAATTTTGGCACTGCATTACTTAAAGAGCTGTACAGACTACTATGTATGACTGCCATAAGAACCTCCCCCTATCACTCTCAGAGAGATGGTGTTGTTGAGCATTTTAACCAAACCCTAAAATGCATGTTAAAAAAGTTTGTAAAAGGGGACGGGACAGATTGGGATCAATACTTGTCTTAGCTACTTTTTGCTTACAAAGAAGTGCCACAGGCATCAACAGGGTTTTCACCATTTGAAATACTGCACGGCAGGCAGCCAAGAGGGCCACTGGATGTGATAAAAGAAACATGGGAAGATAACCCCACTCAGAAACAATCTAACATCATGTGTATGCTCCAAGAAAAAAGTTGGCAAAATATGTCTAAATTGCCCATAGTAATCAGGAAGAGGCCCAAAACCAGCAGAAGGTATACTATGACCACAGGGTAAAAGAAAATATGTTTTTGAGCCAGGTGAAAAGTGTTTGCTACTGTTAACCACAACAGGAAATAAACCGTTAATAATGTGGTAAGGGCTTTATAGAGTGCTTAGATGGACTGGCACCATTAACCACGATACTGAGACCCCTGACGGGGAAAATTCCTACCAAGATATACCATGCTAAGCTCCTCAAGAAATGGGTTTAAAAAAAAAAAAAAAAAAAACACTAAAAGCTGTTATGTTGATTTTACCAGAAACTGATAAAGAAGATATTGATGTAGCTTATGATAGATTGGAACAAACTGTAACTGCTGATGTTGTAAAGATTAATGTTTCCTTAACCTCAGAACAAACTGCAGAAATTCATAATGTGTTAAAGACGTTTAACAGTACTTTCATCACAATGCCAGGCCAAGCAAATGGGGTTGAGCACATAATGGTGCCAAGGAATGCTCGCCGTATTAGGCAAAAGACATATAGGTTACCAGAGCAGCTAAGAGCCGACGTGGTTAAGGAAATACAAAAAATGAAAGAATTGGGTATCACAGAAGAGTTGAGGAGTGCATGCCATCTCCAATGGTAATTGTAAACAAAAAAGAAAGGGGTGTTAAAATCTGCCTTGATTTTAGGAAACAATCAAGTGACAGAATTTGAAAGTTATCCTATGTCCAGAATAGATGATTTAGTGGACAGGCTGGGGAGTGCAAAGTATATCAGTACCCTCAATCTCGTTGAGGGTTACTGGCAAATCCTTTTAGCTAAAGAATCCAGAGACAAAACTGCATTTGCCACTCCTGTTAGATTCTATCAGTTCACCACCATGCTTTTGGTTTACATGGTGCGCCAGCTACATTCCAGTGGTACATGGATGTAATTTTATCAGCTCACACTGGTTATTGTGCTGCATATCTGGATGGTGTACAGTCTAGACTGAAAAAGCTACCTGGAACACCTATGAACAGTTATCCAATCAATCAAAAAGGCAGGTTTGACAGTTAATCCTACCAAGTGTGGATTGGGCATGCAGGAAACTAGATATCTGGGCTATGTGTTGGGAAATAGCCAGGTGGCTTTTCCAGTCTGGACTGCACACCATGACATCATCCAGCTATGCAGCACAATAACCATATTCTACCTCTGCTGCCTACAACCTGCTTCCCTGCTGTCATACTCTACCTCTGCCCTGTGCAGGCAGTGTCCACAGCATACTGGAGGGGCCAGACCCTGGCAGACCCTTCTCATCTCCCTCTCTTCCTTCCTGACATGCTCCAACTCCCACTGCCTACAACCTGCTTCCCTTCTGTTTGTGCTTGACCTCCACCTGGTGCAGGCAGGGTCCCCAGCATTCTGGAGGGGTCAGTCCCTGACAGACCCTTCTCCTCCACCCCTTGCCTTCCCCTCCTCCAAATCCCCCCTTTCCACCCCTCTGCATTTTGCCTATATGCCCTCACCCACCTACCTTCCCCCCTTCCTAGCCATAGTTATTGGCTAACCCCAATCTCTAATTCACTTACATTCAACCTTGCATTTTTGTTACACCTTGCAGATTTTGTTCTATGTGCATCTCTCCTCACAAGTTTGCCCTAGTTCAACCTCCTTGTATTCCATCCAGCCATTTTCTAACTACAAAGCTATGTCCCACCAAGTGTTTGCAAAAGATATTTGTGCTATCATATCTATCTGGTTCAAGATTGTTAGCATTGTTTCCATCTAGTTTACACCTGTTAGCATTCTTCCTTTTCAGTACTTCTATATAGTCTGCTACTATAGTGAATGTAATCAAACTGCATATCTACATTGTGTACCAAATCTCTGTATACTATCCTCATGTTCCCCTACCCCCAAGGTCACACAGGAGATGAGCAACTTGTTGCTCAATATGCCTTCCTGGTGAAACATTTAAATAAATTTAAAAAAAATGGAAAAGTTAAGCCAGAAATTTCTGAAATAGAATCTGTAGCTAACAGCCCTGTCCCTAAAACAAAGAAATGTCAGGTCATTTTTAGGGCTGGCTGGTTATTATCGTAGATTTGTTCCCAACTTTGTGGAGTTAGCTACTTCCCTCATTGAACTCATGAAAAAAAATGGTACCCAGATAATTTGAAATTGACCACAGAGTGTGATGAAGCTCTTCAAGCCATTAAGGCTGCTTTATGTTCAGCCCGTTTTAAGAAGCCCAGATTTTGAGAAACCATTTTTGTCACAAACAGATGCATCAGAGGCAGGCCTAGGTGCAATCCTGAGTCAAAATATAGATGGGACGGAACATCCTATTCTGTACATAAGTAAGAAGTTGCATGACAGAGAGAAAATGTACTCCACCATTGAAAAGGAATGTTTAGCAGCAAAGTGGGCCATGGAGTTCCTTAAGTTTTATTTGCTAGGAACTGACTTTGTACTTATAACTGATCACAATCCTCTCTGTTGGCTTAACCAAATGAAAGATATGAATTTCAGAATCACAAGGTGGTACCTGGCACTACAGCCATTTCAATTCAAGGTGATACACAAATCTGGTAAACAGAATAGCAATGCTGATTTTCTGTCACGATATGGATAAGGAAGTGAGGGTTCTGAAGGTTGAAAAACAAATGCATGAGTTCAAACTTTATTGTTTGCTGTACTGTTATAGAAAAAAAGGATACTGCACATGTGCTTAATTTCTGAAAGTTAGAAGCTAATGTTATAGAATTAATAGAAAGTTTTGGAAACACATTTGATAAAAACAGGTTCCCTCTTAAGGAGGGGGGTGTATGTGACAGGGTAAAAGAGACAGATACTTTATTTATAAAAGCGCCCATCTCCAGAGACTCTGGGTGCTGTACAATAAAAGCACATAATTCTATACGTAACAACTGATCATTAAAACAAGTTAAAAATTCCTTTACCCATTTCTTAAAACAAAATTCACTCAGTAAAAGCTTGTTGAAACAGATATGTTTTCAAACTCTTTTTAAAGGCTTCTACCTAGGGAGCATCCTTTAAATAACCTGGCAGGGAGTTTCACAGGGTAGGTACCACCACAGAGAATGCCCTATCCCCAGAGTGCCACACCTAACCCTGGAAACTCCAAGGAGGCCTCCCTCGGCAGACCAGAGCTCCTGAGGTGGATGGTAGGGGACAAGGAGATCTTGCAGATAGATAGGTCCCCTTTCATACAGTGTCTTCTAGGTCAACCTTGAAGACAAACCTCTACCTGACTGGCAGCCAGTGCAGTCCACGGAGGACTGGGGTGATATGCTCACACCGTCTCACCTCAGTCAACAACCTTGCAACCACGTTCTGCACCAGCTGCAGCCTGCAGAGGTTACCTCCCAATAACCTAAGCCACCTTAATCAGGTCTCCAAATTGGTCTCACCCAATCCTCTGTCCACTGTCTACTCTGGGAAGCACGTGATTGCTTGCTATCTGCTTATGAATAATGTGGCCCTGGTATGAGGGTCACTCATACAATAAAATTGCCATTTGAATATCTTAGTATATTTGTATGTATATGTACATTTTTACCTATAACTGTATATGACTTGTTTACCTAATACTGCTCACTGTAGACTATCTGTTCATCTTGCTCTCCTTTAACTATGTAAAATTGCCCTCTTGTTGTTATGTACCTTGTTTGAACCTGTATTTTTCTCTGTGCTCTCCCAGGTCGTACCTGAAAATAGGCATACTGCTTGACTAGTGTACCTACCTGGTCAACAAAAGCTAAATAAATAAACCCTAGGTACAGGGCATTACAGTAGTCCAGCCTGGAAGTGACGAAAGCATGCACCTATGTGGTCAGGTCTTCAGGTAGGATCAGGGCTCGGATTTGGGTGATATTCCAGAGATGATAAAATCCACTCCTCACGACCGCTGACACCTGCGCATCAAGTGTCAAACTGTCATCTAGGATCACACCCAAATCCTTCACCTGTCTATATAGGGCAGGGGGAACACCCCCCAAACACTAAGCTAGGGGGTAACCCATTGCCCCCACCCCAATGGCCTGGTTCCTCAAGCAGTACCTCTGTCTTGTCCAGGTTAAGTTTAAGCCAGTTTTGAGTCATCCATGCCTGGATCTCATCGAGGCAGTTGTTAAATACAGAGGCCGACACCTGGGCATTGGAAGCACAGGATAGGTACAGCTGGTAGTCATCTGCATAGCAATGACAACCCAGTCCGTACCGCCTGATAATGTTCCCCAAAGGTAGCATATACACTGTAAACAACAAGGGTGACGAGACTGAACCCTGCAGAACCCCAAAGCACAGAGGCTTTGGGTTAGAAGAGGCTAACCCCATCATTACCCTTTGCACTCTGCCTGTCAGGTATGACCTGAACCAGTTGATGACATTACTGAACAGGCCACACCAAAACCACAGGTGGTCAGGTAGCACCTCATGGTCCACGGAGTCAAATGCTGCAGAGATGTCCAGGAGGACCAAGATGGTATGGTCTATCCCGTCCCTCGCCATCAGAAGATCCTTAAGCACCCTCAACAGGGTAATCTCCATGCTATGCCCCACACAAAACCCAGACTGGAAAGGCTCATAGGGGAGGAAGAGGCAAGATGTCTCTAAAGCTGTATGGCCATCACTTTTTCCAATAACCTTCTGTAAAGGACCCCATTCCTCAAAGAACTCCAGACAACCCCAGCAATCACAGGTCTAATCAGGTCCAACATGCAACCAAAAGTTGGGTAGGTCATAGGTCTAGCTCACATTGGGTTGGCCGCAGCTACGAGATTATTTCTGCCACCTTCTCCACCCCAACTAGCTCAAACTCATCCCAGACAGGAGAAGTGTTTCAACACATTTCCTGTTGGACCCTGCGTCCCTTTCGAAAGGTACTCAAGGGGACATCATCCCTGATAGAGGACACCTTGTCAGTGAAGAACACAGTCAGCTCCTCGCACCTAGTGCTAGAACCTGCTCCCCCAATGTGGAGACAGGCAGGATGTAAAAGCCCATCTACCAAGTAGAAGATCTAAGCTGGTCTGCTCCTCACTGAGGCAATTTCCCTAGACAGATATTCTGCCTTTTTTATAAGACATTGCGCCCCTGATAGTCGACATAATGTGACTTCAGGGCCAATCTGTCCTCCAGTAGGCTGGATCTCCTCCAGCACCTCTCTAACCTCCACCCTTCTGTCTTTAACCCCCAGAGCTTCTCATCATACCAAGGAGGTCTCCGGCGAGTAGACAGGGGATGGACATTAATGGGTGCGATGGAATCGAAGGCAGCAGTGACAGCCCCATTATAGGCTGCCACTGCTTCCTCCACTCCAACCACACAAGCTGCCCCAACACTCAATAGGTCCAGCACTGCTGATAGTCCCATAGAGGAAACTCTTCTTAATGGGCAGTACTGGATCATCTCCACAGGGGCAGGACTATCTAGGGAGGCACCTCTAAGCATAAACCTCATGGTGCTATGATCCAACTATGATACAGGATCCACACTGAGGTCAATCACATCTAGCCCTAAAGAGAAGGCCAAATCCAGTGTATGGCAACCCGAATGCATAACTGTTATTTACTTATTTATTGATTGGATTCTTCGATTGAGACCTTTGAGCTAGTAAGCTCATTTGGAAAGGTTCCACGTCAAAAAATGGTACAGACAAAATATAAATACAGTAACAGTTAACCATAAGTAGTATACAATTACAAATTCTGGCAAAGAAGAGTGTGAATTAACAAGTACGTACAAACAACTAGTAAGAGATACACAATATATAAACTGAGACTCACACTGAAGTTATATCAATGGAGGGACTGGTGGGAGTAGTTTGAAGTAGAGCCTAAAGCTGCTGAGACCAGAGGAGCATGGCTAGGGAGGGACTCAGGAGTGTGAGTAGTTTTGAAGTTTGAGAGAAAGAAGATAGTAACATAGAAACATAGACTTTGATGGCAGAGAAGGACCACTTGGCCCATCTAGTCTGCCCATTTCCCTACCTACTGGATAAGCTGCATATCCTAGTTAACCAACAGCCTATTTCTTCCTACCCCCCCCACAAGAATTGCCTTATGTCTGTCCCATGCATTCTTGAATTCTCCCATGGTTTTAAACCCCACAACCTCTTCAGGAAGGCTGTTCCATGCATCCACCACCCTCTCTGTGAAAAAAATACTTCTTCACATTGCCCCGAGCCATCTCCCCTCTATCTTCAAATTGTGTCCCCTTGTTCTTGCACATCTCTTTTTCTGAAAGATGCTACCCTCTTGTAGTAGACAGAGATTACAAGGGTGAGGGTATGAGCAGTACAGAAATCCACCTAGGGGTTTTGGATTTAAGGGCTAATGGTGGGGATTGGGTTGAGTTCTAGGGTGATAAGAGGTGGGGGGTGACAGAAATATGTGAGGGGGGGTTTACATTCTATGACAGGCCCAGAGCCTCCGTGCTTCCCAGGAGATCATTCCCAACACTCAGGAGCCTGCTGTTAACCCAAGCACTGAAGTCCTCCAGAATTAACCACCTGGGATACTCCAACACAAGGTCTGCGATGAACTCTTCAATCTCCCATAAAAAATTCTCATCCACACCAGGGGGCGACAGAGCACAAGGACCCGGAAACCTGCCCCCACACCACTTTGGGCAGCCACACACTTGAAAGATCACATATGACCTGCAGGTAGCACCATGAGGGTCAGGCTAGTTTTAAAACAAAATGGCTACCCCACCACCCCTGCAATCCTCCCTCAGGTTGTGCATCATAGAGTAACTGGCTGGCACCACTGCCTCCAAAGTGGGGACTGCATTTTTATCCAGCCAGGTCTCCGTGATACAAGCCAGGTCAAATGAGGCAATCAAATCTGCCATTATAGCAGTCTTATTCCTCATCGACCTGACATTACATAACACAAACTGAGTAGGATGAGGTGGGGCAGCCGGACCAGCAAGCTGCCCACCATTCATTGTGAAACCCTTGGGCATGGGAACTAATAGGACCTTATCCCAGTTGTTATAGAGATTTTGAATACAGGGATCTGTTCTATACTTTCCTTTCCTGTCTCTTGTCTGTTTGGTTGTGCAATCAAATTTTCTTGTGAGACCTAGGATTTGATCACCCTGACAGTCTCACAATTCTTTGCCTCTCACTGTCTGTCAGCCTTTCTTTGCTGTTTCTATCTTTTCCTCCTTTGCATATCTACTGGTATCAAAATATGTGCAAATCATTATGTGGAAATGTAACTGATACTAGGATTCCTTTGTTTAGAAATTATATAGTGTAACTGTTGAAATGTATATAATTATAGTTTGAGATGACTGCAAAGCTATTTGGAACTCACGGGGTTAACCTGAAATGCAATTTTTAAGACTTTTGCAGAAGCTGTGGAAAAGGGGCCTCAGTTCTGAGACATTGTGTTGTGGCTGCACCTGCCTGAAATATACATGAACATTTTAGAGAAAAACAGGATGCTTGTTAAGAAGTGGGGTTGCAAAGACTTATAAGAAGAAAGAGCTACAATGTTTGGACACACACAGAGACTGAAGGAAAACTCAGATGGGTCAGAAATTCTATGTTTATTCTGCCTTTGTAAATAGTTATTCTGAACAATTTTATTTTATTGTTATTCATAATAAAAAAAACTCTTGTGAATTTTACAACTGCTCCTGGTTTTTTCTATGCTTCCTGACCTGTGCCTCGATGACAAAGATGTTAAACTTTCTGGAGGCAAATGCCTTGCTTATCTCTAAACCCTTCAGATTTCCTTTACTACAACCTGCTAGTTATTTGGTGGTTCTAATCTGTGATTCTTCAAAACTGCCTCTTCTGCTTTTAATCCGTTGATCCTGGTAATCAGTTCCTCACAATCTACCTTGTTTATTCCTTTCAGGAACTTGAAGGTCTCCATCATGTCACTCCTCATTCGTCATGCCTCCAGTGAGTACATGCTCAATGCCCTAAGGTAATCCTCATAAGATTTGCCATAATGTACCTGAATCACTTCTGTTACCCTACGCTGGATGGCCTCCAGCCTGTCCCTGTCTTCCTTTGGGTGGGGACTCCAGAACTGGGTACAGTATTCTAGATGGGCTAGTTAGGGTGTACCTCCATTTCACACAAGGAGGGGTCAGTCCCCACTCAAGGTACTTTTACCAGGATGGAAGAATGTGGAAACAATGGGGAAAATGTAGATAACAACAGTTGGTAGACTGGAGCATTCTGGCAACAGCCACAACAAAAAGCAAGACCATCTGTTACTCCTTTCAGGGGGCATTTCTCAGGCAGCTAGTTATGCAACCCATTAGAGATAGGCCCAGTACTGCCCTATTATTTATGAGCAGTGACAGCATTGCAGATGTCTCACTGGGTAGTCCTCTGGGTCAAGCCATCACCATACTGTGTGGCTTGGCATATGAATTGGGCAGGAGGAAAAAAAAAAAAAAAACACTAAGATGAGGGCCCTGGACTTCAGGAGGGCAGATTCTAAAGAAATGGGTGACTGCCTCAGTAAATACCTAGGGGGCAATTCCAGGGCGAGTGGAAACCCAATGCGAAAAGATCAAATCCACAAGGACATTGACAGGGTGGAAGCAGTCCAAAGGAGGGCTACCAGAATAGAGCGGGGGTTGCACAAAAAGCCAAATGAGGACAGGCTGTGGGATCTCAACATGTATTCCCCGGAGGGTGGGAGAGTGAGAGAGGACGATTGCGATATGTACCTCTCAGGGGTGAACAATGTGCAGATGGGGAGTGCCTCAAGGGAGGAAAAGCTCCAGAACATGGTGGCATGCAATGAAACTGGGGGGGGGTTAAGAGGGATATCAGGAAATATTTCTTCACAGAAAGGGTGCGGATACCTGTAACTGCCTGTCAGCAGAAGTGGTGGGGGAGAAAACAGTGGGAAGCTTCAAGCACACTTGGATAGCTACAGTGGCATAATAACGGAGGTGGGATGTACACCACTGACCAAAAGGGTCTGAGGTGTTGGAATAGGAAGTGAAAAATAGGGTAGACTGAATGGGCCTACCAGTCCTTTTCTGCCAACAAATTCTATAAGGTGCAGTAAAAAAGGCAGAGGGGGGATTACAAACTCAGGACAGAATTAATTCAGCTCTAAATGGCAGAGTGCAGGAATAGCAAATGAATTTATGATACTAGGTGGGGGGGGCTGCAAAAAGGTGAATAAAAGTAGTATAAAACAGGAGATGGCTTCAGTGTACAGGGAAAGCAAGGGGATTCATGCTCGGATCAAAAGAAAAGGTTATGTTCATGCCAGCCCAGTGGTGTGGTTCAGGCTAAGAACATCGTGGGTAAAAACATCGCGGACCACAACAAAGCAGAAACAACAGTGCCTCCCTCAATGTCGTCAGCACAGGACATCGCAGCACATAAGACTACATGCCAGACAACACATGGGTCAGGATACCACACACTGCACAGAGACACTGATCGGGGATGCACAGCAGCAGCCACTTATGCAGGTGTACAGTGCATGTTTCCAGCGTGGCCTGCATCCATCTGCCATCACGGCAGTACTGATCTCCATGGTCCTTTGCCCCCAAAACTCAGGGATACATCGTGTATCCTCCTTGCACTGCGATGCGGTGTGCCTTTTCCTCCCTCCAACCACTGGCACTGTTCTGTGAGCTCCATGTGCAACTGTGTCCTTCGTCCGCTGTCCACCACTCACTGTGTCCCACTGACACCGTTACCCCAATGCGCTGTTGTTCCACCTGGTGCCAGTGCTGGTGCTTGCCCCTATCTGCGGCAGTGTGGTGGGGCCATGTGGGTCCTGCGGTGTACTGTTCCAGGATCAACCAGCTGGTGGTTTCCTTGCTATGTGCCAGCACCCCCCTCCCCAACAGCACACCTTGCTCTTGTCCATGTTCCCGGTTCTTTGCAGGTGCACTATTGCTGTGTGTGTCTTCTGTTTGCAGCACTGCCGCCCTGCGACATTGTGTCCTCGCTGTATTATGCACCGCATGATGTTCCAGACTGTGAGGTTATGTCCACGTTGTTTCTGCCACAATATTTTGGCCATTATGTTACTAGCCCGAACCCAATGGCATAAAGGTCTGAGGTGCGATGACAACCTGGGTTCAGGAATGAGCTCGAATCGCTGGTGGTCAGCCAGGGAGAGAGTGGACTGAGCATCCAACAGACTGTTCTCCTCTCCGGTGGTTGAAGGTTTGCTGACTTGGTTCTTAGCTGCCTCAGGGTGGAGGCCTGGGTGTAGCTCCAGCAGTCTGAGTGACACTAAGGGAGGGGTCATGGTTCTGTAGCATGTGTATGCCTTCATGTGTACACACAAAGAGAGGAGATGAAGGGAGTACACCCTACACCACTGCTGGCCTTCCTGGCCCACAAATCTATATTGTGTCTCCAGGTGGGGGAGAGGAAGGCCCCTCCTTCCTGGCCCCACCAGGGGGAGGCATCCATGGGTGATACAGCGCTTGATGCCTCTGCCGGTCTACCTGACTCACAAATCTGGATTGTGTCTCCAGGTGGGGGGAAGGACAGCTCCCCACTTCCTGGCCCCGCCACAGGGAATAGGGAGGATCCATGGGGGATACAGGGCTTGGATGTCGGAGGATGGCCTTCCCCTTCCCAGCCCCACCCCAGGAGGATCCAAGGGGAATACAGGGCTTGGTAGGTCAGTTGGGGTGAGGATGGCCTTCCCCTATTTGACCTCACCATGGGGGGATCCATAGGGGATATATGGCTCAGTAGACCAGTGTGACTGGGAGCATGACTCTCCCCTTTTCCAGCCCCAGAATGGAAGGGGGTGATCCATAGGGGATACAGGGCCTGGTGGACTGGGTGGTGGAAGGATGGCCCTCCTCTTTCCAGACCCATCCTTGGGGGGATCCATGGGGGATATAGGGCTTGGTGGGAGGGGTGGCTCTCCCCTTCCTTGCCCCACCACGGGGGTCTGTGGAGGACTATAGAACTCTGAGGATCTGGTGGGGAAAGGATGGCCCTTCTCATCCCAGCACCACCATAGGGGGGAATCCATGAGGGAGACAGGGCCTGGTGGACCAGGTGGCAGAAGGATGGTCCTCCCCTTCCTAGCCCCACCGGGGGGAGTCCATGGGGGATTTAGGGCTTGGTGGACGAGTAAAGGGGAGGATGGCCCCTTCCCTTCCTGGCCTCATCATGGGGGGATCCAGGGCTCAGTGGACCTGGTGGTGGGAGTATGGCCTTCCCCATCTTGGCCCCTCCATGGTGGGGGGTACCAACACAACAAAAAAAAGGTAAAGAACCTGGGGGTAAACATAACAGATGAGCTGAAGGTGGCCAAGCAATGTGAAAAGGCAGTGAGGAGGGCCAGAGGGATGCTGGGGTGCATGGGGAGGGGCATCACCAATAACAGGTGGTGATGCCAATGTACAAACAATTGGTCAGGCCCCATCTAGAATACTTTGTTTAGTTCTGGAGAAAACATCTCTGGAAAGACAATGACAGAATGGAGGCGGTCCAGAAAAAGGCAACAAAAATGGTGAAAGGAATGCACCAGAAAACATATGAGTAAAGACTGAAAGACCTTAATATATATACCCTGGAGGAAAAGAGGGAGAGGGGGAATACGATAGAGACTTTAAAGTATCTCGGGGGAATCAACAATGTCCAAGATGGCACCATCTTTCAAAAAAGAGATGTTCAAGAACAAGGGGTCACAATATGAGGCTGGATGGGGCTCAGAAGTAATGCGAGGAAGAATTTTTTCTCAGAAACGGTGGTGGATGCATTTTAACAGCCTCCCAGTGAAGCCTGTATTGGCTAAAATGACTGGTGAGATCAAGAATGCATAGAACAGACAGAATGCAACCCTAGTGATAGGAAAGAGAGGGTAAGCTGTTGATCATTTAGGACCTGGAGTTTAAGTAGGTTGGAAAATGGGCAGACTATGTGGGTCAGGCAGTCCTCATCTGCCATCAGAATCTATGTTTCTATGCTTAGGTTCTCAGAGGAGGTGGCTAAAGTGGTGAAGGAGAAAAACAAACAGCATTTAGGAAGTATAAGGATACCCAGACAGATGTAGACAGGAAGATGTATCTGGAGAAACAAAGAATGTCAGGAGGGAGGGTGAGGGCAGCTAAGGCAGAAACATAAGCGATAACTGCTAATTAGATAAAAAAGAGGGTAAGGCTTTCCTCATGTATGCGAGTGAAAAGAGACATGCAAAGAGTGGAACAGTGAGAATCAACAGGGTGGGTACTGTGCAGAAAATGGTCAGGAAAAGCTAAAATTTTATAAGAGTATTACAGTACTTAGCTCATTGTTTATTGTGGGGGAGGATGGACCAAAATGTGTCAGCAGACTCCGGGAGGACACAACCATTTGTGAAGGCAAGAATCCAGAAGGGACTGGAGGCACAAAAGGAGAACAAGAAGACAGGACTAGATCTGATTTACCCAAGGGTTCTAAAAGAACTGAACACAGTGCTAGCTACCTCTCTAGCAACACTGTTCAGTACCTCATTGGAGATGTAGGTACTTCCAGAGGACTGGAGGACTCATGTGGTTCCTCTGCACAACAGCAGCAACAGGGAGGAGGCTAGCAACTACCTGATAGTCTTGCATCAGTGATGAGGAAATTAATTCAGACCATGCTGAAGGAGAGACAGGTGGAGTACCTAGAGGCATTTGGGCTGCAGGACCAGAGGTGGCATGTTTATACAGGGGGGGAGGTCATGCTAAACAAATCTCGCAGATTTTTTGACTGGGTAACTAAGAAGGTGGATCAGGGGAGGGCAGTGAATGTGGCCTACCTGGATTTCAGTAAGGCCTTCGACATAGTGCCACATAGGAGGCTAGTAAAGAAACTAAGCAGCCTGGAGGTTGGCAAAAAAGCAATAAGCTAAATATTACATTGGTGATAGATAGGAGGCAGAGGGCGGTGGTAAATGGCGACAATTGGGGGATGGGAGAGTGACTAGCAGGGTACCACAGGGATTGGTACTGGGACAGGTCCGGGAGGGGAATTTGTGTCTATTTGGGATAACAAAATAATTTGCAACAGGAGACTCAGGAAGGGTGGGGAGAATGCAAAGAGATCTGAGGAAACTAGAGAGTAGTGAGTGGCAGCTAGGTTTCAATGCCAGGAAATACAAAGTCATGCACCATGGGTAGAGAAACCCTGGTGCTGTTTATAAGGTGGAGGGAGGTACTGATTGTCATCACACAAAGAGACTTCAGGGTACTCATAGAAACATAGACTTTGATGACAGATAAGGACCGCTTGGCCCACCTAGAGGATAAACTGCAGATCCTATTTAACCAACAGCCTATTTCTTCCTACCCCCAACAAAAATTGCCTTAGAAACATAGAAACATAGACTTTGATGGCAGATAAGGACCACTTGGTCCACCCAGTCTGCCCATTTCCCTACCTATTGGATAAGCTGCAGATTCTAGTTAACCAACAGCCTACTTCCTGCAACCCCCTACTATAATTGCCTTATGTCTGTCCCATGCATGTTTGAATTCCCCCACTGTTTTAGACCCCACAACCTCTCCAGAAAGGTGGTTCCATGCGTCCACTACTCTCTCCATGAAAAATAATTTCCTCACATTACCCCTGAGCCATCCCTCTAACTTTAAATTGTGCCCTCTTGTTCTTACACATCTTTTTCTGAAAGATGCTACCCTCCTGGACTTTGTTGATTCCCTTGAGGTACTTAAAAGTTTTTATTATGCCCCCCCCGTCCCTCCTTTCATCAAGGGTATACATATTAAGCTCTCTCAGTCTCTCTTCATGTGGTTTCTGATGTAGACCCTGCACCATTTTAGTTGCCCTCCTCTGGACTGCTTCCATCCTGTCTATGTCCTTGCGTAGATGAGGTCTCCAAAACTGCACGCAGTACTCTAGATGGGGTCTCATCAACTGTCTGTACAGAGGGATAACCACTTCCTTTTTCTACTTGTGATGCCCCTCCCATGCATCCCAGTATCCCCTGGCTCTCCTTACTGACTTCTCACATTGCTTACCCACCTTTAGGTCATCTGATATGACTACACCCAGATCCCTTTCCATTATTGTTGTCGTTAGTACCTCCCCTGCTATTGTGTACTCTTCTCCTGGATTTTTATTTCCCAGGTGCATTACTTTGCACTTCTTTGCATTGAATCTAAGTTGCCATATGTCTGACCATTCCTTCAACCTTGCCAAGTCCCTTCTCATCTTTTCTACCCTTCCTTGTGTATCAACTCTGTTACAGATCTTTGTGTCATCTGCAAAGACGCATACCTTTCCATCCAGACCCTCTGCAATGTCACCTATAAAGACGTTAAAGAGGACTAGACCCAGTACTGAGCCCTGAGGTACTCCACTAGTAACCCCCCTTTATTCAGAATGTGTTCCATTCACTATTATCTTCTGTGTCCTGTTGTGCAACCAGTTTGCTACTCAGGCTACCACCCTGGGACCCACTCCCAGGCTGGCTAACTTGATTATTAATCTTTTGTGCGGGACTGTGTCAAATGCCTTGCTAAAGTCTAGGTAGACCATATCCAAAGCCCCTCCCTGGTCTATTACTTTGGTCACCCAGTCAAAGAAAAATCAATTAGATTCATCTGACATGACCTTCCTGCTGTGAATCCATGCTGCTTTGGGTCCTGTGCCCCGCTGGCCTCTAGGTACTGAACAACTCTTTCTTTCAGAAGTGATTCCATCATTTTCCCCACCACTGAGGTCAAACTAACAGGTCTGTAGTTTCCTGCTTCTGCCTTGCTCCCACTTTTGTGTCGGGGGATCACATCTGCCCTCCTCCAGTCCTCAGGTACCACCCCATCTTCCCATGATTTGTTAAAAAGTGTGGTTAGTGGTGTCACTAGGTCCTCCCTTAGCTCTTTTAGGATTCTAGGGTGAATCCCGTCAGACCCCATTAGCTGTCCACCTTGAGTTTTAGGAGTTCTTTCAGGACTCTTTCTTCTGTAAATGGACTGGCGCCAACCCCACTACCTTAGGGGTTGCCTTATGTCTGTCCTACGCATTCTTGAATTCTCCCACAGTCTTAGACCCCACAACCTCCTCAGGAAGGCTGTTCCATGCAGCCACCACCCTCTATGAAAAAATACTTCCTCACATTGCCCCTGAGCCGTCCCCCTCTATCTTCAGATTGTGTCCCCTTGTTCTTGCACATCTCTTTTTCTGAAAGATGCTACCCTTTTGGACTTCGTTGATTCCACTGAGGTACTTAAACGTTTCTATCATGCTCCTCGTCTCCCTCCTTTCCTCAATGTTTCTATCATGTCCCCCTCTCCCTCCTTTCCTCATGTTTCTATCATGTCCCCCCTTTCCTTCCTTTCCTCACATTTCTATCATTTCCCCCTCTCCTTCCTTTCCTCAACATTTCTATCCGTCCCCCTCCTTCCTTTCCTCACGTTTCTATCATGTCCCCCTCCTTTCCTCTCGTTTCTATCCGTCCCCTCTCCTTCCTTTCCTCAACGTTTCTATCATGTCCCCTCTCCCTCCTTTCCTCACATTTCTATCATTTCCCCTCTCCTTCCTTTCCTCAACATTTCTATCACGTCCCCCTCCTTCCTTTCCTCACGTTTCTATCATGTCCCCCTCTCCCTCCTTTCCTCTCCATTTCTATCACGTCCCCTCTCCTTCCTTTCCTCAGCGTTTCTATCATGTCGCCTCTCTCTCCTTTCCTCATGTTTCTATCTGTCCCCCCTCCTTTCCTCACGTTTCTATCATGTCCCCCTCCCTCCTTTCCTCACGTTTCTATCATGTCCCCCCCTCCCTCCTTTCCTCACGTTTATCATGTCCCCCCTCTCCTTCCTTTCCTCCTATCTGCCATAAGTGGCAGGGCAGGATGAAAAGGCAGATGGCAAGGCTAGTGGGATGCTAGGGAGTATAGGGAGGGGGATTTCTAGCAGGACAAGGGAGGTGATGTTGCTACTGTATCGCTCACTAGTGAGACTCAACATAGAGTACTGTGTCCAGTTCTGGAAGCCACACCGCTACAAGGACATTGACAGAGTGGAAGTGTCCAGAGGAGGGCTACCAGAATGGAGCAGGGGTTGCACAAAAAGCCAAATGAAGACAGGCTGTAGGATCTCGATATGTACTCCCTGGGGCTGAGAACAGTGAGATGGAACATGATAGAGATATGGACCTCACAGGGGTGAACAATGTGCAGGTGGGGAGTCTCTTTCAAGGAAGGAAAAACACCAGAACATGGGGGCATGTAATGAAGTTGGGGAGGGGGGAGTTTAAGAGGGATGTGAGGAAATATTTCTTCACAGAAAGGGTAGTCAATGCCTGGAATGGTCTACCAGCAGAAGTGGTGAGGGACAGTGGGAACCTTCAAGCATACGTGGGATAGTTACAGTGGTATGATAAGGGAGGTGGGATGAACACCCGTGACCAAATACAGTCTGAAGTGTCAGAAAAAAAAAAAAAGTGAAAATAGGGTACACTGGATGGGCTTACCAGTCCTTTTCTGCCAACAAATTCTATAAGGTACAGTAAAAAAAGGGGAGGGGAGATTACAAAGTCAGAACAAGATTATTTCAGCTCTAAAATATAGAGTGCAGGAACAATGTGGAGGGTTTGTGGGATAACAGGTGGACCAGACACTGAACTTCAAGTACACACAATCTCTGTGTGACATTTATTCAAAATGCAGTGGATAGCCTTAAGCAATGGCATATCCCTTTTTCAGTACATCAGTTTGCAGCAACAGACTATGTATGTCCTTCCTCTGCATTTAGCCAGCACTTACTGATCTCTGATCTAACTCAGCAGTTGAGATTCAGCCTCCACCCCTATGCAGGCCTTGTTTGTTCGGTGGTGGAGGCTCAAATAAAACACAAAACAAAAACATAGAACCTCAGTGCAGAAGCACTAAAACAAGGGTTACCCCAAAGGGCACCGACAATAAGCCTAGATTCAAAGAAACACAACATCACTCATATTTTTCTAATGCAAAGCATCATGGGATATATGCAAATCAACATGATATCTCAGATTGTCTCAGTTTACAGCAATTCACATGCATTTTAAATAGCACAACTAACTTAATTTTTATAATACAGTCAACTAGTACTTTTTACTTTTATCAAAAACACCTAGGGCCATAGTATTTTCAACATTTACAGGTTTTGTAAACATGAGGTATATACATCAAGGTATTTTATGACATAGTAGTGCTATTACATACTAAATCCAACAACGATAAACACAACCTGCTGTTTTACATATGCTCGGAGGTCACCACAATAACCTCCCTTTACGAGGACCAGAAAGGGAACAAGAAAATTAAAGAGGACACTATAGCATAGTCAAAAAAGGTGAGGAGTGCCCAGTAGTGGCCAACCTTATGGACTAGAATTTGTATAGGATAGATTAGGCTGAGAAATAGAAGAACTGTTGCAACAGATTTAAGAGACGGTCAAGAGTGGCAGGAGCTCCTCGTCACAAACAACAAAGAATTTATGATCCGGGGGGTGGGGGGGGGATGTATACAGGTCAATAAAAAGTAGTGTAAAAACAGGCAGAGGCATGCACAGAAGCCATGAACAAGGGGGCCCAAAATCCCAACAAAACAAGGGGAGTCTGGGGGTGCTAGGCAGTCCTAGTGGGGGGGTAGGAGGAAGTAAGCTGTTGGTTAACTAGGATCTGCAGCTTATCTGTTAAGTAGGAAAATGGGCAGACTAGGTGGGCCAAGTGGTCCTTATCTTCCATCAAATTCTATGTTTCTATCCCCTAGGAAATTTTTGAAATAAATCACGGTAAATGGTGCATTTTCCTGCATTTTACAGTTAGGCAAGATACATTACAGCCCAAAGTATGAACAGGTATGCACAACTGGAATGGAGCCTGGTGCTCTGCAGGGGGTAGTAGCTAGCCCCTGTAACTCTGAAGAGAAAATGTTCAAGGTAGCAGAGAACTCACCCAGCTTCCACAATAAGAAATGCAGGAGTTAGGAAATAGGTTACAAAAATTCTCCACTTTATTGCATGTAATTAAAAATTGCACACGGTGTGGGCTCACCACCACAACAAAATACCAGCGCTTCAACAAAAATCTTCCTGAGGGAGTCAGTTTTACTCTGGCAAAATAATCCCTTTTATACAGTTTACTGCACTAACATGCTGTCTGGCACCTGCAGTTCCAAATACATATAGACATGTTAATTCATGATTTAGATTTAAAGAGTTAATGAAACCAAAAACAGGCAGACAAGAAAATAATACACATTAAGTAGTAGTCAGTCTTACCTTTTTATTTCTGAAGTATTATTCTTTTTCCTTTTGCTTATCAGAAAGTCTTCTATGTGATAATATTGTGCTGGATGTGTGGAACAGCTCTTAGCCTGGCAGCTGACATATCTAACTCTACTGCCCCACACTACATCATCAGTATTGTGACCTCACTGATCGTGACATCACAGATAAATGACCTGGCAGTCACAGACTTGTAGTTCCTAAGCAGCAGTGATGTCACAGTCACTGAAGTCACAATGCTGATGATGTAGTGTGGAGCAGTAGAGCAAGATATGTCAGCTGCCAGGCTAAGGACTGTTCCACACATCACACCTACCAACATCAGGTAAACAATCTTCTAATTGAACAAAGTGAAAAGAAAAAGTACCTCAGATATAAAAGGTAATGGTTGGCTGCTTTTAAAATCTAATATTTTTAGGCAGTACACTAGCTCTTTAAGTGGCCGTGGTGGGATTTGAACCATGATAGAAGAAATGCAACACAATGGAACACAAGAAATAAAAAACACATGAGTACAGAAAAATGTATGCATGTGTGGAATTTCACTAGGGAAGATGAGTTTAAAAACCATCTCAGGAGCTGTACAATCATATAAAAGAGCTACGATGACATTTGACAATGCTCTTGAGCTAAAAACATGGAAAGGGATTCCTTGTTAGAAACAAAGAATCAGGAACAGGGTGATAGATACTGGTCCATACTTCTTAATGATTCTGTTTTATCAAGATAATTAACAGAGAGCCCTGGTATTACATTTTCAAGAGCAGATGATCTAACAAACTGTCTAGTTCACAATTGTTGTGTTGAAACCAAACCGGAAGCATCCTGAAATAATGTTTCAATGTGGGAAACATAACATGTGATCTCTGCTGCCAGAGCAAGAAATTCCAGCTGGAAGGTTACAAAAACACTGTTAAGATCCGAAGCTTTTTAATTGCAGCAGCTCAGGACTCTGAGGTCATGTAACGCAAGCAACAGGGTGGGCCAGGGCCAGCCACAGCCACCCCCTATGCACACCTCTGAAAACAGGAGAAGGCTACAGTGTACAGAGGGAGGGGGTAGTAATGCTCAGATCAAAAGAAAAGGTTGTGTTCTTGCCAGCCCTATGGCATAGACAGCCGAGGTGCAATGTGCCTCACCTCTTACCATGCCAGCAACCCAGGTTCAGGAACAAGCTCGAGTTACTGGTGGTCAGCCGAGGAAGGCGAACACTGAGTATCCAACAGACAGCTCTCCACCCCTGTGGTTGGAGGTTTGCTGACTTGGCGTCTTAGATGTCCTCAGATGCAACATCTAAACCTGGGGATATTCATAAATATAAAGCTGCCAGAAATGAGTGCACGCGGGCAGTTAGGAGAGCCAAAAGCAAATACTTCAAGGAAGCTCTCTCCAACTCCTAGGGTGGTGAAAAAAATTTTTGGAGTAACTTGAAAAACCTTACAGGCAAGGACCCTAAGTCACCACCCACCATGTTAAACATAAATGGAACAACAACAACTGACCTGTACACCATCACCAACATCTTTAACAATGCGTTCTCTAACTTGGATAGTGTCCTCCCTTCTAATTTCTTCGATGTCCCCTCTGGTAGTAACCCTCCTGCCGCTGTTCCTCTCCTACACCCTGCCCCACAATTCTACTTCAAGGAGATCCCAGTGCATGAAGCCAGAACCTATATTCAGAAGGCCATTCGCAACACAGGCTACAGTGGTGACTCCCTTGACCTCAAGTTGTTAGTGCTTGTCCTTGAAGAAGTCCTTGAACCCCTGACAAAGATCCTCAACCTATCACTAAGCATGTCCCAGTTCCCATCTCGCTGGAAACAGGTGACCATCACAATGGTACACAAGAGTGGAGACAAATCACTGCACTCCAACTACAGACCTATCTCCATCCTTCCTCCATTGTCTAAAGCCCTGGAGCGCATTGCCTCAGACCAATTAGTCAAGTACCTGGGAAAATACGACATCCAGTGTCCTAAGCAACATGGTTTCCGAAAAGGGCACAGTACCACCACTGCACTATTAGAATTCACGGGCTTCATCCATTTCACACTTGATCAAGGAAACTGTGTAGGGGCAGTATTCATCGACCTTACAAAAGCCTTTGATACTGTGAACCACCCACTCCTATTCAAGCAATTCTCAAACATTGGGCTCTCCAATGAGGCACTGCTCTGGTTTTCAGGCTACTTTGGGGACAGGGTCCAGTGGGTTAGGATTGATGGTGTCACCTCAGAAGAAAAGCCAGGTCTTTCAGGGGTCCCACAGAGGTCCATCTTGGGGCCACTACTCTTCAGATTCTCCCACAATGACCTTCCCAGTGTGTGCCACCAGAAATTACTGCTCTACGCCAACGATGCAGTCATGTTCGCCAACCACCAAAACGCAGAGCACCTCGAGAAACAATTACAGCTTGAATTCATGCACATTGAAGAATGGTTTAAGTCACACAAACTGGTCATGAACTACAGCAAAACAAAGGCTATGACCTTCCACAATATCAGGAGTAAGTACAAATCCCGTGACTTCACCATCCTAAACCCAACAGGGACCTTACTTGAACACGTTCCTGATTTTAAATACCTAGGTGTCACATTGGACAGCTCACTGTCCTACCATCGGCACATAGATTCTATCGCCAAAGTCACCAACATCTGTATAGGCCTGCTTTACGGGCACAAACACTGCATGACTCCTGACACTCTCCGGTTGGCTATCAACAGCTCCATCACCTCCATCATCGATTACGGGCTAGCAATCTGTGGCTCTGCCTCCGCCGAATTACAGTTGCACTCAATGTTAGAAATACCACTTTCTCTCAGTGCAGTTTAACCCCTGCAAGGTATACATATTTTAAATCAAGGATGGAAATGAGAAAGGAAAAGTGTGGCCTACTGGGATTTGAACCTCAGATCTCTGGTATGCCGTTCCAGCGCTCTAACCATTAAGCTACAGGCTCACTGGTCAAAGTGTCTGAGGAATTTCCTTACAGCCACACACACATTCCTTTCTATAGTGTTACGCAATTATGCAACTAGAAACCAATGTTAGAAATACCACTCAACAAAGCATGCAGGCTGCTAACTGGGGCTGACAGACTTACACACACTTGTGACCTGTAAACTCAGGCAGGATGGCTTCCTCTCATCAGCTGAATACAGTGTCAAACTAGCCAAAAAGTCCTCTTTGGAGTCATGCCACCGGGCACTGAAAAACTCCTCACATGGCCTACCTAGACTTTAGCAAGGCATTTGACACAGTCCCACACAAAAGATTAACAGTCAAATTAACCAGTCTAGGAGTGGGTCCCAGGGTGGAAGCCTGGGTAAAACATTGGCTGGACAACAGGACACAGAAAGTAATTGTAAATGGAGTTCACTCTGAAGAAAGAGGGGTTACTACTGGGGTACTGCAGGGTTCAGTACTGGGTCCAGACCTTTTTAATATCTTTATAAGTAATATTGCAGAGGGACTGGAAGGAAAAGTGTGCCTCTTTGCAGATGACAAAGATCTGCAACAGAGTTGATACACAAGGAGGCATGTAAAAGAGGAGAAGGGACTTGGCAAGGTTGGAGGAATGGTCAGAAGTATAGCAGCTTGGATTCAATGCACAAAAGTGCAAAATAATGCACCTGGGAGAGAAAACCCAGGGGAGGATTACACAATGGGAGGAGGTAGTAACAACAAAAATGGAAAGGGACCTGGGGGTAATCGCATCAGATGACCTTAAGGTTGGCAAGCAATGTGAGAAGGTGGTAGGGATGGCTGGGGGGATACTAGGATGTATACGGAGAGGCATCACCAGCAGAAAACAGGAAGTTGTTATCTCCCTGTACAGACAGTTGGTAAGATCCCATCTGGAGTACTGCATCCAGTTCTGGAGACCCCATCTCCGCAAGGACATAGACAGGATGGAGGCAGATAAGAGGAGGTCAACTAAAATGGTGCAGGGTCTGCAAGAGAAGCCATAGGAGGACAGACTAAAGGAGCTTAATATGTATACCCTTGAGGAAAGGAGGGGAGAGGAGGGACATGATAGAAACGTTTAAGTACCTCAGTGGAATCAACAAAGTGGAATACGGCAGCATCTTTCAGAAAAAGAGATGTGCAAGAGCAAGGGGACACAATTTGAAGGTAGAGGGGGGATGGCTCAGGGGCAATGTGAGGAAATATTTTTTCACAGAGAGGGTGGTGGATGCATGAAATAGCCTTCCTGATGAGTTTGTGGGGTCTAAAGTTGTGGGAGAATACAAGAATGCATGGGACAGACATAAGGCAATTTTTGTGGGGGGTAGGAAGAAATAGGCTGTTGGTTAAATAGGATCTGTAGCTTATCCTGTAGGTAGGGGAAATGGGCAGACTAGGTGGGCCAAGCGGTCCTTATCTGCCATCAAAGTCTATGTTTCTATGTTTGACCACCACAGCACCCAGCGAACTAGAAGTTCACAATAACTAACATTCCTTGTTCCCAGATGCTGGACTACCATGGGCCTGAGGACCTTTGCCCACAGAGCACCACAGTGGTACAATACTCTCAACAAAGAAACTCTTACTGCTGCTGCTGCTGGCCCTTTTAAGAGACAACTCTGACTTCATCTCATTTCAACTAGTCGTTGTGACTGCTTCGCCTAAATCGGGGCCCACCTCTCACTGCCTTCCACTTAAGTCGTGACAGCTACCTCGCCCCATCTTGCTGCCCTTCTACCTGCCCACCCCCTTGCCCCCTCTCCCTTCCCTCTCCCTCAGACATTTCCTGGCTTTATCCTCCCCTCCCTCCTCCTTAGAGCTCTTACCTCACCCCACCCCCAACAACGGCCTGCCTGCCTGCCTCACCCCTCCCTCCTCCCTCTCACCTGCAGCGCTTATTTCTAAGATAGCCCTTGGCTGGTTTGTCATGCTACCTAACATTTGGCACATTCTGCATTACTGGAATTCCCTAAGCCTCAGTCTCTTGCTTCTTTTTACTGTGTAACTATGTATTATTATGTCGACCTGTATATGTATGTATACCCCCCCATTCCTTCAACGTGGAACCTTTGTAAACCAGTAGTTCCTGCTCAAAGGTATTTGTAATCCTAGATTTCAATAAAAAAAAAAAAAAAAGATGCAGGCCTTGGGGCAGTGCCAGTAGTTCGAGTGACACTAATGGAGCAACGGTGGTTCCGTAACATGTGTACGCCTTCATGAGTGCACGCTTATTTATTTACATTTCAGACCTGCAAACCTTTGAGTCAGTGACTCATTTACAAAGGCTCCATGCCAGGAAACAGGTCATACAAACAGAGAAAGAATAACAACCTGGCTGTCACCCAAGGTCAGTGATGCAACCATCACCTCAGATGGCTACACTGCTTTCTGACAGGACAAATTATCGAAGTGAGGTGGAGGTTGCTTAGTCTACCTAAAAGTGGTTTAAATGCCCAACTACTGCCTAGTAGTCTTCACACCAAGAAGGCACAAACCCCAAGTCTAAAGTTAATCCTGGACCGACAACAAAGTGTTATTATCCACTGTGTACATAACCCCCTGGAACTCATAAAATTGGCATTCAGCAGGTCCTAAGCAACCTGGAACAGCTAAAGCACAATTAGGAGCATATTATTGTTAGCGATCTCAACACTAACTGGCTGTCCCATAGCATCCTTGAAGTTCAAAATCAGTTATCTGGTCTCTACCTCACACAACAGGTTTCACACGGTACGAGAGTTAATTACAAGACAATCATGAGCACACTAATAGATTGGCTTCTTGCTAGCTGCCTGGAGCACATCTCCGAGGTCACCGTCCTTCCAGACACCCTCAGTGATCACTCTCCGGTAATGGGCACATGGTCAAATAAGCTCACCAGTACACCTCCCATGGTCTCGCGAAACCACTCCCTGAGACGTGGCCAGCTGGATTACTTCAGGAAATACCTGGAACTCCTTAACTGGTCACCACTCGACAAAGCTGAGGATGGCAACCAAGCACTCAATTTTTTCATCACAATGTTTAACGAGGCCTGTGACATTTTTGCTCCCTGTAAAACCAAAAAAAAACCCAAAGGGGCATTAAATCCATGGCTCACCGGCTCCCTCCTTGAGCTCATGCAGGAAAGGGATAATCTCTGGCATAAGGCCAAAGCAACATTCAAACTGGCTGATCTCCTTGTATATAAGGCTGCCAGAAACAAATGCACTAAACTCATCCGTCAGGCCAAGGCAACCTATTACTACGACCTACTAAAAAGAAGTTGGGCTTGTGGAAAGGAGTTTTGGGATGCAGTCAAATCACTCGCAGGGAACCCCTCTAAGGTTCAACATGGTCAAATAGTCACCAACACTGAAACTCTCTTAAAACCAGATGACATAGCAAACACTTTCAACCTGACTTTCACTGATCTAAGCTCAGTACTTCCCAGAGAATACTTGACCCCCATGCTCCAAATCTGGACCTGATCACCCCTCTGCCCCACGCAACTTTGGGCAATACACTCCCCCTTTCTACTTCAAGTGGCTTTCCAGAAAAAACACCATTAAATATTTCAAATGGGTACTCGGGAAGATAAGGATGGGGAGTGATCTTGTAGATGTGACTCTGGTGGCTCTTACAGTTAACGAGCTGGCAGACCCGCTTACTAAAATTTTCAATGCCTCACTAAGGTTTGGAGTTTTTCCAGACAAGTAGAAAAAGGTGCTTGTCACCCCATCTTCAAAGTTGGGGATGCCACAAACCTGTCTAACTACAGGCCCATATCCATCCCCCCCAAAAAATCTAAAGCCCTCAAATGCATTGATCTGACCAGCTCACGGACTACTTCAGAAATACAACCTTCTATGCGCACAGCAGCACGGATTCCAGGAAGACCACTCCACTATCACTGCCCTGCTTGACTACACCAACATAATTTGCAATGCATTTGATGATGGTCTAGTAGTGGGGTCTATCTTTATTGACCTCACAAAAGCCTTTGATACCGTCAACCATCACCTCCTCCTGAAATGTCTCCTCTCTATAGGCCTGTCAGTAGACACGGTGACCTGGTTCAAGAGCTACCTCTCAGGCAGGACTCAATTTGTTAGAATCAATGGCACCCTGTCTGAGCCTAAAGAGGCGAGTCTTAGAGTCCCACAAGACCGTGTCCTGGGACCACTCCTTTTCAGCCTCTTCATAAACCCACTGCCCATGGTCTGCACAGGGCATATCGTACTTAATGCTGATGATGCGGTCGTCTCAGCTACAGGAAAAATCTACCCTCCACTACTCATGAACTGGAAGCAAATTTGCACAGACTAGAGACATGTTTCTCTAATAATAAACTGCTACTCAATTTAAAAAGAAAACTAACAGCATGCTATTAACAGTCCCTCAGAAGAGAAAGAAGTTTGGGAAACTGCAGGTCCTAATCAAGACAATGATTTTCTCAAGACTTGCCTTGTCTGGTGCCCTACTTACCCCACCTAAAAACTTCATAGTTACCTCCCTAGGTGAACCCTTGGAAGTCGTACCTAAATCTAAATATCTAGATATGTGGATAGACAACAAGCTTTCCTTCAATGACCACATTGAGGAGCTATCAAAGAGGCTTAAAGCACGCTTGGGATTCTTTTTTAGAAATAGGTCCCTCTTTTCTCTCGTGACCCACAAAAGACTTGTCCAAGCAATATTCCTTCCCTTGCTTGACTACGGAGACATTATCTTTATCTCCTCCCCAACCTTGAGCCTATCTAAACTGGACGTATTCTATCACCAGTTTCTTCTCTTCATTACTAACCTCATGATAGGACCCACCACTGTGATCTTTATGAGCAGTTGGGTGGACCTCTCTTGCCAACAGACGCCTCCTGCATGCTGGCATTTGGACCCTCAAATTACTACTCCACAAACTGCCTGTCTATTTAATGTCTCTCATACACATCTTGCATAGCATCTACTCCCTAAGGAAATCCAACCTTATCCTACTAGATGTTCCCAGGACACGCACCACAGCTGGCCAAAGAGCTGTCTCATACGCCCTCCCAAACATTTGGAACCAACTACAAGCCATGCTGAAGCCAACCAACATCATATCAATTAACTCCTACAAAACACTAGCCATGTCTAAATTAAAAGGACATACTGTATTTAGGTGCTACTAGACCCCCCAACACCAAGTCAACTTCCTAGGCACCAACTGGCCCTCTACTTATTAAGCTGAAATGTGTTGCATAATTTAGGGCAAGGTTAAAGCTGAAATGTACTGCATATATAGCATAAGGATTTCTATTGTGTATACATCTTGTGTTATATATTTTTTTTTCTTTGTTGTTCTACATTTTATATCTCCTGTCTATGTAACTGCGAACTGTATGTGTATGTGCCGCAGGACCTCCTTGTGAATGAGCTTGCTCAATGGAGTCTTTCCTGCAATAAACTTGAACCTGAACTAATCACTAAAGGGAACATACTGGAGCAGGTCGAAACCTTTAAATATCTCGGGATATACCTCGATAATGCCCTCTCATTCACCACACATGTTGACTAGGTTGTCAAATCTGCTAATGCTAAACTAGGAGTTCTCCATCAACACCGCCACTAAATGCCTCCCGAGGCTCTAAAGCTGGTCACAAGCAGCACAGTACTAACTAACCTATAATCTAATCTACTGTGCCAGCACTGACACAGCCCTCAAGAGGGTAAAAACCCTACTCAATGGAGCGTGCCAGCTGGTCCTGGGAGCAGACCGCTTGTCACACACTTGTGATGTCTACAAAGCAACTGGATGGTTACCCCTCCAACTCAGAGCCCAATACCAGGCCTGCCTCCTAGCTAAGAAAGCACTAGTTGGGCTAGCTCCTGAATCCACCTCTAGCCTTTTCAAGCCATTCCAACCGATCACCTATACATGCAGTTCCTTGAAAGGTGGTATCATAGTACCTTTCAAATGGACCACAATAGCTCAGAGATCTCTCTCCTACAGAGGACCCATATAGGTAAATGCTCTCCCAACAGAACTCACTGAATGTAGACAGATCAGCAATTTCAAAACAGTTCTCCGTGCACTCCTAGCTCTCAACTGCATGTGCAAGTGCCTTGATGTAACCTGACCCAATATCTGCTACCCTGAGCTTCCAGAGCATTCTTTAGCAATCACTAGATATGCAGATTAATGCCCCTACTCCACGTCCTATAAAACTAGTGAACTACCATCCATATCCCCTGGCCCCTTTGTTTGCTCTGCTCTACCACCCCCCCACTAACCTCTGCCCCGACCCACCCCACACCCGTACAACTCGCCCTGTCACCTCAGAATGCTAACCCCCTGCATTATCCCATCACATCTATCTCCTTCTCCCCAACCCTCACCATCGCCACCAAGCACAAAGCCCACTCAGGCTGCCATTCAATGCCCAACCTCATTTAACTATCTCTCAGCTTGCCTTACTCTCCCTAGCATGTGAACCTGCCACCCCTCTGCAGACCAGTGCACTCAGCCTCTGGAAGACTTACCTCCAGTTTCTCTCAGCTATTTTGGTAAGTTTCTATATATTTATTCTGACAGTGAAATTTTGTTGAAAATTTCTACGTAATTGGTAACTAAAGAGCAACCTGACAGTTTAGTACAGTTGTTCATGGAACTCATGTAATCTGTAATCTAGCTATTTTATGTACGCTATTGTTCTGCCTGCATACGTTCTTGACTCTTGCTGTATTGTCTGTCCTACTATATGTATTGACTTGGAACCACTGTAAATGAGCCACTGGCTCAGAGGTGTTAATCTCAAACTGAAATAAATAGAAACAAATAAAATATAATACATAAAATACACAGTATAGTACACGGTACAAACAATCGTGGGTTGGATAAGGGGATACATAACAGGTTCAGGGGCTAAAGGTGACAAGCTGGTACCAGACAATGAAGCAATGTGGCACCAAGCTTAATGCATCAAAGCAAGAACAGAGGGACAGAGGTAGATGGTGCAAGAGAAAGTCCTTTCTTGAGATGGGGAAGCAGGACATGAAGCTACTGGCAGTTGCAGATGCTAGTGGAGTGAAGATGGCCTTTAAGGAGGGTTTTAAAGTGGCCAGGCTTACCTTCGGATGTTATGGTGCTAGGGATGGTATTCACCCATAGTGAGGCTCTGTAGGAAAAGGTTCTCTGGCCAAGGGAGGTTCTGGAATAGGGAACAAGGAAAGGGAATTTAGAGGAGCTATGGATGACTTTTACCTGGGGATCCAGTTTCAGAAGGGCACAGAGTCTGGGGGAGGATAGCCCTGAGGAGGTATTTTAGCCATGAGGCAGGTTTGATATTTGAGCCTACAGTCGAAGTTATACCAGTTGTTCAACTGACTCAGGAAGCAGGTGTGCATGGTGCAGTCACAGCCAAGGACAAGGCGACAGGCCTTACTGAGGGCTACCCCAACTCTCTGGAGGGATGTACTGTTGGCGGCTCTGTGTAACTCCTTACAAATGCGGGTTCCCAAAAAGTCTTCCTTGAGCTTGCCTAAATGCTCACTGCCAGACCGGTGTCCTGCGTTTTAGCAGTTTAAATGCGATTACCAGAGTGTGTATAGCCTCTGTGTACTGTCTCTTTAAGAGCTGCCTAATTGCAGCTTAAGTAATCTGAGAGGGAGTTCTGTTGAAAGATGTAACTATTTACTGAAAATCATTTAGAGTGATAGTGATAATGATAATGTACTTTGTCTAACCTGCTTTCTTTGTAGCAAGGACTGTTTTGTTTGTCTCCACTATCTTGGTCCTGGACTGCAAATTGGACCAAACAGTACTGGTGGGACCTAAAACGTAGCCAGACTACAGGAGCTGTCTGAATTCAAAATCTGTAGGAACTTTAGTTTGAAACTTTTTTGTGCCTTTTTTGCAACTGAAGGGGGAGCTCTTGCTTCGACTGACAGCCAAATCATCCAACCAAATCTTTTGGATCTTGGGGATTTCCCAGGCTGCTTGCAGTTTTTTCAGTTAGAAGTAAGCTGGAAGCTAAGCAAAAAGGAGGTGAAGTGTTTTTGAGCAGCAATCATGAGTGGATTCGCATGGGAGAACTCTGAAAAGGCTAAGTTTTTGGCCTGCATGCCAGTGTGCTGCTCCTGAGAGGGAGAGAGGAGAATTATTTTGGACTAAATTCAAGTTGGTGACACTAAAGAAAGCTACTGAAGCGGGCCAGGCTCAACCTGAAGAAGATCAAATATTTTTGCTGAATGCGATCAGCCTGTCAGGAGTTCCAGCTACCCCTAAGCTCCTGGTGTGTGCAAAGACTTTGCGATTGTGCCCGGGAGCGCTTTGCCTGGTACAGTAGAATTCCCATACATGTAAATGTGCTATGAGCTGCTAGTGGGTTGTGAGTTAGTTCCCCACTGTGTGAACTGTGTTCTGCTTGCTGAAAGCTGTATCCAGCCCAAAATGGACTGCTTCCAAACTTGTCTCCATGTGGTTTGGGCTTTGCCAGACTAGCCCAGCCAGACTACCCACTGCACAGAGAAGCCATAGACAAGAGACCTGCCTGGGGATCAGCCCCCCGCTCCACGCCTGAACAGGAACGATGCCTCTGTGACTCGTGTGGGCCCTGCTTCTCCTGGCATTCCAGATCAACCACCTGCAGTCTCAATTTTTGTCCAGCCTGTGTCCAGTCTTGGGTATCGTGAGTAAATACCAGGGTAGCTCCCTACAACAACAGCTTAATCTGAGTGTGTCATCTGATTGTCTTGTTGTTTCATTTCCTTTATGAACTGAGACCTCTGGCTCCGGATTACAAATATTGTGTACTGTGCATGTTGTGTTTTCCATCACAGGGCCCCAACCAGCTGAAACCCCGGGCAACTGTCCTGGCTAGCCCATCTCTTCTCTACCTGGGTACCCAGGGGTGGACTGTGTGGGGGGGTCTCAAAGCGCATTCATAACTGCTTGACTGATACAACCTTTAAGCTAATTAATCTGATTTTGCCCCTTCCTTGTTAGAGCCCCCTGAATAAATCAGATCTAAATTTTTCTGCATGTAATCTGACTGTGGTTCCAGTTTGTGCTCAAAGTACTGTACTGTTGCTATTTGCTGTACTCAACCTTGTTTTACAGGGGGTCCCCAGGGTCGAGCCAGAGGAACCAGCCCTGGTGGTAAGTGCAAACAGTGTGGGTACTTGTGTGGTGTACCAGGGGTATTGTGAAAGTGATTACTGTACAGTGTTCAGGCCACTGCAGGGGAAAGGGGGGGTTACAGTGTCCCTGAGGGCTGTGCCCAGGTTAGCTTGACCACTACCAACCCTGACCTCCAGGTGGAGGCACCTGTTTCAGAACTCAGGCCCCTTAACCTGCTACTAGTCAAGCAGGCAGGGGTAGTAGCCCTTAGGATAGCACCACCTAGGGGGTTACATCTTGGAGGCTCACTGCTGGGATTTTGTGTCTTCTAGTGGCCAAAACTATGCATTATCGTCAAACGTAAATGGCTACACCAACAGAAGTGGCTGTACACCAGTTGGTGGGGTGGTGTACTAGGCAGGAGACTGACCCCCAAAATGCTATATTAATCCTGGATATTCCCCTGGGTACCAATAAGGACTCTGTAGAGGGAGTACCTTCCAAGGTTGAATGTTTACAAAACCCTGTGGTGGTAGGTCGACAGGCTAATCTGCTCGCCTAAAGTTTCATGACGTTAGTAGAGTGTAAGGACACAGTAGACAGTTCCAAAGTGCTACGAACTATCACCCCCAAAGGAGCCCTCATTGCCTGAAGAGTAATAACTAAAGACATTAAAGACCCTGGGGAGAATGAGTCCCCCCACTATCTGAGACTTTTGAGAAGAAATTTGTCAAGTTTTTGCTGGAGAAAGGGAAAACTGTGGAGGACTTAAAGAAACTATTCCTGCCACCTGGGGGTGTTCCACTCCCACCACCCCCTCCCACTCCAGCACCCGTTATTGTCCCTCCTTCTGTGTCCATGCCAATGCTGTCTCCTATGTCTGTACCTGCCATCAGTCACAACTCTTACCAAAGGTTGAGAATCTTCTCCGGCACCCTCCCAACCCCCCAAGGGGAGGATGATTGGGAGACCTAGATAGATTGTGTTGCCCCTTTGGTACCTGAATGGCAGTATGCAGAGGCTGAGAAACAGAGAAGGATCATAGAAAGTTTGAGGGGTCCCGCCCTAGAGGCCATTAAATTTCTGAGGTCCACAAACCCTAATGCATCTGCCCAGAAGTACCTATCTGCACTCGAAGGCAATTTTGGGAGCACTGAGGCAGGGGAGAACTTGATGTGGAAATTTCGAGGTACAAAACAATGGCCAGGGAAAGTTTGTCTGCATATGTTACTCATCTGGAAAGAGCACTGCAAAAGGCTTACGGAAAAGGTGGGGTAGCCGCCAGTGACAAACCATGTGAGACTGGGGCACATACTACAACATGCAAAACATTCTAAATTGCAGCTTCTTCAATTAAGGCTCCCAGAAAGAAAGGGTAACCCACCGGACTATTGTGACTTGATAAGAGAACTCCAGGAGGTTGAAGATGAAGAGGGGGATTGTAATTCTAGGGTGAGCGCAGCCCAAGTGACCAAACCATTGGAAGGCCCTTCCAAAGTGGGGACCAATGAGGGTGTGCCGCCATGGAATGAACTGCTGAGGGAGTTCAGGGAACCAAAAAACAGTCTCTTTATGAAGACCGCTCTAGCAAGTACAGGCATCGACCCTTATCCAACTGTATCTGCTATGGGGGTGGGGGTGTCCACCCAGGCATCTCCTGCTGACAGCAGCTCGAAACTCAATGCCTTGACTATGGAAGTAAGAGAATTGATGAGATGTCTCCAAATGTTCACCACACAGCAGACAGAGATGGCACCAAGATTTTCAGTTGGTAGTACCACCGCCCCCACTCCCAGTGTGATGCCTTGGCCACCCCAAATCCCAGAAAATATATTTTGCTATAATTGTGGGAAGGATGGGCACATGAAGAGAGAATGCCAGTCCACAAAAGAACTAGATAAAGTTGTATACAGGCTTCAAGGAGAGCTTCGGAGAACCCAAAATGACCCCAGTGAGGGTTCAAGAAGTAGTAACTCAAATCCCTATATGGCTAAATCATCTCTCCAGGCCCCTGCTGCTGTCCCTCCAGACTGGTAAAAATAGTGGGCCCTTCAATGGAGACTACTGTGGCTGTGAATGGTATTCCTACTCTGGCTGTGCTGGACAGTGGGTCACAAGTGACCACTGTATTTAAGGACTGGTATGACAAACACTTAACTGCTGTGCCCTTACAATCCCTGGAAGGCCTACATGTGTGGAGGCTGAGCGACAAGTCTTATCCCTACGTAGGATATGTCCACCTCTGGTTGTCATTTCCTGCAGCTGTAACTGGTGTAGAGGAGCAAGTAGAGACACTGGCCTTAGTGTGTCCCCCTACTGGATTGTATGATGGGGTTCCCCTGTTAATTGGGACTAACGCCCATATGTTTGGGAGACTGACACAACTCTGTCGCGAGAAACAAGAGCGACAGACTGAGAGGGACCTAAGAAGGACCTAAGAATTCCTGCTTTGATCAAGAAGGCCTATGATTTGCAACATAACCCCAAGGGAGTGGACCAGGATGAAACGGTGGGAGTCGTGTGGAAGAAGGATTCCGATTCAATGGTACTAGCCCCTAACGCCCAGTGTACAGTTCAAGGGGAGGTCCACCTCCACAAAGATGTCAAGAACAAAATACTGATGTTGGACGTGCCAGGCGATGGAAAATTGCCGGAAGGATTATTGGTGAAGCCCAGCATCTTGCCAGGTCATGCTCATGCCTATGCACGATGAGTGATGGTCCAGATTCGCAATGTGTCAGATCGGGAGATCCAGGTGAACAGAGGATGCACCCTAGCTACAGTACACTGCGCAGAAACTGCAGTGTTGCCTAGCAACAAGCACCGTGGCAAGACAGAGGGACTCCCAACTTGTCTGATTTTGGTGACTCCCTGTTGCCAGCTGAATGGAAGACTAGAATTAGCCAGAAACTTGACCAGAGAGATCAAGTGTTTACATTGAAGGAATGGGATGTGGGATGTGTCCAGGGTATGGAGCATCACATACGCCTGCACGATGAACGGCCATTTCGAGAGAGAGGTCTCGACGCCTAGCTCCTGCAGACACAGACGATGTGAGAAGACACTTTCAGGAAATGCTCGCTGCTGGTGTGATACAAGAATCCAAGAGCCCACATGGTTCTCCCATTATGGTTCTACGTAAGAGGAACGAATCTGTGAGAATGTGTGTTGATTATCGAACTCTGAATTGGCGGACTATCCCCGATCAATACACCATGCCCCGTATACAAGATGCTCTGGATTGTTTGAATAAGAGCAAATGGTTCTCGGTGTTGGATCTTCGCAGTGGATATTACCAGATTCCGATAGCTCTGGAGGACAGTGAGAAGACAGCCTTCATCTGTCCTTTGGGGTTCTATGAATTCCTGAGAATGCCACAGGTGATGCTGGGTGCCCCAGCCACCTTCCAGCGACTGATAGAACGAGCGGTAGGAAACATGAATTTGCTGGAATGCCTGGTGTACTTGGACAATGTCATTGTGTTTGGGAGCTATCTAGAGGAACATGAGAGTCAACTGTTCAAAGTACTAGACTGACCGGAAGATTTTGGCCTCAAGCTGTCCATCGACAAGTGCCAGTTTTTCCAAACCTCTGTGAAGTATGTGGCGCACATAGTGTCTACAGAGGGGATAGAGACTGAGCCTAGTAAAGCTGAAGCCTTGACTACTTGCCCCAGCCCCACAATTTGAAAGAACTACAATGTTTCCTAGGATTCTGTGGCTACTACCACCAGTTTATAAAGGACTATTCCAAAGTGATTCGGCCACTCTTGAATCTTACCCAGGGTTACCCTCCTACCAATCAGAAATACAAAAAAGGGTCAGTCAAAGAACCGACAAAGCATATTTCCACCCAGGTGAACTTTTTGGGTCCCGTTGGATGCCTGATTGTGAAGCAGCTTTCCACGAGTCATATACCAGCTCACCCACGCACCCATCCTCGCTTATGCTGATCCCGCCAAACCCTATGTGCTGCATACGGATGTCAGTCTGCAGGGTCTAGGAGCTGTACTGTATCAAGACCATGAGGATGGTTTGAGACCAGTGGCATTCGCCAGTAGAACCTTGACTCTGTCAGAGCGAAATTACCCTGTGCACAAGTTGGAGTTCCTTGCATTAAAATGGACCATTGTTGACCAGTTTCATGATTAACTCATTGACCTATGTACAGACTTCAGCTAAGTTAGATGTCACAGGGCACCGGTGGCTTTCTGCATTGTCAACATATGATTATGCTGTTGAATACAGACCAAGCCTGAATCACATTAATGCTGACGCTCTATCCCAGAGGCCCATTTCCCAGAGTGACTGGGTCAGGCTGTCTGAACTGGACATCCGAACATTGTGCCAAAAGTTTGATAGAAATGAACAGATGTCTACGGAAACAGCGGACTGCTTAGTAGATTGCTTGGGCCCCTCTGACACCTGCATACCAGCTGCATATTGCCACTTCTCTGCTCTAGATATTAATGCACTACCTCAGTCTGACAATGACAGCATTCAATGGGCTCAATCCCGAGATCCTATGATTCAACCAGCACTTGACGCTCTTCATGCAGGAAAAGATGTGTCCAAGTTGTGTTCCTCTGATCTGAGAACCGCTTTATGGTTTAAAGAAGGCCCCAGGTTGAAGCTGCTTAATCAGCTGTTGTATAGAGAGACTGTAGATCATGCTGGCCAAATAGACAAGTAACAATTGGTCCTGCCCACAGCCTTCAAAGATTTGGTACTGAGGTCCCTCCACAATCACATGGGCCACCTCGGTATCGACCGGACCCTTGATCTAGTACGATCTTGATTCTACTAGCCCAAGATGGGGGCCGATGTTGAGCACTATGTAAGGACTTGTAGTCGCTGCCTGCAGAGAAAAGCCCTGCCTCAGAGGGCTGCCCCCTTTGTCAACATTACTACCAGCACCCAAATGGAACTAGTCTGCATAGACTTCTTGAATTTAGAGCCTGATCAGGGAAACATTGGCAATGTGTTAGTGGTTACGGGCCATTTCACACGGTATGCACAAGCTTTTCCCACCAAAGATCAAAAAGCATCTACTGTGGCCAAGGTGCTAGTGGAAAATTTCTTGAGTCCACTATGGTCCTCTAATGAATTCACTCTGATCAGAGCTGGGACTTTGAGAGTTGGCTAATCAAAGAAATACTCTCTCTATGGGGGAGGGTGCGAAAGTCAAGAACCACCCCTTATCACCCACAGGGGGATCCTCAACTTGAACGCTTTAACCGCACCCTACTAGACATGCTAGGCACCCTCCACCCAAAAGATAAGCATAAATGGAGCCAGCAGATTAGCACCTTGGTACACGCATACAATTGCACAAAGAATAATGCTACTGGGTTCTCTAGCTACCGCCTCATGTTCGGGAGAGAGGCCCAGCTACCAGCTGATGTCTGTTTAGGAGTTTCTCCCAATGGGGTCCGAAACGAAGATTACCTGCAATATGTACAAAAACTTAAAGCTCAATTGAACCATGCCTATCAACTGGCCCAGACAATGGCCGCCAAAAGAAATCTAGCCAACAAAGAGAGACATGATAGAAAAGTAAAGGCTCAAGAGCTTAGGCCTGGAGACCATGTGTTGTTGCAAAATTTAGGATTGCATGTTAAACACAGAATTGCTGATCGATGGCACCATCTTCCCTATGTCATAGTTGAAAAGCTGGATGATTCGTCAGTGTACAAAGTGTGCCCAGAGAATAACTCCAAAGCTGTCAAGACCATGCACCGTAACCACTTGCTACCTATTGGTCAAGTTATAATTGAGGCTGAACCCACCGAGATTGATTCCCGTGGATCAGTGACTCGTGCTGCTGCAAGAAAGAAACAGAGTCAGCCTGCCTCCGTGGTTGCCGATTTAAGACTTCCCCCACAGCAGGCCCAGAATGACAGTGACTGCTAGTCTAACTCGGATGACAGTCAGTGTGATAATGCCTATTACCCCTCATATGAACTGAGTCAGTCGTTTCATGGAAATCCTATGTTGAATTATGGGGATGAAGCTGGGCCTTCTGGACTGCCTAACGCCCTGGCATCATCCTTGGAGCCAATGCTTCATGAAGGTGAAGTGCAAAGTATCACGTCTGAGGATGCAGAGTCTTTGTGTATCGTGGAACTGTATGATTTGCCTGAAGGAGAGGCTGATGGTATAAGTCTTTCTGGTGACATGGCAGAACTTGAGGAACACTATGAGAGTGCTGACAACCCCCCTTCAGTGCCAGAGTGTCTTTAAAATGAGCCAAGTGTTGTAGAAACAGAGACTACAGAGCAAGGGGCTGACAGTGCTCCCAGCTTGGGCATTCCCCTTCATGCAGAGGCACCCCTCACAAGTGATGAAAGCTCCAAGACCATTGCTGAAAGTACAGAGACTGTGGTTGTTCACCCCAGAAAGACTGGTCAAGCTGTCAAGCCAGTGGTGCACTTCAGTTATGATTCCCCCAGGAGGCCAGTGGATTTGCCTCTCAATGTAGTCCTCAAACGTGTTTATGTCTCCCAGAGCTCACTGCCCAAATTGAGCTTGACAGCCCATTCCAGGTTACTTGTCCTGCCGTTTCACCATGGTACCCCTGCCCAATCTAGCCCCAAGTTAGCTGATAGGGAAGGGCCCCCTCTTGCATTGTTTAGAGTACAAGAAGTTATTACATGATTCTGTATAGTAATGATAAATTTACCTGTGTGATATATGCATAATGTATTGTCAGAATGGAAATTATATAGTAAAGTAATAAGTTATGCCAATTGATGATTCCGATAGTACTTGTATAGCATGCTAATGGTATAAATATCTTGTATATGTTGCATTTTCAATGTTATGATGGTACAGACTTGATGTGGACACCAAGTTTTCCCAGACAGGGAAGGGTGTAACTCCCCTACAAATGGGGTAACCAAAAAGTCTTCCTTGAGCTTGCCTAAATGCTCACTGCCAGGCTGGCATCCTGCGTTTTAGCAGTTTAAATGCGATTACCAGAGCGTGTATAGCCTCTGTGTACTGTCTCTTTAAGAGCTGCCTAATTGTAGCTTAAGTAATCTGAGAGGGAACTCTGTTGAAAGATGCAACTATTTACTGAAAATCATTTACAGCGATAATGATAATGTACTTTGTCTAACCCGCTTTCTTTGTAGCAAGGACTGTTTTGTTTGTCTCCACTATCTTGGTCCTAGACTGCAAATTGGACCAAACAGTACTGGTGGGACCTAAAATGTAGCTGGACTACAGGAGCTGTCTGAATTCAAAATCTGTAGGAACTTTAGTTTGGAGCTTTTTTGTGCCTTTTTTTGCAACTGAAGGGGGAGCTCTTGCTTTGACTGACAGCCAAATCAGCTAACCAAATCTTTTGGATCTTGGGGAAGTCCCGGGCTGCTTGCGGTTTTTCAGTTAGAACTAAGCTGCAAGCTGACCAAGAAGGAACTGAAGTGTCTTTGAGCAGCAATCATGAGTGGATTCGCATGGGAGAACTCTGAAAAGGCTAAGTTTTTGGCCTGCATGCCGGTGTGCTGCTCCTGAAAAAGGAGAGAAGATAATTATTTTGGGCTAAATGCAAGTTTGTGTGACTGAAGTAAGCTACTGAAGTGGGCCAGGCTCAACCTGAAGAAGATTGAATATTTTTGCTAAATGCGATCAGCCTGTCAGGAGTTCCAGCTACCCCTAAGCTCCTGGTGTGTGCAGAGACTTTGCGATTGTGCCCGGGAGTGCTTTGCCTGGTACAGTAGAATTCCCGTACATGTAAATGTGCTATGAGCTGCTAGTGGGTTGTGAATTAGTTCCTCACTTTGTGAACTGTGTTCTGCTTGCTGGAAGCTGCATCCAGACCAAAATGGACTGCTTCCGAACTTGTCTCCATGTGGCCTGGGCTTTGCCAGACTGGCCCAGCCAGACTACCCACTGCACAGAGAAGCCATCGATGAGAGACCTGCCTGGAGATCAGCCCCCTGCTCCACGCTTGAACAGGAACGATGCCTCTGCGACTTGTGTGGGCCCTGCTTCTCCTGGCATTCCAGATCAACCACCTGCAGTCTCAATTTTCGTCCCGCCTGTGTCCAGTCTTAGGTATCATGAGTAAATACCAGGGAAGCTCCCTACAACAACAGCTTAGTCTGAGTGTCTCATCTGATTGTCTAGTTGTTTTGTTTCCTTTTCGAACTGAGCCCTCTGGCTCCAGATTACAAATATTGTGTACTGTGCATGTTGTATTTTCCATCACAGGGCCCCAACCAGCTGCAACCCCGGGCAACTGTCCTGGTTAGCCCATCTCTTCTCTACCTGGGTACCCAGAGGTGGACTGTGTGGGAGGACTTAAAGCGCATGCAGAACTGCTTGATTTATATAACCTTTAAGCTAATTAACCTGATTTTGCCCCTTCCTTGTTCAAGTCCCATGAATAAATCAGATCTAACTTTTTCTGCATGTAATCTGACTGTGGTTCCAGTTTATGCTCAAAGTACTGTACTGTTGCTATTTGCTGTGCTTAACCTTGTTTTACAGGGGGTCCCCAGGGTCAAGCCACAGGAACCAGCCCTGGTGGTAAGTGCAAACAGTGTGTGTACTTGTGTAGTATACCAGGGGTATTGTGAAAGTGATTATTGTACAGTGTTCAGGCCACTAGAGGGGAAAGAGGGGGGTTACAGTGTCCCTGAGGGCTGTGCCCTGGTTAGCTTGACCACTGCCAACCCTGACCTCTGGGTGGAGGCACCCGTTTTAGAACTCAGGCCCCTTAACCTGCTACTAGCCAAGCAGGCAGGGGTAGTAGCCCTTGGGATAGCGCCACCTAGGGGTTACATCTGTATACTAGGATCCCATGATCAATAAAGGAGAGGATGGAAGAGGAGACAGCAAGATGGAGAGCATCCGGGGTGAGGCAGTGCTTGATCCGGTGAAGTAACCCAATTCTGGAGCTGACTGCGATGGGGAATGTGCCCGTAGAAGTTGAAGGCAGGATCGAGGGTAATGCTGACGTACTTAAAGAAGGCAACCTGATCAAGGGGCTGCAGCTGGGATCTAAGAATTCAGAGGGTGTCATCCTTGTACCTCTTTTGGTGGTTGGCAAACAACATAACTTTAGTTCTTTTGTAATTTAGGACTAAGCGGTGTTCTGCAAACCAGGTCTCAGCATCCATGAAGGTTTTCTGTAGGGAGAGTTGGAGCTGGTGGGGGTCGGAGTGGGAGGTGAACAGAACTGCATCATTTACACATAGCAACAGCTGCCCAGAGCATGCTTTTGGGAGGGAGTTGAGGAAAAGGCTAAAGAGATGGAGCCAGAGGATGGAGCGCTGCGGGACCCCTAACTTGACTGGGAGATAGTAGGACAGGGCAGTGCCTAACTTAACTTGCTGCAGTCTTGCTGTACTCTGGAAGATAGCTGGCAAACCAGCTCATTGCATCTTGTGAGAGACCTGTGTGGGTGCGAGTGGAAAGGAGGCGGGTATGGTTAATGGTGTTGAATGCTTTAGATAAGTCCACAAAGGAAGCCTCAGCTGGGCTGCCTTGTCAAGGGCAGAGTGTAAAGAGGATGTGAATTCCAATAAAGCTGATGTGGTGCTATGGCCCTGGTGGTAGCCATGTTGTTCCCAACATATAAAGTTGTACTCAGAGAGACGATCAGTTAATTGGTCTGATACGATCCTTTCTAGGGCCTTGGTGTGGGGGTGGGGAGAACAGAAATGGGACAGTAGTTCCCAGCAAAGGTACGGTCACCGTCTTCGTGGATAGGGGTGATGGCGGCAGCTTTCCATTTAGAGGGGAACTTACCAAGACAAAGGGAATGGTTGATGATACAGGTGAGGGGGGAGGACTTCATCAAGGGTCAGGCACAGAAGTTTGAGATCCAGTGTATCCCCAGTGAACCATGAATGCCCTATGGCCTTTAGAAGGTAGGGCTTGGTTTCCGTAGGGGTGACAGTCCTGAAATGAAAAGGGGGCAAGGAGAGGGGGTGTGGGGTGCTGGTGAGGTAAGGGGGTCAAAGAAGTGAGGGAGAGTATACTGCTAAGATCTGAGAAGGATGCATTTAGGATGTTGGCTATGAGTTTGTATGAGTTTGGGGGTCAGTGGTAGTGGAACCACAGGGTTTTCAATAATTGATTAACAGTTTTTTTTCTTGGGACAATGCTAACTGAACAGAAAGTATTTATATAGGTTTTCTAGAAGTGTTATGTTTGTTAAACACAGTGAGGCATGTGCTATGCAATTTTACAATGTTTTAGGACTTTTATGAGCAAAACGCTAATCAATTTTTGGAGTTAAATAAAACCCTGAACCATTACTGAAGATTGGGGGGAGGAGAGTGGCACACAAGGATTTCCCATTTAGTTCTTTGAGGTTGTCCCAGAATCATCTGCCCGAGCCCCAGGCAGAGGTGAGGGAGGCCTTGTAGTGCTCAGCCTTGGCTTTACATTATTTCCCAGGTACATGTGTTTCTCAGGGCATGATACTGTTGCCTGTCAGCAGGTTTGTCGGAGTCAAGGGCAGCCTGCCAGAGGGAGTCCCGGTGATACATCAGGTCTAGGAGAGACTGGGAAATCCAAGGGATGGAGGGTCCCTTGATGTGCTTCATGTAGGGCGAATATGTCGCAAGCGGAATTGAAAGTGGCGACAAGGTAGTCTAGTGCAACATCGATGTCAGTGGCCTTGTAGATGAGTGACCAGTCACAGGAGCTATGGTGGTGTTTTAGCTGCTGAAGCTTCCCAGGCTTAAGTCAGTGCCAGAAGAGGACTTTGGGAGTGGCTTTGAATTCTTACAAGACCAGGTGCAGGTCATGGGGGAGTGGTCACTCATGGTGTTGGGAAGCACCGAGACATTGGCAATTCTGGAGGGGCTGCTGGTTAGCAGAAGGTCAAGCGGGGTGGCAGAACCAATTTTAGGGTTATATCTGGTGGATGATTGGATGACTTGCAACAAGTCCAAAGTGACAACAGCATCTTTGAGTGGGGCGACAGCAAGAGAATGCCAGCTGACATTGAAATCCCCGAGAGCTAGACATTTAGACTTTGGGGACAGAAGGGAAAGGTAATTTAGTACACAGACAAAGGCAGGCTTTTGATTCTGGGGTGGGGTGTAGACAGAGGTGATGAAGAGAGGGACAGTGGCTTTGCAGAAGGTAATTTTCAGAGAGAGAGAGAGAGCTTGGGCACCGTGGTCTAGTTGAGCAGAAGGGAGAGCTTGGCCTTGCAGGGTATCTCAAAGATAGATGGTGCAGCCACCACCACGTTTGCCACTTCTATCTGCATGGAAGACTGAGTACCTGGGGATGGAGATCACCGAGTCAGGGGTATTTTTGGAGAGCCAGGTTTCCACCAGGCAGACTAAGTCAGGTTGATGTTGGGCAACCCAGCCCTGGAGGAAGTCATTTTTTCTGCACGCTGAAGATGTTAATGGAGGCTAGGCACAGGCCTTCAGTTGCTGGGTGACAGGGGTTGGTAGGAATGGTATAACCTGGGTTGGGGTGTACATTGCCAGACAACAGCATAAGAAGCAGAAGCAGGGGCCTGTGAAGTGAAAGCTGGAATTGCTTGCGGGTGTTGCAACCTGAAGTGGATAGGCAGGTGAGCTTAGAGCCAACAACAGGGATGAGGAAGCAATGAATGTGGGTAGCAGCTAGAAGGGATAGGTGGGGGCAGAAGGAGGGGTAGAGGAGGGGTTGTGGAGTGGGGGAGACTATGAGGAGGCATTGTAGCACATAATGTAGGTGAAGGGTGGAAGGCTAGGGTGGGGTTGGGGGAGCTGGAAGAGGCTTTGACTGCCAAAGCTAGGACTAGGGAGCGGAAAAGGAAGGGTCACATGACAGAGGAGTGGGGGTGAAAGTGGACATGGGGGGAGGCAAATTGGGGAGGAAAAATGCAGCAGTGGTAGAAGAATGTAGGGAAAGGTTAAGAGGAATTAAAGGCTACTGATGAGCAGTGGTAGTGACACCGCTTAAGGAGAAGATGGTGCAAGGTTCAAATCTGGGTGAGGGAGAGTAGCAAGAGGAGGCAGAGAGATGGCAGGAGCAACCAGGGAATATGGTGGGGCAGGTGAGAATGAGAAATGAGCTAGAGCGGAGAGGTAGGGGATGGAGAACAACCTTAGGGTGCAACACTGACTCCTAGTGGACAGCCAATATAACAAACTAATGGGGAAATAGAAAACAATACAGCAGTCAGTCAGTCATGTGATCTGGGAGGGTCTATAAATTGGGAAACACCCTTGGGTGGCTGAGGCAGGGCACTCATGCCACAGGAAAGGGGCCGGCACAGGTTACATGCAGCCCTGCTTGCCCACCTGACCCACAGATCTGGACTGTATCTCTGGAAAGGGGAAGGCCACACTCCCCTTCCTGTCCTCGCCACCCGGTGGGGCAGAAAAATACATGGGGGATGCCAGGCAAGAAGGGGCAGGGACAGGGCTGAGAACCTGCCTATGCTGACTGGCTATGCTAGTAAAAAGCAATATAAAAAAAGAAAGACAAGGTTACGTTCTTCAGGTGGTGTCTAGTGAGGATCATACCAAATGCAGCTATAAACAAATTTGTCACAATGTTTCATTTGTAGTTTTCAGTCTGAAACCTTCCAACAAGTGATTTTCTGCACACATTTATGTGTGCTAAGCATCCAGCTTCATCATGATCCATTTCAATCTCCAACCCCACAAACTGCGCTGTTCAGAAACACAAGCAGCTATAGCTCTTCAGAGTCTGGGACTAGACGAACAAAGGATATCTGTCGACAGAAAACCAGTTCAACGATCAGCATTTCTTACCTCCAACTTCATGATCCTCTGTTTCAATCTCCAACCCCACAAACTGCGCTGTTCAGAAACACAAGCTGCTGCTCTTCAGAGTCTGGGACTAGAAGAACAAAGGATAACTATTCACAGGAAAAAAAAAAAAAGGCAGTGCTCTCTGCAGCTCCAGTTTGCTCAGCTCTGTTTGTTTCTCTTGACCGGAGCAGCTTTCAGAGCCTAAAGTTCACTTCCTGTCTCCCTCTGTTATGCAACCCTCCCCCTCGCAGGTGCTTCTCATTCAAAACAAGTCATTAACTATTTATAGTGTGCAGCAGTAAGGGGAGCGAGAAGAAGGGGCTGCTAAATATTTAAAGTTACGATAGCACATTCAGCTTTGACTTTTCACTGTTAGGAGAAAGTACTTTTATTTTTATTTACAATGTGGAGGCTGAAGGTACAGTGAGACAACTAAAGCTTATTTCCAGGGGTGTTCTGGAGACTGAAACTAGGCAATGCAAGTCAGCAGTGTTAGTCCTTTAAAGCCAGTTGATACCTTTAAAAAACATAGAAGATACAATCTTTGCACTCTGTTCAGATTACATATCACACAAGCTTACTGTTTGTCAGTATTCCCGGCTGTTAATGACTGGAGTTGTATGGTGTAGGACACATTTCCGAGTTGGACAGGAAATGACTTCAGACTGAGAGCAGCTACAGACAGGAGCTGCAGAGAGAACTGTGGATAGTGTTTGTTCTCTGAGTCCAAAGGCTTCCAAGTGCTAAAGAACTGAAGCTGCTTACACTTCTGTGTGGTTTTGAAGCATTATCAGGATAACTGAACAATGAAGTTGGAGATGAGAAAAAAAAATCTGTTTACTTGTGCTGAAACCAAAGGCAAAGCAGAAACTGTGCAGAGTAGGGTTATTTTGTACACACTGGCCCAGATATTCAAAAGGGTTGCTCCATGCGCAAGTCCTACATTGCGCCATTCTGCGATATTCAGCAGGAGGCAGTTGCGCCACTGAAAACAGGCTGAGCAACAGCACAATGCAAATGAATGCATGCTCAACATGAGGGGGAGGAACCATGCATAAACTGCACAACCTGATATTCAGTCGGGCTGTGCAGAGTTGTGCAGGCGCAACCCCCAACCTGCGCCTGCACAACTTTGAGCCAAAAAAAAAAGGATCAAGTTGAGGGCCACCCACAGGTGAGCTGCTGTATTGCAGGGTGCAACACAGCAGCTGCCACCCGTGGCTGGCCCCCAACTCAGTCCCTGTGCCCCCACCAGCCCGATCGCGGGCAGTATGTATGCAGACACCTCCCCAAACAGCTCCCGATGCCCGATCGGGGCAGAAGAGTGTATCAACTCCCCCAGTGCCCGATCGCGGGCAGAAGGTGTATCAATCCCCCAGTGCCCCATCGCAGGCAGAAGGGAGCATTCTCAGTGCTGATTATGGGACAGAGCCAGTGTCGGATCGCTGCGAATGTTCAGCCTGTTGCGTGCTCATTTACTTCATCGGCCTCCTCCACCCCGCCCCCGCAGCCGGCGGGCGCAGCATCCCATCTCGCCTGTCGCTTCGCCGCTTCGCCGACCGACTGCCCGTTGGATCTTTGCGCCGGTAGAGCCAGAGCCACGGGCGCAGTAGCCCATACAGAATGACAGTCCAGATTTGTGAATGATCATTCACAAATCTGACTGTCGGATGAAGGGCTGCACGCCATTGGCTCTAGCTTTGCACCAATGGGCGGCAGCTCTGTCGATAGTCAGTCGGGCGGCGGCAGCAGGCGGGTGGATGCTGCCGCTCCCGCTGCCGGGGAGCGGGTGGAGAGGCTTCGTGGGTGGGTGGGGTGGGGGGACACTCAGACACCAGGGAGATATTCGCTGGGGGCTTTTCATTCTGCCCCGATCGGGCACTGAGGGTTGATACACCTTCTGCCCGCAATCGGGCACTGGGGTTGATACATCGTCTGACCACGATCGGGCATCGGAGCTGTTTGGGGGAGGTGTTCGCATACATACTGCTCCGCGATTGCTGCAGGGTGCGTCGGTCTCGACGGCTGCTGCCTGGCAGGGCGGCCAGGCGCAAGTCCTCGGGGATCGGCGCACCTACATGCTAATGGCATGCAAATGGGGCCATAATCGGGGACCCTGGTTTTCCATTTTTACCGGTAACACCGGTAACAATCACGGAATCCTGCTTGGTTTACGGATTTTGAATTCTTGTACCGGTGCCTCACGGAAATTGCATGTCACTGCACAGAATCTCTAAGATTTCAGTATTTTTTTTATTTTCTCTTTCTTTGTCTCCTTCTTACAGCCATCAGTCTCCACTTTTCAGGCTGAGTGTTCCTTAGCTTCACCCCCAGGTAATGCTCAGGAGCTCCTGTGGTCCTGCCCCTATCCTGCCTAGGTTGTACCCCTGCCAGGTGGAAAGGGAGGGGAACCCAGGACCCTTTCATACTCCCTTAGTGTGTATCGGGCAGCTCAGTGGGTACCTCATGGAGCCTGGTTATGAAGTCTGAGGCACCTGGGTCCCTTCTGCCAGTGGCCAATGTGGGGGGTGATCGTTCCTGGTTTTCTGGTCTCTGTCCCTGAGGGCACTGCCACTAGAGGAGATCCAAGGAGGGAGGGCACATAGAGACATGCCACTGCTCCACATCCTGGCTAGGGTCCTCCCCTCCTGATCACTCTGCAGCACCATTGTACCACCACCCATGGTAAAGCAGCAGGACCTGCAGCCCAACCTCACTGGAGGAGGAGGAGAGCTGTCCCCCAGGTGCTCGATCCTACTCCCATGGCCAAACCTTCAGCAACCCAAGTTCGCTTCTGACCCTGGGTTGCTGGCATTGCAAGTAATAGAGCTACTGCACTGCCAGCAGGCCGACCCAGATTTCAGTATCTTAAAATGAATGCTGCTGTGCTTTGCATTCTTTCTGCTTTGCTGCATATACAGTCAGTAAGAAAATCACCCGCTCTGTTTTGTTGTAATCAGCCATTCAGTTTAACCACCCATGCCTAGTGGTTAGAGTAACAAGCAGTGAATGAACTGGGTAGATCCAGCAGACTTGGGTTTGATTCCCAAAACCTCCACTTGCATACTGTGTGACTCCAAGCAAGTCACTTAACCTCCCAGTACTTCAAGGTCCTCCTGAAAACAGACAGTTCTGCCTAGTGGGCCTTACCTGCTTTCCAAAGAATATAAAAAATAAAATACCAATATATGTTTACTACATTATAGAATAGTAGTAAGGGTACCATGTAATTTACCTGAGTTTTACTTGGGCAGAAATGATTTTGTATAGGTAAAGATAAATGTTCAGATATATTTTATGTATTTTATAAACTTGTTTTTAGATTTTAGTCAGGTGTTGATTTTTTAGGTGAAGACATTTTATTTCAAAGAAGCAAATTCAAGTATTTTTTAACCCCCTGGCCATTCACTCCGTCAGGCCTCCCAAGGCCCTCTACCATCCCTGCAGAGTGCCAACCACCATCCACTGCCTCTTACTGCTGTGCTACCAGGTAACCCAAAGTAACCCTTCATTGAGTGGGCCCCTACCCCTGTGGGAGGCTACCAGGGGAGGAGAATTGCCCTAAAGAGCTTCCAGTGTATCCTGGGCATGGCAGGGGTCAGAACGGACACATGTCTGGGGATTCTGGCTTATGGAGGGACCAACAGCTGTCCTTCGGTTGGTCAGCAGGTGTTTTCCCATTTTCTGGGAAGTGTGACAGGCCACACAATGTCAAGGCACAAGCTGATGTCCGTCACGCTCCCTCCTGCAGTGAGGGCTGACATGTTGTCATGCCTCTGGCCTCCACCACGGGCCAGCAAATGCTGAGCCATGAACCCACCCTCCTCCCTCCCAGAAGGTGAGTGGTTGTTGGGCACTCAAGCCTTCACCCGCCAGCTGGCTCTCCAACACCCAAGTCTGCTTCCTAACCCTGGTCAGCAGTGTCACAGGCAGAAACCAATTTAGGCAGGTAAATTATAGATAGGACAAAACAAAGGTAGTCCACCTTAGTGGTGATGGTTCAGATTAATTCACAACCGAGTTCTAACAAGCAAAGAGACCAAGTCATTTGTAACTTGTGCATGTGGAGTGGGTGCTGAAGAAAGGGAATCATAGTGCTGTCACTACTGCCATCATCCCAGAGGGATGTGGACTGCATTGTTGCTACTGGCATCACACCAAAGGGTGGGGACTGTAGTACTTCTGCCATCACCACTGGTGGATGGAGAATGTAGTACGCTGCTGTTCCACCTGAAGAATGGGGGCCACAGTGCTGATACTGCCATCACACAGGAGGAACGGTGAACGTAGTACTGCTGCCATCACACCTAAGGGATGGGGCCACAGTGCTGCTGCTTCTGTCACATCTGAGGGAGGGAGGGAGGGAGGGAGGTTGTAGTGCTTGCTGCTGCCATCTCACCAGAGGGATGGGGGCCTGTAGTGCTGTTGGTGTTGCCATCATACCTGAGGGATGGGGCCATAGTGCTGCTTCATCACACCTTAGGGATGGGGGCTGTAGTGTTGCTGCTGCCATCACATCTTGTACCTAAAATAACTTTAAATTGGTACAAGGATGGAAGGATGTGTAATAGTGGAAATCAAAATTGCTAAAATGCATGTTAGCAGAGTTAAAAATTGTTAAATAAAGTACACAAAACCAAACACTGGTAAAAGCGGATTTTGGCTTACCAGACACCGGTGACAGTACCAGTTTTTACAATGTGCAAAATGGAATATGCCTTTTCTCAATCCCGGTAAACCAGTGTCCCTGGCCATAATCACATGCAAATGGCCCCCCCCGCGCCTTGCATGAATTATGGCCCCATTTGCATGTCACCTTTTGAATATCGGAAATTTGCGCATGGCGCAATGGTACTAGCGCCACCGCAAGTTTAGTGCTTAACTCTGACAACTTGCGGTGGCGAAAGTTCCACTGCACCATGCACAGTGGCTGTGGCTGGGGGGTGATATTCAAAGGAGTTGCTCAATAGCGCAACTCCTTTGAATATCGCCCCAGCCACACCCCTGCGCAACTATTTTGAGCGGCGCAAGGGCTTGCGCCTCAGAATGGCTCAGTTTGAATATCCGGGCCACTGTGTTATTTCAAGGCTTTTTGTTCTTTGCCATACTGTTTTATTTGTTTATTTTTAATGTTGTTTGCTTTGTTTGGGTTCAGGATTATGGCTGCATTTGCCACTAGCCTCCACCTGCAACAGGTATAACCTTTACTGTTGTGTACCATGTCTAGGGGTATTACTGGTGTCATGGTCACGGGGGTCCTACATCAGGAAACGATCAAAGTTCACTTTCATGACTTCCTGAGCACTGGGGTGACCACCTGGCATCCACTGACACACAGCAGGGCTGGCTAAGCTGCAGATTTAAGGGGTTTCGCATAGCTTGGAATGTCTAAGCAGGAATTATTTGAAACAACACACAGGATCCTTCACTTTCTTGGGCTTAAATAATCTCCTTTATTCTGCTGGCACAATTCATCTGTACTGTAAGGTGGTATTTTACTGACACTTCTGGGTTGGAAACAACCCTGGTTGGGTACTTTATTTTCATCTTTCTGGCCTCGGGAGGAAACACACATAGTCCTGGGTCGGAACCTAAGCTGACTTTTGTTAGCCCATTTTCTTAAACACTAGCCACTGGGCTAATTCACAGTCTCTCGACTGGCAGCATTTTAGTGCCAATTGATCCTGTGAGGGTTTTTCAGGGATCCACGCTGTCCTTCACAGATTACATCCTTTCCTGATCCTCTTTTATACTTTTCTCTGTTACTTCACAATCACAGATTTCAAACCCAACTGGGCATAGCTGTGGTGCCTACTGGACACAGTACATTTTCATTATGGACAGAACGGCCAACACCACACATTTTCTGAAGTATCACTCCACTGCTGACTAGAACGGGCATGCTGTTATGGACGATCCCTCTTGTTGAGGCGTATGGGCACTACTGAGTGCCACACAAACCTGTACATCAAGTAAAGATTAAATAGCACCTCAGATCTTTAGCCCATAGCACTCTCTGGTACACTGTTCCTCACAGACAGACTTCTGAACTATTTTCAAAAATTGTGTTTTCTCATTCTGGAGAAGGGCAACTCCCCCCCCACCAACACTTCTGAGGTCCTTGTTTGATGTCAGTCACCATGAACAAGCAAGTTTTCATGATGCCAGCCTATATAGAGAATCTTACAGACAATGGGAGCTAGCACTGTGTATCAGGCATTAGCCTCCTACGTTCTGGCTCGGCAAAATCTCTGCCCTCTAGCAGAGAACACTGACTCCTCCCCTTTGGAATTCCAGGGCATACCAGCTGACCCAGTTCTTCACAGGCATAGAAACTGGCATCACACTAAAGGTTGACAGACACTCTTAAAGGGATATGCACGTAACTGATAAGGGGGGGTACATTTGCTTGGGGCATTACTCCCACCCCACATACAGTTAGCCTCCTCCTGATGGACGCTGCATTTCTTGACCTGGATACAGACCTCCTTCCATCACGAAATATCATACGTTTCTTTGTTTTCCCTGCACCTAGCTTTTTGAGCTGAGTTAATCCTGCCCTAACTTTATAAGATCTCCTCCGCACTTTTTTGTACCTGCTGTTGTTACCTGCATTGCCCTGTCCTTTCCATATCCTTCCATCATTGTAGTAGTAAGCTTAGAGGAAACAACATACCTCTCAACTGTCCCTGATTTTGCCTTAAAATTTTACATTGTCCCTCCTAAAAAATGTGTTTCCTTGACCAAACAGTGGGAGCTGTAAACACAAAATAATGTCAAACATTAAAGCTACAGTCTTGTTGTTCTTTAGAAAATGCATTTTACACTAAGTCACTTAGTCTACCAGCTTCCTGAGAGGATATAACCAGTTTTGAAGATGTGCCCCTGATTTTGGTCCTTTGTCCCTGATATTTTTTTTTCAAGCCTTGTCCCTGATTTATGGGGCAGGAGGCTGAGAGGTATGGGAAACAGGCCACTGCTGTCAGCAACAGAGGCACACCCTCTCTACCTGAACAGGTAAGAGGCTCTCTCCTATGACATGAAAGCCTGCTGCTACCACCACAACACTAGTTGTTGCTGCCTCCACGGGAACACTGCCAGGGGCTTTCTGCACCTTCAAGCTCAGACATTATGTTTCCCTGTAGGGCCAGTTCATGTAACTCATCTCTGTTTTTTCAGTTTGGCCTGCATCACGGCAGAGGTGTGGTAATGCATGGTCTTTCTGGAGAGTAGCAACTCCAGTGGCAGTTGTTTACTCCCACTCTAATGATAGCAGCCAATGATACAGTCGGAGGAACCAAGCCTCATACTCACAAGGGCCTTGGTTGTGGACTCTGATTGTGTGGCTGAGATGGTGATGTCATGTGGTGGCCTTGGTTGTGGACTCTGATAGTGTGACTGAGATGGTGATGTCATGTGGTGGCCTTGGTTGTGGACTGTGATTGTGTGGCTGAGATGGTGATGTCATGTGGTGGCCTTGGTTGTGGACTCTGAGTGTGTGGCTGAGATGGTGGCGTCATGTGGTGGCCTTGGTTGTGGACTCTGATAGTGTGACTGAGATGGTGATGTCATGTGGTGGCCTTGGTTGTGGACTGTGATTGTGTGGCTGAGATGGTGATGTCATGTGGTGGCCTTGGTTGTGGACTCTGAGTGTGTGGCTGAGATGGTGGTGTCATGTGGTGGCCTTGGTTGTGGACTCTGATTGTGTGGCTGAGATGGTGATGTCATGTGCTGGCTTGTTTTGTCAGCAATACTTTGAAGCATTCAGCCAGTAGTAAAAAGAGCGCTACAGGTTACCGTGAGGGAGAGGTGTTCTCCTGCCACTGATTCATCAATCAGGCTTTCTTTTTATCCAAGTAAGAGAACTCACACATGGTGGCCCTTACTGGATGGAGGAGGAGGCAGACATGGTAGGAACAAGGCAAGCTCTCCACTATAAAAACCCTGCTACTGTCTGAGAGACTGATGGCCACAGAAAGGCCTCAGGTCTTTTAGAAAGTTGGGCCAGCTGTATGAAAGGGGCACTTCATTGAGAGGGAAATAGGTGAGCTCTCCATTATAAAAACCCTCCTACTGTCTGAGAGACCAATGGGCACAGAAAGGCCTCAGGTCTGATAGACAGCTGGGCAAGCTGTTGAAGGGACACTTCATTGAGAGAGAAGACGGTGAGCTTGTTATTATAAAAACCCTGCTACTGTCTGAGTGATCAATAGGCACATATAATGCACCTGGGACACAGAAACCCAAGAGAGGAGTACTTGATGGGGGGGGCACGTCCTAGCCACCACAAGTCGGGAGAGAGACCTGGGGGTTATCATATCCAGTGACCTGAAGTCATCCAAAAAAAAAAGCAGTGGGGAAAGTAAACAGAATGCTGGGGTGCATAGTAAGGGGCATAACCAGTAAGAGTGAAGTGGTAACGCCACTGTGTAGATCACTGGTGAGGTCTCATCTGGAATACTGTATCCAATTCTGGAGACCACATCTCTGGAAGGACATGGACAGAATGGAAGCAGTCCAGAGAAGAGCAACAAAAATGATACATGGACTGCACCACAAGCCTTATGAGGAAAGACTCAAGGAACTAAACATCTATTCACTGAAAGAGAGAAGGAAGAGAGGGGATATGATTGACACTTTTAAATACCTTAGAGGAATAAACGGTACAGAGGAGCATATTTCAGAGAAGAAAGTGCACAAGGACAAGGGGACATAACATGAGGCTGGAGGGAGGGAGGGAGGATTAGGAGGAATGCTGGAAAGTATTTTTTCACAGAGAGGGTGATGAATACATGGAACAGCCTACCATCAGAGGTGGAGGAAGCAAAAACAGTACAGGGATTCAAAAGTGCATGGGATAAGCATAACGGCACCCTGCTGTACAGCAGAGTGGGGGAAAGGCAGTCCAAGTAAGAGTAGGGATTGCCAAACAAAGTAGGGAGATGGGAAGAGTAGGTGGTATGTATGGTCCTTATCTGCTGACAAATTCTGTTTTCTATGTCTCCATGGCAGAGGAAAGGTTGCTGAAATGTCTCCCCTCCTTGCCCAATTTATATATTTACTTCAAAAGCTTCACCAGAAAAGACATACTAATATGTACAAGTGGAGAAGCATCAATACAAGATATAACAGGTAGTTTGTATAAATATTTATAAAATGGGGACAACAAATCTGGTTTTCTGATTGGTTATTGCCCGTGGATGAAATCTGTTACATGCCTTGCTGTGTCAATGTTCTAACTGTTGCTCAAATAGGGATTCTGTTACCAGATCCATCTCTCTTGGTTGTCTCAGCTATCGTGGTGTTACAGCGCTGGTGCGTATATGCAAATGATCTCATGAATATTAGCTTAAAACAACGAGGCCATTTTGCAATAGGCTGAAGAACTATTTTATCATAGATCAGCAGAATAAAATCTTTTGTCCTGTATATAAGCATGATTTTTCTAACTGTAAAAAGTAACAAAAAAAAAAGAAAAAAGATAGCCATTTTAATAAGTGCAATAAGACACTCCAGGGCATGCATAGAACATATTTTACCACACAGCCAGAGGCTAACGTCACATGGCCTGCAAGCTCATGACCTGTCATGCACCTGGCTATGCAGTAAAATATATTCCATGCACACCTTGTTGTGTCTTATTGGTTACATATACAACTGGAATGGGATATGGCAGAGAAAAACACCCAGGAGTGCAGCAGTAGGGTTCAGTTAAGGTGCAGTCTGCATTACATGTTTGCGAGTGGAAGTTAAGGAGGGAGATAGGTGAAGTCTAGGGATGAGGTATAGAAAGGAAGTGTAAGAGTGGAACAGAGGTGGGATCAGATACAGTTACAAGAGTGAGATGAGAAATTAAGGAGGAAGAAGGAAAGAGAGCATAGTGAAGAGACAGAGTGGATAGGAAGTGAAAGAGAATATCTAAGTTTAGGGAAACGATAGGAGAAGGCTACCTGTCCAGCAGAGGATGACATATAGACAGGGGTGTCAGGAAAAGAAAGCCAGAGTTGTAAAGGGAGTAATGAGAAGGAAGTGTGTGTTGGGGGGGAGGAGTGGATATGAAAGGAAAGAGCCTAGCTAGTATTTGGATATAAAGGAGGAACAGTGAGCGAGGTGCCTAACTTCAAAGGAGGGAGTGAGAGAGAGAGAGATATAAAGGTAGCAATGATGGGTGTGGGGCAGGCAGTCTAGAGCAAATTGACAGAAGGAGTGGAAGAGGGAATCCAGTCTAGTCAGTGTGGACTTATGAGCTGCACCATAGACAATGTCTCCATAATCAAAAGTTGGGAGAATCATTTTCTAGATGATAGTTCTACAGACCTGCAGGGAAATACAACCACAGTTCCTGTATGGGGCACCTAGTACAGGGTGCAGTTTTTTTTCCTTGTTTTTTTTTTTTTTTTTTATATATACGTTTTTCATTTTTTCTCCCCTTCCTGGGATCATGGTATACACAGCGTATGCGCGCATGCATGCCAGGATCCGATGACCCCTTCCACCCCACCCCAGACTTGTGTCGCCACTCCTGCCACCTGTTCATCCATTGGACCTCCACCTGATGGGTACAGGACTATGGAGGAGCGGGTGTCCACCCCTGATGGGGAAATCCCTTGCCAACCCTCCCCCCCAGCTGGTCCCCCAGTGACCTGAGATCATTCCCGAACCTGGGTCGCTGGCATGGTGTGAGGTGTGGCATCCAGCACCTCAACCCTCAGCACCACCGGGCTGGCGGCTGGCTAGTACAGTTTTTTTTTTTTTTTATGGTATCCACATGACCAGGAAAGCTGAGGTGCCAGTCTAGCCAGACCCCAAGGTACTAAAAGGAGGATACATTCTCAAGCGGTGTCTCATCAAGGGTGTGGAAGGATGGGAGGCAGCAAACTGGAAGAGCTTCTTCTCGAGCCAAAGGTCACTGAGACTGATTGTTTCTGGTGTTGAGGGATGGTTGATTTGAATGGAACCAGTGTAGGATGTTATTAAAGTCCGGTTGGAGTTTTGCCAGCAGATCAGAGGAGGTGGAACCAGAGGCAAAGAGAACTGTATCATCTGCATACATATGTATTAATACAGAGATGCAGGCAGCAGAGAGGTCATTCAGGAAATTAGAGAAGAGTACAGGGACAAAGAGGGAGCAATGGTGGAAACCAGTACTGACGGGAAGAGGAGGAGATATGGAATCACCACTTCTAACTGATTGTGTTATACCCTCAAGGAAGCAGTGGAACCGGTTTGTAACAGAGATAGAGAGCCCTGCTGCTTTAAGTTTGTCGAATAGTAGAGGGTGGTCAACAGTGACAAAGGCTTTGGCAAGTTGACAAAAATGGCAGAGGTGATAAGGCCCTAATCCATTCCTGAGAGAATGGAGTCAGTAAGCCAAAGGAGGGAGGAGATGGTGGAATGGTATTTAGGGAACACAGACTGTAAAGGAATGAAGAAGGAGGTTGAGTGAAGGAAGAAGGGACAGCTGAGAGAGTACAATGTGCTCCAACATTTTAGCAAGGGTGGGAGGTAGGGAGAGAGGGCGGTGATTGCCAGTGCAGGAGGGGTCACCACCTTTGAGAAGAGGAACAACAGTAACATGTTTCCAAGGGTCAGGGACGGGGACAGAGGCCAGAGAGAAGGAAAGATTAAGGAGAGAGTTGATTAGTTGAACAATACCTGGGGAGGAGATTTAGTTCCCGGCTAGTGCCTGGCCCCTAGCATTGGCTAAGGGTGAGACAGGCTAAGCCTGCATACATTGAGGGAGGGAGGGGTTTAAGTTCCTGGCACTCACCTGGCCCCTAGAGGTTGCTGGGGGTGAGGCAGGCTGAGACTGCATGCATTTTATCGGGGGGGGGTTCAGTTCCTGACACTTGCCTGTCCTCTTGCATTGGCTGGGGGTGAGGCAGGCTGAGACTGCATGCATTGGGAGGAGGGAGGGTTTCAGTCTGACACTCACTTGGCCCCTGGAAGTGAGGGGCTGAGACTGTATACATTGGGGAGGGGGTTTCAGTTCCCAGCACTCATATGACCCTTAGTTGGGGGTGAGGCAGGCTGAGACTGCATGCATTGGGGAGGGAGGGTTTCAGTTCCCAGCACTTGCCTGGCCCTAGCATCAGCTGAGGCTGAGGCTGAGACTGCATGCATTAGGGGAGAGAGTGTTTCAGTTCCCAGCACTCACCTGGCCCTAGCATTGGCTGAAGGTGAGGCAGGCTGAGACTGCATGCATTGGAGGAAGGAGGGTTTCAGTTCTCGGCACTCATATGACCCTTAGTTGGGGGTGAGGCAGGTTGAGACTGCATACATTGGGGAGGGAGGGTTTTAGTTCCCAGCACTCACCTGGCCCTAGCATTGGCTGAGGCTGAGGCAGGCTGAGACTGTATACAATACATTGGGGGAGGGAGAGTTTCAGTTGCCAGCACTCGCCTAGCCACTAGTGTTGGCAGGGGAATGAGGCAGAATGAGACTGCACGCATAGTGGAAGGAAGGGAGGGAGAGTTTCAGTTCCTGGCACTTGCCAGTCCCCTAGCATTGGCTGAAGGTGAGGCAGGCTGAGACTGCATGCATTGGAGGAAGGAGGGTTTCAGTTCTCGGCACTTACCTGGCCCCTAGCGTTGGCTGGTGGTGAGACAGACTGAGTTGACATATATTGTGGGGTGGAGGGTTTCAGTTCTTGGTACACGCCTGGCTCCCAGCATTGTCTAAAGGTGAAACAGGCTAAGACTACATGCATTAGGGGAGGGAGGGTTCCAGTTCCTGGCACTTGCCTGGCCCCTAGCATTGGCTGTAAGTGAAGCAGGCTGAGACTGCATGCATTGGGGCGGGGAGGGTTTCGGTTCTCAGCACTTGCCTGGCCACTAGCTTTGACTGAGGGTGAGGCAGGCTGAAACTACATGCATTGGGGTGGATTTCAGTTCCTGACCCCTAGCACTGGCTGTGGGTAAGGCAGGCTGAGATTGCATGTATTGGGGGAGGGAGAGTTTCAGTTCCCAGCACTCACCTGGCCCCTAGCATTGGCTGGGGGTGAGGCAGGCTGAGACTGCATGCACTGGGGAAGGAGAGTTTCCATTCTTGGTGTACACATGGCCCCTAGCATTGGCTGGGGGTGAGGCAGGCTGAGACTGCATGCACTGGGGAAGGAGAGTTTCCATTCTTGGTGTACACATGGCCCCTAGCATTGGCTGGGGTGAGGCAGGCTGAGACTGCATGCACTGGGAAGGAGAGTTCCATTCTTGGTGTACACATGGCCCCTAGCATTGGCTGAGGGTGAGGCAGGCTGAGACTGCATGCACTGGGGAAGGAGAGTTTCCATTCTTGGTGTACACATGGCCCCTAGCATTGGCTGGGGGTGAGGCAGGCTGAGACTGCATGCACTGGGGAAGGAGAGTTTCCATTCTTGGTGTACACATGGCCCCTAGCATTGGCTGAGGGTGAGGCAGGCTGAGACTGCATGCACTGGGGAAGGAGAGTTTCCATTCTTGGTGTACACATGGCCCCTAGCATTGGCTGGGGGTGAGGCAGGCTGAGACTGCATGCACTGGGGAAGGAGAGTTTCCATTCTTGGTGTACACATGGCCCCTAGCATTGGCTGGGGGTGAGGCAGACTGAGTTGGCATACATTAGGGGATGGAGAGTTTCAGTTCTTGCCACTTGCCTGGCCCCTAGCATCGGTTGAAGGTGAAGCAGGCTAAGACTGCATACATTGGGAGAGGGAGGGTTTCAGTTCCTGGCACTCACCTGGCTCCTAACGCTGACTTGGAGAAAGGCAGGCTGTGGCTGCATGCATTTGGAGAGGGAGGGTTTCAGTTCTCGGCAAGCTTCTGGCCCCTAGCATTGAGTGGGAGAGAGACAGGCAGCAATTACATGCATTGGGGGAGGGAAAGTTTCAGTTCTTGGCTCTCACCTGGCCCCTAGCATTGGCTGAACAGATCACGCAGTCCATTTGAATATCAGACACTTGGTGCACAGAGCAAAGCTGGGGGTGCCAAGTCCCATTCAGCACATCCAGGGCCAAGGACTGAGGAATGCCCATAGGGAATGCATGGCCCATCCCTGTATGTGCCACAGCCCCCATGGGCAATTTCACCCCAAACATGCAATGAACCCATTTGGCATGCATGGTGCAAAGGAGCCATTTGCATGCCCATTATGGACTTATTTGTCTGGCTGCACCAGGCAGAATATGCTGGACCTGCCTCCTCCCCATCCTCAATCAGTGTGCAAAAAGTAGAATCCTGTAGCCCTGTTGCCATAGTATAGGGATCCCCCTCCCCAGCCTTGATTGCCATAACATAAATCCCTCCTCGATTACCCTGGTAGTCTGGTGTGACCTGCCTGCCCTGATCTTCGTCATGAAATTAAACATCCACCCCAATCGCGCGGTGGTGAAGTAACTCCCCTCCCCAGCCCTGATCGTCATGAAATAAAACAGCCACCTGATCACCAAGTGATGAAGTACCCCCCAGCACCAATTGCAGATGTCAAACAAAAACCCATTCCCCATTCTCTGGTAGTCAAATGCCCCCCCCACCTGTCCACCCTATTAACCAGTGACCCACCACCCCATTCTAGTATCCACTGACACACGACCTGGCTCCCACTCAACCTGACCGGAGCTGGTGACTGGCACAACCCATCTCACACTGCACCGGCAGCTGCTGTCTGAACTGTACAGGAGCACTGTACCGTATGTAGTACAAGCCCATTGGTAGACCAGTCAATCAATGGGTGTGTTCCATATGCTGTACAGTGCTCCTGTACAGTTCAGTCAGCAGCTAGCCGGTAAGGTGTGAGATGGGCTGTGCCAGTCACCGACTCCAGTCGGATTGTGGGATGGAGGTGTTGGGTCATAGCTAATGGTATTGGCGGGTGGGGTCACATGACTACCAGGGAACAGGTTTTTGTTTGCCACCTGCGATCGGGGCTGGGGGGGGGTCACTTCACTACTGGGAGATCAGGGTGGATGTTTCATTTTATGATGAAAGGGGTGGAGGGGTTACACTAGACAACTAGGGTAATCGGGGAAGGGATTTTATGTTACGTTGGTTGGGGCTGGGGAAGGGGTCCCTACACTATGGAAACAGGACTATGAGACTCTGAATTTTGTAGAGTGATCATGGATGGGGAAGGAAGGGGAGGAATGTGTACTGAGCCCTAGACTGTGATTGAGGCACCAACCTTTCCCATGTATTAGAAGTTTGCACTTGCACAGCCAGCCATAGTTGTGCTTTGGGGGGGCCTTAATATTGTGTTACGTGGCATATGCATGAGTGGACCCCTCATTTGCATAGGTACATCACAGTATTGTGCACAGCGTTGCAGTTGGGGGTGCGGGGCATATCTGTGGCCATTGAATATGGTCACTCACACAAGCTTAGAAATGTGCAGTGCATCCAGGATCCACTGTGCATCTGATCTGAATATGTGGGTCTAGACAGAGTGTAAGGTTTGTATACACAGTGATATGCGAGAACAACAAATCAAGGAGTTTGGTGGGGTAGGGGTGGGCAGAACTGAAGCTGAAAAGATATTTATAAGAGAGGCAAGAAGGATGCAGGAACAGGTAATTAGAAACAGAGCTGGCAGGAACACAGAAAAAAAAAACTTGGGTAACAAGTAACAAAAGAACTACAGTTTACCATAGTATGGGGATATGTGATGGCCCAGCGTGTGATACCGCATGTATCGCAGTAAGTGGACAGTGACCTTGGCTCATGAGCGAGGTTTCCAAGATCACTGTCCAAGAGCTGTGATACATAGGTATCACACAATTGTACACCACATACTCATTTTATACAATAGGGCTCCAGTTTTTGTTTCTTTTCTTTTCCTTTTTTGTTGTAGCGGCACAAGGAGTGGGAAGTGACAGGTACGCTGTGTTGATAACTGGCAATGACATGTACACTGTGCTTGATATCTTCACAGTGTACACGTCACATTCTAGTTATCACACTGTGCTTGATATCTCCACAGTGTATGCGTCACATTCTAGTTATCACACAATGCTTGATATCTTCACAGTGTACACATCACGTTCTAGTTATCATACTGTGCATGTCAGGTTCTAGTTATCATACTGTGCTTAATATCTTCACAGTGTACACGTCACATTCTAGTCATCACACTGTGCTTGATATCTTCACAGTGTACACGTCACATTCTAGTTATCACACTGTGCTTGATATCTTCACAGTGTACTTGTCACATTCTAGTTATCACACTGTGCTTGATATCTTTACAGTGTACACGTCACATTCTAGTTATCACACAATGCTTGATATCTTCACAGTGTATGCGTCACGTTTTAGTTATCACACTGTACACGTCGCATTCTAGTTATCACACTGTGCTTGATATCTTCACAGTGTACACATCACATTCTGGTTATCACACTGTGCTTATATCTCCACAGTGTACACGTCACATTCTGATTATCACACCGTGCTTGATATCTTCACAGTGTACACGTCACATTCTGGTTATCACACCATGCTTGATACCTTCACAGTGTACATGTCACATTCTGGTTATCACACCGTGCTTGATACCTTCACAGTGTACACATCACATTCTGGTTATCACACCGTGCTCGATATCTTCACAGTGTACACGTCACGTTCTGGTTATCACACCGTGCTCGATATCTTCACAGTGTACACGTCACGTTCTGGTTATCACACCGTGCTCGATATCTTCACAGTGTACACGTCACGTTCTGGTTATCACACCGTGCTTGATATCTTCACAGTGTACACGTCACGTTCTGGTTATCACACCGTGCTTGATATCTTCACAGTGTACACGTTACGCTCTAGTTATCACACCGCGTTGATATCTTCACAGTGTACACGCCACGCTCTGGTTATCACACCGCGTTTGATATCTCTACAGTGTAATACATGTCACATTCTGGTTATCACACTGTGCTCGAGTATCTTCACAGTGTACACGCCACGCTCTGGTTATCACACCGTGCTTTGATATCTTCTACAGTGTACACGCCACATTCTGTTATCACACCGCGGCTTTTGATAATCTTCACAGTGTACACGCCACGCTCTGGTTATCACGCCGCGTTTGATATCTTCACAGTGTACACGCCACGCTCTGGTTATCACACCGTGCTTGATATCTTCACAGTGTACACATCACGTTCTAGTTATCACACCGTGCTTGATATCTTCACAGTGTACATGTCACGTTCTAGTTATCACACTGTGCTTGATATCTTCACAGTGTACATGTCACATTCTGGTTATCACACCGTGCTTGATATCTTCACAGTGTACACGTCACATTCTAGTTATCACGCTGTGCTTGATATCTTCACAGTGTACACGTCACATTCTAGTTATCACGCTGTGCTTGTGATATGGCTTTTTACTTAATGCTGTATCACTTCACCTCTATTGTATAATGTGTCATAAATCTAATGTCCCTATTCAGTCCACAAATATTAGATTTGAATTGTTTGATTTATTTCAGTTCCCTGTCATTCTGCCCTTTGTCTTTTTGAAGTTGCCTCTTGGTATCAGGATAGACAAGTCAGCAAAGGAATGATCTGATTGTGAAAAATGGTGTCCTGTGGATGTGCTGCTAATCTGGTTTACTGTTGTGTGTCGGTGGTGGCTCATCCTGGTTTGCAGTGGTTTCGTAGTTTCCTCAATAAAGCATCCATTTGTGCACTTCTTGCACTGAATTAGGTAAACAGCTGAGCAGCTGTGACTGCTAAACAACTTCAAACTCTTCACTCTCAAGATTGCTTTTTCTCCTTCTGCTTTAGCCAAGCTGACTTCACCCTGTCCTTATGCCAAGGACCTCTAATTGACCCTTTTACATCTCCCTGCTGCTCTTTCTACTTCCTGTTTCCCATTACCTACCCAACTTCAGCTGCACACCTTTAACCCTGTACCCTCCCCATGCAACCTCCCTCCCCCCCAACCACTTGCACCTGTCACTTTCTGGCTTCCCATCCTCACTTTACTGATACAGTTGTGACAATCCCACATCTCTGGGTGCTGGCCTCTGGATCTCCATATCCTCACTTATTTTTCATAGTTCATTCATGTGTCATATTTTTATCTTATTCTATAGTGTTACTAGTACTTGGTTTGACTACTGGTGTTATGTGCTCTGTAAATTGATACTTGCTGCTGTATAACCAGTATGCTTGTCTGGCATTGTAGTGCTGTGTTCTCCTTGATGTGGACCTTTTGTAAATGAGCTCTGAGCTCAAAAGGCCCTCTCTGAAAACTGTAATAAATAAACTACATTGCTGGATTGACGTGTAGGATCCATTGATTTTTATTTTTTGTGCTGTTCTGGTTTGTCTTGATGGTGGTCTGTTTGCATATGTGGGTGCAGGTCTTATATCTTGCCGTCCTGTATGGTGTTGTCCCTCTTGTTTCCCAGTTATTTTGACCTGCTGGGAGTTATGTATTATGTTCGCAAGGTTGGGGGGCTGTCTCAGCTCTGTTACCTTTCTTGGTGAAACATTTCTAAATAAAAAAAAATTCTAGGCAATTACAGGTGATTGAGAGAAGTTGTCCTTAAGTATTTAATCTTCATACAGCAAGGATTGTAGTTCTTTAATAATTTGCTGAAGGGGTTTTAGCATAGGGCTGTAAGCGACAACTAGTAATGTGCAATCAATTTGATATTTTTGTCTGTATTCCAGCAGATTTCCTCATGGCATTTGTATAGCCTGTTCAATTTCTCTGTCAGTTTGTCATAGGGACTGGCCTTGCTGGACTAGGGAATTCCAAAGTGAGGAGAGCTGTCTGTCTCTTGTTCTCTCATCAGATCAGATTTGACAGTATAGAATTGCCTGACTGTAGATAACATATTTTTTTGGCATGCCTAGGATGGAAGCTGGAATTATGCAGGTAGCAGTGTCTGTCAGTGGGTTTTCTGTGTTATATGTTTATTAACCTGAGTTGGCAAGTGAATTAAATGATATTTGAATGATGTGATTTAAAGGGTATAGTGGTAGGATGCAGGCTTGTTTTCTCCTGTGCCTTGTTTGCTATTTTCTCAGTTTCTCCCCAATGTGGTATTAATAAGTTTAACTGTCTTAACTACAGGAGGTTACAGAAGTGAAGCAATGCACCAATATGTCCTATTCCCGACCTCCCCCACATGCATTCCTCCTCCTCCCTTCCCACACTCTTTATACTGCTGCTCCCTCTCTTAGTCCTCCCTCCCATACCTTCTTCCCTTAATATTCCCTTCTGACCACCCCTTTTCCTCTCTCATCTGTAGCCTCTCCCGCCTTTCTTCCCCCCTCACTTCCACTTCCCTAGCACTTCTCCTCGATCCCTCCATCATTACTTCCCTCTCCCCCTGTTCTTCACCCATTCTAGCCTTCCTCCTCCTCTCCCCAATCACCATTTCCTCCCTATACTTTCCCCTGCCCCATTTTTCTCCCCCCTCCTCCTTGTTTCCGACACCCATTTCCCCACTTCTCCTCCCTCCTCTGTGTAGAACAATGTGCTTCAGGGCACTCCACAGCACAGGCACTGGTGGTGTTGCTGGATGCAATAGTCCAACTGTAGGTCCTGCTATACATTGTACAGCAGACAGTACAGTGACACGGGAGCCAGTGGTGTGAGACACAGCACCACCTATGGTGTTGTGGGCAGCATTGACTGCAGCACTGTACACAGTGACAGCCCCATCTTGCAGGTTTGTACCGACAGTGGACAGTACTGTACTGCTGTTGTGCGACACACAGACGCTACACTACTTTCATGGGATGCTCACAGTGACATATACATTGCTGGGCAGGGGTGTCAGCAGGCATATACACCGTACTCAGCAGAGTATAGTACAAACATCAGGCAGGGGCACCAAATGGAGCGAAGCAGGGACCAGGGACATTGTGAGTCACACTGTGTCCGTGTTACGTTGAGCTCTTTTGCCTATACGAACATATGAAATTTGACAGCAGATGAAGGCCTAGAGGTCTATCAAGTCTGCTCGAATGTGCTGCTAGCACCCCTTATTCTGCAGCTGACCTTCCCCAACCCTTCCCCTCCATTGACCCTCCCCCTTGCCGTGTCCCATCCCCTTTTAAAGCAGTCCACTGTTCTACAGGACACCACTTCTGCTGGTAACACATTCCACCCAGCTACCACCCTTTCTGTAAAAAAAAAAAAAAAAAAAAGTGTCTCCTCATCTCCCTCCTGAACCTTCCTCCCTCCAGTTTCATATCATGGCACCTGGGTGTCCCTCCCTTCCCTTAATTTTCACAGCTGCTCCGTACCTGTCTTGTTTATTTCTTTCATGTACTTAAAGGTTTCAGTCATGTCCCCCATCCTTCCTCTCCTTCAGTAAGTACATGTTCAACTCCCTCAGCCTCCTCTCATATGGAAAGTCCCCCAGTCCCTTGACCATCTTTGTCGTCCTGTGCTGCACCTCCTCCAGTAACTTAATGTCCTTCTTCAGATATGTATGCCAATACTGCATGCAGTACTCCAGGTGTGGTCTAATTAAGGATCTATACAGTGGCAGAATCACCTCCCCCTCCTCGAGGATATGCCCCTTCAATGCAACCCAGCATTTTATTAACCTTTGCAGCTGCCTCCCTACATTGTGCCGGGTTGTTCATTGACCCTGTAATGAGCACCACCAGATCCTGGTACTCCTCTGTCTTGGTTAGCTACACTCCTCCTAGCAGGTAACTCTTCCATGGGTTCTTCACCCCACAATGCAGCACCTTGCACATTTTGGTATTAAACTCCAGTTGGCAAGTGTCTGACCAGGTTTTCAGCTTTGCCAGATCATCGTGCAACCCATGCCGTCCCCCTAGGTCATCCACCGCTGCTCCCATTTTGGTGTCATCAGCAAACAGACTGATCTTGCTCTTGGTGCCCAATGATATGTCTGCAATGAATATCCCAAACAACATTGAGCCCTGTGGAACACCACTTGTCACTATGCTTGGGGATGAGAGCTCGCCACCCACCACCACCACCCTCTGTTGCCTTCCCTGAAGCCTGTTTCCTACCCATCTAGCCAGCTTTGCACCCACCCTGTGCCTTCTAACTTACTTCCCAGCCTCCCATGTGGTACCAAGTCGAATGCCTTACTCAAGTACAGATACAGGACATCCACCGTGTGGCCTCCATCCAATTGCCTAGTTACCCAGTTATAGAACTCTACTATGTTCATTTGACAGGATCTGCCACATATGAAGCCATGCTGTTGGTATCCCATGATTAGGGCGCTGGGGAAAGGGCACCAACATTAACGATGACCCACTCCCCAGTACATACCTCGAGGGCTATGGCAGGGTAGGGTAACCAGATGGGGGGGGTCCGGCGAATATAGTAACAGGATGTCGCTATATGTACGTGCATGGAGGGGGCGAGCATGCACAGCAAGGGGTGGGAGAGGATGTGAGGGGTTGTGCCATGGTGGGTTGCCAGGCCGACCCCGTGGCATGGTGGATGGATTGCCAGCACTGGTCAGCAGGGTACTGGGTTTGTTGGGCCCGACCCAAACCTTTAATTTTTTTTTTTTTATGTTTTCACACACATCCCTGACATGCACCCCCTTGGAGCTGAGAATCCTTCTGTGAATGCAGGGCAAAGCCCTCGCAGGGTGGGTTCAGGGTGCAGCCTCCCATAAAACATTAAAGTAAGTCCCTTGCGCCATTTCCGTTGTGTGTTGAAGTCAGAGTGCCCCAAAAGTTCAGCACTCTTGACTTTGATGACAGCGATCGCCTTTAGGCTTTCGCTGTTATGACATAATCCCCATGCTCTCTACTGTCCCGTAATCCTTTGGCCTCCAGGAGGGCCACCAGCCACTCCTTCAGGAAAGTCTCCATCTGTTTACCCATGATGGATGTGAGGCTCACTGGTCTATAGTTCCCCGGTTCATCCTTGGGGCCACTCTTTTGGACGGGCACAACATGAGCCATCCTCCAGTCCTGAGGTACACACCCTGAGCGTAGTGAGGCATTAAATAGATTTGCCAAAGGTCCCACAAGAATAGCCAGCTCCTTCAGTACCCTGGGGTGGATGCCATCCAGGCCTTGTCCACCCTCAGTGCCCTCAAACCCTCCAGAACTCTACCCTCCGTGATTTCCCTGTCTGTCGCCCTTCCCCCCTGTTTCTGATGTTCCTCCCCCCTTGGGTATCACTCCCCCTTCTCCTTGGTAAATACCGAGCAGAAGTAATAACTTACCACTTCTGCCTTATTTCCCTGTTTCCACCCAACCCCCCTTCCTAATCCTTGCTATGTGGTCCTTATACTTCTTTTCTCCCTGATGTACTTGAAAAAGTTCTTCTCCCCCTTCTTAATGTTTTGCATCAGCCTGAGCTCCTTAAACACTTTGGCTTCCCTTACTGCCTGTGTCACCTCCTTCGACTCTTTAGGTACTCCTCCCTATCATCCCCACTCCCTGTCTTCTTGTACCTCCTAAAGACAGCTCTTTTCCTCCTTGCCTTTTCCATGACCTCCTTGCTCACACAGCTATGTTTCTTTGCCTTAGCCTTCTTGTTCTGGGCCTTGCTGCAAGTTCTGGTTACCTCTGCTATCCTCAGCTTTATGAGCTCCCACCTCTGATTGGTGCTCATACTAGGTTAAACTCTGGCCAGGTACCCTTTTACCACTTCCTCCATCCTCCTGAAGTCGGCCATCCTGAAGTCCAGCACCTTTGTGCCAGATTCCAATCCTCCCTTACCCATATCCAGTGTGAGCCAATGCTGAGTGGTGGTCGCTCCCTGTCAGCAGTTCATCCACCCTAAGTTCCCTCACAAACCCCCCATTTGCCAGCACAAGGTCAAGGGTATTCCTGACCTGGTTGGTTCTCTGACCATCTGCATCAGGAAGCTGTCTTGGAAGGCATCCAGCAATACTTGCTCCCTTCTATTTCTGGTTGTTGGGGTACTTCAGTCCACTCCTGGCATGTTGAAGTCCCCCACGATCACCACACTACCCTTCTCTCAGGTCCTACTGATCAGTCCCGCTAGTCCCCTGTCTAATTCATCCATCTGAGAGGACAGCCTATACTTCTGAGAGTCCTATTACTGGAATCCTGGATTTGCATCCATAGTGACTCCATACTACACTTCCTCCCCTTCCTCCCTTACACATTTCAGTCCTTCCCTTACTTATAGTGCCACCCCCCCTTCCCAATTGCTCTACCCCTACAAAATAACCTGCATCTTGCTACAGACAGGTCTTAGTCATTGTATTGGGTGGCCCATGTTTCTGTAGCTCTGCAATTTTCTTCCCAAAGATCCTAGCATAAAAGGTGACCACCCCTCCCTCCCATCCTGCCCTCCTTTACTAGCATCACCAATAGTACTTGCTTTTAGTCCTTTGTCACTGCTATGGGGGGAACTGAAATGGCTTCCCAACCTATGGTCTCTGCATGTCCCTTGCCCACTTGCCACCCCCCTCTCCTAGTTTAAATTCCCAACATCTTCTAAGTATGCCTCCATCTTCTGTTTCAACACTTTCTTTCCTTCCTCACTCAAGTGTAGTCTATCCTTGGCATAGAGACTACTGTTCTCCCAAGTCCCTCACCACCAACCCCCACCAACCCATACCTTTTAGCATGACATCAGGTTCTTGGCCATCCTTTAAATTCCTCTATTCTCTGCTTTTTTGCTGTGCTTGCCCTGGGCACTGGAAGTATCTCTGAGAAAGTTACTGATATTTCTGCCCCCTCACATAATTGTACTAGTTCCTCAAACCTTCTCTGGACTATATGTACCATCTTGTCAGACTGGTCATTCATCTCCAAATGTATAATTAAATGAAGCTTGTCCCTACCCCTTCAAGCATATTTTAGAACAGATTGTCCCACCCTTTATGCTGTCATTCCTGGCATAGCCTCCACCCAAATGCAACTGTGCCTCTCCCCTTTGCTACCCCACCTGACTCCTCTTAGTATTGAGTCCCCCAGCACTAAGATTCCACCCCCTTACTCACTGCTTGCTTCCACTCCTCCCCATCTCTCACTCCCAGCTGCTCTTGTTCCTCCTGCACATTAGTTCCCCCTTCTGCGTCTGTTGTAATTTCCCCAGCAGAACTTCCCCACTCCAGTTTCATCCTGACATCTATCAGTTACTCCTCCAATTTCATCACCTCCCTCCTCCTCCTTCCCCCCAGTACTGCAAAACAGTTTTCTGAAGACCCTTCGCCGATGCCCGCTTCCTGTCTCCTCATAGTAACCCATTCCCTCCTTTTGACTCTATGACTGTTGCCACTTCTCCTCTTCCTCCCCTCACAAGTCCCTGTCTCCTCCTTCTGTTTATCTTTTGTCCGCTGACCTGGTTTCCCCGACACCATTTTTCTTGGCCTGGGCTCCCCTGTCTCTGCTTCCCTTCTTCTGACTGTCTACTCACCACTGTTGGCTCAAATTGCTCTCCCTTCCTCCTCATCTCCCCTCCTCCCTCACTCTAGTGTTTGCCTACAACCTTTTCCAGTTTGCGCTGTCTGTTTTAGATCTTACTTCGAAGGGGAGCTCTTGCAGCAGATTATTACTGTAAGGACTATAGCTGCAGGCCTTAGGACCTACCAGAAAAAAACTTAGTTAGCAGTGCCCAGCGAGGACCACCACCGGAAGTTGGCTCCGCCCTGACATCGGTCATGCTATAAAAGGGGGTGGACCCGGCTCCACCTCAGTTCTTTCCTGCCATGACCTGCTTACGTTGGGAAGTTCTTAGTGAGTTTTTCTTTGCAGTTACCAGCAAAACCATTCATTTTTCTCGGATTTGAGTGTTTTTTCCTCTGCATTCATTGTTTTTTCTACAACATTGTTCTTCTCGTCTTCAATACCATCACATGTCGTCACCATTATCGGTCTCCTCCTCCGGTCCCAAGAAGACAAAGTACATCTATGGCCACCAGATTCCATCAAAGGACGGCCATGACCAGTGTGTCTTCTGCCCAGGACCAGACCATGACCTCAAGACCTGCAACATCTATCAGGGCTTTACTAGCAGGATAAGAATCAGACACCTGAAGGCCTTAAAAGCCGACCTGCTTGAGAAAAGGATGGATGTCCTACAATCTTCTTCTGGGGACGAGGGCAAGTCTAGGGACAAGGTGCACAAGTCCCATGACAGAGACTGTAATTGGGCCCATCACCACTCTCATTCCCTCCACCAGGATGGCCTCTTCCTCTGGCTCAGGCAGGTCCGACCTCTCTAAGCACTGTAGGCACGGGGGAAAAACTGAGGCCTAAAGTTCCCGCCAAAACACAGACGTCAGTCCTGGCAAGAACCTCTTCTTCCTCTACTTCCAAGCCTTCCAAGGTGAAGGCCTTGCTGTTGCGCTTGTCTTCTACTTTGGTGGAGTCATCTAAGGCTCCTCAGCACAAGCCTCGGCCCTGCCAAGGAAGGCACCTCCGGCAATTTTCCAGGACACCGGTAAGCCATTGGGCAAGGACCGGGACCCCAGGGCTAAGGCATCCTCTGGGTCCCGACCTAAGTCGACCATATCGAATCCAGCCCCTGTTAAGACACCAGTGCTGGTCAAAGTGCCTGCGGCTGACGGGGCTCCCATTGCTCTGGTGCCAGTCAAAGTGCCAACACTGGTCCCCAGGGACTCTACCCCGGAGGGCTCTCCCTTGGGTTCTTCCCCATGAGTCCTTCTGATACCTCCATCTTCTCCAATCCCCCCAACAAGGGGAGGCAGTGGCCAGGTTTTCCAAGGAGGAGGTAGGAGAACTTTTCTCATTTTGGTGGAGCCAAGTGCACAAGGACACACCTCCATCTCAACCAAAACTGACACTGGTTCCAGACCATCTGGGCAGCCAGGAGCCAGGGGGTTTGCCTGCAGGCATGCCGGCAAAACCCCCTGGACCAGTGCACTCCTCCGTTCCTTTGTCCCCCGTGCCATATGTTCCTGGTCATGGTCCGAAGACTGCAGATGGCACCACTCGAGGTCAGTCAGCCATCGCCAGTCAAAGCCCAGGACCAGATCCCACAGCCGCTGTAGGTCTTCAGCCAGGCGGGCTCGCTCCAGTAGTCAATGTTGGTCTTGAGACAGGCATCGGTCCCCACTCCATCATTGGTCTAGGAGCTGTTGCCGGCATCAGGACCGGTGTAGGTCCAGGAGTCACCGTCGTTCATCACAGGGTAGTTCCCAGAGACATTCTTTGGATACCTCGAGGACTAGGAGTACATCCACCTCCTCCTCTTCTTCATCTTCATACTCAGGAGTTGGGGGATTGTCTGCTGATAAGGATCTACCCCGGTTCACCTCCAGACAATCCAATTTTCATGGACATCATGAGGCACATCCAGTCTTCTAATCAGTGGGAGACAGAGGACCTGGATCCAGAACACCGGAGACTGGCTCGTTACCAGAGGCAGAAGGAGCCCAAACCCACTGTGGTGCCTGCTCTGGTCGACACATTGCAAGACCTCACTAGGACAACTTGGAAGCATCCAGCCTCAGTCCCAGCCATTCCCAGAAAGTCAGACAGGCTATACAAGGCTCCGAGGGATGAGCCTTTCCTGGCAGAAAACCCTCGTGTGGATTCCATTGTCTTTGTGGCTGCTTATAAATCAAAGCAGCCAAAGCATATGAGTTCCAAGCCTCCTGACCAGGAGCCCCATTTCTTGGACCAGATGGACAAGAAGGTCTATTCTGCCTCCACCTGCTCCATCCACTATCTCAATTTTCTTACGCTTATGGTCCAGTACCAGAATGTGCTTTGGGAGAAGGGACAGGAGGTTGTAACAGCCGTGCCAGATTCTGTGCAGAAGATGGAACTGCTAGATATATTAAAATTGGGCTTGGACGTAGGGACGCATGTCTTACGTGCCTCATGCGAGACTGCAGATATGGTGCCCAGGGTAGCAGCATCAGGTGTCTGCCTTCACTGCCATGCATGGCTGAGATTATCTGGATTTCACAGTGATCTGCAGTCCAGAATCCATGACCTTCCATTCCATGGTTCTGTCCTCTTTGAGCAGGAGACCGAGGGTTTGATCTCTTGTCTCCAAGAGTTGAGCAAGTCTATTTGGTCCGTCCGCCAGATGTATAGAGGGGACTAAAGATGCATCTTGAAATGGCCATTTCACAAATCCTCAAGAAAACATGCCCGTGGTAACAACCAGCAGCCTGGTGGTGCACCTTTTTGGGGCCCTAAGTCTTCCCACACCTCTCTCCCTACACCCAACTCTTCTCAATGACTCATCACTTACCCCCCCTCCTCTGGAGGAGGCTTCAGGGGAGGCAGTAGAGGGGCGTTTCTCCCTCCATCTGGAGGGATGGAGCTCTTTTACATCAGATCAGGGGTCTTGGACGTCATAAGGAGAGGTCACACTCTGGAGTTCACCCAGATCCCGCCAGAAACTCCACCAAGGTCCTTGACATACCATCCTTCCCACATTCTTCTCATTGAAGGAGACATCAAGGCCGTCTTGCAAAAAAGGGCAACAGAGCCAGTTACTCTGCAACAGCGAGGAAAGGGATATTACTCCCACTTTTTCCTGGTTCCAGAGAAGATGCAAGATCTTCCTACCATCATGGATCTCAGCTCTTTAAACAATTATATAGAATACCGAAGGTTTAGGATGGTTACTCTTCCAGGCCTCATGCCTCTGCTGTACCAGGGAGACTGGCCTTGTTCTCTGGACATACAAGATGCTTACTTGCACATTGGGGTCTTCCCCCCTCACAGGGAGTTCCTGAGGTTCTGCTTTCAGGGGGAACATTATCAGTTCTGGGTTCTTCCATCTGGCCTCTCCTCCACTCCTCGATTCTTCACCAAGTGCTTGGCATTGGTAGCTGCAGCTCTAAGGCACAGGGGACATTACATCTTTCTTTACCTCAACGACCGGCTCCTGGCAGCCCTGTCAAGAGAGTGCCTGCTTCAGGCTCTTGGAGACACCTATACATTATTCTGAGATGTGGGGATCACCCTGAACATACCAAAGTCCTCCCCAGAGCTCAGCCAAAGACTAACCTTTTGTAGGTGCAGTCCTGGATTCAGCCCATGGCATGGCCTTCCTAACTCCAGAAAAAATGGTTCACCTGAGAGAGGTGGCCAGAACAGTCCTTGTAACGCCACAGGTCCCAGTCAGGACCTTCCTCAGACTTCTGGGTCACATGGCGGCAACCATCCTGGTAGTCCCCTTGGCCTGCCTTCACATATGGGTCCCACACTGGATTCTCAGGGTGCAGTGGGACTAAAGATCCGATGGTCTGGACCATGAGGTCAGGATCTTGGAGCCAGTCAGGAGGATCCTACGTTGGTGGTTAGACCTTTTGAATCTAGACAAAGGGATTCCTTTTTGTCAGGAGCCCCCAAACTAGTTGGGCTGGGAAGCGCACCTCAGGGATCTCCAGACTCATGGTGCCTGGACCCCAGAGGCACGAAGGCTCCACATCGATGTCCTGGAAATGCGAGCAGTCCTCAACATTCTGTGGGCCTTTCAGGAGGACCTCATGCCAGGCTCTCTTATACAGTCCCACAACATGGTGGTTGTCTTTTACATCAACAAGCAAGGGGGAACTCACTCATACCCCCTGTGCAGGGAGGTGATGAGAGTCTGGTATTGGGCACTGGAGCATCACATTTTGCTATCAGCCATCCATGTTCCAGGCGTCCAAAATGACTTAGCAGACAGCCTCAGTAGGTTACTGTCCAAGGTACACAAGTGGGAGCTGCTGCAATCCATAGCAGACCAGCTGTATGACACATGGGGTCGTCCAGAGCTGAACTTCTTTGCGTCTCCATGCAATGCCAAACTGCCAGTTTTCTGCTTGAGACAACGTGCACCTAGTGTTTTTGGCCAGATGCGTTTTCCCTTTGCTGAGCAGGAAAGTTCCTTTATGCCATCCTTCTCCTTAAACGAGTGTTGCTGAAGGTACAGGCTGAGGGGGCCCCAGATGATTCTGATCGCCCCATTATGGCCATGGCAGGTTTGGTTCCCACTTCTTCAGTGGTTGTCCTCAGAACCTCCAATCCCACTACCAATATGATAATGACTGCTATCCCAAGACCAGGGCAGGCTGGTGCATCCAGATCTCAGGTCCTTACACCTTCATGATTTGATCCTGCAGACTTAGTCAAATCCAGGTATGTGATCTCTGAAGAGGTGGTATACATCCTCATTTCTGCAAGGAAGCCCTCGATGCACTCCACATATGCAATGAAGAAGAAGTGGTTTTGCTTTTGGGCTTCATCCCACCATCTAGATCCCCCTTCCTGCCCCGTGAACTCAGCATAACAGTATCTCCTCTCCTTATATCAGCAAGGCCTGAGTTATTCGTCCATATAGGTGCACATGTGGGCCATTTCTGCTTATTATGTGCTGTTCAGAGACAGGACCCTGGCTCACCTGGATGTGGCCCACACCTTTTTACAGTGCAGTCTACATCTATGACCTGCCATCAAGGATCCTATCCGTCCCTGGGATCTCATGTTTGTGCTGGACAAATTGACTCTTCCTCACTTAGAACCTGCAGCAGAATGCAAGCTGCATTTCCTTTCCTGGAAGGTTGCTTTTTTAGTTGCTGTTACATTGGCTCAAAGAGTTCCCAAGCTACAGGCCCTAATGTGTAAGGAGCCTTATATTATTTTCCATCTGGAAAGAGTTTCCCTCAGAATAAACTCTAAGTTCTTACCTAAAGTGGTCATGGAGTTGACCCTCAGCCAGTTAGTTGACCTTCCAGTCTATTTTCCTTCTCTTACCAATAGGGGAGAGTCTCTCCTGCATACGTTTGACATTCACAGGGCACTGAGGTACTACTTCAAGCAGAAGGTGGCACATTGCAAATCAGTGCAATTGTTTGTGGCTTTTGTGCCTCGACTTCTGGGCAAACTGGTGTCAAAACAGGCCATTTCCCAGTGGCTTGTACACTGTATAGTGTACTGCTATAACAAGCACAATAAACCTCTGCCGGGCTCAGTCAGAGGTCACTCCACTAGAGGAGTCTGTACCTCATTTGCCTCCTTAAAAAATGTCTCCCTTCAGGATATTTGTGTGGCTGCTACTTGGAATTCAGTGCACACCTTTGTGAGGCATTATAGTCTGAACATTGCTTCTAGGCATCGAGACGGTTTCAGCCTGGCAGTTCTTCAAGGACTCTTGTCCTAGTCTGCTGTTCCAGCCATAGGCTTTGCCATCCTCATTGTCATCCTACCTCCTGGAGCTAGTCACCTCCTAGGAGTGAGACTGCATGGGATTCTGTCCTAATAGTAACAGCCTGCTACAATGCCTCCCTCTCGAAGTAAGATAGTACAGTTACGTAAGAACTTACCATAACAGTAGATTTTTAAGAGGAGCTCTTGCAGCAGGCACTGCTTTCCTGCCCTCCGTCCCCTAGGAGAATTTTTCAGCATGTCTAGGATGATCTCCACTCAGTATCCTTTCTGAGTTACATTCGCAAGTCTTGGCGGGAGGACTATTTGATTGCACACTGCACATCCCCCTGTCCTCCAGGCAATTTTTAGAAAGATTGGTGCACCACAGATGTTGCAGCCTACCATCCTACCTATTGCTCTTGTTGCCCACCAGCAACCCTCACCCTTCCAGATGAAGTTTACCAAACATTGCAAGTCTCCACTTCCCCCTCTATCAGTACAAAACGTTCTCCTTTTCTTAATTTCCCTTACCCCTTTTGTCATACACTTCAGATAGATTGAGCAACTTCCTTTTATGTTCCTATCCCTCCTATCCACACCCAAAAAGAAACTTTAAGCAACTACTGTATTGCCCAACTTTCTTCAAACTCCTACTCCTACTTTCCACAATGCAACCACCAATGTAAAAAGGTAACAATGAAAGCTCCTTGTTTTGCTGTTCCTTTTCTGGATGTCTGCTTCTTCTCTGACAGGTGCATGTCTGTTGCCCTTCTGAGGAAGTGATGTCAGAACCACCGGTATAAAGGAAATCGTGTACCTAGAGTGGGTTGGGTGAGGGGCAGGGAGGGAGGAGGGACCAGCCCATGCCTTCCAGAAAAAATCAGCTGAGTGAGACCTGACCAGACAATTTGCACCCTTCCCCCACCATGCACTAAACTTTGCAGCTAGTGAAGTCAGCAAAAAAAACTCACAGCTCTCCTAAAAGCTCAAAAATAGGTTTCATACCAAAAGAAACAGTTCCCCAATTTAAACAGCCTCACCAAAAACACATCAAAATAGGCTTGGAATTAGAAGACATAGGTTTCCAATTCAAAGAAACAGCCTCAGTAAAATTACACCAAATAGGTTTGAAATCAGAAGAAAGCAGAAGAAACAGGCCTCCAATGTAAAGGAATGACAACCCCCACTTAAAGCACACCAAAATAGATTTCAGAGATTCAACAGCTCCTAAATAGTTCCCTGCGAGCCCCTTTTAAGACATAAGAAAAATATAGCCTGCTACACATTGAAACAGCAAGACAAATCAGCACACCAAAATAGGTTTCAGAATTCCAGCAGCCCCAAACAAAACCCTGCTACCCTTGAGAAATAGTAAGACAAACACAGCCTGCTACACAGTGAAACAACAAGACAAATCAGCCCACTTACAGCACATCAAAATAGTTTTCAAAATTCCTACAACCCCAAAACAATACTGTGCAAATACCTTAGAAGTAGTAAGAAAGAAAATAAATTCTACTAAATAAAATCAACAAGAAACAATGTAAAAGCAGGAAGAAGAAGCTACTATACTGGAATTGATCCCTTCCTCTTCTGGTTACTTCTGAAAAGACAAAAGCAACATTTCCTACAACCTGATTCAGCTCTGCCTCCAGTTATCAGTTAGCTGAGTCAGACCTGGCCAGACAATTAGCACCCTTCCTCCACTATGCACCAAACTTTGCAGCTAGTGAAGTCAGCAAAAAACAATCACAGCTCCCCTAAAAGCACAAAAAATAGGTTGGATACCAAAAGAAGCAGGTGCCCAATTCAAACAGCATCACCAACAATACACAAAAATAGGCTTGAAATGAAAAGATGTAGGTTTCCAATTTAAATAAATAGCCTCAATAAAATCACACCAAATAGATTTGAACTCTGAAGGAAGCAGAATAAACAGGTCTCCAATGTAAAGGTATGATAGCCCTCAATTAAAGCACACCAAAATAGATTTCAAAGTTTCAACAGCTCCTGAATAGTTCCCTCTTTTCCCCTTTTAAGAAGTAAGAAAAACTCAGCCTGCTACACAGTGAAACAGCAAGACAAATCAGCCCCTTTACAGCACACCAAAATAGGTTTCAGAATTCTAACAGCCCAAAAACAATACAGTGCTAGTACCTTAGAAGTAGTACAACAAATGCAGCCTGCTGCAGAGTGAAACAGCAGGACAAAGCAGCCCACTTACAGCACACCAAAATAGGCTTCAGAATTCTAACAGCCCCAAAACAATACCATGCTAGTACCTTAGAAGTAGTACAACAAATGCAGCCTGCTGCAGAGTGAAACAACAGGATAAATCAGCCTACTTACAGCACACCAAAATAGGTTTCAAAATTCCAGCAGCCCCAAAACAATACCCTGCTAGCACCTTAAAAGTACTAAGAAAGAAAAGAAAAAAAAACTTCTACCAAGTAAAATCAACAAGAAACAATGTAAAAGCAGCAGGAAGAAGCTACTGTACTGGAATTGATCCCTTCCCATTCTGCCTGTGTTCGCTATGGGGCACTGATGCCACCAGACAAATATACAAACATGAACAATGTACCAGGCAGGTGGAATACCACAGGTAGGAGGATTACAGGAAGACACCTGTTATTGGAACTAAGACATGACAAATGACGGGGGGGGCATGGGAGCACATTTTTTGTGTATGTTTACATAATGGGGCAAGAGTGCAGCTGTTTTGAGTACATGTTTCATAGTTCTGGCTACACCCCTGTTGCTGGGTGTGTGTGTTGTGGTGTCTGTACAACTGTGCGGTATTTGACGTCGGGTGGGGCCTTACCATCAGACAGGCACACAGATGTTGGTGTATTCTTTACACTAGACTATTTGCACTACGTGGCCTGTCCCAGCCATGTGACAGCACACAGTATATGGTGGTGACATGTCACCTGTACACCCCCCACCCACACCCCCAGTGCTGCATGTGTGTGCTGGCATCTGTTGGTGTCCACAGAAGGGTGGTCTGTAGGTGTGTGTTGTATGGCTGCACTGCTATGGTGTCTACTGGGGGCTGGGTCACCTCTTACTGCCTGGCGTGGCTGGGACTGGTGGCAGGTAATGGCATCATAGTGATGCCATCAGTGAGCAGCATGTTTCCTGTATGTCTGTCTTATTTCTATGTGTCATACTTATTGGTTAGGGTCTTGCAAAGCCGCACAAAGCCACAAAGTCACACAAAGCTGGTTTGCCCAGAGTTACAACAACCTTTTCCTGGGTAGTGATTTGCACCATGCAAAGTGTTGTGCTAAGTCACTCAAAACCACTTTGCTTGGCGCTATTTGCTGAATATAGCATTGCATTGACACACTCCCTCAATTTGCCTCTTGCATACATTATCATTTTGCCCAGCACACATGCAGTTTGCACGTGCTATTCTCTATTTTGAATATTCCAGACCTGGTGCTAAACCAGTGCAAACAGTTTGTGCACAGCACAACGTTTTGACTGTAGGGTCCATTCATTTATATCCAGTATTAACATATTTGCATACCATAAATCCCTTTAAATGTGCTCATGTATAAAATATAAATATTTTTTCTTTTATTATTTAAGTTTTTTGCGATACGAAAAAGTGTCTCTTTTTGACTTTCACTGCATAATCAAAAATTTAGAAATCAGTAGAGCATGTTCTTTTGTCATTGGATGGAACAAAATGCACATTGGGTCTTAGTCCTTGTTGGTATATTTAACTATAAATTCCTTTACTATTTTCTCCCTAGCGACACCATAAAAAGGGCATTGAATTGTACTGTGGTAAATGTTTCTGAGAAACCCTTATTATACCTGCAGTAAGTCAGGGGCGCCACAAGGAGGTTTATTGAAATATGTATATTTGGAAGATATCCCAGGTCTAGCCCAAGTAATAATTTTATGATCATGAGGAGATAGTGGCAAGCTTAAATAGTTATTTAAGATGCAGTCTGTTTTATTCAGAGAAAACCAAGGAGCTTGTCTCTAAGATTTGACTTGCTCCATTTGCTTATTGGGAGCACTAGTGAGTAATTTTTGCTTAAACAGATTTTTGTTTAAGAGAAAATTATTATCCCCTTAAGGGAGTCCTCCCATAGGTGGTGCAGTGAGACTTCAAAACAAATATTTCAAAGCACGTTTAAACAAGGAGAGTAAAGGTTATCAGACATCCACTGAAACTTTTCTCCTAGACAAAGTCTTGTGAGAGGGTTTACTCCGTTGTTTGAAAAGTTTAGCCAATAAGAGGCCAGCCTAAGTTCAGTTATGGTGGATAACATAGAATAATGGATAGGGAACTGTGCACAACAAGGCTGTGTTCCCATTGAGGGTTTTGATGACATCATAGACCTTGAAAACGAAGCTCAAGCGGTCCCTGTGATGTCATCAAACACCCAAGATGGAAACACGGCCTTGACGTGCACAGTTCCCTATCTGTTATTTTGTATAGTATATGGTTCCCTACAAACTGTGCCACATTAATTTTACAAGGATTTGTTAGTTTCTGTACCTTGTCCAGATACTGCCGTTTTCTCCCGGTCCTCGCTGCTGTTCCGCTCCGCTGCCGACCCCGAAGGTACCATTGCTCAGTGTCGTCTGGCTTAGCTTTGTGTGGAGGGACCACTGATTTATTTAAAAAAACAAAAACTGCTGACAAACCGATAGTTTGGAAACAGGGTGCTGACTATGGCAGTCCATGTCCAAACTATCTGAAAAGCTCGTGCTCAACAGCTCACTTACCAGCGCCGCCATGCTGTACAGTATTTTTTGAAAAGCCAATGTTTCAGCCATTTGGGAAACAGTTGAAGGTTAAGAAGTTGTTGTACTATCGTTGTGATGTCAAAACGATAGTACAACTTTTTTGACCTTTGAACTGTCCTGCAACAGGATTTGGAAAACCATCGTTTTCCATCCACAGTAAACCCTAACCATATACTATAGAAGCCTACCTAATTCTGCTGTAACTATGGAAGATACTGTTGAGAGAGGCACTTGTAGTACAGACTTTTAAAGAAATAAAAGGGGAAGTTCCACAGAAGTATGAGGCTTATAATCCCAAACTTTGGCCCCATATAATAATGGATTGATTTAATGCTTCCATGACTCTTGGTGACAGGACAACTGTATGTCCACTGTATTTCCAATGAAACCTTTGTAAAGCTTTAACAGCTGATCTTGCCTTAGATATTTGTTCTTTACGATGAATTGACCATGCAGCTTTTTCTGTAAATTTAATCTGTAAATAAGTATATGAAGAGACTATTTCAGTGAGTTTATTTTCCAAAGAAAAGTTCTATGAAGAGGAACCTAATTTCTACTTACCTCATATCGCAATTTTAGTTTTGCTAAGATTAATTTTTAGTGCAAGTGGATCACACTTCAAGTTAATGAGATTTATCTTCCTCCGTGGGCCTATAGCAGACAGGAACAAAAGAACCAAATTGTCTGCATATGCCAATATCAGAATTTGCTGATCATTTATGGGTGGAGAATCGAACATAAGCAAAGAATCGGTATAAATGCTGAAGAGTAATGGGGTCAATAAGCAACCCTGCTTCACCCCCCCTTGTTGTACCGAAATCTTCTGCTAAACTACCTTTACTGTCATACCACTAGCAGTGGTATTTAAATATAATTCATCACAGGGAGCCAGCTCATGGATGTAGTGCATCAATGCCCAAACTCAAAATAAAACAACCAAAAAAGGCAGTGCACACACAACCCCATCTCACAAGAGCACAGGTCAATGAAACATTTACTAAAATACAAACATAGCAGAGGAAAAATTCACCTGACATGTTTCGAATGCTCTTACATCCTTTCTCAAAGGCTAAAATAACAAGTGGGTGTGACCATTAAATACAGAAATCACAAACAACATCATCATGACATCACTAATAAAAAAGACGAATGATTGGTTCATACGTCATTGCATAACCACATAGTCACTGAATATAATCCAGTCCTATCCATCATTAAATCAGTGGTTTTACATAAAGGGAAAGAGGGAAGGGAGAGAGATCAAGTCAGAATCAGGAGTGAGATGAGTCTCTTTGCAGATGACTCAAAACTGGGGGTGGTGGTGGATGGGGAGGAGGGGAGGGTGGCCCTACAGGGGGACCTGGAGGCAGGGCTGCAGCTATGAATTTTGGAGCCCCGGACAAGTCACTTGAAATGGGCCCCTGTTTCCCAAACTAGCTAATGCCAGGGGTAATGCCAGCTCCTCAGGTGGGCCCCTCCTGAGCTTGGGGCCCCGGACAACTTCCCCACTTTTCCCCCCATTACTGTGACCCTGCCTGGAGGCTCTGGAAAGATGGTCTAGAAAGTGGAAGCTGAGGTTCAATGCAACGAAATGCAAGGTACTCCACCTGGGGGTCAGAAACCCGGGCCAAGTGTACACCCGGGGGGGGGTGGATGCTACAAGTCTCGATGGCTGAGAGGGACCTGGGGGTGGTGGTGGATGTTTTTTTTTTTTATTTAGTTGTTTAATCAGGTATAGCACACTAAGCTGAAAGCTTTTTTACGGAGCGACCTGGGAGCACAAGGAGGTTAAGTGACTTGCTCATGGTCACACAGTATGCAAGTGGAAGCTGTGGGATTCAAACCCAGGTCTGGTCTGCTGGATGTCACCAGATTTGCAGCTCAGAGCCTTAGACCACTGCGCTATACTGCCTCGATGAACAACTCGGAGACTTGTAGGAGGGCAGCAGCCAAGGCCAACAGGATGCTGGGATGCATCGCTAGGGGGGGTCACCTCCAGAAGGAGGGAAGTGATGCTCCCTCTGTATAACTGCTTGGTGAGGCCACACCTTGAGTACTGCATGCAGTTTTGGAGGCCACACTTAAAGAGGGACATTAAACTCCTGGAGAGAGTCCAGAGGAGGGCAACCAAAATGATTTGGGGCTTGGGGGACAGGACCTATGAGGAGAGGCTCAAGAGCTAAATATGTACACATTGGAAGAGAGAAGGGACCGGGGACATGATAGAGGTCTTCAAGTACATGAAGAGGGTAAATAGGGGAGGAACAGTTGGGGTGCTTGAAGGAAGGAGGAGGGGCCACTAGAGGCATGGGTGGAAGCTGGAGGGGGAATATTCAGGGAGAAAGGAGGAGGTGCTACTTCACTGAGAGGGTGGTGGAGCTATGGAATGCACTGCCTAGGGGGCTGGTGGAGGCAGAGACAGTGGAGGGATTCAAGAGGGGCTGGGACAGGTACAGGGAAGGGTTCTGGAAGCAAAATCCAATGCAGCAAGAATATCCGGAACTGGGAAGGGAGAAGCCAGAGAAGGCGAGGGTGGCAGCAAGGTCAGCACCCAGGGTGGGGGCTGACCAATCGAGCAGACTCGAAAGACTGTTAGGCCTATTCTGCTGGCATTTTAGTATGTTAGTATGAGAGGAGGGGAAGGGCAGAAGGGAGATGGGGAATAGAAGGGAAAATCAAATGGTATATACTACAGTGGACATAGATGGGGTTTATTTATGCTTTCTTTTTCAAGAAAGGCTTGCGCTCAGATCCAGAATTCAGGCCTCTTCCCTTTGTGGCATTTAAATTAATGATCCCGAAAGCCTCACAGATCAATAGCAAATCATTAAAATTGCCACGATGAGGTTTGGGGCAAACCTAGTGGATACCCATAAAAACAAATTTATGTTTATCCTGATTAGTATATTTCATAATATGTGCAGCTGTAGCATAAGTTAAGTCTTTCTTTTCTATTGCCCTGGTATGTTCTCGAACTCGAAGTTTCATCATTCTAATTACCAATATAAAATGCACCATAAGTGTAGTGTGCCAAATAAATTATTCCCTCAGAATCACAAGTTACCAGCTGTCTAATTGCATATGTTTGTCCACCTTCATGCAGTTTGAAATCTTACCCTGTTTTGTATGGACACAAACATTACATTTCCTGCATGGGTGGCATGCAACTGAGCCTTTTTCTAGCCATCTCTGTCTGTTATTTTGATAAAAAAAAGGCTATGTGTTACTTTATCCCTTAAAGTAGGTGCTCTTTTATATGCCATACGAGGAGGTACTGATGCAATCTGCCACAAGCCTAGATTGCTTACCAATACATTCCAGTGTTTTTCAATAATGTGTGTTACAGCATTTGCCTTAGCAGAATATGAAATAACAAAGTTAAATCTCTTCTGTTCTTGTGATTCCTCGCTTTTAGTGTAGCCATTCAAAAGGTTTTCTCTATCCTGCTCTGCTGCAAAACGTCTCCCTTCTGTAATAAGCTAATTATTGTACCCCCTTTCTTGTAACATCATGCTCAGATTGTGAGGCAGTATAGCGCAGTGGTTTAAGGCTCTGAGCTGCAAATCTGGTGACATCCAGCAGCCCAGACCTGAGTTTGAATCCCACAGCTTTCACTTCCATACTGTGTGACCCTGAGCAAGTCACTTAACTTCCCTGTGCTCCCAGGTCGCACCTGTAAAAAAAAAAAAGATTGTCCGCTCCATCATCAAAGCCTGCTCTACTGCTACAATTGCGTCAAACTCTTAAAAATTGCCCCTTAGGTATATTCCGGATAATGTGTCTCAGATGGCAGCTCTCAGCACGTAATAATGTGTTGCCATCCGTGGGATTTTTATAAATATTTGTTGAAACCCTTTTCTCATTTTGCTTTGAAACAACAATATCTAATATCCAAGAAACTAATGCGAGTCTTTGCCCTTCCCCTTTCCTCGTCTCCCCCTTCCCTCTTTCCCTTTATGTAAAACCATTGATTTAATGAATACGAATGGATGACATTAAGTGACTATGTGATTATGCAATGAAGTATGAACCAGTCATTCATCTTTTTCATTAGTGATGTCATGATGATGTTTGTGATTTGTGCATTTAATGGTCACACCTGATTGTCATTTTAGCCGTTGAGAAAGGATGCAAGAGCATTCAGAACACATCAGGTGAATTTTCCTCCATTATGTTTGTATTTTAGTTAATGTTTTATTGACTTGTGCTCTTGTGAGATGTGGTTGTGTGTACACTGCCTTTTTTGGTTGTTTTGGTATTTAAATATAACACGTAAATAAGATTTAAAAGACTAAGAGGGATACTTCTTTCCAATAAGGTGTCCCTGAATATTTCTCTAGTCACCGAGTCAAAAGCAGTGGAAAAAAATATAAACAGAGCATATACCTTAATTTTCCTGTAAATCCTGTAGTTTTCTAGTATAATATAAACCAAGCATTTTTCAATGCTGAGAGTTCACTGTTGGTATTGCTCTTGTACATGCCTCCCATATTTTTCTCTGTATATTCCTCTGTCTTGCATTTTAAAGGTGGTGTTACAGTTGGAAACCCTAATGCCCTCGGAGTTCATTGGTATTTTTGCTTCAGATTTTCGACATGGACTTTTTGGGACACCACCTTATGAACAGTGCCAGTATAATTTTGTGCTCAACCCAAAAGGTGATTTTGCACAGTGATTGTGCCATTCTGCGCCACAGGTGTGAAATCACATTTTTGTGAAAATGTGAAAAATAACAGCTGTACTGTTCATGAGGAGGTGTGAAGAAATGACAATGTTGAAAATCTGGAGTGAAAATATGAAAAAGTGGCAAAGTTACAAGTGTGTATAGAAACTGTGCAACGCACACTTGTAATGCAGTATTTTTTTTGGAAAGTTTTCACAAAATTTTCAACATGGCCTTTTTTGGGACCTCCCCTCATGAATAGTGGCACTGGAAGTTTGTTAATTTGTTCCAAAAGTTGATTATACACAGTGACCACACCATTCTGCATCACAGGTTCAAACACATTTTGGGAAGGACACAAAAAATGACAGCCGTACTGTTTATAAGGGGGTGTGAAAAAATGGCAATTTTGGAAATTTGGAGTGAAAATCTTAAAAATTGATGATGTTACAAGTGTGCATAGAACCTGCACAATGGACACTTGTAACAAAGTCATTTTTCAGAGTTTCTTCACCAAATTTACAACAAGGATGTTTTGGGACCCCACCTCATGAACAGCGGCACTGTCATTTTGTTAATTAGTCCCAAAAGGAGATTCCATGCAGTCACTGAGAAATTATATTTTGGGACCAAGAAACAAAATGACAGTGACTGTGTTCATGAGGTGGGGTCCCAAGAACCCCATGTTGAAAACTTGGGACCAAAACTCCCAAAAATGACTGAGATAGCAACCTGAATTGAACCCGCCCCCCCTTTACTGCTATTATCGGACTTATCGTCATTTCTTCACTTTGCGGTTGGCCTTTGAAGAGCGCAGATGTGCTCCCCGTCCACTGAAGATTGCTGCTCTCAACCTCCGGAGGGAAGTATGGATGGGGGGGCGGGGAAGTGGGGTGCACAGAGGGAGGGTGCAGGTTGGAGGAGGAGGGACGGTGACAACCACAAAGGAACTTTTTCTTTCTTTTCAGGTTTAAAAATAAAAATATAAAAAAAAACTTTGTGGGTCTGTTTTCTTTTTTTCACAAGGAAACTATAGATGTTGGCACACTGGAGTGGGCTTCCAGTGTGCCAGATCAATGCCGACCCGGGGATTGGGCACCCTGAGGTTAGAGGATATGTGGGGGGGCTGTAACCGACACTGGGAGTAGGCATCTTGATGTCGGACAGTGAAATCATAGCAGCTTTACGGAAGGATGGGAGGATACAGGCCACAAGGGGATTGAGCATCCCAATGTTGACAGGCAGGGGATGGGGGTTTGGCAGCACGATGGCAGAGGCAGCAGGACGTGTAGGAGGCAGGTGAGGAAAGCACCTCCTTCCAGCTAGCGCGATTGATCATGCTTACAGTAACAGTGCCTCCAGGCACACAATACACCCAGCCCATATGTAGCTGAGGCTGTGGCCTGCTCCGCACGGGTGGGAGAAACCTTTAGAACAGCAGAGAGCAGGATGTGGGAGGTCAAGACGCAACAGCTGTTTGCTCAGCAGTGACCTGCAGGTGAAATGAAAAGGCTGGCACCTGATTGATGCAGCCCAGTTTTCCATTTGCAGGTTATCTTATACTGCCACTAGGGGCAGACCTAATAACTCCAGCTCCTACAACTCCCTAGTGGATTGCATACACTGCTGTTCTAGCAAGCCATATGCTGCTGCAGGCTTGTTACATTACTGTTTACAATTTCTGCACTGCAGCCACCCCACATCGCCCCTTGCACTGACTACTGTGGGTGGCTGTGGCAACCCAGTCGCTTATACCTCCTCGTATCCTTCCACTGCCATGACATTGCCCTGCCCCCTGCTTGGCCCCTCCACTACCCCTAACCTCACTGCCATCATGGCTGTCCCCCCCCCTCAGGGCCCACCAGGGGCAGAGCTACCATTCCCAACCAGGCTGGCCCCCTGCCCCCCCTCAACTCCCCCCATGGCTATCCATCAAGGGGCTAAAAATCGTCCATCTAGACGTCCGCAGCCTCCTACACAACCTTGTTGAGCTCACTGCCTGGGTTGCCCACTACAAGCCGGATATCTTGGGTATCACAGAAACATGGCTAAGGCCACACACTACTGATACAATGTGCACCCTGTCGGGGTACAGCCATATCAGATGCGATTGTGGGGGGAACAAATGAGGCGGTGGGGTGCTACTCTACTACAGAAAGAGCACCTCAATGTGTCTGCCATTGATCACCCGCCTACCATCCCCCCGACATGTGAGTTCCTGCACACCCTTCTCCTACTTGGGCTCACAAAGAAAATACACTTGATCTGCTGCTACAACCCCCCCCCCCCAGAGGTGGTCTGCCTGGACTCTCCTCACTTCTCCACAGTGTTAGTGCGAGAGTGGGTACAAGTGAAGTCCTTATTATAGGAGACTTCAACCTTGACTGGTTGGGCTCTAACTCTAAATCTTATGAGCCACTACTCTTGGGCCTTGCCCTGAACCAAATTATCTCTGAACCAACAAGGCCCTCCCCCCGGGGGGACAAAGGATCACTGATTGACTGGGTCCTGACCAATAGACCTGACAGGATCACATCCTCGGGCATCCTACCTGATGCCATCTTGGACCACTCACCTATCTTTTGCACTTGGGGCATCTCTCAGGCAAAAATTCCCAGTAAAGTAATACAAATGAGGGACTACTCAAAATTCTGCTCACCTGACTTCCTCACTGACCTCAGATCAATTGACTGGTCAGGGGTTACCGCCTCCTTGGACCCGGATCGAACACTGGATGCATTCTTAACCAAGTACATCCCAGTACAGAACAAACATGCCCCCCTCACAAGAAGGAGGGTATGGGGCACCGTTACCAAATAGCTTCATGGGGGCCTATTCTCCCTAATGAAACTCAGGGACAAATGCTGGGAAACCTACAAGGCCTCCCAAAGCATCAATGATCTCACTGCCTACAGGCGCCTCAGAAACTCCTGTAAAAAAGCCATCCGGCAGCAAAAAGTGAGTTCTGATGATCCGCCCTACTCTCCTCAGCCAGCAACCCGAAGAGCTTTTGGCAGAACATTAGAAGTGCGGTTGGGGGCTCTGCAAGAAATGAAGTCACGAACGTGCTCATTGACGGGGTTAGTTGCAATAGCCCACACACAATTTCCAATACCTTTAATGCAATGTTCTCCGAACAGCCCACCTTCCCTGCCCACTGCCTCCAAGTCCCCAAACTCTCAACCACTTGAACCCAAGTCCCCCAGCACCTCTCGACTCAGACCTGAGACCCGACTCTCCTTCTTCCTACAACAGGTATCAACCACAGAGACCCAGAGGCTGCTTGTCAACCTCTCCCCTCATACTGGAGCAGGGCACGATAGCCTCGAGCCAAAACTGCTCAGGCTAGGAGCCCACCCTCTAGCCAGACCCATAACGCATATCTCCAATTCCTCTCTAACCACTGGTGCCATCCCAGATATCTGGAAAGTGGCCAACGTTACCCCTGTTCTTAAACAAGGAAACCCCAAAGATCCCCTGAACTACCGACCTATCGCTATTCTGTCGGCCGCCTCCAAAATTCTGGAGAAAGTTGTGGCCTCTCAGTTAACCGAGTACTAACAGAAACACAACCTCCTCTCTCCGGCCCAACACAGGTTTAGGAAGTGGCACAGCATGGCTACCACCCTTGCTATAGTCACCTCGCAGATCAGAACTACAACCGACCAGGGCAACCTCACTGGAGCGGTCTTCGTGGATCTCTCCAAAGCCTTCGACAGGGTAGATCACTCTCTCCTTAGCTCCACTCTTCTCTCCCTTGGACTCTCAAACCCTGCCCATGCCTGGTTCCTCAATTACCTCTCTGGTAGGAAGCAATACACCAACTTTAACTGGACTCTCCCCAACCTCACCACTGTCCAATGCGGGGTCCCTCAGGGATCCGTCCTCAGTCCGATGCTTTTCTCCCTCTTCATCAACGAACTGCCGTCCGTCACCACCCAAGGGCTTACCACCCTGTATGCCGATGACCTTGTCATTCTGGATAGTGCCCATGACATTGTCACCATCAATTCCCAACTAAACTCCGACTTCAAGCGGATCCAGTCCTGGCTGGTGGAACACAAGCTTACCACCAACCTCAAGAAAACCCAGGCTATGCTCTTTGGTTCCCTGAACAAAACAAAATCCTGCCCTGCCCCCCTACTAATCTACAGGGCCGACAGCTCTCCCCTGCAGATGGTTGCTGCTGTCAAGTACCTGGGCGTCACTCTGGACCCTCAGCTGGAGCTCTCCCTACACATCCGAAATGCCTGCAAGGCTACGAACGTTAAACTCGGTCTCGCCTACAGAGCCAAAAACTGCCTTACCCCGGCTGCTCGGGTGGCCCTAGCCAGGGGTGTTCTCCTCCCCTTTCTCTGCTACGGACTAGTGACCTTCACCCCTGTGCCAAAATCCAGCCTTTTGAAATGGGACACAGCCTACAACAGCATCTGCTGCTTTGCGCTTTCTGCCCCTCCCCCCTGACACACCGCTGCGACCTCTACACATGCCTTGAGTGGCTCCCTCCTGAGAAGCACCGCAGCTTTGTAGTAGGGAACTTCATTGATAACATCGTCAGATCAGCCACCCTGCTGCCCTTGCCCTTCCCCTCAACCCTGATACCTCTTCCTACCACCTTAGGTCAAGGGCGACACTCAATCACCCGGTTCCCAGGACGCACACCCTTGCGGGTGATTGGGCCTTCCCAGCTATGCCCCTAAATTATGGAATTCATTCCCAGCCCTTACTCGGTCCACCCCCTCCCATCCAGGCTTTAAAACTTCCCTTTGGAACTTCCTGAAGGGCTCCTCCACCTGTCCATGCACCTCGTAGCCTCTTGCACTATGTGTGCATGGGGGGTCTCTGCGCCCCTCAGGGCCCACTGCACTTATTCTCCTGCCAACTGGTCAAATAATGGCTAAATGGCATCCCTACTCCAGTCTGACTCCCTGTCTTCCTTCCCGAATGAGGTCACCTGGCCCTCTTTCCCTCCCTCCCTCGTTGGCTCGTCCGGGGTCCCCCGCCTCACATGCTGGCACTTACTTCGTTTATCATATGACTGTACCTGTGTTGTGGTTTATGTGCACTGTACCTATCTTGTCCTAAACCTTTGAACGCTGTTAACTACCTACCCAAATCATGCTTAAGCGGCTATTTCTTCCTTGAGGGCCATATTTGGTATCGCCTGCTCTCCCATTGTATGTAATTTTGACTCACTCACTGTTTGTGTATGCTCTAGCTTGTAACTCTCCCTGGTCGTCTGTAACCCCTCCCCCCGGGTTCGTGACATTGTACTGGTTGTCATTCTCTTATATCACCTGATATCTCATTGTATGTAAAATTGATTCATCACTGTACCTGTATACTCAAGTTTGTAACTCTCCCGGGTCGCACCTGAAAATAGGCACTTGGCTGTCTAGTGTGACTTACCCGGTAAACAAAAGCAAATAAATAAATATATACAAACCACAATTACTAAATAATCTATAATCTGAAGAGGTATTCCAGTGCTCTATTAATGTTAATCCCTCCCTCAGGCACCACCTTCTTAACCAGCCGTTCAAACATCTGATCTCCCTTGCCTGTGTCGGACCAGCCCTTGGGACTGGGAGAACCTCTGAAATGAAGACCTCACATCCCCACTCTTTAAGAGGTTTGCCCACTTCCTCGAAGTCTCTCTGTATCTCGTTCATTTTCCTTTTGCCAATGTCGTTAATTCCTATATGTAGGACAGTGGTTGGTTTAGTACAATTTTGCAAGAGTCCTGGTAGTAGCTTTCTAACATCCCCTATTCCAGCCCCTGGTAGGGTACTGACTGTGGTACACTCATTTCTATTTTTACACAGTATACGGTCAATATTTCTCAACAATGAGTCCCCCACTACCAGTAAGTCTCTTGGAGTTAAAGGTGACCGATTACCCAATGTTTTTAAGTTTGTGTTTTGTTTGTATCCTCCACCTCAAGGTTAGTTCCTTCCTCCAGTGGTTAAAATTTATTTTGCAAATCCAAAGTAAATGTTCCCCCTATGTTGTGCCTTCCCTTTTTTATTCCATTTTGAACTAGACACCAATCTTCTACACCATGTGTTGATACTCCCTCAGATGATGTGTTATGGCTATTTGTTTCCTGTATTTATGACTTTCCAGGGTCCCCCAAAGTCCTGAATTGCTTGCATATGCAACCTGTATCTATTGTTTTCATACTTTCAGAGTCCCCCCGGGTCTCAGCGACAGGAGTAGTCCTTTCCAGTGATGTTAACTCTGCAGTCCCTGTAAATCTTTCTAATTCAGCGATGTCATGTTGAATTTGTATCCTACTATGCAGGGATTCAATTTCTTTTTGTAAGACTGCTATAAGGGTACATTTGTCACAAACAAACCCATCTTGGATTTCCCCTTTGGTGTACATATAACATTCAGTACATACTATCATAGTCTCCATGTTTATTATTTCTCTACTTGTCTATTACTTGTGCTTGTGTCACTGTTTTGCTAAAAGGCCTACCTTGGTTTAAGTACAACTCCTACCCCTGGTTCATGTGGGCCCAGTTTCCCCAGTTGTCCTCAACAGACACAGCTGACACACGACAGACACGCGTGTCTCTGCGCTTATCTCCCGCTTGGCAATCACGCACCCTGCCCGAGCTCGCCCTGCTCGCAGCAGGCCAGCAAGATAAGGGTAGTGCCTTGGAAGTGCTTTTGGGGGTTGTGAGTCCTGCTAAGTAAAGCATTAAATAAAAACAGTCCCAAATTACTTAGCCACGTCCTCTGTGCATCTACCTCTCATATGAGGTCCAGGCACAAGGCATAGTAACCAGTGAAATTAAAAAGTATGCAATTAGCATGTTTCGTAGTCCAGCAGGTCTCTGTTTAAAACTACCACGCTCCCTTCCTACTTCCTGGTGTTGCTCGGAGTAGGGCCCCAATACAGCCACACACCAAAGTTAAAATGCAACGCCACATATGGGTAGCTCAACGTCTACCCAAGTATATAGCTCTCCCCTTGCACACACAGGTTTAATGTGTCACTCACCTGCTCGCAGCAGGCTGGCAACATAAGGGTAGTGCCCCAGAAGTGCTTTTGGTGGTCATGAGCCCCGCTATGTAAAGTGTTAAATAAAAACAGTCCCAAATGACTTATCCTTCATCCCGTGTTTTCTCCATATGTACATATTAAAACACCCTGTGTTCTCTCCTTATTTACAGATTTTTGAACCATATGTTATCTCAGCACTTACATATTCCTGACCCTATTCTCAACTTACATATTCCTGCACCCCCTGCTCTCTCCCTACCTACATATTTCTGCACCACCAGTTCTAGCTATACTTGCATATTACTGCCCCCCTCCCCCATTCTGGAAGCTGACATCCATAGGGGTAGGGGAGAAACTGGAAAACTGGATCAGGAACTGGCTGAGGGGGAGGCAGCAATGGGTTGAGGTTGTGGGGGAACTCTTAGCACCTAGGCCAGTGATGAGTGGAGTACCGCAGGGTTCTGTGCAGGGTCCGGTGCTGTTTGGGCTATTCATTTTGGATATCTCACGTGGAATTGGGAGCAGAATTAGTCTGTTCTCAGACAATACTAAGATGGGGTGGTAGTTGATGAAGTGGATGGATGGAGACAACTACAAGGGGACCTAACCAAACTGGAGGAGTGGTTGAGAGGTGGCAGCTGGGCTTCAATGTGAAGACATGCATGATTATGCACTTTGGGCAGAGAACCTGAATAGAGACTACTGGTTGGGTGGGGTGAGGCTGGGGGACACTGAGGAAGAGAAGGACCTTGGAGTGTTGATAACGTGGAGCATGAACAACTCTGCTCAATGCAGGAAAGCTGCAGCTAAAGCGAACAAGATGCTGGGGTGTATTGCAAGGGGATTCTCATCCCGGCATAGGGAAGTGATCCTGCCCCTCTACAGGTCTTTGGTCAGGTTGCACTTGGAATGCTGCGTGTAATACTGGCACCCATAGCTGAAGAGGGACATTAAACTGTTGGAGGGGGTGCAGCAGAGGGTGACAAAAATGTTATGGGGAATGGAGGGCAAAGCCTACGAGGGCAGCCTATGCAGGCTGAATATGTACACCCTGAAAGAGAAGAGGGACAGGGGAGATATGATCGACATGTTCAAGTATTTGAAGGGGATAAACAAAGGTGGCACAGATGGGCTGTTTAAGCTGAGGAATGGTAGGGACACAAGGAAGCATGGGCTATGATTAGAGGGTGGCAGACTGAGGAGACATTACTTCATGGATAGGGTGGTGTCAGAATGGAATGCCCTGCCAGAGGGGGTGGTACCATGTAAGATGGTGGGAAGTTTTAAAAGGGCATGGGACAAGAAACAAGGGAGGGTCTGGGTGAATAGTGCCGAGAACTGGGCGAATGGTGCTGAGAACATCCTGATGATGGGGAAGGGGGCTGGGGCAGCTGTATTCTTGGGGTCCTAGCTGCAAATTTGAGTAGAGTTTGATAGACCATGAGATCTGTTTCTACTGCCAGATTCATATGTTCGTATATTTGTATGTTCTCTCCCTACCTACAGATCCCTGCACCTCCCATTCTATTCACACATACTGTACATATTTGTGCACTCCCTGTTCACTGGATAGTTACATATTCCTAACCCCCTGTTCTCTCCATACTTATATACCCCTGCACTCACCATTCCATACATACTTACATATTCTTGTACCCCTGTTCACTCCATACTTACATATTCCTGTACCCTTGTTCTTTCAGTTGTTACATACTCTAACACCCCCTGCTATCTCCATACTTGCATGCACCTGCACCACTATTCTCTCCATACTTGCATATTCCTGCATCCTATGTTTGCTCCATATTCACATATTCCAGCAATCTGTGTTCTCTCCATAGTTACATATTCCTGCAGCCCCTGTTCTCTGCCTTCTTACATATTCCTGCTCCCCATGTCCTCGCCATAGTTACATATTTCTGTACTGCTTGTCCCCTACATGCTTACATATTCCTTCATCCTATGTTCTCTCCATGCTTACATATTCCTGAACCTCTGTTCTCTCCATGCTTACATATTCCTGCACCCGTTTTCTCAGTAGTTACATATTCCAGCACCTCCTGCTTTCTCTCCATACGTACATATTCTTGCACCCCCTGTTCTCTCTGTACTTGCATACTCCTGCACCTCCTGTTCTCTACATACTTACATATTCCTGCACTCATTTTCTTCCCAGATGCACATAGTTCTACACCCCCTGTTCTTTTCATACTTACATATTCTTGCATCACTTGTTCTCTACATACTTGCATATTCCTACATCCCCATTATCTCCATTCGTACATATTCCTGCACCTTCTGTTCTCTCCATAGTTACATATTTCTGCACCCCCATTCCACCCATACTTACATATTCCTGCACTCTTGTTCTCAACATGCTTACTTATAAGATGGACATCCAGAATCAAGAAGTCTCATTGGTCAAAATATATCATGTGACCATGTATAAATTCTGTTTCATGCACAAACATCACACAATGCGCAAGTCAGTCCTCACAACCAGAATTATCTTTCATCAGTCCCCCTAAAACCAGAAATGAACTTCCATCACAAACATGACTGCTACCTTTACACTGTAAAAAAACTTCAGCTGGGCCCTAAAAATAAAACTACCTTAAATAAAAAAATAAAACAAATTAAATGTTTCCATGATCATCACACTTTCCTTACACACATAAACAAATTAGAAACATTAAGTATTGTTTATATTTTTCACTAGAACTGCTTTTTCACTGATTATGAAAAATCCCCCTGCTATTGTTACCTGCTCATTGGGGAAATATCTTCTGCTTGCCTGCACAGTGAGATAATTGAGTCTCAGGCTGTAACAGAGGCTTGTGTGTGTGTGTGTGTAGAATTATGAATCCATGTATTCTGTGATAAACATTCCATATCTTGAAACCAGCAAAGGGAAACCTCTGTCCAGCAGTAATACTATGGCATCATTTGCAGTGGGCAGAAGGACTATTTTATTATAAATGCACACAAGTAAATCTATTGTTCCTACATATAAACATGCTTTTCCCAACTGTAAAAAGTAAAATAAAAAAAAGAAGCCCATTTTATAAGTGCAATAAGCCACTCCGGGGTGTGTATGAAACATATTTTACCACACTTCCAAGGGCTGAAAAGCACTCATCCTGTGGCCTCTTGCCTCACCATGCCCCTGGGCATGTGGTTAAATGTTTCATACAGATCCCTGTCTTGTCTTCTTGCTTACATACTCCTACACCTCCGTTCTCTCTATTCTTAGATATTCCTGCACTCCAGGTTCTCTCCATATTTACATATTCCTGCACTCCCTGTTCTCTTCACATTTACATATTCCTGCACCCCTGCCCTCTTCATACTTAAATGTTCTTGAACCCATTTTCACCCTATTTACATATTCCTGCACCCCTTTCCTCAACCTATTTACATAATCCTACGCCATCTATTCTCTCCATACTGACATGTTCCTGCACTCCCATTCTCTCTATAATTACATATTCCTGCACCCCTGTTCTTTCTGTATACACATATTCCTGTACTACTATTCTCTCAATACATACATGTTCCTGCACTGCTATTCACTCTATAATTACATATTCCTGCACTGCCATTCTCTATATAATTATATATTCTTGCACCCCTGTTCTCTCTGTATACACATATTCCTGTACTACTATTCTCTCAATACATACATGCTCCTGCACCCCGTTCTCTTTACTTAAATATTCTTGCACCCCTGTGCTCTTCAAACTTACATAGCCCTACACCCCTATTCTCTCCATTTTTTCTGTATGATCTTTATCTCTTGAAATACATTTATATTTACTTCTCTAGCAGAGCTGTGCAGAATGAGAAAATCCAAAATTCACACAAGTTTGATGAAATGTAAAATTTTATGGAATTATATTCAAATTTTGCAGAATTTTAAAAATGTATAAGGTTGGTCATAACATGACTCTCTAATGAGCTAGAGCTCTGACATATGGCATACTTAATCTCTGGGAGAAGTTCAAATGATGTGCAAAATATCATGACATTGCAATGGATTGCCTCAAACATATAGGTGCTCAAAACCTGTCATTTTATTTTTTTGTGGTAAAATTCATAAACTTTTAACTACATGTACCTCAGTCATCTATTGGACCAGCGATCTTAAATTTGGCACACTTATTTGATGGTGGGTGTTCTAAAAAAGTGTGCCAAATGTCTTGACATTAGAATGCATCATCTCAAAATAATGTGCTTAAATCATTTTATTTTGTTGGGATATTCCATGAAATCTTTTATCTGCATATAACTCAGGCACCCTTGGAGCTAGACCTGTGTAAATTAGCATGAATGGTCTTTTTATAATGGTTATAGAACAATCCAAATATGGAAAGAATTGGATTAGAGATATTTAAGTTATGGAGGTTCAAATGTTTACTATGTAAATATTTGCAGAATGTGAAAACTCTCAAAAAAGTTGGATGTTTGTAACTTCTCTGCTCTTGCAGGTGTAGACTTAACTTTGACATGCATAACCAATGTGTATCCAGGTGTCCAACACAAGTGGATAAATTGGTTCAGCAGTTTTAAATTGACAGTTCAATAAAATATTGGTAACATTTTCTGAAATACTTATGGTACCATATAAAAGAATCATCCAGAATTCCTTCTGTCAAATTTAACCTTCAGAATGTAAATATCACTACTTCAGTTGATAAGCTGGGCTGAGCACTTTGCAGTCCTGCTGTTCCTCTCTGAGTGACTATTTGGCCTCCCTCATCTCTCTTAGTATAGCCAGATTGACTCAGTAGAACTATTAATCCCACTGATATACTTTTTGTTATTTACAGTGACACAGTTCCTTAAAATGAAAGTCGCATACTCATTTCCTATCAACCTATCCTGTTGGAATAGCTAGAATTCTTCCTTCCTGGTGCCTCAGACAATGTCTTCCGCCACTATATCTTTCTGAGTACCTCAAAGTCCCAGACTTGCATGTACTTCAGGCTCCCTGGATTATCAGTTTACTGGGTGGAATCCTTATATATTCTGCATTCAGATTGAAACTGTTAACACTCTGTGCTTCCTTGATCCAACTTGGGGGTCTGCCACTGGTGTGCTACCCAGCTCAGCTGTCCATTTCCTGGTGAAACTATGCATCTAATTCCTGAACCTGGAGACCCCTTCCCCCGCATTATCTACCTCTCATGCCCCCATCCTTTAATTTGAATCCCTTGATAAGGCTGAGTGAAATAAGCAAATTCCAGTTTTATAGAATTGTCATGAAATTCCACAATTTCCACAAAGATTCATGGAATTTGAAGTGCAGATGTTAATTTGCAATAGTACTTAACTGTTAGCTTGTATTCTGTATGTATTGTTATATACTGTTCCACAACCTCCTTAAGTGTACTTATTTTTGTTTTAGAATGTTCGTCCGATTGGTTATATGCCTGTATTAGGGATCAGTATGACAGCCCGACATTATTCTGCCCAACAAATGTTTTCCCGACATGAGCTTCCCATAAGGGATGATTATCAGACAAAATTATGCCCGATTTCAAAAATCCTGACAATTAACACCGCTACCCCATAATTCTGCATTTGGCTGCTGCTTATTGTTAACAAACCAGTATTAGCGACTGTAAGTTCCCAACATGAGCTTCTCATCAGGGATGATTATCAGACAAAATAATGCCCGATGTCAAAAATCCTGACAATTAACACCGCTACCCCATAATTGTGCATTTGGCTGCTGCTTATTGTTAACAAACCAGTATTAGCGACTGTAAGTTCCCAATATGAGCTTCTCATCAGGGATGATTATCAGACAAAATAATGCCCAATTCCAAAAATCCTGACAAGTAACATCACTACCCCATAATTGTGCATTTGGCTGCTGCTTATTGTTAAACCATTATTGCCGACTGTAAGTTCCCGACTAGATGGCTAGCATAAGATTTAATACATTTTAAATGCTGCTCTCTTTCCCTGAAAACAAAAAATGCCGCATATCAGATGTTATCTTAGCACTGGAAAGTGAACTTTTATTGTTTACTTTGCTTTGTGGGAAGTGGGTTGTATACTGGGAAAATCATTGCTATTAAAAGTAAATTCCCATTTCCAACTGTTTTTAAAAGGCTGTCTATCATGAATTATTCTCCTGTGTCATGTGGATGCATCAGTCTGCACCACCAATGGCTCTCCTCCTAAACAAAGCAAGTACTAATCACGGAAGTATAAAAAACATAAGCACATTGTGGATGGAGTGGTGACCAAGTTTCAGGAGATTTGACTGCAGGTATTTGCTTTAATCCCTGCCTCTACCCCATGGGTGACAGTTTCCCTTAACCACCACTTAGATCAATTACATTTAATTTCCCATTTTTAATTTTCAGGGAAAGATAGCAGAATGCAGCATTTCAAATTTGTTAGATATGGTGCAAGTGCTAGGAAGTTACAGTTGGAGGTGGTGGTGGTGGTAATTGTCAAGTAGGGACAACAAGAAAATGGTCTGCAGCAGAAAACGCAAATCACCAAGACTTTTCTAATCTGGAAGTTAAATGTCAGTTAATTGTACCAATCGGGCAAATGACAGTCAGAGTTGGTAAAGTACACGTGAGGCAGATGAATGTCGGGCAATCGCACCAGGCCCCTGTATTGATCTATTTGACATGGAACCTTTGTATAAGAGTCTCTGGCTCAAAGGTATTGTAATCTGAGACTAAAATAGATCAATAAATAAAATTTCAGGCAGCAAGCAATTAATAAAAATGACACACACAGTCACCATATAATTCTGTTCTCTGTTTTTTTAAGTATCGGGGGTTTATAAATCTGCGGTTTACATTCTTGCAAAATTTAATTGTAAAATGAGAAGAGAACTGCAAAAGAACCCCAGAGCAAATGCACTGGGGCATGGGCTATCCCAGAGGATATTGGCCATACAACCAAATTTTAAAAACACAAATTGCACGAATCCCAAAAATGCAAAGCATGATGGGAGCATATGCGCATGCCCATGAATTAATTTGGACGTGCTCACCTTTAAGCAGAATTTCATGGTACCAGAAGGCCTCACACTACAATCACCATGCAATTCTGCTTAAAGGTGAGCACGTCCAAATTAATTCAGGGGCATTAAGATGTACTCACTGCAAACCAGGTAGGGGGAAGAGTGAGAGAGAGAAAGTGGACATGATAGAAACATTCACATTTCTAAAGAGGATCTGAAAATTTAAAGCAGTAAGTGGTTCACCTTCAATGAAAACACAATCACTAGTGGTAAAGTGAAGAAGCTTGTAGCAGCAGGTTAAGTAAAACACCAGGAAGTACTTGTTTTATGCAGAGGATGGTGGACAGCTGGAACAGACTGCCCAATGAAGATGTCTGTTCAAAATCAGTGGTAGGTTTCAAGAATAACTGGGATAGACACATGGGTATAGTGGCAGGGGGCAACAAGGATAAAAAGAGGACAGAGAAGATGAATGACCACTAGCGTCTCTTTCTCAACAGTTAGGCAATGATAAGGGCAAAACAGATAGACAAAATGGCCTTCTTCTGCGTTCAAATTCTATATTCTCATCTCCTGCAAAGTCCTTCCCTCTGATAACAGAGTGTCCCAAAATGAAGGCGGAAGGCTAGGCACTCAGTGATGGAGTTCAAGAATACATGGGATAGACATAAGAGAATCTCATGGGAAGGGAAGGGGGGGGTGACTGAGCCGCAGGTCAATCAATCAATCACCTTTTATTTATAGCGCAATTACAAAAGATCAAAGTGCTGTACAAAATCTAAAAATGTTTATAACAGTGGACATCAAACTGTCACTATAATTTAAGTACTAAATCTCAGAAGGGAATGCTTGAGTAAAAAGGAAGGTCTTTAATTCTGATTTAAAGCTCTCAGTGGTCTGGCACTCTCTTATCCAGTGAGGTAGAGGAGTTCCACAGGGTCGATGCTGCATAGGCAAAAGAGTGAGCTCCTGATTTCTTCAACTGGACCATGGCAACCTCTAGCAATCCCTCTTCGGTGGAGCAGAACCGGCTGAGAGGGTGGTAAGGGACAAGGAGATCTTGCAAGTAACTGGGTCCCTGTCCATGTAGGACATTATAGGTCAGTAACCCAACCTTGAAGGTGATCCACCAATTCACTGGCAGCCAGTGCAGATAGCTGAGCACAAGTGTGATATAGTTAGATCTTGACAAACCAGTCGACAAACTGGCAGCTGCATTCTGCACTTGTTGCAATTGGCCTAATCAAATCATATCAAACTTTATTTTGATAGCACCTTTCAAGTCCAAGGCGCTGTACATAAAACCAAATACAATAAATATAGATAAAATTAAAACAGGAACAATAAAACAAATAATCCATACTTAGGGAAGGCTAGATTAAATAAATATGTTTTTAGCTCAATTTTAAACCTATTGACAGTCAGGCATTCTCTTAACTGACAAGGTAGAGAATTCCACAGGGTTGGAGCTGAAAAGGAAAAGGCACGAGATCCAGATGTCTTCAATCGCACCCTGGGAATCTCTAGCAATCCCTCATCAGTGGATCGGAGAGGGTGGATGGGGCAGTAGGGTACCAGGAGATCTTGCAGGTAGCCAGGTCCCTGATCATGTAGGGCTTTAAAGGTTAACAAGCCAATCTTAAAGGTGATCTGCCACTGAACAGACAGCCAGGGCTGCTCGCAGAACACAGGCATAATATAACTGGCCCAAGAGGTACCAGTCAAAAGCCTGGCTGCCGCATTCTGCACCAGCTGCAAGTGGCAGATATTAACCCCTGGTAGCCCTAGGTAGAGGGAATTGCAGTAATCAAGATGGGTAGTAACAAAGGCATGGTACAGTGTTGGAAGATCATCAGAAGGAACCAAGTGTTTCACCCGGGAGATATTCCTCGGATGGTAGAAAGAGGATTTGATGACAGCTGACACCTGAGATTTTAAAGTCAGACCATCATCAAAAATAATGCCCAGGTTACGCACCTGGTCTGAGATAGTGAGTGGTTTGCCATCAAGCAACAGGCCTGATGATTGTCCAGCCCTCAAACCCACCCCCCTGGATGACCAAAGTCCACTACCAACACTTCAGTCTTGTCTGGATTCAGTCTCAGCCAGCTGGAACTCATCCAAGTTCTGATCTCAGTAAGGCAAATATTTAGCACGGAGAGTGCATCACTCTGTCTGGGCAGAAAGGACATATACAGCTGAGTGTCATCTGCATAGCAGTGTAAACTCAGACTGCATCACCTGATGATATCTCCCAATGGCAGCATGTACACTGCAAAAAACATGGGGGCCAAAATGGAGCCTTGCGGCACCCCACAGGGCAGGGAGTGAGCACCAGAGGCATAAATTCCGGTGGCAACTTTCTGAGACCTGTCCACGAGGAATGAATGGAACCATTTAAGGACTGTACCAGACAACCCACAAAAAAGCCGCAGGTGCCCCAACAGCACACCATGGTCTACAGTGTCAAATGCAGCAGAGAGATCAAGAAGGACCAGAATGGTATGTGCCTTTCAATCTCTTGCCATTAGGAGGTCATTCAACACCTGAACAAGTTCAGTCTCCATGATATGCTTCTTCCTAAAACCAGACTGGAGAGTATCATAGACATTGTGAGTTGTAAGATGATCATCCAATTGCAGCACAACCACATTTTCAATAACCTTACCAACAAATGGCAGGTTAGAGATAGGCCGGTAGTTGGCTAGACAGTCTGGATCCAAGGAAGATTTCTTAAGGAGTGGTTGAACGACTGCATCCTTGAGGGGGTCTGCAAGGACTTGCAGACAATTTCAGCAATGATCGGGCAGATAACAACTACACATCCCACTAAAAGGGGTGTAGGGTCAAGATCCAAACTACAACTGATTGGGCGCAGTGTCTGGATAATCTTCACAATGACCATGAATTCCAGCCGTTAGAAATCTGACCAAATAGACCGAGTACATGACACTTCCTGTCGATCTCTGTAATCCCTCATAGGAGAGGTCGGACCAAAGCCAGACCTGATGCTGGCAACCTTATCTGCGAAGAATCGAGTGAACTTCTCACATCTCAGCTGAGAAAAGGCTTCTCTGGGCTGGAGACAGATTGGATTGCACAATCTGTAAACAGTCCAGAAAAGCTGAGCCAGTCGATTCCGCATAGCAGAAATCTCCCTGGACAGGAATTCTGCCTTCTTACAGTTGATTTCTGATTGATAGCTATCATAATGTGCCATCAATCTAAGCCTGTCAGCAGCATGGCCAGACCTCTGCCAGGCTCTCTCCATCCTTTGGCCAACTTGCCTCAACTCCTTCAAGGAGCCATCAAACCAAGGGCTCCTTGGGCGAAGGATGAGAGGCCAAACACAAACAGGAGCAATCTTGTCCAGAGCATCTCCCACAGCCTTATTATAGGCTAGTACGAGATCATCTGTACTCATGTACTCACCCGACAAGCCCGATAGGTCCAGCACTGCTGATAGGTCACTGGGGGTAACTCCCCTTAAACGGTGGTACTGAACCATCTCCGTAGGGACAGACCTATTGGGTGGGGCCCTGAAACTGAACCTTATGGTGTGATGGTCAGACCAGCTGACTGGTTCCACCCCCAAATCAGCCATCTCCATACCCAAAAGAAATATCAGATCCAACAAGTGACCCAGGTCGAGGAGGTACCTACCTGTGTAAGGCCCAGCATCGTCATCAACTGGAGGAGATTTTGACCAAAATGTGAGAGTTCATCTTCGTCCCAGGCATTGAAGTCTCCCAGAACTATCCATCTGGGGGACCTCAACACCATGTAGATAATGAAGTCTGCTATCTCCTGCAGAAATTCTCGACCAACACGTGGTGGACAGTAGATGAGAAGAATCCCGCAACCTACACCCTCTCCCAGAATATACTCAAAGGATCTGGTGCTTCTCAGTGGCACATCCACAAGGCCCAGCTCAGTCTTAAATATAATGGCCACACCCCTGCCACTACGATCCAACCTAGGATGGTGTATCACCAAAAACTTGACTGGAGTTGCTGAGGCCAATACTGGGCTTGCATTTCTGTCCAGCCAGGTCTCAGTGATGCAAGCCAGATCAGTTGTTCCAACAAGATCAGCTATAATAGCTGTCTTGTTCTTAACAGATCTGGTATTGCATAACACCGCCAAGGTGGGATGAGCTGTCGGGTTAGACCTTGGCACCTGCCTGCTAATGTCGGAGCCCTTGGGTATGGGGACAAGACAAGGAGAACCTCTGTCCTAACTCCATTTCACCCCAGGGCATCTCCTGGACCCCACGACTCCAATCCTCCCTCCCCTTTCCTGTCCCCCACCAGGCCCAGCTCTCCTCCTTCTTCTTCGCTTTCTAAATATCCCCAAAGCACGACACCTAAAATAGGTGTCAGATGATAACAAGGGACATTCAAAGTGACATAATTCCCTGACCCTGGTGGGGGAATAGTGCTTGACCATCGCTAAACCTCCCCAACACATTACAATACTCTGCAAAGTGGTAAAAGAAAATCAAACACTCTAAAATCAACAACCCACCCCAAATAAATCAAATAAATCTAATCTTAATAACAATACTCTTATACCCTAAATTGTAAGAGTTAACAAACCAAATAAATTAACTCAACAGAATCAAAAACAATCCCAACCTACCCCAAATTAAACCCCAAAACAACAATCAAAAAATTAAAATCAAGACGGCCGTAGCTCTAAATTAAGTCACTTATTGATGTCCAGTGAAATATATTATCAAATGTCTTTGTATAAAAGTATTTCAAGAGTTTGCCAAGTCCTTTAAAATTTGTGCAAATGTCTTTATATAAAACTGTTTCAAGAGTTTGCCAAGTCCTTTAAAGTTTGTGTAACAAGGGTAGCTCTCACCCAACCCTTGTAAAAATGTCCAGGAAATGTGGCCCTCTCACTGCCACAGAAACTTATTTTTTTTTAACAAGTATTTAAATTCCACCTGAGTCTCTCTCACTGCCTCCAAAATAAAAAAGTAATTACAGTACCTGCTGATGGTATAGTCTGGAACAAGATGAGGAATACAACAAACCTGTTGAGGGTCGAACCAAAAGGAGAGACTACTTGGATGTAAATATTACTAACCCCCAGCACAGCTTGGAGACAGGGCCTTTGAAGAAAGAGACACCCCACTAAGCCCACCAATGCTGCCCAGTACAACTAGGAGGCAGCAGTGTGGCACAGGAGAAAGAGTTATCTACCAGCCCTCCGGCCGTTACCCTCTATCCCCAAGGGAGCCCTAAAAACCAGGCACCCACCACCATAGCCAGCCAGACCAGTCTACAGTCTGCCGCCCTTATCTGGTAATTCTGCCATGTGAGAGGATCTTTTAATCAAAACCCTCCCCCTCCGTTATTTGTTTGTATACTTATATGTCCTTTGTCTTGTAGAATGAATGCTGTCTCTTGTGTCGTCGATGTTACGTTTTTGTGTGGTGCAGGAGGGTGTTTGGACTGGCCATCCATTGCCCATTTAATTGTATTAATGTCTGTTTTCCCCCCATTTATATATGAATAGGAGTACTGTATTTTGTACAAAGAAAATAATTCGTTACTGTTATGGTTTACTCTATCTTTCGAGACCAGGTGTCTGGTCCGGTTTGCTTCCCAGCTGGTCTCAGTATTTGTAACCGGGTATGGAGATCCCAAATCTTAGCGTCTGTTTGGCGCAAAGGTAAAAAGTTCCCCGTTTATTGTCCACTACGGGAGGTAGCGTTATAAGCGTTTTAAGCATAGAAAACATTCCCTGCTTCGGCATAGTCCCGTGGACAAGAGATTTGTTTTCGGGTTGTTCGCCAGGCAGGCATTTGTTCTGATGTTCCGTCTTTTCCTACTGCATGAATGTGCAAACATTCGTGCAGATAGCCGTGTGTGTTTCTTTTGTCCCTTTCTCATGATTTTTCATTTCAGGAGTCTCTGGCTTACCTGAACAATGGACCGAGTGGTTGTCCAGTGTTATAAAGAAGGTGTGTGCTGTTTTGTTTTGTTATGCATCCCCATTTTCCATCTTGGGACGCCACGGCTTCGCTCTGCTGCTCTGCTTCTCTAAGGGCCGGCCGGCCGTTTCAGTCTGCATTTTATACAGAAGGAGTAGGCGGAGCAGATTGGCATTCCAAACCTTTTCCTTGCAATATTTATTTTTGTTATCTGAGTTCCAAATAATAAAGGGTATACAAATCCTGGTTACCTATGATAAAAGCCTTATTATAAAAAGCAAGAAATAATGCAATTTAATCAATGTATGTTCATGAACCAATCATGTTAAGGTATTCCCATTATAAGCCAGAACCCTGTTTCCTTCAAGTCAGATGTGTTCTGGGTGTTGTACTGTAAACACCTCTGAGGTGGTGTAGCTAGGTTCCTACAGACCTATTTTATATTTTATTTTGTCATCTGGTTTATGTTGTACGATTATAGGTTCGAATTATTTTTGTTATTTGAGCCATGTTGTTCCTGTAATAAAAGAAAATGAAAAACCAAAGTACATGCTGATTTGCAGAGCATCCTTCTTGCTACCCCTGAGCCTTCCACATGCCAGAATAACAAATTCAACAACGGTTCGCAGCACTCTAATCCAGTAAGTTCTCCCAGGCCAGGCTCCAAGCAGCAACACAAGTGGCAGCCGACCAAGTGGTGTTGTAAAGGCTGCTGCGATATCCTAAGAGGATACGATGACAAAGAGAGCAGCAAACTGTCTTTTGATTCCCAGATACACACCACTCCAGTATCCCAACAAAAGCAGTGCTAGTGGGAAACCACCAACCGACTCTGGGGCCCAACAAAGGTCCAAAAGCTGCTCTGAATCCAGGTCACCCCAGATAACAACCACAAACACTCCAAGCAGGCAGTCTACGTATAATCTAAGGGCAGGAGACAGTTTGTAAAATTAAAAATATAGCAAATCCTTCGCAAAATGCACCTCAAGTGAGGAACACTTAGGATCAATAGTCAGGCAAAGCATCCGAACGCAGTGGTCGAATAATGAATGACTGCCACAAGACAAATTAAAGTGAGCTGTTACAGTCAAAATCGAAAAACAAAACTAAACCAAACAAAAACAATAAACAACAATCAATAAATAAACAAAACTCAAACCGCTTCACAGAGAGCCAAGCTAAAAAGCCGAAATAAAAAGCCATCTTCACTCACTTCCTGATGAATATCAACCCCTGGTAGCCCTGGGTATAAGGCATTGCAGTCTAGGTGTGAGGTTACAAAAGCATGAACCAGGGTTGGCATCTCGCTAGGTGGGATCATGTGCTTTATCCAGGCAATGTTCCTCAGACGGTAAAATGAGGACTTGACAATAGCCGACACTTGATGTTATAGTGACAAGTCGCGTCTAACAACATGCCCAGATTCTGCACTCGATTGAAGGCAGGCAGCAGGACAGACCCGAGCCGATGTCAGGTAAACTGACCCGCTTGCCCCTCCATGCCATAGTGACCTGGCTCTACCACCAACACCTCAGTCTCGTCAGGGTTCAATCTCAGCCAGTTTGAACACACCCAGTCCTGGATTTCTGAAAGGCAGTTTTTAAAAGCCGGGATTGCTCCACCCTGATTGGGAATGAAGGACATGTAGAGCAGAGTGTCATCTGCATAGCAGCGGAAACTCAGCCCACATCACTTGATAATGTCCCCTAATGGCAGCACCTATACTGCGAATAACAGGGGGGACAAAATGGAGCCCTGCTGTACTCCACAAGACAGGAGGAGTGGTGCGGAGAAATTAATCCCTGACACCACTCTCTGAGTCCTGCCTGTGAAGAAAGATCAAAACCATCGAAGGATTGTCCCAGACAGTCCACATAAGAATTGCAAGTGCTCCAACAGCACATGGTCCACAGTGTCAAACGCTGCTGAGAAATCAAAGAGCACCAAGATGAAACAGCTCCCTCGATATCTCGCCGTCAGGAGATCATTAAGTGCCTGAGCCAGGGCAGTTTCGCTACAATGCCTTTTATGGAAACCAGACTGGAGACGATCAAAGATGTCGTGAGATGCCAAATGGGTCTCCAGTTGTATGGCCAGCAGGTTAGAGACTAGTTTGTAGTTGGCCAGACAGTCCTGATTGAGAGTGCTCTTCTTCAGAAGCAGTACTACAACCGCTTCCTTCAGGGAATCAGGAAAGATCCCTGTCTCTAATGAACACTGGACTATCTTAGCCAGGACTAGGCCGAGGACCTCCACACACACCCCACAAAGAGAGGTGTAGGGCCCAGGTCCATACTACAGCAGGTGGGATGCAGTTCCTGGATAACCCGCACAACATCCATGATCTCCAACTGGCCGAAATTGGACCAGACAGTCAGGGTGCTTGTAAGCTTGGGCTGACCTCTTCAGTGCCCATTTGAGGGTGCTGACAGGATCCTCAACCTGATAGTGGCAATATTATCAGCAAAAAGCAGAGCAAACTCATCACACTTTGTTTGGGAAAAGGCTCGCCACGACTGGAGACAGGCTGGATTGCACAGTCTGTCCACAGTCCAGAAGAGCTGAGCTGGTCTATTTCCTGCTGCAGCAATCTCCTTGGACAGGAACTCTGCCTCCTTACAGGAGACTGCCGATTGATAGTCCTTCAGATGGACTCTCAATTTAAGCTTGTCGTCTGCCAGACTGGATTTCCTCCAACACCTCTCCACCCTTCAATCCTTTTTTCTCCCCTCCTTCAGAGACTCATCATACCATGAAGTCTTCGGGCAAAAGGAGAGGGGACGAACACAGACAGGAGCTACAGAGTTGAGGGTGCTAGTCACTGCCCTCTCATAGGCTAGAACCAGCTTCCCAGGCTCTTCGCATGCAGTCATCACACCTGAGAGGTTCAGTATCACCGTTAGACCATCTGGGTAAAAGCCCCTTAAAGGGTGATACCGGACAAACTCCATAGCGGCAGATCTATTGGGGGGGTACCTCGAAATTTAATCTTATGGTACGATGGTCTGACCAGCTAACTGGTTCTGCCATGAGGTCAGAGACCTCCATATAGAGTAGGAAGATCAAGTCCAATGAATGCCCTTGAATATGTGCTGCAGTGGTAATCACATGTGTGAGGCCCAATGAAGTCATCAGTTGGAGGAAGTCTTGATCAAATTGTGAGAGTTCGTCATCGACCCAGGCATTGAAATCACCCAGAATTATCCATCTGGGTGACTCCTGCACCAGGTCGATGGTGAAGTCCGCAACTTCCTGTAGAAATTCCTTCCCATTGCCAGGATGACAGCAAATGAGAAGGATCCTGCATCCTACACCTGCATCCACTAGGCATTCAAAGGATCTGGTCTCACCCACTGGTATGTCCACAAGACCCAGTTCTGATTTAAAACTGATGCCAACACCTCCACCCCTGTGATCCCTTCTCGTGCAGTGCATCACAGAGAACCCAGCTGGAATCCCTGCCTCCAATATAGGACCAGCATTATCATCCAGCCAGGTCTCAATTATGCAAGCCAGATCAGTTGTTCCTACAAGATCGGCCATTATCGTCATCTTGTTTTTAACGGACCTGCATTGCACAACACTGCACAAGAGGGATAGGTTGATGAGGCAGAACCAGCTACTTGCCCACCATTTGTGGAGCCCTTGGGTATGGGAACCAAATATGGAGACCCCCTTTAGTGGGCCCATTTCACCACAGGGTGCCTCCTTGACCTCACCGCCCCAATCCATTGGCTCCCCTCTGCAGCCTCAGACTGACCCAGCAGACCACTGCCTTCTCCCCCCCCCAGGGCTATCCCCAGTGCCCTACAGTGTGCATACAATATATACCTCTGGTGCCGGGGGGGTAGGGGTATCAAACGGGTGAAGGTCCTGGAGTCTGGCAGGAGAGTAGTGCCTGACCACCGAGAAGCAAGGCCAACACATTTTTCACTCCCCTCACACTACTAACACACCCATACTTACCACACTCACACACTATAATACACTTACAATACTTCCTCACCAAAATCAGTAGATTTATACTACTAAAACTTTCTGTTACCTATAAATAAATATACTACATCATTCAAACTTGCATGCATACCCGTCAAAAAAAAACAAATCCCAAGAAACCTAGGTATAAATAAAGAAAACACTTCAGAATAACTTTATACATTAGCTAAACTAACACTATTAAATTCACAGCCATCCAAAGAAAATAATAAACAGTTTATATGAAAGAGTCCAGCTGGTAAATTTGTTTAAGAAAAAGTCTTTCCACAGTTCCAGGAAAAAGACTTGCACAGGGTCCTAATTTGAAAAAAAATCTTCAAAATTATGGAGGCTCTCAGCCCCCAAAGTCAGACCAAGATTACCATATAAACTTGTGTATAAGCCGAATTTTTTTAGTACAATTTTCAATTGCTGTATCATGTACCTCAAATCAAGTCAATCAAATCATACTTTATTTCTAACACGCTTTTCTTAAATCAAAGCGCATTTACAATTTAAAATAATCAACAGTTAAAACACACAGAATTAAAAGACAGCATACATATGGCTAAATATCCTCCCCAAATGCTAGATCGAATAATTAAGTCTTCAAGGAGGATTTAAATGTCTCAGTGGACAGGCAGTCTCTAATCCGACAAGGTAGAGAGTTCCACAGGGTCGGAGCCACAAATGCAAAAGCCGTAGCACCTGATGTCCATAAATGGACCCTGGGAACCTCTAGCAATCCCTCGTCGGTGGAGTGGAGAGGGCGGAGGCGGCAGTAAGGTCACAGAAGGTTTTACAAGTAACCTAGTCCCTGTATGTGTAGGGTCTTATAGGTCAACAATGCGACCTTGAAGATAATCCTCCATTGCACCAGCAGCCAATGCAGTTCACGCAGCACAGGCATGATATGGCAGGATCTTGACTGCCCTGTCAACAACCTGGCCGTTGCATTCTGCACCAACAGCAGGCGATGGAGATCCTCGCCGCTGTATTCTGCACCAACTGCAGGTGACGGAGATCCACCCCCAGTAACCCTAGGATCAGAGCATTGCAATAGTCAAGACGAGAGGACACAAAGGCGTGAACCAACATAGGAAGGTCATCGGGTGGAACAAGGTGCTTTATCCGGGCGATATTCCTCAGATGGAATAATGAGGACTTGACAACAGCTGACACCTGTGCTTTAAGTGTCAGCTCATTATCGAGCACAACCCTGAGATTCTGCACCTTCTCAGAAGGTCTCAACTGGTCACCGCCTAGCACCAGGCCAGGCGGTTGCCCAGGAGTCAACTTCTCTACCCAGTGACCAGGGTCCACCACCAACACCTCAGTCTTATCTGGATTTAGTTTCAACCAGTTAGCACTCATCCAGTCCTGAATCTCGGTGAGGCAGTTGTTAAATACCGAGACAGCACTACTCTGTTCGGGTTCAAAGGAAAGATAGAGCTGAGTATCATCTGCATAGCAGTGAAAACTCAGCCCATACCACCTTATGATGTCTCCCAATGGCAGCATATACACTGTGAACAACATGGGGGACAGTACAGAACCCTGCGGAACCCCATAAGGCAGGGCAAAGGAGGCAGAGGAAAAAATTCCAGACACCACCCTTTGAGACCTGCCCATGAGAAAAGAATGGAACCATCCGAGGACCGTCCCCGACAGTCCACAGATTAACTGCAGGCATTCCAACAACACCCCATGATCCAAGGTGTCGAATGCTGCAGAGGGATCAAGGAGGATCAAGATTGAACGAGTCCTCCAATCCCTCACTATTAGGAGATCATTCATCACCCGAACTAGTGCTGTCTCAGTACTGTGCCTCTTCCTAAAACCTGACTGGAGAGGATCGTAGACTTCATGGGTGGTAAGAAACTTCTCGAGCTGCAACGCAATTACCTTCTCAATAACCTTACCCAAAAAGGGTAGGTTAGAGAACAGTCAGTAGTTCTCAAGATAGTCTGGGTCGCTGGATGATTTCTTTAAATGGGGAGTCACCACTGCCTCCTTTAATGGATATGGGAACACCCCTTGATCCAGTGAACACCAGACTATCTCCGTAAGGATCGGTCCGATGACATCTATACACCCCACCAGGAGGTGTGTTGGACCAGGATCCAAACTACAGTAAGCCAGTCTTAAGCCCAGGACAATCTTCATGATATCTACGATCGCTGGCCGGTCAAAAACTAACCAGACAGACCAGGTGTCTGTGCCCTCACATCGACCTCCACCGTACTCATTTGAACGAGCTGAACAGATCTCCGACTTGATGGAGGACACCTTATCTGCAAAAAATTGAGCAAACTCCTCATACTTATCTTGTGAAAAGGATCTCCAGCCCTGAAGACAGACTGGATTGCACAGTCTGTCCATGGCCTGAAAGAGCTGAGCCAGTCAATTTCTTGCTGCAGTAATCTCCCTGGACAGGGACTCTGCCTTCTTAAGGGAGATTTCTGATTGATAGTCCAAATATTGGGCAATCAACCTAAGTCTGTCCTCCTCCTCCAGGCCAGATTTCCGAAACCGACGTTCCAACCTTTGCCCCACTCTCCTCAACTCCCTCAAAGTCCCATCAAACCAAGGGGACTGAGGATGAAGAGGAAGGGGGTGAACTCGGACAGGTGCTATGGAATCCAGGGCCTCCAGTATCGCCCTATTATAGCGCATCACTAGATCTCCTGGATTCAAGCATTCCAATGGCCAACTCGATAGGTCCAGCACCACCAGTAGACCCTCTGGGGTTACACCCCTCAAAGGGTGGTACCGGACCATTTCCAAAGGGGCTGGTCTCACAGGGGGAGCTGCGAAACTGAACCTGATATACGTGGGTGAGTCGGTAAACCAGTAATCAATTTCACAGTAATGGAACTTCAATTGTGGACCAGAACACATAAAACAAACATGGAGCCTGCATGTTCCAGGACTCGCAACAATGAGTGTGAAAAGAAAACACTTTATATACGATGCCGCTTTTAAGCTACAAGTTATTGAACATGCAGACTCCATGAACAACTCTGCTGCAGCCAGGCACATTGGAATAAATGAGAAGCAGGTCTGCGAGTGGAAAAACAGAGGGAGATGTTAAACGAGCTCCCTAAGTCAAAAAATGTCTGCCATGGAGATTGTCCTGCATTCCATCAACTAGAGACAGACCTTAATAACTGGGTACTGGAATGCAGACAGAGCAGGTACGTAGTGATCTGCATGTCCATATGAATGCAGGCTCTCAAAATGGCCAAGTAAGAAAAATATCATTGTACTGGTACAGACACTTTTTTTTGGCTTCAGCTAGAACCTGAAATTGAGGATGATGACAATCCCTATACTGATGTTCTAACCAAGATGTTCATGGCTGAAAATTAAGTGTTGCACAGCTTTTCTGACATTGAGGAGGATGGCGACTGACTTTTAATTTGAAAACAGGACTTCAAGTACAAGTGTACCAATGAAATTTATTTTTATGAACATGTTACTCTTTTGTTTTTGAAATTAATGTGCCAGCTTTTTTGTAATAAATAATTTTTTCTGGACTTACATGGGTCAGTGATGTTTGCTGAAATTTGTTGCTTCAACTATGGGGGTCGGCTTATACATGAGTCAGCTTATACACATGTATATATGGTAGACACTCAAGAATGGACACACTCACTGTCCAATAATCAAGGTTCTACAGCAGATTAAATAAGTAGGATCTGCAGTGATATTATTGGCAGGAAAAATTGACAGACTAGGTAGGCCAACCAGTCCTTTTCAGCTGGTAAATTCTGTGTGTCAATGTACTTGAACATTGTATTTTTTAGAAAGGTACAGGAATGTTATAACAGAGCCCCTACACCACTCTTTTCATCAATTCTCCCAACATGCCATCAGACTTTACATTTTTTAAAGTAAGCCCATCCCCCTCAGAATAAAGGTCCCTCATCTGAGACTAGATTGATCCTTACCTACCGAAACCATGTTTTCATAGTTCTGCACCATCACTTCCTTGTGAAGCTCCTTCTCCTGTTTGCTTGACATCTTCCATTCCTCTTCAGAAAAAATAACAGCAACATCTTGAAAGGTTTCTGGTACCTGAAAAGACATGAGACATGTTTAATTGCCTTTGGTTTCACAACACACACTGAGAAATCTGCAACTTTTACACAGGATCCACAATCTAAAAGACTAAGGGACTTTGCTGGCACTCCCACAACAAGTAAAGATAGTGTAGATAGAAACTGTAATATAGAGCAGTAAAGGGGAAGCTGAGATGGAATAATGACATTAGGGAGTTGGAGATTGAGTCAGCCAAGTGAAGGGAGAGACCTAGCTAGAAGAAGGTAGTCTGCCTGAACATCAGGCATCTTGGGAATAAAATGTGTGACCTATAAGCAGCGGTTATACAAGCCCAGCTGGACATAGTTGTCATTATGGAAATATGGGTGACAAAATCCCAACAGTGACCTCGCTATCCCAATAGGTGTCCTATTCTGAACAGACAAGAAAATGGGCAGGAGAAGGGGTTACTCTGTACACTGAGATTGTATAAAATCAAAAGAGTATAAGAATCTTGGGGCATGGGGTAGAATGAATTTGGGTTCAGCTGATTAAGTAGGCAAGAACCTCAGAATGCTGGTGGTGGTGCATAAAGATCACCAAATCAGTTCAAGGAGGGCTGAAGGACGCTAGCAGGACCACCTCATAAGGGCAACCACTATGGAAACATAATAGCAATGGAGGAAATTCTACCAGATTGGGAAATGTTGGGGGATTAGGAGTGCCAAGAGCCAAGCTCTTGTAGATTAAATGCAGGGTGGCTTTCTTGTACAATGGGTGATGGAAATAACCAGAGATGGAGCCATCCTTGACTTGGTACTATCAGATCAGGACACAGTAGGTGGGGCCAGAGTAAAAGAGCCCCTGGGGATAAGTGATCATAACTCAGTGTAGTACAGCAATAGCCCTAGAAAACCAGCATCCCAAGTCAAAGACAGTGGTCTTGAATTTAAGGTCATCAGATTTTGAAGACATGGGGGGATCCTCTGTGACTAACTGAGAAAGTGGAAGGGATAGAAACATTGAAGATGTTGGCAGATAAAGACCTAATGGCCCATCCAGTCTGCCCTATTTTTGTCTCTCTACAGTTACACCGTAGACCCTACTTAGTCTTCAGACTTCCTCGTGCCTAACTTTCAAAATGCCCTTGTACCGCTACTTTCAAGATCCCCTTGTATCACTCTCCAGCACACTGTTCAGAGTATGGGGTCACTAGGGCACCTGCAATTGCAGTCCCCCTTCCAGGCAACATTAAGCTCACCACAACACTTTGTTTGGGGTAGAGGATTGCTAGGGCACCTCCAAGATGCAGTTTCCCTTCCAGGCAACATTAAGCTTCCCAAAGCAATCCATTTGGTGTAGAGAGTCACTGATAGCATGTAATAAGGGTGACTTTATTTTGGGCGAGAGCAAAAGGGTGATGACATTTGAGCGATTACATAAATGGTGACATGTAAATAAGGGCAATAAGTAAAATTCAGCGATTTCACCTTAGTGCAATCCCAAGTGGCAAAGTGCATTTCAGAGTGATATCTAAAGAAATAGTGGGGGGTCTGGGAGCAGAGCCCCCCACATCAATGAAGGTTGGAAAGATGCACTAGTAATATGGAAGCTGAAGGAAGATGGCAGCACAGTACCTGGTGTTCCAGAAAGGAAAATGTCTGCTCCTTCAAGGTAGATTCCTGTGCCACTGTAATAAGGAGATTGCAGATAAAATGCATTGGAGGTGCATTGAGACCAATAGTCTGAGGTGCTGTTACAGAGTGAATACTGTAGGCACGTTTCTCAGGATGCAAAATTTATGCAACATTCGCTATTGTTTTAGGTCACTTTTATTTCATGTCACCCTAACTGCAGGTGCTTTTATGTACAGTAGTCGTCATTTTGATGCTCGCTATATTTGCATTGCCCTTATCACATGGAATTGGGTTGCTGGGGCACCTGCAGGATGCAGTCCCCTTCCAAGCAACATTAAGCTCCCCACAGCACTCCATTCAGGGTAAAGGGTTGCTAGAGCACCTGCAGGACACAGTCCCCCTTCCAGGGAACATTAAGCTCCCCATAGCAGGGTAAAGGGTTGCTAGGGCACCTGCAGGACACAGCCCCCCTTCCAGGCAACATTAAGGTATTAACAGAAGCATCAGCCATCGGTGCCATCTTAATGCAGCCACTCTAGGTTTACAGCAAATTCTGCAGGCAGGCAGTCACTACCAGTGTCGGGAGTAGGGCTGCACTTTGCACGGCACTGATATCCTATTTCCCTATGCTATTCATTTTATACTGAATGCTCCATCCAGAATTCACCACTGTGCCCTTTACTCTGTGGTGGGCTGGTCGTCCCTTTTCACTAGCAGAATGATTCACACCTGCAGTTAGACTTCTAAAATGCTCCTGAATAAACTCCCTCCTTATATCTCGTCCCTATATCATTGTTCCTTCAGCTGTTTGCTCAGGAATTGTGTTTTCATCTTGTTAGATCTATAAGTTTTGCACCTGCCTTGGTAAAAGCTATATCATCAGCTACGCCATTCCCTCAGCTTGGAACAAAACTAAAAATCCTCCCTCAAGCTTTCGGAACTAGTTTCTCTTAATATGTTTAAATCCCTGATCAAAAAACGCCTAACTGATGGCTGCCATTGTAAGCTAGGCAAACTTAACCCTGCATAAGCACAAACTGTTCCTCCAAATTAATTTTATATTTTCCATATCTGCATCATTATGCTACTATCTGTTTTATATATTTGTAAATTCTCTGTAATTATATATTTGTGCTTTCCTGAACCACGTTGTTGTCCCCTTCAGCATTGTCAGTACCTCCTTGTAAATGAGCTTGCTCAATGGAGTTTTTCCTGGTGAAATAAACTTGAACTTGTACCTATCCCATGCATTCTTGAATCCTGTAAATTTTTTAACCTCTGCTGGGAGGCTGTTTCATGTATTCACAACCCTCTCTGTGAAAAAAATACTTTCCTACATTTCCTCTGAGCTTCCCCTTTCTAACTTCATAGTGTGGCCCCTTATCCTTGTGCGCCTTTTTCTTTGAAAAATGCTGCCTTCTTGTACCCTGTTTTTACCTGTAAGGTATCTGTATGTTTCTATCATATCCCCCTTCCCTTATTTCCTCTAGGGAGTACAAATTCAGCTTCTTAATCCCTTCTTCATAGGATCATTGATGCAGGCCCTGTGCCATTTTAGTTGCTCTCCTTTGTATTGTCTCCACCCTAGCTATGTCCTTTTGGAGATGGGGCCTCCAGAACTGGACATAGTACTCTGGGGGGGTCACCAGTGACCTATACAGGTGTATCACTACATCCCTACTTCTGGTGGTGATTCCCCTGCCTATGCAGCCCAGCATCCTATCTGCCTCCCCCACTGCCTTGTAAGACTGTTTAGCTATCTTCAGGTTATCCAAAATTATTACCCCCCCCAGTTCCTTTCCTGCTTTGTGACTGCTAGTTCCACCCCTCCCAATTGATATGTTGCATGCTTGTTTGTTTGGTTAATTGGGTAAAGACACTGGGACACACCCTTTTTCAGTTCCAACCTGAACACAATTACAGCAGTACAAAACAAACAATATAAATACACATACAAAGGCAACAAGTAATTAAAACCTTTTACAATCATGTAAGGCAAACAACCATGCATTCAACTTTCTTTTAAAACTATCAAGAGAGCAATCAGTTCTCAAATCCTTGGGCAAACTGTTTCAAAGAAAGATTTGTTAAGTAGAAAAGTTCCCCTGAAAGATCTGAGATTCAATGTAAAACTTCGGACACTCAGCAATTCAGTTAGAGGAAACTTTTCTGTCTCAGAAAGGGATTTAAATATTAGACAGCAAACAAAATACATAGAACAGGCATTAGGTGGTAACCAATCAAGGGAAAAATAGGGCAAACAATGGTGTGTACGAAGGGGAACTCCCAACATAAAGTATCAAACGTTATTATATACTACTAATAAAGCCTGGATTTCCCTCACTGACAGTTTATAATAAAGGCTTCCGGCATAATCTAGATGAGGTAGAAACACTCCAATTGCTATGGCCTTTCTAGTCTCAGGAGTAAAATATTGTTTCAATTTATAAATTACACCCAGCTTTTGATTAACCTTACGACTAACAGTTCTAACTTGAGCTTGAAAAGGGATCCGTACTAATTCCCGACACCCATGTTCCCGACATCGAAAATCCTGTCACCTAAATCCCAACTCGTTAAGTGGCCGACATGTCGATTGACCGAATTACGAAATCCCAACATATGTACTGCTTGCTGTAGGCAACCACTTTCCTTTAAACAGATGCACTCCACAAGTAGAAATGTTGTTTCTCAGTGCCACCCAGCTTATCCTCTGAACTTCCTCACACACCGAAGTGACAAATTCAGGCATGCAAGCATCCCAGATAGCTTGGACATCCTTAACAGCACTCTGCCATCTGAAAAAACAAAATAAGTCACAGTAATGGGAGCTGAAATAAAATTAAGATTGCTTGCTCTGCTGGTAGGCAAATTGATTACTTTTGCAGTTACTGGAGCGCGAATATTAACAAGCGCTAACACATGACAAGTGACCAAACAGCGAAAATTCCGGCAAGTGAAAATATTTAGTTCTACAGTATAAATGCTTCCCATAAGTGCTTTAAAAAACTAACCACCATATTTCATAATTTGAGTTCTTACTCTTACACTGCTTTCACTTTGTGATGTTCATTTTTATGGGCTAACGATACACAAAATAAAAATTAAAAAATATATATATATATATATTTAATACACTTATTTTGTGTTATTAACTTCCACTTACTGGGATGCATTTCAAGAGAACAGGAACTGCTCTTTTAAATCCATGAGGAGCAACTCTGATAAATGTGAAAAGACATAGGTGTGTGTAATGCAGTCTTATTCGTCCCTCAGTATTCAAACTCACGTTTAAATTTTTCAGTCTGCTTACTGCAGTTGGTCTCTCCTTCTCTTTGTAAGTATGTCTATGTATATATGGCCCATTCTGCACAGGCTAGCAGTTGTAGTCACAGTTTGGTGTGTCCGTGCTGTGCTCTGTCACTAAGCACAATGACTGCATTCCCAATCAGCTTTTATAGCATTTCAGCTCCGTGCAGAGGAAAATGGTCATGTGGAATGTGCATCATGTGACTGGTGATGCGCATACACTCTCCCAGCTCACTTTCACACCGTTGCCTAGCAGCAGTTACCGCGCTACAGACAGAATTTCACACTTCGCGGCTGTGGAATATTTCAAGAATTACGTGAAATCTGCAAGATATTCCGTGGAGCGAAGTTTCAGGACTTCGCCCATCTCTAATATCTTTAATCCCACACATTGTCCTACTTCACTTTCATGGTAAATACTTCTGGTAAGTCAACTGCAATGTTCCTCTGTGCTCAGTGTATTATGTTGAGGCAGCAGAAATTAAAACTGTTGGGATTTTATATTTCGGTCAATCGACATGCCAGGCACTTAACGGGTCGGGATTTAGGTGACGGGATTTTCGATGTCGGGAACGTGGGTGTCGGGAATTAGTACCTATTCCCTTGAAAAGATAGGCCGGTGTCCAACAAGGCCCCCCCAAGTACTTACATTCATAAACTTGTTCAAGAGGAACACCATAGGAACCACGAAAAACTAAACTAGGATTGCTACACAAATGAAAGAGAGTCCCAAACAACATGGCTTTGGTCTTGGATGAGTTAAAAACCAAAGCATTCTCACCAAACAAGTGACAAACTGAAATGAAGTCCTGCTCCAAACAATAAGTTAACCCTTAGACTGCTGACAGAATTAGAACGTATTGGAGTTCTGGACTGATATATCAGTCCACAGCCCTGCAAGGGTTACTGACGCTAATGAATGAGATTGAGTAAAAAGTATCAAATCATCAGCATAAAGTAAACTATCACAGGTTAAGCAAATAGAAGACAAGGGATTAATGAACAAAGAGAACAAAAGACTGCCCAAAATAGACCCTTGGGGCAGGGGCGTAGCTACAAGGGTGCAGGGGGTGCAGTGGCACCCAGGCCCATGAGATTTGAGGGGCCCAAATCATAATTTTAATGTTTATTTAAAACTGGGAAGGGGCCCTGTAACATCGCCTTGCACCCAGGCCCTCTGGGAATTTGCTACATTACTGCCTTGGGGAACACCAGAGTGCATGGGGTAGCTAGAAGAAACAGAAGAACCTACAGTAACATAAAGTAAATGATTAGATACATATTTCTAAACCAAGCAACCACATTTTCAGAGACTCCCAAGTCACCCAATCTTACACTAAACAATAAGTGGTTTATTAAATCAAATGCTGTGGTCAGGTCCATGAACACCGCTCCAAGCATAAGACCATTATCGAAACCACCGAGGACAGCAACTGTGAACCTGATCAAGGTAGTCTCAGTACCGTGATTAGACTGAAAGCCATGGTGTTGGGGACAGAGTACATCGTACTTCTGTAAGTAAGAAGTAATTTGTTTCTTGACAATTTTTTCAAGGGGTTTACTCAGAGGATTATGAATAGAATTTAGGCAAAAAATCATCTAACCCAGATGCCCCTGATTTCTTGGGAATAGGAACAACTCTAGAGCATTTCCACTTAGAGGGAAAGGAGCATGAAATTAAACAAATTAAAAATAGAGTACAAGGAACCAGCAATATAGGGGGCTACAGATCTGATGAAATTGCTATCTAAACCTTCCCCACAGTATTTATCAGGTATGGTCAACAATAATTTAAAGACATCTTTCTGAGAAACAGAACAATAATAAAAAGGGGGTCTACCAAGTGGGCCAGGTGGTTTGTAGCAGTTATCTTAAGCCCACTGTCATAATAGCTAAATGAATCTGAAAATTTTGATCCAAACAGATTTGAAATGTCAGTAGAGTCTGTAACTACCCCCAGATGATTTAGACAATGACTTGCTATCACACTTATCCTGGGGTGGAAATCCATCGCTTGCAGCTAGTGCAGAATTCTGCAGCCTGGCTTTTGGTGGGAACCTCACGGTCCTGTCATACTTCCCCAGTGCTATGCGGTCTGCACTGGCTGCCAGTACAGTGGCAGATTACCTTTAAAATTGGTCTTTTGACCTATAAAGTGCTACACGGACAGGGCCGGGACTACCTGAAAGAGCTTCTGGTACCCTATTGCCCTGGGCGATCGCTCCGCTCAGCTGATATGGGGTTGATAGAGATTGCAAGGGTGTGTTTAAAATCTTCTGGGGCCCCAGCATTTATGCATGTGGCCCCATCCCTTTGGAACTCTCTACCCTGTCAGTTACGGGTGTGCACAACCGTGGAGAGATTTAAACAAGCGTTAAAAACATACCTCTGGCAACAAGCTTTTGGTGACTGATGGATTGAATTTACCTGTATTTCCTGTTTTATAATATATATGTGTTGTGTACCATGATATGTTTTAATTAATTGTAAGATGCCTTGACACTTGAAAGGTGCCATAAAAATAAAGTTATCATTATTATTATTATTATTAACTTACAAAAGAAGTCGAATGCATTACCGCAATCTGGTATGCAGTCCAAAAAGGACCCATCAATTTCCAACATATACACATGTAAGGCAGACATATCAGCCCGCTTAAAATTCCTGAGCTGCAGAAGATGGGCAGGGACTCTGGAGTACTTGAAGCTTAATACACAATTAATAGTTTGGTGGTCTCTGGCAGAGTCAGGGAAAGTCCCAACCAAAGACACTCTCTGGGGACTGGGAGTGATCACCCAGTCTAAGATAGAGTGCTTACCTATGGCTATATTTAGCCTAGTGGGATCAAAAATAAGCTGGAACAGAGAGAAAGACTGTAATACATTCTCTAAACCGAAGCTATCGGACAATGCCCAGTTCACATTAAAATCACCAAGCATTATGAAGTCAGGGCCACCCACAAATTTAGAAATACAGACCAATAGATGTTTCAGGCCTGCGGAACCACAGTCTGGTGGAATATACATGCCACCTAGCTAACTTGGTACCCCGAAAACCAATCCTATAACCAGCCAATGATTCTGGCAGACACTTTTCACACAACTCAAACCAACAGTAACCTGTAAGTGATCCTTAAAATAGTTACCCCACCCCCTTTCTTCTTCCCTTTTCTGTTAGTCCTTACCATGCGATACCATGGGAGTGCACACAAATGGTCACCTAAGTTAGGTTTCAGCCATGGTTCAGAAACAAGAATTAAATCAGGTTTGGAGCCATGAGCAATGTTTTCGATGTCAGCCAGTTTAGGTAGTAAACTCTGAATGTTCAAATGTATCAGTTTACGACCATGTGTTGTATACCAGGGAATAGAGGGAGGGGCATCAGCATTAGCCACATCCACTGGCCCGGGGTTCAATTCAACATCCTCAGCAAGCAGAAGTAACCGAAAACAAATTGTCTCAAGCAACTGGTCATGGAACCAACTCGGCAGAAGGCAATACTGGACCTTACGCTCACAAACAGGGACAGTGTGATGGGGGTAACAGTGGGGGAGCACCTGGGTAACAGTGACCACCAGTCATTGTGGTTTGAAATCACAGAAAGAGCAGAACCAAACCAGACAAAAACACGTATCCTGGATTTTAGGGGGGCAGACTTTGGGAAAATGGGGAGATACTTGAAAGAGGCATTAAGGGAATGGGACAGGAATCAGGGGTTGAGGAACAGTGGCAGTATTTAAAATGGGGATTACAAGAACAACAGAATTATGCATTAAGTAGGTTAGAAGAGGAAAAGGAAGAGGAGACCATTATGGTTTTCCAAAGAGGTAGCAAAGAAAGTGAAAGCCAAAAGATTGTGCATTCAGGCAATACAAAAGACACAGGCAGAAGGGATAGGGAGAAGTACCAGGAGAAGCAAAGGGAGGCAGGGAGGTCAGTAAGGAAGCCAAAGCTCAGACAGAAGAACACATTGCAAAATCAGTGGGTAGAGGGGACAAACCTTTACAGGTACATAAGTGAAAAAAGAAAGACAAAGGAGGGATAGTGAGACTGAAGGGGAGGATGGAGCCACGTGGAGGATGACAACAGTAAAGCTGACATATTGAACAGGTATTTCTGCTCAGTCTTTACTAAGGAAGAGGAGGGTAATGGGTCTGAATGGAGTACAAGGGGTGAGAATGGTGCAGAAATGACAAGTCCCTTTACACGAGAAAGGGTCCTGAAGGAACTGGAAGTAATAAGAGTTGATAAAGCAATGGGGCCAGATGGGGTGCACCCCAGGGTCCTTAAAGAACTAAGAGAGGTGGTGGCTGACCTCTGGCTATCCTGTTTAGCCAATCACTGGAAACAGGGAGGTACCCAAAGACTGGAGGACAGCAGATGTAGTCCCCTTATACAAAAGTGGGAACAAAGAGGAAGCAGGGAACTACAGACTAGTCAGCCTCACCCTGTAGTGGGGAAGATCATGGAAGCACTACTGAAGGAGAGATTGGTGGAACATCTGGCTGTCAATGGACTACAGGACCCAAGGCAGCATGGTTTCACCAGGGGAGGTCATGTCAGACCAACCTCGTGAATTTTTGACTGGGTGACTAGGAGGTGGATCAGGGGAGTGCAGTGACATGGCCTCTGGACTTCAGCAAGGCCTTTGACACTGTGCCACATAGAAGACTATTACACAAACTGGGGAATATGGGTGTGGCAGGACAGTAGTGTGGTGGGTAGGTAACTGGCTGGGTGGCAGGACACAGAGGGTGGTGGTAAATGGCTGTCACTCCACAGAGGGAAGAGGATCAGTGGGTACCACAGGGATCAGTGCTGGGACCGGTCCTATTCAACATTTTCATCAGTGACATTTGCAGGATCTAGAAGGCAGAATTTCACTGTTCGCTGATGACACAAAGCTCTGTAATAGAGTAGACACACAGAGGGTGTAGACAGAATGAGAAGCGACCTGCAGAAACTTGAAGAATGGTCAAGGGTTTGGCAGTTGAAATTCAATGCAAAGAAGTGCAAGATAATGCATATGGGGCACAAAAACCCTGGCACAATATATCAGTTGGGGGGTGAGGATATAGCATGCACCAAGCAGGAAAGGGATCTTGGGGTTGTCACTGGTTTGTCTGTTTGCAGATGACACCAAGATCTGCAACAGAGTAGATGATCCAGATGGGGTGGGCAGAATGAGAAGAGATCTGGATAAACTAGCAGAATGGTCAGAAGAGTGGCAACTGGGATTTAATGCAAAGAAGTGCAAAATCATGCACATAGGGAAGAGAAACCCTGAAGCCACTTATAGGCTGGGAGGGAGTTTAGCAGTCACAAAGGAAGAAAGAGACTTGGGCATCATCATCACTGATGACCTGAAATCATCCAAGCAGACTCTGTGCAGGTAGGTAAGGCTAGGGGGTGTTAGGGTGTATTAGTAGGGGGTATCACAAGTCGTAAGAGGGAGGTAATAATCCTCTGTACAAGACATTGGTTAGGCCCATCTGGAGTACTGGCGTGCAGTATTGAGGCCACACCTTCACAAGGACATTAACCAAATTGAGGCAGTCCAGAGAAGGGCAACCAAAATGGTGCAGGGACTGCATCAGAAGACATATGAGGACAGATTAACGGAGCTCAATATGTATACCCTTGAGCAAAGGAGGAGAGAGGTGATATGATCGAGACATTTAAACACCTTAAGGGCATAAACAAGGTGAAAGAGTCTAACATGTTTAAATATAAGAAAAATAGCAGGACAAGAGGACACAGCATGAGATTAGAGGGAGGCCGATTAAGGGGGAATGGAGGAAATTTTTTCACAGAAAGGGTGGTAGATGCATGGAATGGCTTACCACAAGAAGTAGTGGCTATGAATACAGTGCAGGGCTTCAAACAGGCATGGATAGGCATAAGGGAGCAATACAATGACTATGAATAGATAGGTCACTGACATAGCAAAGGCCATATGGCACATTTATAAGGTAGAAAAAGAAATGGGCAGACTGGATGGGCCTTATGGTCCTTATCTGCCTATCAACTTCTATGTTTCTATGTTTCTCTGTCATACTGATCCAATGTAAGGAAACAGGTGACAAGGCAGCAGGTAAAGCAATAGGATGCTGGGATGTATAGGCAGGGGCATCACCAGCAGGAAAAGGGAGGCCAATTCCACTACAAGACACTAGTGAGGCCCCACCTGGAGTACAGTGTACAGTTCTGGAGACCATACCTACGTAAGGACATAGACAGGTAGAGAAGGTTCAGAGGAGGGCAACAAAGATGGTGCATGGATTGCATCACAAGTCCTATGAAGACAGGTTGAAGGAACTGAACATGTACTCCCTGGAGGAGAGGAGGGAGGAGGGGATATGATAGAGACATACAAGTATCTTACAGGGAGGAACAGGTGCAGGAAAACACTATTTTTAAGCAAAAAGATGTTCCAGGACTAGAGGGCATGGGATGAAGTTGGAGGGAGGACGATTCAGAGGAAACATGAGAAGAATTTTCACAGAACAGGTGGTGGACAAGTGGAACACCCTGCCAGAGGAAGTGGTGGGGGCTGAAACAATCACGGGATTTAAGAATGCATGGGATAGACATAAAGGAATTCTAGAGGTCAGGGGTAAGGGGCAACAGACTTCTAGGAAAACAAACTGAACTTAAAAGCTCAAATGGGCAGACTGGGTGGGCCATAGGCCCTTATCTGCCGACACTGTCTATGTATCTATGTATCTATGTCTCAAGAAAGAAACAACATTCCCTCCGCCTTTCCGATAAAAGCTTCTGCCAAGGGTAAATAGAGATGAACCACTTAAGTAAAACAGTTTCTTATCCCTGGTATATATTAAACTATCAAAGCAATGGTTGTAATAAAATTAGTTACATTACGATCACCCTCTATCCTAGTTAGGGAATCTTGCAAACATAAAATATCCCCACATAAGAATAATAATAATATGATACCACAACTAACAATAATGGCCTTACTAACCGTTTTAATCAGGCCTTTCAAATAACTAACCCTTCACAGATTGCACAGAACCCTCTGGCTCCAGCTCCTCAACTCCCTCTGGCTCCAGCTCTTCAGCTCCCTCTGGCTCCAGCTCCTCAGCTCCCTCTGGCTCCAGCTCGTTAGCTCCCTCTGGCTCCAGCTCCTCAGCTCCCTCTGGCTCCAGCTCCTCAGCTCCCTCTGGCTCCAGCTCCTCAGCTCCCTCTGGCTCCCACTCCTCAGTTCCCTCTGGCTCCTTCAGACTCCGGGAGCACTTGTCCACACCTCTCTGCATAAGCTGCCACTGTAAACGCTGCTGCGTTTAGCAGCCTGATGCTTTTAAATCTCTCAATCCCACAGACTGGGCTGCCGCCACCAATCAGAGGGAAGGGTGCAGCAAGGCTGTGGGAGATAGGCAATGCAAGGATGTGTACAGTCGCTACAGTAACACACGTTGCAAGGGGGTGCGGTTAGGGAAAACCTGGGACCGGCTTCAACAGCACAGGTAATTAAGTAACTACAGCACAGTTCACTCATAAAAGACACAGCAGCACAATTCACTTTTAAATGCCACTGATAACAGACAATAAAATAGCTCCAGCACTGTATACAGTAACAGTTTCTGCAACAACAACAACAACATGAATCCAGCAGATGAACAATTGTTCGAGTGGCAAGCAGAGCAGATGACAGCCCAGAGTTTAACAGTGCTGACAGTCTACGTATAACACTCATGGTCCTCACAAAATTAGATTTATCACCAATAAATGCAGTTTCTTGTTAATATAACAGCTTGTGACTTAGGACCATCAGTGCTCCTAGATAACTGAGCCCCAAGTGCATGATTTTGCACTTTTTTTGCACTGAAACCCAGCTGCCAGATGTGTGACCATTCTTTTGGCTTATTTAGATTGCCTCTTATTCTTTCTACCCCCTCCGTGTGTCTACTCTGCTGCAGAGTTTTGTGTCATCTGCAAATAGGCATACTTTCCCTTCCAGTCCATCTGTGATGTCATCAATAATTATATATTAAAGAGAACTGGGCCTAGTACTGACCCCTGTGGCACACCACTGGTCACCTTGCCCATTCCAGAGTGGATGCCATTTACTACCACCCTCTGACTCCTTTTTCCTAGACAACTCTCTACCCATTTAACTACTCTACTGTATTTTAGTCCCTACTCCCAGGCTCTCTAGTTTGTTTTCCAGTCTCCTATTCAGAAAAGTGTTGAAGGCCTTACTGAAATCCAGGTAGTCCATGTTGACAGCTCCTGCAGTATTCACTTCCCTGATTACCCAGCCAGATAACTTGATTAGGTTAGTCTGGCAAGATCTCCCCCCGTGAAACCATGCTGTCTCGCTGGCAACAAGGTATTCCCCAATCCTTTCCTTAAGTAGTGATTCCATTACCTTACCCACTACTGACATCAGGCTGACAGGCCTGCCTCCTTCCATTATCCACTCTTGTGAAGTGGGACTATATCTGCCCTCTTTCACTCCCCCAGCACCTCCCCCGTTTCCAATGACAGGTTGAACAGGGCTGCCAGAGGTGCAGCCTGTTCCTCCCCAAGTTCCCTCAGCATCCTGAGGTGTATCTTGTCAGGTCCCATTGCCTTGTCCACTTTTAATTGCACTAGTTCCCTAAGGACTCCATCATCCATAAAGGGACTAGTGTCCACCTCCCATCCCTTAATGCCCTTGTTCTTAACCAGTGGCTTGTTATGGACTCTCTCTTCAGTAAATTCTGAAGTATTTGTTCAGTATGTCTGCTTTTTGGAGGTCCTTTGCCACGCACATCCCTCCTTCTTTCAGACTTATTATCCCTCCTTTGGTCTTTCGTTTTTCACTTATAATATATATAAAAAAGTTATATTCCCCTTTTTTACCGATTTTACAATATTTTTCTCTGTTTGTGCTTTTGCCACCCTAACCCCCTTCCCTGCCTCCCTTTGTTTCTCCTGGTAACTCTGCCAATCCTTCTCCCTCTGTGTTCTTTTTTACCTTCTAAATGCCATCTTTTTTGCTCTTTTACCACTAATTCTTCTGAGAACCATGGTGGTCTCTTTTTCCTCTTGCTGTTGCTAACTTGCTTGGCATATATATTTGTAATCTTTTGGATACCCTTTTTTAATTTATATAGGATAAGAAATAGACAGAGTGGAACATCAAAGTGAGTCTGACAGAGGTCACCAAAGCTTGTCTGAAGCAGTCAGGGAAAAAAAACAGAAAATAAATAAATCCAATTTGGTATACAAGAGAAGTGAGAGAAGCAGTAAGAGCAAAAAGGGTAGCATGAAAAATGTACAGGGAGGATCAGTCTGAGGACAACAGGGGTGTATACCTAAGGAAGCTAAAGGAGACCAATAAAGCCATCAGGAAGGCAAAGGCAGACATACAGTTATGGACAGATGATGGCACTGAAGAGAACAAGGATTTATTTTGGTATATCGAAGAGAAGAGAAGGGAAGGGAAGGGAAGGACCAAAGAAGTTATAGTGGGATTGCAATCAGGAAGGAACTGGGTACACAAAGATGGGAAGAAGGCTGGCAGCCTCAATGAACACTTTTGCTTGGCATTCACAGTGGGTGGTGGGGGTCAACTTACTGTGTAGGGCACCTGAATATAGAGGGAATGCAGAAGCTGGAATCTGGACCATAACTAGGGGAAAGGGTGCTTAAGGGGCTAGGAACATAGAGGATGGACACGTCTCCCAGTCTGGACAGGTTGTATCCTAAGGTGCTAAAAGAATTAGAGCAGGAACTCACAATGTCTCTAGTGGATTTGCTCACCTGTTACATAGGGTGGTCCTGGCTAACTGCAGGGGAGCTGACATCACCCTCCTCCATAGGAGGGTACCATGCCAACTGAGCAAATATATATGAGCAAACACAATTTGAGCAATGCTGGGGTTGGCAGTATAGCCTAGAGTTTAGAGTAATGAGCTGTGAATGAGCTTGGTATATCCAGCAGATCTGGGTTTGATTTTCACAACCTCCACTTGCATACTGTGTGATTCCGAGCAAGTTACTTAAACTCTTCAGTGTTCCCAGGTCGCTCCTGAAAAAAGGCACTTGTGCCTAGTGGGCCTATCCAGTTACCAAAGACTAAAAAAAAAAAAAACAAACAAACAAACAAAAAATACACAGAGTGAAGCACATTACAGCTACATATCTAAACCTTTAGCTGGAAATTATTCAGTAATCCACGTAAATAATCCAAGTGGCTACATGCTGCATACTGTGACAAAATCTCTGCCAGTCCCTATTTCAGATGTTCAGGTATGTCCTAGCTTACTCATTACCCATTTCATCACCTGTCTGCACCTGTTACACATCTTATTATCAACAGGTGCAGCCAGGTAATTAAACACATATCCCTGTTTTTCTCTCCCTCTGCACTCACCCATGGGCTGTAGCTCTGAACCCCCTATTCTATAGGATAGGATAGCATTAATATAGACATATTAAATTTATGATAAAAAAGGGGACAGTGTACTGCTAGTTTGGTTACTTTAACCAGAAGATAAAGTTACAGTTTTTGGGGACCTGTTTGTATAACTAGCTTTGACCTTTGTAAGGAAGTATTGAGAGGTACATGTGAGATGCCTATCTGTATAACTAGCTCTGACCTTTGTAAAGATGTATTGAGAGGTACATGTGAGATGCCTTATTTAATTGTCTTTGGATTACAACTGAATTTTTAATTGCTGTATTGTCTTCTTGTGAATTTTTAAACTTTGTACTTGTAATGACCTACGTGTCGAACAATAAAGTACTTTACTTACTACTAGGAGTCTAACTCCATGCTGCACCTTGACACTGGGGATCACTGTAATTGCAGAATCACTCATTTTGTAAGGTCACTCCTTTTGCAGTCACTCATATGTATTCACTCAAATGTATTCCCCCATATTGATGCACTCAGTTGATGTGCTACCCCACAGGAGTTGGAGCATTGGATGATCCAGAGAACTGCAGGTTGATTAGCTCGACCTCTACAGTGAGGAAGCTACTCAAGACCATTACTGAATCGAACATGGTAGACTTTCTAGAGGCAAATGCCTCACTTATCTTAAATCCTTCAGATTTACTTTTACTACAAGAGAAACAAAAAGCACTCCACAGTGAACACTGTGCTGTAGCCAATGAGCCAAGCAAATATCAGTCAAACAGAAAAGCTTGGCACCAGTATCAGTTGCATAAATAGTTCAATGTAATAAACACTCACAGGTCACGAGTCCATAAAAGCATATCACAGCACAGCACACATGGGGACTGAGCTCCCCTCTTATTTTCACTACAGCCTGCTAGTTATTTGGTGGTTCTGGTTCTTCAAACATGCCTTGTCTGCTCTTGACCCACCATTGTTACTAAACAGTTCCTCACAGGCTACCTTGTTCATTCCTTTCAGGAACTTGAAGGTCTCCATCATATCACCCCCCGACATGCCTCCAGTGAGCATATGTTCAGTGCCCTAAGCTGATCCTCATAAGATCTTCCATATTGTCCCTGAATCATTTTTGTTACCCTATGCTGGGCTGCCTCCATCCTGTCCCTGTCACACTTTGGGTGGGGACTCCAGAACTGGGTACAGCATTCCAGCTGGGCGAGTTAAGGTGTACCTCCATTTCACACAAGAAGGTGTCAGTCCCCACTCAGGTTACTGCTACCAGTATGGAAGGATATGGAAACAATTGGGAAATGCAGATAACAACAGCAGTTAACAACAGTTGGCAGACTGTAGCAATTCGCCTGCAGCTACAAAAAGAAGCAGGACCATCCCCAACACCTTTTAAGGGGGTATTGCTCAGGCAGCTGGTTATGGAACCCACTAGAGATAGGGCAGTGCTGGGCCTGGTATTTTCGATCAGGGACAGCATTGCAGATGTCACAGTGGGTAGTCCCTTGGGTGCATGCCGTCACTGTACTGTGTATTCTGACATATGGATTGGGCAAGAGAGAAAAAAAAAACACACTGTGATGAGGGTCCTCGACTTCAGGAGGGCAGATTTTAAAGAAATGGGAGACTACCTCAGTTAATAATACATTGAGGGCGATTGCTGAGGGTGAGTGGAGACATAATGGAAACAGATCAAATAGGAAATAGCTAAAGCAACGGCATGATGTCTGAAGGAAGCAAGCAAAGGAAGGAGGAGGAAGAGGGTGCTTTATTTCTCAATGGGGGTGGTAAACGCAGTGAAGGAGAAAACAAACAGTATAAAGGAAGTACAAGGATACCCAGACAATGTGGACAGGGAGCTATATCTGGAAAAACAAAGAGTGGCAGGAAGGAGGGTGAGGGCAGCTAAGGCACAAACATAGCAGAGGATTGCCAAGGAGGTCAAAAATGAGGGTAAGCCTTTCCTCAGATACATGAGTGAAGTGAGGAAAGCAAGGGATGGGATAGTGAGAATTAGGAGAGTGGACAGTGCTGTGCAGAAGATGACTGGGAAAACACTAGAATTGTAAATGAGTACTTCTGCTCATTCTTCACAGTGGGGGGGGGCAACATGTATCAGCAGGCTCTGGGAGGAGTGAACACAAGTCCATTTTCAGAGGAGAGCGGTCAGAAGGGACTGGAGGCATGAAAGGAGAACAAGGAGGTAGGACTGGACGGGATTCACCCAAGGGTTCTAAAAGAACTGAACACAGTGCTAGCCACCCCTCTAGCAACATTGTTCAGCACCTCATTGAAGATGGAGGTGGTTCAGTTTAGTTTCGTTTGTTAAACACATTGCAACCAAACACTCCGAAGGGGTGGCTAAAATTACATACAGTATACCATTTGCAAATAGAACTACAGAAAGAACAGTAATACAAAATACACAGTATTTCAGTAGTACAAAAATACATACTAAAAACTCTATATAAAATTCAAAAAGAGGACTGGAGGAGGCCTGATGTGGTCCCTCTGCACAAGAGCAGCAGCAGGAAGGAGCCTAGCAACTACAGGCCAGTCAGTCTCACATCAGTGGTGGGGAAATTAATTCACACCCTGCCGAAGGAGAGACTGATAGAGTACCTGGGGGTATACAGGCTGCAGGACCACCAGTAGCATGGTTTCACGGGAGGGGGGCAGTAACTACAGGCCAGTCAGTCTCACATCAGTGGTGGGGAAATTAATTCACACCCTGCCAAAGGAGAGACTGATGGAGTACTAAGGTATACAGGCTGCAGGACCACCAGTAGCATGGTTTCACGGGGGAGGTAGTAACTACAGGCCAGTCAGTCTCACATCAGTGGTGGGGAAATTAATTCACACCCTGCCAAAGGAGAGACTGATGGAGTACCTGGAGGTATACAGGCTGCAGGACCACCAGTAGCATGGTTTCGCGGGGGGGTAGTAACTATAGGCCAGTCAGTCTCACATCAGTGGTAGGGAAATTAATTCACATCCTGCCGAAGGAGAGACTGATGGAGTACCTGGGGGTATACTGGCTGCAGGACCACCAGTAGCATGGTTTCAAGGTGGGGGGGTAGTAACTATGGGCCAGTCAGTCTCACATCAGTGGTGGGAAATTAATTCACACCCTGCGGAAGAGAGACTGATGGAGTACCTGGGGTATACAGGCTGCAGGACCACCAGTAGCATGGTTTCACGGGGAGGTAGTAACTACAGGCCAGTCAGTCTCACATCAGTGGTGGGGAAATTAATTCACACCCTGCCGAAGGAGAGACTGATGGAGTACCTGGGGGTATACAGGCTGCAGGACCACCAGTAGCATGGTTTCACGGGGGAGGGTAGTAACTACAGGCCAGTCAGTCCACATCAGTGGTGGGGAAATTAATTCACACCCTGCCGGACGAGGAGACTGATGGAGTACCTGGGGTATACAGGCTGCAGGACCACCAGTAGCATGGTTTCACGGGGGGGGTAGTAACTACAGGCCAGTCAGTCTCACATCAGTGGTGGGGAAATTAATTCACACCCTGCTGAAGGAGAGACTGATGGAGTACCTGGGGGTATACAGGCTGCAGGACCACCAGTAGCATGGTTTCACGGTGGGGGAGGGTAGTAACTACAGGCCAGTCAGTCTCACATCAGTGGTGGGGAAATTAATTCACACCCTGCTGAAGGAGAGACTGATGGAGTACCTGGGGGTATACAGGCTGCAGGACCACCAGTAGCATGGTTTCACGGGGGGAGTAGTAACTACAGGCCAGTCAGTCTCACATCAGTGGTGGGGAAATTAATTCACACCCTGCCGAAGGAGAGACTGATGGAGTACCTGGGGGTATACAGGCTGCAGGACCACCAGTAGCATGGTTTCACGGGGGGGGGAGGGGGAGGTCATGCCACACAAATCTCAGATTTTTTGACTGGGTGAGTAAGAAGGTGGATCAAGGGAGGGCAGCGAATGTGGTCTATGTGGACTTTAGTAAGACCTTCAGCACACTGCCACACAGGAGGCTAGTAAAGAAACGAAAAAGCCTGGGGGTTGGGGAGAAAGGAATAAGCTGAGTAGTAAATTGGTTGAAGGATAAGAGGCAGAGAGTGGTGGTAAATGGCAGACATTTGGGGTATGTGAGAATTACTAGTGGGGTACCACAGGGATCGGTGCTGGGACAGGTCCTCTTCGGTGTCTTCATAGGTGACATTGCTGAGGATCTGGAGGGGAAGGCAGGGATCGACAAATTTCAAAATGGCATGCTAGTCCCGGACAACTGGTCTGGTCAAAAATGGTAGTCCCAGAGTTCCGAGTGGTAGTCCAATACGCTTATATGAAAATTTTAACCAAACATCTATAGAAATAAATTACATGGTGTGTCTGGGGTTGTACTATTGTATTAGGATGGATGTAGATGTAGAAGAACTGTGTAAATCGAGAAAAACAATATTGAGTGACTGACTCTCCATCCAATTCCTTTCTTTTCTGAATGTTAATACGGCAGGTCCAGGGTGGGACCGGTGTACCGTGTGTAGGGGTACCGTACCCCGTACCAGATTTTGGGATGCCAAAAAGAGGACACCTAGTTCCCCGATGAGCCCTGGTGCCAGACCCCGAGTAAACAGGTTTAAAATCTCCACTTCCTTCACAGCTCATATACAAGGGGAGGTCCTAGGTACGGTAGGAGAAGAGACAGAGTAAAAAAATTATAAAAAATAATAATAATAATACAACAGGATATTGAATTGAAGGTACATGAAGAATATTTGGCAGCTGGAAAAGAGGACATGTGCTCATAAAGAGGACATCTGGTGGTGACCTAACTAACCATGTGCAGGCTGAAGTCTGTTTCAGAAGAGATTGGATAATTGTAGTGAAATGAAGCCAAGGCCATCAATCAACAAGCCATTCTGTGAATATAGCATGACTGTCATCAAGGGTAGACTGACTAGAGATTGGGAAGACAGGAAGATGATGATGGAGCACTACTAGAGTACTTGCATCGGATCATCATCACTCATCAGGAGAAAAAGCGAAGCAGCAGCGACACCACCAGCAGTAGATGTAGCAGCAGTAGCAGCATGCCCATGAACATGTTAGTTCCTGGACCACAGAGCAGCCAGTGGTTAATTGCAGGATCAGGATTAAATTCATGCAGTTCAGGACCTTCTACCGCTATCTGCAGGAGAGACTGTAGTGTGTCATCAGAAAGCCGTGTCCGTCTTTTGTTTTGATAAGGTTCTGAATAGAAAAACTCTTCACACTTAGCAGTTGAGACACTCATAGTTATTAGTATTTCGACTAAGTCAAGAATAATGTGCCCAATCTGTGGTGGTTTCTTTTAGTAATTTTGTGGAGACCTGCAAATCGCTTGTCAGCTGAAGATTTAAGCAGCATTTTAAATGCAGCATACTCAGACTTTATATGTTCTTGCTGCTCTTCCGTGAAAAAATCAAAGTATTTAACCAGGTTTGCCAGTTCACAGGTCCCAAACACCGCTAGTTGGTCTCTCGGCAGATCAAACTGCTTGAAATCTAAACAGCTGAACCATTTGAGAGGCACCTCTGAGAAATTTTTAAACCTCTCATCTATGTACGTTATCGCTGCATCTATTAAATTCTGCAATTGTGTATCTCTTACAAAACTGACTTCTGGGCAGTTGCCTCTGAATGGGAAAAGAACAATCCTCTCCTCCTCCTCCTCCTCCCTCCCTCTTGACACAACATACTCCATCCATTTCTGTTCAGGTTTGTAATGGCTAAGGAAAGTTGCCATGTATTTCCCTGGTGATGTTTTCAGCCCGTAGCTGGAGTAGGCAGGTCTCAACAAGTTGTGGAACTTCCAGTATTACTATGTCATCTCTTTGAAACTGGAGTGACAGGTTTTTAGTATTGGCAGGAAGTCTTGTAGTAATATAGGGATTTTACAAACTGTACACTCTGTACTTCCTTTAAGAGGGCCTTTGTTCTAGAACCTTCATCACCAGCAGCAGAGGATGCATGTTCTAGGTGTTGAGCGACACTGGGTAGATTAACCTGAACTGCATGAACTGACCGTGACCTACTGGCAAGCTCATCTCACTTGTTTTATAGCACTAAAGTGAGCAAGATCAGTATCCATGACATTAGCAATTTCTTTTAGTTCTCTCATTTTTTGGGACTGTAATGATAAAACTTAAATATTCCTTGAGAGTACTTTCAAGCTTTGACACAAATGTATTTTTTTTACCACATCAAGAACTGCCAGCTCTAACTTATGGGCAACACAGTGTATTACAATTATTTGAGGACAGTGTTCCCATAACTTTGCTATGGTTCCTCCTCTTTCGCCCATCATGACACTGGCCCCTCAAAATTTGCTGAAACAAGGAATGGCCCTGGATTGTGAACATTTTGTAGGTTACTTAGAGGAAGATTTACTGACCAAGTGCAGTCGTTATTAAGTGAAATACACCTTCTGCATGTGCATGTTCCAGTGGCACAGCTTGATAAGCACTGTACGCACCTGGTTTGAGTTTGGGTCAACAAACCGTATGAAAACATTTTCCCACTCAGTTATACTAGAATCTGTACTACCGTCAGCAAGAACTGTCACATATTTAACATCAATAAGAGTCTGCATCTGGGTTTGGGATATAACTGCTGATATAGCACTACAGAAGTCCCTGGCTCGCTTATCATTGGTATAATTAGAACCAAGCGTTATCCCATTTCTTTCTTGCAGTTCTCAGAGCCACTCCATGTCCGAGAAAGGGCACAGATTTTTGGCAATGGAATATGCTGTGTTGAACAGGCGTTGCATCTTGACCTTAGTGCCCTGATCCAACTGCGTAAATGCTTGATACAGTGGGGACTCAGTGATATCAAAATGTACCACACGCTGACCACTGTCCGCAATATGTTGATTCATACACAGCAAATGTGGATTAGACTTTGTCATGAGCACGGTGACTCAATTCGAAAATTATTTGAGCCAGTGGCAAAACATTAGGTTTCTTTGAAAAGGCTGGTACTGCAATGGTTGGATATTTTTCGCAACAGTGCAATACATCAGTTCTTTTTTCATCATATCTCAGCCAGTTATAAATGGTTAACCAATGCCTCTGAAACAATTGGGCCCTTTCTCCTGATCATATTTTATCTTTATTTGGCCTCTCTGGCCTCTCATCCTGCTCATGGAGCACTAAAGTACGTTTTTAGGGAGTGGATGTAAACTTTCAGAGCCGTCACTGCTTAGTTCAAGACACTGATGATCAGCAGTTATATCTCCTGACACAGATATAGGCTCATTGTCATTGTTATTACTCTTATCTGCACTAGACACACTGACAGAGGTGGATTGTGTTTCTGTTTCAGGTGGTGTATTGCTGCTGATGGAGTCTGCTGTTCGTGAGGCTACTGACCAGAGAAAAAAAAAGTCTGCTGTTTACTACTCCTACTCCTGTTCTGCATATTGGGTGGCACTTATTTTCTTCCCCCAATGATAAAATATATTTTATTAATTAGGTGTGTCTGTGTGAGTTTCTTTGGGTGGACTGGGTGGCTGGCAGACAGTGATGACACTGGGCGGGGGCCAGAAGGATGAGGTGCTTATTTGCCTAGTCTTTTCAACAAGTAAAGGTGATGGATCTTTATTTACAAATGTCTGAAACTTTCAGAGTTATGATTGTGCAGACTGAGGCAAGTCACTTATCCAATTTGGCAGGGCAGGCAGTGGCACACAGAACACTCAGAAGAAGTCACTGGACAAAGGCAGTGGAAGAAGCTGGAAGGAATGGGACTGGGTCTATACTAATAGGAAAAGCCCAGGTTACACAGGGTTGGACTCTGACCTGGTCCTGTTACTTACTAGTAATAACATGGACATGCACACAGCATGTAGATAACTCCCTAAGGCAGGCTGTGCCTATTATTGATTTTAGTTTTGTTTTTTTACAATAATTCACTAGTTGACTGACTCACACACTCATCACACAGTTTAGGGCAGCTACAAATACAAACTAAGGTCAAGTTCAAATACAGTAGTAGTATACTCTTTTACAACAATTAGTGCAGTTTTGTAAGTACTGCTCTACTTCTCCTTCACCAGCTACTGTGCAGTTATTACAGTTTTTACTTTTTTATTTATTTGGGCAACTACTTAGCAAGTCCTCCCTCCCCTCCCCTTCCCTTACCACTGACTCCACAGCCTGGCCCTCAAGAATTTAGCACCAGACAGGAGCAAACCCAGCCAGACAGACAGACAGACTGTGTGCAGACTGCAGAGCAAAGTAAAAAAAAGTTGCAGCAGTTAAGTACACAGGAGCTGCCTTCTCTCTCTAGTCTATGAACTTCTTCTACCACCTTACAATCAATGCACTGTGTTTCCTTGGCTCTCACACTGCACTGCAGCACACACTCCCTGTTTATTTTAGGTACTGTATACCCTTGATTTCCTCTCAATAATTAATGCTCCTTGTGTGGTCCCTTCTTAGGTCCACCCTTCAGTTAAGTTGTGTTAAATACTGGAACAACAAATGCACAGCACAATGGCACACTTGTTTTTTTTTTTTTTGTGGCTTCTAAGTTCTGAACACTCATCAACAATAACAGTTGAAACTAAATAAGAATGGAGTGGTTTCCACTTTCTACAGCATTCTCCTTCTCCTCTCAGGCTCTCTATTTTTTGTTTCTGTGGGCAATAGCATGAGCTAACAAACTGCTTCCCCAATCCCCAACCCCTCCCCTGCCACAGTGCGCCCACCGACCTGCGATCTCACACCAAGCAACCTCCCTCACTAACTCAAACTCTCCCTGAGTCCCTGGCTTTTTATTTTAAACAAAATGCTGAGGCCAAGTACAAGTACTACAGTGCACACTGCACTTCAAGTCTCCTCTCTCTCTCCAGTCTCCACAATAAGAACAACGACTTGTTAACTGCTCTCTCTGGGAACAGCACATCGTCCTTTCTCTGTGAAAATGAGAAAGAGAGTGTGTGTGTTCCCCAGATCGCTCCCTGAAGTCTCTTGAGGCCAAACTCAGCCAATGTTAAGTCTTACCCTTCCGTGAGCCTCCCTTCCATTTGCTGCCACATGCCAGTCTTTCGGCTCCTCCTCTGTGTTCACTCTTTGCTGCTCCTGTCTTGGCACCCGTGGCACTGACTGCTTTCCCTGCAGCCATGCGCTGATTGCGCTCCCAGGCCTCCTGTACTGTTTCTGCCCCCGCTCATAGCATGTGAGTGCTGCCTGAGGGTCAGATGACCCACAGTACTCCCTCCGGTATCGCGCGACAAGCACACCCAGTGGCAAAAGGTGGTAATTGCAGGCAAATTAGGCAATTTTTTTTTAAATGCTTGTCCATGGACAACTGGCTATTTGATGCAGCACTTGTCCCTGGCTGGAAAGTAATAGCCCGGGACGTCGGGCTATCGTATTTGTCGAACCCTGGGGGAAGGTGTGTTTTTTTGGGATGACACAAAAATCCGTAAAAAGGTGGCCACTCAGGAAGGGGTGGAGAGAATGCAGAGGGATATGGGGCACGTAGAGAGTGGCCTAAGGAGTAGCAGCTAGGTTTCAATGCCAGAAAATGCAAAGTCAGGCACCAGGGGCAAGGAAACCCAGGAGCTGTGTACAAGATGGCGGGAGGTACTGACAGTCATCACGCAAGAAAGAGACCTCAGGGAACTCATATCTGATGATCCCAAGGCGGCAGGGCAGTGTGACAAGGCAGCAGGCAGCCATAGTGGGATGCTAGGGTGCTTAGAGAAGGGGGATATCTAGCAGGAGAAGGCAGACAGTGTTGCCACTGTATGACTCACTAGTAAGATCCAACCTACAGTACTGTGTCCAGTTCTGGAGGCCACACCTCTGCAAGGACATTGACAGGGTGGAGGTGGTTCAGAGGAGGGCTACCAGAATGGAGTGAGGGGGGTTGCACAAAAAGCCATATGAGGACAGGCTGTGGGATCTCAACATATACTCCCTGAGGATGAGAAGAGTGAGATGAATATGATGGAGATATGTACCTTACTGGGGTGAACAATGTGCAGGTGGGGAGTCTTTCAGGGGAGGAAAAGCACCAGAACACTGGGGCATGCAATGAAACTGGGGCGGGTTAAGAGGGATGTAAGGAAATATTTCTTCTTCACAGAAGATGCTTGTAACTGCCTGCCAGCAAAGGTGGTGGGGGAGAGAACAGTGGGGAGTTTTAAGCATACATGGGATATGCACAGCTTCATAATAAGGGAGGTGAGATGGACACCGGTGACCAAACAGGGTCTGAGGTGTTAAAAAATAGGGTAGCCTGGAAGGGCCTACAAGTCCTTTTCTGCCAATGAATTCTATAAGGTACAGTACAAAAGGGGAGGGGAGATTACAAAGTCAGGACAGGATTAATTCAGCTCTAAAAGGCAGAATGCAGGAACAACAAAGGGATTTGCTCCTGTTAGATTGCTTAAGAGAGAGCTGTGGACTCAACACCATGGGCATCAGCTGGTTTGAGTCCTTTCTGACAGGCAGGAAACAATGGGTAGTTATAGGAAATGTTTCCACCTGTCTGAAGCCCCTGACCTATGGTGTGCCTCAAGGGTTAATCCTGTCACCCATGTTGTTTGCGGTGTACATGCTGCCCCTAGGCGATATCATTAGGTGTTACGGTTTGGGTTTTCTCTGCTATGCAGAAGATACCCAACTGTATAAGCACTTTGGTCATGGAACAACTGCTTATCTGAGATCTGAACTTGGATGTCCTCTAACTGGCTGAGGCTCAACCCGGACAAGATAAAGGTACTAATGATTGAGCCAGGTCGCCGATGGGATGTGGAGCAGGAACTGGGTTATTCCTGGGTACAATCACTTTGGAGGTGGCCAATAAGGTGCACAATCTGGGCCTCATTTTTGACAATGACAGTAAAACATCAGGTGTCTGCTGTCGTCCTCAGTGGTTTTTACCACTTAAGAAATGTCACCCAGAAATAAACCCTTAATTCAGTCGAAGGACCAACCATCGTTGGTGCATGCCTTTGTTATGTCCAGGCTTGATTACTGCGATGCTCTTTACTTTGGGCTCAGTGAAAGCAACCTACTTCAGCTGAGGCTAGAGCAGAATGCTGCAGCCAGGTTACTGAAGGGCCTTTCTAGGTCCACTCGCATAACCTCGGTTTTGCACGAACTGCACTGGCTGCCGATGAGACGGAGGATTGTCTTCAAGGTGGGCTTGCTCACCTATAAGGCCCTATACAGCTTGGGTCCAGGCTACCTGACTGACCTAACACCTGCCTGCCCAGTACACTCACTTGGTCATCCACAGAGGGCATCCTGGTGGTCCCTTGAGTGTGGTTGACAACATCAGGGGACAGCGTCTTTGGAGTGGTGGGACCAGTTTTATAGAACTCCTTACCTAGAGTTCTGAGGGAGGCATCCTCTGTGGATGCATTTAACTGGGGCTTTAAAGCCCATACGTTTTCTTTAGCATTTGATGTCCATTAACTTTAATATTTTTAAGGAAGTTTTAATATTGTTGGGTTGAACTGTATTATTTATTGCCCGTTTACTGCTTGCAAATCTGAATTCGCAACTATTTTTAAATGTGTGTTACACTTATTACCTCCATGTAAAGTGTTTAGAGCCTCAGGGTTATGGCGCTGTAAAAATAAAATTTGACACATACTAACACACTAAAATGCCAGCAAAGGGGGCCTAATGGTCTTTCTTGTCTGCTCGATGGTCAGCACCCATAAAGGGCGCCCAATTTGCTGTCCCCTCCACCCTCTTGGGCTTCCCCATCCCCGGCCCAAGATGTTCCCCATGTATTGGACTTCCTCAGCTTCACTCTCCCCCTATTCCTGTTCCAACCCCTCTTGAACCCCTCTATAGTCTCTGCCTCCACCAGTCCCTTGGGCAGCACATTGCATGGTTCCATCACCCTCTCCATGATGGATGTAACACCTCCTCCTCTCCCCCTTGAGTCTCCCCCCCTCCAGCTTCCACCTGTATCCTCTAGTTGCCCCCTTCTTTCCTTTGGAGCACTCAGACTCAGCCTCCCTTAATAATCCCCTTTATGTACTTGAAGACCTCAATCATGTCCCCCCGTCCCTCCTCTCCTCCAGGACATAAATGTTGAGCTCCTCCTGCCTCTCTCCATAGGACTTTTCCCCCCAAGGCCCAGATCATTTTGGTTGTCCTCCTCTGGACCCTCTCCAGGAGTGCAATGTCCCTTTTTAAGTGCGGTCTCCAAAACTGCACAGTACTCGAGGTGCAGCCTAACCAAGCAGTTGTACAGAGGTAGGATCACTCCACTCATTCTGGAGGTGATTCCCTAATGATGCATCCCAGCATTCTATAGGCTTTTGCTGCTGCCCTCCTTCAAGTCTCAAAGTTGTTCATTTTGACATCCACCACCACCCCCAGGTCCCTCTCACCCTTTGAGACTTGTAGTGTGTCTCCCCCCAGGGTATATACTTGGCCCGGGTCCTGGCCCCCAGGTGCAGAACCCTGCATTTCCTTGCATTGAACTTCAGTTTCCAATTCCTCGACCACCTCTCCAGTGCCTTCAGGTCCTCCTGTAGTGCCACTCTCCCCTCCTCCTCATCCACAACCACCCCCAATTTCGAGTCATCCACAAAGAGACTCATTTCTCTTCTGATACCCTTCCTTATGTCAGAGACATGGGCATTAAACAGATCCCTAGGGGACTCCACTAATGACCCTCCTTGGAGAGGAGATTAGTCCCCCAATCACTACCCTCTGAGTACATTCCAATAACCAATTTCCTATACATCTGATCATCTGCTTCCCAACCCCCATTCTCCCAGTTTAACCAGTAGGCCACTGTGGAGTACTGAATTAAACGCCTTGCTGAAGTCTAACAAGAGGACATCCTCCGGTCTACCCTGGTCCAGTGCACTCGTCACCCAATCGTAGAACTCCAAAAAGTTTGTCTGACACAATCTCCCCTGGATGAAGCCATGCTGTCTATAGTCCAGGTACCCCATTTGCTCCAGTACCCCCCAGCCTCTCCTTGATAATGCCCTCCATCACCTTGCCTACCACCGACATCAGGCTAACGGGCCTGTAGTTCCCCGCATCCTCTCTTGATCCTCCATTGTGGATAGGCATGATATGGGCCACCCTCCAGTCTTGGGGTACCCACGCCATCTTCAGAGAGATGTTGAAAAGCTTCACCAGGGGGGCCACCAGGACATCTGCCAGTTCCCTCAGCACCCTGGGATGTATTTCATCCATCTGGCCCTGATGTTTTCTCCACTGTAAGGGACCTGAGGGCTTCCCTCACTCTCTCTACTGGGATGTCGACCACTATGCCCTCTCCCTTGGCTCTCTGTACTGCCTTCCCTCCACCCGATGGTGCTGTCCCTTCTCCCTTCCAAGACACATCAGGCTTCTGATCTCTACGGGTCCCACCTCCTCCACCAGTTCACCCCCTCTCCCCTGGAAAGGCGTAACCCCCCATCCTTCCTGAGGCAATGTACTCATTTAGTATCTCGACCTGCTCCCCCTCATCATGGAGCAGCTAAAAACCAAGTCAGCAAACATCCCACCACAGGAGAGGAGAGCTGTCTGGATACTAAGTCCTTTCCCTTGACTTGACTGTGCTGCTGGAGTGGAAGGGGGGCTGTACCCAGATCAATAAAAGAAGGGTAAAACAGGAGAAGGTTATGGTGTGGGGGGGGGAGTAATGCTTAGATCAAAAGAAAAGATTATGTTCTTTCTAACCCAGTCTCATAAAGTGCTGAGGTGTTATGTGCCTTACCTCTTACCACGCTGGAAACCTGGGTACAGGAACAGCTCGGGTCACCAGTGGTCGACTGGGGAAAGGACTGAGCATCCAGACAGCTCTCCTCTCCTGTGGTGGGAGGTTTGCTGACTTGGTTTTTAGTTGCCCTAGGGTGGATAGTTCTAGCAGCCCGAGTGACACTAAGGGAAGAAAACACAGTTCTGTAGCATGTGTATGCCTCTGTGTGTACATGCTTGTGTGCCACCATGGGGGTAAATGGGCTGGCATAGGCTACATGAAGCCCTGCCTGCCTTTGCCCCATGCAGCTGATGATCTGCCTGGCTCACAAATCTGGACTGTGTCTCCAGGTTGGTGGGTGGCCCTCCCCTTTCTGGCCCCACAGTGGGAAGGGGGGAGCCATGGGGCTGACAATCTGTCTGGCCCACAAATCTGGATTATGTCTCCAGGTGGGGGGGGGGTCCTCCCCTTTCTGGCCCCATCGTAGGGAGGGGTGATCCACGGAGGATACACAGCTCAGTGGACCAGGTGGTAGATGACAGGCAAGAGGAGGCAGGAACAGGGCTGAGAGGCTGCCTGTGCCGAACTGCTGGGGAAAAAAGCCATATGAAATAAATAGAAAGGTTATGTTCTCCAGGTGGTGTCTAGTGAAGTTCATACCAAAGGCCACCAGAATACCCAGGTCAAAGAATCTAAAAAGAAAATTATTTAGAAAAAAGATTTATTCATTTACTTTTGTTTATCAGGTAGACACAATGAGCCAAAAGCCTGTTTTCATGCGTGACCCAGGACGATACAAATAAAGTCATGATGTTACATATGATAAAACACAGTAAACAAAAATTCAATATAAACTAACACAGTCAAAAACAGGTACAACACAGTTGACCAAGAAAATATTTCCTTAGTTTAATTTTAAAAGTCTGATGAATTATGTTACCAAAAAGTAAACCAGGAAGCTGATACCAGTTTCTAGCTGCACTAAAGAAAAAGAACAATCTCCGATTTTAGTTTTTGTTATAGGCACCATAAACCTATTTTACTGGAACAGAGTTTTCTGTCATTATTATTAATGTGAAAGAATAAATAAAAAGGAAAGTTTTCCCTCTGGCAAAGGACATTATTCATCAAACAACATAAGCTATACAAACTACTCAGCCTTGGTTGGAGCAATCCTGAATGTTTGTACAGTACACACAGTGATGAGTAGAATACAGTCACTTAAATGTGAATCTACATATACTGTGAAATGCGGAGGTTAAACAGTTAAATCTTGCTTGGCCAAATCCGTAAAAAGAAAAGAATTGTAATTTAATATAGGAAGAAGTACACCCTTTGCTATTGCCAGCCTTGCCTGTAGAGTAAGCAAGGACTGCAATTTAAATAGGGGTCCCAGCTTCTGATTTACCTGACAGCTTATGGATTTTATGTAAATAGAAAAAGTTAAGTTTGAATCCAACAGGACACCGAAATATTTAAATTACGTAACCTGATCTAATTTAATACCAAAAGAGTCAATTATTAATAGATTAGAAGCGTTATCTAATCTCTGCCTGGAACCAAAAAGCATACATTTGGTCTTTTTACTATTTAAGAATAGCTGATTTTTCATTAACCAGTTACCCAATACACAAAAATCCTCACTTAACCTGAAATTTATTGCTTCCACGGAGGCTGGGCTACACTACAAAATAATATCCTACGTGGCTCGCTTGTAGTTTATGCTGCATGTGCCATGGTGGACACTTTGCAGCGGGAGTGAAGTGACAGATGAGAGTCCTGTGGTACTCGAGAGTAGAATTTGGGACTACTCGTGTGCCGTTCGGCGTGGAAAACTATAATAGTGCGAGGTGAAAGTGTCCTGGTAGCACTGTCCGAGTGGCACAGTGGTTATGGTGCTAGGCAGTGAGTCAAAAATAGGGAAGCAACAGGGGTTCGATTCTGGCATGCTGCAAACATGATGCATGCTACAAAAAAAAAAACACTGTAAATAAATCTCCAAGGTCACACACTAAGTAACAGCTTGAAATATTTTTTTCTTCAATATTGTGCAACCTCACAGTTGATTACATTTATTTATGGGGGGGGGGAACAGCCCTCTGCTAAAAATACTTTGAGTTGTTTGTAAACATTACTGATGGACAGACATACAGTTATGGCACTGACGGTATTTCCATCGGCCATACTGTTTCCTGTCCACCATGACACCTGCAGCATAAACTGCAAACGCTCCTGATCAGCACAAAATAAACTATTTGTGCGTTTCATTTTGGAAGGAATAGTGTCGATAAACAAAGTGAACAGGACAGACCCAAGGATAATGTAAGCCCCCTATAAATGGGGGTTCCCAAAAGTCTTCATTGGGTGTGCTTAAATGCCCAGTGCCAGGCAGGCATTCTGTGTCTTTACTGGTGTAAAAGTGCTTGCATGTGAGTGCCCTGTTAGCCTCCATGCCTGTCCCTTTAAGAGACATTACTTTTGTAGTGTATAATTAATATGGGTAGGGGCTGAGTGTTTCCAGGCTCGAGTCCCGCCTGAGCTGCAATAATATTGCTCTGTTCTGCCATCGCTAATGGTACAGAGGGAGCTCTGTTACAACTGATAATTGTTTGCCGATTAGCTGCTCTAATAATAATGGTATTATAGTTTGTCTAACCTGTCGTTCTTTGCAGCATGGACAGTTCTGTATAGCATCAATCAGTACCTTTTGGGGACCTAAAATGGAGTCTGTCCCCAGGGGTCTTGTGGGAGTGAATTTCTGTAGGAATTGTAGTTTTTCACTTTGGTGCACAAATGGACCTGGAGGGGGAGCCCTTGCTTTAACAAACAGACAGATGAATCAACCAACCAAACCCTTTTTGGATCAAAAGGAAGTCCCGGTGCTGCCTGCAGCAGAGAGTCAGTCTGTGTTTGGAGGTGAGAGAGTGAACTGCTTAAGACATTCAAGCATCTGCTCCTGCATAGTAGTGCAGGAAACTGGTGGGAGGACTGTGTCTGGCCTGCCTGCCTGCCTGCTTCATCTTCCCTACTGAGGAATCTACTAGTGAAATTAATTGGACTGAATCTGAACTGGCTTGTGACCAGGAATACCAAATTGTGACTGCCCTGTTATCTGAAGAAGACTGAAGATTTGCTGTAAGCAATCGGCCTGTCAGGACGCCTGAATCACCACAGAGATCACGGTTTTGCTCAGAAAAACTGAAATTGCAACTGGACTGTCATCCGACCTGTGGTATTGTGTTTTGCTTTACTATAAATGTGCTGTAAGCTGTCAGTGGGTTGCGATTTGGTTCCGCACAACTTAAGTGTGTCACGCTTACTGGAAGCTGTCTCCAGCACCTATCAAACTGAATCCAAACTGTTCATCTGGCCTGGGCCCTGCCACCTTGGCCCAGTCAGCTACTTAAGATGCAGAAATCACCATCGATGAGAGATTCACCCAGGGATTGGTCCCCTGCTCAACATCTTGAACAGGAACGGCACTTCGGTGAATCGTGTGGGCCCTGCTTCTCCTGGCATACCAGCTTGTCGACCTGCAGTCTCCATTTCATCCCTCCTGTGTTTCGTATTGGATAGTGTGAGTAAACACCAGGGTAGTTCCCTGCAACATCAGAAAAATCAAAAGTGTTGTCATCTGATTCAATTGTTGTTTTCTTGTCACAAACTGAGTCTCCAGGCTCCGGATTACAAATTGTGTGTGGTAGTGCATGCTCCTTCTTTCCATCACAGGGCCCTGACCAGCTGCAACGCCAGCCTACCCCGGGCAATGTGTCAGGCTAGCCCACCTTTTTTTCCAACTGGGTACCCAGAGTGTGTGACTGTGAAGGGACTCCAAAGTGCATGCATGATTGCCTGATTGAATCAGTTACATAACTAATCAGTCAAATTACGCCCTTCCCTTGTTCATTCCCCTCCTGAATAAATCAGATCTAATTCTTTTTGCATTTAAATTGACTGTGGTTCCATTTTGTACAAGAAGCACTGTACAGTTGTTACCTGCTGTGTCTAACTTTATTTTGCAGAGGGTCTCCGGGGTCTAACTGATGGAATCAGCCCTAGTGGTAAGTGCAAACAGAGTGGGGATTTGTATGCTGATTAGGGGTTATTGTAACTATGTCTGGTGTTCATTGCTTAGACCACTAGAGGGGAAAGAGGGGGGGTTACAGTGTCCCAGAGGGCTGTACCCAGGTCAGTTACGCTACCAATAACCCTATCCTCCAGGTGGAGGCACCCGTTTTCATTACCCAGGCCCCTTAACCTGCATGTAGTCACGCAGGCAGGGGGAGTAACCTCTGAGATAGCGCCATCTAGGGGTTACAATTAAACCTTGGTGCACTCCCTGTTCCATCATCCTAAAAATAGATAAACTACCACTAAAACCCACCCTCAGGAGTCATCCAGTTAAATGACTATTGAACTAATGAAGTGGAGAATCCGCCAGTCTGATGTTCTTAAGGCTCCCGAGCAGCAGGTGTTGGTTAACTAAATTAAACTTGTCAAAAGGTTCCAGTAAGCCTACCCTGGTAAGAAATAAACAACTCTGTCAGAATGATTCATTTGTAGTTTTCAGTTTGACACTTTCCTATAACTCATTTTCTGTTATAAATATCATCTAACCCCATTTTTATCTTTTTAGTTTTACTTTGTTTGGTTTTCACAGCAGCTCAGTGTTCCTTACCTCCAACTTCATGATCCTCTGTTTCAGTCTCCAACACCACAAACTGCACTGTTCAGAAACACAAGCAGCTGCTGCTCTTCAGAGTCTGGGACTAACAGAACAAAGGTTATCAATCGCACCTTCTTACAGCACTCCCAGTCTCCACTCATGGGTAATTCCGGCACTTCTTCTCAGGCTGATGCACAAAAGAATTTTTCAGGATCGAAACCCGATCCCTCTCTTTTCCCTGCTTCCGTCTCCTCCCCTGTCGTTCCCAGACTCCTCAGTTTTCTTTTGTGCATCGCTCCAGGCTGGTCACAGATTGTTTGGCTCTGTGCCAAGTAAGGTAAGAAAATTATTATAATCATATAATTTCGAAAAGAAAGAACGTCAGACAGCATGTTATACTAGCCTACTAATCTGTTAGCAAATCGAGGCATCGGGGAGTTGTTTAAAGTTAAAATACAAAGGTAGAAATGCTTTTTTATCATTACTGCCCCTCCCTTCCTCAGTACACCTTGTTCTGCTGAGGAAAGGTTGACCTTGCACCCAGCTTCTTCCCGGCTTACCTTGTTCAGCCGGGGAGCAGAAGCTATGTATGTTTTTTCAGTTTGTGGTGCCTTATTACGGAACTGCCCGATGCGTGCCTCGCAGTTCACCTTGCTCAACCGCGAGGGCGAGTCTCCGATAATTAAGTCTCTGCCACAGTCTGCCTACCTGCCCCCTTTGCCTGCGATTAGTTCTAGGTCAAACGCTGGCCACCAGCCTTTCTCGCTTGGCGTTCTCCACGCTGTGAGACAGGCCATGCTTCCCCCTTCCTCCTTGGTCTCGAGAGCCTCACTCTCGCGAGAACCACACTGTCCTATCAGGCTCCCTTTATCAAAACCTAAGATGGTGGCGCCCTGTGCGTTTCTTCCCCTCCACTAAAATGGCGGTGCAAGGCATGCGATTCTTAAAGGGACAATGGTGTTTTTTCCCAAATTAAAAGTGAAATGTTTCAAATGCTTAAAAACTTCAGAAATTGGTTTCTTTTTGGCGATTTAAAGCCTGTTATAAGGGATAACAGGATGCTTTGTTGGAGGCAGACCAGGGGAAGCAGACAATCTATTCTTGATCATCAATAATAAGATTCCTTTGCTCATTAACACAGGGGCAGCAGTTCTTCTGACCAAAATCCCTTGCCTAGCCCCCAAATTCAGAAGCTAAACCAAGTTTAGATTCCAAGCTTCTGGTTACTAACTGCACAGTATTTAGTTTTTTAACCAGTTTTTTCATTACGGTGCATACCATCTGTTATATCTCCTCATCTGTTACATTGTGTTTTTCAGAGGAGATAAAATTACTTCAAGATGGATTTGCAGGAAATGCCCCCATATTCTTTTAACCTCCAACCTGGGAGACCTATGTTCCCTATGCATGGTCGATGCAGACCCAAATATCTTCAATTCAAATTCGGGGTCCACAGAGGAGGACATATTGCAGGATAGCACTTCCACATCTTCTCAGAGTGTGGTAGTTCAGCTTTTCCAAAACCTTTTGGAAAAAATGGATGCTTTGGGAGCAGACAAATGGCCCCGGTCTCCTGAGAAACCCCCTCCACCAAAACATCAGAGGGGTACCCCAATTCCAATCCCAGAGGACGGGTCAGAGTCTCCATACTCTGGACGAGGACCCAGAGGAGGAGGAGGCCGAAGAAGACATGGCCACCAGGCTATGCCCCTTCGACTCCATCTCTGAGATCATCAGGGTAGTGTGTGAAACACTACGAATTAACGAGCCCGTACAGGAACCAGAGAATAGACTGGACCCTTTAGTGCATGACAGAAAACGTTCCACCACCTTCTTTCCCTTTTGCCCAGCCCTGGATAACATCCTGGCTAGGGAATGGGAGGTTCCAGACCCAATAAAGACCAGGGAGAAGGGGACCTTCGAGAAGAGATACCCACTAGCACAGGAGAAAGAGAAGACTTGGGCTACTGCCCCAAAAGTCGACTCCGAGGTCTCGGCCCTGAGCAATAAGATGGTTTTACCATCCGAATCAGCTTCCGCATTAAGAGGCCCCATGGACAGGAAAGTGGATGATATAGTCCGGAAAGTTCATGACATGCTGACCATGAACATGAGAGCTTCCATGGCAGCCACTTATTCCTCCAGAGAGGTACTTAGATGGCTGGAAGCAGCTCGATTAGACATTCCAGAAACTAGCGCCCATGGGGCCACCATGGATTACGTTATCCAAGCAATTAAGTATGCGGCAGATGCCACTATTGACACTTTTAAAATGACATCAAGATCGGCAGCATCAGTAAACAGAGCCAGGAGAGTAATTTGGCTCAAACTGTGGAACGCCGACCAAGAATCAAAGTCCCGGCTCATGAAGCTTCAATTCTCAGGGGACAGGGTGTTCGGACCAAGTATTGAAGAATTCACCGTAAAGAAGGGAGAAGATAAGGACAACCAAGGCAGGCAGAGCACGCTGCCTTCCTTTTGGAATAATAGATTTTGCCCCTATTCACACAGAGGAAAAAAGGGCCCTGGGTACCAAGGACAGGTGTGCATTAGGGTTCAAACCGAATTTCTTCAACCAAAAACCACAATATCTTTCAAACCGGGACTGCGGTAGCCATTTCAACCCCAAGCAAGGCTACAAACCCAACAGGCAGAACAGAGGTTTTCGACAATGAGAATCCACAGGCTCAGGACAATGCAGACGCAGTGGGGGGCAGACTACAACTCTTCTCCACAACCTGGGCCGACACAGTCAGGGACCGATGGGTAACAGAAATAGTCAAACAAGGCTACGCCATCGAGTTCAACTCCGTGCCAAGACAAGACAAATACATACAATCCCACGTTACCAAAGACAAGATGACACCTGCACAAGTCAGAGCAATTCTACAACAACTGCTCAACAGCAAAGCCATCAAAGCTGTGCCAAATCACGAAAGATACTCAGGCATCTACTCAGTATTCTTTCTGGTGCCAAAAAAGACAGGGGACCTACGCCCAATACTAGATCTCAAATTCATAAACAAATTTGTAAAATACCAAAGATTCAAAATGGAGACCCTATGGTCTACCATTGCGGCAATCCACAAAGGGGACCTCCTAACATCCATAGACCTGAGGAACGCATACCTCCACATCCCAATCAGACCATCCCATCAGAGATTCCTCAGGTTCAGCATCCTGGGATACCAGTTCCAGTATCAATGCCTACCCTTTGGTCTGGCGTCAGTGCTCCGAGTCTTCACCAAGGTCATGGCTCCACTAGCAGCCAAACTCCGAATGGAGGGAGTCCATGTAATCCCTTTCCTGGATGACTGGCTAATTCAGGCAAGATCGCAGGAGGAATCCCACGCAGCAACACGGACAGCACTGCAATTACTCACCCGACATGGATGGATAGTCAGTACCTCCAAAAGCCACCTGACAAGGACCACAACTATAGAACACTTGGAGGCAGTGTTCAACACAGTCATTGGGACAGTCAAACCCTCGGAAACACGCATCAATGTGTTAGCGACCCAGTGCAGGCACATACTGCACTGCAAAACGACGACCCTGTGGCACCTCATGCAGTTGTTAGGTCTAATGGCAGCCTGCATAGACCTACATGACTGGGCCAGAGCACACATGAGGCAACTACAATGTCTACTTCTGGACAAATGGAATTACAACTTACAAAATTACAATCAAAGGGTGACCATAACTATGCAAGTACAAAGGTCACTGAGATGGTGGACAAACCCACAAAATCTAAACCAGGGAACAAAATTAGAAAAAAGAGCAACCAGAATCCTCGAAACAGACGCAAGCCTGCAAGGCTGGGGTGCTGTACTTGACAGGAGATCAGTCCAAGGAAGGTGGACAGAACCAGAAACGACATTGCCAATCAACATCCTGGAGACCAGAGCAATATGACTGGCGCTACGGTACTTCAGACCACTAGTAACAAGGCAACACGTAAAGATGCGAACAGACAGCAGGGTAGCAATGTCCTCCATAAACAAGCAAGGAGGAACCAAATGCAGTGCCATGGCCAGGGAGTCAGAAGTCCTCATGCAGTGGGCAGACAGACACCTTCTCAGCATCACAGCAGTACACCTAGCAGGCGTGCAAAACACCAGAGCAGACTGGCTAAGCAGGCAAACCCTGCAACAGGGAGAGTGGCAACTCAACCCAGCCATATTCAACAAACTACAAAGGAAGTGGGGCCCATTCCAAGCAGACCTCATGGCTTTGGCAACGAACGCTCAGCTACCAATATATATATCCAGGTACAAAGACAAAAACGCGGCGGGAGTAGATGTTCTCTCAAACCCATGGAAATTCCAGATAGTGTATGCATTCCCCCCAATACCCATGATACCTGCGATTCTACAGAAGATCAGGGACACGGGCACAACAGTGATTCTAATCGCCCCGGACTGGCCAAGACGAACATGGTATGCACTCATCAAAAAGATGTTGATGGACAAGCCTATGAGACTCACCCCATACCAGACATTGCTCAAACAGGGGCCAATCTGGCATGAGGACCCACGACCACTGAGGCTGATGGCATGGCCACTCAGAGGGTCAGACTGCTAAACCTAGGGGTGTCAACCAAAGTAGCAGATGCTCTACTACAGGCCAGAAGACACTCGACTAACAAAACATATAACAAACACTGGGGGGCATTTATGTATTAGTGTAACTCTAAACAACTTGAGGCTTCAAATTGCAATATTTTACATGTGTTAGAGTTTTTGCAAGATGGTCTAGACAAGGGGTTAACGCCGGCATCGTTAAGAGTTCAAACAGCCGCCATAGGAGCAATACGGGGAAAAACAGATGGACAGCTGCCTGGGCACACCCATTGGTGCAGTCCTTCCTAAGAGCAGCTGCCAACATCACCTACTCTCCTAGACCCGTTTCTGTCCCTTGGCAGCTCAACTTAGTACTAGACGCCTTAACTGAGGATCCCTTCAAACCTCTGGATTCGGCTCCCCTACCTTTTCTAACCATGAAAACAGTCTTTCTGGTAGCAGTATGCTCAGCTAGGAGAACCAGTGAGATACAGGCCCTATCATGCAGAGAACCTTTTCTCATGTTCTTCCCAGATAGAGTGGTCCTAAGAACTATACCGTCTTTCATCCCTAAGGTTGCGACGGCTTTTCACACAGGACAAGAAATTACAGTCCCAACCATTTGCCCAACTGAACAGGACCCTAACAGGGACACCCTCCTCTGTCTGGACCCAGCTAGAGCTCTGCGCATCTACTTGGACAAGACAGAATCCTTTCGCCAGTCAGATAGACTATTCATCCTTCACCAAGGACAAAAGAGGGGCTTACCAGCGTCCAGGTCTACGGTCGCCAGATGGTTGCGAGACGCCATCTCCCAGGCTTATAAGGCTAGGGAGGCTGACCCACCACAAATCATCAAGGCCCACTCCACTAGAGCAATAGCCATGTCCCGGGCAGAAAGAAGCTTAGTATCAGTAAGGGAAATCTGCCAGGTGGCTACTTGGTCATCCCCCCATACGTTTACCAAGTACTACCGATGGATACAGGGTTGACAAGCAGTTCTGAATTTGGCCGGAAAGTAATCCACACAGCTTGAAGTCAGGTTCCTCCTCCCTCCCAAGTAATTTCCAATACTGCTGTATAATCACCCATGAGTGGAGACTGGGAGTGCTGTAAGAAGGTGCGATTGATAATGGAAGTTTACTCACCTGGTAAAGGTGATTATAGGAGCACCTTCTTACAGCACTCTGTAGCCCACCCAATGAGGAGGAACACACAGTAATACACAATGAATAAGAGTCTGAAAGAAATGCATTGGTACATTCTTTAATGATGATGTTAAACAGTGTGCTGATTACAAGGTTGTACATTATGCAAAGAAGCGTAGGCAGTAACGACTTCATTACTGTACATTATGAGCCAACAAAATAATATAGAGTAAAGGATGAACAGTTTACACAACTTCACAATGTGTGGTATTGTTTTTATTCTATCAGGTGGCCCTCCTCAGGGAGACCACAGGGCTGCTTTACTGTTATTTCATATTTTCAGAAGGTTCCAAAAGCTCGGGAAGATCTCGTACTGAGGAGTCTGGGAACGACAGGGGAGGAGATGGAAGCAGGGAAAAGAGAGGGATCGGGTTTCGATCCTGAAAAATTCTTTTGTGCATCAGCCTGAGAGGAAGTGCCGGAATTACCCATGAGTGAAGACTGGGAGTGCTGTAAGAAGGTGCTCCTATAATCACCTTTACCAGGTGAGTAAACTTCCATTATCTATCCACAGAAAAGCAGTTATCCTTGCAGCTCCCAGTATACTCAGCTCTGTGCTCCTGTCTCTAGCAGCTTTCAGAGGTGAAAGTTCACTTCCTGTCTCCCTCTGTTATGTGCCCCCATACACACGTGCATACATACACACACCACTCAAAACAATCCTTTAATATTTATAGTGTGCAGCAGAAAAGAGAGTTAGAGAAAGGGGCTGCTAAATATTTAAAGTTACATGCTTGTACATCAAGCTTTGACTTGTCACTGTCAGAAAAAAAGTACTTTTATTTAAAATGTGGTGGCTGCAAGGTCCACTGAGTCAACCAAAGATTATTTCCAGGGGTGTCCTGGATACTGAAACTGGAGATGCAAATCAGCAGCGTCAGTCCTTTTAAAACCAGCTGACACCTTAAAAAAAATCTTAGAAGATAGTCTTTACACTCATCAGATTCCATAACACCTTATCTTGTGGTTTATCTTTTTTCAGTATTTACCTGCCTGTTAATGGCTAGAGTTGCAAGGCGTAGGACACATTTCAGTGTCGGACAGGAAATGATGTCAGACTGACAGCAGCTACAGACAAGAGCACACAGGTAGCTGCAGAGGGAAGAGTGGATATCACTAGTTTTCCTAGTCCAAAGGCTTCCAAGTGCTGAAGACCTGAAGCTACTCACACCTCTGTGTGGTTTTTAAATAATTATAAGGAGATGGTATGTTGGAGACTGAAACACAGGATTGTGAAGTTGGAGGTAATTACAGATTGCAATGGTTACTGTGTCAGAGTGTACCCCTAACTCTTAGGAGCAAGACAGTTTGTGCTAGTGCAATAACTAAGTGGACACGTAATGAAGCACGAGTAAGAACTGCTATAGAATTTAGTTAATGCCCTGATTGATTGTGAAATGGTTGTTTCAACCTGGGGCATGTCTTGTATTGTATGATTATGTATATTATGTTCTTATTGCTTGTGATTATTCTATGTACTAATTATTTTATATTGTTAGATGCTTGTGAACATTTTATGTAACTGACTGCTGCGCTGCACAAGGACCTCACTGGAAATGAGCTAGTCTCAGTTGAGTATTCCTATTCAGTTTCTGAATAAAAGCTAAAATGAAAATGAAAAAATGAAGTGAGAGTATGCTTACAGAGGTAAGGCAGAAATGGGATCAGCTAGCACGCTTCAAATCACAATTGCATGTGTGTAGAAACAGACAGTGTTACTGCAAGGCTTGCTGACAAACTGCTTTCTTTATTTTGTTTTCACCTTCTCTGCCTGGTGTATTCTGGCTGCATTTGTCATTACCCCCACTCTGCCACCAGTGGTAACCTATCGACAGCAGACGGGAGCTGCAGAGGGACCTTGTTTTTTTGTGGACATGGTACTAATTGTTCTCCTCAGTCAAAAGGTACCCTACTGATTCTTAACAGTGCTGTTCAAATTGTCAGGAGGTGGTGTTAGAGACTGACTCAGGGTCGTGGCATTGGAGATGAGAAGAAAATTTATTAACTTGTGCTAAAAACAAAGGCAAAGCAGAAACTGTGCAGAGTAGGGTTATTTTGTACACAGAAGCAGGCAGTGTTATTTCAAGGCTTTCTGTTCTTTGCCAGACTGTTTTGTTTTATTATACTTTCTTTGGACTCAAGATTCTGGCTACATTTGCCATTGCCCTCACTAGCCTCGTCCTACAAAAGGTAACCTTTACTTTTGTGTAGGGTGGACCCTCCCTTTCACACACTCCCTCCCAGCATGTCTCAGGGTATCACTGGTGTTACAGTCACCTGGAAGGGTCCTACATCAAGAAACAGTTAAAGTCCATTTACTTGAACCCCCCCTCCCCAAGCACCTCGGTGACCTCAGGGCATCCACAGACACATGACAGGGCTGACTAGTCTGCGGATTTTATTTATTTATTTATGTTTTTGGTAACCCGGTTAGTGCACTGATCCAGTGGACCATTTTCAGTCACAACCTGGGCCACAAGGTGGCGATGGAGTAACACAAGCAGTGGACACATTTTCATTTAGGTAAGGGGGTTAGAATACATTTGTAAAGCTACCAACAGTCCCTATTTTAGGCAGCTTATCCCAGTGTCTCCACAAGTTTTGCAAAATGTCACTTTTGTCCCAGTTTTTGCTTACTTGTCCCAGTTTTGTCCCTTTTTTTTTGCTAATTGCTAATCCGTGAGTGACAGTTATTTCAGCACCACTGTGGTGCTGCTTGGGCTGGACAGCAGTTTGCAGCTTCAACCCCTGGGTCTGTATTGCAATGCAAGCATGTCAGTGGGGGCACAGTAAAGCATGTTCCTTCCTGTTAGGTTAGACTGGGTAGTAGTGCAAATAAGCACATGTGGACGTCTGCCTGCCAGCAGCTGAGAGAGACTCCAGATAGAGAAGAGACCGGCAGCAGGGAAATAAGCTACCAGAAAATGATCAGCTGTAGGGAAGTGTGTGAAAACAATCTGGTGTGGTGGTGGAGTCACTGCAGTGAAGTTTGCTCAGCAAATGAGGTGAGTGTAAATGGGTTGGATGGAACTGTCAGGAAGAGCAGCACATGCAGCTTGAATGTTTGATCACAGTTTAACGCAGGTTTGCTTCTAATGAGCTCTATATATCTCATGATTTGGAACTTTCTGCAGCTGAATGATGTATTGTTTTAATCTGAATATTTGCTACTGGTGTTACTGTGGGTTGACATGGCTAGAGCAAGCAGCAAAACGTAATTGATTGTGCACAGCGTTGTCTGTGGCTGTGCCCATGGGAGTGACACGGTGGGGGGGAGGGGTCATGGTCAGGATGGACTGTCCCAATTTTAGTCCTTGGAAAGTTGGTAGCTTTAATACATTGGAAATAATCAAATGGAATGTTGAAACAGGAATTATTTGTAAAAACACACAGGATCCTTTATTTTCTTGAACTCAAATGATGTTATCCTTTTTATGTTGGTGCGCTTGTGCAGCCAACATCTTGCGGTAGTGGAGATTTGGAGGCGCGGTCGCTGTTGGGCGAATGCAAGGCACGCACCAGTAGGTGCGTCCCTCATTCCCCAATCAGCCTGCATGCCGGCGCCACACCACCCATGCGAGCACATCTAAGGAAAGATCCCCTGCAATGTGAGCAAAGCTCATCACATGCAGAGGACCTTCCTACGTGCTTCACCAGCTACAAACATGGTGGCACAGTGGCCTCTAAACTGCCAACTTTGGGGGTGCTCAATCCCCCGGTCGGCTTACCCTGCCCCCATGTATGTGCCGATGGGGGGTACCACTCCCCGTCGGCATAATGTGTCCTCCCCTCCTTTTTTGCTTGCCGAGGAGGTGCCCGATCCCCCTCGGCTCATGCGCTCCACTGCTTTCATTGTTTGCTGACGGGGGGTGCCCAATCCCCGTCGGCATCCGTCCCCATCTTTCCCACTTTAATGTGCCGATGAGGGAGCTCACTCCCCATCGGCATGATGTCCACCCTTCTTCTGTGCTGAGGGGTGCCCAATCTGCCTGAGCTAGTGTCCCCATTCCCTATCGGCTACTGTATCCTCCCCAAATTGTAAAAAAGAAAACGCTCATGTGTTGTTTTTTTTTACACCTGTAAACAGAAAACGGTCCCTCGAGTCTCCCTACCCTCCCACCACCCGCACACCCACTGCGTGCACTTACTTCCCCACATCCTCCCACCCCATACTTGCCTCCGGAGCTCAGCGCGATGATCTTCATTGGACCGGGAACACGTCTGCACTCTTCAAAGCCGACCGCGAAATGAGGAAATGCTGGTAAGCTGTATAATAGAATAAATAGGGTTTCTTCAACTTTGATGCATATCTCAGGCATTTGTTGGAATTTTTGCACCAAATGTTCAACATGGGGTTTTTGGGACCCCTCCTCATGAATTCTGGCACTGTTATGATGTTAATTGGTCCCAAAAGGTGATTTCGCAGTCACTGCGTGGAATCACCTTTTGGGACCGATTTAACGCGAGGACAGTGACAGTGTTCATGAGGTGGGCTCTCAAAAAGCCAATGTTGCAAATTTGGTTGAAAAAATCAAAAAAATGGCTGTTTTATTTATATGTTGTACAGTTGCTACGCACGCTCATAACTTTGCTAATTTGCAATTTTTTCACGCTAGATTTTAAACATTGTCATTTTTCTACACCTCCTTGTGAACAGTACAGCTGTCATTTTTCACATCCTGGCCGAAATGTGTTTCCACACTTCCGGTGCACAATAGTGTGGTTGCTGTGGGAAATCAGTGCTTGGGGCAGATTACGAAAATGACAGTGACACTGTTCATGAGCAGAGGTCCTAAAATGTCTATGTTGAAAATTTGGTGACGATACTCCATAAAATGACTGTGTTACGAGTGTGCATTGTGAAAATTTAAATGCACGCTCGTAACGTTGTGCGTTTGTAATATTTTCACTCTGGAGCTTCACCATTGGCATTTTTCCACACCTCTTGATGAACAGTACAGCTGTCATTTTACATATCCTGTCCGAAATGTGTTTTCTCACATCCAGTGCAGAATAGCGCAGTCGCTGTGCGAAATCACTTTTTGGGACAGTTTGAGGAAATGACAGTGACATTGTACATGAGCAGAGGTGCTAAAATGCCTGTGTTGAAAATTTGGTGCCGAAAGTCCATAAAATGACTGTGTTACAAGCGTGTGTTGCGCCTTTCCCACGCACCCTTGTAACTTCGCAAGTTTGCAATATTTACATGCCAGATTTTCAACACTGCCATTTTTCCACACCTCCTTATGAACAGTACAGCTATCATTTTTCACATCCTGCCCAAAATGTGTTTCCGCACTGCAGTGCCAAAGCCAATGCCAGCGCAACAACATTCGGCATTGATAAATGCTTGTTCCAGCTGGCATCGTTTATTTTTCAGTTACTGTAGAATGGTATTTTATTGACACTTCTGGATTGGAAATAACCCTGGTGGGGTATTTTATTCACATCATTCTGGCCTTGAGAGAAGACACTTTTACTCTTGGGGTTCCTCACTTCTGAACAGTGGGAACCTAAACAGACTTTTGGTAGCCAATTTTCTTAGACACTAGCCACTGGGCTAATTCACAGTCTCTCAGCTGGCAACATTTTGGTGCCAATTGATCCAGTGAGGGTTTTTCTGGGATCCATACTGTCCTTCACAAAGCACGTCCTTTCTTGATCCTCTTTTCCACTATTCTATGTTACTTCACAATCCCAGACTCCAAGCCCATCGTGGCATAGCTGAGGTGCTTACTAAACACATCTGTCACAGATTGACTCAGCAGGTCAGGCCTTCTACTCCCAAAGTGCCAACCTCTGAGCGCAGTCTTGTGAACAGTGTAACAGACAAGGTAACCCTATTGTCTGTTTTTGTGAGTTCGGATCAACCTTATGTCTCCAGTTTTGGAGAGATTCAAACTGTTAACCTCTTGCTAGCATACCCAATGCACAGGCTCAGATATGTCTGTCTTTGAGGGTGCAGATATCTTTGCCTACATGCACCTAACCAGGTATTCAGAGGTGAACCCTAAAACTTTAATAAAGACCTCAGATTTAAAATGCTTCCCCTTCCAGTTTGGTACCACCATACAAGTTTATGTCTGCTGTCTGCTATAACCATAAATATTTCTTAGCAAAAGAAAGCAATTCAAAGACAGACCATGTATGCTCTAAAATTAGAGTTTTTACTAAAATATATAATAATATGTCAAACATACAGACCAGAACTCTTATATCACAAGACATACATATCTTGAAACAAAATAAGGTTTAAAACAGTGCAATTCCTACAACAATATTTAGATTTGTCTAGCTTTCTAAATACCTGTTTTCAGTGCTCAGATGTTTTCTTGGTCAGTGTCAGATGAAAATGTCTCTGTAGTAAAACAGAATAATCTTTACAAGCTGGTTTTGCCCACCTCTTTTGCATGAGGTCATCTAGCTCCTCCCTGTCAAAATATCTAAAAAATATATAATTTCTATACAACCACAGGATGTAATTTCAAAGCATTAATTCTGCAACCTTAGCATAACTCAATTTCAGTGACACCTCTTTTGATTCATGCTGCATCCTCCTGACACAGGCTTCATATGAACATTTATAACCTCTCACCTCTGTGTAATAACCTGTGTTTTCTTCTTCAACGTCATAAACCTTTTTTTATGATTTCCCTCTTAACAAAGTTTAACTTAAACAACTCTGTAATTAACTCAGAGAAACAGGATCCTTGATTAAAGTCTTCTATGTAACACATGGTCTCTAAAAACTTAGTGGATGTGATACATGCTGTCAGCATTTCTCTTGGCCTGCATCTGTCAGCTGAAATCTGGGGGCAGGGGGGTGAGTGAGGTCATTCCTAGAGCATTTGATTTTTCAGCAAAGATAATCATTAATACATTTTATATAAAAAAAATATGATACAGCACTTTAGAACTGGGTGTCTACGTCACACACATCACATCTTCATTACTAGCAGAAAGGTCTACACCACACATTTTCTGAGGTTCCACTCAATATCTGACTGGAATTGGTATCCTGTCAGGGATGAACCCTCTTTTTGAGGAGGGTGAATACTGCTGAGTGCCACACAAACCTGTGTATCAAATAAAGATGAAATATCACATCAGATCTTTGGCTCACAGTACTCTCTGGTACACTTTTCCTTACAGACAGACTTCTGAACTATTTTTCAAAATGGATTTTTCTCCTTCTGAAGAGGGGCACCCCCACCCTCACCCTCCCACACACACACCTTTTGAGCTCCTTGTTTGATGATGGTTGCCACAAATTAACACTTTTTTCATGATGCCAGCCTCTACCAAGAAACTTACAGACAACAGGAGCTAGCACTGTGTGTCAGGTGCTAGCCTCCCACACCCTGGCTCAACAGAATCTCTGCCCTCCAGCAGACAACACCGACTCCTCCCCTTTTGGAATGCCAGGGCAGACCAACTAACCCTGTCCTTCAAGAGCATAGAAACTGGCGTCACACTAGAGGTTGAGAGAGACTCTGAAAGGGATGCACATCACTCCTAAAGGGGTTACATTTACTTTGTTGATTGCTCCCTCCCCCGTACACGTAACCTCCTCCATGTGGACACTGCATTTCTTGACCTGGATACAGACCTCCTTCCACCACTTAGTATTACACATTCCTTTGTTTTCCATGCACTCTACTTTTTTGAGCTGAGTTAATCCTGCCCTGGCATTATTATCTTTCTCCTGACACTGTTTTGTACCTGCTGTTGTAACCTGCATTTTCTTGTCATTTCCATATCCTTCTATCCTGGTAGTAGTAGTAGGCTTAGAGGAAACTGCCCCCTCCTATCAACAACAGAGGCTCACTCTATCTAGCTGAACAGATAAGAAGGTCTCTCCTATGACGTGAAAGTTTGCTACTCTCACAAAACAAATAGTTGTTGCTACCTCCACAGGAAAAGCAAGGCACATCAGATGAGATCCTTGCCAGTTTGTCCTCGGTGAGTATCCCTTCAGGCAGGTGAGGGCCATTTCTGTTGGTGTCAGTAGTTAGCAACTTGTTTTTATTGGCTGTAGGTTTTTCTTTAGATTGGTAGCAGAGGCTCTCACCGAGCAACAGTCAATGGGGGACATTGCCAGGAACTCTCCGCACCTGGAAGCACGGGCCTTGTGTTTCCTGTAGGGACAATTCATGCAAGTCACCTCTGTTTTTCCATTTTCGACTGCCACAGAGCAAAGGTATGGTCATGTCTGGCCTGCCACAGGGCAAAGGTCTAGTAGTGCATGGCCTGCCACAGGGCAAAGGTCTAGTATTACGTGGCCTGCCACAGGGCAAATGTCTGGTCATGCCTGACCTTGATGGAGAGTAGCTTCTCCGCTGACATTTGTTTAGCCCCACCCTAATGATAGCAGTTGGTGATGTAACAGGGGGCAGCAAGCCTCTTGGTCACAAGGGCCTTGGTTATAGACTCTGATTGTCAATCAGTCAATCAAAATCTTTATTTATTCAGGCAACCACCATTGAGCAGGCTCATTTACAAGATGGACCTGATACATAAGTATACAAATTGTAACAGTACAATCCAGGCAATGTACAATATTAGCAATACAGACGGTACAAGGAACACAGTAGTACAGTACAAGGAATAAATAGGGCCTTAGTGGGTGAATGTATGCAGGATGGTTTGACTAAAGGACCATCACAGTACAGGAAGTAAAATCCTTTCCGTGAATTTAAGGGAGACATGTACTAATGGTGTTTCAGTGGGTCAAGCCTGTCTAATGGGGGGCCAAGTGGGCAGGAGGTACAGGGGATTTTTTTTTTTTTTTTTTTATGAGCGGTGAAAGCAATTACAGATTTTTTTAACTAGGAGGTTGTATAAAGACTTGAATGAGGATATACTGATTGGGAAGCTAAGCTTCAGGGTTTTTTGTAGGGTATTCCATAAGTATGGTAGCGCAAAACTCATAGCCATTCTTCCAAAACGTGTTTTCAGTCTGGGTACCTTCAAGTAGATAAAGGATGAGCTTCTCAGGGCATAGGCTCCAGGTTTGCAGAGTGGGAGACAATCGGAGATATATTGGGGAAGTTTCTTGGTGATAGCTTTGAATGTCCAGAGTAAAGCATTCCTGTTTCTGCAGAAATGGAGGGAAAGCCACCCCACAGCTGTGTAGAGAGCACAGTGATGGGTGGCATGAAGTAGACCAGTAATGAATCTTAATGCCCTGTGATATGACTTATCCAGTTTAGCAAGGTGCGATGCAGGACAGTGGCTATCAAGGAAGTCAGCATAATCAACCAAGGAGAGATATATGGTTTGAACCAGCCGTCGTTTGGCATTACTGGTGAGGTAGTTGTTAATCCTAAAAAGGAGACCAAGCCTCTGTCTTAATTTCTTTAGGAGGTCTTCGATGTAGTCTGTGAAGGAGAGTTTATGATCGAGCCATACCCCTAAGTACTTGAACTTGCTAACAAATTCTAGGTTTTCACCCAGGATTGTGTTGATCTGTGGGACAGTGCCGGCGGCAGTAGGGTTTATGTCTAGTAGAAAGGGAGAAAAAAGCATAGCCTTGGTTTTCTTAGCGTTTAATAACAGATTTTCTTAATGAGTTGGCGCTGGAGAATGTTGAATTCCAATTGTAAGTCTTTGCAGGCAATTTCGGAAGAGAAGCGACTAAGGTAGAGGACCATGTCACCTGCAAAGAGATGAATATTGGCCTTGGTTATGTTAATATAGAACAGTGGTTTAAGGCTGTGAGCTGCAAATCTGGAGACCTGGGTTTGAATCCCACAGCCCCCACTTGCATACTGTGTGACCCTGAGCAAGTCACTTAACTTCCCTGTGCTCCCAGGTTGCACCTGTAAACAAGCTTTCAGCTTAGTGTGTCTCACCTGGTTAAACAATTGGAAAAAAAAATATCAGTGTTGTTCACATAGATTGTAAACAGTAGTGGACCCAGGATCGAACCCTGGGGGACCCCTCTTTGCAAAGGATAGTTCACCATCTGACTTTACTTGCTGCCATTGATCAGAGAGGTAATCTGCAAACCAGTGAAGGGACAGTAGATCCAGTCCTATGGCTTTAAGAGAGGAGAGGAGCAGGTCGTAGTCGACAGTGTCAAAGGTCTTGCTCAGGTCTAAGAACACGGCACAGGCAAATTTCTTGTTTTCCAGGTCTCGGAGCCAATCGTTGGTAACTTTAGCTAGGGCCGTGATGGCACTATGCTGATCCCTAAAGCCAGATTGCATAGGATTTAGAAGGTTCATAGATTCTACGTATGTTTTCAGTTGCTTGTTTATGATTTTTTCCAGTAGTTTGGACAGCGTAGGAAGTAATGAAATAGGTCTGTAATTGTTTAGGTCACAAGGTTCCCCAGATTTGAACAAGGGGATAACATGAGCTGTTTTCCATGAGTATGGGAGGGTACCGTGGGACAGAGAAAGATTAAATAGATGTGATTGTGTGGCTGAGATGGTGACGTCATGTGCTGGCTTGTTTTGTCAGCAATACTAAGAGGCATTTAGACAGTAGTAAAAAGAGCAAGACAAGCTACTGTGAGGGAGACATGTTCTCCTCCCACTGATTCATTACTGTGGGGGAGAGGTGTTCTCCTTTCACGGATGCATCAGTCATGCTTTCTTTTTATCCAGGCAAGAGAAGCCACACATGCTGGCACTTATGGGATTGAGGAGGGGCAGATGTGATGGGGAAAAAGGCAGCTCTCCATTATAAAAACAATACTGCTGTCTGAGAGACTCATGGCCACAGAATGGTCTCAGGTTTGATAGAGAGCTGGGCAAGTTATATGAAGGGATACTTCATTGAGAGGAAAGAAGGTGAGCTCCCCTATTATAAAAACCCTGCTGCTGTCTGAGAGACCAATGGGAAGAGAATTGCCTAAGAGACCAACAGGCACAGAAAGGCCTCTGGTCTGATAGAGAGCTGCGCAAGCTGTATGAAGGGGAGCTCTTCAGTATAAAAACCCTGCTACTGTCTGAGAGACTGATGGCTACAGAAAGGCTTCAGGTCTAATAGCAAGCTGAACAAGTTGTATGAAGGGGACACTTCACTGAGACGGAAGAAGGTGAACTCTTCAGTATAAAAACCCTGCTACTGTCTGGACCGATGGCCTCAGACAGGCTTCAGGTCTGATAGAGAGCTGGGCAAACTGTATGAAGGGGGACAGTTTACTGAGAGGGAAGAAGGTGAACTCTCCAGTATAAAAACTCTGCTACTGTCTGAGACCAATGGGCACAGAAAGGCCTCAGGCCTGATAGAGAGCTGAGCAAGTTGCATGAAAGGGACAGTTTAGTGAGAGGGATGACGGTGAGCTCTCAATTTTTTTTTTTATTTATTACTTATTGTGCGCCCCCGAGCCATCAGTGTCCATCCTGGTCACGGACCCTCTCGCCTCCACCTCCGCCTATTGCCTGCACTCCCCAGTCACCCCTGGTTTGCCCCCCAGAAGACAGAGGTCTCGGTGCTGTGGCCTTTTCAGCGCCGAGATGCTAGTAACTAGTCGGGGAGCCGGCGGCGGAGGCTAATCGAGGCCTGGGGCAGTCCTTCATGGAGACGGTTGGGGACACGGTGGTTTTTCCCCCTGTAGGCAGGGACAGGGACATGCAATGACGCCAGCATCCTCCCGGCCCCTGGTGGTCCTATTTGGTATCGGTGCATAGTGGAACAGCCAGCCTCCGCTGGGTGTCGCCACTGCATTGAACACTCATCCCCCCCCCAAGAGAAGGAGAGCAGTCTAGGGACGCTCGATCCTTCTCCCCTGGCCCGCCCTCCAGTGACCCGGATCTGTTCCCGAACCCGGGTCACCAGCGTCGCAAGTGGAATCCCTACCTCTGTGCCAATGGGCCAGTGAGCTCTCTATTATAAAACCCTTGCTACTGTCTGAGAGACCAATGTGCACAGAAAAGCTTCAGGTCAGATAAAGAGCTGGGCAAGCTGTATGAAGAGACACTTCATTGAGAGGAAAGAAGGTGAACTCTCCAGTATAAAAACCCTGCTACTGTCTGAGACACCGTTGGCCACAGAAAGACCTCAGGTCTCACAGAGAGCTGGGCAAGCTGTATGAAGGGGAGCTCTTCATTATAAAACCCCCACCATAATTGCCCCTCCTACCTACATACTAAATCTTTCTATCACTACAGCCACAGTCCCCAATGCCTGGAAATCAGCCAAAGTCCTCCCTTTGTACAGGGGTGGTGACCCATCATCCCCTGGAAACTAACGACCCATCTCACTCCTCCCCTCCCTTGCTAAAGTCCAGGAATCCCTCATCAAGGACAACAGTTTTGAGATTGAAAATAGATTTGTCCCAATTAAGGATAAATACAGCAACAAAGGGAGGCTGCCAGTTTGGCTAAACCATAAAGTTAAAAAACTAATCAGATTGAAACATAAAGCTTATACTAGGTACAAAAAAAGTAAAACGGAAATAAATAAACTTAAATACTTAAAGGCACAAAAAGAATTCAAATATTTAATTAGACAAGTTAAATCAGATCTTGAATTTAAAATTGCTCATTCTAAAAACAGTAAACTACTATATTCCTATATAAATTCCACTTGTAGGAACACAGTTAAAATTGTAGGAGCCATACTGGAAAATAACAAAGTAATAGAAAATGATAAACTGGTTGCCGACAAATTCTATGATTATTTTTGTTCTGTATATTCCTCAGCACATTATAATAATCCTTCTATATCTACTGAATCATCTACTGAAACTCTTTTCTCCATTAAAGAGGTATATACAGTGCTTAACCAATTAAATACTTCATCTAGTCCAGGACCGGATAATCTTAGCTGGATGTTTTTGAACAAAGCTGCCCCAGCATTGGCATACCCCCTTTCTATTATATTCAACTATTCACTGCAGGATGGTATTTTAGCAAATGACTGGAAATGTGCTACGATCTTACCAGTATACAAAAAGGGTGATGGGGGACATATTGAAAACTATAGGCCCATAAGCTTGACAATTAGCACCCTGGTACATGCTTATAACTGCACCAAAAGTGATGCCACTGGATTCTCCCCCTACCGCCTGATGTTTGGAAGAGAAGCTCGACTACCAGTAGATGTGTGTTTTGGGGTCTCTCCTGATGGGGTTCAAGCTGACAACTATTTACAGTATGTGCAAAAGTTAAAGGCCCAGCTAACTCATGCGTACCAACTGGCTCAAACCATGGCTGCCAAAAGAAATTCAGCCAACAAAGAAAGGTATGATAAAAGGTGAAAGCACAGGAACTCCAGGAGGGAGATCGGGTATTGCTAAGAAATCTGGGACTGCATGGCAAGCACAAGATTGCTGACAGATGGCACCATCTCCTCACATTGTAGTGGGCAAACTAGATGATCTGCCATGTACAAAGTAAGGCCTGAGAATAATTCAAAAGATGTAAAACAATGCATAGAAATCATTTACTGCCCATTGGACAAATCTTAATTGAGTCTGAGCCCCTAGAAGATGCCCCTCTGACCAGTGACTAGAGCTGCTGCTAAGAAAAGATCAAGAAAGTCTGCACCTACAGAAGCAAAGTTAAAGTGTTCCCTCCACAAGTCCCAGTTGAGCATGACTGTCAGTCCATATCGGAAGAAAGTGAGAGTGACTTTGAATACTATCCTTCTTACGAACTGAGTCAATTGTTTCGGGCAATCCCTAGTCAATACTGGAGATGAAGCTGGGCCTTCTGACTGCCCAAGCCCCCAGCTTCGTCCCTGGAGCCAATGCTCCCAGAAAGTGAAGTGCAAAGCATCAGATCAGATGAAATGGAATCATTGTGCATGGTTGAACTGTTTGAGCTTTCAGGGGAGGAAAATGATGGATTGGGTCAGACTGGTGATACACCAGAACAAGAAGAGTATTTTGAGTGCCCTGACAGTCCACTGCCAGTGTCCGAAAGCTGTCCATGCGAGCCAAATGTTGTGGACTCAGAAACTGTAACTCCTGGAGCTGAAAGTGCCCCAAGTACTAGCCTCTCTACCCCCATGGAGACTCTCCTGACAAGTGAGGACAATGCTGAAAATGAGGCTCAGAGTGCAGAGACTGTAACAGTTCCCCCTAGAAAGACTGGTCGAGCTGTAAAGCCTGTGGTGCACCCTCAGTTATGATTCACTTGGGAGGCCTGTGGACTTGCCTCTTAATGTTGTCCATAAAGGAGTGTATGTGTCCCGAGCTCATTGCCCAAACTGAGCGTCAGTGCTAACTCAAGTTACTTGTGTTGCTCCTCTAGTATGGTGCCCTTGCCCATCCAGCCCCAAGGTAACTGATAGGAAGGGCCCCTCTTCAGGTTTCATGTACATAGGTAATAACTTGAGTTGTGGTACAATGTGTATGTAATACTGTGTAAAGAGGACGTACTGCAATGTTTCAGAAATGTATTCTTGGTAAAATGATATATTGACTGATGATTACATGTGGAGCCTAATGCAAATGTATATGGTTGCAGTTTAAAACTTATGGTACTTGCTTGACGCCGGACGTCAAGCTTTCCCAGGCAGGAAGGGTGTAACCCCCTGCAAATGGGGGTTCCCAAAAGACTTCCAGGAGCTTGCTTGAATGCTCCAAGCCTGAATGGTGTTTGGCATTTAAGCCATTTATCAGTGAGTGTTTTAGAACCTCTGGTACTGTCTCTTTAAGAGCTGTCTGCTTGCAGACATAATTAGTTTGTATGGGGACTGTGTGTTTCTTTGATTGAGTACCATCAAGCTGCTGCCAATTCACTTCATTTTGCAGTCACTAGAGTGCAAAGGGAACCTATCTGAAAGATGTAACTGTTTGCAGAAATTATTTAGAGTAATAATGAAATTACAGTTTGTCTAACCTGCTTTTTTGCAGTCAGAACTGTGTCTGCTAGTTCCCCATTCTAGTTTTGAACTGCTGAACTGGACCAATCAGTGTGGGGTAAGCTAGCTCTAAAATGGTGCCTTGGACTAATCAGAACTTGGACTCATAATCTGAGCCAGCCACAAGAGGATTGTATGGGCAGTGACTCTGGGAGATGTAGTTTAGACTTCAGTGCCTTTTTGGACCAACAGCAGCAGTCTATTGTGAGTGACAGCCAATCCAGTCAAGAACTGGGAGGAACTCAAAGGAAGTGCCCGGTTTTGTCGGTTGGAGTTTCAGTTGAGCTTTGGCAGTGAAGAAGGAAGGAGCCCTGTGCTTTTTCAGTGTGCAGTTTTAGTCAAAAAAGCGTGTGTAAGGCCCAGAGTTCGGTCTGCAGCTTGTGTAACAGCTTGTTAGGACTGAATCCGTCCTGTGAAAAGAATCAAAGGATCTCTGAAGAGTAGAAACCAGGCTCACCCTGTAGAAGACTGGAGGAATTGCTGAAAATTGCACTCGGTCTGTCAGGAACTGAATCTGCTGTGTGTTCTCCCGGTATTGTGCAGTAATTGCGATCGGGATACAGATGCAGCCTGCCTGGTATAGTGCTTTCTTTATATGGATGTGTGAAGAGGTTTGTGTACCTCAAGTGAGCCCTGCTGACATTGAAGGACCCTATCTTATTTGGAGGTCGTGAGTACTAATTCAGGGTCGCTCCCTGTTGAATTGCCACATTAAATCCAAATGGAATTACTGTACTGCTGACTGTTTAATTCTCCTTTTCTCTGTGTGAAGGGCCCCTACCAGCTGCCACGGTTTGGACTAGCCACTAGGGCTTGGGTACCAGGGACAGTAACTGATAGGGATAGGCCTGTGCACAGAGCCATAGGTAGATTATTAGAGTGATAAGCTAATTAACCTGATTTCCCTGTCCTTGTTATATCCCTAAATAAATCAGAGCTGCTTGTTTCAGCAAAGTTATACTGCCTAAGTATTTGTCTATGTTAAAGTACTGTACTGTGATTGTTGCACTGTATCTCATCACAGGAGGTCCCAGTGCGGAACCAGACCTGGGGGTAAGTGTATACTGTGAAGGTAATTTGATATATTGTGTGGGCCACTAGTGGGAAGAAAGGGGGTTGCAGTGTCCCAGAGGGCTGTGACCAAGTTAGTTTAACTATTGCAAACCCTGACCTCTGGGTGGAGGCACCCGCCATTGGATCCAGGCCCCTCAACCTGTTAGTGGCAAATCAGGCAGGGGTAGTAGCCCCTGGGATAGCGCCATCTAGGGGTTACATCTTGGAGGCTCACCGCTGGGATTGTGTGTCCTCTAGTGGCCATATTTACGAACCACTGTTAAGAAAAAAATGGGTACCCCGACAGAAGTGGCTGTGCACCGGCTGGTGGAGTGGTGTACTGGGGAGGAGATCGACCCCCAAAATGCTATGCTTATCCTGGACATCCCCCTGGGTATCAATACGGACACTGTGCAGGAGTACTTCCAAGGTGGAAGGTTTACAAAACCCTGTGGTGGTGGGTCGGCATGCTAATCTGCTCACTCACACTTTCCTGGCCCTAGTAGAGTTTAAGGATCCCATAGATAGCTCCAAAGTGCCACAGACCATTACCCCAGAGGAGCCCTCACTGCTTGGGAGTGATAACTAAGGACAGTAAAGACCGGGGAATCAGCCCCCACCACTATCTGAAACTTTGAGGAGAAATTTGCTGAATGGTTGCTGGGAGAGGGAAAACTGTGGAGGACTTGAAGAAACTATTCTTGCCACCTGGGGTGTTCCTCCCCAACACCCTCTCCTGCTCCAGTGCCCGTAATGGTGGCTGAACAATGCAGACTCCTATTTCTGCACCTGCCATTAGTCACGACTCTTCCAGGTTGAGGATCTTCTCTGGCACCCTCCCCACCCCCCCAGGGGAGGATGACTGGAGACCTGGATGACCTATGTTGCCCCCAAGTGCTAGAATGGCAATGCTCGGAAGGCTGGCGAAAGAGGGTTAGTGAGAGCCTCCGAGGTCCTGCCTCCTGGCTACCATCCGTGCTAAACGGGCCAGTAACCCCTGGAATGACTGCACAGGCCTATCTTGAGGCCTGGAGAATGTGTATGGGAGCCCAGATTCTGATGAGGACCTATGGTGGAGAGTAAGAAATGCACAACAGTACCAAGGGAGTTGTTGTCTGTGTATGTCTCTCGGCTGGAAAAATTGTTGCAAGAATGCCTCAGAAAGGGTAGTTTGCCAGCCGCATTGAACTGGACCGAACCAGACTGGACAGAATCCTTAAGTCTGCCCCCTTCTCAGAACTGTTGTTGCTTCAGTTACGCCTGGCAAATCACTGGAATCCCCACCCTCCTATGATGAGTTAATGAGAGAAATTTGAGGAGTTGAGAGGCATGGACCTCGGAGGTACCTGCACCAACAGCTGTGGCTAACGAACCCGAGAGTGACTGAGGGTGACCCATCAAGTGAAGTTCAGGGCAGAGGTTGACAGTCAATGAGTGCTCTGACAAAGAAAAGATATGCCACAATGGGGCGAACTGTTGAGAGAGATCCGGAATTCAAAACAGTCCTTTATGAAGGCCAATGCCTGCATACAATGGGCCCTGACCTATATCCGACTGCAATCTGCTATGGGTGTGGGGTACCCACCCATGTATCTCCTGCTGATAACAGCTCAAACTCAATTCCTTGACCATGGAAGTGGAGAAACTGACGATGTCTCCAAATGCTTATCATCGCCGCAGAACAGAGATGGCACCAGGTTTCCAGTTAGTAATACCCGCCCTGGCTCCCAGTGTGGCGCCTCGGCCAGCTCAAACTCCAGAAAGTATGTTTTGCTATAATTGTGGGAAAGATGGGCACATGAAGAGGGAATGCCAGTCCCCAAAAGACACTGACAAAAAGTTGCATATAGGCTACAAGGAGAGCTTCGGAGAACAAATCAGTGGTTAGCAGGTGCACGACATGATCCCAGTGAGGGCACCAAAAATGCTAATCCACGCCCTTGTGGCAAGGTCAGTTGCCCAGGCCCCCACTACCGCCTCTCCAGACTGGTCCAGAATAGTGGGTCCCTCCATGGAGACCACTGTAAAGGTGAATGGAGTGTCTACAAGAGCTGTGATTAGACAGTGGCTCCCAAGTAGACAATTATGCAGGATTGGTATCAGAAGCATTTGTCAGACGTACCCCTTACAACCATTGAGAAGGACTGCATGTATGGGGTTAAGTGAGAAGCCTACCCTTTCCGGGTATATCCGAATTTGGCTGTCTTTCCCCACCTCCGTGGCTGGAGTGGTCAACAAGTAGAGACCCTAGCCTTAGTGTGTGTCCCCCCACTGGACTGTATGATGGTGTCCCTTTGTTGATTGGAACAAATGCTCATATGTTCGGAAGGCTGCGCAGTTGTGTTAAGTGAAAAACAGGGGTCAAAGACTAGTAGAGCTTAAGAGTTCCGCTTTAATTAAGAAGGCCTATGAGGCACAGAGAGATGCTGAAAAACAGAACCAGAGGAACCGGTCGGAATTGTATGGAAGAAGGATCCTGAGTCTCTGATCCTGGCGCCAAATGCCCAGTGTACCTTACAGGGAGGTCCGTATCAGAAAGGATGTTAAGAATAAAAATATTAATGTGGATGCACCAGGCGATGGAAAATTGCCAGAGGGACTGCTGGTCAAGCCTTAGTATTTGCCAGCTAGAGCCCATGCTTATGCCAGAAGGGTAATGGTCCAAGTTCATAATGTGTCTGAAAGAGACATCTGATAAACATAGGTTGCATCCTGGCTAATATGCATTGTGCAGACACTGCAGTGCTACCCAGCAGCAAGAGTTCACGGAAGAATGACAGAGTAACTCCTGACTTGTTTGATTTCGGCGACTCGCTGCCAGCTGAATGGAAAGTGAGGATCAGTGAGAAGCTTGCCCAGAGAGACCAGGGTTTTCTTTAAAGGAATGGGATGTAGGATGGTGCAAGGAGCTGAGCACAATATCCGCTGCATGACCAAAGACCATTTCGTGAGAGGTCTCGACGCCTGGCACCTGCTGACATAGATGATGTGAGACGGCATCTGCAAGAGATGTTAGCTGCTGGTGTAATACAAGAATCCAGAAGCCCTTATGCTTCCCTCATTGTGGTAGGTGAGGAAAAGAATGGAACAGTAAGGATGTGTGATTATCGCTTAAACCCGCGGACTATCCCTGATCAGTACACAATGCCCCGCATTCAGGATGCTTTGACTGCCTAAACGGGAGCAAGTGGTTCTCTGTGCTGGATCTCCGCAGTGGGTACTACCAGAATCGGATGGCCCCTAGAGGACCGCGGAGAAGACGGCCTTTATCTGTCCGCTTGGCTTCTATGAATTCATGAGGATGCCTCAAAGGATTTCAGGTGCCCCAGCCACTTTTCAACGATTGATGGAGCATGCAGTGGGGGACATGAACTTACTAGAGTGCCTGGTATACCTAAATGATGTTATTGTGTTTGGCAGCTCACTGGAGGAACATGAGAGCAGATTATTTAAGGTATTGGACCGACTGGAGGACTTGGTCTTAAACTGTCCATTGATAAGTGTCAATTCTTTCAAACATCAGTAAAGTATATGGGACACACAGTACCCACCTCGAGGGAATAGAGACCACCCAAGTAAAGTTGAGGCCTTGACCACTGGCCACAGCCCAAAAATCTAAAAGAACTGCAAAGATTCCTGGGATTCTGTGGTTATTATCGGCGCTTCATCAAGGACTATTCAAGAGTGATCCGCCTTTACTTAACCCTTACTCAAGGGTATCCTCCAACCCACAAAAATATACAAAAGTCAGCGCCCTCAAGACTGAAAGAAGTGTATTTTCATCCGAGTGAAGTATTTGGGGCCCGCTGGACTCTGATTGTGAGACTGCTTTTCATGAGATCATATATCAACTACCCATGCTCCAGTGCTGGCCTATACCGATCCAAGAAAACCTTACGCCCTGCACACTGATGCTAGCTTGCAAGGATTGGGGGCTGTGTTGTACCAAGAGCACGAATGGCCTGAGACCAGTGGCCTTTGCCAGTAGAAGCCTGACCCCATCCGAAAAGAACTATCCTGTACATAAGTTAGAGTTCCTAGCTTTGAAGTGGGCTATTGTTGACCAATTCCATGAGTACTGTATGGGGCTAAAATACTAGTAAAACTGACAATAATCCTTTGACTTATGTGCAGACCTCAGCTAGTTGGATGCCACTGGCCATAGGTGGCTTTCTGCATTATCTACATATGACTATGCTCTCGAATACCAAGCAGGTCTGAACCACATAGATGCTGATGCTCTCTCCGGAGGCCTGTTCCCCAGAATGATTGGGTCCGATTGGCAGAACCTGACATTCGGGCACTCTGCCGAAGTTTGACAGGGAGGAACAAATGTCCACGGACGCAGTGGACTGCATGGTGGATTGCTTGGGAGCCTCTGAGAATTGCATACCTGCTGCTTATTGCCACTTTTCTGCAATAGACATTGGTGCACTGCCTCAGCTGGACAATGACAATTCGGCGGGCTCAATCCCGCGATCCCATGATCAAAGCAGCTTTAGAAGCCCTCTATGCAGGAAAAGATGTGTCCAAATTACGCCCACTGATTTAAGAACTGCACTGTTATACAAAGAAGGTCCTAAGTTGAAACTGATCAATAAACTGTTATACAGAGAAACAGTAGACAGAGGGGACAAGTAGACAAACAACAACTAGTGCTGCCCACTGCTTTCGAGACTCAGTACTGAGGTCCTTGCACAACCACATGGGGCACCTTGGTATAGACAGAACACTTGACTTGTGAGATCCAGATTCTATTGGCCTAAGATGGGGGCTGATGTGAGCAACACATTCGGAATCCTCTGAAGCCGCTGGTTACAGAGGAAAGTTTATTTCAGAGGGTTGCCTCCTTTGTTAACATCACCACCAGTGCACCCATGGAGCTGGTCTGTATTGATTTTCTGAGTTTGGAGTCAGATCAAAGAAATATCAGTATTGTGCTGGTGTCACTGACCATTTCACGAGATATGCCCAAGCTTTCCCCACCAAAGACCAGAAAGCATCCACTGTGGCCAAAGTACTTGTAGAAAACTTTTTGTTCACTATGGGGCTCCACAAAGAATCCATTCTGATCAAGGGAGAGACTTTGAGAGTCGTCTGATCAAAGAGATGCTTTCTCTGTGGGGAGCGAAAGTCCAGAACCACTCCTTACCACCCCAGGGACCCACAGCCTGAACGCTTCAACCGCACTTTGCTAGATATGCTAGGCACCCTGCACCCAAAGGACAAGCCTAGATGGAGCCAACAAATTAGCACCCTGGTACATGCTTATAACTGCACCAAAGTGATGCCACTGGATTCTCCCACCGCCTGATGTTTGGAAGAGAAGCTCGACTACCAGTAGATGTGTGTTTTGGGGTCTCTCCTGATGGGGTTCAAGCTGACAACTATTTACAGTATGTGTAAAGTTAAAGGCCCAGCTAACTCATGCGTACTAACTGGCTCAAACCATGGCTGCCAAAAAGAAATCTGGCCAACAAAGAAAGGTATGATAAAAGGTGAAAGCACAGGGAACTCCAGGAGGGAGATCGGGTATTGCTAAGAAATCTGGGACTGCATGGCAAGCACAAGATTGCTGACAGATGGCACCATCTCCCTCACATTGTAGTGGGCAAACTAGATGATCTGCCAGTGTACAAAGTAAGGCCTGAGAATAATTCAAAAGATGTAAAAACAATGCATAGAAATCATTTACTGCCCATTGGACAAATCTTAATTGAGTCTGAGCCCTAGAAGATGCCCCTCTGGACCAGTGACTAGAGCTGCTGCTAAGAAAAGATCAAGAAAGTCTGCACCTACAGAAGCAAAGTTAAAGTGTTCCCTCCACAAGTCCCAGTTGAGCATGACTGTCAGTCCATATCGGAAGAAAGTGAGAGTGACTTTGAATACTATCCTTCTTCGAACTGAGTCAATTGTTTGAACGGAATCCCTAGTCAATACTGGAGATGAAGCTGGGCCTTCTGGACTGCCCAAACCCCAGCCAGTCCCTGGAGCCAATGCTCCCAGAAAGTGAAGTGCAAAGCATCAGATCAGATGAAATGGAATCATTGTGCATGGTTGAACTGTTTGAGCTTAGGAGGAAAATGATGGATTGGGTCAGACTGGTGATACACCAGAACAAGAAGAGTATTTTGAGTGCCCTGACAGTCCACTGCCAGTGTCCGAAAGCTGTCCATGCGAGCCAAATGTTGTGGACTCAGAAACTGTAACTCCTGGAGCTGAAAGTGCCCCAAGTACTAGCCTCTCTACCCCATGGAGACTCTCCTGACAAGTGAGGACAATGCTGAAAATGAGGCTCAGAGTGCAGAGACTGTAACAGTTCCCTAGAAAGACTGGTCGAGCTGTAAAGCCTGTGGTACACCTCAGTTATGATTCACTTGGGAGGCCTGTGGACTTGCCTCTTAATGTTGTCCATAAAGAGTGTATGTGTCCCAGGCTCATTGCCCAAACTGAGCGTCAGTGCTAACTCAAGTTACTTGTGTTGCCCTCTAAGTATGGTGCCCTTGCCCCATCCAGCCCCTAAGGTAACTGGATAGGAAGGGCCCTCTTCAGGTTTCATGTACAATAGGTAATAACTTGAGTTGTGGTACAATGTGTATGTAATACTGTGTAAAGAGTGACGTACTGCAATGTTTCAGAAATGTATTCTTGGTAAAATGATATATTGACTGATGATTACATGTGTGAGCCTAATGCAAATGTATATGGTTGCAGTTAAAACTTATGGGGGTACTTGCTTGACGCGGACGTCAAGCTTTCCCAGGCCAGGAAGGGTGTAACCCCCCTGCAAATGGGGGTTCCCAAAAGACTTCCAGGAGCTTGCTTGAATGCTCCAAGCCTGAATGGTGTTTGGCATTTAAGCCATTTATCAGTGAGTGTTTTTAGAACCTCTGGTACTGTCTCTTTAAGAGCTGTCTGCTTGCAGACATAATTAGTTTGTATGGGGGACTGTGTGTTTCTTTGATTGAGTACCACTCAAGCTGCTGCCAATTCACTTCATTTTTGCAGTCACTAGGAGTGCAAAGGGAACCTATCTGAAAGATGTAACTGTTTGCCAGAAATTATTTAGAGTAATAATGAAATTACAGTTTGTCTAACCTGCTTTCTTTGCAGTCAGAACTGTGTCTGCTAGTTCCCCATTCTAGTTTTGAACTGCTGAACTGGACCAATCAGTGTGGGTAAGCTAGCTCTAAAATGGTGCCTTGGACGAATCAGAACTTGGACTCATAATCTGAGCCAGCCACAAGAGGATTGTATGGGCAGTGACTCTGGGAGATGTAGTTTAGACTTCAGTGCTTTTTGGACCAACAGCAGCAGTCTATTGTGAGTGACAGCCAATCCAGTCAAGAACTGGGAGGAACTCAAAGGAAGTGCCCGGTTTTGTCGGTTGGAGTTTCAGTTGAGCTTTGGCAGTGAAGAAGGAAGGAGCCCTGTGCTTTTCAGTGTGCAGTTTTAGTCAAAACGTGTAAGGCCCAGAGTTCGGTCTGCAGCTTGTGTAACAGCTTGTTAGGACTGAACCTGCCCTGTGAAAAGAATCAAAGGATCTCTGAAGAGTAGAAACCAGGCTCACCCTGTAGAAGACTGGAGGAATTGCTGAAAATTGCACTCGGTCTGTCAGGAACTGAATCTGCTGTGTGTTCTCCCGGTATGTGCAGTAATTGCGATCGGGATACAGATGCAGCCTGCCTGGTATGTGCTTTCTTTTATATGGATGTGTGAAGAGGTTTGTGTACCTCAAGTGAGCCCTGCTGACATTGAAGGACCCTATCTTATTTGAGGTCGTGAGTACTAATTCAGGGTCGCTCCTGTTGAATTGCCACATTAAATCCAAATGGAATTACTGTACTGCTGACTGTTTAATTCTCCTTTCTCTGTGTGAAAGGGCCCCTACCAGCTGCCACGGTTTGGACTAGCCACTAGGGGCTTGGGTACCCAGGGACAGTAACTGATAGGGATAGGCCTGTGCACAGAGCCATAGGTAGATTATTAGAGTGATAAGCTAATTAACCTGATTTCCTGTCCTTGTTATATCCCTAAATAAATCAGAGCTGCTTGTTTCAGCAAAGTTATACTGCCTGAGGTATTTGTCTATGTTAAAGTACTGTACTGTGATTGTTGCACTGTATCTCATTTCACAGGAGGTCCCAGTGCCGGAACCAGACCTGGGGGTAAGTGTATACTGTGAAGGTAATTCTGATATATTGTGTGGGCCACTAGTGGGAAGAAAGGGGGGTTGCAGTGTCCCAGAGGGCTGTGACCAAGTTAGTTTAACTATTGCAAACCCTGACCTCTGGGTGGAGGCCCCCGCCATTGGATCCAGGCCCCTCAACCTGTTAGTGGCAAATCAGGCAGGGGTAGTAGCCCCTGGGATAGCGCCATCTAGGGGTTACACATGGATTAAAACCTGGCTTAATAATAGGATCCAACGTGTTCAGATCAATAATACCATCTCAAGTGAAGGCTTAGTGAGTAGCGACGTTCCCCAGGGCTCAGTACTGGGACCTACTCTTTTCAATATATACATTAGGGATATGGATGCAAATATTAACAACTTGATCGTAAAATTTGCAGATGACACTAAATTAGGTGGGGAGATCAATACCCTCAATGCTCCCTCTTACCCTTCCCCCACATGCTTTCATCCTTCTCTTCCTTCTTTTCACTCTTTCTCCCCCTCCTCCTCTCTACATCTTCTATGTTTATGGCCTCGTAACTTGCTGTATACTGTACATAACTACATTACACCTAATTAGGCCACCCCTGTACTTTTTTGCACTTGTTAATGTTTTGACTATCTCCTAACTGTATTGTTTATATTTTGACTTTGTCCAATTCTGCATTTCTCTGATTCACTAATTTGTTTGTATTTCTGACCACCTACCCATTGTATGACCTGTTCTGTGTGCTGTGTTCAATTGTGTTGCTCATGTATTTGATTTGTATCCTCTCGGGTTGTGCCTGAAAATAGACATCCTTATGCCTAGTGCACCCACACGGTTACCAAAAGCAAGCAAATAAATACATAAATAAACAAGCACCTATCACTAGTAAATGGTTATTGGGTCTAAAACAGTGGGGGAATTCAAGCATGCATGGGACAGGCATAAGGCAATTGTAGTTGGGGGTTGCAGGAAGTAGGCTGTTCGTTAACTAGAATCTGCAGCTTATCCAATAGGATATGCATTGAGGGAGGGAGGGTAGCTCCCAGCATTCACCTTGCCTCTACCATTGGCAGGGGATGAGGCAGGCTGTAACTGCATGCATTGGGGGAAGGAGGGTTTCAGTTCTTGGCTCTCACCTGGCCCCTAGCATTGACTGGGGTAGAGGCAGACTGTGACTGCATGCATTGGGGAAGGGAGGGTTTCAGTTCCCGGCACTCACCTGGCCCCTAGCATTGGCTGAACAGATTGTGCAGTCCACTGGAATATCAAACCCTTGATACACGGAGAACAGCAGGGGGGTGCCAAGTCCCACTCAGCACATCCAGTACCCAGGACTGAGGAATGCCTATAGGGGAATGCATTTGACATGCCTGGTGCAAAGGGGCCATTTGCATGCGCATTATGGGCTTATTTGTATGGCTTTGCCTGGCAGAATGCACCAGGCCAGCCCTCACCCCATCCCCAATCGCTGAACAAAAATAGAATCCTGTAGCCCTGTTTCCACAGCATAGGGATCCCTCTCCCCAGCCCTGATCACCGTAACATAAATCCCCTCTCCAATCACCTTAGTAGTTTTATGTGACCTGCCTGCCCCAATCATCATGAAATTAAACATCCACCCCAATTGCTCGGTAATGAAGTTGCCCCCCAACCCCAATCATGAAATAAAAAATACACCCGATCACCAGGTAGTAAATGCCCCCCCAACTGCAGATGTCAAACAAAAGCCTTCCCTCCCATTCCCTGGTAGTCGGTTGCTCCCCTCCACCCCTTTCCATTGTTCAGTGACCCACAACCTGGCTCCCACTCAACCTGACTAGAGCTGGTGACTGGCACAACCCACCTCACACTGCACCAGCCAGCCACTGACTGAGCTGTACAGGAGCACTGTACAAGGACAGTGGTTACTTGGTCAACAAATGGGTGTGTATTGTATGCTGTACAGTGCTCCTGTACAGTTCAGTCGGTGGTTAGCCGGTGCAGTGTGAGTTGGGCTGCACCAGTCACCAGCTCTGCTCAGGTTAGGGGGAGGGAGGTGGTGGATCATGGCTAATGGGAAGGGAGAGTGGGATCACATTGACTACCAGGTAACAGGGAGCAGGTTTTTTGTGCCATCTGTGATCAGGGTTGTGGAGGAGGGGGGGTCACTTCACTATCTGGGAGATCAGGGCAGATGTTTCATTTCATGATGAAATGGGTGGGAGGTCATGCTAGACCACTAGGGTAACTGGGGAGGGGATTTTATGTTGCATCGATTGGGGCTGGGAAGGGGGTCCATACACTATGGAAACAGGGCTATGGGATTCTACTGTTTGTACAGCGATCAGGGCTGGGGACGGGGGGAATATGTACAGAGCCCTAGACTGTGCTTGAGGCACCAACCTTCCCAATGCATCAAAAGTGTAACTATGCACTGGCACAGCCAGCCATAGTTGTGCTCTGGGCGGGGGTCTCAATATTGCGATGCACGGCTTATGCATTGGGGACCCCTCATTTGCATAGGTGCATCATAATATTGTGCTCAGTGATGCAGTTGGGGGTGCACAGCCACAGCATGTCAGTGGTCTTCGACTATGGCCATGCTCCTGATTGCCCATGCAAGTCTGGAGATGTGCACTGAATCCAGGATCCACTATGCATCTCGTCTGAATATGTGGGCCTAGACAAACAGGTATAAACAGTTATGTGTGAGAAGAACTAATCAAGGGGTGGGGTAGGGGATGGGCAGGACTGAAGCTGAAAAGATATTTATAAGAGAGGCAGGAATGATGCTAGGAACAGGTAATTACAAACAGAGCTGGCAGGAACACAGAAAAAAAAAAACTTGCATAACAAGTAACAAAAAAATTACAGTTTACCATAGTGTGTCATAAATCCAATGTCCCGATTCAGTCCACAAATATTAGATTTAAATTGTTTGATGTATTTCATTTCCCATGTCCTCCTATCCTGTGAGTTTTTGAAGTTGCCCCTTGGTATCAGGACTGATAAGTCAGCGAAGGAATAATCTGTTTGTGAAAAATGGTGTCCTACTGATGTGCTGCTAATCTGGTTTACTATTGTGTGTTGGTGGTGATTCATCCTTGTTTGCAGCGGGTGCCTAGTTTCCTCAATAAAGAATCCATTTGTGCACTTCTTTCACTGAATTAGGTAAACAGGTCAGCAGCTGTGACTGCTAAATTACCTAGAATTCTTTGCCCTCAAGACTGCTTTTTCCCCCTCTACTTTAGCTAAGCTAACTTCACCTCATCCTTATTCCAGGGACCTTATATTGACCCTTTTACATACCCCTCATCTCCCTGCCACCAGCCTCCTCTTTCTGCTTCCTCTTCTCCACTGCCTAGCCAACCTTAACTGCATGCCTTTACCTTTGTACCCTCCCCATGGAACCTCCTCTCCTAACCACTTGTACCTGTCTCTCACTTTCTGGCCTCCCATCCTCACTTTACTGACACAGTTGTGACAATCTCACATCTCTGGTTGCTGGCCTCTGGATCTTCATACCTTACCTTATTTGTTATACTTCATCCATGTGTCATATGTTTATCTTATTGTATAGACATGGGCCACCCGGGGTTACGATTGGGACCTAAACCTGGAGGGCTACACCATGTTCAGAAAAGATAGATGAGTGGTAGAGGGGTTGCATGGTGCTGATAGTCAGAAAGAACATTGGTGTTGGTGGAGTGAAGGAGGCTGGAGGGCAGGTGAAGGCGATTTGGGTAACTCTGCAAATGAAGGTGGGTAAGAGAATGAAAAAAAGGGTTGTGTACAGACCCCCCGCAGTGGTGGAGGACCTGGAGGACAAGCTGGACAAGAGAATATTAAGGGCCACCGTGGACTGGGAAAAGGCAAAGTGGTGGTCATGGGGGACCTAAATATGCTGGGGGCAGACTGGGGCACTATGGTGTCCCCGGTGGCCAGGGAACAGAGGCTGATGGATGTCTTCCAGGATGCATTTCTAGTCCAGCAGGTGGGGGAGCCAACGAGGGAGGGCCAGATATTGGAAATGGTCCTAGCAGACAGTGACCAGATTAGGGGTCCGGAAGCGAGTAGCCAGTTGGCAGGAAGTGACCATGCCACAGTCTGGTTTTACCTGTACTTGGGGGGACTGCATGAATACTGTGGTAATAGATTTTAGGGGAGCAGACTTTGGGGGCATGGGGAGGATTCTTCAAGGGTATTTGGATGAGTTAAGGCTGAATATGGATGCTGGGACCAGGTGGGAGGCCATTAAAAAGGGGTGCAGGAGGCTACCAGGACATGCACGAGAGTAAGGCACAAGCACTGTAGGGCCAGAAAGTCATATTGGTGGACCCGGGAGGTTCAGGAGGTGGTGAGGGAGAAAAAGGCTGACTATGCATGCTTCAAGTGCTCAAGGGGAGAAAAGGAGTGGGGAGAGTATGAGCTGATGTCCAGGAGGGTCGCCAGGGTGGTCAGAGTGGCCAAGGTGAGGATGGAGCAAAACCTGGCCTAGGGTATCCGGAGGGGGGAAGGGGATTCTTTAGGTACATTGGGGAGAACAGGAAAGTGAGAGCACAGATTAGCAGGATTAGGACTGGGGAGGGATGGGCTCAGGAAGCAGGGGAGCAAGCTGAGATATTAAATGAGTAGTTTGCCTCAGTCTTTACCGGGAGAGGAGGGGGGTCCACACTTCCTGATGGGAGGGATGATGAGACTGCAAATAAGGTAGGTCACTTGGAGTTTGGTGAACCAGAAGAGGCCCAGATGGAGGATGAGTTGAAACGGGGGTGACAGGAAGGCCAGGCAAATGGGAGGAGGGCATAATCATGGTGGACAGGGTAAGGGCGGCCCTCCAGTCATTCAAGACTGAGAAGGCGCCGGGGCCGGACGAGCTTCATCCGAGGGTGGTGAGGGAGCTGCTGGACGTGCTGGCACCTTCACTAGCTGCACTCTTCAACATCACCCTGCCGACAGGGTGGGTGCCTCAGGATTGGAGGGTGGCCCATGTCGTGCCTATCCACAAGGGGGGGGTCTAGAGAGGAGATGGGGAACTATAGGCTTGTTAGCCTAACGTCCGTGATAAGCAATGTGATGGAGGGTGTTGTCAAGGAGAGGCTTGGGGGAGAGCTGGAACGGATGGGGCACCTGGACGATAGGCAGTATGGCTTTGTACCAGTGAGATCGTGCCAGACCAACCTTGTTGATTTCTATGTTTGGATGACGAGTACCCTGGACAGAATTAAGCTGGTGAATGTCCTCTATCTGGACTTCAGGAAGACATTTGATTTGGTCCCCCACAAAGGCCTGATGACCAAGCTGGGGAAGATGGGGATGGGGGGACAGTTGCTCAGGTGGATAGAAAACTGGCTCTCGGGGCGAGTACAGACAGTGGTGGTTGGCGGGATAGTCTTCTCCCCCAGAAGTGTCATTAGTAGGGTCCCCCAGGGATCAGTCCTGGGGCCACTCCTGTTTGATGCCTATGTCTTGGACATAGGGAGAGGTATTGGGAGTAAACTAGTCTCTTCACAGATTATTTGAAGCTGGGAGCATTGGCAGACGGGGAGGAGGGGAGAATGGCCCTACAGGGGGACCGAGATGCCCTGGACAGATGATCAAGGAGGTGGGGGCTGAGGTTTAATGCAGGGAAGTGCAGGGTGCTGTACCTGGGAGCCAGAAATCTGGGCCATGCCTGTACCCTGGGGGGAGACACACTGCAGACCTCATTGGGCAAAAGGGAGCTTGGGGTGTTGGTGGATGCCAAAATGAATAACACTGAGATTTGTCGCAAAACAGCAGCAAAGGCAAACAGGATGCTGGGCTGCATAGCCAGGGGAATCACCTCCAGGAAGAGGGAGGTGATCTTCCCTATGTATAATGCCCTGATCAGGCCGCACCTTGAGTACTGTGTGCAGTTCTGGAGACCACACTGAAAGAGAGACATTGCTGCATTGGAGAGGGTACAGAGGAGGGCGACCCAGATGATCTGGGGCATGAGGAGTAGACCCGAAGGACTACTCCATGCGACAAGACATACTGCTAGGCAACAGGTTTATACTCTCCGGATTGGTTCATTTGGTGAGCTCAAGCTGGTCGCTAAGGTGCTGAGGAGAAGTGTCTGTAGCAGGAGTCAGCGAAAAGCTTTACAAGTTTTTATAAAAGGTATGCCACCATTGCCACTATATATTTATTGTTTTATGCTTCACTGACTTTTCCAGTCCAACTAAGAGCTTGGGCCCACCAGTAGTTCATGGAGTAGCATTTGAAGGCCTCTGGGCCTCTCTAACAAATAGCATGGAGTTTGTTGGCGGAGAGGCTTGCTGAGAGTGGGAAAGAACTGGAGGAGCCTGCAGGAGCTTATCAGCCTACAACGCCAAGCCAAGCCAAACTTAGCCAAGAAAAGCAGCAGTACTAGAGGATTGAGAGGACTGCCTTTAGTTAACACCCTGCATCTGAAAATATATTGTATTTTATTTCTGTATTGTGTTCTGCATTGTGTGTGCTTTTTGGGTATTATCACTTGAAATATCTCTCTTGTATAGATACCTTGTACTAATTGAGTTAATGTACCAGTATTTCATATAGGTTCTAAAAGAGTTAATAGAGTTTTAGAGAGTATAAAGCTGGCGGTATATATAAATTCTGTTATTTTTAGTGTGACTTTAAACCAATGCAGCTATAACATTTGTGCTCTATCTTGCAGAAAATGTGGTTGATCAGGCTAAAAGGTCTGAGGTGCATCGAGTCTCATGATTGATTCATGTTTAAATAGGTTATAGGAGCATCGTATGGCATAAATAGACTTTAAAAAGAAGTAACCTGGGGAGATATTTTTAATCAATTAGAACTGAGAGTTTAGAATTGAAACCAGGAAGTATACCTCCCATTGGAGCATATTTGCACATGACCCAGGAACTTAAAACGCATGCGCTGGCATTCTCTTTCTCTAAGCGACATTTCCTTCGAACAACGCAGCAGAAAGGCAGGAGATTGTAGAGGGAAAGATCAGTTGTAGGTTTAGACTGATCTTAATTTCCCTATTAAAATGTAATATATATTTTAGTTGCTTCGAGTAAGTGCTTGCTGCTGCGGGTTTTAATTTAAACTGTTTGCTATTAGCTGGAGGTACGCTAATTACGTTTGCATCTCCCTCCCTGGCCTTTCAGGCTACTTCAGGCAGTATAACTAGTAAAAGCAGAAGTGCTGAGATATTGAGAAGTCTTTTTAGATAAAAAGTTTAAAACTCTGCTCGGTTAAGTGAGGGGCGAAACAGTCGAGCGACACAAAGGCTAGAGCTCGAGCGGTTTGAGAACCTTAAAGCGGCATCACACTCCGATAATGATATCTGACTATATCTGGGAAAGTAAGTAAAGAATTAAATTCTTTTTATATGCCAAGTACTGATGCTCCTAGTGACTTTAGTAACTCTAGCTGCATATTTCCTATGAGGTACAAAAGTTTTTTTCTTTTATTGCTCTGAAAATTATATATATATGTATTTTATAAGTTTCCTAGGACTTGAATAGGATTAGATCGTGATTAGTGTCCCATGTTTCTGGGATAGCATTAAAGTTTTTGCATGGTGTGCTCCTTCCAGATGGAGGCGCACATTTTGTTAGAATCTGAACCTAAAATATGTGTTCCTGTTGATCACCCCTGTGCGCCTACTTATTTCTTTTTATTTTAAACACTAATATAGTAATAAAAACATTTCAACATGCATCGAGTATTTTTTCATATTTATCCCCCCCCTCCCCCAACAAGTGCTGTATGACTATATACTAACAATTAACAGTTAGGTTACATCGTTTTTTATCTACCTAAAATTCAGTGAGACAGAGTGTAGTTCTAGTCCCACCAGTCCATGCTGCCCAGCACAGGCAAGCTCAAGCCACTGCCAGATGACTGAGACTACTGTGGCTGTCTCACTGAGTCTCAGATAGGTAAAAAGCCCACCACCAGCAGGCCAGGCCTGCGGTCCAGCCAGGCTGCTGAACCCAAGACACAGCTACATGCTATTGTCACATAACAATTTTTATTCCAAAAACAAATGCTGTAGGAATGGATAAAACAGTTAAGATATATATATACAGTATGATATATATATTTTTTATTTTTTTATTTTATTTTAATTTATCTATGAGTGAGTGACCACCAGCACCAGTTGGAATTGACAGCAGACCTCTGCCTCCCTCTGTGTGTGTAAGTCAGTGTGCTGTGCCTCATGCCAGGTGCAGTGCAGTGGTAGATGATCTGGATGCCGTTCTCAGAACTTTGGAAGAATTTATTGATCATCTTCTGTGACACGCTCATGCCTCAGATGATGGACTGTGGTAGAAATTGGACAAAAAAGGTCAGGTGCCCAGCCCTGGGCCCTTTCACGTCTGTGTGAGACAGGCTGTGTGACACTGATCCTGGCTTATGTAATACTGATGGTCATGGAATAAATGCCTGACGGTGATCAATGAATATGTGACAACTCCTCGAGACTAGACTGAGGGCCCCATTTTCAAAAGGTTAGCGTGGCACAAACCTGCCTAACCTGGAAGAGCGCCAGCTGTCGGGGCCATGCCCATAATCATAGGGCACATGTGCACGGTGCACCCCTGACAGCACCATCGCACACAGTATTGAACTGTGCCTGTGCAAATGAGGGGTCCCTATGCATTTGTGGTGCAGCACAATACTGAAACTGTTCAGAAGTGCTAAACTGCCACCAGCAGTGGCGCAGTTTAATGCTTCTGAAACCCAGCCCTTAACAGTGTGCAGACCTGTCTGCCTACTGTTAAGGGCTGGGTACCCTGGCGGTTCTGCGGTCCCTCGCTAACCCTGATCTTTGTAATAATAAAAATTCCTTTTTCCCTGGTAGTCTAGTGTCCTTCCCCCTCCCCAAAGCCCGATCCTCATAAAAGTATAAAATAAGCCCTTTCCCTGGTAGTCAAGTTGTCCCTCCTCCTGAGCCCCTTTCTTTGTATTAAGAAAAAGACTTCTTCTCCATGGTAGTCTAGTGGATCCCGCAAGCCCCAATCCCATTCAGCAGAAATAAATTCTCACATCCCTGGTAAGCTAGTGGACCCTCCCATCCCCTAGCCTGACCCGAGCAGACAACTGGCACAGCCCACCTCACACCACCACAGCCAGCCAGTGACTGGACTGTTCCAGAGCTCGTACAGTATACAGTACACACATGTACTGTATAATGTATGCACTCCAGTACAATTCAGTGGGCGGATGGTCTTGGCGGTGTGAGGAGGGCTGTGCCAGTCACTGGGTTGGGCTGAGGAGTGGAGTGGTGGATCAATGCCTACCAGAGTGGGGGGGCCACTAGACCACCAAGGATGTGGGAATTTATTTCTGCTGAATGAGATCAGTGCTTAGGGAGGGGGGACCACTAGACTACCAGGGAGAAAGTTTAATTTTTTTTTCATTTTTTATAATGACATGGATCAGGGCTCAGGGAGGGGGGACCACTAAACTACCAAGGAATCGGGGACATTATAATTTGTGTTGCATGGATCGGGGTTTTGGGGGGTGCACTCGGCCTGGCGCTCACATGCAGATGAGCCCATAATGGGCATACAAATGGCCCCCATAGCACCGTGCGTGCCCAATGGGATCATCTGCATGTTTCGGTTGAATATTAGATATGGGGGCCGCGATGCTAACCAGTGTGCACCACGCTGTACCCTTAAGGGTGGTCTCCATCCTTGCACCATGGTAGTGCTGCGCCAGACATGGTGACCACTTGCTGAGCATCGCACTACCAGGGTCCGATAATCAAACAGATGATGCAGTCAGTTCATGCTATCTATTTGAATATAGCACCAGAGCTGTCTTGTCCTGTTTTTGCATGTGACGCACCTTTTTGCACACGCAGCTGGCCAGCTCTGAATATGGGGGCTTGACTCTTTACTTAATGGTTTGGGGTCCCCATGACCCAAACAAATAACACCCGCCTTAAGGGGTGGCTGGTTCCCTCTCCCTGGGCTAAGACACAGATATGGCACACTGATGAGTCCAAGTAAGGATGAAACGTGTATGTGTCTGCTGTTCTTAGCCTTTGCTGATTGCACTGTGAGGCCTTCTGGCACCATGCAATTCTGCTTAAAGTAGAGCCAGTCCAAATTCTCTCTTGGAGATTTGCATATGTTTCCCATGATGCTTTACATTATTGGGGTATGTGCAACTGTGTTTCCTTTAAAACTTGGCTGTATGGCCAATATCCTCCGGGATAACCCATGCCTCAGTGCATTTGCTCTGGGGTTCTTTTGTAGTTCTTTACTTAATGTTTTTAATCTCTGACTGAAAGTTTTAGTAAGACTGCTTGTTCACTAACATTCCTGCATGCAGGCTTAGTCACATTTACTGCCTGCCATGAGTCCGCACTCAGAGCCTGGGAGGGAGCGTCAAGCGTGCGACTGATGATGCACAGCGCATTGTGTCACTGATGACTGCAGCAGGTCAGCATGCATGTGGTACATGTCATGGAGGTGAAGCGGATGACTGGTGTCTTTGCATGCAATGCATTCTCTCTCTCCTCTCACTGCAGTAAGTATGGTCGTACTGCTGGCCAGTTAGTGGTTGTGGCAGGTGGGCCCAGGTGGGGTGAGGACTAATGTTTTAACTTTCAGCTAGTAGTGTCACTTCTCTCCTCATCCTTGGAGGAGTCAAACTAGCTGGGCGGGAGGGGACATCCACTTGTACAGTAGACAGACAGTTTCAAGACATTCACACAAAGACGCTTCACTCACAAGGATGCTTCACGCACAGTGATGTCAGGAATGGCTGCCGAGGATCAGCATGTGGGAGGGGGATCGCATTGAGCATCATGGTGGGCAGGACCGAAAATAAGTGATCACTTGAGTGCTCACAATACCGACCCCCCCACCACAGGTGATCGAGTCACTAGCACAACAGCACACAGCTGCTAGAAAAAATTAAGAAATTAAAAAAAAAAATTGGGTGTCACTGACTCGGGGGCTCAAACTGGGGCTTTGGGCAACTGTTCAGTTTGCCCTTTTGTTAATCCAGCACTGTCCCCTCCCCTATCTTATAGATCCCTGGTGGTCTAGTGTGCCCTTCCCTGATCAAACCTGATTTTCATAGGAGCAAACTCGAAGAGAGGGTTTCTCCATACAGCCATAATACAGGTGAGCACCATCAGTGGTAGGAGGGAAGTCTCTGATACTTTTGTGTACCGCTGTGCGTGTTTGTGTGTTCTGAAGGTTATAAAAATAGAAACGGAATTTGTTGGCTTGGCCCATACAGTCTGACCAGATGTTCCCAGCATAATCTGTCTCTGCAGACCCAAACTGGTTTCCAATGACCCTTCCTCCTCCCTACCTATTTTCTAATGTACCTCGGCCTATGTTTATTCCATGCATGCTTGAAGATCCCCACTGTTTACAGCCACACCATCACTGCTGGCAGTCATCTGTTTCATGTGTCAACCACCCTTTTGGTTAAGAAGTATATCTTCACCTCTCAAACTCCCCCCCCCCAGCATCATTACATGATCCATGACCTTGGGCCTGGGACCTGGTGGTGGTGTTTTTCATTTGCAAGGGGGCTCCCCTTATGCACCATTTAGCCCTGTGAGGTACCTCTAGGCCTTTATCATGTTCCCAGTCACTCTCCTGTCTTCCAGGATGTACATTTTCCACTCCAATAATACTCCGGCATCCCTCCCACACAGAGCCCCCTCTTCCCCATAACAGACCTCCCACCCACAGAGACCCATCCCACATAGCCCCCTCCTCCCCAATAATAGCCATTCCTCCTACACACAGTAACATCCTTCCCAGTAATACCCCTTCCACACACACAGCCCTTCCTCCCCAATAATCCCTCTCCCTGATACATAGCCCTTCCTCCTGAGTAATCCCCCGTCCTACCCAGGAGGAAACCTCTGGATGCAAGCTGATGCTTCACTGAAAAAGGAAATGGCAACTGATAATCCCCCTGGACAGACTATCAATACCCTGTCTACCTTTTTCCAACACTGACAGAACTGTGGCCAAAGCACAGTCAGTGCTTGGGCCACAGTTGCTGCCAGCACTGGAAAAAAAGGCTCACATTATATGCACCCTCGAGTGTGAAGAATAAGCTGGTTCTCACACCTTGGGGGGAGGGGCACTCAAGCCTTGCTCTTGTCCTTAATGATGTCACTGCCTCTCCTCAGTGTGAGAACCAACCAGCTTGCTCTTCACACTCTGGGGGGGGCATCATTCTCTGTGTGGTCTACACTACTAGTTTAACAGGTACTTACTTCTGGGTCTATGCTAGCATGTTTGGATGGAGGGAAGAAATTAAGTGATAATGGCAGGTGGGTGAGTGGACAGACTAAAACTGTCTTAACACCTCAGTTGTCCTGCTTAATTATTACTAACAAGTAACATTTTCCCATATTTCACTCTTAATGTAACCCTACCGCCCATCACCTATGAAGCATGCAAAATTGTGTCGCCGGCAGAATGGATGCAAGAACAGGTGAGTTGGTTTACTGACCATTATGTACTGTAGCTGCCCATCCTCCTGGAATAGTGTTGTTCCCCCCCTAATTGGAGAGGGGGACCAAAGTCTCACCCTCTAAGGATTTCATTTTCTACATCTTCTAGCCACAGGCTGTTTTTTCCTTTTTTCTTTTTCTTACCTTCCCCCCTTCATAAGGCATTCCGTAATTTTAGCACGCACTGCTCTATCCCTGGTACTGATGGTCTGTGATTAAAAATAAAAAAAAAAGAAAACAGTTGAGTTGTACTTCAGTATGATAATTATTAACCATATGTGGAAGCAAAGAGGAGGCTGGCAACTACAGGCCAGTCAGCCTGACTTCAGTGGTGGGGAAAGTAATAGAATTACTACTGGAGGAGAGGATTGTGGAATATCTGGTATCCGGTGGTCTCCAGGATCCGAGGCAGCATGGATTCACTGGGGCAGATCATGTCAAACAAATCTGATAGATTTCTTTGACTGAGTGACCAGGGAAATTGATCAGGGTGGAGTGGTGTATGTTGCCTACCTAGATTTCAGTAAGGCATTCAACACTGTTCCACATAGGAGACTCGTAAACAAGCTGGGAAGCCTAGGAGTGGGTACTAAGGTGATAAATTGGGTGAGAAGTTGGTTGGGGAACAGGAGACAGAGGGTGTGGTAAACGGAGTTCACTGTGAGGAAGGGAGGATGACCAATGGGGTGCCACAGGGATCATTACTGGGACTGGTCCTCTTTAGTGACTATTAGTGACACTGTAGAGGGGCTAGAAGGGAAGGTATGCCTGTTTGCAGATGACACTAAAATCTGTAATAGGGTAGACACTCCGGGGTGTGTGTGCAAAAAATGAATAGTTGGAGAAGTGGTCAAGGGTGTGGCAGCTGGGTTTCAGTGCTTGTGCAAAATCATGCACTTGGGGACACAGAAACCCAGGGGTGGAGTACAAAATGGTGGGGGGTAGTAACCAATACAAAACAGGAAAGGGACCTGGGAGTAATCATATCTGATGCCCTAAAGGTGGCCAGACAGTGTGACTAGCAGTGGGGGAGAGCTAGTGGGATGCTAGGCTGTATGGAGAGGGATATGACCAGCAGAAAGAGAGAGGTGGTGTTGCCACTGTATAGATCACTGGTGAGACCTCACCTAGAGTACCGTGTCCAGTTCTGGAGACCACATCTCTGGAAAGACATAGACTGGGTAGAGGCGGTCCAGAGGAGGGCAACCAAAATGGTGCAATGTCTGCATCACAAGCCCTATGAGGCGAGGCTGAAGGACCGCAGTATGTACACCCTGTCGGAAAAGAGGGAGAGGAGAGATATGATAGAAACATTCAAATACCTCGCAGGTATAAGTAAAGTTCAAGAGGGAAGCATTTTTTTCAGAAAAAAAAGATGCTCAAGTACAAGGGGACATGCTATGAAACTGGATGGGGGGAGGCTCATGGGATATGTGAGGCAGTACTTCTTCACAGATAGAGTAGTGGATGCCTGAAATAGCCTCCCAGTGGAGGTGGTAGGGCAAAAATGGAAATGGGCTTCAAGAATGCATGGGATAGGCATAAGGGAACCTTAAAGGTAGGAAAAGGGTGGGGTGAAGCCAGAGATCAAGTAGGTTCTGCATTCTTATAGTAGGTAGGGAAAATGGGCAGACTAGGTGGGCCAAGCGGTCCTTATCTGCTGTCAACATCTACGTTTATATCCAAGTGCCGGCCCCTGCCCTCCAGCCATAGTGGCCCTTCCCTTTTGCCCATGCAGATGCTTTAAAATCGAGTCCCTGGTGGTCCAGTGGCAGCTCGCCCCATCAGCATGCTCCAAGCTGTCCCACCCGCTAAAATTCCACCCCCCCACCTGCACTCTCCCGCCTCACCACGGTCAGTGCTCCTCTCATCTTGATACGGTGACCAGCACAGCCCTCCTCTCACCTTCATGACTGGCCACCACATGAGCTTTCAGTGAATGCATACTGTTAGCTCATATAACAGCTGGCTATGGAGGAGAGAGGAGGGCTGTGCCAGTCGCCATATCAAGATAACAGAAGTGCTGGCCAACCATGGTGAGGGGCGTGCAGGCAAGGAGGTGGAATGTCAGCAGGGTGAGATGGGTAGGAGCATATTGGTGGTGTGGAGGGGGGGTGCCACCGGACCACCAGGGACTTTATTTTTAAAACATTTTGCATGGGCAATCAGGAGGAAAACTTTGGTGACGGGGTGGACACCTTCAACTGTACTTACAGTTAATTACCATCTTGGAGCCCAACTCAACTTTTTTTTTTTTTTTTTTTAACCACTGACCACCAGGGACTCGACTACAGCATTTGCATGGACAATCAGGGCTGGGGGAACCACTATGCCAGGAGGATGGGAAGCTGCAGTGCATAATCCTCAGTAACCCAGCTCACCTGATCTTGTCTCCAGACCATCAAGGACCCAATTTTGCAAGATTTACACAGGCAATAGGGAGGTAGAAGAGGTGACTCAGCTGCTATGCCATGAGGACAGGCAGGCAACTACAGTAAATTATTTGGAATGCTTGGAAACCAATCAACTCGCCCTTGTTTAATTTTTTTTTTTTGTCGTTCTAGCAAAAATAAAACAGGCCTGAACTCTTGAGTCTCTCTGTCTCTGTCTCTCCTAACTCTTCTCCCTTGCATCATCTTCTCTGTCACTCCCATCTCTACTGAAAGTACTCACTGTCTCATCTCATGAGAAGGAGTTTCTGTCCAATAAAATATGAGCACCATAAAAATCAGCAGATGACTGCTTCACAGCACAGTGACTGAAAACATAGCCAGTCATTTTCTTTAAAACTCCCTCTTCAAAGAAATGGGAAATGCCCTTCCCCTTCTGTGCTCCTACTATACAGCAGGAACACAAATGGCCTGGATAAGAGCATAGAAAATGTGCTCCTGTTGTCTCAGACTGTGCTGTGAGAATGGAGAACAGCCTTACCGCTATCCCTGTCATGTTTATACCTTTTTACTACCTTGATCTATTTATTTTTAATTTATTTTAGTGGATAGAACGAACAGTACAAAGAAGCAACAGCACAGTTTTAATGGGACTAGTCACTGGAATTTAATCTTCTGGCCTGACTGGGAACATGAAGAGATTTTCTATGATTTGAGTTTGTGAAGTAGAAGTAGGGGAAACGGCTTGAGATTTGGAACAGTTCTTTCTCCCCTATTGGATTCATGTGTGTCTTGGATTGGTTTGACCCAGGTTTTGCGAACTTTTGAAGGGATTCACTGAGAACAGTACTGATATTTGCTGCTCGTATTAACAAACGAGGAACAGCGGGAAGATTGGAAGAGCCAAATTATCGAATAAGAACTTGAGAACATTATATATTCCCAATGTTTAGCCATATTCTTCATATTTGAACTCTGTTACTTGGATTTGTTTAGCTTCCTGAAGAAAAGTGACTGGGAAAGTTACAGGAGGTTCTCCTTTTCTAATTGCCTTATGGTCTAACAACTGTTTAAATTATCTAATTGACTAGTGGCTGGATTTATAAGCAGATAGGAACTAAGTGTGTGTAAACTGTATCTTTTGCATTATAACTGGTTGTAGGGTAGAATTCTGATAAGTTGAAATTGTCCTTTGCCTTCCTGTCCTTTTGCCTTACTTGCTTTACAGGTTAATAACTATATTTTTTTATTCTTATGAATATTACTGGTTCTACATAATAGTATTGTGGCACAGACTGGGAATTCATATATCTTATTTTATGTAGGATTAGAACCTATATTTCTAGCCAGTGCAGATATTAATTAGCCTCTGCAAGCCAGTGATTAAGTGTGAGTTTTTGGGTTATGCCTATCAAAACCAGGAAGGGAAAGAATAAATTAGTTGTTAGCTATCAGTCTATCAGGCAGTATATCGCAGTGGTTTAAGGCTCTGAGCTGCAAATCTGGTGACATCCAGCAGACCAGACTTGGGTTTGAATCCCACAGCTTCCACTTGCATACTGTGTGATCCTGAGCAAGTCACTTAACTTCCCTGTGCTCCCAGGTTGCTCCTGTAAAAAAGCTTTCAGCTTAGTGTGCTACTCCTGGTTAAACAACTCAAAAAAAAAAAAAACATCAAAGGAATTAACTTTAAAAATAAAAAGGAAAGATCTAGTAAGGGGAAAAAAGGGCAAGAGAAATTGGAAACATCACTGACAGATATGATGAAGGGAGTAACGGAGACTAAGGGAAGTAAAGGACCAAAAGGGGTATCAAAAAGGAAGTAGAACAATTAATTAAAGACATGGATAAGGTGGAAAATTCTACAGCTAATGGTTGTAATAATGAAATCAAAGATTCAATTAAAGAAAGGTTGGAGGTAACTAAAGTTGTTAAAGATACTTCAAGTATGAGACAACCACAAATTTGTGATTTATAGAATAAGAAAGGACAGACTGTTTCATTAATAGGTGAGGAACCAAGGATGTGGAACGTAACGTCTATTAATGGGCAGAGTACACCAGTTATGGATAAACAAAATCAATGTGGATTATTAATAAAGGATCCAGAACAAATAGATATAGTGAATAATGAGGTTAGTAGAACAATTGAATGCGTTAAAGAAACTATACAAATAATAGAATAGAGCAAAAATTGGAGGAATTAAATAACACAAAGAGAGAAATTAGGGCCCACCCCCCAGCACTGCTGCTATCCTCGCCTAAGAATGTAAATAATGGAAATTCAGATAGTGAAGATAGGGCTGAGGAGGACTCCAGAAATATTAGCTGGACAACATATGATGAAACTAGCTGTGTGAGCCCCCATGAGTTTAGTAGTCTCCAATTAGGAAGTTTAACAAAGGACTGCATTACAGCATTAAAGGACCCTACTAAGGCAAATGCATTAATTTATGAACAGGTGTTAATGAATAATAGGGACTTGGCATTTATCAAAGGAATTTGTATTGAAAATAAGAAGAATGTAGATTTGATCATAGAAAACATCACAAAGAAGCCATGTTACAAAGGAAGCAAAAGTTGAATATCCAGATGGCTTAACTAATTCCTGGCAATCGGACAATACATCCCAAAATAATAATGAACACACCTTGACAAGTATGGGAGACACAATTCCCATTTACAAAAGTAAACAAGGAAGGGAAGATAAGTTAGGAAATGTCACTGATACAGATTTAGAATTAATAATGCTTCCAGAGGAATATGATCTTCAGGACACTATAATAGATGAGTTAAGAAAAGGAAATGTAGAAATATGGGAAAAGAGGAAAATAAGAGAAGAACGGAAAGGAAAAAGAGGTACAAGATAAGCAACAAAGACATCAATCTAAAATGAGAAAAAGGGAAATAAAAAGAACTGACCCTGATAAAGAAAAAAAGAAGATAGTTGTAAAGTGATACCAGTAAAAGATAATGTTGACTCTTTAAAGATAGAATCAATAAAAGATCATAAAGAACGAATGGAGACACAAAACAGTACAATAACAGAGGAGGACAAAGAAGGTACTTTGGAAGTTATAAAAGGAAAACCTAAAGATAGAATTAAGATAACAAAAAACCTACCACTGAAAGAACTAATAAGAAAAATGTAAAAAAGAATAGAGATAAAAAATAGCAATACAGGAAAAGGGAATAGTAAAAATAAAAACAAGGTTGACCAAAAAGAGGACTTAAACTCATCCCAAAGGGGGATGTAAAAAATAGTTCTAACAGTCCAGGTAAAATGAATAGTGATGAAGAGAAGAATCAAGATAGGTTTACTTCAAGGGGTTTAGCTCTAGGTGAAATAAATCAGTGCAGTCTAAAACAGATTAGTAAAAGAAATCTGGGGACAGACCGATATATAAAGTCCCTATTATGCCTGAGGAAACAGAGAGTAAATTAAATCAAGAAATTAAACAGCTCCTTAGTATGACCCTACAAGTAAATAATAGACCTGATAATTTGATGTCAAAATTTAGTGTAATTAGACTATTAACACAGAAGGAACTGGTCCTTTTGGTATCAGACCAGTACTATGTTCTCAAGTCCATAGAAAATAAAAAATGAGGAACTATGGGTATGAACTTGATAATGTCGTGGGTATAAACATTTTATTTCCTGATTATTATAAAAATAACAGCAGAAATCATGAAGAGCAGGAATTTCACAATTTGATTTTTGGTTTAAATATTTTTTTGGTAGAAACAAAGCAGAATATTAGACTGAAAGTGGCAGAAACATTACATAATTTGACCAAAGATAACACCATAAACAAAAGGATTAATAAGGTAATTCAGTGGGATCAGGGTGGACAGGTTACCATTTGGGTGAAAAATCAAGAGGATTATCTACAGATTTTATCCAAGGCTGAGGTCCTGGATAGAGTAGAAATATATCTACATGGAGATGATGGAATTAGTATTGACAGGCTGCTTGACAATACTGAGGACCAGTGGTTAAGTTTGATAAAAATGTCCAATAGATTTGAAATCTTAAAAGAAATGGAAGCCTGACAAATGCATAAGCATAGGGATCACCATATTAGTCCCTATAATATAATTTCATTGAATGTGGCAGGATTAATAAATAGCATGGCAGATCCAACATTCCTGGAGTATGTTACACAATTCAACTACATAGGTAAACAGGAAAACTGGACAAATGTGGTTGTAAATACAGATGGCTATAAAGCCTTTTGGAAAACTGCCAAAAAACAAAATAAATATGGTAGGATGTCAGGAGGTCTCATTATATGGTGCAGAATATTCCAAGACATAGATTATAGGGAAAGAGAAATTGACTCCAAGCATATCTTTCCTGTTCAAATTAAAACCAGAAAGGGAACTTGTATTGTAATAAATATATACTTTCCTCCTAGAGGTTCGAATCTTATGGATAATAATGATTTGGAGAAAATGATTGGACTCATTGATGCACTGATTGTTAAGGACCCAGGGTGTGGAATTGTTATAATAGGAGATTTTAATGCCAGGATGGGGCACCGCCTGGAGCTCACTGATGAGGTTATGAGTGCATGTGAGGTGCTGTGTCTACAATTCCTTAAAAGAAAAAGAAGTTCCAAAGATGGAAAAGGCTGTGCAAGAGGAATGAAACTTGCCAGAGAACTAGATGATAGAGAATTTATTTTGTTAAACGGACTCTCAATGGGGGATCAAGAGGGGGATCTAACTTATATGGGAACTAGGTGTGCCTCCATTATTGATCTCTGCTGGTCTAATGTTAATTTAATTTTGAGGGTAGGAAATGTTAGGATAGGAGATATGATAGAGAAAGAACATGAGTCCACAGAAGTTGAAATAGAGATTTGGCCCATTAAGGTTAATAATAATAAGAACAGGGAAGATATCATTAGGGTAAAAAAGGGGGTACAGTGGGATCTAATAGAGAACTTCAAGTCAATTAGATTATTAGAAGAATTTGGTATTAGGGAAGACATAATAGTTCTGGGAAAGCAAAAGGACCCAGATAATTGTATGATAGCATTTGAAAAAACTAATGCTAAACCTTTCCTCTATTCTTTTAAAAGTAACTATAAGCAAGGATAGAAAGGGAAGTAAATGGTTTGATAAGGAATGTAAAAATAAGAAAAGAGAACTAAATAGATTTGCCAGAATAGCTTTAAAATGGCCAACAAAGGTTAAATAAACAAAGGAAAAATTATAAAAAAATGATTAGAAATAAAAAAGATAAATATAGAAAGCAAATGTGGGAAGAATTCGAAAAGGCAGCAAGAGACAATGATAGTAAACAATTCTGGAAATTGGTGGCTCATGGCTGGGATAACATCCCAGGAAATATATAAAGTTATGTTGACCCCTCAACTTGGGAGTCCTATTTTAAAAATATATTTTTTAAATCAGACTGATTTGAAGTAGTATATAATAAGGATTCTATGATTTGGGTCCCATTGGTAAGAGAAGCCACAACCCTCGAAGTAAACAAAGTGATTAAGGGTGCCAAAAAACATAAAGCACCAGGTCCAGATGGAATCCCTATGGATATTTTAATAGACAACCCAGATTTATGACTCTGGCACTTGTAGTTGTATTTAATCATATAATAAAAACAGGGTTAATGCCTAAAACCTGGAAAGAAAATATATACATTCCTATTCACAAAAAAGGTGATACAAGGATTCCAAATAATTATAGACCTATTAGTCTCCTTGATAATTCTTTAAAGATCTTTACTAAGATAATTCTTAAAAGATTAATCATCTGGTTAGATAATCATAAAATACTGGATGAGGCCCAAGCTGGCTTCATCCCGGCCCATTCAACAATAGACCAGTGTTTTGTTTTATCACATATAGTACATAAGTATATATTGATAGGGTTGATAGAATAAAATTATGGGAAGTATTGGAGGATTACGGTGTGGATGAAGGAATAGTTAATATTTGAGAATTTTATATAAAGACAACTACACATCAGATATAACAAAGAAGGTGCTAATACTCAGAATGTTCATACGAATATAAGGGCGAGACAAGGCTGTGTCCACTCCCCAATGTTTTTTAATATCTTCCTAAATAAAGTCTTGGAGCAATTGGATGACCCAGAGATTCACATGCCAAGACTGGGCTTCAGGTGGTGCCCCTACCTGGCTTATGCAGATGATGTAGTACTTTTATCAATGAGCTTTCTGGGAATTATTAGGAGCATCAACAGGTTCACTGCAGAATGCAGTAACTTAGGCTTGGAGATAAATTTTGAGAAAGCGAAGTACATGATATTTAGTAAAAAACCAGGAAAAAAACACTAAGATATGCTCCATCAAATGTAATAATAAGAAAAAAAGAACACATTTTTAAATTCTGTTATTTAGGGATAACTTTTAACTATAACTTAGAATGGAAGGAACATATAGTTTACATAACCCAAAAGGTCAAAAGATTTATTCCTTCAATAACTAGATTTACATATAAATATGGGGGTCACTCGGTCAAAGGTCCAATTAGGGTGCTACAGGCAAAAATAAGAAGCCAGCTATTATATGGTGCAGAGATATGAGGACAAGAAAATGTTGCAGGGCTAGAATCAATAATGAACACATTTTACAGACAAATTTTGGGGGTCCCTAATGGTGCTTCTTCATGTATAACCAGGTTAGAATTAGGACAGATACCATTAAAGTGTAATATTGAACAAAGACTGTCTCTATTAGATCAAGGTATTTACTATGCATGATAATAGACTTCCTTGAATATGTCTAGAGGAGATGTTGCATAATAGACAAAGGGGAATATTATACCCAAGCACATATATACTTGAGGGAATGATCAAGCCATATGGTTTACTCCAGTGTATTATGGAGGGTATTTATTCTCCTTTTAGTGATATTAAAGCCACTGTGAAAACTAGAATTGAAGATATTTATAATCTAACAGTTGGTGAGACCCCATCTGAAGTACTGTGTCCAGTTCTGGAGACCCCATCTCCACAAGGACATAAACAGGATGGAGGCAGTCCAGAGGAGAGCAGCTACAATGGTGCAGGGTTTGCAAGAAAAGCCATACAAGGAGAGACTAAAGGCCCTTAATATGTATACCCTTGAGGAAAGGAGGGAGAGGGGGGACATGATAGAACCTTTTAAGTAGCTCAGTGGAATCAACAAAGTCCAAGAGGGTAACATCTTTCAGAAAAATAGATGTGCAAGAACAAGGGGACACAATTTGAAGATAGAGGGGGGGATGGCTCAGGGGCATCGTAAGGAAGTATTTTTCACAGGGAAAGTGGTGGACACATGGAACAGCCTTCCTGAGGAGGTTGTGGGGTCTAAAACTGTGGGAGAATTTAAGAATGCATGGAACAGACATAAGGCAATTCTTGTGGGGTGTAGGAAGAAATAGGCTGTTGGCTAACTAGGATCTGCAGCTTATCCTGTAGGTAGGGAAATGGGCAGACTAGGTTGGCCAAGCAGTCCTCATCTGCCGTCAAAGTCTATGTTTCTATGTCTATGTTTCTATGTTTCAACAAGCTAGAGAATTAGCAAAAAATTGCAAATTGAGTATATGACTATCTAATAATACTAACAGAATTGTTGAAATTCAAGATTATTTTACAAAATAAAAAATCCGAAGGTTAGAAAAACTTATACCAAAGTAAGATTTGGTTATGTGGATAGCCAAAAATTGAGGAAAATATATGACCTGGTATCCAACAGTAAATGTGATTGTGGGCATGATGAAGATACTCCCTTGCATTTATTATTACTTGGCTTCCTGTATCTATCTGAAAGAAAGTTATATTTGAGTAGCATTCTACAGAATGTGGATATGGAAACAAAATATGAGGAGTAAAAAAAAGACATATTATTTAAGTAATATGGGGGAAGAGTGATTCTAATAATAGGATAATCCGTGTAGTCTTATCATAATAGTAATTAAAGACAGTAACAGATAAAGAATTTAATAATAGAATTGTGTAAAGAGAGAGGATAAGTTTTAAAATAGATCTGCTGTATTAACCTATATAATAGGAATTAACTTATGGACTGCACAAGATATCCTAATTTATTGTATTTATTTTAAATTACCTTGTTGTTGTATAAATGTGACTTACTTGTAATGGTATGGTGTGATTTGTCAACAATAAATTTTAAATTGAATTGAGTAGACCTTATGAAGAGGGGCAGGAGGAGCTCAGTCTGTATACACTGGAGGAGAGGAGAGATGGGGGGCACATGATAGATGTCTTTAAGTATGTAAAGGGGATCAAAAAAAGGAGGAGTTGAGGAGGTGTTCAGGTTTAAGAAGGACGGAACAACCAGGGCATGAGTGGAAGCCAGAGGGGAGTTACAGGGGGAGCCAAGGAGGCGCTTACTTCACTGAAAGGGTGGTGCATCCATGGAATGTGCTGCCTGGGAGCCTGGCAAATGAGGGCACAATGGAGGGTTTCAAGAGGGGGTGGGACAGATACAGGGGGAAACTGAAGCCGTGGAAATTCCTCTCTGGGGGAGGGGAGGGCTGTAGTGCAGGCACCCAGTAGGGGTGCTGGCTACTGAGCAGACGCACGACAGACCATTTGGCCTATTCTGCTGGCTTTTAGTATGTTAGTATGTTATAGTGTTACTTGTAGTTGGTTTGACTACTGATGTTATGTGCTCTGTAAATTCATACTTGCTGCTGTATAACCAATAAGCTTGTCTGCCATTGTATTGTTCTCCTTGTTGTAGAACCTTTGTAAATGAGGTCTGAGCTCAAAGGCTGTATCTGAAAATTAGAAATATAGAGGATAATGGCTGGAGATCAGGTGATAACCACACTGTAATCACCTTGAGTGGTTGCTAGGGCAACATGGTAAACCTCGAGAGCACAGCTCGAGAGGTTTACTGTAGCCCTAGCAACCACGTAGTGTGATTTCAGCTGGTTGTCACCCCGATCCCTCAGCCATTTATAGTGTATGGTCAAAAACACTGTTTGCATTCTATGTGTGAGAATTATGGAACTCTGGTGCATTCTTTTTTGTTATGCCCCTGTTTGGAAGTTCCGAAGTGTGGTTAACAACTTTTAAAATTCTAAACAGTGCATAACAAAGCTGTGTGGCTGCTGATTATGGAGGTTACTAGTCATTTACCATACATTATAAATAAATAAGCCACATTGCTGGATTGACGTGTAGGAGCTATTGTTTTTTCTAGTACTGTTCTGGCTTTTCTTGAAGGTGGTCTGTGGGTGCAGGTCTTGCAACTTTTCATCCTGTATGGTGTTGTCCCTCTTGTTTCCCAGTTATTTTGATCTGCTGGGAGTTATGGATTATTATGTTGGAGTGGTTGGGGCTGCTTATAGGCAATTACAAGTGGTTCAGGAAAGATGTCCTGAAGTATTTCATCTTCACACAGCATCTTTAGTAATTTGCTGAAAGGGCATAGAGCTGTGAGTGACAACTAGGGGTGTGTGATCAGTTTGATCTTTTTGCCTGTATATCAGCAGGTTTTCTCATGGTATTTGTATTGCCCATTCAGTTTCTCTGTCTTGGAGAGTGTCCCTACAGGATGAGGGAATTCTGAAGTGGGAAGCACTGTCTCTTGTTCTCTCGTCAGATCAGAATCGATGATATCTAATTGCCTGACTGTAGATTACAGATTTTTTTTGTATGCCTAAAATGGAAGCTGGGATTTTGCAGGTAGCAGTGTCTGTCAGTGGGTTTTCTATGTTTCATGTTTACTAAGGTGAGTCTGCAAGTGCATTAAATGATGTTCAAATTATGTGATTTGAAGGGCATATTGGTAGGATGCAGGAATGGTTTCATCTGTACCTTGTTTGCTATTTTCTCACTATCTCCCCAATGTGTTATTAATAAGTTTAACTGTCTAACTACAGGGGATTACAGAAGTGAAGTAATGCACCTACATGATATGTACACTGGTCTCCCTTCATGAATGGGTTTAGCTGTCTGACTACAGGGGGATTACAGAAGTGAAGTAATGCACCTACATGATATGTACACCGGTCTCCCTTCATGAATGGGTTTAGCTGTCTAACTACAGGGGGTTACAGAAGTGAAGTAATGCACCTACATGATATGCATGCCAGCCTCCCTTCATGAATGGGTTTAGCTGTCTAACTACAGGGGATTACAGAAGTGAAGTAATGTACCTACATGATATGCATGCCAGTCTCCCTTCATGAATGGGTTTAGCTGTCTAACTACAGGGGATTACAGAAGTGAATTAATGCACCTACATAATATGTATGCCAGTTTCCCTTCGCGTATAGGTTTAGCTGTCTAACTACAGGGGATTACAGAAGTGAAGTAATGCACCTACATAATATGTATGCTGCTCTCCCTTCATGATTGGGTTTAGCTGCCTAATTAAAGCGGATTACAGAAGTGAAGTAATGCACCTACATGATATGCATGCCAGTCTACCTCCATGAATAGGTTTAGCTGTCTAACTACAGGGGATTACAGAAGTGAAGTAATGCACCTACATAATATATGCCAGTTCCCCTTCATGTATAGGTTTAGCTGTCTAACTACAGGGGATTACAGAAGTGAAGTAATGCACCTACATGATATGCACGCCAGTCTCCCTTCATGAATGGGTTAAGCTGTCTAACTACAAGGGATTACAGAAGTGAAGTAATGCACCTATATGATATGCACGCCAGTCTCCCTTCATGAATGGGTTTAGCGGTCTAACTACAGGGGATTACGGAAGTGAAGTAATGCACCTACATGATACGCACGCCAGTCTCCCTTCATGATTGGGTTTAGCTGTCTAACTACAAGGGATTATGGAAGTGAAGTAATACACCTACATGATATGCATGCCAGTCTCCCTTCATGAATGGGTTTAGCTGTCTAACTACAAGGGATTACGGAAGTGAAGTAATGCACCTACATGATATGCATGCCAGTCTCCCTTCATGAATGGGTTTAGCTGTCTAACTACGGGGGATTACAGAAGTGAAGTAATGCACCTACATGATGTGCATACCAGTCTCCCTTCATGAATGGGTTTAGCTGTCTAACTACAGGGGAATACAGAAGTGAAGTAATGCACCTACATGATATGCATGCCGGTCTCCCTTCATGAATGGGAGGAATGTTTCTTATCTCATAGATAGCAAAACAATGAAAACACCACTCTCTGCTACATTTCTAAACATTTACCTTTTCATTTTTATTCATTTTTCATAAATATTATACATTTAATTATTTGTAAAATCTGAGGGTGACCACTTTCATATCAGTATTTGTGAAATGATATTGCAGAAAAGTCTCTGAACCATGGAAATGTAGATTTTGGAACTACTAACCACTACTAAAGGAACTAAATCTGTGGTATAGTGTATGGTGGAATGCTGTTGAGCATGGAAATCCATGCTCAGAACAGCGTTGTTGTGCTGTCTTGACTACATCATGATGTTCTTATGCTGCACTGAGTACATCATCAATGTAGCATGACAACATCGAATGTAGTCACGCATATGTGATAAGGAGGCCACGGTGGTGAGAAACCAAATGGAAGTTACTGGCGCCAGAGCAGTGCTTTACAGTAAGGAATTTTAAAATGATTTGGGGGACATGGTTTGCCAGGAATCATTACCCATGCACTATAAAAGATTGTGTATGAGCAACTCATACACAGACAAGTTATTTTCTGATCTTGTGGTTTCCATGGTAACGAGACCTCTCAAGCTGTGCTCTCAAGATCTCTTGTCACCACGGAAACCACCTGATCAGAAAATAACCTTGTTGTGTATGAGTTCACATACACAATTCTCTGTGTTGCGGAGATCCAAATACCCAGAGAGCCTGTGACTGTTTTCAAATTTCTGTTATGGGATATTTATTTATTTTTTATTTTATTTATTTGGCTGTTCGGAATTACAATCATTTGAGTCAAAGACTCCTTTACAAAGGCTCCACATCAATTACAGAGAAGATACAGTACATATAACAGACTGAAACAGGTGTTTAAGACAGGTACAGTTCATATACGTATTGTGCAGACTGTGTTACATTGTATACAACAGCAAGGTCTAGAATAGTAGCATTAGAGGCATTGCTAGGTGCTGTCTTAGGTTCAGATTTTGGGGGAGGCATGGCAGGGCATAGGGCAGGCCATGGTTTAAAGCCATGACACCTGATCCGAGATCAGGAATTGTATGGTGGCTCGGGCAGGGGCGGGGCTGGGGCTATGGGATGGGTGGGGAAAAAAAGGATAGGGTGGCATATAGGTCTGGTGGAAGTCAGAGGCTGGACGGAGTCCACTGTCAGAAAGACTGGCAAGAAGAGAGAGCGAGGGGAAGGAGGAGGGCTAGGCGTCCATATTTTGGCCAGGGGGAATAAGGCCGGAGGGTAGGACAAAGTAATTGTCCTGGATAGAGGGAGTTGGGGACAGGTACATTTGACATATGGGGATACCTCTGTAAAAGGATGCAAATCGGCCCTCCAGTGTAGCAATAAAACACCATAATATGGTTTGGTAGCAGTGCAGGTGTTTGTAACTGTGCATGGTGTGGTTAGTACCGAAAGCAATAATAAAACACCATAATAAGGGTCTGTAGCAGTACAATAGTTTTTACCTGTGCATGACGTGGTCTGTACTGAAAGCAATAATAAAAACACCATAATAAGTTTCAGTAGTAGGGCAAAAATGTTTAACTGTGTGTGCCGTGATCAGTGTTGAAAGAGGAATAAACTCAATCTACGTGTTTTTATGTTCCAGGAAACAGAAGAGAAATAGACACCTTTAACAGGCAACGGTGAACATGGCAACAATAAAAGAGCTAGAACTACTGAAAAATTAAGTTATGTGTCCCATCTGTGTGGATTATTTTTATGATCCTGTCATTGTAGATTGTGGACACAACTTTTGCAGAGCCTGTATCTCAAAGTACTGGGAGTACGTAGATGGAAATGTCTCCTGTGGTGAATGCTGTGATGTGTTAGCGCAGAAGGTACTCCGAGCAAACAGGAAACTTGCAGTGATAGTGGAGATTGTAAAATGTCTAACTGGAAATAAAGAGGAGCCAGAAAAGAGCAATATCTGTGGCCAGCAGCAACAGCCTCTGGGACGAGCTTGTGAGGAATCAGACGAACATAAACCTGTCCGTGCAGCCCTTGAAAAACCTCCTGAGCATGAGTGCCACAGCACTGTTCCCAAGGTGGAGACCCTAAAGGTAGGTAGAGGAAGAAAGTGATTAACATTTGAATCAAGTGCTTTCTGACTAGTTTATGAAATGTATTTATCTTAAGTTTAGCAGCACATATTTAATTAATAATGCTTGGCTTCCTGGGGTATACAAAAATACCCTGGTGATGAAGGTGGCTTGAAACTGAAAGGCTAAGGTATGTAACTCCCCTTGTAAAACAGGTAGGTAAAATGTTGCAAGCTAATTGGCCCACAGCCATGCATTGTAGAACCACTACCAACAGTAAAAAAAAACGACTGCTGCCCACAACAGTACTACAAGAGTTGGTTTATCAGCAGTGCCATCAATAGCAGGCCTCATCTATCTGCACTAATAAAAGGTTTACTGTGGCTTTAAATTATCTGGCTAATCAAATGTTACGGTGTACCAGTCCTCCTGTAGAAGTGCAGTGTGGTGTGAAATGTTACGGCTGGCTGTCTGCCTCCTGGTGCTGTACAGTTTGTTGTTTTTAGGCTTGTTCATACGGGTGTTTGCTATATTGCTGCCCAACAAGTCGTTCCATCAGTTGGTTCAGAAACACTGAATGACCACTGTTCAGATGGCACTGTTTTGCACCGATGTATGCGGCATTCAAGTTCCAGCATGGTAACTGTTGTTCCAGTTGCAAGCCGGGGGGGGGGAAGGGGAGGGACATCTGCATATATCACATCCTGTCAAGGTGTAAACAAGAAGCGAATGATTTAAACTTTAATTGCTACTCTTTCATGGTGCTTGCCACACATTTGGTTGGCGTCTGTAGGCCTGAAATAGTACCCCAAACCTTCCGCCCAGCAGACATCCTTCTCTCTCTCTCTCTTAGCAATTGCCTAAACACATGGCAAATGCAAATAGGGTTTCACACAGTGCTGGTGTGCTTATGTACCAGCTTCCACCACCTCTCTCTGTTTAGCAGCATGTTTGCCCATGGTATCAAGGTGGTGGAGACACATGTAGAAATAATGAAAGAAGTCACTGTGTTGGTTTTGGTGGTGGGACATGCCAGCACAAGGGCTATATTATCACTGAATGATGGACTGTGATCAGAGATGTTTTACAGGGTACTGCTATTCTGTGGATTTGTGTGCAATATAGTTGTTCTAAGTGTGCAGTGCATGTTGTTTCCTTTTTCTTGTTCTGTGTTTGTCACTGTGTTTCCATATTGAATACAATCAAATGATCGATCAATCAATCAAACTTTATTTAACCAGGCAGTTACATCATTGAGCAAGCTCATTTTCAAGATGGTCCTGGACACAGAGGACACTTTTGCTACATTACTGTGTTCAATCTCAGCCATACAGTCTTGTGTTATCAGTTTATTGCAGTTCCTGATTTCAAACTCCATTTCTTGGCTGAAAACGTTTCTGTCAGATACTGTGACTTTATTCAGGTACTGTGCTTTTTTCGATGTTTACCACGCCACATTGTGCATATGTTCAGTTCTGTTCACCGTCCCATGCAATACAGTTTGCTACACCTCAATGCACCAGTGTCCTGATGGGATCCATTCTCAGGTCAAGAATGGCAAATCCAAGCCTGTGCAATAGCAAGGGCTCTAGTAATGGCTTGTTGCTTGAACCAAAACCATTAATGATCAGGATTCATGTCAACACACGCCCTATGGTGGCACACTGAAAGGTGGTCGCACATGACACTAGCATATTGGTATTAATGGCAGGAGGACGTCAACACTATGTACATAATGGCATGCATGGCACGCATAGCAATGAACATTGCACATCCATCCACCAACACCAGGATGACAACTTTCATGCTATATGTGTTACATGTAACCACCTCTGTCAGGTTTGCAGACATGCCAGAACCACGTGATGCACTGAATGGCTACATGCAACCAGCTCGTCTAGTGATGCCATACCTGCTTGTCAGGCCACACATGTGATCTTTTTTAGACACATACCAAGAACAGTGCAGTAATGAAACACACATAACTTATGTGGTGTACCTTCACAATTCTCTTTATTGCCCAATGTACGTACATGCCACAGATTACCTAGGCCATTGTACTATCTACTGGGATATTGAGCAATTGCATTTCTGATTTGTCTTGCCTGATTCCTGCTCTGTCCCTTTACATGCCTTGCATTTAAGTGCCTGATGGCTTTTGCAAGTCCTCACCATTAGCTTTCCTAATCCATTCCAAATTAAAAATATCCCCTTTTGCCTACAAATGTTGTGTAGAATGCAGTACACGAGCACCACAGATGGAACAAAGGAAATGTGTGTATCAAGTCTTTTCAACATTCATCACCATCTTCCCTTTAGCCAATCAAAGGCATTTGCCACTGCCATACACCTACTTGACAGATGAGGTTAAACTGTTTGTGCTCAATTGTGAGGTTTCCAGTGTGGGAGAATGGCTTCATCAGCCATGACATTAACGGGTAGGCTGGGTTACCAAATAAATGAATGGGCATCTGTACGTCACACATTTCATGTGTCACATTGGGAGAAAGAAGCCCATCCATAGCCTTCGCATATAGTCCACTGTTTGCAAGAACACTGGCATCATTATCTTTACCAGGCCATCCAGTGTTAACATTCCAAAAGCAGTGCTGGTAGTCCACACTGCCTGCATCACTACAGAGTTGCAGTCTTTATGGTTGAAGAAGTCTGCCACTGCTGGTAGCTGAACTGGTATGTGTCGCATCTATTTCACCGACTGTCTGATAAATCAAATCTTTCCTTGAAGCCATCCAAGATGTCTTGTAGCCATGTGCCCGTAAGGGCTGTGTGGTGCCTGAATGGGTATGTGTGTGCCATCTATTGCACTGGCTGTCTTTGGTAAACTAAATCTTTCCTCAATGGTATCCAAGATGTCTTGTAGCCATGTGGTCATAGGAGTTGTTATCATGTGTATGAAGGTGTCAGTGACAGAGTTGCAAACCTCACACACAACAGAGCAGACCACTGCTCTAGGCATGCCAGACAAGTGTCCAATGGTCCGATACTCATTGTCGGGGGCCAGTCTCCAAATCGCAATAGCAAAGTCTTACTCCGGATGTAATAGCTTGATGCATGTTGGTGTTCTGCCTTCCTATTATGTGTTGCATTTTGCTAAGTAAATTAAAAGGTTTCATGACTCGTACAGAAGTTTTCAATCCATTCATACTGATTAAATGTTATCACTAAATTCCAAAACACTGGGGAACATTCCTGTGCCCACAGTGTTCTTGGCTGGCTGTTGAGTGCCAAAGTCATAAGCAGCATAGAATGGACCATAACATCTCATCAACGTTGCAAATGTCTATGTAGACATTTGCAGAAGGGCCTTCTCTATGTCTGCTAGTGGTGGCAGGACTTTGATCTCTCTTGCATGTGCAAAGTAGTGCAACATTCAAAAGTCCATGTTGATTCCCTAAAACAAAACAGGAAAATGGAACATTAGGGCTTTGTGTGACAGATGCATTAACTCACAGTATGCACGCAGTCATGAGTAAAAATTATTTTAAAAGATTGTGTGGCCATTGAGGCGCTTAACTCAAGCAGCAGCATCCAGGCAAACAAGTTACAGACGTCTTCAAGAGAAGACATGTAACACATTGCATGCATGTCAGGTTCACTTTTGTAAAACAAATGGCACATGTTGACATACAGTAAAACAGTTCAAGTCTGAACAAGGGACAGTGTCATGTCTTAATGAGTGGTAGACATCATGGTATGAATATCTGCACAGGAAAAGGACACTGAAATTATGTGTTGCCAACACTGTAAAGCAAGCATGGTGTTCAACACCAAGACAGACCTTGTTAAAGGAACACGGCACAGTTCTGAACTGACCCAGAAGCAACATGTATTGAAAGAACAGGTACAGTATGGTCAGTAATATGGGCACATCATTGGTTCTCTCCCAGCTCTCCTCTTTCCTTGATTCCTCCTCCTTTCTCACCCCCTTCCAGTCTGGTTTTTGCAAATCCCACTCCATTTCCACCTCCGTCCTCAGGCTGACTGATGTCATCCTGACTGGTATAGACCAGGGCTTGCTCGTCTCTGCCATCTTTGTCGACCTGGCCAAAGCCTTCAACACAGTTTCTCATCTCCTCCTCATAGATCAGCTTTCTGCTACTAGTCTTTCTCCCCATGCCATTGATTGGCTCTGTTCTTACCTCAGGACGGAACTCAAACTGGAAAAATTGGTGACTACATACCCCCCCATTACCTGTCCACACTGGCATCCCCCATGGCTCAGTGCTTGGACCCCTCCTTTTCTCTATCTTTCTAAATAGCCTCCCTTCTGCTTGTTCATCTGCATCTGTACTATGTATGCTGGTGATACTGTCATATTTGCCTTCGGCTCCTCCCTTGCTGACCTGACAAACCAACTTCAGCTTGACTTTAACAACATCCAACACTGGTTCCACTCTAATCACCTTTCTTTAAATGCAAAGGGGATAGTCTCTATGACTTTCGGGACCAGGTAAAAACTATCTGGCCTTTCAGCCCTGCCCACCTTTCACAGTCTGGACGGTACTCACCTTCAAGACGTCACTTCTTTCAGGTATCTAAGGTTGTGGTTAGGCACCTGGACTTCTCTGTACATGTGGACTCCTTGCACAAAATGCTTCGCCCTGAACTTGGTGCTTTGTATCGGAACTGTAGTTGTATTCCTTTGTTGGCCCACAGAAGTATAAATTCAGAGAATGATCCTTCCCCCTCTTCGACTACAGTGACACTATCTACGGCAGTGCTCCTAAGTCTACCTTGGCTAGACTGAACACCATCTTCCACTCCTTGTGCAGGTTTGCCCTGGATTGCTCCCCCTGGACCCACCACTGTCACTTTTACACCTCTCTCTCTCTCTCTCTCTCTCTCTCCCTTCTCTGAATGCCAGACTGCTGGCTCATGGCTCTGCTCTTATTGCTAAACACTGACTGAGCTCCCTCCCATCTTACCTCTCTTCTCTTTTCTCCACTGCTTCTAACTCTGCCTATTCCCTCTGTAGCTCTAGTCAACATACTATAGCTCTTCCTTCTAGAAGGTTCTCGGCTGGACAAGCTGCTTTCTCCTACTGTCTTCCCAAACTCTGGAATTCCTTCCCACTCCCCATCCACTCTACCAGCTCGTTTCCCTCTTTCACCAGGCTTCTTTGTGCTCACACTGCCCCCTTCTGCACCTGCCCCCGACCTCTTCCCTTTTCTCCTCCTCCCTTCCCCCTCCTCATTTTCTGATCTTGCTACTCCCTATACCTCCTCCCCCACCTGCCCTCTGCTTCTTCCTCACCACTCTTCCTGTCCTCCTCCTGTTACCCTGTCTCTCTCCTTCACCTCCTCCTTCCTCCTCCCCTCTGATTGTTCTCTGCCATGGCAGGTTAACCCTTTTGGCTATCATGCCCTCTTCTACCCCATTTTTGAAGGCTGCTGTATGTCTGATTATGCATGGACCTGCATGTAACACTTTGTAATCGCTCTGTACCTTTCAGTACGCACCTTGATGTTTATTTACAGTATAATGCTGTGCTTGTGCTTTATGCTACCCTGTATAATGTTTGCACTCTTAAAGGGACACTGTCAACCTGTTTTTCATCATATTATTTCTATTTAAAACAACACATTTTGTGATTGCTTACCCTCTCTAAAGTTCACTGATGTTGCTGTTTGTTTTGTCTGTCTCCTTGTTTAGTAGAACTGAAATGCATGGCAATATATATTTAAAAACAACCTTGTTTTTGTTTACAGTCCTGGATCTGTTCTTACTACATGCTTCCTGAGCATTAGAAACACACCCGAACAGTGCAGTCATTCATAAGGCAGTAGCCTCCTAAACTCCCACTGCATCATGAGTGGCTAGACTGTGTTGTGGGTATTCCCAAGTCCAGGAAAGATGCATTTGGAGCTGATCAAGGAATGTAAACAAAAATGTTTTGGTGTGGTAATGCCAGTATGTTGGGCAGTCTGTTTTTCACTTTTTTAAAGAAAACAGTAGTCAGAATCAAACTACCAGCTACATCAACAATCTTTACAGAATGTTGGCAATCATAAAATGTATTTTTTAAGCTAGGGACACTTTGAGCCCTAAGTGTTCCTTTAATGCACATGTAAAACTGTTGTACTGATTTGCATATGTTGATTTTCATTTCTACCTTCTCCCCCAGGACACATCTGAAAATGAGCTTTTCTCAGTTCAGTTTGTTTCTCCTGGTGAAACTTTAGAAATAAATAAGTAAATTAAATTATTGGGTTTCCTTTAGCTTTCCTAGGTATACCTCCCCGTTGCCCTCAGACTGATCCTCCTTGTACATTTTTCATGCTTCCTTTTTTGCTCTTACTGCTTCTCTGACTTCTCTTGTATGCTGAATTGGATTTATTTTGTCTTTTTTTTTTCCCTTGCTGCTTCAGGCAAGCTTTGGTGACCAGCCGGTGAGACTCACTGGGATGTTCCCCACTTTCAGTCCCTACCACCCCCTCAGTTTGTCAAGAGGATCTCCCCAATGTCCTCCAAAATTGCTGTCTGAAATTTCAAGGACTATTAGTATACCGCACTGAGTAATGAGCACTTATCCCCAGGGGCTCCTTTACTCTGACCTCACCTACTATGTCCTGGTTTGACAGTACCAAGTCAAGGATGAGTCCATCTCTGGTTAGTTCCATCACCCATTATACAAGGAAGCCATCCTGCATTTAATTTCAAAGAGCTTGGCTCCTGGCACTCTGCCTCCCCCAACATTTCCCAGTCTGTTAGAATATCCCCATTATGATTGTGTTTCCGTAGTGGTTGCCCTTCTGATGTGGTCCTGCTAGTGCCCTGCAGCCCTCCTCAGACTGATTTGGTGATCTTTATGCACCACCATCAGCACTCTGAGGTTCTTACCTACTTTATCTAGCAGCTGAACAAAAATTAATTCTATCCCCACTCCACCAAGATTCTTATACTCTGTTGCTTTTATACGGTCTCAGTGTATAGTGTAACCCCTTCTCCTGCCCCCTTTCTTATCCTTTCAAAATAGGCATATATTGGGATAGCAAGGTCCCAGTTGGGATTTTGTGTCACCCACATTTCCATAAAGGCAACTGAGTCCAGCTGGGCTTGCATCACCGCTGCTTGTATGTCCCCCATTTTTATTTATTTGTATTATTTATTTAGTACATCGGAATTACAGACCTTTGAGTCATAGACTCATTTCCAAAGGATCCACATCATTATATGAAAGGCAGCAAACAATTAACATTACAAGCAGTACAGTTGTGGTACAGAGTGGGAGTTACACATGATATACAATAATTTAACAGCAGATATCCTGAAAAAACCTTCACTGAATCCGAACTGTCCAGCCAACTACAGACCTGTCTCTAACCTGCCCTTTCTAGGTAAGGTTATTGAAAAGATGGTTGCACTACAACTGGATGACCACCTTACAAATCACAATATCTATGATACTCTTCAATCAGGATTTAGGAAAAGACATAGTACTGAGACTGCCCTTGTCCAGGTTCTAAATGATCTCCTGATAGCGAGAGATCGAAAGGCTCATACTATTCTAGTCCTTCTTGATCTCTCTGCAGCATTTGATACTGTGGACCATGGTGTGCTTCTGGAATGCCTGCGGCTCTGTGCAGACTGTCTGGTAGCAGTTCTGCAATGGTTTCGATCTTTCCTCGCGGGGGGGGCGGGAGACAGAGGGTCGTCACGGAATTTATTCCTCTGATACCGTCCTCCTACCCTGTGGGTTCCATGGGGTTCCATTTTGGCACCCATGTTGTTTGCTGTCTATATGCTGCCATTGGGAGACATTATTAGGTGATACAGCTTGGGTTTTCACTGCTATGGAGATGACACTCAGCGGTATCTGTCCTTTAGTCCCGGACAGGAAGATGCAGTCTCTATACTTAACAGCTGTCTATCCGAGATCAAGGATTGGATGAGTGCCAGCTGGCTGAGGTTAAACCCAGATAAGACTGAGGTGTTGGTGGTGGACCCAGGTCACCTTGAGGGGGGTTGTAGGGCTGGGCTTCCTTTGGGCATATGGATTGATGGTGCCCAGCTCCCAACTTCAGACCAGGTGCGTAACCTGGACGTTATTATTGATGACGGTTTGACTCTGAAATCTCAGGTGTCATCCGCTGTCAAATCCTCCTTTTATCATCTTAGGAATATCGCTCAGGTAAAACACCTAGTTCCTCCGGCTGACCTTCCGACGTTGGTCCATGCCATTGTTACCTCTCGCCTTGATTACTGCAATGCCCTGTACCTAGGGCTACGGGGGGTTGATATCCACCACTTGCAGCTGGTGCAGAACGCAGCAGCCAGGCTTTTGACTGGGACATCTATGAGAAGTCATGTAACGCCTGTGCTGCGCGAACTGCACTGGCTGCCGGTTCAGTGGTGGATCACCTTCAAGGTCAGGTTACTGACCTACAAAGCCCTACATGAACAGGGACCGCAGTATCTTCAAGATCTCCTTATTCCCTACTGTCCCTCTCGCCACTCCGATCCGCGTCGACAGGATTGCTAGAGATTCCCAGGGTTTGTTTAAAACATCTGGGCACGGGCATTTTCCTATGCTGCCCCCACCCTGTAGAATTCTCTACCTCGTCAGATACAAAGCTGCCTGACCGTTGAGAGTTTTAAGTCAGAATTAAAAAATTATTTATTCTTAAAAGCATATGGAGAGTGATTTTATTGTGATTTTATTGTGATTGTATTGTTATTATTATTGTTGATGTTATAAGTTTGTAAATTCTAATTGCCTGTCCATTTGTACAGCGCTTTGGTTTTGAAAAGCGCTTAAAAATAAATTTTTACTTACTTATACACAGTACAGTAATGGTACATAGTGGGAGAAGGAACATTTACACAGGTTATTCGCTATGACTAGATACAGTAATACAGAATATGTTATAGTCCCGGGCAGTTAGCAATCTGGAGAATCAGACTTTGTCACTGATCCAGGTTTCATTTAGAGAAAATTGCCACCGACTGCAGAGCAGTGGTGGGCAGCCCTGGGGTGGACTGGAAGTAGGCCAGTTATGTGCAGGTGCGGGAGGTGAGGTTCCTTTTGAGGGCTGCCCTGAAAGCACCTAGTTTGGAGTGGCAGGTGACTGATATGGGCAGGGAGTTGAACCAGGTAGGGGCCCTGATGGGAAAAGATCTTTGTGCTAGGGGCGACCTGACCCTCTGATAGCCATAGATGCTCTTTCTGTACTGTGGGTGTTTACAGTTTGCATGCTGGCAATTAGGGCTGGCAGTACTCTGGAGGGTGGGATTTTTTGACCATGAGGCAAGCCTGGTACTGAAGCCTTTCCTCGGAAGTGAGGATCTGAGTGATGGAGTAGAGGGTGCATATGTGTGTGTTGTTCAGTATGCATGAGACAAGAGCCTGCAGGCTTTTTTGATGACAGCTCTTATTTTATTGAAAGCCATGGTGTCAGCGGTGGCATAGACTAGTAGATCATAGTCAATCAGGGACATGACAGATGAGGTGATGACTAGTCTCAGGCTTTTTATTCCCAAGATGCCTGATGTGCAGGCAGACTGCTTTCTGCTACCTAGGACTCTCTCCCCCCTCACTTGGCTCACTCCCTCTCCCCTCTTCCTAATGTTGTTATTCCATCTCTACGTCCCCCTTGTCTGCCCTACATTACAATTTCTATCTATCTTCAATTGTTGTGGGAGTGCCAGCAAAGCCCCTTAGTCTTTCAGACTGTGGATTTTAGCCTTGCCCTTCCCCATCCTGTGTAAAAGTTGCAGATTTCTAAATGTGTGCTGTAAAACCAAGAGCAAATAAACATGTCTCCTGTCCTTTCAGGTACTAGAAACCTTTGAGGATGTTGCTGTTGATTTTTCTGAAGAGGAATGGAAGATGTTAAGCAAACAGGAGAAGGAGCTTCACAGGGAAGTGATGGTGCAGAACTATGAAACTATGGTTTCAGTAGGTAAGGATCAACCAAGTCTCAAATGAGGGGCCCTTATTCTGAGAGGGATGGGCTTGCATTTAACAATTTAAAGTCTGATGGCATATTGGGGAAAAGGATGAAAAGAGCGGCTTACTGGCTCCTTTGTAAAATTCCTGTACATTTCTAAAAATGCAATTAGTAAAGTACATTGACACATTGAAACATAGAATTTGGCAACAGATAAGGACTGATTGTCCTACCTAGTCTGTCAGTTTTCCCTCCCTTTAGTATCACTGCAGATCCTACTTGATCTGTAGCCCATACACCCCTTCTTCCCTTCCCATGAGATTCTCTTATGCCTATCCCATACATTCTTGAACCCCACCACTGTGTGCCTAGCCTTCTGCCTTCATTTTGGGATACTCTGTGAATCAGAGGGAAGGACTTTGCAAGAAATGACAATATAGAACTTGAAAGCAGAAGGCCATTTTGTCTATCTGTTTTGCCCTTAGCATTACCGAAGTGAAGAGAGACAGTCCCCACTCATCACTTGTCTTCTCTGTCCTCTTTTTATCCTTGTTGCCCCCCTTACTATACCCAAGTGCCTATTCCAATTATTCTTGACCCCTTCACTGACCACATGAGAGGAGAAGTATGTTGGAGGACAGATGGCACTATAGATCTTTAATGGCAGGGATATTCATATGGGGAAGAGGAGAAGCTATTTTACTCAGTAATCCATGATATGGACTACTCATTTTGAGTGCCTGGGTTAAAGTGACTGTGAGAGAACAGCAAAGAGGAATCAAAGTGACTGGAAAACGGGGCTCAGTAATGTATGGCGATTGAGAGCTAGCAAGAGGATATAGGAGTTTGTTTGGGAGGGCAGATCTGAGCTGGCCATCTGGCATGATGGTTAAAGCTATGGTCTGCAACAGTGGTGGTCCGGGTTCAGAACTGGTGTGGGATTTGTTTTTATGTTGGTTGTTGTTGCATTGTTGGGGATTTTTTTTGGGGGGGTTATTTATCCCTGACTTTGTTTACCCCCACCCACAGGTTCCTCCCCCACAGCATTCTTTCCCTGCACACTGCTACTCCACCAAGTAGCCCCCTCCTGTGTTTGCCTCTTTCTCTGGTATCCATCAGCCCTGAAGTTGGTTATTTAGAAATGGTGGTGCAGGCTTGGACCTGCAAAGGGGTGAGTGGGGGGAGCAAAGCCCCCTGTATAAATAGTAAATTTCGATTTTTTTTTTTTTTTTTTTTTTTTTGTCCAGTGGCTGTAGTGCTGGTATCTGGTTTTGTATTCATCGATTTGTGCTCACTCTTTTGCTAGTTGCAGTTAAATCTTAGCTCGTATCACGTGGCATCATTTTACTCTTTTGGTTTTATATTTTTTGTTGCATGTCAGCTCACAGTCCATCACTGATAGAGGAGCAGAAATGAGTCAAAGGACAAGCCACTGTTTCGAACTTTCATTACAGGGGATAGCTGTGCCAGGAAGTGGAGACAGCATTTTCTCTTTTACACCTAGAATCTTATAGCTGCACAGAATGGGGAACATGGTTCCATGGGGACAACTTCAGCAAGCTCCCACCAAGAACCATATCCAGCCATGTACTCCTCAAAGGGCACCTACCACAACTCAAAGTGGACCTTCAAGGCCTAGACTGGTCTGACCCACATGAAACAAATGATATAGACATTGCACTTGAACGCTTCATCACAAAATTTAATGCCACTTACGATAAACGTGCCCCCTGAAAACAAGAAAATCTAAAGCTCCCTGCAACCCCTGGATAAGGCCAGAACTCCTGCTAGAACTCAGGCTCAGGACCAACTCTGGATAAAGGCATGGGCACATGGTACAGCTGCCAATATCCAACTATATAAAGCAGCTAGAAATGAGTGCACAAAGGTTATCCATCTAGCAAAATGCTCCTACTATAAGGAAGCTCTCTCCAACTCCTGGAACTGCAGCAAATCTTCCTGGGCCAACCTCAGTGATACTACTGACAAGGATCCCAAAACAGCTCCCTTCATGCTCCTGGTCAATGATGTACCCACAGTGGATCCACTCCAAATAGCAAATGCCCTAAATACTGCCTTCATGGACCTAGGTGGAGTTCTCCCAGTGGACTACTGTGACCCTCCAGTCCAGAAGCACCCAGTAGGTGATCGATCCCCTGTTTGGAACTGTCCACATTTTTACTTTAAAGAAGTCAGCACTAACAAGGCTATAAAGTACCTTGAGAAAGTGCTGGGCAAATCGAGGCACATCGGAGACACCCTGGACCTTACGTTCATCACTATAGCAGTTGCGGAAGTGCAGAGCCCCCTGACCACCATCATCAACCTATCCCTCCACCACTCTTAATTCCCTCAGCTCTGGAAGTTGGCGTTTGTAACACCAGTACACAAAAGTGAAGCCTGGGCACTACAGAACAACTGCAGACCAATCACCATACTCTTGCCGCTCTCCAAAGCACTTGAACAGGTAGTGGTGAATCAGCTTATGGAATACCTGAACATTTTATTTATTTATTGAAATTGTTTCACCAGGAAAAGTACACTGAGCAAGAACTGCTCATCTCCCGGTGCGACCTGGGGGGAGGGGTACAGTGGGGAAGAGGACAAGGGTAGTCTAGGTCCTGACATATATACATACAATTACAATACAGTTGAAAACATTTGATAGAAATAGTTGGGCATAGATGACTATTTACCCTTACTTATAGTATATTGTGCACCAACTCCTGCACCCAGAACAACAAGGGTTCCGAGCAGGACACAGCACTATCATGGCCCTGTTGGATTTCACTGGTTATATCCACCAAGCCCTGTATCAAGGACAGCTAAGGATCCAAGGATGGTAGGGAGTTAGAACAAGTGAGTGAATATAAATACTTAGGTAGACCAGGGACTGAACTTTGAATATCACATTAATGAGAAGGTAAATAAATTGAATGGAAGACTTGGGGCCCTTCGTAGAACAGGTCATTGCATAAATGATTCTATGAGGAAGTCCATAGTAAACCATGTGTTGGTACCAGTATTAGACTACAGAATAAACATTTATATGTTTGCCAGGGTCTCTGAAATAAAAAGGGTCAAAATTATGTATTGCAGGTTGGCAAGATTTGCTTTGAAAGCAGATAGAAGGATCCATCATTGCAAATTATACGAGGAGTTAAACTGGCTCACCTTAGAAAATAAACAAAAAATTGTTTGGGTTACCATGACAGGGCAACTTCTCAATTAAGGGAGACCACTTTATTTAAGAGAGAAACTACAGAAAATGGAACTTACTTATGACTTGAGACACACAACAAAACTGAGGGAGTTCAAAATAACCACAGCAAGAACTAGGATAGGAGAAATGTCTTTTGCCTACGTAGCAATAGAACTCTGGAATGAGTTAAAGATTCAAGGGGAAAACATAGATATGGGTTCTCATGAATTTAATACTGCCTTGAAAAATAAATTAGCAATAAGATGTACTTGTTTTGATTAAGTATAGAAGGTTTTAAGAAAATTGCATGTAAATCTTTTGATATATTTGATATGTGTAACTGATTATCAACATTTAAACAGGAACACCTTGTAAATAGGATTTTATCCTAATGGTGTAAAAATTAGCAATTTTTATATCCTGTATAAAAAAATAAATGCTTTTTACTACTACTACTACTACTAGCTGGTGGGGGCTACCTTCATCTACCTATCAAAAGCTTTTGATACGGTTCACCACACACTCCTGCTTGAACCACTAGCTGACACCAGTCTCTCTTCTGATACAGTTCTGTGGTTTAACAGATAACTCAGTGATTGCTCATAGTGGGTTAAGATTGGGGACATTGTCTCAGATAGAAAAGCTGTCTGCTCAGTGGTCCCACAGGGATCAATACTGGGGCCCCTCCTCTTTAGTATCTTGTTAAATAAATTTCCAGGCTCTTGCACCAGTCACGTGCTGCTGTATGCTGATGATGCCATCATTTTCACCTGTAACCTCGACCCCAAACTACTTCCAAATGGCCTCCAACTAGGATTTACTACTGCTGAGACATGATTTAAGCAGCACAGACTAATCCTTAACCACAAGAAAACTAAGACTGTGATCTGCTCCAGCACCTGCAACAAACACAGCACCTTCCCACTAACCATCCTGAATAACAGTGGCAATGTGCTGGACCTCATGCAGCACTTTAAATACCTGGGTATTGTGACGTAGACAGCCAGCTCTGAGTGCTCAAGTGGTGTATTAATTTTTTTTTATTACATATACAATGTATGATGGGAAGGTCAGTTTGAGGAAACTACTGTCTTACTGGAACTGACACATCAAGACCCCCCAGGGATAAGTTCAAAGGACAGGAGGTGTCTTAAACTGCAGAGATCTGGGGTGCAATTACCTTGTCAATTTGCTTTCATCCCAGGAAATAAGATTAGCCATTCATAATGCCCTAAGGGAGTTCATTTGACTTGCATAGTTGCCAGGAAGGATTTGTGGGGAGGGCTGTCGGAGAGAGGCCAGAATGGACATTAAAGAGGTTTGATGTCTGGGCCAGGCAGGATCCAGATGAATTTGGAAGGTCAAATACACATTCCCCAGAAAGCCTTGGGAGGACATCACAGAACCTGTGTGTGTGTGTGTGTGTGTGTGTGTGTGTGTGTGTGTGTGGCAGAACAAAAAACAGTTCTGACCAGTTACCCTGAGGAGAGGAAATTGAGTATGTCACTTATCATTTTTTTTAAATCTTGGGACATCCTGTGTGGTAACATATAACTTTTAATACACCAAGGCAGAGTTTAATCATCTCAGAGAGGAGGATGGCTCAGAACTCTTTTATCCAACTGAGCAAATCTTAGAGACACACAAGACAATTTTCTGACTGAGAGAAGAGAGACCCTCAAAGCACTGAAAGAAAGTAAGCATTAGACAAGATTAGTCTGAAGTTATAAATCGTAGGAACTATACTTTTTTATCAGTTTGTTTTAAGACTGTATGTGTTGGGATATATATTTTGTTCTGTAATTATTGTTCTGTTTTGATATTTTTAAAGTAAAGAGATATTTTTACAACGGAACTGTCTGGCGTGCCTTGACATTTCTTTTTTATTTAAGTGGAGCTTTTAAAGGTTATACTGTACATAACACTGTGTATGGGCTTATTGTATACCAAACTGGGAAATGGATAGAGTTCTCCAAAGTCTTGCATAGACTTCTAAGGGTTCTTTTAAGAGACCTGGTTGGGTGCCCGTAGGCAAAGATATCTGGCCCCCCGAAGACAGAATTATCTGAGCCTGATAACTGGGTACGCTAACAAGAGGTTATCAGTTTGAATCCCTCCAGAGCTTGAGACTAAGGTGACTTGAACCCACAAAACAGACAAGAGGGCTACCTTGTTCTGTTCACTGTACACAAATCATACACTCAGAGATTGGCACTTTGGGAGTAGAGGGCTGACCGAGTTTGTGACAGATTGGCTGGCAGCGGTGGCATAAAAATTTTGGTGGTATAAGCTTCATTGTTCAGTGTGTTAGCTTGAAACCATTTAGCTCACTTGGAAAAAAAAAGAAAGGCAGTGTTTTATTTCAAAAGGAAGCAGAACTATATCCCTTGACTTACAGTTAAGTTCCCACCCATTTTATTTTTTTTTCTGAAGTGCCTGTCAGTATAGTATTACTAGTGAGAGAAGAATAAAATGGCTTCTGACTACAGCAATCACACTGTAGATTTCTTAAAGCAGTTGTGCAGGGACAGAGGAGTCCCGTTTGGGGTGAAAGCCAGTAAGCAGAACCTCATAGAGGCCCTGATGGTAGCAGATACCCAGAGCAGCGAGTCACCAAAAGTGACTGAAAGGGACCAGACCTCGAATGTGGCAGAACTAGTGGCCAGTGAGGGGTCCCAAGTCGATGAGGCAGACAGCAGGGCCACTGTCAGTGAAGGGCCACAGCAGGAGGGGAAGGTCACCAGTATCCGGAATCCAGAGGTACTCAAGCTGCAAATTGAGTTGTGGAGGATAGAACTGGAGGCAGAGAAACAACAGAGGGAGGTGGACCGTCAGCAGATCGACAACAGAGGGAGGCGGACCATGAAGAATGTGAGCGCCAGTGAGAGGCAAAGGAGAAGAGAGAGCGAGAACGCAGAGCTGCAGAGGAGAGGAGAGAGGAGCACCAGTGGCAACACGAACTGGAGAAGCTACGACTCCAACCAGTGACACCAGGGCAGGTAAGTGGCTTGGGTTTAACTGGGACTGCAGGGCTGGGTTACAAATTGAACTCTAAATTAATAGCTGAGTTTAAGGACGGGGAGGACATAGATGCATTTTTAAATTCTTTTGCAAAAGTTTGTATTCAGGTTAAAATTCCTAGAGAGTCCTGGAGCTTCCAGCAATCCCCACTACTTACCGGAAAAGCTCAGGATGCATTGGGTCAAATGGACAACAAAGACAGTGATGATTACAGCAAGTTAAAAGCTGCACTACTAAAAAAGTTTGAATTAACTGCTGAATCATACAGAGCTACATTCCATAAGCTCAGGAGAAACCCTGACATGAACTATGAGAAGCTAGCCACGAAACAACGTCAGTTTTTAAAATGTTGGGAAGGAGTTGAGGCAAACACTGTTGATAAAATTGAAAATGTGATTTTATTAGAACAGTTTTATTAGGCATGCCCAGCAGAGTTAAAAATCTGGCTAGAGGACTGAGATCCAAAAACAGTGCAAGAGGCTGCTGAACTCTCGGACCGCTATGCCAAGAGCAGACCTGCTCTGAGAGTGAATGGGGCGAGTGTGACAGCACAGAAAGGGAAAATCGTGCCTTCAGGGCAGCTAAAAAGCTCACTGTCTCCACCGAAACCAGTTAGCCCCAGGTTTCAAAGAAAAGATTTCTCTGAAGTAAGAAATGTTTGTTGGTTATGTAAAGAAACTGGGCACATTGCCAGACAGTGTCCAAGAAGGGCAAACAATACGCAAAGTAATACCAGAAAGGAAGTGGGTTGTTTGTGTGTCCCTGGAAGCGTGCCAGTGAATATGAGGGAACACATGTACCCAGTCATGGTAAATGGCATACAGACGCAGGGGTTAAGGGACACAGAGGCATCCCTGACATTGGTAAAAGGGGATCTAGTACAGCCTGGTCACCTTATACCCAATAAATACATGACTGTACAGGACTTTGCAGGTGTAGAGAAAACATTACCACTGGCTAGTGTTCTCCTGGACTGGGGTGAAACAGGGGGAACTGTGCAACAGGTGGCTGTAGCTAACACATTAGCAGTGGATGTGATCCTGGGTAACAATCTCCAGCAAGGTGTGGTATGTGCAGTTACCCATAGCCAAACAGCCAGGGAAAATTGTAGTTCCCTGAGCCCCCAGAAGCCATTGGGGAAGATACTGAGAGGCTGGTTCCCCAGCCTGTGTCTCCAGAGGGGGAGACTGATAAAAAGGGGGTAGAAATGTCCCCAGGAGCAAGTAACCATCCAGCTATAGAGGGTTACTCCAAAGAGGAAGGGGTGACCCCTTGCCAGAGGGTAGGGATTGACAGTGATCCTGAGGGCCCTGACGCTAGTGCTAGGGACCCTAGTTTAGCAACTGAAGGAGGCCTGTCCCATGCCTTGGGAAGGTGTGAGGGGTTCACAGCTGCTCAGAAAAATGACCCTAGTTTAGAGAAGCTGAGGGCTTGGGCAGACTTGGACGGTGCACAGGGAGGTGACGGCAGACATAGGGTTTATTGGGAAAATGGACTTATGTATATACAGGCAGTACAGACAGAGGGAGGGATGCTAGGCAGGCAGCTTGTCGTTCTCCAGGGATATCGGGAGCAGTTGCTCAAGGTTGCCCATGATATTCCCTTATCTGGTCATCTGGGAATCATACGAACTACGCAGCGGTTGGCCCAGAATTTCTACTGGCCTAACTTCACCCAGCAGGTGAAGGAGTATTGCAGGTCTTGTCACCGGTGTCAAGAAATAGGGAAGGCAGGCAAGAAAACCCAAGCTGCCCTGATTCCCTTGCCCATAGTGGAGGAGCCATTCCAGAGGGTGGGAATGGATATTGTGGGACCTTTCAATACCCCCAGCTCCTCAGGGAAAGTGTTCATCCTGACTGTGGTGGATTATGCCACCCGGAACCCCGAGGCAGTCGCCCTATCCTCACTGAGGACAAAGTGGCAGATGCCTTGCTTGGGATTTTCTCACATGTTGGGGTTCCGCAGGAGGTAATCACCGATCGAGGGGGTTCCTTCATGTCAGACCTAATGAAATGTCTATGGAAGAAGTGTGGGGAGGTGCAGAGATGCATGACATCAGATCACCCACAAGCCAGTGGGCTTGTGGAATGCTCAGTGGTACCTAAAGTCAATGCTCCAGGCATTTGCTGAACAGCATGGGAGGACTGGAATACCTTCCCCACCAGTTGTTAGCATACAGGAGGTGCTCAAGAGTTGACAGGATTTTCCCCCTTCGAACTCTTGTATGGACGCCGGGTACGTGGGCCCCTAGACTTGATCCGCGAGGACTGGGAAGGCAAGCACGCCACCCAGGGAACTCCCATTGTGGATTACATCCTAAGGTTTAGGGAAAGGCTGAAGGAGCTTATGAGGACAGCCCAGAGAAACCTGGCACCTGCCCAACAGAAACAAAAGGTATGGTACGACCACAGAGCCAGAGTTCGCTCGTACATGGTGGGTCAGGAAGTCATGGCCCTTATTCCGGTCCAGAAAGACAAGCTGCAAGCTGAGTGGGCAGGACCATACAAAGTAGTTAGGAAGGTAAATGACGTAAACTACATTGTGGAGTTACCTGACCGTAGACAGACAGCAAGGATGTACCATGTCAACATGATGAAGCCATATGCAAATAGGGCTGACATGGTGTTCGAAGTGTGTACTCATGGGGAGGGGACGGACGAAGGAGACCCCCTTCTAGACTTGCTGGAAGAGAGTAAGTGGGAGTCCTCTGTGGAGGCAGTAAAACTGTCTCTCCAGCTGACCCCAGACCAGATCCAGAAAGTGAGGGAGGTTTTAGCAGACTTTGCCCCCTTGTTTAGTGCCAAGCCTGGACTAACCCCCTTAGCAACACACGATGTGGAGACAGTGATACAGACGCCCATACAGCGGACAGCATATCAGGTGTCAGAGGCTGTCCAAAAGGACATTAGGAGGGTAGTGGAGGAAATGCTGGATTTAGGGGTAATCCAGAGATCCCACAGTCCCTGGGCCTCACCCGTAGTCCTTGTACCCAAGCCAGATGGTTTGACTCATTTCTGTGTAGACTATTGTGGACTGAATGCAGTCACAAAGTCAGACGCCCACCCGCTACCCCGGATGGATGAACTCCTGGACAAGTTGGTGGGGTGACCTACCTTATGAATATTGACCTGACAAAGGGGTATTGGCAGGTAGAGTTGATGGACACAGCTAGGGAGAGGTCGGCCTTCATCACTCTGATAAGCTTATTTGAGTTCAAAGTAATGCCTTTCAGAATGAAGAACGCCTCGGCCACTTTCCAAAGGTTGGTGAACCAGGTGTTAAATGGTGCTGAGGAGTACGTCATGGCGTACCTGGATGACATTGCCATCTTCAGTACCAGCTGGGAGGAACACCTGTCACACCTTGGGGAAGTGCTGGGAAGAATACAGAGGGCTGGGCTCACTGTCAAAGCCGAAAAGTGCCAGGTGGCCATGGGAGAAGTGGCATACCTCGGGCATGTGGTAGGCCGGGGCCAGCTCCATCCTAACCAATAAAAATAGAGGTAATACAGACATGGCCCAGACCAGAAACTCAGAAGCAGGTCAGGAGTTTTCTCGGGACAGCAGGGTACTATCGAAAGTTTGTACCTAATTATAGTGCCCTGGCTGCTCCCCATCTGACCTGACAAAAAAAAAAAAAAATGCCAAGGAAAATCACCTGGGGTACAGCCTGTGAGGAAGCCTTTACCAAACTGAAGGAGGCACTGTGCAGTGCTCCTGTTTTGACAAGTCCAGACTATAGCAGAACTTTTGTAGTTCAGATGGACGCCGCAGACATGGGTATTGGGGCAGTACTAAGCCAGACATCCAGCGAAGGGAGGGACCACCCGATAGCCTACCTGAGCCAAAAGCTGCTCCCCAGGGAACAAGCATACTCCACAGTGGAAAAGGAGTGTCTTGCCCTAGTATAGGCCCTAAAGAAATTGGAGCCATACTTGTATGGGCAGCCTTTTGTGGTGCACACTGACCACAACCCCCTGGTTTGGTTGTCACAGATGGGGGAAAAACAATGGCAGACTGCTCAGATGGAGTCTTGCTTTACAAGGGTATGATTTGAAAATCGTACATAGGGCCAGAGCCAAAAATAAGAACTCAGATGAACTGTCTAGGGTCTATGAGGAGTGAACAGAATTGGGAAGCTCATCCCATGTAGGGGATGGATCCCCAAATTCAGTCTAGGTGGAGAGGATTGTGATGTAGACAGCCAACTCTCAGTGCTCAAGTGATGTATTAATTTTTTTTATTACATATAAAATATATGATGGGAAGTTCAGTTTGAGGAAAGTACTGTCTTAATGGAACTGACAGATCAAGACCCCTAGGGATAAGTTCAAAGGACAGAAGGTATTTTAAGCTGCAGAGATCTGGGATGCAATTACCTTGTCAATTTGCTTTCATCCCAGGAAATAAGATTAGTCATTCATAATGCCCTCAGGGAGATCCTTTGACTTGCATAGTTGCCAGGAAGGACTTGTGGGGAGAGGTGTCAGAGAGAGGCCAGAATGGACATTGAAGAGGTTTGATGTCTGGGCCAGGCAGGATCCAGATAATTTTGGAAGGTCAAATACACATTCCCCAGAAAGCCTTGGGAGGACATCACAGAACCTGTTTATGTGTGTGTGTGGCAGAACAAAAAACAGTTCTGACCAGTTACCCTGAGGAGAGGAAATTGAGTATGTCACTTAGCATTTTTTTTAAATCTTGTTGGGACATCCTGTGTGGTAACATATAACTTTTAATATACCAAGGCGGAGTTTAATGATCTCAGAGAGGAAGCTGGCTAAGAACTCTTTTATCCAACTGAGCAAGCCTTAGAGACACACAAGACAATTTTCTGACTGAGGGAAGAGGGACTCTCAAAGCACTGAAAGAAAGTAAGCATTAGACAAGATTAGTCTGAAGTTATAAATCGTAGGAACTGTACTTTTTTACCTGTTTGTTTTAAGGCTGTATGTGTTGGGATATATATTTTGTTCTGTAATTATTATTCTGTTTTGATATTTTTAAAGTAAAGAGATATTTTTTACAACAGAACTGTCTGGAGTGCCTTGACATTTCTTTTTATTTAAGTGGAGCTTTTAAAGGTTATACGTAACACTGTGTATGGGCTTATTGTACACCAAACTGGGAAATGGATAGAGTTCTCTAAAGTCTTGCATAGAGTTCTAAGGGTTAATTTGAAAGACCTGGTTGGATGCCCATAGGCAAAGATACCTGGCCCCCGGAAGACAGAATTATCTGACCCTGATAATTGGGTACGCTAACAAGAGGTTATCAGTTTGAATCCCTCTAGAGCTTGAGACTAAGGTGACTTGAACCCACAAAACAGACAAGAGGGCTACCTTGTTCTGTTCACTGTACACAAATCATACACTCAGAGTTTGGCACTTTGGGAATAGAGGGCTGACTGGCTGAGCAAGTTTGTGACAGGTATCATCTTTGACTCCACCCTGTCCTATGCACAGCATATAGACAACACAGCCAAGACCATCAGTTCCAGAATCAGGATACTCCACCACCACAAGCACAGCCTTGCATATGAAGCACCTAACATGGCCATCACCAGCTCACTTGTTACCCTCGTTGACTATGGTCTGGTGGTTTATGGTTCTTCACTGGACTCAGCTCTCCATCACATGTCCCTGGCCCTACATAAGGCCTGCCAACTCCTTACAGATGCTGCAAGGCTTGCACAGGGGGGTGCTACTAATTTAATAAATAAATATGAATTTTAACTGTATCTATGGTGTTGCACCTTCCTGTATAGTCATTGAGCCCTCTTTCATTTTTTGTTTATGTCCTTAATAAAGCCTGCCAACTCCACACAGGATTACACACAACTGTGAGTGCTATTCACGGACAGAGTGGCTTCAGCTGAAGAGCATAGTTAAGTACCATACCTGTCTACTGGCCCCCAAAAAATCATACTAAATCTGATGCCACCAGGAATCCAGAATCTGTTCATGTGCCATGTGCCAAGCTGACCAGAAGCACCCACAGCCAACTTTTCAGTGAACCTAGAAGCTGTACTGCACAGGTCAGCATGCATTCTACTACTGTGCACCACACTGGACCAACGCCCTTCCTTCAGCCATCTCCGATACCACAACCATTGGTGGTTTCAAGCATAAGCTTAGGCAGCACCTTGCCACGGATGACAACTGTGACTGTGTTGGACATTCATGATGACCAAAACAACTTTCCTACATTTGGACCACTATAAAGCAACAGCACTTAGTGTTCTACCTAATCCTAGGGTCACCTACCTTCACACCACTTCATTGTTCCACCCCCTGTCTACCCTCCCTCCGCTGGGCACACATTCCCCTCTTTGTCCCCACCCTCAAGCTCCCCCGTCTGCTGCTTTCCTAGCCCCATTGTCTCCAACCTTCCTTAAGTCTATTCTTAACCCCTTACACAGGCATACACTTCACTATGCCGCAGTTGTGCCTGTTCTCCACTCTGTTTCTCCCCATAAGTATGCTTAACTCTTCAATGCAGATGCCTTCTCACCAATGTCGTAGGGTTGTCTAAATGTTAAACCTTATGTCAAATGCTATCCCAACCTTGTAATTCACACCAATATATTGTCTACCTAGCTTGTAATGTATTGTTTTGTACCAGTGCAGTTTTGTACTTGCTTGTAATGTAATGCTATGGACCTGTTAAATGTTTTCTTGTAACTGACATGGAAACTACAAATGAGCATCCACTCTCAGGTGTTCTCCAAGATATCATTAAAATGAATTAAATTAAAAAGAAATGGTCAGCGCAGCGCACCTACATCCTATTGTTCTTTTCCTCACAGTCAGAGACAAGTAGCCTTATCTTGCAGTGATCCACGGGGGTTGCAGGGCTTACTATTCTCTGCTATGAATATTTGTGTTTTGTGTTTAACTGGCTGGTATAGCTAACTGGCTGCTGCAGTTTCAATGGAGGTTGTAGAGGGAAGCCACAGACAGCAGCTACTTGATATACTGTGTCTTTTTCCACAACAGCAGTAGCTGATTGTTTCCTGCAACTCATCACTGAGGGGCTTATTCCCGCCCTCTCTTCCCCAACCCACCTGCCCCTGGGCATTCTACCTTTATAGGCTGCCATCCAGGATAATGGTTTGAACTTACTGCTCATATGCAGGATGGAGGGGGATACACCAGCTAAATATGTCAACATAGTTAAACCAACTGGGAATTGAACTCTTGCAGGGGGACAGAGAAGTAAGGAGAGGAAAGAAAAGAAAGAGAAGTTGCCAAAGCACAAAAAAAAAAAAAACAATATAAAAAAAACTGGCCTAGCATCTAGCAGGTCAGGAAATCTAGAAGGGGTCAAAAATAGTCAGGCAAGGCTGGCTCAGTGGCACAGAGGGTTGAGGCATTGGATACCACACTTCATGCTGCGCTGGTGACCTGGGTTGAATGAGCCTGGGCCATCAGGGTTCGAAAGGGGTGGGAGAGTATTGAGCATCCAATGGACAGCTCTCCTCTCCTGGGAGGGAGGGGGGTCCTTGCTTGGCGCCTACCTGGCCTCTCATGGAAGATAGAAGCTGGAGACCCACAGCAGAGACCCTGATTGCTCACACCTGCCTGACATCCCAGTGAGTCCGATACCTGCAAGATTCTCAGGGTGCCACTGCCCCACCCCATACCCTCCTGGGGACATAGCCATGGCTCAATGGGAATTCACCGGGGTAGAATCGGGCAGGTCACGATGCAGGGAGACTGCCATCTGTGTCTCCTGAAGGAATGGGGACTGGCACCAGAGGAGGAAAAAAAAAAAAAAAGTCAGGCAACGAGGAGTCAGAAGGTAGGAAGAAATACTCCATTAAAAGTAAAGGAGAGAGTCACTGATATCGGGGGAAACTAGTGTAGTAGGGAGGGCGACATAGACCAGGGGAACAGAAGTAGTGAGCATGGGAGAAGATGCAGGGAGTGGTGCAGTATATTGGGTGCAGGTTTGCAGTTTTCAGGAGAAAATTCTGGATCATGCAGTGCTGCCCCATTTGCAGCCACCTATCTGGGTTGAGTGCAGAGGTTGCCTGTCTCCAAGTCAGGTTGACCAGGATTCAGGAGACCTCCAACACCACCCGGAGGCCTCTGTGTCTGCAGCCGACACCTTTGAGGTTGCCCAGGAGGAGGAGGAGGAATGGATGGACCACAGTAGGCTCATGGATGGTGTAGGACATGGGTCTGAAGAACATCCCCCAAGCTGTTCACCTTAGGAACTCCTACTTTGTTTTGATGGAGTGAGAAAGCCCCACAAGGGCACGCAAGGTTGAGACCAAGGAGGATGAGTGGATCCTCCATAACTGAGCCCAAGGGCTGTGGGGTAGAGGACCCCAAAAGAAGAGGAAGCTACTCCTGGTGGGGGATTTAGTTGTCTGGGGAGTGGAATTGGGGACAAGTAGCAGGGGAGAGAGGGAGGTCAAGTGCCTTCCAGGAGGCACATCATGATAGGATGGAAAGAGAATCCAGGGGATTGCAAGGGTGCTAGTAAGGAGGGAGGAGCTGGATGTCATTATGCACCTAAGGACAAATGACCTGGCCAGGGAGAAGCTAGAGGTAGATGGAATACAGGAGGAGTTTAAAGTATTGGGGAGGGGTCTAAAACAGGTAGCAAACTCTGTCTAACCTTGGAGGTTCTGCCTATCCATGGCATGGGGAAGACTAGGTCACTCCACATCCAGAAGTTCATCTCATAATTGGAGGAATGGTGATGGGAGGAGGGCTTCGGTTTCATGGGGGATAGGGGCCCCACTTAGGGGAATGTGAGCCTGATAGTGGTGATGGCCTACATCCATCCAAGGAGGGGGACCATGGTCCTTGGTGATATGTTTAAATGCTTCATCGGTAAAAATTTAAACTATCCAAGGGGGGGTGGAGGAAAGATAGGAATATTCCACCCCTCAGGAGCACAAGAACTACAGGGGAATGGAGAAGATGAAAGACATGCATAGGGCTCAAGTTATCAAGAGGACAGGGGACACAGTGGGCCGGATCAGAAAAGAGAGGATCTTATGTAAACAGAGGAAGGGAAGGGCAACACATCTTGGAAATCCATGTGTACAAATGGTAGGTAGATAAATTTATGGTATGGCAAGTTTTGTCTTATACAGACCTAAACAATTTACATTTAACATGTCTTATCTCATAGGCCGGTCAATAGTGGGGTTCCACAAGGGTCAGTGCTGGGCCCACTCCAGTCTAATGCTTGCATATCTGACATCAGAAGAGATATCGGGAGTGAGATGAGCCACCTCGCCGATGACTCCAAGCTGGGGGCAGTGGTAGATGGGGAGGTGGGTAGAATCCCAGAGGGGTGGTCTTGAAATTGGGGGCTGAAGTTTAATGCTAAGAAGTGTAGGGTTTTCCACTTGAGGCTTAGAAGCTCATCTCAAGAATACTTTCTGGGAGGAGAGAAACTGCAGGTTAGTGATAGGGGGATGGACCTGGGGGTGGTGGTGGATACTAAAATGAATAACTCTGAAGAGTGCAGGAGGATGGTGGCCAAAGCAAATACAAATGCAGGGGTGCATTGCAAGTGGGATAACTTCCGGGAAGCAGGAGGTGATTTTCCCTCTGTATAACTGCCTGGTTAGACCACACCTTGAATACTGTGTGCAGTTTTGGAGACCACATTTGGTAAATGATATTGCACTCCTTGAAAAGGTTCAGAGGAGGGTGACCAGGATGATGCAGGGGCTGGGGGAAAGTACCTATGAGGAGAGACTCGGGGAACTTAACTTGAATTCCCTGGAGGAGAGGAGGGATGGAGGGGACATGATTGAGGTAGTTAAATACCTTAAGGGGGTAAATGGTACATGCCCTGACAGGATTCTACAGCTGTGGGAGGCAGGGTCCACCAGGGGGCATCACCTGAGGCTGGTAGGAGGGAGGTTCAGGGCTGAGGCTAGGAGATGTTACTTCACTGAGAGGGTGGTGGAGTCATGGAATGCGGTGCCAGGGAACTTGGTGGAACTGAACATGGTAGAGGGCTTAAAAAGGGTCTGGGATAGGTATAATGGGAGGATTAAACTGAGTAGTGCCGGAACTGGAGATGCACACCCGATGGGAGAGGAGGGGAGGGAGGGAACGATGCATCTACCAGGTGCTGATGTCAAGTTGACTTGATAGACCTTTGGGTCTACTCTGCTGGCATCTTAGTATGTTAGCATGTAAATCAGATATTACACTATTACACAATATAAAATCATATTTGTAAATATTGAAACATCTGATTTTGGTTTCTTTCTTACACCAATAGTATTGCACATTATTTGGGTTAATTGCACATTTAATACAGAATATACATGCTATTGCACTTTCTTAATGCACTGGTAGTGTACTTGTTTACTGTTACATGTTCTTATTTTGGTTTCTACTAGTCTGTATTCTCTTCATCAGGTTGACACACACCCCTGCCTAACACCTTTGTTACTGTGTACTGTCTCTGTTTTACCTCTATGGTTATTATATCTAATTTTAAAGGTATTGTTTTGATATAAGGCAATCAGAATATCCAACATAGCTTTATCAATATTTAAGATTTGCAAGGCAGCCCACAGTAATTTCCTATAAGTGCTATCAAAAGCAGCTTTAAGATTAATATATATACAAAACTATTTCTGTTTTTTACCTTTATGCATTTGAATATTAAATGGGAGAGTACAAAGCATTGATCTAATGTCGAATGATGTGGCATAAATCCTGCTTGTGCCCCGTCAATTAATCCCAATTTCTGGAGACCCCATTTCTGCAAGGATATAGACAGGATGGAGGCTGTCCAGAGGAGGGCAACTAAAATGGTGCAGGGTCGGCACCAGAAGCCATATGAAGAGAGATTAAAGAAACTTAGTATGTATACACTTGAGGAGAGTAGGGAGAGGGGGGCATGATAGAAACTTTCAAGTACATCAAGGGAATCAACAGAGTCCAAGAGGGTAGCATCTTTCAGAAAAAGAGATGTGCAAGAACAAGGGGGCACAATTTGAAGATAGAGGAGGATGGCTCAGAGGTAATGTGAGGAAGTATTTTTTCACAGAGAGGGTTGTGGATGCATGGAACAGCCTTTCTGAGGAGGTAGTGGAGTCAAAAACAGTTGGGGAATTCAAGAATGCATGGGACAGACATAAGGCAATTCTAGTGGTGGGTAGGAGGAAGTAGGCTGTTGGTTAACTAGGATCTGCAGCTTATCCGTTAGGTAGGGAAATGGGCAGACTAGGTGGGCCAAGCGGTCCTTATCTACCATCAAATTCTATGTTTCTATTCTGTATCCAGTGTAACAATCTAATGTTTAAAATTCTTGTAAAGATTTTTTTTTTTCATAGAATCTATTAAACTTATTGGTCTGTAGCATGTAATATTTGACCTATTCCCCATTTTGAATTGTGGCACTATTATTTTTTTCATCCAGGAACTTGGTATTTCCCTTGTTTTAGTAATATGTTTATATAATTTCCACAATATTGTTACCCATTTTTCTCTTGTTTTCGGTATTTCTTCAATGGGTACTCCATCTGGACAGGGTGCTTTGTGCTTTGTAAATGCTTGGATGGATAACTGTATCTCTTCCAAGTTTGTAAACCCACCCTGATTTTATTTAGGGGATTTATATGATTTTGTAATTTGTCATAAAAAAAAATATCTCTTTAAAATATGTCATCCTGGCTTCTGGTTCAATGTAATTCTCAATATGATTATTATAATCAGTTGTACCCTTACTCACCAGATGCCGGAATGCTGTTTTTTTCCCAAACTGCTTTGTCAAAATGTTCCCATATTGTTTCCTAATATTTATTTGTTTAATTATATTTTTATTATAATTTGCTCTTAATCTATTTAATTCTTGTCTATTTCCTTTAGTTGGGTTTTTCTTAACTAATCTTATTTTCTGGTTTAGCTGTTTTTTAGCCATTGTGAATTCCCTATTAAACTGTGGTGCTCTCCTATTTTTTGTATAAATCTTAATACCATTATTTATTACTTTGGATAGTTGAGATATTATGTGTTCGAATGCCTTCACATTATCTTGATCTTTTTTCCCTTCTATATAATCGTCCATTATTTGTAAAGTGTCTTTTAAATCCAATATTCTCATGTATTCATCACTGTTTATTAACGTCCAACCTATATCTTTGTTGTATAAGTTGTGAGGTTATTTTGATTCTTTTTTCTGTGTCTGTTTTTTATCTAACACTATTTCTAGTTCCAATGGTAAGTGTTCACTTACTCCCATGTTTCCCACTCTAAAACCTCTACATGTGTTACTTATATTCCTACTTATCCATATCAAGTTTATAGCAGATCTACCATTGGTGCCCAAATAAGAATATGCACCTTCTTTATCATAGAAATACAGAATCACACATACCCCCATAATGCAAAGCATCATGGGCTGTACATGTAAATCACCTCAGAATATTATGCTGGTTTAACTTTAAGCAGAAATGTCTGGTGCCTTCTTTATCATGTTTAGTTCTCCCATTTATTAGGATAAAGTTCTTTCTTTAGTAGTCGATCACTAATTTTTTGGCCAGTATTATTGTTTTTCTTATCCAAATTGTTCCTTTTACTTTATATATTTTCTACTCTGTTGGCTATCATATAGTCCAGAACATCAGCTTTTAAATCTGGACACTGTCCTGCTCTTGCATTTAAATCCACTATTATTATATATCCTGTCATTGGGTTCTCTGTCCTGTCTTTTTCTATAAGATTGCATAATTCATTTAGGATAGCTTTTCTTGATCCCTTTTATCAGTTAGTGGCATATATATATATATATATATATATATTTTTTATATATATGTATTTTATATATAAGATATAAGAGGCAAAAACTCTGTTTAATGCATCATTTAGGGTTGTTCCACAGCGACAAAAGTGAGGAAGTTCGGTGTTAGGGTTGAAAACCCCCCTTGCACCCCCTCAATCCACCCTTCCAACTGGCATTGGGGTATGCATTGGGGTCGTCTACCCTAACTCTCACCCAATCACATGCGTGAACAAGCTGAGGCGTAGGAGAATGGGGTGAGAGTTAGGACCGATGATCCCAACGCACACCCAGATGCCGGTTGGGGGGGCGGGTTGAGGGGGTACAAGGGGAGTTTTCAACCCTAACACTGAATTTCCTCACTTTTGTCACTGTGGAACAACCCTAACTGATGCATTAAGTGGAGTTTTTTGCCTCTAATTTCCCTTCTTTTTGAGAATGAGGACTATAAATAGTGAATGGAATGCTCCCACCACTTGATTTTTTTGTGACATAGTAACGGTAACAGCAACACAAACACAAACGCAAGCGGTAACAGTTACGCACATGGTGACGCAAACATACTGTAAATTGCAAAGCAAGTGTTAATAGAAACTCAGGCTCAAAGTGACACCGAAGCGAACAGTGACGCAAAGGGAGACACAAGCTCATACCGAAATGCAACTGGTAACGCGCACAGTCACGGTACCGCTATTGTAAATGCAAATGATAACTGTAACAACAACAATAATGTGAAAGGAAACAGAAACGCAAATGCAAGCGCATACGGAAACGCAAACCATAATGCGCAAGGTGACGGTACCGCAATTGTAAATGCAAATGGTAACGGTAACAGCAGCAATAATGCCAAAGAAAACAGAAGCGCGCATATGGAAACACAAACTGCAACTCACACGGACATGGGAATGCAATTGGAAACACAAATGGTAACGGTAAGAACAACGATGATTCAAAGCAAAAGACAAACACAAACAGAAATGGAAGGGCCGCCGCCAAAAGCAATGGTAATGTACACAGTGATGCTAAGCAAAATACAAACAGTAGTGGAGACACAAATGGTAACAGTAACACAAACGGAAACGTAAAGGGTAATGCACACGGGAACGCTAACGCAGACGGGCACAGAAACACAAGTGTAAAGCGTACGTGTAACAGTAACTGGAGCGCACACCCTATTTTTCCCCAAAAGCAGAAACAAAGAATGTATGCATAATAATGGGCCCCAGAGCAGAAAATGAGTAGTTGTAATACTAAAATGCTAATATCTCAGTAACCATACGACGTAGAAAATTTTTTTTTATTTCACATGATTCATGAGTTTCCTGGCTAAGTTTTCACTAATTGAGTAGTCCCTAGGGCTATGCATCGTTATGACGAAAATTCCGTATCTCGCACCATTTCCCAGATACGAGCCTCGAAAGGTGTGGCAAACGCCACCATGTTAGTCTATGGGGAAAACGTCAACTTAGGAGTACCGTAACTTTGCATCTGTGCAATATTTTTTCACCAAACCACCAAAAGGCACATCTGTGAGATGTTGGCTGCCCTTCCTTCCAAATTTCAGCCCAAAAGGCCAAACCATTCTTTTGCAGCAGGGTGGCAAAGAATTCCTGTCATTTTGGCCATAGTCTAGAAAAGTAGTGTCGTGTTAACTTTTCCCATTGACTTATAATGGGAAATTGTTTTTGGAATAACTTTTGAGCCATTCAATATTTTTTCATGAAATCTTCAAAAGACACATCAGGGACCCGGCCACATGTTCTCTGATGTTTTTGGACTGGTCGAGTAAACCATGCGACCTGTAGGTGCGAGCAAAGAATGCTCAAAAAAAGTAAATGCGCCCCGGAATGTCGCTTAATAACTCTGGAGCCGTATATCTGACTGATACAAAAGTTGGCACATCCCAAGATCTATGGTTACACCCCATACCAGCCAAATGTCAGGCAAATCCATCAAACAGTGACAAAGTTATTAAGGTGCAAAGTTTCACCATTTAACCTTGAATGGGGTACTCAACCCTAGCTATGGTTGCACTACCATGCTACCATAATATATATATATATTATATATTCATTGCAAAAAAAGCTCTGTTAATGCATCAGTTAGGGTTGTTTCCACATGACAGAAGTGTGGAAATGAGATGTTAGGGTTACCAGACCCTGACCCCCAAACCACCCCATCCCCCTCCTCCACAGACCAACAGATGCTGAGGTCTGCCATAGGGTCGTGTGTCCGAACTCTCACTCCATTCCATATGTAAACAAGCTAACATGGTACAGTAAAGGAGAATGGGGTGAGAGTTAGGCCGCATGACCCTATGGCAGACCTCTGCATCTGTTGGCCTGTAGAGGAAGGGGGGTGGTGGTGTTGGGGGTCAGGATCGGGTAACCCTAACATCGCATTTCCACACTTTTGTCACTGTAAAAACAAACCTAACTGATGCATTAATAGATTTATTTTGCAATGAATTTCCCTTTTTTCCTTTTTGAGAAAGAGTAATATAAATAGTAAATGGTATGTGTTGGCAGCGTGGGGCCCTCTGGACCCCAGCTCCCACTTACACATAAGCACAGAGCTATACAGCAGCCCTATAGGTCATGAAAGGCTTGTAACATTAATTTGCCCATATTGGGGGAACCGTAGCAGCTAGTAAAAAATGGAAGCGTGGCTGTACTCTTGAGAGTGACTAGTTCCCACAACATGTACTCAACTGAATCCACATTGCGCATTGTGTGCGAGATGGGGCAGCAGAAAGCACTGTGAATATGAAGTCTGTGGCCATAATAGTGGTCCTCAGACATGAAAATGAGCAATTGGGACAGTAAATCTCAGATATCTCAGGAACAGTACAAGGTAGAAAAAAATTTCAAATTTCATGGGTTTCAGGACTTTCCAACTGAGTTCTGAGTGGGGGACTAAGAGTTTTTGCAATGAAAAGTTCTGCATCTCGAGCCATTTTCGATATATAGGCTCTGAAATGCACCACAGACACTGCAGTGTTATCCTGTGGGAAAATTCAGAATGCTATAACTTTGGGCCCCTGTAATGTTTTCACAGCAAACCACCAAAAGGAACATCTGTGAGACCAGGGCTTGCCAACCTGCAAATTTCAGCCCAAAAGACCAAACCATTTTATTGCAAGAGAGTGGCAAAGATTTGCAGTTATTTTGAGCATACTTTTGCAAAATACTTTCACAAATCACAAAAGGTTCGCAAAAAAAAAAAAAAATCATGAAATTCTCGTATTTTTGAAAGTATTTTTCAGAAAATTTTTAAAATGCATTTCTGGGGTATTTAAACCCCAAAAAACATATGTCTAGCATCCTAAGGGTTCGACTAGGTGAACACAACAAGCAGTGTGTTCCTAGAGGGTCTCATTTGTAAACGTCAGGCATTATTCTGTGCAGTAACCAAAAAAAATGTTCAGCACATGAAAGTAAAAGGGCCATTTGTGAAAGTTTTGTGATTTTTGTTACTTTCCCTTTATAGTTAATGGGAAAAGTTTTTTTTTTTAAACTTTTGAATGGTTTAATATTTTTTCACCAAATCTCCGAAAGGCACATCGGTGACCAGGGCTGCATCTTATCTGAAGATTTCAGACCTAATGGACAAACCGTGCGGGCTTTGGGTGCAAGCAAAGAAATGGACAAAAAGTCAGTTTTTTGACGTTCTGTAGCTCCGCAACCATACCTCCAACTGCAACGCAACTTGGCAGATCCAGAGATCTGTTGCACCAGACTGCACTTGCAAAGTGTCAGATAAATCCGTTGTACGGTGGCAAAGTTATTAAGGTGCAGAATTTGAGGTTTTGTAATAAAATGGCTACTCAACCCTAACTATACTGCCACTACCGTGGCAATATATATAATATTACAATTTTAGTGTTAGAAAATTGGATCCTGACATACAACATACTCACATTCATGGTTTTGAGTTCTATGATTTTATGTTTGTTCAATTTACAATAAGTTACCAACCCTCCAGCATATCTTCTGTATTTATTTGTTTTAATAGCTGGTTTGGAATTCATCTTATATCCATCTAAATGTGTTTCTTTATTAAACCATGTTTCCTGAAAGTTTATAAAAATCTAATTTTGTAATGTATGATTCAAATTCTATATTAGCCCATTTGTTTTTTTATTCCTGAAATATTCCATTATAGAATGTTGGGGTCAAAATCCTTATTTGCTTTTGGCACATTCCTTTTGTTGTCAGTTTCCATCTAAATTTCCCCATACTGTATATTTATTTAGGGTTTTCTACATATAACCCTATTGTGGTTTTTCTTTTGTTAGATCCACTTCTGGTGTTTTTGTGTTGTTGTCATACGTGTAATTTCCTGTAGAGTCTAACATTGACATTTTACTTGTCAATTTATTCGTCCATTCTTCTTCCATCCATAACAGTACTTGATCCTTTGATTCTTGCCTTATGGCTTTTTTAATGTGTTTCCCTAGATCTTTTGGTAACCCCCCTACAAATGGGGGTTCCCAAAAAGTCTTTCTTGAGCTTGTCTAAATGCTCACTGCCAGGCTGGTGTCCTGCGTTGTTAGCAGTTTAAGTGTGATTGCCAGAGAGTGCTTGTAAAGCCTTCGAGTGCTGTTTCTTTAAGGGCTGCCTAGCTGCAGTTATGATTAATCTGGGAAGGGGACTGAATGTTTCCTTGCTCGAGTCCCGCCTGGGCTGCCTGATAATCACTCCGTTTCTGCCATCACTAATTGTGCAGAGGGAGCCCAGTTAGGCGATGTAACTGTTTACTGACCATTTGTTAGAGCAGTAATAATATTGTGGTTAGTTCTAACCTGCCTTCTTTGCAGTGAGCACTGTCTTGTTTATCTCCACCATCTTGGTCCTGGACTGCCGAATTGGACCAGTCAGTACCTTGGGACTCTAAAATGGAGCCTGCTTGAAGGGGATATGTGGAGTAAAAACCTGGGAATTGTAGTTTTGGACTGTTGGCGCCTTTTTACACCTACAGGGGGAGCACGTTATGACTAACAGCTGAATCAGCCAACTGAACCTTTTGTATTTTGGGGAAATGCCCGAGCTGCCTTCTGTGAAGTTCAGATCTAAGTTGGAAGCTGAAGGAGCAAAAGCTCGAGTTAGTTGAGCAGCGTCGCATAGTTTCAGGTGGAAGAACTGTGGAAAGGCCTGAGCTGTGGACTGCAAGTCTGCCTGCTACTCTGAGAGGGAGAAGAGAACTGTTTTTCAGACTAAATCCGAGTTGGGGAGAACGAATTAAGCCACTGAAGTGTAACCAGGCTCAACCTGTAGAAGACCGAAGATTTTGTTGAATGCGATTGGCCTGTCAGAAACTCCAGCTACCTCTGAGCTCCCAGTTTGAGCAGAGACTTTGTGATTGTGACCGGAGAGCAGTTTGCCTGGTACAGTAGACTTCCCTTACATGTAAATGTGCTGTGAATTGCAAGTGGGTTGTGACTTGGTTCCCGATGATGTGAACTGTGTTCTGCTTGCTGGAAGTTGTATCCAGCCCATTTGGACTGCATCCGTGGTTACCTCCATGCGGCTGGGCCTTGCCACGAGGGCCTTGCCAGACTACCCCACTGCACAGAGAAAGCCATCAATGAGTGACCTGCCTGGGGATCAGACCCCCTGCTCCATGCTTGAACAGGAATGGTGCCTTGGCAAATCGTTGGGGCCCTGCTTCTCCTGGCACTCCAGATCAGCCACCTGCTATCTCGATTTTCATCCAGCCTGTGTCCAGTCTTGGGTATCATGAGTAACCATCAGGGTAGCTCCCTGCAACAACAGTTTAATCTAAGTGTGTCATCTGATTTCTTTGTAGTTTCTCTTTCTTCACGAACTGAGCCAAATAGTGTGTATTGTGCATGTTGTTTTTCCATCACAGGGCCCCAACCAGCTGCAACGCTGGCCTGCCCCGGGCAACGGTCCTGGCTAGCCCACATTTTCTCTACCTGGGTACCCAGAGTGTGTGATTGTTTATGGACCCTGAAGTGCATGCATAACTGTTTGATTTATATAGCCTTTAAGCAGATTAACCTGATTACACCCCTCCCTTGTTCCAGTCCTTTAAATAAATCAGATCTAACTCCTTTTTGCATTTACCCGGACTGTGGTTCCAGTTTGTGCAAGAGTACTGTACTGCTGTTATTTGCTGTGTATAACCTTGTTTTACAGGGGGTCCCCAGGGTCGAGTCAGAAGAAAGCCTTGGTGGTAAGTGCAAACAGTGTGGTGTATCAGGGGTATTGTGAAAGTGATTATTGTGTAGTGTTTAGGCCACTAGAAGGGGAAGGGGGGGTTACAGTGTCCCAGAGGGCTGTGCCCAGGTTAGCTCGACCACTACAAACTCTGATCTCTGGGTGGAGGCACCCATTTCAGAACTCAGGCCCCTTAACCTACTTATAGTCCAGCAGGCAGGGGTAGTAGCCCTTGGGATAGCGCCATCTAGGGGTTACATTTTATTTTTAAAATATTCTCAAATGAGCCACCCACCTTAAACTTAAGGTTCTTTGGTGTTTCCCTATATCATTTATCTAATTCAAATACTGATATCATCCCTTTATTTTCTTTTTTATGTATTGTTCTGAGAACAACTCTCCCATAGTGGTTATATCTCCACACTCCATTCCCATTGGTTCTATTTTGGCTTTATTATATTTTATTGCTTTAAGCAAATGAAATTGATCTGTTACTGCCAGTATCCATCTTTTTTTATAATGGCCTTGTTACACTCAAATAGATTCCAAGTTGTTGTTCAGGTCTTAGTATTGCATTCAATAAAGTTTTAATACTTTTATTCAACAATATTTCAGTTTCATTATGTATTATAGCAACCTCATACAGAGATATCACATGAGTTGTTCTTTTTGTCTTGTCTAGAAAAATCTTTAAACCTTTACTTAATTCCTGGTTTATTATTTTCTCTTTTGCTTTATGTTCTTGGCCAGAATTGCTTTCATCTTTTTGTGTTTCCTTGTCATCCTTTTTTGATTCTTTCTCTTGTAAAGTTTATAAATTCTGTCTTCTAATTTCTGTTATGTCCTCCTTTCTAGGAGAAGTTATTTTTTTTTTTTGTGCCACTTTTTTAGGCTTTTCACTGATTTTTACCAGTTTATAATTGCTATGTCCTTTATAAGATTTTGTGCACGTACAACCCCATTTGAATATCTGGCCCCGGTAATGCACCCTGGGGCGATATTCAAAAGGGAGTCTTGCGCAGTGCAAGTCCCGATGCATTGCGGTACAGTAGCACTGTATGCGTCACAACTGAAGGGGGTGTGCCCAAGCAAATGCGGCACATCCTGATATTCAGCCCGGGATGTGCAGTGCATCTGCTGGCACAACCCCTAGATGTGCCACATAATGAAGCACAAAGATGAGCCTGAAAAAAATGTTTCAAATGCTGGCCACCACCAGGCGGGTGGCTGTATTGCAGGGCACAACACAGCAACTGCCAGTCATGGGTGTCCACCCGCCCACAAGCACCCATATTGTCCCTGATGGTCTAGTGGTAGTCTCTCCCTCCCCATAGCCGTGATCACCATTAAAAATAATGAATGGCATCCCTGGTAGTCTAGTGGAACCCCCCCTTCCCTCCCCGTAGCTGTGATCTCCAGTGATAATAAATAAATATAATCCCTGGTAGTCTAGTGGCCCCCCTCCTGCCCTGTAGCCATGACCCCCGACAGTAATGACCTAAGATATCTCTGGTGGTCCAGTGGCACCCCCCACCCACAGAGGACCCCTTGCCCACCCAGCTCCCTGTCATCAGCAGGCAGCTGCTACTTGCCCACATGCCACCCGGCTGCCTGCCAAATGACAGCTTAGAGTATGAGCTGTAAGCCCATTGGCCCACACTGTGGACCAATGGACTTGCAGGGCATACTGTACTAGACAGTCACAAATATCCTCTGCACCCTTCAGGAGGGCAGTTTCCTTTTTCAAGTACAAGTGTGAAAACAGAACGCGAACTACAGGTGCAGTCTGACCAGGCAGTTATAATGAGGAAGAAGTACCTCCCATCTCCTCAAGGATATTCTCCCAGCAGTGCTCCTGAGCATTCTTTTTGCTTTGGCTGCAGTCCTGCTTCACTGCTCTGTGTTATTCATTCTGGCGTCCATGAACACCCCAAGGTTCTCCCCCCAAAACAGTTTCTCCCCATGCAAAAAGTACTCATGTTCAGAGTCCCTAAGCCTCAAGTGAAAAACTTTGCATTTTTCAGCATTAATTCTCAGCTTCCAAGTGCATGACCACCTCTCAAGAGTCTCCAGGTCCCCATGTAGGGCCCTTCTACCCTCCACCACCACCCTCAGCTTTGAGTCAGCAGCAAAGAAGCTCCTTTCACTCCTCATACAATCCCTGATGTTCAATCTGTAAGCATTAAACAAGAGTGGGCCCAACATTGACCCCTGTGGGACCCTACTAATGACCCTTCTATGAGATGATACCTCACCCTCAACCACCACCTTCTAAAACCACCCATATCCAACCCACCATCTTTTCTCTCACCCCCATTCCCCCAGCATGTCCAACAACCTTGAGTGTGGCACCAAATCCAATGCTTTGCTGAAATCGAGAAAGAGGACATCCACTGACCTTCCTTGATCCAGTGCATTTGTCACCCAGTCATAGAACTCTACTGGGTTTCTCTGACATGATTTGTCCTGAATGAAGCCATGTTGCTGGTCTTCCAGATGGCTCTATGTCCCCATGAACACCTCCAGTCTCTCTTTCAAGATGGCCTCCATCATCTTGCCCACCACCGATAACAAGCTGACAGGCCTGTAGTTACCCGGCTCCTTCTGTGAGCCGCATTTATGGTTAGGCATGACATGAGCCATCCTGCAGTCCTGAGGCACCCAACCCATCAGAAGGGAGGAGCTAAAAGGTCTTCCAGTGGTGCAGCAAGGACATCCACCATCTCCTTCGGCACCATGGGATGAATGCCATCTGGACCCGACACCTTATCCATTCTCAGGGACTTCAGAGCCTCCCTCACCCTGCCCACAGGAATTTCAGGGTAATGGCGCTCACCCCCTTCCTCAGTTTCAGACCGCCTCTCCCGTGTGGTGTTGGTCCTCCATCATCCCTTGTGAAGACCAAGGCAAAGTACTGGTAGACTACCTCTGTCTATTCTCTGACCTAAGTCTGCTAATCTGGCCCTTGACTTTCCTCTTTTCCCTGATATACCTAAAGAACCCTTGTTCCCCATTCCTGATCTCCTGTGCCAACCTCTGCTCCGTCTTCATCTTGGCCAATCTCAGCACCCTGGTTACTTTTTTGGATATCCTATTGTACTCCACTCTGTCTGTGTCCCTTCATGAGGGTTTATATTTCCTGTATGCTGCTCTTTTCTCCCTCACCACCTGCAGAACCTCCCTGTTACACCAGCTTGACTTTCTATCCCTAAACAATTTGTGCCGCTAGACCTTAGTGCTGGCTTAGTGGTTTCAAGGAGCCCTCTTTTAATAATTTTCCACCTGCTCTCCTTCTCCTATCTGATCCCCTCCAAATGCCTCTTCAGAACAACCACTATATCTTCAAAGTCTGCTACCTTGAAGTTCACAACTACCAATTTTCATGAGATTTTCCAGCCCTCACAGGTCTAAGAAAAACTAAACCATGGCATGGTCACTCCTCACCAGTGGATCCCCTACAATCAGGTTCCTAACCAGGTTGATATCAGACCTCAAATATATATATAATATATACTTATATATAATTTATTTCTAACTGTGCAGGTATCTTGCCAAAAGGAAGGAAAACACTCACCTAGGTGGTGGGTCAGAGCTGTAGCCAATTGTTTCTGGAGGGCACAGGCTTTGTCCTGCCCAGAAACAAGCTTTGTCCCACCCATACTGCCCTCACCCCCACCCAAGTGCATAATTTCCTTTATGTCAGAGGTTCTGACATCGCTTCCCCAAGAGGACACAGGACATGCACTTGTCATAACCTTAAGAGCCCAGCACACTGCTTAGCGGGTAGACACATGTACACACTAAAAAAAAGAAAAAAAAAACTAAACCAGAAGGGACATTGAGATATGGGGAGTAGAGCAAGGCACTGGCTGTGGAGTGGCAGTCTTTTGAGACGCATTCTGGAGGCTATGATGCTGCCCTATTTGCAGGTACCTCTCTGGTCTGAGAGAGGATGTTGCCCATATCCAGGCTGACCTAGCAAGGATTCGTGAAACCTCCTCCCCCAACCAGGAACCACCATAACCACTGTCGCTGCCTCAGAGGTTGCCACAAAAGAGGAAAGGAGAGGTTGGACCACAGTGGGCTCAGGGAGGGTAAGGGTGGTGGATAAGAGGCACATCCCTCCAGTTTTTTTTTTACTTTGTATTTTTTTTCCTTCTTACGCCCCCAGTCTCTGACTCTTTGGGGGCACCTGGGAGTCATCCCTCTGCCAATCACCCTATCCATGAGCCACCCTGTGCCCCATACAGCCACGGCTACATCCCCTGGATGGGTAATGAGGTGGGACCTGTACACCCGTATGCTTACTTGTCTCGTCGGGCAAGGTGGTCTGGGTGTGTGATGGCAAATCGAGGGCACGCTCCTGGTGTCCTGTCTTCCCAGAGATGGAGGGTTGTTATCCTCCTAGTTTCTCCCCACATGTGGTGTGCGCCTTGACGTCTAGGCGCAATGCGCTGACGTCCACCACGTCATGGCCAGCCTTCCTCTGCAAATCAGGGCTTGCCATACCTCGAGCCTCCACTTGGGGTCATGCAAGTTGCGTGCTGTGGTCTCCTCCCTCCCCCTGGAGAAGGTGAGCTGTCATGGGACGGTTGAGCTTTCTCCCCCAGCCAGCCCTCCAGTGACCCGAGTCTGCTCCCAAACCCGGGTCACCAGCATCACAAGCGGAAATCCAACCACTGCGCTGACGGGCCAGCTCCATCCCTCCAGTTGTATCTTTCTATAATCCATATGCTATTCTGGCAGAGTGTGGTTTCTCTATAGAGGCACCTGAAGTGGAGACCAAGGAGGATGCTGGGAACCTCCACAAATGACACCCAGAGGAGGGTGGCATGAGACCCCACAGGAGAAGGAAACAACTCCTGGTGGGGGACTCGGTCATTAAGAGGGTAGAATGGGGGGAGGGAGGTAAGGTGCCTGCCTGGTGCCATGACTGGGAGGGACAGGAAGTGAATCCACAAGATTGCAGGAGCAGCTGCATGGGAGAGGGAGCTGGGCATCATTGTCCACCTAGTGACAAATGACCTGACTAGGAATGAGATCACAGCAGTGCAGGAAGAGTTTGTAGAGTTGAGGAGGAGCCTTGGACAAGTAGCATGCATGGAACCTTCCCAGAGATGCTGCCTGTCTATGACACTAGGATATTCCACATGATAGGATTCAATGAATGGTTGAGAACTGGTGTGGAGCTTTAGGTTTTGACTTCTTTGGGGACTGGGGGTCCACCTGGAGAGATTCAAGCCTATACTGGTGCGATGATCTGCATCTGTCCAGGAGGGAAACCAGGAACCTAAGTGATAGGTTTACAACTAACCAAGGGGGGGGGGGACACTGAAAAGAAGCATGGAAATCCCAGCCCCTTACAAAACAGGGTATTGTGAGGTAAACACTAATGTAGAGAAGTCAATAGGGAGCAGGACAGGGGTCAGTGGAGAAAAAGGCAAAGGCAGTAAGGACAGGTATGGTGCTGAAAGGGGTAAGGTCATCAAAAAATGGAGGGCAACAAATGCCAATGCATGTAGTCTGGGTAACGAGCCACCTGAACCAGTGGCCTTGATGGAAGAGGGACACCTTGATATTGTGGCAATCACGGATACATGGCACACATAGACCCATGACTGGGATGTCAAAATACCAGGGTGCACAATCTACAGGAGAGACAGAGAGGGTAAAACAGGAGGAGGAGTAGCTTTCTATGTAAGGGAAGGGATCAAAGCAACGGAACTAAGGGGTAAACAGGGAGGGGAGGAGGCACTGTGGGTTACCAAAGAGACAAGAATTGACATCGCAATCCGTACAGGGTTGTATACAGACCCCCTTCTCAAGCAGAGGAAATGAACAAGGAAATGATAGAAGGCATCCTTAGAATGGCAGAAAAGGGGGAGATATTGTTGATGGGGGACCTGATTTTGCCAGATGTTAACTGGAGAAACTTTGCTGCAGCCACATCCAAGAGCAAGGTAATTCTCCATGCAATACAGGGGCAGACAGCTAGTGTTGGAACCCACTCAGAAGGGAGCAATCTTAGACCTGGTACTCTCAAATGGGGATAGAGGGAGGATCTTGGATTTAGAAGTGAGTAGCCATCTGGGAACAAGCGATCACCAATCAGTGTAGTTCATGATAAACACAGCCATAGAGTCAAGTCACGCAAAGGTGAGGGTATTGGACTTTAGGAGGCTGACTTTGGCAAATGGGCTGACTTTGGCAAAATGGGGAAAGTGCCTCAGAAAAGCACTTGCAAACAAGCAAGGAGGTAGGTATGGGGAAAAATCAAAACTGCTGTCACAGAGGCAACAAACTTTTGTGTGAAGTAAATAAAACAAAATGAAGGAAAAAAAAACACTATGGTTCTCAAAAGAGGTGGTGGGGAAGATTAGGTAGAAAAAGATAGTATTCAGGAAGTATAAGGAAACACAGGAGTGGGACAAAGTATACCAGTTAAAGCAGAAGGAAGCAGGGAAGGCAGTCAAAATAGAAAAGGTCCAGACCTAGGAAAAGATAGCCGACTCAGTTAAAAAGGGGGATAACACCTTTTATACTGTAGTACATTTGTGAGTGAAGAAAGACCAGGGGAGGGATGGTGAGGCTTAATAAAGAAGAGAGGAGGTGGGTAGAGGGTAACAGTGAAAAATCAGAGATATTGAACAAATGCTTCTGCTCAGTAGTCACAAGAGAGGAGGAAGGAGAGGTACCTAAACCAAATAATAGAAGCACACTGGCTACGGGGGTCAATACCAGTCCATTCCCAGAAGAAGCACACTGGATAAGGGGGGGTTGATACCAGTCCATTCACAGAAGAAAGGGTCCTGAAAACTCCTAAAACTAAAAGTGGACAAAGCAATGGGACCTGATTAAATGCACCCCAGAATTCTAAGAGAACTAAGGGGAGAACTAGTGACACCACTGACTACTCTTTTTAACAAATCATGGGAGGATGATGTGGTACCTGAGGACTGGAGGAAGGCAGATGTGATTCCCCTTCACAAAAGTGGGAGCAAGGTAGAGGCAGGAAACTATAGACCTGTTAGTTTGACATCAATGGTAGGGAAAATGATGGAATCAATTCTGAAAGAAAGAGCTGTTGAGTACCTAGAAGCCAGCAGGGCACAGGACCCAAGGCAGCATGGATTCACAGCAGGAAGGTCATGTCAGACAAATCAAAAAGATTTCTTTGACTGGTTGAGTAAAGTAGTAGACCAGGGAGGGGCTGTTTACATGGCCTACCTAGATTTTAGCAAGGCATTTGACACAATCCTGCATGAAAAATTAATAAAGAAGTTAGCCAGCCTGGGAGAAGGTGGTAACCTGGGTAAAATAATGGTTAGACAACAGGACGCAGAGGATATTCATAAACAAAGTCAACTTCGAAGAAAGGGGGGTTACTAGCAGGGTACCACAGGGTTCAGTATTGGGAGTGGTCCTCTTTAATGTCTTTGTAGATGACATAGTGGAGGGACTGGAAGGAAGAATATGCCTCTTTGCAGATGACACAAAGATCTGCAACAGGGTTGATACATAGGTGGGGATGGAGAGGATGAAAAGGGACTTGGCAAGGTTGGAGGAATGGTCAAACATATGACAGTTTAGATTCAATGCAAAGAAGTGCAAAGTAATGCACCTGGGAAACAAAAAACCAAGGGAAGCACACACAGTGGTTGGGGGAGGGGGGATTTATGACAACAAAAATGGAAAGGGGTCTGAGAGTAGTCATATCAGATGACCTAAAGGTAGTGAAGCAATATGAGAAGGCAGTAAAGCAGGCTGGCGGGATATTGGGATGCATACAGAGAGGCATCACCAGTAGAAAACAGGACATTTATGCCGGCCTGGTGGCGTTGACGGTTGAGGCTCTGGATGATGTCACAAACCCATTCAGCAGGTCAGGCCCTCTACTCCCAAAGTGCCAACCTCCGAGCGCGGTCTTGTGAACAGTTAACAGAACAAGGTAACCCTCTTGTCTGTTTTTGTGGATTCGCATCAACCTTTGGTCTCAAGTCTTGGAGGGATTCAAACTGTGAACCTCTTGCTAGCGTACCCAATGCACAGGCTCAGATAATTCTGTCTTCGGGGGGCCAAATATCTTTGCCTACGGGCACCTAACCAGGTGTACAGACATGAATCCTTAAAAACTGTAATAAAAGACCTCAGATTTAAAATGCTTACCTTTTTCCAGTTTGGTATTACTATTCAAGCTTATGTACCATGTCTGCTTTAACCATATATACTCTACTTGTAAAGGAACGAAATCAAAGACAGACCAAGTAAGCTCTAATAATAGAGGTTTACTAAAATAGATAAAAAATATGTAACACATAAAATACAGAACTATTATATCACAAGACATAAAAATCTCTTAAACAAAACAGGTTTTACCAGTGCAGTTCCTACTACAGTACTTAGATTTGTCTCTCTCTCGCTATATACCTGCTTAAAGTGCTCACAGATGTTTCTTTGTCAGAGTCTAGATAGAAGTGTCTCTAAAGAAAAACAGAATAATGTTTAAAAGCTGGTTTTCCCCACCTATTTGCATGAGGTCACCTAGCTCCTCCCTGTCAGAATATATAAAAAAATATGTATCTATATAAAACCGGATGTCTTAAATTCTGTAACCTCAGCATAACTCATGTTCTTCAAATGACACTCTTTGATCTTATGATAAGCTTCCCTCTTCCAGGACATGAAAGCATCATTTATGATTTTGCACTAAAATGTCACAACCTGCTCTTCCTCCTCTAAGCATTTTCAAAGTTTATGATTTTTCTCCTTAGCAACTACAGCTATAATTAACTTAGTTAAAGTCTGTAATTAGTTTCTGGCCTTCCAGGTAACACCTTGTATCTAAAACCTGTGTGTGTGTGTGTGTGTGTTGTGTGTGTGTGTGTGTGATCTCACATGCTGTTTCAGCATTTCTCATGGGAGACAGTCCATAACCCATTTTTATATTACAAAAAATGATACAGTTTTCAGAACCAGCTGTCCAAGTGTCACAGTTCCTCCCCACCTAGACTTCATAGACCCTAGACAGCCCACCTGAGTTCTGATTTTTGGCCCCAGCCCTATGTACGATTGTCATATCATACCCTTGCAAAGTAAGACTCCATCTTAGCAATCTATCATTGTTCTTTCCCATCTGCGTCAGCCAAACCAGGGGGTTGTGGTCAGTCTGCACCACAAAGTGCTGCCCATATAAGTATGGCTCTAATTTCTTTAGGGCCCACACTATGGCAATACATTCTTTTTCCACCGTGGAGTATGCTTGCTCCCTGGAAAGTAACTTCCTACTCAGGTATACTACTGGGTGATCTGTCCCTTGGCTGGATGTCTGACTCAGTACTGCCCCGATACCCACGTCTGAGGTGTCAGTCTGAACTATAAAATGTTTGCTATAGTCAGGACTTGTCAAAACAGGAGCACTGCACAGTGCCTCCTTTAGTTTGGAAAAGGCTTCCTTACAGGCTAGGCCCCTGGTAATTTTCTTGGGCATCCTTTTCTTTGTCAGGTCAGATAGGGGAGCAGCCAGGGCACTGTGATTGGGTACAAATCTTCTGTAGTGCCCTGCTCTCCCTAGAAAACTCCTGACCTGCTTCTGTGTTTCTGGTCTGGGCCACGCCTGGATTACCTTTATCTTTATTTGGTTAGGACGGAGCTGTCCCCAGCCTACCACATGGCCCGAGGTATGCCACTTCTCCCATGGCCACCTGGCACTTCTCGGCTTTGACAGTGAGCCTGGCCTTCTGTATCCTGCCCAGCACTTCCCTAAGGTGGGATAGGTGTTCCTCCCAGCTGGTACTAAAGATGGTAATGTCATCCAGGGACGCCACAGCGTACTCATCAGCACCATTTAACACCTGGTTCACCAACCTTGGGAAAGTAGCCGGAGCGTTCTTCATTCCAAAAGGCATTACTTTAAACTCAAATAAGCCTATCGGAGTGATGAAGGCTGACCACTCCCTAGCTCTGTCTGTCAACTCTACCTACCAATACCCCTTTGTCAGGTCAATAGCCATAAGGTAGGTCACCCCCAACTTGTCCAGGAGTTCGTCCATCCGGGGCATCAGGTGAGCGTCTGACTTCATGACTGCATTCGGTCCATGATAGTCCCCACAGAAATGAGTTGAGCCATCTGGCTTAAGCACAAGGACTACAGGTGAGGCCCAGGGGCTGTGGGATCCCTGGATTACCCCTAAATCCAGCATCTCCTCCACTTCCCTCCTAATGTCCTTTTGGACAGCCTCTGACACCCGATATGCTGTCTGCCGTATGGGCATTTGTGTCCCTGTCTCCACATCATGAGTCGCTAAGGGGGTTAGTCCAGGCATGGCACTAAACAATGGTGCAAAGTCTGCTAAAACCTCCCTTACTTTCTGGATCTGGTCTGGGGCCAACTGGGGAGATAATTTTACTGCCTCCACAGAGGACTCCCGCTTACTTTCTTCCTGCAAATCCAGAAGGGGGTCTCCTTCGTCCGTCCCCTCCCCATGACTACACACTGCAAACACCATGTCAGCCCTATTTGCATATGGCTTCATCATGTTGACATGGTACATCCTCTCTGTCTGTCTTAGGTCAGGTAACTCCACAATGTAGTTCACGTCATTTACCTTCCTAACCACTTTGTATGGTCCTTGCCCACTCAGCCTGCAGCTTGTCTTTCTGGACTGGAATAAGGACCATGACTTCCTAACCCAACATATACGAGTGAGCTCTGGCTCTGCGGTCGTACCACACTTTTTTGTTTCCATTGGGCAGCTGCCAGGTACTCTGGGCTGTTCCCATAAGCTCCTTCAGCCTCTCCCTAAACCTAAGGATGTAATCCACAATGGGATTTCCCTAGCTGCCGTGCTTGGATTCCCAGTCCTCCCGGATCAAGTCTAGGGGCCTACGTACCCAGTGTCCATATAAGAGTTCAAAGGGGGGAAAATCCTGTTGACTCTTGGGGCACCTCTCTGTATGCATACAACAGGTGGGGAAGGAATTTCTCCCAGTCCCTCCCATGCTGTTCAGCAAGCGCGCCCGGAGCATTGACTTTAGGGTACCATTGAATCTTTCCACAAGTCCATTGACTTGTGGGTGATACGATGTCGTGCATCTCGGCACCATCCCACTCTTCTCCCATAAACATTTCATCAGGTCTCACATGAAGGAACCCCCTCAATCAGTGATTACCTCCTGCAGAAACCCAACATGGGAGAAAATCACAAGTAAGGCATCTGCCACTTTATCTGTCCTCAGTGAGGATAGGGTGACTGCCTTTGGGTACCGGGTGGCATAATCCATTACAGTTAAGATGAATCTCTTTCCTGAGAAGGTGGGGGTATTTAAAAGCCCCACAATATCCATTCCCACCCTCTGGAATGGTTCCTAAACTATGGGCAATAGAATCGGGGCAGCTTGGGTTTTCTTCCCCACCTTCCCTATTTCTTGGCACTGGTGACAAGACCTGCAATACTTCTTCACTTGCTGGGTGAAGCTAGGCCAGTAGAAATTCTGGGCCAACTGCTGTGTAGTGTGTGCGATTCCCAGATGACCAGACAAGGGACTATCGTGTGCAATTTTGAGCAACTGCTCACGATACCCCTGGGAAACAATAAGCTGCTTGCCTAGCATCCCTCCCTCTGTCTGTACTGCCTGAGTTTACATAAGTCCATTTTCCCAATAAACCTTATGTCTGCTGTCACCTCCCTTTGCACTGTCCGAGTCTGCCCAAGCCCTCAGCTTCTCTAAACTAGGGTCACTTCTCTGAGCAGCTGCAACCCCCTCACACATTCCCAAGGCATGGGACAGATCCCCTTCAGTTGCTAAACTAGGGTCCCTAGCACTAGCATCAGGGCCCTCATGATTACTGTCAATCCCAACCCTCTGACAATTGGTCACCCTCCTTCTTTGGAGTAACCCTTTAGCTGCATGGTTACTTGCTACTGGGAAAATTTCTACCCCTTTTTATTAGTCTCCCCATCTGGAGACACAGGCTGAGGAACCAGCCTGTCAGTGGTTTCCACAATGGCTTCTGTGGGGTTCAGGGAACTACAATTTTCCCTTGCCACTTGGCTACAGGTAACTGCACATACCATCCCTTGTTTGAAATTGTTGCCCAGGATCACATCCACTGCTAAGGTTTGGGCTACAGCTACCTGTAGCACAGCCCCCCGTTTCACCTCAGTCCAGGAGAACACTGGCCAGTGCCAATGTTTTCTCTTCACCAGTGGACCCTTGGACAATGGCATATTTATTGGGTATAGACTGACCAGGCTGTACCAGATCCTTTTTTACCAATGTCAGGGATGCCCCTGTGTCCCTTAACCCCTGCATCTGTACACCATTCACCATGACTGGGTGCATGTGTTCCCTCATGTTTTCTGGCATGCTTCCAGGGACCGACAAACAACCCACTTCTTTTCTAGCACCACCTTGAATATTATTGCTCGCCTTTTTGGGACACTGTCTGGCAATATGCCCAATTTCTTTACATAACCAACATTCACTTCTCTTTTCAGAAAAATCTTTTCTCTGAAACCTGGGACTAACTGGTTTCGGTGGAGGCAGTGAGGGATTTAGCTGCCCTGAAGGTGCGCTTTTCCCTTTCTGCACTGTCACGCCCACCCCATTTGCTCTCCGAGCAGGTCAGCTCTTGGCATAGCGGTCCGAGAGTTCAGCAGTCTCTTGCACTGTTTTGGGATCTTGGTCCTCTTGCCAGGTTTTCAGCTCTGCTGGGCACGCCCAGAAAAACTGTTCTAACAGAATTACATTTTCAGTTTTATCAACAGAGTTTGTCTCAAGTCCTTCCCACCAACGTTTTAAAAACTGATGTTGTCTCATGGCTAGCTCCTCATAGCTCGTGTCAGGGCTTCTCCTGAGCTTACGGAAGTTAGCTCTGTATGATTCAGCAGTTAATTCAAACTTTTTTAACAGTGCAGCTTTAAGTTTGCTGTAATCATCACTGTCCTCATTGTCCATTTGACCCAATGCATCCCGAGCTTTCCCGGCAAGTAGTGGGGATAGCTGGAAGCTCCAGGACTCTCTAGGAATTTTAGCCTGAATACAAACTTTTTCAAAAGAATTTAAAAAGGCATCCATATCCTCCCCCTCTTTAAATTCGGCTATTCATTTGGAATTCAATTTGTAACCCAGTCCTGTAATCCCAGTTAAACCCAAGCCACTTATCTGCTCTGGTGCCGCTGGTCAGAGTCGTATCTTCTCCAGTTCATGTTGCCTCTGGCACTTCTGCTCCACATGGTCAGTGTCTCTCTGTTCACACTCTGCATCTCGGCGTTCTCTCTCTCTCCTCTCCTCTGCAGCTTGCTGATGCTCACGCTCCTCACGCTCTGACTCTCGGCATTCTCTCTCTGCCTCACGGTCCGCCTCTTGCTTCTCTTACTCCCTCTTCTGGAACTCCAGCTCCATCCTGCAACTCAATTTGCAGCCTGAGTACTTCCGGGTCCAGGGTACTGGTGACCTTTCCCTGCTGCTGTGACCCTTCACTGACAGTGGCCCTGTTGCACTCCTCATTGGATCTGGACACTGAACTGGCCACTAGCCCTGCCACACTTGAGGTTTGGTCCTTTTCAGTCACGGTCCGTGAGTCACTGCTCTGGGTATCTGCTACCATCAGGGCATCTATGAGGTTCTGCTTGGTGGCTTTCACCACAAACAGGACTCTTCTGTCCTTGCACATCTGCTTTAAAGAGTCTACAGTGTGCCTGCTATAGTTGTAAGCCATCTTCTTCCCTCACTACTGCTACTCTGACTTGCACTTTAGAAAAAAAAAAATTGGGTAAGAACTTGACTATACGCCAAGTGATATAGTTCTGTTTCCTTTTTAAAAATAATTCACTGCCTTTTTCTTTCTTTGCAAGTGAGCTTATGGTCTCAGCTGACACACTGAACTAGTGTAATACCAAAATGATCCGTACCGCTGCTAACCAATCTGTCACAAACCCACTCAGCAGGTCAGGCCCTCTACTCCCAAAGTGGCAGCCTCTGAGCACAGTCTTATGAACAGTTAACAGAACAAGGTAACCCTCTTGTCTGTTTTTGTGGATTCAAATCAACCTTTGGTCTCAAGTCTTGGATGGATTCAAACTATGAACTTCTTGCTAGCGGACCCAATGCACAGGCTCAGATAAGTCTGTCTTTGGGGGGCCAGATATCTTTGCCTAACCAGGTATACAGTAATTCTATTGAATTTGGTAGGTTCTTGGACCTTACAAAGAGACTGTGTATGCCAATTTTATTAATTGCTTGCTGCCCTAAATTGTAAATTAACATCTGTATTTATAGTCAGATTCTATATATCTTTGTGAAAATTGCAGAATTTCACCAAAATTCCAAAAATTGGAATTTGATAATTTCACTCTGCCTTATTAGGGGACTCAAATTAAAGGATAGGGGCAGAGGATGGGGCATGAGAGGCAGGTAATGCAGGGGGGGTCACCAGGTTCAGGAGTTAGATACATAGTCTCATTGCACAGCAGTGGCAGACCTCCAAGTTGGAACTAGGATGCACACAGTGTCACATTTCCAACCTGAATGCAGGATATGTAAGGACTGCACACAGTAAATTGATGATCCAGGAAGCCTGATGTACTTTCATGTCTGGGACTTAGAGGTAATCAAAAAGATATAGTGGGGGAAGACAGTGTCTGGGGCACCAGGAAGGAACAATTCTGGCTATTCCAATGGGATAGGTTGATAGAAAAATGAGTAAGTAGCTCTTGTTTTAAGGAATTTTGTCGCTGTAAAGAACAAAGAGGATATCAATGGGATCAGTAGTTCTAGTGAGTCAGTCTGGCTATGCTAGAAGAGAAGGTGGGCAAGTAGTCCCCCAGAGAGGAACAGCAGGTCTGCGAAATGTGCAGCTCAGCTTGTCAAATGGAGTAGTGATATGTGCATTATGAATGTTACATTTGACAGAAAGAATTCTGGATGGCTCTTCTGTATGCTACCATAAATATCTCAGAAAAAATGTTACCAGTATTTTTTTACTGTAAATTTAAAACTGCTGAACCAATTTATCCAGTTGTGTTGGACACCTGGATATACATCAGTTATGCATGTCAATGTTGAGTCTATGCCTGCAAGGGCACATTTTTAGAAACATAGACTTTGAAGACAGATAAGGGCCACTTGGCCCATCTAGTCTACCCATTTCCCTACCTAATGGATAACCTGCAGATCCTAGTTAACCAACAGCCTACTTCCTCCTACCCCCCCACTAGAATTGTCTTATGTCTATCCCATGCATTCTTGAATTTCCCCACTGTTTTTGACTCTATGACCTCCTCAGGAAGGTGGTTCCATGTATCTGCAACCGTCTCCATGAAAAAAATACTTCCTCACATTACTTCTTAGCCACCCCCCATCTTCAGATTGTGTCCCCTTGTTCTTGCACATCTCTTTTTCTGAAAGATGCTACCCTCTTGGACTTTGTTGATTCCCTTGAGGTACTTGAAAGTTTCCATCATGTCCCCCCCTCCCTCCTTTCCTTGAAGGTATACGTATTAGGCTCCTTTAGTTTTACATTCTTAGGTTCATAGGTTATTATGAATTCGGGAAAGAAGCCCATTTTGAATTCGCCACCACTATTCTTGGTGGAATTTAAACTTGACATCTCCCCATATATAAATCTAAGTTCATTTTAAATTTTGTTAAGTTATCACTATTTACCACATCTTTAGGCAGGGAATTCCAAAATGAGACTATTCTTTGTGTGAAGAAACCATTTATTTTATTGGTCTTGTTAGTATTTACATTTAGTCTAAATTTACGCGATCGAGTATTAATCACTGAACGAACCAGTAATTCTTCTGGTGCAGATCCTGCACCATTTTGGTTCCCTCTTCTGGACAGCCTCCATCCTGTCTATGTCCTTGCAGAGATGGGGTGTTCAGAACTGCACGCAGTACTCCAGATGGGGTCTCACCAACTGTCTGTACAGAGGGATAACAACTTCTTGTTTTCTACTGGTGATGTCTCTCCCTGTACATCCCAGTATCCTCTCAGCCCTCCTTACTGCCTTCTCGCATTGCTTGCCCACCTTTAGGTCATCTGATGTGACTACCCCCAAGTCCCTTTCCATTTTTGTTGTTGCCAGTATCTCACCCCCCACTGTGTACTCTTCCTCTGGGTTTTTGTTTCCCAGGTGCATTACTTTGCACTTCTTTGCATTGAATCTAAGCTGCCATATATTTGACCATTCCTCCAACATTGCCAAGTCCCTTCTCATCCTTTCCACTCCACCTTGTGTATCAACCCTGTTGAAGAGCTTTGTGTCATCTGCAAAGAGACATACTTTTCCTTATAGTCCCTCTACAGTGTCACATAAAGACATTAAAAATGACCAGACCCAGTACTGAACCCTGCAGTACCCCACTAGTAACCCCCTTTTCTTCGGACTGTACTTCCTTTACTATTGCCCTCTGCATCCTGTTTTCCAGCCAATGTTTTACCCAGGCTACCACCCTGGGATCCACTCCAGTGGGGCACTGAACATCTACACAAGGTTGACCCTCCTAGCCTTGAGCAAGAGGCCAAAGGGTGGTTTCCTGGTTCCAAATAAACATTAGGTGGTGGAAAAGGGTTAAAAGTCAATGATGGAGAACTGCACTGTAAGCAAAATGCCCAAAGGGCAATTTTTGTCATAATTGGTAACAGTGGTGAGGGATCTTCATTGCAACTGTGTTTTGACCAATTGATGCTTTCATCTGAGAACAGTAAATTGATAATAGAAACGTAACTTGATGACAGAAAAGGACCACTTGGCCTACCTAGTCTGCCCATTTCCTTACCTAATGGATAAGCTTCATGAGATGCTGGAATATGTAAGTATGGAGAGAGCATGGGATGCAGGACTATGTAAGTATGGAGAGAACAAGAGGTGCAGGTGTAGGAAAGTATGGAGAGAATAGGGGTTAGAAATGTGTAATTATGGAGAGAAAAGGGGATGCAGGAATATGTAACTATGGAGAGAACATGGGGCACAACAATATGTAAGTATGGAGAGAACAGGAGGTGCAGGAGTATGTAAGTATGGAGAGGACATAGGATGAAAGAATATGTAAGTATGGACAAACAGTGCATGCAGGAATATGTAAGTATTGAGAGGACATGGGGAGCAGAAATATGAAAGTAGACAGAGAAGAGGGGGTGCAGGAATATGTAACTATGGAGAGAAAACGGTGCTGGAATGTGTAAATAGGGAGAGAACATGGGATACTGGAGTATGTAAGTGTGGAGAGAACAGTGGTGCAGGAATGTGTAACTAACGAGAGAACACAGGGTGCTGGAATATGTAAATATGGAAAGAATATGGGATGAAGCAATAGAACTTTAAAGTTATATAAGAGCTTAAAACTGCTCTAAAAACGTATTTATTTGCATGTGCTTGCCCTGATTTTTAAGTATTGGATATTTTGCTAGAATATTTTAACTTTTTTATTAGTATTTTATTTATTTATGATTTGTCTGTTTTAGAGTTCGAATACATTGTACCACGCTTTGATACTTGCTGAATTGCACTCAACAAATAACATTTATTATTATTATTATTAACTGAGCATGTCGCTTCACTTTCTTGTTCTCCCAGGTTGCACCTGTAAATTAGCTTTCAGCTTAGTATGTCTCTCCTGGTTAAAAAAAAAAGTATGGAGAGAACAGTGGGGCAGATACAGTATATGCTACATAAGTATAGAGAGAGTATGGGATGCTGGAGTATGGAGGGGATGAGGGGAGCAGGAATATGGAAGTATGGAGCGAGCATGGGATGCAGGAATATGGAAGTAAGGAGAGAATTGGGTGTGCAGGTATAAGAAACTATGTAGAGAATAGGGGTTTAGGAATATGTAACTTTGGAGAGAACACAGGATGCAGAAATATGTAACCATGGAGAGAATGGAGGCGGGGCTGGAGTATGTAAGTATGGAGAGAATGGAGGCGGGGCTGGAGTATGTAAGTATGGAGAGAAAAGGCGGTGCTGCAACACATTTGTTTGTTGCATTTATTTAAAATCTGGTAAGACCTCAGGCAAAGGACTCATTTTCAAGGGTAATCAGAACATATAACTGAACACAAAACATACATGTGACAAGTAATACAGCCATAAATATACAAACAACAGTCAATATATCTATCTAAAGAAGCAGGTGCATTGACAATTAACAGTGAAGCAATTAACAGTAATGTTTTAAAGCATGTGTTTAACTGTTAACTATAGTACATGTTTCAAATAAAGACAGAGGTAGAGAATTGTAAAAGGATGGCAATTTTTTAAACATTGCTGCAATGGACATATGATTGGATTGATCTATTAATTTCTTTTGTTAGATTAGTTTTGCTTCTTTTATAAGTTCTGCTGTTTGAAAGTAGATACAAAATATGGCTTCCTCGGCACATGTCCAAGCAGGTCTTTTGGGAAATACTGCCAGCTGCTCAGTGTAAGTTTCCCCTCAGCTCATTTGAGCTACAGACCCTAGCAGATGTGAGGTTGCAATTTTAAACACCTCAAACATCTCGAAAAACAAGGTTATAAAGCTTGACAAGGGATGTTCTAGGTGTGAAGACAGATCAGTTGGCTCAGAGGATCACACACACACACACACACACACACTCTGTCACTCTCACTCACTCATTTGGGGTGGGGGGAAACTCTCACTCATAGGGCAACACCACTCCTCACAGCCAAAGAAAATAAATTAGGGAGCTGACGGTCATCTCTCTTTCTGGGGCACTCAGCATCTGCACACTGGTAGGGGCTACTGAAAGTGGAAATACAGCTTAGGAAGTGTCTTCTATAGCTATCAGTATGTAAATAGGTTTTAGGTATAAAACATTTTCAGATCTTTCTATGAATCAACTGTCTGAGTAACTTGCTTTATTTTTTATTTCCAAGTACACCTGTAAACGTTTTGTCTGACTGTAAATATATCCTGTGTGTAAATACATGTAGTTCTTTTAGTAATGTGTCCATTTGAGATAGAACCAGTGACTGCTTGTTTTTTTAAAGGTAATTTTCCGTTCCTGCTGAACTCTGTTAGCAGTCTCTGTCTGAAGGGCACTCTATCAACTTTTATTGTGTTGACCCTCCTAACCTTGAGTAAGATGCCAAAATGGTGGTTTCCTGGTTCTAAGTAAAAACTAAGTGGTAGAAAAGGGTTAAAAGTCCATGATGGAGAACTGCCCTGTTAGCAAAAGGCCCAAAGGGCAGTTTTTGTCATAACTGGTAACAGTGTTAAGGGATCTCTATTACAACTATGTTTTGACCAATTAATGTTTTCATCCTGAGAACAGTAACTTGATAATAGAAACATAGAATCTGATGGCAGATAAGGGCCGCTTAGCCCACCTAGTCTGCCCATTTCCCTACCTAATGGATAAGCTGCAGATGGCAAGGCAAGGCAAAATGTATTTAAAAAGATGCCCAATCCGGGAGGCTCTGGGTGCCATACAAATAAATGAATACACACCAAAAACAAGATCAATAAAAAGCAAAAGGAAAAATATATAAACATAAGAACAATTAACCCATATAAGAACATCCAACATATCCTAGTTAACCAACAACCAACAAGCTACTTCCTCCTACACTCCACTAGAATTGCCTTATGTCTGTCACATGCATTCTTGAATTCCCCCACTGTTTTTGACTCCAGGACCTCCTCAGGAAGGATGTTCCATGCATCCAAAACCATCTCAGTGAAAAATACTTTCTCACATTATCTCTAAGCCGACCCTTCCCCCATCTTCAAATTGTACCTCCTTGTTCTTGTACATCACTTTTTCTGAAATATGCTACCCTCTTGAACTTTGTTGATTCCCTTGAGGAACTTGAACGTTTCTATCATGTCCCCCCTTTCCCTCCTTTCCTTGAGGGTATACATATTAAGCTCCTTTGTATGGCTTCTGTTGAAGACCCTGCACAATTTTAGTTGCCCTCCTCTGGACTGCCTCCATCCTGTCTATGTCCTTGTGGAGGTGGGGTCTCCAGAACTGCACATAGTACTCCAGATGGGGTCTCACTAATGTCTGCACAGAAGATAACAACTTCTTGTTTTCTATTGAAAAATGCCTTTCCATATACATCCCAATATCCCCAAGCCATCCTTACTGCCTTCTCAAATTGCTTGCCTACCTTTAGGTCATCTGATATGACTACCCCCGGGCCCCTTTCAATTTTTGTTGTTGTTAATGTGACATCGACAGTCAGTTCTGAGTGCTGTATGACCATTTTTTGTAATATAAAAATGGGTTATGGACTGTCTCTCTTGAGAAAATGCTGAAACAGCATGTGAGATCACACACACACACAGGTTTTAGATACAAGGTGTTACCTGGAAGGCCTTAATCAGGAATCTCCTGTCTTTCTAAGTCGATTATATCTTTAACTGCTAAAAGGAAAATCACTATCCCTTTTATGACGTTTCAAGGGGGAAACCAGGTTTAGTACACCGGTGCGAAATCATAAAGATGCCTTGATGTTCTGGGAAGGGAAAGATGCTCATGAGATCGAAGAAGTGTCATTTGAAGAACATGAGTTATGCTGAGGTTGCAGAATTTAATACTTGGAAAAGTCATCCTGTTTTTATATAGATATATTTTTTTATATATTCTGACAGGGAGGAGCTAGGTGACCTCATGCAAAAAGGTGGGGAAAGCCAGCTTTTAAACATTATTCTGTTTTCCTTCAGAGACACGTCTATCTAGACTCTGGCAAAGAAACATCTTTGAGCACTTTAAGCAGGTATTTAGAGAGAAAGAGAAATCTAAGTATTGTAGTAGGAATTGCACTGTTAAAACCTGTTTTGTTTAAGAGATTTGTAGGTCTTGTGATATAATAGTTCCGTATTTTATGTTTTACATATTTTTTTTATCTATTTTAGTAAACTCTATTTTTAGAGCCTACTTGGTCTGTCTTTGGTTTTCTTTCCTTTTACAAGTGAAGCATATATGGTTAAAGCAGACACTATACATAAGCTTGAATGGTAATACCAAACTGGAAAAAGGTAAGCGTTTTAAATCTGAGGTCTTTTATTATGGTTTTTATGGGTTCATTTCTGTACACCTGGTTAGGTGCCTGTAGGCAAAGATATCTGGCCCCCCCGAAGACAGAATTATCTGAGCCTGTACATTGGATATGCTAACAAGAGGTTCACAGTTTGAATCCCTCCAAGACTTGAGACCAAAGGTTGATTCAAAACCCACAAAACAGACAGGAAGATTACCCTGTTTCTGTTAACTGTTCACAAGACTGTGCTCAGAGGTTGGCACTTTGGGAGTTGAGGGCTGACCTGCTGAGTGGGTTTGTGACAGATTGGTTGGCAGCGGTGTGGATAATTTGGGTATCACAAGCTTTGTTTGTTCAGTGTGTCAGCTGAGACCGTAAGCTCACTTGCAAAGAAAGAAAAAGGCAGTGATTTATTTTTAAAAAGGAAACAGAACTATATCACGCGGCATACAGTCAAGTTCCTACCAGTTTTATATTTTTTTCTAATGTGCAAGTCAGAGTAGCAGTAGTGAGGGAAGAAGATGACTTCCGACTACAGCAGGCACACTGTAGACTCCTTAAAGCAGTTGTGTGGGGACAGAGGAGTCCTGTTTTCAGTGAAAGCCAGCAAGCAGAACTTCATAGATGCCCTGATGGTAGCAGATACCCAGAGCAGCGAGTCTCGGACCATGACTGAAAAGGACCAAACCTCGAGTGTGGCAGGGCTAGCGGGCAGTGCAGTGTCCAGATCTGATGAGGAGGACAACAGGGCCACGGTCACTGAAGGGCCAGAGCAGCAGGGGAAGATCACCAATATCCTGAATCCAGAAGTATTCAGGCTGCAAATCGAGTTGCACAGGATGGAGCTGGAGTTCCGAGGGAAGAGAGAACAAGAGAGACGAGAGACAGAGTGGGAATAGCAGGAGGCAGACCGTGAGGAGTGTGAGTGCCAGCGAGCTGCAGAAGAGAAGGCAGAGCGAGAAAGCCATGAGGCAGAGGAGAAGAGACAGGAACGTCAGAGTAAACATGAACTAGAGAAGATAAGACTCCGACCAGCAGCACCAGAGCAGGTAAGTGGCTTGTGTTTAACTGGGACTGCAGGATTGGGTTACAAATTGAACTCCAAATTAATAGCTGAATTTAAAGAGGGGGAAGATAAGGATGCCTTTTTAAATTCTTTTGAAAAAGTTTGTATTCGGGCTAAAATTCCTAGAGAGTCCTGGAGCTCCAGCTATCCCTGCTACTTACCGGGAAAGCTCGGGATGCATTGGGTCAAATGGACAATGAGGACAGTGATGATTACAGCAAACTTAAAGCTGCACTGTTAAAACAATTTTAATTAACTGCTGAATCATACAGAGCTAAATTCCATAAGCTCCGGAGAAGCCCTGACATGAGCTATGAGGAGCTAGCCATGAAACAATGTCAGTTTTTAAACGTTGGTGGGAAGGAATTGAGGCAAACTCTGTTGATAAAATTGAAAATGTGATTTTATATGAGCAGTTTTATTGGGCACGCCCAACCAAGCTAAAAACCTGGCTAGAGGACCGAGATCCCAAAACAGTGCAAGAGGCTGTGGAACTCTCAGACCACTATGCCAAGAGCAGACCTGCTCTGAGAGTGAATGGGTTGGGTGAGGCAGCGCAGAAAGGGAAAAGCTTGCCTTCAGGGCAGCTAAAACCCTCACTGCCTCCACCGAAACCAGTTAGCCCCAGGTTTCAGAGAAAAGATTTCTCTGAGAGAAGAAATGAATGCTGGTTGTGTAAAGAAACTGGGCATATTGCCAGACAGTGTCCCAAAAAGGCGAGCAATAATACACAACCAGGTGCTAGAAAAGAAATGAGTTGTTTGTGTGTCCCTGGAAGCATGCCAGTGAACATTAGGGAACACATGCACCCAGTCATGGTGAATGGTGTACAGATGCAGGGGTTAAGGGACACAGGGGCATCCCTGACCTTGGTAAAGGGGGATCTGGTAGAGCCTGGTCAGCTTATACCCAATAAATACATCATGGTACAGGACTTCACTGGTGAGGTAAAAACATTGCCCCTCACTAGTGTTCTCCTAGACTGGGGTGAAACAAGGGGAACTGTGCAACAGGTGGCTGTAGCCAAAACCTTAGCAGTGGATGTCATCCTGGGCAACAATCTCAAACAAGGGATGGTATGTGCAGTTACCTGTAGCCAAGCGGCAAGGCAAAATTGTGGTTCCCTGAACCCCACAGAAGCCATTGTGGAAACCACTGACAGGCTGGTTCCCCAGCCTGTGTCTCCAGATGGGGAGACTAATAAAAAGGGGTAGAAATTTCCCCAGTAGCAAGTAAACACACAGCTACAGAAGGTTACTCCGAAGAGGGAGGGGTTACCCATTGTCAGAGGGTTGAGATTGACAGTGATCCTGAGTGCCCTGACGCTAGTGCTAGGGACCCTAGTTTAGTGACTGAAGAGGACCTGTCCCATGCCTTGGGAATGTGTGAGGGGTTTGCAGCTGCTCAGAGGAGTGACCCTAGTTTAGAGAAGCTGAGGGCTCAGGCAGACTCGGATGGTGCACAGGGAGGTGACGACAGACATAAGGTTTATTGGGAAAATGGACTTATGTATACTCAGGCAGTACAGACAAAGGGAGGGATGCTAGGCAGGCAGCTTGTTGTTCCCCAGGGGTATCATGAGCAGTTGCTCAAAATTGCACATGATATTCCCTTGTCTGGTAATCTGGGAATCGCGTGCTCTATGCAGCGGTTAGCTCTGAATTTCTACTGGCCTAACTTCACCCAGCAGGTGAAGGAGTATTGCAGGTCTTATCACCAGTGCCAAGAAATAGGGAAGATGGGCAAGAAAACCCAAGCCGCCCTGATTCCATTGCCCATAGTGGAGGAGCCATTCCAGAAGGTGGGAATGGCTATTGTGGGGCCTTTAAATACCCTCAGCTCCTCAGGGAAGAGATTCATATTGACTGTGGTGGATTATGCCACCCGGTACCCAGAGGCAGTCTCCCTATCCTTACTGAGGACAGACAAAGTCGCAGGCGCCTTACTTGGGATTTTCTCCCATGTTGGGTTTCCACAGGAGGTAATCATCAATCGAGGGGGTTCTTTTATGTCGGACCTGATGAAATGTTTATGGGAGAAGTGTGGGGTGGTGCAGAGATGCACGACACCGTATCACCCACAAGCCAATGGACTTGTGGAATGATTCAGTGGTACCCTAAAGTCAATGCGCCGGGCGTTACCTGAACAGCATGGGAGGGACTGGAAGAAATACCTTCCCCACCTGCTGTTTGCTTACAGGGAGGTGCCCCAAGAGTCGACAGGATTTTCCTCCTTCGAACTCTTATATGGATGCCGGGTACGTGGGCATCTAGACTTGATCCACGAGGACTGGGAAGGCAAGCACGCCACCCAGGGAACTTTCATTGTGGATTATGTCCTAAGGTTTAGGGAAAGGCTGAAGGAGCTTATGGGGACAGCCCAGAGCAACCTGGCAGCTGCCCATCAGAAACAAAAAGTGTGGTACGACCGCAGAGCAGAGCTCGCTTGTACATGGTGGGTCAGGAAGTCATGGTCCTTATTCCGGTCTGGAAAGACAAGCTGCAGGCTGAGTGTGCAGGACTGTACAAAGTGGTTAGGAAGGTAAATGATGTGAACTACATTGTGGAGTTACCTGACCGAAGACAGACAGAGAGGATGTACCATGTCAACATGATGAAGCCATATGCAAATAGGGCTGACATGGTGTTTGCAGTGTGTAGTCATGGGGAAGGGATGGACAAAGGAGATCCCCTTCTGGATTTGCTGGAAGAAAGTAAGTGGGAGTCCTCCGTGGAGGCCGTAAAATTGTCTCCCCAGCTGGCCCCGGACCAGATCCAGAAAGTAAGGGAGGTTTTAGCAGACTTTGCCACATTGTTTTGCACCAAGCCTGGACTAATCCCCTTAGCAATGCATGATGTGGAGTCAGGGACACAGACGCCCATGTGGCAGATGGGCATATCGGTTGTCAGAGGCTGTCCAAAAGGACATTAAGAGGGAAGTGGGGGAGATGCTGGATTTAGGGGTAATCCAGAGATCCCACAGCCCCTGAGCCTCACTCATAGTCCTTGTGAGTAAGCCAGATGGCTCTGCTCATTTCTGTGTGGACTGAATGCAGTCATGAAGTCAGACACCCATCCGATGCCCCGGACGGACAAACTCCCGGACAAGTTGGAAGGGGCGACCTATCTTATGACTATTGACCTGACCAAGGGGTATTGTTTGTTTGTTTGTTGAATTTTGTTGACCCGGTAAGCCCACTGGGCCTAGAAGTCCCTTTTTCAGGGGCGACCGGGGGGTGGGGTACAGATGGTAAGCAATTGAATTTGAACCATATTAAGCTGTTGGTGGTATTTTTGTGAATTTTGTGTGTATTGGCAGGTAGAGTTGACAGACAGAGCTAGGGATAGGTTGGCCTTCATCACTCCAGTAGGCTTATTTGAGTTTAAAGTAATGCCTTTCAGAATGAAGAATGCCCCGGCCACTTTCCAAAGGTTGGTGAACCAGGTGTTAAATGGTGCTGAGGAGTACACCGTGGCATACCTGGATGACATTGCATCTTTAGTACCAGCTGGGAGGAATACCTGTCCTACCTTAGGGAAGTGCTGGGCAGGATACAGAGGGCCGGCTCACTGTCAAAGCTGAGCAGTGCCAGGTGGCCATGAGAGAAGTGGCATACCTCGGGCATGTGGTAGGCTGGGGACGGCTCAGTTCTAACCAAATAAAGATAGAGGTAATCCAGGCGTGGCCCAGACCAGAAACACAGAAACAGGCCAGGAGTTTTCTAGGGACAGTAGGGTACTACAGAAAATTTCTACCCAATTACAGTGCCCTGGCTGCACCCCTATCTGACCTGACCAAGAAAAGGATGCCCAAGAAAATTACCTGGGGCCCAGCCTGTGAGGAAGCCTTTTCCAAACTAACAGAGGCACTGTGCAGTGCTCCTGTTTTGATGAGTCCTGACTATAGCAAAACCTTTATAGTTCAAACTGATGCCTCAGATGTTGGTATTGGGGCAGTACTTAGTCAGACATCCAGCCAAGGGACAGATCACCCAGTAGTATACCTGAGTCGGAAGTTACTTCTCAGGGAGCAAGCATACTCCATGGTGGAAAAGGAGTGTCTTGCCATAGTGTAGGCCCTAAAGAAATTAAAGCCATACTTATATGGGCAGCATTTTGTAGTGCAGACTGACCACAACCCCCTGGTTTGGCTGACGCAGATGGGAAAGAAGAATGGTAGCTTGCTAAGATGGAGTCTTGCTTTGCAAGGGTATGATCTGACAATCGTACATAGGACTGGAGCCAAAAACCAGAACTCAAATGGCCTGTCTCGTCTCTTTGAGGAGTGAACTGATTTGGGAAGCTCATCTCATGCAGGGGATAGAGCCCCCAAATTCAGTCTAGGTGGGGAGGATTGTGACGAGGACAGCCAGTTCTGAGTGCTGTATGATCATTTTTTGTAATATAAAAATGGGTTATGGACTGTCTCTCTTGAGAAAATGCTGAAACAGCATGTGAGATCACACACACACACACGTTTTAGATACAAGGTGTTACCTGGAAGGCCTTAATCAGGAATCTACTGTCTTTCTAAGTTAATTATAGCTTTAACTGCTAAAAGGGAAATCACTATCCCTTTTAAGACATTTGAAGGGGGAAACCAGGTTCAGTACACTGGTACGAAATCATAAAGATGCCTTGATGTCCTGGGAAGGGGAAGATGCTCATGAGAGCAAAGAAGTGTCATTTGAAGAACATGAGTTATGCTGAGGTTGCAGAATTTAATGCTTGGAAAAGACATCTTGTTTTTATATAGATATATTTTTTTATATATTCTGACAGGGAGGAGCTAGGTGACCTCATGCAAATAGATGGGGGAAACCAGCTTTTAAACATTATTCTGTTTTCCTACAGAGACACTTCTATCTAGACTCTGACAAAGAAACATCTTTGAGCACTTTAGTCAGGTATTTAGAGAGAAAGATAAATCTAAGTATTGTATTAGGAATTGCACTGTTAAGACCAGTTTTGTTTAAGTGATTTGTATGTCTTGTGATATAATAGTTCTGTATTTTATGTTTTACATTTTTTTTATCTATTTTAGTAAACTCTATTTTTAGAGCCTACTTGGTCTGTCTTCGGTTTTCTTTCCTTTTACAAGTGAAGTATATATGGTTAAAGCAGACACTATACATAAGCTTGAATGGTGATACCAAACTGGAAAAAGGTAAGCGTTTTAAATCTGAGGTATTTTATTACAGTTTTTATGGGTTCATTTCTGTACACCTGGTTAGGTGCCCGTAGGCAAAAATATCTGGCCCCCAGAAGACAGAATTATCTGAGCCTGTACATTGGGTACACTAACAAGAGGTTCACAGTTTGAATCCCTCCAAGACTTGAGACCAAAGGTTGATTCAAAACCCACAAAACAGACAGGAGAGTTACCCTGTTTCTGTTAACAAGACTGCGCTCGGAGATTGGCACTTTGGGAGTAGAGGGCTGACCTGCTGAGTGAGTTTGTGACAGTTAATAGCCCCCCCATTGTGTACTCTTTCCCTGTGGTTTTGTTTCTTAGGTGCATTACTTTGCACTTCTTTGCATTGATTCTAAGCTGTCTGGCTCTGATTATAATTGACATCTGGATTACTATGGCTATTTTTTTATTGTACAGGCTACAACATCCCAAAGGAACAACTGTTATTGCTTATTGAGAGGGATGAGGAAGACCCTTTTGGCTATGTGAAGGTGGAAGAAATATCACAAGAGAAGGATCACCTTGAAGACACTCCCAGCAGTAAGTAGATGGCTAGATAATGAGACTGTCGGGGAAATTGCCAACTGCTGTCGAGGGGGTTAGGAAGAACTGGGAACCAGTTAAGAACTGGAGGGGTAGAAATTAGATTACAACTCAGCAGGGAGGATGAGAGCTGGATAAGGAGGAGAAAACTAATGACTGTTAAATGAAATGGGTCAATGTTATAGTGGATATGGGATGGACTGGGAGCTGGAGCACATGACACAGAGGTTTGAATTCCTGGGTTATCATTCCAGCAGTGGGCGAGCAGTGTGGTGTTTGCATTATAAATACTTTGTTACTTAGCAAAGAGTGACTTGTCATGTCCTGAAAGGAGTGAATTACTGTAGACATAATGAGAGAAGAGAAAGGCAAGAAAAATGGGTTCAGCAGAAGAGAGGTCTAGGGATAGGCCGTGAGGGTAAATGTAGTATTGCAGACATTTTATTAAATCAGTGAAGCATTCATAAATGAAAATATCCTCAGCAGAAGAAATTTTTAAATATTGCTAGTAAAAGCAATCATTTTTGACACACGTCAATAATAAAAGTCTTTTACAAATACATCTGACGAAAGTGAATACACCCTCGTCCAAGGATGTATGGAATACATTTGTACTAAAAGTAAGTAAGTAAAATGTTATTTATAAAGTGCACTACCCTTGGAGGCTCCTGGCGCTCTACAAAAATAATACATAGAATAACACACATTGTCCCAAAGCTAAAACAAAATAGGACATCTTATATAACAAATAACATGTGATCCACTCTAAGAATAACTGAATTAACTTAGAATCATTAAGAATTTAAGCAATTCTAGCTCAATGAAAATACCTCTTTAATAGGGTAATATTTTAGACCCCTTTGAAAGGCTTCCACCGAGTGGGCCTCTCTTAAAAACCTTGGAAGCAAGTTCCACAGGACCAGACCAGCAACAAAAAAAGCATGCTCACCAGATGATTTCAGTCAGGCCCTGGGAACTGCCAGGAGACCTTTCTCAGAGGAACAGAAATGGCCAGGGGGCTGGTAGGGAGACAGTAGGTCATGCAGTTAGCTAGGACCCAGGCCATGCAGGGCTTTACAGGTCAGTAACCTAACCCAGAAGGCAATCCGTCACCTCACTGGCAGTCGGTGAAGACCACATAGGACTGGCATGATATGTAAATATGGAGAGAACAAGGGCACTAGAATATTAAAGTATGGAGAGAACAGGGGTGCAGGAATATGTAAGTATGGAGAGAACAAGAGCACAGGAATATGTAAGTATGGAGAGAACAAGGGCTACAGGATTGTGTACATATGGAGAGAGCAGGTGTTACAGGGATATGTAAGTATGGATAGAACTGGTGTGCAGGAATATGTTCACACAGAGAGTACAGAAGTGCAGGTATATGTAAGTATGGAGAGAACATGGGGTGCAGGATTATGTAATTATGGAGAGAACATGGAGTGCAAGAATATGTAGGTATAAGAAAAGGGAGTGCAGGAATATGTTAATATGGAGAATAGGGAGTGCAAGAATATGTCGGTATGGAGAGAACAAGGGATGTAGGAATATGTAAGTATGGAGAGAATAGGTGCAAGAATATGTAAGTGTGGCTAGAACTGGGGTGTAGGACTATGTTTGTATGGAGAGAAAAGGGGAGCAGGAATATGTAAGTATGGAAAGAACAAGGGGGGCAGGAATACACACAGATACACAGAAATGTGACGGCAGAGAAAGGCCCCACGGTGCATCTAGTCTGCCCAACACCCTACCTCCCCCATTCTGTTATGCTTCCACCCAATTTTCCCAACCCCTTAAATCTATCCCAAGCCCTCTTGAACCCCTCCACCATTTCAGGTGCCACTACCTCCTCCGGCAGCTTGCTCCAAGCCTCCACCACCCTCTCTGTGAAAAACTGCCCCCTGATATTACCTCTGTATTGTCCACCTTCCAGTTTGAGGCTATGTCCCCTCGTGTTTGCTCCCTTCTTCAATTTGAAAAAGCTATCACCCTGCACCTTATTTATTCCCTTCAGATACTTAAAGGTCTCAATCATGTCCCCCTCTCTCCCTCCTAGTCTCCAGAGGGTACAAATTCAGCCCTCTCAATTTTCTCTCATAGGGTACATCCTGCATCCCTCATACCATTTTGGTTGCCCTTTTCTGTACCCTCTCCATCAACTCAACATCTCTTCATAGGTGAGGCCTCCAGAACTGCACCCCATACTCCAGATGTGGCCTGACCATGGTTCTGTATAACGGCATTAGCACCTCCCTCTTTCTACTATTAAAACCCCTTGCAATGCAAGCCAACATTCAATTTACCTTTCCCACCGCCCTGCTACACTGGCTGCCCTCCATGAGGTAATGCAATACCATAATTCCCAGGTCCCTTTCTGTTTCCTTCTCCTTAAACACCACCCCCCAAGGGAGTAAGTTTCCCTCCTATTCCTTCTCTCCAGGTGCATCAGCGAGCACTTTTGTGCATTAAACTTCAATTTCCAGGTGTTAGACCTCCTCTCCAGCCTCTCCAGGTCCCGCCTCATGGCTTGCACCCCACTAGGCGAATCCACCCTATTGCAGACCTTTGTATCATCTGCGAACAGGCACACCCATCCCTCCAGACCCTCTGCTAGGTCACTAATATAGATGTTAAAGAGTATTGGTCCTAGCACTGACCACTGTGGCACCCCACTGGTCACTGCCCATTCCCTGGAATGTGTCCCATTTACTACCACTGTCTGACTCCTTCCCTTCAACCAGTTTTCCACCCACCTGGTGATCCTGTTGTCCACCATTCCACCATGTGGAACGGTGTTGAAGGCCTTATTGAAATCCAGATAGGACATGTCCACCACTCCTCCCTGGTCCACTGTCTGTGTCACCCCATCGAAAAACTCTATCGGGTTAGTTTGACAGGACTTTCCCTTGGTGAAGCTGTGCTGCCTATCATCCTGCATGCCATTCATCTCCAAGTATTCTATCAACCTGATCTTAAGTAGTATTTCCATTACCTTCCCCACCACCAAGGTAAGACTAATAAGACTGTAGTTTTTGACCTCATCCTTCTGCCCCCCACCGGTGGCACCACCCCTGTGACCAAGGACAAGTTAAACAGCCTCACTAGCTGCGGCGCCAGTTCATCCTTCACCTCCTTGAGAACCCTTGGGTGTATTCCTTCAGGCCCCATTGCCTTGTCCACCCTAAGTCTACCCAGCTCTTCCCTTACTCCTTCAGCTGTGAATTCTGCCATGCCCAGCTGCCTGTGGCTGTCACCATCCCCACCACATCCTGATCCCCTACCCTATCTTTTCTCCATGAAGATTGAGGTGAAATAGCGATTTAATGCCTCTACTTTTTCGAAGTGCCCTTCCAATAGTGTTCCACTTCCCCCCTTATCCTTCCAATCCCATGCTGTGCCCGCCTCCTTTCTCCAACGACCTAAAAAAGGTTCCCCCCCCCCTTGCCTGCTTCGCTATTCTCTCCTCAGTGGCCTCTTTAGCCTTCCTTATCTTTTGCCCAGCCTCCTTTCTTTTTTCCGCTGTCGGTTTCCCTGTCCTCATCCTTTTGTGTCCTCCTGTACCTCTTGAATGCTCTAGTCTTCTCCCTGACCCCTAACGCCACCTCTCTAGTGAACCACAGAGGTCTTTTCTGTCTTCTATTCTTACTTACCTTTCTTATACATGAGTCCATGGCTTTAAATACCCCTCTCTTGATGGCTGCCCATAATTCCTTCACCCCCTGCACATCCCCTGTCTTCTTCCCTAACTATCTTCCTCATTCCATGAAAGTCAGCCTTTCTGAAGTCCATTACCTTGGTTCTCATCCTAACCCTCTCCCTGCCCGCTCTCACACTGAACCTGACAGCCCTGTGGTCACTGGTGCCAAGCTCTTCCCCCACCTCCACCTCCTCCACACTGACCCCATTTGTGAGGACCACATCCAACAGGTTTACACCCCTAGTGGGCTCACTGACCCTTTGCTGCAGGAATATGCCCTGAAGAGCCTCTAAGATGCACCTGCTCCTTGCAGAGAGTGCTGTCTGGGCCCCCCAGTTACTGTCCAGAAGGTTTAAGTCCCCAACTAGCACAATTTCCCCTTTCCGTGCCATCCTCACTACTGATTCTACAAAGTGTCTATCCCCTTCCTCCCCCTGCATAGGAGGCCTATAGACTACTCCAACATGCAGGTTTTCCCCCATCCCCTGTCTAGGGTGACCCACATTATCTCTGTTTCCCCCTTCTCATCCTGCCCTTCCATGGTCCCAATCTGTTCCTTGATGTGTAATGCCACCCCTCTCCCTTCTTCCCCTCCCAATCTTTTCTAAACAAACGATACCCTGGGATCACCGTCTCCCAGGCGTAGTGCTTGCTCCACCAAGTCTCAATCACTGCTACAATGTCTAGGTTCTCCTCCATCATGGTGGCCTCCAGTTCTCCCATTTTGTTCCCCAGGCTCCTGGCATTTGCAACCAAAGCCCTTCAACATGTAGCCCCATCCCATCCTTCCCTGCTGCTAACTGTTCTTTCGATGAGTGTTGTGACTTGGGGGGGAGGCTGATAGCTTCTGTGCTCTGCCTCACATAAGGATGGCCCTATCCTTAGCCCCCCCGTATTTAGTTTAAATTGAACTTCCTTGCCATGAAGTTGGGCTGGCAGTATAGCCTAGAGGTTAGAGTAATGAGCTGTGAATGAGCTTGGTACATCCATCATATCAGACCTGGGTTTGATTTTCACAACCTCCACTTGCATACTGTGTGACTCTGAGCAAGTCACTTAACTGCTCAGTGCTCCCACCAGGTCACCCCTGAAAACAGGTACTTCTGCCTAGTGGGCCTTACCTGGTCACCAAAGACTGAAAAAAAAAAAAAAGTCCCCCAGTTTACTCTTTAGTGCAGTTGCCCCTGAAGAGCTCAGGTGCAGCCTGTCTTGGGCATACAGACCCTTCTCCTCCTCCCAAGTAGAGCCCCAGTCACCTATCCAGCTGAACCCCATCTGACTGCACCAACCTTGTAGCCAATTGTTGAATGCCCTTATCTTTTCCTTTCTGGGTGTGCACACTCTTGGTACTGGCAACACCTCAGAGAAGGAAATGGAAGGAAAAACATTGTTGCTTCTAGAGAACCCAGCGAGTTCCTCGAACCTTGCCTGTACCTCCATCAGACTGTTCCCCTCCAAGTCATTTGTGCCCAGGTGAAACACCAGATGTGTCCTTTCATCCTGCTGCTTACCCCAGGAAGGAATATGATGTCTTTCTTCCAGCGCCATCATCCCTGGCGTGCACTGTACCCATACTGCACTGTTTTTTGCTCCATTCCTTCCCCATTCATTTTAGCCCCTTAATTGCTGAGTCCCCCAAGAGTGCCTCCCCACTGTCCCCTGCTTCTTGGATGTCCTTTTGGCCTCTAGTTTTGTGTCACAGGGTTTGGCTCCCTTTGTACTCCTCTTCATGTTCCATCCTGATTTGGTTTCTGCCCCTGCTCATCTTTTGTTCCTCATCACCTAACCTATCCTGACTGATGCAAGTATGGAGAGGACAGGAGTTATGGAATATGTTAGTGTGGAGAAAACAGTGGGTGCCGGAATATGTAAGTATGGAGGGAACAGAGGGTGCAGTAATATATAAATATGGAAAGAACAGGGACTGCAGTAATATGTAAGTATGAATAGAACAGGGAGTGCAGGAATATGTAAGTATGGAGAGAACAGGGAGTGCAGGAATATGTAAGTATGGAGAGAACAGGCAGTGCAGGAATATGTAAGTATGGAGAGAACAGGCAGTGCAGGAATATGTAAGTATGGAGAGAACAGGCAGTGCAGGAATATGTAAGTATGGAGAGAACTGGGGATGCAGGAATATGTAAGTATGAAGAGAACAGGAGTGCAGGAATATGTAAGTATGGAGAGAGCAGGGGTATAGGAATATGTAAGTATGGAGAGAACTGCTGTTTATGAATTTGTTAGTATAGAGAGTACAGATGTGCAAGTATATGTAAGTTTGGAGAGAACAGGGTTTAGGAATATGTAAGTATGAAGAAAACAGGAGTTCTGGAATATGTATGTATGTAGACAGCAGGGGTACAGGAATATGTAAGTATGGATAGAACTGGTGTGTAGGAATATACTAGTATAGATATAGATGTTCAGGGATATGTAAGTATGGAGAGAACAGGGAATGCAGAAATACTGTATGTAAGTATAGACAGAACAGGGGTGCCGGTGCAGGAATATGTCATTATGGAGAGAGCAGGGGTACAGAAATACATAAGTATGTATAGAACTGGTGTGTAGGAATATGTTAGTATAGAGAGTACAGAAGTGCAGGTACAGTACGTGAAAGAATGGAAAGAACAGTGGGTGCAAAAATTTGTAAGTATAAAGAAAATGGAGTGTAGGAATATGTAAATAAGGATAGAACCGGGTTTAGGAATATGTTATGGAGAGAAAAGGGGTGCAGGAATATAAGTATAGAGAGAACAGGAGCACAGGAATTTATAAGTGTGGCTAGAACAGGGGGTGCAGGAATATGCGTATAGAAGTTAGTAATTTGGCTTCAGATGTGCCTGGTTTTTAGCCATAATTTTGCGATAAAAAGTGTTGTGATTGTGGACTATCATCAATCAGTTTTCAGCTATAAGCAACAACTGGTACAATGCATATATTCTTGGAAAAGTCTTTTGTTTACCGTTATGTAGCTCTGATTATAAATAACATTTGTATCATATTGTGATTTTTAATGTTCAGGCTACAATGTCTCAAATGAGCAATTGTTATTGCTGTCTGAGAGGGACGAAGAACTCCCTTTTGTTGATGTGAAGGTGGAAGAGGGGGATGAAGAGCTTCTTTTGTTGATGTGAAGGTGGAAGAAGGGGATGAGGAACTCCCTGTTGTTGATGTGAAGGTGGAAGAGGGGGATGAGGAACTCCCTTTTGTTGATGTGAAGGTGGAAGAGGGGGATGAAGAGCTTCTTTTGTTGATGTGAAGGTGGAAGAGGGGGATGAAGAGCTTCTTTTGTTGATGTGAAGGTGAGAAGGGGATGAGGAACTCCCTGTTGTTGATGTGAAGGTGGAAGAGGGGGATGAGGAACTCCCTTTTGTTGTTGGGGGGAAGAAGAGGGGGATGAGGAACTCCCTTTTGTTGATGTGAAGGTGGAAGAGGGGGATGAAGAGCTTCTTTTGTTGATGTGAAGGTGGAAGAGGGGGATGAAGAGCTCCTTTTGTTGATGTGAAGGTGGAAGAGGGGGAGGAGGAACTCCCTTTTGTTGATGTGAAGGAAGAAGAGGGGGAGGAGGAACTCCCTTTTGTTGATGTGAAGGTGGAAGAAGGGGATGAGGAACTCCCTTTTGTTGTTGGGGGGAAGGAAGAAGACAGGAATGACAAACTCCCGTTTGTTGATGTGAAGGGGGAAGAGACTGCAGAGGAGAAGGATCACTCTGAAGTCATTCCCACGAGTAAGTACCATGGATAGCTAATGTTTATATAGGACTTTTTTCCGGCAATATGATTGTGAGGAAGTTAGAAAGAAAATGAAAAAATGTAGAGTTAGAAAGTAGGCTATAATGTCAGAAAATTTGAAAGGAATAAAGCCATTGAGTATTTTAGACAGAAATACTGTATGTCAGTGTTATAATTGATATTGGTCTCGATTTCAGGCTTGGGTGAGCAATCAAGTGACTACATTATAAACATTTGGTCATTCAGGGGGGAGGGACATGAGATGTGCACAGAGAAGGGAATGAACTGATTCCATGTATAGGTGAACAGGCAAGAGTCTGCATTATAAACATTTGGTCATTCAGAGAGGAGGGACATGAGGAGTGCCCAGAGAAGGGGGATGGACTGATTCCAGGCGTGTGTGAGCAGGCAAGTATCTACATTATACATTTGGTCATTCAGAGAGGAGGGACATGAGGCGTGCACAGAGGAGGGAATGGACTATATTTAAGCCTTGGAAGTGATGATGACTCTAGTGGTGTTTTAAAGGTGATAGTGAATCAATCACTGTATTTTAATATAGTGCATTTCCATTAAAATGTTGTTTTTTTTAGTCTTTGGTAACTGGGTAAGGCCCACTAGGCAAAAGTGCCTGATTTCAGGGGTGACCTGAGAGCACTGGGCGGTTAAGTGACTTGCTCAGAGTCACACAGTATGCAAGTGGAAGTTCTAAGAATCAAACCAAGGTCTGGTCTGCTGGATGAACCAAGCCCTTTCACAGCTCATTACTCTAACCTCTAGCCTATACTGCCAGCCCAAAATGTTCAAGGCATGGTGCAGTATTTTAACCTACAGAAAAACTCTACATTGAAATACTGTCAAAATGAGATGCAAATCCAGGCAGAAAAAGATTTCAGCTGCAGAGGAGACTAGGAAGTGACAAACTATGTGGTGTAGCAAAGATGTTAGTAAATTGATAAATTACTTTTGTCTAAGTGGAAAAAACTAAGGCTGTGTCATTTGGACCCAGAAAATTAAAAACAGAAACATAGAAAGTCACGGCAGATGGGGATCAAAGATCAATCTAGTTTGCCCAGAGCACTATCCCCCCTTTTAGAATTTCTTAGAGAAAATCCACTTCTGCCTATCTTAAGCAGATTGAAATTGCCCTACTGTTTTGGAGTCAATAACAAATGCAAATAAGCTATTCCATGGACCTACCATGCTTTCCATAAAGAAGAACTTATGCATGCTACCCCAGAACCTGCCTCCCCTTAATTTCATTTCATGACACCTTGTCCTTGTGGAGCTATTGATCAGAAAGAGTTCCTGGGTAGGGACTCTGTTTACGCCCTTCAGGAACTTGAATGTCTCTGTCATGTCACCTCTATCTCTGCACTGCTCCAGTGAGTACATGTTGAGTTGCCGTAATCTGCTTTCATGTGACAGTTCATGGAGCCCTTGACCCATTTTTGTTGCCCTTCTCTGTACTGTCTCTAGTCTGTCCATGTCCTTCCCTGAGATAAGGCCTCCAGAATGGTCCACAGTACTCAAGGTGGGGCCTTACCAGGGACTTGAATAGTGGCATGAGCACTTTCCTCTTTCTACTTGTGATGCTCCTTCTTATGCATCACATCATTTTTCTGGCTTTTTGTACCACTTTTTCACATTGTCTGCCCAAAGTCATCAGAGATGATGATCCCAAGATCCAGCTCCTGTTTGGTGGATGTTGCGGATGGTTGCGGCAGGCTTGGTGGCCAGGCTGGGCTAGCCTTCAGCAGCTCTGCAGCATCAGGGATTTAATTTGTTAATTTTATTCTTTATTTATTTCATTTTTTGTTTTTCCTGTTTAGTTAGTAACTGTGCTTTCAGAGGTAGTGAGTTAGGGTTGAAGCAGTGAGTCTGTAGTGGTAGGACTGTTTTTTGGGGTTTTTCTTTTTATTTAGTTATATATTTTTGTCACATATGCTTTTGTCCTTTATGTCCTGAATAGCTTATATATGCCATCAGATTTAACTTATTTCCTCTGATGAAAGAAAACCTTCCTATTTATTACTGGCAATCTGCCTCTGGGCCAGGTTTGGAGTTTGGAGTTAAAGGAGGATTGGAGTCGATCTGTCCGCTGGAATGGAGTTCCTGTTTGGGAGTGAAGGAGATCTGGTGGAGTTGTGGACATTGCCGTTGGAGTAGTGGAGTGGAGCGGGAGCCTTGTTGTAGCTGGTGTTGTGGATTGTTGGAGTTAAGCTACAGGGGGTGTTCTTGGCATTTCAATGAGTTGTTGCCCTGGACTTTGGATCAAACTGCTACCATGTTTTCCCATGGACTGAGAGATTGCAGGCTTATGTCATTTGGACCCCGTTCTTGCTGAATGGGACCTGTCTGAACCTGGGATGGAATCCGCCTGGGTTGTCGGCCGCACAGGGAAGCTGGGTCCGGTGTTGTTGGAGGATGCATGTCATGGTGTCCATTTCTCTTTGGTTTTCTGTGGGACAGACTGGAGAGCTTGTCCTGCATTGAGACCTAGTTGCAGCCTTCTTTCCCGGCGGTGCTTCCTTGGGGGAATGGTTGGACAGTGTGAGGTAGTGGGAGGCCTGTTTACCTGAAGCCAGAGGATTTCCCAAGAACCCCAACAAGGAGGCCTGTTTGCCTGAAGCTGGAGGATTTTCCAAGAAACCCGACAGGGACTGTACCAGATAAATGGTTTGACTCTTTCTCTTTACTTGTTCTCTGAACCTGGTGGGCAGTGAGAGTGCCCCATTCTGACTTGGACTTCTTGTAATAATTTTGTTTACTGTACCCCCCAAAACTAGGTGGGAGATCAGTTGGGGAACCAGTATCTCTTTTCTCTGGTGAGGTGAGAACTCCCAGAGATTGCAAACATCTCTGCTTGGAGAGTGTTGTGGCTACTCTTTATTCTGTAATCAATTTCACTTCATATCATCAGTTGTTTTGTTTTGGTTTTATTTCATATATATTTGTGATTTTTGGCACGATTTATTAGTTTGAGTGTTTGCAGGTATGAAGTGTGAAGGTCTGAGGTTGATTGAGTAGTTGTGTGTGTGGGTGGTGATCGTTTTATTTTGGGTGTCTGCAGAGCGTGGCAGAGATGTGCTGGGAAGGTGTAGTGATGGTCAGGCATTATTCCCCCTCCAGGCTTAGGGATCTCCATCCTTTTTTCTGTTGTCCATTATCCCCAGAGGTTTATAGATGGTGCCGGGCTCTGGGGATTGCTAGGAGGAGGAGGAGGACAGGGACCGGGCCGGAAGGGGGGAATGGAAAGGAGTGGGCGGATTGGGATAGTGGGGACAAGGAGACACCCTGGTTTGAAATGGGTCCAGGAAATGGGTCTCCCCTGTTTGATTCCCATACCCAAGGGTTCTGCCTGTAGCAGGCAGGTAACATGGTCTTCCTTGGTTACTCGTCCTACTCGGGTGGTGTTATGTAATGCCAGGTCCATTAAGAACAAGACCGCTATAATAGCAAATCTTTTTGGATCATCTGACCTGGCTTGCATCACCGAGACCTTGCTGGATGAGAATGCTGGTCCAATTTTGGTGTCAGCAATTCCAGCCAGGTACTCGGTGATACACCACCTGAGGATGGATCGAAGGGGCAGAGGAGCTGCCATCTGTTTTAGATCAGAACTGAACCTGGTGGAGGTTTCAGTTGGGACCACCAACTCATTTGAATGTATCATGGGCGAGGGTGTGGGGTGCAGGATCCTTCTCATCTACCATCCACCAGGAGATGGGAATGCTTTCCTGTGGGAAGTCATGGACTTCATTGCCGACCTGACATTGGGATCCCCCAGATGGCTGATCCTGGGGTATTTTAATGCCTGGGTCGACGATGAACTCTCTCAGTTTGGTCAAGACTTCCTCCAGCTAATGTGTTCGCTGGACTTCACACAGGTCATTTCCTCCTCAGCCCATATTGGTGGTCATTCATTGGACTTAGTGTTTCTCCTGGGGATGGAGATATCTGACTTGGTGGTGGAACCAGTCGGGTGGTCTGACCATCATGCCATTGGGTTCAGTTTCATGCCCCCCCAAGTAGGACAGCTCCTATGGAGATGGTTTGGTACTGCCCTTTGAGGGGTGTTTCACCCGATGGCCTGATGATGGTGCTGGACCTATCGAGTTTACTGAGTGAATGCATGGATCCTGGGGACCTGGTCTTTCCTATAATAAGGTGGTTGTAGTGGCCCTGGATTCTACTGCTCCTGCTCGTGTTCATCCCCTCATTCTTCGCCCCAGGTCTCCTTGGTTTGATGAGCCCTTGAGGGAGTTGAGGAGAGTGGGACGAAGGTTAGAGAGGTGTTGGTAGAAGTCGAGGCCTGGTGTGTGACAGACTTAGATTGATGGACCATTATGGGGTGTGTCAGTCAGCAATTACCCGTAAGAAGGCAGAATTCCTGTCCAGAGAAATTGCTGCGGTGCAGAATCGACCAGCCCAGCTCTTCTGGACTGTGGATAGATTGTGCAGTTCAATCTGTCACCAGCCTAGAAGTGCTTTTTCACAAGAGAGGTGTGAGGAGTTTGCTCAATTCTTCGCAGATATGGTTGCCACAATCAGGTCCAGCGTCTGCTTGACCCTCTCTAATGGGAGTTGTGGTGGTTGGCAGGAGATGTCGGATGCCCAGTTTGTGTGGTCTGGCTTCTGCCTGCCCACAATCAGTGACATTGTGATGGTCATCCAGCCTTTGCGACCGACCAACTGTAGTTTGGACCCGGGCCCTACACGCCTCTTAGTAGACTGTGTGGATAAAATTGTACCGGTCCTTGCCGAGATAGTCTGGATGTCTTTGGAGAAGGGGATCTTCCCAGATCCCTTGAAGGAAGACGTGGTTTGGACCCTCCTTAAAAAGCCCTCCTTGGACCCGAACTGTCTGGCAAACTACAGGCCTGTCTCTAACCTACCCTTTGTGGGTAAGGTTAATGAGAAGGTGGTTGTGTCGCAGCTGGATGATCATTTGACCAGCTGCAATGTCTATGATTCTCTCTAATCTGGATTTAGGAAGAGACATAGTACCAAGACAGCCCTTGTCCAGGTGCTAAATGACCTCCTAATAGCGAGAGATCGAAAGACCTGTTCCATCTTGGTCCCTCTAGATTGCTCTGCGGCGTTCGACACGGTAAACCATGGTGTGCTGTTGGAGTGCCTGTGGTTCATCTGTGGACTGTCTGGGATGGTCCTCAGATGGTTTCGATCTTTCCTCGAGGGTAGGACTCAGAGGGTGGTGTCTGAGATTTTTTCCTCGGCACCACTCCCCCTATCCTGCGGGGTGCCGCAGGGCTCCATCTTGGCACCCATGTTGTTTGTGGTGTACATGCTGCCATTAGGAACGATTATTAGATGGTACGGCATGAGTTTTCACTGCTAAGCAGATGATACTCAGCTGTACATGTCCTTTGTGCCTGATCAGGATGATGTTGTTTCGGTCTTTAACAACTGTCTCGCTGAGATCCAGGATTGGATGAGTGTGAGTTGGCTGTGGTTAAACCCGGGAAAAACATAGGTGTTGGTTGTGGACCCAGGTCATCGGGAGATGGGTTTGTTGGCAGGATTATCTTCGGGACTATGGCTTGGGGGTGTTCAGCTAACTACCTCAGACTGGGTGCGGAACCTGAGCATTATTTTTGATGACTGCCTGTCCCTTAAATCTCAGGTGTCAGCAATTGTCAAAATCTCTTTTTACCATCTGAGGAATATCGCCTAGGTGAAGCACCTGTTTCCTACCGATGATCTTCCAACTTTGGTCCACGCATTCATTACCTCCCACCTTGACTACTGCAATAGAACTACTGGGGGTTGATATCCGCCATCTGCAGCTGGTGCAGAATGCAGCAGCCAAGCTCTTGACTGGTATCTCTAGAACCAGTCATATAATGCCCGTGCTCCGCGGACTGCACTGGCTGCCAGTACAGTGGCGGATCCCCTTCAAGGTCGGTTTGCTGACCTATAAGGCCCTACATGGCCAGGGACCTTGTTATCTGCAAAATCTCCTTCACCCCTACTGCCCCCCCCCACTCTCTCCAATCCACCGATGAGGGATTGCTGGAGATTCCCAAGGTCTGTTTAAAGACATCTGGGGCTAGGTCATTTAGTTTTATGGCTCCAACCTTGTGGAATTCTCTTCCTCGTCGTGTGCAAGATTGCCTGACCATCCAAAGTTTTAAAGTTGCTTTTAAAACCTTCTTATTTAGCCTAGCCTATCCTGATTTTTAATGCTGCTTTTGTATTTATTTGTTTTAATTTGTTGTACTTGTCATTTATGCATTTTGTTTATTTATTGTGTTGTACAAGCGCCTTGGTTTTAGAAAGGCACTTTTTATAAATAAAGCTTGATTGGTTGATTGATTGATTGATTTATTGATTGATTGATGCTAGCTGCTTCCCTCCCCTCCCAGATAGTAGACTATCCCTAGCTTGCTCCTGCCCAGATAGTAGACTGTCCCTGGATTTCTCCTGCCCAAATAGTAGACTGTCCCTGCGTTGCTCCTGCCCAGATAGTAGACTGTCCCCGGGTTGTTCCTGCCCAGATGCATCACTTTGCTTTTTTTTTTGCATTCAATTTTAACTGCCACATGTTGCATGATTTTTCTAGCTTGAAGAGATCGCTTTTCATTTGTTCCACTTCTTGAGCAGTGTCCACTCTGTTGCAGATCTTTGTGTCATCTGCAAACAGGCTCACCTTTCTGTCCAGCCCCTCAGTGATGTCACGTATGAAAATATTGAAGATTAAAGAACCCAGGACGGACCCCTGTGGCATCCCGCTAGTCACCCCCATCCTCTAATGCTGTCCCATTGACCATCATCGACTGGTTCCTCTGACTAAGTCAGCTCGTAACCCATGATACCACTTCCAGTCCCACTCCTGTATGCATGAGCCCATTTAGTAGCCTTCTATGTGGGACCCAGTTGAAGGCTTTGCTAATGTCGAGGTAGATAACATCCATGGCTCCCCCCGGTCCACTGTCTTAGTAACTGAGTCGAAAAACTGGATCAGATTAGTGTGGCAGAACATTCCTGCTCTGAAACATATAAACATAGAATTTGATGGCAGATAAGGACCACTTGGCCCACTTAGTCTGCCCATTTCCCTACCTAATGGACAAGCTGGAGATCTTAGTTAACCAACAGCCCATTTCTTTCTACCCCCCCAGCCTTATGTCTGTCCCATACATCCTTGAATTCTCCCACTGTTTTTGACTCCGCTACCTCCTCAGGAAGGCTGTTCTATGTAGCTACAATCCTCTCCGTGAAAAAATACTTCCTCACATTACCTCTGAGCCATCCCCCCTCTACCTTCAAATGGTGTCCCCTTGTTCTTGCACACCTCTTTTTTTTGAAATATGCTACCCTCTTGGACTTTGTTGATTCCATTGAGGTACTTTAAAGTTTCTGTCACGTCCCCCCTCTCCCTCCTCTCCTCAAGGGTATACATATTAAGCTCCTTTAATCTCTCTTCATATGTCTTCTGTTGCAGACCCTGCACCATTTTAGTTGCCTTTCTCTGGACAGCCTCCATCCTGTCTATGTCCTTGCATAGATGGGGTCTCCAGAACTGCATACAGTACTCCAGATGGGGTCTCACCAACTGTCTGTACAGAGGGGATAAAAACTTCCTCTTTTCTACAGGTGATGCCTCTACCTATGCATCCCAGTATCCCGCCAGCCCTCCTTACTGCCTTCTCACATTGCTTGCCCACCTTCAGGTCATCTGATATGACTACCCCCAGGTCCCTTTCCATTTTTGTTCTTGTTAGTATCTCACCCCCCATTGTGTACTCCTCCCCCGGGTTTTTGTTTCCCAGGTGCAGTACTTCGCAATTATTTGCATTGAATCTAAGCTGCCAAACATTTGTCCATTCCTCCAACCTTGCCATGTCCCTTCAAATCCTTTCCACCCCACTTTCTGTATCGACCCTGTTGCATATCTTTGTGTCGTCTGCAAAGAGACATACTTTTCCTTCCAGTCCATCTGCAATGTAATTCGTCAAACAAAATGCACCACACTGTTTACAGATGATTCCAAAGCTTTATTTAAATATTTTAAAAATAGGCACACCAAGCTCCCGCAAGCCGCACTGATTGCTAACAAAAAATACCCTGACTGGTTTTGCAGTTACTGCAGCATCAGGGGGATGGTCATACTGCTCAACAGTAGCTGTCTTAAATCACAAAATTACTTAAGGAGACAGTGTGGAAATTGATTAATGTACAGTGCAAATGTGCAAATAGTGCAAAATTTCTATACTACATCTCTTAAAAATAAACACACTACTAATAATCAGACCAAAAAATGTGCATTACTGCATAGCAGAGGGATCTTTATACCATTTGTAAAAAGCACACAAAATAGGGTCACCAAAATCCATTCCAGTTCCAATCATACCTCCTAGTGTTGGAGATCAAATCTTCCACCCGAAACATCTGGGAAAGGGAATACAGAAGGTAATCGGTGAAACCCCTAACAAGTACATTTATACAGGCCATATCTGAAACCTAGACAGCATATCAGGAAGAAATCATGATTTCTTATGAACGGAAGGGAAGGGAAGATAAAAGGAACATCATTTCCTTATGCAAGACATTAACTCTGTTTTGTCATTAAGACCAGGTGCAGTGAGGCCTCCCAGGGTATAGATCCAGAATGATTCTCTCTGTTTCAGTCTGTCATCCGGATCACCCCCTCTTGGTCCCATACGCACCCTGTCTATACCACAAAATTTAAAAGTATGTCCCACTGTGCCCATCTGCTTACAGTGACTAGCCAATGCATTACTTGTATCACTTGTCAAAATCACCCTAAGATGTTCACCTGTTCGAATCTTAAATTGTCTGGTAGCCTTGCCCACATAGAAGGACCCACAAGTACATTTGGCCAAGTATACTATATATTCAGTACTGCAACTGAAGAAACCTCTGATCTTAAAGTTTCTCCTACTGTTGCATGTACTGAATGTGTAATTTCTGATGATGCTAGTACAGAACGTACGTCGACCACATACAAAGTTGCCACTTGGTAAGGGTGACAACCAATGTTTTGGGTCCATTTCCTGTTCCACCGGGGCCTGATAACTGTACATCAGTCTATCTTTAAGATTGGTTGCATGTTTATAGTCCATTCTGGGTCTCTCTTTGTAGCTTCCATAAGTAGGGGATCAGTTTGTAAGATAGGCCAGTGCTTTAAACAATTTTTTTCAATGTCCCTAGCCTGTCTAGTGTAATCAGTAATAAAAAGCATAGGGGGATTATTATTCACTTCTTTCTCTTTCACAGTTAGGTCATTCCTATCCAAATCTAACACTTCATTAAAGGAACTGACCACTGTACTAATATTATATCCACATGTCAGGAATTTGTGGCATAAATCAGTATCCTTGTGATCTACAATGTCACCTTATAAAGACATTAAAGAGGACTGAACCCTGCGGTACCCCACTAGTAACCCCCTTTCTTCAGAGTGGACTCCATTTACTATTACCCTCTGCATCCTGTTGTCCAGACATTTTTTTACCCAGGCTACCACCATGGGACCCACTCCAAGGCTGGCTAACTTGTATATTAATCTTTTGTGTGGGACTGTGTCAAACGCCTTGTTAAAGTCTAGGTAGGCCATGTCCACAGCCCCTCCCTGGTCTACTACTATGGTCACCCAGTCAAAGAAGTCTATTAGATTTGTCTGAAATGACCTTCCCACTGTGAATCCATGTTGCCTTTGGTCATGTGCCCCACTGGCCTCTAGGAACTCAACAGTTCTTTCCTTCAGAAGTGATTTCATCATTGTCCCTACCACGGGGGTCAACCTGACAGGTCTGTAGTTTTCTGCCTTTGTCTTGCTCCCACTTTTGTGGAGGGGAATCACATCCACCCTCCTCCAGTCCTCTGGTATCACACTATCCTCCCATGATTTGTTAAAAAGGGTAGTCAGTGGTGTCACGAGTTCTACCCTTAGTATTTTTAGAATTCTTGGGTGAGTCCCATCAGGCCCCATTGCTTTGTCCACCTTCAGTTTTAAGAGTTCTTTCAGACCCCTTTTCTCTGTGAATGGACTGGCATTGACCTCCCCATCCAGAGTGCCTCCATCCCTTGATCTGGGTACCTCCCTCTCCTCTTCTTTTGTGAATACTGAGCAGAAGTATTCATTCAGTATCCCTGCTTTTTCACTGTCCCTCTCAGCCCACCCATCCTCCTCCTCTTTATTCAGTCTCAGTATCACTTTCTTTGTCTTTCTTCACTCCATGATGTACCTATAAAAGGTTTTATCCCCCTTCTTAACTGAGTTGGCTATCTTTTCCTCAGGTTGGGTCTTTGCTATTCTGACTGCCTTCTCTGCTTCCTTCTGCTTTAATTGGTACAGTTCTCTATCCTGCTCCTTCTGTGTTTCCTTATACTTACTGAATGCTACCTTTTTCTCCTTAACCTTTCCCACCACCTCTTTTGAGAACCATAGTGTTTTTTTCCCTTTGTTTTTGTTTTGTTAATTTGCTTCACACAAAGTCTTGTTGCCTCTGTGATGGCTGTTTTGATTTTTCCCCATTGTTTTTCCACCTCTCCTTCTTGCCCATTTGCTAGTTATTTTCTGAGGCACTCTCCTATTTTCCCAAAGTCAGCCCTGCTAAAGTCCAGAACTTCTGCTTTTGTAAGGCTTGACTCTATGGCTGTGTTACTTGTCCCCAGATGGCTACCCCACTTCCAAATCCGAGATCCTTTCTCCATCCCCATTTGACAGTACCAGGTCTAAGATTGCTCCCTCCTGAGTGGGTTCCAACACTTACTTGCCTTCTGTCCAGCCTCTTCCAGGAAAGTTCAAATTGGGCAGACATAGAAGTAAACTTTGGCAGATCTCCTTCTTTGTGTGTGCCTAGTTGCAAATGGTAGACACAGTAAAGTACCTTGGTGTCTAGCTTCGACAAGAGTTCAGTTTTAGAGAAACACCGAGCATGCTCTGGAGGCTCAGATCTTACCTCATGAAGCTTGTCTGTCTGTTGCCAGCAGTGTCCTCCTCCCAATGCTAATGTAACATATAGAAGCATTGAATGTGGTGGCAGAAAAAGGCCATTCAGCCTGTCCGGTCTGTTACCAGCAGTGTCCTCCTCCTCCCTACAGTACTGTAACATATAAAAGCATTGAATGTGGTGGCAGAAAAAGGCCATTCAGCCTGTCCAGTCTGCCGAACCCTACCCAGTACTTGAGTGTTGGCCCTATTGACCATCCATCCTTTTTTCATATAACAGCCATACCATCTACTGATCTTATACTGTGTTCCAAGCCAGTTTGAATCACCTGTTTTCATGTATACTACTGCTTTGGGGACTTTGCTTCATCTTTTCACCACTCTTCAGTGAAAAAATATTTTGGGGCATCCCTCCTAAAATTTACTCCAGTCAGCGTCAGAGGATTCCTCCTTGTGTTCGTGTTGATATTTAAAGTAAGCTGTTTGTTCCAATTTACACCATTAATCCCATGGGGCATTGTGTAATGGCCACTTAACCAATATGGCCGCCAGGCTGGGCGAGTTGCCGCTGCTACTTTTTTGATGTCATTCTATTTTATTTGATTGTTTATCGTTTGAATATTTTATTTTATTTTCTTAGTTTAGTTCTTACTTTGTGTCATTTTAAGCTCTGGTGTTTCGGTGCCTCTGGGTGCCGTCGGGTGGAGTGTTGCAGGACTGCTTTTGGATTCTGGATTTCGAGAGCTGAAGGACACTGAGACGCCAGGTAACACCGGGTAATGCCCTAAGGAGTTTCGATTGAGCTTTTAAGAATCGTGCTGATTTCTGGCCGACTTTCCTCCGTTTTTTGCTTTTAGTCGGCAGGGGTTTCTGACACCGGAGGGCCCCGGAGGGCTCCCTGTTAGTGGAGCTGGAGAGAGTTGCTAGTCTCTCCTGGCGTTTTTCTGGATTGTTGCGATTTTGGAGAGGAGACGCCAGAGGGGTTTGTTCTTATCGGCTGAGTTTAAAAGAAGAGCTGCTGGAGGGGTTTGTTCCCTTAATGGATGAGTTCTGAAGACGAGACAACAGCGGGGTTTGTTTTTATGGATTGTGGTGGGGATTTGATGCGTTGGACTTTGTTCCCCTAATAACTGTAGGGAGGGCATAATCAGTGGAATTTAGAATCAACTTGGACATTGTGAAAGCTGCCAAGACTTAATTGGAGTACTATGAATGTCCCGGTTTTGATTATTTCGAATTTTCCTGAAACCCCTGTGCTCTGGCTGGTGCTTTCCAGGGTTTTGTCACTCCACAGGGGGCTGGGGTACTTTCTAGTTAGGGAACTGAGTGGAGTGCCCCGCTCCCTTGGAGCCTGGGATTTGCTGCTATGGTGGCTCTTTCATAGGGTCCTTTGGTGTGAGTGACATAATTTGCCCTGGTGTGTACCTGATAAGGAGCTTGTGGGTCTGAAATTGTGTTTTGATAACCCCTCCCGGACCTCTTATTCCTGCTACATAGAGCCTTTGTGGACCTTCGCCTCGGATTGTTTCCTTTCTGGAGTTATGTGATTGTCCTTTTGAACTTGGATCTTTGAACTTAAGTGGATTTATTGGCTCTACTGTAAGAGACTGTGGATCGTTATCATTTTTTGGATTCTGTTTGACTCTTGGGTGGTGAGAGGACCCTGGGTCTAAAATTTTTATTTGCTTGTTTTATTTTTTGTTTATTTCATAGTTTGAGTTCTTCTCCTAATCAGGGAGAAAGACTGATATTATTTTCTCCAGTTGCGAGAGAACTGGGGGAGTTTATTTTTATGTTGTTCTGGCAGTGAGATTGCCAGTGTATTCGCTTCCCCGGTAGTGAGAGTACCGGGAGGAGGGATTATACAGAACTTCATCATTTGTTTTGTTTTTATTTGTTTACTGAAATTGTATAAGTCAATTTAGTTTTAATTTTAGTTTATTTTTGTTTTATTTTAGTTAAGCAGCGTCATGTGCTGGCCTTTATCTCACACGGTGGTGTGCTATTCATCCTCCTCTCTTCGCGCCCTCCGCCTTTGTACTCCTCCCTGCAGCCTGATGTTTTGTGATGTAGAGCACTGGGGATTGCCCACGGGAGAGTGGGGGGGTGGGGGTGCGCGAACAGGGGAGGATGAACGAGCGGGCCATCAGATGGGGTTATAAGTCCAGAAGGCACCCTGGGGCAAAATGGAATCCTGATCGGGGTTCACCCTGTCTGGTATCCATACCCAAGGGCACTACTGATTTTAGCAGGCAGATAGGCCTGACAACCTCCGAGGTTTGTCCAACTCGGGCGGTGTTATGCAATGCCAGGTCTGTTAGGAATAAGACTGTATTATTGCCGACCTTGTTGGTTCGGCTGACCTGGCTTGCATTACCGAGACCTGGCTGGATGAAAATTCTGGCCCTATAGTAGAGGCCATGACCCTGGCCGGGTACTCGGTAATACACCGCCCGAGATTGGACCACAGGGAAGGGGGGGTTGCAGTCTGTTTTAAGACTGAATTGGGTCTCACGAGTGTGGTAGTAGGAGAGGCTGAGTCCTTTGAATGTTCAGTTGTAGCAGGTGTAGGCGTTCGAATCGTTCTCATTTACCGTCCACCCGGTGATGGGAAACGCTTCTTACAGAAATAGCAGACTTCCTCGTCGACATGTCGTTTGAGTCGCCCAGATTGATGGTGCTGGGTGACTTCAACGCCTGGGTCGATGATGAACTCTCACAATTTGGTAGTTACTTCCTCCAATTAATGTCTTCTTTGGGCCTTACACAGGTAGTTTCTGCTGCTACGCATAAATCTGAGCACTCTTTGACTTAGTTTTCCTTCTAGGGATTGATGCATCCGACGTGGGGGTGGAACCAGTTGCTTGGTCTGACCACTACACCGTGAGGTTCAATTTTTGCACCCCTCTTAGGAGGCCATCCCCTGTGGAGATGGTCAGGTACCGTCCCTTATGGAATGTTACTTCACAAGGCCTAGCGGCGGTCCTTGACCTCTCATCCCCCGTGTTGGTGAGCAGTAATCCAGAGGCATTGGTGGTGGCCTATAATAAGGCCATCACGGTTGCCCTGGATTTTATTGCTTCTGTTTGTGCATGCCCTTTTTCACTGCACCCCAGGGCCCCTTGGTTTGATGGGACTCTGAGGGAGATGCGGAGGAAAGGGCGAAGGTTAGAGCATTGTTGGCGTAGAGCGGCCCTTGATACTGACCGCCTTAGATTGATAGAACATTATGCTAACTACCAATCTTCAATCACCCATAAGAAGGCAGAGTTCCTGTCCAGGGAGATTGCAGTTGCTCAGAATCAACCGGCTCAGCTGTTTCGAACTGTAGACAGACTGTGCAACCCAGCCTGTCTGCAAGTTCTGAAAGCCTTTTCGCAAATAGAGTGCGATGAGCTCGCTCATTACTTTGCAACTAAGGTGGCTGACATCAGGGCTGATCTGTGTCTGACAACCTCTAAGGGTGATGTTGTGGGGACGTGCAAGAACGCAGTGCCTTGTTTCTCTTGGAGTTCTTTTTATCGACCTGAGTTCATGGATATTATGAGGTTTATCCATAGTGTGCGCTCTACTTGTTGCAGCTTGGATCCTGGACCGACTACCCTAATTTTAGGTTGTACTGATGTCATCGGTCCAGTTTTGGCGCAAATAGTCTGGTGCTCCCTGGAGTCAGGTGAGTTTCCTAGCTCCCTGAAAGAGGCGGTGGTGACACCTCTCTTGAAGAAAGCTTCCTTAGACCCAGACTGTTTTTCTAGCTACAGATCTATCGCTAACTTTCCCTTTATTGGGAAGGTTATTGAAAAGGTTGTAGCTGCTCAATTGGATGACCATTTAACCATCCATAGTATCTACGAGTCCTTCCAGTCTGGTTTCTGTAAAAGGCATAGTACCGAGATTGCGCTGGTTCGGGTGCTAAATGATCTTCTGAGGGCGAGGGATCAAAAGAGACATTCCATTCTGGTTCTCCTTGATCTCTCCTCAGCATTTGACACTGTGGATCATGTGGTGTTGTTGGCATGCCTGAGGCAAATCTGTGGAATGTCAGGAACCGTTTTGCAATGGTTCAAGTCATTCCTCACCGGGAGATCACAAAGAGTTGTGTCGGGGATTTTTTCCTCCAGCCCAGTCTCTTTGTTGTGTGGAGTGCCTCAGGGTTCTGTGCTGTTACCCATGTTGTTTGCAGTGTATATGCTGCCCCTCAGAAACATTATAAGACTGTATGGGTTGAGGTTTCACTGCTATGCAGATGATACCCAGCTATACCTGTCTTTTGCACCCGACCAGGATGGAGCTTTCTCGATGTTTAACAACTGTCTGGGGGAAATCCAAGACTGGATGGATTCCAGTTGGTTAAAATTGAACTCAGAGAAGACTGAGGTGTTGGTGGTGGATCCGGGTGGTCAGATTGAGAGGTCGTGTATTGGCGTGCCTTCTGGAATTTTTCTTGGCAACGTGTCACTGCCGGCCTCTGAACGGGTGCGTAACCTTGGGGTGATTTTTGACGACAAACTGACTTTACAATCTCAGGTGTCAGCTGTCGTCAGTACTTCCTTTTACCATCTTAGGAATATTGCCAGGGTTAGGCACCTCGTTCCGTCTGACTCCTTGCCAACGTTGGTCCACGCTTTTGTGTCCTCGCGCTTGGACTACTGCAACACCCTTTACTTTGGGCTTTCTGGGGTTGAAATCCGCTGCCTGCAGCTGGTGCAGAACGCTGATGCCCGGGTTTTGACTGGGACAAGTAGGTCCTGTCATATTACCCCGGTGCTGCGCGAACTGCAGTGGTTGCCTGTTCGGTGGCGGATCATCTTTAAAGTCATTTTATTGACTTTCAAAGCCCTTCACGATCAGGGTCCGTCCTATCTGAAAGACCTTCTGGTTCACTACTGCCCTGGCCGATCGCTCCGCTCGGCCAACATGGGGTTGCTGGAGATTCCAAGAGTGAGTTTAAAAACCTCTGGCAGCAGAGCTTTTTCTCATGCTGCCCCCACTCTTTAGAATTCTATACCACGCCGGTTACGGGATTGCACCTCCGTGGAGATTTCTAAGAAAGAATTAAAAACTTTTTTATGGAAAAAGGCCTTTGTGGAGGATTAAAGTGTCAGTATCTGACTGGATTTTATTGTAATTTATTAAGTTTTTTGATGTATTTATGATGCGCTTTTATAAGTTTATGTGTGAATGGCTATGTGTATTTTTGTATTAACTTGTTCAGCGCTTTGATAATTTGAAAGGCGCTATACAAATACAATTATTATTATCATCATTATTATTATTACTTGTATTTACCTATCATGTCCCCCATTTTCCTGCTGTCAACCACTCATCGGACCTGAAGGGAAACAGCGGTGGCTATTCTTGGCTTTATTATTTTCTGAACTTTGTTCTACTTCTTTTTTGTAATGTTATGTCACCATTAAAAGAACCTTTGTTTACATTTTGTACCTCCAGTTATAAGACGTACAAGAATGACAGTAACATGGTTTGTGTTTGCCGTTTAGGCCTGTCTCACAATGTGAATACTTGTGATATCTGCCGGAGATTTAACCAGGCCTCAAGGAGCTGCCAAAAGGAGGCTCTTAAAGCCTTCATTACTGTCACAGCCATGGAAGCTGCTGCCAAGGCCGTGGTCTCCTATCTGACTTTTTGCGTAACAGCTGTTGTCAGGAAGTCTTCCCAGCATTCATCAAACCTTTCATCTATGCAATCATCAAGATCAAAGAATACAGATAAAGAAAAGTTGTCAAATCACTATAAGTGGGGCAGAAGGCTCCTGCTTCACCAGGGAAGTCGAGGTCTCTGTTAAAGGAAAACATTGTAAAAGACACAGCTTTCCCCAGACACTACATAAACTCTCATTTAGTGCTTTCAGACAGTAACAGTTTTTTAATGATTTAAAACAGCTACCCACAACTTCCACTTTCTGTGGCTGGCAGCCACCACCCCATGAGCAGCAGTGAGACTCCTGAGCTCACTGTATCCTAATATGTCTGTTTGACATCTTTTATTGGTTGGCAGGACATATTAGCATAAAGTGAGCTCAGGAAGCTCTGTGCTACTCATGAGATGGTGGCTTCTAGCAATAGAAAGTGAAAGTTGGAGGCCACAATTTAAATCACTAACAAAGCAATTAGAGGTAATTTAAAAAAAATTACTGTTTGAAAGCACTAATAAGACATTTTTGTAGCCCCTGGCTAAAGCTGTGCCTTTTCCAGTGTTTCCCTTTAATGGAGAGTAAGTCCCCATCGTCTCATGCTCTACCAATGACAACTGCTGCCCCATCTGACCATCAATGAGATATCAAGGTCTTTGTTAACAGAGAGTAATTCCCCGTCATCTCATGCTCTAGCAGTGACAACTACTGCCCATCTGATCATTGATGAGATATCAAGAAAGGGTCTGCCTATGCTGTACCTATTATGTACAGTCCACAGCCTCCATTGACGTGTTTTACCTCATCAGTGATGGTAGTCCTGTCCTATCCCGGCCCTTTTCAAGATGATGTCATCTCTCAGGCCATGCTACCATCTCCAGGGAGTGGAAGGGCTGCACATTTCAGATTTGTTGAAAAGTCAATCTTTGACTTGTAGGACGTTTCCTTGGACAAGCTCCTATATATTGAGTGCTTATATAGCATGACTTGTCCCAAGTCAACCCCAGGAGAAAGACCTTGCTCAGTCATTATGAGGTTCCTTCATTATGCAACTGAAGAAAAAGTGCTGTTGGTAGCCTGGTGCGAGAAAGTGGTTCAGTTAGGGTGGAGCACAGGAATTAGGTCGATCAGGACTACACTGCTATTCTTCCTGTCTGTGTGCTGTCAGACAGGTATGTATTAAATTCCAGACACCTTTCCCTGTAAAACTGAGAGTCTACTATACAGACTACACCAAACTGTACCATTTGTGGTAGAAGATCAATTGGACGTGCATACAAGGGGAATAGAGATCCCCTCAGCCCCCCCCCCCAAAATAAACAGAGCCAGTGGAGAGGTCTTGCAGCAACAAAATAGCTACTGTGTCTTCTGCTCCACTTCCAGACCGGGAGGTGGTTCTCTGTCTGCCTTCGATGGAAGTGGCCAGACAACAGGCCCTGGACACTGCAGATGATCTCAGGCATTTTAAAACATTTCCAGCATGTCCCAAAACATTAACTGTGCCTTAATAGGTTGAACTAATCTGTGGCAAACATGAGCATTCCCGATTGATTATATGGGAACTTCATCACTGGTTCTGCAGCCTCTTATTTTACTCAAACTTAAATTGTATTCTGCATTTATTTCATCCAAGAAGTGGGCTCCAGTGCATTCTTGGGGAATAGGGGATTTGCACAGTTCCATATCATTTGAAGCCGAGGATGGTCAGGTGATGATTCCATCCCAGCATCACCCAGAAATGGTGGCTTGTGACTTGTGGAGCACTGCCTTTAACAGATGGGTACAAGTAGTTTCCAGGATGAATCCAATATGCCATGATTCTCAAGGGTTCTTTGGGGATGGGGAGAGTCTATGGGGGTAGATGCAAGTGGCTCAGGGTTGGGAGGTTGGGTGAGCTGGAAGTGAGGAGGTATTTTTCACAGACTGGGATTGGGTTGGTAGGGTTTGGTGAGATAGGAGTTGGGAGGTATTTCTCACAAACTAGGCTTGGGCATGAAGTATTTTTAACAAACTGGAATCAGGCTAGAAGGGTTTGACAAGCTGGGAGTGAGGAGGTATTTTAGTCACAAATGAAGATTTGGCTTGAATGGCTTAGTGGGCTGCTAATAGGGAGGTATTTTTGTCAAAATGGGAATAAGGCTGAGAGGGTTTATTGAGCTGGGAATGGAGCCATTGTGTTTGCCACAATCAGAGGTCAGGTTTGGAAGGATTGGTGAGCAGAGAGAGAGGTATGTTCTTATGTCACAATCTGAGATGAGGCTTGAAAGGTTTGGTGAGCATGGAGATATGTTTACTTTATTTTATTTATTTATTCAACTCTAGGAACTACAATGTTGTTTTGTCACAGAGATCAGGCTGGAACGTTTGATGAGTGGGGGGGGTGTTTTGTCACAGATCAGGCTGAAAGGTTTGGTTGGTGAGCAGGGATGGGGGTGTTCTTTTCACACAGATCAGGCTGGAAGGTCTGATGAGCAGGGATGGGGGTGTTCTTTTGTCACAGATCAGGCTTGAAAGGTTTGATGAGCAGGGAGTGGGTGTTCTTTTCTCTCAAATCAGGCTAGAAGGTGTGGTTGGTGAGCATGGAAGGGGATTTTTTTGTCACAGATCAGGCTTGAAAGGTTTGGTTGGTGAGCGGGAAGGGGGGTGTTCTTTTGTCACAGATCAGGTTGGAAGATTTGGTTGGTGAGCAGGAAGTGGGATTTTTTTTTTGTCACAATCAGAGATCAGACTGGAAGAGTTTTGAAAGTTGTTGGTTGGGAGGTATTTTTCACAAATGAAGAGCAGCCTGGAAGGGTTTGTTGAGCTGTTAGTGGACAGATATTTTTTGCAATCAGGGATCACTCTGGGAGGGTTTGCTGAGAAGCAGGGAGGTAGTTTTCACTAACGTGGATCATGCTGGGAGAGTTTTGTGAGCTGGGAGCAGGGAGACATTTTTCATGAATGGGTTTTGGGCTGGGAGGGTTTGGTGAACTTGGAGCATGGAGGTATTTTTTTTTCCATTAATGTGGATTGCTGGCTTTCAGAAATACCTTACTGGTTTCATTGATATTGGGAGAGGGAAGAGAGGTTAAGGCAAGGAATAGGCAGTATAGTGCAGTGGTTTAACGCTTTGAGCTGCAAATCTGGAGACCTGGGTTTGACTCCCACAGCCCCCCACTTGCATACTGTTTGACCCTGAGCAAGTCACTTAACTTCCCTGTGCTCCCAAGTCACACCTGTAAATAAGCTTTCAGCTTAGTGTGTCTCTCCTGGTTAAACAATTGGGCAATTGGGGAAAAAAACATTGTCAGGTGTTGCATCGGTATATAAAAAGTGCAATTAAAGTTTAGAATTGCAAAGGACAGCACAGTGAATGATTCTGTGTAACCCCTTTGCAAACCATACTTGCTGATCACCTGCGATATCATCCAAAAGGTCCAGCATCATTGGCTAAAGGCTCATTTCCAGTAATATCATTGGCTCAAATCCTAAGTCATCTCCAAAAATTTGCTTTTTTAACAATCCCAGAATATACTTGGCTAGTTGCATTCTGCAGCAGACATAATAAATGACCAGGCTTATCACGTCAGTACAATAACTGCTGGAGTTACCTTGCATCATACAAACATGACTATTGCCTGCATTTGACTCCTTTGCACATTGGTGATAGTGGGGTTTGACTGTGCTGATTCTCACTTCCAAAGTCATCATATATAAGTGTAACCCTTCTTACCCTCTCCTACACTGGTATACACATAGGGACTATACACAGACTATACAGTTCAAAAGATGCTGACTGTACCTTGGATTGTAGTAGGACAGAATAACATATTCACAAACATTCGACCTACCAGGTGGCACTGGTCTGACCCCCACCCCTTGCCTCTAGGGGTTTGCTGGAATATTGTCTCAGAGAAGGATGGAGGGGATCCAACCCCTCTGGTTAATCTGCTTTAAACCGATATTAGTTAAGGTGCTTACTAACCTTTAGCAAGTGAGGTTCAATTTCTAGGCAGCTGGAGACTACCAACACAGATTAAGCATTCTTCCAAGCCCTCAGAAAGTCCATGTCCCTTGGATGAGTTTAGTCCTGGAAAACAGGGGTTAGGAGACACCAAAGGCATATAGTACATTTTAGAACACCTCAGATCCACACAACTCTTTTGATGCAACAGCCAATCATTTTATTTGCTTAAAAGGCTCACACCATAGTTTCCTCGGAGTAACATACAGTATATACAGGTAGTGCACTTTTACTGACTGTGCTACTCCATTTCTGACTATGAGCTGTAGCACAACACTTAGGAGACTGACAGATTTGAACCTCCAGCCTGCAAATTACTTCCTAGTCAAAAGGCTCCTTCCTGATATCTTGCTTCTACCCATATGGGGTCATGGCTTGTTTTCTTTCCAACTGTTCCAAATAACATTGCTGACACTATTTAACCACGGGTTTCCCTTAACAAATTAGAGCTTGAGGAAAATTACCTCACACTTTACTGACACTGAGAGTTTTTGCTGATTTCCCTACTGGTGGGGGTGGGTTACCTTTTCTTTACTGTCCCAGTGGTATGTTTCTTAAACAGGGGAAAAGCTAGACATAGTTCTTTATTTAACCTCAAGCATATCCTTACTACAGGGTATCCCTGCACCCAGACTAAGACAAGAGGACTCGGGAAGGGGGCCTACCTTCCAAAAGCACATAACAGGAGATACCAGTGTTTAGAGCAGCCTTTACCTGGTTGATACAGAAAACGCAAAGGATTAGAACTGCCACTTTAACCATTATCATCTCCGGAATGGCTGAGGAGACACCCTGTCTCCTCTAAACTTCTTTTTTGCTGCTGCCTCCCTTAATTCCTGCCTCACCGGTGGGTGGCGAGAATGCTTCTGCTGCCTTACTTTGAGCACAGGGGCTGACAGTCCCCCCTACCACAGGCCTCACTGGCTTTCACATGCTGGGCCTCCAGACGCCACACAAAACCACTGTGTAGCTTCTTCTTCTCTCTGAACTCTCTCTCAACTGACTCCCTCTCACGCTTGATAGGCATGAAACATTAATGTGTGCGCACGTGCCATCAGTGGGCATGCGCACACTCTCGATGCCTTAAAGGGCACCTTTAGTAAACTCCCTGCAGTGGGGGGGGTATCTTTCCCCCTACAGAAACGTTTTCCCTCCTGGGTAAGCCCTTCACTGGCTATCCAGGTAGCTGTATTTCCAGGGATAATGCATACTTTCCCAGGAACTATCACCACCATTGGACCACCATTCTGGTTGCAAAAGAGCAACCCAACTACCTAGGTGAATATTCACCCACCTGTAGAGCCTAACCTGAGACCCACTAAGGAGCATTGCCACTTGACCTGATATTCCACACTGTCCATAGGTTGGGTGGGAGGTTAAGAAGGGAGGAGAGTGCTTGCCAATATTGGTGGGAGGAGTTGAGTGTGTTCTTGAAATAGTAGGATTTAGCTGTCCTAATAGCTTTGGTGCATACATTTCTCAGAGCTCGATATGTAGAAAGGTAACTGGAGGAGAGCGTCATGTTATAGCATGTCCAGGTACAGTCATGAATGTTGCAGGGCTTGATGATATCTGCTGATAACCAAGGGTGGTGGAAATGTTGCTTCCTCTGGTGATGCAGGGGAGCATGAGTGTTTCAGACATTGTTTAGTATGTGGCAGAAGAGGGAGAGTGCGGTGTTGACATTATTAGAGGTGTAGAAAAGGGACCAGTTGGAGGAAGCAAGATCTTGCAGTGGATTTGGGGTGTTTTGGGGAGTGTAGAGAATGAATCCACTGGTAGGTGGGGGATGCATAGTAATTGTAGATCTTACTTCGAGAGGGCTCTTGCAGTAGGTAATTACATATAGGACTGACGCCGCTGGCGCAGGACCCCATGGAAAATTTCAGCCAGTAGTCTTCGCCGGGATCGCCTCATCGTCAGGTGACTCAGCGCCATACGACGCCGGTATAAAGGGGCGGTCCCGGATGCCTCGTTTCCAGTTCTTTCCCGTCAGCTCGCAGCACCTCATGTTGCTCTTATCGCTCAGTCCTGTTACTTCGTCGGTTTTTCTGAAAAAGTTTTCAGTATTGTACTTTATACTTCCATCATCAGGTGAACGTCGGTATATGTCGTCCCCTTCAAAGAATAAGTGCGACTCGTGCAGCGCCCAACTGCCTCACAAAGATGGTCACTCCCTCTGCCTTTTCTGCTTAGGCCCCAACCACGCGGTCGACAAGTGTCCGCACTGCCTTCGCTTTAATGCGGCCACCCGCAGACGACACCAGCAGTCCCTCGAAGCCCATCTCCTCAAAAAGAAGATGTCTGCGATGGAGAAGGGGTTGAAGAAACTGCAGGCTGAGACCTCCCCTGAAGGGCAAAGGCCGGGACAAGGAAGGCACCGGGAGAGGTTTCCTTGCGACTCCAGCGGAGTCGCAGCTAAGGTAACATCCTCCGGGATCGCTGCACGGCAGCCTCAAGGCTTTGGAGGAGGCATCGAGCCCGCGGGTGCCTCCGGGCAAAGGAGGCCCCAGCCCCTAGTGCTCGCCGCAGGGCCCGCGGCCTGCTGGTGTGGGCACTCTCCTTGCCGGACGCTGGCTCCTCCAACGTACACCGGAGAAGGCCGCTAAGATGCTCGACCGGGCGGCAAGATCGCAGTGTCCCTCTCGACCGGCCTCCCTTCATCCTCAGCCCGCTCTGTGCTGGACCCCGGGTCGGATGTCGGCTCCTCTGGCGCCCCGCCTGACTCGGCCCTTGCCACACGCTGCTCTCCACGGGCGCTGGTCCCGAGCCTACGGCAGACCCTGCTTCGCCTGTCGTACCAGGCTCCCGCAGCCTTCACTGCCGCCAGGGGAGCCCCAGTCCCCTGCCCGACCCGGGATTTTTCCTCCATCTCGGATGAGACTCGATACTGGGCTACCGCCTGATCCTCTTCCTGAAGAGCTGGATCTGACGTCGGCTTCCCTGACGCCGGCTCCGGCGCCGGCCCCGACGCCGGCTCCTCCGATGCCAGCCCCGACACCGGCCCCGCTGACGCCAGTTCCGACACTGGCCCCTCCGACGCCGGCGGGGGATATTTTTCTTCCATCGGGCCCTCCACCCCATGGGCCTATCCCGGCTGATCCGCCCGTGGAGCACCCGGCTGGGCCGTCTGCTCCAGCAGCTCCTCCAGTGCCTGGGTATCTGCCATCCTATCCAACGCTGGTTTTCCCAGGTCTGCAGTATCCTGCTCCGCAGTACCCGGCGCCAGCTCCTTCGACGCTGCAGTACCCGACGCCGCATAACCGGCCCGTATACCCGCAGCAGGCTACGGATACTCTCCGGTTCCTCCCCACAACTACCCCCTCCACCACCCCTAGGGCAGCGGTGGATCTTCAGGAGACTCTTGCCTCCTGGTGGGCTGAGGCCAAGGCTCAGCTCACCAAGGAAGTTGAGAGCCGTCTTATGGTGACGGTGCCACCCCCGGCTCCAGTACGCCCCAGACGGCACACTCCCTCTCCACCTCCGGATTCCCGGGCTTTGCCCTCGGGATCCAGAGAGGGGCAAGACACGCGTTCTGGGATCCCTCCCAAGGAACCCGTTCCTCCCCCTAGACGAGTTAGGGAGTCTTACTCTGCTTCAGACTCTTCCTCCCCTTCTCTCTCGGACTCCTCGGAGGCTTCAGATGGAGGTTCCGAGAAAGATGACGAGCCACGCTCTCCGTCCAAGCCCCGGCCGAGGACTCCTCCGAAGTCTCCTCCGGAGGATCCTTCCTTCATGGAGTTGCTCAGGAAGATCCAGGAAGTCCATCAGTGGCATTCCTTAGAACCAGGTCCTCAACGGGTAAAACTTGCCGAACATCTGGACTTGCCCCTTACGGCTCCTACCTTAGTGCCACCCTGGATCGAGCCTCACGCCCACCTTGTTTCCACTATTTGGAAGCAACCGTCGGCTTTAGCCCCACTTCCCAGGAAGTCGAACAGGCTATACCAGGCTCCGGAAGTTTGTAGACTTTTTAGACTCTCACCCCCATGCAGACTCGGTTGTGATTAGCGCCGCTCATGGCTGGTCAGCACATCCGAAACACTTGAGCTCGTCTCCCCCGGATAAGGAATCTCACCTTCTGGATCAGTATGGAAGGAAGATCTACGCTTCTTCCACACTGGGGATTAGGGCCCTGAACTATGTAGCTCATATGGGGGATTACCAGAAGGCCGTCATTACCCAGGCAGAATCCAAGATTGACTCTTTGCCTGACTCCCAAGTCAAGCAGGAGTTGGCTGACCTGGTCCGTTCTGCTTGTTCGGCCAGTTGTCACATTCTGAGGATGACCTACGACGCAGTGGACACTGCAGGAAGGAGCTCTGCATTCCCGTAAGTCTTCAGCATCACGCATGGCTCCGTGTGTCAGGTCTGGTCCTGGAGGTGCAGTCAGCGATCCAAGAAGCACCTTTCAGGGGTTCTGTACTTTTCACTGATTTGCAGGAGAAGGGGATGGCCCTTAAATCCGTTGATTCAGTGTACCGTCCCCATCCCCCACAGCGCCGTCCCTTTCGCAGACACAGCCGGCCTCAAACGAAACCTCAGGGAAGGCAGGCCACTAAATGTCGGGCCCCCACAGCTGCCAGGCCCCGGCCGCCCAAAAAGCAGCGGGTGCCCAGCTGCGGCGCTGCCTCACACCACCTGACTCCTTCCCTCTCCCACCACCTCCAGGCGCCCGGAGGAACGGTAGGAGGAGGTTCTCCTCCACCTTCTGGGTTGGGAGAGGATAACATCAGATTCATGGGTGCTTCAGATCATAGCAGAGGGGCACTCCATAGAGTTTCTACAGAAACCTCCACATCACCCCCCTCTGAACTCCGCTTACTCAAGGGACCATCTTCCTTTGGTCAGGGAAGAAATTTTGGCACTCCTTGCGAAACAGGCTATAGAGCCCATCCCCTCTCACCTCTACGGGATGGGTTACTATTCCCACTTCTTCCTTGTACCAAAGAAGACGGGAGATCTCAGACCTATTCTCGATCTCAGTTCTCTGAACCTGTATGTGGAATACAAGAGGTTCAGGATGCTCTCCCTTCAAACCCTCTTGCCCCTGCTTTGGCCGGGCCAATGGCTTTGTGCACTTGATATGCAGGATGCGTACCTGCACATCCCCATTCACCCTTCGCACCAAAAGTACCTCAGGTTTGCGTTCCAGGGGGTCCACTACCAATTCCGGGTGCTCCCATTTGGTCTTTCCTTGGCCTCCCGAGTTTTTACCAAATGCCTGGCGGTGGTAGCGGCCCACCTGCGTTCTCTGGGAGCTCAGGTTTTTCCCTACCTGGATGACTGGCTCCTGGCGGCCCTGTCCAGGGAGGAACTCCTGCATTTTCTCTCCCTCACCCAGCAGGTTTTCACTGGCCTGGGTATTACCATCAACCATTCCAAGTCTCACATGGATCCTTCACAGAGGCTCCAGTTCATCGGGGCAATTCTCGACACAACATTGTGCAAGGCCTTTCTGCCTCTGGACAGGGGGGCCTCCCTCCAGTCACAGATTTCCCTCCTATCGGAGCACAGGAGGGTCCCAGCAGTCAGTGCTCCGTCTACTGGGCTTATGGCCCGGCCATCCCGGCGATTCCAGCGTGCGCCTCCACATGAGAAATCTTTCAGTGGACTCTTGATCTCAGTGGGATCAGAGTGAGCGACCCTAGATCATCTAGTTTCCTGATCTCCTCCCCGATGGTACAAGACTTGCAATGGTGGATGGTTAGAGAGAACCTTTTCCAGGGGTCCCCTTTTTTCATCCTCCCCCCAATCAGATTCTGACCACGGACACTTCAGGCGAAGGTTGGGGAGCCCATCTGGGTCCTCACCGAACCCAGGGCCTTTGGTCAAAGTTGGAGATAGTTCTCCACATCAACGTGCTTGAGCTTCGAGCAGTGCTGTATGCTGTCCAGGCCCTTCACCAATACATCCTTCCTGGTCACCTAGCTGTCCAAACAGACAACATGTGCGTGGTGTGGTACATCAACAAGCAGGGTGGGACTCGGTCCTACCTGCTGTGCAGGGAAGCGATGAGGGTTTGGGATTGGGCAACGCCTCACAACCTTCACCTCACGGCGATCCATGTTCCGGGAGTCGACAATGTCCTGGCAGACAGACTAAGTCGTTTGTCGGCTCTACCACACAAGTGGGAATTGGATGAAAAAAGTTCTAAAAAGCATCTTCCAGATTTGGGGGACTCCTCAGATAGACCTGTTCACTTCCTCCCCAAAACGCAAAGCTTCCAATCTTTTGCTCGCGCGCTCCAGAGCGAGGCGCTTTCTGGAGCGACGCTCTATCTCTAAGCTGGAAGGACAGATTCGTCTATGCTTTTCCCCCAATTCCTCTGGTCCCTCGTGTGCTACAGAAGCTTGCTTTAGAAGGAGCGAGAATGATTCTGATCACTCCTTTCTGGCCCAGGCAAATCTGGTTCTCTCTTCTACAACAATACTCAGAGGTTCCTCCTCTTCCTCTTCCTTTATCTCCGGGATTGCTGACCCAGGATCAGGGGGACCCTGGTCCATCCGGGACTCAAGTCCCTTCAACTTCATGCATGGCTCTTGCAGACCTAGCTCAATCTCGTTTTGGCATTTCTCCTAAGGTGGCTGAGATTCTGGTGGAGGCTAGAAAGCCCTCCACTAGGTCCACCTATGCCATGAAATGGAAAAGATTTTCTATCTGGGCTGCGTCCAGGAATGTGGAGCCCTTTTCCTGCCCTGTGACCATTCTGCTTGAGTACATGCGTCATCTTTTCAACCTGGGTCTCAGTCACTCCTCTTTGAAAGTACATATGGCGGCCATTTCAACCTACCATGTCCCTTTCACTGATGAGGCTTTTGCCCAGCTGGAGGTATCCAAAACTTTCCTCAGAGGGGTCCTTCATCTCAGGTCCCCTGTCCGGGCCCCAGCTCCGCCTTGGGACTTAAACTTTGTCCTCGAGGAACTTACCCTTCCTCCCTTTGAGCCTGCGGCTTCCGCAGACTTGAAGTTTTTATCGTGGAAGATGCTCTTCTTGGTGGCCATTACTTCTGCTCGCAGAATTTCCGAGCTCCAGGCCCTCATGTGCAAAATCCCTTACTTGATTTTTCACAAAGAACGAGTAGCTCTTCGCACGAATCCTAAGTTTCTTCCGAAGGTGGTAGCGGAATCTACCTTAAATCAGTCTATTGAATTACCTGCTTTCTTCACGCAGTACTCCAATCAAGGAGAATACCTGCTCCATACCATGGATGTTCACAGGATTCTGAGATACTACATTGATAGAACGAAGGATCTCAGAAAGATTGATCAGTTGTTCGTCTCTTTCGCTCACAAAAGAGAAGGCAATGCTGTCTGTAAGCAATGCCTATCAAAATGGTTGGCCCATTGCATCACTTTCTGTTATGACAAGTACAACAAGACCCTCCCAGGTCAAGTCAGAGGTCACTCTACTCGTGGAGTTGCCACCTCAGTGGCTTGTTTCAAGAACGTGTCTGTGGCAGACATCTGTGCTGCCGCCACTTGAACTTCTGTCCATACATTTACTAAACATTACAGTTTGGACATTGCCTCTCGCCATAGAGCAGGCTTCGGGTTAGCGGTCTTGCAGGGCCTCCTTTCTTGAGGCGTGCAAGCTTTCTTACTACTTATTTGAGTAGTTCCTCCTCCCGGTGCCTTTTCATTTGTTCCAGACTGCTTGGGATTCTGTCCTATATGTAATTACCTACTGCAAGAGCCCTCTCGAAGTAAGATAGTACAGTTACGTAAGAACTTACCGTAACAGTAGATCTTCGAGAGAGCTGTTACAGTAGGTAATCCTTCTCCACCCCATCCCCTAGGCTTTTTCAGCTCCTTTTCCATTGAGGGAAATATCTGCTTCTCTCGTCCGGACCTTCGGGCCTGTGAGAAAAGAACTGGAAAGGCGAGGGTCGGGACTCTGCTTATACGGCGTTGTATGATGCGGTCACCTGGCGTGGGCGGTCCCGCCGGGGACTGCTGGCTAGAAATTTTTCCATGGGGTCCTGCCACCGGCCGGCGTCAGTCCTATATGTAATTACCTACTGCAAGAGCCTCTCTCAAAGATCTACTGTTACGGTAAGTTCTTACGTAACTGTACTTTTTTGCATGCAGTAAGTCATGATATATGTTTCTATAGGTGGGGGAAGTGTGGTAATTGTAGTCTGTGCATGCAGTAAGTCATGATATAGATGATATCGATGTTTCTATAGGTGGGGGAGTGTGGTAATTGTAGTTTGTGCATGTAGTAAGTCATGATATAGATGTTTCTGTAGGACCAAAGACTCCTGAAATGACTTTGATGATTTGCTTTTGTAAGTGAGATGCTGTATTTCTCTTTGTTTTGTATTTACAATTGTGCTAATACAGTATTTCTGTATAAATAAAAAAAAAAGTTGTAGGCTGGCCTAGTGGCACAAAAGGCTAAGGTTCAGTCAAGTGCTTCACCTCTCACCATGCTGGTGACAATCAGGAACTAGCTTATGTCACTGGTGGTCAGTGGGGAGGGGCAAAAGAGGAATGAGCAGCCAGCTGGCAGACTGGGGTGGTGGGCCTTCCCAGCTCTTGGCTACCACCAGGTGGAGGCATGGTGCCAGCACATGTATGGGAAGCAGATGTAGATTGGGATGGAGGGAGCCCCAGTTCCAGAATGCATGCATGCTTCCATGTGTATACATCCTCCATACTGCTGTGGCTTCAGGAGATAGAAGGAAGAAGAACATGGTGGAAAGCTGAGCAGACCAGTCTCTGTGAAGTCACACTCTCCAACTCTACATATTAAAGCAATTCTGGGTATATATTCTCCAGAGGGAGGGGCATGGCCTCATGGGTGGGGAGGGGACACTGCAGGGGGAACTAACTGTGTAGGGACAACCCAAGGTGTCCAGGGATGTGGCTGAGTAGCCACCCAGTCTGACTCCAGAGGATAAAAACCTTTACAGAACAGGAAAAAAGTTGAGTCTTGCTTCTGCTTAGGACTGTTTGACATGTTTTAGTACCATTGGTACTTTGACTAATCCTGTGCTCATTTGAGCTTCAGGGCCCCTACATTTCCCCACATTTGAACACCGATGTAAGCAGCTATTGGGGAAAAAGAAAGAAAAGAAGGGAAAACGGAAGATCAAAGGCAGTAGGAAGGAGAAATCAAAGAGAGGAAATGAGGAAAAGCCACAGGACAGCAGGCAAGACAAGTTGATGGAAGAGGAAGAGAGACCGAAGGAGCAGGCAAGGATGGAGCAACCCAAGGACACAGTTGGTGAGCATTTACATAATAACAATAGAGGATAATATTGCAAATGTAGAAGGCCACTGATATACTGTGATTAAAGTAATGAAATTCCATTTTCAAGACTTGTGTGAGGTATGTCATTTAACAGAGAAAAGTGCTGTGCTACTGCATTTTAGTAAAACAACTTGGAACCGTCAGTATTATCTTGGTAGTAATATCTTAGCAAGCCTTGATCAAGAAAGCAGCCTTGGATTAACTGTAGAACCTGACTTGTCTTTTCCGGTGCATATACAATTCATCTGAAATAAAGCCAATAGAATAATAGGAAATACAAAGAGGAACACTGGTAGTAGAAATGGGGACATTATGGTCCCTCTGTCAGGCACTGGTGAGGACACACTTGGACTACTGCTGAAGGTTTTCACCACCAGCTTGCAAGGGGCAAGTGTTGGCAATGGACAGGTTACAGCATAAATTTGCTAAGTGCATTTATGGTATGGAAGGGCTGGATTATATAATAGTAGACTAACATCCCTAAGTCTGCATAGTCTCAAACAAATGAGGCAAGGAGAGATCTGTTATTATTCTATAACATGCTGGAGGATTCACATATTTGTATGCACATGGGTTTGGAATACAAAGAGGATGTGCATAATGCTAGGGGACATAATATGTGATTAACTTAAGCCACAGGGTTCGCAATTCGAAGCTGTTATTGCCTTCAAATATCTCGGGGTAATCCATGACCCATCTTTTACATAAACTGACCACATAACCTCTCTAATAAAGTGCATAAACCAAAAGATTGGGTTCTGCTATTGGATCATTGATCTCCTCACCCCGACACCTGCCTGGCAGTCTACTCCCCCTCCTTGACTACGGGTACCCTGTCTACTCCCTTACCACAGATGCAAACCTAACATGGCTTAACTCTACTTATAATCAAATATGTTGCTTTGCCCTCGTTCCCCTCTCTCTGTTCACCACTGTACACTCTTTCATTCCCTAAACTGGCTCCCCCCCCCCCCCTCAAGCCCAATGCTTCTTCCTCCTTGTCTGTGCAGTTGGTGATGCCCTCCATAATCCCTCTTTCTCACCAATGTCTACTTTGATCCATCCCAGAATCTTAAAATAAAATTTGCATCAGACATCCCACCTGCAATTTGAACGCCCCCACATTACCACAGATATGGGCCTAAGAGCTTTCTCGGCAGCTGGCCCCTTGCTTTGAAATTATCTCCCCTCATTCCTACATTCACCTGAACCCCACTCAACCTAAATGCTCTGATAAGAACATAGTTCCTGTCCTCCTTAGCCTGCGACGATCCTGTATTTACTGCTGCTGTTTCCTCCTTTACTGCTCCTGCCTCCTCCCTCTTTACAGCCCCCCCTTGCCCGGTGTATCCCTCCATACTGCCTCACTTGACTAGCAGTTCTTTCCTGTTTTGCAATTTACCTCTTTCCCATGTCTCTGTTGTTGACATAAGACTTAGTTTTGTTGCCTGTGTAATCATACGTTCCAGTGTATTACTGGATTGGTGCTGTCCGCTGTATTCCCACTCCCCCCACTACTGTATGACCAACCCCAAGTGGTTTAATAGGAAAATTAGAAAATTGGTAAAAGAAAAAACATGCAAAAAATTAAAAGGAAACCTGACTGCAGGTAGACTCAGGGCATATAAAACTATAGTGAAGCAGTGTAAAAAAGCTATATGAAAGGAAAAGGCAAAAGCTGAATTGGGATTAGCACAGAATAAAAAGCATAATGGTAAACAATTGTATAATTACATTGGGAGTCTAAGAAGTAGACACAAGCAGATAGTAAATCTGAAGGATGGGGATGAAGCAAAGGACGGTGAACTAGATATGGCTAACTTGTATAACAAGTACTTTTTGAGTGTTTATCAAACTAAAACCAAGGAAATTACATTGTCTGATAGAGTGGAAGGGCACAATATACAATGCCCTGAAATATCTGCAACCCAGGTTAAAACAAAATTAATGAATCTAAAAAAACATAATTCTGGAGGACCTAACGGGTATCATCCTATGTTTCTTCATAATGTTGCTGATGAAATATCAAAAACATTGTCAGTATTATTTAACAAATCTATTGAGAAAGGGAAAGTGCTGAGCGAGTGGAAGGCAGCTTATGTTATTCCAATTTATAAATCAGGAGGCAAGGAAATGTAGAAAACTACCTTCCAATCAGCATGACTTTGGTGATTGGTAAAGTTATGGAGGGATTTGTAAAGGAATACTTGGAGGAAAATGTAAGTGAAATAGGATCAATAGATGTGACACAACATAGTTTTTCATCCAACAGGTCTTGTGTCAGCAATTCAATGCACTTTTTTGAGCCAGTGAGCCAGGCCTTGGATGTGGGTCTCCCAGTTGATGTGGTGTACCTAGATTATTCAGAGGCCTTTGACTCGGTGTCACATCTCATCCTTCTGAATACTTTGAAGGAACTAGGGATAAAATCAGATCTTATTAACTGAATAACCTCATGGCTTGAGGATCGAACTCAGAAAGTGCAAATAAGAAATCACCTGTCAGAAAGTGGCCTAGTCACTAGCGAGGTGCTCCAGGAGTCGGTACTGGGACCCCAGCTTTTCAGTGTGATTATCTCATCCATGCAGGTTTCTGATGGGGTATGTATCTGCAGATATGCAGACGATGCCAAAGTTGGTGCGATAGTTAATGATAAAGCATCTATAACAGCATTCAAGAACCAGCTCGATAACTTGGAAAAGTTGGCCTTAGATCACAAATTGACATTCAGTATAGGCAAATGTAAAGTTATGCATTTTGGGAAAAACACTCGTGCACAATATACCCCAAATAATATACCAATAGTTAGCAGGGGAAAATGAGAGAGAGATATGGGGTTAGTGATATCTGATACATTTAGCTTTGATCATCATTGGGAGGCAGAATAGTGCAGTGGTTTAAGGCTCTGAGCTGCAAATCTGGAGACCTGGGTTTCAATCCCACAGCCCCCACTTGCATACTCTGTGACCCTGAGCAAGTCACTTAACCTCCTTGTGCTCCCAGGTCGCACCTGTAAACAAGCTTTCAGCTTAGTGTGCCACTTCTGGTTGAACTATTGGAAAAAATAAATCATAATAATGAAGTAGTTAAAAGAGCCAATAGAACCACAGGGAATATCCTCAGAAACATTAAGAGTCACAATGATGAGGTTTTGGTGCCTTTGTATAAGTCACTGGGCTGACTAACACTCGAGTATGGGACCCCTTTCAGTACTGCTCAGTCCATAAAGAATAGCAAGAAGATTGAGCAGGTTCAGAGAAGGTTTACAAAAAAGGTCCATTCTACAAAGGATATGGAATACCATCTCAGATCATGGTCCCTGGGAGTATATGATTTATAGAAAAACAAGAAACAGAAACATAGAATTTGACGGCAGATAAGGACCGCTTGGCCCACCCAGTCTGCCCATTTCCCTACCTGATGGATAAGTTGCAGATCCTAGTTAACCAGCAGCCTACTTCTTCCTGCCCCCACCCCCTAGAATTGCCTTATGACTGTCCCATGCATGCTTGAATTCCACCACTGTTTTTGACTCCACAACCTCCTCTGGAAGACTGTTCCATGCATCCACAACCCTCTCTGTGAAAAAATACTTCCTAAATTACCTCTGAGCAGCCCCTCATCTTCAAATTGTGCCCCTTGTTCTTGTACACCCTTTTTTGAAAGATGCTACCTCTTGGACTTTGTTGATTCCCTTGAGGTACTTGAAAGTTTTTATCATGTCCCCCCTCTCCCTCCTTTCCTCGAGGCTATACATATTAAGCTCCTTAAGTCTCTCTTCATATGTCTTCCGGTGCAGACCCTGCACCATTTTAGTTGCCCTCCTCTGGACAGCTTCCGTCCTGTCTATGTCTTTATGGAGATTGGGTCTCCAGAACTGCACGCAGTACTCCAGATGCGGTCTCACCAGCTGTCTGTACAGAGGGATAATAACTTCCTGTTTTCTACTGGTGATGCCTCTCCCTATGCATCCCAGTATCCCCCCAGCCCTCCTTGCTGCCCTCTCACATTGCTTGCCCACCTTTAGGTCATCTGACATGACTACCCCAGATCCCTTTCCATTTTTGTTGTTGTTAGTATCTCACCCCCCATTGTGTATTCTTCCCCTGGGTTTTTGTTTCCCAGGTGCATTACCTTGCACTTCTTAGCATTGAATCTAAGCTGCCATACATTTGTCCATTCCTCTAACCTTGTCAAGTCCCTTCTCATCCTTTCCACCCCACCTTGTGCATCAACTCTGTTGCAGATCTTTGTGTCATCTGCAAAGAGACATACTTTTCCTTCCAGTCCCTCTGCAATGTCGCTTATAAAGACATTGAAGAGGACCGGTCCTAATACTGAACCCTGCGGTACCCCACTAGTAACCCCCTTTCTTCAGAGTAAACTCCATTTACTATTACTCTCTGTGTCCTATTCTCCAGCCAGTTCTTTACCAGGCTGTTATCTTGGGACCCACTCCCAGGCTGGCTAACTTGTATATTATTCTTTTGTGTGGGACTGTGTCAAATGCCTTGCTAAAGTCTAGGTAGGCCATGTCCAGAGCCCCTCCTGATCTACTACTTTGGTCACCCAGTCAAAGAACTCTATCAGATTTGTCTGGCATGACCTTCCCGCTGTGAATCCATGCTGCCTTGGGTCCTGTGCCCTCTGGCCTCTAGATACTGACAGTTCTTTCCTTCAGAAGTGATTCCATCATTTTCCTACCACTGAGGTTAAACTAACAGGTCTGTAGTTTCCTGCTTCTGCCTTGCTCCCACTTTTGTGAAGGGGAATCACATCTGCCCTCTTCCAGTCCTCGGGTACCACCCCATCCTCCCATGATTTGTTAAAGAGGGTAGTCAGTGGTGTCACTAGTTCTACCCTTAGTTCTTTTAGAATTCTGAGATGAATCCCATCAGGCCCCATTGCTTTGTCCACCTTCAGTTTTAAGAGTTCTTTGAGAACCCTTTCTTCTGTAAATGGGCTGGTATCAACTTCTGTATCCAGAGTGTTTCTAATGTTTGTTTTAGGTACCTCCCCCTCTTCCTTTGTAAATACTGAGCAAAAATATTTGTTTAGCATCTCTGCCTTTTAACAGTCACCCTCTGCCCACCCTCCCTCCCTTTATTAAGCCTCACTATCCCTCCCTTGGTCTTCCTTTGCTCCCTGATGTAACAATAAAAGGTTTTATCCCCTTTCTTAACGAGTTGGCTATCTTTTCCTCGGTTTGGGCCTTTGCTGTTCTGTCTGCCTTCCAGCTTCCTTTTGCTTTAACTGATACAGTTCTCTGTCCTGCTCCTTCTGTGATTCCTTGCACTTCCTGAATGCTTTCTTTTCTCTTGAACCTTCTCTGCCACTTCCTTTGAGAACCATAGTGGTTTCTTACATCATTTTGTTTTGTTTATTTGCTTCACACAAGGCTTGTTACCTCTGTGATGGCAGTTTTATTATTCCCATTGTTCTTCCACCCTCCTTCCTGCCCATTTGCTAGTGCATTCCTTAGGCACTCACCCATTTCGCAAAGTCAGCCCTCTAAAGTCCAGTACTTTTGCCTTTGTATGACTTGACTCTATTGCTGTGTTTATTGTGAACCATACTGTTCGATGGTCGCTAGTTCCCAGATGGCTACCCACTTCTACATCTGTGATCCTCTTCATCTCCATTTGAGAGAACCAGGTCCAAGATTGCTTCCTCTCGAGTGGGCTCCAATACTAGTTGTCTAAGGCATGCCCCTTGCAGGGCATCTAGAATAACTCAATCTTAAGTGGCTGCAGCTGCACTCAGTTACATCTGGCATATTCAGATCACCCACATCAGCAATATCTCCCCTTTTCTGCCATTCTAAGTATACTTTCTATCATTTCCTTGTCCATTTCCTCCCCCTGAGAAGAGGTCTATGTATACTAACCCTGTGCGGATTGTGGTTCCATTGCGGTCTCAAATTTACCCACAGTGCTTCTTCTCCTCCCTGTTTTCCCTTTTTGTTCTGTTGCTTTGATTCCTTCCCTTATGTAAAGGCTACTCCTCCTCCTCTTTTACCCTCCCTGTCCCTCCTGTAGATAGTGTATCCTGGTATGTTTACGTCCCAGTCATGGTTTTGTGTGTACCATGTTTCTGTGACTGCCATGATATCCAGATGTTCCTCCTCCATCAAGGCCACTAATTCAGGAAGCTTGTTACTCAGACTATGGGCATTGGTACTCATTGCTCTCCATTTTTTGATGGCTTTACCTTCTGTTGCAGCATCCCCCACTGACCTTTCTACCTCGGTCTTTTTCTCATTTAGTACCCTGTTTTGTAGGGAGAGGCTGGGATTTTCCTGCTGCTTATCAGTGCCTCCCCCCTTGACTAGTTTAAAAGCTTGCCAATGAAGCATTTAAACCCATTGCTCAAAAGACTTGTTCCCTTCCTGGACAGATGCAGACCATCCTGCCAGTATAGGCTGGTGTCCCTCCAGGTGGAACCCCAGTCCCCAATGAAGCCAAACCCCTGTTCTCCACCATTTTTTCAACCATTCATTAAACTGCATGGTGCAAAAGTACCCTCGCCTCACTCATGCCATTGACAGGCAGCACCTCTAAGAAGGATACTGTGTGTGCTACTTGTCTTAGGCCCCTCCCAATTCTACAAAGTCCTTCTGCACTGCTCTAATCTCATGTTGAGCCAGTCATTTGTCCCTAGGTAGACAATGACATCCATCTCAGACTCCACTGTAAGCTGTTCTCGTGATCCTGAGGATCGCTTCCTCTCCCTCAAGCCATGGCACAGGCAGGCACCTTACTTCAGTTTCCCTGCTCCCCCAATTCTATCCCCTAATAACTGGGTCCCCACCAGGGCTGCTTCCTTTCCTTGTTGTGTCCTCTGCCTCCTTCCTGTGGGCCTCCCTTGTGATAGTTGTCCTCAGCCTCCTTAGTCTCTGTGCGGGTGCATCCATGGGGGAGCTATGCTCCCCAGAATGGTATATGGATTGTGGAGTGGAACAACTGACTGGGTGTGCCTCTGTCGCCATCCTCACCTCCCTGAGCCCACTGTGGTCCAACTGCTGTGCTTTCTTCACAACCTCTGAGGTAGTGGTGGCTCTGGTGCTCCCTGGATGGGGGAGGTTCCCTTCCTACTGTCCAGTGTGGCCTGGGGGAAGGTTTCCTTACTACTGTCCAGTGTGGCCTGAAGACGGGCAACTTCCTCCCTCAGGGCAGAGAGTTGTCTTCAAATAGGGCAGTATCTCAGCCTCCAGAAAGACTCCCGGAAGACTGCTGCCCCACAGCCATTACATTCTTTTCTCCCACATGTTTATCTACTTTTTTTTTGTGTGTGTGTGTGTGATTGGTTTGTATAAGAAATATATATATATTATACAATGTATGCTTATATTGTCAGTGCAGTGAGCTAGAGAGGATATGACTGTGATATGCACCTTGCACTCTTGAGGAAATGATGTCAGAACCCCAGGTATAAAGGAACTATTTCCAGGGGTGGGTGGGGTGAGGGATGGGAAGGGGTTGGGCCTAAATGGTGCCCTCACAAAACAATCAGCTAAGAGCTCTGACCCACCACTGCGATGAGTGCCCTCCTGTCAGCAAGATACCCTACACAATTTGACAGAGAAAATACCCTGTTAATCAAACAGAGAAAATCCAGACATCCAAGTCAGACACGGGTAAAAGAGGAGACCTTTGTTATGTTTATAATGCAACAAATGTTGCATTATGGGAATAGTCTGGACTGTGTCGGAAAAGAAAAACAAGGATAAGGACTAGTGTCCACCCACTGCAACTAGTTGGGGAGAACTGTAATATATCTAGACGGGGAAGATGGTTTACCCTTAGTGTGGTAAACATATGGAATGCGCTGCCCATGGAGGTGGTGAATGTAGATAGTCTGGCTACTTTCAAACACCAGCTTGATAGATACATGGGGAATAAAAAATGGGAACACATCCACTGACAAGTGGCAGGCCCATATATGGCTTCGTAGCTATTGGACCTGTATTACTACTTATGAACCTACTTGTGTTATGCCAGTTATTGAACACAGTTTCATTTTCTTTGTTTGGGAAGTTGTTCTGCCTATATTGTACTATATGTTGCTGTGTAATTGTCTACTACCTTTGTGTTTGCTTTATCTGGCCCATACCAGGCCTGAAAATTATGTTTGGATCCCTGCCCCAGCCTGGTTATCAAATAAATAAATAACTGAGAGAAGGAACAAAACAAACCATAGAGAGTCATATTTCATACAACAAGTGGTGAAATCTTGAAATTCATTGCCTGATCTACTAGTTTCAGCTACAGACGTTAATGCTTTTAAAAGGCTATTGGAGAACCACATAGTAAACAGGAACTAATATTCCACTGAGTAGCTGGGAAATAGGCAAAAAGGACTGCTGGCCTGTTCCTAGTCCTACTTATTTTAGTAACCTTAGTACAAAATTACAGAAATTGCACCAGTGATTATTAATTAAATTGTCAGATCTTTTCCGGCATTCTGCCATCATTCTTTTAGTATATGTATGAATAATCAGGATAAGAGAAGCCTTAACATACAGATTAAATAAAGCAAATTGAAAATAGTACAGGGAGTAATTATAAGAAAAATACAAGTTCTGTAGATTTATTGATGTTATATAAAATGCCAAAATCCATGAAATTCTTTGGTTTTAATTGTGTGTGAACATTACAATTCCAGAATTTTACTGACTTTTCTGGAAAAACGCAAACTTAATGGCCTCAAAAATGTATTCTTAAGAAAAATGGTGGGGATTGAGGGGGGACACTTTGGAGAATCCAAAACATGTCAAAGGATCAAAGCCAAAAGAGGCTAGCTTGACCTAGCCCACTGTCTCTTCTCAACACTCAGACGGCAAAAGAAGTGAGGCAGATAGGATTTCACAGGGGAGAAGTGCAGAGCTGTGGGAGAGCACATTTAAAGAAAAAGAGATCCTTGGAGCACAGCAGCAGGGGGAGTCAGCAGTGAACCATATGCGCGCATGGCAATAAAGTAAAAGATTTTGCAAAGGGGGCTATGTGGATAATTTCACTTTGTCAGCTAATGGTGCAATTAAAAGGGCAAAGGAGGAAGAATCTTGGTGAACACTAGACCAATGGACTTAGCACGTCCCATTAAGAGATGAGTTGGGCTCAGGTCCCATTCGCAATATGTGGGCCAAAGCTTTGAAATCACCTTGCAGACCTCAACCCCTTCCATCCTAAACTGTTGGATCTGTGCTATGGAGTCCAGTGCCTTGGGAACAGCCTCATTATAGGCTGAAACTGCCTCATTCAGGCCTGCTGCACATGCAACATTCACACCAGATAGATCCATCATCACTGTCAGTCTCTCTGAAGACAGTCCCTTTGAATGGTGGTAGTAGACCATCTCCACAGGGTAAGACACTAACAGGGGGCCCAAATGAAACCTCACTGTGCAATAATCTAACCAGAGTGACCAGCTCAATCCTAAGGTTGAACACTTCAAACTGGCCAGCCCGCTATTGCAAGGGTACGATGTAGACCTGTGACATCAGTGACCCGGGTTCGGGAATGGACCTGGGCTGTCAAAGGGCTAGCTGGGGAGAGAAGGATTGAGAGTCTGGTGGCAGCTCTCCTTCTCCAGGGGGAGGAGGGTGGTGGAGTGTATGGTATTACAGGGACAAATGGCTGGGGGTACTTTATCTATGCCAATGGCAATACATTCGAGGGGTGGGACAGATGCTGGTCATCATTGCACATCATCACCCTGTACATCAGGGAGAAAAAAACACAGCTGCCAACCACCTACATGATGCCCACCCTCTGCTCTGATTAGTCTCAGGCTGGCTCCCTGACCTATTCGATTGTTCGTATCACTATAGGGGGATGGTACCATGACCCTGCCCTGGGGGGCAAACCAGGGGGTATCAGGGAACCGTGGCTAATGTGGGACACAGGGAGCAGGAGGGTCCATCACTGGGTGGAGGAGCAGCTAATAAAAAAAAAACACCTCAAGCTCCAGTGAGAACACTAAGCCCAAACCACAAGCATGGCTGTGCGTCACAGAAGCAATAGTTTGTGCAAGGCCTAGTGAGGACATCAGCTGAAGGAAGTCATAACCAAACTGCAAATGTTTGTCATCGATCCAGGCATTGAAGTCATGAAGTCACCTGGAACCAACTGTCTGGGTGATTCCAACACCTTCTTGGCAGTGAAGTCTGCAGCTTCCTGCCTTAATGTCTCCTTGCACCCTAGAGGCCAGTATACCAGGAGGATTCTGCAGCCTGTACATGGACCGGCACACATGGCTATGCATTAAAATGACAGAGTGACACTCAACAGCTACACAGAGAAGTTTAAGTCGGATCTAAAACAGATGGCCACACCCACACCTCTGCATTTCCTCCTTGGGCAGTGCTGTGTAAAAAAACCCTGCCGGGACCAATACTTCCAATACTGGACTTGCATCATCCTCCAACCACATTGCTATAATGCAAGCCAGATTTAGCCTGCAATAATAGTGGTCTTGTCCCTGATCGATCTGGCATTGCATAGCACTGTTCGATGGGACTTGTGGAGGTTGCAGACCCAGCAGCTACCTGCCCACACAGTGGTCAGCAAAGATGTGGGGGAATGCCTGAGTGGAGGTTCTGGGGTGGGGAGATACCCCCAGAGAAGGAGGATGAAGCAACTTTTAGTGGGGGACTCACTTGTCAGGAGTATAGAGTTGGGGAAAGGAAAGGGTGCAGAGAGGGAGGTTAAGTGGCTGTCCGAAGCATCAAGTCAGAGGGATGGCAAGTGTATCCAACAGATTGCAAGGGCAGTAGAAGGAAGAGGGAGCTGGATGTCATTGTCCACCCAGGGACAAATGACCTAACCTTGGATGGAATGGAAGGCAGTGCAGGAATCAGTTTAGAGACTGGGTGAGGTTCTTAGGCAGGTAGTACTCACTGTAGCCTTTATGGAAATGCTACCTTTCCACAACAGGTGGAAGGAAAGGAGCTCTATAGTAAGGCCATCAACTCATGGGTGGAGGTTAGAGAAATCCTGAGAAAAATAATTCACATCAGAATGCAAGACAATCAGGGTAGCAAGGGATTAGCAAGGGAAGAAGGGGGGATAAGGAGCAGGCAATATAAAAAGGAGAAGAAGGGAAACAGCTAGAAAAAGAGAGAAGGGACAAGAGAAGGACTAACAAAATATGGACAGGCATGCATGACAATGCTAGAAGTCTGGGAAATAAGGTACCAGGCCATGAGGTCACCATGGCTGAAGCAGACCTGGATATTGTAGCCATAACCAAAACACGGTGCACTGACAACCATGACTTGGAAATTATCATACCAACTACATGATGTTTAAAAGAGAGGGTAGGAAGGAAAGGTGGGGGAGTGTTGCTTTATGTTAAGGAAAACATTAAAGCGACAGTGGTACAGGGTATGCAAAGGGGGGGTTAAGCTGTTGTGAGTCATCCATGATATAGGAAACAGACCCACCATTCAGATAGGAGAGGTATTTATGCCTGCAACACGAAGGGAGAGTTTAGACAAAAATAATGGTGAGGTGGTGCTGGTGGGCAATTTTAATCTGCTAGATGTAGAGCGGAGCCTCCCTGCTGCACCATTAGCTAGAAGTAGAAACATGTTGTGCTCCTTGCAGGGGGCATTCCTCAGGGGCATTTCTCAGGCAGCTGTTCAGTGAACCCAAATGGGGTGGGACAGTACTGGAGCTGGTGATTACTAATGGGACAGTGTTTTGGACATTGGGGTGGGAAGTCATCTCAGGATCAATGACCGTCACACAGCACCTTAATACAAGAACAACAGCAAAATCCAACCATACAAGGGTGAGGGTCTTGGATTTCAGAATGGCTGACTTTACAAAGATAGGAGAACGCCTCCAAGAAGATCTGGCCAGGGGAAATTGACCTAGGTGGGGTGGAGGGCAGGCAGGCCGGATTAAAAGAGGGCATACTGAAGGCAACATACCTGCATGTCAAGCAAATAAGTAAAAGCAGAAGGAAGAGGAGACTGTTATGGTTCTCCAGGAAAATGACAGAAAAGGTAAGGGCAGAAATAAAGGCATTCAGAAGGTATAGAAAGACCCAGAGAAAAGAGGACAGGAAAGTGTATCTGGGAAATGGAAGAAGGCAGGCAACGTAGTAAGGAGCACAAAGGTGCTGGGGTCTTTCTCTAAAAAAAAAACCAAAAAACTAGGTCACTAGATATCTGTAACCCCCCACTACATTACACAGTTAGCTACCTCTGGCACCCTTAACTTCAGAAAACATTTAGACAGTTGGTATCATCCCCAGCTTTGGAAATGTGTACCAGACTTATTAATTCTAGAGGTCAAAAGGGGGGTGTACAGACGCAAAAATTACCTATTAGGTATTTACAGTAACCAGGTCCTGAGGAGAGAACTGTTTGGTAGGGTTGTGCTAGATCTGTACCTCTGGACTGATACCCAGCAACTCCACACAGGAACTATTAATATAACTGTCCAAATCATAGTTGGGGTTCTAGAGTGTGATTTTATTCCAAAAGATGTTCTCTAAAGCAAGGGTGGGCCCCCAAGGTTACACATTGTGGTACTAGGAACCTGTAGAATAAAAAGCAACTGAATCTGACAGAACAGGGTTTTATTTAACTCTAAAAACTGATTAACATTTTGCTCATAAAATTTCTAAAACTTTGTGAAAATGCGTAGCACTTGCCTCACTGTGTTTAACAAACATAACACTTCTAGAAAACCTACATAAATACTTTCTGTACAGTTAGTATTGTCCCAAGGAAAAAAACTGCTAATCAGTTATTTAAAACCCTGCAGAAAACTCTTTGTTTTCTGTGGTCGCACAGGCCTCTACTAACAGACACCAGTCAAACGTTTTAGTGCATAAAAAATGCTTTTTTCTAACATGTATCATTTTATTGTCCAAAATGATACAAAATGTACAGATATTTACAGAAAAGAAATATAATATGGTGTTAAATCTTGCACACCAATGAAAATACCAAGTCCATACATCAGGTAAGTCCTCTTCTTAACTTCCCGCTCTTCTCCGTATATACAATATCTTATAATACTTTTTCAGATGTGTAAACACTCACACCTCCTCACTCCTGGCTAGTCAGAAGACACTGACCAACATCTCTATCTATAGCTCCCTGGTAGGAAGATTTTATAGTGAATCATTATGACCTCATAGTCATGTGACCAACCAATCTAGACATTAAACCCTTTTCTTCTGTTAGGGGAAGGTTCACAATGCTGTAGGTTCCCTTAATAATATGCCACCTTAATTCCACATACCTCTATAGAAATACTAAATACAAAAGATGTGAATCTACTAAAAAGAACATTAATTAGGGATTTGGGCATCATCAGGGGCTCATAGCCCCTCCCCCTCTAGGTGACATCACTATACTTTTCCCATATAAACAGCCATTCATTGGGCTGCCATCCCTATAGAAGGTTCCTCCCAAACTAACAGGGCTATATGCAGGTAAAAACATTTTAAATGCATTTGCTTCCTTAAATAGTTCTATTCTTCATAATTAAACAGTCTTTCACATTTTGGTACAGTCTAGAACACATTTTAGCTTGCTAGCACTGATTTACTCAAGGCTTGAATTTTACTTTTCAACCCGCCGCCTTTACTTTTCAGCCGTTGGCCACTCTTTCAGTTAGGCTTCACTGAAACAACTCCTCTGCTTAGTGAGCTGTCTTTTAACAAATAACCAGTTTTCTTTACAGGCTATGCTACAGGACACTCTGTTGCCTGCAAGAACTTTTATTTTCTTTTTTAACTCTTTACTTTGAAACGGATATTTTATTTTACAGCGGAAAGGAAACGGAGCATGTACTGCTGCTTTGGCAACCTGCTATTGCTCCCTCACAGGAATCGCAACCGCTGCATTGCGATTCACTTTGCCACAATAGTGTCTATCTTTTTATGGAGCCGAGGCTCCTAAAACAAGTCTGCCTGCATGACTGTGTGCACAACTCCTGTGTGAGTGTGCGATCATGCTGTCAGACTGTGCACAAATGTGCGCTCATGTGCAGAGCTCCGCATTAGCGAGCAGCTTTAAAACAAGTAGCGTTACTATTTCAACAACATGGACAAACTTCCTGACTTTCACAAGGCACATTTTAAACCAGCTTCTTTATACATACGAGAGTGTTTAACCAATGGACAGATGCTTGGAACTTAGATAAGAGTTTTTATAAAGGGATAGTATAGTTGAAGAAAATGTCAGGTTGGCCACCTTGGCATAAAAGTTAAAGGATAGTTTAGAAAAAGAGTTTTAGGGAGAGAGAACAGAGTAAAAAAATGATATATTTCTAAGTTCTGTGTGGTTCTTATATCTCATCCTGTTTCGGAGAACATTGAACATCTTATACTGACATTCCTATATTTCATAGGACATTTACATTTCTTCCAATGGCACTGGTTGCAACTGTAAACACTTTACTCACAGAACTGGGCAGTAGTAGGGGGACCTCCTCCACCCAGGAAACAGCACTGCCTCAGAGGTTGCCAAGAAAGAGCAGCAGTTGCACCACAGTGGGCTCAGGGAGGTTGAGGTTGGTAGAACAGAAGCATATCCCTTCAGTTGTACCACTATGTAATCCATAAGCCATTTTTGTGGAGAATAGTTTCCCTATGGAGGCACCCACAGAGGATACTGAGGAGGTTGCTGGCAGCCATCACAAGGGAGGCCCACAGGAAGGTGGCACACGACATCACAGGTGAAGGAAGCAGCTCCTGGTGGGGGACTCACTTATTAGGGGGATATAACTAGGAGGACAGGGGAAAGTGAAGTATGGTGCCTGCCTGACACCATGGCTTGGAGAGACAGGAAGCAAATCTTCAGGATCACAAGAGCAGCTGCATGGGAGACAGAGCTAGACATCATTGTCCACCTAGGGACAAATGACTTGGCTGTGCAGGGGATTAGAGCAGTGCAGAAGGAGTTTGTGGAGTTGAGGAGGTGCCTTAGAAAAGTAGCACACACAGTATCCTTCTTGGGGGTGCTGCCTGTCTATGGCATGGGTGAGGCAACGGTACTCCGCACCATGCAATTCAATGGATGGTTAAAAAACTGGTTCAGAGAACAGGGCTTTGGCTTTATTGGGGACTGGTGTTCCACCTGGAGGGATACCCGCCTATACTGGCATGATGGGCTGCATCTGTCTGGGAAGGGAACCAGTTTCCTGGGTGATAGGTTCAAAGGCTTCATTGGCAAGCTTTTAAACTAGCCAAGGGGGGGGCACAGATATGAAGCAGTAAATTTCCAGCCACCCTCCACAAAACAGGGTAGTTAGCGAGGTTAACACCAAGGTAGAAAGGTCAATAGGAAGTCGGACAGGGGAAAATGGAGAATGCAAAGGCAGTAAGGGCAGGGATGGGGCTACAGGAGGTAAAGTCATCAAAAAGTGGAGAGTAACGAGTACCAATGCCCGTAGTCTGGGCAACAAGCTTCCAGAACTAGTGACTTTGATGGAAAATGAACATCTGGATATTGTGACAGTCACAGAAACATGGTAGACACAGAACCATGACTGGGATGTAAACATACCAGGGTACACAATCTACAGGAGGGACAGGGATGGTAAAAGAGGAGGAGGAGTAGCTCTCTATGTAAAGGAAGGAATTGAATCAACAGAACTAAAGGGTAAATGGGAAGGGGAGGATAGGAGGCACTGTGGATCAACTTGGGCACAGGCAATGGCACCACAGTCCACACAGGGGTTGTATACAGACCCCCATCTCAGGGGAGGAAATGGACAAGGAAATGACAGAAGGTATCCTTAGAATGGCAGAAAAAGGAGAGCTATTGCTGATGGGGGCTTGAACATGCCAGATGTTAACTGAAGTACATTTGCTGCAGCCACATCCAAGAGCTGGGTAATTCTTGATGCCCTGCAGGGGGTGTGCCTTAGACAACTAGTGTTGGAACCCACTCAGGAGAGAGCAATCTTAGACCTCGTACTCTCAAATGGAGATGGAGAGGATCATCAATTTAGAAGTGGGTAGCCATCTGGGAACTAGTGACCACCAAACAGTATGGTTCTCAATAAACACAGCAATAGAGACAAGCCATACAAAGGAAAAGGTCCTGGATTTTAGGAGGACTGGCCTTGCCAAAATGGGTGAGTGCCTAAGAAATGCACTAGCAAATGGGCAGGAAGGAGGGATGGAAGAACAATAGGGAATAGTCAAAACTGCCATCACAAAGACAACAAGCCTTTGTGTGAAGCAAATAAACAAAACAAAAAAAAATTAAAAAATCACTATGGTTTTCAAAGGAGGTGGCAGGAAAGGTTAGGGAGAAAGAGATAGCATTCAAGAAGTACAAGGAATCGCAGAATCAGCAGGACAGAGAACTGTATGGGTTAAAGCTGAAGAAAGCATGGAAGGCAGCCAGAATAGCGAAGGCGCAAACTGAGGAAAAGATACCCAACTCAAGAAGGGGGATAAAACCTTTTACAGGTACATCAAAGAGTGAAGAAAGACCAAAGGAGGGATAATGAGGCTTAAAAAAGGGGAGGGGCTTGGCAGAGGGTGACTGTGAAAAGGCAGAGATACTGAATGAATACTTTTGCTCAGTATTCACACAAGAAGAAGAGGGGGAGGTACCTAAACCAAACAATAACAGAACTCTGGACAGGAATTTCAATACCAGTCCATTCACAGAAGAAAGGGTCATGAAGGAACTCCTAAAACTCAAAGTGGACAAAGCAATGGGACCTGATGGGATTCACCCCAGAATTCTAAAAGAACTAAGGGGAGAACTAGTGACACCATTGACTACCCTTTTTAACAAATCATGGGAGGATGGTGTGGTACCAGAGGAATGGAGGAGGACAGATGTGATTCCTCTTCACAAATGTGGGAGCAAAGCAGAGGCAGGAAACTTCAGACCTGTTAGCTTAACCTCAGTGATAGGAAAAATAATGAAATCACTTCTGAAAGAAAGAATTGTTGAGTACCTAGAGGCCAGTGGGGCACAGGACCCAAGACAGCATGGATTCACAGCAGGAAGGTCTTGTCAGATGAATCTAATAGAGTTCTTTGACTGGGTAACCAAAGTAATAGACCAAGGAGGGACTGTGGATATGGCCTACCTAGACTTTAGCAAGGCATTTGACACAGTTCCACACAAAAGATTAATAAACAAGTTAGTCTGCCTGGGGATGGGTCCCAGGGTGGTAGCCTGGGTAACAAGCTGGCTGAACAACAGGACCCAGAGGGTAATAGTAAATGGAGTACACTCTGAAGAAAGGGGGGTCACTGGTGGGGTACCACAGGGTTCAGTATTGGGATTGGTTCTCTTTAATGTCTTTATAGATGACATTGCAGATGGGCTGGAAGGAAAAGTATGCCTCTTTGCAGATGACACAAAGATGTACAACAGGGTTGATGCACAAGAAGGGGTACAAAGGATGAGAAGGCATTTGGCAAGATTGGAGGAATGGTCAAAAATATGGCAGTCTTAGATTCAATGCAAAAAAGTGCAAAGTAATGCGCCTGGGAAACAGAAACCCAGGGGAAGAGTACACAATTGGGGTGGTACTAACAACAACACAGATGGAAAGGGACCTGGGGATAGTCCTATCAGATGACCTTAAGGTAGATAAGCAATGTGAGAAGGCAGTAAGGAGGGCTGGGGGGTACTTGGATGTATAGGGAGAGGCATCACCAGTAGAAAACAGGAAGTTGTTATCCCTTTATATAGACAGTTGGTGAGACCCCATCTGGAGTACTGCATACAGTTCTGGAGACCTCATCTCTGCAAGGAAATAAACAGGATGGAGGCAGTCCAGAGGAGGGCAACTAAAATTGTGCAGGGTCTGCAACATAAGCCATATGAAGAGAGAGACTAAAGGAGCTTAATTTGTATAGCCTTGAGGAAAGGAGGGTGAGGGGGGACATGATAGAAATGTTCATGTACCTTAAGGGAATCAACAAAGTCCAGGAGGGGAGTATATTTATGAAAAAGAGAAGTAGAAGAACAAGAGGGCATCATTTGAGGATAGAGGGGGGATGGCTCAGGGGCAACATGAGGAAATACTTTTTCATAGAGAGGGTGGTGGACACATGGAACCACCTTCCTGGGAATGTTGTGGGGTCAAAAACAGTGGGGGAATTCAAAAATGCATGAGACAGACATAAGGCAATTTTAATGAGGGGTAGGAGGAAGTAAGATGTTGGGTAACTTGAAACTGCTGTTTATCAGATAGGTAGGAATTGGGCAGACTAGGTGGGCCAAGTGGTCCTTAGCTGCTGTCAAAGTCTATGTTTCTATGTTTTCTCTTTCACCTTGTATTCCCATATTTCATAGGACATTTACATTACTTCTAGTGGCACTGGCTGCAACTGAAAACACTTTACTGACAGAACTCTTTCACCTTGTATTCCCATATTTACTAGGACATTTAACATTTCTTCCAGTGGCACTGGCCACAACTGAACATACATTTGGCTAATGACTAGCACAACCCACTTCATGGTGTAATATTCTCTTCAGACATTTGCCCTATGTCTAAAGTAACCAGGTGCTCTTAGTGAACCTGTAGTTGTGAACTGGTTACTCCAGATTGGAGGGGGGGTCTGCTCACCCTTTGCTCCTAAATCCATACCCAGCCATTCTTCAGAGTTACACCTTAAACATCTTGAATGCACTTGGAAACTGCTTAATTTTCAGAACTTTTGCATCCAGCATTTAAAGACACTGCACTAATAGTGGAAAAACTAAAGTCCCAAACATTGTGAATTAGTCATACCTCTGGACATCACACTTGTCAGCCATCTTTAAACTGAAATAAGTCTCAAACATCTGAATTCACAGAAAAATTGTGCATTTCCCTTTTAACCAGAGAGTACACCAGCATGAGTACTTGATTTCTGCAGAAAAAAGTCAGATCCTACTCACAGTGAGGACATTTCAGGCAGCTTCAAAACATCATGGATCAAAAGGGGGATTGCCCCTTGGATCCATCTACTAGCAGTCCTTTTCACCCCTCCAGGGATGCAAGTGAGGCGATCCTGCTGTAGACAACAGTTTCCACCACTTCTCTTGGCAGACTGGAGAATATCAGGATTAGGGTAAGAAAAGAGGGCCCTCCTCAGAGCCCTCAGCTGAGCAGTTCTCACTCCTCCAACTTCAAGCTACTGACACACACAGACTCTCTACACCGACTACCATTGCAAGATTCTAAACTCCCTCTCCACAGCTGGCAAAGGCTTATGCAGCTGTGAAAGTTCTAAATGAGCTCACCCTATTCCAGCTCAACTGAATCCAAGTATACAGAAGAGTGAGCAGATGAAAGCCCCATTTAACTAGTTGATAACTAGCTGCCTTTCCCTACCTAGCACTGATGCTGAGGGGATTCTAGTAACCCCAGGGGACTGGGTGGTCACATATCCATACATTTATATATAAAAAATAATGTAATCAAATTGTTTTGTAATGTGGATTAAAGTATTGTATGAATAAATAAGTTTCACAACATCATAATGTTTAGTTGTTTTTGTCTCCTTAATCAATGAAGACATTTCAAAAACATGATGCCTTTCTGTACTCCTTATTGTGATATTCCGGCACACACTCTGCTTTTGAAAACAGAACTGGAAAATTATGACAATGACAGGACATCCAAATATACAGCTAGAAAGTGCATAGGGACATTGAAATGAATCAGTAAATGTTGTGGTTATTTTGTTCCTCTGTATTTGAAAATACAAATCAACATATTACATGTTATACCAGTTGTCAATCATGTCACCTGCAATATAAAAACTATTGTACTCTGAAAGTAATTGCTTATGAACATTTGTTAGTACTGCCCAAGAAATGTGTACAATATAAACAATCACTCTGAGCTCCCTATTTATTATTGCATCATTTATTATTTATTAAAAAAAAATAAAACTATATTTACCTTGTAGTCAAAATGTTATGTTTGTTAATATTGGCTGTTTTTCACCTGAATGTTCCATTTGGGTGCATCATGTATGATCTTCCATTAGGGCATGTTACCATAGTTGGTGCACTATAAGTAGTGATCGTGGGAATGACTGTAGGACTGTGAGATAAGGCATTTTGAGGTGTTGTCCAAACGTCCCATGAGAGGAACACGTTGCAGACTTTGGCAGCTGTAATAAAAGTGAAACAAAACCCAATTTCCAGACATAGAATTGTAGTACTCGCCTTAATTGTTAATTATGGGTTAGTATAGAGAGAACGCAGTTTTCTGTACATGTAAAAATTATTGGACACACATGGCAGGAACATTGTTAAACAGTAAAAAGTTACTGTACTGTTACATGGGTCAAATATAAAGAAATAAAAAGTGTTCACTGGGCTTGTTTCTGTGTTGTACCTTATTAAAGAACATATTGTTTAAAAAATTGATGTGACACACAGGTGTACATGTAAAAATTATTCACGTGTGTGACGTCAGATGTCTTGCATGTGACTGGGACATTGTTAAACAATCAAAAGTTACTGTACTATTACATAGATCAAATATAAAGAAAAAGTATTAACTGGGCTTATTTCTGTGTTATATATTACTAAAGCACACATTGTTTAAAAAGTTATGTCATACACAGGTGCACATGTGAAACTTATACGTGACATCAGATGTCACTCATCAACAGGGACATTGTTAAACTCTAAAACAGGAAAAAATATATTTTATGTTCATTTTGTAAAAATAAAATATAGTTTTAAAAACCACACCACCACAATGAATTTCTTTTTTTTGTTTTTCTTAAAATTGAATTATTCATATTAGAGTTTATTTAAAGCTGTTTTAAGTGTCTGCCTAGAGATACAATTGATAAACTTCTCCAGCCATAAATGAATAACACGTGAAGACTTAATTATTACTAAGCATTGTCACAATTCCTGACATTGTCCTTCTCATTTTTATGGTAGTAGTGGGAAATGGCTAAACTTCCCAACCCCTCTTTTTTTTGAAAAGGAATATGATATAATGTGATTAAGCTAAACATGCGACTACAATAAACCTAAGATCCATAGTATATTAAGTTAACAATTTGAAATGTTGCCCAAGTGTTATATATGGTGATTTGAGAATTTTATTATTTTTATGTAATGTGGAATCAATACTGTATGTCTGCTGCATGTTCAGGTTTGCTGTAATAAAGCAGAGTTAAAAAAAATCCATTCTAAAAACAGTGTGCACATGTAGTGCCACAAATGTTTTTGAACTACAAAACTTAAAGTGAATTTCCAGCCTACTGCAGATTCTGTTTGGGCTTCATAGCCCAGTACCTTATGGAAGCATTAGCCAATTACTGCTAGAATTATAATTATAGTAAGTGGTTAGTGATAATTATTAAATGTTAGCAGAAGCTATCATACTCTGTTATATATGGGTGATTCTCACACGTGTATAACAGAGTTTAATTATACACATATGTGTATAATCACCTGTGTATATTCTGTATATAATGGAGTTTCATTATACAGATGCAGTATGTGTATAATCACCAGTGTGCAGTGGAATTTGGTCAAGCACTTTTTGCAAATATTTTAAAATAGAAGAAATCAAAATCAAAGGAACCAGTTATTATAAAAAATAAAATATGGGGAAGTAGGTATCAACTCAGATTTTATGCACACCGTCAGTGTGCAGCGCCTAGATAAACTCCTCAAGCTCTGCTCTCGGGGTTTATGGGGTATTGCATGCCTTGGGTGTGCATAAAATCCTTATCATTTTACACACTTCCCCATGCATTATTCTATATTTTAACTGCATCCCTTTAGCTAGGGAAGGGATTGTAACTGCAGCAGAACCCACAGCCAGTCAATCCCTTCCACATCTTCGTCTGCCGGCCGTGACCCACTGCTTAGACATTTTTGATGTCTAAACAGGGACAGTGCTGGGGCATGGTCCACACACATCTATGAGGACACTTTTTCAATGACATTTTACTTAAGTTTAAGCAGTCTTAGAGGGAAATAAAAGCCCGTAGTAGAAACAGAATTCTTTTGTGGTGTTGTGGTGATATTTAAAACTATGTTTTTCAAAGTAAAGATGAAATAATGTTTTACAGCATTAACAATTTCCCTGTTACCTGTGTTACTACTGATACCACATGTGTGAATAATTTTGACATGTACACCTGTGTCTGGCTTTACTTTTTTAAACAATGCATATGTAGGTGAGGACAAGTTGGGTGGGGGGGAGAAGAAGGCTTGCCTAGTTCTAGACCCCTTCAGGCTGCAGAGAACCCTTCCAGAGGTTAGAAACTAAGTAGGGGCAAGTTGGTAATGGAAGTAGGTTAGGGGTAGGAGTGAGGGAGTAAGCAGTGAAGGGAGAGGACAGCGTGCTGAGAAGCAGGCTCGGGGAGAAAGGTTTAATGGGGGTGTGAGTCACAGAGAGGAGCAGGGGTATAGGAGGACAGTTAAGGAGGGTTAAAGCAGGAGCATTTAGATGATAGAAAGTTATGTAAGGCAGAGGCTAGGGGTAGGAGTGAGGGAGTAAGCAGTGAAGGGAGAGGACAGCGTGCTGAGAAGCAGGCTCGGGGAGAAAGGTTTAATGGGGGTGTGAGTCACAGAGAGGAGCAGGGGTATAGGAGGACAGTTAAGGAGGGTTAAAGCAGGAGCATTTAGATGATAGAAAGTTATGTAAGGCAGAGGCTAGGGGTAGGAGTGAGGGAGTAAGCAGTGAAGGGAGAGGACAGCGTGCTGAGAAGCAGGCTCGGGGGAGAAAGGTTTAATGGGGGTGTGAGTCACAGAGAGGAGCAGGGGTATAGGAGGACAGTTAAGGAGGTTAAGCAGAGCATTTAGATGATAAAAGTTATGTAAGGCAGAGGCTAGGGGTAGGAGTGAGGGAGTAAGCAGTGAAGGGAGAGGACAGCGTGCTGAGAAGCAGGCTCGGGGAGAAAAGGTTTAATGGGGGTGTGAGTCACAGAGAGGAGCAGGGGTATAGGAGGACAGTTAAGGAGGGTTAAAGCAGGAGCATTTAGATGATAGAAAGTTATGTAAGGCAGAGGTTAGGGGTAGGAGTGAGGGAGTAAGCAGTGAAGGGAGAGGACGAGGCTGAGAAGCAGGCTCGGGAGAAAGGTTTAATGGGGTGTGAGTCACAGAGGAGCAGGGGTATAGGAGGACAGTTAAGGAGGGTTAAAGCAGGAGCATTTAGATGATAGAAAGTTATGTAAGGCAGAGGCTAGGGGTAGGAGTGAGGGAGAAAGCAGTGAAGGGAGAGGAGAGTGTGCTGGGAAGCAGGCTTGGGGAGGAAGGTTTAAAAAGGGGATGTGAGTCACAGAGGGGAGCAGAGGTATAGGAGGACGGTTAAGGAGGGTTAAAGCAGGAATGGTTAGATGAGAGAAAGTTATATAAGGCAGAGCCTAGTGGTAGGAGTGAGGGGATAAGCAGTGAAGGGAGAGGAGAGTGTGGTGAGAAGCAGGCTCGGGGGGAGGAAGGTTTAATAGGGGATATGAGGCACAGAAAGGAGCAGAAGTATAGGAGGATGGCTAAAGGGGAACTGTCATCAACAGGGTTTCTTAATGTCTCAGAGTACATAAAAAGCTGATTTGTGTGATCCATTGTATTTATGTGCGAGTCTTTGTAGTCCAAAGTTATTCATATGGAAATCAGCCTGTAAATTAGGGCTGGGGGCAACCATATGTTTTAGGCTCCTGGCAGAAAAGGATGTCGCCGAAGAACATGGCCCTCCATTTAGTGTAGGTTAAATTGGAAATCATCTGTTTTATTAAGTGTGTTTAATGTGCTATTACAACACTTTCTACATTTATAGTAATTGTTTTGTATGTGCATTCAGACTAATAAGTTACCACTTTTCCATTTCAAACTGTTAGTAATATTAATCCATCTTTAGGATTGCACTATCCTCTAGGCTATACTGCCTGCTGATCATTAAAAACTGTACATCTCAAGGCTGGCTCTGTGGTGTCAGCAGGTATTGGAGACCCATGTCAGGATTTCTAAACCTTGGCTATGTTCATGTCAGTGCAGCTTTCTGGGGATGCCACAGCATTGACTTCTGTTTTATTCCATTCTCTCTCTTACAGCCTTTTCTCTTGCAATTTCAGATGTGAACTCAGGACGTCAAGATGCAAATGTTGCTACTTACCTACTGGCCTGGCATCATGGGGCCAGCCTTGAAATGTGTAGTTTTTGATTTACAACTGGCAGTACAGCCTAGAGGTTAAAACCAAGAGCTGAGAACAAGCTCCTTTCATCCAGCAGAATAGGTTTTCATTCCATCATGCTCTTCTTGTATATTGTGTGACCAGAACAAGTCACTTACCTCCGCGTGGTCTCAAAACACACCCAGGAATAAATTGAAGTCATGTGCCTTTCCTGAACAAAGACAGTAAAGATTATCCGCGCACACACATGCTATGATTCTGAAAATAATATGCTCTTTCTATCCAGATTTGACTTAAAAGGAAAAAAAAGTGACACATTATTAGTTTATTAATTGCAAAAACATAGATGGATGACATTGTTAAAATATGCATAATCGGAACTGCATTGTTAAAATATAGAATAATAGGTGGGCGGGTGTAATCAGAATTTCACACACACACACACACGGTATGGGATGCTACATTAACCCCAAGGGCAAAGTCCAAGAGATTTATAAAAACATCCCACACCAAGGGTGTGTGCAGAATTCTGTTTTTTACACCCACCTACCCATATACTGTATTATTTTATTTAATTAATGGTGATATTTTTTCCCTTTCAGGACAGTTCAATTAGTGCAACACTTGTCTCAGAGATATACACACAAACACATGCACGCACACTTCACACACATATACTCCCTTTTTTCCTTTCTTTTTTACATTACAATGGGAATGGCATTCCGGAAAGTTGCGGTCCATTAGCAGAGCTGCAGTGTGTAAGCCACGCTCAACGGGCATGAGCGGCAGGATCAACCAGATTCATTTGTTTCCTTTAGCGTAGAAAATCCAATTCCATCTAAAGTATTTCAGTAAGAAACTGCTTTACTTTAAATTTTGTCAAAAAAGTCAAATGACTCTTTTAATAATGCATTTCATGTTATGCATGTCATAACAATGTTGCCCATGTGTTTTTGCAATTAATAAACAATTAATGGTGTCCTAACTTTTTTTATTTTCAAATCAACATTGCTTAGAATGTTTTCACAATCTTTGAGAAAGGCACACAATTGCAGTACAGCTTGTTTCTGCTGGGTGTGTTTTAGGACCACAGGGAGGATAAGTGGCATGCTGTGGTCACACAATATACAAGTAGCACATGTTGGAATCAAACCCCATTCTGCTGGATGAGCAAAGCTTGTTCACAGCTCTTTAACCTCTTGGCTATGCTGCCAACTGTTAATCAACAACTACACATTTCAAGGCTGACCCCATGATGCCAGGGCAGTAGGTATGTAGCCACATTTGCATCTTGTAGACCTGAGTTCACATCTAAAAGTGTAAGAGAGAGAATGGAGTAAGACAGAAATTGGTGCTGTGACAGCCCCAGAAATTTGTACTGCATGAGCACAGCTAGGGTTTAGAAATCCTGATATGGGGCCCTAATACCTGTTGACACCACAGAGTCAACCTTGAGATATGTTGTTTCTAATGATCAGCTGGCAGCTGGCCTAGAGGTTAAAGCAATCCTAAAGATAGATTATTTTTATTAACAATTTGAAATGTAAAGGTGATAACTCACTAGTTTCAATGCACATGCAAAACAGTTATTATAAATCTAGAAAGTGCTGTAATAACACCTTAAAACACACTTAATAAAACAGATGATTTCCTATTTAAAATGGAGGGCCAAGTTCCTCTACGACATCATTTCCTGTCAGGAGCCGAAAACACATGGCTGCCCCAGTACTTAATTACAGGCTAATTTACATATGAATAACTCTGGACTGCAAAGACTCACACATAAATACAATGGCCCACTCAAATTAGCTTCTTTTTTTTTTTTGCATGATCTGTTTATCCCACTACATGCTGCAGTGTCCCCCACTCCTTCAGGCTGCCAAGGCCCCTGACTTACTCCTACTAACCCCTCTCGAGCTCCCTCTGTCCTTACATCGGAGCCGACCCCAGCATAACCCTGCACCAGGTGGGTCCCTCTCCTCCGAGTAGGAAGGCACATGGGGAGATTGCCAGCACACTCACTATTAGGTCCTGGGGTGCTGCTGAGGCAGAGAAGCCTCCCTGGAGGTCTTCCGTGGCATTGGAAATCGACAGTTATCATCATCCAGATGACCCTGAAGCTGTTTTTCTGGTTTCTTGTGTTCCTCCATCATGCCACTCATGCAGTGCCTCCAGTCTCCACTGGGGGCCCCTGTTGAGTGATGCTTCCCTAGTCCTCACCCCAGAAGAGAAGTGCAGTCCTCTGGATGCGCAATCCTCTCCTCCCCCTTGCCGACCCTCAGCACCCAAGTCTGTTTCTGAACCTGGGTCACCAGCATGGTTCGAGGTAAGGCACCAGCACCTCAGCCTTCTGCACTACTGGGCCAGTGTAAATTAGCTTTTTATGGACTTTCAAACATTAAGAAACCCTGTTGATGGCAGTTCCCCTTTAAGGAGAGTTAAAACAAGATCAGTTAGATGAGAGAAAGTTATGTAAGGTGGAGGCAAGGAAGTAGGAGGAGGAGTGCTGTATTTGGGGTAGAAAGGAGTTCCAGATGTGTAGGAAATGATGGGTAAAGCCTGACTGACTGAAGAGAGTGGTTCAGTGGGGGACCTGCAAAGTGTGAGTGTCAGAGGATCGGGGGGGGGGAGGGTGAGCAAAAGAGGTAGGTGAGAATTTCTCCTAATCAAAATTTAGAAGTGAGTTTGGCATAGTGAGTTTGGCACTTGTTGGCAAATGGGGGAAGGAAGAGAGTGTGGTAGAGGTCACATTGATAAGTGTGTGATGGAGCATCAAGGGTATATTGACAGAAGAAGTTAAAGAGAGTGTCCAGTCTGGTTAGGTAGGATTTGGGAGCAGTACCATAGACTACATCACAGTAGCTGAAAATAGGGAGGATAATCTTATGGACTAGTTCACAATGAAGGATGCAACTACAGTTCCCGATTAAGGCACCAAGCTTGGGGTGCAGTTTTTTCAGGATGGTGTCAATGTGTCCAAAGAAGTGGAGGTGTTGGTCCAACCAAACTGCAAGGTATCTGAATGAGGAGGTGTCCTCTAGGATTGTCCCATCAAGGGTATGGAAGATGGTAAATGGTGGAGCCTACAGAGTCTCTGCCTAGTGCCAAAGGTCATGGAGACAGTCTTTCTGGCATTTAGGAATACTTGATGTGAGGCAGACCATAGCTGAACCTGGTGGAATTCATGCTGAAGGGTAGTTGCTACATTGGTGGGGCATTTGCCAGAGGAGAACAGGACAATGTCATTGGCATACATCTGGATGGATGAGGAAGGGGAGCATACTGAGGCAAGTCATTTAGGAAGATGGAGAAGAGAATGGGTTCAAGCACAGAGCCCTGTGGGACTCCTGTGGAAATAGAGAGGGAGGGAGAAATTGTATCCTGGATCTTGACTGTGTTCTGCCTGAGAGGTAAGCTTTTGGGCAGAAGTAGACAACCCCTCAGTCATAAGTGAGTCAAGAAGTTGGGCATGGGAGAGAGTATCGGAAGCCTTAGTGAGGTCGACAAACATAGCAGAGGTTATGAGGCCATTATCCATCCTGGTGAGGATGGAGTCGGTGAGCCTGAAAATAGAGGTGATAGTGAAGTGGTTCTTCTGAAAACCAGATTGGAATAGGGTGAAAAAGGAAGCGTCCTCAAGGAAGGAGGTTAGTTGAGTGAGGACCAGTTGTTCCTGGTCTTTATTTTAACCCATAATCAACATGTAAGGTGAGTACTACAAAATTATATATAGAAATTGTGATTTGATTATTTTGTTTACCTCAGTGTCACACTAATGGCTCAGGTTTATCAGAGAATGACCCACAAGCTGAGGAAAGAGTAGCCTGGACAGTATAAAAGGGGGACAAGACATTTTTTCAGGTATGTTAGTAAGAAAATGAAGACAAAGGGAGGCATTGTACAATTACAAGGGGGGCTGTACAGAGGAGCACCAAGAAAAGGCAAATATCATAAACAAATACTTTTTCTCAATGTTCACAGTAAAAGGAGAATGGGAAGGATCACGAATAACCACCAAGGACCTGATGGGGAGGAAAGTGGACACCAGTCCCTTTTCTGAGTAGCAGGTTAGGAAAGCACTCCCTAATCTGAGGGTGGGCCAAACTGTGGGGCCACATGGGATGCACCTAAGAGTGCTGAAGGAACTCAGGGAGGTTCTAGCTTTACCCATGGCAGACTTGTTTAACAGTTCATTGGAGACTGATGTGGTCTAGAAGGTTTGAACAAGAGTGGGCATACTCCAATTTCACAAAAGTGGTAGCAATGAGAAGGTAGGAAATTATAGGGCTGACAGCCTGATGTAGGGAAATTGATAGAAACACTGTTAAAGGAAAGGTCCTTGGAACACCTGGAAGCCAACTGACTGCAAAGGCCAAGACACCATGACTTCACAGAAGTCTCCCAAATAGTCAGAACTGCAAAACTGCGGGGGGAGGGGGGTGTTGCAGATACAAAATGTGGGGCATCTTAAATTACACCGGTACAGAAAAGTACTGCACAGCACTCAGAAGTAAGATGCCTTTCCTAAACTGCTGACTTGTTATGGTGTAGAAAATAATTCCTTCTTACATCCTAAAGAATGGAATCAATAACAATTTATTGAAAAAAAAATTAAAATCCACAGAGTCAAAAGACAGCACAGGTGAAAAAACACACGTATTCCCTGACGCTTTGAGTCCGACTGAGAAAGGGTCAGTTAGTCCCAAAATGCCAGAGAACTGAATTTTTTCAATAAATTATTATTGATGCCACTCATCAGGCTGCAAGAATGAATTACTTTCTACATCTTAACAAGTCAGCAGCTTGGAAGAGCCATCTTACTGTTGAGTGGTGTGCAATACTTTTCTGTACTGGCTTCACATAAGGGAGGTCATGCCATACAACTCTAATAGATTACTTTTAAACTGGTAACCAAGGTGCTGGATCAGGAAGGGATGGTGGATGTGGCCTAATAGGATTTCAGCAAGGCTTTTGACAGCATCCACTTAGGAGGGTGGTAAACATGCTAAGTAGTTTGAGGTGGGCAATAAAGTAGTAACCTAAATGAGAAACTGGTTTGGGGATAAGAGGCAGAGGGTGGTAGTAGATAGAAATTGTTCTGAGGAAGGGACTGTGGCCAGCGTGGTAGCTCACGGGTCAGTAATGGGGCCAGACCTCTTTAATACAGTATCTTCATTAGTGACATCTCGGAGAAACTAGAAGGGAAGGTCTGTCCCTTTATGAGTGACATCTAGAGCTGCAAAAGAGTGGATACTCTGGGGGGTTGCAAAAGATGGAAAGAGATTTATAACTGCTAGAGGTGTGGTCAGAAGGTTTGGCAGCTAAGGTTTAATGCAAAAAGTGCAAAATAATGTATTTGGATCACATAAATTCAGGGTGAAGTACAAAATGGGGGAGAGAGAGAGAGAGAAAGAGAGACATGTGCAGTGATCAAGCAGGAAAGGGACCTTGGGTAATCATAAAGGATGACCTGAAAGTGGCCAGACAATAAAACAAAGTGACTGGGAGAGCTAGTGGGATGCTGGGGTGTATAGGTAGAGTATCGCCAGTGGTTAGAGGGAAGTGGTGTTGCCCCAATATAGATCATTGGTAAGACCTCACCTGGAGAACTTTGTCCAGTTTTGGAGATCACATCTCAGGAAAGACATAGAGTAGAGGCAGGCCAGAAGAGGGCTACCAAGATGGTACAATGTCTGCATCAAAAGCACCATGAGGAAAGGCTAAAGGAACTAAACCTGTACATAGAAACATAGATTTTGACGGCAGATAAGGACCGCTTGGCCCACCTAGTCTGCCCATTTCCCTACCTAATGGATAAGCTGCAGATCCTAGTTAACCAGCAGCCTACTTCTTCCTACCCCAACCCCCTAGAATTGCCTTATGACTGTCCCATGCATGCTTGAATTCCACCACTGTTTTTGACTCCACAACCTCTTCCGGAAGGCCGTTCCATGCATCTACAACCCTCCCTGTGAAAAAATACTTCCTAAATTACCTCTGAGCTGCCCCTTCTATCTTCAAATTGTGCCCCCTTGTTCTTGCACACCTCTTTTTTTGAAAGATGCTACCCTCTTGGACTTTGTTGATTCCCTTGAGGTACTTGAAAGTTTCTATCATGTCCCCCTCTCCCTCCTTTCCTCGAGGCTATACATATTAAGCTCCTTAAGTCTCTCTTCATATGTCTTCTGGTGCAGACCCTGCACCATTTTAGTTGCCCTCCTCTGGACAGCCTCCATCCTGTCTATGTCTTTGCAGAGATTGGGCCTCCAGAACTGCACGCAGTACTCCAGATGGGGGTCTCACCAACTGTCTGTACAGAGGGATAATAACTTCCTGTTTTCTACTGGTGATGCCTCTCCCTATGCTTCCCAGTATCCCCCAGCCCTCCTTGCAGCCCTCTCACATTGCTTGCCCACCTTTAGGTCATCTGATATGACTACCCTCAGGTTCCTTTCCAATTTTGTTGTTGTTAGTATCTCACCCCCCATTGTGTACTCTTCCCCTGGGTTTTTGTTTCCCAGGTGCATTACCTTTGCACTTCTTAGCACTGAATCTAAGCTGCCATACATTTGGCCATTCCTCTAACCTTGCCAAGTCCCTTCTCATCCTTTCCACCCCACCTTGTGCATCAACTCTGTTGCAGATCTTTGTGTCATCTGCAAAGAGACATACTTTTCCTTCCAGTCCCTCTGCAATGTCTCTTGTACCAGAGGAGAAAGGGCATATGATTGAGACCTTCAAATACCTCATGGAGCTGACCAACATACTGGTGGCAGGTATTTTTTTGAAGAAAGGATATTCTAAAACAAGGGTCATGACATGAAGCTGGAAGTGGTTAGATTCAGGAGAGATTTCAAGAAATACTTCTACACAGAAAATGTGGTGGATGCCAGGAACTGTCTTCCAGAGGAGACAGTGGGGTTCAAAACAGTGGTGGGATAAGCCTGTTATAGGCACAAAGGAATCATATGGGATAGGCTAGGGGTGGAAGACAGAGTACCTTAGCCTAGAAGGGTCTGCAGCAAAAACAATCACAATGATAAAGGGCAAACCAGATGAACCAAGCAGCCCTTATCTCTTATCATTTTTTGTATTTCTGTGTTTCTATATAAGTGAGAGAGATGACTGCAGGGATTGCTTAAATGTATCTAACAGCCACATCAGACAAATTCAGTACCCGTAACTAGTGCTAAACTCTGCAGTTTCAAAAACAATGATCTTATCACAGATCAGTTACAAAAAAAAGGCTTTATTCAAGCTTTATTGAGCAAGTGACATTGGCATAAAATGCATTAGGTGTATGAGCTCTGGTGATTTATTTTTTTAATATGATTTTCAGTTTGTGCCAATATGGCTTGAAGAATCCTTTTTCATTACTGATGGTGTGAGGATGAGTGTTTTCTAAATTGTGGAACTTCACTGCACTTAAACCCAGCCAGAATGGAGACTGCACTTGAGGCCTGTTTTAGAGAAAGTGTTGATGCTCATAAGAATGGCCAATAGTCATCAGGGAGCGTGACAATTTTAAATCTATAAAGGAGAATATGGAGGCAGCAAGGGATCAGATACAGCAAACAGTGCAGTCAGGTATAACAGAGGCCCCATTTGAATCCTTTACCTGAAGCAGTTGGCATATGCCCTTTGTACTTAAAAAAAGATGAAGCGTTTTTCTAGATTCATCACCTATCCTTTCTGGAGTATGAATCAGTGAACAATTTCATCAGCAGCAGTCACTGTGGGGTCAGGTGCTCAGCAGTGGACCATGCTATTGAGCTGATTATGGGGGCTTTATTACCGTAATGTGATACTGAGTCAGCTTTTTGCCTCTCACTTTTAGCACCAGTGAGTTTTTTTGAGGCTAGCTATGTTCTGAGGTTCCATGCACAACTAGACAGTCAGGAGAATGGCATTGAGGGACATATTACATCCCAATATCCACATATTCCTATAGCATCATCATCACTATACAATTTGTGATAATATACATTGAGGCAACTAATGTAATGTACTCTGGGAATGGGTTCCATGACTTTGCAAATATGCAGGAGTGTCTCAAGGAAGCCCTGGCAGGGGAAGAAGAAGTGGGGGGGGGTTGTAGAGAAACAATGGGCTAATCTTAAGGGAGCCATAGCAGAGGCAACAAGCCTTTATATTAGGCAAGTAAGGTTTTTGCAACTGTTAAACCTATAGGTTCACGAAAAGCAGAGGGGTAGGGGTCAGTGGCAGAAGAGCTGAGTGCTTGTTTATGCTCAGTGTGATATTTGAAGCCTGACTCACAGTGTGTCTGTGCCTATGCAAACAGGAAGTTACTTGGGTCCTTTAGTTCATTGAGAGAATACCACGAACTACAGGTTTTCAGAGGGCTAATTTTGCTGGGGTTTGAGCCTTGAATACATATCATAGACTCATTTAAGTTGTTTGGGGAGCCCAAGGTTTAATTTTTAGTGCCCAGTAAGCCTTTGTGGAGTGAGTGTTACTCGTGACCCACAGAGTTACTTCCAGGTTGTGGCACTTAAATTGCATTGGGCAAGCGCCATGAGCTCAAGCACACATCAGTGCTTGCAGAGACATGTGTGGAGTGGCAGAAGCTGAAGCAGCCAAAGCACATTGTCCTATAAGTCTGCTTTAAGTCCTCTATTGGCTGGGTAGTGTTCAAAGCACAATGGAATCCCACTTTATTGTGTTAAAGAGTGGGGACTTGGGCATTAGATGTGTGGAATGTGTTAAATTTAGTTTAGAAGCAAGTACAGGGATTACTGAATTTTTATGTAGGCAGTCTTTAGAGATCAGGGAATTAAAAACTCAGGTAGTGGGGTTAGAATTAGAACTAAACTGTTTCCAGTAAGTGAAGGAGCCCAACTCACAAAACAGTGATTTTGAAGAGAGGCACTCAGATACCATCTTAAAGTGTCCTAGGAAAAGTAATGACAAGATAAGGAAGGGGGTGGATTGGGGTGGTGAAGTAATAACGAAGGCTGCAAAAAAATGAAAGAGAGCAATGACATTTAGTATTCCTACTAGTAATTTGTTTTCAGTATTATCAGATTTGATTGATACTGTCAGTACTCAGGCAGAGGAACTCATGGAGATAGTGCAAAATGAGGATTTAACAGTCAGTGCAGTGGAAGAAAGTATTAGAGTAGAAACACCTGGTCCAGGTAACGGAACTAATCAGCCACGAAGGGGTAATCAGGACTATATAAATGGTAACACAAACAACAGGTTAGTACCAATGATAAGTGAGCAGAAAAATGTGGCAGTGGGTGCTGAAAATTTAGATCAGGCCCAAGTTAATAATGACAGAGTGTATATAGTGGGTGATTCAATTGTTAAGTACACTGATGCTTATACAATGAAAAATCGCAAAGATAGTGTACTGAGCACCTTTTTACTTGGTGCAAAGGTTTCTGATGTGTCAAAGTTACAGCTAAAAATTAAGAAAAGGGAGGCTCAACCAACTGTCCTGACACATGCTTGTGCAAATAATGCTAAATATACTAGAGTGGATCAAATGCTGCTTGATTACATGACCATGGAGAAATGTGTCATGCAGGTGAATGGTACTATTATTTTCTCTGAAATTTTGCCTATCACTACAGCTAACACCATCATAAACCATAAAATTGCATGGGTAAATAACTGGCTTAGGAGGTGGTATTTAATGAATGGTTATACCTGTATACCTGGAACAGCCTTCCGGAGGAGGTCGTGGGGTCTAAAACTGTGGGAGAATTCAAGAATTCATGGGACAGACATAAGGCAATTTTTGTGGGGGTAGGAAAAAATAGGCTGTTGGTTAACTAGGATCTGCAGCTTATCCATTAGGTAGGAAAATGGGCAGACAAGGTGGGCCAAGCAGTCCTTATCTGCCATCAAAGTCTATGTTTCTATGTATTAAAGTTGCATGCACCTCCACCTCTTGCAAAGTCTTAACTAACACATTATGTGATACAAAGTCGAAAGCTCTAGAAAAATCCAGATAAATCACATCCATAGGCAAACCCTGGTCAAATGCTTGGCTGACTGGCTCAAAAAAGTGCCAGAGGTTACTGACTCATGATTTCCTAGAAGAAAAACCATGGTGGGAACTATCAACCTGACTCAACTGTCTCAGATTTTCTTTCAAAAATTCCTAGATTAACTGTTCTAGAACTTTACCAACCAGTGAAGTAATACTAGTGGACCTGTCATTTTCCAGATTAGTTTCATCACCAGTCTTATAAATCGGAATAACGTATACCTGTTTCTATGCATCTAGCACTCTACCTCCTTTATTGAATGGTTAGAGCACAACAAGTGGTCCTGAAAGTTCAAAGGTAACACTTTTCAAGAACAATGGGTGCAGCCCATCAGGACCTCCTGATTTACAGGGATCAAGCCCACTCAATTTCTTCTTAACTTGGGCTGCTGTGATAAAAACTTCCCAAGTTGAGCTATTGGAAATTTTACACCCCACGTCCTTCAAATCATGTGAGTTCTGAAACATACTCAGAAAATGCCTGCTAAAGGCATCTGCCATTGCTACCTCTGCATCCAAAATATGATCACCCCCCTTTATCGTGACTATTTATTGTTGCCCATTTCTCAAACTGCCAATATAGTTATAAAACTGTTTATTATTAGTATTAGTTGCTGATCTTAGTTCAGCCCCGGCCTTGGCCCTTTTAATTGCTTGTTTGCATTTGCTTACTGATCGCTTGCATCTTAAAGGAAAACTACACCCTCATATCTTCTAAATGTTATTTGTTTCCATGTCAATAGATAACTCTTTTCATGTAGCTTTTAAGGATGTATGCAAATGCTTTAGTCTGTTTTTTTCAGTTCATACTAGGCCCTGTGATTGCCCTGGGAGTCTCCATTTAGTGGTTGTTGAAATATCATTGTCCCTGGGAGCTGCTTTAGCATATGAGAATATGAAGTCAGAGCACCCATTTAAACCATGTATCTCTTATGCTGAAAGAACAAATACCTGGCAAAAATGCTCTGTAAACTCATAAACTGAATGCAGTTTAAAGTGGAAAAAACCTGCATTATAACTCAAATAGTTTGCAAAGCTCATTGAAGGTACATGTGGAATTTTACACCCTTTTGTAGCTTGTTTCTTTTAAGACTAAGCAGGCAGGCATACTGGGAGTTTAAAGGGTGATTACGCATCATGTTCTTATATGCTAATGCAGCTCTCAGGGACAATGAGATTTCAACAACCACAAAATGGAAACTCCCAGGGCAGTCACAGGTCCTAGTATGAACTGTAAAAACAGACTAAAGCATTTGCATACATCCTTAACAGCTACATGAAGAGTTATCTATTGACATGGAAATAAATAACATTTAGAAGATACCAAGGTGTAGTTTTCCTTTAATAACCAAGTCTGATTGAGATTATTTTTGTACTTCTTAAAATCACATTTCTTTCGTTAATAAGTCTATGTATAGTCTTGTTGAACCATACAGGGACTTTACCCTTTTTATTGTGTTATACAGTTACAGGAACATATAGGTTTATACAGTCCAAACGTTTCTTATCAACGCAGTCCCGAACATCTGCCAGGGAAATATACTTGAATTCCTCATACCAGTTCCAATGCTTCAAGACTTAATTAATTTTGGCATAGTCTGCCTGCCTAAAATTCTGTATCTTAGTTCTACCCCTACATTTTGTAATTTTTTCCTTAAATGAACAAATGACCATATAATGATCATTGTTACCCAGGGGTTGGAGTGTTCCCACATTTTGTATTGCCCCATCTATACTACTCAAAATCAAATCCAGAACACTATTTTCCCTTGTGTGGCACTTAACATATTGTTCAAGTCCATTATTCAAGTAGATCTCAAGAAACTTATCTTCCACATGATTACTACCTTGGAATGTCTCTCAATTAATTCTTGGAAAATTGAAGTCTCCCATAATTATACAATTTTCAGATATGTTCATTTTCTCAATCACATCTAAAAAACAGAGATTTTCAGCTTCACTCAAGTTAGGAAGCCTATAACAAACTGCAAGGGTAATATCCTTCTTATTAAAAATATTTAAAAATATTAAATATTAAAAATGGCCCACAACTGTTCTACTGGTGAAGCTTCATTAATGGGAGTTTCCAACCTCAACGCTTTTAAGTCTGTAGCCACAAACAAACCCACTCCTCCAGCAGTTCTTTCTCCTCTGGATTTATGAAAGAAATCATAGCCAGGTATGTCACTAACTCAATCATCATTTTTCAGCCAGGTTTCAGTTGTGCCACACATACCAATTTTATGTGTTCTCAGTATGCACTGCAGTTCATCTAGTTTATTTAATATGTCTTGCATTAACCAAAACCTTTTTAAATATCTAATGCCAGTAGACTGAGTGGCTACCTTATTCATCATAAAGTCAGAGGGAGTACTACCCAAACCATGTAGAGAATAACCCCAATCCCCCCAACTCTTCGTTTAAAGTACTGTCAATAACACCTTTGAATAACTGTCCCAGTTTTCTGCTACATTTCCGACTCAAATGTAAACCATTGTTACTGTATAAGGACAGGTCCCCATCAACCGCTTCCTCACATTGCCCCTGAGCCATCCTCCCTCTATCTTCAAATTGTGTCCCTTTGTTCTTGCACATCTCTTTTTCTGAAAGATGCTACCCTTTTGGACAAACCAGCAGATTCCCAAAGGATTGTTGATTCCACTGAGGTACTTAAATGTTTCTATCATGCCCCCCCCAATAGCCTGGATTGCATCCTGGCTGGAGAACAGAATGCAAAGGGTTCAGATCCAAGGATATTTTTCAGATTGGGGAACTGTATCTAGTGGTGTTCCTCAGGGCTCAATTTTAGGACCCAGTCTGTTCAATCTGTTTGTGTTATCTTTGCAAGTTACTAGAGGGGTGTGGCTTTGTAAGTAAACTGATGACACAAAGATTGGATTGATAGTTAATGATAGTGTTTCTATTAGTAATTTCCAAACCCAGTTGAATTACTTGGAAACATAGGCCTCTAAACATCAACTTAAATTTACTGGAAAAAAAGTCATGCATTTTGGACATAATAATATGAGAGCACAATATAAGGTAAACGTGAAAGGTCATAGATGAAGTGGATAGGGACAAGGATTTGGGGAATATTATTAGTGACACATTGAAGATGCAGCTAAAAAAGCACAGAAAATGATAGGCTATATTCTCTGAAATATTAGGAGCAGAAAAGAACAGGTATTGATTCCCTTGTACAAGTCCATTGTTAGAACAATTCCAGAGTATGGCACCCCAATTTGTTCCACACAGAGTATCAGTAGTTGTAGACAGTTGGAAAGATTTCAGAGTAGAATGACTAAGTGTGTGTATAAGACAAGGAATAAATCATATCTTGCTAGGTTACAGGAATTAGGAATTTATTCAGTTACTTATCGCAGAATCAGAGAGGACTTAAGTTTTGTCTTTAAATCACTAACTGACGGGTTCCTTTGGGAATCTGCTGGTTTGTGCAAGTATGACATTTCTGGCAGAGCCACTAGGTCCCATCATCTTCAACTATTTATTTATTTTATTTTGGTAACTGGGTAGGCCCACTGAGCCCAAAGTCCCTTTTTCAGGGGCAACCCGGAGTTAATTACATACATACATTAATGTACCTAAATTAATACAGTGAATGCAGACATTTTATACATACAGGGGAAAACAGCAGTATACAATAGGCATGTTAATTATACATACAGAGGTAAAGCAGCAGTACACAGCAGGCAGGTTAATTATACACAGTACACATTGAGAAATATGAGGTAATTAGATGTATGGGAGCTCAAAGTATGCAGTGTCAGTAGTAACTGATGTGGCACAGGATTATCTGTGAAAATATTACATAGAGACATAACAGTGCAAGGTAATCAGCACTATCTTAAATAGAAACCCTGCCCACCAAGGAGGACATAGGCAGGTGGGGGGAGAGGTCACACGGAGGTAGAGTAGGCCAGAAGCCCATGAGCCTTGATTAACGTAGAAAGGGGGATCAAGGGCCCAGTGGTCAGGGACTAGCAGTAACATCCACAGAGACTCAGCCCCATTAAGTAAACTTTCGAGGCAGACTTGAAATCATGAAGAGTAAGAAAGCCCATTAAGTACTCAGGAAGATAGTTCCACTGATAGGGAGCAGTATATCTGAAAGATCTTTTGCCAAGGTTGGTCTGCACTCAGAGGATGTTGAGGGTACAGCCAGTAGAAGACCTCAGTTCTCAACAGTGGATCTTGGGGTGAAGCAGGCCACACAGATGGGGCGGAGAACCGGCCGCTGAGAATTTGTAAGTCAAGCATAACAGAGGGCAGGCCAGTTTATGCCCTACAGTGGGCCAGTTAAGGTCTGCGAGGACCTCACAGTGGTGCCTCCTTGGAGGAAGTGGGTAGCGAGACATGCAACCCTATTATAGAGTACAGAGAGCCTTCTTTATTCACTCTTCCTGAGGAACTGAAGAAGGGGAAGCACCGTAGAGAAGGGTAGGAAGCAGAGTGCAATTTTTATTGCTTGCCTTGCCTCATTTGAGAGGGAATCACCAAGCCTATAGAGTAGGCCAATCTTTTGATGAGTAGTCTTGGCTAGGAAGTCAATATGCAGCTTGTAGGATATATCCTGGTCAAGAAAGATTCCTAGGTATTTGATCTTGTCTATCACTTCAGCTCACTTCCCTTGGGCTGTGTGGAGCTGGATTAGGTCACACCTGTCAGCTCCCAGATGCCTGGACCCAAAGAGGACAGCCTTTGTTTTCTCCTCATTCAACACAAGTGAGTTTGCAGTGAACCAGGCCTCAAGTGCAGCAAGGTTGGCTTGAAGTTTAGCAGAGATGGCGCTAGGTTGCAGGTCACTGCAGTATGCCACTGTATCATCAGCATATAGGATTAGGTTGTCCAGGCCACATTCCCACTCAATGTCATTGACAAAGAGGGTAAATAGCAGAGGACCCAAGATTGAGCCTTGGGGTACTCCAGTGGTAACAGGTTTGGCACCCGATTGAACTCCTCTCCACCGTACTTTTTGGGTCCTATTAAGCAAATAGCTCCCAAACCGGGCAACTGAGAAGCCGTTCAGTTCCAGCAGGCAGAGCTTAGAAAGAATTAGTTCATGACTGACCAGGTCAAATGCCTTGGACAGGTCATGCAAGTAGAGAAGGTCCCACATGCAAAATGTCAAAATGGAGGCTTCAGCAAAAAGCCAGCAAAAGGCCCAGATACCCCTCTGTATCCATGTTTCAAAGTAGGTTCAATAGGACATGTCCAGAAGTTAAGCTGGCACTGTAACTGGCTAACATTTCAGTTTCTATGGTTACCCAACCAATTAAAGTTCAGTATTTTATTACAATAACTCAGATGTGCAGCTTCTAAATTTAAGAATAAAAGCACGTGGTTAGCCAACTCAAACCAGATTTTCTGGGGGACATGCCAGTTTCCCTGTTAGGAGATGGCTTTTGTTACTCAACACTAAATACGGCTACAGTATTTACGTAAATGGCTACCCATTCAGTTTGTAAAGAGATTAGCTTACTGTAGTCCTACAGATACAGTAAAAGGGTAACATTCTGTCTTTTCAAAATATTTTGGCCGTTCACAAGCAAAATGGCCTACTGGGCCTCCCAGCTAGGCTTATTAATTTGTTTGAACAAAAGCAATTACTGCTCCACTGCAATACTACGCCAAGATGAAAAAAAGCTCCACATCAGAAAAAATGAATCCAGCATCAGTTATCCAAGTTCAATAAAAGACTTTTATTTAAACGTTTAGCCTGAGCACCATTCAGCTCCATGTTCTGAACTCCCAAGATACGTGATGATAGGTTGTACAGTGTCAGTGGCTGAGTAAGTAGCACACTCGCCTCTGAGGCTGGGAGATCAGAGGGCTGTGGGTTCCGCTCCTACATCTGGCACTTGGTTAATATCTCAATACTGACACAGTAGTACATCATGGTGGAGAGTGCTGCGCTTTGGAGGTGCCATCTTTTTTGGATAAGACATTAAACCAAGGTTCCATCTGCCTGGATTGGTGGAAGTAACATAGAAACATAGAATTTGATGGCAGATAAGGACCGCTTGGCCCACCCAGTCTGCCCATTTCCCTGCCTACTGGATAAGCTGCAGATCCTAGTTAACCAGCAGCCTACTTCTTTCTACCCCAACCCCCTAGAATTGCCTTATGACTGTCCCATGCATGCTTGAATTCCACCACTGTTTTTGACTCCACGACCTCCTTTGGAAGGCCGTTCCATGCATCCACAACCCTCTCTGTGAAAAAATACTTCCTTAAATTACCTCTGAGCGCTCCCCTCTATCTTCAAATTGTGCCCCTTGTTCTTGCACACCTCTTTTTTTGAAAGATGCTACCCTCTTGGACTTTGTTGATTCCCTTGAGGTACTTGAAAGTTTCTATCATGCCCCCTTCTCCCTCCTTTCCTCGAGGCTATACATATTAAGCTCCTTAAGTCTCTCTTCATATGTCTTCCAGTGCAGACCCTGCACCATTTTAGTTGCCCTCCTCTGGACAGCTTCCATCCTGTCTATGTCTTTGCAAAGACTGGGTCTCCAGAACTGCACACAGTACTCCAGATGGGTTCTGACCAGCTGTCTGTACAGAGGGATAATAACTTCCTGTTTTCTACTGGTGATGCCTCTCCCTATGCATCTCAGTATCCCCCCCAGCCCTCCTTGCTGCCCTCTCACATTGCTTGCCCACCTTTAGGTCATCTGATATGACTACCCCCAGGTCCCTTTCCATTTTTGTTGTTGTTAGTATCTCACCCACCATTGTGTACTCTTCCCCTGGGTTTTTGTTTCCCAGGTGCATTACCTTGCACAAGTAGATGTTAAAGATCCCATGGCACTAATCAAAAAGAGTAAGGGAATTTCCTCAGTGTCTTGGCCAAATTTCCCCCATTCACTGGAAATACCACACACAGCTTAATCTGGTTCAATCTCACTTGGCATTCATCTGTGTGGGGGGATTGTGAAGTGGGGAGAGGTATCTGCAAAGTGGGGGTGCTAGCTGCAAAATGGAGCAGACTTCATAGACTGTGTGGCCTGTATCTGCTGGCAAGTAAGTAAGTGAAATCCCTCTACTGGTTTCGCTCAGCAGGGCATCATCAGGAGGATCTGACCATGTCATGTGTAATATCACTATAAATGGACACTGATTTAAAGGTACTGTATATCAATAAAACTATAACATGCTTTTCTAATAATAAACATAAATAAGTGCAGAATAAATACCAAAGCTATTATGCACATTATTACAATACTACAAAGATAACAAGATTTTGTTAGATAACTAGTCCAATGATGTTGAAAGAGGCTGCAGTAAAAGGTACTTGCATTCAACATGTTTATAAATGGAATTACAATGAAGTCCAAAATTAACTGCACCAAGCGTTCTACCTAAAAGAAAAATATAGAAAGTATGATCAATAATTCATGCAGTATTAGAGTAGAAGTACAATCACCTAATAGCTTTATTTGATCTAATAGATATATGTGTGTGTGTGTGTGTGTGTAATATACATACACACACACATACATATTATTGTGGCACGGTAGTGCCACTATAGTTAGGGTTGAGTACTCCATTTAATGTTAAATTTCTAATTTTGCACCTTACTAACTTTGCAACTGTATAAAGAATTTGCCTGAAACTTTGCAAGTGCAGTCTTGTACCATAGATCTCTGGATCTGCCAAGTTGCGTTACGGTCAGATGTACAGTTGCAGAGCTACAGAACGCCGAAAAATGCAAAATTACGGACTTTTTGCAGATTTCATTGCTTGCACCTACAGCCTGCAAAGTTTGTGCGTTCAGTCCTGAAACTTCAGGGAAGATGCAGCCGGGGTCCTCGTTGTCCCTTTTAAAGATTTCATGAAAAAATATTAAACGGTTTCAAAACTTATTTAAAAAAAAAAACCTGCATCCCATTATAGTGTATATATACATACAGTACATACACACACACACACACACACACACATATATATATATATATATATATATATATATTTTTTTTTATGCCAAAAAACTCTATTTAATGCATCAGTTAGGGTTGTTCCACAGCGACAAAAGCGAGAAAATACGGTGTTAGGGTTAAAAGCCCCCCCCTTGCTCGCCTTCCCAACCGGCATTGTGGTGTGCATTGGGGTCATTGGCCCTAACTCTCACAATCATCACATGTGTAAACAAGCTGAGGTATAGGAGAATGGAGTAAGAGTTAGGACTGACACCCCAACGCACACCCCGATGCCAGTTGGGGGGGTGGCCGGGGGGGGTGCAAGGGGGACTTTCAACCCTAACACCGAATTTTCTCACTTTTGTCACTGTGGAACAACCCTAACTGATGCATTAAACTGATTTTTTTTGCTATGGATTTCCCTTCTTTTTAAGAATGAGGACTATAAATAGTGAATGGAATGTGGTAGTGGGAGCATGGCCACCACGTGATTTTTTGTGACAGAGTAATGGTAACTGCAATGGAAATGCAAGTGCTAATGGTTATGCACATGGTGATGCAAATGGAAATGGTAAAGCAAACGTCAATAGAAATGGAAGCGCAAAGTGATGCCAAAGCAAACAGTGATGCAAACGGAGACACAAGTGCATATGTATACGTGACTGGTAACACGCATGGTCACAGTACCACTATTGTAAAAGCAAATGGTAACTGTAACAGCAACAATAATGCCAAAGGAAAGAGAAACGCAAATGCAAGCACATATGGAACCACAAAGTGTAACGCGCATGGTCACGGTACCGCAATTGAAAACACAAATGGTAACAGTAACAGGAAAAAAAATGTCAAAGGAAACAAATGGAAATGGAAATGCAAGTGCATACAGAAATGCAAACTGTAACACGCATGGTCACGGTACCGCAACTGGAAATGCAGATGGTAACGGTAACAGCAAAAATAACACCAAAGGAAATAGAAATGCAAGTGCATACTGAAATACAAACCATTATGCGTATGGTCACGGTACTGCAATTTTAAATGCAAATAGTAATGGTAACAGCAACAATAATGCATAAGAAAACAGAAACGCAAACGCAAGCGTGTATGGAAATGCAAACCGTAATGCGCACGGGTACGGGGAACGCAATTGGAAATGCAAATGGCAACGGAAACAACAACGATGACACAAAACAAAAGACAAATGGAAATGGAAGCGCTGCCACAAACAGAAATGGTAATGTGCACGGTGACGCAAAGCCAAACACAAACAGTAGTGGAGACACAAATGGTAACAGTAACACAAACGCAAGTGCAAATGGAAACGCAAAGGTTAACACATACGGTGGCGTACATGGAACGCTAACACAAATGGGTACGGAAAGAGAAGTGTAAAGCCTACATGTAACAGTAAGTGGAGTGTACACCCTATTTTTCCCCAAAAGCTTAATTGAGAAACACAGTGAAAACAAAGAATGTATGCATAATAATGGGCCTCATAGCAGAAAATGAACAGTTGTAATACTAAATTGGTAATATCTCAGTAACCGTATGACATAAAAAAAAAATTAAAATTTTGTATGATTCATGAGTTTCCTGGCTATGTTTTCACTACATGAGTAGCCCATAGGGCTACGCATTCTTGCGACGGAAATTCCATTACTCACACCGTTTCCAAGATACGAGCCCCGAAAGGCATGGCGGATGCCACCATGTTAGTCTATGGGAAAAAACGTCAACTTCGGAGTACCGTAACTTTGCATCCATGGAATATTTTTTCACCAAACCACCAAAAGGCACATATGTGAGATGTTGACTGCCTTCCCTCTAACTTTCAGCCCAAAAGACCAAACCATTCTTTTGCAGCAGGGTGGCAAAGAATTCCTGTCATGTTGGCCATAGTCTAGAAAAGTAGTGTCATGATTTGCGACACCTTTTGCAAAAATTTGCGAAAGTGTCACAAGTGCGACACTACCTTTCCCAGAATTTTGAAAGACATTTCTGGGGTGTTTAACCACCAAATAAAGACATGGTTCACATCCTCAGGGTCCGACTAGGTGAACACACAAAAAATTAGGTTCCCAGGTGGTCCCAATTTTAAATGCCAAGCATTTCTGTGAACAGTAACTGAAAAAAAATGGCAGATTTGTGATACTACTAGGGTAATTTGCGACACTAAAAAGTGCATTTGTGAGTGTGTTGAACTTTTTGTTAACTTTTCCCATTGACTTATAATGGGATCTCGTTTTCTGAATAACTTTTGAACCGTTAAATATGTTTTCATTAAATCTTCAAAAGACACATGGGGGACCCTGGCCACTATTCCATGAAGTTTTCGGACTGGTCGTGCAAACCATGTGACCTGTAGGCGCGAGCAAAGAATGCACAAAAAAACAAAATTGCATGCACAAATGTCACTTAATAACTCTGCAGCCGTATATCTGACCAGCAAGAAATTTGGCAGATCCTAAGATCTATGGTTATGCCCCGTGCCTGCCAAATTTCAGGCAGATCTGTTGCATGGTGGCAAAGTTATTAAGGTGCAAAATGTCACCACTTAACCTTAAATGGGGTACTCAACCCTAACTGTGGTAGCAGTACCGTGCTACCATTTTATATATATATATATATAAAAGAGCGAGAGAGAGAAAAAGAGATAGATATAGATATATAGCACAGCACAGAGAAGTGACTCAGGAACAGAACCAGGGAGGCACAGTGACAGGCCACAGGAGGCCACCACCAGCAGGGCACAGCAGGGTGTGTACAGGCATCCACACCCCTGCCCCAGAGCACAACAGTGGCACCATAGTGAGGCAACAGGAGATGCCAATGGCAAACTGAGGGCCACCAAGGGGACCCCTGCAAGCTGCATGCCATGCCCCACAACACAGCCAGACCACAGCAGGACACACCCAGGACCATGCAGGCAAGCACACACACCCACAACACACCCCAGACAGCCCACACATGGGCACCCCCACGACACACCCACTGACCAAGGGGGGGAACACCACCACAGTGGAACACATCACGGCTCACAGCAGGGAACCACAGCAGCACAACAGGCACCCTGACACATGCACACCACATGGACTGGCACTAGGCCACTGCAGCATGGTGCAGCATGCCACCTGCAAAGCAGATACTGACACAGACAAGTAGGTCAAAACAATGTATTAAAGAACAGAACAGACAACTATGTACAGGTCAATGGGAAGGGAAGGCTTAGGAATGTGAGGGATGGGGACAGGTAATGGACTGTACAGTGCAAAGGGAGACTGGTGGTGGAGGAACAGCTGGGGGAAATGGGATGATAGGGTGCACTTCAGCGGTGACCACGCCATGCTGTCCCACATCGTCCATGGCGTCCACCACCAAACACTCACTAGCGTATCTGGAGCACTGCCTCCATCGTGATTGACATGATCAAAATAAACTGCCGCAACAGCCTACAATACAGGGGTATCCTCCTCCGCCACTGGACACTTAGGAGAAGAGATGACAGATGATCAGTGCAGTGACTCACAGTACCATGTCCAACCACTGCATGCATAGGGCAGCAGGAACACCCCCCCGAGGGCCTGAACAGGCCACCCACAGGGGAATGGGCCTACATCTGCCAGCAACGCGGCACACCACAACAGTGCACAATGGTGGTACCTGCAGCAGAGTAGTCACCCAACTACGCAATGCCAGTCACATGGCACAGTGTCCAAGCAGCACCACAGCATCGACAGTGGCAGCCCGGTGTACACCCACCCCACCAACAGCTGGCACATGAGTACAGTGGATGCACCACAGTGGCGGGCTCCAAGCACAGTGCAACACACACAGCACAGGTGGCCATGCCCAGACCCATGCCCCCGCCAACCCCCAATACAAGTGTGAAGGCCTAAGACCATGCCTACCTGCTCTTTGTGGCCTGCAGGTGCTGGGGCCACTCCCTCACCACCTCTGGGTCCTGCTGCAGTGGTCACCACAGCCCTCCACCGATCTTCAGGGCCTGGAAATGGAACATAAACAGGAACACATCAGTTCACAGCCACAGCAGCTGCCCCCCCTGCACAGTGTGCTCCCCTGCCTGGCACGGTCCACACAGCAACATGACAGTGCAAGCGGTGGTGGGTGATGCATCCCTGAAATGCACACAATGAAAGCTCACCACCCTGTGGGACATGCCAGGCAGCCCACACAACACCACAGTACAGCACCAGGGTGCACAAACACGCTGGGCCTACTCACCTGGCTGTGGCACAAGCCCACACCTGACGCATGCATCCAGGCATTGGAGGTGACCTGGGTCCCTCTGCAGGATGTCCCCATACCAGTGCTGACACTGTTTGCTGGTCCTAGCCACCCCAGTATACTGCATTAGTGCAGCAGCTACAAGTCCCCAAACAGCCACATGGGGCTGCTGTAGTGGCACCTGTCCATACAGCTGGGATGTGTGGGGCTGGATGCAGGCCATGAGGTTGGCCAGCTCCACCTGTGTCCAGTTGCTAGCACTAGCCCTCTGGTGCGCCATGTCCCTACTGAGAGCAGTGGTGCAAAATGGTGCCCATAGCCACATGTGGCAACAGCATGCACCAGATGTGCGGGCCAAGGGGATATGCGCTATGTCCGTCAATCTCATAATGGTGGGGATGTGCAACATGGTCGTGGCAGGGTGGGACCACATGTGCAGGGTCAGCTATGGTCAGAGGTCACTGCAGGGGTCAGGGCATGGCTGCGCACAGTGCACCAACTGTGCAGTAGCACCCATGGCACACAGACTGTGCCATGGATGTGATTGTGCAGTCGGTGCACTGTGCACAATAGGCAGCGATGCACCACAAGGAGCATGCACATGGCACATGCCTGCACATTGCACCATGTCATGCTTCAGAGCAATCAACTGACTTGCTTCAGAGCACTTTCAGTGCACACGGTGCAAATATGCGATATTCAGCCACCACATGCTAATGAGCTCATCATCCAATGCATGGCACAATGGGGGCATTAGCACATCATTACCATTGCGCCAAAGTCCATTTGCATATGATGCTCCATAAAAGTGCCACTGAACGGCACAGGCCATGGACCAGTATTGCATCCTTGTGAGGTAAGTTGCGTGTGCTACAGGAGCACACAGCACAGAGGGCACAGCAAGGGGGATGGGACTGGGTGATGCAGCCACTGACACACTGTGCTGTCCATTACCACAGGAAGCTACATGTTGAAACCTGAGGAGATTGGGGAGCATGGGCCTGCCTGCAAGTGCAGGCCCAACTTCTCAAAAGCAGAGACAGATGCCCTGTTTGAGACCTACCTCAACAGGAAGCCACTCTTGAGCGGGGCCATGGGCACACCCCAGGCTAAGGCTGTGGCCTGGGTGGAGGTGGCAGACTGCATCAACCAGCACGGCAGCCACCAGCAGTCACTGCAGGAGTGCTGCAAGAAGGTGGGCACTGACAAGAGGTGGATCAAAGAGCAGGTGGCGGTCATCCGTGCAGCCCGGAATGCCACCGGAGGGTGGCCTGCAGATGTGTCGAAGATCACGGCACAGGAGGAGCTGGTGGCTGTGCCTGGCAGTGGATTCCAGACAGGTGGCAGTTCATCCCTGCATAGTACATATGGCAGCATTGCACAGCATGCTGTGGCATGATGGAAAGGGGCACTTGTGTCCACTGCCACACTGACTCACCTGTTTTGTCTTCCAGCACCGGAAGAGCAGAGGGTAAGGCCCTGGCAGCAACTGTGGAGGCAGGTACAGCCCTGGACGACCAGTCGTCCACCTCCACAGGCATCCAGGGGCTTGGGAGGCTGTAGTACACCACCACTGTCTAGCCCGATGTCCTAGGCATGGGGTCGGATGAGGCCCTGGATGTGATTCTACAGGATGCCAGGCATGGAGTTCTGTGCATGGAGACACAGATCAGGCCGGGGTCCGACACCGATGATGACCTCACCATAATCCTGGACAGCATGGCCGGTGTTAAGGGGGAGATATCCATACCAGGCACAGGCAGCATGTCCAGCAACCAGTCAGCAGGAGACCAACTGCCTGCCACCACTGTGGGTTCTGTTGTGTGTTCTGCCACAGCTATGCCATGCAGTGTTGGGGTGCAGCCATGCAGGTACTGGGCATGGGTCAGTGGCCGGAGGGGCAACAGCAGCAGACTGTTGGTGCCACAGGGCAGCTGGATGCAAAGTCCACCGCCGGGGTGCCAGGTAGGGGCATACCCCAAGAGGATCCCACTGTGCAGCGTCTACCTGAGAGGGGGGGCTGTGCAGCATAGCCAGTCACTACGGGGGGGGTCAGCGTCCTGCACAGAATCCCCATGATGCCAACCGAATGGCAGAGCACACCTGTTTGCTTCAGGCCTCCGTTGAACAACAGTTGCAGGCTGCCACTTATCTCTGTGCATGGCGCGTGGTGGTGCACCAGATGGCCAAGCAGCATGAGGGGGTATTGCATAACTCCTGGCGGGGATGCAACGCATGCAGGAGGCCTCGATAGCTTCCATGGATCACATTGCTCACCGCATGCAGGAGGCCATGACTGCATCCATGGATCACATTGCTCACCGCATGCAGGAGGCCATGACTGCATCCATGAATCACATTGCTCAGGCAGTCTCGGATGACTTTGCACTGCTGGCTGCCACAGGGCAAGGCCGGCCACCACGGACCCCTTGCAGTGCATTGTCCACCCCACGATCCCGGCATCGGTCAACACCCACAGTGTCGATGTTGGGCTCTGCTGTTGGCATCGCAGGCACGCCTGGGGCAGGTCTGTTTGGGCAATTACACACCACCGCGCGGACCTGGTTGTGGTCCTGCGGTTTGACCCCTGGGGAGCTGTTGCAAATTCCCCCATGGCCACGGTGGCCAGGGAGCCATGTGGTGGCCCTGATGTGTGGCACACCCTGTCTGAAGTCAGCTTCTGCTGCCCGGTGCATGTATGGGTGGCATGTGCATACCACTGGCATGGTGCCTGTGTGTCACGCCACACACTACTACCTGTGTGCGTGCTTGCCCGGCCGCTGGACCATGTGGCATAGACATGATGAGGGCTGTTCTGTGCCTGTTGCACTTGTGCACCGGTGCTATACATCTGATCCTTGCCATATGCCAATGCTTGGGCATGTGTGTGTGTTGCTGTGTGCCACTGTGTGCAGTTGTGTGCTGCCAGCTCATGTGACCCTGCACCATGCCTCAGTGTGTGTATGCACATCACCATGCTTGCCCCTGCCTGTGGGCTGTACCTGTGTGTGTGGCTCTTGCATGGGTTTAGCACCACCTGCCTTCATGCACCATAGTGCTCCTGTGTGATACTGTCGCGGTGTAATCGGGCCTGTCTCGACAGCTGTGTATCCCTCCACCCGGGGGGGACCATCTACCGCCTTCCAGCATGTTGCTTCCACTGTTCCCACTACTGCCACCTACATCAGCCTCGACAGCTATCCCACAGTCAATGGCCATGTTGTGCAGTATGAAGCAGGCCAGGAATAGGCCACAGGAGTTTGAGGGGCTGTACTAAAGAGCCTTGCCGGACCTGTCTAAGCAATGGAAGCATGCCTTCAGCATTCCAAATACATGCTCAATGATGTTCTGTGTGCTGGTGTGTGCCTCATTGTAGTGTTCTTCAGCTGGGGAAGATGAGCGCCAGTAGAGGGTGAGCAACCAGGGCCTCAATGGGTAGGCACTGTTACCTGTGTGGTTAGTGACATGGTTAGCTCTCTGCCTTCCCTTGCTGTGCCCCTTGACTGCCCAGGCACCCTCGCCTGTTTGTCCACCCTGCCCACCCCGTTCCATGGCCTGCCCTGCCCATCACCCTTTGCCCATCCCATACTCACCCACTAGGTGGCCAGTGGGAATGTCCCCACGTTCGAATCTGTGGCACAATACGGAACTGTGCCAGATGAATGCATCATGTGCACTCCCAGAGTGTGTGGCACAGACATTGGTGATGCACCCCATGGCATTTCACACCACCTGGCAGTTGACACTCGGGCTCCCCTTCCAGTTGATGTATGCTAGGCCCTCGGGGTCAGGTGGCATGTGGATGCCCACATAGGTGCAGTCAGTGGCCTCAAGGATACCAGGCATCCATGCTAGCCTGTGGAAGCCCTGTATGGCTGCTGTACTCTCCATCTGTGTGCTGGGGAAATGGATGTATTCAGAAGCATGTGACATCGGCATTCAGGAACTGTGTGAGGAGGCGTGACATAACCGACTGAGTTATGCCTGTGGTGTCCCCTGTTGGTCTCTGGAAGGCGCCCATGGTGAGCAGGGACATGACTGCTGTGACTTTTGTCTCCACAGACATTTCATGACTCCGTATAGTGGGTGCCTGCATCTTCTCACTGCACAGCTCGGAGAGCTGTCTCAGAATTACCCTATTCAGGTGGTACCAGCCCACTATCTCTGTGCCAGTGAAGTTCTCAAAGGTGGTGCAGGCACGCTACCACCTGTGTCAGGCATACCACCGACGGGCCCTTTGACGGCCACATCGCTGTTCCACCTGCCCCCAACACCCCTCATTATGGCCTCCATCATGTGTGGTGCACTGTCCATGGCCCCTGCTGTCTCATCACCCCCTGGGCAGTTGACTGCAGCTGGATGTGTGGCACTGTGGTGCACTGTCTGGCACTGTGCTTGCTTGTCCCTCTCCCTCTCTCTGCCCCTTCTCCCTTTCCAGTGCCACCTTTGTCACTCTCCCTCTGTGGCTGCCTCTGTCTGTATCTCTCTGTCTTTTTCTTTCTTTGTTTGTTTTAGGCTTTCTTTCTCTCTCTCTCTCTCTCTCTCTCTCTCCCCTGGCAAAAGTGCTGTCTGTGTGCACCTGTTTTTTATAGGCTCAGGTCTGCTCGACGCATCTTGGTTTTGTGCCCCACATGCACCATGGTTCCATGGTTCAATATCACACTGTGCTGGAAATGCATGGGCACGCCCCCTGTGGTTGCACCTATCTTCATTATCATTGCACATTGGCACAATGGTATTTGCGCTGTGCATTGGCTCCCGCTGAATGTGGCTCCTTGGTACAATTCTGCACTTTCGCTGGCGCAACTGCTTTCAATATCTGGGCCAGTATATATATGTGTTATCCAACTATTGTTACACCAAGTATTATTTCTCTATCTTTTGTTTCTCTTTTTGATCAGTGGCATGAGGTCTGTGTTATCATTAAGGCCAGGGTTTTTCAGGCCTTGGGGTATTTATATAGGTGGCCTCTCTTTTGAGCAGTCTGGTCTAGGTGATAGGTTTAATGCTTCATTGGCAAGCTTTTAAACTAGCCAAAGGGGGAGGCACTGGAAAAGAGCAGGAAAATCCTAGCCCCCCCCAAATAATCATGGTAGTAAGTGCGGCAAACACCAACATAGAGGTGTCGATAGGGAGAAGGGCAGGGGTAAATGGAGAAAGTGACAAAGGCAAGAAGGACAGGGATGGGGCAAGAGGGAGTATGGCCATCAGGAAATGGAGGGTACTGAGTACATTAATCATGTGGGGAGTAGTGCAATGTAATGGCTGTGGGGCAGCAGTCTTCTGGGAGACTGTCTGGAGGCTGAGATGCTGCCCTATTTGCAGACAACTCTCTTCCCTGAGGGAGGAATTTGCCCGTCTTCAGGCCACACTGGACAGCAGCAAGGGAACCTTCCCCCAGGCCAGACTGGATGGTAAGAAGGGAATCTTCCCCATCCAGGAAGCACCAAAGCCACCACCACTGCCTCAGAGGTTGCAAAGAAAGCACAGCAGTTGGACCACAGTGGGCTCAGGGAGGGTGAGGATGGTGGAACACAGGCACACCCAGTCAGTTATTCCACTCCACAATCCATACACCATTCTGGGGGAGCACAGCTCCCTATGGATGCACCCACAGATGAGATTAAGGAGGCTGAGGACACCTGTCACAAGGGAGGCCCACAGGAAGGAGGCAGAGGGACACCACAAGGAAAGGAAGCAGCTCCTGGTGGGGGACTCAATTATTAGGGGGATAGAACTGGGGGGAGCAGGGAAAACTGGAGTAAGGTGCCTGCCTGGTGCCATGGCTTAGAGGGACAGGAAGCGCATCCTCAGGATCACGAGAACAGCTGCAGGGGAGTCTGAGATGGACGTCATTGTCCACCTAGGGACAAATAACTTGGCTCAACATGAGATTAGAGCAGTGCAGAAGGAGTTTGTAGAACTGGGAGGGGCCTAAGACAAGTAGCACGCACAGTATCCTTCTCAGAGGTGCTGCCTGTCAATGGCATGAGTGAGGCGAGTGACTTTGCACCATGCAGTTAATGAATGGTTGAAAAATGGTGTGGAGCACAGGGGTTTGGCTTCATTGGCGACTGGGGTTCCACCTGGAGGACACCAACCTATACTGGCAGGATGGTCTGCATCTGTCCAGGAAGGAACAAGTCTTTTGAGCAATCAGTTTAAATGCTACTGAGGCAAGCTTTTAAACTAGTCAAGGGGAGGCACTGATAAGCAGCAGGAAAATCCCAGCCTCTCCCTACAAAACAGGGTACTAAATGTAAAAGACCAAGGTAGAAAGGTCAGTGGCGATGCTGCAACAGAAGGTAAAGCCATCAAAAATGGAAAGCAATGAGTACCAATGCCGTAGTCTGAGTAACAAGCTTCCTGAATTAGTGGCCTTGATGGAGGAGGAACATCTGGATATCATGGCAGTCACAGAAACATGGTTCACACAAAACCATGACTGGGACGTAAACATGCCAGGATACACTATCTACAGGAGGGACAGAGGGTAATAGAGAGGAGGAGGTAGCTCTTTACATAAGGAAGGAATCAAAGCAGCAGAACAAAAGGGAAAACAGGGAGGAGAAGAAGCACTGTGGGTAAATTTGGAGACCGCAGTGGCACCCACAATCCGCACTGGGTTGTAAACAGACCCTTCTCAGGGGAGGAAATGGGCAAGGAAATGATAGAAAGTATACTGAGGAAGGCAGAAAAGGGGAGATATTGCTGATGGTGATCTGAATATGCCAGATGTTAACTGGAGTGCAGTTGCAGCAGCCACTTGAAGAGTGGGGTTATTCTAGATGCCCTACAGGGCATGCTGTAGACAACTAGTATTGGAGTCCACTAGAGAGGAGCAATCTTAGACCTGGTTCTCTCAAATGGAGATGAAGAGGATAACAGATGTAGAAGTGGGTAGCCATCTGGGAACTAGCGACCATCGAACAGTATGGTTCACAATAAACACAGCAATAGAGTCAAGCCATACAAAGGCAAAGGTACTGGACTTTAGGAGGGCTGACTTTGCCAAAATGGGTGAGTGCCTAGGGAATGCACTAGCAAATGGGCAGGAAGGAGGGGTGGAAGAACAATAGGGAATAATAAAAACTGCCATCACAAAGGTAACAAGCCTTTGTGTGAAGCAAATAAACAAAACTAAATGATGTAAGACACCACTATGGTTCTCAAAGGAAGTGGCAGTGAAGGTTCAAGAGAAAAAGAAAGCTTACAGGAAGTACAAGGAATCACAGAAGGAGCAGGACAGAGAACTGTATCAGTTAAAGCAAAAGGAAGCTGGGAAGGCAGTCAGAACAGCAAAGGCCCAAACTGAGGAAAAGATAGCCAACTCAGTTAAGAAGGGATAAAACCTTTTATAGGTACATCAGGGAGCGAAGGAAGACCAAGGGAGGGATAGTGAGGCTTAATAAAGGGGAGGGTGACTGTGAAAAGGCAGAGATACTAAACAAATATTTTTGCTCAGTATTTACAAAGGAAGAGGGGGAGGTACCTAAAACAAACAGTAGAAACACTCTGAATACAGAAGTTGATACCAGCCCATTTACAGAAGAAAGGGTTCTGAAAGAACTCTTAAAACTGAAGGTGGACAAAGCAATGGGGCCTGATGGGATTCATCCCAGAATACTAAAAGAACTAAAGGTGGAATTAGTGACACCACTGACTACCCTCTTTAACAAATCATGGGAGGATGGGGTGGTACCCGAGGACTGGAGGAGGGCAGATGTGATTCCCCTTCACAAAAGTGGGAGCAAGGCAGAAGCAGGAAACTACAGACCTGTTAGTTTAACCTCAGTGGTGGGGAAAATGATGGAATCACTTCTGAAGGAAAGAACTGTCAAATATCTAGAGGCCAGAGGGGCACAGGACCCAAGGCAGCATGGATCCACAGTGGGAAGGTCATGCCAGACAAATCTGATAGATTTCTTTGACTGGGTGACCAAAGTAGTAGATCAGGAAGGGGCTGTGGACATGGCCTACCTAGACTTCAGAAGGCATTTGACACAGTCCCACACAAAAGATTAATATACAAGTTAGCTAGCCTGGGAGTGAGTCCCAAGATGACAGCCTGGGTAAAAAATTGGCTGGAGAATAGGACATAGAGAGTAATAGTAAATGGAGTCCACTCTGAAGAAAGGGGGGTTACTAGTGGGGTACCGCAGGGTTCAGTATTAGGACCGGTACTCTTCAATGTCTTTATAAGTGACATTGCGGAGGGACTGGAAGGAAAAGTATGTCTCTTTGCAGATGACACAAAGATCTGCAACAGAGTTGATGCACAGGTGGAGTGGAAAAGGATGAAAAGGGACTTGGCAAGGTTAGAGGAATGGTCAAATGTATGGCAGCTTAGACTCAATGCTAAGAAGTGCAAGGTAATGCACCTGGGAAACAAAACCCAGGGAAGAGTACACAATGGGGGTTGAGATACTAACAACAACAAAAATGGAAAGGGACCTGGTGGTAGTCATATCAGATGACCTAAAGGTGGACAAGCAATGTGAGAGGGCAGCAAGGAGGGCTGGGGGATACTGGGATGCATAGGAGAGGAATCACCAGTAGAAACAGGAAGTTATTATCCTCTGTACAGACAGCTGGTCAGACCCCATCTGAGGTACTGTGTGCAGTTCTGGAGACCCAGTCTTCGCAAAGACATAGACAAGATGGAAGCTGTCCAGAGGAGGGCAACTAAAATGGTGCAGGGTCTGCACCAGAAGACATATGAAGAGAGACTTAGGAGCTTAATATTTATAGCCTCGAGGAAAGGAGGGAGGGGGACATGATAGAAACTTTCAAGTATCTAGGGAATCAACAAAGTCAAGAGGGTAGCATCTTTCAAAAAAGAGGTGTGCAAGAACAAGGGGCACAATTTGAAAATAGAGGCGGCTCAGAGGTAAGAAAGTATTTTTTCACAGAGAGGGTTGTGGATGCATGGAACGGCCTTCCGGAGGAGGTCGTGGAGTCAAAAACAGTGGTGGAATTCAAGCATGCATGGGACAGTCATAAGGCAATTCTAGGGCATGGGGGTAGAAAGAAGTAGGCTGCTGGTTAACTAGGATCTGCAGCTTATCCAGTAGGCAGGGAAATGGGCAGACTGGGTGGGCCAAGTGGTCCTTATCTGCCATCAAATCCTATGTTTCTATGTTTCAGTGCCTGTAGTCTGGGCAACAAGCTCCCTGAGCTGGTGGCCTTAATGGAAGAGGGATGCCTGGATATCATAGCAGTCACAGAAACATGGTACACAGAGAACCATGACTGGGAAGTTAACATACCAGGGTACATAACCTACAGGAGAGACAGGCAGGGGAGAAGAGGGGGAGGAGTAGCTCTCTATGTAAAGGAAGGGATAAAAGCAACTGAACAAAAGAGTAAACAGGGAGGAGAGGAGGCACTGTGGGTCACCCTGGAGACTGGAAAGGGCACCACAATCCGCACAGGGGTTGTGTACAGATCCCCATGTCAGGGAGAAGGAATGGACAAGGATATGATAGAAGGCATTCTTAGAATGGTAGAGAAAGGAGAGATACTGTTGATGGGAGACCTGAATATGCCAGATGTTAACTGGAGCACATTTGCTGCAGCCACATCCAAGAGCAGGGCCATTCTTGATGCCCTACAGGTGGCAGGCATTAGACAGCTAGTTTCGGAACCCACTCATGAGGGAGCAATCTTAGACCTCGTACTCTCAAACGGAGGCAGCGAGAGGATCTCAGATCTAGAAGTGGGTTGCCATATGGGGACAGGTGACCATCAAACAGTGTGGTTCACGTTAAACTCAGCTACAGAGTTAAGCCATACAAAAGTGAGGGTACTGGACTTTAGGAGAGCTGACTTTGGCAAGATGGGATAGTGCCTCAGAAAAGAACTAGTAAACAGGTTAGAAGGAGGTGTGGAGCAACAATGGGGAATTATCAAAACTGCTATCACAGAGGCAACAAGCTTTTGTGTGAAGCAAATAAACAAATCAAAACAAAAGAAAAAGCCACTATGGTTCTGAAAAGAAGTGGCTGTGAAAGTCAGGAAGAAAAAGATAGCATTCCGGAAGTATAAGGAAACACAGAAGGAGCAGGACAGAGAGCTGTACCAGTTAAGGCAGAAGGAAGCAGAGAGAAAAGTCAGATTAGCAAAGGCCCAAACTGAGGAAAAGATAGCCAACTCAGTTAAGAAGGGGGATAAAACCTTTTATAGGTACATCAGCGAGCGTAGAAAGACAAAGGGAGGGATAGTGAGGCTGAATAGAATGAACAGTGGGTGGGCAGAGGGGGACAGTGAAAAAGCAGGAATACTGAATGAATATTTCTGCTCAGTATTCACAAAAGAGGAGGGGGAAGTGCCTAATCCAATTAACAGAAGCACTCTTGATAGGGGGGTCGATCCCAGTCCTTTCACAGAAGAAAGGGTTCTGCAAGAACTCCTAAAACTAGAGGTGGACAAAGCAATGGGTCCTGATGGAATTCACCCCAGAATTCTAAAAGAATTAAGGGAGGAACTAGTAAAACCACTGGCTACTCTTTTTAATAAATCATGGGAGGATGGTGTGGTACCCGAGGACTGGAGGAAGGCGGATTTTATTTTTATTTTTATTTTATTTAAACAGCAGTTTGGAAAACCTTTGAGCCATAGGCTCATTTACAAAGGTACCTTGTCACAGTAAGACAAACCAAAATACACAGTATAGCAGTACAACACATAAGTATAACAGTAAATTAAGACATAGATACAAACAGGCTGGTACAGGTAGGATGGATGCAAACAATACCAGAGTTATGTTGTCCTTAGCAGCTTAGTAATAAGCTTTGTCATAAAGTATTGACTACGGCTTTGACTGGCGGCAGTTACAGCATCGGGTGTTAATAAAGGTGGTTACGTAAGGAAGTTTTGAAGCGATATAGTTGGAGCTTGGAGATGGAGGGGCAGTGTGTTGAACCAGGAGGGGCCCTAAAGCTGAAGGCTCTTTGGCCATGAGAGGTTCTAGCTCTAGGGATAACAAGAGGTTTTCCCAGAGGTCCGAGTATGAACTAGTGGGACAGAGCGGTATGGTGGTGGTCAATCCTGGTGGGGAAAGCCCAAGGAGGGTCTTTTTTGTAAGGGTACAGGTAAGATATTTGAGGCGCTTGTTGAGATCAAGTACCAGTGCTTTAGCATACAGTAGACAGGTATGTGTCATCCTAGGTGCTCCAGAAATTAACCTGCAGGCCTTATTCAGAGTAGTGCGAAGTTTATGGAGTGCGGTCTGATCAGCAGCACCATACACTGGCAGTCCATAGTCCACTAGGGACAGGATAGAGGAGGTGACTGCGAGTCGAAGAGCCTCCGGGGGAAGGCAGTGTTTATACCGATGTAAGATGCCCAATCGGATATTAGTGGCAGTGGCTAGGGCAGCGATGTTTCCATGGAAGGAGAGGAAGGGGTCAAAATGGATCCCTAGGTATTTATAGGAGCAAACTTGTTCAAGTGGGAATGAGGACCCAGAGTGAATGAGGAGTTTGAAGTTGCAGGACTTGTTTTGGGGATGAGTGAAGAACATGGTTTTGGTTTTTTTAAGATTTATCACCAATCTATGTTCCTTGAACCAGCCCTCGGCTTCAGTGAAGGACTTCTGCAGCGAGTCCTGGAGGGCAATAGGGTTACGACGTGAGGCAAAGATGACTGCATCATCAGCGTACAATAGAATGTTCCCCGAGCAAGAGCATGGAAGGGTGTTAAGGTAAAGGGAGAATAGTAAGGGGCCCAGAATGGAGCCCTGGGGAACCCCAGAAAAGATGGGACAGATGTCTGAGTAGGTCCCATTAATTTTTGCACTGTGAGCGATCAGACAGATAACTGGTGCACCAGGAGATAGGCCCAGTAGCAAAACCAGAGACTAAGGGCATCAAGAAGGAGGGTGGGAGACAGTGTCGAAAGCTTTCGAGAGGTCAATGAAGACAGCACCAGCCAGAGAACCAGTGTCTAAGGAGGAGTGGAGAAAGTTGGAGAACTCTAGGAGGCTGTGTTGGTACTGTGGCCGCTCGGAAGCCATGCTGCTCGGACAAAGGACATTGTAGGTGGAGGGTAGTCAGAGATTTGAGAGGCCACCACTTTTCCAAGGCCTTGGAGAGAGGAGAGAGAATGGAGATCGGTCGATGGTTTCCAGCCACAGTCCTATCACCACCTTTAAAGATAGGGGTGACAGTGGTGACTTTCAGGCAGTTGGAACCTTCCCAGGCAAAGAGAGTGGTTGATGAGGCATGTGATGGGGTAAGGACTGTGTCTAAGACCAGCCATAGGATACACGGATCCAGGGTGTCACTGCCTGTACTATTACTCTTGAGGGCAGTGACAAGGTGCAAACCCTAAGTTCTTGGGCAGAAACACAGGGGAGGAGAAAATAAGAGCGAGAAAGATTTCGTGCAGGTGCTGGGGAGGAGGTCAAAAAATTTGTAGGGAGGATAGGGCTAAGGTCAGTGAATGAGGTGTTGAGGTGGTTGGCTATGAGGGCTGGGTCTGAGGAGATCACACCATTAATGTTGATCTGGGTGGGTGGGGGGAGTGCACTCCCATTTGACTGTTTAATGTTATCCCAGAAGGTTCTGGGATTCCCCATGAGGCAGTGAGTGAGGACCGATGGTGCTCAGACTTGGCCTTTCTGATGGCCGAGTGCACTTGTTTGGTGACGGCATATAACCGCCTGTCATTGGGCGGCCAGTCTCAATGTAGCGGTGCCATAGAGTTGTTCCTATGTTTGAGCTGGTGGATCAAAGCTGGGGTAACCAGGGGCATTCTTCCTTTTAGAACGGTGGGTCAACACTGGGGCAAAGATATCACAGGCATTATTAAAAGTTTGGGTAAAGAAGGAGAGGCTGTGTCAATGTCAGGAGTTGCCTGTATAGGAGACCAGTCAATTTGGGACAGAAGTTCCTTAAGTTTTATCAGTCCACCAGGTATTAGACGCCGGCATGTGGACTGTGCTATGGGTTTGGGGACTGAGGTTGACCAGTGGAATAGAATGGGGGAGTGATCACTGAGAGAGTCTGGGAGGACTTGTACATTGGGGATCCGATTAGGGCGGTTGGTGAGTACCACATCAAGCAGGGTACTGAAGCCTCTCTTGGGGTTAGTCCTGGTGGCGTGGGTAACTAGTTGCGTTAGGGTCTATTGCAGAAAAGGAGTCTCAGGTAGAGGAGGAGGAGGGGCTGAGCCAGTTGACATTTAAGTCACCCACCAGAATTTGATCAGCGGAAGGAGGTAGAGGTGAGGTATTCTGTAAGAGAGGCAATGGCCTGCGTTTGGTCCCTGGGGGGCACGTATGCAGTAGTCAGATAAAGGGGTCCCTTTAAAGGGTCAGGGGTTAGTTTCAGCATAAGCGCTTGGGCCCTGGAGTTAAGGATGGGAGTGGGCAGGGCTAGTACGGGGAGAGATTCCTTGACATAAATAGTGCAGCCACCACCCTGTCTCCCAACACGGTCGGACCGGAAAAGGGTGAAACCAGGAAGGGAGACTAGGGAGTCAGGAGGATTGACAGAAGTCTCAACCAGGGTGGCGACATCAGGGTTAATTGATGTGACCAGGCATTGTAGTGAGTCAAACTTTTAGGAGGCTACAGATATTCATGGAGACCATGCATAAGCCTGTGGTGTGAGTTGGGGAGCTCCTGGGAACCGGGCCAGGGTTTGGATGAATGTTCCCTGACAGGAGTAGTAGCATGACTAACACCCTGGCTGGGAGATGGTGAGAGGTTTTCCACGATTGACATGAGAGGTGGGGGAGGGAGGCTAAGGGGAGCAGGGGTGGGCAGGGAGGTACAGGAGGAAAAGCAAGAATAAGAAGACACCCAGATGTGCCTGAGGTGAAGAGAAAGCTAGGGGAGGGCAGGAGGATGGGGACACACAGAGGTCCCAAGGGGCAGGAGAGGAGGTTCAGGAGCAAGGGAAGGAGGGTGCCAGGGCACAGTGTGGACTAGCAGATGGGTAAGTGGGTAAGTGCACTGCTAGTGGGGATAGGCACAGGCAGAGTGTGAGGCAGGGCCAATACATTGTGGTGAGCAAGATCCCAGGGAAGTAGTGCTGTACAGGTAGGAGTAGGAAGTAGTGAGGGAGCATAGGTCCCTCTAGTGGCCAGCAGGTATAACCTGCAAATGGGAAAGTGGGGAGATAGGTTCTGGGCAACAGGACGTGATGTCACCGGATGTGATGTCACAGGGTGGATCCTTAAATTGACAGCACCCCTCTGCAGGCGTCCAGACGAAGAGAAGAGGCTCTCTTTACCTCGAAAGTTATCAGGCTGGAGATTTGGCTTCCTCAGCTACTCAGGTGAGCTGCTTGTTGCTTCAGTTGCTTGATTGTCCCAAGTGCCTAGCTTGGGGGGGGAGAGCTGCCTATGTAGTGGAGAAAACAAAGCCTCTCATTACTATGCAGCAGGAGAATATGTTGTGACTTACACAAAGGAGCTCCACTCTAAGCAAACAGGGCTATTCCAAAATGAGGTCACACTAGGACCCAGCTAACCTAATGCCTTCAGTTACAAGCACAATTAGCTCAATACCACCATATTAAACAAGTCTGATCTATATTAGCTGCTTGGTATATCTGGCTTTAAGATGTAATCAGCAATTAGCTCCAAATACCACCATATTAAACAAGTCTAATCTATATTAGCTGCTTGGTATATCTGGCTTTAAGATGTAATCAGCAATTAGCTCCAAATACCACCATATTAAACAAGTCTGATCTATATTAGCTGCTTGGTATATCTGGCTTTAAGATGAAATCAGCAATTAGCTCCAAATACCACCATATTAAACAAGTCTAATCTATATTAGCTGCTTGGTATATCTGGCTTTAAAATGTAATCAGCAGTTAGCTCCAAATACCACCATATTAAACAAGTCTGATCTATATTAGCTGCTTGGTATATCTGGCTTTAAGATGAAATCAGCAAGGCAACTCTAGAAAAACCAGTGAGTCCCTAGCTTTACACTTCAGCATTAGTAGCACAAAGAGAAGCAAATAACAAGCCCACCCAGTGGTGAACAGGAACAAAGTTCATAAAATATAAGTGTTCATCAGGTAGCACCCTCTGCAGGCGTCCAGATGAAGAGAAGAGGCTCTCTTTACCTCGAAAGTTATCAGGCTGGAGATTGGCTTCTCAGCTACTCAGGTGAGCTGCTTGTTGCTTCAGTTGCTGATTGTCGAGTGCCTAGCTTGGGGGAGAGCTGCCTATGTAGTGGAGAAAACAAAGCCTCTCATTACTATGCAGCAGGAGAATATGTTGTGACTTAAACAAAGGAGCTCCACGCTAAGCAAACAGGGCTATTCCAAAATGAGGTCACACTAGGACCCAGCTAACCTAATGCCTTCAGTTACAAGCACAATTAGCTCAATACCACCATATTAAACAAGTCTGATCTATATTAGCTGCTTGGTATATCTGGCTTTAAGATGTAATCAACAATTAGCTCCAAATACTACCATATTAAACAAGTCTAATCTATATTAGCTGCTTGGTATATCTGGCTTTAAGATGTAATCAGCAATTAGCTCCAAATACCACCATATTAAACAAGTCTGATCTATATTAGCTGCTTGGTATATCTGGCTTTAAGATGAAATCAGCAAGGCAACTCTAGAAAAACCAGTGAGTCCCTAGCTTTACACTTCAGCATTAGTAGCACAAAGAGAAGCAAATAACAAGCCCACCCAGTGGTGAACAGGAACAAAGTTCAGAAAATATAAGTGTTCATCAGGTAGCACCCTCTGCAGGCGTCCGGATGAAGAGAAGAGGCTCTCTTTACCTCAAAAGTTATCAGGCTGGAGATTTGGCTTCCTCAGCTACTCAGGTGAGCTGCTTGTTGCTTCAGTTGCTTGATTGTCCCGAGTGCCTAGCTTGGGGAGCTGCCTCGAAAGTTATCAGGCTGGAGATTTGGCTTCCTCAGCTACTCAGGTGAGCTGCTTGTTACTTCAGTTGCTTGATTGTCCCGAGTGCCTAGCTTTGGGGGGGGGGAGCTGCCTCGAAAGTTATCAGGCTGGAGATTTGGTTTCCCTTCACAAAAGTGGGACCAAGACAGAGGCAGGAACCTACAGACCTGTCAGTCTGACCTCTGTGGTAGGGAAAGTGTTGGAGTCACTTCTGAAGGAAAGAATAGTTGAGTACCTAGAGGCCAGTGGAGCACAGGACCCTAGGCAGCATGGGTTCACAGTGGGAAGGTCATGTCAGATGAATCTAATAGATTTCTTTGACTGGGTGACCAAAGTAGTAGACCAGGGAGGGGCTGTGGACATGGCCTACCTAGACTTTAGCAAGGCATTTGACACAGTCCCACACAAAAGATTAATAGTCAACTTAACCAGCCTGGGAGTGGGTCCCAGGGTGGTAGCCTGGGTAAAACATTGGCTGGACAACAGGACACAGAAGGCAATTGTAAATGGAGTCCACTCTGAAGAAAGGGGGGTTACTAGTGGGGTACCGCAGGGTTCAGTATTGGGTCCAGTCCTTTTTAATGTCTTCATCAGTGACATTGCAGAGGGACTGGAAGGAAAAGTATGCCTTTTTGCAGATGACACAAAGATCTGCAACAGGGTTGATACACAAGGAGGCATGGAAAGGATGAAAAGGGATTTGGCAAGGTTGGAGGAATGGTCAGAAGTATGGTAGCTAGGATTCAATGCAAAGAAGTGCAAAATAATGCACCTGGGAAACAAGAACCCAGGGGAAGAATACACAATGGGTGGGAGGTAGTAACAACAACAAAAAAGGAAAGGGACCTGGGGCAATCATATCAGATGACCTTAAGGTTAGCAAGCAATGTGAGAAGGCAGTAGGGAGGGCTGGGGGTATACTGGAATGTATAGGGAGAGGCATCAGCAGCAGAAAACAGGAATTTGTTATCCTTCTGTACAGACAGTTGGTGAGACCCCATCTGGAGTACTGTGTCCAGTTCTGGAGACCCCAACTCTGCAAGGACATAGACAGGATTGAGGCAGTCCAGAGGAGGGCAACTAAAATGGTGCAGGGTCTGCAAAAGAAGCCATATGAGGAGAAATTAAAGGAGCTTAATATGTATACCCTTGAGGAAAGAAGGGAGAGGGGGGACATGATGGAAACTTTTAAGTACCTCAATGGAATCAACAAAGTCCAAGAGGGTAGCATCTTTCAGAAAAAGAGACGTGCAAGAACAAGGGGACACAATTTAAAGATAGAAGGAGGGCGGTTCAGGGGCAATGTGAGGAAGTATTATTTCACAGAGAGGGTAGTGGATGCATGGAACAGCCTTCCTGAGGAGGTTGTGGGGTCTAAAACTGTGGGAGAATTCAAGAATGCATGGGACAGACATAATGCAATTCTTGTGGGGGGTAGGAAGAAATAGGCTGTTGGTTAACTAGGATCTGCGGCCTATCCTGTAGGTAGGGAAATGGGCAGACTAGATGGGCCTAGCGGTCCTTATCTGCTGTCAAAGTCTATGTTTCTATGGTATCAATGTTTCCTCTTGGCCCCATTTTCACCTGTTCCACTCCACAGAATTTAAAAGACTCTCTTGGCACATTCCCTGCATGTCTGATATGCTGTGTGTCAATGCTGTTATTTGAAAGACAGTGTACTGCTAGAGCATTAGCGGTGTCTCCAGATGTAACAAGGTTATATTTAACTCTAAAAATTGATTAGCGTTTTGCTCGTAAAAGTTCTAAAACATTGTGCAAATGCATACCACTTGCTTCACTGTGTTTAACAAACATAACACTTCTAGAAAACCTATATGAATACTTTCTGTACAGTTAGTATTGTCCCAAGAAAATAACTGCTAATCAGTTATTTAAAACCCTGTGTAATGTTCCTAAGGTGTTCCCCAATCCTGTTTTTAAAGGGTCTACTGGTGTGTTTTCTATATAAAAGGAGCCATGAGTACAAGCGGCAAAATATATCACATTGTCAGTAACACAACTAATAAATTCACTTGTATTATAAATCTTTATTTGCATTAACAGTAGTGAAGGTACAGCATTTGATGGTGGATTTACAAAACATGCAATTACCGCATGGATACGTGCCTGCTGGTCATGTAGGTAATTATGTGGTCTCAGTAGGTCGCTTTTTCTTTGTAAGCTATGGATCAGTCTGTCCTTGAGGTTAGTGCCTCTTTTGTATGCCATTCATGGTGGTAATTATGAGGTGCATTTCTTAAAGAGGGACTCTGGACAAAACTGCTACTTTGCAGAATTAGAATAAGCACACCCCCAATAAATCACATACCAAAGATTAGGTTTCTGTGTTACTTCTTTTTAAAGTTATGAGCTATTTTGTAACCCAGATTACACACTGCCTATTCAAAAAAGCATGTTTCAGTGAAGAGCTGCTGCTGATGTCATCTCCAGAACTCACAGTCTAGTCTTCCCTGTCAGCAATCTTACAGGACCTGTTTCTCCAAAGTTTAAAAATCGTGCAATGGTTTTACGAGTAAAAGAGGCAGCAACATTCAAAAAACATTTCTATAAAAATGATGTGTGTTTCAGGTTTTGGAACACAGTTGACAGATTCATATTTTTAATGCCCTTGATGTGATCCATTTCTCTTGGGTAGCTGAATGCTGAGTCAGCAAGCCTCCAGGCTGCTGATACCATTTGGGTGCTACTCTGTTGTGTCTGTTAGGAGGTTGCATTGCTACTAGTATTGCATAATGTTGGTAACTTCACTCCTGTTTGTCAGTGTCTGCTTTATAACAAGTTTTAAAGAGCACCTTTCCCAGTCCTTTTGACTTTCATGCATAAATTACCCCTTCTTACAATGATTCTAGAATTGTATTTTGTTACTGTCCTCTGCAGTTAGTTTTTTGTATTCTGCAAAATGAATGAAATACAATTCCAGAATCAGTGCAAGAAAGGGTAATATATGCATGAAAGTCAAAAGGACTGGGAAAGGTGATCTAAATCTCAATTTCTTATCGCCCAATAAAATATTGCTCTGTTTTATGAGATGTCTTTTCCTAGCAGTTGAAACTCAACCTCTTGTTCTTGTAAGTTTCATGTCCTGTCTTTCACAAAATGGGGTAATTTTGACATGAAAGTCAAAAGGATTGGGAAGGATACTGACAGCAACTCTCTCTTCTCTCAGTCCCCATGCTTTGTTACCGAGGCAGAAGAAAGACAGTTTTACAAAAACAAAAATATATTGACAAGGCATTTGTATTTTGGCATAATGCATTGCTAACAGGGTGTATTGGGGGAAGGAGAACATAGTATGCACACTAAATACTGGTAGTGTTCCCTTGCAAAATTGCTGTGACTGCACTGTACTACGCTACACAGTGTGAGTCACTCCTCTGCCCTATAGTGATCCCATCAGGAGCCAGCAGTTGAACAGCAAAGGCAAGTGCTGCAGGACTAAAAAACAAATCCAAATTATGGAAGGCAGAGTAAACCTGGCCAAAAATAACAGATGCACACATCCTTTCAGGTCTAGTACTGTGACTACAAGATGCAACTTTTTGGACCATCATGAAAGGTGCTTTTTAACAGGAGCCTAATATGTGTTAATTCATGCCAGTGGTGGAAGTGTTAGCCCTGGTAAAATTATCATTTTAATGTGGAATACAACATAGATGAGTCCGAATGTAGGTTAAGTAACAGCCTGTCAGAGGAGAAAACACTAGGGGCGGATAGTCAAAACTTTGCATCTGGCACAAATTGGTTGTTTCTATGATTGCACCACATGTGCGCTGGAGTGTTGTACAAAAGGCCAAATAGCAGTGTAGCAGAACGTGATTGCACCAACACTATGAGATAATGTATGCGTGGTGCAAAGTGATGGGTGGGGACATGTATACAGATGCAATGGTATATTCAAAAGTATAGCACCATGCAATGTGCGTCAGCAGAACATGTAGCGTGGCACAAATTACCACCCGTGAAAAGCTGGTCTTAAAGCTGGACAAACCCAGGAAGGAGGGGTGTGGACACAGCAGCAACAGGGAAGAAGGCTGTATGCTTCCAATGAGGAGGCAGTGTGGGCGAACAGCCACCCTGGGCCACTCCATATGCACAGGCACACAAACTGTGGAATGCAATGCCCCAACATTGCTGTGAAGTGAACATTCATGTAAATCTTACACAGGGCTAGAACACCACTTGCAGCAACAAACTATTTGTATGTTATTGTTATGTAATGTGTATCTAGTGTGATATTTGTGTATTGTGTGTTGTGTATCGTATGTCTTTATTGCATGCTGTTGCATCTCAGCCACACAATTAGTGTCTCTTGGTCATTCCTGACACTGGGCCTTAGCATGGTGTGCTTACCTGGTGAACAAGGTGATAAAAAACATTGAACAGAACACATACAATGGCAGAGACATGCTGCACACAGATGGCACTTACCATTTCACCAACATCTGGCACCTGGGACTTAACTCTGCCAGGCATTAGTGGGTGCCCCAGTGCCCAGTGGACACCATGACAGTGCGTTCCTGCAGCACACACCTCCAGTGCCCCCATTGGGGTACATCAACACAGTCCAGCAGACACATTCTGCACTGGGGGAATGGAGATTGTTGAGGGGAGGGTGTACAGGTGACCAGGCTGCACAACATAGTAGGTACTGCCACATGACTGGGGCCATCCACACAGTGCACATAATCCACTGACAGGACTGCTTCTGGCAGCAGCGTGCCAGTATGATGGTATGTATGACCCTTCCCTGGGCACATACCCTACACCTGTCTGGGATCCCCACACACACAGACAACCATGTGCATGGTAATGTGGGGATCCCATGCCACTGGTGCAAGACATGAGGGTCACAGAACAGATGATTGTGGTGTCCACTGTCAGACCACACCTTCCAGCGGTGCTTGTCACTGTGTGGACAGCACCAGTCACTGTTGCCTGACATACTGTAGGCATTGCTGTGTACTTCACAGTATCGCCTACTATGGTACTGTACCTTCTGAAAAAAAATGTGGCAGGAACAATGATTTGCCTTTGGCATGCAGCACAGCCAGCCATTCCTGTAGTGCTACTCCCCTGGGCCACATTAGTCTTTGCATCTGTGTCCAAACCAAGACTGCAGCTAATGGTCTTTGAGCTGTGTGCACACAATGAAAGTGGCAACCAATCTGTAATACCAGTTGTACCTACATGTCGAACAGTGAGCACAGAAAGAAACGTGGCTACCAACCTGTAATTCCTGCTGGACATACAGGCAGAGCTGTGTGCACCATGTTGTAGCACCGGGCAATTCACATGTAAAGCAGGCTGTAATGAGATGCCAGTGTGGCTGTTTGCCCATGGATTGCCTGAGTAGACTCATTTGCTTTGCAGTTTTGAATATAGCAAACGCGGTTGCGCAGGGCAAACGTGTCAGCGCAGTGCAAACGTATCAGTGCTGTGCAATGCTGTAATGTTCCATTACATGGTTCTGCAGTATTTGGCCTGCACTCTTATTTGCTGCTGTTGTGCCCCAGTGCTTTGCTAGCACACACGTTGCCCACATTGTTCACCCTAATCTCACTCCACCTCTGTGTGCAGTGGGCCACTGTTGCAGTTTGCACTGCATTCGGTTGCTATATTCAGTGTTGTCTTATTTGCTGGGCTATTGTTGCACTGCACTCTCAGCCTTGTTTGCATGCCTTCATTTATACGCTATATTCAATTCATTTAGTCCTGGGATTATTCCTTTGAATATGGAGTGTAAATGATTCTGGGCTAATTTTGCCTGCCCACAGTGCTAATTTTGTTCCAGGGCAAAGTTTTGAATATCTGGCCCTAGGTTGGCTGGGTTGGCAACTACAAAGAAACACATAATAAGATTACAAAACAGCATTACCTCTACCACCCCACCCCCATTTACAGGCAGGAAGAATAATTGTTTTTTTTGTGTGTGTTTTTTTTCTTTTTTTTTTCCATATGTACTTGTTTATCTTTTGTATTTTTACTTCCCCCCTGTCCTGGGGTCATGGCACACACATGTGTATGTGGGTGTGGAGGTGCCTGCACATGGCAGGATTCGGTGACCCCTTCCATCTCACCCCTGACTTTTGTCGCCATTCCTACCTCCTGCGCACTCATCGGGCCTCCACCCGATGGGTGCAGAACTATGGAGGAATGGTTGTCTGCCCCTGGAAGGGAAATCCTGCTCCAACCCTCCCCCCCAGCCAGCTCCCTGGTGACCTGAGGTCATTTCTGAACCTGGGTTGCTGGCATGGTGAAAGGGGTGGTATCCAGGACCTCAACCTCGGCACAACTGGGCCAGCTGAGAATAATTATTTTAAAGTGCCATCCTGAGAAATCACCTCAGTTGAATGACAGGTGTGAATGATCACTGCCTTCCACCACATCAGAAAATTATTCAGTCTGCAAATCTCACAAGTGAAACTAGGAAATGTTGCTCACATGCCTTTTCAGTATAAAAAAATAAACTGAAACTAAACCTCACTGCAGTGTGCTGTGATTCAGCATTCAGCAACCCTGGAGAAAAGGACCACAACATAAAAGCACCAAAGTAAATAAATAAATAAAAAAGAATACACATTTGTCAACTTTTTCATAAAATCTGAAATATACAGTTTTTATAGCAATTTTTTTTGAATGTTGCTGCCTGTTTCACTTGTGAAAACTATTGCACATGATCTCCAACCTTTGAAGAAACAGGTTCTGTAAGCTTGCTGACAGGGAAGACTAGACTCTGAGTTCTGGAGATAACATCATCAGCAACTTTTCCCTGAAACTTTTTTTTTTGTAAAATGACTTGTAACTTTTAAACAAAGTAACTTAGAGATCAAATTTTTGGCATGAGGTTGATTGGGGCTGTGCTGATCCAAATTCTGAAATGTATTGATGCCAGAAAGTTTGACTGTGGTCCCTCTTTAAGCAAAGGATCAGTATTAAGAATATTCCAGTTAGTCTTAATGACCTCCCCTGTGGCTGAGGACTGTCTACAGTACAATTGGTGGTGACAAAATTCAACTTGTCCTTGTTCTTTACTACTTGTTTGCGTAAGCAACAATAAATCATCTCTAAAAATATTCAAAACCTATGAAAAAGCAATATCTATTGTGGTGTTTTTATATCCCCTATTCTTGAAATGTGTGCTCATTTCTGAATCCTGCACACAAAATTCAGCATCAGAACTACAATTTCAGTGTACTCTCGGTAACTGGGCTTTTGGTACACATTCAATTAGATGGCGAGGATGATAACTGGATATGTGAAGGAGCTAGTTCTTGTCAGTTTCTTTTTGAAATAGAGTGGTTTCGGTACCCCATCAGAATTTTTTTTGTTTTTTGTTTACCTTATTTTTATCCTCCTTACTTCACAGTCCCTCCAGTCAACTACAGCCCCTCAAGCAGCCTTCCACAACATCCCGTGGCACCCTCAGGAGTCTGCTTCTAGAGTGTCTGTCCGCTCAGAGACCCTCAGGTACCTGATATACCCCCCCCAGGTGGGGTGGAGGAAGGAGTCCCTTAACCTTCCCCAGAGCAACAGTGGAGCAGACGGGGCAGAGCGGAGTCTGCCCCGGTGAGCGCAGGTGACAGAGTCTGGCCTCAGAGGAGTTGTCACCTAGGAGTGATGGGCTCCATTTTTCCTCTGTTCTGGTGAGTGCCATATCCCTGCAGTCACCAGCACACTGGGAGACCCAATAGGGAGGCATGCATCGAGACACGGCTCCTCCCTGGGCTCTCGACTGGTGCTGCCCCATCCACTGTGTGTGTCCCGATCTTCATCGCCACTCCCGGGTTCACCCAGGAGGTGGTGATATAGCAGCAGGACAGACCTGCTACCCTCCCCAGATAGGTTGAGCCACCGTTGGGCACTCAGTCCTTCTCTTCACCTGCCGACCCCCCCAGTGGCCTGAGTCCATCACCGAACGCAGGTCATTGATGTGGAGCAAGGTATGGTGTCCAGTGCCTCAACCCTCAGCGCCACTGGGCCAGCACCAAATTTTTTAATGATTTTTAAATCTAAAAAGTTAACTTTTTTCTGTCACTGTGTACTGTAAATTTCAAATTTGGATTACTCTGTTCCAAATAATTGTCAAAATGTTTTAACTCCTCCTTGGTGTCTCACTATATCATAAAAATGTTATCAATAAAACAATACCAGAAGTCAATGCAATGATAAAAAGGATTGACCTTTGCATCATAGATGTGCATATTCTCCCGATGTACAAGATAGAGGTTGGCATAATTTGGTGCAAACATAGCACTCATAGCTGTCCCCTTAACCTGTAAGTAGTATTTGTCCTGAAATAAAAAGTAGTTCTTTTTCAGTATAATTTCAGACAGTCAATCAAATGTTGCTTTTTGTGCTAATTCAGGTTCTCAACACCACTAAGCCACTAGTCTAATCCTTCTAATCCCCCATCATGGGGGATGTTTGTATACAGTGCTGTAATATCCACTGAGACCAAAAGCCAGTCCTCCAATTCCAAATCTCCCAATACCTCCAACATGTCTGTTGTATCCTTCACATAGGACCTGAGACCTTGTGCAAGTCCCTTAATATGTGTGTCTACAAATAAAGAAATTGGTTATGTAAGGGAACCTGTCCCACCACAATAGGGTATCCAGGGGAATTTACCAGATTCTTATGTATTTTAGGTAATACATAAAAACTCACCATAATTAAATGGGAGACTGTCAGGAAATCATATTCACACTTAGTAATACACCCATCAAGCAATGAATCATATAGAAATGTATCAACTTCAGTCTTATAAATACAAGTAAGGTCCTTCCTTAATTTTGTGTAGAAAATACTATCATTTAATTACCTTTTAACCTTTGATATATACTTGTCTGCTGACAAGAAAACCAACACACACTCCTTATCTGCTGGTTTAATAACTGTATCAGGATTGCTTTCTAGTTCTTTTAATGCCTTTGCTTCTATATTGCTAATATTTCCATAGCTGGGGCTATTCTTATTTTGTATTATTTCTTCAGATTGAGTCATGTATGCCCTTTCAAAAAAACAATACTGGGTCATTGTATGGGGGTTAAAAGAAGAAGGTGGTCGAAATGTAATGTGATCACCATGTGTTGTATTAGTCACCTCTGATATATCTCCCCTATTGGCATCCACCACAGCACCCATACACATGTTTTTGTTTTTCAAAAAAGGCTTTTAAGTTCAAGTTCTGAGTAAACCTGTGAAAGTCTATATATAATTCAGAAGGATTCACATCCCTGGTAGGCAGTAGTCTGGCCTGTTGTTCAGTTAAGGGTGCATTCAAGATATTTACAAGTGTTGTTTTCCTGATGTATTAATCCCTCTTCTCTTGTTGCTGGTGAATATTTATGTTTCTTACCACCCCTCCTTGTCCCCTTCTTCTTGGGTTGGGGCATAAACACAAGTCCAGATCTTGCTGTGTCACTTGTTCTTGCTGTAAAAAACAAAAACCTCCTCAGTGTTATCAGAGTAACTTGTAGAGGTATAGTAATGAGGTGATTGTTGCCTGTTTCTAAAAACAGAATGGATTGTTGTAAATGAATTGCCTTCAACTCCGTGTGTTTGTTAAGTGTGTTAGATCTGGGTTATTTTTTGGCTATGTTGGCCAAAGGTGCATCTGATTTTATTGGAGTCCTTATTCCAAGTGAAAACTCAATTATTCAGATAGTCTTGTCTGTCTCTTTAAAATGTCTTAAGTTTTCTCTTTTTCATTTTTTTGTGTTCTCTAAGCACTGTCTCTTTAAGTTTCTTGTTCAGGAACTCGTACTCTGGATGGTCCCTAAATTTTAACACCAGTTCTTCTTTTTTCTGAATTTCAGACACTGTGTCAGGTTGGTGCATCAAGTAATCTCTAACCATGGCTTCTACTAGTCCCACTGATCCTGCTTGTAGACCACTGTCACCAATCACCTATAAATTCCTTCCTTGCTTGTCCATATCTAGGTGTTTTGAGAACACTCAGTCCCCATGGTGTTCTCCTCACTATTAAATCAGCCTCCAGGCTGATCCTAGTTTAGTAGCCTTCTTCCTTTAAGGTTTGCCCTCTCAAGTTGTACCAAACCAGTCCTTTTTTGTCTGTGTCTACAGTCTCTGTCAGTGCTGTTTCAGGTTCTACACTGTTGGCATTATTTATCCCTTGTGATTCTGAAAACAATTCCTCCTCCCCTGCAGTCTCAAAGATCTGCATGACCCAAGAAACACAGAAACATAGAAGCTGACGGCAAATATCCATGGAGAGATCTCAACCCTCTGTCCCCTACTTATTCCTTCTACTCCATGATTCATCAGACGTCCTCCAGAACTGACTACTTATTTACTATTTTCACCTTACTTCCTGGTCTGTGTAATGCTGGTCTTGAACCCATTGTACTTTTCGATCATGCTGTAACCTGGCTACTTTTCACTCCCTGCTCTAACCAGCAATGAGGTATTTCTTGGAAGCTTAATACTCAGCTTCTCAAAGAGGACCATGTGGTTTCCAAGATCTTGGCCTTATCCAGTCCTTTGTTGCCACCAATCAGAATATCATTAAAAGACAAGATTATGAGTGGTGTGCCCTGAAATGCTATCTACAGGGTGAATTTATCAGATTAGCTTTAACCTGGAAGAGCCGTAGGGAAGCAAAGGCCTTATCAATCCTTGCACAAATCCATGGTTTAGAACACTGTCTTTCTTCCACTAATTCCTCTGAGTCTTTGAATAAATTATTGTCCCTTTGAGACAAATATGATATTCTCCTCCAAGAGAAAGCAGAGTATTCTATTCTCAAAACAAGATCTAAATACATTGAGCAAGGTGAAAAGATGGGCCAGTTTCTCGCCCTCCATTTATGGCAACTTGAATCCCCTAGGATCATCCCTTCAATCACTGCTCTGAATGGTTCTATAAAATCCACTCCCAGGGATGTTGCTGTGGTTTTCAAAAATGTCTACTTTACTTTATATGACAAACACTCATTCCCTCTGTTAACCTCAGAGATGTCATCCTGTTTGGCTTTGGTTTCACTACCCTGACTCACAGAACCTCACTGTGCTATTCTTTCTGATCCCCTTTCTATTGCAGAAGTGAAAGCTGCTATAGACAGCCCCACCCTAGACAAAGCTCCTGGCCCAGATGGATTTCCCTCTAATTCTTGTAAAACCTTTATCAAAGACTTATCCCCTATATTATGCCATCTATATGAATACATGGTCTCAGCCAGTGAATTGGATCATTCACTTCTTGAGGCCACCATAATCCTTCTTCTCAAACCTGATAACCCCCCAAACCCTCAAGCTACTGTCCTATCTCCCTACTGAACTGCAATACCAAAATCCTAGCGAAACTTCTAGCTACTCATATTAGGTTAGTATGGTCAGGACTCCTAAGCCCAGAACAGGTCGGGTTTGTCCCTGGGAGATCTTCTGCCGATCATCTACGTAAGATAAGTCACATGTTCCAGGTAGCTCAGGATTCCCCACTTTCAATGGCCTTAATCTCTCTTGATTCAGAGAAGGCCTTTGATAGGGTGGACTGATCTTTTCAATGGCTCACTCTCCAAAAAATGGGATTCCCAGATTCTTTTCTTCAATGGCTTCAAATGATCTACTCCTCCCCATCAGCCAAGATCCACTGTAATGGTATATTTTCCTTCACCTTCCCTTTATATTCTGGTACATGCCAGGACTGTCCCTCATCTCTCTTTCTTTTTAACCTATACCTTGAACCACTCATTAGACGTCTCACATCCTCTCCCAGCATTAAAGGATTCCCACTGAGGATCTGACCATCTCAATTTCGGTCTATGCTGATTATATTCTCCTCCATTTGTCTGACACAGTTCACTCCCTCACTGAGACCTTAAGTGTGATACAGCAGTTTAGCCAGTATTCTAATTACAAACTCAATCTCAATAAGACTGAAATCTATCCTCTCAATCACTTTACCAACAGTCTAGACTTTGCCCCCTTTGGGATAAAATGGTCTCCCAGTTCTCTCAAATACCTGGGTATTTCTCTTACCTCCAACCCACACCAGCTAGTGAAGATGAACCTTGAAGATTTTTTAGTAGTGGTTCAGCAAGATTTAGCAAGATGGAAAGACCTCCCTCTCTAACTATGGGGCAGGATCAACATAGTTAAAATGAATATTCTTCCCAGACTTTTCTACCCCTTAAGTATGCTTAACATTGTGCTCCCCCTCTCTTTCTTCAAACGTATTCACTCGCGGATTGTCTCCTTCATTTGGTGGGATAAAGCACTTAGTCACTCCTGTCTTAAACTGGGGCTACCCAAACATCTTGATGGTCTCTGACTTCCCTACTTCTAGCTCTGCTTCTGGGCCAGCCATCTCTACAAATGTGGGAAATGGCTATCTTACCCCCGACTGTAAATGTTCCAATCTGGTTACAGATAGAAACCTGTCTTCTCTCACCCTAAATAATCTTTCACCCTCTACTATCCTTTACACTCCTTGGAAAGCTCTTCTGGTTTGGATCACCTCTTCTCCAATTGTTGCCGCTCTCAAAGTTCTCTTACAGATTTACTCCTATCTGAAAATCCCCTTAGTCAAAGATGATGCACAACCCATCTTCTCTAACTTAAACCTTAGGATTGGTGAACGCCCCTTACCCCAGGGCTGGCTTCCTCCACTATAGGATGCTACCGTGGCTGATTGCTACTCTCAGTCTTCCCTTTTAACATCCCCAGAACTACTGGAAAAATTCCAACTGGGCCCAGTTCATAAATTTAAAATTTATCAGCTTCATCATTTGCTCTTACAACAATTTTGCTACATTCCACTACGCTCTGGTCTCAGTGACTTTCGTATGCAGATTCTGGATTGGGCCTTCAAACCTCATAGTACTTCAAGACTATATCTGTGGCTGCTCATGGCTCATCCTTCCCTTTCATCAGAAGGTTCCAAGATGTGGGATACCTTGCTTCCAGAGACCAACATTAATTGGCTCATCTTGTGGAAAGATCTCCACACTTATCTTTCCCAGGACCAGCTTAGACTCTCTCAGTATCATATTCTAAACGATATGTACTACACACCAATTAAACTAACTAAAATGGGTTGTCTCCCCTCTCTCACATGCACAAGATGTGGTAAAACAGACAGGACTCTTTTGCACATCTTCTAGGCCTGTGAGAAGGTGTCTTCCTTGTGGGAACAAATTGAAAATCAAAGTGGCCCACCACTGAGTTTAGCTGGCCTCTTCTCCCCTGAAATGTGTGTCCTTGGCAACTTCTCACAGATCCCTGTTAGGGAGAGAAGATATCATATGGCCGTCATCTCCCTGGCGGTCATGAAGATAATTCTCAGACACTGGCTGGACCACTCATACATTTCATCCACTGAATGGTTACAGGAACTTTCCTTCTCTCCTCAAACTGAATGTATGATTGCCAGTCTCCATCACTGTCCCCCCAGTTCAATAAGAAATTGGGTAAACTTCACGCCCTTTATTTATTCTGACCACTTAGAAGTTTCCTGAACCCTTTACCCAGAGACCAACAACTTTTCTGCGGGTCAACGCTTATGCTTAAAATTCACCTACTGTTAAGCTTTTAGGCATGGTTGGGGGGACTGGTTTTGAGTTTATTGAATTTGTTTCTCCGGATTTCAATTAATCTGTCTGTATGATCGCTGCTTGTGCATGCTTTTTTTTTGTTGTTGTTTATTAAAAATCAGTAAAATTGACTACATTTCAAAATAAAGAAATTGAGGGCAGATAAGGACCACAGTGCTTATCCAGTCTGCCCATTTGTCTACCTTATGAATGTGCCATAGGCCTTTACTCTGTCAATGGCCTATCTATTCAAATTCATCTTTATTGCCCCCTTATGCCTATCCCATGCCTGTTTGAAGCACTGTACTATATTCATATTCACCACTTCCTGAGGTAGGCCATTCCATGCATCCATCACCCTTTCTGTGAAAAGAACTTTCTCACATTACCCCTTAATTGGCCTGCCTCTAATCTCTTGCTGTGTCCTCTTGCCCTGCTATTTTTCTTATATTGAACTATGTTAGACTCTTTCACCTTGATAATGCCCTTAAGATGTTTGAATGTTTTGATCATACTGTTCTCCCTCCTTTACTCTAGGGTATTCATATTGAACTCTGTTAATCTGTCCTCATATGTTTTCTGATGCAGTTCCTGCACCATTTTGGTTGCCCTTCTCTGAATTGCCTCCATTTTGTTAATGTCCTTCTGCAGGTGTGGCCTCCAGTACTGCATGCGGTACTCCAGATGAGGCCTAACCAATGTATTGTAAAGAGGGATTATTACCTCGCTCTTACGACTTATGACACCCTACTAATACACCCCAACATGCCGCTAGCCTTACCTACTGCTTTTATGGTCTGCTTTGATGATTTCAGGTCATCTGTGATGATGATGCCCAAGTCTCTTTCTTCCCTTGTGATTGCCAGCAACTCCCCCCCAACCTATAGGTGGCTTCAGGGTTTCTCTTCCCTATGTGCATGATCTTGCACTTCTTTGCATTAAACCCCAGTTGCCACTCTTCCGACCATTTTGCCAGTTTATCCACATCTCTTCTTATTCTGCCCACCCCATCTGGATCATCTACTCTGTTGCAGATGTTGGTGTCATCTGTGTACAAGCCTTACCCTCCAGTCCATCTGCAATGTTACTGATGAAAATATTGAAGAGGACTGGCCCCAGAACTTATCCCACTTGTGACTTGCATCGGTTCTGACTGTATACCATTTACCACCACTCTCTGTGTTCTACCTGCCAACCAGTTTGCCACCCAGTTGACCAACTTCTGACCCCCCAAGCCTACTCAGCTTATTACTCAATTGTCTATGCGGAATAGTATCAAAAACTTTACTGAAGTCAAGGTAGGCGACATCAAAAGCACCCCCTTAATCTACCACTCTGGTTACCCAGTCAAAGGAATCTTTGAGATTAGTTTGACAGGACCTTCCTGTTGTAAATCCATGCTGTCTTGGATCCTGTTCTCCTACGTATTCCAGGTGTTCCGCTATCATTTCCTTAAGGATTCCTCCATAATCTTGCCCACTACTGAGGGAAGACTGATTGGTCCATAGTTCCCTGCCTCCTCCCTGCTACCACTCTTGTTGAGCAGGATCATTGAAGCCCTTCTCCAGTCTTTTGGGACCTCTCCTGTGTTCAGAGACTCACTAAACAGTAGGTTGCAGATGGCAGGCAGTGCAAACTCAAGAAACACCTTCTTTCCCACGAGGCCTACTTGGTAGTTTAATTTCTCTGGTAGGCTTAGCCATCATGTTTTGGCATACACCTTGCCTGTATGGGTGAGCCTGTCCACACCCGGGACAAGTCGGCAGACTTTGTGGAGTGCTGTTTGACATGCTTTAGGGCTGTGTTGGTGGCAGCACTGTATACAATCAGCCCATTGTCAGTAACTGACAGGATTGAGCTGGTGATGGCAAGACACAGGGCAGCAGGCGTTAGATGGCTCATGTGTTTATACAAGACCCCAAGTTTAAGTTTGACAGCTTTACCTACACTGTCAATGTGCCAGAAGAAGGAGAGGGAGTCATCGATATGTACTCCAAGGTACTTGAATGTTCTTACTTGTTCAAGGGTGTTGGGTTGTTTTTATTGACAATGGTGAGACTGTGGTGTTTCTTTTAGGAGTGTGGGCTAGTGAACAGCATTATTTTTTTTTTTATAGTTCAGCAGCAATTTGTGCCTGATGAATTAGTCCTCTTAACTAGTGGAAACTGTTTTGCAGGTCCTGGGAAAGAGGACCTAGTTCTCAGTTGCAATTAATGATTATGGCATCATCTGCATAGAGATTAGGATAATTTTGGATGTGCAAGCTTCAGTGAGGGTATTTAGAAATAGCCTGAACATTAAGAGCCCCAGGAAGGACCCTTGGGGAAACTCTAGTAAGACGTTCCAGGGGCTGGACAGCACAGAGCCCATCTTCATGCACTGTGTTCTGTCTGAGAGGTATTTAGAAAAACAAACAATGGAGGTAGGGGACAGACAGAGTTCAAGGAACTTTTCTAGCAGGAGATGGTGGCTTACTGTATCAAACGTTTTTATGAGGTCAGTTCATTGACCCCACTAGGTGACTGCTGTCAGCTGCATTGTGTAGAAAGCTTGAGAACTTGATTGAGGTGGTGTTTGTACTATGGCATTTATGGAACTCATGATGTTGGGGGCAGTGCAGGTTGTATTTATGTTTAATTGGTCTGCTACTATCCTCTCTAGGGGCTTGGACAATGTCATAGAATGGAGATGGGGTGGAAATTGAAGATACTTGTGTGGTCTCCGGTCTTGTGTACTGGTGTGACAAGAACCATTTTCCAGACATTCTGGAAGTTACCAAGTGTGAGGGACATATTTAAGATTTTGGTAATTGGGGCGATGTCCTCATCAAGTGCAAGCTGCACCATTTTCATATCTATATTGTCTCTGGCCAAGTGTATTTCTCCCATACTCTTTTGATATATTTCTAGGCTTCAGAAATAGTTATGCATTTGAGACAGAGCTGTGGTACATTGTTCACAGACTGGATTGATGGACAGAGTCTAGTAACTGAGGGGTTTGTGGTAACAGATAATCTGTAGTTAGGATGGAACTCAGGTCCAAGATTGCCACATTAGAGGCTTCAGCAATGGAAAGGGGTTCTTAGTGAGAGTGCCATTGACATTTAGAAATGAAGGGGGTGTTGTTTCTTCCCAATCAAGTCTTTAATGTTACCCCAGAATCTCTATTGTTACCCCAGTTCCTTTCTAAGTGACTTTTGTAGAAATTAGATTTAACCAGCCTGATTGCTTTTTCAACAAAGTAAAGTGTAAGATATACTCTCTATAGAATGAAACATTGAATTTTCATGGCAGTTTTTATTTTGTTTCACTTAACGGAGCATCATCTTCAATGAACTACAGAGACTGTAACTATCAGTTGCATGGTTGACTGATGCTAGTTGCATCCTGGCAAAAAAAGAACTGCCCTGTGAATTAAATTTTGTTTCCCAGTCTAAATATGCAGAAGCGCACATTCTCCCTAACTTGTCTTCTGTCCCCTCCACAGTCAGTTAACTAAACTCAAACTGTACCATCGCTACTATCTCTCATCAAGTCTACACTGTGATCACCTCAGGGATTGGCTCTGGGGCAAGTAAGTGACAGAGCAACTGCATGTTTCAACAGTTTCCATGTGGCACTGTTTAAAATGTTTGCTCCCTCTTTGAACTTTCATAGCTTTTTTCTTTTTAACTGCACCTTACCAAGCAAGTCTCTGCAAAACACATCTCCCTACCTCCATCCTCATGGCAGTGGGAGGGCAATCAAAACAGTGGAGGATGAGGGATGCCAGTCTCCAATTCCCAATCAGCAGCAGCTTGAAGTCTCAGTCAGGGGGAACAGAAACACAGAGAAACAGCTGAAAACCATCAGAAAACATAAACAGCCAGGCAACAGGGAATATTAACAAAGACTGCGGCAGTAACAAAGGTTGCTATATGAAATCCAAAGCCACACCAAAAACACAACACCTGCACCTACTAGCTGAAACAATAAATCTACACTTTTTTTTTTGCAAAGTAAACCAACCCAGTCAAAAAAATTACAAATTTACTTTAAATTAACTTTTTCATTTTTTGTTTGTTTTACAAGCGAGCCATTATATAATAGTAACCATGCACTCCAGGGTGTAGAACATGCTGGAATAACCTCACTTCTGGGATATTGAATGCACATGGCTTAAAGCCTCATGTCCAGTCACCCCAGATTTGAGGTTATCACTGCATGGCCCACACCCAGTTATGCATTATTGCTTAATTAATTCATTACATATAATACACCCTGGGTCATTTGTGTGCTTACTTGCTCGTGTGGCATGAAGTACATAAAACAATAGTGTAAACACACCAACATTTAGATATTCAAGGTCTGGCAAAATATATGAGAGAAATGAATTAATCACATGTAATATACGCAGGGTTACATGTTTGCAGTATTGTTGCTGACCTGTGTGGTGGCCCTGTGTCATGAGACAGATTCCAACAGCAAAACACTGCATTTGTTTTAAAGCGTAGCACAAATGTGGCAATTGGGGGCATCAGGAATCTCTCTGGGTTGCTAGGAGCTCTCGCAGGATGTAGTGTGGGAGTTGTAGTCTATGTGCATAGCAGCAGCAGACTGCAGATCTCAACTGTGCACAGATTTTTATTTATTTATTTATTTAGTTAAACATCAGTTTAGAAACCTTTGAGCCAGAGGCTCATTTACAAAGGTACCTCGTCACAAAGAGGACATCAGAACAGTAGTACAAGGGACGCAGTACTTACAAACAAAAAAGTTACAGTTCAATTACAATTTTGTTACAATAGAATACAATTCCAATGAAGCAAAAGATAACAAAAGTGCAAAACTTATGGTCGGGGGAGAGCTGGTGGGAGTAGAAGGGAGGGAGATAGGGGAGGAGGAATTAGTAGGGAAAGGAAGGGGGGGAGCTGCTCAGTGAGCATTGTCAAACAGAGTATATATTTTTTTTTTTTTTACACTAGACTAGCGGCAGTTGCATTTGCGAGAGCTAAGCAGGAAGTTTATGAGCCTGGGCTTAAAGCAAGCTAAGGTTAGTGAGTTTGAGACACTGGCAGGGAGGGAGTTATACCAGTGGGGCGCACGGTAGGGGAATGCCCTCTGACCTTGAGAGGGTCCTGGCTCTCGGAATAACTAGGGTAGCTCTTGGCCAGGCTGCTGTGTGATGAGGAGTCGGTGCAGTGCAGTGAGATCGGAGTTGGATAGGCCTATGGGGGATGGGCCACGAGGGCTTTAAAGGTGAGCTGGCATGTCTGATACATGAGTCGCACTTCCAGGTTGAGTAGGGTAGCCAGGTGTAGCTCACATGTGTGAGTGAGTCTGGGAGCACCAGTGATAAGTCTGCAGGCCTTATTAACTGTGAGGCGAACCTTGTTGAGGGCAGTCTGATCTGCTGAGCCATAGACCGGAAGGCCATAGTCAATGAGAGACATGACAGAGGAGGTGACAGCCAGGCGGAGGGCATCAGGAGGGAGGCATTTCTTGTGCCGGTAAAGAATGCCTAGCCGTGAGTTGACGACAGAATTTAGGGCAGATATATGTCCATGGAATGAAAGTGCAGGGTCAAAGGTTATACCAAGATATTTATAGGACTGCACCTGGTCAATGACGAGATTGGGTGTGGAGTGGACAGCTAAGGGAAACTTGCTGTACTTATTTTGGGGGTGGGAGAAGAGCATCGTTTTGTTTTCTTAAGGTTGATAACAAGTCGGTGCTTCAGTGAACCAGGTAGCTGCAGAGTCAAAGACTAGTTGGAGGGAGTTCTGTAGCAGCATGGGGTCATTGTGGGAGGCAACCAGAACAGCATCATCAGCATAGAGAAGCATCTTACCTGCATAAACTGCTGGGTAGGGAGTTAAGAAAGAGTGAGAATAGTAGGGTCCAAGAATTGAGCTCCGCGGCACCCCAGAGCGAATGGGGCATGTTTCAGAGAGAGTACCGTTGACTTTCACACATTGGGAGCGGGCGGAGAGATAGCTGGTGCACCAGGAAACAGGTCCTGAGGCAAAGTCTATTAGGTCAAGGGTGGAGAGCAAAAGAGGATGCGAAACGGTATTGAATGCTTTAGACAGGTCAATGAATATAGCACCAGCCAGGGCACCAGAGTCCAAGGAGGCATGGAGGAAGTTGGAAAATTCCAGGAGTGCTGTATTGGTACTATGACCAGCTCTGAACCCGTGTTGTTCAGGGCAGAGAACATTGTACTTACAGAGGTAGTCAGAGACTTGGGATGCCACAATTTTCTCTAACGCCTTAGAGAGGGGGGAGAGGATTGAGATGGGTCGGTAGTTACCCGGAAGAGTCCTGTCACCACCTTTATGGACAGGAGTAACTGTGGCAATCTTCCAGGCAGAGGGGAATTGTCCGAGACAGAGTGATTTGTTGAAAATGCACGTAATAGGTGAGAGGACCTGATCCAGGACCTGACGTAAAAGGCAGGGATCAAGTGAGTCATTACCGATGGTGTTACCTTTTAGGGCTTTTAGCAAGTAAGGCCTAGCTTCTTGCATGGTGACACGACGCAGGTGGAAAGAGGGGCGGGCAATGGGTGGTGGTACAGATGGAGGAGGTGGACTGAAAAAGTTACCAGGAAGTACTGAGCTAAGGTCGGTAAAGGAGTTATTGAGGTGGGTGGCAATGAGGGCAGGGTCAGAGGAGACAGTACCATTGATGTTGAGAAGAGAAGGAGAGGGGGACTGGGAGTGACCATTCAGTTGCTTGATGTTGTCCCAGAAGCACCTGGGGTTCCCCCAGGAGGAGGTAAGAGAGGCTTGGCAGTATTCGCCTTTGTTTCTGGGATGGCCCAGGTGCACTGGTTGGGGTGGCAGCATAGGACTGCCTGTCAGCTGAACGCCAGTGCAACAGCAAGGTGCCAAAGATTGTCGCTGCTTAAGCTGCCACAGTAGGGCAGGGGTGATCCAAGGGCATGTTTCACTTTGGACCTCCTAGCAGTTATGGGAGCAAAGATATCACAGGCAAAGTTGAAAGTGCTTACAAAGAAGGCCAGGGCCAAGTCAATGTTGGTTGCCTCGCCAGAGGGATCAACAGTGTGGGCAAGAGCGCTTTAAGGCCTATGAGTCCCCAGAGGCCTAATCTCACCGTTATTGAGAGGTGGTTTTGACCGGGAATGAGGGCCGAGGGGTTTCCCAGTTGAAAAGCACAGGGGAGTGGTCACTGAGGCAGTCAGGGAGGATTTGGATGTTGTGGATGTGGATTGGCCTGTTGGTGAGGACCATATCCAGGAGGGTGCTTGTCCCCCAGGTTTTCTCTAGTAGGCTGTGTGACCAGTTGAGTTAGGTCAATTGAATGAAAAGCCTCGCGGTGGGAGGAGGGCGAGGGCAGAGCCAGTTTATATTCAAGTCGCCCACCAAGATTTGGTCCGACGAGTTGGGTAGGGAGGTGAGGTAGTCAATTAGTGGGCCCAGGGCCTGGGATTGGTTCTTGGGGGGTATGTAGGCTACGGTTAGGAATAATGGGCCTCTAGCTGGGTCAGGGGACAGCTTTAGAGTAAGTGCCTGGGCCTTATGGTCGAGGTCAGGCGGGGGGGAGTGGTAGCCCCATGAGAGAATCCTTCAAATAGAAGACACAGCCCCCACCTCTCCTGCCGACATGGTCCAACCGGTGGAGAGTGTAGCCGGGGAGAGAGACATGAGAGTTAGGAGTGGAGGGAGACAGCCAGGTTTCAACCAGGGCAACAACATCAGGTTTATGAAGCGTCACCCAGCAGTGTAGAGAGTCCAGTTTTTTCAGGAGGCTACAGATGTTCATAGAAGCAATGCGCAGCCCAGGAGATTTCAGGGGGAGGACCAGTGCTGCCAGGCCCGGGATTGGGGTGGACATTGCCTGACAGGAGCAGGAGGAGGAGGGCTGATCTGGGGAGTGCACAATGGCGGGATAGCTTTCGACGATTGGAGAGGGGGTGATGAGGGAGTGATGAGGGAGTGATCACCAAGTGAAAACAGCTACTAGAGAGCAGTAAAATGTGACAAGTGAGGTATTGGGAGCAAATTGTTCAAACTTAATCAGGCTCCCTCTAGTGTCAAAACAATATAAGGAGCTAATGGAGAAGTTGGGTGTTAAAAAAAAAAAAAGATTAAGGTAGAAATTACCTGGTGTGTCTCATGTGCAGTGACTCTCATTAGTGGGCTGTTGCTTTTAGATACTGCTCCTGTGCTGGCGTGAAATTCTTGCTGCCTAGAAAGAATTTTAGGAGACATTAAACATATTTTTCGTAGAGGGAGTGGCCCAATCTCAGGGTCATTTTAAGATTATTCAGTCACATACAGTCTAGCCCCTCTGTGAGCGGGGACTGTTTGCAACTTTGCTGCTGACCTGTGTGATAGCCCTGTGTCATGAGACAGGCTCCAACAGTGAAACACTGTGCATTTGTTTTAAAGTGTCACAAGAGTGTGGCAATTGAGGGGTGTCAGGAGTGTCTGTGGTTGCTAGCAGCTCCTGCAGAACATAATGCTGGAGGTATAGTCTGTGTGATAGCCCTGTGTCATGAGATAGGGTCCAACAGTGAAACACTGTGCATTTGTTTTAACGTGTCACACGAGTGTGGCAATTGGGAGGTGTCAGGAGTGTCTGTGGTTGCTAGCAGCTCCTGCAGAACATAGTGACGAAGGTATAGTCCGTGTGCATTGCAGCAGCAGACTACAGATCTCACATAGATTTTTACTGGGCTATTGTTTTCAGATACTGCTCCGGTGCTGGAGTGAACTTCTTGTTGACTAGAAAGATCTTTAGGAGATAGTGAATATATTTGAGCATCCCAACCTCAGAGTACTTTTAGGGTCATTCATCCACATAAAATATCACCCCTCTACAAGTGGGGCAAGTGCAGAAACACACACGTCTTCTGCAAGTGTGTGGCGTGTCAGGTGGGGAACAAGGACCATATATTATACCAAACCGAGGTAAACTCAACTAAGCACTTTATTTTGTATTATCTGTGTAATCACTTGATTATTTAGCATACCTCTCAACTGTCCCTGATTTGGCCTCAAAATTTCTCTCTGTCCCTTGTAAAATTTGTGTTTTTTGTGAAAAAACAGTAGGGATCAATAACACAAAACAATGTCAAACATTAAAGTTACAGACTTATTTTTCTTCAGAAAATACATCTTAACACATATTCCTTTATTCTATAAGCTTTCTGAACGAATGGTACCAGTTTTTAAGATATGTTCCTGATTTGGGGTCTTTGTCCCTGATTTTTTTAAGCCTTGTCCCTGATTCATGAGACAAGAGGTTGAGAGGTATGCTTAAAAGATATATGCAAACAGCTTGGTAATGCTCTACATGTAGGCATTTTTATATCCCTGCCATGCAGGGATACGAATAGGGTCATTGTTCTTTACCTTGTGACGTGACATTTTCAAACACAGTTTGCAAATAAGCTGAGATAGTTCTCCCTTTGCAAGTTACTTGTGAAGTGTTTGTGCTGCACTACTGCTACCCCAGCCTCCTGCTCTAGCGGGCCTGTAACTATATTATTGTAAGTGGCTGCAGCCCTTTTCAGTGAAATTAACTAATCCCTATCAGCCTATCTAAAGATATCGACTGTCTATGGCATACTAGAACTGGAGTAAGTTTTCACTTTAGTAATATCACCTTTAGTGTAGTAGAAGTGTAGTGTCTCAAAACAATTTACAGGGACCTATCCATGAAGCTTGAATTTCTGATTACAGAACGTTTAATGTATTGTTAAACATTGCAGCTGAAGTAAAAACAGTTCTATTAAATGGCAGAACAAAAGGAACCAAATGTGCATCTTGTGGGACGTTTACTGCACTACCCATGACTAACTTTGGAACCTATAATTGTGATAAGTGTAATGAGATCAATGACCTGTGAATAAAATTACTATGCTTAGAACTAGAAAATAAGTCTTATACTGAGGTTAAGTAATACAAAGGATGTTTTGCAAAAGCCACTTGCTGAAGGAAAGAATAAAAGGCGTAGAGATACAGAGGAAGAAAATAAGTGGCAGAAAGAAGGGACAAGCAAAGGTTTTAAAAAGGAGAGGAGAGCTATGGATTTCCTCATTCCATAGAAACATAGACTTTGACGGCAGATAAGGACCACTTGGCCCACCCAGTCTGCCCATTTCCCTACCTACTGGATAAGCTGCAGATTCTAGTTAACCAACAGCCTGCTTCCTGCAACCCCGCACTATAATTGCTTTGTGTCTGTCCCATGCATGTTTGAATTCCCCCACTGTTTTAGACCCAACAACCTCCTCAGGAAGGCTGTTCCATGTATCCACCAGTCTCTCTGTGAAAAAGAATTTCTTCACATTACCCCTGAGCCGTCCCCCCTCTATCTTTAAACTGTGCCCCCTTGTTCTTACACATCTCTTTTTCTGAAAGATGCTACCCTCCTGGACTTTGTTGATTCCCTTGAGGTACTTGAACGTTTCAATCATGTCCCTCCTGCCCCTCCTTTCATCAAGGGTATACATATTAAGCTCTCTCAGTCTCTCCTCATATGGTTTCTGATGTAGACCCTGCACCATTTTAGTTGCCCCTCCTCTGGACTGCTTCCATCCTGTCTATGTCCTTGCGTAGATGAGGTCTCCAAAACTGCACACAGTACTCCAGATGGGGTCTCACCAACTGTCTGTACAGAGAGATAACCACTTCCCTTTTTCTACTTGTGATGCCCCTTCCTATGCATCCCAGTATCCCCCTGGCTCTCCTTACTGACTTTTCACATTGCTTACCCACCCTTAGGTCATCTGATATGACTACCCCCAGGTCCCTTTCCATTTTTGTTGTTGTTAGTACCTCCCCTGCTAATGTGTACTCTTCTCCTGGGTTTTTGTTTCCCAGGTGCATTACTTTGCACTTCTTTGCATTGAATCTAAGTTGCCATATGTCTGACCATTCCTCCAACCTTGCCAAGTCCCTTCTTATCTTTTCTGCCCCCTCTTGTGTATCAACTCTGTTACAGATCTTTGTGTCATCAGCAAAGAGGCATACCTTTCCCTCCAGACCCTCTGCAATGTCACTTATAAAGATGTTAAAGAGGATTGGACCCAGTACTGAGCCTTGAGGTACTCCACTAGTAACCCCCCTTTCTTCGGAATGTGTTCCATTCACTATTACCTTCTGTGTCCTGTTGTGCAGCAAGTTCACTACCCAGGCTACCACCCTGGGACCCACTCCCAGGCTGGCTAACTTGATTATTAATCTTTTGTGTGGGACTGTGTCAAATGCCTTGCTAAAGTCTAGGTAGGCCATATCCACAGCCCCTCCCTGGTCTATTACTTTGGTCACCCAGTCAAAGAAATCAATTAGATTAGTCTGACATGACCTTCCTGCTGTAAATCCATGCTGCTTTGGGTCCTGTGCCCCGCTGTCCTCTAGGTACTCAACAATTCTTTCTTTCAGAAGTGATTCCATCATTTTCCCTACCACTGAGGTCAAACTTACAGGTCTGTAGTTTCTGCTTCTGCCTTGCTTCCACTTTTGTAAAGGGGAATCACATCTGCCCTCCTCCAGTCCTCAGGTACCACCCCATCCTGCCATGATTTGTTAAAAAGTGTGGTCAGTGGTGTCACTAGGTCCCCCCTTAGTTCTTTTAGGATTCTGGGGTGAATCCCGTCGGGCCCCATTGCTTTGTCCACCTTGAGTTTTAGGAGTTCTGTCAGTACTCTTTCTTCTGTGAATGGACTGGTGTCAACCCCCCTACCCAGAGTGCTTCTATTGTCTGGTTTAGGTAACTGCTTCTCATCTTCTTTGGTGAATACTGAGCAAAAGTATTCATTCAGTATCTCTGCCTTTTCACTGTCTCCCTCTGCCAACCTCCCCTCTCCTTTATTAATCTTCACTATCCCTCCCTTAACCTTTCTATGCTCCCTAATATACCTATAAAAGGTTTTACCCTCCTTTTTGACCGAGTTGGCTATTTTTTCCTCGGTTTGTGCCTTTGCTATTCTGACTGCTTCAAATACATATAGCTCACTATACCAAACAATGGAGAGGTTAGACGAACAAGCAGATGAAATCCTGGGCATAATTGATTATATTAGCCCTAAGAATACTACCCAGAATGAACAGTTCCCCCATAATAAATACAAATTCACCATCAACTGATACTAATCTAGGCCTCCTATGCAGGGAGAGGAAGGGGATAGACATTTTGTAGAATCAGTAGCAAGGATGGCATGGAAAGGGGAAATTGTGCTAGTTGGGGACTTAAACCTTCTGGACATCAACTGGGAGGCCCAGACAGCAATCTTTGCAAGGAGCAGAGGCATCTTAGAGGCTCTTCAGGGCATATTCCTGCAACAAAGGGTCAGTGAGCCCCCTAGGGGTGTAAACCTGTTGGATGTTGTCCTCACAAATGGGGACAGTGTGGAGGAGGTGGAGGTGGGGGAAGAGCTTGGCACCAGTGACCACAGGGCTGTCAGGTTCAGGGTGAGAGCGGGTAGGGAGAGGGTTAGGACAAGAACCAATGTAATGGACTTCAGAAAGGCTGACTTTCATGGATTGAGGAAGGTAGTTGGGGAAGAAATGTTGAGGATAGGGGATGTGCAGGGGGTGAAGGAATTATGGGCAGCCATCAAGAGAGGGGTATTTAAAGTCATGGTCTCATGTATAAGAAGGGTAGAAAAGAACAGAATACAGAAAAGACCTCTATGGGTCACTGGAGAGGTGGCATTAGGGGTCAAGGAGAAGACTAGAGCATTCAAGAGGTACTGGAGGTTACAAGTGGATGAGGACAGGGGCACCTACAGGGAAAAAAGAAAGGAGGCTGGGTAAAAGATAAGGAGGGCTAAGGAGGCCGCTGAGGAGAGGATAGCGAAGCAGGCAAGGAGGGGGGACTAAACCTTCTTTAGGTACGTTGGAGAAAGGAGGAGGGCACAGCATGGGATTGGAAGGATAAGGGGGGAAGGTGGAACAATACTGGAAGGGGACTTAGAAAAAGCAGTGGCATTAAACAGCTATTTCACCTCAATCTTCATGGAGTAAAGGGAGGGCAGGGGACCAGGACGGGTTGGGGAGGGTGCAACCACAGGCAGGTGGGTGTGGCAGAATTCATTGCTGAATGAGATGGGGAAGAGCTGGGTAGACTTAGGGTGGACAAGGCAATGGGACCTGATGGAATACATCCAAGGGTTCTCAAGGAGGTGAAGGATGAACTGGTGCCGCATCTAGCGAGACTGTTTAACTTGTCCTTGGTCACAGGGGTGGTGCCAATGGACTGGAAGAGGGCTGAGGTGGTCGCATTGCATAAGGGGCGGCAGAAGAATGAGGTCAAAAACTACTGTCCTATTAGTCTTACCTCGGTGGTGGTTAAGGTAATGGACACACTACTTAAGATCAGGTTGATAGAATACTTGGAGATGAATGACATGCAGGATGACAGGCAGCATGGCTTCACCAAGGCCTAAGACTAACCTGATAGAATTTTTCGATGGGGTGACATAGATAGTGGACCAGGGAGGAGCAGTGGACGTGGCCTACCTAGATTTCAGTAAGGCCTTCAGCACTGTTCCGCATGGTGGAATGGTACATAAGGAGGACAGACTAGGGGTGGACAACATGATCACCAGGTGGGTGGAAAACTGGTTGAAGGGAAGGAGTCAGACTTTGGTGGTAAATGGGACACATTCCAGGGAATGGGCGGTGACCAGTGGGTGCTACAGGGGTCAGTGCTAGGACCAGTACTCTTTAACATCTATATTGGTGACCTAACGGAGGGCCTGGAGGGATGGGTGTGCCTGTTCGCAGATCATACAAAGGTCTGCAATAGGAAGGATTCACGTAGTGGGGTACAAGCCATGAGACATGACCTGGAGAGGCTGGAGAGGTGGTCTGATAACTGGAAATTGAAGTTTAATACACAGAAGTGCTCGCTGATGCACCTGGGGAGGAAGAATAGGAAAGAAACTTACTCTCTTGGGGGGTTGGTGATTAAGGCGAAGAAAACAAAAAGGGACCTGGGAATTATGGTATTACGTGACCTCAAGGTGGTCAGCCAGTGTAGCAGGGCAGTGGGAAAGGCAAATGGAATGCTGGCCTGCATTGCGAGGGGTTTTAATAGCAGGAAGAGGGAGGTGCTAATGTCATTATACAGAACCATGGTCAGGCTGCATCTGGAGTATGGGGTGCAGTTCTGGAGGCCTCACCTATGAAGAGATGTTGAGCTGATGGAGAGGGTGCAGAGTAGGGCAAACAAAAGGGTACGAGGGATGCAGGATCTACCCTATGAGAGAAGATCGAGAGGGCTGAATTTGTGTCCTCTGGAAACTGGGGGGGGGGACATGCTTGAGACCTTTAAGTATTTGAAAGGAATAAATAAGGTGGAGTGTAACAGCTTGTTCAGGTTGAAGAAGGGAGCGAACAAAGGGGACATAGCCTCAGACTGGAAGGTGGGCAATACAGAGGTAATGTCAGGGGGCAGTTTTTCATGGAGATGGTGGTGGAGGCCTGGAATAAGCTGCCAGAGGAGATAGTGGCAGCTGAAATGGTGGAGGGGTTCAGGAGGGCTTGGGATAGATTTAAGGGATTGGGAAAAGAGGGTGGAAGCATAACAGAAGGGGGGAGGTAGGGTGTTGGGAAGACTAGATGGGCCATGGTGCCTTTCTCTGCCATCACATTTCTGTGTATCTGTGTAATCTAGAGTCTGCACCAACCCAATACAAAACTTAATTGTAATGGAAGAGGGTACACTTGTGCAACATGAAAATCCTACTACCCTGGTACAGAGATTCGATGACAAGATACATAGACCATCGTACAACTAAAATACATAAAGAAGACGTAGTCAGCTGCTGCTTTCCATGTGCAGGAGTAGGTGACATGCGTGTTCTAGCAACAAAACTGTTAAAAGCTACATCAGGTACAAAAGATGTAAAGATGCATGTAGGAACCAAGGATATACAGTTGAAATTGGAAAGTGAAATCCTGCTAGATTTCCAGATTCTGCTTAAAGTCTTATTAGAATTAAACTGCAAAAGTATGTTTTCTGAAATAGTATGGAAAAACATTAAAAGAATTAATAACAGTCTTAGGAAATGGCATTTGCTGAACAGCATCAATTGTATTAGGAATTGGGAATGTTTGTGAACAACAGGGACTTATTTGCACAAGATGGCCTTCATCTTCGTAAAAATGGCAGTAAATTATGGGGCAATCTATTTGCCAGGAAATAATAAAGAGCCATTTAACCTGAATATTAGGGGGAATGGGCACAGGGTTAGTCACCAGTGCACACCTATCATAAAATAAAATATCCATAAAGTGAACAGTCTAAATATTGTGTCCTTAAATGCTAGGAGCTTAAATTACATTAAAAAATGACATGTTAGAATTACTTATCACGACCAAAGATGTTCACGTTTGTTGTATAGCAGAAACATGGTGAATTCCAGACAATTGGTGTACTAATATTGAAGGTTACCAGCTCTTCCATAAAGACAGAATTAATAAACACAGGGGAGGGGTTGCCATTCCTGTTGATAATAATTTAAATGCATCTGAATTGGAAACACCCACACATAAAAATAACAGCATAGAACAGATCTGAATCAAATTATGTCCGCCAAATAACAAACAAATAACAATTGGTGCCTGTTATAGAGCGCGCTGTCCTTATCAGCAGAAAAAAAGCGAGAATGTATTGACTTGTATGAAATAGGGACTAAACTGAGAACCATTATTACCGGGGAGTTTAATTTACTAAATATTAATTGAGAAAAAAACTCTGGTCAAACACCAGTTCAGATGGAATTACTTGATTTTAGTATTACCAATAATATGAATTATCTTGTTAAATACAAGAGGGTCTAATGTACTAGATTTGATTACCAAGCTAGATACAGATCAATCAGGGAACCACTGATGGGCAGTGACCATAACATGCTCCACATAAACCTTAAAGAAACTTGAGCATTTGTTAAGGGTACGACTAAAATTAAATGTTACAATAAAGCAGACTATAAAAAGATGAAGGAATACATACTAACATACTAAAATGCGAACAGAATAGGCCTAACGGTCTCTTTAGTCTGCTTAATTTTCAGCACCCGCAGTGAGGGCTGATTTTGGTGTCCCCCCCCCCTTGGGTTATACTGTCCCCAGTCCCAGATGTTCCACTTGTATTGTGCCTGGTCAAATTTACCTTCCCCTATACTTGTCCCATCCCCTCTTAAACCCGTCCACAGTCTCCAGTCTCCATCTCTACCAGCTCCCTGAGCAGTGCATTCCATGGCTCCACCACCCTTTCAGTGAAATAACATCTGCTCCTCTCTCCTCTGAGCCTGCCCCCTTCAGCTTACACCTGTGACCTCTTGTTGCCCCACCCTCCTTCCTTTGGAGCACCCTGACTGGGCCTCCTTTATTGATCCCTTTCATGCACTTAAAGACCTCTGTCATGTCCCCTTGTCCCTCCTCTCCTCCAGGGTGTACATGTCGAGCTCCTTGAGCCTCTCCTCATAGGTCCTCTCCCCCAGGCCCCAGCTCATTTTGTTTGCCCTCCTTTAGACCTTCTCTAGGAGTGTAATGTCCCTGTTTAAATGTGGTCTCCAAAATTGTACACAGTACTTGAGGTGTGGCCTAACCAAGCAGTTGTACAGTGGAAAGATCACTTCCACCTTTCTGGAGGTAATCCCCCTGGCGATGCATCCCAGCATCCTATTTGCCCTTGCCGCTGCCCTCCTTCAGGTCTCCAAGTTGTTCATTTTGACATCTACCACTACCCCCAAGTCCCTCTCACCCTCCGAGACTTGAATCACGTCTCCTCCCAGGGTATACCCCTGGCCTGGATTTCTGACTCCCAGGTGCAGAACCTTGCACTTCCCCACATTTAATTATAGTTTCCATTTTCCCGACCACCCTTCTAGAGCCTCCAGGCCACCCTCCCCTCCTCCCCATCCACCACTGCACCTAGCTTTGAGTCATCTGCAAAGAGACTAATCTCACTCCTGACCCCCCCTCCTGATGTCTGAGATATAGGCGTTGAACAGGAGTGGCCCCAGCACTGACCCCTGGGGAACTCCACTAGTAACCCACCTTGGGGATGAGGCTAACCCTCCAACCACCACCTTCTGAGTACGCTCAGAAAGCCAATTTCCTATCCATCTTAGCAACTCTCTTCCTACCTCCATTTCCTTCAGCTTAGCCAGCAGGCCACTGTGGGGTACCGAATCAAACGCCTTGCTAAAATCCAGAAAGAGGACATCTACTGGCCTACCCTGGTCCAGGGCCTCATCACCCAGTCATAGAACTCAACAAGATTTGTCTGCCACAATCTTCCTATGACAAAGCCATGCTGCCTATCGTCCAAGTACCCAGTTTGCTCCAGTAACCCCACTAGCCTTTCCTTGACAATACCCTCCATTACATTGCTGACCACCAATGTTAGGCTAACAGGCCTGTAATTTCCTGCCTCCTCTCTTGATCTCCTCTTGTGTATCAGCATGACATGGGCACCCTCCAGTCTTGGGGCACCCACCCAGTCCTCAGAGAGATGTTGAAAAGCTCCACTAGAGGGACTGCCAGGACATCTGCCAGTTCCCTCAGCACCTTGGGATGTATCTCATCTGGCCCAGGTGCTTTCTCCATTGGAGGGGACCTGAGGGCTTCCCTTACTCTCTCTGCTGGGATTTCAGCCTCGTCCTCCCCCTTTTCACCATGCACTGCTGGGCTCCCACCTGTCTGTGGTGGCCACTCCATTTCCCCAGACCCATCAGGGCCCTTGGTCTCTACCGGTCTCACCCCTTGCTCTGGTTTGCTCGTGCTCCCCTTGCAAGACGTAGCCCCCCATTCCCCCAGGTATAAACTGAGGCATTTAGGACTTCTGCCTGTTCCCCTGCCTCCTGTGCCCAACCATCCCCTACCCTTATCTTACTAATCTGCCCCCTTACTTTCCTTTTTTCTCCTGTGTTTCTAAAGAACCCCTTGTCCCCACTCCGAATCCTACTGACCAAGGACTGCTCCTTTTTTGCCTTAGCTGCTCTCACCACCCTAATGACTCTCTTGGCTGTCAGCTCATATTCCTCCTGATCCCTTTCACTCCTTGACCACTTGAAGTGCCTATAAGCCACCTTCTTTTCCCTCACCACCTCCTGTATCTCCTGGGTCCACCAGCAGAGTTTCTGGCCTTACCAAACTTACATATTTCCCTTGCACAGGATCTGGTAACCTCCTGTATTTCCCTCCTAATGATCCCCCACCTGCTGTCAGCATCCATATCCGGCCTTATCTTGTTTAGATGATCTTTGAGGATCCTTCCCATCTCCCTGAAGTCTACACCCCTAAAGTCAGTTACTACCAGCCTTGTTCAGCTTTCCTCCCCCGCCAGGTCCAGGAAGAACCAGACTGTGGCATGATCACTCCCTACCAATGGGTCCCTTACCTCTAGGCCCCTAATCTGATCAATGTCTGCCAGGACCATGTCCAGTGTCTGGGCGCCTCCCTAGTTGGCTTACTCACCTGTTGTGTTAGAAATGCATCCTGGAAGACATCCAGCAGCCTCTGCTGTCTGGCCACTGGTAATGTCATAGTCCATCCTAGAAGGGCAAGAGTAGCTCTCCAGCCCCCTCTAGCTGCTGGAGGTCTGCCTCTGAGCAAGTAAGTGGTCTACTGTGAAATATAGGATATTCTTGTCTCAGAACAGGACAATCAGGAGCTTAAAGGGCACACAGGCAGAAAGTAAGGAGAGAGAGAAAAAAAACAGAGGAAAGAGTAAAGATTGCAAACAGTTAAGGGGCCAGAAATAAGACATGATTGGAGTGGTGCAGTACAGTGGCTGTGGAGCAGCAGTCTTCCGGGAGATGTTCTGGAGAATGTGGTGTTGTCCCATCTGCAGGCACCTCTCTGCGCTGAGGGAGGAGTTTGCTCATCTCCAGGCTGAGTTGGCCAGGATTTGTGGGACCTCCTCTTCCATCCAGGGACCACCAGTGCCACTGCCATTGCCGCAGAGGTTGCCAAGAAAGAGGAGCGGTTGGACCACAGTGGGCTCAGGGAGGGTGAGGGTGGTGGAACAAAGGTGCATCCCTCCCATTGTACCTCTCCACAATTCCTATGCCATTCTGGCAAAGTGTGGTTCCTCTATGGAGGCATCCACAGTGGAGACCAAGGAGGATGCTGGGAACCTCCACAAAAGAGACCCTCAGGGGGGTGGCAGGGGACCCTGCAGGGAAGGAAACAACTCCTGGTGGGGGACTCCATTGTTAGGAAGGTAGAACTGGGGGAGGAAGGGGAGAGGGAGGTAAGGTGCCTGCCTGGCACCATGGCTTGGAGGGACAGGGAGCGAATCCTCAGGATTGCCGAGCAGCTGCACAGGGGAGGGAGCTGGATGTCATTGTCCACCTAGGGACAAATGACCTGGCTAAGAAAGGGATTAGAGAAGTGCAGAAAGAGTTTGTGGAATTGGGGAGGGGTCTTAGCCAAGTAGCACGCACGGTAACCTTCTCGGAGGTGCTACCCATCTATGGCATAGGAGAGGCTAGGGTGTTCTGCACCATGGGATTCAATCAGTGGTTGTAAAACTGGTGTGGAGCTCAGGGATTTGGCTTCATTGGGGACTGGGGGTCCACTTGGAGTGATGCAAGCCTATACTGGCATGATGGGCTGCATCTGTCCGGGAGGGGAACTGGGAACCTAGGCGATAGGTTTAAATGCTTCATTGGCAAGCTTTTAAACTAGCCAAGGGGGGAGGCACTGGAAAGGAGCAGGAAAATCCTAGCCCCCCCCAAATAATCACGGTAGTAAGTGCGGCAAACACCAAAATAGAGGTGTCAATAGGGAGAAGAGCAGGGGTAAATGGAGAAAGTGACAAAGGCAAGAAGGACAAGGATGGGGCAAAAGAGAGTAAGGCCATCAGGAAATGGAGGGTAATGAGTACCAATGCCTGTAGTCTGGGCAACAAGCTCCCTGAGCTGATGGCCTTAATGGAAGAGGGATGCCTGGATATCATAGCAGTCACAGAAACATGGTACACAGAGAACCATGACTGGGATGTTAACATACCAGGGTACATAACCTACAGGAGAGACAGGCAGGGGAGAAGAGGGGGAGGAGTAGCTCTCTATGTAAAGGAAGGGATAAAAGCAACTGAACAAAAGAGTAAACAGGGAGGAGAGGAGGCACTGTGGGTCACCTTGGAGACTGGAAAGGGCACCACAATCTGCACAGAGGTTGTGTACAGACCCCCATGTCAGGGGAAGGAATGGACAAGGATATAATAGAAGGCATTCTTAGAATGGCAGAGAAAGGGGAGATACTGTTGATGGGAGACCTGAATATGCCAGATGTTAACTGGAGTACATTTGCTGCAGCCACATCCAAGAGCAGGGCCATTCTTGATGCCCTACAGGTGGCAGGCATTAGACAGCTAGTTTCGGAACCCACTCGTGAGGGAGCAATCTTAGACCTCGTACTCTCAAACGGGAGCAGTGAGAGGATCTCGGATCTAGAAGTGGGTTGCCATCTGGGAACAAGTGACCATCAAACAATGTGGTTCACATTAAACTCAGCTACAGAGTCAAGCCATACAAAAGTGAGGGTACTGGACTTTAGGAGGGCTGACTTTGGCAAGATGGGAGAGTGCCTCAGAAAAGCACTAGCAAACAGGCTAGAAGGAGGTGAGGAGCAACAATGGGGAATTATCAAAACTGCCATCACAGAGGCAACAAGCCTTTGTGTGAAGCAAATAAACAAATCAAAATGAAAGAAAAAGCCACTATGGTTCTCAAAAGAGGTGGCTGTGAAAGTCAGGAAGAAAAAAGATAGCATTCCGGAAGTATAAGGAAACACAGAAGGAGCAGGACAGACAGCTGTACCAGTTAAGACAGAAGGAAGCAGGGAGGGAAGTCAGAATAGCAAAGGCCCAAACTGAGGAAAAGATAGCCAACTCAGTTAAGAAGGGGGATAAAACCTTTTATAGGTACATCAGCGAGCGTAGAAAGACAAAGGGAGGGATAGTGAGGGCGAATAGAATGAACGGTGGGTGGGCAGAGGGGGACAGTGAAAAAAGCAGGAATACTGAACGAATATTTCTGCTCAGTATTCACAAAAGAGGAGGGGGAAGTGCCTAATCCAATTAACAGAAGCACTCTTGATAGGGGGGTCGATCCCAGTCCTTTCACAGAAGAAAGGGTTCTGCAAGAACTCCTAAAACTGAAGGTGGACAAAGCAATGGGTCCTGATGGAATTCACCCAGAATTCTAAAAAGAATTAAGGAGGAACTAGTGAAACCACTGGCTACTCTTTTTAATAAATCATGGGAGGATGGTGTGGTACCCGAGGGACTGGAGGAAGGCGGATGTGATTCCCCTTCACCAAAGTGGGTCCAAGACAGAGGCAGGAAACTACAGACCTGTCAGTCTGACCTCTGTGGTAGGGAAAGTGATGGAGTCACTTCTGAAGGAAAGAATAGTCAAGTACCTAGAGGCCAGTGGAGCACAGGACCCAAGGCAGCATGGGTTCTGGCAGGAAGGTCATGTCAGGCGAATCTAATAGATTTCTTTGACTGGGTGACCAAAGTAGTAGACCAGGGAGGGCTGTGGACATGGCCTAACTAGACTTTAGCAAGGCATTTGACACAGTCCCACACAAAAGATTAATAGTCAAATTAACCAGCCTGGGAGTGGGACCCAGGGTGGTAGCCTGGTAAAACATTGTCTGGACAACAGGACACAGAAGGTAATTGTAAATGGAGTCCACTCTGAAGAAAGGGGTTACTAGTGGGGTACGCAGGGTTCAGATTGGGTCCAGTCCTTTTAATGTCTTCATCAGTGACATTGCAGAGGGACTGGAAGGAAAAGTATGCCTTTTGCAGATGACACAATGATCTGCAACAGGGTTGATACACAAGGAGGTGTGGAAAGGATGAAAAGGGACTTAGCAAGGTTGGAGGAATGGTCAGAGTATGGCAGCTAGGATTCAATGCAAAGAAGTGCAAAATAATGCACCTGGAAACAAGAACCCAGGAGAAGAATACACAATGGGTGGGAGGTAGTAACAACAACAAAAGGAAAGGACCTGGGGGTAATCATATCAGATGACCTTAAGGTTAGCAAGCAATGTGAGAAGGCAGTAGGGAGGGCTGGGGGTATACTGGGATGTATAGGGACAGGCATCAGCAGCAGAAAACAGGAAGTTGTTATCCCTCTGTACAGACAGTTGGTGAGACCCCATCTGGAGTACTGTGTCCAGTTCTGGAGACCCCATCTCCATAAGGACATAGACAGGATAGAGGCAGTCCAGAGGAGGGCAACTAAAATGGTGCAGGGTCTGCAAGAGAAGCCGTATGAGGAGAGACTAAAGGAGCTTAATATGCATACCCTTGAGGAAAGGAGGGAGAGGGGGGACATGATAGAAACTTTTAAGTACCTCAGTGGAATCAACAAAGTCCAAGAGGGTAGGATATTTCAGAAAAAGAGACTTGCAAGAACAAGAGGACACAATTTAAAGATAGAAGGAGGGTGGTTCAGGGGCAATGTGAGGAAGTATTATTTCACAGAGAGGGTAGTGGATGCATGGAACAGCCTTCCTGAGGAGGTTGTGGGGTCTAGAACTGTGGGAGAATTCAAGAATGCATGGGACAGACATAAGGCAATTCTTGTGGGGGGTAGGAAGAAATAGGCTGTTGGTTAACTAGGATCTGCGGCCTATCCTGTAGGTAGGGAAATGGGCAGACTAGATGGGCCTAGCTGTCCTTATCTGCCATCAAAGTCTATGTTTCTATGTCCCCCAGTCTGTTCCTGGCATGTTGAGGTCCCCCATTACTATTACCCTTCCCTTTCCTAATCTAAAGTGTCCCTCAAGATTTGCCACCAAACTTTCTTCTAGGACCTCTGCCAGTGCTGGTGATCCGTATACCACTCCGACCTTTACTCTCTTACCCCCTCTGCATCAGCAAGGTGACCCAAATAGCCTCCACATTCCCCTCTGCCTCCTCTACCCCTCCAGTACTCATGCCATTTCTGACTAACAGTGCTACACCACCACCCCTTCCCTCCCCCTCACTTTTCTGAACATAGTGTAGTCCTCCAGATTTTGGTACCACTCGTGCCCTTGAGTGGCCCAGGTCTCACTGACTGCTGCCACATCTACCTCCCCCTCAACTAACATTGCCTGGAGCTCAGACATTGTATTTCCTACACTTCTGGCATTTATCAGGACCACTCTCCACCCCTTTTCCCTCCTCTCCTTTCTCCCCCTTGAGCTTCCATTTCTCAGCTCCTGCACCCTACTTGGTGACCCAGTTCCATATCTCCCTAGCCCCCTAGAGGAGTGGAGTCCATGTCCCTCATTTATCATATCTGCTGGCACTACCCCTTTATAGATCCCTTCCCCCTTCACAAGTTGAAGTCCCACCTTTCGCTGATGAACCCAGCTAGTTTGAGCTTTAGGATTTCCTTCCCCTCCAAATTAAGGAGGAGCCTGTCCCTAGCATACAGCCTCTTATCCTCCCAGGTCTTCCCCCAGTCCCCCACCAGGCCATACCCCAATTCCCCACACCACTCCCTAAGCCACTAATTTATCTCCCTAATCTTCAACTTGTTTACCCAACTAGCCCTTGGCACTGGCAGGATTTCTGAAAAGGAGATCATACAGCCTATGGAAAGGCATACCACGGCCAACTCCCGGAACCTTGCCTGAATTTCTAGTTCACTATTACCATTTATGTCATTTGTCCCCAAGTGCACTAGAATGTGCAGGGTCCCCCTGCATTCCCTTGCCAGTGAATACAACTCATGATTGGCCATGTGCACCATCAGGCCTGGGTGGCATTTGGTTCTGATCAGACAGCTTTTACCCTCCTCCTGCCCCTTCCACTGTATGCCTCTAATCATGGAGTCCCCCAGTAGCAGTACTCTAACTTCCCCCTTGCCTTCCTGTTCACCCCTCAGGTTCCCCCTCCTTCTATGCCCCCCATCCCTTCATCTGGATTCTCCCCTCAACCAGCTCCTTGCATCTCCCACAATCTGGGTGTTGAAGGTAGCCCCTTCACTATTGTCCCTGGTCACCTCTTCTACTTGTGTCCTGGCCTTCTTTATCTCCCCCCCACCTGAGTATCTTTCTCTGTATCTCTTTCCCCACTCCTTACTAATCCATCCATCCTATCTGTTTGCCTATTTGACTTTCTGCCCGCTATCATTCCATTTACGTCCTGAGCCTTCCTGCCTGTCATACCCCCCTGTTCCATACCATTAGCCTCCTCCTTGTTTCCCTGATACTCCTTTTTCTTCTCCCCTCCTACCCCTCTTCCCCATCCTGTCTGGGACCCCCTCTATTGTGCCCTTGACACTGGCCCTCTACACCCGTTCTATCCGTCCCTGCCCCAGCTACACCAGCAGCAGCATCCTCTTCTCCCTCTTCCTCCCCCAAACACCCTTCTTCTACCAATGGGTGTAGAGAGTTAAAATGATTTGTGAGCCTTAGCCCATCCCCCAGTGCCCCCCGTCCCTATTGCCTCTCTCAGTTTCCTTTGGACACCCCCAGACCCTTGTCTACTGCTGTGGAAATTTCCACCTTTTTGCCCCATCTGCTAGAATACAATATCTTACTAAATGGGAATGGGAAAAAGACAGTATGCAGCTTCCACCTGAGGAGATGTGGGGCAAGATTAAATACCATATTAGATTCTATGTGAATACTTTTATCCCTGAATGAACCAAGTATAATGGTAAAGGTAGGATCCCTGCATGGTTTAAAAAATAATGAAGTTAATTAAAACCAAAAATAGAGCCTTTAAAAAGCATAAAAAGAAGGCAACAGAATCTGCATGGAATTTATATAAGCTAAAGTTGAAGAAATGTAAGAAGAAAATTAGGAAAGCAAAAAAGGTATTGAATATAACTTGGCTATAAAGGCACAAAACAACAAGAAAACATTTTCAACTATATTAACAGTATGGAGGTGAAAAACATAAACTTAGTCCATTAATAATAATACCATACTGGATAGGGAGAAGGACATGGCTATTGCTTTCAAAGACTACTTCATGGGAGAGTGTATCAACTGAAAGAAGAAAGCACTACAGTAAATAACATAATAAATGACAACACGTTTATTTAATGCAATATAGCATCAGACGAGTCGAAAGCAAAACTAGATGTGTTAGCATTTAATAAATCCCCAGGGCCAGATAAAATTGATCCAAGGATACTAATGGAATTGTCCTCTGAATTAGCCGGACCCTTGGCTTTCTTGTTTAGTTGCTTCATTTCTCAAAGAATAGTTACAAATGAATGGAGGCAAGCCAATGTGACCCCTATCCATAAAAAGGTTCACAAGGAGAGTTAACTAATTACAGTCAGGGAAGGTAACCAGTCTCCTGGTGATCGATTCAAAGGCTTCATTGTCAAGCTTTTAAACTAGCTGGGGGGGGGACACAGATATGAAGCAGGAAATTCCCAGCCTCCCCCCAACAAAACAGGGTTGTTAGCGATGTTAACACCAAGGTAGAAAGGTCAAAAGGAAGCAGGATGGGAAAATGGAGAAGGCAAAAGCAGTAAGGGAAGGGATGAGGCTACGGGAGGAAAGGCATCAAAAAGTGGAGAGTAAGGATTACCAATGCCCATAATCTTGGTAACAAGCTTCCAGAACTAGTGGCCTTGTGAAAAAGGAACATCTGTATATTGTGGCTGTCACAGAAACATGGTACACACAGAAACATGACTGGGATGTACACATACCAGGGTACACAATCTACATAAGGGACAGGGATTGTAAGAGGAGGATAAGTAGTAGCTCTCTACATAAAGGAAGGAAGGAATCAAAGCAGCAGAACTAAAGGATACACTGGGAGGCACTGTGGATTAACTTGGACACAGGTAATGGCACTACAGTCCACACAGTAGTTGTATACAGACCCCCATCTCAAAGGGAGGAAATGGATAAGGAAATGATAGAAAGTATCCTTAGAATTGCAGAAAAAAGGAGATATTGTTGATGGGGGACCTAATATACCAGATGTTAACTGGAGCGCATTTGCTGCAGCCACATCCAAGAGTGGAGTCATTCTCGATGCCCTGCAAGGGGCATGCCTTAGACAACTAGTATTGAAACCCACTCAGGAGGGAGCAGTCTTAGACCTGGTACTCTCAAATGGAGATGAAGAGAGGATTACAGATTTAGAAGTGGGTAGCCATCTGGGCACTAGTGACCACCGAACAGTATGGTTCACAATAAACACAGCGGTAGAGACAAGCCATACAAAGGCAACAGTTCTGGATTTTAGGAGGACTGACTTTGTCAAAATGCGTGAGTGCCTTAGAAATACACTAGCAAATGGGCAGGAAGGAGGAATGGAAGAACAATGGGGAATAATCAAAACTGCCATCACAGAGGCAACGTGCCTCTATGTGAAGCAAATAAACAAAACAAAGTAAAAAATCACTATTGTTTTCAAAGGAGGTGTCAGGAAAGGTTAGGGAGAAAGAGATAGCATTCAGGAAGTACAAGGAATCACAGAATCATCAGGACAGAGAATTGTATCAGTTAAAGCAGAAGGAAGCAGGAATGGCTGTCAGAATAGTAAAGGCCCAATCTGAAGAAAAGATAGCCAGCTCGGTTAAGCAGGGGGATAAAACCTTTTATAAGTATATCAGGGAGTGAAGGAAGACCAAGGGAGGAATAGTGAGGCTTAAAAAGGGTGAGGAGGGTTGGCAGAGGGTGACTGTGAAAAGGAAGAGATACTGAATGAATACTTTTGCTCAGCATTCCTACAAGAAGAGAGAGAGGTACCTAAATGAAACAATAAAAGCATTCTGGATATGGGGGTCGATACCAGTCCATTCACAGAAGAAAGGGTCATGAAGGCACGCTTAAAACTCAGAGTGAAAAAAAGCTATGGGGCTTGATGGGATTCACACAAGAATTCTAAATGAACTAAGGGGAGAACTAAAGACACCATTGACTACCTTTTTTAACAAATCATTGGAGGATGGTGTGGTACCAGAGGACTGGAGAAGGGTGGATGTGATTCCTCTTCACAAACGTGGGAGCAAGGCAGAGGCAGGAAACTACAAACCTGTTAGCTTGACCTTAGTGGTAGGAAAAATTATGGAATTACTTCTGAAGAGAAACAATTATTGAGTACCTGAAGGCCAGTGAAGCACAGGACCCAAATCAGCATGGATTCATAGACGGAAGGTCTTGTCAGATAAATCTAATAGTGTTCTTTGGCTTTGTAACCAAAGTAATAGACCAGGGAGGAGCTGTGGTTATGACCTACCTAGACTTTAGCAAGGCTTTTAACACAGTTCCACACAAAAGATTAATAAGCAAGTTAGCCAGCCTAGGGGTGGGTCCCAGGGTGGTAACCTGGGTAACAATCTGGCTAGGCAACAGGACCCAGAGGGTAATAGTAAATTGAGTACACTCTGAAGAAAGGGGGGTCACTAGTGGGGTACCACAGGGTTCAGTATTGGGACCAGTCCTCTTTAATGTCTTCATAGGTGTCATTGCAGAGGGACTGGAAGGAAAAGTATGCCTCTTTGCAGATGACACAAAGATCTGCAACACGGTTGATACACAAGAAGGGATACAAAGGATGAGAAGGAATTTAGCAAGATTGGAGGAATGGTCAAAAGTATGGCAGCTTAGATTCAGTGCAAAAAAAGTGCAAAGTAATGCACCTGGGAAACAAAAAATCCAGGGGAAGAGTACACAATGGGGAGGGGAGGTACTAACAACAACAAAAATGGAAAGGGACCTGGGAGTAGTCATATCAGATTACCTTAAGGTAGGTAAGCAATGTCAGAAGGCAGTAAGGAGGGCTAGGGATGATACTCAGATGTAAAGGGAGATACATCACCAGTAGAAAACAAGAAGTTGTTATCCCTCTGTACAGACAGTTGGTGTGACCCCATCTGGAGTACTGTGTACAGTTCTGGAGACCCCATCTCCACAGGGATATAGACAGGATGGAGGCAATCTAGTGAGGGCAACTAAAATGGTGCAGGATCTGTAACATAAGCCATACAAAGATAGACTAAAGGAGCTTAATATGTATACCCTTGAAGAAAGGGGGAGCATGCTAGAAATGTTCAAGTACCTCAAGGGAATCAACAAAGTCCAAGAGGGAAGCATCTTTATTAAAAAGAGATGTACAAGAACAAGGGGGCATAATTTGAAGATAGAGGTGGACAGCTCAGGGGCAACGTGAGGAAAAACTTTTTCACAGAGAGGGTGGTGGATGCATGGAACCACCTTCCTGGGGAGGTGGTGGGGTCAAAAACAGTGGAGGAACAAACATAAGGTGCTTTTAGTAAGGGGTAAGAGGAAGTAGGGTGTTGGGTTGCTGGAAACTGCAGCTTATCAGATAGGTAGAAATTGGACAGACTAAGTGAGCCATGTGGTCCTTATCTGCCATCAAAGTCTATGTTTCTGTGTGTACAGTATAGGCCAGTTAGTTCAACATCAATAGTTGGCAAAGTGATGGAAGGTTTTGCCAAAGATTTCATTGACAAACATATTAAGAAAACTGGCAGTATAGATATTTATCAACATGGTCTCACAAATAATTATTCTTGTCAATCTAATTTATTTCAGTTTTTTTTTAACCAACCAATAAGTCACTCAATTAGGGCCTTGAGGTGGATATGGTTTAGTTAGAATGTTCTAAGGCTTTTGACACTGTTCCCCATAAAGAGCTTGTAGAAGATCTAGCTGCAACAGGATTAAATGCAAATATTATTAGCTGAGTAACCCCTTAACTAAAGGGGTGGCAACAAAGAGTTTTCACTAAGGGTCATCACTCAAACTGGGGAAATGTTGGCAGTGAGGTGCCCCCAGGATCTATCCTGGGCCTCACATTATTTAACCTATTTTCTGTCTTCTATGGAAACATCAAGCAGTACTTGGATCAGCAAATACGTGGACGATACCAAATTAGGATCAGTGGCCAATCCTTCCACAACTTGTATACAACTATAAAAAGATTTAGATACAATATTCAGATGGGCAAATGCACATAAACCTAGCTTTAATACATCTAAATCCAAAGTAATGCATTTTTGGTTAAAGAAACACTCTCTTGTGAAAATGCCTATCCCAATCACACTCTGCTAGAGGAAAGTAAAAAGTAAAAAGATTTGGGTGTCATCATATCTAATGACTTAACACTTCCTGAACACATTAGACATGTGGCCTATAAAGACAATTCTTCAACATATCGCAAGTAGGGATCAAACTGTTATCCTGGCAATGTATGGGGCCTTGGTCAGGCCGCAGCTGGAATACTGTACACAATTTTGGTCTCTGTGCACTGTGAGGGATATAGCTGTCCTAGAATGGATACAAAGAAAAAGCTACCAAAAGGATCAAAAATATGCAATTACTCTCCTATAAGTAAAGATTACTAGAGCTGAATCTCTATCCCTTGGAATACAGATGATGCCAGAGAGACCTAAATATGGTCTCTAAAGGTACAAGTATACCAGATCTTATCAAATGCCTAGGTCTAGAATACAAAGTATACAGTATAAACCTCAGAAGACATGACAAACAGTTAAAGGGAGACCATTACAACACTACTAGAAGGGGCAAATGGTTTAGCCAGAGAGTGCTTTCAATCTGGAATTCACTGCCACTGAAAATATAGGATAGTGCATGAGTAACAGTTAAAAACAGGGCTATTCTTTCACTGAGTTGGTACTGTGATGATGGATTACCTCAAGAGTGCAGCTTGAGAGGTAATCCATCATCATAGTGCCAATAAGGTGGAAGAACAGCCCTGCCATTTAATGTTACACATGCACTGTTCTTTATAGTGAAACATAGAAACATAGACTTGGATGGCAGATAAGGACCGCTAGGCCCATCTAGTCTGCCCATTTCCCTACCTACAGGATAGGCCACAAATCCTAGTTAACCAACAGCCTATTTCTTCCTACCCCCTACAAGAATTGCCTTATGTCTGTCCCATGCATTCTTGAATTCTTCCACAGTTTTAGAGCCCACAACCTCCTCAGGAAGGCTGTTCCATGCATTCACTACCTCTCTGTGAAATAATACTTCCTCACATTGCCCTGAACGCTCCTCCTTCTATCTTTAAATTGTGTCCCTTGTTCTTGCAAGTCTCTTTTTCTGAAAGATGCTACCCTCTTGGACTTTGTTGATTCCACTGAGGTACTTAAAAGTTTCTATCATGTCCCCCCTCTCCCTTCTTTCCTCAAGGGTATACATATTAAGCTCCTTTAGTCTCTCCTCATACGGCTTCTCTTGCAGACCCTGCACCATTTTAGTTGCCCTCCTCTGGACTGCCTTTATCCTGTCTATGTCCTTGCGGAGATGGGGTCTCCAGAACTGGACACAGTACTCCAGATGGGGTCTCACCAACTGTCTGTACAGAGGGATAACAACTTCCTGTTTTCTGCTGATGATGCCTCTCCCTATACATCCCAGTATACCCCCAGCCCTCCCTACTGCCTTCTCACATTGCTTGCTAACCTTAAGATCATCTGATATGATTACCCCAGGTCCCTTTCCTTTCCTTTTTGTTGTTATTACTACCTCCCCACCCATTGTGTATTCTTCCCTGGGTTCTTGTTTCCCAGGTGCATTATTTGCACTTCTTTGCATTGAATCCTAGCTGCCATACTGACCATTCCTCCAACCTTGCAAGTCCCTTTTCATCCTTTCCACACCTCCTTGTGTATCAACCCTGTTGCAGATCTTTGTGTCATCTGTAAAAGGCATACTTTTCCTTCCAGTCCCTCTGCAATGTCACTGATGAAGACATTAAAAAGGACTGGACCTAATCTGAACTCACTGCGGTCCCACTAGTAACCCCCTTTCTTCAGAGTGGACTCCATTTACAATTACCTTCTGTGTCCTGTTGTCCAGCCAATGTTTTACCCAGGCTACCCTGGGTCTCACTCCCAGGCTGGTTAATTTGACTATTAATCTTTTGTGTGGGACTGTGTCGAATGCCTTGCTAAAGTCTAGGTAGGCCATGTCACAGCCCCTCCCTGGTCTACTACTTTGGTCACTCAGTCAAAGAAATCTATTAGATTCGTCTGACATGACCTTCCCGCTGTGAACCCATGCTGTCTTGGGTCCTGTGCTCCACTGGCCTCTAGGTACTCGACTATTCTTTCCTTCAGAAGTGACTCCATCACTTTCCCTACCACAGAGGTCAGACTGACAGGTCTGTAGTTTCCTGCCTCTGTCTTGGGCCCACTTTGGTGAAGGGGAATGCATCCGCCTTCCTCCAGTCCTCGGGTACCACACCATCCTCCCATGATTTATTAAAAAGAGTAGCCAGTGGTTTCACTAGTTCCTCCCTTCATTCTTTTAGAATTCTGAGGTGAATTCCATCAGGACCCATTGCTTTGTCCACCTTCAGTTTTAGGAGTTTTGCAGAACCCTTTCTTCTGTGAAAGGACTGGGATAGACCCCCCTATCAAGAGTGCTCCTGTTAATTGGATTAGGCACATCCCCCTCCTCTTTTGTGAATATTGAGCAGAAATATTCGTTCAGTATTCCTGCTTTTTCACTGTCCCCCTCTGCCCACCCACCGTTCATTCTATTCAGCCTCACTATCCCTCCCTTTGTCTTTCTACACTCGCTGATGTACCTATAAAAGGTTTTATCCCCCTTCTTAACTGAGTTGGCTATCTTTTCCTCAGTTTGGGCCTTTGCTATTCTGACTTCCCTCTCTGCTTCCTTCTGCCTTAACTGGTACAGCTCTCTGTCCTGCTCCTTCTGTGTTTCCTTATACTTCTGGAATGCTATCTTTTCTTCCTGACTTTCACAGCCACCTCTTTTGAGAACCATAGTGGCTTTTTCTTTCATTTTGATTTGTTTATTTGCTTCACACAAAGGCCTGTTGCCTCTGTGATAGCAGTTTTGATAATTCCCCATTGTTGCTCCTCACCTCCTTCTAGCCTGTTTGCTAGTGCTTTTCTGAGGCAATCTCCCATCTTGCCAAAGTCAGCCCTCCTAAAGTCCAGTACCCTCACTTTTGTATGGCTTGACTCTGTAGCTGAGTTTAACGTGAACCACACTGTTTGATGGTCACTTGTCCCCAGATGGCAACCCACTTCTAGATCTGAGATCCTCTCACTGCCCCCGTTTGAGAGTACGAGGTCTAAGATTGCTCCCTCACGAGTGGGTTCTGAAACTAGCTGTCTAAAGCCTGCCACCTGTAGGGCATCAAGAATGGCCCTGCTCTTGGATGTGGCTGCAGAAAATGTGCTCCAGTTAACATCTGGCATATTCAGGTCTCCCATCAACAGTATGTCCCCTTTCTCTGCCATTCTAAGAATGCCTTCTATCATATCCTTGTCCATTCCTTCCCCCTGACATGGGGGTCTGTAAACAACCCCTGTGTGGATTGTGGTGCCCTTTCCAGTCTCCAAGGTGACCCACAGTGCCTCCTCTCCTCCCTGTTTACTCTTTTGTTCAGTTGCTTTTATCCCTTCCTTTACATAGAGAGCTACTCCTCCCCCTCTTCTCCCCTGCCTGTCTCTCCTGTAGGTTATGTACCCTGGTATGTTAACATCCCAGTCATGGTTCTCTGTGTACCTTGTTTCTGTGACTGCTACGATATCCAGGCATCCCTCTTCTATTAAGGCCATCAGCTCAGGGAGCTCGTTGCCCAGACTACGGGCATTGGTACTCATGACCCTCCATTTCCTGATGGCCTTACTGTATTGTGGAACGTCCCCCTGTGGGCAAAAAAAACATTACCACATCTTTTTTTTTTTAAATAATTTTTACTGAGGATGTGTGTGTGCCCTGTCAGTATGCCCTAACTGTCAGATTGCTGCTTGAGGACACCATGCATGACATCCACACTGCAGCAGAACCAAAAGTCATTCTGCTGTCCTGCGGACATCACTTTTTGGTTCTGCTGCAATGCAGATGTCACTAGTGCAGCAGAACAACATTTTGAGGGAGATGGATTTCGATGAACAATGACGTTCCACAATACACTATATCGTGAATAGTGATTTGATGGAGACATTTAAATCCTCAATAGATAACATTTGTATTATTACTCTAACATCTGATGGTGGTGGGTCTAAATGGCATGTTACTCTTGACTCATAAATCCTATGGGTATGTGTGCTTACATGCCCATGTGCATGGACTGCATATGGCAGACAAAAAGACCATTGAAAGCATGTGCAAGTGAAAATAACATTTCAATAAGGACCAAGAACACATGTTCTGCAATGGCACAACATTCTGTGGAAGCAGGGCATGGAACTGGAGCTGAAATCCTCTTTGTCAAGATAGAGAAAATTACTGTACCCCCAAGAGAAGATAATATACAGAGAAAAAAACTTGCAATGGGAATGTAATTGGGTAAGAAAACTCCAAACAGTCGAACTAAAGGGATAAATGATGGACAAAATGGTAACTTGGTGCTTTCTTGTTTTCTGTGAAACTTAAAATGACTGTTTTTCTCCACTGATGAGCCTGATATAGCAAAATGATGTGAATTTATCTCTAACACTTCTTCGTCCTTGTAAGAATTATTATATGAGCCACAATGATTTGCTTGTGTGCACTTTGAGTATGATTATGCAGTATATGGTTTCTATGTTGTTTGTATGTATTCTTCTATTCAGGGGGATTCAACATTTGTATTCAACTCTATGTCGAGGGCATAGGACAGACACATGGGATTGGGAACGATGGGGAAAGGGAGGGCCCATAGGAGTGGGAATGAGTGTGTGGAGGTGGTATGGACAGACTCAGTGGGCCGATGAGGTCATATTCTGCCATCATCTTATTATGATTCTATGATTCTGTCTGCATTTTAAAAAGTTAAACTTGTTTGTTTTTAATTCTAGAGGTAGCTGCAATTGTATTTCACTCTGGCAAGTGCCTCATTTTGAAAATTAGATTTTGACATCTTTTCATGGGGATGAGGACTTGTCATGTGGTTCTGCTTAATTTTCAAAGAAACATAGGCTTGAAGGCAGATAAGGTTTGCTTGGCCTCCCTAGTCTGCCCATTTTCCTTATCTTCCGTAATACCACAGACCCTACTTGATCTCCAACATAGCCATCTCTTCCATAACCACAAAGGGTCCCTAATGTTTGCCCCATGCATTCTTGAATTCTGTTACTTTTTGTCCCTACCACCTCTGCTGGGAGGCTGTTCCAGGCATCCACTATTCTTTCTGTAAAGAAGTACTTTCTCGCATTTCTCTTGAGTCTACCTCCCTCATGCATCATAGCATGTATTCTTGTTCTTAATAATAATAAATAATACAACTTTATTTATTAAGCGCCTTTCAAGCACCAAGGCACTGTGCTCCAGGACCGGACCCAGAGGGTCGTAGTTGGTGGGATAGTCTCATCCCCAAGGAGGGTCATTAGTGGGGTCCCACAGAGATCAGTCCTTGGGTCCCTTCTGTTCAACGCCTACATCTCTGACATAAGGACAGGAATCAGGAGTGAGATGAGTCTCTATGCGGATGACTCGAAACTGGGGGCGGTGGTGGATGGGGACAAGGGGAGGGTGGCCCTACGGGGGGACCTGGAGGCTCTGGAAAGATGGTCTAGAAAGTGGAAGCTGAGGTTCAATGCAGGGAAATGCAAGGTACTCCACCTGTGGGCCAGAAACCCAGGCCAAGTGTACACCATGGGGGAATGCTACAAGTCTCGATGGCTGACAGGGACCTGGGGGTGGTGGTGGATGTCAAGATGAACAACTCTGAGACTTGTAGGAGGGCAGCAGCCAAGGCCAACAGGATGCTGGGATACATCGCTAGGGGGATCACCTCCAGAAGGAGGGAAGTGATACTCCCTCTGTATAACTGCTTGGTGAGGCCGCACCTTGAGTACTGCGTGCAGTTTTGGAGGCCACACTTAAAGAGGGACATTAACCTCCTGGAGAAGGGTCCAGAGGAGGGCAACCAAAATGATTTGGGGCTTGGGGACAGGACCTATGAGGAGAGGCTCAAGAGCTAAATATGTACACATTGGAAGAGAGAAGGGACCAGGGGACATGATAGAGGTCTTCAGGTACATGAAGAGGGTAAATAGGGAGGAACAGTCAGGGTGCTTTGAAGGAAGGAGGAGGGGCCACTAGAGGGCATGGGTGGAAGCTGGAGGGGACAATTCAGGGAGAAAGGAGGAGGAGGTGCTACTTCACTGAGAGGGTGGTGGAGCCATGGAATGCACTGCCTAGGGGGCTGGTGGAGGCAGAGACAGTGGAGGGGTTCAAGAGGGGGTGGGACAGGTACAGGGGAAGGGTTCTGGAAGCAAAATCCAATGCAGCAAGAATATCTGGAACTGGGAAGGGAGAAGCCAGAGAAGGCGAGGGGGGCAGCAAGGTCAGCAACCAGGGTGGGGGCTGACCAAACAAGCAGACACGAAAGACCGTTAGGCCTATTCTGCTGGCATTTTAGTATGTTAGTATGTAAATGAACAATAAAATCAGAAAATACATATATAAAGTCAGAATAAAAACAAAACCTCAGATCATAGAAGCTTGACTCCAAAAATGGGTCTTAAGTTTCCGCTTGAAAATCTCCACGGTCATGCATTCCCGAAGCTGGCGAGGCAGAGAATTCCAGAGGGTCGGGGCTATGAACATAAATTCCCAGTCCCCAGAAGATTTTAAAGTAACCCTCGGAACCTCCAGCAACTGCTCATCAGCTGAACGGAGCTGTCGTACAGGGTTGTAGGGAATCAGAAGCTCTTTCAAGTAGTCAGACCAAGTCCATGCAGGGCTTTGAAGGTCAAAAGACCTACTTGAAAGGTGCTTCGCCACTGTATTGACAGCCAGTGCAGATCGCACAGAACAGGGGTAATATGCATCCTTCTTTATACCCCTGTCAACAATCTAGCAACAGCTTTCTGCACTAGCTGTAAGTGGTGGATATGAACCCCCAGGAAGCCCCAGATACTGGGAATTGCAGTAGTCAAGGTGAGCGGTCATGAAGGCATGGACCAATACTGGTAAATCACCAGACGGAACAAGATGTTTCATCCTGGCAATGTTTCTAAGATGATAAAAAGCAGACTTAACAACTGCTGACACCTGATAACAAAGGGTCAGTCCGTCATCAAGTACCACTCCCAGGTTACGCACCCGTTCAGAGGTAAGGATCTGATCCACCCCAGGAATAAACCAGAAGGCTGATCAGACCCCAACCTCTCTATCCTGTGACCTGGGTCCACTACCAAAACCTTGGTCTTACCGGCATTCAGCTTTAACCAGCTCAATTCATTCAGTCATGGATTTCAGTGAGGCAGCTATTAAATACCAAGAAAGCACTAACCTGGTCCATGGCAAAAGACAGGTAGAGCTGGGTATCATCAAAATAACAGTGAAACCTCAGCCCATACCATCTTACAATGTCTCAGAGAGGCAGCATATACACTGCAAATAACATGGGGGAAGCACCGAGCCCTGAGGAACCCCACACTGCAGAGAGAAGGGGTCAGAGGAATAAATCCCTGACACAACTGTCTATGTTTTTCCAGATAGAACAGATGTAAACCATCTAAGAACTATGCCCAACAGTCTGCAGATGAACCTCAGGTGCTCAAGCAAAACCCCATGGTCTACAGTGTCAAAGGCTGAAGAAAGATCAAGGAGAACCAAGATAGAATGGTTTCTCTGATCTCTCGCCATCAAGAGATCATTGAGCACCCAAACCAGAGCAGTTTCGGTACTATGCCTTTTATGAAGACCAGATTGGAGAGGTTCGTAGATATTATGGATAGTCAAATGGTCCTTCAGTTGATTTGCCACGACTTTTTCAATAACCTTCCCAATAAAGGGAAGGTTAGAGATCGGTCTGTAGTTGGCAAAAATATCTGGGTCCAAAGAAGCTTTCTTCAAAAAGGGAGTTACCACTGCTTCCTTCAGGGAGCTAGGGGACTCACCCCGTTCTAGGGAGCACCAGATTATTTGAGCCAGAAACGGGCCCACAACCTCACCACAACCCAAAATCAGGGAGTTTGGACCCAGATCTAAACTACAGCACTACAACTTTAGCATCTTTTTTCTGGAAAATGCTTTCCTACGGTGTCTTATTTATATCCTTGAGGAATTTGAAAGACTCTCTCATATCCTCTCTTTCCCTCCTTTCTTCCAGGATGTACATATTAAGGTTCTTCAGTCTGTCCTCGTGTGGTCTCTGATGCAGATCATGCACCATTTTAGTTGTCCTCGTCTGCACCACCACTATACTGTCTATTTTCTTTCAGAAATGTGGTTTCCTGAACTGGGCACAGTACTCTAGATGAGGTCTCACCTATGATTTATACAGTAATATCACCACCTATCTCTTTCTTCTGGTGATATCCCTCCCTATGCAACCTAGTATCCCACTGGCTCTTCCCATTGCCTTGTCACACTGTTTGGCCACCTTTAGATCATGAGATATGATGTAACCCCCCCCAGGACTTGTTCCTGTTTGGTAGAGTAATCTTTTTTGGTTTGGTTACTGATTTTGGTTACTATAACACTTCTGTCATGTTTCTGTACTCTGTGACAATACCCACTGTGTCCAAGTTGTGGCAGATGAAGAGGAAGAATAGAAAATACATATTTTATAAATATTATCAATAAAAACTAAAAAATGTAAACATTACAGAAAGAGTAATTCAGTCCAAAATATTTTTAAATGGGAATGCTTAAAAAAAAAAATTCCTGTGACTAAATCTAGACAAAGTTATTGTACCTATATTGTGTCTATGTTTCTACCTCAAAGAAAAATTAAGGAAAAATATTTGATACATTTGTTTCCTTGCTGTTATGAAATACTAATAAAATATCTATCTAGTCAGCAGGAGCACTGAGCGCAGTGAGAATTGGAGCCAGCAATCATCACTTAGGAAATACATGCTGTGTCACACAACAGAGAAGCTGCATCAGTATCCTGAGTGTGTGAAGAGGTTCCACAACCTTCATCTCATTCCTGTTCAACAACATATATGAAGGAGAAAAGAGAGAAGCCTGATAATACACTAGCAAATTCACACAAGACTATATAAATACGCTGAATGTAATAAAAGGTTTGCTCAAATGCAACATTTAATAAAACATCAGCAGGTTCACTCAGGGCAGAAACCATATAATTGTGCTGAATGCAACAAGAGTTTTACACATCAGGGTAGCCTCAGAATACATAAGCAAATTCACACAGGACAGAAACCATATAAATGTGTTAAATGTGACAGAAGGTTTGCTAAACAACAGACTCTAATAACACATACGTGGGTTCATACAGGGCAGAAACCATATAAATGTGCTGAGTGTGACAAGAGGTTTGCCCAGAACTCAACTCTAATAAGACATCAAAGGGTTCACACAGGTGACTTAACACCTATCTGGTTAATGACAGGGAATACCACACTTCTTATTAAATCTGAACTTGCCAGTCTCCCCAAGAACTATCACCCAATAACCCGTTTACCAACAACATATAAACTATATACTGGAATCGATGCAGATAGAGTCTACAATCATTTAGACTGCAATAAACTCATGGCAATAGAACAAAAAGGTAATAAAAGAAAATCATATGGCACAAAGGGCCATCTCTTGTTGAACAAAGCCATTATGGAGAGCTGCAAAAAATGCCGAAATCTTAGTGTAGCATGGATCGACTACAAAAAAGCATTTGACAGTATCCCACACTCCTGGATCGCTGAGTGCTTATGGATCTACAGGTTACACCCTACACTGATAAACTTCATCACAACAACAAAGACAAAGTGGCAAACCACCCTGCAATTAAATCATGAGAAAGGTCAAATCACCATCCCAAATATAAGCATCCAATGAGGGATATTTCAGGGTGACTCTTTGTCACCACTTCTGTTTTGCCTTGCCCTCAATCCCTTGAGTAACCTAATCAACAATCTAGGCTATAGATACAGCTTGAACCCCAGAAACAAAAATAATCAACAGCTAACATCTCACCTTCTATTTGTAGATGACCTAAAATTTTACAGTTCATCTGACAAACATTTGAAAGAACACCTACAAATTGTTAAGACCTTTTCTGATGACATACGGATGACGTTTGGCCTAGACAAATGTGCCAAAGCAACATCTGTAGCAGGAAAGTTAACTTGTAAAGAAAACATGAATCTGGTGGAGGTTTGTGACATAAAAGAACTTGAGCAAGGGGGAGTGTATAAATACCTGGGAATAGATGAAGGAGCAATAGCACAACATGAACAAATGAGAGTAAAAGTAAGCAAGGAATATTTTAGTAGGTTAAAGCTAATTTTGAAAACTGCTTTGACAACACGAAATAAAGTGCAAGCTATAAATCAACTTGCCCTTCCAGTGATATCATACAGCTTTGGTGTGATAGACTGGCCACAGAAAGTGTTGAACCAGCTAGATATAAACACAAGAAAAATGTTTCATGCTCACTAATTAATATACAAAAAATCAGTGCATGCCAAGATTATACATCCCAAGGGCAGAGGGAGGCATGGGCCTCATTGAGATTGATTACACATAAAGATCCACAATAGTGGGGCTACATACATACTTACTGACATCCTTGGACCCAAATATAGCCAAGGTCTTGCATCATGAAGAAAATAAGCCTAAAATGACTTCACTCATCAAATTAGGAGAGGCCTTCAGAAGGGTAGCAGAGATTGATGTCAATCCAAATGTAGAAAAGGAATTGTCAGCAACAGAAAATGCAAAGAATCAGAAAAAGGAGTATAAGGATAAAGACCAACAGAAAAGAAAAAACAATTGGAAAGTCCATAATTATAGTGGAAAATACAGGGAGCTACTGGAGCAACCACAGGTCGATCAAGCCCTGACCCATGAGTGGTTAAAAAAAGAGGTGAATTTAGGATACGAGATGAGAGACTAATAATGGCAGCCTAAGATAGTGGGCTACGCACAAGATGGTTCACAAAATCCATAGAAAAAACAGGAGAAACAGACAAGTGCAGGTTCTGTAGTACAGAATTTGAAACAGTTGCGCATCTCGTGGCTGGATGTGAAGTACCCATGGCAGAAGGCCTGTATACTGAAAGACACAACAATGTAGCAAGATTGATCCACTGGAACTGTGCAAACAATATAACATACAGGTAGCAGAGAGACACTGGAAACATGAGCCACAAAGAATCACAGAGAATGAAGAAGTAGTGATCACATGGGATCACCCAATACCAACAGCCAAGAAAGTGGAAGCAAGAAAACCTGATATTGTAATACAAGAAAAGAGAACAAAGGTAGCATTACTGATTGAAATAGCCACCCCCCTAGTGACTACAGTGTGCTGCGTACAGAGAGACACAAAATCATGAAATACCAAGAAATGCAGTCAGAAACTAAACTGATGTGGAATAAGGACACACAGATTGTTCCAGTAGTGCTTGGAGCAATGGGACTAATCAAAAAGAACTTTCAGGCACATTTAAATATGCTACCAATACTTGTGACACCTTATGAACTTCAAAAGGAAGCTATTTTGGGGACGTTGCATGTGCTGAGAAGAGCGCTCTCAGCAAACATCAAAGATTAATACAGTACTAATTTCTTGAGTTTTGAATATGCCCTGGCTAAAGAATGGGGTCCATTCTTGCCACGGTATTAGAAATCCCTAAACATTTGGAGACACTAACCCCAGGAGAAACCATATAAATGTGCTGAATGTAATAAGGGGTTTTCCAAAAATCAGATCTAATAAGACATCAGCGGGTTCAGGTTGAAGCTAATTCTGAAAACAGCTTTGATAACATGAAATAAAGTGCAAGCTATAAATCAACTCGCCCTTCCAGTGATATCATACAGCTTTGGTGTGATAGACTGGCCACAGAAAGTGTTGAACCAGCTAGATATAAAAACAAGAAAAATGTTTCATGCTCACCAATTAATATACAAAAATCAGTGCATGCCAAGATTATACATCCCAAGGGCAGAGGGAGGCATGGGCCTCACTGAGATTGATTACATATAGATCCACAATAGTGGGCTACATACATATTACTGACATCCTTGGACCCAAATATAGTCAAGGTCTTGCATCATGAAGAAAATAAGCCTAAAATGACTTCGCTCATCAAATTAGGAGAAGCCTTCAGAAGGGTAGCAGAGACTGATGTCAGTTCACTAGTAGATAAGGAATTGTCAGCAACTGAAAACACAAAGAATCAGAAAAAGGAGTATAATGAGAAAGACCAAAAGAAAAGAGAAAAAACAATTGGAAAGCTCATAATTATAGTGGAAAATACAGGGAGCTACTGGAGCCACCACAGGTCTATCAAGCCCTGACCCATAAGTGGTTAAAAAGAGGTGAATTTAGGCCATGAGATGAGAGACTAATAATGGCTGCCCAAGATAGTGGGCTACACACAAGATGGTTCACAAAATCCATAGAAAAAACAGGAGAAACAGACAAGTGCAGGTTCTGTAGTACCAAATTAGAAACAGTTGCGCATCTCGTGGTTGGATGTAAAGTACTCATGGCAGAAGGCCTGTATACTGAAAGACACAACCATGTAGCAAGATTGATCCACTGGAAACTGTGCAAACACTATAACATACAGGTAGCAGAGAGACACTGGAAACACGAACCACAAAGAATCACAGAGAATAAAGAAGTAATGATCACATGGGATCACCCAATACCAACAGCCAAGAAAGTGGAAGCAAGAAAACCCGATATTGTAATAAAAGAAAAGAGAACAAAGGTAGCATTGCTGATTGAAATAGCCACCCCTAGTGGCTACAATGTGCTGCGTACAGAGAGACACAAAATCATGAAATACCAAGATATGTAGTCAGAAACCAAACTGATGTGGAATAAGGACACACAAATTGTTCCAGTAGTGCTTGGAGCAATGGGACTAATCAAAAAGACCTTTTCAGGCACATTTAAATATGCTACCAATACTTGTGACACCTTATGAACTTCAAAAAGAAGCCATTTTGGGGACGTGGCGTGTGCTGAGAAGAGTGCTCTCAGCAAACATCAAAGATAAATAAAGTACTAATTTCTTGAGTTTTGAATATGCCCTGGCTAAAGAATGGGGTCCATTCTTGCCACAGTATTAGAAATCCCTAAACATTTGGAGACACTAACCCCAGCAGAAACCATATAAATGTGTGGAATGTAACAAGGGGTTTGCCCAGAAACAACATCTAATAAGACATCAGCTGGTTCACACTGGGCAGAAATCCTTGAGTAATAGTACCACCCCTGCCACAGTGTCAGACCATGGAGTGCATTGTCCCACAGTGGCAGCAGAAGCCAGCAAGCCACAAACAGTAAAAAGACTGATAGGCCAGCCCAGAGGACTGCAAACAGTTAAGTGGACTTACGAGGACAATCTAGAAATTATGTATTATTATTATTATGCGATGCACCCTGAATTTCCAGTAAGAGGATATACCATCAGACTCAGGAGCAAATTGCAGCAGAGAGGAATAGTTGCCACAGACAAACTGAACAGTGTGACAGATGCTAACTTTAGATCCCTAATAGGACAAATAAAACCAAAAAAGCATATAGATGAGATTAACTTGGGCAGACTACAGAAGGAAGCAGGTGAAGAGGTAGTAAAAGAGAAGGAAGAGGTACCAGAGGATTTCATAGCAGGAAGAGCAGATACATGGGACACAGCAAAGAAAAGGGATCTGATATGGTGTAGCAGTTATGCCAAAAAGAAAGCAGCTCTTACCAGCACAGCCACCAAAATTGCAGATATATTTGAACAGACATATTGACAGAGACATTCAGATATGGCAAACATCAAAAAGAAAAGAATAACCACACAAAAGTGGAATGTAATGAAAAGTGCACAGTTTAGTGATCTAGAAAGGCAACACTTCAAAATAGAAGTCCTTGAACAGTTAAAGAAAGAAGGATTTGAGGTAAAGACTCAGCCTCCACCACTATCATCTGGCAAGCCGTTACAGCAGACCACTGCTCAGCCAATAATGGTACATAAAACAAAACATGAAACACCTCCTAAAGACACCCAGCAAAGTGCAATTCAAGTGCAATATCTGAACAAAACAGCTGAAGTTCCAGTTCAACCCATACAGAGAGCGGAAGAGCAAGAAATGCCAATTACAGGAACAATCCTAAACCAGGAGAAAGAAAACATGAGAGAAGACTTGTTGGACTTAATTGACATGGACAAATATATCAAAATACATCAAAGGGAAAGACTGCAAAAATTACGCCTGACATACACAGTTAGGGAACACATAAAACAGATAAACAAAGTTATTGGAACCATCCAGAGGGATCCATATGATGTCACTGAAATAAAAAGAATACATTATTGTGCAGCGAGACTAATAACAAATAGAGCAGTGCCAAAAAAGCAAGGAATGGAGAACAAAAAGAGAGGGAAATTCAGCATACCACCATGGAAAAAGCGGATGGAAGGGCCAATTATGGAGCTAAGATCAGAAGTATCACTGCTGGAGGAGTTTAGAAATAGATCAATGAAAGTCATCAGGAAAGTGGATGAAATCAAAGAAAAATGCTGTATTAAAACAGATCAGGACCTAAATTTTACCATCTCAAATAACAAGCTTAAGATCTCTGCTCAAGCCGAGAAGCTCAGGAGATATGTAGAAATGAACAAGGAAAAAATGCAAAATAGATGGTTTAGAGAAGACCTGAAGAAATTCTATTGGGAGCTGGGAAACAAAACAACCAACATAAAAACACCACCAGTAAAGAAAGAAATTGAGGAATTCTGGAGAAGTATTTATGAAGACCCAGTTGACCATAATAGGGATGCTAAGTGGATACAGGAAATAAAAGTCAGCTTAAGAAATAGTAATACTAGAGATATAGAGTGGCCTGATGTAACAGCCAAGGAGATAGAAGTGAAGATAAGGAAGGCCTCCAACTGGAAAACCCCAGGTCCAGATGCAGTACCTAACTTCTGGCTAAAAGTACTAACATCTTAGCACCAAGATTTAGCTACCTCCAAAAACTATTTATATGCACATCCTGACTTAACACCCATCTGGTTAATGACAGGGAATACCACACTTCTTATTAAATCTGAACCTGCCAGTCTCTTCAAGAACTATCACCCAATAACCTGTTTACCAACAACATATAAACTATATACTGGAATCGATGCAGATAGAGTCTACAATCATTTAGACTGCAATAAACTTATGGCAATAGAACAAAAAGGTAATAAAAGAAAATTATATGGTACAAAGGACCATCTCCTGTTGAACAAAGCCATTATGGAGAGCTGCAAAAAATGCCGAAATCTTAGTGTAGCATGGATCGACTACAAAAAAGCATTTGACAGTATCCCACACTCCTGGATCACTGAGTGTTTACGGAGCTACAGGATACATCCCACATTGATAAACTTCATCACAACAACAATGAAAAAGTGGCAAACCACCCTGCAATTAAATCACGAGAAAGGTCAAATCACCATCCCAAATACAAGTATCCAACGAGGGATATTTCAAGGTGACTTCTTGTCACCACTTCTGTTTTGCCTTACCCTCAATCCCTTGAGTAGCCTAATCAGCAACCTAGGCTATGGATACAGCTTGAACCCCAGAAACAAAAACAATCAACAACTAACATCTCACCTCCTATTTGTAGATGACCTAAAACATTATAGTTCATCTGACAAACATTTGAAAGAACACCTACAAATTGTTAAGACCCTTTCTGATGACATACAGATGACATTTGGCCTAGACAAATGTGCCAAAGCAACATTTGTAGCAGGAAAGTTAACTCATAAAGAAAACATGAATCTGGCAGAGGTTTGTGACATAAAAGAACTTGAGCAAGAGAGAGTATATAAATACCTGGGAATAGATGAAGGTGCAACAGCACAACATGAACAAATGAGAGTAAAAGTAAGCAAGGAATATTTTAGAAGATTAAAGCTAATTCTGAAAATTGCTTTGATAACACAAAATAAAGTGCAAGCTATAAATAAACTCGCCCTTCCAGTGATATCACACAGCTTTGGTATGATAGACTGGCCATAGAAAGTGTTGAACCAGCTAGATATAAACACAAGAAAAATGTTTCATGCTCACTAATTAATATACAAAAATCAGTGCATGCCAAGATTATACATCCCAAGGGCAGAGGGAGGCATGGGCCTCATTGAGATTGATTACACATAAAGATCCACAATAGTGGGGCTACATACATATTTACTGACATCCTTGGACCCAAATATAGTCAAGGTCTTGCATCATGAAGAAAATAAGCCTAAAATGACTTTGCTCATCAAATTAAGAGAAGCCTTCAGAAGGGTAGCAGAGATTGATGTTAGTCCACTAGTAGATACGGAATTGTCAGCAACTGAAAACGCAAAGAATCAGAAAAAGGAGTATAAGGATAAAGACCAACAGAAAAGAAAAAACAGTTGGAAAGCTCATAATTATAGTGGAAAATACAGGGAGCTACTGGAGCAACCACAGGTCGATCAAGCCCTGACCCATGAGTGGTTAAAAAGAGGTGAATTTAGGCCACGAGATGAGAGACTAATAATGGCAGCCCAAGATAGTGGGTTATGCATAAGATGGTTCACAAAATCCATAGAAAAAACAGGAGAAACAGACAAGTGCAGGTTCTGTAGTACAGAACTAGAAACTGTTGCGCATCTCGTGGCTGGCTGTGAAGTACTCATGGCAGAAGGCCTGTATACTGAAAGACACAACAATGTAGCAAGATTGATCCACTGGAAACTGTGCAAACACTATAACATACAGGTAGCAGAGAGACACTGGAAACATGAACCACAAAGAATCACAGAGAATGAAGAAGTAGTGATCACATGGGATCACCCAATACCAACAGCCAAGAAAGTGGAAGCAAGAAAACCTGATATTGTAATACAAGAAATGAGAACAAAGGTAGCATTGCTGATTAAAATAGCCACCCCTAGTGACTACAGTGTGCTGCATACAGAGAGACATAAAATCGTGAAATACCAAGATAAGCAGTCAGAAACCAAACTGATGTGGAATAAGGACACACAAATTGTTCCAGTAGTGCTTGGAGCAATGGGACTAATCAAAAAGAACTTTCAGGCACATTTAAATATGCTACCAATACTTGTGACACCTTATGAACTTTAAAAGGAAGCCATTTTGGGGACGTTGTGTGTGCTGAGAAGAGTGCTCTCAGCAAACATCAAAGATTAATACAGTACTAATTTCTTGAGTTTTGAATATGCTCTGGCTAAAGAATGGGGTCCATTCTTGCCACGGTATTAGAAATCCCTAAACATTTGGAGACACTAACCCCAGCAGAAACCATATAAGTGTACTGACTGTAACAAGGGGTTCACCCAGAAAACAAATCTAATAAAACATCAGAGGGTTCACACAGGTGATATGAGGGATATTTCAAAGTGACTCCTTGTCACCACTTCTGTTTTGCCTTGCCCTCAATCCCTTCAGTAGCCTAATCAACAACCTAGGCTATGGATACAGTTTGAACCTCAGAAACAAAAACAATCAACAGCTAACATCTCACCTTCTATTTGTAGATGACCTAAAACTTTATAGTTTATCTGACAAATATTTGAAAGAACAACTACAAATTGTTAAGACCTTTTCTGATGACATACGGATGACATTTGGCCTAGACAAATGTGCCAAAGCAACATTTGTAGCAGGAAAGTTAACTCATAAAGAAACATGAATCTGGCGGAGGTTTGTGACATAAAATAACATGAGCAAGAGGGGGTGTATAAATACCTGGGAATAGATGAAGGAGCAACAGCACACCATGAACAAATGAGGGTAAAAGTAAGCAAGGAATATTTTAGAAGGTTAAAGCTAATTCTGAAAACTGCTTTGACAACACGAAATAAAGTGCAAGCTATAAACCAACTCGCCCTTCCAGTGATATAATACAGCTTTGGTGTGATAGACTGGCCACAGAAAGTGTTGAACCAGCTAGATATAAAAACAAGAAAAATGTTCATGCTCAACCAGTTAATACACAAAAACCAGTGCATGCCAAGATTATACATCCCAAGGGCAGAGGGAGGCATGGGCCTCATTGAGATTGATTACACATATAGATCCACAATAGTGGGGCTACATACATACTTTCTGACATCCTTGGACCCAAATATAGTCAAGGTCTTGTGTCATGAAGAAAATAAACCTAAAATGACTTTGCTCATCAAATTAGGAGAAGCCTTCAGAAGGGTAGCAGAGATTGATATCAATCCACAAGTAGATAAGGAACTGTCAGCAACAGAAAATTCAAAGAATCAGAAAAAGGAGTTTAAGGATAAAGACCAACAGAAAAGGAAAACAATTAGAAAGCCCATAATTATAGTGGAAAATACAGGGAGCTACTGGAGCAACCACAGGTCAATCAAGCCCTGACCCATGAGTAGTTAAAAAGAGGTGAATTTAGGCCATGAGATGAGAGACTGATAATGGCAGCCGAAGATGGTGGGCTACACACAAGATGGTTCACAAAATCTGTAGAAAAAAACCAGAAGAAACAGACAAGTACAGGTTCTGTAGTACAGAATTAGAAACAGTTGCGCATCTCGTGGCTGAATGTGAAGTACTCATGGCAGAAGGCTTGTATACTGAAAGACACAACAATGTAGCAAGATTGATCCACTGGAAACTGTGCAAACGCTATAACATACAGGTATCAAGAGAGACACTGGAAACATGGACCACAAAGAATCACAGAGAATGAAGACGTGATGATCACATGGGATCACCCAATACCAACAACTGAGAAAGTGGAAGCAAGAAAACAAAGGTAGCATTGCTGATTGGAATAGCCACCCCTAGTGACTACAGTGTCCTGCATGCAGAGAGACACAAAATCATGAAATACCAAGATATGCAGTCAGAAACCAAACTGGTGTGGAATAAGGACACACAAATTGTTCCAGTAGTGCTTGGAACAATGGGACCAATCAAAAAGAACTTTCAGGCACACTTAAATATGCTACCAATACTTGTGACACCTTATGAATTTCAAAAGGAAGCCATTTTTGGGACGTTGCGTGTGCAGAGAAAAGCACGCTCAGCAAACATCAAAGATTAATACAGTACTCATTTCTTGAGTTTTGAATATGCCCTGGCTAAAGAATGGGGTCCATTCTTGCCACGGTATTAGAAATCCCTAAACAGTTGGAGACACTAACCCCGAGGGAGAGAATCAAAGTAATGAAGAAAATACGCTGCACTCACTAAATTAGGAGAAGCTTTCAAAAGGGTAGCAGAGATGGTTGATAAGCAAAAATGAGCAGCAGAAAATACAAAGGATCAGAAACAGAAATACAAGGACCAACAGAGAAGAAAGAACAATTGGAAAGCTCATAATTACATTGGAAAATACAGGGAGCTACTAGAACAACCACAGGTGGATTAAGACCCAACCCATCAATGGTTAAAAAGAAAATAACTTAAGTCAGGAGATGAGGGATTAATGGCAGCCCAAGATAGTGCACTACACACAAGATGGTTCACAAAATCCATAGAAAAAATGGGAAGAAGCAAACAAGTGTAGGTTCTGTAGTACAGAATTAGAAACAGTTGTGCATCTTGTGGCTGGATGTGAAGTACTCATGACAGAAGGCCTGTATACTGAAAGACATAACAACATAATGAGACTGATCCATTGGAAACTGTGTGGACACTACAACCTACAGGTAGTAGAGAAACACTGAAAACATGAACCACGAAGAATTACAGAGAATGAAGACGTAATGATTAAATGGGAACACCCATTACCAACTGCCAATAAAGTGGAAGCAAGAAAACCAGACATTGTTACAGAAGAAAAAAGAACAAAGGTAGCATTGCTGATTGAAATAGCCACCTCTAATGACTACAGTGTCCTGCATACAGAGATACATAAAATAATGGAATACCGGGATATGCAATCAGAAACCAAACTGATGTGAAATAAGGACACACAAATAATTCCAGTAGTGCTTGGAGCAAAGGAGCAAATCAAAAAAGAACTTTCAGGCACATCTAAATATGCTACTAATGTTTGTGACACCTTATGGTACACGTAGGGACTAATGATCTCGCCGGCCAGTCAGTTGTGCAGACCAAGGAACACTTGACCAGGCTGTGTGACAAACTATCATCCATTTCATCTGAAATCTCCTTCTCTGAGATCCTGCCAGTCTGGGAGAGGGGGCAGATGGACGGAAGGTCAGAGAAAGGGAGGTAAGGGAGCTAAACATGTGGCTGAAGGGCTAGTGCCAGGAAAAAAGGACACAGATTTGTAGGAAACTGGCAATAGTACTGGGAGTGAAAGTTCTTTAAATTTGATGGACTGCATCTGACTAAGGAGGGAGTCAGTGCATTGGGGGTAGAAGTTTGATGTCTTTGCAGAATATTTAAACTAGCAAATGGGGAGGGGGTGTTGCACCCCATACGTCGAATGGGAAGAACACCCCTCCTCCTCAGCTAGTGGTCAAACAGGGATTCAGCATGTTTGTAGTTCATTTGCATCACCAGGTAAGAGAAAAGGTTTATCTCCCCATACGACGCACAGGGGAAATGCCAAACCTCACCCAACTAACACACCGAAATCTGGCCAATGGAAAATTATGTACACAAATGCTCACAGCCTGGGGAAATAAGATCCCAGGTCTGCAGGCAATAATGTCAGAGACGAAACTGGACATAGTAGCAATTAGGAAGACATGATTTACCAGTAACTACACTTAGAAGACTTCAGTACCTTGCTATGTGCTGTTCAGAACAGACCGAGGTGCAAGGGGGGAGAGTGGCCCTGTATGTTAATGAAAATATTAAAGCTACAGAAATTCAGAATACACATAAGGAGCCAGAAGAACTGTGGGTCACCCTTGAAACAGAAAATGGGACAGCCATACGAACTGGGGTTGTCTATAGGCCCCCAGATGAGGGGGAGGACATAGACACAATACTGTTAGAAGATATACAAAACATGACAGCTGAAGGGGAGGTTCTGATTATGGGAGACTTCAACATGCCAGATACAGACTGGTCAATACCAGCAGGGACATCTGCCAGAACTAGACACATGGTGGATTCCCTGCAGGGGGAGGGCATCAAACAGCTGGTACAACAACCTACAAGAGACAGGGCCATCCTAGATCTAGTACTGACTAACAGGGAAAGGATCACAGATCTCCAGGTAGAAGGTCACCTGGGGGCCAGTGACCATCACATGGTATGGTTCAATTTGGCCACTACATCTAAATTATCCCATTCCAAGGCAAAAATATGGGAATTCAGAGGAGTTGACTTTGATAAGATGGCCAACAGAGTTACACAGGTGAGGGGGTACAGGCAAAGTGGGCAAGCATTAAGGATGCAGTACTTGAAGCAACATCCCATTGTGTTAGAAAAAGAAGTGCAAAAGAAGAAGGAAACCACTTTGGTTCTCAAATACAGTTGCAGAAAATGTCAGAGCCAAAAGACTGGCCTTCAGAAAATATAAGGGAACACAGCAGGATGAAGATAGGGAGGCATACCAATCTGCCCTAAGGGAAGCAGGGAAGGCATTACGGCAGGCAAAGTCCCAAAATGAGGAAACACTGGCACGAACAGTAAAAGAAGGTAACAAAACTTTCTGTAGATACATTAGTGAAAGGAGACAGTCCAGAGGGGGTATTGCTAAGCTCAAAGGAGAAAAGGGGGCATGTGAGGAGGAGGACCCTGTAAAAGCATCTATCCTAAATAGATATTTTTGCTCAGTATTTACTGAAGAGAAGGTAGGGCAGGGCCCACAGCTCAGTACCATGGACACGGGGGGGGAGGGAGGTGAGCACTACTCCCTTCACGAAGGAAAGGGTCCTACAAGAGTTTGCTAATCTCAGGGTGGACAAGGCAGTGGGATCTGATGGCATACATTCCAGGGTACTTAAGGAGCTAAGGGTGGAAATAGCAGAGCCATTAGCAGAACTGTTTAGTGAGTCTCTAAGCACAGAAGAGGTCCCAGAAGACTGGGGAAGGGCTCATGTGGTCCTGCTCCACAAGAGTGGTAGCAGGGAGGAGTCAGGGAACTACAGAACAGTCGGTCTTACCTCAGTAGTGGGCAAGATAATGGAGGCACTCCTTAAGGAAAGGATAGTGCAACACCTGGAATCCATAGGGGCACAGGATCCAAGACAGCATGGGTTTACAAAAGGAAGGTCCTGTCAAACTAATCTCATAGATTTCTTTGACTGGGTAACCAGAGTGATGGACCAAGGGGGAGCAGTTGATGTCACCTACCTTGACTTCAGCAAAGCTTTCAATACTGTTCCTCATAGAAGAGTGATAAATAAGCTGGGTAGGCTCGGGATGGGTCAGAAGTTGGTCAACTGGGTGGCAAACTGGTTGACAGGCAAAAAACAGAGTGTGGTAGTAAATGGTATACAGTCAGAAGAGATGCAAGTCACAAGTGGGGTACATCAGGGATCAGTCCTGGGGCCAGTCCTCTTCAATATATTCATTACTGACATGCAGATGGACTAGAGGGTAAGGCTTGTCTGTTTGCAGATGACACCAAGATCTGCAACAGAGTAGATGATCCAGATGGGGTGAGCAGAATGAGAAAAGATCTGGATAAACTAGCAAAATGGTCAGAAGAGTGGCAACTGGGATTTAATGCAAAGAAGTGCAAAATCATGCACATAGGGAAGAGAAACCCTGAGGCCACCTATAGGCTGAGAGGAGAGTTGCTGGCAGTCACAAAGAAAAAAAGAGACTTGGGCATTATCTTCACCGATGACCTGAAATCATCCAAGCAGACCTCTAAAGCAGTAGGTAAGGCTAGAGGGATGTTAGGGTGTATTAGTAGGGGTATCACAAGTCGTAAGAGGAGTAATAATCCCTCTTTACAAGACACTGGTTAGGTACCATCTGGAGTACTGCGCGCAGTATTGGAGGCCACACCTTCACAAGGACATTAACCAAATTGAGGCAGTCCAGAGAAGGGCAACCAAAATGGTGCAGGGAATGCATCAGAAGACACATGAGGACAGATTAACGGAACTCAGTATGTATACCCTTGAGCAAAGGAGGGGGAGAGGTGATATGATTGAAACATACAAACACCTTAAGGGCATTAACAAGGTGAAAGAGTCTAACATGTTTAAATATAAGAAAATTAGCAGGACAAGAGGACACATCATGAGATTAGAGGGAGGTTGATTAAGGGAGAATGGGAGGAAATTCTTTTTCACAGAAAGAGTGGTGGATGCATGGAATGTCCTACCTCAGGAAGTGGTAGCTATGAATACAGTGCAGGGCTTCAAACAGGCATGGGATAGGCATAAGGGAGCAATACAGATGAGTATGATTAGATAGGCCAATGACAGAGCAAAGGCCAATGGCACATTTATAAGGTAGAAAAAGAAATGGGCAGACTGGATGGGCCTTGCCTCGAGGAAAGGAGGAAGAGGGGGGACATGATAGAAACTTTCAAGTACCTCAAGGGAATCAACAAAGTCCAAGAGGGTAGCATCTTTCAAAAAAAGAGGTGTGCAAGAACAAGAGGGCACAATCTGAAGATAGAGGGGGGTGGCTCAGACGTAATTTAAGGAAGTATTTTTTCACAGAGAGGGTTGTGGATGCATGGAACGGCCTTCCGGAGGAGGTTGTGGAGTCAAAATCAGTGGTGGAATTCAAGCATGCATGGGATAGTCATAAGGCAATTCTGGGGGGTGGGGGTAGGAAGAAGTAGGCTGCTGGTTAACTAGGATCAGCAGCTTATCCAGTAGGTAGGGAAATGGGCAGACTGGGTGGGCCAAGAGGTCCTTATCTGCCATCAAATTCTATGTTTCTATGTTTCCTTATCTGCCATCAACCTCTATGTTTCTATGTAACTGCAAAAGGAAGCCATTCATGTGCTGAAAAGAATGCTTTCAGCAAACATCAAAGTTTAATACAGTGTTGATTTCCAGATTTTTTAATATGCTGTGGCTTAAGAATAGGGTTGATTCTTGTCACAGAACTAGAAATTCCTGAACATTTGGAGACACTAACAAAGGGAGAGACCATATAGATGTGGGAAATATAACAAGAGGCTTTCCCAGAAGAATAGTAAACCCTGCCCTCGTGGCCACCTGAATTTAAAGGTAACAAAACAGAAGTGAGGAGTCCTGTTCCCATAAATCCATATATCAGTACCGAATGTAAGAACAAAGAACTACTAAAGACATTAATATAGCATATTCTCAGTTTTATTCAGGTGTCCCATCTGTTATATTTGATTTACTTCGAGAGGGTTCCTGCAGTAGGTCTTGACATATAGGACTGTGTCTCCTGGCGTCAGCTTCACACAGCAAACTTGTAGCTAGCAATAGTCAGCGGGGACCACCCCTCATTGTCAGGCAACATGATGTCAGCTTGGCTATAAGAGGGGCAGTCCCGTGCCCTCACTCCAGTTCTTTCCCGCCGTCGCACAGTTTTCATCCATCATCTATCTTAGAACAGCATCAGTCGCCCACCATTTCTTTTGAAAGTAAAGCTACAAGTTTGCCGTGCGAAGTTGACATCAGGGGATGCTGTCCTGTATCTCAAGACAGACTGCAGGAACCTTTCTTGTAGATCTGCTGTTATGGTAAGTTCTTATGTAACTGCTATTTACCAGCATTACGCAAGTGGATCTGCTTTTTCATGCAAAACAGGGTCTACAGATGAAGACATGAAAATAATATTTCAGCATATATTATTCTCAATTTAAATGATAAACATGGATGGTCATTCAGATATCGAATTGGATTATTCAGGTAAATTGAAAATACCAAGCACAGAGCCTCAGTCACTAGGTGAATAATGCCTTCATGATTTTTATATCTGTATATAATAAATTGATACATTTTTCAAGATATACTCTCCTTTAATATTCTGATGAAATATTTTAGTGAAAATAAATGTGTGGGAAAATTATTTTTCACTTATACCTTAATAATATAGAGTTACTTTAATAATATAGAGCTTCTGTTCTTATTTTAACATTCTTCGTGCTGTACTTTCTATAAATTCAAAATTTTTAAAATAATTTTTTAAACATTACATGTTAATTATTGTATATTACTGTACCATAGATGAATAAACTCTGTTTATGTGGTGACCCAACACTGATGCTTAATTTGATTCTTGTATAAAAAAATATTTCATTTCAGTTATATCATATATTCTATAATGCCCTGTATTATAGTTGCACTAATCAGTGACTTGAATCAGTAGACTGTTTCACTTTGCTTTTTGAGGATTGCTGTGTTTTTAAGTATTACTAAACTCATTGCTATTATTATATTTTCATTATGCAACAAGCCTTTGTGTTTGGCAAGTAAGCAAAACAATCATAAAGAAAAAACACTACGGTTCTCAATGGTTATGGTTGGCTTGGTAAGAGAGAAAAGATTAGCTTTCATGAGATACAAGGAAACACAGAGGGGGAAGATGGAGCTGTATCTGGAAAAGCAGAAGGAGGCAGGGAAAGCAGTCAGGAATGCAAAGTTACAAATGGAGGAACAAAATAGCCCAGGCAATTAAGAAAGGAGACACAACCTTTTTCGGGTGCATTAGAGATTAAAAGAAGACCAGAGGTAGGATTGTGAAGTTAAGAAAGGAAGATTGGGGTGCAGAGGGGGACACAGAAAAAGCAAAAGTCCTGAACAAATATTTTTTTCAGTGTTCACAGAAGAAGGGGAAGAAGGATGACCACTAGCGGGAGGGAGGGAGGTGGACAGCAGCCCATTTATGGAAGAAGAAGTCCTAAAGGATCTCGAGAGTCTGAAAGGGGACAAGGGTATGGAGCTGGATAGGATACATCCCAGAAGATTAAAAGAACTTAGAGAGGTGTTCGCTAGGGAGGGGGATGGGATATCTACAAAGCAAGGCATGAAGGGGATAGAAGTGGCAGGGAGTGGGATCAGGGGAGCAACAGAAATGGAGCAAGAGGGAGGGAAAGGTACCCCAGGGGTGTCACATCTGGATAAGGATAAAAAGACCAGTAAGGTGGAGGGGACGGATGATGCTATCTCCACCAAAAGGGTGTGGTTAGCCCTCAAGGCCCTAAAGAAAGACAAATCTCCTGGGCCGGATGGCATTCATCCGAGAGTACTATGGGAATTGGCGTACATACTGGCTGCACCCTGGTGGAGCTTTTGCAGGTCACCTTGAGACAGGGAGGGTACCTAGGGATTGGCGAGAGGCACATGTGGTACCAATCCATAAAGGGGGGTCGAGGGAAGTACCAGGGAACTATAGACCCATCAGTTTGACCTTGATGGTGGGAAAATTAATGGAGAGTATACTAAAGGAACGATTGGGGGTGTACTTGGAGGAGGTGGGAGGTCTGGATAGTCGGCAACATGGGTTTGTGCCAGGTAGATCATGTCAAACCAACCTTGTGGAGTTCTATGAATTGGTAACATCAGAACTGGACAGGGGTAAGCCTGTGGATGTATTATTCTTGGACTTCAGCAGCGTTTGACTCTGTCCCCCACAATGGTCTGGTGGAGAAACTGATGGGGTTAGGAGTAGGCCCTTTGATGGTCAGATGGATTGAAACTGGCTAGCTGGACGCACTCAGAGAGTAGTGGTCTGTGGGGAGCTCTCGAACCCTAGAGAGGTTGGTAGTGGGTACCCATGGGGCTCGGTCCTGGGTCCGATCCTGTTTAATGCATACATATCAGACATCAGGGAGGGTATAGGGTGTGAAATGAGTCTCTTTGCGGATGACTCCAAGATGGGAGCAGTAGTTGAGGGAGAAGAGGGGAGGTTGGCCCTGCAAGGGGACCTGGACACCCTGGAAAGCTGGGCTCACACATGGAAATTAAATTTCAATATCACCAAGTGCAAGGTGTTGCATCTTGGTCTGGGAAACCCTAAACATAGGTACACCCTGGGAGGGGAGGCGCTGGAGGCCTCAATAGGGCAAAAAGACCTAGGGGTCATGGTGGATACATGTATGAATAACTCTGAGCAGTGCAGGAGAGCAGCTAGCAAGGCAAACAGGATGTTGGGATGCATCGTAAGAGGGATCACCTCTAGGAGCAAGGAAGTGATTCTGCCGCTGTACAATGGACTGGTTAGACCACACCTTGAGTACTGTGTACAGTACTGGAGACCACACTTGAAGAGGGACATACAGCTCCTGGAGAGGTACAGAGGAGGGCAACAAAGATGATATGAGGGCTAGGGATTTGACTTATGAGGACAGACTTGAGGAGCTCTGCCTGTTTTCATTGGAGGAGAGGAGAGACAGGGGACATGATTGAGGTCTTCAAGTACCTCAAGGGAATAAATAGGGTAAACATGGAGGGATCTTTAGACTAAAGCAGGGAGGTATCACCAGAGGGCATGGTTTGAAGTTGGAAGGTGGAAGGGTGAGGGGGGGAAGAGGAGGACGTTTTTCACTGAGAGGGTGGTGGACCCTTGGAATGCACTGCCTGGTGAGCTGGTTCAGAGATCCACAATGGAGAGCTTCAAGAGAGGGTGGGACAGACACAGAAAGTGGATGTATCAGATGATGGCCTGTCCTGGGGAGGTGGGGATGGATGATAGGGGTTTCTGGAGCACAAGGGATGGGAGGGTCTCAGCACCCAACTAAGGATCTAGGTTTGAGCAGACTCGATAGACCGTAAGGCCTAATCTGCTGGCAAATAGTATGTTAGTATGTTAGGTGCTGGTAGCACCACTAATGGCCATATTCAACAACTGAGTAGAGACAGGTGGTTGCAGGGGACTGGAGGAGGGCAAATGTAGTTTCTCTCCACAAAAGTGAGAACCTAGAGGAGGATGGCAAATATAGGTGAGCCAACCTGATCTCAGTGTTGGTGATATTTTTTGAATCCAACAGAGCACAGTATCCAAGGCAGCATGGATTCACAAAGGGAGGGTTTTATCAAACAGAGCTGATAGATTTCTTTGACTGGGTAAACAGGGACATAGATACGAGAAGGCAGTGGATATGGCCTACTTACATAGATACATAGATACATAGACAGTGTCGGCAGATAAGGGCCTATGGCCCACCCAGTCTGCCCATTTGAGCTTGTAAGTTCAGCTTGTTTTCCTAGAAGTCTGTTACCCCTGACCTCTAGAATTTCTTTATGTCTATCCCATGCATTCTTAAATCCTGTGATTGTTTCAGCCCCCACCACTTCCTCTGGCAGGGTGTTCCACTTGTCTACCACCCGCTCTGTGAAGAAATTCTTTCTCATGTTTCCTCTGAATCATCCTCCCTCCAACTTCAGCCCATGCCCTCTAGTCCTGGAACATCTTTTCACTTAAAATAGTGTTTTCCTGCACCCTGTTCCTCCCTGTAAGATACTTGTATGTCTCTATCATATCCCTCTCTCCTCCTCCTCTCCTCCAGGAGTACATGTTCAATTCCTTCAACCTGTCTTCATAGGACTTGTGATGCAATCCATGCCCATCTTTGTTGCCTCCTCTGAACCTTCTCTACCCTGTCTATGTCCTTACGTGAGGTATGGTCTCCAGAACTGTACACTGTACTCCAGGTGGGCCTCACTAGTGTCTTGTATAGCGGAATTATGACCTCCTCCTTTTCCTGCTGGTGATGCCCCTGCCTATACATCCCAGCATCCTATTTGCTTTACCTGCTGCCTTGTCACACTGTTTCCTTACCTTGAGGTCATAAGAGATGACAACCCCAAGATCCCTTTCCTGCTTGGCATGCTATATCCTCACCCCCAACTGATATATTGTGCCAGGGTTTTGTGCCCCATATGCATTATCTAGCACTTCTGCATTGAATTTCAACTGCCAAACCCCTGACCATTCTTCAAGGTTCTGCAGGTCGCTTCTCATTCTGTCTACACCCTCTGGTGTGTCTACTCTGTTACAGAGCTTTGTGTCATCAGCGAACAGTGAAATTCTGCCTTCTAGATCCTGTGCAATGTCACTGATGAAGATGTTGAATAGGACCGGTCCCAGCACTGATCCCTGTGTTACCCCGCTGGTCACTCTTCCCTCTGTGGAGTGACAGCCATTTACCCCCACCCTCTGTGTCCTGCCACCCAGCCAGTTACCTACCCACCAAACTACTGTCCTGCCCACACCCATATTCCCCAGTTTGTGTAATAGTCTTCTATGTGGCACAGTGTCAAAGGCCTTGCTGAAGTCCAGATAGGCCATGTCCACTGCCCTCCCTGATCACCTCCCTAGTCACCCAGTCAAAAATTCAATGAGGTTGGTCTGACATGACCTCCCCTGGTGAAACCATGCTGCCTTGGGTCCTGTAGTCCATTGATAACCAGATGTTCCACCAATCTCCTTCAGTAGTGCTTCCATGATCTTCCCACCACCGAGGTGAGGCTGACTGGTCTGTAGTTCCCTGCTTCCTCTTTGTTCCCACTTTTGTATAAGGGACTACATCTGCTGTCCTCCAATCTTTGGGTACCTCCCTGTTTCCAGTGATCAGCTAAACAGGATAGCCAGAGGTTCAGCCACCACCTCTCTAGTTCTTTAAGGACCCTGGGGTGCACCCCATCTGGCCCCATTGCTTTATCAACTCTTATTACTTCCAGTTCCTTCAGGACCCTTTCTCATGTAAAGGGACTTGTGTCCATTTCTGCACCATTCTCACCCCTTGTACTCCCTTCAGACCCATTACCCTCCTCTTCCTCGGTAAAGACTGAGCAGAAATACCTGTTCAATATGTCAGCTTTACTGTTGTCATCCTCCACGCGGCTCCCATCCTCCCCCTTCAGTCTCACTATCCCTCCCTTTGTCTTTCTTTTTTCACTTATGTACCTGTAAAAGGTCTTGTCCCCTCTACCCACTGATTTTGCAATGTGTTCTTCTGTCTGAGCTTTGGCTTCCCTTACTGACTTCCCTGCCTCCCTTTGCTTCTCCTGGTACTTCTCCCTATCCCCATCTGCCTGTGTCTTTTTACTTGGATTTCAGCAAGGCCTTTGACACCATCCCACATCGGAGGTTGATAAATAATTTGGACAGCCTGGGAGTGGGTCCTAAGGTGGTAAACTGGTTGAGTTACAGGACACAGAGGCTGGTGGTAAATGGCACACAGATGGAGGGTGGGGTAACCAGCAGGGTGCCACAGGGAACTGTGCTGGGGCCAGTACTCTTTAGTGTCTTCTTATGTGACATTGCAGAGGGGTGTGAGGGGATGGTATGCCTCTTTGCAGATGACACTAAGATCTGCAACAGAGTTGACACTCCAGACAGGGTAGAACAAATGAGAAATGGTTTAAACATGCTTGAGGAATGGCCAAAAGTGTACCAGCTATGATTCAGTACAAAGACATGTAAAATCATGCACTTGGACTACAGCAATCCAAGGGAAGAGTACAGAGTTTGGGGGGGTACTGATTGCCACCAGTGAAGAAAGGGACCTGGCAGTAATCATATCTGATGACCGTAAGGTAAGCAAACAATGTGAGACAGTTGCGGGGAGAGCCAGTGGAATGCTAGAGTGCATAGGGAGAGGTATCACCAGCAGACAAAAGAAGTTGGTTAAGCCACTGTACAGATCACTAGTGAGATCTCATCTGGAGTACTGTGTCCAGGTCTGGAGGCCACATCTCCAAAAGAACATAAACTAAATAAAGTCAATCCAGAGAAGGGCAACAAAAATGGTGCAAGGACTGCATCAAAAGTCATATGAGGAAAGAATAGAGGACCTCAATATGCAATCCCTGGAGGAGAGGACAGAGACTGGGGGGGATATGATAGACATTCAAGTACATAAGGGGTACAAACAAGGTACAGGAGGGTAACATCTTTCAGAAAAGGTGTACAAAAACAAGAGACTTGATATGAGGCTAGAGGCAGGTACACTCTGGGGCAATGTGAGGAAGTGCTTTTTCACAGAAAGAGTGGTAGATGCTTGGAACAGCCTCCCTGTGGAGGTGGTGGGGACAAAAACAGTAGGGGAATTCAAGAATGCATGGGATAGACCGAAGAGTACTCTAGCAGCAATAAGGGAGAGAGAGAGAGTAAGCCACAGATCAACTAGGGTCTGTGGTAATTATGCAATAGGGGCCAGATATGCAAAGCTTTGTACCTGGTGCAAAACTGTTGAGCTGGAATAGCACCAGATTTGTGCCAGGCTGCAATATTCAAAAGTCCTTTTATTTCCGGTACTGTGTGGTAGTGCTGATACTAAAAGTTAGTGTATGCAGGGGAGGGAGTTAGTGGAGTGACCATGAATGCCAGCGCACCAGCATATTAAAAAAGTAGCGCTGTGCTACAGGTTTTTGCACCACTTGTAGTGCCACGCTAAATACTGCCTGAAAAAAGCAAGTTGTAATACAGCATTGGTACTTGATGTAATTTGAAATATAACTTTGATACACTTTGAATTACTTCTCTGTTAATCCCTGGTGGTCTAGTCCCCCCATCACAATCCCCAGCCTCCATAGTGTTAGATATCAATGAATTTTCCTGGTATTCTAGGAGTCCCCCATCACAGTCCTGTTAGGGTTAGAAACTAATGAATGTCCCTGGTAGTCTAGTGGTTCCCTCACCCCCATCATGATCACTGACCCCTGTAAGATTAGTAATTAATGAATGTCCCTGGTAGTCTAGTGGTCTCCCCACCCCCAAATTACAACCCCTAACCCCTGTAGGTCTAAGAATTTATGAATTTACCTTGTAGTCTAGTGGTCTCCCCACCCCCACATCATGATCCCTGATCCCTGTTGGTGTAAGAATTAATAAATATCCCTGGTAGTCTAGTGTTCCCCCACCTCCCTTCATGATCCTTGACTCCAGTATGCTGAATTAGTGGCGATTCCCTGGTAGCCCACGGGATCCCTGTGTGGCAGTGCTGGCTCCCTGCTCCCCCAACCATCCTGAATGAAGCCAGTGACTGGCTCAACCCTCCAACTCACCTCTACGTATTACCGACTGAGTGATGAGATGGGCCAGCGATACCAGAGTAAGTGGTGTATGAGTGCTCATGCACTACTGCCTAGTACGCACTTAATCATCACTCAGTCAGTAACTGGCACAGAAAATGACAATGAAACCAATCACTGGCTTCCAAGAGATAATTAAGGAAACAGAAAAGCAACACCAAATAAAATAGTAGAAAGTCCACTGGACTACTAGGGTATAGTTGCTAATTCAGGCATACAGGAATTGGGGATCATGAAGAGAAGGTGTTGTGACCACTAGACTACCAGAGAAATTGTATTACTAACCCTACAGGGGTCAGGGATCATGATTGGGGGCCCACTAGACTTCCAGGGAACTTCATTAATTCTTACACCTATGGGAGTCAGGAATCATGATGTGGGGGTTTGAGGACCACAACATTACCAGGGAAATTCATAACTAACCCTACAGGAGTCAGGAATCGAGGTGGGTGGGTGGGTCGGAGGACCAGTAGACTACCAGGGGAATTCATAAATTCTTACACCTACTGGGGTCAAGAACCATGATGTGACGGTGGGGGAACCACTAGACTACCAGGGAAATTCATTAATTACAAATGCTATGTGTGTCGGGGAAAGAGATGGGGTGGAGGGTGCCACTAGACTACCATGGAAACTATTAGCATTCATATGCTATGGGCATCCTATGTGTGAGGCTGGGTCCCATCATCTGGTGCATTCCCCTGAACTGTTCCTGGATTTAAGGGATGTCTCTGAGTTTGCCTCAGAATTTTATCTTGTCCCTCATAAACGTTGTGTTTTTGAGACTGAACAGTGTGGATTGTAAGCTCCAAATACTGTCATATAAAACTGCAACATACACTATTCCCATCCATTCTATCAGCTGCTTGGGTGGATATCACCAATGTATAGGACGTGTCCCTGAGTTTGGTCCATAGTCCCTCATTTATTTAAACCTCCTCCCTGATTTTATGGGGCAAGACGTTGGGAGGCATGTTCTTGGAAGTGGTGTCCCTCACTGCTACTCATTTAGCATAGCTCTGTCCTTTATTGCAGTGCTACATGGGCTAGTGGTATGCACCGAATGTGCCTGCAAACACACATATCCTGCATCACCCAGCTTGTACATCCACTCAGACCAACGGGGTTGCTGTGAGCACATTCTGACCTGTTGCTTCCTGTTTGTACTTCCATTCCGACCAAAGGGTGGGAGCTGTGTGCTCCATGCAGTAGCACTGGGCAAACTACATGGGAAAGTATGCTACACAGACCTTAATAAGATGCAAATGTGACTGTTTCCCATGTAGTACCTAAGTAGGCTCATTTGCACTGGAGTTTTCAGTATAGCAAACTTTAGCCCTAGGCTAACCTGTTCACACTGAGCTGATGTGTTAGCACTGTGCACTCTGGTTAGCATTGGGCAAACCTCTCATAAGCATAGCACAGTTCTGCAGTGTGTGGAATGCTTCATTGTTATCACACACATTGTCCACCAGCTTCTACTCTGCCTTGCTCCACCTCTGTGTCCACTGAGCTTCTGCTGCTGCATTTTGGACTTCCCTGTTGCTGTATTCAGACTTTTCTTATTTTCTGGGCTATTTTAGCACTGCACTTCCAGCCCTGTTTGCCCTGCTTCCTTTGCATGCTATATTTAGTAGGTTTAACTCTAGGGCTATTCCTTTGAATATAGCTTGCTACTGGTTCAAGGCTAATTTAGCACACTGTGCAGTGCTAATTTTGTGCTGGAGCTACATTTTGAATATCTGGACTTTGATAGGGAAAATGAGCAGACTAAGTGGACCATATAGTCCTTATCTGTCATCTCATGTGTGTCTGAGTTTCCACATTAAACATTTCCGTTAGGCTGGGGTCATAGCCGTGTGCTTTCGTTTTTTGTTTTTTTTTTGTCTGTGTGAAAGTTGTGGACTAACTTGTCACATACAGTATATTTATATTCAGGCTGTCCACCACCAGAGTAGATTATTCTAACATGGGAAAGCTGTTTGGTTAACATCAAGAGCTGGATCAGAGGCCAACTACTGTGTACTAGTCTCCACACTAAGGAGGCACAAATTGTAAGCCTCAGACTTACCCTTGACCAACAGAGCAAAATGTTATTACTTTCCACTGTTTACATACAGGGTTTAAATAACTCTAAAAATTGATTAGCGTTTTGCTCATAAAAGTTCTAAAACATTATGAAAATGTACATCACTTGCCTCACTGTGTTTAATAAACATGACACTTCTAGAAAACCTATATAAATGCTTTCTGTACAGTTAGTACTGTCCCAAGAAAAAAACTGCTAATCAATTATTTAAAACCCTGACATACCCCTTTGTACCCACACTACAGGTATCCAGCAAGTAATTACCAACCTAGAGTGGTACAGGCAAAACTGGGAACACATCATTATCGGTGACTTGTACCTTTCATAGCTGGTAACTCAACCCACCAGATATAACTACAAAATGGGCACAAGTATGCTAATTAACTGGCTCCTCACTACCTGCCCAGAACACATCGCTGAGGTCTCAGTCCTACTTAGCACCCTTAGTGATCACTCCCCAGTTATGTGCATCTGGACAAATAAGTTCTCCAGAAGTGCTTCCCAGGTCTTGAGAAATGGATCACTGAGAACTGGTCAGCTGAATGCCTTTAGGTATAGTCTCAAATTGGTGGACTGGTCACCATTGACAGGGCACAGGATAGCAACAAAGCCCTTAACTACTTTATCACAACTTTTAATAAGGCATGTGACATATTTGCCCCCTACAAAACTAAAAAGTAAGAGGGCCTGCCAACCCATGGCTCTCTGGCCCCCTCATTGAGCTTGTGCGCCATAGGAACAACTTGTGGATCAAGGTCAAAGTGACAGGTAAACATCCTGACATTGTTGCCTACAAAACAACCAGGAGCAAATTCACCAACAGGGTTTTAAATAATTGATTAGCATTTTTTTCTTGGGACAATACTAACTGTACAGAAAGCATGTATATAGGTTTTCTAGAAGTGCTATGTTTGTTAAACACAGTGAGGCAAGAGATATGCATTTTCACCATGTTTTAGAACTTTTATGAGCAAAACGCTAATCTATTTTTAGAGTTAAATAAAACCCTGACGACCAAGCTCATTCAACTGGCTAAGGCCAATTGCAATGACCTCCCAAAGAAGATCTGGGTCCACAGAAGAGAGTTTTTGGACTCTGTAAAGTCACTTAAAGGAAAAGCCTCCAGAGCTCCTCCTGAATTGATTATCACTACAACTGAGAAACTCCAGGAGGCTTGCTACATTGCAAATGTTTTTAACCAGGCTTTCACTGATCTCAGTATGGTACTACTCAGGGACTATCTACCCCCCTAGTCTCCATATATGTCCTCAAAATTAACATCACACTCCCCATTAATCAGAAGCATTCCCTCTTTCTACTTTAGGTAGCTCCATAGTCATGAAACCTTAAAATATGTTAAATGGGCACTAGGGAAGACACATATGGGTAGTGATCTCATTTATATGAAGTTGATAGCTCTGGTACTAAGTGAGGTAGCAGAACATCACACTAAAGTGTTCAATGTCCCTCTAAGGTCAGATGTCTTCCAAGACAAATGGAAGGAGGCACTGGTTATCCTGGTCTTCAAAACTGGGGATACTACCAGCCTGTCCAATTACAGGCTCATCTCTGTCTTCCTCCCACTATCTAAAATCCTTGAACACGGGGTATCGGATCAGTTCACAGAGTACCTATCCAAGCACAACCTATTCTATGCCCAGCAACATGGGTTCAGTTGAGATCATTCCACCCTCTTCGCCCTGGTTGATTACACCTCCCAAATTTACAATGTCTTTGATGATGGATTGGCAGTGAGGCTTATTTTTATAGACCTTATGAAGGCATTTGACACCATCAACTCCTTCTCCAAAACCTCCTCTTAATAGACCTATCCAAGGACATGGATGTATGGTTCAACACCTATGACTCCATGAGTCAAAATCAAAGGTAATCTCTCATAGCCAAGGGGCGAGAGCCTGGGTGTCCCCCAAGGTCACTACTAGGGCCAGTCCTTCTCAGTCTCTTTATTATCCCTTTACCCTCAGAATGCCCAGTGCACATCATGCTCTATACTGATGATGCAGTTATCTCTGTTAAAGGAAAAAATCTGGCCACGGTCTCCGCTGAACTGCAAGACAGTTTCCACAGAATTGAAAAATGGTTCTCCAGTAACAAACTTTTGCTCAGCTCCATTCACCAGAACAGGAAAACATTTCGGCCTCTACAAGGCCAGAGTTTAAAAGGTGACACACTGGAAAAAATTAACACCTTTGCTTGAATGGCACCACAAGCCTCCCCCTCCCAACGGCATTTCTGGTGCTAATAGTAGGTTGAGCAGTTTGGAATAGCCAGGAGGTTGATCTAAGGGTAAATCCCAGTAAGGACTTCTTAGCAATTAGTCATTTTTTGCATGTGTTCAAGTTCAAGTTTATTGCAGGAAAACTCCATTGACCAAGCTCATTCACAAGGAGGTCCTGTATATAATCCTATGGTGAAGAGGGAATCACCATGTCTTTTGATAGAGGGCACAAGAATGTGTCCAGCGATCCATCCCTAGAACCAGGTGACAGGCTTTGTTAAATAGGGCTTTTACATTTTTGAGGGCAATGTCAGTGCCAGCACCACAAAGAAGAAGGTAATAGTATATGGTGGATAAGATCGAGCAACTTATGATCAGTTTCAGGGCTTCTGGGGTCATAGGATGCCTGTGGCGATAAAGGACACTAAGCTTTGCATTAGCAGTCTTAACAACATGGTCAATATGAGAGCAAAACATTATGGTGTCATCTAAATGAATCCCAATATATTTGAAGGTGTTAATTTTTTCCAAAGATCCCTCTCCTTTTGTCATCCCAAGTGGCTCAACGAACTCTCCAATGACCTGATCGAATTTAGTAAGATACATAGATACATAGACCATGTCAGCAGATAAGGGCCTATGACCCACCCAGTCTGCCCATTTGAGCTTGTAAGTTCAGTTTGTTTTCCTAGAAGTCTGTTGCCCCTTACCCCTGACCTCCAGAATTCCTTTATGTCTATCCCATGCATTCTTAAATCCCGTGATTGTTTCAACCCCCACCACTTCCTCTGGCAGGGTGTTCCACTTGTCCACCACCGTTCTGTGAAGAAATTTCTCATGTTTCCTCTGAATCGCCCTCCTCCAACTTCATCCCATGCCCTCTAGTCCTGGAACATCTTTTCGCTTAAAATAGTGTTTTCCTGCACCCTGTTCCTCCCTGTAAGATACTTGCATGTCTCTATCATATCCCCTCTCTCCTCCTCTCCTCCAGGGAGTACATGTTCAGTTCCTTCAACCTGTCTTCATAGGACTTGTGATGCAATCCATGCACCATCTTTGTTGCCCTCCTCTGAACCTTCTCTACCCTGTCTATGTCCTTACGTAGGTATGGTCTCCAGAACTGTACACTGTACTCCAGGTGGGGCCTCACTAGTGTCTTGTATAGCAGATTATGACCTCCCTTTTCCTGCTGGTGATGCCCTGTCTATACATCCCAGCATCCTATTTGCTTTACCTGCTGCCTTGTCACACTGTTTCCTACCTTGAGGTCATCAGATGACAACCCCAAGATCCCTTTCCTGCTTGGTGCATGCTATATCCTCACCCCCAACTGATATATTGTACCAGGGTTTTTGTGCCCTATATGCATTATCTTTGCACTTCTTTGCATTGAATTTCAACTGCCAAACCCTGACCATTCTTCAAGGTTCTGCAGGTCGCTTCTCATTCTGTCTACACCTCTGGTGTGCCTACTCTGTTACAGAGCTTTGTGTCATCAGCGAACAGTGAAATTCTGCCTTCTAGGTCCTGCGCAATGTCACTGATGAAGATGTTGAATAGGACCGGTCCCAGCACTGATCCCTGTGGTACCCCACTGGTCACTCTTCCCTCTGTGGGTGACAGCCATTTACCCCCACCCTCTGTGTCCTGCCACCCAGCCAGATACCTACCCACCAAACTACTGTCCTGCCCACACCCATATTCCCCAGTTTGTGTAATAGTCTTCTATGTGGCACAGTGTCAAAGGCCTTGCTGAAGTCCAGATAGGCCATGTCCACTGCCCTCCCTGATCCACCTCCTAGTCACCCAGTCAAAATTCAACAAGGCTGGTCTGACATGACCTCCCCTGGTAAAACCATGCTGCCTTGGGTCCTGTAGTCTATTGACAACCAAATGTTCCACCAATCTCCTTCAGTAGTGCTTCCATGATCTTCCCACTACCGAGGTGAGGCTGACTGGTCTGTAGTTCCCTGCTTCCTCTTTGTTCCCACTGTTGTATAAGGGGACTACATCTGCTGTCCTCCAGTCTTTGGGTACCTCCCCTGTTTCCAGTGATCAGCTAAACAGGATAGCCAGAGGTTCAGCCACCACCTCTCTTAGTTCTTTAAGGATGCTGGGGTGCACCCTATCTGGTCCCATTGCTTTATCAACTCTTATTACTTCCAGTTCCTTCAGGACCCTTTCTCGTGTAAAGGGACTTGTGTCCATTTCTGCACCATTCTCACCCCTTGTACTCCCTTCAGACCCATTACCCTCCTCTTCCTCAGTAAAGACTGAGCAGAAAAACCTGTTCAGTATGTTAGCTTTACTGTTGTCATCCTCCACGCCCCCCCATCCTCCCCTTCAGTCTCACTATCCCTCCCTTTGTCTTTCTTTTTTCACTATGTACCTGTAAAGGTTTTGTCCCTCTACCCACTGATTTTGCAATGTGTTCTTCTGTCTGAGCTTTGGCTTCCCTTATTGACCTCCTGCCTCCTTTGCTTCTCCTGGTACTCTCCTATCCCCTTCTGCCTGTGTCTTTTGTATTGCCTGAATGCAATCTTTTGGCTTTCACTTTCTTTGCTATCTCTTTGAAAACCATAATGGTCTCTTCTTCCTTTCCTCTTGCTAACCTGCTTAATGCATAATTCTGTTGTTCTTGTAATCCCCATTTTAAATACTGCCCACTGTTCCTCAACCCCTGATTCCTGTCCCATTCCCCTTAATGCCTCTTTCAAGTATCTCCCCATTTTCCCAAAGTCTGCCCTCCTAAAATCCAGGATACGTGTTTTTGTGTGGTTTGGTTCTGCTCTTTCTGTGATTTCAAACCACAATGACTGGTGGTCACTGTTTCCCAGGTGCTTCCCCACTGTTACCCCCATCATACTGTCCCTGTTTGTGAGCACAAGGTCCAGTATTGCCTTCTGCCGAGTTGGTTCCATGACCAGTTGCTTGAGGAAGGCACCCTGGAGGAGTCCAGGATAAATCTGCTCCTAGTTGATGCTGCTGCTGGGATGCTCCAGTCCACATCTGGAATATTGAAGTCTCAACCAGTACTACCTCACCCTTGTCTGCCATCCTTTGGACCAGCTAGCATCAGCTCCTATCTGTTTCTTCCTCCTGGGCTGGTGGTCTATAGACCACACCCGTCAGGATGGCTGTCCCATTTTCCTTTCCAGCTTCACCCACAGTATCTCTCCCCATTTTGTTCCTCCTGGATCTCTGTGGCCCTTATGTCATTTTTCACATACAGTGCCTCCTCCTCCCTTCCTGCCTGCTCTGTCTCTTCTGAATATGTTGTAGCCAGGTATGGCCATCTCCCAGTCATGGTTATCATTACACCAGGTTTCAGTGATGGCCACAATGTCCAGGTCTGACTGTACCATGACAGCTTCCAGATCTCCCATCTTCTTGCTAAGGCTCCTGGCATTTGCACACATGGCTTTCCATGATTTGACCTCCCTAGACTGTTTCACTGTTCTACTCCAGCCCCTTCCTTGGTTGTCATTTATCCCTGGTTCTCCTTGCTGTCTGCCCTTCTGGAATTTTGCCCTTTCTGCTTATCCACCTCTTGGGCACTAATCTCCATCTTTTGCACACTGCTTTGCAGAGATAGCCACTCCTCTGGTTCACTGGTTCCACTGCTAGCTGTGGGGGTGAGCAAGTAGGTACCCTCCTTGCTGGCCTGCCACCCTTTGCTAGTTTAAATGCTTGTCAATGTAGCATTTAAATTTATCATTGAGTCTTGGATTCCCTCCAGGATGGATGCAGGCCATCAGGCTTGAACAAACCTCCATCCTTCCAGGTGGGTCCCCAGTCACCAATGAATCCAAACCCTTTCTCACAGCACCAGTTCTTCAACCATGAGTTAAAGTTCCTGGTGCATGCACTCCCATGTCTCCCTTGCCTCTCACAGGTAGTACTTCTGAGAAAGTGACAGAAGTAGCTACTTGCTTGAGACCCCTCCCCAGTTTCCTAAACTCTTCCTGAACTTCCTTTGGCTCCCCATTTGCCAGGTCATTAGTACCTAGGTGGATAATGACATCCAGCTCACCCTCCTGTCTTGCCTTCCCAGTGATCCCCAGGATCTTCTTACCATCCCTCCATGCCGTGGCACCCGGTAGGCACCTCACCTCCCTGTCCTCCCCTCCTGTGTTCCTAGCTGGATCCCTCTTATGATGGAGTCCCCCACCAGGATTCACTTTGACCTCCTCTGGGGTCCACTGCTTTCTCCGCTGAGGTCACCTCCTTTGCTAACCTCCACTTCCTTTCCTGCCACTTCTCTGGGTACCTCTATTTGGTTGTCCTCATTTGCCAGTGTGGCATATGAGTTCTTGAGTGGAATAGGATCTGGGATGTGCCTCTGCCTGACTGCTGTAACCCTCCCTGAGCCCACTGTCATCCAAGTGCTTCTCGTTCTCAGCATCCTTTGAGGCAGTTGCATTGGACTGGGTGGTCCCTGGATAGGGGTGATGGTACTCCTGACCCAGTTTACTTCCACTCTGATTATGGCTACCTCATCCCGCAGTCCAGAGAGATGCATGCAGATAGGGCAGCACCTCAGTGTCCAGAAGGTCTGCCTGAATATGGCTGCCCCACAGCCACTGCATTGCACCACTCCCCACATTATACTGCAATTCCACTACTTGTCTGCTACTGAAGCTCTCCTAGTTCCCTTTTATTAATTTACTGTACTAAAAATCCTGCCACTGATCCTCAGATATTTTGTTTTTAAAGAAAAAGAAACCAATAAATAAATAAATGAGTCAAAACACTTGTCGTGCTGAGGGTGGGCTTCTTCCCCTTATGCCCCTCCTACTTCACACCCCTTACTATACCCTGTGTTTAGCTCCTGTCAATCAGATTTAACAGGGCATATAATTAAGAGTTGGGGGAGGGGGGGTGAAAATTTGCCTCAATTAAAGACAGCACAGAATTACACAAAAATAGCAATTACCAGTTACTCTAAAGCACTGAATTGAATACGTTTCCTTCCTTCCCCATCTGGCTTCTTCTGAGAAAATAAAACTCTGCTTGCTATTTTAACTCTGACTATGCCCCACCTCCAGTTATCACATAGCTGAGGTCAGAGGCCAGACAATTAACACCCTTCACCCAACTACAGGGCAGTCAGACAAGCCAAGATAAAATTTGCAGCAATTAAAGACAGCACAGAATTACACCACCACTATGTTTTAAATTTTCAACAGCCCAAAAACAATTATAAGTAAAGACAAGAAAGAAAGTATAGTATCACTAAAAGCCCACAATCTAAGTTTAAAAGAAAAATAGCAATTACCAGTTACTCTAAAGCACTGAATTGAATATGTTTCCTTCCCCTTCTGGCTTCTTCTGAGAAAATAAAACTCTGCTTGCTACTTTAACTCTGACTAAGCCCCACCTCCAGTTATCCAGTTATGGTTAGCCAATTCAAATTTGGCTTCTGAACCCACTTAGCCCAAGAGAATGTCTGTAAATGTTTCCATAAACCCTAACAATATCTAGCCCTTGTCAAAGCAGAGATCCATGTGTCCTTTCATACCACCCCTTTGGACACCAGTATTGACTATTAAAATGATCCCCCAGTCACTGTTGCCCCACCTCACTTCTCTCCTCCTTCTGTTGACCTCTTCCCATGCCACCTCCTCCTTCATCCCATCAACTCCCCCCTTTGCCACCCCTCTCCACACTACCCTGGTTCACTCCCTGGTAATTCCCCCCTCCTCCTATTCTGCCTACTCCCCTTCCCCTCTGTTCACCCCTACCACAGTTCACTTCCCCACCACACTCCTTCCCCTATGCCAGGTGCTGACAAAGCCTTCTCTGGCTGCTTCACTATTTTGAGCAAGTTTTGGATTCTAGTCATCTTGCTGTACTCTGCTCTTACTCTGGCATAACTTTATGGTGCAGTCTGCATCTGAAATATAAACAGCTCTCTCTGTTTTGCACTGAACTAAAATCTTCTCATGTTGTGTCCTGAGCTACCAGGTTCTCTAATTTTCTTTGCAATCACTATTTTCATGTGGACTGTTTTGTAACTTGAAATGCAACTTACTATTGAATCTGTGTAACTTAGGTGTTTACATATGAGCATACGGACATATGAAGAACCTAGCAGTAGAAGGTCATTTGGTCTGTCAAGTCTGCTCATACTGTAGGGTCCACAGCTTGAGCTAGTCTCCCTTCCTTTCTTCCCTCCTCACTTCTCCCTTCCTCCCTACCCATGATCCTTACTTCCCCCTATGCTTATCCCAGCCTCTCTTAAAGCTTTCCACTGTCTTCAAAGAGGTGACCTCTTCCAGCAGTGCATTCCAAGTGTCCACCACTCTCTCTGTGAAGAAATGCTTCCTGACCGCCTCGTAAACCTCCCACTCTCCAGCTTAAGATTGTGCCCCCTCATGTTATGATTACCACTCAGCTTAAAGAGACTCTGCTTACTACCTTACTTATCCCTTTCAGGTACTTGAAGGTCCCAATCATGTCCTCTTTCCTGTCTTCCAGGGAGTATATGTTAAGTGACCTCAACCTCTCCTCATATGCCTTACCCTACTGAGCCACTATCATCTTTGTAGCCGTCCTCTGGACCTTCTCTAATAGGCTAATGTCCTTTTTGAGGTGCAGGCACCAGTAATGAACTCCATATTCTAGATGTGGCCTAACCAGTGACCTGTACAAGGCAGTATAATCTCCTCTCTCCTACTACTGATCCACTTAGATATGCATCTCAGCATCATGTTTGACTTTGCTGCTGCTTTCTTGCATTGCGTGAAGCGTTTCAGGTTGCTAGTGATCATCACTCCCAGGTCTTTCTCTTCCTCTGATGCAGATACTCAGACTCCACTCAAGTAGTGCTCTGTCTTGGGATTCTGGGCTCCAATATGCATAACTCTACATTTCTTGGCATTCAAGTCAAGCTGCCAGATTCTGAACCAGGATTTGATTGTCTTATGTAGCTTTATGACCTGGAACTTTTGTAAATGAGTCCCTGACTCAAAGGTATTAATCTCTATCTGAAATAAATAAATACATACATACTGTACATACATAAGTAAATGAATAAATAAATAAAGTATATCACTGCTCCTGCTGTAACTCATCAAGGACTTACTTTTGTATACTTCCTTGTTGTGTCCTCTGCTTCTAAGACTCCCCAGTACTTATTGGCAACTCTAACCATTTCATGGCTTAATCTGTTGAATTCAGTAACAAATAATGGACTTTTGGTACCTGTTTGTGGAAGTCCAGTTCTTTCAGTGTTAGGTTCTCCGCTGAAAGCGGTGTCAATCACTTCTGGTCTCTAGTTTGTTTTGTCAACCTTAATTCACAGATGCCTTAATTTTAGTCTAAATTCCTCCTCACTGCTGCAGTATCTGTAACATCTGTCTTGACAGGAATATTGTCCTTCAGGTACTGCTGGTGGCAGCTAGTATATTCTAGTGGTGTATTATCATGTGTTTGTATGTTTGTTTGGAAAACAGAATGGTTTCTAAGCGGTCTAAAGTATATTAATTAGAACACCCAAGAAGTAGACCTCTCTAATATTTTATGCCATGCTGAATCTTAGTTTTTTGTCACATCATAGAAACATAGAATCAGGGCCGGCCCGGTGGCAGAGAAGCTTGAGGCATCTAGCCTTACCTTGCATTATGCCGGCAACCCAGGTTTGTGAATGACCCCGGGTCATTGGGGAACTAGCCAGGGGGGAGGGCAAGGAACAGGATTACCTCTCCTGGGAAGGATGCTATCCCTCCTGTAGTCCTGTCCCACTAGGTGGAGGTCCGGTGGAGGGCAGCTAGTAGGGTGGGGCCCTCTGCAGTACCTGATGTGCGCATGCCTCCACATGCATATGTTCAGTGCCCCAGATGTGCACAGGTACAGGGGAATAAAGGGGAAAAAATGAAAACTGTAAATAGAAAAAAAAAGAAACATTTATCTATTTATTGAAATGTTTCACCAGGAAGGCACACTGAGTGACAAATCACTCATCTCCTGGTGCAACCTGGTGGGAAGGGGTACAATAGGACTGAAACATTAAACATTCAAGTTACAAGATCAACATTAACATATAGTTCTAAGCCAGGGGTTACAAGCAGTGGTACAACAGTGTTGTGCATAATGTTTAAGTAGTTCATAATGCAAAAGTTAGGAAAAGAGGACAAGAAGGTGGGGAAGGAGAAGAGTCATGTTCAAGTTACACTCAAGCTATAAGATCAACATTAACATACAGTTGCAAGGCAGGTGTTACAAACAGTGTTAAAACAGAGTTGGGCATAATGTGTAGAAAAATTGAATCAACAATAAATGCCTTGTTAGTAAGTAACAAGTGCTTACATGTAAGAAAACGGTGAAACGAAAGGAAGGTTTGAGGTTGAGTGATGTGGGGGGAGGGGAGTAGATGAGGGATACAAGTCCCTGGGGTGTAGTAGCGGGACCCATAGACAGCATTTGGCATCCCTTACATTATGTGAGAGACCAAGAGATGCCAATTAGAGGGAGCAGTTTAGAGGAAGGGGAAGAGAGCTAGAAATTAGATGATGGTAGAGGGGTAAGGTTTATCCAGGGCTTCTAGGAGGGAATTAGGGAGTGAGATGGCAGGAACAGCCAGGCACAAGGTAATTTTTGAGGGCAGAGCTGATAGAGTAGGCAGAGGATTAGTGATGGATTTGAGGGGGAAGTGAATTCCAGATTTTTGGAAGGTGGTGAGAGTAAGCAGATTGGCTGATTAGGGTGGATTTGCAGGGGCTACCAGGGTTTGGGAGTCAGTTGATCTAAGGGAATGGAAGGATGGGGATGTCATAAAGGAGGAGGTTAGGTAGGAAGGGAACTCACCTAACCAGTGCTTGGAGGTGAATTTAGCACAGTGGGAGACTCATCTATTTGTAAGAGATGGGAAGGATAGGGCATGATAAAGATCATAGTGGTTGGGGCGAGGGAGGGCATAGTGGCAGAAGGAATTATGAGACGCAGCTACGGTTCCTGAAAAGGGCACCAAGCTTGGGGTGCAGTGTTTTCTGGATGGCATCAACATGTCCAGGGAAGTTTAGGTGTTGGTCTAGCCAAACACCTAAGCATCTGAAGGAGGATGTGTCCTCAAGTAATGTCCCATTAAGGGTGTGGAAAGTTGGTAGGGAGGGAAGTCTAGAGAGTCTCTGCCTTGTGCTAAAGGTCATGGAGACAGTCTTCTTGGCATTGAGGAAAAGCTGATAGCTAGCAAAACAGAGCTGAACCTTCTCAAAGTCTCGTTGTAAACTGGTAGTAGCCTCAGCAAGAAAGCAGCCAGATGCATACAGGATTGTAGTAAGGGACATACAGGACAGTAGTAAGGGAACCTCCCCCATCCAGGGAGCACTAGTGCCACCACCACTGCCACAGAGATTGCCAAGAAAGTGCAGCAGTTGGACCACAGTGGGCTCAGGGAGGGTGAGGGTGGTGGAACAGAGGCACACCCAGTTAGGTGTATCACTCCACAATCCATACACCATTGTGGTGGAGCATAATTCCCGTATAGATGCACCCACAGAGGAGACTAAGGAGGTTGCAGACAACTGCCACAAGGGAGGACTACAGGAAGGAGACAGAGGACACCACAGAGAAAGGAAGTAGCTCCTGGTGGGGGACTCAGTTATTAGGGGGAATAGAACAGGGGGAGCAGGGAAAACTGAAGTAAGGTGCCTTCCTGGCACCATGGGTTGGAGGGACAGGAAGTGCATTCTCAGGATCATGAGAACAGCTGCATGGAAGACTGAGATGGACATAATTGTCCACCTAGGGACAAATGACTTGGCTCAACATGATATTAGAGCAGTGCAGGAGGAGTTTGTGGAGTTGGGGAGGGGCCTAACACAAGTAGCACACATATTATCCTTCTCATAAGTGCTGCCTGTCTATGGCATGGGTGAGGCGAGGGTACTTCGCACCATGCGATTCAATGAATGATTGAAAAAATGGCATGGAGCACAGGGTTTTGGCTTTACTGGGGACTGGGGTTCCACCAGGAGGGATACCAGCCTATACTGACAGGATGGTCTGCATCTATTCAGGAAGGAAACAAGTCTTCTGGGTGATTGGTTTAAATGCTTCATTGGCAAGCTTTTAAACTAATCAAGGGGGGGAGGCACTGATAAGCAGCAGGGAATTCACAGCCTCCCTCTACAAAACAGGGTACTAAATGAGGACAGACCAAGGTAGAAAAGGTCAGTGGGGAGCAGGATATGGGTAAATAGAGAAAGCAAAGTCAGTGAGGAGAAGGATGTTGCTACAAGAGGTAAAGCCATCAAAAAATGGAGAGCAATGAGTACCAATGCCCATAGTCTGGGTAACAAGCTTCCTGAATTAGTGGCCTTGATGGAGAAGGAACATCTGGCTATCATGGCAGTCACAGAAACATGATACACACAGAACCATGACTGGGACGTAAACATGCCAGGATACACTATCTACAGGAGGGACAGGGAGGGTAAAAGAGGAGGAGGAGTAGCTCTCTACATAAGGGAAGGAATCAAAGCAACAGAACAAAAGGGTAAACCAGGAGGAGAGGAAGCACTGTGGGTCAATTTGGAGACAGGCAATGGCACCACAATCTGCACAGGGGTTGCATACAGACCCCCATCTCAGTGGGAGGAACTGGATAAGGAAATGATAGAAAGTATCATTAGAATGGCAGAAAAAGGGGAGATATTGCCGATGAGGGATCTGAATATGCCAGATGTTAACTGGAGTGCAGTTGCAGCAGCCACTTCCAAGAGTGGGGTTATTCTAGATGCCCTACAGGGGGCATGACTTAGACAACTAGTATTGGAACCCACTCAAGAAGGAGCAATCTTAGACCTGGTACTCTGAAATGGAGATGGAGAGAGGATCACAGATGTAGAAGTGGGTAGCCATCTGGGAACTAGCGACCATTGAACAGTATGGTTCATGATAAACACAGCAGTAGAGTCAAGCCACACAAAGGCAAAGGCACTGGACTTTAGGAGGGCTGACTTTGCCAAAATGGATGAGTGCCTAAGGAATGCACTAGCAAATGGGCAGGAAGAAGAGGTGGAAGAACAGTGAAGAATAATCAAAACTGACATCAGAGAGGCAACAAGCCTTTGTGTGAAGCAAATACATAAAACAAAATGATGTAAGAAACCACTATGGTTCTCAAAGGAGGTGGCAGGGAAGATTCGAAAGAAAAAGAAAGCATTCAGGAAGTACAAGGAATCACAGAAGGAGCAGGACAGAGAATTATATCAGTTAAAACAAAAGGAAGCTGGGAAGGCAGTCAGAACTGCAAAGGCCCAAACTGAGGAAAAGATAGCCAACTCTGTTAAAAAGGGGGATAAAACCTTTTATAGGTACATCAGGAAGTGAAGGAAGACCAAGGGAGGGATAGTGAGGCTTAATAAAGGGGAGGGGTGGACAGAGGGTGACTGTGGAAAGGCAGTGATACTAAAATATTTTTACTTAGTATTCACAAATGAAGAGGTGGTAGAGTGCCCCCCCCCAGGACAAACCTCTGCAGTTCTCTATTCTGTTATTTTTCTTTTAAATCTACTGCAGTAGTACTAGTTTATTTCTTTATTTTTTTTTCTTACTCTATCCTTTATTTTCTACTGTAATAGGGTTGGCCTCCTATTATAGTACATTCCTGCCTGTTTTCTCTTTATTTATTTATTTTATTTATTTCGCTTTTGTTGACCGGGTAAGTGCACTAGACAAATCCTGCCTATTTTCAGGCACGACCCGGGGGAAGGGATACAGATGAATGCCAACTGACCTTGAACCAGATTAAGCTGTTGGTGGTATTTTTTTTTTTTAGTGAATGAGGGAAATTTGGCCAGGACACCGTGGAAATTCCCCTACTCTTTTTTGATAAGTGCCTTGGGATCTTTAACATCCACCTGAACTACCACCAATCCAGGCAGATGGGACCTCGGTTTAACGTCTCATCTGAAAGACGAATCTTTAGGATTTGTTCAGGAGGTGGAAAGTTCCCACATATCACCAAATGAATATTAGACTGAAAAAAGGTAGACACTTGATTAATATACCACCACCACCACCGTTGAACTCAGTATGTAGAGGTTAAAAGCTGGTCATTAGCTGTTTGGACCAGGATTAAAGCCAGTAAGGCTAAACATATTAAATAAATGTAGCTGTGTTGGAATTATTGCTCATTAGAGCAAGGTGAGTGTTGCCTGACTCACCCTGTTTCCCTGCTGCCTCACAGTCATTGGGCTGTGAGCAGCTTACAGAGACAACTAGGCAGGTATAAGCAGGAAGTGAATAGAAACAAAACAAGAAATGACTCATAACAAGCTCTTTCTACAGTTATCGTTTTTACCCTTTTCTTGTTCCAACCTGCACACAAGGACTGTGCCTGCCTGGTCTTTCAATGACCCAGTCCAGATAAAATAGAGCACGTTAGATAGGGAACACAAAAATAATTAAGTTTATAAGTTACCTGACAGAGGTGCTTAGAAGGAACCCCTTCAGCTAGACTTCAGAGGAGCCTAAACAAAGCTAATATTTAAAGTGACAGTAGCAATTTAGGCCTAGTATTCATAATCACTGTTCGTGAAGGAGTTTTATTTTATAATGGAGACATTTCATTTTCTTTTTGGGTTAAAGGCTAAACCTTACCTGCCTAACACTTCACACATAGTTCCTACCTGTAGGAAGGCACTCATAGGACTGAACGCTCCTCTCTGTCCTGCTTTTATAGCAACATTCAGAAGGAGGTACTACATCAGAGGGAGGAGTTAGGGTGTTAAGGTGTCCCATTAGTATGCAGTTAAAATTATTATGATTTATAGAAAATGTTTAAAACTTTATTTGATTCAGCCAATCTAATGGGCTTATAAATATGATACAATGCAACTAATGACCTCAGCTACCGCCCAAATGCATGTATTAGTGTAGATTAATTCCTTGTATTATTATTAGGGGCGGAGTTAGTGTAACATGATGTCATCAAGTAAATACTATATAAAGACTTTAATTGAAGCCTGATTCAGATGGATGTTGGACACAGAGGATGGTGGTCCTGTTAGTCTGATGAGATCACCCTGTGTGAATTTTGTTTGATTTAAACTATGAAAGCTTTTTCCTTTTGTTGCTTCAGTGGATGAGTTTGAGTTGATTTGTAACAGAAATAAATCCTTTTAACACACTAAGCCAGTGTGTTTTCTACAACTCAGAACTGTCTTGTATTGTCACTTAACCCACACTTCCACAGTTGGTGTCAGAAGTGGGATCCCTGGCTGTCCATAAGCTCACTTGGGGAAGGCCAGGATAATACCAGTCTTGGTATTGGTGTCAAATAAAAGATGGCTACCGGAATTGATCACAAGGTGGGAGCTGTCACACTGTCCCAGGCAGAACAGAGGGAGGAACCATTGTGTACTGGGCTACCGGATGTTTGATGGAAAATCACCAAAGAATCTCCAGTGGAAAAAGAGGAAGAGGAACACTGACCGGATATTTCTGCAGATACTGAGGACATTCCACCAAGAGATATAAATGATCTTCTGCATTGGCTGGCTGTTCATCAAATGGAAATTGAATGGCAGAGGGATGCAGATGCCCAAGAAAGAGATCGAGATAGGAGAAGACAGGATGCCCAGTGGGTAGAGACTTTACAATTATTACAACAGCTGGGTGTAGGACAGGGAGCTGGAGGTGGAACTACAACTAATAATCCCAAAGACATCAAATTATCACATATGTTACCAACAGATGATACAGAGGCCTATCTTACCACGTTTAACGAGTGGCTAAGGCATGTGACTGGCCAACCCAACAATGGGTTGTGAGACTTGCTTCCTATTTGACCGGAAAAGCTCAGCTGGCCTATAGCAATATGGACTCATGAGTAGCAGACGACTATGACCTGGTAAAACAGGAAATCCTAAAAAGGTACAACATTAATGCTGAAACTTATCAACAGAGGTTTCGATCTCTGAAACACCAGCGTCATGACCCTCCCAGAGAGACTTATGTGAGATTACGGGAATTATGCCTAAAATGGATTGTGCCTGAGGGAAAATCAAGAACAGACCCTACAGAAATGTTCATCATGGAACAATTTCTATGGGTGTTACGCACTGATGTACAGATATGGATTAAGGAGCATAATCCAGAGTCAGCAGAAATGGCGGTTACCCTGGCTGAAGATTTTTTAGCTGCCCATCAGCTTTAAAAAAGAGGAGGCACCCGAGTAAACGAACCTGGGATAAGACCTATAGGGGTAAGACATTCTCAGACTGTACTACCAAAAAGCTATGAACTTGAGAAAGGAAAAAGAACTGTGCCTATGAATATAATATGTCATAATTGCCAGGGTAAGGGGCATATTGCCAGATTCTGTCCCTCTAAAAAGCCAGAGAAAGCTCACCTAGCTCTATTAAATTCAACATATTTAACTACTAGTGTGCAGCTAGAAGGTCAGATGGTATTGGGTCTAATAGATTCAGGTAGTAAAAATACATTGGTAAGAAAAGATTTAGTATTGAACAGGACTAGGGGGCCTACAATGAAAGTGGTATGTGTACATAGGGATAGCCATCAATACCCCACTGTAAAAATACCTCTTCAGGTTAATGGAGCTAAATCTGTAGTTACAGCTGGATTAGTCCCATGTCTACCAGTACCAGTACTGATAAGGAAGAAAACCCAGAGAAATCATGGCCTAATAGAAAATCGTAACTCGGGTATGACAGCCATGACAACTAGAGCCCAGAGTAGAAGAGAGGTACTACTTGGAGACTTGTTCTCTTTTGAGGGAGATGTATATGGGATCCCTGGGAAAACAAGGAAGTCAGTAAAGGAAGGAAAGAGATTACAGGAAAAATGGAAAGAGGCTATATATAAAGTCCCTGGGAACCCAGCACAGATATATGTTAAATTAGATATGGCAAAGTAACAGCAAGATGATACAACCTTACAATCTTTCTTCCAGCAGGCTGGTCAAAAAAGAAGTCCCGGGAGCTCCTCAAGTACAGATTAAGAACAATTTATTGTATCAGATATGTAAAAATCCAAACACAGGGGAGACAGTAGAACAGTTATTAGTTCCTCAGTGTTATACAGCAGACATATTGGGATTAGGTCATGATGTACCCTGGGCTGGTCATATAGGAAAGGACAAAACTAATCAGATTTTGCAGAGATTCGTTTGGCCAGGTATACATCAAGACATAGCCCCAATATTGTCAGTCATGTCCAGAATGCCAACTAATTGTGCAAAAGAAAAAAACAGATGTGGTACCCTTACTACCCCTCCCACTAGTAATGACCCCATTCGAAAGGATAGGGATGGATGTGGTGGGACCTTTAGATAAGAGTAGTAAAGGTAACCAATTTATTCTGGTAGTCTGTGACTATGCCACTAAATATCCTGAGGCTATCCCAATGAGAACAGTGACTACTTCTAGGATAGCTGAAGAGTTAGTTAAACTATTTAGCTGGGTAGGAATCCCAAAGGAAATTGTAACTGACAGGAACTAACTTTAATGCAGAATTGTTGAGCGAATTGTATAGATTACTGGGAATAGTGGCTATCAGAACATCCCCTACTATCCTCAGACAGATGGGTTGGTTGAACTGTACAATCAAACCTTGAAGAGAATGCTAAGAAAGTTCATAAATGAGGGAAAAGATTGGGATAAATATCTACCCTTTCTATTATTTGCATATCAAGAAGTTCCCCAGACCTCTACTGGATAGTCCCCCTTTTCCTTGCTATATGGTAGAAATCCCAGAGGAATATTGGATGTGATTAAGGAATACTGAGAAGAGGGGAAGGATTTAAAGCCTCCTGGCTTAGCTCAGTATATGAGACAATTGAAACAAAGGCTGGTCTCTTTTGCCCAGAAAGCTCATGAGGCAGGAATAGAAGCACAAAAAGATCAGAAAAGTAACTATGATAAAGGAACAAATCCAAAAAAAACAGTTTATGATGGGAGAAAAAGTATTATTACTGTTACCATCTTCCACTCATAAGCTATTTATGAAATGGCAGGGCCCATATATAGTACTTCGTCAAGTCGGTCCAGTGACTTATGAAATAAGTACACCTGATAAAAAAGAAAAAAACAAAATCTACCATGCTAATGTACTAAAAAATGGCATGACAGACCTGAAACAGGCCTGCAGTTATTTGTAATGCCTGGTGAAGTCCAGACAGAACTGAAGATAGCGTATGAGCGTTTAGAAGGAGAAAGAGGGATAGAGGAGATTAAAATAAATTCAAATTTGTCAGGTCCACAAAAAAAAAGGAATTACTGAGTTTAATTAAGAAATTTGCAAACACCTTTACTAGTTCCCCTGGGTTAGCAACAGGGGTAGAACATAAGATACAGACTATCACTGGGCCCATCAGAAAGAAAGCATACCGGCTACCTGAAAGAAGTAAACCTTGGTACGAACAGAAATTCAAAATATGCAGGAGTTAGGGATTATTGAACTTTCACACAGTCCATGGGGCTCCCCTATTGTAATAGTACCTAAGAAGGAAGGTGGAATTAGGCTGTGTCTAGATTTTTGAGGGATAAACCAGGTCTCCCAATTTGATGCCTACCCGATGCCTAGGATAGATGAAATCTTTGATAAGGTGGGACATGCCAAATATATTTCAACTTTGGACCTGACTAAAGGATATTGGCAAATTCCTTTAGCAGAGGAATCAAACGAGAAAACAGCCTTTAGCACTGGCATGGGTTTGTTCCAGTTTAAGACTACGCCTTTCGGTCTTCACGGGGCCCCGGCAACCTTCCACTGATTTATGGACCAGGTATTGGCACCACATGTGGGTTACTGTGCAGCCTATCTGGATGATATTGTTGTGTTTAGTTTAGATTGGGAAACACATATGAAACACCTAGAGTCAGTAATTGCTTCTCTTCAACAGGTGGGTATGACTATCAATCCCACCAAGTGTACATTGGCCCAAAAGGAAATCAAATATTTAGGCTTTATATTAGGGAATGGGCTAATTAAGCCAGAAGTTAGTAAAACAGAGGTGGTAGCAAATTGTCCTGTACCAACTACGAAAAAACTAGTTAGGTCATTTTTGGGGTTAGCTGGTTATTATAGAAGGTTCATACCACATTTTGCAACAATTGCTACCCCACTTACTGATCTTACAAAAAAGAAATTTGGTAACCAGATTAAGTGGAACCCTGAATGTGAACAAGCGTTTCTGCAAATTAAGACCGCTTTATGTTCTTCCCCCCGTGTTACGCAGCCCTAATTTCCAATACCCTTTTGAGGTATATACGGATGCTTCTCGTACAGATATAGGGACAGTACTTAGTCAAACCATAGAGGGTGAAGAACACCCGGTAGTATACATTTCAAGGAAACTACATGACAGGGAACAAAAATATTCAACCACAGAGCAGGAATGTCTAGTTGTCAAGTGGGCAACAGAATCCCTTCGCTTTTATTTATGGGAAGCGCCTTTTTCTCTATACACAGACCATAATCCTCTGTGTTTTCTTTCACAAATGAAGGACAAGAATACCAGGGTTATGAGGTGGTATCTGGCTCTGCAACCATATAAGTTTACAGTACAACACAGGGCCGGAGCAAAACATGGTAATGCAGACTTTCTTTCCAGATATGGGGCTGATGGTAGAGACAGTAAAGAAGATGTCCATGATGTTGAAATGACACCCCAGGGTAATTAAAAAAAAAAAGAGGAAAAGAAAAAGGTAACCTTATGTTGCCTTGTTATATTAAAGGAATAATGCACGACAGGGTGTATGTCATGCTGGGATAATGCCACGCCTGGGGAGGTTGGGCACGAGGTCGCTGGCCGAGTGCGTCCAATGCCCCAGGCATGGCATTATCCCAAATGACACACACCCTGGAGTGCATTATTCCTATTATACAATGGCTAATGTTTAACTACAAGAAAATAAAATAAAAAAAAGTATTTCGGTAAACTTTTTTACTTGTTTTTTTGTGTGAGTAGAAGTGTATCTATAGAAAAAAAGTTCCTTTTTATGTGTATCCAACAGGTGGCACTGTCAGTACAATAGATGAATTTTGTTCTGTTTTGTATGCCTGGTGGTTCCATATCTAACATACTAACATACTATTTGCGAGCAGATTAGGCCTTACGGTCTATCGAGTCTGCTCGAACCTTAGATCCTTGGTTGGTGCCGAGACCCTCCCATCCTTTGTGCTCCAGAAACCCCTATCATCCATCCCCACCCCCTGGGACAGGCCATCATCTGATACATCCACTTTCTGTGTCTGTCCCACCCTCTCTTGAAGCTCTCCACTGTGGATCTCTGAACCAGCTCACCAGGCAGTGCATTCCAAGGGTCCACCACCCTCTCAGTGAAAAACCTCCTCCTCTTTTCCCCCCTCACCCTTCCACCTTCCAACTTCAAACCATGCCCTCTGGTGATACCTCCTGCTTTAGTCTAAAGATCCCTCCATGTTTACCCTATTTATTCCCTTGAGGTACTTGAAGACCTCAATCATGTCCCCCTGTCTCTCCTCTCCTCCAATGAAAACAGGCAGAGCTCCTCAAGTCTGTCCTCATAGTCAAATCCCCAGCCCTCGTATCATCTTTGTTGCCCTCCTCTGTACCCTCTCCAGGAGCTGTATGTCCCTCTTCAAGTGTGGTCTCCAGTACTGTACACAGTACTCAAGGTGTGGTCTAACCAGTCCATTGTACAGGGCAGAATCACTTCCTTGCTCCTAGAGGTGATCCCCTACGATGCATCCCAACATCCTGTTTGCCTTGCTAGCTGCTCTCCTGCACTGCTCAGAGTTATTCATACATGCATCCACCATGACCCCTAGGTCTTTTCCCCTATTGAGGCCTCCAGCGCCTCCTCCCAGGGTGTACCTGTGTTTAGGGTTTCCGACCAAGATGCAACACCTTGCACTTGGTGATATTGAAATTTAATTCCATGTGTGAGCCCAGCTTTCCAGGGTGTCCAGGTCCTTGCAGGCCAACCTCCCTCTTCTCCTCAACTACTGCTCCCATCTTGGAGTCATCCGCTGAAGAGACTCATTTCACACCCTATACCCTCCCTGATGTCCGATATGTATGCATTAAACAGGATCGGACCCAGGACCGAGCCCTGCGGTACCCCACTACCAACCTCTCTAGGGTTTGAGAGCTCCCCACAGACCACTACTCTCTGGGTGCATCCAGCTAGCCAGTTTTCAATCCATCTGACCATCAAAGGGCCTACTCCTAACCCCATCAGTTTCTCCACCAGACCATTGTGGGGGACAGAGTCAAACGCCTTGTTGAAGTCCAAGAATAATACATCCACAGGCTTCCCCGTCCAGTTCTGATGTTACCCATTCGTAGAACTCCACAAGGTTGGTTTGACATGATCTACCTGGCACAAACCCATGTTGCCGACTATCCAGACCTCCCACCTCCTCCAAGTACACCCCAATCGTTCCTTTAGTATACTCTCCATTAATTTTCCCACCACCGAGGTCAAACTGATGGGTCTATAGTTACCTGGTACTTCCCTCGACCCCCTTTATGGATTGGCACCACATGTGCCTCTCGCCAATCCCTAGGTACCCTCCCTGTCTCAAGTGACCTGTTGAAGAGCTCTGCCAGGGGTGCAGCCAGTATGTCCGCCAATTCCCATAGTACTCTCGGATGAATGCCATCCAGCCCAGGAGATTTGTCTTTCTTTAGGGCCTTGAGGGCTAACCACACCCTTTTGGCGGAGATAGCATCATCCGTCCCCTCCACCTTACTGGCCTTTTTATCCTTATCCAGATGTGACACCCCTGGGGTACCTCTCCCTCCCTCTTGCTCCATTTCTGTTGCTCCCCTGATCCCACTTACTGCCGCTTCTATCCCCTTCATGCCTTGCTTTGTAGATATCCCATCCCCCTCCCTAGTGAACACAGAGGCAAAGTACTCGTTAAATACCTCTGCCTGGTCCCTCGCCTCTTCCACCCACCCTCCTTCTGATCTCAATCTGCTGAGATGGCTCTTAGTTTTTCTCTGCTCCCCAATGTACCGGAAGAACCCCTTTTCCCCTCCATGTATCCCCTGTGCCAGCCGCTGCTCTTTACTGGACTTTGCTCCCCTCACCATACGGGTGACTTTTCTAGATGCAAGCTGGTACATTTCCTTATCCCTATCCCCTCTTGTTGTTTTATATTTTTTGTAGGCTGCCTTCTTTTCTCTGACTGCTACCTGTACCTCACTGGACCACCAGCATGGTTTATGTGACCTTGCTCCCTTACGTTTCAACTTAGCGCAGATCCTGACTGCCTCATGAAGTCCCCGTTTTATGACCTCCCATCTCCTTTCCACACTTGTCATTGAGGTAATCCCCTTCAAGTGATCCTTGAGAATATTTCCCATGCCCATAAAGTCTGCTCCCCTGAAGTCCACTGCCAGTGTCCTAGATCTCACCCCCATGCTTATTTGAAACCAGACAGTATTGTGGTCACTCCCAGTCAGGGGGTCCTGTACAACCATGTCCCTTACCAGATCCCCATCTGCCAGAACCACATCCAGGACATGCCCCTCCCTTGTGGGCTCCATCACATGCTGTGTTAAGAACACATCCTGGAAGCCATCCAGCAGCCTCTGCTCCTTGGCCACCTTAGAGGACATGGTTCTCAGTTTGTACCTGGCATATTAAGGTCCCCCATCAACACCACTCCTTCCTCTTTTGGTCCACACTGGGCAATGATGTTGTCCAGCAAACCATCCTCTAGAACATCACTCATCCCGGGGGGCCTATATACTACACCCAGCTTGACCTTATCTCCTGCTGGGGATCGTAAGGTGACCCATAAGGCCTCCACGTTTCCCTCTGCCTCTTCTACCCTAGCAATTTCTATGTCATCTCTAATGAACATAGCCACTCCACCCCCTCTGCCCTCCTTTCTATCCTTCCTAAGCATAGTGTACCCCGGCACGTTTAGGTCCCAGTCATGGTTTTTGTTGGCCCACGTCTCCGTGACCGCTGCCACATCCACCCCCAAACAGCATGGCCTGGAACTCTGGCAACTTGTTTCCCAAGCTCCTGGCATTTACTAACACCAACCCCAACCCCTTATCCCTGATCCTCTTTGTCGAACCCCACCCAGATTCCTTATACTTCCATCCTCCCTCTGCTCCTCCTGAAACCTCCACCCCAGTCTGTTTCCTCCCCTTGGGCTTGAAGGCTACTCCCCTCATCTGGAGGAGAGGGCTTCTGGTCAGCCCCTCCCTTATCCCTTCCCCCCCTCACAAGTTTAAACCCCACCTTTCTTGTATGTAGTCAGCCATCCCCTGTTTAAGGACTTCCTTCCCTAATGGGGCAAGATGAAACCTGTCCTTGGCATATAGTCCCTTATCCTCCCAAACTCCATTCCAGTTCCCTAACACCCCAACCCACTCTCTTCACCCCACTTCCTGAGCCAGTCATTAACCTCTGTGAGCTTCATTTTTCTCCACTGAGGCCTTTGGTACTGGCAATATCTCCGAAAAGGAAATGTTGCATCCATTATCCCGACAGACTCTGGCAAGTTCTTGGAACCTTGCTTGGATTTCCAAAATGCTATTTCCCTCTAGATCATTAGTTCCCAAATGCACCAGGAAATCGAGTTTCCCTCCACAATCCCTAACCATTTCATACACCATGAACTTTGCTCTGTGCACTGTCAGCCCAGAGATACTCACTACCTTCACCTGGCTATGGCATCCACCCCTGTCCCTCCCACTGGATACCCTTAATCATCGAGTCTCCCAATAACAGAACCTTAACACCGCCATCATCCTTATGGTTACCTCCACTATGCCCTCTCAGCCCCCTTCCCCTTTATTCATGATCTCAATTCCATGGGAGTCTTCCTGCCTTTATTAGAGCCCCTTGTCACCCTCCCTTTCTGCCTCCCTTGCTATTTTGCCCACTTAACTCAAACCCCTCTGAATAGGTGTCCCTTTAACCTCTCTTATCTGAACCATTTATCCTGGCCCTGATGGTTTCCTTCCCCACACCCCATCCTCCCCCTTGTAATAGTACCCCTGCCTCCAGAGGCTCTCTGTGGGTCCCCTTAGCTAGGCCCCATCCTTGGTACTGACCCCCTGCTGAAGGGGCCCTCTCCACCTCCTTGTCTCCCAGTTTCTCTCCAATCATGCTCTCCTCCCTCATGTCTGGAATATGTTGCATCTCCCCATTTGCTTAACATATATGTTTCCCCTTCTCCCTCTGGGACTATTTCTATCCTTTCCATAGCCAGTCTGTGATGCCCTATGGGTATCAGACTCCCTCCCCCCGGCCTCTGTATAAGTTTCCTCATTTCCACCAACCCCTTCCTCCCCCTCTAGGTTGCTTAGTAGCTCAAATTTATTGTGACACTCTATGTCAGCCTCCATCAAGTAACCCGAGTTTCCCCTGACTGCATCTCTAAACTGACCCTCTTCTTCCCCTCTTGCTCTGTTCACCTTAGGAGCTCCCTTCCCACAGTCTGCTGTTTTAGGCTTTGCACAACAGCCCCTCCTGACTCTTCCCCCTCCACTCTCTTTGTATTCAGAATGTTCACCCCGGATACGCTTTCCCCTTAGCATCAACTTCCCTATCTAAGGGTCCTCTGTCCCTAATATCCCCCCTCCTGCTTGCTGTAACATAACGTCCTGTAATTTCAGAGTGTTGCCCCAGCCTCCCCTCAGCCCCACCCTTCTGCTGCCCATATCCACACCCTTATCCTTGACACCCCCAGCTCCCCAGCTTACTCCTTAACCAATATACCTCACTCCTGATACAAGATAGCTGTCACAGAGTGGGCAGCCTCCTCTCTCCAGGCCCAATTTAGAATTATTGCCATCCCACAGCCTGTGCAGCCTACAACCCTTCCGAAGATGCCTGCCATGGTGGAATATGGCCACCCTGTTTATCCCCCTCTGTTTATAATGGCACACCCCCTTTCCTCAGTCCCTTTCCTCTGGAATACAGTTTCTCTCTATACTGACTGCAGTTATTTACAAACCCAATTTCAACCCCCCAATAAAGTTCCCAAGTCTCACAAACACATACAGTCCAGTGTGTCTTCAGTCTCACTAACAGTGTGTGTAAGCAGACATCAGGTACCGTATGATGTCACAGGCCCACCAGCTCCTGTTGCTTCAAATTTCAGTCCCAAACAGAAATACTCAGCCCTTCAATCCCAACCCCCAGTGGCTTTTCAGTATTTAAGAAAGCCTACAAAACAGGTGGTGGGTGGGAGGCTCTTACCAAACACCAGGCAAACAACATTTAAATTTCCCTCTAATTAACCCTGCCAAACAACTATTCCCAAGCCTCCAAAGTTACAATATCACAGCCCAAGCAACAGTTCTAATTCAAGGTAATAATTTTTAACACATAGAACTAATTTCACTTACAAAACTATTCAAATATTTCAGTTAAAACAGAATATAACCCCAGACCTCTGTCCTTACCTGCCTGCTGCTTAAGCTCTCAAGTGAACAATGAAGGCCAAGGTAATTCCTATTTAAAGACAAGGTAATTGCAGCTAATGTCCCTTCCCCCTAACACCAGACAAACAACACATTTAAATTTCCCTCTAATTAACCCTGCCAAACAACTATTCCCAAGCCTCCAAAGTTACAATATCACAGCCCAAGCAACAGTTCTAATTCAAGGTAATAATTTTTAACACATAGAACTAATTTCACTTACAAAACTATTCAAATATTTCAGTTAAAACAGAATATAACCCTAGACCTCTGTCCTTACCCGCCTGCTGCTTAAGTTCCCAAGTGAATCTGATTTCGTATCATTCAGTCACCCCCCCTTCTGCTAGTGCTTTTCTATGGAGGTAAGGGAAACTACTTTTCTATGGAGGCAAGGGAAAGTATTTTTTAACAACAGAATCCTGGCTATATTTTTAAAAATGGATGCACGTTGAAAAGCGAAAAGGGAGAGCAGCCGCACGGTGACTGTTGACAGATGCAGTTTCCCGCTCACTCGGTTGGTCACTTTGGAGAATGGTGTGTGAGGCAGAATGGGGTTTGCGATCATTGTGGTGCTTCTCTGACTTTGGTTTCCCGTTCACTCGCTTGGTCACTTTGGAGAATGGTGTGTGAGGCAAAATGGGGCTTGTGATCGTTGTGATGCTTCTCTGACTTTGGTTTCCCGCTCACTCGCTTGGTCACTTTGGAGAATGGTGTGTGAGGCAGAATGGGGTTTGCGATCGTTGTGCTGCTTCTCTGATTTTGGTTTCCCGCTCACTCGCTTGGTCACTTTGGAGAATGGTGTGTGAGGCAGAATGGGGTTTGTGATGTTGTTGTGCTTCTCTGACTTTGGTTTCCGCTCACTCACTTGGTCAGTTTGGAGAATGGTGTGTGAGGCAGAATGGGGTTTGCGATTGTTGTGGTGCTTCTCTGACTTTGGTTTCCTGCTCACTCGCTTGGTCACTTTGGAGAATGGTGTGTGAGGCAGAATGGGGTTTGCGATCGTTGTGGTGCTTCTCTGACTTTGGTTTCCCACTCACTCGCTTGGTCACTTTGGAGAATGGTGTGTGAGGCAAAATGGGGCTTGTGATCGTTGTGGTGCTTCTCTGACTTTGGTTTCCCGCTCACTCACTTGGTCACTTTGGAGAATGGTGTGTGAGGCAGAATGGGGTTTTCGATCGTTGTGCTGCTTCTCTGACTTTGGTTTCCCGCTCACTCGCTTGGTCACTTTGGAGAATGGTGTGTGAGGCAGAATGGGGTTTGTGATCGTTGTGCTGCTTCTCTGACTTTGGTTTCCCGCTCACTCACTTGGTCAGTTTGGAGAATGGTGTGTGAGGCAGAATGGGGTTCTTGATCGTTGTGCTGCTTCTCCGACTTTGGTTTCCGCTCCTCGCTTGGTCACTTTGGAGAATGGTGTGTGAGGCAGAATGGGTTTGTGATCGTTGTGCTGCTTCTCTGACTTTGGTTTCCGCTCCTCACTTGGTCAGTTTGGAGAATGGTGTGTGAGGCAGAATGGGGTTTGCGATCGTTGTGCTGCTTCTCTGACTTTGGTTTCCCGCTCACTCGCTTGGTCAGTTTGGAGAATGGTGTGTGAGGCAGAATGGGGTTTGCGATCATTGTGCTGCTTCTCTGACTTTGGTTTCCCGCTCACTCGCTTGGTCACTTTGGAGAATGGTGTGTGAGGCAGAATGGGGTTTGCGATCGTTGTGCTGCTTCTCTGACTTTGGTTTCCCGCTCACTCACTTGGTCAGTTTGGAGAATGGTGTGTGAGGCAGAATGGGGTTTGCGATCGTTGTGCTGCTTCTCTGACTTTGGTTTCCCGCTCACTCGCTTGGTCAGTTTGGAGAATGGTGTGTGAGGCAGAATGGGGTTTGCGATCATTGTGCTGCTTCTCTGACTTTGGTTTCCCGCTCACTCGCTTGGTCAGTTTGGAGAATGGTGTGTGAGGCAGAATGGGGTTTTCGATCGTTGTGCTGCTTCTCTGACTTTGGTTTCCCACTCACTCGCTTGGTCAGTTTGGAGAATGGTTTGTGAGGCAGAATGGGGTTTGCGATCGTTGTGCTGCTTCTCTGACTTTGGTTTTATGCTCACTCGCTTGGTCACTTTGGAGAATGGTGTGTGAGGCAGAATGGGGTTTGCGATCGTTGTGCTGCTTCTCCAACTTTGGTTTCCTGCTCACTGGCTTGGTCACTTTGGAGAATGGTGTGTGAGGCAGAATGGGGTTTGCGATCGTTGTGATGCTTCTCTGACTTTGGTTTCCCGCTCACCGCTTGGTCACTTTGGAGAATGGTGTATGAGGCAGAATGGGGTTGCGATCGTTGTGCTGCTTCTCTGACTTTGGTTTCCGCTCACTCGCTTGGTCAGTTTGGAGAATGGTGTGTGAGGCAGAATGGGGTTTGCGATTGTTGTGCTGCTTCTCTGACTTTGGTTTTCTGCTCACTCGCTTGGTCACTTTGGAGAATGGTGTGTGAGGCAGAATGGGGTTTGCGATCATTGTGCTGCTTCTCCAACTTTGGTTTCCTGCTCACTGGCCTGGTCACTTTGGAGAATGGTGTGTGAGGCAGAATGGGGTTTGCGATCATTGTGATGCTTCTCTGACTTTGGTTTCCGCCTCACTCGCTTGGTCACTTTGGAGAATGGTGTGTGAGGCAGAATGGGGTTCGCGATCGTTGTGCTGCTTCTCTGACTTTGGTTTCCCGCTCACTCACTTGGTCACTTTGGAGAATGGTGTGTGAGGCAGAATGGGGCTTGGGATCATTGTGCTGCTTATCCGACTTTGAAATGGAAGATGATTTCTTCAGTGATTCAGTGGGTAGAGCGTGCATGCTCAGAGTGATGACTGTAAGCAGTGAAGCTGCTCGCACCGACGGCTTCGTTTGACATTCATTTTTTTTATTTAACAGATCAGAGGAATAATGTGTAAGATTTTGGTGGTGGCTTTATCTTGAGGCATTTTTTTGGTTGTGTTATTAAATTTGTGAGCTGTGGGAGGGAAGGGTTTCACAAAGAAAAAAAAATCACGTAGTACTGGCAAAGTTCACTTCAGCCATGCCGAGTGTGGGTAACTCAGACATGGCTTGTGTACTGATAATTTTAACATTTGATACGGTTTTGTGTTACCTGGCACTATGCCCGTGGTGATATGCCAGGATATTGCCACAGGCATAGTGTGAGATTGGCCAATCACAGAATAGGAATCTTTCTTGCCATTGTATAATATGCTTTAAACGGGTACCCTGGGGTGGAGCTTCTTAGAGAGGGTGGGCGGAAGCTCCATTCTGTTCCTTCTTAGAATGATAAAAATAAAAAGGGATAGAATGTTAATAAAAATAAAAAATTAAAAAAACGCATCTTAAGAATTTGTTTTTACTTAACCTTGGGGAAATCTGGTACAGTGGGCCCCCCCCCCCCGGACAAACCTCTGCTGTTCTCTATTCTGTTATTTTTCTTTTAAATCTACTGCAGTAGTACTAGTTCATTTCTATATTTATTTTTTTCTTACTCTGTCCTTTATTTTCTACTGTAATAGGGTTGGCCTCCTATTATAGTACATTCCTGCCTGTTTTCTCTTTAGGATTTGTTCAGGAGGTGGAAAGTTCCCACACATCACCAAATGAAAGTCAGACTGAAAAAAGGTAGATACTTGATTTATATACCCCCTCCCCCCCGTTGAACTCAGTATGTAGAGGTTAAAAGCTGGTCATTAGCTGTATGGACCAGGATTAAAGCTAGTAAGACTAAAAAATATTAAATAAATGTAGCTGTGTTGGAATTATTGCTCATTAGAGCAAGGAGAGTGTTGCCTGACTCGTCCTGATTCCCTGCTGCCTCACTGTCATTTGGCTGTGAGCATCTTACAGAGACAACTAGGCAGGTGCAAGAAGGAAGTGAATAAAAACAAAACAAGAAATGACTCATAGCAAGCTCTTTCTAGAGTTACCATTTTTCCCCTTTTCTTGTTCCAACCTGCACACAAGGACTGTGCCTGCCTGGTCTTTCAGTGACCCAGTCCAGATAAAATAGAGCACGTTAGAAAGGGAACAAGAAAATAATTAAGTTTATATGTTACCTGACAGAGGTGCTTAGAAGGAACCCCTTCAGCTAGACTTCAGAGGAGCCTAAACAAAGCTAATATTTAAAGTGACAATAGCAATTTAAGTCTAGTATTCATAATCACTGTTAGTGAATGAGTTTTATTTTATAACGGAGACATTTCATTTTCTTTTTGGGTTAAAGGCTAAACCTTACCTGTCTAACACTTCACACATAGTTCCTACCTGTAGGAAGGCACTCATAGGATTTAACGCTCCTCTCTGTCCTGCTTTTATAGCAACATTCAGATGGAGGTACTAGATCAGAGGGTGGAGTCAGGGTGTTAAGGTGTCCCATTAGTATGCAGTTAAAATTATTATGATTTATACAAAATTTATAAAACTTCATTTGATTCAGCCAATCTAATGGGCTTATAAATATGATACAATGCAATAATGACCTCAGTTACCACCCAAATGCATGTATTAGTGTAGATTAATTCCTTGTATTATTATTAGGGCCGGAGTTAGTGTAACATGATGTCATCAAGTAAATACTATATAAAGACTTCAATTGAAGCCTGATTCAGATAGATGTTGGACACAGAGGATGGTGGTCCTGTTAGTCTGATGAGATCACCCTGTGTTAATTTTGTTTGATTTAAACTATGAAAGTTATTTTCCTTTCGTTGCTTCAGTGGATGAGTTTGACTTGATTTGTAACAGAAATAAATCCTTTTAACACACTAAGCCACTGTGTTTTCTACAACTCAGAACTGTCTTGTGTTGTCACTTAACCCACACTTCCACAGAGAGGTACCTAGACCAAACAATAGAAACAGTCTGGATACAGGATTTGATACCAGCCCATTCACAGAAGAAAGAGTTCTGAAAGAACTCTTAAAACTAAAGGTGGACAAAGCAATGGGGTCTGATGGGATTCATCCCAGAATTCTAAAACAACTAAGGGTAGAACTAGTGACATCATTGACTACCCTCTTTAATAATACATGGGAGGATGGGGTGGTACCTGAGGACTGTAGGAGGGCAGATGTTCTTCCACTTCACAAAAGTGGGAGCAGGGCAGAATCAGGAAACTACAGACCTGTTAGTTTAACCTCAGTGATAGGGGAAATGATGGAATCACTTTTGAAGGAAAGAATTGTTGAGTACCTAGAGGCCAGAGGAGCACAGGACCAAAGGTAGCATGGAGTCACAGCAGGAAGATCATGTCAGATGAACCCAATCAATTTGACTGGATGATCAAAGTAATAGATCAGGGATAGGCTGTGGACATGGCATACCTTGACTTTAGCAAGGCATTTGACACAGTCACACAAAAGACTGACATACAAGTTAGCCAGCCTGGGAGTAGGTCCCAAGATGGTAGCCAGGGTAAAGAATTGGCTGGAGAACAAGACACAGTGGGTAGTAGTAAACGGAGTCCACTCTGAAGAAAGGGGGGTTACTAGTGGGGTACTACAGGGTTCAGTACTAGGACTGGCCCTCTTCAATGTCTTTATAAGTGACACTGCAGAGGGACTGGAAGAAAAAGTATGTTTCTTTGCAAATGACACAAATATCTGCAACAGAGTTAATACATAAGGTGGGTGGAAAGGATGAGAAGGGACTTAGCAAGGTTGGAGGAATGGTCAGAAGTATGGCAGCTAGGACTCAGTGCAAAGAAGTGCAACATAATGCACCTGGGAAACAAGAACCCAGGGGAAGAATACACAATGGGGAGAAGGTAGTAACAACAAGAGAGATAAGAAATGGGGTGATAGTAGCCAGGGAATAAGTGGTCACCGCCTTTGGTTAGAGGGAGGACCACTGCATGTTTCCATGAAAAACGGACTGAGGCAGTAAAGAATGAGAAATTTAGGAGGATCCCAGGGTGGTAGCCTGGGTAAAACATTGGCTGGACAACAGGACACAGAAGGTATTGTAAATGGAGTCCACTCTGAAGAAAGAGGAGTTACTAGTGGGGTACCACAGGGTTCAGTATTAGGTCCAGTCCTTTTTAATGTCTTCACAAGTGACATTGCAGAGTGACTGGAATGAAAAGTATGCCTCTTTGCAGATGACACAAAGATGTGCAACAGGGTTGATACACAAGGAGGCATGGAAAGGATGAGAAGGGACTTAGCAAGATTGGAGGAATGGTCAGAAGTATGGCAGCTAGGACTCAGTGCAAAGAAGTGCAACATAATGCACCTGGGAAACAAGAACCCAGGGGAAGAATACACAATGGGGAGGAGGTAGTAACAACAACAAAAAAGGAAAGGTACCTGGGGGTAATCATATCAGATGACCTTAAGGTTAGCAAGCAATGTGAGAAGGCAGTAGAGAGGGCTGGGGTATACTGGGATGCATAGGAGAGGCATCAGCAGCAGAAAACAAGAAGTTGTTATCCCTCCACAGACAGTTGGTGAGACCCCATCTGGAGTACTGTGTCCAGTTCTGGAGACCCCATCTCCACAAGCACATAGACAGGATAGAGGCAGTCCAGAGAGGGCAACTAAAATGGTGCAGGGTCTGCAAGAGAAGCCATATGAGGAGAGACTAAAGAAGCTCAATATGTATACCCTTGAGGAAAAAAGGAGAGGGGGACATGATAGAAAATTTTAGTACCCCAGTGAAATCAACAAAGTCCCAAAAGTGTAGCATCTTTCAGAAAAAGAGACGAACAAGAACAAGGGGACACAATTTAAAGATAGAGGGAGGTGGTTCAGGGGCAATGTGAGGAAGTATTATTTCACAGAGAGGGTAGTGGATGTATGGAACAGCCTTCCTGAGGAGGTTGTGGGGTCTAAAACTGTGGGAGAATTCAAGAATGCATGAGACAGACATAAGGCAATTCTTGTGGGGGGTAGGAAGAACTAGGCTGTTGGTTAACTAGGATCTGCAGTCTATCCTGTAGGTAGGGAAATGGGCAGACTAGATGGGCCAAGCAGTCCTCATCTGCCATCAAAGTCTATGTTTCTATGTAGGATTAATGAGAGGAGGTAGGCAATGGCCAGAATGGTGAGGGAGTGGAGTTTTGGGTTGAGGCCATCTGGGGAGACATCTTTAGAGGGGTTGATGGGTGAGGAGGGCACTTAAGACATCATTTGGTACTACAGAAGTGAAAGAGAAGGGGGGGTGAGAGGGTGGTGGAGGGGGCACACCAGTAGAGGGTACGAAGGAAGGGATTTCAGTAGCTCGGTGGTGCAGGAGGTATAGTAGGAGTTAAGTACCACTGCTACAGTTGGTGGGTCAGACACTAGTGAGCTATTTACTTTAAGCACCTGGGGGGGCGGGATGACTGGGTAAGTAAGGCATTGACCACCTTCCAGAACTTAGAAGGGGAATTTATGTTGGTGATGAAGGCAAATTTGAAACATTCAGACCTGGCTAACCTTGTAGCCCTGGTGCAAGTGTTTCAGAGCATGCAGTAGTTCACAAGGTCACTAGGATGTTGAATGGCTTTATGATGCTTCCAGGTCCAGTCTCTAGTCCTGAGACAGGTCAGAAGTTCAGGGGTTATCCAACCTAAGTGGTTACCTCTGACTGTGGTTTGTTTCAGTGAGGCAAAGGTGTTCCATTTCACTTGAAATATTTCTTTGAAGACGTAAGGGCCTTATTAACCGAGAGGAAGGAGGTTGGGGGTACCAGTCAGAACTGGCAAGGTTACTCAGAAGAGGTTCAAGGTCAAGAAACTTGAAAGAGCATGGTTGTATGGTTTTGTGTGATGATTTAGTTCTGTGGACTTTCCTAACTATGACTGTTGGGTTGTGGTCACTGAAATCATCAGGGATGACACCACAGTCGAGAACGCGGTGAGGGTGGGAGGTAAGGAACCAGTCAAGTAGAGAGTGTTGGAGTGACTTGTGGTTTGGGTGGGTGGGTTCAAAGATCAGTTGGCAGAGGTTTAGGGCTCCAGTTTCATTTTTAGTTTTTATGGTTTTAGGTGACAACCAATTTATATTGAAGTCGCCTATGACGAATAATTCCCCAGTGCAAGCAAGGGAAGTGATGGAGGTTAGGAGGTCTAGCGTGATTGAAGGATGGACATTTGGGCAGATGTAAATGCTGGCTATGAAGACTGGAAGAGTGAAGGGGAGAGTCACATGGATAGTTAGGGCATCATGGGTCTCAGGATTAGAGGATGAATAGATGATAGAATATTGGATAGAGGCTAGAACATAAATGGCCACACCACCACCCCTGCCAGCACGGTCTTGCCTTAGTAATGAGTAGCCAGGAAGAGAGACTGAGTGGTCAGGGATAGTGCTCCCTAGCCAAATTTCTGAGATGATTAGAATGTCTGGTTTTAGAGTGCACACCATGGTCTGAATGTAGTCTATTTTTTGCAACAAGCTGCGGGTGTTAAGATGTACAATTTTTAAGTCCTTTGGAAGAGCTAAGAGAAGAGAGTGGGGGGGAGGTAGTAGAGAAAGCACCAGCAGAGCAAGGGGCAAAAGGCTTGGGTTGGGGTGGATATCCCCAACAGAGAGCAAGAGGAGGGTGAGTATGAGAAAGTGAAGCTCAGGGGATTTTGAAGGGGCTGATGAGGAGGTTGGTAGATTTGAGGAGAAGGGAGTGGATGAGTGTTGAAGAAAAAGATGGAGACTCACAGTGAAAGTGGACACCATTATCAAAGCTGCATGAGGAATAGTGGCAGAGTGAGACCATATTTCAAATGGGGGGATGATAGCATGGATGTGGGTAGGGGACTGGAGATAGTTGCTGGTGGGGTTGGGAGAGCTATTAGGAATAGAGGGGTAGTTGCCAAGTGGTGGTAGTAAGGAGAGGTATATGAGCAGAATAAGGGTGAGAGAGTAGAGTAGGGGTTACATTTTTCATAAAGGCAAGAGAAAATTGGTGAACAATTGATTTATAAACAGAAGGATTATATAAGCAGGGAGTGCAGAAGAGGGTTGATCAGATGGAGGGAGTAATCATAGTTTGGGAAGGTATTTAAAGAACAGGCAGTGATCCCTTTAGATAAAGATCATGTCCCTCTAGTGGCAGTAGAATATAACGTGCTAATGAGAAAATGGACACTGGAAGAATGCAGTCTGGCAGGAGCATTAGGAGCCAATCTGAGATAAAACAGAGAACAGCCAATCCTGGAGAAGTCTTGCAAGTACCCAACTCAAATCTCAGAGGCTTGTAGGAAGATCATACCTTGCTATGCTGGCAGCAGTGATTGCTGGACAGAGTGAGGCTGGCAGCAGTAAGCTGGTGAAATTGCTGCAGCACTGTAAGGACAGCACCCATGTCAGGGCGTCTGAACTGTAGGGGAAAATAGAGTTTTAGTAATGGATTTATCAAAGATGGGAGGTGGGGGCTGTTAGCCAGTGAAGACAAGAGGCTCAGCAGGGTGCAAGAGGAGGCAGTTAAAAAACAAACAAGTTTGGTCAGAGAGCAGGAATTAACACCAAGTGAAGAACAGAATCATAAGGAGATGAGAGTAGGATGTGGGTAATGCAATGCCAGGTCTGATGGGGAGTTTAGAGAGTATGAGAGAACAGAAAAGAGCTAAATTAAAAAGGTAAATTCTTAATGTCACAGAATTAATAAAAAACAGCAATGCACAGACAAGCAGGGTATATTGCTGGACAGTGCCAGGTCGGGGGGGGGGCGTGGTTATTAGAGAAAGTGAAAGAATGAAAAGAGAAGGATTTAAATTATTAACTTGACACATTAAAAATAAATTAGTCACGGTAACCAGGTAAGCACAACAGCAAAATTAACTAAGCACAGTTCAATCAGTTGAGCAGTTAAAAACACAATTTTTCACTAATAATGATGGCAACAACATGCCCCCGCCCTCCCAAAAAAGTGCAGAAAAGCAGAGAAATTAGTGCTAGAAAAATGCAGTCTGGCAGGAGCGTCATAGAATCTGTCAGCAGATAAGGTCCTGATGGCTCACATAGTCTTCCCTATTTTCCCTACCAGTAGTGTTGCTGCAGACCCTACTCAGCCTCAAGTCATTCCTCCACCACTAAGATCCCTCTGTGTCTATCCCATGAATTTTTGAACCCTGTCACTGTTTCTGCCCCCATCACCTCTACTGGTAAGCTGTTCCATGCATCTACCACTCTCTCCGTGAAAATGTACTTCCTCACATTCCCTTTGAACTTCCCTCCTTCTAACTTCATAGCATGACCTCTTGTCCTTGAGCATACATCCATTTGCATACGTCACAAATCATTTGCTCATGTTCTGAGCTATCCTAAATGCTGAATACATTGTCTATATATATTTTTCCCAGGCTGTTAGTTTGCCATACCTCTTGTGTTTGCCTTGGTCTCAGAGGCTGTTCTGTTCCCATAGTCCAATAAGCAAGTAATTTTGTGGTCTTGTATTAAAGTAATATAAAAGGGTCTATCTTATGTTCCAACCACAAACGTAATCTCATTCAACATAAAATAGATCTGGATGTTTTACCACTAACTCCACAAAAGTCTTTTGAAAAAAAATCAGGGAACAACAACATTAGTAGTATTGTTCCCATTATAGAGACAATGAAAGATATATGAGGGGTATGCCATGATTTAGTTAGACAGGAGACCCCGTTGTAGAACAAAATCAGCTTTCAATGCACCATCTTAGAGCCCTGCTGTGTTTACTTTCTGTGAACTTGTAGATCAGGAACTAGAAATAATATATAATGAGCTGAGTTACACAACCATCAACCCACCATCCCAAAAACCTGTTGTACTTACTTTCTGTAAACTTGTAGCTCAGGAAATAGAAGCAATATATAATGAGCAGAGTTACACGACATCAACCCAACATCCCAGAGCCCTGCTGTGTTTACTTTCTTTAAACTTGTAGATCAGGAAATGGAGGCAATATATAACAAGCTGAGTTACACGACCATCAACCCGCCGTACCAGAGCCCTGCTGTGTTTACATTCTTTAAACTTGTAGATCAGGAAATAGAAGCAATATATAACAAGCTGAGTTACACGATCATCAACCCGCAGTACCAGAGCCCTGCAGTGTTTACATTCTTTAAACTTGTAGATCAGGAAATAGAAGCAATATATAACAAGCTGAGTTACAAACTACACAAAAAAGAGTAGAAAAGAATGGGATGTGGTTAATGTGGTACAAAAAAATGAAAACCTGATAATAAAACCTATAGACAAAGGGGTGCTATAGCATTCTGAGGAGAAGAAAAATACAAAAAAAGGAATGTTGACAACTGAATGATACTGTTTTTTTATCAGAAACTGGAAAGCGATCCTACTAATGCAGTCATGGGCAAAGCAAAGTCACCACTGGAAAGAGCAAGTTAAAATAAAGGGTTTGTGAACACTGAACATATGTCAAACCCATGATCTGCTTGCTCTCTAAAATCCATAGAAACCTTGTCCCCCCCCATGGAAGTCCAATCATCATGGGAATAATAAGGTCCCTATCGGAACCAATGTCCCAGTATGTAAATTTCTTATTACATCCATATGTTATGGAACATGGGCTATATCTAAAAGATACAGAAGACATCCTATGACATATTTATGTATTTATTTATTTATCTTTTGTTGACCAGGTAATTATACCAGACAAGTCATCTGCCTATTTTCAGGTACAACCCAGGAGAGTACAGTGAAATACAAGTTCATACAGAGGACAGCATGATACAAGTTAGGCATTACACAGAATCAGGTAGAACCAGATGAGCATAACACAAGCAGTCAGTAAACACAGTTAGAATAGGAATAAAATATAGACATAGTCACCAAGGCTATGAACAGTGCATTATACAATTCTATACAGCTCAGAGACCCAAAAGCAGAGCTGCAGTCAAAGCATCACCTGAAACAGAGAGTAAATACACTATATACAGAGCAGAACCCAAGCAGGCAGGATACATCAGCAGGACCTGCACAAGGGTACCCAAAGAAGGATACATAAGTCTGGTGCAGGGGAACAAGGTTGGTTATGGTGGTTTAGGACAACAACATGCAGAGGAGAGCTTCAAGTAATTCCACATGGAGCTCCGAAGGCATGAGTAGGAGGGGGAGGAGTAAACCTGGGTGAGAAAGGAGTTCCATACACTGGGGGCACATGAAACAAAATTCCTGTCCCTCATTTGCAATCAAGTGGCAGGAACTTTGAGAACAGCAGGGCCCAATGACCTAAGGGAGTAAGAAGAAGAAGCAGCCAGTTTGAGGAGCTTAGCCAGTCCTGGGGTGTGTGCCAGTTTTAAGAACCTTGTCCATGTAGCTGTCCAAGACAAAATTCATGTGGTTGGGTGGGGAGAGCCAGTCAAGTTTGTTATACAGGTCACAGTGGTGGGTGAGGCGAGGGGCAGCAAGTGCAAAGTGACAAATGTTATTATACGCTATGCTCCACCTAGAGTGACAGCCTTTACTGGCACTATACTGACAGCCTTAGACAACAAACATCTCTACAGCAACATACCCCATAAGGGAGGGATACAAGCAGATAATGTACTACTTGAGATCACATGACCCTATCTTGCCTCCCCAACCACATTTGTTTTAACAGCTAACTTCTTTTGCTTTGATACAGTATCTTATTCTCAGTGCAAAGGAACAGCAGTGGGGACACCTCCTGCCTCAACTGTTGCAAACCTGTACATCAGACTCTGGGAACAGAACTCCATCTGATACTAAGGCACACACATGTAAACTAACTGGAAAGAAAATAGACAGTAAATTTATCATAAGGGACAGCTGAAAACTTAAGCTAAAAGAGGTTTTTGAAATATGTAAATATAAGTAACAAAAACTTAAGATTCAGCATGGTACAAAGCAAGAGAGAGGTCCACTTCCTGGTTGTCTTGAAAATTCTGAAGGCCACTTAGAAACCATTGTGTTTGCCAAACCAAGGGACAGGAAAGCACTGCCAGAACATACAAGCTGCCACCAACAGCACCTGAAGGACATTATTGCCATCAGCCGGACATTGCAGGTAAGAAGAAATTGAAATTGCAGCTGTGAGAAGGAATTTAGGTTAAAATAAAATAATATGTGCATTAAGTCTGACAAAAGAAACTGCAGACCAGAAGTAGTTGCCAAATATTTTAAAAGAGCATCAAACACCTAATGAACTGATATTTTACAAACAGGAAATATCTCACAAACAGATCAAAAAATGTCTAGTACTTGTTACTGAATTCAACAAATAAGCCATGCAGTGGTTAAATTATTAATAAGTATTGGGAAATCCTAGAAGCACAGCAAACACTAGGGGAGTACACAGAAAATAAGTCCTTGACTAGTTACAGCAGAAGCAGAGCAAGCACTGAGGAAGTATACAGAAACAAGTCATTGATTAGTTGCAGCAGAAGCAGAGCAAGCACTGAGGGAGTACACAGAAACAAGTCCTTGATTCTGTGTGGTTCATAGCTCAGTGCTTATGTTACATACTTTAGCTGGATGCCGTAGGTTGTGCTTGGATACAGAGGCCAGACCAGTAAGTAGGATAATGCTGGCAGGGTACTAGTAGCATGAAATGATTCGTGCTTAGGTACTTTAGCATAGGCATAAGCAAGTCAGTGATTATAGTACATATGAACTGGATAATATATGCAAGGTGCTTAGATGCTTGAACTGATGAGTCACTTGTTATGATTTGATAGTTTGGCCTTTCTCTGTATCCCACCTGTAGGGAGGAAGCTTAGTCCAGTATTATGAGACCCCCCAAAAAGAATTATGATATCAACGATTGTTTTGCATCCAACTGATGGAGTCAAGTAGGAAGACACCCCAAAGAAAATGAGAGCAGTATTATCACCTCCTCCAACTCTGGAGAGTGTGACCAGTATCACACAGGAGAGGGAAAAAACCCTTGGAGGAAACCTTTGAGGACTCATGGCTACTGACCCACCCATCCTTCTGGGCATATTAAAGGAGAGTAATCCTAAATATTCTAATCAGCTAATCCAAACCCCAAGTTGTAGAACCCAATTCAGAGAAACAGAGAACTGAAGATGTACTGAATCGTGACAAGTCAGGTGAATAAAGCAAGCATCCATTCTAGTAAGCTCCAGGTTCGATGATCCATGAGCAAACTAGAATGAAGTAAAGTGGAATCCAAGGTTGATATGAATTTGTAGCGATGAGTTGCAGGCAGTGAAGCACTCCAGCAGGTGAGGGTGACTTCATAGAGGATTTTCAGAAATCAAAGGTTCATCATCCATGTCCAGAAGGAGGACCATTGGGTCAAGTTCTGTATGGCAAGGTTAGAAAATGAAGACCATAGTGAAAAGCACAAGAACTGGCATATGCTGCTTGATTGGGAGGACTGAGCAGTAGGACCTCCAGTCTGGAGAGGGGAAGCAAGTATGTGAAGTAGATAGAGATTGTAGTGAATAGGTAGATATAAGTCAGAGTATTTCCAGGTCAAGAGAAGCGCAGTTGACTGTAAATGGTGTGTTAGTCATGATGACCTCTATGCCCTGTAAGGGTGAAGCAGGTAAAATGAGCAAACAATGTAAATAAGTGGACCTGGACGTAGGTCAGTTGTAGCAGTAAGTAAAGCTGCAAGATGCAGACATAGTAGCTGGAAGTAGCAGTGTAAAATTACGTACAGCATAAAGTCAGGGGTACGAAAATGATACTAGCAAGGGAATCAGAGCACTTCGTGTGGATCCAGATGGTTGTGTAGTGATGTTGACATCAATGTTTCAAAGTCAGAATGATACCATAGCTAGAATTAACTTATGAAGAATAGTCTGACGAGTCTTGAATAGTCAAGCTGAGGAGTCCTGGATGGTGGTAACTGAAGAGGTTGAATCAAATAAAATAGCGTTGTCAGAGGGTCTGAGAAACGTTAGAACATAAATCAGGATAGTGAAGTTCTTCAGGGTAAGCTCAACAAAGTGTCCTGGTTAGAGTGTAGCAATAGTAAATTCATTATTGAAATGGCAGAGCAGAGCATCCAAAGTAGATGATGAATGTCTAAATATCCAGATGCGAGTCCATAGAAAAGGAGCTGCTGGAGGTAGGCTGACACAGCAGGAATTAGGCGTATAAACTATATGCGAATCCCCAGTCACTGAGCGGGTGAGGCAGGTGTGGAGTAGAAGTAGTTAAACCCCGGCCCAAGGAGCGAAGCATAATCATAGAAGTATGTGAATAAGGTGCAATATATATAGGAGCAAAGGCCCGCCAGGTCCAGGAGCAGGTCGGTGAATGTGATGGTGAACCTTCAGCCCCACTGGGTGAGGCAGGTTGCAGGGATAAGCAAATCCAAGTTCTGGAGTAGTAGATACTGATCCAGTGAAGACAGGAAGCCGAATGCAATGGCAACTAGTGGAGGAAGATGGTAGTCCAACTTATAAATGAATACTTAGTCCAAGAATCCAATGAGCGGAATATTAGGCAACACAAGTTCAGCATTAGTTGAATGTTCCAAAGGCAAATAAGTCTTCCCTTATAACATGTATCCAGATGACCAGGACTCTAGACTCAGAATGTAAGCGACAAGTAGGTACTGATCGGAATGGCAAGGCTTTGCAAGGGGGCCTATACGAGGAAACTCAGAAGCAGACTGCTAGCCCCACGATCTGGGAGGGCATAGCAAAACCGGTCAGGCATGGTGAAAGTGGAGATGACAGTGGAAGTGCTGACAGCGGGGATCACAGCTCATAAACATAGTACTGACAAGGTTAGGTCGAATGCATAGACCAAGATATAGGGGCATAATTGTAGTAGAGTGTGGTTGAATTCCAGTCATGAGTGGACTGGAAGTAGATCCAAATGACTTGCAGGATCCCGGCACGAAGCATCCAGGAAGTGAAAGGGAGTGAAGTTCATATGAGTGTAGGATACACGGCCAGACTACATGCAGATCAGCCGATGGAAGTACGGAGTGTAAGATGTGCGGCCAGACCACACGTAGATCAGCCAGTACAGTAATAGAGAATGGCAGCCAAGCCCCATGAGGCTGGCATGCGCAGCTGGACCACACGTAGGTCATCTGGTTAGGTAGTAAGGAGAGGCGGCTAGCCCACGTAGGCTAGCGCGTGCAGGTGAACTCCATGTAAGTCAGCTGATAAGATAGTAGAGAGAGGCAGCTAGTCCCTTGTAAGCTAGCATGCATAGCCATACCCCTCGTAGGTCAGCTGTAAGATAAGTAGAGTGATAGTAAGCCCCACGTAGGCTAGCATGCACAGCTGGCCCCACTTAGGTTGGCTGGTAGGTAAGTGGAGAGTGGAATGGATTAGGTAAGGCATCCAGTGGAGAGCAGGAAGGGACTATAAGGCATGTAACTTGAACTGAGATTAGGAGATCAAAGTGTAGAAGCATTGCAGGCAAGCACGGTCCACAACATCCATATAGGGAATAACCAATGATGGGTAAGGCAGGTAAGTAGCATTGTAGGAGTCAAGGAGCATAGGTACTGGAGTAGAGCCATGAAGGGGATGATTCATACCTCCCCCAGCAGCAACCTACAATTAATATGAAGGGCCAGAAGGTGGAGCAGTGGCTCAGAAATAACTGGCAGTACATCTGCTCCCTAAGCAGTAAGTGAGTTTGAGTGCGGTAAATGAAGTCCCATGAAAGCTGGCATGGCATCATGTAATGCAGAGGCAAGCATAGTAAGAGACCTGCACCTGCAGCATCATCCTCAAAATATATAAACCACCAGGAAGGAGCGGAAGCAGGAGTCAGACAGAGCCCCAGGGACCAGAGGCAGAACATCCAACAGGGTAGCAGTCCGCCAGGTAGACATGGTAGTGGAGCAACATAGAACGGAGGTGCATGGGGAGGCAAATCCATGAGAAACGGTGGTCCTAGACAAGGTAGGCACCCGAGAAGCATCACAGCATTGCAAGCCAAGGAGCAGGTAAGAACACGCATAGCCATGTAGAGCAGAAGCAGCAGCAGTAAGGCAGGAGGTGGAATGAACGAGCACCAGTCCGGGCAACACACAGCATGGCAATGCAGCGGCGCAAACTGTGGCCATGAGGAAAGGATCCAGAAGGCAGCCAAGGAGGAGTGAGGCAGCAGGCTGGACCAGCAAGCAGGAAGGCGCAGAAGCCTAGGCATCTGGAGCAAGAGGAGAAACGGAACATGGCGGTGGCGGCGGTTGGCCGCAATGGCGGTCCGGAGGAGCAGCGAGGCAGTGAAGGCTGGCACCAAATGAAGAGAACCAGGCAGGCAACACATGCTGTGCAGCGGTAGCATGGAGTGGTGGCTGCTTGAAAAAGGGATAGTAGGAAGCGGGAGAAAGCAGCAGCAGGAGGCAGACGAAGTCACGCCTGAAAGGCAGGGCAGCAAGTGGCCACCAGTCAAGACACTGTGGAGCGAGGAGGAGCAGCGAGAAATACAAGGAATGAGGTAGGAGAATATGGTAGCAGGGGCACACAAGGAAGAAGGGAGGGGAGGCAGGGTGGGAGACAACATGACAGAAAAGCAGAAGACAACAGAAAGGTGGAGGGAAGGGGTACAGAAACGGAGGAATGAGAGCAGCTGAGCACCAGCATTGCAACGCCAGCGAGTGCGACTCACTCTAAGCAGAGCAACGGAGCCTGAAAGCTTATATTGGATGTGGGGGAGGAGCTGTTCCCCCACAGAACTACAGGCATGTGCCTTACAATTAGTTACAGCAGAAGGAGAGCAAACACTGAAGGAGTACACAGAAAACAGGTCCTTGATTAGTTACAGCAGAAAAAGAGCAAACACCAAGGGAGTACACAGAAAACAAGTCTTTGATTAGTTACAACAGAAGCAGAGCAAACACTGAAGGAGTACACAGAAAACAGGTCATTGATTAGTTACAGCAGAAAAAGAGCAAACACCAAGGGAGTACACAGAAAACAAGTCCTTGACTAGTTACAGCAGAAGCAGTAATATACAGAACAAGTTGCTCCACAGCTACTACACAGACAAAAGGAAAGCACAGACCCAGTCTCAACAAAATTTTAAATGTGGAAATGGTGTCTATTGCAGCACTACTCCATACACACCAGCATTTAGACATCCTAGGTCTGGCAAAAACCATAAGATAAATTCTTTAAATGTAACACACCAGGATCATACATATGCCTACATGCCCATGTGGCATGAACTATGTAGGGCAAACAAAAAAAAAAAACACTGAAAGCACAAATAAGGGAACATAAAACTGCAACCAAGACTAATAACACAAGTTATGCATGGCACAACATTCTAAGGAGGCAGGGCATGGATTCATAGCCTGACTCCTCTTTGTTTCTGTACAGGAAATGACTGTAACCTCAAGAGGAGATGATATACAGAGAAAACTCTTGCAATGGGAATCTTATTAAACAAAAGAACTTCAAACAGTCAAACAAAAGGGACAAACTGATGACTTGGTGCATTCTTGTTTTCTTTGAAACTTAAAATGACTATTTTTTTCACTGATAAAACTGATATATCAGTATGATGTGATTCCATCTCTAACACTTCTTTAACCTTGTAGGAATTATCTGGGTTGCAATGATTTATGCTTGTATGTAATTTGAGTATGACTGTGCAGTATGTGGTTTTTTTTTTTTTTTTGTCAATAATATTTTTATTAAATGAATTAAAAAGTACAATAACAGTTACAAACCAATCCAATTGCATGTACAAACAAATTTCACAAAACATGACAGCAATAAAAAAATGTTTAACAGAAATATGGCATGCAAGCAAACCATTACAAAATGTCACACTTAACCTTATCCCCCTGCTGGCATTTTGGAATTCCTGGCTGATCTGTTACTTGTATTCTTTGCAGAGGCAGCTATTGGACATGCTATTGGTTGGTGCTGTCTTTAATTTCTTTTTCCAGGTTTCCCTCATTTGCCTCCTGTTTGATTTCACAATGTTCCTGGTTATCAAACATGGATTTCGGTACTTCCACATTTCTGCATCTTAGCAAACAACCGACGTGTATGACTTATTGCCACTGTATGGTTATATTGCCTTTATAGCCCATTATACTTTTCTACAGTTCTTGGCTCAGTTTGCTGACTTGGCTTCAGTTTTGAACCTTTCCTTGAAGTCACAAATATGGGTTTCCCATTTATCCATTTTTGTTCACCCTGCACAATCCTTTTATAGGACTGTATTTAAAAGTCTGCAAACAGGTCTGTTTGTTGGATTACACTTTACTTAGTTACAAACTGCATTGCTGGCTCTTAACTTTGTAGTTATATTTAAAGTCTTTTTTTCATTTTTTTTAGAGGGTAGTTGCTCTTAAGTGCAGTGATATGCCCTGGAACTGATTTCATCTAGAGGATAGATTGACAGTGTTTTGGGTACTGTATCATTAATATACCAATTTGCTTTAACCTTCCTGTCTTATTTCAATTTGTCACATGCCAACTCTTTGCCTAAGTATATAAAGATATAGTCATTTTATGAAATATGTTTGATTATGCATTGCTGGTCCTAATAGTCCTGTGGGAATAGGGTTGGTTAATAGTGGTAGATTTGGGGTGTCCTCCGCCATTATTTTAATATGGGTATTAAAATATATTGATTTAGTCATCTATATTTTAGATTGAAATCTCTCATGACACTTTACTGTATGGGTGTTTAAGCCTCATAGTTAGTTTGTTGTTATAGTTCATTTACTAATGTAGAGTAATTAGTGTTATAGATAGTCACAGTTTAGTCTTCTGGTTCAGTAGTAATACTGTGTCCTGTAGTCTTAACTTGATTGGGGTGGGAGTATGGGTACTGTGCTTGTGACCAGACGACCATCATGCACATGATTGTTTGGATGGGGTGGCCAGTCATGGTTGGGGCATTCTGTCACAGTACATGTTTTACTTGATATATTAGATTGATCTTTGTTGTGTAGGATTTGGGGGGTTAAGTTCATTACTGATTGTTCCTGTTTGTGATGGGCAGTAATTTGATGTCTAGTAATATGTTTGAGATTTGTGGTCTGGCTACTAGTCATATGTTTCTTTCTTTCTTTGTGGGATTACAAATGTGAGGTGGGTGATTTAAGTGGGAGGGGGCATGGTGCTTTGGTACGGAAATATATAGCAGACTTATTGGCTCCTGATTCCTATTTGTGTGTTTATAGTAGAACTCATAATCTTTCTTTTTTATGTCTGTTTAGTATGTCTAATTTTAGAACATATGCTACATGGAATGTAAAGGGAGCTCGCTCCAGGTTAAAAAGGTACTAGATCATTAAACATTTGAAACAGTTGCACTGTGGCATCACATTTCTGCAAGAAATACACTTATTCTCTTCTGAAGACTTATTGTTCCATAGAAATGGAATTGGCCAAGATTTTTGCCCCTGAGAGTAATACCAGTTCTAGGGGGTGGCAATCTTAATTTTCAAACATGTTAGCTTTTAGTGTACACAGAGTATGGAAGACCCACAGACCATTATATTTTTGTTAAAGGTGTCCTTGAATGTTCTGATATTTTGTTAGACAGTGTCTATAGCCATAATATAGAATATAAAAACATAGAATTTGATGGAAGATAAGGACCAGTTGACCCACTTAGTCTGCCTGTTTCCCTACCTAATGGATAAGCTGCAGATCCTACTTAACCAATAGCCTAGTTCCTCCTACCACCCACTAGAATTGCCTTATGTCTGTTGCATGCATTCTTGAATTCTCCCACTGTTTTTGACTCCACAACCTCCTCAGGAGGCTGTTCCATGTGCATACAACCCTCTCCATGAAAAAATACTTCCTCACATTACTTCTGAACCATTCCCCCTCTATTTTCAAATTGTGCTCCTTTGTTCTTTCACATCTCTTTTTCTGAAAGAGGCTACCCTCTTGGAATTTGTTGGTTCCTTTGAGGTGCTTGAATGTTTCTATCAAGTCCCCTCTCTTCCTCCATTCCTCGAGGCTATAAATATTAAGCTCCTTTAGTCTTTCTTCATATGTCTTTTGGTGCAGACCCTACACCATTTTAGTTTCCCTCCTCTGGACAGCCTCCACCTTGTCTATGTCCTTGCAGAGATTGGGTCTCCAGAACTGCACACAATACTCCACATGTGGTCTCACCAACTGTCTGTACAGAAGAATAACAACTTCTTGTTTTCTACTGGTGATGCCTGTCCCTATGCATTTCAGTATCCCTCCAGCCATCCTTACTGCCTTCTCACATTACTTGCCCACCTTTAGGTCATCTGATATAACTACCCCAGGTCCCCTTCCATTTTTGTTGTTGTCAGTATCTCACCCCTCATTGTGTACTCTTCCCTTGGGTTTTTGTTTCCCAGGTGCACTACTTTGCACTTTTTTGCATTGAATCTAAGCTGCCATACATTTGACCATTCCTCCAACCTTGCTAAGTCTTTTCCCATCCTTTCCACCCCACCTTGTGTATCAACCCTGTTGCAGAGACATACTTTTAATTCCAGTCCTGCTGCAATGTCACTAATAAAGACATTAAAAAGGACTGGACCCAGTACTGAATCCTGCAGTGACCCACTAGCAACCCCCCTTTCTTCACTGTGGACTCCATTTACTATTACCTTTTGTGACCTGTTGTCCTGCCAGTGTTTTACCCAGGCTACTACCCTGGGAACCACTCCCCAGCTGGCTAATTTGTTTATTAATCTTTTGTGTGAGACTGTGTCAAATGCCTTACTAAAGTCTAGGTAGACCATGTCCACAGCCCCTCCCTCAGGGGCGGATCCAAGAGTCCTATAGATGGGGAAGCTCAAGTCAGATAAAAAATAAAAATAATAGGCTGGGGGTCTGGTGGGCCACCTAGGCCCCCAGAAATTTTTTTACATTTTGGTGCATTCTAGTGCATTTTGGAAGGTATTTCTAATGCAATTTCCACTCATTTCCTGCCTCCCCATGCTTTGTTAGTTGCACCCTAGCACCATCCCCAGAATCCCCACAGTCCACATAACAGTATGTTGCCCAAAATACTCTCTCACCCCCTCCAAAAAAAACACAAAATACCAAAAAAACTGCAGCTGGCCAGCAGCACATCTGAAACACATAAAAATGAAAAAAGTTGAAAGCGACTTGGTGATAAAGACAAATTGCAGACAAATTAAATGACAATTCAAGTAAGCAAGTTCACAAATGTCATTCATTTAAGCACATTACCATAAAGCCAACCCATCCCAGTTTGTCCTGCAGTACAGATTAACGTATCCCCCAACATTATCTCAGTAAAAAAAAAATACAATAACTATAGAAATATGGGAACAAAGTCACTTTGCTATCTAGTTTCTGAAAATATAATTTCAAGTCTGCTTGCTATTTTTGCAAAACATATTTTATTCTGTAGAACAATTTATTCCAAAGAAAATACATCTGTTCTGTAAATAAATGAAATATTTTTTGTTGTTTTAAAATGTCCTTTACTGGTATAACCCCATGGTATGAGGCATCTCATTTTTATGATAGGCTCAAGAAGTCAGTAAGCAGACAGAAAAAGAGTTTTTTAAACAAATATAAAAATGCATTTTTTTTTGTTAGCAACAGCACTTGCTTGCATACATCACAACTTGCCACCCCACCCCCATTCAACATATTAAACTACATAAACGAAATATTTGATTCTATCACTTTTTTCCTGGTTTTGTGACTGCCTGTGTCAATGAGCCAAACAAGGCCTTATGATTTCTTTTGCCAATATTGCTCTCCAAACATGCAGACACTCCTGCACATGCCATAATATACAGCAGAACACCTTCAAAGTCCCTATGTCTATTAATTCCCTCTGTGCTCATTCACACTGTACAACCATGAGACAACACAGATCAGACATACAGTATATGCAGAAGTTTTTACCTCAGTTCAAAGGTCTCATATACCAGTTTCTGCCTCTCCTGGTTCATGCTGTCACTGAGACCAGACCTGCCCCAGCATTAGTTTGTGCCATTCCCAGCATGGTACAGGAGGACACTACTCTTCAACTCCCTCTCCTGCAAATCCACACCAAAATCAAATTGCTATATAGGACAAAACTAGCAGTGACCTTAAACAATTTTAATGTTATGAAGTTAAGCTCCCCATAATAGACATTAATAACAGTAGTACTACATTTATTACACACCCAGTTTGATGGAACATTAATGTCCTGTCCAATCCCAGCAGCTGCCCCCGTGCTAGTTGAACCAGCATCTTTTAATTAGTGACATCGACTGCATTGAATTATTTAACTTCACCATTGGAAATGAATCTGACCGAGCCTGGAGCAAGAACTTAAGTACGGTACTACTACTGTATTCATTTCTGTAAGGACAGGGGCATCATCACTGGACACTCACACCTCAGATACTCTGATTTGCAAACAAGTTAAACAACTTAACTTTTCTGGAGGTGTGAGTGAGAGAGAATAGAGAGGAATATCATGGGACACCAGTTGGGTTGCCACCTGCCAGTTTACCTGGTGATCAGGTTTTCAGGGTCCCTATCAGGAAATTCAGTTTTGCTCTGTGCTGGTCAGGTTTTTAAACCATTTTGAGTGCTCACATACTTTTGAAACATATTTTGTCATATTCATTGTTTCACCTATATGTCCGGGTTACAAACAAGTTCTCTTGTCAATATAGCCCTTTGTTTGTGAAAGTAGTCAACTTGGGAGGTGTAAAGTATGGCCATTAACACCATTAACACTCACTTAACCTAATCTTTTCCACTGCAGCAAAGCTGCCCCCACCTTTTGTGACAGTAACAGAGCCAGTTGTCTTCCACTTTCATTTGCTGGTAAACATTATCCTCTCTAACAACATTAAGGCATTTTTAAATGTTTTAAATTATTTTTTTCCTCAAGAAAAAATCATGGGTCCCCAAGGTGCAGGGGCACAGTTTGCACCTAGCTAAGGTCAGCTCTGCTGGAGGACAGATGAGACCCGTGTGGCTCGGCCAGCTTTCATGGATACATTAATTAATTAATTTTAATTTAATTAATTTAGTTGTTTAACCAGGTATAGCACACTAAGCTGAAAGCTTTTTTACAGGAGCGACCTGGGAGCACAAGGAGGTTAAGTGACTTGCTCAGGGTCACACAGTATGCAAGTGGAAGCTGTGGGATTCAAACCCAGGTCTGGTCTGCTGGATGTCACCAGATTTGCAGCTCAGAGCCTTAGACCACTGTGCTATACTGCCTCAAGTATTATGCATTAGTACATACTGATAAAGAATGCAGCACCATGGGTTACTAATAGAGGAGCTCCATGATGGGGGAGCTATAGCACCCTTAGCCTTAACCTAAATCCACCTATGTCCCTGGTCTACTACTTTGGTCATCCAGTCAAAGAAATTGATTAGATTCATTGACATGACCTTCCCACTGTGAATCCATGCTGCCTTGGGTTCTGTGCCCCACTGACCTCTAGGCACTCAACAGTTCTTTCCTTCAGAAGTGATTCCATCATTTTCCCTACCACTGGGGTCAAACTGACAGGTCTGTAGTTTCCTGCCTCTGTCTTGCTACTACTTTTGTGAAGGGGAATCACATCTGCCATCTCCCAGTCCTCAGGTACCACACCATCCTCCCATGATTTGTTAAAAAAGGTAGTCAGTGGTGTTACTAGTTCTCTTAGTTCTTTTAGAATTCTGGGGTGAATCCCATCAAGCCCCATTGCTTTGTCTACCTTCAGTTGTAGGAGTTCTTTTAGAACCCTTTCTTCTGTGAAAGGACTGATTTCAACCCTCCATCCACAGGGCTTCTATTGACTGGATTAGGTACCTCCCCCTCCTCTTCCTTTGTGAATACTGAGCAGAAGTATTCATTCAGTAGCCCTGCTTTTCACTGTCCCTCTGTGCCCACCCACCTCCCTCCCTCCCTCTTTATTTAGCCTCAGTATCCCTCCCTTAGTCTTTCTTCTCTCCCTAATGTACCTATGAAAAGTTTTATCCCCCTTCTTAACCGAGTTGGCTATCTTTTTCTCGGTGTGGGCCTTTGCTATTCTGACTGCCTTCCCCACTTCCTTCTGCTTTAACTGGTACAGTTCTCTGCCCTGTTCCTTCTGTGTTTCCTTATACTCCCTGAATGCTATTGTTTTCTCCCTAATCTTCCTTGCTACAAGAACCCCCCTCCTTTTTATGGCCATGGGTGGCACCTACAGCCATCGTGCTTTCACTTGAAAAAAGGTGTTTCTGTGGAACAGTGTATCATTCCATTATGCAAATCTCTATGGCAGTTAAAGAAATATTCTCTTTTTTCTGTTTAATTAGAATGATGCACACAAAACTCGAAGCTGCTTTTCGCTGAGAGAACATTTGTACACCTTCCAAACAAATCTAACTATTTTTAAAACTATTCACAACAAAAATAATAAGGGCAGGATTCACAAAAGAAATGTGCCCAGCACAACCCAGATGCACCAGCGCAAGTCAGAAATGTGCTGTAGAATGATTCTCAAACAGGGTGAATGCGCCAACACAACCGAGATGCCCTGCACCCAATGACAAGTGTCATAGGTGCAATGCAATGATATGTGGCACATATACAGGGTTCGTACCCATGCATACATGGTGCAACCCGATTCACAGTGCAAATCCATGGCACATCCATGGGGCATTTCCAGTGCAAAGGCAAGATGTGCCCTAGAAAGATAAGTACAAAAGAAAGAGACTTAAGTCTAGCCCACCTACAGGTTGATGACTGAATTGCTGTAGCAGCACACTACCTGATCCAGGGGGGAGAGTGGAAGATAGAGATAGAGATAGAGATGGCCAGCCATCACAGCAAGCCAGAAAGACTGAACCAGAGAGCTGAACTGAGTACCTCACTGCAGAATAAACCCAGCAGAAGTGGCCATTGCAAGTGCACTAATGAGGAGGAGGAAGGCAGGGTGGTGGAAGGCTCCATAGGTGGCTGGCCCAATGGCGGTATCATGCCAGGCTGTCCTTTGAGCAGCTGACTGAGGTGGAGACAGTAGTCAAATACCACCTGAACAGGGCCATGCTGAGGCAGCTCTGTGAGTTGTGCATGATGTAATGCAGGCACTCACTGCACGAGGTCATGCCATACCTGTGGAGGCCAAGGTGACAACGGTCATGTGCCTGCTCGCCACAGGAACCTTCCAGAGGCCTACTGAGGACACCACTGGCATCTCACAGGCCTCTACATCCTGCCTCCTCACATAGTTCCTCACTGCACTGCTACCACAAGCTTTGGAATACATCAATTTCCCCAGCACACAGGTGGAGCAGACAGAAGCCATGCTGGGGTTCTACAGGGTGGCATATATGCCAGGCATCATAGGGGCCATTGATTGCACCCATGTGGCAAACCATGCACCACCTGGTGAGGATGCCACCACCTACATCACCTGGAAGGGATACCACTCTGTGAATTGCCAGGTGGTGTGTGATGCCACAGGGGGCATCAGCAATGTCTGCGCCACACACCCTGGGAGTGCACATGATTCATTCATATGGCACCATTCAGTACTGTGCATGAGGTTTGAGGACGGGGACATACCAAGTGGCCACCTTATATGTGCGTGTGACAGGGTCCCAACAGCACAAGAGGGCATCAAGGCCAGGACATAGGGGGTGGGCCATGGGCACCTGCACAGTGCAATACATGTGCATGGGCATTGGGACAGCAGGGGTGTGCAAGGGTACACAGGCAGATACAGGGAGACATGCAACGATGGACAGTGGAGTAGGGGTGCAAGACTGCCTACAATGGGGATGCAAGGGCCGTAGATTAGGACAGGTACACACACTGCTGAGGTCAGAGATGAGGATGGGGTGCATGGCAAAGTGTAATCCAATGTACTAATGGATACTCTTCTACCCCACAGGTGACGTTGCATATCCACTGAGGCCCTGGCTCCTCACCCCCTTCTGACAACCTGGGACAGAGGCAGAGTAGCGCTGCAATGAGGCACACAGCGCAATACACACCATCATTGAGTGCGTCTTTGGCATGCTGAAGATGCACTTTCAGTGCCTGTGTTGGTCAGGTGGCACCCTACAGTATAGCCCTGAGAAGGCCTGTGGTATATTCCTGGCCTGTTGTATGCTACATGACATGCCCTTAGACAGTGGAATACCTGTTGAGGCTGGTGAGGGTGACAGTTCCGGGGAGGAGGAGGAGGGGGGAAGGGAGAGGGCAGAGCACCCCTAGAGGGCCAGGACAGTGATGCTAGGCTGGGACGGAGGGACTCAATACTGATAGTCAGAGCAAGGGACCATCGAAGGCATGTGGTGGAAGAACACTTTGGGCCACGCAGGTGAGTATGCAGGTATGTATGTATGTGTGCAGGGTGTGCACCAAGGTGTGAAGAATGCATGCCATGTGCACAGTGGACAATGGACATTACACAGAGGTACACACAGGCACACACATGGTGAGGGACACACAAACACAGTGACACACACACACACACACACACACCAGGCATGCAGCAGCCGTGCACCACCTGGGCCATGCCACAGACGTCATGGGTCAGTGTGCACAGCAGCCTACACAAGGGCACAGTGGACACCAGAATGCACTCATCATTCCCATGACACAACAGTGGCACACAGACACGTGGGTAGTCCTGCACAGGTAGCACGGAATGGTGCCAGGGCTGCAGCAGGGTGGGTTCCCACCTCACACACTGCTACTGGCACCACCTGCAGGGTGTCCACTGCACACAGGTGTGCAAGCCTGCCACCACAGGCCTAGAGCCATGGGCATCACAGGGCAGTGCCATAGCTGACACAGACACGGGGGCGGTCTCTGCCACAGCTGGTGGTGGTGAGCGTGCCACCACCAGCCAGAGGGGGTGTCACCTGAGACCCTGCAGGGGTGTTGCACCGAGACTGTGAAGGGGTGGCAGGTGGAGTGGCTGAGCCATGGACAGTGGGTGTGGAGGCCAGAAGCAATGGAGTCAGCAGCAGAGGACTCACCCGGCTCTGCCACCAGGGTGTGCGAGACATGTTCTGTGGTGTCTGACTGGATACACAACATCCACAGTATGTTGCAGTTGTAGCTACTGCCTCTGCAGCAGCTGCAATCTACTCCAGAGCTGTGGCCATGCCATCTGAATGATGTGTGCCTCAGCCAGCATCTGTGCACACCATGCAGCCATGGACACATGCTCCTGGACCATCAAAGTCCTGTGGCTATGGAACCCACACAGAGGGCCTCCTGCCCCTCCATAGTGACCCACAGGAGGACAAGGTAGGCCCCCATGTTTTCAGCAGGTGATGCTTCACGGTGGAGTTGCCAACATGCAAGGGATGGAGTAGCCTGTCCTGGTGTATCCATGGGTGGTGGATGCACCGTGGCAGGCTGGGACATGGGTGGGGCTTGGTTGGGCAATGCCACTGAATGCCCATGGGTGGTGTCCTCCCGGGCCAATGAGGCTGGTGCGTGCACTGTGGCACCCTATGCAGGTGCCACCAACGTCAACGGCACTGCAGTTGGCAGTGGCACAGGGGGCACAGTACCCACAGCCACAGGCAGCTGTGCCACATCTACAGCCTCCCCCCACACAGTGTGGCTGTCAGTGGCAACTGGGGCCATGTTCACAGGCATTCCCATGTTGGGTGCACCTCCATCTGCTATGCCTGCAGAGGTGCTGAGGCCCTCCCCCTGCATGCCATTGGCGAGCACATGGAGGGCATCGGCATTGTCCACTGCATCATCCTGGTCATCATCAGGCAACCCAGACAGGCTCTCCAGCCATGTGTTGTACCCGCCGGCTGTCCTGCCAGTGCTGGCTGAAAGGCCCACAGGGCCCACCTGTGCCAGAGCTGTGACCAGAGTTGCCCTGGGATGTGGATGGTGCAGCTGAAGGGTCATCCATGGTGGTGTCGATGGCATTCCCATGAGGTGGTCCTGCATCATCACCCACGAGGGCATCACATGCAGCCGTGGCCATGGCTGCACCCTGGAAGTGTGATGGAGCTGTGGAGGGAAGAAGGGGGTACATGGTTAATGCACAGTACACATACATTACATTGGTGATGCACAACAGTAAATAGCCATCCACACGGCACCAAGGCTGCAGGCCTGACCACAGCGGTGCCACGGCATGACATGGCTAGCCATACCATGATGCAGTCGTGCCCGTCACCGTCCCATTATGCACAATGCACAGCAGTGGTGGCACCTGCAACATGGATGCACAGTGGCACGTGCCCCCGATGCAGTGGCATGGTGGCAGTGGCACCACAGGGCATGTCATGTCTGGCCAGGGGTGACTGACCCTACGTTGCTGTGCCTGAGTGTACAGGGGCAGGCATGGTGGCCTTGGCACATAGGTGGTGGCCATGTCCAGGGCACATGGCTACTCACAATGCCGCAACAAGCTGCCACCAGTCTGGAACCCACCACCGGGGATGCTGTGCACAGCTGTCTGGGACACACTGGTGGCCAGGAGGGCTTCATTAGGGCTCAGCTGTTCAGCTGTGCTTGGGCCACTCCTGTCCACTGGAGGGAGGCCTTGATGTTGGCCACCTTTTCCTTGACCCTCCTGTGCCTGTCATTCCAGTGCTTTCTGCACTGTGACCATGCGGTTATACGGTGCAATGGTGTTCACCTGCCTGGCCACCTCCTCCCAGCCTGCGCAATCCGGCTGCCTCTACTGCCAGTGAGGATGGGCAAGCATATGTGGCATGCCTCAATGAGTGCCCTCCCTCATCATGTGTGAAGTTTGGTCACCACTTTGTGGCAGCGTTTGCATACTCCAACATTGTGGCTACTGTGGGGAAAGCATGCCTGTGGCTACACATGTTCCTGCCTCACCTGCCTCGGTCTGTCAACCCCACCTGGACCCTTGCAGCAGGTGGTCTGGGTGTTGGTCTGCATGTGGGTGTCCTGGTATAGTGTGCGGCACCCCACAGTACAAGGACCATTGGAACAGTGCACCTGCCATGCTTGTCCACCAGTCCACAGCTGGGGTGCCTGTGCTGCCACCCCAGGGGGGCACATGGTTCTGTCCACTATGGACATGTCCTGGTGCCTCAGCAGCATGTGTGTGGCTGCAGTGTTACCATGCCTGACCAGGGTCCCACCCATGCTGCACCAAGGGGTGGCCCATTGGACCACAACCATGGGACAGCTGGTCACAATGTGTGCCATGGCAACACTGTCGTGTTGCCTGCACAAGTGTTGCCATGTGCCTCGGACTGACCAGTGGCACATTGCTGCATCCACCACACATGGCCAGTAACACCCAGTCACATATACCTCTCCACAGTACCACTATACAGGGCACAGTACCTCTGTGTGGGTCACAGGACCACTGTGTGCCATGTTGCATGGCCATATCCCACTGCAAACTGTACCTGTGTACAGCAGTACCCTATCCCATATGCTGACATGTGTGCACCATGATACTGAGACAGGTGGTCTGGACATGGCAGTGACCTGTCTACCAGTGTCCTGTGCATCCTGTGTACTGCACAGGTTCAGTGTTCAACATTATGGGCATTCGATCCACAGTCTATACATGTTGGGAGGCACTGTTACCCATGTGGTGGCCGTGGATGTCCAGAGGATTGCATGCACCTGTACATTCCCACAGTGCGTTCTGTAGCCCATGTCAATATAGCTGTGTACTCATCTTCAAGGCTCTGTTTCCTCTCTGTCACCTGATCTCACCCTGCAGCTTTGGGAGCATTTATGTCTCAAAGCATGCAAATGAGGCCTGGGCCTCTGGTAATGAGATGCTAATCAGCTGAGATGCCCATGCATGTGGAATGAGGTGGTTTAGGGTGCATTGTCTGTGAATTGCATAATTGCCACCAGCTCATCTCACTTTACAAGGAGCAACTCTGAGATGTGCCTATGATGTTACTGCACATCTGTCACGCATGTGTGATCACCATGTGCAATGGCACATCTTCCAGTATGTGCTGCTACACTGCTTCCACGATGCACCACTGCAGGACCACAGGCCATTGCGTTGAGTCCTGTATCGCACACTGTACACCCACATGAGTGGGACATGCTGCACTGGGTGGTCGTAGTGGCCATGGATCATGTGTTGTGTGCCATGGGTGGCTGTAGTGCATGCCATGCACAACATGGTGGCCGCACATGCATCACAGGTGTACAAACTGGCCGTGACCATGCCACGCCTTAGCGGTTGGTATCACGCATGCAGTGGTTCCTTTGACCAGTCATGCATCATGTACTGTGCGTGTTGTGCTACGCGTGGCTCTGTGTTTCACATGGCATATATCGAGTCCTCGATTGCGCTTCACCGTGTTGCGCTAGGCGACAGTTACTGTCAGTGGGGAAATGCCTAGGGTTGGTAGACAATCCCCTAGGGCCATGAACTGGTCCAGGGGGAGTTGCTGCATCTGGTGGCACTTGTTATGCCAGTGGAGGGCCAGTTGTTTGGGCAGGAGGACCTCCATGTGCCCAGGGCAGAGGTGTGGGCCTCCATTGCCAGGAGGCCAGTACAGAGCACTGGACTGCCACACACACTGGAGAGCAGTGCAGGCATTATTTCGGTGACCTCCAGAGGCAGGACCTGGGGAGACTGGGGCAGCTGCATCACCACTGCCAAGACCAGGTAGGTGTCACTTATCTGGCTCCTTTTGTGATGCGTGCTGGGTGTGTGTGTGTGTGTGTGTGTGTGGAGGCCCTCATGGGGCACCCACTTGGGCCACTGCCATCCTGCACACATGGCAGTGACTGTACCTGCCCAGTGCATCCCTGTCATGTGTGCTATGGGGGAGGTTATGGGCAGGGCTGTGGTTGCATGCAGGCCGCTGGGACTGCACATCTGGTCACTACTGTGTGCTGCATGCACGCATGCCTGGGTGGTGGCACTGTGGCAGTGCATCCTGCACAGTGGCACTGTTTGGCTGTCCCTGCTCCCCTGTGCACATCAGTGTTGCTGTGTGTTACTGGCACTGCTGTGTTGTCTCATGGTGCTCTCTGTCTGTTGTGTTTTGCAAGCCCAATGGCCAGGTGGAGGGCCATAACCGTCACTGAGATGTAGAGAAGGAGGCTCCTGGATGCCAGGCCTGGTGCCCTTGCAGGATCAGGTAGGTGGTGCATTCTGCTGCTGCTGTGGTCTGCTGCTGTGGGTTACTGATGGGTGGGGGTGTTGTCTACATTGAGGCCCTTAGTGTGTGTTCTCTCTGTCATTGCTGTAGGTCTCCAGGGATGACATACCATGGCAGGGGGTGGTGCCCAGCCTGATGTGGAGGGGTGGATCCATGTGGCCATCTAGACAGCCCTGTGGTCTGTTTCCAGGATGGTTCAGTGCCTGTCAGCTGCCCTGCAGAGTGTTCTTCATTGATTGCCCTTACATGGCCATGCACAGGTCTGGCGTGGCTGGCCATGGCAGTGCTAGTGGCCCCCTGCCTCTTCATGGGGCCTTGCTATGCTTACTGTTTCTGTTTATGGCTCCCTGATTCCTTGTTGTTCTGGGGTTTCTGTTGTACAGTTTTGTATCTGGTTTTACTGCGTTATAAACATGTTGCTATCAGCACCTGTGTCTGTGGGTTTCATTGTTCCTTCATCATGGTTGTTCCCGAGTGTCCTGCTGGCTTGCTGTAACTTGCTGCCTTGTGTGGCTCAGGGCATCCAGAATGCCCTTGTGAATCTCCTGTTGTTCCGTATGCTGTCCTTTGTCTGGGCAATTCACAGAGGGGTTGCACTCTGCACATCTTATTGCACATGCCTCTGTGAATCACTCTGTCTGTGCTCGGTGCATCTGACTTGCACCGGCGCATCCGGGTTGCGCTGGGCACATCTCTTTTGTGAATCCTGCCATAAGTGTGAAAGTTGTTCAGGGAAAAATTACCTTTCTCATGAGGGTAGTCACTAATCTGAATTCTTTATATTTTGTAAAATATGGTCTTCTGACCTCATTTTTTTTTTCTGTCTTAGTGAATACAGTGGGAGTCATGCCAAGCAAATGTAAATATCTTGGAAAGTATACAAGTTACCAATATATGACCAACATGCAAGTTGTTCAGGACAAAATGACCTTTCAAATGAGGGTAGTCACTAATCTGAATTCATTAGATTTTTTTAAATATAGCTATGCGAAAGGTGAAAATTGTGATGAAAAATGAAAATGCAGGTAATCAGATGGTTATAGTTTAAAAAGTGTTATTAGTGCAGCTTAATCAATAGGCTCATTTGAAAGGTTGTTTTGTCCTGAACATCTCTCATGGATTGTTTATGCATAACTCATATACTTTTAGAGGTACCTGTATTTATATTTGTTTTGCAAAACTGCTATGAAAAATGAAAATTGAGGTAGTCAGAGGGTGATACAGTAGTTGAAAAATTAAAATTCATGCAGCTTAATGAATAGGATCATTTGAAAGGTCTTATTGTCTTGAACAACTTTCATTCAGGTTTTTTGCCTGTAAATTGTACATTTGTAGAGATATTTACATTTGTTTTGCATGACTCCTAAAGTACTTCTAAATAGTCTTTGCTTTGAAAATTTCTACACCAAGACAGGATTATTTCCTTTAAAAGAAAGCTATGCCAAGGTCAAATTTAATTGATTTGAAAGTTCACTCCCTGACACAAGCTATAAACTAACTGAAGATTCATTTCAAAACCTTTTATGTGTCTGTGCTTGCATTAGTAAATGAGAATGATTAAAAACACAAGTAAAAATAAGCTAAAAGAGCAGCTGCCACCTTCAAGAGAACTTTAACAAAGTATAATATTTAGATAATGTTTAGCTTGTATTTCACATTAGTTCTTCATTCATTCTCCCCATTAGATATTGCAAGGTCATTTGCATGAAAACAAGATTTTTACTCCTGAAGAATTCCTCTGTTTCTGTTGCTGTCTCCCTACCTGAGGTCATAATGCACTGCTTGTGACATCACAGTTACTCTCATGGCAACAGATTGTGATGTCACAACAGGGCATTATGACTTGAAGCAAGCTCTAAGCTATAGAGGCATATTAACTTTAAAGTAACTGCAAGGGATACAAATCATGCATTCAAGCACATTTTCTCAATAAATAATGGGGAGGAGAAATCTAGAATATATATGGAATATGAGCAGAATTCTACCTGATTATTATGTTTTTCAGAGTTTTCATTGAGGTGTCAGTAACTCTTTAAGCAATACATAGTAAATCATGTAAAGTCTTATAAATATGAAAATATATATGTGTTAAGTAAAAACTAAGTTAGAAGACAACCTGCCCTACTGTAAGTTAAGCATTCACCGGCTGTTTCACACTAGTGCCAAATGTTACACAGAGTACTGTTTAGATACATTTGTCCTAAACTATATGTACAATATAGAGGATTGTCTTTGGGGAGTCATTCACAACAAGGATATTCTCGATCGAGAGGTCTCCTTGGCAATGTTAGACCTCGAGAAAGAAGCTCAAGAGGTTGTCCATTGCCAAGGAGACCTCGAGATCAGAGAAGATCCTTGTTTTTGAATGACTCCCCATAGACAATCTTTTATAGTGTATGGGGAGTCTATTCATGAGAAAACAGAGAATGGACGCAGAAATAAATGTTCACATTTTTTAAATCAAGCCTTACTTGGCTTCAATGTTGTGGCTCACTCCAGCGTTACTCGCTTCCACACCAATGCGGCTGCTAACTCGTGCATGCATGAATACGTTCAATCCTGTTATGCTGCACCGGTGACATACTCAGTGCACTACAACAAGATCGTGATGCAGTGAGGCAAGCACAACAATGCTGTTGTGAGCATGGATTTCCATGACTGAGGAAACACTAGCACGAACAGTAAAAGAAGGTGACAAGACTTTCTATAGATGCATTAGTGAAAGGAGAAAGTCCAGAGGGGGTATTGCTAAGCTTAATGGAGAAAAGGGAGCATGTGAGGAGGAGGACCCTGTAAAGGCATCTATCCTAAATAGATACTTTTGCTCAGTATTTACTGAAGAGAAGGTAGGGCAGGGCCCACAGCTCAGCATCATGGACACAGGGGGGAGGGAGGTGAGCACTACTCCCTTCACAAAAGAAAGGGTCCTACAAGAGCTTGCTAAGCTCAGAGTGGATAAGGCAATGGGACCTGATGGCATACATCCCAGGGTACTTAAGGAGCTAAAGGAGGAACTAGCAGAGCCATTAGCAGAATTGTTTAGTGAGTCTCTGAGCACAGGAGAGGTCCCAGAAGACTGGAGAAGGGCTTATGTGATCCCGCCTCACAAGAGTGGTAGCAGGAGGAGGCGGGAACTACAGACCAGTCAGTCTTACCTCAGTAGTGGGCAAGATTATGGAGGCATTCCTTAAGGAAAGGATAGTGCAACACCTGGAACCATAGGGGCACAGGATCCAAGACAGCATGGGTTTACAAAGGAAGGTCCTGTCAAACTAATCTCATAGATTTCTTTGACTGGGTAACCAGAGTGGTGGACCAAGGGGAGCAGTTGATGTCGCCTACCTTGACTTCAGCAAAGCTTTGACACTGTTCCACATAGAAGATTGATAAATAAGCTAGGTAGGCTCGGGTGGGTCAGAAGTTGGTCAACTGGGTGGCAAACTGGTTGACTGGCAGAAAACAGAGAGTGGTGGTAAATGGTATACAGTCAGAAGAGATGCAAGTCACAAGTGGGGTACCTCAGGGATCAGTCCTGGGGCCAGTCCTATTCAACATCTTCATTAGTGACCTCGCAGATGGACTAGAGGGTAAGGCTTGTCTGTTTGCAGATGACACCAAGATCTGCAACAGAGTAGATGATCCAGATGGGGTGGGCAGAATGAGAAGAGATCTGGATAAACTAGCAAAATGGTCAGAAGAGTGGCAACTGGATTTAATGCAAAGAAGTGCAAAATCATGCACATAGGGAAGAGAAACCCTGAAGCCACTTATAGGCTGGGAGGAGTTGCTAGCAGTCACAAAGGAAGAAAGAGACTTGGCATCATCAACACTGATGATCTAAAATCATCCAAGCAGACCTCTAAAGCAGTAGGTAAGGCTAGGGGGTGTTAGGGTGTATTAGTAGGGTATCACAAGTCGTAAGAGGGAGGTAATCCCTCTGTACAAGACATTGGTTAGGCCCCATCTGAGTACCGTGCAGTATTGGAGGCCACACCTTCACAAGGACATTAACCAAATTGAGGCAGTCCAGAGAAGGGCAACCAAATGGTGCAGGGACTGCATCAGAAGACATATGAGGACAGATTAACGGAGCTCAATATGTATACCCTTGAGCAAAGGAGGGAGAGAGGTGATATGATCGAGACATTTAAACACCTTAAGGGCATAAACAAGGTGAAAGAGTCTAACATGTTTAAATATAAGAAAAATAGCAGGACAAGAGGACACAGCATGAGATTAGAGGAGGCCGATTAAGGGGAATGTGAGGAAATTCTTTTTCACAGAAAGGGTAGTAGATGCATGGAATAGCTTACTACAAAGAAGTGGTGGCTATGAATACAGTGCAGGGCTTTAAACAGGCATGGGATAGGCATAAGGGAGCAATACAAATGACTATGAATAGATAGGTCACTGACAGAGCAAAGGCCGATGGCACATTTATAAGGTAGAAAAGAAATGGGCAGACTGGATGGGCCTTCACGGTCCTTATCTGCCGTCAACTTCTATGCTTCTATGTTTCTATGTGCGCGATCTTGGCAGAATTCAGTCAGTGGCTGGCCATGGTGGTGAGTGGAGGGCTGTGCCAGTTGCTGGGGAGGTATTGGGGTGTGTGGGGGCTCACTGTCGAGTGGGGGTGGGGACCACTAGACTACCAGGAGTTATGGGAGTGAAGGGGGTATTCTAAAAGGGGATTTGGGCTGAAGTCCACACCCAATGAGGGTATGGGTGGGCATGGGGGTTTCATAAAACCATTCTGCAGGCGCATCTGCCACCCACCCCATTCCACGGCTTGCAGCATACATGGAGGCTGCACACTACCATGCACAGATGCCGCAAGTTGCAGGGCACAGGCTCCTGGACTGTATTCATTTCTGCATCAGGTGCAGGGTCCAGGATGCAGTGGCCATTGCCACAAGCTGCCACTGTCACAGCTTGTGGCACACATTTGTGAATCTGGCCCAATATATCTGCAGATCTATAACAAGTCATTTATCAACCACGCAGCATCACTCCCACAGTGAAGACCATCACAGTGACATTTCCGGCAGTCGCTCTGATGGTCTTCGCTACCTGATACTGGTGCCACTTCTGAGGGCAGGGCTGTGGAGTCATCAACTTCTTCTTCTGGTTCCCCTGAGGCAAGAGCTTGAGGCTGCAGACTGGGACCCCTAACAGAAAGACATATATCTTCCTCCTCCTCTTCTTCACTAAGAATTTGGGCCCAGGAGTGAGCAGTCGTTCTCACTCCTGAGACAGTCCACTCTTCACTGGGCATGGAGGTAGACACCACCCATTCTAGAGTCTCTTGAACCTCATCTTCTCCTATGAGGCTAGGGCTATGACTCTCTCTCCATGGATCCACTGACTCTCCTTCCACACTGTCCATCTGCAACACAGACGTAGAGACATCACAAGGAATCTGCTCTGGCAGTAAATCTACACACTCTTCCTTTGTTCCATACTCTGCTGGGCCTCCCCCAGCAGGTTCAACCTGGTATTGTGTGCTGCTACATGCGGAGTCTTGTACTTGTGTCCAGGTGGGAGCCAAACAAATTTGTGATGTTCTAGTCAGACCTTGCTTCTCTAAACACCCTGAACAATGAGGAATCAAGAATACATCCCTTCCAGCCTTGAGGCACATTATGCATGCTCTCACAGGGTAGTTGGGCATCACAACATGAGATGACAAACTTCCACCATAGAAACATTGCTCAATTTCTTTAAGCTTGGCAACCTCCTCAGCTATCATAGCTCGAGCATGATCCAGGTAGTGGGATGGTCCTGAAGCCACGTTTGTAAATAAGCACACTAAAGTTCACTGTTACTGCTGAGTTCACTATACTTGGAACAGTCTCTAAAATGTCTCCCTGCTGCTGTGCTTACATTACTGCCCCACCCTGTAATGGCGCTGGCAGCATTCCTGGTGCATGAAGAATCTGATCTGACCCAAACAACTGCGCATCCAACTTTCTGCTACTGATAATTTGCTCAAACTGTGACGATTGCACTGCTTTCACTTCCTCAGCACATCTATATGATTTTTAGACTTTATGATTAGCTTTCAATTTTACTTGCTTAAAGTCACTAAAAGCCACAGTATTTCTAGGACAGAATTGCCTGTTTGTTGTAGCCTCCCACACAACTCCCAGTCTCTCTTTTGCTCAGAAAATTATACTGCTGCTGAATCCATAATACATGCTCACAGTCTATTGCTTAGAATTCTTGTTTGTTTTGATTTCACTTTACTGTCTTTCTTTGCAGAAACAATCAAACTTTTCACACACAGATCCAGCTGGCTTTGTTAAAATCACAACACAGTTTGAAACACAGTTTTGCTGAATGGTACTCACTGAATTAGTAGCTGGCTTTCTCCATTGGAAAATCTCGGCCTAAAGCCGATCCTGGAAGGCCTCTGGGTCAAAACGGGCTGGCGATCCCGCTGATCGTCACTGCTGACACCTCGCTTGCTTCCCTGCCAGTCGGATAATGGGTTGAGCCCGATCATGCACAGAAATAGTCTGTTTTTTTACAGTATTTAGAACGTTCACAGTCACCGCGATCACTCTCCTTGCTAACCAGCTCGCACACCACTCGCTCTCTCCCTCAAACACTGGGCAGCTCTCTGAAGCTGGCTGGGGGGTGGTACTGATTGCAGTCTCATCAATCACTCGACGCCATGCAAATGAGCCTTTCTGTCTCTTCTCGTGCTCTTTCTCCATGGCGATTGTCGAGCAGGCAAAATTTAAACGGCAAAACAACTTTTTTTTCTCAGCTGAACTTTTTCATGTTGGGAGCACCATTTTGAACCATTTCTTGTCAAAACTTGGCTAGTTCTTTAGCGACTTCCCCCCATTCACACATCAAGCATTTGAAACTTTCAGGGCATAATTATTTTGTTGTTTCCCTAAAGTCCAGAATACTTTTCTGTCAAAATTTGGGAAAATAACCACTGTAAATGCTCTCATTTGATGCAGGACAAGGGGAACACACAGTTTGGCTTTATAGTTCCTTGGTAATCAATGGCACAACACGCAGCAGCACATGAATAACAAGCACACAGTGGCATATATGGATGGCACTACTCTGATAAAATCCTTTTGCACAAAGCTTCCAGTTTTAGGCTACCAACTGCCAAACAGGCAAATGCTAGCCACAACCTGAGCAAACAAATTCAGTTTTCTCCCAAAATTCAAAAACACATCATCTGATGAGCCCTCATTTTTGTAACCTCCCACCCTTTGTTTAACTAGCAGGGCTTCTCCTCTCACCACAAGTGTCTAGGGGCAACAGAGATGGGTTGGGGTTTACATAAACTAGTAAACTAGTAAAAGGCATAAGGAAAAAGAGATGGCCACCATTAGGCTTGGTGGACCAGACTGTTATACAAAAACAGTCAACCAAGTGTGGCAACTACTTGGCACACACCTGGTGGGACCATTTACCTTGGTCAACAACCGAGGTTCCTTTTAGAAAATGTTTGATCACAATTATGCTAGGTTTGCACTTCTGGACAGGGGCACCCAGGTAAATCCAGACACAAGGAAGTAATAATACTGTCCAAACCCGGCTGGGATTCTACAGTGTGACTTTTATCCACGTAACAAAGTATGAATAATCACAAAGCAAAGATGGACCCCCTACAGGGCTACACATACTGGAATTGCAGATTCTCCAGGGTACAGAAATGCCTGAATTCCCATTTAGCATAGCCAGAAGGAAACACAAAACAGAAAACACTCTTTTTCTGAAATGGAGATTTTCACTCACAGCCAGGTACTGGTACATTTCCCATCAACTAGTCACACATGGCCAGTGGCAGGAGACTTTCCCATATTTCATGAGGAATGACTGTAGTACACACGATCACAAGGGAGCACATCCAGGCTCAGTACTTCCAGAACCCACTAAATTGGGGTAAACTGAGAGAAAACAACCCACATTCAGGGGTAAACACTTTTCTCTGGCATTGGCCATTTGCACTAAAGAAAAAATAATAGGTGCCCTTCAGAACCCATAGAGGTAAACCGGTTACTCCAGGTGGGGGGGATCTCCCACCTTTTGTTTCCAAGCTTATGCTCTGCCATTCATCTGGTTAATAACACCACACTGCTGTAGAAACACTGTAGATGCTGTCTTTAAATGTAAATCACACTTAACATACTACACACACACACACGCACATCTTAGGTGTCAGAAATTAAAAGTTCTGTACTTGGATGGTCACATGCTGGACTCCAGTGTAGGCAGACACTTTTAAACAGAAAGTCTAGGTGACAGGATCCCTTTGTCAGAGAAATTCACCCCTAGGTATTGCAGATGAACCTGGGCTTACACAGAGAAACTGTACTCACAACAAATGAAGATGTCCAAGGCAGCTTCACCAAGCAAGTAGATCAAGAGGGTTGCCCCTAAATCCTGGAGTTTGCCCCCATGCCTCCTGGGATGGGGCAAATAAACCTTACTGGCACAGGTCTCCACCACTTCAGAAAACTATCTTCTTTGTTCTTCTTCTAGGGTGAGAACAAACTACCATGAAAACGAAAGGGATAGCTCTTTGTCAGAGCTAAACTGAGGAGCTGCATAGCAGCTGTAGCCTCCTTTTAAAACTCCACTCTACTGATTCCTCACTACCAACTGACTGAATGTTCCAATTCACTCTAAAGCCAGCTGAACAAATGTGGCTTATGCTGCTGCGAGTGTTTTATGACTACATCATCACTCCAGCTCAGCTGAGACTGAAAACAGAGTGTGATGGTGTGAAACCAATTTACCTGGCATTTCACACACTGCCTTCCCTGCCTGCCACTGATTCTAACTGGGATTCTAGTAACCAAAGGGAATAATGGGGTTACAATAGCACTGTCTTTCTGCATTTTATTCCCTTCACTACACTCACGTTCTGGCCTCCCAATTCCTGGCGATGGTTAAAGCAAGTGGAAAAGGCAGCAGCCAATTTCACTGTGAGAGGCACAGAAAGAGAAGGAGCAGGAGAAGTGAAAACACAGCGATCAAGTGAACCTATGTACTGTGGAAGTCAGTGCAATCATCTCTGTGTTTCTGTCCCTGTTTCTCTCTCTGTTGTTAGAGGAGTAACTCACAAAGATAGCTAGGCAGTTGGAGATTGGTTCCTACCCTGACGATTGCTCCTCGGGCTGTCTCCAGTGCTGTGTGTACTTCACATTCCCCCGATTTCACCATGTGTTTCTGGGCTGGTTGTTGCTATGTTCCCCACATGGCTCCATGGATAGCCATGCACCGCCCCATGGATCTCCACTGATCTGCATCCTCTCATCCCAGATATCCCCTCCATAAAGTTAGATGCTATCCCACAGACAGGTCATGACAGTATGTCGGAGAAGTCATTCTAGACAGCAGGGGCACACTGTTACTGTGTCTGAGAGAGTGAGAGAAAGCACTGTATTGTTCATTATGGGCACAGAGAGGCAGAAAGAGGGAGAACCACAGAGCGAGATATTAACCTGGTGTCCATCCTGCAGCATATGTGGCTGCTCTTGCTGTTGTTAGCTCTTCTTTAGAGAGCATCCATGCCATGCCCTTCTAACAGACAGATTTCAGTCCCCATGGTTAGTTTTCTTTCCTCCACCAGTACTTGTGTCCACTTAATGTAGACATAGTGCCAGCCCCCACCAGCTGATGGTGTCTGCTTATTCACTCACCACCCTTTTGAGGCATGAGAGGGAAGGCAGAGCCTGGTGCCAGCATCTGGAGGGGGCAGTGCATATTCTGACTGTCAGTGTGGAGAGAGACAGTAGGTCCTGGCATGCTGTACAGAGTGAGAGAGTGTGTGTCAGAGGGAGCAGCTCAGTGGGTGCTATTCAGCAAGTGACATCAAGAAAGACAATGACAAATGGACAGAGCTGCAGTTGTCTCTACTGAATTTCTATATATGTCACAGAGAGATAGAGACCCACACAAACAGATACAGTGGCACACAGGATATTGCAGCAACTTTGGAACATTCACTGTCTCTCCCAGTCCTGCTGTCTTTCTCTCTCTCTCTCTCACTGGATTGATGGACAGACAGACAGCACAGTGTAATAGTGACTTTCCCAGACACAGCAGATCCCAGCAGCTGTACTTCACAGTGAATCTCTGTCAAGGCAATCTACTTTTTTGCAATATGTGTGTACTGTACAAAACTGCATGGTGAATTGTTTGTGTTTTGTGCTCAGTGTTCCAAAATTCATCAGCCTCACCACTGCACAATTCAGCACTGTCAGCACCACAGAAGTTATGATGGTGGAAAAATAAAAATAAAACAAAAAAGTCCCTATCTTTTCTTGACTTTAGCATGTTTTCCTCCTGTTTTTTTCCTCACTCTTGTTACACAGCATGTTATAAGTACAATAACCCACTCCAAGGTGTACGGCTATTGGGGCTTAATCAACACCTCAGGTGCTGTGAGGTCATTCAGCCTGTAGCCTCATGCCATTCCTGCACCCTAACCATTAAGCTACAGGTTCACATGGCTAGCATGCCTGAGGACCTCCTTAAATCCACACATACCTTTTCTCAAATGTGTTGCAAAATCTGCAACCAGGAACATGTCAGAAATATAAGCTTCTCTCAGGTACTCTAACCATATGAGCCTGTAGCTTAATGGTTAGAGTGCTGGAACAGCATACCAAAGGTCTGAGGTTCAATTCCCAGTGGGCTACACTTTTCCTTTCTCATTTTCCATCCTTGATTTAAAATATATACCTTGTAGGGGTTAAACTGCACTGAGAGAAATTTATATTTCTGACATGTTCCTGGTTGCAGATGGAGCATGACTGACCAGCTGGAAGGCAGCTCTCCTCTCTGGAGAGTGACTGCTGCCCCCTCCCATAGTCCTGCTACCACCAGGTGGAGGCCTGGTCATCAGCGTAGGTGATGTGGGTTATATGCCGTGGGTGGGTACTTAGAGATGCTGCATACGTGTGTATGTGTGTCTGAGGTAGTGGGGCTGGGTTACATGGAAGAAAATGGAAAAAAATACATAAGGAAAAAATATATAACCCTCTTGAAGTAAATTTATCCCTCCCCCCAGTGTGCTATATAACCAAAGAATGGCATAAATGTTACACAGTCATTGTAAATATGGATTACCTTTCTGGGCATCTTTAATTCAGTAATCATCATTAAAATAGGAACCTGAAAAATAATTGACATAGTTTACAACAATGCACAGAGCAACTCCCATCTGGAATAGAAAATTTGAAGACAATTACGGATTCACCATTTCTTCCTGGTGATCACTCTGGGACACATACTTCTCAACTGTCCCTGATTTTCAGGACGTCCCTGATTTTGACTCAAAATTTTACTCTGTCAATCCTAAAATTGATGTTTCCATGGTTAAACAGTGGGGATTGTAAGCACAAAATAATGTCAAACATTAAAGTTACAGACTTGTTCCTCTTTAGAAAATGCATTTTGCACTAAGCCCCATCTTGTACTAGCATTCTGGGTGGGTATCTTTAATTCTAAAGATGTGTCCCTGATTTTGGTCCTTTGTCCCTGATTTATTTATGCCTTGTCCCTGATTTTTGAGTCAGAAGGTTGAGAGGTATGCTGGGACAGTCACATCCAGCAGCTTTCTTGTGGCAGTGTTTTGATCTGTGTCAAAGGGGCACCCAGCCAATATTCTTACTCCAATATTGAAAGCGGCAGCTTTACAAAGTGGTGGGCTGGATTTGCTAGTTTTTTGAGGCCTTTTGAAACTGGAAGAAGATAAAGTGACAACAGGGAGAAAGGAACAAATAGAGGGTTGGATTAATGCAAAAGATGGCTTCTGCTGAAAGAATAACCTGGGGGAATATAAAGATATACCAGATACTGACAAAAGCACAGAGACTGGAACAGGAGAGACATGTCACTTAGAAAACGGAAAGCATAAGAAATTCCCAAGAATTTTTAAGAAAAGAGTGTGATGCTGTTTGTTGTCTAGAGCTATTTTATGACTTTTAGTGTGGAGAATGTTATACTAATTATTTAAGGGAGTTTGGGGATCATATCTCTGTGGTAGAGGTGATTGTCTTTTGTATTTTATATTACTTAGCATGACTTCTATAAATTCCCTTTGAAAAATGTTGTTTGGTTAGCAGCGAAGCTGAAAGAAAAGTATGGTGCTAAGAAACAAAAAGAAAGTCAACGGGCAGAAGAAGGTGAAAAAGTTAAAAGGAAATTTGGGGACAATGGTATAAGATAGTAAAAATAAAAAGGAAATGGAATACATAAGTCCCCGGAATAAGGGATCTCAGAGGACATATATAACCTCGTCTCCCATCACTGGCAAGACTGGGGATATAGGGGAGAGGATCATCCATTATTAAAAAGTATTAGAATTTTAGAATCTCCAACATCAAAAATTTTCAGTAATTCAGCTCCCCCAAAGATACATTTAAGTGACATAATTCAAGTAGAGGATAGCTCTAAATTATTAAGCAATGAAGGAGAGAAACATCCCTATCTTAGAGACTACCAATAATTTTTTACCCCATATTTGAATAGACAACGAAAACTGGACCCCCTAGAAGAAAGAATGAAGATGGCTGTCTCTGGTTTAAACAAGACTTAGAGACTAGGTCAAAGGAAGATAGCCAAAATATAAAAGAGGAAACTGGGACATGTTTCTCTGAGTTTAAACAGATTTTTGAAAAATAACTTAATGAAATAAGAATGGCGTTCTTGCAAAATAATTTCCTGTTGAAGGAAATATTAGTAACACTAAGGGAAGCTAATGAAAAGAAAGCTGATATTCCCAGAGATAAGAAAGGGGATAATTTACACACCAGAGTAAATGGTAATCAAAATGAGCAAACATATGAACAGCCAAGACAGCTACTTAAAGTTGCTCAGGAGAAATGTGAGACTGTTAATAAGTTATTGGATAAACAGAAAAATAATAAATTAACAACTTTAATGATTCAAGAGAGGGAAAGTTAAAAAAACTGAGCAAGTGGTGAAGGGACTAAAAAAGAAAGGAGGGTTAGAGGCAAAGGACCAAGTTTGTAAAAAACAGCTGAAAAAGTCTTGTACCAATGCTACCCAGATGGAAAAAAGAGAAGAAGGAAAGCCTAATTCAAAAGGAAAAAAGAGGCAAAAAGAATTATCAAAGAAAGAGAGTAATATAAAGGAGGTAATGGTTTCTAAAAATAAAAAAAAAGGCTAAAAATAATCATCACACGGAGGGAGGAAAAAGTAGACACGATTTTCATTAAAGGCATTCCGGTAGCAAAACGAGAATCCCTTTTGCTAAAAATAACAGTATATAATATATTAAAAACAATTTTGAGGGGTAAGCTAAAATGGAATGACATACTATTAGCATACAGATACAAGGTAAAACCAACAGAGGGAAAAATCTGCTTAGTGGTAAATTCCGCTAAGCTTAGAGAAAGTATATTGGATAGTTGTATTCATTTGGTAGATAATGGGATTCATTGAAATGATACTCTAACCAATACTCATGTAACACCTGAAATAATTTATAACAAGGGGCAAGAAAATACAACTAAAACTAGAAGGCAAGTATGCATAACTAAATAAATCCAAAAAGGTGAAATCAAAGAATACTCCCTTAAAGGTACACCAGAGAAAGAAGTATTTTTACAGGGTAGAACAATTTTGGGAGAAAGAATTAATAATTGTGTTTTGGAATCTGGCTCTGAGAGCATGGTAGAAATTGAATATGGTAATTGTACGATCTCCGGGGAAGGGAAGGAAGTGTCTGGTGGAGAAAGTTTTTATAGTAATTGACAAGGGCGTATATCCTGTCAAGGAAGAAGGAAACAAGTTCACCCTTATTTAGACCACAATGGAATGGATAACAAAATAAAGTTATTCCCGATTCTTTCATGGAATATTGCCGGAATCCTAACTAAAATAGAGGATAAATCCTGGATTGAGGAGATTAAGAACAACAATATTACACTTCTACAGGAAACCTGGCTGAGAACTAATCAAGAATATTTCATGGAAGGATATAGCAAATTCGAGCTCAAGGGAGAAAATCCCAAGAATAATTGTAGTTGGAATAAAGGTGGCATTATGACATTGGTTTTAACAGATATAAAAATGGAAAATAAGTCCACTGTTATATATAAAAATTACAGTCTTATCAATGTTTTTTGTTTGCCCCAAGCCAACCTGTGTATTTTGAACATTTATTGTGACCCTTCTTTGTCATTGCAAACAGTGGTGCAAGAACTGGAAGAAATGCAAAGAGAAATAACCTTACTTAATGAACAATATGATGATATGATTATTGTAGGAATGGGAGATTTGAATGCTAGACCACTAATTGGACATATTTAGATGCAGACATGCAGGCAGAAGAATTATATCAAGTAATGGAGATAGCCTGGGAGTGGATCCCAGGGTGGTAGCCTGGGTAGCAAACTGGCTGCACAACAGGACACAGAAGGTAATAGTGAATGGAACACATTCTGAAGAAAGGAGGGTCACTAGTGGAGTATCTCAGGGCTCGGTACTGGGTCCAGTCCTCTTTAACATCCTTATAGGTGACATTTCAGAGGGTCTGGAGGGAAAAGTATGCCTCTTTGCAGATGACACAAAGATCTGTAACAGAGTTGATACATGGGGGGGGTTGAAAGGATGAGAAGGGATTTGGCAAGGTCAGAGGAATGGTCAGACACATGGCAACTTAGATTCAATGCAAAGAAGTGCAAAGTAATGCACCTGGGAAACAAAAACCCAGGAGAAGAGTACACAATAGCAGGGGAGGTACTATCAACAACAAAAATGGAAAGGGACCTGGGGGTAGTCATATCAGATGATCTAAAGGTTGGTAAATAATGTGAGAAGTCAGTAAGGAGAACCAGGGGATACTGGGATGCATAGGAAGGAGCATCACAAGTAGAAAAAGGGAAGTGGTTATCCCTCTGTACAGACAGTTGGTGAGACCGCATCTGGAGTACTGTGTGCAGTTTTGGAGACCTCATCTACGCAAGGACATAGACAGGATGGAAGCAGTCCAGAGGAGGGCAACTAAAATGGTGCAGGGTCTGCATCAGAAATCATATGAAGAGAGACTGAGAGAGCTTAATATGTATACCCTTGATGAAAGGAGGGATGGGGGGACATGATAGAAATGTTCAAGTACCTCAAGGGAATCAACACAGTCCAGGAGGGTAGCATCTTTCAGAAAAAGAGATGTGTAAGAATAAAAGGGCACAATTTAAAGATAGAGGGGGGACGGCTATGGGGTAATGTGAGGAGATTTTTTTTTCACAGAGAGAGTGGCGGACACATGGAACCACCTTCCTGGGGAGGTTGTTGGGTCTAAAACAGTGGGGCAATTCAAACATGCATGTGACAGACATAAGGCAATTGTAGTGGGGGGTGGCAGGAAGTAGGCTGTTGGTTAACTAGAATCTGCAGCTTATCCAGTAGGTAGGGAAAAGGGCAGACTGGGTGAGCCAAGTGGTCCTTATCTGCCGTCAAAGTCTATGTTTCTATGTTTCTGTGTAGGTAATAGAAATCTGAAGGAAAAAATGCTTAATGCAAGAGGTAAATTGATCTTAAATTGGTTGTCTAACAACTTTTTATGTATTGTGTATTGTGTATTATGTATTGTGTCCACAACTGAAGCAAGGGGTTCAACCATATACTCACCACATATTTCCAGGACTCCCCCCTAGCAACAAAAATGCCGAAACTGTGTTATATATAAACAAGCTAAAAAAAATAGCTAATCAGATTCAATAAAGTCAACCCCCCAAGCTTGTAATCCCGATACAAAACCTTTCTCTTAATTGGGTTTAACCTACTACCCTACACTAGCTGAAATGTTTGACTAAGGAGAGTAACATCCAGAAATCCCAGAAGTGGAAAACCAGCCCCACATAAGTTAACTGTGGTAAAAAGAAGGTTTTGATCACCGATACTTTTTTTCTTAGTCTGCTGCCATCGCTTCCATATCTGAACTTTTTCATTACTGTTGGCCAAAACATCTTGTCAATTTTCCTTAGCCATATCAATATTACCAAATTTTAACTCCAGAATAGTAATGAAAGTATTTGTCATGGAGATATTTTGGTATGTCTTCCATCTGTACAGTATCATCACTTAAGAGAAACCCACAACATATATTATGATTTAAAGCTGAACCCGCCATTTGAGAAAAATGGTGAACCACTTCCAATGCACATTCAACTGAACTTTTATCTGCAATTAGAAGACACATACCGTCTGCATAAGCCAAGGTTTTCGTCAACCCCACTACTCCCGAAATCTGAAGACTCTTAATCCGACTCGTTTGCTGAATTAACTTAAGTAATGGGTCTAAACAAAAAATATATAAAATTGGACTCAATGGACACCCTTGTCGAACCCCCCCCCGATTTATATGCACAAGCCGTCCCACATGCCTGTTTATCAGCAAACTTGAGGAAGCTATCGTATATAACCTCAATAGCCAGGTAACAAACATTTTTGGGATTCCACATTTTTCTTGCACAAACTGTAAATATAGATGGGGAATTCTATCAAAGGCTTGCTCCTCATCAAGACTGATTACATACCCTTTCAATTTATGTTGTTGGCCTTGTGAAAAAATCTCTCACAACAAAATAAGATTGTCAGTAATCTTCCTACCCTTAATTGAAAAAACTTGGCTATGGTCTATAACAGAAGGAGCAACAGTTCCTAACCGAAGAGCTAACATTTTCATTAAAATCTTAAAATCTGTATTCATCAGACTATGTTGTCGCCAGTTTTTCAATATCTTTCTATCTCCCTTTTTATACAAAAATATTTGAATGGCTTATCCAAATTGTGGTGCAATATCAGTTCCATCCAAAATTGAATTAAATACAACATGTAAAATCTCCACCAAATCAGACAAAGGTTTTGTAAAATTCTGAGCTAAGGCCATCCGGCCTTGGAGTAACATTGTTTTGCAGTGAACTAATTAATACTTGGATTTCCAAATCTGTGATTGGTTCTACAAGGCCCATCAGCAACTCCTGTGAAATTAGTGGAAAATTACAAGGGGTCAGCATATCTAAGATCATATCTCTTGTAACATCTGCTGTAGTGTACAGTTGTTCCATATAATTAATACCTTCAGTCATTATAGCCTCTGCTTTCTGTATCACTTCCCCCTCCCATGTAATGAGGGAGTCCATGGATCCCTGATAAAGTCTAGCTTTACAGCTTTCATAAATACCATCCACAGTTGATTTACCGGGTGTATCTATTCTATGTTTGTACAGCAGAGACATCGCTCTGCTGTATTGTAAAGCCTTCATTTGCCGTTTCAACATCTTTAACTGGTCACCATATTCTCCATATCCTTCATTTATGTGCCAGACCACTCTCATGTACTGTCCTCGTAGGTTCAAGTACTGCAGATATTTCTCAGAGTGTAAGTGATAACCCCATGATTTCATAGTGTGTTTAACATCACACTTTGTCTGAATCAGGGTTTTATTTAACTCTAAAAATTGATTAACGTTTTGCTCAGAAAAGTGCTAAAACATTGTGAAAATGCATAGCACTTGCCTGACTGTGTTGGACAAACATAACACTTCTAGAAAATCTATATAAATTCTTTCTGAACAGTTAGTAATGTCCCAAAAAAAAAAAACTGCTACTCAATTATTTAAAACCCTGTGAATCCACCATCTGGTAATATTATCCTCCAAAAATGCAGTGGACTGTCTTGCCCTCAACAAGTGCTGTACCTGTGCAGTACATACTACATCTGTCAAAAGGTGTTATTCAGTTTCCATATATCCCTACCTCTCTGTACATCTCCCCCTAGGGGGAGAACCAAACTTTGACCATTAAATGGTCAGAAGTTTCCAAGGGGCCAGTCAATGCAGAAACACATCTCAATGAGGGGGAAGAAAAAACATGATCAATTCTATTCACAAGATGTGCCCTATAAAACGTGTACCTACCAGTAGCACAAACGCTCTGATAAGCATCAGTCAAACCACTCAAAGTGAGAATATTACGTAATGCAGTAACATCACAGAAGGTTTTTAGAGTGGTACCCCTTTATCTAACCTCATCAGACCACAATTAAAATCCCCTGCCCAAATTAGGAGACTTGAGGTAAACAAAAATGACAATTTGCATAAACAAATCTACCCTCTCTTTCTTGGTCTGAGATGCATAAATGGTAATGATACGCCACTGCCTATGAAGGTGTGTAAAGTCTATCAACATCATTTTACCCATACACAATTCCAGCACCGTAGTGATACAGAAGTCCCACCCCCCACATCATTCTAAAGCTAGAAGAAAAAAAGCAGGTCCCAACACCATAGTTTTCTGGCATTTTCAACATCACTGATAGTGTACAAACGAACATCCAGTAAACAGGCGATATCAATGCCATAATCTTTAAGAACAGAAAAGGTAACCAGGCATCTCCGGCTGTTCTGAATGCTATTCACATTAATAGTAGCAACATTATAATAATAAAAATCAGCCATGGAGAATAAAAAAAAGTAAAACTTTCCTCACAGAAACTACAACATCCTTCAAGTCACCGCCTGTTTACCCAGGTGTTAGCTATGTCTAGGTGTCGTCCCTAGCTGTTTAGATTTTATCCAAAGCCAAAAAGCATTCTTCATCTGAATTGGTGGAAATCCCTTTTTGAGAAGAGACCATAGAAGAGGATTCAGAGTGGTCACCTCCATCTGAATCATAGGTCTGCAACACCTCATAGGCATTTGAAAGTTTCATTGTCTCTTTCTGTTCACCTAGATGTTGTACTTTAGCTTTAGGTTTAATGTTTTTCATCTGTCACTTTTTTGATGCCACAACTGTGGTCTCAGGTGGTGGTATATCTTGTAAATTCTGCTTCAGGTCAGTCCTTGGGTCTGCAAATACAGCAGCCTGATCAAGTTTTTCTGGTACTAAATTCTGTGTCACATTTTGCATCATCCCAGTCTTGGTAGAAGGCTAGCATGTTACTACCATGCCATCATCTCCAGTGGGAAGAGAGGGGATGTCACAAGGGGCTGGGGCTATATCTGCCAGATGTGTTGGATTTAGCAGTTGTACCTCTGACACAGCTGCTGCATTCTTTTTTATGAACCTTTTTCTGTGCACAGATGCTAGCATTTTGAGCCTTTTCCACCTGAAGTTCTTGATTTAGTCTAGCTGATCTGTTATGTGTAGTCCACTCACAAGATCCGTACACATGGCCTGGAAAGCCACAAAGGTTACATGCTTGGTCATTAGTACAGTCTCGGTTGGAATGACCATACTCCATGCACAGAGTACACTTTACTCTATCACAAACATTATGTAGGTGCTGCTGTTATCCGCAGCAGAAGCATGTTTTTCATCTGCCCTTGATAAAAACAATGACTCCTCTCAGTGCCCCCCCCAAAAAGCACTAGGAAGGTGTTTTGGGCTCTGTGGGCCAGTTTTAAGACACACCTTAAATTTCCATCCTCTCATCCAGATGTGTTCATCATCCAGGATCGAGGAGGATCATCTAATACATCACATAGTTTCTGAAGCCAATATCTAACATCATGCACTGATACCCCCTCATTTCTGAACAGCAGTGATGTGTTTAATAGCAGGTCTAGCAATTGGAATAGCATAGAAAGGCATCCAGAGGGCCAAATGCCTTTTTTTATCATACATGGATCAAAAGCAGTCCAGTCCAACTGGAGTTTTGAAATTCACATCAAAATTCATGTAATCAGAAGCATGAATTAACGCATATATTTCATTGAAAAAAAAATCTAAAAGAATCTTTAAGCAGTATTTTTCCAATATGTAGTCCATCAGGTGGGAGAGGCAGGCCACCAATGTATTGAATGCAGACAGCATTCTTCCATTGTGCAGGGATTATATTTGTAAATCCAGTATCCTTCCTTCAGAACTGTCTCCACAATAAGGAAGGTTGTACAGGTTCTGACTGTGGTTCACAGATAAAGTCCGAGTCAGCAGCTTGATCTCCCCAAGAAACCTGGTCACTGGGGGCCATGGCCTGAGATACAAGAGGGGCCTCTAATTCGACATCGTCGGGGGGTTCAGCCTGTGTTACAATACCAGAGGCAGTGATGTCCTGTTAGAATTGCACAGGATCCTGCATATTCTTGCTGTTTAATCCAGGAATCGGTGAAACTGTTTCATCTGGAATCCACCTCCCATCAACTTTTTTCCAACCAGCAGCAATCAGGGTTGAATCAATATTTCTAGCTTCTGGTTCAAGAGACCATGAGTTAACCTCAGAACATCTCCTCCAGGGATCTTGAACCCCAACAGACCTATCCACATGCAGTATAGTTTCTGTAATCAAGTCATCTGTGTTTTCAGTAAGTTTAGTAATTTCAAGAGCCTCTGCACATGGTGTGACTATATCATGTTCATTACTCACTGTGGAAGAACTATCCACAGAAACCTGTAAAGTATCTGCAATCTCCTCCAGCCCACCCACTCCCATAATTTTCGCCACATCACCGAGCGGCCCTTCTGTACCAATACAATGAGGAGGGCTGCCACTACATGGTGTGTCAGTTACAGCAGGCACTTCCTGCAAATGCATTTTAGCAACATCCATAACCACCATCTGTTCCATGAGTGGTTGCATCCTTCCACCACCATGACCCAGAGTGGAAAGGACCATCAGCAATTGATGTTGTTGTTCAATATTACTAAGGACGAGACAGGTATAACCCAAAAACACAGGACCCCATGCAGGGAGGTGAAACAAGGTTACAGATAAGAAAACACCCATGTATGAGTGGGTAACAACAAACCAGCCAAGCAATATACAGAGCATCAGTATGACTACAGACATCGTCAGACATGGAGAGAGCAGGAGAAACCAGAGCAGGAATTGGGGGCAATTGCAGACATCAGGAGAGTTCAAGTAAGAGAAAAGTGCTTTTTTGAAAGAACAGTGAGAAGGAGAATGCTTGATGTTGGTGAGAAGGGAGTTCCAGAACTTGGGAGCAAAGTGGGAGAAAGCTTGCTCACCCATCTTAGTAGAGCAAAAAGGGATGGTGAGCAGGGGAGAAGCAGAAGACCATAGATGACGAACTTGAGTAACAGGGTTAAGCATAGCTGCAAGTGTGTCGGGACAGGGTGGATGGGATAAGGAATCAATAAGGCTTCCCAGAGTGTAGGAGCACAGATCATAAGGAGACAGCCAGTTCAATGCTGAGTAGAGCAGACAGTGATGGGTGCGACAGGGAGCCGACAGGGCAAATCTGCAGATGTTGTTGTATGTGGTGTTCCATTTATGTAGATCAACACCCTTGGCATGAGAAAAGACAGGAAGAGCATATTTCAGCCCAGGGAGCAGGACCCCGTGGGCTACTGAAATCCTGGCTGTAATAGTGAGTGAGTGACGTACCCTGTAAGTGGCTCCAATCCTGGAGCTGACGTGTCTACAGATCTCTTTAATATGCAAGGCGAAGTGGAGTTGGGGGTCAAGAGTCACCCACAGATATTTAAAGGATTTTGTGTTTGTTAATGTAGATCCATCAAGGCACTGGACCTACAGATGAGGGGATTTGGTGTTGACTTTTCTTAAGGACCCACACAGCATGGTCTGAGTCTTGGGTAGATTAAGAATCAAACGGGTAGAGGATAAATAATGAAATTTATAAATGTATTCAATTACATTTCAATTGGGAGAAACGATCACAGGAGAGTTAGATAATCACATCACATGGGGCTCAGTAACTGTTACCTTGTATATATGTTAGCTCAATTTGTTGTTCCCCAGCCTTTGATAAAAGACAAGTTGTCCAAAATATGTGAGGCATTTGATTTTATAAAATAAAATGTATTTTGTAAAATGTATACATTTCTAGTGAAGGCGTGTCCCAATTTTTACACATACCAGAGGTGGTGAGTGCTGGATTCTTTTCGTATTATGATACGTATTGTTACCTTGAATGTTACAGTGGCTTATCATTTTGCAACCATATGCATTCATCGAGTTCTCCATGCTGACATTCTGGAAGGATAGCGTCATGACCTTCATGAACGGTGATGACGTGATTACTGATGCTCTGCCATTTAGCTACACACAGTTCAGCATTGCCATCACTATTTACGGCACACCCGTACATACGATTTTTAATGGACAGTACACAATTTGCTAATGCCTTACATATTTTTTTTTCTTGCTGCCTGACTCTATTTTCTTTACAGTTCCTTATTAGTCATGCAGAAACAAAAAAAAACTGAAAACCAATAAATAAGCAGCATATTACATCATACTCAACCTCCTCATAGCATATGATTACTAGCAAACTCACTACTTTGAAATCAGAAGTTTAATACATAGTCATTGTGAGTGCCTTACACAGGTATCTCCAAAAAGTACATGGCTAAAAGAGACAACAAGGATTATATCAGTAGTAGGGAAGCAATGGAGGCTGTGAAATGAAACAACAAGCAGGACTGCAGATAAGGGGAGTACCAACCTATTTTAATCATCTTACTTTAGGAACGGTTTTAATAGCATTTGTTAATGAGTAACTGTATGCATGCAACATTCGTAAGTACTCCACACTCCAGAAAAAAGTGCTCCATAACATAACTGGTGAGTCAGAAGGCACATTTTTAACAGATGTACAACACTCATAACAATCCCAATGTTGTTTTCCTCACAGTTTATGAAGACTGTTGAAAAAATTACTCCTACTGCTCAACATTATCTAGATTCTGAACTCGCAGTTAGTGAGAGAATGCTGAAATATGTATGCCAACACAAACCCATGGTTTCTGAAAGGCAAACATAGGGTCTTCAAATGTATGATCAAGGCTCATGAATGATGAGGAGGAGGAGTACAATTTACCATGTTATGATGTGCATATCAGGAAAAAGGTGTGAGATATTGATGATGGGGTGAATTTACAACACAGCAACATCTTCCTCTTTATCCCAAATCACTTGGATCTCACTGATGCCACAGCAATAATGTTATCACCTACTTCTGATGGATAACTGATGGCCAGTTGCATCCCACCCAACATATCTAACCTGTCAACCTTCACTTTGGATTTCAGTAAGGACATCAACAGCCCACATTAAAGGCTAGTAAACAAGTTGGGCATCTTGAAAGCGGGACCCAGGGTTGTACACAGAGATACCTAGCAGAGGCTGAAATACTAAACAAGTACTTTTGCTCAGTTTTCATTGGGGATGGGGAGGGTGAGAGATCAAGACTCACTAACGGAAGTATTCAGGGAAGGGATGCTGACACCAGACCATTCATGGTACAAAGAGTCCTAGAACAACTTGGGGGGGGGTAAAGCAGATAAAGCAATGGGGTCATATGGGATCCAAACCAGAGCACTAAAGGAACTCAGGGAAGTGCTGGCAAAACCACTGGCTGCCCTTTTTAAGGCATCAATACAGAAGGGGGTGGTACATGAGGATCAGAGAGGGACATATATCATCCCTAATGATGCATGACGCAGAGAGGAGACTACTGGACACTAACACAAACCTCATTAGTGGGGAATCTCGTGGAGTTCTTAATCAAAGAGAGGATTATGAAGTTTCTGGAGGATAGTGGAGCAGAGGATCCAAGGCAGCATGGATACACAGCAGGAAGGTCCTGACAGATGACTCTCATAAAGTTCTTTGACTGAGCAACCAGTGAGGTGGAACAGGTAGGGGCAATGCCTGTGGCCTACCTGGATTTCAGCAAAGCCTTCAACACTTTGCTGCGCAAGACATTGTTAAATAAATTGGAGACACTTGGAGTGGGTACTATGGTGGTACCGTGTGTTTGGGAACTGGCTAAGGGAAAGAATTGAAAGAGTGCTGGTAAATATCATATCTGAGGGGAGAAGGAGGTTACCAGTAGTGTGCTACAATGGTCAGTGCTAAGGCTAGTGTTATTCAATGTCTGAATTAGCTACATTACATTGCAGAGTATCTCGAGGGGAAAGGTGTGCCACTATGCAGATGGCACCACAATTTGCAACAGGGTGGACACATCGGAGGGGGTGAAGAAAATAACAAGGACCTAAGTCTATGAGAGGAGTGGTTAGATCTCTGGCAGTTGAGCTTCAATGTTAGAAAGTGCAAGATCAAGCACCTGGGTCATAGGAATTCAAGGAAGGAGTACTGGATGGGTGAGAACATTTTGGTCACTACAAGTCAGGAGAGAGACCTGACAGTTATCACATCTGATGACCTGAAGGTGAAAAAATGGGGGACCTGAATATTCCAGATGTTAACTGCAGCACCTTTGCTGCAGCCACATCCAAGAGCAGGGCCATTCTCAATGCCCTATAGGAGGAATGCCTCAAAAAGCTAGTGCTGGAACCTACTTGGGAGGGAGCAATCTTAGACCTGGTACTCTCAAATGGGGACAGAGAGAGAGAGAGTCTCAGATTTAGAAGCGGGTAGCCATCTGAGAACAAGTGATCAAACAGTGTGGTTCATGATAAACTTAGCTGTATAGTCAAGCCATACAAAAGTGAAGGTACTGGAATTCAGGAGGGCTGCTTTTGTCAAAATGGGAGAAGGCCTCAGAAAAGCACTAGCAAACAGGCAATAGGGTGGGGTGGAGCAACAATGGGGCAACATCAAAAATGCCATCACGGAGGCAACAAGCCTTTGTGTGAAGTAAATAAATCAAAATGAAAGAAAAAAACACTATGGTTCTCAAAAGAAGTGGCAGGAAAGGTTAGGGAGACACAGACAGAATTCAGGAAGCACAAGGAAACACAGAAGGAGCAGGACAGAGAACTGTACCAGTTAAAGCAGAAGAAAGTGGGGAAGGTAGTCAGAATAGCAAAGGCCCAAACTGCGGAAAAGATAGCCAACTCACTTAGGCAGGGGGATAAAACCTTTTATAGGTACATTAGGGAGCAAAGAAAGACAAAATGTAAAATATTCTACTAAATTGGCAAAAAATAAACTAGAATTTAAACTAGCTCACACAAAAGACTGTCACAAATCTCTTTTCTCCTATATAAATAATAAAAAAGGTGTATCAAGGACCATTGGTCCCATTATAACCAATGGCTCTTCTCTGTCTGATATAGAAACCTCAAATCTCTTTAATAAGTACTTTTGTTCTGTCTTCTCTCAAAAATCACCTATTAGTACATTTAAAGTTCACCACGTATATTATCATAGTTTCTATCCAACTGACATTATACAGGCTATCAAAAAACTAAAAAAAAAGTACTAGTCCGGGCCCAGACGGTATTCATCCATGGTTTCTGATCGAAACCTCTATAAATACTTCTATACCTTTGTCAATTATTTTCAATAAATCCTCACAAGAAAGCATTGTACCAAATGATTGGAGTTCAGCAATAGTTACTCCCATATTTAAAAAAGGCAATAGAGGTTCTGTGCAAAATTATTGTCCAATTAGCGTGATCACAGTGGCTGGTAAATTAATGGAACGAGTAATGAAGTCTCAAATAGATCAAGATGGTAAAAAATTAGGAATTTATGATTCAAATCAGCATGGGTTTACTCCCAAGTATTCCTGCACCACCAATCTGATATCTTTTTACAATAATATAAGTACTCTACTAGATGTGGGTATCCCTACTGATATAATTCTTTTGGACTTTAGTAGAACTTTTGATAAAGTCTCACATGAAAAACTCATTATTAAAATGCACAATCTAGGTTTGTCACCCGATATTGTCAACTGGACTTTAAACCGGTTGACAAATCGTTCTCAGAGAGTCAAAATTAATGATATCTTGTCTGATTCGGTAGTGTGACAAGTGGTGTGCCACAGGGGTCGGTCTTGGGACCAACATTGTTTAACCTCTTTATCAGTGATTTACAAAGAGGGCCAAATAACTTCATAGTTAAATTTGCTGACGATACTAAATTGGAAGGCAAGGTTAATAATCAAGAAAATATTTCTGCATTAAAGAAGGATTTGGAAAAATGAACACTTTGGGCAAATGAAAATCATATGCAGTTTAATCAAGACAATGTTTAGTAGTGTATTTTGGTGTAAATAATCCAAAAACGATATATCATATAAATGGACTGCCACTTCACTGATCAAATTGTGAAAAAGATTAAGGGATATATGTTAATAATAAACTTACATCAAATGATCACTGTGTTAGAACTGCTTACATGACCAACAGACTTCTGAGGCAAATAGAACGCATTTTTGTTAATCGCACTGAACAATGCCTTTTTCCATTGTATTGGGCATACATTAGACCGTATCTAGACTATGGCTCCCCCGTTCTGGAACCCAAACCAAAAAAAAAGACATAACAATTCTTGAACAGGTTCAACGGAGAGTAACTAGAATAATTCCAAGATTAACAAACTTGGATTATCAGAACAGATTAAAAAGCTACTGGTCTCTTCTCTCTTCAAACTAGAAGATTAAGAGGTGATATGCTTATGGTTTTTAATTTAATAAATTCACCAGATCTAATGGAAAATGTGGTCTAACACTCCAAAAGGAGACATGTTCTGAGACTGCATAATAAACAGCTTGAAGTAAAAACTTATAAAATCAGCAAAAGGGGAAACTTTTTTCCAATAAGAGCATCCATTGTATGGAACATCTTGCCACAAGAATTGGTAGAGGCAACTAGTGCCACTGTCTTTAAAAACAAATTAGATGTTTGGCTGAGGGATAATAGATAAATAATGTCCCACGTAGTGTGGGGAACAGTCTCGATGGGCTCTGGCCTTCTTCTGTTCTTTCATACCAAGTAATACCATGTAAAGGGAGGGGTACTGAGGCTGAATAAAGAGGAGGGAGGGTGGGTAGAGAGGGACAGTGAAAAAGCAGGAATGTCAAACAAATACTTCTGCTAAGTATTCACAAAGGAAGAGGAGGGGAAGGTACCTAATCCAGTCCATAGAAGCACTCTGGACTGGGGGGGGGGGGTTATCAGTCCTTTCATAGAAGAAAGGGTTCTGAACAAAATCCTAAAAATCAAGGCGAATAAAGCAATGGGGCCTGATGGGATTCACACCAGAATTCTAAAAGAACTAAGGGGAGAACTATCACTACCACTGACTACCCTTTTTAATAAATCATGGGAGGATGGTGGTACCTGAGGACTGGAGGAGGGCCGATGCGATTCCCCTTCACAAAAGTAAGAACAATACAGAAACAGGAAACTACAGACCTGTCAGTTTGACCTGAGTGGTAGGGAAAATGATAGAATCACTTCTGAAGGAAAGAACTGTTGAGTACCTAGAGGCCAGTGGGGCATAGGACCCAAGGCGGCATGGATTCAAAGCAGGAAGGTCATGTCAGATGAATCTAATTGATTTTTTTGACTGGGTGACCAAAGTAGTAGACCAGGGAGGGGCTGTGGACATGGCCTACCTAGGCTTTAACAAGGCATTTGACACAGTCCTGCACAAAAGATTAATAAACAAATTAGTCTGCCTGGGAGTGGGTCCCAGGGTGGTAGCCTAGTAAAACACTGGCTAGACAACAGGGTACCAGTAAACAGAGTCCACAGCAAAGGAAGGGGGGTTACTACTGGGGTACCACAGGGTTCAGAACTGGGTCTGGTTCTTTTTAATGTCTTTATAAGTGACATTGCAGAGGGACTGGAAGGAAAAATATGTCTCTTTGCAGACAACACAAAGATCTGCAACAGGGTTGATACACAAGGTGAGGTGGAAAGGATGAGAAGGGACTTGGCAAGGTTGGAGGAATGGTCAAATGTATGGCAGCTTAGATTCAATGCAAAGTGCAAAATAATGCACATGGAAAACAAAAACTCAGGGAAAGAGTACATGATGGGGGGTGAGATTCTGACAATAGCAAAAATGGAAAGGGACCTGGGGTAGTTATATCAGATGACCTGAAGGTGGACAAGCAATGTGAGAAAGCAGTAAGGAGGGTTGGGGGATACTGGGATGCATAAGGAGAGGCATCACCAGTAGAAAACAGGAAGTTGTTATCCCTCTGTACAAACAGTTTGTGAGACCACATCTGGATTACTGCATGTAGTTCTGGGCCATCTCTGCAAAGACACAGACAGGATGGAGGCTGTCCAGAGGAGGGCAACTAAAACGGTGCAGGGTCTGCACCGGAAGACATATGAAGAAAATCTAAAGGAACTTAATATGTACAGCCTCAAGGAAAGGAGGGGGGGACATGATAGAAATGTTCAAGTACCTCAAGGGATACAACAAAGTCCAAGAGGGTAGCATCTTTGAGAAAATGAGATGTACAAGAACAAGGGGACACAATTTGAAGTTAGAGGGGGGACAGTTCAGTGGTAATGTGAGGAAGTATTTTTTTGACGGAGAAGGTTGTAGATGCACTGAACAGCCTTCTTGAGCAGGTCATGCAGTCAAAAACAGTGGGGGATGTCAAGAATGCATGGGACAGACATAACGCAATTCCAATGGCGAGGTAGGAGGAAGCAGGCTGTTGATTATCTAGGATCTGCAGCTTATCCAGTAGGCAGAGAAATGGCAGACTAGGTGGGCCTAGCGGTCCTTATCTGCCATCAAATTCTATGTTTCTCTGGTACCTTTATGTTATAGTGTATGCACAGTTTCCAGTGGATCAATTGTGTTATGTTGTTCTTTCCGTAGGCAGGCATTATGCCACGAGTACTTCACATTCAGCCACAAGATGCACAACTGTTTCTTGTTTTGTACTATGAAACTTGCACTTGTCTGTTCTTTCTATGGATTTTGTGAACCATCTTCTTCACAGTCCACTATCTAGGGTTGCTATTATCAGTATCTCATCTCATGCCTTTAAATTCACCTCTTTTCAACCACTCATGGGTCAGGTCTTTATCCATCTGTCGTTTCAGCAGCTTCCTGTATCTTCCACTGTAATTATGGGCTTTCCAGTTGTTCTTTCATCTCTGTTGGTCTTTGTCCTTGTATTCCTTTTTCTGATTCTTTGCACTTTCTGTTGCTGGCTCTCCCTCTCTCGGGGTTAGTGTCTCCAAATGTTTAGGGATTTCTAATACCGTGGCAAGAATGGACCCTATTCTTTAGCCAGGGCATATCCAAAACTCAAGAAAGTAGTAATGTATTAATCTTTGATGTTTACTGAGAGCGCTCTTCTCAGCACATGCAACGTCCCCAAAATGGCTTCCTTTTGAAGTTCATAAGGTGTCACAAGTATTGGTAGCATATTTAAATGTGCCTGAAAGTTCTTTTTGATTAGTTCCATTGCTCCAAGCACTACTGGAACAATTTGTGAGTCCTTATTCCACATCAGTTTGGTTTCTGGCTGCTTGTCTTGGTACTTCATGATTTTGTGTCTCTCTGTATGCAGCACACTGTAGTCACTAGGGGTGGCTATTTCAATCAGCAATGCTACCTTTGTTCTCTTTTCATGTATTACAATATCGGGTTTTCTTGCTTCCACTTTCTTGGCTGTTGGTATTAGGTGATCCCATGTGATCATTACTTCTTCATTCTCTGTGATTCTTTGTGGTTCATGTTTCCAGTGTCTCTCTGCTACCTGTATGTTATAGTGCTTGCACAGTTCCCAGTGGATCAATCTTGCTACATTGCTGTGTCTTTCAGTATCGAGGCCTTCTGCCATGGGTACTTCACATCCAGCCACGACATGCGCAACTGTTTTGTAATTCTGTACTACAGAACCTGCACTTGTCTGTTTCTCCTGTTTTTTCTATGGATTTTGTGAACCATCTTGTGCATAGCCCATTATCTTATGCTGCAATTATCAGTCTCTCATCTCGTGACCTAAATTCACCTCTTTTTAACGACTCATGGGTCAGGGATTGATCAACCTATGGTTGTTCCAGTAGCTCCCTGTATTTTCCACTATAATTACTGGCTTTCCAATTGTTTTTTCTTTTCTTTTGGTCTTTGTCCTTGTACTCCTTTTACTGATTCTTTGCACTTTCTCTTCCTGGCTGTTCCTTATCTACTTGTGGATTGACATCAATCTCTGCTACCCTTCTGAAAGCTTCTCCTAATTTGATGAGTGAAATCATCTTAGGCTTATTTTCTTCATGACACAAGATCTTGAATATATTTGGGCCCAAGGATGTCAGTAAGTATGTATGTAGCCCCACTATTGTGGATCTATCTGTGTAATCAATCTCAATGAGGCCCATGCCTTCCTCTGACCTTGGGATGTATAATCTTGGCATGCACTGGTTTTTGTATATTAATTTGTGAGCATGAAACATGTTTCTTATTTTTATATCTAGCTGGTTCAATACTTTCTGTGGCCAGTCTATCAGACCAAAGCTCTGTGATGTCACTGGAAGGGTGAGTTGGTTTATAGCTTGCACGTTATTTTGTGTTGTCAAAGCAGTTTTCAGAATTAGCTTCAACCTTCTAAAATATTCCTGGCTTACCTTTACTCTCATTTGCTCATGTCATGATGTTGCTCCTTCATCTATTCCCAGGTATTTATACACTCCCTCTTGCTCAAGTTCTTTTATGTCACAAACCTCTGCCAGGTTCATGTTTTCTTTATGGGTTAACTTTCCTGCTACAAATTTTGCTTTGGCACATTTGTCTAGGCCATATGTCATCAGAAAAGGTCTTAACAATTGATTCTCACTCCAGAATGAATTCGCTGATGTATTCTTAGGTTACTCTTCTGGCCACAACGCTTGTCACATTCATCACATTTGTATGGTCTCTCTCCGGGTTAGTGTCTCCAAATGTTTAGGGATTTCTAATACCATGGCAAGAATGGACCCCATTCTTTAGCCAGGGCATATTCAAAACTCAAGAAATTAGTACTGTATTAATCTTTGATGTTTGCTGAGAGCGCTCTTCTCTCTCCAGAGTGAATTCGCTGATGTGTTAGCAGGTTATTCTTCTTGCCAAAGCTCTTGAGACATTCAGCACATTTATACGGTCTCTGTCCAGTATGAATTTGTTGATGTATTATTAGGTTAGTCTTCTGGCCAAAACCTTTGTTGCATTCATCACATTTGTATGGTCTCTCTCCAGAGTGGATTCGCTGATGTGTTATTAAGGTACTTTTGTTGCCAAAACTCTTGTCACAGTTAGTGCATATATATGGTCTCTCTCCAGAGTGAATTCGCTGATGTGTTAGCAGGTTATTCTTCTTGCCAAAGCGCTTATCACATTCAGCACATTTATATGGTCTCTGCCCAGTATGAATTTGTTGATGTATTATTAGGTTAGTCTTCTGGCCAAAACCTTTGTCGCATTCATCACATTTGTATGGTCTCTCTCCAGAGTGGATTCGCTGATGTGTTATTAAGGTACTTTTGTTGCCAAAACTCTTGTCACAGTTAGTGCATATATATGGTCTCTCTCCAGAGTGAATTCGCTGATGTGTTAGCAGGTTATTCTTCTTGCCAAAGCGCTTATCACATTCAGCACATTTATATGGTCTCTCTCCAGAATGAATTCGCTGATGTATTATTAGGTTATTCTTCTGGCCAAAACCCTTGTCACATTCATCACATCTGTATGGTCTCTCCCCAGAGTGAATTCGCTGATGTTTCATCACATTACCCTTCTGGGCAAAACTCTTGTCACATTCAGTACATTTATATGGTCTCTCTCCAGAATGAATTCGCCGATGTCTTATTAAGTGACTTTTGTAGCCAAAACTCTTGTCACAGTCACTGCATGTATATGGTTTCTCTTCAGAATGAATTTGCTGATGTTTTATCAGGTAACACTTCTGGGCAAAACTCTTGCTGCACTGAGTACATTGATATGGTTTCTTGTGAATTTGGTGTGTTATAGTTTTCTGCTGCATAAAAACACTCTTATCAGTACCTTTAAGAGCATTTAGCTTGCTTGAACTCTTCTGATATTTGGTACATTTAAATTGCCCCTCTCCTTCATAAATCTGTTCTACAGTGATGAGATGCAGGCTATGGAAACTCGTTTTGCATGAAGGATACTGATGAGGTTTCTCTGCTATGTTACTCAGCTGGCAATTCTCAATCGATGATTGCTGGCTCCAACTTTCATTGCACTCAGGCTTCCTAGTGACTGAAAATAGATATTTAATTAGTATTTACGTACAATAAGGAAATGTATTTGTCAGTTGTTTTATCTTGAACAGTTTGAGAGCTCCATCAAATTTCTTGAGATGTAACCTCAAAAATCTGCTTTTTCAGACATCTCAATTTTACAATCCTTGTCTCTCAATGTACAAAATATTCAACATGCAGTGATTTTCTTATCGGATCATTCTCATGCTTATTGTCTTTAAAAATGGATCAAAGTAGGACACCTGTAGGTCTGTGGCAAATGGACAATGCTCTATTATTACGTGATACTGAAAGAGAACTAGTTATAAAGTTGAACCAGCATAATGTTCTGTTGTGATCTGCATATACAGCCCATAATTCTTTGCATTAAGGGGGTATGTGTGGTTTTGTATTTCTCTGAAACTTGGCTTCCCAGCCAATGCCCTATGGGGTAATCCTTGCCTCAATGCGTACACACTGAGGTTCTTTGTCCTTTAGTTATAAAGTTGACTGAATAGTTCTTTAGATTTAATTTAGATCAGAATGTTTCAATAAATAACATATGGAAGGCGTTTAAGGTATTTATCAGAGAACATGTAATTTCTAGGATGACATATCAGAAGAAGAAACATCTTGGTTCTCTTAGACAACTAGAACAAGAAATTAATAATTTAACACAAATACATAGCTCAACTTTAGATCCAGCTATATTTAAACAATTATTGCAAAAAAAAAAAAAAAAAGATCAATTTAATCTTAAGTCAAATGAGCTGGCAGAAAAACAAATCTATAATGCAAGATCTAATTATTTCTTCAATACTAATAAGCCCCTTAAACTATTGTCCTGGCAAACTAAACAAACACAAACCAGAAATATAATAAATAATGTCAAAGATAAAAGGGGGACTATTAAAAGCCATACAATAGAAATAGTCCAATGTTTTGAGCAGTTTTATAAAATACTTTATACTTCTGAATTTGTGGGCGATAATGAACAGATTTTGCAATATTTGCGAACAATAGATTTGCCAAAAATACCAGACCATATAGCAAAACTTTTAGATATGCCCATTTAAAAAATGGAAATTGAAGACGCTATAGATTATCTTTCAAATAACTAAACCCCAGGTCCAGATGGACTGGGAGCTGAGATCCATAAAACTCAAACAATTATTGCTTGATCCATTTTGCCATTTATTTAATTCTTTTTTGGAATCAAATAAAATTCCAAAATCTTTCAAAGAAACAGTAATTCAAGTATTCTTAAAAAAAGATAAGGATCCACTGAACTGTGCATCCTATCAGCCAATCTCCTTGCTAAACATGGATTATAAAATATTAACAAAAATCAAAGGTAAACATTTAGAAAACATCCTATCAACTCTAACATAAAGATCTACATGAAGATCAAAATAGATTAAGCAAAAACCAGACACTTTCAGAAAATATAAGATGCACGTTAAATATCATATATTTTAAATATACAATCAGATGCGATTTTATTAGCTATCGATGATGAAAAGGCATTTGACAGAGTTGAATGTCCTTACATCTTTGCAGTGGCACAGGAGATGGGCCTGAGTGCACAGTTCAGAGGATGGTTAAAATTTATGATATACCTACAGCAATAATCAAAGTCAATAATACAAGTTCAGCAAATATACCTCTGAAGAGAGGAACTGGACAAGGATGTCCTTTATCTCCCTTAATTTTTGCCCTTATTATTGAATCCCTAGCTATCAAAATTAGAGAAAACAAAGAAATCACTGATATAATACTTAATTCGAAGGAGAAAAAAATATGATTATATGCTGATGATATTTTACTCTACATCTCCAAACCAGAGATATAAATGCTGCATATAATTCAAGTAACAATATGCCTCGTCTGTTGACTGATGAGTCCTGGTAGGACGAAACATGTGTCTATGTCTTCTGTTAGCACCCTTTGCAAACTGTGTGAGAGGCCTTTCGGCACCATGCAATTCTGCTTAAAGTTGGACCAGCATAACATCCTGTGGTGATTTGCATATGCAGCCCATGATGCTTTGCATTGTGGGGGCATGTGTGATTTTGTATTTTCTTGAAACTTGGCTTCCCAGCCAAGTGCCCTTTGGGGTAACCCTTGCCTCAGTGTTTGCACACAGAGGTTCTTTGTCTTTTAAATAGTTTTTTATTTTAATGGGTTCACCACAATATATCCAAGGCATGCCTTAAGGGTAGCTGGTCCATTCCACTGGGGTGCCAAACAGATGAGGCATACTGATGAGTCCTGGTAGGACGAAACACGTGTCTATGTCTTCTGTTAGCACCCTTTGTAAACTGTGTGAGAGGCCTTCCGGCACCATGCAATTCTGCTTAAAGTTGGACCAGCATAACATCCTGTGGTGATTTGCATATGCAGCCCATGATGCTTTGCATTGTGGGGGCATGTGTGATTTTGTATATATATATATATATATATACACATACATATGCATACTGTATATGTAGCTGATTAACACATATAATTTGAATCCTGACCATCTTTTTTATTATAAACAACTTAAATAAATTCTTAATAAAATAAGATGCATATTAAGTTGAGACTCCCCCCCCCAACATGATTAAAAATCTTCAGAATAAATCTGGGAAAAAATTTATTTCACAGATATACAATATGCTTCAAGAGACACTGGACCACAGTATTGATAAAGTCAGAAGAATATGGGAAGTGGATTTGGGTATCCATATTTCAGAGTCATTGTGGCAGGACATTATGAAACTGCAACAGACACAAATGAACATGACACAGTGAATTTACTTCACCCCTAAAAAACTTAAACTTGATAAACCCAAATATATTTGATAAATGCCCAAGATGCCCCAATATAACAGGTATTCTAATGCATTTGATTGCATAATGCCCACATCTGTCTAATTTTTGTCATGAGACTGAGGCATTTTCTCAATGAGTTATTAAGAAACAAATTAATTTTTCTTCAATGATAACGTTATTAGCAATTTTACCAGAAAACAAAAAGACACTGGAACCACAGCAATGTAAATTACTATCACTGTTCCTTATAGTGGCAAAGAAATGTATACTTCAAAAATCGAAGGTCCCTGACCCACCAGTGTTCAATCAATGGCTGAATTAAGTCACATATCTCTGTCCTGGAACAGATTTGGTATATAATAAATGGCAAAAGAACTAAATTTTTTGAGACTTGGAGCCTGTTCCAGGTGGAATTAATTAAATAAGGAAAAGTAAATGAGTTTAAAATAGCAATTTACATACATAATAAAGTATTAACAGGATATCCCCCTCACCCTCTGAAGATGATGAGAAAATGGAGATCAGGTTCCTATCTGAAGCAAACATCTGATGAACAGAGTGGATCCTGATCCATGGATCTGACAAGAGGGGGGAAAATATTTCTATAGTTATAAAGATTTCAAATTTAATTTCACAACATGCTGAGGGGATGTTTTAGATACAGCATTGATACCAAAGAAGAATGTGGTTATTTCGAAGAGTATTTTCTCTTGTGAGGGGTAATCATCTTTTCTGAGAAAAAAATACATTTTTCATATGGTAGCCAACTATTTTCCATTGTTCTTAATACAGTTAGACCTGGTTAATCTGAGCCTTGTTAATCCATATGTCTGACAATCTGAATGAAAAACACTACATATGAATTTTTTGTTGGGCTATTGACCTCTTTATTATCACTGTCTGGTTACTACATAGATTTGTATTATGTAACAAAATTGGCAAGCACAAATGTGCATGGATTAACCAGGTCTGACTGTACCCGTAAAAATGATGCCCTACAGAGACACTAAAATGTGTACTGTATGTTTCTAAATGAGACACGCTTAACTCCCTTCTACTACTAGTTTTTTTTTTAAACTTGGAAATGTGTTTTTAAAGCTTATACAAATTATTATTCTGGGAGATGATTTTCTTCTTTTGTATGGCCATATTGGAGTAGGACCATACAAAAGAGAATTTTTGACAAATTTTTTCTTACAGTACATTCCTTCATATGAAGGCATTTTCTTTAATAAGAACATCTCATGAAAGATGCCTTCATATGAAAGTTTTTTCAACATTCTTCTCTAATATGAAGGTATCTTCCTCTGTGAGCACATGAAAATCTCACAACAGAAACTGCCTTCATATGAAAGAAGACAATTTAGTTTATTTTTACATTTTTACTGGCTCTTTAGGTATTTGCTGTTACTGCTTAAGCTAATGTTTCTATAAATTTTGTTTTATGTTGTGTGTTATGTTTGTGATATTGTTAGGTATTCTGTTTTAGAAATAATAGTTTTTATCTTTTAAATGTTCAGCGTCCAGAGCCTCTGAGATGGGCATCTCTTAAATAAAATGAGTCTTGCCTTACATTCTTCAGTCATATGAACCAATTCTCTTTTTGTGAGCTCAAGAAAATGTAATGAAAAAGCAGTTTACATGAAAAATGGAATTCAGACTTGGTCTTTTTCACATTTTAGACTTTAAAAGCCATAATTCCATGAATAACTGCAGTCAAGGGACACTTTATACATTAAATAACAAGTGTAAATTAGTACTACAAGACTGATACATTGTACACCTCCAAAGCATATGACATGTGTAAAAAAAATACAAATTAAAAAAAATAATGATTTCCTAGAGGATAAAATTGTACCTTTAAAAGGCATAACTCACTCAGTGTTTGGAGTTAAGGGACAATCTATGTATCAAAATAAAATATCTCAGTGAGTACAGGATTAGCACATAATACCCCCAGACATTAATGAAGTATACGCAGCTCCTCCAAATTACCTCCTAACTTCACCATTGTCAAATACACAATTAAAGTCTGATCATCATAAGAAATGCACAAAGTTTGTATATCCCATTGGAGTAGAACCAAAACAAGTTTGATATCAAGCCAACAAAAATTACTTAGTAATGGCTATGAACATCAAAAACATATTTTTTTGCCCATAAACAAGCAACCACCAAGAGTTGAGGCACACTTAATATCAGGGCTTGACACATTTTTAAAATCAGGTACTTGTCCATGGACAAGTGGCTCATGAAAAAGTAATTGTTCTGGTACTTGAGATGTTAGTCCAGGTATAAAATGGCATATTTTTAGTGGAAAGTATAAAAATACAGAAAACCTAAACGGATTTATCGTAGTATCAGCTATTTAATGTCGTAATAGACAATAAGGAAAATAATATGAATTATTATATATTTTTTGTCAGGATGAACAGGATTGTGACAGAATTAGCATGTGGCACCAGCAGCACAGTCATTGATAACATCATGCAGAAGGTGACAGTATAGCATCGGGAAAAGTTATAGTAGGAAGCCTGAACTTGCTCTAACTGGAGCATCAAATTCACTGTCCTCATTCTCATCATCAACACTAGTGATAGCCTCAGGGGCATTTTCATGTGACTCAGCATTAGCAGTATAACTAGTAGTTGAACTAGCATGACCATGAATGAGGTGTGTGCCAAGAACAGCTAGTAGCCAGTGGTTGCTAGCTTGATCTAGATCACAACTGTCTAATGCAGGACCTTCAACTGCTATATGCAGAAGTGACTGGAGTGTATCATCAGCCAAACCTGTTCTTATTTTTGTTTTTAAAAGAGTCTGAATATAGAATAATCACTCATATTTAGCTGTAGACATACTCCTTGCCAGTAACATTTCTATTAGGTCAAGGATATGAGCAAGGTCAGCCAGTTTCTTTTGCAGTAGTCATGAATACACTTGCAGATATGGCTTACTATCTGCAGACTTGAGAACTGCTTTGAATGCAGAATACTCCCTTTTTATACTGGTTATGTAATCTACAGAATAAAGTTTCAAAAGTAATCCAATAAATTACTTAACTCAGTTGTGCCAAATTGTGCAAGTTATTCTCTTGACAGATTGAAATTTTTGAAATCTAAACAACTGAACCATTTTAGAGGTTCCTCATGAAATTCCGAAAAACTGGTCAATGTAAGACATTGCTGCATCTATTAAACTGTGCAGCTGTTTACTGGTCATAAAATCTACTTCTGGACAGTTTCCTTTGAATGTAAAAGCAACAATCTTGTCCTCACTGCCACATTTTTAAATGAGATAGTTAATTCATTTCTCTACAGCAGGGGTTCTCAAATGGTGAGGCCAGCCTCCCTAGTGAGGCCCCAACCTGTTCCAGGGGAGGCTCAAGCAAGTCTGAAAAAGTACTGTATTTAAATTTTGAGTTTTATATATTTTGTGTGAAGAGATGATGCAAACAGAAAGAGGATAATAGTAGGTTAATGTATTTATTTACTAATAGGTGACAAGGGAAGGTGAATGAAAGGCTAATTCCAGGTGTACCCGGGAAAGGGTAGGGAGTGAATACATTTCAAAAGACAACTGTAAAACAGATCCAGAAATACACAATAACCAAAAGTGCAAACAAATATGAACAATAAACTAATAATGAGTGGTGGTAATTGATCAATTTGTAGCCTGATGGCACAACAGCCCAAATACAAGGGTTGAGCAAAGAAGTGCTAACAGTAATAGCAGGAAGGAGCAAAGTAATCCCTGAACAGTTGCTTAGGAGCAGGGAAGGATGGGGAGAGGCAAAGTATGTAGGAATATTATTTCACATAGAGAGGGAAACAGAGAAAGCAGTCTGACCCATGAAGGCATTGCAACAAGGGGTAACAAAGGTGCAAGAATGAAAATAGCAGAGTATGTAGGTTGGCCTGTGTGTGTGTATTGGGGGGGGTTGCAATATGCTGAATAATATTTATTTATTTATTTTTGTTATTCAGATAACACCTTTGAGCACAAGAGCTCTTTTTTCAAAGGTTCCATGTCAGTATAAGATAAAGAACTGAATGTGAGCCAAGTACTCAAAGGGGTTTCAATTTATCCATGGTGTACTATGCAAAGTACAGTATGTTGTTTTTCTTTGGGGAGGCCTAAGATTATTTCAATTTTTGGGGGAGGCTCAAAATCTTTTCCATTGATTTGGGGAGGCTCACTGTGACAAAGTCTGAGAACTATTGCTCTACAGGGTTATATTGGTTTAGAAATGATGTCATAAACTTTCCAGGTCTTATTTTTAGCTTCATCAACTGGAGTAAGCATTTATTTATTTAGTTTTTGTTGACCGGGTAAGTGCACTAGACAAATCCTGCCTATTTTAAGGCACGACCCAGGGAAGGGGGATGAATACCAACTGACCTTGAACCAGATTAAGCTGTTGGTGGTATTTTAAGTGAATGAGGGAAATTTGGCCAGGACACCGGGGAAATTCCCCTACTCTTTTTGATAAGTGCCATGGGATCTTTAACATCCACCTGAACTACCACCAATCTAGGCAGATGGGACCTTGGTTTAACGTCTCATCCAAAAGACGGCACCTCAGAAGTACAGTACCCTTCTCATGCTGCATTACAGTGTCAGTACTGGGATATTAACCCAAGTGCCAGATGTGGGAACTGAACCCACAGCCCTCTGATCTCCCAGCCTCAGAGGCGAGTGCGCTACCTACTGAGCCACTGACACTGCCAGTCATGTCAGAGCATGTCTCGATGAGCTGGGGGATTTCTATAGGACATCCTTTTGAAATTCCAGTGATAGATTTTTCAATATTAGCAAAAAATCTTAAAGAATAAACAGTGATTTTTACAAACTGTACTGATTGTGCATCTCTTAGAAGTGTCTTTGCTTTGGCCCCATCATCAGCAGAGTTTGACTCATAATCGAGATGCTGAACTACTGTGGGCAGGTTGACTTGAACAACATGAACTGAACACATCTTACCTGCAAGCCAACAAACTTGCTCTATCACACTAAAATAAGCCAACTCAGTGTGTATGATGTGCTTTTTCCTGCAGTTCCCTACATTTCTTGGGGTTATAGAGGTAAAATGTAAAAATTTATTTTAGAGTGTTTTCTACTTTTTGAACAAAGTGATTTTTTTTATGATGTTGAGAACTCCAATTTGTGGGCCACACAATGCATGGGTATTATGGTGGGGACACGTTCTCAGATTTTTGCTATGCTGCCACTGCTATGGTCATCACACTGATACCATCAAAGTTGACAAATACAAGACTCAGTCCTGGCTTACTCACATTGTTAAGTTCCGCAAAAGAAAGATCAACAGACTCAAGTATAGAGCTTATTGCTTTAAAAACTCCATCTGCGTGAGAATGTTCGAGAGGTATAACTTTAACACAGCTTTAAGCTTTTTTCCTGCACCATCAACAAAATGAAGAAAAACATGTTTTCCACTCTTCTATGCTTGCATCTGTGCTGTTATCTGCATGAATGGCAATTCATTTTGTATTTTTGGCAGTCTGGATCTGTGTTTTAGTCATGACAGTCAATATTGCAATACAGAATCTCTGGCCTATTTACTATCTGCATAATCGCTGCCAAATTTAACCTAATTTTTTTCTTGCAATGCAGTCACTTCATATCTGAGAAGGGACGTAAATATTTAGCCAAGGAATATGCTGTGGTAAATGAATGACTCATTTTATTATTGATGGTTTCCTCCATCTGAGAAAATGCATGATATATTGCTGTATCAGATATGTAAAAATTGACTACATGTTGACCAGTTTCTTGGCTTGCACAAATTATACGTGGATTTGATTTTTCATGGGGTCTCACTAACTCAGTTCTGAAATTATTTTAACCAGTGGCAAACATGCAAGTTTTTTTGGAATAAGCAGGAGTTGCAAGACTATTTCTCCCACAAAGAGCAGTACATGACGAATTTTTTGTCATCATACCGTAACCAGGTAAACTGATTTAGCCAGTGATGCTGAAACATTTGAGTCCTTTCTCAGTGTTTAAGTTCACTGTCTTATTTTTCTCATCTAAAATCAAAGGTCACTTTAGCTGTACTGAAACGGAATGTGGTGATGGCACTGCCACCACAGAACTGCTGCGGCTGTCATTCTTACTCGTTTAAGAAACTGGTATGTTCAAATCAAACTGCTCAGCTGTTAATGTCTACAAACACAGATCTAGACTGAGAAGACCCATTATTTTGGTTGTTTTCCTAACTTACAGCCAGTGGGTTGGGGCTGGCTTTCAGACTGTGAAGAAGAAGGCTCTTTAGTTTTTATTCCTGATGAAGAACATGATAGGGTGGATGTCCCCAACCCAGTCCAAAGGGAAAATAGAGTAGTTTGCTTTTGCTTATTTCTTTGCAATTTTTTAACTTCTGTACAACTGTGAAATATTCAGATATCATTGTACATAAAAAAATTCTATTTTATGGCATCTTTGTATGTGTTGTGCAATTGTTTATCTTAAACTGTTGTGTTTATGCTTACAACACTACAAGAGGGCAGGACAGAATATGTGGGAGTAGGGAGCGGGAGGGAGCACTAATAGTAGGACAGAACACTCAGGTGTGGCACTACTCTAGCAGTAGATACTGGTAGAAGGGTACTCTGTGGTAGTAGCAGCTGCCTTGTGCTACCTAGCAGGTACAGTAGCACTAGTATTGTCTGCCGGTCAGGTAAATAAAGTCTTACACATTCTACACAGAGTAAGTGTTCCCCCCAAGCCTTTCTACCACTTTACATGGCTAGGTGCTTTTTTCTGTATCAAGCACCCAAAATGCTTTTTCCATTTCCTCTACCCTCTCAGGGCAGGTTTGGTCTCACAGACAGACACACACACCTCCACCAATGTAGCTAGGTTTATTTCTATTTTTCCTGTAGCCCCAAAAATGCTTTCTCCTTTCCTCTACCCTCTCAGGGCAGGTGTGGTCTCACAGCCACCCATACATCACCAATGTAACTAGGTTTATTTTATATTTTTTTCTACAGCCCCCAAAATACTTTTTACCCTTTCTTCTACCCTCTCAGGACAGGTCCTGTCTCACACTCATACACACACCTCCACCAATGTAGCTACTCTAGTAGTAGGTAGGTAGATGTTTGGGTATATTTTTTTCTCTAGCATCAAAGAATGATTTTTTCACTTTAATAGTAATATTTCTAATAAGTCCTCAGTTGTTCCCAATGCCTGTTACCCTCTCAGGGCAAGAGCACTAGACTAGGGCAGGCAGGTTTGGTTTCATGGCCACCACACACACCTTCACCAATGTATGTAGCTAGCTAGGTTTTAGTTTTATTTTATTATTTTTGCAACAACGCTTTTTCCCTTTCTATAGAGTTTATTAAGTTATCAGTTGTGCCCAGTTAGGGGTCCTCTGTTTACAACCCTTGCCTTTTATGTTTAGGGCAGGCTCTGTCTGGTCTCGAAGCCACGCCTCTCCCAGGTGGAAGTTGCTTATACTACACTGCAGCAAACCTAGGTTAGGTGGTGAGGTTTAAACATTATACTTTTCTTTTTGTGTAATATAAAAAAAAATAAAATCCTTCCGTTTCCAGTTCCTTTAAATCGCTTGATTTAGTCTTCAGTTGTTGTTCCCAAATTACTATATGTCAGGTCAGCCTGGTTCTCTTTAGTGGTCTCAACTCACACATCCAGCCCCTTCCCCTATACACACAGCTTCCACTACTAGTAGACTGTAGTGTGTGTGAGATGTTTTTTTTTGAAGGTAAATATATATATATATACACACACACACACACACACACACACACATATACATATTTCACACACACACATGCGCACATACAAGATCAGGCTTTGTTTCACACCCACAAGTCACTCCCTTCCCAAAACTTTATCAAGAGTATTTAATTCTTAATACAAAATATGCTTTATGCTTAGGTTTTCTTTATCTTCAGTTTCTCTGCAGTTTCCCTTAGATCTTATATCCTGACCTCCCCCTTCGGCCAGTTGAATCCACTCAATCTTATTCAGTCATATACATGTATATGCTACACGCACACACAAACAGACCCTTTTTTATAGTTTTTAAGTTTTTTGCAGATTAGATTGAGAGTTACAGTCCCCAACAGACAGTCAGCAGGCCAGACGGCTTTCAGCAATATCACCTCCACTTGACTTGATCTACATTACATCCCCTCTCCCAGACTTGATTTCCTGCCCCCTTGGTCCCGATTTCTTTAATTTTATATTTTATATTTTTATATCAAATTCCAAAATAGGTATTCTTAGTAGTATATTATAGATTCAATCTGTAGATGTATGATAATGAGTGATGGACCCAAAACACACAAATTGCGAGTTGAGGCACTGCCACCAAATGCTGCTACAAGTGCAAAGACAATGGAGCAAAATATAACAGCTCTCCTGTAGCAGTGCCAGGAGCAAAATGGCATCTCTTCAAATGTGTGTCAAGCTACTGACACTGGTAGCTCTACCCCCAAGTGTGATGCCCAATAGCCAGGACTGACAGGCAGTCATCCCTCACCAATATGCTACCTAGCTTGTCAGTCTGGCTGTGTTGGGCCAGTTGCAATCACATTTTCAACAGAGGTCCATCCCTCCATTTGCTGTCTCCTCATGCCCATCCCTGATCTGAGTGCTTGACTCATGCACGGTCTGCTCCTTGCTGTTACACTTAGGGCTGTGGGTGTGAATTCCACCAAGTGCCAGGACAGTCTCACATTACTACAACTAATACCATCAGGTGACTGCCCTGACAATGCAAATATAGGGGACATCTAGCAGCTGGCGATGGAACCTGTAGGAAAAGAAAACAGGTACACACTCATAAAAGAAAAACTGGAACTTTTTGGTAGTCTGTGGGACAAGCAGAAAATATCTGACTGGTTGTCCTCACTTAAAAAATGGTTGTCCCAAATGTAGTGCTATGGGATTTGTCAAGCCCTGCTTAATATATTTTTTCTTTAAAGCATGCGCCACAAAAAAATAATTACAGCAAATCAATAAACTGCCTTCCTGAATTCACAGGAGCTGGACCCTCTGCTTTCAAACCCACATGGATGTGTGCATCTATGTCGGAGGTGTCAGCAGGCATATGCACTGTAGTCAGCAGAATACAGTAAAAATCAAGCAGCGGGCAACAAAAAGAGAATGCAAGGACATTGGTGAGGCACATTGTGTTCAAGCTATTGAGCCCTTTGCCTTGTTGTTCACTATGGGACACTGATGCCACTAGCCAAATACACAAACAATAACAACTTGCCAGGCAGGCAAAAAAAAAACAAAAGAAAAAAGATTACAGGAAGAAACTGATTACTTGAAATCAATCAGGGCAAATGGGGGCAGGCCTATTGTTGGTGTGGCACTGCAGTGCATATTTTGGTTTACAGTAACATAACGCGGGGGCAGAACAGTGCATCAGTTTTGAGTACAAGTTTAAAATTCCTGGCTACACCCCTGATCAATGTAGGCACGGAATCACAGGGCCTACAGTAACCTGCACTTCTGCAGTAATATTAAATTGTTCATGTAGGTCCAAAATGAGGATATGAATCTGCTGTCTCAAAAGGTAAGGCACTTATTTGCAACAAACTTTGTTAATGCACCAGTTATGATTCAGATTAAAGCAAAAAAAGTAGGAAAATGTGGTGTTAGGATGTCCAACCCTAACTCCTTACCCCCTAGCCAACAAGCAACAAAAGAAAAATAAATTATGGTTTCAGCTGACCTGAATGTTGATGAATCAGGGAAGGGCACTTTTTTTGGGAACTCAGCCGTAACACTCACCCCATTTTGATAATGTCTTCAAATGTACAGAACTGTATTTACCCACATGCTGCCAACAGACTGTTGGTCCTGCCTGCAGAAAACAAATTACATCTGATATTGTTTGATCACGCAATGGGGTGAGGGTAAGGGCAGAGAGCCCCACACAAGAGATTAGCACTGATTCACCAAGATTCAGGACTGTAAGAAGTTTTCTTTCTTTTTTAGCTTTATGGTGGGGTTGGGGAGTTAGGGTTGAACACATTTCCCTACTTTTGTCACTTTACACTGAACCCTAACTGGTGCATAATACTATTTTTTTTCAATGAACACTGAATATAAGGTAACAGCAGGTGTCTGCAGATTGGCCACAGCCTGCAAGAGGCTCTGCTGGGGAGACACAAAAACGGGTAGAATAAATCACAGTACTGTATACACTTATTCTATATTGATAGTCCCTGAAAGGGTTGGGGTGATGATTAGAGTACATACTCCTCAGCCTGTGTCAACACAAAATTCCTCCACCATAGTGGTGAGACAGAACAGCTGGGAGGAGATGACTAGGGAAGCAACGCAAATTTTATTTTTTAGGAACCCATTTGAGGGGGATCTGGGTGCTGTGCAAATATAAAATTTCATTTCATTTCTATTTTTTTTACTTGTAAATCCAAATGAGCAAGGTTGCCTGTTTACACTGGTGACAAGTTCAATCTAAAAACACAGTATACAAATACAACATTGAGAGCAGACCATTCAACCCAATAAAGTGCAATTACAGAAGCAGATACATTATGTTTTTGAAAAAAAGCCAGTATTTTAACCTTTTCTTAAAGCACTGAATGCGATTGCTCTCAACAATTATTGACAGTATCTTACTGAAAAAAAGTAGGTGCTCTAAATAATAAATATCTTTTCCCAAAAGTGGTCTTAAGAAATGGTGTTTTGAATTTAAATTTGGACTGGGACCTAGTGGATAATGCATTTATTGCCCTGGGAAACATTAGAGAAGTAAACGGGGGAAGAAGGTTACATTTTACTTTAAATAAAAAAGTACCCATTTTAAAAATAACTCAGTCGTCAAAAGATAGAGAATAGGACTGCTTATAAAAGTCAGAACAGTGGGTTTGAAAAGGTAAATCTAGCCAGAATCTTAAGGCTGAATGATATATCACTCTGAGTGGGCTCAAAACATTATAGCATGAGGAGGTATATATAAGTATTCCATAATCGAGTACCAAGAACAGGAAGCTATGGACTAAAAGCTTTCATGATTCAAAGGTCAGAAGGGATTTAGCTCAATAAAGAGTACCCAATCTTTGATGCAGGGTTTTCCTAAGAGTCTGAATATGAGGTTCAAAAGAAAACTGATTATCTAAGGTTATACCAAAATATTTAAAAACTGAAACAAATTCAATTTTATTCCCCTTTCTATCGATAATTAATGGAAAATCATGGATGCCTTCTTGTTCCAGTAAAAAAAATTACCTTTGTTTTTTGAGAATTCAAAACCAAATGATTTAAAGATAATCAATCCTGCAGATAATCAAAATCAGTCTGAAGATGGGAGAGAGCAGTATCAGATCTGGGATTAGTACAAAATATAACAGCATCATCGTCGTAAAGATCATCTCAGTGTTAGTACAAATATTTGGGGTGGAATTCATAAATAAAGAAAAAATGAGTGGCCCCAGGATTGAACCCTGCGGTACACCACAAACTAAAGGAGAGGTATGGGAGAGAGATGAACCAATGATAGTTCTAAAAGATCTATTACATAAGAAATGTAGATACCACATAATTACATCCTCAAAAAAGTGAAGACCACGAAGGACACCCAGAAGGGGATTGAATTCAACCAGGTCAACAGCCTTGGTGAGGTCCACGAACAGTACCACACACGAGTGCCCTCTGTCAAATGCACCATGTACACTGCTCGTGAGCCCCACCAAGGCTGTTTCGGTGTTAAACCCTGGCATGAACCCATGTTGGTTTCTTGAGAGTAAAGAGTATTTCCCCAAAAAACCTAAGGTTTGATCCATCACAATCTTTTCCCAAATTTTTGATATGGGCGATAGAAGAGATATTGGTCGAGAATTAGTAAGAAAGGAGGGATTTCCATTCTTCAAGATGAGTTTTATAATTACCCATTTCCAACTACTTGGGAAAACATTGTGGGATAAAGAAAAATTAAAAATATGCGCTAAAGGATAAGCAAAACAATCTATGCCTAATTTAATAATCCTGATATCAACTCCATCCTGACCCTGGAGGGCTTTTGGGTTATTTTTCAAAAAATATTTTTTTTACTAAGAAAGGGGTAATAAGTTTAAAGTAAAACTTTGGGTTAGTGTCATTGTGGATGTCGTTAGGATCAGTTACACCATCCAAAATTATGGGGGTTCTATAGGAACCAAGGTTCCCAAAATGACTTAAAAATGTTAGGTACCAAAGAAGGATCGCATATACTTTGTCCATTTTGGAGAACGGTAAGGGCAAAAGCTGTTTTTTGTCTTCCCATAATTTTGATGAGAGAGTTCTAGTTTTTTGGGGGGATTTGCCCTGGAGTTCCTATGTTCATTTAGACAATAAGCGACCCTAGCTTCCTAATTTCAGATTTACACTTATTTCTAAGTGTCTTATACTCTTGGAGAAGAGCAGAAGTTCTCAATACCTTACATAGCTTCCAACATTTATCACATTTTCTCATTAAATGAATGAGGTCCCTTGTGACCCATTCTTGTTTAGAGGATCTAATTCTTATTTTCTTTAGGGGGGAGGCTCTATTTATGATTCCATTGTAGGCTACACATAAGAACTCCCACATTACATCAATATTGGTGCAAGATGATAGGGGAGACCAATCAATTTCGTTAAACAGCGCTTCGATTCTCTGGGAAGTCAAATTAGCCAAATGTCAACATTTGACGTATCTGGGAGGACTTCTGGGCACTCTTACAGACCATTTGCATTTAATGGGATGATGGTCATTCATGATATCAGGCATAACTTCGCAATTAGTTATCCTATCGACATGAGTGACCATGATCCAGTCAAGAACAGTCTCTCCACCTGTTTTATAATTGGGCCTTGTAATTTCCTCTATTAGTTGCATAACACCCAGATCAGCCAGAGTTTCTCTAATTTCACCTTTCAAACTTTTGTCCCAACTGCAGTTGAAATCACCAAGAGTGATCCTCTCTCTGTTAGAGGGTAGAGCCTCACAAAATGAAGTCAACAATTCAAGGCCATAAGATATTTTACTGGAGAGAAATACATTGTACTAAGTGTCAGGAATTTACTTTGTCCAAAAATCAAATCAATAGAGATCATATTGCATCCTGAATTTCTCAAAGGATGATCAAGAACAATATAATCAAACTTACAAAGGATTTACATTAAGACTCCACCTCCCCTTTTCCTTCTCTGTCTTGTGTGATTAGGTTATAATTAGGGAGATTAATCTCTGAATCCAGTATACTATTGTGCAACCACATTTTGGAAAGAGTAATGACATCAAATGAATGGAATTGGGACCAGGCAACAAATTGGGTCCATTTAGAAAGCAGACTCTGAGGGCTGGATATTCAAACTGCGCCCAAAAAGTGCGCAATAGCAGGAGCAAGCACAAGTCCATTGCACCCATGTGCAATAGATGCAATATTCAAAAAAGGAGCAAGCCAAATTGCGCCAACAGCTAACGTCTGAATATTGCACAACCTGCACCATAGCGCAACTAGGAAGGGGAAGCTGAGCAGATACAATGCGCTATGGTGCAACAAAGGATGTCCAGCTGAGCAGCCCAGAGCTGCCACAGCGCAAGCAGGGAGCTCCCCAGCAGCAGAGCAATGGAACTGCACAAGCAGGGAGGTAGGGACCCACCACCCATGCCACAGATGGGCACAGGAACACACAGCAGAAAGTACAGTTGCGCATGAACTTACTGTAACAGATCTTCTAGAGAGGCTCTTGCAGTAGGAAATTACATATAGAACTGACGCTGGCCGGCGGCAGGACCCCATGGAAAAATTTCTAGCTAGCAGTCCCTGGCGAGGGACCACCCCACGGCCAGGTGACCGCGACCGATGATGTCGGTATAAAGGGGCGGTCCCAGACACCCGCCTTCCAGTTCTTTCCCACCACAGGCCAGGAAGGCCGGACAAGAAAGAAGCAGATATTTCCCTCAACAGAAAAGAAGCTGGAAAAGCCTAGGGGGATGGATGGTGGGAAGGTATTACCTACTGCAAGAGCCTCTCTCAAAGATCTACTGTTACAGTAAGTTCTTATGTAACTGTACTATCTTACTTTGGGAGGGCTCGTACAGTAGGTAATTACATATAGGACAGAATCCCAAGTGGGTATCCACTGTCACCTGTGTGAAGACAGTGGAGGTAAATGTCTTGTTCAGCTTCAGACTGCCCCAAGCCCTGTGAGCCACACCCATGGCACCTCTGGCCATACCCCCCTTGCCCACGATATGTCAGTTCTACATACATACTCACCCACTAGATGACCTGTGGGGATGTTCCCACTCTCGAATCAGTGGCACAGTGCCATCTGGTGCCAGATGAAGGAATCATGTGCTTCTCCAGGGTGCGTGGCACAGACATTGATGATGCGCCCACTGGCATCGCACACCACCTGGAAGCTGACACTGGCATATCCCTTACGGTTCATGTAGGCAGCACCCTCGGGGCCAGGAGGTGTGCGTATGGCCACATGGGTGCAGTCTATCACCCCTAGCACGCCAGACATACGCACTACCCGGTGGAATTCCTGTATGTTTGCTGTGCACTCCACCGCAGTGCTGGGGAAATGGATGTACTTCGCAGCATGTAGCAGCAGTGTGCTGAGGAACTGGGTGAGGATGCATGATGTGGCCGACTGTGTTATGCCTGTGGTGTCCCCTGTTGGTCTCTGGAAGGTACCTGTGGCGAGCAAGCACATGCAGGCTGTTACCTTTGTCTTCACTGACAGGGCATGGCTCCGCCGCGGGTGCCTGCATCACATCACTGCACAGCTCCACAGAGCCACCTCAGTATTGCCCTGTTCAGGCAGTAACAGACCACAATTTTGATATCTGTATACAGTCAAAACTGGTGCGGCTCGGTACTGCCTGTTGGGGCATACTGCCAATGGGCCTTCAGCCACATCCTCTGCCGCATGCCTTCTCACCCCCTCATTACGGCATCCATGAAGGTGGCACTGGCCATGTCCCTGGCTTGTGTACCCCCAGCAGCTGTTGCTTTGTTCTCCGCTGTCCTGACTGCTACCTCCCCTGTACCGGGTATACATACTGGCCTCTGCTTTGAGTGGCCCCACACCCCTTCCCTTGTCCCTCTTCTGTGGTGTGGTTTCCCTGGCCTGCCCTCTTTTGTGCTGCTTTCCTGTGCCTCTCTCTCCCCCTGCCTCATGTGGCTTCCCTGTAGCATTCTTGCACCTCTTCCTTGCTCCTTTTGTTTTGGCTCATTTCCGCTATGGCGCAACTTCCGCCTGCTCCACTGTTGCGCATTGCACAAGTCTTTGAACATCGCACTGCGCCCTTTATGCATGGTTCCTCCCCCTTCAGTTGCGCATGCCTTCATTATCATTGTGCTATCGCTCAGCATGTTTTCAGTGGCGCAACTGCCTCCTGCTGAATATCGCAGAATGGCACATTTTCTGACTTGCGCATTGCGCAACCCTTTTGAATATCCAGCCCTGAATATTTAGGTGTACAATCTTAAGTGTAGGGGAAACTAAGCCCTTATGGGCACCAGCTGAAATTAAATCATGTTCTCCTATTAGTGGGAAGTTAGGACCAGGGTGTGGATGCACTGATCCAGACATAAGTAGAAGCAACATTAATCATCTTTTTAGATCAGTCCTATTCTCTAATTGTCTTTCTTTTGTTATAGTATTAATCAATCTACAAATAGGCTTACTAAGTTGAAAATTAAGAGAAAGGCAGACTGCATAAGAGGAAAATGATATGGGGAACAAAATTCAAACAAACCTCCCTAATGAATCCACTGTCGTGATTTGTACAATATGGGCAAAAGTAGAACAACTGAAAACTATCTTTTTATCATGTAAAACACCAGTTAAGATTGGGCAAAGCACAGACAGCACCAACATTACATGAAGTCAGAAACATGTTAAGAACAAACTATTTAAAAATTAAGTGATGAACTATCAAATCTAAAAATGGGCTCAGATAAATCCTTGTTACTTCAAATATAGTAAGAATGGCACTTTCTAAAGTTTTTGATAAAACTATTTCAGATTAGGTAACAAACAGAAGTGAGTGCTAATTGCATATATATCTGGTAAATGATGGCCTTCCTAAAACAAATAAACCATCATGTTATGAATTAAAGTCTGAAACTTTCTGGACCCAGGTTAAAGAAATTTAAACCAAACTATTTCAAATTTAGTAACAAAATGAATGCTGGTTAAATAAATATCTAAGTAGACAATATAGTGCATAAATATTTAAACAATACTATTTCAGATTAATCTAAAACTTTCTAAACCTAGGTATAATACAGGCTAATACTTAAGAGTTTCAAGATAAAAATAATGACAAGCTTACTTAAACATAAGCAAATCAAATAAAAGTAAGAGGCTTACACATTAAATAATCCAAACAAACAAAACATCCTCAGAATAGAACAAGCTTACACAGTGAGTAATTTTCTTCTGTGGAGTGGTGCTCGCGTGACTTGCAATCGCTCGCGCTTACTGGCAGCACAAACTTTTAAGCAGAGGGACAGCCCACCTCCCGATGATGTGCTGCAGGTGAAAACACTCCCACACTCCCAAAAGCAGCAAAGCGTCCCGTAACAGTACCTGGGTGGGGGGAGAAGAAACGAGGTGCAGGCTTGGGGCAAGGAAGATGAGCCCCACACAATCAGCTCCTTGCAGCTTGGATTGAAACAGTTGCTCCTGAGATGTTGCTGGCAGCGCACACTTTTAAGCAGAGGGAGAGCCCACCTCCCGATGATGTGCCGCAGGTGAAAACACTCCTACACTCCCACAGCCCCAAAAGCAGCAAAGTATCCCATAACAGTACCTGGGGAGGGATAAGAAATGAGGTGCAGGCTTGGGGCAAGGAAGATGAGCCCCACACAATCGACTCCTTCCAGCTTGGATTGAAATAGTTGGTCCTGTGATTTTGCTGGCAGCGCAAACTTTTTAAGTAGAGGGAGAGCCCACCTCCCACTGACATGCTGCAGGTGAAAACACCCCTACACTCCCACAGCCCCAAAAACAATAAAGCGTCCCATAACAGTACCTGGGGGGAGAAAAAACGAGGTGCAGACTTGGGGCAAGGAAGATGAGCCCCCACAGAATCAGCTCCTTGCAGCTTGGATTGAAATAAATGCACAGAATAATAGCAAAGATAAGGCAAAAAGTAAAACAAGGCTAAATTTAAAGCAGCAGCTAATAGTAATAGTTATAATACAGCAAAGCCTGAACAGCAGCTAATAAAGGCTAACATTAATGCCCAGAGGAGTAAGTCTAGGAAGGCCTGACTGAACAGGTGGGTCTTGAGGTAGGCTTTACATACCTCTACTGGAGAGGCCTCCCTGACAGTTGAAGGAAGCGAATTCCACAGTATAGAGCTGGCGACACTAAATGATCTGTCACCAACAGTTTTTAACCTCATACTGGGAATCGCCAGGAAGCCCCTAGAGGAGGAGCAAAGGGAGGTACTGATGCGGGAGATGTAAGAAGGTTCAACAAAGAGCCAGGGCCATGACTGTGTAGGGCCTTAGAGGTGAGCAGGCCCACCTTGAAGAGAATCCGGCACCTGACCATCAGCCAGTGCAGTTAATGCAAAACCAGGGTGATATCACTATACTTAGGCTGTCCAGTCAACAGCCTAGCGGTTGCATTCTTCACTAGTTGCAGCCGATGAAGGGTCCCCCAAGACACCGAAGAGGAGGGCATTAGGATGATGCGGGGGTCCTCAGAAGAGAAAGACACAAAGTGGGAGGAAGCAGCTGCTAGAAGGGCACCCTAATGTTAGTGAGACAGACTTCCGAGGGAGAGCTGGGAGTAAAGAGAGGTAAAGTGCCTCCTGGCACTGTAGCATGGCAGGCTAGTGAGATGATCCAGTGGATTCTTCAGCCAACAGGTCACAGGAGGCAGCTAGCTGTCATCGTCCACCTGTTGACAAATGACATGGCAAGAACTGGAGCAGAGGAATTGCAGGGTAATTTTCTGCAGCAGGGTAGGGGTCTTTCTTAGTCAGCTAGTGTGTACAATGGCACTGACCAAGGTGTTGTCCATGTATGGCTGTAAGGAGAATAGGGCACTCAGCACCACAACTTTCAACAACTGGTTAAGGGAATGGTGCAGAGAAGAGGGCTTCAACTACATTGGAGAATGAGGGCCAGCTGAGGTGGTATTGGAATTCTACAAGGGTAAAGGTCTACATCACAGAAACATTGACATTGTCAGCAGAAAAGGACAGGTAGGCTCCTCTAGTCCCCATTTTTAATTTTTGTTCCGAGACCACTGACTATGTGTAGTCACTGGTCTCCTACCCTCACCCCATTCCTTTATCTAAAAGGTCCCTATGCCAATCCCATGCATGCTTGAAGCTCCCCAGAGTCTGCCCCCACTCTCTCTTCTGGTAAGCAGTTACTGTCATCCATCACCTTTCTTTGAAGGAGCTATTTTCTCACATCTTTCCAAAATGCCCTCCGTAGCTTTACTGCATTCCCCCATGTTCTGGTGCCTTTTATTCTCTGAAAACAGACCCTCCACCAGCACCATGTTCACACCTGTGAGGCATTTGTAGGCAGTGGTGAAGGAGTGTACTAAAAAGTGTAGGGGGGGTCAGAATTGTATAGAACACCTTAGCCCTGGGCACTGTTCAATTCAATGTATGGCCCTTCGGCTACAAAAGTGAGGGGTCACCTGACCCCCCCCAGCTCCACCGCCTATGCTTGTAGGTTTCCATCATGTTCCTTCTCACTCTCCTCTCCTCTACATATTGTGTTCCTGCAGCCTTTCCACCTTTGGGTTCTCATGCAACTCTCACACCTTTGGTTTGCTGCCCTCTCTGTATCACCTTTACCCTGTTAATGTCCTTGCAGAAGTGTGTCCTCTAGAAGCACACTACTCCAGGTGGGGCCTTACTATTGAGCCATGCAATGACAGCCCCACCTGCCTTCTCCTATTAGATGTCCCTTTCCAATGCAACCCAGCACCCTACTAGCCTTTCCCACTGTTTTGCATACTGACCAGCCTCCTAGTGATCATTAGAAATGATGACCCCGAGATCTCTTTCTTGCTTGGTGACTGTGATTCTTTTCCCCCATCTTATATACAACTCCTGGGTTTCACCATTCAGATGCATTACCTTGCTGGCTTTGGCATTGAAGCTCAGCTGCCACGCCATAGGCCATTCCTTTAGTTTCCTTTCTTCTGCATTCTCTCCATCCCTTTATAAGTGTCCATCCTGTTGCAGATTTTTGTATCATTCATAAAGAAACACACCTCCCCCCAGCTTCTCCACAATGTTATTTATAAAAACAATTGAAGAGGATCACTTCCAACACCTATCCCTGTGGCACCGAGTTAGTAACTCAGCTGTTCCCTGAGTGTCTAAAATTTTCCACCACCCTTTGTCTCCAATCCTTCAACCAGTTTGATTTCCAGCTTATCACTTTGTCCCTCACCTCCGGACTGCTTAGTTCCTTAGCTGGCTTCCTGTGCAGCACAGTGCTGAAAGCCCTACTGAAGTCTAGATAGGCCACATCCACTGCTCTCCCTTGATCCATCTCCCTACTAATCCAGTCAAAGAACTCTGTGAGAACAGTCAGACATGACCTCCCCTTGTGAAACCATGCTGCTGGCCATCCTCATCCCTTCAGGACAGGACTTATGTCCTTAGTGGGAGAAGCAAATGTTACTTGGATAATCATTTAAACTAGCTAGGGGGTGACTGTGTTTGCAAGAGAGGCAGGAATTGCCTATCTGATACATGATGGAGAAACAGGGAGGCAGGGCCCAAGGAGAAGGTGCTCCCCTAAGCAGGGGCACAAAAAGGAAAGGGTGCAGACAGTGCAGAGGGCAAGTATGGTTTAAGCCAAGGATGCAAAAAGAGAAAAGTAAAATAAACAAACATTTGTCAATACTGAATGTTTGCTTGCTGATATTAGCATCGGACTTGCAGGAGTTAGACAGATGCAGAATAGGAATAGCAGTGAAGTATTGAACTCAAACCAACCCCACCTCCACCGTGCAGGGATGGACAGTCATAGGGGTGTGCCTTTGGGTCATCACCCATAATGCTCACAGCATTTCACCTCACCCTATCATGTAGACAGTGACAATTGTTGAGGTGTGCCTTGGGGTGTTCAGCTTCATAGTCACCCATTCCATAAGGACATACGCTGAAATGGATGCAGTATTGAAGAATGGGGTGAAGTCTGGGTCCGAAGAGTCCAAGGCACACCTCGATGCCAGTCACTGGCTTTAAGGTAGGTGGTGGGGTTGGGGGTGGAATGGTGTGAGCATTACAGACGGCAATCACAAGGCACACCCCTGATGCCTATCAGTCTATATAGGGTGGGATGTTATGGTTAGAAACCCTAATCCAGTCAAAGAACTCTGTGAGAACAAACAGACACGACCTCCCCCTGTGAAACCATGCTGCTGGCCATCCTCATCCCTTCAGGACAGGTGTCTGTTGGTATTTGCACTACACATTTTCAACATGGCCTTTTTGTGACCCCCCCACCTCATGAAAGCATTTGAGACCTCTTCTCATGAACACTTGCACTGTGATTTTGTTAATGTGTCCCAAACTTTGATTTTCCACAGCAATCATGCCATTGGGCACGATGAGAAGAATGACAGATGTGCCATTCATAGGGAGGTGTGAAGAGATAGCAGTGTTGAAAAATCTGGAGTGAAAATATTAAAAATGCTCGAACTTCCAAGCGTATGTGGAAACTGTGCAATGCATGCTCATAACAGTCATTTAGTGGAATTATTTCACTAAATTTTCAAAATAGGCATTTTGTGACCTCTGCTTATTAACACTGTCATATGATTTTCTTAATCTGCCCCGAACATTGATTTCCCACAGCAACCACGCCATTGTGCACCAAATGTGGAAACACACATTTTGGGCAAGATGAGAAAAATGACAGCTATGCTGTTCATAAGGAGGTGTGCAAAATGGGCAATGCTGAAAAGTCTGAGTGGCGATATTACAATTTTTTTAAGTTACGAGTATGCGTGGAAACTGCTCAATGCACGCTCATAACATAGTCATTTTATGGACTTGTGTCACCAAATTTTCAACATATGCATTTTAGAACCTCTGTTCATGAACAGTGTCATTGTGATTTTCTTAATCTGTCCTGAACACTGATTTCCCACAGGAACTGCGCTATTCTGTGCTGGAAGTGTGAAAACACATTTTGGCCAGGATGTGAAAAATGACTGCTGCACTGTTCATAAGGAGGTGTGAAAAAATACCAATTTTGAAAATCTGGAGTGAAAATATTACAAATTCACGAAGTTACGAGTCTGCACAATGCATGCTCGTAACAAAGTCATTTTTTGGAATTTTTTCACCAAATTTGCAACACAGGCTTTTTGAAAGCCCACCTCATGAACAGTGACACTGTTGTTTCATTAACTGGTCCCAAAAGATGATTCCACGCAGTGACCGTGAAATCACCTTTTAGAACTGAATAATGCCATGACAGTGACTGAATTCATGAGGAGGATGCCCAAGAACCCGACATTGAAAATTTGGTGCAAAAAGTCAAAAAAATGACTGAGATATCCACATAAGTTGGAAAAAAAAAAACATTTATGTCATTACACAGGTTACTGGCATTTCTTCAGTTTACGGCCAGCTTTGAAGAGTGCAGACGTGTTCCCAGTCCACTAAAGATCGTTGCGCCAGGCTCCGGAGGTAAGTATGGGATGAGGGTGTGTGTGTGGGGAGTGGGGTGCACAGAGAGTGGGTACGGGTTGGGGAAGGGGCACGAGAAACAGCGAGGGACCATTTTCTTTTTTTACAAGGTTTTAAAAAAAGACAATGCAAACACTTTTGGCACACTGGGGTGTGCTCTCAGCATGCCACCTGGATGTTTGTTGGGGGAGTGGTGCTGACAGGGACTGGGCACCCCTGTAGGCCATACAGTGTGCTGGGGGGACATGAACATGCTGGGGTGGGCTGCCAGCATGCTACCTGGGTGTTTGTTGGGGGGCTGGAGCTGATGGGGATTAGGCACCCCTGTCAGCCCATACAGTGTGCTTGGGGAATGCATGAGAGCGAGGGGATTGGGCACCCACTCTGTACACAACAAATGGGGGGTACATCATGCTGATGGGGCTTTGGCTACCCTTTCAGCAAATGAACTGGAGTGGGGGCATGCCAATAGGGGGATTGGGCACTCCTGTCACCTTTAACAGGGACTGTGACAGTTGGTGGCCATCCATCGGCTTCCTTGGGGACTGTGAGAGGCCCATGGAGAAGTCATCACCATGTTTATTGAATGGGGACACAAGACAATGCAGCTTTAATTGGCTGCTGTAATCAGGTTCTGCCCTGCAAAACAGGTGATTGCTGATGACAGGGTGCTCCCTGATTGCAGTGGCCAGTTTGTTTCAAGTTGGTGGCAAGCTACACTACTGCTGTCATGGACAGCGTGATTTTCTATTGGTGCTACACAGACTAGCCCCAAAATGGGCTGCTAGGATTGGCAGCAACACTGCAGTGCCTTCACAACTCACTACTACAGCAAGCTCCCCCAATATGTTTCTTGTACATGCGTGCAAGCAAACATAAAAAAACAAGAAGCAGGGAGGTTATTATGAGAAAAGGGGAAATTTTCCTTTTGATATTTGTCACATAGAGCTATTTAAAATGCATATTGCTAATCCTATTCTGTTGTAAGCTGTATGCCTTACCCACTTGTAGACACAATCATTCTCACTATATTATTATTGTATTTTTACTTACTACTGTACCACTGTCTGCCATAACCTTGTCACATATGTACTGAACTGTTCTCTCTTTACTTCACCCTTGTAACCCCCTACCCCAGGGCACATCTGGAATCCAGTGGTACTCCGCTCAGTATGCCTTCCTGGTAAATCTCTTAAATAAATAAATAAATTGGGAAAGACTGGGAGCAGCATAGATAGTAGGAAAGTTGGGTTGCAGGCAGGGAGACAGTAAGATATGGAATGCCATGTGCACACAATGCAAGGAATCTGGACCTCAAAGCCATCCTGGTGGAGGTTGGCCTGGACTTGGTGGCTGTAACTGAGTCATGGTGCACTGGCAGTCATGACTAGGATATGATCATCCTAGGCTACTCTCTGTTCAGGAGAAACAGGAAGGGCAGAAAGAGTTGTTCTATATGTTATGGGGGGAATCAAGGCTATACAAAACACAGGGAAACCTGGTGTAGAAGGAAGGGTTGGAGATGCTGTGGGCCATTCTAGAGACAGGAGCTTGGGCCACTAACCATACGGGATAGTATACATACCTCCAACACAGGTAGAGAACTTGGATAAGACACTGGTGGAAGCTGTCATAAGGATGGCAGATAACAGAATGGTACTACTAGTTGGTAACTTCAGACTTCCAGATGTGGACTGGAGACTTCCAACTGCAGCCTCAGCAAGGAGTTGGACCATACTTGACTCACATCAGGGGACATTTCTCAGGCAGCTAGCCCATGTACCCAGCTGAGTTAGGGCAGCGCTGAACCTTGTGCTTACTAACAAGCAAATAATACAGACATCATAGTGGGCAGTCATCTAGGGACCAGTGATCACCGTGCAGTGTGGTTCAACATTAAAGCAGGTGCCAAAGCAAACCACCCAAAGACAAGGGTCCTGGGCTTTAGGATGGTGGATTTTAAAAGAAAGAAATGGAGGCATGCCTCAGAAGCTGCTTAGTGAGGAAGAACTGTCAGAGAAGGGTAGAGGTACAGCGGGAAAAAATTAGGGAAGGGAAAATTAAGGCAAACAGCCTCTGTATGAATCATGTAAGCAAAAGCAAAAAGAAAAGACCATCATGGTAGTCTAAAGAAGTGACCACAGTGGTGAAGGAAAAAGGGTGGCATTCAGTAGGTACAAAGAAATGCAGATGGTAGAAAACACAGAGAGCTACAAAGTAAAATAGGAAAGAAGCAGGTAAGGCAGTAAGGCACGCAAAGGTACAAGCAGAAGAAATGCTATTCAATGGGGTAACTAAAGGATATGAGACTTTCTTCAGACTCATACGTGAGAAGAGAGAAACAAGATGGATAGTAGGAATAAGGAGGATAACTGAGGGAGACTGCACAGGATCATGACAAAGTGAGCACGCAGAACAGGTACGTACTTCAGCTAAATTTTCACAGTAGAAGGGGAAAATGTAACCAGGGAGCAGCAGGAAAAATGGAGGGGGGGAGGGGTGAAGTATACACTAGTCCATTTTCAGTGGAAAGAATCCTGGAGGAACTTGCAGATGTGAATGTGTACAAGGCTTGAGACTGGAAGGGATACACTCAAGAGCAATAAAGGAACTCAAGTAGTTGCTTGCTGTGCCTCTGATGACCTTATTCAACAGGTTACTGGAAACAGGCTTGGTTACAGAGGACTAGAGGAGAGCTGATGTGACCAGAGTGGTGGACCAAGGGGGAGCAGTTGATGTCGCCTACCTTGACTTCAGCAAAGCTTTTGACACTGTTCCACATAGAAGATTGATAAATAAGCTGGGTAGGCTCGGGGTGGGTCAGAAGTTGGTCAACTGGGTGGCAAACTGGTTGACGGGCAAAAAACAGAGAGTGGTGGTAAATGGTACACAGTCAGAAGAGATGCAAGTCACAAGTGGGTACCCTCAGGGATCAGTCCTGGGGCCAGTCCTCTTCAACATCTTCTTATAGTGACCTTGCAGATGGACTAGAGGGTAAGGCTTGTCTGTTTGCAGATGACACCAAGATCTGCAACAGAGTAGATGATCCAGATGGGGTGGGCAGAATGAGAAGAGATCTGGATAAACTAGCAGAATGGTCAGAAGAGTGGCAACTGGGATTTAATGCAAAGAAGTGCAAAATCATGCACATAGGGAAGAGAAACCCTGAAGCCACCTATAGGCTGGGAGGGGAGTTGCTAGCAGTCACAAAGGAAGAAAGAGACTTGGGCATCATCATCACTGATGACCTAAAATCATCCAAGCAGACCTCTAAAGCAGTAGGTAAGGCTAGGGGGGTGTTAGGGTGTATTAGTAGGGGTATCAAGTCGTAAGAGGGAGGTATTAATCCCTCTGTACAAGACACTGGTTAGGCCCCATCTGGAGTACTGCGTGCAGTATTGGAGGCCACACCTTCACAAGGACATTAACAAATTGAGGCAGTCCAGAGAAGGGCAACCAAAATGGTGCAGGGACTGCATCAGAAGACATATGAGGACAGATTAACAGAGCTCAATATGTATACCCTTGAGCAAAGGAGGGAGAGGTGATATGATCGAGGCATTCAAACACCTTAAGGGCATAAACAAGGTGAAAGAGTCTAACATGTTTAAATATAAGAAAATAGCAGGACAAGAGGACACAGCATGAGATTAGAGGAGGCCGATTAAGGGGAGTGGAGGAAATTCTTTTTCACAGAAAGGGTGGTGGATGCATGGAATGGCTTACCACAAGAAGTGGTGGCTATGAATACAGTGCAGGGCTTCAAACAGGCATGGGATAGGCATAAGGGAGCAATACAAATGACTATGAATAGATAGGCCACTGACAGAGCAAAGGCCGGTGGCACATTTATAAGGTAGAAAAAGAAATGGGCAGACTGGATGGGCCTTGCGGTCCTTATCTGCCATCAACTTCTATGTTTCTATGGAAGGTAATGGAAACTCTGTTGAAGGAGAGGTTAGAGGAGCATCTTAAATCTAATGGGCTGCAAGACCAAAGGCAACATGGAATCATGGGGGTGTGGGAGGTCAGGCCAGATGAATCCGACTGACTTCTTTGACTAGGTGACTACGCAACCAGGGAAATAGAATAGGCGAAGGCAGTGGACATTATCTATTTGAACTTCAGCAAGACTTTCAACACTGTGCCATACAGGAGACTGATAAACTGAGCAGTCTTGCGGTGGGATTCGAAGAAGAAATTCCTTCATACTTCCCACAAGTTGCTTTTCTGTTAGCTCCAACATTGTCAATGGGAATTAACAATTCCCCCTTCCTCTTCAGTGATTTATTCTGTCTTGGGGAAGGGGTTAAGTTGGATCAACACAGCAATCCTTCTTACTGGGTAAGGCTTTTTATAGACCATACCTGGATTGGCATATCTTTGTCAGGAATTCTGAATATATATTATTGTTTTACTCGTCAAGCCAGCTTATCTGAGATTTGTGATTTTCAAACACTGTAAGACCTGCCGGAGGTGATGAGACCCTCAACCTTAGGCTCACATTGCCCTAATAGTGTAATGCAATCTAATATGTTGGTTTCTGTCTCCCACCTCAGTTGAACCCCCAAGCTGGGGAGGTGCATCTAGTATACTGACTGACAATGGCAGGGCTTAATTACATAAATCCTTTATTGCTGTTAAATGAGATTCTGAGTACCAATGTTCTGCAGGGCACCCCCCAACCAAACAAAACCAAGGTGGGCCCTCGGCCAGGTGGCCCCATACAGGCATCGCCCAGGTGAACCAGAGCAGGATAAGATTGATCTCCCAGCTCTGCAGGCAAACCATAACCTTGACGTAGAGGAGGGTCAAGATGATGATACCAGGGTCACAAAGAAAATCCTGACCTGAATGTACTTTCTGTTGAAGAAGAGGATCCCTCAAAAGAAGAGGAGGAAGGCGAATGGACAGAACCTAAGAGAAAGATTCCAATCCCTCCCCGGTTTCATTTATAATCTCTATCCTACCTCGTAATGGAGGCTTGTAGGGCATTACTGTTAAAGGAGATACAGGCCATGGAGGCTCTGGATATGATTCTGATACTGTCTGCATCTTCTGATGCACTGAGGAGTTTTCCAAACATTGAGCACTGTGACTAGATTATTAAAACACAAATGGGCAGGCAACGAACAGAGAAAGCACCTACCCAGATCACAGGTGAGATGTTATCCATTTTTGGAGACTTCCCAGAACTAGGAAACTCCTTACTTGGCAGATTAAGGTATACACAATTCTGTTAAGCATACAACTATACTGACTGAAGGATCTTTGCTCTGAACTGCAATGCAGGATAAGAGAGTGGACACTGTATGCAGAAGAGCTTTTGCCTGCAATGGAGTAAATATTTGCCCCTCCTATGCATCTTTGTATCCAGAGCTCTGAGCTCCTGGAGTTCAGCTCTGGGTAGTCATATTAGTATTCATTTATTCATGGCATCCTTTTCTAGAGGCTCAGGGCACCATTATATAAAACCAGGGCTAACTTTAGTCACTTTTATAATTCTGCATTCTAAGTAACATAAAATAAATGAAACAAAATAAAATAAAAAACTACATTAAATACATTTGTTAAAAGAAGTGTATATGATACCAAACCACCCCAAATGCTTGCTGAAATAAGCACATTTTCAGACCCTTTTTACAGGCCTTCACTGAGGGTCTCTAAACAAAGTTATGCAGGAAGCAGCGAGTTCCAAAGTACAAGCCCTGCTACTTCAAATGCCCAATCTCCTGACATCTTCCGACTTGACCTTGACACTATCATGAGGCCCTCTTCGGTGGAGCAAAGTGGGCAAAAGGGCACATAGAGATGCAGGTGTTCAGTCAGGCAGCCAGAGCCCAATCTGTGTAGGCCCCCATGGGTCAAAAGACCCAATTTAAAAGAGATACACCATTTGACTGGCAGCCAGTGTAGATTACACATTGCATGGTCTTGGAAGGTGTGTTGGTAACTGGACTCTTCATTCTGAAGTAGTGCAGCATACCCACTGACCACAGGGTAAAGAGTATTACAGTAGTTGAGCCTTGAGGTCACAAATGCATAATCCAACATAAGCAGGTTGCCAGGTGGGGATAAGAGACATAAACTGGCTGATTTTTTGCAACTAGAAAAAGACATTCCAGACTACTGCTGATATTTAATCCTCCATTGGCAGACCCTCATCCAAAATGACACCAAGATGCTTCACCTTAGTGGCAGCCACCAGATCAGAGAAAATGAGACATAGCCTGGTCTCCCCTACTGTAGCTGCCTCATCCCACCCCATGGCCTGGCTCATAAATACATTCCCTCCTCTGTACACGTGTTATGTCCCTCCTCTCTGAATGATCAAATGTTTATAATACAGACACTTGCCTGCTCACCCACACCTGGAATCAGTATATGCCCTCCTCTGTGCACTTCTCATGTCGCTCCTCTCTCAATGACCAAACGTTTATAGTGCAGACACTTGCCTGCTCACCTATGTCTTGAATCAGTCCACTCTCTTCACTGTGCACGTCCCATGTCGCTCCTCTCTCAATGACCAAATGTTTATAATGCAGACACTTGCCTGTTCAAATGAGCCTGGAATCAGTCCATTCTCTCCTCTGTGCACTTCTCATGTACCTCCTCTCTGAACGGCCAAATCTTTATAACATACACACTTGCCTACTCATCCACATCTGGAATCAATCCATTCCCTCCTATATGCACTTCTCAAGTCCCTCCTCTCTGAATGACCAAATCTTTATAATACATACTTTTGCCTGCTCACCCACGTCTGGAATCAGTCCGTTCCTCCTCTGCATTTCTCATGTTCTGCTTCTCTGAGTGACCAAATGCTTATAAAGCAGATACTTGCCTGCTCACCCACACCTGGAATTGAGACCAAAGGCTCAAGTTTCAAAAGGTGATGCAGGGCTTGCATTAAGACCTGTGTCATACCTGTTGTTTGGTACGGTTTCACCAAACTCCTTTGGCACGGGTGAACCTGATTTTAGTACATTGGGCACAGCTGTAAGTTTTTTTCATTTTACGTCAGCTTACACCAAAGACTTGTCTCAAGCCTCATAAAAAGAGCACCCCCAAATGGTGCAAGTTAGACCAGGGAAAAGCGGGCCTAACTTGAGGTATTTGGTGATGGGAATTGAAACTCCGCTTGCTGGCCAGAAGAATGCAAAGGTGCGAAAAGCACATGCTCAGTACACCACGGGGCTTGCAACATTCTCAGGCTTTGAAAATCGTGCCCCATGTGACTCCAATCTCAGTATAATCTCATATCAGTTATAACAGTGATGTTTCTTTCTAAAATACTTACTGGCTTTGCTCCTTTCAAGCTTTCTGACATTACAGTCTACTTGTAATTCCATATCACCTCCCCTTCCAACTGTTTTTCCTTTTCTTCCCAACTTCCTCACAATCACAGCTGAAAGAAATCCCGTATAAACACATTAGGTAGTCATCTACGATACTTACTGGTGGAAATGACTTCAAAGTGATCCTTCTGCTCTGCAGTCTTTTCCACCTTCACATCAACAAAAGGGAGTTTATCATTCCTGTCTTCCTCCTCCAGATTAACGAAAGGGAGTTCATCATTCTTCTCTTCCTCCTTCACATCAACAAAAGGGAGTTTATAATTCCTGTCTTCCTCCTCCAGATTAACGAAAGGGAGTTCATCATTCTTCTCTTCATCCTTCATATCCACATAAAGGAGCTCTCCAGTCCCCTCTTCCACATCAACAGAAGGTGATTTGTCATTCCTCTCGTCCACCTTCACGGCAACAAAAGGGACTTCTTCATCCCGCTCAGACAGCAATAACAATTGCTCATTTGGGACACTGCAGTCTGTACATTAAAAATCACAAGACAATACAAATGTTATTTATAATTAGAGCTACCTAAAGATAAAAAAGGACTTCCAAGAATATATGTATTGTATCAGTTGTTGCTTATAGTTGAAAACTGATTGATGATGGTTCATACCCACAACACTTTTTACGGCAACAGCCATCTCTAAAGCCAGATGATTAATTTCTACACTTACATATTCCTGCACACCCTGTCCTCTCCATATTTACATATCCCTATATACTCATATATTCCTGAACCCCTTTTCTCTCCATACTAATGTATGTCTACACCCCATTCAATTCATTCTTACATATTTATGTACCTCCTGTTCTCTCCATATTTCCATATTCCTATACACACTGTTCTCTGCACATTTACATAACCATGCACTCCAGTTCTCTCCATGCTTACATATTCCTGTGCACACTGCACTCTGCATATTTGCATATCCATGCATTCCAGTTCTCTCCATATTTACATATTCCTGTACACACTGTTCTCTGCACATTTACATATCCATGCACTCCAGTTCTCTCCATACTTACATATTCCTGTACACACTGTTCTCTGCACATTTACATATCCATGCACTCCAGCTCTCCATACTTACACATTCCTGAACCCTATGTTCTCTCCATACTTACATATTCCTACACCCCTCCATTCTCTCCATACTTACATATTCCTGCACTCCCTGTTCTCTTCATACTTATATATTTCTGCATGCCATGTTCTCACCATGCTTACATATTCCTGCACCGTTATCTCCATATTTACATATTCCTGCATTCTCGTTCACGTCATACTTAAGATATTCCTGCACCCATCCTCTCCACATCAACATATTACTGCACACACTGTTCTCTCTATACTTACATATTCCTGCACCCGTTCTCTCCACATTAACATATTACTGCACACACTGTTCTCTCCATACTTAATATTCCTGCACCCACTCTTCCCTCCATACTCACATTTTCCAGCACCTCCTGTAATCTCCAAACATATTCCTGAACTCATTTTCTCCATATTTACATTTTCCTGTAGCCTCTGTTCTCTCTACAGTATATTTACACATTCCTGCATCATGTTTTCTCCATACTTGCTTATTCCTTCACACCCCCCATGGTTTTGCCATACTTACAGCACATATTCCTACATGCCTGTTCTCTCCATATTCACATATTCCTGCACCCCATGTTCTCACCGTAGTTGCAGTCCAAATTCCTGCCTCCGTGTTCTCACCATACTTACAGTTCATATTCCTGCACCCATGCTCATTGCATACTTACATATTTCTACACTGCTGTTCTCTCAACACTTCCATATTCGGTCAACCTAGTTCTCTTCATATTTATGTATTCCTGTACCCCTGTCCTCTTAGTTCTTACATATTCTTAAACCTTTGTTCTCATCATACTTACATATTCTTCCAGACCTGTTTCTCCACACTTCCATATTCCTGCACTCCTGTTCGCCCATACTTACATATTCCTATACTGTCTGTTCTTCCATACTTAATTTTCCAGCACCCCTGTTCTCTCACACCTACATATTCCTGAACTCATTCTCTTCATACTTACATTTTCATGTACCCTCTGTTCTCTCCATACATACATATTCCTGCACCCCATGTTCTCTCCATACTTGCATAGTCCTCCAGGCACCTCATGTTCTCACCAGACATACAGTTCATTTTCCTGTATGCCTGTTCTCGCCATGCTTACAGATGTGACAGCCAGGATACAATGCAGAGATACTGCAGAATATCACAGAATGCTGCAGTTTACTGCAAGGGCCATTGTAAGTCAATGGCAATTAAACCATTTTTGTCATGCAGGATTTTGTAAAATGTCATTACTGCAAGTTACTGTGCTTTGTCATGGCTGACTCCACTGTAATATATTCCTGCACTCCATGTTCTCACCATACTTACAGTCCATATTCCTATACCCATGCTCTATGCATACTTACATATTTCTACACTCCTGTTCTCACCATACTTACAGTAGATATTCCTGCACCTCTGTTCTCTTAATTACTACATATTCCTGCACCTCCGTTCTCTTCATACTGACATATTCTGATACCCCATCCTCTTAATTCTTACATATTCTTACACCTCTGTTCTCATCATACCTACATGTTCTTCCAGCCCTGTTTTCTCCACACATACATATTCCTGCACCTCCTGTTCTCTTCATATGTACATATTCCTATCCTAACTTTGTTTTTTTCTCTTTTAGACATTTCCTGAAGAAGACCTAAGGTCAAAACATAGATTTTTAACTCTATTTTCAGCATGCATTTATTATAACTATTTTGTTTTGCTTTTAGACCACATGCTGATGCAGTGCCTTGTTACATTTTGTATGCTACTTTTGCTGTGACCCACTATGCCTAATCTGAAATCTCTTCTAAATTCTCTACAACGATCCTTCATTTCATCTATGTCTGCATTCCCTTCTCATATTTTTAAGTCTTCTCTTGAATTATTTTCTGCCTTTAGCTCAAAGGCTAAACTCTGCAGTCACTTCCAGTTTCTTTCCAAATGCCTCCACCTGGTTATTATTCCTAAAGGTTCCCGTTAGAAATTCCATCCTTGTTCATTTGGATCTGAGATGCATGTTTCCTCTACTAATACATTTTTGAAAACTTTCTCTAGGAAACTTATCACTAACACCATTCTCTCCATTAAAACACAGCTGATCTCTGTGGACAAAACCATTCAAAGGCAAAAGGATTTCCTGCAGTGAATGGCTCCACATAACCTTCCTTTTATTAAGCACTGCATCAAAACCTTAACTCCACCCTCTTTCAGCTCCTCAAAGACACCAAATCTGCAAAACTCCAGTCTCGCTCAGCAGATGAGCAATCAACATGAGCCCTCAGTCAGACACAACCTAACAATTTGGTATTTTGTATTCCTCCAGACCTTCCCCAACACAAGATGAGCAATCACTCCTTAGCAAAGGTCTCTTTCCTGTGCCCACTCCAGATATCTTGATGCACCCCAGGTTCAGTTGATCTGCAGTGCTTCTATCACAGAGTACGCCTTCCAGCTCATTTTCTACTGAGACTCCTCTTCTCGCAGATGATGACAGTATCACCAGAACAATCAACAATATCAATCCCCAGCAAAGTGCATGGACACCCTCTCCAGGACATTTTGCTGCTGTTGATTATTTTGTTAATCAATGCATGGAAAGCACCACTAATTTCAATCTTCATTGCAGGCACAATCCTTCCAGCCTGACACCTGGTGAGCTTGCAGCCCTCAGATCTCTGCAATGCAGGAATGACACTGTTATTAATCCAGAGGATAAGAGAGGTGCTGCTGTGGTCTGGCAAAAAGAGCTATACATCACTGAAGCCACACAGCAACTCTCCGACACCAGGTTTTATTCTTCTCTTCCACAGGACCCCACTGCTGACTATCAGACTGAGGTCACCATCATCATCACCTTTGCTATTGAAAACAAACAGCTCCCCATTTCTGCTAAAAGACTCATAGTTTTGCTTCCCCAGAGATCCAGGTTTTATCTCCTTCCCAAAATCCACAAAACAGGTAACTCTGGTCAACCTATTGTGTCTGCCTGTTCCTGCCTCACATCCCAAATCTCTGCATTTTTGGACAGCCTCATGAGACCCCTCATTGAGTCCCTGCCCTCCTATGTTAAAGACACTAACCATGCTCTCCAGTTATTTGACAGGTTCAGATTCAGTGACTCTCATCAGCTCATCTTCACCATGGACATTAAATCTCTTTACTCAGTGATCCCCATGATGGTGGCCTGACAGCTTTGCAGCATTTCTTGAATAAGAGGGAGGTCCAGCAGCCACCCACACGTACACTAACTCATCTGGCAGAACCTATTCTTACACTCATTTAATAGTTTTTCTCAGCAGGTCAGTGGAGTTGCCATGGGTACCAAGATGGGTCCCAGCTTTGCTAATCTGTTTGTGGGTTGGGTGGAGGAATGTTTTTTTCTCTCATTCATGGGGACTGTGCCTGAACTGTACAAACGCTACATAGATGACTGTGTGGGGGCCATCTCCTGCTCCAAGGAGACCCTTCAAGTCTTCCTTGACACGTTTACCATGGCCCAGCCTTCCCTTCAATACACTGTTGAAGTATCCTCCTCTACACTGCCTTTTCTGGATATCCCACTGTCAGTACAGAACACTGGTATGAAGACATCCATTTATTACAAACCCACTGACTCTCACATTTGTCTCCTCCACAGCTCCTTCCATCCTAAACATGTCAAGAATGGCCTGCCTTATTCACAGTTTCTTAGACTTCAGAGGTTATGCAGTGAAGAGGAGATTTTTTTGAGCAGCCCCAAATAATGCACATTTTTTTTATCAACAGTGGATACCCTAAAAGCATAGTGGACAGAGCACTTCTCCCGGGTCAGTAATATGCCCTGTAACCTTGACCCCCCACAGGAAGGATACTGTCACACAAGAAGAATGACGAATTCCACTAGTGCTTCCTTTTCATCCAAGCACACCTTCTCTTCACAGGATCATCACCAGTAATTTTTCCATTTTGCAAACTGACCCTAACATTGGTGCTTCCTTTACAGAACCACCTACTGCCTCATACCACTGGCCACCTAACCTGTGGAATCTCCTGGTTAAAAGCAGCCTACTTTCTCCTAACAGTTCCTCCCTACCAGGTACCAAACCAGGACTCACTGCTACACCTACAAATTTGTTTCAAGTGTGACTGAAATTCAGGGGCCTACAGATGTTTTTCACATCACCAAGGAGTTCTCATGCACCACCACTAATGTGGTATATTGTATTCTTTGCAGGAAGTGTACAACTATTTACACCCGGAGACACTGGTAGGCGACTTGCTGACCATTTCAGGGAACATTACAGAGCAGTCAGGAATGGTGGCACTGCTAAACCCATTGTATCCCACTTTATCTCCAGGGACCACAGTGTCCATGACCTTTCTGTTTGTGTCCTTCAGCAGGGCTTCTGGGATTGTGACTATAGAAAAAAACATGGAAGCCAAGTTGATCATCCGCCTTGGCCCCCAGCAGCCCTCTGGTTTAAATGATAGACTTATTTTTCACTAACATCTTTCAGCCACCCCTTATTTTCCCTAAAGTCTGTATATATCTGTACACATTTAATTTATTTTCATTTCCACCATAAGTCCCCATCTCTGTCTCCTTCCCCCACATTTGTCATCTTTCAGCCTTCTTACTAGGCCCTGCTAATTAGTCCTCACCTGGGGACTTCTCTAGCTCTTTCACTCCTATTTTGCTTTATCTTTCTCATCATTGCCTTTTTGTTTCCAGATTCTCTCAGTCTTGCCACTTATCACTTCTTCTCCCTGAGCCTCCCCTTTTCTCTCTCTCTCTCTCTAATCTCCCTCATTTTACCTCCCCTCTACACCAACTTTGTTTTTTTTCCTCTTTTAGATTTTTCCTGAAGAAGACCTAAGGTTAAAATGTAGATTTTTAACTCTATTTTCAGTGTGCATTTATTATAACCATTTTGTTTTGCTTTTACACCACATGCTGCCACAGCACCTTATTTTTGTTTTTACATTCTCCTCCAGTCAGCCTTCCTTGCCCACAGCACCCAGTGAGCGCCGGGGCTACGCTCCGCCAGCGGGCTGTCGGCGGTCGCAAGGCCGACCCAGGGGACCACGAGGCCGGGAGAGACAGCCGAGAAAGGTACAGGAAAGCTTCGGCCAATCGGGAGGCGAGCACTGACTAAGCCTTGCAGCCGATTGGTCCTCCTGCTCCATAGACTTCTGTTGTTCAAATTTACACTGCTGAAAGCTGTCCTGAAAATCATGATTTTTACCTATATTATCCTAAAAAAGAGCTGTTTTCTTGTTAAAGTTAGAGTGCTTTGGGAATCTGTTAAAGTTTGTGCTGAAATGTAAATTGCAGCCCTTCTGTGGGATTTCTAGTGGGCCAGATACTATGGCGCCACAGGCCCCCACCAGCCTTTTGTTGTGTACATTTTAAGCACACTGCTCTGCAGAAACACTTGTTTTCTGCAATTTTATTAATTGCTGTTCTTTCCTGTGTCTCCTTCCAGTCAGCCTTCCCTGCCCACAGCACCCAGTGAGCGTCGGGGCTACGCTTCGCCAGCGGGCGGTCGGCGACCGCAAGGCCAACCCAGGGGACCACAAGGCCAGGAGAGAGAGCCAGGAAAGGTATGGGAAAGCCGCAAAAGTTTTGCCCACCTGCCCTCCCCCTCCTTGTGTATTACTTCTATAGGCATCTTCCCAGCGGTTTCTCATCTCCCGCCCCCAGCGATATTTTAACCAATAATCTGTCCTTGGCCCCTGCAGTGCCACCTAATCAGCAGTCCTTCCTCTGTTCTCATTGTAGAAAACCACGAATACAACCTTCACAATGGGGAGACTCCTCTTATTATTTCTTTCTCTTTCATTCATGGTATTCAATGAGAAAGAAGTCACCCCGATCCATACCACACTAAATGCAACCCTCCAGCCTAGCCTCTCTGTTTCCCTTCAATGGAAAATGACCGGATCCTCACATATGCCCTACCGATGCCACATCACAATCAGTGGGGTAACCCCCAAAAAGGGATGCAACTTGTCATGTATTTATTCTGCTCGATGCTCCACTATTGGGTATACAGTTCCCCTTTACACCTGCCCACCAAATTGATACTCTGTGACATGGTACAAAGTCACAACCCCAATTGGAATACCTCAAAACGGTGGCCACTGAGCAAGAAAAGGAGGGCCAAAGACAGTCCCCTCTTCCTGTCTCTTGAAGCCCTTATGAAACTTTTATTCTTTTTGCTGATCTGTATTGGTAATGTGGAAATGAATCCTGGCCCTCCGGAGTGCATCACCTCCCCAGCAGACCTAGCCTCCACCAAAGGACTAAGTTTCCTACATATCAATGCATGCAGCCTCCTGGAAAAGCTCTCATTAATACAAGCCTGGGTTGCCCATACCTTGCCAGACTTTCTTGTAGTATCCAACATGGCTCAAACCTGCCACAGCAGATAGGGAGGTAAATCTACCCAACTACCAAATATTCAGAGTGGATCGCCTGACAAGGGGCGGTGGAGTAGCTATATATGTAAAGTCAAATATATCTGCATCCTGCCTTAGTGCAACATTGATGCCCAAAGAATTCGAATGTATATCCCTCAAAATAACTCTCTCCAATACGGCAGCTTTTCAGCTAGTTGGCTGCTACAGGCCCCCCTCTGCTGACCACAAGCTTTTATCCCACCTGGGAAATCTAATCAAACCGGACCCTGAAGAAATCCTAATCCTAGGTGATCTAAACCTAAACTGGCTCGCCAAGACAGCTGCACCTCTAGTATCATTCTGTGATACACATGGGTTTACACAATTGATAAATGAACCAACAAGAATCAATTTAAAGAATAGAAGTAATAGCACACTACTTGACATCATTCTGGTAAACAAACCCCACCTATTCTCACACACTGGAGTGCTTTTCAGTGACATAAGTGACCACTGCCTCATTGCAGGAATAAGATCATCCGGCAAACCAGCAACCCCAGCAAAATTCCTTCTGAGGAGATCCAAGAAAAACCTCAATATTGAGGGATATCTCCATGACCTAACTCACTCTACATGCTGGCAGGAGTTTTACCTTACACATTCTGTGGAAATAGCACACCAGGTGTTAAACAGCATATTAATAGGTGCCCTTAACACTCATGCACCAATCACTAATGTTAGAATAAAAAACAAATCTTGCCGCTGGTTTTCAGCTGACCTTAAAACTGCACTGCTGGAAAGAGACAAGCTATAGAAATTGGCAAGGAAGATCAAGAACCCAAATGACTGGATGCTGTTTAGGAAGACCAGAAATAGTTGCACCAAGAAAGTAAGGGATGCTAAGGCTGCCTTTTATATGTCTGAACTTGACACCTCCTACCACGATCCTGCTAGATTCTGGGGCACCATTAAGGGGATTTTAGGACAGGACTCTAGCACCTCTCTGCCATCTCAAGTGCACCATAATAAGGGTACTATCTCTGATAAAATGGAAGTACTGGATGCTTTCAATAATCATTTCACAACTGCTGGCCTTGCTATTGACACCTCTCCAGCTAATCTACTGCGTGCACAACTAAACTCCCAGTATGCTGAAGCTCAGAGGGCTGATTCTTCCTTCTCCTTCAAACCAGTACTGCTGAAGCAAGTAGAGGATCTAATGCTGCAATTGGATACTAAAAAAAGCTCAAGTGCAGACTCTCTTGACCCCTATTTTCTAAAAATTGCAATTCATGTGCTTGCAGTTCCCTTAACACATCTTTTTAATCGATCATTAACCTCTGGCTCTATTCCTACTATGTAGAAACAGCCCAAGTGTTTCCCCTTCTAAAATCAGGGAACCCCATGGACCTCAACAACCACAGGCCGATATCCATTCTTCCAGTGCTATCTAAGATGCAAGAGAAATTAGTGCGCATCCAGTTTAGAGATTACCCTGACGATACTAATCTCTTAAATCCAGCTCAATCTGGGTTTAGGGCCAGACACAGCACTATCTCTGCACTGACCAAAGTCACAAATGACTGGTAAACCGAATTATCCTGGACTCCCTTCAGGGTGCCTTCCTCAAGCAACTGGTCATGGAACCAACTCGGCAGAAGGCAATACTGGACCTTGTGCTCACAAACAGGGACAGTGTGATGGGGGTAACAGTGGGGGAGCAGTGACCACCAGTCATTGTGGTTTGAAATCACAGAAAGAGCAGAACCAAACCACACAAAAACACGTATCCTGGATTTTAGGGGGGCAGACTTTGGGAAAATGGGGAGATACTTGAAAGAGGCATTAAGGGGAATGGGACAGGAATCAGGGGTTGAGGAACAGTGGGCAGTATTTAAAATGGGGATTACAAGAACAACAGAATTATGCATTAAGCAGGCTAGCAAGAGAAGAAAAGGAAGGGAGACCATTATGGTTTTCAAAGAGGTAGCAAAGCAAGTGAAAGCCAAAAGATTGCATTCAGGCAATACAAAAGACACAGGCAGATGGGGTAGGAGAAGTACCAGGAGAAGCAAAGGGAGGCAGGGAGGTCAGTAAGGGAAGCCAAAGCTCAGACAGAAGAACACATTGCAAAATCAGTGGGTAGAGGGGACAAAACCTTTTACAGGTACATAAGTGAAAAAAGAAAGACAAAGGGAGGGATAGTGAGACTGAAGGGGGAGGATGGGGGCCACGTGGAAGATGACAACAGTAAAGCTGACATATTGAACAGGTATTTCTGCTCAGTCATTACTGAGGAAGAGGAGGGTAATGGGTCTGAAGGGAGTACAAGGGGTGAGAATGGTGCAGAAATTGCCACAAGTCCCTTTACAATGAGAAAGGGTCCTGAAGGAACAGGAAGTAATAAGAGTTGATAAAGCAATGGGGCCAGATGGGGTGCACCCCAGGGTCCTTAAAGAACTAAGAGAGGTGGTGGCTGAACCTCTGGCTATTCTGTTTAGCCGATCACTGGAAACAAGGGAGGTACCCAAAGACTGGAGGACAGCAGATGTAGTCCCCTTATACAAAAGTGGGAACAAAGAGAAAGGAACTACAGACCAGTCAGCTTCACCTCGGTAGTGGGAAGATCATGGAAGCACTACTGAAGGAGAGATTGGTGAAACACCTGGTTGTCAATGGACTAAAGGACCCAAGGCAGCATGGTTTCACCAGGGAGAGGTCATGTCAGACCAACCTCATTGAATTTTTGACTGGGTGACTAGGGAGGGTGGATCAGGGAGGGCAGTGGACATGGCCTATCTGGACTTCAGCAAGGCCTTTGACACTGTGCCACATAGAAGACTATTACACAAACTGGGGAATAAGGGTGTGGGCAAGACAGTAGTGTGGTGGGTAGGTAACTGGCTGGGTGGCAGGACACAGGGTGGTGGTAAATGGCTGTCACTCCACAGAAGGAAGAGTGACCAGTGGGGTACCACAGGGATCAGTGCAGGGACCGGTCCTATTCAACATCTTCATCAGTGACATGCTGGGACCTAGAAGGCAGAATTTCACTGTTCAGCTGATGACACAAAGCTCTGCAACAGAGTAGACACACCAGAGGGTGTAGACAGAATAAGAAGGACCTGCAGAAACTTGAAGAATGGTCAGGGGTTTGGCAGTTGAAATTCAATGCAAAGAAGTGCAAGACAATGCATATGGGGCACAAAACCCTGGCACAATATATCAGTTTGGGGTGAGGATATAGCATGCACCAAGCAGGAGCAGGATCTTGGGGTTGTCATCTCTGATGACCTCAAGGTAGGGAAACAGTGTGACAAGGCAGCAGTAAAGCAAATAGGATGCTGGGATGTATAGGCAGAGGGCATCACCAGCAGGAAAAGGAGGTCATAATTCGGTATAGAAGACACTAGTGAGGCCCTACCTGGAGTACAGTGTACAGTTCTGGAGACCTTACCTACGTAAGGTCATAGACAAGGTAGAAGGTTCAGAGGAGGGCAACAAAGATGGTGCATGGATTGCATCACAAGTCCTATGAAGACAGGTTGAAGGAACTGAACATGTACTCCCCGGAGGAGAGGAGGGAGAGAGAGGATATGATAGAGACATACAAGTATCTTACAGGGAGGAACAGGGTGCAGGAATACACTATTTTTAAGTGAAAAGATGTTCCAGGACTAGAGGCATGGGATGAAGTAGGAGGAAGAAGCGATTCAGAGGAAACATGAGGAAAAATGTCTTCACAGAACGGGTGGTGGACAAGTGGAACACCCTGCCAGAGGAAGTGGTGGGGACTGAAACAATCATGGGATTTAAGAATGCATGGGATAGACATAAAGGAATTCTGGAGGTCAGGGGTAAGGGGCAACAGACTTCTAGGAAAACATAAACTGAACTTACAAGCTCAAATGGGCAGACTGGGTGGGCCATAGGCAGTGATGAAAGTGAGCAGGAATGCACAGAAACTCAGTTCCTGTACCTTTTTTGCAGCAGGATCTGAGTTCCTGTACTTCTTCCCACTGACACTAAAACTGAAATTCTTAAACCAGCAACTTAGTGACAGTTTCTGGGTCTGTGATCTGCTGTTAGGGTTTCCATAACACAATTTGACTTGTACAACAATGCTATTTTCCTAGAAATACTTTAATATCTCTAGCAGAATCTATTAGCGTCAAATTAGATAGTTGTGCTATCCTTTCGATTGAAGATCTTCATTCTGTATTTCATAATTGGCAGTGCCTGAGTTCCTGTACTTCTTGTCTACCACTTGCACCACTGGCCATAGGCCCTTATCTGCCGACACTACCTATGTATCTATGACAAAAAGAATAGTGTCTGTGCAGTATTCCTTGATCTAAGCAAGGCATTTGACACAGTGGACCATGAGCTGCTACTCTCTTCATTGCACTCCATAGGTTTAGACCCACCCTCTCTTAAGTGGTTCAGGTGTTACCTTACTGATAGGTCACAGCAGGTGAAAGCTGAAGGTGACCTATCCTCACTAAAACCACTTCTAAGAGGAGTTCCGCAAGGATCTATCCTGGGCCCTATCCTTTTTGCCATTTACATTAACAATATTGATTCAAATCTCACCAAAGCCAATGTTCACCTTTTTGCAGAAGACACTGTTTTGTATGTCAGTAACCCATCGCCTGCAATGGCCTGTGAAATTTTACAAGCAGAATTCTTCCTTTTGCAACATCAACTACTTGAGAAAAAGCTTCTCTTAAACACAAAGAAAACAAAAGCAATGTTCTTCTCCAATCATACCCATACTAACATCTCCTCACTAAGCAATCTCCCCCAGCTATCCACTATCCTTGGAGAAAGCCTGGACTATGTAGAAAAATTCAAATACTTAGGGTGTGGATCGATAGCAGGCTTGACTACACACATCATATTGAAGAACTTCTGAAAAAACTTTGCCAGAGGCTCGGCCTATTCTTCAGAATAAAACACTTCCTAACAGAGACTCAAGGATGAGGCTAATCCAGGCCTCATTTCTTTCACTATTGATTATGCAGACTTCCTTTATGGTCATTGTCCTATCTCCTATTTAAGCAAATTGGATACCCTGTACCACAGAGCACTAAGGTTTATTACAGATCTTCCATTCAACACTCATCATTGCTCTCTCTATGCTGCAGTTGGACGGGCATCCCTACACTCAGAAGGAACAGAAATGCTGCTCTATGGATTTACAGAGCATTGTCTAATAAACTTCCAACTTATATTTTAGACTGCTTTACACTGGCACAGCTAGTTCCTATGCCCTAAAAAGCAACAACTTCATCACACTCAAGATACCTGAAGTCTACACCCGGCATGGGAGGTCTGCAATCAGCTACTCTCTAGCTATGGCATGGAATACTCTACAGAAGATCCTAAAGTTGACCCATCTTATACCTCTAGCATCCTTTAAAAAGCTCTGCATAAGTCTCTTCACAGAGAAATGCAATTGCTATCACAAGACCTAGTCTAGTCACATTCACAACCTTCCCCCTTCTAGTCAGCAACCATAATTGGCAGCTCTCCCATAAATTATCCCCATAGTTTTCCCTCCCACGCAGACCCCTTATTATGGTAGCTCAGCCCCCTCTAATACCATTTATACAGTTTTGCTTCCCCTGACTATGATCTTCCCACTAACTCCTGGCACTTACCTCAACCCTAATTACTCCCCCATACCTCCTACTATTAGCCCTAGTCCCTGTCTGAGTCCCACACCAGCCCTTCCATGTCACTTGTCAGAGGCTGTAATCACCACTTTTTTTGCAGTCAGTCAAACACTATATCTGTCTGTCTGCTTTACCTTGCCCTGGAGCCTGTAATTCTGGGTACCTTATGTTGCATGCTTGCTTTGACTCCTCTACTGGGATTTGTACATACTGGATTTTTGTAGTGTAATTTTCTTATATCCTACCTTGTCCTGTTATGTTTTAATCAACCTCTGTCCTTGGATTATTGTATATATGTTTACCTTACTTATCTGTTTATGCGATTACACGTGTTTTTATATATATCTGCTTATGTACCAGCCATTGAACCTTGACCGTATCAGGTCCATCTTGTAAATGAGCTTTGCTCAATGATGTCCGCCTGAATAAATAAAGATTTGATGATGATGATGATTCCTACATTGCCTGCTCTCTCCATACTTACATTTTCCAGCACCTCCTGTCCTCTCCATATTTATATATTCCTGAACTCATTCTCTCTATACTTGCATATTCTTCCAGGCACCCCATGTTCTCACCATACATAGAGTCCATATTCCTGTATGCCTGTTCTCACCATACTTACAGATGTGACAGCCAGGATGCAATACAGATATACTGCAGAATATCGCAGAATGCTGCAGTTTACTGCAGGGACCATTGTAAGTCAATGGCAATTAAGCCATTTTTGTCATGCAGGATTTTGTGACATGTTATTACTGCAAGTTACTGTGCTTCATCATGGCTGACTCCACAGTACATATTACCATACTTTCAGTCCATATTCCTGCCCTCATGTTCTCACCATACTTACAGTCCATATTCCTGCTCCCACGCTCTATGCATACTTAAATATTTCTACACTCCTGTTCTCACCACACTTACATATTCTGGCATCCATGTTCTCTCCATACTTGCATATTCCTGTATGCACCCCATGTTCTCACCATATTTACAGTAGATATTCCTGCACCCCTGTTCTCTTATTACATATCTTTGCACCCCTGTTCTCTCCATACTTACACATTCCTGTACCTCTGGTCTCTCCATACTTACTTATTCCTGCACCCACCATTCTCTCCATACTTACATATGCCTGCACCCCTGTTCTCTCCATACTTACATATGCCTGCACCCCTGTTCTCTCCATACCTACATATGCCTACACCCCTGTTCTCTCCATACTTACATATTACTGCACCCCTGTTCTCTCCATACTTACATATGCCTACACCTCTGTTCTCTCCATACTTACATATGCCTACACCCCTGTTCTCTCCATACTTACATATTACTGCACCCCTGTTCTCTCCATACTTACATATTCCTGCACCCACCATTCTCTCCATACTTACATATTCCTACACCCCTGTTCTCTCCATACTTGCATATTACTGCACCCCTGTTCTCTCCATACTTACATATGCCTACACCTCTGTTCTCTCCATACTTACATATGCCTACACCCCTGTTCTCTCCATACTTACATATGCCTACACCTCTGTTCTCTCCATACTTACATATGCCTACACCTCTGTTCTCTCCATACTTACATATTCCTACACCTCTGTTCTCTCCATACTTACATATGCCTACACCCCTGTTCTCTCCATACTTACATATGCCTGCACCTCTGTTCTCTCCATACTTACATATGCCTACACCTCTGTTCTCTCTATACTTACATATGCCTGCACCTCTGTTCTCTCCATACTTACATATGCCTACACCTCTGTTCTCTCTATACTTACATATGCCTGCACCCTGTTCCTCCATACTTACATATGCCTGTCAATTTCTGTTCCTCCATACTTACATATGCCTGCACCTCTGTTCTCTCCATACTTACATATGCCTGCACCTCTGTTCTCTCCATACTTACATATGCCTGCACCTCTGTTCTCTCCATACTTACATATGCCTGCACCCTGTTCTCTCCATACTTACATATGCCTGCACCTCTGTTCTCTCCATACTTACATATGCCTGCACCCCTGTTCTCTCCATACCTACATATGCCTGCACCCGTGTTCTCTCCATACTTACATATTCCTGCACCTCTGTTCTCTCCATACTTACATTGCCTACACCTCTGTTCTCTCCATACTTACATATGCCTACAACTCTTTACATTTTCCTGCACCCCACCATTCTCTCCATACTTACATATTCTGGCATCCCCTGTTCTTGTCATACCTACATATCATGCCAGTCCTAAATGGTCTTCACTGGCTGCCAGTGAGGTTGCAGATTGCCTCCTAGTTCAGATTACTGATCTATAAAGCCCTGCATGTCCTGAGCCTAGCTACCTGCATGACCTACTGTCTGCCTACCAATCCTCCCCAACTGCTCTGTTCCTCTGAAGATGGCCTCCTCCAGTTCCCAGGCCCTAAATGAAATAATCTGGTGAGTAGGTTGTTTTGGTTTCCGGTCCAACCCTGTGGAACTAGCTTTTAGGGTCTCAGAGCGGCCCCTTGAGAAGAGCTCTTGCAGCAGGCTACACAATAAGGATAATGCCAGCAGGCACTATGACCGAATGGAACAATTCTAGTTAGCAGTACCCAGTGGGGCCACCCCTTGATGTAGGACTGCCTCTGACATCAGCCAATGATATAAAGGGGTGGTCCTAAGCCCCACCTCAGTTCTCCTGCCAGAGACCCAGAAGATAGTACGCAGGAGAACCAAGAAGGTTCTAAAGTTCCCAAAAAGGTGAAGGAAAGATCAAGGGAAAGGTGGGAGGGAAAGCAACGCCTGCTGCAAGAGCTCTTCTTGAAGATCTACTATTATGGTAGGTTCTTACGTAACTGTACTATTTTACTTCAAGTTGAAGCACTTGTAGCAGGCTATACTAAAAAGACTGAGTATCAAGCAGTAGAAGTAACCCAGGTCTGCAAAAGAGAGGAAGGAAAAGATAAGCAGGAACATTCAAGAAACATAGAAACATAGACTTTGACGGCAGATAAGGACCACTTGGCCCACCCAGTCTGCCCATTTCCCTACCTATTGGATAAGTTGCAGATTCTAATTAACCAACAGCCTACTTCCTGCAACCCCCATCCCATTATAATTGCCTTATGTCTGTCTCATGCATGTTTGAATTCCTCCACTGTTTTAGACCCCACAACCTCTCCAGGAAGGCGGTTCTATGCGTCCACCACTCTCGATGTGAAAAAACATTTCCTCACATTGCCCCTGAGCCGTCCCCCCTCTATCTTTAAATTGTGCCCCCTTGTTCTTACACATCTCTTTTTCTGAAAGATGCTACCCTCCTGAACTTTGTTGATTCCCTTCAGGTACTTAAAAGTTTCCATCATGTCCCCCCGTCCCTCCTTTCATCAAAGGTATACATATTAATCTCTCTCAGTCTCTCTTCATATGGTTTCTGATGTAGACCCTGCACCATTTTAGTTGCCCCCCTCTGGACTGCTTCCATCCTGTCTATGTCCTTGCGTAGATGAGGTCTCAAACTGCACGCAGTACTCCAGATGGGGTCTCACCAACTGTCTGTACAGAGGGATAACCACTTCCCTCTTTCTACTTGTGATGCCCCTCCCTATGCATCCCAGTATCCCCCTGGCTCTCCTTAGTGACTTCTCACAGTGCTTATCCACCTTTAGATGATCTGATATGACTACCCCCAGGTCCCTTTCCATTATTGTTGTTGTTAGTACCTCCCCTGCTATTGTGTACTCTTCTCCTGGATTTTTATTTCCCAGGTGCATTACTTTGCACTTCTTTGCATTGAATCTAAGTTGCCATAAGTCTGACCATTCCTCCAACCTTGCCAAGTCCCTTCTCATCCTTTCTACCCCCACCGTGTATCAACTCTGTTACAGATCTTTGTGTCTTTTGCAAAGAGGCATACCTTTCCTTCCAGGCCCTCTGCAATGTGACCTATAAAGACATTAAAGAGGACTGGACCAGTATTGAGCCCTGAGGTACTCCACTAGTAACCCCCCTTTCTTCAGAATGTATTCCATTCACTATTACCTTCTGTGTCCTGCTGTGTAGCCAGTTTGCTACCAAGGCTACCACCCTGGGACCCACTCCTAGGCTTGCTAACTTGATTATTAATCTTTTATGCGGGACTGTTTCAAATGCCTTGCTAAAGTCTAGGTAGGCCATATCCACAGCTCCCCCTGGTCTATTACTTTGGTCACACAGTAAGGAAATTGATTAGATTTGTCTGACATGATCTTCCTGCTGTAAATCCATGTTGCTTTGGGTCCTGTGCCCCGCTGGCCTCTAGGTGCTCAACAATTCTTTCTTTCAGAAGTGATTCCATCATTTTCCCCACCACTGAGGTCAAACTAACAGGTCTGTAGTTTCCTGCTTCTGCCTTGCTCCCACTTTTGTAAAGGGGAATCACATCTGCCCTCCTCCAGTCATCAGGTACCACCCCATCCTCCCATGATTTGTTAAAAAGTGTGGTCAGTGGAGAGTCACGTGATGCAGAGCACCAGCTAGTTGTGTTCTCCCAAGAGCTCCGACCACCCTTCCTCCTAAACACTCCAAAGTTTTAACTTCAGCTCTTACTGTAACAGAAGTGTGCTTTCTACTTACTCCGAGGGCAGTACAGATCCTGTAGTAACCCAGATGGAAGAAGAAATGCGTGAAGCTTTGCCAAAACACACTCCACCGGCAACTCCGGAGAAGGCCTCAAAAAAATCTAGGGCCTCAATTATACAGCAACCCCAAACTTCCTTGACTGGGACCACGGCGGAGGAACCCCTAACACTAACCAGATTCTTAGAGGAATTCCATCCTTTTAAAGCAGAAATGCAAGAATTAGCGACGAGATTAAAAGTATTACCTGCTCTTTCAGAGGTTTCACTTGAGAACCTCTGACAACGAGGTGCTATACATTCACTGGAGCGCGAAGCGAAAAATGGAACCTGTGCTGGGTCAGCTTAAACAACGTATAGCCAAACTTGAGTTAAAGTGGAGGACCTCGAGGGTAGGAGCCGCGCAACAACGTTGTAATTATCGGTCTACCGAAGGAGGAGGGTCCTGACCCGATCTGTTTTGTGCAGAGGTTTGTGGAGAAAATAGCAGGTCCTTCTCCGCTCGGACCCTGTTACACTATTGAGAGAGCACATCGTGTCCCTACGCCCTGTACCAGCTCACGGAGCACCCCCTCGTAACCTCATCTTCAGGTTCCTTAATTTTCAAGAGAAGCAGCTTTTTTTAACAAAGGCTAAAGAAATGAAAGAGCTGCAGTGGGAAGAGTCAGTGATCAGAGTAGCGCAAGACCTACCTTTAACGGTCCGCCAAAAAAGAGCATCGTTTCACCCCCTTGTTAAAAAGTTAATTGCTGCGGGAATTAAATTCAAAATGAGTTACCCCGCTAAGTTTCAAGTTTTGTTGGCTGACACGTGGAAATCCTTTGACAACGTTGAGGTCGCCACCACCACTCTCCAAGTAGCCCTTCCCGATCTCTTCAAGCCCTCCTGAGGCATCTAATAGGGGCATTTCTGATATACGTGTACTGCATGTCTCCTAGGGGTTCCATTCTCATTTGTTTGGTTGGCGCTCAGGTGGGGTGTGTGAGCTGCCTGGCAGGGCTTTTGCTCTTCTGTTTGTACCCCTGGTTGGAAAAGAATGCAAGTTGATTGAAGCGCTGCAGAGGAATCTTTGGCTCCCTCTCCTTATTTTAGACGTCCAAAATCATTTGCCTTGCCTTCCGATGTCATGCTTGCTTGGTTCAAGGGGGGTCTGTTGTTCCGACCAGTTGCTGCTGTGGTGGAATGGTCTCCCAATGCAGTTTTCGGCCCGCTTGGTGTTTTTTTTTTTTTCTTTTCTCCCTGCCTTTCTAGCAATGGGGAAAGTTTTCTTCAATCAACATTGAAAAAGCACTTCTGGACAGCAATAACGGCAATCCGCCACTATATGGAGCCAGAGACCATCCGATGGTTTAAATATGCTACAGTGGTAGTAATAATACATGCAAAGGCACCACAGTTTCTCTTCCTTTATTTTTATTTTTTGTGTTTCTCATTCGTTATCTGTTTTTAATTTATTGTGCTGGATATGCTGACATAATATCCTGTGGCTGAGAATTCACTTTAAGTTTTGAGTACTAGCAAAGCGCCGGACATACAAAAGATGTGTATGGCTTTACTGGGAGTTCACCCATTAGTGTTTATGTTCGTTTTAACAAACTGGTCAGGACAATTGCTTCACTCTGTATTCTTTCGATGGCCTGGGGTTTTATGTATAAAATATGTAATTATTGTTATAGAACTGGGATAGGATAGGTATGTTTGGGAACACCACAGTTATTTCCTAGTTTCTCATTCTGTACTATGTTATCAGTTTAAAATAACTAGTTTTTCTATGGTTTATAAGGATTCGTGGAGTTGCGCTGTTAAGGGGTTAGTGACACAGTGTGTGTTTTATCCTTTGTTATGTGGAGTAGTGAGGGAGGGGGTTGGGGCGGTGGAGGATTGGTTGTGTGATCTGTTGTCATGGTCCATGATAGTACGGGTTGGATTGGGTGGAGGGGCTCTGGATTGTTGTGTATATATTGTTGGAGTGGGAGTGTTAGTGGGGTATTAGTCCTAGGGAGGGGAGGCGGGTGAAGCACAATTTACAAAAGAAGTATGTAAAGGGAGAACGGATTTATCTGACGTGGATAGATAACCCTAACTTTAAGTAATATGGTGTCATTATCCAGGACAATTAGATTTATCAGTTGGAATATAAAAGGGGCCCGTCAGAAAACCAAACGGTATAAAATTCTGAAACATCTAAATCTTTTGAAAGCTGATATAATGTTTGTACAGGAAACCCATCTACTCAACAAGGAAGCTAATTATATGAGGCGCTTACAGATAGGGCAGGTCTTTGCTTCAGAAGGTACCACCCATAGTAGGGGAGTGATGGTGATGATTCATACATCTGTGCCTTTCAAATCTCTTCAAGTAATCCAAGACACTGCAGGTAGATTTATTTTGGTAAGAGGAAACCTGCATACTCTGGAGATATTACTTGGTTCTGTTTATGGTCCAAATACAGATACTCCTGCCTTTTTTGTGCAGTTAATGGAAGCATTAACGCCATTCCTAGATATCCCTATAATAATAGGTGGGGATCTAAATTTGGTATTGGATCTATCACAAGATAGATCCAGGCCCTCCTGTAAGGGTCTGTCCCCGGCTCAAAGAGCAGTCAGAGAACTCCTAGACCAGACAGGTCTTTCTGATGTGTGGAGAATCCTCCACCCGAAAACTCGAGAATTCACTTTTGTTTCTCAAGTTCACGGCACGGCATCCCGAATAGATTATATTCTCGTCTCGCGTAATCTTCTGTCTGGGGTAGTGGACTCGGGCATTGTCACCGGACCACCCTCAGATCACTCAATAGTTTCCTGTTTATTCTCCTTTCACACCTCCCAAAAGGGTAACAGATGGAAACTTAACAATCAGTTACTAAGAGATGCTGTAATAGTGAAATACATTTCTTCCCAAATATCTGAGTTCATTTCAAATAATCTCAACTCTACCAAGCACCCGGATATGGTGTGGGGAGCACTCAAAGCATTTCTGAGAGGCATTTTAATAGGTGTGGCATCCAGGAGGAAAAAGGAGAAGGAGCAGCGAATGTCAGAACTTTTAATCTGGATACGGGATATGGAGGCTGAACTTTCTCCTTATTCTTCTGAGGAAGATAGACAGGAGTTACTTAAATTGCGTGACTCATATCTAAACTTACTGGGGGAGCAAGCCGAGCTTGCAATTATCAAAATGAATGCCAGTTACACGGATCAAGGGGAGAAAGCCGGCCGTATGTTGGCGTGGCATATTAAACATTTAGAATCTACTAAATTAATACCTGCTGTCCAATCTATTGAAAATGGGTCATTAGAACTTCCCTAAAGAAATTGCTGTTGAGTTCAGAAACTATCTGAACGTCTATATGGTGCAATGGAAACCCTCCCTCAGGAGAAATTGCATTCCTATTTAGAAGACTTGCACTTGCCTCTCTCTCTCTCAGAGATACAACAAGCTCAACTCATTGCCCAATTACCCAGGGTGAAATAGAACAAGTCATTAAAAGCCTTCCCTCTGATAAGACTCCAGGTCCAGATGGATTCTCGTCTAATTTTTATAAAGTTTTTTCTAAAGAATTATCTCCCTTACTTGTTACATTATTCCAATGTATTCTCAATGGTCAGGCAACTGACTGTACGCTGTTTGAGGCACTTATTGTCTTAATACCTAAACAGGATAAGCCTCCGGATTTGGTTTCGAGTTACAGACCCATTTCCTCCTTAATTATGATATTAAAATCCTCGCGAAGCTATTAGCTGACCGTATGAGCAAAGTCGTACCCGATTTAATTGGTGAAGCACAGGTTGGCTTCATGACAGGGAGATCATTCAATGACCATTTAAGGACACTTGCACACGTCCTCTCTGTGTCCAGGGAATCGGACCAACCTATGGTGCTGGTGTCCCTGGACTCAGAGAAGGCATTCGACAGGGTGTACTGGAACTATCTTCTAGTTACAATGAAACTATTTGGCTTCCCCCTGGTATTCCTGAATTGGATTAGCTCTTTGTACAAGCTACCCTCTGCGAGAATCTCTTGTAATGGAGTTAGTTCTGATTCCTTTAGGTTATATGTGGGCACCAGGCAAGGCTGCTCGCTTTCCCCTCTCCTTTTCAATCTCTATCTAGAACCCCTCATTAGGCGTATTTTACATAGTCAGGAAGTGCAGGGTATTCAAGTCCATGGCCATATCATTCAAATACCTGCATATGCAGATGATCTTCTGCTACATATATCGCATCCAGCTGAGTCTATACCGGCACTACTAGAAATTATACAGAATTTTAGTGCAGTTGCGAATTATAAACTTAATGTGGAGAAAACAGTGGTATTTCCCCTCAACAATAGAACCTTTAGGCATGAAATCACTGCATTGGGGCTAACTTGGAATACCAAGTTTATAAAATATCTAGGTCTTACCATAACAAGGAATCCAGCTCACATTCAACAGTTAAATTTGGACTCGCTGGTACATACAATTGAATTAGACCTTAAAAGATGGGCAATGCTTTCACTATCCTTATGGGGAAGAATTAATTTAATCAAAATGAATGTTTTTCCTCGGCTATTTTATCCTTTGAACATGTTAAATATTTGGCTCCCGTTGTCTTGGTTTAAGAGAATTCACGGTATAATTGCTAACTTTATTTGGGATTACAAGAAATCCAGAATGGCCTATTACAAATTAGCTGCTCCTAAATTAGCGGGTGGGCTGAGACTCCTCACTTTGGTTTATAATTACTGGGCTAGTCACATAATAAATATCTCAGATGGTTACAAGTAATAGATCCCCAGTCCAAAGTGTCTACATACCTTTCTGGTTAAAGCTGGAATTATCCTGTATTAGGAATCAAGGTCTCTCACCGAAAGCCATGTTGCACATTAACTCAAGTTCTCTACCTAGAATGCTTCAAAATTCTCCCATAGGTGTATCTGTTAAAATCCATTCCCAACTATGTGCTTTTCTAAAATACAATCATACTAGAGACTCGTCTCAGCCTATAAGAGGTAACCCCAATTTTTTAATTGGAGGCAAGCCTATTAATACCTCTTGGCTTCCTCAACTCGGAGAGTGCCAATTAACTGATCTAGTCAAGGTGGATGGGCAAGTGCTCACACCAGCTGAAATTTCTAATAAATTTCATCTTTCACATACGGATATATTCAAAGTGTTTCAACTCCGACACCTTCTGTTAAAAGTGTTGGGTTCACTCTCGATAACTCCGGCAAAAGTGCATTTCCAAATAGAATTAAGCCTTCTAGCAGGTTTAGCACATGCGGTTTCTAAATTTTATTCCATTTTATTCAAGTGGGCCTATCCCCAGAATTTCACCGACCTCCCTTTTGGTCGCCATTATTTCCTGACAAGTTGTTTAATTGGTCTTCTCTATGGTACAGTTGCACAAATATATCTCACAGGATCGGCTCAGACTGATGCAATTTAAACTGTTACATAACATCTACTATTCTCCCAGAAACTGGCAGTTATGTTGTATCCTCCTCCTCTGTACGTAGTAGATGTCACCAAGTGAGGAGATCCCTCCACATTTTCTGAATTGTCCCAAGGTGGCTTCGCTCTGGTCCACAATAAAATATAAGGTGGATCCCTTGCTAGGTTTGAACGACCTTTTTACGCCGGAGGTATGTTTGCTAGGGGATGTTACCAACATCCCGGTGCGGAACAGAAAATATCATATGGCCCTAATTGCGGCATCTGTCAAAAAAGTGGTCCTCAAACATTGGACAGACACTCTACAAATTTCTTATGTAGAGTGGTTACAAGAACTACTGGCCAATCTAAGAACGGAGAGAACCATAGCTAGCCTCCAGAATAAAGTACCAAAGTTTAACACAATTTGGGGTCCCCTATATACACTATATTCTTTACAATCATAAAGGCAGTTCTTCCTTGGGTTAATTATATAAGTGGTGGGAATTACCTATTGTGCTGGGTTGGTGGGCGGGTGGGGGTGTTAGGGGTAGGGGGGAATAGGTGTAGGTTGGGTAGAGAATAGATCCTGACGTCATGTGATATATGCATGTATATCAATCAGTTTATGTACAGTTTACTTGGATGTATTCTCTGCTCTGTAAATTTCAATAAAATTTAAATGGAAAAAATTAAAAAAAAATAAAAAGTGTGGTCAGTGGTGTAACTAGATCCTCCTTAGTTCTTTTAAGATTCTAAGGTGAATCTCACCAGGCCCCATTGCTTTGTCCACCTTGAGTTTTAGGAGTTCTTTCAGGACTATTTCTTGTGCAAATGGACTAGCATCAACCCCACTACCCAGAGTGCTTCCATTGTTTGGTTTAGGTAACTCCTCCTCCTCTTCTTTTGTGAATACTGAGCAAACGTATTCATTCAGTATCTCTGCCTTTAACTTGTATATTAATATTTTGTGTGGGACTGTGTCAAATGCCTTGCTAAAGTCTAGGAAGGCCATGTCTACAGCCCCTCCCTGATCTACTACTTTGGTCACCCAGTCAAAGAAATTGATTAGATTCGCCTGACATGACCTTCCCACTGTGAATCCATGTTGCCTTGGGTCCTGTACCCCTCTGGCCTCTAGGTACATGACAATTCTTTCCTTCAGAAGTGATTCCATCTTTTTCCCTATCACTGAGGTTAAACTAACTGGTCTGTAGTTTCCCGCTTCTGCCCTGCTCGCAATTTTGTGAAGGGGAATCACATCGGCTCTCCTCCAGTCCTCAGGAACCACCCCATCCTCCCATGATTTGTTAAAGAGAGTAGTCAGTGGTGTCACTAGTTCTACCCTTAGTTCTTTTAGAATTCTGGGATGAATCCCATCAGGCCCCATTGCTTTGTCCACCTTCAGTTTTAAGAGTTCTTTCAGAACCCTTTCTTCTGTATGTGGGCTGGTATCAACTTCTGTATCCAGAGTGTTTCTACTGTTTGTTTTAGGTACCTCCCCCTCTTCATTTGTAAATACTGAGCAAAAATATTTGTTTAGTATCTCTGCCTTTACAGTCACCCTCTGCCCACCTCCCTCCCTTTATTAAGCCCTCACTATCCCTCCTTGGTCTTCCTTGCCTCCCTGATGTACTTATAAAAGGTTTTATCCCCTTCTTAACAGAGTTGGCTATCTTTTCCTCGGTTTGGGCCTTTGCTGTTCTGACTGCCTTCTCAGCTTCCTTTTGCTTTAACTGATACAGTTCTCTGTCCTGCTCCTCCTGTGATTCCTTGTACTTCCTGAATGCTTTCTTTTTCTCTTGAACCTTCACTGCCACTTCCTTTGAGAACCATAGTGGTTTCTTACATCATTTCATGTTGTTTATTTGCTTCACACAAAGGCTTGTTACCTCTGTGATGGCATTTTTTATTATTCCTCATTATTCTTCCACACCTCCTTCCTGCTCATTTGCTAGTGCATTCCTTAGGCACGCACCCATTTTGGCAAAGTCAGCCCTCCTAAAATCCAGTACTTTTGCGTTTGTATGGCCTGACTCTATTGCTGTGTTTATTGTGAACTATACTGTTCGATGATCGCTAGTTCCCAGATGGCTACCCACTTCTACATCTGTGATCCTCTCTCCATCTCCATTTGAGAGAACCAGGTCAAAGAGTGCTCCCTCTCGAGTGGGCTCCAATACTAGTTGTCTAAGGTATGCCCCTGTAGGGCATCTAGAATAACCCCGCTCTTCGAAGTGGCTGCTGCAACTGCACTCCAGTTAAAATCTGGCATATTCAGATCATCCATCAGCAATATCTCCCCTTTTTCTGCCATTCTAACTATACTTTCTATCATTTCCTTGTCCATTTCCTCCCCCTGAGAAGGGGGTCTGTCTACAACCCCTGTGCGGATTGTGGTGCCATTGCCTGTCTCCAAATTTACCCACAGTGCTCCTTCTCCTCCCTATTTACCCTTTTGTTCTGTTGCTTTGATTCCTTCCCTTACGTAAGGAGCTACTCCTCCTCCTCCTCTTTTACCCTCCCTGTCCCTCCTGTAGATAGTGTATCCTGGTATGTTTACATCCCAGTCATAGTTTTGTGTGTACCATGTTTCTATGACTGCCATGATATCCAGATGTTCCTCCTCCATCAAGGTCACTAATTCAGGAAGCTTGTTACTCAGACTACGAGCATTGGTACTCATTGCTCTCCATTTTTGATGGCTTTACCTTCTGTTGCAGCATCTCCCACTGACCTTTCTACCTCGGTCTTTTTCTCATTTAGTACCCTGTTTTGTAGGGAGAGGCTGGGATTTTCCTGCTGCTTATCAATGCCACCCCCTTGACTAGTTTAAAAGCTTGCTAATGAAGCATTTAAACCAATTGCTCAAAAGACTTGTTCCCTTCCTGGACAGATGCAGACCATCCTGCCAGTACAGGCTGATGTCCCTCCAGGTGGAACCCCAGTCCCCAATGAAGCCAAACCCCTGTGCTCCACACCATTTTTTCAACCATTCATTAAACTGCATGGTGCAGAGTACCCTCACTTCACACATGCCATTGACAGGCAGCACCTCTGAGAAGAATACTGTGTGTGCTACTTGTGTGTGCCCCTCCCCAACTCTACAAAGTCCTCCTGCACTGCTCTAATCTCATGATGAGCCAAGTCATTTGTCCCTAGGTGGACGATGATGTCCAGCTCAGACTCCTGTGCAGCTGTTCTCCTGATCCTGAGGATGTGCTGCATGTCCCTCCAAGCCATGGCACCAGGCAGGCACCTTACTTCAGTTTTCCCTGCTCCCCCCAGTTCTATCCCCCTAATAATTGAGTCCCCCACCAGGAGCTGCTTCCTTTCTCTGTGGTGTCCTCTGCCTCCTTCCTGTGGGCCTCCCTTGTGACAGTTGTCCTCAGCCTCTTTAGTCTCCTCTGCAGGTGCATCCATAGGGGAGCTATGCTCCCCCAGAATGGTGTATGGATTGTGGAGTGGAACAATTGACTGGGTGTGCCTCTGTTCCACCATCCTCACCCTCCCTGAGCACACTGTGGTCCAACTGCTGTGCTTTCTTCGCAACCTCTGAGGTAGTGGTCATGGCTCTGGTGCTCCCTGGATGAGGGAGGTTCCCTTCCTACTGTCCAGTGTGGCCTGGGGGAAGGTTCCGTTACTACTGTCCAGTGTGGCCTGAAGACGGCAACTTCCTCCCTCAGGGCAGAGTGTTGTCTGCAAATAGGGCAGCAACTCAGCCTCCAGAAAGACTCCCGGAAGACTGCTGCCCCACAGCCATTACATTGCACTACTCCCCACATGTTTATCTACTTTTTTTTGTGTGTGTGTGTGATTGGTTTGTTATATAGAAATATATATATATATATTTTATACAATGTGTATGCTTATATTAGGAGGTCCAGATTCTTAGATTTAACTGCATCTGATTTGATCCTAAGCCATATCAGTTGTTCCTTTTAAGGGCCTGGGGATACCCATCTCAAGCATTTTACTAAGTTACTGACCCTGTAGTATATAGCCAAATGGGGAATCCGCAACCCCCCCTCAAATTTTGGGGCAGCTAATTTATAATAGGCCAAACAGGGATATTTATCTGCCCAGATAAATTAAGTGAATATGCCATGTAATTTTTGAACCAGTGTAGAGGGATAAAAGTATTGGGAAGAGATAAGGGATAAAAAAAAGTCTAGGGAAAACATTCATCTTGATTATGTTAATCCTGCCCCATAATGATATGGGAAGTTCAGACCACCTGTCAAGGTCATGGATAATAAGCTGTGAGAGGGAATCAAGGTTATCCTTAAACCATGCTAGGGGATTACAGGATAGTTTAATGCCCAAATACTTAAATGACCTGGGAGTCCAACATAAACCTAAGGGACTAATATAATTCTTAAATACCTTGTGGTTTAATGGAAAGAATAGAGATTTACTGGCATTCAACTTGTAATTGGATAATTCACTAAATCTTGGTATTTCATTCAATAACGCCAGTACAGATGATACCGGGTGGGATAGATGTATCAACAAATCATCCGCATACTCGGTGACTTTAATTTCATTACGCCCTACCAAAATGCCCTGTATAGAGATGCTATTGAGAATATCTTGAATAAGGGGTTCCAGATATAAATTAAATAAGAGAAGTGATAGGGGGAAACCCTGCCTAGTCCCTGAATGGAGTGGGAAAGATTTAGAGAAGGCTCTGTTTGCCAAAATTCTAGCTGTAGGAGTTTTATACAGTGTCGCAACCCAAGATATAAATACAGGAGGAAATTGAAAGGCATCCAGAACCTTGAACAAAAAGCTCCAATTTACCCAATCAAACACCTTCTCGGCATCCAGAGAGACCAGGCCTGTGGGGAACTCAGCATCTCTGGTAGCCAAGAAGACATGAGATAATGTACACAGATGGTTAGCTGATGAGCGTCCTTTCATAAATCCTACCTGATTCATACCTATTAACTCAGGGAGTACAACAGTTAGCCTATTAGCTAAAATCTTCAAAAGAATTTTGATGTCTTGATTTAGGAGAGAAATGGGTCTGTAACTTTGGACGAGCACTGGGTCTTTGTCTGGTTTGGGGAGAAGTACAATCAAGGCTTCAAAGAGATGAGAATCAACCTCTGCCCCAGATAGGATATATTAGAACAATCGATTAAGTACTGGTAGTAAGAGATCTTGAAACATCTTGTAAAAAAGGGAGGAGAATCCATCAGGACCGGGAGCTTTATCTGAGGGTAATCCGTTAATGACCTCAGCAATTTCCTCCTGTGATACAGGAGAAACCAGAAAATCCTTATGTTGTGCTGAAAGGGACGGCAAATGGGACTCCTTCAGATACTTCTCCATGCTCCCAGAACTAGGAGGGTGCTCCTTGTCACTGTACAGCGTTTTATAGTATAGGGCAAATTCTTGAACTATCTCAGTAGGAGATACTTTCAGAGACCCATCAGCTAACGCCCTAATTGGAGGGATGAATCTCGCAGATTCTTGTTGCTTAATACAGAGTGCCAATAGGCGCCCCGCCTTCTCTCCCTGATCTGTGTAACTAGCTCTAGTATGAATAATAGCTAGTTCTGCCTTTTCCCGGAGCAACTCTAAATATCTATCTCTCAGCAGTAAGAGCTTCCTTTTGTCTTCTTCTGGAGCATGAACTGAAATGTTAATTTCGAGTACCCAAATTTGAGATAGTAATGATAATAGTTCCTTCTCTCTTGCCCTTTTCCTACTCACCGCCATACTAATAAGGATCCCTCTCATGTAGGCCTTAAAGGCCCCCATATGATATCTGGTTTTGCACTATCTAAGGGATTGGATAAGAAAAAGGCCTCAATTTGTTCCCTTATGAGCTTACAGTACTTGGAATCTTTAAGGAGTTGATCATTAAGTTTCCATCTTGTTTCCCTATTTGAAAAGTCCTGGAGTGCCAGTTTACATAACACCAATGAATGATCAGAGACAGGACCAGGTTGGATCGAAGAAGTCCTAACCCCAGGTAGGAGAGTCTGAGAAATAAGAATATAATCGATGCGGGACTGCGAGCCGTGCACCGATGACCTGTAGGTGAACTACTTAAAATCCAGATATAAGACACGCCAGACATCACAGAGCCTGCATTGATCCAATAAGTCTCTAAAAGCCCTCTGACCCAAAGAAGTTCCTCCCGGCCCACCACCTGACCTGTCGAGATTAGAATCTACAACTTGATTAAAGTCACCTCCTAAAATAATCCTAATAGGAAGCAAAGGCAGGATTATGTTAATGAGTTTCATAAAAAAACAGGATCATCCACATTAGGACCATATATACTGCCAAGTAACAGTGGGACTGACCAGAGAGTACCTTTAACTAGGACAAACCTATCCTTGGGGTCTTCAGTGACTTGTGTAGAGACAAACGGAATGCCCCTGTTAATAATAAGTGTGACCCCACAGCTATTGGTGGAGCCTTGAGCATCGTACATCATCCCCATCTGCTGTCTCAACTGTGAAGCTTCCGCTTCTAATAAATGGGATTCCTGTAGAAAAGTTATCTGTGAACGTAGTAGGCTTAAGTGTTTGAGAACCTGATACTGTTTAGATTTTTTCCTGATCCCCTTAACATTCCACGTTGCAAAAGTCACCTCCTTGGCCACCTAATAATAATTACCAGGTTTAATGGATTCAGCCCTGCACTGGGGATATATATTACATGTAACCTAACCCCACAAGTTGCTGCTGTAAGACCCTCCCACCACCCTAACCCCCACCATTAGCCCATTTTAAACCCCTATGCCCTCAACCCCAACAAAGAGCCCATTCCTCCCACCCCTCCCAACCCCCAAACTGTCACAAACAATGTTTAGCACAGTACTGGGTCATTTCCTCCCTCTCCGCCCCCGATAATATACCTCTGCTAATAACGACCCACTTATATTTCAATATACATGTATAAACTACAAACAATTTTAGCTGGCCTCTAAAACCTAAAGAGCGGTCTCGAGCTTCCAGAACCTATAGACACATGATTATGAATCCAAGAGGACCGGTGAAAATGAAACAAACTGTCAAAAACGTGAGTATGACAGGTAGCCACATAAACCAGAGTGAGAATTAGGGGTTACCTGACCCCAAAAGAGAGCTGTACCAAAACCAGAACCAGAGGAAAAACTAACAGTGAGGGATAACCCCAATCGCGAGCTGAGAACAGAAAATTAGATAACAATTGAAAACGAGACCCAGAAAAGAGAAAACTGAGAAATGTGACTGCCCTGGGGCTACCAGCCCCTGATTCCAAAGAACCCCCTGAAAAAAGTTGGAGTAGCACAAGGACTGGGAGAGATCCTTCTCGAATTCAAAGCCACACGGGCGTATATTAGTTAGGCGAGCTGCGCCCTCTTGTGGTTGTCCCCCGATCCTAACAAGGTATGTCAGAGTGGTAGTGAAAGCCCGAAACCGCTCTGGAGCCTACCAAACTAAAACATGGAGACTGCTCCCATAATCAACAACCCAAAGCTTTTCCCTGTATGCAACCCCCCAAAACTGAGTGTATAATAATGTCCAAACTACACTCCTAAATGAGCCATCCCCAGGACCCTAAAGGGCTTCGCCCTGAGCCAGAATTAACTCTAGAAAGCCAGGGCTTAGAAGATAGATAACAATTAGGCCCTGTAATGGGTAGCCCAGTTCCAAATGAGAAAATGAGCGAGTCCAATCTCAGTTAGTGGAAAATGCTTTCTCCAAAAAGAAAAAGAATAACAGTTCCAACAGCAGCTCTCAGTGAATCCTGAAACTTTAGAAGAACTCTCAGGTCTCCCGGAATAAATCTGGTAGCATAGATTTAAGGCTTGACAGAGCAGCTTCAGGATCTTCATAGTTAAACCAGGAACCATTTACTGAGACTTGTAACCTGGCTGGATACCCCATCCTGAATTTTAAGCCTGCTGCAATAATCTTAGAAACAATAGGGTGAAACGCTTTCCACTTCAGACGGACCGAACTAGGGAGATCTTGTGCAATTCTCAACTTTGCCTTCTCCCAACGAACCTCTCATAGAGCCCTCACTTTCTGAAGAAAATGCTGCTTTTCCAAATAATTCAGGAAGTGGCAGATAATGGGACAGGGGGGAGCATCCGGAGAAGGCTTTGGTCGCAGGGACCAGTGAGCTCACTCTATCATGTACACTGGGCCGAAGGGAGAGGGACCAGCAACCCAATCCACCAGTTTCTGTACAAAAACTACAGTGTACTGGCCCTCTTCCCCTTCTGGTAGCCCTAGTATTACAAAGTTATATCTGCGGCTACGGCCCTCCAAATCTTCATGTTTAGCCTCTAAGCGAGACAATTTTCGTTGATGCCAATTCAGGATCCAGGCTTTCCAGCTTCCTCTCCATCTAGACTATTCGAGCAGTATTGTCAGAGACCGTGAGGGAAACTTCATCCAATTTTCTTGAGAGGGTTTTCAAATCAATCGCCATTTCTTTCATCTCTTCTCGAAAAGGCTTACTCTTCCAAGAACCTATTAAGTGTTAAAGGCACTTGTTCCCCAGCTTGACACGAAGGATCAGGCTTGTCTGGCCGACTCGAGGCTTGAGATTTCTTTGGGGCCTTTTCAGAAGTAGCTGGGGGGGGGTATGTTTCTGCAGGGCTTTCTTCATGTAAGCCTCCATCTACCAGTCTAACGCCCAAAACCGGAGCACAAGATGTTTAGGCAATGGAAGAATTCGTAGGTAGAGGAATTAGATAAGTTTAAGCGTTTATAAAAGATGACTTTATACTCGGGAGGCAGGAGCTTAGCGGAGGAGCTTCTACTCAGCACTCGGCATCACGTGATCTCCGATTACATATACTTTTTGAATGCAGCCTTTTTCTCTTTAACCTTCCCTGACACCTCTTTTGAGAACCATAGTGTTTTTTTATTCCGCTTTGTTTTCTGTATTTGTTTCACACAAAGGCTTGTTGCCTCCATGATGGCAGTTTTGATTTTTCTCCATTGTTCTTCCACCCCTCCTTTCTGGCCATTTGCTAATGCATTCCTCAGGTATTCACCCATTATGCCAAAGTCAGCCCTTCTAAAGTCCAGTATCCTTGTCTTTGTATGGCTTGTCTCCATGGTTGTGTTTATTGTGAAGCACACTGTGCAGTGGTTGCTTGTTTCCAGATGTTTACCGACTTCTAAATTTGTGATCCTCTCTCCATTTGAGAGTACCAGGTTCCCGAGTGGGTTCCACCACTAGCTGTCTAAGGCATGCCCCCTGTAGAGCATCGAGAATGACCCTGATCTTGGATGTGGCTACAGTCCATGTCATCCAGTTAACATCTGGCATATTCAGGTCCCCCATCAACAGTATCTCCCCTTTTTTAGCCATTCTGAGAATGTCCTCTATCATTTTCCTGTCCATTTACTCCCCTTGAGACAGGGGTCTGAATACAACCCCTGTGCAGATTGTGATACCATTCCCTGTTTCCAAGGTGACCCAGAGTGCTTCTTGTGCTCTCCCTTTACTTTTTAGTTCTGTAGCTTTGACCCCTTCCCTTATGTAGAGAGCTACTCCTCCTCCTCCTCTTTTACCCTCCCTGTCCCTTCTGTAGATTGTGTACCCTGGTATGTTGACATCCCAGTCATGGCTCTCCGTGTACCATGTTTCTGTGACTGCCACAATATCCAAGTGTTCCTCTTCCATCAGGGCTACTAGCTCAGGAAGCTTGTTTCCCAGACTACGGGAATTGGTACTCATCGTCCTCCATTTAATGTTGGCTTTGTTGTTTTTTACCCCATCCCTGCTCTTATTGCCCTTGTCTATTTTTCCATTTACCCATGTCCTGCCCTCTGTCAAGCTCTGTACCTCAGTGTTTACCCCACTACCTGCCATGTTTTGTGGGGGGAGGCTTGAACTTTCCTGCTTCCTATCAGCGGGAGGCCCTGTAATACACTGAATCCTGCTCACCTCCTTGAGGCAATGTCTAGGCAGTAGTGCTTCACGAAAGTGTGCACAGAGCTCCAACTGGCTGCAGTGCAAATCTTCACTGCTGAGACATTGCATATAGCAGCAAAGGAAGTGGCAACCCATCTGGTGGAATGCCCTTTCACTGAGCTTGGCAAGGGCTCGTCATATTTATTGTTGCAGAATGTAATACACTTAATCAATCATCTAGGTAATGTCTCCTTAGAAGCTGGTGCTTCAAATGTCTTGAGAGCAAAGGAAATTAACAACTAATTCAGCTTATAGAAAGAACAAGTGTGATTAACGTGATACCTGAGCACCTTATGAACATCCAGTGAATGAAGAAGGGCCTCCTCCTGACTGGAATATTCTGAACAATATACAGGTAAGTGGATTTATTTATTTGTATTTATTTCCATCTAAGATTATACTACCTTTGAGCACAAGGCACTCTTTTACAAAGGTTCCACTTCAGTAGGTAAGGGTAACAAACAGACAAAGGAATATTAAACAGAAGTAATCTAAAATGACAACTGAACACCCAGGAGAACTAACAGTGGTAGTCTAAATGACACAATAAGAACTCAAATTGAGGAAAATAACAGGTAAACGCAGTAATCATACCAGCAATTAAAGAGTTGTGAGGTAAAGAGCAGTTATGGGGGGGATAGGAGTAGCAGCTCTGGACCTTGTCAAGCTATGCAATAGGTAAAAAGGGGAGCAGTGGAAAAGGTAAACAAAGGGAGAACTGAAATGGGGAACAGGGCAAAGCTGGGAAGGGATGGGGGATGAGGGTGGTGGTGGAGAAAGAGAAACCGGAGGAAGAGGAAGAGAGGTTGACATAGGAGAGAAAACAGAGGAGGAGAGTAAGGTGTGAGTCTAGGGGCAGCATTTGACAAAGGGTCAGATTTTGGCAATAAAGGCAGTGACATATGCACGATAAGGAGAGTCGCTGGAGGAAGCAGTCACAGGAACTGTTAGTTACCAGGTACTGTTTTAGCAGGCACTTGAACTGGCCAAGTTTAGGTAAAGAAAACCCAACAAAATGCAAGAAATTGAACCAAAGGGGAGCTCCATAGCAGAAGGACCACTGACCTTGGGTAGTCTGGCATCTTGTGACATGGAGTAGTTGGTTGACAGATGAACGAGTGTTCTTGGAACTGCATGAAGGTGCCAGTAGTGGATGTCCTGGTTAAGGGTGAATTTGCATACCACTTTAGGAAGAAACTTAGGATTGGTGTACAAAGACACCCTATCCTTGTGAAAAAACAAATAAGGCTCCTTACACATGAGGGCCTGAAGCGTGGAAATCCTCTGAGCCAAAGTAAGGCAACTAAAAATAATGCTTTCTATGGCGGAAAAGATAGCTTGCATTTTGCAGCTGGCTTATTGGGAGGAACAGAAAGTCCCAAGGGGGATCAGGGTCCTAAACTGGAGGTTTCAGATGAAGTATGCCCCTTATATAGGTATGGGGTAGGTCCAACTGAGCAAGGGTTTTGCCTTCCACTGGTGCATGACAGGCTGAAACAGCAGACAGATATACATTAATGAAAGAATATCAGAGTCCTGAGTCTGAGAAGGAAAGAAGATATTCCAGGATAGAGTTTGCTGGACATGTAAACAGGTCTAGGTAATGTGCAGACACCCACAAACAGAAGCACTTACTTTTTATGGGATATGTGGCCCATGTGGAAGGCTTGCAAGCCTCAACCAAGACATCAGCGACACTCTGAGAGACCACAAAATGTGTAGAGACTAGATATGAAGAAGCCATGCATGCAGATGCAGGGATCTAAGGTCTGGATGAACCAGGGTGCCCAGTTACTGGGACAGCAATCATGAGGACAGGGACAGAGGGACCAGTGGTTCCACCACTAACTGCTGGAGCAGGGGAAAACAAATCTGGTGCGCCCAAAGAGGGGAGGCAATCAGAACCATTTCCACCCCCTCTGCCTGGAGCTTGAGGAGGACTCTGCAGCAGGGGAAAGGGAGAAAAGGCATAAAGGAACCTCTGTGCCCAACAAAGGGAAACAGGTTTTGCCAAAAAAACACCAGGTCCTGGACCTAATGAGAAAAAATTGGGTAGCTTGGCATTACACAGTGACACAAAGAGGTCCAGTTCTGGTTGTCTCCATCTTTTGAAAAGGTCATCTGCTGCTTTCTGTAGAAGCTCCCACTCATGGACCTTGGATCGGGATCTGCCGAGACTGTTGGGCAAGGCATTTTGGACTACAGGAACATGGAACACAGTAAGAGTGAGGTTGTGGTCTATGACCCAGAACCACACCCACATCGCTGTTGGTGGATAGGATACAAGTGAGCCCCCCTTGCTTGTGGATGCTTGTTGATGCAAAAGACTACTGACATGTTGTCTGTCTGTATCAGCAAGGGAGTCTGAAGAAGGTCCAGTTAAAATGCCTGGAGGGCATAGAAACATAGATTTTGACGGCAGATAAGGACTACTTGGCCCACCCAGTCTGCCCATTTCCCTACCTACTGGATAAGCTGCAGATTCTAGTTAACCAACAGCCTACTTCCTGCAACCCCCCTCCCAATATAATTGCCTTATGTCTGTCTCATTCATGTTTGAATTCCTCCACTGTTTTAGACCCCACAACCTCTCCAGGAAGGCGGTTCTATGGATCCACCACTCTCTCTGAGAAAAAAAATGTCCTCACATTACCCCTGAGCCATCCCCCCTCTATCTTTAAATTGTGCCCCCTTGTTCTTACACATCTCTTTTTCTGAAAGATGCTACCCTCCCGGACTTTGTAGATTCCCTTGAGGTACTTGAACGTTTCTATCATGTCCCCCTGTCCCTCCTTTCATCAAGAGTATACATATTAAGCTCTCTCAATCTCTCTTCATATGGTTTCTGCTGCAGACCCTGCACCATTTTAGTTGCCTTCCTCTGGACTGCTTCCATCCTGTCTATGTCCTTGCATACATGAGATCTCCAAAACTGCACGCAGTACTCCAGATGGGGTCTCACCAACTGTCTGTATAGAGGGATAACCACTTCCCTTTTTCTACTTATGATGCCCCTTCCTATGCATTCCAGTATCCCCCCAGCTCTTCTTACCGACTTTTCACATTGTTTACCCACCTTTAGCTCATCTGATATGACTACACACAGGTCCCTTTCCATTTTTGTTGTTGTTAGTACCTCCCCTGCTATTGTGTACACTTCTCCTGGGTTTTTGTTTCCCAGGTGCATTACTTTGTATTTCTTTGCATTGAATCTAAGTTGCCATATGTCTGACTATTCCTCCAACCTTGTGTATCAGCTCTGTTACAGATCTTTGTGTCATCTGCAAAGAGGCATACCTTTCCCTCCAAACCCTCTGCAATAGAAACAGAGAAACATAGAATTTGATGGCAGATAAGTACCGCTTGGCCCACCCAGTCTGCCCATTTCCCTGCCTACTGGATAAGCTGCAGATCCTAGTTAACCAGCAGCCTACTTCTTCCTACCCCCACCCCCTAGAATTGCCTTATGACTGTCCCATGCATGCTTGAATTCCACCACTGTTTTTGACTCCACGACCTCCTCCGGAAGGCCGTTCCATGCATCCAGAACCCTCTCTGTGAAAAAATTGTTCCTTAAATTACCTCTGAGCCACCGCCCATCTTCAAATTGTGCCCCCTTGTTCTTGCACACCTCTTTTTGAAAGATGCTACCCTCATGGACTTTGTTGATTCCTTGAGGTACTTGAAAGTTTCTATCATGTTCCCTCTCCTCCTTTCCTCGAGGCTATACATATTAAGCTCCTTAAGTCTCTCTTCATATGTCTTCCGTGCAGACCCTGCACCATTTTAATTACCCTCCTCTGGACAGCTTCCATCCTGTCTATGTCTTCTGAAGACTGGGTCTCCAGAACTGCACGCAGTACTCCAGATGGGATCTGACCAGCTGTCTGTACAGAGGATAATAACTTCCTGTTTTCTACTGGTGATGCCTCTCCTATGCATCCCAGTATCCCCCAGCCTCCTTGCTGCCCTCTCATATTGCTTGCCCACCTTTAGGTCATCTGATATGACTACCCCCAGGTCCCTTTCCATTTTTGTTGTTGTTAGTATCTCATCCCCCATTGTGTACTCTTCCCCTGGGTTTTTGTTTCCTAGGTACATTACCTTGCACTTCTTAGCATTGAATCTAAGCTGCCATACATTTGACCATTCCTCTAACCTTGCCAAGTACCTTTTCATCCTTTTCACCCCACCTTGTGCATCAACTCTGTTGCAGATCTTTGTGTCATCTACAAAGAGACATACTTTTCCTTCCAGTCCCTCTGCAATGTCACTTATAAAGATATTGAAGAGGACCGGTCCTAATACTGAACCCTGCGGTACCCCACTAGTGACCCCCCTTTCTTCAGAGTGGACTCCATTTACTATTACTCTCTGTGTCCTATTCTCCAGCCAATTTTTTACCCAGGCTGTCATCTTGGGACCCACTCCCAGGCTAGCTAACTTGTATATTGATCTTTTGTGTGGGACTGTGTCAAATGCCTTGCTAAAGTCTAGGTAGGCCATGTCCACAGCCCCTCCCTGATCTACTACTTTGGTCACCCAGTCAAAGAACTCTATCAGATTTGTCTGGCATGACCTTTCTGCTGTGAATCCATGCTGCCTTGGGTCCTGTGCCCCTCTGGCCTCTAGATACTCGACAATTCTTTCCTTCAGAAGTAATTCCATCATTTTCCCTACCACTGAGGTTAAACTAACAGGTCTGTAGTTTCCTGCTTCTGCCTTGCTCCCACTTTTATGAAGGGGAATCACATCTGCCCTCCTCCAGTCCTCAGGTACCACCCCATCCTCCCATGATTTGTTAAACAGGGTAGTCAGTGGTGTCACTAATTCTACCCTTAGTTCTTTTAGAATTCTAGGATGAATCCCATCAGGCCCCATTGCTTTGTCTACCTTCAGTTTTAAGAGTTCTTTCAGAACCCTATCTTCTGTAAATGGGCTGGTATCAACTTCTGTATCCAGAGTGTTTCTACTGTTTGTTTTAGGTACCTCCCCCTCTTCCTTTGTAAATACTGAGCAAAAATATTTGTTTAGTATCTCTGCCTTTTCACAGCCACCCTCTGCTCCCCCCTTTATTAAGCCTCGCTATCCTCCCTTGGTCTTCCTTCGCCTCCCTGATATACCTATAAAAGGTTTTATCCCTTCTTAACTGAGTTGGCTATCTTTTCCTCAGTTTGGGCCTTTGCTGTTCTGACTGCCTTCCCAGCTTCCTTTTGCTTTAACTGATACAGTTCTCTGTCCTGCTCCTTCTGTGATTCCTTGTACTTCCTGAATGCTTTCTTTTTCTCTTGAACCTTCACTGCCACTTCCTTTGAGAACCATAGTGGTTTCTTACATCATTTAGTTTTGTTTATTTGCTTCACACAAAGGCTTGTTACCTCTGTGATGGCAGTTTTATTATTCCCCATTGTTCTTCCACCCCTCCTTCCTGCCCATTTGCTAGTGCATTCCTTAGACACTCACCCATTTTGGCAAAGTCAGCCCTCCTAAAGTCCAGTACCTTTGCCTTTGTGAAGCGACTCTATTGCTGTGTTTATTGTGAACCATACTGTTCGATGGTCGCTAGTTCCCAGATGGCTACCCATACTACATCTGTGATCCTCTCTTCATCTCCATTTGAGAGAACCAGGTCTAAGATTGCTCTCTCGATTGGGCTCCAATACTAGTTGTCTAAGGCATGACCCCTGTAGGGCATCTAGAATAACCCCACTCTTCGAAGTGGCTGCTGCAACTGCACTCCAGTTAACATCTGGCATATTCAGATCGCCCATCAGCAATATCTCCCCTTTTTCTGCCATACTAAGTATACTTTCTATCATTTCCTTGTCTATTTCCTCCCCCTGAGAAGGGGGTCTGTATACAACCCCTGTGCAGATTGTGGTGCCATTGCTGGTCTCCAAATTTACCCACAGTGCTTCTTCTCCTCCCTGTTTTCCCTTTTGTTCTGTTGCTTTGATTCTTTCCCTTATGTAAAGAGCTACTCCTCCTCCTCATTTACCCTCTCTGATAGATAAATGATAGTGATAAATATCACTTACAAAGATGTAAAAGAGGACTGGACCCAGTACTGAGCCCTGAGGTACTCCACTAGTAACCCCCCTTTCTTCAGAATGTGTTCCATTCACTATTACCTTTTGTGTCCTGTTGTGCAGCCAGTTTGCTACCCAGGCTACCACCCTGGGACCCACTCCCAGGCTGGCTAACTTGATTATTAATCTTTTGTGTGGAAGTGTGTCAAATGCCTTGCTAAAGTCTAGGTAGGCCATGTCCACAGTCCCTCCCTGGTCTATTACTTTGGTCACCCAGTCAAAGAAATCAATTAGATTCATCTGACATGACCTTCCTGCTGTAAATACATGCTGCTTTGGGTCCTATGCCCTGCTGGCCTCTAGGTACTCAACAATTCTTTCTTTCAGAAGTGATTCTATCATTTTCCCGATCACTGAGGTCAAACTTACAGGTCTGTAGTTTCCTGCTTCTGCCTTGCTCCCACTTTTGTGAAGGGGACTCACATCTGCCCTCCTCCAGTCCTCAGGTACCACCCCATCCTGCCATGATCTGTTAAAAAGCATGGTCAGTGGTGTCACTAGGTCCTCCCTTAGTTCTTTTAGGATTCTGGGATGAATCCCGTCAGGCCCCATTGCTTTGTCCACCTTGAGTTTTAGGAGTTCTTTCAGGACTTTTTCTTCTGTGAATGGACTGGTGTCAACCCCCTACCCAGAGTGCTTCTATTGTCTGGTTTAGGTAGCTCCTCCTCATCTTCTTTTGTGAATACTGAGCAAAGTATTCATTCAGTATCTCTACGTTCCCTGTCTCCCTCTGCCTCCCTCTCTTTATTAATCTTCACTATCTCCCTTAACCTTTCTATGTCCTAATGTACCTATAAAAGGGTTTATCCCCCTTCTTAACTGAGTTGGCTATTTTTTCTCGGTTTGGGTCTTTGCTATTTTGACTGCCTTCCCCACTTCTTTCTGCTTTAATTGATACAGTTCCCTATCATGCTCCTTCTGTGATTCCTTATACTTTTTGAATGCAGCCTTTTTCTCCTTAACCTTCCCTGCCACCTGTTTTGAGAACCATAGTGTTTTCTTACTCCGCTTTGTTATCTTTATTTGTTTCACACAAAGGCGTGTTGCCTCTATGATGGCAGTTTTGATTTTTCTCTATAGTTCTTCTACCCCTCCTTTTTGGCCATTTGCTAGTGCATTCTTCAGGTATTCACTCATTTTGCCAAAGTCAGCCCTTTTAAAGTCCAGTATCCTTGTTTTTGTATCACTCATCTTGAAGATGTTGATATACAGTGATAGCTCCAGAGAAGACCACATGCCTTGTGTCCAGTGATCCTGGAAGTAGGCTCCTCACCTGAGATCTGTTGTTGGCATCTACTGAGGTGAATCTGTCTTAGATGGAACCCCTGATTCCAGGTTGGGAGATGTCTGCCACCATGTCAGAGTTTGTGGCACAGATCTGGATAACTGAATGGACTGTTCAGGATTGTTTGACCTCTGATCCCATTGAACCCGGGAGCCCTCATATGGAGACAGGCTAAGGGAACTGTCACAGTGGCAGACATCATGTGACCCAGTAGCTGAAGCACTGTCTGGGCTGGGACTTGGTGGAAAGAAGAAACTCTATGTGCCAGGTGCTGCAGGAAAGTGATCCTGTCCAAGGGAAGGAAGGCCCTTCCTTGCTCCATGTCCAAAATGGCCCTGATGTACTGCAGATGCTGGCAGGGCCTGGGGCATAATTTGAGGATGTTCAATGTGATGCCAAGATTCCAAAACATGACAAAGATGTCCAACATGGTGGACAGAAGCTGAGCCCTTGATGTGGCATTCAGGAGCTAATCATCACGGTATGGGTAAACAAAATGGCCCTGATGATGGAGGGCTGCAACCACCACAATGCATTCTGTGAACACCCGCAGAGCCAACAAATGGCTAAAGGGCAAGCCCCAAAACTGGTAGTGCACTCCCTGGAAGGCAAAGCTGAGGAATCTTTTGTGTACTGGGAGAACCAGGATGCACACATAAGTATCCTGCATATCCACAGAACAAAGCCAATCCCCTTGACACAGCATGGGGATAAGGCTTAGCAATGTAACCATCCTGAATCTCTTGTATTCTATGTAATGGTTCAGGAGGCTCAGGTCAAGAATGGGGTGGAGATCCCCTGTCTTCTTGGGGACCAAGAAGAAGTGGGAATTGATCCCTTTCTCCTCTGTGATGGGGGTAGGGGTTCTATGGCCAGTTTGTCCAGGAGTGCCCACATTTCCTAGGGAATGAGAGCAGCATGGGATGGGGAGTGGTGCAAGGGGACCAGTAGATTGTCTGCAGGAATCTGGACAAACTCCAGTGCATGTTCCTTTGTTGTCTAAACCAATAGTTCTCAGACTTTGTCACAGTGAGCCTCCCCAAATCAATGGAAAAGATTTTGAGCCTCCCCCAAAAATTGAAATAATCTTAGGCCTCCCCAAAGAAAAACAACATACTGTACTTTGCGTAGTACACCATGGATAAATTGAAACCCCTTTGAGTACTTGGCTCACATTCAGTTTTTTATCTTATACTGACATGGAACCTTTGAAAAAGAGCTCTTGTGCTCAAAGGTGTTATCTGAATAACAAAAATAAATAAATAAGTAAATAAATATTATTCAGCTTATTGCAACCCCCCCCCAATACACACACACACAGGCCAACCTACATACTCTGCTATTTTCATTCTTGCACCTTTGTTACCCCTTGTTGCAATGCCTTCATGGGTCAGACTGCTTTCTCTGTTTCCTCTCTATGTGAAATAATATTCCTACATACTTTGCCTCTCCCCATCCTTCCCTGCTGCTAAGCAACTGTTCAGGGATTACTTTGCTCCTTCCTGCTATTACTGTTAGCACTTCTTTGCTCAACCCTTGTATTTGGGCTGTTGTGCCATCAGGCTACAAATTGATCAATTACCACCACTCATTATTAGTTGATTGTTCATATTTGTTTGCACTTTTGGTTATTGTGTATTTCTGGATCTGTTTTACAGTTGTCTTTTGAAATGTATTCACTCCCTACCCTTTCCCGGGTACACCTGGAATTAGCCTTTCATTCACCTTCCCTTGTCACCTATTAGTAAATAAATACATTAACCTACTATTATCCTCTTTCTGTTTGCATCATCTCTTCACACAAAATATATAAAACTCAAAATTTAAATACAGTACTTTTTCAGACTTGCTTGAGCCTCCCCTGGAACAGGTTGGGGCCTCACTAGGGAGGCTGGCCTCACCATTTGAGAACCCCTGGTCTAAACACTCTTGGTGTGTAGGGTAAACAATAAAAATAATAATAATACAGATTCTTGTGTCTTGGAGTCTGCCAAGAAACATTCGTAAACAACCAAGAAGTACTAATAAAGTTTATTATGCTACTTACACCAAGCATGTGACAGAAAAAATCACAAGGGAGATGGGTTTCTCACAACTCCAGAAGAATGTACATAATCTCCAGAATTGTAGATATTAGGTTCTCTAAGATCTTGTTCTATCTCTCCCCGTGCTCCAGCTCTCTGCCCTTCTAGAGAAGCTACAGTAGTGTCTTGAGCGAGCTACAATGGGTTGCAGACAGCTAAATACTACAGATAACAGCATAGCAACAGAGATTGCAACATAGTTACAGATATGAGAAACAATATGTATTGGTCCTAAGTCATTCTCCATTGGATAATAACTTTGGAGACAGAATTACTAATGAGTATCATTTGAGACAGAATATGCTTCCGTTAGCATTATAGCTTAGACAAAAGAAATGCTGACAGTTCAAACTACATTTCTTGCTTATGTACAATATTAAACACAGAGACATAACAAAGTTGTCTCTCTCTGTGTCAGCTTGCTTAGACAAAGAGAACTGCTGACAGGCATATCTGTCTGAGTGTAAAATACACATTACATATAATTATATGAGAATATGAGTATACAATAATCACTGATAATCCCTCTGAGTCATCTTGTCAGTGATTAGGTAGATAATATATGGAATATCTATAAAAGACATACTAATCTAGATAAATGTGTTATAGTGAGGTATACTATATCATGCATGACAATATTAGCATATCTTAGCATCAAAGCACATTCCTAGCACCCATGCTTATATGACTGGTGCCCATAACTATAGGTTAGTGCAAAATAGCAGTATCACAGTACAATAGACCAGGACTACAGTGTGAGGTGTATGTGAGGTGTATGTGGGATGATAGGGGGCATAACCCAGGTATAACACCTTCTCTACAATCTGAAGAACACAAGTGTCTGACACGATACTGGTCCACCCATCTAGGTAAAGGGGAACTGACCCCCCACCACTTCTCAACCTGACTGTTAGAGAAGGGGTGTCAGGCAAAGAGTCAGGCAAAGGTTCCAGGTGCTGGCAAGCAGACCCGGGAGAATTTCACTCTCCAAGTTCCTGATGTCTCAGAGGGTTGAGTAGAGGCATTTCATTTGAAAGGTCCTCTGAACTGTTGCCTTCTTGCTTTTTGGCTGGCCAGACAATGTAAAGATTTATTTTTAGTTGAGAAAGGCTCTGACCTGTACATTTGGTGCACAGATTGCATGGCCTTACCCAAGTCTTGCAGGCCCATGATAATTTTCTCAGAAGAGAACAGACCCCTAGAGAGGAGCTTCCAGGATGGCCTCCTGGAGATCCTGCTTGAAACCTGATACTGCAAGCCAAGACTATCGCCTGATACATACTCCAGTAGCTGCAGTCCAAGTGGCTGTGTCCGCTGAACTGTAAGGAGATTGTGACACATGTTTTCCTATCTCCAGGCCGAACTGAAGGATATCCAATAACTCAGTCATTTGAGGGGAGTTTTGTTGCATCTGGACTAGCTCCAAAGGGCCAGGGCAACTTCTGATATGCCACCATATGTGCCAGAAAGTTTAAGGACTAAATGGTGCATGTGGCTGATGCATAAACTTTCTGATCAAACTGGCCCAGCCTCTTAAGTTCCTTGTCTGGGGGCTGTGAGCTCATGTCTCTGGGTTGTCTGGTCCCCCTGTGTGCTGATGTAAGGACCATGGAGTCTGCCTTAGGGCCCTCACCCAAAAAGGGTTCATTTTTGGGTGTCCTGTATAACCTGTCTGCCTTCATAGAAATGGCACCCACTGACAAAGGGTGCCTCTATGCCAACTTGATGACATCTTGGAAGGGAGGAACTAAGGGAGGTATCACCAAGGGCTTTGGGCCACTCATGCCCAGAAAATTGTCAAGCCTAAATCTTTCAGGGTCTAGAGCCTTCATGTCCCATTGATTCAGGAACTTAATATGGCACATAACATCCATGAAGGTCAGGTCATACAGTAGTGACCTCGGAGAGTCCCTCTGGTCATCTGATCAAGGAGAAGGAAAATACTTGTCCTCTGAGGACATTAAGTAAAAAGAGGAACTCCCTCTAGAGGAATCTCATGAGGCAGACCTGGTGCATGACTGCCTAGCCATACAGCTGTGAGAGGGGCATTGGTACTTGGAGGAGGACCTGGACAAAGAGGCCCATCTCTGACCATGATGGGTGAAGGGCCCATTGTCCAATGCTCTAGGAGGAAGAGGAGTAGCTTTACATGGGGGAGCCAAGGGCTTTCTAGGTGGTGGGAAATTTGATGGCTTCAAGGGTTTGGGGGGCTTTCCAAGGCATTTTAACCAGCACCAAGGATGGATGGCCTTTCTTTGGGTAGGAGATCCCTTTCCATGATGTTCTACCAACTACTAAAGGAAAGCTATCCTAATAAGTAATACACCACCCCCCCAAAGCTTTACCCCCCGTTAGGCTTTTCTAATAAAAAATAATATTTTTTCCAATGCTAACTTACTTAATCTTAATTTGTAGAAATCTGTAATCTCCAAACATAGTGGACGGTGTGTGGCTGCACTTTCTCATTAAATGCAGCCATGCACCATTCCCCAAGTTTGGAGATTGTGAACTGCTGTGAATTAAACTGGGGGGGTAAAGCTTTGGGGGGTATTACATATTCATATGTATGTACAAGCTAGTCAGACTCATCCTTAATGTTTGCCTATTACTTTTTTTTAAGTTTTTTTTATACGGGTACTTTTTGTGGGTTGTTAAAGAACTCATCAAGCCCTTTTTTGAAGGTATCTATACTCCCACTTGACACTACTTCTAATGGAAGTCTGTTCCACAAGGGAACAACTCTCTGGCTAAACCAGTGTTTCTGCTTCAGAAGATTCCATTTATTCATTGTTAATTATAGCGGATGCCCTCTTGGCTCGTACCTGCAATTTTTCAGGGACAGACACAGTTCTTCCCATAGTGATCTATCCTGTATGGCACTGTATAGCATGCACATATATCCTCTTGTTCTTCTATAATGCAGGGTACAAAGATCAAGTCTATTTGGTCTCTTCATATGAAAATTTGTTCACTCCTTTAACTGATCTTGCAGCCCTTCTCTATATATCTTCTAGTTTTTGTATGTCCCCCATTTTATACGGTGCCCGTACCTGTGCACAGTATTCCAGGCTTGGTCTCACCAGGGTTCCAAAGACTGGCATTAGAACCCTGCTGTTTCTACTACCAATGTGTCTAAGTATACAGTTCAAAGATTGATTTGCCTTCTTAACTATTTTATCACAGTGTGAACTGAATTGCAAATCCACACTAACTGTGACTCCTAAGTCCTTTTCCTCAGTTGTTTCAGCAAGTCTTAGGTTTCCCATTTTGTAGCTGGCCTTCCTATTGTGCTTCCCCATATGCATAACTGTACATTTACCCACGTTAAACTCTAATTTGTTTGTGACTGTCCATCTGTGGATGTTTTCAAGGGCTTCTTGTAGTATCATACTACCATTTTCATCGTTTATGATAGCTCCTAACCAACAATCATCAGCAAATTTTGTTAGCCATATGTTCTGATGGTCACTCTTTAGTGATGTTATATTGAAGAGACAGGGTCCCAGCACTGTGCACTGGGGGACTCCACTTTTCACCTGAGCCAACTCATACAGCACTCTAAATAAATATCCTCTGTCTTTTCTTTCCCAACCATGCCCCTTTCCAGTTTATGTCCAGTTTTATGTCCCTTAGCGCATGCAATAACTCTACATGTGGTAGTTTGTCGAATGTCTTTGAGAAGTCCAAAAAGACAACATCGACTGAATTATCATCATCCAGTGTTTCACTGGCATTCTCATAAAACACAAGTCCAGAAGACTCCTTGGCTGATTGTTTTTTTGGACACAGCCTGTGGTGTAGTACCAACCTCCCACCTCACTACCCACCCATTCTAGGGCTCACTCTACATTTATTGGGTGGGTCCCATAAGGCCTTGCAACATCCTGCATCCATACAGGAAGTAGCAAAGAGAGGAGGCATAACAGAACACAACAGAAACAAACAAATATTTGGGGGATAGCTAAAAGCCCTCTTAAGCAGGCAGTTGATTGAGGAGAGAATCAGACATGATAGGAGTGGTGCAGTGCAGTGTTTGTGGAGCAGCAGTCTTCAGGAGACATTCTGGAGGCTGCGATGCTGCCCTATCTGCAGGCACCTCTCTGGGTTGAGGGAGGAGGTTGCCTGTCTCCAAGCAGAGCTGGCCAAGCTGAAGTTGGCATCCACCCCAACCCAGAGACCACCGGGTCCACAACCTTTACCTCAAAGGATGCCAGGTGAGAGGAGTGATTGGACTACAGTGGGCTCAGGGAGGATGAGGAAAGGGGGTTGTAAGCACATCCCCTAACTAGTCCCACTTAATAACTCCTACACTGTTTTGAAGGAATGGGAAAGCCCCACTCAGGAACCCAAGGATGGGAGGATCCTCCAGGATGGAGCCCCAGGAAAGGGAAGCAGGGAACCCCAGAGGAGGGGGAAACCTCTCCTTTGGGGGACTCTATTGTCTGGGGAGTGAAGTTAGGGTCACCTAGCAGGAGAGGGAGGTCCAGTGCCTCCCAGGAAGCATTGCATGGAGAGATGGGAAGTGAATACAGAGAATAGCTATGGCAAATAGCTAGGAGGGAGCAGCTGGATGTCATTGACCACCTGGGGACCAATGACCTGGCCAGGAGAAATGTGGAGTTAGCCAGAGTCCAAGATGATTTCAGGAAGCTGGGGGGAAACCTGAAAGAGACAGAATGCTCCATCTCATTCTCGGAGGTGCTACCTGATGAGGGCACAGGGGAAGCTAGGGCACTCGACATATGTACCTTCAACTTCTGGTTGAAGGACTGGTGTGGAAGGGAGCATTTTTGGCTTCATAGTGGGATGGAGCCTGACTTGGGCAGATGCAGGCTTTTATAAGGAGGATGGCATGCATTTGTCTGCAAAGGGGACCTTGGTCCTTTGTAAGAAGTTTAAATACTTCAGCTGTGAGCATTTAAACATTTAAGCATTTGCCAGTGTCAGTGGCTCAGTAGGTAGCACACTCGCCTCTGAGGATGGGAGATCAGAGGGCTGTGGGTTCAGTTCCCACATCTGGCACTTGGGTTAATATCCCAGTACTGACACTGTAGTCCAGCATGAGAGGGGTGCTGCACTTCTGAGGTGCCATCTTTCAGATGAGATGTTAAACCGAGGTCCCATCTACCTGGATTGGTGGTAGTTCAGGTGGATGTTAAAGATCCCATGGCACTTCTCGAAAAGAGTAGGGGAATTTCCCCGCTGTCCTGGCCAAATTTCCCTCATTCACTAAAAATACCACCAACAGATTAATCTGATTCAAGTTCAGTTGGCATTCATCTGTATCCTCCTCCCCTTCCCCCCGAGTCGTGCCTGAAAATAGGCAGGATTTGTCTAGTGCACTTACCCGGTCAACAAAAAACTAAAAATAAAACTAAACTGGCCAAAGGGGGGGAGAGCCAAGAGGGTCAGGAGGCTTAGGAACCCCCCATGGAAACATGCAGGAACATAAGTTGACTACAGGAACAGCGAAAGCAGGCAGGGAGATGAAGAACATATAAGGAGTGATATTGAGGGGGCAAGAGCACATAGGAAAGGAAACCGGGGTGGGAGGAAGATACTGGAGAGGGATAACAAGAGCAGAGGGAGGGATGACTGTAAAACATGGAAGATCATGCTAATGAATACCTGCAGCCTTAGAAATAAGGTTGCAGACCTGGAGGCCTTGTTGGCAGATACAGACCTTGACATAGCAGCAATAACAAAGACATGGTACTCTGTTAACTCATTCACACCACAAGAGCTCTTTGAGACTTCCACCACTTGTGCCCTGTATACTCTTAGCACTGCATCCTGGGCCTTTCTAAGCAAAATCAAGCCATAATCAGCATGCCACAAACAAATGTGAATACCTCTTGAACCGTAAGTGCTACACACAAAGTATCAGTGTCGTTCAGCACAACGTTACCTTTCCAATGGTGCTATGCAATCAGTTGTAATTAATTTAGTTTTTATTTTGTACTAGCTGAAATACCAAACAACTGATTTTTCTCTGATTTTTTTTTTTTTTCAAGGTGCTTAGGTGAGGCATGAGAGACAAATGTCAGCCATGCACACCAACCCTTAAACAAATGCAAATAACTCCTAAAGTATATGTGGTAGACACAAAGTATCAGTGGCAAAATTGTTCAGCACAAAATAACCTTTCTAATGGTGCTATGCAATCAATTGTAATCCATTTAGTTTTTATTTTATAGTAGCTGAAATACCAAACAACTGTTTTTTTTTTCAGATTTATTCAAGGTGCTTAGGTGAGGCTTGAGAGACAAATGTTAGCCATGCACACCATACCTTAATCAAATATGAATAACTCCTAAAGTATACATGACAGACATGAAGTATCTGCAGCAAAATTGTTCAGAGCAAAATAACCTTTCTAACGGTGTTATGCATTCAATTCTAAGCAATTCGGTTTGTTTAATAGGTAAAAACTGCTGACTTCCTCAGACGTTTCTAGGCCTGAGTGAAAGTCAGCTGAGTACATCTACAGGCGTTATTGTCCTGAGTGACTATGCTTTCAGACACCGCCTACAGACGTCTCTAGGCCTGAATGAGTTAATCATGGCTGGGAAGTCAATGTACCAGGCTATACATTGTTCAGGAGGGACAGGGAGGGTAAAAAGGGTGGGCGAGTGGCCCTGTACATCAGAGATGGTATAAAGGCTACAGAAGTTCAGGGAAGATGGAGGAGGCCAAGGTAAGGTGGGTCACCCTGGAGCCAGAAAATGGAATAGTAATACACACAGGGGTGATCTACAGACCTCCAGCACAGATGGAGGAAGTAGACAGGGAACTAGTAGAGAACATACATGACATGGCAGCTAAGGGCAAAATCCTGCTACTGGGGGATTTCAATATGCTGGACATGGATTGAGCTACACAGATGTCGATTTCAACCAGAAGCACAGCCTTCCTAGAATCCCGGCAGGAGGACAGATTTAGGCAGCTGGTGCATGAGCCAACCAGAGACAAGTCAATTCTGGACCTGGTATGGACCAATGAGTACAGAGTCAAAGAAATACAGGTGGTATGGCAGCTGGGGTCCAGTGGCCACCAGATGGTGTGGTTCAGCATGGAGACATGGACTTAATCAAGCCATACAGGGGCAGGAGTATTAGATTTCAGGAGGGCAGATTTCTTTGAACTGGGTAGATGTATACAAGCAGTCCTGGGGAAGGGAGAGGGGTGGAAGAACAATGGGAGAAACTGAAAGGAGCCATAGTGGAATAACAAACCAATGCATTAGGAAAGTTCCCAAAGGGAAAAGAAGAAGTAAACCACTATGGTTCTCCAAAGAGGTGAGGGACAAAGTCAGGGCTAAAAGACTGAGTTTTAGGAAATATAAGGGGAGGAAAAAGGTGGAGGACAGGGAGGTGAACCTTGACTGTCTAAGGGAAGCAGGGAAGACTGTTAGAGGAGGGTGAAGGCACACAAAGAAGAGAACTTAGCATAGTCTGTAAACAAAGGGGATAAGGCATTTTATATGTACATCAGTAACAGAAAAAAAACTGGGTGGGAATGTGAGACTCAAAGGGGAGAAGGGAAAGTGTAAGAAGGGTGATCTGGACAAGGCAGATATACTAAACAAATACTTCTGCTCAGTATTCGCTAAGGATGGTGCGAGTGAAGGACCACAGTTGGGTTGCAGAGGCAATGGGGGAAGGGAAGAGGTGAACACCAGTTCATTCACAGTAGAGAGAGTTCTGGAAGAATTCACAAGCTGAACGTGGATAAGGCCATGGGGCCAGATGGCATGCACCCAAGGATATTAAAGAAGCTGCGATGGGAACTAGTAGAGCCTCTGTGCGCAGAGTCACTCAACACGAGTGTTATTCCAGAGGACTGGAGGAGGGCACATGTAATTCTACTGTACAAAAGTGGCAGTAGGGATGAGGTAGGGAACTACAGGTCAGTCAGCCTACATCAGTGGTGGGAAAGATCATTGAAACTCTGCAGAAAGAAAGGACAGTGGCATATTTGGAATCCAGTAGTGCTCAAGATCTGAGGCAGCACAGATTCACAGCAGGAAGGTCATGCCAAATGAATCTAATCATTTTTTTTTGATTGGGTTACTAGGGAACGTAATCAGAGAGGGGCAGTAGATATCACCTACCTGGATTTCAGCAAAGCCTTCAACACCATACCACATACTGTAGAAGGTTGATTAATAAGATGGGTAGTCTGGGCATGGAGACAAGGTGGTGAACCAGGTTATGAACTGGTTAACAGACAGGAGACAGAGGGTGGTGGAAAATGGGGTACAATCTGGGGAAAGGGGGGTGACCATTGGGGTACCACAGGGATCAGTACTAGGACCAGTCATATTCAATGTCTTCATTAGTGACATTGCAAAGGGGCTGAAAGGAGAGGTCTTCCTATTTGTAGATGACACTAAGATCTGCAACAGGGTGTATACTCCAGAAGGGGTACAAACAATGAAGAGAAACCTGGAGAAGCTTGAAAGATGGTCAGAGATATGACAACTGAGGTTCAATGTAAAGAAGTGCAAAATTATTCATCTGGGTACAGGGAACTCTGGGAAGAGCTACAGGTTGGGGGGAGAAGCGGACTGTCACCAAAGAGGAAAGGGACCTAGGGGTCATCATCTCTGATGACCTTAATGTATCAAAGCAGTGTACAAAGGCAGCAGGGAGGGCCAGTGGCATGCTGGGGTGCACAGGCAGGGGTATCACTAGCAGGAGGTGGGAGGAGAGAAGTGGTGCCATTGTACAAAACATTGGTAAGGCCTCACCTGGAGTACTACATGCAGTTATGGAGGCCACACTTGCGCAAGGACATAGATGAGGTGGAGACTATCCAGAGAAGAGCAACAAAAATGGTGCAGGGCTTACACCACAAAGCATATGAGGAGTTGCAGTGAGGTGCTGAGAGTGAGGCTGCTGTACGCTGGAGTGTGAGACACTCATAGCAGGGGCTCAGAAGTGCTTAAAGCCAAGATTTGGAAAAGGTATGCTACCAATTACCTCGATATCTTGAGTTCTGAGCTTTTTCTCAATGGTTCTGTTGCCTGCCTTTTTTGTTGCTCCTGCTTTCCACTTCTCTACCCCCAGGTTCAGAGTCCTTGGTGGGGGAGCCTCCCTGGAGGAGTCGAGGTGGAGGAGGTCCCACGGGGGACTGAGATGGCCTGAGTAACTGGATGGCTGTTGGACTGTGGGACTACGTTGATCATTTTGATATGATACTCCAATAGAGGTTGTTACCTTTTGCTTCCATGCTCTCCTGAAACTCTGACATTTTAAGCGGCTTACATGTACTCTGGAAAATGTAAAGCTGGAAGTCTCGGAGTAATAAAAGGAGTCAACGAGTGAAGCCGCTTACGGCTTTGTGTCTGGAAAATCAGAAAAGCTGTTTGAAAGAGATTGGAGAGAATGACAAAAGTTAAAGGGGACGATATTAGCAAATAATAAATATGTTTGTATTTTATTTATCTCTATTTTTTATTAGTTAACTTTGAGCTATGTTTCATAGGTGTTTTGCAGAGTACTTTTTTGTGTTTGATTTGATTTTACGGTTGTTAGATGTTGATGTTTAGAATTCTTATTTTATTTTTCTGTTTTAAAGTTTCATGCAGTTTTGCACTTGTTTAACCACTTGATTTTTAAACTGTGCGTGTTTCAGCATTCGTCTGCTCATAGTTCCAGCTCCTCTCTGCTTCAGCTAGTGTTTGGTCACCTGTGAGAATGCTACCGCTTCAGTAAGTTATTTTATTCTGCTAACCCATTTGGGTTTCATTGGATTTGCTTTACTGATAAGCTACAGCTTGTTTCTGTTTGTTTTTTGTGTATCTTAGGATTTGTACTTGGACTGCTCAGACAGAAGCTAGTTATCTGAACTTCAGCCTTAAAAGTTTTGTCCATTCTTCTGGACCCATATGGCCTTGAGTTTGTTTTTATTCCGCTTTATGTATTTGATCTCAATGTGAGAGTTTTGGATTTCTTTCTTTTTTCGTTTTTTGCCTTTGGTGTTTTTTTATCGTTTGTTTATGTTTTCCATTTTTACTTTAGGATTCACTCCCTGACATCTGGCTCCGAATTACCCTACTTGGTTAAGGTATCATTGGAGAACCTACATTGTTGATGCTGGTACCAGTGACTACTTTGGACTTATGTATTCAGATTGTTGAGGCTATTATTTGAATTGAACTGAATGGAATAATAGCAGAGAAAGGCCTGAAATATTCTTATTTTATTGTTTGTTATTCTTTGGTTATATTTTTTCCTTTTTGGTGGTTATATTATATTAGTTTTGTGTTCTGTATTATTTAATGGCGCAGCTAAAGGCTTATAATACCATGAAGCTTAGAAACTAGAAGGTTCTGGCTGGAATGCCAAAGAAACCTAGGGATAAAAAAAAAATCACTGATTTTTATAGTGGCCCAGTGCATATTCCCTCAACTTCATCTCCTAAACAGAATGAGCTGAGTTTATAGAGAGTCATCCTGGGGATTGCCTGATGAAAACTATCAGAGATTTAGAATCCCAGAAAGTTATTTTAACAAATGATATGACTTCTGTAAACTCCATTGGGGAAGATCGTGTTATTTATGTTAAGGGAGAGGATCAAAGTATTGTAAATACTAATAGGGACAACTTTTTGCAGAGTATGAAAACTTTGTAACACCATTTCTGAATAAAGGAGGAAGTGAGGGGGGATGGAAAGCTATTTCACAGTTAAACATACAAGCTGATATTCATACTTCGAGAGTTGTAGGGAAGGGAATGGCTATAATTGTTCTAGTGATATCTGTGACCCCATGTAAATTGTTATGCACAGACTACTAAGCTTTTAAGTAAACAGCTCTCAGAAATCAAAACTGCGCTGGTGTACTAACCTACCTTTGGGTTCAGTAATGAAACAATATGAAGACCAAAAGTACAGTTAAAAGAATTTGAAGACACAGTTAAAACTCTGGTTAGAAAGTGGAATGAGGGCAATTGTATAATGGAAAATAAACAAAAATCAATTAAGGAAATTACAGAGGAGATTGCAGAAACTAAGCATAGGGAGATTTATAACTTACAAGAGCGGAGACAAAAGAACGAGCATACTCTTAACAAAACTAGTAACAAGCAGGGTAGGGAGAAGAACCAGAAAATAAAAAATAAAGAAAAGGCAGTACAAACATTGGTGCAGAAGAATGAAGGTGGGAGATGTGTTACAAGGAAAGATAGTACAGAAAAGGTGAATCGAGTGAGGCACAGAATGGAAAATTACCTAAGATTTATCTTAAAGGTGTCCCTAAATCTAGGACGGAAACTCCTTTCTCACTTAAGGTGGCAGTATACAATATAATTAAGAGTGCCATGGGGTCTAAATTTATCTGAGAAGATCTTTCTTCTGCCTTTAGATATAGGGCATTACCTGACAAAGCCATAGTCTGTCTCGTACTAAGGAATTAAGGAATTATGTAGTCATGGAATGGGTGCTAAAGTTACATAGTGATATACAGAAATTGGGTGTGGATATGGACATTACCTCTAGGAATTTGGCAAGAAATATGATTTTGAGACAGAAATGGGGTAGAGGACAAAAAGAGGAAAAAAGGTGTAGAGAAAAGAAGTGTGTTTCAACAACCAACTATAATTCAATATTTGGGGAAACCTCAGTTTGTGTATTTTGATTTAAAAGGCTCACCAGGGTACAATGCAATTAAAAGAAGGAGGAAACAACAAGGGCAAAGGATAAATACTAGTGTTGTATTTGAGGATACTACTGTATATGAAGATGGATTACCAGAGTATATGAATTATGATATTTCCATGAGTTGTAAAAAAGTGAATTCTCCATCCTCAGTTTCATTTTCTGATGACACAACATTAGCCCTTCTTAGACAGAGTTGAGGATATCATCAGGCCATCTAATGAAAGGTTTAGGCTATCTACCCCATCCATTAGATTTTTATCCTGGAACACTGCTGGTATTAATCCAAAAACTGATGATGGAGCTTCGTTGGAAAAAAATGTAAAAATATGATATTATATTGCTCCAGGAGACCTGGTTAGAAGCTGATAAAGAGGTACAAATCTCTGGTTTTAATAAGATCTTGATTCCTGGAACTAGGAATAATGAGGAAAGTAGATGTAGAGGTGGCCTGATGGTTCTTATAAACACACAAAAGAAAATATGTATTGTGACATCTGAATTTTTCACCTATTACAACTGGATGGTATTAGAAATAACTATCAGAGAATCTGAAACTTATGTACTATCAAATGTTTATTTTTCTCCTTCATTATCTATCTCAGAATATAAGTGGCATTTGAATGTTTTAACTATTTGTTTAAATAAGTACAGTATTAATATGCAAGATAAGCACTTTATCCTATTGGGAGATTGGAATGCACATATTGGATGCAGTAATGAATTAAATCTCTTTATGAATTTACAAAATATAGGTTATTATGGGGATCTACCAGTAATGAAATCTAAAACTAAGAAAGTTGATTATAAGGGTAAATTATTATTGAAGTTTATTGTGGAAAATAATTTATGTATCATAAATGGTCAATCAAAGACAGATCATTTGGGTGAAACTGCCTTTTCAACTAAGACTGGTGGCTCTATTTCGGATCAGGCACTGGATGCTGCTGCTTTTTATTTTTCGAATGATATTGGTTTTGAAGTCTTAAATGAACATTTTTATGACCATTTCCCATTGCAGGTTGTAATAGAATATGGGAGTATATATGAAAAAAATGCATGATAAGATCGAGGAGTTAAGAGTCAGATAATCATATGCAACTTACACAAAAAAGAATAAGATGAGATCCTCTGATAAAAAATAACACTGACATTTTGAAAAAGGACATGTTAACTCTAAAATTAAAAGAAGAGATCTTAAGTGCTTCAGGGGATGAGATTTTTGAGCACTTTGAAAAATTAAATGTGCACTTCAGTAATAAAATGAGAACTAAAAATTGAATTTATAGACCAGAAGATCGAGCTTTGGTGAAAAATCCTTGGTATGATTATGAATGCAGGAAATATAAACGCTTACTGAATAAAGTGGCAAGGCTGTTTAGAAAAGATATAGAGTTAATTTATAATAAAGCTCTACAATCTTTGAGAGGGGACTAGAGGACATTAATTAGACAAAGGAAAAAGGATTATAATGCAAAATTATGACTTTATTACAACTTGCAATTGATGGGAAAAACTCACAAGATTTTTGGAAGATAATTACTTATGCTGAACGTGATCCTTCTAGAAATATAGAGGTGTTTATTTCTGAAGAGTGGGTTATGTATTTTACTGATTTATATAAAGGAAATAATAGTGATCATTTTAATAAAAGATTCCCTTGGACAAGGCCTGAGGAAAAGAAAGGCTATGAGCTCTATAGTTTTACAATATTAGAAATAGAAAATGCTATCCTCACACAAAATAGAAATAAGGCCCCAGGTCTGGATGGTATTCCAGCAGAAGTATACCAGAATGATGTAAATTGGTGGTCAAAGATTTTTAAACATCTCTTTGATTATGTAAAAACACTCAGAAATTGTTCTACAATCTTGGACAGAAGCTGAAATAATTACTGTTCATAAAAAGGGTGATAAACTTCTTTTAAAAATTATCGTCCTATCACCCTTCACAATATCTCGGCAAAATTTTTTTGCCGAACTTTACTTCATGAGTTGAATCATTGGATAAAAGAAAATAATGTTTTAAGTGACCGACAGTTTGGATTCAGAGAGGGTTTTTCTACTGTTGACTGCATTTTTATCTTGGATCATTTGATCAGAAAATTTAAGAAAAACAAATAACCTCTATTTTTAGCATTCCTTGACTTAACCTCTGCTTCTGATAATGTTAATAGAGGGACTTTATGGGAGATTATGACAGGTTTATGCATAAATAAGAAACTGTTGGCTTTGATAAAGCAAATATATACCAATATAATAATACGGATTAGAGATATTCCACAGATGGTAGAGAGTATCATCTCCTATTTTAATAGATAGGGTGTAAAACAGGGATGCTTATTGGCCCGTTTTTTTTTAATTTGTATATTGATCAGCTGGTGCAGGATCTTGATAGGCAGGATACAGACCTTCCAAAGATTGTAAACTCTAAGGTCAATAGTATTATGTATGCAGATGATATTCTTCTTCTCTCTGAATCTACTATGGGTTTACAAAAAGCCTTATCATGTTTAGCTATTTCTCTTAAAAAGTTAGATTTAAGCATAAATATAGGAAAATCAAAGCTAATGGTTATGAATAGACCTAAGAAATTGAATTATAAATGATCTAGAAATAATATGTTGGAAGAATTAAAGAGCTATCTGTATTTGGGTGTTTTATTGCATTCCATGGATATTAAATAATTATAATAATTTTATTTATATAGCGCCTTTCAGTATGTCAAGGCGCTGAACAAATTAAAATCATAGATTCAGATTCAAAATACAAAACTTCAAAACATATAAAAAATACATCATAATAGCATAATAAATTATGATAAAATTCCAAACATACTAAAATTAGCTTAGTTATCTAAGAAGGCCATTTAGAACTTGCACACTAAAATTAACAAAAGACGAGATAGACAGATTATTTGGGGCATCAATAAATTTAGTAAGCATTACTGTCCCTCCCGCCCCCTCCGATCCACTGACGAGGGATTGCTGGAGATTCCCAGGGTCCGTTTGAAAACGTCTGGGGCTAGATCATTTAGTTTTTTGGCCCCGACCCTGTGGAATTCTCTACCTCGTCAGGTGAGAAATAGTCCGACTGTCCTGAGTTTTAAAGGAGCCTTGAAGACCCATCTTTTTAACATAGCTTTTATTGATTTATAATAGTTTTAGATTCATTTATTTATTGTTCTATTGAATTGTACAGGCGCTTTGGTTTTAAGAAAAGCGCCTTCTTAAAAATAAAGTTTGATTGACTGATTGATTGATTATATAAATAATTCTGGAAGTGTATTGCTTGACATATATAGAGCTAAAGTTGAATCTACCATTTTATATGGCTCTGAGGTATGGGAAAAAGATTGTGGGTCCCTTAACTTAGAACCAGTACAGAACTTATATATTAGATTTATATTAAACTTACCACAATTTGTACCAGCTGAATATTTAAGAGCTGAAACTGGTCTTATTTCCATGAAGTCAAACATTTTGGTAAGGCAGGTGAAATAGTTTGCAAGGTTAAATAATAATAGAAATTTAAATATATTCCTGAATTTATGTTACAATGGAGAGTGGTGTGTTAAGCAGGTGTATAGAAATATGGACATTGATAGGTGAACTGGATAAGGATCTGAGAGTATTTGGTTTGGCTGGTTTATTAGGTCTGGTTAATTATCAGGGATTAAGTGTAAACAGTGGCTTTAGTGAAGCTATAGAAAGAATTTATGATATTTCTAAACAAAATGATTTGGGAAGAATTTCATCTTCTCAGAATATTAAGAACTATAAGATGTTGAAAGTTACACATAGGAGGAATGACTATATCCATATTTGTCAAATAAACCTTCACTATAAAACTATTTCAAACTTAAGATTTGATATAAATGCTGGATATTCCTCAGGTTTTTTCATTGGGAACCCTATATAAATGGCTTAGATTATAAGGCTAATTGCCCAGGCAAATGGGATTCGGCACACATTTTGTTGGAATGTCAAAACTTAGCATGTTTACATAAAAAGTGGTTAGATAACTATCAAAGATTTATATACTGAAAGCAAGGAAAGGAAATTAAAGTTTGTTCTAAATATGAATGATGCTGCTATTCTTTACAGTGTTGCACAATTTACAATAGCCTCTTAGATTAGAAGTGAATGGTTTATACAATGGTTTGGCATAAATTACTTGGATGTGCTGCTCATGATAGTCGATGTATGTGATTTATTTATTGTATTTATTGAGCTGTGCTGTGTTTTTGCATTTTGTATTTTTGTTATATCTTATTTATGATCTGTTTTCATATGTTTTGTGTTATACTTGTCATAATACACATGTTTAACAATAAACTAAATTAAAATATAAGGAGAGTCTAAGGGACCTCAATATGTACTCACTGGAGGAGAGGAGACAGTGGGGGGGGGCATGACTGAAACTTTCAAGTACCTCAAGGGCATCAACAAGGTGCAGGCAGGGGAACTTTTCTAATGTAAAAAAAATACTAGAACAAGGGGGCACAATATGAAATTGGAAGGGGTAGATGATGAGATAATGTGAGGAAGTTTTTATATACAGAAAGGGTAGTAGACACATGGAATAGCCTGCCACAGGAGGTAGTGGAGGCATGCACAGTGGATGGGTTTAAGCATGCTTGGGACAGGCAAAAGGGAAGCCTGAGAGGGGAGGGAGTGATGAAAAGCCATTGATCACATAGGGTGAGTGGCCACATATAATGTATAAGACCTAAGGGGAGACTGGATGGCCCCAGTGGTCCTTATATGCCAACAATTTCTATGTTTCTATGTTTCAGAACAAATGGTTTGATAATTTTTATTGGACCAACAAGGATGTTACAAAAAGAACAAAATGCTTTAGCTTTCAGACCAACAAGTCCTTAGTCAGAAGCCTAATGAGAGTTATTTAGAAAATCCCATATTATTAACACTTAGGACATGCAGAAAAAAACAGAAATCATGTTTATTGGTTTAAAACAGGCCTTCAGAAATAATTAAAGTGACACTGGAGAGCTTGAATACCTAAAGAGTGATTTCAGCTGAACCAAACTTAAAGGTCAAAGGTAGTTTAAAAATAACTGCTGGCAGTGAGTTACCGTGTATCATTTATGGATAAAAATTACTTAAGATTCTCTGCTCACAAAGTTACATGTCAAGTGAAGGAAACCTCCCAAAGACACATATTTCACAAGTGAGGCCACGATACATCACTCTGCTCAGAATAAAACTTTTGATAATGAGATGACCCTCGAGAAAACAACTGCATGCAAAAATGTAACATATAACTATGTAAAAAAATAATGAAAAATGAGCCCCAAAATGACAACATCAGAAATTATCTTTACATGGCATACAGAATGATGAAAATGATGTATACCCAAAGTGAGTAAGTGTATCACACTGATGAAAGTACAACTGACTGGAGACATATTCCCAACATACTCGTCTGAAAGCTAAAGCTCTTTGTTTTTTTTGCAACATCCTTGTTGGTCAAAAAAAAAAGGTATCAAACCATTTGTTCTGGATTTGTTCTTACTAGGATTAATACTGCATTAAACATTTTGTTCATAAAACACAAGCAAATTTGTTTGACATGATCTGGATTTTTTAAATTCATGCTGTACCAAACCTTCTAGATCAGACATTTCCAGATGTAATAGTATCTGCCGTTTCAGTATGCCCTCTAAAATTTTACCCATCACAGATGTCAGACTTACTGGTCTGAAGTTTTCAGGTTTGGTTTTATATCCTTTTTTCAAAATAGGCACTACTGTAGCTTCCCTCCATCCCTGTGCCACTTCCCCTCTATCCAGAGAGGCCTGAAAAATATGAGTAACTGGTGGAACTAGCTAATCTGAAAACTTGCAGAGGACCCTAGGATGTATTTTATCTGACCCTAGTGATTTATTTATATTGACTCTCTTTAGTCTATCCAGTACATCATTTTGATTTCTTTTTATCTGACCAGGTTCTGATTTTATGTCCCCTCTTTTATGTTCCATAGTGTTCCTATTGAAGACTGAGCAAAAATACTTGTTCTGGATATCTGCCATTTCTGTATTGATTGTAAAGTCCCCCTCCTTATTTGTAAAAGGACCGACATTATTTGGACCTTTTTTTTTTGCATTTTATATAAGTGTAAAAAGTTTTGTAATTATCTTTTACTTTTGCTGCCAACTTGATCTTATATTCAGATTTTGCTTTTTTTATTTCCTACTTGACATTTTTGACCATGTCTCTATATTTCTTTATCCCACCTATATTATGCCTGTCTTTGATATCTTTATAAAATTTACTCTTTTGTCTTATCAACCTCTTTGAACTTGGATTCAGCTACCCTGGTATTTTTTTTTTTTAATTTTGCTGTATTTCATTTTCCTAGGTATATGATTTAGTATTTCTTGCCTTATTTTCTCTATCATAATCCCCCACATGGCATTTACTGATTTTTTTTGTCATATAGAGCAATACTAGCTTTCATGGATGTGAAATCTGCCTTAGTGAAATTTAACACACTTGTGCCACTCTTTACTTCATTTTGCATCTCCTCAGTTTTAAAGTACACTGTTTGGTGGTCGCTATTTCCAAGTTGACTGTCTACCACAACCTCCTTTATTGTGCTCTCCATGTTTGTTAATATAATATCCAGGGTATTACTCACTCTAGTTTTGTCATGCACGTTCTGTTCTAAGCCAACCTGATCAAAAACATCCAAGAATTGTTTCTCAGTGTTTGAAGTGGCCCTTAGTTTTTCCCAGTCGATTCCAGGCAGGTTGAAATCTCCCTTAAATATTACTCTTTCTGACAGGTGTATGTTTGCTATATGGTTTAGTAACAATATGTCACTCTCTGCAGGTATTGGGGGGGCCTATAAAGTAGTCCTTGCTTTATTTTTGCTGATGCATGAGTTGATAATTTCAACTATAAAAACTTTAAATTGTCCTGGTCCACTATAATCACATCACATTTTAGTGATTCCTCTGTATATACTGTATAGCTACACCCCATCTCTCCTATGTACCCTAGACTTACAAACTAAGTGGACCCCTTGATGTTTTTTCCCCACATATCATCCTTTTCCCACCAGGATTCTGTTATTAATGCAATCGGAATGTCATGAGTTTCTAGTAGTTGTTGAAATTCTTCATTTATTTCTCATGCTCCTAGCATTTATTATGACACCTCGCCATCCTTTTTGAAGGGCGCTGACTGTCTTCTGGGGATTTATATAGTTTCCTGTTAACTGGCCACCCCCTTTTGCCAGTTTAAATGAAATGCAATGACGTCATTCATTTCTTTGCCCTGCATTCTACCACCAGCTTTATTTTACTGCAGTCCATTCTGCTTATATACCAATTTATTACTAAAGGTGGTGGAATTTTTCATGAACCCAATGTTGTTCAACTTGCAGAAAGAGCATAACCACATATTCATTCTGTCAATGTCCAACTGCTTATGTCCGTATCTCCCATACACTGGGAGGATGCCAGAAATTATAATTCCCCCCTGCTTGGCTCTGACCCTTTTTACTATTTTGTGATAGTCTTCTTGAATAGATTCCACCTTACGTCTCCCAACATCATTCATTCCTACATGCAATATAACCAAAGTTTTTTTTGTGCCTTCCATTAATACATCCAGCAGTTTATCTATGTTAGCTATCTGGACCCCTGGGAGTGTTCTCCCTATTGTGTGCATTTTCCACCCTTTGCATACTAGTGTGTCTATGCCTCTTGTAGTGGAATCCCCAACTATAAGGCTATCTCTCTTTTCCCCCCATTGTGATTTTCATTTACTGTAGGACCTCTTTATTAAGCATCTCTTTATTAGAACAGCTTTCCTTTAAATAATGAGTCAACGTCCACTAAGGAAACCAGAGGGGTCTTCAGAGTCTCTAGTTCTGGTCTGGGTACATCAGAGAGGCCTGTTGTTAAGCCTGCAGGATGGCTGGGCCCTGGCGTCAGGTCTGGAACTTTGAGTTTACCTGGTGTCAGATTATCTGTGCTCAGATCTGGTGGCGCCAGGTCATCCATCTGATCAGGTGGTGTTGTGGTGTCTCATTGCAGCTGGTCTGGCATCAAAGGAGGGGTCACTGGTTTAGCTGGTGAATGGTTTTCAGCACGTGGAGGCAGTGGCACCAGCTTGGCCAGTGGACAAGCCTCAGATGACAGTCTCTCTGCCAACAGTGTGGGAACATGCGCTAGAGGAGGTGTCACTTGCAAAGACCTCATAGAGGACATCAAGGACTGGTGTCAGGTGTCTGGCATCCTCTGTTTAAGTGAACAAACCCCAGACTAGAGGGTCTGCTCCAGGTGTTTCTTCCTGATGTCAATCTAGAAAGAACAGTCCAACAAAGAAGATATCCCAGTCAAGTGGGTGACAGGAGACCTCCTGCCATTCAATGAAGAGCTGGCTGCTTCCCTGGACCTAGACCCAGTGGTGTGCTGGAAGGGCCTAAGGCTCAGAGGATGGCCCACAGGCCCTTGCCCCACAGTCCCCCCACCTGATGTTTGGATAAGGGTGGGGGGCTTTATCAAAGGTAGCTTAGAAGAGGATAGGGCTGATGAAAAGACAGAATCTGCTCTCCCACAGAAGTGGAGACTCAAGGGACGTGCCTTGCAGTGATGAGACCTTGAATGGGATTCAGATCTGTGCTTCTCTGTCTCCCTGTGGTGGTGGTGGTGGTGTATCCCATTGGTCTTTTTGTCCCTGTGGGATGATGAGGATCAGGGGGTCAAGGAAGAAGATGGTCCCACTAGGGTTTGCTGCAGGGCAGCAAGTTGTTGCTCCATGAGATGGCTCTGTAAGTTCTTCAAGCTGCGGGTGTGGTGGTTAAAACTACAACACTGTGAACAGGTCTCCGAGTCATGGCTAGGGTCTATAGAAACAAGACAGGCTGAATGGCTGTCTTTCACTGGAATTTGTTTACCACAAGCACACTTTGATTTCAGCTGCTCTGATGTAGAAGACGATGAAGATATGCACTAAAAATGGTAAAATAAAGAAAGAAACAAGAAACACAGAATTGCAGTAAAAATGGTAGTCAACTGGAAGCAGAAGGCACTTGTGGAGCTGATGTGCATGAGTCGATGGTGGGAAAAGAGCTAAAATGGGAGCTGGGGACCGCTCCCTTTATACCACTGGCTGATGTTGGAGGCGGTCTGACGTCAGGTGGCATTCCCCGCAGTGTATTGCTAGCTAGAATTTTCTCCATGGAATCCTAGTGCCTGCCGGTATAGTTCTTATTGTGTAACCTGCTGCAAGAGCGCCAACTCAAAGTGAGATCTCATGACTTCAAACCTCAGCCATGTACTCCTACTCCCAGCCAGTCCCAAATCCACTATAATACTGACTGTTTCTTTTAACAGTTTTTATTTTCTCCTTCTTATCCAGTTGTTATCCACTCTGCTGATTTATAATTATATTTCTACCCCCTCCAGTTTTTAACTATATTCCAATTCTTCCTAAACCCCTCAACAACAGTTGATGACTTCCCCTAGAGACTCATTATCTAGTCATCTACTTACTTCTGGGAGTGTCTTCAAGGTGATCCTCCTCTTGTGCCATCTCTTCCACCTTCACATCAACAAAATGGACTTCCTCCTCCCTCTCAACAACCAATAGCAATTGTTCCTTTGGGATGTTATAGCCTGCATATTAAAAAGGAACCAAGGTAATACTGACATCATTTATAATCAGAGCTAGATAAGTAAGAAATAAGGCATGGCAGAGGGGGGGGATTATGCTATGGTAGTATACTGTACCAAGGTAATACAGACACCATTTATAATCAGAGATACACTGAGGGAGAGGTGGGTTGTCACAATTGGTTGGCAGTGGTGGGGTGATAATAGCGGACTGTGTAGCACACTGAGATACAGAGTTTGCCAGTGGAACATTTACCTTAGCAGATATAAAACAGGCTATATAAAAGACAATACACTTGTACAACTGTTTTTTTCTTTTGCCAGTTAGCACAGTATAGTGTAGGATTAGAGCATGAGCTCCATGGAGTATGACTTGCTTACTGTGCAACAGCTTTGCGAAAAGTGCCAGGGAAAGGGGGTTCAGCCTGAAGGTTTAAAACACAAGAAAAAGGCAGACCTCATAGCTGCCCTCGTGGCACATGACCAGAAGCAGACAGTCTCTAGGGGTGAGTCAGGAACTGAGGCAGCAGACCCCACCAAACCAGCTTGCTGAACTGCGACTGTAGCTGTTACTGCAAGACAAGGTGATGGAGGCGAAAAGACTGGATACTGAAGCAGAAGCAAGAAGACTGGAAGCAGAGAAAGAACTGGAAGAAGAGAGGCTAGCAGACAGAGAGAACGCCAAGACAGATAGAAAGAACGTCAGGAAAAAGAGAAAGAACACCAAGACAGAGAGAAAGAACATGAAGAAAGAGAAAGAGAACAACAGCACGAGAAGGAGATGATGACCCTGCGTAGCTAGCAAACTGTGAGTAATGGTGGAGCGAGTTCTCCTCATGAAGTCAAAATTAATTCTAAACTGTTCCCTCAGTTTAGAGAAGGAGATGACATTGATCTATTTTTAAGGTCATTTGAGAGAGTATGTGACCAATTCCAATTGACTAAGGCTTCGTGGTCAACTTATCTCACACCCTTACTTACTGGGAGGGCTTTGCATGCATTATCTAAAATGAGTAATAAAGACAATGCTGATTATGATAAAGTTAAAACAGTGTTGCTGAAATGTTTTTAATCAACTCCTGAGGCTTATAGAAGGAAATTTAGGGAGTTAAAGAAAAGCCCAGAAGACAGTTAAGTAGAACTGTGGGTTCAACTGTGTACTTACTTTGATAGGTGGGTGGAGGGGGCTAAAGCAGACACTGTAGAACTAATCAAAGATGTGTTTTTGAGAGAACACTTTCTTAAAATTGTACCAGAGGATATGTGTGTATGGTTCCTAGACAGGGCATGCACCTCCTCAAAAGAAGGTGGCAGCAAGCACTGACATGTACATGTCTAGCCGGCCATATGCACAGTGTAAGTCTCATGGTGGGGGGGGAGCAGCACATGGTTATAAGGGATCCCATGGGGGGCAGCACAAAGCAAACCAGTCTGCACCTGAGCCCAAAGCAAAACCCTCTGGTTCTAAAGGGACAAGACACAAGACCCAAGAAATGTCATATTTGCAATCAAGTGGGGCACTTGCGATATAACTGCCCTCAGAAACTGGTTAAGGGGCAGAGATATTGGGGAGGGGTGATCAAAATAGGACTGGTGTGTTTGTGGGGTGTGTCCAGCCTGAAGAACCACTCTCCTCTGATGAGAATATGCATCCCATTGCAGTTAATGAACAGTAAGGGGAAAGGGAAGAGGAACATTGTTTAACCAGGAGTAGCATACTAAGCCGAAGCTTGTTTCCAGATGCGACCTGGGAGCACAAGGAAGTTAAGTGACTTGCTCAGGATCACACAATATGCACCTAGGTGGCTGTGGGATTCAAACCCAGGCCTCCAGATCTGCAGCTTAGAGCCTTAACCCACTACGCTATACTGCCTCCAACACAGGGACTGAGGGACACAGGCGCTTATATCTCCCTGGTGAGGCAGGAACTCATCTGGGTAGAACAGATGTTGTCTGGGAAATACTCCAGGATCTGGACAGCCACAGGGCCAGCAGTCCACATACCAATGGCTAGAGTCTTCCTGAGCTGGGAGGGGGGCCATGGAGAAAAGGAGGTGGGGGTTGTAGAGGACCTACCTGTAAATGTGATCATGGGGAATGATTTTGACCACAGGGGAAAACTGGTGTGTGTTGCAACTCATAGTCAGGCAAAAGGGCAAGCTTCTGACAGTGAAGAGGGGGTGACTCACGGTGGTCCAGCCACACCCTCAGCAGCTGAGGAAGTGTCTAGCCCAGGGGAGGGGCTGGCTAGAAGCAGCAGTCCGGAACACCAGTCACAAATAGAGGAGCTCACAGGACTTCCTTCTGAAGTGGTGCTGGGAAGGGTCAGACAAGGGCAGCTGAGTGCTGTGCAGCGAACTGACCCTACCTTGCAAAAATTGAGGGAAATTATTAATAGGGCTGAGCGTCCTCAGGAGTAAAGAGTCCATTTACTGGGACAATGGGCTGTTGAACAGAGAATGTACAACAGAGGAAGGGCTAGATGGTGAGGTGCTCCAGCAGCTGGTAGTCCCTAAGGTTCACCGTCAGCAGCTTTTGGCCCTTGCCCATGATATCCCTTTTTCAGGGCACTTGGGGGTGAGGTGCACAAAAAAGCGGCTGACCAACAATTTCTTCTGGTCTGGTATTGGCAAGGATGTGGCAAACTATTGCAGGACTTGTCCACAGTGCCAACAGGTGGGGAAAATGGGGGACAAGGCCAAGGCAGCTTTGGTGCCCCTGCCCATTACTGATAAACCCTTCAAGAGGGTAGCTGTGGACATAGTGGGGCTGCTGAGCACCCCAATTCACAGTGGCAAGCGGTATATCCTGGTGGTAGTTGATTATGCCACAAGATACCCAAAGGCAGTGACCCTATCATCCTCTGAGGCAGTACCAGTGGCAAATGCACTGTTCGGCATATTTAGCCGGGTGGGCTTTCCCGAGGAGATACTGTCAGGTCGGGGTGCCAATTGCATGTCAGGGTTAATGGAGTAGTTTGTGGAAGAAGTAAGAGGGACTGGAACAAATATTTGCCTCATCTCCTATTTGCATACAGGGAAGTCCCACAGGAGTCCACAGGATTCTCACCTTTCGAGCTCCTGTTTGATCATAGGGAGCGGGGGCCCCTAGATTTTATTCAGCATGAATGGGAAGGTGACCGTGCCTCCCAGGGGGATTCTGTTGTGGAGTATGTCCTGAACTTCAGGACCCACCTTAAGGAGCTCATGGGGCTTGCTCAGGAGCACTTGGCCACTGCACAACAGGGGCAGAAAGTCTGGTATAACCATGGGGCCCGAGCCAGAGAATATGATGTGGGACATCGAGTGATGGCACTCATCCCTGTCCGACAGAATAAATTACAGGCAGCATGGGAGGGGCAATTCTCCATTGTCCAAAAGGTTAGTGATGTCAGTTACATGATAGTGCTGCCGGACAGGAGATGTAGGTGAATGGTGTATCATGTTAACATTCTGAAGCCCTACCATGACAGGGTGGAATTGGTCCTTACTGTATGCAGTGCCCCAGAGGAGGAAACTGAGATGGATTCACTGGTGGACCTGTTTGCATCCTCTGTGGACAACCTTACCCTCTCAGAACAGCTGACACCAGCCAGGTGCAAGAAATTCTGGGTGTGCTGAGACAATTTGAGGACATGTTCACAGGAAAACCGGGGTACACCATGATGGCAGAGCACCATGTGGATACAGGGACCCAGATTCCCCTGAAACAGTCTCCCTACAGGGTACCTGAGCATGTTAAGCAGACCGTGAAAGAGGAGCTCAAGGAGATGCTGGAACTTGGAGTAATCCATGAATCTAGTAGCCCCTGGGCATCACCCGTGGTATTGATCCCCAAAAGAGACGGCACCACACGATTCTGCATTGACTATCGGAGGCTTAACAGCTGCACGGAGTCAGACGCCTATCCAATGCCCAGAACAGATGAGACCCTTGAGAGACTGGGGGGAGCCAAGTATCTGACCATAATACACCTAACCAAGGGCTACTGGCAGGTACCTCTGACCCTTGAAGCCAGGGAGAGATCAGCTTTTGTCACTCCATTTGGTCTATATGAATTCAAGGTAATGCCATTTGGAATGAAGAATGCACCTGCAGCCCTTCAATGGCTTGTGGATCACATTCTGTCTGGGGTAGGTGAGTTTGCATTGGTATACATGGATGTTATAGCCATATATAGCCAGGCCTGGGATGAGAACATCAAGAATGTACAGGATGTGTTCCATAGGCTGAAGAATGCTGGTCTGACCATCAAGGTGGAAAAGTGTTAGATAGGTATGGCAGAAGTGTCCTACCTTGGGCAGGAAGCAGACACATCAGTCCGGAGCCTGCCAAGGTTGATGCCATCCTCGCCAGGCCTACGCCTACCACCGAGAAACAGGTCATGGCATTTCTGGGGACAGCAGGGTACTACCAAAGGTTTGTTCCTCGCTATAGAGATATGGCTAAGCCCCTGACAGACCTAACCAAGGGAGAGCCAGATACAGTGAAGTGGTCAGAAGGTTGTGAGGTCGCTTTTCAGGAGCTAAAGAAGGCCTTAAGCAGCCCAGCTGTATTGGCCAGCCCCAATTATAGTCTAAAGTTTAGGGTCCATGTGGATGCCTCAGATCATGGGCTGGGGGCCGTGCTGAGCCAAGTTACCCAGCAGGGGGTGGAGCACCCAGTTGTGTACATCAGCCGCCCAGAGAGGAGGCATACACCACAATCGAGAAGGAATGCTTGGGAATAGTGTGGGCCCTCCAGAAGCTGCAGCCTTACCTATATGGGAGAGAATTTACTGCGGTCACAGATCATAATCCCCTGATATGGTTTCATAGGTTAAGAGGGCAAAATGGAAAACTGCTACATTGGAGTTTGGTACTGCAGGCATACAACATGACCATCCAGCATCACAGTGGCAAACAAAATGCAAATGTGGATGGACTTGCAAACAAAATGCAAATGTGGATGGACTATCTAGACAGGGCTAATGGCATGGCTGGATACTTTGGGCACTTCCCAGTAGTTGCATGAATGGCTGTGTCACTTAGGGTGGCCCAAGGACACACCTTCATCATCTGGGGAGGTGTGTGACAGAAATGGGAAGGAGTTAATGTTTGGATTTTCTAAACACATTATTTTAGCAGTCTGGAAAAAAAATACTCTCACACAAGCTGATGTTCCACACCCTGGAATTCTCACTGTCCTCCCTAGCTGCTAGATAAGAGCTGGGTCATAAATCTCGAGTGGACATGCCCACACAGGCAAGTTTAAAGGGATTGGTTCACTCAGATCTAAACCTAAGGGTAAAAGGGAATATAATTGGTCACTGACAGGTGTTCAGTCTGATTGGGACAATTAAATACATACATGGTAGATGGTTGGTACATTCAAATGGGGACTAGGCATTACCTATTCTCTAGAGAGTATATAAGATGCTGAAAGACAGTGAAGAGTGTTCTTCTTACTCTTGAAACTGGAGGGAGAAACCTAAGATTCGAGCCTACCCTTTTAGCTATGTCCGTGGGGAGCTGGCAGTTAGCAAAGGGTCCAGTGTTCTCTTGAAAGGACTGGGAAGGTTAAGTTTAAAACTAGCATATTGCAGTAACAGCCTTTTTTTTGTTGTTTAAAAACATCTGTTTACTTTTCCTGTATCAGTGTTATTCTCTTGTGTTGTAAATAGATATCCTGTACTGCTCTGTTCACTTTCTGTTAAGTAAAAAGCTATTTATTTACTCAACAGTTGTGGCTGTGATGTCATTTTTCTAAGGTAATACATGGTTTGCACTCGCTGAGGTAAACTGTGTTTAGCATCCACCATCTGAGAGAGAGAGACACTACCAGATTTTGACTTGTGCAACTGCACATTTAATTATTCAAGTTTGTAAACTTGAAGGTGGGTGCTGGATGACTTTCCAGCTGGTGGCAGCAAATACCCAAGGACAGACACCTCTCTAAAAGACGTTCTAGCCAGAGGGAGAGGTGGGTTGTCACATATGGCACTGCCCCCACCATATCACTCTCCAGGATCGACATCCTTCTAAATTCCTTTTGCCGCTTTGCTACCAACTCCCCTCCCTGTACTCACCATTGCCCTGTCTAGTCCTCTCTTTCTCTCACCCCTCTATATCATAGAAAGCTAGTCCACTCCTTGTCTTTCATTGCCAAATGCTGGTTCAGGACTCTTCTGTCTTATCTCTCCTCTTGCCTATCACCTGAGTAGAGAAAAGGTTAGAGAGACGCTAACGTAAATCTGGTCTGACTGATAAACTTAGACTCATGTCCCATCATAAGAATTATCAATCCGTGGTCATCTACAAGAAGGCAAGAGTTCCTGTTCAGGGAGATTGCGGCTGTACGAAATTGACTGGCTCAGCTCTTCCATATTGTGGACAGGCTGTGCAATCCAGTCTGTCTCCAGCATTAGGGAGCTTTTTCACACAAGTGTGATAAGGTTGCCGACATCAGATCAGTGCAGCTAGCTTGAATGGTGATCGGTGGCAGATTACAGCCACCCAGTCTGCCTGGTTTGACTTCAACCAGTTGGCAATTGTGGACATTGTGAAGATTATCCAGGGCATGTGACTAACTTACTCTAGTATAGACCCAGGTCCAACACGCCTCCTGGTGGGGTGCATAAAGGTCATCAGACCAGTCCTGGCTGAGATCGTTGGGTGCTAGTTACAGACTGGGGTGTTCATGGATACCCTGAAGGAGGCAGTAGTATGCCCCTTATTGAAGAAACCATCTCTCAACCCTGACTGTCTCACCCACTACAGGCCTGTCTCTAACCTGCCTTTCGTGGGCAAAGTTATAGAGAAGGCAGTCATGTTGCAGCTCATGGAGCATCTTATCACCTATTTTATCTACAATCCTCTATAGTCTGGTTTCAGGAAGAGGCATAGTACTGAGACAGTGCTTGTTTGGGTACTTAATGAACTCCTGATAGCCAGGGGTCAGAAGACTTATTCCATCTTAGTCCTCCTTGATCTCTCTGCAGTATTTGACACCGTGGACCATGAAGTGTTGCTCGAGAGCCTGCTGTTATTCTGTGAACTGTCTGGGACAGTCCTCAGATGGTTTAGATGTTTTCTCACTGGCAGGATGCAGAGTGTAGTCCAGGTTTGTTCTCTCGGCCCCTAACGCCCTGCCATGTGGAGTACTGCAGGGTTCTGTTCTGTCACCCATGTCATTTACAGTGTATATTCTGCTGTTGAGAGACATTATAAGGTGGTGTGGGTCGAGTTTTCACTGCTACGCAGATGATACTCAGCTGTACATGTCCTTTGCACCTGAACAAAATGACACTGTCTCAGTCTTTAATAACTGCCTCTCTGAGATTCAAGACTGGATTAATGCCTATTTGCTCAGGTTAAAACTGATGTGTTGGTTGTGGACCCAGGTAATCAGGTAGAGGGATCATTGGCTGGGCCATCCTCTAAACTCTGGCTTGGAGGGAACCAGCTGTTGACCTCTGACTGGGTGCGGAATCTGGGCATTGTGCCTGATGATGAAATGATGCTTAAGTTTCGGGTGTCAGCCGTTGACAAGACCTCTTTCTACCATCTAAGAAACATTGCTGGGATAAAGAACCTTGTCCCACCTGACAATCTTCCAACCTTGGTCCACGCCTTTGTGACCTCTTGTCTTGATTACTGTAATGCCCTATACCTAGGGCTGCTGGGTGTGGACCTTTGCCACCTACAACTGGTGCAGAATGCAGCTGCCAGATTGTTGACTGGCTTGTCAAGATCTCACTATGTCACAACTGTGCTTCATGGATTGCACTAGCTGCCGGTGCGGTGGAGGATCACCTTCAAGGTCAAGTTGCTGACCTACAATGCCCCACACGGGCAGGGACTGTGCTATCTGCATGACCGCCTATGCCCTACCACCCCCTTCATCCACTCTGTTCTGCAGATGAGGGATTGCTGGAGATTCCCAGGGTCCGTTTGACTATGTCTGGAGCTAGATCTTTTGCCTTTGTAGCACTGACCTGTGGAATTCTCTACCTCGTCGGATTAGAGTGCCCGTCCATCGAGGCCTTTAGATTTGCCTTAAAGACTTACCTTTTTAACTTTGCCTTCTGTGAGATTTAACCCCTGCCAATTTTATATTTTTATATTTGATTTTAAGTATTTGTTTTTATGATAGTTGTGTTTAAATTGTGATCATGTACAACGCCATGATCTTCTGAAATGGCGTTTGATAAATACATTTGCTTTGTTTGCTAATAATTTGGACCAATTAATTTGGGTTACTGTAACTCATGTTTACTGTAATTTATGATGTATTTTAAATTCCATTTTGATGTAATTTGAATTCTTCCTTTTATCCTGACTGTATTGTATTTGTTCTGGTATTATGATCTCTGTATTCCCTATGATTGTATCATTCCTACTCCCCATGTCGCACCTGAAAACAAGCCTCAGTGTGCAATTCCTGGTTACCACATTTTAAAAATCAATCAGTCAATACATGCAAACATACTACATACATATATTCCTGCACCCCGTCTTGTCTCAATACTTACATATTCCTGCACCTCTGTCTATACATGATTACATATTCCTGCATCACCATTCTCTCCATACTAGTGCTATACATATACATATTCCTGCACCCAATGTTGCCTCAATACTTACATAGTCCTGCACCCCTGTCCTACACATGATTACATATTCCTGCACCCCTGTTCTACGCATGATTACATATTCCTGCACCCCTGTTCTATACATGATTACATATTCCTGCACCAATTCTCTCCATACTAGTGGTATACATATACATATTCCTGCACCCAATGTTGCCTCAATACTTACATATCCCTGCACCCCTGTTCTACACATGATTACATATTCCTGCACCCCTGTTCTACGCATGATTACATATTCCTGCACCCCTGTTCTACACATGATTACATATTCCTGCACCAATTCTCTCCATACTAGTGGTATACATATACATATTCCTGCACCCAATGTTGTCTCAATACTTACATATTCCTGCACCCCTGTTCTACACATAATTACATATTCCTGCACCGCTGTCCTACGCATGATTACATATTCCTGCACCCCTGTTCTACACGTGATTACATATTCCTGCACCCCTGTTCTACACATGATTACATATTCCGGTACCAATTCTCTCCATACTAGTGGTATACATATACATATTCCTGCACCCAATGTCTCAATACTTACATAGTCCTGCACCCCTGTTCTACACATGATTACATATTCCTGCACCAATTCTCTCCATACTAGTGGTATACATATACATATTCCTGCATCCAGTGTTGTCTCAATACTTACATAGTCCTGCACCCCTGTTCTATACATAATTACATATTCCTGCACCACCATTCTCTCCATTCTAGTCATATACATATTCCTGCACCCTAATGTTGTCTCAATACTTATATATTCATGTACTTGTTTTCGCTTATGTTACTACTCCTGTACTCTGTTCTACATACATACATACATATTCTTAAACTCTTGCTCTTAACTTACTGACATATTCCTACATCTTCTGTTCTCCACATACATACATATTCCTGCACTCCATTTCTGTCCATACTTGCATATTCTTATACCCGCTGTTCTCTGTATATTTCCATATTCCTGCACTCTTGTCGCAACATGCTATTCCTTCACTCTATGTTCTCTCCATACCTACATATTCCTGCCCTAAGTTCTCTCTTTCCCTCCTTATCCCTGCTTGCCATTTTCCCTGTACTTACATATTCCTAAACCTCATGTTCTCACCTTGCTATAATATTCTTGCCCTACCTACTCTTGCCATACTTACATATTTTTGCACTCCCTGTTCACGCCATGCTTACACACACACACACACACACACACGCCGGTTCTCTCAATACTTACATATTCCTACACCATCTGTTCACTCCATACTTACATGTTCCTACACAGTCTGTTCTCTCCGTACTTAAAATTTCCTGCAGCCCTGTTCTTTCCATACTTACATATTCCTACACCTCCATTCTCTCCAAACCTACATATTCCTGCACCCCTGTTCTCTCTCAGTAGTTATATATTCCTGCTCCACATTCTCTCCATATGTACATATTTTACTTTCGTATTCCTGCATTCCCTGTTCTCTCCATACTTAGACATTACTCCATGCCTTTTCTCTCCATACTTGCATATTCCTCCATGCCTGTTCTCTCTATACTTACATATTCCTACACACTCTGTTGTATTATCAAAAACAATCCCACACTCACCACCACTTAATAACGCTGCTGGAGAAGTATGCTGGCATGCAAATATCTATTTTTTTGCTCTCTGTCCTGATCAAACAAACACTCTGTTGTATTCCTACCTATGTAGTCCTACACCCCGTTCTCTCAAAAATTACGTGTTCCTGTACCTCCTGTTGTTTCCATACTTACCAATTCCTGCACCCTCTGGTCTCTCCATACTTATATAAACCTGCATCCCATGTTCTCTCCATGCTTACATATTTCCACACTACCTGTTCTCTCCATATTTACACATTCCTGCACACATTGTTCTCTCCATACTTACATATTCTGGTACCCATCTTCTCCATACCTACATATTCCTACACCCCTGTTCTCACTTACATATTCCAGCCCCTCCTGCTCTAGCCTTATGTATATGTTTGCACTTCATGTTCACACCATGCTTATATATCCCTACACCCCCTGTTCTCTCCACACTTGCATCTTTCTGCATCAGCTGTTCCTGCCATGCTTACACATTTTTGTGCCCCATGTCTCAATACCTACATATTCCTGCATGCCCTATTCTCACCATACTTACATATTCCTGCACCCCTGCTCGTTCCATGCTTACTTATTCTTCCACCCCATTCTCTCTAGTTACATATTCCTGCACCCCCATTCTCTCCATATGTACATATTATAACACACCCTGTTCTCTCCATATGTACATATTCCTGAACCCCGTTCTCTCCATACTTATATATTCCTCCACCCATGTTCTCTTTATACTTGCATATTCCTATGAACGCTATTGTATCCTTATCTAAAATCACTGCACCCCATGTTCTCCCCATACTTGCATATTCTTGTACCCTCTGTCCTCTCCATACTGACATATTCCTGCACCCCTGCTCTCTCCATGCTTCCATATCCCTGTACTTCAGCTCTCTCCATACTTCAATATCACTGCACCCCCGTTCTCTCTATACTTGCATATTTCTGCAACCCCTGTTCTCTTGATGCTTACATATTCCTTTATCCCATTCTCTAAATGCTTACATATTCCTGTATCCCTGTTCTCTTCCTCTTTACATATTCCTGCACTCCTGTTCTCTCCATACTTACATATTCCTGTACCCCTATTCTCGCCATACTTTCATTGTTCCCTCCATATTAACATGGTCAGTTATATAGGCTGTTGGTTAACTATGATCTGCAGCTTATCCAACAGGTAGGGAAATGGACAGACTGGGTGGGCCAAGCGGTCCTTATCTGCCGTTAATGTCTACGTTTCTAAGTTCCTGCATCCCTGTTCTATCCATACATATTCCTGTACCGCTATTCTTTCCATACTTCTATATCCCTGCATCCCCTGTTCTCTCCACACTTACATGAACACAGAGCTGAGCCTCCTGACTGTGCATGCTCCCCCTGCGGTGCAGCTTTCACTTCCACTGCCACTTGCCTCACCCTCCACTAGCTGCAAAGAACCTTAGACCTGAGTCCCCTGACCGGGTGCACTCCCCCTGCAGTGAGGCTTTCACTACCACTGCCACCTGCCTCACCCTCCGCTAGCTTCGAGGAATCTCAGATCTGAGCCCCCTGATTGGACGTTCTCCCCCTGCAGTGCAGCTTTCACTACCACCACCAGCATTACCCTCCACTATCTGTAAGGAATCTCAGATCTGAGCCCCCTGACTGGACATGCTCCCTCTATGAAGTGACTTTCACTTTCACTATCACCGCCACTGGCCTCACCCTCTACTAGCTGCTTGGAATCTCTGATCTGAGCCCCTGACTGGGCACGCTCCCCCTGTGGTGCAGCTTTCACTACCATCCACCTTACCCTCTGCTAGCTGCAAGGAATCTCAGACTTAAGCCCCCTGACCGGGAGCACTCCCCCAGTGGTGCGGTTTTGACTACCACTGCTGCTTGCCTCACTCTCCGCTGGCTGAAAGGAATCTCAGGTACGGCCCCTCCTAAGAGTGCTGTAGGCTTTCAATTTTTGGTGCTCACTTGCTACTGCTTGTTGAATGTCTGCTCTTGTGGTGAACTCCTCCCGATTGGCTCCTAAAGCATTCCTAAAGAACTTAACTGTTAGCTATATTCCCAGCCTGGTTTTAAGCTTTTCAGCTGTCTTTTCTTACTCCAAACTTTCTCCCACCCCCATCACTCTTTAATTACACTAGCTGCACTTTGGGCTCCACCCAGCAGTCTAGCTCATCCAATTGAAACTCAGCAGTATCCTCCTCCAAAGGTCAAATTACAATTACTCTGCCTGTACCACCTCATATAGTGGCTAGCTCCCATAAATTTAGTAGCTCTCTCAGTTGATTAATACTAGTGGTTGTACCCTCCTTACTTTAAAACTGCTTCTTCCACCCTTCTTTTAAACACTTTACGGCATCCCTGCTGCATTAAACTCCCAATATGTCTTTAGCCTCATTGCTATATTCACTGCTTGTTATGTCTCTGTCCTCTTATAGATTGATCATTGTTCTCCTCCTTGCGCTCTGCCTCCCCCCATTCACTCTCACTCTGGTTCCCTCTCCCAAACTGCCTCCCAACACCAGCCTCATTACACGTCGCCCCTGGAGTAAAACCTTGCTGGGACTCCTTCCCCCATCCTTGTTACATGGACGCACTACCCCTACTGCCCTAGTGCATCTCTCTTACCCATAGTAACCTATTACACCCCAATTCACTTATTAAAATTTCAACGTCGCCTCCCCCCCAATAAAAGTCTATCTGGAACTCCACCCTGGTATAAGAGTTTGAAAATTCACTTCTTGATCATCACACTCCTACTCTTATCTTCGAGTGACATCAACCTAAACCCAGGGCCATGCCCTCTGGGCACCCCAATAACAGCATCTGTAACTGCAGGCCCACCTCATAATAACCCACTTGCCCTTCCCTGTGGTTTAAAAATGTTATACCTAAATATCAGGGGCAATGTGAGAATGTATTTTTTCACAGAGAGGGTGGTGGATGCATGGAACAGCCTTCCTGAGGAGGTTGTGGGGTCTAAAACTGTGGGAGAATTCAAGAATACATGGGACAGACATAAGGCAATTCTTGTTGGGGGTAAGAAGAAATAGGCTGTTGGTTAACTAGGATCTGCAGCTTATCCTGTAGGTAGGGAAATGGGCAGACTAGGTGGGCCAAGCAGTCCTTATCTGCCATCAAAGTCTATGTTTCTATGTTCCCAAAGGTAGACCTACTCCAGCCACTAGCTGTTTCTCATGCCCCAGATACTAACATCCTTACTGAAACGTGGCTTAAGAATAATACAGCTGACACCTCCCCATCCATCCCTGGTCCACTATTTCCTGCCAAGACTGAACTGGTAGGGTGGAGGTGTGGCAATTTACATCTCTTCAACCGTTCACTTTGCCTCTATCCTTTCCACATCAGTCCCTAAAACCTACAAGGCACTTATCCTAAAACTATCCCTCCCATTCTCCATACCCATATATATTGCTAGCACCTACTGTCTCCTGGGTCTCCACTCCTCTGTTATCACTGATCTCATCAGTACCATAGTCTCCCACACCCCTTCAGGCGAAATATATATAATGGGTCATTTCAACCAAATACTGATTATCCCCATATCTTGTTAAAGCATGGAAGGATATTATTTCCCATAATTTAGTGCACATTCATTCTTGGGCCAACCTGTATGAACCATAAAACTGGTAACCATTTCCTAATCAACTAGGCCCTCACATCCCATCTCAATAGGGTTATTAAATCTAGCTTACTACCAGATGCCCTCAGTGACCACCACATGACCGTTATCGAACGCAGAGTCCACAGGATTAAGGTCCTTCACAAAATCCTACAAATTTGATCATATAACTCACCAAAGTAAGTCGCACAGTGGGTGACTGGTGCTGTTGACTATAAATAAACAACAGTGATAAAAGGTCAGCACCCGGTCAGGACATATTTAAAGTGCTTTATTTTAACAAAGTGCAACAGAGCAGAATGTTTTGACTCACTGACATAGTGTCAAAAAGCAGGCAGGCTACAAAAAACAGTCCTACATTTCACTTGGTTAACTACCAAACTTCATCAGAGATGTGTTGCAACGACACCAACACCAAATAGTGTAAAATACATGTGCTTATGTGTTATGATGACTAAAGTGCTTCTACTTACAATTTAAACATCATCAATGTAGTTCCCATAGCAGCGGCTGCCTATCCTCTCTGTAGAGAATGATTAGTATTAATGGTTACCATGTTAACAAATTCATTTTATCTCGTTATACCACAACAGGGTCCCAATACAATAAGGTGAGGGTTAAATCATTTTCCACTTATCCTATTAATTTCATTGCTCCTTTAGCTTTTATATTTAGGTCAAATGTTAGTTATTTATTCCTCAGAGTCAAAAGAGAATTTTTGGGTAATTCTCACTCCTTACAGCCAGCTGCTATGAAACATGTAGTATTGGGCCAACACTGCATCTCAATATTTATTTAGCTGTAATTTTAGAGTTGATATTCACAACTATATGTGGTACATTAATGAAAAAATACACATATACATGGTTATTTACCTACAAATTGTTGTGAATATCAACTATAATAATAAAACGTTACATGTGTCATAGCATCTGGCTGTAAGGAGTGGGAATTACATCCCCCCATTCTCTCGAGTCTGAGGAATAAATAATTAACATTTGATCTAAATATAAATGCTAAAAGAGCAATGATGTAATATGCCAGAGTTAGAGGTTCCCAGCATTCCCTAGTAGTCCACAGTTTTCCCCAGGTGCCTAGTGCACCGACTTCTTGTAAAAAAAACAAAAAAAACCAGATTTTGTATGCAGCACAAGCAACAATGGCTTGGATGGAAAGCTGATCTGAGTTGCTCATGCACAGCATTCCACTCCAACCATTCTGGAATCAGAAGTTTAGTTTTAAAAATGTTAACTGTTTTTTGGAGTAGTTCCTGCTGGCTGTGGAGAAGACAGGAGGTTAAGATGAACTGGGAAAAGGGCTTACCTGTTGTTTGAAGCCCTTCCCCGAGGGCCATTATGCGTGCCTACTCTGATTCAGCTGGTGAAGACACCAGAAGAGTTCTGGTGCCACTGGTGGTGCCACTGGGGCAAAACAAGAAGAAAAAGAGATGTCCGGTGCAGCTGTTGGGCTGAGAGCCCAATCGGTTTGTTATTTTTATTATTTTAAAAAGTTTCTCCAGTCCCTCATCGGCAGCTTTGCCATAGCCGCATCGCCATTTCTCTGTCAGCATTCCAGAGGCCCCTGAACGTCCGCCGCATTGACTGCAATTGCTCTCCTGCCTCCCGATCCTGCCTCCTGTGGTCCCATTCCGGTGTGGTGAGTCGACAGCAGCACCCGGGTTGTGCTGTCCACCCTTACAGCAAAAGACTGTGTGTTTTCTTTTTCTTTATCTAAAAGAGTGCAGTAGGTGCAGAAGAAAGTGGCTGAGTGCCACAGGAGAATCGGGTCAGAAGGACCCCTATTTCATATTTAGGAGGGCAGGGTAGAGAGAGATGCCCCGGAGGGGCAATCAGTTAAGACTGAATAGGAGGCCTTTAAATATTGATTAAAGGGGAGGACAAGGTGGAGCAGGGAGGAAGAGAGTGGCAGCAAGGCCCAAGGGGAAAGAAAAGAATCTAAAAGGGGCCTAGCCAAAGAAATGGCCCAGGGGTTTTGGAGGGGCACAGTAAAAGGGAACCCCACTGCATTTAAGAGGAGCCTTGTCCAAGTTAGGCCCATAGGATTTAAAGAGGCCCAGTAGCAGGCCTAGATCTTAAAGTGGCCCAGTAAAGGTCAGCCAGTCTAAAGAATTTAAAGGGAAATCCAGGCCCATGAGTGTTGTTTCAAGGGGCAAGTCAGGTCCACCACTGCATTTGTAAGGGCACCAGACCCATTGGTAATAAGGACACCAGGCCCAGTAAAGTGAGGGCACCAGGCCGAGTAGTAATAAGGGCACCAGGCCCAATGAGGGTGCCAGACCCAGTAAAGTGAGGGTACCAGGCCCAGTAAAGTGAGGGCACCAGGCCCAGTAGTAATAAGGGCACCAGCTCCAATAAAGTGAGGACACCAGGCCCAGTGGTAATAAGGGCACCAGGCCCAATGAGGGTGCCAGACCCAGTAAAGTGAGGGTACCAGGCCCAGTAAAGTGAGGGCACCAGACCCAGTAGTAATAAGGGCACCAGCTCCAATAAAGTGAGGGCACCAGGCCCAGTGGTAATAAGGGCACCAGACCCTGTAAAGTGAGGACACCAGGCCCAGTGGTAATAAGGGCACCAGGCCCAATGAGGGTGCCAGACCCAGTAAAGTGAGGGTACCAGGCCCAGTAAAGTGAGGGCACCAGGCCCAGTGGTAATAAGGGCACCAGATCCAATAAAGTGAGGGCACCAGGCCCAGTGGTAATAAGGGCACCAGGCCCAGTAAAGTGAGGACACCAGGCCCAATGAGGGTGCCAGACCCAGTAAAGTGAGGGTACCAGGCCCAGTAAAGTAGGGGTACCAGGTCCAGTAGTAGTAAGGGCACAAGGCCCAGTACAGTAAGGGCACCAGGCCTAGTTGGTTAAAAGGGCAAGCCTAGGCCCACTACTCCCACAGGTCTTAAAAGGGCAAGTCAGGCCCACAGGTGGGAATGGCCCAACCAGTATAAACAGACCCTGGTCAAGAGAAGGCCACAGAGATTTAAAGGGACAACACAAGGCCCAGGACCTGTAGCTAGCCATTTAGGCCCACAGATGTTATAGGGGCCCAGCAGTATACACAACCCCAGAGGTAACTGGAGCTTAGGTAGCCATGCTAGCCCCATGTGCACAGGGGGTTTGGTCAGACATCTGGTTGTATCGCCTTCCAGAGAGCCTATTCCACACTGTAGTGTTTCCACAGCAACAGGTGAACCCAGTTTAGCTAGAAGGGACCCCGTTACAGTTAGGTCCACCAGAGCTAGGGTTAAATCAGGAAAATAAATTGCATGTATATTTACTGTGGTCTGGACACTCAGGAAAAAAAAATATATATACATATATCACCACAGTAGGAATTGAGACTTTGCATTTGCCTGCATTATTATTCATACTACGAACAACACTGAGTGTCAGAACTGTCTTACATTGCTTTGTGCCAGCATTTCAGTGCTGGAAAACCACCTGAATCAGTCTTCAATAATCTTTGGAGTCACTTCATCCAGGTGCAACCCTGTCAGCCTCCACCTATTCTTCAGGAATCATCTTCCAGTGCATTCAGAAGCAGCCAACAGCAACTCTACGAAGAGCCGTACCGCAGTAGTCTTGAAGTTGCTTAGTCCTGTTTGTTATTTTCCTCTTCTAGTTTCCCAGTATGGCCTGGCCCAGTGCAAATGTCTGCCACCCATTTCTTGTTTGCACGTCCGCAGTGGAGTACTGTTTCACTTGTTAGTGTCAGTTCTCCGAGTGACATTCGTTTTGTTGTTTTAGTGTGTCCTGGCTCATCCGGTCGTAGACTCCAAGGTTGGTCGCAGTTCGACGTACGATTTACTGTTTTAGTGAGTGCCCTTGGCTCATCCAGCCTTGGGACTCAGAAGACCAATGCAATTCGACACCCAGAGGAAGCATTTGCCTGGAGTCCAAGAGTGGTCCAGAGGTCCCAGTCCAGTGTGGTCATCAGTGAAGTGTGTGTCTTCAGTCCAGAAGGAGTGCTTTCCTGGAGTCTAAGAGTGGTCCAGAGGTACTGATCCTTCCAATCCAGCGTGATCATCAGTCCAGTGTGCATCTTCAGTCAGGAAGCGGACTGCTGGTTGTTGTTCTTCTTGTTCTTCATCCTTTGCTCTTGGCAATCCAGAAGTGGATTGGGGTTAGGTGGTTTGCACTGCTCCACCCTTCCGGGCAGTCCAGAAGTGGACTGCAGTTAGATCTTGTGTTCCTTTCGGCAGCCCTCAGTGGGTTCTTAGCCGAAAAAATCTCTCACGCAATTTCCGGCAACCCTAGAGAGGTGGGGTGTGGCCGAGAACTCATGGTCTGTTAAATCCTCTCTGAATCCTTGAGTTTCCTACAAAGGTATGCCAATCTGTCACTGGAAGGGCAGTATAGTGGCACCACATTGTTGCTCGATGAGAAATTAGACGTGCACAAACTGCCAACCATCAGCCATATAGACTCTTCTTACTATCTATAGAGTGATTGTTGCAAAATCTTAATGTTAGGGAAAGTTTCACCTCGGGGTTAAAGTAGACATCTGAGCATAAGTAAGATGCTCTTACAGCATGGCTGTTACAGCTGATTGATTCACTTGTCAGACGATATTATCATATTACAGAGTTCCGGGAAATATAAGTAGAATGCTCTTACAGCGTAGCTGTTACAGCCCAGTAATTCAGTGTTTCATTTATATAAAGTGCTGGGATAGGCCTCAGGGCAGTGGAAAAACAGTAGTGTATGTTATTGTTCCATTTCTCCTGTTCCCTACCCTTGCCAAATAAACTAATTCCTTTCTCTAACCATGCCTTCTGCCTCTCCATTTTGGTGAAGAATTACAGTACATCACGTAGCCAAATACGAAAAGAACTGCCTTACCACCTGGGTGGGTGTATTTGAACAGCCTAGCATTCATTTCTTTGGCTCACTTCATCTGGCATCACGGAATTACATGATTCACATCCATTCTATCTATTTTATCCACTCTTTCTCCTCCTTCTCAGCACACTTCACTGAAATTAACAGAATGAATGGAAAATGATTTAACCCTCACCTTATTGTATTGGGACCCTGTTATTTTGAAATTCAATATGCTTTATTAACATTATATGATCACAGTAGAGTGCATAAGGCTGTAAAAAGAGCTTGTAGACAGAAAATACACAAACTTTGAGCCTTAAGGTTACATTGGCTTTCCTATTTTATCAAATGTACCATCCCTCATCTATCCCTCCCTCCCTCCTCCCATCTATAACAAGACATGCCTCCCAATGAAACCCCTCCTCCACCACCCCCCCCCCCAGCATATGATCTACTAGCAATGTTCTAATTTAGGCACCTGATAGGACAAAAGTGGTTACTCAGACCCCTTTCTACGGCCATATGTAGATTTCACCTTAATCATATTGCTGGGCTTGATGTTGTGCTCCAGGCGCTGGCTACTGAAAGTACTGAGAAAGGATCTAAATATGGAGGGAGTTGCAAGTATTACTGAAAGAGAGAGTATAGCGCGTTAAAGTTTACTCCACTTTTTATCAAAACTGGAGGGAGTATGCCTTAGGGAAGTTATTATCTTCTCCATCCGAAGGTTGGATTGTAATTCACTGAACCACTCGGAGTAAGAAATAATGGTGGAGTCCTTCCAGTGTTTCAACCCCAGTTTTTTAACTGAATGTGAAATGAGGGACATGCTATATCTTCTTTCTCTAATTGATACCTGCGAGTAATCTCCTACGATGCATATTTCTGGTATAAAAAGAGCTTCAAGCCCCAATAGGGAGTCAGATTTGGCTTTTATTTCATGCCACAGTTGTTTAATTATGGGGCAGTCCCAGAAAAGATGAAGCAAGGTACCCTCTTCTTTTCCACACCTATTACATTCTGGATCCTGTAATCTGCTCATGCCAACCAATTTAGTAGGGGGTAAAATAAATATTATGCAGTATATAGAATTGCATGATATGCAGTTTATCATTGGATGCGTGGGAGTATATGGCTTGCCAGATTTTATCCCAGTGGAACTCTCTGGTTGGGAACTGTGCCACCCAGTATTTGGACACTCCCTGGGGCTCTGGGAAGATGACAGGGTACAAAGCAGATGTTATCTAAGATACTGCATGAGGATGCCAAACTAAGTTATAAAGAGAGATAATAAGATCAGACTGATCAATGTCCCAAGTGCCTAACCCCAATTTGGCAATCAGGAGGTGTCTTATCTGGAATCCTCTGAATGACTGTCTTGTTGGGAGATTAAAGGCAGGTAGGAGTTCCGGGGTGGATTTAATTTTCCCATGATCAAGCAAGTCAGAAATGTTAAGCTCCATGGAGGGGAGTCCATCTCCAGGTCTCAGACACTGTCCCTCTAATTTGAAGTTAGGGTTCAGGTACAAGGGTTGTGCAATGTCTTTATATTATCATATCTGAGTGCTTTACAGAGCAGGGCATGTACTTTAATAGACATTTGGATCAGCTCATTATTAAAAATGGAGGAGCACACTTTTGTGGAGGTGTATAGTAAGCTAAGAGGGGAAAGTCAACTCCGGCAAATTAAATGTCACTCAATTTGCAACCAAACTGGTATTAATGGAGGTATGGGTGGCGGGGAGATCGGGGGGTAACCATTGCAAGTACTTGGCTATATGATTTGCTAGAAAGTAATGAAAGAAATTTGGAAGTTTAAGACCTCCCTGTTGCATGGTTGCCCTTAATCGCCCATACGACCACCTTGTTTTTTTTATTCCATAAAAACTGGGAAATTATTTTATGAAGTCTTTGGAACCAGAATAGGGAGAGGTGGAAGTTAAGCATGTTTAAGGGATAGAACACCCTAGGGAGGATGTTCATTTTAATTACATTTATTCTTCCTTGTAAAGAGAGGTATAATGGAGCCCATCTGTCAAGGTCCTGGTTTATAATCCCCAAAAGCGTATCCAGATCAAGTTTTTTAACTTGAAACAGGTTTGGTGTTAGTGTAAGCCCTAAATATTTAAGTTGGAGCAACCAATCTAACTGAAGATCTGCAATTTGAGAGCGACAAGTGTGAGGGTTTAGAGGCAGTACTGTTAACTTTTCTCGGTTTAATTTGTAATTAGAAACTGTCCCATAGTATTCTACGATATCTAACATTGCAGGAAGCATGGATGCCGGGTCTGTTATATACAGCATGATGTCATCCGCATATGCTGATAAACGTAGGTTCAATTCCCCGACTTGGATGCCTTTTACCAGAGGGGAATTTTGAAGGTGATAGAGCAGTGGTTCCAAATAAAGATTATAGAGCATCGGGGAATGTGGACAACCTTGGTGTGTCCTGGAATGTAGAGGAAACAGGCCCGAGTAAACCCCATTGCAATAGATTTTTGCCATGGGCTTTGTGTAGAGAACTTCTGCCCATTAAATGAAACTACTTGGGAATCCAAACTTACCCAAAACCTCAAACAGGAATGCCCAACTAACTCTGTCGAACGCCTTCTCAGCGTCCTGGGACACCAATGCCATCTGGCGTGGAGCCATCCTGGACGCGGAGAACATGTGAAACAATTTTCTTATGTGGTCTGTAGAGGAATGACCTGCTACAAAACCTACCTGTTCAGTGCTAAGTAAAGGGACCCACACCTTCGCTAATCTGGAGGCTAGGATTTTAGCAAAAAGTTTAATATCATAGTTCATTAGGGATATTCGCAGTAATTACTTACTTTATTTATGGGTTTGTTTGCTTTGGGCAGTACAATGATAAGAGCTTCTAACAGGGGTGGATCCAATAAACCTGATTCGCAGAGATAGTTAAACATCTGGAGGAGTAAGGGGGAAGAGTTGTTCTTCAAATATTTTGTAAAATCAGGGTGGAAAGCCATCAGGACTGGGAACTTTGTCTTCTGAAAGTGAACAGATGGCCAGTGACAATTCCTACTGGGTTATTTTACCTGTTAGGGATTCTATTTGCTCCTGCATTAGTGGAGGGAGTGGAACAGAACTTAGGTAATGCTGTATGACCGAAATGAGTGGAGCATTATTAGAAGGGGAGTATAAGGTTTTATACTAACATACTAAAATGCCAGCAGAATAGGCCTAATGGTCTTTCGTGTCTGCTTGTTTGGTCAGCCCCCACCCTGGGAGCTGACCTTGCTTCCCCCCTCTCCCTCTCCCTCTGTGGCTTCTCCCTTCCCAGTCCCGGATATTCTCGCTGCACTGGTGTTTGCTTCCAGAACCCTTCTCCTGTACCTGCCCATCCCCTCTTGAATCTCTCCACAGTTTCTGCCTCCACCAGCCCCCTGGGCAGCAAATTTCATGACTCCACCACCCTCTCAGTGAAGTAGCACCTCCTCCTTTCTCCCCTGAATCCCCCCCAGCTTCCAACCATACCCTCTAGTTGCCCCCCCCCTTCTTCGGAGCACCCTGACTGCTCCTCCCCTATTTACCCCCTTCATGTACCTGAAGACCTCTATCATGTCCCCGGTTCCTCTCTCTCTTCCAATGTGTACATATTTAGCTCTTCGAGACTCTCTCCATAGGTCCTATCCCCCAAGCCCCAAATCATTTTGGTTGCCCTCCTCTGGACCCTCTCTAGGAGTTCAATGTCCCTCTTTAAATGTGGCCTCCAAAACTGCACGCAGTACTCGAAGTGCGGCCTCACCAAGCAGTTATACAGTGGGAGTATCACTTCCCTCCTTCTGGAGGTGAGCCCCTAGCGATGCATCCAAGCATCTTCTTGGCCTTTGCCGCTGCCCTCCTACAAGTCTCAGAGTTGTTCATCTTGACATCCACCACCACACCCAGGTCCCTCTTAGCCATTGAAACTTGTAGCATTTCCCCCCCAGGGTGTACACTTGGTAGACTTATCGTAGTCCTCAGACTCCTGAACTATTGCCCATGGGGTGGTAAGAAGCAAGCGATCTCTCAGGGAGTTAAGGACAGCTACAATCTTAGATTCCTCCTGTTTCTTCAACCTTAGGACTCACAGATTACTGGCTTTTTCTCCCTGTTCTACATAATGGGCCTGAGTCTTGAACAGAGCATACTGGGCCTGCTCTCTTAAAGTTTCTGAGTATTAATTCCTTACCAAGGTGAGTTGTATCAGAATAGCTTCACTTGGGTTAGAGGGTAGTTGGTCTTCCAAAATTTTGATTTGGGCAAGAATAGAGGAAGAGAGTGGCTCTCTTTTCTTTTTCCTAATTGTAGCCAACCAAATGCAATCTCCTCGTACCACACATTTTAGAGCACACCATAGCTTATCAATGTGCTTCGTAGTATTGAGACTGTGTTGAAGAAATTGTTTGATGGTCATTTTGAGAGCTTGAACTATGTTTGGATCCTGAAGCACCTGGATATTAAGTTTCCAGCTGCTTTCTTTAAATGGGGTAAATGAGAGAGTTCCCTCCAACCAGATCGGGCCGTGGTCTGAGAAAGTTCTTGGGATCATAGCACTGCCTATTAAGCCGGTTAGAACTACATTGTTCACCAAAAAATAATCTATATGAGAAAGTGACCTATGGGCAGGGGACTAGAAAGTATATGCTCTGGTAGTGGGATTTAACAGATGCCATGGGTCACTGAGACCATGGTCTGCTATGAGCTCCCTAAGGACTATTTGTGCCGGGGAGAGAGTCATTTTCCTATGGGGAAGAGATTTATCCAGCTCTGAGGAGTGAACCAGATTCCACTCTCCAGCTAGGATAACAGGTAACCTTGGGAAAGAATTTAAGGTAAGTGATAGGGCAGAAAAAAAGTCTGGGGAGTCTGCATTAGGACCATATATTGAGCCCAGTAATGTTTCCGTGTGATGCAAGAGACCGTTTAGAATTATGAACCTCCACTGGGGATCAGAGCAACATTGCTGCATCTGGAATTGTGAACCCCTTGTAATAAGAATTGCTACTCCTTTTTGCGCCGTGGCATTTCTGGCAGCATATACCTGACCCATCTGACATCTTCTGAATAAGTTCTCTTCAGTTTCCAGTAAGTGCATTTCCTGGAGGAAAGTTATGTTAGTGCTTAAATACTTAAGGTGTCTGAGGATTTGATACCTCTTAACCCTGCTCCTGGCTCCTTTCACACTCCAGGATACGTATCTCACAGCCATTGCTGAGCTAGATCATGGCCTGAAGTGGAAAAAAGATGTGGTTCTAGAGAAGTAACCTGTTCGGCTACTAGAGCTGTATATCGTGGAGCACCAGCTATATCCTGAAGATTATGTGTGACCTGGGTTGATGATGAGGCCCACTGTACTATCTGATGATAAGATCCATTGCCCCCCATCCCTCAATCCGCCTCCCTCTGAATGACCTGGAAGAGTAAGCGAACAATCCCTACCCATAAACAACACAAAATCCACCTAACGAAGGAACCAAAAGACCTCAGTCCAATCGACTGGTCACCTTCCATGTGTTCAGTTGCGATTTTCCTTCAACCGCCTGGCAACACTCAGCCGATTACTCCTCCTGCCCCCCCGCCCCCACAGTATTGCCCAAGGTGCTCATCCCCAAACCATGTACCATAACTCACTAGCACTACATGGAATTAGGAAACAATTAACTATAACAGTTACACAAGGTTCTTAAACTTGTGGGAGCATTCACCACTTCTTCAGAAAGTACTACAAGAACAGTAACCTACAAATAGAACCCTTCCGTTACAGTGACTTTGGCTTAACAGTTTTAAAGCCATGCATGAGTGCCCAAGATTATTAACTATCTAACAGTTTAACTTACTGGTATGCACAGACTGGTAGTTATGTGATCTGTCTTCCTCTCCGAATATGTAACATGCTGTCTGGAGTGTTACCGCTGTGCAGTGTTCCATGCTACAGTTTCTCTGATTACAGGCCTGGTAGAAATTGAAAGAATTTCCCCGCGTATCCGCATCACTTTCCCTGGAACCCAATTACCATGGCATTCAGTCATTTGAACAGGTCAGGAAACAGTCTTTTAAGATCGCTAGTAGCTTCACCTAAAGATTCATATGATAACCATTGGCCATCTTTACTCACTTGTAAAATTGCTGGATAGTGCATTCTGAATCTGATGACAGCCGTAATCAGTTTTGTGACCAGGGAGTATAATGCTATACATTTCTGCTTCATGGTGAGAGGAAGATCTTGAGCGATTCTGATCCTTTTGTTTTCCCAGTGGATCTCTCTAGTTTCCTTCATTTTATCCAGGATGACTTGTTTGTCAAGATAGTTGAGTAAATGAAATATCAGAGGACATGGGGAGAGCCCTGTGGTGGAGTGGGCTGAAGAGATTGATGGGCCCTCTCTATTATGTAGGCAGGGCCATTCGGTGAGGGTCCAGCAATTTTGGTACACAGTTTATACACAAAAAGAATAGGATTCATGCCTTCCTCCCCCTCTGGAAGACTCAAGACCACCAGATTGTTCCTCTTTGAGCGGCCTTCCGGATCTTCTAACTGGTCCTTGGCTTTGTGCAGACGTTGCCTCATGGTTATCAGCTCAGGTTCCATGTGGGCCTTCCAATCATCCAGGGAGGAGATTCGTGCCTTGTTATCCCCTGCTCTGATGGTAAGCTGGCTTAGTGAGCTTTTTAATGTTTGCAATTCTCCTATGACTGCCTGAAGGTATTCTTTAATTGGAGCTAAGCTCTCAATGAAAGTCGTTTCTGTTAGCAAGACCTGGGGAGCAGGTTGAGGCATGTTTCCCAACCCCACTGCTTTATTTCTCTTTGCCGGTTTGTCTTTTATCAGAGATGGGGGCGGCGTGTGCTTAGGCTGCTGTGGCTTCATTTCCATGTCCATGGAGCGGGACGATAAGCGGATAGAAGTGATTGTATTTGTAGAGCTGTTTATTACTGTGTCTCCAACTGCAAACTCTGCTAATTCAAAAGGTTTTTAGCAGGTTTAGGCAGAGGGGTTGAGCAGAGCGAGGTACCGAATGTCTACCTGGCAGCTATCACAACCGGAAGTTCTCGTATTGGGACCCTATTATGTTATAACAAGATAAAATTAATTTGTTGTTTGTTAACGTGGTAACCATTAATACTAATCATTCTCTATAGAGAGTATAGGCAGCTGCTGCTATGGGAAGCACATTGACGTTATTTAAATTGTAAATAGAAGCACTTTAGTCATAACACATAAGCATGCATATTTTACACTATTTAAAGATATTGGTGTTATTGCCACACATCTCTGATGAAGCTTGGTGATTAGCCAAGTGAAAAGTAAGATTGTTTTTTGTAGCCTGCTTGCTTTTCGACACTGTGACAGCGAGCCAGACATTCTGCACTGTTGCACTTTGTTAAAATAAAGAAGTTTAAATATGACCTGACTGAGTGCTGACCTAAATTTGATTGTATAAATCCTCAAACCGCCTCCTCCTCCTGAATGACTTGGCCCAAGCAAACTGGGAACCAACCGCCTCATCAAAATTCATAGATGATGCTACAGCATATTTTCACAGGAAATGTCTAGAGATTTGGAACAAACATGCCCCTCTGTGGTGCACCAGAATCAGGGGTGATCACCACCCGTGGATTACCCTGCAACTCTTGGCATGCCCAAGAGCCCAGGATCTAGCTTGGAAAACTCATAAAGCTTCTAAACTCCCTAACAACTACAACACATAGAAACAGAAGTGATGGCAGAAGGAGATCGCTAGGTCCAGCTAACCTACCCTTTTGTTTTACACCTATTTTGACACTCTAGCTGCCCTTTACAGTCAGGACTCCATTGTGTCTATTCCATGAACTTTGAATCCCCCCCACAATGCTGACCCCCACAACCTCTTGGGCAGGCTGTTCTAAGAGTCCACCACTCTTTCTGTGACAAAAACTTCCTGGTGTTTGTAGAGAACCTACCTCCTTGCAGCCCAAGGTCATATCCCCTGGTCCTGAAGCTCTTCTTGAAGTGAAAAAGTTCCTGTGCCTGTACCTTGTTAATGCCGTTTATGTACTTCAGTGTTTCAATCATGTCCTCTCTCCCTCTTCTCTGCTCCAAGGAATACATATTCAGTTCCCTAAGTCTTTCCTCACAGGATATGCACTTCAGACCCTGAATCATTTTTGTCACCTTTTTCTGTACTGTTTCCACCCGGTTAATGCCCTTCCTGAGGTGAGGCCTCCAGAATTGGAATCAGTATTCTAGGCGAGTCCTGACCAGCAATCTATACAGTAGTAGTACCACCTCTCTCTTCCTGCTCATGATTCCCCTCCCAGTGCAGCCCAGCATTCTATAGGCCTTCAATGTTACCTTCTCACACTGCTTACTAACCTTCAAGTCATCAGAGATTATAATCCCCAGATGTCATTCCTGGTTTGAAGCTGCCAGTCTTTCGTCTCCTAGGTAATGCTCCTTTCTTGGATTTTTCTTTCCTATGTGCATGACCATGCACTTTTTGCTGTTAAATCTCAGCTGCCACACTCCAGACCATTCTTCTAGTTTCTTGAGGTCAGCTTCCATCTTGCTCACTCTCTCTGGGGTGTCCACCCTGCTACATATCTCAGTGTCATCTGTGAACAGACACACCTTCCCTTCCAGTCCATCAGCGATGGCTGTTGTAAAAATATTGAAGAGCACAGGCCCCAGCACTGAGTCCTGGGGCACACTGCTGGTCACTCTGCCTTCTATCAATTGTGCTCCATTAACCTATACCATCTGGGATCTGCCTTGTAACCAGTTTTGTACCCATCTGACTACTTCTGGACCAACCCCTGTGTGGTCAAGCTTCTTTACCAGCTTTCTATGTGGAACCGAATTGAAGGCCTTGCTAAAGTCTAGGTAGACCACATCTACTGCCCCACTATCGTCCACAATTTTGTAGCGTAGTCAAAAAGCTTGAGTAGATTTGTCTGGCATGAACTACCTGCCGTAAAACCATACTGTTTATGGTCTTGTCAGCTGCTAGTTTTGAGGAATGCTATGATCCTCTGTTTGAGTAGTGCCTCCATTAGTTTCCCTATTATAGATGAGAGGCTCACTGGTCTGTAATTACTAGCCTCTTCGCAACTGCCTGATTTGTGAAGTGGAACCACTATTGCCTTTTTCCAGTCTTCAGGTACAATTCCATACTGCTCTTCAAGGATTTCGTGAACAGAGGTGCCAGAGGGGCTACTAAGTCTGCCTCCAGTTCCTTAAGGATTCTGGGGTACATCTAGTCTGGTCCCATGGCTTTCTCTGCTTTTAGTTTGTTTAGCACCTCCTGTACTTTGGCTTCTGTACAGGGACTCATGTCTACCCCTGGTCCTGAGGTGTTGTATTTTTTTCAGGGCTGGGCCATCCCCTGGGTCCTCTTTGGTAAACATTGAGAAGAAGTATTTGTTGAGGACTTTGGCTTTCTCTGGGTCATGTCTGGTGCATTTCCCTTCTTCAGTAGCAATCTTTACTGTTCCCGCTTTAGTCTTCCCATGTTCCCTAATGTATCTAAAAAAATATTTGTCTCCTGTCTCTGCTCCTTCTGCTATCTTTTCCTCTGTCTGGGCTTTTGCCTTTCTAATTTGTTTGTTTGATTATCTAATTGTTTCCTTGTACAACTCCCAGCCTTTCTCAGTTTTGGATTCCTGGTATATGCTGTATGCCAAAGTGGTAGCAATTTCTTTGGAAAACCTTGGAGGATTTCTTTTTCTTTTTGCTTTGCTGACCCATCTGACACATTGATCTCAAGCAGTTCTTATTGCTCTCTTGAGTCTCCCCCACATGACCTCCACCTCCTCAATCTCTATTTCCATTAACAGGCTACTTATGTTCATCCTCATTTTTTGGAAGTCAGCCGTTCTAAAATCTAGCACCTTTATCTTCGAGTGGCTGGTGTCCTGTGTTATGTTTATCTTAAATATTACCATGCGATGGTCACTCTTGCCCATATGACATCCCACTTCGATGTCCTTGATCCTTTCTGAGTTTGTGAGGACAAGATCAAGAATGGCATCTCCCCTTGTTGGGGTTCAACAAGCTGGCACAGTCCCGTGCCTTGTAGTAACAATAAGAAGTCCCTAGTTCTTGTTGTACTTACATACTGCACTCTAAACAATAAATGCACAAAAGCTACTCGCTTAGCTAAAGTGGATTACTTCTGTGCTACCTTCCAGTTTAACATAAATGAACCATCCAAATTCTGGAAAGTTATACACTCCCTCTTCATCCCCCGTTCTCACCACCTATCCCACTTCTTATAATAAACAACACTTAAGTTTCTGATCACCTTAGTGTTGCCACTGAATTTAATTCCTATTTCACCTCCTGTGCCTCTTCCCTCCTATCCTACCATCTTCCCTGTCTGCTGACTCCCCTCCTCTCCCAGCCTACCCTTCCTGTAATGTTTTCTCCTCTAGAATTTCTCCCTTAGATACCACGGATGCACTGTATGCTCTTAATCCTTCCAAGGGCAACTCACCGGATGGACTGAAATCTAAACTACTACATCTATCAGCTCCTGCTATCTCAGCTCCACTATCGGATCTTCTCAACCTTTGCTTTGTAACAGTTACCATCCCATCTGCTTGGAAACATGCCATTGTTCCTTCCCTGCCAAAATGCATTTGTTACACACCTGCAAACTATCATCCCCGTTTCAGTCCTTCTTACCCTTGATGAGCTTCAAGAACATCTGGATCTTTCACAACTCTTTTTATATCACTCTGACTCAAACCTCTTCACTCCATTCCAATCTGGGTTCGGAGAGAACCATTCCACTACCAACCCCCTGATTAGGCTCACTGACTCCATCCTCTCAGGGACAGACTGTGGCATATCACTTCTGCGATTGTCGTCGACCTTGTAAAGGCTTTCAACACCATCTCCCACACCCATCTACTAAACACCCTCTCCGCATGACGCTTACCGAACTATGTCACCAACTGGTTCACAGCCTACCTAGTAGGCAGGACCCAGTCTGTCCGAATAGCTGACACCACTTCCCCCTCCACTCCCCATTAAAACTTGCATCCTGAAGGGGTTCATGTTGGACCCGATCTTATTCTCCATATTTCTAAATTACCTTCCCTAAGCCTGCTCACCTACCTCTATCCACATGTTCGCTGATGACATGGTTTTCATCACCTACAGCCAGTCCCCTGATGAAGTAGCAACCAGACTTCAGCATGACTTTGATAAAGTTCAGCACTGGTTTTGCTCTCATCAACTCTTCCTCAATGCCAGGAAGACAGTCCTCAATGACCTTTGGCACTAGGCACAGGCTCTCTATGCTCCCCTCCCTGCCCTCCTTCCATACCACTGACGGCACTGTCCTTGAGGACACTTCATCCTTTAGGTACCCTGGGGTATGGCCTGACCAACACCTCAACTTCTCTGGTTATGGGGGCACCATCCTGGAAAAGCTGCTCCCCAAGCTTGGTGCATTATTCAGGAACCATAGCTGCCTCCTGCTACTGGCCTGACGTGAACCTGTCCAGAAGATGATCCTACCTATCTTTGACTAATGTGATGTAGTCTACAGTACTGCTCCTAAGTCATCCTTATCCAGACTGAACACCATTTTTAACTCCTTCTGTTATTTCCCTCTGGACTCAAGCAATCAAATAATTTTTTATTCATATGGCACCTTTCAACTGCCAAGGCGCCTAACAAAACCATTAAAACAACTACATCATAAAATCACATATATTATAGATATTATAAAATGCAGATGAAACCGACAAACAGTGTTTGAGTCATTCCCCAAATGCTTGAATCCTTAAAAAAGTTTTGAGATCCTGTTTAAATCCCTCCATGGTCGTGCACTCCCATAGCTGTCAGGAAATGCACGGGCCCCGGATATTTTAAGCAAACCCTTGGAATCTCTAGCAACCCCTCGTCAACTGAGCGTCATGATCACCCAGGCCAGTAAGGGACTAGAAGCTCTTTCAGGTAGTCCGGACCCTGTCTATGTATGGCTTTATAATTCAGAAGACTGACTTTGAAGGTGATTCATCACTGTACTGGCAGCCAGTGCAGTTCGGACAGCATTGGAAAAATATGACAGGGCCGAGGGGTTCCTGTCAATAACTGGGCTGCAGCATTCTGCACCAGCTGTAAGCAATGAATATCCACCTCCGGTAGCCCTAGGTATAGGGCATTGCAGTAATCCAGGAGTGAGGAAACAAAGGCATAGACCAGCATGGGAAGGTCACCAGATGGAACAAGATTCTTAACTCTGGGGATATTCCTCAGATGGTAAAAAGTAGATTTGATGACAGCTGACACCTGCAAATGTAGTGTCAGCCCTTCATCAAAGATTACCCCCAGATTTTGCATCCGCTCAGAGGGTGGGAGTGGTAAACCCCCAAGAAAAAGACCTGAGGGTAAACCCACCCCCAACAACCCTATCTGGCGACCCGGGTCCACCACCAGCATCTCAGTCTTTTCCGAGTTCAACTTCAACCAGCTCGAATTCATCCACTCCTGGATTTCTGTGAGGCAGTTATTAAATACTGAGAGAGCTCTATCCTGGTCAGGTGCAAAAGAAAGGTAGAGCTGGGTATCATCAGCATAGCAGTGAAACCTCAGCTCATACCTTCTTACAATGTCTCCGAAGAATAGCGTGTACACTGCGAACAACATGGGGGACAACACCGATCCCTGAGGAACCCCACATGATAACAAAACTGGGTCAGAGAAAAAAATTCCCAACACCACCCTCCGAGTTCTTCCGGTGAGAAAAGATGTAAACCACCTGAGGACTGTACCTGACAGGCCACAGATGAACCTCAGGCGACCAAGCAGAACTCCATGGTCCACAGTGTCAAATGCTGAAGAGAGATCTAGAAGAACCAAGATGGAACAGTTCTTCCAATCTTTTGCCAGCAGGTGATCATTGAGCACCCGAACCACACCGTCTCAGTACTGTGCCTCTTTCAAAAACTGGACTGGAGAGGTTCATAGATATCATGAATGGTCAAATGGTTCTCCAGTTGTACGGACCCAACTTTCTCGATCACCTTCCCCATAAACAGGAGGTTCAAGATTGGTCTGTAGTTCACATGGCAGTCTGGGTCCAAAGAAGCCTTCTTCAGGAGGGGTGTCACCACCGCCTCCTTCAGGGAGCTAGGAAACTCACCTGTTTCCAAGGAGCACCATACTATCCATGCTACAATCGGACCAACGATGTCACTGCAACCCAAAATCAGGGTGGTAGGTCCTGGGTCTAAACTACAGCACATAGGGCGCATACTCTGGACAATCCGCATGATATCCACAAACTCTGGCCAGTTGAAGGTACACCAGGAAAACTGAGGGGCAGTGATTGAACACTGATTCAAAGCAACACCCATAGTATGCTGGCTGGATTTCCACCCTGATGTCACCCACCTTAGCCGCAAAGTATTGAGCAGGCTTGTTGCACTCAACTTGCGACCTGTAGACAGGTTGGGTTGCACAGTCTGTCCACAGTTTGAAAAAGCTGAGCTGCTCAGTTCCGAGCAGCTGCTATCTGCCTGGACAGGAATTCTGCCTTCTTATGGGTGATTGTGGATTGATAAGCTTGATAATGGTCCATCAATCTAAGGTGAGAAGCATCTAGGGCGTATCTCCACCAGCAATGTTCTAGCCTTCGTTCTAGTCACTGCATCTCCCTCAAGGACCCATCAAACCAAGGGGACCAACGGCGAAGGGAGAGAGGAAAAACTCGGACAGGAGCAATGACATCCAGGGCCATAGAAATGGCCTTATTGTAGGCCATCACTAGGGCTTCTGAATCATTGTTTGCCGATGGAAGGACAGATAGGTTAAGCACCGCCGCCGCCAGGCCTTACATCTCGTTAAGGGTGGTACCTGACCATTTCCACAGGGGTAGCCCTACGAAGGGGGGCACAAAAACTGAACCTCATGGTGTAATGATCAGACCATCCAACTAGTTCCATCCCCAAATACGAGGCTTCGAGCCCCATGAGGAAAACTAAGTCAAGAGAGTGACCGTGTTTATGGGTAGCAATGGAAACAATCTGTGTAAGGCCCAGAAATGTCATCAACTGGAGGAAGTGCTGACCAAATTGCGAGTGTGTGTCACTGACCCAGGCATTAAAGTCACCCAGGACCATCAGCCTGGGTGACTCAAACGCCATGTTGATCACGAAGTCCGCCACTTCCTGAAGGAACCGCTACTCATCCCCGGGTGGATGGAAGATGAGGGCGATCCTACAACCTAGACCTGCTACCACAGTACACTCAAATGAATGAGTCTCCTCAACTGGTACACTCGTGAGCCCCAGTTTGGTCCTGAAACACAACGCAACACCGCCCCCCCTCGCAATCCAATCTTGAGCGGCACAGAGTACCCAGCTGGAGTTGCAGCCTCCAATATGGGCCAGAGTTCTCGTCTAGCCAGGTCTCAGTGACACAAGCCAGGTCCACTGTTCCCACAAGATCTGCAGTAATTGCAGTCTTGTTTTTAATGGACCTGGCATTGCATAACACCGCTCGAGTTGGATGAGTTTCCAGGGTTATCCGAGTCACGTCCTCACCAAAATTGCTAGTGCCCTTGGGTATGGAGACCAGACATGGAGAATCACGGTCTGGATTGCATTTCACTCCAGGGTGTCTTCTAGATCTTACAACCTTGATGCGGTGGCCCTGCTCATTCATCCTCCACTGTTCACAGCCCCGACTCCCTTCCCCCCCAGCGTGCAATACCCAGCACTCTACAGCGCTGGTAGGTTATAAACTGCAATGGGGGGAGATAAAAGGGCGGAGGATGAATAGCGCACAACCGTGAGGGCAGGCCTCCAGCACATTTCAATGACCCAAATAAGACTACACAATCTACTAGATAAAATAAAAAAACAAAACAACCTTGATCACTAATATAACTACATACACGCAAAACACAAATCACTTCACAAATAAAAAATAAATCCCTCAACTCTCACTTCAAGGGCGGAAAGGGTTCAATAAAATCTATAAACAAATAAATTTTCATAAACTAAGAACAGAATTATCCTTCTAACAACGCAAACTTATACCCAACCCCAAAAACTTTATATAAAAATCGATAGAATAAACAAAAAATGTCCCGATCATCCAGTTCAGGCCTGCAAATTTAAGGTAATCCCGATCTGAGCAGAAACAGCCAGAGAACATTTAAACTGCAGTGGACAAATGGGGAGTTCGAAACTTACAGCCCCCAATGTTCCTCACACCACCAGAGGAGACCAGTTGATGAAAAAGTCTCAAAACCTTCCCCAAGCCCCAAATACTCTCACTACAAGGGGGGAATTAGAATGTGTCCAAACTTTTTAATCACAAAGTACACTCTCACTGTACCACAGGTAAAAAGAAAAAAAGGCACTCTTACTGCCTTAAACAGAAATGTAAATGAACAATAAAGATGAGTCTGACCGTATTTGAGGGGGAAAAAAGTCCAGGATAGTCTGCTTTGACGGTAGACTGCTCTGGAGTCGGAGAAAGCCCCGACAAATCCTGCTGGGTAGCCAAACTGCAGGTCCACAGCCACTGCTATGAATCCCACCACCCAGGCTCACTTTCCAGCAGGCCCCAAGGAGAAACCCTAGGGGACATCAGTCTAAATCACCGGCTACCCAGCGGAATAGAACCAGGACCCCCTGCTCAGCCACACACCGCAGCTAGCCCACCTGCATGATCAGGGCATTAACTCTGAGCACCAAATCAAAAGCTAGTCTTCATATACCCAGTACTCCTGGACTCAAACCAGCCTGCCGCTGTTCAGAATAAAACCCTATGTGAATAATCCAATAATCGAATCCAATAGAATAATCCAGTAGTCTTCTCTTAAATAACCAAATTCCCCTCTCCGCTCTTCCAACTTTGAGTCACAATGTGTTCCCACGGAGCCACAAAACCAGCAACAAAACTCTATAGGTTCTCCAGCAATATAATGGTATCCACAGAGTTCACTGAAGTGAGGAGGCAGCAGCCCGGCAAACTGAAAAAGCAGGGGTAGTAACGGGCCAAGACAGGCTCCAGTGCATACTTCAAAGTGGTCTTCTGCAGGCACCCCGATACCGCTCAAGTGTTCGACACACTCTGACTGCAGCATTTCTCTCCAATTCCAACTCAAAGAGACAAACCACACAGTAAAATGTGCAGGGCAACAATTAAACACCAGACAGCGCAAAAGTAGACAGTATACATGGACGAATAGATGAACAAATAAAACTATTCCCCTAATGAAATAACAATAAATAATAAACAAAAATAAACTGAAAAACACTAGGCTGTAAGAGCAGCCAATGATGCTCCCAGCCCAGCAGCCATCTTTCATGGTATGGCTGGCAAGACTCCCCCCCCCCCCCAAAGTCATCACTGTAACCGTTACCACTCCCTGGCTTTTATCTGATTAGAAAATCAACACCACCTCCAATGTGCAAAATTAATGTCTAAATTTTGGTTTGGTACAATCCCCCCATCTTACTTCTTTACTATCTATCCTCCCACCTCTTGCCCACTGTCTTAAATCTTTCGACTCCTGTTTATTTATTTTAGTTTTTGTTGACTGGGTAAGTGCACTAGACAAATTCTGCCTATTTTCAGGCATGACCCAGGGAAGGGGGATACAGAGGAATGCCAACTGACTTTGAACCAGATTAAGCTGTTAGTGGTATTGTTAGTGAATGGGGGGAAATTTGGCCAGGACACCAAGGAAATTTTCCTACTCTTCCTGGTAGGAGCTGCTGTGATAGGCGCTGCAATGACCAGTCTGCCTGGAGATTCATGGAGGATGGATGTGTCTGGGACAGGGGAGCAGGTCTCATCTCCAGTCATTAACTATGTGAGGCTGACAAGGAACAGGAGAATTTGAATGAGGAGTCATTTATTCTGGCTGAAGAAGAGATAACTAACCTGGATTGCAGAACAGAATCCCAGAAGATGGCAGCAATGGGGCAAAAGGCGGAGGAAATCCACGAACTTATTGCTGCAGAAGAAAGGAGATTTCTAAGAAGAAAAACAGAACTCCAGAAGAAATTGCAGGAGCAGGGGATGAATGGCGAGGTGGACTGCACAGAATGAGAGGATTATAGTGATGCACATGTGGACAGATGGGCGAGGAACGAATATTGGAGCTACGGAGGAAGAAGATATGGAGAACCCCCAGGATGGCTCTCCGATTACTAAGGTACCTTAGTTTGTGGGTAGCACAAAATCGGATGGGAGCGGGGGGCAAGAAAGTGAAAAGGAAGAAATTGTGCTGCAAGTTTGTTCTTCTAAATTAAATACTGATGAGTGGCTGCAGCAGACGGAAGATATTTCTGTTGGGAAACAAAGGGTAGCTACAAATCTTGAGCCCAAAAAAATACATTTTACAATCAGGATTTTTACGAGAGGGTCTGGAAAAAACTGTTTAGCAAAGAAATACAGGATAAAGTATGGGGTGGTGTCAGAGAATTTAAACTTCCCTCGAAGTTGATGGATGGACATAAACCCCGACGGCGGCTCAAGGGTTTATGACAGCCATACAATGAGGGTGTGTGTTAAATTTAAGGTAACACACTGCACCCCATATTTTGTTACATATAATTAATGGTTCCATTTTTTTCTCACACTCAGCATGTTTACATGCAGTCAGTTTTCCGACTCCATGTGGGTTTCTGAGATTTCAGTTTTATGAATCGGGAAGGAAGACTGCATGTAAAAGGGATATTTTCTGGGTTTGCAACCTACCTGATTTCTTGAAAAATCTGATTATGTCCTCTGGAGTTCTCATGCAGAAATCAGGAAATCACGTTGATGTAACACGTGCAGGTGTTTTCAAAATCTTACTCGCGCATGCTTTGTGACAGTGCGCTAGCCGGCTTGACAACTGATGTGAAATGCACGAGATAACCATTTCCGTCTGACAGGATTTGTTCTGCCAGATGGGAAGTGTGCTGTGGAGATCTGTGTTGTTGTGGTTGAGCAGCTTGCATTTGACAGTCTTGAGCTGTCTTGCATGTCTAGTTTTCTATGGGATCATGCCATAATACCTACTCAGGTATTATGGTATTTAATGCACGTTAGGAAAAAATGGAACCCAGTAATTATATACAGAATAAAGAGAAAAAGAGCAAAGGGAATGGTGGGGAAGTGGCTCAGGTGCCTTTATCACCAGCATGTACAAAACATAGAAACATAGACTTTGATGGCAGATAAGGACCGCTTGGCCCACCTAGTCTGCCCATTTCCCTACCTACAGGATAACCACAGATTCTAGTTAACCAACAGCCTATTTCTTCCTACCCCCCCACAAGAATTGCCTTATGCCTGTCCCATGTATTCTTGAATTCTCTCACAGTTTTAGACCCCACAACCTCCTCAGGAAGGCTGTTCCATGCATCCACCACCCTCTCTGTGAAAAAATACTTCCTCACATTGCCCCTGATCCGCCCCCCCATCCTTAAATTGTGTCCCCTTGTTCTTGCATGTCTCTTTTCTGAAAGATGCTACCTCTTGACTTTGTTGATTCCACTGAGGTACTTAAAAGTTCCTATCATGTTCCCCCCCTCCCTCCTTTCCTCAAGGGTATACATATTAAGCTTCTTTAGTCTCTCCTTGTATGGCTTCTCTTGCAGATCCTGCACCATTTTAGTTGCCCTCCTCTGGACTGCCGCTATCCTGTCTATGTTCTTGCAGAGATGGGGTCTCCAGAACTGGACACAGTACTCCAGATGGGGTCTCACCAACTGTCTGTACAGAGGGATAACAACTTCCTGTTTTCTGCTGGTGATACCTCTCCCTATGCATCCCAGTATAGCCCCAGCCCTCCCTACTGCCTTTCACATTGCTTGCTAACCTTAAGGTCATCTGATATGATTATCCCCAGGTTCCTTTCCATTTTTGTTGTTGTTACTACCTCCCTCTATTGTGTAATCTTCCCTGGGCTTTTTGTTTCCAGGTGCATTATTTGCACTTCTTTGCATTGAATCCAAGCTGCCATACTCTGATCATTCCTCCAACCTTGCCAAGTCCCTTCTCATCCTTTCCATGCCTCCTTGTGTACCAACCCTGTTGCAGATCTTTGTGTCATCTGCAAAGAGGCATACTTTTCCTTCCAGTCCCTCTGCAATGTCACTTACAAAGATATTAAAAAAGACTGGTCCCAGTACTGAACCCTGCAGTACCCCACTAGTAACCCCTCTTTCTTCAGAGTGGACACCATTTACAATTATTTTCTGTGTCCTGTTGTCCAGCCAACGTTTTACCCAGGCTACCACCCTGGGACCCACACTCAGGCTGGTTAATTTGACTATTAATCTTTTGTGTGGGACTGTGCCAGATGCCTTGCTAAAGTCTAGGTAGGCCATGTCCACAGCCCCTCCTTGGTCTACTACTTTGGTCACCCAATCAAAGAAATCAATTAGATTCATCTGACATGACCTTCTCCCTGTGAATCCATGCTGCCTTGGGTCCTGTGCCCCACTGGCCTCTAGGTGCTCAACAATTCTTTCCTTCAGAAGTGATTCCATCACTTTCCCTACCACAGAGGTCAAACTGCCAGGTCTGTACTTTCCTGCCTCTGTCTTGGCCCCACGTTTGTGAAGGAGAATCACACCTGCCTTCCTCCAGTCCTCAGGTACCACACCATCCTCCCATGATTTGTTAAAAAGGGTAGTCAGTGGTTTCACTAGTTCTCCCCTTAATTATTTTAGAATTCTGGGGAGAATTCCATCAGGCCCCATTGCTTTGTCCACCTTCAGTTTTAGGAGTTCTTTCAGAACCCTTTCTTCTGTGAAAGGACTTGGATCGACCCCCCCCATCAAGAGTGCTTCTGTTAATTGGATTAGGCACTCTCCTCTTTTGTGAATACTGAGCAGAAATATCTGTTCAGTATCCCTGCTTTTCACTGTGTCTCTTACCCACCCACCTCCATTCTATTCAGCCTCACTATCCCTCCCTTTGTCTTTCTACGCTCCTGATGTACCTATAAAGGTTTTATCCCCTCTTAACCAAGTTGGCTATCTTTTCTCAATTTGGGCCTTTGCTATTCTGACTTCCCTCCCTGCTTTCTTCTGCCTTAACTGGTACAGCTCTCTGTCCTGCTCCTTCTCTGTTTCCTTATACTTCCTGAATGCTGTCTTTTCTCCTGACTTTCCTCACACCTCTTTTGAGAACCATAGTGGCTTTTTCTTCGCTTTGATTTATTTGTTTCACGCAAAGGCTTGTTGCCTCTGTGATGGTAGTTTTGATATTTCCCTATTGTTGTTTCACCCCTTCTTCTAGCCTGTTTGCTAGTGCTTTTATAAGGCACACTCCCATCTTGCCAAAGTCAGCCCTCCTGAAATCCAGTACCCTCACTTTTGTATGGCTTGACTCTGTTGCTGAGTTTAATGTGAACCACACTGTTTGATGGTCACTTGTTCCCAGATGGCAACCCACTTCTAGATCTGAGATCCTCTCACTGTCCCCGTTTGAGAATCACGAGGTTCAAGATTGCTCCCTCACAAGTGGGTTCCAAACTAGCAGTGTCAGTGGCTCAGTAGGTAGCACACCGCCTCTGAGGCCGGGAGATCAGAGGGCTGTGGGTTCAGTTCCCACATCTGGCACTTGGGTTAATATCCCAGTACTGACACTGTAATGCAGCGTGAGAGGGGTGCTGCATTTCTGAGGTGCCGTCTTTCGGATGAGACGTTAAACCGAGGTCCCATCTGCCTGGATTGGTGGTAGTTCAGGTGGATGTTAAAGATCCCATGGCACTTATCGAAAAGAGTAGGGGAATTTCCTCGGTGTCCTGGCCAAATTTCCCTCATTCACTAAAAATACCACCAACAGCTTAATCTGGTTCAAGGTCAGTTGAATTCATCTGTCTCTCCCCCGGTCGTGCCTGAAAATAGGCAGGATTTGTCTAGTGCACTTACCCGGTCAACAAAAGCTAAATAAAAAATTAAGCTAGCTGTCTGAGGCATGCCACCTGTAGGGTATCGAGAATGGCCCTGCTCTTGGATGTGGCTGCAACAAATGTGCTCCAGTTAACATCTGGCATATTCACATCTCCCATCAACAGTATCTCCCCTTTCACTGCCATCCTAAGAATGCATTCTATCATATCCTTGTCCATTCCTTCCCCCTGACAGGGGGGTCTGTACATAACCCCTGTGTGAATTGTGGCACCATTTCCGGTCTCTAAGGTGACCCACAGTGCCTCCTCTCCTCCCTGTTTACTCTTTTTTTCAGTTGCTTTCATCCCTTCCTTTACATAGAGAGCTACTCCTCTCCCTCTTCTCCCCTCCCTGTCTCTCTTGTAGGTTATGTACCCTGGTATGTTAACATCCCAGTCATGGTTCTCTGTGTACCATGTTTCTGTGACTGCTACGATATCCAGGCATTCCTCTTCCATTAAGGCCACCAGTTCAGGGAGCTTGTTGCCCAGACTATGGGCATTGGTACTCATTACCCTCCATTTCCTGATGGCCTTACTCCTTTCTGCCCCATTTCTGTCCTTCTTGCCTTTGTTGCTTTCTCCATTTACCCCTGCCCTTCTCCCTATCGACATCTCTATCTTTGTGTTTTACGCACTTACGACCATGACTTTTTTGGGGGGCTAGGATTTTCCTGCTCCTTTCCAATGCCTCCCCCTTGGCTAGTTTAAATGCTTGTCAATGAAGCATTTAAACCTATCACCTAGGATCCTGGTTCTCCTCCTGGACAGATGCAGCCCATTATGCCAGTATAGGCTTGCACCACTCCAGGTGGATCCCCAGTCTCCAATGAAGACAAATCCCTGAGCTCTGCACCACTTTTTCAACCACTGATTGAATCCCATGGTGTGGAGCACCCTAGCCTCTCCTATGCTATAGACAGGCAGCACCTCTGAGAAGGTTACCGTGCATGCTACTTGTCTAAGGCCCCCTCCCCAATTCCACAAACTCTTCCTGCACTGCTCTGATCCCTTTCTTAGCCAGGTCATTTGTCCCTAGGTGGACAATGACATCCAGCTCCCTCCATGGAGCAGCTGCTCTGGTGATCCTGAGGAATCGCTCCCTGCCCCTCCAAGCCATGGTGCCAGACAGGCACCTTACCTCCCTCTCCCCTTCCTCCCCCAGTTCTACCTTCCTTACAGTGGAGTCCCCCACCAGGAGTTGTTTCCTCCCTCTGTGGGGTCCCATGCCACCCTCCTGTGGGTCTCCTTTGTGGAGGTTCCCAGCATCCTCTTTGATCTCCACTGTGGGTGCCTCCACAGAGGAACCACACTTTGCCAGAATGGCATAGGAATTGTGGAGATGTACAACTGGAGGGATGCACCTCTGTTTCACCACCTCACCCCTCCTGATCCCACTGTGGTCCAACCGCCTCTTTCTTGGCAACCTCTGAGGCAATGGCAGTGGCCCTGGTGGTCTCTGGATGGAAAAGGAGGTCCCACAAATCCTGGCCAACTCAGCCTGGAGATGAGCAACCTCCTCCCTCAGCCCAGAGAGGTGCCTGCACATGGGACAACACCGCATCCTCCAGAACGTCTCCCGGAAGACTGCTGCTCCACAGCCACTGCACTGTACCACTCCCATCATGTCTTATTTCTGGCCACTTCACTGTTTGGAATCCTTACTCTTTCCTCATTTTTTTTTTCTCTCTTTTTCTACTTACTTACTGCCTCTGTGCCCTTTAAGCTCCTGATCATCCTGTTCTGTGACAAGAAGATCCTATATTTCTCAGTAGACTCCTCACTTGCTCAGAGGCAGACCTCCAGTAGCTAGATTGGGCTGGACAGCTACTCTTGTCCTTTTAGGATGGTGAGTCTTTGGTGGCTCTGTGATCACTCACTTCCTGCTCCCAAACAGGAAGTTCTTATTGTCAGTCAAATCCTGTGCCTATAAAAGTAGAATTAGCTTTGGGAAAGGAGGAAGGGCAATATAATCCCAATAGAGAAGTCCAGTCACACAGCACTCCTTCCTCCTGGTGTTCTCTGCTAAGTCTCTGGTAGAATCTTTCTAAGGCAGTGTTTAAATCTAGCTTCCTTCTAGCTAAGCCACTCCCCCTACTTACTAAATCTTTCTACGTGTAATTAAATTGTGCAGTTAACAATCCCCTTCAACCACCTGAGATTTACACCTAGATAACTGCTCAGATAACCATTCACTTCAGCTAGCTCAAACAAACACACTAACTTTTCAAAACCAGCTGTAGTGTTGATACAGCCTACAACAGCACCTGCAGCATGGGTGGCTAAGTCCTCAGAAGCAGCAGGATGGGTTAAGAATGCAGATGGTACTGGGTGGGATGCTAACATCCTGAGATTGCTTGATAAGACAGTTGGTTCTGTAAACCACAAGGAGTGCTCTGGTCAGACCAATACTTCCCAAACCTCACAGATAACGCATGGACGGGTGATTGTGGGTAATGAAACAGAAAATATGACTGAGACAGTTACAATTTTATCTGTCATCAGGGGGTTGGAAGGAGATGACACACAGCAGGGGTTGGAGAATGACTCTCCCATCCCAGCTCTTGAGGCTGCTGTGCAGATAATGGAAAATGTGCCTAATAGTCCTATAATGTCTGCTCCCTGTGATAATGAAGCAGGGATTCCCACTGTAACTGCAAATGTGTGGCATGCAAAAACCAAAGAAAAACTGTTTCCAAATGCTATTAGAAATGCCTCGGAGCCTGCCATGAGGCGAAATGCGGTCAGGCTTAAATTCAGAGGAGACACACTGATATACCAAATAGGCCATTTGTGGGGCGTGCCTTGCTGAAAAATAGTATGAAGATTTATGCATACGAAATCTATGCCCTGATTCATATGCCTGGTGATACCACATATGATGTTAATTTTAAACATCCGTCTGGCCTAAAATGTTTCTGGGAGCATACGAGTTGCTGAAAAATGGCCCTCGGTGGAGACATTTTTTAGCAATACCATTAGCTACCATGACCAATACCATTAACTAAGTCCATGCTTCCAACGATCCTAGCTCTGGACTGTGCTACAGAAATCACTGAAACTGAGGACTCCTGTTAGTCTCACTGTGTTTAAGACCTTATACTCAAAATACACTACATAAGCCTGCAACTGCTTCCAATGATCCTAGCTTACTTACACCCCCTTCTACATCCTCTCTGCTTTTCCCATCCTCCTTCCTTCCTTCTTGTATCAGTGCATAACTTGTCCCCGAGCCACCTACTTATCTACCACCATAAATCTCACCCTCCTTCACCCACCTATTCCTTGTATACCCACAGCATCTCATTCTTTCACTCCTAGTATTATCCCAGTTCCAGACCCCCCCACTGGCTGTCCACTTCTCCTGACATGTGTCCCTCTTGATATGCCTGGGTCTTTTTAAACTGACTATGTCTGTCTCTTTGCCTGTAGCATCCACTTCAACTAATCTCTTCACTGGACTATGTCTTTATGTTACAGGAATACTAAATTATGTATGTTTGTATCTGGTATAAATTTTTACTGACTAGCTACCCTATTGTTATGTATACCCTTACTGACTGTCTTTTACCTGAACCCAAATGTATTTTTATTATCCTGTCTATCACAGGCCAACCTGTAGTGTTGTACTCTTGTATCTACTGTCTATTTGTCTGTATATAAATGCATTGTTACTTGACTTGTGTAATGCAGGTCCACCTTGTAAATGAGCTTGCTCAATGGTATTCACCTGGATAGATAAAGAATTTGATTGAATGATGTTCAAAACAGTAACAGTCCTCTTTGAAATGAAGGGGTTAATGTGGCAGACATTTCACACTGGTTGAAGCAGCATTGCATAGTAAATAGGTATCTTGAGCCCATCTTGGATGAAGAACATTTATGGACAGGGGGATGGAAATACAGAATCACCCCAAAACAAGAGAAAGGTGTGATATAGCATCTCCCAAACTGTTTTTGGTTTTTAGAGGGACAGGGATAATACTTTACCCCGGCCAACCTCAAGTGTGCTACAAATGTGGGGAATTGGGGCACCTCAACAATGTCTGTGAGAAACAGAAGTGCGGACTCTGTAGAGAGACTGGGCATTATGAGCAGAATGCAAACAACTTCTCAAGTATAATCCATGTGAGGAACATAGCCATACATTTAGAAATTGTTCTTGGACATCTCACAATAGTAATGATCAGACAGTGAGGGTAGAACATGATTTCTATGTGGCTACAGCAAGAAAACATGTGTGCATATGAATTAATGGCTCAACTAAATGCCACAGCTCCTGTGCCACAGAGGGATCTCTGTCCGAGGTGATCTGTACAGGGAACTACTGAGGTCATGGTACTCTTGGAGCAAGGTATGACCCCCCCATGATCTCACAACAGAGATTATAAGAAACTGATACTAATTTGCAGGGCCAAGGCAAAGATCAGGTCCCTGCCAATGAGGAGCAAGAAGAAGCACTCCTGAATAATGTTCATCCAAGGCAAGAGATCCTGGCTGAAGAAGAGTGGATGGAGACTGTGATGCCACCACCAGGATCAGTGGCAGAGCCTCCCTTTCAAAGAGTTGCAAGATCAAACTCTGCCCACAAAAGTATTCCTGGACTGGATGAAACTCCAGTACATACTACACATGAATAGAGGTAGAGGATGAGGAAGGGAGTGGTGAATCTGATGGATCATCGGTGATATCTTCTCGAATGGAAGTCAACAAAGGAATTGGTAACGGTGATAAACCAAAGCTGAAAAAGAGAAAGAATGGAAAACAGAATGGGCTAAGTGTTTATCTTGACTTCTTCTGCTTAGGCAAACTAATATTAACATCACAACAGTTAATACTAATAGCACTAAAAATGCTGAAAGATGTACAGTTACGTTTGCTAGTGTGTATACGGGGTGAGGGCAGCTAATTTTTGGAGATGATACTAGATTGCACACAATTATGGAGACTGAGCAAGCTAAAAATGATTGGCACTGGGGTTCCTCCTTGTGGTCAGTGGGGGAAGAACCCTGCTCTGGTGTAGGTATTTTGTTCTCTAACATGCATACACACATTTTAAATGTCTTGGATATATGCCCAGGTAGAATTCAGATAATAGATGTGATTATTTATGGTCTAGCATAAAGGCTGATTAATATCTATGCACCCCAGAAGGCAGGCAGAGTGTCACTATTTTGAACTATAGATCCCTTCCTAGCTACTTGTAAACTAATCTTGTGGGGAGGAGGGAGATTTTAACTGGCTTGGCACCAAGAGTTTGGGGTTGAAAAACTGGAAAAAATTACAGTGACACACATTTGTTGAATAATGTGTTAAAAACTGTTTTTTAAAAGATATCTATGAGATTGTAGATAGACTTCCTCAGCATACTTTTTATAAAGGATGATTGTTTACAAGGGTAGATTCTTGGTTTGTTTCCGACAGGACAACAGGAATAGAAGTGAATGTCTTACCTTTGGAATATGGCGGTACAGGCCCACATTGGGACAGTGCATAAGATTACTATTGGGAGAAGCTATTGGAAATTAAATGCTTTCATATTACAGAATGAGAGTATACAACAGAAAATTAGAGATCTTTTTGAAGTCCGAGGGGACATGAGTTTTTGTATGAAACTCCCTGTGACACTCCCGGAAGGATACAGAAAGAGACATCAGGGATTTATTAAAATAACTTTTGAGGAAAACAGCTAATGATAAGTATATAAAATATCTTAGACTACGGGCACAATATTTAAAACTTTTAATACAAGCATGGACCTTAGGAGGAGATAGAGAGGGACAACTAAAGGACTTAAAGGAGAAAATGTATGAGCATCATAAAATAAGTGAGGGACAGATGGCAAAATGCCAGCAATTTGTAACACAAGGTGAAAAGGAGACAGTGAATCCCTATGAGGTAGAATTGCATGGGGTGAAAAAAATATTTTCACATCCCTGATAGGACAAGATGGTAGGATAAAAGATACTCAGCAAGATACACAAAATACTATTTATACACATATCTGTAAAACATTTCAGAAAGGAGTTTATACACAGAGCTCTGAACTATTAAATGTTATTGTAGTGTCAGAGATCTCAGAGGAAGAAAAGCAGAAATTGATAGTGCCTACTACTAAGGAAGAGATTAAGTTAGCTATTGATAGATTATCAGTGAATATGATGCCTGGGCTGGATGGCATATCAAATGAATCTTCTAAGGAATTTATTAATGAGCTAGTTCCATGGTTACAGGAAGTGTATCAGGAGATACAATATGGGGGTAATCTGGTCCCTAGTATGCATGAGGGAGTTATGGCCTTTTTATATAAAAAAGGTGATCCACAGGACATACAGAATTGGAGGAATTTGAGCTTACATCTGATTACAAGATATTTACTAAAGTCCTGACAGCTAGGTTAGCAAAAGTGGCAAAACCACTGATTCTACTGCAACAAACATGTGCAGTGCCTGATAGGAGCATTCAGTAAACTTTGATCTTCATAAGGGAGATTGTGGAACAGGGGCTGGATGTGGATATGGATGGGTACACAATGACCTTAGATCATACGGGAGATTGTAGTACAGGGGTTGGATATGGATTTGGATGGGTACACAATGACCTCAGATCATAAGGGAGACTGTAGAACAGGGGGATATGGATTTGGATGGGTACACAATGACCTTAGATCATAAGGGAGACTGTGGAACAGGGGCTGGATGTGGATTTGGATGGGTACACAATGACCTTTGATCATAAGGGAGATTGTGGAACAGGGGCTGGATGTAGATTTGGATAGATACACAATGACCTCAGATCATAAGGGAGATTGTGGAACAGAGGCTGGATATGGATTTGGATGGGTACACAATGACCTCAGATCATAAGAGAGATTGTGGAAGAGGGGCTGGATATGGATTTGGATGGGTACACAATGACCTTAGATCATAAAGGAGATTGTGGAACAGGGGCCGGATATGGATTTGGATGGGTACACAGTGACCTTAGATCTTAATGGTAGAATTAAGGGATGCTTAATTGGGAACTCCACATATTTTTCGTCATTAGGAAAGAGTGTCATTGACTATCTGCTTATCTCTCCTGACAGTTATGCACATTTTCACTCCCTTATAGTCCTGATGAGACCAGAAAGTGACCATGCAGCCTTGATAGCTGATACTGATATACTCGTTTTTGAGGACATTCTGGAGTAGATAAAAGAATAATAAAAAATTTAACAAAAGATAAATCCAGTTAGAGCCTAAAGGCCGATTAAAATTATCAGTAAGTGCAATTAATACAACAAGGATATTAGATCTGATGTACTCCCCCAGATGGCCAAGTTATTCTCCTTAGCATGCAATTCTTGCTCCCCTCAAAATCTATATGAATTGTTGGAGACCGCTTGTCAGGAAATTAGATCCAAAATACACATTTTACCACAAATTCAACTAACCTAAATACTTGGTTTGACAATTATTGTAAAAAAAGAAAAACAGTATCTAATGAAAATTATCAGATATACTAAGAAATTTCCCTCCAGAGAGAATTTTGTCTACTTAAAAGAAGTTAGGAAACTATATCACAAGTTTCTTGAAAATAAAAGGTTGGAATTCAAGCAACATCAATGGGAAAAAATGTACGATATTATACAATCTAACAGTACTAAGGTATTTGGGTTAATGGTCTCTAAGGGAGAAAGAAATGACCATTGCTCTTTATCAGTACATATTCCACAAGACACATGGATTACGCATTTTAAAAAACTACTTACTACAGACCCTCAGGTATACAGTTTGCATCAAACCTCGTATAGCATCTTATTAGCTGAATACCAACCATTAACAGTCTCCTTTAAGGAAGTTGAAGCTGCTGTATTTAAATTTGCTATAAACAAAGCCCCTGGTCCGGATCTTACTCCAGGTGTGATATATAAAAATCACATGAATTACTGGGTACCACTCTCTGTAAATTTCTTTCATCTCTGTTTTAGAGAAAGGTACATCCCACCGTCATGGAACAAGAACATTATAGTCCCTTTACACAAAAAAGGATCTTATCAGTCCCCTTCGAACTATTGCCCTATAAGTTTATTAGATACAAGTGATAAACTATTCTCTAGAATTCTTTTAAATAAACTTCAGATCTGGGTTGGAAAATACAATCCATTATCTAATTTTCAATCAGGGTTTATTCAGGGATGCTCAACCTTGGATAATATATACATATTAAATCATTCAATTGAGAAATATAAGGTATATAAGAAAATGAAGCTTCATGCATTGTTTGTAGACTTTTCTTCGGCATTTGATTCCATAATAAGAGAAATGTTATGGGAAATTCTATATAAAAAAGGTTTACCCTTAGAATTATTAAGTCCTATCATACTACTTCATTCAAATACGTACACAGCAGTGAAATTTGATAACAGTAGCAATATTGCAGATTACTTTCAAACCAACAAAGGGGTCAAACAGGGGTGCTTACTAGCACCATTGTTATTTAATATTTATATGGACTCTCTTCTTTCATTTGATGAATCTTTACCATTAGACTCCCCCAAAGTTAACAATGTTTCTATTCCTATATTGACTTATGTGGACGATTTGGTGATATTTTCTCTTTCAAACACAGGACTCCAAAGAAAAATGGATCAACTTAAAAGTAAAATGTGACTATTATCATCTAGGAATTAACTAAACTAAAACTAAAATAATGGTTTTTGGTAGTCAATCAGTGGCTCCTAGAATTTATATTGAGTAACAGTGAATAGAGGGGGTGAAGTCATATGTTTATCTGGGAGTTACATTCACATCAAATGGTCTGTGGAATGCACATATTAAAAAACAGGTAGACAGGGCAAAACTAATTGTGAAGGGATTACTCTGTTTTAACTCTAAGTTTAGAGGATCTACTGTATTGCCTGTTGTTAGAGCTGGAGAAGCAAAACTGATTTCATTACTTTCATACTGGGTGGAGATCTGGGTAATTAAAGAATATTTCCATCTAGAACTCCCCTTATCTTACTACTACAAGACTATATTACAGGTTCCCCTCTCCACCTCTAATTCAATAGTACGTGCTGAGTTAGGCAGGATTCCAATAAAAGACATAATAAATCTAAGAATAGCCTCATATTGGTTGAGGCTAATAAATAAAAATGATAATAAAAACTGTACGAGTGGTATCACCTATCTTTGTCTATTAGAAAAAATTCACTGGAATACTGAAAGCTTTCACTACCTATGGTTAAAAAAGTTGACCACTATTCTTAAAAATATCAATAATTATCATCTGTGGAAACATTTTAATAAGGGCATTTTGATTTATATTCAATATACAAATAAAATTTAAAAATATATTTTTAGATTAGCCCCCCAAAAAAACAAATGGAGTCAGTTAAAAGCCAAAAACAGGCAATTTGGTTTAGTAAAAATAAAATTGACTCAGGGATTGAAAACTATCTGTTGTTACCCTTGCCCCAATGCCTCCGAAAAGCAATTACTTGAGATAGGTTTGGAATTTTGATATCTAAGTATATTTACTTTAATCAGGGTAAAAACAACAAACTAAACACAGAGAAATTCTGCAGATATAATAGGGGTTTCCATGAAACATTGTAGCACATAATAATACAATGCCCTTTGTACTACCATCTAAGAGACTCCCATTTTAAACAGTTTTTCACAAAATACCTGAATTTATATTATGATCCAGTCTTTATTCTGTTGCACCCTATGACCCTAGAGGATGCCATAATGATTGCTAAATTCATTGCATCTGTTATTCAGTTAAAAAAAAAATAATTATAAGGAAATTATTAGCCCATAATATTTTATTCTATTGCACAACTATATTACACTGGTAAAATTCAGAGTTATTTACATTATTTTTATTTACCCTTTTTAATTTATGTACTTGCTGCTTTTAACTGTTGTACTTATTTTAACTTTGTAATGTCCAAACTGTTATGTAATGTATGAACAAATAAATGATGATGACCTTCGATCATAAGGGAGATTGTGGGACAGGGGCTGGATGTGGATTTGGATGGGTACACAATGACTTTAGATCGGAAGGAAGATTGTGGAACAGGGGCTGGATATGGCTGTGGATGGGTACACAGTGACCTTCGATCATAAGGAAGATTGTGGAACGGGGCGGGATATGAATTTGGATGGGTGCACAATGACCTTAGATCATAAGGGAGATTGTGGAACAGGGGCTGGATGTGGATTTGGATGGGTACACCATGACCTTAGATCGGAAGGAAGATTGTGGAACAGGGGCTGGATGTGGATTTGGATGGGTACACAGTGACCCTAGATTGTAAGGGAGATTGTGGAACAGGGGCTGGATGTGGATTTGGATGGGTACACAGTGACCTTAGATCGTAAGGGAGATTGTGGAACAGGGGCTGGATATGGATTTGGATGGGCACACAGTGACCTTAAATCATAAGTGAGATTGTGGAACAGGGGCTAGATGTGGATTTGGATGGGTACACAATGACGTTCAATCATAAGCGAGATTGTGGAACGGGCCGGATGTGGATTTGGATGGGCACACAGTGACCTTAGATCATAATAGGCAAATGTCCTTCATGGATAGTTGATTTTACTGAGGTTATTAATTGTGTTATGGTTTTTATTTGTGCTTACTACTGAATTTTAATGTTTGATTTGTACTGTTTTATTATGTACAGCGCCTTGAAAAGTGAAAGGCGCTTTATAAATAAACTTATTATTATTATTATAAGGGAGATTGTGGAACAGAGGCTGGATATGGATTTGGATGGGTACACAATGACCTGAGATCATAAGGGAGATTGCGGAACAGGGGCTGGATATGGATTTGGATGGGTACACAGTGACCTTAGATCATAAGGGAGACTGTGGAACAGGGGCTGGATGTGGATTTGGATGGGTACACAGTGACCTCAAATCGTAAGGGTGACTGTGGAACAGGGGCTGGATATGAATTTGGATGGGTACACAATGACCTTAGATAGTAAGGAAGATTGTGGAACAGGGGCTGGATATGGATTTGGATGGGTACACAGTGACCTTAGATCGTAAGGAAGATTGTGGAACAGGGGCTGGGTGTGGATTTGGATGGGTACACAGTGACCTTAGATCATAAGGGAGATTGTGGAACAGGGGCTGGGTGTGGATTTGGATGGGTACACAGTGACCTTAGATCGTAAGGGAGATTGTGGAACAGGGGCTGGATATGGATTTGGATGGGTACACAGTGACCTTAGATCGTAAGGGAGATTGTGGAACAGGGGCTGGGTGTGGATTTGGATGGGTACACAGTGACCTTAGATCATAAGGAGATTGTGAACAGGGCTGGATATGGATTTGGATGGGTACACAGTGACCTTAGATCGTAAGGGAGATTGTGGAACAGGGGCTGGGTGTGGATTTGGATGGGTACACAGTGACCTTAGATCATAAGGGAGATTGTGGAACAGGGGCTGGATGTGGATTTGGATGGGTACACAGTGACCTTAGATCGTAAGGGAGATTGTGGAACAGGGGCTGGATGTGGATTTGGATGGGTACACAGTGACCTTAGATCGTAAGGGAGATTGTGGAACAGGGGCTGGATGTGGATTTGGATGGGTACACAATGACCTTAGATCGTAAGGGAGATTGTGGAAGAGGGGCTGGATATGGATTTGGATGGGTACACAGTGACCTTAGATCGTAAGGGAGATTGTGGAACAGGGGCTGGGTGTGGATTTGGATGGGTACACAGTGACCTTAGATCGTAAGGGAGATTGTGGAACAGGGGCTGGATGTGGATTTGGATGGGTACACAATGACCTTACATCATAAGGGAGATTGTGGAACAGGGGCTGGATATAGATTTGGATGGATACACAATGACTTTAGATCAAGAAACTGCATTCGATGCTGTAAAGCATGAGTGTTTATGAGAGACGTTATGTCATTATGGGATTCTGGAACAGTTTATTGCTATGACTAGACACATTTATGAACATGCTAAGGTGATTCTGTCAGTTAATGGACACTTAGGGATCCCTATTCACTTATGAAAGGGAGTTAGGCAAGGCTGTCCTTTGAGCCCGCTGTTATATGTATTCGCTATTGATCAAATTTTAAGAGCAATAGAAAGATCTGAGGATGTAAAAACAAGTATATAATACAGAAGGGCAGATATTTCAGAAAGTGTCAGCCAATGCAGATGATTGTACTACTACAGTGAGAGATTTGGAGTCTGGAAGGTGAGTCCTGGAAATATAGGAGGAGTTAAATGGAAGAACAGGAATAAAAATTCATACTACAAAAAGTAAAACATTGGTACTGGGCAAGGCACCAGTGCAGGAAAAGTTTCCCATTCCAGTAATAAAGGAGGAAGTAAAAATACTGGGTCTTTTATTTGGTACAAAACAGGCTGAACAAGCAAACTGGGACAAAGTATATGAAGATGCACAAAGTACAGTCATGGAAATTGCAGAAAATTATGAGGAAGAGAAAAGTGCATTTATTGAAAGCATACACTATACCAACCTTTTTATGTTTCACATATATATTCCTTACAATTTAGCACACATGCTAAGATAATGGGGATTTTCTTTCCTATTTTTATAGGGAAGTCCGTTGAATCCGGTGAAAAGGGCACATACCTATAAAAACAGAAAAGAAGGGCTGGACATGCTACAGCCGTTCGTTTACTTATTTGGGAATTGTTTACTAGTGATATAAAGCCACTGGTGTTAAGGAAAACAAGCTTAGGGTTAGAGAGTATGAAGAGGTGGAAGCACAGTTTCTGGAGGCATGGGAGGATGAAAGTGGCATGTGTCAGATAAAGCCTTGCCTATCTATGTACAGACAACAGTGAAATACATTCGATTGTGGAAGATTACGTTACAGTGGTTTATGGGTGCAGATAGAAAATCTTTTTATAAAACGCTGGTTGCAAATTGATGTCTAAAAGAATCTATATTTAAAATTGATGCTCACATAGATAGTAAACTATTGCTGGAAAGTATAACAGAGCCAAGAGTTCCGTTAAAGATTCAGGATGTTATATGGCTATGTGGACATCAGAAAATGAATATCAAAGGTAATCAGAAGCACAAAACGGTGGAAGAGGATGTGTATGGAAGGGACTTGTTGAGGAAAGTAGAGACCATGCAGTATTTATTTTTCAACTCTAAGTGTATTTAGAGATTCTGGAACTACCTAGCTGTATTATGGGGTGAGCAACTGTATGCACAGGTTAATTATGAAATTTTGATGTTAGGACGATTGACAAAGGCAAGGCAGAAATGGAATAGAAGTACTATATGGGTGGTGTTCACCTGCATTAAATGGTCCACTTGGCAAACTACTTGTCTAAGAGTATTACAGCACAAAGAAGCAGATGTACAGGATATACTGTTTAAAGTCCAGCTGGAAAGGAATAAAGTTTGTAACTATGAAAATAATTTGCTAGGAGAAAATAAATGTTAGTATTTATGGAAAGCAATGGATTGGGTAGGTTGAGCAGGGAAGTATGTAAGATGGGACAGTCAAGAATGATAATAAGATTACTAGGATATATTGTTTGTTATGAATGGTTGATGATAGTCATTTATTTATTTATTTAGTTTTTGTTGACCGGGTAAGTGCACTAGACAAATCCTGCCTATTTTCAGGCACGACCCGGGGGAGAGGATACAGATGAATGCCAACTGACCTTGAATCAGATTAAGCTGTTAAGACATTTAAAATAATGCTCAAAAATGTTACGATTATATAATAATGAGAATTTATGTTCAGATATTTTTTATTTTAAAGATGGGATTTGAGTTGAATTGTACGAGATTAATCCATTAAGTTATGTTTTCATTGGTTATGTTAAATTGTTAAGTTGATAATTTGTATGTATTTTACCAGTTTCTGTTTTTGTTTGTTAATAAAAATGTCCCCTACTCTTTTTGAGAAGTGCCATGGGATCTTTAACATCCACCTGAACTACCAACAGAACAGGCAGATGGGATCTCGGTTTAACGTCCCATCCAAAAGATGGCACCTCAGGAGTGCAGCACCCCTCTCATGCTGCACTATAGTGTCAGTATTGGGATTTATCCCAGTGCCTGGTGTGGAACCCACAACCTTCTGATCTCCTGGCCTCAGAGGTGAGTGTGCTACCTGCTGAGCCACCAACAATGGTAGTCATTCATCGACTGACCACGGCTGGCCAGACGGCTTTCTCACATCGCTTCATTAAACTATGGAATACACTTCCTCACCAGATTCACCACTCATCCTCCCCATACTCCATCTGTTCAGCCCTACATAATTTCCATTTGGTAAACTGTACCTGTGGCTAATCCTGTGTTCTCCCTTCTCCTCCTTCTCCTCTTCCTCCAGTACAATACCATAATCCATCCCCAACTGCCTATCCATCCCCTACTGCATCCCTCCTCTCCTAACTCCTATACTGTACCTACTCCTTACCCTCCCCACCATACCCCTGTCTGCCACCTATACTCTTTTGGTAGTCACATGCTAGCTAGTTTAAGGTTATATATCTCTCTCCAACAAAGCGTGTTCGCTAGCAGTTAGCACTTACCTGTTTCCCATGAATTTACTGTACAATTTTTTCTTATGCTGCACTTATTATGTACATTACTTTCCGTATTTCTCTGCAATGTGTACTCTGCAATGTTTTCACTGTAGAAATTATTTTGTTTGGCTGTATCTACCCTATCCCCCTCTCCCCCAGTATGCACCATAAGACGAGCAACTTGTTCGGTGTGAAACATTTTGAGAAATAAATAACTTACATATTCCTGAGCTCATTCTCTCCATACTTACTTATTCCGGCACCCCCTGTTCTATCCATACTAACATATTCCTATCTTCCCTGTTCTCTCCATACTGACATATCCCTGCCACCCCTGTTCTATCCATACTAACATATTCCTATCCTCCCTGTTCTCTCCATACTGACATATCCCTGCCACCCCTGTTCTATCCATACTAACATATTCCTATCCTCCCTGTTCTCTCCATACTGCCGGCACTAGGACGATTAGTCGTCGGATTTAAGACCGCGGGCATTTGGCTGCGGTTTAAATGTCGCTCAATCATTTGATCCCAGGAGTAAACGTCGCCGCAAATGTTGCCGCGGGTTTAAATCGGCGACATATTGTCTGATGTATCAAGTCCCTGTACTTGCTTTGTTCTGAAGCCGACAGACACATAATCATTATGATTCACAATGCCGTTCTTTTCATTTGATGTAAAATCGATACCCACTCTCAGAGATATGTTTAAACCAAGGCTGTATTCAAACCCCCACCTTTTCTCTAAATTTAGTCACCGCTGACTCCCAGAAGGGTTGCTTCCAGTAGCCTATGCATTGTCAGATCGAGTCCCACAGCATGAAAGCACCCGCTCAATTTGAAACTGTTATTTCGCTCCTATTTACACAATTATAGCACCATACCTGAGCAAGCACCAGATCGCTGTGATTGGTAATTGGTAATTGCATTCCTGATAGTACCTGCTATCTAATAATTTATGTAATTTGAGCATTAGTCTCACCTGTATCTATTCTACTTAAGGTCTCAAAGCACTGCTGTGGTATTTTCGACATGGAGTTTATTCAAAGTCAGAAAGGCAAGCCTAAGCTTGCTCTTCATAATTTCTTGTATACAAAAGAGAGAGATGGATCAGAAAATAAGATCATTTGGAGATGTGAGATGCGAAGCTGCAGGGCGAGACTACACACTGTTGGTGATACTATTTGCAAATCTCTGACGAGCACAACCATGCCCCTACGCAAGGTTGTGGTAGATGCAACAGAGCAAACATAAGCGCAGGGCAAGAGAGACTGAGGAGACAACACGTAATATTGTGCATTGAGGATTGCAGGAGGTGGACGTTCGACACGTGCACCTTCTTCCATCACAGGACACCTTGAGGAGAGGTGTTTGTAGACAGAGGCAGCTATGCAGCACTAATGAGCACTGCGATATTCAGGAGTATGCAAATACAATTAGCAATGAACCATTTTTACGTGTAAATGAGGACATTGTCATTTTTGCAAGTGATGATGACCTTAGATGTTTAGCACAAAATGGTCATTGGTTTTGCGACGGTACATTTAGCGTTGCACCATGGGGAGATGATCAGATGTATACTTTGCACACATTAATAAATGGTGTAAACCGTCCATGTGTGTATGCCCTTCTCCCAGGAAATAGTGAGGCTGTGTACCTGAAGTTCTTTAAACACTTAGAGGTATTAATGTCTGCAAAACTTAATGCACTAAGTATTATGCTAGACTTTGAACTTGCTGCCATTAATGTTTTACAGAAGATTGTTCCAAATGCAGACCTCAGCGGGTGCAATTTTCATCTGGGTCAAGCTTTGTGGCGCCATATTCAAAGTGCTGGTTTGCAACAGCATTACATCAAGGAGGAAGTGTTTGCTTTGAAAGTTTGATGCTTACTTGCACTCGCTTTTGTACCACAACAGTTTGTAGAAAAATTCTTTGAAATGCTACAGGATGATGAAAGTTTTTCAGATCTTAAAATAATACTCAATTATTTCGAGGATACATACATTGGAAGACCATACAGAACAAGAAAAAGTAGACGCCAGCCACGGTACCCAATCTCATTCTGGAATCAGTATGCCCATGTTGTTCATGATCTTCCACGCAGTAATAACGCCCTTGAAGCGTGGCACCGAGCCTTTGCAAGAACTGTTACAATTGCCCATCCCACTTGTGCTAGACTTGCTTGCAAATTGAGGCAAGAACAGCATGTTGTTTCTCTCCAACGAAGACAACTAGAGCTTGGTCAGGATCTGCCAAGAAAGAATAGTAAATACTTAAGGCTGAACAAAATTTACAAAAACATCTGCGGTGATTTCGCAAGGCGTGAACCTAAGCAATACCTTTCTGACATAGCAAGTGTCCTAGAAATAAATGTTGTGTAAAGAATTTTTAATAAAGCTTTTATTGTATTTATGATTTTACTGATTTTAGCACACAGTGTGAAGCTCAAAGCACCAGAACCAATAACCCAGTATAACCAAAGAATCAAGTTTGAGTGCTCTGAAGTTAGCAGTTTTTAAAGCACCAGCTCCAAATAAAAATGTGATGCACAGTTCAAGTGGCACAAAGCACAAGTTCGAGTGCCCTGAAGTTATACATTAGTACATAACACAAACCTGAGTGGGCTGTTCCTGTGACAAAGCTGTGGGCTAAAGGGAGAATGTGTGCTCCAAAGCGCCAAGCATACTTAATCCAGTATCACCACAGAATCAAGTTCGAGTGCCCTGAAGTTATAACCTTTTTAATAAAGATTTTAACGATTTTAGCAGTTTTTAAAGCACCAGCACAGTTCGAGTGGCACAAAGCACAAGTTCGAGTGCCCTGAAGTTATACATTTGTACATAACACAAACGATTTTAGCAGTTTTTAAAGCACCAGCTCCAAATAAAAATGTGATTATACATTTGTACATAACACAAACCTGAGAATGTGTGCTCCAAAGCGCCGAGCGAACTCAAAACACAGCGCGACATTTCGACCGCAACTATATGAGAGACACAACTTTAACGAACAACATTATTTTGACAATTCGCCATTATTACCGCAATCTTATGTCCACGACATATTGTCTGGGAACAAATCATCCGCTTTTGATACTGACATATCCCTGCCATCCCTGTTCTATCCATACTTGCATATTCCTGCACCACCTATTCTCTCCATACCGACATATCCCTGCACCCCCTTTTCTCTCCATACTTCCATATTTCTGCACCCCCTTTTCTCTCCATACTTCCATATTTCTGCACCTCTTTTTCTCTCCATATTTACACATTCTTGCACCCCATATTCTCTTCATATTTAGTATTTGTTACTCAGCTGAACACCTCACGCATCACTGTGACTTGTATAAGCAGGTGGGATTGCTTCTGTTAGAATAAAGGTACTTATTGCATTTTGGTATATCTGTAAAAATGGGAACTCTTGATCTTGTTCCGTCATTACTTTATTCAATTAAAATACACCTGGATCACTTCTGTGACCTCAAAGAGAGCGCTGAACAAGGTTGTACTGCTCTGAGGGAAGTCTACCTTAATTTTCCTCTAGTTTTAGCTGTAGCCTGAAAGAGGGAAGTTTTTTTTTTTTTTTTTACTGCCTTATTTTGAACATTTCTGCTGCAAAGTTACAGGGGGCTCAAATGGTAAGTTTCTTTGTGCTATTCTGCTAGGGAAGGAAGTAGGATTACTGATTTCCTTGGGTTTGTTTGCAGGGGATGGGGCTAAACTGACTGATTTTCATTTTCTTTTTTGAATTCATAAGGGGATAAAATACAGCTTTTTTATTTGTTAGTTTGCTACCTGATGTTCTAAATTGCCTTTATTTTTTGGGTGACATTTTGCATCAGACTATTTCGGTACTGTTCAACTGATTTTTTTTTTTTTTTTGTCTGTTTAATTTCAGACATGTTGTTCAGTAGGGTATATCTGGTCCATACAGTGAGGCTGAGACTGCTTCTGGCTGGTTTACACTGATTGGTTCTATAACACAGGGCCAGCTGGGGATGAAGAATGCAGACTTGTACAAGGGAGACGGCCTATGTCTGTCCAGAAAGGGGACCGTTGTTCTCAGTGAATGGTTTAGCTTCCTTATTGGCAAGCATTTAAACTAGCTTGGGGGGGGCAGAAGGTAACGAAGAATCAAACTGCCCACTCCAAAAGGATAGTGCAACCAACATGGAGGACGATAAAGTTATGATATTTCCAGCGGTAACTGAACTCATGAGGGGGACAGCAGAGGACAGGGGAAAGGAGGTTAAAACAGGAAGGACAAATGAAGGAGGCAAAAAGGGAGGTGATAAAAGGAGAAATGGCAAAACAAGGAATGCCATCAATACTAATGTCCACAGCCTAGGAAATAAAATCCCAAACCGGGTGGCCTTGATGATGGTGACTGACCTGGACATTGTGACTATTACTGAGATACAGTACTAGAAAACATGACTGGGATGTAGCAATACCAGGTTATACTCTGTTTAGGGGAGCGACACAGAGAATAAAAATGGAGGGAGTTGGCTTTTTACATCAGGGAGGGTATTAGACCAACTGAGAAACAGGGAATGCAGGGGGTCAGAGGCAATGTGGGTCACCCTTGAGATGGGCAATAGCACAGCTATTCACCTGGGCATGATATACAGACCTCCAGCACAGGGGGAGGAGGTGGACAGGGCTTGAATGGAAACCATCCACGCAATGGCAGCTAAAGAAGTAGTGCTGCAGGTAGGTGATGTCAGTCTGTCAGATGTGGATTGGAGCATCCCAGCTGCTGCCTCAACCAGGAGGAGGGACATCCTGTACTCCATGCAAGGAGCAGACCTCAGGCAGTTTGTACTAGAGCCCACCTGGGAGGGTGCAGTTTTGGACCCTGTACTTGGCAACAGGGACAGAACTGCAGAAATCAGGGTGGACAGACACCTAGGGTCCAGTGAACATCATGCAGTTTGGGTCAATATGGAGTCAAGCCACACAAACTTGAGGGTCCTGGATTTCAGGAGGGCAGACTTTACTATGATGGGGATATGTCTCAAAAATGCCCTGGCAGGGAGGAATGAATGGGGGGAGTTGAGGAGCAGTGGGCCCATCTGAAAGGAGTCATAGTGGAGACAAAAAACAAGGGCAGGAGAAAGAAAGAATCACTATGGTTCTCAGAGGAAGTGGCCAGGAAAGTAAAGGCAAAAAAGATGGCTTCCGGGAAATACAAGGAAACACAGAAAGTGGAGGACAGGGTGGTATACCTGGGTAAACACAAAGAGGTAGTGAAAGCAGTCAGGAGCGCAAAGGCACAAACGGAGGAAAAAAATTTGCACAGAAGGTAAAAACAGGGACAAGACTTTTTAGAGGAATATTAGTGATAGGAGAAAACCAGGGGTGGGACTGTAAGGCTGAAGCGGGGAAAAGGGGAGTGTTTGGAAGGGAAACTGGAAAAAATATCAATACTGAACAAATATTTTTGTTCTGTAGAAACATAGATACATAGACTTTGACGGCAGATAAGGACCGCTAGGCCCATCTAGTCTGCCCATTTCCCTACCTACAGGATAGGCCACAGATCCTAGTTAACCAACAGCCTATTTCTTCCTACCCCCCACAAGAATTGCCTTATGTCTGTCCCATGTATTCTTGAATTCTCCCACAGTTTTAGACCCCACAACCTCCTCGGAAGGCTGTTCCATGCATCCACTACCCTCTCTGAAATAATACTTCCTCACATTGCCCTAGAACCACCCTCCTTCTATCTTTAAATTGTGTCCCTTTGTTCTTGCAAGTCTCTTTTCTGAAAAATGCTACCTCTTGGACTTTGTTGATTCCACTGAGGTACTTAAAGTTTATATCATGTCCCCCTCTCCCTTCTTTCCTCAAGGGTATACATATTAAGCTCTTTAGTCTCTCCTCATACGGCTTCTCTTGCAGACCCTGTACCATTTAGTTGCCCTCCTCTGGACTGCCTCTATCCTGTCTATGTCCTTGCGGAGATGGGGTCTCCAGAACTGGACACAGTACTCAGATGGGTCTCACCAACTGTCTGTACAGAGGGATAACAACTTCCTGTTTTCTGCTGCTGATGCCTCTCCCTATACATCCCAGTATACCCCCAGCCCTCCCTACTGCCTTCTCACATTGCTTGCTAACCTTAAGGTCATCTGATATGATTACCCCCAGGTCCCTTTCCTTTTTTGTTGTTGTTACTACCTCCCACCCATTGTGTATTCTTGCCCTGGGTTCTTGTTTCCCAGGTGCACTATTTTGCACTTCTTTGCATTGAATCCTAGCTGCCATACTTGTGACCATTCCTCCAACCTTGCCAAGTCCCTTTTCATCCTTTCCATGCCTCATGGTGCATCAACCCTGTTGCAGATTTTTGGGTCATCTGCAAAAAGGCATACTTTTCCTTCCAGTCCCTCTGCAATGTCACTGATGAAGACATTAAAAAGGACTGGACCCAATACTGAACCCTGCGGTACCCCACTAGTAACCCCCCTTTCTTCAGAATGGACTCAATTTACAATTACCTTCTGTGTCCTGTTGTCCAGCCATTGTTTTACCCAGGCTACCACCCTGGGTCCCACTCCCAAGCTGGTTAATTTGACTATTAATCTTTTGTGTGGGACTAATTCAAATGCCTTGCTAAAGTCTAGGTAGGCCATGTCCACAGCCCCTCCCTGGTCTACTACTTTGGTCACCCAGTCAAAGAAATCTATTAGATTCATCTGACATGACTTTCCGCTGTGAACCCATGCTGCCTTGGGTCCTGTGCTCCACTGGCCTCTAGGTACTCGACTATTCTTTCCTTCACAAGTGACTCCATCACTTTCCTACCACAGAGGTCAGACTGACAGGTCTGTAGTTTCCTGCCTCTGTCTTGGACCCACTTTTGTGAAGGGGAATCACATCTGCCTTCCTCCAGTCCTCAGGTACCACACCATTCTCCCATGATTTATTAAAAAGAGTAGCCAGTTGTTTCACTAGTTCCTCCCTTAATTCTTTTAGAATTCTGGGGTGAATTCCATCAGGACCCATTGCTTTGTCCACCTTCAGTTTTAGGAGTTCTTGTAGAACCCTTTCTTCTGTGAAAGGACTGGGATCGACCCCCCCTATCAAGAGTGCTTCTGTTAATTGGATTAGGCACTTCGCCTCTCTTTTGTGAATACTGTGCAGAAATATTCGTTCAGTATTCCTGCTTTTTCACTGTCCCCCTCTGCCCACTCACTGTTCATTCTATTCAGCCTTACTATCCCTCCCTTTGTCTTTCTACGCTCGCTGATGTACCTATAAAAGATTTGATCCCCCGTCTTAACTGAGTTGGCTATCTTTTTCTCAGTTTGGGCCTTTGCTATTCTGACTTCCCTCCCTGCTTCCTTCTGCCTTAACTGGTACAGCTCTCTGTCCTGCTCCTTCTGTGTTTCCTTATACTTCCGGAATGCTATCTTTTCTTCCTGACTTTCACAGCCACCTCTTTTGAGAACCATAGTGGTTTTTCTTTCATTTTGATTTGTTCATTTGCTCACGCTAAAGGCTTGTTGCCTCTGTGATGGCAGTTTTGATAATTCCCATTGTTGCTCCACACCTCCTTCTAGCCTGTTTGCTAGTGCTTTTCTGAGGCACTCTCCCATCTTGCCAAAGTCAGCCCTCCTAAAGTCCAGTACCCTCACTTTTGTATGGCTTGATTCTGTAGCTGAGTTTAATGTGAACCACATTGTTTGATGGTCACTTGTCCCCAGATGGCAACCCACTTCTGGATCTGAGATCCTCTCACTGCCCCCATTTGAGAGTATGAGGTCTAAGATTGCTCCCTCACGAGTGGGTTCTGAAACTAGCTGTCTAATGCCTGCCACCTGCAGGGCATCAAGAATGGCCCTGCTCTTGGATGTGGCTGCAGCAAATGTGCTCCAGTTAACATCTGGCATATTCAGGTCTCCCATCAACAGTATCTCCCCTTTCTCTGCCATTCTAAGAATGCCTTCTATCATATCCTTGTCCATTCCTTCCCCCTGACATGGGGGTCTGTACACAACCCCTGTGCGGATTGTGGTGCTCCTTTCCAGTCTCCAAGGTGACCCACAGTGCCTCCTCTCCTCCCTGTTTACTCTTTTGTTCAGTTGCTTTTATCCCTTCCTTTACATAGAGAGCTACTCCTCCCCCTCTTCTCCCCTGCCTGTCTCTCCTGTAGGTTATGTACCCTGGTATGTTAACATCCCAGTCATGGTTCTCTGTGTACCATGTTTTCTGTGACTGCTATGATATCCAGGCATCCTCTTCCATTAAGGCCATCAGCTCAGGGAGCTTGTTGCCCAGACTATGGGCATTGGTACTCATTACCCTCCATTTCCTGATGGCCTTACTCCCTTTGCCCCATCCCTGTCCTTCTTGCCTTTGTCACTTTCTCCATTTACCCTGCCCTTCTCCTATCAACCCTCTATGTTGGTGTTTGCTGCACTTACTACCATGATTATTTGGGGGCTGGGATTTTCCTGCTCCTTTCCAGTGCCTCCCCCCTTGGCTAGTTTAAAAGCTTGCCAATGAAGCATTTAAATCTATCACCTAGGATCCTGGTTCCCCTCCCGGACAGATGCAGCCCATCTTGCCAGTATAGGCTTGCATCACTCCAGGCGGACCCCCAGTCCCCAATGAAGCCAATTCCCTGAGCTCCACACCAGTTTTTCAACCACTGATTGAATCCCATGGTGCGGAACACCCTAGCCTCTCCTTTGCCATACATGGGTAGCACCTCCGAGAAGGTTACCGTGCGTGCTACTTGACTAAGGCCCCTCCCCAATTCCACAAATTCTTCCTGCACTTCTCTAATCCCTTTCTTAGCCAGGTCATTTGTCCCTAGGTGGACAATGACATCCAGCTCCTCCCCAGTGCAGCTGCTCTGGCAATCCTGAGGATTCACTTCCTGTCCCTGCAAGCCATGGCGCCAGGCAGGCACCTTACCTCCCTCTCCCCTTCCTCCCCCAGTTCTACCTTCCTAACAATGGAGTCCCCCACCAGGAATTGTTTTTTTCCCCTGCAGGGTCCCCTGCCACCCTCCTGTGGGTCTCCTTTGTGGAGGTTCCCAGCATCCTCCTTGGTCTCCACTGTGGATGCCTCCATAGAGGAACCACACTTTGCCAGAATGGCATAGGAATTGTGGAGAGGTACAATGGGAGGGATGTGCCTCTGTTCAACCACCCTCACCCTCCCTGAGCCCACTGTGGTCCAACCGCTCCTCTTTCTTGGCAACCTCTGAGGCAACGGCATTGGCACTGGTGGTCCCTGGAAGGAAGAGGAGGTCCCACAAATCCTGGCCAACTCAGCCTGGAGATGAGCAACCTCCTCCCTCAGCCCAGAGAGGTGCCTGCAGATGGGACAACACTGCATCCTCCAGAACATCTCCCAGAAGACTGCTGCTCCACAGCCACTACAATCATGTCTTATTTCTGGCCCCTTAACTGTTTGCAATCCTTACTCTTTCCTCTGTTTTTTTTTTCTCTCTCTCCTTACTTTCTGCCTGTGTGCCCTTTAAGCACCTTATTGTCCTGTTCTGAGACAAGAATATACTATATTTCGCAGTAGACCACTTACTTGCTCAGAGGCAGACCTTCAGCAGCTAGAGGGGGCTGGAGAGCTATTCTTGCCCTTCTAGGATGGTGGGTCCTTGGTTGTTCTGTGATCACACTTACTTCCTGCCCCTAAACAGGAAGTTCCTGTTGTCAGTCAAATTCTGTGCCTATAAAAATAGAACTAGCTTTGGGTGAGGGGGGTGGAAGGGAAGGAAGGAGGGCAATATAGTCCCAGCAAAGAAGTTCAGTCACACAGCAGTCCTTTCTCCTGGTGTCTTCTGCCAAGCTATCAGCAGAAACTTTCTAAGGCAGTCTTTAAATGTAGCTTCCTTCTAGCTAAGCCACTCCACCTACTTACCAGATCTTTCTACAAGTAATTTAAACCTCACAGCAGTTAAGTTCTTTCAGTCACCTGAGATTTACACCTAGGTAACTCTTCAGATACCCATTCAGTTCAGTTAACCCAAACACACACTTTTTTTTTGTATGTTAGTTTTTTTACCCTAAATTAAAGGTCAAATACAAAAGTTCTTCTACTTTAGTCCCAGCAGAGAAGTTCAGTCACACAACAGTCCTTTCTCCTGGTGTCTTCTGCCAAGCTATTAGCAGAAACTTTCTAAGGCAGTCTTTAAATGTAGCTTCCTTCTAGCTAAGCCACTTCCCCTACTTACCAGATCTTTCTACAAGTAATTTAAACCTCACAGCAGTTAAGTCCTTTCAGTCACCTGAGATTTACACCTAGATAACTCTTCAGATACCCATTCAGTTCAGTTAACCCAAACACACACTTTTTTGTATGTTAGTTTTTTTACCCTAAATTAAAAGTCAAATACAAAAGTTCTTCTACTTTAGTCCCAGCAGAGAAGTTCAGTCACACAGCAGTCCTTTCTCCTGGTGTCTTCTGCCAAGCTATCACAGAAGGAGGAGGTGAGGGACCACAGTTAGGCAACATGAGCAAATATGGGTTGGGGGAAGAGGTGAACACCAGTACATTTATGGAAGAGAATGTTCTAAAAGAACTCACAAAACTGAAAATGGACAAGGCAATGGGACCAGACAGGATACATCCTAGAACATTAAGAGAACTACAGGAGGTAATGGCAGCACCACTGGCAGCCCTTTTCAATGAATCATTTGATATGGGAGTGGTTTCAGAGGACTGGAGGAGGGCAGGTGTAGTCCCTCTTCACAAAAGTGTGAGTAAGGAGGAGGAGGAGGCTGGAAACTATTGACCAGTCAGCCTCATCTCAATACAGGGGAAAATTATGGAATCACTACTTAAAGAAAGGACTGTGGAACACTTCGAATCCAGTGGGGTACAGGGTCCGAGACATCATGGATTCACAGCAGGAAGGTTATGTCAAACAAATCTAACTGATTTCTTTGACTGGGTGACTAGGGAAGTGGATCAGGGAAAAGTGGTGGATGTGGCATACCTGGATTTCAGTAAGACCTTCTATTCCATTCCACATAGAAGACTGTGAACAAGCTGGTCAGACTGGGAGTGGGTCCCAAGGTTGTAAACTTGTCTAGAACTGGTTGAGTGATAGAAGACAGAGGGTGGTGGTAAATAGAGCCGAATCTGAGGAAAGGAAGGTGACTAGTGGGGTGCCACAGGGATCAGTTATGGGCCAGTCCTGTTTAATGTCTGTATAAGTGACACTGGGAAGGGCAGGAAGGGAAGATGTGCCTCTTTGAAGATGACACTATGATCTGCAACAAGGTGAACATTCTGGGAGGAATGGAAAAAGTGAGAAGGGACATAGGCAAACTGGAGGAATGGTCTAGAGTGAGGCAGCTGAGAGTCATTGTGAAAAGTGCAAAATCATGCATTTGGAGCACAAGATCCCAGGGAAGAATTACATGATTCGGGTGGGGGGCACGTACTGAGGTCACCAAACAAGAAAGAAATCTGGGGTAATCATATCTAATGACCTAAAAATGACCAAACAATGTGCCAAGTCTGTAGGGAGAGTCAGTGGGATGCTGGGTTGCATAGGGAGAGGTATCACCAGCAGAAGAAAATGGGTGGTGATGCCACTGTACAGATAATTGGTGAGGCCTCATTTGGAGTAGTTCTGGAGGCCACATCTCCATAAGGACAGAGACAGGGCAGAGGCAGTTCAAAGAAAGGCAACAAAGATGGTGTAGTGCCTGCACCAAAAGTCATATGAGGAGAGATGGGAGACCTCAATATGTATACCCTGAAGAAGAGGAGGAGAGGAGAGATAGGGGAGATATGACAGAAACCTATAAATATCTAAAAGGCACAAACAGGGTAGAAACACAGAAAGTGTGTTGGCAGAAGGAGACCTTGGGTCCACTGATTCTGCCCAAAGATTTACCTGGAGCCTGGGGATGCTCCAGACACCTATTACTCCTTAGGGTGCCTTGGCTTTGCACTCAGCAGTGCTTGCCAACGGTGTCTGTAACTTATCCCTTAAACCTGCAACCATGGTGGCAATACCCACTTCAGAGGGCAGTTTGTTCCATGGCTCGACTACCCTCTCCATGAAATAATACTTCCTGATGTCCTTTTTGAAGGACCCTCCCTTCAGTTTCCAGTTGAGACCACGTGTAGAGGAATTTATGCTCCCAATGAACAGTTCTTTGCATGACACTGTGTTTATGCCCTTAAGGAGCTTATATTTTTCAATCATGTCTCCTCTGTCTCTACGTGTCTCCAGTGAATACATACCCAATGCCCTGAACCTCTCCTCATAAGCTAACCCTTGCATGCCAAGAATCATTTTTGTTGCTCTCGTTTGGATAGTCTCCAACCTATCCACCTCCTTCCTAAGATGCAGTCTCCGGAACTGGATGCAATACCCAAGATGCTGCCTCACCTGGAATCGATAAAGAGGAACTATCACCTCCCTGTTTCTGCTATCTATGCCTCTCGCTATGCAGCTCAACATTCTATTTGCTTTACTATAGGCCTTATTGCACTCTGCAGCTTGAGGTCTGCACAAATGATGACCCTTAGGTCCCTTTCCTCTGTGGAAGAAGTCAGCTGGACCCCATTAATATAGTACTTGATTCTGGTATTCTTGCGTCCATTTTTCCAGTGTCCTGAGGTCCTTGGTCATGTCCCAGACTCTGTCAATGTTGTCCACCCTGACACAGAGTTTGGTGTCCTCTGCAAATAGGGCAAGGTTACCCTTTATACCTACACATATCACTGATGAACATGTTGAAAAAGATCGGTCCAAGGACTGACCCCTGAGGCACTCCAATAATGATACACTTTAGTGAGGATTTGATCCTTTAACGACTACCCTCTGTTTCCAGTCTGCTAGCTCATTTCTCACCCATCTAACAATTTCCCTTGCTGTACCCAAGTCTTCCATTTTTTTTTTCAGAAGACACCTATGTGAGACTGTATCAAAATCTTTGCTGAAATCGAAGTAAAGGAAATTCCCTGTAAGACCTTTATCTAGTCCCTTGGTCACTTGGTCGAAGAACACTAAGATATGATTGACAGATCTACCTGCCACAAATCCATGCTGTTTGATGTTCTGTAGATGATTTGCCTCTAAGTACTTTGTAAGATCCTGTTTGATAAGGGACTCTATCAGTTTGCCTACAATAGATGTTCGGCTAACTGGTCTGTAATTTATTGTCTTTTCCCTGTCACCTCCCTTATGGGATGGCACTACACTACCCACCCTCCAGCGGTACAACCCTTATCAAGAGTGATCTACAGAATAAGTGTCTCACTGGGTCTGCCAGCTCCCTTAATATTCTTGGATGCAAGCTGTCTGGGCATGGGGCCTTGTCTGGTCTGATGGCCAAGAGGCCTTCTTTCACTCTGGCTGTAGTGAATTCCTGAATGCTCATCCTTGTGACTCCCCCCTTGCTGAGGCTGTATTACCACTGTCTGGCAGTGGACCAGGCTTCTCCTTGGTAAACACTGAACAGAAGAATTTGTTTAGGGTTTCAGCCTTCTGCTCATTGTCCTCATCATTCAGTCTTATGATACCACTTACTTTCTTCTTGATATATCATTTTCCCACCAGTTTTAATCCCCTCTCATGATCTGGAGTGCCTTGTCTGCTCTGGCCTCCCTCACTGCTCTCTTAGCCTCCCCACTTCTTTGAATGTATTCCTCCCATTTTACCTCACTCTTCATTTATTTGCATGCTGTATATGTCTGTCTGTTTGCCCTAATTGCCTCCCAACTTGACCTGAGACCATAGTGATCTCTCGTGCCTGTTTCTCTTTGCTACTGTTTGATGCAGAGTCTAGTGGTTTCTAGGACTGTCTCTTTCATATTTTTCAATATGTCCTCCAATTCTGAGGTCTCAGAGATGTTTGCAACTGTTCTTTCACCAACTGTCTTAACCAGAAAAAGGGTACTGGAGGATAGCATCTTTCAGAAAAGGAGAAGAAGTTCAGGCATGAGGGGGCATGACATGAGGTTGCAATGGGTAGACTAAGATTTATGTGAAGGAGAATTTCTAAATGGAAAGGGTGGTGGATGCATGAAATAGACTTGTCTCCCAGTGGAGGTGGTGGGGGCCAATACAGTGGGGGAATTCAAAAATGCATGGGACAGGCATAGGGAAACCCTAGTGATAGGAACAAGAAGGTGAAGTCAGAGATCAAGTAGGGTCTGTGGCTTTTGCAGTGGGTAGGGAAAATGGGCAGACTGCATGGCTCTATCAGTCCTTATCTGCAGTCAATTTCTTTGTAGCATCTCCACTCAGTCATATTTTCATTATCAATTTTCTGTTCCCAGGATGTAAATCTCAACTGGTCAAAACACAATGTTTTACAAATTGTCATCTTTTTACAATTCTCTACCGCTGTCTTTTTTCTTGAAACGTCATACGGTTAACAATACATCACTGTTAACTGTCAATGTACCTGCTTCTCTAGATAGACATATTTGACTGTGCATTTGTATATTTTTGGTTGTATTATTAGCAAGTTACTGTTCTTTTGAATGAAGGGGCTTGCAATACTGCTTTGGAGACAGGGAGTTTAAACTGTTTCTTTCCTTGTGCACAGCTGTCTTATTTTGGGATCAATTGCTTTCATAGCACAAATCACCAGGCTGTATTGGGGCTGGGGAGGTTTACCTGTGTTTGACTCAGCTGTTTGAATTTTCTCTGTTTGCATAGCAGGGTATTTTCTCTGTTAAATTGTGTGTAGGTTGTCTTGCTGACAGGAAGGTAAACACTCATCGTAGTAGTGGGTCAGAGCTTTTAGCTGATTGTTTCGAGAGGGCACAGTTTGGGCCCACATCCCCCCAACCCCTGGTGCCATTTCCTTTATACCAGGTGTTCTGACATCATTTCCTAAGGTGCATACCACTGTCATATCCTTACCAGCACACTGCACTGACAATATAAGCATACACTTTATATATATTTATATATAACAAAACAATAGGAAAAAAAAACACACAGGATAAACAGGAAGGTAGACAGACATGTGGGGAGTAGTGCAATGCACTGGCTGTGGGGCAGCAGTCTTCCGGTAGTCTTTCTGAAGGCTGACATACTGCCCTATTTGCAGGCAACTCTCAGCTCTGAGGGAGGAGGTTGCCCATCTTCCGGCCACACTGGACAGTAGTATGGGAACCTCCCCCTCCCAGGGAGCACCAGGGCCACCACCACTGCCTCAGAGATTGCCAAGAAAGTGCAACTGTTGGACTACAGTGGGCTCAGGAAGGGTGTGAGTGGTGGAACAGAGGCACACACAGTCAGTTGTACCACTCCACTATCCATACACCATTCTGGTAGAGCATAGTTCCCCTCTGGATGCACCCACAGAGGAGACTAAGGAGGTTGTGGACAACTGTCGTAAGGGAGGCGCCCACAGGAAGGAGGCAGAGGACACCACAGGGAAAGGAAGCAGCTCCTGGTGGGGGACTCAGATATTAGGGGGAGAGAACTGGGGGGGGCAGGGAAAAAGTGAAGTAAGGTGTCTGCCTAGCACCATGGCTTGGAGGGACAGGAAGCGCATCCTCAGGATCACGAGAACAGCTGCATGGGAGATGGAGCTGGATGACATTGTCCACCTAGGGATGAATGATTTGGCTCAACTTAAGATTAGAGCAGTGCAGAAGGAGTTTGTGGAGTTGGGGAGAAGCCTTAGGCAAGTAGCACACAGTATCCTTCTCAGAGGTGCTGCCTGTCTATAGCATGGGTGAGGCGAGGTTACTCCGCACAATGCGATTCAATAAATGGTTGAAAAACTGGTGTGGAGAACAGGGGTTTGGTTTCATTGGGGACTGGGGTTCCACCTGGAGAGATACCAGCCTATACTGGCAGGATGGTCTGCATCTGTACAGGAAGGAAACAAGTCTTCTGGGTGATTGGTTTAAATGCTTCATTGGCAAGCTTTTAAACTAGTCAAGGGGGAGGCACTGATAAGCAGCAGGGAATTTCCAGCCTCCCCCTACAAAATAGGGTACTAAATGAGGTAAAGACCAAGGCAGAAAGGTTAGTAGGGAGCAGGACAGGGGTAAATGGAGAAAGCAAAGTCAATGAGGACAGAGATGGTACCACAAGAGGTAAGGCCATCAAAAAATGAAGAGTAATGAGTACCAATGCCCATAGTCTGCGTAACAAGCTTCCTGAACTAGTGGCCTTGATGGAAGAGGAACATCTGGATATTGTGGCAGTCACAGAAACATGGTACACAGAACCATGACTGGGATGTAAACATAGCAGGATACAGTATCTACAGGAGGGACAGGGAGGGTGAAAAAGGAGGAGCAGCTTTCTACATAAGGGAAGGAATAAAAGCAACAGAACAAAAGGGTAAACAGGGAGGAAAGGAAGCACTGTGGGACAATCTGGAGACAGGCAATGGCACCACAATCCACACAGGGGTTATATACAGACCCCAATCTCAGGGGGAGGAAATGGAAAAGGAAATGATAGACGCAAGGTTCAAATCCCGGCTGCTGTGAAGTTGTCCCAACCCGGAGGTCATGAGGGCTGCCATGCCTGCCTTCCCCCACCCCAAGAATGAGCCTTGCAAGGTAAACGCCGACTCCTGACTGCGCCAGACAAAGGCCTTGTACACAAAGCCGTTTTCGGCTAAGATAACAAAGACGGACTTTAAACAAATTGATAAAAAAATTTAGTTACCCTGCAGCTAGCGTGAGTACCTTTACTGTTTTGCCTTGCACTGTGCCTTGCGGGGTGCGCTGCTGCCCAGGAGCTGCTAAGACGGTTTTGAACTTGGCACCATCTTGTCCAAGCCACTGCCGGCGTAGATGTTCAGATAGATTTTCTACCTCATGTTATCTACGTTTTTCAGGAATTTGCTACTAAACTATGTGGTACCTTAAGTGAAGGTTTTCTATCTCATGTTATCTATGTTTTTCATGAATTTGCTACTAAACTATGTGATACCTTAAGTGAAGGTTTTCTACCTCATGTTATCTACGTTTTTCATGAATTTGCTACTAAACTATGTGGTACCTTAAGTGAATGTTGCATGAATTCGTGTCTCTCAAGCCCGTCTCTCCAATTACACTCATAGTACTTGCTATATTCAGAGCTCTGTTTGCTGTTACCTTTACGGAAGGGCACTGTGTAGGTACTAGTTGGGGGAGAAGGTGGACATACTTTATTCCAAGGCTAACTGTGGACTGGTAACATCATGTTAGACCCTCTCTAGGGCAGTAAAGTTCTCATTACTGTCTTACCGGTTAAGAAGGGGTGTTGGGGGAATTTAGTCAATGGAGCAAAGTGCCGTCCAATTTCTGTACCATCGTAATTGTGATGCTTAGGTTACTGGACTTTTTCAGTGCCTCTGTGACCCCTCTCTGTCCTGCATAAGCTCCCCTCCTCCACCCTCACTGCTGTCCTATCTCCTCCCTTCTGCTCAGCATATAAAGCTCACCTCTGCTCTTTGCTTCCACAGGTTCAAATCCCAGCTGCTGTGAAGTTGTCCTGACCCGGAGGTCGTGAGGGCTGCCATGCCTGCCTTCCCCCACCCCCAGAATGAGCCTTGCAAGGTAAACGCTGACTCCTGACTGCGCCAGACAAAGGCCTTGTATGCAAAGCTGTTTTTGGCTAAGATAACAAAGACGGACTTTAAACAAATTGATAACAAATTTCAGTTACCCTGCAGCTAGCCTGAGTGCCTTTACTGTTTGGCATTGCACTGTGCCTCGTGGGGTGCGCCGCTGCCGAAGAGCTGCTAAGATGGCTTTGGCCTCGCTGGCTGCGCCGGCTGCCCCACCTCCCCCACCACCACCCATGGTCATCACCAAGATTTGTACTTGTAGTCACGTGTGGTGTAATAACCAATCAGCCCACTTTGCCATTTGCAGGCTATAATCTTTTGCCACTAGAGGCATCCCCTGCTCTAATCGCATGTCCTACACTGACAGCCTGCATTTAAATAATTTAAGCTGCTTGATCTCTCCTACAGCACTGCCAAGCATATCCTAGCCTTTTCCGTCAGTTTCTTCCTCTCCTGACTACCTTTCCCCAGGGTCCTACCTGGGGGGGCTCCACACTATCCAAACCCTGTCCTGTTACTAAGGGCGCTCCAAAGGTGCTCAGCTTTACACTCCAACCAGTCAACTTCTTGGGCCATGGCCCCACTTGTGCAGGCTGGGTGCTTAGCCAGCTGCCTAGGACCCTTGACAACCCTGCACTACCTCAAACCCCCTCAGCCTGGCTATCTGCCAAAGGCTTAAAAATAACGCACCTCAGTATCCGCAGCATCTTCCAAAACCTGGCTGAACTAATGGCCTGGGTGGCCCACTACAAGCCTGACATTCTGGGCATCATGGAAACGTGGCTGAAGCCTCGCATTCCTGACTCCGCATGTGCCCTCCCAGGCTACAGCCTTATCAGGCAGGACAGGACAGGCAGTAAGCGTTGGGGGTGTGTGCTCCTTTACTACAGGGCACACTTTAACATGTCGTCTGTTTCCCAGGCACCCCCTGAAACCCTGCCTGCGATTCCTTCACTCCCTGCTCCTGCTGGGGAACACAAAATCTTGTCTGTGCCTACAACCCTCTGAAGGGTGGTGTCCCAAGGGCTCTCTTCCCTACTAGACCTCCTTAAAGAAAGGGTTTGCTCAAATGAGCTTCTAATCCTGGGACCTCAACCTCAACTGGCTGGGACCTAATACCAAACTATATAAGCCTATTCTCTCAGGCCTTGCCCTCAGCCAGACCATCTCAGGACCAACAAGAATCTCCCCCCGGGGGACAAAGGGTCACTGCTTGACTGGATACTGAGCAACAGACTGGACAGAACTGTCCACTCGGGAACTCTACCGGATGCTATCTCTGATCATTCCCCAACCTACTGCGTTTGGGGCAGCTCCATGACGAGAGTCCCCAGCAGAGTGATCACAATGAGGGACTATTCCAAGCTCATCCTCAATGACTTCCATGAGGATCTACGAAGTGTCGACTGGTCTAGGGTCACCACCACCAATGACCCCGTTGCAGCCCTTGATCTTTTCCTTGCAGGGTTTGTCCCCGTGCAAAACAGACATGCACCCCCTCACTAAGAGGAGGGTGAGGGGGACAGTCACAAAGTGGCTCCATGGAGGACTATTCTCCCTCATAAAGCTGAGAGACAAATGCTGGGTGAAACACAAGTTCTCCAGCAACTATAACGACCTTCTCGAATATCGGCGGCTCAGAAACTCCTGCAAGAGAGCCATACGCTCTGCCAAGAGTGAGTATTGCAAATCGGCCCTGCTAGATTTGGCAAAAAACCCACGGCGCTTTTGGCAAAACATCAAAAACCTGGTAGGGGGGGTCTGCCAAGGAAACGATCGCCGACATGAACATCTGTGGGACCAACTGCAGTAACCCCCTTACTATTGCCTCTGCATTTAACTGCATGTTTTCGGACTTGCCTGCTCCTCCTTCCACCAAACTCCCTACCCCGAAACCGACCACCTTTCTATCTCAAACGGATCTCAGTTGGAGAGACCCGAGAACTCCTTGCTGGTCTCTCCCATCACATGGGGGCTGGTCACGACAGCCTTGAACCAAAGCTACTTAGCTTGGGGGCTTCCCTCCTCACCTGGCTGATTGCACATATTTTCAACTCCTCTCTTACCTCAGGTATCATACCAGACGTTTGGAAGGTGGCTAAGGTTGTCCCTGTTTTCAAACAAGGCGACCCCAAAGACATGAAAAACTATTGCCCCATCGCCATACTCTCAGCCACCAGTAAGCTCCTCAAAAAGGCTGTTGCCTCACAACTCTCCCACTACCTACAGAGTTATGATGTTCTCTCCACTGCTCAACATGGCTTCAGGAGGGGACATAGTACATCGACTGCGCTTGCCATGGTTACCTCAGAGATCAGGTCTGGGACTGACCGAGGCAACCTGACCAGATCCATCTTCGTTGATCTTTCCAAGGCCTGCGACAGGGTTGACTATTCCCTCCTCCGCTCCACCCTCCACTCTCTCAGATTCTCCCCTTGTGCCCTCACCTGGTTCTCCAACTATCTTCTGGGATGGCAGCAATTCACCTGCTTTAACCACGCCCTCTTTGCCCTCTCCCCTATTAACTGTGAGGTCCCCCAGGAATCCCTTCTTGGACCGATCCTGTTCTCCCTCTACATAAACAAACTGCCCTCAGTTCCAATCCACGGGCACCCAACTCCATATGCAGATGACCTCATCATACCGTTCAGTTCCCAGGATCCTACTACCATCAACTCCAGACTTAACTCAGACTTCGATCATATCCAGATCTGGCTTGAGGAACGCAAGCTCACCATAAACCTGGACAAGACCCAGGCCATGCTCTTTGGTTCAGTGGCCAAAATCGCTTCCTGCACCACTCTCCTAGCTATCCATGGTGCAAATGGTGCCCTCCTGCCGGTCATTGACTCCATCAAGTACCTAGGAGTAACACTGGATCCGCAACTGGATCACACTGCACATCCCCGGAATATCTGCAAAACCACAAACGACAAGCTTGGACTTGCCTACAGAGCCAAAGACTGCCTCACCTCAGTGGCACAGCTTGCCATAGCTTGGGGTAAACTCCTTCCCACACTTTGCTATGGGCTTGTAGCCTTTGCACCAGTCCCAATTTCTAGCCTAGCAAAATGGGACACTGCCTATAACAATGTATATCACTTCACACTCACTGCCGCATGCCTTACGCATCGTTGTGAGCTCTACTCTCGGCTGGAATGGCTCCCCCCTGAAAAACACTGCGCCTTTGTCCTTGGCAACTTCGTGGATAACATAGTCAAAATGAATATTCCTTCCGCGCTTGCCCTTCCCCTCAATCATGGAACCCCTGCCTACCACTTGAGATCAAGTGCTGCTCAGCTCTGCCAGGTCCCTAAGACCCGCATCCTCACAGATGACAGGGCATTCTCCATCCACGCGCCGAGACTGTGGAACTCCCTACCTGCCCTAGTTCATGCCTCTCCATCCTTTCCCTGCTACAAAGCCTCCTTATGGACTTTCCTCAAAGCCGCCTCTGCCTGTCTGTGTGCTATATAGGCACCGAGTAGTCCCCTCTCTCACCTCTGACTCCTACTCACTAATTGGGAGATCATATGATGGCTCTCTGACTGTTGGTAATCTCTGCAGTGAACCAGCATTAGGCACTTTCCACCCCTTGGTTTGGAGAGGGGATTCCTGCCATATCAGCACTTGTTTCTAGCTGTACTAACTCGATGAACACTGTAGCTCAGGTTAGGCCCTCATGGCATGCTAATATACACACCGCACTTACATTTGTTTTGTTGTATGCTCTGCCTTGATGTTACCTGTTGCTATTCTACCTCTCCATTGCTGTTATGTATCTTGTTGACACACTGCTAACTCTCTGAGATGATGTACCTGTTCATATTTTACCCCTCACTGCCATTATGTATACCTGCTGGCATACTGCCTACTGTACCTATGTACAGCCACTGTACCATTTGGTGTACCTCCCACCTGACTGTGGGCCAGCACGCTACCGATTCTGTATTTTGTACTCAGTATCTTATGTACTGTAACCTCCCGGGTCGCTCCTGAAAATAGGCACTTGTTGTCTAGTGTGCTTACCTGGTTAACAAAAGCAAATAAATAAATAAATAGACAGTATCTTTAGAATGGAAGAAAAAGGGGAGATACGGTTGATGGGGGATCTGAATATGACAGATGTTAAGTGGAGTGCATTTGTAGCAGCCACTTCCAAGAGTGGGGTCATTCTAGAGGCCCTACAGGGGGCATGCCTTGCTTAAACAACTAGTATTGGAACCCACTTGAGAGGGAGCAATCTTAGACCTGGTATTCTCAAATGTAGATGCAGAGAGGATCACAGATTTAGAAGTGGGTAGCCATCTGGGAACTAGCAACCATCAAACAGAATGGTTCACGATAAACATAGCAGTAGAGTCAAGCCAAACAAAGGCAAAGGTACTTGACTTTAGAAGGACTGACTTTGCCAAAATGGATGAGTGCCCAAGGAATGTACTAGTAAATGGGGAGAAAGGAGGGGTGGAAGAACAATGGGGAATAATAAAAACTGCCATCACAGAGGCAACAAGCCTTTGTGTGAAGAAAATAAACAAAACAAAACAATGTAAAAAAAACACTGTGGTTCTCAAAGGAGGTGGCAGGGAAGGTTAGGGAGAAAAAGAAAGCATTCAGGAAGTACAAGGAATTACAGTAGGAGCAGGATAGAGAACTGGATCAATTAAAGCAAAAGGAAGCAGGGAAGGCAGTCAGAACAGCAAAGGCCCAAACTGAGGAAAATATAGCCAACTCAGTTAAGAAGTAGGATAAAACCTTTTATAGGTTCATCAGGGAGTGAAGGAAGACAAAGGGAGGGATAGTGAGGCTTAATAAAGGGGCGGGGGGGTGCTCAGAGGGTGACTGTGAAAAGACAGAGATACTGAAAAAATATTTTTGTTCAGTATTCACAAATAAAGAGGGGAGGTACATAAATCAAACAACAGAAACACTCTGGATATGGGGGTTGATACCTGCCCATTCACAGATGGAAGATTTCTGAAAGATCTCTTAAAACTGAAGGTGGACAAAGCAATGGGGCCTGACGGGATTCATCCCAGAATTTTAAAAGAACTAAGGGTAGAACTAGTGACACCACTGACTACCCTCTTTAACAAATCATGAGAAGACAGGGTGGTACCTGAGGACTGGAGGAGGGCAGATGTTATTCCACTTCACAAAAGTGGGAGCAGGGCAGAAGCAGGAAACTATAGACCTGTTAATTTAACCTCAGTGATAGGGAAAATGTTGAGTACCTAGAGGCCAGAGGGGCACAGGACCCAAGGCAGCATTGATTCACAGCGGCAAGGTCATGTCAGACAAATCTAATCGATTTATTTCGGTGACCAAAGTAATAGATCAGGGAGGGGCTGTGGACATGGCCTACCTAGACTTTAGCAAGGCATTTGACACAGTCCTACATAAAAGATTAATATACAAGTTAACCACCCTTGGATTGGGCCCAAGATGGTAGCCTGGGTAATAAACTGGGTGGAGAACAGGACACAGAGGGTAATAGTAAATGAAGTCCACTCTGAAGAAAGGGGGCTTACTAGTGGGGTACCGCAGGGTTCAGTTCTAGGACCGGTTCTCTTCAACGTCTTCATAAGTGACATTGCAGAGGGACTGGAAGGAAAAGTATGTCTCTTTGCAGATGACAAAGATCTGCAACAGGGTTGATACACAAGCTGGGGTGGAAAGAAGAGACTTGGTAAGGTTCGAGGAATGGTCAAATGTATGGCAGCTTAGATTCAATGATAAGTGGTGCAAAGTAATGCACCTGGGAAACAAAAACCATGGGGAAGAGTACACAATGAAGGGTGAGATATTAACAACAACAAAAATGGAAAGGGACCTGGGGGTAGTCATATCGGATGACCTAAAGGTGAGAAAGCAATGTGAGAGGGCAGTAAGGAGGGCTGAGGGGATACTGGGATGCATAGGGAGAGGCATCACCAGCAGAAAAAAGGAAGTTAGCCCTCTGTACAGCCAGCTGGTGAGACCCCATCTGGAGTACTGCATGCAGTTCTGGAGACCCAATCTCCACAAGGACATAGATAGGATGGAGGCAGTCCAGAGGAGGGCAACTAAAATGGTGCAGGGTCTGAAGAGAGACTTAAGGAGCTTAATAGGTATACCCTTGAGGAAAGGAGGGAGAGAGGGGACATGATAGAAACTTTCAAGTACTTCAAGGGAATCAACAAAGTCCAAGAGGGTTGTATCTTTCAGAAAAAGAGGTGTGCAAGAACAAGTGGGCACAACTTGAAGATAGAGGGGGGACTGCTCAGAGGTAATGTGAGGAAGTATTTTTTCACAGAGGATTGTGAATGCATGGAACGGCCTTCCTGAGGAGGTTGTGGAGTCAAAAACAGTGGGGGAATTCAAGAATGCATGGGACAGACATTAGGCAATTCTAGGGGGTGGGGGTAGGAGGAAGTAGGCTGTTGGTTAACTAGGATCTGCAGCTTATCCATTAGGTAGGGATACGGGCAGATTGGGTGGGCCAAGTGGTCCTTATCTGCTGTCAAATTCTATGTTTCTATGTTAATGAAGTAGTCTGTTCAAAATCTGTGTTGGGGTTCAAGAATAATCAGGACAGACACATGGGTATGGGAGGGGCAATGAGGATAATAAGAGGAGGGAGAAGACAAGTGACCACTGGGGGACTCTTTCTCATTAGGTAGTCAATGATAAGGGCAGAACAGATAGATAAAATGCTCATCCTCTGCTGTCAAGTCCTATGTTTTCATCTCCTGCATAGTCCTTCCCTCTGATAACACAGAGTATCCCAAAATGAAAGTGGAAGGCCAAACCCACAGTGGTGGGGTTCAAGAATGCATGGGACAGGAATAAGGGAATCTTATGGGAAGGGAAGGTTGGTGAATGGGCTGAAGATCAAGCAGAATATGCAGTGATACTACAGGCAGAGAAATGTGGGCATACTGGTTAGGCCAACTGGTCCTTAACTGTTCAAAAATTCTATGTTTTTAAGTGTCAATGTACTTTACATACTGCATTTTTCAAAAAATGTACAGGAGTGTTATAATGGAGCCTCTAAGCCATTATTTTCATTCTTTTCCCCCAACATGTTATCAGACTTGAAGTTGCTAAAAGTAAGCCCATCACCCTCAGAATAAAAATTCCTCCTCTGAGCCTTGGTTGATTCTTACCTACTGAAACCATGGTTTCATAGTTCTGCACCATCACTTCCATGTGAAGCTCCTTCTCCTGTTTGCTTAACATCTTCCATTCCTCTTCAGAAAAATCAACAACAATATCTTCAAAGGTTTCTGGTACCTGAAAGAACATGAGACATGTTTAATTGCTTTTGGTTTCACATTACATATTGTGTGTACATGACACATTGATAAATCAGCAACTTTTAAACAGGATGGGGATAGGTAAGGTTAAGATCCACAGTCTACAAGACTAAGATGCTTTTCCAGTACTCACAGAACAAGTGAAAACAGACAGAGATTGTAATGTAGGGCAGACAAGGAGGGAGTACAGATGGAATAATGATATTAGGAAGGTGATAGGTGGAGTCAGTCAAATGAGGGGAGAGATACTTAGCTAGTAGAAGAAGGCAGTCTGTCTGAACATCAGGCATCTTGGGAATAAAATGGGGGACCTACAGACAATGGTTATGGAAGCCCAGCTGGACATAGTTGTCATCATGAAAATGTTGGTGACACAAAATCCCATCTGAGATCTGGCTATCCAAATATGTGTCCTATTTTGAAGGGATATGAAAAACAGCAGGAGAAGGGGTTACGCTATACACTTAGACTATAAAAAAGCAATAGGGGAGAAGAATGTTTGGGGGTGGGGATAGAATGAATATGGATTCAGCTGATAGTTAAAATATGTAAGAACCTCAAAGTGCTGGTGATGGTGGCATAAAGATCACCAAATCAGTTCAGTGAGGGCTGTAGGGCATTTGCAAGACCACATCAGAAAGACAACCACTATGAAAACACAATCTTGATGCAGGATCTCCTACCAGATTGGGAAGTGTTGAGAGTTAGGAGTGCCAGGAACCAGGCTGTTGTAGATTCAATGCAGGATGGCTTCTTTGTACAATGAGTGATGGAGCTAACCAGAAATGGAGCCATCCTTGAATTGGTAGTGTCAAATCAGGACACAGTATAATAGGCCAGAGTAAAAGAGACCCTGGGGATGTGATAATTACTCAGCGTAGCACAGTTTTAGCCCTAGAAAGCCAGCACCTCAAGTCAAGGACAATGGTATTAGATATTAAGGCAGCAGTTTTTGAAGACATAGGGAAGATCCTCCATGACAAACTGAGGGAGTGGCAGGGACAGAGAGAGGGGAACATCAAAGTGAGTCTGACAGAAGTCACCAAAGCTTGTCTGAAGCAGGAAGGGAAAAGCACAAAATGAATAAATCCAATTTGGTATACAAGAGATGTTAGAGAAGCAGTAAGAGCAAAAAAGGTAGCATGAAAAATGTGCAAGGAGGATCAGACTGAGGGCAACAGGGAGGTATGCCTAGGAAAGCTAAAGGAGACCAATAATTTAATTCATTAATTTGAAAAGTTTCACCAGGAGAAACACTGAGAGCACATTTTCAGATGTGTCCTGGGGTAGAGGGTAGAAGGGAAAATAGACATGTGCAAATCAGTACAAAAGTTTTACACGTGCATTAAGAGTGCAAAATTATACAGGGTAACATAAACACAAGCACAGCATTATACCACAAATAAACATCAAGGTGCACCCTGAGAGGTACAGAGTGATTACAAAGTGTTACATACTGGTCAATGCATTATCAGACATACAGCAGGGGCTAACCCACCATGGTGGAGAACAATCAGAGGGGAGGAGATGAAAGGGAAGAGGCAGATGACAGGAGGAGGACAGGAAGAGAGGGGAGGAAGAAGCAGAGGGCAGGTAGGGGAGGAGGTTAAGGGGAGGTTGTAAGATCAGAAAATGAGGGGGAGAGAAGGAGGAGGAGAAAGGGAAGCAGTCAGGGCAGGTGCAGGAGGGTGGTGTGAGCACGAAGAAAGAGGGAAAAGAGGTGGCAAACCGGGTGGGAAGTGGGAGAGATTTCCAGAGTTTGGGAAGATGGTAAGAGAAAGCAGCTTGACCAGTTGAGGACCTTCTAGAAGGGACAGCTACAGTGTGTTGACTAGAGTGATGGAGGGAATAGGCAGAGTTAGAAGCAGTGGAGAGAAGAAAGGTAAGACGGGATGGAGTTCGCCAGTGTTTAGCAATAAGGGCAGAACCATGAGCTTTGACTTTCAGAGAAGGGAAACAGAGAGAGAGAGAGAGAGAGAGAAATAAAGGTGGCAGTGGTGGGTCTGGAGGGGTGGTGATCCAGGGCAAACCTGCAGAAAGAGTGGAAGGCGGTGTCCATTCTGCCCAGGGTAGACTTAGGAACACTGCCGTATATAATGTCACTGCAGTCAAAGAGGGAAGGGATCATTCTCTGAACAATCACTTTCCAGGCAAACAAAAGAATACAACTATGGTACCGTGAGTCAATGTGCCTGTTACACAAAGCCCTAATGCTCCATTTTCCGGTTTTGCTGTAGGGCATTAACATGGGCTTTTGAATGTGGCAGTACTTTGCACATGCAAGAGAGACTGAAGCCCTGCCACCACTATCAGATATAGATGAGGCCCTTCTGCAACCATCTGCATAGACATTTGCAATGTTGATGAGATGTATTCTATGCTGCTAATGACTGTGGCACTCAGCAGCCGGCAAGAGAATACTGTGGACATGGGAACGTTCCTCGGTGTTTCGGAAATTAGTGGCAATGTTTAATCAGTATGAATGGAATGAAAACTTCTGCATGAGTCATGAAACCTTTTACTTTAAATGGAGCAAAATACAACGTATAATAGGAAGACAGAACACCAATATGCATCAAGCTATTACATCCGAAGTAAGACTGGCTATTGCAATTTGGAAATGGGACACAAACAAGTATCGCTCCATTGGACACTTGTTTGGCGTATCTAGGATGGTGGTCTGCTCTGTTGTTTGTGAGGTTTGCAACACTGTCATGGACACTTGCATGCACATTATAACATCCCCTACAGGCACACAGCTACAAGACATCTTGGATGGCTTTGAGGAAAGATTTTGTTTATCACAAACAGCCAGTGCAATAGATGGCACCCAGATACTAGTTTAGGCACCCGCAAAAGATGCGGCAGACTTCTTCAACCATAAAGGCTGGTACTCTATAGCGATGTAGGCAGTGCTGGACCACCAGTGCTGCTTTCAGGATGTTAACACTGGATGGACTGGTAAAGTTCACAATGCCCGTATTCTTGCAAGCAGTGGACTGTATGCGAAGTCTATGGATCGGCTTCTTTTTCCCGTGAAATATGTTGGGTACAGGTGCCCATTCATTTACTTGGTGACCCAGCCTACCCATTGATGTCGTAGCTGATGAAGCCAGTCCCCAACAAGAAACCACACAATTGAGCAGAAATACTTTAACCACTGTCTGTCAACTGGCAGTATGGTAGTGGAGAATGCCTTTGGTTGGCTAAAGGGAAGATGGTGATGCCTGTTGAAAAGGCTTGATACACACATTTCCTTTGTTCCATCTGGGTGCTTGTGTGCTGAATTCTACACAACATTTGTGAGCAAAAGGGGATGTTTTTAATTTGGAATGGATTAGGGAGGCTGATGGTGAGGACTTGCAAAAGTCGTCAGACACTGAAATGCAAGACATGCAAAGGGGCACAGCTGGGGATCAGGCAAGACAAATCAGAAATGCTGTTGCTCAACATCTCAGCAGACAGTACAATGACTAAGGTAATTTGTGGCATGTACATACATTGGGCAATAAAGAGAACTGTGAAGGTACACCACAGTGGTTGTTTTCCATGTTTCATTACTGCACTGTTCTTGTTATGCGTCTAAAAAAGATCACATGTGTGGCCTGACAAGCAAGTATGGAGTCACTAGACAAACTGGCTGCACACAGCCATCCAGTGCATGACGTGGTTCTTGCATATCTGCAAGTCACACATATAGTATGAAAGTTGTTATCCTGGTGTTGGTGGATGGACGTGCAATGTTCGTTGCTATACGTGCCATGAATGCCATTATTTTCTCACAGAATGCAACCAGTATTCATGTCCTTCTGCCATTCGATTCACTTGGATTCCAAGGGAAGTCACTTATCGTTTCTTACTGTAGTTTATGGTGGAGCAAGCCAAAGTTCGGTCCTCCTGCCATCGACACCAACATGCTAGAGTAGAAACAGTACTCACGAAGAGAAGGGAGTGAGGGACATTACTAGTGGAGAGACTGAGCATGGTGTGGCAGGGGGAGGGATAATACTGGGAGAGGTGAGAAGGAAGAGGGAGGTTGGCAGTCAAACAGAAGGAGGGAGAAGGGCTCAATTGAGAAGGGCAGGAGGGAAGACACTGGGCAAATGGTAAAAGCACCGTCTTGAGTGGCCCCAGGAATGAGAACCTGGATGGGGTGGTGTTGACGGGCACGAGGAAAGAGGAAGGGGGGTGTACTGGTGTTGGGGGACTCCATAATCAAGGGGATCAGATGGGGCTGCAAGGGGGGATTGTCACAGTCAGATATGGGTGGAGTCCATACTGGTATTAAAGGCAGACAAAGCAGGATAGACAATTCTAAGGTGCGCAAGGAGGGGTAGGTGGAATATGCACAGTGTGGTACATGTGGGGACAAACGGCCTAGGAGGGGTAATGGTAGAGGTAGAAAGGGAGAGGTTACAGGAAGTGGGAAGGTTGTGCAAGGAGAATGAGGAGTCTGTGGCCTTCTTGGAAGTGCTTCCAGTACCCTGCCCAAGCACAGTGAGAAAGGAGAGGATTGGGGAGTTGAATGCATGGTTGGTAGAATAGTGTCAAACTAAGAGGTATGGGGTTGTGGGTGGCTGCGGCAGTACCTGGGATAATAATCTGTTAGCAAGGGATAGACTGTACCTGAGCAGGGAGGGGAAGGAGGTATTAAAGCAAGAACTGGGGAGGTATACTGCGACAAAGGTGGATTTAAACAAGTTAGGGTGTGACAAACAGACAGCAGGTAGGCAGGGATCTGATAGAGTGGAGTCACAGTCTACCCCCCAGGCTAGCACGGAAGGAGTCAGTGTGGCCGAAAAGGGAGGGAGTAGAAGGGAGGAGATGAAGGGTGATGAAGAGAAGGAGCAGGATGGAGTGTGGTCTTGCTAAATGCAAGAAGCTTAGGCAACAAATCCACTGAGCTACAGGCACTCTTGGTGGTGTGGAAGGTGGATATTGTGTCTGTCATAGAAATGTGGGCAACTGAGCACCAGGACTGAGATCTGACAATCCCAAGGTACAAGTCATGCAGGAAGGACCATGGGGGGGTGGCAGTCTATGTGAGGGACGGGATCAAATGCACAAGGGACAAGGGGGGAGGAAAGGAGAACAGAGGTAATCTGGCTGCAGCTCATACACTCAAAAGGTAGGACACAGGTTTGGGGTGGTATACAGGCCACCATCCCAGTCTGAGAAGCTTGACAGGGAATTAGTGGGACAAATTAGAAAGTTATGTAAAAAAGGGAAGGTGGTCATCGTGGGGGATTTCAACTTGCTGGGGGTTGACTGGAGCATTCCAGTCACCATCAGTGCTAGGGAGCAAGTGCTCCTGAATGCGATCCATGAGGGTCTCCTGATGCAGTTGGTTAGTGGACCTACTAGGCTAAAGAACACGTTAGATCTGGTATTTTTGAATGGGGAGGCAGTAAGGGAAATAAGGGTGGTGGACACATTAGCTGACAGCAGTTACCAAATGGTGTGGTTTAATATCATGATGTATAGGGAGCCAGAGAACTCAGTAACTAGGATGGTAAACTTAAGGGGGTGGACTTTGGGAGGATGCAGAAAGTATTGAAAGGGAAACTGGAGGGCATAAGACAGGAGCCGGACATAGAATAAACATGGGATATTATTAAACAGGGGATTACAGAGATGAAGAAAGCCTGCACCGAGACACAGAAGATATTATTAAATGGGGGATTACAGAGGTGAAGGAAGCCTGCATTGAGACACAGTGGATATTATTAAATGGGGGATTACAGAGATGAAGGAAGCCTGCACTGAGATACAGAGGATATTATTAAACAGAGTGTAACCCCCAGGTGGTGCGATCCCAAGGGCTACTACTCCTGCCTGCTTGACTACTGACAGGTTGAGGGGCCTAGGTTCTATGGCGGGTGCCTCCACCCAGAGGTCAAGGTTTGTAGTGGTTAGACTAGCTTGATCACAACCCTCTGGGACACCGTGACCCCCTTTGGTTCCTTCTAGTGGCTCACTCAGTACACAGCAGTTACAGCTCCAATACCCTACGTATACACACTGTTCACTCATAAAGTACCACTTACCCTCGAGACTGATTCTGCAGCACGTCTCTGAGGACCCACTGTAAAATTAGGTTAAACAACATGCACAGCAAAATACAATACTGTTTCCATAAGCACCAACACCACAGACAGTATACAGTATAACAACAACAAATCTGATTTATTTAGAGGACAGTAACATGGGAGAGGGCAATCAGGTTAATTGGTGGCATTAAATCATAGTACTGTGCACACATACAGGGTCTGAAAAGTCACAATCTGGGTACCCAGGTTGGGGGGTGCTAGTCAGGTCCGTTGCCCGGGGTTGGCCAGCGGGTGCAGATGGATAGGGCCCTGTAGGAGAAAATATATGCGCAGCACCCAATTGTAATCAGGAGCCAGATGGCTCAGTCCATGAAGCAATGAAACAGCAAGAATTAGATGACACACTTGTGATTGAAAACAGGCGGCTACAGGGGAATACCCCGACTTGTACTCACAATACCCAAGCTGAAAACCAGATGGTGGACGTTCTTCTGGATTGCCAGAACAACAAGGCATGGAGACAAAGTCCTTGTGACTGGACCCCACTGCAGTTGATAGCAAACGGCTTTAGTCCGAGACAAGCTGAGGTTTGCTTCCAGCTTCAACACACAGCACTGGGGATTGGAAATAGTGATTCCCCACAAGCACTATGCACATTCATATGTAAAAGGAAAGTACTATACCAGGCAGGCTGCTCCCAAATACCCGGGAGCACACACAGCAGCTTCAGTTCCTGACAGACCGAGCACAATTCAGCAATTTCTCCAGTCTTCTACAGGTTTAGCCTGGTTTCTACACGTCTAGTGCGTCTTTCTCTTCACAACTCAGATTCAGTCCAAACTGTCACTCACAGAGGCTGCAGACTGAAACTCAGGGCCTCACACGTGCTTCCCGCGCGAAACTACACACTGCAGAAGCACAGAGCTCCTTATCACTTCACAGTCACAACTGATCTAATCTTTCCAGTCACAGGGTATTTCCTTTAGCTCCACGCCATTCTGTTGGCTGGTTCAGCAGTCACTCACAATAAGACTCCCTATGTTGGTGGAAAAAGGTGCCAAGGTTAAAACTACATTTCCCAGAGTAACTGCCCATACAATCCCCTTGTGGCTGGCTCAAAATTGAGAGTCCAAGTTCCAATTTGTCCACAGGCTCCATTTTAGGGTCTCTCTATCATCCTGATTGGTCCAAGTCAGCTATTCAGAACCAAAATGAAAGAGCTACACTGAAACAGTTTGTGCTGAAAGGAAGACAGGTTAGACAAACTACATTTTTCTCAGTCACTCTAAATGATTTCTGGCAAACAGTTATATCTTTCAACAAAGTCCCCTCTGCACATGTAGCAACGGCAGAAACGGAGCGAATTGACAGCAGCCTGGGCAGGATTTGGGCATTAGAACACAAAGTCCCCCCATACAAACTAATTAAATCTGCAAGCCGACAGCTCTTAAAGAGACAGTAAATGGACGCTCAAATAGTACTCACTTGGAACCACATTTAAACAGCTCAAACGCCGAACACTGCCCAGACTTGGAGCATTCAGGCAAGCTCCTGGAAGACTTTTGGGAACCCCCATTTGCAGGGGGGGTCACAGGAGGATTACAGAGATGAAGGAAGCCTGCACCGAGATACAGAGGATATTATTAAATGGAGGATTGCAGAGATGAAGGAAGCCCACACGGAGACACAGAGGATATTATTAAACGAAGGATTACAGAGGTGAAGGAAGCCTGCACGGAGACACAGAGGATATTATTAAACAGATGATTACAGAGGTGAAGGAAGCCTGCACCGAGACACAGAGGATATTATTAAATGGGGGATTACAGAGGTGAAGGAAGCCTGCACGGAGACACAGAGGATATTATTAAACAGATGATTACAGAGGTGAAGGAAGCCTGCACCGAGACACAGAGGATATTATTAAATGGGGGATTACAGAGATGAAGGAATCCTGCACCAAGACACAGAGGAAGAGAAGCAGAGCAAGGAAACCGGGCTTTTTTTTGTTTGTTTGTTTTGTGAGTTTTTATGAATGGGGAACTGATTCCTTTTTAGATATATACCTTACGATATTTTAATTGTGTTTGTAATTGTGAAGGTTTTTAACCATACAATAAAATTCTTTGATTGAAACGGAGGATTACAGAGGCGAAGGAAGCCCGCACCGAGACACAGAGGATATTATTAAACGGAGGATTACAGAGGTGAAGGAAGCCTGCATGGAGACACAGAGGATATTATTAAATGGAGGATTACAGAGGTGAAGGAAGCCTGCATGGAGACACAGAGGATATTATTAAACGGAGGATTACAGAGGTGAAGGAAGCCTGCACGGAGACACAGAGGATATTATTAAACAGATGATTACAGAGGTGAAGGAAGCCTGCACCGAGACACAGAGGATATTATTAAATGGGGGATTACAGAGATGAAGGAATCCTGCACCAAGACACAGAGGAAGAGAAGCAGAGCAAGGAAACTGGGCTTTTTTTTGTTTGTTTGTTTGTGTTTTTGTTTTTGGTTTTTAAATGGTATGACAGAGCGAGGGTGCTTCAATCTTTTGAAATTTCTTGAAGACTTCATGTAACATCGCCACCACACCATTTATCAAGCCAATTTTAATTTTATACCAAATTAAACAAATTTTGCTTAAAGGGAGACCATATTAGATTGTGCATCTCCATCGCATTTCCAGATGTACACACAGCTCTGTCTAGCCTACCAAACTCCAGCATTTTTCCCTCCATTCTTCCTTAGAAGGAGCTTCCACTTTTTTCCAATGCTGGAGTATTACCTTGCCAGCAATTCATATACCAATATTCCAAAGGATCCTTTGTGTTCCCCGTGGGTCCCTAACTTGGCTCAAATCAATTTTATAGCCAAGTATTGCAATTCCAGGATCAAAGGGGAACAACAGACCCAATGGACTCCCCAGTAAAGACCATATATATTTCCAAAGTGTATAAGTTTCACACACTTAAACAACATATGGGATAAGGAGCCCCTTTCATTCTGACATTTTTGGCAGAATTGCAAAATAGTGTTATCTATCTTATGCAATCTAATAGGTGTGAGGTAAGTGCTATGAACTATACTAAAGTAAATTTGGCAAGGAAACCATGCTGGTTGAACAGAGAGGTAGTGGAGGTGGTAAGGTCAAAACAAGAGGTGCACCAGAGGTATAGGGGAACAGGGAAGGAAGGGGACAGGGAGGAGTATGCAAGATGGTCCAGGGAGGTGACCAGAAAAGTGAGAGAAGCCAAGGCCCAGTGGGAACTGAGATTAGCCCAGGAATTGATGGGGAGGAGAGAAATACTTTTTCAGATACATCAGGGAGAAAAGGAAGTGCAAAGAGACAACAGTGAGGATACCAAAAGGGTGGACAGTGAATGGAAAAGGGGGAGGAGCAGGCAGAAACACTGAATGAATACTTCTGCTCAGTATTCCCAAAAGAAAAAAGGGGAACCACTACCACCATGGGCTGGGAAGGTGGGGATTGGGGGAGAAGAGGTGGCAGATGGAAGGATTAAGGGAGTTAAAGTCCAAATGGGACTTAGGGTAGACAAGGCACCATAGCCTGAAAGTATCCACCCAGGGTGCTGAGGGAGATGGCAGTGGTGTTGCCAGAGCCACTGGTGGATCTGTACAGCACCTCACTGGGGTCGGAATGTGTGTCACTGGTGGATCTGTATAGCACCTCACTGGAGTCGGGATGTGTGTCACTGGTGAATCTGTACAGCACCTCATTGGAGTCAGGATGTGTGTCACTGGTGGATCTGTACAGCACCTCATTGGAGTCAGGATGTGTGTCACTGGACTGGAAGATGGCACATTTATTTATTTACTGAATTATGTTGACCTAGTAGGCCCACTGAAACTGGAAGTCCCTTTTTCAGGGGCGACCTGGGGAAGGGGGAATACAGATGCTAACCAAATGAAACTGAACAAGATTAAGCTGTTGGTGGTATTCCTAGTGAATGGAGGAAATTTGGCAGGATGCTGGGGAAATTCACCTACTCTTTTTGAGAAGTGCCATGGGATCTTTAACGTCCACCTGAACAACCACCAGAACAGGCAGATGGGTCCTCGGTTCAACATCTCATTTGAAAAACGGCACCTCAGGAGTGCAGAACCCTCTTCATGCTGCACTACAGTGTAAGTATTGGGATATTAACCCAAGTGCCTGGTGTGGAGATAGAACCCACAGCCTTCTGAGCTCCCAGACTCAGAGGCAAGTGTGCTACCTGCTGAGCCACTGACACTGACAATGAGTGCCATTACACAAGAGCGGACCAAGGGATGAACCAGGTAATTATCGTCCGGTAAGTCTCACCTCCATAGTGTGCAAACTCATGGAAACAATACTAAAGGAAAGACTGGTGTCGTGCCTAGAGGACAACGGCTTCGAGGATGTGAGGCAGCATGGGTGTATTTCGGGGAAATCCTGTCAAACCAACCTGACACAATGTTATGACTGGGCGACAGGTAAGCTGGATAAGGGTCATTACTTGGACTTCAGCAAAGCCTCTGATTCAGTGGCTTGGGGAGAAGCTAACTGGTGTAAGGGTAGGGGCAAATATGATGAACTGGATTATAAGTTGGCTGAATGGAAGGCTGCAACAGGTGGTGGTGGGAGGGGAGCTCTCGACTCCTAAGCCGTTGATGAGAGGGGTGCCACAGGGCTCTGGGCTGGGACTAGTATTATTTGGGCTCTTCATATCAGCCATTGTGCATGGTGCATGAGGTGGTGAGCAAGGTAAGTCTGTTCACAGATAACACCAAAATGGGAGCAGTGGTGGATGAAGAGGAGGGATGGAAGCAACTGCAGGAGGACCTAAGCAAGCTAGAGGAGTGGTCAGAGAGGTGGCAGCTGAGGTTCAATGCAAAGAGACGTATGGTTATGAACTTTGGGGTGAAGAACCCAAGGACAGAATACTGGCTGGGGGGTAAGCTGGGGATCTCTGAGGAAGAGAAGGACCTAGGGGTAATGGTAACAGGAACCATGAACAATACTGTCCAGTGCAGGAGAGCAGCTGCAAAAGCGAACAAAATGCTGGGTAACATAGTGAGGGGGGTTTCATGCAGGCAAACAGAGGTGATCTTACATAGAAACATAGATTTTGACAGGTGATAAGGACCGCTAGCCCACAGATTCTGCCCATTTCCCTACCTAATGGGTAAGCTGCAGATCCTAGTTAACCAGCAGCCAACTTCTTCCTACCCCCACCCCCTAGAATTGCCTTATGACTGTCCCATGCATGCTTGAACTCCACCACTGTTTTTCACTCCACAACCTCCTCCGGAAGGCCGTTCCATGCATCCACAACCCTCTCTGTGAAAAAATACTTCCTTAAATTACCTCTCAGCGCCCCCATCTTCAAATTGTGCCCCCTTGTTCTTGCACACCTCTTTTTTTGAAAGATGCTACCCTCTTGAACTTTGTTGATTCTCTTGAGGTACTTGAAAGTTTCTATCATGTCCCCCCTCTCCCTCCTTTCCTCGAGGCTAACATACAGTATTAAGCTCCTTAAGTCTCTCTTCATATGTCTTCCGGTGCAGACCCTGCACCATTTAAATAGCCTTCCTCCAGACAGCTTCCATCCTGTCTATGTCTTTGCGGAGATTGGGTCTCTAGAACTGTATGCAGTACTCCAGATGGGGTCTCACCAACTGTCTGTACAGAGGGATAATAACTTCCTGTGTTCTGCTGGTGATGCCTCTCCCAATGCATCCCAGTATCCCCCCAGCCCTCCTTGCTGCCCTCTCACATTGCTTGCCCACCTTTAGGTCATCTGATATGACTACCCCTCGGTCCCTTTCCATTTTTGTTGTTGTTAGTATCTCACCCCCCATTGTGTACTCTTCCCCTGGGTTTTTGTTTCCCAGGTGCATTACCTTGCACTTCTTAGCACTGAATCTAAGCTGCCATACATTTAACCATTCCTCTAACCTTGCCAAGTCCCTTCTCATCCTTTCCACACCACCTTGTGCATCAACTCTGTTGTAGATCTTTGTGTCATCTGCAAAGAGACATACTTTTCCTTCCAGTCCCTCTGCAATGTCACTTATAAAGACATTGAAGAGGACCGGTCCTAATACTGAACCCTGCGGTACCCCACTAGTAACCCCCCTTTCTTCAGAGTGGACTCCATTTACTATTACTCTATGTGTCCTATTCTCCAGCCAATTCTTTACCCAGGCTGTCATCTTGGGACCCACTCCCAGGCTGGCTAACTTGTATATTAATCTTTTGTGTGGGACTGTGTCAAATGCCTTGCTAAAGTCTAGGTAGGCCATGTCCACAGCCCCTCCCTGATCTACTACTTTGGTCACCCAGTCAAAGAAGTCTATCAGATTTGTCTGGCATGACCTTCCCGCTGTGAATCCGCGCAGCCTTGGGTCCTGTGCCCCACTGGCTTCTAGATACTCAACAATTCTTTCCTTCAGAAGTGATTCCATAATTTTCCCTACCACTGAGGTTAAACTAACAGGTCTGTAGTTTCCTGCTTCTGCCTTGCTCCTACTTTTGTGAAGGGGAATCACATCTGCCATCCTTCAGTCCTCGGTACCACCCATCCTCCCATGATTTGTTAAAGAGGGTAGTCAGTGGTGTCACTAGTTCTACCTTAGTTATTTTAGAATTCTGGGATGAATCCCATCAGGCCCCATTGCTTTGTCCACCTTCAGTTTTAAGAGTTCTTTCAGAACCCTGTCTTCTGTAAATGGGCTGGTATCAACTTCTGTATCCAGAGTGTTTCTACTGCTTGTTTTAGGTACCTCCCCCTCTTCCTTTGTAAATACTGTGCAAAAATATTCGTTTAGTATCTCTGCCTTTCCACAGTCACCCTCTGCCCATCCTCCTTCCCCTTTATTAAGCCTCACTAACACTCCCTTGGTCTTCCTTCGCTCCCTGATGTACCTATAAAAGGTTTTATCCCCCTTCTTAACTGAGTTGGCTATCTTTTCCTAAGTTTGGGCCTTTGCTGTTCTGATTGCCTTCCCAGCTTCCTTTTGCTTTAACTGATACAGTTCTCTGTCCTGCTCCTTCTGTGATTCCTTGTACTTCCTGAATGCTTTCTTTTTCTCTTGAACCTTCACTGCCACTTCCTTTGAGAACCATAGTGGTTTCTTATATCGTTTCGTTTTGTTTATTTGCTTCACACAAAGGCTTGTTACCTCTGTGATGGCAGTTTTTATTATTCCCATTGTTCTTCCACCCTCCTTCCTGCCCATTTGCTAGTGCATTCCTTAGGCACTCACCCATTTTAGCAAAGTCAGCCCTCCTAAAGTCCAGTACTTTTGCCTTTGTATGCTTGACTCTATTGCTGTGTTTATTGTGAACCATACTGTTAGTGGTCGCTAGTTCCCAGATGGCTACCCACTTCTACATCTATGATCTCTCTCTTCATCTCCATTTGAGAGAACCAGGTCTAAGATTGCTCCCTCGAGTGGGCTCCAATACTAGTTGTCTAAGGCATGCCCCTGTAGGGCATCTAGAATAACCCACTCTTGAGTGGCTGCTGCAATTGCACTCCAGTTAACATCTGGCATATTCAGATCACCCATCAGCAATATCTCCCCTTTTTCTGCCATTCTAAGTATTCTTTCTATCATTTCCTTGTCCATTTCCTCCCCCTGAGAAGGGGGTCTGTATACAACCTCTGTGCGGATTGTGGTGCCAGTGCCAGTCTCCAAATTTACCCACAGTGCTTCTTCTCCTCCCTGTTTTCCCTTTTGTTCTGTTGCTTTGATTACTTCCCTTATGTAAAGAGCTCCTCCTCCTCCCCTTTTACCCTCCCTGTCCCTACTGTAGATAGTGTATCCTTGTACGTTTACACCCCAGTCATGGTTTTGTGTGTACCATGTTTCTGTGACTGCCACGATATCCAGATGTTCCTCCTCCATCAAGGCCACTAATTCAGGAAGCTTGTTACTCAGACTATGGGCATTGGTACTCATTGCTCTCCATTTTTGATGGCTTTACCTTCTTTGCAGCATCCCCACTGACCTTTCTACCTCGGTCTTTTCTCATTTAGTACCCTGTTTTGTAGGGAGAGGCTGGGATTTTCCTGCTGCTTATCAGTGCCTCCTCCTTGACTAGTTTAAAAACTTGCCAATGAAGCATTTAAACCGATTGCTCAAAAGACTTGTTCCCTTCATGGACAGATACAGACCATCCTGCCAGTATAGGCTGGTGTCCCTCCAGGTGGAACCCCAGTCCCCAATGAAGCCATACCCCTGTGCTCCACACCATTTTTTCAACCATTCATTAAATTGCATGGTGCAAAGTACCCTCGCCTCACTCATGCCATTGACAGGCAGCGCCTCAGAGAAGGATACTGTATGTGCTACTTGTCTTAGGCCCCTCCCCGATTCTACAAAGTCCTTCTGCACTGCTCTAATCTCATGATGAGCCAAGTCATTTGTCCCTAGGTGGACAATGATGTCCAGCTCAGACTCCCGTGCAGCTGTTCTCGTGATCCTGAGGATGCACTTCCCGTCTCTCCAAGCCATGGCACCAGGCAGGCACCTTACTTCAGTTTTCCCTGCTCCCCCCAGTTCTATCCCCTAATAATTGAGTCCCCACTAAGACTGCTTCCTTTCCTTGTGGTGTCCTCTGCCTCCTTCCTGTGGGCCTCCCTTGTGACAGTTGTCCTCAGCCTCCTTAGTCTCCTCTGCAGGTGCATCCATAGGGAAGCTATGCTCCCCCAGAGTGGTGTATGGATTGTGGTGTGGAACAACTGACTGGGTGTGCCTCTGTTACACCATCCTCACCCTCCCTGAGTCCACTGTGGTCCAACTGCTGTGCTTTCCGCAACCTCTGAGGTAGTGGTGGTGGCTCTGGTGCTCCCTGGATGGGGGAGGTTCCCTTCCTACCATCCAGTGTGGCCTGGGGGAAGGTTCCCTTACTACTGTCCAGTGTGGCCTGAAGACAGACAACTTCCTCCCTCAGGGCAGAGAGTTGTCTGCAAACAAGGCAGCATCTCAGCCTCCAGAAAGACTCCCGGAAGACTGCTGCCCCACAGCCATTACATTTCACTACTCCCCACATTTTTTTTGTGTGTGTGTGGGTGTGTGATTGGTTTGTTATATAGAAATATATATATTATACAATGTGTATGCTTATATTGTCAGTGCAGTGTGCTAGAGAGGATATGACAGTGATATACACCTTGCACTCTTGAGGAAATGATGTCAGAACCCCAGGTATAAAGGAACTATGTCCAGGGGTGGGAAGGGGTTGGGCCTAAACTGTGCCCTCACAAAATAATCAGCTAAAGCTCTGACACACTGCGATGGGTGCCTTCCGTCAGCAAGATGCCCTACAACAATTTGACAGAGAAAATACCCTGCTAATCAAACAGAAAAATCCACACATTCAAGTCAGACACAGGTAAACCTCCCAGCCCCAAAACAGGACTGGTGGTTTGTGCTCTGAAAGCAGTCAGCCCCAAAATAAGTCAGCTGTGCTTTAAACTCTTCCTGCACTGAAAATCTTAAAATTGTAACAAACACAAACGTAAACCTAGATCCACCTCCTCTGTTGCTTGAAAGACTGTCTTTCCTGTTTCACACTGCAGGTTTTGCTATGAAAACTCCTTAACCACAGTAACTTATTTAAAAATAGTTTAACTATCACAAACTCCTATGCACCAGTAAATTATTTAAAAATAGTTTCTGTCCCAAAATCTAGTAGTCAATCCGCTACCCCAAGGGACAACAAAATGCAGTATTCAAACACTTGTGAAGTTACTTACAAGTTAGCAGAGTTTGCAAGCTCCTTTTTCAACTCCTCAGTCACCTGTAATTTATTTAAAAATACTTTAACTCTCAGAAAATCCTAGTAGACAATCTAGCTACCTCCAGGGGTCTACCCAAATGCAGTATTTAAATCCTTCTGAAGTTACTCACAAGATAAACAGAGTTTGCAAACCCCTTCTTGGTTAAACACTAAATATGTGAATAAAAAGCAATTACCAAGGGTAGTTAGTTTCACCTCCCACAGAATTAAGCAAAAGTGCACGTTGTTGCAGATATCAAGTGCAATATAGAATTTCTCACATAGCTCACAGCTGAATAAAGAAGTAGTGTCCTTCCAGGTCAAGAAGATGTGCTTTGTGTCTCTAAATATTGCAGCCTCCAGTAACTTACAGTAATCTTATCTAGTCTGGATATCTCCACCCAGGGCAATTTGTTGACCATGGTTATGATGCAGCCTTTCCTGTTCCAATACAACACTTTGTGGTCTGAAAACAATTTCCTGCACCTGAGGCTGTCTGTGTTTCAATTCACACTGCAGGTTTTGCTATGACAACTCCTTAACCACTGTAACTTATTTAAAAATAGTTTAACTATCACATAGAAACATAGAATTTGACGTCAGATAAGGACCGTGTGGCCTACCTGGTCTGCCCATTTTCCTACCTAACAGATAAGCTGCAGATCCTAGTTAACCAACAGCTTACTTCCTCCTACCCCCCACTAGGACTGCCTTATGCCGGTCCGATGCATTCTTGAATTCCTCCACTGTTCTTAACTCTACGACCTCCTCAGGGAGGCTGTTCCATGCATCCACAACCCTCTCTGTGAAAAAATACTTCCTCACATTACCTCTGAGCCGTCCCCCCTCTATCTTCAAATTGTGTCCCCTTGTTCTTGCATCTCTTTTCTGGAAGATGCTACCTCTTGGACTTTGTTGAGTCCCTTGAGTACTTACAAGTTTCTACATCCCTCTCTCCTTCTTTCCTCAAGGGTAACATATTAAGCTCCTTTAGTCTTTCTTAGTATGTCTTCTGCAGACCCTGCACCATTTTGGTCTCCTCCTCTGGACAGCCTGCACTCTGTCTATGTCTTTGGGAGATGGGTCTCCAGAACTGCACACAGTACTCCAGATGAGGGTCTCACCAACTGTCTGTACAGAGGGATAACAACTTCCTGTTTTCTACTATTGATGCCTCTTCCTATGCATCCCAGTATCCCCCAGCCTTCCTTACTGCCTTCTCACATTGCTTGCCACCTTTAGGTCACCTGATATAATTACCCCAGATCCTTTCTATTTTACTGTTGTCAATATCTCACCCCCATTGTGTACGCTTCCTCTGGTTTTGTTTCCATGTGCATTACTTTGCACTTCTTTGCACTGAATCTGAGCTGCCATACATTTGACCATTCCTCCAACCTTGCAAGTCCCTTCTCATCCTTTCCACTCATCTTGTGTATCAACCCTGTTGCAGATCTTTGTGTCATCTGCAAGAGACATACTTTTCCTTCCAGTTCCTCTGCAATGTCACTTATAAAGACATTAAAAAGGACCGGTCCCAGTACTGAACCCTGTGGTACCCTACTAGTAACCCTCCTTTCTTCACTGTAGACTCCATTTACTACTACCCTTTGCGTCCTGTTGTCTAGCCAATTTTTTATCCAGGCTACCTCCTTGGAACCCACTCCAAGGCTGGCTATCTTGTGTATTAATCTTTTGTGTGGGACTGTATCAAATGCCTCGCTAAAATCTAGGAAGGCCATGTCCACAGCCCCTCCCTGGTCAACTACTTTGGTCACCCAGTCAAAGAAATCTATTAGATACATCTGACATGACCTTCCCATCATGAATCCATGCTGCCTTGGGTCCTGTGCCCCACTGGCCTCTAGGTACTCAACAATTCTTTCCTTCAGAAGTGATTCCATCATTTTCCCTACCACTGAGGTCAAACTAACTGGTCTGTAGTTTCCTGCCTCTGTCCTGCTCCCACTTTTGTGAAGAGGAATCACATCTGCCCTCCTCCAGTCCTCGGGTACCACCCCATCCTCCCATGATTTGTTAAAGAGAGTAGTCAGCAGTGTCACTAGTTCTACACTTAGTTCCTTTAGAATTATTGGGTGAATCCCATCAGGCCCCATTGCTTTGTCCACCTTCAATTTTATTAGTTCTTTCAGAACCCTTTCTTCTGTAAATGGACTGGTATCGACCCCCGTCTTCAGCGTGCTTCTCTTGTTTGGTTTAGGTAACTCCCCCTCCTCTTCCTTTGTGAATACTGAGCAGAAATATTCGTTCAGTATCCCTGCTTTTTCACTGTCACCCTCTACCCACATTCCCTCCCCTTTATTAAGCTTCAGTATCCCTCCTTTGGTCTTTTCTGCTCCTAATGTACCTATAAAGGTCTTATCCCCTTCTTAATAGAACTGGCCATCCTTTCCTCGGTTTGGGCCTTTGCTATTCTGACTGCCTTCCTGCCTCTTTCTGCTTTAACTGATAAAGTTCTCTGTCCTGCTCCTTCTGTGTTTCCCTATATTTCCTGAATGCTGTCCTTTTCTTCTTAACCTTCCCTGTCACCTCTTTTGAGAACAATAGCGTTTTTTTCCTTCGTTGTGTTTTATTGATTTGCTTTACACAAAGGCTTGTTGCCTCTGTGATGGCTGTTTTGATCACTCCCCATTGTTCCTCCACCCCCTCCTTCTTGCCTGTTTGCTAGCACTTTTCTGAGGCGCACTCTCATTTTCCCAAAGTCAGCCCTCCTAAAGTCCAGTACTCTCGCTTTTGTATGGCTTGATTGTATGGCTGTGTTTATCGTGAACCACACTGTTTGGTGGTTGCTTGTTCCCAGATAGCTACCCACTTCTAAATCTGAGATTCTTTCTCCATCCCCATTTGAGAGTACCAGGTCTAAGATTGCTCCCTCCTGAGTGGGCTCCAATACTAGCTGTCTGAGGCATGCCCCTATGCGGCATCAAGAATGACCCTGCTCTTGGATGTGCCTGCAGCAAAGGTGCTCCAGTTAACATCTGCATATTCAGGTCCCCATCAACAATATCTCCCTTTTTCTGCCATTCTAAGAAAGCCTTCTATCATTTCCTTGTCCATTCCCTCCCTGAGATGGGGTCTGTATACAACCCCATGCGGATTGTGGTGCCATTTCCTGTCTCCAGGGTGACCCAAAGTGCCTCATCTGCTCCCTGTTTACTCTTTTGTTCTGTTGCTTTGATCCCTTCCTTTACATAGAGAGCTACTCCTCCTCCTCTTTTACCCTCCCTGTCCCTCCTGTAGATTGTGTATCCTGGTATGTTGACATCCCAGTCATGGTTCTCCGTGTACCATGTTCCTGTGACTGCCACAATATCCAGGCAACCCTCTTCCATCAAGGCCACTAGTTCAGGGAGCTTGTTACACAGACTACAGGCATTGGTACTCATCACCATCCACTTTTTGATAGCCTTACCCCTTTTAGCCCCATTTCTGTCCTTACTGCCTTTGCCTTTTTTTACATTTAAATCTGTTCTGCTTCCTAATAACTTCTGCACCTTGGTGTTTACCTCACTAATCACCATGTTTTGTGGGGGGAGGTTGGGATTTCCCTCCTCCTTTTCAGTGCCTCCCCCCTTGGCTAGTTTAAATGCTTGCCAATGAAGCATTTAAACCACTCACCTAGGATCCTGGATCCCCTCCGGACAGATGCACCCCATCGCACCAGTATAGGTCTGCATCCCTCCAGGTGGCTCCCCAGACTCCAATGAAGCCAAAACCCTGAGCTCCACACCAGTTTTCCAACCACTCATAGAAACATAGAATTTGACAGCAGATAAGGACCGTGTGGCCCACCTAATATGCCCATTTTCCTACCTAACAGAAAAGCTGCAGATCCTAGTTAACCAACAGCTTACTTCCTCCTACCCCCCACTAGGACTGCCTTATGCCTGTCCCATGCATTCTTGAATTCCCCCACTGTTCTTGACTTCACTACCTCCTCAGGGAGGCTGTTCCATGCATCCACAACCCTCTCTGTGAAAAAAATACTTCCTCACATTACCTCTGAGCCGTCCCCCCTCTATCTTCAAATTGTGCCCCCTTGTTCTTGCACATCTCTTTTTCTGAAAAATGCTACCCTCTTGGACTTTGTTGATTCCCTTGAGGTACTTGAAAGTTTTTATCATGTCCCCTCTCTCCCTTCTTTCCTCAAGGGTATACATACTAAGCACCTTTAGTCTTTCTTCATATGTCTTCTGGTGCAGACCCTGCACCATTTTGGTTTCCCTCCTCTGGACAGCCTCCACTCTGTCTATGTCTTTGCGGAGATGGGGTCTCCAGAACTGCACACAGTACTCAGATGGGGTCTCACCAACTGTTTGTACAGAGGATAACAACTTCCTGTTTTCTACTACTGATGCCTCTTCCTATGCATCTCAGTATCCCCCAGCCTTCCTTACTGCCTTCTCACATTGCTTGCCACCTTTAGGTCATCTGATATAATTACCCCAGGTCCTTTCTATTTTACTGTTGTCAGTATCTCACCCCCATTTGTATGCTTCCCCTGGGTTTTGTTTCCCATGTGCATTACCTTGCACTTCTTTGCACTGAATCTGAGCTGCCATACATTTGACCATTCCTCCAACCTGCCAAGTCCCTTCTCATCCTTCCACTCCATCTTGTGCATCAACCCTGTTGCAGATCTTTGTGTCATCTGCAAAGAGACATACTTTCCTTCAGTTCCTCTGCAATGTCACTTATAAAGACATTAAAAGGACCAGTCCCAGTACTGAACCCTGCGGTACCCCACTAGTAACCCTCCTTTCTTCACTGTAGACTCCATTTACTACTACCCTTTGCATCCTGTTGTCTAGCCAATTTTTTATCCAGGCTACCTCCTTGGAACCCACTCCAAGGCTGGCTATCTTGTGTATTAATCTTTTGTGTGGGACTGTATCAAATGCCTCGCTAAAATCTAGGAAGGCCATGTCCACAGCCCCTCCCTGGTCAACTACTTTGGTCACCCAGTCAAAGAAATCTATTAGATACATCTGACATGACCTTCCCATCATGAATCCATGCTGCCTTGGGTCCTGTGCCCCACTGGCCTCTAGGTACTCAACAATTCTTTCCTTCAGAAGTGATTCCATCATTTTCCCTACCACTGAGGTCAAACTAACTGGTCTGTAGTTTCCTGCCTCTGTCCTGCTCCCACTTTTGTGAAGAGGAATCACATCTGCCCTCCTGCAGTCCTTGGGTACCACCCCATCCTCCCATGATTTGTTAAAGAGAGTAGTCAGCAGTGTCACTAGTTCTACACTTAGTTCCTTTAGAATTATTGGGTGAATCCCATCAGGCCCCATTGCTTTGTCCACCTTCAATTTCATTAGTTCTTTCAGAACCCTTTCTTCTCTAAATGGACTGGTATCGACCCCCGTCTTCAGCGTGTTTCTTTTGTTTGGTTTAGGTAACTCCCCCTCCTCTTCCTTTGTGAATACTGAGCAGAAATATTCATTCAGTATCCCTGCTTTTTCACTGTCACCCTCTACCCACATTCCATCCCCTTTATTAAGCTTCAGTATCCCTCCTTTGGTCTTTTCTCGCTCCCTAATGTACCTATAAAAGGTCTTATCCCCCTTCTTAATAGAACTGGCCATCCTTTCCTCGGTTTGGGCCTTTGCTATTCTGACTGCCTTCCCTGCCTCTTTCTGCTTTAACTGATAAAGTTCTCTGTCCTGCTCCTTCTGTGTTTCCCTATATTTCCTGAATGCTGTCCTTTTCTTCTTAACCTTCCCTGTCACCTCTTTTGAGAACCATAGCATTTTTTTCCTTCGTTGTGTTTTATTGATTTGCTTTACACAAAGGCTTGTTGCCTCTGTGATGGCTGTTTTGATCACTCCCCATTGTTCCTCCGCCCCTCCTTCTTGCCTGTTTGCTAGCGCTTTTCTGAGGCACTCTCTCATTTTCCCAAAGTCAGCCCTCCTAAAGTCCAGTACTCTCGCTTTTGTATGGCTTGATTGTATGGCTGTGTTTATCATGAACCACACTGTTTGGTGGTCGCTTGTTCCCAGATGGCTACCCACTTCTAAATCTGAGATTCTTTCTCCGTCCCCATTTGAGAGTACCAGGTCTAAGATTGCTCCCTCCTGAGTGGGCTCCAATACTAGCTGTCTGAGGCATGCCCCCTGTCACGCATCAAGAATGACCCTGCTCTTGGATGTGCCTGCAGCAAAGGTGCTCCAGTTAACATCTGCATATTCAGGTCCCCCATCAACAATATCTCCCTTTTCTGCCATTCTAAGAAAGCCTTCTATCATTTCCTTGTCCATTCCTCCCTGAGATGGGGGTCTGTATACAACCCCATGCGGATTGTGGTGCCATTTCCTGTCTCCAGGGTGACCAAAGTGCCTCATCTGCTCCCTGTTCACTCTTTAGTTCTGTTGCTTTGATCCCTTCCTTTACATAGAGAGCTACTCCTCCTCCTCTTTTATCCTCCCTGTCCCTCCTGTAGATTGTGTATCCTGGTATGTTGACATCCCAGTCATGGTTCCTGTGTACCATGTTTCTGTGACTGCCACAATATCCAGGCAACCCTCTTCCATCAAGGCCACTAGTTCAGGGAGCTTGTTACACAGACTACGGGCATTGGTGCTCATCACCCTCCACTTTTTGATAGCCTTATCCCTTTTAGCCCCATTTCTGTCCTTACTGCATTTGCCTTTTTTCACATTTAAATCTGTTCTGCTCCCTAATAACTTCTGTACCTTGGTGTTTACCTCATTAATCACAATGTTTTGTGGGGGGAGGCTGGGATTTCCCTCCTCCTTTTCAGTGCCTCCCCTTGGCTAGTTTAAATGTAACGCAATGAAGCATTTAAACCTCTAGGATCCTGGTTCCCCCTGGACAGATGCAGACCATCGCACCAGTATGAGGTCTGCATCCTCCAGATGGCTCCCAGTCTCCAATGAAGCCAAAACCTGAGCTCCACACCAGTTTTCAACCACTCATTGAATTCCCTGGTGAGGAGTGCTCTAGCATCTCCCTTGCCATAGACAGGCAGCACCTCCGAGAAGGTTACCGTATGTACTACTTGTCTAAGGCCCCTTCCCAACTCTACAAACTCCTCTTGCACTGCTCTGATCCCATTCCTAGCTAGGTCATTTGTCCCTAGGTGGACAATGACATCCAGCTCCCTCCCTCATGCAGCTCCTCCCACGATCCTGAGGATTCGCTTCCTGTCCCTCCAAGCCGTGGTGCCAGGAAGGCATCTTACCTCCCTCTCCTTCCTCCCCCATTTCTACCCCCCTAATAATGAGTCCCCCACCAGGAGTTGTTTCCTTCCCCTGTGGGGTCCCATGCCACCCTCCTGTGGGTCTCCTTTGTGAAGGTTCCCAGCATCCTCCTTGGTCAACACTGCAGGTGCCTCCATAGAGGAACCACTATCCACCAGAACAGGGAATGAATTGTGGAGAGATACAGCTGGAGGGATGCAACTCTGTTCCACCACCCTCTCCCTCATTGAGCCCACCCTGGTCCAGCCTCTCCTCTTTCTTGGCAACCTCTGAGGTAGCGGCATTGGCCCTGGTGGACCCTGGGTGGGGGAGGAGGTTTCACGAATCCTAGCCAGGTCAGCCTGGAGACGGGCAACTTCCTCTCTCAGACCAGAGAGGTGCCTGCAAATAGGGCAGCATTGCAGCCTCCAGAATGTCTCCCGGAACACTGCCACCCCACAGCCATTGCACTGCACCACTCCTATCATGTCTTATTTTGTGTCCCCTCTACTGTTTCTCTGGATGATTACTCTCTCCTCTCCTTACAACTCTCACCCTTCCTGTTCTGGGACAGCAACTTCCTATCTTCTTCAGTAGCCTCCTTCTTCCTTGCTCAATATCAGACCACCAGCAGTTGGGGGGGGGGAGAATGAGCTACTTTTTTCCTTTAGGGTTGACAAAACTAATGTTTCTCTATGATCCTTTCCTTCCTACTGCCAAACAAGAAGTTCCTGTTGACAGTCAAATCCAGTGGCTATAAAAGTAGAACTGGCTTTGGGTGGGATGGAGGGCAATTAGTAAAAAAAAAAAAAAAAAAAAAGGCTAGCAACAGGAAGTTGTAATTTGACTCACCTGCTTTTATAGTGTCTAAACCACACCCCCAATTAAGCTCTCTTTCCTCCTACTGGTTTAGCAAAGTCAGCTGATACAGTACCCTTCCCAGCACAGAACACACACTGACTTTCTTTCTTTTTTTTTTTTTTAACCCTAAATAAGACCCCTTCTACTTCTAATAAAGTTATCGGTCTACTTAATCTTAACAGACACTGACTCCTGCTGAGATATAAGTTTTAAATTAACAAGAAAATGTAGCTTCTTTTAATTAGCTGCTTTCTTCTCTACAAGCAAGGTTAGCAACAGGAAGTTGTAATTGACTCACCTGCTTTTATAGTGTCTAAACCACACCCCCAATTAAGCTCTCTTTCCTCCTACTGGTTTAGCAAAGTCAGCTGATACAGTACCCTCCCCAGCACAGAACGCACACTGACTTTCTTTCTTTTCTTTTTTCTAACCTAAATAAGACCCCTTCTACTTCTAATAAAGTTATCTGTCTACTTAATCTTAACAGACACTGACTCCTGCTGAGATATAAGTTTTAAATTAACAAGAAAATGTAGCTTCTTTTAGTTAGCTGCTTTCTGCTCTACAAGCAAGGCTACCAACAGCAATTAACAAGAAAATGTAGCTTCTTTTAGTTCTTTTAGCTTCTTTTATCTTCATTGAATTTCCTGGTGAGGAATGCTCTAGCATCTTCCTTGCCATAGACAGGCAGCACCTCTGAGAAGGTTACCATATGCGCTACTTGTCTAAGGCCCCTTCCCAACTCTACAAACTCCTCTTGCACTGCTCTGATCCCATTCCTAGCCAGGTCATTTGTCCCTAGGTGCAAACTCCTACGCACCAGTAAATTATTTAAAAATAGTTTCTGTCCCAAAATCCAAGTAGTCAATCCAGCTACCCACAAGGGACAACCAAAATGCAGTATTCAAACACTTGTGAAGTTACTTCCAAGATAAGAAGAGTTTGCAAGCTCCTTTTGCAACTCCTCAGCCACCTGTAATTTATTTAAAAATACTTTAACTCTCAGAAAATCCTAGTAGACAATCTAGCTACCTCCAAGGGTCTACCCAAATGCAGTATTTAAATCTTTCTGAAGTTACTCACAAGATAAACAGAGTTTGCAAGCCCCTTCTTGGTTAAACACTAAATAAATATGTGAATAAAAAGCAATTACCAAGGGTAGTTAGTTTCACCTCCCACAGAATTAAGCAAAAGTGCACGTTGCTGCAGCTATCAAGTGCAATACAGAATTTCTCACACAGCTCACAGCTGAATAAAGAAGTAGTGTCCTTCCAGGTCAAGAAGATGTGCTTGCCCCTCTTCAGGTCACTGGTAAGGCTGCACTTGGAGTATTGTGTGCAGTTTTGGAGGCCATACCTAAAGCAGGATATTAGGCTACTTGAAGGGTGCAGAGGAGGGCAATGAAGATGACATGTGGAATGGAGGGGAGATACTATGAGATCAGACTGGAAGATCTGAGTATGTACACCCTGGAGGATAGAAGAGATGGGGGGACATGATAGAAAATTCAAGTATCTGAGGGGAATTAATAAGGATGGGGCAGATAGGTTCTCTAAGCTAAGGAGGGGGAGGGACACCAGGGGGCATGGGCTAAGAATAAAGGAGAGAAAGATTTAGGAAGGAAATGAGGAGACACTTTTTCACTGAGAGGGTGGCAGGAAAATGGAACCCACTACCAGAATGGGTGGTATTACGTAAATCTGTGAACAGCTTTAAAAGGGGATGGAACAGGAAGCAGGGCAGAGTGAAGGTGGAGGAGTTGGGGGAGCAGAAGTGGGATGCCATAGGGAGGGTGGGGCAACTGCAAAGTAGGAGTACTAGCTGCACACTTAAGAAGACAAAAATAGACCAGGTGGTCTGTTTCTGCTGACACATTCGTATGTTCTTATGTGCGACCACTTTTCAGTGTACCACCATAGGGCGTGTGTTGACATGAATCCTAATCATTAATGGTTTTTGTTCATGGAACAAGTCATTACTGGAGCCCTTGACATTGCAAATGCTTGGATTTGCCATTCTTGAGGTGAGTATGAATCCCACCAGGACACTGGTGCATTGAGGCATAGCAAGCTGTATTGCATGGGAAGGTGCACACAATTGAACATATGCACAATGTGGTGTGAGGAATCACTCGCCTAGCATCCACAGCTCCCTCTGCTATTCACACATTGTCAGTCCCCCACCTCTGTGATAGACTTCCCTTATGTAGCAATACCAATCATCGCTTTTGCCTTTCTGCCTGTCTGTCTGTCTCTCTCTCTCTCTTCCACATTTTCTCTTACTCACCTTCCAGTGGTGGAGCCAGGTTTGGGAACCACAGGGTGCCACTCAGTCAATCACGGGCTCCACAATGGGCACTAAACAGTGAATAAAGATGCTGGTGGGGTGCCACTACTCACACTTCTCTCCTGCCTTTCTCCCAACTCTCCTCCCCACACCTCATATCTTGACCTGTCCACTGTCTATATTCTCCCCTTGCCTATTTCTGCTCCCCTCCACTTCCTGCTAATTGCTCTCAAATCCTGACACCACCTTATTGCACAAAAACCACAGATATCTAGACAAGGCTCCATTTGGACTACAATAATGACAAGGTACCTTTGGCCACACAATGTTCTTTTAATTTCATCTAAAGCATTACTCTGTTGTTTTTTGTTATTGCACTTCTTGAAACTGCTTATATTATTGTCCTGTATTAGTTTGTCTGTATTTCTCTCCATTGTATGAAGTGGAACCTTTGTAAAGGAGTCCTTACTCAAAAGGTTGTTTTCCAAATTGCCAAATAAATAAATAAATCAATAAATAAAATGAACATTGAAAAAAAGCACAGTACATGAATTAGTCACAGTATTGGACAGAGACTTTTTCAGCCAAGAAATGGAGTTTGAAATCAGGAACTGCAATGAACTAATAACAGACTACATGGCAGAGACTGAATGCATTAACGTATTTAATATGGAAACACAGTGACAAACACAGAACAAGAAAAACAAACATACACTGCACACTTAGAAAAAATTCACTGCACACAATTCCACAGTATAGCAGTACCCTGTAAAACACCAGTGATCCCAGTCCATCATTTAGTGGTAATACAACCCCTGTTCAGGTGTGTCCCACCACCAACAGCAACATTGTGACTTCATTCATCATTTCTGTATATGTCCCCACCACTCTGATACGTTAAGCAAACATGCTGCTAAACAGACAGGGATAGTGGAAGTTGGCACATAAGCACACCAGTGCTGTGTGCAATCCCTTTTACATTTACCATATGTTTAGGCAATTGCTAAGAGAGAGAGAGAGAGAGAGAAGAATGTCTGCTGGGGAAAGACAGAATTGTTGTCACTGGGTCCCGTGTGGTTGCCGTCAGGATTCCACAGATGGGATAGTTGAAATACATGAATGTGGGAGTTGATGCATGGGGTACATTGTTGGTGCTTGTAGTAGTGGTTGCCAATCCTATTCAGTCAGGAGCTACAGCACTGGGCACTCGTGATCAATGCAAAAATGTTCCATGCACTCACTGTGCTTGATGCATAACTGCTCCATTTCCATGATAAACTGCATGCACTGCCTCTTCGTGTCAAAATATTTCACATCGGACTGGGTCATATACTGTCCTTGAAGTGTTCCGACATCACTGAAACAACAGAATCAGCACGATGTTTGCGATCACGGTGCATGCTAAGTGCGGGCCGAGTATCTTGACTCTGGGGCGCCGGTACATTTACGCAACATCAATGGCCAAAAATGCAGTGGAGTGACCGTTATCTGGATCAGGGCTTGCTGGAGTTTGGTTTTCTTCAGTGTCTGACTCACCCCATAATGGGTCATCATTGTGATCAACTTCAGCGACACGATTGAGGCCACTGGAAGTATCCATCACCACTGCTGGCATGATAACAGTCTGGGTTCCAAGAATGGCATTGATGGAACAGGGTGGGGAGTGGCACTATGATGCAGGAGTGGGAAGAGGGCAGTCACAGAGTACTGTCTGATAGTTGCATGCTCGAGAAAACTCATTAGACCATATGCACTGTATCTGCTGGCACATTCTGTATGCTTATATGTTTGGTATTGGAATTTGGCACCCCCCCTCACCCCAAGATGACATTCTGCAGTCTCTAGATGTTTATTCTTGGGTGCTTTCATTGTAAGATAAACCCCAAAAATGGTACTGGACAGTTGTTTAACATCTGCTTTGGTGGGTAACGTATGCGTTGGGCATGAAGCTGATTTCTTTGCCAGAGAGTTACAATACTGGCAATGCCCTCCACCATTGTGAGCCGATCAAAACATTAAGAAACACTGGCTAGTAAATTCACAGGTAAAGGCTAACCAAGTGTCAGATCACCATCACCCAACATTAAATTCAGGGTTTCCAACCTGTTTGGTGACCACAGACAAGCCTTACTTCTTCACCACTCTGCTCCCCTTTACACACCCTCTTCTATACATATACATTCCCCAAAGTTTCACCTTATTGTTCTTTTTTCATCTACAAGACTATGTGGTGTTCTTTTTTTTTATTTTATAAACTGTTATCTTTGCTTATGATTGTCTCAATTGTACCAATGACGTGGAACCTTTGTAAAAGAGCCTTGGCTCAAAGGTATTTGTAATCCTAGAACAAATAAATAAATAAACATTGAGCAAGTGGCTAGACAAGAAAGCACAATCTGCACTGGTGTGTAAAACAAAAGGCCTGGAGTGGACTGTAATCAGTCCACCAGGCGAGCCACTAGGTGCCACCTAGCACTGCTCATGTGCCTTATTTTAATAAGACTTGGAATAGTGACCTGGTATACTGCCACAGCAGCCAACTAACAAAAAGTGGCATCATATGGGCAGGTCACCATGAGCATACAAATTGTGCATTGTTTAGTTCATACTGTGGGGAAGCACAGTACCAGCAGGAAATTGTGAATATGGAATGCACATACTTGCAATACCACAGTATTCCAGCTCCGTCTGGGAAGGGGTGGGGGTGGGGAGTTGGCGGCCATGTTAGAATACCCACAATTGTGCAGTGATACAAGCCAGTCACACGTGGGAGAATAAAATGGCTGTGGTCCACGAGTGCATAATGGCACTTGCATATATTACAACTTTAAGGAGAACACTGAACAGACGAAAGGCACCCTGAGTATGTACTTGGCATGTGAGAGAGTAGCTAGCAGTCTTGAGGAAAAGCATATATTTCAGCTGATCACTGCTAAAGTGAAATGAGAGATGCCCAATAATGATACAGTGATGCTGCCAGCTCTCATCAAAACACACATGCCGTACATCAGGATTTAAGGGTACAAAAATGCAGCACTGCTTCTTTACTGTGCCCTGATACTGTGCATATGAGGTGCACACTGTTGGCCGAAGTGCACATTCCTGGACAGTACTAACAGCACTGAAACTGATATATATCTAAATTGGCTCTTAACAATGACTCAGCGAGGATCAGAAGATTGAAATGTACGTCCTTAACTGCTGTGACGGTTGGAGGCTGTGGCAGAGGCTGTGTTTCTTGCAGAAGGAAATCAGGTGATCACAGGAATGAATTCTTCTTATTCTGTGATTCTGGTGGTAAACGATCTGAAAAAGATGAATAACACACCACTGGACAAACACTGGTTGGGCAGTACCAGAGAGTTTGGGGTACTATTTCAGGCCTAACAGATGCCGAACAAACATGTGGCAAGCACCATGAAACAACAGTGAATAAAGTTTAAATCACCCACTTGTTTACACCTAGACAGGATGTAATATACGCAGACTTCCCTCCACCACCACCCCCCCACCCTGGTTTGCAACTGGAACAACAGTGACCATGCCAGAACTTCAATGTGGACCTTCAACATCGGTGTACAATGTACACCATGGTGCCATCTGAACATTGGTCATTCAGCAGTTCTGAACCAGATGATGAAACGACTTGTCAGGCTATGCTACAGCAAACACCCATGTGAACCAGCTTAAAAACAACAAACTGTACAGCACCAGGAGGCAGATCACCACCCAACACACTTCTAGTGAAGCCCTGGATCTCAGCTTTTACTGCAACATTTAAGTACAGTAGTCAGATAATTTAAAGTCACAATAAACCTTTTATCAGTACAATTAGATGGATGTGGCCTGCTATTGATGGCATTACTGATAAACCAACTCTTGTAGTACTATTATGGGCAGCAGTGGGTTTTCTACTGTTGTTAGTGGTCGTATCATGCATGACTGTGGGCCAATCAGCTTGCAGCATTTTCCCTACCTGTTTTACAAGTGGAGTTGCATGCCTTAGCCTTTCAGTCTCAAGCCATCCTCACCGCCTGGGTATTTCTGTATACCACAGCAAACTGAGCATTATTACTTAAATATGTGCTGCTAAAGTTAAGATTAATACATTTCATAAACTAGACAGAAAGCACTTGATTCAAAAGTTAATCATTTTCTTCCTCTACCTACCTTTAGGGCCTCCAGCTTGGGAACAGTGCTGTGGCACTCATGCATGGAAGACTTTTCACAGGCTGCACGGACAGATTTATGTTCATCTGATTCCTCACAAACCCATCTTAGTGGCTGCTGCTGCTGGTCACAGGTGTTGCTCTTTTCAGGCTCCTCTTTATTTCCAGTAAGTCGTTTTACAATTTCCACTATCACTGCAAGTTTCCTGTTTGCTTGGAGTACCTTCTGCTGTAACACATCATAGCATTCACCGCAGGAGACATTTCCATCTATGTATTCCCAGTACTTTGTGATACAGGCTCTGCAAAAGTTGTGCCCACAACCTATAATGATAGGATCATTAAAATAATCCACACAGATGGGGCACATAACTTCATTTTTCAGTAGTTCTAGCTCTTTTATTGCTGCCATGTTCAGTGCTGTCTGTTAAAGGTGTCTACTTCCCTTCCAATTCCTGAAACACAGAAACATATAAACATAGAAAGGGTTTGTTTGTCTTTCAATACTGACCATGTCATACACTATTAAAAACTCTTGCATTGCTACTGACCCTTATTATGGTATTTTATTGCTATGCTGGAGGGCCAATTTGCATCTTTTTACAGAGGTATCCTCTTATGTCAAACATCTCCCATTATAGAAATTTGAATACAGTCTCAGGCTCGCTGGGTATTTGGATCTCCACAACACCACAGACTGAGTTCCTTTAGTAATGGTTAGTGATTCCAAAATCTACATTTCCATGGTTCAGAGTTTCTTCTACAATATCATTTCACAAACACTGAAATCAAAGTTCCCATGCTCAGATTTTACAAATAATTACTCGTGTGTATAATATTTATGGAAAAGATAAGCATGTAAAACTGTAAGAAAGTGTCTTTTACATTCTGTTGCTGTCTACAAGATAAGAAACGTTCCTGCCATTTATGAAGGGAGACCGGCGTGCATATCATGTAGGTGCATTACTTCACTTCTGTAACCCCCTGTAGTTACACAACTAAACCCATTCATGGAGGGAGACCAGTGTGCATATCCTGTAGGTGAACTACTTTATTTCTGTAACCCCTGTAGTTAGACAGTTAAACTTATTATAATTATTGGTGAACCCCTTTAGCAACCTGATTTCAGATATCCTTCAAATACCGTAATAACCTGAAATCAGGTTATTACAGCGCTTGAGTAGCTTTAAGTCACTTCTCACTTATACTGTCCATGTCAATCACTTTCACTTTTCTCTGATATGGTAGCGTGGCCAAGCGGTGTTTGTTTTGTTAAATTATATGCCCCAAAATCCATACAAAGAGTAGTGCCTTGTATACTGCAACTCCCTTTACCTAGAGCTTCCTGGGGTTGATATCTGCCACTTGCAGCTAGTGCAGAATGCTGTGGTATGTTTATTGACTGGGGTATCAAGAAGAACCCATATTACCCCAGTGCTGCACCATCTGCACTGGCTGCCTATTCAGTGGCGGTTCACCTTTAAGGTAGGTTTATTAACTTACAAAGCCCTACACGGACAGGGTCCTGACTACCTGAAAGAGCTCCTGGTTCCGTACACCCCTTTGCGACAGCTCCACTCGGCTGAAGAGGGGTTGCTGGAGATTCTGAGGGTTTGTTTAAAGTCATCTGGTGCTCGTGCCTTTGGGTTTGTTGCTCCTACCCTCTGGAATTCTCTGCCCCATCAGCTACGTGAGTGCAGGACAGTGGGGTGCTTTAAGCAGGCACTAAAGACCTTTCTATGGGGTAAAGCTTACCACGAACTTCTGTGATTTAATCTGTATTTATTTTGTTTTTGGTTTTTATGTGACTGCGCAGTGCCTTGATTTGTGAAAGGCGCTATATTAAATAAAATGTATTATTATTATTATAAAAAAAAGTGTCACCTGCAGTTGCTACGCTAATTTTTTCTTAGTTTTGAGATACAGAAGCCACAGAGTGTAGACTGATCACAGCGAGTGACTCAGCGGCTTCAGAAGGTGAGATTCAAGCATAACTGAGTGTTACTATAGAGATAAACAGAGTGCACAGGAGTGTGCACTATTTCCTACATTCTGTCTAACTCTGGCTTGTTCTTTTAACTCTGCAGCATTTTAAACTTTAATTAGAACAGTACATGCCTCTGGAGAGAAGTTTGTGTTTGGGCTCAGGTTGCCTTGGAAACAAGTGAGACATTCTGTCTCAAAAGGAATTTAGCTGCTTGCCCAAAGGAAGGTGAAGGTGGAGGACCTAGCCACATCCCAGTTACAGCACCTTCATTTGCTAGTTGCCTTTTTTGCAGGGGAAGTGCAGAAACAGCATATTAAGACCACCACATGAGGTGGCAACTGTGTTGAATTTAAAACAAACTATTCTGAACTTTAAAATATTCTGGGTGGGATATTCAGACTGCGCCAGGCTGTGGCGCAAGACTGGGTGCAGCGCAACTGGGATGTGCCAGGGCACTGACAGGGTGATATTCAACGGTGCTGCTCCATGGCTCAGCACCATTGAATATTGCTATGTGGCCACCCACATTGTACATGATGCAGTGGCACTGCACCAGCGTAAGTGGCCAGAGAGGGGCAGGGGGATGTGCAAGTGCCATTGCTTTAGGCGCATCAACCGTGATATTCAAAGGTGCACATGCAAATGGGGCCATAATGCATGCAAGGTGTAAATGGGGCCATTTGCATGTCATTATGATCCCATTTGCATGCAGGTGCGCCCATCCCCGGCGACTTGCGCCTGGCGCCCTGCTAGGCTGCAGCCGTCGGGGACCGACACCCCCCTGCACAAGTGGCAAAGTGTCCCACTGCCCGATCGCAGGCATATGTATAAAGTTTAAAATGTCCCATATCCCTGGTGGTCCAGTGGACCGCTCGCAGCCCGATCGCGGGCATATGTATATATCCCTGGTGGTCCAGTGGACCGCTCACAGCCCAATCGCAGGCATACTGTATGTATAATAATTAGAATGTCCCATATCCCTGGTGGTCCAGTGGACCGCTCGCAGCCCGATTGCGGGCATATGTACAAAATTTAAAATGTCCTATATCTCTGGTGGTCCAGTGGACTGCTCGCAGCCCGATCGCAGGCAGAAGTCTAAAGGAAGATCAAATCCCATCCCTGGTGGTCCAGCAGTACCCCCTTCCCACCCTCCCACTGAGCCCCACCACCCCGCTTCCCCCTCCGGTCAGCGGCGGGCGGCAGCTCCCCACCTGCAAGCCGCCCAGCTGCCTGCCGACTAACTGCGTGCCAGTACGGCTGTCGCCCAACTGATCCACAGTGTGGGCCAATGGGTGTGCAGACCATACTGTACTACAAGTCCAGATATGTAAATGGATTTGTTCACATATCTGAGACTGTGTATAGTACAATGCGTATACGCCGATAGCTACTAATGGAACAATAAGCGTCCCCAACTGTACTACTGTAACAATCAGTCGACAGGTAGCCATGTGAAACTGCGGGTGCGGAGCTGCCACCGCCGCTGACTGGGGGAGGGGTGGCAGGCCTCAGTGGGAGGGTGGGGAGGGTACCACTGGACCGGGATGGGATTTAATCTTCCTTTAGACCCTCTGCCCCGATCGGGCTGCGATCGTCACTGCACCAGCAGAGATATACTGTAGGACATTTTAAATTTTCTCATACTTGCCCATCGATAGGTGCGAGTGGTCCACTGACCAGGGATATGGGACGATTCAATTATTATACATATGCCCACGATCGGGCATGGAGGGGCGCTACCCGGAGGGTGCCGCCGGAGCTTGGGTGGCCACCCACAGCTGGCAGCTGCCGTGTTGTGCCCTGCAATACAGCAGCTCACCTGTGGGTGTCCGGCTGTTGCTCCTTAATTTTTTGGAACAACTGTATGTGGCGCATGCAGGAGTTGCGCCTGCATGGGCTGTGCACATCCTGGGCTGAATATCGGGATGTGCAGGGGTATGCATGGGCACGCTCCCCCTACTTGCGCAGCATACATTACTGATGCGCCCCGGCGCATCGGGATTTGTGCCATGCACCTTACCTTTTTGAATATCATGCCGGAGCGCATCAGTGGGTTGCGCATGGAGCAACTGTGTTGCGCCATGCACAACTCTTCTGAATATCACACCCTCTGTGTTGGGGTGAGAGGTTGGCAGGAAGTACGAATGATATCAATAGATGCCACCTAAACCAAATGAAGTTAAGTACCATCTGCCTTAACAACATCCTGACCGAAATGGGTTGTGAAATATGTTTTTGGAGGTTTTGCCCGTACCAAGAGCTACTGAGTATGTTACTAACAGAATTCAATCCTACAATGAGTGGCTGAGGAAATGGTGTTTGTCACAGGAAATAAAATGCCTTATGCATTGGGAAAATTTTGTAGACAACCCTTCTCTCTTCTGTTGGGATGGGCTCCACTTGAGCAGGAGAGGTAGTTCCATCTTAGGCAGGAGAATTCTCTCACACATTAGCAGCTGTTTAAACTGACATCAAGGGGGGAGTTTGGGGTGACACCCAAGACTCTAGCAAATAAGCCTCCAGCATCTAAGGTTTGCAAAATATTATCTCTTAATGCAAGGTCCTTAAACTTTTTAAAAATCTCTGAGCTTGAAACCAAAATTCACTTACTGGATATTGACATAATTTCAGTAACAGAGACATGGTGGGACCCAGATTCAACCTGGATGAAAGACTTACTGGGCTTTAAATTATACCAAAAAGACAGATGTCACAAAAAAGGAGGTGGCGTATGTCTTTATATTAAAGACACATTTCAGTCACATGAATACCCACACACTTCCCCAACAGAAAGTATATGGGTAGCCATTCAGTTCAGGGACACTCACAACTAATTTTGGGTACATGTTATCACCCACCATCCTCCGATTCAGAATACACAAACACGTTAATACAGGACATCAGTCACATGATGAATAAAGATAATATCCTGATCCTGGGAGACTTTAACATGCCGTCCATAAATTGGATTACTACTAATGGCACAACAGCTGTCGAAAAAACTTTTATTTCAACAATCAATGAATTAGGGCTTGAGCAAATTGTTCAAGAACCCACTAGAGGGTGCAATATATTAGACCTTGTGATTACCAATATTGAGGACAAAGTCTTAAATCATTCAATATCAGACCCACTAGGGAATAGTGACCACCATACCTTTGTATTTGATCTACAGTATGAATCTACCATAATAGTTAATAATGCTCAGGTGTATAACAACCACAAAACCAACTCTGAGGCAATAAAACAACAGATTAAAAAATACCCCATGGGAAACAATTTTATCACCTTTAACCCTGGAAGACTCTTGGGTATTTGTTAAAAACAAGATAATAAACCTAGAAAAAGTTTATATTCCACCCCTGATAAAATATAACAATAAAGGTAAAATTCTTTTGTGGTTAAATAATGACATTCATAGGAAAATCGAACAGAAGAAAAAACTATTCATTTAAAAAAATGCACAACAGACACAAAAGAACTCATACTGGGACAATACAGAACTGCCGTTAAAGAACTAAAAATGCCGTCTTAAATGAGACGTTAAAACGAGGTCCCATCTGCCTGGATTGGTGGTAGTTCAGGTGGATGTTAAAGATCCCATGGCACTTATCGAAAAGAGTAGGGGAATTTCCCCGGTGTCCTGGCCAAATTTCCCTCATTCACTAAAAAAAATACCACCAACAGCTTAATCTGGTTCAATTTCAGTTGCTTACCATCTGTATCCCCTCCCCGGTCGCCCCTGAAAAGGGGATTTTCTAGGCCCAGTGGGCTTACCGGGTCAACAAAATTCAACAAAAACAAACAACAAACAAAAAGGAACATCAGGAAGGCAAAACACAACCTCGAGTTCCACATAGCCCATTCCAAAGATAATCACAAATCCCTATTTTCTTATCTCAATAATAAAATAGGCAGTAACAGACAAATTGGGCCATTGACCAATGGCACAAACACCATTACATCTGATTGAGAGACAGCCGACACATTTAACACCTATTCTCATCAGTATTCTACAATTACTATCATATCAAGTTGTACTGAAAATAGCCACACCATAACCATTTCTGAAGTAGTTTCCTTGTTAAAAAATTTAAAACAAAATACTACCTGTGGACCAGACTTATTTAATCCTAGACTTTTGGTTGAAACAGCTGAAAATATTGTCATACCACTTTCCATTATTTTTAATAAATCATTAACAGAAAGATGCAGTCCATCTGATTGGATAACTGCTACAGTTGTGCCTACACTTTAAAAGGGTAACCGTTCCATAGTGAGTAATTACCGCCCCATCAGCCTTACTTCCATTCCATGTAAAGTAATGGAAAAAATTATTAAAGGCATATTAGAGGCTGAAATGCAAACTCTAGACATTATCGACCACTCACAACATGGGTTCAAGCAAGGCTTTTCATGCATTACCAATTTAATAGTATTTTACAATACTGTCAATCAAGAACTAGACAATAAGATCCCTATGGATGTCATCCTCCTGGATCACAGCGAAGCATTTGATAAGGTTACTCACAATATTCTCCTAACTAAGCTATGACCTAGGTTTTTTCTTGTAACATAATAAAATGGATCAATTGCTGGTTAACCAACAGGAAGCAGCATAATAGGATCAATGGTGCCTATTCCAGTAATATGGCTGTAACCAGTGGTGTGCCACAGGGATCGGTTCTGGGCCCAGTGCTATTCAATATTTTCATCTCAGACATGCAGGTTAGCTCCAGGAACATACTTTTGAAATTTGCAGATGATACAAAGTTAGGTGGTAGGGTGGATTCCGACTATAATATGGACTTATTAGTAAAGGACCTCTCAGTATTAGAACATTGGGCACAGAAAAAACAAAATGACATTCAATACAGACAAATGTTCTGTTCTCCACTTAAGTTACAATAATCCCAAACAAACTTATACACTATATAATATTATCATTAAATCTTCAATTTGTGAAAGAGGCTTGGGCATCCTGATAGATGACAAATTATCCTCCTCCAATCACTGTAATTATGTAGCTAAAACCACTAATTCTCTACTTAGGCGCATTAACCATACATTTATATCTAAGACAGAGGAATGTATTATCCCATTGTTTAAAGCATACATCAGATCATATACAAATTATGGGTCACCAGTGTGGAGTCCATACATGGTCAGAGACATTCAAGTGATTGAAAGAGTTCAGAGAAGGGCAACAAAAATGGTGCCCTCTTTAGCATCACTACCTATCCAGAGAGGCTTCAAAAAACCGGCCTACATTCACTGGAGTTTAGGTGCTCCAGAGGTGGTGATCTGCTCTTATATAAAATTCTCAAATCACCCTTTCTGATGGACAAATATAGTATTGTTAAAACACAAAGAAAGATAGTACCTAAACTTCATAATCAACAACTAACGGTGTGTAAAGCAAAAACAAACAGGAGGATTCATTTCTTCTCAGTAAGAACACCAAGGCTCTGGAACCAGCTACCATAAGAGACTGTAATACCTTTGAATCCTTTAAAAAGGGTGTAGATCATTGGCTTTCCAAAAACTACAACAAAGTGTAATTTCCCACAAATGTGGGGACAATCAATATAAGCTTCATGGCTTCCTTTTGTCCTCACTTACCTAGTAAACGCTTGAATCTTGCCTTCTGAAGCCGCCAGGTCACTAGCTCTCGTAAGTCTACACTCGGCGGCTTCTGTATCTCAAAACTAAGAAAAAATTAACATAGCACCTACAGGTGACACTTTTTTTTTTTTATACAAGGCACTTCTCTTTTTCTGGATTTTGGAGCATACAATTTACTGAAATGAACACCGCTTGGCCAGCTCTAGCTCTCTCTCTCTCACCCAAGTACTTTTACATACAAAGTCCATGCACCAGTGATTGTAAAAAAATAACAGATAGGCAAGTGTGTACTTATGAATATTTTTTTCACACATTTGGTGTATAATCACCACATAAACCTCTCGAGCTTTGCTCTCAAGGTTTATGGGTCATCACACACCTCGGGTGTGAAACAAATATTCATAACACACACTTACCTATCCATTATTCTCTATATCATCACATTGGTTAGATATAGGGAAAATTGCAAACAAGGCACAGGTGAAACCATGCCTGCATCTTACCAGTATGCCTTTCAAATCACATCATTCGAGCAAGATTTCATTCACTTGTAGACTCAGCTTAGTAAACACAGAACACAGAAAACCCACTGACAGAAACAGCTACCTGCATAATTCCAGCTTCCATCCTAGACATACAAAAAGATCTTTAATATACAGTCAGGCAGTTCTATACCATCAAATCTGATCTGATGAGAGAACAAGAAACAGTCAGCTTTCCTCACTTCAGAATTCCCTAATCCAGCAGGGTCACACCCCATGACAAATTGACAGAGAAACTGAAAGGGACATACAATTACCAGGAGAAAATCTGGTGGAATACAGGCAAAAAGATTAAACTGATCACACACCCCTAGCTGTCACTCATAGCCCTATGCTAAAACCCCTTCAGCAAATTATTAAAGATGCTGAGTGAAGATGAATACTTAAAGAGCCACTAATGTGAAAAGCGCTACATTGATAAATCTGAATAAGCATACCCCCAGTAAATTTCATCCCAAAAACTAGATTTTTGCATTACATTATTTTAAGGTTATTAGCCATTTTATAACCTTTAGTTCACTACCTGTTCAAAAACAGCCTGTTTCAGTGAACAGCTGCTGCTGATGTCATCTAGGGGGCTCACAGCCTAGTAGTCCCTGTCAGTAAGCTTACAGGCAAAACAAGTTGCACTCCAAAGTTGCAAGAACCACAAAACTTCAAGATTTAAACTTGAAAATGGGTTTTTAATCCACCAAGTGAGAGCCCCTAGCGCCTCGGCAAAGTGTCTTCCAGTGAGTGTATTACATCCTGGTTTTCAGCTGGTCTTACATATATATTAAAAAGGGAGTGACATCATAATGAAAAAGAGCCAATCACCAATTTATTTATTTTTATTTATTTATTTAGTTTTTGTTTACTGGGTAAGTGCACCAGCCATAACAATGACTATTTTCAGGCATGACCCAGGAGGATACAGAACACTGAATCAAGAAAGACATGCAGATACAGGTACAATAAACATAATTTACAACAGTTTCCAAGCAGGTGTTTGCTAACAAGGAGTGGTACACTTATACAGTGCTCAACAGAGATTTTTTACAACAGTTTACAATCAGGTTGGACATTCAAAAATAAATAAAGATTAGCTCGTCTGGAGCCATACAATAATTAAAATCTCCCCACACAGTACCTTTAGGAGGAGGAAAATATACTACAGAAAGACCATTACCAGCACTAATAAGGGAACTGCACAGTTATCTTGGGAGGGGGATAATAGAAGAGAAGAAGTGCAGAGCATGTAGGGAGGCAGATCAGAAGGAGGGATAAGGCTAGGAAGACAAGAGCTAGGGAGGTTTAAAACATGAACATTTGTGGGAAATTTCAAGATATGTATGTAACCCTTTTTTAAAAGACACATGGGATGTTGATTGGCGCAAGGTTAGATGAAGGGAGTTCCAGTATTTGGGGGCATGGCAGGCGAAAGCACTAGCACCTTTTGTGGTGCAGTGTCTGGGGATGAGCACAGGGGCTAGTTCAGAGGAGCGCAATCCATAGCAAGTAGTAAGGTTTTGAAAAAGACCTGCCATGGATTTGGGTGTTTGTAGATGGCCCATATTGCCAATGACAGAGCCGTAAGCATGTAGTCTTAATTCATTGGGAGGACGCCAACCTAGGTCAGAACAGAGGAGGCAGTGGTGTTTCAGTCGATGTGAGGAGGAGGCATAACGACAGATGTTGTTACAAGTAACATCCCATTTCCTAAGGGCCGATTTGCAAGCAGTGGTATATGTAGCAGCACCATAGGTAAGCGATGGTAGGAGAATGCCACGGGCAATGGCAAGCCTTGCAGAGGGAGTGAACATGTAGCTGGTACAGTAGGCAATGCCAAGTTTGGCATGTACTAGTTTGCTAGTTAGATTGATGTGTAAGTCGAAATTTAACGATGGGTCAAGGGTAACGCCCAGATATTTAAAAGAAGTTACTACCCTGACTGCAGAGCCAATTAAGAAGGTGATTTTAAATTTAGTATTAGCCTGCCTGAGCTTCACATGTAATCCAAAGAGTGTAGCTTGGGTTTTAGACTCATTTAATACAAGTTTGTGGTTAAATAGCCACTTTTGTATTTGCTGGAAGCCAAGAGAGAGTCGTTTATTTATGTCATCAATGCTTTTTGCACTAGTATACCGCACAATGTCATCAGCATAAAGCAGGGAGGCTGTCCCATGGAGGTCAACAGAGATGTTATTTATGAAGAGAGTGAAAAGTAAGGGCAATTTAATTTATTTAATTGACAATTAAATACATATAAAAGGACAAAATTTGTGATTATATGATATCACAATCATTATTTTATATTCTTAACCTTACATTTCTAATGCATCTCAGGGAGCAAAAACTAAGTGCCTGTCTCCTAATCATAATAGATACTGTGTAAAGAGAGCAGCAACGAAGTAAAATATACAAGAGCATTTATACATTTCTCATAACCTTACAAAATCAATAGTCTTAAGGGTCTCCTTAAAGGGAAGCACTCTAACTATAAATACTGCAACTGAATTAAAGAGATTTTTTGCATTACATTTATTTTAATTTCACTGCTTTCACTCACAACTTGTTTACACAGAGACAGAAGGGTTAGAGTCCAGATAATGACAGGCCATGTAAACTGGAAATAATTTTCATTCTGGGCTATCGATTCCAGAAAAGGAGAAAATTTGAACACCTAGAAATATAAAAAAGGGAGAGCCTTATCCCCTCACTCTTTTGATTCTAGCTATGGAACCCCTATCAGCTGCTTTTCATCAATCCTCCATGATCCAAGGTATTCCTATCAGTAATTCCCGCTATACTTCACTATCTCATGCTGATGACCTCCTCACTCTACTCGAAAATCTTGAAATTTCAGGACCACCCTTAATTAAGTTACTTAGCAACTTTACTTCACTTTCTGGGCTCGCTCTGAATCTAAACAAATCAGAAACAATGCCATTGATCAATTTTTGTAACCCTTCGATGAATACAACATTAGGTTTTCATTGGGCCCCTCAAGGTATCTCTTACCTTGGAATGCAGATCACCTCTAAATTAGACAAGATATGGGACGCCCATCTTTCCCCGTTATTAGCAAATATTAAAAACACTCTCAACAGATGGAAACTGCTTAACCTCTCTTTTAATGGGAAAATCTCTACTATCAAGATGTCAACAGCTCCCAAAATACTGTATCTATTTTCTAATATCTCTTTAACCCTCCCTACTTTTTTTTTGTCAGAATTGATGATATAATTGGCAATTTTATATGGGAAGGCATAATTCCCAGATTTAGTCATAACAAACTGCATTTTCACTGGTCCAAAGGGGGCTTCATGCTCCCCTGGTTCCAAGCATATTTTTGGGTCTTCCACACTGCCCAAACTGTCAAATGGTTTAATAAACCAGCAATAAATCACAGTTGTGGGTCAATATGGAAACATCTCTATGTCTGGGCAATGTCACCACTTCCTTCATTTATAACCCTCTTCCCCCCAATTTAAAATCTCACCCTACTATAGCATCATCCATATACTACTGGAAAATAATTCATAAACACCTTAAATCCAACCCAACCCATCTCATATATGCCCCGGTTTGGAGGAACCGCAACATCACTCTTGATAATCACACAATTTTTTTGTTGTAATTGGAAAAACAGGGGCATTTTTTTCTTGGAGGATATGCTTATACCTCAGACTCTCAAATTAAAATCCTTCTCTGACCTGCGCAAACAATGGAATCTTACCCAGGACGATTTCTGGAAATATTTACAGTGACACACAGCATGGAACTTTTATCTTCCTACTATTCCTCATTAATCTATACATGATACTTTTATTTCTAAATGGATTAAAACAAACTGTAAATTAAATAGCATCCATTACAAACATATCAGAAATACATTTCCAGATCAATCTATCATTGCAAAAAATAAATGGAGCACCCTTTTAAATTATGACTTAACCAATTCACAATGGCATAACTGCATGCTATCCTGCCATAAATCTTTCAAGGACAATCGCAGTTCACTCATACAAACCAAAATTCTACATCTATGGTACAAAAAATGGGCTTAATGAACAACAATAAATGTTGGCACTGTAACTCCCCCAGTCGCAATTTGTTACATATTTTATGGCATTGTCCTCCCATACACAATCTTTGGCATCATATTCATTTCTTTGCAATGAAAGTGATTGGTCTATCCTTTGCATTAGATCTAAAACATTGCATACTTGGTATTTCCAATGTTCATTCATACAAAATATCCCATTCTCAGAATAGCAGGTTATCCCTACTATTCCTTCAAGTTAAATGCCTTATACTAATGCACTGGAGATCCAACATCATTCCCACCCTCCCGGATATTCTCAAACAATTATATCAATAACATCCTTGATCGTATGTCACACTTAGCCTCTGACCGACTTAATTTATATAATAAATGCTGACAGGACTATTTTAAATATTTAAACATGTCTGCACGTATCATCACTTAATCCATGGGTTGTTAAATGTTCACATTGGAATCTCGCTTCTAGCTCTTTCGTTCCAGTTTCATCTCCTCTCTATCTATCTCCTTTTCTTCTTCCCTTTCCCTCTTCATTCTTGTTTACTTTCTTAGATATTTTTCTCTTTTTTATATTCTTCCTTTATGCAGTCTTACAGATACTTGTATTAAATTACAGCATAATAGAAATATAATCACGACTGCTCATATTTCTTGTTTGTATCTACTCCTTTTACCCCTTGAACCATAAATTGCCATATTTTCTCTCTATCATACAGATTGTACTGCTACATATTGTTTTCTCAGCATTTGCTTTCCCCTTTAATATCGTTGTATAATACTTCAGACAACATGTTTTTTCCTTCTCTCATTAAGAATTTATGTAACACACTAACATACTAATTGCCAGCAGATTAGGCCTTATGGTCTATCGAGTCTGCTTGAACCTCAGATCCCTAGTTGGGTGCCTTATAGTGTAAGTGTATATTGGAGAATGTAGTGCATTTGTATGTATAATCACAATAATTACAATAAAAATATTAACTGCAAAAAAGGGGAGAGAAAAAAATTCATTCAAGTATTTTTACACATTATACAAACAGCTTTTTTATAGCTCATTTTATATTCTAGCTTACTCACTCTACAGTAATCCTTGGGGTATCTGATAATATTTCCCTTAGATTGGAGTCCACTTTTAATAGGGCCCAGCAAGTCCAAACCACATTAACTATTTCTCGTGATACTGCAGTATGTTCTAAAGAGCATGTGATTTTATTCACTACTTCTTTATCTTTATTTTTCTTTCTTAACAGTTGTTCTTGTGTTTTGCCTGCTACTTTTTCCAAGGCTTCAATCAACACTTTATTAGAATAACCCCTTTCCCTGAATCTTTTCATGAGTTCTTCAGCCTGAGGCTGATATTCTGTATCATCAGTACAGTTTCTTCTGATTCTTAACTGTCCATAGGAGAACTTCAAATCTCCAGGCTAAGCTTGTAGAGAGCCAGTTTTTTAAGAAAGAATCACCAACAAGCACTTGGCTACCAACAAAACCAGCAGGCAACCATAGATGTAAAAGGTGTAATGCGTGCCAGTATATGAACACTGGAAAAGAACTAACATTACCAAATGGGCTCCAAATAACCATAAAAGATTTTATTACCTGCACTACTACATTTTTAGTTTACATTCTATGGTGTAGCTGTAACCTATATTATATAGGTAAAACCATAAGACCGTTAAAAGAACGCATGCAGGAGCATGTTCATTCTATTATCAACAAGACAGACACAGTAGCAGGAAGACATTTTCTTCAGATTCATAACTCTAATGTAAATAGTTCCAAGTTTATGGGGATAGAACATGTGGAATGTCCTCCGAGAGGGGGGGATAGATCAAATTCACTACTTCAAAGAGAAAGTGCCTGGATTTTTAAGGGAGACACGGTAAGGATCTTAGGCCTTAATGAAAGATGGGACCATAAACCTTTTCCGAAATACAGGAGATAATAAAAACAAAATATGATTCTATAGTTATAGAATATCTAAGATTTGTTAGAAACATAAGAAATTTTGTAAATAAGTCCTGTAAAAATGGTTGTGTCCCATAAATGACTCTAGAGTGAGTAGGATAGAATATAACATGAGCTATAAAAAAAAGCAGTTTGTATAACGTGTAAAAATAATTGAATTAATTTTTTTCCTCTCCCTTGTTTTGTATTTCTAGGTGTTCAAATTTTCTCCTTTTCTGGAATCGGTGGCCACAAATGAAAATTATTTCTGGTTTACATGGCCTGTCGCTATCTGGACTCTAACTCTTCTGTCTCTGTGTAAACAAGCTGTGAGTGAAAGCAGTAAAATTAAAATATATGTAATGCAAAAAATCTCTAATTCAATTGCAGTATTTATAGTTACAGTGTGTCCCTTTAAGGAGACCCTTAAGACTATTTATTTTGTAAGATTATGAGAAATGTATAAATGCTCTTGTATATTTTACATCGTAGCTGCTTTCTTTACACAGTATCTATTATGATTAGGAGACAGGCACTTAGTTTTTGCTCTCTGAGACGCATTAGTAATGTAAGGTTGTTTAAGAATATAAAATAATGATTGTGATATCATATAATCACAAATTTTGTCTTTTTATATGTATTTAATTGTCAATTGGTGATTGGCTGTTTTTCATTACGATGTCACTCCCTTTTTAATAAATATGTATTGCCAGCTGAAAACCAGGATGTAATATGCCCCCTGGAAGGCACTTTGCCGAGGCACTAGGGGCTCTCACATAGTGGATTAAAAACTCATTTTCAAGTTTGAATCTTGAAGTTTTGTCGTTCATGCAACTTTGGAGCGCAACTTGTTTTGTTTGTGAAGTGCTTTGGGTCTGCCATCCCTGCTGTTGTGACCTCCCTCCCTCTCGAGCGCAATTTGAAGCTTTTTTCTTTTTTGTCTAAGCTTATAGAGCCTGTTCCTCTGAAGCTATAAAGAAAAGATCATGTGAAATAGTCATCAAAAGCAAAAACAGGGAGCACCATACACAAAACATTGGTATAAACCATAACACGAGGGGGAACAGTCTTAAGCTGGAGGGTGGGAGGTTTAGGAGGGAGCTCAGGAAGCACTTCCTCACAGAGAGGGTGGTGGACACTTGGAATGTGCTGCCGGAAGAGGTCATCTCATTGAAGACAATGAGCAGCTTTGAGAGAGGCTGGGACAGGCATAGGGAGAAGTAAGGATCACGGGTAAGGAGGATGGGAGAAGTGGGGAGGGAGGACAGGGGCATTAACTCAAGCTGTGGACCCTGCAATACGAGCAGACTTGATAAACCAAATGGCCTTCTTCTGCTGGCTTCTTCGTATGTTTGTATAAAACCTATATGTGTTTCAGGTTTTGTAGCAAAGTTGACAAAATTGTGCTGCTTAATGCCTTTTTGGTGTGGTCCATTTCTCCATGTTGCAGGATGCTGAGTCAGTATGCCTCTGGGCTACTGAAGCCATTTGGAGTGCTACTCTACTATGCCTGTTAGGAAACTGTGTTGCTGCTAGTACTGTAATATTGGTAACTTCACTGCTCTTTGTCAGTGTCTGCCTGACAATATGCTGTAATAGAGGCCTTATATTTGTTAATTCCTGCTGGGGTGGAAGTGTTAACACTGGTAAAAATTACCAATTTAATTAATAGTAAAACATAAATGAGCATGAATGCAGGTCAAAATTGCCTAATAGGGAGAAAAAATGTGCTGGCTAAAATTAGAAACTACTAGTAAGGTTTCAAAACAGCATTACCTCTCCCACCCCCATTTACAAGTCGATGGAATAATTGTTTTAAAGTGCCATCCTTAGGAATCAGTGACCTCAACTGAATGATAGGTGAGAATGATCTCAGCCTTTCACCACACCAGACACATATTCAGTCTACAAACCTCACAACAGTGTGTTATGACCCAGCATCCAACAACCCTGGAAAAAAGGACCACAACAATAAGGCACCAACACAAAATATTATCAGATTTGTTACAAAACCTGAAACACACACATTGTTAAAGCAATGTTTACTGACTGGTACTGCCTGTTTTACTTGTGAAAACCACTGTATATGATCTTTACAGCGTTGGAGAAACAGGTCCTATAAGCTTGCTGACAGGGAGTACTAGACTGAGTCCCCTAGATGACATCACCAGCAGCACTTCACTGAAACAGGCTTTTTTGAACAGGTAGTGAAATCAAGGTTACAAAATGGCACATAACTTTAAAATGAAGTAATGGAGAAATCTAGTTCTTGGTATGAGATTTACTGGGGTATGCTCATTCTAATTCTGCAGTGTAGCTCTTTTGGCCAGATGGTGTCAGTTGCTCTTTAAGGACATCTTCCTTGAACCACCTGTAATTGCATATAAGCAGCCCCCCAACCTCTCCAATGTAATAATCTATAACTCCCAGCAGATCAAAATAACTGGGAAACAAGCTGGACCACACCATACAGGATGGCAAGATGTAAGACTTGCACCCACATATGCACACAGACCACTATCACGACAAGCCAGGACAGCACAGTAAGCATCAATGGATCCTACACCTGTCAATCCAGCAATGTGGTTTTCCTAATTCAGTGCATGAAGTTCACAAATGAATGCTATTTTGGGAAAACTAGGCAACCACTGACAGACAGTAGTAAACCAGGTTAACAGCACACCAGTAGGACATTATTTTTCACAAACAAATCATTCCCCCTCTGACGTATCTGTCTTGATACTAACAGGCAACTTCAACAGCACTCAGGACAGAAGGACATGGGAAATGAAATATATCAAGCAATTAAAATCTAATATTTGTAGACTGAATAGGGACATTGCTGGAGTTGGACTTTACAAAGTCCAAGAGGGTAGCATCTTTCAGAAAAAGAGATGTGCAAGAACAAGGGGACACAATTTGAAGGTAATGGAGGGATGGCTCAGGGACAATGTGAGGAAGAATTTTTTCACACAGAGGGTGGTGGATGCATGGAACAGCCTTTCTGATGAGGTTGTGGGGTCTAAAACTGTGGGAGAATTCAAAAAAGCATGGGGACAGACATAAGGCAATTCTTGTGGGAGGTAGGAAGAAATAGGCTGTTGGTTAACTAGGATCTGCAGCTTATCCTGTAGGTAGGGAAATGGGCAGACTAGGTGGGCCAAGCAGTCCTTATCTGCCATCAAAGTCTATATTTCTGTGTTTACTGCATTTATGACACACTCTTGTTACTTGTTACCCAAGTGTTTTTTTTTCTGTGTTCCTGCCAGCTCTGTTTCTATACACCTGTTCCTAGCATTCTTCCTGCCTCTCCTATAAATATCTTTTCAGCTTTAGTGCTGCCCACCCCTCCGCTTGATTAGTTCTTCTCACACATCACTGTGTATACAAACCTTACACTCTGTTTATCAAAGCCCTCTTGTTCAGATGAGATGCACAGCGAATTCCTGGATGCCCCACACATCTCTGATCTTCCATGGGCCACTGGGGGCATGGTCATATTCAAAGACCACCAATGCACCCCCCAGCTGCACCACTGTGAACAATACTGTGATGCCCCTATGCAAATGAGGGTTCCCCCATGCATAAGCCACACATCACAATACTGAGACCTCCACAAAGTGAAACTATGGACAGTTGTGCCAGTGCATATTTACACTTTTGAAACCCTACTTTACCAATGCATGGGGCAGGTTGGTGTCCTATGCACAGTCTAGAGCCAGGTACACCTTTTCTCCCTCCCCAGCCCTGATCGCTGTACAAAAAGAAAAATCCTGTAGCCCCATTTCCATAGTGTAGGGACCCCCCCAGCCCCGATTGCTGTAATATAAAATCTGTTCCATGATCACCCTGGTAGTCTAGTGTGTCCCTCGTCATCATGAAATGAAATATCCATCCTGATCCCCTGGTACTGAAGTACCCCTCCTCCCCAGCCCTGATTGCTATAAAATAAAATCCCTACCATGATCACCCTGGTAGTCTAGTGTGTCCCCCCCAGACATCATGAAATGAAACATCCGACCTGGTCCCTTGGAACTGAAGTGCCCCTTCCCCAGCCCTGACTGCTGTAATATAAAATCCCTTCCGTGATCACCCTGGTAGTCTAGTGTGCCTCCCGGTCATCATGAAATGAAACATCTGCCCTGATCCCCTGGTACTGAAGTGCCCCTCCCAGCCCTGACTGCTATCATATAAAATCGATTCCATGATCACCCTGGTAGTCTAATGTACCCCTTGGACATCATGAAATGAAACATCCGCCCTGATCCCCTGGTACTGAAGAGCCCCTCTCCCCAGCCCTGATTGCTGTAATATAAAATCCCTTCCATGATCACCCTGCTAGTCTAGTGTGCTCCCTCATCATCATGAAATGAAACATCCGCCCTGATCCCCTGGTACTGAAGTGCTCCCCTCCCCAGCCCTGGCTGCTATAATATAAAATGCCTTCTGTGATCACCCTGGTAGTTTAGTGTGTCCCCCGGTCATCAAGAAATGAAACATCCACCCTGATCGCCTGGTACTGAAGTGTCCCCTCCCGTCCCAATTGTAGCTGTCAAACAAAAACCCACTTCCTATTCCTGGTAGCCATATGCCCCCCCATCTGTTAGACAGTGACCCACCACCTCATTCCTCCCAAGCTGACCAGAGTCGTCGACTTGCACAGCCCACCCAACTTGTCCTTGCCTACTCCTGCCCTTTATTCTAAGTTCTCACCTCATTCCACCAATGGCAGTGATCCCTGCACTCTGAAGGGGCCAGTTCCAAGTATGACTTATCCTTCCCTATCCTATCCCTTACCCCCACCTCTCTCCTGACCTCCTCTCTACCCACTGGGAACTAGTTCACTTGATCTTATAACGTGCACTTTCTATTCTGTCTGAGGTGCTCCCAGATTGCACTAGCCCTGTTTTAACTTGCCCCTCACAACTTATTTTTTGCTCACTTTGCTCTGGTAACGTTTCCCCCATCTTTATCCTCTCCTTCCCCAGCTGGTTTCCCCCATCTACCCCTCTACCCTCCTTGTTGTCCCTGCACTGGACCTCATTCATTCAATAACTGCTAAATAATCTGCCTCTTAACCGTGATCCATTCCTACAAGGAGTTGGCTCCAAGGCTACATCAAATGACTGTACTATGTTCCTCAGACATGCCAGTTGTAATTAAATACATATTCCACAAGAATGATATATTTAACTGTATGTTATGTCACAAATACGATTGTATGATTATTTATATTTCTCAACTGTATGTCTTGTTAAAAATGCAACTGAATGTTTAAATTCTCAGATATGTTAAATGTTAAACTGTATGTCTAATCCTTCATCCAACTGTACCCTCCCCCCGGGTCGCACCGGGAGATGAGTAACTACTTGTTAAGTGTGCCTTCATGGTGAAACATTTAAATACACAAATAAATAAATAAACCCCACACTGCACCTGCCAGCCACCGACTGACCCATACAGGAGTGCTGTGCTGTATATAGTATACACCCATTGAGTGACGGGTCAAGCACTAGGCATGTATCATATACTGTACAGCACTGCCGCACAGTTCAGTCAGCAGCTGGCTGGTGCAGTGTGAGGTGGGCTGTGACAGTCACTGACTGAACCATACAGGAGTGCTGTGCTGTATCTAGTATACATTCACTGAGTGACGGGTCAAGCACTAGGCGTGTATCATATACTGCACAGCACTGCCGCACAGTTCAGTCAGCAGCTGGCTGGTGCAGTGTGAGATGGGCAGTGCCAGTCACTGACTGAACCATACAGGAGTGCTGTGCTGTATATAGTAGACACTCATTGAGTGACGGGTCAAGCACTAGGCATGTATCATATACTGTACAGCACTGCTGCACAGTTCAGTCAGTGGCTGGCTGGTGCAGTGTGAGGTGGGCTGTGACAGTCACAGACTGAACCATACAGGAGTGCTGTGCTGTATATAGTATACACCTATTGAGTGTCGGGCCAAGCACTAGGCATGTATCATATACTGTACAGCACTGCAGCACAGTTTAGTCAGCGGTTGGCTGGTGCAGTGTGAGGTGGGCTGTGTCAGTCACAGACTGAACTGTACAGGAGTGCTGTGCTGTATATAGTATACATTCATTGAGTGACGGGTCAAGCACTAGGCATGTATCATATACTGTACAGCACTGCCACACAGTTTAGTCAGCGGTTGGCTGATGCAGTGTGAGGTGGGCTCTGACAGTCACCTGCTCTGGTTGGGTTGAGGTGGAGTTGGGTAATGGGTCATTGTTTAATGGGGTGGAGGGGTAGGGGGGTCACTTGTCTACTAGGGAATGGGGAGTGGGTTTTTGTTTTTTACATGTACGATTAGGGCAGGAGGACACTTCTCCACCTAGAGATCAGGCAGATGTTTTATTTCATGATTGGAGCTGAGGAAAGGGCATCACTCCACCTAGATACCAGGCAGATGTTTTATTTCATGATGACTGGGGCTGAGGAAAGGGTGTCACTCCACCTAGAGATCAGGCAGATGTTTCATTTCAAGATGATTGGGGCTGAGGAAAGGGCATCACTCCACCTGGAGATCAGGCAGATGTTTTATTTCATGATGACTGGGGCTGAGTAAAGGGCATCACTCCACCTAGAGATCAGGCAGATGCTTTATTTCATGATGACTGGGGCTGAGGAAAGGGCATCACCCCACCTAGAAATCAGGCAGATGTTTTATTTCATGATGACTGGGACTGAGGAAAGGGCATAACCCCACCTAGAGATCAGGCAGATGTTTTATTTCATGATGACTGGGGCTGAGGAAAGGGCATCACTCCACCTAGAGATCAGGCAGATGTTTTATTTCATGATGACTGAGGCTGAGGAAAGGGCATCACTCCACCTAGAGATCAAACAGATGTTTTATTTCATGATGACTGGGGCTGAGGAAAGGGCATCACCCCACCTAGAGATCAGGCAGATGTTTTATTTCATGATGACTGGGGCTGAGGAATGGGCATCACTTCACCACTAAGCAACTGGGGCAGGTGTTTATGGGGTGGGGGGGTCACACTAGACCAACATGGTGATCGGGAAGGGGATTTTATGTTACGCTGAACAAGGCTGGGGAAGGGAGTCCCTACACTATAGAAATGGGGCTACAGGATTCTACTTTTTGCACAGTGATTGGGGCTGGAGAGGGGGCTGGCTCGGTGCATTCTGCCATGCACAAGCATGCAAATAGCCCATAGTGGGCATGCAGATGGCTCGTTTGCATCATGCATGCCAAATGGGCTTATTTGTAAGTTTGGGCTGAATATCACCCATAGGGGCTGCGGCACATACAGGAAAGCGCCACACATTCCGCTATGGGCATTTCTCACCCCACACCCTGGATGCACTGTGTGGGACTTGGCATCCCCTGCTATGCTCTGCACACCCAGGGTCCAATGTTCAAATTGCACAATCTGTCTGAATACGGCATCAGAGCCAGCTGGCCCAATTTATTTGAGTGGTGCATCATTTTGCGTGTGCATCTAGCTACCTCTGAATATAGGGCCCCTAGGGCTTTGTTGTTTTCTGTTCCTTCATCGCTTCCATTAATTTCTTATCACCTCCTAGCTATCTACCCTTCCTGCCTACTATGAACACTTTGTACTTCAAGTCTTTCTTATTTGTGTTCCTGTCGAGTCACCTTCTTATTGTCTCTTTCTAGTATCCCTTCATCTTCTCATGACCTGTTCCTATTAATTGCTACCCTTCCCCCTTACTCCTTCTCACACGTCCTTTTTTTTTTTTTATTACTTTGTAGCTTATACAGACTCTTATCTCAGGGCTTTATTGCTCTGTATTCCTTTCTACACTTCTGAGCTTCACACTGCCTACCATTCTACCCTTCCTGTAATTCTCTTCAATTATTTTTGTGTTTGCTTGCACGCATGTGCAAAAAACATAGTGCCATTGTCAGAGTTTCTGGAGGCGTGGTACCCTGTCTTCCAGTTCCCTCACTGTGTTTGCAGGTACCACCACGTTCACCAATGAATGCTGCAGCTGTCTATGGCAGCAGTTGAAAATGCAGCGCCGTACAGTAGAAAGGGAGAGAGACGCTTCAGTGAGCATGATCAGATAACTGAAGCGCTCCCTCCCCACCCCAACAGCCTTCCAGGTGCCACACTGGGAGCCCACCCCAGTGTAGCAAAAATTCTTATGGCTGACAGGGGTGCCCAATCCCCCGTTGGTGCCATGCCCTCCTGACAGCCTTCCAACTGCCACGTTGGGAGCCCACCCCAGTGTGGCAAACGTCCTGTGTCATCTTCCAGGAAAAAAAAAAAAACAGTCCCTCGGTGGTCTCCCTGCCCCCACCCACGCCCACCCTCTGTGCACCCTGACACCTGACACCCCCCACCCCATACTTACTCTCCGGAGTCTGGCGCGATGATCTTCAGTGGACCGGGAACACTTCTGCACTCTTCAAAGCTGACATAGAACTGATGGAATAAATAGGGTTTTTTCAACTTTGATGCATATCTCAGGCATTTTTTTGGAATTCTGGCACCAAATTTTAAACATGGGGTTTCTGGGACCCCTCCTTATGAATTCTGGAACTGTCATGGTGTTAATCAGGCATGAAGGTTGATTTCCCGGTCACTGCGCGAAATCACCTTTTGGGACTGATTAATGAAACAACAGTGCCAGTGTTCATAAGGTGGGCTGTCAAAAAGCCTATGTTGCAAATTTGGTGAAAAAATTCCTAAAAATGACTGTTTTACGAGCGTGCATTGTGCAGTTCCTACATACACTCGTAAGTTCACTAATTTTTAATATTTGCACTCTAGATTTTCAACATTGCCATTTTACCACACCTCCTTATGAGCAATACAGCTGTCATTTTTCATATCTTGCCCAAAATGTGTTTCCGCGCAAGTAGTGCACAATGGCGTAGTCGGTGTGCAAAATCAATGTTTGGGACAGATTAATAAAATCACAGTGACACTGTTCATGAGCAGAGGTCTTAAAATGGTTATGTTGGCAATTTGGTGACAAAAGTCCATAAAATGACTGTGTTATAAGCCAGCATTGCGCAGTTTCCATGCACCCTTGTAAGTTCATGAAATTGTAATATTTTCAGTCCAGATTTTCACCACTGGCATTTTTCCACACTTCTTTATGAACAGTACAGCTGCCATTTTTCACAACATGGCTGAAATGTGTTTTCACACTTTCAGCTCAGAAATGCAGGCAGTATAGCGCAGTGGTCTAAGGCTCTGAGCTGCAAATCTGGTGACATCCAGCAGACCAGACCTGGGTTTGAATGCCACAGCTTCCACTTGCATACTGTGTGACCCTGAGCAAGTCACTTAACCTCCTTGTGCTCCCAGGTCGCTCCTGTAAAAAAGCTTCCAGCTTAGTGTGCTATACCTGGTTAAACAACTAAAAAAAAATAAATAAATAAAAATGCATGGTCACTGTGGGAAATCATTGTTCGGGACAGATTAAGAAAATCACAGTGACACTGTTCATGAGCGGAGGTCCCAAAATGCCTGTGTTGACAATCTGCTATAAAAAATCCCCAAACTAATTACATTACGGGTGTGCGTTACGCACTTTCTACGCAAACTCATGACTTCACCATTTTTTTTTTTTTTTTTTTTTACTATTTTCACTGCAGATTTTCAACACTGCCGTTTGTTACACCTCCCCATGAACAGTACAGCTGTCATTTTTCACATCCCGTTTGAAATGTGTTTTCGCACCTGTGGTGACAAATGCAATAGTCACTCTGCAAAATCAGCTTTCAGCTAACGAACTGATATTGCCACTGTTCATAATGTGGGGGTCACAAAAAAGCTGTGTTGAAAATTTGGAGTGAAAATACCAAAAAACGCCGGAGGCAATAGGGTTTGCAACCATAACACCCCACCCTGTAGAGACTGACAGGCATCATGGGTGTGACTTGGGATTGTCGCCTGTAACGCTCATACCATTCCACCCCTATCTACACCCTGCAGCCAGTGAGAGGCATGGAGGTGTGCCTTGGACTCTTCAGCCCCAAAGTTCATCCCATTCTCCTATACTGCACCCATCTCACCATATTTCCTGATGGAATGGGATGAGCATAAGGGTCAAAGACCCCAAGGCATACCGTGACACTTCTCGGTGTCTGCAGAGTAGGGTGTGGTGAAATGGCATTTCCATTAAGCCTGATGACCCAAAGGCATACCCCAATGCCTGTCACTCTCTACAGGGTGGTGGTGGGGTTGGCTTCAGTTCAATACATCACTGCCATTCCTATTATGCAGCTCTCTAACTCCTACACTACCAATGCCAATGCCAGCAAGCAAACATTCGGCATTGACAAATGCTTGTTATACTTTGCTTCACAGCATATTAACTCATTGATGCCTCAGGAGCTCTTTGAGATTTCCACCACTTACGGCCTGTATACTTGTAACAGTGCATCCTGGAGCTTTCTGAGCAAAATCAAGCCACAATCAGCATGCCACAAACAAATGCGAATAACCCATGAACCGTAAGTGCTACACATAAAGTATGAGTGGCAAAGTTGGTCAGCACAAAATCGTCTTTCTAATAGTGCTATGCAGTAAATTATAAGTAGTTTCAATTTTTTTCTATATGACTTGAAATGGTGAAAACGTTTTTTTCTCCCAATAAAAAAATGCACCATAAACCATTTTTTGTGGAGAGATATGCAACATATCAACACCAAATTAAGCATACAAACATTAGATGGTGGTACAAAATAGATTTTTGTAGTAAAAAGCAATTTTTCTAATATGATGCATGTATTTTCCCCCATTTTATTCAAGTTGGCTAGGTGAGGCTTGAGAGACAAATGTCATCCACACACACCACACCAAACAAAAATGCATCTATCTTCTAAAGTGTACCTGACAAACACAAAGTATCAGCGGCAGAGTTGTTCGGTGGAAAAATGATCTTTCCAATGGTGCTATGCAAATAACTATCAGTAATTCCTTTTTTTTTCCTATATTAGTTGAAATTGCAAAAACAGGATTTTTTTTCCAATAAAAAAGGCAATGTAAACCATTTTTTGTGCCAAAACATGTAACCTATCAACACCAAGGTTAGAATACATACATTAGATGGAGGCACAAAATAGATTTTGTTGTGAAAAGCAATTTTTCTAATATGGTGCATGTATCCCCCCCCCCTTTATTCAAGTTGGCTAGGTGAGGCGTGAGAGACAAATGTCAGCCACACACACCATACCACACAAAAATGTGTCTGTCTTCTAAAGTATACCCGACAGACACAAAGCATCAGTGGCAGAGTTGTTCAACTCAAAATTACCTTTCCAATGGTGTTATACAATCAATTCTACTCCGTTTATTTTGTTATACTAGCTGAAATAGCAAATGAGTGGGTTTTTTTGCAGCAAAACTAAACAACGGCAAACATTTGTTGGTGGGAAACATGTAATGTTTCAACACCAAACTAGGTGTCCATACCAGTGAAACTGGTATGACACTACATGAGTACTAAAAAACCTATTTTTCTAGAGTAAAAAAAATCCCCTTTTTATGTTGATTGCGCATATGCGCAGGAAACATATTGCTAAAGTTTTCTCAGAAGCAGGTTGTGGAGGCACGGCACTGTTGTGGCCAATGCCCCCACAGTCTGCAAAGGCTTGTCCAGCATCCCCCCAATGCCGTGGCACGCTGCTGCTGACACTAGTTCAGCCAGTGTGCCACCAACTTGAGATGTTTTAGCCGCTGCAATCAGGGGCCGTCTCGTCACTGCAGCAACATCCACTGCAATGAGGAAGCGATCCCTCATTGCAGGGCTGTTGCTGACGGGCACTGGCTCCCCATCAGCATGCGTCTCCCCCCAATTTGTTGTGTGCCAAGGGGGATGCCAAATCCCCCTCAGCTTATGTCCTCCCCCCACTTCAGTGTTTGTTGATGGGGGTGACCAATCTCGTCGGCATATCCTCATTTCTTGTATGCTGATGGGGTGCCCAATCCCTGTCGGCATGATGTGCCCCCTTTGTTGTGTGCCAACTGTGGTGCCCAATCCCCCATCAGCTGCAGCTGCCCCAAAGAGTTGTTGGCACACTGGGAGCCCACCCCAGTGTGCCACATGCCCTGTAAAGAAAAAATGGTCCCAGCCTGTCTTTTTATTTTCTTCCTGTTAAAAAAAAAAGGCCCCTGCGTCTCTCTACCCCACAACCTGCACCCACCCATTGCGCACCTGCCTCCCCACACCCCCTACTTACCTCCACAGCTCAGCACGACAATCTTCGGTGGACCGGGAACACGTCTGCACTCTTCAAAGCCAACCGCGAACTGAGGAAATGCCGGTAAGCTGTATAATGGAATAAATAGAGTGTTTTCAACTTTGTTGCATATCTTGGGTATTTTTTGGAATTTTGGCACCAAATCTTCAACATGGGATTTTTGGTACCCCTCCTCATGAATTCTTGAACTGTCATGGTGTTAATCGGCCCCGGAAAGGTGATTTCGTAGTCACTGCATGGAATCACCTTTCGGGGCTGATTAATGAAACAACAGTGCCAGTGTTCATGAGGTGGGCCTCAAAAGCCTATGTTGCAAATTTGCGGCAAAAATCCAAAATGACTGTTTTATGTATAAGCGTTGCGCAGTTGCTACGCACACCATAATTTCACAAATTTGTAATATTTTCAAGCCAGATTTTAAATTGGCAGTTTTTCACATCTCCTTGTGAACAGTACAGATGTCATTGTTCACGTCCTGGCCAAAATCTGTTTTCGCACTTCCGGCGCGGAATAGCATGGTCGCTGTGGGAAATCAGTGTTCGAGACAGATTAAGAAAATGACAGTGACACTGTTCATGAGTAGAGGTCCTGAAATGCCAATGTTGAAAATTTAGTAACAATACTCCATAAAATGACTGCGTTATGAGCGTACGTTGCGCAGTTTGCATGCACGCTCGTAACTTCGCGAATTTATATTATTTTCACTCCAGATTTTCAACAGTGTCATTTTCCCACACCTACTTATAAACAGTACAGCTGTCATTTTTCACATCCTGACTGAAATGTGTTTTCATAGTTCCAGTGCAGAATAATGGGGTCGTTGTGGGAAATCAGTGTCCGGGACAGATTAAGAAAATGACAGTGGCACTGTTCATGAGCAGAGGTCCTAAAATCCCTATGTTGAAAATTTGGTGACAAAACTCCATAACATGACTGTGTTACAAGCGTGCTTTTAATTGTTTCCATGACCTTTGTAATTTCGCAAATTTGTAATATTTTCACACCACATTTTCAATAGTGGCATTTTTTCACACCTCCTTCTGAACAGTACAGCTGTCATTTTTTACATCCTGGCTAAAATATGTTTTTGCACTCCTGCCAGAGAATAGCACGGTCGCTGTGGGAAATCAGTGTTTGGGAAAGATTAAGATCGACCAAGTGAGAGGGGGGAGTGACAGAGCTCAACTGAGCTGTGCCAGAACTGCTGCAGATTTGTTTGTGAGCAGACAAAGGCCCCAACACAAGAGTCCAGTAAAAAAGGGCAGCCTGCAGCACTGGAAGAAACAGAATGAGAGAGCTAGTGAGGGAGGGGGGAGTGAGCGAACTCAACGGAGCACTGTCAGGACTGCTGCAGATTTCCTTGTGGGCAGAAAAAGGCATCAATGCAGGCAGGGGCCCAGTACAAAGCGCCAGCCTGCAGCACTGGGAGAAACAGTACGAGAGAGAGAGACAGGGGGACTGAGTGAGCTAACGGAGCTCTATCAGGACTGCTGCAGATTTCTTTGTGGGCAGAAAAAGGCACCAATGCAGGCAGGAGCACCGTACAACAGGGCAGCTTGCAGTGCCAGGACAAACAGAATGAGCGCATGAGAGAGGGAGACTGAGCGACCTCAGTGGAGCTCTGTCGGGACAGCTGTGGATTTCTTTGTGGACAGACAAAGGTGCCAACGTAGCCAGGAGCCCCGTACAAAAGCGCAGCATGCAGCGCCAAGAGAAACAGAACAAGCGAGTGACAGAGCAGTAGTGAGCGAGCTCAACAGAGCTCTATTGTGACTGCTGTGCATTTCTTTGTGGGCAGAAAATGCATCAATGCAGGCAGGAGCCCAGTACAAAAGGCCAGCTTGCAGCTCCGGCAGAAACAGAATGAGTGAGTGAAAGAGGTGGAGTGAGCGAGCTCAATGGAACTGTGTCAGGACTGCTTCAGATTTCTTTCCGGCCAGAAGAAGCCACCAATGCAGACAGGAGCTCAGTACAAAAGGGTAGCCTGCAGTGGCGGGAGACACAGAAAGAGCGAGTGACGGAGGGGGAGTGAGGGAGCTCAACGGAGCTCTGTTGGGACTGCTGCAGATTTGTTTGTGGGCAGAAAAACGCAGCAATGCATACAGGGGCACAGTACAAAAGGGCAGCCTGCAGTGGCAGGAAAACCACAATGAGCGAGTGAGAGAGGGGGAGTGAGCGAGCTCAACAGAGCTCTATTGTAACTGCTGCAAATTTCTTTGTGGGCAGAAGAAGGCAGCAATGCAGGCAGGAGCCCAGTTGAAAAGGGCAGCCTGTAGCACCTGCAGAAATGAAATAAGCGAGTGAGAGAAGGGGAGTGAGCGAGCTCAACAGAACTTTGTCGGGACTGCTGCTGATTCTTTGTGGGCAGAAAAAGGTGGCAACAGAGGCAGGAGCCCAGTACAAAAGGGCAGCCTGCAGCACCAGGAGAACCAGAATGAGTGAGTGAGTGAGATGGGGGGAGTGAGCGACCTCAACAGAGCTCTGTTGTGACAGCTGTGGATTTCTTTGTGGCAGAAAAAGCCACCAACACAGGCAGAAGCCCAGTACAAAAGGGCAGCTGCAGCACCAGGAGAAACAGAATGATCGAGTGAGAGGGGAGTGAGCCACCTCCACAGAGCTCGTCAGGACAGCTGCAGATTTTTAGTGGGAAGAACAATGGCAGCTAAGACAGGCAGTGAGCCCAGTACAAAACAGCAGCCTGTGGCACCGGGAGAAACAGACTGAGCGAGTGACAGAGGGGCAGTGAGTGCCAGTATAATGTCATGCTCATGTAACTGTGTTTAGTTTTGGTTGTGGCTGTCGCACTCTCTATTCCAGAGGAATTACCACCTGTAGGGGTACAAAGCAAGGAGCTCTTGAGCCGGGTTCTGCCCCCAGAGTACCTACATGGTGCTCTGACTAAAGGTACCTTAAGAATCCCCCTAAGGAGAGAGCGCTGCGCTGAGGAGGAGGAGGGGAGGATGGTGGGCAAAGACAAATGCTCACAGTGAGGCTGAGAGGAACTGCTTATATAGCTCAGGAAGTGTGGCTAGCTTGTCACCAAACTACAGGCAAAGCCTTTCAATTCACTGACCTACACAGCCAGTATAGTTATGCTTATGTAACAGTGTTAGTTTTGGTAGTGGCCGTTCACACTCTCTATTCCAGAGGAATTACCACCCTGTAGGGGTACGAAAGCAAGGAACTCTCTGAGAGGGTTCCACCCCTAGAGGTGCCACGGGACGGTTCCTGTGGCTAAAGGTACCTTAGGAATCCCCAAAAGAAATGTAGTATCTTCCCCAACAGGAGGCAGCACGATGCATATGAGCGAGCAGTAACAGTGACACAGTAGTGCAGAAGAATAGTGATGGCTGGCATTGAGAGAAGGGGATCCCCTAAGGAGAGAGGGAGGGAATGGCAGGACATCCTCCACCTCCATCCAACAGCGGAACCTACCTAAGGAAACTAGGGGAAACAACTATGCTAACCAAGAGTTATGACCTGAGACAACGGAGGAGAGAAAAAAAAACCTTTTAGGAGGAAATCTCTGGGGATCCAAGGCCTAGGTCGCCTTCCCTCCAGGCTTGGGAAAATGTATTTAGTGACAGCTCTGCAGCTGTAATTTGGAAAACCCAATTAAAGGGAGGTGGAAAATATTCCAATTTGGAGAAAGGTTCTCACTTAAACCCTCTAGTGGGAACATCGTGGAAGAGTGCGAGAAAACTCTGCAACAATATGAGCATCCAAGGTGCAGGAGGAGAGCAACAACTGCTGAGGCACTCACCTGGCCTACCCACCCTAAATCAAACCAGGTGAACCAGAGGCAGTCGTGGGGAGAATGCGATGAGGGTGCCTTGCTAGGGAAACCACTAAAGTCAATGGCCAACCATTATAGTGGAACACTAGAGCCAAAGGAGATCGCCATAAAGACCCTTCACCGCTAGTCTTAAATTCTACGCCAGGAGCTGCTGTCGCATAGCAGGCAGCTAAGCCAAGCCTGTGGCGAGACATTCCCAGCTATGGGCCAGGTGAGAAGGATCCCGCCTCAAGCTGGACACGCTCGATGATGCGGACTAAATGCAGAGCGAGACCGTCGGCTGCAGGAACCTGCGCCAGATTAGAATGGCTGGCATGCCCCAGAATTGACTGACAGCTGTAAAGCTGGTAAGCTGAATGAGCACGGTGTGCTGAGATCGTAATGAGCATTGAGTGCTGAGACCTTACAAGGTTGAATGCAGATTGAGAACAGTAGAATCCCAGGCGGAAGCCAAGGGGATGGCACTAGGCATGAAGCAATGGTTTGCGTAAGCAAGGAGCAACGGTTGCGTAAGGAAGTATGGACCTGATAGGTCAGTAAGCAGTAGTAGTAATAGGTGGACTTGCATAACAACTGTATAGCATGTAAACAGCACTGAGTTAGGGGCAAGTCAGCCAGACATGAATAGCCAAATCAAGATGAACAAACTCTGAGGATTTTCGGTGGTGAATACAGGATGTAGAACAGAATTAATTAACCACATAGGCCACGACCCCCCAAGCACCTCCCAGTCCCCGCCGTAGGACAAACAAGGAAGCGATGAAAGGCCGAGAGCCACATGCAGATATAAAAGCTAATTTACTAGCCTCAGCAGGAGCTTCAGCTAACCTCAGAGTAAACAAGGTACAATAGGAATGGGTGTAAACAATGCAGCAGCAGGAAGCAAGTAGGCCTGTACAGCAGTAGTGAATAAATGAGTACCGTGAGTTGTAAGTGCAAATAAAGGAGGCATAATGCTTTTAAGCATTGTCAAACAGGCAGTGCAATGAGATTGCAGTAATGAGGCAAGCAGAACAAGCATGAGTAAGCTGTATAGCTAGGTTCAAGTAATCAGAGTCAGGTGAGAGTAATAAATATGCCACATGGACCAGCTATAGTTGAGTAACTGAAAGCTAGCATTATAAGCGTTGAATAGCAGCATGCTAAGAGCCTAGAAAAGGCCCCCCCCCCCAAAAGGAAGGAAGCATACACAACTGAAGGCAAAATACAAACCAAAGCAGGAAGACAAACACAGAAGCCCTGCAGAATCAAGCGGTGGGGGGGGCTGGCTATAACCAGGGAGGCCTGACCAGCTCAGGGAACAAACCTGTGGAGCCTTCGGCGGCAAAGACAAAATGCTTCACAGTGAGTCTGAGAGGAACTGTTTATATAGCTCAGGAAGTGGGAGTGGCTGGCTGCTTGGTCACCGAACTACAGGCAAAGCCTTTCAATTAATCTAGGCGCTTTGCTGCTCCCTCAGGGACAAATGTCAGCCAAGCACAGCAATCCCTAAACAAATGCGAATACCTCAAAGTATGCGTGATATACACAAACTATATGTGTCAAACTTGTTCAGCACATTATTTCCTTTCTAATGGGGCTGTGCACTCAATTCTGAATTTTGTGTGCTAGTTGAAATACCAAAACAGTGTGTTTTTCATGAAAACCAAGCAACATGAGCACACCAATCCTGACACTAAAAGTAGTTACTTGTTTTTACCATTGTAGTCACTTATACGCAATGTGCCATCGACATGCGTGCAGTTCTGGAGACCACATCTCAAGAAGGACATAGCACTGCTGGAGAGGGTCCAGAGGAGGGCAACCAGGATGATTCAGGGCATGAGAGAATGGACCTATGAGGAAAAGCTGAACAAACATGGGCTGTACTCACTGGAGAAGAGAGAGACGGGGGACATGATAGGGGTCTTCAAATATGTGAAAAGGATAAACAGGGGTGGAGCCAAAGAAATGTTCAGGCTAAAGAAAGGGGATACAACCAGGGGATGCATGGAAGCTAGAGAGGAAATTACAGGGAGAATGTGAAGACATTACTTCACTGAGAGGGTGGTGGGGCCATGGAATGCACTGCCCAGGAGTCTGGTGGAGGAGAACACAGTGGAAGGCTTCAAGAGGGGTGGGACAGGTGCATGGTAAACTGAAGCTGAAGAGGATCCCTCTGGGGCTAGGGGGAGAGAGAGAGCGCCCAATAGGGGCTGACTACCGAGCAGACACAAAAAACTGTCAGGCCTATTCTGCTGGCTTTTAGTATGTTAGTATATGTGGATACCTCCTAAACTATAAGACCCACACACAGGGTATGGATGACAAAGTTGTCAGCAATAAATAACCTGATAGTCCTAGGCAAGGAATTTTTAGCCATTCTTTCCAATAGTCTTATGCCAAAGGCACTGCGAATCTATTTTTCATGTTAAAAGTATGGAACCTAACACTAAATTATACAATACATTTGATGGAGGAGTACAGTACATTTATGGTAAAAACACTCTTACCAGAACAGGTAAGAAGGTCAGAAACAGTATTGAAACACACATGACCAAAACAAAAACACAGCATCGTCAATATCGTGTACGGTGCAAGGTGGCACAGTATCCCGCACAGACATGTAAAAGTAAAGAGCACTGTAATGCACTGTGCAACTATAACATCACAACACATAAAAGTATGTGCACGGCGGCAGCCATGCAATTACTGCACTTCACCCAGAATCCTTTACATACTCTTATCAATGGTATGGTCATGAAAAAGCGCAAGGCAGCGCACTCATATCACATCTACAAGCATGGGCATGGCGGCACCAATGGCATTATGACACAGTGGAAACATGTTTTAGCACACAGATTACAGAATGGCAACCAAACATTTACTGCAAAAGCTGCAATAACATTTATCTTGCCTTTCAGCACTGAAGAGCTTACATTTGCATACCTTTTCGGATTCTGTCCCATCCTTTCTCCTTGTATCTGTGTCACATATTCTTTGGTAACTAAAACAGTTCCAACATCGTCTTTGTTTTCGTGGAGTCATTAGCATTGAGAAATTTACTCCAGCTTCACTGGTCCTCTTCAGTTCCCTTGTCTGCTCTTCTCGATTTTGTTCCCTAGTTCTGCGGGTCTCTCCAGTCCATCCACGGGAGCTGCAGATCCTGTATACAGGGTGTAACAGTCATTTCTTGCATTTGGGTGGGATCAAAGTAAGGTAGGACAAGTGGTACTTGAAATTTGTCTTCTTGTCCATTTTCTTCTTCATGTAGGCCATAGCTTCAACCTAAAAGTGGACTTCAGGCCGATCGACTGGGGGACACACAGAACAGAGAAATGTGGGTCAAATGAAAATAAAAAATAATGAGCTAAAACCTCCACTCCACTGAAGTAAACTGCAAGAAGTATTAGAGAGAAGAAACAGGCACACCGCAATAGTCACCTGTCACTTTTTATTTCCAAAGTATTTTTCATATTCCTTTGTGATCATTCGAGTCTTCCATTAATATTTTGCTACAACAGTTCTCTGTCTGAAAGCTGACACATCTCTCTCTCTCTCTCTCTCTCTCTGTATGCCGGCCCACCACATCATCATTGTGATCCAGCTGTGTGACTACCTACATGGGAGCCACCCACGGCTGCTCAAACATGTTGGTAAGCACAGAAATTAGGTTGTGGCTGGCCAATTGCAGATATGTCCGCTGCCAGGCTGAGTGCCGCTCCACTCATCACTCAGGCACTGCAGTTCTTCTCATTTACCAAAAGGAACAGAAAAGTGCCTCGGATATTAATGGTAATAGTTGACCACAACAGCAATGTCAGTTTCAGCCATCTAGTACTCCTTTTAGTTGGCCTCCTAGGTCTGGTGAGTGAGATAACCCTGATGCTAACTCTGTCTTCTTTCGCTTCACATTTTGCCTTGTGTGCTCTTTTTTCTCCCCCTGGTCCTCATAATAAAGACATACTCTTCCGCGATACATAGACCCGGACACTCCTTCCCACCTCTGCAAACCATTTTCACATGTTCCCCCACATGGTGCAGCATTTCCTTTTTGTCCCCCCCCCTTTCAGTTTTTTGTTTTCACTTTTATATATAAATTCAAAGCTTTTCAAAACCACAGTTTCACTGTCAGATCGTTACTTTATACCCAACCTTTCTCTCGCCACCTGCATCCCACAGCATTTCTCACCCTTATTTCACTGTACCCCCTTTCTCACCCATGAACCCCACCACCTCATCTCACCCCACCCGCACACCACATCCTTTTTCACCCCCTGCACCCCACACACTTTCTCTCCGCACTCGCACCCCAATGTACTTTTCTGTCACTTGACCCCTTTCTTTCACTCACCAGATGTCTTTTAGCTCATTATTTTGAATTTTCATTTGGCGCAGCCATTCAATGACTGGCATGTCACTGCATTTCCATCTCTTTTGAACCACCAATGGGCAGAGCCACAATTCCGCCAACAAGCATGACAATCCGTTTCATGACTTTGGAACTGCAGTGCTTTGTTGACTCGTCTACTCGACAAGGTGTCCCCTCAGGGTGATCTGGCTGCACAAGACACATGATCCCTTCTTCCCCCAGAGGACACGTGAATCTTCCTGACGAGTGAAGCAGTAGTGGTAGTAGTAGTAGTAGTACTGGTGATATTGTTTATGGACGGTGGTGCACATGTACACCTCGCGCACACTCACTGTTTGCCTGTGCACACAAGGCTGGTTACATGTAGTTGTGGTACTCCTCAAAGCATTCTACGAGAAGTGTACATTGCAAGTTACGCAATAAACGAAGGCTCCGAGACACCTCTTTTTCAGTGCACAGTTTCTGCACCTAGCTTTTTTAGCTTTCACTGGGTAATGTGGACCATCACAAATAGGGTCGACCGCAAGTCCAGCAACTGGTCCACTCCATTTCCTCTTGCTGTACCCAGCCATTAACTGTTCAGACAGAGGAATGCAAAAATCCAGCTGCTTGACCCTGCTCACCCTTCCACTTTTGCTTCACTGAACATGGTTCACACTCTCTCGACAGAGAGTAAAGGCGTTGGCCAAAGCCAGGTCCCACAGAAACCAAAACAGGTTTAGCCACCACTTTTTTGATCTTCTGGTGCTGTGGTACTTAACATGAATCTGATCAGTGATGTCAACACCATTCATATGCATCTTGTACTGTTACACTACTGATGGACAAGACACAGATATTACAGTCCCATCTTGCTTCCTCCTGGGGTCCGATGTTGCAGGTGAGGTCAGGTCATGGTTTGTTGACAGCAGGAATACTAGATGCCTGTCTTTCCAAGCAGTGGCAACAAACGAACCATTCTGCAGTTGTTCAAACTGACCCCATTGTTTCTTTCTCATTGTAACCTTGTTTAATATCGTCAGCCATCCACTCGTGTTGGTGCGCTTTGAGCCGCAGAAGTACAGACCAAAGTTCAGTAGATCACTTAACAGGCGCATGAAGTGAAAAATTGTCAAAGTATACATGGGTTTCCCCCAACAGATCCTTGGTCAGGTCTTTCACAACCCTCTCCAAGACCCATTTCAGCTACTACATCAAGTTTCCCGGTGAACACCTGAAAATCTTTGGCAAAGTCATTGTGGGCATCTGCTAGAACCCACACTTTGACTCCATAATGTTGTGGCTTGTTTGGCACATACTACTTGAAGGCCAGATGTCCTCTGTACCCTACCATTGCCTCATTGACCGAAACTACACAGTGTGGATTATACTGCTTCCTGCATGCTTTGAGAACCTGCTCCATTACTAGACGTACATGACGTAGTTCGTCATGGTTTTCTGACTGTTTAGGAGGATTCTGTGTATTGTCATTGGCATGAAAATAATGTTGAATTTTCTCATAACACTCTTGAATCATGAGCTGTGAAATTGGGAAACATCCAGTACAGACCGTGCTTATTCCAGCACATGCGTAGTATGGCACCTTTACCACAGATATGTACATTCGCATCCCCAAAATGCTTTTATGTCGCATGCTGTGACAGGAGTCCATCGTGTGTCCACCTTAAACACCTCTGCCTGCTTCTGCTCACTCTAACAGTTGGTCTCCTCTGCCAGCAGTTCATATACTGATGGAGGCAACATCAGATTCATGAAGTCAATCTCTTTTTTCTCCTCATCCAGAAGTGTCGTAGGCCCTACAGGTTCATTGAAATCAGCAACGTGCACTGGCTGAAATGGACTGTTCCAACCATCTGTATGATCCACATCATATTGTGTAGGAGGTGGCTGAGTGTCAGGCTATTCTTCAACCACATCAACATTTGGGCAACGCATATGCTGCAGTGTAGTCAAAGGCACATCATTTTCTTCATTGTCCATGGACTGACTCAGCTGCTGTAGCTTGGCAAGTGGTTGATCATCCTTCGCTCCTCAGTTGAGTTCCTCTGCCACCATAGCATAACCAATGGTAAATCATCCTCGTCTCTCTCAGTGGACTGAGTCTGCTGCCGTAGTCTGGCAAGTGGTACCTCATCGTCTTCACTGAAGTCACTGTCCGGATGCATCGCCATCAACTCAACTTCTATATCCGAATCATCAAATCCCAGAAACTCCTGATCACTGTCACTTTCACTGTCAAACATGCCTTTCTCAGTGTCTTTTTTACCTAGGTAACTCCAACTGCTCTTTAGTCCCCTATGTGACTTCTCCATCTCCTCTATATGGCTTCTCCGTCTACACCTCTGCACGGCATCTCCTCCTCTGGACAGCATCTCTGCCTCCTCCTACTCTCCTCTCCTCTCCTCTGCATGGCTTCTACTACTCTCCTCTCCTCTGCATGGCTTCTCCTACTCTCCTCTGCATGGCTTCTCCTACTCTCCTCTCCTCTGCATGGCTTCTCCTACTCAACTCTGCATGGCTTCCCTACTCTCCTCTCCTCTGCATGGCTTCTCCTGCTTTTCTACATGTACTCTCCTGAAGTCGTTCTGTAATACAAACATACAAGTATAGATTTTTACTGCAGACGTGACTTACGTACTGCACAATAACCTTGCAAGCCACGGTATGCACAAATAATCATACCAACCAGCAAAACATAATGGAAAACAATGCAGGGAACAGGTACGCATCTGCTGGCAGTTATCAGTAACTGAATATGACAAACCTCTTTCTCCCAATGACATACAACTGATACGCCATCACCTACGCCGACACAAACAGAAGCAGTGATGCCAAGTGCTATTTTCAGTTATTTATAACCTATAACCAGATGGAAAACCTCTTTCTCCCCATGACATACAATTAGTGGCAAGCCTTCACCAACAAAAAGGAAGTACACAGCAGAAGACGTGCAAACTCTGGCAGACAGTTATCGAGCACTGACATTTAAAAATGACAACATATGAAACGCCATGAAACCAAACATATACAGCTTACACATCAGACACAAGAAACACACAGCAAGGCATACCGATCAACTGTGTAATTGCTACGTCACTAAGAAGTGCAATCACTGAGCCCATCATACACTGAACAGAAAAAGCAGATGGCAGCACACCGAAAGTGGGAGACTGTAAAGCAGCATTCACAGTGCAATAGGGCAGTAATGCCAGCTGAAGGGCAGTAATGTCAGTTGCAGATTCAGCTTTGCAAATGTTGAGGGACAAATTTGGTTGTGATGCCCGTTATTTAGTCAGACGTGTTTGTAATTGAGGACTGACCAAATGTTTGCAATAATTCCGAATTGTTACATTCTGCACGCATGCTACCGGAAGAGCATGCACTTTCTTCTGCTACAAGTGTTCTAAAGATGTTGATTGTAAATGGGTTTTGTGTTCATACCATGCGCCAATAAAATGGTACTGTATCTTGGAAGCTGGTCACCTGCTTAAATCTTTCTGCGACTCCCTTGGTTTCACCCTTATCAACGAAGAGCCCACTTGTATCAACAAAAAGAATACAGCCAAAAGTACCCTTCTGGATGTCCTGCTTGTGAATAAACCCCATTCCTTCTCCCACGTTGGTACCTTTGATGCAGATATTAGTGACCATTGCCTAATAGCTAGAGTTTGGGCAGCCAACAAAGTGCCAACTACGGCCAAATTCTCCACCAAAAGGTCAACCAGGTCATTCGACCCAAAGGCATACCTACTTGACCTAAAAACTCCCCTGTGGCAGGGTTTTACCTTGCTAAACAGTGGAAACTGCATATTCTATACTACATGAAATCATTACCTACGCCATGAATCTACATTGGCCTCTGTTAAAAATATGCATAAAGGCTAGGAAATGCCGTTGGTCCACTCAAGATCTCAAGGCTGCACTACTGTCCAGGGATAAACTCTGGAAAACTGCCCGCAAATCCCAAAAAGAGGAAGATTGGCGCCTCTTTAGAACAACCAGAAATCGCTGCACCAAACTGATTAGGGAAGCGAAAGTCTGCTATTACTAAGCAGAACTAGATACTGCAGCCAATTGTCCCTCCAAATTCTGGGCCACAATCAAAGAACTGGCAGGAGCAACGTCACAAAATATGCTCCCTACAAAAATTACCTCTGATAATACAGTAATCAATGACAAAAAAGAAATACTGCAGGCATTCAACAATCACTTCACCACAGCAGGCTTAGCCTTCAATAACTCGCCTGCATGTAGCCTGCGCACCCAAATTGGCATGACCCCACCAAACGTTGGCTCCATTAGTCAACATTTCTTATTCTCATCGGTTTCCCTCAAGGAAGTGGAAGACTTGATTCTTAACCTGGATACTAAGAAAAGTGCCAACGCAGATGCACTTGAACCATACTTCCTAACGATAGCACGCCACATACTGGCTGTTCCTATTACTTATTTATTCAACCTGTCCCTAACACAAGGTACCCTCCCTCAAATACGGAAGATCACACACATTATCCCGCTATTTAAATCAGGAGACCCTTGCGACCTTAATAACTATAGGCCAATTTCTCTCCTACCCACACTCTCAAAGCTACTGGAAAAAATAGTAAATGGCCAACTAAGGTCCTTCATCGACAGAGAATAATTACTAAACCCCCTTCGATTTGGATCCAGAGCCAACCACAGTACAGTCTCAGCATTAGCTAAAGTAACCAATGACTGGCAACTGGAGTTAGAGCATAAAAAGTCAGTATGTGCTGTGTTTCTTGACCTCAGCAAAGCATTCAACACAGTCGATCACGACCTGCTCCTCGACTCGCTAAAAACACTAGGATTGGATGCTACTTCTCTAAACTGGTTCTCTGAATATCTGACAGACAGATACCAGCAGGTGAAAGTGGATGGTGAACTATCTGCCCTAAAACTCTTACAAAGAGGTGTCCTCAGGGATCCATATTAGGTTCCCTCCTCTTCACAGTGTATATCAATAACATTGATGAGGGAATCAAGGATGCAAGTATTCACTTATTCGCGGATGACACAGTGCTGTACCCGAGTCGTCCCACACCAAAAGAAGCTTGTACTGACCTACAAAAAGGTTTCAACCTCCTGCAACTCCAACTAATCAATAAAAAACTGCTATTAAATGTTAAGAAAACTAAAACCATGTTATTTTCCCCTGCAAACTACACAAGCACTACTGGCTCCCTTCCCCCAATAACCACGATGCTGGGAGAGTGCTTAGTGTACGTTCCAAAATTCAGATATCTTGGGGTCTGGATCGACTGTAAACTCTCCTTCAATAACCACTTGGAAGACTTGCTGAAAAAATAAAGGCAAAGACTTGGCCTTTTTTACGGGATAAGACGACTTCTTACAGCAGACGTAAAGAAACAACAAGTCCAAGCCACGTTCCTGTCCTTCATTGACTACGCAGACTTCATATACAGTAGCTGTGCGGCTTCCTATCTTGGAAAATTGGATACGCTCTACCACAGAGCTATAAGCTTCATCACTGACCTCCCCTTCTATACCCATCATTGCGCACTATATGCTGCCATGGGCTGGACCTCACTTCACTATAGGCGCAACTTTGATGCAGCACTCTGGACACTTAGAGCCCTCAGTGGCAAACTCCCTCAATACATCATCGACTGTCTGTCTCCGATTGTGCCCAGGAATTATTCCCTTAGAAGCTGCTTACAACTCCTGTTTAATATACCCAGGGCACTCACACGAGTCGGGAGAGCCACCTTTGGATTCGCACTCCCATCAATATGGAATAAAACCCCAAAAATACTTAAGCTGAAAACCCCAGTAAGTACCTTTTTGTTCAAAAGGCTTTACTGTGATGGCATTACGGAAATTTGTGACTGCTTTACTAGACACTAACTAACCTCCCTCCATCAAATGGCGGCCCGCAAACAGCGGCCCCCCAGCTGAAATGTGTGCCTCTGCCTCTAGTATACCCACCAACAGATCCACAGGATTTATTGCCGAACTCCCATATCTTATTCTTTGACGCTCTGAACAGCTGCAGCCTGATTCTAGCACATGCTACTGCACTTGGGGATAATTATCATCTTTCACCCAAAAAAATATCCGGTCCCTCATCCATCCAATACTTCCCTCTGCCCCAACCTCCAGAACCCTCCCAGTTATGCCCCTGCAACTATATTCCTCCTCTTGCACTTAGTACAATGGCAGCTTTTCTCCTCCATATGTCACCGCGTTTTGGGGCAAAAATTGATTTGTCGCCTTTCGTACGGTCCTCTGCCCTCCCAATCCCTCACTCTGCTCTAACAATTGAGTCCTCTTCGCTTGCACCCCTATTCCCCACCTCTCCCTATATTATGCGCTTGATATCTTCTATCTGGTTTGCCTACCCTCTCCCTAACATTTCCCACTACAAAATGCACAGTTTTTGGGCTTCGATCCAGCACAAGTTCATTATCCATGACTCCTTGTAGTTCTATGTATAATCTATATTACCTGTAAATGTGCATTTTTACTATAATAGCAGCTATTTTTACTGTTTGTACTATTTTAACTTGTCTTTCTGTATTATTACTGTAGGACTGCAGGTCCACCTTGTAAATGAGCTTGCTCAATGATGCCCATCTGGATAAATAAAGATATTGATTGATGTACGTGCATACGGTGTCTCCTGTCTTCTGTCATAAACATGCAGTTTTTGTGTGGAAACATAGTAGTACCTGTAGTTCGGTAGTTCACACCACCACTTGACCAGGTAATGTGGTGTGTTTGATGGTGCCATACACAGGAGATTGGGGAAGGCACCACTGGACACCAGGCAATGCATTTGGTGTGATGCTGCTGGGTATCAGAAGACGCGGTGGGAGAATGTACACAGGGAACTGCTTTGTGTTTCATGGAGCCGGTCGATGGAGGCTGGGACCACTGAATGCCAGATAATGCACTCAATGGTGCAGTGTATGGCATCTGGGGGTTACCCCTCACCCTCCCATACCCAGCACCATTGAATGCATTATATTCCCTGGCATCCAGAAGTCCCACACCAACCTGAGCTATACAGCCATCATCAAAGACCACACATTCCATGGTGTATGGTGGTCGGCCACTACCACAATGCGAAACACAAAGCATGATAAGGCATTACAGTGGGGCCCCTACCCATGCCCCCCAATACCCAGCACCAAACAAAGCAGTATGCAGTTCCATGGTGTCCACTGGCAGGGTGGGACCACCTAACACAAGGAACTGTTTGGTGTCTGATGGTGCCTGTGGATGGAGGGTGTAGGTGGGACCCCTGGATGCCAGGAAGTTTGTGTGTTTGCCAGTGTCGTGTATGGAGGGTTAGAGGATCCCCTAGATGCAGGGGAATACACAATTTGTGTTGTAGCTGGGACACAACACCATAACAAATTGCATCATCCATGGCATTGGGGGGAGAGATCCCCACACCAGCCTTCCCATACATGGCACCATCACATCACAGCACTCCCTAGTGTCCAGGAGCCCCACCCCCACCCTACCATCTCCGCACTATCAAACAGAAGCCCCCCACCACACTGTCCAATATCCAGCACCCTGAACCAAACACACCTTCTCAATATGCAAGTAATTTTGCTTACCTGGCCTTGGAGATTGGAAGCTGGGAGCCAAATCGTTCCTTTGCCTCAAAATCAATGGTTCAGATTCTGGTAAGAAAAAAAGTGTCTCAGACAGGAGAAGCTAGAGTGTGTAGATAGCCAGATGCTTCTTAGTCTGGCAGGTAGGAGCAACAATCGGGGCCCTACCAGCTGAATCAATGATGCCCCCCCCGCCACCGGAACATGTCAGCCAGCAGGTACTGGGGGAAAAGCTACAGAAGTCACCGAAAGGGAGCATACGAGATAGCAGACCACAGGACTGCACACCATGCACCCAGTAAAAGCAGCAGTGCTCCCAGGACAATGAATGGCATACTCCCCTCCACTCGCACCGGACAATCAACGGTGACCCTTCCCCCCACCAGCTCAATCAATGACACCCCTTCCCCTCGGTCACCAGAACATGCCAGCCAGCAGGTGGTAAAGCGACAATAGTCACAAAAAGGAAGTCTACCAAAAAAAAAAAATGCTAAGCAGCTCATCAAAGCTGGCTGGTAAGAGCAATGATCAGTGCCCCACCAGCTTACATAGAAACACAGACTTTGATGCCAGATAAAGACTGCTTGACCCACCCAGTCTGCCCATTTCCCTACTTACTGGATAAGCTGCAGATCCTAGTTAACCAGCAGCCTACTTCCTCCTACCTCCCACTAGAATTGCCTTATGTCTGTCCCATGCATTCTTGAGTTCTCCCACAGTTTTAGACCCCACAAACTCCTCAGGAAGGCTGTTCCAAGCGTAACATAGAAACATAGACTTTGACGGCAGATAAGGACCACTTGGCCCACCCAGTCTGCCATTTCCCTACCTACTGGATAAGCTGCAGATTCTAGTTAACCAACAGCCTACTTCCTGCAACCCCCCCACTATAATTGCCTTGTGTCTGTCCCATGCATATTTGAATTCCCCCACTGTTTTAGACCCAACTGCCGCCTCAGGAAGGCTGTTCCATGTATCCACCACTCTCTCTCCGTGAAAAAAAATTTCCTCACATTACCCCTGAGCCGACCCCCCTCTATCTTTAAATTGTGCCTCCTTGTTCTTACACATCTCTTTTTCTGAAAGATGCTACCCTCCTGGACTTTGTTGATTCCCTTGAGGTACTTGAACGTTTCTATCATGTCCCCCGTCCCTCCTTTCATCAAGAGTACTAACATACTAAAATGCCAGCAGAATAGGCCTAACGGTCTTTCGTGTCTGCTCGTTTGGTCAGCCCCCACCCTGGGTGCTGACCTTGCTGTCCTCCTCGCCTTCTCTTCTCCTTTCCCAGTTCCGGATATTCTTGCTGCATTGGATTTTGCTTCCTGAACCTCCCCTGTACCTGTCCCACCCCTCTTGAGCCCCTCCACTGTCTCTGCCCCACCAGCCCCCTAGGTAGTGCATTCCATGGCTCCACCACCCTCTCAGTGAAGTAGCACCTCCTCCTTTCTCCCTGAATCTTCTCCTTCCAGCTTCCACCCATGCCCTCTAGTGGCCCCTTCCTCCTTCCTTCAAGCACCTGACTGTTCCTCCCCTATTTACCCTCTTCATGTACCTGAAGACCTCTATCATGTCCCCGTCCCTTCTCTTCCAATGTGTACATATTTAGCTCTTCGAGCCTCTCCTCATAGGTCCTGTCCCCCAAGCCCCAAATCATTTTGGTTGCCTCCTCTGGACCCTCTCCAGGAGGTTAATGTCCCCTCTTTAAGTGTGGCCTCAAACTGCACGAGAGTACTCCAGGTGCGGCCTCACTAAGCAGTTATACAGAGGGAGTATCACTCTCCTTCTGGAGAGGAGATCCTCAGTGATGCATCCCAGCATCCTGTTGGCCTTGGCTGCTGCCTCCTACAAGTCTCAGAGTTGTTCATCTTGACATTCACCACCACCCCAGGTCCTCTCAGCCATTGAGACTTGTAGTATTTCCCCAGGGTGTACACTTGGCCTGGGTTTCTGGCCCCAGGTGGAGTACCTTCTTTCCCCGCATTGAACCTCAGCTTCCACTTTCTAGACCATCTTTCCAGAGCCTCCAGGTCCCTGCAGGCCACCCTCCCTCCTCCCCATCCACCACCGCCCCCAGTTTCGAAGTCATCTGCAAAGAGACTCATCTCACTCCTGATTCCTGTCCTATGTCAGATACGAGGCGTTGAACAGAAGGGCCCAAGGACTGATCCCTGTGGGACCCCACTAATGACCCTCCTTGGGATGAGACTATCCCACCAACTACGACCCTCTGGGTCTGGTCCTGGAGCCAATTGCCTATCCATCTGATCATCTGGTTTCCCACCCCATTTCTCCTAGCTATCCAACAGGCCCACGTGGAGGAACAGAGTCAAATGCCTTGCTGAAGTCTAGAAAGAGGACATCCACTGGTCTACCCAGGTCCAACGCACTTGTCACCCAGTCATAGAACTCCACCAGGTTTGTCTGACACGATTTCCTGGGATGAATCCATGCTGTCCATCGTCCAGGCACCCTGACTTATCCAGGTCCCCCAGCCTCTCTTGACAATGCCCTCCATCACCTTGCCCACCACCGGTGTCAGGCTGACAGGCCTGTAGTTCCCCTGCCAGCTCCCTTGATCCCCCTGTGGACAGGCACTACGCGCCACCTTCCAGTCTTGGGGCACCCACCCTGTCCCTCAGAGAGATGGTGAAAAGCTCTGCCAGGGGTTTCGCCAGGACATCTGCAAGTTCCTTCAGCACTCTAGGATGTAATTTATCCGGCCCCGGTGCTTTCTCCGTCTTAAGGGAGCTGAGGGCTTCCCTCACTCTCTCTGCTGTGATTTCCACTTCTGGTACCTCTTCTCCCTGCTATATATATATATTAAGCTCTCTCAGTCTCTCTTCATATGGTTTCTGCTGCAGATCCTGCACCATTTTAGTTGCCCTCCTCTGGACTGCTTCCATCCCGTCTATGTCCTTGCATAGATGAGGTCTCCAAAACTGCACACAGTACTCCAGATGGGGTCTCACCAACTGTCTGTACAGAGGGATAACCACTTCCTTTTCTACTTGTGATGCCCTTCCTATGCATCCCAGTATCCCCTGGCTCTCCTTACCGACTTTCACATTGCTTACCCACCTTTAGGTCATCTGATATGACTGCCCCAGGTCCCTTCCATTTTTGTTGTTGTTAGTATCTCCTGCTATTGTGTACTCTTCTCCTGGGTTTTTGTTTCCAGGTGCATTACTTTGCACTTCTTTGCACTGAATCTAAGTTGCTATATGTCTGACCATTCCTCCAACCCTGCCAAGTCCCTTCTCATCTTTTCTACCTCCCCCCTTGTGTATCAACTCTGTTACAGATCTTTGTGTCATCTGCAAAGTGGCATACCTTTCCCTCCAGACCATCTGCAATGTCACCTATAAAGATGTTAAAGAGGACTGGACCCAGTACTGAGCCCTGTGGTACTCCACTAGTAACCTCCCTTTCTTTGGAATGTGTTCCATTCACTATTACCTTCTGTGTTCTGTTGTGCAGCCAGTTTGCTTACCAGGCTACCACCCTGGGACCCATTCCCAGGCTGGCTAACTTGATATTAATCTTTGTGCAGGACTGTGTCAAATGCCTTGCTAAAGTCTAGGTAGGCTAGATCCACAGCCCCTCCCTGGTCTATTACTTTGGTCACCCAGTCAAAGAAATCAATTAGATTCATCTGACATGGCCTTCCTGCTGTAAATCCATGCTGCTTTGGGTCCCGTGCCCCGCTGGCCTCTAGGTACTCAACAATTCTTTCTTTCAGAAGTGATTCATTCATTTTCCCTACCACTGAGGTCAAACTTACAGGTCTGTAGTTTCTTGCTTCTGCCTTGCTCCCACTATTGTGAAGGAGAATCACATCTGCCCTCCTCCAGTCCTCAGGTACCGCCCCATCCTGCCATGATCTGTTAAAAAGCATGGTCAGTGGTGTCACTAGGTCCTCCTTTAGTTCTTTTAGGATTCTGGGGTGAATCCTGTCAGGCCCCATTGCTTTGTCCACCTCGAGTTTTAGGAGTTCTTTCAGGACTCATTCTTCTGTGAATGGACTGGTGTCAACCCCCCTATCCAGAGTGCTTCTATTGTCTGGTTTAGGTAACTCCTCCTCATCTTCTTTTGTGAATACTGAGCAAAAGTATTAATTCAGTAACTCTGCCTTTTCACTGTCTCCTCTGCTCACCTCCCACTCTTTTATTAATCTTCACTATCCCTCCTTAACCTTTCTATGCTCCCTAATGTACCTATAAAAGGTTTTATCCTTCTTAACTGAGCTGGCTATTTTTTCCTCAGTTTAGGCCTTTCTAGTCTGACTGCCTTCCTACTTTTTCTGCTTTAATTAATACAGTTCCCTGTCGTGCTCTCTTCTGTGATTCCTTATACTTTTGAATGCAGCCTTTTTCTCCTTAACCTTCCTGCCACCACTTTTTGAGAACCATAGTGGTTTTTACTCCGCTTTGTTATCTTTATTTGGTGATACAAAGGCTTGTTGCCTCTATGATGGCAGTTTTGATTTTTCTCCATTGTTCTTCCACCCCTCCTTTTTGGTCATTAGCTAGTGCATTTTTCAGGTATTCACCCATTTTGCCAAAGTCAGCCCTTCTAAAGTCCAGTATCCTTGTTTTTGTATGGCTTATCTCCATGGTTGTGCTCATTGTGAAGCACACTGTGCAGTGGTCACTTGTTCCCAGATGTCTACTGACTTCTAAATTTGTGATCCTCTCTCCATTTGAGAGTACCAGGTCTAGTATTGCTCCCTCCCAAGTGGGTTCCAACACTAGCTGTCTAAGGCCTGCCCCCTGCAGGGCATCGAGAATGACCCTGCTCTTGGATGGGCTGTAGTACATGTTATCCAGTTAACATCTGGCATATTCAGGTCTCCCATCAACAGTATCTCCCCTTTTTCAGCCATTTTGAGAATGTCCTCTATCATTTTGTTGTCCATTTCCTCCCCTTGAGACGGGGGTCTGTATACAATCCCTGTGTGGATTGTGATGCCATTCCCTGTCTCCAAGGTGACCCAGAGTGCCTCTTGTCCCCCTTTACTTTTTAGTTCTGTAGCTTTGATTCCTTCCCTTATGTATAGAGCTACTCCACCTCCTCTTTACCTTCCTGTCCCTTCTGTAGATTGTGTACCTGGATGTTGACATCCCAGTCATGGTTCTCGTGTACCATGTTTCTGTGACTGCCACAATATCCAATTGTTCATCTTCCATCAGGGCTACTAGCTCAGGAAGCTTGTTTCCCAGACTACCGGCATTGGTACTCATTGCCCTCCATTTAATGTTGGCTTTATCCTTTTTTCCCCCCATCCCTGCTCTTATTGTCCTTGTCTATTTTTCTATTTACCCCTGTCCTGCCCAGTGTTGAGCTCTGTACCTCAGTGTTTACCTTATTACCTGCCCTGTTTTGTGGGGGGAGGCTTGAAATGTCCTGCCTTTTATCAGCACCTCCCCCCTTGGCTAGTTTAAAAGCTTGCCAAGGAAGCATTTAAACCTATCACCTAGAAGCTTGGTTCCCTTCGTGGACAGATGCAGACCATCATGCCAGTATAGACTTTTATCTCTCCAGGTGGCCCCCCCAGTCCCCAATGAAGCCAAAGCCCTGTGCTCTGCACCAGTTTTGAACCATTCATTACACTGCATGGTGTGCAGTATCCTAGCCTCACTCCTACCATGGACTGGTAGCATCTCTGAGAAGGTTACCGTGCTTGCTACCCATCTGAGGCCCCTCCCCAACTCCACAAATTCATTCTGCACTACATTGATCCCATGCCTAGCTAGGTCATTTGTCCCAAGGTGGACTATGATATCTAGTTCCCTCTCCTGTGATGCTACTTCTGCAATCCTGAGGATTCGCTTCCTGTCCCTCAAGCCATGGCACCAGGCAGACACCTTACTTCCTTCTCCTCTCCTTTCCCAGTTTAACCCCCTTAACAATACAGTCCCCTATCAGAAGCTGTTTCCTTCCCCTGTGGTGTCCCTTGCCACCCTTTTGTGGGTCTCCCTTGTGGATGTCCTCAGCATTCTTCTGGGTCTCTACTGAGGGTGCCATCATAGAGGAACCTTGCTCTGCCAGAATGGCATATGATTTGTGTAGAGGTACAACTAGGGGGCTTCGCCTCTGGTCCACCACCTGCACCCTTCCAGTCCACCACCCTCTCTGTAAAAAAATACTTCCTCTCATTGTCCCTGAGCCGTCCCCCCTCTATCTTCAAATTGTGTCCCCTTGTTCTTGTACATCTCTTTTCTGAAAGATGCTATCCTCTTGGACTTTGTTGATTCCACTGAGGTACTTAAACATTTCTATCATGTCCCCCCTCTCCCTCATTTCCTTAAGGATATACATAATAAGCTCCTTTAGCCTCTCCTCATATGGCTTCTCTTGCAGACCCTGCACCATTTTAGTTGCCCTCCTCTGAACTGCCTCTATCCTGTCTATGTCTTTGCAGAGATGGGGCCCTCAGAACTGGACGCAGTACTCCAGATGGGGTCTCACCAACTGTATGTACTGGGGGATAACAACTTCCTGTTTTCTGCTGGTGATGCCTCTCCCTATACATCCCAGTATCCCCCCAGTCTTCCCTACTGCCTTCTCACATTGCTTGCCAACCTTAAGGTCATCTGATATGATTACCCCCAGGTCCCTTTCCATTTTTGTTTTGTCCTACCTCCCTCCATTGGGTAATCTTCCCCTGGGTTTTTGTTTCCCAGGTGCATTACTTGTACTTCTTGCACCGAATCCAAGCTGCCATGCTTCTGACCATTCCTCCAACCTTGCCAAGTCCCTTCTCATCCTTTCCACGCCTCCTTGTGTACAACCCTGTTGCAGATCTTGTGTCATCTGCAAAGAGGTGTATACTCTTCTTCCCATCCCTCTGCAATGTCACTTATAAAGACATTAAAAAGGACTTGACCCAGTACTGAACCCTGCGGTACCCCACTAGTAACCCCTCATTCTTCAGAGTGGACTCCATTTACAATTACCTTCCGTGTCCTGTTGTTCAGCCAATGTTTTACCCAGGCTACCACCCTGGGACCCACTCCAAGGCTGGTTAATTTGACTACTAATGTTTTGTGTGGGACTGTGTCAAATGCCTTGCTAAAGTCTAGGTAGGCCATGTCCACAGCCCCTCCCTGGTCTACTACTTTGGTCACCCAGTCAAAGAAATCAATTAGATTTGTCTGACATGACCTTCCTGCTGTGAACCCATGTTGCCTTGGGTCCTGCGCCCCACTGGCCTCTAGGTACTCAACAATTCTTTCCTTCAGAAGTGATTCCATCACTTTCCCTACCACAGAGGTCAAATTGACAAGTCTATAGTTTCCTACCTCTGTCTTGACTCCACTTTTGTGAAGGGGAATCACATCAGCCTTCATCCAGTCCTCAGGTACCACACCATCCTCCCATGATTTGTTATAAAGGGTAGTCAGTGGTGTCACTAGTTCTCTGCTTAATTCTTTTAGAATTCTGGGGTGAATGCCATCTGGCCCCATTGCTTTGTCCACCTTCAGTTTTAGGAGTTCTTTCAGAACCCTCTCTTCTGTGAAAGGACTGGGATCTATCCCCCTCTCCACAGTGCTTCTGTTAATTGGATTAGGCACCTCCCCACTTCCTCTTTTGTGAATACTGAACAGAAGTATTCATTCAGTATCCCTGCTTTTTCACTGTCACTCTCTGCCCACCCACAATCCATTCTATTCAGCCTCACTATCCCTCCCTTTGTCTTTCTACGCTCCCTGATATATCTATAAAAGGTTTTATTCCCCCTTCTTAACCAAGTTGGCTATCTTTTCCTCAGTTTGTGTCTTTAGTATTCTGACTACCTTCTGCTTCCTTCTGCCTTAACTGGTACAGTTCTCTGTCCTGCTCCTTCTGTGTTTCTTTATACTTCTTAAATGCTATCTTTTTCTCCCTAATCTTCACCGCCACTTCTTTTGAGAACCACAGTGGCTTTTTCTTTCATTTTGATTTGTTTATTTGCTTCACACAAAGGCTTGTTGCCTCTGTGATGGCAGTTTTGATATTTCCTCATTGCTGCTCCACCCCTCCTTCTAGCCTGTTTGCTAGTGCTTTTCTAAGGCACTCTCCCATCTTGCCAAAGTCAGCCCTATTGAAGTCCAGATCCCTCACTTTTGTATGGTTTGACTCTGTAGTGGAGTTTATCATGAACCACACTGTTTGGGGGTCACTTGTTCCCAAATGGCTACCCACTTCTAGATCTGAGATCCTCTCACTATTGCCATTTGAGAGTACAAGGTCTAAGATTGCTCCCTCACTAGTAGGTTCCAAGACTAGCTGTCTGAGGCATGCCACCTGAAGGGCATCAAGAATGGCCCTACTTTTGGATGTGGCTGCAGCAAAGGTGCTCCAGTTAACATCTGGCATGTTAAGGTCCCCCATCAACAGTATCTCCCCTTTCTCTGCCATCATAAGTATGCCTTCTATCATATTCTTGTCCATTTCTTCCCCCAGACATGGGGGTCTGTATACAACCCCTGTGCGGACTGTGGTGCCATTTCCGGTCTCTAAGGTAACCCACAGTGCCTCCTCTCCTCCCCATTTACTCTTTTGTTCGGTTGCTTTTATCCTTTCCCTTACATAGAGAGCTACTCCCCCCTTCTGTCCTCCCTGTCTCTCCTGTAGGTTGTGTACCCTGATATGTTAACATCCCAGTTATGGTCCTCTGTGTACCATGCTTCTGTCACTGCTACGATATCCAGGCATCCCTCTTCCATCAAGGCCACCAGTTCAGGGAGCTTGCTGCCTAGACTACGGGCGTTGGTACTCATTACCCTCCATTTCTTGATGGCCTTACCCCTTTTTGCCCCATCCCTGCCCTTATTGCGTTTGTCACTTTCTCCATTTACCCCTACACTTCTCCCTATTGACATCTCTATGTTGGTGTCTACCTCACTTAGTACCCTGATTTGTTTTGGGGGCTAGGATTTCCTGCTCCTTCCAGTGCCTCCCCTTGCTTAGTTTAAATGCTTGCCAACGAAGTATTTAAACCTATCACCTAGGATCCTGGATCCCTCCAGACAGATGCAGGCCATCATGCCAGTATAGGCCTGCATCCATCCAGGTGGACCCCAGTCCCCAATGAAACAAATCCCTGAGCTCTGCACCAGTTTTCAACCACTGATTGAATCCCATGGTGGGATCACCCTAGCTCATCTGTGCCATAGACAGGCAGCACCTCCAGAAGGTTACAGTCTGTGCTAATTGTCTAAGGCCCTCCCCATTTCCACAAATGCTTCTTGCACTGCTCTGATCCTTTCTTAGCCAGGTCATTTGTCCCTAGGTGGACAATGACATCCAGCTCCCTCTCCTGTGCAGCTGCTCCTCTGATGCTGAGGATTCGCTCCCTGTCCCTCCAAGCCATGGCGCCAGGCAGGCACCTTACCTCCCTCTCCCCTTCCTCCCCCAGTTCTACCTTCCTAACAATGGAGTCCCCCACCAGTAGTTGTTTCCTTCCTCTGTGGGTTTCCATGCCACCCTCCTGTGGGTCTCCTTTGTAGAGGTTCCCAGCATCCTCCTTGGTCTCCACTGTGGGTGACTCCATAGAGGAACCACACTTTTCCAGAATGGCATAGAAATTGAGGAGAGGTACAACTGGAGGGATATGCCTCTGTTCCACCACCCTCACCCTCCCTGAGCCCACTGTGGTCCAACTGCTCCTCTTCTTGGCAACCTCTGAGGCAACAGCAGTGACTCTGGTGGTCCCTGGGTGGGAGAGGAGGTCCCACAAATCCTGGCCAACTCAGCCTGGAGATGAGCAACCTCCTCCCTCAGCCCAGAGAGGTGCCTGCAGATGGGACAACACTGCATCCTCCAGAATGTCTTCTGGAAGACTGCTGCTTCACAACCACTGCACTGCACCACTCCCATCATGTCTTTTTGCTGGCCCCCTAACTGTTGTTTGGAATACTTACTTCTTTTTTTTTCTTTTCCCACTTACTTACTGCCTGTGTGCCCTTTTGGCTCCTGATCTTCCTGTTCTGAGACAAGAAGTTCCATATTCTCCTTACTTGCTCAGAGTCAGACCTCCAGCAGCTGGGGGACTGGAGAGCTACTCTTGCCCTTCTAGGATGGTGAGTCTTTGGTGGCTCTGTGATCAATCACTTCCTGCTCCCAAACAGGAAGTTCCTGTTGTCAGTTAAATCCTATGCCTATAAAAGTTGAACTAGTTTAGGGTGGAGGGGAGGGAACGATGGCAATATAGTCCCAGTAAAGAAGTTAAGTTATACCAGTACGTCCTTCCCCCTGGTGTTCTGTCTGTTCTCTTAATCAATGATGCCCCCCCACTACCGGCACACGCCAGCCAGCAGGTACTGGGGGAAAAGCTACAGAAGTCACCGAAATGGAGCATACGTGCTCCCAGGACAATGAATGGCATCCCCCTCCCACTCGCACCGGACAATCAACAGTGAACCATTCTCCCCCCACCAGCTCAATCAACGGCACCCCCCAGCTATCAGAACATGCCAGCCAGCAGGTGGAAAAGTGACAATGGTCACAAAAAGGTAGCGTACCATAAAAAAAAAAAAAGAAGCTAAGCAGCTCTCCCCCACAGACAAAAAGGATAGCAACCAACAGAGAAAACAATTTTCTTCCAAAGAAAGCCAACGCTGCTACACGCTCATCACCCCCTGCCGCCTAAAACAAACAGAATAACTCTGCAGAGTAAAAAAAAGCTGTAAAACAAGGAAACAAAGAATACACAAAATGTAACAGAACGCAGCGATTAATGAGCAGGAAGCAGTACTGTTCTTACCTACCAACCTGCTCTGAATATACCTCAATGATGCCACGCTGTCGCTCTATGGTACTAAAATAATAAAAACCAGAGCAGAAAGAGCCATTGCAGAGGTAAATGCACTTGTCCTCTACAAGGTGTACAAAAATTGAAGTCCATTTACCGAAAAAGGCAGACAAAGACAATGGTTTCTGGGGGACAGAGATCTTCCAAACAACCTTGGCTGCAGTAACTTGCAAAATGGAGGCTCAAATGCGATTTACTTTGTTTTTTTAAATGGGGACCCACAACTTGGCAACCAATCAATGGAGGGCTAACACGTGTACAACAGGTCAAAATATGTAAATAAGCTCTCTGTTGATTGGCTTATAAAATATTTTAATTTTAAGCACTGACATCCTCAGACGTCCGAGTCCTCAATGGCACAAAGTGCAGGACGTCTGGAGTCATTAAAGACCTCAGGTATATTTTTTCTGCTGCCACGTACGGGCGTTTTGGGGCCTCAATGAGTTAAAATTCTGCTTATGTTGCTCAGTTGTGTTATTCACCTGAATAAGGGACCAGTGAGACCCTGAAAGCCTGTGCACAATTCCATCTTTGTACAAGACACTTGTTGGTCCAGTAAAAGGTACTAAACCTTCCAGTGTCTCCTTAGTAAACACCACCATCTATGCTTGAAGACTATTCCAGGCATCCCCCACCCTTACTGTGAAGAAGTACTTCCTCATATCTATCCTGAATTTACCCACATCCGGCATTTTTTCTTGCAGTTGGTCAAGTTTTTCTCAGTATCCAAGCCACCCTGCAGACACTGACTGCCCCAGCTCCACTTTGCAGCTTTCACCAGGACTTAGATTCACAGTTGAGACAACGTGACCTGGGTGCTCGATAGGGTGCAGAGGGTAGTCAGCGTTAGCAGCAGCTCAGTAAGCTATGGATTTTTCTGGTGTTCTCCCTTGAGGAGCAGTGTGCAATGCCATCTGGATGCCTCAATGCATGCTTCTGTGCATGGAGTGTCAGCAGCCACCGCTCCCTCCCCAGTGAATACAGTCTCAGCATGCTTCACCCTCAGCCAACGCCAGGAGCCAGGGGAGTGTCAGCAGCCACCGCTCCCTCCCCAGTGAATACAGTCTCAGCATGCTTCACCCTCAGCCAATGCCAGAAGCCAGGTGAGTGCCAAGAACTGGACCCTCCCTCCCCAATGCATGCAATAACAGACTGCCTTTCCCCCCAGTCAGAGCTAGGAGCCAGGTGAGTGCCCAAAACTGAAACCCTCCCTCTCCCAATGCATGCAGTCTCAAACTGCATCACCTCCAGCCAATGCTATAGGCCAGGTGAGAGCTGGAAACTAAAACCCTCTCACCACCAATACATGGTGTCTCAGCCTTCCTCAACCCTAGCCAATGCTAGGGGCCAGGCAAGTGCAAGGAACTGAAACCCTCTATCACACAATGCGTACAGTCTCAGCCTGCCTCACCTCCAGTCAGCGCTAAGGGCCAGGTGAGTGCAGAGATCTGAAACCCTCCCTCCCCAATGAATGTATTCTCAGCTGCTTCACTTTCAGCCAATAATACGGGCCAGGCGAGAGACAAAAACTGAAACCCTTCCTCCCCACGATGCATGCAACATCAGCCTGCCTCACCCCAGTCAATGTTAGAGGCCAGGTGAGTGCTGAAAACGGAAACCCTCCCTCTCCCAATGCATACAGTCTCAGCCTGCCTCACCCCAAGCCAATGCTAGGGGCCAGGTGATTGCCTGGAACTGAAATCCTCCCTCTCCCAATGCATATAGTCCCAACCTGCATAACCCCCAGCTAACGCTATGGAGCCAGAAAAGTGCTTCTAATTGAAACCCTCCTTCCCTTCCCCAATGCATGCAGTCTCAGCATGCCTCACCCCCAGCCAGTGCTAGGGAACAGGTGAGTGCTGGGAACTGAAACTCACCCTCCCTTCTTCACTCCCTCCACCAATGCATGCAGTCTCACCTGCCTCACCCACAGCCAGTCCTAGGTGCCTGGAAAATTCTAGAAACTGAAACTTACACCAATGAATGCAGTCCTAGCCTGCCTCACCTCCAGCCAAACTAGTGGCCAGGCAAATGCTGCAAACTGAAACCCTCCCTCCCATAATGTATGCAGTCTCAGCCTGCCTCACCCCCCCCGGCCAATGGTAGGGGCCAGGCAGTGCTGGGAACTGAAACCTCCTCCCTCCCACAATGGATGCAATCACAGCCTCGTGCCACCCTTAGCCAATGCTAGGCACCAGGTGAGTGTCAGGAACTGAAACCCTCCTTCCCCAATAAATGCAGTCTCAGCCAACACTAGGGCCAAGGTGAGTGCCGGAACTAAAACTCTTCCCAGACATGGCTCTACTAATCACTTCTCTCTCCTTGACCTCTCCCTGACACTTGAAAACATACTATTGTTGTTCCTCTTCCTAAAGGTATGCACCACTCCTGCACTTGCAATTAATATCCTCTCACCCTACCACCCACCCTTGCTAAAATGCAGGAGCATATTGTACTTTCAGCTTCCTCTTCCTTGACTCAACCTCCTTTTTCATCTGTTTCCAGTCTGTGTTCCCTAAATCCCATTTCACCATTCCCTCTCTCCTCAGGCTTACTGACTCTGTTCTCTCAAGAATGGGTGAGGGCCTTATCGCCTCTGCCATCTTTGTCGACTTGCCATAGCCTGCAACGTGATTGCCCACCCTCTACTATTCAACAAACTTAAAGTAGCGGGGCTTTCCATCTCTGCTTCCAACCAGTTCCTCTCCTCGCTTGATGGCAGGACTGGTGATTCCATATCCCTTCTTCTACCCATCAGTACAGGTACCCACCAAGGCTCCCTCCTTGGTCCTATGCTCTTCTCCACTTTTCTGAATGACCTCCCTGCTGCCTGTACCTCTGTATCCATACATCTGTATGTAGATTACACAATTGTTTTTACCTCTGGTTCCACCCCCTCTGATCTGTTGGCCAAGTTCCAGCCAGAATATGGTAACATCCAACACTAGTTCCATTCAAATCATCTGTCCCTCAACACCCAAAACAAAATCGTTCTCTGTGACCTTTGGCTTGAGAAGAAGCTCTACCAGCTTGCTGCCCTCCAGTCTTTCCACATCTTTGATGGGACACCACTCGACAATGTTCACTTCTTCTGTCATTTTGCTCTGGACTGCCCCACCCAGCACCCACCATTGCTCCCTTTATCTCTCTCACTCCCCCCCCCCTCCCTTGAAGTTAGGTGCCTCGCTCACTGTTCCTCCTTTGTAGCCAAATACTGTCTAAGCTCTCTTCCTTCATATCCACTTCTTTCCTTCCCCCTGCCTTCTCATTACCCCCTCACAACTCTGGCTTCCATTCTCTTGCACCCTGTCTAGGTCATGCTCTGCTGGACAGGCTGCCTTCTCCTATCATTCCCCCAAACTTTGATAGTCTCTTCCACTTCCTATCTGCTCTGTCTCTATGCTCCCTTTCCTTGCTCCTCCTAAATTTCTTGTCCCACACCTGTAACCACATCTTATCCCACCTCTGTTCCACTCTTTCACTTCCTTCCTGTACCTCATCCCTTTTCCTGTCCCCCCTTACCTTCCACTCATAAACATTTAATGCACACTGCACCTTAACTGAACCCCACTGCTACACTCCTGGATGTTTTTCTCTGCAATATCCCATTCCAGCTGTATATAATACTTATATAAACTGCCAGTTATGTCCTGTATAGATGCTTCTTCACTTGTACATATTTTTCAGGGATTTATTTAACTCCAAAAATTGATTAGCGTTTTGCTCACAGAAGTGCTAAAACATTGTGAAAAATGCATAGCACCTGCCTCACTGTGTTTAACAAACATAACACTTCTAGAAAACCTATATAAATACTTTCTGTACAGTTAGTATTGTCCCAAGAAAAAAACTGCTAATCAATTATTTAAAACCCTGTTTTTGTCTAAAACTTGCCATATGCCCCAGTTTTAATCCCCCGACCCATCTAGAAACGAGCGTCTATTGGCTCAGTATGTCTTTCCTGGTGAAACATTTGAAACAAATATATAAACAGGTGAGGAGGGAAGATATTTCAGCAACCCTCCCCCTGCCCTGGAGACACAGCTAGTAACATAGAAACATAGACTTTGACGCAGATAAGAACTGCTAGGCCCATCTAGTCTGCCCATTTCCCTACCTACAGGATAGGCCGCAGATCCTAGTTAACCAACAGCCTATTTCTTCCTACCTCCCACAAGAATTGCCTTATGTCTGTCCCATGCATTCTTGAATTCTCCCACAGTTTTAGACCCACAACCTCTCAGGAAGGCTGTTCCATGCATCCACTACCCTCTCTGTAAAATAATACTTCTCACATTGCCCCTGAACCGCCTCCTTCTATCTTTAAATTGTGTCCCTTGTTCTTGCAAGTCTCTTTTCTGAAAGATGCTACCCTCTTGGACTTTGCTGATTCCACTGAGGTACTTAAAAGTTTCTATCATGTCCCCTCTCTTCTTTCCTCAAGGGTATACATATTAAGCTCCTTTAGTCTCTCCTCATACGGCTTCTCTTGCAGACCCTGCACCATTTTAGTTGCCCTCCTCTGACTGCCTCTATCCTGTCTATGTCCTTGCAGAGATGGGGTCTCCAGAACTGGACACAGTACTCAGATGGGGTCTCACCAACTGTCTGTACAGAGAGATAACAACTTCCTGTTTTCTGCTGATGATGCCTCTCCTATACATCCCAGTATACCCCCAGCCCTCCCTACTGCCTTCTCACATTGCTTGCTAACCTTAAGGTCATCTGATATGATTACCCCAGGTCCCTTTCCTTTTTGTTGTTGTTACTACCTCCCCACCCATTGTGTATTCTTCCCTGGGTTTTGTTTCCAGGTGCATTATTTTGCACTTCTTTGCATTGAATTCTAGCTGCCATACTTGACCATTCCTCCAACCTTGCCAAGTCCCTTTTCATCCTTTCCACGCCTCCTGTGATCAACCCTGTTGCAGATCTTTGTGTCATCTGCAAAAGGCATACTTTCCTTCCAGTCCCTCTACAATGTCACTGATGAAGACATTAAAAGGACTGGACCCAATACTGAACCCTCATGTACCCCACTAGTAACCGCCTTTCTTCAGAGTGGACTCCATTTACAATACCTTCTGTGTCCTGTTGTCCAGCCAATGTTTTACCCAGGCTACCACCCTGGGTCCCACTCCCAGGCTGGTTAATTTGACTATTAATCTTTTGTGTGGGACTGTGTCAAATGCCTTGCTAAAGTCTAGGTAGGCCATGTCCACGGCCCTCCCTGGTCTACTACTTTGGTCACCCAGTCAAAGAAATCTATTAGATCTGCCTGACATGACTTCTTCCGGCTGTGAACCCATGCTGCCTTGGGTCCTGTGCTCCACTGGCCTCTAGGTACTGACTATTCTTTCCTTCAGAAGTGACTCCATCACTTTCCCTACCACAGAGGTCAGACTGACAGGTCTGTAGTTTCCCTCTGTCTTGGACCCACTTTTGTGAAGGGGAATCACATCCGCCTTCCTCCAGTCCTCGGGTACCACACCATCCTCCCATGATTTATTAAAAAGAGTAGCCAGTGGTTTCACTAGTTCCTCCCTTAATTCTTTTAGAATTCTGGGGTGAATTCCATCTGGACCCATTGCTTTGTCCACCTTCAGTTTTAGGAGTTTAGGAGTTGTAACCTTAAGAAAGACTGGGAAACACACTGATTCTCAATCAGCTTCTTCAGAAGCACAGAGGGACCTGCCAGCAAAGAATCACATCTCACTCTCAGTGAAGTGTCTCCTTCATACAAGTGTAACCCCCCTGCAAATGGGGGTTCCCAAAAGACTTCCAGGAGCTTGCTTGAATGCTCCAAGCCTGAATGGTGTTTGGCATTTAAGCCATTTATCAGTGAGTGTTTTAGAGCCTCTGGTACTGTCTTTAAGAGCTGTCTGCTTGCAGACATAATTAGTTTGTATGGGGGACTGTGTGCTTCTCTGAGTACCACTCGAGCTGCTGCCAATTCACTTCATTTTGCAGTCACTAGGAGTGCAAAGGAACCTATCTGAAAGATGTAACTGTTTGCCAGAAATTATTTAGAGTAATAATGAAATTACAGTTTGTCTAACCTGCTTTCTTTGCAGTCAGAACTGTGTCTGCTAGTTCCCCATTCTAGTTTTGAACTGCTGAACTGGACCAATCAGTGTGGGGTAAGCTAGCTCTAAAATGGTGCCTTAGACGAATCAGAACTTGGACTCATAATCTGAGCCAGCCACAAGAGGATTGTATGGGCAGTGACTCTGGGAGATGTAGTTTAGACTTCAGTGCCTTTTTGGACCAACAGCAGCAGTCTATTGTGAGTGACAGCCAATCCAGTCAAGAACTGGGAGGAACTCAAAGGAAGTGCCCGGTTTTGTCGGTTGGAGTTTGAGTTGAGCTTTGGCAGTGAAGAAGGAAGGAGCCCGGTGCTTTTTCAGTGTGCAGTTTTAGTCAAAAAACATGTGTAAGGCCCAGAGTTCCGGTCTGCAGCTTGTGTAACAGCTCGTTAGGACTGAACTGGCCCTGTGAAAAGAATCAAAGGATCTCTGAAGAGTAGAAACCAGGCTCACCCTGTAGAAGACTGGAGGAATTGCTGAAATTGCACTTGGTCTGTCAGGAACTGAATCTGCTGTGTGTTCTCCGGTATTGTGCAGTAATTCGATCGGGATACAGATGCAGCCTGCCTGGTATAGTGCTTTCTTTTATATGGATGTGTGAAGAGGTTTGTGTACTTAAGTGAGCCCTGCTGACATTGAAGGACCCTATCTTTATTTGAGGTCGGAGTACTAATTCAGGGTCGCCCTGTTGAATTGCCACATTAAATCCAAATGGAATTACTGTACTGCTGACTGTTTAATTCTCCTTTTCTCTGTGTGAAAGGGCCCTCACCAGCTGCCACGGTTTGGACTAGCCACTAGGGCTTGGGTACCTAGGACAGTAACTGATAGGGATAGGCCTGTGCACAGAGCCATAGGTAGATTATTAGAGTGATAAGCTAATTAACCTGATTTCCCTGTCCTTGTTATATCCCCTAAATAAATCAGAGCTGCTTGTTTCAGCAAAGTTATACTGTCTGAGGTATTTGTCTATGTTAAAGTACTGTACTGTGAATGTTGCACTGTATCTCATTTCACAGGAGGTCCCAGTGCCGGAACCAGACCTGGGGGTAAGTGTATACTGTGAAGGTAATTCTGATATATTGTGTGGGCCACTAGTGGGAAGAAAGGGGGGTTGCAGTGTCCCAGAGGGCTGTGACCAAGTTAGTTTAACTATTGCAAACCCTGACCTCTGGGTGGAGGCACCCGCCATTGGATCCAGGCCCCTCAACCTGTTAGTGGCAAATCAGGCAGGGGTAGTAGCCCCTGGGATAGCGCCATCTAGGGGTTACACAAGTTGCACAGCTCACTAAGAAACCTGATCCCTTTCTGCGGTCATTGGTCTCTCAGACAGTAGAAGGGTTTATACAGTAGAGAGTTTGCCCTCTTCCCATCATGTCTGTCCCCTCCTCTGTCCTATAAGTGCCATCATGTGTGGCTTCTCTTGCATAAATAACAAGAAAGCCTGACTGATGACTCAGTGGCAGGAAAACACTTCTCCACCATGGTAACTTGTCTTGCTCTTTTTACTACTGTCTAAATGCCTCTTAGTATTAGTGATAAAATGAGCCCACACATGACGGCACCACATCAGCCACACAATCAGAGTCCACAGTGAAGACCTTTGTGGCCATGAGGTTTGGTGCCTCCTGCTACATCACCGGCTGCTTTCATTCGAGTGGGACTAAACAACTGCCACCACAGAAGCTACTTTCCAACAAGGCCATGTATGACCAGACTGCTACCATGTGACAGGCTATACATGACCAGATCTCTGCCCTGTAGCAGGCCAACATGAAAAAACAGAGATGACTTACATAACTCCACCCTACAGGGAAACACAATGTCTCTGCTTGTAGGTGCAGAGTGCACCTGGCAATGTTCCCCATGAGCTGAGTGACAGCCTCTGCTACCAATCAAACACAGATAACTTACATAGCTCGGCCCTACAGGGAAACACAATGTCTCTGCTTGTAGGTGCAGAGAATGCCTGGCAATGTTCTTCATGAGCTGAGTGACAGCCTCTGCTACAAATCAAACAGTGATAACTTACATAACTTAGCCCTACAGGGAAACACAATGTCTCTGCTTGTAGGTGCAGAGAGTGCCTGGCAATGTTCCCCATGAACTGAGTGACAGCCTCTGCTTGTAGGTGCAGAGAGTGCCTGGCAATGTCCCCCATGAGCTGAGTGACAGCCTCTGCTACCAATCTGAAGACAAGTTTATAACCAATAGAAAAACACGCTGCTAAATACTGACACCAACAGAAATAGCCCCTGCATGCCTCAAGGGATACTCACCCAAGACAAACAGGCAAGGATCTCACCTGATGTGCTTTGCTGTTCCCATGGAGGCAGTAACAACTGGTGTTTTGGTGGGAGCAGCAGGCTTTCATGTCATAGGAGAGACCCTCTTACCTGCTTAGCTAGATAGGGTGAGCCTCTGTTACCCACAGGAGGGGGCTGTTTCCTCCAAGCTGACTACTACCAGGATGGAAGGAAATGCAGGTAACAGCAAGTGCAAAACAGTTTAGGAAGAGCAATTATAAAGTCAGGACAGGATTAACTTAGTTCAGAAAGGTAGAGTGCAGGGAAAACAAAGGAAAGTATGATACTTAGTGATGGAAGGAGGTCTGTATCCAGGTCAAGAAATGTAGTGTCCACCAGGAGGAGGCTAAGTGTATGGGGAAGGGGAGGTATGTCCAAAGCAAAAGTACTCCCCCTTAGAAGTTATGTGAATAACCCTTTAAGAGTGTCTGTTAGCCTCTGCCAGTTCCTATGCTCTTGAAGGACAGGGTCAGCTAATCTGCCCTGGCTTTCCAAAAGAGGAGGAGTCAGTGTCATCTGCTGGAGGGCAGAGATTCTGCTGACCAAGAGTGTGGGAGGCTAGTGCCTGACATGTAGTGCTAGCTCCCATTGTCTTTAAGTTTTTCAGTAGAGGTTGGCATCATGAAAAAAGAGTTCATTTGTGGCAGCTACCATCAAACAAGGACCTGGAGGTGGGGCCCTCTCCAGAAGAAGAAAAATCCATTTTGAAAAATAGTTTCAGAGGTCTGTATGTGAGGAGAAGTGTACCAGAGAGTACTGTGGGCCAAAGATCTGAGGTGATATTTAATCTTTACTTGATGTACAGGTTTGGGTGGCACTCAGCAGTGCCCACACTCCTCAAAAGAGGGATCATCATCGCTGACAGGATGCCTGTTCCAGTCAGCAGTGGAGTGGTACCTCAGAAAATGTGTGGTGTAGGCCATTCTGCCCGCAGTGTAGATGTACTGTGCCCAGTAGGCACCTCAGCTATGCCCAGATGGGCTTGGAGTCTGTGATTGTGAGTAACACAGAAACATGCAAAACAGGATCAAGAAAGGATGTGCTTTGTTAAGGACAGAGTGGATCCCTGAGAAACCCTCACTGGATCAATTAGCACCAAAATGTTGCCAGCAGAGAGTCTATGAATTAGTCCCGTGGCTAGTGTCTAAGAAAACAGGATACCAAAAGTCTGTTTAGGTTGTCACTCAGGCTCAGGAGTGGGGAACCCCAGGAGTAAATGTGCTTCCTCAATGCCAGAAAAATGTGAATAAAGTACCCCACCAGGGTTGTTTCCAACCCAGAAGAGTCAGTAAAATACCACCTTACAGTGACTGACAAATGAACTGTGCCAGCTTTAAAAAGGATAACATCATTGGAGCGCAAGAAAGGATCCAGTGTGTTTTACAAATAATTCCTGTTAGGACAACACCTCTGTTTGTTTCCAACTTATGCTAACCCCCTTAAATCCGCAGCCTAGCCAGCCCTGCCACGTGTCTATGGATGCCCTGAGGTCACCACAGTGCTTGGGAGATCAAATAAATGCACTTTTTTTTTAAATCTATTTATGACCCTGACGTGCAGCCCAGCCACACACTCCTTTTGGGTGGCTAAGCCCTCTTTCCGCTGCTCTGACCTCCCAGAAGCCATGTGTTGCTACACTAACCCCAGTTGTCCCAGTGTATCCCTTCACTGGCAGGGATCCCCATGTGCCTGCAGGGGGGTGCCAGGCAAGAAGACTCACTCGGTGCCCAATGACACCAGATTCCATCTTTACCGGGGTGGGTACAGCATCAGGGCTAGCCAGCTTCACAGCAGCAGGGAGGGTACACTGCCATCATCTAGGTGGCTGGGCAGCCTTTTCCTTGTTCTATTGCCCCAGCTCAACAGCATGTTGTGGACCCTTGCGTAGGCATGCATATGGTGCATGGTCACCCACGCCACAAAGCACATCTTGGCTGAACTCAGCCACAAGGAGCCGCCAGATAGTGATGCACTTCAAACAGGATGCTCTGGATCCCTCCCTGCCATCCTCTGCTCCTGATGTCCCGGGTTTGGGAGCAAACCCAGGTCACCAGCGTGCCAGGCGAACGCCTTCGACCGGTGCCAAGTAAATGGACTTTGATTGTTTCTTGATGTAGAACCCCTCCCAGGTAACCATAACCCAAGTGATACCCCTAGACATGCTGAGAGGACCCACCCTACTACACAAAAGTAAAGGTTATCTTTTGTAGGTGGAGGTTAGTGAGGGTAATGGCAAATGTAGCCAGACTCTTGAGCCCAAAGAAATTATAAAATAAATAAATAAAAGTTTGGCAAAAACCAAAAAGCCTTTAAATAACACTGCCTGCTTGCGTGTACAAAACAACCTACTCTGCACAGTTTCTGCTTTGCCTTTTGTTTTCAGCACAGGTAAAAAGATTTTCCTCTTATCTCCAACTTCATGATCCTCAGTCAGTCTCTAACGCCACCTCCTGACAATTCAAAACTGCACTGTTTAGAATCATTAGGGATTCTCTGGATTCAGGAGAACAATGGGTACCATGTCCACTGAAAACAAGGTCCCTCTGCAGCTCCCCCGTTTGCTGTCTATATCCCTGATGGCAGAGTGAGGATTACCCAAGGACAACTGCAGCCAGAATACAGTGGGCAGGGATGGTGAAAACAAAATAAAGAAAGCAGTTTGTCAGCAAGCCTTGCATAACACTGTCTGTTTCTGTACACATTCAAGTATTATGATTTGAAAAGCATTGCAAACTGATCCCATTTTGCCCAGTTTCTGCCTTGCCTTTTTAAACAAACTCTGACACAATAATTCCTGCAGTCAGTAATTACCTCCAACTTCACAATCCCGAGTTTCAGTCTCCAACACACCACCTCCTGATAATGTGTCAAAACCCCAACACACCACCTCCTGATAATGTTTCAAAACCCCAACACACCACCTTCTGACAATGTTTCAAAACTGGACTTCAAGTAGCTTCAGTTCTTCAGCACTCTGAAGCCTTTGGACTAGGAGAACAAGAGATATCCACACTTCTCTCTGCAGCTCCCTGTGGGCTCCTGTTTGCAGCTGCTCTCAGTCTGAGGTCATTTCCTGTCCGACTCTGAAATGTGTCCTACGCCACGCAACTCCAGCCATTAATGGGCTGGTACATACTGAGAAACAGTAAGCTGTAAGAAAATGTGATATAATTGAGTGTAAGAGTGTATCTTCTAAGATTTTTTGAGGCATCAGCTGGCTATAAATGGACTGTCACTGCTGACTTGCATCTCCAGGACACCCTGGAAATACACTTTGTTTGGCTCAATGTACCGTGCAGCCAGCAAATTCTGAATAAAAATAAAAGTACTTTCTCCTAATAGTGACAAGTCAAAACAGGATCTGCTAGCATGTAACTGTAAATATTTAGCAACCCTTTCCTCTCACTCTCCTTGCTGCTGTATACTATGAATATTAACGAGTTGTTTTGAATGGTGTGGGGGGGAGGGACACTTAATAGAGGGAGACAGGAAGTAAACCATAGGCTATGAAAACTGCTCGAGAAAGGAGCACAGAGAACAGAGGACCAGTAACTATTTTTTTGTGTGGATCGACATCTTTTGTTCTTCTAGTCCCAAACTCTGAAGAGCAGCAGTGGCTTGTGTTTCTGAACAGTGCAGTTTGTAGCATACCGCTCAACCTCCTGCCTCATAAATCAGGGACAAGGCTTAAAAAAATCAGGGACAAAGGACCAAAATCAGGGACACATCTTCAAAACTGGTGCTAGCCACTCAGGAAGGTGGCAGAATAAGGGGCTTAGTGTAAAATGTATTTTCTAAGGAACGAGAAGTCTCTAGCTTTAATGTGTGACATTATTTTGTGCTTACAATCCCCACTGTTTGGTCACAGAAACACAATTTTTAAGAGGGACAGAGTAAATTTTTGAGGCAAAATCAGGGACATCCCTGAAAATCAGGGACAGTAGAGAGGTATGGTTTGTAGTGCTGGGTCTGAAACGAAGATCAAGAAGTTGGAGGTAAGGAATACTGAGCACACAGGAGCTCTAGAGGGAACTGGTTTTCTGTGAATAGAGATTCTTTGTTCTTCTAGTACCAGACTCTGAAAAGAAGCAGCTACTTGTGTTTCTGAACAGTGCAGTTTGTGGTGTTGAAGACTGAAACAGAGGACCATGAAGCTGGAGGAAAGGAATGCTGAGCACACGGGGAGCTGCAGAGGGAACTGGTTTTCTGTGGATAGATGTCCTTTGTTCATTTAGTCCCAAACTCTGAAGGGCAGCAGCTGCTTGTGTTTCTGAACGGTACAGTCTGTGGTGTTGGAGAATGAAACAGAGGATCATGAAGGAACACTGAGCTGCTGTGTAAACCAACCAAAGGAAAACTTTAAAAAAACAAAAGGGGGCAGGTAGTATTTATAAATGTGTGCAGAAAATGAATGATAGAAACATGCCAGACTAAAAACTACAAATTAATCATTGTGACAGATTTATTTGGGTAAGTTCATTAGCACCTACAGATTGTTTTTTTTTTTCCCCACCACATCTGCTTGCAGGCTGTTCCAGGTGTCCACTGCCTCTTCTGTGAATAAATGTTTCCTCACATCCCTCTTAAACTCTTCCCTCCCCCCCAGCTTCATTGCATGCCCCCCCATTCTTGTACTTTTTCTCCCCTGAAAGAGACACCCTATCTCCACATTCGTCACCCCTGTGAAGCACATATCTCAATCATGTCCCCTCACACTCTCCTCTCTGCCAAGGAGTATATGTTGAGATCCTACAACTTCTCCTCATGTGGCTTTTTGTGCAACCCCTCTTCAGTTCTGGAAGCCTTCCTCTTGACTGCTTTCACCCTGTCTGTGTCCTTTCAGAGGTGCAGCCTCCAGACCTGGATACAGTACAGTACTCTAGGTCGGGTCTGTCTAGCGAGTGACACAGTGGCAACACCACCTCCCTTCTCCTGCTGGAAATCCCCCTTCCCTCTGCACCCCAGCATCCCACTAGCCTTCCTACTCCCTTGTCACCCTGCCCTGCCACCTTTGAATCATCAGAAATGAGTACCATGAGGTCTCTTTCTTGTGTGATGACTGTCAATACCTCCCCCATCTTATACACAGCTCCTGGGTTTCCCTGCCCAAGGTGCCTGACTTTGCATATTCTGGCATTGAAACATCACTGTCACTCCACAGATTGTTCTCTAGGTTACCCAGATACATTTGTATTATCTCCACCCTTTCCTGAGTATCCAGCTTGTTGCAGATTTTTGTGCCATCACAAAGAGATGCACCTTCCCCCAGTTCCTCAGCAATGTCAGTTATGAAGACATTGAAGAGGATCTGTCCCAGCACCAATCCCTGTAGTACCTCACTAGTTGGTCTCTCATCCCCTGATTGTCTGCCATTTACTGCCACCCTCTGCCTCCTAGCCCTCAACCAATTTAATACTCAGCTTACCACTTTCTCCCCAATCCCCAGGCTGCTTAGTGTCTTTACTAACCTCCTGTGTTGCACTGTGTCTGAGGCCTTACTGAAGTCCAGGTAGGCCACATCCACTGCCCTCCTCAGATCCACCTCCCTAGTCAGAAAATGTATGAGATTTGTTTGGCATGACCTCCCCTCTGTGGAACCATGCTGGTGGTGGTTCTGCAGCCTGTATCCCTCAGGTACTTCATCAGTCTCTCCTTCAGCAGGGTCTGAATTGATTTCCCCACCATCGATGCGAGACTGACTGGCCTGTAGTTGCTAGCCTCCTATCTGCTGCAGCTGTTGTGCAGAGGGACCACATCAGCCCTCCTCCAGTCCTCTGGAACTACCTCTGTCTTCAGTGGGGGTGCTGAACAGTGTTGCCAAAGGGGTGGCTTGCACCATGTTAAGTTCTTTTAGAATCATTGATGAGTCCCATCCAGTCCTGTCTTCTTGTTCTCCATTAGGGCTTCCAGTTCGTTCTGAACTCTTTCCTCCAAAAAATGGACTTGTTTCTGATCCCTCCAGTGCCTGCTGATATATGTTAGTCCATCCCTCTACTGTGAAGAGCACTTCCATCCTCTGAATTCTCACTATCCTACCCCTTTCTTTCCTCTTTTCACTCATGTATCTGAGGGAAAGCTTACCCCCTTTTTTGACCTCCTTGGCAATCCTGTCCTATGTTTGTGCCTTAGCTGCCCTCATCCTCCCTCCTGCCACTCTTTGTTTTTCCAGATATATCTCCCTGTCCACATTCATCTGGGTATCCTTGTACTTCCTGAATGCAGGTTTTTTTTCCTCCTTCACCACCTCCTCTGAGAACCAAAGCAGCCTTGTCCTCCTCCTTTCCTTGCTTACTTTCTTCAAACATCATGTTGTTGCCTTAGCTATTCCCTCTTTGATATTTTTCCATTGGGTCTGCAGTCACCCCCTGGCAGTCACCCCTAAGGTATTCACAGAGGCAAGGCAAAGTTTATTTCTATGGTGCTCAGTCCTGGAGGCTCTGGGTGCCATACATAAAACAAACAATATGCAGGATATCAGATAAAACAAACAATAAGCAGAGTATCAGATAAAATGTCATATATAAAATAAACAATAAAACGGCAGCAATAACAAAATATTAAAACAGTCGTATCATAAACAGCATATTTTCTTCAGAACTTTTTGGTAAATCAGCTCTTGACCCTGGGAAAGCCAGAGGGAAACAGATTAGTTTTTAGGCCCCTCTTGAACCCTTCTATCGCTGGGGCTTCCCTGATATCAGCTGGCAACTCATTCCATAGTACCGGTCAAGCGACACTGAAATCCCAGTCACTGGAAGCTCTTAACCTAGTCCTGGGATCTTCAAGGAGGCCCCTGGTCGAGGAACAGAAGGAGTGAACTGAGGTGAAAGGTGTCAGAAGATCATCCGGGTAGCCAGGGCTGTGTCTGTGTAGGGCCTTGTAAGTGAGTAAACTCACCTTGAAGATAACCATCTACCTGACCGGCAGCCAGTCAGAGCCTGCAGCACTGGGGTTACATGGCTAGACTTAGGCAGGCCAGTCAGCAGCCTGGAAGCTGCAGTTTGCACCAGCTGTAGCTGGCGAAGGGTACCTGCAGAAACCCTGGTCCCAAAAGTAGAGATCATTAAATTAGTAGTGTCTGGATGTCACAAAGGCATGCACCAGCAAGGGCTTGTCCTTGTGCAGAACTAGGGGTTTGATCCTGGCAATGTTCCTTAAGTGGTAAAAAACACTTTTGAGGACAGCCAACATCTCAGTTTCAGGTGTCAATCTGTCATCAAGGATTACACCAAGATCTCACACCCTAGGGAAGGCCATAAACAGTGTGGGTCCCAGGGGTCATCCAGTAACCTCATTGGAGGCACTCCCATCATGCTCTCATACTGGCCCAGTCACTAGTACCTCTATCTTGCCCCGGTTAGGCACAGACCCCTGGAGAACATCCAATCACTAGTCTCAGCCAATCAGCTATTAAGCACTTCCACAGTGTCCGTTGATCCTGGTGTAAAGGACAGGTACAGTTGGCTGTAATCTGCATAACAGTAACATCTCACACTAATGAGCACAAACTGGGGGAGCATATACACTACAAAAAACATCAGCAACAAAATTGACACCTGATGTACTCCACATGGCAGGAGCTTTGTAGGACAGCCAACATCTCACTTTCAGGTGTCAGTCTGTCATCAAGGATCACTCCAAGATCTCGCAACCCTAGGGGAGGCCATAAACAGTGTGGGCACGATGGTCTGCATCTGTCCATGAAGGGAACCAAGCTCCTAAGTGACAGGTTTAAATGCTTCCTTGGCAAGCTTTTAAACTAGCCATGGTGGGAGGTGCTGATAAGAGGCAGGAAATTTCAAGTCTCCCCATAAAACAAGTCAGGTAGTAAGGTAAACACTGAGGTACAGTGCTCAACAGAGGGCAGAACAGGGGTAAATGGAAAAATAGACTAGGGCAATAAGAGCAGGCATGGGCGAAAAAGGATAAAGCCAACATTAAATGGAGGCAATGAGTACCAATGTTCGTAGTCTGGGAAACAAGCTTCCTGAGCTAGTAGCCTTGATGGAAGATGAACAATTGCATATTGTGGCAGTCACAGAAACATGGTACATGGAGAACCATGACTGGGATGTCAACATACTGGGGTACACAGTCTACTGAAAGGACAGTGAGGGGAAAAGAGGTGGAGTAGCTCTATACATAAGGGAAGGGATCAAAGCTACAGAATTAAAAAGTAAAGGGGGAGAACAAGAGGCACTCTGGGTCATCTTGGAGACAGGGAATGGCATCACAATCCACACTGGGATTGTATACAGACCCCCATCTCAAGGGGAGAAAATGGACAAGAAAATGATAGAGGACATTCTCAAAATGGCTAAAAAAGGGGACATACTGTTGATGGGGGACCTGAATATGCCAGATGTTGACTGGATGACATGTACTGCAGCCACATCCAAGAGCAGGGTCATTAGACAGCTAGTGTTGGAACCCACTCAGGAGGGAGCAGTACTAGACCTGGTACTCTCAAATGGAGAGAGAGGATCACAAATTTAGAAGTCAGTAGACATCTGGGAACAAGCAACCACTGCACTGTGTGCTTCACAATAAGCACAACCATGGAGATGAGCCATACAAAAACAAGGATACTGGACTTTAGAAGGGCTGACTTTGGCAAAATGGGTGGATACTTGAGGAATACACTAGTAAATGGCCAAAAAGAAGGGGTGGAAGAACAATGGAGAAAAATCAAAACTGCCATCATAGATGCAACAAGCCTTTGTGTGAAACAAATAAAGAAAACAAAGCGGAATAAAACAACACTATGGTTCTCAAAAGAGGTGTCAGGGAAGGTTAAGGAGAAAAAAGCTGCATTCAAAAAGTTTAAGGAATCACAGAAGGAGCATGACAGGGAACTCTATCAATTAAAGCAGAAAGAAGTGGGGAAGGCAGTCAGAATAGCAAAGGCCCAAACCGAGGAAAAAATAGCCAACTCAGTTAAGAAGGGGGGATAAAACCTTTTATAGGTACATTAGGGAGCATAGAAAGGTTAAGGGAGGAATAGTGAAGATTAATAAAGGAGAGGGGAGGTGGGCAGAGGGAGACAGTGAAAAGGCAGAGATACTGAATGAATACTTTTGCTCAGTATTCACAAAAGAAGATGAGGAGGAGTTACCTAAACCAGACAATAGAAGCACTCTGGGTAGGGGGGTTGACACCAGTCCATTTACAGAAGAAAGAGTCCTGATAGAACTCCTAAAACTCAAGGTGGACAAAGCAATGGGGCCTGACGGGATTCACCCCAGAATCCTAAAAAAACTAAGGGAGGACATAGTGACACCACTGGCCACACTTTTTAACAAATCATGGGAGTATGGGGTTGTACCTGAGGACTGGAGGAGGGCAGATGTGATTCCCCTTCACAAAAGTGGGAGCAAAGCAGAAGCAGGAAACTACAGACCTGTAAGTTTGACCTCAGTGGTAGGGAAAATGATGGAATTACATCTGAAAGAAAGAATTGTTGAGTACCTAGAGGCCAGCGGGGCACAGAACCCAAAGCAGCATGGATTTACAGCAGGAAGGTCATGTCAGATGAATCTAATTGATTTCTTTGACTGGGTGACCAAAGTAATAGACCAGGGAGGGGCTGTGGATATGGCCTACCTAGACTTTAGCAAGGCATTTGACACAGTCCAGTACAAATGATTAATAATCAAGTTAGCCAGCCTGGGAGTGGGTTCCAGGGTGGTAGCCTGGGTAGCAAACTGGCTGCACAACAGGACACAGAAGGTAATAGTGAATGGAACACATTCTGAAGAAAGGGGAGTTACAAGTGGAATACCTCAGGGCTCAGTACTGTGTCCACTCCTCTTTAACATCTTTATAGGTGACATTGCAGAGGGTCTGGAGGGAAAGGCATGCCTCTTTGCAGATGACACAAAGATCTGTAACAGAGTTGATACACAAGGGGGGTAGAAAGGATGAGAAGGGACTTGGCAAGGTTGGAGCAATGGTCAGACATATGGCAACTTAGATTCAATGCAAAGAAGTGCAAAGAAATGCACCTGGGAAACAAAAACCCAGGAGAAGAGTACACAATAGCAGTGGAGGTACTAACAACAACAAAAATGGAAAGGGACTTGGGGGTAGTCATATCAAATGACCTAAAGGTGGGTAAGCAATGTGAAGTCAGTAAGGGGAGCCAGGGGATACTGGGATGCATAGGAAGTGGCATCACAAGTAGAAAAATGGAAGTGGTTATCCCTCTGTACAGACAGTTGGTGAGACCCCATCTGAATACTGTGTGAAGTTTTGGAGACCCCATCTACGCAAGGACATAGACAGGATGGAAGCAGTCCAGAGGAGGGCAACTAAAATGGTGCAGGGTCTGCATCAGAAACCATATGAAGAGAGATTGAGAGAGCTTAATATGTATACCCTTGATGAAAGGAGGGACGGGGACGTGATAGAAACTTTCAAGTACCTCAAGGGAATCAACAAAGTCCAGGAGGGTAGCATCTTTCAGAAAAAGAGATGTGTAAGAACAAGGGGGCACAATTTAAAGATAGAGGGGGGACGGCTCAGGGGTAATGTGAGGAAATGTTTTTTCATGGAGAGAGTGGTGGATGCATGGAACTGCCTTCCTGGGGATGTTGTTGGGTCTAAAACAGTGGGGGGAATTCAAACATGCATGGGACAGACATAAGGCAATTATAGTGGGGGGGGTTGCAGGAAGTAGGCTGTTGGTTACCTAGAATCTGCAGCTTATCCAATAGGTAGGGAAATGGGCAGACTGGGTAGGCCAAGTGGTCCTTATCTGCCGTCAAAGTCTATGTTTCTATGTAAACAGACCCACGGACACAAGTGTAGAGTAAAACATGGTTATAAATCGTAATGCCCATATAAACTGTACAAACCAAATGCCAGAAAAGGAACTACAGCAACATCCACAGACGGGGAAGAGGGAGCAGAGATGGGAAGGAGGACAGGAAAGGGACAGAAACAGGGGAGAGGGTATGGTAACTATTTACACAGTATGGCCCCCAAAAAGTGGCAGGGGACACTAGCGGTAGCTGCACCCTGAATGCGGACGGAAGCACGCATGTCTCCCCACAGGGCAGCTGACAGGTGCTGAACAGTCTGTGAAAGAGGGTGCAGGGCCACCTGGATGGCCACACAGATCCTCTGGTCCACATCCACTGGTGCAGCACCACCACCATCACCACCCAGAACACCATGTCGATCAAGAACACCTACAGCAAACGACAGAAGGAACACACACTGAGGGCCAGAATGTGGAACACAACCCCACCCACCACCGAGCACACATAACCAGAAAGACTGCAATCATGGAAAGTGGTACTTAACCTCCCCCTGGCAGAGCACCAGGCCTGGCACCCAAGTATTGCCAATGACACTTCTCAGCTGCATCTGCGGCATGCTGTCTGGCCCCTGGTCCTGCAAAACACAACAAACAGCACCATGAGCAAACACTGCCACTGTGCAGGATGCTTGTCCCCACCCCCCCACCAGTTCATGGCAGTGCAGCAGACTGTGATGCCAGGGTGTGAAGCACCCGGTGTAAGCAGGCACACACAGCCATGCCCTACCCCCCCATCACCAAGGCAATGCAGCATGGGAGCACCATGAGGGCAGTGATAGACACCCAGCATGTGCCACAGAAGGATACAGCTGAAGAACACCTACCTGAACGTGGCAGTGCACCTCTGCGTACACAGTGCCGCAGCCACACAAGCTTCTCTGGGTCCCACCTCTGGAGGTCCCATAGCAATGCCTGCACTGCTCCCTTGTGCATGGCATCCCAGTACAGTGCACAATCCATGATGCAGTGGTGGCCCACACCTGGGCCCAGGGCACATGGAGGTCCTCCTGTCCAAACAGGCGGCCCTCCACAACCATGACCTGTGCTACAAGATGTAGCAGCTCCAAATGTGATCAGTTCATGGCCCTAGGCACCATTCTTCCACCTGTAGGCATCCTACACTGTGTTCAGACAGTGACAAGGTTCAAAGAGGATATGCGCCATCTACCAAACGTTTTGCGCCACGTGAAACAGTGAAGCACATGCAGCACAGCGCACATTGAACGTGACGCGCGATTGGCCGCTGGTGATGGACCTGCGCATGCGCACACCACCACTATGGTGCTGCATGGCCAGGTTGTGATGGCATGCTGGCATCATGTTGTGCACAACGCCTATGTCATAAACGTGGACCACACATAGTGCGCAATCCGTGGGGAGGGCCGGATCAATGCCGCATGGGTGGTGCATTGTGGGACATGCTGCATGATGCGGAACATGGCACTGCGATCATCAGGCATGCTATAGTGCACCGGACTGCGGTGGAACGGCGCATCATTGGAGAGGTGCCGTATCACATGGACACTGCGCATGCACGAGGGATGTGCCGTGTAGAATGCCCCCAAGTCATGCAGATGCACCACCCAGGTCACGCATGCACTGGGAATGCAATGTACGGTAATCGGTGCATCACACAGATGCTCCGTGCAAAATGAGATGAGTTGGGAGCAATTATGCCATTCAGAGAGAATGCGCCCAAAACAGCCTCATAAACCATGCATGGGCAACTCAGCCGATTAGCATCTCATTAACGGGTGCCCAGGCCTCATTTGCAAGCCCTGAGCTATAAATGCTCCCAATTCCGCAGGCTGAGTCCAGGACACTGAGAGGAGTCAGTACCTACAGGGTGAGTATACAGCCATGTTTACAGGGCTACAGCACACACTGGTGTGCCTGCATCAGAGCGTGCACAACTGATGGTGGCCCAGTACACCACATGTGAGACCATACATCCATTAGGTGGCATCCATGGCAAACCATGTTGTACAACTGCAGGGATGTATCTACGGGGTGACATTGGACTGGTCCCTGCCAACTCCACAGCACAGCACGTACGGAGTACTGCCAGTCTGTGGTGTGGTTGGGAGTGTGCCAAGGTGGTGCAATGTGGGACGGGAGTGGATGCAACGTGTACAGAGGATCACACAATGTACACAGGGACACAGGGATGGATGTATGACTGGGGGGGACTGCACTGTGAGGTGCACGCAGTGCCATGCCACAGGTATGTACATTACACAGTGCAACACCTGTGCAGGCACAGTGTCACCACTGCCAGCATGCACACTGCCACTGTCCCAACGGTGTGTGCCACCATGTGACAGTCCCCACCCCCTGGTCCCTGATATGGTTGTTGGAGGCATCCCCAACAGGAAATTCACCCAAGACCTGGAGGTTTCACTGGGAAGTGTGGTGCAGTGGGGGCCTCCTAGAAGTAAGAAGCCTGACATTTAATAATTTCAACACTTTATTTTTTTTAAGTGCAATACAACTGAAATCAGTGGCTGGATTTCATTTTGGCATGACTACGAATCAAAGTCCATACTCTTTGCATCACATTCCTTGGTAAGTCTTTGGTTTGACTGGACAGGGGGAAGGCACCCAGGAGGGAGGTGTCAGTCTGCAGCATGTGCCTAACATCAGCTGTCTTGATCTGGCCTTGTGTAAGGTGGCTTGCGAATGCAGATTTGATTGCCAGTTGCTGTTGTTCAGTAAAGGATTGCTAGCAATGTGGGGACTGTATAGGTGGAGTGTGTGCCCCAATCATCTCTTGGCTTCTGTGGATATCCTGTGAGCCAAGTCTCCTTCTTGTTCTTGTTGCAATACAGGTACCTGGTGAAAGAGATGGCCCTTTTCCTGGTTCACCCATGGTAATTGAACTGCTCTCCAGAGTCTGTGATGGAGCCCCTGCATGTGGGCTGATGGTGGTGCATGGGGCCTTTGTGGTTAACTGGCATATTTGTCGGCTCACTCTGATGCTCTCCTCTTTGCTGCCCATCAGGCGATAGTATGCATCTGCTGTTGTGGCTCATGTGTGATGCAAGCTCATGTCTACCCTCAGGGTGAATGCTGTGAAACTGTGGAAAGAAAGAAAGAAAGAAAAAAAGTAAGATACATGCTTTGGGCCCACGTTTAACAACTAAGCAAATGGAAGTCTCCAACTTGGGGGGGAGGGCATCATGGAGCTCTGTGTCATCACCCCTGTGAGTTTGGGACTGCTAGCCCATAGGGAAATGGTCAAAGCAGGCCTTGGAAGTTTTAGGGGGAGATGCCTGCTGGTGTCCCCAGGCTTGGATGCACATTCCCTGAGGAAGGCATATGCTTTGGGACCCTGGGTAACAACTAATCCTGTGGAAGTCCCTGTCCTGGCAGAGCATCAGGGAGGGGAGGGCCATTACCCCTAGAAGTCTGGGAGTGCTAGGTCCAAGGGAAGTGTTAACAGCTGGCCCTGGAAGTTTTAGGGGGCATGCCTGCATGTGTCCCCAGGCTTGGAAGCACATTCCCTGTGGAAGGCATATGCTTTGGGACCCTGGGTAAAAACTAATCCTGTGGAAGTCTCAACCCTGGCAGGGCATCAGGAAGGGGAGGGCCACTACCCCTTGGGTGTCTGGGAGTGCTAGACCCAAGGGAAGTGTAAGGAGCAGGACCTTGAAGTTTTAGGGGGTTGGGGTAGCAGGCCACCCCAGCCAGATAGCACCTTCCCTGGGTAAGATATAGGCTTTGGGACCCTGGGTAAAAACTAATCCTGTGGAAGTCCCTACCCTGGCAGGGCATCAGGGAGGGAAGGACCATTACCCCCTGGGTATCTGGGAGTGTTAGACCCAAGGAAAGTGTTAACAGCAGGACCTGAAAGTTTTAGGGGGTTGGGGTAAAAGGCCACCCCAGCCAGATAGCACCTTCCCTGGGTAAGACATAGACTTTGGTACCCTGGCTAAAAAGTAAGCCTGTGGAAGTCCCTGCCCTGGCAGGGCATCAGGGAGGCATGGGCCATTACCCCTGGGAACCTGGGAGTATTTGGCCCAAGGGGAGTTTTAACAGCTGGCCCTGGAAGTTTTAGGGGACATGCCAGCATGTGTCCACAGGCTTGGAAGCACATTCCCTGGGGAAGGCATATGCTTTGGGACCATGGGTAAAACTATTCTTGTGGAAGTCCCTACCCTGGCAGGGCATCAGGGAGGTGTGGGCCATTACCCCGGGGAGTCTGGGAGTGCTTGGCCCAAGGGGAGTGTTAACAACTGGCCCAGGACGTTTTAGGGGGACATGCCAGCATTTGTCCCCAGGCTTGGAAGCACATTCCCTGGGGAAGGCATATGCTTTGGGACCCTGGGTAAAACCTAATATTTTTGAAGTCCCTATCCTGGGAGGGCATCATAAAGGTCATGGCCCTTAGCCTTGTGAGTATTGACTCCTAGCCCTTAGGAAAGTGGCAAAAGCAGGCCCTGGAAGATTGAGGGGGTGAGGGTACCAGGTCTCCCCAGACTGAGTGCACTTTCTCTGGGTAAGGTATATGCTGTGGGACCCAGGGGAATAACCAAGCCTGTGGAAGTATGTACCCTGGGAGTGCATCAGGGAAGTCAGGGGCATCACTCCTGTGAGTTTGGGACTTCTAGCCCTGAGGGAAGTGGTTGAATCTGGGCCTGGAAGCTTTAGGGGGACAGGCTATCAATTCTACCCAGGCTGATCGTGGAGTTTGGAGGCATACTTACATTTGTTATGGTACTCTTCCGCCACAGAGTCATGTAGAAGTGTTTGATTCTGAGTATGGCTGCCTGCTTCTTCACTGCTTTTGCAATGGCAGAACATGTCAGGTTTGATCTGTCTGTCTCGATGAGCACAGGGGGCATTAAGTCCAGTAGCTGATGATCTCAGTTTGGGGAGCAGCCGCCTTGTGTGGTGTGCATAGAGCTGAAGTAACTTGAATAGCTCACCTTCTAGCACCAGTCTAGCTGGTCCATGTGTTGCAATGGTTTTGTGAAGAAAAATGGTTAAGACATAGCTGTCTTCACTATCAACGACCAGTCTCTCTGCATTCTTCAAGTTACTCAGAGACATATTTCGGATGGCAGCAGAGCGCTGGGCATTGTGGAGGGCCGAGCTGAAGATGAGGTGATTTCTAGCCAGGCAGTGATCTTGGTTTCTAAGTGTCTTGGCTCTGGGCAAACTGTTAATTATCCTGACTGCCTCCTTCACAGCAGAGGTGTCCTTGTACAGGGATGCTGTCTCTGGTGGTATCCGCATTTGTGAGTCCCTTAGCCGGATTTCATGGCACCTCTTCATGGCAGAGGTACTGAGGCCAGCTCTCCAGAAAGGAATTACCTTGATGAGCATGTTAAGTTCAGCTCTGATGGGTCCTGGCAAACCCATTCAAATCTAAGAATTTCAGGAAGTGAAGGAGGCTGTTTATATAACACTTGATAGTGCCTGGCTTAAAACCTGAGGCTTCAGCCTCTGGAATCCAAGTATCTCTTACGAATGCCCTGGAACCCAGCAGGGATGTGAGCGAAAGGGCCACGTCAATGGAGTTCCACAAGCGGGTCAGCATCTGCTGGTGAGCGGTTGCTGTTTCTTGGTCTTTCTTTCCTCCCTCCAAGGTCTGGAGCCAAGCTCTATAGAGACTCAGCAGTTGAGGACTCTGTATCTCTGACTCTGTTGCCTGGCTAGGCAGCTGAGTATGTGGCAAATCCAGAGATGGAGAATATTGAGTCTGGGTGTCTCTGATACTTGGTCGGGCTTTAAAGCTGGTCAGAGTGCATCTGTGTACCTTCCGAAAGTGCTGACTTAGATCTCTTACAATGGCAAAACAGTCTGGCTGTTGGCATTTGTAAAAGCATTTTCCTGCAGGAGACTGGGTCAGGAGTGACTGCCTCCCAAAGTATCGTGCCTTTCCCAGTGTCATGCAGTGTACTTCCTGGAGGTGCCTCCGTAGATGCTTAATTTTCTTACCACAGACTGTGCAGGTACACAAGGGTCTCACTGTCTTGCTTGGTATCCCCAGAGAAGCATCTGTAAAAGAGGAACACAATTTTAGTAGTGCTGAACATTAACCCTCGGAGTGTGGGACTGTAAGACCCAAAGAAAGTGTTAACAGCAGGCCCTGGAAGTTTATGGGAGCATGCCAGCAGTTCTCCCCAGGCAGGGAACACTTTCCCTGGGTGAGAGACATGCATTGGGACCCTGGGTAACAACCAAGCCAGTTGAAGTCCCAACACTGGCAGGCCATCAGGGAGGTGAGAGGCATTAGCCCTTGGTGTCTGGGAGTGCTAGAGTCAAGGGAAGTGTAATTAGCAGGACCTGGAAGTTTTAGAGGGTGAAGGTACCATGCCTGCCCAGCCAGAGAGCCTTTTCCCTGGGATAGAAATGTGCTTTGGGTCCCTAGGTAACAACCAAGCCTGTGGTAGTCCCAGCACTGGCAGGCCATCAGGGAGGTGAGAGGCATTATCCCTGAGTGTCTGGGAGTGCTAGAGCCAAGGGAAGTATAAGGAGCAGGACCTGGAAGTTTTAGGGTTGGGGGTACAATGCCTGCCCAGCCAGACAGCATTTTCCCTGTGTAAGAGATATGCTTTGGGACCCAGCGTAACTACTTAACCTGCGGAAATCTCTACCCTTTGATAGCATCATGCAAGTTAAAACTGCCTACCTGTTTTGGCTTGCCATGTACATAGTATTTCCTGTTCTGATTCCATGCCGACTGTGTAGCAAGTTGAGTCCTTGGTTCTGAGAAAACCTCCAGCATCTGTGTTACTGTGCTGCTTTACTGCTGGTGTAGAGAATGTCAGCTGCTGTTCCTGAGCCCCTAGTCTTGCAGCTGCTAGTTCTATGACTGTTTTATACCTGGTGGAGGGGCGGGAAGGAAGGGCGGTCCAGCCTCTCTTACCAGGCTCAGTGCACTGAATGCTGGTAAATAGTGAATGTCATCCCCTACAGAAGTATCACTGAAGTCAGGGTTATGATCCCTGTGAGAGTGTTAATACTAGCCCCTAGGGAAGTGGTTTAACCCAGAGCTTGGAAGTCAGAGGGGCTCTGGACAAAATTGTTCCAATAGAGGTGACCTAGATGGTGGGTGCTAGTGTCTCTGAATCAGGTACCCAGAGAGGCCAGCTTTATTGGGACCCCATATCCTTGTATCATAGTCTATGCACCTGTGGCAAAGAACTTCTGTCCATGTTTTTCACTTTAAAAAGGGGCACCAAGTACATTTATTTGTGTCCAAGACCGTGAAGACCCTGGCCCTGAATCAGGGGCATTCTACACTGTGCATAAGCCACACATGTGCCTTCAGCATCTTCAATGGTGCAGCTACCCTCTATGCGTGACTGCTATGCCTATCCGATGCACGGCTGCAGGACTGCCAAGCATTGCACTGTGTACTCCATCACGCATTGTATGTCCACCTATGCAATACATGCATCAATGGTTGTCACTGTTGGCCCCAGATTGCACAATCTGTGTAATTGTTGTCAATAGTGCATGCCATGCACAACATGGTGATTGCATGCACATCATGCATGCATGACCTGGATGTGACCCCACCATGTCTCAGCGGTCCACATTGTGCATGTGCGGCCATGTTGCATCGGGCAAGTAGCGCTTCACGCACTGTGCACGGTGTGCTGCACGTGCCCAACACAATCACATGTGGCGCATATCATGTCTCACATTGTGCATCACATATTTGCTCCCTTGTATAATGTTCTTCCACAATGCCTAGGGCAGGAAGAGTTGCACCTCGGGCCATGAACTGGTCACAGGCGGAGCTGCTGCATCTGGAGGCACTGGTACTGCCTGTGATGGAGCAGCTGTTTGGCCAGAAGGACCTACATGTACCCAGGGCTGATGTGTGGGCCTCCTCTGCCAGTAAGCTGGTGAGGTGCATAGGGATGCCACACACAAGGGAACAGTGCTGGTATGCCACAGTGACGCTCAAGAGGTGGGACACAGGCAGACTGCAGCAGCTGCATCATCATGCATGCAGGGTGTACTACCACAGCCAGGTAGGTGTTGCGCTCCGCTGTTTTTCTGGCACATGCGGTGTGTGTGTCTCTGCCCTCACAGGTCACACTCCTCCTGCACACATGGCTGTGGCTGCATATGCCCAGTGTTGCCATATCCTGTGTGCCACTCAGGGTGGGCACTATGCAGTGCTGTGTATGCATGCAGGGTGCTGGGGATTACACGGCTGGATACCACTGTGTGTTGCATGCACACTGGTTGGCGTTGGGGGGAGACACTGCAGATGTGCTGCCAGCACTGTGGCAGTGTCTGGCTGCCCTGCATCGCATGTGCACACTGATGTTGTGGTGCGGTTCTGGCACTGCTGTGTCTACTCATGGCACCCTCTGTCTGTTGTGTTTTGCAAGGCCAGAGGCCAGGCTGCAGAGACTGCTGAAGTACAGAGGAGGGGTGTTGCTGGTGCCAGGTATGATGCCCGTGCAGTGGCAGGTAGGTGGTGCATTCCGCTGTTGCTACATTCCTGTTACTCTTGGATAGTGCTAGGTGGGGGTGGTGTCTACAGTGTGGCCCTCAGTGTGTGTTTCCTCTGTCATTGCTGAAGGTCTCCAGGATCACTATGCTGTGATTGGGGTTGGCAGTGGTGCAGTTGGAGGTCAAGATCTGGACCAGCGGATCAGTGGGGCCATCCAGAGAGCTCTTTGCCCCTGTACAGAACTGTGTAACAACTGACGGCAACCCTGTAGGGCGTTATGTGGCTCCTACCTGCCCATGGCCATGTGGGAGTAGGGCACAGGGGTGCATGGCTGCGGTAGTGGCCCCCTGCCATATGTGCTTGCCACCTTTTGTAAATAGCCCCCTGTTTCTGTCCCCCTCCTACCTCCCATTCTGGTCCCTGATGTTCCAACTTTATTGATTGTTGTTTATTGATCTGCTGTGTGTTTTTGCCCTTGAAGTTTGGTGTTTCCTCTTTTATACTTTTATAAACTTGTTAACCTCTGCACCTGTGTCTGTGTAGTTTCATTGTTCCATCTTCCTGTGTGTGGTGTCATGGGTGTGTCCCAAGTGCCTATCCCCCTCATGGCTATGTGCTCATGCAGCAGTGTGCAGTCCTCCTCCATGCCCTCCCTGTGTGGTGCTGTCATTGACCATGTGGTGTGCATGGTTCACTGTCCAATGACCCATGTTACTGCTCCTGTTCCCTGTGTGTGCATTGTGTATCATGCACACACTGCACTGCTCTCCATCTCCTGGGTGCCTGCGTGCTGTTCCTGTGCCTGGGGTGGTGGCCTGTCTCTCTGGTGCTGTGGTGCCTTGGTCACCTGGTTGCTGGTTCACTCTCCACCACCCTGTGCCATATCCCCTGCACTACCTTGGTGCTGGTCACATATGGTGTTTTTACTGTCCATGGCCCTCCACCCTGCCCTGTGCCTGTCAGCACTGTTCTGTGCTGAATTGTGTGCTACAGCGTGCCCCTTCTGAGTGCTTACCCCGGCCCTTGTGTGTTATGGCCACAGTCTGCACTATTCTTGTGTCCCTATACTGGTTCCATGTCCCTTGTGATCACTGTTGTGCCCTTGCCTCACTGGCTTCTGGCTGTCCCATTGGCCTTCTGTCCCTCAATCCAGCATATGGGCGCATTGGCCTTGTTGCTCCCTATTGCCCTGCTGGCTTGCTCCACTTCCTCTGGGTTGCTCAGCTAGTCATCCACGATCGCTGGCACATCTCCAGTTGTGCCTGCATTGTTTCTGAGTGATTGACAGTGGGTTGCGCTTGGCGCATCCCATGGCGCATGCCTCTGTGGATCGCTCCTGTCTCTGCTTGGCACATCTTTTGCACGGTTGCATCTGAGTTGCACTCAGTGCATCTCTTTCTCTTTGTGAATCCTGCACATAGACTGGACTACATTCTGGTATACAGCACAGAGCAAGATGAATTATACTAAAATGTTTAGTGACTGCAGTGTACAATCAAATATTATGTCTTCATGTCAGTTAGTCGCTGGAAGCTGAGAAAAGATCCAACATCAAACAGACAGCCTGTATGTATATATATTCAGGCTCAGGAGCCAATTCTTCACTTAAACTGACATTCAAAATTATTCCTCTTTGTAAAATGATATACAGTAGCAAAACAATTTATAAGTACTACATATTTCTTCTAACTACATACATTGATTTGAAATGTAGAAGAATGTTAAAGTCCATTTGTACCATACTTTATAGGACACATGCAACAGGTGTTATTTGTTAGGGATGAACTGCGACTATAGAAAAGTGAGAAGTTTTATTGCAGATAAGAGTCTTACAAACCCTTAAAACAATGTCAGTCAGTGTCAGCTCTTCCCTGTCACCTGCACCCAACCATCAAGTTTCAGTCCACAGCTGTGTTAATTTCAAAGGCAGGACAGCCACCTGCATTGAGTGACAGTGTTACTAGTCTGAGAGAGGGTTAGAACCAGGAGCATGTAACCCCTCTCAAAAAAAGATATCTACAACAGTCAGTATTTGTCAGGCAAGAGCGCAGCCTTTATGCACATAAAACACACTTCACATTTTTTTAATAATGATATGTTGAAGATTTGGGCCAAGATATTCAAAAGGGTTGCACCTGGTGCAACCCTAGGAATGCATCCTGGGGCAATATTCAAAAGGGGGACTTACACAGTGTAATTTACGATGTGCTGTGGTGCAAAGATAATATATGCAGTGCATCTCCAGGGGGCTTGTCCATGCATATGTGTCACATCCTGATACTCAGCCCGGGACGTGCGGTGCATCTGGCTCATCTGGTAGCCACCCACAGGCAAGCTGCCATAATGAAAGGCGCATCACACCAGCCGCCAGCTGTGGGTGCCCCCCCCAGAACACAATACACAAGCACCCACAAGCATCCCTGGTGGTCCAGTCTGTCTCCCCTTCCCCATCATGTTACCACGATCACCCGAAATGTATGCTTTCCAATGCCCTGGTAGTCCAGTGGTACCCCCCCTTCCCTCCTAATCACCATAAAATCGTTACATTTTTATTAATTTAATTTATTTGGTTTATCTGTTTCTCCAGTGGGTCCTTGGTCAGTGTCTATCCTTCAGCCACCCATCCAGCCCTGCACCCCCACATCATGCAGCATACCCCCACTTCTCCCATGATTTAACCTTCATGGCAGGGTGGTGAGGAGTCCCCCATCTCAACTCACCTTGAACAGGATCCAGATCTAGGGAGCACCATTCAGGGTCAAGGCCAGCTGTGGGTGGCTGTATCATTCTGCATGACCAGGGATCATGATTTTCTGTTTCCTCCCCTTGCTTGTGTGGGGCATGCAATGATGGTAGCAGATGGAGCACGCATGCATCTATATGCACTCCTTCAGGTGTCTATTCAGCTCCACCCCACTTCTGCAGTGTCAGTGCACTGCTCCCAGCTTCCGCTAGGGACCAGTAGAGCACCAGTAATAGTGCCCCCCCGGAGAAGGAGAACAGTCCCTGGATGCGTAGTCCTTCTCCTTCCTGCCAACCCCTGGCAGCCCATGCTCATTCCCAGACACGGGTTGCCAGTGTAGCATGAGTCAAGGCACTCAGCACCTCTGCCCTCAGTGCAACCGGACTGGCTAAAATGTTAGAGTTTAAATCCCTGGTGGTCCAGTGATTCCCCTCCCTGCCCATAACCCCAATTACCATAAAACAGAACCAAAGCAATGTTCCTCTCACCCCTTCACAATGCAATGAATCCTGCAATTGCTGGGACACTCCCACAGATCACTACCATTCTAGGTGAGCGGTTGGACTATGTACCAAAATTCAAGTACTTGGGGGTCTCGTTAGACCATTGACTTACTTTCACAGATCACTTAGAAGAACTGGCAAAGAAACTTGGACAAAGACTTGGTCTGTTCTTCAGGATTAATAATCTCCTCACAAGAGACGCTGAACTGAAACTGGTTCAAACTACCTTTCTTTCCCTATTGGATTACATGAGATTTTCTATATAGTCAGGGACCTGCAGGTACCTTAGCCAAACTCGATGTGCTTTATCACAGAGCTATAAGATTTATCACAGGTCTTCCTTACTCAACCCACCACTGTGCATCGTACACGGCAGTGGGATGGTCATCCCTTGCTTACAGACAGCAAAAAAATGCTGCGGTTTGGACATACAAAGCTATCTCAAATAAACTGCCCCAGTATTTCTCTGTCTGTTTACCTTTGTGCACTCTGGGGAAGTATGCCTGAAGCACCTCATATATCTACCTTTATGTTTACAAAGCAAAATCTCACATTGGCAGAGCAGCCATCAGCTTTGTGTTCCCTCAACTGTGGAACAAGCTGCAAAAAACTTTGAAATTAACTCACCCCATCAGCCTAGCAGCTTTTAAATCTCTATATCTACATCATAATAAGGAGTTTTGTGACTGTCTGTCTAAATAGTGACTCCTATAAGTCCAAGCACACTAATTACTACTGTTAAACGACTGATCCCATCTATAATGGATCTTCCTCTCTCCTTTTTCTGCCCCATATCTGTCCCTTCCACATTCCTTTGACCCTGGTTTCAGCTCTAAATTCTCCATACCATATCACTATATATCTTTGTCTATTAGGTTTTATTTGTGTTCAGTGCACCTGATATGTATATTTCTTTACTTATATGAAAAATTGTGTCCTACCCAAAACTAGCTGTATCTTCTGTTCCAAACATATACTACTGTCAATGCTACCTGCTGATACTTGTATATACTGTATTATTGTATCTCACTTTATTTTTATTATTATTATTATTATTTTCTTGTGTATTGCATCCTATATATATTGTCCCTTGTTCCTTGTTGACAAACCCAGGTCCACCTCGAAATGAGTGATTGCTTGGTTAAATAAAAACTTTGATTGATTGACTGATTGTACCCAAACATGACCTGGTAGTCTAGTGGTTCCCCACCCCCTTCACACAGGACCCCCAGCCCACCGTCATTGGCAGACAGTATACCAATTAATATACCTTGCGGTTGCCCAACAAATGACAGTTTGCTTACAGTGTGTGCTGCAAGCTCATTAGTCCATGCTGTGTCACCATTATTGGGATTCTAAAAGCCTTGCTGTGGCCATAGCAAGGGGCTCAATTTAGACAAGCCAGGAAGTGGTCTAAGCCCCCTTGCACCATTGTGTGACTCTGTGGTGGGTTGGTGGGGGGAGAGCTACATGTGGGGTCAGGGGGCAGGAGGGGCACAGGGTGAGATGGGGAGACAGAGGGGAAGTAATGGATTGCTTTGGCACCCGACAGGGTGCATATTTGTTTATTTAGTTTTTGTTGATGGGTAAGTGCACTAGACAAATCCTGCCTACTTTCAGGCATGACCCGGGGGAGGGGGATACAGATGAATGCCAACTGACCGTGAACCAGATTAAGCTGTTGGTCGTATTTTCAGTAAATGAGGGAAATTTGGCCAGGACACTGGGGAAATGCCCCTACTCTGTTTGAGGCAGAGGGTGCTGTGTGGCTGATCAGAGCCTTTCTGATCAGTGGTGACCAGAGCTTTGAACTGAGAGGATGTGCGGGAGGCCAAGGAGCGGGTCTCCTCCTTGGCTCCTGAGGAATAAAAAACCATCAGAGATGCAGACCAGTAAACATACCAGCAGTTTTACGGAAAATAAGGAGATGGATTTCGATACCATGGTAACAGGGCATGCTGTGGAAAGAGTTTTGGTACCTTGCACGGTCATTGAGCCAGTGGAGGAAGTCTCCCTAGAAGTTTTGGAGCACCGCGTTGTAGAGGCGGAACGTTATTGCAAGGAAGCGCAACAGCGGTTGTTTTTCATGAAGGAACGTTGGAGCACGGAATCAGGGACACAGGAAATGGAATCTCGTGTGTTTGGAAGGACTGGAGATGCAGACGACAAGGGACTGATGGTAGCTGAGGAGCAGCAAGCCTTTCAGGGGAGCTTTTCTGGGAAACCCGAAGAAAGTGAAGAATGTGGCCTCTTTACGACGGACCCTGGAGCAGCAGTATCAAAAGAGGTAGGGAAGAGGGAAATGACTGTTAAAATGGCACGGCCTGGGTTTTCAGGGAGTATTTCCCCTGTTGTTGAATCGTCAGCCCCTAGTGTTTCCAAGGGGCCTGTTTCAGAGTTCGCTAGTCGGGGAATTACCAAAGGGGATGAAGATACAGGTATTCAGCAGGAAGTTATGGTTAATTCCTGTCAGGACAACATTCGGGACTCAGATGATAACTTTTCTGAAGATTGGGTTTCATCTGCCCTGATAGCTGCTGGATGGAAACGAAATGCTGCAGGTAATGGGTGGGATTCTAATACTGACAATGCCTCTATTGCTGTTTTACCAACTGGTTTAGTAACCCCCCCTTCCTACTGTCCCTTCTCAAGGGTTGGAATCAATCTGCTTGATTCCTCCATGTACTTTTGCCCTTACAAGAAGAACTTCATCCTTTACTACAAAATATTAGGGAGCAGGAGTCAGATGGCTCCTCTGGTTTACCAACTGAACTTGGGTCTGAGGCTATCATAAGGGAACAAGGACCTATCCCTATGGATGTGACAAATCCAGTTACTTTGACTACTGATGCTGAGAAAATATGGCATGGAAAAGTTGCAGAGCATTTGTTTCCTGCTGATAGGGGACGTTTGATGGAACCAGCTGAGAGACGTAATGCGGTTAGGATAAAATACAGGGGGGGGACATGGGCTCTATTCCAGATAGGAAATTTGTGGGTAAAGTGCTTTTGAAAGAAAGTATGAAATATTACGCATATGAGATCTATGCTTTGATACATGTACCTGGAGATGTAATGTTTGACATTAGTTTTAAACACCCTGCTGGTTTAGAACATTTTTGGAAGCAGTATCGCTTAATGAAGCTCTCACCTTTGTGGAGGCCTTCTTTAGCGATTCCTCTGACCAAGCCTTTAACAAAAAAAATTACTGTCCTCTTTAGAAATGAGGGGGTGAATGTAGCTGACTTTACCTGTTGGTTACAAAAGCACTGTACGATTAAAGACTTTCCAGAACCCATGTTAGATGAAGAGCAATTATAGACAGGGGGGCTGGAAATACCAGGTGATTCTGAAGTTGGTAAATGGTCAGACTAAGCACCTTCCCAATTGTTTTTTTTTTTGGGCCGAGATAGGGGGGTAGTTTTTTACCCTGGTCAGCCACGGGCCTGCTTTAAATGTGGTGATGTGACATCTGAGTAATGCACGTGACAAGCAGAAGTGTGGTTTTATGGGACCTGGGGATATAGGAGCACATTGTTGACAACCCCTGAGATGTAATTTATGCAAGGAGCAGGGTCATTCCTTTCGCACATGTACATGGGCTTCTCACAATAGTGTTGATAGTATGGTTCGGGCTGAGCAAGATTTGTATGTGGCAACAGCACAGAAAGAAAAAATGAAATTTATGGAATTACTGACGGCACTCCCTGAAAAAACCCCGGTAGCTCAGGGCATTTCAAAAATAGTTGAATCAGTGGAGACAAAGACTGCGGAGGATGGTATTCATTTGGTTGAGCAACCTTTTCAGACTGAAACACATATTTCTGAATCTATCACTATACAAGACGGGTTGGTGGGTGTAGAAGATTTAACCTTGTTAGAAGCGGAAGGTGGTGTAATGGCCCCCCCTTTAGTGCAGGAAACGTTAGGATTCCATCGGGTTACAAGGTCTAAAGCAGGTAAACAAGAAAAGGGGGTTTCTATACAGAAAGAGATTATGGAGGAACCCCTGTTCGGAATTCTTATGCCTTATTGTTTGAGGAGGGAGCTGAAGAAGATGGTGGAGAATCTGATCTCTCCTCTGTGGCATCCTCTCAGGCTGAGGTAGTTATAGACTCTGGTCCTTTGGACAGACGTAAGACAAAAAAAAGGAAGAAAAAAGATGAGGCCTTTTTTTTTTCATTCTGGGTTTAATTTTTTTCTTCTTTCCCTTTTTCATTTACAAGATGGCTATGGTTTCTTCTCTTTCTCTCTGTACAATTAATGTGAACAGTATTCACAACACTGACAGGAGGCATGATACCTTTTTTAGTCTTACTATGAAAAAAGAGCAGTTTTTTTTGTACAAGACACTAGACTACATTCTTTACAGGATATTCAGAGTGCTCAACAGGATTGGAGGTGGGGTCTCTCATTCTGGTCCATAGGGGAAGAGATGTGCTCAGGGCTAGGTATACTTTTTAAAAGGAAATGTTTGCGTATTGCATGTTTATGAAATACAGCCTGGGAGAGCTATGGTCTTGGATGTGATTCTTCAGAATGAAGTGTTTCGTCTCATTAATATTTATGCACCCCAGTCAAAAGCAGGGAGATCGGTTTTGTTTCAACAGATAGAGCCTTATCTTCATACATCTAAATTAATTCTATGGGAAGGGGATTTTAATTGTGGTCTCTCTTCTAGAGATTGGGGACGGGTAACACAGAAAGTTTTTGGTGATACAAACAGGTTGTTAAACATTATAAAACAAAATGATATTTCGGATGTTTATGACATTCTGAAACAGGTGCCTACGCATACCTTTTTTAAAGAGAAGCTATCTACTAGGATAGACTTTTGGTTGGTATCCATAAGACTAACATGTCATAAGGTACAGGTGACGCCTTTAGAGACCTCGGACCATTTAGGAGTAATTCTGACGTTAGGTGAATATCAAAGGTTGAAGGTTGGACAGGGATGCTGGAAATTGAATACCTCTAGACTTCAGGATGTTATGGTTGAGCAGTATATAAAACAACTTTCTTTTTTTAAATGGATTTGAGTTTTCTATATGATAGCCCTATCGAATGGTGGGAGGATTTGAAAAGGGATTTACAGGGATGGTACGGATCATATACCTCCCGTCTGGCAAAAAATAAGTATATTATGTATTTAGGACATAGGGCTAAATATTTAAAACTTCTCAATTCAGGAGGAAGTAGGGAGTCTATACAGGCAGTTAAACGTGTAATGAAGCAATATTTACATGATATAGTGGTGAAATTAGCTACTCAACAAAAATACAGAACACATGGTACAAAACAAGAGGTTAACCCATATGAGGAAAAGACACAAAGTGTTCCAATGGTGGGTCTTAAAGATAAGCAAGGGGTTTTACAGACACATAATCAGGACATAATGCTTTTGGTACAGCAGCATATTTTAGACACTTTTCAGAGGGGTCAAAAGGAAACAGAGGGATTGTGTTTCTGATGTTATAGGGGATTGTGTTTCTGATGTTATAGTACCAGGTTTATCTAGTTTAGAGAAGGAAGAACTATCTGCTCCCATTACCAGAGAGGAAATTCAAGAAGCAATTGGGCATCTTTCTACTAAAACCTCTCCTGGTCGGGATGGGATCCCTAATGACTTTTATAAAATATACCAGGATTTAGTGGTTCCTTGTCTGGAAGTATTATATAATGCTATTTGGGAGGAAAAATGTTTAGCACCTTCAATGCAGTTAGGTATTATGTTTTTTTCTTTTTAAAAAAGGTGACCCTTGTGAATTAAAAAACTGAAGATCTTTGACACTATTGAATTCAGACTATAAAATATTGGCAAGAATTATCACTCAAAGACTAGCAAAAGTACCTCAAATACTGATAACCCAGGATCAGTCCTGTACGGTTCCTGGAAGAAATATAGTCCAAAACTTAGTGTTTCTAAGGGAAATTACAGATCAAGGTTTACTGAATCTATTGAATGGTTATTTATCATCTGTAGATCAAGAAACGGCTTTTGACTCCATTCACCATACATATCTTTGGAAAGTTTTGGCTCATTATGGGATCCCTTTAGGTTTTATTGCATTAATACAAACTTTATATACTGAAGCGCAGGTAATTCCTTTGGTTAATGTTTTTTTTGGTGTCCCTATATATCCGAAAAATGGGCTAAAGCAGGGGTGTCCTTTAAGCCCTCTTCTGTATGTTTTTGGTTTAGATCCTCTTTTATGAAAAATCAGGAATGCTAGGGATATAACAGGTATTGTGAATAAGGATGGGTTTGTTTTCCCAAAAGTTTCGGCATATGTGGATGACCGTGTGTTTGCAGTAGCTAACAGGGAATCAGGGGAAAAGATTTTGTCAATGTTACAGGATGGGTATGATACAACTGGTATAAAACTTAACATGACCAAAAGTATTAGTTTGATATTAGGAAATGGTAGAGAGCTTGATGATTTTCCTATTTCTATGACCAGAGGTCAGGTAAAAATATTAGGCATATATTTTGGTACCGCAGAATCAGAAATCCACAATTGGTCTGAGGCATATGACAAGGCACACACGAAAGTACAGACATGGCTTTCTTGGAAGATGTCAAGAAAGAAAAGAGTATACTTATTAAGAACTTATATAGCACCTACCTTTTTATATATTTCTCATGTACTTCCTTTACCCAGGAACATGCATACTAAGATTATGAGTTTATTTTTTCTTCTTTTATGGGGGAGCAGGCTAAATCCTGTGAAAAGGAGTCATACATATAGAGCAGAAAAAGACGGGGGACTAAACATGTTGCAGCCCTTGGTTTATTTATTTGCAAACTTTTTTTATAGTTCTATTCTTCCTGTCATTTCTCAGTTAGCAGGGATTGGGGAAATGTGTATGCAGCTTTGGGGTATTTCCTTCTTTCAGGCATGGGGTAGAGGGAAGTGGCATCCAGTAGACTGTAATCTTCCTAGCTTTGCCCAAACTACACTTTTTTATGTTAGACTTTGGAAGATAGATTTATCAGGGTATAAGGAGAAAGGGAGAAAGACTTTTTACAAATCAATTGTGAATACATGGTATCATGATGATCCAGTGTTTCAAGTTTCATCTCTCATAGATACTGATTTATTGCTAAACAGTATGTTGAATCCAAGAATTCCTTTGAAAATGAAAGACTCTGCTTGGCTTTGTGGGCATCAAAAATTACAAGTGAAAGGCAACCATAAGCATAAGTGTTTGGAAGAAAGAGTATGTACAGAGTTGTCTTGTGCTGGGGTTGTGGAGACAATGCAGCATCTTTTTTTTGATTGTGTACATGTTAAAAATTTATTTTCCCTTCTAGCTAATTTATGGGGAGAACCTGTACTTTCAGTAATGTGTTATGATATTTTGGTTTTAGGGCAAATTCCATCTTCCTGGGGAAAGTGGGCCCACAGTACTGTTCATATCCTGTTGGTATGTATCAAATGGGCTATTTGGCAAGCAAGATGCCTTAGGACGCTACAAGGTAAAACTGTTTCAATGCAAGAGTTTTTTTTTCATATTCAACAAGAGTTGGATAATGTTTATGAGTATGAAAGATGTACTTTACAGAAAAATGTTTTTAGGAAATTATGGGAAAATATTGCTTGGGTAGGGTAAGGTCTTTTTTTTTATTTTCCCTACAGTTTTCCTTTTGTTTTCAGTGACACCATATATGGAAAGTGTTTAAAAAAAAAAACTTACATTTTCAAATGGAAAAAGTTTATTCCTGTTAGTTATAGTTTTAGTTTAATGATATGGTGGTTTTTATGTTTGCTTATGTTTATGGATTCTTTTGTATTTTGTTTTTGTGTTCTCTAATAAAAAATTCCCCTACTCTTTTCGATAAGTGCCATGGGATCTTTAACGTCCACCTGAACTACCACCAATCCAGGCAGATGGGACCTCGGTTTAACGTCTCATCCAAAAGACAGCACCTCAGAAGTGCAGCACCCCTCTCATGCTGCACTACAGTGTCAGTACTGGGATATTAACCCAAGTGCCAGATGTGGAAACTGAACCCACAGCCCTCTGATCTCCCGGCCTCAGAGGCGAGTGTGCTACCTACTGAGCCACTGACACTGCTATATGTTATGTATGTGTATATGTTATACAGAGGTATATACATCCCATTGGGTGCTAAAGCAATCCCTTAGTTCCCTGCTGTCTCTCCAACTCAGTTTATGCCTCCCCATTCCCTTTCTGCCCTCCTCCTGGCAGGTGGATGACCCCCATCACCACCAATGCTGGCCCTTCTTGTATTGCACTGGAGGTGGGGGAGCCAGATCCCTGCAGCATTTGCCACTGCTGTGCCGATGGTCGGGCTCTGTTGTACACTTGCAGTAAACCCGGGGATTTTGGTGCCAGGACCCTGCTTTTTGCAAGGTCACTGGCACACCAAGGCATTACCTCATCCCTGGAGCATCACAACTTGCATCACTCCAAGGACTCTTTTAGAATCAGGCCCTGGATCTTTATCCATGGGTTACTGTAGGATTTTACCCCACATGTTAATACTGTAGTTAGCCAATTACATTTCTGGAAATTCAAATCCCATTGTATAAACTGTTATACAGTATAGAAGTCTTGCTTCATTGAACACATTATATGGTCTCTCATCCTTGTGAATTAACTAATGTGTTATTAGTCCACTCTTATGATCAAAACTCTTGTTGAATTCAGCAAATAATTTGCTGATGTTTTATCAGGTTACCCTTCTGACCAAATCTCTTGTTGCATTCACCACATTTATATGATCTCTCTCCCACTCGGTTACTGTTTCCAAATTTTCAGGGATTTCTAGAGCCATAACAAGAATGAACCCCATTCTTAAGCCACGGTATATTTGAAAATCAGGAAATTGGTACTGTATTAGTCTCTGATGTTTGCTCAGCATGTGCAGTGTCACCATAATTGCTTCCTTTTGCAGTTCATAGGATGTCACAGATATATGTAGCATATTTAGATGTGCCTAAAAGTTCTTTTTGATTAGTCCCATTTCTCTGAGCACTATTGGAACAATTTGCATGTCCTTATTCCAAAAATAATTTCGTTTCTGTTTGCATATCTAGGTATTTCATCACTTCCACTTTGCAGTTGGTATTGGGTGATCCTGTGTGATCATTACTTCTTCAATTCTCTGTGATTTTGCTGATGTGCTATGAGGTTGCTCTGTTGCATATAACTCTTGTTGCATTGAGCACATTTATATGCTTTCTTTTGGGGTTAATGTCTCCAAATGTTTAGGGATTTCTAATACCGTGGTGAGAATGGACCCAATTCTTTAGCCAGGGCATATTCAAAACTCAAGAAATTAGTACTGTATTAGTCTTTGATGTTTGCTGAGAGCGCTCTTCTAAGCACATGCAACGTCCCCAAGATGACTTCCTTTTGAAGTTCATAAGGTGTCACAAGTACATGTGCTTTGAGGTTACTCAATGTTCTAAAATTCTTATTGCATTTCACACATTTATATGGTTTCTCTCGGGGTTAGTGTCTCCAGATGTTTAGGGATTTCTAATACCATGGCAAGAATGCACCCCATTCTTTAGCCAGGGCATATTCAAAACTCAAGAAATTAGTACTGTATTAATCTTTGATGTTTGCTGAGAGCGCTCTTCTCAGCACACGCAAAGTCCCCAAAATGGCTTCCTTCTCTCCAGAGTGAATTCACTGATGATTTCTTAAGCCTCTCTTCCAGCTAAAACTCTTGACACAATCAACGCATTTATATGGTCTCCCTCCAGAGTAAATTTGCTATTGTATTATCAGGCTAGAGTAAATTTGCTGATGTCTTGTTAGTTGACCTTCATGCCAAAACTTTTGTCACATTCAGCACATTTATATGGTCTATTTCCAGAGTGAATATGCTGATGTTTTCTCAGACAACCCTTTTCATGAAAACTCTTGTCTCATTCAGCACATTTATATGGTCTCTCCCGGGGTTAGTGTCTCCAAATGTTTAGGGATTTCTAATACCATGGCAAGAATGGACCCCATTCTTTAGCCAGGGCATATTCAAAACTCAAGAAATTAGTACTGTATTAATCTTTGATGTTTGCTGAGAGCGCTCTTCTCAGCACATGCAACATCTACAAAATGGCTTCCTTTTGAAGTTCATAAGGTGTCATAAGTATTGGTATCATATTTAAATGTGCCTGAAAGTTCTTTTTGATTAGTCCCATTGCTCCAAGCACTATTGGAATAATTTGTGTCGCTTATTCCACATCAGTTTGGTTTCTGACTCATATCTTGGTATTTCATGATTTTGTGTCTCTCTGTACACAGGACACTGTAGTCAGTAGCGGTGGCTATTTCAATCAGCAATGCTACCTTTGTTCTCTTTTCTTGTATTACAATATCAGGTTTTCTTGCTTCCACTTTCTTGGCTGTTGGTATTGGGTGATCCCTATGATCATTACTTCTTCATTCTCTGTGATTCTTTGTGGTTCATGTTTCCAGTGTCTCTCTGCTACCTGTATGTTATAGTGTTTGCACATTTCCAGTGGATCAGTCTTGCTACATTGTTGTGTTTTCAGTATACAGACCTTCTGCCATGAGTACTTCACATCCAGCCATGAGATGCGCAACTGTTTTCTAATTCTGTACTACAGAACCTGCACTTGTCTGTTTCTCCTGTTTTTTCTATGGATTTTGTGAACCATCTTGTGCGTAGCCCACTATCTTGGGCTGCCATTATCAGTCTCTCATCTCATGGCCTAAATGCACCTCTTTTTAACCACTCATGGGTCAGGGCTTGGCTGACCTGTGGTTGTTCCAGTTGCTCCCTGTATTTTCCACTATAATTATGTGCTTTTCAATTGTTTTTCTTTTCTGTTGGTTTTTATCCTTATACTCCTTTTATGATTCTTTGCATTTTCTGTTGCTGACAGTTCCATATCTACTTGTGGACTGACATCAATCTCTGCTACCCTTCTGAAGGCTTCTCCCAATTTGATGAGTGAAGTCATCTTAGGCTTATTTCTTCATGACGCAAGACCTTGACTATATTTGGGTCCAAGGATGTCAGTAAGTATGTATGTAGCCCCACTATTGTGGATCTATATGTGTAATCAGTCTCAGTGAGGCCCATGCCTCCTCTGACCTTGGGATGTATAATCTTGGCATGCACTGGTTTTGTATATTAATTAGTGAGCATGAAACATTTTCTTGTTTTTATATCTAGCTGGTTCAATACTTTCTGTGGCCAGTCTATCACACCAAAGCTGTATGATATCACTGGAAGGGTGAGTTGATTTATAGCTTGCACTTTATCTCGTGTTGTCAAAGCAGTTTTCCGAATTAGCTTCAACCTTCTAAAATATTCCTTCCTTACTTTTACTCTCATTTGTTCATGTTGTGCTGTTGCTCCTTCATCTGATGTATTATCAGGCCACTCTTCTGGCTAAAACTCTAGTCACATTCAGCACATTTATATCTTCTTTTTCGAGTGAATTTGACAGTGTTTTATCATAATACCCTTCAGGCCAAAAATCATGTCACATTCAGCACATATATATGGTCTCTCCCATATATGAATTCACTGATGCCTTATGAAGAGGCTTTGTACTGTAACATTCTTGTCACACTGAGCACAATTATATGGTTTCCTGTGACTTTGGTGTATTGTAGTTTTATGCTGTACAGTACAACTCTTGTCAGTACATTTAACTATCTTGTGCTTGCTTAAACTCCTCTGATATTTGGTACATTTCAACTGACTCTCTCCTTCATGAATCTGTTGTTGCACAGTAATGAGATGTAGGTCATGGAAACCCTTCCTACACTGAGGATGCTGATAGGATTTTTCTGTTGTTTGACTGAAATGATGATTGTGGGCTCAAAGCTTCATTGCACTCAAACTTCCTGCTGACTGAAAATGGATATTTAATTAGTATTTTCTTGCAGTAAGCACACAAATATTAGTTGTTTTTCCTTACATTTGTGAGAGCTCAAACCACTTTCCTGAGATTTAACCTCAGAAATGCGTTTTTAAAACATTCCCATTTTAAAATAATTTGGATTAAAATTATTCTTTTTGACATTTCAATTTATTGCTTTTATTGATAATTTTCAAGAATGGGTCTGACCAATTCTGGCTTCTCTTTGGTCAAAACCTGGTCACAAGGGAGAATTTTAATAGGTAATAAATCATGGCAGGAGGGTATACCAATGAAAAACAGTAATGAAACAGAACAAAAGCTAATTACGCAAATCAGGAACATATGATCATTCAAAGCAAATCACAAACATAAGAAGCCTGCAGAAAAAGGCCATTTGGTCTATCTAATCTGGTCATATTGCAGGGGCCACAGCCTGAGCTGCTGACCATTCCACCCTCCCCACTCCTCCCATCTTTTCCGTCCTCCCTACCCATGATCCTTTTCTTTCCCTTATGCCTATTCCAGCCTCTCTTGAAGCTGCCCACCATCTTTAACAAGACCACATCTTCTAGCAGCACACTCCAAAAATCCAACACCTTCTCCATGAGGAAGTGCTTCTATACTTTCCACATAAACCCACCCCCACCAGCAAAAGACTGTGTCCTCTCATGGCATGGTTGCCAGTTAGCTCAAATAGACAATCTTTATCCACCATGTTTATTCTTTTCAAGTACCTGAATGTCTCAGTCATGTCCTCACTCTCTCCTTTCCTCCAGAGAGTATATTTTCATTCCCCTTAAGCTCTCCTCATATGCCTTACCCTGCTGGTCCTGTATTATCTTTGTAGCCCTCTTCTACACCTTCTCCAGCAGGTTATTGTCCTTTTTAAGGTGTGGGCACCGGTACTGCACTCAACACTTTAGATTTTGCCTCACCAGTGACCTGTACAAAGGCAGCATAACTTCTTCTCTCCTACTACTGACCCCCCCAGCTATGCACCCCATCATCTTGTTTGACATTGCTGCTTATTTCTTGCACTGCATGGAGTGCTTCAGGTCACTAGTGATCATCACTCCCAGGTCCTTCTCCTCCTTTGATACAGATACCTTGACTCCACCCAGGTAGTACTCTGTCCTGGTATTCTTGGCTCCAGTGTGCATAACTTTGCATTGAAGCCAAGCTGAAGATACCAAACAACCTCCCCAGCTTTTCCAGATCATCCTTTAGGTCTTGTATCCCTTCAGCTGTGTCCACTCTTCTGCAAAGCTTGGTGTCATCCACAAATAGGCACATGCTACACTTAATGCCATCCCCAATGTCACTGATGAAGATATTGAACAACACCGAGCCCTGTGAGACCCCACTTGTGACCTCTTTGGTGCCAGATAACTCTCCCCCAACTACCCTCTGGGTTTTGTCCCTTAGCCAGTTTTCCACCCATCTGGTCATCTTCTCCCTAACCTCAAGATCCACAAACGTCCTGATCAAACTTGTGTAGGGCACAGAGTCAAAAGTCTTGCTTAAATCTAGTTAGAAAATGGCAAGAATAAATTTTTAAAGCTGATTGACTGACACAGGCTCCAAGCTGGGCATTTATTTTTCAATAGATGCCCAGATAAAAATAAGAGCCAGCCCAAGTGCCACGTCACCGAATAGCATTTTCCTGTGGTGCCAGCCTGTTTTGTCATTGGCTGAAAGCACCCAGTGAAATCTGAAATCCCCTCCATGTTTTTCTCTCGCTTAGCGAGAGCTACTGGTCTTCACCCCCCCAACACTCATCAACTCTACACTTCTTAGTACAGCTGCCTCTTAATAAAAAGGCACTACATACAGTTTCCACCCAAAACAGTACAAGTGAGTGATCCTACTCACTTCTGCCATCAGTTTATGTGCAAGCACGTTGTTCATTTCAAAATACAAGCTGCCAAGGAGACCCGTTCCACTCTGTATACTTTCATTGTGTGGCTCCTCTATTCACAGAAAAAAAGAAAAGCTTGTGTCTTCAACTTAGCAACACAAAGATATTTTTCCATTCTATTGTAACTGTTGGCTTCACAAGGATGGGCTCTGCTTGAATTGGGGGGTCACAATCTTTTCATATCACGATCTTTTTGCATAATTCAGTCTCCTTGTTGTCAACCATAGAAGCTGACCACACACAGGTAACTTGCACTTTAGAAAGTGCAAAAATGGGGCAAAACTTAAAAAGAATGCTGAGAGTCTCCTAGGTGGATGTGTGTGTGTGTGTGTGTGTGTGTGTGTGAGAGTGTCGTGGGGCTGCCAAGTGATCAGAATGGCCTTGGTAGGGAGGAGAAACAGCAGCTGGAACAGCCTTAAAAAATATGGCCTACTTTATCAGTAATGTTTTTTCTACTAATTCTATTCATTTTTTCTGCCCATTTCCTCTCTTCTTTTAGTATTTTATTAAAACTTACTAAGAAAGTCATTTTCTAAGCACAATAATACCCTCCAGAGTGGGCATTATTGGGAAATACCTGACCTTCCAGGGGCTATAAGGCCCTCATCCTGTGGCGTCAGGCCTCATTACTCCCCTGGGCAGTCTAGTATTTCCCAATAATGCCCACCCTGTCAGGTATTATTGCTTATATAGAGGATTTCCACCACTTGGCCCCTGTCTACTGTCTTATTACCCAGTTAAAGAAGTCAATCAGATTCATATGACACAATCTTCCAACTATGAATATTAAGCCATGCTGCCGCACATCCTGAAGACCATGCTTCTCTAGATAATATATCAACCCTCCCTTAAGTATGGTCTCCATGAGCTTGCACATGGTTGAGGTCCGACTGGTTTGTAATTCCCTGGGTCATTCTTGGGACCATGTTTCTGGAGGGGTACCACATGTGCTGTCCTCCAGTCCTGTGGTATGATGCCTGACTCACTGAACAATTAAATAGCCCTGCCAGCTCATCAGCCAGTTTCCTTAGTATTCTTGGATGTACCCTGTCCGGGCCTGGTGATTTGTCCACCTTTAATGCTAGCAGCTCTTCCCCCATTCTATCCTCCTCTTACACTATATCTGTGTTCCCTGCCCCCCTCAAAGGCACTGATCTGTCCTTCTCCCCGGTGAAGATGGAACAGAAGTATTCATTTAGTATCTCTACTTCTCCCCATTATCCTCCACCCACTCCTCCTCTTTCTCAAGCCTAACAAGTCCTTCCTTCCTTCATGTCACTTTTCTAATTTGCCTTCTATCCCATAGATACATAGACAGTGTTGGCAGATAAGGGCCTATGGCCCACCCAGTCTGCCCATTTGAGCTTGTAAGTTCAGTTTGTTTTCCTAGAAGTCTGTTGCCCCTTACCCCTAACCTCCAGAATTCCTTTATGTCTATCCCATGCATTCTTAAATCCCATGATTGTTTCAGCCCCCACCACTTCCTCTGGCAGGGTGTTCCACTTGTCCACCACCTGTTCTGTGAAGAAATTCTTCCTCATGTTTCCTCCGAATCGTCCTCCCTCCAACTTCATCCCATGCCCTCTAGTCCTAGAACATCTTTTTCGCTTAAAAATAGTGTATTCCTGCACCCTGTTCCTCCCTGTAAGATACTTGTATGTCTCTATCATATTCCCTCTCTCCCTCCTCTCCTCCAGGGAGTACATGTTGAGTTCCTTCAACCTGTCTTCAAAGGACTTGTGATGTAATCCATGCACCATCTTTGTTGCCCTCCTCTGAACCTTCTCTACCCTGTCTATGTCCTTACGTAGGTATGGTCCCCAGAACTGTACACTGTACTCCAGGTGGGGCCTCACTAGTGTCTTGTATAGCGGAATTATGACCTCTCTTTTCCTGCTGGTGATGCCCCTGCCTATAAATCCCAGCATCCTATTTGCTTTACCTGCTGTCTTGTCACACTGTTTCCCTACCTTGAGGTCATCAGATGATAACTCAAGATCCCTTTCCTGCTTGGTGCATGCTATATCCTCACCCCAACTGATATATTGTGCCAGGTTTTGTGCCTATATGCATTATCTTGCACTTCCTTGCATTGAATTTCAACTGCCAAACCCTGACCATTCTTCAAGTTTCTGCAGGTCCCTTCTCATTCTGTCTACACCTCTGGTGTGTCTACTCTGTTACAGAGCTTTGTGTCATCAGTGAACAGTGAAATTCTGCCTTCTAGGTCCTGCGCAATGTCACTGATGAAGATGTTGAATAGGACCGGTCCCAGCACTGATCCCTGTGGCACCCCACTGGTCACTCTTCCTTCTGTGGAATGACAGCCATTTACCACCACCCTCTGTGTCCTGCCACCCAGTCAGTTACCTACCCACCACACTACTGTCCTGCCCACAACCATATTTCCCAGTTTGTGTAATAGTCTTCTATGTGGCACAGTGTCAAAGGCCTTGCTGAAGTCCAGATAGGCCATGTCCACTGCCCTCCCCTGATCCACCTCCCTAGTCACCCAGTCAAAAAATTCAACGAGATTGGTCTGACATGACCTCCCCCTAGTGAAACCATGCTGCCTTGGGTCCTGTAGTCCATTGACAACCAGATGTTCCACCAATCTCTCCTTCAGTAGTGCTTCCATGATCTTCCCCTCTACTGAGGTGAGGCTGACTGGTCTGTAGTTCCCTGCTTCCTCTTTGTTCGCACTTTTGTATAAGGGGACTACATCTGCTGTCCTCCAGTCTTTGGGTACCTCCTCTGTTTCCAGTGATCGGCTAAACAGGATAGCCAGAGGTTCAGCCACCACCTCTCTTAGTTCTTTAAGGACCCTGGGGTGCACCCCATCTGGCCCCATTGCTTTATCAACTCTTATTACTTCCAGTTCCTTCAGGACCCTTTCTCGTGTAAAGGGACTTGTGCCCATTTCTGCACCATTCTCACCCCTTGTACTCCCTTCAGACCCATTACCCTCCTCTTCCTCAGTAAAGACTGAGCAGAAATACCTGTTCAATATGTCAGCTTTACTGTTGTCATCCTCCATGCAGCCCCTATCCTCCCCTTCAGTCTCACTATCCCTCCCTTTGTCTTTCTTTTTTCACTTATGTACCTGTAAAAGGTTTTGTCCCCTGTACCCACTGATTTTGCAATGTGTTCTTCTGTCTGAGCTTTGGCTTCCCTTACTGACTTCCCTGCCTCCCTTTGTTTCTCCTGGTACTTCTCCCTATCCCCTTCTGCCTGTGTCTTTTTGTATTGCCTGAATGCAATCTTTTTGGCTTTCACTATCCCTTTTTAATTCCCTCACTCTGATTATCTTCCTGAATCATACAGAACCATACTGTCAATTTTCAGTTGAGAAAAAAATTAAAATTTCAAAAAAACAGTAAAACTGAGTAAAATATCAAACTACAGCTATCCACTCCTTGAGTAAAACAAAATAGCAAAACCAAGTTTTTTAAATGCAAGCAGACACCAAAATCAAATGCAGACTATAATACAACTGCAGCTACCACCTTCTCTAAGTAAAAAAGCAAAAATCACATTTTTGAATTAGAGATGGTCACCATACAATGCAAATATAATGTACATAATTCTTCCCAATCCCCTTTGGATTTGCATATGTTTCCCATGATGCTTTGCATTATTGGGGTATGTGCAATTATGTTTTCTTTAAAATTTGGCTGTAAGGACAATATCCTCCAGGATAACCCATGCCTCAGGGCATTTGCTCTGGGGTTCTTTTGTAGTTAATGCATATAATGGTTTGAAGTACTGTAGTTCTCTAATGGTATACTTATAACCCTGTCAGCCCATTTCATATACTGTAACGTATAAAGAAAACTGGTTCAAAGATAGCTACTTGGTCTGTTGTAACTCTTGCTAGCAGTCATCTTGAGGTTCTACTGTAGTTCAGAGTTTGGTGGTGTTATTTCTGACACTTTTTGTCATAAATATTTGTATTTATCATGTCTATTTTATTATGTATCAACTTGTGGGGTTTTTTTTGTACTGTTATCTGAAAGCCATTTCAAGTAAGTACAAGTACAATTGTTATTGATACACCTTTTCCTGTTCTAAATACAAATCTTGACTCTTAAAAATATATTCTCAGTGGCTCAGGAGACTGTCTGCATTACAAAAATGTGATTCCTCCAAGTACAAAAAAAATAACATTTTTATAACACAAATAGTTACCAGAGCTAGTCACAAAAGAATACAACTGTTTTCTGACTGACTGGCTCTGGTGACTATCTGCATTATAATGACATGATTCCCCTAAGTAAACAACAAAATTACACTTAAATGCAGACAGTTACCAAAGTCAGAGTAAAAACAAAATATTTGAAGTTGCTCCAAGCAGGCATTTCAGAGCTGAAAAACTAGTGTAGGGACCAAATATTGTGTCCCATCGTGACATGGTGTTTTAGCTTGCTCACATTGAAATTCCAGTATGAAAACTAAGAGGACCCCCATTTTTCATGGTTTTTAAGCAAGCAATAATACCCAACAGGGTGGGCGGTATTGGGCAATACTGGGCCACCCAGGGGTGTAATGAGGCCCAACATCACAGGTGGAGGGCCTTATAGCCCCTGGAAGGTCCAATATTGCCCATACCTCCCACCCTGGAGGGTATTATTGCACTTAGAAAATGGGCATCTGTACAAATTTTAATTGGGTAGTAAAAAAAACAGAGGAACTGAGTTTAAAAATGGAGAAATAGAAAAAAAATGTTTGTGTTAAAGTAGTTCCTCTGTTTTAATGCTGTTCTATCTGTTGTACCCCACACCCCACATAGTTGTTCTTTTGCAGTTATTCATCCCCCCTTGAGGAACCTGCATTTCTTTTTGGTTACAACAGAAGACACACTGTTGGGTGCACGACCTTGCGTGACACTGCCAAGTAAAACCAGGAAGTAGAGGTACGATGCAGCATGCCAACGCTTTGTGCTTTATTTATTTATGGCTTGTAATGGAGATTTGCTGATTCCTACCATACCTACAGCTGTGAGTATTGTCCTGCAGAAAGAGTGAGTGTTCAGGTGTCTTGGGGAATGGAGAAATGTTTTTTGGCAAAGCAAGTTGGGAGTCATGGACAGATGGAGTGTATAAGCTGAACATAATGTTTTAAAATTGAACCAAGGGAGTGCAATGACAGAAAAACTGGAATAATTGTTTTATATGTGATGGGTCTGGACTGACTCGCTGTTTGTTGTTGGAGACAGTACAGATCAGCAGTTTTTGGGAGCGAGTGGGTGGGCGGCTGAACGAGGGAGTAGCAAGGATGAAGAGGGTGCAGTAAATGGAAACAACAAGAAGAAACAAAGGTAGTCAGGAATGAGCCCAGTGGAGTTTGATGTGTGGCTCTCTTAAGCAGCTGGGTACCTAAGCAGTGAGCACTGCTGGGACACTCTCACTCACTAAGTGAGAGAAAAAAATGGCGGCAAATTTAAATTGAAATAAGATACTTTCAGCCAATTAGGAGCATGGTGGGTAGTAGGATACTTGCCTGTGTGAAGGGCACTATAGACTGGTGTGTTTTTCTTTTCTGGGCATCTATTGAAAGTTAATGTACCCCTCTGGCAAGGGTACTAGCCAATCAGATGCCAAGAAATAAAAAGCCCATTTTCTAAACTAAGAAAAGCCACTGGGCAGTTAAAATGTTAAATTCCAATATGTGCCATGTTTTTTGGGGGGTTGTGCACTGGATTTTTGTTTTTGTTTGTTAAATACCACACAACAGTAGCACCCCTCAGCAGAAATGTGAATTACATTTTGTGAGCAATAGAAAGGTTAGAGCATGCTAGTTGTGGATGCACTTAGAGTGTTGGAAGTTGTGGTGCTCCTTTTAGTATGCTCCCTTTTACCACCTGTGAAATTTCCAGGGTGGAAGCACTTTATTAAAAGGAGACAATTATGCAATGCACTCTATATTTATAAGCAGACACTGTATATATTCCAAAGCTGAAAAGCTACTGTAGTGACCAAATCATGGGTCCCACCGTGATGTGGTGGTTTAGCTTGCTCACGTTGGAATTCCAATCTGAAAACTAAGAGGACCCCCTTTTTTCATGGAGTTTAAAGTAAGAAAAGCCATCAGGCAGTTAAAATGTTTAAATTCTAATATGTGCCATGTTTGGGGGGGAGGAGGGTTGTGCACTGGGTTTTTGTTTTTGTTTGTTATATACCACACACCAGTAACACCCCTCTGCAGAAATGTGAATTACATTTTGTGAGCTATACAAAGGTTAGAGCATGCTAGTTTTGGATGTGCCAAGAATACTGCTGGAAGGGAAAATAGGAAACACCCATCTAGGGTAAGCTAATAAATACATTTCAAGTACTCTAAGGAAGGGGAAGTAGGTTAATAAGCATAAATAAAAGGCAGAAGGGTACAAGGTAGCTTCAGTAGAAAATAGGATAAGCAGACAAAGCCATGGGAGTGGTGCAGGGTAACAGATGTGGAGCCACCATCTTTTGGAACAGCTTCTGTAGACTGAAGAGCTGCCCCATTTGCAATCACCCCTCTGAGTTGAGGGCAGAGGTTGCTGGACTATGAGACAAGCTGATTAGGGCACAGAGAAACTTTAGTCCCACCCAAAGGCCACAATGGATGCTGCCACTACATCAAATGATGCCTAGGCAGAGGCATAAGGGCTGGTCCATTGTAGGCCTTGTAAGGGTGGGGGTGGCTGGTAGGTACACACTCCTCAGCCTGTGCCACTACAAAATCCCTTCTGTATACTGGTGTGATGGGACAGTTTGGAGGAGACAATTCCAGAAAAGGTCAAGGAGGATATGGGGGTCCACAGAAGGGGAGGCCACAAGGTAGAAGAAAGAGGCACCCAGCCAGGAAAGAAGTAGCTGCTGGTGGGGAATTGTATTGTTAAGGAGATAGATTTGGGAAAGGGAGCTGGAGACTAGAGAGAAGTAAAGTACCTCCTGGCACTTTGGCTCAACAGGGTGGTGAGTTCATTTAGTGGATTGCTAAGCTGGCAGGTCACAAGTGGGAGCCAGATATAATTGTCTAACTGGGGGCAAATGGCATGGGACAGGATGGGGTAGGAGTAATGTAGGGTAGTTTTAGGCTTTTCATTTTCCCTTAGCCAGATAAAGTAAATCAACTAACTTGATAATTAAGGCATAGTTACAAGTGTTGGGTAAATGAAAGTATTTTACTTTAGGAGTCAATCTGCTACTCCAGGATATAAATAGTACAAATGAGAGGAAAACACTTCTACTGGAAAAATAAACAAATGGTTTTAAAATAGAAGTAGTGAAAACACTGCAGACTACTTTAATCTTAAAAGGTACTTGCCTTCCTAAGATGACAGAGAAACTGAAACCTAAGCTATCTGTCCCCCTACAGAAACCTTAGCTGAAGGCAGGCCCTGCTTATCTTCACAGATGATATCAGGCAAAAGCCTCATTGGAAAGGAATGCTCTAAATTTATAGCCCCCATCTTAAACTCTGTGATTAGGTAATTGTTTTGCATTAACCAACCATTTTAACTTCTGTACAGATTTCATTTCTCTTGCTTCCAATCAGATTAAAAACCTATAGATGTCCAATGAGATCCATTTAAAAAACAATTTGTATTTGAATGGTCAAATCCTGTCCAAAATCTGTTTGTGGAGATGTCCACCCCCTTTGGTCTCCTGAAAATTATTACTTATTACATTGCCCAGAGTGATGGCCTGCAAGTGACATAAAATCCCAGTGGTTTTCCCTTTGTTGTTAGCAATCCAATGAAAACCTTCTGATGAGATTCAGAAGACCAGAACATAGTTTTAGTAAATCCACGCAATTAACTACTTCATTTCCATTTCTGTCACAGGAGGTATATCACAACTCATCTAGAATGAAAGTTAAGACTGGAGAGGGTCCTGATAGCACTGACATGAATCTCCTGAAGCTTGCTAAGGAAGTAACCTACCCCTTAAACAAATGTATAACCTATCACTAGCCACTGGTAAAGTTCCAGGCATTTTGAAAAAGGCATATGTGATCCAGGTACTTAAGAGTGTCAATCCTAATCTTCCTGTCAATATCACCCCATCTCCATCCTCTCACCTTTATCCAAATCACTTAAGAGAATTGTTAATGACAAGCTAGTAGAGATCCTTAGTCAGAAAGAACTCTTGGCCAATCAGCAGCAGGAAAAACTTCAGCACTATGACTGCCCTGTTGGAATTCATTGAGTCAGTTCATGGCCTCGTGATGGAGATGGTTGGCTGGTTCACGGACTATTTGGCAAGTAGAACCCAGTCAGTTAAATGTAGGGCTGCCACATCAGATATCAGACCAGACAATATTGACATTCTGCAGGGATCAATACCTGGGCTTTTGTTATTCAGCCTATTCATTAATGATTTACCATCCGTCTCCAAATCCTCCCATATAATCCTTTACACAGATGATGCACTTATCTTTTTAAAGACAAGAACTGTGAATACCATATGAAGAGGCTACAGGATGACTTTAATTCAGTCCAGGCCTGGTATACCAGCAACCTGCTATTCTTGAATACTAACAAAACAAACGCATGTTGTTTGGCAACCATAGCAAGGTAGACCTATTCTCTGGTCTTTCAATCTCAACCAACACAGGTGCTATTACTGAGCAAGTGCAACTTTCAGATACCATTGCCTGATTCTGGACAGTACCATGACATTCTCTGGCCATGTAGAGCACTTAGTGAGGACAGTTAATGCAAGAATCGAATTCCTATACAGATACAGGAGCAACCTAATACGTGAGGTAAAAAAACCTCCTTGTTCAAAGTTTATCATTAGCAGTATCGACTATGGCACTGTGGTTTATGGGTCTGCTAATGATGGGTTGCTAAACTGGGTAAGGGGATTACTTAATAGGGTCTGCCACTTTGCACTTAACATTTGAACTGATATATATATGTGTGACCTGCATTCCAAACTAAACCTGTTAAATCTCAACCAGAGGTTCCAGCACCACACCCTTGTTGTAGGCTACAAAGCACTGCAATGCCTGCTGTGCCTAGGCCTGCAGTCTCTGACCACTTTCATTGACAGTAGGTATGCTACTAGAGGTATGGCAAACCACATGTTGTTGCTTCCTAGGAGAACTACTGTACATTGGGCCAGAACTCCTCATACCAATTTGCCAAGTACTAGAATGACCTTGCTAACACTACTAGATATTGTGACTCTGTTTCATTATTGAAATCTAGGCTGCATACCCATCTCTCTGAAACCAGAATTTGTAAATGCTTTATGTGAATTGTAGAGCTGTACAGAATATAAAATTATGTCTATAGAATGCCTGCAGAATTACCATTCTGATTCTGTTGAATTTCACTAAATTTTTTTTAAGTTGTTTTGCTCTAATTTTAAAACTATGCCATCAGCAGTTGACACATTTGGTACATAGATAGCAATAGCTTACATAGGTGTACCACATTTCAGGGTCATAGGCTGAAAGAGGCAGAGTTATGGGAGGCCAAACATTTAATCAGAATTTAGGATATTTTGATCTAATTTTAAAATTTCTGATCCAAATTTCTCCAATGTTTCAGGATTTAGAGAAACTTACAACATGAGTAAGCACACCACATTTTAAGTCTTGGGCTTCAAATGGGTGGAGTTATAGGTAGCCAAAGTTTGCCAACATTTAGATTTCTGTCATTTTATAGTATTCAAAAATGTTATAAAATATGACAGGTATACATGATGGCCCAGATTTTCAAACTGCACCACAGCCTGGGGCGCAGCGCATCTTGACTGTGTAGGGGTTTGGACTGGGCAATATTCAGTGGAGCTGTGCCATGGCACCCTGGCCATCCCCCAGTGTGCATGGTGCAGTGGCACTGTGCCAGCGCGAGTGGCCCGAGTGGAGCATGGGGATGCACTAGCGCAAGTTCCATTGGACTATGCACAGCAACCACGATATTCAAAACTTGACATGCAAATGGGGCCATAATGTATGCAAGGTGCACATGGGGCCATTTGCATGTCATCATGGCCCCATTTGCATGCAGGTGCACCAATCCCCGACAACTTGATGTCCTGGCGCCTGTCGGGTGCAGCTGTCGGGGACCGACACTTCTGCAGCCTGATCAAGGGCATTTGTAGTGCAAAATAATAACTATTCTGTCCCATATCCCTGGTGGTCCAGTGGACCGCTATCTGCCCGATTGCAGGCATCTGTATAACACTAGAAATATGTCCCATATCCCTGGTGGTCCAGTGGACCGCTATCTGCCCGATCGCGGGCATCTGTATAAAACTAGAAATATGTCCCATATCCCTGGTGGTCCAGTGGACTGCTATCTGCCTGATTGCGGGCATCTGTTTAAAAATAGAAAGATTTCCTACATCCCTGGTGGTCTAAGGTACTCCCCCTACCCGCCCACTAAGCCCCACTGCCCCGCTCCCCCTGGTCAGCAGCAGGTGGCAGCACCCCACCCGCCTGCCGCCCCGCCACCCACCGACTGACACCATCAGTAGGGCTGTCCGCCCATTGGTTCACAGTGTGGGCCAATGGGTGTGCAGCCCATACTGTACTACACATTCCAGATATGTGAATGAATGCAGCAGCTCACCTGTGGGTGGCCATGAGTTGTTCCTTTATTTGGGGGGGATCAACTTTGTGCTGGCGCAGGTAGGGGTTGCGCATGCATGGCTGTGCACATCCCGGGCTGAATATCGGGCTGTGCAGAGTATGCATGGGCATGCCCCTCACCTGTGCCTGCATACATTACTGATGTGCTCCGGCGCGCCGATTTGTGCGTGCACTTTTCCTTTTTGAATATTGCAACGGGCACCTAGTGGGTTATGATAGATGAAATAAAAGTGGCGCCATGCGCAACTTTTGAATATCTGGGCCTTTATAGATAGATAGATAGATAGATAGATAGATAGATATGGATATACAATGGTGAGCTGTCAGATAAATGATTTAACTACACAAGTGCTGTTTGACCTCGGGTAACCTCACGATTGGCATAAGCCACGAGTGAGATATCCGAGGTCAAACAGCATGAGTGTAAATAAATCATTTATCTGACAGCTCACCATTGTATATTTCATTTATGCAATACGATGATTTCTGTCAGGGCAGCGGCATTTGTTTTTGATTGTTTATCTTTTTTTGCATGCGTTTGTCAAAAAAGTGAACAAAAATTGTATTTTCTGCTCTTTTTTGCTAATTATAAAAACATCTATAAGGTATCTATGAATGAGATACCACTCATTTTGTAGATAAGTTTGAGCTGCACAACTTCCAGGCTCACAGCACTGTGCTATCTTTTTTCGTTTTGAAGTTATTTGCATTTAAATATAGTTAGTACTGGTACTGAGGCTGAACATTCTAAATGAGTTCCGGAGTGATTGTGACATAGCTACTATGTATATAAATCTGTGATGATGTGTCTACTATGTGTATATATGTAAAATTTTGAATTTATCTCATAGTAGCTCAGATTTATCACATAGGATTTATGTCTACGCCTATTGCATAAATATGAGATATGCAATGGGGTCTACTGGAAATATCATAAAAATTTGCCCAATTGCAGTTTGACCTTACGACTTCATGAGTGGCAGAGCCATGAGTAAGGTTACAAGGTCAAACTGCACGAGGGGAAAAAAGTGATACTGTATTTCCAGTAGACCCATTGCATATTTGATTTATGCAATGGTGTTTTTATGTGTTGTTTTTGTTTTAATGCGTGTTTCTTATATTTATTTTTAATTCTTTCTCCCTACTCTGTTTCATGGCACTGCACTGCTAGGCAGGTAGGGACAATAGTGTGGTAACTAGGGTCTGTACCCTGTAGGGTTTGTTTTAGCATGTAATTTTACTGGTCGATGGGCTTCTGTGGGTGGGCTGAGAAGTTTTGAAAAGATGGCAGTGGTAGCTCCCATTTAGTGAAGGAGCGAGGTTTCGGCTCAGTAGCTTTGTGTTAGTTTTGTTTCAATTGTTCGTTACCTGGTTGATCCTGCTTTTTGTTCCTGGGAGCTTCTTTTACACAGCAGGGGAGGTAGTTGCAGCTGGGTACCACAGTGTGAGAGGTATGGAATGGATGTCAGAGTTTGGAAGGGAGGGAAGTTTTGACTGGTCTATTTCTTTTTTCTGTGGCATTTGTTTAATTTTTGTAAGGGAAGTGTAAGGGGAAAAAACAAATCTCTCAGTGTGAATGCCGGTTTGACATTGAGGAGGTTCTGAGTTAGAGCTGTGTGATGATCGAGTGAGGAAAATTTGGGGTGTTTAGAGAGGGTGACTTGTCTGTAAGGGCTGTATCTGGTGTTGGAGAAAGTGAAAGTGTTCTGTCTGCTATCAGAGGGAAATGAAACTGCCAGTGGGAGCTGGCATGCAACTGAGCAGGTGAATTTTGATTGTGCTGCTCATATCATAGTGTGCTCAAAGAGTAAAAAAATCCCCAACATTCTGTTTTCTTTCAATGCCCATAATGCATTGAAGAATGCATTTGAGTGGGCTCAAATTGGGTGGGCTGCATGGGTCCTGGCTGGCAGTGGTGCCTTTTGAAGATTTTGTGAAAAAATCTTGTTCCGTTCAAAAGTTGTAGTACTTTTAGTGTTCCATTATATCCTATGGGAAAATGTATTTGTGCACTGAGAAAACATCCGCGATTCACATTTTGTGGTCGAGCTTGCCCTAAAATGCTGTCGTTTTCAGATAGTGACAGAGAAAAAATGTTATAGCTCAAAAAATGCTGCACTTTTGAAGACACCACTCATTGGGTTTATGAAAATAGGCCCAGAGGAACATGCCTATGGCATTAGTTTTTAGGCTAGCTGGCTTGGAAACATGTTTTTCAATTTTTTTTATGTTTTTCATTGTGACAACATTGTTTGTGCCCCGAAAACAATTGTGTCAATTTTAAATATGAGCGCGATCACGTCCCCATTATAAAGATAGGAGCTTTTCACTATCTGCTACATTTCTTTCTCCCTTGGTTGTGGCAAGGTGGATTGTTCTGTTGTCATAAAATGTTCAGGGTATGAAGCCCTGGTGCCATGGATGTGCCTTTCAGTAGTTTCATGCAGAAAAATCAAAGATGCCCCTAGTTATACCATTACAAAGTTCCGAAATGCCCCCATAGGATAACATTGCGGCAGTGTTTTTTCTTTGTCCCCTCGTTATGCAAACCTGGATTGTGATAGTGACCTGAACATTTCATGGTGGAAAGACCTACTCCTGCCTTTTGGTGGTTTGGTGCAAAAACATTCAACAGGGTCATAGTTACGGCATTTCAAAGTTCTAAATTGTCCTCATAGGATAACATTGTGGTGTTGTTTTTTCTTTGTCCTTCATTATGGTAACATGGATTGCGGTATTGCCCTGAATGTTTTAGAGTGGAAAGGCCTACTCCCACAGGTGTGCCTTTTGGTGGTTTGGAATGAAAACATTTAATAGGGACATAGTTACAGCATTCCAAAGTTCAGACATTTTCCCATAGGATAACATTGTGGTGCCCGTGACGACTTTCGGGGCCTGTATCTCGAAAATGGTTTGAGATACGGACTTTGTGTTGCAAAATTTTTTAGTCCCCCCAAAAAGAAGGACTAAGTACAGAACTAGGTTGAAAAGCCATGAAACCCATGAAATTAGATTTTTTTCCCTATCATGTACAGTTCCTGAGATATTTAGGAATTACTGTTCCAATCGGTCAGTCTTATGTGCATGGGCCACTATTGTGCTTTCAGAGTTAGCAGACACAGTACTTTTTGGTGCCCATAACTCTGAAACAATGCACAATGCTGGTTTGGTCTATGCGTTGTTGCGACAACTACTCACTCTCACAATTACAACGATGCTTGAATTTTTTTCTAGTGGCTAGGGTTCATGAGATATGAGCAAATTACTGTTACAATGGCTCCTTGCCTTATAGGACTGCTGTATAGCACCATACTTAACTGTAAGTGGTAGTGTAGGGCACGGAGGGCCCATGCTTCCACACACACATACCATTATGCACACATGAGTGGCTTGGTGAGAGAGCGGGGCCCTTCAAGCTGCCCATTTCTATTACTACTCACATTACACTTTTTAAAAAAGAAAGGAAATTCTATGCAAAAACTTCATTAATGCAGCAGTTAGGGTTATTTCCACACCGACAGAAGTGTGGAAATTCAATGTTAGTGTTACCACCACTACCTCCACCCCACCACCCTCCACACACCAACAGGCACTGGAGTGTGTGTTGGGGTGGTCATGCCTAACTTTCACCCCATTCTCCTATACTGCACCACTACAGCTTTTTTGCACATGGAATGGGGTGAGAGTTAGGCTAACAGCACCAACGCACACCCCAATGCCTGTATTCACAAAAGAAGAGGAGGTGGAGCTACCTAATCCATTCAATAGAAGCACTCTGGGGGGGGGGCAGTTGACACCAGTCCATTCACAAAGGGTTCTGAAAGAACTCCTAAAACTGAAGGTGGACAAATCAATGGGGCCTGATGGGATTCACCCCAAATTCTAAAACAATTAGTGGAAGAATTAATGACACCACTGACTACCCTTAACATATCATAGGAGGATGGTGTGGTACCTAAAGACTGGAGAAGGGTGGATGTGATTCCTCTTCACAAAAGTGGGAGCAAAGCAGAGGCAGGAAACTACAAACCTATTAGCTTGACCTCAGTGGTAGGGAAAATGATGGAATCACTTCTGAATTTTATTTTTATTTTATTTATTTCAATCTAAGATTACAACAATACCTTTGAGCCGAGGCTCTTTTACAAAGGTTCCATGTCAGAGTGTACAGTATACATCTTTCAGTTACAGACAAACGCATTTGATTAACAAGACAGGTAATTAACAGGTCACAGAGTAAAGCTGTGATTAGTGCCAGAAGCGAGACTGGGGAAAGGGGAGGGAAGGGGTGAGTAGGGGAGAGAGAGGTGTGGGTTGGAGATCGAAGGGAGAAAGGAGGTGCAGGGAGATAGGGAGAGTATGAGAGGTGGGGGAGAAGATGGGAGCAAGAAGGGTGATACGGTTGAGAGGTGAATGAGGGTAAGTGGCAGTGCAGCCCAGGGGCCTTGTCGTGAAATAGACAGGTAGTGGTGCTAGGGGGGCAGAGATTGGGCAGTAGGAATGGGGGTAATGCTAGGCTGGGCAGTCGCAGGAGTTGGAGGCAAGCAGAGAGGTGCAGCCTGGACTTGAAAAGACTGAGTGTGGGAGCAGTGGCAATATCGCTGCTAAGGGAGTTGAGCCAGCTGGTTGCCTGGTAGGGAGAATGATCTTTGTCTCTAGGCAGTGGACATCGAGATTTGCAGGAGTGAGGTTTGAGCCCTTGCAGTGATGTTGCTGTGTCTAGGCATAAGGAGGGTACAAACTCCAGGTGGAGCAAGCCCTATTGTAATTTTCTTGGCTGTGATGCTGGTTTGGTATTTTATGCAACTGTCAAGTTGTAGCCACCCAGTTTGGGAATAAAGGTCACATGTGTGGGTGCGGTGATGGGAACCAGTAATGAGTGAACAGGCTTTATTCAGGGAGGTTGTGATACGTTTGAGAGAGGTGGCAGTACCAGAGCCATATATGATAAGTTCATAGTCAATAATGCTTATGATGGAGCTTTGGACGGCCACTGATAGTGCTTCTGGGGTTAGGTGTTTCCTGTGCCAGAACAGTAGGCCTTACCGGGTGTTGACGGACTTTGCAACATTGTTGATATGGACAGCGTAGGAGAGGTGTGAGTCAAGTGTGATGCCAAGGTACTTGAAAGATTGTGTTTGTTCTAGGGTGACTCCTTGCTTGGTTACAATGGAGAGGTGGTATTGCTTGTTTTTTTTGTGAGGGCTGCAGAAGACCATAGGCTTGTTTTTTTTCTGATTGAGGAGCAGTTTATTATTTAGGAACCAGGATTCATTGGAGAAGAAAGCCTGTTGGAGTGTGTAATTGTTTTGGGTTGTGGTGCGAGGCAAGGATTACAGCATCATCTGTGTAAAGTATTTTTTGTTCAGGGCAGCAGTCCGGTAATGAGTTTAGGAACAGGCTGAAGAGGAGGTGTCCCAGAATGGAGACCTGGGGGACTCCCGAGCAGACCGGTCTTGGGTCAGAGAGTGTTTCAGCGATTCTTACTGATCGGGACCGATCTTCAAGGTAGCTCTTAAACCAACCAATGGAGTCAGGAGCGAGCCCAGCATTCTGAAGCTGGATTAGCAGGAGGTGGTGATTGACAGTGTCAAAGGTTTTTGTTAAGCCGATGAAAATCGAGCCTCATAGTTGGCCAGAGTCTAGTGAGATGTGGATTGTGCCGGTGAATCTGAGTAGAGCTGTGGAGGTGCTGTGACCCTTTTGGAACTCATGTTGCTGTTTGCGCAGGATGTTATGCATATCCAGATATTTGGCAAGCTGGTCCAAGATGATGTGTTCTAGTGCCTTGGAGATTGGGGGAAGTAGGGAGATTGGTCTGAAATTCTCATGGGCAGTTTTGTCACCACCTTTGTGAATAGGGGTGACAGTGGCAGATTTCCACCTGTCCGGGAACTGGCTAAGGCTGAGGGAGAGGTTGAAGATTCTGGTCAGCGGTCCAAACACCTCTTCTAGTGTGAGGGACAGGAGTTTGAGATTGAGGTAATCATTGCTAAATCTGGATTTACCAATGGCTTTGGTGACAAATTTGCCTACCTGGTGAGCCTTGACTGCTTTGAAGTAGAAGCGGGGTTGGCTAGTAGGGGTAGTGTTTATTGAGGACATTAGGGCATCATCATCTTTGAAGTAATCTGGGGGTAGTACAGAGCTGAGGTCAGTAAACGGCTGTGTTAAAGGTATCAGCAATGGTTTTTGGGTTGAGTGTTGTAGTTCCGTTGATGTTGAGTACTGATGGGGGAGTTTTGGATGGATTCCCAGTGATTTCTTTTATGTTTTTCCAGAAATCCCTACCGTTGCCCCAGGAGTTTGTGAGTGCATGCCCCCCAAACCCCCCGACCCACTTTCTCAACCATAGCCTATCAATGGATTTTGGTGGTCTCCAGGGCTGAGCTACCCAGAGTATCATCCTAGACATAGCCTGAATCCTCTTACAATCACTTTGTTTTTCCACTGATTGTCTATAATTCTCATGTACTGCTCTTTAATTGCCTAATGTGCTGAATCCTGTAATTATTGTATTTGTGTCTTGTATTATTTGTCCACCCTGATGTGGAACCTTTGTAAAAGAGCTCACGCTCAAAGATCTTCTAATATTACAAACAAATACATATATACACACATATATATATATATATATATATATATATATATATATATATGTATATATATAGTAGGCTGACTTCACTTGCTGGATGGATTTGGTGCAGTCATTATGGTCACGTTTGTAGTTTAGGATGTCGTTTTGCTTTCCAGAGTTTCTAGCCAGCTCCCATAGGTGGTCCCTTGTTTTTAGTATCTTAAGGAGGTCTCCTGTGAGCCAAGAGTTACAGAGTGATTTTACTTTGCATTTTTTTGTAGGAGCGTATGTGTCACAGGCCTCAGTGAAGATGTTTATGAAGTGGTCCAAGGCAATATTTATGTTGGTTGCATTGAAGATTGGAGACCAGTCTTGATGGAGAAGGTGGGATTTGAGGCATGGTAGGTGACCACAGGTTAGAACCCTGCTGGTGATAGTTTTGGGTGGAGGGTTAATGAATTTATTAGACCAAGTGCAGCTAACAGGGGAGTGGTCGCTGAGTGAGTCAGGAAGGACATCAGTGTTTGAGATCCGTGAGGGTGACTGGCAAGGATCCAGTCCAAGAGGGTGCTGGTAGGGTCCTGTAGTTTTTCCTGGTTGGTGAGTCTACCATTTGGGTGAGGTTCTCCGCTGCAGTGGAGTCCCTATGTGCACCAGCTTCTGCCGTGGGCCACTTGACGTTAAAGTCACCTAGGAGGATAGATTCAGTGTCCGGTGGAAGTGACTTTATAAAGTCAAGTACAGCAGTTAGACCAGATCCTTGTTCTTTGGGAGGGATGTAGATAGTGGCAACTGTGGAGTTTTGCTTGACTCTGAGGAGGATTCTAATGGGAAGTATCTAAGCAGTTGTCGGCTGGAGAGGTATTGATGTGGTGTTCCTGAATAGTGTCTTTTAGGTATAGAGCGCAGCCACCACCTCTTTTGTAGAGCCGATCAATCCTAAAGACATTGTAGCCAGGAAAGCTGACTGCCTGATTGGGGACTGATGGTGTGAGCCAGGTTTCAACAACTGGCAGGATGTCTGGGCAGTGTTGGCTGGTAAAGGCCTGCAGGGCATCCATTTTAGGAAGGAGGCTGCAGATGTTGATTGATATGATTGAGAGGGCACCTGATGACTTACTCTGATTATTATCTTTAGTGCAGATTAGGCCGGGGTTTGGGTGCACATTGCCTGACAGCAGTGGAAAGAGGAGTACTAGCCTCAAGGAGCTAAGACGTATTTCTCTAAGGAAGTGCTTTTGTCTGCTAGTAGTTCGGGAAATTGCTGAGCGTTGTCGATGGAGAGTGAGGGTAAGCATAGACAGGGGGACCAGAGGGGTAGACTTGGTCCAGCGTGAGTGGAGGACAGTTTCTTGGCAGTAGGATGGGCGCTGGCCAGGGGGCAATGCCCAGAGTGCAGCGTGCCTAGGTGAGCGGAGAGATGTTTCAATTTGGAAGCTGTGGGGGGGGGGAAGCAGGCTCTTGGGGAGTGGAGTGGGGGGAAGAAGACAGGCAAGGAGAAGAAGAATGTGGGTGGAGAGCGGCGAGAGCACATGGATCAGGAGGAAGGAGGAGGAAGGGCGTAAAGACAGGCAGACAGAGCTTGGAGATGGGGGTGGAAGAGCAGTAGATGGAGCAGTGAGAAATGAAGACACAGCCTGGAAAGGCCAAGGCAGCTCAGTAACACAGTAAGATCAGGGGTTAGAAGTGGAGGTGGCTACTAGGAGCAAGAGGGAGGAGGCTCAAACAGGTACCCAATGGCACAAGATTAGGGGTGGTGCTATGAGGGTGCATGGAAGATGGCTCCAGAGTTAAGGTAAGAGGTGGTGAGGCGGCATAAAATTGCGGCCGCTTGCCATGGAAATCACCGGTGCAGCAGCCCAGAGCAAAGCAAGTTTCAGCTGGCTCAAGAGCCAATCCCATGCAGGAGGCGAGACAGCGTCCAATCAGGCTACGGTACAGTTACTGTGGGGCCAATGGCATGGCTCTCAGCTGTCCCGGTAGTTCAGGGAAATCTTACCCAGCTGTCTGGTTCTCAGGGGCAGCCTGGTAGAGAGTGACTATGCGGCTGGAGTCTTGAGCCACGGCCTTGCCACTGGAGGGTCTGGAAGCCCGAGTCAAGGGCAAGAAATCTGGCTGTCTGGTTCTCTGGGGCAGCCTGGTGGAGAGTGGCTGTGTGGCTGGAGTCTCGAGCCATGGCCATGCCACCAGAGGATCTGGAAGCCAGAGTCAAGGTGAAAAATCCAGCTGTCTGGTTTCGGGGCAGGCCTGGTGGAGAGCGGCCAGCGCTGGAGTCTCAAGCCATGGCTGGAAGCCCGGAGTCAAGGGCTTTAGATTTCTTTGGAGCCTCACTGAGAGGTAGCGATGTATGGAGCGGATGGGCATGCCACATTTCAACTTCCATCACGGCGATTAAAGTCAATAACGATGTAATAGATACAAAAGTAGGAGTTGTAGACAGGCATTTACTATTTAGTCTGACTTGGTAGAAGTAACGTTGAGTTCAGTGGATAAAAGTAGTAGAAGATGAGGTGGAAAGGAAGGAGCTCTGAAGCTAGGCTGCTACTCCACTGCAGACATCACGTGATCTGCCGCTATTTGCATCAGTTCCAGTGTATAGCTGATATGTTGGTGACAAACAAGTTATTGGGTGATAGTTCTTGGGGAGATTGGATGTGTCAGATTTTATCAAGGGAATGGTATTCCTTGTTGTTTGCCAGGTGGGTGTCAAATTGGGGTGTGCATATACATTGTTTTGCAAGTGGCTAAGCCATGGTGTAGGTACTGTATGTTAATGCTTTTAGCCAAAAGTTGGGCACAGCATCTGGGCCTGGAGTTTTTAAGTTGGGAATCTTCTTTACCATGCTTCTATCTCCTTAGCTGTTACATCAGGCTATTCCACTTCCTTAGTAGTGACATTTCCTAACTTTTACTTCAAGGGTACCTGAAAATAAACCCATTTTGATTTTGGGGTGGTATTTTCCCCCTAAGGGTAGGGAGGAAATGTTGATGTTATTCAGGATTTTTTAAATCCATATAGGGATAGCCACAAAAATACTGATGATGGGACACCTAAATGTAGATTGGTCCAGCCCCTCTTTAAGTGGTAAGCTGTTTGATATTAGGAGTAGGGTTAACCCAGTTGATTATGGCCCCTACTGGACTGAATCCTAGAAATATAGATCAGTCATCAGCTCTGGACTTAATATTAAACTCTGACTCTGATAATTACATAAGGTATGGTGTGTTGCCAGACATATTTAGTGACCATCAGGTCAAGTACTGTGTCCAGAAACAAAAGAAAAGAGTGGAAACATTTATCAAAGAATCACGACAAAGGAAGCATTGTGATTACTCAACATTTATGACTGATATAGAGGGAAGGAATTGGGAGAGATTAGCCCTTATTCCTGACATAGACAATGCCTGGGATCATTTTTACAACAAATTTATGGTGGTGTGTAATCTTCATGCTCCAGTTTTTTAAAAAAGAGTGAAAACAAAAAAGTGCAGAATGGTATAACTGGACTCTAGGTGTAATTAGGAAAAATAGGGATGGATCATGGGAAAAGGCTAAAAATGTAAATACCAAAAATGCATAGGTCAATTACTGTCAATTACGGAATAATTACTTAAAGGAGATTACCAAAGCTAACAGTTGTTATTTTAATAAATAGCTTGAGACAGAAGCCTAGATATTCAAAGGGGTTGCACCTGGTGAAACCCCAGTAATGCACCCCAGGGCAATATTCAAAAGGGGGGACTTGCACAGCGTAAGTCCCGATGTGCCAAGGTGCAATGATAATGTATGTGGCACATCTGAAAGGGGTGTGCCCATGCATATGCAGTATATCCCAATAGTCAGCCTGGGATGTGCAGCGCATCTGCTTGCACAACCCCTAGATGCGTCGCATACCGATGGGCAGAGCTGAGACCGAAATAAACTGCTCAGTGCTGGCCACCCACAGGTGGGCTGCTGTACTGCATGGCGCAACATGCACACCAATGGGCTTGCAGCGTATACTGTACATGTCACCCACAAATACGTGACTGGAGGTCATTCATGCACATATTTGTGAATGACATGTACAGTATGCACTGCAAGCCCATACTGCACACTGTCATTCAGCAGGCAGCCAGGCAGTATGCAGGTGGGTTGTAGCTGCCCGCCAATGAAGGGGGGGGTGCTGGGCGGGCAGGGGCCTGTGAGTGTGGGAGGGGCACTGGATCACCAGAGTGGTTTTGTACTATGGTTCTCCATTGATCTTGGTCACGGGCGGGGTGGGGGTACCACCAGACTACCAGGAGTAGTACACATTATTTTATGGGTGGGAAGGGGGGTACCACTAGACTATCAGGGAAGGTGTAGGGATACATTTAACAGCGATCGCAGCATCAGGAAGGAGGGGGTGCCACTGTACTGCCAGGGATTTAACTACAGTTCTATTTGGCGATCACCTATGGGCAATGAGAGGGGTACCGCTAGACTACCAGGGACTGCACCATTATGGTCCGGTGCTCGCCACTCTGGGGAGTGGAGCTCTGCATGTCATCCTCTGGGGCACCGCATGCTATGCAGTGCACAGGCGCATTTAGCCGACCTGCCCTGCTCAACACATACAAATGGGGCCATAATGACATGCAAATGGCCTCATTTGCTCCTTGCATACATTATGGCCCCATTTGCATGTCCAGGTCTGAATATCTGGGAATAGCACCCAGTGCAGCCACAGTTGTGCCGGAGCATTCCCGGTCCTACCTGTCTGGGGGATGTGCCACTGCATTGTTATCTGTGCCCTGTGCATTCTGCGCTATATTCAGAGGTGATGCACCATGGCACGTCTCCTTTGAATATCTCCCTTTCTTGCTACGGTGCATCGCGGTTGTGCTGCACCACCACTTGCACCATTGCCGGGTGCATTCTGAATATTGGGCCCAGAGAGTACAATAGAGCCACATAGGTTCTGGACATTATATTCTGAATTAAAAAGTGAGGAACCAAAGGATTTTCTTGGCTCCTTTACTATTAATGGAAAGAACATTCCTACATCTGATCAGGTGGCAAATGCTATTAACAGGTTCTTTATAGACTTTGGAACCCCAGTAGAGGAGGCTGATAAAGGCAGGATAGGGACAGATCATGTGCCTGGAATAACTAAGGTTGACAGTAAAAAGGAATTATTGAAGGAAGTAAAAAATAGAGAGAAAATAACACATAAACCAGATTTCATTTTTTCCAAGATTAGTTCTGTAGATATTATGGAAGAATTATTAAGATTAAATGTGAGAAAAGCTACAGGTTTAGATGATAGTCCCACTCTGTTTTTGAAATTTGCAAACCCTGCTGTAGCACAAATAATTTCTGACATTTTCAATTTGTCTACACAGCTACCAGAACACACCTGAGTGCCTGGAAAATGGTGAAGGTAATACCGGTATATAAATCTGGACAAACAAAAATGATATACAGAACTACAGACCCATATCTCTACTCCCAATAATATCCAAACTGTTTTAAAAACCTGTAGGGAAGCAGTTACAGGCTTACTTAGAGAACAATAAATTATACAGCTTATATCAGTCAGGTTTCCACTCCAACCATAGCAGAGACAACATCTGATATTCAGAGCTCACTGGACAAGGGTCTCCTGGTCGGGGTCATATTTATAGATCTGTCCAAAGCATTTGACACGCACAGTCATTTAGCTTTGCTAGATACATTGAGGGACATTGTCCTCAACCAGATGGCCCTGAACTGGCTCAGGAAATATCTGACCGGTAGGACCCAAGTAGTTAGTGTGGGTACATTTACATCACAGTTTGAATGTGTTAAATCTGGGGTCCCCCAAGGATCAGTGTTGGGCCTGATTCTGTTTAATCTGTATACGAATGGTGCCAGTGCTCTCATTAGAGAGGTCCCCCAAGGATCAGTGTTGGACCTGATCCTGTTTAATCTGTATACGAATGGTGCCGGTGCCATTAGAAAGGACTCCCAAGGATCAGTGTTGGGCCCGATCCAGTTTAATCTGTATATGAATGGTGCCGGTGCCCTCATTAGAGAGGTCCACCAAGGATCAGTGTTGGGCCCGATCCAATTTAATCTGTATACGAATGGTTCTGGTGCCCTCATTAGAGAGGCAGGGCACCATTTGTATGTAGATGATGCGATTCTGTATGTGGAAGGAGTTTCCAGTTCAGAAATTCAGAAAGTACTCCAAAGACATTTTGATATTCTACAGGAGTACTACAAACTACGAAATTTAATGCTAAACAATAACAAATCACAAGTTATGCTTTTTGGAAATAAGCAGGCGGTTACTATAATTACACTTCAAATTAAAACATCTATAAAACAAATATTAATACAGTTGAACTACAGATATTTAGGAGTATGGTTGGACGCACAGTTGAAATGGGATGTACACGTTGACAATCAGATTAAAAGACTACATGGTAGGCTGGGGGCACTGTACAGATTGAGACAGTGTATACCACTCAACACTAGAAAACACATAATCAATACTACAGTAATGCCACTGTTTGACAATGGCAATGTAGTCTATGCGGGGCCATCTAGGGCTGTACTAGAGCAGCTGGACACATCCTCGAACAGATTTGCTAGGTTTGCCCTGGACACTCCCTGGTTGACACATTGGTGCACAATGTACAGATCTTGCTCCTACCATTCTCAGACTACACCCTGACACTGCTTACAATGCAGCATATTTTGTAGAGCTACACTATATGGGAAACCTTTCAAATCCACTTGCATTAACAGCAATAAAAAAAAGCAAAGGACAGTCTTATCAGCCTGACTTGTGCAAACATGACAGGCACAGACAAATTGAAATTAATGACAATCAGTAAAAATAAAAATCCACTCCATGTCCCGGGTGCAAACATTGCCAGGCTGTTGACGCACTATAAGGACAATCACAATGTGTTGATGAGCTGTTCAGTGAATGAGCAAGGGACCATGACAAATTAATGAAATGATAAAGGAAAAAAAAAAAAAGCCTCCATTTTGATTATTGTAGCATGTACCCCAGCTTACATTACATAATATTAAGACTGTGTTTCTTCCTATGAATACAACATCTGTGATCCTACCCATGGTTGAGGGGATCAAGCCTGCAGCCCCGGATCCAGCGAGGGTCCATAGGAGGTTGTGAGGGCCGGTGAAGTTGCCCTTCCCCACCTCCAGAAGAAGCAAGCACAGCCTACAACCCCGGATCCAGTGAGGGTCCATAAAAGGTCATGAGGGCCAGTGAAGTTGCCCTCCCTCACCCCCAGGAACAAGCAAGCACAGCCTGCAGCCCTGGAGCCAGCGAGGGTACATAGGAGGTCATGAGGGCTGGTGAAGTTGCCCACTCCCCCCTGGAACAAGCAAGCACAGCCTACAGCTCTGGATCCAGCGAGGTCCAATGGAGGTCATGAGGGCGGTGAAGTTGCCTCCCCACCCCGGAACAAGCAAGCACAGGCACGCTTCAGTGAACCCATGCCAGTCTGAGGAGATCAGCTCCTCTGAATGCTCTTGAGACATCTGAATTTGAACTTGGTACCATTTTGAACTCTTAACTTCCACAGTATTTAATGTTGGCGTTGGAGTGGAGTTAGTTTTTTCTCCCTAGGAATGCTAGTTATCTACTTATTTACTGCAGCATACTGGGGGGTTCTTTAATTATTTTTCTGGCAGGCACTAGGTTTGTACAGCATACTAGGGGTTACTTTAATTATTTCTCTGGCACTTGATGCTTCTTCAACATAGTGCTGTCCTGTTTATAGGAATCGGATCATGTTAGAAGTTCTGCCTAACTGTTCAATCAGGAACCCAAATTAAGTTGCTTTAAATAATTCACTGTTTTATGAAACCAAGTGTAACTCTACCTAGCTCAGCTTTAAATGTTCCAATTTAATGTACTGCTTTGACTACCTGCAATTTCAAAACTGTGATCTGTGGGAACTAAACAACAATTTCCCCTATTTTTTTAAACTGCCTGGTGGAAGGATCTCCTAAGCAGCTGATCCCAGTCTCTCCCACAAACTCCTTTCCTGGTAATGTGAGGAAGTATTTTTTCATGGAGAGAGTTGTGGATATATGGAACAGCCTTCCTGAGGAGGTAGTGGACTCAAGAATAGTGGAGGAATTCAAGAATGCATGGGACAGACATAAGGCAATTCTAGTGGGGGGGTAGGAGGAAGTAGGCTGTTGGTTAACTAGGATCTGCAGCCTATGCATTCGGTAGGGAAATGGGCAGATTAGGTGGGCCAAACGGTCCTTATCTGCCATCAAATTCTATGTTTCAGTGCTGGCCCCTCACCCCATCTCTATATCCTCCCCCACTTGATGCTATACAAACCCTTACCTGCCTTCTGTTCTCCATAGCCTGCAGCCCCAGATCCAGTGAGGGTCCATAGGAGGTTGTGAGGGCCAGTGAAGTTGCCCTCCCCATCCCCCAGAACGAGCAAGGACAGGTACACCAAACAAGCCCACGCCAGTCCGAGGAGATCAGCTCCTTTGAATGCCCTAAGGCATCTGAATTTTGGCCCTGCCGAAGCCCTGCATCGGCTCTCCACTGCCCCCACCACCACTCTTGGTGAGCACACACTTATATAGGCTACTCGCCACCACCCTTGGTGAGTACACACTTATATATACTACTCAGTTGCTGTCTGAACCAATCAGCCCACTTCTCCATTAGTGGCCTATACTCTATCACCACTAGAGAAATCCCTGATTTCTCTCTCTCCTACTGCTGACTATTCTTTTAGTCCCCCACCTCCCTCCTCTACACCATGCTCCTATTTTTCCTCACTCTCTCTTCTATGCTGTTCCCTGTGCTGATTCTCCCACCCTCAATTTTCCCTATGAATTAAGCTCCTAGTTTCACTGACTCTCTTATGGCTGATTGGCAGTCTCCCAACTCTGTCCATCCCACCTGGTATCCAGAGACTCCAGTGAGGCTCCTTTGGGAGGCCACCCTCTACACTGCAACACCCTCCTTCCATGCCGATGGTACCATCCCTCCGCCCTCCCCTATTACTTGCTACAATGACCACTGCCACAGACGGATCACTCTCTGTATGCCTTCAAACCACTGGGAGCCGCATCCCATGGAACCCCTGTATCCACCACCCTCCCTTTCTTCACACCCTCTCCTCCTATCTGCCCCCACATACTATCCCTCCCTATTCCCTCTTTTTCCAACACACCTGGGTCCTCTGCACGCATAGCTCATCGTCTCAAACAATTGGCCTGGAATTCTGTCCTCAGGTCCCTCCTCCTCCTCATGTCTGGTAATATCCACCCAAACCCTGGCCCTCTTGCAACCCCTACTCCCAACCACACCCCCATCAGTGGATTCGCATTGCCAGCCTCAACGTCTGTAGCTTATTAAAAAAGTGGGACTCGTATCAGGGATGGGTACTCCAGCATCAACCTGATGTCATTGCCTTGAATGAAACCTGGTTCTCCCCCCGGACTCCTGACTTGATGGTAGTTCTGCCCGGGTTCAACCTCTTCTGAGCTGATCGGCAAGGTAAACGTGGGGGAGCTTGCACCATCTACGTTAAAGACTCATCACATTGTCAGCTACCCCCCCCCAATGGAACCTGGATCACAGGACCTTACATTCAAACTCACCCCGGGATACTCCCAATTCCCCCTTCTCATCACAGCAGTTTACATTCCCCCCCAGAGACCAGAAAGTGGCCTTCCACTCAGTCCTGTCCTATCTTGCCACCATCCCACAACAAAATGAAAAAATAGTTCTTGGCGACTTCAATATCAGTTGGCTGGCTAAGACCGCTGTCCTGATCATTGACGCAGCTCTGGCCCAAGACCTCATACAAGTAGTCCCCCTCCCACTCATCTGGATCTACATACCGGGTCCTCCTCTTGACTGGACCTGGTCTTCACCAACCATCCTCACAAAATTACTAGCACTACTGTGCTCCTAAATGCACTTAGTGACCACTCCCCAGTTCTCTGCACCTGGTTCTGCACAGTCCCCAAGACCACTCCCAAAATAATCTTCCAGCACAAACTTGGCCCTGGTAAACTTGCTCTCCTGAAATCTCTTTTCAGATCACTGGACTGGTCCTTCTTAACTAATACCCTCAACCTTGACCGAGCCCTTGACCTTTTCATTCTCACCTTCAACACTATCTGTGACAAGTTTGCCCCACTTACGAAAAGGATAGTCAAAGGCAACCCTGTCCCTTGGATCACTGACAACCTCCTGGTACTGATGCAAACTCGTGACTCACTATGGCACCTCTCCAACCAGAATGGCCTACCAGCTGATAGACAGAGGTATAGAGGGGCCCGGAACAAATGCATGTGAGCAGTATGCAAAGCCAAAGCCAAAGCCAGGCACTATAAATCCTTCCTAACCACTGCCTGGGGCAGAGGATGCAAATTCTGGAATAATATCAAGGAAATTGGTGGCAAAGACCCTAATCTCCCCCAACCAGATTGTTGTTGATGGGCACCTGACCTCTGACCTCACTCTCATAGCCTCGGCTTTCAATTGCACTTTCACTAACCTCAGCCATGTCCTCCCTCCAAACTTCTTTGACCCACCCCCTGCTCAGTCCCCCAAAACTACCCCTCCCTTTCACCTATGTTACATCACCCCCAAGTCCACTGAGCCTTATCTCAAAAAAGCCTTAAGCCACTCCCACTACAGTAGTGACTCCTTAGATCTGAGGCTTCTCCGGCTCACCCTCCATGATGTACTCAAGCTCCGCACCCACATTCTCAACCGCTCTCTCTGCCAAGGTAAATTTCCCACTCACTGGAAATCTGCTTCCATTACCCCCATATTTAAGAGCGGTGACCGTACTGCCACCAACAACTATCGCCCTATCTCTATTCCGCCCCCATCTAAAGAACTCAAGCGCATTGTCTATGATCAGCTCACTGACCACCTTAACAAATATGATCTACTCTGTAAACAGCAAAATGGCTTATGCAAAGAACACAGTACTACTACAACCCTGCTGGAATTCACCGCACATCCACTCCACGTTAGACAGAGGCAACATCTCTGGCACTGTCTTTGTTGACCTCACTAAGGCATCTGACACCGTTAACCACTCCCTCTTGCTAGCCACTGTCTACAACATTGGCTTCTCACAGGATGCCATATGCTGGTTCACCGACTACTTGTTGGACCGGTCCTAACAGGTCAAAATTGGCACTACCCTATCCAATAGACTTCCAGTTCACTCAGGGGTCCATCCTTGGTCCCCATACTCTTCAGTCTCTACCTTAACTCCCTCCCCACATCCTGATCTGGCAAACTACTACTATACGTGGATGATGCTGTACTTTACTCATCCAGCCCCGACCCTATCCAACTCCACCAATCCCTCCAATCATCCTTCAGTGAAGCCGAACAGTGGTTCTCTGCACAATGCCTTATAATGAACTACAATAAGACCAAGTTCATGATCTTCTCCCACCCTCAGAACTCCAGTAAGGAGCTTTGCCCTCAAGTTCTAACTGCAGATTGGACCCCCCTTGAGAAAGTGGACACTTTTAAATATCAGGGCATCGCCCTAGACCTAGCACTCAATTTCCACCAGCACATACATCACCTGTCCACTGCCATTAATGTCGGTCTCGGCCTGTTCTATCAGTTTAAACATTGCCTTACTCCTGACGCCTTCCAGCTTGCTGTCTTGTCCTCAGCCCATTCCCTCCTTGACTATGGTATACTTATTTATAGCACTGCAACCACCTTGGTCCTCCATCGGCACTGTCTCTCCCTCAACAAAACCTGTCACCTTGTACTGGATTGTGACCATTTCAACCATACCTGATCTCTATATACAGTAACTCTACTAACTGGCTTAATTCAGACAATAGGATCAAGTTCCACACCTGCCTTATGGCCAAAAAGATCACCCTTGGTCCCCCCCCCGGTCTTACCTCATTAATCTATCCAACTACTGCACAAAAAGCCACCCGTAGCTCTAGCAAGAAACTCTTCATGGTTCCCCACTGTCAAACCTCCCAATTTCAAAGATCCTTTAACTCCAAGGCCCCTTCATGGATGAATGGTCTGCCTAGCTCCCTCTCAAACAAAAATAGAATCGGCCTCTTCAAAACCCATCTTAGGTCTCATCTCCAGTCCTCTAACAGCTGTGACTGCCATTGAACCCGCCACTCACTCCTCCGTCTCCCATGACAGTGGCCTCTGGCTGGCTTACCCCCCTCTAATCCTCCAACCTCCATTATTGATTATCTCTATATAAGTGCCTATATGCTAATCTGTTCGAACAATGCACTAAGTTTGTTTGGAACTGTCTGTGAGCCTCTAATTGTATTTTACTGTGTATCAAGCTTGTTCTGTTTCCTGCATTATCTTTACCTTATTGTTGTAATGTCCTATCGTTTGTGACATGGAACCTTTGTAAATGAGTCTTTGACTCAAAGGTATTTTCTGAATCCTAAATAAAATAAAAAAATAAAGAAAGAAGAACACTGTGCCATATCCTTATTGCATATAATGATGGTGAGATAACATCCCTAACTGAGCTTGCCTGGCATCTAACGTTCTTCAATGCCATGCACCAGGCTTGTTGTGATGTCAGACAATCATCAATCCCAAACTGCTACTGTAAGGCTGCTTTCATTCTGCCATGTGATGCAACAGTGACAATACGGATACAAACTTGACAGAAGGAGAGGTTGCACCCCCCAAGACAAGGAACCTGAAAATCTTTGAGCAGTTAGTTATCTCAAACTAACTCTGTCTGCTAGAGTGAACCCACTGACAATGAAACTGCTGCTCAAATTCTGGAATCACAGCCTGCAGAGGAAGATCACACAAATGATGAGGCAGAAAATGATCCCTCCACCACAGCTTCGAGAGTGCAACACCCTGCTCAAAATAAATTAGGATGTTCCTTGAAATCTAACAGTGTTTCATTATTAGTCTTCTCTAGTAGAGATTTTTTTAATGTAATTAATTTCACATTAAACATTTTCATCTTTATTGACTACAAACATCAAAATTAGCTACTTCCTGATATATGAATTCAGTAGCTCTTATGATTTAGTACCATAATATGGGGTATTTCTCAAAATAACCCACACACCCTTCTATCCGCAGTTGTCACCAAACCATGACAAACGGCCAGCTTTTGTCTGTGGGCATAAATATTTATCAAATGATACCAATATTAAAAAAAAGAAAAAAACATCCAAAATAAACACTTGTCCAGGACTTACATCAAGAACCTGCAGAATTTTAATAGTCAGGCCCTTAAATAGAAGAAAGCCCACACCAGTGCATTGTTCTTCACCCAGTGACCATAGGGAGGAACCCCACCTCCAATCCCTCTGTGTAGCTGTGATATCTGCCAAAGTGTGCAGTCTAGTATCTTGTAAAAAAAAACAAAAAAACACCTGGCCTGCGCTAGCCGCCAAAGAAGCAAAAGTTATCCGATGCCTATCCTGGGATTTAATACTATTAACATTAACAGTAAGGAAAGAAAGTTCACAGCCATTTAACTGGAAGTAAAAAGATGACATAAAAGAAAAACAATCGAAAAGAACATGTCTCTTTCTATTTTTTCTTTGACATAGGCTTGTCACCTACGCCACTATCTGGTAGTAACTCTGGTTGAGAGGAAGAAATAGAAGAAATGTCAGAATCCAAGTCTTCATTGTCACCCTCCTGATCCAGGAAAGGAGCATACTAATTCTCCAAGGGAACAGGATCAGAGTTTGAAAGAACAAGTAAAACTTCCACTTTCGACTTCCCTGATCTGGATCGTGTGACTTGTTGGAATGATAAGTTTGTTACAATCTCTGGAGGGGGAATATAATGAGTCATCTCCAAACCTGCCAGGCTCGACTCCTCTAGTACTATGGGACCATCTTGCCCAGATACACCAACTGAGTATGAAGGGGGGCCCATCCATAACCTCTAGGTCTGAGGTTTCCATATGTACTGTAATGTCAAGGGTATCCACCAATGGTATCTCTTGTAAAGGCACAGAAGCTGTCCATGCCATAATCACTTCATCCACTACTACACCAGTTAGTTGTAGTCTAACCTCCCTCTGAGGCTTGGGGGCAGAGGTGGGCAAATTCAAGAGTAATTCATGAACTCTCATTTTTTTTCTTTTTGTTTGTGGCTACATAAACATCCTGCTCCCCTCTGATGACCTTATCAAGGTATTATGTGATGCCCAAGAACAAATACAAAAAGTATGTCCATGTTCCTCACACAAATTGCATCTCATAGGCTGATGAAAGTGTGCTCCAATATGACCCACTTCCCCACATAAGTCACACCTCTGCTTTTTACAAGCATTACTGAGATGGCCGACTTCACCACAATTAAACAAGCACAGGACTGTCCCAGGTAAAAAATGACCCCTCTATCCTGGCCAAGAAAAAAGCAATTAGGGAGGTGTTTAGGGAGACCATTTTCCATCTTAAGCATGACCTGGTACTTTCAACACCTTGCCCATAGATGATCATCATCTAATATAGGTTCAGGATACCATTTAACCACACAGTGTTGTTGCAGCTAGTAAGTGATGTCTGCACCATTCACCCTCTCATTACGAAATAAAACCATGACTTTTTTTGGTCGTAGGTTTTGTCAGGGGAATAGCCAAAATAGGCTTCCATAGTAGGGTATTTTTGATCAACAGATACTGCTTCCAGAAGTGATCAAGCCCAGCCGGATGTTTAAAACTCACATTAAACAGGAAATCCCCGAACACATGGATCGATGCATATATTTATTAAGCACAGAACTCCATACTACCTTTAAGAAATTATTTCCCTACAAAATGCCTCAGGAACCTCAGGCTCATCTCCCCTGAATTTGAGATGAACAGCATTTTGTCTGGCTGCTGGTTCAGACGCATACTGACCATCATTCAGAAAAAGCCATTGACTGACCTTATTATGCCATACCTTGGGCGACTTTTGAGGTATCTGTTTTGGTACATCCTGATCCAGAGAGGCCCCAACCACAGGTTTTGCTCCTGGTAGTATATGCCCCTCTGTTCCCTCTAAGGGGGTGGAAGTGGCCGGTTTCTTTAAGGGGGACGTCTCACCCTCCAATAGAGAATATTTTTCAAAACAAGGTTCTCATCCTGTGACACAGTTAACTGTACTGGAGAAACAGGAGTTTTTGGTCCCAGAGTTAACTGGGACCCACAGCACACCAAAGGCAGGAAAGGTCTTGACACCTGGACCACATTAAGGTAGATAAGATACTCCCTCCTCGGGATCAGGTAGGTTCACTTCCCACCCTGCCCCAGTTAAATTTCTCACCCAGTCTGCAGCCTCCAGAGCAGAAGAAACCCAGGCAGGTGGAGGGCTAGAGGGTCTAGTAACAGTAATGGACATACCAATCAGCTCCACAGTGGAAGACCTATGTCCAGAGCCAGTAATCAAACCCCAAGTCTTTTTTCTTTCAAGCACCTCTGCCCCAGAGCTTGTTCAACACCCCCCAGTCAAAACCCCAGTGTTAAAAAAGAACCTGCTGTGAAGGCAGATCTTCTTCCCGAGGTGTCACAAGGACTTCAACAGATAATTCTTCCACATATTGTGTGTGTCTGTTTTCTAGCAGCACACAGTTCTGTTGTAACCCAGCTGGAAGCACTGAAACGGAGTGCCCATTAAACTCCCCTGACCCTTTTGTCAAGGGCTGTTGCACATCTACGATAGGAGCAACTTCCTCCTGCATCCAAACATCCTCATATACAGTACTTATTGTTTTATTGACATAAACAACTGTTTCCTGGTGATCACTAGTTCTCACTGCACCTGACAGTATTTAAATCCAAAGCTTGTTACTGCTTTAATTCCAGCCCAAGACAGTGTCGAAACACCCGAAGCTTCTCCACTTCCTCTATGATAGTTGACTGAATTTGTTCCACAATGGTTGGTGAAAAAGGAACCGGAGGCCTTTCTGTAGTCTTGGGATCCAGTATAACTGGGTCAGAGTTGCTGTCAGTGTCTTCCAGGTGCTCCAACGTCTCCATAAACTCTGCATCCAAAGAAGGATCCATTACAAAAAAGTACTCCAAAATAGAATAAGAAAAGAAGAGAAATGGGGGGCCGAGATCAGCTCCTCAGCCACCCCAACGTCTGAACAGCTTCACAAGCACTAGCACACTGAACTGGCAGCACAGCATCCTCTACTGCAAGAGTAGAGGAAACTTTATTACAAATAAAAGTAGTACAGGGACTGGTACAAATCATGAAACAAAAAATTACAAATCCGAATTTAGTATAATAGAAAAGAAATGAATTAAGCATGATACCACACATCCTGTACAAATCACCATAAGGAAACACAGCAATAACACATCAGTAGAGTGTCATACCTAGGGAAAAAGAAAAACAAAAAAGAGAGAAAAAAACCCCCATACAAATCAGAAAACACACAATCCATAATAATTGACCAATCCACTGGGTGTCTTTTTCCTGCATCCTATACCCACAGAAGAAACCACCCTTCCCTAAACTGTCAGTCCAAACTGAGAAAATACATGGCCTTCCATCTCATCTTCCATTGTTCCCATGTCAGCAATTTTGTATCATAATGTGTCTGTGTAACTATTTCTTTCTCAATCATTAAAACCAAAATATCAGGTGCAAACTTTCTATTGTAAAACATACCTACTGCTGGTCTGCCATAAAATAAATTTTATGCATGTAAATAATAATTGAACAGTTCCTGCTTCCATATTAACTGATAAAGGAATTAACATAAGAACATATGAAATTTGCCAGCAGATAAAGGCCTAGAGGTCTATCAAGTCTGCTCAACTGTGCAGCAAGCACCCCTTATTCTGCAGCTGCCCTTCCCTTCCACCCTTCCCCTTCATTAACCCTCCCCCTTGTCCTGTCCCATCCTCGTTTGAAGCAGTCCACTGTTCTACTGCATACCACTTCAGGAGGTAACGCATTCCACCCAGCCACCAACCTCTCTGTAAAAAAGTGCCTCCTCATCTCCCTTCTGAACCTTCCTCGCTCCAGTCTCATATCATGGCCCCTGGTGTCCCTCCCCTCCCTTACTTTGAACAGCCCCTCTGTACCCGTCTTGTTAATTCCTTTCATGTATTTAAAGGTTTCAATCATGTCACCCCTGTCTTTCCTCTCCTCCAGTGAGTACATGTTCAACTCCTTCAACCTCCTCTCGTATGATAAGTCCCCCAGCCCCTTGATCATCTTTGTCGCTCTGTGCTGCACCCCCTCCAGTAACTTGATGTCCCTCTTCAGATACAGACGCCAGTACTGCACGCAGTACTCCAGGTGTGGTCTAACTAATGACCTATACAGTGGCAGAATCACCTCCTCCTCCTCGAGGATATACCTCTTGCAATACAACCCAGCATTTTGTTGGCCTTGCAGCTGCCTTCCTACATTGTGCCAGTTGTTCATTGACCTGTAATGAGCACACCCAAATCCTTCTCCTCCTCTGTCTGGGCTAGCTGCAGTCCCCTAGCTGGTAACTCCTCCTTGGGTTCTTCATCCCAAATGCAGCACCTTGCACTTTTGGCATTAAAGCCCAGTTGCCAGGTGTCTGACCAGGTTTCAAGCTTTGCCAGATCATCCTGCAACCCCTGCCATCCCTAGGTCATCTACCACCGCCTACCTTGGTATCATCAGCAACAGACTGATCTTGCTCTGATGTCCCATGATATGTCTGCAATGAATATCCCAAGCAAAACTGGTCCCAACACGAGCCCTGTGGAACACCACTCGTCACTGCCCTTGGGTGTGAGAGCTCCCCACCCACCACCACCCTCTGTTGTCTTCCCTGCAGCCAGTTTCCTACCCATCTCACCAGCTTTGCACCCGCCCTGTGCCTACTAACTTCCTTCCCAGCCTTCCATGTGCAATGAGTTGAATGCCTTACTGAAGTCACATACAGGACATCCACTGCATGGCCCTGTCCAGTTGCCTAGTTACCTAGTCATAGAACTCGACCAGGTTGGTTTGGCAGGATCTGCCACGTATGAAGCCATGCTGTCTGCTGTCCTGTAGTCCTTTGGCCTCTAGGAGGGCCACCAGCCTCTCCTTCAGGATGGTCTCCATTAGCTTACCCATGATGGATGTGAGGCTCACTGGTCTGTAGTTTCCCAGTTCATCCTTGGGGCCACTCTTGTGGAGGGGCACCACATGGGCCTTCCTCCAGTCCTGAGGTACACACCCCGAACATAGTGAGGCATTAAATAGGTCTGACAAAGGTCCTGTAAGGACCTCTGCCAGCTCCTTCAGTACCCTGGGGTGGATGCCATCTGGGCCTGGCGCCTTGTCCACCCTCAGTGCCTTCAAACCCTCTCGAACTCTGCTCTCCATGATTTCCCCATCTGTCACCACTTCCCACCCTGCTTCTGCCATTTCTCCCACCTTGGGTGTCACCCCTCTTCTCTTTAGTAAATACTGAGCAGAAGTACTCATTTAGTGCTTCTGCCATATCCGCACCCTGCTTCCACCCAGCCCCCTCCTTCCTAATCCTTACTATGGTCCTTACAGCTCCTTTTCTCCTGATGTATTTCAAAGTCCTCCCCCCATTCTTAATACCTTGTGCCAGCCTGAGTTCCGTGAGATGCTTTGGCCCCTTACTGCCCTTGTCACCTCCTTCGATCTGTCAAGTACTCCTCCTGTCCTCCCCTTCCTGTTTTCTTGTACTTCCTAAAGGCAGCTCTTTTCCTCCTTACCTTTTCCATGACCTCCTTGCTCAACCAGATTGGTTCTGGCCCTAGCCTTCTTGCTCTGGGCTTTGCAGCAGGTTTTGTTGCCTCCACTATCCCCAGCTTTATGAGCTCCCATCTCTGGTTAGTGTCCATACTAGATTGAATTCTTTCCAGGTACCCTTTTACCACTTCCCCCATTCTCCCAAAGTTGGCCCTCCTGAAGTCCAGCACTATTGTGCCAGATTCCACTCCTTCCTTGCCCATATCCAATGTGAGCCATACTGAGTGGTTGTCATCCCTGACAGCAGTTCCTCCACTATAAGTTCTCTCACAAAGTCCCCATTTGCCAGCATAAGGTCAAGGGTATTCCCTAACCTGGTTGGTTCACTGACCATTTGCAGCAGGAAGCTGTCCTGGAGGCATCCAGCAGTACCTGCTCCCTTCTGTTCCTTGTTGTTGGGGTGCTCCAGTCCACTCCTGGCATGCTGAAGTCCCCACACACTCACTACTTTCTCAGGTCCTCCTGATCTGTCCCGCTAGTTCCTGTCTAACTCCTCCATCTGAGATGGTGGCCTGTACACAACTCCCATTCTAGAATCCTATTCTTGGAATCCTGGATTTGCATCCAAAGTGACTCCGTACTACCCTCCTCCCCTTCCTCCCTTACAGACTTCAGTCCTTCCTTCACATAGAGTGCCACCCCCCCTCCTTTCCCAATCACCCTGTCCCTATGAAATAACCTGTACCCTGGTATAGACAGGTTCCAGTCATTGTATTGGGTGGCCCATGTTTCCGTGTCCACCTCTCCCTCTGCCATGAGAACCTGTAACTCTGCAGTTTTCCTCCCAAGGCTCCTAGCATTAAGGGTAACCACCTTCCACCTCCCCCCCCCCATCCTGCCCTCCTTTCCTAACATCACCAACAGTACTTGCCATTTGTTCTTTGTCACTGTTATGGGGGGTAAGCTCATATGATTTCCCAACCTGTGGACTCTGCATATCTCTTCCCCAACTGCCACCCCCCACTCCTAGTTTAAATTGTGCCCGTAATGACATTTTCATACGCAACTGAGACCCAGGTCTCATCCCCCCACCTTTGAGCAATCACTCTCCACATTTCATTAGCATAACTACATGTAATAAAAAAATGCTCCATAGTTTCAAGCTGTTTATCACATTGTTCCCTAGGGCACATCCGTTCTTCCATACATTTGTGTTTTAAATTACCCTTCACACCCAATCGGCCATGCACACTCAACCACACCACATAAGTGGAGGGGTAGGTTTATCTACAATATAAAGTTCTATTAACTGATACTGTACATACTCTGAGAAATATTGTTATAAACTATAGGAATCAAATAAGAGCCTGACTGTATCCCTTCATAAATCATTTTGCTATGAAGAATCGCCACCTGTGAGAAAGTAAGCTTCCAACATCTCAATTTTTCCAGTGAATATACCACAAATAGAGGCCAACAGTCCTGTTTATACACTGTTAAAGGCCCTTGTCTCCACAACTGAAGCAAGGGTTCAACCATATAATCACCACATATTTCCAGGACTCCCCCCTAGCAACAAAAATGTCGAAACTGTGTTATATATAAACAAGCTAAAAAAATAGCTAATCGGATTCAATAAAGTCAACCCCCCAAGCTTGTAATCCTGATACAAAACCTCTCTCTTAATTGGGTTTAACCTACTACCTTACACCAGCTGAAATGTTTGACTAAGGAGAGTAATATCCAGAAATCCCAGAAGTGGAAAACCAGTCCCCACATATGTTAACTGTGGTAAAAAGAAGGTTTTGATCACTTGATACTTTTTTTCTTAGTCTGCTGCCATCGCTTCTATATCTGAACTTTTTCATTACTGTTGGCCAAAACATCTTGCCAATTTTCCTTAGCCATATCAATATTACCAAATTTTAACCCCAGAATAGTAATGAAAGTATTTGTCATGGAGATATTTTGTATGTCTTCCATCTGTACAGTATCATCACTTAAGAGAAATCCACAACATATATTATGATTTAAACCTGAACCTGTCATTTGAGAAAAATGGTGAACCACTTCCAATGCACATTCAACTGAACTTTTATCTGCAATTAGAAGACACATACTGTCTACATAAGAAAAGGTTTTCATCAACCCCACTACTCCCAAAATCTGAAGACTCTTAATCTGACTGGTTTTCTGAATTAACTTAAGTAATGGGTCTAAACAAAAAATATATAAAATTAGACTCATTGGACACCCTTGTCGAACCCCCAACCCCGATTTATATGCACAAGCCGTCCCACATGCCTGTTTATCAGCAAACTTGAGGAAGCTATCGCATATAACCTCGATAGCCTGGTAACAAAAATGTTTGGGATTCCATATTTTTCTAGCACAAATTGTAAATATGGATGGGGAATTCTATCAAAAGCTTGCTCCTCATCAAGACTGATTACATACCCTTTCAATTTACGTTGTTGGCCTTGTGAAAAATCTCCCGCAACAAAATAAGATTGTCAGTAATCTTCCTCCCCTTAATTGAAAAAACTTGGTTAGGGTCTATAACAGAAGGAGCAACAGTTCCTAACCGAAGAGCTAAAATTTTCATTAAAATCTTAAAATCTGTATTCATCAGATTATGTTGTTGCCAGTTTTTCAATATCTTTCTATCTCCCTTTTTATATAAAAATATTTGAATGGCTTGTCCAAACTGTGGTGCAATATCAGTTCCATCCAAAATTGAATTAAATACAACATGTAAAATCTCCACCAAATCAGACATAAAGGTTTTGTAAAATTCTGAGCTAAGGCCGTCTGGCTCTGGAGTAACATTGTTTCGCAGTGAACTAATTAATACTCAGATTTCCAAATCTGTGATTGGTTCTATAAGGCCTGTCAGCAACTCCTGTGAAATTAGTGGAATATTACAAGGGGTCAGCAGATCTGAGATCATAACTCTCGTAACATCTGCTGTAGTGTACAGTTCTTCCATATAATTGATAACTTCAGTCATTATATCCTCTGCTTTCTATACCACCTCCCCCTCCCACGTAATGAGGGAGTCCATGGATCCCTGATAAAGTCTAGCTTTACAACTTTCATAAATATCACCCACAGTTGATTTACCGGGTGTATCTAGTCTATGTTTGTACAGCAGAGACATCGCTCTGCTGCATTGTAAAGCCTTCATTTGCTATTTCAACATCTTTAACTGGTCACCATACTCTCCATATCCTTCATTTATGTGTGAGACCACTCTCATGTACTGTCCTCGTAGGTTCAAGTACTGCAGATATCTCTCAGAGTGTAAGTGATAACCCCATGATTTCATAGTGTGCTTAACATCACACTTTGTCTGAATCTACCATCTGGTAATATTATCCTCCAAAAATGCAATGGACTGTCTTGCCCTCAATAAGTCCTTTATCTGTGCAGTACATACTACAGCTGTCAAAAGGTGTTATTCAGTTTCCATACACCCCTACCTCTCTGTACATCTCCCCACAGGGAGAACCGAACTTTGACCATTAAATGGTCAGAAGTTTCCTAGGGGACAGTCAATGCAGAAACACATCTCAGTGAGGGGGAAGAAAAAACATGATCAATTCTAGTCGCAAGATGTGCCCTATAAAATGTTTACCTACCAGTAGCATGAACGCTCTGATAAGCATCAGTCAAACCAGTCAAAGTGAGAATATTACGTAACGCAGTAACATCACAGAAGGCTTTTAGAGTGGTACCTCCTTTATCTAACCTCATCAGACCACAATTAAAATCCCCTGCCCAAATTAGGAGACTTGAGGTAAACAAAAATGTCAATTTGCATAAACAAATCTACCCTCTCTTTCTTGGTCTGAGGTGCGTAAATAGTAATGATACGCCACTGCCTATGAAGGTGTGTAAAGTCTATCAACATCATTTTACCTATACACAATTCCAGCACCGTAGTGATAAAGAAGTCCCACCCTGAAAACAAAATCCACGCCCCCCACACCATTCTAAAGTTAGAAGAAAAAAAGCAGGTCCCCAACACCACAGTTTTCTGGCATTTTCAACATCACTGATAGTGTATAAATGAACATCCTGTAAACAGGCGATATCAATGCCATAATCTTTAAGAACAGAAAAGGTAACCAGGCATCTCCGGCTGTTCTGAATGCTATTCACATTAATGGTGGCAACATTATAATTCTAAAAATCAGCCATGGAGGAAAAAAAAAGTCAAACTTTCCTCACAGAAACTACAACCTCCTTCAAGTCACCACCTGTTTGCCCAGGCACTAGCTATGTCTAGGTGTCATCCCTAGCTGTTTAGATTTTATCTGAACAGTTTGCACAGTAGCCAAAAAGCATTCTTCATCTGAATCGGTGGAAATCCCTTTTTGAGAAGAGACCATAGAAGAGGATTCAGAGTGGTCACCTCCAAATGAATCACAGGTCTGCAACACCTCATAGGCATTTGAAAGTTTCATTGTCTCTTTCTGTTCACCCAGATGTACTTTAGCTTTAGGTTTAATGTTTTTCATCTGTCACTTTTTCGATGCCACAACTGTGGTCTCAGGTGGTGGCATATCTTGTAAATTCTGCTCCGGGTCAATCCTTGGGCCTGCAAATACAGCAGCCTGATTAAGTTCTTCTGGTACTAAATTCTGTGTCACATTTTGCATCATCCCAGTCTGGGTAGAAGGCTTGCATGTTACTACCATGCCATCATCTCCAGTGGGAAGAGAGGGGATGTCACAAGGGGCTGGGGCTATATCTGCCACGTGTTGGGTTTAGCAGTTGTACCTCTGACACAGCTGCTGCATTCTGTTCATGAACCTTTTTCTGTGCAGAGATGCTAGCATTTTTAGCCTTTTCCACCTGAAGTTCTTGATTTGGTCTAGCCGATCTGTTATGTGTAGTCCACTCAAGATCGGTACACATGGCCTGGAAGGCCACAAAGGTTATATGCTTGGTCATTAGTACAGTCTCGGTTGGAATGACCACACTTCATGCACAGAGTACACTTTACTCTATCACACACATTACTTAGGTGCTGTTGTGATCCGCAGAAGAAGCATGTTTTTGACTGCCCTTAATAAAAACTACGACCCCTCTCAGTGCCCCCCAGAAAAGCACTAGGAAGGTGCTTTGGGCCCTGTGGGCCAGTTTTAAGGCACACCTTAAATTTCCATCCTCTAGTCTAGATGTGTTCATCATCCAAGATCAGAGTAAGATCATCTAATACATCACATTGTTTCTGAAGCCAATATCTAACTACACTGATACCCCCTCATTTCTGAACAGCACAGTGATGTGTTTACTAGCAGGTCTAGCAATTGGAATAGCATGGAAGGGCATCCAGAGGGTCGAATGCCTTTTTTTATCATACATGGACCAAAAGCGGTCCAGTCCAACTGGAGTTTTGAAAATCACATCGAAATTCATGTCATCAGAAGCATGAATTAACATGTATATTTCATTGAAAAACTCTAAAAGAATCTTTAAGCAGTATTTTTCCAATATATAATCTATCAGACAGGAGAGGTAGGCCACCAATGTATTGAATGCGGACAGCATTCTTCCGTTGTGCAGGGATTAGGTTTGTAAATCCAGTATCCTTCCTTCGGAACTGTCTCCACAATAAGGAAGGTTGTACAGGTTCTGACTGTGGTTCAGAGATAAATTCCGAGTCAGCAGCTCAATCTCCCCAAGAAACCTGGTCATTGGGGGCCGTAGCCTGAGATACAGGAGGGGCCTCTAATTCAACATCGGGGGGGGGTCAGCCTGTATTGCAATACCAGAGACAGTGATGTCCTGTTACAATTGCACAGGATCCTGCACATTCTTGCCATTCAATCCAGGAATCGGTGAAATTGTTTCATCTGGAATCCACCTCCACATCAACTTTTTTCCAACCAGCAGCAATCAGGGTTGAATAAATATTTCTAGCTTCTGGTTCAAGAGACCATGAGTTAACCTCAGAACATCTCCTCCCCAGACCTTGACCCCCAACAGACCTATCCACATGCAGTATAGTTTCTGTAATCAAGTCATCTGTGTTTTCAGTAAGTTTAGTAATTTCAAGAGCTTCTGCACATGGTGTGACTATATCATATTCATTACTCACTGTGGGAGAACTGTCCACGGAAACCTGCAAAGTATCTGCAATCTCCTCCAGCCAACCCGCTCCCGTAATTTTCACCGCATCACCGAGTGGCCCTTCTGTACCAATACAACGAGGAGGGCTGCCACTACACGGTGTGTCCGTTGCAGCAGGCACTTCCTGCAAATGTATTTTAGCAACATCCATAACAACCATCTGTTCCTTGAGTGGTTGCATCCTTCCACCACCATGACCCAGAGTGGAAAGGACCATCAGCAACTGATGTTGTTGTTCAATATTACTGAGGACGAGACTGGTATAACCCAAAAACATAGGACCCCATGCAGGGAGGTCAAACAAGGTTACAGATAAGAAAACACCCATGTATAAGTGGGTAACAACAAACCAGCCAAGCAATATATAGAGCATCAGTATGACTACAGACATTGTCAGACATAGAGTGAGCAGGGGAAACCAGAGTGGGAATTAGGGGCAACTGCAGACACCAGGAGAGTTCAAGTAAGAGAAAAGTGCTTTTTTGAAAGAATAGTGAGAAGGAGAATGCTTGATGTCAGTGGGAAGGGAGTTCCAGAACTTGGGAGCAAAGTGGGAGAAAGCTTGCTCACCCATCTTAGTAGAGCAAAAAGGAATGGTGAGCAGGGGAGAAGCAGAAGGCCACAGATGACGAGCTTGGGTAACAGGGTTAAGCACAGCTGCAAGTGCGTCGGGACAGGGTGGATGGGAAAAGGACTCAATAAGGCTTCCTCGAGTGTAGGAGTGCAGACCATAAGGAGACAACCAGTTCAATGTTGAGTAGAGCAGACAGTGATGGGTGCGATGGGGAGCTGACAGGGCAAATCTGCAGATGTTGCTGTATGTGGTGTCCCATTTATGTAGATCAACAATTTCTTCACAGAACGGGTGGTGGACATGTGGAACACCCTGCCAGAGGAGGTGGTGGGGGCTGAAACAATCACAGGATTTAAGAATGCATGGGATAGACATAAAGGAATTATGGAGGTCAGGGGTAAGGGGCAACAGACTTCTAAGAAAACAAACTGAACTTACAAGCTCAGATGGGCAGACTGGGTGGGCCACAGGCCCCTATCTGCCGACACTGTCTATGTATTTATGTAACACCCTTGGCATGAGAAAAGACAGGAACAGTATATTTCAGCCCAGGGAGCAGGACCATGTGGGCTACTGAAACCCTGGCTGTAATAGTGAGTGAGTGAGTGACGTACCCTGTAAGCGGCTCCAATCCTGGAGTTGATGTGTCTACAGACCTCTTTAATATGCAAGGTGAAGTGGAGTTGGGGGTCAAGAGTCACTCACAGATATTTAAAGGATTTTGTGTTGGTTAATGTAGATCCATCAAGGCACTGGACCTGCAGATGAGGGGATTTGGTGTTGACTTTTCTTAAGGACCCAAACAGCATGGCCTGAGTCTTGGATAGATTAAGAATTAAATGGTTAGAGGATAAATAATGACATTTATAAATGTATTCAATTAAATTTAAATTGGGAGAAACAATCACAGGAGAGTTAGATAATCACATCACATGGGGTTCAGTAACTGTTACCTTGTATATATGTTGGCTCAATTTGGTGTTCCTCAGCCTTTGGTAAAAGACAAGTTGTCCGAAATATGTGAGGCATTTGATTTTATAAAATAAAATGTTTTTTGTGAGATTTATACATTTCTAGTGAAGGAGTCCCAATTTTTACACATACCACAGGTGGTGAGTGCCGGATTCTTTTTGTATTATGATACATATTGTTACCTTGATTATTACAGTGGCTTACCATTTTGCAACCATATGCATTCATCAAGTTCTCCATGCTGACATTCTGGAAGGATAGTGTCATGACCTTCATGAATGTTGATGACATGATTACTGATGCTCTGCCATTTAGCTACACACAGTTCAGCATTACCATCACTATTTACGGCACACCAGTACATACAATTTTTAATAGACAGTTCCCAATTTGCTAATGCCTTGCATGTTTTTTTTCTTGCTGCCTGACTCTATTTTCTTTACAGTTCCTTATTAGTCATGCAGAAACACAAAAACTGAAAACCAATAAATAAGCAGCTTATGACATCATACTCCACCTCCTCATAGCATATGATTACTAGCAAACTCACTACTTTGAAATCAGGAGTTTAATACATAGTCATTGTGAGTGCCTTACACAGGTATCTCCAACAAGTACATGGCTAAAAGAGACAACAAGGATTATATCAGTAGTAGGGAAGCAATGGAGGTTGTGAAATGAAACAACAAGCAGGGCTGCAGATAAGGGGAGAACCAACCTATTTTAATCATCTTATTTTAGGAAACGGTTTTAATAGCATTTGTTAATGAGTACCTGTACGCATGCAACATTCGTAAGTACTCCACACTCCAGAAAAAAGTGCTCCATAACATAACTGGTGAGTCAGAAGGCACATTTTTAACAGATGTACAACACTCATAACAATCCCAATGTTGTTTTCCTCACAGTTTATGAAAACTGGTGAAAAGATTACTCCTACTGCTCAACATTATCTAAATTCTGAACTCGCAGTTAGTGAGAGAATGCTGAAATATGTATGCCAACACAAACCCATGGTTTCTGAAAGGCAAACATGGGGTCTTCAAATGTATGATCAAGGCTCATGAGTGATGATGAGGAGGAGTACAATTTACCATGTTATGATGTGCATATCAGGAAAAAGGTGTGAGATATTGATGATGGGGTGAATTTACAACACAGCAACACCTTCCTCTTTATCCCAAATCACTTGGATCTCACTGATGCCACAGCAATAATGTTATCACCTACTTCTGCTGGATAACTGATGGACAGTTGCATCCCACCCAACACATCTTACCTGTCAGCCTTCACTTTGGATTTCAGTAAGGACATCAACAGCCCACATTAGAGGCTAGTAAACAAGTTGGGCATCTTGAAAGCGGGACCCAGGGTTGTACACAGAGATACCTAGCAGAGGCAGAAATACTAAACAAGTACTTTTGCTCAGTTTTCATTTGGGATGGGGAGGGTGAGAGATCAAGACTCACTAACGGAAGTATTCAGGGGAGGGATGCTGACACCAGACCATTCATGGTACAAAGAGTCCTAGAACAACTTGGGGGGGTAAAAGCAGATAAGGCAATGGGGTCATATGGGATCCAAACCAGAGCACTAAAGGAACTCAGGGAAGTGCTGGCAGAACCACTGGCTGCCCTTTTTAAGGCATCAATACAGATGGGGGTGGTACATGAGGATCAGAGAGGGACATATATCATTCCTAATGATGCATGTGGAAGCAGAGAGGAGACAGGCAACTACTGGACACTAACACAAACCTCATTAGTGGGGAATCTCATGGAGTTCTTAATTAAAGAGAGGATTATGAAGTTTCTGGAGGATAGTGGAGCAGAGGATCCAAGGCAGCATGGATCCATAGCAGGAAGGTCCTGACAGATGACTCTCATAAAGTTCTTTGACTGAGCATCCAGTGAGGTGGAACAGGCAGGGGCAATGCATGTGGTCTACCTGGATTTCAGCAAAGCCTTCAACACTTTGCTGCACAAGACATTGTTAAATAAATTGGAGACACTGGGAGTGGGTACTAGGGTGGTACCGTGTGTTTGGGAACTGGCTAAGGGAGAGAATTGAAAGAGTGCTGGTAAATATCATGATATCTGAGTGGAGAAGGAGGTTACCAGTAGCGTGCTACAAGGGTCAGTGCTAAGGCTAGTGTTATTCAATGTCTGAATTAGCTACATTACATTGCAGAGCATCTCGAGGGGAAAGGTGTGCCACTATGCAGATGGCACCACAATTTGCAACAGGGTGGACACATCGGAGGGGGTGAAGAGAATAAAAAGGACCTAAGCCTATGATAGGAGTGGTTTGATGTCTGGCAGTTAAGTTTCAATGTTAGAAAGTGCAAGATCAAGCACCTGGGTCATAGGAATACAAGGAAGGAGTACAGGATGGGTGAGAACATTTTGGCCACCACAAGTCAGGGGAAGAGACCTGACAGTTATCATATCTGATGACCTGAAGGTGAAAAAATGGGGGACCTGAATATTCCAGATGTTAACTGCAGCACCTCTGCTGCAGCCACATCCAAGAGCAGGGCCATTCTCAATGCCCTACGGGGAGGAATGCCTCAAACAGCTAGTGCTGGAACCCACTTGGGAGGGAGCAATCTTAGACCTGGTACTCTCAAATGGGGACAGAGAGAGAGAGTCTCAGATTTAGAAGTGGGTAGCTATCTGAGAACAAGTGACCAAACAATGTGGTTCATGATAAACTTAGCTGTACAGTCAAGCCATACAAAAGTGAAGGTACTGGACTTCAGGAGGGCTGCTTTTGTCAAAATGGGAGAAGGCCTCAGAAAAGCACTAGCAAACAGGCAATAGGGTGGGGGTGGAGCAACAATGGGGCAACATCAAAAATGCCATCATGGAGGCAACAAGCCTTTGTGTGAAGTAAATAAATCAAAATGAAAGAAAAAAACACTATGGTTCTCAAAAGAAGTGGCAGGGAAGGTTAGGGAGAAACAGACAGAATTCAGGAAGCACAAGGAAACACAGAAGGAGCAGGACAGAGAACTGTACCAGTTAAAGCAGAAGAAAGTGGGGAAGGTAGTCAGAATAGCAAAGGCCCAAACTGAGGAAAAGATAGCCAACTCACTTAGAAAGGGGGATAAAACCTTGTATAGGTACATTAGGGAGCAAAGAAAGACAAAACTTAAAAAATTCTATTAAATTGGCAAAAAAAATAAACTAGAATTTAAACCAGCTCACACAAAAGACTGTCACAAATCTCTTTTCTCCTATATAAATAGTAAAAAAGGTGTATCAAGGGCCATTGGTCCCATTATAACTAATGGCTCTTCTCTATCTGATATAGAAACCTCAAATCTCTTTAATAAGTACTTTTGATCTGTCTTCTCTCAAAAATCACCTATTAGTACATTTAAAGTTCACCACGTAGATTATCATAGGTTCTATTCAACTGACATTATACAGGCTATCAAAAAACTAAAAAAAAGTACTAGTCCAGGCCCAGATGGTATTCATACATGGTTTCTGATCGAAACCTCTATAAATATTTCTATACCTTTGTCAATTATTTTCAATAAATCCTCACAAGAAAGCATTGTACCAAATGATTGGCGTTCAGCAATAGTTACTCATATTTAAAAAAGGCAATAGAGGTTCTGTGCAAAATTATCATCCAATTAGCGTGATCTCAGTGGCTGGTAAATTAATGGAACAAGTAATGAAGTCTCAAATAGATCAAGATGGTAAAAAATTAGGAATTTATGATTCAAATCAGCATGGGTTTACTCCCAAGTATTCCTGCACCACCAATCTGATATCTTTTTACAATAATATAAGTACTCTACTAGATGTGGGTATCCCTACTGATATAATTCTTTTGGACTTTAGTAGAGCTTTCGATAAAGTCTCACATGAAAAACTCATTACTAAAATGCACAGTCTAGGTTTGTCACCCAATATTGTCAACTGGACTTTAAACCGGTTGACAAATCATTCTCAGAGAGTCAGAATTAATGATATCTTGTCTGATTCAGGTAGTGTGACACGTGGTGTGCCACAGGGGTTGGTCTTGGGACCAACATTGTTTAACCTCTTTATCAGTGATTTACAAACAGGGCCAAATAACTTCATAGTTAAATTTGCAGATGATACTAAATTGGGGGGCAAGGTTAATAATCAAGAAAATATTTCTGCATTAAAGAAGGATTTGGAAAAATGAACACTTTGGGCAAATGAAAATCATATGCAGTTTAATCAAGACAAATGTTTAGTAGTGCATTTTGGTGTAAATAATCCAAAAACGATAGATCATATAAATGGACTACCACTTCACTCATCAAATTGTGAAAAAGATTTAGGGATATATGTTAATAATAAACTTACATCAAATGATCACTGTGTTAGAACTGCTTGCATGACCAACAGACTTTTGAGGCAAATATAACGCACTTTTGTTTATTGCACTGAACAATGTCTTATTCCATTGTATTGGGCATACATTAGACCGTTATCTAGACTATGGCTCCCCCTTTCTGTAACCCAAACCAAAAAAAAAGACATAACAATTCTCGAACAGGTTCAACGGAGAGTAACTAGAATGATTCCAAGATTAACAAACTTGGATTATCAGAACAGATTAAAAGCTACTGGTCTCTTCTCTCTTCAAACTAGAAGATTAAGAGGTGATATGCTTATGGTTTTTAATTTAATAAATTCACCAGATCTAATGGAAAAATCTGGCCCAACACTCTCCAAAAGGAGACATGTTCCGAGACTGCATAATAAACAGCTTGAAGTAAAAACTTATAAAATCAGCAAAAGGGGAAACTTTTTTCCAATAAGAGCATCCATTGTATGGAACACCTTGCCACAAGAATTGGTAGAGGCAACTAGTGCCACTATCTTTAAAAACAAATTAGATGTTTGGCTGAGGGATAATAGAGAAATAATGTCCCATGTAGTGTGGGGAACAGTCTCGATGGGCTCTGGCCTTCTTCTGTTCTTTCATACCAAGTAATACCAAGTAAAGGGAGGGGTACTGAGGCTGAATAAAGAGGAAGGAGGGAGGCACGGTGGGTAGAGAGGGACAGTGAAAAAGCAAGAATGTTGAACAAATACTTCTGCTAAGTATTCACAAAGGAAGAGGAGGGGAAGGGACCTAATCCAGTCAATAGAAGCAATCTGGATTGGGGGGGGGTTGATATCAGTCCTTTCACAGAAGAAAGGGTTCTGAACAAAATCCTAAAAATCAAGGTGGATAAAGCAATGGAGCCTGATGGGATTCACACCAGAATTCTAAAAGAACTAAGGGGGAGAACTAGCACTACCACTGACTACCCTTTTTAATAAATCATGGGAGGATGGTGTGGTACCTGAGGACTGGAGGAGGGCTGATGCAATTCCCCTTCACAAAAGTGGGAGCAATACAGAGACAGAAAACTACGTACCTGTCAGTTTGGCCTCAGTAGTAGGGAAAATGATAGAATCACTTCTGAAGGAAAGAACTGTTGAGTACCTAGAGGCCAGTGGGGCATAGGACCCAAGGCGGCATGGATTCAAAACAGGAAGGTCATGTCAGATGAATATAATAGATTTTTTTGACTGGGTGACCAAAGTAGTAGACCAGGGAGGGGCTGTGGACATGGCCTACCTATGCTTTAGCAAGGCATTTGACTCAGTCCTGCACAAAAGATTAATAAACAAATTAGCCTGCCTGGGAGTGGGTCCCAGGGTGGTAGCCTAGTAAAACACTGGCTAGACAACAGGGTAACAGTAAACAGAGTCCACAGCAAAGGAAGGGGGGTTACTACTGGGGTACCGCAGGGTTCAGTACTGGGTCCAGTTCTTTTTAATGTCTTTATAAGTGACATTGCAGAGGGACTGGAAGGAAAAGTATGTCTCTTTGCAGACAACACAAAGATCTGCAACAGGGTTGATACACAAGGTGGGGTGGAAAGGATGAGAAGGGACTTGGCAAGGTTGGAGGAATGGTCAAATGTATGGCAGCTTAGATTCAATGCAAAGTGCAAAATAATGCACATGGGAAACAAAAACCCAGGGAAAGAGTACATGATGAGGGTGAGATACTGACAATAGCAAAAATGGAAAGGGGACCTGGGGTAGTAATATCAGATGACCTAAAGGTGGGCAAGCAATGTGAGAAAGCAGTAAGGAGGGTTGGGGGATACTGGGATGCATAGGGAGAGGCATCACCAGTAGAAAACAGGAAGTTGTTATCCCTCTGTACAAACAGTTTGTGAGACCACATCTGGATTACTGCATGTAGTTCTGGGCCATCTGTGCAAAGACACAGACAGGATGGAGGCTGTCCAGAGGAGGGCAACCAAAACGGTACAGGGTCTGCACCGGAAGACATATGAAGAAAGTCTAAAGGAGCTTAATATGTACAGCCTCAAGGAAACGAGGGGGGGGGACATGATAGAAATTTTCAAGTACCTCAAGGGATACAACAAAGTCCAAGAGGGTAGCATCTTTGAGAAAATGAGATGTACAAGAACAAGGGGGCACAATTTGAAGTTAGAGGGGGAACAGCTCAGTGGTAATGTGAGGAAGTATTTTTTTGATGGAGAAGGTTGTAGATGCACGGAACAGCCTTCCTGAGCAGGTCATGGAGTCAAAAACAGTGGGGGACATCAAGAATGCATGGGACAGACATAACTCAATTCTAATGGTGAGGTAGGAGGAAGCAGGCTGTTGGTTAACTAGGATCTGAAGCTTATCCAGTAGGCAGAGAAATGGCAGACTAGGTGGGCCTAGCAGTCCTTATCTGCCATCAAATTCTATGTTTCTCTGGTACCTTTATGTTAAAGTGTATGCACAGTTTCCAGTGGATCAATCGTGTTATGTTGTTCTTTCAGTAGACAGGCATTATGCCACGAGTACTTCACATTCAGCCACAAGATGCACAACTGTTTCTTGTTTTGTACTATGAAACTTGCACTTGTCTGTTCTTTCTATGGATTTTGTGAACCATCTTCTTCACAGTCCACTATCTTGGGTTGCTATTATCAGTATATCATCTCATGCCTTTAAATTCACCTCTTTTCAACCACTCATGGGTCAGGTCTTTATCCACCTGTCATTTCAGCAGCTTCCTGTATCTTCCACTGTAATTATGGGCTTTCCAGTTGTTCTTTCATCTCTGTTGGTCTTTGTCCTTGTAATCCTTTTTCTGATTCTTTGCACTTTCTGTTGCTGGCTCTCCCTCTCTCGGGGTTAGTGTCTTCAAATGTTTAGGGATTTCTAATACCGTGGCAAGAATGGACCCCATTCTTTAGCCAGGGCATATTCAAAACTCAAGAAATTAGTACTGTATTAATCTTTGATGTTTACTGAGAGTGCTCTTCTCAGCACACTCAATGTCCCCAAAATGGCTTCCTTTTGAATTTCATAAGGTGTCACAAGTATTGGTAGCATATTTAAATGTGCCTGAAAGTTCTTTTTGATTCGTCCCATTGCTCTAAGCACTACTGGAACAATTTGTGTGTCCTTATTCCACATTAGTTTGGTTTCTGACTGCATATCTTGGTATTTCATGATTTTGTGTCTCTCTGTATGCAGCACACTGTAGTCACTAGGGGTGGCTATTTCAATCAGTAATGCTACCTTTGTTCTCTTTCTTGTATTACAATATCAGGTTTTCTTGCTTCCACTTTCTTGGCTGTTGGTATTGGGTGATCCCATGTGATCATTACTTCTTCATTCTCTGTGATTCTTTGTGGTTCATGTTTCCAGTGTCTCTCTGCTACCTGTATGTTATAGTGTTTGCACAGTTTCCAGTGGATCAATCTGGCTACATTGTTGTGTCTTTCAGTATACAGGCCTTCTGCCATGAGTACTTCACATCCAGCCACGAGATGCGCAACTGTTTCTAATTCTGTACTACAGAACCTGCACTTGTCTGTTTCTCCTGTTTTTTCTATGGATTTTGTGAACCATCTTGTGCGTAACCCACTCTCCAGAGTGAATTTGCTGATGTTTTATCAGGGCACCCTTCTCACAAAAACTCTTGTCACATTCAACACACTTATATGGTCTCTCTCCAGAGTGAGTTCGCTGATGAATTGTTAGGCTAATCTTCTGGCAAAAACTCTTGTCACAGTCAGAACATTTATATGGTCTCTCTCCAGAGTGAATTCGCTGATGTTTTATCAGGGAACCTTTCTCACAAAAACTCTTGTCACATTCAACACACTTATATGGTCTCTCTCCAGAGTGAATTCGCTGATGTGTTAGCAGGTTATTCTTCTTGCCAAAGCGCTTGTCACATTCAGCACATTTATATGGTCTCTCTTCAGAATGAATTCGCTGATGTACTGTTAGGTTACTCTTCTGGCCAAAACTCCTGTCACATTCGGCACATTTATATGGTCTCAGCCCAGTATGAATTTGTTGATGTTTTCTCAGGCCACTCTTATGACCAAAACTCTTGTCACATTTATCGCATTTGTATGGTCTCTCTCCAGAATGAATTCGCTGATGTACTATTAGGTTATTCTTCTGGCCAAAACCCTTGTCACATTCATCACATCTGTATAGTCTCTCTCCAGAATGAATTCGCTGATGTGTTATTAAGTTACTTTTGCAGCCAAAACTCTTGTCACAGTCAGTGCATTTATATGGTCTTTCTCCAGAGTGAATTTGCTGATGTGATATAAGGCTACCTTTTAGGGCATAACTCTTATTGCATTCTGCACATATATATGGTCTCTCTTCAGAGTGAATTCGTTGATGTGTTATCAGGGTACCCTTCTCGAGAAAACGTTTGTCACAATCAGCACATTTATATGGTCTCTCCCCAGAGTGAATTCGCTGATGTTTCATCACATGAGCCTTCTGGGCAAAACCCTTGTCACATTCAGTACATTTATATGGTCTCTCTCCAGAATGAATTCGCCGATGTCTTATTAAGTGACTTTTGTAGCCAAAACTCTTGTCACAGTCACTGCATGTATATGGTTTCTCTTCAGAATGAATTTGCTGATGTTTTATCAGGTAAGACTTTTGGGCAAAACTCTTGTTGCACTGAGTACATTTATATGGTTTCTTGTGAATTTGGTGTGTTATAGTTTTCTGCTGCATAAAAACACTCTTATCAGTACCTTTAAGAGCATTTAGCTTGCTTGAACTCTTCTGATATTTGGTACATTTAAATGGCCCCTCTCCTTCATAAATCTGCTCTACAGTGATGAGATGCAGGCTATGGAAACTCGTTTTGCATGAAGGATACTGATGAGGTTTCTCTGCTATGTTACTCAGCTGGCAATTCTCAATCGATGATTGCTGGCTCCAACTTTCATTGCACTCAGGCTTCCTAGTGACTGAAAATAGATATATAATTAGTATTTGCGTACAATAAGGAAATGCATTTGTCAGTTTTATCTTGAACATTTTGAGAGCTCCATCAAATTTCCTGAGATGTAACCTCAAAAATCTGCTTTTTCAGACATCTCAATTTTACAATCCTTGTCTCTCAATGTACAAAATATTCAACACGCAGTGATTTTCTTATTGGATCATTCTCCATGCTTATTGTCTTTAAAAATGGATCAAAGTAGGACACCTGTAGGTCTATGGCAAATGGACAATGCTCTATTATTACGTGATACTGAAAAAGAACTAGTTATAAAGTTGAACCAGCATAATGTTCTGTGGTGATCTGCATACAGCCCATAATTCTTTGCATTAAGGGGGTATGTGTGATTTTGTATTTCTCTGAAACTTGGCTTCCCAGCCAATGCCCTATGGGGTAATCCTTGCCTCAATGCGTACACACTGAGGTTCTTTGTCCCTTAGTTATAAAGTTGACTGAAGAGTTCTTTAGATTTAATTTAGATCAGAATGTTTCAATAAATAACATATGGAAGGTGTTTAAGATATTTATCAGAGAACATGTAATTTCTAGGATGATATATCAGAAGAAGAAACATCTCGGTTCTCTTAAACAACTAGAACAAGAAATTAATAATTTAACACACATACATAGCTCAACTTTAGATCCAGCTATATTTAAACAATTATTGCAAAAAAAAAATGATCAATTTAATCTTAAGTCAAACGAACTGGCAGAAAAACAAATCTATAATGCAAGATCTAATTATTTCTTTAATACTGATAAGCCCCTTAAATTATTGTCCTGGCAAACTAAACAAACACAAACCAGAAATACAATAAATAATGTCAAAGATAAAAGGGGGACTATTAAAAGCCATACAATAGAAATAGTACAATGTTTTGAGCAGTTTTATAAAATACTTTATACTTCTGAATTTGTGGGCGATAATGAACAGATTCTGCAATATTTACGAACAATAGATTTGTCAAAAATACCAGACCATAACACAAAACTTTTAGATATGCCCATTTAAAAAATGGAAATTGAAGAAGCTACAGACGATCTTTCAAATAACAAAACCCCAGGTCCAGATGGACTGGGAGCTGAGCTCCATAAAACTCAAACAATTATTGCTTGATCCATTTTGCCATTTATTTAATTCTTTTTTTGAATCAAATAAAATTCCAAAATCTTTCAAAGAAGCAGTAATTCAAGTATTCTTAAAAAAGATAAGGATCCACTCAACTGTGCATGCTATCGGCCCATCTCCTTGCTAAACATGGATTATAAAATACTAACAAAAATCATAGGTAAACATTTAGAAAACATCCTATCAAATCTAACATAAAGATCTACATGGAGATCAAAATAGATTAATCAAAAACCAGATACTTTCAGAAAATATAAGATGCACGTTAAATATCATATATTTTAAATATACAATCAGATGCGATTTTATTAGCTATCGATGATGAAAAGGCATTTGACAGAGTTGAATGTCCTTACATCTTTGCAGTAGCACAGAAGATGGGCCTGAGTGCACAGTTCAGAGGATGGTTAAAATTTATGATATACCTACAGCAATAATTAAAGTCAATAATACAAGTTCAGCAAAGATACCTCTGAAGAGAGGAACTAGACAAGGATGTCCTTTATCCCCATTAATGTTTGCCCTTATTATTGAACCCCTAGTTATCAAAATTAGAGAAAACAAAGAAATCAATAGTATGATACTTAATTCGAAGGAGGAAAAAATATGATTATATGCTGATGATATTTTACTCTACATCACCAAACCAGAGATATAAATTCTGCATATAATTCAAGTAACAATAACATTTGGTCAGTTCTCATAGTTACATAGAATAAATTGGGCCAAAACAGCCTTGTTAAAACTAAATAAATATTATATATATCAGGGGATACCACGAGTACAAATGAAAAGTGCAGATGATAATATCAGATATTTGGGAGTCAAAATAAGCCCTATAAATGAAGACCTTTATAAATTAAATTATGAAGAACTATTAATGTATATTGACTTGGATCTTAAAAAATGGAATTCACTGTATCCAGTATTGATTGGCAGGGTTAATCTAATTAAAATGCACATTTTACCTAAGGTACTGGTTTTGTTTCAAGCTCTGGCAATTCCAACTAGTTTTTTGCAAAATTTAATACTTTAATTATGCCATTTTTATGGAAAAATAATATATCTCAGCACAATTAGAACAAATTTGGCATTGGCTTCACAAATAAAAATGTAACTTTCCCTACACTTAAACAGAATTAAAAGCCCAATCGTATAAGTAATTTTGAATTTGCTTTACTGTGGTATCCCTACTAAGAAACCAAAATCAGCAATAACTAAGAAGACACATCAATGTTAGATCTATGCTCAAAATGGGAAGAATAATATGGGAGCTATCTCCAAGTATGCCCCGATTTATAAAATTATGATTTCATCCCATCAATATATAACTTGGAAATAAAGAGGGGCTATATAATTAGGGATATCTCTTATAATGACATACACATAATATATATATATATATATATATATATATATATATATATATATATACACACACACACTGTATATATAGCTGATTAACACACATAACTTGAATCGACAATCTTTTATTATAAACAACTTAAATAAATTCTTAATAAAATAAAATACATATTAAGTTGAGACCCCCCCAAACATGATTAAAAATCTTCAGAATAAATCTGGGAAAAAATTTATTTCACAGATATACAATATGCTTAAAGAGACACTGGACCACAGTATTGATAAAGTCAGAAGAATATGGGAAGTGGATATGGGTATCTATATTTCAGAGTCATTGTGGCAGGACATTATAAAAACATATCTAGAAAATGTATCTTCAGTGAAACTGCAACAGATACAAATGAACATGACACAGTGAATTTACTTCACCCCTAAAAACTTGAACTTGATAAACCCAAATATATTTGATAAATGTCCAAGATGCCCCAATATAACAGGTATTCTAATGCATTTGATTGCATCATGCCCACGTCTGTCTAATTTTTGTCATGAGATTGAGGCATTTTCTAAATGAGTTATTAAGAAACAAATTAATTTTCCTTCAATGATAAAGTTATTAGCAATTTTACCAGAAAAAAAGGCACTGGAACCACAGCAATGTAAATTACTATCACTGTTCCTTATAGTGGCAAAGAAATGTATACTTCAAAAATGGAAGGTTCCTGACCCACCAGTGTTCAATCAATGGCTGAATTAAGTCACATATCTCTATCCTGGAACAGATTTGGTATATAAAAAATGGTAAAAGAACTACATTTTTTGAAACTTGAAGCCTGTTCCAGGTGGAATTAATTAAATAAGGAAAAGTAAATGAGTTTGAAATAGCAATTTATATACATAATAAAGTATTAACAGGATATCCCCCTCACCCTCTGAAGATGAGAGAATGGAGATCAGGGGCTGGATATTCAAACTGCGCCATTCTGAGGCGCAAGCCCTTGCACTGCGCAAAATAGTTGCGCAGGGGTGTGACCCAGGCGATATTCAAAGAGTTGTGCTATTGAGCAACTCCTTTGAATATCACCCCCCAGCCACAGCCACTGTGCATGGCACAGTGAAACTTGCGCCACCGCAAGTTGGCAGAGTGGAGCATTCAACTTGCGGTGGCCGTACCATTGCGCGTCGCAAATCATGATATTCAAAAGGTGACATGCAAATGAGACATAATTCATGCAGGCGCGGGGAGCCATTTGCATCTGATTATGGCCCATTTGCATGCTATTAGCATGGTGCGCCCGATCCCGAGACTTGACCTGGCTACCCTGCTAGGCAGCAGCTGGGCGAGCCCACGCACCCTGAGCCCGATCACGGGCAGCAATGTGGCTCCCCACCTCCTCCCGTGACATCTCCCTGGTGGTCCAGTGGACTAAATGCCCGATCAAGGCAGAATGTAAAATGAACCCCGAACATGTTCCTAGTGCCCGATCGCGGGCAGTAAGTAAAGTGCCCCACCCGAACATCTCCTGGTGGTCCAGTGGACCGTAATGCCCGATCGCGGGCAGAATGTAAAATGAACCCCCAAACATGTTCCTAGTGCTCGATCGTGGGCAGTAAGTAAAGTGCCCCCACCCGAACATCTCCTGGTGGTCCAGTGGACCGTAATGCCCGATCGGGGCAGAATGTAAATTGACACCCCGCAAACATCTCCCTGGTGGCTAGTGTCCCCCACCCCACCCACCCACAAAGCCCCACCACCCCTCCCCGGCAGCCGGCAGGTGGCAGCATCCCACCTGCCTGCCACCCGCCGACTCGATCAGTGCTCGTAGGGCTGCACGCCCATTGGTGCAGAGCAAGAACCAATGGGCATGCAGCCCATACCGTCTATGACAGTCCAGATTTGTGAATGAATCTGGCGGGGTGTCATTACATTCTGCCCACGATCGGGCATTACGGTCCACTGACCACCAGGGAGATGTTCGGGTGGGGGGCACTTTACTTACTGCCTGCGATCAGGCACTAGGAACATGTTCGGGGTTCATTTACATTCTGCCAGCGATCAGGCATTACGGTCCACTGGACCACCAGGGAGATGTTCGGGGGTTCAATTTACTTCTGCCGCTGATCGGGCATTTCGGTCCACTGGACCACCAGGGATGTGAACAGAAGGGGGGCCATTGATGCCCGCGATTGGGCTGGTGGGGAGTACACTATGCCCGCGATTGGGCGGAGGGCACAGGGACTGAGTTGGGACCAGCCACAGGTGGCAGCTGCTGTGTTGCACCTGCAATACAGCAGCTCACCTGTGGGTGGCCTTACTTAAGCTTTTTTTTTGCTCGTGTCCTGCAGGTCTGAAGGTTGGTGCTTAATTTCAGACACTTGCACAGCCCGGATGAATATCGGCTGTGCAGTTTATGCATGGTTCCTCCCCCTCCTGTTGAGCATGCATTCATTTGCATTGCGCTGTTGCTCAGCCTGTTTTCAGTGGCGCAACTGCCTCCTGCTAAATATCGCAGAATGGCGCAATGTAGGATTTGAGCATGTGCAACCCTGTTGCGCATGGCGCAACCCTTTTGAATATCTGGCCCCAGGTTCCTATCTGAAGCAAACATCTAATGAACAGAGTGGATCCTGACCCATGGATCTGACAAGAGGGGGAAAAATATTTCCATAGTTACAAAGATTTGAAATTTAATTTCACAACATGCTCAGGGGACGTTTTAGATACAGCATTGATACCAAAGAAGAATGTGGTTATTTGGAAGAGTATTCTCTCTTGTGAGGGGTAATCATCATTTCTGAGAAAAAAATAAATTTTTCATATGGTAGCCAACTATTTTCCGTTGTTCTTAACACAGTTAGACCTGGTTAATCCATGCCTTGTTAATCCATATGTCTGACTATCTGAATGAAAAACACTACATATGGATTTTTTGTTGGGCTATTGACCTCTTTATTATCACCGTCTGGTTACTACGTAGATTTGTATTACGTAACAAAACTGGCAAGCACAAATGTGCATGGATTAACCAGGTCTGACTGTACCCATAAAAAGGATGCCCTACAGAGGCACTAACATGTGTACTGTATGTTTCTAAATGAGACCCGCTTAACTCCCTTCTACTACTAGTTTTTTTTTTTTTAACTTGGAAATGTGTTTTTAAAGCTTATACAAATTATTATTCAGGGAGATTATTTTCTTCTTTAGTATGGCCATAGTGGATTAGGACCATACAAAAGAGGATTTTTGACATAATTTTTCTTACAGTACATACCCTCATATGAAGGCATTTTCTTTCATACGAACATTCATGAAAGATGCCTTTATATGAAAGTTTTTTCAACATTCTTTTCTAATATGAAGGTATCTTCCTCTGTGAACACATGACAATCTCACAACAGAAACTGCCTTCATATGAAAGAAGACTTTGAATTTAGTTTATTTTTACATTTTTACTGGCTCTTTAGGTATTTGCTGTTACTGCTTAAGCTAATGTTTCTATAAATTTTGTTTTATGTTGTGTGTTATGTTTGTGATATTGTTATGTATTCTGTTTTAGAATTAATAGTATTTATCTTTTAAATGTTCGGCATCCAGAGCCTCTGGGATGGGCATCTCTTAAATAAAATTTGTCTTACCTTACATTCTTCAGTCATATGAACCAATTCTCTTTTAGTGAGCTCAAGAAAACGTAATGAAAAAGCAGTTCACATGAAAAACAGAATTCAGACTTGGTCTTTTTCACATTTCAGACTTTAAAAGCCATAATTCCGTAAATAACTGCAGTTAAGGGACACTTTATACATCAAATAACAAGTGTAAATTAGTACTACAAGACTGATACATTGTACACCCCCAAAACATATGACGTGTAAAAAAAAAAATACAAATTAAAAAAAATAATGGTTTCCCAGAGGATAAAATTGCACCTTTAAAAGGCATAACTCACTCAGTGTTTGGAGTTAAGGGACAATCTATGTATCAAAATAAAATATCTCAGTGAGCACAGGATTAGCACATAATACCCCCAGACATTAATGGAGTATACACAGCTCCTCCAAATTACCTCCCAACTTCACCATTGTCAAATACACAATTAAAGTCTGATCATCATAAGAAATGCACAAAGTTTGTATCTCCCATTGGAGTAGAACCAAAACAAGTTTTGATATCAAGCCAACAAAAATTACTTAGTAATGGCTATGAACATCGAAAACATATTTTTTGCCCATAAACAAGCAACCACCAAGAGTTGAGGCACTTTTAATATCAGGGCTTGACACATTTTAAAATCAGGTAATTGTCCATGGACAAGTGGCTCGTCAAAAAGTAATTGTTCTGGTACTTGAGATGGTAGTCCAGGTATAAAATTGCATATTTTTAGTGGAAAGTATAAAAATACAGAAAACCTAAACGGATTTATCGTAGTAGCAGCTATTTAATGTCACAATAGACAATAAGGAAAATAATATGAATTATGTTTTTTTTTGTCAGGATGAACAGGATTGTGACAGAATTAGCATGTGGCACCAGCAGCACAGTCAGTGATAATATCATGCAGAAAGTGACAGTATAGCATCGGGAAAAGTTATATTAGGAAGCCTGAACTTGCTCCAACTGGAGCATCAAATTCACTGTCCTCATTCTCATCATCAACACTAGCGATAGCCTCAGGGGCATTTTCATGTGACTCAGCATTAGCAGTAGAACTAGTAGTTGAGCTAGCATGACCATGAACGTGGTGTGTGCCAAGAACAGCTAGTAGCCAGTGGTTGCTAGCTGGATCTGGATCAAAACTGTCTAATACAGGACCTTCAACTGTTATATGCAGAAGTGACTGGAGTGTATCACCAGCCAAATGTGTTCTTATTTTGGTTTTTAAAAGATTCTGAATATAGAATAATCACTCATATTTAGCTGTAGACATACTCCTAGCCAGTAACATTTCTATTAGGTCAAGGATGTGAGCAAGGTGGGCCAGTTTCTTTTGCAGTAGTCATGAATACACTTGCAGATATGGCTTACCAACTGCAGACTTGAGAACTGCTTTGAATGCAGAATACTCCCTTTTTATACTGGTTATGTGATCTACAGAAAAAAGTTTCAAAAGTAATCTAACAAATGACTTAACTCAGTTGTGCCAAATTGTGCAAGTTATTCTCATGACAGATTGACATTTTTGAAATCTAAACAACTGAACCATTTTCATGAAACTCCGAAAAACTGGTCAATGTAAGACACTGCTGCATCTATTAAACTGTGCAGCTGTTTACTGGTCATAAAATCTACTTCTGGACAGTTTCCTTTGAATGTAAAAGCAACAATCTTGTCCTCACTGCCACATTTTTAAATGAGATAGTTCATGCATTTCTCTACAGCGTTATATTGGTTTAGAAATGATGTTATAAACTTTCCAGGTCTTATTTTTAGCTTCATCAACTGGAGTGAGCATTTATTTATTTAGTTTTTGTTGACTGGGTAAGTACACTAGACAAATCCTGCCTATTTTCAGGCATGACCCGGGGGAGGGGGATACAGATGAATGCTAACTGACCTTGAACCAGATTAAGCTGTTGGTGGTATTTTGATTGAATGAGGGAAATTTGGCCAGGACATCGGGGAAATTCCCCTACTCTTTTCGATAAGTGCCATGGGATCTTTAACATCCACCTGAACTACCACCAATCCAGGCAGATGGGACCTCGGTTTAACGTCTCATCCAAAAGATGGCACCTCAGAAGTGCAGTACCCTTCTCGTGCTGCACTACAGTGTCAGTACTGGGATATTAACCCAAGTGCCAGATGTGAGAACTGAACCCACAGCCCTCTGATCTCCCAGCCTCAGAGGCGAATGCGCTACCTACTCAACCACTGACACTGCCAGTCATGTCAGAGCATGTCTCGATGAGCTGGGGGATTTCTATAGGACATTCTTTTGAAATTCCAGTGATAGATTTTTCAATATTAGCAAAAAATCTTGAAGAATAAACAGTGATTTTTACAAACTGTACTGACTGTGCATCTCTTAGAAGTGCCTTTGCTTTGGCCCCATCATCACCAGCAGAGTTTGACACATAATCGAGATGTTGAACTACTGTGGGCAGGTTGACTTGAACAGCATGAACTGAACACATCTTACCTGCAAGCCAACAAACTTGCTCTATCACACTGAAATAAGCCAACTCAGTGTGTATGACATGCTTTTTCCTGCAGTTCCCTATGTTTCTTGGGGTTATAGAGGTAAAATGTAAAAATTTCTTTCAGGGTGTTTTCTACTTTTTGAACAAAGGAATTTTTTTTATGATGTTGAGAACTCCAGTTTGTGGGCCACACAATGCATGGGTATTGTGGTGGGGACACGTTCTCAGATTTTTGCTATGCTGCCACTGCTATGGTCCATCACACTGACACCATCAAAGTTGGCAAATACAAGACTCGGTCCTGGCTTACTCACATCGTTAAGTTCCGCAAAAGAAAGATCAACAGACTCAAGTGTAGAGCTTATTGCTTTAAAAACTCCATCTGCGTGACAATGTTTGAGAGGTATAACTTTAACACAGCTTTAAGCTTTTTTCCTGCACCATCAACAAAATGAAGAAAAACATGTTCCCACTCTTCTATGCTTGCATCTGTGCTGTTATCTGCATGAATGGCAATTAATTTTGTATTTTTGGCAGTCTGGATCTGTGTTTTAGTCATGACAGTCAATATTGCAATACAGAATCTCTGGCCTATTTACTATTTGCATAATCGCTGCCAAGTTTAACCTCATTTTTTTCTTGCAATGCACAGTCACTTCATATCTGAGAAGGGACGTAAATATTTAGCCAAGGAATATGCTGTGGTAAATGAATGCCTCATTTTATTTTTGATGGCTTCCTCCATCTGAGAAAATGCATGATATATTGCTGTATCAGATATGTTAAAATTGACTACATGTTGACCAGTTTCTTGACTATGCTGGCTTGCACAAATTGTATGTGGATTTGATTTTTCATGGGCTCTCACTAACTCAATTCTGAAATTATTTTAGCCAGTGGCAAACATGCAAGTTTTTTTTGAATAAGCAGGAGTTGCAAGACTATTTATCCCACAAAGAGCAGTACATGACGAATTTTTTGTCATCATACCATAACCAGGTAAACTGATTTAGCCAGTGATGCTGAAACATTTGAGTCCTTTCTCAGTGTTTAAGTTCACTGTCTTATTTTTCTCATCTAAAATCAAAGGTCACTTTAGCTGTACTGTAACGGAATGTGGTGATGGCACTGCCACCACAGAACTGCTGCTGCTGTCATTCTTACTCGTTTAAGAAACTGGTATGTTCAAATCAAACTGCTCAGCTGTTAATGTCTACAAACACAGATCTAGACTGAGAAGACCCATTATTTTGGTTGTTTTCCTAACTTACGGCCAGAGGGTTGGGGCTGGCTTTCAGACTGTGAAGAAGAAGGCTCTTTAGTTTTTATTCCTGATGAAGAAGATGATAGGGTGGATGTCCCCAACCCAGTCCAAAGGGAAAATAGAGTAGTTTGCTTTTGCTTATTTCTTTGCATTTTTTAACTTCTGTGCAATTGTGAAATATTCAGATATCATTGTACACAATACAATTATGTTTTATGGTATCTCTGTATGTGTTGTGCAATTGTTTATCTTAAACTGTTGTGTTTATGCTTACAACACTACAAGAGGGCGGGACAGAATATGTGGGAGTAGGGAGCGGGAGGGAGTACTAATAGTAGGACAGGACACTCAGGTGTGGCACTACTCTAGTAGTAGATTCTGGTAGTAGGGTACTCTGTGGTAGTAGCAGCTGCCTTGTGCTACCTAGCAGGTACAGTAGCACTAGCATCGTCTGCTGGTCAGGTAAATAACGTCTTACACACTCTACACAGAGTTAAGTGCTCCCCCAAACCTTTCTACCACTTTACATAGCAAGGTGCTTTTTTTCTGTATCAAGCACCCAAAATGCTTTTCCCATTTCCTCTACCCTCTCAGGGCAGGTTTGGTCTCACAGACAGACACACACACCTCCACCAATGTAGCTAGGTTTATTTCTATTTTTCCTGTAGCCCCAAAAATGCTTTCTCCTTTCCTCTACCCTCTCAGGGCAGGTGTGGTCTCACAGCCACCCATACATCACCAATGTAACTAGGTTTAATTTATATTTTTTCTATAGCCCCAAAAATACTTTTTTCCCTTTTTTCTACCCTCTCAGGACAGGTCCTGTCTCACAGCCATACACACACCTCCACCAATGTAGCTACTCTAGTAGTAGATAGGTAGATGTTAGGGTACATTTTTTTCTGTAGCATCAAAGAATGCTTTTTTCACTTTAATAGTAATATTTCTAAGTCCTCAGTTGTTCCCAATGTCTGCTACCCTCTCAGGGCAAGAGCACTAGACTAGGGCAGGCAGGTTTGGTTTCACAGCCACCACATACACCTTCACCAATGTAAGTAGCTAGCTAGGTTTTAGTTTTATTTTATTATTTTTGCAACAAAGCTTTTTCCCTTTCTATAGAGTGTATTAAGTTGTCAGTTGTGCCCAGTTAAGGGTCCTCTGTTTACAACCCTTGCCTTTTATGTTTAGGGCAGGCTCTGTCTGGTCTCAAAGCCACACCTCTCCCAGGTGGAAGTTGCTTCCACTACACTGCAGAAAACCTAGGTTAGGTGGTGAGGTTTAAACATTATACTTTTCTTTTTGTGTAATATAAAAAAAAATAAAATCCTTCCGTTTCCAATTCCTTTAAATCACTTGATTTAGTCTTCAGTTGTTGTTCCCAAATTACTATATGTCAGGTCAGCCTGGTTCACTTTAGTGGTCTCAACTCACACATCCAGCCCCCTTCCCCTACACACACAGCTTCCACCACTAGTAGACTGTAGTGTGTGTGAGATTTTTTTTTGAAGGTAAATATACATATTTATAAAATGGGTCAGGGAATTGTTGACCATTTATTGGCTGCCCAGCATCACATGGCTGTGCGTATTTCAGAGCGCGACCACACACCTGCACTTTTACCCCCCTCCAAAACAATTTTGACATTTTATAAGATAGATAAACCACTCTGAGGTGTGTGGTGGCGCTCTGATATACGCACGCCTTGGGTGGTTGACGACACCAAGGCGTGTGTATATCAGAGCGCCACCACACACCTCAGAGTGGTATATCTATTACATATATATATAAATATGTATATATATATACATATACACACACACACACATATACAAGATCAGGCTTGGTTTCACACCCACAAGTCACTCCCTTCACAACACTTTACCAAGAGTATTTGATTCTTAATACAAGATATGCTTTATGTTTAGGTTTTCTTTATCTTCAGTTTCTCTGCAGTTTCCCTTAGATCTTATATCCTGACCTCCCCAATTGGCCAGTTGAATCCACTCAGTCTTATTCAGTCATGTACATGTATATACTACACGCACACACAAACAGACCCTTTTTTATAGTTTTTAAGTTTTTTGCAGATTAGATTGACAGTTACAGTCCCCAGCAGACAGTCAGCAGGCCAGACGGCTTTCAGCAATATCACCTCCACTTGACTTGATCTACATTACATCCCCTCTCCCAGACTTGATTTCCTGCACCCCCTTGGTCCCAATGCCTTTAATTTTATATTTTATATTTTTATATCAAATTCCAAAACAGGTATTATTAGTAGTATATTACAGATTCAATCTGTAGATGTATGATAATGAGTGATGGACCCAAAACACACAAAGTGCGAGTCAAGGCACCGCCACCAAATGCTGCTACAAGTGCAAAGACAATGGAGCAAAATATAACAGCTCTCCTGTAGCAGTGTCAGTAGCAAAATGGCATCTCTTCAAATGTGTGTCAAGCTACTGACACTGGTAGCTCTATCCCCCAAGTGTGATGCCCAATAGCCAGGACTGACAGGCTGTCTTCCCTCACCAATATGCTGCCTAGCTGGTCAGTCTGGCTGTGTTGGTCCAGTTGCAATCACATTTCCAACAGAGGTCCATCCTTCCATTTGCTGTCTCCTCATGCCTGTCCCTGATCTGAGTGCTTGACTCACGCATGGTCTGCTCCTTGCTATTACAGTTAGGGCTGTGGGTGTAAATTCCACCAAGTGCCAGGACAGTCTCACATTACTACAACTAATATCATCAGGTAACTGCCCTGACAATGCAAATGTAGGGGACATCTAGCAGCTGGTGATGGAAAATGCAAGAAGAGAAAAATAGGTACACACTCATAAAAGAAAAACTGGAACTTTTTGGTAGTCTGTGGGACAAGCAGAAAATATCTGACTGGTTGTCCTCATTTAAAAAATGGTTGTCCCGAATGTAGTACTATGGGATTTGTCAAGCCCTGCTCAATATATTTTTTCTTTAAAGCATGCCCCACAAAAAAATAATTACAGCAAATCAATAAACTGCCTTCCTGAATTCACAGGAGCTGGACCCTCTGCTTTCAAACCCACATGGATGTGTGCATCTATGTCGGAGGTGTCGGCAGGCATATGCACTGTACTCAGCAGAGTACAGTAAAAAAAATCAGGCAGGGGCAACAAAAAGAGGAATGCAAGGACATTGTGAGGCACATTGTGTCTGTGTTGCGCTGAGCCCTTTTGCCTTTGTTGTTCACTATGGGGCACTGATGCCACCAGCCAAATACACAAACAATAACAACTTGCCAGGCAGGCAGAAAAACAAAAGAAAAAAGATTACAGGAAGAAACTGAGTACTTGAAATCAATCAGGGCAAATGGGGGCAGGCCTATTGTTGGTGTGGCATTGCAGTGTATATTTTGATTTATGTTAACATAACATGGCAGCAGAACAGTGCATCAGTTTTGAGTACAAGTTTAAAATTCCTGGCTATACTCCTGATCAATGTAGGCATGGAATCACAGGGCCCTACAGTAACCTGCACTTCTGCAGTAATATTAAAGTGTTCATGTAGGTCCAAAATGAGGATATGAGTCTGCTGTCTCAACAGGTAAGGCACTTATTTGCAACAAACTTTGTTAATGCACCAGCTATGATTCAGATTAAAGCAACAAAAGTAGAAAAATGTGGTGTTAGGGTGTCCAACCCTAACTCCTTACCCCTTGGCCAACAAGCAACAAAAGAAAAATAAATTATGGTTTCAGCTGACCTGAAAGTTGATGAATCAGGGAAGGGCACTTTTTTTGGGAACTCAGCTGTAACACTCATCCCATTTTGATATTGTCTTCAAATGTACAGAACTGTATTTACCCACATGCTGCCAACAGACTGTTGGTCCTGCCTGCAGAAAACAAATTACATCTGATATTGTTTGATCACGCAACGGGGTGAGGGTAAGGGCTGAGAGCACCACACAAGAGATTAGCACTGATTCACCAAGATTCAGGACTGTAAGAAGTTTTCTTTCTTTTTTAGCTTTATGGTGGGGTTGGGGAGTTAGGGTTGAACGCATTTCCCAACTTTTGTCACTTTACACTGAACCCTAACTGGTGCATTAATACCATTTTTTTTCAATTAACACTGAATATAAGGTAACAGCAGGTGTCTGCAGATTGGCCACAGCCTGCAAGAGGCTCTGCTGGGGAGACACAAAAACGGGTAGAATAAATCACAGTACTGTATACACTTATTCTATATTGATAGTCCCTGAAAGGGTTGGGGTGATGATTAGAGTACACACTCCTCAGCCTGTGCCAACACAAAATTCCTTCACCATAGTGGTGAGACAGAACAGCTGAGAGGAGGTACACAAGGTAATGGCTAGGGAAGCAACGCAAATTTTATTTTTTAGGAACTCATTCAAGGAAGCTCTGGGTGCTGTGCAAATATAAACTTTCATTTTTATTTTTTTTATACTTGTAAATCCAAATGAGCAAGATTGCCCATTTACACTGGTGACAAGTTCAATCTAAAAACACAGTATTAAAATACAACATTGAGAGCAGACCATTCAATCCAATAAAGTGCAATTACAGAAGCAGATACATTACGTTTTTGAAAAAAGCCAGTATTTTAACTTTTTCTTAAAGCACTGAATGAGATTACTCTCAACAATTATTGACAGTATCTTATTGAAAAAAGTAGGTGCTCTAAATAATAAATATCTTTGCCCAAAAGTGGTCTTAAGAAATGGTGTTTTGAATTTAAATTTGGACTGGGACATAGTGGATAATGCATTTATTGCCCTGGGAAACATTAGAGAAGTAAACAGGGGAAGAAGGTTACATTTTTCTTTAAATAAAAAAGTACCCATTTTAAAAATAACTCAGTCATCAAAAGATAGAGAGTGGGACTGTTTATAAAAGTCAGAACAGTGAGTTCAAAAAGGCAAATCTAGCCAGAATCTTAAGGCTGAATGATATATCACTCTGAGTGGGCTCAAAACATTATAGCATGAGGAGGTATATATAAGTATTCCATAATCGAGTACAGAGAACAGGAAGCTATGGACTAAAAGCTTTCATGATTCAAAGGTCAGAAGGGACTTAGTTCAATAGAGAGTACCCAATCTTTGATGCAGGGTTTTCCTAAGACTCTGAATATGAGGTTCAAAAGAAAACTGATTATCTAAGGTTATACCAAAATATTTAAAAACTGAAACAAATTCAGTTTTATTCCCTTTTCTATTGATAATTAATGGAAAATCAGTGGATGCCTTCTTGTTGCAGTAAAAAAAAATTACCTTTGTTTTTTGAGAATTCAAAACCAAATGATTTAAAGATAACCAATCCTGCAGATAATCAAAATCAGTCTGAAGATGGGAGAGAGCAGTGTCAGATCTGGGATTAGTACAAAATATAACAGTGTCATCGGTGTAAAGATCATCTCAGTGTTAGTACAAATATTTGGGGTGGAATTCATAAATAAAGAAAAAATGAGTGGCCCCAGGATTGAACCCTGTGGAGGGGTATGGGATAGAGATGAACCAATGATAGTTCTAAAAGCTCATTACATAAGAAATGTAGATACCACATAATTACATCCCCAAAAAAGTGAAAGACCATGAAGGACACCCAGAAGGAGACTGAATTCAACCAGGTCAAAAGCCTTGGTGAGGTCCACGAACAGTACCACACATGAGTGCCCTCTGTCAAGTGCACCACGTACACTGCCCGTGAGCCCCACCAAGGCTGTTTCGGTGTTAAACCCTGGCATGAACCCATGTTGGTTTCTTGAGAGTAAAGAGTATTTCCCAAAAAAACCTAAGGCTTGGTCCATCACCATCTTTTCCCAAATTTTTGATATGGGCGATAGAAGAGATATTGGTCGATAATTAGTAAGAAAGGAGGGATTTCCATTCTTCAAGATGAGTTTTATAATTGCCCATTTCCAACTACTTGGGAAAACATTGTGGGATAAAGAAAAATTAAAAATATGTGCTAAACGATAAGCAAAACAATCTATGCCTAATTTAATAATCCTGATAACTCCATCCTGACCCTGGAGGGCTTTTGGGGTATTTTTAAAAAAATATTTTTTTACTAAGAAAGGGGTAATAAGTTTAAAGTAAAACTTTGGGTTTGTGTCATTGTGGACGTCATTAGGATCAGTTACACTGTCCAAAATTATGGGGGTTCTATGGGAACCAAGGTTCCCAAAATGACTGTTAAAAATGTTAGATACCAAAGAAGGATCGCATATACTTTGTCCATTTTGGAGAATGGTAGGGGCAAAAGCTGTTTTTTGTCTTCCCATAATTTTGTTGAGAGAGTTCCAGTTTTTTGGGGGGATTTGCCCTGGAGTTCCTATGTTCATTTAGACAATAAGCGACCCTAGCGTTCCTAATTTCAGATTTACACTTATTTCTAAGTGTCTTATACTCTTGGAGAAGAGCAGAAGTTCTCAATACCTTACATAGCTTCCAACATTTATCACATTTTCTCATTAAATGAATGAGGTCCCTTGTGATCATTCTTGTTTAGAGGATCTAATTCTTATTTTCTTTAGGGGGGAGGCTCTATTTATGATTCCATTGTAGGCTACACATAAGAACTCCCACATTACATCAATATTGGTGCAAGATGATAGGGGAGACCAATCAATTTCGTTAAACAGAGCTTCGATTCTCTGGGAAGTCAAATTAGCCAAATGTCAACATTTGACGTATCTGGGAGGACTTCTGGGCACTCTTGCAGACTATTCGCATTTAATGGGATGATGGTCACTCATGATATTAGGCATAATTTCGCAATTAGTTATCCTATCTACATGAGTGACCATGATCCAGTCAAGAACAGTCTCTCCACCTGTTTTATAATTGGGCCTTGTAATTTCCTCTATTAGTTGCATAACACCCAGATCAGCCAGAGTTTCTCTAATTTCACCTTTCAAACTTTTGTCCCAACTGCAGCTGAAATCACCAAGAGTGATCCTCTCTCTGTTAGAGGGTAGAGCCTCACAAAATGAAGTCAACAATTCAAGGCCATAAGATATTTTACTGGAGAGAAATACATTGTACTAAGGGTCAGGAATTTACTTTGTCCAAAAATCAAAGCAATGGAGATCATATTGCATCCTGAATTTCTCAAAGGATGATCAAGAACAATATAATCAAACTTACAAAGGATTTACATTAAGACTCCACCTCCCCTTTTCCTTCTCTGTCGTGTGTGATTAGGTTATAAGTAGGGAGATTAATCTCTGAATCCAGTATACTATTGTGCAACCACATTTTGGAAAGAGTAATAACATCAAATGAATGGAATTGGGACCAGGCAACAAATTGGGTCCATTTAGAAAGCAGACTCTGAGGGCTGGATATTCAAACTGCGCCCAAAAAGTGCGCAATAGCAGGAGCAAGCACAAGTCCATTGCACCCATGTGCAATAGATGCAATATTCAAAAAAGGAGCAAGCCAAATTGCGCCAACAGCTAACGTCTGAATATCGCACAACCTGCACCATAACGCAACTAGAGAGGGGAAGCTGAGCAGATACAATGCGCTATGGTGCAACAAGGGATGTCCAGCTGAGCAGCCCAGAGCTGCCACAGAGCAAGCAGGGAGCCCCCCAGCAGCAAAGCAATGTAACTGCACAAGCAGGGAGGTAGGGACCCACCACCCATGCCACAGATGAGCACAGGAACACACAGCAGAGAGTACAGTTGTGCAAGAACTTACCGTAACAGTAGATCTTTGAGAGAGGCTCTTGCAGTAGGTAATTACATATAGGACTGACGATGGCCGGAGGCAGGACCCCATGGAAAAATTTCTAGCTAGCAGTCCTCACAGGGACCACCCCACGGCCAGGGTGACCGCCGACCCATGATGTCGGTATAAAGGGGCGGTCCCGGACACCCGCCTTCCAGTTCTTTCCCACCAAAGGCCAGGAAGGCCGGACAAGAGAGAAGCAGATATTTCCCTCAACGGAAAAGAAGCTGAAAAAGCCTAGGGGGATGGAGGGTGGGAAGGTATTACCTACTGCAAGAGCCTCTCTCGAAGATCTACTGTTACAGTAAGTTCTTACGTAACTGTACTATCTTACTTTGAGAGGGCTCATACAGTAGGTAATTACATATAGGACAGAATCCCAAGTGGGTATCCACTGTCACCTGTGTGAAGACAGTGGAGGTAAATGTCTTGTTCAGCTTCAGACTGCCCAGCCCTGTGAGCCACACCCATGGCACCTCTGGCCATACCCCCTTGCCCACGATATGTCAGTTCTACATACATACTCACCCACTAGATGACCTGTGGGATGTTCCCACTCGAATCAGTGGCACAGTGCCATCTGGTGCCAGATGAAGGAATCATGTGCTTCTCCAGGGTGCGTGGCACAGACATTGATGATGCGCCCACTGGCATCGCACACCACCTGGAAGTTGACACTGGCATATCCCTTACGGTTCATGTAGGCAGCACCCTCGGGGCCAGGAGGTGTGCGTATGGCCACATGGGTGCAGTCTATCACCCCTAGCACGCCAGACATACGTCACTACCCTGTGGAATTCCTGTATGTTTGCTGTGCACTCCACCGCAGTGCTGGGGAAATGGATGTACTTCGCAGCATGTAGCAGCAGTGTGCTGAGGAACTGGGTGAGGATGCATGATGTGGCCGACTGTGTTATGCCTGTGGTGTCCCCTGTTGGTCTCTGGAAGGTACCTGTGGCGAGCAAGCACATGTAGGCTGTTACCTTTGTCTCCACTGACAGGGCACGGCTCCGTCATGTGGGTGCCTGCATCACATCACTGCACAGCTCACAGAGCCACCTCAGTATTGCCCTGTTCAGGCAGTAACAGACCACAATTTTGATATCTGTATACAGCTCAAAACTGGTGCGGGCTCGGTACTGCCTGTTGGGGCCATATTGCCAACGGGCCCTTCCACGGCCACATCCTCCTGCCGCATGCCTTCTCACCCCCCTCATTACGGCATCCATGTGGAAGGTGGCACTGGCCATGTCCCTGGCTTGTGTACCCCCCCCAGCAGCTGTTGCTTTGTTCCCCCCACTGTCCTGACTGCTACCTCCCCTGCACCGGTATACCTACTGGCCTCTGCTTTGTGTGGCCCCACACACCTTCCTTGTCCCTCTTCTGTGGTGTGGTTTCTGGCATGCCCTCTTTGTGCTGCTTTCCTGTGCCTGTCTCTCCCTGCCTCATGTGGCTTCCTCTGGCATTCTTGCACCTCTTCCTTGCTCCTTTTTGTTTTGGCTCATTTCCGCTGTAACCAACTTCGCCTGCTCCACTGTTGCGCATTGTACGCTTTTGAACATCGCACTGCGCCCTTTATGCATGGTTCTTCCCCCTTCAGTTGCGCATGCCTTCATTATCATTGTGCTATCGCTCAGCATGTTTTGAGTGGCACAACTGCCTCCTGCTGAATATCGCAGAATGGCACATTTTCTGACTTGCACTGGCGCAACCCTATTGCGCATTGCACAACCCTTTTGAATATCCAGCCCTGAATATTTAGGTGTACAATCTTAAGTGTAGGGGAAACTAAGCCCTTATGGGCACCAGCTGAAGTTAAATCATATTCTCCTATTAGTGGGAAGTTAGGACCAGGGTGTGGATGCACTGATCCAGACATAAGTAGAAGCAACATTAATCATCTTTTTAGATCAGTCCTATTCTCTAATTGTCTTTCTCTTTTTGTTATAGTATTAATCAATCTACAAATAGGCTTACTAAGTTGAAAATTAAGAGAAAGGCAGACTGCATAAGAGGAAAAATGATATGGGGAACAAAATTCAAACAAACCCTCCCTAATGAATCCACTGTCGTGATTTGTACAATATGGGCAAAAGTAGAACAACTGAAAACTATCTTTTTATCATGTAAAACACCAGTTAAGATTGGGCAAAGCACAGACAGCACCAACATTACATGAAGCAGAAACATGTTAAGAACAAACTATTTAAAAATTAAGTGATGAACTATCAAATCTAAAAATGGGCGCAGATAAATCCTTGTTACTTCAAATATAGTAAGAATGGCACTTTCTAAAGTTTTTGATAAAACTATTTCAGATTAGGTAACAAACAGAAGTGAGTGCTAATTGCATATATATCTGGTAAATGATGGCCTTCCTAAAACAAATAAACCATCATGTTATGAATTAAAGTCTGAAACTTTCTGGACCCAGGTTAAAGAAATTTAAACCAAACTATTTCAAATTTAGTAACAAAATGAATGCTGGTTAAATAAATATCTAAGTAAACAATATAGTGCATAAATATTTAAACAATACTATTTCAGATTAATCTAAAACTTTCTAAACCTAGGTATAATACAGGCTAATACTTAGAGTTTCAAAATAAAAATAATGACAAGCTTACTTAAACATAAGCAAATCAAATAAAAGTAAGAGGCTTATACATTAAATAATCCAAACAAACAAAACATCCTCAGAATAGAACAAGCTTACACAGTGAGTAATTTTCTTCTGTGGAGTGGTGCTCGCGTGACTTGCAATCGCTCGCGCTTACTGGCAGCACAAACTTTTAAGCAGAGGGACAGCCCACCTCCCGATGATGTGCTGCAGGTGAAAACACTCCCACACTCCCAAAAGCAGCAAAGCGTCCCCTAACAGTACCTGGGTGGGGGAGAAGAAACGAGGTGCAGGCTTGGGGCAAGGAAGATGAGCCCACACAATCAGCCCTTGCAGCTTGGATTGAAATAGTTGCTCCTGGATGTTGCTGGCAGCGCAAACTTTTAAGCAGAGGGAGAGCCCACCTCCCAATGATGTGCTGCAGGTGAAAACACTCCTACACTCCCACAGCCCCAAAAGCAGCAAAGCATCCCATAACAGTACCTGGGGAGGGAGAAGAAATGAGGTGCAGGCTTGGGGCAAGGAAGATGAGCCCCACACAATCGACTCCTTGCAGCTTGGATTGAAATAGTTGGTCCTGTGATTTCACTGGCAGCGCAAACTTTTTAAGTAGAGGGAGAGCCCACCTCCCACTGACATGCTGCAGGTGAAAACACCCCTACACTCCCACAGCCCCAAAAACAATAAAGCGTCCCATAACAGTACCTGGGGGAGAAAACGAGGTGCAGACTTGGGGCAAGGAAGATGAGCCCCCACAGAATCAGCTCCTTGCAGCTTGGATTGAAATAAATGCACAGAATAATAGCAAAGATAAGGCAAAAAGTAAAACAAGGCTAAATATAAAGCAGCAGGCTAATAGTAATAGTTATAATACAGCAAAAGCCTGAACAGCAGCTAATAAAGGCTAACATTAATGCCCAGAGGAGTAAGTCTAGGAAGGCCTGACTGAACAGGTGGGTCTTGAGGTAGGCTTTACATACTTCTACTGGAGAGGCCTCCCTGACAGTTGAAGGAAGCGAATTCCACAGTATAGAGCTGGCGACACTAAATGATCTGTCACCAACAGTTTTTAACCTCATACTGGGAATCGCCAGGAAGCCCCTAGAAGAGGAGTGAAGGGAGGGACTGATGCGGCAGATGTAAGAAGGTCCAACAAAGAGCCAGGGCCATGACTGTGTAGGGCCTTAGAGGTGAGCAGGCCCACCTTGAAGAGAATCCTGCACCTGACCATCAGCCAGTGCAGTTAATGCAAAACCAGGGTGATATCACTATACTTAGGCTGTCCAGTCAACAGCCTAGCGGTTGCATTCTTCACTAGTTGCAGCCGATGAAGGGTCCCCCAAGACACCGAAGAGGAGGGCATTAGGATGATGCGGGGGTCCTCAGAAGAGAAAGACACAAAGTGGGAGGAAGCAGCTGCTAGAAGGGCACCCTAATGTTAGTGAGACAGACTTCCGAGGGAGAGCTGGAGAGTAAAGAGAGGTAAAGTGCCTCCTGGCACTGTAGCATGGCAGGCTAGTGAGATGATCCAGTGGATTCCTCAGCCAACAGGTCACAGGAGGCAGCTAGCTGTCATCGTCCACCTGTTGACAAATGACATGGCAAGAATTGGAGCAGAGGAATTGCAGGGTAATTTTCTGCAGCAGGGTAGGGGTCTTTCTTAGTCAGCTAGTGTGTACAATGGCACTGATCAAAGTGTTACCCATGTATGGCTGTAAGGAGAATAGGGCACTCAGCACCACAACTTTCAACAACTGGTTAAGGGAATGGTGCAGAGAAGAGGGCTTCAACTACATTGGAGAATGAGGACCAGCTGAGGTGGTTTTGGAATTCTACAAGGGTAAAGGTCTACATCACAGAAACATTGACATTGTCAGCAGAAAAGGACAGGTAGGCCCCTCTAGTCCCAATTTTTAATTTTTGTTCTGAGACCACTGACTATATGTAGTCACTGGTCTCCTACCCTCACCCCATTCCTTTATCTAAAAGGTCCCTATGCCAATCCCATGCATGTTTGAAGCTCCCCAGAGTCTGCCCCCACTCTCTCTTCTGGTAAGCAGTTACAGTCATCCATCACCTTTCTTTGAAGGAGCTATTTTCTCACATCTTTCCAAAATGCCCTCCGTAGCTTCACTGCATTCCCCCATGTTCTGGTGCCTTTTATTCTCTGAAAACAGACCCTCCACCAGCACCATGTTCACACCTGTGAGGTATTTGTAGGCAGTGGTGAAGGAGTGTACCAAAAAGTGTAGGGGGGTCAGAATTGTATAGAACACCTTAGCCCTGGGCACTGTTCAATTCAATGTATGGCCCTTCGGCTACAAAAGTGAGGGGTCACCTGACCCCCCAGCTCCACCACCTATGCTTGTAGGTTTCCATCATGTTCCTTCTCACTCTCCTCTACATATTGTGTTCCTGCAGCCTTTCCACCTTTGGGTTCTCATGCAACTCTCACACCTTTGGTTTGCTGCCCTCTCTGTATCACCTTTACCCTGTTAATGTCCTTGCAGAAGTGTGTCCTCTAGAAGCACGCTACTCCAGGTGGGGCCTTACTATTGAGCCATGCAATGTCAGCCCCACCTGCCTTCTCCTATTAGATGTCCCTTTCCAATGCAACCCAGCACCCTACTAGCCTTTCCCACTGTTTTGCATACTGACCAGCCTCCTTGTGATCATTAGAAATGATGACCCCGAGATCTCTTTCTTGCTTGGTGACTGTGATTCTTTTCCCCCATCTTATATACAACTCCTGGGTTTCACCATTCAGATGCATTACCTTGCTGGCTTTGGCATTGAAGCTCAGCTGCCACGCCATAGGCCATTCCTTTAGTTTCCTTGGCTCTCTCTGCATTCTCTCCATCCCTTTATAAGTGTCCATCCTGTTGCAGATTTTTGTATCATTCATAAAGAGACACACCTCCCCCCAGCTTCTCCACAATGTTATTTATAAAAACAATTGAAGAGGATCACTTCCAACACCTATCCCTGTGGCACCGAGTTAGTAACTCAGCTGTTCCCTGAGTGTCTAAAATTTTCCACCACCCTTTGTCTCCAATCCTTCAACCAGTTTGATTCCCAGCTTATCACTTTGTCCCTCACCTCCGGACTGCTTAGTTCCTTAGCTGGCTTCCTGTGCAGCACAGTGCTGAAAGCCCTACTGAAGTCTAGATAGGCCACATCCACTGCTCTCCCTTGATCCATCTCCCTACTAATCTAGTCAAAGAACTCTGTGAGAACAGTCAGACACGACCTCCCCCTGTGAAACCATGCTGCTGGCCATCCTCATCCCTTCAGGACGGGACTTCTGTCCTTAGTGGGAGATGCAAATGCTACTTGGATAATCATTTCAACTAGCTAGAGGGTGACTGTGTTTGCAAGAGAGGCAGGAATTGCCTATCTGATACATGATGGAGAAACAGGGAGGCAGGGCCCAAGGAGAAGGTCCTCCCCTAGGCAGGGGCACAAAAAGGAAAGGGTGCAGACAGTGCAGAGGGCAAGTATGGTTTAAGCCAAGGATGCAAAAAGAGAAAAGTAAAATAAACAAACATTTTTCAATACTGAATGTTTGCTTGCTGATATTAGCATCGGACTTGCAGGAGTTAGACAGATGCAGAATAGGAATAGCAGTGAAGTATTGAACTCAAACCAACCCCACCTCCACCCTGCAGGGATGGACAGTCATAGGGTGTGCCTTTGGGTCATCACTCATAATGCTCACAGCATTTCACCTCACCCTATCATGTAGACAGTGACATTGTTGAGGTGTACTGGGGAACTGAGTTTACACACCCCATTCCATAAGGACATACGCTTGAAATGGATGCAGTATTGAAGAATGGGGTGAAGTCTGGGTCCGAAGAGTCCAAGGCACACCTCGATGCCAGTCACTGGCTTTAAGGTAGGGGGTGGGGTTGGAGGTGGAATGGTGTGAGCATTATAGACGGCAATCACAAGGCACACCCCTGATGCCTATCAGTCTGTATAGGGTGGAATGTTATGGTTAGAAACCCTAATGCCCTGGGTGTCTGTTGGTATTTGCACTACACATTTTCAACATGGCCTTTTTTTGACCCCCCCCACCTCATGAAAGCATTTGGGACCTCTTCTCATGAACACTGGCACTGTGATTTTGTTAATGTGTCCCAAACTTTGATTTTCCACAGCAACCATGCCATTGGGCACGATGTGAAGAATTACAGATGTGCCATTCATAGGGAGGTGTGAAGAGATAGCAGCGTTGAAAAATCTGGAGTGAAAATATTAAAAATGCTCGAACTTCCAAGCGTATGTGGAAACTGTGCAATGCATGCTCATAACAGTCATTTAGTGGAATTATTTCACTAAATTTTCAAAATAGGCATTTTGTGACCTCTGCTCAAGAACACTGTCATATGATTTTCTTAATCTGCCCCGAACATTGATTTCCCACAGCAACCATGCCATTGTGCACCAAATGTGAAACACACATTTGGGCAAGATGAGAAAAATGACAGCTATGCTGTTCATAAGGAGGTGCAAAATGGGCAATGCTGAAAAGTCTGAGTGGCGATACATATTTCTGGTTACGAGTATGCGTGGAACTGCTCAATGCACGCCATAACATAGTCATTTTATGGACTTGTGTCACCAAATTTTCAACATATGCATTTTAGAACCTCTGTTCATGAACAGTGTCACTGTGATTTTCTTAATCTGTTCTGAACACTGATTTCCTCAGAACTGCGCTTATTCTGTGTTGGAAGTGTGAAAACACATTTTGGCCAGGATGTGAAAATGACTGCTGCACTGTTCATAAGGAGGTGTGAAAAAATACCAATTTTGAAAATCTGAGTGAAAATATTACAAATTCACAAGATTCACGAGTCTGCACAATGCTCGTAACAAAGTCATTTTTGGAATTTTTCACCAAATTTGCAACACAGGCTTTTTGAAAGCCCACCTCATGAACATAACAGTGACACTATTGTTTATTAACTGGTCCTGAAAGGTGATTCCACGCAGTGACCGTGAAATCACCTTTTAGAACTGAATAATGCCATGATAGTGACTGAATTCATAAGGAGGATGCCCAAGAACCCAACGTTGAAAATTTGGTGCAAAAAGTCAAAAAAATGGCTGAGATAGCCACATAAGTTGAAAAAAAAAAAATTTATGCCATTACACAGGTTACTGGCATTTCTTCAGTTTACGGCCGGCTTTGAAGAGTGCAGACGTGTTCCCAGTCCACTAAAGATCGTTGCGCCAGGCTCCAGAGGTAAGTATGGGATGAGGTGTGTGGGAGTGGGGTACAGAGAGTGGGTAATGGGTTGGGAAGGCACAGAAACAGCGAGGGACCATTTTCTTTTTTTACAAGGTTTTAAAAAAAGACAATGCAAACACTTTTGGCACACTGGGGTGTGCTCTCAGCATGCCACCTGGATGTTTGTTGGGGGAGTGGTGCTGACAGGGACTGGGCACCCCTGTCGGCCATACAGTGTGCTGGGGGGCACATGAACATGCTGGGGTGGGCTGCCAGCATGCTACCTGGGTGTTTGTTGGGGGGCTGGAGCCGATGGGGATTAGGCACCCCTGTCAGCCCATACAGTGTGCTTGGGGGGGAATGCATGAGACGAGGGGGATTGGGCACCCACTCTGTACACAACAAATGGGTGGGCACATCATGCTGATGGGGCTTTGGCTACCCTTTCAGCAAATGAACTGGAGTGGGGGCATGCCAATAGGGGGATTGGGCACTCCTGTCACCTTTAACAGGGACTGTGACAGTTGGTGGCCATCCATCGGCTTCCGTGGGGACTGTGAGAGGCCCATGGAGAAGTCATCACCATGTTTATTGAATGGGGACACAAGACAATGCAGCTGTAATTGGCTGCTGTAATCAGGTTCTGCCCTGCAAAAACAGGTGATTGCTGATGATGGGGTGCTCCCTGATTGCAGTGGCCAGTTTGTTTCAAGTTGGTGGCAAGCTACACTACTGCTGTCATGGACAGCGTGATTTTCTATTGGTGCTACACAGACTAGCCCCAAAATGGGCTGCTAGGATTGGCAGCAACACTGCAATGCCTTCACAACTCACTACTACAGCAAGCTCCCCCAATATGTTTCTTGTACATGCGTGCAAGCAAACATAAAAAGACAAGAAGCAGGGAGGTTATTATGAGAAAAGGGGTAATTTTCCTTTTGATATTTGTCACATAGTGCTATTTAAAATGCATATTGCTAATCCTATTCTGTTGTAAGCTGTATGCCTTACCCACTTGTAGACACAATCATTCTCACTATATTATTGTTGTATTTTTACTTACTACTGTACCACTGTCTGCCATAACCTTGTCACATATGTACTAAACTGTTCTCTCTTTACTTCACCCTTGTAACCCCCTACCCCAGGGCACATCTGGAATCCAGTGGTACTCCGCTCAGTATGCCTTCCTGGTAAATCTCTTAAATAAATAAATAAATTGGGAGAGACTGGGAGCAGCATAGGCAGTAGGAAAGTTGGGTTGCAGGCAGGGAGACAGTAAGATATGGAACGCCATGTGCACACAATGCAAGGAATCTGGACCTCAAAGCCATCCTGGTGGAGGTTGGCCTGGACTTGGTGGCTGTAACTGAGTCATGGTGCACTGGCAGTCATGACTAGGATATGATCATCCTAGGCTACTCTCTGTTCAGGAGAAACAGGAAGGGCAGAAAGAGTTGTTCTATATGTTATGGGGGGAATCAAGGCTATACAAAACACAGGGGAACCTGGTGTAGAAGGAAGGGTTGGAGATGCTGTGGGCCATTCTAGAGACAGGAGCTTGGGCCACTAACCATACAGGGGTAGTATACATACCTCCAACACAAGTAGAGAACTTGGATAAGGCACTGGTGGAAGCTGTCATAAGGATGGCAGATAACGGAATGGTACTACTAGTTGGTAACTTCAGACTTCCAGATGTGGACTGGAGACTTCCAACTGCAGCCTCAGCAAGGAGTTGGACCATACTTGACTCACATCAGGGGACATTTCTCAGGCAGCTAGCCCATGTACCCAGCTGAGTTAGGGCAGCACTGAACCTTGTGCTTACTAACAAGCAAATAATACAGACATCATAGTTGGCAGTCATCTAGGGACCAGTGATCACCGTGCAGTGTGGTTCAACATTAAAGCAGGTGCCAAAGCAAACCACCCAAAGACAAGGGTCCTGGGCTTTAGGATGGTGGATTTTAAAAAAAAGAAATGGAGGCGTGCCTCAGAGGCTGCCTAGTGAGGAAGAACTGTCAGAGAAGGGTAGAAGTACAGAGGGAAAAAATTAAGGCAAACAGCCTCTGTATGAATCATGTAAGCAAAAGCAAAAAGAAAAGACCATCATGGTAGTCTAAAGAAGTGACCACAGTGGTGAAGGAAAAAGGGTGGCATTCAGTAGGTACAAAGAAATGCAGATGGTAGAAAACACAGAGAGCTACAAAGTAAAATAGGAAAGAAGCAGGTAAGGCAGTAAGGCACGCAAAGGTACAAGCAGAAGAAATGCTATTCAATGGGGTAACTAAAGGATATGAGACTTTCTTCAGACTCATACGTGAGAAGAGAGAAACAAGATGGATAGTAGGAATAAGGAGGATAACTGAGGGAGACTGCACAGGATCATGACAAAGTGAGCACGCAGAACAGGTACGCATTTCCAGCTAAATTTTCACAGTAGAAGGGGAAATGTAACCAGGAGCAGCAGGAAAATGGAGGGGGAGGGGTGAAGTATACACTAGTCCATTTTCAGTGGAAAGAATCCTGGAGGAACTTGCAGATGTGAATGTGTACAAGGCTTGAGACTGGAAGGGATACACTCAAGAGCAATAAAGGAACTCAAGTAGTTGCTTGCTGTGCCTCTGATGACCTTATTCAACAGGTTACTGGAAACAGGCTTGGTTACAGAGGACTAGAGGAGAGCTGATGTGGTCCTGCTCCATAAGAGCAGCAGCAGGATGGAGGCAAACACCTGTAGTTCTGTCAGTCTCACATTAGTCTGTGTGGAAGGTAATGGAAACCCTGTTAAAGGAGAGGTTAGAGGAGTATCTTAAATCTAATGGGCTGCAAGACCAAAGGCAACATGGAATTATGGGGGTGTGGGAGGTCAGGCCAGATGAATCCGACTGACTTCTTTGACTAGTTGACTACGCAACCAGGGAAATAGAATAGGGGAAGGCAGTGGACATTATCTATTTGAACTTCAGCAAGTCTTTCAACACTGTGCCATACAGGAGACTGATAAACTGAGCAGTCTTGGGGTGGGATTCAAAGATGAAATTCCTTCATACTTCCCACAAGTTGCTTTTCTGTTAGCTCCAACATTGTCAATGGGAATTAACACTTCCCCCTTCCCCTTCAGTGATTTATTCTGTCTTGGGGGAGGGGTTAAGTTGGATCAACACAGCAATCCTTCTTACTGGGTAAGGCTTTTTATAGACCATACCTGGATTGGCATATCTTTGTCAGGAATTCTGAATATATATTATTGTTTTACTCCTCAAGCCAGCTTATCTGAGATTTGTGATTTTCAAACACTGTAAGACCTGCCGGAGGTGATGAGACCCTCAACCTTAGGCTCACATTGCCCTACTAGTGTAATGCAATCTAACATGTTGGTTTCTGTCTCCCACCTCAGTTGAACCCCCAAGCTGGGGAGGTGCATCTGGTATACTGACTGACAATGGTAGAGCTTAATTGCATAAATCCTTATTATTGCTGTTAAATGAGATTCTGAGTACCAATGTTCTGCAGGGCACCCCCCCAACCAAACAAAACCAAGGTGGGCCCCTCAAGCCAGGTGGCCCCATACAGGCACGTCCAGGTGAACCAGAGCAGGATAAGATTGATCTCCCAGCTCTGCAGGCAAACCATGACCTTGACGATGAGGAGGGTCAAGATGATGATACCAGGGTCACAAAGAAAATCCTGACCTGAATGTACTTTCTGTTGAAGAAGAGGACCCCTCAAAAGAAGAGGAGGAAGGCAAAGGGACAGAACCTAAGAGAAAGATTCCAATCCCTCCCCGGTTTCATTTATAATCTCTATCCTACCTCGTAATGGAGGCTTGTAGGGCATTACTGTTAAAGGAGATACAGGCCATGGAGGCTCTGGATATGATACTGTCTGCATCTTCTGATGCACTGAGGAGTTTTCCAAACATTGAGCACTATGACTATATTATTAAAACACAAATGGGCAGGCAAGGAACAGAGAAAGCACCTACCCAGATCACAGGTGAGATGTTATCCATTTTTGGAGAATTCCCAGAACTGGGAAACTCCTTACTTGGCAGATTAAGGTATACACAATTCTGTTAAGCACACAACTATACTGACTGAAGGATCTTTGCTCTGAACTGCAATGCAGGATAAGAGAGTGGACACTGTATGCAGAAAAGCCTTTGCCTGCAATGGAGTAAATCTTTGCCCCTCCTATGCATCTTTGTTTCCAGAGCTCTGAGCTCCTGGAGTTCAGCTCTGGGTAGTCATATTAGTATTCATTTATTCATGGCATCCTTTTCTGGAGGCTCAGGGTGCCATTATATAAAACCAGGGCTAACATTAGTCACTTCTATAATTTTGCATTCTAAGTAACAAAATAAAATAAAAAACTACATTAAATACATCTGATAAAAGAAGTGTATATGATACCAAGCCACCCCAAATGCTTGCTGAAACAAACACATTTTCAGGTCCTTTTTAAAGGCCTTCACCAAGGGTCTCTAAACAAAGTTATGCAGGAAGCAGCGAGTTCCAAAGTACAAGCCCTGCTACTTCAAATGCCCAATCTCCTGACATCTTCCGACTTGACCTTGACACTATCATGAGGCCCTCTTCGGTGGAGCAAAGTGGGCAAAAGGGCACATAGGGATGCAGGTGTTCAGTCAGGTAGGTAGCCAGAGCTCAATCTGTGTAGGCCCTCATGGGTCAAAAGACCCAATTTGAAAGAGATACACCATTTGACTGGCAGCCAGTGTAGATCACACATTGCATGGTCTTGGAAGGTGTGTTGGTAACTGGACCTCTTCATTCTGAAGTAGTGCAGCATACCTCCACTGACCACAAGGTAAAGAGTATTACAGTAGTTGAGCCTTGAGGTCACAAATGCATAATCCAACATAACCAGGTTGCCAGGTGGGGATAAGAGACATAAACTGGCTGATTTTTTGCAACTAGAAAAAGACATTCCAGACTACTGCTGATATTTAATCCTCCATTGGCAGACCCTCATCCAAAATGACACCAAGATGTTTCACCTTAGTGGCAGCCACCAGATCAGAGAAAGTGAGACATAGCCTGGTCTCCCCTACTGTAGCTGCCTCGTCCCACACCATGTCCTGGCTCATAAATACATTCCTCCTCTGTACACTTCTTATGTCCCTCCTCTCTGAATGATCAAATGTTTATAATACAGACACTTGCCTGCTCACCCACACCTGGAATCAGTATATGCCCTCCTCTGTGCACTTCTCACATCCCTCCTCTCTCAATGACCAAATGTTTATAATGTAGACACCTGCCTGCTCACCCACACCTGGAATCAGACCATTCCCTCCTCTGTGGACTTCACATGTCCCTACTCGCTAAATGACCAAATGTTTATAATGCAGACACTTGCCTGCTCACCTATGTCTTGAATCAGTCCACTCTCTTCACTGTGCACGTCCCATGTTGCTCCTCTCTCAATGACCAAATGTTTATAATGCAGACACTTTCCTGTTCAAATGAGCCTGGAATCAGTCCATTCCCTCCTCTGGGCACTTCTCATGTCCCTCCTCTCTGAATGGCCAAATCTTTATAACATACACACTTGCCTACTCATCCACGTCTGGAATCAGTCCATTCCCTCCTATGTGCACTTCTCAAGTCCCTCCTCTCTGAATGACCAAATCTTTATAATACACACACTTGCCTGCTCACCCACGTCTGGAATCAGTCCGCTCCTCCTCTGCATTTCTCATGTTCTGCTTCTCTGAATGACCAAATGCTTATAACGCAGATACTTGCCTGCTCACCTACGCCTGGAATTGAGACCAAAGGCTCAATTTTCAAAAGGTGATGCAGGGCTTGCATTAAGACCTGTGTCATACCTGTTGTTTGGTACAGTTTCACCAAACTCCTTTGGCACAAGTGAACCTGATTTTAGTACATCGGGCACAGCTGTAAGTTTTTTCATTTTGCGGCAGCTTACACCAAAGACTTGTCTCAAGCCCCATAAAAAGAGTACCCCCAAATGGTGCAAGTTAGGCCAGGGAAAAGCGGGCCTAACTTGAGGTATTTGGTGATCGGAATTGAAACTCCCGATTGCTGGCCAGAAGAATGCACAAGCTGCGAGTGCCACATGCTCAGCACACCAGGGACTTGCAACATTCTCAGGCTTTGAAAATCGTGCCCCATGTGACTCCAATCTCAGTATAATCTCATATCAGTTATAACAGTGATGTTTCTTTCTAAAATACTTACTGGCTTTACTCCTTTCAAGCTTTCTGACATTACAGTCTACTTGTAATTCCATATCAGCTCCCCTTCCAACTGTTTTTCCTTTTCTTCCCAACTTCCTCACAATCACAGCTGAAAGAAATCAAATATAAACACATTAGGTAGTCATCTACAATACTTACTGGTGGAAATGACTTCAAAGTGATCCTTCTGCTCTGCAGTCTTTTCCACCTTCACATCAACAAAAGGGAGTTTATCATTCCTGTCTTCCTCCTCCAGATTAACGAAAGGGAGTTCATCATTCTTCTCTTCCTCCTTCATATCAACATAAAGGAGCTCTCCAGTCCCCTCTTCCACATCAACAGAAGGTGATTTGTCATTCCCCTCGTCCACCTTCACGGCAACAAAAGGGACTTCTTCATCCCTCTCAGACAGCAATAACAATTGCTCATTTGGGACACTGCAGTCTGTACATTAAAAATCACAAGACAATACAAATGTTACTTATAATTAGAGCTACATAAAGATAAAAACGACTTCCAAGAATATATGTATTGTACCAGTTGTTGCTTATAGCTGAAAACTGATTGATGATGGTTCATACACACAACACTTTTTATGGCAGCAGCCATCTCTAAAGCCAGATGATTAATTTCTACACTTACATATTCCTGCACACCCTGTCCTCTCCATATTTACATATCCCTATATACTCATATATTCCTGAACCCCTTTTCTCTCCATACTAATGTATGTCTACACCCCATTCAATTCATTCTTACATATTTATGTACCTCCTGTTCTCTCCATATTTCCATATTCCTATACACACTGTTCTCTGCACATTTACATAACCATGCACTCCAGTTCTCTCCATACTTACATATTCCTGTGCACACTGCTCTCTGCATATTTGCATATCCATGCATTCCAGTTCTCTCCATATTTCCATATTCCTATACACACTGTTCTCTGCACATTTACATAACCATGCACTCCAGTTCTCTCCATACTTACATATTCCTGTGCACACTGCTCTCTGCATATTTGCATATCCATGCATTCCAGTTCTCTCCATATTTACATATTCCTGTACACACTGTTCTCTGCACATTTACATATCCATGCACTCCAGTTCTCTCCATACTTACACATTCCTGAACCCTATGTTCTCTCCATACTTACATATTCCTACACCCCATCATTCTCTCCATACTTACATATTCCTGCACTCTGTTCTCTTCCTACTTATATATTTCTCATGCCATGTTCTCACCATGCTTACATATTCCTGCACCCGTTATTCCATATTTACATATTCCTGCACTCCTGTTCACGCCATACTTAAGATATTCCTGCACCCGTTCTCTCCACATTAACATATTACTGCACACACTGTTCTCTCCATACTTAATATTCCTGCACCCACTCTTCCCTCCATATCACATTTTCCAGCACCTCCTGTAATCTCCAAACATATTCCTGAACCTATTTTCTCCATATTTACATTTTCCTGTAGCCTCTGTTCTCTCTACAGTATATTTACACATTCCTGCATCACGTTTTCTCCATACTTGCTTATTCCTTCACACCCCCCATGGTTTTGCCATACTTACAGCACATATTCCTACATGCCTGTTCTCTCCATATTCACATGTTCCTGCACCCCATGTTCTCACCATAGTTGCAGTCCAAATTCCTGCCCCCGTGTTCTCACCATACTTACAGTTCATATTCCTGCACCCATGCTCATTGCATACTTACATATTTCTACACTGCTGTTCTCTCAACACTTCCATATTCAGTCAACCTAGTTCTCTTCATATTTATGTATTCCTGTACCCCTGTCCTTGTTCTTACATATTCTTAAACCTTTGTTCTCATCATACTTTACATATTCTTCCAGACCTGTTTTCTCCACACTTACATATTCCTGCACTCCCTGTTCGCTCCATACTTACATATTCCTATATTGTCTGTTCTCTCCATACTTAATTTTCCAGCACCCCTGTTCTCTACACCTACATATTCCTGAACTCATTCTCTTCATACTTACATTTTCATGTACCTCTGTTCTTCCATACATACATATTCCTGCACCCCATGTCTCTCTATACTTGCATAGTCCTCCAGGCACCTCATGTTCTCACCAGACATATAGTCCATTTTCCTGTATGCCTGTTCTCACCATACTTACAGATGTGACAGCCAGGATACAAGCAGAGATACTGCAGAATATCACAGAATGCTGCAGTTTACTGCAGGGACCATTGTAAGTCAATGGCAATTAAGCCATTTTGTCATGCAGGATTTTGTAAAATGTCATTACTGCAAGTTACTGTGCTTTGTCATGGCTGACTCCACTGTAATATATTCCTGCACTCTGTGTCTCACCATACTTACAGTCCATATTCCTATACCCATGCTGTATGCATACTTACATATTTCTACACTCCTGTTCTCACCATACTTACAGTAGATATTCCTGCACCTCTGTTCTCTTAATTACTACATATTCCTGCACCTCCGTTCTCTTCATACTGACATATTCTGATACCCCATCCTCTTAATTCTACATATTCTTACACCTCTGTTCTCATCATACCTACATGTTCTTCCAGCCTGTTTTTCCACACATACATATTCCTGCACCTCCTGTTCTCTTCATATGTACATATTCTATCCTAACTTTGTTTTTTCTCTTTAGACATTTCCTGAAGAGACTAGGTCAAAACATAGATTTTAACTCTATTTTCAGCATGCATTTATTATAACTATTTTGTTTTGTTTTTAGACCACATGCTGACGCAGTGCCTTGTTGTTACATTTTGTATGCTAAATTTGCTGTGACCCACTATGCCTAATCTGAAATCTCTTCTAAACTCTCTACAATAATCCTTCATTTCATCTATGTCTGCATTCCCTTCTCATATTTTTAAGTCTTCTCTTGAATTATTTTCTGCCTTTAGCTCAAAGGCTAAACTCTGCAATCACTTCCAGTTTCTTTCCAAATGCCTCCACCTGGTTATTATTCCTAAAGGTTCCCGTTAGAAATTCCATCCTTGTTCATTTGGATCTGAGATGCATGTTTCCTCTACTAATACATTTTTGAAAACTTTCTCTAGGAAACTTATCATGAATACCATTCTCTCCATTAAAACACAGCTGATCTCTGTGGACAAAACCATTCAAAGGCAAAAGGATTTCCTGCAGCGAATGGCTCCCCATAACCTTCCTTTTATTAAGCACTGCATCCAAACCTTAACTCCACCTCTTTCAGCTCCTCAAAGACACCAAATCTGCAAAACTCCAGTCTCTCTCTCAGCAGATGAGCAACCAACATGAGCCCTCAAGTCAGACACAACCTAACAATTTGGCATTTTGTATTCCTCCAGACCTTCCCCAACACAAGATGAGCCATCACTCCTTAGCAAAGGTCTCTTTCCTGTGCCCACTCCCAGATATCTTGATGCACCCCAGGTTCAAGTTGATCTGCAGTGCTTCTATCATAGTGTACAACTAACAGCTCATTTTTCTACTGAGACTCCTCTTCCCGCAGATGATGACAGTATCACCAGAACAATCAACAATATCAATCCCCAGCAAAGTGCATGGACACCCTCTCCAGGACATTTTGCTGCTGTTGATTATTTTGTTAATCAATGCATGGAAAACACCACTAATTTCAATCTTCATTGCAGGCACAACCCTTCCAGCCTGACACCTGGTGAGCTTGCAGCCCTCAGATCTCTGCAATGCAGGAATGACACTGTTATTAATCCAGCTGATAAGAGAGGTGCTGCTGTGGTCTGGCAAAAAGAGCTATACATCACTGAAGCCACACAGCAACTCACCGACACCAGGTTTTATTCTTCTCTTCCACAGGACCCCACTGCTGACTATCAGACTGAGGTCACCATCATCATCACCTTTGCTATTGAAAACAAACAGCTCCCCATTTCTGTTAAAAGACTCATAGTTTTGCTTCCCCAGACATCCAGGTTTTATCTCCTTCCCAAAATCCACAAAACAGGTAACTCTGGTCAACCTATTGTGTCTGCCTGTTCCTGCCCCACATCCCAGATTTTTGCATTGTTGGACAGCCTCATGAGACCCCTCATTGAGTCCCTGCCCTCCTATGTTAAAGACACTAACCATATTCTCCAGTTATTTGACAGGTTCAGATTCAGTGACTCTCATCAGCTCATCTTCACCATGGACATCAAATCTCTTTACGCAGTGATCCCCATGATGGTGGCCTGACAGCTTTGCAGCATTTCTTGAATAAGAGGGAGGTCCAGCAGCCACCCACACATACACTAACTCATCTGGCAGAACCTATTCTTACACTCATTTAATAGTTTTTCTCAGCAGGTCAGTGGAGTTGCCATGGGTACCAAGATGGGTCCCAGCTTTGCTAATCTGTTTGTGGGTTGGGTGGAGGAATGTTTTTTTCTCTCATTCATGGGGACTGTGCCTGAGCTGTACAAACGCTACATAGATGATGTGTGAGGGCCACCTCCTGCTCCAGGAAGACCCTTCAAGTCTTCCTTGACACGTTTACCATGGCCCAGCCTTCCATTCAATACACTGTTGAAGTATCCTCCTCTACACTGCCTTTTCTGGATATCCCACTGTCAGTGCAGAAAACTGGTCTGAAGACATCCATTTATTACAAACCTACTGACTCTCACATTTGTCTCCTCCACAGCTCCTTCTATCCTAAACATGTCAAGAATGGCCTGCCTTATTCACAGTTTCTTAGACTTCAGAGGTTATGCAGTGAAGAGGAGATTTTGTTGAGCAGCCCCAAATAATGCACAGTTTTTTTTATCAACAGTGGATACCCTAAAAGCATAGTGGACAGAGCACTCGGGTCAGTAATATGCCATGTAACCTTGACCCACCGCAGGAAGGATACTGTCACGCAAGAACAATGGCGAATTCCAATAGTGCTTCCTTTCCATCTGAGCACACCTTCTCTTCACAGGATCATCACTAGTAATTTTTCCATTTTGCAAACTGACCCTAACATTGGTGCTTCCTTTACAGAACCACCTATTGCCTCATACCGCTGGCCACCTAACCTGTAGAATCTCCTGGGTAAAAGCAGCCTACTTACTCCTAACAGTTCCTCCCTATCAGGTACCAAACCAGGACTCACTGCTACACCTACAAATTTGTTTCAAGTGTGACTGAAATTCAGGGGCCTACAGATGTTTTTCACATCACCAAGGAGTTCTCATGCACCACCACTAATGTGCTATATTGTATTCTTTGCAGGAAGTGTACAACTATTTACATCGGAGAGACTGGCAGGCAACTTGCTGACCATTTCAGGGAACATTACAGAGCAGTCAGTAATGGTGAAACTGCTAAACCCATGGTATCCCACTTTATCTCCAGGGACCACAGTGTCAATGACCTTTCTGTTTGTGTCCTTCAGCAGGGCTTCTGGGATTCTGACCATTGAAAAAAACATGGAAGCCAAGTTGATCATCCGCCTTGGCTCCCAGCAGCCCTCTGGTTTAAATGATAGACTTAATTTCCACTAACATCTTTCAGCCACCCCTTATTTTCCCTAAAGTCTGTATATATCTGTACACATTTAATTTATTTTCATTTCCACCATAAATCCCCATCTCTGTCTCCTTCCCCCCACATTTGTCACCTTTCAGCCTTCTTACTGGGCCCTGTTAATTAGTCCTCACCTGGGGACTTCTCTAGCTCTTTCACTCCTATTTTGCTTTATCTTTCTCATCATCACCTTTTTGTTTCACAGATTCTCTCAATCTTGCCACTTATCACTTCTTCTCCCTGAGCCTTCCCTTTTCTCTTTCTAGATTTATATATATCCCTCATTTTACCTCCCCTCTACACCAACTTTGTTTTTTTTTCTTTTAGATTTTTCCTGAAGAAGACCTAAGGTCAAAATGTAGATTTTTAACTCTATTTTCAGTGTGCATTTATTATAACCATTTTGTTTTGCTTTTACACCACATGCTGCCGCAGCACCTTGTTTTGGTTTTTACATTCTCCTCCAGTCAGCCTTCCCTGCCCACAGCACCCAGTGAGTGCCAGGGCAACGCTCCGCCAGCGGGTGGTCAGTGACCGCAAGGCCGACCCAGGGGACCATGAGGCCAGGAGAGACAGCCAGGAAAGGTATGGGAAAGCCGCGGCCAATCGGGAGTCGAGCACTGACTAAGTCTTGCAGCCGATTGGCCCTCCTGCTCCATAGACTTCTGTTGTTCAAATTTACACTGCTGAAAGCTATCCTGAAAATTGTGATTTTTGCCTATACTGTCCTAAAAAAGAGCTGTTTTCTTGTTAAAGTTAGAGTGTTTTGGGAATCTGTTAAAGTTTGTGCTGAAATGTAAATTGCAGCCCTTTTGTGGGATTTCTAGTGAGCCAGACACTACGGCGCTACAGGCCCCCCCAGCCTTTTGTTGTGTAAATTTTAAGCACACTGTTCTGCAGAAACATTTGTTTTCTGCAATTTTATTAATTGCTGTTCCTTCCTGTGTCTCCCTCCAGTCAGCCTTCCCTGCCCACAGCACCCAGTGAGCGCTGGAGCTCCGCTCCGCCAGCGGGCGGTCAGCGACCAAAAGGCCGACCCAGGGGACCACAAGGCCAGGAGAGAGAGCCAGAAAAGTATGGTAAAGACGCAAAATTTTGCCCACCCGCCTCTTCCCCTCCTTGTGTATTACTTTTACAGGCATCTTCCCACTGATTTCTCATCTCCTGCCCCCAGCGATATTTTAACCAATAATCTGTCCTTAGCCCCTGCAGTGCCACCTAATCAGCAGTCCTTCCTCTGTTCTCACTGTAGATAACCACGAATACCGCCTTCACAATGGGGCGACTCCTCTTATTATTTCACCCCGATCCATACCACACTAAACAATGTGACCCTCCAGCCTAGCCTCTCTGTTTCACCTTCAGTGGAAAATGACCGGATCCTCACATATGCCCTACCAATGCCACATCACAATCAGTGGGGTAATCCCCAAAAAGGGACGCAACTTGTCATGTATTTATTCTGCTCGATGCTCCACTATTGGGTATACAGTTCCCCCTTATACCTGCCCACCAAATTGATACTCTGTGACACGGTACAAAGTCGCAACCCCAATTGGAATACCTCAAAACAATGGGCACTGAGCAAGAAAAGGAAGGCCAAAGACAGTCCCCTCTTCCTGTCTCTCAAAACCCATATGAAACTTTTATTCTTTTTGCTGATCTGTATTGGTAATGTGGAAATCAATCCAGGCCCTCTGGAGTGCATCACCTCCCCAGCAGACCTAGCCTCCACCAAAGGACTAAGTTTCCTACATATCAATGCATGCAGCCTCCTGAAAAAGCTCTCATTAATACAAGCCTAGGTTGCCCATACCTTGCCAGACTTTCTTGTAGTATCCAACATGGCTCAAACCTGCCACAGCAGATAGGGAGGTAAATCTACCCAACTACCAAATATTCAGAGCGGATCGCCTGACAAGGGGCGGTGGAGTAGCTATATATGTAAAGTCAAATATATCTGCATCCTGCCTTAGTGCAACATCGATGCCCAAAGAATTTGAATGTATATCCCTCAAAATAACTCTCTCCAATACGGCAGCTTTTCAGCTAGTTGGCTGCTACAGGCCCCCCTCTGCTGACCACAAACTTTTATCCCACCTGGGGAACCTAATCAAACCGGGCCCTGAAGAACTCATAATCCTAGGTGATCTAAACCTAAACTGGCTCTCCAAGACAGCTGCACCTCTAGTATCATTCTGTGATACACATGGGTTTACACAATTGATAAATGAACCAACAAGAATCAATTTAAAGAATAGAAGTAATAGCACCCTACTTGACATCATTCTGGTAAACAAACTCCACCTATTCACACACACTGGAGTGCTTTTCAGTGACATAAGTGACTACTGCCTCATTGCAGGAATAAGATCATCCGGCAAACCAGCAACCCCAGTAAAATTCCTTCTGAGGAGATCCAAGAAAAAACTCAATATTGAGGGATATCTCCATGACCTAACTCACTCCACATGCTGGCAGGAGTTTTACTTTACACATTCTGTGGAAATAGCGCACCAGGTGTTAAACAGCATATTAATAGGTGCCCTTAACACTCATGCACCAATCACTAGTGTTAGAACAAAAAACAAATCTTGCCGCTGGTTTTCAGCTGACCTTAAAACTGCACTGCTGGAAAGAGACAAGCTATAGAAACTGGCAAGGAAGACCAAGAACCCAAATGACTGGATGCTGTTTAGGAAGACCAGAAATAGTTGCACCAAGAAAGTAAGGGATGCAAAGGCTGCCTTTTATATGGCTGAACTTGATGCCTCCTACCACAATCCTGCTAGATTCTGGGGCACCATTAAGGGGATTTTAGGGCAGGATTCTAGCACCTCTCCATCTCAAGTGCACCATAATAAGGGTACTATCTCTGATAAAATGGAAGTACTGGATGCTTTCAATAATCATTTCACAACTGCTGGCATTGCTTTTGACACCTCTCCAGCTAATCTACTGCGTGCACAACTAAACTCCCAGTATGCTGAAGCTCAGAGGGCTGATTCTTCCTTCTCCTTCAAACCAGTACTGCTGAAGCAAGTAGAGGATCTAATGCTGCAATTGGATACTAAAAAAAGCACAGGTGCAGACTCTCTTGACCCCTATTTTCTAAAAATTGCAATTCATGTGCTTGCAGTTCCTTAACACATCTTTTTAATCTATCATTAACCTATGGCTCTATTCCTACTATGGAAAACAGCCCAGTGTTTCCCTTCTAAAATCAGGGGACCCCATGGACCTCAACAACTACAGGCCCATATCCATTCTTCCAGTGCTATCCAAGATGCTAGAGAAATTAGTGAGCATCCAGTTAAGAGATTACCTTGAAGATACTAATCTCTTAAATCCAGCTCAATCTGGGTTTAGGGCCAGACACAGCACTGTCTCTGCACTGGCCAAAGTCACAAATGACTGGCAAACCGAATTATCCTGGACTCCCTTCAGGGTGCCTTCCTCAAGCAACTGGTCATGGAACCAACTCAGCAGAAGGCAACACTGGACCTTGTGCTCACAAACAGGGACAGTGTGATGGGGGTAACAGTGGGGGAGCACCTGGGGAACAGTGACCATCAGTCATTGTGGTTTGAAATCACAGAAAGAGCAGAACCAAACCACACAAAAACACAATCCAACTAGCTGAAAATCTGTATCCTGGATTTTAGGGGGGCAGACTTTGAGAAAATGGGGAGATACTTGAAAGAGGCATTAAGGGGAATGGGACAGGAATCAGGGGTTGAGGAACAGTGGGCAGTATTTAAAATGGGGATTACAAGAACAACAGAATTATGCATTAAGCAGGTTAGCAAGAGGAAAAGGAAGAGGAGACCATTATGGTTTTCCAAAGAGGTAGCAAAGCAAGTGAAAGCCAAAAAGATTGCATTCAGGCAATACAAAAAGACACAGGCAGAAGGGGATAGGGAGAAGTACCAGGAGAAGCAAAGGGAGGCAGGGAGGTTAGTAAGGGAAGCCAAAGCTCAGACAGAAGAACACATTGCAAAATCAGTGGGTAGAGGGGACAAAACCTTTTACAGGTACATAAGTGAAAAAAGAAAGACAAAGGGAGGGATAGTGAGACTGAAGGGGGAGAATGGGGGCCATGTGGAGGATGACAACAGTAAAGCTGACATATTGAACAGGTATTTCTGCTCAGACTTTACTGAGGAAGAGGAGGGTAATAGGTCTGAAGGGAGTACAAGGGGTGAGAATGGTGCAGAAATGGACACAAGTCCCTTTACAATGAGAAAGGGTCCTGAAGGAACTGGAAGTAATAAGAGTTGATAAAGCAATGAGGCCAGATGGGTGCACCCAGGGTCCTTAAGAACTAAGAGAGGTGGTGGCTGAACCTCTGGCTATCCTGTTTAGCCGATCACTGGAAACAGGGAGGTACCCAAAGACTGAGGACAGCAGATGTAGTCCCCTTATACAAAAGTGGGAACAAAGAGGCAGCAGAACTACAGACCAGTCAGCCTCACCTCGGTAGTGGGGAAGATCATGGAAGCACTACTGAAGGAGAGATTGGTGGAACATCTGGTTGTCAATGGACTACAGGACCCAAGGCAGCATGGTTTCACCAGGGGAGGTCATGTCAGACCAACCTCGTTGAATTTTTTGACTGGGTGACTAGGGAGGTGGATCAGGGAGGGCAGTGGGCATGGCCTATCTGGACTTCAGCAAGGCCTTTGACACTGTGCCACATAGAAGACTATTACACAAATTGGGGAATATGGGTGTGGGCAGGACAGTAGTGTGGTGAGTAGGTAACTGGCTGGGTGGCAGGACACAGAGGGTGGTGGTAAATGGCTGTCACTCCACAGAGGGAAGAGTGACCAGTGGGGTACCACAGGGATCAGTGCTGGGACCGGTCCTATTCAACATCTTCATCAGTGACATTGCGCAGGACCTAGAAGGCAGAATGTCACTGTTCGCTGATGACACAAAGCTCTGTAACAGAGTAGACACACCAGAGGATGTAGACAGAATGAGAAGGGACCTGCAGAAACTTGAAGAATGGTCAGGGGTTTGGCAGTTGAAATTCAATGCAAAGAAGTGCAAGATAATGCATATGGGGCACAAAATCCCTGGCACAATATATCAGTTGGGGGGTGAGGATATAGCATGCACCAAGCAGGAAAGGGATCTTGGGGTTATCATCTCTGATGACCTCAAGGTAGGGAAACAGTGTGACAAGGCAGCAGGTAAAGCAAATAGGATGCTGGGATGTATAGGCAGGGGCATCACCAGCAGGAAAAGGGAGGTCATAATTCTGCTATACAAGACACTAGTGAGGTCCCACCTGGAGTACAGTGTACAGTTCTGGAGACCATCTACTTACGTAAGGACATAGACAGGGTAGAAAAGGTTCAGAGGAGGGCAACAAAGATGGTGCATGGATTGCATCACAAGTCCTATGAAGACAGGTTGAAGAAACTGAACATGTACTCCCTGGAAGAGAGGAGGAAGAGAGGGGATATGATAGAGACATACAAGTATCTTACAGGGAGGAACAGGGTGCAGGAATACACTATTTTTAAGCAAAAAAGATGTTCCAGGACTAGAGAGCATGGGATGAAGTTGGAGGGAGGACGATTCAGAGGAAACATGAGGAAAAATTTCTTCACAGAATGGGTGGTGGACAAGTGGAACACCCTGCCAGAGGGAGTGGTGGGGGCTGAAACAATCACGGGATTTAAGAATGCATGGGATATACATAAAGGAATTCTGGAGGTCAGGGGTAAGGGACAACAGACTTCTAGGAAAACATAAACTGAACTTATAAGCTCAAATGGGCAGAATGGGTGGGCCATAGGCCCTTATCTGCCGACACTGTCTATGTATCTATGTATCTATGACAAAAACAATAGTGTCTGTGCTTTATTCCTTGATCTAAGCAAGGCATTCGACACAGTGGACCATGAGCTGCTACTCTCTTCATTGCACTCCATAGGCTTAGACCCACCCTCTCTTAAGTGGTTCAGGTGTTACCTTACTGATAGGTCACAGCAGGTGAAAGCTGAAGGTGACCTATCCTCACTAAAACCACTTCTAAGAGGAGTTCCGCAAGACTCTATCCTGGGCCCTATCCTTTTTGCCATTTACATTAACAATATTGATTCAAATCTCACCAAAGCCAATGTTCACCTTTTTGCAGAAGACACTGTTTTGTATGTCAGTAACCCATCGCCTGCAATGGCCTGTGAAATTTTACAAGCAGAATTCTCCCTTTTGCAACATCTCCTCACTAAGCAATCTTCCCCAGCTATCCACTATCCTTGGAGAAACCCTGGACTATGTAGAAAAATTCAAATACTTAGGGGTGTGGATTGATAGCAGGCTTGACTACACACATCATATTGAAGAAATTCTGAAAAAACTTCGCCAGAGGCTCGGCCTATCCTTCAGAATAAAACACTTCCTAACCAGAGACTCAAGGATGAGGCTAATCCAGGCCTCATTTCTTTCACTTAATGATTATGCAGACTTCCTTTATGGTCATTATCCTATCTCCTATTTAAGCAAATTGGATACCCTGTACCACAGAGCACTAAGGTTTATTACAGATCTTCCATTCAACACTCATCATTGCTCTCTCTATGCTGCAGTTGGATGGGCATCCCTAAACCGCAGAAGGAACAGAAATGCTGCGCTATGGATTTACAGAGCATTGTCTAATTAACTTCCAACTTATATTTTAGACTGCTTTACACTGGTCACAGCTAGTTCCTATACCCTAAGAAGCAACAATTTCATCACGCTCAAGATACCTGAAGTCTACACCCGGCATGGGAGGTCTGCAATCAGCTACTCTCGAGCTATGGCATGGAATACTCTACAGAAGACCCTAAAGTTGACCAATCTTATACCTCTAGCATTCTTTAAAAAGTTCTGCATAAGTCTCTTCGCAGAGAAATGCAATTGCTATCACAAGACCTAGTCTAGTCACATTCACAACCCTCCCGCTTCCAGTCAGCAACCATAATTGGCAGCTCTCCCTTAAATTATCCCCATAGTTTTCCCTCCCATGCAACCCCCTTATTATGGTAGCTCAGCCCCCTATAATACCATTTATACAGTTTTGCTTCCCCTGACTATGATCTTCCCACTAACTCCTGGCACTTACCTCAACCCCACTACTCCCCCATACCCTACTATTAGCCCTAGTCCCTGTCTGAGTCCCCCACCAGCCCTTCCATGTCACTTGTCAGAGGCTGTAATCACCACTTTTTTTGCAGTCAGTCAAACACTATATCTGTCTGTCTGCTTTAGCTTGCCCTGGAGCCTGTAATTCTGGGTACCTTATGTTGCGTGCTTGCTTTGACCCCTCTACTGGGATTTGTACATACTGGACTTTTCTAGTGTAATGTTCTTATATCCTACCTTGTCCTGTTATGTTTTAATCAACCTCTGTCCTTGGATTATTGTATATATGTTTATCTTACTTATCTGTGTATGCAATTACAAGTGTTTTTGTATATATCTGCTTATGTACCAACCATTGAACCTTGACCTTATCAGGTCCATCTTGTAAATGAGCTTTGCTCAATGATATCCGCCTGAATAAATAAAGATTTGATGATGATGATGATGATTCCTACATTGCCTGCTCTCTCCATACTTACATTTTCCAGCACCTCCTGTCCTCTCCATATTTATATATTCCTGAACTCATTCTCTCTATACTTGCATATTCTTCCAGGCACCCCATGTTCTCACTATACATACAGTCCATATTCCTGTATGCCTGTTCTCGCCATACTTACAGATGTGACAGCCAGGATGCAAATACAGATATACTGCGGAATGTCGCAGAATGCTGCAGTTTACTGCAGGGACCATTGTACGTCAATGGCAATTAAGCCATTTTTGTCATGCAGGATTTTGTGACATGTTATTACTGCAAGTTACTGTGCTTCATCATGGCTGACTCCACAGTACATATTACTGCACCCCATGTTATCACCATACTTACAGTCCATATTCCTGCCCCCATGTTCTCACCATACTTACAGTCCATGTTTCTACACCCCATGTTCTCACCATACTTACAGTCCATATTCCTACCCTCATATTCTCACCATACTTACAGTCCATATTCCTGCTCCCACGCTCTATGCATACTTACATATTTCTACACTCTTGTTCTCACCACACTTACATATTCTGGCATCTATGTTCTCTCCATACTTGCATATTCCTGTATGCACCCCATGTTCTCACCATACTTACAGTAGATATTCCTGCACCCCTGTTCTCTTATTACATATTTTTGCACCCCTATTCTCTCCTTACTTACACATTCCTGTACCTCTGGTCTCTCCATACTTACATATTCCTGCGCCCACCATTCTCTCCATACTTACATATTCCTGCACCCCTGTTCTCTCCATACTTACATATGCCTGCACCTTTGTTCTCTCCATATTTACATTTTCCTGCACCCCACCATTCTCTCCATACTTACTTATTCATGCATCCTGCCATTCTCTCCACATGTACATATTCCTGCACTTCTGTTCTCTCCATACCTACATATTATGGCACCCCTGTTCTCTCCATGCTTACATATTCTGGCATCCCCTGTTCTTGTCATATTTACATATCATGCCAGTCCTAAATGGTCTTCACTGGCTGCCAGTGAGGTTGCAGATTTGCCTCCTAGTTCAGATTACTGATCTATAAAGCCCTGCATGTCCTGGGGCCTAGCTACCTGCATGACTTACTGTCTGCCTACCAACCCTCCCCAACCACTCTGTTCCTCTGAAGATGGCTTCCTCCAGTTCCCAGGCCCTAAATGAAATAATCTGGTGAGTAGGTTGTTTTGGTTACTGGTCCAACCCTGTGGATCTAGCTTTTAGGGTCTCAGAGCGGCACCTTGAGAGAGCTCTTGCAGCAGGCTACACAATAAGGATAATGCCAGCAGGCACTAGGACTGAATGGAACAATTCTAGTTAGCAGTACCCAGTGGGGACCACCCCTTGATGTAGGACTGCCTCCGACATCAGCCAAAGGTATAAAGTGGTGGTCCTAAGCCCCACCTCAGTTCTCCTGCCAGAGACCCAGAAGACAGTACACAGGAGAACCAAGAAGGTTCCAAAGTTCCCAAAAAGGTGAAGGAAAGTTCAGGGAAAAGGTGGGAGGGAAAGCAACGCCTGCTGCAAGAGCTCTTCTTGAAGATCTACTATTATGGTAGGTTCTTACGTAACTGTACTATTTTACTTCAAGTTGGAGCACTTGCAGAAGGCTACACAAAAAAGACTGAGTACCAGGCAGTAGAAGTAACTCAGGTCTGCAAAAGGGAGGAAGGAAAAGATAAGCAGGAACCTCCAAGAAACATAGAAACATAGACTTTGACGGCAGATAAGGACCACTTGGCCCACCCAGTCTGCCCATTTCTCTACCTATTTGATAAGCTGCAGATTCTAGTTAACCAACAGCCTACTTCCTGAAACCACCCCACTATAATTGCCTTATGTCTGTCCCATGCATGTTTGAATTCCCTCACTGTTTTAGACCCCACAACCTCTCCAGGAAGGCATTTCTATGCGTCCACCTCTCTATGTGAAAAAACATTTCCTCAAATTACCCCTGAGCTGTCCCCCCTCTATCTTTAAATTGTGCCCCCTTGTTCTTACACATCTCTTTTTCTGAAAGATGCTACCCTCCTGAACTTTGTTGATTCCTTTCAGGTACTTAAAAGTTTCTATCATGTTCCCCTGTCCCTCCATTCATCAAGGGTATACATATTAAGCTCTCTCAGTCTCTCTTCATATGGTTTCTGATGTAGACCCTGCACCATTTTAGTTGCCCTCCTCTGGACTGCTTCCATCCTGTCTATGTCCTTGCGTAGATGAGGTCTCCAATACTGCACACAGTACTCCAGATGGGGTCTCACCAACTGTCTGTATAGAGGGATAACCACTTCCCTTTTTCTACTTGTGATGCCCTTCCCTATGCGTCCCAGTATCCCCCTGGCTCTCCTTACTAACAGTGAGGGATAACCCCAATCGCGAGCTGAGAACAGAAAATTAGATAACAATTGAAAACGAGACCCAGAAAAGAGAAAACTGAGAAATGTGACTGCCCTGGGGCTACCAGCCCCTGATTCCAAAGAACCCCCTGAAAAAAGTTGGAGTAGCACAAGGACTGGGAGAGATCCTTCTCAAACTCAAAGCCTGACGGGCGTATATTAGTTAGGTGAGATGCGCCCTCTTGTGGTTGTCCCCCGATTCTAACAAGGTATATCAGAGTGGTAATGAAAGCCTGAAACCACTCTGGAGCCTACCAAACTAAAACATGGAGACTGCTCCCATAATCAACAACCCAAAGCTTCCCCCTGTATGCAACCCCCCAAAACTGAGTGTATAATAATGTCCAAACTACACTCCTAAATGAGCCATCCCCAGGACCCTAAAGGGCTTTGCCCTGAGCCAGAATTTACTATAGGAAGCCAGGGCTTAGAAGATAGATAACAATTAGACCCTGTAATGTGTAGCCCAGTTCCAAATGAGAAAAAGAACGAGTTCAATCTCAGTTAGTGGAAAATGCTTTCTCCAAAAGGAAAAAGAATAACAGTTCCAACAGCAGTTGTTAGTGAATCCCGAAACTTTAGAAGAACTCTCAGGTCTCCTGGAATAAATCTGGTAGCATAGATTTAAGGCTTGACAGAGCAGCTTCAGGATCTTCATAGTTAAACCAGGAACCATTTACTGAGACTTGTAACCTGGCTGGATACCCCATCCTGAATTTTAAGCCTGCTGCGATAATCTTAGAAACAATAGGGAGAAATGCTTTCTCCTTCAGACGGACCGAACCAGGGAGATCTTGTGCAATTCTCTACTTTGCCTTCTCCCAACGAACCTCTCGTAGAGCCCTCACTTTCTGAAGAAAATGCTGCTTTTCCAAATAATTCAGGAAGCGGCAGATAATGGGACGGGGGGAGCATCCGGAGAAGGCTTTGGTCGCAGGGACCAGTGAGCTTGCTCTATCATGTACACTGGGCCGAAGGGAGAGGGACCAGCAACCCAATCCACCAGTTTCTGTACAAAAACTACAGCGTACTGGCCCTCTTCCCCTTCTGGTAGCCCTAGTATTACAAAATTACATCTGCGGCTACGGCCCTCCAAATCTTCAAGTTTAGCCTCTAAGCGAGACAATTTCTGTCTCGTTGATGCCAATTCAGGATCCAGGCTTTCCAGCTTCCTCTCCATCGAGACTATTCGAGCAGCATTGTCAGAGACCATGAGGTAAACTTCATCCAATTTTCTTGAGAGGGTTTTCAAATCAATCGCCATTTCTTTCATCTCTTCTCGAAAAGGCTTAAACTCTTCCAAGAACCTATTAAGTGTTAAAGGCTCTTGTTCCCCAGCTTGACATGAAGGATCAGGCTTGTCTGGCTGACTTGAGGCTCAGGATTTCTTTGGGGCCTTTTCAGGAGTAGCCGAGGAGGGGTATGTTTCTGCGGGGCTTTCTTCATGTAAGCCTCCATCTACCAATCTGACGCCCAAAACCGGAGCACAAGATGTTTAGGCAAAGGAAGAATTCGTAGGCAGAGGAATTAGATAAGTTTAAGCATTTATAAAAGATGACTTTATACTCAGGAGGCAGGATTTTAGCGGAGGAGCTTCTACTCAGCACTCTGCATCACGTGATCTCCGATTACTTTTTGAATGCAGCCTTTTTCTCTTTAACCTTCCCCGACACCTCTTTCGAGAACCATAGTGTTTTTTATTCCGCTTTGTTTTCTTTACTTGTTTCACACAAAGGCTTGTTGCCTCCATGATGGCAGTTTTTATTTTTCTCCATTGTTCTTCCACCCCTCCTTTCTGGCCATTTGCTAATGCATTCCTCAGGTATTCACCCATTATGCCAAAGTCAGCCCTTCTAAAGTCCAGTATCCTTGTCTTTGTATGGCTTGTCTCCATGGTTGTGTTTATTGTGAAGCACACTGTGCAGTGGTTGCTTGTTCCCAGATGCTTACTGACTTCTAAATTTGTGATCCTCTCTCCATTTGACAGTATCAGGTTCCCGAGTGGGTTCCTCCACTAGCTGTCTAAGGCGTGCCCCCTGTAGGACATCGAGAATGACCCTGATCTTGGATGTGGCTGCAGTCTATGTCGTCTAGTTAACATCTGGCATATTCAGGTCCCCCATCAACAGTATCTCCCCTTTTTCAGCCATTTTGAGAATGTCCTCTATCATTTTCTTGCCCATTTCCTCCCCTTGAGACAGGGGTCTGTATACAACCCCTGTGCAGATTGTGATACCATTCCCTGTTTCCAAGGTGACCCAGAGTGCTTCTTGTGCTCTCCCTTTACTTTTTAGTTCTGTAGCTTTGATCCCTTCCCTCATGTAGAGAGCTACTCCTCCTCCTCCTCCTCTTTTACCCTCCCTGTCCCTTCTGTACATTGTGTACCCTGGTATGTTGACAACCCAGTCATGGTTCTCCGTGTACCATGTTTCTGTGACTGCCACAATATCCAAGTGTTCCTCTTCCATCAGGGCTACTAGCTCAGGAAGCTTGTTTCCCAGACTATGGGCACTGGTACTCATTGTCCTCCATTTAATGTTGGCTTTGTCATTTTTTACCCCATCCCTGCTCTTATTGCCCTTGTCTATTTTTCCATTTACCCCTGTCCTGCCCTCTGTCAAGTCAAGCTCTGTACCTCAGTGTTTACCCTACTACCTGCCATGTTTTGTGGGGGGAGGCTTGAAGTTTCCTGCTTCCTATCAGAGGGAGGCCTCGTAATACAACGAATCCTACTTACCTCCTTGAGGCAATGTCTAGGCAGTAGTGCTTGACGAAAGTGTGCACAGAGCTCCAACTGGCTGCAGTGCAAATGTTCACTGCTGAGACATTGCATATAGCAGCAAAGGAAGTGGCAACCCATCTGGTGGAATGCCCTTTCACTGAGCTTGGCAAGGGCTCGTCATATTTATTGTAGCAGAATGTAATACACTTAATCAATCATCTAGGTAATGTCTCCTTAGAAGCTGGTGCTTCAAACATCTTGAGAGCAAAGGAAATTAACAACTAATTCAGCTTATGGAAGGAACAAGTGCGATTAACGTGATACCTGAGCACCTTATGAACATCCAGTGAATGAAGAAGGGCCTCCTCCTGACTGGAATATTCTGAATAATATACAGAATAGTGGATTTATTTATTTGTATTTATTTCCATCTAGGATTATAATACCTTTGAGCGCAAGGCACTCTTATACAAAGGTTCCACGTCAGTAGGTAAGGGTAACAAACAGACAAAGGTATATTAAACAGAAGTAATCTAAAATGACAAATGAACACCCAGGAGAACTAACAGTGGTAGTCTAAATGACACAATAAGAACTCAAATTGAGGAAAATAATAGATAAACACAGTAATTATACCAGCAATTAAAGAGTTGTGAGGTAAAGAGCAGTTATGGAGGGGATAGGAGTAGCAGCCCTGGACCTTGTCATGCTATGCAATAGGCAAAAGGGGGGGCAGTGGAAAGGGTAAACACAGGGAGAACTGAAATGGGGAACAGGACAAAGCTGGGAAGGGATGGGGGATGAGGGTGGAGGTGGTGGAGAAAGAGAAACTGGAGGAAGAGGAAGAGAGGTTGAGGTAGGAGAGAAAACAGAGAGGCGGAGAGGAAGGTGTGAGTCTAGGGGCAGCATTTGACAAAGGGTCAGATTTTGGCAATGAAGGCAGTGACATATGCACGATAAAGAGAGTCACTGGAGGAAGCAGTCACAGGAATTGTTAGTTACCAGGTATTGTTTCAGCAGGCACTTGAACTGGCCAAGTTTAGGGGAAGAAAACCCAACAAAATGCAAGAAATTGAACCAAAGGGGAGCTCTATAGGAGAAGAATCACTGACCTTGGGTAGTCTGGCATCTTGTGACATGGAGTAGTTGGTTGACAGATGAACGAGTGTTCTTGGAACTGCATGAAGGTGCCAGTAGTGGATGTCCTGGTTAAGGGTGAATTTGCACACCACTTTAGGAAGAAACTTAGGATTGGTGTACAAAAACACCCTATCCTTGTGAAAAACCAAATAAGGCTCCTTACACATGAGGGCCTGAAGCTTGGAAATCCTCTAAGCCAAAGTAAGGCAACTAAAAATAATGCTTTCAATGGCAGAAAAGATAGCTTGCATTTTGCAGCTGGCTTATTGGGAGCAACAGAAAGTCCCAAGGGGGAACAGGGTCCCAAACTGGAGGTTTCAGATGAAGTATGCCCCTTATATAGGTATGGGGTAGGTCCAAATGAGCAAGGGTTTTGCCTTCCACTGGTGCATGACAGGCTGAAACAGCAGACAGATGTACATTAATGAAAGAATATCAGAGTCCTGAGTCTGAGAAGCAAAGAAGATATTCCAGGATAGAGTTTGCTGGACATGTAAACAGGTCTAGGGAATGCGCCAGACACCCACAAACAGAAGCACTTACTCTTTATGGGATATGTGGCCCATGTGGAAGGCTTGCAAGCCTCAACCAAGACATCAGCGACTCTCTGAGAGACCACAAAAAGTGTGGAGACTAGATATGAAGAAGCCATGTATGCAAATGCAGGGATCTAAGGTCTGGATGAACCAGGGTGCCCAGTTACTGGGACAGCAATCATGAGGACAGGGGCAGAGGGACGAGTGGTTCCACCACTAACTGCTGGAGCAGGGGAAAACAAATCTGGTGCGCCCAAAGGGGGGGCAATCAGAACCATTTCCACCCCCTCTGCCTGGAGCTTGAGGAGGATTCTGCAGCAGGGGAAAGGGAGAAAAGGTATAAAGGAACCTCTGTGCCCAACAAAGGGAAACAGGTTTTGCCAGAAAACACCAGGCCCTGGACCTAGCGAGAAAAAATTGGGTAGCTTGGCATTACACAGGATCATAAAGAGATCCAGTTCTGGTTGTCCTCATCTTTTGAAAAGGTCATCTGCTGCTTCCTGTAGAAGCTCCCACTCATGGACCTTGGATCGGGATCTGCTGAGACTGTTGGGCAAGGCATTTTGGACTTCAGAAACATGGAACACAGTAAGAGTGAGGTTGTGGTCTATGGCCCAGAACCACACCCACATCGCTGTTGGTGGATAAGATACAAGTGAGCCCCCCCTTGCTTGTTGATGCTTGTTGATGCAAAAGACTACTGGCATGTTGTTGTCTGTATCAGCAAGGGAGTCTGAAGAAGGTCCAGTTGAAATGCCTGGGAGGGCATAGAAACATAGATTTTGACAGCAGATAAGGACCACTTGGTCCTCCCAATCTGCCCATTTCCCTACCTACTGGATAAGTTGCAGATTCTAGTTAACCAACAGCCTACTTCCTGCAACCCCCCGCACTATAATTGCCTTATGTCTGTCCCATGCATGTTTGAATTCCCCCACTGTTTTAGACCCAACGACCTCCTCAGGAAGGCGGTTCCATGTATCCACCACTCTCTCCGTGAAAAAAAAATTCCTCACATTACCCCTGAGCCAACCCCCCTCTATCTTTAAATTGTGCCCCCTTGTTCTTACACATCTTTTTTTCTGAAAGATGCTACCCTCCTGGACTTGTTGATTCCCTTAAGGTACTTGAAAGTTTCTATCATGTCCCCCCGTCCTTCCTTTCATCAAGAGTGTACATATTAAGCTCTCTCAATCTCTCTTCATATGGTTTCTGCTGCAGACCCTGCACCATTTTAGTTGCCTTCCTCTGACTGCTTCCATCCTGTCTATGTCCTTGCGTAGATGAGGTCTCCAAACTGCACGCAGTACTCCAGATGGGGTCTCACCAACTGTCTGTATAGAGGATAACCACTTCCTTTTCTATTTGTGATGCCCTTCCAATGCATTCCAGTATCCCCTGGCTCTCCTTACCGACTTTTCACATTGCTCACCCACCTTTAGGTCATCTGATATGACTACCCCCAGGTCCCTTTCCATTTTTGTTGTTGTTAGTACCTCCCTGCTATTGTGTACTCTTCTCCTAGGTTTTTGTTTCTCAGGTGCATTACTTTGTACTTCTTTGCATTGAATCTAAGTTGCCATATGTCTGACCATTCCTCCAACCTTGTGTATCAACTCTGTTACAGATCTTTGTGTCATCTGCAAAGAGGCATACCTTTCCCTCCAAACCCTCTGCAATATCACTTATAAAGATGCTAAAGAGGACTGGACCCAGTACTGAGCCCTGAGGTACTCCACTAGTAACCCCCCTTTCTTCAGAATGTGTTCCATTCACTATTACCTTCTGTGTCCTGTTATGCAGCCAGTTTGCTACCCAGGCTACCACCCTGGGACCCACTCCCAGGCTGGCTAACTTGATTATTAATCTTTTGTGCAGGACTGTGTCAAATGCCTTGCTAAAGTCTAGGTAGGCCATATCCACAGCCCCTCCTGGTCTATTACTTTGGTCACCCAGTCAAAGAAATCAATTAGATTCATCTGACATGACCTTCCTGCTGTAAATCCATGCTGCTTTGGGTCCTGTGCCCCGCTGGCCTCTAGGTACTCAACAATTCTTTCTTTCAGAAGTGATTCCATCATTTTCCCTATCACTGAGGTCAAACTTACAGGTCTGTAGTTTCCTGCTTCTGCCCTTGCTCCCACTTTTGTAAAGGGGAATCGCATCTGCCCTCCTCCAGTCCTCAGGTACCACCCCATCCTGCCATGATCTGTTAAAAAGCGTGGTCAGTGGTGTCACTAGGTCCTCCCTTAGTTCTTTTAGGATTCTGGGATGAATCCAGTCAGGTCCCATTGCTTTGTCCACCTTGAGTTTTATGAGTTCTTTCAGGACTCTTTCTTCTGTGAATGTACTGGTGTCAACCCCCCTACCTAGAGTGCTTCTATTGTCTGGTTTAGGTAACTCCTCCTCATCTTCTTTTGTGAATACTGAGCAAAAGTATTCATTCAGTATCCCTGCCTTTTCACTGTCTCCCTCTGTCCACCTCCCCTCTCCTTTATTAATCTTCACTATCCCTCCCTTAACCTTTCTATGCTCCCTAATGTACCTATAAAAGGTTTTATCCCCCTTCTTAACTGAATTGGCTATTTTTTCCTCGGTTTGGGCCTTTGCTATTCTGACTGCCTTCCCCACTTCTTTCTGCTTTAATTGATACAGTTCCCTGTCGTGTTCTTTCTGTGATTCCTTATACTTTTTGAATGCAGCCTTTTTCTCCTTAACCTTCCCTGCCACTTCTTTTGAGAACCATAGTGTTTTTTTACTCCGCTTTGTTTTATTTGTTTCACACAAAGGCGTGTTGCCTCCATGATGGCAGTTTTGATTTTTCTCTATTGTTCTTCCACCCCTCCTTTTTGGCCATTTGCTAGTGCATTCTTCAGGTATTCACTCATTTTGCCAAAGTCAGCCCTTTTAAAGTCCAGTATCCTTGTTTTTGTATCACTCATCTTGAAGATGTTGATATACAGTGATAGCTCCAGACAAAACCACATGCCTTGTGTCCAGTGACCCTGGAAGTAGGCTCCTCACCTGAGATCTGTTGTTGGCATCTGTTGAGGCAAATCTGTCTGGGATGGAACCCCTGATTCCAGGTTGGGAGATGTCTGCCACCATGTCAGAGTTTGTGGCACAGATCTGGATAACTGAATGGATTGTTCAGGATCGTTTGACCTCTGATCCCATTGAACCCGGGAACCCTCATATGGAGACAGGCTAAGGGAACTGTCACAGTGGCAGACATCATGTGACCCAGTAGCTGAAGCACTGTCTGGGCTGGGACCTGTTGGGAAGAAGAAACTCTATGTGCCAGGTGCTGCAGGAAAGTGATCCTGTCCAAGGGAAGGAAGGCCCTTCCTTGCTCCATGTCCAAAACGGCCCTGATGTACTGCAGATGCTGGCAGGACCTAGGGCATGATTTGAGGATGTTCAATGTGATGCCAAGATTCCAGAACATAACAAAGATGTCCAACATGGTGAACAGAAGCTGAGCCCTTGATGGGGCATTCAGGAGCTAGTCATCACGGTATGGGTAAACAAAATGGCCCTGATGATGGAGGTCCGCAGCCACCACAAGGCATTCTGTGAACACCGCGGTGCCAACAAATGGCTAAAGGCAAGGCCCAAAACTGGTAGTGCACTCCTGGAAGGCAAAGCTGAGGACTCTTTGTGTACTGGGAGAACCAGGATGCAGGCAGTATCCTGCATATCCACAGAACAAAGCCAACTCTTGACACAGTATGGGGATAAGGCTTAGCAATGTAACCATCCTGAATCTCTTGTATTCTATGTAATGGTTCAGGAGGCTCAGGTCTAGAATGGGGTGGAGATCCCCTGTCTTCTTGGGGACCAAGAAGAAGTGGGAATTGAACCCTTTCTCCTCTGTGATGGGGGTAGGGGTTCTATGGCCAGTTTGTCCAGGAGTGCCCACATTTCCTAGGGAATGAGAGCTGCAAGGGATGGGGAGTGGTGCAAGGGGACCAGTAGATTGTCTGCAGGAATCTGGACAAACTCCAGTGCATGTCCCTTTGTTGTCTAAACACTCTTGGTGTGTAGGGTAAACAATAAAAATAATAATAATACAAATTCTTGTGTCTTGGAGTCTGCCAAGAAACATTCATAAACAAGCAAGGAGTACTAATAAAGTTTATTATGCTACTTACACCAAGCAGGTGACAGAGAAAGTCACAAGGGAGATGGGTTTCTCACAACTCCTGAAGAATGTACATAATCTCCAGAATTGTAGATCTTAGGTTCTCTAAGATCTTGTTCTATCTCTCCCTGTGCTCCAGCTCTCTGCCCTTCTAGAGAAGCTACAGTAGTGTCTCGAGTGAGCTACAATGGGTTGCAGACAGCTAAATACTACAGATAACAGCATAGCAACAGAGATTGCAACATAGTTACAGATATGAGAAACAACATGTATTGGTCCTAAGTCATTCTCCATTGGATAATGACTTTGGAGACAGAATTACTAATGAGTATCATATGAGACAGAATATGCTTCCATTAGCATTATAGCTTAGACAAAAGAAATGCTGAGAGTTCAAACTACATTTCTTACTTATGTACAATATAAAACACAGAGACATAACAAAGTTGTCTCTCTCTGTGTCAGCTTGCTTAGACAAAGAGAACTGCTGATAGGCATATCTGCCTGAGTGTAAAATACACATTACATATAATTATATGAGAATATGAGTATACAATAATCACTGATGATCCCTCTGAGTCATCTTGTCAGTGATTAGGTAGATAATATATGGAATATCTATGAAAGACAAACTAATCTAGATAAATGTGTTATAGTGAGGTATAATATATCATGCATGACAATATTAGCATATCTTAGCATCAAAGCACATTCCTAGCACCCATGCTTATATTACTGGTGCTCATAACTATAGGTTAGTGCAAAATAGCAGTATCATAGTACAACAGACCAGGAATACAGTGTAGCGGAAGAGCAGGAAATGCCAATTACAGGAACAACCCTTAACCAAGAGGAAGAGAAAACATGAGAGAAGACTTGCTGGACCTAATTGACATGGACAAATATATCAAAATACATCAAAGGGAAAGACTGCAAAAATTACGCCTGACATACACAGTTAGGGAACAAATAAAGCAGATAAACAAAGTTATTGGAACCATCCAGAGGGATCCATATGATGTCACTGAAATAAACAGAATACATTATTGTGCAGCGAGACTAATAACAAATAGAGCAGTGCCAAAAAAGCAAGGAATGAAGTACAAAAAGAGAGGGAAATTCAGCATACCACCATGGAAAAAGCAGATAGAAGGGACAATTATGGAATTAAGATCAGAAGTATCACTGCTGGAGGAGTTTAGAAAATGTAATAGATCAATGAAAGTCATCAGGAAAGTGGATGAAATCAAACAAAAATGCTTTACATGAGGGAGGCAAGGGCTTTCTAGGTGGTGGGAAAGTTGATGGCTTCAAAGGGTTTGGGAGGCTTTCCAAGGCATTTTAACCAGCACCAAGGATGGCCTTTCTTTGAGTAGGAGATCCCCTTTCATGATGTTCTACCAACTACTAAAGGAAAGCTATCCTAATAAGTAATACCAAACCCCCAAAGCTTTACCACCCTCCCGTTAGGCTTTTCTAATAAAAAAGAATATTTTTTTCCAATGCTAATTTACTTAATCTTAATTTGCAGAGATCTGCAATCTCCAAACATGGTGGACGGTGTGTAGCTGCACTTTCTCATTAAATGCAGCCATGCACCATTCCTCAAGTTTGTAGATTGTGAACTGCTGTGAATTAAACTGGGGGGATAAAGCTTTGGGGGTATTATGTATTCATAGGTATGTACAAGCTAGACAGACTTTCATCCTTAATGTTTGCCTATTACTTTTTTTAATTTTTTTTTATACGGGTACCTTTTGTGGGTTGTTAAAGAACTCATCAAGCCCTTTTTTGAAGGTATCTATACTCCCACTTGACACTACTTCTAATGGAAGTCTGTTCCACAAGGGAACAACTCTCTGGCTAAACCAGTGTTTATGCTTCAGAAGATTCCATTTATTCATTGTTAATTGTAGCGGATGCCCTCTTGGTTCGTACCTGCAATTTTACAGGAACAGACACAGTTCTTCCCATAGTGATCTATCCTGTATGGCACTGTATAGCATGCACATATATCCTCTTGTTCTTCTATAATGCAGGGTACAAAGATCAAGTCTATCTAGTCTCATCATATGAAAATTTGTTCACTCCTTTAACTGACCTTGCAGCCCTTCTCTATATATCTTCTAGTTTTTGTATGTCCCCCATTTTATACGGTGCCCGTACCTGTGCACAGTATTCCAGGCTTGGTCTCACCAGGACTCCAAAGACTGGCATTAGAACCCTGCTGTTTCTACTACTGATGTGTCCAAGTATACAGTTCAAAGATTGGTTTGCCTTCTTAACTATTTTATCACAGTGTGAATTGAATTGCAAATCCGCACTAACTGTGACGCCTAAGTCCTTTTCCTCAGTTGTTTCAGCAAGTCTTAGGTTTCCCATTTTGTAGCTGGCCTCCCTATTGTGCTTCCCCATATGCATAACTGTACATTTACCCATGTTAAACTCTAATTTGTTTGACTGTCCATCTGTGGATGTTTTCAAAGGCCTCTTGTAGTATCATACTACCATTTTCATTGTTTATGATAGCTCCTAACCTACAATCATCAGCAAATTTTGTTAGCCATATGTTCTGATGGTCACTCTTTAGTGATGTTATATAAATATTGAAGAGACAGGGTCCCAGCGCTGTGCACTGGGGGACTCCACTTGTCACCTGAGCCAACTCATACAGCACTCTAAATAAATACCCTCTGTCTTTTCTTTCCCAACCGTGCCCCTTTCCAGTTTATTATATTTATGTCCAGTTTTATGTCCCTTAGCGCATGCAATAACTCTACATGTGGTAGTTTGTTGAATGTCTTTGAGAAGTCCAAAAAGACAACATCAACTGAATTATCATCATCCAGTGTTTCACTGGCATTCTCATAAAACACAAGTCCAGAAGACTCCTTGGCCAATTGTTTTTTTGGACACAGCCTGTGGTATAGTACCAACCTCCCACCCCACTACCCACCCATCCTAGGGCTCACTCTACATTTATTGGGTGGGTCCCATAAGGCCTTGCAACATCCTGCATCCATACAGGAAGTAGCAAAGAGAGGAGGCATAACAGAACACAACAGAAACAAACACATATTTGGGGATAGCTAAAAGCCCTCTTAAGCAGGCAGTTGATTGAGGAGAGAATCAGACATGATAGGAGTGGTGCAGTGCAGTATTTGTGGAGCAGCAGTCTTCAGGAGACATTCTGGAGGCTGCGATGCTGCCCTATCTGTAGGCACCTCTCTGGGTTGAGGGAGGAGGTTGCCTGTCTCCAGGCAGAGCTGGCCAAGCTGAAGTTGGCATCCACCCCAACCCAGAGACCACCGGGTCCACAATCTTTACCTCAAAGGATGCCAGGTGAGAGGAGTGATTGGACTACAGTGGGCTCAGGGAGGATGAGGAAAGGGGGTTGTAAGCACATCCCCCAACTGGTCCCATTTAATAACTCCTACACTGCTTTGAAGGAACAGGAAAGCCCCACTCAGGAACCCAAGGATGGGAGAATCCTCCAGGATGGAGCCCCAGGGAAGGGAAGCAGGGAACCCCAGAGGAGGGGGGGACCTCTCCTTTGGGGGACTCTATTGTCTGGGGAGTGAAGTTAGGGTCACCTAGCAGGAGAGGGAGAGAGGCAGGTCCAGTGCCTCCCAGGAAGCATTGCATGGAGAGATGGGAAGTGAATACAGAGAATAGCTATGGCAAATAGCTAGGAGGGAGCAGCTGGATGTCATTGACCACCTGGGGACCAATGACCTGGCCAGGAGAAATGTGGAGTTAGCCAGAGTCCAAGATGATTTCAGGAAGCTGGGGGGAAACCTGAAAGAGACAGAATGCTCCATCTCATTCTCGGAGGTGCTACCTGATGAGGGCACAGGGGAAGCTAGGGCACTCGACATACGTACCTTCAACTTCTGGTTGAAGGACTGGTGTGGAAGGGAGCATTTTTGGCTTCATAGGGGCTGGAGCCTGACCTGGGCAGATGTAGGCTTTTATAAGGAGGACGGAATGCATTTGTCTGCAAAGGGGACCTTGGTCCTTTGTAAGAAGTTTAAATACTTCAGCTGTGAGCATTTAAGCATTTGTCCGTGTCAGTGGCTCAGTAGGTAGCACACTCGCCTCTGAAGCCAGGAGATCAGAGGGCTGTGGGTTCAATCCCACATCTGGCACTTGGGTTAATATCTCAGTACTGACACTGTAGTGCAGCATGAGAGGGGGGTGCTGCACTTCTGAGGTGCCGTCTTTCAGATGAGATGTTAAACCGAGGTCCCATCTACCTGGATTGGTGGTAGTTCTGGTGGATGTTAAAGATCCCATGGCACTTCTCGAAAAGAGTAGGGGAATTTCCTCAGTGTCCTGGCCAAATTTCCCTCATTCACTAAAAATACCACCAACAGCTTAATCTGATTCAAGGTCAGTTGGCATTCATCTGTATCCTCCTCCCCTTCCCCCCCGGGTCGTGCCTGAAAATAGGCAGGATTTGTCTAGTGCACTTACCCGGTCAACAAAAAACTAAACTAAACTGGCCAAGGGGGGGAGCCAAGAGGGTCAGGAGGCTTAGGAACTCCCATGTAAACATGCAGGAACATAAGTTGACTACGGGAACAGCGAAAGCAGGCAGGAAGGGGCAGGGAGGTGAAGAATATATAATGAGTGATATGGGAGGTGGCAAGAGCACATAGGAAAGGAAACCGGGTTGGGAGGAAGATACTGGAGAGGGATAACAAGAGCAGAGGGAGGGATGACTATAAAACATGGAAGGTCATGCTAATGAATACCTGTAGCCTTAGAAATAAGGTTGCAGACCTGGAGGCCTTGTTGGCAGATACAGACCTTGACATAGCAGCAATAACAAAGACATGGTACTCTGTTAATCTTGGCTGGGAAGTCAATGTACCAGGCTATACATTGTTCAGGAGGGACAGGGAGGGTAAAAAGGGTAGGGGAGTGGCCCTGTACATCAGAGATGGTATAAAGGCTACAGAAGTTCAGGGAACACAGGGGAGGCCAAGGTGAGGTGGGTCACCCTGGAGCCAGAAAACGAAATAGCAATACACACAGGGGGGATCTACAGACCTCCAGCACAGATGGAGGAAGTAGACAGGGAACTAGTGGAGAACATACATGACATGGCAGCTAAGGGCAAAATCCTGCTACTGGGGGATTTCAATATGCCGGATGTGGATTGAGCTACACAGATGACTGTTTCAACCAGAAGCACAGCCTTCCTAGAATCCCGGCAGGGGGATGGATTTAGGCAGTTGGTGCATGAGCCAACCAGGGACAAGTCAATTCTGGACCTGGTATGGACCAATGAGTACAGAGTCAAAGAAATACAGGTGGTATGGCAGCTGGGGTCCAGTGGCCACCACATGGTGTGGTTCAGCATGGAGACATGGACTCAATCAAGCCATACGGGGCAAGAGTATTAGATTTCAGGAGGGCAGATTTCACTGAACTGGGTAGATGTATACAAGCAGTCCTGGGGAAGGGAGAGGGGGTGGAAGAACAATGGGAGAAACTGAAAGGAGCCATAGTGGAGTAACAAATCAATGCATTAAGAAAGTGCCCAAAGGGAAAAGAAGAAGGAAACCACTATGGTTCTCCAAAGAGGTGAGGGACAAAGTCAGGGCTAAAAGACTGAGTTTTAGGAAATATAAGGGGAGCAAAAGGGTGGAGGACAGGGAGGTGAACCTTGACTGTCTAAGGGAAGCAGGAAAGACTGTTAGGAGGGTGAAGGCACACAAAGAAGAGAACTTAGCACAGTCTGTAAACAAAGGGGACAAGGCATTTTATAGATACATCAGTAAAAGAAGAAAAACTGGGTGGGAATGTGAGACTCAAAGGGGAGAAGGGAAAGTGTAAGGAGGGTGATCTGGACAAGGCAGATATACTAAACAAACACTTCTGCTCAGTATTCGCTAAGGAGGGTGCGAGTTAAGGACCACAGTTGGGTTGCAGAGGCAATGGGGGGAGGGAAGAGGTGAACACCAGTTCATTCACAGTAGAGAGAGGTCTGGAAGAACTCACAAGCTGAAGGTGGATAAGGCCATGGGCCAGACGGCATCTACCCGAGGATATTAAAGGAGCTGCGATGGGAACTAGTAGAACCTCTGTGCTCAGAGTCACTCAACACGAGTGTTATTCCAGAGGACTGGAGGAGGGCACATGTAATCCTACTGTACAAAAGTGGCAGTAGGGATGAGGTAGGGAACTACAGGTCAGTCAGCTTCACCTCAGTAGTGGGAAAGATCATTGAGACTCTGCAGAAAGAAAGGACAGTGGCACATTTGGAATCCAGTAGTGCTCAAGATCTGAGGCAACACAGATTCACAGCAGGAAGGTCATGCCAAACGAATCTAATCATTTTTTTTTTGATTGGGTTACTAGGGAACGTAATCAGAGAGGGGCAGTAGATATCACCTACCTGGATTTCAGCAAAGCCTTCAACACCATACCACATACTGTAGAAGGTTGATTAATAAGATGGGTAGTCTGGGCATGGGAGACAAGGTGGTGAACCAGGTTATGAACTGGTTAACAGACAGGAGACAGAGGGTGGTGGAAAATGGGGTACAATCTGGGGAAAGGGGGGTGACCATTGGGGTACCACAGGGATCAGTACTAGGACCAGTCATATTCAATGTCTTCATTGGTGACATTGCAAAGGGGCTGAAAGGAAAGGTCTTCCTATTTGTAGATGACACAAAGATCTGCAACAGGGTGTATACTCCAGAAGGGGTGCAAACAATGAAGAGGAACCTGGAGAAGCTTGAAAGATGGTCAGAGATGTGACAACTGAGGTTCAATGTAAAGAAGTGCAAAATTATTCATCTGGTACAGGGAACTCTGGGAAGAGCTACAGGTTGGGGGGAGGAGCGGACTGTCACCAAAGAGGAAAGGACCTTGGGGTCATCATCTCTGATGACCTTAAGGTATCAAAGCAGTGAACAAAGGCAGCAGGGAGGGCCAGTGGCATGCTGGGGTGCACAGGCAGGGGTATCACTAGCAGTAGGTGGGAGGCGAGAGATGGTGATGCCATTGTACAAAACATTGATAAGGCCTCACCTGGAGTACTACATGCAGTTATGGAGGCCACATCTGCGCAAGGACATAGATGAGGTGGAGACTATCCAGAGAAGAGCAACAAAGATGGTGCAGGGCTTACACCACAAAACATATGAGGAGTTGCAGTGAGGTGCTGAGAGGGAGGCTGCTGTATGCTGGAGTGTGAGACACTCATAGCAGGGGCTCAGAAGTGCTTAAAGCCAAGATTTGGAAAAGGTATGCTACCAATTACCTCGATATCTTGAGTTCTGAGCTCTTTCTCAATGGTGCTGTGTTGCCTGCCTTTTTTGTTACTCCTGCTTTCCACTTCTCTTCCCCCAGGTTCAGACTCCTTGGTTGGGGAGCCCCCCCTGGAGGAGTCGAGGTGGAGGAGGTCCCACGGGGGACTGAGACAGCCTGAGTAACTGGATGGCTGTTGGACTGTGGGACTACGTTGATCATTTTGATATGATACTCCAATAGAGGTTGTTACTTTTTGCTTCCTGTTCTCCTGAAACTCTGACATTTTTAGCGGCTTATATGTACTCTGGAAAATGTAAAGCTGGAAGTCTCGGAGTAATAAAAGGAGTCGACGAGTGAAGCCGCTTACGGTTTTGTGTCTGGAAAATCAGAAAAGCTGTTTGAAAGAGATTGGAGAGAATGACAAAAGTTAAAGGGGATGATATTAACAAATAATAAATATTTTTGTATTTTATTTATCTCTATTTTTTATTAGTTAGCTTTGAGCTATGTTTCATAGGTGACTTGCAGAGTACTTTTTTGTGTTTGATTTGATTTTACGGTTGTTAGATGTTGATGTTTAGAATTCTTATTTTATTTTTCTGTTTTAAATTTTCATGCAGTTTTGCACTTGTTTAACCACTTGATCTTGTATTTTTAAACTGTGTGTGTTTCAGCGTTCGTCTGCTCATAGTTCCAGCTCCTCTCTGCTTCAGCTAGTGTTTGGTCGCCTGTGAGAATGCTACCGCTTCAGTAAGTTATTTTATTCTGCTAACCCATTTGGGTTTCATTGGATTTGCTTTACTGATAAGCTACAGCTTGTTTCTGTTTGTTTTTTGTGTATCTTAGGATTTGTACTTGGACTGCTCAGACAGAAGCTAGTTATCTGAACTTCAGCCTTAAAAGTTTTGTCCATTCTTCTGGACCCATATGGCCTTGAGTTTGTTTTTTTATTCCGCTTTATGTATTTGATCTCAATGTGAGAGTTTTGGATTTCTTTCTTTTTTCGTTTTTTGCCTTTGGTGTTTTTTTATCGTTTTTTATGTTTTCCATTTTTACTTTAGGATTCACTCCCTGACATCTGGCTCTGAATTACCCTACTTGGTTAAGGTATCATTGGAGAACCTACATTGTTGATGCTGGTACCAGTGACTACTTTGTAACTACTTTGGACTTATGTATTCAGATTGTTGAGGCTATTATTTGAATTGAACTGAATGGAATAATAGCAGAGAGAGGCCTGAAATAGTCTGATTTTATTGTGTGTTATTCTTTGGTTATTTTTTTCCTTTTTGGTGGTTATATTATATTAGTTTTGCGTTTTTGTGTTCTGTATTATTTAATGGCGCAGCTAAAGGCTTATAATACCATGAAGCTTAGAAACTAGAAGGTTCTGGCTGGAATGCCAAAGAAACCTAGGGATAAAAAAAAAATCACTGATTTTTATAGTGGCCCAGTGCATATTCCCTCAACTTCATCTCCTAAACAGAATGAAGCTGAGTTTATAGAGAGTCATCCTGGGGATTGCCTGATGAAAACTATCAGACATTTAGAATCCCAGAAAGTTATTTTAACGAAAAAGATGGCTTCTGTAAACGCCATTGGTGAAGATCATGTTATTTATGTTATGGGAGAGGATCAAAGTATTGTAAATACTAATAGGGACAACTATTTTGCAGAGTATGAAAACTTTGTAACACCATTTCTGAATAAAGGAGGAAGTGAGGGGGTGGAAGCTATTTCACAGTTAAACATACAAGCTGATATTCATACTTCGAGAGTTGTAGGGAAGGGAATGGCTATAATTGTTCTAGTGATATCTGTGACCCCCATGTAAATTGTTATGCACAGACTACTAAGTTTTTCAGTAAACAGCTCTCAGAAATCAAAACTGTGCTGGTATGTACTAACCTACCTTTGGGTTCAGTAATGAAACAATCTGAAGACCAAAAAGTACAGTTAAAAGAATCTGAAGACACAGTTAAAACTCTGGTTAGAAAGTGGAATGAGGGCAATTTTATAATGGAAAATAAACAAAAATCAATTAAATCAAAAATCAAATTACAGAGGAAATTGCAGAAACTAAGTATAGGGAGATTTATAACTTACAAGAGTGGAGACAAAAGAACGAGCATACTCTTAACAAAACTAGTAACAAGCAGGGTAGGGAGAAGAACCAGAAAATAAAAAATAAAGAAAAGGCAGTACAATCATTGGTGCAGAAGAATGAAGGTGGGAGATGTGTTACAAGGAAAGATAGTACAGAAAAGGTGAATCGAGTGAGGCACAGAATGGAAAATTACCTAAGATTTATCTTAAAGGTGTTCCTAAATCTAGGACAAAAACTCCTTTCTCACTTAAGGTGGCAGTATACAATATAATTAAGAGTGCCATGAGGTCTAAATTTATCTGGGAAGATCTTTCTTCTGCATTTAGATATAGGGCATTACCTGAAGCCATAGTCTGTCTGGTACTAAGGAATTAAGGAATTATGTAGTCAGAGAATGGGAGCTAATGTTACATAGTGATATACAGAAATTGGGTGTGGATATGGACATTACCTCTAGGAATTTGGCAAGAAATATGATTTTGAGACAGAAATGGGATAGAGGACAAAAAGAGGAAAAAAAGTGTAGAGAAAAGAAGTGTTTCAACAACCAACTATAATTCAATATTTGGGGAAACCTCAGGTTGCGGAATATGATTTAAAAGGCTCACCAGGGTACAATGCAGTTAAAAGAGGGAGGAAACAACAAGGGCAAAGGATAAATACTAGTGTTGTCTTTGAGGATACTACTGTATATGAAGATGGATTACCAGAGTATATGAATTATGATATTTCCATGACTTGTAAAGAAGTGAATTCTCCATCCTCAGTTTCATTTTCTGATGACACAACATTAGCCCTTCTTAGATTGAGTTGAGGATATCATCAGGCCATCTAATGAAAGGTTTAGGCTATCTACCCCATCCATTAGATTTTTATCCTGGAACATTGCTAGTATGAATACAAAAACTGATGATGGAGCTTGGTTGGAAAAAAAATGTAAAAATATGATATTATATTGCTCCAGGAGACCTGGTTAGAAGCTGATAAAGAGGTACAAATCTCTGGTTTTAATAAGATCTTGATTCCTGGAACTAGGAATAATGAGGAGAGTAGCTGTAGAAGTGGCCTGATGGTTCTTATAAATACACAAAAGAAAATATGTATTGTGAAATCTGAATTTTCCACCTATTGCAACTGGATGGTATTAGAAATAACTGTCAGAGAATCTGAAACTTATATACTATCAAATGTTTATTTTTCTCCTTCATTATCTATCTCTGAATATAAGTGGCATTTAGATGTTTTAACTAATTGTTTAAATAAGTACAGTATTAATATGCAAGATAAGCACTTTATCCTATTGGGAGACTGGAATGCACATATTGGATGCAGTAATGAATTAAATCTCTTTATGAATTTACAACATATAGGTTATTATGGGGATCTACCAGTAATGAAATCTAAAACTAAGAAAGTTGATTATAAGGGTAAATTATTATTGGAGTTTATTGTGGAAAATAATGTATGTATCCTAAATGGTCAATCAAAGACAGATCATTTGGGTGAAACTGCCTTTCCAACTAAGACTGGTGGCTCTATTTTGGATCAGGCACTGGTTGCTGCTGCTTTTTATTTTTCTAATGATATTGGTTTTGAAGTCTTAAATGAACATTTTACTGACCATTTCCCATTGCAGGTTGTAGTAGAATATGGGGGTATATATGAAAAAATGCATGATAAGATCAAGGAGTTAAGAGTCAGATAATCATATGCAACTTACACAAAAAAGAATAAGATGAGATCCTCTAATAAAAAATAACATTGGTATTTTGCAAAAAGACATGTTAACCCTAAAATTAAAAGAAGAGATTTTAAGTGCTTCAGGGGATGAGATTTTTGAGCACTTTGAAAAATTAAATGTGCACTTCCGTAATAAAATGAGAACTAAAAATTGAATTTATAGACCAGAAGATCGAGCTGTGGTGAAAAATCCTTGGTATGATTATGAATGCAGGAAATATAAAAGGTTACTGAATAAAGTGGCAAGGCTGTTTAGAAAAGATATGGAGTTAATTTATAATAAAGCTCTACCATCTTTGAGAGGGGACTAGAGGACATTAATTAGACAAAGGAAAAAGGATTATAATGCAAAATTATGACTCTATTACAACTTGCAATTGACTGAAAAAACTCACAAGATTTTTGGAAGATAATTACTTATGCTGAATGTGATCCTTCTAGAAATATAGAGTTGTTTATTCCTGAAGAGTGGGTTATGTATTTTACTGATTTATATAATGGAAATAACAGTGATCATGTTAATAAAAGATTCCCTTGGACAAGGGCTGAGGAAAAGGAAGGCTATGAGCTCTATAGTTTTACAATATCAGAAATAGAAAATGCTATCCTCACACAAAGTATAAATAAGGCCCCAGGTCTGGATGGCATTCCAGCAGAAGTATACCAGAATGATGTAAATTGGTGGTCAATGATTTTTAAACATCTTTTCGACTACGTAAAAAAACTCAGAAATTGTTCCACAATCCTGGACAGAAGCCGAAATAATTACTGTTCATAAAAAGGGTGATAGACTTCTTTTAAGAAATTATTGTCCTATCGCCCTTCAAAATATCTCGGCAAAATTTTTTTGTGCAACTTTACTTTATGAGTTGAATCATTGGATAAAAGAAAATAATGTTTTAAGTGACCGACAGTTTGGATTCAGAGAGTGTTTTTCTACTGTTGACTGCATTTTTATCTTGGATCATTTAATCAGGAAACTTAAGAAAAACAAATAACCTCTATTTTTAGCATTCCTTGACTTAACCTCTGCTTTTGATAATGTAAATAGAGGGACTTTATGGGAGATTTATACAGACAGGTTGACAGGTTTGACAGGTTTATGCATAAATAAGAAACTGTTGGCTTTGATAAAGCAAATATATACCAATATAATAATACGGATTAGAGATATTCCACAGATGGCAGAGTATCATCTCCTATTTTAATAGATAGGGGTGTAAAACAGGGGTGTTTATTGGCCTGTTTTATTTAATTTGTATATTGATCAGGTGGTGCAGGATCTTGATAGGCAGGATACAGACCTTCCAAAGATTGTAAACTCCAAGGTCAATAGTATTATGTATGCAGATGATATTCTTCTTCTCTCTAAATCTACTATAGGTTTACAAAAAGCCTCATCATGTTTGGCTATTTCTCTTAAAAAGTTAGATTTAAGCATAAATATAGGAAAATCAAAGATAATGGTTATGATAGACCTAAGAAGTTGAATTATAAATGGTCTATAAATAATATGTTGTTGGAAGAATTAAACAGCTATCTGTATTTGGGTGTTTTATTGCATTCCATAGATATTAAATAATAATAATTTTATTTATATAGCGCCTTTCAGTGTGTCAAGGCGCTGAACAAATTAAAATCATAGATTCAGATTCCAAATACAAAACTTCAAAACATATAAAAAATACATCATAATACCATAATAAATTATGATAAAATTCCAATCATACTAAAATTAGCTTAGTTATCTAAGAAGGCCATTTAGAACTTGCATTTTAAAATTAACAAAAGATGAGGCAGGCAGATTATTTGGGGCATCAATAAATTTAGTAAGCAGTATATAAATAATTCTGGTAGTGTATTGCTTGACATATATAAAGTTAAAGTTGAATCTACCATTTTATATGGCTCTGAAGTATGGGAAAAAAGATTGTGGGTCCCTTAACTTAGAACCAGTACAGAACTTATATATTAGATTTATATTAAACTTACCACAGTTTGTACCAGCTGAATATTTAAGAGCTGAAACTGGTCTTATTTCCATGAAGTCAAACATTTTGGTAAGGCAGGTGAAATATTTTGCAAGGTTAAATAATAATAGAAATTTAAATGTATTCCTGAATTTATGTTACAATGGAGAGTGGTGTGTTAAGCAGGTGTATAGAAATATGGACATTGATAGGTGAACTAGATAAGGATCTGAGAGTATTTGGTTTGGCTGGTTTATTAGGTCTGGTTAATTATCAGGTATTAAGTGTAAACAGTGGCTTTAGTGAAGCTCTAGAAAGAATTTATGATATTTCTAAACAAAATGATTTGGGAAGAATTTCATCTTCTCAGAATATTAAGAACTATAAGATGTTGAAAGTTACACATAGGAGGGATGACTATATCCATATTTGTCAAACAAACCTTCACTATAAAACTATTTCAAACTTAAGATTTGATATAAATGCTGGATATTCCTCAGGTTTTTTAATTGGAAACCCTATATAAATGGTTTAGATTGTAAGGGTAATTGCCCAGGCAAATGGGATTCGGCACACATTTTGTTGGAATGTCAAAACTTAGTATGTTTACATAAAAAAGTGGTTAGATAAGTCTCAAAGATTTATATACTGAAAGCAAGGAAAGGAAATTAAAGTTTCTTCTAAATATGAATGATGCTCCTATTCTTTACAGTGTTGCACAATTTACAATAGCCTCTTAGATTAGAAGTGAATGGTTTATACAATGGTTTGGCATAAATTACTTGGATGTGCTGCTCATCATAGTCAATGTATGTGATTTATTTATTGTATTTATTGAGCTGTGCTGTGTTTTTGCATTTTATATTTTTGTTATGTCTTATTATCTGTTTTCATGTTTTGTGTTATACTTGTTGTAATACACATTTTTAACAATAAACTAAAATAAAATATAAGGAGAGTCTAAGGGACCTCAATATGTACTCACTGGAGGAGAGGAGACAGTGGGGGGGGGCATGATTGAAACTTTCAAGTATCTCAAGGGCATCAACAAGGTGCAGGCTGGGGAGCTTTTCTAATGTAAAAAAAAATACTAGAACAAGGGGACACAATATAAAATTGGAAGGGGGTAGATTATGAGGTAATGTGAGGAAGTTTTACTACACAGAAAGGGTAGTAGACACATGGAATAGCCTGCCACAGGAGGTAGTGGAGGCACGCACAGTGGATGGGTTTAAGCATGCTTGGGACTGGCAAAAGGGAAGCCTGAGAGGGGAGGGAGTGATGAAAAGCCATTGATCACATAGGGTGAGTGGCCACATATAATGTATAAGGCCTATGGGCAGACTGGATGGCCCCAGTGGTCCTTATATGCCAACAATTTCTATGTTTCAGAACAAATGGTTTGATAATTTTTATTGGACCAACAAGGATGTTACAAAAAGAACAAAGTGCTTTAGCTTTCAGACCAACAAGTCCTTATTCAGAAGCCTAATGAGAGTTATTTAGAAAATCCCATATTATTAACACTTAGAACATGCAGAAAAAAACAGAAATCATGTTTATTGGTTTAAAACAGGCCTTCAGAAATAATTAAAGTGACACTGGAGAGCTTGAATACCTAAAGAGTGATTTCAGCTGAACCAAACTTAAAGGTCAAAGGTAGTTTAAAAATTACTGCTGGCAGTGAGTTGCCGTGTATCATTTATGGATAAAAATTATTTAAGAGTCTCTGCTCAAGAAGTTACATGTCAAGTGAAGGAAACCTCCCAAAGACACATATTTCGCAAGTGAGGCCACAATACATCACTCTGCTCAGAATAGAACTTTTGATAATGAGATGACCCTTGAGAAAACAACTGCATGCAAAAATGTAACATATAACCATGTAAAAAAAATAATGAAAAATGAGCCCCAAAATGACATCAGAAATTATCTTTCCATGGTATACAGAATGATGAAAATGATGTATACCCAAATTGAGTAAGTGTATCACACTGATGAAAGTACAACTGGCTGGAGATATATTCCCAACATACTCGTCTGAAAGCTAAAGCTCTTTGTTTTTTTTACAACATCCTTGTTGGTCAAAAAAAAAAATGTATCAAACCATTTGTTCTGTATTTGTTCTTACTAGGATTAATACTGCATTAAACATTTTGTTCATAAAACACAAGCAAATTTGTTTGACATGATCTAGATTTTTTAAATTCATGCTGTACCAAACCTTCTAGATCAGACACTTCCAGATGTAATAGTATCTGCTGTTTCAGTATGCCCTCTAAAATGTTACCCATCACAGATGTCAGACTTACTGGTCTGAAGTTTTCAGGTTTGGTTTTATATCCTTTTTCAAAATGGGCACTACTGTAGCTTCCCTCCATCCCTGTGCCACTTCTCCTCTATCCAGAGAGGCCTGAAAAATATGAGTAACTGGTGGAACTAGCTAATCTGAAAACTTGCAAAGGACCCTAGGATGTATTTCATCCGACCCTAGTGATTTATTTATATTGACTCTCTTTAGTCTATCCAGTACATCATTTTGATTTCTTTTTATATGACCAGGTTCTGATTTTATGTCCCCTCTTTTATGTTCCATAGTGTTCCTATTGAAGACTGAGCAAAAATACTTGTTCTGGATATCTGCCATTTCTGCATTGTTTGTAAAGTCCCCCTCCTTATTTGTAAAGGGACCAACATTATTTGGACCTTTTTTTTTTTCCATTTTATATAAGTTTAAAAAGTTTTGTAATTATCTTTTACTTTTGCTGCCAACTTGATCTTATACTCAGATTTTGCTTTTTTTATTTCCTACTTGACATTTTTGACCATGTCTCTATATTTCTTTATCCCATCTATATTATGCCTGTCTTTGATAGCTTTATAAAATTTATTCTTTTGTCTTATCAATCTCTTTGAACTTGGATTCAGCTACCCTGGAACTTTTATATTTTTGCTGTATTTCATTTTCCTCGGTATATGATTTAGTATTTCTTTCCTTATTTTCTCTATCATAATCCCCCACGTGACATTTACTGATTTTTTTGTCATATAGAGCAACACTAGCTTTCATGGATGTGAAATCTGCCTTAGTGAAATTTAACACACTTGTGCCACTCTTTACTTCATTTTGCATCTCCTCAATTTTAAAGTACACTGTTTGGTGATCACTATTTCCAAGTTGTCTGTCTACCATGACCTCCTTTATTGTGCTCCCCATGTTTGTTAATATAATATCCAGGGTATTACTCACTCTAGTTTTGTCATGCACTTTCTGCTCTAAGCCAACCTGATCAAAAACATCCAAGAATTGCTTATCAGTGTTTGAAGTGGCCCTTAGTTTTTCCCAGTCGACTCCAGGCAGGTTGAAATCTCCCATAAATATTACTCTTTCTGACAGGTGTATGTTTGCTATATGGTTTAGTAACACCATGTCACTCTCTGAAGGTATTGAGGGGGGCCTATAAAGTAGTCCTTACTTTATTTTTGCTGATGCATGAGGTGATAATTTCAACTATAAAAACTTTAAATTGTCCTGGTCCACTATAATCTCATCACATTTTAGTGATTCCTCTGTATATATAGCTATACCCCCATCTCTCCTATGTACCCTAGACTTACAAACTAGGTGTACCCCTCGATGTTTTTTCCCCACATATCGTCCTTTTCCCACCAGGTTTCTGTTATTAATGCAATCAGAATGTCATGAGTTTCTAGTAGTTGTTGAAATTCTTGATTTATTTCTCATGCTCCTAGCATTTATTATGACACCTCACCATCCTCTTTGAAGGGCGCTGACTGTCTTCTGGGGATTTATATAGTTTCCTGTTAACTGGCAACCCCCTTTTGCCAGTTAAAATGAAATGCAATGACTTCATTCATTTCTTTGCCCTGCATTCTGCCACCAGCTTTATTTAACTGCAGTCCATTCTGCTTATATACCAATTTATTACTAAATGTGGTGGAATTTTTCATGAACCCAATGTTGTTCAACTTGCAGAAAGAGCATAACCACATATTCATTCTGTCTATGTCCAACTGCTTATGTCCATATCTCCCATACACTGGGAGAATGCCAGTAATTATAATTTCCCCCTGCTTGGCTCTGACCCTTTTTACTATTTTGTGATAGTCTTCTTGAATGGATTCCACCTTATGTCTCCCAACATCATTCATTCCTACATGCAATATAACTAAAGTTGTTTTTGTGCCTTCCATTAATCCATCCAGCAGTTTATCTATGTTAGCTATCTGGACCCCTGGGAGTGTTCTCCCTATTGTGTGCATTTTCCACCCTTTGCATACCAGTGTGTCTTTGCCTCCTGTAGTGGAATCCCCAACTATAAGGCTATCTCTCTCTTCCTCCCATTGTGATTTTCATTTACTGTAGGACCTCTTTATTAAGCATCTCTTTATTAGAACAGCTTTCCTTTAAATAATGAGTCGATGTCCACTAAGGAAACTAGAGGGGTCTTCAGAGTCTCTAGTTCTGGTCTGGGTACATCAGAGAGGCCTGTTGTTAGGCCTGCCTGATGGCTGGGCCCTGGCATCAGATCTGGAGCTTTGAGTTTACCTGGTGTCAGATTATCTGTGCTCAGATCTGGTGGCGCCAGGTCATCCATCTGATCAGGTGGCGTTGTGGTGTCTGATTGCAGCTGGTCTGACATCAAAGGAGGGGTCACTGGTTTAGCTGGTGAATGGTTTTCAGCAGGTGGAGGCAGTGGCACCAGCTTGGCCAGCGTACGAGCCTCAGATGACAGAGTCTCTGCCAACAGTGTGGGAACATGCGCTAGAGGAGGTGTCACTTGCAAAGGCCTCATAGAGGACATCAAGGACTGGTGTTGGGTGTCTGGTATCCTCTGTTTAAGTGATCAAACCCCAGACTGGAGGGTCTGCTCCAGGAGTTTCTTCCCGATGTCAAGCTAGAAAGAACAGCCCAACAAAGAAGATATCCCAGTCAAGTGAGTGACAGGAGACCTCCCACCATTCAATGAAGAGCAGGCTGCTTCCCTGGACCTAGACCTAGTGGTGTGCTGGAAGGGCCTAAGGCTCAGAGGAGGGCCCACAGGCCCTTGCCCCACAGTCCTGCCACCTGATGTCTGGATAAGGGTGGGGGAACTTTATCAAGGGTGGCTTAGAAGAGGATAGGGCTGATGAAAAGACAGAATCTGCTCTCCCACAGAAGTGGAGACTCAAGGGACGTGCCCTGCAGTGAGGAGACCTTGAATGGGATTCGGATCTGTGCTTCTCTGTCTCCCTGTGGTGGTGTAACCCATTGGTCTTTTTGTCCATGTGAGACAATGAAGATCAGGGGGTCAAGGAAGAAGATGGTCCCACTGGGGTTTCCTGCAGGGCAGCAAGTTGTTGCTCCATGAGATGGCTCTGTAAGTTCTTCAAGCTGCGGGTGTGGTGGTTAAAACTACAACACTGTGAGCAGGTCTCTGAGTCATGGCTAGGGTCTACAGAAATAAGACAGGCTGAATGGCTGTCTTTCGCTGGAATTTGTTTACCACAAGTGCACTTTGATTTCAGCTGCTCTGATGTAGAAGATGATGAAGATATGCACTAAAAACTGTAAAATAAAGAAAGAAACAAGAAGCGCAGAATTGCAGTAAAAATGGCAGTCAACTGGTAGCAGAAGGCACTTGTGGAGCTGATGTGCATGAGTCGATGGTGGGAAAAGAGCTGAAATGGGAGCTGGGGACCGCTCCCTTTATACCACTGGCTGATGTTGGAGGCAGTCTGACGTCAGGTGGCATTCCCCGCCAGGTACTGCTAGCTAGAATTTTTTCCATGGAATCCTAAGTGCCTGCTGGTATAGTTCTTATTGTGTAGCCTGCTGCAAGAGCTCCAACTCAAAGTGAGATCTCATGACTTCAAACCTCAGCCATGTACTCCTACTCCCAGCCAGTCCCAAATCCACTATAATACTGACCTGTTTCTTTTAACAGTTTTTATTTTCTCCTTCTTATCCAGTTGTTATCCACCCTGCTGATTTATAATTATATTTCTACCCCTCCAGTTTTTAACTGTATTCCAATTATTCCTAAACCCCTCAACAACAGTTGATGACTTCCCCTAGAGACTCATTATCTAGCCATCTACTTACTGCTGGGAGTGTCTTCAAGGTGATCCTCCTCTTGTGCCATCTCTTCCACCTTCACATCAACAAAATGGACTTCCTCCTCCCTCTCAACAACCAATAGTAATTGTTCCTTTGGGATGTTATAGCCTGCATATTAAAAAGGAACCAAGGTAATACTGACATCATTTATAATCAGAGCTAGATAAGTAAGAAATAAGGCATGGCAGAGGGGGGATTATGCTATGGTAGTATACAGTACCAAGGTAATACAGACACCATTTATAATCAGAGATACACAGAGGGAGAGGTGGGTTGTCACAATTGCATGGCAGTGGTGGGGTGATGATAGCGGACTGTGTAGCACACTGAGATACAGAGTTTGCCAGTGGAACATTTACCTTAGCAGATATAAAACAGGCTATATAAAAGACAATACACTTATACAACTGTTTTTTTCTTTTTCCAGTTAGCACGGTATAGTGTAGGATTAGAGCATGAGCTCCATGGAGTATGACCTGCTTACTGTGCAACAGCTTTACGAAAAGTGCCAGGGAAAGGGGGTTCAGCCTGAAGGTCTAAAACACACGAAAAAGGCAGACCTCATAGCTGCCCTCATGGCACATGACCAGAAGCAGACAGTCTCTGGGGGTGAGTCAGGAACTGAGGTAGCAGACCCCTATAAACCAGCTTGATGCACTGTGACTGCAGCTGTTACTGCAAGACAAGGTGCTGGAGGCAAAAAGACTGGATGCTGAAGCAGAAGCAAGAAGACAGGAAGCAGAGAAAGAACTGGAAGAAAAGAGACTGGCAGACAGAGAGAACGCCAAGACAAGAGAGAAAGAATGTCAGGAAAAAGAGAAGAACACCAAGACAGAGAGAAAGAACATGAAGAAAGAGAATGAGAACGACAGCACGAGAAGGAGATGATGATCCTGCGCAGCTAGCAAACCGTGAGTAATGGTGGAGTGAGTTCTCCTCATGAAGCCAAAATTAATTCTAAATTGTTCCCTCAGTTTAGAGAGGGAGATGAGGCTTTTGCCCAGAGAGGAGGCATACGCCACAATTGAGAAGAAATGCTTGGGAATAGTGTGGGCCCTCCAGAAGCTGCAGCCTTACCTATATGGGAGAGAATTTACTGCGGTCACAGATCATAATCACTGATATGGTTTCATCGGTCAAGCGGGCAAAATGGAAAACTACTACGTTGGAGTTTGGTACTGCAGGCATACAACATGACCATCCAGCATCGACAGGTGTTCAGTCTGATTGGGACAATTAAATACATACATGGTAGATGGTTGGTACATTCAAAGGGGGACTAGGCATTACCTATTCTCCAGAGAGTATAAAAGATGCTGAAAGGCAGTGTATAGCGTTCTTCTTACTCTTGAAACTGGAGGGAGAAACCTAAGATTCGAGTCTACACTTTTAGCTATGTCCGTGGGGAGCTGGCAGTTAGCATAGGGTCCAATGTTCTCTTGAAAGGACAGGGAAGTGTAAGTTTAATACTAGCATATTGCAGTAACAGCCTTTTTTCTGTTGTTTAAAAACAACTGTTTACTTTTCCTGTGTCAGTGCTATTCTCTTGTGTTGTAAATAGATATCCTGTACTGCTCTGTTCACTTTCTGTTAAGTAAAAAGCTATTTATTTACTCAACAGTTGTGATGTCATTTTTCTAAGGTAATACATGGTTTCCACTGGCTGGGGTAAACTGTGTTTAGCATCCACCATACGAGAGAGGCACACTACCAGACTTTGACTTCTGCAATTGCACATTTAATTATTCAAGTTTGTAAACTTGAAGGTGGGCGCTGGATGACTTTTCAGCTGGTGGCAGCAAATACCCAAGGACAGACACCTCTCTAAAAGACATTCTAGCCAGAGGGAGAGGGGGGTTGTCACATATGGCACTGCCCCCACCATATCACTCTCCAGGATCAACATCCTTCTAAATTCCTTTTGCCGCTTTGCTACCAACTCCCTTCCCTGTACTCACCATTGCTCTCTCTAGTCCTCTCTTTCTTTCACCCCTCTATATCATAGAAAGCTAGTCCACTCCTTGTCTTTCATTGCTAAATACTGGTTCAGGACTCTTCTGTCGTATCTCTCCTCTTGCCTATCCCCTGCAGTCCCTTCCTCCTACTCTCTCCAATGCTTGAACCCCCGCTCCTTCTTTCTCATATAGCCCCACTCTATGGCCAGTCAATATGCTTTCTCCGAACATCTCCCTCTCCGAAGGAATCAGCTCTCCCAGGACTTTCAGAATTCTCACTCCTACCCTGCACTCAAATGTCTCCTCTGACTCCTTCCTGCTTACTTTTGCTCATGTCCCTCCTCCTCCTCCTCTGTCTCCACTCCACCTACCTTCCCAGAATGTCTGTCTGACCAATAATTCCATAGCTCCTGTCTGGGTTCGCCCTGTTGCTCTTTGCCTTTGGACCCCCTGGTTCAACAGGACCCTGAGGGAGTTAAGGACAGCAAGGAAAAGGTTAGAGAGACGCTAACGTAAATCTGGTCTGATTGATAACAAACTTAGATTGATGTCCCATCATAAGGGTTATCAATCCGTGGTCATCTACAAGAATGCACGAGTTCCTGTTCAGGGAGATTGTGGCTGTACGAAATTGACTGGCTCAGCTCTTCCATATTGTGGACAGACTGTGCAATCCAGTCTGTCTCCAGCATCAGGGAGCTTTTTCTCAAGACAAATGTGATAAGGTTGCCTACATCAGATCAAAGATCAGTGCAGCTAGCTTAAATGGTGATCGGTGGCAGATTACAGCCACCTAGTCTGCTTGGTTTGACTTCAACCAGTTGGCAATTGTAGACATTGTACAGATTATCCAGGGCATGTGACTAACCTACTGTAGTATAGACCCAGGTCCAACACACCTCCTGGTGGGGTGCATAAAGGTCATCGGACCAGTCCTGACTGAGATCGCTGGGTGCTCATTACAGACTGGGGTGTTCACGGATACCCTGAAGGAGGCAGCAGTATGCCCCTTATTGAAGAAACCATCTCTCAACCCTGACTGTCTCACCAACTACAGGCCTGTCTCTAACCTGCCTTCTGTGGGCAAAGTTATAGAGAAGGCAGTCATGTTGCAGCTCACAGAGCATCTTATCACCTATTTTATCTACAATCCACTGTAGTCTGGTTTCAGGAAGAGGCATAGTACTGAGACAGTGCTGGTTTGGGTACTTAATGAACTCCTGATAGCCAGGGGTCAGAAGACTCATTCCATCTTAGTCCTCCTTCATCTCTCTGCAGTATTTGACACCGTGGACCATGAAGTGTTGCTCGAGAGCCTGCAGCTATTCTGTGAACTGTCTGGGACAGTCCTCAGATGGTTTAGATGTTTTCTCATTGACAGGATGCAGAGTGTAGTCCAGGTTTTTTTCCTCGACCCCTAATGCCCTGCCATGTGGAGTACTGCAGGGTTCTGTGCTGTCACCCATGTCATTTACGGTGTATATGCTGCCGTTGAGAGACATAAGGTGGTGTGGGTCGAGGTTTCATTGCTACACTGATGATACTCAGCTGTACACGTCCTTTGCACCTGAAAAAAATGACATTGTCTCTGGATAAGACTGATGTGTTGGTCGTGCAGCCAGGAAATCAGGTAGAGGGATCATTGGCTGGGCAATCCTCTAGACTCTGACTTGGAGGGAACCAGCTGTTGACCTCTGACCAGGTGCAGAATCTGGGCATTGTGCTTGATGATGAAATGACACTTAAGTTTCAGGTGTCAGCCGTTGACAAGACCTCTTTCTACCATCTAAGGAACATCACTCAGATAAAGAGCCTTGTCCCACCTGACAATCTTCCAACCTTGGTCCACGCCTTTGTGACCTCTTGTCTTGATTACTGCAATGCCCTATACCTCGGGCTGCTGGGTGTGGACCTTTGCTACCTACGACTGGTGCAGAATGCAGCTGCCAGATTACTGAATGGCTTGTCAAGATCTCGCCATGTCACACCTGTGCTTCATGGACTGTACTAGTTGCCGGTGCGGTGAGGAGAGGATCACCTTCAAGGTCAAGTTGCTGACCTGCAATGTCCTACACGGGCAGGGACTGTGCTATCTGCATGACCTCCTATGCCCTACCACCCCCTTCATCCACTCTGTTCTGCAGATGACGGATTTGCTGGAGATTCCCTGGGTCCATTTGACTATGTCTGGAGCTAAATCTGTTGCCTTTGTTGCACTAACCTGTGGAATTCTCTACCTCGTCGGATTTGAGAGAGCCCATCCATCGAGGCCTTTAGATCTGCCTTAAAGACTTACCTTTTTAACTTTGCCTTTTGTGAGGTTTAACCTCTGCCAATTTTATATTTTTATATTTGAAGTATTTGTTTTTATGACAGTTGTGTTTAAATTGTGATCATGTACTGTACATTGCCATGATCTTTTGGAATGGCATTTGATGAATAAATTTGCTTTGCTTGCTAATAATTTGGACCGATTAATTTGGGTTACTGTAACTCATGTTTACTGTAATTTATGATGTATTTTAAATTCCATTTTGATGTAATTTGAATTCTTCCTTTTATCCTGACTGTATTGTATTTGTTCTGGTATTATGATCTCTGTATTCCCTATGATTGTATCATTCCTACTCCCCATGTCGCACCTGAAAACAAGCCTCAGCTCAGTGTGCAATTCCTGGTTATATCTTAAAAATCAATCAGTCAATACGTGCAAACATACTACATACATATATTCCTGCACCCAATGTCGTCTCAATACTTACATATTCCTGCACCTCTGTCTATACATGATTACATATTCCTGCACCACCATTCTCTCCATACTAGTGGTATACATATACATATTCCTGCACCCCATGTTGTCTCAATACTTACATATTCCTGCACTCCTGTTCTATACATAATTACATATTCCTGCACCAATTCTCTCCATACTAGTGGTATACATATACATATTCCTGCACCCAATGTTGTCTCAATACTTACATATTCCTGCACCCCTGTTCTATACATGATTACATATTCCTGCACCGCCTTTATCTCTATACTAGTGGTATACATATTCCTGCATCCAATGTTGTCTCAATACTTACATATTCCTGCACCCTTGTTCTACACATGATTACATATTCCTGCACCAATTCTCTCCAGACTAGTGGTATACATATACATATTCCTGCATCCAGTGTTGACTCAATACTTACATAGTACTGCACCCCTGTTCTACACAATTACATATTCCTGCACCAATTCTCTCCATACTAGTGGTATACATATACATATTCCTGCACCCAATGTTGTCTCAGTACTTACATTGTCCTGCACCCCTGTTCTACACATGATTACATATTCCTGCACCACCATTCTCTCCATACTAGTCATATACATATTCCTGCACCCAATGTTGTCTCAATACTTACATATTCATGTACCCCGTTTTCGCCATATGTTACTACTCCTGTACTCTGTTCTACACATACAAACATATTCTTAAACTCTTGCTCTTAACTTACTGACATATTCCTACATCTTCTGTTCTCCAAATACATACATATTCCTGCACTCCATTTCTGTCCATACTTGCATATTCTTATACCCGCTGTTCTCTGTATATTTCCATATTCCTGCACTCTTGTTCTCAACATGCTATTCCTTCACTCTATGTTCTCTCCATACCTACATATTCCTGCCCTAAGTTCTCTCCTTCCCTCCTTATCCCTGCTTGCCATTTTCCCTGTACTTACATATTCCTAAACCTCATGTTCTCACCTTGCTATAATATTCTTGCCCTACCTACTCTCGCCATACTTACATATTTTTGCACTGCCTGTTCACTCCATGCTTACATATTTCTACACACACACACACACACACACAAACACACACACACTCCGGTTCTCTCAATACTTACATATTCCTACACCATCTGTTCACTCCATACTTACATGTTCCTACAGAGTCTGTTCTCTCCGTTCTTACAATTTCCTGTACCCCTCTTCTTTCCACACTTATATACTCCTACACCCCATCCTCTCCAAACCTACATATTCCTGCACCCTTGTTCTCTCTCAGTAGTTATATATTCCTGCTCCACATTCTCTCCATATGTACATATTTTACTTGCGTATTCCTGCATTCCCTGTTCTCTCCATACTTAGACATTACTCCATGCCTTTTCTCTCCATACTTGCATATTCCTCCATGCCTGTTCTCTCTATACTTACATATTCCTACACACTCTGTTGTATTATCAAAAACAATCCCACACTCACCACCACTTAATAACGCTGCTGGAGAAGTACGCTGGCATGCAAATATCTTTATTTTTTTGCACTCTCTTCTGATCGAACACTCTATTGTATTCATACCTAGACAGTCTTACACCCCGTTCTCTTGAAAATGATGTATTCCTGTACCTCCTGTTTTCATACTTACCAATTCCTGCACCCTCTGGTCTCTCCATACTTATATAAACCTGCATCCCATGTTCTCTCCATGCTTACATATTTCCACACTACCTGTTCTCTCCATATTTACACATTCCTGCACACATTGTTCTCTTCATACTTACATATTCTTGTACCACTCTTCTCCATACCTACATATTCCTACACCCCTTGTTCTCACTTATATATTCCTGCCCAATCTGCTCAGGCCTAATGTATATGTTTGCACTCCATGTTCACACCATGCTTATACTGTATATCCCTACACCCCCTATTCTCTCCATACTTGCATCAGCTGTTCCCTCCATGCTTACACATTCTTGTGCCCCATGTCTCCATACCTACATATTCCTGCATGCCCTATTCTCACCATACTTAGATATTCCTGCACCCCGGCTCGCTCCATGCTTACTTATTCTTCCACCCCATTCTCTCTAGTTGCATATTCCTGCACCCCATTCTCTCCATATGTACATATTATAACACACCCTGTTCTCTCCATATGTACATATTCCTGAACCCCGTTCTCTCCATACTTATATATTCCTCCACCCATGTCCTCTTTATACTTGCATATTCCTATGAACGCTGTTGTATCCTTATCTAAAATCACTGCCCCCCGTGTTCTCCCCATACTTGCATATTCCTGAACCCTCTGTCCTCTCTATACTGACATATTGATGCACCCCTGCTCTCTCCATACTTCCATATCCCTGTACTCCAGCTCTCTCCATACTTCAATATCACAGCACCCCCTGTTCTCTCCATACTTGCATATTTCTGCACCCCTGTTCTCTTGATGCTTACATATTCCTTCATCCCATTCTCTAAATGCTTACATATTCCTGTATCCCTGTTCTCTCCTTCTTTACATACTCCTGCACTCCTGTTCTCTCAATACTTACATATTCCTGTACCCCTATTCTCGCCATACTTTCATTGTTGCCTCCATATTAACATAGTCAGTTATATAGGCTGTTGGTTAAATATGATCTGCAGCTTATCCAACAGGTAGGGAAATGGACAGACTGGGTGGGCCAAGCGGTCCTTATCTGCCGTCAGTGTCTATGTTTCTAAGTTCCTACATCCCTGTTCTATCCATACATATTCCTGTACAGCTATTCTTTCCATACTTCTATATCCCTGCATCCCCTGTTCCTTCCACACTTACATGAACACAGAACTTACCCTCCTGACTGCGCATGCTCCCCCTGTAGTGCAGCTTTCACTTCCACTACTACCTGCCTGACCCTCCTCTAGCTGCAAAGAACCTCAGACCTGAGCCCCCTGACCAGGTGCACTCCTTCTGCAGTGTGCTTTCACTACCACTGCCAACTGCCTCACCCTCTGCTAGCTGCGAGGAATCTCAGATCTGAGCCCCCTGATTGGACGTTCTCCCCCTGCAGTGCAGCTTTCACTACCACCACTCACATTAACCTCCACTATCTGTAAGGAATCTCAGATCTGAGCCCCCTATGAAGTGACTTTCACTATCACTGCCACTGGCCTCACCCTCTACTAGCTGCTTGGAATCTCTGACCTGAGCCCCTGACTGGGCACGCTCCCCCTGTGGTGCAGCTTTCACTACCACCCACCTTACCCTCTGCTAGCTGCAAGGAATCTCAGACTTGAGCCCCTTGACTGGGAGCACTCCACCTGTGGTGCGGTTTGGACTACCACTGCTGCTTGCCTCACTCCCCGCTAGCTGAAAGGAATCTCAGGTACGGCCCCTCCTAAGAGTGCTGTAGGCTTTCAATTTTTGGTACTCACTTGCTACTGCTTGTTGGATGTATGCTTTTGTGGTGAACTCCTCCCGATTGGCTCTAAAGCATTCCTAAAGAACTTTGCTGTTAGCTATAGTCCCAGCCTGGTTTAACTTTTCAGCTATCTTTCTTACTCCAAACTTTCTCCCATCACTCTTTAATTCCACTAGCTGCACTTTGGGCTCCACCCAACAGTCCAGCTCATCCAATTGAAACTCAGCAGTATCCTCCTCCAAAGGTCAAATTACAATTACTCTGCCTGTACCACCTCATATAGTGGCTGCTGCCCATAAATTTAGTAGCTCTGTCAGTTGATTAATACTTGTGGTTGTACCCTCCTTACTTTAAAACTGCTTCTTCCACCCTTCTTTTTAACGCTTTACGGCATCCCTGCTGCATTAAACTCCCAATATGTCTTTAGCCTCATTGCTATATTCACTGCTTGTTATGTCTCTGTCCTCTTATAGATTGATCATTGTTCTCCTCCTTGCGCTCTGCCTCCCCCCATTCACTTTCACTCTGGTTCCCTCTCCCAAACTGCCTCCCCCCACCAGCCTCATTACACGTCGCCCCTGGAGTAAAACCTTGCTGGGACTCCCTCTCCCACCTTTGTTACATGGATGCACTACTCCTACTGCCCTAATGCATCTCTCTTACTCATTGTAACCTATTACACCCCAATTCACTTATTAAAATGTCAACGTCGCAACCCCCATTACATGTCTAACTGGAACTCCGCCCTGGTATAAGAGTTTGAAAATTCACTTCTTGATCATCACACTCCTACTCTTATCTTTGGGTGACATCAACCCAAACCCAGGGCCATGCCTCTGGGCACCCCAATAACAGCATCTGTAACTGCTGGCCCATCCCATAACAACCCCCTTGCCCTTCCCTGTGGTTTAAATATGTTATACCTAAATATCAGGGGCAATGTGAGGAAGTATTTTTTCACAGAGAGGGTGGTGGGTGCATGGAACAACCTTCTTAAGGAGGTCATGCAGTCTAAAACTGTGGGAGAATTCAAGAATACATGGGACAGACATAAGGCAATTCTTGTTGGGGGTAAGGAGAAATAGGCTGTTGGTTAAATAGGATCTGCAGCTTATCCTGTAGGTAGGAAATGGGCAGACTAGGTGGGCCAAGCAGTCCTTATCTGCCACCAAGGTCTATGTTTCTATGCTCCCAAAGGTAGACCTACTCCAGCCACTAGCTGTTTCTCATGCCCCAGATACTATCATCCTTACTGAAACGTGGCTTAAGAATAATACAGCTGACACCTCCCTATCCATCCCTGGTCCACTATTTCCTGCCAAGATTGAACTGGTAGGGGTGGAGGTGTGGCAATTTACATCTCTTCAACCATTCACTTTGCCTCTATCCTTTCCACATCAGTCCCTAAAGCCTACAAGGCACTTATCCTAAAACTATCCCTCCCATTCTCCATACCCATATATAATGCTAGCACCTACTGTCTCCTGGGTCTCCACTCCTCTGTTATCACTGATCTCATCAGTACCATAGTCTCCCACACCTCTTCAGGCAAAATATATATAATGGGTGATTTCAACCAAATACTGATTATCCCCATATCTTGAAAAAGCATGGAAGGATATTATTTCCCATAATTTAGTGCACATTCATTCTTGGGCCAACCTATATGACCATAAAACCGGTAACCATTCCCTAATCAACTAGGCCCGCACATCCCATCTCAATAGGGTTATTAAATCTAGCTTACTACCAGATGCCCTCAGTGACCACCACATGACCGTTATCATACGCAGAATCCACAGGATTAAGGCCTTTCACAAAATCCTACAAATCTTATCATATAACTCACCAAAGTAAGTTGCACAGAGGGTGACTGGTGCTGTTGACTATAAATAAACAACAGTGACAAAAGGTCAGCATCCGGTCAGGACATATTTAAAGTGCTTTATTTTAACAAAGAGCAACAGTGCAAAATGTTTTGACTCACTGACATAGTGTCGAAAAGCGGGCAGGCTACAAAAAACAGTCCTACATTTCACTTGGCTAACTACCAAACTTCATCAGAGATGTGTTGCAACAACACCAACACCAAATAGCATAAAATACATGTGCTTATGTGTTATGATGACTAAAGTGTTTCTACTTACAATTTAAACATCATCAATGTAGATCCCATAGCAGCGGCTGCCTATCCTCTCTGTAGAGAATGATTAGTATTAATGGTTACCATGTTAACAAACAAATACATTTTATCTCATTATATCATAACAGGGTCCCAATACGATAAGGTGAGGGTTAAATCATTTTCCACTTATCCTATTAATTTCATCGCTCCTTTAGCTTTAATATTTAGGTCAAATGTTAGTTATTTATTCCTCAGAGTCAAAAGAGAATTTGGGGGGGGGTGTAATTTTCACTCCTTACAGCCAGCTGCTATGAAACATGTAGTATTGGGCCAACACTGCATCTCAATATTTATTCAGTTGTATTATTAGAGTTGATATTCACAACTATATGTGGTACATTAATGAAAAAAATACACATATACATGGTTATTTACCTACAAATAGTTGTGAATATCAACTATAATAATAAAATGTTACATGTGTCATAGCATCTGGCTGTAAGGAGTGGGAATTACATCCCCCCATTCTCTCTTGAGTCTGAGGAATAAATAATCAACATTTGATCTAAATATAAATGCTAAAGGAGCAATGATGTAATATGCCAGAGTTAGAGGTTCCCCAGCATTCCCTAGTAGTCCACAGTTTTCACCAGGTGCCTAAGCAAGGTGCCTAGTGCACCGACTTCTTGTCAAAAACCCCCAAAAACAGATTTTGTATGCAGCATAAGGAACAATGGCTTGGATGGAAAGCTGAGCTGAGTTGCTCATGCACAGCATTCAACTCCAGCCATTCTGGAATCAGAAGTTTAGTTTTAAAAATGTTAACTGTTTTTTGGAGTAGTTCCTGCTGGCTGTGGAGAAGACAGGAGGTTAAGATGAACTGGGAAAAGGGCTTACCTGTTGTTTGAAGCCCTTCCCCGAGGGCCATTATGCGTGCCTACTCTGATTCAGCTGGTGAAGACACCAGAAGAGTTCTGGTGCCACTGGGGCAAAACAAGAAGAAAAAGAGATGTCCGGTGCAGCTGTTGGGCTGAGAGCCCAATCGGTTTGTTATTTTTATTATTTTAAAAAGTTTCCCCAGTCCCTCATCAGCAGCTTTGCCACAGCTGCATCGCCATTTCTCTGTCGGCATTCCAGAGGCCCCTGAACGTCCGCCACATTGACTGTAATTGCTCTCCTGCCTCCCGATCCTGCCTCCTATGGTCCCATTCCGGTGTGGTGAGTCGGCAGCAGCACCCAGGTTGTGCTGTCCACCCTTACAGCAAAAGACTGTGTTTTCTTTTTCTTTAACTAAAAGAGTGCAGTAGGTGCAGAAGAAAGTGACTGAGTGCCACAGGAGAATTGGGTCAGAAGGACCCCTATTTCATATTCAGGAGGGCAGGGTAGAGAGATGCCCCTGGGAGGGGCAATCAGTTAAGGCTGAATAGGAGGCCTTTTAAATATTGATTAAAGGGGCAGGACAAGGTGGAGAAGGGAGGAAGAGAGTGGCAGCAAGGCCCAAGGGGAAAGAAAATAATTTAAAAGGGGCCTAGCCAAGAAACGGCCCAGGGGTTTTGGAGGGGCACAGTAAAAGGGAACCCCACTGCATTTAAAAGGGGCTTTGTCCAAGTTAGACCCATAGGATTTAAATAGGCCCAGTAGCAGGCCCAGATCTTAAAGTGGCCCAGTAAAGGTCAGCCAGTCTAAAGAATTAAAGGGGAAATCCAGGCCTATGAGTGTTGTTTCAAGGGGCAAGTCAGGTCCACCACTGTATTTGTAAGGGCACCAGGCCCATTGGCAATAAGGGCACCAGGTCCAGTAAAGTGAGGGCACCAGGCCCAGTGGTAATAAGGGCACCAGATCCAATAAAGTGAGGGCACCAGGCCCAGTGGTAATAAGGGCACCAGGCCCAGTAAAGTGAGGACAGCATGCCCAATGAGGGTGCCAGACCCAGTAAAGTGAGGGTACCAGGCCCAGTAAAGTAGGGGTACCAGGTCCAGTAGTAGTAAGGGCACAAGGCCCAGTACAGTAAGGGCACCAGGCCTAGTTGGTTAAAGGAGCAAGCCCTAGGCCCACTACTCCCACAGAGTCTAAAAGGGCAAGTCAGGCCCACAGGTGGGAATGGCCCAACCAGTATAAACAGACCCTGGTCAAGAGAAGGCCACAGAGATTTAAAGGGACAACACAAGGCCCAGGACCTGTAGCTAGCCATTTAGGCCTCAAGATGTTATAGGGGCCCAGCAGTATACACAACCCCAGAGGTAACTGGAGCTTAGGTAGCCATGCTAGCCCCATGTGCACAGGGGGTTTGGTCAGACATCTGGTTGTATCGCCTTCCAGAGAGCCTATTCCACACTGTAGTGTTTCCACAGCAACAGGTGAACCCAGTTTAGCTAGAAGGGACCCCATTATAGTTAGGTCCACCAGAGCTAGGGTTAAATCAGGAAAATAAATTGCCTGTATATTTACTGTGGTCTGGACACTTAGGAAAAAAAAAATATATATATACATATACCACCACAGTAGGAACTGAGACTTTGCATTTGCCTGCATTATTATTCATCCTATGAACAACACTGAGTGTCAGAACTTTCTTACATTGCTTTGTGCCAGCATTTCAGTGCTAGAAAACCACCTGAATCAGTCTTCAATAATCTTTGGAGTCACTTCATCCAGGTGCAGTCCTGTCAGCCTCCACCTACTCTTCAGGAATCATCTTCTAGTGCATCCAGAAGCAGCCAACAGCAACTCTACGAAGAGCCGTACTGCAGTAGTCTTTAAGTTGCTTAGTACTGTTTGTTATTTTCCTCTTCCAGTTTCCCAGTATGGCCTGGCCCAGTGCAAATGTCTACCATCCATTTCTTGTTTGCACATCCGCAGCAGAGTACCGCTCAACTTGTCAGTGTCAGTTCTCTGAGTGACGTTCGTTTTGTTGTTTGTGTGTGTCCTGGCTCATCTGGCCGTAGACTCCAAGGTTGGTCGCAGTTCGACGTACGATTTACTGTTTTGGTGAGTACCCTTGGCTCATCTAGCCTTGGGACTCAGAAGACCAATGCACTCCGACACCCAGAGGAACCATTTGCCTGGAGTCCAAGAGTGGTCCAGAGGTCCCAGTCCAGTGTGCATCTTCAGTCCAGAAGGAGTGCTTTCCTGGAGTCTAACAGTGGTCCAGAGGTACCGGTCCTTCTGATCCTTCCAATCCAGTGTGTTCATCAGTCCAGTGTGCATCTTCAGTCAAGAAGCGAACTGCTAGTTGTTCTTCTTCTTGTTCTTCGTCCTTTGCACTTGGCAATCTAGAAGCGGATTGGGGTCAGGTGGTTTGCACTGCTATTCCCTTCCGGGCAGTCCAGAAGTGAACTGCAGTTAGATCTTGTGTTTCTTTTGGCAGCCCTCAGTGGGTTCTTAGCCGAAGAAATCGCTCACGCAATTTCCGGCAACCCTAGAGAGGTGGGGTGTGGCCGAAAACTCATGGTCTGTTACATCCTCTCTGAATCCTTGAGTTTCCAACAAAGGTGTGCCAATCTGTCACTGGAAGGGCAGTATAGTGGCATCACATTGTTGCTCAATGAGAAATTAGACGTGCATGAACTGCCAACCATCAGCCGTATAGACTTTTCTAATATCTATAGAGTGATTGTTGCACAATCTTAATGTTAGGGAGAGGTGCACCCCAGGGTTAAAGTAGACATCTGAGCATAAGTAAGACGCTCTTACAGCGTGGCTGTTACAGCTGATTGATTCACTTGTCAGATGATATTATCATATTATACAATTCCGGGAAACATAAGTAGAATGCTCTTACAGTGTAGCTGTTACAGCCCAGTAATTCAGTGTTTCATTTATATAGAGTGCTAGGATAGGCCTCAAGGCAGTGGAAAAATAGTAGTTTATGGGCAGACTAGGTGGGCCAAGTGGTCCTTATCTGCCGTCAAAGTCTATGTTTCTATGTTCCAGTTTTCCTTTTCCCTACCCTGTTGTCAGTTGCCAAATAAACTAATTCCTTTCTCTAATCATGCCTCCTGCCTCTCCATTTTGGTGAAGAATTACAATACATCACTTAGCCAAATAGGAAAAGAACTGCCTTGCCCAGGGTGGGTGTATTTGAACAGCCTGGCATTCATTTATTTGGCTTACTTCATCTGGAGTCACGGAATTACATGATTCACATCCATCCTATTTTATCCACTCTTTCTCCTCCTTCTCAGCACACTTCACTGAAATTAATAGAATGAGTGGAAAATGATTTAACCCTCACCTTATTGTATTTGGGACCCTGTTATTTTGAAATTCAATATGCTTTATTAACATTATATGACCACAGTAGAGTACATAAGGCTGTAAACAGAGCTTGTAGACAGGAAATACACAAACTTTGAGCCTTAAGGTTACATCGGCTTTCCTATTTTATCAAATGTACTATCCCTCATCTACCCCTCCCTCCCTCATCCCATCTATAACAAGACATGCCTCCCAATGAACCCCCTCCCTGCTGGCATATGATCTACTAGCAATGTTCAAATTTAGGCACGTGATAAGACAAAAGAGGTTACTCAGACCCCTTTCTACAGCCATATGTAGACTTCTCCTTAATCATATTGCTGGGCTTGATGTTGTGCTCCAGGCGCTGGCTACTGAAAGTACTGAGAAAGGATCTAAATATGGAGGGAGTTGCAAGTATTATTTAGAGATAGAGTATAGCGCGTAAAGTTTAGTCCACTTTTTATCAAAACTGGAGAGAGTATGCCTTAGGGAAGTTATTATCTTCTCCATCCGAAGGTTGGATCGTAATTCATTGAACCACTCGGAGTAAGAAATAATGGTGGATTCCTTCCAATGTTTCAACCCCAGTTTTTTAACTGAATGCGAAATAAGGGACATGCTATATCTTTTTTCTCTAATTGATACCTGCAAGTATGATGCATATCTCTGGTATAAAAAGAGCTTCAAGCCCCAATAGGGGGTCAGATTTGGCTTTTATTTCATGTCACAGTGGTTTAATTATGGGGCAGTCCCAGAGAAGATGAAGCAAGGCACCCTCTTCTTTTCCACACCTATTACATTCTGGATCCTGTAATCTGCTCATGCTGACCAATTTAGTAGGGGTAAAATAAATATTATGCAGTATATAGAATTGCATGATATGCAGTTTATCATTGCATGTGTAGGAGTATATCACTTGCCACATTTTATCCCAGTGGAACTCTCTGGTTGGGAATTGTTCCACCCAGTATTTGGACACTCCCTGGGGCTCTGGGAAGATGACAGGGTACAAAGCAGATGTTATCTAAGATACTACATGAGGATGCCAAACTAAGTTATAAAGAGAGATAATAAGATCAAACTGATCAGTGTCCCAAGTGCCTAACCCCAAATTGGCAATCAGGAAGTGTCTTATCTGGAATCCTCTGAATGACTGTCTTGTTGGGAGATTAAAGGCAGGTAGGAGGGTGGATTTAATTTTCCCACGATCAAGCAAGTCAGAAATTTTAAGCTTCATTGAGGGGAGTCCATCTCCAGGTCTCAGACGTTGTCCCTATAATCTGAAGTTAGGGTTCAGGTACAAGGGTTGTGCAATGTCTTTGTTATTATCATATTTGAGTGCTTTACAGAGCTGGGCATGTACTTTAATAGACATTTGGATCAGCTCATTATTAAAAATGGAGGATCACACTTTTGTGGAGGTGTATATTAAGCTAAGAAGGAAAAGTCAACTCCGGCAAATTAAATGTCACTCAATTTGCAACCAAACTGGTATAAATGGAGGGATGGGTGGCGGGGAGATGGAGGGTAACCATTGCAAGTACTTGGCTATATGATTTGCCAGAAAGTAATGAAAGAAATTTGGAAGTTTAAGACCTCCCTGTTGTGTGGTTGCCCTTAATCGCCCGTACGACCACCTTGTTTTTTTTATTCCATAAAAATTGGGAAATTATTTTATGAAGTCTTTGGAACCAGGATAGGAGGAGGTAGAAATTAAGCATGTTTAAGAGATAGAACACCCTAGGGAGGATGTTCATTTAATTACATTTATTCTTCCTTGTAAAGAGAGGTATATGGAACCCATCTGTCAAGGTCCTGGTTTATAATCCCCAAAAGTGTATCCAGATCAAGTTTTTTAACTTGAAACAGGTTTGGTGTTAGTGTAAGCCCTAAATATTTAAGTTGGAGCAACTAATCTAACTGAAGATCTGCAATTTGAGAGCGACAAGTGTGAGGGTTTAGAGGCATTACTGTTGACTTTTCTCGGTTTAATTTGGAATTAGAAACTGTCCCATAGTATTCTACGATATCTAACATTGCAGGAAACGTGGATGTCGGGTCTGTTATATGCAGCATGATGTCATCCGCATATGCTGATAAATGTAGGTTCAATTCCCTGACTTGGATGCCTTTTACCAGAGGGGAATTTTGAAGGTGATAGAGCAGTGCTTCCAAATAAAGATTATAGAGCATCAGGAATGTGGACAACCTTGGTGTGTCCTGGAATGTAGAGGGAAAAGGCCCGAGTAAACCCCATTGCAATAGATTTTTGCCATGGGCTGTAGAGAACTTTTGCCCATTAAATGAAACTACTTGGAAATCCAAACTTAGCCAAAACCTCAAACAGGAATGCCCAGCTAACTCTGTCGAACGCATTCTCCGCATCCTGGGACACCAATGTCATCTAGTGTGGAGCCATCCTGGACGCGGAGAAGATGTGAAACAATTTTCTTATGTGGTCTGTAGAGGAATGACCTGCTACAAAACCTACCTGTTCAGTGCTAAGTAAAGGGACCCACACCTTCGCTAACCTGGAGGCTAGGATTTTAGCAAAAAGTTTAATATCATAGTTCATTAGGGATATTCGGCAGTAATTACTTACTTTATTTATGGGTTTGTTTGCTTTGGGCAGTACAATGATAAGAGCTTCTAACAGGGGTGGATCCAATAAACCCGATTTGCAGAGATAGTTAAACATCTGGAGGAGTAAGGGGGAAGAGTTGTTCTTCAAATATTTTGTAAAATCAGGGTGGAAAGCCATCAGCACTCGGAACTTTGTCTTCTGAAAGTGAACAGATGGCCAGTGACAATTCCTACTGGGTTATTTTACCTGTTAGGGATTCTATTTGCTCCTGCATTAGTGAAGGGAGTGGAATAGAACTTAGGTAATGCTGTATGTCCGAAATGAGTGGAGCATTATTAGGAGGGGAGAATAAGGTTTTATACTAACATTCTACTAACACACTAAAATGCCAGCAGAATAGGCCGAATGGTCTTTTGTGTCTGTTTGTTTGGTCAGCCCACACCCTGGGAGCTGACCTTGCTGCCCCCTCTCCCTCTCTGGCTTCTCCCTTCCCAGTCCCGGATATTCTCACTGCACTGGTTTCTGCTTCCAGAACCCTTCCCCTGTACCTGTCCCACCCCCCTCTTGAACTCCTCCACAGTTTCTGCCTCCACCAGCCCCCTGGGCAGCAAATCCCATGGCTCTACCACCCTCTCAGTGAATTAGCACCTCCTCCTTTCTCCCCTGAAACCCCCCCAGCCTCCACCCATACCCTCTAGTTGCCCCCCCTCCTTCCTTCGGAGCACCCTGACTGCTCCTCCCCTATTTACCCCCTTCATGTACCTGAAGACCTCTATCATGTCCCCCGGTCCCTTCTCTCTTCTAATGTGTACATATTTAGCTCTTCGAGACTCTCTCCATAGGTCCTATGCCCCAAGCCCCAAATCATTTTGGTTGCCCTCCTCTGGACCCTCTCTAGGAGTTCAATGTCCCTCTTTAAATGTGGCCTCCAAAACTGCATGCAGTACTGGAAGTGTAGCCTCACCAAGCAGTTACACAGTGGGAGTATCACTTCCCTCCATCTGGAGGTGAGCCCCTAGCGATACATCCAAGCATCTTCTTGGCCTTTGCTGCTGCCCTCCTACAAGTCTCAGAGTTGTTCATCTTGACATCCACCACCACCCCCAGGTCCCTCTTAGCCACTGAGACTTGTAGCATTTCCCCCCCAGGGTGTACACTTGGTAGACTTATAGTAGTCCTCAAACTCCTGAACTATTGCCCATGGGGTGGTAAGAAGCAACTTATCTCTCAGGGAGTTAAGGGCAGCTACAATCTTAGATTCCTCCTGTTTCTTCAACCCTAGGGCAAACAGATTACTGGCTTTTTTCTCCCTGTTCTACATAATGGGCCTGAGTCTTGAACAGGGCATACTGGGCCTGCTCTCTTAAAGTTTCTGAGTACTGATTCCTTACCAAGGCGAGTTGTATTAGAATAGCTTCACTTGGGTTAGAGGGTCTTCCAAGATTTTGATTTGGGCAAGAATAGAGGAAGAGAGTGGCTCTCTTTTCTTTTTCCTAATTGTAACCAACCAAATGCAATCTCCTCGTACCACACATTTTAGAGCACACCATAGCTTATCAATGTGCTGTATTGTATTGAGATTGTGTTGAAGAAATTGTTTGGTTGGTTGGTGTTGTTTTGTTGGTCATTTTGAGAGCATGAACTATGTTTGGATTCTGAAGCACTTGGATATTAAGTTTCCAGCTGCTTTCTTTACATGGGGTAAATGATAGAATTCCCTCCAACCAGATCGGGGCATGTTCTGAGAAGGTTCTTGGGATCATAGCACTGCCTATTAGGCCAGTTAGAACTACATTGTTCACCAAAAAATAATCTATACAAGAAAGTGACCTATGGGCAGGGGAATAGAAAGTATATGCTCTGGTAGTGGGATTTAACAGATGCCATGGGTCACTGAGACCGTGGTCTGCCATGAGCTCCCTAAGGACTATTTGTGCCAGGGAGAGTCATTTTCCTATAGGGAAGAGATTTATCCAGTTCTGAGGAGTGAACTAGATTCCAATCCCCAGCTGGGATAATAGGTAACCTTGGGAAAGAATTTAAGGGTAAGTGATAGGGCAGAAAACAATTCTGGGAAGTCTGCATTAGGACCATATATTGAGCCCAGTATTGTCTCCATGTGATGCAAGAGACCTTTTAGAATTATGAACCTCCCTTGGGGATCAGAGCAACATTGCTGCATTTGGAATTGTGTGCCCCTTGTAATAAGAACTGCTACTCCTCTTTGTGCCGTGGCATTTCTGGCAGCATAAACCTGACCCATCTGACATCTTCTGAATAAGTTCTCTTCAGTTTCCAGTAAGTGCGTTTCCTGGAGGAAAGCTATGTTAGTGCTTAAATACTCAAGGTGTTTGAGGATTTGATACCTCTTAACCCTGCTCGTGGCTCCTTTCACGCTCCAGGATATGTATCTCACAGCCACTGCTGAGCTAGATTATGGCCTGAAGCAGGAAAGAGATGTGGTTCTAGAGAAGTAGCCTGTTCGGCTACTAGGGCTGCATATCATGGAGCACCAGCTATATCCTGAAGATTATGTGCGACCTGGGTTGATGATGAGGCCCACTGTACTATCTGATGATAAGATCCATTGCACTACATCCCCCAATCTGCCCACTCTGAATGACCTGGAAGAGTAAGTGAACAATCCCTACCCATAAACAACACAAAATCCACCTAACGAAGGAACCAAAAGACCTCAGTCCAATCGACTGGTCACCTTCCATGTGTTCAGTTGTGATTTTCCTTCAACCGCCTGGCAACACTCAGCCGATTACTCCTCCTGCCCCCCGCCCCCACAGTATTGCCCAAGGTGCTCATCCCCCAAACCATGTACCATAACTTGTACTAGCACTACATGGAATTAGGAAACAATTAACTATAACAGTTACACAAGGTTCTTAAACTTGTAGGGAGCATTTCACCACTTCTTCAGAAAGTACTACAAGAACAGTAACCTACAAATAGAACTCTTCCGTTACAGTGACTTTGGCTTAACAGTTTTAAAGCCATGCATGAGTGCCCAAGATTATTAACTATCCAACAGTTTAACTTACTGGTATGCACAGACTGGTAGTTATGTGATCTGTCTTCCTCTCTGAATATGTAACATGCTGTCTGCAGTGTTACCGCTGTGCAGTGTTCCATGCTACAGTTCCTCTGATTACAGGCCTGGTAGAAATTGAAAGAATTTCCCTGCGTATCGGCATCACTCTCCCTGGAACCCAATTACCATGGCATTCAGTCATTTGAACAGGTCAGGAAACAGTCTTTACTCAATTGTAAAATTGCTGGATAGCGCATTCTGAATCTGATGCCAGCCGTAATCAGTTTTATGACTAGGGAGTGTAATTCTATACGTTTCTGCCACATGATGAGAGGAAGATCTTGAGCAATTCTGATCCTTTTGTTTTCCCAGTGAATCTCTCTAGTTTCCTTCACTTTATCCAGGATGACTTGTTTGTCAAGATAGTTGAGTAAATGAACTATCAGAGGACATGGGGAGAGCCCCGTGGTGGAGTGGGCCGAAGAGATCAATGGGTCCTCTCTATTATGTAGGCAGGGCCATTTGATGAGGGTCCAGCAATTTAGGTACACAGTTTATACACAAAAAGAATAGGATTCATGCCTTCCTCACCCCCCTCCACTCTGTAAGACCCAAGACCACCACATTGTTCCTCTTTGAGCGGCCTTCTGGATCTTCTAACTTGTCCTCGGCTTTGCGCAGATGTTGTCACATGGTTATCAGCTCAGGTTCCATGCGGGCCTTCCAATCATTCAGGGAGGAGATTTGTGCCTTGTTATCCCCTGCTCTGATGGTAAGCTGGCTTAGTGAGATTTTTAATGTTTGCAATTCTCCTACGATTGCCTGAAGAGATTCTTTAATTGGAGCTAAGCCCTCAACGAAAGTCATTTCTGTTAGCAAGGCCTGGGGAGCAGGTTGAGGCATGTCTCCCAACCCAGCTGCATTATTTCTCTTTGCCAGTTTGTCTTTTATCAGAGATGGGGGCGGCGTGTGCGTAGGCTGCTGTGGCTTCATTTCCACGTCCATGGAGTGGGACGACAAGCGGATAGAAGTGATTATATTTGTAGAGCTGTTTATTACTGTGTCTCCAACCACAAACTAGGCTAATTTAAAAGATTTTTAGCAGGTTTAGGCAGAGGGGTTGAACAGAGTGAGGTACCAAATGTCTACCTGGCAGCCATCACAACCGGAAGTTCTCGTATTGGGACCCTATTATGTTATAACAAGATAAAATTAATTTGTTGTTTGTTAACATGGTAACCATTAATGTTAATCACTCTCTACAGAGAGTATAGGCAGCTGCTGTTATGGGAAGCATGTTGACGTTATTTAAATTGTAAATAGAAGCACTTTAGTCATAACACATAAGCACATGTATTTTACACAATTTAAAGGTGTTGGTGTTATTGCCACACATCTCTGATAAAGCTTGGTGATTAGCCAAGTGAAAAGTAAGATAGTTTTTTGTATCCTGCTTGCTTTTCAACACTGTGACAGCAAGCCAGAACATTCTGCACTGTTGCACTTTGTTAAAATAAAGAACTTTAAATATGACCTGACTGAGTGCTGACCTAAATTTGATTGTATAAATCCTCAAACCGCCTCCTCCTCCTGAATGACTTGGCCCATGCAAACTGGGAACCAACAGCCTCATCAACATTCATAGATGACGCTACAGCATATTTTCACAGGAAAACTCTAGAGATTTGGAACAAACATGCCCCTCTGTGGTGCACCATAATCAGGGGTGATCACCACACCCGTGGATCACCCCACAACTCTTGGCATGCCAAAGAGCCCAGGATCAAGCTTGGAAAACCCATAAAGCTTCTAAACTCCCTAACAACTACAACACATGAAACGCAAGTTGATGGCAGAAGGAGATCGCTAGGTCCAGCTAGTCTACCCATTTGTTTTACACCTGTTTTGACACTCTAGCTGCCCTTTACAGTCAGGGCTCCCTTGTATCTATTCCATGCATTTTTGAATCCCCCTCCCCCCCAGTGTTGACACCCACAACCTCTTGGGCAGGCTGTTCTAAGAGTCCACCTCTCTTTCTGTGACAAAAACTTCCTGGTGTTTGTAGAGAACCTACCTCCTTGCAACCTGAGATTATATCCCCTGGTAATGAAGCTCTTCTTGAAGTGAAAAAGTTCCTGTGCCTGTACCTTGTTAATGCCGTTTATGTACTTCAATGTTTCAATCATGTCGCCTCTCCCTCTTCTCTGCTCCAAGGAATACATATTCAGTTCCCTAAGTCTTTCCTCACAGGATATGCACTCCAGACCCTGAATCATTTTTGTCACCTTTTTCTGTACTATTTCCACCTGGTTAATGTCCTTCCTGAGGTGAGGCCTCCAGAACTAGAATCAGTATTCTAGGCGAGTCCTGACCAGCAATCTATACAGTGGTAGTACCACCTCTCTCTTCCTGCTCAGGATTCCCCTCCCAGTGCAGCCCAGCATTCTATAGGCCTTCAATGTTACCTTCTCACACTGCTTACTAACCTTCAAGTCATCAGAGATTATAATCCCCAGATCTCGTTCCTGGTTTGAGGCTGCCAGTCTTTTGTCTCCTAGGTAATGCTCCTTTCTTGGATTTTTCTTTCCTATGTGCATGACCTTGCACCTTTGGCTGTAAAATCTCAGCTGCCACATTCCAGACCATTCTTCTAGTTTCTTGAGGTCAACTTCCATCTTGCTCACTCTCTCTGGGGTGTCCACCCTGCTACATATCTTGGCGTCATCTGTGGACAGACACACCTTCCCTTCCAGTCCATCAGTGATGGCGGTTACAAAAACATTGACGAGCACAGGCCCCAGCACTGAGCCCTGGGGTACCCTGTTGGTCGCTCTGCCTTCTATCAATTGTGCTCCATTAACCTATACCATCTGGATTCTGCCTTGTAATCAGTTTTGTACCCATCTGACTACTTCTGGACCAACCACTGTGTGGTCAAGCTTCTTTACCAGCCTTCTATGTAGAACCGAATTGAAGGCCTTACTCAAGTCTAGGTAGACCACATCTACTGCCCCACCATCATTCACTATTTTGGTAGCATAGTCAAAAAGCTTGAGTAGATTTGTCTGGCATGAATTACCTGCCATAAAACCATGCTGTTTATGGTCTTGTCAGATGCTAGTTTTGAAGAATGCTATGATCCTCTGTTTGAGTAGTGCCATTAGTTTCGCTATTATAGATGAGAGGCTCACCAGTCTGTAATTACTAGCCTCTTCGCAACTGCCTGATTTGTGAAGTGGAACCCCTATTGCCTTTTTCCAGTCTTCAGGTACAGTTCTATACTGCTCTTCAAGGATTTTGTGAACAGAGGTGCTGGGGGGCTACTAAGTCTGCCTCCAGTTCCTTAAGGATTCTGGGGTACATCTCATCTGGTCCCATGGCTTTCTCTGCTTTTAGTTTATTTAGCACCTCCTGTACTTTGGCTTCTGGACAGGGACTCATGTCTACCCCTGGTCCTGAGGTGTTGTATTTTTTCAAGGCTGGGCCATCCCCTGGGTCCTCTTTGGTAAACATCGAGAAGAAGTATTTGTTGAGGAATTTGGCTTTCTCTGGGTCATGTTTGGTGCATTTCCCTTCTTCAGTAGCAATCTTTACTGTCCCCGCTTTTGTCTTCCTATGTTCCCTAATGTATCTAAAAAAAATATTTGTCTCCTGTCTCTGTCCCTTCGGCTATCTTTTCCTCTGTCTGGCCTTTTGCCTTACTAGTTTGTTTGTTTGATTATCTAATTGTTTCCTTTACAACTCCAAGTCTTTCTTAGTTTTCGAGTCCTGGTATATGCTGTACACCAAAGTGGTAGCAATTTCTTTGGAAAACCATAGAGGATTTTTTTCTTTTTGCTTTGCTGACCCATCTGGCACATTGATCTTTAGCAGTCTTTATTGCTTTCTTGAGTCTCCCCCACATGACTTTCACCTCCTCAACCTCCATTTCCATTAACTGGCTACTGATGTTCTTCCTCATTTTTTGGAAGTCAGCCTTTCTAAAATCTAGCACCTTTATCTTGAGTGGCTGGTGTCCTGTGTTACATTTACCTTAAAGATTGCCATGCGATGGTCGCTCTTGCCCATATGACATCCCACTTCGATGTCCTTGATCCTTTCTGAGTTTGTGAGGACAAGATCAAGAATGGCATCTCCCCTTGTTGGGGTTTAACAAGCTGGCACAGTCCCGTGCCTGGTAGTAACAATAAGAAGTCCCTAGTTCTTATACTTACATACTGCACTCTAAACAATAAGTGCACAACAGCTACTCGCTTAGCTAAAGTGGATTACTTCTGTGCTACCTTTCAGTTTAACATAAATGAATCATCCAAATTCTGGAAAGTCATACACTCCCTCTTCATCCTCCCTATTCTCACCACGTATCCCACTTCTTATAATAAACAACACTTAAGTTTCTGATCACCTTAGTGTTGCCACTAAATTTAATTCCTATTTCACCTCCTGTGCCTCTGCCCTCCTATCCTACCATCTTCCCTGTCTGCTGATTCCCCATCTCTCCTAGCCTAACCTTCATGTAACGTCTTCTCCTCTAAAATTTCTCCCTCAGATACCATGGATGCACTGTATGCTCTTAATCCTTCCGAGGGCAACTCACTGGATGGACTGAAATCTAAACTACTATATCTATCAGGTCCTGCTATCTCAGCTCCACTATCTGATCTTCTCAACCTTTGCTTTGTAACAGCTACCATCCCATCTGCTTGGCAACATGCCATTGTTCTTCCCCTGCCTAAGTGCATTTGTTACACACCTGCAAACTATCATCCCATTTCAGTTCTTCCTACCCTTGCTGAGCTTCAAGAACATCTGGATCTCTCACAACTCTCTTTATATCGCTCTGACTCGAACCTCTTCACTCAATTCCAATCTGGGTTCTGGAAGAACCATTCCACTACCATCTCCCTGATTAGGCTCACTGACTCCATCCTCTCAGGGATGGACTGTGGCATATAATTTCTACGATTTTTGTCGACCTTGCAAAGGTTTTCAATGCCATCTCCCACACCCATCTACTAAACACCCTCTCTGCATGAGGCTTATCGAACTATGTCACCAACTGGTTCACAGCCTACCTAGTAGGCAGGACCCAGTCTGTCAGAATAGCTGACACCACTTCCCCTCCACTCCCCATTAATGCTAGCATCCTGAAGCGGTTCATGCTGGGCCCTATCTTATTCTCCATATTTCTAAATTATCTTCCTTCAGCCTGCTCATCTACCTCTATCCACATGTACGCTGAAGACATGGTCTTCATCACCTACAGCCAGTCCCCTGATGAAGTAGCAACCAGACTCCAGCATGACTTTGATAAAGTTCAGCACTGGTTTTGCTCTCATCAACTCTTCCTCAATGCCAGGAAGACAGTCCTCAATGACCTTTGGCACTAGGCACAGACTCTCTATGCTCCCCTCCCTGCCCTCCTTCCATACCATTGATGGCACTGTCCTTGAGGACACTTCATCCTTTAGGTACCTTGGGGTATGGCCTGACCAACACCTCAACTTCTCTGGTTATGGGGGCACCATCCTGGAAAAGCTGCTCCCCAAGCTTGGTGTATTATTCAGGAACCATAGCTGCCTCCTGCTACTGGCCTGACGTGAACTTGTCCAGAAGATGATCCTACCTATCTCTGACTAATGTGATGTAGTCTACAGTACTGCTCATAAATCCTCCTTATCTAGACTGGACACCATTTTTAACTCCTTCTGTTATTTCCCTCTGGACTCAATCAATCAATCAAATAATTTTTTTATTCATATGGCACCATTCAACTGCCAAGGCTCCTAACAAAACCATTAAAACAACTATAGCATAAAATCACATATATTATAGATATTATAAAATGCAGATAAAACCGACAAACAGTGTTTGAGTCATTCCCCAAATGATTGAATCCATAAAAAAGTTTTGAGATCCTGTTTAAATCCCTCCATGGTCGTGCACTCCCATAGCTGTCAGGGTAGAGAGTTCCAGAGGGTAGGGGTTACATGCATAAATGCACAGGCCCCAGAAGATTTTAAGTAAACCCTTGGAATCTCTAGCAACCCCTCGTCAACCGAGCGGTGTGATCGCCAGGGCAGTAAGGGACTAGAAGCTCTTTCAGGTAGTCCCTGTCCATGTATGGCTTTATAATTCAGAAGACTGACTTTGAAGGTGATTTGTCACTATACTGGCAGCACCAGAAAAATATGACAGGACCGAGGGGTTCCTGTCAATAACTGGGCTGCAGCATTCTGCACCAGCTGTAAGCAGTGAATATCCACCCCCGGTAGCCCTAAGTATAGGGCACTGCAGTAATCTAGGCATGAGGACACAAAGGCATGGACTAGCATGGGAAGGTCACCAGATGGAACAAGATGTTTAACTCTGGAGATATTCCTCAGACAGTAAAAAGTGGATTTGATGACAGCTGACACCTGCGAATGTAGTGTCAGCCCTTCATCAAAGATTACCCCCAGGTTTTGTATCTGCTCAGAGGTCGGGAGTGGTAAACCCCCAAGAAAAAGTCCTGAGGGTAAACCCACCCCCAACACCCCTATCCGGTGACCCGGGTCCACCACCAGCACCTCAGTCTTTTCCGAGTTCAACTTCAACCAGCTCGAATTCATCTACTCCTGGATTTCTGTGAGGCAGTTATTAAATACTGAGAGAGCTCTCACCTGGTCAGGTGCAAAAGAAAGGTAGAGCTAGGTTTCATCAGCATAGCAGTGAAACCTCAGCCCATACTTTCTTACAATGTCTCCAAGGAGTAGAGTGTACACTGCGAACAACATAGGGGACAACACAGATCCCTGAGGAACCCCACATGACAACAAAACTAGGTCAGAGGAAACAATTCCCAACACCACTCTCTGAGTTCTTCTGGTGAGGAAAGATGTAAACCACCTGAGGACTGTACCCGACAGGCGACAGATGAACCTCAGGCGACCAAGCAGAACTCCATGGTCCACAGTGTCAAATGTTGAAGAGAGAGCTCTAGAAGAACCAAGATGGAACAGTTCTTCTGATCTCTTGCCATCAGGAGATCATTGAGCACTCGAACCAGCACCGTCTCAGTACTGTGCCTCTTTCAAAAACTGGACTATAGAGGTTCATAGATATCATGGATGGTCAAATGGTTCTGTAGTTGTACGGACACAACTTTCTCGATCACCTTCCCTATAAGTAGGAGGTTTGAGATTAGTCTGTACAGTCTAGGTCCAAAGAAGCCTTCTTCAGGAGGGGTGTCACCACCACCTCCTTCAGGGAGCTAGAAAACTCACCTGTTTCCAAGGAGAACCATACTATCCATGCTACAATTGGACCAACAATGTCACTGCAACCCAAAATCAGAGTGGCGGGTCCTGGGTCTAAACTACAGCACGTAGGGTGCATACCCTGAACAATCCACATGATATCCACAAACACTGGCCAGTTGAAGGTACACCAGGAAAACTGAGGGGCAGTGATCAAACACCAATCCAAAGTAACACACATAGTGTGCCGGTTGGAGTTCCGCCCTGATGTCACCCACCTTAGCCACAAAGAATCGAGCAGGCTTGTTGCACTCAACTTGCAAAAATGCTTTTCAGACCTGTAGATAATTTGGGTTGCACAGTCTGTCCATGGTTCAAAAAAGCTGAGCTGGTAGTTTCTGAGTGGCTGCAATTTCCCCGGACAGGAACTCTGCCTTTTTATGGGTGATTGTGGATTGATAAGCTTGATAATGGTCCATCAATCTAAGGTGAGCAGCATCTAGGGTGGATTTCCACCAGCAATGCTCTAACCTTCATCCTAGTCACTGCATCTCCCTCAAGGACCCATCAAACCAAGGGGACCAACGGCGGAGGGAGAGAGGAAAAACTCGGACAGGAGCAATGACATCCAGGACCATAGAAATGGCCTTATTGTAGGCCACCATTAGGGCTTCTGGATCATTGTTTGCCGATGGAAGGACAGATAGGTTAAGAACTGCTGCCAGGCCTACAGAGCATACATCTCGTTAAGGGTGGTACCTGACCATCTCCACAGGGGTAGCCCTACGAAGTGGGGCACAAAAGCTGAACCTCACAGTGTAATGATCACACCATCTGACTGGTTCCATCCCCAAATACGAGGCTTCAATTCTCATAAGAAAAACTAAGTCAAGAGACTGACCGTGTTTATGAGTAGCAATGGAAACAATCTGTATACGGCCTAGAGATGTTATCAATTGGAGGAAGTGCTGACCTAATTGCGATAGTGTGTCATTCAGCTAGGCATTAACGTCACCCCGGACCATCAGCCTAGGTGACTTAAACGCCATGTCGATCATGAAGTCTGCCACTTCCTGAAGGAACTGTTTCTCATCCCTGGGTGGATGGTAAATGAGGGCAATCCTACAACCTAGACCTGCTACCATAGTACACTCAAATGACAGAGTCTCCTCAACTGGTACACTCATGAGGCCCAGTTCAGTCTTGAAACACAACGCAACCCCCCCCCAACGATCCAATCTTGAGCGGCACAGAGTACCCGGCTGGAGTTGCAGCCTCCAATATGGGCCAGAGTTCTCATTCAGCCAGGTTTCAGTGACACAAGCCAGGTCCGCTGTTCCCACAAGATCTGCAATAACTGCAGTCTGGTTTTTAATGGACTTGGCATTGCATAACACTGCTCGAGTTGGATGAGTTTCCAGGGTTATCTGAGTCACATGCTCACCAAAATTGGTAGTGCCCTTGGGTATGGAAACCAGACATGGAGAATCACAGTCTGGATTTTATTTCATCTGAGGGAATCTTCTAGATCTTACAACCTCAATGCCTGTTCATTCATCCTCCACTGTTTGCACCCCCCCCGACTCCGACTCCCACTCCCCCAGCGAGCAATACCCAGCACTCTACAGCGCTGGTAGGTTGTAAACTGCAATGGGGGGAGATAAAAGGGCAGAGGATGAATAGTGCACAACAGTGGGGGCAGGCCTCCAGCACATTTCAATGACCCAAATAAGACTACACAATCTACTAGATAAAATAAAATAACAAAACAAAACAACCTTGATCAGTAACATAACTACATATACACAAAACAAGAATCACTTTACAAATAAAAAAATAAATCCCTCAACTCTCACTTCGTGGGGAGGGAGGGTTAAATAAAATCTATAACCAAATAAATTTACATGAACTAAGAACAGAATTATCCTTCTAACAATGCAAACTTATGCCCAACCCAAAAAACTTTATATAAAATTCGACAGAATAAACAAAAAAATATCTCGATCATACAGTCCAGGCCTGCAAATTTAAAGTAATCATGATCTGAGCAGAAACAGCCAGAGAACATTTAAACTGCAGTGGACAAATGGGGAGTTCGAAACTTACAGCCCCCAATGTTCCTCACACCACCAGAGGAGAACAGTTGATGAAAAAGTCTCAAAACCTTCCCCAAGCCCCAAAATACTCTCACTACAAGTGGGGAATTAGAATGTGTCCAAACTTTTTAATAACAAAGTACACTCTCACTGTACCACAGGTAAAAAGAAAAAAAGACACTCTCACTGCCTTAAACAGAAATGTAAATGAACAATAAAGATGAGTCTGACCGTATTTGAGGGGGGAAAAGTCCAGAATAGTCGACTTTATTGGTAGACTGCTCTGGAGTCGGAGAAAGCCCGGACAAATCCTGCTGGGTAGCCAAACTGCAGGTCCACAGCCACTGCTATGAGTCCCGCCACACAGGCCCACTTTCCAGCAGGCCCCAAGGAGAAACCCTAGGGGACATCAGTCTAAATCACCGGCTACCCAGTGGAATAGAACCAGGACCCCCTGCTCAGCTGTACACTGCAGCCAGCCCACCTGCAGGATCAGGGCATTAACTCTGAGCACCAAATCAAAAGCTGGTCTTCATATACCCAGTACTCCTGGAGTTACACCAGCCTGCTGCTGTTCAGAATAAAATCCACTGTGAATAATCCAATAATCCAATCCAATAGAATAATACAGTAATCTTCTCTTGAATAACCAAATTCCCCTCTCCGCTCTTCCAACTTTGAGTCACAAGGTGTCCCCAAAATCTTCACTGGCAACCTCAGTCATGCACGAAGCCACAAAACCAGCAACAAAACTCTATAGTGTCTCCAGCAATATAACGGTCCCCACAGAGTTCATCAAAGTGAAGAGGCAGCAGCCCGGCAAACTAAAAAAGCTGGGGCAGTAATGGGCCAAGACAGGCTCAGTGCATACTTCAAAGTGGTCTTCTTCAGACACCCCGATACAACTGAAATGTTTGGCACATTCTAACTGCAGCACTTCTCTCCAATTCCAACTCGAAGAGGCAGACCGCACAGTAAAATGTGCAGGATAACAATTAATCACCAGACAGCCCAGAAGTAGACAGTATACATGGACGAATAGATGAACAAATAAAACTATTCCCCATAACAAAATAACGATAAATAATAAACAAAAATAAACTTAAAAATACTAGGCTGTAAGAGCAGCCGACGACGTTCCCAGCCCAGCAGCCATCTTTCAAGGTATGGCTGGGAACCCCCCCCCCAAGTCATTACTGTAACCTTTACCACTCCCTGGCTTTTCCCTCATTAGAAAATCAACACCACCTCCACTGTGCAAAATTAATGTCTAAATTTTGGTTTGGTACACTTCCCCCAAAATTAATGTCTAAATTTTGGTTTGGTACACTTCCCCCAAAATTAATGTCTAAATTTTGGTTTGGTACACTCAGCCCATCTTACTTCTTTACTATCCATCCCCCCACCTCCTGCCCACTGTTTTAAATCTTTCGACTCCTGTTTATTTACCTTAGTTTTTGTTGACTGGGTAAGTGTACTAGACAAATTCTACCTATTTTCAGGCATGACCCAGGGAAGGGGGATACAGATGAATGCCAACTGACTTTGAACCAGATTAAGCTGTTAGTGGTATTTTTAGTGAATGGGGTAAATTTGGCCAGGACACTAAGGAAATTCTCCTACTCTTCCTGGTAGGAGGTGCTGTTATTGGTGCTACGATGACCAGTCTGCCTGGAGAGTCATGGAGTATGGATGTGTCTGGGAAAGCGGAGCAGGTCTTGTCTCCAGTTGTTGAACTATGTGAGGCCGACAAGGAACAGGAGAATTTGAGTTATTTATTCTGGCTGAAGAAGAGATAACTAATATGGATTGCAGAACAGAATCCCAGAAGATGGTAGCAACGGGCCAAAAAGTGGAAGAAATCCACAAGCTTATTGCTGCAGAAGAAAGGAAATTTCTAAGAAGAAAAACGGAACTCTAGAAGAAATTGCAGGAGCAGAGAATGAGTGGAGAGGTGGACTGCACAGAATGATAGTATTACACTGACGCACATGTGGACTTTTGGACAGGTAGGCAAGGAACGAATATTGGAGCTATGAAGGAAGAAGATATGGAGAACCCCCAAGATGACTCTCCACTTACTAAGGTACCTTTGTTTGTGGGTGGCACAAAATCGGATGGGAGCGGGGGGCAAGAAAGTGAAAAGGAAGAAATTGTGCTGCAAGGCTGTTCTTCTAAGTTAAATACTAATGAGTGGCTGCAGCAGACGGAAGATATTTCTGTTGAGAAACAAATGGTAGCTACAAATCTTGAGCCCAAAAAGATACATTTTACAATCTGGATTTCTACGGGAGGGTATGAAAAAAACTGTCTAGCAAGAAATGCAGGATAACATATGGGGAACAATATGTTGTAAGAATTTATACATACCAGTTGCTGGATAGCACATATGCGGTAAAGGCCCAGGGGTTTATGACAGCTGTACAACAATGAGGGGGTGTTAAATTTAAGGTAACACACTGCACCCCATATTTTGTTATATATAATTGAATGGTTCCATTTTTTCCTCACAGTCAGCATGTTTACATGCAGTCAGTTTTCCGATTCCATGCGGTTTCTGAGATTTCAGTTTTATGAGTCGGGAAGGAAGACTGCATGTAAAAGGGATATTTTCTGATTTTGCAACGTACCTGATTTCTTGAAAAATCTGATTATGTCCTCTGGAGTTCTCATGCAGAAATCAGAAATCACGTTGATGTAAACACGTGCAGGTGTTTTCCAAAAATCTTACTCGCGCATGCTTTGTGACAGTGCGCTAGCCGGCTTGACAACTGATGTGAAATGCACGAGATAACCATTTCCGTCTGACAGGATTTGTTCTGCCAGATGGGAAGTGTGCTGTGGAGATCTGTGTTGTTGTGGTTGAGCAGCTTGCATTTGACAGTCTCGAGCTGTCTTGCATGTCTAGTTTTCTATGGGAACATGCCATAATACCTACTCAGGCATTACGGTATTTAATGGAACCCAGTAATTATACACAGAATAAAGAGCAAAAGAGCAAAGGGAATGGTGGGGAAGTGGCTCAGGTGCCTTTATCATCAGCATGTACAAAACATAGAAACATAGACTTTGATGGCAGATAAGGACCGCTTGGCCCACCTAGTCTGCCCATTTCCCTACCTACAGGATAAGCCGCAGATCCTAGTTAACCAACAGCCTATTTCTTCCTACCCCCCCCACAAGAATTGCCTTATGCCTGTCCCATGTATTCTTGAATTCTCTCAAAGTTTAGACCCCACAACCTCCTCAGGAAGGCTGTTCCATGCATCCACCATCCTCTCTGTGAAAAAATACTTCCTCACACTGCCCCTGAACCACCTCTCCATCTTTAAATTGTATACATTTGTTTTTGAATGTCTCTTTTTCTGAAAGATGCTACCCTCTTGGTCTTTGTTGATTCCACTGAGGTACTTAAGTTTCTATCATGTTCCCCCCTCTCCCTCCTTTCCTCAAGAGTATACATATTAAGCTTCTTTAGACTCTCCTTGTATGGCTTCTTCTGCAGACCCTGCACCATTTTAGTTGCCCTCCTCTGGACTGTTGCTGTCCTGTCTATGGCCTTGCAGAGATGGGGTCCCCAGAACTGGACACAGTACTCCAGATGGGGTACCACAAATTGTCTGCACAGAGGGATAACAACTTCCTGTTTTCTGCTGGTGATGCCTCTCCCTATGCATCCCAGTATCCCCCCAGCACTCCTTACTGCCCTCTCACATTGTTTGCTAACCTTAAGGTCCTCTGATATGATTACCCCAGGTCCCTTTCCATTTTTGTTGCGGTTACTACCGCCCTCCCATAGTGCAATCTTCCCCTGGGTTTTTGTTTCCCAGCTGCATTATTTTGCATTTCGTTGCATTGAATCAAAGCTGCCATATTTCTCAAACCTTGCCAAGTCCCTTCTCATCCTTTCCATGCCTCCTTGCGTATCAACCCTGTTGCAGATCTTTGTGTCAACTGCAAAGAAGCATACTTTTCCTTCCAGTCCCTCTTCAATGTCACTTATAAAGATATTAAAAAAGACTGGTCCCAGTACTGAACCCTGCAGTACCCCACTAGTAACCCCTCTTTCTTCAAAGTGGACTCCAATTTACAATTGCTTTCTGTGTCTTGTTGTCCAGCCAATGTTTTACCTAAGCTACCACCCTGGGACCCACTCCCAGGCTGGTTAATTTGACTGTTAATCTTTTGTGTGGGACTGTGTCAGATGCCTTGCTAAAGACTAGGTAGGCCATGCCCACAGCCCCTCCCTGGTCTACTACTCTTGTCACCCAATCAAAGAAATCAATCAGATTCATCTGACATGACCTTCCCGCCGTGAACCCATGCTGCCTTGGGTCCTGTGCCCCACTGGCTTCTAATTACTCAACAATTCTTTCCTTCAGAAGTGACTCCATCACTTTCCCTACCACAGAGGTCAAACTGGTAGGTCTGTAATTTCCTGCCTCTGTCTTGGTCCCACATTTGTGAAGGGGAATCACATCTGCCTTCCTCCAGTCCTCAGGTACCACACCATCCTCCCATGATTTGCTAAAAAGGGTAGTCAGTGGTTTCACTAGTTCTCTCCTTAATTATTTTAGAATTCTGGGGGAGAATTCCATCAGGCCCTATTGCTTTGTCCACCTTCAGTTTTAGGAGTTCTTTCACGACTCTTTCTTCTGTAAAAGGACTAGGATCAAACCCTCTATCAAGAGTGCTTCTGTTAATTGGATTAGGCACTTCCCCCTCCTCTTTTGTGAATACTGAGCAGAAATATTTGTTCAGTATGCCTGGTTTTTCACTGTGCCTATGCCCACCCACCGTCCATTCTATTCAGCCTCAGTATCCGTCTCTTTGTCTTTCTACGCTCCCTGAAGTACCTATAAAATGTTTTATCCCCCTTCTTCACCGAGTTGGCTATCTTTTCCTCAGTTTGGGCCTTTTTGCTATTCTGACTTCCTTCCCGGCTTTCTTCTGCCTTAACTGGTACAGCTCTCTGTCCTGCTCCTTCTATGTTTCCTTATACTTCCTGAATGCTTTATTTTTCTCCCTGACTTTCCCCGCCACCTCTTTTGAGAACCACAGTGGCTTTTTCTTTCATTTTGATTTATTTATTTGTTTCACACAAAGGCTTATTGCTTCTGTGATGGCAGTTTTGAAGTTTCTCCATTGTTGCTCCACCCCTCATTCTAGCCTGTTTGCTAGTGCTTTTATAAGGCACACTCCCATCTTGCCAGAGTCAGCCCTCCTGAAGTCCAGTACCCTCACTTTGTATGGCTTGACTCTGTAGCTGAGTTTAATGTGAACCACACTGTTTGATGGTCACTTGTTCCCAGATGGCAACCCACTTCTAGTTCTGAGATCCTCTCACTGTCCCCATTTGAGTACGAGGTCTGAGATTGCTCCCTCACGAGTGGGTTCCGAAACTAGCTGTCTGAGGCATGCCACGTGTAGGGCATCGAGAATGGCCCTACTCTTGGATGTGGCTGCAACAAATGTGCTCCAGTTAACATCTGGCATATTCAGGTCTCCCATCAACAGTATCTCCCCTTTCTCTGCCATCCTAAGAATGCCTTCTATCATATCCTTGTCCATTCTCTCCCCCTGATATGGGGGTCTGTACGCAACCAATGTGCAAACTGTGGCACCGGTTCAAGTTTCTAAGGTGACCCACAGTGCCTCATTTCCTCCCTGTTTACTCTTTTCTTCAGTTGCTTTCATCCCTTCCTTTACATAGAGAGCTACTCCTCCCCCTCTTCTCCCCTCTCTGTCTCTCCTGAAGGTTGTGTACCCTGGTATGTTAACATCCCAGTCATGGTGTTCTGTGTACCATGTTTCTGTGTCTGCTACGATATCCAGGCATTCCTCTTCCATTAAGGCCACCAGTTCGGGGAGCTTGTTGCCCAGACTATGGGGATTGGTACTCATTGCCCTCCATTTCCTGATGGCCTTACTCTTTTCTGCCCCATCTCTGTCCTTCTTGCCTTTGTCACTTTCTCCATTTACCCCTGCCCTTCTCCCTACCGACATCTCTATCTTTGTGTTTGCCGCACTTACTACTGTGACTTTTTTTGGGGGGGGCTAGGATTTCCCTGCTCCTTTCCAGTGCCTCCCCCCCTTGGCTAGTTTAAATGCTTGCCAATGAAGCATTTAAATCTATCACATAGGATCCTGGTTCTCCTCCTGGACAGATGCAGCCCATCATACCAGTACAGGCTTGCACCACTCCAGGTGGATCCCCAGTCTCCAATGAAGCCAAATCTCTGAGCTCTGTGCCACTTTTTCAACCACTGATTGAATCCCATGGTGTGGAGCACCCTAGCTTCTCCTACACCGTAGACAGGCAGCACCTCCAAGAAGGTTACCGTGCACGCTACTTGTTCAAGGCCCCTCCCTAATTCCACAAACTCTTCAGGCACTGCTCTGATCCCTTTCTTAGCCAGATCATTTGTCCCTATGTGGACAATGACATCCAGCTCCCTCCACTGTGCAGCTGCTCTGGCAATCCTGAGGATTCGCTCACTGTCCCTCTAAGTCATGGTGCCAGGCAGGCACCTTACCTCCCTCTCCCTTTCTTCCCCCAGTTCTGCCTTCCTAACAATGAGGTCCCCCACCAGGATTTGTTTCCTTCCTCTGTGGGGTCCCATGCCACCTTCCTGTGGGTCTCCTTTGTGGAGGTTCCCAGCATCCTCCTTGGTCTCCACTGTGGGTGCCTCCACAGAGGAACCACACTTTGCCAGAATGGCATAGGAATTGTGGAGAGGTACAACTGGAGGGACACACCTCTGTTCCACCACTCTCACCCTCCCTGAGCCCACTGTGGTCCAACCACTCCTCTTTCTTGGCAACCTCTGAGGCAACGGCAGTGGCTCTGGTGGTCCCTGGATGGAAGGGGAGGCCCCACAAATTCTGGCCAACTCAGCCTGGAGATGAGCAACCTCCTCCCTCAGCCTAGAGAGGTGAATGCAGACAGGACAACACCGCATACTCCAGAAAGTCTCCTGGAAGACCGCTGCTCTACAGCCACTGCACTGCACCACTCCCCATCAAGTCTTATTTCTGGCCCCTTCACTGTTTGGAATCCTTATTCTTTCCTCTGTTTTTTTTCTCTCTCTCTCTCTCTCTCTCTCAACTTACTTACTGCCTCTGTGCCCTTTAAGGTCCTGATCATCCTGTTCTGTGACAAGAAGATCCTATATTTCACAGTAGACCCCTTACTTGCTCAGAGGCATACTTCCAGTAGGTAGAGTGGGCTGGAGAGCTACTCTTGTCCTTCTAGGATGGTGAGTATTTGGTGGTTCTGTGATCACTCACTTCCTGCTCCCAAACTGGAAGTTCTTGTTGTTAGTCAAATCCCGTGCCTATAAAAGTAGAACTAGCTTTGGGAAAGGAGGGAGGACAATATAGTCCCCGTAGAGAAGTCCAGTCACACAGCACTCTTTCCTCCTGGTGTTCTGTGCCAAGCTTCTGGCAGAATCTTTCTAAGGCAGTGTTTAAATCTAGCTTCCTTCTAGCTGAGCCACTCCCCCTACTTACTAGACCTTTCTACATGTAATTAAACTGCTCAGATAACCATTCACTTCAGCTAACTCAGACAAACACATTAACTTTTCAAAACCAGCTGTAGTGTTGATACAGCCTGCAACAGCACCTGCAGACAGGGTGGCTAAGTCCTCAGAAGCAGCAAGATGGGTTAAGAATGCAGATGGTACTGGGTGGGATGCTAACATCCTGAGATTGCTTGATAAGACAGTGGGTCCTGTATACCAGAAGGAGTGCACTGGTCAGACCAGTACTTCCCAAACCTCACAGATAACGCAAGGACAAGTGATTTTGGGTAATGAAACAGAAAATATGACTGAGACAGTTACAATTTTATCTGTCATCAGGGGGTTGGAAGGAGATGACAGACAGCAGGGGTTGGAGAATGACTCTCCTGTCCCAGCTCTTGAGGCTGCTGTGCAGATAATGGAAACTGTGCCTAACAGTCCTATAATGTCTGCTCCCTGTGATAATGAAGCAGGAATTCCCACTGTAACTACAAATGTGTGGCATGCAAAAGCCAAAGAAAAACTGTTTCCAAATACTATTAGAAATGCCTCGGAGCCTGCCACAAGGTGAAATGTGATCAGGCTTAAATTCAGAGGAGATACACTGATATACCAAATAGGCCATTTGTGGGGCACGCCTTGCTGAAAAATAGTATGAAGATTTATGCATACGAGATCTATGCCCTGGTTCATATGCCTGGTGATACCATATATGATGTTAATTTTAAACATCCGTCTGGCCTAGAATGTTTCTGGGAGCATATGAGTTGCTGAAAAATGGCCCCCTGTGAAGACATTTTTTTAGCAATACCATTAACTACCATTACCGATACCACTAAGACCAAGCTTCCAATGATCCTAGCTCTGAAATGTGCTACAGAAATCACTGAAACTGAGGACTCCTGTTAGTCTCACTGTGTTTAAGACCTTATACACAAAATACATTACATAAGCCTGCAACTGCTTCCAATGATCCTAGTTTACTTACACCCCCTTCCACATCCTCCCTGCTTTTCCCATCCCCCTTCCTTCTTGTATCAGTGCATAACTTGTCCCTGATCCACCTACTTATCTACTGCCCTAAATCTCACCCTCCCTCACCCACATATTCCTTGTACACCCACAGCATCTCATTCCTTTGCTCCTAGTATTATCCCAGTTCTAGACCCTTCCCCCCCACTGGCTGCCCACTTCTCCAGACACGTCTTCCCCCTTGATACGCTTGGGTCTTTTTAAACTGACTATGTATGTCTCTTCGCTTGTAGCATCAACTTCAGCTAATTTCTTTGCTGGACTATAATGCCTTTACCTTACAGGAATACTAAACCATGTATGTTGTCTTATCTGGTATAAATTTTTACTGACTTGCTACCCTACTGTTATGTATACCCTTACCGACTGTCTTTTACCTGAATCCAAATGTATTTTTACTTATCCTGTCTATTGCAGGCCAACCTGTACTGATGTACTCTTGTATCTACTCTCTATTTGTCTGTATATACAGTAAATGCATTGTTACTTGACTTGTGTAATGCAGGTCCACTTTGTAAATGAGCTTGCTCAATGGTGTTCGCCTGGATAAATAAAGAATTTGATTGATTGATGTTCAAAACAATAACAGTCCTCTTTGAAATGAAGGAGTTAATGTGGCAGACATTTCATACTGGTTGAAGCAGCATTGCATAGTGAATAGGTATCCTGAGCCCATCTTGGATGAAGAACATTTATGGACAGGGGGATGGAAATACAAAATCACCCCAAAACAAGAGAAAGGTGTGATATAGCATCTCCCAAACTGTTTTTTTTTTTTGTTTTTGGAGAGATGAGTGTAATTCTTTACCCTGACCAACCTCAGGTGTGCTACAAATGTGGGGAATTGGGGCACCTCAGCAATGTCTGTGAGAATTAGAAGTGCGGACTCTGTAGAGAGACTGGCATTATGAGCACAATGTAAACAACTTCTCAAGTATAATCTGTGTGAGGAACATAGCCATACATTTAGAAATTGTTCTTGGACATCTCACAATAGTAATGATCAGACAGTGAGGGTAGAACATGATTTCTATGTGGCTACAGCAAGAAAAAATGTGTTCATATGAATGGCTCAACTAAATGCCACAGCTCCTGAGCCACAGAGAAATCTCTGTCTGAGGTCATCTGTACAGGGGAACCACTGAGGTTGTGGTACACTTGGAGCAAGGTACAACCCCCCCCATGACCTCACAACAGAGATTACAAGAAACTGATACTACTTTGTAGGGCCAAGGCAACTATCAGGTCCCTGCCAATGAGAAGCAAGAGGAAACACTCCTGAATAATGTTCATCCAAGGCAAGAGATCCCGGCTGAAGAAGAGTGGATGGAGACTGTGATGCCACCACCAGGATCAGTCTCCCTCTCAAAGGGTTACAAAATCAAACTCTGCCCACAAAAGTGTTCCTGGAATGGATGAAACTCCAGTACATAATACATATTAATAGAGGTAGAGGATGAGGAAGAGGGTGGTGAATCTGATGGATCATTGGTGATATCTTCTCGAATGGAGGTCACCATAGGAATTGGTAATGGCAGGGTTTTAAATAACTCTAAAAATTGATTAGCGTTTTGCTCCTAAAAGTTCTAAAACACTGTGAAAATGCATATCACTTGCCTCACTGTGCTTAACAAACATGACACTTCTAGAAAACCTATATAAATGCTTTCTGTACAGTTAGTATTGTCCCAAGAAAAAAAAACTGCTAATCAATTATTTAAAACCCTGTAATGGTGATAAACCAAAGCCAAAAAAGAGAAAGAATGGAAAACAGAAAGGGCTAAGTGTTTATCTTGACTTTTTCTGCTTATGCAAACTAATATTAACATCACAACAGTTAATGCTAATAGCACTAAAAATGCTGAAAGATGTATAGTTACATTTGCTAGTGTGTATACTGGGTGAGGGCAGCTCATTTTGTAGAGGATACTAGATTGCACACAATTATGGAGACTGAGCAAGCTAAAAAGGACTGGCACTGGGGTTCCTCCTTGTGATCAGTGGGGGAAGAACCCTGCTCTGGTGTAGGTATTTTGTTCTCTAACATGCATACACATTTTAAAGGTCTTGGATACATGCCCAGGTAGAGTTCAGATAGTAGATGTGATTATTTATGGTTTAGCATATAGGCTGATTAATATCTATGCACCCCAGAAGACAGGCAGACAGTCACTATTTTGAACTATAGATCCCTTCCTTCCTACTTGTAAACTAATCTTGTAGGAAGGGGGGAGATTTTAATTGGCTTGGTACCAAGAGATTAGGATTGAAAAACTGGAAAAATTTACAGTGACACACATTTGTTGAATAATGTGTTAAAAACTGTTTTTTAAAATATATCTATGAGATTGTAGACAGACTTCCTCAGCACACTCTTTATAAAGGATGATTGTCTACAAGGATCGATTTTTGGTTTGTTTCCGACAGGAGGACAGGAATAGAAGTGAATATCTTACCTTTGGAATGTGGCGGTACAGACCCAAATTGGGACAGTGCATACGATTACTATTGGGAGAAGCTACTGGAAGTTAAATGCTTTCATATTACAGAATGAGGGTATACAACAGGAAATTAGAGATCTTTTAGAAGTCCGAAGGGACATTAGTTTTTGTATGAAACTCCCAGTGACTGGTGGGAGGATACAAAAAGAGACATCAGATATTTATTAAAATAACTTTTGAGGAAAACAGCTAATGATAAGTATATAAAATATCTTAGACTACAGGCACAATATTTAAAACTTTTAATACACGCACGGACATCAGGATGAGACAGAAAGGCACAACTAAAGGACTTAAAGGAGAAAATGTAGGAGTACCATAAAATAAGTAAGGGGGAGATGGCAAAATGCCAACAATTTGTAGCACAAGGTAAAAAGGAGACAGTGAATTCCTATGAGGTAGAATTGCATGGGGTGAAAAAATGATTTTCGCATCCTTGATAGGACAAGATAATAGGATAAAAGATACTCTGCAAGATATACAAAATACTATTTATACACATATCTTTAAAACATTTCAGAAAGGAGTTTCTACACAGAGCTCCGAACTATTAAATGTTACTGTAGTGTCAGAGATCTCAGAGGAAGAAAAGCAGAAATTGATAGTGTCTATTACTAAGGAAGAGATTAAGTTAGCTATTGATAGAGTATCAGTGAATAAGACGCCTGGGCTGGATGGCATATCAAATTAATCTTATAAGGAATTTATTAATGAGCTAGTTCCATGGTTACAGGAAGTGTATCAGGAGATACAATATGGGGGTAATCTGGTCCCTAGTATGCATGATGGAGTTATGGCCTTTTTATATAAAAAAGGTGATCCACAGGACACACAGAATTGGAGGAAGTTGAGCTTAAAACTGATTACAAGATATTTACTAAAGTCCTGACAGCTAGGTTAGCAAAAGTGGCAAAACCATTGATTCTACCCCAACAAACATGTGCAGTGCCTGATAGAAACATTCAGCAAACTCTGATCTTCATAAGGGAGATTGTGGAACAGGGGCTGGATATGGATTTGGATAGGTACACAATGACCTTAGATCATAAGGGAGATTTTGGAACAAGGGCTGAATATGGATTTGGATGGCTACACAAAGACCTTAGATCATAACGAAGATTGTGGAACAGGGGCTGGATATGGATTTGGATGGGTACACAGTGACATAGATACATAGATACATACATAGACAGTGTCGGCAGATAAGGGCCTATGGCCCACCCAGTCTGCCCATTTGAGCTTATAAGTTCAGTTTGTTTTCCTAGAAGTCTGTTTCCCCTTACGCCTAACCTCTAGAATTCCTTTATGTCTATCCCATGCATTCTTAATTCCCGTGATTGTTTCAGCCCCCACCACTTCCTCTGGCAGGGTGTTCCACTTGTCCACCACCCGTTCTGTGAAGAAATTCTTTCTCATGTTTCCTCTGAATCATCCTCCTCCAACTTCATCCCATGCCCTCTAGTCCTGGAACATCTTTTGCGCTTAAAAATAGTGTTTTCCTGCACCCTGTTCCTCCCTGTAAGATACTTGTATGTCTCTATCATATCCCCTCTCTCCCTCCTCTCCTCCAGGGAGTACATGTTCAGTTCCTTCAACCTGTCTTCGTGAGGACTTGTGATGCAATCCATGCACCATCTTTTGTTGCCCTCCTCTGAACCTTCTCTACCCGGTCTATGTCCTTACGAAGGTATGGTCTCCAGAACTGTACACTGTACTCCAGGTGGGGCCTCACTAGTGTCTTGTATAGCGAATTATGACTCCTCTTTTCCTGCTGGTGATGTCCCTGCCTATACATCCCAGCATCCTATTTGCTTTACCTGCTGCCTTGTCTCACTGTTTCCCTACCTTGAGGTCATCAGAGATGACAACCCCAAGATCCCTTTCCTGCTTGGTGCATGCTATATCCTCACCCCCAACTGATATATTGTGCCAGGGTTTTGTGCCCCATATGCATTATCTTGCACTTCTTTGCATTGAATTTCAACTGCCAAACCCCTGACCATTCTTCAAGTTTCTGCAGGTTGCTTCTCATTCTGTCTACACCCTCTGGTGTGTCTACTCTGTTACAGAGTTACAGAGCTTTGTGTCATCAGCGAACAGTGAAATTCTGCCTTCTAGATCCTGCGCAATGTCACCGATGAAGATGTTGAATAGGACCGGTCCCAGCACTGATCCCTGTGGTACCCCACTGGTCACTCTTCCCTCTGTGGAGTGACAGCCATTTACCACCACCCTCTGTGTCCTGCCACCCAGCCAGTTACCTACCCACCACACTACTGTCCTGCCCACACCCATATTCCCCAGTTTGTGTAATAGTCTTCTATGTGGCACAGTGTCAAAGGCCTTGCTGAAGTCCAGACAGGCCATGTCCACTGCCTTCCCCTGATCCACCTCCCTAGTCACCCAGTCAAAAAATTCAATGAGGTTGGTCTGACATGACCTCCCCCTGGTGAAACCATGCTGCCTTGGGTCCTGTAGTCCATTGACAACCAGATGTTCCACCAATCTCTCCTTCAGTAGTGCTTCCATGATCTTCCCACTACCGAGGTGAGGCTGACTGGTCTGTAGTTCTCTCTTTGTTCCCACTTTTGTAAAAGGGACTACATCTGCTGTCCTCCAGTCTTTGGGTACCTCCTGTTTCCAGTGATCAGCTAAACAGGATAGCCAGAGGTTCAGCCACCACCTCTTAGTTCTTAAGGACCCTGGGGTGCACCCTGCCTAGCCCCATTGCTTTATCAACTCTTATTACTTCCAGTTCCTTCAGGACCCTTTCTCGTAAAGGACTTGTGTCCATTTCTGCACCATTCTCACCCCTTGTACTCCTTCAGACCCATTACCCCCTCTTCCTCAGTAAAGACTGAGCAGAAATACCTGCTCAATATGTCAGCTTTACTGTTGTCATCCTCCACGGCTTCCATCCTCCCTTCAGTCTCACTATCCTCCCTTTGTCTTTCTTTTTTCACTTATGTACCTGTAAAGGTTTTGTCCCTACCCACTGATTTTGCAATGTGTTCTTCTGTCTGAGCTTTGGCTTCCCTTACTGACCTCCTAACTCCCTTTGCTTCTCCTGGTACTTCTCCCTATCCCCTTCTGCCTGTGTCTTTTGTATTGCCTGAATGCAATCTTTTTGGCTTTCACTTTCTTTGTTACCTCTTTGGAAGACCATAATGGTCTCCTCTTTCCTCTTGCTAACCTGCTTAATGCATAATTCTGTTGTTCTTGTAATCCCCATTTTAAATACTGCCCACTGTTTCTCAACCCCTGATTCCTGTCCCATTCCTCTTAATGCCTCTTTCAAGTATCTCCCCATTTTCCCAAAGTCTGCCCCCCTAAAATCCAGGATACGTGTTTTTGTGTGGTTTGGTTCTGCTCTTTCTGTGATTTCAAACCACAATGACTGGTGGTCACTGTTACCCAGGTGTTCCCCTACTGTTACCCCCATCACACTGTCCCTGTTTGTGAGCACAAGGTCCAGTATTGCCTTCTGCCGAGTTGGTTCCATGACCAGTTGCTTAAGGAAGGCACCCTGAAGGGAGTCCGGGATAAATCTGCTCCTAGTTGATGCTGCTGCTGGGTTGCTCCAGTCCACGCCTGGAATATTGAAGTCTCCAACCAGTACTACTCACTTTGTCTGCCATCCTTTGAGATGGCTAGCATCAGCTCCTATCTGTTTCTTCCTCCTGGGCTGGTGGTCTATAGACCACACCTGTGCGGATGGTGTCCCCATTTTCCTTTCCAGCTTAACCCACAGTATCTCTCCCCATTTTGTTCCTCCTGGATCTCTGTGGCCCTTATGTCATTTTTCACATACAGTGCCACCTCCTCCCTTCCTGCCTGCTCTGTCTCTTCTGAATTTGTTGTAGCCAGGTATGGCCATCTCCCAGTCATGGTTATCATTACACCAGGTTTCAGTGATGGCACAATGTCCAGGTCTGACTGTACCATGACAGCCTCCAGATCTTCCATCTTGTTGCTAAGGCTCCTGGCATTTACACACATGGCTTTCCTTGATTTGACCTCCCTAGACTGCTTCACTGTTCTATTCCAGCCCCTTCCTTGGTTGTCATTTATCCCTGGTTCTCCTTGCTGTCTGCCCTTCTGCTGAATTTTGCCCCTTTTGTGCTTATTCACCTCTTGGGCACTAATCTTCATCTTTTGCACACTGCTTTGCAGAGATAGCCACTCCTCTGGTTCACTGGTTCCACTGCTAGCTGTGGGGGGTGAGCTAGTAGGTATCCTCCTTGCTGGCCTGCCACCCCCCTTTGCTAGTTTAAATGCTTGTCAATGTAGCATTTAAACTTATCATTGAGTGCTTGGATTCCCCTCCAGGATGGATGCAGGCCGTCAGGCTTGAACAAACCTCCATCCCTCCAGGTGGGTCACCAATTAATCTAAACCCTTCCTCACAGCACCAGTTCTTCAACCATGAGTTAAAGTTCCTGGTGCATGCACTCCTATGCTCTCCCTTGCCTCTCACAGGTAGTACTTCTGAGAAAGTGACAGAAGTAGCTACTTGCTGGAGATCCCTCCCCAGTTTCCTAAACTCTTCCTGAACTTCCTTTGGCTCCCCATTTGCCAGGTCATTAGTACCTAGGTGGATAATGACATCCAGCTCACCCTCCCATCTTGCCTTCCCAGTGATCCCCAGGACCTTCCTTCCATCCCTCCATGCCGTGGCAACTGGTAGGCACCTCACCTTCCTGTCCTCCCCCTCCTGTGTCCCTAGCTGGATCCCTCTTATGATGGAGTCCCCCACCAGGATTCACTTCCTCCTCCTCTGGGGTCCACTGCTTTCCCCGCTGAGGTCACCTCTGACAACCTCCACATCCTTTCCTTCCACTTCACTGGGTACCTCTATTTGGTTGTCCTCGTTTGCCAGTGTGGCATATGAGTTCTTGAGTGGAACAGGATCTGGGATGTGCCTCTGCCTGACTGCTCTAACCTCCCTGAGCCCACTGTCATCCAAGTGCTCCTCGCTCGGCATCCCTTGAGGCAGCTGCATTGGACTGGGTGGTCCCTGGATAGGGGTGATGGTACTCCTGACCCAGTTTACTTCCACTCTGAGTCTGGCTACCTCATCCCACAGTCCAGAGAGATGCATGCAGATAGGCAGCACCTCAGTGTCCAGAAGGTCTGCCTGAATATGGCTGCCCCACAGCCACTGCATTGCACCACCCACATTATACTGCAATTCCACTACTTGTCTGCTACTGAAGCTCTCCTAGTTCTCTTTTTATTAATTTACTGTACTAAAAATCCTGTCACTGATCCTCAGATCATTTTTTTTTAAGGAAAAAGAAATCAATAAAGAAATAAATGAGTCAAAACACTTGTTGTTGTGCTGAGGGTGGCTTCTTCCCCCGTATGCCCCTCCTACTTCACACCCCTTACTATACCCTGTGTTTAGCTCCTGTCAATCAGATTTATCAGGGCATATAATTAAGAGTTGGGGAAGGGAGGGAGGGGGAAAAATTTGCAGTAATTAAAGACAGCAAAGAAATACACCACCACTATGTTTTAAATTTTCAACAGCCCAAAACAATTCTAAGTAAAGACAACAAAGAAATTACAGTGTCACTACAAGCCCACAATCTAAGTTTAAAAGAAAAATAGCAATTACCAGTTACTCTAAAGCACTGAATTGAATATGTTTCCTTCCTTCCCCTTCCGGCTTCTTCTGAGAAAATAAACCTCTGCTTGCTACTTTAACTCTGACTAAGCCCCACCTCCAGTTATCACGTAACTGAGGTCAGAGGCCAGACAATTAACACCCTTCACCCAACTACAGGGCAGTCAGACAAGCCAAGATAAAATTTGCAGCAATTAAAGATAGCACAGAATTCACCACCACTATGTTTTAAATTTTTAACAGCCCAAAAACAATTATAAGTAAAGACAACAAAGAAAGTATAGTGTCACTACAAGCCCACAATCTAAGTTTAAAGGAAAAATAGCAATTACCAGTTACTCTAAAGCACTGAATTGAATATGTTTCCTTCCTTCCCCTTCTGGCTACTTCTTGACCTGAGATCATAAGCGAGATTGTGGAACAGGGGCTGGATATGGATTTGAATGGGTAAACAGTGACCTTAGAACATAAGGAAGATTGTGGAACAGGGCCTGGATATGGATTTGGATGGGTACATAGTGACCTAAGATCATAAGGGAGATTGTGGAACAGGGGCCGGATATGGATGGGTACATAGTGACCTAAGATCATGAGGGAGATTTGGAACAGCGGCCGGATACGAATTTGGATGGGTACACAGTGACCTTAGATCATAAGGGAGATTTGGAACAGGGGCCGGATATGGATTTGGATGGGTACATAGTGACCTTAGATCATTAGGGAAATTTGGAACAGGGGCCGGATATGAATTTGGATGGGTACACAGTGACCACAGATCATAAGGGAGATTATGTAATGGGCTGGATATGGATTTGGATGGATACACACTGATCTTAGATCAAGAAACTGTGTTCGATGCCATAAAGCATGAGTGTTTATGGGAGATGTTATGTCAATATGGGATTCCGGAACAGTTTGTTGCTATGACTAGACACATTTATGAACATGCTAAGGTGATCCCGTTAGTTAATGGACACTTAGGGATCCCTGTTCACTTGAGAAAGGGAGTTAGGCAAGGCTGTCCTTTGGGCCTGCTGTTATATGTATTCGCTATTGATCAAATTTTAAGAGCAATAGAAAGATCTGAGGATGTAAAACAAGTATATAATACAGAAGGGCAGATATTTCAGAAAGTGTCAGCCAATTCAGATGATTGTACTATTACAGTGAGAAATTTGGAGTCGAAGGTGAGTTCTGGAAATATTGGAGGAGTTAAATGGAAGAACAGGAATAAATATTAATACTACAAAAAGTAAAACATTGGTACTGGGCAAGGCACCAGTGCAGGAAAAGTTTCCCATTCCAGTAATAAAGGAGGAAGTAAAAATATTGGGTCTTTTATTTGGTACAATACAGGCTGAACAAGCAAACTGGGACAAAGTATACCAAGTACAAAGTACAGTCATGGAAATCGCAAAAAATTACGAGGAAGAAAAGAGTGCATTTATTGAAAGCATACACTATGCCAACCTTTTTATATGTTTCACATATATATCCCTTACAATTTAGCACACATGCTAAGATAATGGAGATTTTTTTTCCTATTTTTATTGGGAAGTCGGTTGAATCTGGTGAAAAGGGCACATACCTATAAAAATAAGAAAGAAGGTGTGCTGGATATGCTACAGCCGTTTGTTTACTTATTTAGGAATTGTTTTATAGTGATATAAAGCCACTGGTGTTAAGGAAAACAGGCTTAGATTATGAAGAGGTGGGAAGCACAGTTTCTGGAGGCATGGGGAAGAGGAAAGTGGCATGTGTCAGATAAAGCCTTGCCTATCTAAGTACAGACAGCAGTGAAATACATTCGATTGTGGAAGATTATGTTACAGTGGTTTATGGGTGCAGATAGAAAATCTTTTTAAAAAACGCTGGTTACAAATTGATGTCTAAAATAATCTATATTTAAAATCGATGCTCACAATTGCAGGAAAGTATAATAGAGCCAAGAGTTCCTTTAAAGATGCAGGATGTTATATGGCAGTGTGGACATCAAAAAATGAATGTCAAAGGTAATCAGAAGCACAAAACAGTGGAAGAGGATGTGTATGAAAGGGACTTGTTGAGGAAAGTAGAGACCATGCAGTACTTATCTTTCAAGTCTACATGTATTTAGAGATTTTGGAACTCCCTAGCTGTATTATGGGGTGAGCAACTGTATGCACAGGTTAATTATGAAATTTTGCTATTGGGACGATTGACAAAGGCATGGCAGAAATGGAATTAAAGTACTATATGGGTGGTGTTCGCCTGTATTAAATGGTCCATTTGGCAAACAACGTGCCTTACAGTATTACAGCAAAAAGAAGCAGATGTTCGGGATATACTGTTTAAAGTCCAGTTGGAAAGGAATAAAGTTTATAACTATGAAAATAATTTGCTAGGAGAAAAGAAATGTCAGTATTTGTGGAAAGCAATGGATTGGGTAGGTTGAGCAGGGAAGTATGTAAGATGGGACAGTCAAGAATGATAATAATAAGATTGCTAAGATTACTAGAATATACTGTTTGTTATGAATGGTTGATGATAGTCTATTTATTTATTTATTTAGTTTTTGTTGACCGGGTAAGTGCACTAGACAAATCCTGCCTACTTTCAGGCACGACCCGAGGGAGGGGATAAAGATGAATGTCAACTGACCTTGAATCAGATTAAGCTGTAAAGACATTTAAAATAATGTTCAGAAATGTTACGATGATATAATAACGAGAATTTGTGTTCAGATATGTTTTATTTTAAAGATGGGATTTGGGTTGAATTGTATGAAATTAATCCATTAAATTATGTTTTCATTGGCTATGTCAAAGTGTTACGTTGATAATTTGTATGTAGTTTGCCAGTTTCTGTTTTTGTTTGTTAATAAAAATTTCCCCTCCTCTTTTTGAGAAGTGTCATGGGATCTTTAACATCCACCTGAGCTACCAACAGAACAGGCAGATGGGATCTCTGTATAACGTCCCATCCAAAAGACGACACCTCAGGAGTGCGGCACCCCTCTCATGCTGCACTACATTGTCAGTACTGGGATTTATCCCAATGCCTGGTGTGGGGATAGAACCCACAGCCTTCTGATCTACTGGCCTCAGAGATGAGTGTGCTACCTGCTGCGCCACCAACAATGGTAGTCATTCATGTACTCACCACGGCTGGCCAGATGGCCTTTTCACATTGCTTCACTAAACTATGGAATGCACTTCCTCACCAGATTCACCACTCATCCTCCCCTTACTCCATCTGTTCAGCCCTACATCACTTCCATTTGGTAAACTGTACTTGTGGCTAATCCTGGGCTCTCCCTTCTCCTCCTCCTCCTCTTCTTCTAGTACAATACCATAATCCATCACCTGCCTATCCATCCCCTACTGCATTCCTCCTCTCCTAACTCCTATAATGTACCTACTCCTTACCCTCTCCACCGTACTCTTGTCTGCCACCTATACTCTTTTGGTAGTCACCTGCTAGCTAGTTAAACGTTATATATCTCTCTCCAATAAATCGTGTACTCTAGCAGTTAGCACTTACCTGTTTTCCATGAATTTACTGTACAATTTTTTCTTATGCTGCACTTATTATGTACATTACTTTCTGCATTTCTCTGCAAAGTGTACTCTGCCATGTTTTCACTGTATAAATTATTTTGTTTGGTTGTATCTATCCTATCCCTATTACTCTCTCCCCCAGTATGCACCATAAGACGAGCAACTTGTTCAATGTGAAACATTTTGAGAAATAAATAACTTACATATTCCTGAACTCATTCTCTCCATACTTACATATTCCGGCACCCCCTGCTCCCTCCATGCTAACATATTCCTATCCTCTCTGTTCTCTCCATACTGACATATCCCTGCCACCCATTCTCTCCATACTTACATATTCCTGCACCCCCATGTTCTCTCCATATTTACATATTCCTGCACCATCTATTCTCTCCATAGTTACATATTTCTGTACCCCCTTTTCTCTCCATACTTACATATTTCTGCACCTCTTTTTCTCTCTCCATATTTACACATTCTTGCACCCCATGTTCTCTTCATATTTAGTATTTGTTACTCAGCTGGACACTGCACGCACCACTGTGACTTGCATAAACAGGTGGAATTGCTTCTGTTAGAATAAAGGTACTTATTGCATTTTGGTACATCTGTAAAAATGGGAACTCTTGATCTTGTTCCTTCATTACTTTATTCAATTAAAAAAAAACCTGGATCACGTCTGTGACCTCAAAGAGAGCGCTGAACAAGGTTGTACTGCTCTGAGGGAAGTCTACCTTAATTTTCCTCTAGTTTTAGCTGTAGACTGAAAGAGAGGAGTTTTTTTTTTCCTTTACTGCTTTATTTTGAACAGTTCTGCTGCAAAGCCACAGGGAGCTCAAATAGTAGTTTCTCTGTGCTATTCTGCTAGGGAAGGTAGTAGGATTACTGATTTCCTTGGGTTTGTCTGCTGGGGATGGGGCTAAACTGACTGATTTTCATTTTCTTTTTTGAATTCACAAGGGGATACAATACAGCTTTTTATTTGTCAGTTTGCTACTTGATGTTCTAAATTGCCTTTGTTTTTGGGTCACATTTTGCATCACACTATTTCGGTACTGTTCAACTGATTTTTTTTGTTTGTTTCATTTCAGACATGTTGTTCAGTGGGGTATATCTGGCCCATACAGTGAGGCTGAGACTGCTTCTGACTGGTTTGCACTGATTGGTTCTACAACACAGGGCCAGCTGGGGATGAAGAATGCTGACCTGTACAAGGGAGACGGCCTATGTTTGTCCAGGAAGGGAACCGTTGTTCTCAATGAATGGTTTACCTTCCTTATTGGCAATCATTTAAACTAGCTTGGGGGGCAGAAGGTAGCAGGGAGAATCAAACTGCCCACTCCAACAGGACAGTGCAATCAACATGGAGGACCATAAAGTTATGATATTTCCAGCAGTAACTGAACACAAAGGGGGGGGGCAGCAGAGGACAGGGGAAAGGAGGTTAAAACAGGAAGAACAAATGAAAGAGGCAAAAAGGGGGAGTGATAAAAGGAGAAATGGCAAAACAAGGAAGACCATCAATACTAATGCCCACAGCCTAGGAAATAAAATCCCGGACCGGGCGGCCTTGATGATGGTGACTGACCTGGACATTGTGACTATTACTGAGGTACAGTACTAGAAACTATGACTGGGATGTAGCAATACCACGCTATACTCTGTTAGGGAAGCGACACGGAGGGTAAAAATGGAGGGAGTTTTTTTTTTATATCAGGGAGGATATTAGACCGACTGAGAAACAGGGAATGCAGGGGGACAGAGGCAATGTGGGTCACCCTTGAGATGGGCAATAGCACAGCTATTCACACGGGCATGATATACAGACCTCCAGCACAGGGTGAGGAGGTGGACAGGGCTCGAGTAGAATCCATCCACACAATGGCAGCTAAAGAAGTAGTGCTGTGGGTAGGTGATGTAAATCTGTCAGATGTGGAGTGGAGCATCCCAGCTGCTGCCTCAATCAGGAGGAGGGACAACCTGTACATAATGCAAGAGGCAGGCCTCAGGTAGCTTGTACCAGAGCCCACCTGGGAAGGTGCAGTTTTGGACCTGGTACTCCGGCAACAGGGACAGAACTGCAGAAATCAGGGTGGACAGACACCTAGGGTCCAGTGATTGTCATACAGTGTGGGTCAGTATAGAGTCAAGCCACACAAACATGAGGGTCCTGGATTTCAGGAGGGCAGACTTTACTAAGATGGGGATAGGTCCCAAAAATGCCCTGGCAAGGAGGAATGAATGGGGGGTAGTTGAGGAGTAGTGGGCCCATCTGAAAGGAGTCATAGTGGAAGCAAAAAAACAAGGGCAGGAGAAAGAAAGAATCACTATGGTTCTCAGAGGAAGTGGCCAGGAAGGTAAGGGCAAAAAAGATGGCTTTCAGGAAATACAAGGAAACACAGAAGGTGGAGGACAGGGTAGTATACCAGGGTAAACAGAGAGGTAGTGAAAGCGGTCAGGAGTGCAAAGGCACAAACAGAGGAAAAAATTTGCACAGAAGGTATAGAAAAAAAGGGGACAAGACTTTTTAGAAGAATATTAGTGAAAGGAGAAAACCAGGGGTGGGATTGTAAGGCTGAAGGGGGAGAAAGGAGAGTGTTTGGAAGAGGAACTGGAAAATACATCAATACTAAACAATACTAAACAAATATTTTTGTTCTGTATTCACAGAAGGAGGAGGTGAGGGACCACAGTAAGGCAACATGAGCAAATATGGAGGGAGGGAGGGAGGCGGACACCAGTATATTTACTGAAAAGAGTGTTTTAAAAGAACTCACAAAACTGAAAATGGACAAGGCAATGGGACCAGATAGGATACATCCTAGAACATTAAGAGAAGTACAACAGGTAATGGCAGCACCACTAGCAGCCCTTCTCAATGAATCACTCGATATGGGAGTGGTTTCAGAGGACTGGAGGAGGGCAGATGCAGTCCCTCTTCACTAAAATGTGAGTAAGGAGGAGGAGGCTGGAAACTATTGACCAGTCAGCCTCAACTCAATACTGGGGAAAATTATGGAATCACTACTTAAAGAAAGGACTGTGGAACACTCTGAATCCAGTGGAGCACAGGGTCTGAGAAATCATGGATTCACAGCAGGAAGGTTATGTCAAACAAATCTAACTGATTTCTTTGACTGGGTGACTAGGGAAGTGGATATGGGAGAAGCAGTGGATGTGGCATACCTGGATTTCAGTAAGACCTTTTATACCATTCTACATAGAAGACTGTGAACAAGCTGGGCAGACTGGGAGTGGGTCACAAGGTTGTAAACTTGTCTAGGAACTGGTTGAGTGATAGAAGACAGAGGGTGGTGGTAAATGGAGCTGAATCTGTGGAAAGGAAGGTGGCTAGCGGGGTGCCACAGGGATCAGTTATGGGACCAGTCCTGTTTATTGTCTTCATAAGTGACACTGGGGAGGGCTGGAAGGGAAGGTGTGCCTCTTTGCAGATGACACTATGATCTGCAACAAGGTGAACATTCTGGGAGGGATGGAAAAAGTAAGAAGGGACAAAGGTAAACTGGAGGAATGGTCTAGAGTGAGGCAGCTACGCTTCATTGTGAAAAAGTGCAAAATCATGCATTTGGAGCACAAGATCCCAGGGGAGAATTACATAATTCAGGTGTGGGGGGCACATACTGAGGGTCACCAAACAAGAAAGAAATCTTGGGGTAATCATATCGAATGACCTAAAAATGACCAAGCAATGTGCCAAGGCTGTAGGGAGAGTCAGTGGGATGCTGGATTGCATAAGGAGAGGTATCACCAGCAGACGAAAATGGATGGTGATGCCACTGTACAGATAATTGGTGAGGCCTCATTTGGAGTAGTTCTGGAGGCCACATCTCCATAAGGACAGAGAGAGGGCAGAGGCAGTTCAAAAAAAGGCAACAAAGATGGCGTAGTGCCCGCACCAAAAGTCATATGAGGAGAGATGGGGAGACCTCAATATGTATACCCTGGAGAAGAGGCGAGGAGAGGTAGGGGAGATATGATATAACTCTAAAAATATCTAAAAGGCATAAACAGGGTAAAAACAGAAAGTGTGTTGGCAGAAGGAGACATTGGGTCCACTGAGTCTGCCCAAAAATGTATCTGGAGTCTGGGGATGCTCCAGACACCTATCACCCCTTAGGGTGCCTTGGCTTTGCACTCAGACATGCTTGCCGATGGTGTCTGTAACTTATCCCTTAAACCTGCCACCATGGTGGCAATACCAACTTCAGAGGGCAGTTTGTTCCATGGCTCAACTACCCTCTCCATGAAATAATACTTCCTGATGTCCTTTTTGAAGGACCCTCACTTCAGTTTCCATTTGAGACCACATGTAGAGGAATTTATGCTCCCAGTGAACAGTTCTTTGTATGACACTGTGTTTATGCCCTTAAGGAGCTTATATTTTTCAATCATGCCTCCTCTGTCTCTACATGTCTCCAGTGAATACATACCCAATGCCCTGAACCTCTCCTCATAAGCTAGCCCTTGCATGCCAAGAAACATTGCTGCTCTCCTTTGGATAGTCTCCAACCTATCCACCTCCTTCCTAAGATGCAGTCTCTGGAACTGGATGCAAAACCCAAGATGCAGCCTCACCTGGGATCGATAAAGAGGAACTATCACCTCTCCGTCTCTGCTATCTAAGCCTCTTGCTATGCAGCTCAACATTCTATTTGCTTTACTATGTGCCTTATTGCACTGACTCAGCTGCTTGAGATCTGCACAAATGATGACCCTTAGGTCCCTTTCCTCTGTGGAAGAGGTCAGCTTGACCCCATTAATATAGTATTTGATTCTGGTTGCCATTCTTGCATCCATTTTTCCAGTGTCCTGAGGTCCTTGGTAATGTCCCAGACTCTGTCAATGTTATCCACCCTGACACTGAGCTTGGTGTCATCTGCAAATAGGTCAAGGTTACCTTTTATACCTACACATGTCACTGATGAACACGTTGAAAAGGATCGGTCCAAGGACTGACCCATGAGGCACTCCAATAATTACACACTTTAGTGAGAATTTGACCCTTTAACGACTACCCTCTGTTTTCAGTCTGCTAGCTCATTTCTCACCCATCTAACAATTTCCCTTGCTGTACCCAAGTCTTCCTTTTTTTTCAGAGGACGCCTATGTGAGACTGTATCAAAAGCTTTGCTGAAATCGAAGTAAAGGAAATTCACTGTAAGGCCTTTATCCAGTCCCTTGGTCACCTGGTCGAAGAACACTAAGATATGATTGACAGATCTACCTGCCACAAATCCATGCTGTTTGATGTTCTGTAGGTGATTTGTCTCTAAGTACTCTGTAAGATCCTGTTTAATAAGGGACTCCATCAGTTTGTCTACAACAGATGTTTGGCTAACTGGTCTGTAATTTAATGTCTTTTCCTGTCACCTCCCTTATGGGATGGCACTCCACTGGCCACCCTCCAATCCAGTGGTACAACCCTTATCATGAGTGATCTACAGAATATGTGTCTTACTGGGTCTGCCAGCTCCCTCAATATTCTTGGATGCAAGTTGTCTGGTCCGACGGCCAAGAGGTCTTCTTTCACTCTGGCTGTAGTGAATTCCTGAATGTTCATCCTTGTGATTCCCCTTGCTGAGGCTGTATTACCACTGTCTGGCAGTGGACCAGGCTTCTCCTTGGTAAATACTGAACAGAAGAATTTGTTTAGGGTTTCAGCCTTCTGCTCACTGTCCTCCAAAACCTTGTCTTCATCATTCAGCCTTATGATCCCACTTCCTTTCTTCCTTATATATCATCCCCCCCCCCCCCCCCCAGTTTTAATCCCTCTCATGATCTGGAGTGCCTTGTCTGCTCTGGACTCCCTCACTGCTCTCTTAGCCTCCCCACTTCTTTGAATGTATTCCTCCCATTGTACCTCACTCTTCGTTTGTTTGCATGCTGCATATGCCTGTCTGTTTGCCCTAATTGCTTCCCAACTTGACCTGAGACCATAGTGATCTCTCGTGCCTGTTTCTCTTTGCTACTGTTTGATGCAGAGTCTAGTGGTTTCTAGGATGGTCTCTTTCATATTTTTCAATATGTCTTCCAATTCTGAGGTCTCCGAGATGTTTGTCAACTGTTCTTTCACCAACTGTCTTAACCAGAGAAAGGGTACTGGAGGATAGCATCTTTCAGAAAAGGAGAAGAAGTTCAGGCATGAGGGGGCATGACATGAGGTTGCAATGGGTAGACTAAGATAATTTCTAAATGGAAAGTGTGGTGGATGCATGGAATAGACTTGTATCCCAGTTGAGACAGTGGGGGAATTCAAAAAATGCATGGGACAGGCATAGGGAAAGCCTAGTGATAGGAACAAGAAGGTGAAGTCAGAAATCAAGTAGGGTCTGTGGCTTTTGCAGTGGGGTAAGGAAAATGGGTAGACTGGATGGGTCTATCGGTCCTTATCTGTAGTCAATTTCTTTGTAGCGTCTCCACTCAGTCATATTTTCATTATCAATTTCCTGTTCCCAGGATGTAAACCTCAACTGGTCAAAACACAAATGTTTTACAAATTGCCATCTTTTTACAATTCTCTACAGCTGTCTTTTTTCTTGAAACGTCATACGGTTAACAATACCTCGCTGTTAACTGTCAATGTACCTGCTTCTCTAGATAGACATATTTGTGCGTTTGTATATTTCTAGTTGTATTATTAGCATGTTATTGTTCTTTTGAATGAAAGGGCTTGCAATACTGCTTTGGAGACCGGGAATTTAAACTATTTCTTTCCTTTTTGCACAGCTGACTTGTTTTGGGACCAATTGCTTTCACAGCACAAATCACTAGGCTGTATTGGGGATGGGGAGGTTTACCTGTGCTTGACTCAGCTGCCTGAATTTTCTCTGTTTGCATAGCAGGGTATTTTCTCTGTTAAATTGTGTGTAAATTGTCTTGCTGACAGGAAGGTAAACACTCATCGTAGTAGTGGGTAAGAGCATTTAGCTGATTGTTTCGAGAGGGCACAGTCTGGGTCTACATCCCCCCCCCACCCCTGGTGCCATTTCCTTTGTACCAGGTGTTCTGACATCATTTCTTAAGGAGGACAAGGTGCATACCACTGTCATATCCTTACCAGCACACTGCACTGACAATATAAGCATACACTTTATATATATTTATATATAACAAAACAATAATAGAAAAAAACATAGGACGAACAGGAAGGTAGACAGACATGTGGGGAGTAGTGCAATGCACTGGCTGTGGGGCAGCAGTCTTTCGGTAGTCTTTCTGAAGGCTGACATACTGCCCTATTTGCAGACAACTCTCTGCTCTGAGGGAGGAGGTTGCCCATCTTCAGGCCACACTGGACAGTAGTATGGGAACCTCCCCCTTCCAGGGAGCACCAGGGCCACCACTACTGCCTCAGAGTTTGCCAAGAAAGTTCACCTGTTGGACTACAGTGGGCGGGTGAGGGTGGTGGAACAGAGGCACACATAGTCAGTTGTACCACTCCACTATCCATACACCATTCTGGTGGAGCATAGTTCCCCTATGGATGTACCCACAGAGGAGACTAAGGAGGTTGTGGACAACTGTCGCAAGGGAGGCCCACAGGAAGGAGGCAGAGGACACCACAGGGAAAGGAAGCAGCTCCTGGTGGGGGACTCAGTTATTAGGGGGATAGAATTGGGGGGAGCAGGGAAAAGTGAAGTAAAGAGCCTGCCTGGCACCATGGCTTGGAGGGACAGGAAGCGCATCCTCAGGATCACGAGAACAGCTGCATGGGAAATGGAGCTGGACGTCATTGTGCACCTAGGGATGAATTATTTGGCTCAACTTAAAATAAAATTAGAGCAGTGCAGGAGGAGTTTGTGGAGTTGGGGAGGGGCCTTAGGCAAGTAGCACACAATATCCTTCTCAGAGGTGCTGTCTGTCTATAGCATGGGTGAGGTGAGGTTACTCCGCACAATGTGATTCAATGAATGGTTGAAAAACTGGTGTGGAGTACACGGGTTTGGCTTCATTGGGGACTGGGGTTCCACCTGGAGAGATACCAGCCTATACTGGCAGGATGATCTGCATCTGTACAGGAAGGAGACAAGTCTTCTGGGTGATTGGTTTAAATGCTTCATTGGCAAGCTTTTAAACTAGTCAAGGGGGAGGCATTGATAAGCAGCAGGGAATTTCCAGTCTCCCCCTTCAAAACAGGGTACTAAATGAGGTAAAGACCAAAGTAGAAAGGTTAGTAGGGAGCAGGACAGGGGTAAATGGAGAAAGCAAAGTCAATGAGGACAGGGATGGTGCTACAAGAGGTAAGGCCATCAAAAAATGGAGAGCAACGAGTACCAATGCCCATAGTCTGGGTAACAAGCTTCCTGAATTAGTGGCCTTGATGGAAGAGGAACATCTGGATATTGTGGCAGTCACAGAAACATGGTACACATAGAACCATCACTGGGATGTAAACATAGCAGGATACAGTATCTACAGGAGGGACAGGGAGGGTGAAAAAGGAGGAGGAGCAGCTCTCTACATAAGGGAAGGAATAAAAGCAACAGAACAAAAGGGTAAACGGGGAGGAGAGGAAGCATTGTGGGTCAATTTGGAGACAGGCAATGGCACCACAATCCACACAGGGGTTATATACAGACACCCATCTCAGGGGGAGGAAATGGAAAAGGAAATGATAGACACAAGGTTCGAATGCTGGCTGCTGTGAAGTTGTCCCGACCCGGAGGTCATGAGGGCTGCCGTGCCTGCCCTCCCCCACCCCCACCCCCACCCCCAGAGTGAGCCTCACAAGGTAAACGCCGACTCCTAACTGCGCCAAACAAAGGCCTCTTATGCAAAGCCATTTTTGGCTAAGATAACAAAGACGGACTTTAAACAAACTGATAAAAATGTAGTTACTCTGCAGCTAGCATGAGTACCTTTACTGTTTTGCCTTGCACTGTGCCTTGCGGGGTGCGCTGCTGCCCAGGAGCTGCTAAGACGGTTTTGAACTTGGCACCATCTTGTCCAAGCCACTGCCGGCATAGATGTTCAGATAGGTTTTCTACCTCATGTTATCTACGTTTTTCATGAATTTGGTACTAAACTACATGGTACCTTAAGTGAATGTCGATACTTTAAGTGAATGTTGCATGAATTCGTGTCTCTCAAGCCTGTCTCTCTAATTGCACTCATAGTACCTGCTATATTCAGAGCTCTGTTTGCTGTTACCTTTGGGGAAGGGCACTGTGTGGGTACTGGTTGGGGGAGAAGGTGGATATACTTTGTTCCACGGCTAACTGTGGGCTGGTAACATCATTTTAGACCCTCTCTAGGGTGGTAAAGGTCTCATTACTGTCTTACCAGTTAAGAAGGGGTGTTGGGGGAATTTAGTCAATGGAGCAAAGTGCCGTCCAATTTCTGTATGATCGTAATTGTGATGCTTAGGTTACTGGACATTTTTAGCGCCCCTGTGACCCCTCTCTGTCCTGCATAAGCTCCCCTCCTCCACCCTCGCTCCTGTCCTATCTCCTCCCTCCTGCTCAGCATATAAAGCTCACCTCCGCTCTTTGCTTCCACAGGTTCGAATCCCGGCTGCTGTGAAGTTGTCCCGACCAGGAGGTCGTGAGGGCTGCCATGCCTGCCCCCTCTCCCACCCCCAGAATGAGCCTCACAAGGCAAACGCCAACTCCTGACTGCGCCAGACAAAGACTTGTACACAAAGCCATTTTCGGCTAAGATAACAAAGATGGACTTTAAACAAATTGATAAAAAATTTTAGTTACCCTGCAGCTAGCATGAGCGTCATTACTGTTTGGCCTTGCACTGTGCCTCACGGGGTGCGCCGCTGCCAAGGAGCTGCTAACATGGTTTTGGCCCTGCCGGCTGTGCCGGCTGCTCCACCGCCCCCCACTACCACCCATGGTCGTCACCAAGATTTATACTTGTAGTCACATGTGGTGTAATAACCAATCAGCCCACTTTGCCATTTGCAGGCTATACTCTTTCACCACTAGTGGCATCCCCTATTCTAATCGCATGTCCTACGCTGACAGCCTGCATTTAACTTATTTGAGCTGCTTGATCTCTCCTAGAGCGCTGCCAAGCATGTCTGGCAGTTTCCTCCTCTCCTGACTACCTTTCCCCTGGGTCCTACCTGGGGGGGGCTTCACACTATCCAAACCCTGTCCTGTCACTAAGGGCGCTCCTGAGGTGCTCAGCTTTACACTCCAACCAGTCAACTGCTTGCACCATGGCTCCACTTGTGCAGGCAGGGTGTCTAGCCAGCTGCCTAGGACCCCTGACAACCCTGCACTCCCTCAAAACCCCCTCAGCCTGGCTATCTACCAAAGGCTTAAAAATAGCACACCTCAATATTCGCAGCATCCTCCAAAACCTGGCTGAACTAATGGCCTGGCTGGCCCACTACAAGCCTGACATTCTGGGCATCATGGAAACATGGCTGAAGCCTCGCATTCCTGACTCTGCATGTGCCATCCCGGAATACAGCCTTATCAGGCAGGAAAGGCCAGGCAGTAAGCATGGGGGGGGTGTACTTCTTTACTACAGGGCACACCTTAATATGGCTTCTGTTTCCCAGTCACCCTCTGAAACCCCTGCCTGCAAATTCCTTCACTCCATGCTCCTGCTGGGGAACAGAAAAAAGGGGCTTCTTGTCTGTGCCTACAACCCTCCGAAGGGTGGTGTCCCAAGGGCTCTCCTCCCTACTAGACCTCCTTAAAGAAAGGGTTTGCTCAAACAAGCTTCTAATCCTGGGGACCTCAATCTCAAGTGGCTGGGGCCTAATACCAAACTATATGAGCCTATTCTCTCAGGCCTTGCCCTCAGGCAGACCATCTCACCCCCGAGGAGCGGAGGTCGCGAGGGTGCTTCTCAGCCCTCCCCCACATCGCCGAAGGGAGTCCCGACCCCCCTGCCCAGAACTGTACCCCCGAGGAGCGGAGGTCGCGAGGTGCTTCTCAGCCCTCCTCCACATCGGGCCAAGGAGTCCCACCCCTGCCCAGAACTGTACCCCGAGGAGCGGAGGTCGCGAGGGTGCTTCTCAGCCCTTCCCCACATCGCAAGGAGTCCCGACCCCCTGCCCAGAACTGTACCCCGAGAGCGGAGGTCATGAGGGTGCTTCTCAGCCCTCCCCACATCACCGAAGGGAGTCCCACCCCCTGCCCAGAACTGTACCCCGAGGAGCGGAGGTCGCAGGGTGCTTCTCAGCCCTCCCCACATCGCCAAGGGAGTCCCACCCCTGCCCAGAACTGTACCCCGAGGAGCGGAGGTCGCGAGGGTGCTTCTCAGCCTCCCCACATCGCCAAGGGAGTCCCGACCCCTGCCCAGAACTGTACCCCGAGGAGCGGAGGTCGCGAGGGTGCTTCTCAGCCTCCCCCACATCGTCAAGGGAGTCCCACCCCTGCCCAGAACTGTACCCCGAGGAGCGGAGGTCGCGAGGTGCTTCTCGCCCTCCCCACATCGCCGAAGGAGTCCCACCCCTGCCCAGAACTGTACCCCCGAGGAGCGGAGGTCGCGAGGGTGCTTCTCAGCCCTCCCCCACATCGCCGAAGGGAGTCCCAACCCCCCTGCCCAGGTAATAGCCCTTTTTCCAACGCGTGAAGAAAAGCCAGCGTCTGCCTGCATTGCGGCAACTGAAACTGCGTGTTGGCGCCTTTTTGAGTCAAATTTAAAATATCTCTCCGAGCCAAACGCCAGGACTGTAATAATTTGAAGCGCTTTTCAGCCACATAGTAAAGATAGAGCAGATTTGTTAATTACTGTCTATGTCCCTGCTCTGTGTTTCCTGCATTTTTACCCTGTTACATGAAATGGGACTGTGTTCCTCCCTGAATTAAGTTAATCTGATTTAGATGGGTTTTCCACTTATTCAAGCTGCCTGGTAGCCCACTGTTATTTGTATTGTCCCCTTGAGTTTTACTAGTATCCCAAATCAGTTTATGCTCTGAGTTGCACAGAAGCTGGTAATCTGCCCCACGCCTCTGTTTAATTACAGCGCACAGAGGCTCAGCCTCCACCCTATCCCTAGCTCATATCCTCTCTGCTTTGTCCTGTCCCTCTCCCGCCCCCATACCTATTTTAATCCTTGCCTCTTCTCCTTTCCTTCCAGAGAACTGTACCCCGAGGAGCGGAGGTCGAGGGTGCTTCTCAGCCTCCCCCACATCGCCGAAGGGAGTCCCGACCCCCCTGCCCAGGTAATAGCCCTTTTTCCAACGCGTGAAGAAAAGCCAGCGTCTGCCTGCATTGCGGCAACTGAAACTGCGTGTTGTCGCCTTTTTGAGTCGAATTTAAAATATCTCTCCGAGCCAAACGCCAGAACTGTAATAATTTGAAGTGCTTTTCAGCCACATTAGCCCCGCCGAACGCTGCGCGTTCGGCTCCCCACCACCCCCACCACCACCCTTGCTCGGCTCTCCACTTTATAGGGAAGTGAGGTCAGGTGATCGGCTGAAATATCCTATCAGCCAACTTTACCAGCAGCAGGTTATACAAACTGTACACTAGTGGCCGCTGCAGCATCTATCCCTCTCTCCGTAGTTGCTATGAACACTTTACTACTTGCTATCCTCCTACTTGCCTGGACCACACAGCTCGCCCCACTACCCCCCTAGTGGCACCTAACCCCTACCATTATAACTGTTGCACCATCCCCTCAGCCATCAAAGGTACACACAGATTCTGTAACTCCATGAGCCTCCATACCAGACAAACTGAACCCGTGGCCATTATTTTTCTCATGCTAAACTTAACCCACACTCGCACACCAGGTATACGCTGCACCTCTAGTGTCCTCCCCCGACCCCCTGCCCCCACCACCCTCCCTATCCTCCCTAATGCTCCCCTCTCTCCCCTTAAGCTACTTTCCTGTATTACTCCTAGCCTTCCCATCCCCACCACCAAAGCAAAACGTCTCTCAACCTACCAGTTACAGTGTCTCTCATCAAAACTCTGTATGCTGGCCCTCCCACGCACACCCTCCTACTCCTCCTTGTATCTGGTAGCATCCACCCCAACCCAGGTCCACCTCAGAAGATTGCCTCCTCAAAGCCTGAGGGCGGCTGCTTGCTACCCTAAATATATGCAGCCTTCCCAAAACACACACCCTCCAAGGCTGGATCGCTCAGCATGCTTCTGACATACTTGCACTCTCTGAGACCTGGCTCACTGACAAAATACCCAGTGAAGCGGTCTCCTCCTTAATTATGCTCTCTTCCGGCAGATAGGCCCAGCAAGAGAGGCGGCAGTGCAATGTATGTCAAATCCTCTCTCAATGCCACTGAAGTCCATACACCAGCATCACAATACGGTGCCCAGGTACTCACAATAAACTCAGCCTGGTACCAAAACACTCCACATCATCTCGCCTACATCCCCCAGAAATCAAAACTCGATTTGACTCTATTCTCCAAATCATCTCCCATCTACCCAACACTAGCGAAGTCATCGTTATGGGGGATTTCAATGTAAACTGGTTATCCCTGGCCTCTTCCAGCTACAAAGATGCCGCCCGGGCCTTTGATCTCACCCAACTAGTCGCCTCCCCCACCAGAAGGGACTTCAGATCCGGGACCTCCACCCTCCTGGACCTCATCTTCACCAACCGGCCGGGAAATCTCTCCGAAACTACAGTACTCCCTGATGCTATCAGTGACCACTCCAGTTACTTGCTGGTGGTCGCAGTTGCCCCAGCACCCTAAAATCTCCTGGCAACGAGATCAAACAGGGCAGTTTAAAGAACCTAAAGCCCACCTAACCAACAGCAACTGGCTCCCCATTTACACTGCCCAGTCAGTTGACTCCGCTCTGGATCACTTTATAACCACCTTCAACAAAGCCTGTGATTTATACGCCCCCTTTTCTAAGCTAGTTGTGAAATCCAGATCCACCCCTTGGATCACACCCCTACTAAGCCTGCTCCAGCAAAGAGATAACCTCTGGCACAAAGCCATAGACTCCCAAAGCACCCTGGATAGACAACTCTCAGGAGGCCCGTAATAATGCACATGGGCTTTATGTGCATGAAAGCCCACTACTACCAACACACCCTAACCTCTACCTGGGGTGATGGGAAAAATTTTGGGATAACATAAAGGAACTCAGTAGCAAATCTCGCCCCCATCCCCACGCAATCTCACTATTAATGGTGAGGTCACCAAGATCATCCCACTATCGCTGAAGCCCTTAACTCGGCCTTCTCGGATCTATCCCACATCCTCCCTCCTAACTCCCCAACTCGAGCTCTACCAATACCCCCTTCTGGCTCTGAGTCATCCTACCACGAGGCAAAGCGCTATATTACCAGGGCCATCTCTCATACCCGCTACAGCAATGACTCCCTTGATCTTAAGCTCCTGAGGCTCTCCCTTGATGCCACTCTACCACACCTCACTAAAATTCTTAACCTCTCGCTCTGCCTAGGCCAGTTCCCTCTACCTGGAAGAGAGCCATAATCACGCCCATCCTGAAGGGGTGAGACCCCACCAACACCAGCAACTACAGACCCATCTCAATACTTCCACCTTCTCCAAAGCCCTAGAAAGAATAGTCTCTGACCAGTTAACCGAACACCTATCTAAGCATATGCTCCTCAGCCAGGAGCAGCATGGTTTCGCCAGGTCATAGTACCATCACCGCTCACAGAGCTCACCTCATTCCTACATGAAGCCCTCACCATGGCTCAATTGCCAGGGCCATATATGTGGACCTAACCAAGGCCTCGACACGGTCAGTCACGAGCTTCTGCTTCAAGTCCTCCCTAAACTAAATGTGGTCCCGGAGACATTGACCTGGTTCAAGGATTACCTCACAGCCGCCGCAACAAGTCAGGATATGCTCCACCCTCTCCACCCCTAAAACAGTTTCCTCAGGGTCAATCCTAGGCCCACTGCTGTTTACCTCTTCCTAAACTCCCTCCCTAAGGCTTGCAGTGGTCAGTTGCTCCTCTATGCCGATGATGCGGTTCTGTTCTGGAAACACCCCACCCTACCGCCTCCAGCAGGCCCTTCAAAGGCACTTCCGGAACTAGAGACCTGGTTCTCTGAACACCGCCTAATTATCAACTATAATAAAACTAAGTCCATGATTTTTGCCCACCGCCAAAGTCCTCATAGTCAGTCTGCTCTCCTCATCAAGAACGCCTAGGTGCCCCTCTGGAACAAGTTTCCACTTTCAAATACCTAGGTGTCACTCTAGACACCTCCTCTCTACCAGAGGCACACCCAAATTCTCCTCCTCTATCAGCTCTAGGGTAGGCATCCTGTATCGGCTCAAGCACTGCTTACCCCTCCAGGCGATGCAGCTCGCAGTCACCTCCTCCATCCTCCCTGGTGGACTACGGATCACTATATACGGCTCTGCTGAACCCACCTCCCTGAACAGGATAAACATTGTCCTGAACAAAGCCTGCCGCCTAGTCACTGGTTGTGATAGGCTAACCCACACCTGTGATCTCTATGCGTTATCTGGTTGGTTAAACTTCCAACATCGATTACAGTTCCACACCTGCATCCTTGCAAAAAAAATACACCTTCACCTAGCCCCCGTCGGACTTTTCCCCTTAATCAGTTCTGCACCTCACAGGTGCAATACAAGACTCACCGCAAGCTCCCCCTTCCTTGTACCTCAATGTAGAACTTCCCTAGGGCAAAGATCCTTCCGATACCGAGCCCCTCTCTGGCTCAATGCATTACCACACTCACTCTCACAGACCCACAGCATCTCTCAATTTAAAACAGGCCTCAAAGCTCACCTCCTTGAGAGAGCCATATGTGGCTGCGGCTAACTCTGCTCACCCAGTTAACTGCCTCCCTCCCCCACTCTCGACTCAGGCCACACAAGGCCCCACGATCTCACCAAGAATCCCCGCCTGTATCCCAAGATTGCTGCCTAACTTCCTCAACAGTCATTAAGTTTTTCCTGGACTGCTCCTTTGATTTTGTTATGTATATTCTGCCTGTTCCAAGTATGTTCTCTACTGTATTTGTCTACCCTCCACCCTTGTAACCGACGTGGAGCCTTTGCAAAAGAGTCTGTGACTCAAAGGGTTGTAATTCTGATTGTTTCCAATAAATAAATAAATAAAATAAACAAGAATCTCCCCCGGGGGGGCAAAAGTCACTGCTTGACTGGATACTGAGCAACAGACTGGACAGAACTGTCCACTCGGGAACTCAACCGGATGCCATCTCTGATCACTCCCCAACTTACTGCATTTGGGGCAGCTCCACGACAAGAGTCCCCAGCAGAGTGATCACGATGAGGGACTATTCCAAGCTCATTCTCAATTACTTCCTCGAGGATCTATGAAGTGTCAACTAATCTAGGGTCACCACCACCAATGACACCGCTGTAGCCCTTGATCTTTTCCTTGCAGGGTTTGCCCCCATACAAAACAGACATGCACCCCCTCACTAACAGAAGGATGAGGGGGACAGTCACAAAGTGGCTCCATGGAGGACTATTCTCCCTCATGAAGTTGAGAAACAAATGCTGGGCGAAACACAAGATCTCCGGCAACTATAATGGCCTTCTCGAATATCGGCAGCTCAGAAACTCCTGCAAGTGAGCCATACGCTCTGCCAAGAGTGAGTATTGCAAATCGGCCCTGCTAGATTCGGCAAAAAACCCACGGCGCTTTTGGCAAAACATCAAAAACCTGGTAGGGGGGTCTGCCAAGGAAACGATCACCAACATGAACACCTTTGGGACCAACTGCAATAACCCCCTTACTATTGCCTCTGCATTTAACTGCATGTTTTCAGATCTACATGTTCCTCCTTCTGCCAAACTCCATACCCTGAAACCCCCAGGTGGGCACTCCCAACCCCGATCGCCTTTCTATGTCAAACGGATCTCAGTTGGAGAGACCCGAGAACTCCTTGCTGGTCTCTCCCACCACATGGGGGCTGGTCACGACAGCCTTAAACCAAAGCTACTTAGCTTGGGAGCTCCCCTCCTCGCCCGGCCGATCGCACGTATATTCAACTCCTCTCTTACCTCGGGTATCATACCAGACATTTGGAAGGTGGCTAAGGTTGTCCCTGTTTTCAAACAAGGCGACCCCAAAGACATGAAAAACTATCGTCCTCTCGCCATACTCTCAGCCACCAGTAAGCTCCTCGAAAAGGCTGTTGCCTCACAACTCTCCTACTACCTACAGAGTTATGATGTTTTCTCCACTGATCAACATGGCTTCAGGAGGGGGCATAGTACATCGACCGTGCTTGCCATGGTTACCTCAGAGATCAGGTCAGAGACTGACTGAGGCAACCTGACCGGAGCCATCTTCATTGATCTTTCAAAGGCCTTCGGCAGGGTTGACTAAACCCTCCTCCGCTCCACTCTCTCAGATTCTCCCCTTGTGCCCTTGCCTGGCTCTCAAACTATCTTGTGGGATGGCAGCACTTCACCTGCTTTAACTGCGCCCTCTCTGCCCTCTCCCCTATTAACTGCAGGGTCTCCCAGGGATCCGTTCTTGGACCGATCCTGTTCTCCCTCTACATAAATGAACTGCCCAACTCCATATGCGGATGACCTCGTCGTACTGTTCAGTTCCCAGGATCCTACCACCATCAACTCCAGAATTAACTCAGACTTCGATCATATCCAGAGCTGGCTTGAGGGACGCAAGCTCACCATAAGCCTGGACAAGGCCCAGGCCATCTTCTTCGGTTCAGTGGCCAAAATCGCTTCCTGCATCACCCTCCTAGCTATCCATGGTGCAAATGGTGCCCTCCTGCTGGTCATCGACTCCATCAAGTATCTAGGAGTAACCCTGGATCCGCAACTGGATCTCACTGCACATCTCCGGAATATCTGCAAAACCACGAACGGCAAGCTTGGACTTGCCTACGGAGCTAAAGACTGCCTCACCCCAGCAGCACAGCTTGCCATAGCTTGGGGTATACTCCTTCCCACACTTTGCTACGGGCTTGTAGCCTTTGCACCAGTCTCGATTTCTAGCCTAGCAAAATGGGACACTGCCTATAACAATGTATGTCGCTTCGCACTCGCTGCCCCACGCCTTACGCATCGTTATGAGCTCTACTCTCAGGTGGAGTAGCTCCCCCCTGAAAAACACTGTGCCTTTATCCTTGGCAACTTCGTGGATAACATAGTCAGAATGAATACTCCTTCCACGCTTGCCCTTCCCCTCAATCATGAAACCCCTGCGTACCCCTAGAGATCAAGTGCTGCTCAGCTCTGCCTGGTCCCTAAGACCCGCACCCTCACAGGTGACAGGGCATTCTCCGTCCACGTGCGAGAATGTGGAACTCGCTACCTGCCCTAGTTTGTGCCTCTCCATCCCATCCCTGCTTCAAAGCCTCCTTATGGACTTTCCTCAAAGCTGCCTCTGCCCATCTGTGTGCTATATAGGCACCAAGAAATACCCTCTCTCACCTCTGACCTCGACTCACTAATTGGGAGATCGTGTGATGGCTCTCTGACCGCTGGTAATCTTTGCTGTGAACCAGCATTAGGCACTTTCCACCCCTCAGTTTGGAGAGAGGATTCCTGCCATATCTGCACTTGTTTCTAGATGTACTAACTTGAACACTGTAGCTCAGGTTAGGCCCTCATGGCATGCTAATATACACACCAACTTACATTTGTTTAGTTGTATGCTCTGCCTTGATGTTACCTGTTGCTATTCTACCTCTCCATTGCCGTTATGTATCTTGTTGACACACTTCTAACTCTCTGAGATGATGTACCTGTTCATATTTTACCCCTCACTGCCATTATGTATACCTGCTGGCATACTGCCTACTGTATCCATGTATAGCCACTGTACCATTTGGTGTTCCTCCCACCTGACTGTGGGCCAGCATGCTACCGACTCTGTATTTTGTATTCTGTATGTCATTTACTGTAACCTCTCGGGCCGCTCCTGAAAATAGGCACTTGTTGTCTAGTGTGCTTACCTGGTTAACAAAAGCAAATAAATAAATAGACGGTATCCTTAGAATGGCAGAAAAAGGGGAGATATTGTTGGTGGAGGATCTGAATATCACAGATGTTAAATGGAGTGCATTTGCAGCAGCCAATTCCAAGAGTGGGGTCATTATAGAGGCCCTACGGGGGCATGCCTTGCTTAGACAACTAGTATTGGAACCCACTTGAGAGGGACCAATCTTAGACCTGGGTATTCTCAAATGTAGATGGAGAGAGGATCACAGATTTAGAAGTGGGTAGCCATCTGGGAACTAGCAACCATCAAACAGAATGGTTCACAATAAACACAGCAGTAGAGTCAAGCCAAACAAAGGCAAAGGTATTTGACTTTAGGAGGGCTTACTTTGCCAAAATGGATGGGTGCCTAAGGAATGCACTAGCAAATGGGGAGGAAGGAGGGGGTGGAAGAACAATGGGGAATAATCAAAACTGCCACCACAGAGGCAACAAGCCTTTTGTGTGAAGAAAATAAACAAAACAAAACAATGTAAAAAAACCACTGTGGTTCTCAAAGGAGGAGGCAGGGAAGGTTAGGGAGAAAAATAAAGCATTCAGGAAGTACAAGGAATCACAGAAGGAGCAGGATAGAGAACTATATCAGTTAAAGAAAAAGGAGGCAGGGAAGACACTCAGAACAGCAAAGGCCCAAACTGAGGAAAATATAGCCAACTCAGTTAAAATGTGGGAAGAAAACCTTTTATAGGTACATCAGGGAGTGAAGGAAGACCAAGGGAGGGATAGTGAGGTTTAATAAATGGGCAGAGGGTACTCAGAGGGTGACTGTGAAAAGGCAGAGATACTGAACAAATATTTTTGTTCAGTAATCACAAAGGGGGGGTACATAAACTAAACAATAAACACACTCTGGATCTGGGGGTTGATACCTGCCCATTCACAGAAGGAAGATTTCTGAAAGGCTCTTAAAACTGAAGGTGGACAAAGCAATGGGGCCGGATGGGATTCATACCAGAATTTTAAAAAGAACTAAGGGTAGAACTAGTGAGACCACTGACTACCCTCTTTAACAAATCATGGGAGGACAGGGTGGTACCTGAGGACTGAAGGAGGGCAGATGTTATTCCACTTCACAAAAGTGGGAGCAGGGCAGAAGCAGGAAACTATAGACCTGTTAGTTTAACTTCAGTGATAGGGAAAATGTTGAGTACCTAGAGGCCAGAGGGGCACAGGACCCAAGGCAGCATTGATTCACAGTGGGAAGGTCAAGTCAGATGAATCTGATCGATTTCTTTCGGTGACCAAAGTAGTAGATCAGGGAGGGGCTGTGGACATGGCCTACCTAGACTTTAGCAAGGCATTTGACACAGTCCCACATAAAAGATTAATATACAAGTTAGCCACCCTTGGATTGGGTCCCTAGATGGTAGCCTGGGTAATAAACTGGGTGGAGAACAGGACACAGAGGGTAATAGTAAATGGAGTCCACTCTCTGAAGAAAGTGGGATTACTAGCGGGGTACCGCAGGGTTCGGTACTAGGACCGGTCCTCTTCAATGTCTTTATAAGTGACATTGCAGAGGGACTGGAAGGAAAAGTATGTATCTTTGCAGATGACACAAATATCTGCAATAGGGTTGATACACAAAGTGGGGTGGAAAGGATGAGAAGAGACTTGGCAAGGTTTGAGGAATGGTCAAATGTATGGCAACTTAGATTCAATGATAAGAAGTGCAAAGTAATGCACCTGGGAAACATAAACCATGGGGAAGAGTACACAATGAAGGGTGAGATACTAAGAACAACAAAAATGAAAAAGGGACCTGGGGGTAGTCATATCAGATGACCTAAAGGTGGGAAAGCAATATGAGAGGGCAGTAAGGAGGGCTGAGAAGATTATGGGATGCATAGGGAGAGGCATCACCAGTAGAAAAAAGGAAGTTATCCCTCTGTACAGACAGCTAGTGAGACCCCATCTGGAGTACTCCGTGCAGTTCTGAAGACCCAGTCTCCACAAGGATATAGATAGAATGGAGGCAGTCCAGAGGAGGGCAACTAAAATGGTGCAGGGTCTGAAGAGAGATTTAAGAAGCTTAACAGGCATACCCTTGAGGAAAGGGGGGGGGACATGATAGAAACTTTCAAGTACTTCAAGGGAATCAACAAAGTCCAAGAGGGTAGTATCTTTCAGAAAAAGAGGTGTGCAAGAACAAGTGGGCACAACTTGAAGATGGGGGGGATGGCTCAGAAGTAATGTGAGGAAGTATTTTTTCATGGAGGATTGTGGATGCATGGAACGGCCTTCCTGAGGAGGTTGTGGAGTCAAAAAACAGTGGGGGAATTCAAGAATGCATGGGACAGACATTAGGCAATTCTAGGGGGTGGGGGTAGGAGGAAGTAGGCTGTTGGTTAACTAGGATCTGCAGCTTATCCATTAGGTAGGGATATGGGCAGACTGGGTGAGCCAAGTGGTCCTTATCAGCTGTCAAATTCTATGTTTCTTTGTTAATGAAATAGTCTGTTCAAAATCAGTGTTAGGGTTCAAGAATAATCAGGACAGACACATGGGTATAGGAGGGGCAATGAGGATAACAATAGGAGGGAGAATACAAGCGACCACTAGGGGACTCTTTCTCATCGGTTAGCCAATGATAAGGGCAGAACAGATAGATAAAATGGCCATCCTCTTCTGTCAAGTCCTATGTTTTCATCTCCTGCAAAGTCCTTCCCTCTGGTAACACAGAGTATCCCAAAATGAAAGTGGAAGGCTAAAGTCACAATGGGGGGTTCAAGAATGCATGGGACACGAATAAGGGAATCTTATGGGAAGGGAAGGTTGGTGAATGGGCTAAAGATCAAGCAGGATATGCAGTGATACTATAGGCAGAGAAATGTGGGCAGACTGATTAGGCCAACTGGTCCTTAACTGTTCAAAAAGTATATCTGCCGACACTGTCTATGTATCTATGTATCTATATGTTTTTAAGTGTCAATGTACTTTACATACTGCATTTTCCAAAAAATGTACAGGAGTGTTGTAATGGAGCCCCTAAGCCACTCTTTTCATCCTTTTTTCCAACATGTTATCAGACTTGAAGTTGCTAAAAGTAGGCCCATCACCCTCAGAATAAATATTCCTCCTCTGAGACTTAGTCGATTCTTACCAACTGAAACCATGGTTTCATAGTTCTCCACCATCACTTCCATGTAAAGCTCCTTCTCCTGTTTGCTTAACATCTTCCATTCCTCTTTAGAAAAATCAACAACAATATCTTCAAAGGTTTCTGGTACCTGAAAGAATAAGAGATATGTTTAACTGCGTTTGGTTTCACATTACACATTGTGTGTACATGACACATTGATAAATCAGCAAATTTTAAACAGGATGGGGATAGTAAGGTTAAGATCCACAGTCTACAAGACTAAGAGGCTTTGCTGGCACTCACAGAACAAGTGAAGACAGACAGAGATTGTAATGTAGGGCAGACAAGGAGGAAGCAGAGATGGAATAAGGATATTAGGAAGGGGGTAGGTGGAGTCAGTCAAGTGAGGGGAGAGATACCTAGCTAGTAGAAGAAGGCAGCATGTCTGAACATCAGGCATCTTGGAAATAAAATGGGGGACCTACAGACAATGGTGATGGAAGCCCAGCTGGACATTGTTGTCATCATGAAAACATTGGTGACACAAAATCCCATCTGGGATCTGGTTATCCAAATATGTGTCCTATTTTGTAGGGATATGAAAAACGACAGGAGAAGGGGTTACGCTATACACTGAGACTATAAAAAAGCAAAAGAGGAGGAGAAGAATGTTTGGGTTTGGGGATAGAATGAATATGGATTCAGCTGATAGTTAAAATATGTAAGAACCTCAAAGTGCTGATGATGGTGGCATAAAGATCACCAAATCAGTTCAGGGAGGGCTGTAGGGCATTTGCAAGACCACATCAGAAAGACAACCACTATGGAAACGCAATTTTGATGGAGGATCTCCTACCAGATTGGGAAGTGTTGGGGGTTAGGAGTGCCAGGAACCAGGCTGTTGTAGATTCAATGCAGGATGGCTTCTCTGTACAATGGGTGATGGCGCTAACCAGAGATGGAGCCATCCTTGACTTGGTAGTGTCAAATCAGGACATAGTATAATAGGCCAGAGTAAAAGAGACCCTGGGGATGTGATAATTACTCAGCGTGGCACAGTATTAGCCCTAGAAAGCTAGCACCTCAAGTCAAGGACAATGGTATTAGATATTAAGGCAGCGTTTTTTGAAGACATAGGGAAGATCCTCCATGACAAACTGAGGGAGTGGCAGGGACAGAGAGAGGGGGGCATCAAAGTGAGTCTGACAGAAGTCACCAAAACTTGTCTGAAGCAGGAAGGGAAAAACACAAAATGAATAAATCCAATTTGGTATACAAGAGATGTTAGAGAAGCAGTAAGAGCAAAAACGGTAGCATGAAAAATGTGCAAGGAGGATCAGTCTGAGGGCAACAGGAAGGTACACCTAGGAAAGCTAAAGGAGACCAGTAATTTAATTTATTAACTTGAAAAGTTTCACCAGGAGATACACACTGAGAGCACATTTCCAGATGTGTCCTGGGGTAAAGGGTAGAAGGGAAAATAGACATGTGCAAATCAGTACAAAAGTTTTACACGTGCATTAAGAGTGCAAAATTATACAGGGTAACATAAACACAAGCACAGCATTATACCACAAATAAACATCAAGGTGCGCACTGAGAGATACAGAGCGATTACAAAGTGTTACATACTGGTCAATGCATAATCAGACATACAGCAGCCCTCAAGAATGGGGTAGAGGAGGGCCTGGTAGCCAGAAGGGCTAACCCACCATGGTGGAGAACAATCAGAGGGGAGGAGTTGAAAGGGAAGAGGCAGATGACAGGAGAAGGACAGGAAGAGAGGGGAGGAAGAAGCAGAGGGCAGGTGGGGGAAGAGGTTAAGGGGAGGTTGTAAGATCAGAAAATGAGGAGAGGGAGGGGAGGAGGAGGAGAAAAGGGAAGCAGTCAGGGCAGGCGCAGGAGGGGGCGGTGTGAGCACGGGAAAAGAGGTGGCAAAGCGGGTGGGAAGTGAGAGAGAATTCTAGAGTTTGGGAAGATGGTAGGAAAAAGCAGCTTGACCAGTTGAGGACCTTCTAGAAGGGAGAGCTAGAGTGTGTTGACTAGCGCAATGGAGGGAATAGGCAGAGTTAGAAGCAGTGGAGACAAGAAAGGTAAGATGGGATGGAGTTCAGCCAGTGTTTAGCAATAAGGGCAGAACCATGATCTTTGACTTTCAGAGAAGGGGAAGAAAGAGAGAGAGAGGAGTAAAGGTGGCAGTGGTGGATCTGCAGGGGTAGTGATCCAGGGCAAACCTGCAGAAGGAGTGGAAGGTGGTGTCCATTCTGCCCAGGGTAGACTTGGGAACACTGCCGTATGTAACGTCACTGCAGTCAAAGAGTGGAAGGATCATTCTCTGAACAATCACTTTGCAGGTAAACAAAGGAATACAACTATGGTACAGTGAGTATATGCCTGTCACAAAAAACCCTAATGTTCCATTTTCCTGTTTTCTTGTAGGGCATTAACATGGCTTTTGAACGTGGCAGTACTTTGCACATGCAAGAGAGACTGAAGCCCTGCCACCACTATCAGACATAGATGAGGCCCTTCTGCAACTATCTGCATAGACATGTGCAACGTTGATGAGAAGTATTCTATGCTGCTAATGACTGTGGCACTAAGCAGCTGGCAAGAGAATACTGTGGACATGGGAACGTTTCTCAGTGTTTCGGAATTTAGTGACAACAACGTTTAATCAATATGAATGGAATGAAAACTTCTGCATGAGTCATGAAACCTTTTACTTTAAATGGAGCACAATACAATGTATAATAGGAAGACAGAACACCAATATGCATCAAGCTATTACATCTGAAGTAAGACTGGCTATTGCAATTTGGAGATGGGACACAAACAAGTATCGCTCCATTGGACACTTGTTTGGCATGTCTAGGGTGGTGGTCTGCTCTGTTGTGTGTGAGGTTTGCGATGCTATCATTGACACCTGCATGCACATTATAACATCCCCTACAGGCACACAGCTACAAGACATCTTGGACGGCTTTGAGGAAAGATTTGGTTTATCATAGACAGACAGTGCAATAGATGGCACACACATACCAGTTTAGGCACCCGCAAAAGATGCGGCAGACTTCTTCAACCATAAAAGCTGGCACTCTTTAGTGATGTAGGCAGTGCTGGACCACCAGTACTGCTTTCAGGATGTTAACACTGGATGGTCTGGTAAAGTTCACAATGCCCATATTCTTGCAAGCAGTAGACTGTATGCGAAGTCTATGGATGGGCTTCTTTCTCCCAATGTGACACGTGAAATATGCGGGGTACAGGTGCCCATTCATTTACTAGGTGACCCAGCCTACCCACTGATGTCATGGCTGATGAAGCCAGTCCCTGACATCAGAAACCTCACAACTGAGTAGAAATAGTTTAACCACTGTCTGTCAACTGGCAGTATGGTAGTGGAGAATGCCTTTGGTTGGCTAAAGGGAAGATGGCGATGCCTGCTGAAAAGGCTTGATACACACATTTCCTTTGTTCCATCCATGGTGCTTGTGTGCTGCATTCTACACAACATTTGTGAGCAAAAGGGGATGTTTTTAATTTGGAATGAATTAGGGAGGCTGATGGCGAGGACTTGCAAAAGCAGTCAGGCACTGAACCAACAACTTAAACTGGTTAAAGGTCAGTTGGCATTCATCTGTATCTCCTGCCCCCGGGTCGTGCCTGAAAATAGGCAGGATTTATCTAGTGCACTTACCCGGTCAACAAAAACTAAATAAAAAATAAATGCAAGATATGCAAAGAGGCACAGCTGGGGATCAGGCAAGACAAATCAGAAATGCTGTTGCTCAAAATCTCAGCAGACAGTACAATGACTAAGGTAATTTGTGGCATGTACATACATTGGGCAATAAAGAGAACTGTGAAGGTACACCACAGCGGTTGTTTTCCATGTTTCATTACTGCACTGTTCTTGCTATGTGTCTAAAAAAGATCACGTGTGTGGCCTGACAAGCAAGTATGGAGTCACTAGACAAGCTGGCTGCATGCAGCCATCCAGTGCATGATGCAGTTTTTGCATATCTGCAAGTCTCACAGAGGTGGTTACACTTCACACGTGTAGTATGAAAGTTGTCATCCTGGTGTTGGTGGATGGAGGTGCAATGTTCATTGCTATGCGTGCCATGTATGCCATTATTGTCTCACAGAATGCACCCAGTATTCATGTACTCTGACATTCGATTCACTTGGATTCCAAGTGAAGTCACATCGTTTCTTACTATAGTTTATAGTAGAGCAAGCCAAAGTTCGGTCCTCCTGCCATCGACACCAACATGCTAGTGTAGGAATAGTACTCACGAAGAGAAGGGTGTGAGGGACATTACTAGTGGAGAGACTGAGCATGGCGTGGCAGGGGGAGAGTTAATACAAGGAGAGGTGAGGAGTGAGAGGGAGGTTGGCAGTCAAACAGGAGAAGGAAGAGGGGTCTCAGTTGAGAAGGGCAGGAGGGAAGACACTGGGCAAATGGTAAAAGCACCATCTTGAGTGGCCCCAGGAATGAGAACCTGGATGGGGTGGTGCCGAAGGGCACAAGGAAAGAGGAGGGAGGAGTACTGGTGTTGGGGGACTCTGTACTCAAGGAGATCAGATGGGGCTGCAAGAAGGGATTGGCACAGTCAGATATGGGTGGAGTTCATACTGGGATTAAAGGCAGACAAAGCAGGACAGACAATTCTGAGGTGCGCAAGGAGGGGTAGGTGGAATATGCACAGTGTGGTACATGTGGGGACAAACGGCCTAGGAGGGGAAATGGTAGAGGTAGAAAGGGAGAGGTTACAGGAAGTGGGAAGGTTGTGCGAGGAGAATGGGGAGTCTGTGGCCTTCTCGAAAGTGCTCCCAGCACCCTGCGCAAGCCCAGTGAGGAAGGAGAGGATTGGGGAGTTGAACGCATAGTTGGTAGAACAGTGTCAAACTAAGAGGTATTGGGTTGTGGGTGACTGCAGCAGTACCTGGGATAATAATCTGTTAGTAAGGGATAGACTGTACCTGAGCAGGGAGAGAAGGAGGAATTAAAGCAAGAACTGGGGAGGTATACTGCGACAAAGGTGGATTTAAACAAGTTAGGGGGTAACAAGCAGACAGTAGGTAGACAGGGATCTGATAGAGTGGAGTCAAAGCCTACCCCCCAGGCTAGCAGGGAAGGAATCAGTGTGGCCGAAAAGGGAGGGAGTAGAAGGGAGGAAATGAAGGGTGATGAAGAGAAGGGGGCAGGATGGAGTGTGGTCTCGCTAAATGCAAGAAGCTTAGGCAACAAATCCACTGAGCTACAGGCACTCTTGGCGGTATGGAAGGTGGATATTGTGTCTGTCATAGAAATGTGGGCAACTGAGCACCAGAACTGGGATCTGGCAATCCCAGGGTACAAATCATACAGGAAAGACCATGTGGGGGGTGGCAGTCTATGTGAGGGATGGGATCAAATGCACAAGGGACGAGGGGGAGGAAAGGAGAACAGAGGTAATCTGGCTGCAGCTCATACACTCAAAAGGTAGGATACTGAGGTTTGGGGTGGTATACAGACTACCATTCCAGTCTGAGGAGCTTGACAGGGAATTGTTGGGACAACTTAGAAAGGTATGTAAAAAAGGGAAGGTGGTCATCGTGGGGAATTTCAACTTGCTGGGGGTTGACTGGAGCATTCCAGTCACCATCAGTGCTAGGGACCAAATGCTCCTGAATGCGATCCACGAGGGTATCCTGACGCAGTTGGTTAGTGGACCGAGTAGGCTAAAGAACACATTAAATCTGGTATTGTTGAATGGGCAGGCAGTAAGAGAAATAAGGGTAGAGGACCCACTAGCTGACAGCAATCACCAAATGGTGTGGTTTAGTATCATGATGAATAGGGAGCCAGAGAACTTAGTAACTCGGATGGTAAACTTAAGAGGGGTGGACTTTGGGAGGATGTAGAAAGTACTGAAAGGGAAACTGGAGGACATAAGACATGAGCCAGACATAGAGCAAATGTGAGATACTATTAAACGGGGGATTACAGAGATGAAGGAAGCCTGCACCGAGACACAGAGGATATTATTAAACGGGGGATTACAGAGATGAAGGAAGCCTGCACCAAGACACAGAGGATATTATTAAATAGGGGATTACAGAGATGAAGGGAGCCTGCACTGAGAGACAGAGGATATTATTAAATGGAGTATAATCCCCAGGTGACGCTATCACAAGGGCTACTACCCCTGCCTACTTGACTACTGACAGGATAAGGGGCCTAGGTTCTATGGCGGGTGCCTCCACCCAGAGGTCAGGGTTTGTAGGGTTAGACTAGCTAGATCACAGCCCTCTGGAACACCGTGACCCCCTTTGGTTCCCTCTAGTGGCTCACTCAATACCCAGGAATTACAGCTCCAATACCCCACGTATACACACTGTTCACTCATAAAGTACCACTTACCCTCGAGACTGATTCTGCAGCACGTCTTTGAGGACCCCCTGTAAAATAAGGTTAAGCAACATGCACAGCAAAATACAATACTGTTTCCATAAGCACCAACACCATAGACAGTATACAGTATAACAACAACAAATCCGATTTATTTAGGGGACAGTAACACGGAAGGGGGGAATCAGGTTAATTGGTGGGATTGAATCATAGTACTGTGCACACATACAGTGTCTGAAAAGTCACACTCTGGGTACCCAGGTTGGGGGGCACTAGTCAGGTCCATTGCCTGGGGTTGGCCGGCAGCTGCAGATGGACAGGGCCCTGTAGGAGAAAATATATGCACAACACCTAATTGTAATCCGGAGCCAAATGGCTCAGTCCATGAAGCAGTGAAACAGCAAGAGTTAGATGACACACTTGTGATTGAAAACAGGCTGCAGGGGAATACCCCGACTTGTACTCACAATACCCAAGCTGAAAACTGGATGGTGGATGTTCTTCTGGATTGCCAGAACAACAAGAAATTGAGACAAAGTCCTTGTGACTGGACCCCACTGCAGTTGACAGCAAACGGATTTAGTCCCGAGACAAGCTGGGGTTTGCTTCCAGCTTCAACACACAGCACTGGGGATTGGAAATAGCGATTCCCCACAAGCACTACGCACATTCATATGTAAAAGGAAAGTACTATACCAGGCAGACTGCTCCTCGATCCTGATCGCACTATTGCAAAATACCCAGGAGCACACACAGCAGTTTCAGTTCCTAACAGACCGAGCGCAATTCAGCAATTTCTCCAGTCTTCTACAGGGTTAGCCTGGTTTCTACACTTCTACTGCTTCTTTCTCTTCACAACTCAGATTCAGTCCAAACTGGCACTCACAGAGGCTGCAGACCGAAACTCAGGGCCTCACACACGCTTTCTGTGCAAAACTATACACTGCAGAAGCACAGAGCTCCTTCTCTCTTCACAGTCACAGAGCAGGGCATTTCCTTTAGCTCCACACCATTCTGTTGGCTGGTTTGGCTGTCACTCACAATAAGACTCCCTCTGTTGGAGGAAAAAAGGCACCAAGGTTAAAACTACATTTCTCAGAATCACTGCCCATACAATCTCATTGTGGCTGGTTCAAAATTGAGAGTCCAAGTTCCAAATCATCCACAGGCTCCATTTTATGGTCTCCCTATCATCCTAATTGGTCCAAGTCAGCTATTCAGAACCAAAATGAAAGAGCTACACTGAAACAGTTCGTGCTGAAAGGAAGACAGGTTAGATAAACTTCATTTTTCTCAGTCACTCTAAATGATTTCTGGCAAACAGTTACATCTTTCAACAAGGGTCCCTCTACACATGTAGCAACAGCAGAAACAGAGCAAATTGACAGCAGCCCTGGTAGGATTTGGGTATTATAACACACAGTCCCCCCATACAAACTAATTAAGTCTGCAAGCAGACAGCTCTTAAAGAGACAGTACATGGAGGCTCAAATAGCACTCACTTGGAACCACACTTAAACAGCTCAGACGCCGAACACCGCCCAGACTTGGAGCATTCAGGCAAGCTCCTGGAAGACTTTTGGGAACCCCCATTTGCAGAGGGGTTACAGAAGGATTACAGAGATGAAGGAAGCCTGCACCTAGATACAGAGGATATTATTAAACGGAGGACTACAGAGGTGAAGGAAGCCTGCACCGAGACATAGAGGATATTATTAAATGGGGGATTACAGAGATGAAGGAATCCTGCACCAAGACACAGAGGAAGAGGAGCAGAGCAAGGAAACCAGCCTTTTTTTGTTTGTGTTAATGTTTCTAAATAATATGACTCAGAGCGTGGGTGCTTCAAACTTTTGAAATTTCTTGAAGACTTCTTGTGACATCACCATCACATCATTTTTCAAGCCCATTTTAATTTTATACCAAATTAAACAAATTTTGCTTAAAGGGAGACCACATTAGATTGTGCGTCTCTGTCGCATTTCCAGATGTATACACAGCTCTGTCTAGCCTACCAAACTCCAGTATTTTTCTCTCCATTCTTCCTTAGAAGGAGCTGCCACTTATTTCCAATGCTGGAGTATTACTTGCCAGCAATTAATATACCAATATTCCAAAAGGATCCTTTGTGTTCCCCGTGGGTCCCTAACTTGCTCAAACCAATTTTATAGCCAAATATTGCAATCCCAGGATCAAAGGGGAACAACGGACCCAACAGTCTCCCCAATAAAGACCATACATATTTTCAAAGTGGTATAAGTTTCACACACTTAAACATATGGGATAACGAGCCCCTTTCATTCTGACATTTTTGGCAGAATTGTGAAATAGTGTTATCTATCTTATGTGATCTAGTAGATGTGAGGTAAGTGCTATGAACTATACTAAAGTAAATTTGGCAAGGAAACCATGCTGGTTGAACAGAGAGGTAGTGGAGGTGGTAAGGTCAAAACAAGAGGTGCACCAGAGGTATAGGGGAACGGGGAAGGAAGGGGACAGGGAGGAGTATGCAAGATGGTCCAGGGAGGTGACCAGAAAAGTGAGAGAAGCCAAGGCCCAGCGGGAGCTGAGATTAGCCCAGGAATTGATGGGGAGGAGAGAATGACTTTTTCAGATACATCAGGGAGAAAGGGAAGTGCAAAGAGACAACAGTGAGGATACAAAAAGGGCAGAGATTTAACGGAAAAGGGGGAGGAGCAGGCAGAAACACTGAATGAATACTTCTGCTCAGTATCCACAAAAGACAAGCATTTGTCAATGCCGAATGTTGGCTTGCTGGCATTGGCATTGGTAGTGCAGGAGTTAGACAGATGCATCATAGGAATGGCAGTGAAGTATTGAACTGATGCCAACCCACCCCACCCTGCAGAGTGACAAGCATTAGGGTGTCCCTTTGGTGTTTGGTAGTGCAGTGCAGGAAAACATGTCGGGCAGGATGTGAGAAATGACAGCTGTACAGTTCATAAGGAGGTGTAAAATGCCAGTGTTGAAATGTGGCATGTAAATATACCAAATTTACGGTTACTAGGGTGCGGAAATATGCAATGCACGCTTGCAACGCTGCCATTTTATGGGTGTTTGGCACCAAATTTTCAACATAGGCATTTTAGCACCTCTGCTCATGTACAGTGCCACTATTATTTCCTCAAAGTGTCCCAAGAACTGATTTCGCACAGCGACCACGCTATTCTGCCCCGGAAGTGCGAAAACATATTTTGGGCAGGATATGTCATATGCCGGCTGTACTGTTCATCAAGAGGTGTGGAAAAATGGCAATGGTGAAAATCCAGACTGAAAATATCACAAATGCACGACGGTACAAGCGTGCGTGCAATCTGCCAATGCACGCTCGTAACACAGTTATTTTATGGTGTATCATCACCAAATTTTCAACATAGGCATTTTAGGTCCTCTGCTCATGAACTATGTCACTGTCATTTTCATAATCTGGCCCAAACACTGATTTCCCACAGCGACTGCACTATTGTGCGCCGGAAGTGTGGAAACACATTTCGGGCAGGATGTGGAAAATGACAGCTGTATTGTTCACAAGGAGGTGTACAAAAATGACAATGCTGAAAATCCGCAGTAAAATATTGTGAATGCGCGGAGTTACGAGCGCTCGTAGCAACTCGCGCAATGCACGCCAGAAAAGGGTATTTGTTGGATTTTTCCACCAAGTTTGGAACTTAGGCTTTTTAAGAGGGCACCTCATGAACACCGCCACTGTTATTTCGTTAATGGGCCCTGAAAGGTGATTTTTCGCAGTGACTATGAAATCACCTTTCGAGGCTGATTAACGCCATGACAGTGACAGAATTCGTGAGGAGGGCCCCCAAAAACCCCATGTTGAAAATTTGGTGCAAAAATTCCAAGAAATGCCTGAGATATGCAACAAAGTTGAAAAAAAAACCCTATTCACTCCTTTATACAGCTTACTGGCATTTCCTCAATTCGCGGTCGGCTTTGAAGAGTGCAGATGTGTTCCCGGTCCACTGAAGATCGCCGCTACCGACTCCAGAGGTAAGTATGGGTGGGGGGTGAGGGGGTGAGGGAGAGGCAGGGTGCGTGTGGGTGGGTGCGGTTGGGGTGGGGACATCGAGACTACGAGGGATGGTTTTTAGTTTTACAGGTAAAAAAAAAACAAAGAAAACCATCGCAGGACAGTTTTCCTATTGCAGGGCATTTGGCACGCTGGGGTGGGCTCCCAGCGTGCCACCCAACTGTTTTTGTTTTGGGGGTATCAGTACTGACGGGGATTGGGCACCCTCGCGGCTCACAACAACATGGGGTAGCTAATGCCGACGGGATTAGTAATTTGGCCACAAAGACAGCGTGGGGGCGCGTGAGCTGAGGGAGATTGGGCACCCTTGGCATTGAAACAATTGGGGAGGAGAGGTGATGCTGACGGGAGGGCCCCGTGTACAAACACAGTGGGGGTGCCAGCTGAGGGGATTGGGCACCCCTCGGCATTCCAGATTGGAGGGGTATGCTGATGGGGAGTGGGCTGCCCTGTTGGCACAGTAAAACAGCGGGGTTACCGACAGGGAGATTGGGCTCAGCCGAGCCGCCACCGACCATGCTGATACGGTGGCGCAGCACGGCGGGTTCGCCGCGCATGGCGCAGCTTTGCTCGGATTGCAGCGACCTTGCTTACGTGCTCGCACCATTATGTATGCAAGGTGGCGCCGGCATGCAGGCTGGATTGGGGAATGAGGGACGACTCACCTCATGCGGCCCTCAGTGACCACCCAACAGTGGCCGCACCCCCAAATCTGCAGCTTTCTTATATGTTGGCTTGCGCCTGGCAAGCCAACATAAAAAAAGGGGGGCCACTACCACCATGGGCTGGGAAGGTGGGGATTGGGGGAGAGGAGGTGGCAGATGGAAGGATTGAGGGAGGTAAAGTCCTAAAAGGACTTAGGGTAGACAAGGCACCAGGGCCTGACAGTATCCACCCAGGGTGCTGAGGGAGATGGCAGTGGTGTTGGCAGAGCTGCTGGTGGATCTGTACAGCACCTCACTGGAGTCCGGATGTGTGTCACTGGTGGATCTGTACAGCACCTCACTGGAGTTGGGATGTGTCTCACTGGACTGGAAGATGGCACATTTATTTATTTACTGAATTTTGTTGACCTGGTAGGCCCACTGAAAGTGGAAGTCCCTTTTTCAGGGGCAACCCGGGGGAGGAGGAATACAGATGGTAACCAACTGAAACTGAACAAGATTAAGCTGTTGGTGGTATTTCTAGTGAATGGAGGAAATTTGGCAGGATGCTGGGGAAATTCCCCCTACTCTTTTCGAGAAGTGCCATGGGAATCTTTAACGTCCACCTGAACAACCACCAGAACAGGCAGATGGGACCTCGATTTAACGTCTCATTTGAAAAACGGCACCTCAGGAGTGCAGCACCCCCTTCATGCTGAACTACAGTGTAAGTATTGGGATATTAACCCAAGTGCCTGGTGTGGGGATAGAACCCACAGCCTTCTGAGCTCCCAGCCTCAGAGGCAAGTGTGCTACCTGCTGAGCCACTGACACTGACAATGAGTGCCATTACACAAGAGCGGACCAAGGGATGAACCAGGTAATTATCATCCGGTAAGTCTCACCTCCATAGTGTACAAACCATGGAAACAATACTAAAGGAAAGACCGGTGTCGTACCTAGAGGACAACGGCTCCAGGATGTGAGGCAGCATGGGTGTATTTCGAGGAAATCCTGTCAAACCAACCTGACACAATGTTATGACTGGGCGACAGGTAAGCTGGATAAGGGTCATTACTTGGACTGCAGCAAAGGCTTTGATTCGGTGGCTTGGGGAGAAGCTAACTGGTGTAAGGGTAGGGGCAAATATGATGAACTGGATTATAAGTTGGTTGAATGGGAGGCTGCAATGGGTGGTGGTCGGAGGGGAGCTCTCAACTCCTAAGCCGTTGACTAGCGGGGTGCCACAAGGCTCTGTGCTGAGACTAGTATTATTTGGGCTCTTCATATCAGATATTGTGCATGGGGTGGTGAGCAAGTCTGTTTGCAGACAACACCAAAATGGGAGTAGTGGTGAATGAAGAGGAGGGATGGAAGCAACTGCAGGAGGACTTAAGCAAGTTAGAGGAGTGGTCAGAGAGGTGGCAACTGGGGTTCAATGCAAAGAAATGTATGGTTATGAACTTACTTTATTTATTTAGCTTTTGTTTAAAAGTACACTAGACAAGTATTATGCCTATTTTCAGGAACGACCTGGGAGAGTACAACATGAGGAACAACAGTCAAGGAGACATGGCAAACAGAGTACAGTTTTTTTTGTCACAGTAAACAAACATGTGGGAAATACATCATTTGACGCTAGGGGAAACATACAGTAGTACAATAATAATAGGCAGTGCAGACAGCTATACTGACTGCCCAGGCTTAACGAGGCCCGATGCCACAGGCGGAGGGCCTTATAGCCCCTGGAAGGTCCAGTATAGCACAATACCGCCCACCCTGGAGGGTATTATTGCACTTAGAAAATGGGCACTGAAAAAAAAAAAGTATAAAAATCATTCTTAACAAAATACTGATTTCAAATATGTTTTGTAATAAAATAGTTTCTCCACCTGCATATGATGCATTTTAATGTATTAATTTTATGTATTTATTAGCTATGGACTTCACTTGCTTTGACTTAAGCATCCAGTCAGGCTACTCCAGGTCTCTACAGTGCAAATCGCTCAGCCCTTCTCTCTCTGTCTCTCTCTCCTATCAATCTTCAACACAACAGATTCACTGTAAATTTAACTTTCTGTGCCCGTTTCTTTTTAGCTGCTACAGATCTGAATCACCGCTCCAACACGCGCATCCTTCTTCGTCGGGCCCACAAAATTGCGCTAAATATTTATAAAAAAAAGCCCTTTCCTTATCCTTTTGTGCTTATTTGGTACGGTCTCCATTTTTGTGCCGTAAATGGAGGGTCCAGGCAGCTTCTCGTACAGTGGGCAGGCGGCTGGACGACAGGGAGACAATTTCGTAACTGCCTGATGAAAAGGTGAAAGGTTGGGCTGCCGTAGGACGCTGATGCCTGAGGTACTTTTGTTTCTGAATTACGGGTGGGGCAAGATCAGGATTACTACGGGAACTGCAATCCTCCTTGCTCTTGAACCATCGCCTCCCCTCGGGTTTACAGTTGTTTTTTTTATCGTTAAGTGACAGTGAGCTGTAACCCATTAATCAGGCTGATTCGTGTTTTCTTACCCTCTGAATGCAGGCAGCAGGCTGAGAATGGCACTGCGATTGGCTGAGCAGGGAAACTGAAGGTACAGGGGAAATGATTTTAAAAATGTTAGCGGGACTTTATTTTGTTAAAAATAATCTTTTTTTTAGCAAGAGTGTGGCGGGTGTGACTGCTTACACAGTTTACAGAACTGTTCTCTTCGAGTGGCGCTGAGCAGCGATGTGACCTGCTAGCTCTAGTAATTTAAAAGGGCGTTTCTTTTCTTCTTCACCTGCGGAGAACTGTGTCAAAATTAGCAGTATTTGGCAGGTCTACATCTGCAGTGTTCTTGTTTCTGTGTGCTCTCATGCTTGTGGCAGTTGTTTGTGATTTGGGAGCCCTGGGAGCCGTGACGGTATGCCGCTTTCTGAAGTGAAAGTCAAAGACGCAGTTTTGTTGATGCCTTCCACGCTTCACTACGAGTACAGACGATCGCTGTGACTGTTGGTTTTAGCTCCTTTATTTATTTGTACTGTGCTATCTGTTTATTCACTTTATGACATAGTCCTGAGCTGGGGGGGGGGGAGAGTGAAGGCTGCAAACTCGCTCGCTAAGCAGCAAAAAAAAAATGGCAGCATTTCAAAATGAACATTCGATTTGCATACTGATCTCTGTGATGTGGTTTGTGGCAAGCTGGCACTTTTAATGCCTGGGCTCTATTGCCTGATAGATGCCCACCTTGCCAGGCCTATCAGCCAATCAGAGACTGGGGATTTTCTTGACCATTTTCTAAGCACATTTCAGATTATACACTCTAGACTAGCTAGTTCAACTGACAGATATATACAGGTCATCATACATAGGAGTAGAGCATAGCTCAAGGACTGGATTGGTCATAATATAACTTATAACATTGTCATATACACCCCCCTAGGCTAGTTGGATCGCGGACAGGTGTATACAGCTCATCGCATTTTTCTAAATATGCACGTTAGACAGAAACAGAAACACTTGGCAGTACAAGTTTCTACCAAGTGACCAAGGTGCAATATGTCATGGTTAGCCTATGACCGTGGAGCAATAATGGGTGTAAAATGCCCAAGGCTTTTTAGGCAGGAGTAGTCAGAAGTCATTGATACAGTGGGAAAATATCTCCAGGAATTCAATGGAGACACCCTGGGAGGTTCAGACAAAACAATTTGACACTTTACTCTAGGGAGGTTTGGGGCAGTCACACTCTGATGCTAGTTTTAGGAAACCCCACAGGGAATTTCGAAAATTCAGATAGGAGGGGGCAGTTCAGATATCCACAGGCAGCGAATTCCAGAGTCTGGGCACACTTATGGCAAAGTCCCGATCCCCCATGAGGGTCCGGGAAGAAGGGACTTTGAACATCCCTGATGTGAGAGACCTAAGTTAGTAGGGGGTAGGATTCAGTTTAGGCAGAAGCCGGGCCAGCCCCTGGGGGGTGCTAGTTCTGATCACTTTCCCAGAGAGGCATCCCAAACCAAAATCAAGGTATCTAGCTGGTGAGAGCCAGTAGATTTTCTCATATAGCTCACAATGGTGGGTGAGTCGGGGGGCAGCCAAGGCAAAACAACAAATGTTATTGTAAGCAGTGTACCACCGGTTGAGATGTGTCTTTGGAGAGCGAGCAAATAGGTGCAGCCCATAGCTGAGGGAGAGAAGGAGCACACCCTTCGTTAGGGCAAGCCTGGCTGCCGGTGTAAGGTTATACTTGGCCCTATAGGCCAGACCCAGTTTGCAGTTTGCTGCCCTGTAGATGTTAAGGATATGATTACTCATGTCAAGTTGGGGGTCAAGTGTTACCCCCAGATATTTGATGGAGCTCATTATGGGTAGTGAGGATCCATCTGCACTGGTGACATGTAAGCAGGCTGATGAGGCTTTGATTTTAGCCATTGAGCCAAAGAGCAAGCCTATGTCTTTTTCAGGTTTAGGACCAGCTTGTGACTAGTAACCCATGACAATACCCTGTTAAAGTCATCGGTCAGGTTCTGGTTAAGGGTAGTGGCATTCTGGGAGTGAGCCAGGATTACCAGATCATCTGCATACATGGTGGCACTACAGCTGGTAGTAACCATGGGTAGTTGATTGATGAAGAGGGAGAAGAGGAGGGGACCCAGTACCGAGCCTTGAGGCACTCCGGAGGTCACCAGTAGGGGCTCGGAGGACTTTATTGAAGCAGGTATGCTGCTTTCACATGTAGATAACCCATTAGCCATTTCATGGCATGGGGAGAGGCTGCGACCACAACTGTGCACCAAGCAGTTTGTGGTCAACGAAGGTCAAAGGCTTGGACAGGTCGATAAATATTGCACAGAGAGTTTGCCCTGGTCCATGGCTGTCCGGATACTTGATGTAACCGAGATTAAGGCTGTGGTGGTGCTGTGTCCCTTACGGGGACTTCAGGGCGAAGAACCCAAGGACAGAATACTGGCTGGGGGGGGGTTAAGCTAGGGATCTCTGAGGAGGAGGAGGACCTAAGGGTAATGGTAACAGGAACCATGAACAATACTGTCCAGTGCAGGAGAGCAGCTGGAAAAGCAAACAAAAAGCTGGGTTACATAGTGAGGGGGGTTTCATGCAGGCAAATAGAGGTGATCTTGCCCCTCTTCAGGTCACTGGTAAGGCTGCACTTGGAGTATTGTGTGCAGTTTTGAAGGCCATAGCTAAAGCATGATATTAGGCTACTGGAAGGGTGCAGAGGAGGGCAATGAAGATGATATGTGGAATGGAGGGGAGATACTATGAGATCAGGCTGGAAGACCTGAGTATGTACACCCTGGAGGATAGAACAGATAGGGGGGTCATGATAGAAACATTCAAGTATCTGAAGGGAATTAATAAGGGTGGGGCAGATGGTGTCTCTAAGCTAAGGAGGGGGAGGGACACCAGGGGGCATGGGCTAAGAATAAAGTGGAGGAAAGATTTAGGAAGGGAATGAGGAGACACTTTTTCACTGAGAGGGTGGTAGGAAAATGGAACCCACTACCAGAATGGGTGGTATCACGTAAATCTGTGAACAGCTTTAAAAGGGCATGGAACAGGAAGCAGGGGAGAGTGAAGGTGGAGGAGGTGGGGGGAAGTGGGATGCAATAGGAAGGGTGGGGCAGCTGCAATGTAGGAGTACTAGCTGCACACTTGAGAAGACAAAAATAGACCAGGTGGTCTGTTTCTGCTGGCACATTCGTATGTTCTTATGTGCGACCACCTTTCAGTGTGCCACCACAGGGCATGTGTTGACATGAATCCTAATCACAAATGGTTTTGGTTCATGGAACAAGTCATTACTGGAGCCCTTGACATTGCACATGCCTGGATTTGCCATTCTTGAGGTGAGTATGGATCTCATCAGGACACTGGTGCATTGAGGCATATCAAGCTGTATTGCATGGGAAGGTGCACACAATTGAACATATGCACAATGTGGTGTGAGTAATCACTCACCTAGCATCCACAGCTCCCTCTGCTATTCACATGTTGTCAGTCCCCCCACCACTGTGAGACTCCCCTTACGTAGCAATACCAATCATCACTTTTGCTTCCCACTCACTCTCTCTATCTCTCTCTCCCCCTCATTTCCCTTCACTCACCTTCCAGTGGCGGAGCCAGGTTTGGGAGCATTTGGGAGCAAGGGGGTGCCACTCAGTCAATCATGGGCTCTGCAATGGGCACTAAACAGTGAATAAAGATGGTGGCGGGACACCACTACTCACACTTCTCTCCTGCCTTTCTCCCAACCCTCCTCCCACCCCTCGTATCTTGATCTGTCCACTGTCTGTATTCTCCCCCTTGCCTATTTCTGCTCCCCATCTCTACCTGCCAATTGCTCTCAAACTACCCTCCTGACACACCTTATTGCACAACAACCACAGATATCTAGACAAGGCTCCATTTGGGTTGCAGTAACGACAAGGCCTTTTGGCCACACAATATTCTTTTAATTTCATCTAAAGCATTTCTCTGTTGTTTTTTGTTGTTGCACTTCTTCAAAACTGCTTGTATTATTGTCCTGTATTAGTTTGTCTGTATTTCTCTCCACTGTATGAAGTGGAACCTTTGTAAATGAGTCCTTACTCAAAAGGTTATTTTCCGAATTGCCAAATAAATAAATTAATCAATAAATAAAATGAACATTGAAAAAAAGCACAGTACATGAATACGTCACAGTACTGGACAGAAACTTTTTCAGCCAAGAAATGGAGTTTGAAATCAGGAACTGCAATGAACTAATAACAGACTGCATGGCAGAGATTGAACACAGTAACATATTTAATATGGAAACACAGTGACAAACACAGCACAAGAAAAAAAACATACACTGCACACTTAGAAAAAATATACTGCACACAATTCCACAGTATAGCAGTAACCTGTAAAACGCCAGTGATCCCAGTCCATCATTCAGTGGTAATACAACCCCTGTTCAGGTGTGTCCCACCACCAACAGCAACACTGTGACTTCACTCATCATTTCTGTATATGTCCCCACCACTCTGATACATTAAGCAAACATGCTGCTAAACAGACAGGGATAGTGGAAGTTGGCACATAAGCACACCAGTGCTGTGTGCAATCCCTTTTGCATTTACCAAAAGTTTAGGCAATTGCTTAGAGAGGGAAAGAGAGAGGAGAATGTCTGCTGGGGAAAGCCAGAATTGTTGCCGCTGGGTCCCGTGTGGTTGCCGTCAGGATTCCACAGTTGGGATAGTTGAAATACTTGAATGTGGGGAGTTGATGCATGGGGTACATCGTTGGTGTTTGTCATAGTGGTTGCCAATCCCATTCAGTCAGGAGCTACATCACTGTGTACTCATGATCCATGCAAAAAACATTCCAAGCACTCACTGCTTGATGCATCACTGCTACTTTTCCATGATAAACTGCATGCACTGCCTCTTCGTGTCAAAATATTTTGCATCAGACTGGGCCATATACTGTCCTTAAAGTGTTCTGACATTGCTGAAACAACAGAATCAGCACGATGTTTGCGATCATGGTGCATGCTAAGTACAGGCAGAGTATCTTGACTCTGGGACGCCAGTACATTTACTCAACATCAATGGCCAAAACTGCTGTGGAGTGACCGTTATCTGGATCAGAACTTGCTGGATTTTGGTTTTCTTCAATGTCTGACTGACCCCTCAATTTGTCATCATCGTGGTCATCTTCAGCGGCCTGATTGACACCACAGGAAGTATCCGTCACCACTGTTGGTGAAGTAGCAGTGTGAGTTCCAAGAATGGCATTGATAAAACAGGGTTGGGAAGAGGCACTAAGATACTGGGGGGGGGTGGAGAGGGCAGCCACAGAGTACTATCTGATAGTTGCACGCTCGAGAAGACTTAACAGACCAGTTGCACTGCATCGGCTGGCACATTCTGTATGCTTATATGTTTGGTATTGGAATTTGGCACCCCCCCCACCCTAAGATGACACTCTGCAGTCTCTGGATGTTTATTCTTGGGTGCTTCCATTGTAAGATAAAACCCAGAAATGGCACTGTACAGTTATTTAACATCTGCTCTGGTGGGTAACATATGCATTGGGCGTGGAGTTGATTCCTTTGCCAGACAGTTGCAATACTGGCAATGCCCTCCACCATTGTGAGCTGATCAAAACATTAAGAAACACTGGCTAGAAAATTCACAGGTAAAGGCTAACCAAGTGTCAGAGCATCATCACCCAACATTAAATTCAGGGTTTCCAACCTGTTTGGAGACCATAGATAAGCCTTGCTTCTTCACTACTCTGCCCCCCTTTATACATCGTCTTCTATACATACACATTGAGCAAGTGGCTAGACAAGAAATCACAATCTGCACTGGTGTGTAAAACAAAAGGCCTGGAGTTGATTGTAATCAGTCCACCAGGCGAGCCACTAGGTGCCTGCCTAGCACTGCTCATGTGCCTTATTTTAATAACACTCGGAATAGTGACCTGGTATACTGCCACAACAAGTGACTAACAAAAGTGGCATCATATGGGCAGGTCACCAGGAGCATCCACGGGCATACAAATTGTGCACTGTTTAGTCCATCCTGTGGGGAAGCGCAGTACCAGCAGGAAATTGTGAATATGGAATGCCCGTACTTGCAATACCACAGTATTCCAGCTCCATCTGGGAAAGGGTGGGGTGGGGATGGGAGTTACGGCCATGTTAGAATACCCACAATTGTGCAGTGATACAAGCTAGTCACACGTGGGAGAATAAAATGGCTGTGATCCAGGACTGCATAATGGCACTTGCATATATTACAGCTTTAAGGAGAACACTGAACAGCCGAAAGGCAACCTGAGTAAATACTTGGCATATGACAGAGCAGCTAGCGATCTTGAGGAAAACTATATATTTCAGCTGATTGCTGCTAAAGTGAAATGAGAGATGCCCAATAAATAATGATACAGTGATGCTGCCAGCTCTCATCAAAACAAACATGCCGTAAATCAGGATTTAAGGGTACACAAATGCAGCACTGCATTCTTACTGTGCCCTGATACTGTGCATATGAGGTGCACCCAGGTGCACGCTGTTGGTAGAAGTGCACATTCCTGGACAGTACTAACAGCACTGAAACTGATATATATATATATCTAAATTGGCTCTTAGCGATGACTCAGCGAGGATCGGAAGATTGACATGTAAGTCCTTAGCTGCTGTGATATTTGGAGGCTGTGGCAGAGGGTGTGTTCCTTGCAGAAGGAAATCAGGTGATCACAAGAATGAATTCTTCTTATTCTGTGATTTAGGTGGTAAACGATCTGAAAAAGATGAATGACACACCGCTGGCCGAACACTGATTGGACAGTACCAGAGAGTTTGAGGTACTATTTCAGGCCTAACAGATGCCGAACAAACATGTGGCAAGCACCATGAAACAACAGTGAATAAAGTTTAAATCACCCATTTGTTTACACCTTGACAGGATGCAACATACGCAGACTTCCCTCTACCACCACCTCTCCCACTCTGGTTTGCAACTAGAACAACAGTGACCACGCCAGAACTTCAATGTGGACCTTCAACACAATGGTGCCATCTGAACAGTTCTGAACCAGCTGATGAAACGACTTGTCAGGCTATGCTATAGCAAACACCCATGTGAACCAGCTTAAAAACAACAAGCTGTACAGCACCAGGAGGCAGATCACCACCCAACACACTTCTAGTGAAGTCCTGGATCTCAGCATTTACTGCAACATTTAAGTACAGTAGTCAGATAATTTAAAGTCACAACAAACCTTTTATCAGTACAATTAGATGGATGTGGCCTGCTATTGATGGCATTATTGATAAACCAACTCTTGTAGCACTATTATGGGCAGCAGTGGTTTTTCCTACTGTTGGTAGTGGTCGTATCGTGCATGACTGTGGGCCAATCTGCTTGCAGCATTTTCCCTACCAATTTTACAAGAGGAGTTGCATGCCTTAGCCTTTCAGTCTCAAGTCCCCCTTTACCATCTGGGTATTTCTGTATACTACAGCAAACTGAGCATTATTGCTTAAATATGTGCAGCTAAAGTTAAGATTAATACAGTTCATAAACTAGACAGAAAGCATTTGATTCAAAAGGTAATCATTTTCTTCCTTTACCTACCTTTAGGGCCTCCAGCTTGGGAACAGTACTGTGGCACTCATGCATGGAAGACTTTTCACAGGCTTCACGGACAGATTTATGTTCATCTGATTCCTCACAAACCCATCTTACTGCCTGCTGCTGCTGGTCACAGGTGTTGCTCTTTTCGGGCTCCTTTTTATTTCCAGTAAGACGTTTTACAATCTCCACTATCACTGCAAGTTTTCTGTTTGCTCTGAACACCTTCTGCTCTAACACATCATAGCATTCACCGCAGGAGATATTTCCATCTACGTACTCCCAGTACTTTATGATACAGGCTCTGCAAAAGTTGTGCCCACAATCTATAACAACAGGATCATTAAAATAATCCACACAGATGGAACACATCAATTCATTTTTCAGTAGTTCTAGCTCTTCAGTTGTTGCCATGTTCACGGTTGTGTTAAATATGTCTACTTCCCATCTATTTCCTGAAACACAAAAACATATAAACATAGAAAGGGTTTGTTTGTCTTTCAATACTGACCATGTCATACACTATTAAAAACTCTTGCACTGCTACTGACCCTTATTATGGTATTTTATTGCTATGCTGGAGGGCCAATTTGCATCTTTTTACAGAGGTATCCTCTTATGTCAAACATCTCCCATTATAGAAATTTGAATACAGTCTCAGGCTCACTGGGTATTTGGATCTCCACAACACCACAGATTGAGTTCCTTTAGTAATGGTTAGTAGTTCCAAAATCTACACTTCCATGGTTCAGAATTTTTTCTACAATATCATTTAGCAAATACTGATATCAAAGTTCCCATGCTCAGATTTTACAAATAATTACTTGTGTGTATAATATTTACGGAAAAGATAAGCATGTAAAACTATAAGAGAGTGTCTTTTACGTTCTGTTGCTGTCTACAAGATAAGAAACGTTCCTGCCATTTATGAAGGGATACCGGTGTGCATATCATGTAGGTGCATTACTTCACTTCTGTAATCCCCTGTAGTTAGACTGCTAAGCCCATTCATGAAGGGAGACTAGCGTACATATCATGTAGGTGCATTACTTCACTTCTGTAACCCCCTGTAGACAGACAGCTAAACCCATTCAAAATGCACACACAGAGAAGTGCCTTGTATACTGCAACTCCCTTTACCTAGGGCTTCCTGGAGTTGATATCCGCTGCTTGCAGCTAATGCAGAACACTGCGATACGTTTATTGACTGGGGTATCAAGAAGAACCCATATTACCCCAGTGCTGCACCATATGCACTGGCTGCCTATTCAGTGGCGGATCACCTTTAAGGTAGGTTTATTAACTTGCAAAGCCCTACATGGACAGGGTCCTGACCACCTGAAAGAGCTCCTGGTTCCCTACACCCCTTTGCAACAGCTCCACTCGGCTGATGAGGGGTTGCTGGAGATTCTGAGGGTTTGTTTAAAGTCATCTGGCACTCGTGCCTTTGGGTTTGTTGCTCCTACCCTCTGGAATTCTCTGCCCCGTCAGCTACGTGACTGCAGGACAGTGGGGTACGTTGAGCAGGCACTGAAGACCTTTCTGTGGGGTAAAGCTTACCCCGAATTTCTGTGAACTTCTGTGATTTTATCTGTATTTATTTTGTTTTTTGTTTTTATGTGACTGTGCAGTGCCTTGATTTGTGAAAGGCGCTATATTAAATAAAATGTATTATTATGATTTTAATAAAAAAAAGTGTCACCTGCAGGTGCTACACTAATTCTTTCCTAGTTTTGAGATACAGAAGCCACAGAGTGTAGACTGATCAGAGCGAGTGACTCAGCGGCCTCAGAAGGCGAGATTCAAGCGTAACTGAGTGTTACTACAGAGACAGAGTGCACAGGAGTCTGCACTATTTCCTACATTCTGTCTGACTCTGGCTTGTTCTTTTAACTTTGCAGCATTTTAAACTTTAATTAGAACAGTACGTGCCTCTGGAGAGAGGTCTGTGTTTGGGCTCAGGTTGCCTTGGAAACAAGTGAGACATTCTGTCTCAAAAGGTACTTAGCTGCTTACCCAAAGGCAGTGTGGGAAGGTCGAGGACCTAGCCACATCCCAGTTACAGCACCTTCATTTGCTAGTTGGCTTTTTTGCAGAGGAAGTGCAGAAACAGCATAGTAAGATCACCACATGAGGTGGCAACTGTGTTGAATTTAAAACAAACTGTTTTGAACTTTAAATATTCTGGATGGGATATTCAGACTGCGCCAGGCTGTGGTGCAAGCCTGGGCGCAGCGCAACTGGGATGTGCCAGGTCGCTGACAGGGTGATATTCAACGGTGCTGTGCCATGGCTCAGCACTGTTGAATATCGCTCTGTGGCCACCTGCATTGTGCATGGCACAGTGACACTGCACCAGCGCAAGAGGCCAGAGAGGGGCAGGGGGATGCGTTAGTGCCGTTGTGCTAGGCACATCAGACGCAATTTTCAAAGGTACACATGCAAATGGGGCCATCATGCATGCAAGGCGCAAATTGGGCCATTTGCATGTCATTATGGCCCCATTTGCATGCAGGTGCGCCCATCCCCAGCAGCTTGCACCTGGCGACCTGCCAGGCTGCAGCCGTCAGGGACCGACATCCCCTGCACAAGCGGCAAAGTGCCCCACTGCCCAATCGCGGGCATATGTATAAAGTTTAAAACATCCCATATCCCTGGTGGTCCAGTGGACCGCTCACAGCCCGATCGCGGGCATATGTATAATAATTAGAATGCCCCATATCCCTGGTGGTCCAGTGGACCACTTGCAGCCCGATCGCGGGCATATGTATAATAATTAGAATGTCCCATATCCCTGGTGGTCCAGTGGACCGCTCGCAGCCTGACTGCGGGCATATGTCCAAAATATAAAACGTCCTATATCCCTGGTGGTCCAGTGGACCACTGCAGCCCGATCATGGGCAGAAATCTAAAGGAAGATTAAATCCCATCCCTGGTGGTCCAGCGGTATCCCTCCCCACCCTCCCACTGAGCCCTGCCACCTCGCCCCCTGGTCAGCGGCGGTGGTAGCTCCCCACTCGCAAGCCACCCATCTGCCCGCCACCGACTGCATAGTACACTGTACACCCACTGGTCCACAGTGTGGGCCAATGGGTGTGCAGACCATATCACTACACAGTCCAGATACGTAAATGGATTCATTCACATATCTAGACTGTAGTACAGCATAGCATAGAGTGCGTATGCCCACTGGGCCCACACTGTGGACCAATGGGCGGACAGCTGCACTGTACACAGTCAGTCGGCGGGTGGCCAGGCGTTGCAGCTGGGGAGCTGCCGCCCGCCACTGCCCGGGGAGCAGGTGGTGGGCTCAGTGGGAGGGTGGGGAAGGGGCACTGTTGGACCACCAGGGATGGATTTAATCTTCCTTAGACCTCTGCTCCGCGATCGGGTCCACTGGACCACCAGGAATATAGGACGTTTAAAATTTGTACATATGCCCGCGACTGGACTGCGAGTGGTCCACTGGACCACCAGGGATATGGGACATTCTAATTATTATACATATGCCCACGATCGGGCTGCGAGTGGTCCACTGGACCACCAGGGATATAGGATGTTTTAAATTTTGTACAGATGCCAGCGATCAGGCTGCGAGCGGTCCACTGGACCACCAGGGATATGGGACAATTCAATTATTACACATATGCCCGCGATCAGGCATGGGGAGCGCTACTCGATGGAGGGTGCCACCAGAGCTTGGGTGGCCACCCACAGCTGGCAGCTGCCATGTTGCGCTCTGCAATACAGCAGTTCACCTGTGGGTGGCCGGCTGTTGCTCCATTATTTTTTGGAACAACTGTATGCGGCGCATGCAGGAGTTGCACCTGTAAGGGCTCCGCACATTCCGGGCTGAATATCGGGATGTGCGGGAGTATGCATGGGCACGCCCCCCTACTTGCACAGCATACGTTACTGATGCGCCCCAGCGCATCAGGATTTGTGCCACGCACTTTCCACTTGTGAATATCGTGCCGGGGCGCATCAGTGGGTTGCGCCATGTGCAACCCTTCTGAATATACCACCCTCTGTGTTGGGGAGAGAGGTTGGCAGGAAGTGACACACTACTTCCTGTTGCCCCCACTTCTTATAAGGCACAGCTCCAGCGAGCAGAGCAAGTGTGAGTGGATCGAGCACGCATATTTGTGTACAGAGACACGCACATGACTGCTGTGTCAGCTGGGTCGGCAGGGAGGTCGGACAAATTACAACTGTGTATATATCTTTCACAACAATAGCAAATAGTATAGATGCTAGGAAGGGCCTGTGGTAGACCATGAGTATATTAAGTGAAAGTGTGTGGCCAAACATAACATAACATAATATGGGGACCCATGAAAATCTGTGTGGTAGTTGTCGAATGTAGGCCATTGGGCCACAAATTGAGAATTTTGCTCTGACCCAGACTTACACTCATTACAGTCATACATTGATGAAATGGCATCTCTTTACTGTCCCTGTAGTGGCAGTAATACAGTACTAGAACCAACAAATTCAGTAGCCACTTCAGCATTAGCACCTGTACCCAACCCAGAGGATGAAACATGGTCACAAGTCCCCAAAGGTAAAACAAAGCACAGGGGTGGCCAAGTGTTCAATAGTGCCCCAGTGGTGCAGACACGTAACAAGTTCGAGGTCCTAACACCAAACGATTATACTCTGGACCCAGACTCATTAGGTACCCACACTTCTTATGACCACCAGCAAAAAAATATATCTACCTCTGTGCCTACACTCACTCAGATGGAGGTGAAATCCAACAACAAAAGCCCAGTCCCCCTAGAATCGACTATACCCAACCTTGGAACAACAATAACTAGCAAGGTGAATTCTCCCAGGCAGGTATTTGTATTAGGGGCTCCATTATTAAGCACATTGACAGGACGGTGTGTAATCCAGATAGATTTCCAGGACTAGAGGGCATGGGATGAAGTTGGAGGGAGGATGATTCAGAGGAAACATGAGAAAGAATTTCTTCACAGAACGGGTGGTGGACAAGTGGAACACTCTGCCAGAGGAAGTGGTGGGGGCTGAAACAATCATGGGATTTAAGAATGCATGGGATAGACATAAAGGAATTCTAGAGGTCAGGGGTAAGGGGAAACAGACTTCTAGGAAAACAAACTGAACTTACAAGCTCAAATGGGCAGACTGGGTGGGCCATAGGCCCTTATCTGCTGACACTGTCTATGTATCTATGTAAGTAAATGTACCTGCTCTAGCTTCAGGGGAGCAGGTATGTCCAATATAACCTCGATGGCTCCAAACATAGAGAAACATTCTGGTGCAAACCCCTGGTAATAATACACGCTGGTACTAATGATATCAATAGATGCCACCTAAACCAAATGATGTTAAATACCATCTGTCTTAACAACATCCTGACCGAAATGGGTTGTGAAATATGTTTTTGGAGGTTTTGCCAGTACCAAGAGATACTGAGTATGTTACAAACAGAATTAAATCCTACAATGAGTGGCTGAGGAAATGGTGCTTGTCACAGGAAATATAATGTCTTACGCATTGGGAAAATTTTGTAGACAACCCTTCTCTCTTATGTTGGGATGGGCTCCACTTGAGCAGGAGAGGTAGTTCCATCTTAGGCAGGAGAATTCTCTCACACATTAGCAGCTGTTTAAACTGGCATCATGGGGGGAGTTTGGGGGTGACACTCAAGACTCTAGCAAATAAGCCTCCAGCATCTAAGGTTTACAAAATATTATCTCTTAATGCAAGGTCCTTAAACTTGCTAAAAATCTCTGAGCTTGAAGCCAAAATTCACTTACTGGATAGTGACATCATTTCAGTAACAGAGACATGGTGGGACCCAGATTCAACCTGGATGAAAGACATACCGGGCTTTAAATTATACCAAAAAGATAGATTTCACCAAAAAAGGAGGTGGCGTATGTCTTTATATTAAACACACATTTCATTCACATGAATACCCACATACTTTACCAACGGAAAGTATATGGGTAGCCATTCAGTTCAGGGACACCCACAACTAATTTTGGGTACTTGTTATCGCCCACCATCCTCCGATTCAGAATACACTAACACGTTAATACAGGACATCAGCCACATGATGAATAAAGATGATATCCTGATTCTAGGAGACTTTAACATGCCGTCCATAAATTGGTTTACTACTAACGGCACAACAGCTGTCGAAAAAACTTTTATTTCAACAATCAATGAATTAGGGCTTGAGCAAATTGTTCAAGAACCCACTAGAGGGTGCACTGTATTAGACCCTGTGATTAATAATATTGAGGGCAAAGTCTTAAATCTTTCAATAACAGACCCACTAGGGAATAGTGACCACACCATTGTATTTGATCTACAGTATGAATCTAGCATAATAGTTAATAATGCTCAGGTGTATAACTACCACAAAGCCAACTTTGAGGCAATAAACAACAGCCTAAAAAATACCCCATGGGAAACAATTTTATCACCTTTAACCCTGGAAGACTCTTGGGTATTTGTTAAAAACAAGATAACTCGACCTAGAAAAAGCTTATATTCCAGCCCTGATAAAATATAACAATAAAGGTAAAATTCCTTTGTAGTTAAATAATGATATTCATAGGAAAATCAAACAGAAGGAAAAACTATTTATTCATTTAAAAATATGCACAACAGAGACAAAAGAACTCATACTGGGACAATACAGAACTGCCATTAAAGAACTAAAAAGGACCATCAGGAAGGCAAAATGCAACCTTGAGTTCCACATAGCCCATTCCAAAGATAATCACAAATCCCTATTTTCTTATCTCAATAAAAAAATTGGCCGAACAGACAGACAAACTGGGTCATTGACCAAAGGCACAAACACCGTTACATCTGATAGAGAGATAGCCGACACATTTAACACTATTTTGCATCAGTATTCTCAAATCATACAGCCATAATTAATACAAATACTATCATATTAAGTTCTACTGAAAATAACCACACCATAACTATTTCTGAAGTAGTTTCCTTGTTAAAAAAATTAAAACAAAATACTAGCTGTGGACGAGACTTAATTAATCCTAGACTTTCGGTTGAAACAGCTGAAAATATTGTCACACCACTTTCCATTATTTTTAATAAGGCAACAAAAATGGTGCCCTCTTTAGCATCACTACCATATCCAGAGAGGCTTCAAAAAACAGGCCTACATTCACTGGAGTTTAGGCGCTCCAGAGGTGATCTTATGTTCTTATATAAAATTCTCAAATCACCCTCTCTGATGGACAAATGTGGTATTGTTAAAACACAAAGAAAAATAGTACCTAGATTTCACAATCAACAACTAATGGTGTGTAAAGCAAAAGCAAACAGGAGGCTTCATTTCTTCTCGGTAAGAACACCAAGGCTCGAACCAGCTACCACAAGAGCTAGTAGACTGTAATACCTTTGAATCCTTTAAAAAGGGTGTAGATCATTGGCTTTCCAAAAACTACAACAAAGAATAATTTCCCACAAATGTGGGGACAATCAATATAAGCTTCATGGCTTCCTTTTGTCCTCACTTACCTAGTAAACGCTTGAATCTTGCCTTCTGAAGCCGCTAGGTCACTCACTCTCATCAGTCTACACTCGACGGCTTCTGTATCTCAAAACTAAGGAAAAATTAGCATAGCACCGACAGGTGACACTTTTTTTTTTTAATACAAGGCACTTCTCTTTTTGTGGATTTTGGAGCATTCACTTTACTGAAATGAACACCGTTTGGCCAGCTCTATCTCTCTCTCTCACCCAAGTACTTTTACATACAAAATCCATGCACCAGTGATTATAAAAAAATAACAGATGGGCAAGTGTGTACCTATGAATATTTTTTCACACCCTTGGTGTATAATCACCACATAAACCTCTCGCGCTTCGCTCTTGAGGTTTATGGGACATCACACACCTCTGGTGTGAAGAAAATATTCATAACACACACTTACCTATCCATTATTCTCTATAATATCATATTGGTTAGATATAGGGAAAATTGCAAACAAGGCACAGGTGAAACCATGCCTGCATCTTACCAGTATGCCTTTCAAATCACATCATTCGAGCAAGATTTCATTCACTTGTAGACTCAGCATAGTAAACACAAAACACAGAAAACCCACTGACAGACGTAGTTACCTGCATAATTCCAGCTTCCATCCTAGACATACAAAAAAATCTTTAATCTACAGTCAGGCAGTTCTATACCATCAAATCTGATCTGATGAAAGAACAAGAGACAGACATCTCTCCTCACTTCAGAATTCCCTAATCCAGCAGTGTCACATCCCATGACAAACTGACAAAGAAACTGAACATACAATTACCAGGAGGAAAATCTGCTGAAATACTGGCAAAAAGATCAAACTAATCACACACCCCTAACTGTCACTCATAGCTCTATGCTAAAACCCCTTCAGCAAATTATTAAAGATGCTGAGTGAAGATGAATACTTAAAGAGCCACTAATGTGAAAAGCGCTACATTGATGAATCTGAATAAGCATATCCCCAGTAAATCTCATCCCAAAAACTAGATTTTTGCATTACATTATTTTAAGGTTATTAGCCATTTTATAACCGTTAGTTCACTACCTGTTCAAAAACAGCCTGTTTCAGTGAACAGCTGCTGCTGATGTCATCTACCTAGCCTAGCCTTCCCTGTCAGTAAGCTTATAGGCAAAACAAGTTGCACTCCAAAGTTGCAAAAACTACAGAACTTCAAGATTCAAACTTGAAAACGGGCTTTTAATCCACCATGTGAGAGCCCCTAGCGCCTCGTCAAAGTGTCTTCCAGTGGGTGTATTACATCCTGGTTTTCAGCTGGTCTTACATTAATATTAAAAAGGGAGTGACATCATAATGAAAAAGAGCAAATCATCAATTTATTTGTTTTTATTTATTTAGTTTTTGTTTACCGGGTAAGTGGACTAGCCATAACAATGACTATTTTCAGGCATGACCCAGGAGGATACAGAACACTGAATCTAGAAAGACATGCAGATACAGGTACAATAAATGTAATTTACAACAGTTTCCAAGCAGGTGTTTGCTAACAAGGTGTGGTGCACATACAATGCTCAACAGAGATTTTTTTACAACAGTTTACAATCAGGTTGACATACAAAATAAAGATTACGACTCGTCTGGAGCCGTACAATAATTAAAATCTCCCCACAGAGTACCTTGAGGAGGAAAGATACTACAGAAAGACCATTACCAGCACTAATAAGGGAACTGCACAGTTATCTTGGGGGGATAATAGAAGAGAAGAGTGCAGAGCATGTAGGGAGGCAGATCAGAAGGAGGGATAAGGCTAGGAAAACAAGAGCTAGGGAGATTTAAAACATGAACATTTGTGGAAATTTCAAGATATGTCGTAACCCTTTTTAAAAGGCAGCGTGGGATGTTGATTAGCGCATGGTTGGGAAGGGAGTTCAGTATTTGGGGCATGGCAGGTGAGTTACAGAGCATTTTTTGTGGTGCAGTGTCTGGGGATGAGCACAGGGGCCAGTTCAGAGGAGCCGCAATCCATAGCAAGTAGTAAGGTTTTGAAAAAGGCCTGCCATGGATTTGGGTGTTTGTGAGCGGACCATATTGTCAATAGTAGACCATAAGCATGCAGTCTTAATTCATTGGGAGGAGCCAACCTAGGACAGAGAAGACAATGGTGTTTCCAGTCGATGTGAGGAGGGCATAATGACAGATGTTGTTATAAGTAACATCCCATTTCCTAAGGGCAGGTTGCAAGCAGTGGTATGTGTAGCAGCACCATAGGTGGCGATGGTAGGAGAATGCGGGCAATAGCAAAGGCCTGCAGAGAGGTAAGCATGTCGCTGGTATGGTAGGCAATGCTAAGTTTAGCATGTACTAGTTTGCAAGTTAAGTGAGCTATGCGTCGAAATTTACGTGATGGGTCAAGGTAAGCATGAGATATTTAAAAAAGTTACTACCCTGACTGCAGAGCCAATTAAGGATGGATTTTACATTTAGGATTGGCCTGCCTGAGTTTCACATTGATCAAAAGCGTAGCTTGGTTTAGACTCATTTAATACAAAGTTGTGGTTAAATAGCCACTTTTGTATTTGCTGGAAGTCAAGAGAGAGTCATTTATTTATGTCATCAATGCTTTTTGCACTAGTATACAGCACAATGTCATCAGCATAAAGCAGGGAGGCTGTCCCATGGAAGTCAACGAAAATGTTATTTATGAAGAGAGTGAAAAGTAACAGCAATTTAATTTATTTAATTGACAATTAAATACATATAAAAGGACACAATTTGTGATTATCTGATATCACAATCATTATTTTATATTCTTAAACAACCATACATTACTAATGCATATCAGGGAGCAAAAACTAAGTGCCTATCTCCTTATCATAATAGATACAGTGTAAGAAAGCAGCTACGAAGTAAAACATACAAGAGGATTTACACATTTCTCATAATATTACAAAATAAATAGTCTTAAGGGTCTCCTTAAAGGTACACACTATACTAACAAGCATTTGTCAATGCCAAAGCGTTCACTTGGTGTTGCAGTGGTGTTTGGCATGTATAAAGTCTTTAACCTAATGCCCTGTCAGCGATTGCTGGTATTTGCACAATAAATTGTCAGCAATACTTTTTGTTACCCCCATTGTGCGCCACATAGGCGGAAACACGCTTTGGGCAGGATGAAAAATGACAGCTGTACTGCTATAAGGAAGTGTAGTAAAATGGCAATATTGAAAATCTGAGTGGAAATATTGAAAATTTGCAAACCCTACGAAGTGCATGGAACTGTGCAACGATGCTCATAAAACAGTCATTTTTAGGAATTTTTTTCACCAAATTTTCAACACTGCCATTTAAAACCTCTGCTAATGAACAGTGTCACTGTGATTTCTTACTGTGTCCCATACATTGATTTTGTACACTGACTGTGCCATTGTACTACAAGGGGAAGAGCGTTTTGGGCAGGATGTGAAAAATGACAGCTGTACTGCTCATAGAGAAGTAAGTAAAATAGCAATGTTGAAAATCTGGAAATGAGAATATTGGAAATTCACGAACTTGTATGGCGTGCGTGGGACCTACACAATGCACACTAAGTAAAACAGTTATTTGTAGGAATTTTGCCAAATTTTCAACATAGTCATTTTAGAATCTCTGCTCATGAACAGTGACACTGTGATTTTCTTAATGTGTCCCATACACCGAGTTAGCACACACCGACTGTGCCATATACTTCATGGGTGGAAAATGTCAGCTGCAGTGCTCCAGAGAGTGGTAAAAAATGGCAATGTTGAAAATCTGGAGTGAAAATAGTGAGAAATTAAAACTACGAGTATGTAAATAGGAACTGTCTAACGCAGACTCATAAAACAGTCATTTTTAGGAATTGTTTCACCAAATTTTCCAGCACAGCCATTTTAAGACCTCTGCTCATGATCAGTGTCACTGTGATTTTCTTAATACATCCACACATTGAGTTCGCTTACCAACTGTGCCATTGTGCACTACATGGGCAGAAACACATTTTGGGCAGGATGTGAAAAATGACAGCTGTACTGCTCATGAGGGAAGTAGTGGTAAAATAGCAATGTTGAAAATCTGGAGTGCAAATATTGAAAATTACGCAAACATAGGGCGTCACGTAGGAACTACGCCAACACACACTAGTAAAACAGTCATTTTAGGAATTTTTCACCAAATTTTCAATATAGCCATTTTAAGACCTGTGCTCATGAACAGTGTCACTGTGATTTCTCTTAATGTATTCGCCATTGATTGTACACACGACTGAGCCATTATGCGCTACATGGGAGGAAACACGTTTTGGGTGAGATGTGAAAATGACAGCTGTACAACTCATAAGAAGGTGTGACAAAATACGTGTTGAAAATCTGGGTAAAATATTGAAAATTCGCGAACTTACGAGCCTGCGTAGGAACTGCACAACACACAGTGGTGAAACAGTCATTTTGGAATTTTTACCAAATTTTCAACATGGGGTTTTAGGACCCCTTCTCATGAATGATATCACTGTCATGGTGTTATTGAGGCCAAGGTGATTTCACGCGGTGACTGCGCCAGTGCCTCGAAATCACCCTTCAGCCCGAATAGCCATGACAGTGAATCGTCATGAGAAGGGTCCCAAAAACCCTGTTGAAAATGTGGTGCAAAAATTCCAAAATGACTGATATATGAATAAAGTTGAATCCCTCCTATCTAGCCCATTACAGCTTACAGCATTTCCTCAGTTTGCGGTCGGCTTTGAAGAGTGCAGCGTGTTCCCAGTCCACGAAGATCGTCGCGCGAGTTCAGAGGTAGTATGGGGTGAGGGGTGTGGGGAGGCTGAGTGTGCAGTGGGTGGGTGCGGGTTGTGGGAGGGGCTGGAGACTCACCTTGGGACCGTTTTTATTTTACAGGTTTAAAAAAAGAGCGACATGGGACGCTCGCCATGCTGGGGTGGGCTCCCAACATGGCAGAAGATGTGTAGGGGCCGAGGAGCCGAGGAGGATTGGGCACCCGTTGTCAACTCTGGCGGGGCCGAGGCCGGCGGGGATTGGGCACCCCATCGGCAAAACAAAGCGAATGTTGCCTTGCAGCACAGGTGAGCTTACAAGCGTGACAGCAGGATGGCGGGAGGCCATGGAGCCGGGAGTTGGGCACCCCCAGTCGGCAAACAGCGTTTGCCATGCTGAGATGGAGCTCCCAGTGTGTACCGAAAGCCGCAGGGCGGCGTGGCCAGCGCGGGGGAGCGTGTGGCGCAAGGTGGGATGGTGGCACTCATTATGGCAGCGGTGCTCTCTTTGAAGCAGAGGAACACCGCTGTCATGCCAGGCTCCTGCACCCGGTGGTGCAGGACGCCACGCCTGCTCGAGGAGCAGTGCATTGGATGGGAGATGCACCCTCAAGTGTGCTACTCTCCCAAAACATTCTTCTTAGCATGTCTTGTAGCGAGCGTCAAAAATACTGTAACTGAATTAAAGATATTTTTGCATTACATATATTTTAATTTCACTGTTTTCACTCACAACTTGTTTACAAAGAAACAGAAGAGTTAGACAGAGTACAGATAACGATAGGCCATGTAAACCAGAAATAATTTTCATTCTGAGCCATCAATTCCAGAAAAGGAGAAAATTTGAACACCTACAAACATAAAAAAAAGGGAGAGCCTTAACCCCCACTCTTTTTATTCTAGCTATGGAACCCCTAGCAGCTGCTTTTCGTCAATTCTCCATGATCCAAGGTATTCCTATCGGTAATTCCTGCTATACTTCACTATCCCACTCTGATGACCTCCTCATTCTACTCGAAAATCTTGAAATGTCAGGGCCACCCTTAATTAAGTTACTTAGCAACTTTACTTCACTTTCTGGGCTCGCTCTGAATCTAAACAAATCAGAAACAATGCCATTGAACAATTTTTGTAACCCTTCTATGAATACAATATTAGGTTTTCATTGGGCCCCTCAAGGTGTATCTTACCTTGGAATACAGATCACCTCCAAATTAAACAAGATATGGGACACCAATCTTTTCCCATTATTAGCAAATATTAAAAACAGTCTCAACAGATGGAAACTGCTTAACCTCTCTTTTAATGGGAAAATCTCCACTATCAAGATGTCAATAGCTCCCAAAATACTGTATCTATTTTCTAATATTTCTTTAACCCTCCCTACTTTTTTTGTCAGAATTGATGATATAATTGGCAATTTTTTACTGGAAAGCATAATTCCCAGATTTAGTCATAACAAACTATGTTCCCACTGGTCCAAAGGTGGCTTCAGGCTCCCCTGGTTCTAAGCATATTTTTGGGCCTTCCACACTGCCCAAACTGTCAAATGGTTTAATAAACCCAGTAATAAATCACAGTTGTGGGTCAATATGGAAACATCTCTATGTCTGGGCAATGTCACCACTTCCTTCATTTATAACCCTCTTCCCCCCAATTTAAAATCTCACCCTACTATAGCATCATTAATATACTACTGGAAAATAATTCATAAATTCCTTAAATCCAACCCAACCCCTCTCATATTTGCCCCCGTTTGGAGGAACTGCAACATCACTCTTGATAATCACTTGATTTTTTGTTGTAATTGGAAAGACGGGCATTTTTTTCTTGGAGGATATACTTATACCTCAGACTCTCAAATTAAAATCCTTTTCTGACCTGTGCAAACAATGGAATCTTCCCCAGGATGATTTCTGGAAATATTTACAGTTGCACACGACACAGAACCTTTATCTTCCTACTATTCCTCATCAAGCTATATATGATACTTTTATTTCTAAATGGATCAAAACAAACTCTAAATTAAATAGCATAATTTACAAACATATCAGAAATACAATTCCAGATCAATCTATCATTGCAAAAAATAAATGGAGTACCCGTTTAAAATTATAACATAACCAATTCACAATGGGATAACTGCTGGCTATCCTGCCATAAATTTTTCAAGGATAATCGCAGTTCACTCATACAAACCAAAATTCTACATCTATGGTACAGAACTCCTGAGATTTTGCAAAAAATGGGCTTAATGAACAACAATAAATGCTGGCACTGTAACTCCCCCAATCACAATTTGCTACATATTTTATGACATTGTCCTCCTATACACAATCTTTGGCATCATATTCATTTCTTTGCAATAAAAGTGATTGGTCTATCCTTTGCATTAGATCCAAAACATTGCATACTTGGTATTTCCAATGCTCATTCATACAAAATATCCCATTCTCAGAATAGCAGGTTATCCCTACTATTCCTTCAAGTTAAATGCCTTATACTAATGCACTGGAGATCCAACATCATTCCCACCCTCCTGGATATTCTCAAACAATTATATCAATAACATCCTTGATTGTATGTCACACACAGCCTCTGACTGACTTAATTTATATAATAAATGCTGGCAGGACTATTTTAAATATTTAAACATGTCTACACATATCGTTACCTAATCCATGGGTTGTTAAATGTTCACATTGGAATCTCGCTTCTAGCTCTTTCGTTCCATTTTCATCTCCTCTCTATCTATCTCCATTTCTTCTTCCCTTTCCCTCTTCATTCTTGTTTACTTTCTTAGATATTTTTCTCTTTTTTATATTCTTCCTTTATACAATCTTACAGATACTTGTATTAAATTACAGCATAATAGAAATATAATCACGACTGCTCATATTTCTTGTTTGTATCTACTCCTTTTACCCCTTGCACCATAAATTGCCATATTTTCTCTCTATCATACAGATTGTACTGCCACATATTGTTTTCTCAACATTTGTTTTCCCCTTTAATATCACTGTATAATACTTCAGTCAATATGTTTTTTCCTTCTCTCATTAAGAATTTATGTAACATACTAATTGCCAGCAGTTTAGGCCTTATGGTCTATCGAGTCTGCTCGAACCTCAGATCCCTAGTTAGGTGCCTTACAGTGTAAGTGTATATTGGAGAATATAGTGTATTTGTATGTATAATCACAATAATTACAATAAAAAGATTAACTGCAAAAAAAGGGGAGAGGAAATAATTCATTCAATTATTTTTACACATTATACAAACAGCTTTTTTATAGCTTATTTTATATTCTATCTTACTCACTCTAGAGTAATCCTTGGGGTATCTGATAATATTTCCATTATATTGGAGTCCACTTTTAATAGGTCTCAGCAAGCCCAAACCACATTACCTATTTCTCCTGATACTGCATTATGTCCTGAAGAGCATGTGATTTTATTCACTACTTCTTTATCTTTATTTTTCTTTCTTAACAGTTCTTCTTGTGTTTTGCCTGCTACTTTTTCCAAGGCTTCAATCAACACTGTATTAGAATAACCCCTTTCCCTGAATCTTTTCATATGTTCTTCAGCCTGAAGCTGATATTCTGTATCATCAGTACAGTTTCTTCTGATTCTTAATAACTGTCCATAGGAGAACTTCAGATCTCCAGGATAAGCTTGTACAGAGCCAGCTTTTTAAGAAAGAATCACCAGCAAACACTTGGTTACCAACAAAACCAGCAGGCAACCATAGATGTAAAAGGTGTAATGCGTGCCAGTATATGAACACTGGAAAAGAACTAACATTACCAAATGGGCTCCAAATAACCATAAAATATTTTATTACCTGTACTACTACATTTTTAGTTTACATTCCATGGTGTAGCTGTAACCTATATTATATAGGTAAAACCATAAGACCGTTAAAAGAACGCATGCAGGAGCATGTTCATTCTATTATCAACAAGACAGACATAGTAGCAGGAAGACATTTTCATCAGATTCATAACTCTAATGTAAATAGTTCCAAGTTTATGGGGATAGAACATGTGGAATGTCCTCCTAGAGGGGGGATAGATCAAATTTACTACTTCAAAGAGAAAGTGCCTGGATTTTTAAAGGAGACATTGTAAGGACCTTAGGCCTTAATGAAAGATGGGACCATAAACCTTTTTTGAAATACAGGAGATAATAAAAACAAAATATGATTCTATAGTTATAGAATAGCTAAGATTTGTTAGAAACACAAGACATTTTGTAAACAAGTCCTGTAAATATGGTTGTGTCCCATAAATGACTCTAGAGTGAGTAGGCTAGAATATAACATGAGCTATAAAAAAAAGCTGTTTGTATAATGTGTAAAAAATAATTGAATTAATTTTTTTCCTCTCCCTTTTTTTGTATTTCTAGGTGTTCAAATTTTCTCCTTTTCTGGAATCGATGGCCACAAATGAAAATTATTTCTGGTTTACATGGCCTGTCACTATCTGGACTCTATCTAACTCTTCTGTCTCTGTGTAAACAAGTTGTGAGTGAAAGCAGTGAAATTAAAATATAAGTAATGCAAAAAATATATTTAATTCAATTACAGTATTTTTAGTTATAGTGTGTCCCTTTAAGGAGACCCTTAAGACTATTGATTTTGTAACATTATGAGAAATGTATAAATGCTGTTGTATATTTTACTTTGTAGCTGCTTTCTTTACACAGTATCTATTATGATTAGGAGACAGGCACTTTGTTTTTGCTCCCTGAGATGCATTAGTAATGTAAGGTTGTTTAAGAATATAAAATAATGATTGTGATATCATATAATCACAAGTTTAGTCTTTTTATATGTATTTAATTGCCAATTGGTGATTGGCTGTTTTTCATTACGATGTCACTCCCTTTTTAATATATATGTAAGGCCAGCTGAAAACCAGGATGTAACATGCCCCCTGGAAGGCACTTTGCCGAGGCACTAGGGGCTCTCACATAGTGGATTAAAAACTCATTTTCAAGTTTGAATCTTGAAGTTTTGTGGTTCTTGCAACTTTGAAATGCAACTTGTTTTGTTTGTGAAGTGCTTTGGGTCTGCCATCCCTGCTGTTGCGACCCCCCTCCCTCTCGAGTGAAATTTGAAACTTTTTCTTTTTTGTCAGTAAACTTATAGAGCCTGTTCCTCTGAAGCTATACAGAAAAGATCATGTGAAATAGTCATCAAAAGCAAAAACAGGGAGCACCATACACAAAACATTGGTATAAACCATAACACGAGGGGGAACAGTCTTAAGCTGGAGGGTGGGAGGTTTAGGAGGGAGCACAGGAAGCACTTTCTCACAGAGAGGGTGGTGGACACTTGGAATGTGCTGCCGGAAGAGGTCATCTCATTGAAGACGGTGGGCAGCTTTGAGAGAGGCTGGGACAGGCATAGGGAGAAGTAAGGATCACGGGTAAGGAGGATGGGAGAAGTGGGGAGGGAGGACAGGGGCATTAGCTCAAGCTGTGGACCCTGCAATACGAGCAGACTTGATAAACCAAATGGCCTTCTTCTGTTGGCTTCTTCGTATGTTTGTATAAAACCTATATGTGTTTCAGGTTTTGTAGCAAAGTTGACAAAATTGTGCTGCTTAATGCCTTTTTGGTGTGGTCCATTTCTCCATGTTGCAGGATGCTGAATCAGTATGCCTCTGGGCTACTGAAGCCATTTGGAGTGCTACTCTACTATGCCTGTTAGGAAACTGTGTTGCTGCTAGTACTGTAATATTGGTAACTTCACTGCTCTTTGTCAGTGTCTGCCTGACAATATGCTGTAATAGAGGCCTTATATTTGTTAATTCCTGCTGGGGTGGAAGTGTTAACACTGGTAAAAATTACCAATTTAATTAAGATTAAAACATAAATGAACATGAATGCAGGTCAAAATTGCCTAATAGGGAGAAACAATGTGCTGGCTAAAATTAGAAACTACTGGTAAGGTTTCAAAACAGCATTACCTCTCCTACCCCCATTTACAAGGAGATGGAATAATTGTTTTAATGTGCCATCCTTAGGAATCAGTGACCTCACTTGAATGATAGGTGAGAATGATCTCTGCCTTTCACCACACCAGACACATATTCAGTCTGCAAACCTCACAACAGTGTGTTATGGCCCAGCATCCAACAACCCTGGAAAAAAGGACCACAACAAAAAGGCACCAACACAAAATATTATCAGATTTGTTACAAAACCTGAAACATTCACATTTTTAAAGCAGTGTTTACTGACTGGTACTGCCTGTTTTACTTGTGAAAACCAGTGTATATGATCTTTACAGCTTTGGAGAAACAGGTCCTATAAGCTTGCTGACAGGGAGTACTAGACTGAGTCCCCTAGATGACATCACCAGCAGCACTTCACTGAAACAGGCTTTTTTGAACAGGTAGTGAAATCAGGATTACAAAATAGCACATAACTTTAAAATGAAGTAATGGAGAAATCTAGTTCTTGGTATGAGATTTACTGGGGTATGCTCATTCTAATTCTGCAGTGTAGCTCTTTTGGCCAGATGGTGTCAGTTGCTCTTTAAGGACATCTTCCCTAAATCACCTGTAATTACATATAAGCAGCCCCCCAACCTCTCCAACATAATAATCCATAACTCCCAGCAGATCAAAATAACTGGGAAACAAGCTGGACCACATCATACAGGATGGCAAGATGTAAGACTTGCACCCACATATGCACACAGACCACCATCACGACAAGCCAGGACAGCACAGTAAACATCAATGGATCCTACACCTGTCAATCCAGCAATGTGGTTTACCTAATTCAGTGCATGAAGTTCACAAATGAATGCTATATTGGGGAAACTAGGCAACCACTGACACACAGTAGTAAACCAGGTTAACAGCACACCAGTAGGACACTATTTTTCACAAACAAATCACTCCCCCTCTGACATATCTGTCCTGATACTAACAGGCAACTTCAAAAACACTCAGGACAGAAGGACATAGGAAATGAAATATATCAAGCAATTAAAATCTAATATTTGAAGACTGAATAGGGACATTGCTGGAGTTGGACTTTACAAAGTCCAAGAGGGTAGCATCTTTCAGAAAAAGAGATGTGCAAGAACAAGGGGACATAATTTGAAGGTAATGGGGGGATGGCTCAGGGACAATGTGAGGAAGTATTTTTTCACAGAGAGGGTGGTGGATGCATGGAACAGCCTTCCTGATGAGGTTCTGGGGTCTAAAACTGTGGGAGAATTCAAGAATGCATGAGGACTGACATAAGGCAATTCTTGTGGGAGGTAGGAAGAAATAGGCTGTTGGTTAACTAGGATCTGCAGCTTATCCTGTAGGTAGGGAAATGGGCAGATTAGGTGGGCCAAGCGGTCCTTATCTGCCATCAAAGTCTATGTTTCTGTGTTTACTGGATTTATGACACACTCTTGTTACTTGTTACTCAAGTGTTTTGTTTTCTGTGTTCCTGCCAGCTGTTTCTATACACCTGTTCCTAGCATTCTTCCTGCCTCTCCTATAAATATCTTTTCAGCTTCAGTGCTGCCCACCTCCCCATCCCACCGCTTGATTAGTTCCTCACACATCACTGTGTGTACTAACCTTACACTCTGTTTATCAAAGCCCTCTTGTTCAGATGAGATGCATAGCGAATTCCTGGATGCCCCACACATCTCTGAACTTCCATGGGCCACCTGGGGCATGGTCATATTCAAAGACCACCAATGCACCCCCCCCCCAGCTGCACCACTGAGAACAATACTGTGATGCACCTATGCAAATGAGGGGTCCCCCATGCACAAGCCGGACCTCACAATACTGAGACCTCCACAAAGTGCAATATGGCCAGTTGTGCCCATACATAGTTACACTTTTGAAACCCTACTTTACCAATGCATGGGGCAGTATGGTGTTCTATGCACAGTCTAGGGCCAAGTATACCTTTTCTCCCTCCCCAGCCCTGATCGCTGTACAAAAAGTAAAATCCTGTAGCCCCATTTCCATAGTGTAGGGACCCCCCCAGCCCTGATTGCTGTAATATAAAATCCCTTCCATGATCACCCTGCTAGTCTAGTGTGCCCCCCGGACATCATGAAATGAAACATCCACCCTGATCCCCTGGTACTGAAGTGCTCCCCTCCCCTACCCTGGCTGCTATAATATAAAATGCCTTCTGTGATCACCCTGGTAGTCTAGTGTGTCCCCCGGTCATCAAGAAATGAAACATCCACCCTGATCGCCTGGTACTGAAGTGTCCCCCCCGTCCCAATTGTAGCTGTCAAACAAAACCCGCTTCCTATTCCTGGTAGTCATATGCCCCCATCTGTTAGACAGTGACCCACCACCTCATTCCTCCCAAGCTGACCAGAGTCGTCGACTTGCACAGCCCACCCAACTTGTCCTTGCCTACTCCTGCCCTTTATTCTAAGTTCTCACCTCATTCCGCCAATGGCAGTGATCCCTGCACTCTGAAGGGGCCAGTTCCAAGTATGACTTATCCTATCCCTTACTCCCACCTCTCTCCTGACTTCCTCTCTACTCACTGGAATCTAGTTCACTTGATCTTATAACGTGCACTTTCTATTCTGTCTGAGGTGCTCCCAGATTGCACTAACCTTGTTTTAACTTGCCCCTCGCAACTGATTTTTTGCTCACTTTGCTCTGGTAATGTTTCCCCCATCTTTATCCTCTCCTTCCCCAGCTGGTTTCCTCCATCTACCCCTCTACCCTCCTTGTTGTCCCTGCACTCGATCTCATTCGTTCAATAACTGCTAAATAATCTGCCTCTTAACCGTGATCCATTCCTACAAGGAGTTGGCTCCAAGGCTACATCAAATGGCTGTACTATGTTCCTCAGATATGCCAGTTGTAATTAAATACATATTCCTCAGGAATGATATATTTAACTGTATATTATGTCACAAATGCGATTGTATGATTATTTATGATATTTCTCAACTGTATGTCTTGTTAAAAATGCAACTGAATGTCTAAATTCTCAGATATGTTAAATGTTAAACTGTATGTCTAATCCTTCATCCAACTGTACCCCTCCACCCGGGTCACACCGGGAGATGAGTAACTACTTGTTAAGTGTGCCTTCATGGTGAAACATTTAAATACACAAATAAATAAATAAACCTCACACTGCATCTGCCAGCCACCGACAGCCTATACAGGAATGCTGTGCTGTATATAGTATACACCCATTGAGTGACGGGTCAAGCACTAGGCATGTATCATATACTGTACAGCACTGCTGCACAATTCAGTCAGCAGCTGGCTGGTGGAGTGTGAAATGGGCTGTGACAGTCACAGACTGAACCATACAGGAGTGCTGTGCTGTATATAGTATACACCTATTGAGTGACGGGCCAAGCACTAGGCGTGTATCATATACTGTACATCACTGCCGCACAGTTCAGTCAGCAGCTGGCTGGTGCAGTGTGAGGTGGGCTGTGTCAGTCACAGACTGAACTGTACAGGAGTGCTGTGCTGTATATAGTATACATTCACTGAGTGACGGGTCAAGCATTAGGCGTGTATCATATACTGTACAGCACTGCTGCACAGTTCAGTCAGCAGCTGGCTGGTGCAGTGTGAGGTGGACAGTGCCAGCCACTGACTGAACCATACAGGTTGCTGTGCTGTATATAGTATACATTCATTGGGTGACGGGTCAAGCACTAGGCGTGTATCATATACTGTACAGCACTGCCACACAGTTCAGTCAGTGGCTGGCTGGTGCAGTGTGAGGTGGGCTGTGACAGTCACAGACTGAACCATACAGAAGTGCTGTGCTGTATATAGTATACACCCATTGAGTGACGGGCCAAGCACTAGGCGTGTATCATATACTGTACAGCACTGCCACACAGTTTAGTCAGCGGTTGGCTGGTGCAGTGTGAGGTGGGCTGTGTCAGTCACAGACTGAACTGTACAGGAGTGCTGTGCTGTATATAGTATACACCCATTGAGTGACAGGTCAAGCACTAGGCATGTATCATATACTGTACAGCACTGCCGCACAGTTCAGTCAGCAGCTGGCTGGTGTAGTGTGAGGTGGGCAGTGCCAGTCACTGACTGAACCATACAGGAGTGCTGTGCTGTATATAGTACACACGCACTGTGTGACACGTCAAGCACTAGGTGTGTGTCATATACTGTACAGCACTGCCGCACAGTTCAGTCAGTGGCCGGCTGGTGCAAAATGAGGTGGGCAGTGACAGTCACTGACTGAACCATACAGGAGTGCTGTGCTGTATATAGTATACATTCATTGGGTGTCGGGTCAAGCACTAGGCGTGTATCATACACTGTACAGCACTGCCGCACAGTTCAGTCAGTGGCTGGCTGGTGCAGTGTGAGGTGGGCTGTGACAGTCACAGACTGAACCATACAGGAGTGCTGTGCTGTATATAGTATACACCTACTGAGTGACGGGCCAAGCACTAGGTGTGTATCATATACTGTACAGCACTGCTGCACAGTTTAGTCAGCGGTTGTCTGGTGCAGTGTGAGGTGGGCTGCGTCAGTCACAGACTGAACTGTACAGGAGTGCTATGCTGTATATATTAAACATTCATCGAGTGACGGGTCAAGCACTAGGCATGTATCATATACTGTACAGCACTGCCGCACAGTTCAGTCAGCAGCTGGCTGGTGCAGTGTGAGGTGGGCTGTGACAGTCACAGACTGAACCATACAGGAGTGCTGTGCTGTATATAGTATACACCTATTGAGTGACGGGCCAAGCACTAGGCGTGTATCATATACTGTACAGCACTGCCGCACAGTTCAGTCAGCAGCTGGCTGGTGCAGTGTGAGGTGGGCTGTGACAGTCACAGACTGAACCATACAGGAGTGCTGTGCTGTATATAGTATACACCTATTGAGTGACGGGCCAAGCACTAGGCGTGTATCATATACTGTACAGCACTGCCGCACAGTTCAGTCAGCAGCTGGCTGGTGCAGTGTGAGGTGGGCTGTGACAGTCACAGACTGAACCATACAGGAGTGCTGTGCTGTATATAGTATACACCCATTGAGTGACGGGCCAAGCACTAGGCGTGTATCATATACTGTATAGTACTGCCACACAGTTTAGTCAGCGGTTGGCTGATGCAGTGTGAGGTGGGCTCTGACAGTCACCAGCTCTGGTCGGGTTGAAGTGAAGTTGGGTAATGGGTCATTGTTTAATGGGGTGGAGTGGTGGGGGGGTCACTTGACTACTAGGGAACGGGAAGCAGGTTTTGGTTTTTTACATGTACGATCAGGGCAGAAGGACACTTCTCCACCTAGAGATCAGGAAGATGTTTTATTTCATGATTGGAGCTGAGGAAAGGGCATCACTCCACCTAGAGATCAGGCAGATGTTTTATTTCATGATGACTGTGGCTGAGGAAAGGGCGTCACTCCACCTAGAGATCAGGCAGATGTTTCATTTCAAGATGATTGGGGCTGAGGAAAGGGCATCACTCCACTTGGAGATCAGGTAGATGTTTTATTTCATGATTGGGGCTGAGGAAAGGACATCACTCCACCTGGAGATCAGGCAGATGTTTTATTTCATGATGCTTGGGGCTGAGGATAGAGCATCACTCCACTTGGAGATCAGGCAGATGTTTTATTTCATGATTAGGGCTGAGGAAAGGACATCACTCCACCTGGAGATCAGGCAGATGTTTTATTTCATGATGATTGAGGCTGAGGAAAGGGAATCACTCCACCTAGAGATCGGACAGATGTTTTATTTCATGATGACTGGGGCTGAGAAAAGGGCATCACTCCACCTAGAGATCAGGCAGATGTTTTATTTCATGATGACTGGGGCTGAAGAAAGGGCATCACTCCACCTAGAGATCAGGCAGATGTTTTATTTCATGATGATTGGGGCTGAGGAAAGGGCGTCACTCCACCTAGAGATCAGGCAGATGTTTTATTTCATGATGATTGAGGCTGAGGAAAGGGCATCACTCCACCTAGAGATCGGACAGATGTATTATTTCATGATGCTTGGGGCTGAGGAAAGGGCATCACCCCACCTAGAGATCGGGCAGATGTTTAATTTCATGATGACTGGGGTGAGGAAAGGGCATCACTCCACCTAGAGATCAGGCAGATGTTTTATTTCATGATGACTGGGGCTGAGGAAAGGGCATCACTTCACCACTAAGCAACTGGGGCAGGTGTTTATGGGGTGGGGGGGTCACACTAGACCAACATGGTGATCGGGAAGGGGATTTTATGTTACACTGAACAAGGCTGGGGGGGGTCCCTATGCTATGGAAACAGGGCTATAGGACTCTACTTTTTGCACAGTGATTGGGGCTGGAGAGGGGGCTGGCTCGGTGCATTCTGCCAGGCACAAGCATGCAAATAGCCTATAGTGGGCATGCAGATGGCTCGTTTGCATCATGCATGCCAAATGGACTTATTTGCAAGTTTGGGCTGAATATCACCCATAGGGGCTGCGGCACATACAGGAAAGCGCCACACATTCCGCTATGGGCATTTCTCACCCCACCCCTGGATGCACTGTGTGGGACTTGGCACCCCTGCTATGCTCTGCACATCCACGGTCCAATGTTCAAATTGCACAATCTGTCTGAATACGGCATCAGAGCCAGCTGGCCCAATTTATTTGAGTGGTGCATCATTTTGTGTGTGCATCGGCTACCTCTGAATATAGGGCCCCTAGGCGCTTTGTTTTCTGTTCCTTCATCGCTTCCATTAATTTCTTATCACCTCCTAGCTATCTACCCTTCCTGCCTACTATGAACACCTTGTACTTCAAGTCTTTCTTATTTGTGTTCCTGTCGGATCACCTTCTTATTGTCTCTTTCTAGCATCCCTTCATCTTCTCATGACATGTTCCTATTAATTGCTACCCCTCCTCCTTACTCCCTCTCATATGTCCTTTTTTTTAATTACTTTGTAGCTTATACAGACTCTTATCTCAGGGCTTTATTGCTCTGTATTCCTTTCTACACTTCTGAGCTTCACACTGCCTACCATTCTACCCTTCCTGTAATTCTCTTCAATTATTTTTGTGTTTGCTTGCGCATGTGCAAAAACATAATATGCCGTGTCAAGGTTTCTGGAGATGTGGTACCCTGTCTTCAATTCCCTCACTGTGTTTGCAGGCACCACCACGTTCGCCAATAGAATGCTGCAGCTGTCTATGGCAGCAGTTGAAAATGCAGTGCCGTACAGTTGAAAGGAGAGAGCCACTTCAGTGAGCACGATCAATATAACAAACACTCCTCTACACAGCACCTTCCAGGTGCCACACTGGGAGCCCACCTCAGTGTGGCGAAAATTATTATGGCCCGACAGGGTGCCCAACTCCCTCGTGCCATGCCCCCAACAGCCCTCCAACTGCCACGCTGGGAGCCCACCCCAGTGTGGCAAACGTCCCGCATCATCTTCCAGAAAAAAAAATAAAGTCCCTCGGTGGTCTCCTGCCCCCCCAACCTGCGCCCACCCTCTGTGCACCCTGCCACCCGACATCCCCCCCTCACCCCATACTTACCTCCGGAGTCCGGCGCGATGATCTTCAGTGGACCGGGAACACATCTGCACTCTTCAAAGCTGACAGAGAACTGAGGAAATACCGGTAAGCTGTATAATGGAATAAATAGGGTTTTTTCAACTTTGATGCATATCTCAGGCATTTTTTGGAATTTTGGCACCAAATTTTAAACATGGGGTTTCTGGGACCCCTCCTCATGAATTCTGGAACTGTCATGGTGTTAATCAGGCACGAAAGGTTGATTTCACGGTCAATGCACAAAATCACCTTTTGGGACTGATTAATGAAACAACAGTGCCAGTGTTCATAAGGTGGGCTCTCAAAAAGCCTATGTTGCAAATTTGGTGAAAAAATTCCTAAAAATGACTGTTTTACGAGCGTGCATTGTGCAGTTCCTACATACACTGTAAGTTCACTAATTTTTAATATTTGCACTCTATATTTTCAACATTGCCATTTTACCACACTTCCTTATGAGCAATACAGCTGTCATTTTTCATATCTCGCCCAAAATGTGTTTCCGCATGTAGCACACAATGGTGCAGTCGGTGTGCAAAATCAATGTTTGGGACAGATTAATAAAATCACAGTGACACTGTTCATGAGCAGAGGTCTTAAAATGGCTATGTTGGCAATTTGGTGACAAAAGTCCATAAAATGACTGTGTTACGAGCAAGCATTGCGCAGTTTCCATGCATCCTCGTAAGTTCATGAAATTGTAATATTTTCAGTCCAGATTTTCACCACTGGCATTTTTCCACACTTCCTTATGAACAGTACGGCTGCCATTTTTCACAACATGGCTGGAATGTGTTTTCACACTTTCAGCTCAGAAATGCGTGGTCACTGTGGGAAATCATTGTTCGGGATAGATTAAGAAAATCACAGTGACACTGTTCATGAGCGGAGGTCCCAAAATGCCTGTGTTGACAATCTGCTATAAAAAATCCCCAAACTAATTACATTACGGGTGTGCATTGCGCACTTTCTACGCAAACTCGTGACTTCACCATTTTTTTTTATTTTTTTTTTTTTACTATTTTCACTGCAGATTTTCAACATTGCCATTTGTTACACCTCCCCATGAACAGTACAGCTGTCAGTTTTCACGTCCTGTTTGAAATGTGTTTTCGCACCCATGGTGCCAAATGCAATAGTCACTCTGCAAAATCAGCTTTCAGCAAACAAACTGATATTGCCACTGTTCATAATGTAGGGGTCACAAAAAAGCTGTGTTGAAAATTTGGAGTGAAAATACCAAAAAACACCTGAGGCGATAGGGTTTGCAACCATAACACCCCACCCTGTAGAGACTGACAGGCATCATGGGTGTGACTTGGGATTGTTGCCTGTAACACTCATACCATTCCACCCCTATCTACACCCTGCAGCCAGTGAGAGGCATGGAGGTGTGCCTTGGACTCTTCGGCCCCAAAGTTCACCCCATTCTCCTATACTGCACCCATCTCACCGTATTTCTTGATGGAATGGGATGAGCATAAGGGTCAAAGACCCCAAGGCATACCGTGACACTTCTCAGTGTCTGCAGAGTAGGGTGTGGTGAAATGGCATTTCCATTAAGCCTGATGACCCAAAGGCATACCCCAATGCCTGTCACTCTCTGCAAGGTGGTGGTGGGGTTGGCTTCAGTTCAATACATCACTGCCATTCCTATTATGCAGCTCTCTAACTCCTACACTACCAATGCCAATGCCAGCAAGCAAACATTCGGCATTGACAAATGCTTGTTATACTTTGCTTCACAGCATATTAACTCATTGATGCCTCAGAAGCTCTTTGAGATTTCCACCACTTATTGCCTGTATACTTGTAACAGTGCATCCTGGAGCTTTCTGAGCAAAATCAAGCCACAATCAGCATGCCACAAACAAATGTGAATAACCCATGAACCGTAAGTGCTACACACAAAGTACGAGTGGCAAAGTTGGTCAGCACAAAATCGTCTTTCTAATAGTGCTATGCAGTAAATTATAAGTAGTTTCAATTTTTCTATATGACTTGAAATGGTGAAACATTTTTTTCCAATAAAAAATGCACATAAACCATTTTTTGTGGAGAGATATGCAACATATCAACACCAAATTAAGCATACAAACATTAGATGGTGGTACAAAATAGATTTTGTAGTAAAAAGCAATTTTTCTAATATGATACATGTATTTTCCCATTTTATTCAAGTTGGCTAGGTGAGGCTTGAGAGACAAATGTCAGCCACACACACCATACCACACAAAACTGCATCTATCTTCTAAAGTAAACCTGACAAACTCAAAGTATCAGCGGCAGAGTTGTTCGGTGGAAAAATGATCTTTCCAATGGTGCTATGCAAATAACTATCAGTAATTCCTTTTTTTCTATATTACTTGAAATTGCAAAAACAGGATTTTTTTCCAATAAAAAAGGCAATGTAAACCATTTTTTGTGCCAAAACATGTAACCTATCAGCACCAAGGTAAGAATACATACATTAGATGGAGGCACAAAATAGATTTTGTAGTGAAAAGCAATTTTTCTAATATGATACATGTATTCCCCCCCCCTTTTATTCAAGTTGGCTAGGTGAGGCTTGAGAGACAAATGTCAGCCACACACACCATACCACACAAAAATGTGTCTACCTTCTGAAGTGTACCCGACAGACACAAAGCATCAGCAGCAGAGTTGTTCAGCTCAAAATTACCTTTCCAGTGGTGTTATACAGTCAATTCTACTCAGTATATTTTGTTATACTAGCTGAAATAGCAAATGAGTATTTTTTTTCAGCAAAACTAAACAACGGCAAACATTTGTTGGTGGGAAACATGTAATGTTTCAACACCAAATTAGGTGTCCATACCAGTGAAACTGGTATGACACTATATGTGTACTAAAAAACTATTTTTCTAGAGTAAAAAAAAAATCCCCTTTTTATATTGATTGTGCATATGCTCAAGAAACATATTGCTACAGTTTTCTCAGAAGCAGGTTGTGGAGGCACGGCACTGTTGTGGCCAATGCCCCCACAGCCTGCAAAAGCTTATCCAGCACCCCCAATGCCATGCGCCTGCTACTGACACTAGTTCAGCCAGGTGCCACCAACTGAGATGTTTTAGCCACTGCAATCAGGGGCCGTCTCGTCACTGCAGCACATCCACTGCAACAGAGGAAGCGATCCTCATTGCAGGCTGTTGCTGACGGGCACTGGCTCCCCATCAGCATGCTGCCTCCCCCAATTTGTTGTGGGTGCCAAGGGGATGCCAAATCCCCCAGCTTATGTCCTCCCCCCACTTCAGTGTTTGTTGATGGGGGTGACCAATCCCTGTCAGCATATCCCCCCCATTTCTTGTATGCTGATGGGGTGCCCAATCCCTGTCGGCATGATGTGCCCCCCTTTTGTGTGCCAATGGTGGTGCCCAATCCCCCATCAGCTGCAGCTGCCCCAAAAGAGTTGTTGGCACACTGAGGCCCACCCCAGTGTGCCACATGCCTAAAAGAAAAAATGGTCTCAGCCTTTCTTTTTTATTTTCTTCCCTGTTAAAAAAAAAAGGCCCTCATGCGTCTCTCTGCCCCACAGCCCACCCACCCATTAGCACCTGCCTCCCCACCCCTCACCCCATACTAACCTCAGACTCCAGCAGACGATCTTCGTGGACCGGAACACGTCTTCACTCTTCAAAGCCGACCGCGAACTGAGGAAATGCCGGTAAGCTGTATAATGGAATAAATAGGGTTTTTTCAACTTTATTGCATATCTTGGGTATTTTTTGGAATTCTGGCACCAAATTTTCAACATGGGATTTCTGGGACCCCTCCTCATGAATTCTTGAACTGTCATGGTGTTGATCGGCCTCCAAAAGGTGATTTCGCTGTCACTGCATGGAATCACCTTTCGGGGCTGATTAATGAAACAACTGTGCCAGTGTTCATGAGGTGGGCTCTCAAAAAGCCTATGTTGCAAATTTGGTGGCAAAAATCCAAAAAATGACTGTTTTGCGAGCGTGCATTGCGCAGTTGCTACGCACACTCATAATTTCACAAATTTGTAATATTTTCATGCCAGATTTTCAACATTGGCAGTTTTTCACATCTCCTTATGAACAGTACAGATGTCATTGTTTACGTCCTGGCCAAAATGTGTTTTCGCACTTCCAGCGCGGAATAGCATGATCGCTGTGGGAAATCAGTGTTCGGGACAGATTAAGAAAATGACAGTGACACTGTTCATGAGTAGAGGTCCTAAAATGCCTATGTTGAACATTTGGTAACAATACTCCATAAAATGACTGTGTTATGAGCGTGCGTTGTGCAGTTTGCATGCACGCTCGTAACTTAGCGAATTTATATTATTTTCACTCCAGATTTTCAACAGTGTCATTTTCCCACACCTACTTATGAACAGTACAGCTGTCATTTTTCACATCCTGACCAAAATGTGTTTTCATAGTTCCAGTGCAGAATAATGAATTAGTTGTGGGAAATCAGTGTCGAGACAGATTAAGAAAATGACAGTGGCACTGTTCATGAGCAGAGGTCCTAAAATCCCTATGTTGAAAATTTGGTGACAAAACTCCATAACATGACTGTGTTACAAGCGTGCTTTTAATTGTTTCCATGCACCTTTGTAATTTCGCAAATTTGTAATATTTTCACACCACATTTTCAACAGTGGCATTTTTTTTCACACTTCCTTATGAGCAGTACAGCTGTCATTTTTTACATCCTGGCTAAAATATGTTTTTGCACTCCTGCCAGAGAATAGCCGCGGTCGCTGTGGGAAATCAGTGTTTGGGACAGATTAAGATCGACCAAGTGGGGGGGGTGACAGAGCTCAACTGAGCTGTGTCAGGACTGCTGCAGATTTGTTTGTGAGCAGACAAAGGCCCCAACACAAGAGTCCAGTACAAAAGGGCAGCCTGCAGCACTGGAAGAAACAGAATGAGAGAGCTAGTGAGGGAGGGGTGAGGCAAACTCACCGGGCATGTCAGAACTGCTGCAGATTTCTTTGTGGGCAGAAAAAGGCGTCAATGCAGGCAGGGGCCCAGTACAAAAGGCCAGCCTGCAGCACTGGGAGAAACAGTACGAATGAGAGAGGCAGGGGGACTGAGTGAGCTCAACGGAGCTCTATCAGGACTGCTGCAGATTTCTTTGTGGGCAGAAAAAGGCACCAATGCAGGCAGGAGCACCATACAACAGGGCAGTTTGCAGTTCTTTGTGGGCAGAAAAAGGCACCAATGCAGGCAGGAGCACCATACAACAGGGCAGTTTGCAGTGCCAGGACAAACAGAATGAGTGCATGAGAGAGGGAAACTGAGCGACTTCAATGGAGCTCTGTCCGGACAGCTGTGGATTTCTTTGTGGACAGACAAAGGTGCCAATGCAGCCAGGAGCCCCGTACAAAAGCGCAGCGCCAAGAGAAACAGAACAAGCGAGTGACAGAGCGGTAGTGAGCGAGCTCAACAGAGCTCTATTGTGACTGCTGCGCATTTCTTTGTGGGCAGAAAATGCATCAATGCAGGCAGGAGCCCAGTACAAACGGCCAGCTTGCAGCGCCGGCAGAAACTGAATGAGTGAGTGAGAGAGGGGGAGTGAGCAAGCTCAATGGGTGTGTCAGGACTGCTTCAGATTTCTTTCTGGCCAGAAGAAGCCACCAAAGCAGGCAGGAGCTCAGTACAAAAGGGCAGCCTGCAGCGGCGGGAGACACAGAACGAGCGAGTGAGGGAGGGGGAGTGAGGGAGCTCTATGGAGCTCTGTTGGGACTGCTGCAAATTTCTTTGTGGGCAGAAGAAGGTAGCAATGCAGGCAGGAGCCCTGTTGAAAAGGGCAGCCTGTAGCACCTGCAGAAATGAAATAAGCGAGTGAGAGAAGGGGAGTGAGCGAGCTCAACAGAACTTTGTCAGAACTGCTGCTGATTTCTTTGTGGACAGAAAAAGGTGGCAACAGAGGCAGAAGCCCAGTACAAAAGGGCAGCCTGCAGCACCTGGAGAACCAGAATAAGTGAGTGAGATGGGGGGAGTGAGCGACCTCAACGGAGCTCTGTTGGGACAGCTGTGGATTTCTTTGTGGCAGAAAAAGCCACCAACACAGGCAGGAGCCCAGTACAAAAGGGCAGCTTGCAGCACCAGGAGAAACAGAACGATCGAGTGAGAGAGGGGGAGTGAGCCACCTCTACAGAGCTCTGTCAGGACAGCTGCAGATTTCTTAGTGGGAAGAACAAGGTGCCAGTACAGGCAGGAGCCCAGTACAAAACAGCAGCCTGTAGCACCGGGAGAAACAGACTGAGCGAGTGACAGAGGGGCAGTGAGCAAGCCAGTATAGTGTCATGCTCATGTAACTGTGTTAGTTTCGGTTGTGGCCATTCGCACTCTCTATTCCAAAGGAATTACCACCCTGTAGGGGTACAAAAGGAAGGAACTCTTGGAGCGGGTTCTGCCCCTAGAGGTACCACGGGACGGTTCCCATGACTAAAGGTACCTTAGGAATCCCCCTAAGGAGAGAGCACTGCCGCTGGAGGAGGAGGAGGGGAGGATGGTGGGGCAAAGACAAAATGCTTCACAGTGAGGCTGAGAGGAACTGCTTATATAGCTCAGGAAGTGGGAGTGGCTGGCTGCTTGGTCACCAAACTACAGGCAAAGCCTTTCAGTTCACTGACCTACACAGCCAGTATAGTTATGCTTATGTAACTGTGTTAGTTGTGGCTGTGGCCGTTCACACTCTCTATTCCAGAGGAATTACCACCCTGTAGGGGTACGAAAGCAAGGAGCTCTCGGAGAGGGTTACGCCCCTAGAGGTGCCATGGGACGGTTCCTGTGGCTAAAGGTACCTTAGCAATCCCCAAAAGAAATGTAATTGTATCATCCCCAACAGGAGGCAGCACGATGCACATGAGCAAGCAGCAACAGTGACGTAGCTGCAGCAACAGTGACGTAGCTGCAGCAACAGTGACGTAGCTGCAGTAACAGTGACGTGGCTGCAGTAACAGTGCTGTAGCTGCAGTAACAGTGACGTAGCTGCAGTAACAGTGACGTAGAGCAGTAACAGTGCCGTAGCTGCAGTAACAGTGCCGTAGCTGCAGTAACAGTGACGTAAAGCAGTAACAGTGCCGTAGCTGCAGCAACAGTGACGTAGCTGCAGTAACAGTGACGTAGCTGCAGTAACAGTGCCGTAGCTGCAGCAACAGTGACGTAGCTGCAGTAACAGTGACGTAGAGCAGTAACAGTGCCGTAGCTGCAGTAACAGTGCCGTAGCTGCAGCAACAGTGCCGTAGCTGCAGTAACAGTGATGTGGCTGCAGTAACAGTGCCGTAGCTGCAGTAACAGTGCCGTAGCTGCAGTAACAGGGACGTAGCTGCAGTAACTGTGGCGTGGCACTGCAGTAACAGTGGCGTGGCTGCGGTAACAGTGCGTGGCTGCGGTAACGGTGGCGTGGCTGCGGTAACTGTGCGCGGCTGCGGTAACAGTGGCGTAGCTGCAGTAACAGTGACGTAGCTGCAGTAACAGGGATGTAGCTGCAGTAACTGTGCCGTAGCTGCAGTAACAGTGATGTAGCTGCAGTAACAGTGCCATAGCTGCAGTAACAGTGCCGTAGCTGCAGTAACAGTGCCGTAGCTGCGGTAACGGTGACGTGGAAACGGTAACAGTGCCGTGGCTGCGGTAACAGTGCGTGGCTGCAGCAACAGTGGCGTAGCTGCGGTAACGGTGACGTAGAAGCGGTAACGGTGCCGTGGCTGCGGTAACAGTGCGTGGCTGCAGCAACAGTGCCGTAGCTGCGGTAACAGTGATGTGGCTGCGGTAACAGTGCGTAGCTGCGGTAACGGGGCGTAGCTGCGAGTAACTGTGGCGTAGCTGCGGTAACGGTGGCGTGGCTGCGGTAACAGTGGCGTGGCTGCGGTAACGGTGCCATAGCTGCAGTAACAGTGGCGTAGCTGCAGTAACTGTGCGCGGCTGCGGTAACAGTGACGTAGCTGCGGTAACAGTGGCGTAGCTGCGGTAACAGGGATGTAGCTGCGGTAACTGTGCACGTGGCTGCAGTAACAGTGCGTAGCTGCGGTAACGGTGCCATAGCTGCGGTAACAGTGCCGTAGCTGCGGTAACGGTGCCGTAGCTGCGGTAACAGTGGCGTGAAGCGGTAACAGTGCCGTAGCTGCGGTAACAGTGCCGTAGCTGCAGCAACAGTGACGTAGCTGCAGTAAAAGTGCCGTGGCTGCAGTAACAGTGCCGTAGCTGCAGTAACAGTGCCGTGGCTGCAGTAACAGTGACGTGGCTGCAGTAACAGTGATGTAGCTGCAGTAACTGTGCCGTAGCTGCAGTAACAGTGACGTAGCTGCAGTAACAGGGATGTAGCTGCAGTAACTGTGCCGTAGCTGCAGTAACAGTGCGTAGCTGCAGTAACAGTGACGTAGAGCAGTAACAGTGCCGTAGCTGCAGTAACAGTGCCGTAGCTGCAGTAACAGTGACATAGCTGCAGTAACAGTGCGTGGCTGCAGTAACAGTGACGTGGCTGCAGTAACAGTGCCGTGGCTGCAGTAACAGTGACGTAGCTGCGGTAACTGTGCGTGGCTGCGGTAACAGTGACATAGCTGCGGTAACAGTGGCGTAGCTGCAGTAACAGTGGCGTGGCTGCGGTAACGGTGCGTGGCTGCGGTAACGGTGCCGTGGCTGCGGCAACGGTGACGTGGCTGCGGTAACGGTGGCGTAGCTGCGGTAACAGTGGCAGGCGTAACGGTGCCGTGGCTGCGAGTAACAGTGCCGTGGCTGCGGCAACGGTGGCGTAGCTGCGGTAACAGTGACGTGGCTGCAGTAACAGTGACGTGGCTGCGGTAACAGTGCCGTAGCTGCAGTAACTGGCGTAGCTGCAGTAACTGTGCCGTAGCTGCAGTAACAGTGACGTAGCTGCAGTAACAGGGATGTAGCTGCAGTAACTGTGCCGTAGCTGCAGTAACAGTGACGTAGCTGCAGTAACAGTGCCATAGCTGCAGTAATAGTGCCGTAGCTGCAGTAACAGTGACGTAGCTGCAGTAACAGTGACATAGCTGCAGTAACTGCAACACAGCAGTACAGAAGAATAGTGATGGCTTGCATTGAGGAAGGGGATCCCCTAAGGAGAGAGGGAACGGCAGGACATCCTCCACCTCCATCCAACAACGGAACCTACCTAAGGAAACTAGGGGAAACAACTATGCTAACCAAGTGTTATGACCTGAGACAATGGAGGAGAGAAAAAAACCCTTTGAGGAGGAAATCTCTGGGGATCCAAGGCCTAGGTCGTCTTCCCTCCAGGCTTGGGAAAATGTATTTAGTGACAGTTCTGCAGCTGCAATTTGGAAAACTCAACTAAAGGGAGGTGGAAAATATTCCAATTTGGAGAAAGGTTCTCACTTAAACCCTCTAGTGGGAACATCGTGGAAGAGTGCGAGAAAACTCTGCAACAATACGAGCATCCAAGGTGCAGGAGGAGAGCAACAACTGCTGAGGCACTCACCTGGCCTACCCACCCTAAATCAAACCAGGTGAACCAGAGGCAGTTGTGGGGAGAATGCGGTGAAGGTGCCTTGCTAGGGAAACCACTAAAGTCAATGGCCAACCGTTATAGTGGAACACTAGAGCCAAAGGAGATCGTCGTAACCACCCTTCACCGCTAGTCTTAAATTCTACACCAGGAGCTGCTGTCGCGTAGCAGGCAGCTAAAGCCAAGCCTGGGGTGAGGACATTCCCAGCTATGGGCCAGGTGAGAAGGATCCTGCCCCAAGCTGGACACGTTCAATGATGCGGACTAAATGCAGAGCGAGACTGTCAGCTGCAGGAACCTGCGCCAGATTAGAATGGCTGGCATGCCCCAGAATTGACTGACAGCTGTAAAGCTGGTAAGCTGAATGAGCACGGTGTGCTGAGATTGTAATGAGCATTGAGTGCTGAGACCTTACAAGGTTGAATGCAGATTGAGAGCTGTAGAATCCCAAGGTGGAAGCCAAGGGGATGGCACTAGGCATGAAGCAATGGTTTGCATAAGCAAGGAGCAACGGTTGCATAAGCAAGTGTGGACCTGATAGGTCAGTAAGCAGTAGTAGTAATAGGTGGACTTGCATAACAACTGTATAGCAAGTAAACAGCACTGAGCTAGGGGTAAGCCAGCCAGACATGAATAGCCAAATCAAGATGAATAAACTCTGAGGATTTTCTGCGGTGAAGACAGGATGTAGAACAGAATTAATTAACCACATAGGCCACGACCCCCCAAACACCTCCCAGTCCCCACCATAGGACAAACAAGGAAGCGATGAAAGGCCGAGAACCACATGCAGATATAAAGCTAATTTACTAGCCTCAGCAGGAGCTTCAGCTAACCTCAGAGTAAACAAGGTACAATAGCAATGGGTGTAAGCAATGCTGCAGCAGGAAGCAAGTAGGCCTCTACAGCAGTAGTAAACACATGAGTACACTGAGTTGTAAGTGCAAATAAAGGAGGCATAATGCTCTTAAGCATTGTCAAACAGGCAGTGCAATGAGATTGCAGTAATGAGGTAAGTAGAACAAGCATGAGTAAGCTGTATAGCTAGGTTCAAGTAATCTGAGTCAGGTGAGAGCAATAAATATGCCACATGGACCAGCTATAGTTGAGTAACTGAAAGCTAGCATTATAAGCTCTGAATAGCAGTATGCTAAGAGCCTAGAAAAGCCCCCCCCCCAAAAAAAGGAAGGAAGCACACACAACTGAAAGCAAAATACAAACCAAAGCAGGAAGACAAACACAGAAGCCCTGCAGAATCAAGCAGGGGGGGTTATAACCAGGGAGGCCCGACCAGCTCAGGGAACAAGTCTTCGGCTGCAAAGGCAAAATGCTTCACAGTGAGGCTGAGAGGAACTGCTTATATAGCTCAGGAAGTGGGAGAGGCTGGCTTCTTGGTCACCGAACTACAGGCAAAGCCTTTCAATTAATCTAGGCGCTTTGCTGCTCCCTTAGGGACAAATGTCAGCCATGCACAGCAATCCCTAAACAACTGCGAATACCTCAATGTATGCATGATATACACAAACTATATGTGTCAAACTTGTTCAGCACATTGTTTCCTTTCTAATGGGGCTGTGCAATCAATTCTGAATTTTGTGTGCTAGTTGAAATACCAAAACAGTATGTTTTTGATGAAAACCAAGCAACATGAGCACACCAATCCTGACACTAAAAGTAGTTACTTGTTTTTAACCACTGTAGTCACTCATACACAATGTGCCATCGACATGCGTGCAGTTCTGGAGACCACACCTCAAGAAGGACATAGCACTGCTGGAGAGCGTCTAGAGAAGGGCAACCAGGATGACTCAGGGCATGAGAGAATGGACCTATGAGGAAAAGCTGGACAAACTGGGCTGTACTCACTGGAGAAGAGAGATGAGGGACATGATAGGGGTCTTCAAAATGTGAAAGGGATAAACAGGGGTGGAGCCAAAGAAATGTTCAGGCTAAAGAAAGGGGATACAACCAGGGGGCATGCATGGAAGCTAGAGAGGGGAAATTACAGGGGAGAATGTAGAAGACATTACTTCACTGAGAGGGTGGTGGGGCCATGGAATGCACTGCTCGGGAGTCTGGTGGAGGAGAACACAGTGGAAGGCTTCAAGAGGGGGTGGGACAGGTGCATGGGTAAACTGAAGCTGAAGAGGACCCTCTCTGGGGCTAGGGGTTGGGGGAGAGAGAGAGCGGCCAATAGGGGCTGACTACCGAGCAGACACGAAAAACTGTCAGGCCTATTCTGATGGCTTTTAGTATGTTAGTATATGTGGATACCTCCTAAACTATAAGACACACACACACAGGGTATGGACGACAAAGTTGTCAGCAATAAATAACCTGATGGTCCTAGGCAAGGAATTATTAGCCATTCTTTCCAATAGTCCTATGCCAAAGGCACTGCGAATCTATTTTTCATGTTAAAAACATGGAACCTGGGGTCACGTGATGGCAGCCTAGACGGAGACATTCGCTTCCCGGAGCTCCGCGCTCATTCTCCCAATTTCGGTCGGTAATTGCGGCATTTACGATCCAAAACCCGTCCCAGCTGAGCAAAACGTGGTGAATTCTCCCCGGCTTTAGCGACTATCGGTTTGATGGATGCTTTCATGAAAAAAGCACCCCGTGGCATTCCCTTCCTGGGCGCCGAGAAGAAGGCATAAAGCGGGCCAAGCAGCAGGCAGCTAGTGTTCTGAAGATAGCCACACCAGAGGCTGCCTTGTCAGAAGCCAGGTTTCTGGAGATCATGCAACCCCTCCAGACGTCCATCAAGTCAATTTCCGAGGATCTGCATGATATTAAAGGTGCTGTGGATGTACTATCTAGGAGGGTTGGGGACTCGGAAGTTAAGATCATTTCTATGGAGAAGAAACAGGAAAGGAGCGAGTCTGAGTTTATTAATATGAGGCACAGAATGAAAAAGTTAGAAGAGAAGCTGGAGGACTTGGAAGGCCACAGTAGAAGGAATAACCTAGTTATTATTGGGTTGCCAGAAAAGGAAGAAGGAAATGTTATAATCACTTTTTTACAGAAACTCTGCTGCAAAATAGCTGGTGCTCCTCCTGGGGAAGGGGAGTATATCATCGAGAGAGCCCACCGAGCACTACGTCTGCCCCCGACCCAGGGTCAGCCACCAAGGCCAATAATATTGAAATTTTTGAATTTTCTGGGCAGGCAGCATGTTTTCTCTAAGGCGAGGGAGGCAAAGGAGCTGACATGGGAAGGTAAGAGGATTCGCATTACGCAGGACCTGCCATACTCGGTGAGAGTTCGTAGACAAGAGTTGCACCCGGTTATATCTAAATTGGTGGCGGCTTCCAAGCCATTCAGGGTGAAGTACCCTGCCATATTGATGGTAAAACATGAGGACAAATGGTTGACATTCGACTCCCCAGCGCAGGCTACACAGGAGCTGAAGGTTATCTTCCCAGACCTTTACAAATGATTCTGTGTTAGGAGGATTTCTTGGCTGAGGGGCTGTGAGTGCAGATATAGCTGTCTGTCTCAAGGGTCCAGAGGGCAATTTTTGACACGTGGGCCGTGCCATCTGTGATAATCAACTGAGGAATGCTATCTCAGAAATTCGGTGGCGATTACTAGCCCTGTGACTACTGATTATTGTTGGCCGTCTTAGACTGTGCAAAATAGTACGGAGTTGTTTATGATGGCAATCCTAGAAATGGACAGAGTTGACCTGGGTTATCTATTTTCGCATGGACACTGACCTGATCGATCTCTGCTGCTCGATGTATAAACCCCTCGTTTTGGGTCACTGGAATCGATGTCGAGGAATGGTCTGGATTCGTACCGCTTTATGACATGAGCCTGCTCATCTTCGGTAGATGGATTTATTTGGCACGATGCAACATATATCAGTTCCTTTGTTCCCTGGGTGAGGTCACGCTTTGGATGTTCGGATATTGACAATGGAAAGAATAATGGCCTTATAATGTGGCTTAATCGACACCATGGTGACTGCATGGAGGCCTGATGGGCTCTATGTTGCTTTCATATTGTGGCATTTGAACACTGAGTTACCTAATATACATTAGACTTATCGGCAGGGCCTAAACCTGCAGGACTTCCCTTCCCTTTCCTCCCCTTTTCTCCTCCCCTCCTTTTTTTTTCTTCTCTCCTCTTCCAGGAACTGGTTGTTTATTCGAGGGGTTATTAATTTGGGCCTTGAATTATTAATGTGGCCGAGATGTGTATAGTTAATGACTCAAGTTGTTCTTGCGGTTAGGGTTAGCTCAAGTATATTGGGGCAGGCATTTACATTTACATAGTCAGGATTATGTTCTATTATCAAAATTTGTCTGTTGTTAGAGGGTAGTTTTGCAATGATCATGGGTGGGGGTGGGCTCCGGGGTGGGGTTGAGTAGTTTGGGCTGTTAGTAGTGAATCACGTGGTCTGAATATTTAGGAGGACAGTTTCTTTTGGAACTGGGGTATGTGCGTGCTTGTGGAGGGGGCTTTAGTTGGGGATATTGGTATCGGTATTTGGGGGTGTTTGGGTCATGGGTCAGTATGAGTCGATTGGACTCCAGGGAGGAGGGGTGGGGTTCAAGGTTACACATTGTCTGGATTTATTATGGACTTCTTAAGTCAGGGGGTTTGTATGTGCCTAAATAGCGCTGTAACACGATGACTGAAACTTTCTTTGCATCAACTATTGAGCTTGATGGTGGCATAATAAAACTTCGTATAAATTCATTAGTTGGAATGTTAAAGGAGCCAAGGATAGGGTCAAGAGACAAATTATATTAAGGCACCTTCGTCAATTGGCAGCACAAATTGCCTTTCTGCAAAGAGACACACCTGAAGGGATATTCATTACTTCAGAGAGGGCATGGGTAGGGCAAGTTTTCGGGGCTGGGATATCCATGAATAGGGAAGGGGTTGTTATCCTTATAGCTAGGAATACTCCTTTCAAATTGGTGGAAGAGTTTTGGGACCCGGAAGGTCGATACATCATTACACATGGTCTGCTAGAGTCTCACCCGATATTATTGGGCTCAGTATACGGCCCCAATTGTGATTCCCCAGACTTTTTTAAGCGATTACTAAATATGGTAGTATCCAACCCAGAGAAGCTTACAGTCTTAGGAGGGGATTGGAATCTAGTTCTTCAGAATGATCTGGATAGATCATGTAAAGAGAGGCGAGGTTTAACGCCTGCACAAAGGGCGTTGAAGGATCTCATCAGTAAGGCCGCCCTGGTTGATGTTTGGCGTGTAATTAATCCTATGTCACGTCAATACACCTTTTTCTCTGCCGCACACAAGACGTATTCATGAATAGACTATATTTTAGTTAGCTTGCTTGCAATGCCTGGGGTAACACGGGCCGAGATAACTACCAGAGTAATATCTGATCATGCGCCAGTCAGTCTGGAATACCGGTTAGCCATGGGGCCCAGGTGGTCTCCACAATGGAGGTTAAATTGCCAGATGTTGAAGGAGGAATCCTCGCTGAAGCACATTCTGGACTTCATCAAAGACTTCCTGGAAAGTAATCAAGGCTCAGTGGTTCAAAAGGACCTAATCTGGGCTGCCTTAAAGTGCTCCTTGAGGGGAGAACTGATTAAAATGGCCTCTAATAAGAAACATAGGCAGCAGGCGCAATTAGATTCCCTGCTAGGTTCAATTAGGGTGGTAGAAAGTAACTTATCCCGTGTCTCGACTGCGGAAGATTGGGCAAGGCTTCATCAGTTGCAGGCTCAATATGCGAGTCTAATATCACAGAAGGCGGAGCTGGCCCTTTTGAGGACTAGGCTTCAATATCTAGATATAGGGGAGAGAGCGGGGAAATTGCTCGCTATGCGCATCCGCCAATTAGACTCTTCCCATTTCATAGCGGGAATACGCAAGGGGCATGGGGAGCAGGCTTGCATGGATCCAGGGGAAATGGCGAATGCCTTTGGCTTGTATTTTCAGGAGTTATATGCGGTTGACCCAGAGATTAAACCTTCGGCGGATGACAGGCTATTTCTCAGGTCCGTGGAGCTACTAAAAATAACGGAGGGAGATGCAGCCTTTCTGAGTGCTCCAACTACGGTTTTAGATATCCAGCAGGCCATCCAACAAATGCCTTTAGACAGGTCCCCTGGCCCGGACGGGTTCCTAGTAATTTTTACAAGGTTTGCTGTTAGCTATATCCCCAATTTTAAAGGAGGTTTTCAGTATTGGTTTGATAATGGGTTATCAGATCCTAGTTTCCTGGAGGGCGATTTCTTTAATTTTAAAATAGGGAAGGACCCTCTCAGTATGGATAGTTATTGGCCTATCTCCTTCTAAATCACGGACATCAAAATTCTAGCAAAATCTTAGCTAACAGGTTATCAATGTTATGGACAAGTTGGTTAGTAGGGAACAAGTGGGTTTTATGAGGGGGAGATCGCCCCAAGATCATATGAGGAAGTTAATGCACCTGATTACTACTGTTAAGGATGCCAAGATCCCAGCAATACTTATTTCATTAGATGCCGAAAAGGCATTCGATAGGGTATGCTGGGATTACTTATTTGCTGCTCTGTCTGCCTTTGGTTTACCCGACGTGTTCCTGAGATGGGTCCAAATCCTATATTCTTTCCCTTCTGCCAGAGTAAAATGTAACAGGTTTATGTCACTGGTCGTAAAGCTGGAGCGAGGCACGAGGCAAGGTTGTCCCTCCCGTTACTATTCAACCTATACTTAGAGCCTTTATTGCATAGATTGGCTAGAAACTGTTTGATTAAGGGTATACAGGTGGGGATGCCAGATACATGTATTCGGTATATGCAGATGATATACTATTACATGTTGAAGACCCAGAGACCTCGGTTCCAGCTATCTTGGAGAAATAGATTCCTTTCCAAAATATCTTACTACAAGTTAAATCGCATGCAACGAAGATTCTCCCTTAAATACCAATGTTAGGAAGGCTGATTTGTCATCGTTTGGCTTCTGTTGGGAGGCAAAGTCACTACGTATCTAGGGATAAATATTAGCACAGGACTGAATCACATGATCAAAAATAACCTGAGTAGTCTAGTTAAAACCATTACTGGAGATATGGATAGGTGGAGATTGCTCTCTTTGTCACTTTGGGTAGGCTGAATGTCATAAAATGAATATTCTGCCCAGATTATTATACCCTTGGGTATGCTGGCCGTATACCTCCGAAGATGTGGTTTACCAACTTACAGAGGCGTTCAACCTATTTATTTGGAAGGGGAAAAGGGCACGCAGGTCCTATATTAAATTAACAGCCCCGAAGTTAAAGGGAGGATTAGCTGCTCCCTCTCTCTTTCTATATTATGTCACGCAGCATGTAAGCAAGCTGGTCTACTGGAGTGCAAGGAGCGTCTAATCGACTTACTTGCCTTTATGGGTTGACATAGAGCGAGGGCTGGCGAAGAGGGTGAGCTGCTCTCTATGGGCCCTGTTATATGCCTCTCCGTCGGCTATACCCAAACCTTTGAAAAACAACCCTATGGGATGGTCGTTAAAGGCCTTTCAGCAGTTGCAAAACTACCTCGCAGTTAAATGGCATCTATCTATCAACCAACCCATTTTTGAAAACCCCCACATTAGGGTTGGGGGTAAGACCCTGTCCGCCGCATTTTGGCCTCAGGTAAGCCACCTTAGAATCTCAGATTTTTGGGTGAATGGGGGACCTCGGTCTTTTGATCAGTTGGTGAATGTTTTCGGAGTTGCGGGTCAGGACCTCTTTAAGTGGCTGCAAATTAGTAAGACCCTAACATCTATTTTTTCTCAGAGGGCTCTAGTTGACTATGGGGACAGAGATGCCGACATACTTTTCACCATAGCCTCTCAACCAAGTTCAGTCTCTAAGGTATACAAAACACTTCAGGAATGGGACACAGACTTCCTCTAAGGGGTAAGTTTTTATTGGACGAGGGAGCTAGGAATATCTGAGGTACCCAATCTCTGGAAGAAGTTGTAGTTTACAATGTATAAATATGTAAAACAAGACAGATTGAGGATGGTACATTTCAACTTAATGCACCATTTATACTTATCTCCATCCCGACTGTGCAAATATGGGGCAAAGGAAACATCTCTTTGTGCAAAGTGTAGGAAGGAAGATGGTACTTTATATCACATGGTATGGTCATGCCCTTCAATTCAGGTCCTTTGGTGGGCTATCAACAATCTCTTAGACCCTATCCTTGGCTTAACAAATTTGTTTACCCCTGAGGTATGTCTGATGAGCCTTTTTCCAGTTGGCACTTCCAAGGCTAAAAAGGCCCAAATATCGCTTTTATCCGCTGTGGCAAAACTGACAATCTTAAGGCATTGGACCAGTGATAAAGCCCCCTCCTTGTTGGAGTGGTACCGAGAATGTACCCTGGCAGTACAATTAGAAAAACATATCGCTCGTATGCAGAATAGAATGAAAACATACACGGCGCTTTGGAGTTCTTTTGAAACGCTCCTTATGGCATGGAGGCCTGGCCCTCAGAACACCTCAGCGCTGGCAAATAAAGGTTTGTTTGTGCATGTAGCCTTGGAGGGGTGGGGAGGGAGGATTTTAATTTTCCGATGAATGGGCGAGTTAGTGTCTGGTTGTTTCATATTGCTCCATTTCGCGCTCTCAGCTATGTACCTGAATTGAGGTGTTTTTTGTGGAAATTAATAAAGATGTTTAATAACAAAAAAAAAATATGGAACCTAACACTAAATTATACAATACATTTGATGGAGGAGTACAGTACATTTATGGTAAAACACTCTTACTAGAACAGGTAAGAAGGTCAGAAACAATATTGAAACACATATGACCAAACCAAAAACACAGCATCGTCAATATCGTGTACAGTGCAAGGTGGCACAGTATCCCACACAGACATGTAAAAGTAAAGAGCACTGTAATGCACTGTGCAACTAGAACATCACAACATGTAAAAGCATGTGCATGGTGGCACCCATGCAATTACTGCACGTCACCCAGAATCCTTTACATATTCTTATCAATGATACGGTCATGAAAAAGCGCAAGGCAGCGCACTCATATCACATCTACAAGCACGGGCATGGTGGCATCAATGGCATTATGACACAGTGGAAACACGTTTTAGCACACAGAATACAGAATGTCAATCAAACATTTACTGCAAAAACTGCAATAACATTTGTCTTACCTTTCAGCACTGAAGAGCTTACATTTGCGTACCTTTTCTGATTCTGTCCCATCCTTTCTCCTTGTATCTGTGTCACATATTCTTTGGTAAATAAAACAGTTCCAACATCGTCTTTGTGTTCGTGGAGTCATTAGCATTGAGAAATTCACCTCCAGCTTCACTGGTTCTCTCAGTTCCCTTGTCTGCTCCTCCTTGGTTTTGTTCTCTAGTTCTGCAGGTCTCTCCAGTACATCCACGGGAGCTGCAGATCCTGGATACAGGGTAACACTGTCATTTCTTGCATTTGGGTGGGATCAAAGTAAGGTAGGACAAGTGGTACTTGAAATTTGTCTTCTTGTCCATTTTCTTCTTCATGTAGGCCATAGCTTCAACCTAAAAGTGGACTTCAGGCCCGATCGACTGGGCGGACACACAGAACAGAAAATGTGCAGGCCAAATGAAAATAAAAAATAATGAGCTAAAACCTCCACTCCACTGGAGTAAACTGCAAGAAGTATTAGTGAGAAGAAACAGGCACACCGCAATAGTCACCTGTCACTTTTTATTTCCAAAGTATTTTTCATATTCCTTTGTGATCATTCGAGTCTTCCATTAATATTTTGCTATGACAGTTCTCTGTCTGGAAGCTGACACACCTCTCTCTCTCTCTCTCTCTGTATGCCGGCCCACCACATCATCATTGTGATCCAGCTGTGTGAATACCTACATGGGAGCCACCCACGGCTGCTCGAATGTGTTGGTAAGCACAGAAATCAGGTTGTGGCTGGCCAATTGCAGATATGTCCGCTGCCAGGCTGAGTGCCGCTCCACTCATCACTCAGGCACTGCAATTCTTCTCATTTACCAAAAGGAACAGAAAAGTGCCTCGGATATTAATGGTAATGGTACACCACAACAGCAATGTCAGTTTCAGCCACTTAGTACCCCTTTCAGTTGGCCCCTTGGTCTGGTGGTGAAATAACCCTGATGCTAACTCTGTCTTCTTTGCTTCACATTTTGCCTTGTGTGCTCTTTTTCTCCCCCTGGTCCTCATAATGAAGACATACTCTTCCGCGATACATAGACCCGGCCACTCCTTCCCACCTCTGCAAACCAGTTTTCCATGTTCCCCCACATGGTGCAACATTTCCTTTTTGTCTCCCCCTTTCAGTTTTTTGTTTTCACTTTTATATATAAATTCAAAGCTTTTCAAAACCACAGTTTCACTGTCAGATCGTTACTTTATACCCAACCTTTATCTCGCCGCCCACATCCCACAGCCTTTCTCATCCCCTTGCACCACACACCTTTATCTCACCACACCACCTTTCTCGCCCCAAACCCCACCCCTTCATCTCATCCCCACCCCACATCCTTTTTCACCCCCCCTGCACACCACATACTTTCTCTCACCACCCGCACCCCAATGTACCTTTTCTGTCACTTGTCCCCTTTCTTTCACTTACCAGATATCTTTTAGCTCATTATTTTGAATTTTCATTTGGCGCAGCCCATTCAATGACTGGCATGTCACTGCGTTTCCATCTCTTTTGAACCACCAATGGGCAGAGCCACAATTCCGCCAACAGGCACAACAATCTGTTTCATGACTTTGTAACTGTGATACTTTGTTGACTCGTCTACTCGACATGGTGTCCCCTCAGGGTCATCTGGCTGCACAAGACACATGATCCCCTGTTTCTTCCCCCCCCCCAGAGGACATGGTGAATCTTCCTGACGACGTGAAGCAGTAGTGGTAGTAGTAGTAGTAGTACTGGCGATATTGTTTATGGACGTGTGGTGCACATGTACTCCTGCGGGCCACTCACTGTTTGCCTCTGCACACAAGGCTGGTTACATGTAGTTGTGGTACTCCTCAAAGCATTCTACGCAGAGGTGTACATTGCAAGTTACGCAAATAAACGAAGGCTCCGCACACCTCTTTTTCAGTGCACAGTTTCTGCACCTAGCTTTTTAGCTTTCACTGGGTAAAATGGACCATCACAAATAGGGTCGAACGCAAGTCCAGCAACTGGTCCACTCCATTTCCTCTTGCTGTACCCAGCCATTAACTGTTCAGACAGAAGAATGCGGAAATCCAGCTGCTTGACCTTGCTCACCCTTCCACTTTTGCTTCACTGAACATGGTTCACACTCTCTCAACAGAGAGTAAAGGCGTTGGCCAAAGCCAGGTCCCACAGAAACCAAAACAGGTATAGCCACCACTTTTTTGATCTTCTGGTGCTGTGATACTTAACACGAATCTGATCAGCGATGTCAACATCATTCAGATGCATCTTGTACTGCTGCACTACTAATGGACAGGACACAGATACTGCAGTCCCATCTCGCTTCCTCCTGGGGACCAATGTTGCAGGTGAGGTCAGGTCATGGTTTGTTGACAGCAGGAATACTAGATGCCTGTCTTTCCAAGCAGTGACAACAAGTGATCCATTCTGCAGTTGTTCAAACTGACCCCGTTGTTTCTTTCTCATTGTAACCTTGTCTAATATTGTCAGCCATCCACTTGTGTTGGTGTGCATTGTGCCGCAGGAGTACAGACCAAAGTTCAGTAGATCACTTAACAGGCGCAGAAGTGAAAAATTGTCAAAGTATACATGGTACTTTTCCCCCACAGATCCTTGGTCAGGTCTTTCACAACCCTCTCTCCAAGACCCATTTCAGCTACTACATCAACTTTCCCAGTGTACACCTGAAAATCTTTGGCAAAGTCATTATGGGCATCTGCTAGAACCCACACTTTGACTCCATAATGTTGTGGCTTGTTTAGCACATACTACTTGAAGGCCAGATGTCCTCTGTACCCTACCATTGCCTCATTGACCGAAACTTCATGGTGTGGATTATACTGCGTCCTGCATGCTTTGAGAACCTGCTCCATTACTAGACGTACATGATGCAGTTCATCATGGTTTTCTGACTGTTTAGGAGGATTCTGTGTATTGTCATTGGCATGAAAATAATGTTGAATTTTCTCATAACACTCTCGAATCATGAGCTGTGAAATTGGGAAACATCCGTACAGACCGTGCTTATTCCAGCACATGCGGTAGTATGGCACCTTTACCACAGATATGTACATTCGCATCCCCAAAAATGCTTTTATGTCATGTGCTGTGACAGGAGTCCATCGTGTGTCCACCTTAACCACCTCTGCCTGCTTCTGCTCACTCTAACAGTTGCTCTCCTCTGCCAGCAGTTCATATAGTGATGGAGGCAACATCAGATTCATGAAGTCAATCTCTTTTTTCTCCTCATCCAGAAGTGTCATAGGCCCCACAGGCTCATTGAAATCAGCAACGTGCACTGGCTGAAACAGACTGTTCCAACCATCTGTGTGACCTGCATCATACTGTGTAGGAGGTGGCTGAGTGTCAGGCTATTCTTCAACCACATCAACAATTGGGCAACGCACATGCTGCAGTGTAGCCAAAGGCACATCATCTTCTTCATTGTCCATGGACTGACTCAGCTGCTGTAGCTTGGCAAGTGGTTGATCATCCTCATCGCTCTCAGTTGAGTTCCTCTGCCACCATAGCATAGCCAATGGTAAATCATCCTCGTCTCTCTCAGTGGACTGAGTCTGCTGCCGTAGTCTGGCAAGTGGTACCTCATCCTCTTCACTGAAGTCACTGTCCGGATGTATCGCCATCAACTCAACTTCTATATCCGAATCATCGAATTCCAGAAACTCCTGATCACTGTCACTTTCACTGTCAAACATGCCTTTCTCAGTGTTCTTTTTACCTAGGTAAATCCAACTGCTCTTTAGTCCCCTATGTGGCTTCTCCATCTCCTCTACATGGCTTCTCTGTCCACACTTCTGCACAGCATCTCCTCCTTCTCTGAACAGCATCTCCACCTCCTCCTACTCTCCTCTCCTCTGCACGGCTTCTACTACTCTCCTCTCATGGCTTCTCCTACTCTCCTCTCATCTGCACAGCTTCCTACTCTCCACTCCTCTGCACAGCTTCTCCTACTCTCCTTTCCTCTGCACAGCTTCTCCTACTCTCCTCTCCTCTGCACAGCTTCTCCTACTCTCCTCTCCTCTGCACGGCTTCTCCTACTCTACTCTGCATGGCTTCCCTACTCTCCTCTCCTCTGCACGGCTTCCCATACTCTCCTCCCCTCTGCATGGCTTCCCTACTCTCCACTCCTCTGCATGGCTTCTCCTACTCTCCTCTCCTCTGCACGGCTTCTCCTACTCTCCACTCCTCTGTATGGCTTCTCCTACTCTCCTCTCCTCTGCATGGCTTCTCCTACTCTCCTCTCCTCTGCATGGCTTCTCCTACTTTTCTACATATACTCTCCTGAAGTCGTTCTGTAATACAAATATACAAGTATAGATTTGTACTGCAGACGTGACTTATGTACTGCACAATAACCTTGTAAGCCACGGTATGCACAAATAATCATACCAACCAGCAAAACATAATGGAAAACAATGAAGAGAACAGGTACGCATTTGCTGGCAGTTATCAGTGACTGACTATGACAAACCCCTTTCTCCCAATGACATACAACTGATACGCCATCACATACACCGACACAAACAAACAGAAGCAGTGATGACAAGTGCTGCTGTCAGTTATTTATAACCTATAACCAGATGGAAAGCCTCTTTCTCCCCATGACACACAATTAGTGGCAAGCCATCACCAACAAAAAGGAAGTACACAGCAGAAGATGTGCAAACTCTGGCAGGCAGTTATCGAGCACTGACATTTAAAAATGACAACATATGAGACGCCATGAAACCAAACATATACAGCTTACACATCAGACACAAGAAATGCACAGCAAGGCATACCGATCAACTGTGTAATTGCTATGTCACTAAGAAGTGCAATCACTGAGCCCATCATGCACTGAACAGAAAAAGCAGATGGCAGCACACCGAAAGTGGGAGACTGTAAAGCAGCATTCACAGTGCGATAGGGCAGTAATGCCAGCTGAAGGGCAGTAATGTCAGTTGCAGATTCAGCTTTGCAAATGTTGAGGGAAAAATTTGGTTGTGATGCCCGTTATTTAGTCAGACGTGTTCGTAATTGAGAACTGACCAAATGTTTGCAATAATTCCGAACTGTTACATTCTGCACACATGCTACCGGAAGAGCATGTACTTTCTTCTGCTACAAGTGTTCTAAAGATGTTGATTGTAAATGGGTTTTGTGTTCATACCATGCGCCAATAAAATGGTACTGTATATTGGAAGCCGGTCACCCGCTTAAATCTTTCTGCGACTCCCTTGGTTTCACCCTACTCAATGAAGAGCCCACCCGTATCAACAAAAAGAATACAGCCAAAAGTACCCTTCTGGATGTCCTGCTTGTGAATAAACCCCATTCCTTCTCCCACGTTGGAACCTTTGACACAGATATTAGCGACCATTGCCTAACAGCAGGAGTTTGGGTAGCAAACAAAGTGTCAACTACGGCCAAATTCTCTACCAAAAGATCAACCAGGTCATTCGACCCAAAGGCATACCTACTTGACCTAAAAAACTCCCCCCTGTGGCAGGGTTTTTACCTTGCTAAAACAGTGGAAACTGCATATTCTATACTACATGAAATCATTACCTACGCCATGAATCTACATTGGCCTCTGTTAAAAATACGCCTAAAGGCTAGGAAATGCCGTTGGTTCACTCAAGATCTCAAGGCTGCACTACTGTCCAGGGATAAACTCTGGAAAACTGCCCGCAAATCCCAAAAAGAGGAAGACTGGCGCCCCTTTAGAACAGCCAGAAATCGCTGCACCAAACTGATTAGGGAAGCGAAAGTCTGCTATTACTAAGCAGAACTAGATACTGCAGCCAATTGTCCCTCCAAATGCTGAGCCACAATCAAAGAACTGGCAGGAGCCACATCACAAAATATGCTCCCTACAAAAATTACCTCTGATAATGCAGTAATCAATGACAAAAAAGAGATACTGCAGGCATTCAACACGCACTTCGCCACAGCAGGCTTAGCCTTCGATAACTCGCCTGCATGTAGCCTGCGCACCCAAATTGGCATGACCCCACCAAATGTTGGCTCCATTAGTCATTTCTTATTCTCATCGGTTTCCGTCAAGGAAGTGGAAGACTTGATTCTTCACCTGGATAGTAAGAAAAGTGCCAACGCAGATGCACTTGAACCATACTTCCTAAAGATAGCATGCCACGTACTGGCAGTGCCTATTACTTATTTATTCAACCTGTCCCTAACACAAGGTACCCTCCCTCAAATATGGAAGATCGCACACATTATCCCTCTATTTAAATCAGGAGACTCTTGTGACCTTAATAACTATAGGTCAATTTCGCTCCTACCCACATTCTCGACGCTACTGGAAAAAATAGTAAATGGCCAACTAAGATCCTTCATCGACGGAGAAAAATTACTAAACCCCCTTCAATTCGGATTCAGAGCCAACCACAGTACAGTCTCAGCGCTAGCTAAAGTAACCAATGACTGGCAACTGAGTGGAGCATAAAAAAGTCAGTATGTGCTGTGTTTCTTGGCGCCAGCAAAGCATTCGACACAGTTGACCACGACCTGCTCCTCGACTCATTAAAAATAGTAGGATTGGATGCTACTTCTCTAAACTGGTTCTCTGAATATCAGACAGACAGATACCAGCAGGTGAAAGTGGATGGTGAACTATCTGCCCTAAAACTCTTACAAAGAGGTGTCCCTCAGGGATCCATATTAGGTCCCCTCCTCTTCACAGTGTATATCAACAACACTGATGAGGGAATCAAGGATGCAAATATTCACTTATTCGCGGATGACACAGTGCTGTACCTGGGTCGTCCCACACCAAAAGAAGCTTGTACTGACCTACAAAAAGATTTCAACCTCCTGCAACTCCAACTAATCAATAAAAAACTGCTATTAAATGCTAAGAAAACTAAAGCATGTTATTTTTCCCTGCAAACTACACAAGCACTACTGACTCCCTCCCCCCAATAACCACGATGCTGTGAGAGTGCTTAGAGTACATTCCAAAATTCAGATATCTTGGGGTCTGGATCGACTGTAAACTCTCCTTCACTAACCACCTGGAAGACTTGCTGAAAAAATTAAGGCAAAGACTTGGCCTTTTTTACAGGATAAGAAGACTTCTTACAGCAGACGTAAAGAAACAACTAGTCCAAGCCACGTTCGTGTCCTTCATTGACTACGCAGACTTCATATACAGTAGCTGTGTGGCTTCCTATCTTGAAAATTGGATACGCTCTACCACAGAGCTATATGCTTCATTACTGACCTCCCCTTCTCTACACATCATTGCGCACTATATGCTGCCACGGGCTGGACCTCACTTCACTATAGGTGCAACTTTAATGCAGCACTTGGACACACTTAGAGCCCCAGTGCAACCCTCAATACATCATCGACTGTCTGTCTCCGATTGTGCCCAGGAATTATTCCCTTAGAAGCCGCCACAACTCCTGCTTATCATACCCAGGCATCACACGAGTCGGGAGAGACGCCTTTGGATTCGCACTGGTAGAAGACTCTGGGTTTGCTGGGCCAAGGCACCTAGCTCACCTGAGCCCTTTCCTTCTAAGACTGCTTGAAAGGCAGAGTAGAGAACTTACCAGAGCAATGGAGAAGGATTAAGACTTAGTTTGGCTAAACAGATTTATTGTGTGGTGGTGTTTTTATTTTTACTCACAGGGATTGCTACTGTTTGTTGCTAACATTTCATTGCTTTATTTTTCTCTGATTCAAATTGTTGCTGCTGGTATACCTTCTTCTGCATTATTACAAGGTGTGCCTACAGGTGTATGTGCTAACAGATTACTGCTGTAATCTTCTGATTCAAATTGTCTTTTGCAAGGTATATCTTCTATACTGCTTTATTTTTCTCTGGAGCAAAGTGTTTCTTACAGGGTATATCTTTTCTGAAATTATTACAGGTGGTGCTTTACATGTTTTACAGTTTTATCTAACATTAGGATAAGCTTTCAGGATTACTGCATTTGTTGTTGACTGATTGTTTCTGCTCTTACCTCCTTGTTCTTTCATCCGTGGTTCTTCTTTTTAGGCAGGGGGAAGGGCCCAGCCACCCACCCCAATCTCCAACCACCCCACGCTACACTCCTTTTATAGGGTACCACAGTTGTGACATTTCCTGTGGCAGAGCAGGAAGGGGCGGATCAGTGGGGCCTCCACAAGGTGATCTCATTTACAGGGGCACTAGTGATTTAACTTGTTATAACACTTTAAACAAAGCACAATTAAACCATTACTTGCATTTTTTTCCTTTTTTTTTCCTTCTAATTACTCTGACTAGGATACAAACCCAGCAACTTATTTGGAATGGATTTCATTAACTGCAGGTACTGTGGAACAATTTTCAGAAGGACAGTCTTACAGGATTTAGGACACTGTCCTACATGCTGGGCCTTTGGAGATCTTAGGGCTCAGCTCCAGGCAGCATGGGCAGAGATTGCACGCCTCAAATTTCATACTGAAGAGAAAATACATTATAATAACCACCCGCCATTTCCCCAGCATCCAACAGAAAAACTTCGACCGCAGAGGGTAGTTGGTCCAGGAGGTTGGCAGGTGGTTAGGAGGAGCAAATCAGGTGCCCCATCACTCTCTGCTCTCCAACACATTACCTCCAAAAACCATATAAACACTACAAACAGGTATCTGCCTCTATCTCTGAAATCAAATAAAGAGGCAGAAGACACTGCAGAGCAGGACACTGCGGCCAGGAGCTAGCACAACAAAACTCACCCAAATCAGGAACCAAAACTAAACAAGCACAAAGGAAATCCAAAAAACTTCTGATCATAGGAGACTCCATGATTCGGGGAGTTGATACCCATCTCCAGCCAGGGGTGATGGTCAGATGTCTCCCAGGTACATCAGCATGGAGAGACACTGACCGCATTGCTAAAATTGTTTACAAAGCAGGAGAAAACATTGATGTCCTAGTACACATAGGGACTAATGATCTCGCCAGCCGGTCAGTTGTGGAGACCAAGGAACACCTGACTAGACTGGGTGACAAACTATCATCTATTTCATCCGGCATCTCCTTCGCTGAGATCCTGCCAGTCTGGGAGAGGGGAGCAGATGGACGGAAGGTCAGAGAAGGGGAGATAGGTGAGCTAAACATGTGGCTCAAGGACTGGTGCCAGGAAAAGGAGGCAGGTACAGCACAGTGGTCTAAGGCTCTGAGCTGCAAATCTGGTGACATCCAGCAGACCAGACCTGGGTTTGAATCCCACAGCTTCCACTTGCATACTGTGTGACCCTGAACAAGTCACTTAACCTCCTTGTGCTCCCAGGTTCGCTCCTGTAAAAAGCTTTCAGCTTAGTGTGCTACTCCTGGTTAAACAACTAAATAAAAAATAAATAATAAAAAAAAAGGACACAGATTTGTAGGAACTGGCAACAGTTCTGGGAGCGAAAGTTCTTTAAATTTGATGGACTGCATCTGACTAAAGAGGAGTCAGTGCATTGGGGCAGAAGTTTGACGCTCTTTGCAGAATATTTAAACTAGCAAATGGGGAGAGGGTGGCAACCACGCCGAATGGGAAGAACACCCTCCCCTCAGCTAGTGGTCAAACAGGAATTCAGCGTGTTTGCCATTCATTTGCATCACCAGGTAAGAAAAGGTTTGTCTCCCCATACGATGCACAGGGTAATGCCAAACTTCACCCAAACAACTAACACACCAAAATCTGGCCAATGGAAAATCATGTACACAAATGCTCACAGCCTGGGAAATAAGATCCCAGACCTGCAGGCAGTAATGTCAGAGGCTAAACTGGACATAGTAGCAATTAGTGAGGCGTGGTTTACCAGTAAGCACACTTGGGAGACTTCAGTACCTGGCTATGTATTGTTCAGAAGAGACCGAGGTGCAAAGGGGGGAGGTGGCCCTGTATGTTAATGAAAATATCAAAGCAACAGAAATTCAGAATACACATAAGGAGCCAGAAGAACTGTGGGTCACCCTGAAACAGGAAATGGGACAGCCATAAGAACTGGGGTTGTCTACAGGCCCCAGACCAGAGGGAGAACATAGACACATTACTGTTAGAAGATATACAAACATGACAGCTAAAGGGAGGTTCTGATAATGGGAGACTTCAACATGCCAGATACAGATTGGTCAATACCAGCAGGAACATCTGCCAGAACTAGACTCATAGTGGATTCCCTGCAGGGGAGGCCTCAAACAACTGGTACAGCAACCCACAAGAGACAGGGCTATCCTAGATCTAGTACTGACTAACAAAGAAGGGATCACAGATCTCCAGGTAGAAGGTCACCTGGGGGCCAGTGACCATCACATGGTGTGGTTCAATTGCTACTACATCTAAATCATCCCATTCCAAGGCAAAATATGGGACTTCAGAGGAGCTGACTTTGATAAGATGGCCAACAGAGTTAAGCTAGCCCTGGCAAAAGAAACACAGGTGAGGGGTACAGGCAAAGTGGGCATCGTTAAGAATGCAATACTTGAAGCAACATCCCATTGTGTTAGACAGAAAAGGAAGTGCAAAAGAAGAAGGAAACCACTTTGGTTCTCAAATACAGTAGCAGAAAGGTCAGAGCCAAAGGCTGGCCTTCAGGAAATATAAGGGAACACAGCGGGATGAAGATAGGAGGCATACCAAACTGCCCTAAGGGAAGCAGGTAAGGCAGTAAGGCAGGCAAAGTCCCAAACTGAGGAAACACTAGCACTAACAGTAAAGAAGGTGACAAGACTTTCTATAGATACATTAGTGAAAGGAGAAAGTCCAGAGGGGGTATGTTGCTAAGCTTAATGGAGAAAAGGGAGCATGTGAGGAGGAGGACCCTGTAAAGGCATCTATCCTAAATAGATACTTTTGCTCAGTATTTACTGAAGAGAAGGTAGGGCAGGCCCACTCACAGCATCATGGACACAGGGGAGGGAGGTGAGCACTACTCCTTCACAAAAGAAAGGGTCCTACAAGAGCTTGCTAAGCTCAGGGTGGATAAGGCAATGGGACCTGATGGCATACATCCCAGGGTACTTAAGGAGCTAAAGGAGGAACTAGCAGAGCCATTAGCAGAATTGTTTAGTGAGTCTCTGAGCACAGGAGAGTCCCAGAAGACTGGAGAAGGGCTCATCTGATCCCGCTCCACAAGAGTGGTAGCAGGGAGGAGGTGGGGAACTACAGACCGTCAGTCTTACCTCAGTAGTGGGCAAGATTATGAGGCACTCCTTAAGGAAAGGATAGTGCAACACCTGGAATCCATAGGGGCACAGGATCCAAGACAGCATGGGTTTACAAAAGGAAGGTCCTGTCAAACTAATCTCATAGATTTCTTTGACTGGGTAACCAGAGTGGTGGACCAAGGGGGAGCAGTTGATGTCACCTACCTTGACTTCAGCAAAGCTTTCGACACTGTTCCACATAGAAGATTGATAAATAAGCTGGGTAGGCTCAGGGTGGGTCAGAAGTTGGTCACTGGGTGGCAAACTGGTTGATGGGCAGAAAACAGAGAGTGGTGGTAAATGGTATACAGTCAGAAGAGATGCAAGTCACAAGTGGGGTACCTCAGGGATCAGTCCTGGGGCCAGTCCTCTTCAACATCTTCATTAGTGACCTTGCAGATGGAGTAGAGGAAGGCTTGTCTGTTTACAGATGACACCAAGATCTGCAACAGAGTAGATGATCCAGATGGGGTGGGCAGAATGAGAAGAGATCTGGATAAACTAGCAGAATGGTCAGAAGAGTGGCAACTGGGATTTAATACAAAGAAGTGCAAAATCATGCACATGGGAAGAGAACCCTGAAGCCACCTATAGGCTGGGAGGAGTTGCTAGCAGTCACAAAGGAAGAAAGAGACTTGGGCATCATCATCACTGATGACTAAAATCATCCAAGCAGACCTCTAAATCAGTAGGTAAGGCTAGGGGATGTTAGGGTGTATTAGTAGGGGTATCACAAGTCATAAGAGGGAGGTAATAATCCTCTGTACAAGACACTGGTTAGGCCCCATCTGAGTACTGTGTGCAGTATTGGAGGTCACACCTTCACAAGGACATTAACCAAATTGAGGCAGTCCAGAGAAGGGCAACAAAATAGTGCAGGGACTGCATCAGAAGACATATGAGGACAGATTAACGGAGCTCAATATGTATACCCTTGAGCAAAGGAGGAGAGAGGTGATATGATCGAGGCATTCAAACACCTTAGGGCATAAACAAGGTGAAAGAGTCTAACACGTTTAAATATAAGAAAAATAGCAGGACAAGAGGACACAGCATGAGATTAGAGGAGGCCGATTAAGGGGGAATGAGGAAATTTTTCCAGAAAGGGTGGTGGATGCATGGAATGGCTTACCACAAGAAGTGGTGGCTATGAATACAGTGCATGGCTTCAAACAGGCATGGGATAGGCATAAGGAGCAATACAAATGACTATGAATAGATAGGTCACTGACAGGAGCAAAAGGCCGATGGCACATTTATAAGAGTAGAAAAATGGGCAGACTGGATGGGCCTTATGTCCTTATCTGTCATTAACTTCTATGTTTCTATTTTTCTCCCATCAATATGGAATAAAACCCAAGAAATACTTAAGCTGAAAACCCCAGTAAGTACCCTTTGTTACTGTGATGGCATTACAGAAATTGTGACTGCTTTACTAGACACTAACTAACCTCCTCGATCAAATGGTGGCCTACAAACGGGCGGCCCCCAGCTGAAATGAGTACCTCTGCTCTAGCAGACCCACCAACAGATCCACAGAATTTATTGCCGAACCCCATATCTTATTCTTTGACCCTCTGAACAGCTGCAGCCTGATTCTAGCACATGCTACGCACTTGGGATAATTATCATCTTTCACCAAAAAATATCTGTTCCTCGTCCATCCAGCACCTCCTTTGCCCCAACCTCCAGGACCCTCCCAGTTATGCCCTGCAACTATATTCCTCCTCTTGCACTTAGTACAACTTAGTACAACAGCAGCTTTTCTCCTCCATATGTCACCACGTTTTGGGGCAAAATTGATTGTATCGCCTTTTATGCAGGTCTCCCTCCCAATCCCTCACTCTGCTCTAACAATTGGGTCCTCTCGCCCCTATTCCCCACCCTCCCTACATTATGCGCTTGATATCTTCTATCTGTGTGCCTACCTCTCCCTAACATTTCCCACTGCAAAATGCACAGTTTTGGGCTTGATCCAGCACAAGTTCATTATCCATGACTCCTTGTAGTTCTATGTTCAATCTATATTACCTTTAAATGTGCATTTTTACTATAATAGCAGCTATTTTTACTGTTTGTACTATTTTAACTTGTCTTCTGTATTATTACTGTCGACCATGAGCCCACCTTGTAAATGAGCTTGCTCAATGATGCCCACCTGGATAAATAAAGATATTGATACAGAGGGAAGAGTGATCAGTGGGTACCACAGGATCAGTGCTGGGACCGGTCCTATTCAACATCTGCATCAGTGACATTGTGCAGGATCTAGAAGGCAGAATTTCACTGTTCGCTGATGACACAAAGCTCTGTAACTCTCTAATAGAGTAGACACACCAGAGGGTGTAGACAGAATGAGAAGCGACCTGCAGAAACTTGAAGAATGGTCAGGGTTCAGTTGAAATTCAATGCAAAGAAGTGCAAGATAATGCATATGGGGCACAAAACCCTGGCACAATATATCAGTTGGGGGTGAGGATATAGCATGCACCAAGCAGGAAAGGATCTTGGGTTGTCATCTCTGATGACCTCAAGGTAGGGAAACAGTGTGACAAGGCAGCAGGTAAAGCAGATAGGATGCTGGGATGTATAGGCAGGGCATCACCAGCAGGAAAAGGGAGATCATAATTCCGCTATACAAGACACTAGTGAGGCCCCACCTGGAGTACAGTGTACAGTTCTGGAGACCATGCCTACGTAAGGACATAGACAGGGTAGAGAAGGTTCAGAGGAGGGCAACAAAGATGGTGCATGGATTGCATCGCAAGTCCTATGAAGACAGGTTGAAGGAACTGAACATGTACTCCCTGGAGGAGAGGAGGGAGAGAGAGCATATGATAGAGACATGCAAGTATCTTACAGGGAGGAACAGGGTGCAGGAAAACTCTATTTTTAAGCGAAAAAGATGTTCCAGGACTAGAGGGCATGGGATGAAGTTGGAGGGAGGACGATTCAGAGGAAACATGAGAAAGAATTTCTTCACAGAACGGTGGTGGACAAGTGGAACACCCTGCCAGAGGAAGTGGTGGGGGCTGAAACAATCACGGGATTTAAGAATGCATGGGATAGACATAAAGGAATTCTAGAGGTCAGGGGTAAGGGGAAACAGACTTCTAGGAAAACAAACTGAACTTACAAGCTCAAATGGGCAGACTGGGTGGGCCATAGGCCCTTATCTGCCGACACTGTCTATGTATCTATGTATTGATTGATTGATGTACGTGCATACGGTATCTCCTGTCTTCTTTCATAAACATGCAGTTTTTGTGTGGAAACATAGTAGTACCTGTAGTCCGGTGGTTCACACCACCACTTGACCAGGTAATGTGGTGTGTTTGATGGTGCCATACATAGCAGATTGGGGAAGGCACCACTGGACACCAAGCAATGCATTTGGTGTGATGCTGCTGGGTATCAGAAGAGCGGTGGGAGAATGTACACAGGAACTGCTTTGTGTTTCATGGAACCAGTCGATGGAGGCTGGGACCACTGAATGCCAGATAATGGCAATCAATGGTGCAGTGTATGGCATCTGGGTACCCTCACCCTCCATACCCAGCACCATTGAGCAGCACTGTATTCCCTGGCATCCAGAGGTCCCACACCAACCTGAGCTACATTCACCATCAAAGACCACACATTCCATGGTGTATGGTGGTCGGCCACTACAATCCGAAACACAAAGCATGATAAGGCACACAGTGCGGCCCCTACCCATGCCTCCAATACCCAGCACCAAACAAAGCAGTATGCAGTTTCCATGGTGTCCACTGGCAGGGTGGGACCACCTAACACAAGGAACTGTTTGGTGTCTGATGGTGCCTGTGGATGGAGGGTGTAGGTGGGACCCCGGACGCCAGGGAGTTTGTGTGTTTGCCAGTGTAGTGTATGGAGGGTTAGAGGATCCCCTAGATGCCAGGGAGTACACAATGTGTGTTGTAGCTAGGACACAGCACCATAACAAATTGCATCATCCATGGCATCGGGGGGAGATCCCCACACCAACCTTCCCATACATGGCACCATCACACACAAGCACTCCCTAGTGTCCAGGAGCCCCACCCCACCCTACCATCTCCGGCACCATCAAACAGAAGCCCCCACCACACTGTCCAATATCCAGCACCGTGAACCAAACACACCTTCTCAATATGCAAGTAATTTTGCTTACCTGGCCTTGCAGATTGGAAGCTGGGAGCCAAATCGTTCCTTTGCCTCAAAATCAATGGTTCAGATTCTGGTAAGAAAAAAAGTGTCTCAGACAGGAAAAGCTAGAGTGTGTAGACAGCCAGATGCTTCTTAGTCTGGCAGGTAGGAGCAACAATCACAGCCCTACCAACTGAATCAATGATGCCCCTGCTACGGAACATATCAGCCAGCAAGTACTGGGGAAAAGCTACAGAAGTCACCGAAGGGAGCATACGAGATAGCAGACCACAGGACTGCACACCATGCACCAGTAAAAGCAGCAGTGCTCCCAGGACAATGAATGGCATAATCCTCCACTTGCATCGGACAATCAACGGTGACCCTCCTCCCCCACCAGCTCAATCAATGACAACCCCTCCCTCGGTCACCAGAACATGCCAGCCAGCAGGTGGTAGCGACAATAGTCACAAAAGGAAGCCTACCAAAAAAAAAAAAATGCTAAGCAGCTCATCAAAGCTGGCTGGTAGGAGCAATGATCGGTGCCCCACCAGCTTACATAGAAACACAGACTTTGATGGCAGATAAGGACGCTTACACCCAGTCTGCCTATTTCCCTAACATACTGGATAAGCTGCAGAGCCTAGTTAACCAGCAGCCTACTTCCTCCTGCCTCCCACCAGAATTGCCTTATGTCTGTCCCATGCATTCTTGAGTTCTCCACAGTTTTAGACCCCACAAACTCCTCAGGAAGGCTGTTCCAAGTGTAACATAGAAACATAGACTTTGACGGCAGATAAGGACCACTTGGCCCACCCAGTCTGCCCATTTCCCTACCTACTGGATAAGCTGCAGACACTAGTTAACCAACAGCCTACTTCCTGCAACCCCCCACTATAATTGCCTTGTGTCTGTCCCATGCATATTTGAATTTCCCCACTGTTTTAGACCCAACAACCTCCTCAGGAAGGCTGTTCCATTTATCCACCACTCTCTCCGTGAAAAAAGATTTCCTTACATTACCCCTGAGCCGTCCCCCCTCTATCTTTAAATTGTGCCCCCTTGTTCTTACACATCTCTTTTTCTGAAAGATGCTACCCTCCTGGACTTTGTTGATTCCCTTGAGGTACTTGAACGCTTCTATCATGTCCCCGTCCTCCTTTTTATCAAGAGTATACATATTAAGCCTCTCAGTCTCTCTTCATATGGTTTCTGCTGCAGACCCTGCACCATTTTAGTTGCCCTCCTCTGGACTGCTTCCATCCTGTCTATGTCCTTGCATAGATGGGGTCTCCAAACTGCACACAGTACTCCAGATGGGGTCTCACCAGCTGTCTGTACAGAGGGATAACCACTTCCCTTTCTCTACTTGTGATGCCCCTTCCTATGCATCCCAGTATCCCCCTGGCTCTCCTTACCGACTTTTCACATTGCTTACCCACCTTTAGGTCATCTGATATGACTACCACAGGTCCCTTTCCATTTTTGTTGTTGTTAGTATCTCCCCTGCTATTGTGTACTCTTCTCCTGGGTTTTTGGTCCCAGGTGCATTACTTTGCACTTCTTTGCATTGAATCTAAGTTGCCATATGTCTGACTATTACTCCAACCCTGCCAAGTCCCTTCTCATCTTTTCTACCCCCCCCTTGTGTATCAACTCTGTTACAGATCTTTGTGTCATCTGCAAAGTGGCATACCTTTCCCTCCAGACCATCTGCAATGTCGCCTATAAAGATGTTAAAGAGGACTGGACCCAGTACTGAGCCCTGAGGTACTCCACTAGTAACCTCCCTTTCTTTGGAATGTGTTCCATTCACTATTACCTTCTGTGTTCTGTTGTGCAGCCAGTTTGCTACCCAGGCTACCACCCTGGGACCCATTCCCAGGCTGGCTAACTTGATATTAATCTTTTGTGCAGGACTGTGTCAAATGCCTTGCTAAAGTCTAGGTAGGCCATATCCACAGCCCCTCCCTGGTCTATTACTTTGGTCACCCAGTCAAAGAAATCAATTAGATTCATCTGACATGGCCTTCCTGCTGTAAATCCATGCTGCTTTGGGTCCCGTGCCCCGCTGGCCTCTAGGTACTCAACAATTCTTTCTTTCAGAAGTGATTCCATCATTTTCCCTACCACTGAGGTCAAACTTACATGTCTGTAGTTTCCTGCTTCTGCCTTGCTCCCACTTTCGTGAAGAGGAATCACATCTGCCCTCCTCCAGTCCTCAGGTACCGCCCCATCCTGCCATGATCTGTTGAAAAGCGTGGTCAGTGGTGTCACTAGGTCCTCCCTTAGTTCTTTTAGGATTCTGGGGTGAATCCTGTCAGGCCCCATTGCTTTGTCCACCTCGAGTTTTAGGAGTTCTTTCAGGACTCATTCTTCTGTGAATGGACTGGTGTCAACCCCCCTATCCAGAGTGCTTATATTGTCTGGTTTAGGTAACTCCTCCTCATCTTCTTTTGTGAATACTGAGCAAAAGTATTAATTCAGTAACTCTGCCTTTTCACTGTCTCCCTCTGCTCACCTCCCCACTCTTTTATTAATCTTCACTATCCCTCCCTTAACCTTTCTATGCTCCCTAATGTACCTATAAAAGGTTTTATCCCCCTTCTTAACTGAGCTGGCTATTTTCTCCTCAGTTTAGGCCTTTTCTAGTCTGACTGCCTTCCCTACTTCTTTCTGCTTTAATTAATACAGTTCCCTGTCGTGCTCCTTCTGTGATTCCTTATACTTTTTGAATGCAGCCTTTTTCTCCTTAACCTTCCCTGCCACCTCTTTTGAGAACCATAGTGGTTTTTTACTCCGCTTTGTTATCTTTATTTGTGTCACACAAAAGCTTGTTGCCTCTATGATGGCAGTTTTGATTTTCCTCCATTGTTCTTCCACCCCTCTTTTTGGTCATTTGCTAGTGCATTTTGCCGGTATTCACCCATTTTGCCAAAGTCAGCCCTTCTAAAGTCCAGTATCCTCGTTTTTGTATGGCTTATCTCCATGGTTGTGCTCATTGTGAAGCACACTGTGCAGTGGTCACTTGTTCCCAGATGTCTACTGACTTCTAAATTTGTGATCCTCTCTCCATTTGAGAGTACCAGGTCTAGTATTGCTCCCTCCCAAGTGGGTTCCAACATTAGCTGTCTAAGGCCTGCCCCCTGCAGGGCATCGAGAATGACCCTGCTCTTGGATGGGCTGTAGTACATGTTATCCAGTTAACATCTGGCATATTCAGGTCTCCCATCAACAGTATCTCCTTTTTCAGCCATTTTGAGAATGTCCTCTATCATTTTGTTGTCCATTCCTCCCTTGAGACGGGGTCTGTATACAATCCCTGTGTGGATTGTGATGCCATTCCCTGTCTCCAAGGTGACCCAGAGTGCCTCTTGTCCCCCTTTACTTTTTAGTTCTGTAGCTTTGATTCCTTCCCTTATGTATAGAGCTACTCCACCTCCTCTTTACCTTCCTGTCCCTTCTGTAGATTGTGTACCTGGTATGTTGACATCCCAGTCATGGTTCTCGTGTACCATGTTTCTGTGACTGCCACAATATCCAATTGTTCATCTTCCATCAGGGCTACTAGCTCAGGAAGCTTGTTTCCCAGACTACTGGCATTGGTACTCATTGCCCTCCATTTAATGTTGGCTTTATCCTTTTTTCCCCCATCCCTGCTCTTATTGTCCTTGTCTATTTTTCTATTAACCCTGTCCTGCCCTGTGTTGAGCTAAGTACCTCAGTGTTTACCTTACTACCTGCCATGTTTTGTGTGGGGAGGCTTGAAATTCCCTGCCTTTTATCAGCACCTCCCCCCTTGGCTAGTTTAAAAGCTTGCCAAGGAAGCATTTAAACCTATCACCTAGAAGCTTCGTTCCCTTCGTGGACAGATGCAGACCATCATGCCAGTATAGACCTTTATCTCTCCAGGTGGCCCCCCAGTCCCCAATGAAGCCAAAGCCCTGTGCTGTGCACCAGTTTTGCAACCATTCATTAAACTGCATGGTGTGCAGTACCCTAGCCTCACTCCTACCATGGACTGGTAGCACCTCTGAGAAGGTTACCGTGCTTGCTACCCGTCTGAGGCCCCTCCCCAACTCCACAAATTCATTCTGCACTGCACTGATCCCATGCCTAGCTAGGTCATTTGTCCCAAGGTGGACTATGATATCTAGTTCCCTCTCCTGTGATGCTACTTCTGCAATCCTGAGGATTCGCTTCCTGTCCCTCCAAGCCATGGCACCAGGCAGGCACCTTACTTCCTTCTCCTCTCCCTTTCCCAGTTTTACCCCCTTAACAATACAATCCCCTATCAAAAGCTGTTTCCTTCCCCTGTGGTGTCCCTTGCCACCCTTTTGTGGGTCTCCCTTGTGGATGTCCTCAGCATTCTTCTGGGTCTCCACTGAGGGTGCCATCATAGAGGAACCTTGCTCTGCCAGAATGGCATATGATTTGTGTAGAGGTACAACTAGGGGGCTTCGCCTCTGGTCCACCACCTGCACCCTTCCAGTCCACCACCCTCTCTGTAAAAAAATACTTCTTCACATTGCCCCTGAGCCGTCCCCCCCTCTATCTTCAAATTGTGTCCCCTTGTTCTTGCACATCTCTTTTCTGAAAGATGCTACCCTCTTGGACTTTGTTGATTCCACTGAGGTACTTAAACATTTCTATCATGTCCCCCCTCTCCCACATTTCCTCAAGGATATACATATTAAGCTCCTTTAGCCTCTCCTCGTATGGCTTCTCTTGCAGACCCTGCACCATTTTAGTTGCCCTCCTCTGAACTGCCTCTATCTTGTCTATGCCCTTGCAGAGATGGGGCCTCCAGAACTGGACGCAGTACTCCAGATGTGGTCTTACCAACTGTATGTACTGGGGGATAACAACTTCCTGTTTTCTGCTGGTGATGCCTCTCCCTATACATCCCAGTATCCTCCCAGCCCTCCCTACCGTCTTCTTACATTGCTTGCCAACCTTAAGGTCATCTGATATGATTACCCCCAGGTCCCTTTCCATTTTTGTTTTGTCCTACCTCCCTCCATTGTGTAATCTTCCCCTGGGTTTTTGTTTCCCAGGTGCATTACTTTGTACTTCTTTGCACCGAATCCAAGCTGCCATGCTTCTGACCATTCCTCCAACCTTGCCAAGTCCCTTCTCATCCTTTCCACGCCTCCTTGTGTATCAACTCTGTTGCAGATCTTTGTGTCATCTGCAAAGAGGCATACTTTTCCTTCCCATCCCTCTGCAATGTCACTTATAAAGACATTAGAAAGGACTTAACCCAGTACTGAACCCTGCGGTACCCCACTAGTAACCCCTCATTCTTCAGAGTGGACTCCATTTACAATTACCTTCCGTGTCCTGTTGTTCAGCCAATGTTTTACCCAGGCTACCACCCTGGGACCCACTCCAAGGCTGGTTAATTTGACTACTAATGTTTTGTGTGGGACTGTGTCAAATGCCTTGCTAAAGTCTAGGTAGGCCATGTCCACAGCCCCTCCCTGGTCTACTACTTTGGCCACCCAGTCAAAGAAATCAATTAGATTTGTCTGACATGACCTTCCTGCTCTGAACCCATGTTGCCTTGGGTCCTGTGCCCCACTGGCCTCTAGGTACTCAACAATTCTTTCCTTCAGAAGTGATTCCATCACTTTCCCTATCACAGAGGTCAAATTGACAAGTCTATAGTTTCCTACCTCTGTTCTGTCCCCACTTTTGTGAAGGGGAATCACATCAGCCTTCATCCAGTCCTCAGGTACCACACCATCCTCCCATGATTTGTTATAAAGGGTAGTCAGTGGTGTCACTAGTTCTCTGCTTAATTCTTTTAGAATTCTTGGGTGAATGCCATCTGGCCCCATTGCTTTGTCCACCTTCAGTTTTAGGAGTTCTTTTAGAACCCTCTCTTCTGTGAAAGGACTGGGATCTATCCCCCTCTCCACAGTGCTTCTGTTAATTGGATTAGGCACCTCCTCCACTTCCTCTTTTGTGAATACTGAACAGAAGTATTCATTCAGTATCCCTGCTTTTTCACTGTCACTCTCTGCCCACCCACAATCCATTCTATTCAGCCTCACTATCCCTCCCTTTGTCTTTTCTCGCCCTGATATACCTATAAAGGCTTTATCCCCTTCTTAACCAAGTTGGCTATCTTTTCCTCAGTTTGTGTCTTTAGTATTCTGACTACCTTCTGCTTCCTTCTGCCTTAACTGGTACAGTTCTCTGTCCTGCTCCTTCTGTGTTTCCTTATACTTCCTAAATGCTATCTTTTTCTCCCTAACCTTCACCGCCGCTTCTTTTGAGAACCACAGTGGCTTTTTCTTTCATTTTGATTTGTTTATTTGCTTCACACAAAGGCTTGTTGCCTCTGTGATGGCAGTTTTGATATTTCCCCATTACTGCTCCACCCCTCCTTCTAGCCTGTTTGCTAGTGCTTTTCTAAGGCACTCTCCCATCTTGCCAAAGTCAGCCCTCCTGAAGTCCAGAACCCTCACTTTGTGAAGCTTGACTCTGTAGCTGAGTTTATCATAAACCACACTGTTTGGTGGTCACTAGTTCCCAAATGGCTACCCACTTCTAGATCAGAGATCCTCTCACTGTCGCCATTTGAGAGTACGAGGTCTAACATTGCTCCCTCACTAGTAGGTTCCAAGACTAGCTGTCTGAGGCATGCCACCTGAAGGGCATCAAGAATGGCCCTGCTTTTGGATGTGGCTGCAGCAAAGGTGCTCCAGTTAACATCTGGTGTATTAAGGTCCCCCATCAACAGTACGTCCCCTTTCTCTGCCATCATAAGTATGCCTTCTATCATATTCTTGTCCATTTCTTCCCCAGACATGGGGGTCTGTATCTAACCCTGTGCGGACTGTGGTGCCATTTCCGGTCTCTAAGGTAACCCACAGTGCCTCCTCTCCTCCCCATTTACTCTTTTGTTCGGTTGCTTTTATCCTTTCCCTTACATAGAGAGCTACTCCCCCTCCCCCTTCTGCCCTCCCTGTCTCTCCTGTAGGTTGTGTACCCTGATATGTTAACATCCCAGTTATGGTTCTCTGCGTACCATGTTTCTGTCACTGCTATGATATCCAGGCATCCCTCTTCCATCAAGGCCACCAGTTCAGGGAGCTTTCTGCCCAGACTACAGGCGTTGGTACTCATTACCCTCCATTTCTTGATGGCCTTTTACCATTTTGCCCCATCCCTGTCCTTATTGTGTTTGTCACTTTCTCCATTTACCCCTGCACTTCTCCCTATTGACACCTCTATGTTGGTGTCTACCTCACTTAGTACCCTGATTTGTTTTGGGGGGGGCTAGGATTTCCCTGCTCCTTTCCAGTGCCTCCCCCCTTGCTTAGTTTAAATGCTTGCCAACAAAGTATTTAAACCTATCACCTAGGATCCTGGGTCCCCTCCTAGACAGATGCAGGCCATCATGCCAGTATAGGCCTGCATCCATCCAGGTGGACCCCCAGTCCCCAATGAAACCAAATCCCTGAGCTCTGCACCAGTTTTCAACCACTGATTGAATCTCATGGTGCGGATCACCCTAGCCTCATCTGTGCCATAGACAGGCAGCACCTCGAGAAGGTTACAGTCTGTGCTAATTGTCTAAGGCCCCTCCCCATTTCCACAAATGCTTCTTGCACTGCTCTGATCCCTTTCTTAGCCGGGTCTTTTGTCCCTAGGTGGACAATGACATCCGGCTCCTTCTCCTGTGCAGCTGCTCCTGTGATGCTGAGGATTTGCTCCCCTGTCCCTCCAAGCCATGGCACCAGGCAGGCACCTTACCTCCCTCTCCCCTTCCTCCCCCAGTTCTACCTTCCTAACAATGGAGTCCCCCACCAGTAGTTGTTTCCTTCCTCTGTGGGGTCCCATGCCACCCTCCTGTGGGTCTCCTTTGTAGAGGTGCCCAGCATCCTCCTTGGTCTCCACTGTGGGTGACTCCATAGAGGAACCAGACTTTTCCAGAATGGCATAGAAATTGTGGAAAGGTACAACTGGAGGGATATGCCTCTGTTCCACCACCCTCACCCTCCCCTGAGCCCACTGTGGTCCAACTGCTCCTCTTTCTTGGCAACCTCTGAGGCAACAGCAGTGACTCTGGTGGTCCCTGGGTGGGAGAGGAGGTCCCACAAATCCTGGCCAACTCAGCCTGGAGATGAGCAACCTCCTCCCTCAGCCCAGAGAGGTGCCTGCAGATGGGACAACACTGCATCCTCCAGAATGTCTTCTGGAAGACTGCTGCTTCACAACCACTGCACTGCACCACTCCCATCATGTCTTTTTGCTGGCCCCCCTAACTGTTGTTTGGAATACTTACTTCTTTTTTTTTCTTTTCCCACTTACTTACTGCCTGTGTGCCCTTTTGGCTCCTGATCTTCCTGTTCTGAGACAAGAAGTTCCTATATTTCTTAGTAGTCTCCTTACTTGCTCAGAGTCAGACCTCCAGCAGCTGGGGGGGGGGACGGAAAGCTACTCTTGCCCTTCTAGGATGGTGAGTCTTTGGTGGCTCTGTGATCACTCACTTCCTGCTCCCAAACAGGAAGTTCCTGTTGTCAGTTAAGTCCTATACCTATAAAAGTAGAACTAGTTTAGGGTGGAGGGGAGGGAAGGATGGCAATATAGTCCCAGTAGAGAAGTTAAGTTATACCAGTAACTCCTTCCCCCGGTGTTCTGTCTGTTCTCTTAATCAATGATGCCCCCCCCACTACCGGCACACATCAGCCAGCAGGTACTGGGGGAAAGCTACAGAAGTCACCGAAATGGAGCATACGTGCTCCCAGGACAATGAATGGCATCCCCTCCCACTGCTTTCGGACAATCAACAGTGACCCATTCTCCCCACCAGCTCAATCAATGGCACCCCAGCTATCAGAACATGCCAGCCAGCAGGTGGAAAAGTGACAATGGTCACAAAGGTAGCGTACCATAAAAAAAAAAAGCTAAGCAGCTCTCCCCACAGACAAAAAGGATAGAACAAGTAACAGAGAAAACAATTTTCTTCCACATAAGAAAGCCAACGCTACATCACTATCACCCTCCCCTGCCGCCTCAAAATAAAATAGAATAACTCTGCAGAGTAAAAAAAGTCAAAACAAGGAAACAAAGAATATAAAAATTGTAACAGAACGCAGCGATTAATGAGCAGGAAGCAGTACTGTTCTTACCTACCACCCTGCTCTTAAAATACCTCAATGACGCCACGCTGTCACTCTATAGGTCTAAAATAATAAAAATTGAGGCAGAAAGAGCCATTGCAGAGGTAAATGCACTTGTCCTCCACAAGGTGTACAAAATTGAAGTCCATTTACGAAAAAGGCAGACAAAGACAACGGTTTCTGGGGACAAAAGATCTTCCAAACAACCTTGGCTGCAGTAACTTGCAAAATGGAAGCTCAAATGCAATTTACTTTGTTTTTTTAAAAGGGGACCCACAACTTGGCAACCAATCAGTGGAGGGCTAACATGTGTACAACAGGTCAAAATATGTAAATAAGCTGTCTGTTGACTAGTTTATAAAATATTTTAATTTTAAGCATTGACATCCTCAGACATCCGAGTCCTCAATGGCACAAAGTGCAGGACGTCTGGAGTCATTAAAGACCTCAGGTATATTTTTTCTGCTGCCATGTACAGGTGTTTTGGGGCCTCAATGAGTTAAAATTCTGCTTATGTTGCTCAGTTGTGTTATTCACCTGAACAAGGGACCAGTGACACCCTGAAAGCCTGTGCACAATTCCATCTTTGTACAAGACACTTGTTGGTCCAATAAAAGGTACTAAACCTTCCAGTGTCTCCTTAGTAAACACCACCATCTATGCTTGAAGACTATTCCAGGCATCCACCACCCTTACTGTGAAGAAGTACTTCCTCATATCTATCCTGAATTTACCCACATCCGGCATTTTTTCTTGCAGTTGGTCAAGTTTTTCTCAGTGTCCAAGCCACCCTGCAGACACTGACTGCTCCAGCACCACTTCGCCGCTTTCACCAGGACTTAGATTCACACTTGAGACGTGACCTGGGTGCTCGATAGGGTGCAGAGGGTAGTCAGTGTTAGCAACAGCTCAGTAAGCTATGGATTTTTCTGGTGTTCTCCCTTGAGGAGCAGTGTGCAATGCCACCTGGATGCTTCAATGCATGCTTCTGTGCATGGAGTGTCAGCAGCCACCACTTCTTCCCCAGTGAATACAGTCTCAGCATGCTTCACCTTCAGCCAATGCCAGAAGCCAGGTGAGTGCCAAGAACTGGAACCCTCCCTCCCCAATGCATGCAATAACAGATTGCCTCTCCCCCCCCCCAGTAGAGCTAGGAGCCAGGTGAGTGCCCAAAACTGAAACCCTCCCTCTCCCAATGCATGCAGTCTCAAACTGCATCACCTCCAGCCAATGCTATGGGCCAGGTGAGAGCTGGAAACTAAAACCCTCTCTCCACCAATACATGCTGTCTCAGCCTTCCTCAACCCCAGCCAATGCTAGGGGTCAGGCAAGTGCAAGGAACTGAAACCCTCTCTCACACAATGCATACAGTCTCAGCCTGCCTCACCTCCAGTCAACGCAAAGGGCCAGGTGAGTGCAGAGATCTGAAACCCTCCCTTCCCAATGAATGCATTCTCAGCCTGCTTCACTTTCAGCCAATAATACAGGCCAGGCGAGAGACAAAAACTGAAACCTTTCCTCTTCACGATGCATGCAACATCAGCCTGCACCCCAGTCAATGTTAGAGGCCAGATGAGTGCGGAACGGAAACCTCCCCTCTCCCAATGCATACAGTCTCAGCCTGCCTCACCCCGCCTCATCCCAAGCCAATGCTAGGGGCCAGGTGATTGCCCAGAACTGAAATCCTCCCTCTCCCAATGCATACAGTCCCAACCTACATAACCCCCAGCTAACGCTAGGGAGCCAGGAAAGTGCTTGTAATTGAAACCCTCCTTCCCTTCCCCAATGCATGCAGTCTCAGCCTGCCTCACCCCCAGCCAGTGCTAGGGGTCAGGTGAGTGCTGGGAACTGAAATCCACCCTCCCTTCTTCACTCCATCCACCAATGCATGCAGTCTCACCTGCTTCACCCACAGCCAGTCCTAGGTGCCTGGAAAATTCTGGAAACTGAAACTTACACCAATGAATGCAGTCCTAGCCTGCCTCACCTCCAGCCTAACTAGTGGCCAGGCAAGTGCTGCGAACTGAAACCCTCCCTCCCATAATGTATGCAGTCTCAGCCTGCCTCCCCCCCCGGCCAATGTTAGGGGCCAGGCAATTGCTGGGAACTGAAACCCTCCCTCCCACAATGGATGCAATCACAGCCTGCGTCACCCTTAGCCAATGCTAGGCACCAGGTGAGTGTCAGGAACTGAAACCCTCCCTTCCCCAATAAATGCAGTCTCAGCCAACACTAGGACCAAGGTGAGTGCCGGGAACTAAAACTCTTCCCCAGACATAGCTCTACTAATCACTTCTCTCTCCTTGACCTCTCTCCCTGACACTTGAAAACATACTATTGTTGTTCCTCTTCCTAAAGGTGGCGACCACTCCTGCACTTGCAATTAACATCCTCTCACCCTACCACCCACCCTTGCTAAAATGCAGGAGCATATTGTACTTTCAGCTTCCTCTTCCTTGACTCAACCTCCTTTTTCATCTGTTTCCAGTCTGGGTTCCTTAAATCCCATTTCACCATTCCTCTCTCCTCAGGCTTACGGACTCTGTTCTCTCAAGAATGGGTGAGGGCCTTATCGCCTCTGCCATCTTTGTCGACTTGCCATAGCCTGCAACGTGGTTGCCCACCCTCTACTGTTCAACAAACTTAAAGTTGCGGGGCTTTCCATCTCTGCTTCCAACCAGTTCCTCTCCTACCTTGATGGCAGGACTGGTGATTCCATATCCTTCTTCTACCCATCAGTACAGGTGTCCACCAAGGCTCCCCTCCTTGGTCCTATGCTCTTCTCTCCACTTTCTGAATGACCTCCTGGTGCCTGTACCTCTGTATCCATACATCTGTATGTAGATTACACAATTGTTTTTACCTCTGGTTCCACCCCTCTGATCTGTTGGCCAAGTTCCAGCCAGACTATGGTAACATCAACACTAGTTCCATTCAAATCATCTGTCCCTCAACAACCAAAAATAAAATCGTTCTCTGTGACCCATTCCAGCTGTATATAATACTTATATAAACTGCCAGTTATGTCCTGTATTGATGCTTCTTCACTTGTACATATTTTTGTCTAAAACTTGCCATATGCCCCTGTTTTAACCCTCCTGGACCCATCTAGAAACGAGCATCTATTGGCTCAGTATGTCTTTCCTGGTGAAACGTTTGAAACAAATATATAAACAGGTGAGGAGGGAAGATATTTCAGCAACCTCCCTGCCCTGGAGACACAGCCAGTAACCTTAAGAAAGACTGGGAAACACACTGATTCTCACTCAGTTTCTTCAGAAGCACAGAGGGACCTGCCAGCAAAGAATTACATCTCACTCTCAGTGAAGTGTCCCCTTCATACAAGTTGCACAGCTCACTAAGAAACCTGATCCCTTTCTGTGGTCATTGGTCTCTCAGACAATAGAAGGGTTTATACAGTAGAGAGCTTGCCCTCTTCCCATCATGTCTGCCCCCTCCTCTGTCCTATAAGTGCCATCATGTGTGGCTTCTCTTGCATAAATAACAAGAAAGCCTGACTGATCACTCAGTGGCAGGAAAACACTTCTCCCCCATGGTAACTTGTCTTGCTCTTTTTACTACTGTCTAAATGCCTCTTAGTATTAGTGACAAAATGAGCCAGCACATGACGGCACCACATCAGCCACACAATCAGAGTCCACAACCAAGGCCTTCGCGACCATGAGGTTTAGTGCCTCATGCTACATCACCAGCTGCTTTCATTCGAGTGGGACTAAACAACTGCCACCACAGAAGCTACTTTCCAACAAAGCCATGTATGACCAGACCGCTACCATGTGGCAGGCTATACATGACCAGATCTCTGCCCTGTAGCAGGCCAAAATGAAAAAAACAGAGATGACTTACATAACTCCGCCCTACAGGGAAACACAATGTCTCTGCTTGTAGGTGTAGAGTGCGCCTGGCAATGTTCCCCATGAGCTGAGTGACAGCCTTTGCTACCAATCAAACAGAGATAACTTACGTAGCTCGGCCCTACAGGGAAACACAATGTCTCTGCTTGTAGGTGCAGAGAATGCCTGGCAATGTTCCTCATGAGCTGAGTGACAGCCTCTGCTACCAATCAAACAGAGATAACTTACATAACTTAGCCCTACAGGGAAACACAATGTCTCTGCTTGTAGGTGCAGAGAGTGCCTGGCAATGTCCCCCATGAGCTGAGTGACAGCCTCTGCTACCAATCTGAAGACAAGTTTATAACCAATAGAAAAACACGCTGCTAAATACTGAGACCAACAGAAATGGCCCCCGCATGCCTCAAGGGATATTCACCCAAGACAAACTGACAAGGATCTCACCTGATGTGCTTTGCTGTTCCCATGGAGGCAGTAACAACTGGTGTTTTGGTGGGAGCAGCAGGCTTTCATGTCATAGGAGAGACCCTCTTACCTGCTCAGCTAGATAGGGTGTGCCTCTGTTACCCACAGGAGGGGCTGTTTCCTCCAAGCTGACTACTACTAGGATGGAAGGAAATGCAGGTAACAGCAAGTGCAAACAGTTTAGAAAGAGCAATTATAAAGTCAGGACAGGATTAACTCAGTTCAGAAAGGTAGAGTGCAGGAAAACAAAGGAAAGTATGGTACTTAGTGATGGAAGGAGGTCTGTATCCAGGTCAAGAAATGTAGTGTCCACCAGGAGGCTAAGTGTATGGGGGAGGGAGGTATGTCAAAGCAAAAGTACTCCCCTTAGAAGTTATGTGAATAACCCTTTAAGAGTGTCTGTCAGCCTCTGCCAGTTCCTATGCTCTTTAAGGACAGGGTTAGCTAATCTGCCCTGGCTTTCCAAAAGGGAGGAGGCAGTGTCATCTGCTGGAGGGAAGAGATTCTGCTGACCAAGAGTGTGAGAGGCTAGTGCTGACACGTAGTGCTAGCTCCCATTGTCTTTAAGTTTCTCAGTAGAGGTTGGCATCATGAAAAAAGTGTTCATTTGTGGCAGCTACCATCAAACAAGCACCTGGGGGTGGGGCCCTCTCCAGAAGAAGAAAAATCCATTTTGAAAAATAGTTTCAGAGATCTGTCTGTGAGGAGAAGTGTACAGAAGTACTGTGGGCCAAAGATCTGAGGTGATATTTAATCTTTACTTGATGTACAGGTTTGGTGACACTCAGCACTGCCCACACTCCTCAAAGAGGGATCATCATTGCTGACAGGATGCCTGTTCAGTCAGCAGTGGAGTGGTACCTCAGAAAATGTGTGGTGTAGGCCATTCTGCCCGCAGTGAAGATGTGCTGTGCCCAGTAGGCACCTCAGCTATGCCCAGATGGGCTTGGAGCCTGTGATTGTGGGTAACATAGAAAAGTGCAAAACAGGATCAGGAAACGATGTGCTTTGTTAAGGACAGAGTGGATCCATGAGAAACCCTCACTGGATCAATTAGCACCAAAATGTTGCTAGCAGAGAGTCTGTGAATTAGTCCCGTGGTTAGTGTCTAAGAAAACAGGATACCAAAAGTCTGTTTAGGTTGTCACTCAGGTTCAGGAGTGGGGAACCCCAGGAGTAAATGTGCTTCTTCAAGGCCAGAAAGATGTGAACAAAGTACCCCACCAGGGTTGTTTCCAACCCAGAAGAGTCAGTAAAATGCCACCTTAAAGTGATTGACAAATGAACTGTGCCAGCTTTAAAAATGATAACATCATTGGAGCTCAAGAAAAGAAAGGATCCAGTGTGTTTTACAAATAATTTCTGTTAGGACAACCCATCTGTTTGTTTCCAACTTATGCTAACCCCCTTAAATCCACAGCCTAGCCAGCCCTGCCACATGTCTATGGATGCCCTGAGGTCACCACAGTGCTTGGGAGATCAAATAAATGTACTTTTTTTAAATCTATTTATGACTCTGACATGCAGCCCAGCCACACACTCCTTTGGGCGGCTAATCCCTTTTTCCATTGTTCTGACCTCCCAGAAGCCATGTATTGCTACACTAACCCCAGTTGTCCCAGTGTATCCCTTCAGTGGCAGGGATCCCCTATGTGCCTGCTGGGGGGGCCAGGCATGGAGTCTCACTCGGTACCCAGTGACACCAGATTCCATCTTTACCGGGGCGGGTACAGCATCAGGGCTAGCCAGCTTCAGAGCAGCAGGGAGGGTACACTGCCATCATCTAGGTGGCTGGGCAGCCTTTTCCTTGTTCTATTGCCCCACCTCGACAGCATGTTGTGGACCCTTGCGTAGGCATGCATGTGGTGCATGGTCACCCATGCCACAAAGCATATCTTGGCTGAACTCAGCCACAAGGAGCCGCCAGATAGTGATGCACTTCAAACACCTAGACATGCTGAGAGGACCTCACCTACTACACACAAAAGTAAAGGTTATCTTTTGTAGGTGGAGGTTAGTGAGGGTAATGGCAAATGTAGCCAAACTCTTGAGCCCAAAGAAATTATAAAAAATAAATAAAAGTGTGACAAAAAAACAAAAAGCCTTTAAATAACACTGCCTGCTTGCGTGTACAAAACAGCCTACTCTGCACAGTTTCTGCTTTGCCTTTTGTTTTCAGCACAGGTAAACAGATATTCCTCTCATCTCCAACTTCATGATCCTCAGTCAGTCTCTAACGCCACCTCCTGACAATTCAAAACTGCACTGTTTAGAATCATTAGGGATTCTCTGGATTCAGGAGAACAATGGGTACCATGTCCACTGAAAACAAGGTCCCTCTGCAGCTCCCCCATTTGCTGTCTATATCCCTGATGGCAGAGTGAGGATTACCCAAGGACAACTGCAGCCAGAATACAGCGGGCAGGGATGGTGAAAACAAAATAAAGAAAGCAGTTTGTCAGCAAGCCTTGCAATAACACTGTCTGTTTCTGTACACATTCAAGTATTATGATTTGAAAAGCATTGCAAACTGATCCCATTTTGCCCAGTTTCTGCCTTGCCTTTTTAAACAAACTCGGACACAGTAATTCCTGCAGTCAGTAATTACCTCCAACTTCACAATCCCGAGTTTCAGTCTCTAACACACCACCTCCTGATAATGTTTCAAAACCCCAACACACCACCTCCTGATAATGTTTCAAAACCCCAACACACCACCTCCTGATAATGTTTCAAAACCGGACTTCAAGCAGCTTCAGTTCTTCAGCACTCAAAGCCTTTGGACTAGGAGAACAAGAGATATCCACAGTTCTCTCTGCAGCTCCTGTGGGCTCCTGTCCATGCTGCTCTCAGTCTGAGGTCATTTCCTGTCCGACTCTGAAATGTGTCCTCAGCCACGCAACTCCAGCCATTAATGGGTTGGTACATACTGAGAAACAGTAAGCTGTAAGAAAATGTGATATAATTGAGTGTAAGAGTGTATCTTCTAAGATTTTTTGAGGCATCAGCTGGCTATAAATGGACTGTCACTGCTGACTTGCATCTCCAGGACACCCTGGAAATACACTTTGTTTGGCTCAATGTACCTTGCAGCCAGCAAATTCTGAATAAAAATAAAAGTACTTTCTCCTAATAGTGACAAGTCAAAACAGGATCTGCTAGCATGTAACTGTAAATATTTAGCAACCCTTTCCTCTCACTCTCCTTGTTGCTGCTGTATACTATGAATATTAACGAGTTGTTTTGAATGGTGTGGGGAGGACACTAATAGAGGAGACAGGAAGTAAACCCTAGGCTATGAAACTGCTCGAGAAAGGAGCACAGAGAACAGAGGACCAGTAACTATTTTTTGTGTGGATCGACATCTTTGTTCTTCTAGTCCCAAACTCTGAAGTCAGCAGTGGCTTGTGTTTCTGAACAGTGCAGTTTGTAGCATACCTCTCAACCTCCTGCCTCATAAATCAGGGACAAGGCTTAAAAAATCAGGGACAAAGGACCAAAATCAGGGACACATCTTAAAACTGGTGCTAGCCACTCAGGAAGGTGGCAGAATAAGGGGCTTAGTGTAAAATGTATTTTCTAAGAATGAGAAGTCTCTAGCTTTAATGTGTGACATTATTTTGTGCTTACAATCCCCACTGTTCGGTCACAGAAACACAATTTTTAAGAGGGACAGAGTAAATTTTTGAGGCAAAATCAGGGACATCCCTGAAAATCAGGGACAGTAGAGAGGTATGGTTTGTAGTGCTGGGTCTGAAACGAAGATCAAGAAGTTGGAGGTAAGGAATACTGAGCACATGGGAGCTCTAGAGGGAACTGGTTTTCTGTGAATAGAGATTCTTTGTTCTTCTAGTACCAGACTCTGAAAAGAAGCAGCTACTTGTGTTTCTGAACAGTGCAGTTTGTGGTGTTGAAGACTGAAACAGAGGACCATGAAGCTGGAGGAAAGGAATGCTGAGCACACGGGGAGCTGCAGAGGGAACTGGTTTTCTGTGGATAGATATCCTTTGTTCATTTAGTCCCAAACTCTGAAGGGCAGCAGCTCCTTGTGTTTCTGAACAGTATAGTCTGTGGTGTTGGAGAATGAAACAGAGGATCATGAAGGAACACTGAGCTGCTGTGTAAACCAACCAAAGGAAAACTTTAAAAAAACAAAAGGGGGCAGGTAGTATTTATAAATGTGTGCAGAAAATGAATGATAGAAACATGCCAGACTAAAAACTACAAATTAATCATTGTGACAGATTTATTTCTTACCAGGGTAAGTTCATTAGCACCTACAGATTGTTTTTTTTTCCCCACCACATCTGCTTGCAGGCTGTTCCAGGTGTCCACTGCCTCTTCTGTGAATAAATGTTTCCTCACATCCCTCTTAAACTCTTTCCTCTCCCCCAGCTTCATTGCATGCCCCCCCATTCTTGTACTTTTTCTCCCCTGAAAGAGACACCCTATCTGCACATTCTTCACCCCTGTGAAGCACATATTTCAATCATGTCCCCTCGCACTCTCCTCTCTACCAAGGAGTATATGTTGAGATCCTACCACCTCTCCTCATGTGGCTTTTTGTGCAACCCCTCTTCAGTTCTGGAAGCCTTCCTCTTGACTGCTTCCACTCTGTCCATGTCCTCTCAGAGGTGCAGTCTCCAGACCTGGATACAGTACAGTACTCTGTGTTGGGTCTCTCTAGTGAGTGACACAGTGGCAACACCACCTCCCTTCTCCTGCTGGAAATCCCCTTCCCTCTGCACCCCAGCATCCCACTAGCCTTTCCTACTCCCTTGTCACCCTGCCCTGCCACCACGGCAGCATGAGATACGAGTACCCTGAGGTCTCTTTCTTATGTGATGACTGTCAGTACCTCCCCCATCTTATACACAGCTCCTGGGTTTCCCTGCCCCCCTCCGGTGCCTGACTTTGCATATTCTGGCATTGAAACATCACTGTCACTCCACAGATTGTTCTCTAGGTTACCCAGATACATTTGTATTATCTCCACCCTTTCCTGAGTATCCAGCTTGTTGCAGATTTTTGTGCCATCACAAAGAGATGCACCTTCCCAGATTCCTCAGCAATGTCAGTTATGAAGACATTGAAGAGGATCTGTCCCAACACCAATCCTGTAGTACCTCACTAGTTGGTCTCTCATCCCCTGATTGTCTGCCATTTACTGCCACCTCTGCCTCCTAGCCCTCAACCAATTTAATACTCAGCTTACCACTTTCTCCCCAATCCCCAGGCTGCTTAGTGTCTTTACTAACCTCCTGTGTTGCACTGTGTCTGAGGCCTTACTGAAGTCCAGGTAGGCCACATCCATTGCCCTCCTCTGATCCACCTCCCTAGTCAGAAAATGTATGAGATTTGTTTGGCATGACCTCCCTCCTGTGGAACCATGCTGGTGGTGGTTCTGCAGCATGTATCCCTCAAGTACTTCATCAGTCTCTCCTTCAGCAGGGTCTGAATTGATTTCCCCACCATCGATGCGAGACTGACTGGCCTGTAGTTGCTAGCCTCCTATCGGCTGCAGCTGTTGTGCAGAGGGACCATATCAGCCCTCCTCAGTCCTCTGGAACTACCTCTGTCTTCAGTGGGGTGCTGAACAGTGTTGCCAAAGGGTGGCTTGCACCATGTTCAGTTCTTTTAGAATCATTGATGAGTCCCATCCAGTCCTGTCTTCTTGTTCTCCATTAGGGCTTCCAGTTCGTTCTGAACTCTTTCCTCCAAAAATGGACTTGTTTCTAATCCTCCAGTGTCTGCTGATATATGTTAGTCCATCCCTCTACTGTGAAGAGCACTCCCATCCTCTGAATTCTCACTATCCCACCTTTCTTTCCTCTTTTCACTCATGTATCTGAGGAAAGCTTACCCCTTTTGACCTCCTTGGCAATCCTGTCCTATGTTTGTGCCTTAGCTGCCCTCATCCTCCCTCCTGCCACTCTTTGTTTTTCCAGATATATCTCCCTGTCCACATTCATCTGGGTATCCTTGTACTTCCTGAATGCAGGTTTTTTTTTCCTCCTTCACCACCTCCTCTGAGAACCAAAGCAGCCTTGTCCTCCTCCTTTCCTTGCTTACTTTCTTCAAACATCATGTTGTTGCCTTAGCTATTCCCTCTTTGATATTTTTCCACTGGGTCTGCAGTCACCCCCTGGCAGTCACCCCTAAGGTATTCACTGAGGCAAGGCAAAGTTTATTTCTATGGTGCTCAGTCCTGGAGGCTCTGGGTGCCATACATAAAACAAACAATATGCAGGGTATCAGATAAAATGTCATATATAAAATAAACAATAAAATGGCAGCAATAACAAAATATTAAAACAGTCGTATCATAAACAGCAGATTTTCTTCAGAACTTTTTGGTAAATCAGCTCTTAACCCTGGGAAAGCCAGAGGGAAACAGATTAGTTTTTAGGCCCCTCTTGAACCCTTCTATCGATGGGGCTTCCCTGATATCAGCTGGCAACTCATTCCATAGTACCGGTCAAGCAACACTGAAATCCTGGTACTGGAAGCTCTTAACCTAGTCCTGGGATCTTCAAGGAGGCCCCTGGTCGAGGAACAGAAGGAGTGAACTGAGGTGAAAGGTGTCAGAAGATCATCCGGGTAGCCAGGGCAGTGTCTGTGTAGGGCCTTGTAAGTGAGTAAACTCACCTTGAAGATAACCATCTACCTGACCGGCAGCCAGTCAGAGCCTGCAGCACTGGGGTTACATGGCTAGACTTAGGCAGGCCAGTCAGCAGCCTGGAAGCTGCAGTTTGCACCAGCTGTAGCTGGCGAAGGGTACCTGCAGAAACCCTGGTCCAAAAAGTAGAGAGCATTAAATTAGTAGTGTCTGGATGTCACAAAGGCATGCACCAGCAAGGGCTTGTCCTTGGGCAGAACTAGGGGTTTGATCCTGGCAATGTTCCTTAAGTGGTAAAAAACACTTTTGAGGACAGCCAACATCTCAGTTTCAGGTGTCAGTCTGTCATCAAGGATTACTCCAAGATCTCACACCCTAGGGGAGGCCATAAACAGTGTGGGTCCCAGGGGTAATCCAGTAACCTCATTGGAGGCACTCCCATCATGCTCTCATACTGGCCCAATCACTAGTACCTCTATCTTGCCCCGGTTAGGCACAGTCCCCTGGAGAACATCCAATCACTGGTCTCAGCCAATCAGCTATTAAGCACTTCCACAGTGTCCGTTGATCCTGGTGTAAAGGACAGGTACAGTTGGCTGTAATCTGCATAACAGTAACATCTCACACTAATGAGCACAAACTGGGGGACCATATACACTACAAAAAACATCAGCAACAAAATTGACACCTGAGGTACTCCACATGGCAGGAGCTTTGTAGGACAGCCAACATCTCACTTTCAGGTGTCAGTCTGTCATCAGGATCACTCCAAGATCTACACCCTAGGGGAGGCCATAAACAGTGTGGGCACGATGGTCTGCATCTGTCCATGAAGGAACCAAGCTCCTAAGGACAGGTTTAATGCCTCTTGGCAAGCTTTTAAACCAGCCATGGTGGGAGGTGCTGATAAGAGACAGGAAATTTCAAGTCTCCCCCCATAAAACAAGTCAGGTAGTAAGGTAAACACTGAGGTACAGTGCTCAACAGAGGGCAGAACAGGGGTAAATGGAAAAATAGACAAGGGCAATAAGAGCAAGCATGGGTGAAAAAGGATAAAGCCAACATTAAATGGAGGGCAATGAGTACCAATGCCCGTAGTCCGGGAAACAAGCTTCCTGAGCTAGTAGCCTTGATGGAAGATGAACAATTGCATATTGTGGCAGTCACGGAAACATGGTACATGGAGAACCATGACTGGGATGTCAACATACTGGGGTACACAGTCTACAGAAAGGACAGTGAGGGGAAAAGAGGTGGAGTAGCTCTATACATAAGGGAAGGGATCAAAGCTACAGAATTAAAAAGTAAAGGAGCAGAACAAGAGGCACTCTGGGTCATCTTGGAGACAGGGAATGGCATCACAATCCACACGGGATTGTATACAGACCCCATCTCAAGGGAGAAATGGACAAGAAAATGATAGAGGACATTCTCAAAATGGCTGAAAAGGGAGATACTGTTGATGGGGACCTGAATATGCCAGATGTTGACTGGACGACATGTACTGCAGCCACATCCAAGAGCAGGGTCATTAGACAGCTAGTGTTGGAACCCACTCAGGAGGGAGCAGTACTAGACCTGGTACTCTCAAATGGGAGAGAGAATCACAAATTTAAAAGTTAGTAGACATCTGGGAACAAGCAACCACTGCACTGTGTGCTTCACAATAAGCACAACCAAGGAGATGAGCCATACAAAAACAAAGATACTGGACTTTAGAAGGGCTGACTTTGGCAAAATGGGTGGATACTTGAGGAACACACTAGCGAATGGCCAAAAAGGAGGGGTGGAAGAACAATGGAGAAAAATCAAAACTGCCATCATAGATGCAACAAGCCTTTGTGTGAAACAAATAAAGAAAACAAAGCAGAATAAAAAACACTATGGTTCTCAAAAGAGGTGTCAGGGAAGGTTAAGGAGAAAAAAGCTGCATTCAAAAAGTATAAGGAATCACAGAAGGAGCATGACAGGGAACTGTATCAATTAAAGCAGAAAGAAGTGGGGAAGGCTGTCAGAATAGCAAAGGCCCAAACCGAGGAAAAAATAGCCAACTCAGTTAAGAAGGGGGATAAAACCTTTTATAGGTACATTAGGGAACATAGAAAGGTTAAGGGAGGGATAGTGAAGATTAATAAAGGAGAGGGGAGGTGGGCAGAGGGAGACAGTGAAAAGGCAGAGATACTGAAAGAATACTTTTGCTCAGTATTCACAAAAGAAGAATAGGAGGAGTTACCTAAACCAGACAATAGAAGCACTCTGGGTAGGGGGGTTGACACCAGTCCATTTACAGAAGAAAGAGTCCTGATAGAACTCCTAAAACTCAAGGTGGACAAAGCAATGGGGCCTGACGGGATTCACCCCAGAATCCTAAAAGAACTAAGGGAGGACCTAGTGACACCACTGACCACACATTTTAACAAATCATGGGAGTATGAGGTTGTACCTGAGGACTGGAGGAGGGCAGATGTGATTCCCCTTCACAAAAGTGGGAGCAAAGCAGAAGCAGGAAACTACAGACCTGTAAGTTTGACCTCAGTGGTAGGGAAAATGATGGAATCACGTCTGAAAGAAAGAATTGTTGAGTACCTAGAGGTCAGCGGGGCACAGAACCCAAAGCAGCATGGATTTACAGCAGGAAGGTCATGTCAGATTAATCTAATTGATTTCTTTGACTGGGTGACCAAAGTAATAGACCAGGGAGGGGCTGTGGATATGGCCTACCTAGACTTTAGCAAGGCATTTGACACAGTCCCATACAAAAGATTAATAATCAAGTTAGCCAGCCTGGGAGTGGGTTCCAGGGTGGTAGCCTGGGTAGCAAACTGGCTGCACAACAGGACACAGAAGGTAATAGTGAATGGAACACATTCTGAAGAAAGGGGAGTTACAAGTGGAATACCTCAGGGCTCAGTACTGTGTCCACTCCTCTTTAGCATCTTTATAGGTGACATTGCAGAGGGTCTGGAGGGAAAGGCATGCCTCTTTGCAGATGACACAAAGATCTGTAACAGAGTTGATACACAGCTGGGGGTAGAAAGGATGAGAAGGGACTTGGCAAGGTTGGAGGAATGGTCAGACATATGGCAACTTAGATTCAATGCAAAGAAGTGTAAAGTAATGCACCTGGAAACAACAGGAGAAAGTACACAATATCAGGGAGGTACTAACAACAACAAAATGGAAAGGACTTGGGGTAGTCATATCAAATGACATAAAGGTGGGCAAGCAATGTGGAAGTCAGTAAGGGAGAGCCAGGGGATACTGGGATGCATAGGAAGGGCATCACAAGTAGAAAAATGGAAGTGGTTATCCCTCTGTACAGACAGTTGGGTGAGACCCCATCTGAAATACTGTGTGAAGTTTTGGAGACCCCATCTACGCAAGGACATAGACAGGATGGAAGCAGTCCAGAGGAGGGCAACTAAAATGGTGCAGGGTCTGCATCAGAAACCATATGAAGAGAGATTGAGAGCTTAATATGTATACCCTGATGAAAGGAGGGACGGGGACGGATAGAAACTTTCAAGCACCTCAAGGAATCAACAAAGTCCAGGAGGGTAGCATCTTTCAGAAAAAGAGATGTGTAAGAACAAGGGGCACAATTTAAAGACAGAGGGGGACGGCTCAGGGGTAATGTGAGGAAATGTTTTTTTCAAGGAGAGAGTGGTGGATGCATGGAACTGCCTTCCTGGGGATGTTGTTGGGTCTAAAACAGTGGGGGAATTCAAACATGCATGGGACAGACATAAGGCAATTATAGTGGGGCGGGGGGTTGCAGGAAGTAGGCTGTTGGTTACCTAGAATCTGCAGCTTATCCTGTAGGTAGGGAAATGGGCAGACTGGGTAGGCCAAGTGGTCCTTATCTGCTGTCAAAGTCTATGTTTCTATGTAAACAGACCCACGGACACAAGTGTAGAGTAAAACATGGTTATAAATTGTAATGGCCATATAAACTGTACAAACCAAATGCCAGAAAAGGAACTACAGCAACATCCACAGACGGGGAAGAGGGGGAGCAGGGATGGGAAGGAGGACAGGAAAGGGACAGAAACAGGGGAGAGGGTATGGTAACTATCTACACAAGATGGCCCCCAAAAAGTGGCAGGGGGACACTAGCGGCGCTGCACCCTGTACGGACCGGAAGGCACAGCATGTCTCCCCACAGGGCAGCTGACAGGCACTGAACAGTCTGTGAAAGAGGGTGCAGGGCCACCTGGATGGCCACACAGATCCTCTGGTCCACATCCACTGGCGCAGCACCACCACCATCACCACCCAGAACACCATGTCGATCAAGAACACCTACAGCAAACGACAGAAGGAACACACACTGAGGGCCAGAATGTGGAACACAACCCCACCCACCACCGAGCACACATACCAGAAAGACTGCAATCATGGAAAGTGGTACTTAACCTCCCTGGCAGAGCACCAGGCCTGGCACCCAAGTATTGCCAATGACACTTCTCAGCTGCATCTGCGGCATGCTGTCTGGCCCCTGGTACTGCAAAACACAACAAACAGCACCATGAGCAAACACTGCCACTGTGCAGGATGCTTGTTCCCACCCCACCAGTTCATGGCAGTGCAGCGGGACTGTGATGCCAGGGTGTGAGCACCAGTGTGGCAGCACACAGCCATGCCCTGCCCCCATCACCAGGGCAATGCAGCATGGGAGCACCATGAGGGCAGTGATAGACACCCAGCATGTGCCACAGAAGGATACAGCTGAAGAACACCTACCTGAACGTGGCAGTGCACCCCTGCATGCACACAGTGCCGCAGCCACACAGTTTCCTCTGGGTCCCACCTCTGAGGTCCCATAGCAATGCCTGCACTGCTCCCCTTGTGCATGGCATCCGTGCACAGTGCACAATCCATGATGCAGTGGTGGCCCACACCTGGGCCCAGGGCACATGGAGGTCCTCCTGTCCAAATAGGCGGCCCTCCACAACCGTGACCTGTGCTACAAGATGTAGCAGCTCCAAATGTGATCAGTTCATGGCCCTAGGCACCATTCTTCCACCTGTAGGCATCCTACACTGTGTTCAGACAGTGGCAAGATTCAAACAGGATATGTGCCATCTACCAAACGTTTTACGCCATGTGAAACAGTGAAGCACATGCAGCACAGCGTGCATTGAACGTGATGTGCAATTGGCCGCTGGTGATGGACCTGCGCATGTGCACACCACCACACTATGGTGCTGCATGGCCAGGTTGTGATGGCATGCTGGCATCATGTTGTGCACAACGCATATGTCATAACGCAGGCCTCACATAGTGCGCAATCCGTGGGGGGAGGGGCCGGATCAATGCCGCATGGGTGGTGCATTGTGGACATGCTGCATGATGCGGAACATGGCACTCGCGATCATCAGGCATGCTATAGTGCACGGACTATGGTGGGCAGCGCATCATTGGGCGCCCGTATCAAATGGACACTGCGCATGCATGAGGGATGTGCCGTGTAGAGTGCCCCAAGTCATGCAGATGCACCACCCAGGCCACGATGCACTGGGAATGCACTGTACGGCATCGGTGCATCACACAGATGCTCCGTGCAAAATGAGATGAGTTGGGAGCAATTATGCCATTCAGAGAGAATGCGCCCAAAACAGCCTCATAAACCTTGCATGGGCAACTCAGCCGATTAGCATCTCATTAACGGGTGCCCAGGCCTCATTTGCAAGCCCTGAGCTATAAATGCTCCCAATTCCACAGGCTGAGTCCAGGACACTGAGAGGAGTCAGTACCTACAGGGTGAGTATACAGCCATGTTTACAGGGCTACAGCACACACTGGTGTGCCTGCATCAGAGCGTGCACAACTGATGGTGGCCCAGTACACCACATGTGAGACCATATATCCATTAGGTGGCATCCATGGCAAACCATGTTGTACAACTGCAGGATGTATCTACAGGGTGACATTGGACTGGCCCTGCCAACTCCACAGCACAGCTCACATGGAGCACCGCTGCCAGTCTGTGGTGTGGTTGGGAGTGTGCCGAGGTGGTGCAATGTGGGACGGGAGGGGATGCGACATGTACAGAGGATCACACAATGTACACAGGGACACAGGGATGGATGTATGACTGGGGATGGACTGCACTGTGAGGTGCACGCAGCACACCACAGGTATGTACGTTACACAGTGCAACACCTGGGCAGGCACAGTGTCACCACTGCCAGCATGCACACTGCCGCTGTCCCAAAAGTGCGTGCCACCATGTGACAGTCCCAACCCCCTGCTCCCTGATATGGTTGTTGGGGGTATCCCCAGCAGGAAATTTACCCAAGACCTGGAGGTTTCAGTGGGAAGTGTGGTGCAGTGGGGCCCCCTAGAGTAAAGCCTGACATTTAATAATTTCAACACTTTATTTTTTAAGTGCAATACAACTGAAATCATTGGCTGGATTTCATTTTGGCATGACTCTGAATCAAAGTCCATACTCTTTGCATCACATTCCTTGGCAAATCTTTGGTTTGACTGGACAGGGGAAGGCACCCAGGAGGGAGGTGTCAGTCTGCAGCATGCGCTAACATCAGCTGTCTTGATCTGGCCTTGTGTAAGGTGGCTTTGAATGCAGATTTGATTGCCAGTTGCTGTTGTTCAGTAAAGGATTGCTAGCAATGTGGGGACTGTATAGGTGGAGTGTGTACCCCAATCATCTCTTGGCTTCTGTGGATATCCTGTGAGCCAAGTCCGCTTCTTGTTCTTGTTGCAATACAGGTACCTGGTAAAAGAGATGTCCCTTTTCCTGGTTCACCCATGGTAATTGAACTGCTCTCCAGAGTCTGTGATGGAGCACCTGCATGTGGGCTGATGGTGGTGCATGGGGCCTTTGTGGTTAACTGGCATATTTGTCGGCTCACTCTGATGCTCTCCTCTTTGCTGCCCATCAGGCGATAGTATGCATCTGCTGTTGTGGCTCAGTGGCTCATGTGTGACACAAGCTCATGTCTACCCTCAGGGTGAATGCTGTGAAACTGTGGAAAGAAAGAAAGAAAGTAAGATACATGCTTTGGGCCCACGTTTAACAACTAAGCAAATGGAAGTCTCCAACTTGGGGGGGGCCATCATGGAGCTCTGTGTCATCACCCCTGTGAGTTTGGGACTGCTAGCCCATAGGGAAATGGCCAAAGCAGGCCCTGGAAGTTTTAGGGGGAGATGCCTGCTGGTGTCCCCAGGCTTGGACGCACATTCCCTGAGGAAGGCATATGCTTTGGGACCCTGGGTAACAACTAATTCTGTGGAAGTCCCTGTCCTGGCAGGGCATCAGGGAGGGAGGCCATTACCCCCGGGTGTCTGGGAGTGTTAGACCTAAGGGAAGTGTTAACAGCAGGACCTTGAAGTTTTAGGGGGTTGGGGTAAAAGGCCACCCCAGCCAGATAGCACCTTCCCTGGGTAAGACATAGGCTTTGGTACCCTCGGTGAAAAGTAAGCCTGTGGAAGTCCCTGCCCTGGCAGGGCATCAGGGAGGTGAGGGCCATTACCCCTAGGAGTCTGGGAGTGCTCGGCCCAAGGGAAGTGTTAACAGCTGGCCCTGGAAATTTTAGGGGGCATGCCTGCATGTGTCCCCAGGCTTGGAAGCACATTCCCTGGGGAAGGCATATGCTTTGGGACCCTGGGTAAAAACTAATCCTGTGGAAGTCTCTACCCTGGCAGGGCATCTGGGAGGGGAGAGTCATTACCCCCTGGGTGTCTGGGAGTGCTAGACCCAATGGAAGTGTAAGGAGCAGGACCTTGAAGTTTTAGGGGGCTGGGGTAGCAGGCCACCCCAGCCAGATAGCACCTTCCCTGGGTAAGACATAGGCTTTGGGACCCTGGGTAAAAACTAATTCTGTGGAAGTCCCTACCCTGGCAGGGCATCAGGGAGGGAAGGGCCATTACCCCCTGGGTGTCTAGGAGTGTTAGACCCAAGGGAAGCGTTAACAGCAGGACCTGAAAGTCTTAGGGGTTGGGATAAAAGGCCACCCCAGCCAGATAGCACCTTCTCTGGGTAAGAAATAGGCTTTGGTACCCTGGCTAAAAAGTAAGCCTGTGGAAGTCCCTACCCTGGCAGGGCATCATGGAGGTGGAGCCCATTGCCCCAGGGGAGTGCGAGGGAGTGCTTTGCCCAAGGGAGTTAACAGCTGGCCCTGGAAGATTTAGGGGGACATGCCAGCATGTGTCCCCAGGCTTGGAAGCACATTCCCTGGGGCAGGCATATGCTTTGGGACCCTGGGTAAAAAATAATCCTGTGGAAGTCCCTACCCTGGCAGGGCATCAGGGAGGTGTGGGCCATTACCCCGGGAGTCTGGGAGTGCTTGGCCCAAGGGGAGTGTTAACAGCTGGCCCTGGAAGTTTTAGGGGGACATGCCAGCATGTGTCCCCAGACTTGGAAGCACATTTCCTGGGAAACGCATATGCTTTGGGACCCTGGGTAAAAACTAATCCTGTGGAAGTCCCTACCCTGGCAGGGCATCAGGGAGGTGTGGGCCATTACCCCTGTGAGTCTGGGAGTGCTTGGCCCAAGGGGAGTGTTAACAGCTGGCCCTGGAAGTTTTAGGGGACATGCCAGCATGTGTCCCCAGGCTTGGAAGCACATTCCCTGGGGAAGGCATATGCTTTGGGACCCTGGGTAAAACCTAATATTTTTGAAGTCCCTATCCTGGGAGGGCATCATGGAGGTCATGGCCCTTAGCCTTGTGAGTATTGACTCCTAGCCCTTAGGAAAGTGGCAAAAGCAGGCCCTGGAAGATTGAGGGGGTGAGGGTACCAGGTCTCCCCAGACTGAGTGCACTTTCTCTGGGTAAGGTATATGCTGTGGGACCCAGGGGAATAACCAAGCCTGTGGAAGTATGTACCCTGGGAGAGCATCAGGGAAGTCAGGGCCATCACTCCTGTGAGTTTGGAACTTCTAGACCTGAGGGAAGTGGTTGAATCTGGGCCTGGAACCTTTAGGGGGACAGGCTATCAATTCTACCCAGGCTGATTGTGGAGTTTGGAGGCATACTTACATTTGTTACGCTACTCTTCCACCACAGAGTCATGGAAAAGTGTTTGATTCTGAGTATGGCTGCCTGCTTCTTCACTGCTTTTGCAATGGCAGAACATGTCAGGTTTGATCCGTCTGTCTCGATGAGCACAGGGGCATTAAGTCCAGTAGCTGATGGTCTCAGTTTGGGGAGCAGCTGCCTTGTGTGGTGTGCATAGAGCTGAAGTAACTTGAATAGCTCTCCTTCTAGCACCAGTCTAGCTGGTCCATGTGTTGCAATGGTTTTGTGAAGAAAAATGGTTAAGACATAGCTGTCTTCACTATCAACGACCAGTCTCTCTGCATTCTTCAAGTCACCCAGAGACATATTTCGGATGGCAGCAGAGTGCTGGGCATTGTGGAGGGCCAAGCTGAAGATGAGTTGATTTCTAGCCAGGCAGTGATCTTGGTTTTAAGTGTCTTGGCTCTGGGTAAACTGTTAATTATCCTGACTGCCTCCTTCACAGCAGAGGGTGTCTTTGTACAGGATGCTGTCTCTGGTGGTATCCGCATTTGTAAGTCCCTTAGCCAGATTTCATGGCACCTCTTCATGGCAGAGGTACTGAGGCCAGCTCTCCAGAAAGGAATTACCTTGATGAGCATGTCAAGTTCAGCCTGATGGGTCCTGGCAAACCCATTCAAATCTAAGAATTTCAGGAAGTGAAGGAGGCTGTTTATATAACACTTGATAGTGCATGGCTTAAAACCTGAGGCTTCAGCCTCTGGAATCCAAGTATCTCTTACGAATGCCTTGGAACCCATCAGGGATGTGAGCAAAAGGGCCGCATCAATGGAGTTCCACAAGTGGGTCAGCATCTGCTGGTGAGCGGTTGCTGTTTCTTGGTCTTTCTTTCCTCCCTCCAAGGTCTGGAGCCAAGCTCTATAGAGACTCAGCAGTTGAGGACTCTGTATCTCTGACTCTGTAGCCTGGCTAGGCAGCTGAGTATGTGGCAAATCCAGAAATGGAGAATATTGAGTCTGGGTGTCTCTGATACTTGGTTGGGCTTTAAAGCTGGTCAGAGTGCATTTGTGTACCTTCCGAAAGTGCTGACTTAGATCCCTTACAATGGCAAAACAGTCTGGCTGTTGGCATTTGTAAAAGCATTTTCCTGCAGGAGGTTGGGTCAGGAGTGACTGCCTCCCAAAGTATCATGCCTTTCCCGGTGTCATGCGGTGTACTTCCCGGAGGTGCCTCGGTAGATGCTTAATTTTCTTACCACAGATTGTGCAGGTACACAAGGGTCTCACTGTCTTGCTTGGTATCCCCAGAGAAGTATCTGTAAAGAGGAATACAATTTTAGTAGTGCTGAACATTAACCCTGGGAGTGTGGGACTGTAAGACCCAAAGGAAGTGTTAACAGCAGGCCCTGGAAGTTTAAGGGAGCATGCTAGCAGTTCTCCCCAGGCAGGGAGCACTTTCCCTGGGTGAGATATGCATTGGGACCCTGGGTGACAACCAAGCCTGTGGAAGTCTCTGCCCTGGCAGGCCATCAGGGAGGTGAGGGCCATTAGCCCTGGGTGTCTGGGAGTGCTAGAGCCAAGGGAAGTGTAATTAGCAGGACCTGGAAGTTTTAGGGGGTGAAGGTACCATGCCTGCCCAGCCAGAGAGCCTTTTCCCTGGGTAAGAGATATGCATTGGGACCCTGGGTAACAACCAAGCCTGTGGAGGTCTCTGCCCTGGCAGGCCATCAGGGAGGTGAGAGGCATTAGCCCTGAGACTGTGGGACTGTTAGAGCCAAGGGAAGTGTAAGGAGCAGGACCTGGAAGTTTTAGGGGGTGGGGGTACAATGCCTGCCCAGCCAGAGAGCCTTTTCCCTGGGTAAGAGATATGCATTGGGACCCTGGGTAACAACCAAGCCTGTGGAAGTCTCTGCCCTGGCAGGCCATCAGGGAGGTGAGGGCCATTAGCCCTGGGTGTCTGGCAGTGCTAGAGCCAAGGGAAGTGAAAGGAGCAGGACCTGGAAATTTCAGGGGGTGTGGGTACAATGCCTGCCCAGTCAGAGAGCCTTTTCCCTGGGGTAGAGATGTGCTTTGGGTCCCTGGGTAACAACCAAGCCTGTGGTAGTCCCAGCACTGACAGGCCATCAGGGAGGTGAGAGGCATTAGCCCTGAGTGTCTGGGTTTGCTAGAGCCAAAGGAAGTGTAAGGAGAAGGACCTGGAAGTTTTAGGGGTTGGGGGTACAATGCCTGCCCAGCCAGAGAGCATTTTCCCTGGGTAAGAGATATGTTTTGGGACCCAGCGTAACTACTTAACCTGTGGAAATCTCTACCCTTTGATAGCATCATGCAAGTTAAAACTGCCTACCTGTTTTGGCTTGCCATGTACATAGTATTTCCTGTTCTGATTCCATGTCGACTGTGTAGCAAGTTGAGTTCTTTTTTCTGAGAAAAACCTCCAGCATCTGTGTTACTGTGCTGCTTTACTGCCAGTGTAGAGAATGTCAGCTGCTGTTCTATGGGCCCCTAGTCTTGCAGCTGCTAATTCTATGACTGTTTATACCTGGTGGAGGGGGCGGGAAGGGAAGGGGCGGTCCAGCCTCTCTTACCAGGCTCAGTGCACTGAATGCTGGGTAAATAGTGAACGTCATCCCCTAACAGAAGTATCACTGAAGTCAGGGTTATGATCCCTGTGAGAGTGTTAATACTAGCCCCCTAGGAAGTGGTTTAACCCAGAGCTTGGAAGTCAGAGGGGCTCTGGACAAAATTGTTCCAATAGAGGTGACCTAGATGGTGGGTGCCAGTGTCTCTGAATCAGGCACCCAGAGAGGCCAGCCTTATTGGGACCCCATATCCTTGTATCATAGTCTATGCACCTGTGGCAAAGGACTTCTGTCCATGCTTTTCACTTTAAAAAGGGGCACCAAGTACTTTTTTTGGTGTCCAAGACCTTGAAGACCCTGACCCTGAATCAGGGGCATTCTACATTAGTGCATAAGCAACACATGTGCCTTCAGCATCTTCAATGGTGCAGCTACCCTCTATGCATGACTGCTGTGCCTATCCGATGCAGCTGCAGGACTGCAAGCATTGCACTGTGTGCTCCATCACGCATTGTATGTCCACCTATGCACTACATGCATCAATGATTGTTACTGTTGACCCCAGATTGTACAATCTGTGTAATTGTTGTCAATAGCGCATGCCATGCACAACATGGTGATTGCATGCACATCATGCATGCATGACCTGGATGTGACCCCACCATGTCTCAGCGGTCCACATTGCGCATGTGCGGCCATGTTGCATCGGGTAAGTAGCGCTTCACGCACTGTGCACGGTGTGCTGCACGTGCCCAACACAATCACATGTGGCGCATATCATGTCTCACATTGTGCATCACATATTTGCTCCCTTGTATAATGTTCTTCCACAATGCCTAGGGCAGGAAGAGTTGCACCTCGGGCCATGAACTGGTCACAGGCGGAGCTGCTGCATCTGGAGGCACTGGTACTGCCTGTGATGGAGCAGCTGTTTGGCCAGGAGGACCTACATGTACCCAGGGCTGATGTGTGGGCCTCCTCTGCCAGAAAGCTGGTGAGGTGCACAGGGATGCCATGCACAGGGGAACAGTGCTGGCATCGCTACAGTGACGTCAAGAGGTGGGACACAGGCAGACTGCAGCAGCTGCATCATCATGCATGCAGGGGTGCACTACCACAGCCAGGTAGGTGTTGCGCTTCCGGCTGTTTTTCTGGCACATGCGGTGTGTGTGTGTCTCTGCCCTCATGGGTCACACTCCTCCTGCACACATGGCGGTGGCTGCATATGCCCAGTGTTGCCATATCCTGTGTGCCACTCAGGGTGGGCACTATGCAGTGCTGTGTATGCATGCAGGGTGCTGGGGATTACACGGCAGGATACCACTGTGTGTTGCATGCACACTGGTTGGCGTTGGGGGGAGACACTGCAGATGTGCTGCCAGCACTGTGGCAGTGTCTGGCTGCCCTGCATCGCATGTGCACACTGATGTTGTGGTGCGGTTCTGGCACTGCTGTGTCTACTCATGGCACCCTCTGTCTGTTGTGTTTTGCAGGGCCGGAGGCCAGGCAGCAGGCTGCAGAGGCTGCTGAACTTCAGAGGAGGGGTGTTACTGGTGCCAGGTATGATGACCGTGCAGTGGCAGGTAGGTGGTGCATTCCACTGTTGCTGCATTCCTGTTACTCTTGGATAGTGCTAGGTGGGGGTGGTGTCTATGTGTGGCCCTCAGTGTGTGTTTCCTCTGTCATTGCTGAAGGTCTCCAGGATCACTATGCTGTGGTTGGGGGTGGCAGTGGTGCAGTTGGAAGGACAAGATCTGGACCAGCAGATCAGTGGGGCCATCCAGAGAGCTCTTCGCCCCTGTACAGAACTGTGTAACAACTGACGACAACCCTGTGGGGTGTTATATGGCTCCTGCCTGCCCATGGCCATGTGGGGGTAGGGCACAGGGGTCCTTTGCTGCGGTAGTGGCCCCCTGCCACATGTACTTGCCATCTTTTGTAAATAGCCCCGTTTCTGTCCCCCTCCTACCTCCCATTCTGGTCCTTGATGTTCCCACTTTATTGATTGTTGTTTATTGATCTGCTGTGTGTTTTGCCCTTGTAGTTTGGTGTTTCCTCTTTTATACTTTTATAAACTTGTTAACCTCTGCACCTGTGTCTGTGTGGTTTCATTGTTCCATCTTCCTGTGTGTGGTGTCATGGGTGTGTCCCAAGTGCCTATCCCCCTCATGGCTGAGCGCTCATGCAGCAGTGTGCAGTCCTCCTCTCTGCCCTCCCTGTGTGGTGCTGTCATTGACCATGTGGTGTGCATGGTTCACTGTCCAATGACCCATGTCACTGCTCCTGGTCCCTGTGTGTGCATTGTGTATCATGCATACACTGCACTGCTCTCCATCTCCTGGGTGCCTGTGTGCTGTTCCTGTGCTTGGGGTGGTGGCCTGTCTCTCTGGTGCTGTGGTGGCTTGGTCGCCTGGTTGCTGGTTCACTCTCCACCACCCTGTGCCATATCCCTGCACTACCTTGGTGCTGGCCACGTATGGTGTTTGTACTGTCCATGGCCCTCCACCTGCCCTGTCCTTGCTTTCAGCACTGTTCTGTGCTGAATTGTGTGCCGCAGCATCCCCTTCTGAGTGCCTACCCCGGCCCTTGTGTGTCATGGCCACAGTCTCCACTATTCTTGTGTCCCTATACTGGTTCCATGTCCCTTGTGGTCACTGTTGTGCCCTTGCCTCACTGGCTTCTGGCTGTCCCATTGGCCTTCTGTCCCTCAATCCAGCATATGGGCGCATTGACCTTGTTGCTCCCTATTGCCCTGCTGGCATGCTCAACTTCCTCTGGGTTGCTCAGCACATCCACGATGCGCTGGCACATCTCCAGTTGTGCCGTACTGTTTCTGAGTGATTGACAGTGGGGTTGCGCTTGGCGCATCCCATGGCGCATGCCTCTGTGGATCGCTCCGTCTCTGCTTGGCACATCTTTTTTGCACCGTTGCATCTGAGTTGCACTCAGTGCATCTCTTTCTCTTTTGTGAATCCTGCACATAGACTGGACTACATTCTGGTATACAGCACAGAGCAAGATGAATTATACTAAAATGTTTAGTGACTGCAGTGTACAATCAAATATTATGTCTTCATGTCAGTTAGACTGCTGGAAGCTGAGAAAAGATCCAACATCAAACAGACAGCCTGTATGTATATATTCAGGCTCAGGAGCCAATTCTTCACTTAAACTGACATTCAAAATTATTCCCCTTTGTAAAATGATATACAGTAGCAAAACAATTTATAAGTACCACATATATTTCTTCTAACTACATACATTGATTTGAAATGTAGAAGAATGTTAAAAGTCCATTTGTACCATACTTTATAGGACACATGCAACAGGTGTTATTTGTTAGGGATGAACTGCGGCTATAGCAAAAGTGAGAAGTTTTCATTGCAGATAAGAGTCTTATAAATCCTTGAAACAATGTCAGTCAATGTCAGCTCTTCCCTGTCACCTGCACCCAACCATCAAGTTTCAGTCCACAGCTGTGTTAATTTCAAAGGCAGGACAGCCACCTGCATTGAGTGACAGTGTTACTAGTCTGAGAGAGGTTAGAACCAGAGCATGTAACCCCTCTCAAAAAGATATCTACAACAGTCAGTATTTGTCAGGCAAGGCGCAGCCTTTATGCACATAAAACACACTTCACATTTTTTAATAATGATATGTTGAAGATTTGGGCCAAGATATTCAAAGGGTTGCACCTGGTGCAACCCTAGGAATGCATCCTGGGGCAATATTCAAAGGGGACTTACACAGTGTAATTTACGATGTGCTGTGGTGCAAAGATAATATATGCAGTGCATCTCCAGGGGGCTTGTCCATGCATATGTGTCACATCCTGATATTCAGCCCGGGATGTGCAGTGCATCTGGCGCATCTGGTAGCCACCCACAGGCAAGCTGCCATAATGAAAGGTGCATCACACCAGCCGCCAGCTGTGGGTGCTCCCCCAGAGCATGATACCCAAGCACCCACAAGCATCCCTGGTGGTCCAGTCTGTCTCCCCATCCACATCACGTTACCGCGATCACCCGAAATTTATGCTTTCCAATGCCCTGGTAGTCCAGTGGTACCCCTTCCCCTTCTAATCACCATAAAATCGTTACATTTTTATTAATTTAATTTATTTGGTTTATCTGTTTCTCCAGTGGGTCCTTGGTCAGTGTCTATCCTTCAGCCACCCATCCAGCCCTGCACCCCCACATCATGCAGCATACCCCCACTTCCCCCATGATTTAACCTTCATGGCAGGGTGGTGAGGAGTCCCCCATCTCAACTCACCTTGAACAGGATCCAGATCTGGGAGCACCATTCAGGGTCAAGGCCAGCTGTGGGTGGCTGTATCATTCTGCATGACCAGGGATCATGATTTTCTGTTTCCTCCCCTTGCTTGTGTGGGGCATGCAATGATGGTAGCAGATGGAGCACGCATGCATCTATATGCACTCCTTCAGGTGTCTATTCAGCTCCACCCCACTTCTGCAGTGTCAGTGCACTGCTCCCAGCTTCCGCTAGGGACCAGTAGAGCACCAGTAATAGTGCCCCCCCGGAGAAGGAGAACAGTCCCTTGGATGCTTGATCCTTCTCCTTCCCTGCCAACCCCTGGCAGCCCATGCTCATTCCCAGACACGGGTTGCCAGTGTAGCATGAGTCAAGGCACCCAGCACCTCAGCCCTCAGTGCCACCGGCCTAGCTAAAATCTTAGAGTTTAAATCCCTGGTGGTCCAGTGATTCCTCCCTCCCTGCCCATAACCCCAATTACCATAAAACAGAACCAAAGCAATGTTCCTCTCACCCTTCACAATGCAATGAATCCTGCAATTGCTGGGACACTCCCACAGATCACTACCATTCTAGGTGACGGTTGGACTATGTACCAAAATTCAAGTACTTGGGGTCTCGTTAGACCATTGACTTACTTTCACAGATCACTTAGAAGAACTGGCAAAAAACTTGGACAAAGACTTGGTCTGTTCTTCAGGATTAATAATCTCCTCACAAGAGGCTGAACTGAAACTGGTTCAAACTACCTTTCTTTCCCTATTGGATTCATGAGATTTTCTATATAGTCAGGGACCTGCAGGTACCTTAGCCAAACTCGATGTGCTTTATCACAGAGCTATAAGATTTATCACGAGTCTTCCTTACTCAACCCACCACTGTGCATCGTGCACGGCAGTGGGATGGTCATCCTTAACACAGACAGCAAAAATGCTGCGGTTTGGACATACAAAGCTATCTCAAATAAACTGCCCCAGTATTTCTCTGTCTGTTTACCTTTGTGCACTCTGGGGAAGTATGCCTAAGAAGCACCTCATATATCTACCTTTATGTTTACAAAGCAAAATCTCACATTGGCAGAGCAGCCATCAGCTTTGTGTTCCCTCAACTGTGGAACAAGCTGCAAAAAACTTTGAAATTAACTCACCCCATCAGCCTAGCAGCTTTTAAATCTCTATATCTACATCATAATAAGGAGTTTTGTGACTGTCTGCCCTAAATAGTGACTCCTATAAGTCCAAGCACACTGTAATTACTACTGTTAAACGACTGATCCCATCTATAATGGACTCTTCCCTCTCCCCTTTTTCTGCCCCCATATCTGTCCCTTCCACATTCCTTTGACCCTGGTTTCAGCTCTAAATTCTCCATACCATATCACTATATATCTTTGTCTATTAGGTTTTATTTGTGTTCAGTGCACCTGATATGTATATTTCTTTACTTATATGAAAAATTGTGTCCTACCCAAAACTAGCTGTATCTTCTGTTCCAAACATATACTACTGTCAATGCTACCTGCTGATACTTGTATATACTGTATTATTGTATCTCACTTTATTTTTATTATTATTATTATTTTCTTGTGTGTTGCATCCTATGTATATTGTCCCTTGTTCCTTGTTGACAAACCCAGGTCCACCTCGAAAATGAGTGATTGCTTGGTTAAATAAAAACTTTGATTGATTGACTGATTGTACCCAAACATGACCTGGTAGTCTAGTGGTTCCCCAACCCCCCTTCACACAGGACCCCCAGCCCACCCGTCATTGGCAGACAGCATACCCACCCACATACCTTTGCGGTTGCCCAACAAATGACAGCTTACAGTGTGTGCTGCAAGCTCATTAGTCCATGCTGTGTCACCATTATTGGGATTCTAAAAGCCTTGCTGTGGCTGTAGCAAGGGGCTCAACTTAGACAAGCCAGGAAGTGGTCTAAGCCCCCTTGCACCATTGTGTGACTCTGTGGCGGGTTGGTGGGAGGAGAGCTACATGTGGGGGTCAGGGGGCAGGAGGGGCACAGGGTGAGATATGGAGACAGAGGGAAAGTAATGGATTGCTTTGGCACCTGACAGGGTGCATATGCCTCTGTATATATTATACAGAGGTATATGCACCATTGGGTGCTAAATGCAATCCTTAATTCCTGCTGTCTCTCCAACTCAGCTTATGCTCCCCATTCCTTCCTGACCCCTCCTGGCAAGTGGATGACCCCCATCACAACCAATGCTGGCCCTTCTTGTGTTGCACTGGAGGTGGGAGAGCCAGATCCTGCAGCATTTGCCACTGCTGTGCCGATGGTGAGGGCTCTGTTGTACAGTCACAGTAAACCTGGGGATTTTGGTGCCAGGACCCTGCTTTTTGCAGAATCCAGTGCAAAGGTCACTGGCACACCAAGGTATACCCCATTCCTGGAGCATCACAACTTGCATACTCCAGGGCTCTTTTAGAATCAGGCCCTGGATCTTTATATATGGGTTACTGTAGGATTTTATCCACATGTTAATACTGTAGTTAGCAATTACATTTCTGGAAATTCAAATTCCATTGTATAAACTGTTATACAGTATAGAACTCTTGCTTCATTGAACACATTATATGGTCTCATCCTTGTGAATTAACTAATGTGTTATTAGGCACTCTTATACCAAAACTCTTGTTAAATTCAGCAAATAATTTGCTGATGTTTTGTCAGGTTACCCTTCTGACTAAATATCTTGTTGCATTCACCACATTTATATGATCTCTCTCTCACTCGGTTACTGTTTCCAAATTTTCAGGGTTCTGAGTCAACAAGAATGGACCCCATTCTTAAGCTACAGTATATTTGAAAATCAAATTGGTACTGTATTAGTCTTTGATGTTTGCTCAGCGTGTGCAGCGTCACCATAATGCATCCTTTTGCAGTTCATAGGATGTCACAGATATATGTAGCATATTTAGATGTGCCTAAAAGTTATTTTTGATTAGTCCCATTTCTCTGAGCACTATTGGAAGAATTTGTATGTCCTTATTCCATATTAATTTAGTTTCTGTTTGCATATTTAGATATTTCATCACTTCCACTTTGCAGTTGGTATTGGGTGACCCTGTGTGATAATTACTTCTTCAATTCTATATGAATTCGCTGATGTGCTATGAGGTTGCTCTGTTGCATATAACTCTTGTTGCATTAAGCACATTTATATGCTTTTTTCAGGATTAATGTCTCCAAATGTTTAGGGATTTCTGATATTCTGGTGACAATGGAACCCATTCTTTAGCCAGAGCATATTCAAAACTCAAGAAATTAGTACTGTATTAGTCTTTGATGTTTGCTGAGAGCGCTCTTCTTAGCACATGCAATGTCCCCAAGATGGCTTCCTTCTGAAGTTCATAAGGTGTCATAAGTACATGTGCTTTGAGGTTACTCAATGTTCTAAAATTCTTACTGCATTTCACACATTTATATGGTCTCCTTGGGGTTAGTGTCTCAAATGTTTAGGATTTCCTAATACTGTGGCAGAACGGACCCCATTCTTTATCAGGACATATTCAAAACTCAAGAAATTAAGTGCTGTATTAATCTTTGATGTTTGCTGAGAGTGCTCTTCTCAGCACATGCAACATCTACAAAATGGCTTCCTTTGAAGTTCATAAGGTGTCATAAGTATTGGTAGTATATTTAAATGTGCCTGAAAGTTATTTTTGATTAGTCCCATTGCTCCAAGCACTATTGGAAAAATTTGTGTGCTTATTCCACATCAGTTTGGTTTCTGACTGCATATCTTGGTATTTCATGATTTTGTGTCTCTCTGTACACAGGACACTGTAGTCAGTAGCGGTGGCTATTTCAATCAGCAATGCTACTTTTGTTCTCTTTTCTTGTATTACAATATCAGGTTTTCTTGCTTCCACTTTCTTGGCTGTTGGTATTGGGTGATCCCATGTGATCATTACTTCTTCATTCTCTGTGATTCTTTGTGGTTCATGTTTCCAGTGTCTCTCTGCTACCTGTATGTTATAGTGTTTGCACAATTTCCAGTGGATCAATCTTGCTACATTGTTGTGTCTTCCAGTATACAGACCTTCTGCCATGAGTACTTCACATCCAGCCACGAGATGCTCAACTGTTTTCTAATTCTGTACTACAGAACCTGCACTTGTCTGTTTCTCCTGTTTTTTCTATGGATTTTGTGAACCATCTTGTGCGTAGCCCACTATCTTGGGCTGCCATTATCAGTCTCTCATCTCATGGCCTAAATGCACCTCTTTTTAACCACTCATGGGTCAGGGCTTGGCTGACCTGTGGTTGTTCCAGTTGCTCCCTGTATTTTCCACTATAATTATGTGCTTTTCAATTGTTTTTTCTTTTCTGTTGGTTTTTATCCTTATACTCCTTTTTATGATTCTTTGCATTTTCTGTTGCTGACAGTTCCTTATCTACTTGTGGACTGACATCAATCTCTGCTACCCTTCTGAAGGCTTCTCCTAATTTGATGAGTGAAGTCATCTTAGGCTTATTTTCTTCATGACGTAAGACCTTGACTATATTTGGTTCCAAGGATGTCAGTAAGTATGTATGTAGCCCCACTATTGTGGATCTATATGTGTAATCAGTCTCAATGAGGCCCATGCCTTCCTCTGACCTTGGGATGTATAATCTTGGCATGCACTGTTTTTTGTATATTAATTTGTGAGCATGAAACATTTTTCTTGTTTTTATATCTAGCTGGTTCAACACTTTCTGTGGCCAGTCTATCACACCAAAACTGTATGGTATCACTGGAAGGGTGAGTTGGTTTATAGCTTGCACTTTATTTCGTGTTGTCGAAGCAGTTTTCAGAATTAGTTTCAAGCTTCTAAAATATTCCTTACTTACTTTTACTCTCATTTGTTCATGTTGTGCTGTTGCTCCTTCATCTGATGTATTATCAGGCCACTGTTCTAGCTAAAACTTTTGTCACATTCAGCACTTTATATCTTTTTTCTGAGTGAATTCAACAATGTTTTATCATGATACCCTTCAGGCCAAAATCATGTCACATTCAGCACATTTATATGGTCTCTCCCTCATACTGAGTTCACTGATGCCTCATGAAGAGGCTCTGTACTGTAACATTCTTGTCACACTGAGCACACTTGTATGGTTTCCTGTGACTTTGGTGTATTGTAGTTTTATGTTGCACAGTACAACTCTTGTCAGTACATTTAACTATGCTGTGCTTGCTTAAACTCCTCTGATATTTGGTACATTTCAACTGACTCTCTCCTTCATGAATCTGTTGTTGCACAGTGATGAGATGTAGGTCATGGAAACCCTTCCTACACTGAGGATGCTGATAGGATTTTCCTGTTTGACTCAGCTGGCAATACTGAAATGATGATTATGGGTTCCAAGCTTCATTGCACTCAAACTTCCTGCTGACTAAAATGGATATTTAATTAGTATTTTCTTGCAATAAGCACACAAATGTTAGTTGTTTTTCCTTACATTTCTGAGAGCTCAAACCACTTTCCTGATATTTAACCTCAGAAATGTGTTTTTGAAACATTCCCATTATAAAACAATTTGGATTAAATTATTCTTTTTGACATTTCAATTTATTGCTTTTATTGATAATTTTCAAGAATGGGTCTAACCAATTCTAGCTTCTCTTTGGTCAAAACCTGGTCACAAGGGAGAATGTTAACAGGTAATAAATCATGGCAGGAGGGTATGCCAATGAAAAATAGTAAAGAAACAGAACAAAAGCTAAATACACAGATCAGGAACAAATGATCATTCAAAGCAAATTACAAACATAAGAAGCCTGCAGAAAAAGGCCATTTGGTCTATCTAATCTGGTCATATTGCAGGGGCCACAGCTTGAGCTACTGACCATTCCACCCTACCCATTCCTCCCATCTTTTCCATCCTCCCTACCCATGATCCTTTCCTTTCCCTTATGCCTATTCCAGCCTCTCTTGAAGCTGCCCACCATCTTTAACAAGACCACATCTTCTAGCAGCACTCCAAAATCCAACACCTTCTCTATGAAGAAGTGCTTATTTACTTTCCACATAAACCCACCCCATCAGCTAAAGACTGTGTCCTCTCATGGCATGGTTGCCAGTTAGTTTAAATAGACAATCTTTATCCACATTGTTTATTCTTTTCAAGTACCTTAATGTCTCAGTCATGTCCTCCTCTCTCTTTCCTCCAGGAGTATATTCATTTCTTAAGCTCTCCTCATATACCTACCCTGCTGACCCCATATTATCTTTGTAGCCCTCTTCTAGACCTTCTCCAGCAGGTTATTGTCCTTTTAAGGTGTGGGCACCTGGTACTGAACTCAATACTCTAGATTTTGTCTCAACAGTGACCTGTACAAAGGCAGCATAACCTCTTCTCTCCTACTACTGACCCCCTAGCTATGCATCCCATCATCTTGTTTGACCTTGCTGCTGCATTCTTTTCACTGCATGGATGCTTCAGCGTCAATGAGTGATCATCACTCCCAGGTCCTTCTCTTCCTTTGATGCAGATACCTTGACTCCACCCAGGCAGTACTCTCTCCTGGTATTCTTGGCTCCAGTGTGCATAGCTTTGCATTGAAGCCAAGCTGAAGATACTAAACAACCTCCCCAGCTTTTTCAGATCATTCTGTAGGTCTTGTATCCCTCCAGCTGTATCCACTCTTCTGTAAAGCTTGGTGTCATCCACAAATAGGCACATGCTACACTTAATGCCATCCCCAATGTCAATGATGAAGACATTGAACAACACTGAGCCCTGTGGGACCCCACTTGTGACCTCTTTGGTGCCAGATAACTCTCCCCCCACAACTACCCTCTGAGTTTTGTCCCTTAGCCAGTTTTCCACCCATCTGGTCATCTTCTCCCTAACCACAAGATCCACAAACTTCCTGATCAAACTTGTGTAGGGCACAGAGTCAAAGGCCTTGCTTAAATCTAGTTAGAAAATGGCAAGAATAAATTCTTAAAGCTGAATGGCAGATACAGGCTCCAAGCTGGGCATTTATTTTTCAATAGATGCCCAGATAAAAATAAGTGCCAGCCCAAGTGCCACTTCACCGAGTATTTTTTCCTGTGGTGCCAGCCTGTTTTGTCATTGGCTGAAAGCACCCACTGAAATCTGAAATCCCCGCCATGTTTTTCTCTCGCTTAGCGAGAGCTACTGGTCTTCACCCCCCCAACACTCATCAACTCTACACTTCTTAGTACAGCTGCCTCTTAATAAAAAGGCACTACATACAGTTTCCACCCAAAACAGTACAAGTGAGTGATCCTACTCACTTGTGCCCTTCAGTTTATGTGCAAGCACGTTGTTCATTTCAAAATACAAGCTGCCAAGGAGACCCATTCCACTCTGTATACTTTCATTGTGTGGCTCCTCTATTCACAGAAAAAAAGAAAAACTTGTGTCTTTAACTTAGCAACACAAAGATATTTTTTCATTCTATTGTAACTGTTGGCTTCACAAGGATGGGCTCTGCTTGAATTGGGGATGTCACAATCTTTTCACATCAAGATCTTTTCACATCATTCAGTCTCCTTGTCAACCATAAAAGCTGACCACACACAGGTAACTTGCACTTTAGAAAGTGCAAAAATGGGGCAAAACTTAAAAAGAATGATGAGAGTCTTCTAGGTGAATCAGGTGGATATATGTGTGTGTGTGTGTGTGTGTGTGTTGCAGGGGGCAGCCAATTGATCAGAATGGCCTTGGTAGGGAGGAGAAACAGCAGCTGGAACAGCCTTAAAAAATATGGACTACTTTATCAGTAATGTTTTATCTACTAATTCTATTAATTTTTTCTGCCCATTTCCTCTCTTCTTTTAGCATTTTATTAAAACTTACTAAGATATTCATTTTCTAAGCACAATAATACCCTCCAGGGTGGACATTATTGGGAAATATCTGATCTTCCAGGGGCTATAAGGCCCTCCGCCTGTGGCGTCAGGCCTCATTATGCCCTGGGTAGTCTGGTATTTCCCAATAATGCCCACCTTGTCAGGTATTATTGCTTACATAGAAGATGTCCACCACTTGGCCCCTGTCTACTGTCTTAGTAACCAGTTAAAGAAGTCAATCAGATTCATATGACACAATCTTCCAACTATGAATATTAAGCCATGCTGCCTGCATCCCTGAAGACCATGCTTCTCTAGATAATATATCAACCCTTCCTTAAGTATGGTCTCCATGAGCTTGCACGTGGTTGAGGTCCGACTGGTTTGTAATTCCCTGGGTCATTCTTGGGACCATGTTTCTGGAGGGGTACCACATGTGCTGTCCTCCAGTCCTGTGGTATGATGCCTGACTCACTGAATAATTAAATAGCCCCACCAGCTCATCAGCCAGTTTCCTTAGTACTCTTGGATGTACCCTGTGGATGCCTGGTGATTTGTCCATCTTCAATGCTAGCAGCTCTTCCCCCATTCTATCCTCCTCTATCACTAAATCTGTGTTCCCCTGCCCCCCTTCAAAGGCAATGATCTGTCCTTCTCCCTGGTGAAGATGGAACAGAAGTATTCATTTAGTATCTCTACTTTTCCCCATTATCCTCCACCCACTCCTCCTCTTTCTTAAGCCTAACAAGTCCTTCCTTCATGTCACTTTTCTCATTTGCCTTCTATCCCTTTTTAATTCCCTCACTCTGATAATCTTCCTGAATCACACAGAACCACACTGTCAATTTTCAGTTGAGAAAAAAATTTCCTTTTCAAAAAAACAGTAAAACTGAGTGAAATATCAAACTACAGTTATCCACTCCTTGAGTAAAACAAAATAGCAAAACCAAGTTTTTTAAAATGCAATCAGACAGCAAAATCAGATGCAGACTATAATACAACTGCAGCTACCACCTTCTCTAAGTAAAAAAGCAAAAATCACATTTTTGAATTAGAGATGGTCACCATACAATGCAAATATAATGTACATAATTCTTCCCAATCCCCTTTGGATTTGCATATGTTTCCCATGATGCTTTGCAGTATTGGGGTATGTGCAATTGTGTTTTCTTTAAAATTTGGCTGTAAGGCCAATATCCTCCAGGATAACCCATGCCTCAGGGCATTTGCTCTGGGGTTCTTTTGTAGTTAATGCACATTAGGCCAGATATTCAAAAGGGTTATGCCATGCACAATAGGGTTGCGCCTGCGCAAGTCCGAACTTAGCTCCATTCTGCAATATTCAGCAGGAGGCAGTTGCACTACGAAAACATGCTGAGCAACAGCACAATGCAAATGAATGCATGCTAAACTGGAGGGAGGAACCATGCATAAACTGCACAGCCCGATATTCAGCCAGGCTGTGCAGAGTTGTCAGGCGCAACCCCAACCTCGCCTGCACAACTTTGAGCCAAAAAAGGCTCGCCGGCGGGCCACCCACAGGTAGCGCTGCTGCATTGCAGGGCACAACACAGCAGCTGCCACCTGTGGCTGGCTAACCCACTCCCTGTGCCTCCCTGCAGCCCGATCATGGGAGAAATGAATGTAAATCCCCGCCACCCCCACCAGCCCGATGGAAGCAATGTATCTCCCCTCCCCCAAACATAGCCCTGGTGGTCAGTGGACCGATAATCCCAGTGCGGGATGTAATGAGTAAACAAACCCCGAACACAGCCCTGGTGCCTGGTGTCCTCCCACCCCACCCACCCACGAGCCCCACCACCCCGCTCCCCCTCCAGCAGCTGGTGGGTGGCAGCATCCCACGCCTGCTGCTCACCAACTGACTGCCCAGGACTCCGCCCATTGGTGCAGAGCAAGCCAATGGGATTGCAGCCATACCAGCTAAGACAGTCCAGATTTGTAAATGAATACATTCATTCACAAAACTGGACTGTCTTCATATGGTATGGGCTGCACGCACATTGGCTCTTGCTCTGCACCAATGGGGTGCAGCCCTACCGGCAGTCAGTTAGCGGGCGGTGGCGGGGCGGCAGGGAGGGTGGGTGGATGCTGCTGCCCACCAGCTGCCAGGGGGAGTGGGGTGGTGGGACACCAGGCACCAGGGGCTGCATTCGGGGATGTTTACTTATTACATCCCACAATCAGGATTATCGGTCCACTGGATCACCAGGGCTATGTTCGGGAGTGTTTACTTATCATCCTGTGATCAGGATTATCGGTCCACTGGACCACCAGGGCTATGTTCGGGGTGTGTTTACTTATTACATCCCAGGATCAGGATTATCATTCCTGGACCACCAGGGCTATGATCGGTGTGTGTGTTTACTTATTAAATCCCGCGATCGGGATTATCGGTCTACTGGACCACTAGGACTATGTTCGGGGGGGATGTTTACTTATTACATCCCGTGATCGGGATTACCGGTCCACTGGACCACCAGGGATATGTTGGAGGGAGACACATTGCTCCCACGATCAGACTGGAGAGGAGGGGATTTAAGCAATGCCTGTGATCGGGCTGGTGGGGGTGGTGGTGGTGGGGATTTTACAGTCTTCTGCCCGCGATCGGGCTGCAGGGGGTGTCGGTCCCCGACGGCTGCTGACTGCCAGGGCACCAGGCGCAAGTCCTCAGGGATCGGTGCACCTGCATGCTAATGGCATGCAAATGGGGCCATAATCAGATGCAAATGGACCCCCTGCACCTTGCATGAATTATGGCCCCATTTGCATGTCACCTTTTGAACATTGGGATTTTGCGCATGGCGCAATGGTACTGTGCCACTGCAAGTTGAATGCTCCACTCTGTCTACTTGCGGTGGCACAAGTTCCACTGCACCATGCACAGTGGCTGTGGCCAGGGGGGTGATAGTCAAAGGAGCTGCTCAAGGGCGCAACTCCTTTGAATATCGCTCTGGCCACACCTCTGCACAACTATTTTGTACAGCCGCAGAGCTTGCTCCACAAAATAGTGCAGTTTGAATATCTGGCCCGTAATGTACATATAATAGTTTGAAGTACTGGAATTCTCTAATGGTATACTTATATCCCTGCCAGGCCATTTCATATACTGTAACATATAAAGAAAACTGGTTTAAAGATAACTACTTGGTCTGTTGTAACTCTTGCTAGAGGTTCTACTGTAGTTCAGATTTGGTGGTGTTATTTCTGACACTTTTGTCATAAATATTTGTATTTATCATGTCTATTTTATTATGTATCAACTTGTGGGTTTTATCTGAAAGCCATTTAAGTGAGTACAAGTACAATTGGTATTGATGCACCTTTTCCTGTTCTAAATACAAATCTTGACTCTTAAAATATATTCTCAGTGGCTCGGAGATTGTCTGCATTACAAAATGTGATTCCTCAAGTACAAAAAAAAATCACATTTTTATAACACAAATAGTTACGAGAGTTAGTCACAAAAGAATACAACTGTTTTCTGACTGGCTGGCTGTGGTGACTATCTACAGTATAATGATGTGATTCCCTAAGTAAACAATAAAATCACACTTAAATGCAGACAGTTACCAAAGTCAGAGTAAAAACAAAATCACATTTTTATTCATTATTTATTTGAAATTGCTCAAAGCAGGCATTTCAGAATTGAAAAACTAGTGTAGGGACCAAATAGTGTGTCCTACCATGACATGGTGTTTTGGCTTGCTCAAATTGAAATTCCAATTTGAAAACTAAAGGACCCCTGTTTTCATGGTTTTAAGCAACAATGATTCCCAATAGGAGTGGATGGTATTGGCAATACCGGACCACCCAAGGGTGTAATGAGGCCTGACATCACAGGTGAGGGCCTTATAACCCCTGGAAGGTCCAGTATTGCCCATACCTCCACCCTGAGGGTATTATTTACTTAGAAAATGGGCATCTGTACAAATTTTAATTGGGTAGTAAAAAACAGAGGAACTGAGTTTAAAATGGAGAAATAGAAAAAACATTTTGTGTTAAAGTAGTTCCTATGTTTTAATGCTTGTTCTATCTGTTGTACCCCACACCCACATAGCCATTCTGTTGTAGTTATTCATCTCCCTTGAGGAACCTGCATTTCCTTTTGTTAGAACAGAAGCGTGCTGTTAGGTGCATGAACTTGCATGACCCTGCCAAGTAAAACCAGGAGGAGAGTCGATGCAGCATGCCAGCGCTTTGTGTTTAATTTATTTATGGTTTTGTAATGGAAGGTGCGATTCCTACCATATCTACAGCTGTAGTATTGTTCTGTAGAAAGAGCAGGTGTTCAGGTGTCTTGGGGAATGGAGAAATGTTTTTCGGCAAAGCAAGGAGGGAGTCACGGACAGATGGAGTGTATATGCTGAACGTAATGTTTTAAAATTGAATCGAGGGAGTGGGATGATAGAAAAACTGGAATAATTGTTCTATATGTGATGGGTCTGGACTAACTCGCTGTTTGTTGTTGGAGACGGTACAGATCAGCAGTTTTGGGGAGCGAGTGGGTGGGCGGCTGAACCAGGGAGTAGCAAGAGTGTGGGCAGCGGTGCGAGATCTGGCTAGGAGGAAGAGGGTACAGTAAATGGAAACAAGAAGAAGAAACCAAGGTGGTCGGGAATGAGCCCAGCGGAGTTTGGTGTGTGGCTCTCTTAAGCAGCTGGCTACTTAAGCAGTGAGCACTGCTGGGGCACTCTCTCTCACTAAGCGAGAGAAAACAATGGTGGCAAATTTAAATTGCAATAAGATACTTTCAGCCTATTAGGAGCAGTGTGAGTAGTAGGATACTTGCCTGTGTGAAGGGGCACTATAGACTGGTGCTTTTTCTTTCCTGGGCATCTATTGAAATTTAATGTACCCTTCTGGCAAAGGTACTAACCAATCAGATGCCAGGAAATAAAAAGCCCATTTTCTAAACTAAGAAAAGCCATTGGGCAGTTAAAATGTTAAATTCTAATATGCGCCATTTTTTTTTTGAGGGGGTTGTGCACTGGATTTTTGTTTTTGTTTGTTATATACCACACAACAGTAGCACCCCTCAGCAGAAATGTGAATTACATTTTGTGAGCAATACAAAGGTTAGCACATGCTAGTTGTGGATGTGCTTAGAGTGTTGGGAGTTGTGCTCGTTTTAGCATGCTCCCTTTAACCACCTGTGAAATTTCCTGGGTGGAAGCACTTTATTAAAAGGAGACAATTATGCAATGCACTCTATATTTATAAGCAGACACTGTATATATTCCAGAGCTGAAAAGCTACTGTAGTGACCAAATCATGGGTCCCACCGTGAAGTGGTGGTTTAGCTTGCTCACATTGGAATTCCAACCTGAAAACTAAGAGGACCCCCCCTTTTTTCATGGACTTTAAAGTAAGAAAAGCCATCGAGCAGTTAAAATGTTTAAATTCTAATATGTGCCATGTTTGGGGAGGGTTGTGCACTGGGTTTTGTTTTGTTTGTTATATACCACACACCAGTAACACCCCTCAGCAGAAATGTGAATCACATTTTGTGAGCTATACAAAGGTTAGAGCATGCTAGTTTTGGATGTGCCAAGAATACTGCTGGAAGGGAAAATAGGAAACACTCATCTAGGGTAAGGTAATAAATACATTTCAAGTACTCTAAGGAAGGGGAAGTAGGTTAATAAGCATAATTAAAGGCAGAAGGGTACAAGGTAGCTTCAGTAGAAAATAGGATAAGCAGACAAAGCTATGGGAGTGGTGCAGGGTAACAGATGTGGAGCCACCGTCTTTTGGAACAGCTTCTGTAGACTGAAGAGCTGCCCCATTTGCACTCACCCCTCTGAGTTGAGGGCAGAGGTTGCTGGACTATGAGACAAGCTGATAAGGATACAGAGGAACTTTTGTCCCACCCAAAGGTCACAATGGATGCTGCCACTACATCAAATGATGCCTAGGCAGAGGCATAAGGGCTGGTCCATTGTAGGCCCTGTAAGGGTGGGGGTGGCTGGTAGGTACACATTCCTCAGCCTGTGCCACTACAAAATCCCTTCTGTATACTGGTGTGATTGGACAGTTTGGAGGAGACACCCAAGGTAGTGTCATGGGAGGATATGGGGGTCCACAGAAGGGGAGGCCACAAGGTAGAAGAAAGAGGCACCCAGCCAGGAAAGAAGTAGCTGCTGGTGGGGAATTGTATTGTTAAGGAGATAGATTTGGGAAAGGGAGCTGGAGACTAGAGAGAAGTAAAGTACCTCCTGGCACTTTGGCTCAACAGGGTGGTGAGTTCATTTAGTGGATTGCTAAGCTGGCAGGTCACAAGTGGGAGCCAGATATAATTGTCTAACTGGGGCAAATGGCATGGGACAGGATGGGGTAGGAGTAATGTAGGGTAGTTTTAGGCTTTTCATTTTCCCTTAGCCAGATAAAGTAAATCAACTAACTTGATAATTAAGGCATAGTCACAACTGTTGGGTAAATGAAAGTATTTTACTTTAGGAGTCAATCTGCAACTCCAGAATATAAATAGTACAAATGAGAGGAAAACACTTCTACTGGAAAAATAAACAAAATGGTTTTAAAATAGAAGGAGTGAAAACACTGCAGACTGCTTTAAAATCTTAAAAGGTACTTGCCTTCCTAAGATGACAGAGAAACTGAAACCTAAGCTATCTGTTCCCCTACATAAACCTTAGCTGAAGGAAGGTGCTGTTTATCTTCACAGATGATATCAGGCAAAAGCCTCACTGGAAAGGAATGCTCTAAATGTATAGCCCCCATCTTAAACTCTGTGATTAGGTAATTGTTTTGAATTAACCACCATTTTAACTTCTGTACAGATTTCAGTTCTCTTGCTTCCAATCAGATTAAAAACCTATAGATGTCAAATGAGGTCCATTTAAAAAACAATTTGTATTTGAATGGTCAAATCCTGTCCAAAATCTGTTTGTGGAGATGTCCACCCCTTTGGTCTCCTGAAAATTATTACTTATTACATTGCCCAGAGTGATGGCCTGCAAGTGACATAAAATCCCAGTGGTTTTCCTTTGTTGTTAGTAAGCCAATGAAATCCTTCTGATGAGATTCAGAAGACCAGGAAATAGTTTTAGTAAATCCACACAATTAACTACTTCAGTTCCATTTCTGTCTGAGGAGGTATATCACAACTCATCTAGAATGAAAGTTAAGACTGGAGTGAGTCCTGACAGCACTGACATGAATCTCCTGAAGCTTGCTAAGGAAGTAACCTACCCCTTAAACAAATGTATAACCTATCACTAGCCACTGGTAAAGTTCCAGGCATTTCGAAAAAGGCATATGTGATACAGGTACTTAAGAGTGGCAATCCTAATCTTCCTGTCAATATCACCCCATCTCCATCCTCTCACCTTTATCCAAATCACTTAAGAGAATTGTTAATGACAAGCTAGTAGAGATCCTTAGTCAGAAAGAACTATTGACCAATCAGCAGCAGAAAAAACTTCAGTACTATGACTGCCCTGTTGGAATTCATTGAGTCAGTTCATGGCCTCGTGATGGAGATGGTTGGCTGGTTCATGGACTATTTGGCAAGTAGAACCCAGTCAGTTAAATGTAGGGCTGCCACATCAGATATCAGACCAGACAATATTGACTTTCTGCAAGGATCAGTACTTGGGCTTTTGTTATTCAGCCTATTCATTAATGATTTACCCTCCGTCTCCAAATCCTCCCATATAATCCTTTACACAGATGATGCACTTATCTTTTTAAAGACAAGAACTGTGAATACCATATGAAGAGGCTACAGGATGACTTTAATTCAGTCCAGGCCTGGTATACCAGCAACCTGCTATTCTTGAATACTAACAAAACAAACGCATGTTGTTTGGCAACCATAGCAAGGTAGACCTATCCTCTGGTCTTTCAATCTCAACCAACACAGGTGCTATTACTGAGCAAGTGCAACTTTCAGATACCATTGCCTGATTCTGGACAGTGCCATGACATTCTCTGGCCATGTAGAGCACTTAGTGAGGACAGTTAATGCAAGAATCGAATTCCTATACAGATACAGGAGCAACCTAATACATGAGGTAAAAAAACCTCCTTGTTCAAAGTTTATCATTAGCAGTATCGACTATGGCACTGTGGTTTATGGGTCTGCTAATGATGGGTTGCTAAACTGGGTAAGGGATTACTTAATAGGGTCTGCCACTTGCACTTAACATTTGAACTGATACATATCGTGTGACCTGCATTCCAAACTAAACCTGTTAAATCTCAACCAGAGGTTCCAGCACCACACCCTTGTTGTAGGCTACAAAGCACTGCAATGCCTGCTGTGCCTAGGCCTGCAGTCTCTGACCACTTTCATTGACAGTAGGTATGCTACTAGAGGTATGGCAAACCACATGTTGTTGCTTCCTAGGAGGAGAACTACATTGGGTCAGAACTCCTCATACCGATTTGCCAAGTACTAGAATGACCTTGCTAACACTACTAGAGATTGTGACTCTGTTTCATTATTGAAATCTAGGCTGCATACCCATCTCTCTGAAACCAGAATTTGTAAATGCTTTATGTGAATTGTAGAGCTATACAGAATATAAAATTCCATCTACAGAATGCCTGCAGAATTATCATTCTGATTCTGTTGAGTTTCACTAATTTTTTTATTTAAGTTGTTTTGCTCTAATTTTAAAACTATGCCATCAGCAGTTGACACATTTGATACATAGATAGCAACAGCTTACATAGGTGTACTGCATGTCAGGGTCATAGGCTGAAAGAGGGCAGAGTTATGGGAGGCCAAACATTTAATCAGAATTTAGGATATTTCGATCTAATTTTAACATTTCTGACCCAAATTTCTCCAATGTTTCAGGATTTAGAGAAACTTACAACATGAGTAAGCACACCACATTTTAAGTCTCGGGCTTCAAATGGATGGAGTTATAGGTAGCAAAAGTTTGCCAACATTTAGATTTCTATTTTATAGTATTCAAAAATGTTATAAAATATGACAGGTATGCAGGAGCTATATCTATATCTATATATATATATAGATATAGATATATCTATATATATATGGAGAGAGAGAGAGAGATAGATAGATGATAGATAGATAGATAGATAGATAGATAGATAGATATGGGATATACAATGGTGAGCTGTCAGATAAATGATTTAACTACACAAGTGCTGTTTGAACTCAGGTAACCTCACGAGTGGTGCAAGCCACGAGTGAGATGTCCGAGGTCAAACAGCACAAGTGTAGATAAATCATTTATCTGACAGCTCACAATTGTATATTTCATTTATGCAATATGATGCTTTCTGTCAGTGCAGCAACATTTGCTTTTGATTGTTTATATTTTTTTGCATACTGTTGTCAAAAAAGTGAACAAAATTGTATTTTCTAAAACATCTATAAGGTATCTCAGTTTATAGATAAGTGTGAGCTGCACAACTTTCATGCTCACAGCACTATACTATCTTTTTCATTTTGAAGTTATTTGCATTTGAATATAGTTAGTACTGGTACTGAGGCTGAACATTCTAAATTAGTTCGAGTGACTGTGACATATCTACTATGATATAAATCTGTGTTGATGCATCTACTATGTGTATAAATGTAAAATTTTGAAATTATCTCATAGTAGCTCAGATTTATCACATAGGATTTATGTCACGCCTATTGCATAAATATGAGATATGCAATGGGGTCTACTGGAAATATCACTGATATTTTCCCAGATTGCAGTCTGACCTTATGACTTCATGGGTAGCAGAGCCATGGGTGAGGTTACAAGGTTAAATTGCATGGGGGAAGTGATACTGTATTTCCAGTAGACCCAGTGCATATTGATTTATGCAATGGTGTTTATGTGTTGTTTTATTTTAATGCATTTTCTTATACTTATTTTGGTCGTTCTCCTACTCTGCTTCATGGCACTGCACTGCTAGGCAGGTAGGGACAATAGTGTAGTAGCTAGAGTCTGTACCCTGTAGGGTTTGTTTTAGCGTGTAATTTTATGGGTCGATGGGCTTCTGTGGGCGGGCAAAGAAGTTTTGAAAAGATGGAAGTGGTAGCTCCCATTTAGTGAGGGAGCGAGGTTTCGGCTCAGTAGCTTTATGTTAGTTTTGTTTCAAATGTTCGTTATCTGGTTGATTCTGCTTTTTGTTCCTGGGAGCTTCTTTTACACAACAGGGGAGGTAGTTGCAGCTGGGTACCACAGTGTGAGAGGTATGGAATGGATGTCAGAGTTTGGAAGGGAGGGAAGGTTTGACTGGTCTATTTCTTTTTTATGTGGCATTTGTTTAATTTTTCTAAGGGAAGTGTAAGGGGAAAAAACAAATCTCTCAGTGTGAATGCTGGTTTGACACTGAGGAGGTTCTGAGTTAGAGCTGTGTGATGATCGAGCGAGGAAAATTTGGGGTGTTTAGAGAGGATGACTTGTCTGTAAGGGCTGTATCTGGTGTTGGAGAAAGTGAAAGTGTTCTGTCTGCTGTCAGAGGGAAATGAAACTGCCAATGGGAGCTGGCATGCAACTGAGCAGGTGAATTTTGATTGTGCTGCTCATGCTGAAAGCTCCTACCAATCAAAACGTGTGTGAGTTGCTGTGGTGAAGTGCAGATAGTGCCTGGTTATTAACTACAGTGAGGATAAATTACCTACAGTGAGGATAAATGTGATATTCTAACTATAGGTCTGACCAGCCCCAAATGTTGCTGTTATTTGCTACTTTTTTATCCTCACCCCCAGTGCATATACATATTATATTTATATATATACACACACCTCAAAGTTTGCACTTTAATAACTTTGCAACTGTTTCTCCAATTTGCCTGACATTTGGAATGTAGAAAGATTTTTCATAGATCTCCGGATCTGAAAATGATTTTGTCGATCAGATGTATGGTTGTGGAATTATATTGTGCTCAAAGAGTAAAAAATCCCCAACATTCTGTTTTCTTTCAATGCCCATAATGCACTGAAGAATGCATTTGAGTGGGCTCAAATTGGGTGGGCTGCATGAGTCCTGGCTGGCAGTGGTGCCTTTTGAAGATTTCGTGAAAAAAAATCTTGTTCCGTTCAAAAGTTGTAGTACTTTTAGTGTTCCATTATATCCTTTGGGAAAATGTATTTGTGCACTGAGAAAACATCCGCGATTCACATTTTGTGGTTGAGCTTGCCCTAAAATGCTGTTGTGCTGCCACCATCTCATTTTCAGTTAGTGACAGAGAAAAAATGTTATAACTCAAAAAATACTGCACTTTTGAAGACACCACTCATTGGGTTTATGAAAATAGGCCCAGAGGAACATGCCTATGGCATTAATTTTTTGGCTAGCTGGCTTGGAAACATTTTTTTCAATTTTTTTTTATGTTTTTCATTGCGACAACATTGTTTGTGCCCCGAAAACAATTGTGTCAATTTTAAATATGAGTGCGATCACGTCCCCATTATAAAGATAGGAGCTTTTCACTATCTGCTACGTTTCTTTCTCCCTTGATTGTGGCAAGGTGGATTGTTCTATTGTCATGAACTTTCAGGGTATGAAGCCCTGGTGCCATGGATGTGCCTTTCAGTAGTTTCATGCAGAAAAATCAAAGATGCCCCTAGTTATACCATTACAAAGTTCAGAAATGTCCCCATAGGATAACATTGTGGCAGTGTTTTTTCTTTGTCCCCTCGTTGTGCAAACCTGGATTGCGATAGTGACCTGAACATTTCATGGTGGAAAGACCTACTCCTGCCTTTTGGTGGTTTGGTGCAAAACCATTCAACAGGGCCATAGTTATGGATTTCCAAAGTTCTGAATGGTCCCCATAGGATAACATTGTGGTTTGAGATATGGACTTTGTGTTGCAAAATTTTTTAGTCCCCTTAAAAGGAAGGACTAAGTACAGAACTAGGTTGAAAAGCCATGAAATTAGATTTTTTTCCCCTATCATGTACAGTTCCTGAGATATTTATGAATTACTGTTCCAATCGGTCATTCTTACGTGCATGGGCCACTATTGTGCTTTCAGAGTTAGCAGACACAGTACTTTTTGGTGTCCATAACTCTGAAACAATGCACGATACTGGTTTGGTCTATGCGTTGTTGTGACAACTACTCACTCTCACAATTACAACGACGCTTGAATTTTTTTCTAGTAGCTAGGGTTCATGAGATATGAGCAAATTACTGTTACAAGGGCTCCTTGCCTTATAGGACTGCTGTATAGCACCATACTTAACTGTAAGTGGTAGTGCAGGGCATGGAGGACCCATGCTTCCACACACACATACCATTATGCACACATGAGTGGCTTGGTGAGAGAGCAGGGCCCTTCAAGCTGCCCATTTCTATTACTACTCACATTACACTTTTTAAAAAAGAAAGGAAATTCTATGCAAAAACTTCATTAATGCAGCAGTTAGGGTTATTTCCACACCAACAGAAGTGTGGAAATTCAATGTTAGGGTTACCACCACTACCTCCACCCCACCACCCTCCACAGACCAACAGGCACTGGGGTGTGTGTTAGGGTGGTCATGCCTAACTTTCACCCCATTCTCCTATACTGCACCACCACAGCTTCTTTACACATGGAATGGGGTGAGAGTTAGGCTAACAGCACCAATGCACACCCCAATGCCTGTATTCACAAAAGAAGAGTAGGTGGAGATACCTAATCCATGCAATAGAAGCACTCGGGGGGGGGCGGCAGTTGACACCAGTCCATTCACAAAGGGTTCTGAAAGAACTCCTAAAACTGAAGGTGGACAAATCAATGGGGCCTGATGGGATTCACCCCAGAATTCTAAAACAATTAACGGAAGAATTAATGACACCACTGACTACCCTTAACATATCATAGGAGGATGGTGTGGTACCTAAAGACTGGAGAAGGGTGGATGTGATTCCTCTTCACAAAAGTGGGAGCAAAGCAGAGGCAGAAACTACAAACCTATTAGCTTGACCTCAGTGGTAGGGAAAATGATGGAATCACTTCTGAATTTTATTTTTATTTTATTTATTTCAATCTAAGATTACAACAATACCTTTGAGCCGAGGCTCTTTACAAGGTTCCATGTCAGAGTGTACGATGCACATCTTCAGTTACAGACAAATGCATTTGACTAACAAGACAGGTAATTAACAGGTCACAGAGTAAAGCTGTGACTAGTGCCAGAAGCGAGACTGGGGAAAGGGAAGGGGTGAGTAGGGGAGAGAGAGGTGTGGGTTGGAGATCGAAGGGAGGAAGGAGGTGCAGAGAGAGAGAGAGAGTACGAGAGGTGGGGGGAAGATGGGAGCAAGAAGGGTGATACGAAGGAGAGGTGAATGAGACAAAGTGGCAGTGCAGCTCAGGGGCCTTGTCGTGAAATAGACAGGTAGTGGTGCTAGGGGGGCAGAGATTGTTTAAAGTGCTATGTGCAGGGGCATGGGCAGTAGGAATGGGGGTAATGCTAGGCTGGGCAGTCGCAGGAGCTGGAGGCAAGCAGAGAGGTGCAGCTTGGACTTGAAAAGACTGAGTGTGGGAGCAGTGGCAATATCGCTGCTAAGGGAGTTGAGCCAGCTGGTTGCCCTGGTGAATGATCTTTGTCCTTGGGTTGTGCGACATCGGGGGATTTGCAGGGAGTGAGGTTTGGAGCTCCTTGCAGTGATGTTGCTGTGTCTAGGCATAAGGAGGGTACAAACTCCAGGTGGAGCAAGCCCTATTGTAATTTTCTTGGCTGTGATGCTGGTTTGGTATTTTATGCAACTGTCAAGTTGTAGCCACCCAGTTTGGGAATAAAGGTCACATGTGTGGGTGCGGCGATGGTAACCAGGGATGAGTCAACAGGCTTTATTCGGGGAGGTCGTAATATGTTTGAGAGAGGTAGCAGTGCCAGAGCCATATATGATAAGTCCATAGTCGATAATGCTTATGATGGAGCTTTGGACGGCCACTGATAGTGCTTCTGTGGTTAGGTGTTTCCTATGCCAGAACAGTAGACCTTACCGGGTGTTGGCAGACTTTGCAACATGGTTGATATGGACAGCGTAGGAGAGGTGTGGGTCAAGTGTGATGCCAAGGTACTTGAAAGATTATGTTTGTTCTAGGGTGACTCCTTGCTTGGTTACAATGGAGAGGTGGTATTGCTTGTTTTTTTGTGAGGGCTGCAGAAGACCATAGGCATTTTTTTTCTGATTGAGGGCAGTTTATTACTTAGGAACCAGGATTCATTGGAGAACAAAGCCTGTTGGAGTTTATTTTGTAATTGTTTTGGGTCATGGTGTGAGGCAAGGATTACAGCATCATCTGTGTAAAGTATTTGTTTAGGGCAGCAGTCTGGTAATGAGTTTAGGAACAGGCTGAAGAGGAGGGGTCCCAGAATTGAGCCCTGCGGGACTCCCAAGCAGACCGGTCTTGGGTCAGAGAATGTTTCAGCAATTCTCACTGATTGGGTCTGATCTTCAAGGCAGCTCTTAAACCAACCAACGGAGTCAGGAGCGAGCCCAGCATTTTGAAGCTGGATTAGCAGGAGGCGGTGATTGACAGTGTCGAAGGTTTTTGTTAAGTCGATGAAAATCGAGCCTCATAGTTGGCCGGAGTCTAGTGAGATGTGGATTGTGCCGGTGAATCTGATTAGATCTGTGGAGGTGCTGTGACCCTTTCAGAACTTGTGTTGTTGTTTGTACAGGATGATATGCATATCCAGGTATTTGGCAAGCTGGTCCAAGACGATGCGTTCTAGTGCCTTGGAGAGTGGGGGTAGTAGGGAGGTCTGAAATTCTCATGGACAGTTTTGTCACCACCTTTGTGAATAGCGATGACAGTGGCAGATTTCCACCTGTCCGGGAACTGGCTAAGGCTGAGGGAGAGGTTGAAGATTCTGGTCAGCGGTCCAAACACCTCTTCTAGTGTGAGGGACAGGAGTTTGAGATTGAGGTAATCATTGCTAAATCTGGATTTACCAATGGCTTTGGTGACATATTTGCGTACCTGGTGAGCCTTGACTGCTTTGAAGTAGAAGCGGGGTTGGCTAGTAGGAGTAGTGTTTATTGAGGACATTAGGGCATCATCATCTTTGAAGTAATCTGGGGTAGTACAGAGCTGAGGTCGGTAAAGGCTGTGTTAAAGGTATCAGCAATGGTTTTTGGGTTGAGTGTTGCAGTTCCGTTGATGTTGAGTACTGATGGGGGAGTTTTGGATGGATTCCTGGTGATTTCTTTTATGTTTTCCAGATATCCCTACCGTAGCCCCAGGAGTTCATGAGTACATGCTTATAGTGTATGCCCCCAAACCCCCGACCCACTTCTCAACCATAGCCTATCAATGGATTTTGGTGGTCTCCAGGGCTGAGCTACCCAGAGTATCATCCTAGACATAGCCTGAATCCTCTTACAATCACTTTGTTTTCCACTGATTGTCTATAATTCTCATGTACTGCTCTTTAACTCATTGTGTCCTAGCAGGCGCCTGTAGTCGTCAGTAAAAACACACTGGTGTGTCCTGGGGCGTCTGCAGAAGTCGGCTACTGACTCCCCAGTGTGCCCTTGCAATGTCTGGAAAAGTCCTTATATATTTTAATATATATTGTAACAGAATATAATATATATTGACTGCATAGCACCGTTGGAAAGATAATTTTATGCTGCACAACTTTGTCACTGATATTTTGTGTATATCATGTTTACTTTAGGAGTTATTTGCATTTGTTTATGGTGTGGTGTGTATGCTGACATGTTTTCCATCAAGATTCACATAAGCAGCTTGAATAAAATTCACTTTTGGCATTTCAGCGGTATAAAATAAAAATGTATTGATTACAACTGGTTGCACAGCTCATTGGAAAGGCATTTTGTGCTCATCAACTTTCATGCTGATACTTTGTGTGTATCATGTATACTTTTGGAGTTATACGCATTTGTTTATGATAAGGTGTGTGTGGTTGAGATTTAGCCCTCAAATCTCATCAAAGCACTAAATAAAATAGGGAAAAATTACATTTTATAGTAAAAGATATATTTTTTAGCAAACATAATATCAAAACACCATCTAATGTCTGTATGCTTAATTTGGTGTTGATATTTTACACATTTTCCAACAAAAAATGGCTTATGTTGCCCTTTTATAGTGAAAAAAATATTTAGTTTGCTCTTTCGACCAGCATAGAAAAAATACAAAATTACTTATTATTACATGCATGCCACCACTGGAAAGGCAATTTTGTGCTGAATAACTCTGCCACTCATACTTTGTGTCTAGCATGTACAGTTATTCAACTGTTAGCATTTGTTTGCAACATACTGACTATGGCTTGATTTTGCTTAGAAAGGTCCAGGATTCACTGTTAAAAGTATACACAAAGATCTGCAACAGAGTTGATGCACAAGGTGGGGTGGAAAGGATGAGAAGGGACTTGGCAAGGTTAGAGGAGTGGTCAAATGTATGGCAGCTTAGATTCAGTGCTAAGAAGTGCAAGGTAATGCACCTGGGAAACAAAACCCAGGGGAAGAGTACACAATGGGGGGTGAGATACTGACAACAAAAATGGAAAGGGACCTGGGGGTAGTCATATCAGATTACCTAAAGGTGGGCAAGCAATGTGAGAGGGCAGCAAGGAGGGCTGGGGGGATACTGGGATGCATAGGGAGAGGCATCACCAGTAGAAAACAGGAAGTTATTATCCCTCTGTACAGACAGTTGGTGAGACCCCATCTGAAGTACTGAGTGCAGTTCTGGAGACCAATCTCCTCAAGGACATAGACAGGATGGAGGCTGTCCAGAGGAGGGCAACTAAAATGGTGCAGGGTCTGCACCAGAAGACATATGAAGAGAGACTTAAGGAGCTTAATATGTATAGCCTCGAGGAAAGGAGAGAGGGGGGACATGATAGAAACTTTCAAGTACCTCAAGGGAATCAACAAAGTCCAAGAGGGTAGCATCTTTCAAAAAGAGGTGTGCAAGAACAAGGGGCACAATTTGAAGATGAAGAGGCGGCTCAGAGGTAATTTAAAGAAGTATTTTTTCACAGAGGGTTGTGGATGCATGGAATGGCCTTCTGGAGGAGGTTGTGGAGTCAAAACAGTGGTGGAATTCAAGCATGCATGGGACAGTCATAAAGCAATTCTAGGGGTTGGGGGTAGGAAGAAGTAGGCTGCTGGTTAACTAGGATCTGCAGCTTATCCAATAGGTAGGGAAATGGGCAGACTGGGTAGGCCAAGCGGTCCTTATCTGCCATAAAAATCTATGTTTCTATACAGGAGATTCAGGAGGCAAGTGGTGTAATCTCAGAGTGAGCCTGTGGAGGCAATGAGTTAATTGCCTAATGTGCTGAACCCTGTAATTGTTGTATTTGTGTCTTGTATTATTTGTCAACCCTGACATGGAACCTTTGTAAACGAGCTCACGCTGAAAGATGTTCTGATATTACAAACAAATATATATATATATATATAGTAGAGCGACTTCACTTGCTGGATGGATTTGGTGCAGTCATTATGGGCACGTTTGTAGTTTAGGATGTCGTTTGCCTTCAGAGGTTGAACCAGCTCCACAGGTGGTCCCTTGTTTTTAGTATCTTAAGGAGGTCTCCTGTGAGCCAAGAGTTACAGAGTGATTTTACTTTGCATTTTTTTGTAGGCGTACGTGTCACAGGCCTCGTGAAGATGTTTATGAAGTGGTCCAAGGCAATATTTATGTTGGTTGCATTGATTGGAGACCAGTCTTGATGGAGAAGGTGGGATTTGAGGCATGGTAGGTGACCACAGCGTAGAACCCTGCTGGTGATAGTTTTGGGCGGAGGGTTAATGAATTTATTAGACCAAGTGCAGCTAACAGGGAAGTGGTCGCTGAGTGAGTCAGGAAGGACATCGGTGTTTGAGATCTGTGAAGGGTGACTGGCAAGGATCCTGTCCAAGAGGGTGCTGGTATGGTCCTGTAGTTTTTCCCTGGTTGGTGAGTCTACCATTTGGGTGAGGTTCTCGCTGCAATGGAGTCCTATGTGCAGCTTCTGCCGTGGGTCACTTGGCGTTAAAGTCACCTAGGAGGATAGATTCAGTGTCCGGTGGAAGTAACTTTATAAAGTCAAGTACAGCAGTTAGACCAGTTCCTTGTTCTTTGGGAGGGATGTAGATAGTGGCAACTGTGAGTTTTGCTTCGAGCTCTGAGGAGGATTCTAATGGGAAGTATCTAAGCAGTTGTCAGCTGGAGAGAGGTATTGATGTGGTATCCCTGGATAGTGTCTTTTAGGTATAGAGCGCAGCCACTGCCTCTTTTGTACAGCTGATCAAGCCTAAAGACATTGTAGCCAGGAAAGCTGACTGCCTGATGGGGACTGATGGCGTGAGCCAGGTTTCAACAACTGGCAGGATGTCTGGGCAGTGTTGGCTGGTAAAGGCCTGCAGGGCATCCATTTTAGGAAGGGCTGATGTTGATTGATATGATTGAGAGGGCACATGATGGCTTACTCTGGTTAGGAGCTTTAGTACAGATTGGGCGGGGTTTGGGTGCATGTTGCCTGACAGCAGTGGAGGAGGAGGTACTAGCCTCAAGGAGCTAAGATGTATTTCTCTAGTGCTTTGTCTGCTAGTAGTTTGTGAAATTGCCGAGCGTTGTCGATGGAGAGTGAGGGTAAGCATAGACGGGGGGACCAGAAGGGTAGACTTGGTCCAGCATGAGTGGAGGACAGTTTCTTGGCAGTAGGATGGGCCCTGGGCAGGGGGCAATGCCCAGAGTGCAGCGTGCCTAGGTGGTGGAGAGATGTTTCAATTTGGAAGCTGTGGGGGGGAGGGAAAGCAGGCTCTTGGGGAGTGGAGTGGGGGGGAAGAAGTTAGGCAAGGAGAAGAAGAATGGGAGGTGGTGAGTGATGAGAGTGCATGATTAAGATAGGATCAGGAGGAAGGAGGAGGAACGAGGGAGGAGGAGGAAGGGCATAAAGAGAGGCAGACAAAGCTTGGAGATGGGGGTGGAAGAGCAGTAGATGGAGCAGTGGGAAATGAAGACACAGCCAGGAAAGGCCAAGGCAGCTCAGTAACACAGTAAGGTCAGGGGTTAGAAGTGGAAGGTGGCCACTAGGAGCAAAAGGGAGGAGGCTCAAACAGGTACCCAATGGCACAAGAGTAGGGGGGCTGGTGCTATGAGGGTGCATGGAAGATGGTCTATATAGTTAAGGTAAGAGGTGGTGAGGCGGGCATAAAATTGTGGCCGTTTGCCATGGAAATCAATGGGTGCAGCAGCCCAGAGCAAAGCAAAGTTTCAGCTGGCTCAAGAGCCAGTCCTCATGCAGGAGGTGAGAGAGCGTCCAATCAGGGTGCGGTACAGTAACCGTGGGGTCAATGGCATGGCTCTCAGCTGTCCCGGTAGTTCAGGGAAATCTTACCCGGCTGTCTGGTTCTCAGGGGCAGCCTGGTAGAGAGTGGCAATGCGGCTGGCGTCTCGAGCCATGATTGTGCCGCTGGAGGGTTTGGAAGCCCGAGTCAAGGGCAAGAAATCTGGCTGTCTGGTTCTCTGGGGTAGCCTGGTGGAAAGTGGCTGTGCGGCTGGAGTCTTGAGCCATGGCCATGCTGCCAGAGGATCTGGAAGCCAGAGTCAAGGGTGAGAAATCCAGCTGTCTGGTTTTCGGGGGCAGCCTGGTGGAGAGCGGTTGTGCGGCTGGAGTCTCAAGCCATGGTCTTGCCGCTGGAGGGTCTGGAAGCCCGAGTCAAGGGCTTTAGATTTCTTTGGAGCCTTCACTGGAGAGGTAGGCGATGTATGGAGCGGATGGGCATGCTACATTTCAACTTCCATCACGGCGATTAAAGTCAATAACGATGTAATAGATACAAAAGTAGGAGTTGTAGACAGGCATTTACTATTTAGTCTGACTTGGTAGAAGTAACGTTGAGTTCAGTGGATAAAAGTAGTAGAAGATGAGGTGGAAAGGAAGGAGCTCTGAAGCTAGGCTGCTGCTCCACTGCAGACATCACGTGATCTGCCGCTATTTGCATCAGTTCCAGTGTATAGTTTATCTGTTGCTGGCAAACAAGTTATTGGGTGATAGTTCTTGGGGAGACTGGATGTGTCAGATTTTATCAAGGGAATGGTATTCCTTGTTGTTTGCCAGGTGGGTGTCAAATTGGGGTGTGCATATACATTGTTTTGCAAGTGGCTAAGCCATGGTGTAGGTACTGTATGTTAATGCTTTTAGCCAAAAGTTGGGCACAGCATCTGGGCCTGGAGTTTTTAAGTTGGGAGTCTTCTTTAGCATGCTTCTATCTCCTTAGCTGTTACATCAGGCTATTCCACTTCCTTGGTCGTGATATTTCCTAACTTTTACTTCAAGGGTACCTGAAAATAAACCCATTTTGATTTTGGGGTGGTATTTGCCCCCTAAGGGTAGGGAGGAAATGTTGATGTTATTCAGGATTTTTAAATCCATATAGGGATAGCCACAAAATTACTGATGATGGGAGACCTAAATGTATATTGGTCCAGCCCCTCCTTAAGTGGTAAGCTGTTTGATATTAGGAGTAGGGTTAACCCAGTTGATTACGGACCCTACTGGACAGAATCCTAGAAATACAGATCAGTCATCAGCTCTGGACTTAATATTAAACTCTGACTCTGATAATTACATAAGGTATGGTGTGTTGCCAGACATATTTAGTGACCATCAGGTCAGGTACTGTGTCCAGAAACAAAAGAAGAGTGGAAGCATTTATCAAAGAATCATGACTAAGGAAGCATTTTGATTACTCAACATTTATGATTGATATAGAGGGAAGGAATTGGGAGAGAGTACCCCTTATTCCTGACATAGACAATGCCTGGGATCATTTTTACACCAAATTTATGGTGATGTGTAATCTTCATGCTCCAGTTTTTTAAAAAAAGAGTGAAAACAAAAAAGTGCATAATGGTATAACGGACTCTAGGTGTAATTAGAAAAATAGGGATGGATCATGGGAAAAGGCTAAAAAGTAAATACAAAAATGCATAGGTCAATTACCGTCAATTAAGGAATAATACTTAAAGGAGATTACCAAAGCTAACAGTTCTTATTTTAATAACCTGTTTGAGACAAGCCTAGATATTCAAAGGGTTGCACCTGGTGAAACCCCAGTAATACACCAGGGCAATATTCAAAGGGGACTTGCACAGCGTAAGTCCATTTGAGTGCAATGATAATGTATGGCACATCTGACAGGGATGTGCCCATGCATATGCAGCATCCCAATATTCAGCCCGGGATGTGCAGCGCATCTGCTTGCACAACCCCTAGATGCGTTGCATACTGATGGGCATAGTTGAGCCCGAAATAAACTGCTCAGTGCTGGCCACCCACAGGTGGGCTGCTGTACTGCACGGCGCAACATGCACACCAATGGGCTTGCAGTGTATACCATACATGTCACCCACAAATATGTGACTGGAGGCCATTCACGCACATATCTGTGAATGACAGTACAGTATGCACTGCAAGCCCATACTGCACACTGTCATTCAGCAGACAGCTGGGCAGTATGCGGGTGGGTTGCAGCTGCCCGCTGATGAAGGGGGGATGCTGGGTGGGCAGGGGGCCTGTGAGTGTGGGGGGGTCACTGGATCACCAGAGTGGTTTTGTACTATGGTTCACCATTGATCCTGGTCACAGGCAGGGTGGGGGTACTACCAGACTACCAGGGAGTAGTACACATTATTTTACAGGTGGGAAGGGGGGTACCACTAGACTATCAGGGAAGGTGTAGGGATACATTTAACAGCGATCGCAGCATCAGGAGGGAGGGGGTGCCACTGTACTACCAGGGATTTAACTACAGTTATATTTGGCGATCACCTATGGGGGGTGAGAGGGGTACCGCTAGACTACCAGAGACTGCACCATTATGGTCTGGTGCTCACCACTCTGGAGAGGGGGAGCTCTGCATGTCATCCTCTGGGGCACCGCATGCTGTTCAGTGCACCAGGCACATTTAGCCAGCCTGCCATGCTCAATACATGCAAATGAGGCCATAATGGCATGCAAATGACCCCATTTGCTCCTTGCATACATTATGGCCCCATTTGTGAGTCCAGGTCTGAATATCTGGGAACAGTGCCCAGTGCAGCAGTTGTGCTGGAGCATTCCCAGTCCCTACCTGTCTGGGGATGTGCCACTGCACTGTTATGTGTGCCCTGTGCATTCTGTGCTATATTCAGAGGTGATGCACCATGGCACATCTCCTTTGAATATCTCCTTTCTTCATGGTGCATTGCAGTTGTGCTGCATCACCACTTGCATCATTGCCGGGCAATTCTGAATATTGGGCCCAGAGAGTACAACAGATCCACATAGGTTCTGGACATTATATTCTGAATTAAAAGTGAGGAACCAAAGGTTTTCTTGGCTCCTTTAATATTAATGGAAAGAACATTCCTACATCTGATCAGGTGGCAAATGCTATTAACAGGTTCTTTATAGACTTTGGAACCCCAGTAGAGGGGGCTGATAAAGGCAGGATAGGGACAGATCATGTGCCTGGGATAACAAAGGTTGACAGTAAAAAGAAATTATTGGAGGAAGTAAAAATTAGAGAGAAAACAACACATAAACCAGATTTCATTTTTTCCAAGATTAGTTCTGTAGAGATTATGGAAGAATTATTAAAATCAGATGTGAAAAAAGCTACAGGTTTAGCTGATATTCCCACTCTATTTTTGAAATTTGTAAACCCTGTTATAGCACAAATAATTTCTGACATTTTTTATTTGTCTACAGCTACCAGAACATACCTGAGTGCCTGGAAAATGGTGAAGATAATACTGGTATATAAATCTGGACAAACAAAAATGACATACAGAACTACAGACCCATATCTCTACTCCCAATAATATCCAAACTGTTTGAAAAACCTGTAGGGAAGCAGTTACAGGCTTACTTAGAGAACAATACATTATACAGCTTATATCAATCAGGTTTCCACTCCAACCATAGCATATTAACAGCCCTAACAAAGACAACATCTGATATTAAGAGCTCACTGGACAAGGGCCACCTGGTCGGGGTCATATTTACAGATCTGTCCAAAGCATCTGACACGCTCAATCATTTAGCTTTGCTAGATACACTGAGGGACATTGGCCTCAACCAGATGGCCCTGAACTGGCTCAGGAAATATCTGACCAGTAGGACCCAAGTAGTTAGTGTGGGCACAATTACATCACAGTTTGAAAGTGTTAAATCTAGGGTCCCCCAAGGATCAGTGTTGGACCCGATCCTGTTTAATCTGTATAAGAATGGTGCCAGTGCTCTCATTAGAGAGGTCCCTCAAGGATCAGTGTAGGACCTGATCCTGTTTAATCTGTATATGAATGGTGCAGGTGCTCTCATTAGAGAGGCCCCAAGGATCAGTGTTGGGCCCAATCCTGCTTAATCTGTATATGAATGGTGCAGGTGCCCTCATTAGAAAGGCCCCCCAAGGATCAGTGTAGGACCTGATCCTGTTTAACATGTTTATGAATGGTGCCAGTGCCCTCATTCGAAGAGTCCCCCAAGGATCAGTGTTGGGCCCGATCCTGTTTAAAATGTATATGAATGGTGCAGGTGCTCTCATTAGAGAGGCCCCAAGGATCAGTGTTGGGCTCAATCCTGTTTAATCTGTATACAAATGGTGCTGGTGCCCTCATTAGAGGTCCCCAAGGATCAGTGTTGGACCAATCCTGTTTAATCTGTATATGAATGGTGCTGGTGCCCTCATTAGAGAGCACCCAAGGATCAGTGTTGGGCCCAACCCTGTTTAATCTGTTTATGAATGGTGCAGGTGCTCTCATTGAGAGGCCCAAGGATCAGTGTTGGGCCCGATCCTGTTTAAAATGTATATGAATGGTGCAGGTGCTCTCATTAGAGAGGCCCCAAGGATCAGTGTTGGGCCAATCCTGTTTAATCTGTATACAAATGGTGCTGGTGCCCTCATTGAGAGGTCCCCAAGGATCAGTGTTGGACCAATCCTGTTTAATCTGTATATGAATGGTGCTGGTGCCCTCATTAGAGAGGCACCCAAGGATCAGTGTTGGGCCCAACCCTGTTTAATCTGTTTATGAATGGTGCGGTGCCCTCATTAGAGAGGCACCAAGGATCAATGTTGAGCCTGATCCTGTTTAACATGTATATGAATGGTGCAGGTGCCCTCATTAGAGGCCCCAAGGATCAGTGTTGGGCCAATCCTGTTTAATCTGTATCTGAATGGTGCAGGTGCCCTCATTAGAGAGGCCCAAGGATCAGTGTTGGGCCCAATCCTGTTTAATCTGTATATGAATGGTGCAGGTGCCCTCATTAGAGAGGCCCCAAGGATCAGTGTTGGGCCCAATCCTGTTTAATCTGTATACGAATGGTGCCGGTGCCCTCATTAGAGAGGCCTCAAGGATCAGTGTTGGACCTGATCTTGTTTAATCTGTATACGAATGGTGCTGGTGCCCTCATTAGAAGGTCCCCAAGGATCAGTGTTGGGCTCGATCCTGTTTAATCTGTATATGAATGGTGCAGGTGCTCTCATTAGAGAGGCACCCAAGGATCAGTGTTGAGCCCGATCTTGTTTAACATGTATATGAATGGAGCAGGTGCCCTCATTAGAGAGGCCCCAAGGATCAGTGTTGGGCCCAATCCTGTTTAATCTGTATATGAATGGTTCAGGTGCCCTCATTAGAGGCTAGCGATCAGTGTTGGGCCCCAATCCTGTTTAATCTGTATATGAATGGTGCGGTGCCCTCATTAGAAAGGTCCCCAAGGATCAGTGTTGGGCCCGATCCTGTTTAATCTGTGTATGAATGGTGCCAGTGCCCTCATTAGAGAGGCACCCAAGGATCAGTGTTGGGCCTGATCCTGTTTAATCTAGTATCTGAATGGTGCGGTGCCCTCATTAGAAGAGGCACCAAGGATCAGTGTTGGACCAGATCCTGTTTAATCTGTATAAGAATGGTGCCAGTGCTCTCATTAGAGAGGTCCCCCAAGGATCAGTGTTGGACCAATCCTGTTTAATCTGTGTATGAATGGTGCCGGTGCCCTCATTAGAGAGGCACCCAAGGATCAGTGTTGGGCCCGATCTGTTTAATCTGTATATGAATGATGCCAGTGCCCTCATTAGAGAGGGTCCCCAAGAATCAGTGTTGGGCCTGATCTTGTTTAACATGTATATGAATGGTGCAGGTGCCCTCATTAGAGAGGATCCCCAAGGATCAGTGTTGGGCCTGATCCTGTTTAATCTGTATATGAATGGTGCCGGTTCCTCATTAGAGGACTCCCAAGGAACAGTGTTGGGCCTGATCCTGTTAAATCTGCATACAAATGGTGCGGTGCCCTCATTAGAATGGTCCCCAAGAATCAGTGTAGGACCTGATCCTGTTTAACATGTATGAGTGGTGCCAGTGCCCTCATTAGAGAGGTCCCCAAGGATTAGTGTTGGGCCTGATCCTGTTTAACATGTATATGAATGGTGCCAGTGCCCTCATCAGAGAGGCACCCAAGGATCAGTGTTGGGCCCAATCCTGTTTAATCTGTATATGAATGGTGCAGGTGCCCTCATTAGAGAGGTCCCCCAAGGATCAGTGTTGGGCCCGATCCTGTTTAATCTGTATATGAATAGTGCCGGTGCCCTCATTAGAGAGGCACCCAAGGATCAGTGTTGGGCCTGATCCTGTTTAATCTGTATATGAATGGTGCCAGTGCCCTCATTAGTGAGGTCCCCCAAGGGTCAGTGTTGGGCCCGATCCTGTTTAATCTGTATACGAATGGTGCTGGTGCCCTCATTAGAGAGGTCCCCCAAGGGTCAGTGTTGGGCCTGATCCTGTTTAACATGTATACGAATGGTGCCGGTAACCTCATTAGAGAGGCACCCAAGGATCAGTGTTGGGCCCGATCCTGTTTAATCTGTATATAGATGGTGCGGTGCCCTCATTAGAGAGGTCCCCAAGGGTCAGTGTTGGGCCCGATACTGTTGCTTACGTATATATGAATGGTGCTGGTGCCCTCATTAGAAGGCACCCAAGGATCAGTGTTGGGCCTGATCCTGTTTAATCTGTATATGAATGGTTATGGTGCCCTCATTAGAGAGGCCCCCAAGGATCAGTGTAGGGCCTGATCCTGTTTAATCTATATACGAATGGTGCCGGCACCCTCATTAGAGTGGTCCCCAGTGTTGGACCTGATCCTGTTTAATCTGTATACAAATATTAGAGAGGCAGGGCACCATTCGTATGCAGATGATGTGATTCTTTATGTGGAAGGTTTGCAGTTCAGAAATTCAGAAAGTACTCCAAAGACATTTAATATTCTACAGGAGTACTACAAACTACTGAAATTTAATACTAAACAATAAAAATCACAAGTTATGCTTTTGGAAATAAGCAGGTGGTTACTATAATTACACTTCAAATTAAAACATCTACAAAACAAATATTAATACAGTTGAACTACAGATATTTAGGAGTATGGTTGGATGCACAGTTGAAATGGGATGTACACGTAGACGATCAGATTAAAGACTACATGGTAGGCTGGTGGCACTGTAAAGATTGAGACAGTGTATACCACTCAACACTAGAAAACACATAATCAATACCACAATAATGCCACTGTTTGACAATGGCAATGTAGTCTATGCGGGGCCATCTAGGGCTATACTAGAGCAGCAGGACACATCCTCGAACAGATTTGCTAGGTTTGCCCTGGACGCATCGGTGCACAATGTACAGATCTTGCTCCTACCATTCTCAGACTACACCCCGACACTGCAGCATATTTTGTAGAGCTACTCTATATGAGGAAACCTTCTTTCAAATCCACTTGCATTAACGAATAACATAAAGCAAAGGACAGTCTTATCATCCTGACTTGTGCAAACATGACAGGCACAGACAAACTGAAATTAATGACAGTCAGTAAAATAAAATCCATCCCACATCCCGGGTGCAAACATTGCCAGGCTGATGACACACTATAAGGACAATCACAATGTGTAGATGAGCTGTTCAGTGAATGAGCTAGGGACCGTGACAAATCAATGAAATGATAAAGGAAAACAAAAGTCTCCATCTTGATTATCGTAGCATGCACCCCCAGCTTATATCACATAATATTAAGACTGTGTTTCTTCCTACGAATACAACATCCGTGATCCAGCCCATGGATGAGGGGATCAAGCCTGCAGCCCCGGATCCAGCGAGGGTCCACAGGAGGTCATGAGGGCCAGTGAAGTTGCCCTGCCCCACCCCTCAGAACAAGCAAGCACAGCCTACAGCCCCGGATCCAGTGAGGGTCCAAAGGAGGTTGTGAGGGCCAGTGAAGTTGCCCTCCCCAACCCCCCGGAACAAGCAAGCACAGGTATGCTTCAGTGAGCCCATGCCAGTCTGAGGAGATCAGCTCCTCTGAATGCTCCTGAGATATCTGAATTTGAACTTGGTGCCATTTTGAACTCTTAACTTCCACAGTATTTAATGCTGGCGTTGAGTAGAGGTGTTTTCTCCCTAGGAATGCTAGTTATCTACTTATTTACTGCAGCATACTGGGGTTACTATTTTCTGGCAGGCACTAGTTTTGTACAGCATACTAGGGTTACTTTAATTATTTCCCTGACAATCAGCTTCTTCAGCATAGTGCTGTCCTGTTTATAGAATCAGATCATGTTAGAAGTTCTGCCTAACTGTTCGATCAGGAACCCAAATTAAGTTGCTTTAAATAATTCACTGCTTTATGAAACCAAGTGTAACTCTACTAGCTCAGCTTTAAATACTCCGATTTAATGTACTGCTTTCACTACCTGCAATTCAAAATTGTGACCTGTAGGAACTAAACAATTTCCTCTTTTTTTTTTTAAACTGCCTGGTGGAAGGATTTCCTAAGCAGCTGATCCCAGTCTCTCCCAGAAACTCCATTCCTGGTAATGTGAGGAAGTCTTTTTTCATGCAGAGGGTTGTGGATATATGGAACAGCCTTCCTGAGGAGCTAGTGGACTCAAAAACAGTGCAGGAATTCAAGAATGAATGGGACAGACAAAAGGCAATTCTAGTGGGGGTAGGAGGAAGTAGGCTGTTGGTTAACTAGGATCTGCAGCCTAAGCATTCGGTAGGGAAATGGGCAGACTAGGTGGGCCAAGCGGTCCTTATCTGCTGTCAAATTCTATGTTTCAGTTCTGGCCCCTCACCCCTTCTCTATCTCCTCCCCCACTTGATGCTATACAAACCCTTAGCTGCCTTCTGATCTCCACAGCCTGCAGCCCCGGATCCAGCGAGGGTCCACAGGCGGTTGTGAGGGCCAGTGAAGTTGCCTCCCCATCCCCAGAACAAGCAAGGACAGGTACACCAAACAAGCCCACGCCAGTCCAAGGAGATCAGCTCCTCGAATGCCCTAAGGCATCGAATTTTAGCCCTACTGAAGCCCTGCATCGGCTCTCACTGCCCCCACCACCACCCTTGGTGAGCGCGTACTTATATACATTACTCAGTTGCTCTCTGAACCAATCAGCCCACTTCTCCATTAGTAGCCTATACTCTATCACCACTAGAGAAATCCCTGATTTCTCTCTCCTACTGCTGACTATTCTTTTAGACCCCCACCTCCCTCCTCTACACCATGCTCCTATTTTTCCTCACTCTCTCTTCTATGCTGTTTCCTGTGCTGATTCTCCCTTCCCCCCAATTTTCCTTATGAATCAAGCTGCTGGTGTCACTGACTCTCTTTTGGTTGATTGGCAGTCTCCCAACTCTGTCCATCCCACCTGGTATCCAGAGACTCCAGTGAGGCTCTTTGGGAGGCCACCCTCTACACCTCAACACCCTCCTTCCATGCCGATGGTACCATCCCTCCGCCCTCCCCTATTACTTGCTACAATGACCACTGCCACAGACGGACCACTCTCTGTATGCCTTCAAACCACTGGGAGCTGCATCGCATGGAACCCCTGTATCCACCACCCTCCCTCTCTTCGCACCCTCTCCTCCTGTCTGCCCCCGTGTACTATCCCTCCATATTCCCTCCTTTTCCAACACACCTGGGCCCTCTGCATGCATAGCTCATCGTCTCAAACAATTTGCCTGGAATTCTGTCCTCAGGTCCCTCTTTCTCCTCCTCCTCCTCATGTCTGGTAATATCCACCCAAACCTTGGCCCTCTTGCAGCCACTACTCCCAACCACACCTCGTAAGGTGGTTTGCATTGCTAGCCTCAACGCCTGTAGCTTATTAAAAAAAGTGGGACTCTTATCAGGGATGGGTCCTCCAGCATCAACCTGATGTCATTGCCTTGAATGAAACCTGGTTCTCCTCCCAGACTCCTGACTTGATGGTAGTTCTGCCCGGGTTCAACCTGTTCTGAGCTGATCGACGGGGTAAATGTGAGGGAGCTTGCACCATCTACGTTAAAGACTCATCACATTGTCAGCTACTCCCCCCCCCCCCGTGGAACCTGGACCACAGGACCTTACACTCAGACTAACCCTGGGATACTACCAATTCCCCTTCTCATCATGGCAGTTTACAGTCCCCCCAAGAGACCAGAAAGTGGCCTTCTGCTCAGTCCTGGCCTATCTTGCCACCATTCCACAACAAAATGTAAAAATAGTTCTTGGCGACTTCAATATTAGTTGGCTGACTAAGACCGCTGCCCTGATCATTGACGCAGCTATGGCCCAAGACCTCATACAAGTAGTCCCGCTCCCACTCATCTGGATCTACATACCGGATCCTCTTCTCTACTGGACCTGGTCTTCGCCAACCATCCTCACAAAATCACTAGCACCACTGTGCTCCCAAATGCATTTAGTGACCACTCCCCAGTTCTCTGCACCTGGTCCTGCAAAGCCCCCAAGACCACTCCCAAAATAATCTTCCAGCACAAGCTTGGCCCTGGTAAACTTGCTCTCCTGAAATCTCATTTCAGATCACTGGACTGGTCCTTCTTAACTAATACCCTCAACCTTGACCGAGCCCTTGACCTTTTCAGTCTCACCTTCAACACTATCTGTGACAAGTTTGCCCCACTTACCAAAAGGATAGTCAAGGCAACCCTGTCCCTTGGATCACTGACCACCTCCTGGCACTGCTGCAAACTCATGACTCACTATGGCACCTCTCCAACCAGAATGGCCTACCAGCTGATAGACAGAGGTATAGAGAGGCACGGAACAAATGCATGTAGGCATTATGCAAAGCCAAAGCCGGGCACTATAAATCCTCCCTAACCGCTGCCTGGGGCACAGGGTACAAATTCTGGAATAATATCAAGGAAACTGGTGGCAAAGACCCTAATCTCCCCCCACCAGATTGTTGTCGATGGGAACCTGACCTCTGACCTCACTCACGTAGCCTCGGCTTTCAACTGCACTTTCACTAACCTCAGCCATGTCCTCCCTCCTAACTTCTTTGATCCACCCCCTGCCCAGTCCCCCCAAACCACCCCTCCCTTTCACCTATGTTACATTACCCCCAAGTCCACTGAGCCTTATCTCAAAAAAGCCTTAAGCCACTCCCACTACAGTAGTGACTCCTTAGATCTGAAGCTTCTCCGGCTCACCCTCCATAATATACTCAAGCCCCGCACCCACATTCTCAACCGCTCTCTCTGCCAAGGTGAATTTCCCACTCACTGGAAATCTGCTTTCATTACCCCCATATTTAAGAGCGGTGACCGTACTGCCACCAACAACTACAGCCCTATCTCTATCCCCCCCATCTAAAGCAATCGAGCGCACTGTCTATGATCAGCTCACTGACCACCTCAACAAATATGATCTACTCTGTAAACAGCAACATGGCTTCTGCAAAAAACACAGTACTGCTACAGCCCTGCTGGAATTCACCGCGCACATCCACTCCACGTTAGACAGAGGTAACATTACTGGCACTGTCTTTGTTGACCTCACTAAGGCATTTGACACTGTCAACCACTCCCTCTTGCTAGCCACTGTCTACAACATTGGCTTCTCACAGGATGCCATATGCTGGTTCACCGACTACTTGTCAGACGAGTCCCAACAGGTAAAAATTGGCACTACCCTATCCAATAGACTTTCAGTTCACTCAGGGGCCCATCCTTGGTCCCCTACTCTTCAGTCTCCACCTTAACTCCCTCCCCGCATCCTGATCTGGCAACCTACTACTATACGTGGATGATGGTGTACTTTACTCATGCAGCCCCGACCCTATCCAACTCCACCTATCCCTTCAATCCTCCTTCAGTGAAGCCGAACAGTGGTTCTCTGCACAATGCGTTATAATGAACTACAATAAGGTTAAGTTCATACTCTTCTCCCACCCTCAGAACTCCAGGAAGGAGCTTTGCCCTCAAGTTCTAACTGCAGATCAGACCCCTCTTGAGCAAGTGGACACCTTTAAATATCAGGGCATCACGCTAGACCTGGCACTCAATTTCCACCAGCACATACATCACCTGTCCACTGCCCTTAATGTCGGTCTCGGCCTGCTCTATTGGTTTAAACATTGCCTTACTCCTGACACCCTCCAGCTCGCTGTCTTGTCCTTGGCATTCTCTCTCTTGACTATGGTATACTTATTTATAGCACTGTGACCACCTTGGCCTCCGTCCAGCACTGTCTCTCCCTCAACAAAACCTGTGCCTTGTACTGGACATGGCCAATTTCACCCATACCTGCTCTCTATATAACTCTACTAACTGGCTTAATTTAGACAATAGGATCAAGTTCCACACCTGCCTTATTGCCAAAAAGATCACCCTTGGTCCTCCCCCAGTCTTACCTCATTAATCTATCCAACTACTGCACAAAAAGCCACCCGTAGCTCTAGCAAGAAATTCCTCACAGTTCCCCACTGTCAAACCTCCCAATTTCAAAGATTCTTTAGCTCCAAGGCCCCGTCATGGATGAATGGTCTGCCTAGCTCCCTCTCAAACAAAAATAGAATCGGCCTCTTCAAAACCCATCTTAGAGCTCATCTCCAGTCCTCTAACAGCTGTGACTGCCACTGAACCTGCCACTCACTCCTCCCTCTCCCATGACGGTGGCCTCTGGCTGGCTTACCCCCTAATCCTCCAACCTCCATTACTGATTATCTCTATATAAGTGCCTATATGCTAATCTGTTTGAACAATGCACTAAGTTTGTTTGGAACTGACTGCGAGCCTCTAATTGTATTTTACTGTGTATCAAGCTTGTTCTGTTTCCTGCATTATCTTTACCTTATTGTTGTAATGTCCTATCATTTATGACATAGAAACTTTGTAAATGAGTCTTTGGCTCTAAGGTATTTTCTGAATCCTAAATAAAATAAAAAAATAAAGAACGCTGGGCCATATCCTTATTGCACATAACGATGGTGAGATAACATCCCTAACTGAGCTTGCCTGGCATCTAACAGTCTTCAATGCCATACACCTCATGCACCAGGCTTGTTGCGATATCAGACAACCATCAATCCCAAACTGCTACTGTAAGGCTGCTTTCGTTCTGCCGTGTGATGCGACAGTGACAATATGGATACAAACTTGATGGAAGGAGAGGTTGAACCCCCCCAAGACAAGGAACCTGAAAATCTTTGAGCACTTAGTCATCCCAAACTAACACCATCTGCTAGAGTGAACTCACTGACAATGAAACTGCTGCTCAAATTCTGAAATCACAGCCTGCAGAGAAGATCACACCAATGACAGGCAGAAAATAATCTCTACCACAGCTTGAGGTGCAACACCCTGCTCAAAATAAATTAGGACGTTCCTTGAAATTTAACAGTGTTTCATTATTAATCTTATCTAGTAGAGACTGTTTTTAAATGTAATTAACTTCATATTAAACAACATTTGCATCTTTATTGACTACAAACATCAAAATTAGTTACTTCTGATATATGAATTCAGTAGCTCATGATTTAGAATCCACTGTACCATAATATGGGATATTTCTCAAAATAACCCACACGCCCTTCTATCTGCAGTTGTCACCAAACCATAACAAATGGCCAGCTTTTGTCTGAGGGCATAAATATTTATCAAATTATACCAATATTAAAAAAAAAAACCATCAAAATAAACACTTGTCCAGGACTTACATCAAGAACCTGCAGAATTTTAATAGTCAGGCCCTTAAATAGAAGAAAGCCCACATCAGTGCACTGTTCTTCATTCAGTGACCATAGGGAGGAACCCCACCTCAATCCTCTGTGTAGCTGTGATATCTGCCAAAGTGTGCAGTCTAGTATCTTGTAAAAAAAAAAACCTGACCTGCACTAGCATAAAGCAAAGTTATCAATGCCCATCCTGGGATTTAATACTATTAACATTAACAGTAAGGAAAGAAAGTTCACAGTCATTTAAATGGAAGGAAAAAGATGACATAAAGAAAAACACTCAAAAGAACATGTCTCTCTATTTTTACATTTCTTTGACTTAGGCATTGCCTCGCCACTATCTGGTAGTAACCCTGGTTGAGAGGGCGATAGAAGAAATGTCAGAATCACGTCTTCATTGTCACCCTCCTGATCCAGGAAAGGAGCATAATAATTCTCCAAGGGAACAGGATCAGAGTTTGAAGAATGAGTAAAACTTCCACTTTCGACTTCCTGTTCTGGATCATGTGACTTGTTGGAATGATAAGTCTGTTACAATCTCTGGAGGGCATACAATAAGTCATCTCCAAACCTGCTGGGCTCGACTCCTCTAGTACTATGGGACCATCTTGCCCAGATACACCAACAGAGTATGAAGGGGCCCATCCATAACCTCTAGGTTTGAGGTTTCCATATGTACTGTAATGTCAGGGTATCCACCAATGGTATCTCTGGTAAAGGCACAGAAGATGTCCATGCCATAATCACTTCATCCAGTACCACACCAGTTGGTTGTAGTCTAACCTCCTTCCTCCCTCTGAGGCTTGGGGCAGAGGGGGTAAATTCAAAGTAATTCATGAACTCTCATTTTTTCTTTTGGGCTGTGGTCTGCGGCCACATAAACATCCTGCTCCACTCTGATGGCCTGATCAAGGCTGTTATGTGATGCCCAAGAACAAATAGAAAGAGTATGACCATGTTCACGCTGAAACTGCATCTCGTAGGCTGATGACAGTGTGCTCCAATATGACCCACTTCCCCACATAAGTCACACCTCTGCTTTTTACAAGCATTACTGAGATGGCTGACTTCACCACAATTAAAACAAGTAAAAAAATGACCCCTCTATCCTGGCCAAGAAAAAGCAATTAGGGAGGTGTTTAGGGAGACCATTTTCCATCTTAAGCATGACCTGGTACTTCCAACCCCTTGCCCATAGATGCTCATCATCTAATATAGGTTCAGGATACCATTTAATCACACAATGTTGTTGCAGCTAGTAAGTGATGTCTGCACCATTCACCCTCTCATTATGAAATAAAACCATGAGTTTTTTTGGTCGTAGGTTTTGTCAGGGGAATAGCCAAAATAGGCTTGTATAGTAGGGTATTTTTGATCAACAGATACTGCTTCCAGAAGTGATCAAGCCCAGCCGTATGTTTAAAACTCACATCAAACAGGGAATCCTAACACATGGATCAATGCATATATTTCATAAGCATAGAACTCCATACTACCTTTAAGCAATTCTCTCCTACAAAATGCCTCAGGAACCTCAGACTCATCTCCCTGAATTTGAGAAACAGCATTTGTCTGGCTGCTGGTTCAGGCCATGCAGGGCATCATTCAGAAAAAGCCATTGACTGACCTTATTATGCCATACCTTGGGCGACTTTTGAGGTATCTGTTTTGGTACATCCTGATCCAGAGAGGCCCCAACCACAGGTTTTGCTCCTGGTAGTATATGCCCCTCTGTTCCCTCTAAGGGGGTGGAAGTGGCTGGTTTCTTTAAGAGGGATGTCTCACCCTCTAATAGGGAATATTTTTCAAAACAAGGTTCTCATCCTGTGACACAGTTAACTGTACAGGAGAAACAGGAGTTTTCGTGCCAGAGTTAACTGGGACCCACAGCACACCAAGGCAGGAAGGCCTTGACACCTGGACCACATTAAGGTAGATAAGATACTTCCTCCTTGGGATCAGGTAGGTTAACATCCCACCCTGCCCCAGTTAAATTTCTCACCCAGTCTGCAGCCTCCAGAGCAGAAGAAACCCAGGCAGGTGGAGTGCCAGAGGGTCTAGTAACAGTAACAGACATACCAATCAGCTCCACAGTGGAAGGCCTATGTCCAGAGCCAGTAATCAAATCCCAAGTCTTTTTTCTTTCAAGCACCTCTGACCCAGAGCTTGTTCAACACCCCTCCAGTCAAAACCCCAGTGTTAAAAAAGAACCTGCTGTGAAGGCAGATCTTCTTCCCGAGGTGTCACAAGGACTTCAACAGATAATTCTTCCACATATTGTGTGTGTCTGTTTTCTAGCAGCACACAGTTTTGTTGTAACCCAGCTGGAAGCACTGAAACTGAGTGCCCATTCAACTCCCCTGCCCCTTTTGTCAAGGGTTGTTGCACATCTACGATAGGTGCAACTTCCTCCTGCATCCAAACATCCTCATATACAGTACTTACTGTTTTATTGACATCAACTGTTTCCTGGTGATCACTAGTTCTCACTGCACATGACAGCATTTAAATCCAAAGCTTGTTACTGCTTTAATTCCAGCTGAAGACACTGTCGAAACACCTGAAGCTTCTCCACTTCCTCCATGATAGTTGACTGAATTTTTTCCACAATGGTTGGTGAAAAAAGAGGGAAGCCCTTCTGTAGCCTTGGGACCCAGTATGACTGGGCCAGAGTTGCTGTCAGTGTCTTCCAGGTGCTCAATGCCTCCATGAACTCTGCATCCAAGGAGGATCCATTACAAAAAGTAATCCAAAAAGAATAAGAATAGAAGAGATATGGGCGAGATCAGCTCCTCAGCCACATCAGCGTCTGAACAGCTTCACAAGCACTAGCACACTGAACTGGCAGCACAGCATCCTCTACTGCAGAGTAGAGGAAACTTTATACAAATAAAAGTAGTACAGGGACTAGTACAAATCATGAAACAAAAATTACAAATCCGAATTTAGTATAATAGAAAATAAATGAATTAAGCATGATACCACATATCCTGTACAGATCATCATAAGGAAACACAGCAATAATACATCAGTAGAGTGTCATACCTAGGGAAAAGAAAAATAAAAACGAGGAAAAACACCCATACAAATCAGAAAACACAATCCATAATAACTGACCAATCCACAGGTGTGTCTTTTTCCTGTATCCTATACCCACAGCAGAAACCACCCTTCCCTAAACGGTCAGTCCAAACAGAGAAAATACACGGCCTTCCATCTCATCCTCCATTGTTCCCATGTCAGCAATTTTGTATTATAATGTGTCTGTGTAACTATTTCTTTCTCAATCATTAAAACCAAAATATCAAGTGCAAACTTTCTGTTGTAAAACATATCTACTGCGGGTCTGCCATAAAATAAATTTTAAGCATGTAAACAATAATCGAACAGTTCCTGCTTCCATATTAACTGATAAAGGAATTGTGCCTGTAATGACATTTTCATACGTAACTGAAATCCAAGTCTCATCCCCCCCACCTTTGAGCAATCACTCTCCACATTTCATTAGCATAACTACATGTAATAAAAAAATGCTCCATAGTTTCAAGCTGTTTATCACATTGCTCCCTAGGGCACATCCGTTCTTCCATACATTTGTGTTTTAAATTACCCTTCACCCAATCGTCATGCACTCAACACACTACATGCATTGGAGGGGTAGGTTTATCTACAAGATAAGTTCTATTAACTGATACTGTACATTCTCAGAAATATTTGTATCAACTATAGGAATCAAATAAGAGCCCAACTGATCCTTCATAAATCATTTGCTATGAAGAACCGCCACCTGCAAGAAATTAAGCTTCCAACATCTCAATTTTTCCAGTGAATACACCACAAATAGATGCCAACAGTCCTGTTTACGCACTGTTAAAGCCCTTGTCCCCACAACTGAAGCAAGGGGTTCAACCATATCATTACCACATATTTCCAGGACTCCACCCTAGCAACAAAAATGTCAAAACTGTGTTATATATAAACAAGCTAAAAAAAAATAGCTAATCAGATTCAATAAAGTCAACCCCCAAGCTTGTAATCCCGATACAAAACCTCTCTCTTTTAATTGAGTTTAACCTATTACCTTACACTAGCTGAAATGTTTGACTAAGAGAGTAACATCCAGAAATCCCAGAAGTGGAAAACCAGCCCCCACATATGTTAACTGTGGTAAAAAGTAGGTTTTGATCACTGATGCTTTTTTTTCTTAGTCTGCTGCCATCGCTTCCATATCTGAACTTTTCATTACTGTTGGCACAAAACATCTTGTCAATTTTCCTTAGCCATCAATATTACCAAATTTTAACCCCAGAATAGTAATGAAAGTATTTGTCATGGAGATATTTTGTACGTCTTCCATCTGTACAGTACCATCACTTAAGAGAAACCCACAACATATATTATGATTTAAAGCTGAACCCGTCATTTGAGAAAAATGGTGAACCACTTCCAATGCACATTCAACTGAACTTTTATCTGCAATCAGAAGACACATACCCTCTGCATAAGCCAAGGTTTTCGTCAACCCCACTACTCCCAAAATCTGAAGACTCTTAATCTGACTGGTTTGCTGAATTAATTTAAGTAATTTGTCTAAACAAAAAATATATAAAATTGGACTCATTGGACACCCTTGTCGAACCCCACCCCCGATTTATATGCACAAGCCATCCCACATACCTGTTTATCCAGCAAACTTGAGACTATGCGTATATAACCTCGATAGATTGGTAACAAACATTTTAGGATTCCACATTTTTCTTGCACAAACTGTAAATAGAGATGGGAATTCTATCAAAGGCTTGCTCCTCATCAAGACTGATTACATACTCTTTCAATTTATGTTGTTGGCCTTGTGAAAATCTCCACAAACAAAATAAGATTGTCAGTAATCTTCCTCCCTTAACTGAAAAAACTTGGCTAGGGTCTATAACAGAAGGAGCAACAGTTCTAACCAAAGAGCTAAAATTTACATTAAAATCTTAAAATCTGTATTCATCAGATTATGTTGTTGCCATTTTTCAATATCTTTCTATCTCCCTTTTTATACAAAAATATTTGAATAGCTTGTCCAAACTGTGGTGCAATATCAGTTCCATCCAAAATTGAATTAAATACAACACATAAAATCTCACCAATCAGACATAAAGGTTTTGTAAAATCCAAGCTAAGGCCGTCCGCCCTGGACTAACATTGTTTGCAGTGAACTAACTAATACTCGGGTTTCCAAATCTGTGATTGGTTCTACAAAGGCCTGTCAGCAACTCCTGTGAAATTAGTGGAATATTACAAGGGGTCAGCAGATCTGAGATCATATCTCTTGTAACATTGCTGTAGTGTACAGTTGTTCCATATAATTAATAACTTCAGTCATTATATCCTCTGCTTTCTGTACCACCTCCTCCCATGTAATGAGGAGTCCATGGATCCCCGATAAGTCTAGTTTTACAGCTTTCATAAATATCACCCACAGCTGATTTACTGGGTGTATCTATTCTATGTTTACAGCAGAGACATCGCTCTGCTGTATTGTAAAACCTTCATTTGCTATTTCAACATCTTTAACTGGTCCCATATTCTCCATATTCTTCATTTTATGTGAGACCACTCTCATGTACTGTCTCGTGGGTTCAAGTACTGCAGATATTTCTCAAGCGTGTGGTAATGTATGATTTCATGGTGTGTTTAACATCACACTTTGTCTGAATCCACCATCTGGTAATATTATCCTCCAAAAATGCAATGGACTGTCTTGCCCTCAATAAGTCCTGTACCTGTACAGTACATACTACATCTGTCAAAAGGTGTTATTCAGTTTCCATACACCCCTACCTCTCTGTACATCTCCCCACAGGGAGAACCGAACTTTGACCATTAAATGGTCAGAAGTTTCCAAGGGGACAGTCAATGCAGAAACACATCTCAATGAGGGAAGAAAAACATGATCAATTCTAGTGCATAAGATGTGCCTATAAAATGTGTACCTAGTAGTATGCGAGCAGCCTGATAAGCATCAGTCAAAGTGAGAATATTACGTAATGCAGTAACATCACAGAAGGTTTTTAGAGTGGTACCCCCTTTATCTAACATATCAGACCACAATTAAAATCCCTGCCCAAATTAGGAGACTTGAGGTAAACAAAAATTACAATTTGCATAAACAAATCTACCCTCTCTTTCTTGGTCTGAGGTGTGTAAATAGTATATCGCCTACTGCCTATGAAGGTGTGTAAAGTCTATCAATATAATTTTACCCATACACAATTCCAGCACCATAGTGATAAAGAAGTCCCACCCTGAAAACAAAATCCCCACCCCCAACACCATTCTAAAGTTAGAAGAAAAAAAAGCAGGTCCCCAACACCATAGTTTTCTGGCATTTTCAACATCACTGATAGTGTATAAATGAACATCCTGTAAACAGGCGATATCAATGCCATAATCTTTAAGAACAGAAAAGGTAACCAGGCATCTCCGACTGTTCTGAAGGCTATTCACATTAATAGTAGCAACATTATAATTATAAAATCAGCCATGGAGAATAAAAAAAGTAAACTTTCCTCACAGAAACTACAACCTCATTCAAGTCACAACCTGTTTACAGGCGTTAGCTATCATCTAGTTGTCCTCCTAGCTGTTTAGATTTTATCTGAACAGCTTGCACAATCAAACAAAGCATTCTTCATCTCAATCGGTAAATCCCTTTTGAGAAGAGACCATAGAAGAGGATTCAGGTGGTCACCTCCATATGAATCATAGGTCTGCAACACCTCATAGGCATTTGAAAGTTTCATTGTCTCTTTCTGTTCACCCAGATGTTGTAATTTAGCTTTAGGTTTAATGTTTTTCATCTGTCATTTTTTCGATGCCACAACTGTGGTCTCAGGTGGTGGCATATCTTGTAAATTCTGTTCTGGGTCAATCCTTGGGCCTGCAAATACAGCAGCCTGATTAAGTTCTTCTGGTACTAAATTCTGTGTCATTTTGCATCATCCCAATCTGGGTAGAAGGCTTGCATGTTACTACCATGCCATCATCTCCATGGGAAGAGGGATGTCACAAGGGGCTGGAGCTATATCTGCCACATGTGTTGGGTTTAGCAGTTGTACCTCTGACACAGCTGCTGCATTCTGTTCATGAACCTTTTCTGTGCAGAGATGCTAGCATTTTGAGCCTTTTCCACCTGAAGTTATTGATTTGGTCTAGCCAATCTGTTATGTAGTCCTCAAGATCGGTACACATGGCCTGGAAGGCTATAAAGGTTACATGCTTGGTCATTAGTACAGTCTCGGTTGGAATGACCACACTTCATACAGAGTACACTTTCTCTATCACACACATTTTAGGTGCTGTTGTGATCCGCAGCAGAATCATGTTTTTCAGCTGCCCTTGATAAAAACAATGAACCCTCTCAGTGCCCCCCAGAAAAGCACTAGGAAGGTGCTTTGGGCCCTGTGGGCCAGTTTTAAGGCACACCTTAAATTTCCATCCTCTCGTCTAGATGTGTTCATCATCCAGGATCAGGGGAGGATCATCTAATACATCGCATTGGTTCTGAAGCCAGTATCTAACATCATGCACTGATACCCCCTCATTTCTGAACAGCACAGTGATGTGTTTAATAGCAGGTCTAGCAATTGGAATAGCATAGAAGGGCATCCAGAGGGCCGAATGCCTTTTTTTAATCATACATGGACCAAAAGCGGTCCAGTCCAACTGGAGTTTTGAAATTCACATCGAAATTCATGTCCTCAGAAGCATGAATTAACGCGTATATTTCATTGGAAAAAATCTAAAAGAATCTTTAAGCAGTATTTTTCCAATATATAGTCTATCAGGCGGGAGAGGCAGGCCACCAATGTATTGAATGCGGACAGCACTCTTCTGTTGTGCAGGGATTATGTTTGTAATTCCAGTATCTTTCCTTCGGAACTGTCTCCACAATAAGGAAGGTTGTACAGATTCTGACTGTGGTTCAGAGATAAAGTCCAAGTCAGTAGCTCAATCTCCCCAAGAAACCTGGTCATTGGGGGCCGTGGCCTGAGATACAGGAGGGGCCTCTAATTCAACATCGGGGGAGGGTTCAGCCAGTGTTGCAATACCAGAGACAGTGATGTCCTGTTATAATTGCACAGGATCCTGCATATTCTTGCCATTCAATCCAGGAATTGGTGAAACCGTTTCATCTGGAATCCACCTCCCCATCAACTTTTTTCCAACCAGCAGCAATCAGGGTTGAATCAATATTTCTAGCTTCTGGTTCAAGAGACCATGAGTTAACCTCAGAACATCTCCTCTCGGGACCTTGACCCCCAACAGACCTATCCACATGCAGTAGTTTCTGTAATCAAGTCATCTGTGTTTTCAGTAAGTTTAGTAATTTCAAGAGCCTCTGCACACGGTGTGACTATATCATGTTCATTACTCACTGTGGGAGAACTGCCCACAGAAACCTACAAAGTATCTGCAATCTCCTTCAGCCCACCTGCTCCCGTAATTTTCGCTGCATCACCGAGTGGCTCCTGTACCAATACAACGAAGACGGCTGCCACTACACGGTGTGTCCGTTACAGCAGGCACTTCCTGCAAATGCATTTTAGCAACATCCATAACCACCATCTGTTCCATGAGTGGTTGCATCCTTCCACCACCATGACCCAGAGTGGAAAGGACCATCAGCAATTGATGTTGTTGTTCAATATTACTGAGGACGAGACAGGTATAACCCCAAGACACAGGACCCCATGCAGGGAGGTCAAACAAGGTTACAGATAAGAAAACACCCATGTATGAGTGGGTAACAACAAACCAGCCAAGCAACATACAGCACATCAGTATGACTACAGCCATCGTCAGACATGGAGTGAGCAGGAGAAACTAGAGTGGGAATTAGGGGCAATTGCAGACATCAGGAGAGTTCAAGTAAGAGAAAGTGCTTTTTGAAAGAACAGTGAGAAGAGAATGCTTGATGTCAGTGGGAAGGAGTTCCAGAACTTGGGAACAAAGTGAGAAAACTTGCTCACCCATCTTAGTAGATCAAAAGGAGCGGTGAGCAGGAGAGAAGCGAAGACCTTAGATGACAAGCTTGGGTAACAGGGTTAAGCATAGCTGCAAGTGCGTCGGGACAGGGTGGATGGGATAAGGAATCAATAAGACTTCCCGAGTGTAGGAGTGCAGACCATAAGGAGACAACCAGTTCAATGCTAAGTAGAGCAGACAGTGATGGGTGCGATGGGGAGCCGACAGGGCAAATCTGCAGATGTTGTTGTATGTGGTGTCCCATTTACGTAGATCAACACCCTTGGCATGAGAAAAGACAGGAAGAGCATTTTTCAGCCGGGGCAGCAGGACCCCGTGGGCTACTGAAACCCTGGCTGAAATAGTGAGTGAGTGACATACCCTGTAAGCGGCTCCAGTCCTTGATTTGACGTGCCTACAGACCTCTTTAATATGCAAGGTGAAGTGGAGTTGGGGGTCACGAGTCACCCACAGATATTTAAAGGATTTTGTGTTGGTTAATGTAGATCCATCAAGGCACTGGACCTGCAGATGAGGGGATTTGGTGTTGACTTTTCTTAAGGACCCAAACAGCATGGCCTGAGTCTTGGGTAGATTAAGAATTAAATGGTTAGAGGACAAATAATGAAATTTATAAATGTATTCAATTAAATTTCAATTGGGAGAAACAATCACAGGAGAGTTAGATAATCACATCACATGGGGTTCAGTAACTGTTACCTTGCATATATGTTGGCTCAATTTGGTGTTCCCCAGCCTTTGGTAAAAGACAAGTTGTCCAAAATATGTGAGGCATTTGATTTTATAAAATAAAATGTCTTTTGTAAAATGTATACATTTCTAGTGCAGGCGTCCCAATTTTACACATACCAGAGGTGGTGAGTGCTGGATTCTTTTCTTATTATGATACTGTATTGTTACCTTTGAATGTTACAGTGGCTTACCATTTTGCAACCATATGCATTCATCGAGTTCTCCATGCTGAGCATTCTGGAAGGATAGTGTCATGACCTTCATGAGCGTTGATGACATGATTACTGATGCTCTGCCATCTAGCCACACACAGTTCAGTATTACCATCACTATTTACAGCACACCAGTACATACAATTTTTAATGGACAGTACCTAATTTGCTAATGCCTTGCATGTTTTTTTCTTGCTGCCTGACTCTATTTTCTTTACAGCTCCTTATTAGTCATGCAGAAACAAAAAAAAACTGAAAACCAATAAATAAGCAGCTTATGACATCATATCTACCTCCTCATAGCACATGATTACTAGCAAATTCACTACTTTGAAATCAGGAGTTTCATACATAGTCATTGTGAGTGCCTTACACAGGTATCTCCAACAAGTACATGGCTAAAAGAGACAACAAGGATTATGTCAGTAGTAGGGAAGCAATGGAGGCTGTGAAATGAAACAACAAGCAGGGCTGCAGATAGAGGAGTACCAACCTATTTTAATCATCTTATTTTGAGAAGCGGTTTTAATAGCATTTGTTAATGAATAACTGTCATGCATGCAACATTAAGTACTCCACTCCAGAAAAAAGTGCTCCATAACATAACTGGTGAGTCAGAAGGTACATTTTAACAGATGTACAACACTCATAACAATCCCAATGTTGTTTTCCTCACAGTTTATGAAAACTGGTGAAAAATTACTCACTAGTCAACATTTCTGGATTCTGAACTACAGTTAGTGAGAGAATGCTGAAATATGTATGCAACACAAACCCATGGTTTCTACAAAGGCAAGCAGGGGTCTTCAAATGTATGATCAAGGCTTATGAGTGATGATGAGGAGGAGTACAATTTACCATGTTATGATGTGCATATCAGGAAAAAGGTGTGAGATATTGATGATGGGGTGAATTTACAACACAGCAACACCTTCCTCTTTATCCCACATCACTTGGATTTCACTGATGCCACAGCAATAATGTTATCACCTACTTCTGATGGATAACTGATGGACAGTTGCATCCCACCCAACATATCTAATCTGTCAGCCTTCACTTTGGATTTCAGTAAGGACGTCAACAACAGCTCACATTACAGGCTAGTAAATAAGTTGGGCATCTTGGAAGCAGCACCCAGGGTTGTACACAGAGATACCTAGCAGAGGCAGAAATACTAAACAAGCACTTGTGCTCAGTTTTCATCAGGGATGGGGAGGGTGAGAGACCAAGACTCACTAACGGAAGTATTCAGGGGAGGGATGCTGACACCAGACCATTCATTGTACAGAGTCCTAGAACAACTTGGGGGATAAAAGCAGATAAGGCAATGGGTCATATGGGATCCAAACCAGAGCACTAAAGGAACTCAGGAAGTGCTGGCAGAACCACTGGCTGCCCTTTTTAAGCATCAGTACAGATGGGGTGGTATCTGAGAATCAGAGAGGACATATATCATCCCTAATGATGCACGTGGAAGAAGAGAGCCACGCAACTACAGACACTAACACAAACCTCATTAGTGGGGAATCTCATGGGTTCTTAATTAAAGAGGATTATGAAGTTTCTGGAGGACAGTGGAGCAGAGGATCCAAGGCAGCATGGATCCACAGCAGGAAGGTCCTGACAGATGACTCTCAAAGTTCTTTGACTGAGCAACCAGTGAGGTGGAACAGGTAGGGGCAATGCATGTGGCCTACCTGGATTTCAGCTAGGCCTTCAACACTTTTCTGCACAAGACATTGCTAAATAAATTGGAGACACTGGGAGTGGGTCCTTTGGTGGTACCGTGTGTTTGGGAACTGGCTAAGGGAAAGAATTGAAAGAGTGCTGGTAAATATCATGATACCTGAGGGGAGAGGGAGGTTACCAGTAGCGTGCTACAATGGTCAGTGCTAAAACTGGTTTTATTCAATGTCTGAATTAGCTACATTACATTGCAGAGCATCTGGAGAAGGTGTGCCACTCTGCAGATGGCACCACAATTTGCAACAGGGTGGACACATCAGAGGGTGAAGAAAATAGAAAGGACCTAAGCCTGTGAGAGGTGGTTGGGTGTCTGGCACTTGAGTTTCAATGCTAGAAGTGCAAGATCATGCACCTGGGTCACAGGAATACAAGGAAGGAGTACAGGATGGGTGAGAACATTTGGTCACCACAAGTCAGAGAGAGACCTGACGGTTATCATATCTGATGACCTGAAGGTGAAAAAATGGGGGACCTGAATATTCCAGATGTTAACTGCAGCACCTTTGCAGCAGCAGCAGCCACATCCAAGAGCAGGGACATTCTCAATGTCCTACAGGGGGAAAGCCTCAAACAGCTAGTGCTGGAACCCACTTGGGAGGGAGCAATCTTAGACTTGGTACTCTCAAATGGGGACAGAGAGAGAGAGAGAGACTCAGATCTAGAAGTGGGTAGCCATCTGAGAACAAGTGACCAAACAGTGTCGTTCATGATAAAGTTAGCTGTAGAGTCAAGCCATACAAAAGTGAAGGTACTGGCCTTCAGGAGGGCTGCTTTTGTCAAAATGGGAGAGGGCCTCATAAAAGTACTAGCAAACAGGCAATAGGGTGGGGTGGAGCAAAATTGGGCAAGCATCAAAAAGTACAGTTACGTAAGAACTTACCGTAACAGCAGATCTTCGAGAGAGGCTCTTACAGTAGGTAATTACATATAGGACTGACGCCAGCCGGCGGCAGGACCTCATGGAAAAATTTCTAGCTAGCAGTTCCTGGCGGGGACTGCCCCCACGTCAGGTGAATGGCGTCGTATGACGTCGGTATAAAGGGGCGGTCCCGGACGCCCACCTTCCAGTTCTTTCCTGCCACAGGCCCGGACGAGAGAGAAGCAGATATTTCCCTCAATGGAAAAGGAGCTGAAAAAGCCTAGGGGGATGGAGGGTGGGAAGGTATTGCCTACTGCAAGAGCCTCTCTCGAAGATCTACTGTTACTGTAAGTTCTTATGTAACTGTACTATCTTACTTCGAGAGGGCTCTTGTAATAGGTAATTACATATAGGACAGAATCCCAAGCAGTCTGGAACAAATGAAAGGCACCAGGAGGAGGTACTACTCCAAAAAATAGCAAAACATCTAGCAGGTCTCAAGAAAGGAGGCTTTGCAAGACAGCTAACCCAAAGCCTGCTCTACAGCGAGAGGCAATGTCCAAACTGTAATGTTTAGTAAAGGTATGGACCGAAGTCCAAGTGGCGGCAGGGCAGATGTCTGCTGCAGACACGTTCTTGAAACAAGCCGCAGAGGCGGCAACTCCATGAGTGGAGTGACCTCTGACTTGACCCGGGAGGGTCTTGTACTTGTCATAACAGAAAGTGATGCAATAGACCAACCATTTTGATAGGCAATGCTTAGAGACAGCATTGCCTTCTCTTTCAATGAGAAAGGAGCGAACAACTGATCAATCTTTCTGAGATCCTCCGTCCCTATCGGTGTAGTATCTCAGAATCCTGTGTACATCCATGGTATGGAGCAGGTATTCTCCTCGATTGGAGTACTGCATGAAGAAAGCAGGTAATTCAATAGACTGATTTAAGGTAGATTCCGCTACCACCTTCGGGAGAAACTTTGGGTTCGTGCGAAGAGCTACTAGTTCTTTGTGAAAAATCAGATAAGGGATTTTGCACATCAGGGCCTGGAGCTCGGAAATTCTGCGAGCAGAAGTAATGGCCACCCAGAAGAGCGTCTTCCACGATAAAAACTTCAAGTCTGCGGAAGCCACAGGCTCAAAGGGAGGAAGGGTAAGTTTCTCGAGGACAAAGTTTAAGTCCCAAGGCGGAGCTGGAGTCTGGACAGGGGGCCTGAGATGAAGGACCCCTCTGAGGAAAGTTCTGGATACCTCCAGCTGGGCAAATGCCTTGTCAGTGAAAGGGACATGGTAGGCTGAAATAGCCGCCATATGAACTTTCAAAGAGGAGTGACTGAGACCCAGGTCGAAAAGATGACGCATGTACTCAAGTAGAATGGTCACAGGACAGGAAAAGGGCTTCATGTTCCTGGGCGCAGCCCAGATAGAAAATCTTTTCCATTTCACGGCGTAGGTGGACCTAGTGGAGGGTTTTCTAGCCTCCACCAGAATCTCGGGCACCTTAGGAGAAACGCCAAAATGAGATTGAACTAGGTCTGCAGGAGCCATGCATGAAGTTGAAGGGACTTGAGTCCCGGATGGACCAGGGTCCCCTGATCCTGGGTCAGCAATCCTGGAGATAAAGGAAGGGGAAGAGAAGGAACCTCTGAGTATTGTTGTAGAAGAGAGAACCAGATTTGCCTGGGCCAGAAAAGGGCGATCAGAATAATCTTCGCTCCTTCTAAAAGCAACTTCTGTAGCACACGAGGACCAGAGGAATTGGGGAAAAGCATAGACGAATCTGTCCTTCCAACTTAGAGACAGAGCGCCACTCCAGAAAGCGCCTCGCTCTGGAGCGAGCGAGCAAAAGATTGGAAGCTTTGAGTTTTGGGAGGAAACGAACAGGTCTATCTGAGGCGTACCCCAAATCTGGAAGATGCTTTGAAGAACTTTTTCGTACAATTCCCACTCATGTGGTAGAGCTGACGAGCAACTTAGTCTGTCTGCCAGGACATTGTCGACTCCCGAAACATGGATCGCCGTGAAGTGAAGCGTTGCCCAATCCCAAACCCTCATCGCTTCCCTGCACAGCGGGTAGGACCGAGTTCCTCCTTGCTTGTTGATGTACCACACCATGCACATGTTGTCCATGTGGACAGCTAGGTGACCGGGAAGGATGTATTGGTGAAGGGCCTGAGACACACAGCACTGCTCAAAGCTCACAAGTTGATGTGAGAACTATCTCCAACTTTACCATAGGCCCTGGGTTGGTGAGGACCCAGATGAGCTCCCCAACCTTGCCTGAAGCGTCCGTGGTCAGAGTCTGACCGGGAGGATGAAAAAAGGGGACCCCCCGGAATAGGTTCTCTCGAACCATCCACCATTGCAAGTCTCTTACCATCGGCGAGGAGATCAGAACCGATGATCTAGGTCGTCTACCCGTTGATCCCACTGAGATCGGAGAGTCCACTGAGAGATTCTCATGTGGAGGCGCACGCGCGGAACCGTCGGGATGGCCGCTGCCATAAGCCCCAGTAGACACAGCACCGACCTCGCCGGAACCCTCCTGTGTTCCGATAGAAGGGAAATCTGGGACTGGAGGGAGGCCCCCCCGTCTGGAGGCAGGAAGGCCTTGCACATTGTCGTGTTGAGGATTGCCCCGATGAACTGGAGCCTCTGTGAAGGATCCACGTCAGACTTGGAATGGTTGATGGTAATACCCAGGCCAGTAAAAACCTGCTGGGTGAGGGAGAGAAAATGCAGGAGTTCCTCCGTGGATGGGGCCACCAGGAGCCAGTCATCCAGGTAGGGAAAAACCTGAGCTCCCAAAGTACGCAGGTGGGCCGCTACCTCCACCAGGCATTTGGTAAAGACTCGGAGAGCCGAGGAAAGACCAAAGGGGAGCACCCGGAATTGGTAGTGGTCCCCGTGGAATGCACACCTGAGGTACTTTCGGTGCTAAGGGCGAATGGGGATGTGCAGGTACGCATCCTGCATGTCCAGTGCACAAAGCCATTGGCCTGGCCGAAGCAGGGGCAAGAAGGTTTGAAAGGAGAGCATCCTGAACCTCTTGTATTCCACATATAGGTTCAGGAAGCTGAGATCGAGAATGGGTCTGAGATCTCCTGTCTTCTTTGGTACGAGGAAGAAATGGGAATAGTAACCCGTCCCGTGGAGGTGAGGGGGGACGGGCTCTATAGCCTGCTTCGCAAGGAGAGTAGAGATTTCTTCCCTGGCCAAAGGAAGATGGTCCCTTGAGTAAGAGGAGTTCAGAGGGGGGTGACGTGGAGGTTTCTGCAGAAACTCTATGGAGTGCCCCTCTGCTATGATCTGAAGCACCCATGAATCCGTGGTTATCCTCTCCCAACCCGAAGGTGGAGGAGACCTCCCTCCTACCCGGTTCCTCGGGCGTCAGGAGGTGGTGGGAGAGGGAAGGAGTCCAGGTGGTGTGAGCAATCCGCAGCTGGGGCACCTGTTGCTTTTTTGGGCGGCGGGGGCTTGGCAGCTGTGGGGGCCCGACGTTCAGTGGCCCGCCTTCCCTGAGGTTTCGCTTGAGGCCAGCTGCATCTGCGAAAGGGAAAGTGCTGTGGGGGATGGGGACAGTACATTGAATCAACAGATTTAAGGGCCGTCCCCTTCTCCTGCAAGTCAGTGATGATGTCCTTGACATCACCGCCGAAAAGCACAGAACCCCTGAAAGGTGCTTCTTGAATTGCTGACTGCACCTCCGGGTCCAGACTTGACACACGGAGCCACAGCAAACGCAGAGCTCTGTCCTGCGGTGTCCACTGCATCATAGGTCATCCTCAGAATATGACGACTGGCCGAATGAGCAGAACGGACCAGGTCGGCTAACTCCTGCTTGACTTGGGAGTCAGGCAAGGAGTCAATCTTAGATTCCACCTGGGTAAGGACAGCCTTCTGGTAATCCCCCATATGTGCTACATAATTCAGGGCCCTAATCCCCAGTGTGGAAGAAGTGTAGATCTTCCTTCCATACTGATCCAGAAGGTGGGATTCCTTATCCGGGGGAGACAAGCTCAAGTGTTTGGTGTGTTGACCGCCATGAGCGCTTAATCACAACCGAGTCTGCACGGGGGTAAGAGTCTAAGAAATCGACACCCTCCGGAGCCTGGTATAGCCTGTTCGACTTCCTGGGAAGTGGGGCTAAAACCGACGGTTGCTTCCAAATAGTGGAAACAAGGTGGGCATGAGGCTCAATCCAGGGTCTGGCTCTAAGGAATGCCACTGATGGACTTCCTGGATCTTCCTGAGCAACTCTGTGAAGGAAGAATCCTCCGGAGGAGTCCTCGGCTGGGGCTTGGATGGAGAGCGCGGCTCGTCATCTTTCTCAGAACACCCATCGGAGGCCTCCGAGGAGTCCGAGAGAGAAGAGGAAGAAGAGGTGGAGAGGGAGTGTGCCATCTGGGGTGTACGGGAGCCGGGGGTGGCACCATCACCGTAAGATGGCTCTCGACTTCCTTGGTGAGCTGAGCCTTGGCCTCAGCCCACCAGGAGGTAAGAGTCTCCTGGAGATCCACCGCCGGCCTAGGGGGTGGTGGAGGAGGAGGAGGAGGATAGTTGTATGGATGAAATCCGTAGGGAGAGTATCTGTAACCCGCCGCGGGTATACCGAGCCGGGTACCGCGGGCGGCCGAAGGAGTCAGCGCCGTACCGCGGCGCAGGATACTGCGGACCTGGGAAAACCGGCCTCGGATAGGACAGCAGATACCCAGGCACTGGAGGAGCTGCCGGAGCAGACGGCCCAGCCGGGTACTCCACGGGCGGATCAGCCGGGATAGGCCCGTGGGGTGGAGGGCCCGATGGAAGAGGAATGTCCCCCGCCAGTGTTGGAAGGGCCGGTGTCGGGACTGGCGTCGGTGGGGCCTGCGTCGGAGGAGCCGCGCTGGGGCCACATCAGATCTGGCTCTTCAGGAAGAGGATCGGACAGTAGCCCAGGGTCCCGAGCCTGGTCCAGGGACGGAGGGAAAAATCCCAGGGTCAGGCAGGGACTGGGCCTACCCTGATGGCAGCGAAGGCCGCGGGAGCCTGGCATGACAGATGCAGCAGGGTCTGCCATAGGCTCCGGGCCTAGCGCACCCAGAGGCGCGCGTGTGGCTTAGGGGCCGAATCCTGGCTGACACCAGAGGAGCTGGCGTCCGACTTAGGGGGTCCCTCGCCGGAGACGGGCTGATGATGAGAGGAGGCCCGGTCCGAGGGGACATTGCCGCAGCCACTTGAAGGGTCGAGCGCCTAGTGGCTCTTCTCCCCAGCTGCAGACGCCGGAGGAGCCGACATCCTGCTTAAGGGAGGTACCTGACCAGTAGGCCCCGCAGGGCCTGCGGGCGGTACTGGGGCTGGAGTCTCCTTTTGCCCGAGACATCGGCGGGCGGGGCAGCGCCTCCTCAAAGCCTTGAGGGCTGCCGTCAGGCGATCCCCCGGAGGGGATGTTGCCTTGCCCGTGACTCCGGCCGGAGTCGCGGAGAAGGAGGCCTTCTCCCGGTGCCTTTCCTTGTCCCGCTTCTTGTGCCCTTCAGGGGAGGTTGACGCCTGCCGTAGTTTCTTCAACTCCTTCTCCATCATGGACATCTTCTTTTTGAGGAGATGGGCTTTGAGGGACTGCTGGCGTCGTCTGCGGGTGGCCGCGTTGAATCGAAGGCAGTGCATACACTTGTTGACCGCGTGAGTCGGGGCCTAAGCAGAAAAGGCAGAGGGACTGACCATTTTTGTGAGGCAGTTTGAGGCGCCTGCAGTCGCTATATTCTTTGAAGGGGCGACATATACCGACATTCACCTGACGAAAGAAGTATAAAATACAATGCTGAAAACTTTTTGGAAAACCGGCAGTAACAGGACTGAGCGATATGAACTTAACAGCAGGCGCTGCAGCGAGCGGCGGGGAAAGAACTGGAAGGCGGGCATCTGGGACTGCTAGCTAGAAATTTTTCTGTGAGGTCCTGCCGCCGGCAGGCGTCAGTCCTATATGTAATTACCTACTGCAAGAGCCCTCTCGAAGTAAGATCTGCCATCACGGAGGCAACAAGCCTTTGTGTGAAGTGAATAAATCAAAATGAAAGAAAAAAACACTATGGTTCTCAAAAGAAGTGACAGGGAAGGTTAGGGAAAAACAGACAGAATTCAGGAAGCATAAGGAAACACAGAAGAAGCAGGACAGATAACTGTACCAGTTAAAGCAGAAGAAAGTGGGGAAGGTAGTCAGAATAGCAAAGGCCCAAACTGAAGAAAAGATAGCCAACTCACTTAGAAAGGGGGGATAAAACCTTTTATAGGTACATTAGGGAGTGAAAAAGACAAAACTTAAAAAATTCTATTAAATTGGAAAAAAATAAGCTAGAATTTAAAGTAGCTCACACAAAAGACTGTCACAAATCTCATTTCTCCTATATAAATAGTAAAAAGGGTGTATCAATGACCATTGGTCCCATTATAACCAATGGCTCTTCTCTATCTGATATAGAAACCTTGAATCTCTTTAATAAGTACTTTTGTTCTGTCTTCTCTCAAAAATCACCTATTCGTACATTTAAAGTTCACCATGTAGATTATCATAAGTTCTAGCCAACTGACATTATACAGGCTATCAAAAAACTAAAAAAAATACACAAGTCCGGGTCCAGACGGTATTCATCCATGGTTTCTGATCAAAACCTCTATAAATATTTCTATACCTTTGTCAATTATTTTCAATAAATCCTTACAAGAAAGCATTGTACCAAATGATTGGTGTTCAGCAATAGTTACTCCCATATTTAAAAAGGCAATAGAGGTTCTGTAAAATTATCATCCAATTAGCCTGACCTCAGTGACTGGTAAATTAATGGAATAAGTAATGAAGTCTCTAATAGATCAAGACTGTAAAAAATTAGGAATTTATGATTCAAATCAGCATGGGTTTACTCCCAAGTATTCCTGCATCACCAATCTGATATCTTTTTACAATAATGTAAGTACTCTACTAGATGTGGGTATCCCTACTGATGTAATTCTTTTGGACTTTAGCAGAGCTTTCAATAAAGTCTCACATGAAAAACTCATTACTAAAATGCACAATCTAGGTTTGTCACTTGATATTGTCAACTGGACTTTAAACTGGTTGACAAATCGTTCTCAGAGAGTCAGAATTAATGATATCTTGTCTAATTCGGGTAGTGTGACAAGTGGTGTACCACAGGGGTAGGTCTTGGGACCAACATTGTTTAACCTCTTTATCAGTGATTTACAAACAGGGCCAAATAACTTCATAGTTAAATTTGCAGATGATACTAAATTGGGGGGCAAGGTTAATAACCAAGAAAATATTTCTGCATTAAAGAAGGATCTGGAAAAATTAACACTTTGGGCAAATGAAAATCATATGCAGTTTAATCAAGACAAATGTTTAGTAGTGCATTTTGGTGTAAATAGTCCAAAAACGATATGTCATATAAATGGACTACCACTTCACTCATCAAATTGTTAAAAAGATTTAGGGATATATGTTAATAATAAACTTACATCAAACGATCACTGTGTTAGAACTGCTTGCATGACCAACAGACTTTTGAGGCAAATAGAACGCACTTTTGTTAATTGCACTGAACAATGCCTTATTCCATTGTATTGGGCATACATTAGACCGTTATCTAGACTATGGCTCCCCCTTTCTGTAACCCAAACCAAAAAAAAAGACATAACAATTCTTGAACAGGTCCAACGGAGTAACTAGAATGATTCCAAGATTAACAAACTTGGATTATCAGAACAGATTAAAAGCGACTGGTCTCTTCTCTTCAAACTAGAAGATTAAGAGGTGATATGCTTATGGTTTTAATTTAATAAATGCACCAGATCTAATGGAAAATGTGGTCTAACACTCTCAAAAGGAGACATGTTCTGAGACTGCATAATAAACAGCTTGAAGTAAAACTTATAAAACCAGCAAAAGGGAAACTTTTTCCAATAAGAGCATCCATTGTATGGAACACCTTGCCACAAGAATTGGTAGAGGCAACTAGTGCCACTGTCTTTAAAACAAATTAGATGTTTGGTTGAGGGATAATAGATAAATAATGTCCCACATAGTGTGGGGAACAGTCTTGATGGGCTCTGGCTTTCTTGTTCTTTCATACCAAGTAAAGGAGGGGTACTGAAGTTGAATAAAGAGGAGGAGGGTGGAGAGGACAGTGAAAAGCAGGAATATTGAACAAATCCTTCTGCTCAGTATTCACAAAGGAAGGAAGGGAAGGTACCTAATCCAAAGGGGTTGAAATCAGTCCTTTCACAGAAGAAAGGGTTCTGAACAAAATTCTAAAATGAAGGTGGATAAAGCAATGGGGCCTGATGGGATTCACAACAGAATTCTAAAAGAACTAAGGGAACTAAGGAAGAACTAGTACTACCACTGACTACCTTTTAATAAATCATGGGAGGATGGTGTGGTACCTGAAGACTGGAGGAGGGTAGATCGATTCCCTTCACAAAAGTGGGAGCAATACAGAGAAAGGAAACTACGGACCTGTCAGTTTGACCGCTGTGGTAGGGAAAATGATAGAATGACTTCTGAAGGAAAGAACTGTTGAGTACCTAGAGGCCAGTGGGGCATAGGACCCAAGGCAGCATGGATTCAAAGCAGGAAGGTCATGTCAGATGAATCTAATTTATTTTTTGACTGGGTGACCAAAGTAGTAGACCAGGGAGGGGCTGTGGACATGGCCTACCTAGGCTTTAGCAAGGCATTTGACACAGCCCTGCACAAAAGATTAATAAACAAATTAGCCTGCCTGGGAGTGGGTCCCAGGGTGGTAGCCTGGTAAAACTTTGGCTAGACAACAGGGTAATAGTAAACAGAGTCCACAGTGAAGGAAGGGGGGTTACTACTGGGGTACCACAAGGTTCAGTACTGGGTCCAGTCCTTTTTAATGTCTTTATAAGTGACATTGCAGAGGGACTGGAAGGAAAAGTATGTCTCTTTGCAGACAACACAAAGATCTGCAACAGGGTTGATACACAAGGTGGGGTGGAAAGGATGAGAAGGGACTTGGCAATGTTGGAGGAATGGTCAAATGTATGTCAGCTTAGATTCAATGCAAAGTGCAAAATAACACACCTGGGAAACAAAAACCCAGGGAAAGAGTACATGATGGGGGGTGAGATACTGACAATAGCAAAAATGGAAAGGGGACCTGGGGCAGTTATATCAGATGACCTAAAGGTGAGCAAGCAATATGAGAACGCAGTAAGGAGGGTTGGGGGACACTGGGATGCATAGGGAGAGGCATCACCAGTAGAAAACAGGTAGTTGTTATCCATCTGTACAAACAGTTTGTGAGACCACATCTGGATTACTGCATGTAGTTCTGGAGGCCCCATCTCTGCAAAGACACAGACAGGGTGGAGGCTGTCCAGAGGAGGGCAACCAAAATGGTGCAGGGTCTGCACCAGAAGACATATGAAGAAAGACTAAAGGAACTTAATATGTACAGCCTCAAGGAAAGGAGGGAGGGGGCATGACAGAAATGTTCAAGTACCTCAAGGGATACAACAAAGTCCAAGAGGGTAGCATCTTTCAGAAAATGAAATGTACAAGAACAAGGGGGCACAATTTGAAGTTAGAGGGGGGACAGTTAAGTGGTAATGTGAGGAAGTATTTTTTGATGAAGAAGGTTGTAGATGCACGGAACAGCCTTCCTGAGCAGGTCATGGAGTCAAAAACAGTGGAGGACGTCAAGAATGCATGGGACAGACATAACACAATTCTAATGGGGAGGTAGGAGGAAGTAGGCTGTTGGTTAACTAGGATCTGCAGCTTATCCAGTAGGTAGGGAAATGGCAGACTAGGTGGGCCTAGTGGTCCTTATCTGCCATCAAATTCTATGTTTCTCTGCTACCTTTATGTTATAGTGTATGCACAGTTTCCAGTGGATCAATCGTGTTATGTTGTTCTTTCAGTAGACTGGCATTATGCCACGAGATGCACAACTGTTTCTTATTTTGTACTATGGAACTTGCACTTGTCTGTTCTTTCTATGGATTTTGTGAATCATCTTGTCCACAGTCCACTTTCTTGGGTTGCTATTACCAGTATCCCATCTCATGATTTTAAATTCACCTCTTTTCAACCACTCATGGGTCAGGTCTTTATCCACCTGTCATTCCAGCAGCTTCCTGTATCTTCCACTGTAATTATGGGCTTTCCAGTTGTTTTTTCATCTCTGTTGGCCTTTGTCCTTGTATTCCTTTTTCTGATTCTTTGTACTTTCTGTTGCTGGCTCTCCCTTTCCAGAGTGAATTTGCTGATGTTTTATCAAGTTACATTTCTGACCAAAATTCTTGTCTCATTCAGCACACCTGTAAGGTCTCTCTCTTTTTGGGGATTTCTAATACCATCACAAGAATGGACCTCATTCTTAAGACAGGGCATATTAAAAAATAGTCAGGAAAACCATACTGTATTAGTCTTTGTTGTCTACTGAAGGCAATCTTTTCAGCACATGCAACATCCCCAAAATGGCTTCCTTTTGCAGTTCGTAAGGTTTCACAAACATTGGTAGCATATTTAGATGTGCCTGAAAGTTCTTTCTGATTAGTCCCATTGCTCCAAACACAACTGGAATGATGTGTGTCCTTATTCAATATCATAGATACATAGACAGTGTTGGCAGATAAGGGCCTACGGCCCACCCAGTCTGCTCATTTGAGGTTGTAAGTTTACTTTATGTTTTCCTAGAAGTCTACTGCCCCTTAACCCTGACCTCCAGAATTCCTTTATGTCTATCCCATGCATTCTTAAATCCCGTGATTGTTTCAGCCTCCACCACTTTCTCTGGCAGGATGTTCCACTTGTCCACCACCCGTTCTGTGAAGAAATTCTTCCTCACATTGCCTCTGAATCATCCTCCCTCCAACATCATCCCATGCCCTCTCGTCCTGGATTCTACTCATTTTGGTTTCTGACTGCATATTTTGGTATTTCATGATTGTGAGCATCTTTGTAAGCAGGACATTGTAGTCACTTGGGGTGGCTATTTCAGTTAACAACCAGAGTGAATTTGCTGATGTTTTATTAGGTTACTCTTACTACCAAAACTCCTGTCACATTCAGCACATTTATACAGTCTTGGCAGTTAGTGTCTCCAAATGTTTAGGCATTTCTGATACCATGGCAAGAATGGACCCATTTTTAGCCAGGACATGTTCAAAACTCAAGAAATTAGTACTGTATTAGTCTTTCATGTTTGCTGAAAGCACTCTTCTCAGCACACAATGTCCCCAAGATGGCTTCCTTTTGAAGTTCATAAAGTGTCACAAGTACTGGTAGCATATTTAAGTGTGCCTGAAAGTTCTTAATTAGTCCGGTTGCTCCAAGCAATATTGGAACAATTTGTGTGTCCTTTCTCCACAGCAGTTTGGTTTCTGACTGCATACCTTGGTATTTCATGATTGTGTCTCTGTACGCAGGACACTGTAGTCACTAGGGGTGGCTATTTCAATCAGCAATGATACCTTGGTCTTCTTTTCTTGTATTAAAATATTGGGTTTTCTCGCTTCCACTTTCCTGGCTGTTGGTATTGGGTGATCCCATGTGATCATTACTTCTTCATTCTCTGTGATTCTTTGTGGTTCATGTTTCCAGTGTCTCTCGGCTACCTGTATGTTATAGTGTTTGCACAGTTCCCAGTGGAACAATCTTGCTACATTGTTGTGTCTTTCAGTATACAGGCCTTCTGCCATGAGTACTTCACATCCAGCCATGAGATATGCAACTGTTTCTAATTCTGTACTACAGAACCTGCACTTTTCTGTTTCTCCCATTTTTTCTATGGATTTTGTGAACCATCTTGTGCATAGCCCATTATCTTATGCTGCAATTATCAGTCTCTCATCTTGTGACCTAAATTCACCTCTTTTTAACCACTCATGGGTCAGGGATTGATCGACTATGGTTGTTCAGTAGCTCCCTGTATTTTCCACTATAATTATGGGCTTTCCAATTGTTTTTTCTTTTCTGTTGGTCTTTGTCCTTGTACTCCTTTTTCTGATTCTTTGCACTTTCTGTTGCTGACTGTTCCTTATCTACTTGTGGATTGACATCGATCTCTGCTACCCTTCTGAAAGCTTTTCCTAATTTGATGAGTGAAGTCATCTTAGGCTTATTTTCTTCATGACATAAGACCTTAACTATATTTGAGTCCAAGGATGTCAGTAAGTATGTATGTAGCCCCACTATTGTGGATCTATATTTGTAATCAATTTCAATGAGGCCCATGCCTTCCTCTGACCTTGGAATGTATAATCTTGGCATGCACTGGTTTTTGTATATTAATCTGTGAGCATGAAACATTTTTTCTTGTTTTTATATCTAGCTGGTTCAACACTTTCTGTGGCCAGTCTCTCAGACCAAAGCTGTGTGATGTCACTGGAAGGGTGAGTTGGTTTATAGCTTGCACTTTATTTTGTGTTGTCAAAGCAGTTTTCAGAATTAGCTTCAACCTTCTAAAATATTCCTTGCTTACTTTTACTCTCATTTGTTCATGTTGTGCTGTTGTTCCTTCATCTATTCCCAGGTATTTATCGCTCCTTCTTGCTCAAGTTCTTTTATGTCATAAACCTCTGCCAGGTTCATGTTTTCTTTATGGGTTAACTTTCCTGCTACAAATGTTGCTTTGGCACATTTGTCTAGGCCACAAATCATCCGTATGTCATCAGAAAAGGTCTTAATTGATTCTCACTCCAGAATGAATTCGCTGATGTATTCTTAGGTTACTCTTCTGGCCAAAACTCTTGTCACATTTATCACATTTGTATGGTCTCTCTCAGAGTGAATAAGCTGATGTGTTAGCAGGTTGTTCTTCTTCCAAAGCACTTGTCACATTCAGCACATTTATCACGGTCTCTGCCCAGTATGAATTTGTTGATGTTTTCTCAGGTCACTCTTATGACCAAAACGCTTGTCACATTCATAGCATTTGTATGGTCTCTCTCCAGAATGAAATCCTGATGTATTATGAGGTTAGTCTTCTGGCCAAAACCTTTGTCACATTCACCACATTTGTATGGTCTCTCTCCAGAGTGAATTCGCTGATGTGTTATTAAGTTACTTTTGTCACCAAAACTCTTGTCACAGTTAGTGCATATATATGGTCTCTCACCAGAGTGAATTCGCTGATGTGTTAGCAGATTATTCTTCTTGCCAAAGCTCTTGTCACATTCAGCACATTTATATGGTCTCTGCCCAGTATGAATTTGTTGATGTTTTCTCAGGTCATTCTTATGACCAAAACTCTTGTCACATTCATGACATTTGTATGGTCTCTCTTCAGAATGAATTCGCTGATGTACTATTAGGTTACTCTTTTGGCCAAAACTCTTGTCACATTCATCACATTTGTATGGTCTCTCTCCAGAGTGAATTCGCTGATGTGTTAGCAGGTTATTCTTCTTCCCAAAGTTCTTGTCACATTCAGCACATTTATATGGTCTCAGCCCAGTATGAATTTGTTGATGTTTTCTTAGGTCACTCTTATGACCAAAACTCCTGTCACATTCATCACATTTGTATGGTCTCTCTCCAGAATGAATTCGCTGATGTACTATTAGGTTATTCTTCTGGCCAAAGCCCTTGTCACATTCATCACATTTGTATGGTCTCTCTCCAGAATGAGTTCGCTGATGTGTTATTAAGTTACTTTTGTAGCCAAAACTTTTGTCACAGTCAGTGCATGTATATGGTCTTTCTCCAGCGTGAATTTGCTGATGTGATATCAGGCTACCCTTTGGCATAACTCTTATTGCATTCTGCACATTTATATGGTCTCTCTCAGAGTGAATTCGTTGATGTGTTATCAGGGTACCCTTCTCGAGAAAATGTTTGTCACAATCAGCACATTTATATGGTCTGTCCCCAGAGTGAATTCGTTGATGTTTCATCACATCACCCTTCTGGGCAAAACCCTTGTCACATTCAGTACATTTATATGGTCTCTCTCCAGAATGAATTCGCCAATGTCTTATTAAGTGACTTTTGTAGCCAAAACTCTTGTCACAGTCACTGCATGTATATGGTTTCTCTTCAGAATGAATTTGCTGATGTTTTATCAGGTAACACTTCTGGGCAAAACTCTTGTTGCACTGAGTACATTTATATGGTTTCTTGTGAATTTGGTGTGTTATAGTTTTCTGCTGCATAAAAACACTCGTATCAGTACCTTTAGCAGCATTTAGCTTGCTTGAACTCTTCTGATATTTGGTACATTCAAATTGCCCCTCTCCTTCATAAATCTGCTCTACAGTGATGAGATGCAGGCTATGGAAACTCTTTTTGCATGAAGCATACTGATGAGGTTTCTCTGCTATGTTACTCAGCTGGCAATTCTCAATCGATGATTGCTGGCTCCAACTTTCATTGCACTCATGCTTCCTAGTAACTGAAAATAGATATTTAATTAATATTTGCATACAAAAAGGAAATGCATTTGTCAGTTGTTTTATCTTAAACATTTTGAGAGCTCCATCAAATTTCCTGAGATGTAACCTCAAAAATCTGCTTTTTCAGACATCTCCATTTTACAATCCTTGTCTCTCAATGTACAAAATATTCAATATGCAGTGATTTTCTTATCAGACCATTCCCCATGCTTGTCTTTAAAAATGGATCAAAGTAGGACACCTGTAGGTCTATGGCGAATGGACAATGCTCTATTATTACGTGATACTGAAAGAGAACTAGTTATAAAGTTGAACAAGCATAATGTTCTGCGGTGATTTGTATATACAGCCCATAATTCTTTGCATTAAGGGGGTATGTGTGATTTTGTATTTCTCTGAAACTTGGCTTCCCAGCCAATGCCCTATGGGGTAATTCTTGCCTCAATGCGTACGCACTGAGGTTCTTTATCCTTTAGTTATAAAGCTGACTGAAGAGTTTTTTAGATTTAATTTAGATCAGAATGTTTCAATAAATAACATATGGAAGGTGTTTAATGTATTTATCAGAGGACATGTAATTTCTAGGATGACATATCAGAAAAAGAAACATCTTAGTTCTCTTAGACAACTAGAACAAGAAATTAATAATTTAACACAAATACATTGCTCAACTTTAGATCCAGCTATATTTAAACAATTATTGCAAAAAAAAAAAGATCAATTTAATCTTAAGTCAAATGAGCTAGCAGAAAAACAAATCTATAATGCAAGATCTAATTATTTCTTTAATACTGATAAGCCCCTTAAATTATTGTCCTGGCAAACTAAACAACCACAAACCAGAAATACAATAAATAATGTCAAAGATAAAAGGGGAACTATTAAAAGCCATACAATAGAAATAGTAAAATGTTTTGAGTAGTTTATAAAATACTTTATACCTCTGAATTTGTGGTCGATAATGAACAGGTTCTGCAATATTTGCAAACAATAGATTTGCCAAAATACCAGACCATATAACAAAACTTTTAGATATGCCCATTTAAAAATGGAAATTGAAGTAGCTATAGATGATCTTTCAAATAACAAAACCCCAGGTCCAGATGGACTGGGAGCTGAGCTCCATAAAACTCTGAAACAATTATTGTTTGATCCATTTTGCTATTTATTCATTTTTTGGAATCAAATAAAATTCCAAAATCTTTCAAAGAAGCAGTAAATCAAGTATTCTTAAAAAAAAGATAAGGATCCGCTGAACTGTGCATCCTATCAGCCAATCTCCTTGCTAAACATGGATTATAAAATATTAACAAAAATCATAGGTAAACATTTAGAAAACATCTTATCAACTCTAACATAAAAATCTACATGAAGATCAAAATAGATTAATCAAAAACCAGACACTTTCAGAAAATATAAGATGCACATTAAATATCATATATTTTAAATATACAATCAGATGCAATTTTATTAGCTATCAATGATGAAAAGGCATTTGACAGAGTTGAATGTCCTTACATCTTTGCAGTGGCACAGGAGATGGGCCTGAGTGCACAGTTCAGAGGATGGTTAAAAGTTATGCTATACCTACAGCAATAATTAAAGTCAATAATACAAGTTCAGCAAAGATACCTCTGTAGAGAGGAAATAGACAATGATGTCCTTTATCCCCTTAATTTTTGCCTTATTATTGAACCCCTAGCTATCAAAATTAGAGACAAAAGGAAATCACTGATATAATACTTAATTTGAAGGAGGAAAAATATGATATGCTGATGATATTTTACTCTACATCTCCAAACCAGAGATATAAATTCTGCATATAATTCAAGTAACAATAACATTTGGTCAGTTCTCAGGACATATAATAAATTGGGCCAAAACAGCCTTGTTAAAACTAAATAAATATTATATATTTCAGGGGATACCAGGAGTACAAATGAAAAGTGCAGATGATAATATTAGATATTTGGGAGTCAAAATAAGCCCTATAATTGAAGACCTTTATAAATTAAATTATGAAGAACTATTAATGCATATCGACTTGGAGCTTAATGGAATTCATTGTATCTAACATTGATCGGCATGGTTAATCTAATTAAAATGCACATTTTAACTAAGGTTCTCTTTTTGTTTCAAGCTCTGGCAATTCCAACTATTTCTTTGCAAAACTTAAAACTTTAATTATGCCATTTTTATGGAAAAATAATATATCTCAGCACAATTAGAACAAATTTGGCATTGGCTTCACAAAGCAAAATTGTACTTTCCCTACACTTAAATAGAATTAAAAGCCCAATCGTATAAGTAATTTTGAATTTGCTTTACTGTGGTATCCCTATTAAGAAACCAAAATCAGCAATAACAACTAAGATGACACATCAGTGTTAGATCTATACTCAAAATGGGAAGTATAATATGGGAGCTATCTCCAAGTATACCCCGATTTATAAAAATTATAATTTCATCCCATCAATATCATTGCATGCTTTTAAAACTTGGGAATAAAGAGGGGCTATACAATTAGGGGATATCTCTTATAATAATGATTATATACATATAGCTGATTAACACATATAATTTGAATCCTGCCCATCTTTTTATTATAACCAACTTAAATAAATTCTTAATAAAATAAGATGCATATTAAGTTGAGAACCCCCCAACATGATTGAAAATCTTTAGAATAAATCTAGAAAAAAAATTATTTCACAGATATACAATATGCTTAAAGAGACATTGGACCACAGTATTGATAAAGTCAGAAGAATATGGGAAGTGGATTTGGGTATCCATATTTCAGAGTCATTGTGGCAGGACATTATAAAAACATATCTAGAAAATGTATCTTCAGTGAAACTGCAACATATACAAATGAACATGACACACTGAATTTACTTCACCCCTAAAAAACTTGAACTTGATAAACTCAAATATATTTGATAAATGCCCAAGATGCCCCAATATAACAGGCATTCTAATGCATTTGATTGCATCATGCCCATGTCTGTCTAATTTTGGCATGAGATTGAGGCATTTACTTAATGAGTTATTAAGAAACAAATTAATTTTTATTCAATGTTAAAGTTATTAGCAATTTTACCAGAAAAAAAAGACACTGGAATCACAGCAATGTGAATTACTATCACTGTTCCTTATAGTGGCAAAGAAATGTATACTTCAAAATGAAGGTCTCTGACCCACCAGTGTTCAATCAATGGCTGAATTAAGTCACATATCTCTATCCTGGAACATATTTGGTATATAAAAATGGTAAAGAACTAAATTTTTGAGACTTGGAGCCTGTTCCAGGTGGAATTAATTAAATAAGGAAAAGTAAATGAGTTTAAAATAGCAATTTATATACATAATAAAGTATTAACAGGATATCCCCTCTCACCCTCTGAAGATGATGAGAGAATGGAGATCAGGTTCCTATCTGAAGCAAACATCTGATGAACAGAGTGGATCCTGACCCATGGGTCTGACAAGAGGAAAAATATTTCCATAGTTATAAGATTTGAAATTGAATTTCACAACATGCTCAGGGGATGTTTTAGATACAGCATTGATACCAAAGAAGAATGTGGTTATTTGGAAGAATATCCTCTTGTGAGGGAAATCATCTTTTCTGAGAAAAAAATACATTTTTCATATGGTAGCCAACTATTTTCCGTTGTTCTTAATACCCATAAAAATGATTTCCTACAGAGACACTAACACGTGTACTGTAAGTTTCTAAATGAGACCCGCTTAACTCCCTTCTAGTACTAGTTTTTTTTGAAAAAACTTGGAAATGTGTTTTTAAAGCTTATACAAATTATTACTTAGGGAGATGATTTTCTTCTTTTGTATGACCATATTGGATTAGGACCATACAAAAGAGGATTTTGGACATAATTTTTCTTACAGTACATTCCTTCATATGAAGGCATTTTCTTTTATAAGAACATCTTATGAAAGATGCCTTCATATGAAAGTTTTTATTAACATTCTTCTCTAATATGAATGTATCTTCCTCTGTGAGCACATGAAAATCTCACAACAGAAACTGCCTTCATATGAAAGAAGAGTTTGAATTTAGTTTATTTTTACATTTTTACTGGCTCTTTAGGTATTTGCTGTTACTGCTTAAGCTAATGTTTATATAAATTTTGTTTTATGTTGTGTGTTATGTTTGTGATATTGTTATGTATTCTGTTTTATAATGTATAGTATTTATCTTTTAAATGTTCGGCGCCCAGAGCCTCTGGGATGGGCATCTCTTAAATAAAATTTGTCTTGCCTTACATTCTTCAGTCATATGAACCAATTCTCTTTTGTGAGCTCAAGAAAATGTAACAAGAAGCAGTTCACATGAAAAATAGAATTCAGACTAGGTCTTTTCACATTTCAGACTTTAAAAGCCATAATTCTGTGAATAATTGCAGTTAAGGGACACTCTATATATCAAATAACAAGTGTAAATTAGTACTACAAGACTGATACATTATACACCCCCAAAACATATGACACATGTAAAAAAAAAATACAAATTAAAAAAAATAATGATTTCCTAGAGGATAAAATTGCACCTTTAAAAGGCATAACTCACTCACTGTTTGGAGTTAAGGGACAATCTATGTATCAACATATCTCAGTGAGTACAGGATTAGCACACAATACCCCCAGATATTAATGAAGTATATGCAGCTCCTCCAAATTACCTCCCAACTTCACTATTGTCAAATCCACAATTAAAGTCTGATCATCATAAGAAATGCACAAAGTTTGTATCTCCCATTGGAGTAGAACCAAAGCAAGTTTGACATCAAGTCAACAAAAATTACTTAGTAATGGCTATGAACATCGAAAACACATTTTTTTGCCCATATACAAGCAACCACCAAGAGTTGAGGCACACTTAATATCAGGACTTCACACATTTTAAAATTAGGTACTTGTCCATGGACAAGTAGCCCAAAAAGCAGCTGAGATGGTAGTCCAGGTATAAAATGGCATATTTTTAGTGGAAAATATTAAAATACAGAAAACCTAAATGGATTTATTGTAGTATCAGCTATTTAATGTCGTAATAGACAATAAGGAAAATAATGTGAATTATTTTTTTTTTGTCAGGATGAACAGGATTGTGACAGAATTAGCATGTGGCACCAGCAGCACAGTCAGTGATAATATCATGCAGAAGGTGACAGTATAGCATCGGGAAAAGTTATAGTAGGAAGCCTGAATTTGCTCCAAGTGGAACATCAAATTCACTGTCCTCATTCTCATCATCAACACTAGTGATAGCCTCAGGGGCATTTTCATGTGACTCAGCATTAGCAGCAGAACTAGTAGTTGAACTAGCATGACCATGACATGAACGTAGTGTGTGCCAAGAACAGCTAGTAGCCAGTGGTTGCTAGCTTGATCTGGATCAAAACTGTCTAATATAGGACCTTCAACTGCTATATGCAGAAGTGACTGGAGTGTATCATCAGCCAAACTTGTTCTTATTTTGTTTTAAAATATTCTGAATATAGAATAATCACTCATATTTAGCAGTAGACATACTCCTTCCAGTAACATTTCTATTAGGTCAAGGATGTGAGCAAGGTCAGCCAGTTTCTTTTGCAGTAGTCATGAATACACCTGCAGATATGGCTTACTATCTGCAGACTTGAGAACTGCTTTGAATGCAGAATACTCCCTTTTTATACTGGTTATGTGATCTACTGAAAACAGTTTCAAAAGTAATCCAACAAATTACTTAACTCAGTTGTGCCAAAGTGTGCAAGTTATTCTCATGATAAATTGAAACTTTTGAAATCTAAACAACAGAACCATTTTAGAGGTTCCTCATGAAATTCCGAAAAACTGGCCAATGTAAGATACTGCTGCATCTATTAAACTGTGCAGCCATTTATTGGTCGTAAACTCTACTTCTAGACAGCTTCCTTTGACTGTAAAAGCAACAATCTAAACCTCATTGCCACATTTTGAAGTGAGATAGTTCATGCATTTTTCTACAGGGTTATATTGGTTTAGAAATAATGTTATAAACTTTCCAGGTCTTATTTTTAGCTTCGTCAACTGGAGTAAGCATTTATTTATTTAGTTTTTGTTGACCGGGTAAGTGCACTAGACAAATCCTGCCTATTTTCAGACATGACCCGGGGGAGGGGGATACAGATGAATGCCAACTGACTTTGAACCAGAGTAAGCTGTTGGTGGTATTTTGAGTGAATGAGGGAAATTTGGCTAGGACACCTGGGAAATTCCCCTACTCTTTTTGATAAGTGCCATGGGATCTTTAACATCCATCTGAACTACCACCAATCCAGGCAGATGGGACCTCGGTTTAACATCTCATCCAAAAGACGGCACCTCAGAAGTGCAGCACCCCTCTCATGCTACACTACAGTGTCAGTACTGGGATATTAATCCAAGTGCCAGATGTGGGAACTGAACCCAAGCCCTCTGATCTCCCGGCCTCAGAGGCGAGTTTGCTAGCTACTGAGCCACTGACACTGCCAGTCATGTCAGAGCATGTCTCTGTGTTGCGTTGAGCCCTTTTGCCTTTGTTGTTCACTATGGAGCACTGATGCCACCAGCCAAATACACAAACAATAACAACTTGCCAGGCAGGCAGAAAAACAAAAGAAAAAAGATTACAGGAAGAAACTGAGTACTTGAACTCAATCAGGGCAAATGGGGGCAGGCCTATTGTTGATGTGGCATTGCAGTGCATATTTTGGTTTAAATTTACATAATGCGGGGGCAGAACAGTGCATCAGTTTTGAGTACAAGTTTAAAATTCCTGGCTACACCTCTGATCAATGCAGGCTAGAAATCACAGGGCCTACAGTCACCGGCACTTCTGCAGTAATATGAAAGTGTTCATGTAGGTCCAAAATGAGGATATGAGTCTGTTGTCTCAAAAGGTAAGACACTTATTTGCAACAAACTTTGTTAATGCACCAGTTATGATTCAGATTAAAGCAAGAAAAGTAGGAAAATGTGGTGTTAGGATGTCCAACCCTAACTCCTTACCCACTAGCCAACAAGCAACAAAAGAAAAATAAATTACGGTTTCAGCTGACCCGAATGTTGAAGAATCAGGGGAGGCACTTTTTTTGGGAACCCAGCCCTAACACTCCCCCATTTTGATATTGTCTTCAAATGCACAGAACTGTGTTTACCCACATGCTGCCAGTAGACTGTTGGCCCTGCCTGAAGAAAACAAATTACATCTGATGTAGTTTGATAATGCAGTGGGGTGAGAGTAAGGGCTGAGAGCCCCACACAAGAGATTAGCCCTGATTCACCAAGATTGAGGACTGTAAGAAGTTTTCTTTCTTTTGTAGCTTTATGGTGGGGTTGGGGAGTTAGGGTTGAACACATTTCCCTACTTTTGTCACTTTACACTGAACCCTAACTGGTGCATTATTTCAACTTTTTTCAATGAACACTGAATATAAGGTAACAGCAGGTATCTGCAGATTGGCCACAGCCCACAAGAGGGTCTGCTGGGAGACACAGAAACAGGTAGAATAAATCACAGTACTATATACACTTATTCTATATTGATAGTCCCTGAAAGGGTTGGGGTGATGATTAGAGTACACACTCCTCAGCCTGTGCCAACAAAATTCTTTCACCACAGTGGTGAGACAGAACAGCTGGGAGGAGGCACACAAGATAATGGCTAGGGAGGCAACACAAATTTTATTTTTTAGGAACCCATTCGAGGGCTCTGGGTGCTGTGCAAATAGAAAATTTCATTTCATTTCTATTTTTTATATTTGTTAATCCAAATGAGCAAGATTGCCCATTTACGCTGGTGATAAGTTCAATCTAAAAACACAGTATAAAAATACAACATTGAGAGCAGAACATTCAATCAATAAAGTGCAATTACAGAAGCAGATAAGTTATGTTTTTGAAAAAGGCAATATTTTAACCTTTTCTTAAAGCACTGAATGAGATTACTCTCAATAATTATTGACGGTATCTTATTGAAAAAAGTAGGTGCTCTAAATAATAAGATCTTTTGCCCAAAAGTGGTCTTAAGAAATGGTGTTTTGAATTTAAATTTGGACCGAGACCTAGTGGATAATGCATTTATTGCCCTGAGAAACATTAGAGAAGTAAACGGGGAAGAAGGTTACATTTACTTTAAATAAAAAGTATCCATTTTAAAAGAACTCAGTCATCAAACGATAGAGAATAGAACTGTTTATAAAAGTCAGAACAGTGAGTTTGAAAAGGCAAATCTAGCCAGAATCTTAAGGCTGAATGATATATCACTCTGAGCAGGCTCAAAACATTATAACATGAGGAGGTATATATAAGTATTCCATAATCGAGTACCGAAAACAGGAAGCAATGGACTAAAAGCTTTCTTGATTCAAAAGTCAGAAGGGACTTAGCTCGATAGAGAGTACCCAATCTTTGATGCAGGGTTTTCCTAAGACTCTGAATATGAGGTTCAAAAGAAAACTGAATATCTAAGGTTATACCTAAATATTTAAAAACTGAAACAAATTCGATTTTATTACCCTTTCTATTGATAATTAGTGGAAAATCAGTGGCTGCCTTCTTGTTACAGTAAAAAAAATACCTTTGTTTTTTGAGAATTCAAAGCCAAATGATTTAAAGATAACCAATCCTACAGATGATCAAAATCAGTCTGAAGAGGGGAGGAAGCAGTGTCAGATCTGGGATTAGTACAAAATATAACAGTGTCATCGGTAGTAAAGGATCATCTCAGTGTTAGTACAAATATTTGGAGTGGAATTCATAAATAAAGAAAAATAAGAGTGGACCAAGATTGAACCCTGGAGTACACCACAAACTAAAGGAAGGGTATGGGATAGAGATGAACCAATGATAGTTCTAAAAGATCTACTATGTAAGAAATTTTGATACCACATAATTACATCCCCAGAAAAGTGAAGACCACGAAGGACACCCAGAAAGAGATTGAATTCAACCAGGTCAAAAGCCTTGGTGAGGTCCACGAATAGTGCTGCACACGAGTGCCCTCAGTCAAGTGCACCATGTACACTGCCCGTGAGCCCCACCAAGGCTGTTTCGGTGTTAAACCCTGGCTTCAACCCATGTTGGTTCCTTGAGAGTAAAGAGCATTTTCCAAGAAAACCTATGGTTTGGTCCATCACAATCTTTTCCAAAATTTTTGATATGGGCGATAGAAGAGATATTGGTTGATAATTAGTAACAAAGGAGGGATTTCCATTCTTCAAGATGGGTTTTATAATTGCCCATTTCCAACTACTTGGGAAAACATTGTGGGATAAAGAAAAATTAAAAATATGTGCTAAAGGATAAGCAAAATAATCTATGCCTAATTTAATAATCCTGATATTAACTCCATCCTGACCCTGGAGGGGTTTTGGGTTATTTTTCAAAAAATATTTATTTTACTAAGAAAGGGGTAATAAGTTTAAAGTAAAACTTTGGGTTAGTGTCATTGTGGACGTCATTAGGATCAGTTACACTGTCCAAAATTATGGGGGTGCTATAGGAACCAAGATTCCCAAAATGACTGTTAAAAATGTTAGATACCGAAGAAGGATTGCATATACTTTGTCTATTTTGGAGAATGGTAGGGGCAGAAGCTGTTTTTTGTCTTCACATAATTTTGTTGAGAAAGTTCCAGTTTTTTTGGGATTTGCCCTGGAGTTCCTTTGTTCATTTAGACAATAAGCAACCCTAGCTTTCCTAATTTCAGATATACACTTATTTCTAAGTGTCTTATACTCTTGGAGAAGAGCAGAAGTTCTCAATACCTTACATAGCTTCAAACATTTATCACATTTCTCATTAAATGAATGAGGCTCTGTGACCCATTCTTGTTTAGAGGATCAAATTTTCTTTAGGGGGGAGGCTCTATTAATGATTGCATTGTAAGCTATACAAAAGAACTCCCACATTACATCAATATAGATGCAAGATGATAGGGGAGACCAATCAATTTCGTTAAACAGCGCTTCGATTCTCTGGGAAGTCAAATTAGCCAAATTTCTACATTCGACATATCTGGGAGGACTTCTGGGCACTCTTACAGATGATTTGCATTTAATGGGATGATGGTCACTCATGATATCAGGCATAACTTTGTAATTAGTTATCCAATCTACATGAGTGAGCATGATCCAGTCAAGAACAGTCTCTCCACTGTTTTAAAATTGGGTCTTGTAATTTCCTCTATTAGTTGCATAACACCCAGATCAGCCAGAGTTTCTCTAATTTCACCTTTCAAACTTTTGTCCCAACTGCAGTTGAAATCACCAGAGTGATCCACTCTCTGTTAGAGGGTAGAGCCTCATAAAATGAAGTCAACAATTCAAAGGCCATAACATATTTTACCAGGGGAAATACACATGTACTAAGGGTCAGGTGTTTACTTTGCCCAAAAATCAAATCAATGGAGATCACATTGCATCCTGAATTTCTCAAAGGATGATCAAGGACAATATAATCAAACTTACAAAGGATTTACATTAAGACTCCACCTCCCCTGTTTCCTTCTCTGTCTTGTCTGATTAGGTTATAATTAGGGAGATGAATCTCTGAATCCAGTATACTATTGTGCAACCACGTTTCGGAAAGAGTAATAACATCAAATGAATGGAACTGGGACCATGCAACAAATTGGGTCCATTTAGAAAGCAGACTCTGAATATTTAAGTGTACAATCTTAAGTGTGGGAAACTAAGCCCTTATGAGCTGCCAGCTGAAGTTCAATCATGTTCTCCTACTAGTGAGAAGTTAGGACCAGGGGTGGATGCACTGATCCAGACATAAGTAGAAGCAACATTAATCATCTTTTAGATTAGTCCTATTCTCTAATTGTCTTTCTCTTTTTGTTATAGTATTAATCAATCTATTAATAGGCTTACTAAGTTGAAAATTAAGGGAAGGGCAGACTGCATAAGAGGAAAAATGATATGGGGAACACAATTCAAACAAACCCTCCCTAATGAATCCTTTGTCTTGATTTGTACATTATGGGCACAAGTAGAAAAACTGAAAACTATTTTTTTCTATCATGTAAAACACCAGTTAAGTTTGGGCAAAGCACAGACAGCACCAATATTACATGAATCAGAGACATGTTAAGAACAAACTATTTAAAAATTAAGTGATGAACTATCAAATCTAAAAATGGGTGCAGATAAATGCTTGTTACTTCAAATATAGGAAGAATGGCACTTTCTAAAATTTTTGATAAACTATTTCAGATTAGGTAACAAACAGAAGTGAGTGCTAATTGCATATATATCTGGTAAATGATGGCCTTCCTAAACGAATAAACCATCATGTTATGAATTAAGTCTGAAACTTTCTGGACCCAGGTTAAAGAAATTTAAACCAAACTATTTCAAATTTAGTAACAAAATGAATGCTGGTTAAATAAATATCTAAGTAGACAATATAGTTCACAGACGTTTAAACAATACTATTTCAGATTAATCTAAAACTTTCTAAGCCTAGGTATAATACAGGCGAATACTTAGAGTTCCAAGATAAAAATAATGACAAGCTTACTTAAACATAAGCAAATCAAATAAAAGTAAGAGGCTTACATATTAAATAATCCAAACAAACAAAACATCTCAGAATAAAACAAGCTTACACAGTGAGTGATTTTCTTCTGTGGAGTGGCGCTCACGCTTGCTGGCAGCACAAACTTTTAAACAGAGGGAGAGCCCACCTGCCGATGACGTGCTGCAGGTGAAAACACTCCCACAGACCCAAAAGCAGCAAAGCATCCCATAACAGTACCTGGGGGGAGAAGAAACGAGGTGCAGGCTTGGGGCAAGGAAGATGAGCCCCACACAATCAGCTCCTTGCAGCTTGGATTGAAATAATTGCTCCTGGGATATTGCTGGCAGTGCAAACATTTAAGCAGAGGGACAGCCCACCTCCCGATGACGTGCTGCAGGTGAAAACACTCCTACACTCCCACAGCCCCAAAAGCAGCAAAGTGTCCTGTAACAGTACCGGGGGGGGGGAGAAGAAACGAGGTGCAGGCTTGGGGCAAGGAAGATGAGCCCCCACACAATCAGTTCCTTGCAGCTTGGATTGAAATAAATGCACAGAATAATAGCAAAGGTAAGGCAAAAAGTAAAACAAGGCTAAATATAAAGCACCAGGCTAATAATAATAGTTATAATACAGCAAAAGCCTGAACAGCAGTTAATAAAGGCTAACATTAATGCCCAGAGAAGTAAGTCTAGGAAGGCCTGACTGAACAGGTGGGCTTTACATACCTCTACTGAAGAGGTCTCCCTGACAGTTGAAGGAAGCGAATTCCACAGTATAGAGCTGGCGACACTAAATGATCTGTCACCAACAGTTCTTAACCTCATACCGGGAATTACCAGGAACCCCTAGAGGAGGAGCGAAGGGAGGGACTGATGTGGCAGAAGTAAGAAGGTCCAATAAAGAGCCAGGGCCATGACTGTGTAGGGCCTTAGAGGTGAGCAGGCCCACCTTGAAGAGAATCCTCCACCTGACCATCCAGCCAGTGCAGTTAATGCAAACCAGGGTGATATCACTATACTTAGGCTGTCCAGTCAACAGCCTAGCGTGTTGCATTCTGCACTAGTTGCAGCTGATGGAGGGTTTCCCAAGACACCGAAGAGGAGGGCATTAGGATGATGTGGGGTCCTCAGAAGAGAAGACACAAAGTGGGAGGAAGCAGCTGCTGGAAGGGCACCTAATGTTAGTGAGACAGACTCGGAGGAAGAGCTGGGAGTAAAGAGAGGTAAAGTGCTTCCTGGCACTGTAGCTTGGCAGGCTAGAGAGATGATCCAGTGGATTCCTCAGTCAACAGTTCACAGGAGGCAGCTAGCTGTCATCGTCCACCTGCAGACAAATGACATGGCAAGAATTGGGGTAGGGGAAGTGCAGGGTAATTTTCTGCAGCAGGGTAGGGGCCTTAGGTAGTGTGTACAATGGCACTGATCAAGGTGTTACCCATGTGTGGCTGTAAGGAGAATAGGGCACTCAGCACCACAACTTTCAACAACTGGTTAAGGGAATGGTGCAGAGAAGAGAGCTTCAACTACATTGGAGAATGGGGACCAGCTGAGGTGGTTTTGGAATTCTACAAGGGTAAAGCTCTGCATCATAGAAACATTGACACTGTCAGCAGAAAAGGACAGGTAGGCCCATCTAGTCTCCATTTTTCATTTTTGTTCTGAGACTATTGACTATGTGTAGTCACTGGTGTCCTACCCTCACCCCATTCCTCTTTCTAATATGTCCCTGTGCCAATCCCATGCATGCTTGAAGCTCCCCAGAGTGTGCCCCCATTATCTCTTCTGGTAAGCAGTTACAGTCATCCATCACCATTTCTTTGAAGAGCTATTTTCCACATCTTTCCAAAATGCCCTCCATAGCTTCACTACATTCCCCATGTTCTGGTGCCTTTTATTCTCTGAAAACAGACACTCCACCAGTACCTTGTTCACACCTATATGAGGTACTTGTAGGCAGTGGTGAAGGAGTGTACCAAAAAGTGTGGGGGGTCAGAATTGCATAGAACACCTTAGCCCAGGGCACTGTTCAATTCAATGTATAGCCCTTCAGCTACAAAAGTGAGAGGTTGCTTGACCCCCCAGCTCCACCGCCTATGCTTGTAGATTTCCATAATGTTCCTTCTCACTCTCCTCTCCTCTACATATTGTGTTCCTGTAGCTTTTCCACATATGGGTTCTCATGCAACTCTCACACCTTTTGTTTGCTGCCCTCTCTGTATTATCTTCACCCTGTTAATGTCCTTGCAGAGGTGTGTCCTCTAGAAGCACACTACTCAAGTGGGGCCTTACTATTGAGTCATACAAGCAGCCCCACCTACCTTCTCCTATTAGATGTCTCCTTCCAATGCAACCCAGCACCATACTAGCCTTTCCCACTGTTTTGCCACACTGACCAGCCTCCTTGTGATCATTAGAAATGATGACCCTGAGATCTCCTGCTTGGTGACAGTGGTTCTTCTCCCCCATCTTATACACAACTCCTGGGTTTCACCATCTAGATATATTACCTTGCTGGCTTTGAAATTGAAGCTCAGCTGCCACTCCATAGGCCATTCCTTTAGTTTCCTCGGCTCTCTCTGCATTCTCTCCACCACTTTATAAGTGTCCATCCTGCTGCAGATTTTTGTATCATTTATAAATAGACACACCTCCCCAGCTTCCACAATGTTATTTTATAAAACAATTGAAGAGGACCACTTCCAACACCTATCCCTGTGGCACCCAGCTAGTAAATCAGCTGTTCCCCGAGTGCTATAATTTTCCGCCACCCTTTGTCTCTAATCCTTCATCCAGTTTGATACCCAGCTTATCACTCTGTCCCTCACCTCTGGACTGCTTAGTTCCTTAGCTAGCCTCCTGTGCAGCACAGTGCTGAAAGCCCTACTAAAGTCCAGATAGGCCACATCCACTGCTCTCCCTTGATCCACCTCCCTACTAATCCAGTCAAACAACTCTGTGAGAACAGTTTGATCGACCCCCGTGAAACCATGCTGCTGTCATCCCTCCCTTCAGGACAGGACTTCTCTCCTTAGTGGGAGGTGCAAATGTTACTTGGATGATCATTTAAACTAGCTCAGGGGTGATGTGTTTACAAGGGAGGCAGGAATTGCCGATCTGATACATGATGAAGAAACAGGAGGCAGGGCCCGAGGAGAAGGTGCTCCCCTAGGCAGGGGCACATAAAGGAAAGGGTACAGACAGTGCAGAGGGCAAGTATGGTTTAAGCCAAGGATGTAAAAAGAGAAAAGTAAAATAAACAAACATTTGTCAATACTGAATGTTTGCTTGCTGATATTAGCATTGGACTTGCAGGAGTTTGACAGATGCAGAATAGGAATGGCAGTGAAGTACTGAACTCAAACCAACCCCACCTCCACCCTGCAGGGATGGACAGTCATTGGGGTGTGCCTTTGGGTCATCACCCATAATGCTCACAGCATTTCACTCACCCTATCCTGTGAGCAGCAACAATTGTTGAGGTGTGCCTTGGGGTGTTCAGCTTCACAGTCACCACATTCCATAAGGACATACGCTGAAATGGATGCAGTATTGAAGAATGGGGTGAAGTCTGGTTCTGAAGAGTCAAGGCACACCTCGATGCCAGTCACTGGCTTCAAGGTAGGGGGTGGGGGTGCGGGTGGAATGGTGTAAGCATTACAGACGGCAATCACAAAGCACACCCCTGATGCCTATCAGTCTGTATAGGGTGGGATGTTATGGTTAGAAACCCTAATGCCCCGGGTGTCTGTTGGTATTTGCACTACACAATTTCAACATGGCCTTTTTGTGACCCCCCACCTCATGAAAGCATTTGGGACCTCTTCTCATGAACAGTGGCACTGTGATTTTGTTAATGTGTCCCAAACTTTGATTTTCCACAGCAACCATGCCATTCTGCAGCAGATGTGTGAAAACACAGATCAGGCAGGATGTGAAGAATGACAGATGTGCCATTCATTGGGAGGTGTGAAGAGATAACAATGTTGAAAATCTGGAGTGAAAATATTAAAAATGCCCGAACTTCTGAGCGTATGTGGAAACTGTGCAATGCATGCTCATAACACATTTAGTGGAATTATTTCACCAAATTTTCAAAATAGGCATTTTGTGACCTCTGCTCATGAACACTGTCATATGATTTTCTTAATCTGCCCCGAACACTGATTTCCCACAGCAACCATGCCATTGTGCACCAAATGTGGAAACACACATTTCGGGCAAGATGAGAAAAATGACAGCTATACTGTTCATAAGGAGGTGTGTAAAATGGGCAATGCTGAAAAGCCTGAGTGGTAATATTGCAATTTTTTTAAGTTACGAGTATGCATGGAAACTGCTCAATGCATGCTTGTAACAGTCATTTTGTTGACTTTTCTCACCAAATTTTCAACATAGGCATTTTAGGACTTCTGCTCATGAACAGTGTCACTGTGATTTTCTTAATCTGTCCTGAACACTGATTTCCCATAGTGACTGCGTTATTCTGTGTCGGAAGTGCGAAAACACATTTTGGCCAGGATGTGAAAAATTACAGCTGTACTGTTCATAAGGAGGTGTGGAAAAATGTCAATGTTGAAAATCTGGATTAAATATATTACAATTTTCTAAAGTTATGAGTGTGTGTGGAAACTTCGCAATGCACGTTCATAACATTGTCATTTTATGGACTTCTGTCACCAAATTTTCAACATATGCATTTAGGACCTCTGTTCATGAACAGTGTCACTGTGATTTTCTTAATCTGTCCTGAACACTGATTTCTCATAGGAACTGCGCTATTCTGTGCTGGGAGTGTGAAAACACATTTTGGCCAGGATGTGAAAATGACTGCTGCACTGTTCATAAGGAGGTGTGAAAAATACCACTTTTGAAAATCTGAGTGAAAATATTACAAATTCACAAAGTTACAAGTCTACGCAATGCATGCTCATAACAAAGTCATTTTTTGAATTTTTCACCAAATTTGCAACACAGGCTTTTGAGAGCCACCTCGTAAACAGTGACACTATTGTTTCATTAACTGGTCCCGAAAGGGTGATTCCATGCAGTGACCGTGAAATCACCTTTGGGACTGAATCATGCCATGACAGTGACTGAATTCATGAGGAGGATGCCCAAGAACCCACATTGAAAATTTGGTGCAAAAGTCAGAAAAATGGCTGAGATATCCACATAAGTTTTAAAAAAATGTATGCCATTCACAGGTTACTAGCATTTCTTCAGTTTATGGCCGGCTTTGAAGAGTGCAGACATGTTCCCGGTCCACTAAAGATCATTGCGCCAGGCTCTGGAGGTAAGTATGGGGTGAGGGTGTGTGTGGGAGGTGGGTGCATAGAGGGTGGGTACAGGTTGGGGAGGGGCATGAGAAACAGCAGGGACCATTTTCTTTTTTTACAAGGTTTAAAAAAAAGAAAATGCAGAACACTTTTGGCACACTGGGGTGTGCTCTTAGCATGCCACCTGGATATTTGTTGGGGGGAGTGGTGCTGAGAGGGACTGGGCACCCCTGTCGGCCATTCAGTGTGCTGGGGGAGCATATGAACATGCTGGGGTGGGCTGCCAGCATGCTACCTGAGTGTTTGTTGGGGGGCTGGGGCTGATGGGGATTAGGCACCCCTGGCAGCCCATACAGTGTGCTTGGGGGGAAGTGCATGAGCTGAGGGGGATTGGGCACCCACTCTGTACACAACAAATGGGGGGTGCATCATGTCGATGGGGCTTTGACTACGCCTTCAGCAGATGAACTGGAGTGGGGGCATGCCAACAGGGGGATTGGGCACTCCTGTCACCTTTAACAGGGACTGTGACAGTCAACGGCCATCCACTGGCTTCCATGAGGACTGTGAGAGGCCCATGGAGAAGTCGTCACCATGTTTATTGAATGGGGACACAAGACAATGCAGCTGTAATTGGCTGCTGCAGTCAGGTTCTGCCCCGCAAAAACAGGTGATTGCTGATGAAGGGGTGCTCCTGATTGCAGTGGCCAGTTTGTTTCAAGTTGGTGGCAGCTACACTACTACTGTCATGGACAGTGTGATTTTTCTATTGGTGCTACACAGACCAGCCTCAAAATGGGCTGCTAGCATTGGCAACAACACTGCCATGCCTTCACAACTTGCTACTGCAGCAAGCTCCCCATTATGTTTCTTGCACATGCGCAAGAAAACATAAAAAGACAAGAAGCAGGGAGGTTAACATGAGAAAGGGGTCATTGGAGAGACTGGGAGCAGCACAGACAGTAGGAAAGTTGGGCTGCAGGCAGGGAGACAGTAAGATATGGAATGCCATGTGTAGACACTGCAAGGAATCTGGACCTCAAAGCCATCCTGGTGGAGGTTGGCCTGGACTTGGTGGCTGTAACTGACTCATGGTGCACTGGCAGTCATGACTGGGATATGATCATCCTAGGCTACTCTCTGTTCAGGAGAAACAGGAAGGGCAGAAAAGAGTTGTTCTCTATGTTATGGGGGAATCAAGGCTATACAAAACACAGGGGAACCTGGTAAAAGGAAGGGTTGGAGGTGCTGTAGTCCATTCGAGAGACAGGAACTTGGGCCACTAACCATACAGGGGTAGTATACATACCTCCAACACAGACAGAGAACTTGGATAAGGCACTAGTGGAAGCTGTCATAAGGATGGCAGATAAGGGAATGGCACTGCTAGTTGGTAACTTCAGACTTCCAGATGTGGACTGGAGACTTCCAACTGCAGCTTCAGCAAGGAGTTGGACCATACTTGACTCACATCAGGGGACATATCTCAGGCAGCTAGCTTGTGTCCCAGCTGAGATAGGGCAGTGCTGAACCTTGTGCTTACTAACAGGCAAATAATACAGACATCATAGTGGGCAGTCATCTAGGGACCAGTGATCACCATGCAGTGTGGTTCAACATTAAAGCAGGTACCAAAGCAAACCACCCAATGACAAGGGTCCTGGGCTTTAGGATGGTGGATTTTAAAAGAAAGAAATGGAGGGCTGCCTAGTGGGGAAGAACTGCCAGAGAAGGGTAGAGGTACAGTGGGAAAAAATTAGGGAAGGGAAAATTAAGGCAAACAGCTTCTGTATGAATCATGTAAGCAAAAGCAAAAACAAAAGACCATCATGGTAGTCTAAAGAAGTGACCACAGGGGTGAAGGAAAAAGGAAGGCATTCAGTAGGTAAAAAGAAATGCAGATGGTAGAAAACACAGAGGGCTACAAAGTAAAATAGGAAAGAAGCAGGTAAGGCAGTGAGGCAAGCAAAGGTACAAGCAGAAGAAATGCTATTCAATGGGATAACTAAAGGATATGAGACTTTCTTCAGATTCATAAGTGAGAAGAGGGAAACACGATGGATAGTAGGAATAAGGAGGATAACTGAGGAAGACTGCATAGGATCATGACAAAGCGGGCATCCAGAACAGGTATGTACTTCAGCTAAATTTTCACAGTAAAAGGGGAAAATGTAACCAGGGAGCAGCAGGAAAAATAGGGGGGGGGAGGTGATGGTGGTGGTGAAGTATACACTAGTCCATTTTCAGTGGAAAGAATCCTGGAGGGACTTGCAGATGTGAATGTGTACAAGGCTTGGGACTGGAAGGGATACACTCAAGAGCAATAAAGGATCTCAAGTAGTTTGCTGTACCTCTGATGACCTTATTCAACAGGTTACTGGAAACAGGCTTGTTTCCAGAGGACTAGAGGAGAGCTGATGTAGTCCCGCTCCAAAAGAGCAGCAGCAGGATGGAGGCAAACACCTGTAGTTCTGTCAGTCTCACATTAGTCTATGTGGAAGGTAATGGAAACCCTGTTAAAGGAGAGGTTAGAGGAGTATCTTAAATCTAATGGGCTGCAAGACCAAAGGCAACATGGAATCATGGGGGTGTGGGAGGTCAGACCAGATGAATCTGACTGACTTCTTTGACTAGGTGACTAGGCAACCAGGGAAATACAATAGGGGAAGGCAGTGGACATTATCTATTTGAACTTCAGCAAGACTTTCAACACTGTGCCATACAGGAGACTGATAAACTGAGCAGTCTTGGGGTGGGATTCAGAGAAGAAATTCCTTCATACTTCCCACAAGTTTCTTTTCTGTTAGCTCCAACATTGTCAATGGGAATTAACACTTCCACCTTACCTTCAGTGATTTATTCTGTCTGGGGAGGGTTAAGGTTAATCACCACAATCCTTCTTACTGGGTAAGGCTTTTATAGACCATAGACCATACCTGGATTGGCATATCTTTGTCAGGAATTCTGAATATATATTATTGTTTTACTCCTCAAGCCAGCTTATCTGAGATGTGTGATTTTCAAACACTGTAAGACCTGCGGAGGTGATAAGACCCTCAATCTTAGGCTCACATTACCCTAATAGTGTAATGCAATCTAACATGTTGGTTTCTGTCTCCCACCTCAGTTGAACCCCAAGCTGGGGAGGTGCACCTGGTATACTGACTGACAATGGCAGGCTTAATTGCATAAATCCTTATTATTGCTCTTAAATGAAATTCTGAGTACCGATGTTCTGCAGGGCATCCCCCCACTACACACAAAACCAAGGTGGGCCCCTCAGGTCAGGTGGCTCCATACAAGCACGTCCAGGTGAACCAGAGCAGGATAAGACTGATCTTCCAGCTCTGCAGGCAAACCATGACCTTGATGATAAGGAGGGTCAAGATGATGATACCAGGGTCACAAAGAAAATCCTGACCTGAATGTACTTGCTGTTGACGAGGAGGACCCCTCAAAAGAAGAGGAGGAAGGTGAGTGGACAGAACCTAAGAGAAAGATTCCAATCCCTCCTAGGTTTGATTTATAATCTCTATCCTACCTCATAATGGAGACTTGTAGGGCATTACAGTTAAAGGAGATACCCGCCATGGAGGCTCTGGATGTGATTCTGATACTGTCTGACTCTTCTGAAGCACTAAGGAGTTTTCCAAACATTGAGCACTGTGACTAGATTATTAAAACACAAATGGGCAGGCAAGGAACAGAGAAAGCACCTACCCAGACCATAGGTGAGATGTTACATAGAAACACAGAATTTGATGGCAGATAAGGACCGCTTGGCCCACCCAGTCTGCCCATTTCCCTACCTAATGGATAAGCTGCAGATCCTAGTTAACCAGTAACCTACTTCTTCCTACCCCCACCCCTAGAATTACCTTATGACTGTCCCATGCATGCTTGAATTCCACCACTGTTTTTGATTCCACAACCTCCTCCGGAAGGCTGTTCCATGCATCCACAACTCTCTCTGTGAAAAAATACTTTCTTAAATTACCTCTGAGCCACCCCTCCATCTTCAAATTGCGCCTTGTTCTTGCACACTCTTTTTTTGAAAGATGCTACCCTCTTGGACTTTGTTGATTCCCTTGAGGTACTTGAAAGTTTCTATCATGTCCCCCTCTCCCTCCTTTCCTCGAGGCTATACATATTAAGCTCCTTAAGTCTCTCTTCACATGTCTTCCAGTGCAGACCCTGCATCCATTTTTGGAGAATTCACAGAACTGGGAAACTCCTCACTGGCAGATTAAGCTATACACAATTCTGTTAAGCACACAACTATACTGACTGAAGGATCGTTGCTCTGAACTGCAATGTAGGATAAGAGAGTGGACACTGCATGCAGAAAAGCCTTTGCCTGCAATCGAGTAAATTTTTGCACCCCCTATGCATCTTTGTTTCCAGAACTCTGAACTTCTGGATTTCAGCTCTGGATAGTAATATTAGTATTCATGGCATCCTTTTCTTGAGGCTCCGGGCACCATTACATAAAACCAGGGCTAACTTTAGTCACTTCTATAATTCTGCATTCTAAGCAACATAAAATAAATGAAACAAAATAAAATAAAACACTACATTAAATACATTTGTTAAAAGAAGTGTAGATGATACCAAACTACCCCAAATGCCTGCTGAAATAAATACATTTCCATGCCCTTTTTAAAGGCCTTCACTGAGGGTCTCTAAACAAAGTTATGTAGGAAGCGACGAGTTCCAAAGTACAGGCCCTGCTACTTCAAATGCCCAATCTCCTGACATCTTCCGACTTGACCTTGACATTATCATGAGGCCCTCTTCTGTGGAGCAAAGTGGGGAAAAGGGCACCTAGGGATGCAGGTGTTCAGTCAGGTAGCCAGAGCCCAATCTGTGTAGGGCCTCATGGGTCAAAAGACCCAATTTAAAAGAGATACACCATTTGACTGGCAGCCAGTGAAGGTCACACATTGCAGGATCTTGGAAGGTGTGTTGGTAACTGGACCTCTTCATTCTGAAGTAGTGCAGCATACCTCCACTGACCACAAGGTAAAGAGTATTACAGTAGTTGAGCCTTGAGGTCACAAATGCATAATCCAACATAACCAGGTTGCCAGGTGGGGATAAGAGACATAATCTGGCTGATTTATTGCAACTAGAAAAAGACATTCAGACTACTGCTGATATTTAATCCTCCATTGGCAGACCCTAATCCAAAATGACACCAAGATGTTTCACCTTGTGGCAGTCACCAGATCAGAGAAATGAGACATAGCCTAGTCTCCCCTACTGTAGCTGCCTCGTCCCACCCCATGGCCTGGCTCATCAATACATTCCTCCTCTGCACTCTTCTCATCTCCTCCTCTCTGAATGATCAGATGTTTATAATACAGACACTTGCCTGTTCACCCACACCTGGAATCAGTATATGCCCTCCTCTGTGCACTTCTCCGTCCCTCCTCTCTCAATGACCAAATGTTTATAATGCAGACACCTGCCTGCTCACCACACCTGGAATCAGACCATTCCCTCCTCTGTGGACTTCACATGTCCCTACTGCTAAATGACCAAATGTTTATAATGCAGACACTTGCCTGCTCACCTATGTCTTGAATCAGTCCACTCTCTTCACTGTGCACGTCCATGTCGCTCCTCTCTCAATGACCAAATGTTTATAATGCAGACACTTTCCTGTTCAAATGAGCCTGGAATCAGTCCATTCCCTCCTCTGTGCACTTCTCATGTCCCTCCTCTCTGAATGACCAAATCTCTATAACACACACACACTTGCCTACTCATCCCGTCTGGAATCAGTCCATTCCCTCCTATGTGCACTTCTCAAGTCCCTCCTCTCTGAATGACCAAATCTTTACAATACACACCTTGCCTGCTCACCACGTCTGGAATCAGTACATTCCTGCCTCTGCATTTCTCATGTTCTTCTTCTCTGAATGACCAAATGCTTATAATGCAGATACTTGCCTGCTTACCCACGCCTGGAATTGAGACAAAAGGCTCAAGTTTCAAAGGTGATGCATTAAGACCTGTGTCATACCTGTTTGGTACAGTTTCACCAAACTCCTTTGGCACAAGTGAACCTGATTTTTAGTACATCGGGCACAGCTGTGAGTTTTTCATTTCTTTGACAGCTTACACGAAACTTGTCTCAGACCCATAAAAGAGCACCCCCAAATGGTGCAAGTTAGACCAGGGAAAAGCGGGCCTAACTTGTGGTGTTTGGTGCTCGGAATTGAAAGTCCCGATTGCTGGCCAGGAGAATGCACAAGGTGCGAGTGCCACATGCTCATCACATCAAGGGCTTGCAACATTCTCAGGCTTTGAAAATCATGCCCCATGTGACTCCAATCTCAGTATAATCTCATATCAATTAAAACAGTGATGTTTTTTCTAAAATACTCACTGGCTTAACTCCTTTCAAGCTTTCTGACATTATAGCCTACTTGTAATTCCATAACACCCCCTTCCAACAGTTTTTCCTTTTCTTCCCAACTTCCTCACAATCATAGCTGAAAGAAATCCCATATAAAAACATTAGGTAGTCATTTACGATACTTACTGGTGGAAATGACTTCAAAGTGATCCTTCTGCTCTGCAGTCTTTTCAACCTTCACATCAACAAAAGGGATTTTATCATTCCTGTCTTCCTCCTCCAGATTAACAAAAGGGAATTCATCATTCTTTTCCTCCTTCATATCAACATAAGGAGCTCTCCACTCCCTCTTCCACATCAACAAAAGGTGATTTGTCATACCTCTCTTCCACCTTCACAGCAACAAAGGAAATTCTTCATCCCTCTCAGACAGCAATAACAATTGCTCATTTTGGACGTTATAGCCTGTACATTGAAAATCACAATACAGTACAAATGTTATAATTAGAGTTACATAAAGATAAAAAGGACTTCCAAGAATATATGTATTGTATCAGTTGTTGCTTATAGTTGAAAACTGATTGATGATGGTTCATACACACAACACTTTTATGGCAACAGCCATCTCTGAAGCCAGATGATTAATTTCTACATTACATATTCTGCACCCTGTCCTCTCCATATACTACAGTTATGTAAAAACTTACCGTAACAGTAGATCTTGAGAACAGCTCTTGCAGCAGGTTACACCATTAGGACTGAAGCCGTAGGCGCCAGGACCCTGGAATCTTTTCTAAGCTAGCTATCTTCAGCGAGGACGCGCCCCAGCGTCGGCCCGCCTCCGGCGTCCGGCGTGTATAAGAGGGGCGGTCCGCCCAGAATCCCCAGTTCTCCCGCCGGAGACACCCGCCAGAGGTTGCAAAAGCGGGGAGACCGAGGATCCACCGTCAGAAGGCAAAAAGTGCAGAAACCCGAGTAGAAAAAGGGCATTCACCCTACAAGTGAATAACTGACTCCTCGCGCCGCCCAGCCATGCGGAAGAAAACAGCATCCTGCTCTCTGATCATTCAGACTGGCTGGCTGAATAATAACCATCCCTTTTCTCTCCTCCTCCGTTTTAGAGGAGCAACTGCAGCGAAGACCTCCTCCACGGGGGATACAGTGGGCGGGAAGGTACCTGCTGCAAGAGCTGTTCTCGAAGATCTACTGTTACAGTAAGTTCTTACGTAACTGTACTATCTTACTTCGAGATACAGCTCTTGCAGCAGGTTACACCATTAGGACTGATTCCCAAGCAGTAAAGCTTGACCCCTTCACATCGGGAGGAGGAAAAGAAGAAACCGAGGAGGATCCACCCAACCCGATTCAGGACAGGAGGCCCTGCAGCACGGCCTGGCGAAACCAACCGCCTAGGCGATATCCAACTGTAATGCCTGATAAAGGTATGCACCAAGCTCAAGTAGCCGCAGCGCCAAATAGCTGAGGTTGAGACATTCTTGAGAGCTGCAAAAGAAGTGGCTACGCCCCTAGTGGAATGGCCCCGGATGGAACCTGGGAAGGGCTTTTGTTTGGATTGGTAGCAATGAGAGATACATTGCACAAGCCAGCGGGATAAGGATTGCTTAGACACTGGCCGACCTCTCATTCTCTGTGCGAAGGACACAAAAAGTTGTTCAGAAGTCCGAAAGGACTTAGTTCTATCGAGGTAATACCTCAGGCTGTGGTGAACATCTAGAGTATGGAGCAAAGCCTCTCCTCTATTGGAGTAATTCGGGAAGTAGACCGGAAGGTCGATATCCTGATTTAAGGTCAGAGCTGAGACCACCTTAGGCAAAAACTTAGGATTCGTTCTCAGAGACACTCTGTCTCGGTGAAAAACTAAATAAGGCTCCTTACACATCAGGGCATGAGCTCAGAAATCTTCTGGCTGAAGTAACTGCAACCAAAACAACGTCTTCCAAGACAGAAAGCTAGCCTCGCAATCGCAGCTGGTTCAAAGGAGGGAGCGTGAGTTGCTCCAAAACAAAGGAGATCCCATGGAGGAATCGGATCTTTAATAGGAGACCTAAGGTGCAGCACCCCTCTCAGGAACTCCCAGCAGGCGTATCAGTTGAAGCAATGGTGCGCTGGCCCACGGTTGGTGATAGGCGAAATAGCACAAAGGTGCACCTTAATAGAGGAGTAGGCTAACCCCGAGTGAAAAAGGGAGAGGAGGTAGTCCAAGACTGCCCCCACAGGGCAACCTAAAGGAGAAAGGTCACGAGCCCGTGACCAAAAACAGAATCGGCGCCATTTCATGGCGTAAGTAGCTTGAGTAGCCGGTTTCTTGGCTGCAGATAGTACCTCTGCAACCTCCTGCGAGACCCCGTGTCGCATGATGGCTACGTCTCTAGGAGCCAGGCATGCAGGTTCAAAGACCGCAGATCCGGATGCAATAACGAACCTTGCTCCTGAGACAGAAGGTGAGAACTGCTCGGTAGTGGGAGTGGAGGTTCCCGAGACAGCTGCGCCAGCAATGGGAACCAGATTTGTCTGGGCCAGAATGGGGCCACCAGAATCAAACGCGCCCGCTCCCTGTGCAGTTTGAGCAGAACTCTCTGGATCAACGGGAAAGGAGGGAAAGTGTAGAGGAACCTGTTCTCCCAGGAGATGGACAACGCATCTCGCCAGAAAACTCCAGGCCCTGGATCTAGCGAGCAGAAATTGGGCAGTTTTGCGTTGGATGGGGATGCGAATAAGTCTAACTCTGGAGTTCCCCATCGAAGGAACAGATCCTCTGCTACCTCCTGAAGAAGTTCCCACTCGTGGACTCTGGCCTGGGAGCGACTCAGGCCGTCCGCGATCGTGTTGTCCATGCCGGGAACGTGTACCGCGACTAGACTTGCGCCGTGTCCGATTACCCAATCCCACACTCTCATGGCCTCCCTGCAAAGGGGGTAAGAGTGTGCGCCTCCTTGTTTGTTGAGGTAGTACATCACCGCCGTGTTGTCCGTCTGAAACAGGATGGTACACGGTGGGATTATGGACTGGAAAGCCTGGAGGCGTGAGTACCGCTCTCATCTCCAGAACATTGATGTGCAGATGAGCTTCCAGCGGACTCCATATGCCTGAGACTTCACCCCATCAGGTGAGCTCCCACCCAAGACCTGGGCGTCCGTGGTGAGGGTAATCTCTGGGGACGGCGCTGCGAAAGGGACGCCCTTGGAGAGCGACCCGGGGGCTAACCACCATTGCCAGTCCTGAACCACTCGTTTTGTGATTCTGACCGGGTGCTGCAGATGGTCTTGCCTCTGGTCCCACTGCGCCTTGAGCATCCACTGCGTTACGCGCATGTGGAGCCACGCGAGAGGGACCGTGGGAATGGCCGCAGCCATGTGACCGAGCAAGCGAAGGACCAACCTGGCCAGAGCGGTCTGATTCGCTGATAGGTCCTCTATGAGGGACCTGATGGGTTCCGCCCTGTCGCCTGGGAGGAAAGCCTTCCCCTGGACCGTGTCCAGCACTGCGCCTATGAACTGCAGGTTCTGCGACGGTACCAAGACCGACTTCTCCTGGTTTATCAAAATCCCGAGCGATCTGAACAGGATCTGAGTGTCCTGGATCGCTTGCAGAAGCGCCTCTCTGGAGGCGGCCATGAGAAGCCAATCGTCGAGGTATGGGAACACATAGTGGCCCTTCCTCCTTAGAGCAGCTGCCACGACTGCCATGCACTTGGTGAAAACCCTTGGAGTGGATGACAGTCCGAAGGGAAGAGCTCGGAATTGGAAATGGTGGCCTAAGAACTCGAAGCGGAGGAACCTCTGATGCGCCTGAGCTATGGGGATGTGCAGGTAGGCATCCTGCATGTCTAAGGATGCTAAATAGGCACCTTGTTTTAGCATGGGAATGAGACCCGGAAGGGTCACCATGCGAAACCTTTTGTAAGCGACCGACAGGTTGAGGTCGCTTAAGTCCAAATTGGACGGAGGTCCCCTGTCTTTTTGGGAACCAGGAAGAAGTGAGAATAATACCCTAGTCCTCTCTGGTTTCCTGGGACAGGTTGAATCGCTCCCTTGTCCAAGAGAGCGATCACCTCTTGCCAAATCAAGTCACGGTGCTGACCCGAGTACCGAGAGAGCAGAGGAGACCTCGAGGGTGGCTGTTCTGCGAACTCTAAAAAGTGGCCTATGCTGACCAGCTGAAGAACCCACCTGTCGGTGGTTATTGACTGCCAACCCAACAGGAAGTTCGCAATGCGACCCCCGACCGAAAAGTCCCGTTGATCCTGAGGGGCGGGGGCCGGAAAGGAGTCATGCTGTGGCGGCTGAAGGACCCGCCGGCTGGGTGGCCTTGGAAGGGCGCTGACCCCTGCTGGCGGGCTGCTTCCTGGGTCCTTGAGCCAGAGCCCTGTGTTGTGTGGCAGAACAGGGCTGTTGCCTCTGGAGTCCATGCAGGCCGGCCTTGGCTCCTTGAAAGGAGCCAAGCCTCGGCTGGTACATCGCCTGGACTGTCCGGACCGCCTTTCCAGCCTCTTGGAGTTTGGTAATAATGCACTCTGACGGGTTACCAAACAATACCTCACCTTCAAAAGTAGCGTCCAAAATATTTTTCTGGATGTCTGGGGTGAAACCGGAGACACGAAGCCAAGAGTGCCTCCGGAGGCAAACACCTGAAGCAGCCGCCCTGGCTGACGAGTCCGCTGAATCGTATGCGGCTCTTAAAACTTGGGTTCCCACGTCTGAACCCGTCCGGAGGAGCTGAAGCATCTCCTCCTTCTGCCACCTTCCGGCAGCCTCTTGGCCACCTCTAGGCCCTGCTCCCACAGGGCGTCCTGAAACTGCACCATGTGGGTGAGGTAGTTCAGGGACCTAAGGGCGCAAGTCGTGGAAGCGTAAGTGCGCCTCCCCAGAGAGTCCAGCTGCTTGGACTCTGGGTCCGGTGGCAGGGTGCTCAAATGTTGCGGTCTCTGGGACCGAACATGTGAGGCAGTAATCACCAGGGAGTCAGCCAGAGGGTGCTGTGACAGGTACTGGTCCCCCTTAGGGGCCCTGTACAGCCTGTCAGCCTTCTTTGGCACCGCCGGGAGCGAATGTGGACGCTTCCACGCAGCCTTGGTGACGTCCACGAAAGTGTCCACCAAGGGTGGCACCACCACAGGCTTAGGGTCTTTCTGCCGAAGGTACTTCGCCAGGCGTAGCCTTTCGGGGTCAAGTTCCTCTGCTTCCCAACCCATATTCTCCTGGATATGTCTGAGTATATCCATGAAGGATGGATCGTCCAGAGGAGACCTTGGAGTCTCACGTGGGTCCGGCGAGGGAAGCGAGACCGGAGATGAGGATCTGGACAATGAGCAAGATGATCCCGTTTCCTCCGTCGACGGCGACCGACGTCGCCTCCTGGACCTCTTGGGGCTGGGCGATCCTGAGGACGACGATTTAGACGGAGGTCTCCTTTTAGAGTGCGGCCCTTGAGGAGTCTCAGGCTTCCTGGGGACAGAATGGCCAGCTGACCTCACAGGTGAAGGTGGGGCCGGAGCTGTAGTAACAGGAAGAGGAGGAGGAGGAGGTGGAGGAGGAAGGACTGGGGGTACCACATCCTTCCTGATAGTATCCCACCAGTATGTAAAGAGGTCCTTCACCTCGGCCAAGGACAGCCCCGACGTCGGCTCCGAGGTCGAGGGCCGGACGTCGGGTCCCAGCGACGGCTCCATCGGGGCCTCCGGAAAGAACTGGGATTCTACGGGACCGCCCCTCTTATACCACGCCGGACGCCGGAGGCGGGCCGACGCTGGGAGGTCCCGCTGAAGATAGCTAGCTAGAAAAGATCTCCGGGTCCTGGCGCTGCCAGCTTCAGTCCTAATGGTGTAACCTGCTGCAAGAGCTGTATCTCGAAGTAAGATTTACATATCCCTATATACTCATATATTCCTGAACCCCTTTTCTCTCCATACTAATATACTGTATGCCTACACCCCATTCAATTCATTCTTACAAATTTATGTATCTCCTGTTCTTTCCATATTTCTGTACACACTGTTCTCTGCATATTTACATAGCCATGCACTCCAGTTCTCTCCATACTTACATATTCCTGTACACACTGTTCTCTGCACATTTACATAGCCATGCACTCCAGTTCTCTCCATACTTACATATTCCTGTACACACTGTTCTCTGCACATTTACATAGCCATGCACTCCAGTTCTCTCCATACTTACATATTCCTGTACACACTGTTCTCTGCACATTTACATAGCCATGCACTCCAGTTCTCTCCATACTTACATATTCCTGTACACACTGTTCTCTGCACATTTACATATCCTTGCACTCCAGTTCTCTCCATACTTACATATTCCTGTACACACTGTTCTCTGCACATTTACATATCCTTGCACTCCAGTTCTCTCCATACTTACATATTCCTGTACACACTGTTCTCTGCACAGTTACATAGCCATGCACTCCAGTTCTCTCCATACTTACATATTCCTGTACACACTGTTCTCTGCACAGTTACATAGCCATGCACTCCAGTTCTCTCCATACTTACATATTCCTGTACACACTGTTCTCTGCACAGTTACATAGCCATGCACTCCAGTTCTCTCCATACTTACATATTCCTGTACACACTGTTCTCTGCACAGTTACATAGCCATGCACCCCTGTTCTCTCCATACTTACATATTCCTGTACACACTGTTCTCTGCACATTTACATAGCCATGCACTCCAGTTCTCCATACTTCCTATTCTACACACTGTCTCTGCACATTTACATAGCCATGCATTCCAGTTCTCTCCATATTTCCATATTCCTATACACACTGTTCTCTGCACATTTACATAACCATGCACTCCAGTTCTCTCCATGCTTACATATTCCTGTCACACTGCCTACATTTGCATATCCATGCATTCCAGTTCTCTCCATACTTACATATTCCTGTACACACTGTTCTCTGCACATTTACATATCCATGCACTCCAGTTCTCCATACTTACACATTCCTGAACCCTATGTTCTCTCCATACTTACATATTCCTACACCCATCATTCTCTCCATACTTACATATTCCTGCACTCCCTGTTCTCTTCATACTTATATATTTCTGCATGCCATGTTCTCACCATGCTTACATATTCCTGCACCCGTTATCTCCATATTTACATATTCCTGCACTCCCTGTTCACGTCATACTTAAGATATTCCTGCACCCGTTCTCTCCACATTAACATATTACTGCACACACTGTTCTCTCTATACTTAATATTCCTGCACCCTCTTCCTCCATACTCACATTTTCCAGCACCTCCTGTAATCTCCAAACATATTCCTGAACTCATTTTCTCCATATTTACATTTTCCTGTAGCCTCTGTTCTCTCTACAGTATATTTACATTCCTGCATCACGTTTTCTCCATACTTGCTTATTCCTTCCACCCCCATGGTTTTGCCATACCTTTATATTCTACATGCCTGTTCTCCATATTCACATGTTCCTGCACCATGTTCTCACCATAGTTGCAGTCCAAATTCCTGCCCCCGTGTTCTCACCATACTTACAGTTCATATTCCTGCACCCATGCTCATTGCATACTTACATATTTCTACACTGCTGTTCTCTCAACACTTCCATATTCAGTCAACCTAGTTCTCTTCATATTTATGTATTCCTGTACCCCTGTCCTCTTAGTTCTTACATATTCTTAAACCTTTGTTCTCATCATACTTACATATTCTTCCAGACCTGTTTTCTCCACACTTACATATTCCTGCACTCCCTGTTCGCTCCATACTTACATATTCCTATATTGTCTGTTCTCTCCATACTTAATTTTCCAGCACCCCCTGTTCTCTCTACACCTACATATTCCTGAACTCATTCTCTTCATACTTACATTTTCATGTACCCTCTGTTCTCTCCATACATACATATTCCTGCACCCCATGTTCTCTCCATACTTGCATAGTCCTCCAGGCACCTCATGTTCTCACCAGACATATAGTCCATTTTCCTGTATGCCTGTTCTCACCATACTTACAGATGTGACAGCCAGGATACAATGCAGAGATACTGCAGAATATCACAGAATGCTGCAGTTTACTGCAGGGACCATTGTAAGTCAATGGCAATTAAGCCATTTTTGTCATGCAGGATTTTGTAAAATGTCATTACTGCAAGTTACTGTGCTTTGTCATGGCTGACTCCACTGTAATATATTCCTGCACCCCGTGTTCTCACCATACTTACAGTCCATATTCCTATACCCATGCTCTATGCATACTTACATATTTCTACACTCCTGTTCTCACCATACTTACAGTAGATATTCCTGCACCTCTGTTCTCTTAATTACTACATATTCCTGCACCTCCGTTCTCTTCATACTGACATATTCTGATACCCCATCCTCTTAATTCTTACATATTCTTACACCTCTGTTCTCATCATACCTACATATTCTTCCAGCCCTGTTTTCTCCACACATACATATTCCTGCACCTCCTGTTCTCTTCATATGTACATATTCCTATCCTAACTTTGTTTTTTTCTCTTTTAGACATTTCCTGAAGAAGACCTAAGGTCAAAACATAGATTTTTAACTCTATTTTCAGCATGCATTTATTATAACTATTTTGTTTTGCTTTTAGACCACATGCTGATGCAGTGCCTTGTTGTTACATTTTGTATGCTACTTTTGCTGTGACCCACTATGCCTAATCTGAAATCTCTTCTAAATTCTCTACAATGATCCTTCATTTCATCTATGTCTGCATTCCCTTCTCATATTTTTAAGTCTTCTCTTGAATTATTTTCTGCCTTTAGCTCAAAGGCTAAACTCTGCAATCACTTCCAGTTTCTTTCCAAATGCCTCCACCTGGTTATTATTCCTAAAGGTTCCCGTTAGAAATTCCATCCTTGTTCATTTGGATCTGAGATGCATGTTTCCTCTACTAATACATTTTTGAAAACTTTCTCTAGGAAACTTATCACTAACACCATTCTCTCCATTAAAACACAGCTGATCTCTGTGGACAAAACCATTCAAAGGCAAAAGGATTTCCTGCAGCGAATGGCTCCACATAACCTTCCTTTTATTAAGCACTGCATCCAAAACCTTAACTCCACCCTCTTTCAGCTCCTCAAAGACACCAAATCTGCAAAACTCCAGTCTCTCGCTCAGCAGATGAGCAATCAACATGAGCCCTCAAGTCAGACACAACCTAACAATTTGGTATTTTGTATTCCTCCAGACCTTCCCCAACACAAGATGAGCAATCACTCCTTAGCAAACGTCTCTTTCTTGTGCCCACTCCCAGATATCTTGATGCACCCCAGGTTCAAGTTGATCTGCAGTGCTTCTATCGTAGAGTAAGCCTTCCAGCTCATTTTTCTACTGAGACTCCTCTTCCCGCAGATGATGACAGTATCACCAGAACAATCAACAATATCAATCCCCAGCAAAGTGCATGGACACCCTCTCCAGGACATTTTGCTGCTGTTGATTATTTTGTTAATCAATGCATGGAAAACACCACTAATTTCAATCTTCATTGCAGGCACAACCCTTCCAGCCTGACACCTGGTTAGCTTGCAGCCCTCAGATCTCTGCAATGCAGGAATGACACTGTTATCAATCCAGCTGATAAGGGAGGTGCTGCTGTGGTCTGGCAAAAAGCTATACATCACTGAAGCCACACAGCAACTCTCCGACACCAGGTTTTATTCTTCTTTTCCACAGGACCCCACTGCTGACTATCAGACTGAGGTCACCATCATCATCACCTCTGCTACTGAAAACAAACAGCTCCCACTTCTGCTAAAAGACTCATAGTTTAGCTTCCCCAGACATCAGTTTTATCTCCTTCCCAAAATCCACAAAACAGGTAACTCTGGTCATCCTATTGTGTCTGCCTGCCCCTGTCCCACATCCCAAATCTCTGCATTTTTGGACAGCCTCATGAGACCCCTCATTGAGTCCCTGCCCTCCTATGTTAAAGACACTAACCATGCTCTCCAGTTATTTGACAGGTTCAGATTCAGTGACTCTCATCAGCTCATCTTCACCATGGACATTAAATCTCTTTACGCAGTGATCCCCATGATAATGGCCTGACAGCTTTGCAGCATTTCTTGAATAAGCGGGAAGTCCAGCAGCCACCCACACACACACTCTAACTCATCTGGCAGAACCTGTTCTTACACTCAATCTTTCTTTCAATAGAGTTTTTTCAGCAGGTCAGTGGAGTTGCCATGTGTACCAAGATGGGCTCAACTTTGATAATCTGTTTGTGGGTTGGGTAGAGGAATGTTTTTTTCTCTCATTCACAGGGACTGTGCCTGAACTCTACAAACACTACATAGATGACTGTGTGGGGGCCACCTCCCGCTCAAGGGAGACCCTCCCAGTCTTCCTTGACAAATTTACCATTGCCCATCCTTCCCTTCAATACACTGTTGGAAGTATTCTCCTCCTCTACACTGCCTTTTCTGGATATCCCACCGTCAGTACAGAACACGGGTCTGAAGACATCCATTTATTACAGACCCACCGACTCTCACAGTTGTCACCTCCACAGCTCCTTCCATCCTAAACACATCAAGAATGGCCTGCCCTATTCACAGTTTCTTAGACTTCAGAGGTTATGCAGCGAAGAGGATGATTTTGCTGAGCAGACCCAAATAATGCAGTCTTTTTATCAACAGGGGATACCCTAAAAGCATAGTGGACAGAGTACTCTCCCAGGTCAGTTATATGCCCTGTAACCTTGACCCCCCCACAGGAAGGATACTGTCATGCAAGATCAACGGCGAATTCCACTAGTGCTTCCTTTCCATCAGAACACACCTTCTCTTCACAGGATCATCACCAGTAATTTTTCCATTTTGCAAACTGACCCCAACATTGGTGCTTCCTTTACAGAACCACCTATTGCCTTCTACCTCCGGCCACCTAACCTGTGGAATCTCCTGGTTAAAAGCAGCCTACCTACTCCTAACAGTTCCTCCCTACCAGGTACCAAACCAGGACTCATTGCTACACCTACAAATGTGTTTCCAGTGTGACTGAAATTCAGGGGCCTACAGGTGTTTTTCACTTCACCAAGGAGTTCTCGTGCACCTCCACTAATGTGGTATATTGTATTCTTTGCAGGAAGTGTACAACTGTTTACATCGGAGAGACTGGTAGGCGACTTGCTGACCATTTCAGGGGACATTACAGAGCAGTCAGGAACCTCACTTTCTCTCCAGTGACCACAGTGTCAATGACCTTTCTGTTTGTGTCCTTCAGCAGGGCTTCTGGGATTCTGACCATGAAAAAAAAAACATGGAAGCCAAGCTGATCAACTGCCTTGGCTCCAGCAGCCCTCTGGTTTAAATGACAGCCTTATTTTCCACTAACATCTTTCAGCCACCCCTTAGTTTCCCTAAAGTCTGTTTGTATCTGTACACATTTAATTTCTTTTCATTTCTACCATAAGTCCCCAGCACCTTCCCCCACATTTGTCACCTTTCAGCCTTCTTACTAGGCCCTGTTAATTAGTCCTCACCTGGGGACTTCTCTAGCTCTTTCACTCCTATTTTGCTTTATCTTTCTCATCATTGCCTTTTTGTTTCCAGATTCTCTCAGTCTTGCCACTTATCACTTCTTCTCCCTGAGCCTCCCTTTTTCTCTCTCTCTCTCTCTAATCTCCCTCATTTTACCTCCCCTCTACACCAACTTTGTTTTTTTTCTCTTTTAGATTTTTCCTGAAGAAGACCTAAGGTCAAAATGTAGATTTTTAACTTTATTTTCAGCGTGCATTTATTATAACCATTTTGTTTTGCTTTTAGACCACTTGCTGCCGCAGCGCCTTGTTTTTGTTTTACATTCCTGCATTGCCTGCTCTCTCCATGCTTACACTTTTCCAGCACCTCCTGTTCTCTCCATATTTTTATATTCCTGAACTCATTCTCTCTACACTTGGCATATTCTTCCAGGCACCCCATGTTCTCACCATACATACAGTCCGTATTCCTGTATGCTTGTTCTCACCATACTTACAAATGTGACAGCCTGGATGCAATGGAGATATACTGCAGAATATCACAGAATGCTACAGTTTATGGCGGGTACCATTGTAACTCAATGGCAATTAAGCCATTTTTGTCATGCAGGATTTTGTGACATGTTATTACTGCATATTACTGTGCTCCATCATGGCTGCCTCTACTGTATATATTACTGCACCCCATGTTATCACCATACTTACAGTCCATATTCCTGCCCCCATGTTCTGACCATACTTACAGTCCATATTCCTACTCCCATGCTCTATGCATACTTACATATTTCTACACTCCTGTTCTCACCACGCTTACATATTCTGGCATCCATGTTCTCTCCATACTTGCATATTCCTGTATGCACCCCATGTTCTCACCATACTTACAGTAGATATTCCTGCACCCACCATTCTCTCCATACTTACATATTCCTGCACCCCTGTTCTCTCCATACTTACATATGCCTACACCCCTGTTCTCTCCATACTTACATATGCCTACACCTCTGTTCTCTCCGTATTTACATTTTCCTGCACCCCACCATTCTCTCCATACTTACTTATTCATGCATCCTGCCATTCTCTCCACATTTACATATTCCTGCACTTCCGTTCTCTCCATACCTACATATTTTGGCACCCCTGTTCTCTCCATGTTACATATCCTGGCATCCCCTGTTCTCGTCATACTTACATATCACGCCATTCCTAAATGGTCTTCACTGACTGCCAGTGAGGTCACAGACTGCCTCCTAGTTCAGATTACTGACTTATAAAGCCCTGCATGTCCTGGGGCCTAGCTACCTGCATGACCTGTCTGCCTACCAACCCTTCCCAACCACTCTGTTCCTCTGAGGATGGCTTCCTGCCAGTTCCCAGGCCCCAGATGAAATCATCTGGTGAGTAGGTTTTTTTTGGTTACCGGTCCAGCCCTGTGGAACTAGCTTTCAGGGTCTCAGAGTGGCCTCTTGAGAAGAGCTCTTGCAGCAGGCTACACAATAAGGATAATGCCTGCAGGCACTAGGACTGAAGGAAAATTCTAGCTAGCAGTACCCAGTGGGGACCACCCCTTGATGTAGGACTGCCTCTGACATAAGCCAATAGTATAAAGGGGTGGTCCTAAGCCCCACCTCAGTTCTCCTGCCAGAAACTCAGAACACAGTACATAGGAGTACCAAGAAGGCTCCAAAGTTCCCAACAAGGTGAAGGAAAGATCAGGGGAAAGGTGGGAGGGAAAGCAGCGCCTGCTGCAAGAGTTCTTCTTGAAGATCTACTATTATGGTAGGTTCTTACGTAACTGTACTATTTTACTTCAAGTTGGAGCTCTTGCAGCAGGCTACACAATAAAGACTGAGTACCAGGCAGTAGAAGTAACCCCAGTCTGCAAAAGGGAGGAAGGAAAAGATAAGTAGGAACCTTCAAGAAACACAGAAACATAGACTTTGATGGCAGATAAGGACCACTTGGCCCACCCAGTCTGCCCATTTCCCTACCTATTGGATAAGCTGCAGATTCTAGTTAGCCAGCAGCCTACTTCCTGCAACCCCCCACTATAATTGCCTTATGTCTGTCCCATGCATGTTTGAATTCCCCCACTGTTTTAGAAACCACAGCTTCTCCAGGAAGGCGGTTCTATGAGTCCACCACTCTCTTCATGAAAAAAAATTTCCTCACATTACCCCTGAGCAGTCCCCCCTCTATCTTTAAATTGTGCCCCCTTGTTCTTACACATCTCTTTTTCTGAAAGATGCTACCCTCCTGAACTTTGTTGATTCCCTTGAGGTACTTAAAAGTTTCTATCATGTCCCCCCGTCCCTCCTTTCATCAAGGTATACATATTAAGCTCTCTCAGTCTCTCTTCATATGGTTTCTGATGTAGACCCTGCACCATTTTAGTTACCCTCCTCTGGACTGCTTCCATCCTGTCTATGTCCTTGCGTAGATGAGTTCTCCAAAACTGCACGAAGTACTAAAGATGGGGTCTCACCAACTGTCTGTACAGAGAGATAACCACTTCCCTTTTTCTACTGGGAATGCCCCTCCCTATGCATTCCAGTATCCCCCTGGCTCTCCTTACTGACTTCTCACATTGCTTACCCATCTTTAGGTCATCTGATATGACTACCCCGGGTCCCTTTCCATTACTGTTGCTGTTAGTACCTCCCCTGCTACTGTCTACTCTTCTCCTGGATTTTTATTTCCCAGGTACATTACTTTGCACTTCTTTGCATTGAATCTAAGTTGCCATATGCCTGACCATTCCTCCAACCTTGCCAAGTCCCTTCTCATCATTCCCCCCTTGTGTATCAACACTGTTACAGATCTTTGTGTCATTTGCAAAGAGGCATACCTTTCCTTCCAGACCCTCTGTAATGTCACCTATAAAGATGTTAAAGAGGACTGGACCCAGTACTGAGCCCTGAGGTACTCCACTAGTAACCCCCCCTTTCTTCGGAATGTGTTCCATTCACTATTACCTTCTGTGTCCTGTTGTGCAGCCAGTTTTCAACCCAGGCTACCACCTTAGGACCCACTCCCAGGCTGGCTAACTTGATTATTAATATTTTGTATGGGATTGTGTCAGATGCCTTGCTGAAGTCTAGGTAGGCCGTATCCACAGCCCCTCCCTGGTCTATTACTTTGGTCACCCAGTCATAGAAATCAATTAGATTCATCTGACATGACCTTCCTGCTGTCAATCCATGCTGCTTTGGGTCCTGTGCCCCACTTGCCTCTAGGTACTCAACAATTCTTTCTTTCAGAAGTGATTCCATCATTTTCCCCACCACTGAGGTCAAACTAATAGGTCTGTAGTTTCCTGCTTCTGCCTTGCTCCTACTTTTGTGAAGGGGAATCACATCTGCCCTCCTCCAGTCCTCAGGTACCACCCCATCCTCCCATGAATTATTAAAAAGTGTGGTCAGTGGTGTCACTAGGTCCTCCCTTAGTTCTTTTAGGATTCTAGAGTGAATCCCGTCAGGCCCCATTGCTTTGTCCACCTTTTGTTTTAGGAGTTCTTTCAGGACTCTCTTCTGTGAATGGACTGGCATCAACCCCACTACCCAGAGTGCTTCTATTGTTTGGTTTAGGTAACTCTTCCTCTTCTTCTTTTGTGAATACTGAGCAAAAGCATTCATTCAGTATCTCTGCCTTTTCACTGTCTCCCTCTGCCCACCTCCCCCTCTCCTCTCCTTTATTAATCTTCACTATCCCTCCCTTAACCTTTCTATGCTCCCTAATGTACCTATAAAAGGTTTTATCCCCCTTCTTAACTGAGTTGGCTATCTTTTCCTTGGTTTGGGCCTTTGCTTTTCTGACATCCTTCCCCACTTTTTTCTGCTTTAATTGATATAGTTCCCTGTCGTGCTCCTTCAGTGATTCCTTAAACTTTCTGAATATAGCCTTTTTCTCCTTAACCTTCTCTGACACCTCTTTAGAGAGCCATAGTGGTTTTTTACTCTGCTTTGTTTTCTTTATTTGTTTCACATAAAGGTTTGTTGTCTCCACAATGGCAGTTTTGATTTTTCTCCATTGTTCTTCCACCCCTCCTTTCTGGCCATTTGCTAATGCATTCCTCAGGTATTCACCCATTATGCCAAAGTCAGCCCTTCTAAAGTCCAGTATCCTTATCTTTGTATGGCTCGTCTCCATGGTTGTGTTTATTGTGAAGCACACGTGCAGTGGTCACTTGTTCACAGATGTCTACTGACTTCTAAATTTGTGATCCTCTCTCCAATTGAGAGTACCAGGTCTAATACTGTTCCCTCCCGAGTGGGTTCCACCACGAGCTGTGTTCATGCCCCTGTAGGGCATAGAGAATAACCTGCTCTTGGATGTGGCTGCAGTCCATGTTGTCCAGTTAACATCTGGCATATTCAGGTCCCCCATCAATAGTGTCTCCCTTTTTCAGTCATTCTGAGAATGTCCTCTATCATTTTCTTGTCCATTTCTTCCCCTTGAGACAGGGGTCTGTATACAACCCCTGTGCGGATTGTAATACCATTCCTTGTCTCCAAGGTGACCCAGAGTGCCTCTTGTCCTCCCCCTTTACTTTTTAGTTCTGTAGCTTTGATCCCTTCCCTTATGTAGAGAGCTACTCCACCTCCTCTTTTACCCTCCCTGTCCCTTCTGTAGATTGTGTACCCTAGTATGTTGACATCCCAGTCATGGTTCACCATGTACCATGTTTCTGTGACTGCCACAGTATCTAAGTGTTCCTCTCCCATCAGGGCTACTAGCTCTGGAAGCTTGTTTCCCAGACTACGGGCATTGGTACTCATTGGCCTCCATTTAATGTTGGCTTTATCCTTTTTAACCCCATCCCTGCTCTTATTACCCTTGCCTATTTTTCCATTTACCCCTGCCCTGTCCTCTGTCAAGCTCTGTACCTCAGTGTTTACCCTACTACCTGCCATGTTTTGTGGGGGGAGGCTTGAACTTTCCTGCTTCCTATCAGCAGGAGGCCCTGTAATACACTGAATCCTGCTCACCTCCTTGAGGCAATGTCTAGGCAGTAGTGCTTCATGAAAGTGTGCACAGAGCTCCAAGTGGCTGCAGTACAAATGTTCACTGCTGAGACATTGCATACAGCAGCAAAGAAAGTGGCAACCTATCTGGTGGAATGCCCTTTCACTGAACTTGGCAAGGGCTCGTCATATTTATCGTAGCAGAATGTAATACAGTTAACCAACCAGCTTGGTAATGTCTGCTTAGAAGCTGGTGCTTCAAACATCTTGAGAGCAAAGGAAATTAACAACTGATTCAGCTTATGGCAGGAACAAATGCGATCAACGTAATACCTAAGCACCTTATGTACATCCAGTGAATGAAGAAGGGCCTCCTCCTGACTGGAATATTTTGAATATGCAGGTAAGTAGATTTATTTATTTGTATTTATTTCCATCTAGGATTATAATACCTTTGAGCACAAGGCACTCTTTTACAAAGGTTCTACATCAGTAGGTGAGGGTAACAAACAGACAAAGGAATATTAAAGAGAAGTAATCTAAAATGATAAATGAACACCCAGGAGAACTAACAGTGGTAGTCTAAATGACGCAATAAGAGCTCAAATCGAGGAAAATAATAGGTAAACACAGTAATTATATCAGCAATTAAAGAGATGTGAGGTAAATAGCAGTTATGGGGATAGGAGTAGCAGCCCTGGACCTTGTCAAGCTATGCAATAGGCAAAAGTGGGGCAGGAAAAGGTAAACAAAGGAGATCTGAAATGGGAATGGGGTCAAATGTATGGCAGCTCAGATTCAATGCAAAGAAGTGCAAGGTAATGCACATGGGAAACAAAAACCCAGGGGAAGCGTACACAATGGGTGGTGAGATACTGACAACAGTAAAAATAGAAAGGGACCTGGGGGGAATTATATCAGATGACCTAAAGATGGGCAAGCAATGTGAGAAGGCAGTAAGGAAGGCTGGGGGGATACTGGGATGCACAGGAAGAAGCATCAATAGTAGAAAACAGGAAGTTGTTATCCCTCTGTACAGACAGTTTGTGAGACCCCATCTGGAGTACTGTGTGCAGTTCTGGAGACCCCATCTCTGCAAAGACATAGACAGAGTGGAGGCTGTCCAGAGGAGGGCAACCAAAATGGTGCAGGATCTGCACCAGAAGACATACGAAGAGAGACTAAAGGATCTTAATATGTATGCCTTTGAGGAAAGAAGGGAGAGAGGGGACATGATAGAAACTTTCAAGTACCTCAAGGGAATTAAACTCCAAGAGGGTAGCATCTTCCAGAAAAAGAGATGTGCAAGAACAAGGGGGCACAATTTGAAGATAGATGGGGGACGGCTTAGAGGTAATGTGAGGAAGTATTTTTTCACTGAAAGGGTTGTGGATGCATGGAACAGCCTCCCTGAGGAGGTCGTGGAGTCAAGAACAGTGGGGGACTTCAAGAATGCATGGGACAGGCATAAGGCAGTCCTAGTGGGGGGTAGGAGGAAGTAAGCTGTTGGTTAACTAGATCTGCAGCTTATCTGTTAGGTAGAAAAATGGGCAGACTAGGTGGGCCAAGCAGTCCTTATCTGCCATCAAATTCTATGTTTCTATGTAACAGGACAAAGCTGGGAAGGGATGGGGGTGAGGGTGGAGGTGGAGAAATAGGAATCGGAGGAAGAGAGGTTGAGGGAGGAGAGAAAACAGAGAGGGGGAGAGGAAAGTGTGAGTCTAGGGGCAGCATTTGACAAAGGGTCAGATTTTGGCAATGGAGGCAGTGACATATGCATGATAAGGAGAGTCACTGGAGGAAGCAGTCACAGGAACCATTAGTTACCAGGTACTGTTTTAGCAGGCACTTGAACTGACCAAGTTTAGGCGAAGAAGACCCAACAAAATGCAAGAAACTGAACCAAAGGGGAGCTCTACAGGAGTAGGATCACTGACCTTGGGTAGTCTGGCATCTTGGGACATGGAATAGTTGGTTGACAGATGAACGAGTGTGCTTGGAACTGCATGAAGGTGCCAGTAGTGGATGTCCTGGTTAGGGGGTGAATTTGACACCACTTTAGGAAGAAACTTAGGATTGGTGCATAAAGACACCATGTCCTTGTGAAAAAACAAATAAGGCTCCTTACACATGAGGGCCTGAAGCTTGGAAATCCTCTGAGCCAAAGTAAGGCAACTAAAAATAATGATTTCTATGGCAGAAAAGATAGCTTGCATTTTGCAGCTGGCTTATTGGGAGGAACAGAAAGTCCCAAGGGGGAACAGGATCCCTAACTGGAGGTTTCAGATGAAGTATGTCCCTTATATAGGTATGGGGTAGATCCAACTGAGCAAGGGTTTTGCCTTCCACTGGTGCATCACAGGCAGAAACAGCAGACAGATGTACATTAATGAAAGAATATCGGAGTCCTGAGTCTGAGAGGGAAAGAAGATATTCCAGGATAGAGTTTGCTGGACATGTAAATAGGTATAGGAATGTGCAGACACCCACAAACAGAAGCACTTACTTTATGGGATATGTGGCTCATGTGGAAGGCTTGCAAGCCTCAACCAAGACATCAGCGACTCTCTGAGAGACCACAAATGTGTGGAGACTAGATATGAAGAAGCCATGCATGCAGATGCAGGGATCTAAGGTCTGATGAACCAGGGTGCCCAGTTACTGGGACAGCAATCATGAGGACAGGGGCAGAGGGACCAGTGGTTCCACCACTAACTGCTGGAGCAGGGGAAAACAAATCTGGTGCGCCCAAAGGGGGAGGCAATCAGAACCATTTCAACCCCCTCTGCCTGGAGCTTGAAGTGGACTCTGCAGCAGGGGAAAGGGAGAAAAGGCATAAAGGAACCTCTATGCCCAACAAAGGGAAACAGGTTTTGCCAGAAAACACCAGGCCCTGGACCTAGCGAGAAAAATTGGGTAGCATGGCATTACACAGGGACATAAAGAATCCAGTTCTGGTTGTCTCCGCTTTTGAAAAGGTCATCTGCTGCTTCCTGTAGAAGCTTCCACTCATGGGCCTTGGATCGATCTGCCGAAACTGTTGGGCAAGGCAATTTGACTTCAGAAACATGGAACACAGTTAGAGTGAGGTTGTGGTCTATGGTCAGAACCACACCCACATCGCTGTTGGTGGATAAGATACAAGTGAGTCCCCTTGCTTGTTGATGCTTGTTGATGCAAAAGACTACTGGCATGTTGTCTGTCTGTATCAGCAAGGGAGTCTGAAGAAGGTCCAGTTGAAATGCCTGGAGGGCATAGAACTAGATTTTGACGGCAGATAAGGACCACTTGGCCCACCCAGTCTGCCCATTTCCTACCTACTGGATAAGCTGCAGATTCTAGTTAACCAACAGCTGCATTCCTGCAACCCCCACCCACTATAATTGCCTTATGTCTAGCCATGCATGTTTGAATTCTCACTGTTTTAGACCCAATGATCTCCTCGGAAGGCGGTTCCATGTATCCACCACTCTCTATGAAAAAATGTCCTCACATTACCCTGAGCCATCCTCTCTATCATTAAATTGTGCCCCTTGTTCTTACACATCTCCTTTTCTGAACGATGCTACCCTCCCGGACTTTGTTGATTCCCTTGAGGTACATGAAAGTTTCTATCATGTCCCCGTCCCTAATTTCATCAAGAGTATACATATGCTCTCTCAGTCTCTCTTCATATGGTTTCTGTGGCAGACCTTGCACCATTTTAGTTGCCCTCCTCTGGACTGCTTCCATCCTGTCTATGTCCTTGCGAGATGAGGGCTCCAAAACTGCATGCAGTACTCAGATTGGGTCTCACCAACTGTCTGTATATAGGAACAACCACTTCCTTTTTCTACTTATGATGCCCCTTCCTATGCATCCCAGTATCCCCCTGGCTCTCCTTACCGACTTTTCACATTGCTTACTCACCTTTAGGTCATCTGATATGACTACTCCAGGTCTCTTTCCATTTTTGTTGTTGTTAGTACCTCCCCTGCTATTGTATACTCTTCTCCTGGGTTTTTGTTTCCCAGGTGCATTACTTTGCACTTCTTTGCATTGAATCTAAGTTGCCATATATCTGACCATTACTCCAACCCTGCCAAGTCCCTTCTCATCTTTTCTACCCCTTTGTGTATTAACTCTGTTACAGATCTTTGTGTCATCTGCAAAGAGGCATACCTTTCCCTCCAAACCCTCTGCAATATCACTTATAAAGATGTTAAAGAGGACTGGACCCAGTATTGAGCCCTGAGGTACTCCACTAGTAACTCCCCTTTCTTCGGAATGTGTTCCATTCACTATTACCTTCTGTGTCCTGTTGTGCAGCCAATTTGCGACCCAGACTACCACCCTGTGACCCACTCCCAGGCTGGCTAACTTGATTAATAATCTTTTATGCGGGACTGTGTCAAATGCCTTGCTAAAGTCTAGGTAGGCCATATCCACAGCCCCTCCCTGGTCTATTACTTTGGTCACCCAGTCAAAGAAATCAATTAGATTCATCTGACATGACCTTCCTGCTGTAAATCCATGCTGCTTTGGGTCCTGTGCCCCGCTGGCCTCTAGATACTCAACAATTCTTTCTTTCAGAAGTGATTCCATCATGTTCCCTATCACTGAGGTCAAACTTACAGGTCTGTAGTTTCCTGCTTCTGCCTTGCTCCCACTTTTGTGAAGGGGAATCACATCTGCCCTCCTCTAGTCCTCAGGTACCACCCCATCCTGCCATGATCTGTTAAAAAGCGTGGTCAGTGGTGTCACTAGGTCCTCCCTTAGTTCTTTAGGATTCTGGGATGAACTCAGTCAGGCCCCATTGCTTTGTCCACCTTAAGTTTTAGGAGTTCTTTCAGGACTCTTTCTTCTGTGAATGGACTGGTGTCAATCCCCCTACCTAGAGAGCTACTATTGTCTGGTTTAGGTAACTCCTCATCATCTTCTTTTGTGAATACTGAGCAAAAGTACTCATTCAGTATCTCCGCCTTTTCACTGTCTCCCTCTGCCCATCTCCCCTCTCCTTTATTAATCTTCACTATCCCTCCCTGAACCTTTCTGTGCTCCCTAATGTACCTATAAAAGGTTTTATCCCCCTTCTTAACTGAGTTGGCTATTTTTTCCTCGGTTTGGGCCTTTGCTATTTTGACTGCCTTCCCCACTTCTTTCTGCTTTAATTGATACAGTTCCTGTCGTGTTCCTTCTGTGATTCCTTATACTTTTCAATGCAGCCTTTTTTCCTTAACCTTCCTGCCACCTCTTTGAGAACCATAGTGGTTTTTACTCCGCTTTGTTTTCTTTATTTGTTTCACAAAGGCTGTTGCCTCTATCATGGCAGTTTTGATTTTCTCCATTGTTCTTCCACCTCCTTTTTGGCCATTTGCTAGTGCATTCTTCAGGTATTCACCATTTTGCCAAAGTCAGCCCTTTTAAAGTCCAGTATCCTTGTTTTGTATCACTCATCTTGAAGATGTTGATATACAGTGATAGCTCCAGAGAAGACCACATGCCTTGTGTCCAGTGATCCTGGAAGTAGGCTCCTCACCCAAGATCTGTTGTTGGCATCTGTTGAGGCAAATCTGTCTGGGATGGAACCCCGATTCCAGGTTGGAGATGTCTGCCACCATGTCAGAGTTTGTGGCACAGATCTGGATAACTGAATGGACTGTTCAGATCGCTCAACCTCTGATCCCATTGAACCCGGGAACCCTCATATGGAGACAGGCTAAGGCACTGTCAGTGAGACATCATGTGACCCAGTAGCTGAAGCACTGTCTAGGCTGGGACCTGGTGGGAAGAAGAAACTATGTGCCAGGTGCTGCAGGAAAGTGATCCTGTTCAAGGGAAGGAAGGCCCTTCCTTGCTCCATGTCCAAAATGGCCCTGATGTACTGCAGATGCTGGCAGGGCCTGGGGCATGATTTGAGGATGTTCAATGTGATGCCAAGAATCCAGAACATGACAAAGATGTCCAACAGGGTGGACAAAAGCTGAGCCCTTGATGGGGCATTCAGGAACTAATCATCATGGTATGGGTAAACAAAATGGCCCTGATGATGGAGGGCAGAACCACCACAAGGCATTCTGTGAACACCGCAGTGCCAACAAATGGCTAAAGGGCAAGGTCCAAAACTGGTAGTGCACTCCTGGAAGGCAAAGCTGAGGAATCTTTTGTGTACTGGGAGAACCAGGATGCACAGGTAAGTATCCTGCATAGCCACAGAACAAAGCCAATCCCCTTGACACAGCATGGATGATAAGGCTTAGCAATGTAACCATCCTGAATCTCTTGTATTCTATGTAATGGTTCAGGAGGCTCAGGCCTAGAATGAGGTGGAGATCCCTGTCTTCTTGGGGACCAAGAAGAAGTGGAATTGAACCCTTTCTCCTCTGTGATGGGGGTAGGGTTCTATGGCCAGTTTGTCCAGGAGTGCCCACATTTCTAGGGAATGAGAGCTGGATGGGGAGTGGTGCAAGGGACCAGTGGATTGTCTGCAGGAATCTGGACAAACTCCAATGCATGTCCCTTTGTTGTCTAAACACTCGTGTATATGGTAAACAATAAAAATAATAATAATAGATCCTTATGTCTTGAGTCTGCCAAGAAACATTCATAAACAAGCAAGGAGTGCTAATAAAGTTTATTATGCTACTTACGCCAAGCATGTGACAGAGAAAATCACAAGGGAGATGGGTTTCTCACATCTCCTGAAGAATGTACATAATTTCAGAATTGTAGATCTTAGGTTCTCTAAGATCTTGTTCTATCTCTCCCCATGCTCCAGCTCTCTGCCCTTCTAGAGAAGCTACAGTAGTGTCTCGAGCGAGCTACAATGGGTTGCAGACAGCTAAATACTACAGATAACAGCACAGCAACAGAGACTGCAACATAGTTACAGATATGAGAAACAATATGATTGGTCCTAAGTCATTCTCGACTGATAATGACTTTGGAGACAGAATTACTAATGAGTATCATTTGAGACAGAATATGCTTCCATTAGCATTATAGCTTAGACAAAAGAAATGCTGGCAGTTCAAACTACATTTCTTGCTTATGTACAATATAAAAATATAGAGACATAACAAAGTTGTCTCTCTCTGTGTCAGCTTGCTTAGACAAAGAGAACTGCTGACAGGCATATCTGCCTGAGTGTAAAATACACATTACATATAATGATATGAGAATATGAGTATACAATAATCACTGATAATCCCTCTGAGTCATCTTATCAGTGATTAGGTAGATAATATATGGAATATCTGTAAAGACAAACTAATCTAGATAAATGTGTTATAGTGAGGTATAATATATCATGCATGACAATATTAGCATATCTTAGCAGCAAAGCACATTCCTAGCACCCATGCTTATATGACTGGTGCTCATAACTATAGGTTAGTGCAAAATAACAGTATCACAGTACAATAGACCAGGAATACAGTGTGAGGTGTATATGGGACGATAGGGGGCATAACCCAGGTGTAACACCTTCACTACAATCAGAAGAACACATGTGTCTGACACAATACTGGTCCACCCATCTAGGTAAAGGGGAACTGACCCCCCACCACTTCTCAACCTGACTGTTGGAGAAGGGGTGTCAGGCAAAGAGTCAGGCAAAGGTTCCAGGTGCTGGCAAGCAGACCTGGGAGGATTTCACTCTCCAAGTTCCTGATGTCTCAGAGGGTTGAGTAGAGGCATTTCATTTAAAAGGTCCTCTGAACTGTTGCCCTCTTGCTTTTGGCTGGCCAGGCAATGAAAAGATTTATTTTAGTTGAGAAAGTTCTGACCTGTACATTTGGTGCACAGATTGCATGGTTTTACCCAAGTCTTGCAGACCCATGATAATTTTCTCAGAATCTTCTCAGAAGAGAACAGACCCCTGAAAGGAACTTCCAGGATGGCCTCCTGAGATCCTGCTTGAAACCTGATACTGCAAGCCAAGACTATCGCCTGATACATACTCCAGTAGCTGCAGTCCAAGTGGCTGTGTCGCTGAACTGTAAGAGATTGTGACACATGTTTTCCTATCTCCAGGCCTAACTGAAGGATATCCAATAACTCAGTCATTTGAGGGAAGTTTTATTGCATCTGGACTAGCTCCAAAGTGCTAGGGTGACTTCTGATATGCCACTATATGTGCCAGAAAGTTTAAGGACTAAATGTGCATGTGGTCATGCATAAACTTTCTGATCAAACTGGCCCAGCCTCTTACATTCCTTGTCTGGGGGCTGTGAGCTTATGTCTCTGGGTTGTCTGGTCCACCTGTGTGCTGATGTAAGGACCATGGAGTCTGCCTTAGGGTCCTCACCCAAAAGGGCTAATTTTGGGTGTCCTGTACAGCCTGTCTGCTCTTCATAGAGATGGCACCCACTGACAAAGGGTGTCTCTATGCCAACTTGATGACATCTTGGAAGGGAGGAACTAAGGAGGTATCACAAAGGGCTTTGGGCCACTCATGCACAGAAAACTGTCAGTTTAAATCTTTCAGGGTCTAGAGCCTTCATGTCCCATTGATTCAGGAACTTAATATGGCACATAACATCCATGAAGGTCGCATCATACAGTAGTGACCTTGGAGAGTCCCTCTGGTCATCTGATCAAGGAGAAGGAAAACACTTGTCCTCTGAGAACCTTAAGTAAAAAGAGGAACTCCCTCTAGAGGAATCTCATGAGGCAGACCTGGTGCATGAGTGCCTAGCCATATGGCTGTGAGTGGGGCATTGGTACTTGGAGGAGGACCTGGACAAAAAGGCCCATCTCTGACCATGATGGGTGAAGGACCCATTGTCCAATGCCCTAGGAAGAAGAGGAGTAGCTTTACATGGGGGAGGCAAGGGCTTTCTAGGTGGTGGAAAAGTTGATGGCTTCAAAGGGTTTGGGGGGCTTTCCAAGGCATTTTAACCAGCACCAAGGATGGCCTTTCTTTGGGTAGGAGATCCCCTTTCATGATGTTCTACCAACTACTAAAGGAAAGCTATCCTAATAAGTACTACTCCACCCCCCAAAGCTTTACCCCCCCCCAGTTAGGCTTTTCTAATAAAAAAGAATAATTTTTTCCAATGCTAATTTACTTAATATTAATTTGCAGAAATCTGCAATCTCCAAACATGGTGGATGGTGTGTGGCTGCACTTTCTCATTAAATGCAGCCATGCACCATTCCCCAAGTTTGGAGATTGTAAACTGCTGTAAATTAAACTGGGGATAAAGCTTTGGGGTATTACTTATTCATAGGTATGTAGAAGCTAGACAGACTTTCATCCTTACTGTTTGCCTATTACCTTTTTTTAATTTTTTTTTATAGGGTACTTTTTGCATGTCCTCCATTTTATATGGTGCCCATACCTGTGCACAGTATTCCAGGCTTGGTCTCACCAGAGCTCCAAAGACTGGCATTAGAACCCTACTGTTTCTATTACCGATGTTTCAAGTATACAGTTCAAAGATTGATTTGCCTTCTTAACTATTTTATCACAGTGTGAACTGAATTGCAATCCACACTAACTGTGACTCCTAAGTCCTTTTCCTCAGTTGTTTCAGCAAGTCTTAGGTTTCCCATTTTGTAGCTGGCCTTCCTATTGTGCTTCCCCATATGCATAACTGTATATTTACCCATGTTAAACTTTAATTTGTTTGTGACCGTCCATCTGTGGATGTTTTCAAGGGCCTCTTGTAGTATCATACTACCATTTTCATTGTTTATGATAGCTCCTAACCTACAATCATCAGCAAATTTTGTTAGCCATATGTTCTGATGGTCACTCTTAGTAATGTTATAAATATTGAAGAGACAGGGTCCCAGCTGTGCACTGGGGACTCCACTTGTCACCTGAGCCAACTCATACAGCACTCTAAATAAATACCTCTGTCTTTCATTTCTCAACCATGCCCCTTTCCAGTTTACTATATCTATGTCCAGTTTTATGTCCCTTAGCTTATTCAGTAACTCTACGTGTGGTAGTTTGTTGAATGTCTTTGAGAAGTCCAAAAGACAACATCGACTTAATTATCATCATCCAGTGTTTCACTGGCATTCCCATAAAACACAAGTCCAGAAGACTCCTGTTGATTGTTTTGGACGCAGCCTGTGGTGTAGTACCAACCTCCCACCCCACTACCCACCCATCCTAGGGCTCACTTACATTTATTGGTGGGTCCTATAAGGCTTGCAACATCCTGCATCCATACAGGAAGTAGCAAAGAGAGGAAGCATAACAGAACACAACAGAAACAAACAAATATTTGGGGATAGCTAAAAGTCCCTCTTAAGCAGGTAGTTGATTGAGAGAGGGAACAGACATGATGGGGTGGTGCAGTGCAGTGTTTGTGGAGCAGCAGTCTTCAGGAGACATTCTGAGGCTGTAATGCTGCCTCATCTGCAGACACCTCTCTGGGTTGAGGGAGGAGGTTGCCTGTCTCCAAGCAGAGCTGGCTAAGCTGAAGTTGGCATCCACCCCAAACCAGAGACCACCGGGTCCACAACCTTTACCTCAAAGGATGCCAGGTGAGAGGAGGATTGGACTCACAGTGGGCTCAGGGAGAATGAGGAAAGGGGGTTGTAAGCACATCCCCCAACTGGTCCTGCTTAATAACTCCTACACTGTTTTGAAGGAACGGGAAAGCCCCACTCAGGAACCCAAGGATGGGAGGACCCTCCAGGGTGGAGCCCCAGGGAAGGGAAGCAGGGAACCCAAGAGGAGGGGGAACCTCTCCTTTGGGGGACTCTATTGTCCGGGGAGTAAAGTTAGGGTCACCTAGCAGGAGAGGGAGAGAGGGAGGTCAAGTGTCTCCCAGGAAGCATTGCTTGGAGAGATGGGAAGTGAATACAGAGAATAGCTATGGCAAATAACTAGGAGGGAGCAGTTGGATGTCACTGACCACCTGGGGACCAATGACCTGGCCAGGAGAAATGTGGAGTTAGCCAGAGTCCAAGATGATTTCAGGAAGCTGGGGGAAACCTGAAAGAGATAGAATGCTCCATCTCATTCTTGGAGGTGCTACCTGATAAGGGCACAGGAGAAGCTAGGGCACTACATATGTACCTTCAACTTCTGGCTGAAGGATTGGTGTGGAAGGGGCATTTTGGCTTCATAGGGGCTGGGGCCTGACCTGGGCAGATGCAGGCTTATAAGGAGGACAGCATGCATTTGTCTGCAAAGGGACCTTGGTCCTTTATAAGAAGTTTAAATACTTTAGCTTGAGCACTTAAACTGGCCAAGGGGGGGAGAGCCAAGAGGGTCAGGAGGCTTAGGAACCCCCCATGGAAACATGCAGGAGCATAAGTTGACTACGGGAACAGTAAAAGCAGGGAGGGGCAGGGAGGTGAAGAACGTATAATGAGTGATATGGGAGGGGGCAAGAGCACATAGGAAAGGAAACCGGTGTGGGAGGAAGATACTGGAGAGGGATAACAAGAGCAGAGGGAGGGATGACTGTAAAACATGGAAGGTCATGCTAATGAATACCTGTAGCCTTAGAAATAAGGTTGCAGACCTGGAGACCTTGTTGGCAGATACAGACCTTGACATAGCAGCAATAACAAAGACATTGTACTCTGTTAATCATGGCTGGGAAGTCAATGTACCAGGCTATACATTGTTCAGGAGGGACAGGGAGGGTAAAAAGGGTTGGGGAGTGGCCCTGTACATCAGAGATGGTATAAAGGCTACAGAAGTTCAGGGAAGGCTGGGGAGGCCAAGGTAAGGTGGGTCATCCTGGAGCCAGAAAATAGAATAGCAATATACACGGGGTGATCTACAGACCTCCAGCATAGACGGAGGAAGCAGACAAGGAACTAGTGGAGAACATACATGACATGGCAGCTAAGGGCAAAATCCTGCTACTGAGGGATTTCAATATGCCTGATGTGAATTGAGCTACACAGATGGCTATTTCAACCAGAAGCACAGCCATCCTAGAATCCTGGCAGGGGGATGGATTTAGGCAGCTGGTGCATGAGCCAACCAGAGACAAGTCAATTCTGGACCTGGTATGGACCAAGGAATACAGAGTCAAAGAAATACAGGTGGTATGGCAGCTGGGGTCCAGTGGCCACCACATGGTGTGGTTCAGCATGGAGACATGGATTCAATCAAGCCATACGGGGCAAGAGTATTAGATTTCAGGAGGGCAGATTTCACTGAACTGGGTAGATGTATACAAGCAGTCCTGGGGAAGGGAGAGGGGGTGGAAGAACAATGGGAGAAACTGAAAGGAGCCATAGTGGAATAACAAACCAATGCATTAGGAAAGTGCCAAAAGGGAAACAAAGAAGGAAACCACTATGGTTCTCCAAAGAGGTGAGGGACAAAGTCAGGGCTAAAAGACTGAGTTTTAGGAACTATAAGGAGAGCAAAAGGTTGGAGGACAGGGAGGTGTACCTTGATTGTCTAAGGGAAGCAGGGAAGACTGTTAGGAGGGTGAAGGCACACAGAGAAGAGAACTTAGCACAGTCTGTAAACAAAGGAAATAAGGCATTTTATAGGTACATCAGTAAAGGAAGAAAAACTGGGTGGGATGGTAAGACTCAAAGGGGAGAAGGGAAAGTGTAAGGAGGGTGATCTGGACAAGACAGATATACTAAACAAATACTTCTGCTCAGTATTCGCTAAGGAGGGTGCGAGTGAAGGATCACAGTTGGGTTGCAGAGGCAATGGGGGGAGGGAAGAGATGAACACCAGTTCATTCACAGTAGAGAGAGTTCTAGAAGAACTCACACGCTGAAGGTGGATAAGGCCATGGGGCCAGACGGCATCCACCCGAGGTTATTAAAGGAGCTGTGATCGGAACTAGTAGAGCCTGTGTTCACAGAGTTACTCAACACGAGTGTTATTCCAGAGGACTGGAGGAGGGCACATGTAATCCTATTGTACAAAAGTGGCAGTAGGGATGAGGTAGGGAACTACAGGCCAGTCAGCCTCACCTCAGTGGTGGGAAAGATCATTGAGACTCTGCTGAAAGAAAGGACAGTGGCACATTTGGAATCCAGTGGTGCTCAGGATCTGAGGCAACACAGATTCACAGCACAAAGGTCATGTCAAATGAATCTAATCATTTTTTTTTGATTGGGTGACTAGGGAACTTATTCAGAGAGGGGCAGTAGATATCACCTACCTGGATTTCAGCAAAGCCTTCAACACCATACCACATACTGTAGAAGGCTGATTAATAAGATGGGTAGTCTGGGCATGGGAGACAAGGTGGTGAACCAGGTTAGGAACTGGTTAACAGACAGAAGACAGAGGGTGGTGGAAAATGGGGTACAATCTTGGGAATGGGGGTGACCAGTGGGGTACCACAGGGATCAGTACTAGGACCAATCCTATGCAATGTCTTCATTAGTGACATTGCAAAGGGGCTGAAAGGAAAGGTCTTCCTATTTGCAGATGACACCAAGATCTGCAACAGGGTGTATACTCCAGAAGGGTTCAAACAATGAAGAAGAACCTGGAGAAGCTTGAAAGATGGTCAGAAATGTGACAACTGAGGTTCAATGTAAAGAAGTGCAAAATAATTCATCTGGGTACAGGGAACTCTGGGAAGAGCTACAGGTTGGGGGGAGGAGCGGACTGTCACCAAAGAGGAAAGGGACCTAGGGGTCATCATCTCTGATGACCTTAAGGTATCAAAGCAGTGTACAAAGGCATCAGGGAGGGCCAGTGGCATACTGGGGTGCACAGGCAGGGGTATCACTAGCAGGATGTGGGAGGCGAGAGGTGGTGATGCCATTGTACAAAACATTGGTAAGGCCTCACCTGGAGTACTACATGCAGTTATGGAGGCCACACCTGCGCAAGGACATAGATGAGGTGGAGACTATCCAGAGAAGAGCAACAAAGATGGTGCAGGGCTTACACCACAAAACATATGAGGAGTTGCAGTGAGATGCTGAGAGGGAGGCTGCTGTATGCTGGAGTGTGAGACACTCATAGCAGGGGCTCAGAAGTGCTTAAAGCCAAGATTTGGAAAAGGTATGCTACCAATTACCTTGATATCTTGAGTTCTGAGCTCTTTCTCAATGGTCCTGTGTTGCCTGCCTTTTTTGCTGCTTCTGCTTTCCACATTTCTTCCCCAGGTTCAGAGTCCTTGGTGGGGTCAGCCCCCCTGGAGGAGTCGAGGTGGAGGAGGTCCCACGGGGGACTGAGATGGCCTGAGTAACTGGATGGCTGTTGGACTGTGGGACTACGTTGATCGTTTTGATTTGCTACTCCAATAGAGGTTGTTACCTTTTGCTTCCCTGCTCTCCTGAAACTGGCATTTTTAGCGGCTTACATGTACTCTGGAAAATTTAAAGCTGGAAGTCTCGGAGTAACAAAAAGAGTCGACAAGTGAAGCCGCTTACGGTTTTGTGTCTGGAAAAATCAGAAAAGCTGTTTGAAAGAGATTGGAGAGAATGACAAAAGTTAAAAATAAATATTTTTGTATTTTATTTATCTCTTTTTTATTAGTTAGCTTTGAGCTATGTTTCATAGGTGTTTTGCAGAGTACTTTTTTGTGTTTGATATGATTTTACGGTTGTTAGATGTTGATGTTTAGAATTCTTATTTTATTTTTCTGTTTTAAATTTTCATGCAGTTTTGCACTTGATTAACCACTTGATCTTGTATTTTTAAACCGTGCGTGTTTCAGCGTTTGTCTGCTCATGGTTCCAGCTCCTCTCTGCTTCAGCTAGTGTTTGGTCGCTTGTGAGAATGCTGCCACTTCAGTAAGTTATTTTAGTCTGCTAACCTGTTTGGGTTTCATTGGATTTGTTTTACTGATAAGCTACAGCTTGTTTCTGTTTGTTTTTTTGTGTATTTTAGGATTTGTACTTGGACTGCTCAGACAGAAGCTAGTTATATGAACTTCGGCCTTCAAAGTTTTGTCCATTCTTCTGGACCCATATGGCCTTGAGTTTGTTTTTTTCTTCCATTTTATGTATTTGATCTCAATGTGAGTGTTTTGGATTTCTTTCTTTTTTCGTCATTTCTTGCCTTTGTTTTTTTTTTTTTATATATAGTTTATGTTTTCCATTTTTACTTTTAAGATTCACTCCCTGACATCTGGCTCCAAATTACATTACTTGGTTAAGGTATCATTGGAGAACCTGCATTGTTGATGCCGGTACCAGTGACTACCTTGGGCTTGGATTCAGATTGTTAAGGCTATTATTTCAATTGAACTGAATGGAATAATAACAGAGAAAGGCCTGAAATAGTCCAATTTTATTGTATGTTATTCTTTGGTTATATTTTTTCCTTTTTGGTGGTTATATTATATTAGTTTTGTGTTTTTGTGTTTTGTATTATTTAATGACACAGCTAAAGGCTTATGATACCATGAAGCTTAGAAACGAGAAGGTTCTGGCTGGGATGCCAAAGAAACCTAGGGATAAAAAAATCACTGATTTTTATAGTGGCCCTGTGCATATTCCCTCAACTTCATCTCCTAAACAGAATGAAGCTGAGTTTATAGAGAGTCATCCTGGGGATTGCCTGATGAAAACTATCAGACATTTAGAATCCCAGAAAGTTATTTTAACTAAAAATATGACTTCTGTAAACTCCATTGGGGAAGATCGTGTTATTTATGTTACGGGAGAGGATCAAAGTATTGTAAATACTAATAGGGACAACTATTTTACAGAGTATGAAAACTTTGTAACACCATTTCTGAATAAAGGAGGAAGTGAGGAGGGTGGGAAGCTATTTCACAGCTAAACATACAAGCTGATATTCATACTTCAAGAGTTGTAGGGATGGGAATGGCTATAATTGTTCTAGTGATATCTGTGACCCCCATGTAAATTGTTATGCACAGACTACTAAGCTTTTAAGTAAACAGCTCTCAGAAATCAAAACTGCGCTGGTATGTACTAACCTACCTTTGGGTTCAGTAATGAAACAATATGAAGACCAAAAAGTACAGTTAAAAGAATTTGAAGACACAGTTAAAACTCTGGTTAGAAAGTGGAATGAGGGCAATTGTATAATGGAAAATAAACAAAAATCAATTAAGGAAATTACAGAGGAGATTGCAGAAACTAAGTATAGGGAGATTTATAACTTACAAGAGTGGAGACAAAAGAACGAGCATACTCTTAACAAAACTAGTAACAAGCAGGGTAAGGAGAAGAACCAGAAAATAAAAAATAAAGAAAAGGCAGTACAAACATTGGTGCAGAAGAATGAAGGTGGGAGATACATAGATACATAGATAGTGTCGGCAGATAAGGGCCTATGGCCCACCCAGTCTGCCCATTTGACCTTGTAAGTTCAGTTTGTTTTCCTAGAAGTCTGTTGTACCTTACCCCTGACCTCCAGAATTCCTTTATGTCTATCCCATGCATTCTTAAATCCCGTGATTGTTTTAGCCCCCACCACTTCCTCTGGCAGGGTGTTCCACTTGTCCACCACCGTTCTGTGAAGAAATTCTTTCTCGTGTTTCCTCTGAATCGCCCCTCCCTCCAACTTCATCCCATGCCCTCTAGTCCTGGAACATCTTTTTCGCTAAAAATCGTGGTTTTCCTGCACCCTGTTCCTCCCTGTAAGATACTTGTATGTCTCTATCATATCCCCTCTCTCCTCTCTCCTCCAGGGAGTACATGTTCAGTTCCTTCAACCTGTCTTCACAGGACTTGTGATGCAATCCATGCACCAACTTTGTTGCCCTCCTCTGAACCTTCTCTACCCTGTCTATGTCCTTACGTAGGTATGGTCTCCAGAACTGTACACTGTACTCCAGGTGGGGCCTCACTAGTGTCTTGTATAGCGGAATTATGACCTCCCTTTTCCTGCTGGTAATGCCCCTGCCTATACATCCCAGCATCCTATTTGCTTTACCTGCTGCCTTGTCACACTGTTTCCCTACCTTGAGGTCATCAGAGATGATAACCCCAAGATCCCTTTCCTGCTTGGTGCATGCTATATCCTCACCCCCCAACTGATATATTGTGCCAGGGTTATTGTGCCCCATATGCATTATCTTGCACTTCTTTGCATTGAATTTCAGCTGCCAAACCCCTGACCATTCTTCAAGTTTCTGCAGGTCGCTTCTCATTCTGTCTACACCCTCTGGTGTGTCTACTCTGTTACAGAGCTTTGTGTCATCAGCGAACAGTGAAATTCTGCCTTCCAGGTCCTCGCCATGTCACTGATGAAGATGTTGAATAGGACTGGTCCCAGCACTGATCCCTGTGGTACCCCACTGGTCACTCTTCCCTCTGTGGAGTGACAGCCATTTACCACCACCCTCTGTGTCCTGCCACCCAGCCAGTTACCTACCTACCCACCACACTACTGTCCTGCCCACACCCATATTCCCCAGTTTGTGTAATAGTCTTCTATGTGGCACAGTGTCAAAGGCCTTGCTGAAGTCCAGATAGGCCATGTCCACTGCCCTCCCTGATCCACCTCCCTAGTCACCCAGTCAAAAAATTCAACGAGGTTGGTCTGACATGACCTCCCCCTGGTGAAACCATGCTGCCTTGGGTCCTGTAGTCTATTGACAACCAGATGTTCCACTAATCTCTCCTTCAGTAGTGCTTCCATGATCTTTCCCACTACTGAGGTGAGGCTGACTGGTCTGTAGTTCCCTGCTTCCTCTTTGTTTCGCTTTTGTATAAGGGGACTACATCTGTTGTCCTCCAGTCTTTGGGTACCTCCCTGTTTCCAGTGATCGGCTAAACAGGATAGCCAGAGGTTCAGCCACCACCTCTCTTAGTTCTTTAAGGACCCTGGGTGCACCCCATCTGGCCCATTGCTTTATCAACTCTTATTACTTCCAGTTCCTTCAGGACCCTTTCTGGTGTAAAGGGACTTGTGTCCATTTCTGCCATTCTCACCCTTGTACTCCCTTCAGACCCATTACCTCCTCTTCCTCAGTAAAGACTGAGCAGAAATACCTGTTCAGTATGTCAGCTTTACTGCTGTCATCCTCCACGGCCCCCATCCTCCCTCTTCAGTCTCACTATCCCTCCCTTTGTCTTTCTTTTTCACTTATGTACCTGTAAAGGTTTTGTCCCTCTACCCACTGATTTTGCAATGTGTTCTGTCTGAGCTTTGGCTTCCTTACTGACCTCCCTGCCTCCTTTGCTTCTCCTGGTACTTCTCCTATCCCTTCTGCCTGTGTCTTTTGTATTGCCTGAATGCAATATTTTTGGCTTTCACTTTCTTTGCTACCTCTTTGAAAACCATAATGGTCTCCTCTTCCTTTTCCTCTTGCTAACCTGTTAATACATAATTCTGTTGTTCTTGTAATCCCCATTTTAAATACTGCCCACTGTTCCTCAACCCCTGATTCCTGTCCCATTCCCTTAATGCCTCTTTCAAGTATCTCCCCATTTTCCCAAAGTCTGCCCCCCTAAAATCCAGGATACGTGTTTTTGTGTGGTTTGGTTCTGCTCTTTCTGTTACAAGATGTGTTACAAGGAAAGATAGTACAGAAAAGGTGAATCGAGTGAGGCACAGAATGGAAAATTACCTAAGATTTATCTTAAAGGTGTCCCTAAATCTAGGATGGAAACTCCTTTCTCACTTATGGTGGCAGTATACAATATAATTAAGAGTGCCATGAGGTCTAAATTTATCTGGGAAGATCTTTCTTCTGCATTTAGATACAGGGCATTAACTGACAAAGCCATAGTCTGTCTGGTACTAAGGAATTAAGGAATTATGTAGTCAGGGATTGGGTGCTAAAATTACATAGTGATATACAGAAATTGGGTGTGGATACAGACATTACCTCTAGGAGTTTGGCAAGAAATATGATTTTGTGACAGAAATAGGATAGAGGACAAAGAGAGGAAAAAAAGTGTAGAGAAAAGAAGTGTGTTTCAACAACCAAATATAATTCAATATTTGTGGAAACCTCAGGTTGTGGAATGTGATTTACAAGCCTCCCCAGGGTACAATACAGTTATAAGAGGGAGGAAACAACAAGGGCAAAGGATAAATACTAGTGTTGTCTTTGAGGATACTACTGTATATGAACATGGATTACCAGAGTATATGAATTATGATATTTCCATGAGTTGTAAAGAAGTGAATTCTCCATCCTCAGTTTCATTTTCTAATGACACAACATCAGCCCTTCTTAGATTGAGTTGAGGATACCATCAGGCCATCTAATGAAAGGTTTAGGCTATCTACCCCATCCATTAGCTTTTTATCCTGGAACATTGCAGGTGTGAATGCAAAAACTGATGATGGAGCTTGGTTGGAAAAAAATTAAAATATGATATTATATTGCTCCAGGAGACCTGGTTAGAAGCTGATAAAGAGGTACAAATATCTGGTTTTAATAAGATCTTGATTCCTGGAACTAGGAATAATGAGAAGGGTAGATATAGAGGTGGCCTGATGGTTCTTACAAATACACAAAAGAAAATATGTATTGTGAAATCTAAATTTTCCACCTATTACAACTGGATGGTATTAGAAATAACTGCCAGAGAATCTGAAACTTTATGTACTATCAAATGTTTATTTTTCTCCTTCATTATCTATCTCTGAATGTAAGTGGCATTTGGATGTTTTAACTAATTGTTTAAATAAATACAGTATTAATATGCAAGATAAGCACTTGATCCTATTGGGAGATTGGAATGCACATATCGGATACAGTAATGAATTAGATCTCTTTGTGAATTTACAAGATATAGGTTATTATGGGGATCTACCAGTAATGAAATCTAAAACTAAGAAAGTTGATTATAAGGGTAAATTATTATTGGAGTTTATTGTGGAAAATAATTTATGTATCCTAAATGGTCGATCAAAGACAGATCATTTGGGTGAAATTGCCTTTACAACTAAGACTGGTGGCTCTATTTTGGATCAGCAGGGTTTTATTTAACTCCAAAAATTGATTAGCGTTTTGCTCATAAAAGTGCCAAAACATCATGAAAATGCATAGCACTTGCCTCACTGGGTTTAACAAATTTAACACTTCTAGAAAACCTATATAAATTCTTTCTGTACAGTTAGCATTGTCCCAAGAAAAAAACTGCTAATCAATTATTTAAAACCCTGGATCAGGCACTGGTTGATGTTGCTTTTTATTTTTCTAATGATATTGGTTTTGAAGTCTTAAATGAAAATTTTTCTGACCATTTCCCGCAGGCTGTAATAGAATATGAGGTTATATATGAAAAAACACATGATAAGATCAAGGAGTTAAGAGTCAGACAATCATATGCAACTTACACGAAAGAGAATAAGATGGGATCCTCTGATAAAAAATAACATTGATATTTTGCAAAAGGACATGTTAACTCTAAAATTAAAAGAAGAGATCTTAAGTGCTTCAAGGGATGAGATTTTTGAGCACTTTGAAAAATTAAATGTGCACTTCAGTAATAAAATGAGAACTAAAAATCGAATTTATAGACCAGAAGATTGGGCTTTGGGGAAAAACCCTTGGTATGATTATGAATGCCGGAAATATAAAAGGTTACTGAATAAAGTGGCAAGGCTGTTTAGAAAAGATATAGAGTTAATTTATAATAAAGCTCTACCATCTTTGAGAGGGGACTAGAGGACATTAATTAGACAAAGGAAAAAGGATTATAATGCAAAATTATGACTCTATTACAACTTGCAATTGATGGGAAAAACTCACAAGATTTTTGGAAGATAATTACTTATGCTGAACATGATCCTTCCAGAAATATAGAGGTGTTTATTCCTGAAGAGTGGGTTACGTATTTTACTGATTTATATAATGGAAATAATAGTGATCATTTTAATAAAGGATTCCCTTGGACAAAGGCTGAGGAAAATGAAGGCTATGAACTCTATAGTTTTACAATATCAGAAATAGAAAATGCTATCCTCACACAAAATAGAAATAAGGCCCCAGGTCTGGATGGCATTCCAGCAGAAGTATACCAGAATGATGTAAATTGGTGGTCAATGATTTTTAAACATCTTTTTAATTACATAAAAAAACTCAGAAGTCGTTCCACAATCTTGGACAGAAGCCAAAATAATTACTATTCATAAAAAAGGTGATTAACTTCTTTTAAAAAATTATCGTCCTATCGCCCTTCAAAATATTTCGGCAACATTTTTTTGCCCAACTTTACTTCATGAGTTGAATCATTGGATAAAAGAAAACAATGTTTTAAGTGACCGACAGTTTGGATTCAGAGAGGGTTTTTCTACTGTTGACTGCATTTATATCTTGGACCATTTGATCAGGAAATTTAAGAAAAACAAATAACCTCTACTTTTAGCATTCTGTGACAACCTCTGCTTTTGATAATGTAAATAGAGGGACTTTATGGGAGATTTTGACAGGTTTATGCATAAATAAGAAACTGTTGGCTTTGATAAAGCAAATATATACCAATATAATAATACAGATTAGATATTCCATAGATGGCAGAGTATCATCTCCTATTTTAATAGAGAGGGGTGTAAAACAGGGATGCTTATTGGCCCCTGTTTTATTTAATTTGTATACTGATCAGGTGGTGCAGGATCTTGATAGGCATGATACAGACCTTCCTAAGATTGTAATCTCTAAGGTCAATAGTATTATGTATGCAGATGATATTCTTCTTCTCTCTAAATCTACTATAGCTTTACAAAAAGCCTTATCATGGTTGGCTATTTCTCTTAAAAAGTTAGATTTAAGCATACATATCGGAAAATTAAAGATAATGGTTATGAATAGACCTAAGAAGTTGAATTATAAATGGTCTATAAATAATATGTTGTTGGAAGAATTAAATAGCTATCTGTATTTGGGTGTTTTATTGCCTTCCATGGATTTTAAATAATAATAATAATTTTATTTATATAGCGCCTTTCAGCGTGTCAAGGCGCTGAACAAATTAAAATCATAGATTCAGATTCCAAATACAAAACTTCAAAACATATAAAAAATACATCATAATAGCATAATAAATTATGATAAAATTCCAATCATACTAAAATTAGCTTAGTTATCTAAGAAGGACATTTAGAACTTGCATATTAAAATTAACAAAAGACGAGGTAGACAGATTATTTGGGGCATCAATAAATTTAGTAAGCATTATATAAATAATTCTGGTAGTGTATTGCTTGACATATATACAGCTAAAGTTGAATCTACCATTTTATATGGCTCTGAGGTATGGGGAAAAGACTGTGGGGCCCTTAACTTAGAACCAGTACAGAACGTATATATTAGATTTATATTAAACTTACCACAATTTGTACCAGCTGAATATTTAAGAGTTGAAACTGGTCTTATTTCCATGAAGTCAAACATTTTGGTAAGGCAGGTGAAATATTTTGCAAGGTTAAATAATAACAGAAATCTAAATGTATTCCTGAATTTATGTTACATGGAGAGTGGTGTGTTAAGTAGGTGTATATAAATATGGACATTGATAAGTGAACTAGATAAGGATCTGAGAGTATTTGGTTTGGCTGGTTTATTAGGTCTGGTTAATTATCAGGGATTAAGTCTAAACAGTGGCTTTAGTGAAGCTATAGAAAGCATTTATATTTCTAAACAAAATGATTTGGGAAGAATTTAATCTTCTCAGAATATTAAGAACTATAAGATGTTGAAAGTTGCACACAGGATGACTATATTCATATTTGTCAAACAAACCTTCACTATAAAACTATTTCAAACTTAAGATTTCATATAAATGCTGGATATTCCTCAGGTTTTTTTTAATTGGGAAATCTATATAAATGGCTTAGATTGTAAGGGTAATTGCCTAGGTAAATGGGATTCAGCATACATTTTGTTGGAATGTCAAAACTTAATATGTTTACATAAAAAGTGGTTAGATAAGCATCTTAAAGATTTATATACTGAAAGCAAGGAAAGGAAATTAAAGTTTCTTCTAAATACGAATGATGCACTGTTCTTTACAGTGTTGCACAATTTACAATAGCCTCTTAGATTAGAAGTGAATGGTTTATATAATGGTTTGGCATAAATTACTTGGATGTGCTGCTCATGATAGTCGATGTATGTGATTTATTTATTGTATTTATTGAGCTGTGCTGTGGTTTTTGCATTTTGTAATTTTGTTATATCTTATGATCTGTTTTCATATGTTTTGTGTTATACTTGTTGTAATACACATTTTTAACAATAAACTAAAATAAAATATGAGGAGAGTCTAAGGGACCTCAAAATGTACTCATTGGAGAGGAGACAGTAGGGGGGACATGATTGAAACTTTCAAGTACCTCAAGGGCATCAACAAGGTACAGGCGGGGGAGCTTTTCCAATGTAAAAAAAATACTAGAACAAGGGGGAACAATATGAAATTGGAAGGGGGTAGATTATGAGGTAATGAGAAGTTTTTCTACACAGAAAGGGTAGTAGACACATGAAATAGCCTGCCACAGGAGGTAGTGGAGGCAAGCACAGTGGATGGGTTTAAGCATGCTTGGGACAGGCACAAGGGAAGCCTGAGAGGGGAGGGAGTGATGAAAAGCCATTGATCACATAGGGTGAGTGGCCATATATAATGTATAAGGCCTACGGGCAGACTGGATGGCCCCAGTGGTTCTTATATGCCAACAATTTCTATGTTTCTATGTTTCAGAGCAAATGGTTTGATAATCTTTTATTGGACCAACAAGGATGTTACAAAAAGAACAAAGGGCTTTAGCTTTCAGACTAACAAGTCCTTCTTCAGAAGCCTAACGAGTGTTATTTAGAAAATCCCATATTATTAACACTTAGGACATGCAGAAAAAAACAGAAATCAAGTTTATTGGTTTAAAACAGGCCTTCAAAATTATTAAGGTGACATTGGAGAGCTTGAATACCTAAAGAGTGATTTCAGTTGAACCAAACTTAAAGGTCAAAGGTAGTTTCAAAATAACTGCTGGCAGTGAGTTACCGTGCATCATTTATGGATAAAAATTACTTAGGATTCTCTGCTCACGAAGTTACATGCCAAGTGAAGGAAACCTCCCAAAGACACATATTTCACAAGTGAGGCCACAATACATCACTCTGCTCAGAAAAGAACTTTTGATAATGAGATGACCCTTGAGAAAACAACTGCATGCTAAAAATGTAACATATAACCATGTAAAAAAATAATGAAAAATTAGTCCCAAAATGACAACATCAAAAATTATATTTACATGGCATATAGAATGATGAAAATGATGTATACCCAAAGTGAGTAAGTGTATTACACTGATGAAAGTACAACTGGCTGGAGATATATTCCCAACATACTCGTCTGAAAGCTAAAGCTCTTTGTTTGTTTTTTTTTTGTAACATCCTTGTGGTCCAAAAAAAAAAAAAAAGTATCAAACCATTTGTTCTGGATTTGTTCTTACTAGGATTAATACTGCATTAAACATTTTGTTCATAAAACACAAGCAAATTTGTTTGACATTATCTGGATTTTTTAAATTCATGCTGTACCAAACCTTCTAGATCAGACACTTCCAGATGTAATAGTATCTGCTGTTTCAGTATGCCCTCTAAAATTTTACCCATCACAGATGTCAGACTTACTGGTCTGAAGTTTTCAGGTTTGGTTTTATATCCTTTTTTTCAAAATGGGCACTACTGTAGCTTCCCTCCATCCCTGTGTCACCTCCCCTCTATCCAGAGAGGCCTGAAAAATATGAGTAACTGGTGGAACTAGCTAATCTGAAAACTTGCAGAGGACCCTAGGATGTATTTCATCAGACCCTGGTAATTTATTTATATTGACTTTTTTTAGTCTATCCAGTACATCATTTTGATTTCTTTTTATCTGACCAGGTTCTGATTTAATGTCCCCTCTTTTATGTTCCATAGTGTTCCTATTGAAGACTGAGCAAAAATACTTGTTCTGGATATCTGACATTTCTGTACTGTTTGTAAAGTCCCCCTCCTTATTTGTAAAGGGACCGGCATTATTTGGACCCTTTTTTTTTTTTTATCTTTTATCTAAGTGTAAAAAGTTTTGTAATTATCTTTTTCTTTTGCTGCCAACTTGATCTTATACTCAGATTTTGCTTTTTTTTTTTTTATTTCCTACTTGACATTTTTGACCATGTCTCTATATTTCTTTATCCCATCAATATTATGCCTCTCTTTGATATCTTTATAAAATTTACTCTTTTGTCTTATCAATCTCTTTGAAATTGGATTCAGCTACCCTGGTACTTTTTTATTTTTGCTGTATTTCATTTTCCTACATATATGATTTAGTACTTCTTTCCTTATTTTCTCTATCATAATCCCCCACATGGCATTTACTGATTTTTTTGTCATATAGAGCAATACTAGCTTTCATGGATGTGAAATCTGCCTTAGTGAAATTTAACACACTTGTGCCACTCTTTACTTCATTTTGCATCTCCTCAATTTTAAAGCACACTGTTTGGTGGTCGCTATTTCCAAGTTGACTGTCTACCACTACCTCCTTATTGTGCTCCCCATGTTTGTTAATATAATATCCAGGGTATTACTCGCTCTAGTTTTGTCATGCACTTTCTGCTCTAAGTCAACCTGATCAAGAACATCCAAGAATTGTTTCTTAGTGTTTGAAGTGGCCCTTAGATTTTCCCAGTCGATTCCAGGCAGGTTGAAATCTCCCATAAATATTACTCTTTCTGACAGGTGTATGTTTGCTATATGGTTTAGTAACAATACGTCACTCTCTGCAGGTATTGAGGGGGGCCTATAAAGTAGTCCTTGCTTTATTTTTGCTGATGCATGAGGTGATAATTTCAACTATAACAACTTTAAATTGTCCTGGTCCACTATAATCTCATCACATTTTAGTGATTCCTCTGTATATATGACTATACCCCCATCTCTCCTATGTACCCTAGACTTACAAACTAGGTGTACCCCTCAATGTTTTTTCCCCACATATCATCCTTTTCCCACCAGGTTTCTGTTATTAATGCAACTGGAATGTCATGAGTTTCTAGTAGTTGTTGACATTCTTCATTTATTTATCATGCTTCTAGCATTTATTAGGACACCTCGCCATCCTTTTTGAAGGCACTGACTGTCTTCTGGGGATTTATATATTTTCCTGTTAACTGACCACCTCCTTTTGCCAGTTTAAATGAAATGCAATGACATCATTCATTTCTTTGGCCTGCATTCTGCCACCAGCTTTATTTAACTGCAGTCCATTCTGCTTATATACCAATTTATTACTAAAGGTGAGGGAATTTTTCATGAACCCAATGTTGTTCAACTTGCAGAAAAGGCATAACCACATATTCAGTCTGTCTATGTCCAACTGCTTATGTCCGTATCTCCCATACACTGGGAGGATGCCAGAAATGATAATTTCCCCCTCCTTGGCTCTGACCCTTTTTACTATTTTGTGATAGTCTTCTTGAATGGATTCCACCTTACGTCTCCCAACATCATTCGTTCCTACATGCAATATAACCAAAGTTTTTTTTGTGCCTTCCATTAATCCATCCAGCAGTTTACCTATGTTAGTTATCTGGACCCTTGGGAGAGTTCTCCCTATTGTGTGCATTTTCAACCCTTTGCAAACTAGGGTGTCTATGCCTCTTGTACTGGAATCCCCAACTATAAGGCTATCTCCCTCTTCCCCCATATTGTGATTTTCATTTACTGTAGGTCCTCTTTATTAAGCATTTCTTTATTAGAACAGCTTTCCTTTAAATAATGAGTCGACGTCCACTAAGGAAACCAGAGGGGTCTTCAGAGTCTCTAGTTCTGGTCTGGGTACATCAGAGAAGCCTGTTGTTGGGCCTTCAGGATGGCTGGGCCCTGGTGTCAGGTCTGGAGCTTTGAGTTTACCTGGTGTCAGGTTATCTGTGCTCAGATCTGGTGGCACCAGGTTGTCCATCTGATGAGGTGGTGTTGTGGTGTCTGATTGCAGCTGGTCTGGCATCAAAGGAGGGGTCACTGGTTTAGCTGGTGAATGGTTTTCAGCAGGTGGAGGCAGTGGCACCAGCTTAGCCAGTGGATGAGCCTCAGATGACAGAGTCTCTGTCAACAGTGTGGGAACATGCGTTAGAGGAGGTGTCACCTGCAAAGGCCTCATAAAGGACATCAGGGTCTGGCATCGGGTGTCTGGCATCCTCTGTTTAAGTGAGAGAACCCCAGATTGAAGGGTCTGCTCCAGGTGTTTCTTCCCGATGTCAGGCTAGAAAGAACAGCCCAACAAAGAAGATATCCCAGTCAAGTGGGTGACAGGAGACCTCCTGCCATTCAATGAAGAGCTGGCTGCTCCCCTGGACAAAGACCCAGTGGTGTGCTGGAAGGGCGTAAGGTTCAGAGCATGGCCCACAGACCCTTTCCCCACATTCACCTCACCTGATGTCTGGATAAGGGTGGGGGGCTTCATCAAGGGTAGCTTAGAAGAGGATAGGGCTGATGAAAAGACAGAATCTGCTCTCCCACGGAAGTGGAGACTCAAGGGACGTGCCTTGCAGTGAGGAGACTTTGAACGGGATTCAGATCTGTGCTTCTTTGTCTCCCTGTGGTGGTGTATCCCATTGGTCTTTTTGTCCCTGTGGGAAGATGAGGATCTGGGGGTCAAGGAAGACGATAGTCCCACTGGGGTTTGCTGCAGGGCAGCAAGTTGTTGCTCCATGAGATGACTCTGTAAGTTCTTCAAGCGGCGGGTGTGGTGGTTAAAACTACAACACTGCGAGCAGGTCTCCAAGTCATGGCTAGGGTCTATGCAAACAAGGCAGGCCGAATGGCTGTCTTTCGCCAGAATTTGTTTACCACAAGCGCACTTTGATTTCAGCTGCTCTGATGTAGAAGACGATGAAGATATGCACTAAAAACTGTAAAATAAAGACAGAAACAAGAAACACAGAATTGCAGGAAAAATGGCAGTCAACTGGTAGCAGAAGGCATTTGTGGAGCTGATGTGCATGAGTCAATGGTGAAAAAAGAGCTGAAATGGGAGCTGGGGACCGCCCCCTTTATACCATTGGCTGATGTTGGAGGCGGTCTGACGTCAGGTGGCATTCCCTGCTGGGTACTGCTAGCTAGAATTTTTTCCATGGAATCCTAGTGTAACCTCTCACTCTTGCCTTTTTGCCAAATGACAGGTGGCATGCTGTTCAAGCTGACAGCAGTACCTGGTGGGGACCTAGGTTCAGGGAGGATGAGGTTACTCAGCACAGGGGTTCCTAGGTTTGGCTACTCTGGACAGGGGCACCCAAGTAAATCCGAACACAGGAAGCAAGAAATGTAATGTCCAGAACCAGGAATGGGATTCTACAGTGTGGCTTTTATTCACAAACTAGCTGAACACAACAAAGCATAGATGGACCCCCATGGGGCTACATTTATTAGTAATGCAGAATAGAGACTACAACACAGTCCACTGGAAGAATGAACCAATTATACTGTTTTCAGGCTCTGGACCCACCAGGCACACAGCCCAGACTTGCATGCGCTTTAGGTTCACAGCCTGACTGGCCCGGCTCCCCCGCCAGCCACTTGATTCACGGTCCATTTGAAGAATGAACCAATTATCTTGTCGTGGCTCCCCACACCACTTAGAGTCTGTGACTCCTAGAGAGATTTTCCCTTTTGCAACCGACGTCTGGGTACTCCCCTCATCACTGGCCAAGTGCATGAGGCAAGTAGCAACCACAGCAGAAATCTGAAGAGGTGGACCTGGTTACTAAAGATGGGGGTTTTGCCCACCTCCAGCTCCCACAGCCCATACCCGGCCATTTCTCAGGAAAACTGAAACTTCTGAATGTAGATTAATTGGTAGGTGAACTGTCGCATCCCCTCTACAATTTACTTGAAATCACACAGCACTCTAGCATTTGACACTACTCCATCTGTTTGACCTAGTCCTATAGACTTCCCAAATAGTAGCTCAATTCCTAGATTTCCTCACATGTCCCAGGCTGAAGAAACACATTTTTTGCCCTCTCATGTTAGAGCAAACACTCAGCCTTTAGTTGCAGGTGCCCCACAGGCGAATCACAAATCTTCCAACTTTTCAAATCAAAGACTGAACTGAAAATAGGCAGCTTTTTCTTCCTCCTGGCAGAATTAAGGGGATTGCCCCAGGGATCTGCATGGGTATCTTTACATCCCCCCCGGAGGAAGGGGCACTGAGACCAGAACAGCGGTCTCCACCACTTGACACTGACTCCTTCCTACTTGAAGGCAAAACTGGAGACTGAAATCTTCCCTTTGAAAACTCCCAACGTTCTATCTAACTCCCTCTGCTGCAGATTGCAATGTGGCTTATGCAGCTGCGAAAGTTATATTGGTGATGTCATCCCTCAGTCTCAGCTGAAACTGAGAACAGAGTTAGACAGTGTGAAACCTATTTAACTGGAGTTTCACAAGCTGCCTTCCCTGCCTACCACTAGGTCTTACTGGGATTGTAGTAACCCTGGGTAACAAGGGGTTACACTAGTGCCTGCTGGTATAGTTCTTATTGTGTAGCCTGCTGCAAGAGCTCCAACTCGGAGTGAGATCTCATGACTTCAAACCTCAACCATGTACTCCTACTCCCAGCCAGTCCCAAATCCACTATAATACTGACCCGTTTCTTTTAACAGTTTTTATTTTCTCCTTCTTATCCAGTTGTCATCCACCCTGCTGATTTATTAATTATATTTCTACCCCTCCAGTTTTTAACTGTATTCCAATTCTTCTTAACCCCCTCAACAACAGTTGATGACTTCCCCTAGAGGACTCATTATCTAGCCATCTACTTACTGCTGGGAGTGTCTTCAAGGTGATCCTCCTCTTGTGCCATCTCTTCCACCTTCACATCAACAAAATGGACTTCCTCCTCCCTCTCAACAACCAATAGCAATTGTTCCTTTGGGATGTTATAGCCTGCATATTAAAAAGGAACCAAGGTAATACTGACATCACTTATGATCAGAGCTAGATAAATAAGAAATAAAGCATGGCAGAGGGGGGTTATGCTATGGTAGTATACTGTACCAAGGTAATACAGACAGCATTTATAATCAGAGACAGACAGAGGGAGAGGTGGGTTGTCACAATTGGTTGGCAGTGGTGGGGTGATGATAGCGGACTGTGTAGCACACGGAGATACAGAGTTTGCCAGTGGAACATTTACCTTAGCAGATGCAAAACAAGCTATATAAAAAGGCAATACATGTGTACAACTGTTTTTTTCTTTTGCCAGTTAGCACGGTATAGTGTAGGATTAGAGCATGAGCTCCATGGAGTATGACTTGCTTACTGTGCAACAGCTTTACGAAAAGTGCCAGGAAAAGGGGGTTCAGCCTGAAGGTCTAAAATACACGAAAAAGGCAGACCTCATAGCTGCCCTCGTGGCACATGACCAGAAGCAGACAGTCTCTGGGGGTGAGTCAGGAACTGAGGCAGCAGACCCCCCACCAAACCAGCTTGATGCACTGCGACTGCAGCAGTTACTGCAAGACAAGACACTGGAGGCAAAAAGACTGGATACTGAAGCAGAAGCAAGAAGACAGGAAGCAGAGAAAGAACTGGAAGAAAAGAGACTGGCAGATAGACAGAACGCCAAGACAGAGAGAAAGAACATCAGGAAAAAGAGAAAGAATGCCAAGACAGAGAGGAAGAACATGAAGAAAGAGAATGACAGCACGAGGAGGAGATGAGGACCCTGCGCAGCTAGCAAACCGTGAGTAATGGTGGAGTGGGTTCTCCTCATGAAGCCAAAATTAATTCTAAATTGTTCCCACAGTTTAGAGAGGGAGATGACCTTGATCTATTTTTAAGGTAATTTGAGAGAGTATGTGACCAATTCCAATTGACTAAGGCTTCGTGGTCAACTTATCTCACACTCTTACTTATGGGGAGGGCTTTGAATGCATTTTCTAAAATGAGTAATGAAGACTATGCTGATTATGATAAAGTTAAAACAGTGTTGTTGAAACATTTTGAATCAACTCCTGAGGCTTATAGAAGGAAATTTAAGGAGTTAAAGAAAAGCCCAGAAGACAGTTACGTAGAACTGCAGGTTCAACTGTGTACTTACCTTGATAGGTGGGTGGAGGGGGCTAAAGCAACCACTGTGGAACTGATTAAAGATATATTGGTGGTAGAACAATTCCTTAAAATTGTACCAGAGGATATGCGTGTATGGCTCCTAGACAGGGCATGCACCTCCTCAAAAGAGGTGGCAGCAAGCACTGACATGTCCATGTCTTGGGGGGGCACACATGGTTATAAGGGATCCCATGGGGGGCAGCCCAAAGAAAACCAGTCTGCACCTCAGCCCAAAGCAGAACCCTCTGGTTCTAAAGGGACTCAAGAAATAGGACCCAAGAAATGTCATATTTGCAATCAAGTGGGACACTTGAGATATAACTGCCCTCAGAAACTGGTTATGGGGCAGAGATATTGGGGATGGGTGATCAAAATAGGACTGGTGTGTTTGTGGGGTGTGTCCAGCCTGAAGAACCACTCTCCTCTGATGAGAATCTGCATCCCATTGCAGTTAATGGAACAGTAAGGGGAACATTGTTTAACCAGGAGTAGCACAGAAACATAGAAACATTTTTGACGGCAGATAAGGACCGCTTGGCCCACCCAGTCTGCCCATTTCCCTGCCTACTGGATAAGTTGCAGATCCTAGTTAACCAGCAGCCTACTTCTAGCAGCATACTAAGTCGAAGCTTGTTTCCAGATGTAACCTGGGAGTACAAGGAAGTTAAGTGGCTTGCTCAGGATCACACAGTATGCACCTAGGTGGCTGTGGGATTCAAACCCAGGTCCCTAGATCTGCAGCTTACAGCCTTAACCCACTGTGCTATACTGCCTCCAACACAGGGACACAGGGACTGAGGGACACAGGCGCTTACCCCTGGTGAGGCAGGAACTCATCCAGGCAGAACAGATGTTGTCTGGGAAGTACTCCAGGATCTGGACAACCACAGGGCCAGCAGTCCACATACCAGTGGCTAGAGTCTTTCTGAGCTGGGAGGGGGGCCAAGGAGAAAAGGAGATGGGGGTTGTAGAGGACCTCCCTGTAAATGTGATCATGGGGAATGATTTTGACCATAGGGGAAAACTGTTGTGTGTTGCAACTCATAGTCAGGCAAAAGGGTGAAGAGGGGGTGATTCACAGTGGTCCAGCCACACCCTCAGCAGCTGAAGAAGTGTCTAGCCCAGGGAAGGGGCTGGCTAGAAGCAGCAGTCTGGAACACCAGTCACAAATAGAGGAGCCCACAGGACTTCCTTCTGAAGGGGTGCTGAAGGGGTGCTGGGAAGGGTCAGACAAGGGCAGCTGAGCACTGTGCAGCAAACTGACCCTACCTTGCAAAAATTGAGAGAAATAGCTAGTAGGGCTGAGGGTCCTCAGGAGTAAAGAGTCCATTTACTGGGACAATGGGCTGTTGAACAGAGAATGTAAACAGAGGAAGGGCTAGATGGTGAGGTGCTCCAGCAGCTGGTAGTCCCTAAGGTTCACTGTCAGCAGCTTTTGTCCCTTGCACATGATATCCCTGTTTCAGGTCACTTGGGAGTGAGGTGCACAAAAAAAAGCGGCTGACCAACAATTCCTTCTGGCCTGATATTGGCAAGGATGTGGCAAACTATAGCAGGACTTGTCCACAGTGCCAACAGGTGGGGAAAATGGGGGACAAGGCCAAGGCAGCTTTGGTTCCCCTGCCCATTACTGATAAACCCTTCAAGAGGGTAGCTGTGGACATAGTGGGGCCACTGAGCACCCCAATTCACAGTGGCAAGCGGTATATCCTGGTGGTAGTCGATTATACCACAAGATACCCAGAAGCAGTGGTCCTATCATCCTCTGAGGCAGTACCAGTGGCAGATGCACTGTTGGGCATATTGAGCCGGGTGGACTTTCCCCAGGAGATACTGTCGGATCGGGGTGCCAATTGCATGTCAGGGTTAATGGAGTAGTTTGTGGGAGAAGTGTGAGGTAAAAGCAGCTCAAAATCACCCCATACCATCCCCAAGCTAATGGTCTGGTGGAGCGATTTAATTCAACCCTTAAGACCATGCTAAGGACTTTTGCTGACCAGCATAAGAGGGACTGGGACAAATATTTGCCTCATCTCCTATTTGCATACAGGGAAGTCCCACAGGAGTCCACAGGGTTCTCACCTTTTGAGCTCCTGTTTGATCATAGGATGTGGGGGCCCCTAGATTTGATTCAACATGAATGGAAAGGTGACCGTGCCTCCCAGGGGAAGTCTGCTGTGGAGTATGTCCTGAACTTCAGGACCCACCTTAAGGAGCTCATGGGGCTTGCTCAGGAGTACTTGGCTACTGCACAACAGTGGCAGAAAGTCTGGTATAACCGTGGGGCCCAAGCCAGAGAATATGAGGTGGGACAGCAAGTGATGGCACTCATCCCTGTCTGACAGAATAAATTACAGGCAGCATGGGAGGGGCCATTCTCCATTGTCCAAAAGGTTGCTGATGTCAATTACATGGTAGAGCTACCGGACAGGATATGTAGGCGAAAGGTGTATCATGTTAACATGCTGAAGCCCTACCATGACAGGGTGGAATTGGTCCTCAATGTATGCAGTGCCCCAGAGGAGGAAACTGAGATGGATTCACTGGTAGACCTGCTTGCATCCTCTGTGGACAACCTTACACTCTCGGAACAGCTGACACCAGCCAAGTGCAATAAATTCTGGGTGTGCTGAGAGAATTGGAGGACATGTTCACAGGAAAATACCACAGCAAAATCGTATACCATGATGGCAGAGCACCATGTGGATACAGGGACCCAGGTTCCCCTGAAACAGTCTCCCTACAGGGTACCTGAGCACGTTAAGCAGACTGTGAAAGAGGAGCTCAAGGAGATGCTGGAACTTGAAGTAATCCATGAATCTAGTAACCCCTGGGCATCACCCATGGTACTGATCCCCAAAAGGGACAGCACCACACGATTCTGCGTTGACTACTGGAGGCTTAATAACTGCATGCAGTCCAACGCCTATCCCATGCCCAGAACAGGTGAGACCCTTGAGCGACTGGGGGGAGCCAAATATCTGACCACAATACACCTAACCAAGGGCTACTGGCTGGTACCTCTGACCCTTGCAGCCAGGGACAGATCAGCTTTTGTCACTCCATTTGGTTTATACGAATTCAAGGTAATGCCATTTGGAATGAAGAATACACCTGCAACCCTTCAATGGCTTGTGGATCACATTCTGTCTGGGGTAGGTGAGTTTGCATTGGCTTATATGGATGATATAGCCATGTACAGCCAGACCTGGGATGAGCACATCAAGAATATATGGAATGTGTTCCACAGGCTGAAGAATGCAGGTCTGACCATCAAGGTGGAAAAGTGGCAGATAGATATGGCAAAAGTGTCCTACCTTGGGCACCGGGTGGGTAGCGAACACATCAGTCTGGAGCCTGCCAAGGTTGATGCCATCCTGGCCTGGCCTACTCCAACCACCAAGAAACAGGTCATGGCATTTCTGGGGATAGCAGGGTACTACCGAAGGTCTGTTCCTCACTATAGCGATCTGGCTACACCCCTGACAGACCTAATCAAAAAGGGAAAGCCAGACACAGTGAAATGGTCAGAAGGCTGTGAGGTCACTTTTCAGGAGCTAAAGAAGGCTTTAAGTGGCCCAGCTGTATTGGCCAGCCCCAATTATAGTCTAAAGTTTATGGTCCATATGGATGCCTCAGATCATGGGCTGGGGGCCGTGCTGAGCCAAATTACTCAGCAGGGGGTGGAGCATCCAGTTGTGTACATCAGCCGGAGCCTTTTGCCCAAAGAGGAGGCATATGCCACAATCGAGAAGGAATGCTTGGAAATAGTCTGGGCCCTCCAGAAACTGCAGCCTTACCTATATGGGAGAGAATTTACTGTGGTCACAGACCATAATCCCCTGATATGATTTCATAGGACAAGTGGGCAAAATGGAAAACTACTATGTTGGAGATTGGTACTGCAGGCATACAACATGACCATCCAGCATCACAGTGGCAAACAAAATGCAAATGTGGATGGACTATCTAGACAGGGCTAATGGCATGGCTGGATACTTTGGGGCACTTCCCAGTAGTTGCATGAGCGGCTGTGTCAGTAGGGGTGGCCCAAGGGTCACGCCTTCATCATCTGGGGGGGATGTGACAGAAATGGGAAAGGAGGAGTTAATGTTTGGATTTTCCAAACACATTTTTTTAGCAGTATGGAAAAAAAATACTCTCACACAAGCTGATGTTCCATACCCTGGAATTCTCACTATCCTCCCTAGCTGCTAGATAAGAGCTGGGTCATAAATCTCGAGTGGACATGCCCACACACAGGCAAGTTTAAAGGGGTTGGTTCACTCAAATATAAACTTAAGGGTAAAAGGGAATATAATTGGTCACTGAAAGGTGTTCAGTCTGAGTGGGACAATTAAATATATACATGGTAGATGGCTGGTACATTCAAAGGGGGACTAGGCATTACCTATTCTCAAGAGAGTATATAAGATGCTGAAAGACAGTGAAGAGCATTCTTCTTACTCTTGAAACTGGAGGGAGAAACCTAAAATTCGAGCCTACCCTTTTAGCTATGTCCGTGGGGAGCTGGCAGTTAGCATAGGGTCCAGTGTTCTCTTGAAAGGACAGGGAAGGGTAAGTTTAATACTAGCATATTGCGGTAATAGCCTTTTTTCTGTTATTTAAAAACATCTGTTTACTTACTTTTCCTATATCAGCGTTATTCTCTTGTGTTGCAAATAGATATCCTGTACTGCTCTGTTCACTTTCTGTTAAGTAAAAAGCTATTTATTTACTCAACAGTTGTGACTGTGATGTCATTTTTCTAAAGTAATACATGGTTTCCACTGACTGAGGTAAACTGTGTTTAGCATCCGCCACCTGAGAGAGACACACTACCAGATTCTGATTTGTGCAATTGCACATTTAATTATTCAAGTTTGTAAACTTGAAGGTGGGCGCTGGACAACTTTCCAGCTGGTGGCAGCAGATATCCAAGGACAGACACCTCTCTAAAAGACGTTCTAGCCCAGAGGGAGGGGTGGGTTGTCACATATGGCACTGCCCCCACCATATCACTCTCCAGGATTGACATCCTTCTAAATTCCTTTTGCTGCTTTGCTACCAACTCCCCTCCCTGTACTCACCATTGCTCTCTTCAGTCCTCTCTTTCTCTCACCCCTCTATATCATAGAAAACTAGTCCACTCCTTGTCTTTCATTGCCCAATACTGGTTCGGGACTCTTCTGTCTTATCTCTCCTCTTGCCTATTCCCTGCAGTTCCTTCCTCCTATCTCTGCAATGCATGAACCTCCACTCCTTCTTTCTCATATAGCCCCGCTCTATGGCCAGTCAATATGCTTTCTCCAAACATCTTCCTCTCTGAAGGAATCAGCTCTCCCACGACTTTCAGAATTCTCACTCCTACCCTGCACTCAAATGTCTCCTCTGACTCCTTCCTGCTTACCTTTGCTCATGTCCCTCCTTCTCCTCTGTCTCCATTCCACCTCCCTTTCCAGAACCTCTGTCTGACCAATAATTCCATAGCTCCTGTCTGGGTTCGCCCTGTTGCTCTTTGCCCTCAGACCCCCTGGTTCAACAGGACCCTGAGGGAGTTAAGAAGAGTAGTGAAAAGGTTAGAGAGACGCTAACGTAAATCTGGTCTGATTGATAAATTTAGATTGATGTCCCATCATAAGGACTATCAATCCGTGGTTGTCTGTAAGAAGGCACGAGTTCCTGTTCAGGGAGATTGACTGGCTCAGCTCTTCCATATTGTGGACAGGCTGTGCAATCCAGTCCGTCTCCAGCATCAGGGAGCTTTTTCACAAGACAAGACAAGTGTGATAAGGTTGCCGATATCAGATCAGAGATCAGTGCAGCTAGCTTGAATGGTGATCGGTGGCAGATTACAGCCACCCAGTCTGCCTGATTTGACTTCAACCAGTTGGCAATTGTGGACGTTATGAAGATTATCCAGAGCATGTGACTAACTTACTGTAGTACAGACCCAGGTCCAACACGCCTCCTGGTGGGGTGCGTAAAGGTCATCGGACCAGTCCTGGCTGAGATCGTTGGGTGCTTGTTACAGACTGGGGTGTTCACGGATACCCTGAAGGAGGCAGCAGTATGCCCCTTATTGAAGAAACCATCTCTCAACCCTGACTGTCTCACCAACTACAGGCCTGTCTCTAACCTGCCTTTTGTGGGCAAAGTTATAGAGAAGGCAGTCATGCTGCAGCTCACGGAGCATCTTATCACCTATTTTATCTACAGTCCTCTATAGTCTGGTTTCAGGAAGAGGTATCGTACTGAGACAGTGCTGGTTTGGGTACTTAATAAACTCCTGATAGCCAGGGGTCAGAAGACTCATTCCATCTAAGTCCTCCTTGATCTCTCTGCAGTATTTGACACCGTGGACCATGAAGTGTTGCTCGAGAGTCTGTGGTTATTCTGTGAACTGTCTGGGACAGTCCTCAGATGGTTTAGATGTTTTCTCACTGGCAGGATGCACAGTGTAGTCCAGGTTTTTTTCCTCGGCCCCTAATGCCCTGCCATGTGGAGTACTGCAGGGTTCTGTGCTGTCACCCATGTCATTTACAGTGTATATGCTGCCACTGAGAGACATTATAAGGTGATGTGGGTCGAGTTTTCACTGCTACACAGATGATACTCAGCTGTACATGTCCTTTGCACCTGAACAAAATGACACTGTCTCAGTCTTTAATAACTGCCTCTCTGAGATTCAAGACTGGATTAGTGCCTATTTGCTCAGGGTAAATCTAGATAAGACTGAGGTGTTAGTTGTGGACCCAGGTAATCAGGTAGAGGGATCATTGGCTAGGCAATCCTCTAGACTCTGGCTAGGAGGGAACCAGCTGTTGACCTCTGACCAGGTGCGGAATCTGGGTGTTGTGCTTGATGATGAAATGACACTTAAGTTTCAAGTGTCAGCCGTTGACAAGACCTCTTTTTACCATCTAAGGAACATCGCTCGGATAAAGAACCTTGTCCCACCTGACAATCTTCCAACCTTGGTCCATGCCTTTGTGACCTCTTGTCTTGATTACTTCAATGCCCTACACCTAGGGCTGCTGGGTGTGGACCTTTGCCGCCTACAACTGGTGCAGAATGCAGCTGCCAGATCGTTGACTGGCTTGTCAAGATCTCGCCAGGTCACACCTGTGCTTTGTGGATTGCACTAGCTGCCGGTGTGGTGGAGGATCACCTTCAAGGTCAAGTTGCTGACCTACAATGCCCCACACGGGCAGGGATTGTGCTATCTGCATGACCTCCTATGCCCTACCACCCCCTTCATCCACTCTGTTCTGCAAATGAGGGATTGCTGGAGATTCCCAGGGTCCATTTGACTATGTCCGGAGCTAGATCTTTTGCCTTTGTAGCACTGACCTGTGGAATTCTCTACCTCGTCGGATTTGAGTGCCCGTCCATCGAGGCCTTTAGATCTGCCTTAAAGACTTACCTTTTTAACTTTGCCTTCTGTGAGGTTTAACCTTAGCCAATTTTATATTTTTATATTTGATTTTAAGTATTTGTTTTTATGATAGTTGTGTTTAAATTGTGATCATGTACAACACCATGATCTTTTGGAATGGCATTTTATAAATAAATTTGCTTTGCTTGCTAATAATTTGGACCGATTAATTTGGGCTACTGTAACTCGTGTTTAGTGTAATTTATGATGTATTTTAAATTTTATTTTGATGTCATTTGAATTCTTTCTTTTATCCTGACTGTACTGTATTTGTTCTGGTATTATGATCTCTGTATTCCCTATGAATGTATCATTCCTACTCCCCATGTCACACCTGGAAACATGTCTCAGCTCAGTGTGAAATTCCCGGTTACCAGATTTTAAAAATCAGTCCGTCAATACATGCAAACATACTACATACATAGAAATATAGAATCTGAGGGCAGATAAGGACCGCTTGGCCCACCTAGTCTGCCCATTTCCCTACCTAACAGATAAGCTGCAGATCCTAGTTAACCAACAGCCTACTTCCTCCTACCCCCCCCAGAATTGCCTTATGCATGTCCCATGTATTCTCGAATTCCCTCAACTGTTTTTGTCTCCACGACCTCCTCAGGAAAGCTGTTCCATGCATCTACAACCCTTGCTGTGAAGAAATACTTCCTCACGTTACCACTGAGCCATTTCCCCCCTCTATCTTCAAATTGTGCCCCCTTGTTCTTGTACATCTTTGTTTCTGAAAGATGTTACCCTCTTGGACTTTGCAGATTCCCTTGAGGTACCTGAAAGTTTCTATCATGTCTCCCTTCTCCCTTCTTTCCTCGAGGCTATACGTACTAAGCTCCTTTAGTCTTTCTTCATATGTCTTCTGGTGCAGACCCTGCACCATTTTGGTTGCCCTCCTCTGGACAGCCTCCACCGTGTCTGTCTTTGCAGAGATGGTGTCTCCAGAACTGCATGCAACACTCCAGATGTGGTCTTACCAACTGTCTGTACAGAGGGACAACAACTTACTGTTTTCTACTGGTGATGCCTCTACCTATGCATCCCAGTATCCCCCAGCTCTCCTTACTGACTTTTCACATTGCTTGCCCACCTTTAGGTCATCTGATATGACTACTCCCAGGTCCCTTTCCATTTTTGTTGTCAGTATCTCACCCCCCCATTGTGTACTCGTCCCCTGGGTTTTTGTTTCCCAGGTGCATTACTTTGCACTTCTTTGCGTTGAATCTAAGTTGCCATATATCTGACCATTCCTCCAACCTTGCCAAGTCCCTTATCATTTCCACCCCACCCTGTGCATCAACCCTACTGTAGATCTTTGTATCATCTGCAAAGAGACATACTTTTCCTTCCAGTCCCTCTGCAATTTCACTTATAAAGACATTAAAAAGGACCGGCCCCAGTACTGAACCCTGTGGTATCCCACTAGTAACCCCCTTTTTTCACTGTGGACTCCATTTACTATTACCCACTGTGTCCTGTTGTCCAGCCAATGTTTTACCCAGGCTACCACCCTGGGAGCCACTCCCAGACTAGCTAATTTATTAATTTTTGTCGAGACTGTGTCAAATGCCTTACTAAAGTCTAGGTAGCCATGTCCACAGCCCCTCCCTGGTCTACTACTTTGGTCACCCAGTCAAAGAAATCGATTCGATTCGTCTGACATGACCTTCCTGCTGTGAATCCATGCTGCCTTGGGTCCTGTGCCCCACTGGCCTCTAGGTACTCAACAATTCTTTCCTTCAGAAGTGCTTCCATCATTTTCCCTACCACTGAGGTTAAACTGACAGGTATGTAGTTTCCTGCCTTTGTCTTGCTCCCACTTTTGTGAAGGGGAATCACATCTGCCCTCCTACCGTCCTCAAGTACCACACCATCCTCCCATGATTTATTAAAAAGGGTAGTCAGTGGTGTTACTAGTTCTCCCCTTAGTTCTTTTAGAATTCTGGGGTGAATTCCATCAAGCCCCATTGCTTTATCCACCTTTAGTTTTAGGAGTTCTTTCAGAACCCTTTCTTCTGTGAAAGGACTAATATCAAACCCCCTATCCAGAGTGCTTCTATTGACTGCATTAGGTATCTCTCCCTGCTCTTCCTTTGTGAACACTGAGCAGAAGTATTCATTCAGTATCCCAGCTTTTTCACTGTCACTCTCTGTCCAACCACCCTCCACTTTATTCAGCCTCAGTATCCCTGCCTTAGTCTTTCTTTGCTCCCTATTGTACCTATAAAGGGTTTTATCCCCCTTCTTAACCAAGTTAGCTATCTTTTTCTTGGTTTGGGCCTCTGCTATCCTGACTGCCTTCCCCGCTTCCTTCTGCTTTAACTGGTACAGTGCTCTGTCCTGCTCCATCTGTGTTTCCTTATACTTCCTGAATGCTATCTTTTTCTCCCTAACTTTCCCGGCCACTTCTTTTAAGAACCATAGTGTGTTTTTCTTTCATTTTGATTGGTTTATTTGCTTCACACAAAGGCTTGTTGCCTCTGTGATGGCAGTTCTGTTTTCCCACTGTTGCTCCACCCTACCTTCTTGCTTGTTTGCTTGTGCTTTTCTGAGGCACTCTCCCATTTTGACAAAATCAGCCCCCCTGAAGTCCAGTACCTTCACTTTTGTATGGCTTGACTCTACAGCTAAGTTTATCGTGAACCACACTGTTTGGCGATCACTTGTTCCCAGATGGCTACCCACTTCTAGATCGGAGATCCTCTCTGTCCCCATTTGACAGTACCAGATCTAAGATTGATCCTTCGCAAGTGGGTTCCAACACTAGCTGTCTGAGGCATGCCCCCTGTAGGGCATTGAGAATGGCCCTACTCTTGGAAGTGACTGCAGCAAAGGTACTCCAGTTAACATCTGGCCATATTCAGGTCCCCCATCAGAAATATCTCCCCTTTCTCTGCCATCCTAAGGATGCTTCTATCATCTGGAATAACATCAAAGAAGCCACCGGGGAGCAAGCTAAATCGTCCTCGTCAGTACTCAGCATTAATGAAGTAACTACTCTAGACCAGAAGCTCATTGCTGATACTTTCAATTACATATTCTCAGACCTCAGTGCTGTTCTCTCACATGGCTTTTTCGATGATGTTGACACTCCGGCCTCCCCAGCCACTTCCAGCCACCCTCCCTTCTACTTTAAAAAAGTAAAAATGCATCAAGTCCGCAGCTACGTTACCAAAGCGATTTGCAACTCCAGATCCAGCAGTGACTCCATCAACCTCAAACTGTTATCACTAACCCTTGAAGAGGTACTCCAGCCTCTTACCAAGATTCTTAATCTCTCCCTCAGCCACAGCCAATTCCCTGACATATGGAAATCTGCCGCGGTAACCCCAATTCATAAAAGTGGTGACAAAACAGTTGCTGAGAATTACTGTCCTATTTCCATCCTGCCTCCACTCTCCAAAGCCCTAGAACAGATTGTCTCTGACCAACTCACCGACTTCCTAGACAAACACAACATCCTGTGCAAGGAGCAACACGACTTTAGAAAAGACTATAGCACCACCACAGTGCTACTTGAATTCACTGGAGCAATCCATCACTCACTTGATGATAACCATCTCATTGGATCCACCTTCACTGACTTAACCAAAGCCTTTGATAACGTCAACCACCATCTCCTACTTGCACAGCTCTGACTAACAGGGCTCTCATCAAACTCTGTCAACTGGTTCAAAACCTACTTAGATAACTGCTCCCAAAGAGTGAGATTCGATGGCACACTCTCAGATCCAAGACCAGTCAGGTCCGAGTCAGCAGGGCTCAATCTTGAGCCCCTCCTATTCAGTCTTTTCTTGAACTCACTACCAGAATTCTGCCCTGCACAGATCCTTCCACGCTTGATAATGCAGTCATCCTAGCATCACACCATGATCCAGTGCATCTACAAGGCAACTCCAGGAGGCCTTCTCACAGTTGAAAACTGGTTAGAAAAACACAGACTTATCCTTAACCAGAAGAAAACAAAGACTCTGCTCTTCTGCAGCTCCCACAGCAAATTCAAACATTATCAGCTCCCTACTAGAACCAAGCAAGGATTCACCCTCTAACAAGTTCATACCTTCAAATACATTGGCCTCACCCTCGACAGCAATCTCTCCTATGTACCACACATCAACAATGTGGCTAAAGCTGCCAGTTCCAGGATGGGCCTCCTTTTCCGTCATAGGAAACACCTTACCCCAGAAGCTCTGTCCACATTGTCCAGAGCTCCATTATCAGTATCATTGACTACGGTCTCATCATCTATGGATCTGCCACAAGCTCCTCTCTCAAGCATGTTTCCACTTCCCTCAATCAGGCCTGCCATCTGGTCACTGGTTCCCACCGCCTCACCCACACCTGTGACCTCTATTCCAACTCAGGCTGGCTGCAACTGAACAACCGAATCAAATACCAAACTTACGTAACAGCCAAGAAAATCATGATGGGAAAACCCCACAAGGTCAGCTCCTCTCATAATCTCAAAATTAATAGCCGCATCACCAGGAGCTCTAAGCCTAATCCTTCAAATCCCCCACTGCTGCATGTTCCAAGGCCAACTGTCATTTGCATACAGGCTCCGAGCTGGCTGAACGATCTCTCTAGTGACACCTTCTCCACTGGAACGCTTGAGCACTCAAAACAAAGCTCCGCCTCCCTAACTGGCACCAACATCTGTGTTTGCACCACTTAATCATCTCTGTCCCCTATTCTATTTCTGGCCTCACAGGTGTCTGTTTTGCCCTCTCTTCTAGCACTTACCTCTCCACTACAACTTCTCAAGCACTTGCTCTGTGTCTGTCTGGACAAGGCCCCTCAGCTGCATCACCCTGCCAGTCCATGCCAAAGCCACCCCCCCGTCCCAGCCCTTTTCCCCTCATGCCCTATTCCTCCTATTGTTTCCTGGGTAGTTCATCTCTTTGTCGGATTTTGTCAACCAAATATTACTGTCTTTTACCATGTACTGTGCTAACCTTACTATGTTCCTGGTCTGTCACCCTGTAACCTGCCTGTTGATGATTACCTGTACTGATGATGTGAAACCTTTGTAAAAGAGCCTTGGCTCAAAGGTATTTGTAATCCTAGACATAAAATAAATAAATAAAATAATTTCGTTGTCCATTTCCTCCCCCTGAGACGGGTGTCTGTATACAACCCCTGTGCGGATTGTGGTGCCATTTCCAGTCTCCAGGATGAACCACAGTGTCTCCTCTCCTCCCTGTTTACCCTTTAGTTCTGTTGCTTTGATCTCTTCCCTTGCATACAGAGCTACTCCTCCTCCTCTTCATCTTCTACCCTCCCTGTCCCTCCTGTAGATTGTGTACCCTGGTATGCTGACATCCCAGTCACTGTTCTCGGTGTACCTTGTTTCTGTGACTGCCACGATATCCAGGCATCTCTCTTCCATCAAGGCCAGCAGCTCAGGGAGCTTGTTACCTAGACTATGGGCATTAGTACTCATTACCCTCCATTTTTTGATGGCCTTATTCCTTTTTGCCCCATCCCTGCCATTACTGCCTTTGTCTTTTTCTCCATTTACCCCTGCTCTTCTCCCTATTGACTGCTCTATCTTGGTGTTTACCTCACTAACAACCCTGATTTTTTTGGGAAGGGCCTAGGATTTCCCTTCTCCTTTTCAGTGCCCCCCCCCCCCAGCTAGTTTAAATGCTTGCCAATGAAGCATTTATTACCTAGGATCCTGGTTCCCCTCCTGGACAGATGCAGACCATTGCGCCAGTACAGGCCTGCATCCCTCAAGGTGGAGCCCCAGTCCCCAATGAAGCCAAATCCCTGAGCTCTGCACCAGTTTTTCAACCAGTCATTGAATCCCATGGTGTGGAGTACCCTAGCCTCATCCATGCCATAGACAGGTAGCACTTCCAAGAAAGTTACCGTGTGTGCTACTTGTGCAAGCCCCTCCCCAACTCCACAAACTCCTGTTGCACTGCTCTGATTCCATTCCCAGCCAGGTCATTTGTCCCTAGGTGGATAATGATATCTAGCTCACTCCCCTTTGCAGCTGCTCCCACGTAAACTAGGGAATAAACTACTCTTACCAGCCAACATTAGCTGAAGTACTGTTAGAACTTGATCAATTCTTATCTAGAAAACAACTACACTGTTTATAAAAAATGTACTCCTCACTGCACTCCATCCAGACATTTGTACACATCTGAATTTGTTTTTTCTCACCTTGCTTCCAAAATGAGGAGTAAAGTACTCATCCCAAAAAATCTTATCTGAAGCCCTGACTTTCCATAAAAGTAGATCTTTGAGGGGACCTCAGTTATCAGGTCACACCATAGAAACTTCGCCGTCAGTGAAGCAGGATCGACATGGAAGACCTTCAGCAGCACAACTGGGGCTGTCGACATCACCAACCATTATGAGTGGCCTCACTCCCTCCTCAGTTCTTTCCCCCGGAGACAAAGGGAGCATAGCACTGGCCATGGGGGACCAAGGGGAGAGAGAGATGCCCAGACCTATATGAAAGGCTAGATACACCAGACAGTCAGTTCCTAGACAAGAGCCCCAAGAAGGGGGGGATGGTGGGAAGGAAAGCAGATCTGATGACTGAGATCCCCTCAAAGATCTACTGTTGCACTAAGTTCTTACATAACTGCTCTGTCTTCTTTGAGGGTATCTCAGTTATCAGGTTACACTGTAGGAACAAGTACCAAGCAGCGATAAGTGAAAAACAGTCTGGGAGGCTGGATCTCCTTAAACTTAAGACAGGAGCCCTTGTAGCACATCCCTGCCAAAACCTGCATGGGCTCTTGAGGCAAAGTCCAGATTGTAATGCTTGGTGAAAGTGTGGCTTGTACTGTAGGTGGCAGCTGCACAAATATCAGGGGCTGAGACCCCTTTGAAACAAGCCACCGAGGTAGCCATACCTCTGCTGGAATGAGCTTTGATAGCATCAGGCAATTCTTTGTTGTACTTGTAGCAGAACAGAATGCAGTTAGTTAACCATTTGGATAAACATTGCTTAGAAACTGGAATGTCCTCTCTTTCTGTGGTGAAAGAAACAAACAACTGCTTAGACTTTCTGAACTCTTTAGTTCGAAGCAGATAATACCTCAAAGTTCTGCGCACATCTAAAGTAATGAGCAGTGCTTCCTCTGGATTGAACATATATTCCTGCACTCAATGTTGTCTCATTACTTACATATTCCTGCACCCCTGTCTATACATGATTACATATTCCTGCATCACCGTTCTCTCCATACTAGTAGTATACATATTCCTGCACCCAATGTTTTCTCAATACTTACATATTCCTGCACCCCTGTCTATACACAATTACATATTCCTGCACCACCTTTCTCTCCATACTAGTGGTATACATATACATATTCCTGCACCCAGTGTTGTCTCAATACTTACATAGTCCTGCACCCCTGTTCTATACATGATTACATATTCCTGCACCACCATTCTCTCCATACTAGTGGTATACATATACATATTCCTGCACCCAGTGTTGTCTCAATACTTACATAGTCCTGCACCCCTGTTCTATACATGATTACATATTCCTGCACCACCATTCTCTCCATTCTAGTCATATACATATTCCTGCACCCAATGTTGTCTCAATACTTACATATTCATGTACCCCCTGTTTTCGCCATGTTACTACTCCTGTACTCTGTTCTATACATACATACATACATATTCTTAAACTCTTGCTCTTAACTTACTGACATATTCCTACATCTTCTGTTCTCCACATACATACATATTCCTACACTCCATTTCTGTCCATACTTGCATATTCTTATACCCGCTGTTCTCTCTATATTTCCATATTCCTGCACTCTTGTTCGCAACATGCTATTCCTTCACTCTATGTTCTCTCCATACCTACATATTCCTGCCCTAAGTTCTCTCCTTCCCTCCTTATCCCTGCTTGCCATTTTCCCAGTGCTTACATATTCCTAAACCTCATGTTCTCACCTTGCTATAATATTCTTGCCCTACCTACTCTCACCATACTTACATATTTTTGCACTGCCTGTTCACTCCATGCTTACATATTTCTACACACACACACACACACTCCGGTTCTCTCAATATTTACATATTCCTACACCATCTGTTCACTCCATACTTACATGTTCCTACACAGTCTGTTCTCTCTGTACTTACAATTTCCTGTACCCCTCTTCTTTCCATACTTATGCATTCCTACACCCCCATTCTCTCCAAACCTACATACTCCTGCACCCCTGTTCTCTCTCAGTAATTATATATTCCTGCTCCACATTCTCTCCATATGTACATATTATACTTGCATATTCCTGCACTCCCTGTTCTCTCCATACTTACATATTACTCCATGCCTTTTCTCTCCATACTTGCATATTACTCCGCGCCTGTTCTCTCTACACTTACATATTCCTACACACTCTGTTGTATTATCAAAAATAATCCCACACTCACCACCACTTAATAACGCTGCTGGAGAAGTATGCTGGCATGCAAATATCTTTATTTTGTTGCACTCTCTCCTGATCGAACACTCTGTTGTATTCATACCTAGATAGTCCTACACCCCGTTCTCTTGAAAATTACGTATTCCTGTACCTCCTGTTTCTATACTTACCAATTCCTGCACCCTCTGGTCTCTCCATACTTATATAAACCTGTATCCCATGTTTTCTCCATGCTTACATATTTCCACACTACCTGTTCTCTCCATATTTACACATTCCTGCACACATTGTTCTCTCCATACTTACATATTCTTGTACCCGTCTTCTCCATACCTTCATATTCCTACGACCCTGTTCTCACTTACATATTCCTGCCCCTCCTGCTCTAGCCTTATGTATATGTTTGCACTCCATGTTCACACCATGCTTATATATCCCTACACCCCCTATTCTCTCCATACTTGCATCTTCCTGCATCAGCTGTTCCCTCCATGCTTACATATTCTTGTGCCCCATGTCTCCATACCTACATATTCCTGCATGCCCTATTCTCACCACACTTAGATATTCCTGCACCCTGGCTCGCTCCATGCTTACTTATTCTTCCACCCTATTCTCTCTAGTTACATATTCCTGCACCCCCATTCTCTCCATATCTACATATTCCTGAACCCCATTCTCTCCATACTTATATATTCCTCCAGCCATGTTCTCTTTATACTTGCATATTTCTATACACACTGTTGTATCCTTACCTAAAATCTCTGCACCCCGTGTTCTCCCCATACTTGCATATTCCCAAACCCTCTGTCCTCTCCATACTGACATATTCCTGCACCCCTGCTCTCTCCATACTTCCATATCCCTGTATTCCAGCTCTCTCCATACTTCAATATCACAGCACCCCCTGTTCTCTCCATACTTGCATATTTCTGCACCCCTGTTCTCTTGATGCTTACATATTCCTTCATCCCATTCTCTAAATGCTTACATATTCCTGTATCCTTGTTATCTCCTTCTTTACATATTCCTGCACTCCTGTTCTCTCCATACTTACATATTTCTGTACCCCTATTCTCGCCATACTTTCATTGTTGCCTCCATATTAACATAGTCAGTTATATAGACTGTTGGTTAACTATGATCTGCAGCTTATCCAACAGGTAGGGAAATGGACAGACTGGGTGGGCCAAGTGGTCCTTATCTGCCGTCAATGTCTATGTTTCTAAGTTTCTGCATCCCTGTTCTATCCATACATATTCCTGTACAGCTATTCTTTCCATACTTCTATATCCCTGCATCCCCTGTTCTCTCCACACTTACATGAACACAGAACGTACCCTCCTGACTGTGCATGCTCCCCCTGCGGTGCAGCTTCCACTTCCACTACCACCTGCCTCACCCTCCTCTAGCTGCAAAGAACCTCATACTTGAGCCCCCTGACCTGGTGCACTCCCCTTGCAGTGCACTTTCACTACCACTGCCAACTGCCTCACCATCTGCTAGCTGCGAAGAATCTCAGATCTGAGCCCCCTGATTGGATGTTCTCCCCCTGCAGTGCAGCTTTCACTACCACCACTCGCATTACCCTCCACTATCTGTAAGGAATCTCAGATCTGAGCCCCCTGACTGGGCGCGCTCCCCCTATGAAGTGACTTTCACCATCACTGCCACTGGCCTCACCCTCTACTAGCTGCTTGGAATCTCTGACCTGAGCCCCTGACTGGGCACGCTCCCCCTGTGGTGCAGCTTTCACTACCACCCACCTTACCCTCTGCTAGCTGCAAGGAATCTCAGACTTGAGCCCCCTAACTGGGAGCACTCCACCTGTGGTGCAGTTTTCACTACCACTGCTGCCTGCCTCACTCCCCGCTAGCTGAAAGGAATCTCAGGTGCGGCCCCTCCTAAGAGTGCTGTAGGCTTTCAATTTTTGGTGCTCACTTGCTACTGCTTGTTGGATGTCTGCTTTTGTGGTGAACTCCCCTCCTGATTGGCTTCTAAAGCATTCCTAAAGAACTTTGCTGTTAGCTATAGTCCCAGCCTGGTTTTAAGCTTTTCAGCTATCTTTTCTTACTCCAAACTTTCTCCCATCACTCTTTAATTCCACTAACTGCACTTTGGGCTCCACCCAACAGTCCAGCTCATCCAATTGAAACTCAGCAGTATCCTCCTCCAAAGGTCAAATTACAATTACTCTGCCTGTACCACCTCATATAGTGGCTGCTGCCCATAAATTTAGCAGCTCTGTCAGTTGATTAATACTAGTGGTTGTACCCTCCTTACTTTAAAACTGCTTCTTCCACCCTTCTTTTTAACGCTTTACGGCATCCCTGCTGCATTAAACTCCCAATATGTCTTTAGCCTCATTGCTATATTCACTGCTTGTTATGTCTCTGTCTTATAGATTGATCATTGTTCTCCTCCTCGCACTCTGCCTCCCCCCATTCACTCTAACTCTGGTTCCCTCTCCCAAACTGCCTTCCCCCACCAGCCTTATTATGTTTCACCCCTGGAGTAAAACCTTGCTGAGACTCCCTCTCCCACCCTTGTTACATGGACGCACTACCCCTACTGCCCTAGTGCATCTCTCTTACCCATAGTAACCTATTACACCCCAATTCACTTATTAAAATGTCAACGTCGCCACCCCATTACATGTCTAACTGGAACTCCGCCCTGGTATGAGTTTGAAAATTCACTTCTTGATCATCACACTCCAACTCTTATCTTTGGGTGACATCAACCCAAAACCAGGGCCATGCCCTCTGGGCACCCCAATAACAGCATCTGTAACTGCTGGCCCATCCCATAACAACCCCCTTGCCCTTTTCTGTGGCTTAAAAATGTTATACCTAAATATCAGGGGCAATGTGAGGAAGTATTTTTTCACAGAGAGGGTGGTGGATGCATGGAACAGCCTTCCTGAGGATGTTGCAGGGTCTAAAACTGTGGGAGAATTCAAGAATACATGGGACAGACATAAGGCAATTCTTGTGGGTGGTAGGAAGAACTAGGCTGTTGGTTAACTAGGATCTGCAGCCTATCCTGTAGGTAGGGAAATGGGTAGACTAGGTGGGCCAAGCGGTCCTTATCTGCCATCAAAGTCTATGTTTCTATGTTCCCAAAGGTAGACCTACTCCAGCCACTAGCTGTTTCTCAAAACCCTAGATACGATCATCCTTACTGAAACTTGGCTTAATAATACAGCGGACACCTCCCCATCCATCCCTGGTTCACTATTTCCTGGCAAGACTGAACTGGTAGGGGTGGAGGTGTGGCAATTTACATCTCTTCAACCATTCACTTTACCTCTATCCTTTCCACATCAGTCCCTAAAGCCTACAAGGCACTTATCCTAAAACTATCCCTCCCATTCTCCATACCCATATATATTGCTAGCACCTACTGTCTCCTGGGTCTCACTCCTCTGTTATCACTAATCTCGTCAGTAACATAGTCTCCCACACCCCTTCAGGTGAAATATCTATAATGGGTGATTTCAACCAAATATTGATTATCCCCATATCTTGATAAAGCATGGAAGGATATTATTGCCCATAATTTAGTGCACATTCATTCTTGGGCCAACCTGTATGAATCATAAAACTGGTAACTATTTCCTAATCAACTAGGCCCTCTCATCCCATCTCAATAGGGTTATTATATCTAGCTTACTATCAGATGCCCTCAGTGACCACCACATGACCGTTATCATACGCAGAATCCACAGGATTAAGACCCCTCACAAAATCCTACAAATCTGATCACATAACTCACCAAAGTAAGTCACACAGAGGGTGACTGGTGCTGTTGACTACCAATAAACAACAGTGATAAAAGGTCAGCATCCGGTCAGGACATATTTAAAGTGCTTTATTTTAACAAAGTGCGACAGTGCAAAATGTTTTGACTCACCGACATAGTGTCAAAAAGCAGGCAGGCTACAAAAAACAGTCCTACATTTCACTTGGCTAACTACCAAACTTCATCAGAGATGTGTTGCAACAACACCAACACCAAATAGTGTAAAATACATGTGCTTATGTGTTATGATGACTAAAGTGCTTCTACTTACAATTTAAACATCATCAATGTGGTTCCCATAGCAGCGGCTGCCTATCCTCTCTGTAGAGAGTGATTAGTATTAATGATTAGCATGTTAACAAACAAAAAATTCATTTTACCTCATTATATCGTAACAGGGTCCCAATACAATAAGGTGAGGGTTAAATCATTTTCCACTTATCCTACTAATTTCATTGCTCCTTTAGCTTTAATATTTAGGTCAAATGTTAGTTATTTATTCCTCAGAGTCAAAAGAGAATTGGGGTGTAATTCTCACTCCTTACAGTCAGCTGCTATGAAACATGTAGTATTGGGCCAACACTGCATCTCAATATTTATTTAGTTGTAATTTTAGAGTTGATATTCACAACTATATGTGGTACATTAATGAAAAAATACACATATACATGGTTATTTATCTACAAATAGTTGTGAATATCAACTATAATAATAAAATGTTACATGTTTCATAGCATCTGGCTATAAGGAGTGGCAATTACTTCCCATCATTCTCCCTTGAGTCTGAGGAATAAATAATTAACATTTGATCTAAATATAAATGCTAATGGAGCAATGATGTAATATGCCAGAGTTAGAGGTTCCCCAGAATTCCCTAATAGTCCCCAGTTTTCCCCAGGTGCCTAAGCAAGGTGCCTAGTTCACCAACTTCTTGTCAAAAAAAAATTGATTTTGTATGCAGCATAAGCAACAATGGCTTGGATGAAAAGCTGAGCTGAGTTGCTCATACATAGCATTCCACTCCAACCATTCTGGAATCAGAAGTTTAGTTTTAAAAATGTTAACTGTTTTTTGGAGTAGCTCCTGCTGGCTGTGGAGAAGGGAGGAGGTTAAGGGCTTACCTGTTGTTTGAAGCCATTCCTCAAAGGCCATTCTATGTGCCTACTCTGATTCAGCTGGTGAAAACACCAGAAGAGTTCTGGTGCCATCGGTGGTGCCACTGGGGCAAAACAAGAAGAAAAAGAGATGTCTGGTGCGACTGTTGGGCTGAGAGCCCCATCAGTTTGTTATTTTTATTATTTTAAAAAGTTTCCCCAGTCCCTCACTGGCGGCTTTGCCAGAGCCGCATCACCATTTCTCTGTCGGCATTCCAGAGGCCCCTGAACGTCCACCGCACTGACTGCAATTGCTCTCCCGCCTCCCCGATCCTGCCTCCTGTGGTCCCATTCCGGTGTGGTGAGTCGGCAGCAGCACCCGGGTTGTGCTGTCCACCCTTAGAGCAAAAGACTGTGTTTTCCTTTTATTTATCTAAAAGAGTGCAGTAGGCGCAGAAGAAAGCGGCTGAGTGCCACAGGAGAATCGGGTCAGAAGGACCCCTATTTCATATTCAGGAGGGCGAGGGCCACCAGTTAAGGCTGAATAGGAGGCCTTTTAAATATTGATTAAAGGAGCAGGACAAGTTGGAGCAGGGAGGAAGAGAGTGGCAGCAAGGCCCAAGGGGAAAGAAAAGAATTTAAAAGGGGCCTAGCCAAGAAATGGCCCAGGGGTTTTGGAGGGGCACAGTAAAAGGGAACCCCACTGCATTTAGAAGGGGCCTTGTCCAAGTTAGGCCCATAGGATTTAAAGAGGCGCAGTAGCAGGCCCAGATCTTAAAGTGGCCCAGTAAAGGTCAGTCAGTCTAAAGAATTAAAGGGGAAATCCAGGCCCATGAGTGTTGTTTCAAGGGGCAAGTCAGGTCCACCACTGTATTTGTAAGGGCACCAGGCACATTGGTAATAAGGGCACCAGGTCCAATAAAGTGAGGGCACCAGGCCCAGTGGTAATAAGGGCACCAGGCCCAGTAAAGTGAGGCCATCAGGCCCAGTGGTAATAAGGGCACCAGGCCCAATGAGGGTGCCAGACCCAGTAAAGTGAGGGTACCAGGCCCAGTAAAGTAGGGGTACCAGGCCCAGTAGTAGTAAGGGCACAAGGCCTAGTTGGTTAAAAGGACAAGCTTAGGCCCACTGCTCCCACAGGTCTTAAAAGGGCAAGTCAGGCCCACAGGTGGGAATGGCCCATCCAGTATAAACAGACCCTGGTCAAGAGAAGGCCACAGAGATTTAAAGGGACAACACAAGACCCAGGACCTGTAGCTAGCCATTTAGGCCCACAGATGTTATAGGGGCCCAGCAGTATACGCAACCCCAGAGGTAACTGAAGCCTAGGTAGCCATGTTAGCCCCACATGCAAAAGGGGGTTTGGTCAGACATCTGATTGTATAGCCTTCCAGAGAGCCTATTCCACACTGTAGTGTTTCCACAGTAACAGGTGAACCTGATTTAGCTAGAAGGGACCCCGTTACAGTTAGGTCCACCAGAGCTAGGGTTAAATCAGGAAAATAAATTGCCTGTATATTTACTGTGGTCTGGACATAAAAAAAAAAAAAAAATATATATATACCTTGACAGATGCCTTGAGTGACCACTCGCCTGTATTCGCCATCTGGAAGAATTGTACGAATAAAGTCCCGCCCAGGATTATTACCTCTAGGGACTACTCTAACTTCCGCCCTGACCAATTCATTCGGTATTTAAATGGTATTGACTGCAGCAATATAAGACACCTTCCCAGTCTGGAGGATGCCGTTAAATTCTTCCAGACATCCCTCACGAGAATTATGGACCTTTTAGCCCCTTTGAAAACCCACAGAGTAAAGGGAAGCTGCTACAAGTGGATCTTGCCTCCTCTAAAAGCCCTGATGTCCACCCGGGACAAGGCCTGGAAAAAGTACAGGAATTCAAAGCAACCGGGGGACTTAGCTGCCTACAGGGCCCTTAGAAACCAATGTAAAAAGGCCATTAAGCTAGCGAAGAAAGCCTATATCACCAACCTCCAAAAACTAACCTTGGCAATCCAAGGCTTTCTGGACGCACATTAATGAACTCCTCAAAGGGAGCATTAAAACTTCACCCAGCTCAATCCTGGCTAATGGGCAACTAATCTATGAGGATCTCTCATTGCTGAGACCCTTAACACTTACTTCACGAACCTGGATGGCCTGGCGGGGACCCCCTGACATGAGTAGTAAGCGGTTTCACAACTGCCCCAGGACCTTGATGCCCTCTGTTTCACCTGAGGCTGGTCAGGAAAAGGAGGTCCTACCACCCTTAAATCCCTACACTCAAGAGGATCTGGGGGCCCTGACGGGATCCAAACTAGAATCCTCAAAGAGGGAGCCCCAGCTTTAGCTAAACCCCTAACCTGGCTGATCAACCGGTCCATAACAGAGGGATCAGTACCCAAGCTCTGGAAACAAGCACTAGTGATTCCCATACACAAGGGAGGATCAGCAGAGCCCATCGAGAACTACAGGTCTATCTCCTTGTTGTGTTCCATAGCTAAAGTACAGGAGAAGCTAGTCTACTCCCAACTCCGGGACTACCTAGAAACCCACCGGGTAATCTCCCTATCTCAGCACGGGTTCGGGGCTAAGCATGGAACGGACACTGCGCTAACTAAATTCTCAGCTGAAGTACTGGGCAATAATGACAGAGGGGTCAGCACAGGGGCGGTCTTCATTGACCTATCTAAAGCTTTCGACCTGGTAAACCACAACCTCCTTCTACAAAAATTGCGCTCTCTTGGCCTTGATACTCACTCACTGGGATGGTTCAAGAGCTATCTCTCCGAACGCACCTAGAGGGTTAAGTGGGAGGATAAAGTCTCTAAGCTAGCTCCACTTAAAGAAGGGGTACCCCAAGGGTCAATCCTCGGCCCCCTTCTCTTTACACTGTTCATTAATGATCTGCACAAACACTGCGGGAGTAGCAGCGCCATTCAGTACGCGGATGATGCAGTCATTTATAGAGCCTCCCCTAATTTACCTGAGTTGCAGACAGCCCTTCAAGAGGACATCCACCTGATGGAGGACTGGCTTTCTCTGAATAAAATGGTTCTAAACACTAGCAAAACGAAGGTAATGCTCTTTGGCCCTAGATCCCTGGGAACAGAGAGGTCACATCACCTACAACTCCAGTCCAGGGGGGGTGTAAAACTTGAGGTGGTCACCTCCACCAAATACCTTAGCCTTACCTGGACCAAGGTTTCACATTAAAGAATCATGTAGATCAAATCACCAAAGCCATCCATGGGAAACTAGGCATCCTTTATAGACTAAAGGACCAGATCATCCCGGAAGCTAGGGTAGCCATTGCCACAAGTGTGCTCCTCCCAAAGCTCATATACGGGGCCCCGATCCTCCAGGGCGTGGCCGCGATGGAATTAGGAAGGCTGCAGACCCTGTACAATAAGATAGTCCGCTTTGCCACCCTGTCTCACCCGAGGACTCACCACTGTGAGGCCCAATCCAGTCTCAGGTGGCCGTCTCTTGATGCTCGCCTCGCCTACCCAACCCTCTGCCTTACATATAAGATACTGGGCCCCTCACCTCCCCCTAGCCTGGTTGGGCTCGTCAGGGTGAAACCCAACCCACGGTGCCTGCGCTCATCAGGCCAATCTCTCCTCGAGGTTCCCAAGACAAGGACTAAAGCCGGGTCTAGGTCCTTTGCGTACACTGCCCCTTCCTCCTGGAACAACCTCCCCTTGGAGGTCCGGGAGGCTGAGACTGTTTCCAGCTTCCAGACTATGCTTAAGGGACACCTGCTCAATAGAAGCATATGTCTATGCCACAGTACCTGACCATGTTCAGCCTCCTGGGCAGCTCATTTGACCTCCCAACCTCTACCTAGGCAGTATAACGGTCCTCCTCTTACAGACGGGGTGCACTTATGTCCCTAATTTATCCCCCTTCCAATCCTGCAGACACAGCAGCACCCTAGGACTATAGGTGCTGCTCGCTATTCCAGAGCACTTTGTATCTAATCAACAATTGGTGATGCTTAATGTTTAATGTACTCATTATTTGTAACCTCTATGTCCTTACAGCCTGTATGTCTTCCACTACCTGGTGCCTGTAAACATATGTACTCATACTGTTAAAACTATCCATTCTCCAGACTGTACTGATCTGTTACCTGTATGTTGTTGTTTCACCCGGTTCGCCCCTGAAAAAGGGACCTCTTAGGGCCCAACGGGCCTACCCGGTCATCAAAATTCAATAAATAAACAATAAATAAATAAATATATACATATACCACCACAGTAGGAATTGAGACTTTGCATTTGCCTGCATTATTATTCATCCTACGAACAACACTGAGTGTCAGAACTGTCTTACATTGCTTTGTGCCAGCATTTCAGTGCTGGAAAACCACCTGAATTGGTCTTCAACAATCTTTGGAGTCACTTCATCCAGGTGCAGCCCTGTCAGCCTCCACCTACTCTTCAGGAATCATCTTCCAGTGCATCCAGAGCAGCCAACAGCAACTCTACGAAGAGCCTTACCGCAGTAGTCTTGAGGTTGCTTAGTACTGTTTGTTATTTTCCTCTTCCAGTTTCCCAGTATGGCCTGGCTCAGTGCAAATGTCTGACATCCATTTCTTGTTTGCATGTCCGCAGCAGAGTACCATTCGACTTGTCAGTGTCAGTTCTCTGAGTGACGTTCGTTTTGTTGTTTTAGTTTGTCCTGGCTCATCCGGCCGTAGACTCCAAGGTTGGTTGCAGTTCGATGTACGATTTACTGTTTTGGTGAGTGCCCTTGGCTCATCCAGCCTTGGGACTCAGAAGACCAATGCACTTCAACACCCAGAGGAAGCATTTGCCTGGAGTCCAAGAGTGGTCCAGACGTCCCAGTCTAGTGTGTGTCTTCAGTCCAGAAGAAGTGCTTTCCTGGTGTCTAAGAGTGGTCCAGATGTACTGGTCCTTCCGATCCTTCCAATCCAGTGTGTTCATCAGTCCAGTGTGCATCTTCAGTCAAGAAGCAGACTGCTGGTTATTCTTCTTCTTGTTCTTCGTCTTTTGCACTTGGTAATCCAGAAGCGGATTGGGGTCAGGTGGTTTGCACTGCTCCTCCCTTCCGGGCAGTCCAGAAGTGGACTGCAATTAGATCTTGTGTTCCTTTCAGCAGCCCTCAGTGGGTTCTTAGCCGAAGAAATCTCTCACGCAATTTCTGGCAACCCTGGAGAGGTGGGGTGTGGCCAAGAACTCGTGGTCTGTTACATCCTCTCTGAATCCTTGAGTTTCCTAGAAAGGTGTGCCAATCTATCACTGGAAGGGCAGTATAGTGGCACCACATTGTTGCTCAATGAGAAATTAGATGTGCACGAACTGCCAACAATCAGTCGTATAGACTATTCTTACTATATATAAAGTGATTGTTGCAAAATCTTAATGTTAGGCAGAGGTGCACCTCGGGGTTAAAGTAGACATCTGAGCATAAGTAAGACACTCTTACAGCATGTCTGTTACAGCTGATTGATTCACTTGTCAGACGATATTATCATATTATAGAGTTCCGGGAAACATAAGTAGAATGCTCTTACAGTGTAGCTGTTACAGCCCAGTAATTCAGTGTTTCATTTATATAGAGTGCTAGGATAGGCCTCAGGGCAGTGGAAAAATAGTAGTTTATGTTACAGTTTTCCTTTTCCCTACCCTGTTGTCAGTTGCCAAATAAACTAATTCCCTTGTCTAATTATGCCTCCTGCCTCTCCATTTTGGTGAAGAATTACAGTATATCACTTCGCCAGATAGGAAAAGAACTGCCTTACCACCAGGGTGGGTGTATTTGAACAGCCTGGCATTGATTTCTTTGGCTCACTTCATCTGGCGTCACGGAATTACATGATTCACATCCATTCTATCCACTCTTTCTCCTCCTTCTCGGCACACTTCACTGAAATTAATAGAATGAGTGGAAAATGATTTAACCCTCACCTTACTGTACTTGGGACCCTGTTATTCTGAAATTCGATATGCTTTATTAACATTATATGACCACAGTAGAGTACATAAGGCTGAAAACAGAGCTTGTAGACAGGAAATACTCAAACTTTAAGCCTTAAGGTTACATCGGCTTTCCTATTTTATCAAATGTACTGTCCCTCATCTACCCCTCCCTCCCTCCTCCCATCTATAACAAGACATGCCTCCCAATGAAACCCTTCCCCTCCCGCTGGCATATGATCTACTAGCAATGTTCAAATTTAGGCACCTGATAAGACAAGAGGTTACTCAGACCCCTTTATATGGCCATATGTAGACTTCGCCTTAATCATATTGCTGGGTTGATGTTGTGCTCCAGGCGCTGGCTACTGAAAGTAATGAGAAAGGATCTAAATATGGAGGAAGTTGCAAGTATTATTTAGAGATAGAGTATAGCATGTAAAGTTTACTCCATTTTTTATCAAAACTGGAGGGAGTATGCCTTAGGGAAGTTATTATCTTCTCTATTCGAAGGTTGGATCGTAATTCATTGAACCACTTGGAGTAAGAAATAATGGTGGAGTCCTTCCAGTGTTTCAACCCCAGTTTTTTAACTGAATGTGAAATGAGGGACATGCTACATCTTCTTTCTCTAACTGATACCTACGAGTAATCTCCTATGATGCATATCTCTGGTATAAAAAAGAGCTTCAAGCCCCAATAGGGGGTCAGATTTGGCTTTTATTTCATGTCACAGTGGTTTAATTATGGGGCAGTCCCAGAGAAGATGAAGCAAGGTACCCTCTTCTTTTCCACACCTATTACATTCTGGATCCTGTAATCTGCTCATGCCGACCAATTTAGTAGGGGGTAAAATAAATATTATGCAGTATATAGAATTGCATGATATGCAGTTTATCATTGGATGTGTAGGAGTATATGGCTTGCCAAATTTTATACCAGTGGAACTCTCTGGTTGGGAATTGTTCCACCCAGTATTTGGACACTCCCTGGGGCTCTGGGAAGATGGCAGGGTACAAAGCAGATGTTATCTGAGATACTGCATGAGGATGCCAAACTAAATTATGAAGAGAGATAATAAGATCAGACTGATCAATGTCCCAAGTGCCTAACCCCAATTTGGCAATCAGGAGGTGTCTTATCTGGAATCCTCTGAATGACTGTCTTGTTGGGAGATTAAAGGCAGGTAGGAGTTCTGGGGTGGATTTAATTTTCCCATGATCAAGCAAGTCAGATATTTTAAGCTCCATGGAGGGGAGTCCATCTCCAGGTTTCAGACACTGCCCCTCTAATCTGAAGTTAGGGTTAAGGTACAAGGGTTGTGCAATGTCTTTGCTATTATCATATTTGAGTGCTTTACAGAGCTGGGCATGCACTTTAATAGACATTTGGATCAGCTTATCATTAAAAATGGAGGAGCACACTTTTGTGGAGGTGTATAGTAAGCTAAGAGGGGAAAGTCAACTCCCTCAAATTAAATGTCACTCAATTTGCAACCAAACCGGTATAAATGGAGGGATGGGTGGTGGGGAGACAGGAGCTAACCACTGCAAGTACTTGGCTATATGATTTGCCAGAAAGTAATGAAAGAAATTTGGAAGTTTAAGACCTCCCTGCTGCTTGGTTGCCCTTAATCGCCCGTACGACCACCTTGTTTTTTTAGTCCATAAAAATTGGGAAATTATTTTATGAAGTCTTTGGAACCAGGATAGGGGGAGGTGGAAGTTAAGCATGTTTAAGGGATAGAACACCCTAGCGAGGATGTTCATTTTAATTACATTTATTCTTCCTTGTAAAGAGAGGTATAATGGGGCCCATCTGTCAAGGTCCTGGCTTATAATCCCCAAAAGCATATCCAGATTAAGCTTTTTAACTTGAAACAGCTTTGGTGTTAGTGTAAGCCCTAAATATTTAAGTTGGAGCAACCAATCTAACTGAAGATCTGCAATTTGAGAACGACAAGTGTGAGGGTTTAGAGGCATTACTGCTGACTTTTCTTGGTTTAAGTTGTAATTAGAAACTGTCCCATAGTATTCTACGATATCTAACACTGCAGGAAGCGTGGATGCCAGGTCTGTTATATGCAGCATGATGTCATCCACATATGCTGATAAACGTAGGTTCAATTCCCCGACTTGGATGCGTTTTACCAAAGGGGAATTTTGAAGGTGATAAAGCAGTGGTTCCAAATAAAGATTATAGAGCATCGGGGAAAGTGGACAACCTTGGTGTGTCCTGGAATGTAGAGGGAACAGGCCCGAGTAAACCACACTGCAACAGATTTTTGCCATGGGGTTTGTGTAGAGAACTTTTGCCCATTGAATGAAACTACTTGGGAATCCAAACTTACCCAAAACCTCAAACAGGAATGCCCAACTAACTCTGTCGAACGCCTTCTCCACGTCCTGGGACACCAATGCCATCTGGTGTGGAGCCATCCTGAACACAGAGAAGATGTGAAACAGCTTTCTTATGTGGTCTGTAGAGGAATGACCTGCTACAAAACCTACCTGTTCGGTGCTAAGTAAAGGGACCCACACCTTCGCTAACCTGGAAACTAGGATTTTAGCAAAAAGTTTAATATCATAGTTCATTAGGGATATTCGGCAGTAATTACTTACTTTATTTCTGTTTGCTTTGGGCAGTACAATGATAAGAGCTTCTAACAGGGGTGGGTCCAATAAATCTGATTAGCAGAGATAGTTAAACATCTGGAGGAGTAAGGAGGATAGTTGTTCTTCAATTATTTTGTAAAATCAGGGTGGAAAGCCATCAGGACCAGGTAGAAAGCCATCAGGACTGGGAGTTTTGTCTTCTGAAAGTGAACAGATGGCCAATGACAATTCCTGCTGGGTTATTTTACCTGTTAGAGATTCTATTTGCTTCTGCATTAGTGAAGGGAGTGGAATAGAACTTAGGTAATGCTGTATGTCTGAAATGAGTGGAGCATTATTAGGAGGGGAGTATAAGGTTTTATACTAACATACTAAAATGCCAGCAGAATAGGCCTAATGGTCTTTCGTGTCTGCTCGTTTAGTCAGCCCCCACCCTGGGTGCTGACCTTGCTGCCCCCCTCTCCTTCTTTGGCTTCTCCTTTCCCAGTCCCGATATTCTCGCTGCACTGGTTTTTGCTTCCAGAACCCTTCCCCTGTACCTGTCCCACCCCATCTTGAACCCCTCCATAGTTTCTGCCTCCACCAGCCCCTGGGCAGCAAATTCCATGGCTCCACCACCCTCTCAGTGAAGTAGCACCTCCTCCTCCTACTTTCTCCCTGTATCCCCCTCCAGCTTCCACCCATGCCCTTTAGTTGCCCCCCTCCTTCCTTTGGAGCACCCTGACTACTCCTCCCCTATTTACCCCCTTTATGTACCTGAAGACCTCTATCATGTCCTCCCGGTTCCCTCTCTCTTTCCAATGTGTACATATTTAGCTCTTCGAGACTCTCTCCATAGGTCCTATTCCCCAAGCCCCAAATCATTTTGGTTGCCCTCCTCTGGACCCTCTCCAGGAGTTCAATGTCCCTCTTTAAAAATGGCTTCCAAAACTGCACGCAGTACTCGAAGTGCAGCCTCACCAAGCAGTTATACAGTGGGAGTATCACTTCCCTCCTTCTGGAGGTGAGCCCCCTAGCGATGCATCCAAGCATCCTCTTGGCCTTTGCAGCTGCCCTCCTACAAGTCTCTGAGTTGTTCATCTTGACATCCACCACCCCCCCAGGTCCCTCTTAGCCATTGAGACTTGTAGCATTCCCCCCCCCAGGGTGTACACTTGGTAGACTTATAGTAGTCCTCAAACTCCTGAACTATTGCCCTTGGGGTGGTAAGAAGCAAGTTATATCTCAGGGAGTTAAGGACAGCCACAGTTTTAGATTCCTCCTGTTTCTTCAACCTTAGGGCTAACAGATGACTGGCTTTTTCTCCCTGTTCTACATAATGGGCCTGTTTCTTGAACAGGGCATACTGGGCCTGCTCTCCTAAAGTTTCTGAGTATTGATTCCTTACCAAGGTGAGTTGTATTAGAATAGCTTCACTTGGGTTAGAGAGTAGTTGGTTTTCCAAAATTTTGATTTGAGCAAGAATAGAGGAAGACAGTGGCTCTCTTTTCTTTTTCCTAATTGTAGCCAACCAAAGGCAATCTCCTTGTACCACACATTTTAGAGCACACCATAGCTTATCAATGTGCTGTGTAGTATTGAGATTGTGTTGAAGAAATTGTTTGATGATCATTTTGAGAACTTGAACTGTTTGGATCCTGAAGCACTTGGATATTAAGTTTCCAGCTGCTTTCTTTACATGGGGAAAATGAGAGAGTTCCCTCCAACCAGATTGGGGGCGTGGTCTGAGAGGGTTCTTGGGATCATAGCACTGCCTAATAAGCTGGTTAGAACTACATTGTTCACCAAAAAATAATCTATATGAGAAAGTGACCCATGGGCAGGGGAATAGAAAGTATACGCTCTGGTAGTGGGATTTAACAGATGCCATGGGTCACTGAGACCATGGTCTGCCATGAGCTCCCTAAGGACTATTTGTGCTGGGGAGAGAGTCATTTTCCTATGGGGAAGACATTTATCCAGTTCTGGGGAGTGAACAAGATCCCAATCCCCAGCTGGAATAATAGGTAACCTTGGGAAAGAATTTAAAGTAAGTGATAGGGCAGAAAAAAATTCCGGGGAGTCTGCATTAGGACCATATATTGAGCCCAGTAATGTCTCCGTGTGACGCAAGAGACCTTTTAGAATTATGAACCTCCCCTTGGTGATCAGAGCAACATTGCTGCATTTGGAATTGTGTACCCCTTGTAATAAGAATTGCTACTCCTCTTTGTGCCATGGCATTTCCAGCAGCATATACCTGACCCATCTGACATCTTCTGAATAAGCTCTCTTCAGTTTCCAGTAATTGCATTTCCTGGAGGAAAGCTATGCTAGTGCTTAAATACTCAAGGTATTTGAGGATTTGATACCTCTTAACCCTGCTCCTGGCTCCTTTCACCTTCCAGGATACGTATCTCACAGCCATTGCTGAGCTAGCTTATGGCCTGAAGTGGGAAAGAGATGTGGTTCTAGAGAACCTGTTCGGCTACTAGGGCCATATATCGTGGAGCACCAGCTATATCCTGAAGATTATGTGCGACCTGGGTTGATGATGAGGCCCACTGTACTATCTGATGATAAGATCCATTGCCCCACATATCCCAATCTGCCTCCCACTGAATGACCTGGAAGAGTAAGCGAACAAGCCCTCCCCATAAACAACACAAAATCCACCTAATGAAAGAACCAAAAGACCTCAGTCCAATCAACTGATCACCTTCCATATGTTCAGTTGCGATTTTCCTTCAACCGCCTGGCAACACTCAGCCCATTACTCCTCCTGCCCCCCCGCCCCATGGTATTGCCCAAGGTGCTAAACCCCCAAACCATGTACCATAACTTGCACTAGCACTATATGGAATTAGGAAACAATTAACTATAACAGTTACACAAAGTTCTTAAACTTGTGGGGAGCATTCCACCACTTCTTCAGAAAGTACTACAAGAACAGTAACCTACAAATAGAACCCTTCCGTTACAGTGACTTTGGCTTAACAGTTTTAAAGCCATGCATGAGTGCCCAAGAGTATTAACTATCAAACAGTTTAACTTATTGGTATGCACAGACTGGTAGTTATGCGATCTGTCTTCCTCTCCGATCGTGTAACATGCTGTCTGGAGTGTTACCGCTGTGCAGTGTTCCATGCTACAGTTCCTCTGATTTACAGGCCTGGTAGAAATTGAAAGAATTGCCCCGCGTATCCTCAGCACTCTCCCTGGGACCCAATTACCATGGCATTCAGTCATTTGAACAGGTCAGGAAACAGTCTTTTAAGATCGCTGGTAGCTTCACCTAAAGATTCATATGATAACCATTGGCCATCTTTACTCACTTGTAAAATTGCTGGATAGCGCATTCTGAATCTGATGCCAGCCATAATCAATGTTGTGACCAGGGAGTGTAATTTTATACGTTTCTGCCACATGATGAGAGGAATCTGATCCTTTTGTTTTCCCAGTGGATCTCTCTAGTTTCCTTCACTTTATCCAGGATGACTTGTTTGTCAAGATAGTTGAGTAAATGAAATATCAGAGGACATGGGGAGAGCCCTGTGGTGGAGTGGGTTGAAGAGATCGATGGACCCTCTTTATTATGTAGGCATGGCCATTCGGTGAGGGTCCAGCAATTTTGGTACACAGTTTATACACAAAAAGAATAGGATTCATGCCTTCCTCCCCCTCTGGAAGACCCAAGACCACCAGATTGTTCCTCTTTGAGCGGCCTTCCGGATCTTCTAACTTGTCCTCGGCTTTGCGCAGATGTTGCCGCATGGTTATCAGCTCAGGTTCCATGTAGGCCTTCCAATCATCCAGGAAGGAGATTCGTGCCATGTTATCCCCTGCTCTGATGGTAAGCTGGCTTAGTGAGCTTTTTAATGTTTGCAATTTTCCTACAACTGCCTAGAGGGATTCTTTAATTGGAGCTAAGCCCTCAAAGAAACTAGTTTCTGTTAGCAAGTTGTGGGGAGCAGGTTGAGGCATGTCTCCCAACCCCGCTGCTTTATTTCTCTTTGCCAGTTTGTCTTTTATCAGAGATGGGGGCAGCGTGTGCGTAGGCTACTGTGGCTTCATCTCCGCATCCATGGAGTGGGATGATAAGCGGATAGAAGTGATTATATTTGTAGAGCTGTTTATTACTGCATCTCTGACCACAAACTCAGCTAATTTAAAAGGTTTTTAGCAGATTTAGGCAGAGGGGTTGAGCAGAATGAGGTACCAAACATCTACCTGGCAGCCATCACAACTGGAAGTTCTCGTATTGGGACCCTATTATGTTATAACAAGATAAAATTAATTTGTTGTTTGTTAACATGGTAACCATTAATACTAATCATTCTCTACAGAGAGTATAGGCACACAAGGCAGACTACACAATCTACTAGATAAAATAAAAAAAAAAAACAACCTTGATCACTAATAAAACTACATACATGCAAAACACAAATCACTTCACAAATAAAAAATAAATCCCTCAACTCTCACTTCAAGGGCGGAAAGAGTTCAATAAAATCTATAAACAAATAAATTTTCATAAACTAAGAACAGAATTATCCTTCTAACAACGTAAACTTATACCCAACCCAAAAAACTTTATATAAAAATCAGTAGAATAAACAAGAAATGTACCGATCATCCAGTTCAGGCCTGCAAATTTAAGGTAATCCCGATCTGAGCAGAAACAGCCAGAGAACATTTAAACTGTAGTGGACAAATGGGGAGTTCGAAACTTACAGCCCCCAATGTTCCTCACACCACCAGAGGAGAACAGTTGATGAAAAAGTCTCAAAACCTTCCCCAAGCCCCAAAATACTCTCACTACAAGGGGGGAATTAGAATGTGTCCAAACTTTTTAATAACAAAGTTCACTCTCACTGTACCACAGGTAAAAAGAAAAAAAGGCACTCTCACTGCCTTAAACAGAAATGTAAATGAACAATAAAGATGAGTCTGACTGTATTTGAGGGGTAAAAAAGTCCAGGATAGTCTGCTTTGATGGTAGACTGCTCTGGAGTCAGAGAAAGCCATGACAAATCCTGCTGGGTAGCCAAACTGCAGGTCCACAGCCGCTGCTATGAGTCCCGCCACCCAGGCTCACTTTCCAGCAGGCCCCAAGGAGAAACCCTAGGGGACATCAGTCTAAATCACCGGCTACCCAGTGGAATAGAACCAGGACCCCCTGCTCAGCCGCACACCACAGCTAGCCCACCTGCAGGATCAGGGCATTAACTCTGAGCACCAAATCAAAAGCTAGTCTTCATATACCCACTACTCCTGGACTCAAACCAGCCTGCCGCCGTACAGAATAAAATCCTATGTGAATAATCCAATAATCCAATCCAGTAGAATAATCCAGTATTCTTCTCTTGAATAACCAAATTCCCCTCTCCGTTCTTCCAACTTTGAGTCACAATGTGTTTCCATGAAGCCACAAAACCAGCAACAAAACTCTATAGGGTCTCCAGCAATATAACGGTCCCCACAGAGTTCACTGAAGTGAGGAGGCAGCAGCCCGGCAAACCGAAAAAGCAGGGGTAGTAACGGGCCAAGACAGGCTCCAGTGCATACTTCAAAGTGGTCTTCTGCAGACACCCCGATACTGCTCAAGTGTTCAACACACTCTAACTGCAGCACTTCTCTCCAATTCCAACTCGAAGAGACAAACCACACAGTAAAATGTGCAGGGCAACAATTAAACACCAGACAGCGCAAAAGTAGACAGTATACATGGACGAAATAGATGAACAAATAAAACTATTCCCCGTAATGAAATAACAATGAATAATAAACAAAAATAAACTGAAAAACACTAGGCTGTAAGAGCAGTCAACGATGCTCCCAGCCTGGCAGCCATCTTTCATTGCATGGCTGGCAAGACCCCCCAAGTCATCACTGCAACCTTTACCACTCCCTGGCTTTTCTCTGATTAGAAAATCAACACCACCTCCAATGTGCAAAATTAATGTCTAAATTTTGGTTTGGTACACTCCCCCCCATCTTACTTCTTTGCTATCCATCCTCCTACCTCTTGCCCACTGTCATAAATCTTTTGACTCCTGTTTATTTATTGTAGTTTTTGTTGACTGGGTAAGTGCACTAGACAAATTCTGCCTATTTTCAGGCATGACCCGGGGGGGAGGGGGATACAGATGAATGCCAACTGACTTTGAACCTGATTAAGCTGTTAGTGGTATTTTTAGTGAATGGGGGGAAATTTGGCCAGGACACCGAGGAAATTCCCGTACTCTTCCTGGTAGGAGGCGCTGTGATTGGTGCTGCGATGACCAGTCTGTCTGGAGAGTCATGGAGGATGGATGTGTCTGGGACAGGGGAGCAGGTCTCATCTCCAGTCATTGAACTATGTGAGGCTGACAAGGAATGGGAGAATTTGAATGATGAGTTATTTATTTTGACTGAAGAACAGATAACTAACCTGGATTGCAGAACAGAATCCCAGAAGATGGCAGCAACAGGGCAAAAGGCAGAGGAAATCCACGAGCTTATTGCTGCAGAAGAAAGGAGATTTCTAAGAAGAAAAACAGAACTTCAGAAGAAATTGCAGGAGCAGGGGATGAGTGGAGAGGTGGACTGCACAGAATGAGAGGATTATACTGATGCACATGTGGACATTTGGACAGATGGGAGAGGAACGAATATTGGAGCTACGGAGGAAGAAGATATGGAGAACCCCCAGGATGGCTCTCTCCGATTACTAAAGTACCTTAGTTTGTGGGTGGCACAAAATCAGATGGGAGCGGGAGGCAAGAAAGTAAAAGGGAAGAAATTGTGCTGCAAGGCTGTTCTTCTAAGTTAAATACTGATGAGTGGCTGCAGCAGACGGAAGATATTTCTGTTGGGAAACAAATGGTAGCTACAAATCTTGAGCCCAAAAAGATACATTTTACAAGTGGGATTTCTACAAGAGGGTCTGGAAAAAAATGTCTAGCAAAGAAATACAGGATAAAGTATGGGGTGCAGTGTGTTACGATAAACCCTGAGGGCGAAGCCCAAGGGGTTTATGACAGCCATACAACGAGGGTGTGTGTGAAATTTAAGGTAACACACTGCACCTCATATTTTGTTATATATAATTGAATGGTTCAATTTTTTCCTCACAGTCAGCATGTTTACATGCAGTCAGTTTTCTGATTCCGTGTGAGTTTCTGAGATTTCAGTTTTATGAGTCGGGAAGGAAGACTGCATGTAAAAGGGATATTTTCTGGTTTTGCAACCTACCTGATTTCTTGAAAAATCTGAATATGTCCTCTGGAGTTCTCTTGCACAAATCAGAAATCACGTAGATGTCAACACTTGCGTACAGGTGTTTTCCAAAAATCTTACTCGCGCATGCTTTGTGACAATGCGCTAGCTGGCTTGACAACCGATGTGAAATGTGCGAGATAACTGTTTCCATCTGACAGGATTTGTTTTGCCAGATGGGAAGTGTGCTGTGGAGATCCGTGTTGTTGTGGCTGAGCAGCTTGCATTTGACAGTCTCCAGCTGTCTTGCATGTCTAGTTTTCTATGGGAACATGCCATAATACCTACTCAGGTATTATGGTATTTAATGCACGTTAGGAAAAAATGGAACCCAGTAATTATATACAGAATAAAGAGAAAATGAGCAAAGGGAATGGTGGGGAAGTGACTCAGGTGCCTTTATTACCAGCATGTACAAAAAATAGAAACATAGACTTTGATGGCAGATAAAGACCACTTGGCCCACCTAGTCTGCCAATTTCCCTACCTAGAGGATAAGCTGCAGATTCTAGTAAACCAACAGCCTATTTCTTCCTCCCCCACAAGAATTGCCTTATGCCTGTCCCATGTATTCTTGAATTCTCTCACAGTTTTAGACCCCACAACCTCCTCAGGAAGGCCGTTCCATGCATCCACCACCCTCTCTGTGAAAAAATACTTCCTCACATTGCCCCTGAACTGCTCCCTCTATCTTTAAACTGTGTCCCCTTGTTCTTGCACATCTCTTTTTCTGAAAGATGCTACCCTCTTGGACTTTGTTGATTCCACTAAGGTACTTAAACATTTCTATCATGTTCCCCCTTCTCCTCAAGGGTATACATATTAAGCTTCTTTAGCCTCTCCTTGTATGGCTTCTCTTGCAGACCCTGCACCATTTAAGTTGCCCTCCTCTGGACTGCCGCTATCCTGTCTATGTCCTTGCAGAGATGGGGACTCCAGAACTGGACACAGTACTCCAGATTGGGTCTCACCAACTGTCTGTACAGAGGGATAACAACTTCCTGTTTTCTGCTGGTGGTGCCTCTCCCTATGCATCCCAGTATACCCCCAGCCTTCCATACTGCCTTCTCACATTGCTTGCTAACCTTACGGTCATCTGATATGATTACCCCTAGGTCCCCTTTCCATTTTTGTTGTTGTTACTACCTCCCCCCCACTGTGTAATCTTCCCCTGGGTTCTTGTTTCCCAGGCGCATTATTTTGCATTTCTTTGCATTGAATCCAAGCTGCCATACTTCTGATCATTCCTCCAACCTTGCCAAGTCCCTTCTCATCCTTTCCACGCCTCTCTGTGTATCAACCTTGTTGTAGATCTTTGTGTCATCTGCAAAGAGGCATACTTTTCTTTCCAGTCCCTCTGCAATGTCACTTCTAAAGATATTAAAAAGGACTGGTCCCAGTACTGAACCCTGCAGTACCCCACTAGTAACCCCTCTTTCTTCAGAGTGAACTCCATTTACAATTACTTTCTGTGTAATGTTGTCCAGCCAATGTTTTACCCAGGCTATCACCCTGGGACCCACTCTCAGGCTGGTTAATTTGACTATTAATCTTTTGTGTGGGACTGTGTCACATGCCTTGATAAAGTTTAGGTAGGCCATGTCCACAGCCCCTCCCTGGTCTACTACTGTGGTCACCCAATCAAAGAAATCAATTAGATTCATCTGGCATGACCTTCTCACTGTGAACCCATGCTGCCGTGGGTCCTGTGCCCCACTGGCCTCTAGGTACTCAACAATTCTTTCCTTCAGTTGTGATTCCATCACTTTCCCTACCACAGAGGTCAAACTGGCAGGTCTGTAGTTCCCTGCCTCTGTCTTGGTCCCACATTTGTGAAGGGGAATCACATCTGCCTTCCTCCAGTCCTCAGGTACCAAATCATCCTCCCATGATTTGTTTAAAAGGGTAGTCAGTGGTTTCACTAGTTCCCCACTTAATTATTTTAGAATTCTGGGAAGAAGTCCATCAGGCCCCACTACTTTGTCCACCTTCAGTTTTAGGAGTTCTTTCAGAACTCTTTCTTCTGTGAAAGGACTGGGATCGACCCCCCCCTATCAAGAGTGCTTCTGTTAATTGGATTAGGCACCTCCCTTCCTCTTTTGTGAATACTGAGCAGAAATATTTGTTCAGTATCCCTGCTTTTTTACTGTGCCTCTCTGCCCACCTACCGTCCATTCTATTCAGCCTCACTATCCCTCCATTTGTTTTTCTACACTCCCTGATGTACCTGTAAAAGGTTTCAGCCCTCTTCTTAATCAAGTTGTCTATCTTTTCCTCAGTCTGGGCCTTTGCTATTCTGACTTCTCTCCCTGCTTTCTTCTGCCTTAACTGGTACAGCTCTCTGTCCTGCTCCTTGTGTGTTTCCTTATACTTCCTGAATGCTATCTTTTTCTCCTCGACTTCCCCCGCAACCCCTTTTGAGAACCATAGTGGCTTTTTCTTTTGTTTTGATTTGTTTATTTGCTCACACAAAGGCTTGTTGCCTCTGTGATGGCAGTTTTGATGTTTCCCCATTGTTGCACCACCCCTCCTTCTAGCCTGTTTGCTAGTGCTTTTATAAGGCAAACTCCCATCTTGCCAAAGTCAGCCCTCCTGAAGTCCAGTACCCTCACTTTTGTATGGCTTGACTCTGTAGCTGAGTTTAATGTGAACCACACTGTTTGATGGTCACTTATTCCCAGGTGGCAACCCACTTCTAGATCTGAGATCCTCTCACTGCCCCAATTTGAGAGCATGAAGTCTAAGATTGCTCCCTGGGTTCCGAAAATAGCTGTCTGAGGCATGCCACTTGTAGGGCATCGAGAACAGCCCTGCTTTTGGATGTGGCTGCAACAAATGTGCTCCAGGTAACATCTGGCATATTCAGGTCTCCCATCAACTGGGTCTCCTATCAACTGTATCTCCCCTTTCTCTGCCATCCTAAGAATGCCTTCTATCATATCCTTGTCCATTCCCTCCCCTGACAAGGGGGTCTGTACATAACCCCTGTGCGAACTGTGGTGCCATTTCCAGTCTCTAAGGTGACCCACAGTGCCTCCACTCCTCCCTGTTTACTCTTCTGTTCAGTTGTTTTCATCCCTTGCTTTACATAGAGAGCTACTCCTCCCCCTCTTCTCCCCTCCCTGTCTCTCCTGTAGGTTATGTACCCTGGTACGTTAACATCCTAGTCATGGTTCTCTGTGTACCATGTTTCTGTGACTGCTACGATACCCAGGCATTCCTCTTCCATTAAGGCCACCAGTTCATGGAGCTTGTTGCCCAGACTATGGGCATTGGTACTCATTACCCTCCATTTCCTGATGGCTTTACTCCTTTCTGCCCCATCCCTGTCCTTCTTGCCTTTGTCACTTTCTCCATTTACCCCTGCCCTTTTCCCTACTGACATCTCCATCTTTGTGTTTGCCGCACTTACTACCGTGACTTTTTTTTTGGGGGGGGGGGCTAGGATTTCTCTGCTCCTTTCCAGCACCCCCCAGCTAGTTTAAATGCTTGTCAATGAAGCATTTAAACTTATCACCGTCTTTCGGATGAGATGTTAAACTGAGGTCCCATCTGCCTGGATTGGAGGTAGCTTAGGTGGATGTTAAAGATCCCATGGCACTTATCGAAAAGAGTGGGGGAATTTCCCCGGTGTCCTGGCCAAATTTCCTTCATTCACTAAAAATACCACCAACAGCTTAATCTGGTTCAGTTTCAGTTGCTTACCATCTGTATCCCCTTCCCCGGTCGCCCCTGAAAAAGGGACTTCTAGGCCCAGTGGGCTAACCGGGTCAACAAAATTCAACAAAACAAAACAAACCTAGGATCCTGGTTCTCCTCCTGGACAGATGCAGCCCATCATGCCAGTATAGGCTTGCACCACTCCAGGTGAATCCTTAGTCTCCAATGACACCAAATCCTTGAGCTCTGCACCAGTTTTTCAACCACTGATTGAATCCCATGGTGTGGAGCACCCTAGCCTCTCCTACGCCATAGACAGGCAGCACCTCCGAGAAGGTTACTGTGCATGCTTCTTGTCTAAGGCCCCTTCCCAATTCCACAAACTCTTCCTGCACTGCTCTGATCCCTTTCTCAGCCAGGTCATTTGTCCCTAGGTGGACAATGACATCCAGCTCCCTCCACTGTGCAGCTGCTCTGGCGATCCTGAGGATTCACTCCCTGTCCCTCCAAGCCAGGGTGCCAGGCAGCCACCTTACCTAACTCTCCCCTTCCTCCCCCAGTTCTACCTTCCTAACAATGGATGGAGTCCCCCACCAGGAGTTGTTTCCTTCCTCTGTGGGGTCCCATGCCACCCTCCTGTGGGTCTCCTTTGTAGAGGTTCCCAGCATCCTCCTTGGTCTCCACTGCGGGTGCCTCCACAGAGGAACCATACTTTGCCAGAATGGCATAGGAATTGTGGAGAGGTACAACTGGAGGGTTACACCTCTGTTCCACCACCCTCACCTTCCCTCAGCCCACTGTGGTCCAACTGCTCCTCTTTCTTAGCAACCTCTGAGGCAACGGCAGTGGCTCTGATGGTCTCTGAATGGAAGAGGAGGTCCCTCAAATCCTGGCCAACTCAGCCTGGAGATGAGCAACCTCCTCCCTCAGCCCAGAAAGGTGCCTGCAGACGGGACAACACCGCATCCTCCAGAACGTCTCGCGGAAGACTGCTGCTCCACAGCCACTGCACTGCACCGCACCACTCCCATCATGTCTTATTTCTGGCCCCTTCACTGTTTGGAATCGTTACTCTTTCCTCTGTTTTTTTTTCTTCTCTCTCTCTCTCTCTCTCTACTTACTTACTGCCTCTGTGCCCTTTAAGCTCCTGATCATCCTGTTCTGTGACAAGAAGATCCTATATTTCTCAGTAGACCCCTTACTTGCTCAGAGGCAGACCTCCAGTAGCTAGAGTGGGCTGGAGAGCTACTCTTGTCCTTCTAGGATGGTGAGTCTTTGCAGGCTCTGTGATCACTCACTTCCTGCTCCCAAAAAGGAAGTTCCTGTTGTCAGTCAAATCCTGTGCCTATAAAAGTAGAACTAGCTTTGGGAAAGGAGGGAGGGCAATATAGTCCCGGTAGAGAAGTCTAGTTACACAGCACTCCTTCCTCCTGGTGTTCTGTGCCAAGTCTCTGGCAGAATCTTTCTAAGGCAGTGTTTAAATCTAGCTTCCTTCTAGCTAAGCCACTCCCCCTACTTATTAGATCGTTCTACATGTAATTAAATTGCGCAGCTAACAATCCCCTTCAACCACCTGAGTTTTACACCTAGATAACTGCTCAGATAACCATTCACTTCAGCTACCTCAGACAAACATACTAACTTTTCAAAACCAGCTGTAGTGTTGATACAGCCTACAGCAGCACCTGCAGACTGGGTGGCTAAGTCCTCAGAAGCAGCAGGATGGGTTAAGAATGCAGATGGTACTGGGTGGGATGCTAACATCCTGAGATTGCATGATAAGACAGTGGGTCCTGTATACCAGAAGGAGTGCTCTGGTCTTAGACCAGAACTTCCCAAACCTCACAGATAACGCATTGACAGGGATTGTGGGTAATGAAACAGAAAATATGACTTGAGACAGTTACAATTTTATCTGTCCCAGCTCTTGAGGCTGCTGTGCAGATAATGGAAAATGTGCCTAACAGTCCTATAATGTCTACTCCCCTGTGATAATGAAGCAGGGATTCCCACTGTAACTGCAAATGCGTGGCATGCAAAAGCCAAAGAAAAACAGTTTCCAAATACTATTAGAAATGCCTCTGAGCCTGTCACGAGGCAAAATGCGGTCAGGCTTAAATTCAGAGGAGATACACTGATATACCAAATAGGCCATTTGTGGGGCGTGCCTTGCTGAAAAACAGTATGAAGATTTATGCATACGAGATCTATGCCCTGATTCATATGCCTGGTGATACCATATATGATGTTAATTTTAAACATCCGTCTGGCCTAGAACATTTCTAGGAGCATACGAGTTGCTGAAAAATGGCCCCCTGTGGAGATATTTTTTAGCAATACCATTAACTACCATTACCAATAGCATTAACTAAGCCCATGCTTCCAACGGTCCTAGCTCTGGAATGTGCTACAGAAATCTCTGAAACTGAGGATTCCTGTTAGTCTCACTGTGTTTAAGACCTTATACTCAAAATACAGTACATAAGCCTGCAACTGCTTCCAATGATCCTAGCTTACTTACACCCCACTTCCACATCCTCCCTGCTTTTCCCATCCTCCTTCCTTCTTGTATCAGTGCATAACGTGTCCCTGAGCCACCTACTTATCTACCACCATAAATCTCACCCTCCCTCACCCACCTATTCCTTGTACACCCACAGCATCTCATTCCTTCACTCCTAGTATTATCCCAGTTCCAGAACCCCCCCCCCCACTGGCTGTCCACTTCTCCGACACATGTTTCCCCCTTGATACGCCTGGGTCTTTTTAAACTGACTATGTATGTCTCTTTGTTTGTAGCATCCACTTCAACTAATCTCTTCGCTGGACTATAATGCCTTTACCTTACAGGAATATTAAACCTTGTATGTTGTTGTATCTGGCATAAAGTTTTACTGACTTGCTACCCTATTGTTATGTATACCCTTACTGACTGTCTTTTACCTGAACTCAAATGTATTTTTACTTATCCTGTCTACTGCAGGCCTACCTGTACTGTTGTACTCTTGTATCTACTGTCTATTTGTCTGTATATAAATGCATTGTTACTTGACTTGTGAAATGCAGGTCCACCTTGTAAATGAGCTTGCTCAATGGTGCTCGACTGGATAAAGAATTTGATTGATTGATTGATGTTCGAAACAATAACTGTCCTCTTTGAAATGAAGTAGTTAATGTGGCAGACATTTCATACTGGTTGAAGCAGCATTGCGTAGTGAATGGGTATCCTGAGCCCATCTTGGATGAAGAGCATTTATGGACAGAGGGATGGAAATACAGAATCACCCTAAAACAAGAGAAAGGTGTGATATAGCATCTCACAAACTGTTTTTTGTTTTTGGAGAGACAGGGGTAATACTTTACCCTAGCCAACCTCAAGTGTGCTACAAATGTGGGGAATTGGGGCACCTCAGCAATGTCTGTGAGAAACAGAAGTGCGGACTCTGTAGAGAGACTGGGTATTATGAGCACAATGCAAACAACTTCTCAGGTATAATTTGTGTGAGGAACATAGCCATACATTTAGAAACTGTTCTTGGACATCTCACAATAGTAATGATCAGACAGTGAGGGTAGAACATGATTTCTATGTGGCTACAGCAAGAAAAAATGTGTGCATATGAATTAATAGCTTAACTGAATGCCATGGCTCCTGTGCCACAGAGAGATCTCTGTCCGAGGTCATCTGTACAGGGAACTACTGAGGTCATGGTACTCTTGGAGCAAGGTGCACCCCATGACCTCACAACAGAGATTGCAAGAAACTGATCATTTGCAGGGCCAAGGCAAAGTTCAGGTCCCTGCCAATGAGGAGCAAGAAGGAGCACTCCTGAATGATGTTCATCCAAGATAAGATATCCTGGCTGAAGAAGAGTGGATGGAGACTGTGATGCCACCACCAGGATCAGTGGCAGAGCCTCCCTTTCAAAGGGTTACAAGATCAAACTCTGCCCACAAAAGGGTTCCAGGACTGGATGAAACTCCAGTACATAATACATATGATGTATTAATGGAGGTAGAAAATGAGGAAGGGGGTGGTGAATCTGGTGGATCATCGGTGATATCTTCTCAAATGGAGGTCAACATAGGAATTGTTAAAGGTGATAAACCAAAGCTGAAAAAGAGAAAGAATGGAAAACAGAATGGGCCAAGTGTTTATCTTGACTTTTTCTGCTTATGCAAACTAATATTAACATCACAACAGTTAATGCTAATAGCACTAAAATGCTGAAAGATGTACAGTTACGTTTGCCAGTGTGTATCTGGGATGAGGTCAGCTAATTTTTGTAGAGGATACTAGATTGCACACAATTATGGAGACTGAGCAAGCAAAAAAGGATTGGCATTGGGGTTCCTCCTTGTGGTCAGTGGGGGAAGAACCCTGCTCTGGTGTAGGTATTTTGTTCTCTAACATGCATACACACATTTTAAAGGTCTTGGATATATGCCCAGGTAGAATTCAGATAGTAGATGTGATTATTTATGGTTTAGCATATAGGCTGATTAATATCTATGCACCCCAGAAGGTAGGCAGACCATCATTATTTTGAACTATAGATCCCTTCCTAGCTACTTGTAAACTAATCTTGTAGGGAGGGGGGATATTTTAATTGGCTTGGCACCAAGAGATTGGGGGTTGAAAAACTGGAAAAATTTACAGTGACACTCATTTGTTGAATAATGTGTTAAAAACTGTTTTTTTAAAGGTATCTATGAGATTGTAGATAGACTTCCTCAGCATACTTTTTATAAAGGATGATTGTCTACAAGGATAGATTTTTGGTTTGTTTCCGACAGGACAACAGGAATAGAAGTGAATATCTTACCTTTGGAATATGGCAGTACAGGCCCAAATTGGGACAGTGCATACGATTACTATTGGGAGAAGCTATTGGAAATTAAATGCTTTCATATTACAGAATGAGGGTATACAACAGGAAATTAAAGATCTTTTAAAGTCCGAAGGGACATTAGTTTTTGTATGAAACTCCTGGTGACCAGTGGGAGGATACAAAAAGAGACATCAGGGATTTATTAAAATAACTTTTGAGGAAAACAGCTAATGATAAGTATATAAAATATCTTAGACTATGGGTGCAATATTTAAAACTTTTAATACAAGCATGGACATTAGGAGAAGATAGAGAGGCACAACTAAAGGACTTAAAGGAGAAAATGTATGAGTATCATGAAATAAGTGAGGGGGAGAAGGCAAAATGCCAGCAATTTGTAACACAAGGTAAAAAGGGGACAGTGAATCCCTATGAGGTAGAATTGCATGGGGTGAAAAAATGATTTTCACATCCCTGATAGGACAAGATAATAGGATAAAAGATACTCAGCAAGATATACAAAATACTATTTATACATATATCTGTAAAACATTTCAGAAAGGAGTTTCTACACAGAGCTCTGAACTATTAAATATTATTGTAGTGTCAGAGATCTCAGAGGAAGAAAAGCAGAAATTGACAGTGCCTATTACTAAGGAAGAGATTCAGTTAGCTATTGATAGATTATCAGTGAATACAACGCCTGGGCTGGATGGCATATCAAATGAATCTTATAAGGAATTTTACTAATGAGCTAGTTCCATGGTTACAGGAAGTGTATCAGAAGATACAATATGGGGGTAATCTGGTCCCTAGTATGCATGAGAGAGTTATTGCCTTTTTATATTAAAAAAAAGGTGATCCACAGGACATACAGAACTGGAGGAATTTGAGCTTAGAACTGATTACAAGATATTTACTAAAGTCCTGACAGCTAGGTTAGCAAAAGTGGCAAAACCATTGATTCTACCACAACAAACATGTGCAGTACCTGATAGGAACATTCAGCAAACTCTGATCTTCATAAGGGAGATTGTGGAACAGGGGCTGGATGTGGATTTGGATGGTACACAGTGACCTTAGATCATAAGAGAGATTGTGGAACAGGGGCTGGATATGGATTTGGATGGGTACACAGTGACCTTAGATCATAAGGGAGATTGTGGAAGAGGGGCCGGATATGGATTTGGATGGGTACACAGTGATCTTAGATCATAAGTGATATTGTGGAACAGGGGCTGAATATGGATTTGCATGGGTACACAATGACCTTAAATCAAAATAGGCAAATGGCCTTCATGTACTGAGGTTATTAATTGTGTTATGGTTTTTATTTGTGCTTACTACTGAATTTTAATGTTCGATTTGTACTGTTTTATTATGTACAGCGCCTTGAAAAGTGAAAGGCACTTTATAAATAAACTTATTATTATAAGGGAGATTGTGGAACAGGGGCTGGATATGGATTTGGATGGGTACACATCAACCTTAGATCATAAGGGAGATTGTGGAACAGGGGCTAGATTTGGATGGGTACACAATGACCTGAGATCATAAGGGAGATTGTGGAACAGGGGCTGGATATGGATTTGGATGGGTACACATCGACCTTAGATCATAAGGGAGACTGTGGAACAGGGGCTAGATTTGGATGGGTACACAATGACCTTTGATCATAAGGGAGACTGTGGAACAGGGGCTGGATGTGGATTTGGATGGGTACACAGTGACCCAAGATCATAAGGGAGATTGTGGAACAGGGGCTGGATATGGATTTGGATGGGTACACAATGACCTTAGATCATAAGGGAGATTGTGAAGCAGGGGTTGGATGTGGATTTGGATGGGTACACAGTGACCTTAGATCATAAGGAAGATTGTGGAGCAGTGGCTGGATGTGCATTTGGATGGGTACACAGTGACCTCAGATCATAAGGGAGAATGTGAAACAGGGCTGGATATGGATTTGGATGGGTACACAGTGACCTTAGATCATAAGGGAGATTGTGGAGCAGGGGCTAGATGTGGATTTGGACGGGTACACAATGACCTTAGATCATAAGGGTGATTGTGGAAGAAGGGCTGGATATGGATTTGGATGGGTACACAATGACCTTAGACCATAAGGGAGATTGTGGAACAAGGGCCAAATATGGATTTGGATGGGCACACAATGACCTGAGATCATAAGGGAGATTGTGGAACAGGGGCTGGATACGGATTTGGATGGGAACATAATGACCTTCGATCATAAGGAAGATTGTGGAACAGGGGCCGGATATAAATTTGGATGGGTACACAATGACCTTAGATCATAAGGGAGATTGTGGAACAGGGGCTGGATATGGATTTGGATGGGTACACAGTGACCTTAGATCATAAGGGAGATTGTGGAACAGGGGCTGCATATGGATTTTGATGGCTATACGGTGACCTTAGCTCATAAGGGAGATTGTGGAACAGAGGCTGGATATGGGTTTGGATGGGTATACAATGACCTTCGATCATAAGGGAGACTGTGGAACAGGGGCTGGATATGGATTTGGATGGGTACACAATGACCTTCGATCATAAGGGAGATTGTGGAATCGGGGCTGGATGTGGATTTGAATTTGAATGGGTACACAGTGACCTTTGATCTGTTATACTGTGTTATACTGTTATACTGTGTATTTTCGTTTGTCTTACTGTGACAAGGTACCTTTGTAAATGAGCCTATGGCTCAAAGGTTTTCCAAACTGCTGTCTAAATAAATAAATAAATCATAAGGGAGATTGTGGAACAGGGGCTGGAAATGGATTTGGATGGGTACACAACGACCTCAGATCATAAGGGAGATTGTGGAACAGGGGCTGGATTTGGATGGGTACACAGTGACCTTAGATCATAAGGGAGACTGTGGAACAGGGGCTGGATATGGATTTGGATGGGTACACAATGACCTGAGATCATAAGGGAGATTGTGGAACAGGGGCTGGATATGGATTTGGATGGGTACAGTTTGACCTTAGATCAAGAAACTGCATTCGATGCCGTAAATTATGAGTGTTTACGGGAGATGTTATGTCAATATGGGATACCGTAACAGTTTATTGCTCTGACAAGACACATTTATGAACGTGCTAAGGTGATCCCGTCAGTTAATGGACACTTGGGGATCCCTATTCACTTGACAAAGGGAGTTAGGCAAGGCTGTCCTTTGTTTTATTTTATTTATTTTATTTTATTTATTTTGTACATCAGTTTACAAACCTTTGAACCATGGGCTCATTTTCAAAGGTACCTCGTCACAAAGATGACAAATACAGTACAACCACCATGTTACAACAATGTGGTTTACAACAAATTAGTACAAAAAGTACATTTCATCAATGTGGTTTACAACAAATTAGTAAAATCAAGCTGTCTTCTATTAGTTATAGAAATTTTAGGTTTCAGGTTCAGTAGAGAAAGATAGGTGCAAATGTTTAGTATTTGACAGGCAAAACAATGGTATGAGCTTACATGCAGAGGGGTTCAGAAAAGTGGAGGTGATGATTGAAGAAGCAACGGGTGGTGTTTGGTAGTAGGTTGGGTGCAGCCACTCAGGGAGCTTTGTCATAGCATTTGAGCAAGACCAACTTAGTAGCAGTAACATCTTTGTGTATTAAGTAGGTGATTTTGAAGGGAGGTTTTGAAACTGGAGATCGTGGGGGCATCAAAGATAGCGGGGGGAAGCGTGTTGAATCAGGATGGAGCTCTGTAGCAATAGGCCCTTTGACCATGCGAAGTCTTAGCCCTGGGGATTGACAGAGTGGTTTTGCAGGAGGTTCGAGTTTGTATTAGGGATTTTGTATGGTGGATGGAGGCTGTCAAACCTGGTGGGGATAGACCAAGGAGAGTTTTTTTTGTTATGATACAGGTTTGATATCTGAGACATTCATCTAGGTCAAGCAGCATGACCTTTGCATATAGTTGGCAAGTGTGTGTTAACCTAGGGACCCCTATAATTAGCCTACAGGCCTTGTTTAGTGTAACGCGAATTTTGTTGAGGGCGGTCTGATCTGCAGCACCATAAACTGGTAGCCTATAATCCACAAGGGACAGTATAGAAGATGTGACCGCGAGTCGGAGGGCCTCAGGGGGGAGACAATTTTTGTACCAGTACAGGATGCCCAGCCGAATACTGGACTGAGGCTAGGGCAGAGATATGATCATGGAAGAGAGAGCAGGTCAAAGTAGATCCCAAGGTACTTATACGAGTAGACTTGCTCGAGTGGAAACTGGTGCTAGAGAGGACACGAGTTGGAAATTGCTGGCTTTGTTTTTGTGGGTGGCTAAGATCATGGATTTTGTTTTTTGAGATTCATTACAAGTCTATGCTCCTTGAACCAGGCTTCAGCATCATTATATGATCTTTGTAAGGAGTCCTGGAGGGCGATAGGGTTTCGATCAGAAGCAAAGATGATGGCATCATCTGCATACAGTAAAAATTTTCCAGTACAAGTACCTGGCAGGGTGTTGAGGTACAGTGAAAAGAGTAAGGGTCCAAGGATGGAGCCCTGGGGGACACCAGAGCAGATGGGACAGGTGTTGGAGAGAGTTCCGTTAATTTGAACATGTTGGGAGTGGGCAGACAGATAGTTGGCGCACCAGGAGACAGACCCAGTGGCAAATCCAGAGTGGCTGAGGGCATCCAGTAGGAGGGGATGGGAGACAGTGTTGAAGGCTTTTGATAGGTTTACAAACACTGCCCCAGCCAGAGAGCCCGAGTCCAGTGAAGAGTGGAGAAAATTTGAGAACTCAAGGAGGGCAGAGCTGGTGCTATAACCTGCATGGAAACCGTGCTGTTCAGGGGCCCGCTGTTATATGTATTCACTATTGATCAAATTTTAAGAGCAATAGAAATATCTGAGGATGTAAAACAAGTATATAATGTAGAAGGGCAGATATTTCAGAAAGTGTCAGCCAATGCAGATGACTGTACTATTACAGTGAGAGATTTGGAGTCTGGAAGGTGAGTCCTGGAAATATTGGAGGAGTTAAATGGAAGAACAGGAATAAAAATTAATACTACAAAAAGTAAAATATTGGTACTGGGCAAGGCACCAGTGCAGGAAAAGTTTCCCAGTCCAGTAATAAAGGAGGAAGTAAAAATAACGGGTCTTTTACTTGGTACAAAACAGGCTGAACAAGCAAACTGGGACAAAGTATGCGAAGATGCACAAAGTACAGTCATGGAAATCGCAGAAAATTACGAGGAAGAAAAGAGTGTATTTATTGAAAGCATACACTATGCCAACCTTTTTATATGTTTCACATATATATCCCTTACAATTTAGCATGCATGCTAAGATAATGGGGATTTTCTTTCCTATTTTTATAGGGAAGTCGGCTGACTCTGGTGAAAAGGGCACCTACCTATAAAAATAGAAAAGAAGGTGGCCTGGATATGCTACAGCCGTTCGTTTACTTACTTGGGAATTGTTTTCTAGTGATATAAAGCCACTGGTGTTAAGGAAAACAGGCTTAGGGATAGAGAGTATGAAGAGGTGGGAAGCACAGTTTCTGGAGGCATGGGAAGGAGGAAAGTGGCATGCGTCAGATAAAGCCTTGCCTATCTATGTACAGACAACAGTGAAATACATTCGATTGTGGAAGATTACGTTACAGTGGTTTATGGGTGCAGATAGAAAATCTTTTTATAAATCTTTTTATAAAGATTGGAGAACCTGCTCATACAAATCCAACTATAGGCTGTTCTCCCTGGAGGATATATTTGGGGACGACCATAGGGAGAGTTTTCCTTCTACTGACTGATAGATTATCCCCTTCGAAATAGCGGACCTAAATTTTTGCACATTGACTTCTACTTCAGGAGTATATGGTAGAACTTTAAAATATTTCCGTTTGGCCTATGTGAGAGATAGGCCATGGGACAGTTTCCCAGGGTGAGAGCTCTGTGGGATTTCTTACTGTTCTAGTAAAAGCATGGATTAGAAGCACTATGATTTTGCTTTGAACTGCTATAGACTTCCTTTTAGTGGAATCTGTGAAAAATTTGTCCAGATTTGTTTTATTTGTAGAATTGGTCAAATGAAAAAGTGTATTATTGTTTTTATTATTTTGGATTTGTTGTTGGTAGTGACAACGTTTATATTACAGTAGTTTTAAGAGCTTTAAGAGGGTGGGTGGAAGAGGCGAGGGACCAGGCAGAGGTATTTAACGAGTACTTTGCCTCTGTGTTCACTAGGGAGGGGGATGGGATATCTACAAAGCAAGGCACAAAGGGGATAGAAGCGGCAGGGAGTGGGATCAGGGAGCAACAGAAATGGAGCAAAAGGGAGGGAAAGGTACCCCAGGGTGTCACATCTGGATAAAGATAAAAGACCAGTAAGGTGGAGGGGACGGATGATGCCATCCCACCAAAGGGTGTGGTTGCCCTCAAGGCCCTAAAGAAAGACAAATCTCCTGGGCGGATGGCATTCATCCGAGAGTACTATGGGAATTGGCGGACATACTGGCTGCAATTCTGGCGAGCTTTTCAACAGGTCACTTGAGACAGGGTGGGTACCTAGGGATTGGCGAGAGGCACATGTGGTACCAATCCATAAAGGGGGTCAAGGAAGTACCAGGAAACTATAGACCCATCAGTTTAACCTCCGGTGGTGGGAAAATTAATGGAGAGTATACTAAAGGAACGATTGGGGGTTTACTTGGGGAGGTGGGAGGTCTGGATAGTCGGCAGCATGGGTTTGTGCCAGGTAGATCATGTCAAACCAACCTTGTGGAGTTCTATGAATGGGTAACATCAGAACTGGACAGGGTAAGCCTGTGGATGTATTGTTCTTGGACTTCAGCAAAGGCGTTTGACTCTGTCCCCACAATGGTCTGGTGGAGAAACTGATGGGGTTAGGAAGTAGGCCCTTTGATGGTCAGATGGATTGAAAACTGGATAGCTGGGCCGCACTCAGAGAGTAGTGGTCTGTGGGGAGCTCTCGAACCCTACAGAGGTTGGTAGTGGGTACCACAGGGCTTGGTCCTGGGTCCAATCCTGTTTAATGCATACATATCGGACATCAGGGATGGTATAGGGTGTGAAATGAGTCTCTTCACGGATGACTCCAAGATGGGAGCAGTAGTTGAGGGAGAAGGGGAGGTTGGCCTGCAAGGGACCTGGACACCCTGGAAAGCTGGGCTCACACATGGAAATTAAATTTCAATATCACCAAGTGCAAGGTGTTGCATCTTGGTCGAGAACCCTAAACACAGGTACACCCTGGGAGGGAGGTGCTGGAAGCCTCAACAGGGGAAAAGACCTGGGGTCATGGTGGATACATGTATGAATAACTCTGAGCAGTGCAGGAGGCAGCTAGCAAGGCAAACAGGATGTTGGGATGCATCATGAGGGGATCACCTCTAGGAGCAAGGAAGTGATTCTGCCGCTGTACAATGGACTGGTTAGACCACACCTTGAGTACTGTGTACAGTACTGGAGACCACACTTGAAGAGGGACATACAGCTCCTGGAGGGTACAGAGGAGGGCAACAAAGATGACGAGGGCTAGGATTTGACTTACGAGGACAGACTTGAGGAGCTCTGCCTGTTTTCATTGGAGAGAAGAGACAGGGGACATGATTGAGGTCTTCAAGTACCTCAAGGGAATAAATAGGGTAAACATGGAGGGATCTTTAGACTAAAGCAGGAGGCATCACCAGAGGCATGGTTTGAAGTTGGAAGGTGGAAGGTGAGGGGAAAAGAGGAGGAGGTTTTTCACTGAGAGGGTGGTGGACCCTTGGAATGCTCTGCCTGGTGAGCTGGTTCAGAGATCCACAGTGGAGAGCTTTAAGAGGGTGGACAGACACAGAAAGTGGATGTATCAGATGATGGCCTGTCCCGGGGGGGTGGGGATGGATGATAGGGGTTTCTGGAGTACAAGGGATGGGAGGGTCTCGGCACCCAACTAAGGATCTAGGTTCGAGCAGACTTGATAGACCATAAGGCCTAATCTGCTGGCAAATAGTATGTTAGTATGTTAGCTTCTTGAAAATCCATACAGTCATGTGTTGGGATTGAACATCCATGGACAGGCACTACTCTCCCTCTAGGCTGAGGAACCTGCGCCCTTTTGATTGCCCCCCGTTACAGCCCAAAGTTTATAGGCGCTGCCGTGCCTTGGGGATTGTGCGGAGGAGGCGAAGAGGGAGGGGGGCCCCTCGGCTATGGGGGGTGAGCGGAGTGGGTGAATTGAGACGGTGAGATCGAGGAGACGCCCTGGGGCGAAATGGGTCCAGGATATGGGAGTGCGCTGCCTGGTTCCCATACCCAAGGGTTCCACGAATAGTGGGCACGTAGCCTGCTCCTCCAGGGCCTCTCATCCAACCCGGGCATTATTATGCAATGCCAGGTCAATAAAAAACAAGACGGCAATTATTGCTGATCTTGTTGAATCATCTGACCTGACATGCATTACCGAGACCTGGCTGGACGAAAATGCTGGCCCCATTTTGGAGTCAGCTGTTCCAGCCAGGTACTCGATAATACATCGCCCGAGGTTGGATCGTAGGGGTGGGGGGGTCGCTATTTGTTTTAAATCGGAATTGGGCCTTGTAGAGGTTCCAATGGTGTCCCCTGAATCCTTTGAGTGTATTATGGGAGCAGGTGTGGGCTGCAGAATTCTGCTCGTTTACCGTCCACCGGTGGCGAGAAAGTTTTCTGCAGAAGTCGCGGACTTCATTGTCGATCTGGTATTGAGCCCTCAGGTGGCTGGTTCTGGGGACTTTAATGCCTGGGTCGACGATGAACTCTGCAGTTTGGTCAAGACTTTCTCCAACTAATGAGTTTGTTGGGCTTCACACAGGTGGTTACGCTGCTACCCATATTCATGGTCATTCTCTGGATTTAGTGTTCACCTTGGGTATGGAGATCAGGACTGGTGGTGGAACCAGTTGGGTGGTCTGACCATCACTCTGTAAGGTTCAATTTCACGACCCCCCTTATGAGACCCACCCCTTTGGAGATGGTCCAATACCGCCCTTTGAGGAGAGTTACCCCAGAGGGTCTGATGGCGGTGCTGGACCTATCGAGTTGGCCGATGGAGTGCAGGGAACCAGATGCCTTAATAATGCACTATAATAATATGGTGTTGAGGGCACTGGATTCCATTGCGCCTGTCCGTGTTCACCCCCTCTCCCTCCGCCCTCGATCCCTTTGGTTTGATGGGACTTTGAGGGAGTTGAGGAGGAAGGGGCGAAGATTGGAACACTGTTGGTGGAAATCGGGTCTGGAAGATGACAAACTTAGATTGATGGCCCATTATGTGGACTATCAATCAGTAATCTCCCATAAGAAGGCAGAATTCCTGTCCAGGGAGATAACTGCATCAAGAAACCGACCTGCTCAGCTCTTCCGGACAGTCGACAGACTGTGCACTCCATCCTGTTTGCGGGATCGGAGAGCTTTTTCACAAATACAGTGTGATAAGTTTGCTCGGTTCTTTGATGATAAGTGTGATCAATCAGACTGGAGATCCACGACCTGGCGTTCAAACGGGCATTGCAGTGACCAACATGGGGTTACATGTCCGCGGCCTGTCTGGATGGACTTCGACCAGCCAGCAATCATGGATATCATGAAGATTGTCCAAGGTCTGCGACCGACTTGCTGTAGTTTGGATCCTGGTCCTACGCGCCTCCTTGTGGGATGCATGGATGCGATCGGACCAATCCTTCAAGGATAGTCTGGGGTTCCTTGGATCAAGGGGTGTTTCCGGAGTCTCTGAAAGAGGCTGTTGTGACACCCCTTTTGAAGAAACCTTCCCTTGACCCCGACTGCCTTGCTAACTACAGACCGATCTCTAACCTGCCCTTTTTGGGCAAGGTTATTGAGAAAGTAGTCGAGTTACAGCTTGATGACTTTCTTACCACCCATGAAGTCTATGATCCTCTCCAGTCCGTTTCAGGAAGAGACATAGTACGAGACTGCATTAGTTGGTGCTTAATGATCTCCTAATAGCAAGAGATCAGAAGAGCCGTTCGATCTTGGTTCTTCTTGATCTCTCTGCAGCGTTGACACCGTGGACCATGGGATGTTGCTGGATCGCCTGCAGCTACTTTGTGGACTGTCAGGGACAGTCCTCAGATAGGTTCCACTCTTTCCTCACAGGCAGAAGTCAAAGGGTAGTTTCAGGATTTTTCCTCTGCCCTTTGCTCTGTCTTGTGAAGTGCCACAGGAGCTCTGTGCTTTCTCCCATGTTGTTCGGTGTACATGCTACCGTTGGGAGACATTATAAGGCGTTATGGGCTGAGTTGTCACTGCTACGCAGATGACACTCAGCTCTATATCCTTTGCACCGAACAAAATGATGCTGTCTCGGCTTTTAACAACTGTCTTGCTGAAATTCAGGATTGGACGAGTGCGAACTGGCTGAGGTTAAATCCAGATAAGACTGAGGTTTTAGTCGTTGACCGAGTCATTATGTAAAGAAGTCGACTCCTGGGGTCCCTCTTATCTTTTATTAGGGATACCCAGTTGAGACCTTCTGAACAGGTATGAAATCTGGGCGTTATTTTGACAGTGCGCTGACACTAAAGATGCAGGTGTCGCCACTGTCAGATCTTCCTTTGCATCTGAGGAATATCGCCCGGATAAAACACCTTGTTCCACATGATGACCTTCCTGTATTAGTTCACGCTTTGTTCCTTCCGTCTTGATTACTGTAATGCTTTATATCTAGGGTTGCTGGGGTAGATCTCCGTCGCCTGCAGCTGGTGCAGAATTGGCAGCTAGGTTGTTGACAGGCTACCAAGAACTTGTCATGTCACACCTGTGTTGTGCGAACTGCACTGGCTGCCAGTGCGATGGAGAATCACCTAAGTCGCATTGCTGACCTATAAGACCCTACATGGCCAGGGACCAGACTACTGCAAGATCTCCTTTGTCCCTATCGTCCTCTCCGCCCATTCCGCTCCACTGGCGAGGATTGCCAGAATTCCCAGGGTCTATATAAATCATCTGGAGCTAGGGCTTTCCTTTATGGCCCCGACCTGTGGAATTCTCTACCTCGTCAGGTTAGAGAGTGCCAGTCCGAGAAGCATTTAAGAGATCCCTGAAAAGTTATTTATTTTGCTGGCATTTGGTTAGTTTATTTTATGGATATTTTATTGTTTTATGTTTTTATTTATTAGTGTTGATGTTTTATCTCTGTTTTGTATTAGCGCTTTGATTTCTTGAAAAGCGCTTTATAAATAAATTTTGATTTGATTTGATTTGAACGCTGGTAGCAAATTGATGTCTAAAACAATCTATATTTAAAACTGATGCTCACATAGATATTAAACTATTGTTGGAAAGTATAATAGAGCCAAGAGTTCCATTAAAGATGCAGGATGTTATATGGCTTTGTGGACATCAAAAAATAAATGTCAAAGGTAATCAGAAGCACAAAATGGTGGAGGAGGATGTGTATGGAAGGGACTTGTTGAGGGAAGTAGAGACCATGCAGTATTTATTTTTCAACTCTACATGTATTGAGATATTTTGGAACTCCCTAGCTGTATTATGGGATGAGCAACTGTATGCACAGGTTAATTATGAAATGTTGATATTAGGACGATTGACAAAGGCATGGCAGAAATGGAATAAAAGTACTATATGGGTGGTATTCATCTGCATTAAATGGTCCATTTGGCAAACTACGTGCCTAAGAGTATTACAGCAAAAAGAAGCAGATGTACAGGATATACTGTTTAAAGTCCAGTTGGAAAGGAATAAAGTTTATAACTATGAAAATAGTTTGCTAGGAGAAAAGAAATGTCAGTATTTATGGAAAGCAATGGATTGGGTAGGTTGAGCAGGGAAGTATGTAAGATGGGACAGTCAAGAATGATAATAACAAGATTGCTAAGATAACTAGAATATATTGTTTGTCATGAATGGTTGATGATGGTCATTTATTTATTTATTTATTTTTTATTGACCGGGTAAGTGCACTAGACAAATCCTGCCTATTTGCAGGCATGACCTGGGGAGGGGATACAGATAAATGCCAACTGACCTCGAATCAGATTAAGCTGTTAAGACATTTAAAATAATGCTCAGAAACGTTACGATTCTATAATGAGAATTTGTGTTCAGATATTTTTTATTTTAAAGATGGGATTTAGGTTGAATTGTACGAGATTAATCCATTAAGTCATGTTTTCATTGGCTAGGTTAAAGAGTTAAGTTGATAATTTGTATGTATTTTGCCAGTTTCTGTTTTTGTTTGTTAATAAAAATGTCCCCTACTCTTTTTGAGAAGTGCCATGGGATCTTTAACATCCACCTGAACTACCAACAGAACAGGCAGATGGGATCTCGGTTTAACGTCCCATCCAAAAGATGGCACCTCAGGAGTGCAGCACCCCTCTCATGCTGCACTATAGTGTCAGTATTGGGATTTATCCCAGTGCCTGGTGTGGGGACAGAACCCACAGCCTTGTGATCTCCTGGCCTCAGAGGCGAGTGTGCTACCTGCTGAGGCACCAACAATGGTAGTCATTCATCGACTGACCACAGCTGGCCAGACGGCTTTCTCACATCGCTTCATTAAACTATGGAATACACTTCCTCACCAGATTCACCACTCATCCTCCCCATACTCTATCTGTTCAGCCCTACATAACTTCCATTTGGTAAATTGTACCTGTGGCTAATCCTGGGTTCTCCCTCCTCCTCCTCTTCTTCCAGTATAATACCATAATCCATCCCCAACTGCCTATCCATCCCCTACTGCATCCCTCCTCTCCTAACTCCCATACTGTACCTACTCCTTACCCTCCCCACCGTACCCTTGTCTGCCACCTATACTCTTTTGGTAGTCACATGCTAGCTAGTTTAAGGTTATATATCTCTCTCCAATAAACCGTGTATGCTAGCAGTTAGCACTTACCTGTTTCCCATGAATTTACTGTACAATTTTTTCTTATGCTGCACTTATTATTTACATTACTTTCTGTATTTCTCTGCAATGTGTACTCTGTCATGTTTTCACTGTAGAAGTTATTTTGTTTGGCTGTATCTATCCTATCCCTATTACCCTCTCCCCCAGTATGCACCATAAGCCGAGCAACTTGTTCAGTGTGAAACATTTTGAGAAATAAATAACTTACATATTCCTGAACTCATTCTCTCCATACTTACATATTCCAGCACCCCCTGTTCTATCTATACTAACATATTCCTATCCTCCTGTTCTCTCCATACTGACATATCCCTGTACCCTGTTCTATCCATACTAACATATTCCTATCCTCCCTGTTCTCTCCATACTGACATATCCCTGCACCCCCTTTCTCTCCATGCTTACATATTTCTGCACCTCTTTTTCTCTCTCCATATTTACACATTCTTGCACCCCCTGTTCTCTTTATATTTAGTATTTGTTACTCAGCTGGACACTGCACGCACCACTGTGACTTGTATAAACAGGTGGGATTGCTTCCATTAGAGTAAAGGTACTTACTACGTTTTGGTACATCTGTAAAAATGGGAACTCTTGATCTTGTTCCTTCATTATTTTATTCAGTTAAAAAACAACTGGATCACTTCTGTGACCTCAAAGAGAGAGCAGTACAATCTTGTTGAGCACTGAGGGAAGTCTACCTTAATTTTCCTCTAGTTTTAGCTGTAGACTGAAAGAGGGGAGGTTTTTTTTCCTTTACTGCTTTATTTTGAACAGTTCTGCTGCAAAGCTACAGGGAGCTCAAACAGTAAGTTTCTCTGTGCTATTCTGCTAGGGAAGGAAGTAGGATTACTGATTTCCTTGGGTTTGTCTGCTGGGGATGGGGCTAAACTGACTGATTTTCATTTTCTTTTTTGAATTCACAAGGGGATACAATACAGCTTTTTTATTTGTTGGTTTGCTACTTGATGTTCTAAATTGCCTTTGTTTTTTGGGTCACATTTTGCATCACACTATTTTGGTACTGTTCAACTGATTTTTTTTGTCTGTTTAATTTCAGACATGTTGTTCAGTGGAGTATATCTGGCCCATACAGAGAGGCTGAGACTGCTTCTGGCTGGTTTGCACTGATTGGTTCTACAACACAGGGCCAGCTGGGGATGAAGAATGCTGACCTGTACAAGGGAGACGGCCTATGTTTGTCCAGGAAGGGAACCGTTGTTCTCAGTGAATGGTTTACCTTCCTTATTGGAAATCATTTAAACTAGCTTGGGGGGGGCAGAAGGTAGCAGGGAGAATCAAACTGCCCTCTCCAACAGGATAGTGCAATCAACATGGAGGACCATAAAGATATGATATTTCCAGCGGTAACTAAACTCATAAGGAAGGGAACAGCAGAGGACAGGAGGAAGGAGGTTAAAACAGTAGGGACAAATGGAGGCGGCAAAAAGGGGGTGATAAAAGGAGAATTGGCAAAACAAGGAAGGCCATCAATACTAATGCCCACAGCCTAAGAAATAAAATCCCAGACCGGGTGGCCTTGATGATGGTGACTGACCTGGACATTGTGACTATTACTGAGGTACAGTACTAGAAACTATGACTGGGATGTAGTAATACCAGGTTATACTCTGTCTAGGGGAGCGACACAGAGGGCAAAAATGGAGGGAGTTAGCTTTTTACATCAGGGAGGATATTAGACCAACTGAGAAACAGGGAATGCAGGGGGTAAGAGGCAATGTGGGTCACCCTTGAGATGGGCAATAGCACAGCTATTCACGCATGATATACAGACCTCTAGCACAGGGGGAGGAGGTGGACAGGGCTCGAGTGGAATCCATTCACACAATGGCAGCTAAAGAAGTAGTGCTGCAGGTAGGTGATGTCAGTCTGTCAGATGTGGATTGGAGCATCCCAGCTGCTGCCTCAACCAAGAGGACGGACATCCTATACTCCATGCAAGGGGCAGGCCTCAGGCAGCTTGTACTAAAGCCCACCTGGGAGTGTGCAATTTTGGACCTGGTACTCGGCAACAGGGACAGAACTGCAGAAATCAGGGTGGACAGACACCTAGGATCCAGTGATCATCATGCAGTTTGGGTCAGTATGGAGTCAAGCCACACAAACGTGAGGGTTCTGGATTTCAGGAGGGCAGACTTTACTATGATGGGGATATGTCTCAAAAATGCCCTGGCAGGGAGGAATGAATGGGGGGAGTTGAGGAACAGTGGGCCCATCTGAAAGGAGTCATAGTGGAGGCAAAAAAAACAAGGGCAGGAGAAAGAATCACTATGATTCTCAGAGGAAGTGGCCAGGAAGGTAAGGGCAAAAAACATGGCTTTCAGGAAATACAAGGAAACACAGACAGTGGAGGACAGGGTAGTATACCTGGGTAAACACAGAGAGGTAGTGAAAGCAGTCAGGAGTGCAAAGGCACAAACGAAGGAAAAAAATTTGCATAGAAGGTAAAAAACGGGGACAAGACTTTTTAGAGGAATATTAGTGAAAGGAGAAAACCGGGGTGGGATTGTAAGGCTGAAGGGGGAAAAAGGGGAGTGTTTGGAAGGGAAACTGGGAAAAATATCAATACTGAACAAATATTTTTGTTCTGTATTCAGGAGGAGGAGGAGGAGGAGGTGAGGGACCACAGTTAGGCAACATGAGCAAATATGGGGTGGGGGAAGAGGTGGACACCAGTCCATTTACGGCTCAGAGTGTTCTAAAAGAACTCACAAAATTGAAAATGGACAAGGCAATGGAATGAGATAGGATACATCCTAGAACATTAAGGGAACTACAGTAGGTAATGGCAGCACCACTGGCAGCCCTTCTCAATGAATCACTCAATATGGCACTGGTTTCAGAGGACTGGAGAAGGGCAGATGTAGTCCCTCTTCACAAAAGTGCGAGTAAGGAGGAGGAGGCTAGAAACTATTGACCAGTCAGCTTCATCTCAATACTAGGGAAAATTATGGAATCGCTACTTAAAGAAAGGACTGTGGAACACTTTGAATCCAGTGGAGCACAGGGTCCGAGACATCATGGATTCACAGCAGAAAGGTTATGTCAAACAAACCTAACTGATTTCTTTGACTGGGTGACTAGGGAAGTGGATCAGGGAAAAGCGGTGGATGTGGCATATCTGGATTTCAGTAAGATCTTCTATTCCATTCTACATAGAAGACTGTGAACAAGCTGGTCAGACTGGGAGTGGGTCACAAGGTTGTAAACTTGTCTAGGAACTGGTTGAGTGATAGAAGACAGAGGGTGGTGGTAAATGGAGCTGAATGTGAGGAAAGGAAGGTGACTAGCGGGGTGCCACAGGGATCAGTTATGGGGCCAGTCCTGTTTCATGTCTTCGTAAGTGACACTGGGGAGGGCTGGAAGGGAAGGTATGCCTCTTTGCAGATGACACTGTGATCTGCAACAAGGTGAACGTTCTGGGAGGGATGGAAAAAGTGAGAAGGGAGAAAGGTAAACTGGAGGAATGGTCTAGAGTGAGGCAGCTGAGCTTCATTGTGAAAAAGTGCAAAATGATGCATTTAGAGCACAAGATTCCAGGGGAGAATTACATGATTCAGGTGTGGGGGCACACACTGAGGGTCACCAAACAAGAAAGAAATCTTGGGGTAATCATATCTAATGACCTAAAATGACCAAGTAATTTGCCAAGGCTGTGGGGAGAGCCAGTGGGATGCTGGGTTGCATAGGGAGAGGTAGCACCAGCAGAAGAAAACGGGTGGTGATGCCACTGTACAGATAATTGGTGAGGCCTCATTTGGAGTACTGTGTCCAGTTCTGGAGGCCACATCTCCATAAGGACAGAGACAGGGTGGAGGCAGTTCAAACAAAGGCAACAAAGATGGTGTAATGCCTGCACCAAAAGTCATATGAGGAGAGATGGGGAGACCTCAATATGTATATCCTGGAGAAGAGGAGAGGTAGGGGAGATATGATAGAAACCTATAAATATATAAAAGGCATAAACAGGGTAGAAACACAGAAAGTGTGTTGTCAGAAGGAGACCTTGGGTCCACTGAGTCTGCTCAAAAATTTACCTGGAGCCTGGGGATGCTCCAGACACCTATTACTCCTTAGGGTGCCTTGGCTTTGCACTCAGTAGTGCTTGCCGACGGTGTCTGTAACTTATCTCTTAAACCTGCCACCATGGTGGTAATACCCACTTCAGAGGGCAGTTTGTTCCATGGCTCGACTACCCTCTCCATTAAATAATACTTCCTGATGTCCTTTTTGAAGGACCCTCCCTTCAGTTTCCAGTTGAGACCACATGTAGAGGAATTTATGCTCCCAGTGAACAGTCCTTCACTGTGTTTATGTCCTTAAGGAGCTTATATTTTTCAATCATGTCTTCTCTGGCTCTATGAGTCTCCAGTGAATACATCCTCAATGCCCTGAACCTCTCCTCATAAGCTAACCCTTGCATGCCAAGAATCATTTTTGTTGCTCTCCTTTGGATAGTCTCCAACCTATCCACCACCTCTTAAGATGCAGTCTCAGAACTGGATGCAATACCCAAGATGCAGCCTCACCTGGGATCGAGATAAAGAGGAATTATCACCTCCCTGTCTCTGCTATCTATGCCTCTCGCTATGCAGCTCAACATTCTATTTGCTTTACTATATGCCTTATTGCACTGACTCTGCTGCTTGAGGTCTGCACGAATGATGATCCTTAGGTCCCTTTTCTCTGTGGAAGAGGTCCGCTTGACCCCATTAATATAGTATTTGATTCTGGTTGCCATTCTTGTGTCCATTTTTCCAGTGTCCTGAGGTCCTTGGTCATGTCCCAGACTCTGTCAATGCTGTCAACCCTGACACTGAGCTTAGTGTCGTCTGCAAATATGGCAGAGTTACCTTTATACCTACATGTCACTGATGAACCGTTGAAAAGGATCGGGTCAAGGACAGACCCCAGAGCACTCAATAATGACACACATTTAGTGAGGATTTGACCCTTCAACGACTACCCTCTGTTTCCAGTCTGCTAGCTCATTTCTCACCCATCTAACAATTTCCTTGCTGTACTCAAGTCTTCCTTTTTTTTCAGAAGCGCCTATATGTGAGAACTGTATCAAAAGCTTTGCTGGAAATCGAGGTAAAGGAAATTCACTGTAAGCCCTTTATCCAGTCCCTTGGTCACCTGGTGAAGAACACTAAGATATGTTTGACAGATCTACCTGCCACAAATCCATGCTGTTTGATGTTCTGTGGGTGATTTGCCTCTAAGTACTCTGTAAGATCCTGTTTGATAAGGGACTCCATCAGTTTGCCTACAATAGATGTTCGGCTAACTGGTCTGTAATTTATTGTCTTTTCCCTGTCATCTCCCTGGTACAACCCTTATCATGAGTGATCTACAGAATAAGTGTCTCACTGGGTCTGCCAGCTCCCTCAATATTCTTGGATGCAAGCTGTCTGGGCATGGGGACTTGTCTGGTCTGATGGCCAAGAGGCCTTCTTTCACTCTGGCTGTAGTGAATTCCTGAATGTTCATCCTTGTGACTCCCCTTGCTGAGGCTGTATTACCACTGTCTGGCAGTGGACCAGGCTTCTCCTTGGTAAATACTGAACAGAAGAATTTATTTAGGGTTTCAGCCTTCTGCTCATTGCCCTTGAAAACCTTGTCTTCATCATTCAGCCTTATGATCCCACTTCCTTTCTTCCTGATATATCATTTTCCCACCAGTTTTAATCCCTTTCATGATCTGGAGTGCCTTGTCTGCTCTGGCTCTCCTAGCTGCTCTCTTAGCCTCCCACTTCTTTGATATATTCCTCCATTTACCTCACTCTTGAGCTTGTTTGCATGCTGTATATGCCTGTCTGTTTGCCCTAATTGCCTCCCAACTTGACCTGAGACCATAGTGATCTCTCATGCCTGTTTCTCTTAGCTACTGTTTGATGCAGAGTCTAGTGGTTTCTAGGACTGTCTCTTTCATATTTTTCAATATGTCCTCCAATTCTGAGGTCTCCGAGATGTTTGTCAACTGTTCTTTCACCAATTGTCTTAACCAGAAAAAGGGTACTGGAGGATAACATCTTTCAGAAAGGAGAAAAGTTCGGGCATGAGGGTTGCAATGGGTAGACTAAGGGTTATGTGAAGAAGAATTTCTAAATGGAAAGGGTGGTGGATGCATGGAATAGACTTGTCTCCCAGTGGAGGTGGTGGGGGCCAACACAGTGGAGGAATTCAAAAATGCATGGGACAGGCATAGGGAAACCCTAGTGATAGGAACAAGAAGGTGAAGTTAGAGATCAGGTAGGGTCTATGGCTTTTGCAGTGGGTAGGGAAAATGGACAGACTGGATGGGTCTATCGGTCCTTATCTGCAGTCAATTTCTTTGTAGCATCTCCACTCAGTCATATTTTCATTATCAATTTCCTGTTCCCAGGATGTAAACCTCAACTGGTCAAAACACAATGTTTTACAAATTGCCATCTTTTTACAATTCTCTACCGCTGTCTTTTTTTCTTGAAACGTCATACGGTTAACAATACCTCACTGTTAACTGTCAATGTACTTGCTTCTCTAGATAGACGTATTTGACTGTGCATTTATATATTTCTGGTTGTATTATTAGCATGTTATTGTTCTTTTGAATGAAAGGGCCTGCAATACTACTTTGGAGACAGGGAGTTTAAACTGTTTCTTTCCTTGTGCACAGCTGACTTGTTCTGGGACCAACTGCTTTCACAGCACAAATCACCAGGCTGTATTGGGGCTGGGGAGGTTTACCTGTGTTTGACTCAGCTGTTTGAATTTTCTCTGTTTGCACAGCAGGGTATTTTCTCTGTTAAATTGTGTGTAGGTTGTCCTTCTGACAGGAAGGTAAACACTCATCGTAGTAGTGGGTCAGAGCTTTTAGCTGATTGTTTCAAGAGGGCACAGTTTGGGCCCACCCCCCCACCCGGTGCCATTTCCTTTATACCAGGTGTTCTGACATCATTTCCATGGAGGACAAGGTGCATACCACTGTCATATCCTTACCAGCACACTACACTGACAATATAAGCATACACTTTATATATATTTATATATAACAAAACAGTTAATAGGAAAAAAAAACACACAGGATAAACAGGAAGGTAGACAGACATGTGGAAGTAGTGCAATGCACTGGCTGTGGGGCAGCAGTCTTCGGTAGTCTTTCTGAAGGCTGACATACTGCCCTATTTGCAGGCAACTTTCTGCTCTGAGGGAGGAGGTTGCCCATCTTCAGGCCACACTGGACAGTAGTATGGGAACCTCCCCCTTCCAGGGAGCACCAGGGCCACCACCACTGCCTCAGAGATTGCTAAGAAAGTGCAACTGTTGAACTACAGTGGGCTCAGGAAGGGTGAGGGTGGTGGAACAGAGGCACACAGAGTCAGTTGTACCATTCCACTAGCCATACACCATTCTGGTAGAGCATAGTTCCCCTATGGATGCACCCACAGGGGAGACTAAGGAGGTTGTGGACAACTGTTGCAAGGGAGGCCCACAGGAAGGAGGCAGAGGACACCACAGGGAAAGAAAGCAGCTCCTGGTGGGGGACTCAGTTATTAGGGGGAGAGAACTGGGGGGAGCAGGGAAAAGTGAAGAAAGGTGCCTGCCTGGCACCATGGCTTGGAGGGACAGGAGCGCATCCTCAGGATCACGAGAACAGCTGCGCGGAGATGGAGCTGGGCGTCATTGTCCACCTAGAGGCGAATGATTTGGCTCAACTTAAGATTAGAGCAGTGCAGGAGGATTTGTGGAGTTGGGCAGGGGCCTTAGGCAAGTAGCACACAGTATCCTTCTCAGAGGTGCTGCCTGTCTATAGCATGGGTGAGGCGAGGTTACTCCAGTACAATGCGATTCAATGAATGGTTGAAAACTGGTGGTGGAGTACAGGGTTTGGCTTCATTGGGGACTGGGTTCACCTGGAGAGATACCAGCCTATACTGGCAGGATGGTCTGCATCTGTACAGGAAGAAAACAAGTCTTCTGGATGATTGGTTTAAATGCTTCATTGGCAAGCTTTTAAACTAGTCAAGGGAGAGCACTGATAAGCAGCAGGAGAATTTCCAGCCTCCTCCTACAAAACAGGGTACTAAATGAGGTAAAGACCAAGGTAGAAAGGTTAGTAGGGAGCAGGACAAGGGTAAATGGAGAAAGCAAAGTCAATGAGGACAGGGATGGTGCTACAAGAGGTAAGGCCATCAAAAAATGAAGAGTAATGAGCACTAATGCACGTAGTCTGGGTAACAAGCTTCCTGAACTAGTGGCCTTGATGGAAGAGGAACATCTGGATATCGTGGCAGTCACAGAAACATGGTACACATAGAACCATGACTGGGATGTAAACATAGCAGTATACAGTATCTACGGGAGGACAGGGAGGGTGAAAAAGGAGGAGGAGAAGCTCTCTACATAAGGGAAGGAATAAAAGCAACAGAACAAAAGGGTAAACAGGGAGGAGAGGAAGCACTGTGGGTCAATTTGAAGACAGGCAATGGCACCACAATTCACACAGGAGTTATATACAGACCCCCATCTCAGGGGGAGGAAATGGAAAAGGAAATGATAGACGCAAGGTTCAAATCCCGGCTGCTGTGAAGTTGTCCGACCAGAAGTCGTGAGGCACCATGCCTGCCCTCCCCACTCCAGAAACGAGCCTCACAAGGTGGCGCCGACTCCTGACTGCATGAACAAGGAGCCTTGTATGCAAAAGCCATTTTGACTAAGATAACAAAAGGCGGACTTTAAACAAATTGATAAAAATTTTAGTTACCCTGCTGCTAGTGTGAGCACCTTTACTGTTTGGCCTTTCACTGTGCCTTGCGGGGTGCACTGCTGCCCAGGGCTGCTAAGACAGTTTAGCCCCACAGGCTGTAATAAGCTGCCCACCACCACCCATAGGTTGTCACCAAGATTTATACTTGTAGTCACGTGTGGTGTAATAACCAATCAGCCACTTTGCCATTTGAGGCTATACTCTTTCGCCACTAGAGGCATCCCATGTTCTCACGCTGACAGCCTGCATTTAAAATTATTTGAGCTGCTTGATCTCTCCTAGAGCGCTGCCAAACATATCCTAGCCTTGTCCACTGGTTTCCTCCTCTTCTGACTACCTTTCCCCTGGGTCCTACCTGGGGGGGGCTCCACACTATCCAAACTCTGTCCTGTCACTAAGGGTGCTCCCAAGGAGCTCAGCTTTACACTCCAACCAGTCAACTGCTTCAGCCATGGCCCCCCTTGTGCAGACTGGGTGCTTAGCCAACTGCCTAGGACCCTTGACAACTCAGCACTCCATCAAACCCCCCTCAGCCTGGCTATCTGCCAAAGGCTTAAAAATAGCGCATGTCAATATTCGCAGCATCCTCCAAAACCTGGCTGAACTAATGGCCTACGTGACCCACTACAAGCCTGACATTCTGGGCATCACGGAAACGTAGCTGAAGCCTCGCATTCCTGACTCTGCATGTGCCCTCCCGGGCTACAGCCTTATCAGGCAGGACAGGCCAGGCAGTAAGTGTGGCGGGGTGTGCTCCTTTACTACAGAGCACACCTTAACGTGTCGTCTGTTTCCCAGTCACCCCCTGAAACCCCTGCCTGCGAATTCCTTCACTCCCTGCTCCTGCTGGGGAACACAAAAAAGGTGCATCTTGTCTGTGCCTACAACCTTCCGAATGGTGGTGTCCCAAGGCTCTCCTCCCTACTAGACCTCCTTAAAGGTTTGCTCAAAGAGGCTTCTAATCCTGGGGACCTCAATCTCAACTGGCTGGGGCCTAATGCAAACTATAAGGCCTATTCTCTCAGGCCTTGCCCTCAGCCAGTCCATCTCGGGACCAACAAGGATCTCCTCCCAGGGGCACAAAGTCAGTGCTTGACTGGATACTGAGCAACAGACTGGACAGGATTGTCCACTCGGGAACTCTACCGGATGCCATCTCTGATCACTCCCCAACCTACGGCGTTTGGGGCAGCTCCGCGACGAGAGTCCCCAGCAAAGTGATCATGATGAGCGACTATTCCAAGCTCATCCTCAATGACTTCCTTGCAGATCGACGAAGTGTCGACTGGTCTAGGGTCACCGCCACCAATGACCCCGTTGCAGCCCTTGATCTTTTCCTTGCAGGGTTTGTCCCCATGCAAAACAGACATGCACCCCCTCACTAAGAGGAGGGTGAGGGGGACAGTCACAAAGTGGCTCCATGGAGAACTATTCTACCTCATGAAGCTGAGAGACAAATGCTGGGTGAAACACAAGATCTCCGGCAACTATAACAACCTTCTCGAATATCGGCAGCTCAGAAACTCCTGCAAGAGAGCCATACGCTCTGCCAAGAGTGAGTATTGCAAATCAGCCCTGCTAGATTCGGCAAAAAACCCACGGCGCTTTTGGCAAAACATCAAAAACCTGGTTGGGGGGTCCGCCAAGGAAACTATCTCCGACATGAACACCTGTGGGACCAACTGCAATAACCCCCTTACTATTGCCTCTGCATTTAATTGCATGTTTTCAGACCTTTCCTGCTCCTCCTTCTGCCAAACTCCCTACCCCGAAACCCCCAGATGGGCAACCCCAACCCCGACCGCCTTTCTATCTCAAACAGATCTCAGTTGGAGAGACCCGAGAACTCCTTGCTGGTCTCTCCCACCACATGGGGGCTGGTCACGACAGCCTTGAACCAAAGCTACTTAGCTTGGGGGCTCCCCTCCTCGCCCAGCCAATCGCACAAATATTCAACTCCTCTCTTACCTTGGGTATCATACCAGATGTTTGGAAGGTGGCTAAGGTTGTCCCTGTTTTCAAACAAGGTGACCCCAAAGACATGAAAAACTATCACCCCATCGTCATACTCTCAGCCACCAGTAAGCTCCTCGAAAAGGCTGCTACCTCACAACTCTCCCACTACCTACAGGGTTATGATGTTCTCTCCATTGCTCAACATGGTTTCAGGAGGGGGCATAGTACATCGATCGCGCTTGCCGTGGTTACTTCAGAGATCAGGTCTGAGACTGACCGAGGCAACCTGACCGGAGCCATCTTCGTTGATCTTTTGAAGGCCTTTGACAGGGTTGACTATTCCCTCCTCTGCTCCACCCTCCACTTTTTCGGATTCTCCCCTTGTGCCCTCGCCTGGTTCTCTAACTATCTTGTGGGATGGCAGCAATTCACCTGCTTTAACCGCGCCCTCTCTGCCCTCTCCCCTATTAACTGCGGGGTCCCCCAGGGATCCGTTCTTGGACCGATCCTGTTCTCCCTCTACATAAACGAACTGCCCTCAGTTCCAACCCATGGGCACCACACTCCATATGCGGACGATCGCGTCGTACTGTTCAGTTCCCAGGATCCTACTACCATCAACTCCAGACTTAACTCAGACATCGATCATATCCACAGCTGGCTTGAGGGATGCAAGCGCACCATAAACCTGGACAAGACCCAGGCCATGCTCTTCGGTTCAGTGGCCAAAATCGCTTCCCACACCGCTCCCCTAGCTATCCATGGTGCAAATGGTGCCCTCCTGCCGGTCGTTGACTCCATCAAGTACCTAGGAGTAACCATGGATCCGCAACTGGATCTCACCGCATATCTCTAGAATATCTGCAAAACCACGAACGGCAAGCTTGGACTTGCCTACAGAGCCAAAGACTGCCTCACACCAGCGGCACGGCTTGCCACAGCTCGGGGTATACTCCTTCCCACACTTTGCTACGGGCTTGTAGCCTTTGCACCAGTCCCGATTTCTAGCCTAGCAAAATGGGACACTGCCTATAACAATGTATGACGCTTCGCACTCGCTGCCCCATGCCATACGCATCATTGTGAGCTCTACTCTCGGCTGGAGTGGCTCCCCCTGAAAAACACTGCACCTTTGTCCTTGGCAACTTCATGGATAACATAGTCAGAATGAATACTCCTTCCGCGCTTGCCCTTCGCCTCAGTCACGGAACCCCTGCCTGCCACTTGAGATCAAGGGCTGCTCAGCTCTGACTGATCTCCAAGACCTGCACCCTCACAGGTGACAGGGCATCCTCCATCCACTCGCCGAGACTGTGGAACTCCCTACCTGCCCTAGTTTGTGCCTCTCCATCCCATCCCTGCTTCAAAACCTCCTTATGGACTTTCCTCAAAGCCGCCTCTGCCTGTCTGTGTGCTATATAGGCACTGAGTAGTCCCCTCTCTCACCTCTGACCCCGACTCACTAATTGGGAGATTGTGTGATGGCTCTCTGACCACTGGTAATCTCTGCCGTGAACCAGCATTAGGCACTTTCCACCCCTCAGTTTGGAGAGGGGATTCCTGCCATATCGGCACTTGTTTCTAGATGTGCTAACTCGATGAACACTGTAGCTCAGGTTAGGCCCTCATGGCATGCTAATATACACACCGCACTTACATTTATTTTGTTGTATGCTCTGCCTTGATGTTACCTGTTGCTATTCTACCTCTCCATTGCCGTCATGTATCTTGTTGACACACTGCTAACTCTGAGATGATGTACCAGTTCATATTTTACCCCTCACTGCCATTATGTATACCCGCTGGCATACTGCCTACTGTACCTATGTATAGCCACTGTACCGTTTGGTGTTTCTCCCACCCGACTGTGGGCAAGCATGCTACCGACTCTGTATTTTGTATTCTGTACTCTGTATCTTATGTACTGTAACCTCCCGGGTCACTCCTGAAAATAGGCACTTGTTGTCTAGTGTGCTTACCTGGTTAACAAAAGCAAATAAATAAATAAATAGACGGTATCCTTAGAATGGCAGAAAAAGGGGAGATGTTGTTGGGGGATCTGAATATGACAGATGTTAAGTGGAGTGCATTTGCAGCAGCCACTTCCAAGGGTGGGGTCATTCTAGAGGCCCTACAGGGGGCATGCCTTGCTTAGACAACTAGTATTGGAACCCACTTGAGAGGGAGCAATCTTAGACCTGGTATTCTCAAATGTAGATGGAGAGAGGATCACAGATTTAGAAGTGGGTAGCCATCTGGGAACTAGCAACCATCAAACAGAATGGTACACGATAAACACAGCAGTAGAGTCAAGCCAAACAAAGGCAAAGGTACTTGACTTTAGGAGGGCTGACTTTGCCAAAATGGATGAATGCCTAAGGAATGCACTAGCAAATGGGGAGGAAGGAGGGGTGGAAGAACAATGGGGAATAATCAAAACTGCCATCACAGAGGCAACAAGCCTTTGTGTGAAGAAAATAAACAAAACAAAACTATGTAAAAAAAACACTGTGGTTCTCAAAGGAGGTGGCAGGGAATGTTAGGGAGAAAAAGAAAGCATTCAGGAAGTACAAGGAATCACAGAAGGAGCAGGATAGAGAACTGTATTAGTTAAAGCAAAAGGAGGCAGGGAAGGCAGTCAGAACAGCAAAGGCCCAAACTGAGGAAAATATAGCCAACTCAGTTAAGTGGGATAAAACCTTTTATAGGTACATCAGGGAGTGAAGGAAGACCAAGGGAGGGATAGTGAGGCTTAATAAAGGGGGGGGTGCTCAGAGGTGACTGTGAAAAGGTAGAGATACTGAACAAATATTTTTGTTCCGTATTCACAAATGAAGAGGGTACATAAACCAAACAACAGAAATACTCTGGATAAGGGGGTTGATACCTGCCCATTCACAGAAGGAAGATTTCTGAAAGAACTCTTAAAAATGAAGGTGGACAAAGCAATGGGACCTGATGGGATTCATCCCAGAATTTTAAAAGAACTAAGGGTAGAACTAATGACACCACTGACTACCCTCTTTAACAAATCATGGGAGGACAGGGTGGTACCTGAGGACTGGAGGAGGGTAGATGTTATTCCACTTCACAAAAGTGGGAGCAGGGCAGAAGCAGGAAACTATAGACCTGTTAGTTTAACCTCAGTGATAGGGAAAATGTTAAGTACCTAGAGGCCAGAGGGCTACAGGACCTATGGCAGCATTGATTCACAGTGGGAAGGTCACGTTAGATGAATCTAATGATTTCTTTCGGTGACCAAAGTAGTAGATCAGGGAGGGGCTGTGGGCGTGGCCTACCTAGACTTTAGCAAGGCATCTGACACAGTCCCACATAAAGATTAATATACAAGTTAGCCACCCTTGGATTGGGTCCCAAGATGGTAGCCTGGGTAATAAACTGGGTGGAGAACAGGACACAGAGGGCAATAGTAAACAAAGTCCACTCTGAAGAAAGGGGATTACTAGTGGGGTACCGCAGGGAGTTTCAGTACTAGGATGGGGTCCTCTTCAATGTCTTCTGATGACATTGCAGAGAGACTGGAAGGAAAAGTATGTCTCTTGCAGATGACATAAAGATCTGCAACAGGGTTGATACACAAGGTGGGGTGGAAAGGATGAGAAGAGACTTGGCAAGGTTGGGAATGGTCAAATGTATGGCAGCTTAGATTCAATGATAAGAAGTGCAAAGTAATGCACCTACATACTAACATACTAAAATGCCAGCAGAATAGGCCTAACAGTCTTTCGTGTCTGCTCGTTTGGTCAGCCTCCACCCTGGGTGCTGACCTTGCTGTCCCCCTCGCCTCCTCTGGCTTCTCCCTTCCCAGTTCCGGATATTCTTGCTGCATTGGTTTGCTTCCAGAACCCTTCCCTGTACCTGTCCACCCCTCTTGAACCCCTCCACTGTCTCTGCCTCCACCAGCCCCCTAGGCAGTGCATTCCATGGCTCCACCACCCTCTCAGTGAAGTAGCACCTCCTCCTTTCTCCCCTGAATCTCCCCCTCCAGCTTCCACCCATACCCTCTAGTGGCCCCTCCTCCTTCCTTGAAGCTCCTGACTGTTCCTCCCCTATTTACCCTCTTCATGTACCTGAGACCTCTATCATGTCCCCAGGTCCCTTCTCTCTTCCAATGAGTACATATTTAGCTCTTCGAGCCTCTCCTCATAGGTCCTGTCCCCCAAGCCCCAAATCATTTTGGTTGCCCTCCTCTGGACCCTCTCCAGGAGGTAATGTCCCTCTTTAAGTGTGGCCTCCAAAACTGCACGCAGTACTCAAAGTGCGGCCTCACCAAGCAGTTATACAGAGGGAGTATCACTTCCCTCCTTCTGGAGGTGATCCCCCTAGCGATGCATCCCAGCATCCTGTTGGCCTTGGCTGCTGCCCTCCTACAAGTCTCCGAGTTGTTCATCTTGACATCCACCAACACCCCCAGGTCCTTCTCAGCCACTGAGACTTGCAGCATCCCCCCCCCCAGGGTGTACACTTGGCCTGGGTTTCTGGCCCCCAGGTGGAGTACCTTACATTTCCCTGCATTGAACCTCAGCTTCCACTTTCTAGACCATCTTTACAGAGCCTCCAGGTCCCCCTGTAGGGCCACCCTCCCCTCCTCCCCATCCACCACCGCCCCCAGTTTTGAGTCATCTGCAAAGAGACTCATCTCACTCCTGATTCCTGTCCTTATGTCAGAGACGTAGGCATTGAAGGAGGGGCCCAAGGACTGATCCCTGTGGGACCCCACCAATGACCCTCCTTGGGGATGAGACTATCCCACCAACTACGACCCTCTGGGTCATGTCCTGGAGCCAATTGCCTATCCATCTGATTATCTGGTTCCCCACCCCCATTTCTCCCAGCTGGGAAACAAAAACCATGGGGAAGAGTACACAATGAAGGGTGAGATACTAACAACAACAAAAATGGAAAGGAACCTGGGGGTAGTCATATCAGATGACCTAAAGGTGGGAAAGCGATATGAGAGGTCAGTAAGGAGGGCTGAGGGGATCCTGGGATGCATAGGGAGAGGCATCATCAGTAGAAAAAAGGAAGTTATCCCTCTGTACAGCCAGCTGGTGAGACCCCATCTGGAGTACTGTGTGCAGTTCTGGAGACCCAATCTCCACAAGGACATAGATAGGATGGAGGCAGTCCAGAGGAGGGCAACTAAAATGGTGCAGGGTCTGAAGAGAGATTTAAGGAGCTTAAGGAGGTATACCCTCGAGGAAAGGAGGGAGGGGACATGACAGAAATTTCAAGTACTTCAAGGAAATCAACAAAGTCCAAGAGGTAGTATCTTTCAGAAAAGAGGTGTGCAAGAACAAGTGAGCACAACTTTAAGATAGAGGATAGGCTCAGAGGTTATGGAGAAATGTTTTTCATGGAGGATTGTGGATGCATGGAACGGCCTTCCTGAGGAGGTTGTGGAGTCAAAAACAGTGGGTAATTCAAGAATGCATAGGACAGACATTAGGCAATACTAGGGGGTGGGAGTAGGAGGGAAGTAGGCTGTTGGTTAACTAGGTTCTGCAGCTTATCCATTAGGTAGGGATATGGGCAGATTGGGTGGGCCAAGTAGTCCTTATCTGCTGTCAAATTCTGTGTTTCTATGTTAATGAAGTAGTCTGTTCAAAATCAGTGTTAGGGTTCAAGAATAATCAGGACAGACACATGGGAATGGGAGGGGCAATGAGGATAAAAAGAGGAGGAAGAAGACAAGTGACCACTAGGGGACTCTTTCTCATCGGTTAGGCAATGATAAGGGCAGAACAGATAGATAAAATGGCCATCCTCTGCTGTCGGTCCTATGTTTTCATCTCCTGCAAAGTCCTTCCCTCTGATAACACAAGTATCCAAAATGAAAGTGGAAGGCTAAAGCCACAGTGGTGGGGTTCAAGAATGCATGGGATGGGAATAAGGAATCTTATGGGAAGGAGGAAGGTTGGTGAATGGGCTCAAGATCAAGCAGGATATGCAGTGATACTGTAGGCAGAGAAATGTGGGCAGACTGGTTAGGCCAACTGGTCTTTAACTGTTAAAAAATTCTATGTTTCTAAGTGTCAGTGTACTTAACATATTGCATTTTCCAAAAAATGTACAGGAGTGTTATAAAGGAGCCCATAAGCCACTCTTTTCATCCTTTTTCCCAAAATGTTATCAGACTTGAAGTTGCTAAAAGTAAGCCCATCACCTCAGAATAAATATTCCTCCTCTAAGCCTTGGTTGATTCTTACCTACTGAAACCATGGTTTCATAGTTCTGCACCATCACTTCCATGTAAGCTCCTTCTCCTGTTTGTAATATCTTCCATTCCTCCTCAGAAAATCAACAACAATATCTTCAAAGGTTTCTGGTACCTGAAAGAACATGAGACATGTTTAACTGATTTTGGTTTCACATTACACATTGTGTGTACATGACACATTGATAAATCAGCAACGTTTAAACAGGATGGGGATAGGTAAGGATAAGATCCACAGTCTACAAGACTAAGAGGCTTTGCTGGCACTCACAGAACAAGTGAAGACAGACAGAGATTGTAATATAGGGCAGACAAGGAGGGGGCAGAGATGGAAAAATTATATTAGGAAGGTGATAGGTGGAGTCAGTCAAATGAGGGAGATACTTACCTAGCAGAAGAAGGCAGCTTGTCTGAACATCAGGCATCTTGGGAATAAAATGGGGGACCTACAGACAATGGTGATGGAAGCCCAGCTGGACATAGTTGTCATCATGAAAATGTTGGTGACACAAAATCCCATCTGGGATCCGGCTATCCAAATATGTGTCCTATTTTGAAGGGATATGAAAAACGGCAGGAGAAGTGGTTACGCTATACACTGAGACTATAAAAAAGCAATAGAGGTGAAGAATGTTTGGGGGTGGGGATAGAATGAATATGGATCCAGCTGATAGTTAAAATATGTAAGAACCTCAAAGTGCTGGTGATGGTGGCATAAAGATCACCAGATCAGTTCAGGGAGGGCTGTAGGGCATTTGCAAGACCACATCAGAAAGACAACCACTATGGAAACACAATCTTGATGGAGGATCTCCTACCAGTGTTGGGAGTTAGGAGTGCCAGGAACCAGGCTGTTGTAGATTCAATGCAGGATGGCTTTTTTGTACAATGGGTGATGGCACTAACCAGAGATGGAGCCAGCCTTGACTTGGTAGTGTCAAATCAGGATATAGTATAATAGGCCAGAGTAAAAGACACCCTGGGGATGTGATAATTACTCAGCGTGGCACAGTATTAGCCCTAGAAAGCCAGCACCTCAAGTCAAGGACAATGGTATTAGATATTAAGGCAGGGGTTTTTGAAGACATAGGGAAGATCCTCCATGACAAACTGAGGGAGTGGCAGGGACAGAGAGAGGAGAACATCAAAACGAGTCTGACAGAAATCACCAAAGCTTGTCTGAAGCAGGAAGGGAAACACATAAAATGAATAAATCCAATTTGGTATACAAGAGACGTTAGAGAAGCAGTAAGAGCAAAAAAGGTAGCATTAAAAATGTGCAAGGCAGATCAGTCCGAGGGCAACAGGGAGGTATACCTAGGAAAGCTAAAGGAGACTAATAATTTAATTTATTAATTTGAAAAGTTTCACCAGGAGAAACACACTAGAGCACATTTCAGATGTGTCCTGGGGTAGAGGGTAGAAGGAAAATAGCCATGTGCAAATCAGTACAAAAGTGTTACATGTGCATTAAGAGTGCAAAATTATACAGGGTAGCATAAACACAAGCCCAGCATTATACCACAAACAAACATCAAGGTGCACCCTGAGAGGTACAGAGTGATTACAAAGTGTTACATACTGGTCAGTGCATAATCAGATATACAGCAGCCCTCAAGAATGGGGTAGAGTTGGGCCTGGTAGCCAGAAGGGGTAACCCACCATGGTGAAGAACAATCAGCGGGGAGGAGTTGAAAGGGAAGAGGCAGATGACAGGAGGAGGACAGGAAGAGAGGAAGAGGAAGATGCAGAGGCAGGTGGGGAGGTGTGTTGACTAGAGTGATGGAGGGAATAGGCAGAGTTTGAAGCAGTGGAGAAGAAAGGTAAGATGGAACGGAGTTCAGCCAGTGTTTAGCAATAAGGGCAGAACCATGAGCTTTGACTTTCAGAGAAGGGGAAGAGAGAGAGAGAGAGAGGAGTAAAGGTGGCCGTTGTGGGTCTGGAAGGGTGGCGATCCAGGGCAAACCTGCAGAAAGAATGGAAGGCGGTGTCCATTCTGCCCAAGGTAGACTTAGGAACACTGCCATATATAATGTCACCACAGTCAAAGAGGGGAAGGATCATTCTCTGAACAATCGCTTTGCAGGTAAACAAAGGAATACAACTATAGCACCATGAGTCAATGTGCCTGTCACACAAAGCCCTAATGTTCCATTTTCCTGTTTTGCTGTAGGGCATTAACATGGGCTTTTGAATGTGGCAGTACTTTGCACATGCAAGAGACTGAAGCCCTGCCACTACTATCAGACATAGATGAGGCCCTTCTGTAACCATCTACATAGACATTTGCAATGTGGATGAGAAGTATTCTATGCTGCTAATGACTGTGGCACTCAGCAACCGGCAAGAAAATACTGTGGACATGGGAATGTTCCTCTGTGTTTCAGAATTTAGTGATGACAACGTTTAATCAATATGAATGGAATGAAAGCTTCTGCATGAGTCATGAAACCTTTTACTTTAAATGGAGCAAAATACAACGTATAAAAGGAAGACAGAACACCAATATGCATCAAGCTATTACATCTGAAGTAAGACTGGCTATTGCAATTTAGAGATGGGACACAAACAAGTACTGCTCCACTGGACACTTGTTTGACGTGTCTAGGGTGGTGGTCTGCTCTGTTGTGTGTGAGATTTGCAGTGCTGTCATGGACACCTGCATCCACATGACAACAACCCCTACAGGCACACAGCTACAAGACATCTTGGATGGTTTTGAGGAAAGATTTTGTTTATCACAAACAGCCAGTGCAACAGATGGCACGCTCATACCAGTTTAGGCACCTGCAAAAGATCCGGCAGACTTCTTCAACCATAAAGGCTGGTACTCTATAGCGATGTAGGCAGTGCTGGACCACCAGTACTGCTTTCAGGATGTTAACACTGGATAGCCTGGTAAAGTTCACAATGCCTGTATTCTTGCAAGCAGTGGACTGTTCACGAGAATCTATGGATGAGCTTATTTTTCCCAATGTAACATGTGAAATATGTGGGGTACAGGTGTCCATTCATTTACTTGGTGACCCAGCCTACCCATTAATGTTGTAGCTGATGAAGCCAGTCCCCGACAAGAAACCTCACAACTGAGCAGAAACACTTTAACCACTATCTGTCAACTGGCGGTATGGTAGTGGAGAATGCCTTTGGTTGGCTAAAGGGAAGATGGAGGTACCTGCTGAAAAGGCTTGATACACACATTTCCTTTGTTCCATCCGTGGTGCTTGTGTGCTGCATTCTACACAACATTTGTGAGCAAAAGGGGATGTTTTAATTTGGAATGGATTAGGGAGATCGATGGTGAGGACTTGCAAAAGCCGTCAGATACTGAAATGCAAGACATGCAAAGGGGCACAGCTGGGGATCAGGCAAGACAAATCAGAAATGCTGTTGCGCAACATCTCAGCAGACAGTACAATGACTGAGGTAATCTGTGACATGTACATACATTGGGCAATAAAAGAGAACTGTGAAGGTAACACCACAGCGGTTGTTTTCCATGTTTCATTACTGCACTGTTCTTGCTATGTGTCTAAAAAGATCACATGTGGCCTGACAAGCAAGTATGGAGCTACTAGACAAGCTGGCTGCGCAGCCATCCAGTGCATGATTGGTTTTGCATATCTGCAAGTCTCACAGAGGTGGTTACACTTCACACGTGTAGTATGAAAGTTGTCATCCTGGTGTTGGTGGATGGAGGTGCAATGTTCATTGCTATGCTTGCCATGCATGCCATTATTGTCTCACAGAATGCACCCAGTATTCATGTCCTCCTGACATTCGATTCATTTGGATTCCAAGGGAAGTCACTTATCATTTCTTACTATAGTTTATGGTGGAGCAAGCCAAAGTTCAGTCCTCCTGCCATCGACACCAACATGCTAGTGTAGGAATAGTACTCACGAAGAGAAGGGAGTGAGGGGCATTACTAGTGGAGAGACTGAGCATGGCGTGGCAGGGGGAGGGATAATACTGGGAGAGATGAGGAGGGAGAGGGAGGTTGGCAGTCAAACAGGAGGAGGAGGAGGGAGAGGGGTCTCAGTTGAGAAGGGCAGGAGGGAAGACACTGGGCAAATGGTAAAAGCACCTTCTTGAGTGGCCCCAGAAATGAGAACCTGGATGGGGTGGTGCCGACGGGCACGAGGAAGAAGGAGGGGTGTACTGGTGTTGGGGACTCCATACTCAGGGGATCAGATGGGGCTGCAAGGGGATTGGCACAGTCAGATATGGGTGGAGTCTATACTGGGATTAAAGGCAGACAAGCAGGATAGACAATTCTAAGGTGCGCAAGGAGGGTAGGTGGAATATGCACAGTGTGGTACATGTGGGACAAGCGGCCTGGAGGGAAATGGTAGAGGTAGAAAGGAGAGGTTACAGGAAGTGGCAAGGTTGCGAGGGAGAATGGGAGTCTGTGGCCTTCTCGGGTGCTTCTAGTACCCTCTTGCAAGCACAGTGAGAAAGGAGAGGATTGGTGAGTTGAACGCATGGTTGGTAGAACAGTGTCAAACTAAGGGGTATGGGGTTGTGGGTACCTGCGGCAGTACCTGGGATAATAATCTGTTAGCAAGGGATAGACTGTACCTGAGCAGGGAGGGGAAGGAGGTATTAAAGCAAGAACTGGGGAGGTATACTGCAACAAAGGTGGATTTAAACAAGTTAGGGTGTGACAAACAGACAGCAAGTAGGCAGGGATCTGATAGAGTGGAGTCACAGTCTACCCCCCAGGCTATCACGGAAGGAGTCAGTGTGGCCGAAAAGGGAGGGAGTAGAAGGGAGGAGATGAAGGGTGATGAAGAGAAGGAGCAGGATGGGTGTGGTCTCACTAAATGCAAGAAGCTAGGCAACAAATCCACTGAGCTACAGGCACTCTTGGCGGTGTGGAAGGTGGATATTGTGTCTGTCATAGAAATGTGGTCAACTGAGCACCAGGACTGGGATCTGGCAATCCTAGGGTACAAAGCATATAGGAAAGACCATGGGGTGTGGCAGTCTATGTGAGGGATGGGATCAAATGCACAAGGGATGAGGGGGAGGAAAGGAGAACAGAGGTAATCTGGCTGCAGCTCAAACACTCAAAAGGTAGGAAACTGAGGTTTGGGGTGGTATACAGGCCACCATCCCAGTCTGAGGAGCTTGACAAGGAATTAGATGGACAAATTAGAAAGGTATGTAAACATGGGAAGGTGGTCATTGTGGGGGATTTCAACTTACTGGGGGTTGACTGGAGCATTCCAGTCACCATCAGTGCTAAGGAGCAAGTGCTCCTGAATGTGATCCATGAGGGTCTCCTGGCGCAGTTGGTTAGTGGACCTACTAGGCTAAAGAACACGTTAGATCTGGTATTGTTGAATGGGAGGCAGTAAGGGAAATAAGAGTGGATGACACATTAGCTGACAGCAGTCACCAAATGGTGTGGTTTAATATCATGATGTCTAGGGCCAGAGAACTCAGTAACTCGGATGATAAACTTAAGGGGGGTGGACTTTGGGAGGATGCAGAAAGTATTGAAAGGGAAACTGGAGGGCATAAGACAGGACATAGAGCAAACATGGGATATTATTAAACGAGGGATTACAGAGATGAAGGAAGCCTGCACCAAGACACAGAGGATATTATTAAATGGGGGATTACAGAGATGAAGGAAGCCTGCACCGAGATGCAGAGGATATTATTAAACGGAGTGTAACCCCCAGGTGGCGCTATCCCAAGGGCTACTACCCTGCCTGCTTGACTACTGACAGGTTGAGGGGCCTAGGTTCTATGGCGGGTGCCTCCACCCAGAGGTCAGGGTTTGTAGTGGTTAGACTAGCTTGATCACAGCCCTCTGGGACACCGTGACCCCCTTTGGTTCCCTCTAGTGGCTCACTCAGTACACAGGAGTTACAGCTCCAATACCCCACGTATACACACTGTTCACTCATAAAGTACCACTTACCCTCGAGACTGATTCTGCAGCATGTCTCTGAGGACCCCCTGTAAAATTAGGTTAAACAACGTGCACAACAAAATACAATACTGTTTCCATAAGCACCAACACCACAGACAGTATGCAGTATAACAACAAATAATCTGATTTATTTAGGGGACAGTAACACGGGAGGGGGGAAATCAGGTTAATTGGTGGCATTAAATCATAGTACTGTGCACACATACAGGGTCTGAAAAGTCACACTCTGGGTACCCAGGTTGGGGAGGGGGCTATTTAGGTCCGTTGCCCGGGGTAGGCTGGCAGGTGCAGATGGATAGGGCCCTGTAGGAGAAAATATATGCACAACATCCAATTGTAATCCGGAGCCGGATGGCTCAGTCCATGAAGCAGTGAAACAGCAAGAATTAGGTGACACACTCAGGGTTTTAAATAATCGATTAGCAATTTTTTTCTTGCCACTATACTAACTGTACAGAAAGTATTTATATAGATTTTCTAGAAGTGCTGCGTTTGTTAACACAGTGAGGCAAGAGCTATGCATTTTCACAAAGATTTAGCACTTTTATGAGCAAAACGCTAATCAATTTTTAGAGTTAAATAAATCCCTGCACACTTGTGATTGAAAACAGGCTGCAGGGGAATACCCCGACTTGTACTCACAATACCCAAGCTGAAAACTGGATGGTGGATGTTCTTCTGGATTGCCAGAACAATAAGGCATGGAGACAAAGTCCTTGTGACTGGACCCCACTGCAGCTGATAGCAAACGGATTTAGTTCAAGACAAGCTGGGGTTTGCTTCCAGCTTCAATACACAGCACTGGGATTGGAAATAGTGATTCCCCACAAGCACTACGCACATTCATATGTAAAAGGAAAGTACTATACCAGGCAGGCTGCTCCTCGATCCTGATCGCACTACTGCAAAATACCCGGGACCCACACAGCAGCTTCAGTTCCTGACAGACCGAACGCGATTCAGCAATTTCTCCAGTCTTCTACACGGTTAGCCTGGTTTCTACACTTCTAGTGCTTCTTTCTCTTCACAACTCGGATTCAGTCCAAACTGGCACTCTGCAGGCTGCAACGAAACTCAGGGCCTCCTGCAGCATCGCGGAAACTATACACTGCAGAAGCACAGAGCTCTCTTTCTCTTCCAGTCACAACTGATCTAATCTTTTCCAGTCACAGGGCATTTCCTTTAGCTCCACGCCATTCTGTTGGCCGGTTCAGCTGTCACTCACAATAAGACTCCCTCTGTTGGTGGAAAAAAGGTGCCAAGGTTAAAACTACATTTCCCAGAGTCACTGCCCATACAATCCCCTTGTGGCTGGCTCAGAATTGAGAGTCCAAGTTCCAATTCATCCACAGGCTCCATTTTAGGGTCTCCCTATCATCCTGATTGGTCCAAGTCAGCTATTGAGAACCAAAATGAAAGAGCTACACTGAAACAGTTCTTGCTGAAAGGAAGACAGGTTAGACAAATTACATTTTCTCAGTCACTCTAAATGATTTCTGGCAAACAGTTATATCTTTCAACAAGGCCCCCTCTGTACATTTGCAGCAGCGAAGCGGGTGAATTGACAGCAGCCGGGAGGGATTCGGCATTAGAACACACAGTCCCCATACAAACTAATTGGGTCTGCGAGCAGACAGCTCTTAAAGACAATCGTGAAAACAAATAGCACTCACTTGGAACCACATTTAAACAGCTCAAGCGCGAACACGCCCAGACTTGGAGCATTCAGGCAAGCTCCTGGAAGACTTTTAGGAACCCCCATTTGCAGGGGGTTACAGGAGATACAGAGATGAAGAAAGCCTGTACCAAGATTTAGAGGATATTATTAAATGGAGGATTGCAGAGATGAAGGAAGCCTGCACCGAGACACAGAGGACATAATTAAGCGAAGGATTACAGAGGTGAAGGAAGCCTGCACCAAGACACAGAAGATATTATCAAATGGGGATTACAGAGATGAAGAATCCTGCACCAAAACACAGAGGAAGAGGAGCAGAGCAAGGAAACCAGACATTTTTTTGTTTGTCTTTTTGTTTTAAATAATATGACTCAGAGCGTGGGTGCTTCAATCTTTTGAAATTTCTTGAAGACTTCATGCAACATCACCACCACCATATCATTTTCAAACCAATTTTAATTTTATACCAAATTAAAGAAATTTTGCTTAAAGGGAGACCATATTAAATTGTGTCTCTATCACATTTCCAGATGTACACACAGCTCTGTCTAGCCTACCGGACTCCAGCATTTTTCCCTCCATTCTTCCTTAGAAGGAGCTGCCACTTATTTCCAATGCTGAAGTATTACCTTGCCAGCAATTAATATACCAATATTCCAAAGGATCCTTTGTGTTCCCCGTGGGTCCCTAACTTGGCTCAAATCAATTTTATAGCCAAATATTACAATTCCAGGATTAAAGGGGAACAACAGACCCAATGGTCTCCCCAATAAAGACCATATATATTTCTAAAGTGGTATAAGTTTCACACACTTAAACAACATATGGGATAATGAGCCACTTTCATTCTGACATTTTTGGCAGAATTGTGAAATAGTGTTATCTATCTTATGTAATCTAGTAGGTGTGAGGTAAGTGATATGAACTATACTAAAGTAAATTTGGTAAGAAAACCATGCTGGTTGAACAGAGAGGTAGTGGAGGTGGTAAGGTCAAAACAAGAGGTGCACCAGACGTATATGGGAACGGGGAAGGAAGGGGACAGGGAGGAGGAGTATGCAAGATGGTCCAGGGAGGTGACCAGAAAAGTGAGAGAAGCCAAGGCCCAGCGGGAGCTGAGATTAGCCCAGGAATTGATGGGGAGGAGAGAATGACTTTTTCAGACACATCAGGGAGAAAAGGAAGCGCAAAGAGACAACAGTGAGGCTACAAAAGGGTGGAGAGTGAACAGAAAAGGGGGAGGAGCAGGCAGAAACACTGAATGAAAACTTCTGCTCAGTATTCACAAAGAAAAAGGGGACCACTACCACCATGGGCTGGGAAGGTGAGGATTGGGGCGAGGACGTGGCAGATGGAAGGACCGAGGGAGGTAAAGTCCTAAAGGGACTTAGGCTAGACAAGGCACCAGAGCCTGATAGTATCCACCCAGGGTGCTGAGGGAGATGGCAGTGGCGTTGGCAGAGCCGCTGGTGGATCTGTACAGCACCTCACTGGGGTCTGAATGTGTGTCACTGGACTGGAAGATGGCACATTTATTTATTTACTGAATTTTGTTGACCCAGTGGGTCCACTGAAACTGGACGTCCGTTTTCAGGGGTGACCCAGGGAGGGAATACAGATGGTAACCAACTGAAACTGAACAAGATTAAGCTGTTGGTGGTACTTCTAGTGAATGGAGAAATTTGGCTGGATGCTGGGAAAATTCCCCTACTCTTTTGAGAATGCCATGGGATCTTAGACGTCCACCTGAACAACCACCAGGACAGGCAGATGGGACCTCGGTTTAACGTCTTATTTGAAAAGCGGCACCTCAGGGTGTAGCACCCTTCATGCTGCACTACAGTGTAAGTATTGGATATTAACCCAAGTGCCTGCTGTGGGGATAGAACCCACAGCCTTCTGAGCTCCCAGCCTCAGAGGCAAGTGTGCTACCTGCTGAGCCACTAACACCGACAATGAGTGCCATTGCACAAGAGCGGACCAAGGGATGAACCAGGTAATTATCATCCGTAGTCTCACCCCCATAGTGTGCAAACTCGTGGAAACAATACTAAAGGAAAGACTGGTGTTGTACCTAGAGGACAACGGCTTCCAGGATGTGAGGCAGCATGGGTATATTTTGGGAAGTCCTGTCAAACCAACCTGACACAATAATATGACTGGACGACATGTAAGCTGGATAAGGGTCATTACTTGGACTTCAGCAAAGCCTCTGATTCGGTGCCTCATGGGTAGCTTGGGGAGAAACTAACTGGCGTAAGGTTAGGGGCAAATATGAAGAAGTGGATTATAAGTTGGCTGAATGGGAGGCTGCAACAGGTGGTGGGAGGGGAGCTCTCAACTCCTAAGCCGTCGACGAGCGGGGTGCCACAGGGCTCTGTGCTGAGACTAGTAATATTTGGGCTCTTCATATCAGACATTGTGCATGGGGTGGTGAGCAAGGTAAGTCTGTTCACAGATGACACCAAAATGGGAGCAGTGCTGGATGAAGAGGAGGCATGGAAGCAACTGCAGGAGGACCTAAGCAAGGTAGAGGAGTGGTCAGAGAGGTGGCAGCTGGGGTTCAATATAAAGTAATGTATGGTTACGAACTTCAGGGCGAAGAACCCAAGGACAGAATACTGGCTGGGGGTTAAGTTGGGGATCTTTGAGGAGGAGAAGAACCTAGGGGTAATGGTAACAGGAACCATGAGCAATACTGTCCAGTGCAGGAGAGCTGCTGCAAAAGCGAACAAAATGCTGGGTTACATAGTGGGGGGTTCCATCCAGGCAAATAGAGGTGATCTTGCCCCTCTTCAGGTCGCTGGTAAGGCTGCACTTGGAGTACTGTGTGCAGTTTTGGAGTCCATACCTAAAGCATGATATTAGGCTACTGGAAGGGTGCAGAGGAGGGCAATGAAGATGATATGTGAAATGGAGGGGAAATACTATGAAATCAGGCTGGAAGACCTGAGTATGTACATCCTGGAGGATAGAAGAGATGGGGGGACATGATAGAAACATTCAAGTATCTGAGGGGAATTAATAAGGATGGGGCAGATGGGGTCTCTAAGTTAAGGAGGGGGAGGGACACCAGGGGGCATGGGCTAAGAATAAAGGGGGGAAAGATTTAGGAAGGAAATGAGGAGACACTTTTTCACGGAGAGGGTGGTAGGAAAATGGAACCCACTACCAGAATGGGTGGTATCACGTAAATCTGTGAACAGCTTTAAAAGGGCATGGAACAGGAAGCAGGGGAGAGTGAAGGTGGATGAGGTGGGGGGCAGAAGTGGGATGACATAGGGAGGGTGGGGCAGCTGCAAAGTAGGAGTACTAGCTGCACAGTTGAGAAGACAAAAACAGACCAGGTGGTCTGTTTCTGCTGGCACATTCATATGTTCTTATGTGTGACCACCTTTCAGTGTGCCACCATAGGGCGTGTGTTGACATGAATCCTAATCATTAATGGTTTGGGTTCATGGAACAAGTCATTACTGGAGCTCTTGACATTGCACATGCCTGGATTTGCCATTCTTGAGGTGAGTATGGATCCCATCAGGACACTGGTGCATTGAGGCATAGCAAGCTGTACTGCATGGGAAGGTACACACAATTGAACATATGCATAATGTGGTGTGAGGAATCACTCACCTAGCATCCACAGCTCCCTCTGTTATTCACACGTTATCAGTCCCCCCACCACTGTGATAGACTCCCCTTATGTAGCAATACCAATCATCGCTTTTGCTTCCCACTCACTCTCTCTATCTCTCTCTCGCTCGCTCGCTCTCCTCCTCATTTTCTATCACTCACCTTCCAGTGGCGGAGCCAGGTTTGGGAGCATTTGGGAGCCAGGAGGTGCCACTCAATCAATCACCAGCTCCACAATGGGCACTAAACAGTGAATAAAGACGGTGGTGGGGTGCCACTACTCGCTCTTCTCTCCTGCCTTTCTCCCAACTCTCCCCCCCCACTCCTCGTATCTTGACCTGTCCATTGTCTAAATTCCCCCCTTGCCTATTTCTGCTCCCCTCCTCTACCTGCTAATTGCTCTCAAATCCTGACACCACCTTATTGCACAAAAACCACAGATATCTAGACAAGGCTCCATTTGGACTACAATAATGACAAGGTCCCTTTGGTCACACAATGTTCTTTTAATTTCATCTAAAGCATTACTCTTTTGTTTTTTGTTGTTGCACTTCTTGAAACTGCTTGTATTATTGTCCTGTATTAGTTTGTCTGTATTTCTCTCCATTGTATGAAGTGGAACCTTTGTAAATGAGTCCTTACTCAAAAGGTTGTTTTCCGAATTGCCAAATAAATAAATTAATCAATAAATAAAATGAACATTGAAAAAAAGCACAGTACATGAATAAGTCACAGTACTGGACAGAAACTTTTTCAGCCAAGAAATGGAGTTTGAAATCAGGAACTGCAATGAACTAATAACAGACTACATGGCAGTGATTGAACACAGTAACGTATTTAATATGGAAACACAGTGACAAACACAGAACGAGAAAAAAAACATACACTGCACACTTAGAAAAAACATACTACGCACAATTCCACAGTATAGCAGTACCCTGTAAAACACCAGTGATCCCAGTCCATCATTCAGTGGTAATACAACCCCTGTTCAGTGTCCCACCACCAACAGCAACACTGTGACTTAATTCATCATTTCTGTATATGTCCCCACCACTCTGATACATTACGCAAACATGCTGCTAAACTGACAGGGATAGTGGAAGTTGGCACATAAGCACACCAGTGCTGTGGCAATCCTTTGCATTTACTATACATTTAGGCAATTACAGTGAGAGAGAGAGAGAGAGAGAGAGAGAGAGAGAGAGAAAGAATGTCTGCTGGGGAAAGCGGACTTGTCGCTGGGTCCCGTGTCGTTGCCGTCAGGATTCCATGATTGGGATAGTTGAAATATATGAATGTGGGGAGTTGACGCATGGGGTACATCGCTGGTGCCTGTAGTAGTGGTTGCCAATCCCGTTCAGTCAGGAGCTACAGCACTGTGCACACATGATCCATGCAAAAACGTTCCATGCACTCACTGCTTGATGCATAACTGCTCCATTTCCATGATAAACTGCATGCACTGCCTCTTCGTGTCAAAATATTTTGCATCAGACTGGGCCATATACTATCCTTAAAGTGTTCTGACATCACTGAAACAATAGAATCAGCACGATGTATGCGATCATGCTGCATGCTAAGTGCGGGCAGAGTATCCTGACTCTCGGGCGCCGGTACATCAATGGCCAAAAATGCTGTGGAGTGACCTTTATCTGGATCAGGGTTTGCTGGATTTTGGTTTTCTTCAGTGTCTGACTAACCCCTCAACTTATCATCGTGATCATCTTCAGCGGCCTGAATGAGGCCACAGAAGTATCCATCACCACTGTTGGCGGTAGCAGTGTGAGTTCAAGAATGGCATTGATAGAACAGGGTCAGGAAGGGGCACTATGATACTGGGGGGGGAGGCAGCCACAGAGTACTATCTGATAGTTGCACGCTTGAGAAGACTTTACAGACCATATACACTGTATCTGCTGGCACATTCTGTATGCTCATACATTTGGTATTGGAATTTGGCACCCACCCCCACCCCAAGATGACACTCTGCAGTCTCTGGATGCTTATTCTTGGGTACTTTCATTGTAAGATAAAACCCAGAAATGGCACTGTATAGTTGTTTAACATCTGCTTTGGTGAGTAACTTATGCATTGGGCATGGAGCGAGTCCTTTGCCAGAGAGTTACAATACTGGCAATGCTCTCCACCACTGTGACTCGATCAAAACATTAAGAAACACTGGCTAGAAAATTCACAGGTAAAGGCTAGCAAGTGTCAGATCACCATCACCCAAAATTAAATTCAGGGTTTCCAACCTGTTTGGTGACCATAGACAAGCCTTGCTTCTTCACCACTCTGCTCCCCTTTACACATCCTCTTCTGCACATAATATTGAGCAAGTGACTATACAAGAAAGCACAGTCTGCACTGGTGTGTAAAACAAAAGGCCTGGAGTGGATTGTAATCAGTCCACCAGGCGAGCCACTAGGTGCCTACCTAGCATTGCTCACGTGCCTTTATTTTAATAAGACTCAGAATAGTGACCTGGTATACTGCCACAGCAGCCAACTAACAAAAGTGGCATCATATGGGCAGGTCAACAGGAGCGTCCACGGGCATACAAATTGTGCATTGTTTAGTCCATACTGTGGGGGAGCGCAGTACCAGCAGGAAATTGTGAATATGGAATGCCCGTACTTGCAATACCACAGTATTCCAGCTCCATCTGGGAAAGGGTGGGGGTGGGGATGGGGAGTTAGGCGGCCATGTTAGAATACCCACAATTGTGCAGTGATACAAGCTAGTCACCGTGGGAGAATAAAATGGCTGTGGTCAGGAGTGCATAATGGCACTGCATATATTACAACTTTAAGGAGAACACTGAACAGCGAAGGCATCCTGAGTATGTACTTGGCATATGATGAGTAGCTAGCTGTCTTGAGGAAAGCATATATTTCAGCTGATCACTGCTAAAGTGAAATGGGAGATGCCCAATAAATAATGATACAGTGATGCTGCCAGCTCTCATCAAAACACACGTGCCATAAATCAGGATTTAAGGGTACACAAATGCAGCTCTGCTTCCTTACTGTGCCCCCGATACTGTGCATATGAGGCGCACCCAGGTGCACGTTGTTGGTAGAAGTGCACATTCCTGGACAGTACTAACAGCACTGAAACTGATATATATCTAAATTGGGTCTTAGCGATGACTCAGCGAGGATCGGAAGAATGAAATGTAAGCCCTTAGCTGCTGTGACAGTTGGAGGCTGTGGCAGAGGGTGTGTTTCTTGCAGAAGGAAATCAGGTGATCACAAGAATGAATTCTTCTTATTCTGTGATTTTGGTGGTAAACAATCTGAAAAAGGTGAATGACACACCACTGGACAAACACTGATTGGGCAGTACCAGAAGGTTTGGGGGTACCATTTCAGGCTTAACAGATGCTGAGCAAATGTGTGGCAAGCACCGTGAAACAACAGTGAATAAAGTTTAAATCACTCACTCGTTTACACCTTGACAGGATGCAACATACGCAGACTTCCCTCCACCACCACCTCTCCCACTCTGGTTTGCAACTAGAACAACAGTGACCACGCCAGAACTTCAATGTGGACCTTCAAAACAATGGTGCCATCTGAACAGTTCTGAACCAGCTGATGAAACAACTTATCAGGCTATGCTATAGCAAACACCCATGTGAACCAGCTTAAAAACAACAAACTGTACAGCACCAGGAGGCAGATCACCACCCAACACACTTCTTGTAAAGCCCTGGATCTCAGCTTTTACTGCAACATTTAAGTAGTCAGATAATTTAAAGTCACAATAAACCTTTTATCAGTACAATTAGATGGATGTGGCCTGCTACTGATGGCATTACTGATAAACCAACTCTTGTAGTACTATTATGGGCAGCAGTGTTTTTTCTACTGTTGGTAGTGGTCGTATCATGCATGACTGTGGGTCAATCAGCTTGCAGCATTTTCCCTACCTATTTTACAAGGGGAGCTGCATGCCTCAGCCTTTCAGTCTCAAGCCCCCCTTCACCACCTGGGTATTTCTGTATACTGCAGTAAACTGAGCATTATTACTTAAATATGTGCTGCTAAAGTTAAGATTAGTACATTTCGTAAACTAGACAGAAAGCACTTGATTCAAAAGATAATCATTTTCTTCCTCTACCTACCTTTAGGGCCTCCAGCTTGGGAACAATACTGTGGCACTCATGCATGGAAGACTTTTCACAGGCTGCACGGACAGATTTATGTTCATCCGATTCCTCACAAACCCATCCCAGTGGCTGTTGCTGCTGGTCACAGGTGTTGCTCTTTTCGGGCTCCTCTTTATTTCCAGTGAGACGTTTTACAATCTCCACTATCACAGCAAGTTTCCTGTTTGCTCGGAGTACCTTCTGCTCTAACACATCATAGCATTCACCGCAGGTGACATTTCCATCTACGTACTCCCAGTACTTTACGATACAGGCTCTGCAAAAGTTGTGCCCGCAATCTATAACAACAGGATCATTAAAATAATCCACACAGATGGGACACATCAATTCATTTTTCAGTAGTTCTAGCTCTTCAGTTGTTGCCATGTTCATGGTTGTCTGTTAAAGATGTCTACATCCCATCCATTTCCTGAAACACAGAAACATATAAACATAGAAAGGGTTTGTTCGTCTTTCAATACTGACCATGTCATACACTATTGAAAACTCTTGCACTGCTACTGACCCTTATTATGGTGTTTTATTGCTACTCTGTGGGGTCGATTTGCATCTTTGTGCAGAGGTATCCCTTAATGTCAAACATCTCCCATTATAGAAATTTGAATACAGTCTCAGGCTCACTGGGTATTTGGATCTCCACAACACCACAGATTTAGTTCCTTTAGTAATGGTTAGTAGTTCCAAAATCTGCACTTCCATGGTTCAGAATTTTTTCTACAATATCATTTAACAAATACTGATATCAAAGTTCCCATGCTCAGATTTTACAAATAATTACTCGTGTGTATAATATTTATGGAAAAGATAAGCATGTAAAACTATAAGAGAGTGTCTTTTACGTTCTGTTGCTGTCTACAAGATAAGAAACATTCCTGCCATTTATGAAGGGACACCGGTGTACATATCATGTAGGTGCATTACTTCACTTCTGTAATCCCCTGTAGTTAGACAGCTAAACCCATTCATGAAGGAGACCGGTGTGCATATCATGTAGGTGCATTACTTACTTCTGTAATCCCTGTAGTTAGACAGCTAAACCCATTCATGAAGCGAGACCGGTGTGCATATCATGTAGGTCACTACTTCACGTCTGTAATCCCTGTAGTTAGACAGCTAAACCCATTCATGAAGGGAGGCCGGTGTACATATCATGTAGGTGCATTACTTCACTTCTGTAATCCCCTGTAGTTAGACAGCTAAACCCATTCATGAAGGGAGACCGGCATGCATATCATGTAGGTGCATTACTTCACTTCTGTAATCCCCTGTAGTTAGACAGCTAAACCCATTCATGAAGGGAGACCGGCGTGCTTATCATGTAGGTGCATTACTTCACTTCTGTAACCCCCTGTAGTTAGACAGCTAAACCCATTCATGAAGGGAGGCCGGTGTGCATATCATGTAGGTGCATTACTTCACTTCTGTAATCCCCTGTAGTTAGACAGCTAAACCCATTCATGAAGGGAGACCGGCGTGCTTATCATGTAGGTGCATTACTTCACTTCTGTAATCCCCTGTAGTTAGACAGCTAAACCCATTCATGAAGGGAGACCGGCGTGCTTATCATGTAGGTGCATTACTTCACTTCTGTAACCCCCTGTAGTTAGACAGCTAAACCCATTCATGAAGGGAGACCGGCGTGCATATCATGTAGGTGCATTACTTCACTTCTGTAACCCCCTGTAGTTAGACAACTAAACCCATTCATGAAGGGACACCGGTGTGCATATCATGTAGGTGCATTACTTCACTTTTGTAATCCCCTGTAGTTAGACAGCTAAACCCATTCATGAAGGGAGACCAGTGTGCATATCATGTAGGTGAACTACTTTACTTCTGTAACCCCTGTAGTTAGACAGTTAAACGTATTATAATTACTGGTGAACCCCTTTAGCAACCTGATTTCAGATATCCTTCAAATGCCGTAATAACCTGAAATCAGGTTATTACAGCACTTGAGTAGCTCTAAGTCACTTCTCATTTACACTGTCCATGACGATCACTTTCACTTTTCTCTGACATGGTAGCGCGGCCAAGCGGTGCTTGTTTTATTAAATTATATGTCTCAAAATGCACACAAAGAGAAGTGCCTTGTATACTGCAACTCCCTTTACTTAGGGCTTCCTGGGGTTGATATCCGCTACTTACAGCTAATGCAGAATGCTGCGGTACGTTTATTGACTGGGGTATCAAGAAGAACCCATATTACCCCAATGCTGCGCCATCAGCACTGGCTGCCTATTCAGTGGCGGATCACCTTTAAGGTAGGTTTATTAACACAAAGCCCTACACAGACAGGGTCCTGACTACCTAAAAGACTCCTGGTTCCCTACACCCCTTTGCGACAGCTCCACTCGGCTGACGAGGGTTGCTGGAGATTCTGAGGGTTTGTTTAAAGTCATCTGGCACTCGTGCCTTTGGGTTTGTTGCTCCTACCCTCTGGAATTCTCTGCCCTGTCAGCTACGTGACTACAGGACAGTGTGGTACTTTAAGCAGGCACTGAAGACCTTTCTGTGGGGTAAAGCTTACCACGAATTTCTGTGAACTTCTGTGATTTTATCTGTATTTATTTTGTTTTTGGTTTTTATGTGACTGTGCAGTGCCTTGATTTGTGAAAGGCGCTATATTAAATAAAATGTATTATTATGATTTTTATTAAAAAAAGTGTGCCTGCAGGTGCTACTAATTCTTTCTTAGTTTTGAGATACAGAAGCCACAAGTGTAGACTGATCGTGAGTGACTCAGCGGCCTCAGAAAGCGAGATTCAAGCGTAACTGAGTGTTACTACAGAGATAAACAGAGTGCACAGAGTCTGCACTATTTCCTTCATTCTGTCTGACTCTGGCTTGTTCTTTTAACTCTGCAGCATTTTAAACTTTAATTAGAACAAGTACGTGCCTCTGGAGAGAGGTTTGTGTTTGGGCTCAGGTTGCCTTGAAACAAGTGAGACATTCTGTCTCAAGGTATAGCTGCTTGCCCAAAGGCAGTGTGGGAAGGTGGAGGACCTAGCCACATCCCAGTTACAGCACCTTCATTTGCTAGTTGGCTTTTTTGCAGGTGAAGTGCAGAAACAGCATATTAAGACCACCACATGAGGTGGCAACTGTGTTGAATTTAAAACAAACTGTTTTGAACTTTAAATATTCTGGGTGGGATATTCAGACTGTGCCAGGCTGTGGCGCAAGCCTGGGCGCAGTGCAACTGGGATGTGCCAGGTTGCTGACAGGGTGATATTCAACGGTGCTGCGCCATGGCTCAGCACCGTTGAATATCGCTCTGTGGCCACCCGCATTGTGCATGGCACAGTGGCACTGCACCAGCGCAAGAGAGGGCCAGGGGGATGCGCAAGTGCCGTTGCTCTAGGTGCATCAACCGCGATATTCAAAGGTGCACATGCAAATGGGGCCATAATGCATGCAAGGCGCAAATGGGGCCAATTGCATGTCATTATAACCCCATTTGCATGCAGGTGCCCTCATCGCTGACTTGCGCCTGGCGACCTGCCAGGCTGCAGCACGTCGAGGACCGACACCCCCTCACAAGCGGCAAAGTGCCCACTGCCCGATCGCGGGCATATGTATAAAGTTTAAAATGTCCCATATCCTGGTGGTCAGTAGACCGCTCACAGCCCGATCAGCGGGCATATGTATAATAATTAGAATGCCCCTATCCCTGGTGGTCCAGTGGACCACTTGCAGCCTGATCACGGGCATATGTATAATAATTAGAATGTCCCATATCCTGGTGGTCCAGTGGACCGCTCACAGCCTGATTGCAGGCATATTACAAAATATAAAGCGTCCTATATCCCTGGTGGTCAGTGGACTGCTCGCAGCCGATCGTGAGCAAAAATCTAAAGGAAGATTAAATCCATCCTGGTGGTCAGTGGTACCCCCTCCCACCCTCCACTGAGCCGCCACCTCGCTTCCCCGGTCAGCAGCGGGTGTTAGCTCCCTATTAAGCCACCCAGCACGCCCACTACTGACTCCGTACAGTACAGCAGCAGTATGCCACTGGTCCACAGTGTGGGCCAATGGGTGTGCAGACCATACTTTACTACACAGTCAGATACATAAATGGATTCATTCACATATCTGGACTGTGTGGTACAATCTAGACACAGTATGCATGCCCATTGGCCCACACTGTGGACCAATGGGCACAGCTGTACTGTACACAGTCAGTCGGCGGGCGGCAGGCGGCTGCGGCTGAGGGAGCTGCCGCCTGCCACTGCCATGGGGGGAGCGGGGTGGCGGGGCTCAGTGGGAGGGTGGGGAAGGGGTACCACTGGACCACTAGGGATGGGATTTAATCTTCCTTTAGACCTCTGCCCGCGATCGGGCTGCGATCGGTCCACTGGACCACCAGGAAAATAGGACATTTAAAATTTTGTACATATGCCAGCGACTGGACTGCGAGCAGTCCATTGGACCACCAGGGATACGGGACATTCTAATTATTATACATATGCCCACGATCGGGCTGGACCACCAGGGACATAGGACGTTTTAAATTTTGTACATATGCCAGCGATCAGGCTGCGAGCGGTCCACTGGACCACCAGGGATATGGGACGATTCAATTATTACACATATGCCCGCGATCAGGCATGGGAGCGCTACCCGATGGAGGGTGCCGACCAGAGCTCGGGTGGCCACCCACAGCTGGCAGCTGCCATGTTGCGCCCTGCAATACGCAGCTCACCTGAGGTGGCGGCTGTTGCTCCTTTATTTTTGGAACAACTGTATGCGGCGTATGCAGGAGTTGCGCCTGTATAGGCTCCGCACATTCTGGGCTGAATATTGGGATCTTGGCGGGAGTATGCATGGGCACGCCCCTACTTGCACAGCATACATTACTGATGCTACCCAGCACATCGGGATTGCGCCAATGATTTCCACTTCTGAAAATCGTACCAGGGCATGACAGTGGGTGCGCCAATGCAACCCTTTTCTGAATATACCACCCTCTGTGTTGGGGTGAGAGGTTGGCGAAGTGACACACTACTTCCTGTTGCCCCCCACCTTATAAGGCACAGCTCCAGCGAGCGGAGGCGAGGTGAGTGGGCGAGCACGCGTGACCGATGCACAGAGACACGCGTGTCTGCTGTGTCAGCTGGGTCGGCAGGAGGTAGGTCGGACAAATTACAACTGTGTATATATCTTTCACAACAATAGCAAATAGTATAGATGCTAGGAAGGGCCTGTGGTAGACCACAGTATATTAAGTGAAGTGTGGCCAAACATAACATAATATGGGGACCCATGAAAATCTGTGTAGTAGTTGTCAAATGTATGCCATTGGGCCTACAAATTGAAATTTTGCTCTGACCCAGACTTACACTCATTAAGTCATACATTGATGAAACGGCATCTCTTTACTATCCCTGTAGTGGCACTAATACAGTACTAGAACCAACAAATTCAGTAGCCACTTCAGCATTAGCACCTGTACCCAATCCAGAGGATGAAACATGGTCACAGGTCCCCAAAGGTAAAACAAAGCACAGGGGTGGACAAGTGTTCAATAGTGCCCCAGTGGTGCAGACACGTAACAAGTTCGAGGTCCTAACACCAAACGATTATACTCTGGACCCAGACTCATTAGGTACCCACACTTCTTATGACCACCAGCAAAAAAATATATCTACCTCTGTACCTACACTCACTCAGATGGTGGTGAAATCCAACAACAAAAGCCCAGTCCCCTAGAATCGACTATACCTAACCTTGGAACAACAATAACTAGCAAGGTGAATTCTCCCAGGCAGGTATTTGTATTAGGGGACTCCATTATTAACACATTGACAGGATGGTGTGTAATCCAGATAGAAGTAAACGTGACCTGCTCCAGCTTCAGGAAGCAGGTATGTCCAATATAACCTCGATGACTCCAAACATACTGAAACATTCTGGTGCAAACCACTGGTAATAATACCGCTGGTACTAATGATATCAATAGATGCACCTAAACCAAATGACATTAAATACCATCTGCCTTAACAACATCCTGACCGAAATGGGTTGTGAAATATGTTTTGGAGGTTTTGCCAGTACCAAGAGCTACTGAGTATGTTACTAACAGAATTAAATCCTACAATGAGTAGCTGAGGAAATGGTGTTTGTCACAGGAAATAAAATGCCTTACGCATTGGGAAAATTTTGTAGACAACCCTTCTCTCTTCTGTTGGGATGGGCTCCACTTGAGCAGGAGAGGTAGTTCCATCTTAGGCAGGTGAATTCTCTCACACATTTGTAGCTGTTTAAACTGGCAAAATGGGGGGAGTTTGGGGGTGACACTCAAGTCTCTAGCAAATATGCCTCTAGCATCTAAGGTTTGCAAAATATTATCTCTTAATGCAAGGTCCTTAAACTTGTTAAAAATCGCTGAGCTTGAAACCAAAATTCACTTACTGGACATTGACATGATTTCAGTAACAGAGACATGGTGGGACCCAGATTCAACCTGGATGAAAGACATACCGGGCTTTAAATTATACCAAAATGATAGATTTGACAAAAAAGGAGGTGGTGTATGTCTTTATATTAAAGACACATTTCATTCACATGAATACCCACATACTTCACCAACAGAAAGTATATGGGTAGCCATTCAGTTCAGGGACACCCACAACTAATTTTGGGTGCATGTTATCGCCCACCATCCTCCAATTCAGAATATACAAACACATTAATACAGGACATCAGCCACATGATGAATAAAGATAATATCCTGATCCTGGGAGACTTCAACATGCCGTCCATAAATTGGTTTACTACTAACAGCACAACAGCTGTCAAAAAAACTTATTTCAACAATCAATGAATTAGGGCTTGAGCAAATTGTTCAAGGACCCACTAGAGGTGCACTATACAGTATTAGACCTTGTGATTACCAATATTGAGGACAAAGTCTTAAATCTTTCAATATCAGACCCACTAGGGAATAGTGACCACACCATTGTATTTGATCTACAGTTTGAATCTAGCATAACAGTTAATAATACTTAGGTGTATAACTACCACAAAGCCAACTTTGAGGCAATAAACAACAGCCTAAAAAATACCCCATGGTAAACAATTTTATCACCTTTAACCCTGGAAGACTCTTGGGTATTTGTTAAAAACAAGATAACAGACCTAGAAAAAGCGTATATTCCAGCCCTAATAAAATATAACAATAATGGTAAAATTCCTTTGTAGTTAAATAATGATATTCATAGGAAAATCAAACAAAAGAAAAAACTATTTATTCATTTAAAATAATGCACAACAGACACAAGAACTCATACTGGGACAATACAGAACTGCCGTTAAAGAACTAAAAAGGACCATCAGGAAGGCAAAACACAACCTCGAGTTCTACATAGCCCATTCCAAAGATAATCACAAATCCCTATTTTCTTATCTCAATAAAAAATAGGCAGAACACCTGAACAAATTGGGCCATTGACCAAGCACAAACACCGTTACATCTGACAGAGAGACAGCCGACACATTTAACACTATTTTGCATCAGTATTCTCAAATCATACAGCCATAATTAATACAAATACTATCATATTAAGTTCTACTGAAAATAACCACACCATAACTATTTCTGAAGTAGTTTCCTTGTTAAAAAATTTAAAACAAAATACTAGCTGTGGACCAGACTTAATTAATCCTAGACTTTTGGTTGAAACTGCTGAAAATATTGTCACACCACTTTCCATTATTTTTAATAAATCATTAGCGGAAAGATCCACTCATCATGGGCTACACATGCAATCACCACAGAATGTTATGCTGGTTCAACTTTAACCTCAGTGTTTGCGCACAGAGGTTCTTTGTCTTTTAAATAGTTTTTTATTTTAATGGGTTCACCACAACATAACCCAGACAGACCGTCTTAGGGTAGCTGGTTCATTCCACTGGGGTGTCAAACAGACGAGGCATACTGATGAGTCCTGGTAGCACCCTTTGCAAACTGTGTGAGAGGCCTTTCGGCACCATGCAATTCTGTAAAGTTGAACCAGCATAACATTCTGTGGTGATTTGCATGTGTAGCCCATGATGCTTTGCATTGTGTGGGCATGTGTGATTTTGTATTTTTACTATATTGTCAACCAAAATTAGACAATAAGATTCCCATGGATGTCATCCTCCTGAATTATAAGCATCTGATAATGTTACTCACGATATTCTCCTAGCTAAGCTATCAGACCTAGGTTTTCCTGTAACATAATAAAATGGATCAATTGCTGGTTAACCAACAGGAAGCAGCATGTTAGGATCAATGGTGCCTATTTCAGTAATATGGCTGTGACCAGTGGTGTGCACGAGGATCAGTTCTGGGCCCAGTGTTATTCAATATTTTCATCTCAGACATGCAGGTTAGCTCCAGGAACATACTTTCAAAATTTGCGGATGATACAAAGTTAGGTGGTAGGGTGGATTCTGACTATAATATGGACTTATTAGTAAATGACCTCTCAGTATTAGAGCATTGGGCACAGAAAAAACAAAATGACATTCAATACAGACAAGTGTTCTGTTCTCCACTTAGGTTACAATAATCCCAAACAAATTTATACACAATATAATCTTCAATATGTGAAAGAGACTTGGGCATCCTGATAGATGACAAATTATCCTCCTCAATCACTGTAATCATGTAGCTAAAACCTTAATCGCTACTTAGACACATTAACCATATGTTTATATCTAAGACAGAGGAATGTATTATCCCATTGTTTAAAGCATACATCAGAACATATACAGATTATGGGTCACAGTGTGGAGTCCATACATGGTCAGGGACATTCAAGTGATTGAAAGAGTTCAGAAGGGCAACAAAATGGTGCCCTCTTTAGCATCACTACCATATCAGAGAGGCTTCAAAAAACCGACCTACATTCACTGGAGTTTAGGCGCTCCAGAGGTGGTGATCTGTTCTTATATAAAATTCTCAAATCACCCATTGAAACACAAATAAAAATAGTACCTAGACTTCACAATCAACAACTAATTATGTGTAAAGCAAAAGCAAACAGGAGGCTTCATTTCTTCTTGGTAAGAACACCAAGGCTCTGGAACCAGCTACCACAAGAGCTAGTAGACTGTAATACCTTTGACTCCTTTAAAAATGGTGTAGATCATTGGCTTTCCAAAAACTATAACAAAGTGTAATTTCCCACACATTTGGGGGACAATCAAGATATGCTTCATTGTTTCCTTTTGTCCTCACTTATGTAGTAAACCCAGTAAATGCTTGGATCTTGCCTTCTGAAGCCACCGAGTCACTCGCTCGCATCAGTCTACACTCGGCGGATTCTGTATCTCAAAACTAGGAAAAAAATAGCATAGCACCTACAGGTGACACTTTTTTAATACAAGGCACTTCTCTTTTTGTGGATTTTGGAACATACAATTTACTGAAATGAACACCGCTTGGCCAGCTCTATCTCTCTCTCTCGCCCAAGTACTTTTACATACAAAGTCCATGCACCAGTGATTATAAAAAAATAACAGATATGCAAGTGAGTACGTATGAATATTTTTTTCACACCCTTGGAGTATAATCACCACATAAACCTCTCGAGCTTTGCTCTCGAGGTTTATGGATCATCACACACCTCGGGTGTGAAAACAATATTCATAACACACACTTACCTATCCATCATTCTCTATAATACCATATTGGTTAGATATAGGGAAAACTGCAAACGAAGCACAGGTGAAACCGTGCATGCATCTTACCAGTATGCCTTTCAAATCACATCATTCGAGCAAGATTTCATACACTTGTAGACTCAGCATAGTAAACACAAAGCAAAGAAAACCCACTGACAGACATAGCTACCTGCATAATTCCAGATTCCATCCTAGACATACAAAAAAATCTTTAATCTACAGTCAGGCAGTTCTATACCATCAAATCTGATCTGATGAAAGAACAAGAGACAGTCATCTCTCCTCACTTCAGAATTCCCTAATCCAGCAGGGTCACACCCCATGACAAACTGACAGAGAAACTGAACGGGACATACAATTACCAGGAGAAAATCTGCTGGTATACAGGCAAAAGATCAAACTGATCACACACCTCTAGCTGTCACTCATAGCCCTATGCTAAAACCCCTTCAGCAAATTATTAAAGATATTAGTGAAGATGAATACTTAAAGAGCCACTAATGCGAAAAGCGCTACATTGATGACTCTGAATAAGCATATCCCCAGTAAATTTCATCCCACAAACTAGATATTTGCATTACATTATTTTAAGGTTATTAGCCATTAGTTCACTACCTGTTCAAAAACAGCCTGTTTCAGTGAAGAGCTGCTGATGATGTCATCTAGGGGACTCACAACCTAGCATTCCCTGTCAGTAAGCTTATAGGCAAAACAAGTTGCACTCCAAAGTTGCAAGAACCACAAAACTTCCAGATTCAAACTTGTAAACGGGTTTTTAATCCACCATGTGAGAGCCCCTAGCGCCTCGGCAAAGTGTCTTCCAGTGGGTGTATCCATCGGGTTTTCAACTGGTCTTAAATATATATTAAAAGGGTGACATCATAATGAAAAAGAGACAATCACCAATTTATTTATTTATTTAGTTTTTGTTTACCGGGTAAGTGCACTAGCCATAACAAGGACTATTTTCAGGCACGACCCGGAAGGATACAGAACACTGAATCAAGAAAGACATGCAGATACAGGTACAATAAACATAATTTACAACGGTTTCCAAGCAGGTGTTTGCTAACAAGGTGTGGTACACATATACAGTGCTCAACAGAGATTTTTTTACAACAGTTTACAATCAGGTTGACATACAAAAATAAAGATTAGCTCGTCTTGAGCGGTACAATAATTAAAATCTCCCCACAGAGTACCTTGAGGAGGAAAAGATACTACAGAAAGACCATTACCAGCACTAATAAGGGAACTGCACAGTTATCTTGGGGGATAATAGAAGAGAAAGTGCAGAGCATGTAGGGAGGCAGATCAGAAGGAGGGATAAGGCTAGGAAAACAAGAGCTAGGGAGGTTTAAAACTGAACATTTGTGGAGAATTTCAAGATATGTACATAACCCTTTTTAAAAGGCATGGGATGTTGACTGGCACAGGGTTAGAGGAAGGGAGTTCCAGTATTTGGGGGCATGGCAGGTGAAAGCACTAGCACCGTTTGTGGTGCAGTGTCTGGGGATGAGCACAGGGGACAGTTCAGGGGAGCACAATTCATAGCAAGTAGTAAGGTTTTGAAAAAGGCCTGCCATGGATTTGGGTGTTTGTAGACGGACCATATTGCCAATGACAGAGCCATAAGCATGTAGTCTTAATTCATTGGGAGGAAGCCAACCTAGGTCAGAATAGAGGAGACAGTGGTGTTTCAGTCGATGTGAGGAGGAGGCATAACAACAGATGTTGTTATAAGTAACATCCCATTTCCTAAGGGCCGATTTGCAAGCAGTGGTATATGTAGCAGCACCATAGGTAAGCGATGGTAGGAGAATGCCATGGGTAATGGCAAGCCTTGAAGAGAGAGTGAGCATGTAGCTGGTATGGTAGGCAATGCTAAGTTTGGCATGTACTAGTTTGCAAGTTAGAGTGAGGTGTAAGTCGAAATTTAACGATGGGTCAAGGGTAACGCCCAGATATTTAAAAGAAATTACTACCCTGACTGCAGAGCCAATTAAGGATGCGATTTTAAATTTAGGATTGGCCTGCCTGAGCTTCACATTTGATCCAAAGAGCATAGTGTGGGTTTTAGACTCATTTAATATAAGGCTGTGGTTAAATAGCCACTTTTGTATTTGCTGGAAGCCAAGAGAGAGTCATTTATTTATGTCATCAATGCTTTTTGCATTAGTATACAGCACAATGTCATCAGCATAAAGCAGTGAGGCTGTCCCATGGAAGTCAACGGAAATGTTATTTATGAAGAGAGCGAAAAGTAAGGGCAATTTAATTTATTTGACAATTAAATACATATAAAAGGACAAAATGTGTGATTATCTGATATCACAATCATTATTTTATATTCTTAAACAACCTTACATTACTAATGCATCTCAGGGAGCAAAAACTAAGTGCCTATCTCCTAATCATAATAGATACTGTGTAAAGAAAGCAGCTCAAGTAAAATATACAAAACATTTATACATTTCTCATAATGTTACAAAATAAATAGTCTTAAGGGTCTCCTTAAAGGGACACACTATAACTAAAATACTGTAATTGAATTAAAGATAGTTTTTGCATTACATATATTTTAATTTCACTGCTTTCACTCACAACTTGTTTACACAGAAACAGAAGAGTTAGATAAAGTCCAGATAACGACAGGCCATGTAAACCAGAAATCATTCTGGCCATCAATTCCAGAAAAGGAGAAAATTTGAACACCTACAAACATAAAAAAGGAAAGCCTTATCCCCACTCTTTTATTCTAGCTATGGAACCCCTATCAGCTGCTTTTCGTCAATCATCCATGATCCAAGGTACTCCTATCAGTAATTTCCGCTATACTTCATTATCCCACTCTGATGACCTCCTCATTCTACGAAAATCTTGAAATTTCAGGACCACCCTTAATTAAGTTACTTAGCAACTTTACTTCACCTTCTGGGCTCACTCTGAATCTAAACAAATCAGAAACAATGCCATTGAACAATTTTGTAACCCTTCTATGAATACAATATTAGGTTTCATTGGGCCCCTCAAGGTATCTTTTACCTTGGAATACAGCTCACCTCTAAATTAGACAAGATATGGGACACCAATCTTTCCCGTTATTAGCAAATATTAAAAACACTCAACAGATGAAACTGCTTAACCTCTTTTTTAATGGGAAAATCTCTGCTATGAAGATGTCAATAGCTCCCAAAATACTGTATCTATTTTCTAATATCTCTATAACCCTCCCTACTTTTTTTGTCAGAATTGATGATATAATTGGCAATTTTTTACGGGAAGGCATAATTCCCAGATTTAGTCATAACAAACTACATTCCCACTGGTCCAAAGGGGGCTTCAGGCTCCCCTGGTTCCAAGCATATTTTTGGGCCTTCCACACTGCCCAAACTGTCAAATGGTTTAATAAACCCAGCAATAAATCACAGTTGTGGGTCAATATGGAAACATCTCTATGTCTGGGCAATGTCACCACTTCCTTCATTTATAACCCTTCCCCCCCCCCAATTTAAAATCTCACCCTACTATAGCATCATCAATATACTACTGGAAAATAATTCATAAACGCCTTACATCCAACCCAACCCCTCTCATATATGCCCCCGTTTGGGGGAACCGCAACATCACTCTTGATAATCACCCGATTTTTTGTTGTAATTGGAAAAACTGGCATTTTTTTATTGGAGGATATACTTATACCGCAGACTCTCAAATTAAAATAATTTTCTAACCTGCGCAAAGAATGGAATCTTCCCCAGGATGATTTCTAGAAATATTTACAGTTACACATGACATGGAACCTTTATCTTCCTACTATTCCTCATCAAGTTATATATGATACTTTTATTTCTAAATGGATCAAAACAAACTCTAAATTAAATAGCATAATTTACAAACATATCAGAAATACAATTCCAGATCAATCTATCATTGCAAAAAATAAATGGAGTACCCGTTTAAAGTATGACATAACCAATTCACAATGGCATAACTGCTGGCTATCCTGCCATAAATTTATCAAGGATAATCACAGTTCACTCATACAAACCAAAATTCTACGTCTATGGTACAGAATTCCTGAGATTTTGCAAAAAATGGGCTTAATGAACAACAATAAATGTTGGCACTGTACCTCCCCCAATCACAGTTTGCTACATATTTTATGGCATTGTCCTCCCATACACAATCTTTGGCATCATATTCATTTCTTTACAATGAAAGTGATTGGTCTATCCTTTGCATTAGATCCAAAACATTGCATACTTGGTATTTTCAATGCTCATTCATACAAAATATCCCATTCTCAGAATAGCAGGTTATCCCTACTATTCCTTCAAGTTAAATGCCTTATACTAATGCACTGGAGATCCAATATCATTCCCACCCTCCCGGATATTCTCAAACAACTATATCAATACGCCATCCTTGATCGTATGTCACACTTAGCCTCTGACCGACTTAATTTATAAAATAAATGCTGGCAGGACTATTTTAAATATCTAAACATGTCTGCACATATTGTCACCTAATCCATGGGTTGTTAAATGTTCATATTGGAATCTCGCTTTTAGCTCTTTCGTTCCATTTTCATCTCCTCTCTATCGCCATTTCTTCTTCCTTTCCCCTCTTCATTTTTGTTTACTTTTAGATATTTTTCTCTTTTTTATATTCTTCCTTTATACAATCTTACAGATACTTGTATTAAATTACAGCATAATAGAAGAACAATCACGACTGCTCATATTTCTTGTTTGTATCTACTCCTTTTACCCCTTGAACCATAAATTGCCATATTTTCTCTCTATCATACAGATTGTACTGCTACATATTTTCTCAACATTTGTTTTCCCCTTTAATATCATCGTATAATACTTCAGACAACATGTTTTTTTCTTCTCTCATTAAGAATTTATGTAACATACTAATTGCCAGCAGATTAGGCCTTACGGTCTATAGAGTCTGATCGAACCTCAGATCCCTAGTTGGATGCCTTATAGTGTAAATGTATATTGGAGAATACAGTGTATTTGTATGTATAATCACAATAATTACAATAAAAGATTAACTGCAAAAAGGGAGAGAAACAATTCATCAATTATTTTACACATTATACAAACAGCTTTTTATAGTCTATCTTACTCACTCTAGAGTAATCCTTGGGGTATCTGATAATATTTCCTTAGACTGGAGTCTACTTTTAATAGGTCCCAGCAAATCCAAACCACATTACCTATTTCTCCTGATACTGCATTATGTTCTAAAGAGCATGTGATTGTATTCACTACTACTTTATCTTTATTTTTCTTTCTTAACAGTTCTTCTTGTGTTTTGTCTGCTACTTTTTCCAAGGCTTCAATCAACACTTTATTAGAATAACCCCTTTCCCTGAATCTTTTCATGAGTTCTTCAGCCTGAAGCTGATATTCTGTATCATCAGTACAGTTTCTTCTGATTCTTAATAACTGTCCATAGGAGAACTTCAAATGTCCAGGCTAAGCTTGTACAGAGCCAGCTTTTTAGAAAGAATCCCAGCAAGCACTTGGTTACCAATAAAACCAGCAGGCAACCATAGATGTAAAAGGTGTAATGTGTGTCAGTATATGAACACTGGAAAAGAACTAACATTACCAAATGGGCTCCAAATAACCATAAAATATTTTATTACCTGTACTACTACATTTTTAGTTCACATTCCATGGTGTAGCTGTAACCTATATTACATAGGTAAAACCATAAGACCGTTAAAAGAACGCATGCAGGAGCATGTTCATTCTATTATCAACAAGACAGACACAGTAGCAGGAAGACATTTTCTTCAGATTCATAACTGTGATGTAAATAGTTTCAAGTTTATGGGGATAGAACATGTGGAATGTCTTCCGAGAGGGGGGGATAGATCAAATGTATTACTTCAAAGAGAAAGTGCCTGGATTTTTAAGGGTGACACTGTAAGAACCTTAGGCCTTAATGAAAGATGGGACCATAAACCTTTTTGAAATACAGGAGATAAAACAAGATTCTATAGTATAGAATATCTAAAGATTTGTTAGAAACATAAAATTTTGTAACTAAGTCCTGTAAAATTGTTGTGTCCATAAATGACTCTAGAGTGAGTAGGACAGAATATAAAATGAGTTATAAAAAAGCTGTTTGTATAACGTGTAAAAATAATTGAATTAATTTTTCCTCTCCCTTTTTTATTTCTAGGTGTTCAAATTTTCTCCTTTTCTGTAATCGATGGCCTGAATGAAAATTATTTCGGTTTACATGGCCTGTCGCTATCTGGACTCTATCTAACTCTTCTGTCTCTGTGTAAACAAGTTGTGAGTGAAAGCAGTGAAATTAAAATACTTGTAATGCAGAAAATCTCTTTAATTCAATTACAGTATTTATAGTTATAGTGTGTCCCTTAAAGGAGACCCTTAAGACTATTTATTTTGTAAGATTATGAGAAATTTATAAATGCTCTTGTATATTTTACTTTGTAGCTGCTCTCTTTACGCAGTATCTATTATGATTAGGAGGCAGACACTTAGTTTTTGCTCCCTGAGATGCATTAGTAATGTAAGGTTGTTTAAGAATGTAAAACAATGATTGTGGTATCAGATAATCAAAAATGTTGTATTTTTATATGTATTTACTTGTCAATTGGTGATTGGCTCTTTTTCATTATGATGTCACTCCCTTTTTAATATACACCTAAGACCAGCTGAAAACCAGTATGTAATATGCCCAGTGGAAGGCACTTTGCTGAGGCACTAGGAGCTCTCACATGGTGGATTAAAAACTCATTTTCAAGTTTGAATCTTGAACTTTTGTGGTTCTTGCAACTTTGGAGCACAACTTGTTTTGTTTGTGAAGTGCTTTGGGTCTGCCGTCCCTGCTGTTGCGACCCCCCTCCCTCTCGAGCGCAGTTTGAAACATTTTCTTTTTGTCAGTAATTTTATAGGGCCTGTTCCTCTGAAGCTAAAGAAAAGATCATGTGAAATAGTCATCAAAAGCAAAAACAGGGAGCACCATACAAAACATTGGTATAAACCATAACCGAGGGAAACAGTCTTAAGCTGGAGGTGGGAGGTTTAGGAGGAGCTCAGGAAGTGCTTCCTCACAGAGAAGGTGGTGGACACTTGGAATGTGCTGCGGAAGGGTCATCTCATTGAAGACAGTGAGCAGCTTTGAGAGAGGCTGGGACAGGCATAGGGAGAAGTAAGGATCACGGGTAAGGAGGATGGGAGAAGTGGGGAGGGAGGACAGGGGCATTAGCTCAAGCTGTGGACCCTGCAATACGAGCAGACTTGATAAACCAAATGGCCTTCTTCTGTTGGCTTCTTCGTATGTTTGTATAAAACCTATATGTGTTTCAGGTTTTGTAGCAAAGTTGACAAAATTGTATTGCTTAATGCGTTTTTGGTGTGGTCCATTTCTCCAGGGTTGCTGGATGCTGAGTCAGTATGCCTTCAGGCTGCTGAAGCCATTTGGAGTGCTACTCTACTGTGCCTGTTAGGAAATTGTGTTGCTGCTAGTACTGTAATATCAGTAACTTCACTGCTCTTTGTCAGTGTCTGCCTGACAATATGCTGTAATAGGGCTTCATATGTGTTAATTCCTGCTGGGGTGGAAGTGTTAACACTGATAAAATTACCAATTTAATTAAGAGTAAAACATAAATGAGCATGAATGTAGGTCAAAATTGCCTAATAGGGAGAAAAAATGTGTTAGCTAAAATTTGAAACTACTAGTAAGGTTTCAAAACAGCATTACCTCTCCACCCCCATTTACAAGGAGACGGAATAATTGTTTTAAAGTGCCATCCTTAGGAATCAGTGACCTCACTTGAATGATAGGTGAGAATGATCTCAGCCTTTCACCACACCAGACACATATTCAGTCTGCAAACCTCACAACAGTATGTTATGACCCAGCATCCAACAACCCTGGAAAAAAGGACCACAACAAAAAAGCACCAACACAAAATATTATCAGATTTGTTACAGAACCTGAAACACTCACATTTTTAAAGCAATGTTTACTGACTGGTGCTGCCTGTTTTACTTGTGAAAATCATTGCATATGATCTTTACAGCTTTGGAGAAACAGGTCATATAAGCTTGCTGATAGGGAGTACTAGACTGCAAGTCCCCTAGATGACATCACCAACAGCACTTCACTGAAACAGGCTTTTTTGAACAGGTAGTGAAATCAGAGTTACAAAATAACTCATAACTTGAAAATGAAGTAACGGAGAAATCTAGTTCTTGGTATGAGATTTACTGGGGTATGCTCATTCTAATTCTGCAGTGTAGCTCTTTTGGCCAGATGGTGTCCGTTGCTCTTTAAGGACATCTTCCCTGAATCACCTGTAATTGCATATAAGCAGCCCCCCAACCTCTCCAACGTAATAATCCATAACTCCCAGCAGATCAGAATAACTGGTAAACAAGCTGGACCACACCATCCGGGATGGCAAGATGTAAGACCTGCACCCACATATGCACACAGACCACCATCACGACAAGCCAGACCAGCACAGTAAACATCAATGGATCCTACACCTGTCAATCCAGCAATGTGGTTTACCTAATTCAGTGCATGAAGTTCACAAATTAATGCTATATTGGGAAAACTAGGCAACCACCGACACACAATAGTAAACCAGGTTAACAGCACAGCAGTAGGACACTATTTTTCACAAACAAATCATTCCCCCTCTGACGTATCTGTCCTGATACTAACAGGCAACTTCAAAAACACACGGGACAGAAGGACATGGGAACTTAACAATATCAAGCAATCAAAATCTAATATTTGTAGACTGAATAGGGACATTGCTGGAGTTGGACTTTACAACATCCAAAGAGTAGCATATTTCAGAAAGAGATGTGCAAGAACAAGGGACACAATCTGAAGGTAGAGGGATGGCACAGGGACAATGTGAGGAAGTATTTTTTCACAGAGGGTGGTGGATGCATGGAACAGCCTTCCTGATGAGGTTGTGGGGTCTAAAACTGTGGGAGAATTCAAAATGCATGGGGACAGACATAAGGCAATTCTTGTGGGTAGGAAGAAATAGGCTGTTGGTTAACTAGGATCTGCAGCTTATCCTGTAGGTAGGAAATGGGCAGATTAGGTGGGCCAAGCGGTCCTTATCTGCCATCAAAGTCTATGTTTCTGTGTTTATTGGATTTATGACACACTCTTGTTACTTGTTACCCAAGTTTTTTCTGTTCTATACACCTGTTCCTAGCATTCTTCCTGCCTCTCCTATAATATCTTTTCAGCTTCAGTGCTGCACCCCCACCCCACCGCTGATTAGTTCTTCTCACATCACTGTATATATGAACCTTGCACTCTGTTTATCAAAGCCCTCTTGTTCAGATGAGATGCACAGCAAATTCCTGGATGCCCCACAAATCTCTGATCTTGCATGGGCCATTAGGGGCATGGTCATATTCAAAGACCACCAATGCACTGCCCCAGCTGCACCACTGTGCACAATACTGTGATGCACCTATGCAAATGAGGGGTCCCCCATGCATAAGCTGTGCATCACAATATTGAGACCCCCCAAAGATGGCCAGTTGTGCCAGCACATAGTTACACTTTTGAAACCCTACTTTACCAATGCATGGGGCAGGTTGATGCCCTGTGCACAGTCTAGGGCCAGGTACACTTTTTCCCCCTCCCTAGCCCTGATCGCTGTTCAAAAAGTAAAATCCTGTAGCCCCATTTCTATAGTGTAGGGACTCCCCCCAGCCCTGACTGCTGTAATAAAAAAATCCTTCCATGATCGCCCTGGTAGTCTAGTGTGTCCCCCGGACATCATGAAATAATATATCTGCCCTGATCCCCTGGTACTGAAGTGCCCCCTCCCCAGCCCTGATTGCTGTAATATAAAAGCCCTTCCATGATTACCCTGGTAGTCTAGTGTGCCCCCAGAGATCATGAAATGAAACATCCACCCTGATCCCTAGTACTGAAGTGCCCCTCCCCAGCCCTGATTGCTGTAATATAAAGCCCTTCCATGATTACCCTGGTAGTCTAGTGTGCCCCCCCAGAGATCATGAAATGAAACATCCACCCTGATCCCCTGGTACTGAAGTGCCCCCCTCCCCAGCCCTGATTGCTGTAATATAAAATCCCTTCCATGATCGCCCTGGTAGTCTAGTGTGCCCACCGACATCATGAAATGAAACATCCATCCTGACCCACTGGTACTGAAGTGCCCCCTTCCCCAGCCCCGACTGCTGTAATATAAAATCTCTTCGATGATCACCCTGGTAGTCTAGTGTGCCCCCCAGACATCATGTTATGAAACATACGCCCTGATCCCCTGGTACTGAAGTGCCCCCTTCCCCAGCCCTAACTGCTGTAATATAAAATCCCTTCCATGATCACCCTGGTAGTCTAGTGTGCCCCCCGGACATCATGTTATGAAACATCCGCACTGATCCCCTGGTACTGAAGTGCCCACCTCCCCAGCCCTGACTGCTGTCATATAAAATCTCTTCGATGATCACCCTGGTAGTCTAGTGTGCCCACCGACATCATGAAATGAAACATCCATCCTGATCCACTGGTACTGAAGTGCCCCCCTCCCCAGCCCCGACTGCTGTAATATAAAATCTCTTCGATGATCACCCTGGTAGTCTAGTGTGCCCCCGACATCATGTTATGAAACATCCGCACTGATCCCCTGTACTGAAGTGCCCCCTCCAACCCTGACTGCTGTAATATAAAATCCCTTCCATGATTACCCTGGTAGTCTAGTGTGCCCCGAACATCATGAAATGAAACATCCGCCCTGATCCCCTGGTACTGAAATGCCCCTCTCCCCATCCTCGATTGCTGTAATATAAAATCCCTTCCATGATCACCCTGATAGTCTAGTGTGCCCCCCCGGACATCATGAAATGAAACATCCACCCTGATCCCCTGGTACTGAAGTGCCCCCCTCCCCAGCCCTGACTGCTGTCATATAAAATCGATTCCATGATCACCCTGGTAGTCTAGTGTTCCCCCCTGTACATCATGAAATGAAACATCAGCCTGATCGCCTGGTACTGAAGTGTCCCCCCGTCCCAATTGTAGCCGCCAAACAAAAACCCACTTCCTGTTCCTGGTAGTCATATGCCCCCCATCTGTTAGCCAGTGACCCACCAACTCATTCCACCCAAGCTGACTAGAGTCGTTGACTTGCACAGCCCACCCAGCTTGTCCTTGCCTACTCCTGCCCCTTATTCTAAGTTCTCACCTCATTCCACCAATGGCAGCGTTCCCTGCACTCTGAGGGCCAATTCGAAGTATGACTTATCCTTCCCTACACTATCCATTACCCCACCTCTCTCTCCTGCCTCCTCTCTCCCCATGGAAACTAGTTCACTTAATCTTATAACGTGCACTTTTTATTCTGTCTGAGGTGCTCCCAGATTGCACTAGCCCTGTTTTAACTTGCCCCTCACAACTGATTTTTGCTCTGGTAATGTTTCCCCATCTTTATCCTCTGTTTCCCTGTCTAGCCCTCTACTCTCCTTGTTGTCCCGCACTGGACCTCATCCATGCAATAACTGCTAAATAATCTGCCTCTTAACCGTGATGCATCCCTGCAAGGAGTTGGCTCAAGGCTACATCAAATGTCTGTACTATGTTTCTCAGATCGCCACTTGCAATTAAATGCATATTCCACAGGTATGATATATTTAACCGTATGTTATGTCACAAATGCGATTGTATGATTATGATATTTTCAGCTGTATGTCTTGTTAAACAGACAGAACACCAGGAGGAAGGAGCTCTTGGTATAACTAAAACTTCTCTACTGGGACCAAGAACTAGAAATCTTGTACTGGGAACTTCAATTTAGGGTGAAAAAAAAGTTAGTGTGTTTGTCAGAGGTAGTTGAAATAAATTGTTATCTGTTATCTGTGTACTTATCTAAGTGCTTGTCACAGGTATCAGAAGGAATTGTTATCTGTGAAATTAACTAAGTGTAGAAAGATTTGCAAAGTAGGGGAGTGGCTTAGCTAGGAAAGCCAGGTTAAAACCAGATTTAAGCAGTGCCCTAGATAGCTTCTGCAGAGAACAGACATAACACCAGGAGAAGGAGCTACTAGTATAACTAAAACTTCTCTACTGGAACTATATTACCCTCCTCCCCACCACCCTAAAAAGTTCTACTTTTATAGGCACAGATTTAACTGACAACAGGAACATCCTGTTTGGGAGCAGGAAGTGAGCGATCACAGAGCCACCAAAGACTCACAATCCTAGAAGGGCAAAAGTAGCTCGATGCCCCCCAGCTTCTGGAGGTCTGACTCTGAGCAAGTAAGGAGACTACTGAGAAATATAGGAACTTCTTGTCTTAGAATAGGAAGATCAGGAGCTAAAAGGCACAGAGGCAGTAAGTAGTACAGGAAGAAAAAAAAAAGAAAATGAACAGAGGAAAGAGTAAGTATTCCAAACAACAGTTAGGGGGCCAGAAAAAAGACATGATGGGAGTGGTGCAGTGCAGTGGCTGTGGAGCAGCAGTCTTCTGGGAAATGTTCTGGAGGATGCAGTGTTGTCCCATCTGCAGGCACCTCTCTGGGCTGAGGAGGAGGTTGCTCATCTCTAGGCTGAGTTGGCCAGGATTTGTGGGACCTCCTCTCCCACCCAGGGACCACTGGGGTCACTGCCGTCGCTTCAGAGAGGTTACCAAGAAAGAGGAGCGGTTGGACCACGGTGGGCTCAGGGAGGGCGAGGGTGGTGGAACAGAGGCGCATCCTTCCAGTTGTACGTCTCCACAATTTCTATGCCGTTCTGAAAAAGTGTGGTTCCTCTATGGAGGCACCCAAAGTGGAGCCAAGGAGGATGCTGGAAACCTCCACAAAGGAGACCCACAGGAGTGTGGCATGGGACCCCACAGGGGAAGGAAACAACTCCTGGTGGGGACCCTCACTGTTAGGAAAGTAGAACTGGGAGAGGAAGGGAGAGGAGGTAAGGTGCCTGCCTGACACCATGGCTTTGAGGGACAGGGCGCGAATCCTCAGGATCACAGGAGCAGCTGCACAGGGGAGGGAGCTGGATGTCATTGTCCATCTAGGGACAAATGACCTGGCTAAGAAAGGGATCAGAGCAGTGCAAGAAGCATTTGTGGAGATCGGGAGGGGCCTTAGACAAATAGCACACAAGGTAACCTTCTCAGAGGTGCTGCCTGTCTATGGCACAGATGAAGCTAGGGTGCTCCACACCATGGGATTCAATCAGTGGTTGAAAAACTGGTGCAGAGTTCAGGGATTTGGCTTCATTGGGGACTGGGGGTCCACCTAGATGGATGCAGGCCTATACTGGCGTGATGGTCTGCATCTGTCCAGGAGGGGAACCAGGATCCTAGGTGATAGGTTTAAATACTTCATTGGCAAGCATTTAGACTAGCCAAGAGGGGAGGCACTTGAAAGGAGCAGGGAAATCCTAGCCCCTCTAAAAATGATCAGGGTACTAAGTGAAGTAGACACCAACATAGAGATGTCAATAGGGAGAAGTGCAGGGGTAAATGGAGAACATGACAAATGCAATAAGGACAGGGATGGGGCAAAAAGGAGTAAGGCCATCAAGAAATGGAGGGTAATGAGTACCAACACCCATAGTCTGGGCAACAAGCTCCCTGAACTGGTGGCCTTGATGGAAGAGGGATGCCTGGATATCGTAGCAGTCACAGAAACATGGTACACAGAGAACCATGACTGGGATGTTAACATACCAGGGTACACAACCTACAATAGAGACAGGGAGGGCAGAAGGGCGGGGGGAGTAGCTCTCTATGTAAGGGAAGGGATAAAAGCAACTGAATAAAAGAGTAAACAGGGAGGAGAGGAGGCACTGTGGGTCACCTTAGAGACTGAAATGGCACCACAATCCACACAGGGGTTGTATACAGATCCCCATGCCATAGGAGGAATGGACAAGAATATGATCAAGGCATACTTAGGATGGCAGAGAAAGGGAGATACTGTTCATGGGGACCTTAATATGCCAGATGTTAACTGGAGCACCTTTGCTGCAGCCACATCCAAAAGCAGGGCCATTCTTGATGCCCTTCAGGTGGCATGCCTCAGACAGCTAGTTTTGGAACCTACTCATGAGGGAGCAATCTTAGACCTCATACTCTCAAATGGGGACAGTGAGAGGATCTCAGATCTAGAAGTGGGTAGCCATTTGGGAACAAGTGACCACCAAACAGTGTGGTTCATGATAAACTCAGCTACAGAGTCAAGCCATACAAAAGTGAGGGTTCTGGACTTCAGGAGGGCTGACTTTGGCAAGATGGGAGAGTGCCTTAGAAAAGCACTAGCAAACAGGCTAGAAGGAGGGGTGGAGCAACAATGGGGAAATATCGAAACTGCCATCACAGAGGCAACAAGCCTTTGTGTGAAGCAAATAAACAAATCAAAATGAAAGAAAAAGCCACTATCGTTCTCAAAAGAAGTGGCGGTGAAGGTTAGGGAGAAAAAGATAGCATTTAGGAAGTATAAGGAAACACAGAAGGAGCAGGACAGAGAACTGTACCAGTTAAGGCAAAAGGAAGCAGGAGGGTAGTCAGAATAGCAAAGGCACAAACTACGGAAAAGATAGCCAACTCGGTTAAAAGGGGATAAAACCTTTATAGGTATATCAGGAACATAGAAAGACAAAGGGAGGGATAGTAAGGCTGAATAGAATGGATGGTGGGTGGGCGAGAGTGACAGTGAAAAGCAGGGATACTGAATGAATACTTCTGTTCAGTATTCACAAAAGAGAAGTGGAGGAGGTGCCTAATCCAATTAACAGAAGCACTATGGAAGGGGTCGATCCCAGTCCTTTCACAGAAGAAAGGGTTCTGAAAGAACTCCTAAAACTGAAGGTAGACAAAGCAATGGAGCCAGATGGAATTCCCCCCCTAGAATTCTAAAAGAATTAAGCAGAGAACTAATGACACCACTGACTACCCTTTATAACAAATCATGGGAGGATGGTGTGGCACCTGAGGACTGGAGGAAGGCTAATGTGATTCCCCTTCACAAAAGTAGGAGCAAGACAGAGGCAGGAAACTACAGGCCTGTCAGTTTGACCTCTGTGGTAGGGAAAGTGATGGAATCACTTCTGAAGGAAAGAACTGTTGAGTACCTAGAGGCCAGTGGGGCAGAGGACCCAAGGTAGCATGGATTCACAGCAGGAAGGTCATGTCAGACGAATCTAATTTATTTCTTTGACTGGGTGACCAAAGTAGTAGACCAGGGAGGGGCTATGGACATGGCCTACCTAGACTTTAGCAAGGCATTTGACACAGTCCCACACAAAAGATTAGTAGTCAAATTAACTAGCCTTGGAGTTGGTCCCAGGGTGGTAGCCTGGGTAAAACATTGGCTGAACAGGACACAGAAGGTAATTGTAAATGGGGTCCACTCTGAAGAAAGAGGGGTTACTAGTGGGGTACTGCAGGTTCAGTACTGGGTCCAGTCCTTTTTAATGTCTTTATAAGTGACATTGCAGAGGGACTGGAATGAAAAGTATGCCTCTTTGTAGATGACACAAAGATCTGCAATACACAAGGAGGCATGGAAAGGATGAGAAGTGACTTGGCAAGGTTGGAGGAATGGTCAGAAGTATGGCAGCTTGGATTCAATGCAAAGAAGTACAAAGTAATGCACCACGGGAAACAAAATCCAAGGGGAAGATTACACAATGAGGGGGTAGTAACAACAACAAAAATGGAAAGGGACCTGGGGGTAATCATATCAGATGACCTTAAGGTTGGCAAGCAATGTGAGAAGGCCCCATCTCCGCAAGGACATAGACAGGATGGAGGCAGTTCAGAGGAGGGCAACTAAAATGGTGCAGGGTCTGCAAGAGAAGCCATACGAGGAGAGGCTAAAGGAGCTCAATATGTATACCCTTGAGGAAAGGAGGGAGATGGGGACATGATAGAAACATTTAAGAACCTCAGTGGAATCAACAAAGTCCAAGAGGGTAGCATCTTTCAGAAAAAGAGATGTGCAAGAACAAGGGGACACAATTTGAAGATGGGGGACAGCTCAGGGACAATGTGAGGAAGTATTTTCACAGAGAGGGTGGTGGATGCATGGAACAGCCTTCCTGAGGAGGTTGTGGGGTCTAAAACCGTGGGAGAATTCAAGAATGCATGGGACAGACATAAGGCAAGTTTTGTGGGGGGTAGGAAGAAATAGGCTGTAGGTTAAATAGGATCTGCAGCTTATCCTCCAGGTAGGGAAATGGGCAGACTAGGTGGGCGAAGCAGTCCTTATCTGCCGTCAAAGTCTATGCGTCTATGTAAATGCAACTGAACGTTTAAATTCTCGGATGTGTTAAATGTTAAACTGTATGTCTAATTCTTCATCCAACTGTACCCCTAATTGCACTGGGAGATGAGTAACTTGTTGTTAAGTGTGCCTTCATAGTGAAACATTTAAATGCACAAAATAAATAAATAAATAAACCTCCACTGCCTGCAGCCAGCCGACTGAACTGTACAAGGTGCTGTGCTGTATATAGTACACACCATTGAGTAACGGATCAAGCACTAGGCATGCATCATATACTGTAGCGCACGCACAGTTCAGTCAGCAGCTGGCAGCGCAGTGTGAGGTGGGCTGTGATAGTCACCAGCTCTGGTCAGGTTGAGGGGGAGTGGGGTGATGGGTCATTGGCTAATGGGGTGGAGGGGTAGGGGGTCACTTTACTAGGGAACGGGGAGCGTTTTTTTTTTTTCATGTATGATCAGGGCAGCAGGACACTTCTCCACCTAGAGATCAGGCAGATGTTTTATTTCATGATGCTTGGGGCTGAAGAAAGGGCGTCACTCCACCTAGAGATCAGGCAGATGTTTTATTTCATGATGACTGGGGCTGAGGAAAGGGCATCACTCCACCTGGAAATCAGGCAGACGTTTTATTTCATGATGACTGGGGCTGAGGAAAGGGCATCACTCCACCTAGAGATCAGGCAGATGTTTTATTTCATGACGACTGGGGCTGAGGAAAGGGGGTCACTCCACCTAGAGATCAGCAGATGTTTTATTTTATGATGATTGGGGCTGAGGAAAGGGCATCACTCCACCTAGAGATCAGGCAGATGTTTAATTTCGTGATGACTGGGGCTGAGGAGAGGCATCACTCCACCTAGAGATCAGGCATATGTTTTATTTCATGATGCCTGGGGCTGAGGAAAGGGCATCACTCTACCTAGAGATCGGGCAGATGTTTTATTTCATGATGACTGGGGCTGAGGAAAGGGCATCACTCCACCTAGAGATCGGGCAGATGTTTTATTTCATGATGACTGGGACTGAGGAAAGGGCATCACTCCACCTAGAGATCGGGCAGATGTTTTATTTCATGATGCTTGGGGCTGAGGAAAGGTCATCACTCCACCTAGAGATCGGGCAGATGTTTTATTTCATGATGACTGGGGCTGAGGAAAGGGCATCACTCCACCTAGAGATCGGGCAGATGTTTTATTTCATGATGACTGGGGCTGAGGAAAGGGCATCACTCCACCTAGAGATCGGGCAGATGTTTTATTTCATGATGACTGGGGTTGAGGAAAGGGCATCACTCCACCTAGAGATCGGGCAGATGTTTTATTTCATGATGCCTGGGGCTGAGGAAAGGGCATCACTCCACCTAGAGATCAGGCAGATGTTTTATTTCATGATGACTGGGGCTGAGGAAAGGGCGTCCTCCACGTAGAGATCAGGCAGATGTTTTATTTCATGATGACTGGGGCTGAGGAAAGGGCGTCACCCCACCTAGAGATCAGGCAGATGTTTAATTTCATGATGACTGGGGCTGAGGAATGGGCGTCACTCCACCTAGAGATCGGGCAGATGTTTTATTTCATGATGACTGGGGCTGAGGAAAGGGCATCACTCCACCTAGAGATCAGGCAGATGTTTTATTTCATGATGACTGGGGCTGAGGAAAGGGCATCACTCCACCTAGAGATCGGGCAGATGTTTTATTTCATGATGACTGGGGCTGAGGAAAGGGCATCACTCCACCTAGAGATCAGGCAGATGTTTTATTTCATGATGATTGGGGATGAGGAATGGGCGTCCTCCACCTAGAGATCGGGCAGATGTTTTATTTCATGATGATTGGGGATGAGGAATGGGCGTCCTCCACCTAGAGATCAGGCAGATGTTTTATTTCATGATGATTGGGGCTGAGGAATGGGCGTCACTCCACCTAGAGATCGGGCAGATGTTTAATTTCATGATGACTGGGCATCACTCCACCTAGAGATCAGGCAGATATTTTATTTCATGATGATTGGGGCTGAGGAATGGGCGTCACTCCACCTAGAGATCAGGCAGATGTTTTATTTCATGATGACTGGGGCTGAGGAAAGGGCATCACTCCACCTGGAGATCAGGCAGATGTTTTATTTCATGATGACTGGGGCTGAGGAAAGGGAATCACTTCACCTAGAGATCGGGCAGATGCTTAATTTCATGATGACTGGGACGGAGGAAAGGGCATCACTCCACCTAGAGATCAGGCAGATGTTTTATTTCATGATGACTGGGGCTGAGGAATGGGCATCACTTCACCACCAAGCAACTGGGGCAGGTGTTTATGGGGTGGGGGGGTCACACTATACTAACATGGTGATCGGGGAGGGGATTTTATGTTACGTTGAACAAGGCTGGAGAAGGGGGTCCCTACACTATAGAAATGGGGCTACAGGATTCTACTTTTTGCACAGTGATTGGGGCTGGAGAGGGGGCTGGCTTGGTGCATTCTGCCAGGCACAAGCATGCAAATAGCCCATAATGGGCATGCACATGGCCTGTTTGCATTATGCATGCCAAATGGACTTATTTACAAGTTTGGGCTGAATATCACCCATGGGGCTGCGGCACATACAGGAAAGCGCACACATTCCGCTGTGGGCATTTCACCCCACACCCTGGATGGTCTGTGTGGGACTTGGCACCCCTGCTATGCTCTACACATCCAGGGTCCAATGTTCAAAACAGATAGCACACTTTATTCAGATTGCACAATCTGTCTGAATGTGGCATCAGAGCCAGCTGGCCCAATTTATTTGAGTGGTGCATCATTTTGCGTGTGCATCTGGCTGGCTCTGAATATTGGGTCCCTAGGCCTTTGTTATTTTCTGTTCCTTCATTTCTTCATCACTTCCATTAATTTCTGATCACCTCCTAGCTATCTACCCTTCCTGCCTACTATGAACACCTTGTACTTCAAGTCTTTCTTATTTGTGTTCCTGTCGGGTCACCTTCTCGTCTCTTTCTAGCATCCCATCATCTTCTCATGACCTGTTCCTATTAATTGCTACCCCTCCCCCTTACTCCTTCTCACACGTCCTTTTTTTATTACTTTGTAACGTACACAGACTCTTATCTCAGGGCTTTATTGCTCTGTATTCCTTTCTTCACTTCTGAGCTTCACACTGCCTACCATTCTACCCTTCCTGTGATTCTCTTCAATTATTTTTAGGTTTGCTTGCGCATGTGCAAGAACATAATGCCATTATCAGAGTTTCTGGAGGTGTGGTACCCTGTCTTCCAATTCCCTCACTGTATTTGCAGGCACAGCCACAGTTCGCCAATGAATGCTGCAGCTGTCTATGACAGCAGTTGAAAATGCAGTGCCGTACAGTTGAAAGGGAGAGAGACGCTTCAGTGAGCACGATCAGATAACTGAAGCGCTGTCTCGCCCCCCAAACAACCTTTCAGGTGCCATACTGGGAGCCCACCCCAGCATGGCAAAAATTTATGGCCAATAAGGGTGCCAATCCCATCGGCTCCATGCCCCTCAACAGTTTTCCATCTGCCACACTGGAGCCCACCCCAGTGTGGCAAACCTACCACGTCATCTTCCAGAAAAAAAAGATCCCTCGGCAGTCTCCCTGCCCCCTCCCACCACCCACCCTCTGCGCACCTGCCACCTCACACACCCCTCATCCCACAGTTACCTCCGAGTCCGGCGATGATCTTCAGTGGACCAGGAACACGTCTGCACTCTTCAAAGCTGACCGAGAACTGAGAAATGCCGGTAAGCTGTATGATGGAATAAATTGGGTTTTTCAACTTTGATGCATATCTCAGGCATTTTTGGAATTTGGGCACAAATTTTAAACATAAGTTTTAGGACCCCTCCTCATAAATTCTGGAACTGTCATCGTGTTAATCGAGCCTGAAGGGTGATTTCAGCGGTCACTGCAGCAAAATCACCTTTGGGACCGATTAATGAAACGACAGTGCCAGTATTCATAAAGTGGGCCTCAAAAAGCCTATGTTGCAAATTTGAGAAAAAATTCTTAAAATGACTGTTTTATGTAACGCCAAGATTATGCTATTCCTACGCACACCGTGAATTAGCAAATTTTAATATTTTCACTCCAGATTTTCAACATTGCCATTTCGACATCTCCTTAGGAGTAGTACAGCTGTAATTTTTCATATCTTGCCCAAAATGTGTTTTGGCATGTAGCGACAATGGCGAGTCGGTGTGTGAAATCAATGTTTGGGACAGATTAAGAAAATCACAGTGACACTGTTCATGAGCAGAGGTCTTAAAATGGCTATGTTGGCAATTTGGTGACAAAAGTCCATAAGATGACTGTGTTACGAGCGAGCATTGCGCAGTTTCCATACACCCTCGTAAATTCATGAAATTGTAATATTTTCAGTCCAGATTTTCACCATTGGCATTTTTCCACACTTCCTTATGAAAAGTACTGCTGTCATTTTTCACAACATGTCGGAAATGTGTTTTCACACTTTCAGCGCAGAAATCCGTGGTCGCTATGGAAAATCATTGTTCGGGACAGATTAAAAAAATCACAAGGACACTGTTCATGAGCGGAGGTCCCAAAATGCCTGTGTTGACAATCTGCTATAAAAAATCCCCAAACTAATTACATTACGGGTGTGTGTTGCGCACTTTCTACGCAAACTTGTGACTTCACCATTTTTTTTTATTTTTACTATTTTCACTGCAGATTTTCAACATTGCCATTTGTTACACCTCCCCATGAACAGTACAGCTGTCATTTTTCACATCCTGTTTGAAATGTGTTTTCACACCTGTGGTGCCAAATGCAATAGTCACTCTGCAAAATCAGATTCCAGCTAACGAACTGGTATTGCCACTGTTCATAATGTGGACTTCACAAAAAAGCTGTGTTGAAAATTTGGAGTGAAAATACCAAAAAACGCCTGAGGCAATAGGGTTTGCAACCATAACACCCCACCTTGTAGAGACTGACAGGCATCATGGGTGTGACTTGGGATTGTCGCCTGTAACGCTCATACCATTCCACCCCCATCTACACCCTGCAGCCAGTGAGAGGCATGGAGGTGTGCCTTGGACTCTTCAGCCCCAAAGTTCACCCAATTCTCCTATACTGCACCCATTTCACTGTATTTCCTGATGGAATGGGATGAGCATAAGGGCCAAAGACCTAAGGCGTGCCGTGATGCTTCTCGATGTCTGCAGAGTAGGGGTGGGTGAAATGGCATTTCCATTAAGCCTGACGACCCAAAGCATACCCCATTGCCTGTCAGACTCTGCAGGGTGGTGTGGTGGGTTGGCTTCAGTTCAATACATCACTGTCATTCCAATTATGCAGCTCTCTAACTCCTACACTACCAATGCCAATGCCAGCAAGCAAACATTCAACACTGAAACTGCTTATTATACTTTGCTTCACAGCATATTAACTCATTGATGCCTCAGGAGCATACCCACAAAACCTTGCCTCCTGAATCAGGGACAAGGTTTAAACAAATCAGGGACAAAGGACCACAATCAGGGACTCATCTTCATAAGTAGAGATATCCACCCAGACAGCTGGTAGAATATGGAGCATAGTGCAAAATGCATGTTCTAATGAAGAACACGTCTGTAACTTTAATGCTTGACATTATTTTATGCTTACAATTTCCACTGATTAGCCACGGAAACACAACTGTGAGGAGGGACAGAGAAATATTTTGAGGCAAAATCAGGGACAGTTGAGAGGTATGCTCAGGAGCTCTTTGAGATTTCCACCACTTATGGCCTGTATACTTGTAACAGTGCATCCTGGAGCTTTCTGAGCAAAATCAAGCCACAATCAGCATGCCACAAACAAATGTGAATAACCCATGAACTGTAAGTGCTACACATAAAGTATGAGTGGCAAAGTTGGTATCAGGAAAAGACAGTCTTTGTTACAATTCTTAAGATTTTCAGTGCAGGAAGAGTTTAAAACTTGGGCTAAGAATTTGTCATAAATCCTGAAATAAGTGCAGGTACAGGTTGTGTATTTGACCCAGACAAGTGCCCTAGGGGGTGGAAACTGTTTTTTGTGTTTATCTGTGTATGCCTTAAAAGGAAATTCCACACTTTAGCAGGAAGCGCTTACATCATAGCTACTTATCAACCAATAGCTTTGGTAACAGACCTGAGAACAATTGTATTGTAAGCAAGTGTTTTATAACAAACTCATCAGAACAGCTAACATTTTTCAAGTCAAACTACCTCTGGCTGGAAGCTGCAATACTGAACATAGGATTTGCAAGAAAGCGAGTTGTGCTCACAACAGAGGGAGGTGAACCTTACAACTGTCTTTGGTTTGGAGCAGATATTCTGCAGGTGGGGGCTACTTCTAATTGAAAGGTGAAATAAGGAACTTAGACTTATCAGGAAAAGACAGTCTTTGTTACACTTCTTAAGATTTTCAGTGCAGGAAGAGTTTAAAGCCCAGCTGCCTTATTTTAGGGCTGACTGCTTTCAGAGCACAAACCACCAGGCTGTTTTGGGGCTGGGGAGGTTTTACCTGTGTCTGACTTGGATGCCTGGATTTTTCTCTGTTTGATTAATAAGGTATTTTCTCTGTCAAATTGTTGTGTAGGGTATCTTGCTGACAGGAAGGCACTCATCGCAGCGGTGGGTCAGAGCTCTTAGCTGATTGTTTTGTGAGGGCACAGTTTAGGCCCAACCCCTTCCCACCCATCACCCCACCAACCCCTGGAAATAGTTCCTTTATACCTGGGGTTCTGACATCATTTCCTCAAGAGTGCAAGGTGCATATCACTGTCATATCCTCTCTAGCACACTGCACTGACAATATAAGCATACACATTGTATAATATAAATATATTTCTATATAACAAACCAATCACACACACAAACAAAAAAAAAAGGAGATAAGCATGTGGGAGTAGTGCAATGTAATGGCTGTGGGGCAGCAGTCTTCCAGGAGTCTTTCTGGAGGCTGAGATGCTGCCCTATTTGCAGACAACTCTCTGCCCTGAGGGAGAAGTTGCCCGTCTTCAGGCCACACTGGACAGTAGTAAGGGACCTTCACCCAGGCCACACTGGATGGTAGGAAGGAACCTCCCCCATCCAGGGAGCACCAGAGCCACCACTACTACCTCAGAGGTTGAAGAAAGCACAGCAGTTGGACCACAGTGGGCTCAGGAGGTGAGGATGGTAGAACAGAGGCACACCCAGTCAGTTGTTCCTCCACAATCCATACACCATTCTGGGAGAGCATAGCTCCCTATGGATGCACCCGCAGAGGAGACTAAGGAGGCTGAGGACAACTATAACAAGGGAGGCCCACAGGAAGGAGGCAGAGGACACTACAAGGAAAGGAAGCAGCTCCTGGTGGGGGACTCAATTATTAGGGGGATAGAACTGGGGGGAGCAGGGAAAACTGAAGTAAGGTGTCTGCCTGGTGCCATGGCTTGGAGGGAGAGGAAGCGCATCCTCAGGATCACGAGAACAGCTGTACGGAAGTCTGAGCTGGATGTCATTGTCCACCTAGGGACAAATGACTTGGCTCAACATGAGATTAGAGCAGTGCAGTAGGACTTTGTAGAATTGGGGAGGGGCCTAAGACAAGTAGCACATACAGTATCCTTCTCAGAGGTGCTGCCTGTCAATGGCATGAGTGAGGTGAGGGTACTTTGCACCATGCAGTTTAATGAATGGTTGAAAAAATGGTGTGGAGAACAGGGGTTTGGCTTCACTGGGGACTGGGGTTCCACCTGGAGGGACACCAGCCTATACTGGCAGGATGGTCTGCATCTCTCAGGAAGAGAACAAGTCTTTTGAGCAATCGGTTTAAATGCTTAATTGGCAAGCTTTTAAACTAGTCAAGGGGGGAGGCACTCATAAGCAGCAGGGAAAATCCCAGCCTTTCCCTACAAAAACAGGGTACTAAATGAGAAAAAGACCAAAGTAGAAAGGTCAGTGGGGGATGTTGCAACAGAAGGTAAAGCCATCAAAAAATGGAGAGCAATGAGTACCAATGCCCGTAGTCTGAGTAACAAGCTTCCTGAATTAGTGGCCTTGATGGAGGAGGAACATCTGGATATCATGGCAGTCACAGAAACATGGTACACACAAAACCATGACTGGGACGTAAACATACCAGGATACACTATCTACAGGAGGGACAGGGAGGGTAAAAGAGGAGGAGGAGGAGTAGCTCTTTACATAAGGGAAGGAATCAAAGCAACAGAACAAAAGGAAAACAGGGAGGAGAAGAAGCACTGTGGGTAAATTTGGAGACCGGCAATGGAACCACAATCACTGGGGTTGTACAGACCCCTTCTCAGGAGGAAAGCGGACAAGGGAATGATAGAAAGTATACTTAGAATGGCAGAAAAAGGGAGATATTGCTGATGGGTGATCTGAATATGCCAGATGTTAACTGGAGTGCAGTTGCAGTAGCCACTTGAAGAGTGGGGTTATTCTAGATGCCCTACAGGGGCATGCCTAGACAACTAGCATTGGAGCCCACTCGAAGGGAGCAATCTTAGATCTGGTTCTCTCAAACAGAGATGAAGACAGGATCACAGATGTAGAAGTGGGTAGCCATCTGGGAACTAGCGACCATCGAACAGTATGGTTCACAATAAACACAGCAATAGAGTCAAGTCATACAAAGGCAAAAGTACTGGACTTTAGGAGGGCTGACTTTGCCAAAATGGGTGAGTGCCTAAGAATGCACTAGCAAATGGGCAGGAAGGAGGATGGAAGAACAATGGGAATAATAAAACTGCCATCACAGAGGTAACAAGCCTTTGTGTGAAGCAAATAAACAAAGCGAAGCGATGTAAGAAACCACTATGGTTCTCAAAGAAAGTGGCAGTGAAGGTTCAAAGAAAAAGAAAGCATTCAGGAAGTACAAGGAATCACAGAAGGAGCAGGACAGAGAACTGTATCAGTTAAAGCAAAAGGAAGCTGGGAAGGCAGTCAGAACAGCAAAGGCCCAAACCGAGGAAAAGATAGCCAACTCGGTTAAGAAGGGGGATAAAACCTTTTATAGGTACATCAGGGAGCAAAGGAAGACCAAGGGAGGGATAGTGAGGCTTAATAAAGGGGAGGTAGGGTGGGCAGAGGGTGACTGTGAAAAGGCAGAGATACTAAACAAATATTTTTGCTCAGTATTTACAAAGGAAGAGGGGGAGGTACCTAAAACAAACAGTAGAAACACTCTGGATACAGAAGTTGATACCAGCCCATTTACAGAAGAAAGGGTTCTGAAAGAACTCTTAAAACTGAAGGTGGACAAAGCAATAGAGCCTGATGGGATTCATCCCAGAATTCTAAAAGAACTAAGGGTAGAACTAGTGACACCACTGAGTACCCTCTTTAACAAATCATGGGAGGATGGGGTGGTACCCGAGGACTGGAGGAGGGCAGATGTGATTCCCCTTCACAAAAGTGGGAGCAAGGCAGAAGCAGGAAACTACAGACCTGTTAGTTTAACCTCAGTGGTAGGGAAAATGATGGAATCACTTCTGAAGGAAAGAATTGTCGATTATCTAGAGGCCAGAGGGGCACAGGACCCAAGGCAGCATGGATTCACAGCGGGAAGGTCATGCCAGATGAATCTGATAGAATTCTTTGACTGGGTGACCAAAGTAGTAGATCAGGGAGGGGCTGTGGACATGGCCTACCTAGACTTTAGCAAGGCATTTGACACAGTCCCACACAAAAGATTAATATACAAGTTAGCCAGCCTGGGAGTGGGTCCCAAGATGACAGCCTAGGTAAAGAATTGGCTGGAGAATAGGACACAGAGAGTAATAGTAAATGGAGTCCACTCTGAAGAAAGGGGGGTTACTAGTGGGGTACCGCAGGGTTCAGTATTAGGACCAGTCCTCTTCAATGTCTTTATAAGCGACATTGCAGAGGGACTGGAAGGAAAAGTATGTCTCTTTGCAGATGACACAAAGATCTGCAACAGAGTTGATGCACAAGGTGGGATGGAAAGGATGAGAAGGGACTTGGCAAGGTTAGAGGAATGGTCAAATGTATGGCAGCTTAGATTCAATGCTAAGAAGTGCAAGGTAATGCACCTGGGAAACAAAAACCCAGGGGAAGAGTACACAATGGGGGGTGAGATACTAACAACAACAAAAATGGAAAGGGACCTGGGGTAGTCATATCAGATGACCTAAAGGTGGGCAAGCAATGTGAGAGGGCAGCAAGGAGGGCTGGGGGGATACTGGAATGCATAGGGAGAGGCATCACCAGTAGAAAACAGGAAGTTATTATCCCTCTGTACAGACAGCTGGTCAGACCCCATCTGGAGTATTGCATGCAGTTCTGGAGACCCAATCTCCGCAAAGACTCAGACAGGATGGAAGCTGTCCAGAGGAGGGCAACTAAAATGGTGCAAAGTCTGCACCGGAAGACATATTAAGAGAACTTAAGAGCTAATATGCACAGCCTCGAGGAAAGGAGGGAGAGGGGGGACATGATAGAAACTTTCAAGTACCTCAAGGGAATCAACAAAGTCCAAGAGGGTAGCATCTTTCAAAACAAGAGGTGTGCAAGAACAAGGGGGCAATTTGAAGATGGGGGGCAGCTCAGAGGTAATTTAAGGAAGTATTTTTTCACAGAGAGGGTTGTGGATGCATGGAACGGCCTTCCGGAGGAGGCTGTGGAGTCACAAACAGTGGTGGAGTTCAAGCATGCATTGGACAGTCATAAGACAATTCTAGGGGTTGGGGGCAGAAAGAAGTAGGCTGCTGGTTAACTAGGATCTGCAGCTTATCCATTAGGTAGGGAAATGGGCAGGCTGGGTGGGCCAAGCGGTCCTTATCTGCCATCAGATTCTATGTTTCTATGTTTCTATGTAGCACAAAATCGTCTTTCTAACAGTGCTATGCAGTAAATTACAAGTAGTTCTAATTTTTTTCTATATGACTTGAAATGGTGAAAAAGTTTTTTTTTTTTCCAATAAAAAAATGCACCGTAAACCATTTTTTGTGGAGAGATATGCAACATATCAACACCAAATTAAGCATACAAACATTAGATGGCGGTACAAAATAGATTTTGTAGTAAAAAGCAATTTTTCTAATATGATGCATGTATTTTCCCCCGTTTTATTCAAGTTGGCTAGGTGAGGCTTGAGAGACAAATGTCATCCATACACACCATACCACACAAAAATGCATCTATCTTCTAAAGTGTACCTGACAAACAGAAAGTATCAGCGGCAGAGTTGTTCTGCTCAAAATTACCTTTCCAATGGTGTTATACAGTCAATTCTACTCCTTTTTTTTGTTATACTAGCTGAAATAGCAAATGAGTGTTTTTTTGCAGCAAAATTAAACAACGGCAAACATTTGTTGGTGGGAAATATGTAACATTTCAACACCAAATTAGGTGTCCATACCAGTGAAACTGGTATGACACTACATGTACCAAAAGCTATTTTCTAGAGCACAAAAATCCCCTTTTATGTTGATTGCTGATGTGCAAGAAACATATTACTACAACTTTCTCAGAAGCAGGTTGTGGAGGCACGGCACTGTTGTGGCCAGTGCCCCACAGCCTGCAAAGGTTTGTCCAGCATCCCCCCAATGCCGTGGCACACTGCTGCTGACACTAGTTCAGCCAGCATGTCACCAACTTGAGACGTTTTAGCTGCTGCAATCAGGGCCCACTCGTCACTGTAGCATCATCCGCTGCAATGAGGCGATCCCTCATTGCAGGAGCTGTAGCTGATGAGGACTGGCTCCCATCAGCATCGTGTCCCCAATTTGATGTGTGCCAAGGGGTGCCAAATCCCCCTGGCTTATGTCCCCCCATTTCAGTGTTTGCCAACGAGGGTGCCCAATCCCGTCGGCATATCCCCCCATTTCTTGTATGCTGACAGGGGTGCCCAATCCCTGTCTGCATGATACCCCAACTTTTGTTGTGTGCCGGTAGGTGCCCAATCCCCATCAGCTGCAGCTGCCCCCAAAAGTCGTTGGCATGCGGAGCCCACCCCAGTGTGCCACATGCCCCCACAACCCGCACCCACCCATTACGCACCTGCCTCCCACCTCACCCGATAGTTACTACCGGAGTTCAGCGTGACGATCTTCAGCGGACCGGGAACACGTCTGCACACTTCAAAGCCAACTGTGAACTGAGGAAATGCCGGTAAGCTGTATAATGGAATAAATAGGGCTTTTTCAACTTTGTTGCATATCTTGGGTATGTTTTGGAATTTTGGCACCAAATTTTCAACATGGGGTTTTTGGGACCCCTCCTCATGAATTCTTGAACTGTCATGGTGTTAATCGGCCCCAAAAGGTGATTTCGCAGTCACTGCGTGGAATCACCTTTCGGGGCTGATTAATGAAACGACAGTGCTAGTGTTCATGAGGTGGGCTCTCAAAAAGCCTATGTTGCAAATTTGGTGGCAAAAATCAAAAAAATGACTGTTTTATGAGCGTGTTAAGCAGTTGTTACGCACATCAGAACTTCACAAATCTGCAATATTTTCATGCCAGATTTTCACACCTCCTTGTGAACAGTACAGCTGTCATTGTTCACATCCTGGCCAAAATGTGTTTTCGCACTTCCAGCACAGAATAGCATGGTCGCTGTGGGAAATCAATGTTCAGGACAGATTAAGAAAATGACAGTGACACTGTTCATGAGTAGAGGTCCTAAAATGCCTATGTTAAAAATTTGGTAATGATACTCCATAAAATGACTGTTATGAGCGTGCGTTGCGCAGTTTGCATGCACGCTCGTAACTTCATGAATTTATAATATTTTCACTCCAGGTTTTCAACAGTGCCATTTTCCCACACCTACTTATGAACAGTACAGCTGTCTTTTTCACATCCTGACCAAAATGTGTTTTCATGGTTCCGGCGCAGAATAACGTGGTCGCTGTGGGAAATCAGTGTCCGGGACAGATTAAGAAAATGACAGTGGCACTGTTCATGAGCAAAGGTCCTAAAATCCCTATGTTGAAAATTTGGTGACAAAACTCCATAACATGACTGTGTTACAAGCATGCGTTGAATTGTTTCCACGCACCTTTGTAACTTCATAAATTTGTAATATTTTCATCACATTTTTCAACAGTGGCATTTTTTCACACCTCCTTATGAACAGTACAGCCGTCAGTTTTACATCCTGGCTAAAATATGTTTTTGCACTCCTGCCAGAGAATAGCATGGTCACTGTGGGAAATCAGTGTTTGGGACAGATTAAGATTGACCAAGTGAGAGGGGAGTGACAGAGCTCAACTGAGCTGTGTCAGGACTGCTGCAGATTGTTTGTGGGCAGACAAAGGCCCAACACAAGAGCCCAGTACAAAGGGCAGCCTGCAGCACTGGGAGAAACAGATTGAGAGAGCGAGTGAGAGGGGGGAGTGAGCGAACTCTTCGGAGCACTGTCAGGACTGCTGCAGATTTGTGGGCAGAAAAAGGCATCAATGCAGGCAGGGGCCCAGTACATAAGGCCAGCCTGCAGCGCTGGGAGAAACAGTATGAGCGAGTGAGGCAGGGGGACTGAGTGTGCTCAATGGAGCTCTATCAGGACTGCCGCAGATTTCTTTGTGGGCAAAAAAAGGCGTCAATGCAGGCAGGAGCCCCGTACAAAAGGGCAGCTTGCAGCGCCAGGACAAACAAAATGAGTGATGAGAGAAGGAGACTGAGTGACCTCAATGGAGCTCTGTCGGGACAGCTGTGGATTTGTTTGTGGACAGACAAAGGTGCCAATGCAGCCAGGAGCCCCGTACAAAAGTGCAGCCTGCAGCGCCAAAAGAAACAGAACAAGCGAGTGACAGAGCGGTAGTGAGCTAGCTCAACGGAGCTCTATTGTGACTGCTACGCATTTCTTTGTGGGCAGAAAAGGCATCAACGTAGGCAGAAGCCCAGTACAAAAGGCCAGCTTGCAGCACCGGCAGAAACGGAATAATAATAATAACTTTATTTTTAAAGTGCCTTTCAATATATCAAGCTGCTGAACATATCAAAAATCACAACATACAATACCAATTAATAAAACATATAAATAAAATGATTTCATAACATCACATACTCAAAACAAGCAATAAAAAATCCCATAAAATCAAAACGCAGTATTTGCATTTATATTGCATTAATCCTCCAAGTAAGCCATATGCCAGAGGTAAGTTTTTAAATTTTTCTTGAATACCTCCACGGTGGTGCACTCCCTTAACCGGCGTGGTAGAGAATTCCAAAGAGTGGGTGCAGCATAAGAAAATGCTCTACTGCCGTAAGATTTTAAACTCACTCTTGGAATCTCTAACAACCCCTCGTCAGCCTCGTCGGCGTGGAATGAGTGAGTGAGAGAGGGGGAGTGAGGGAGCTCAATGGAACTGTATCGGGACTGCTTCAGATTTCTTTCTGGCCAGAAGAAGCCACCAATGCAGGCAGGAGCTCAGTACAAAAGGGCAGCCTGCAGCGGCAGGAGACACAGAATGGGTGAGTGAGGGAGCTCAACGGAGCTCTGTTGGGACTGTTGCAGATTTGTTTGTGGGCAGAAAATGCAGCAATGCATACAGGGCCCAGTACAAAAGAGCAGCCTGCAGTGGGGGAAAACCAGAGTGGCGAGTGATAGAGGAGTCAGCGAGCTCAATGGAGCTCTACTGTACCTGCTGCAAATTTCTTTGTGGGCAGAAGAAGGCTGCAATGCAGGCAGGAGCCCAGTTGAAAAGGGCAGCCTGCAGCACCGGCAGAAATGAAATGAGCACGTGAGAGAAGGGAAGTGAGCGAGCTCAATGGAGCTTTGTCGGGACTGCTACAGATTTCTTTGTGGGCAGAAAAAGGTGCCAACAGAGGCAGGAGCCCAGTACAAAAAGGCAGCCTGCAGCACCAGGAGAACCAGAATGAGTGAGTTAGATGGGGGGAGTGAGCAACCTCACCGGAGCTCTGTTGTGGCAGCTGTGGATTTCTTTGTGGGCAGATAAAGCCACCAACACAGGCAGGAGCCCAGTACAAAAGGGCAGCCTGCAGCGCCAGGACAAACAGGATGATCAAGTGAGAGAGGGGGAGTGAGCCACCTCCACAGAGCTCTGTCCGGACAGCTGTAGATTTCTTAGTGGGCAGAACAAGGTGTCAATGCAGGCAGGAGCCCAGTACAAAAGAGCAGCCTGCAGTGCCAGGAGAAACAGACTGAGCGAGTGACAGAGGGGCAGTGAGTGAGCTCAACAGACCAACACAATCAACATTCGGCATTGACAAATGCTTGTTCACTGACCTACGCAGCCAGTATAGTGTTATGCTTATGTAACTGTGCTAGCTTTGGTTGTGGCCGTTCGCACTCTCTATTCCAGAGGAATTACCACCCTGTAGGGGTACAAAGGCAAGGAGCTCTCGGAGAGGGTTACGCCCCTAGAGGTGCCACGGGACGGTTCCTGTGGCTAAAGGTACCTTAGGAATCCCCAAAAGAAATGTAGTATCATCCCCAACAGGAGGCAGCACGATGCATATGAGCGAGCAGTAACAGTGACACAGTAGTACAGAAGAATAGTGATGGCTTGCATTGAGAGAAGGGGATCCCCTAAGGAGAGAGGGAATGGCAGGACATCCTCCACCTCCATCCAACAACGGAACCTACCTAAGGAAACTAGGGGAAACAACTATGCTAACCAAGTGTTATGACCTGAGGCAACGGAGGAGAGAAAAAAACCCTTTGAGGAGGAAATCTCTGGGGATCCACGGCCTAGGTCGCCTTCCCTCCAGGCTTGGGAAAATGTATTTAGTGACGGCTCTGCAGCTGCAATTTGGAAAATCCAATTAAAGGGAGGTGAAAATATTCCAATTTGGAAGAAGTCTCACTCCAAACCCTCTTAGCCGGGAACGTTGTGGAAGGCCTGAAAACTCTGCAACAATACGAGCATCCAAGGTGCAGGAGGAGAGCAACAACTGCTGAGGCACTCACCTGGCCTACCCACCCTAAATCAAACCAGGTGAACCAGAGGCAGTCGTAGGGAGAATGCGGTGAGGGTGCCTTGCTAGGAAACCACTAAAGTCAATGGCTAACCGTTATAGTGGAACACCAGAGCCAAAGGAGATCACTGTAACCACCCTTCACAGCTAGTCTTAAATTCTACACCAGGAGCTGCTGTTACGTAACATGCAGCTAAAGCCAAGCCCGGGGCAAGGACATTTCCAGCTATGGGCCAAGTGAGAAGGATCCCGCCCCAAGTTGGACACGCTCAATGATGCAGACTAAATACAGAGCGAGACCGTCGGCTGCAGGAACCCGCACCAGATTAGAATAGCTGGCATGCCCCAGAACTGATTGACAGCTGTAAAGCTGGTAAGCTGAATGAGCACAGCGTGCCAAGATCGTAATGAGCACTGAGTGCTGAGACCTGAAGTTGAATGCAGATTGAGAGCAGTAGAATCCCAGGCAGAAGCCAAGGGGATGGCACTAGGCATGAAGCAATGGTTTGCGTAAGCAAGGAGCAACAGCTACGTAAGCAAGTGTGGACCTGATAAGTCAGTAAGCAGTAGTAGTAATAGGTGGACCTGTATAACAACTGTATAGCAAGTAAACAGCACTGAGCTAGGGGCAAGCCAGCCAGACATGAATAGCCAAATCAAGGTGACAAACTCTGAGGATTTTCAGTGGCAAAGACAGGATGTAGAACCACATAGGCCACGACCCCCCAAACACCTCCCAGTCCCCGCCATAGGACAAACAAGGAAGCGATGAAAGGCCGAGAACCACATGCAAATATAAAAGCTAATTTAATAGCCTCAGCAGGAGCTTCAGCTAACCTCAGAGTAAACAAGGTACAATAGGAATGGGTGTAAACAATGCAGCAGCAGGAAGCAAGTAGGCCTATACAGCAGTAGTAAATAAATGAGTACCCTGGGTTGTAAGTGCAAATAAAGGAGGCATAATGCTCTTAAGCATCTCAAACAGGCAGTGCAATGAGATTGCAGCAATGAGGTAAGTAGAACAAGCATGAGTAAGCTGTATCGCTAGGTTCAAGTAATCTGAGTCAGGTGAGAGCAATAAATATGCCACATGGACCAACTATAGGTGAGTAACTGAAAGCTAGCATTATGAGCTCTGAATAGCAGTATGCTAGGAGCCTAGAAAAGCCCCCCCCCAAAAGGAAGGAAGCATACACAACCAAAGGCAAAATACAAACCAAAGGAGGAAAACAAACACAGAAGCCCTGCAGAGTCAAGCAAGGGGTGGGGTGCTCCAACCAGGGAGGCCCGACCAGCTCAGGGAACAAACCTGCAGAGCCTTCAGCTGCAAAGACAAAATGCTTCACAGTGAGGCTGAGAGGAACTGCTTATATAGCTCAGGAAGTGGGAGTGGCTGGCTGCTTGGTCACCGAACTACAGGCAAAGCCTTTCAATTAATCTAGGCGCTTTGCTGCTCCCTCAGGGACAAATGTCAGCCATGCACAGCAATCCCTAAACAAATGCGAATACCTCAAAGTATGCGTGATATACACAAACTATATGTGTCAAACTTGTTCAGCACATTATTTCCTTTCTAATGGGGCTGTGCAATCAATTCTGAATTTTGTATGCTAGTTGAAATACCAAAACAGTATGTTTTTGATGAAAACCAAGCAACATGAACACACCAATCCTGACACTAATAGTAGTTACTTGTTTTAACCATTGTAGTCACTTATCATAAATGTGCCATCGACATGCGTGCAGTTCTGGAGACCACATCTCAAGAAGTACATAGCACTGCTGGAGGGTCCAGAGGAGGGCAACCAGGATGATTCAGGGCATGAGAGAATGGACCTATGAGGAAAAGCTGGACAAACTTGGGCTGTACTCACTGGAGAAGAGAGACAGGGGACATGATAGGGGTCTTCAAATATGTGAAAGGGATAAACATGGGTGAGCCAAAGAAATATTCAGGCTAGAAAGGGGATACAACCATGGGGTATGCATGGAAGCTGGAGGAAATACAGGGAGAATGTGAAAACATTACTTCACTGAGAGGGTGGTGGGGCCATGGAATGCACTGCCCAGGAGTCTGGTGCAGGAGAACACAGTGGAGGAGGCTTCAAGAGGGGTGGGACAGGTGCATGGGTAAACTGAGCTGAAGATGATCCTCTCTGGGGCTAGGGGTTGAGATAGAGCGCCTAATAGGGGCTGACTACCGAGCATACACGAAAGACTGTCAGGCCTATTCTGCTGGCTTTTAGTATGTTAGTATATGCAGACACCTCCTAAACTATAAGACCCACACACAGGGTATGGACGACAAAGTTGTCAGGAATAAATAACCTGATGGTCCTAGGCAAGGAATTATCAGCCTTTCTTTCCAATAGTCTTATGCCAAAGGCACTGCAAATCTATTTTTCATGTTAAAAATATGGAACCTAACACTAAATTATACAATACATTTGATGGAGGAGTACAGTACATTTATGGTAAAAACACTCTTACTAGAACAGGTAAGAAGGTCAGAAACAGTATTGAAACACACATGACCAAAACAAAAACACAGCACCGTCAATATCGTGTGTAACCCCCCTGCAAATGGGGGTTCCCAAAAGACTTCCAGGAGCTTGCTTGAATGCTCCAAGCCTGAATGGTGTTTGGCGTTTAAGCCATTTATCAGTGAGTGTTTTTAGAACCTCTGGTACTGTCTCTTTAAGAGCTGTCTGCTTGCAGACATAATTAGTTTGTATGGGGACTGTGTGTTTCTTTGATTGAGTACCACTCAAGCTGCTGCAATTCACCCCATTTTTGCAGTCACTAGGAGTGCAAAGGGAACCTGTCTGAAAGATGTAACTGATTGCCAGAAATCATTTACAGTAATAATAAAATTACAGTTTGTCTAACCTGCTTTCTTTGCAGTCAGAACTGTCTGCCTAGTTCCCCATTCTGGTTTGAACTGCTGAACTGGACCAATCAGTGTGGGGTAAACTAGCTCTAAAATGATGCCTTGGACGAATCAGAACTTGGGACTCATAATCTGAGCCAGCCACAAGAGGATTGTATGGGCAGTGACTCTGGGAGATGTAGTTTAGACTTGATTGCCTTTTGGACCAACAGCAGCAGTCTATTGTGAGTGACAGCCAATCCAGTCAAGAACTGGGAGGAACTCAAAGGAAGTGCCCGGTTTTTGTCTGTTGGGAGTTTCAGTTTGAGATCTGAAAGTGAAGGGGAAAGAAACCCTGTGCTCCTTCAGTGCACAGTTTCAGTCAAAAAACGTGTGCAAGGCCCAGAGTTCCGGTCTACAACTTGTGTAACTGCTTGTTAGGACTGAATCCGTCCTGTGAAAAGAATCAAAGGATCTCTGAAGAGTAGAAACCAGGCTCACCCTGTAGAAGACTGGAGGAATGGCTGAAAATTGCACTCGGTCTGTCAGGAACTGAATCTGCTGTGTGTTCTCCCGGGTATTGTGCAGTAATTGCGATCGGGATACAGATGCAGCCTGCCTGGTATAGTGCTTTCTTTTATATGGATGTGTGCAGAGGTTTGTGTACCTCAAGTGAGCCCTGCTGACATTGAAGGACCCTATCTTATTTGGAGGTCGTGAGTACTAATTCAGGGTTGCTCCCTGTTGAATTGCCACATTAAATCCAAATGGAATTACTGTACTGCTGACTGTTTAATTCTCCCTTTCTCTGTGTGAAAGGGCCCCTACCAGCTGCCACGGTTTGGACTAGCCACTAGGGCTTGGGTACCCAGGGACAGTAACTGATAGGGATAGGCCTGTGCACAGAGCCATAAGTGAGATTATTAGAGTGATAAGCTAATTAACCTGATTTCCCCTGTCCTTGTTATATCCCCTAAATAAATCAGAGCTGCTTGTTTCCAGCAAGTTATACTGCCTGAGTATTTGTCTATGTTAAAGTACTGTACTGTGATTGTTGCACTGTATCTCATTTCACAGGAGGTCCCAGTGCGGAACCAGACCTGGGGTAAGTGTATACTGTGAAGGTAATTCTGATATATTGTGTGGGCCACTAGTGGGAAGAAAGGGGTTGCAGTGTCCCAGAGGGCTGTGACCAAGTTAGTTTAACTATTGCAAACCCTGACCTCTGGGTGGAGGCACCGCCATTGGATCAGGCCCCTCAACCTGTTAGTGGCAAATCAGGCAGGGTAGTAGCCCCTGGGATAGCGCCATCTGGGGTTACATCTTGAGGCTCACGCTGGGATTGTGTGTCCTCTGGTGGCCATATTCTGAACCACTGTTAAGAAAAAATGGGTACCCGACAGAAGTGGCTGTGCACCGGCTGGTGGAGTGGTGTACTGGGGAGAGATCGACCCCCAAAATGCTATGCTTATCCTGGACATCCCCTGGGTATCAACTACGGACACTGTGCAGGAGTACTTTCCAAGGTGGAAGGTTTACAAAACCCTGTGGTGGTGGGTCGGCATGCTAATCTGCTCACCCACACTTTCCTGGCCCTAGTAGAGTTTAAGGATCCCATAGATAGCTCCAAAGTGCCACAGACCATTACCCCAGAGGAGCCCTCACTGCTTGGAGATGATAACTAAGGACAGTAAAGACCCTGGGGAATGAGCCCCACCACTATCTGAAACTTTTGAGGAGAAATTTGCTAAATGGTTTGCTGGGGGAAGGGAAAACTGTGGAGGACTTGAAGAAACTATTCTTGCCACCTGAAGTGTTCCTCCCAACACTTCTCCGCTCCAGTGCCGTAATGGTGGCTGAACCAATGAGACTCCAATTTCTACCTGCCATTAGTCACGACTCTTACGAGGTTGAGGATCTTCTCTGGCACCTCCCACCCCCAAGGGGAGGATGACTGGGAGACCTGGATGAACTATGTTGCCCCCAAGTCCTAGAATGGCAATGCTCGGAAGCAGGCGAAGAGGTTGGTGAGAGCCTCCGAGGTCCCTGCCCTGGCTACCATTAGTGCTAAGCGGGCCAGTAACCCTGAAGTGACTGCACAGGCCTATCTTGAGGCCCTGGAGAATGTATGGGAGCCCAGATTCTGATGAGGACCTATGGTGGAGAGTAAGAGATGCACAACAGTACCAAGGGGAGTTGTTGTCTGTGTATGTATCTCGCTGGAAAAATTGTTGCAAGAATGCCTCAGAAAAGGTAGTTTGCCAGCGATTGAACTGGACGAACCAGGCTGGACAGGATCCTTAAGTCTGCCCCTTCTCAGAACTGCTGTTGCTTCAGTACGCCTGGCAGATCGACTGGAATCCCCACCCTCCTATGATGAGTTAATGAGAGAAGTCGAGGTTGAGAAAGAGCGACCTGGGAGGACCTGCACCAATAGCTGCGGCTGTGACCCGAGTGACTGAGGGTGACCCATCAAGTGAAGTTCAGGGCAGAGGTTGGCAGTCAATGAGTGCTCTGACAAGGAAAAGATATGCCACAATGGGGCGAACTGTTGAGAGAATCGGGAATTCAAAACAGTCCTTTATGAAGGCCACGCCTGCAAATACGGCCCTGACCTATATCCGACTGCATCTGCTATAGGGGGGGGTACCACCCATGTATCTCCTAGCTGATAACAGCTCCAAACTCAATTCCTTGACCATGGAGTAGAGAAACTGCGAGATGTCTCCAAATGCTTATCACGCGCAGACAGAGATGGCACCCAGGTTTCCAGTTAGTAATACCCCGCCCTGGCTCCCAGTGTGGCGCCTCGGCCAGCTCAAACTCCAGAAAGTATGTTTTGCTATAATTGTGGAAAGATGGGCACATGAAAAGGGAATGCCAGTCCCAAAAGACACTGACAAAGTTGCATATAGGCTACAAGGAGAGCTCGGAGAACAAATCAGTGGTTAAGAGGTGCACAAAATGATCCCAGTGAGGGCACCAAAATGCTAACTCACGTCCTTTGTGGCAAGGTCAGTTGCCCAGGGCCCCACTATCGCCTCTCAGACTGGTCCAGAATAGTGGGTCCCTCCATGGAGACCACTGTAAAGGTGAATGGAGTGTCTACAAGAGCTGTATTAGACAGTGGCTCCCAAGTGACAATTATGTTCCAAGATTGGTATCAGAAGCATTTGTCAGGCGTACCCTTACAACCATTAGAAGGACTGCATGTATGGGGTTAAGTGAGAAGGCCTACCCTATTCCGGGTATATCCGAATTTGGCTGTCTTTTCCCACCTCCGTGGCTGGAGTGGCGAACAAGTAGAGACCCTAGCCTTAGTGTGTCCCCCCACTGGACTGTATGATGGTGTCCTTTGTTGATTGGAACAAATGCTCATATGTTCGAAGGCTGGCACAGTTGTGTTATGAAAACAGGGGTCAAAGACTAGTAGAGCTTTAGAGTTCGGCTTTAATTAAGAAGGCCTATGAGGCACAGAGAGATGCTGAAAAATAGAACCAGAGGAACGATTCGGAATTGTATGGAAGAAGGATCCTGAGTCTCTGATCCTGGCGCCAAATGCCCAGTGTACCTTACAGGGAGAGGTCCGTATAAGAAAGGATGTTAAGAATAAAATATTAATGTTGGATGCACCAGGCGATGGAAAATTGCCAGAGGGACTGCTGGTCAAGCCTAGTATTTTGCCCGCTAGAGCCCATGCTTATGCCAGAAGGGTAATGGTCCAAGTTCATAATGTGTCTGAAAGAGACATTCGGTAAATAGGGTTGCATCCTGGCTAATGTGCATTGTGCAGACACTGCAGTGCTACCCAGCAGCAAGAGTTCAAGGAAGAATGACAGAGTAGCATACGACTTGTTTGATTTGGCGACTCCCGCTGCCAGCTGAATGGAAAGTGAGGTCAGTGAGAAGCTTGCAGAGAGACCAGGTGTTTTCTTTAAAGGAATGGGACGTGGATCGTGCAAGGAGCTGAGCACAATATCCGGCTGCATGACGAAGACCATTTAGGAGAGGTCTCGACGCCTGGCACCTGCTGACATAGATGATGTGAGGCGGCATCTGCAAGAGATGTTAGCTGCTGGTGTAATACAAAATCCAGAAGCCCTTATGCTTCCCCATTGTGGTAGTGAGGAAAAAGAATGGAACAGTAAGGATGTGTGTGGATTATCGCACCTTAAACCGGCGGACTATCCTGTCAGTACACAATGCCCGCATTCAGGATGCTGGACTGCCTAAGCGGGGCAAGTGGTTCTCTGTGCTGGATCTCCGCAGTGGGTACTATCAGATCCGATGAGCTGCAGAGGACCGTGAAAAGACAGCCTTTATCTGTCGCTTGGCTCTATGAATTCATGAGGATGCCTCAAGGGTTTCAGGTGCCCCAGCCACTTTCAGCGATTGATGGGCGTGCAGTGGGGACATGAACTTACTAGAGTGCCTGGTATACCTAGATGATGTTATGTTTGGCAGCTCACTGGAGGAACATGAAGCAGATTATTTAAGGTATTGGACCGACTGGAGGACTTTGGCCTTAAACTGTCCATTGATAAGTGTCAATTCTTTCAAACATCAGTAAAGTATGTGGGACACATAGTATCCACAGGAATAGAGACCGACCCAAGTAAAGTTGAGGCCTTGACCACCTGGCGCAGCCAAAAATCTAAAGAACTGCAAAGATTCCTGGGATTCTGTGGTTATTATAGTCGTTTCATCAAGGACTATTCAAGTGATCCGCCCTTTACTTAACCTTACTCAAGGGTATCCCCCAACCCACAAAAAATACCAAAAGTCAGCGTCCTCAAGACTGAAAGAGTGTATTTTCATCAGGGAAGTATTTGGGGCCAGCTGGACTCCTGATTGTGAGACTGCTTTTCATGAGATCATTTATCAACTTACCCATGCTCCAGTGCTGGCCTATGCCGATCAGAAAACCTTATGTCCTGCACACTGATGCTAGCTTGCAAGGGTGGGGGCTGTGTTGTACCAAGAGCTACGAGAATGGCCTGAGACCAGTGGCCTTTGCCAGTAGAAGTCTGACCCCATCTGAAAGAACTATCCTGTACATAAGTTAGAGTTTCTAGCTTTGAAGTGGGCTATTGTTGACCAATTCCATGAGTACTTGTAGTAGGGCTAAAATACTAGTAAAACTGACAATAATCCTTTGACCTATGTGCAGACCTCAGCTAAGTTGGATGCCACTGGCCATAGGTGGCTTTCTGCATTATCTACATATGACTATGCTCTGAATACCGAGCAGGTCTGAACCACATAGATGCTGATGCTCTCTCCGGGCCTGTTCCCCAGAATGATTGGGTCGATTGGCAGAACCTGACATTGGCACTCTGCCGGAGAAGTTTGACAGGAGGAACAAATGTCCACGGACGCAGTGGACTGCATGGTGGATGCTGGGACCCTCTGAGAATTGCATACCTGCTGCTTATGCCACTTTTCTGCAATAGACATTGGTGCACTGCCTCAGCTGGACAATGACAGTATTAGCGGGCTCAATCCGCGATCCCATGATCAAAACAGCTTTAGAAGCCCTCTATGCAGGAAAAGATGTGTCCAAATTAAGCTCCACTGATTTGAGAACTGCACTGTTATACAAAGAAGGTCCTAAGTTGAAACTGATCAATAAACTGTTATACAGAGAAACAGTAGACAGAGGGGACAAGTAGACAAACAACAACTAGTGCTGCCCACTGCCTTCGAGACTCAGTACTGAGGTCCTTGCACAACCACATGGGGCACCTTGGTATAGACAGAACACTTGACTTGGTGAGATCCAGATTCTATTGGCCTAAGATGGGGGCTGATGTGGAGCAACACATTCGAACTTGTAGTGCTGCTTACAGAAGAAACTTTGCCCCAGAGGGCTGCCCCTTGTTAACATCACCACCAGTGCACCCATGGAGCTGGTCTGTATTGATTTTCTGAGTTTGGAGTCAGATCAAAGAAATATCAGTAATGTGCTGGTGGTCACTGACCATTTCACGAGATATGCCCAAGCTTTCCCACCAAAGACCAGAAAGCATCCACTGTGGCCAAAGATAGAAACTTTTGTTCACTATGGGGCTCCACAAAGAATCCATTCTGATCAAGGAGAGACTTTGAGAGTCGTCTGATCAAAGAGATGCTTTCTCTGTGGGAGTCAAGAGTCCAGAACCACTCCTTACCACCCCAGGGGATCCACAGCCTGAACGTTTCAACGCACTTTGCTAGATATGCTGGGCACCCTGCACCCAAAGGACAAGCCTAGATGGAGCCAACAAATTACCACCCTGGTACATGCTTATAACTGCACCAAAGTGATGCCACTGGATTCTCCCCTACCGCCTGATGTTTGGAAGAGAAGCTCGACTACCAGTAGATGTGTGTTTTGGGGTCTCTCCTGATGGGGTTCAAGCTGACAACTATTTACAGTATGTGCAAAGTTAAAGGCCCAGCTAACTCATGCGTACCAACTGGCTCAAACCATGGCTGCCAAAGAAATCTGGCCAACAAAGAAAGGTATGATAAAGGTGAAAGCACAGGAACTCCAGGAGGGAGATCGGGTATTGCTAAGAAATCTGGGACTGCATGGCAAGCACAAGATTGCTGACAGATGGCACCATCTCCCTCACATTGTAGTGGGCAAACTAGATGATCTGCCAGTGTACAAAGTAAGGCCTGAGAATAATTCAAAGATGTAAAAACAATGCATAGAAATCATTTACTGCCCATTGGACAAATCCTGATTGAGTCTGAGCCCCAGAAGATGCCCCTCTGGACCAGTGACTAGAGCTGCTGCTAAGAAAAGATCAAAAAGTCTGCACCTACAGAAGCAAAGTTAAGTGTTCCCCTCCACAAGTCCCAGTTGAGCATGACTGTCAGTCCATATCAGAAGAAAGTGAGAGTGACTTTGAATACTATCCTTCTTACTGAACTGAGTCAATTGTTTGGGGCAATCCCTAGTCAATACTGGAGACAAAGCTGGGCCTTCTGGACTGTCTAAGCCCCCAGCTTCATCCTGGAGCCAATGCTCCCAGAAAGTGAAGTGCAAAGCATCAGATCAGATGAAATGGAATCATTGTGCATGGTTGAACTGTTTGAGCTTTCAGGGAGGAAAATGATAGATTGGGGCAGACTGGTGATACACCCGAACAAGAAGAGTATTTTGAGTGCCCTGACAGTCCACTGCCAGTGTCTGAAAGCTCTCCATGCGAGCCAAATGTTGTGGACTCAGAAACTGTAACTCCTGGAGCTGAAAGTGCCCCAAGTTCTAACCTCTCTACCCCATGGAGACTCCTGACAAGTGAGAACAATGCTGAAAATGAGGCTCAGAGTGCAGAGACTGTAACAGCTCCCCTAGAAAGACTGGTCGAGCTGTAAAGCCTGTGGTGCACCTCAGTTATGATTCCCTGGGCGGCCAGTGGACCTGCCTCTCAATGTTGTCCATAAAGAGTGTATGTGTCCCGAGCTCATTGCCCAAACTGAGCGTTAGTGCTAACTCAAGTTACTTGTGTTGCCCTCTAAGTATGGTGCCCTTGCCCGTCCAGCCCCAAGGTAACTGATAGGAAGGGTCCCTCTCTTCAGGTTTCATGTACAAGAGGTAATAACTGAGTTATGGTACAATGTGTGTGTTATACTGTGTAAAGAGTGACGTACTGCAATGTTTCAGAAATGGTTCTTGGTAAAATGATGTATTGACTGATGATTACATGTGTGAGCCTAATGCAAATGTATATGGTTGCAGTTGAAACTTGTAGAATTGCTTGAGGCGGACGTCAAGCTTTTCCCAAACCAGGAAGGTGTAACCCCCTGCAAATGGGGGTTCCCAAAAGACTTCCAGGAGCTTGCTTGAATGCTCAAGCCTGAATGGTGTTTGGCGTTTAAGCCATTTATCAGTGAGTGTTTTAGAACCTCTGGTACTGTCTCTTTAAGAGCTGTCTGCTTGCAGACATAATTAGTTTGTATGGGGGACTGTGTGTTTCTTTGATTGAGTACCACTCAAGCTGCTGCCAATTCACCCATTTTGCAGTCACTAGAGTTACAAGGGAACCTGTCTGAAAGATGTAACTGATTGCCAGAAATCATTTACAGTAATAATAAAATTACAGTTTGTCTAACCTGCTTTCTTTGCAGTCAGAACTGTCTGCCTAGTTCCCCATTCTGGTTTTGAACTGCTGAACTGGACCAATCAGTGTGGGGTAAACTAGCTCTAAAATGATGCCTTGGACGAATCAGAACTTGGGACTCATAATCTGAGCCAGCCACAAGAGGATTGTATGGGCAGTGACTCTGGGAGATGTAGTTTGAACTTGGTGCCTTTTTGGACCAACAGCAGCAGTCTATTGTGTGACAGCCAATCCAGTCAAGAACTGGGAGGAACTCAAAGGAAGTGCCCGTTTTTGTCTGTTGGGAGTTTCAGTTTGAGATCTGAAAGTGAAGGGGAAAGAAACCCTGTGCTCCTTCAGTGCACAGTTTCAGTCAAAAAGCGTGTACAAGGCCCAGAGTTCGGTCTACAACTGTGTAACTGCTTGTTAGGACTGATCCGTCCTGTGAAAAGAATCAAAGGATCTCTGAAGAGTAAACCAGGCTCACCCTAGAAGACTGGAGGAATGGCTGAAAATTGCACTCGGTCTGTCAGGAACTGAATCTGCTGTGTGTTCTCCGGGTATTGTGCAGTAATTGCGTCGGGATACAGATGCAGCCTGCCTGGTATAGTGCTTTCTTTTATATGGATGTGTGCAGAGGTTTGTGTACCTCAAGTGAGCCCTGCTGACATTGAAGGACCCTATATCTTATTGGAGGTCGTGAGTACTAATTCAGGGTTGCTCCCTGTTGAATTGCCACATTAAATCAAATGGAATTACTGTACTGCTGACTGTTTAATTCTCCTTTTCTCTGTGTGAAGGGCCCTACCAGCTGCCACGGTTGGACTAGCCACTAGGGCTTGGGTACCCAGGGACAGTAACTGATAGGGATAGGCCTGTGCACAGAGCCATAGAGTAGATTATTAGGTGATAAGCTAATTAACCTGATTTCCCCTGTCCTTGTTATATCCCCTAAATAAATCAGAGCTGCTTGTTTCAGCAAAGTTATACTGCCTGAGGTATTTGTCTATGTTAAAGTACTGTACTGTGATTGTTGCACTGTATCTCATTTCACAGGAGGTCCCAGTGCGGAACCAGACCTGGGGGTAAGTGTATACTGTGAAGGTAATTCTGATATATTGTGTGGGCCACTAGTGGGAAGAAAGGGGTTGCAGTGTCCCAGAGGCTGTGACCAAGTTAGTTTAACTATTGCAAACCCTGACCTCTGGGTGGAGGCACCGCCATTGGATCCAGGCCCTCAGCCTGTTAATAGTGGCAAATCAGGCAGGGGTAGCCCCTGGGATAGCGCCATCTAGGGGTTACCGTGTATGGTGCAAGGTGGCACAGATCACACAAACATATAAAAGTAAAGCCTGTAATGCACTGTACGACTACAACATCACAACATGTAAAAGCACGTGCACGGCGGCACCCATGCAATTACTGCACGCTACCCAGAATCCTTTACACACTCTTATCAATGGTATGGTCATGAAAAAGTGCAAGGCAGCGCACTCATATCACATCTACAAGCATGTGCATGGCGGCACCAATGGCATTATGACACAGTGGAAACAAGTTTTAGCACACAGAATTCAGAATGGGAACCAAACATTTACTGCAAAAACTGCGATAACATTTGTCTTACCTTTTCAGCACTGAAGAGCTTACATTTGCATACCTTTTCTGATTCTGTCCCATCCTTTCTCCTTGTATATGTGTCACATATTCTTTGGTAAATAAAACAGTTCCAACATCGTCTTTGTGTTCGTGGAGTCATTAGTGTTGAGAAATTCACTCTGGCTTCACCAGTCCTCTTCTGTTCCCTTGTCTGATCTCCTCTGTCTCGTTCCCTAGTTCTGCGGGTCTCTCCAGTCCATCCACGGGAGCTGCAGATCCTGAATACAGGGTAACACAGTCATTTCTTGCATTTGGGTGGGATCAAAGTAAGGTAGGACAAGTGGTACATGAAATTTGTTTTCTTGTCCATTTTCTTCTTTATGTAGGCCATAGCTTCAACCTAAAAGTGGACTCCAGGCCCGATCGACTGGGTGGACAGACAGAACAGAAAATGTGCGGGCCAAATGAAAATAAAAATAATGAACTAAAACCTCCACTCCACTGAAGTAAACTGCAAGAAGTATTAGAAGAAACAGGCACACCCAATAGTCACCTGTCACTTTTATTTCCAAAGTATTTTTCATATTCCTTTGTGATCATTCGAGTCTTCCATTAATATTTTGCTATGACAGTTCTCTGTCTGGAAGCTGACACACTCTCTCTCTCTCTCTCTGTATGCTGGCCACCACATCATCTGTGATCCAACTGTGCAAATACCATGGGAGCCACCCACGGCTGCTCGAATGTGTCGGTAAGCACAGAAATCAGGCTGTGGCTGGCCAATTGCAGATACGTCCGCTGCCAGCCTGAGTGCTGCTCCGCTCATCACTCGGCACAGCAGGTAACTGCAATTCTTCTCATTTACCAAAAGGAACAGAAAAGTGCCTCGGATATCAATGGTAATGGTTGACCGCAACAGCAATGCCAGTTTCAGCCATCTAGTACCTCTTTCAGTTGTCCCCCTTGGTCTAGTGAGTGAAATAACCCTGATGCTAACTCTGTCTTCTTTCACTTCACATTTTGCCTTCTGTGTGCTCTATTTTCTCCCCCTGGTCCTCATAATAAAGACATACTCTTCCGCGATACATAAACCCAGACACTCCTTCCCACCTCTGCAAACCGGTTTCACATGTTCCCCCATATGGTGCAACATTTCCTGTTTGTTCCCCCTCCCCTTTCAGTTTCTTGTTTTCACTTTTATATATATAAATTCAAAGCATTTCAAAACCAGTTTCATTGTCAGATCGTTACTTTATACCCAACCTTTAACTCGCCACCTGCATCCCACATCCTTTCCCACCCCCCTGCACCACACCCCTTTATCTCACCACACCACCTTTCTCACCCCCAAACCCCACCCTCGTCTCACCCACCCCACATCCTTTTCACCCCTGTACCCCACATACTTTCTCTCACCACCGCACCCCAATGTACTTTTCTGTCACTTGTCCCTTTCTTTCACTCACCAGATGTCTTTTAGCTCATTATTTTGAATTTTCATTTGGCGCAGCCCATTCAATGACTAGCATGTCACTGTGTTTCCATCTCTTTTGAACCACCAATGGGCACAGCCAGAATTCTGCCAACAGGCACAACAATCCATTTCATGACCTTGAAACTGAGGTTCTTTGCTGGCTCATCTACTCGACATGGTGTCCCCTCAGGGTGATCTGGCTGCACAAGACACAGGATCCCCTGTTCCCCCTTCCCGAGGATACGGTGAATCTTCCTGACGAAGTGAAGCAGAAGTGGTGGTGGTAGTAGTAGTAGTACTGGCAGTATTGTTTATGGACGTGTGCTGCACATGTACACCTGCGCGCCACTCACTGTTTGCCTCTGCACACAAGGCTGGTTACATGTAGTTGTGGTACTCCTCAAAGCATTCTATGCAGAGGTGTACATTGCAAGTTACGCAAATAAACGAAGGCTCCGCACACCTCTTTTTCAGTGCACAGTTTCTGCACCTAGCTTTTTTAGCTTTCACCGGGTAATGTGGACCATCACAAGTAGGGTCGACCGCAAGTCCAGCAACTAGTCCACTCCATTTCCTCTTGCTGTACCCAGCCATTAACTGTTCAGACAGAGGAATGCGAAAATCCATCTGCTTGACCCTGCTCACCCTTCCACTTTTGCTTCGCTGAACATGGTTCACACTCTCTTGACAGAGAGTAAAGGCGTTGGCCAAAGCCAGGTCCCACAGAAACCAAAACAGGTACAGCCACCACTTTTTTGATCTTCTAGTGCTGTGATACTTAACACGAATCTGATCAGCGATGTTGACACCATTCATATGCATCTTGTACTGCTGCACTACTGATGGACAGAACACAGATATTGCAGTCCCATCTCGCTTCCTCCTGGGGACCGATGTTGCAGGTGAGGTCAGGTCATGGTTTGTTGACAGCAGGAATACTGGATGCCTGTCTATCCAAGCAGTGGCAACAAATGATCCATTCTGCAGTTGTTCATATTGACCCCTTTGTTTCTTTCTCATTGTAACCTTGTTTAATATTGTCAGCCATCCACTCGTGTTGGTCCGCCTTGTGCCGCAGGAGTACAGACCAAAGTTCAGTAGATCACTTAGCAGGTGCACAAGTGAAAAATTGTCAAAGTATACATGGTACTTTTTCCCAACAGATCCTTGGTCAGGTCTTTCACAACCCTCTCCAAGACCCATTTCAGCTGCTCCATCAACTTTCCAGTGTACACATGAAAATCTTTGGCAAAGTCATTATGGGCATCTGCTAGAACCCACTTTGACTCCATAATGTTGCGGCTTGTTTGGCACATACTACTTGAAGGCCAGATGTCCTCTGTACCCTACCATTGCCTCATTGACTGAAACTTCACGGTGTGGATTATACTGCGTCCTGCATGCTTTGAGAACCTGCTCCATTACTAGACGTATATGATGCAGTTTGTCATGGTTTTCTGACTGTTTAGGAGGATTCTGTGTACTGTCATTAGCATGAAAATAATGTTGAATTTTCTCATAACGCTCTCAAATCATGAGCTGTGAAACTGGGAAACATCCGTACAGACCGTGCTTACTCCAGCACATGCGGTAGTATGGCACCTTTACCACAGATATGTACATTCACATCCCCAAAAAATGCTTTTATGTCAAGTGCTGTGACAGGAGTCCATCGTGTGTCCACCTTATCCACCTCTGCCTGCTTCTGTTCACTGTAACAGTTGGTCTCCTCTGCCAGCAGTTCATATAGTGATGGAGGCAACATCAGATTCATGAAGTCGATCTATTTTTTCCCCTCATCCAGAAGTGTCATGAGCCCCACAGGCTCATTGAAATCATCAGCGTGCACTGGCTGAAACGACTGTTCCAACCATCTGTGTGACTCGCATCATATTGTGTAGGAGGTGGCTGAGTGTCAGGCTATTCTTCAACCACATAATCAATTGGGCAGCGCACATGCTGCAGTGTAGCAAAGGCACATCATCTTCATTGTTCTTGGACTGACTCAGCTGCTGTAGCTTGGCAAGTGGTTGATCATCTCATCAGCTCTCAGTTGAGTTCCTCTGCCACCGTAGCATAGTCAATGGTAAATCATCCTCATCACTCTCAGTGGACTGAGTCTGCTGCCGTAGTCTGGCAAGTGGTACCTCATCCTCTTCACTGAAGTCATTGTCCGGATGCATCGCCATCAACTCAACTTCTATATCCGAATCATTGAATCCCAGAAACTCCTGATCACTGTCACTTTCACTGTCAAACATGCCTTTCTCTGTGTTCTTTTCACCTAGGTAAATCCAACTGCTCTTTAGTCCCCTAAGTGGCTTCTCCACCTCCTCTACATGGCTTCTCCATCACACCTCTGCCCGGCATCTCCTCCTTCTCTGGACAGCATCTCTGCCTCCTCCTACTCTCCTCTCCACGACTCTCACCTCTCCTCTGCATGGCTTCTCCTACTCTCCTCTCCTCTGCACAGCTTTTCTACTCTCCTCCTCTGCTCAGCTTCTCCTACTCTCCTCTGCATGGCTTCTCTTACTCTCCTCTCCTCTGCACGGCTTCTCCTACTCTATTCTGCATGGCTTCCCTACTCTTCCCTCCTCTGCATGGCTTCTCCTACTCTACTCTGCATGGCTTGCCTACTCTCCTCTCCTCTGCACGGCTTCTCCTACTCTCCTCTGCATGGTTTCTCCTACTTTTCTACATGTACTCTCCTGAAGTCGTTCTGTAATACAAACACACAAGTATAGATTTGTACTGCAGATGTGACTTACGTACTGCACAATAACCTTGCAAGCCACGGTATGCACAAATAATCATACCAACCAGCAAAACATAGTGGAAAACAATGCAGAGAACAGGTACGCATCTGCTGGCAGTCATCAGTGACTGACTATGACAAACCCCTTTCTCCCAGTGACATACAACTGATACGCCATCACATACACCGACACAAACAAACAGAAGCAGTGATGCCAAGTGCTGCTGTCAGTTATTTATAACCTATAACCAGATGGAAAACCTCTTTCTCCCCATGACATACAATTAGTGGCAAGCCATCACCAACAAAAAGGAAGTACACAGCAGAAGATGTGCAAACTCTGGCAGGCAGTTATCGAGCACTGACATTTAAAAATGACAACATATGAAACGCCATGAAACCAAACATATACAGCTTACACATCAGACACAAGAAATGCACAGCAAGGCATACCGATCAACTGTGTAATTGCTATGTCACTAAGAAGTGCAATCAATGAGCCCATCATGCACTGAACAGAGAAAGCAGATGGCAGCACACCGAAAGTGGGAGACTGTAAAGCAGCATTCACAGTGTGATAGGGCAGTAATGCCAGCTGAAGAGCAGTAATGTCAGTTGCAGATTCAGCTTTGCAAATGTTGAGGGACAAATTTGGTTGTGATGCCCGTTATTTAGTTAGACGTGTTCGTATTTGAGAACTGACCAAATGTTTGCAATAATTCCGAACTGCTACATTCTGCACAGATGTTACCGGAACAGCATGCACTTTCTTCTGCTACAAGTGTTCTAAAGATGTTGATTGTAAATGGGTTTTGTGTTCATACCATGCGCCAACAAAATGGTACTGTATGTTGGAAGCCGGTCACGTGCTTAAATCTTTCTGCGACTCCATTGGTTTCACCCTACTCAACGAAGAGCCCACCCATATCAACAAAAAGAATACAGCCAAAAGTACCCTTCTGGAAGTCCTGCTTGTGAATAAACCCCATTCCTTCTCCCACGTTGGAACCTTTGACGTGGATATTAGTGACCATTGCCTAATAGCTGGAGTTTGGGCAGCCAACAAAGTGCCAACTACGGCCAGATTCTCCACCAAAAGGTCAACCAGGTCATTCAACCCAAAGGCATACCTACTTGACCTAAAAAACTCCCCCCTGTGGCAGGGTTCTTACCTTGCTAAAACAGTGGAAACTGCATATTCTATACTACATGAAATCATTACCTACACCATGAATCTACATGTGCCTCTGTCAAAAATACGCATAAAGGCTAGGAAATGCCGTTGGTTCACTCAAGATCTCAAGGCTGCACTACTGTCCAGAGACAAACTCTAGAAAACTGCCTGCAAATCCCAAAAACAGGAAGATTGGTGCTTCTTTAGAATAGCCTGAAATCACTGCACCAAACTGATTAGGGAAGCTAAAGCCTGCTATTATCAAGCAGAACTAGATACTGTAGCCAATTGCCCCTCCAAATTCTGGGCCACAATCAAAGAACTGGCGGGAGCCACTTCACAAAATATGCTCCCTACAAAATTACCTCTAACAATACAGTAATCAATGACAAAAAGAGATACTGCAGGCATCAACACGCACCGATACAGCAGCAGGCTTAGCCTTCAATACTCGCTCAGCATGTACAGTCATGGCCAAAATATTGCCGCCTTGCACTTTTCAAATAACTCACAATTCCTCTAAACATAAGTTGAAATTAACAACAGTACAGTATTTGGTCTCCACAATTCTTTATTTCTCTGTTAATATTACAGAACCTTTGTTTTGATTCAGAATTTAATATATCCTTTTAAATCAGAAAATGAAAAGAAATGGCATTGACAAAATTATTGACACTCTAGACTTAATATTTGGTAGCACAGCCTTTGGTCAAAATAACTGCAATTAACCGATTCCTATAGCCATGGATGAGCTTCCTGCCTCTACTGGCAGTTTGGCCCACTCTTCTTGTGCAAACTGCTCCAGTTCTCCCAGATTTAAAGGGTGCCTTCTCCCAACTGCTGTTTTCAGATCTCTCCACAGGTTTTCAATGGGATTTAGATCTGGACTCATTGCTAGCCACTTCAGAACAGTCCAGCGTCTTGTCTTGAACCATTCCTGAGTGCTTTTTGAAGTGTGTTTGGGGTCATTGTCCTGCTGGAAGACCCATCACCTTGACGGAGACCCAGCTTTCTGACACTGGGTTCAACATTGCGCTTCAAAATGGCCTGGTAATCTCCAGATTTCATGATGCCATGCACACGTTCAAGGCACCCAGTGCCAGAGGCAGCACAGCAACCCCAAAACATCACTGAACCTCCTCCATGTTTGACTGTAGGGAAGGTGTTCTTTTCTTTGAAGGCTTCATTTTGTTTTCTGTAAACATAGAGATGATGTGCTTTACCAAAAGTTCGAATTTGGTCTAATCTGTCCACAGGACATTCTCCCAGAAGGATTTTGGCTTGTTCAGGTGTGTTTTGGCAATCCCCAGTCAGGCTTTCTTATGTCTCTCTCCCTCAGCAGTGGGGTCCTCCTGCTCCTGGGCCTCCTAACCCCCTTTCACTGAGTTGGCGACGGATGGTGCGAGTTGAAACTGTCGTACTTTGTGTCTGAAGGTCAGCTTGAATCTGTTTGGCAGTTGAACAAGGTGCTTTCTCCACCATTCGAACAATCCTGCGCTGCAATCTTCGATCAAGTTTTCTCTTGCAGCCACGTCCAGGGAGGTTGGCTACAGTGCCATGGGCCTTAAATATCCTGATAACATTACGTACGGTGGAAACAGGAACATCAAGGTCTCTGGAGATTGATTTGTAGCCTTGAGATTGTCCATGCTTGGCTACAATCTTCTGTCTGACCTCCTCAGACAATTCTCTGGCTGTCTTTCTTTTCTCCATGCTCACTGCGGTACACACAGTGACACAAAATAAGAGAATGAGTCCTTTTCTCTATTCAAACTGGTTGAATTAGTGATTTTTATATTGCAGGCACCTGCAACTCATCACAGGTGAGTTCAATTCCAAAGTGAAGGAGAATCACCTGCTTGAAATCTAATTATTTCTAACTACTTCTAAAAGGTGCCAATAATTTTGTCCGGACCATTTAAGGATTTCTGTGTGGAATAAGCTAAGACTTAGTAAATTTTTCTGTTTTTTGTGTTTTGTTCCACTGCAAACCAAAGAAATATATATGTGGGATACCAAAATATTAATTTCAACAGTTTTCTAGAAGGAATGGTGCATTATTAGAAAAAACTGCAAGGGCGCCAATATTTTTGTCCACGACTGTAGCCTGCACACCCAACTTGGCATGACCAACCAAATGTTGGCTCCGTTAGTCAACATTTCTCATTCTCCTTGGTTTCCCTCAAGGAAGGGGAAGACTTGATTCTCCACCTGGCTACTAAGAAAAGTGCCGGCGCAGATGCACTTGAACCATACTTCCTAAAGATAGCATGCCACGTATTGGCAGTGCATATTACTCATTTATTCAACCTGTCCCTAACACAAGGTACCCTCCCTCAAATATGGAAGGTCGCACACGTTATCCCGCTGTTTAAATCTGGAGACCGTTGTGACCTTAATAACTATAGGCCAATTTCTCTCCAACCCACACTCTCGAAGTAACTGGAAAAAAATAGTAAATGGCCAATTAAGATCCTTCATCGACAGAGAAAAATTACTAAACCCCCTTCAATCTAGATTCAGAGCCAACCACAGTACAGTCTCAGCATTAGCTAAAGTAACCAACGACTGGCAACTGGAGTTGGAGCATAAAAAGTCATTATTTGCTGTGCTTCTTGACACTCAGCAAAGCATTGAAACAATCGAACACGACCTGCTCTCTCGACGCTAAAAAGACTAGGATTGGATGCTATTTCTCTAAACTGGTTCTCTGAATATCCGACAGACAGATACCAGCAGGTGAAAGCGGATGGTGAACTGTCTGCCGTAGAACTCTTACAAAGAGGTGTCCCTCAGGGATCCATATTAGGTCCCCGCCTCTTCGTAGTGTATATTTTTTATTTATTTATTTATTTCAATCTAGGATTACAATACCTTTGAGCCGAGGCTCTTTTACAAAGGTTCCACGTCAGCGTGTGCAACAGTCATCATTTTTAGTTACAAACATAACATCACTGACTTACAGACATGTAATAACCAGTACAAAGACTTGAGCTATAAGCAAGACAAGGAAAGAGGGACAAGGGATCAACAACATTGATGAGGGAATCAAGGATGCAAGTATTCATTTATTCGCGGATGACACAGTGCCGTACCGAGTCATCCCACACCAAAAGAAGCCTGTACTGACCTACAAAAAGATTTCAACCTCCTGCAACTGCAACTAATCAATAAAAAACTGCTATTAAACGCTAAGAAAACTAAAGCCATAGGCCCAGATATTCAAAAGGGTTGCGCCATGCACAACAGGGTTGCGCCTGCGCAAGTCTGAAATTGCGCCATTCTGCGATATTCAGCAGGAGGCAGCTGTGCCACTGAAAACATGCTGAGCAACAGCGCAATGCTAATGAATGCATGCTGAACTGGAGGGGGAGGAACCATGCATAAACTGCACAGCCCGATATTCAGTCAGGCTGTGCAGAGCTGTCTGGCGCAACCCCAACCTGCGCCTGCACAACTCTGAGCCAAAAAAAAGGATCAAGTCGGGGCCACCCACAAGTGAGCTGCCGCATTGCAGGGTGCAACACAGCAGCTGCCACCTGTGGCTGGCCTCAACCACTCCTGTGCCCCTGTGAGCCCGATCGGCGGGCAAAAGTGTAACCCCAACTGGCGGATCGCGGGCAAAAGCAGAAAAGTCCCCCTCCCGACTGGCTCGATCGCGGGCAAAAGCAGAAAAGTCCCCCTCCCCGACTGGCCCGATCAGCAGGCGTCAGCTAAATCACCCCCCACCAGCCCGATCGCGGGCAGTAAAGTGTCCCCTGAACATATCACTGGTGGTCCAGTGGAAGCCCTATCAGCGGGCTGAAGAAGTGTAACAACCCCCAAGCGTATCCCTGGTGGTCCAGTGGACCGCCTAAGCCGATCGCGGGCTGAAAAGTGTAAACCCCCAGCGTATCCCTGGTGGTCCAGTGGAAATGCGATGCGTGGGCTGAAGAGTGTAAACCCCGAAGGTATCCGTGGTGGTCAGTGGACGCTAAGCCCGATCGCGGGCTGCATAATGTAGCGAACCCCGCCCCAAGACCATATCCCTGGTGATCTGTGTCCCCCACCCACCCATGAAGCCCCACCACCCCTCTCCCCCCGCAGCGGCGGGCGGCAGCATCCACCGCCTGCCACCCGCCGCTCGCCCGACTGACTGCCGGTAGAACTGCATGCCATTGGTGCAGAACAAGAGCCAATGGGCATGCAGCCTTCCTGAAAGGCAGTCAGATATGTGAATGAATAATTCATTCACATATCTGGACTGCCTGCTATCTGATATGGGCCTGCGCCCGATAGCTCTTGCTCTGCACCAATGGGCGTGACCCTACCGGGCAGTCAGTCGGCGGCGGCTGGCCAGGTGGATGTTGCCACCCACCGGCCGCGGCTGGGGAGCGGGTGGTTGGACACTAGATCACCAGGGATATGGTCTTGGAGGCGTGAGGTTTGCCTCACTATGCGGCCAGCGATCGGCTGCGTCCACTGGACCCACCGAGATACGATCGAGGAGGAAGTTACACTTCTTCAGCCCGTGATCGGGCTTCACTGACCACCATGATCGTCCGAGGGTCTTACACTTCTTCGGCCAGCGATCGGCTCAACTGGAACACCGGGGATGCGTTCGAAGGATTTACTTCTTCGGCCACGCGACTCGGCTTCACTGAACCACCAGGATCGTCGAGGGGTTTACTTCTTCGGCCTGCGTTGGGCTTCCACTGGACCACCAGGGATATGTTGGGGGTTTACACTTCTTCAGCCGCGATCGGGCTTAGCGGTCCACTGGACCACCAGGGATATGTTAGGGGACACTTTGCTGCCAGCGATCGGGCTGGTGGGGGTTATTTAAGCTGTTGCCAGCGATCGGCAGTCGGAGATTTTGATGCTTTTGCCCATGATCGGGCCGGTCGAGAGTGAAGATTTCCACATTTGCCCACGATTGGGCTGCAGGGGGCATCGGTCCCCGACAGCTGCTGCCTGGCAGGGCGCCAGGTGCAAGTCCTCAGAGATCGGCGCACCTGCATGCTAATGGCATGCAAATGGGGCCATAAACAGATGCAAATGGCCCCCGCGCCTTGCATGAATTATGGCCCCATTTGCATGTCACATTTTGAATATCGGAAATTTGTGCATGGCGCAATGGTACTTGCGCCACCGCAAGCTGAATGCTCCACTCTGACCACTTGCAGTGGTGCAAGTTCCACTGCGCCATACACAGTGGCTGTGGCTGGGGGGTGATATTCAAAGGAGTTGCTCAATAACGCAACTCCTTTGAATATCGCTCGACCACACCTCGCAACTATTTTGTGCAGCGCGAAGGGCTTGCGCCACAAAATAGCGCAGTTTGAATATCCAGCCCATGTTATTTTCCCCCACAAACTACACAAGCGCTACTGACTCCCTCCCCCAAATAACCACAATGCTGGGAGAGTGCTTAGAGTACGTTCTGAAATTCAGATATCTTGGGGTCTGGATTGACTGTAAACTCTCCTTCACTGACCACCTGGAAGACTTGCTGAAAAAATTAAGGCGAAAACTTGGCTTTTTACAGGATAAAGAGACTTCTTACAGCAGACACAAAGAAACGGCTAGTCCAAGCCACGTTCCTGTCCTTAATTGACTACGTAGACTTCATATACAGTAGCTGTGCGGCTTCCTATTTTGAAAAATTGGATACGCTCTACCACAGAGCCATATGCTTCATCACTGACCTCCCCTTCTCTACCCATCATTGCATACTATATGCCACCGCAGGCTGGACCTCACTTCACTATAGGCGCAACTTTAATGCAGCACTCTGGACACTTAGAGACCTCAGTGGCAAACTCCCTCAATACATCGTCGATTGTCTGTCTCCAATTGCGCCCAGGAATTATTCCCTTAGAAGCTGCTCACAACTCCTGCTAAATATACCCAGGGCACTCACATGAGTCGGGAGAACCACCTTTGGATTCGTACTTCCATCAATATGGAATAAAAACCCCAAAATACTTAAGCTGAAAACCCCAGTAAGTACCCTTTTGTTCAAAAGGCTTTACTGTGATGGCATTACGAATTTGCAACTGCTTTACTATACACTAACCAATTCCTCAAACGGGCGTTCTAAATGGCGGCCTCCAGCTGAAATGTGTGCCTCTGCCTCTAGTATGCCCACCAACAGATCCACAGGATTTATTGCCAAACTCCCATATCTTATTCTTTGATGCTCTGAACAGCTGCAGCCTGATTCTAGCACATGCTACCCGCACTTAGGGATAATTATAGTCTTTACGCCCAAAATATATTTGGTTCCTTGTTCATCCAACACCTCCCTCTGCCCCAACCTCCAGGACCCTCCCAGTTATGCCCCTGCTACTATATTCCTCCTCTTGCACTTAGTACAATGGCAGCTTTTCTCCTCCATATGTCGCCATGTTTCGGGGAAAAAATCACTTTGTCGCCTTTCGTACGGTCCTTCGCCCTCCCAATCCTTCACTCTGCTCTAACAATTGGGTCATCTTTGCTTGTGCCCCTATTCCCCACCTCTCCCCACATTATGCACTTGATATCTTCTATCTGGTATGCCTACCCTCTCCTAACATTTCCCACAACAAAATGCACAGTTTTGGGCTTGGATCCAGCACAAGTTCATTATCCACGACTCCTTGTAGTTCTATGTTCAATGTATATTACCTGTAAATGTGCATTTTTACTATAATAACAGCTATTTTTACTGTTTGTACTATTGTAACTTGTCTTTCTGTATTATTACAGTAGGACCGCAGGTCCACCTTGTAAATGAGCTTGCTCAATGGTGCCCGCCTGGATAAATAAAGCTATTGATTGATTGACTGATTGATGTATGTGCATATGTTGTCTCCTGTCTTCTTTCATAAACATGCAGTTTTTGTGTGGAAACATAATAGTACCTGTAGTCCGGTGGTTCATACCACCACTTGACCAGGTAATGTGGTGTGTTTGATGGTGCCATACACAGGAGATTGGGGAAGGCACCACTGGACACCAGGCAATGCATTTGGTGTGATGGTGCTGGGTATCAGAGGATGCGGTGGGAGAATGTACGCAGGGAACTGCTTTGTGTTTCGTGGAGCCGGTCAATTGAGGCTGGGACCACTGAATGCCAGATAATGCAATCAATGGTGCAGCGTATGGCATCTGGGGGTTACCCCTCACCCTCCCATATCTAGCACCATTGAACGCATTGTATTCCCTGGCATCCAGGGGTCCCACACCAACCTGAGCTACACAGCCACCATCAAAGACCACACATTCCATGGTGCATGGTGGTCGGCCACTACCACAATGCGAAACACAAAGCATGACAAGGCATTACAGTGGGGCCCCTATCCATGCCCTCCAATACCCAGCACCAAACAAAAGCAGTATGCAGTTCCATGGTGTCCACGGGTGGGACCACCTAACACAAGGAACTGCTTGGATGTTTGACGGTGCCTGTGGATGGAGGTGTGGGTGGGATCCCTGGAGCCAGGAGTTTGTGTGTTTGCCAGTGTCGGTGTATGGAGGTTAGGATCCCTAGATGCCAGGGAGTACACAATTTGTGTTGTAGCTGGGACACAGCACCATAACAAATTGCATCATCCATGGCATCGGGGGGGGAATCCCCACACCAACCTTCCCATACATGGCACCATCGCACACAAGCACTCCCTAGTGTCCAGGAGCCACACCCCTCCACCCTACCATCTCCGGCACCATCAAACAGAGGCCCCCCCACCACATTGTCCAATATCCAGCATCCTGACCCAAACACACCTTCTCAATAGGCAATTAATTTTGCTTACCTGGCCTTGGAGATTGGAAGCTGGGAGCTAAATCATTCCTTTGCCTCAAAATCAATGGTTCAGATTCTGGTAAGAAAAAAAAGTGTCTCAGACAGGAGCAGCTAGAGTGTGTAGACAGCCAGAGGCTTCTTAGCCTGGTAGGTAGGAGCAACGATCAGGGCCCCACCAGCTGAATCAATGATGCCCCTCCAGCTACCAGAACATATCAGCCAGCAGCTACTGGGGGAAAAGCTGCAGAAGTCCACCCAGTAAAAGCAGCAGTGCTCCCAGAACAATGAATGGCACCCCTCCCTCGCGCTGGACAATCAGCAGTGACCCCTCCTCCCCCACCAGCTCAATCAATGACACCCCTTCCCCCCAGTCACCAGAACATACCAGCCAGCAGGTGGAAAAGCGACAATAGTCGCAAAAAGGAAGCCTACCAAAAAAAAAAAATGCTAAGCAGCTCATCAAAGCTGGCTGGTAGGAGCGATGATCAGTGCCCCACCAGCTTACATAGAAACATAGACTTTGACAGAAGATAAGGACCACTTGACCCACCTAGTCTGCCCATTTCCCTACCTAGAGGATAAGCTGCAGATCCTATTTAACCAACAGCCTATTTCTTCCTAGCCCCAGCAAAAATTGCCTTATGTCTGTCCCATTCATTCTTGAATTCTCCCACAGTTTTAGACCCCACAACTTCCTCAGGAAGGCTGTTCCATGCATCCACCACCCTCTCTGTAAAAAAATACTTCCTCACATTGCCCTTGAGACGTCCCCCCCTCTATCTTCAAATTGTGTCTCCTTGTTCTAGCACATTTATTTTTCTGAAAGATGCTACCCTCTTGGACTTTGTTGATTCCACTGAGGTACTTAAACGTTTCTATCATGTCCCCTCTCTCCCTCCTTTCCTCAAGGGTATACATATTAAGCTCCTTTAGCCTCTCCTCGTATGGCTTCTCTTGCAGACCCTGCACCATTTTAGTTGCCCTCCTCTGAACTGCCTCCATCCTGTCTATGTCCTTGCAGAGATGGGGCCTCCAAAACTGGACACAGTACTCCAGATGGGGTCTCACCAACTGTATGTACAGGGAAATAACAACTTCCTATTTTCTGCTGGTGATGCCTCTCCCTATACATCCCAGTATCCCCCCAGCCCTCCCTACCGCCTTCTCACATTGCTTGCTAACCTTAAGGTCATCTGATATGATTACCCCCGGGTCCCTTTCCATTTTTGTTGTTGTTACTACCTCCCCCCCATTATGTAATCTTCCCCTGGGTTTTTGTTTCTCAGGTGCATTACTTTGCACTTCTTTGCATTGAATCCAAGCTGCCATACTTCTGACCATTCCTCCAACCTTGCCAAGTCCCTTCTCATCCTTTCCACACCTCCTTATGTATCAACCCTGTTGCAGATCTTTGTGTCATCTGCAAAGAGGCATACTTTTCCTTCCAGTCCCTCTGCAGTGTCACTTATAAAGACATTAAAAAGGACTGGACCCAGTACTGAATACTGCAGTACCCCACTAGTAACCCCTCTTTCTTCAGAGTGGACTCCATTTACAATTACCTTCTGTGTCCTGTTGTTCAGCCAGTGTTTTACCCAGGCTACCACCCTGGGACCCACTCCAAGGCTGATTAATTTGACTACTAATATTTTGTGTGGGACTGTGTCAAATGCCTTGCTAAAGTCTGGGTAGGCCATGTCCACAGCCCCTCCCTGGTCTACTACTTTGGTCATCCAGTCAAAGAAATCAATTAGATTCGTCTGACATGACCTTCCTGCTGTGAACCCATGTTGCCTTGGGTCCTGTACCCCACTGGCCTCTAGGTACTCAACAATTCTTTCCTTCAGACGTGATTCCATCACTTTCCCTACCACAGAGGTCAAACTGACAGGTCTGTAGTTTCCTGCCTCTGTCTTGCTCCACTTTGTGAAGGGAATCACGTCAGCCTTTTCCAGTCCTCAGGTACCACACCATCCTCCCATAATTTGTTACAAAGGGTAGTCAGTGGTGTCACTAGTTCTCTGCTTAATTCTTTTAGAATTCTGGGGTGAATTCCATTTGGCCCCATTGCTTTGTCCACCTTCAGTTTTAGGAGTTCTTTTAGAACCCTTTCTTCTGTGAAAGGACTGGGATCAACCCCCTCTCCAGAGTTCCTCTGTTAATTGGATTAAGCACCTCCCCTACTTCCTCTTTTGTGAATACCGAACAGAAGTATTTATTCAGTATCCCTGCTTTTTCACTGTCACTCTCTGCCCACCCACCATCCATTCTATTCAGCCTCACTATCCCTCCCTTTGTCTTTCTATGCTCCCTGATATACCTATAAAAGATTTTATCCCCCTTCTTAACCGAGTTGGCTATCTTTTCCTCAGTTTGTGCCTTTGCTATTCTGACTACCCTCCTGCTTTCTTCTGCCTTAACTGGTACAGTTCTCTGTCCTGCTCCTTCTGTGTTTCCTTATACTTCCTAAATGCTATCATTTTCTCCCTAACTTCCACGCCACTTCTTTTGAGAACCACAGTGGCTTTTCTTTCGTTTGATTTGTTTATTTGCTTCACACAAAGGCTTGTTGCCTCAGTGATGGCAGTTCGATATTTCCTCATTGTTGCTCCACCCCTCCTTCTAGCCTGTTTGCTAGTGCTTTTCTAAGGCAATCTCCCATCTTGCCAAAGTCAGCCCTCCAGAAGTCCAGAACCCTCACTTTTGTATGGCTTGACTCTGTATCTGAGTCTATCGTGAACCACACTGTTTGGTGGTCACTTGTTCCCAAATGGCTACCCACTTCTAGATCTGAGATCCTCTCACTGTCGCCATTTGAGAGTATGAGGTCTAAGATTGCTCCCTCATGAGTTAGTTCCAAAACTAGCTGTCTGAGGCATGCCACCTGAAGGGCATCAAGAATGGCCCTGCTTTTGGATGTGGCTGCAGCAAAGGTGCTCCAGTTAACATCTGGCGTATTAAGGTCCCCCATCAACAGTAGCTCCCCTTTCTCTGCCATCATAAGTATGCCTTCTATCATATCCTTGTCCATTCCCTCCCCCTGACATGGGGGTCTGTATACAACCCCTGTGCGGACTGTGGTGCCATTTCCAGTCTCTAAGGTGACCACAGTGCCTCCTCTCTCCTCCTATTTACTCTTTTGTTCAGTTGCTTTTATCCCTTCCCTTACATGAAGCTACTCCCCCTTCTGCTCTCCCTGTCTCTCCTGTAGGTTGTGTACCCTGGTATGTTAACATCCCAATCATGGTTCTCTGTGTACTATGTTTCTGTGACTGCTACAATATCCAGACATCCCTCTTCCATCAAGGCCACCAGTTCAGGAAGCTTGCTGTCCAGACTACAGGTGCTGGTACTCATTAACCTCCATTTCTTGATAGCCTTCCCCCTTTTTGCCCCATCCCCATCCTTACTGCATTTGTCACTTTCTCCACTTACCCCTGCACTTCTCCCTATTGACATTTCTATGTTGGTGTCTACCTCACTTAGTACCCTGATTTTTTGGGGGGGGCTAGGATTTCCCTGCTCCTTTCCAGTGCCTCCCCCCTTGGTTAGTTTAAATGCTTGCAATGAAGTATTTAAACCTATCACCTAGGATCCTGGTTCCCCTCCTGGACAGATGCAGACCATCACGCCAGTATAGGCCGGCATCCATCCAGGTGGATCCCCAGTCCCCAATGAAGCCAAATCCCTAAGCTCTGCTCCAGTTTTTAAACCACTGATTGAATCCCATGGTGTGGAGCACCCTAGCCTCATCTGTGCCATAGACAGGCAGCACCTCCGAGAAGGTAACCGTGTGTGCTATTTGTCTAAAGCCCCTCCCCATCTCCACAAACACTTCTTGCACTGCTCTGATCCCTTTCTTAGCCAGGTCATTTGTCCCTAGGTGGACAATGACATCCAGCTCCCTCTCCTGTGCAGCTGCTCCTGTGATCCTGAGGATTCGCTCCCTGTCCCTCCAAGCCATGGTGCCAGGCAGGCACCTTACCTCCCTCTCCCCTTCCTCCCCCAGTTCTACCTTCCTAACAATGGAGTCCCCCACCAGGAGTTGTTTCCTTCCTCTGTGGGGTCCCATGCCACCCTCCTGTGGGTCTCCTTTGTGGAGGTTCCCAGCATCCTCCTTGGTCTCCACTGTGGGTGCCTCCATAGAGGAACCACACTTTTCCAGAACAGCATAGAAATTGTGTAGAGGTACAACTGGAGGGATGCACCTCTGTTCCACCACCCTCACCCTCCCTGAGCCCACTGTGGTCCAACAGCTCCTCTTTCTTGGCAACCTCTGAGGCAACGGCAGTGACTCTGGTGGTCCCTGGGTGGGAGAGGAGGTCCCTCAAATCCTGGCCAACTCAGCCTGGATATGAGCAACCTCCTCCCTCAGCCCAGAGATTTGCCTGCAGATGGGACAACACTGCATCCTCCAGAACGTCTTCTGGAAGACTGCTGCTCCACAGCCACTGCCTTGCACCACTCCCATCATGTATTTTTTTCTGGCCCCCTAACTGTTGTTTGGAATACTTACTCTTTCCTGTTTGTTTATTTTCTTTTTTTTTTCTTCCCCTACTTACTTACTGCCTCTGTGCCCTTTTGGCTCCTGATCTTCCTGTTCTGAGTCAGAAGTTCTTATATTTCTCAGTAGTCTCCTTACTTGCTCAGAGTCAGACCTCACAGCAGCTGGGGGTGGAGAGCTACTCTTCCCCTTCTAGGATTGTGAGTCTTTGGTGGCTCTGTGATCACTCACTTCCTGCTCCCAAACAGGAAGTTCCTGTTGTCAGTTAAATCCTGTGCCTATAAAGGTAGAACTGGTTTAGGGGGGGAAGGATGGCAATATAGTCCCAGTAGAGAAGTTAAGTTATACCAGTAGCTCCTTCCTCCTGGTGTTCTGTCTGTTCTCTGGCAGAAGCTATCTAGTGCAGTGCTTAAATCTGGTTTTAACCTGGCTCCTTCTAGCTAAGCCACTCCCCACTTTGCAAATCTTTCTACACTTAGTTAATTTCACAGATAACAATTCCCTTCTGACACCTGTGACAAGCACCTAGATAAGTACATAGATAGCAGATAACAATTTACTTCAACTACCTCTGACAAACACACTCTTTTTTTTAACCCTAAATTGAAGGTCCCAGTACAAGATTTCTAGTTCTTAGTTCCAGTAGAGAAGTTTTAGTTATACCAGTAGCTCCTTCCTCCTGGTGTTCTGTCTGTTGCTAGCCTTGCTTGTAGAGCAGAAAGCAGTTAACTAAAAAAGCTACATTTTCTTATTAATTTAAAACTTATATCTCAGCAAGAGGCAGTGTCTTTTGAGACTAAGTAGACAGATACTTTATTAGAAGTAGAAGGGGTCTTATTTAGGGTTAAGAAAAGAAAGAAAGTCAGTGTGTGTTCTGTGCTGGGAAGGGTACTGTATCAGCTGACTTTGCTAAACCAGTAGAAGGAGAGAGAGCTTAATTGGGGGTGTGGCTTAGACACTATAAAAGCAGGTGACTTAAATTACAACTTCCTGTTGCTAGCCTCTTTTCTTACTAATTGCCCTCCATCCCACCCACCCAAAGCCAGTTCTACTTTTATAGCCACTGGATCTGACTGTCAACAGGAACTTCCTGTTTGGCAGTAGGAAGGGAAGGATCATAGAGAAACATTGGTTTTGTCAACCCTAAAGGAAAAAAGTAGCTCACTCTCCCCCACTAGCTGCTGGTGGTCTGACATTGAACAAGGAGGAAGGAGGCTACTAAAAAAGATAGGAAGTTGCTGTCCCAGAACAGGAAGGGTGAGAGTTGTAAGGAGAGGAGAGAGTAAGCATACAGAGAAACAGGAGAGGGGACACAAAATAAGACATTATAGGAGTGGTGCAGTGCAATGGCTGTGGGGCGGCAGTGTTCCGGGAGACATTCTGGAGGCTGCAATGCTGCCCTATTTGCAGGCACCTCTCTGGTCTGAGAGATGAGATTGTCCATCACCAGGCTGACCTGGCTAGGATTCGTGAAACCTCCTCCCCCACCCAGGGACCACCAGGGCCAATGCCACTACCTCAGAGGTTGCCAAGAAAGAGGAGAGGCTGGACCTGGGTGGGCTCAGGGAGAGAGAGGATGGTGGAACAGAGTTGCATCCCTCCAGCTGTACCTCTCCACAATTCATTCGCTCTTCTGGTGGATAGTGGTTCCTCTATGGAGGCACCTGCAGTGGCGACCAAGGAGGATGCTGGGAACCTTCACAAAGGAGACCTACAGGAGGGTGGCATGGGACCCCACAGGGAAAGGAAACAACTCCTGGTGGGGGACTCAATCAATAGGGGGTAGAAATGGGGGAGGAAGGGGAGAGGGAGGTAAGGCGCCTTCCTGGCGCCACAGCTTGGAGGGACAGGAAGTGAATCCTCAGGATCGTGGGAGGAGTTGCACAAGGGAGGGAGCTGGATGTCACTGTCCACCTGGGGACAAATGACCTAGCTAGGAATGGGATCAGAGCAGTGCAAGAGGAGCTTGTAGAGTTGGGGAGGGGTCTTAGACAAGTAGCGCATACGGTAACCTTCTCGGACGTGCTGCCTGTCTATGGCAAGGGTGATGCTAGGGCATTCCTCAGCAGGGAATTCAATGAGTGGTTGAAATACTGGTGTGGAGCTCAGGGTTTTGGCTTCATTGGGGACTGGGGAGCCACCTGGAGGGATGCAAACCTATACTGGTGCGATGGTCTGCATCTGTCCGGGGGGGGACCAGGATCCGAGGTGAGAGGTTTAGATGCTTCATTGGCAAGCATTTAAATTAGCCAAGGGGGGGAGGCACTGAAAAGGAGCAGGGAAATCCCAGCCTCCCCCACAAAACATGTTAATTAGTGAGGTAAACACCAAGATAGAGAAGTTATTAGGGAGCAGGACAGAGACAAATGTAAAAAAAGGCAAAGGCAGTAAGGACAGGAATGGGCTAAAAGAGGTAAAGCTATCAAAAAGTGGAGGGTGATGAGTACCAATGCCCGTAGTCTGTGTAACAAGCTCCCTGAACTAGTGGTCTTGATGAAAGAGGGTTGCCTGGATATTGTGGCAGTCACAGAAACATGGTACACAGAGAACCATGACTGGGATGTCAGCATACCCGGATACACAACCTACAGGCGGGACAGGGAGGGTAAAAGAGGAGGAGTAGCTCTCTATGTAAAGGAAGGGATCAAAGCAACAGAACTAAAGAGTAAACAGGGAACAGATGAGTCACTCTGGGTCACACTGGAGACAGAAAATGGCACCGCAATCCGCACGGGGGTTGTACATAGACCCCCATCTCAGGGGGAGGGAATGGACAAGGAAATGATAGAAGGTTTCCTTAGAATGGCAGAAAAAGGGGAGATATTGTTGATGGGGGGCCTGAATATGCCAGATGTTAACTGGAGCACCTTTGCTGCAGGCACATCCAAGAGCAGGGTCATTCTTGATGCCCTACAGGGGGCATGCCTCAGACATCTAGTATTGGAACCCACTCGGGAGGGAGCAATCTTAGACCTGGTACTGTCAAGCAGGGGACGGAGAAAGAATCTCAGATTTAGAGGTGGGTAGCCATCTGGGAGCAAGCGACTACCAAACAGTGTGGTTCACGATAAACACAGCCATATAATCAAGCCATACAAAGGCAAGAGTATTGGACTTTAGGAGGGCTGACTTTGGGAAAATGAGAGAGTGCTTTAGAAAAGCACTAGCAAACAGGCAAGATGGAGGGGTGGAGGAACAATGGGGAGTAATCAAAACAGCCATCATAGAGGCAACAAGCCTTTGTGTAAAGCAAATCAATAAAACACAATGAAGGAAAAAAACGCTATGGTTCTCAAAAGAGGTAGCAGGGAAGGTTAAGGAGAAAAGGATAGCATTCAGGAAATATAAGGAAACACAGAAGGAGCAGGACAGAGAACTTTATCAGTTAAAACAGAAAGAGGTTGGGAAGACAGTCAGAATAGCAAAGGCCCAAACGGAGGAAAGGATAGCCAATTCTGTTAAGAAGGGGGATAAGACCTTTTATAGGTACATTAGAGAGCGAAGAAAGACCAAAGGAGGGATACTGAGGCTTAATAAAGGGGAGGTAATGGGGGTAGAAGGGGACAGTAAAAATGCAGGGATAATGAACGAATATTTCTGCTCAGTATTCACAAAGGAAGAGGAGGGGGAGGTACCTAAACCAAACAAGAGAAACACTCTGAAGATGGGGGTCGATACCAGTCCATTTACAGAAAAAAGGATTCTGAAAGAACTAATAAAATTGAAGGTGGACAAAGCAATGGGGCCTGATGGGATTCACACAAGAATTCTAAAAGAACTAAGGGTAGAACTAGTGACTCCGCTGACTATATTCTTTAACAAATCATGGGAGGATGGGGTGGTACCTGAGGACTGGAGGAGGGCAGATGTGATTCCTCTTCACAAAAGTGGGAGCAGGACAGAGGCAGGAAACTACAGACCAGTTAGTTTGACCTTAGTTTTAGGGAAAATGATGGATTCACTTCTGAAGGAAAGAATTGTTGAGTACCTAGAGGCCAGTGGGGCACAGGACCCAAGGCAGCATGGATTCACGATGGGAAGGTCGCGTCAGACTAATCTAATAGATTTCTTTGACTGGGTGACCAAAGAAGTAGACCAAAGAGGGGCTGTGGACATGGCCTACCTAGATTTTAGCAAGGCATTTGATACAGTCCCACACAAAAGATTAATACACAAGTTAGCCAGCCTTGGAGTGGGCCCCAAGGTGGTAGCCTGGATAAAAAATTGGCTAGACAACAGGACGCAAAGGGTAGTACAGGGATTTATTTAACTCCAAAAATTGATTAGCGTTTTGCTCATAAAAGTGTTAAATAATTGTGAAATTGCATACATCTTGCCTCATTGTGTTTAACAAACATAACACTTCTAGAAAACCTATACAAATACTTTCTGTACAGTTAGCATTGTCCCAAGAAAAAAACTGCTAATCAATTATTTAAAACCCTGTAGTAGTAAATGGAGTACACAGTGAAGAAAGGAGAGTTACTAGCGGGGTACCGAAGGGTTCAGTACTGGGACAAGTCCTTTTTAATGTCTTTATAGTAACATTGCAGAGGAACTGGAAGGAAAAGTATGTCTCTTTGCAGACGACACAAAGATCTGCAATAGGGTTGATACACAAGATGGAGTGGAAAGGATGAGAAGGGACTTGGCAAGGTTGGAGGAATGGTCAAATGTATGGCAGCTCAGATTCAATGCAAAGAAGTGCAAGGTAATGCACATGGGAAACAAAAACCCAGGGGAAGAGTACACAATGGGGGGTGAGATACTGACAACAGTAAAATTGAAAGGGACCTGGGGTAATTATATCAGATGACCTAAAGGTGGGCAAGCAATGTGAGAAGGCAGTAAGTAAGGCTGGGGGATACTGGGATGCATAGGAAGAGGATTAATAGTAGAAAACAGGAAGTTGTTATCCGCTGTACAGACAGCTGGTGAGACCTCATCTGGAGTACTGTGTGCAATTCTGGAGACCCCATCTCCAAGAAGACATAGAGTGGAGGCTGTCCAGAGAAGGTCAACTAAAATGGTGCAGGGTCTGCACCAGAAGACATAGGAAGAAAGACTAAAGGAGCTTAATATGTATACCCTTGAGGAAAGGAGGAGAGAGGGACATGATAGAAACTTTCAAGTACCTCAAGGGAATCAACAAAGTCCAAGAGGGTAGCATCTTTCAGAAAAAGAGATGTGCAAGAACAAGGGGGCACAATTTGAAGATAGGGAGATGGCTCAGAGGTAATGTGAGGAAGTATTTTTTCACAGAGAGGGTTGTGGATGCATGGAACAGCCTTCCTGAGGAGGTCGTGGAGTCAAGAACAGTGGGGGAATTCAAGAATTCATGGGACAGACATAAGGCAGTCCTAGTGGGAGGTAGGAGGAAGTAAGCTGTTGGTTAACTAGGATCTGCAGCTTATCTGTTACGTAGGAAAATGGGCAGACTAGGTGGGCCAAGTGGTCCTTATCTGCCGTCAAATTCTATGTTTAATCAATGATGCCCCCGCTACCAGAACATGTCAGCCAGCAGGTAGTGGGGAAAAAGCTACAGAAGTCACCGAAATAGAGCATACGTGCTCCCAGGACAATGAATGGCATCCCCCGCCTGCTCGCACTGGACAATCAACAGTGATCCATTCTCCCCCCACTTCCCCCCACCAGCTCAATCAACGGCACCCGCTCCCCCCCGGCTATGAGAACATGCCAGCCAGCAGGTGGAAAAGTGACAATGGTCACAAAAAGGTAGCGTACCATAACAAAAAAAAAAAAAAGCTAAACAGCTCACCCCCACAGACAAAAAGGACAGCAACCAAGTACCAGAGAAAACAGTTTTCTTCCACACAAGAAAGCCAACGCTGCCACACGCCGCTCATCACCCCACGACCGCCCCCGAAAACAAACAGAATAACTCTGCAGAGTAAAAAAAAGCTGTAAAACAAGGAAACAAAGAATATAAAAATTGTAACAGAACGCAGCGATTACTGAGCAGGAAGCAGTACTGTTCTTACCTACCACCCTGCTCTGAAAACACCTCAATGATGCCACGCTGTCGCTCTGTGGCACTAAAATAATAAAAACCGAGGCAGAAAGAGCCATTGCAGAGGTAAATGCACTTGTCCTCTATAAGGTGTACAAAATTGAAGTCCACTTACCGAAAAAAGCAGATGAAGACAACGGTTTCTGGGGGACAAAGATCTTCCAAACAACCTCGGCTGCAGTAACTTGCAAAATGGAGGCTCAAACGTGATTTACTTTGTTTTTTTAAATGGGGACCCACAACTTGGCAACCAATCAATGGAGGGCTAACATGTGTACAACAGGTCAAAATATGTAAATAAGCTCTCTGTTAACTGGCTTATAAAATATTTTAGTTTTAAGCACTGACATCCTCAGACGTCCCCCGAGTCCTCAGTGGCACAAAGTGCAGGACGTCTGGAGTCATTAAAGACCTCAGGTATATTTTTTCTGCTGCCACGTACAGGCATTTTGGGGCCTCGATGAGTTAAAATTCTGCTTATTTTGCTCAGTTGTGTTATTCACCTGAACAAGGGACCAGTGAGACCCTGAAAGCCTGTGCACAATTCCATCTTTGTACAAGACACATGTTGGTCCAATAAAAGGTACTAAACCTTCCAGTGTCTCCTTAGTAAACATCACCATCTATGCTTGAAGACTATTCCAGGCATCCACCACCCTTACTGTGAAGAAGTACTTCCTCATATCCATCCTGAATTTACCCACATCCAGCATTTTTTCTTGCAGTTGGTCAAGTTTTTCTCAGTGTCCAAGCCACCCTGCAGACACCGACTGCCCTAGCTCCACTTTCCCGCTTTCACCAGGACTTAGATTCACACTTGAGACAATGTGACCTGGGTGCTCGATAGGGTGCAGAGGGTAGTCAGCGTTAGCAGCAGCTCAGTAAGCTATGGATTTTTCTCATGTTCTCCCTTGAGGAGCCATGTGTAATGCCATCTGGATGTTTCAATGCATGCTTCTGTGCGTGGAGTGCAGGGCACGAAATTCCTATACCTTAGGTGTCCCAGGACAGGCACTTTTCTTTCAGGACACCTACTTCTGTCTCGTGCCTGCCCACTGGGGCACCTAAGGTATTTGTCTGCCTTTTTGGCTTTTTGTCCTTTTTTTTTCTTTTTGCCAGGATGGGGGGGGGGCAGCCAGATGAGCACTGAAGCGATGGCCAATCACAAGATTGCAACTCTGCGATCAGCTGGCACGGGCAGGTTGTGCAGATGAGGCAAGAGTGTTGGTAAGGCTGGGATCAGATTAGTGACAGTTCCCACCCCTGCTCTTGACTGACAGAGCACACAGATCAGCATGCTGGCAAAGAGGAAGGGGTCAGGAGGCAGGTTGCAGGCACAAAGACCAATGGTAAGCATGTCTATCTGTTACTTCTCCCGCCCTCTCTGTTTGCTGTTGTGTCCCTCCTGCAAAGTGTGCCACTCTCGCATATTCACTTGGCGAGATAGGAGGATTTGTGGCATGCTTGCAACGAACTGCAGTCCACGTGATTGGGGCGGGAGTTTGGACTGGAGAGCAGCCTGTCAGAGTTGAGGGACTATTAAGTCCTGACTCTTCAGTGTCCTGAAGTCGGGCTTTTTTTTTTTTTTTTATACAAATCAAAAAAAATCTTTTAAGAGCTCTCTTAGTAGCAATAAATAGTGTGAGCAGTACCATAAATAGCTAGGTGCCGGGCTGCTGGCCCTCAATAGGAGGAAGAGACTTGAGTCGGGAGCAACTAAAAGCTATTTTAAAGGCTCATTGTATTACAGGGAGCTAGAGGTTCTGAAAAAATAAATACTGAGCTGCACAGATAGTTTCTCAAGTTCTGCAAAACAGGCAGCAAAGTGAAGGGGGGTGGGGACTCAGCATCGTGAAGGAAGCTTGCTAATAATAAGAATCTAATAATCTAAATTAAACCAACAAAGCTCTTAACAGTTACAGGGAGCTACTGTATACACTAGTTTTCTTTTATTCTGCAGTCGGCTACTGGGAGATGCTGGGCTAGTTGAAATCTAGTTACGAAAACTAAATAACGCTCCTTTAAACTGTAACCAAAATGATTTAACATAAATGGGTCAGCATGCAAATCATTTGTTGGGCATGTATTTTTACTACTTACATGCCTGAGTGGGCATGCACTTTTTTCATGAATTTCATACCCTGGTGGAGTGTCAGCAGCCACCACTTCTTCCCCAGTGAATACAGTCTCAGCATGCTTCACCCTCAGCCAATGCCAGAAGCCAGGTGAGTGCCGAGAACTGGAACCCTCCCTCCCCAATGCATGCAATAACAGACTGCCTCTCCCCCCAGTCAGAGCTAGGAGCCAGGTGAGTGCCCAAAACTGAAACCCTCCCTCTCCCAATGCATGCAGTCTTAGCCTGCATCACCTCCAGCCAATGCTAAGGGCCAGGTGAGAGCTGGAAACTAAAACCCTCTCTCCACCAATACATGGAGTCTCAGCCTTCCTCAACCCCAGCCAATGCTAGGGGCCAGGCAAGTGCAAGGAACTGAAACCCTCTCTCACACAATGTGTACAGTCTCAGCCTGCCTCACCTCCAGTCAACGCAAAGGGCCAGGTGAGTGCAGAGATCTGAAACCCTCCCTTCCCAATGAATGCATTCTCAGCCTGCTTCACTTTCAGCCAATAATACAGGCCAGGCGGGAGCCAAAAACTGAAACCCTTCCTCCCCCCGATGCATGCAATATCAGCCTGCCTCACCCCCAGTCAATGTTAGAGGCCAGGTGAGTGCTGAAAACTGAAACCCTCCCTCTCCCAATGCATACAGTCTCAGCCTGCCTCACCCCAAGCCAATGCTAGGGGCCAGGTGACTGCTAGGAACTGAAATCTTCCCTCTCCCAATGCATACAGTCCCAACCTGCATAACCCCCAGCTAACGCTAGGGAGCCAGGAAAGTGCTGGTAATTGAATCCCTCCTTCCTTTCCCCAACGCATGCAGTCTCAGCCTGCCTCACCCCCAGCCAGTGCTAGGGGCCAGGTGAGTGCTGGGAACTGAAACCCACCCTCCCTTTTTCACTCCCTCCACAAATGCATGCAGTCTCAGCCTGCCTCACCCACAGCCAGTGCTAGGTGCCTGGAAAATTCTGGAAACTGAAACTTACACCAATGAATGCTGTCCTAGCCTGCCTCACCTCCAGCCAACACTAGTGGCCAGGCAAGTGCTGCAAACTGAAACCCTCCATCCCTTAATGTATGCAGTCTCAGCCTGCCTCAGCCCCGACCAATACTAGGGACCAGGCAATTGCTGGGAACTGAAACCCTCCTTCCCTCAATGGATGCAATCACAGCCTGCGTCACCCTTAGCCAATGCTAGGCACCAGGTGAGTGTCAGGAACTGAAACCCTCCCTTCCCCAATAAATGCAGTCTCAGCCAACACTAGGGCCAAGGCGAGTGCCGGGAACTAAAACTCTTCCCCAGCCATAGCTTTACTAATCACTTCTCTCTCCTTGACACTTGAAAACATACTATTGTTGTTCCTCTTCCCAAAGGTGGCTACCGCTCCTGCACTTGCAATTAACATCCTCTCACCCTACCACCCACCCTTGCTAAAATGCAGGAGCATATTGTATTCTCAGCTTCCTGTTCCTTGACTCAACTTCCTTTTTCATCTGTTTCCAGTCTGTGTTCCCTAAATCCCATTTCACCATTCCCTCTCTCCTCAGGCTTACTGACTCTGTTCTCTCAAGAATGGGTCAGGGCCTTATCGCCTCTGCCATCTTTGTCGACTTGCCATAGCCTGCAATGTGGTTGCCCACCCTCTACTATTCAACAAACTTAAAGCAGCGGGGCTTTCCATCTACACTTCCAACCAGTTCCTCTCCTACCTTGACGGCAGGACTGGTGATTCCATATCCCTTCCTCTACCTATCAGTACAGGTGTCCACCAAGGCTCCCTCTTTGGTCCTATGCTCTTCTGTACTTTTCTGAATGACCTCCCCGGTGCCTGTACCTCTGTATCCATACATCTGTATGCAGATTATACAATTGTTTTTACCTCTGGTTCCACCCCCTCTGATCTGTTGGGCAAGTTCCAGCCAGACTATGGTAACATCCAACACTAGTTCCATTCAAATCATCTGTCCCTCAACACCCAAAAAAAAATCGTTCTCTGTGACCTTTGGCTTGAGAAGAAGCTCTACCAGCTTGCTGCCCTCCAGTCTTTCCACATCTTTGATAGGACACCACTTTCGACAATGTTCACTTCTTCTGTCATTTGCTCTGGATCCCCACCCAGCACCCACCATTGCTCCTTTATCTCTCTCATCCCCCCCTCCCTTGAAGTTGGGTGCCTCGCTCACTGTTCCTCCTTTGTAGCCAAATACTGTCTAAGCTCTCTTCCTTCATATCCACTTCTTTCCTTCCCCCTGCCTTCTCATTACCCCCTCATAGCTCTGGCTTCCATTCTCTTGCACCCTGTCTAGGTCATGCTCTGCTGGACAGGCTGCCTTCTCCTATCATTCCCCCAAACTTTGATATTCTCTTCCACTTCCTATCTGCTCTGCCTCTATGCTCCCTTTCCTTGCTCCTCCTAAATTTCTTGTCCCACACCTGCAACCACATCTCATCCCACCTCTGTTCCACTCTTACACTTCCTTCCTGTACCTCATCCCTTTTCCTGTCCCCCCTTATCTTCCACTCATAAACATTTAATGCACACTGCACCTTAACTGAACCCTACTGCTACACTCCTGGATGTTTTTCTCTTCAATATCCCATTCCAGATCTATATAATACTTATATAAACTGCCAGTTATATCCTGTATTGATGCTTTTTCACTTGTACATATTTTTGTCTAAAACTTGCCATATGCCCCTGTTTTAACCCCCCCCCCGGACCCATCTAGAAACGAGCATCTATTGGTTCAGTATGTCTCAGTATTGGCTCAGTAGGGCTCCCTGTATACGGTGCAGCAAATAACACCACACTCCAGAAAATCCAGGCCACACTAAACAAGGCCTGCAGGCTCCTTACAGGCGCACCTAGGCTCACTCACACCTGCTCGCTCTCTACCTCTGCCAATATTCTCAACCTTGATGAAAGGCTCTGCTACCAGACCTGCTTACTGCCAAGAAAAATACTGCTGGACTCTCTCCCCGGGTCACCACCTCTCTTCAGCCTGCAACCCCCACTATCTTCACCCACAATTCAGAGAAAGCTCCTCTGGTTGTGCCCAGGGTAAAAACCTCCCTTGCCCAGATATCTTTCCACCATAGGGCACCCACACGGTTTAATGCACTCCCAAGCACCATCACTAGTGCACCCAAGATCGCCCATTTCAAAACCACTCTTCGCAATCACCTCTTCAATACCCGCTCCTGTAACTGCTTCTAATTCTTTCACTCTCTTACCCATTCTGATCCAATATTCTCTGACAAAGTCCATTATGGATTGCAACCACCATCTTTAACACCAAACCCATGATTAGGTCTGACTACTATGTTTAGATGCCTTCTCAAGCTTATAATGCCTCGCTGCTGTTATGTTGTAAATATCGTCATCCAAAGGTTATAAATAATGTCATAAAATACCTACTTCCAAATCTTGTAAATATTGTCTGTGACAAATGTCTGTAACACATGCTTAATGTAACCACTGTTATACCATGCATCTCATGTTTAATGTAATTGTTGTTATACCTACTCTATGTTTCCATCTGTCTTACATGTGACGAGGTACCTTTGCAAATAAGCCTCTGGCTCAAAGGTTGTAAACCGATATATCAAATAAATAAATAAAATGTCTTTCCTGGTGAAACGTTTGAAACAAATATATAAACAGGTGAGAAGGAAAGATATTTCAGTAACCCTCCCCCTGCCCTGGAGGCACAGCCAGTAACCTTGAGAAAGACTGGAAAACACACTGATTCTCACTCAGCTTCTTCAGAAGCACAGAGGGATCTCCCAGCAAAGAATCACACCTCACTCTCAGTGAAGTGTCCCCTTCATACAAGTTGTACAGCTCACTAAGAAACCTGATCCCTTTCTGTGGTCACTGGTCTCTCAGACAGTAGAAGGGTTTACACAGTAGAGAGCTTGCCCTCTTCCCATCATGTCTGCCCCCTCCTCTGTCCTATAAGAGCCATAATGTGTGGCTTCTCTTGCATAAATAACAAGAAAGACTGACTGATGACTCAGTGGCAGGAAAACACTCCTACCCCATGGTAACTTGTCTTGCTCTTTTTACTACTGTCTAAATACCTCTTAGTATTAGTGACAAAATGAGCCAGCACATGATGTCACCACATTAGCCACACAATCAGAGTCCACAACCAAGGCCTTTGTGACCATGAAGTTTGGTGCCTCCTGCTACATCACCAGCTGCTTTCATTCAAGTGGCACTAAACAACTGCCACCAAAGAAGCTACTTTCCAACAAGGCCATGCATGACCAGATCTCTGTCCTGTAGCAGGCCAAAATGAAAAAACAGAGATGACTTACATAACTCAGCCCTACAGGGAAACACAATGTCTCTGCTTGTAGGTGCAGAGTGCGCCTGGCAATGTTCCCCATGAGCTGAGTGACAGCCTCTGCTACCAATCAAACAGAGATAACTTACATAACTCAGCCCTACAGGGAAACACAATGTCTCTGCCTGTAGGTGCAGAGTGCACCTGGCAATGTTCCCCATGAGCTGAGTGACAGCCTCTGCTACCAATCAAACAGAGATAACTTACATAACTCAGCCCTACAGGGAAACACAGTGTCTCTGCTTGTAGGTGCAGAGAGTGCCTGGCAATGTTCCCCATGAGCTGAGTGACAGCCTCTGCTACCAATCAAACAGAGATAACTTACATAACTCAGCCCTTCAGGGAAACACAACGTCTCTGCTTGTAGGTGCAGAGATTGCCTTGCAATGTTCCCCATGAGCTGAGTGACAGCCTCTGCTACCAATCAAACAGAGAGAACTTACATAACTCAGCCCTACAGGGAAACACAACGCCTCTGCTTGTAGGTGCAGAGATTGCCTGGCAATGTTCCCCATGAGCTGAGTGACAGCCTCTGCTACCAATCAAACAGAGATAACTTACATAACTCGGCCCTACAGGGAAACACAATATCTCTGCTTGTAGGTGCAGAGAATGCCTGGCAATGTCCCCCATGAGCTGAGTGACAGCCTCTGCTACCAATCTGAAGAACAGTTTGCAACCAATAGAAAAACACACTGCGAAATACTAACATCAACAGAAATGGCCCCCGCATGCCTCAAGAGATACTCAGCCAAGATGAATTGGCAAGGATCTCACCTGATATGCTTTGCTGTTCCCATAGAGGTAGTAGCAACTGGTGTTTTGGTGGGAGCAGCATGCTTTCATGTCATAGGAGAGACCCTCTTACCTGCTCAGCTAGATAGGGTGCACCTCTGTTACCCACAGGAGGGTACTGTTTCCTCCAAGCTGACTACTACTAGGATGGAAGGATATGGAAATGACAAAGAAATGCAGGTAACAGCAAGTACAAAACAGTTTGAGAAAAGCAATTATAAAGTCAGGACAGGATTAACTCAGCTCAAAAAGGTAGAGTGCAGGGAAAACAAATGAAAGTATGATACTTAGTGATGGAAGGAGGTCTGTATCCCGGTCAAGAAATGCAGTATCCACCAGGAGGAGGCTAAGTGTATGGGGTAGGGGAGGTATGTCCAAAGCAAAAGTACCCCCTAGGAGTTATGTGAATATCCCTTTAAGAGTGTCTGTCAGCCTCTAGTGTGATGTCAGTTCCTTTGCCCTTGAAGGACAGGGTCAGCTAATCTGCCCTGGCTTTCCAAAAGAGGAGGAGTCAGTGTTGTCTGCTGGAGGGCAGAGATTCTGCTGACCAAGGGTATATGAGGCTAGTGCCTTACATGTAGTGCTAGCTCCCATTGTCTTTAAGTTTCTCAGTAGAGGTTGGCATCATGAAAAAAGTGTTCATTTGTGGCAGCTACCCTCAAACAAGGACGTGTGGGTGGGGCCCTCTCCAGAAGGAGAAAAATCTATTTTGAAAAATAGTTTCAGAGGTCTGTCTGTGAGGAGAAGTGTACCAGAGAGTACAGTGGGCCAAAGATCTGAGGTGATATTTAATCTTTACTTGATGTACAGGTTTGGGTGGCACTCAGCAGTGCCCACACTCCTCAAAAAGAGGGATCATAGTCGCTGACAGGATGTCTGTTCCAGTCAGTAGTGGAGCAGTACCTCAGAAAATGTGTGGTGTAGGCCATTCTGCCTGTAGTGAAGATGTACTGTGCCCAGTAGGCACCTCAGCTATGCCCAGATGGGCTTGGAGTCTGTGCTTGTGAGTAACACAGAAAAGTGCAAAACAGGATCAGAAAAGGATGTGCTTTGTTAAGGACAGAGTGGATCCCTGAGAAACCCTCACTGGATCAATTAGCACCAAAATGTTGCCAGCAGAGAGTCTGTGAATTAGTCCCGTGGCTAGTGTCTAAGAAAACAGGCTACCAAAAGTCTGTTTAGGGTGTCACTCAGGCTCAGGAGTGGGGAACCCCAGGAGCTTCCTCAAGGCCAGAAAGATGTGAATAAAGTACCCCACCAGTGTTCTTTCCAACCCAGAAGAGTCAGTAAAATACCACCTTACAGTAACTGACAAATGAACTGTGCCAGCTTGAAAAAAGGATAACATCACTGAAACTCAAGAAAAGAAAGGATCCGGTGTGTTTTACAAATAATTCTTGTTTGGACAATCTCTCTGTTTGTTTCCAACTTATGCTAACCCCCTTAAATCCGCAGCCTAGCCAGCCCTGCCATGTGTCTATGTATGCCCTGAGGTCACCACAGTGCTTGGGAGATCAAATAAATTGACTTTTTTTTTTTAAATCTATTTATGACCCTGACGTGCAGCCCAGCCACACACTCCTTTGGGCGGCTAAGCCCCCTTTTCTACTGCTCCAACCTCCCAGAAGCCGTGTGTTGCTACACTAACCCCAGTCGTCCCAGTGTATCCCTTCACTGGCAGGGCTCTCCTATGTGCCTGCAGGGTGGTGCAGGCAGGGAGACTCACTCAGCGCCCAATGACACCAGATTCCATCTTTACCAAGGTAAGTACAGAATCAGGGCTAACCAGCTTCGCAGCAGCAGGGAGGGCAGGCAAGGAGACTCGCTCGGTGCCCAATGACACCAGATTCCATCTTTACCGAAGTGGGTACAGCATCAGGGCTAGCCAGCTTCACAGCAGCAGGGGAGGGTACACTGCCATCATCTAGGTGGTTGGGCAGCCTTTTACTTGTTCTGTTGCCCCACCTCGACAGCATGCTGTGGACACTTGCATAGGCGTGCATGTGGTGCATGGTCACCCACGCAATAAAGCATATCTTGGCTGAGCTCAGCCACAAGGAGCCACCAGATAGTGATGTGCTTCAACCGGGATGCTCTGGATCCCTCCCTGCCAGCCTCTGCTCCTGACGTCCCGGGTTTGGGAGCAAACCCAGGTCACCAGCGTGGCAGGCAAATGCCTTCGACCGGTGCCAAGTAAATGGACTTTGATTGTTTCTTGATGTAGAACCCCTCCAAAAAAGCCTTTAAATAACACTGCCTGCTTGCGTGTACAAAATAACCTACTCTGCACAGTTTCTGCTCTGCCTTTTGTTTTCAGCACAGGTAAACAGACTTTCCTCTCATCTCCAACTTCGTGATCCTCAGTCAGTCTCTAACACCACCTCCTGACAATTCGAAACTGCACTGCTCAGAATCATTAGGGATCCTCTGGATTCGGGAGAACAATTGGCACCATGTCCTCAAAAAACAAGGTCCCTCAGCAGCTCCCCCGTTTGCTGTCTGTATCCCTGATGGCAGAGTGAGGGTAATGACAACTGCAGCCAGAATACAGCAGGCAGAGACGGTGAAAACAAAATAAAGTAGTTTGCCAGCAAGCCTTGCAATAACACTGTCTGTTTCTGTACACATTCAATTATTATGATTTGAAAAGCATTGCAAACTGATCCCATTTTGCCCAGTTTCTGCCTTGCCTTTTTAAACACACTCTGACACAGTAATCCTTGCAATCAATAATTACCTCCAACTTCACAATCCCGTGTTTCAGTCTTCAACACTCCACCTTCTGACAATGTTTCAAAACTGGACTTCAAGTAGCTTCAGTTCTTCAGCACTCAGAAGCCTTTGGACTAGGAGAACAAGAGATATCCACAGTTCTCTCTGCAGCTCCCTGTGTGCTCCTGTTTGCAGCTGCTCTCAGTCTGAAGTCATTTCCTGTCCGACTCTGAAATGTGTCCTACGCCACGCAACTCCAGCCATTAATGGGCTGGTACATACTGAGAAACAGTAAGCTGTAAGAAAATGTGATATAATTGAGTGTAAGAGTGTATCTTCTAAGATTTTTTGAGGCATCAGCTGGCTATAAATGGACTGTCACTGCTGACTTGCATCTCCAGGACACCCTGGAAATACACTTTGTTTGGCTCAATGTACCTTGCAGCCAGCAAATTCTAAATAAAAATAAAAGTACTTTCTCCTAATAATGACAAGTCTAAACAGGATCTGCTAGCATGTAACTGTAAATATTTAGCAACCCTTTCCTCTCGCTCTCCTTGCTGCTACATACTATGAATATTAACGAGTTGTTTTGAATGGTGTGTGGGGGGAGGGACACATAATAGGGGGAGACAGGATGTAAACCCTAGGCTATGAAAACTGCTCGAGAAAGGAGCACAGAAAACAGAGGACAAGTAATTATTTTTTTGTGTGGCTCGACATCTTTTGTTCTTCTAGTCCCAAACTCTGAAGAGCAGCAGTGGCTTGTGTTTCTGAACAGTGCAGTTTGTAGTGCTGGGTCTGACCATACCTCTCAACCTTTTGTCCCCCAAATGTGGAACAAATGAGAAACATGTGGAACACTTAATCAAATCTTTACCTAGGAGGCTTAGAACACTGTTAAAAGTTTGCATTTATGTTCAGGAAGTCTGTTATTAATTGAATAATATTTTTTTTGCATCATTTACTATATATTATTGCTTTAAAATGTTAATCCTGAATGTGGAACAAGTCCTAACAATGTGGAACAGGGAGCATTTGTAAAGTAAAATGAGGAACGTCCCTCATAATGTGGTACAGTTGAGAGGTATGTCTGAAACAGAGGATCATAAAGTTGGAGGTAAGGAATGCTGAGCACACGGGAAGCTCTAGACGGAACTGGTTTTCTGTGAATAGAGATTCTTTGTTCTTCTAGTACCAAACTCTGAAAAGCAGCAGCTACTTGTGTTTCTGAACAGTGTGGTTTGTGGTGTTGGAGACTGAAACAGAGGACCATGAAGCTGGAGGAAAGGAATGCTCAGCACACGCTGAGCTGCAGAGGGAACTGGTTTTCTGTGGATAGATATCCTTTGTTTGTCTAGTCCCAAACTCTGAAGGGCAGCAGCTGCTTGTGTTTCTGAACAGTGCAGTTTGTGGAGTTGGAGACTGAAACAGAGGATCATGAAGGAACACTGAGCTGCTGTGTAAACCAACCAAAGGAAAACTTTAAAAAAACAAAAGGGGGCAGGTAGTATTTATAAATGTGTGCAGAAAATGAATGATAGAAACATTTCAGACTGAAAACTACAAATTAATCATTGTGACAGATTTATTTCTTACCAGGGTAGGTTCATTAGCACCTACAGATTTTTTTTTTCCTACCACATCTGCTTTCAGGCTGTTCCAGGTGTCCACTGCCCCTTCTGTGAAGAAATGTTTCCTCACATCCCTCTTAAACTCTTCCCTCCCCCCAAGCTTCACTGCATGCCCCCATTCTGGTACTTTTCTCTCCTGAAAGAGACATCCTATCTGCACATTCTTCACCCCTGTGAAGTACATATCTCAATCATGTCCCTCGCACTCTCCTCTCTGCCAAGGAGTATATGTTGAGATCCTACAACCTCTCCTCATGTGCCTTTTTGTGCAACCCCTCTTCAGTTCTGGTAGCCTTCCTCTTGACTGATTCCACCCTGTCTGTGTTCTTTCAGAGGTGCAGCCTCCAGACCTGGGTACAGTACAGTACTCTAGGTCGGGTCTCTCTACTGAGTGATACAGTGGCAACACCACCTCCCTTCTCCTGCTGGAAATCCCATTCCCTGTGCACCCTAGCATCCCACTAGCCTTGCCTACTCCCTTGTCACCCTGCCCTGCCACCTTTGAATCATCAGAAATGAGTACCATGAGGTCTCTTTCTTGTGTGATGACTGTCAATACCCCACCCCCCCATCTTATACACAGCTCCTGGGTTTCCCTGCCCAAGGTGCCTGACTTTGCATATTCTGGCATTGAAACATCACTGTCACTCCATAGATTGTTCTCTAAGTTACCCATATCCATTTGTATTATCTCCACCCTTTCCAGAGTATCCAGCTTGTTGCAGATTTTTGTGCCATAACAAAGAGATGCACCTTCCCTCAGTTCCTCAGCAATGTCACTTATGAAGACATTGAAAAGGATCTGTCCCAGCACCCATCCCTGTAGTACCTCGCTAGTTGGTCTCTCATCCCCCGAGTGTCTGCCTATTACTGCCACCCTCTGCCTCCTAGCCTTCAACCAATTTAATACCCAGCTAACCACTTTCTCCCCAATCCCCAGGCTGCTTAGTGTCTTTACTAACCTCCTGTGCTGAACTGTGTCTAAGGCCTTACTGAAGTCCAGGTAGGCCACATCCACTGCCCTCCTCTGATCCACCTCCCTAGTCAGAAAATGTATGAGATTTGTTGGGCATGACCTCCCCCTGTGGAACCATGCCAGTGGTGGTTCTGCAGCCTGTATGCCCCCAGGTACTCTCATCAGTCTCTCCTTCAGCAGGGTCTGAATTGATTTCCCCACCACTGATGTGAGACTTGACTGGCCTGTAGTTGCTAGCCTCCTATCTGCTGCAGCTGTTGTGCAGAGGGACCACATCGTCCCTCCTCCAGTCCTCAGGAACTACCTCTATCTTCAGTGGGGGTGCTGAACAGTGTTGCCAAAGGGGTGGCTTGCACCATGTTCAGTTCTTTTAGAATCATTAATGAATCCCATCAAGTCCCATCTTCTTGTTCTCCATTAGAGCTTCCAGTCCATTCTGAACTCTTTCCTCCAAAAAAATGGACTTGTTTCTAATCCCTCCAGTGCCTGCTGATACATGTTAGTCCATACCCCTACTGTGAAGAGCACTCCCACACTCCGAATTCTCACTATCCGACCCCTTTCTTTCCTCTTTTCACTCATGTATCTGAGGGAAGGCTTACCCCCTTTTTTGACCTCCTTGGCAATCCTGTCCTATGTTTGTGCCTTAGCTGCCCTCACCCTCCCTCCTGCCACTCTTTGTTTTTCCAGATATATCTCCCTGTCCACATCCATCTGGGTATCCTTGTACTTCCTGAATGCAGGTTTTTTTTTCCTCCTTCACCACCTCCTCTGAGAACCAAAGCAGCCTTGTCCTCTTCCTTTCCTTGCTTACTTTCTTCAAACATCATATTGTTGCCTTAGCTGTTCCCTCTCTGATATTTTTCCATTGGGTCTGCAGTCACTCCCTGGCAGTCACCCCTAAGGTATTCACTGAGGCAAGGCAAAGTTTATTTCTATGGTGCTCAGTCCTGGAGGCTCTGGGTGCCATACATAAAACAAACAATATGCAGGGTATCAGATATAACAAACAATAAGGAGGGTATCAGATAAAACAAACAATAAACAGGGTATCAGATAAAACAAACAATAAGCAGGGCATCAGATAAAATGTCATATACAAAATAAACAATAAAACGGCAGCAATATCAAAATATTAAAACAGTCGTATCATAAACAGCAGATTTTCTTCAGAACTTTTTGGTAAATCAGCGTTTGACCCTGGGAAAGCCAGAGGGAAACAGATCAGTTTTTAGGCCCCTCTTGAACCCCTCTATCGATGGGGCCTCCCTGATATCAGCTGGCAACTCGTTCCATAGGACCGGTCAGGCAACACTGAAATCCTGGTCACTGGAAGCTCTTAACCTAGTCCTGGGTTCTTCAAGGAGGCCCCTGGTCGAGGAACAGAAGGAGTGAACTGAGGTGAAAGGTGTCAGAAGATCATCCGGGTAGCCAGGGCCGAGTCCGTGTAGGGCCTTGTAAGTGAGTAAACTCACCTTGAAGATAACCATCTACCTGACTGGCAGCCAGTCAGAGCCTGCAGCACTGGGGTTACATGGCTAGACTTAGGCAGGCCAGTCAGCAGCCTGGCAGCTGCAGTTTGCGCCAGCTGTAGCTGGCGAAGTGTATCTGCAGAAACCCTGGTCCCCAAAGTAGAGAGCATTAAATAAGTAACGTCTGGATGTTACAGAGGCATGCACCAGCAATGGCTTGTCCTTGGGCAGAACTAGGGGTTTGATCCTGGCAATGTTCCTTAAGTGGTAAAAAAACACTTTTGAGGACAGCCAACATCTCAGTTTCAGGTGTCAGTCTGTCATCAAGGATCACGCCAAGATCTCACACCCTAGGGGAGGCCATAAACAGGGTGGGTCCCAGGAGTAATCCAGTAACCTCATTGGAGGCACTCCCATCATGCTCTCATACTGGCCCAATCACTAGTACCTCCATCTTGCCCCGGTTAGTCATAGCCCCCTGGAGAACATCCAATCATTGGTCTCAGCCAATCCGATATTAAGCACTTCCACAGTGTCCATTGATCCTGGTGCAAAGGACAGGTACAGTTGGCTATAATCTGCATAACAATAACATCCCACACTAATGAGCTCAAACTGGGGGAGCATATACAGTACAAATAACATCAGCAACAAAATTGACACATGAGGTACTCCACATGGCAGGAGCTTTTGTAAGACAGCCAACATCTCAGTTTCAGGTGTCAGTCTGTCATCAAGGATCACGCCAAGATCTCACACCCTAGGGGAGGCCATAAACAGTGTGGGCACGATGGTCTGCATCTGTCCATGAAGGGAACCAAGCTCCTAAGTGACAGGTTTAAATGCTTCCTTGGCAAGCTTTTAAACTAGCCATGGGGAGGAGGTGCTGATAAGGGGCAGGAAATTTCAAGCCTCCCCCCACAAAACATGTCAGGTAGTAAGGTAAACACTGAGGTACAGTTCTCAACAGAGGGCAGGATAGGGGTAAATGGAAAAATAGACAAGGTCAATAAGAGCAGGCATGGGGGAAAAAGGATAAAGCCAACATTAAATGGAGGGCAATGAGTACCAATGCCCATAGTCTGGGAAACAAGCTTCCTGAGCTCATAGCCTTGATGGAAGATGAACAACTGGATATTGTGGCAGTCACAGAAACATGGTACACAGAGAACCATGACTGGGATGTCAACGTACACAGTCTACAGAAGGGACAGGGAGGGTAAAAGAGGAGGTGGAGTAATTCTATACATAAGGGAAGGGATCAAATCTACAGAACTAAAAAGTAAAGGAGGAGGACAAGAAGCACTCTGGGTCACCTTAGAGACAGGGAATGGTATCACAATCCTCACAGGGGTTGTATATAGACCCCCATCTCAAGGGGAGGAAATGGAAAAGAAAATGATAGAGGACATTCTCAAAATGGCTGAAAAAGGGGAGATGCTGTTGATGGGGGACCTGAATATGCCAGATGTTAACTGTATGACATGTACTGCAGCCACATTCAAGAGCAGGGTCATTAGACAGCTAGTGTTGGAACCCACTCAGGAGGGAGCAGTACTAGACCTGGTACTCTCAAATGGAGAGAGGGATCAAAATTTAGAAGTCAGTAGACATCTGGGAACAAGCGACCATTGCACAGTGTACTTCACAATAAGCACAACCATGGAGACGAGCCATGCAAAAACAAGGATACTAGACTTTAGAAGAGCTGACTTTGGCAAAATGGGTGAATACCTGAGGAAAATTCTAGCAAATGGCCAAAAAAGGAGGGGTGGAAGAACAATGGAGAAAAATCAAAACTGCCATCATAGAGGCAACAAGCCTTTGTGTGAAACAAATAAAGAAAACAAAGAGGAGTAAAAAACCACTGTGGTTCTCAAAAGAGGTGGCAGGAAAGGTTAAGGAGAAAAAGGCTGCATTCAAAAAGTATAAGGAATCGCAGAAGGAGCATGACAGGGAACTGTATCAATTAAAGCAGAAAGAAGTGGGGAAGGCAGTCAGAATAGCAAAAGCCCAAACTGAGGAAAAAATATCCAATTCAGTTAAGAAGGGTGATAAAACCTTTTATAGGTACATTAGGGAGCATAGAAAGGTTAAGGGAGGAATAGTGAAGATCAATAAGGGAGAGGGGAGGTGAGCACAGGGAGACAGTGAAAAGGAAGAGATACTGAATGAATACTTTTGCTCAGTATTCACAAAAGAAGATGAGGAGGAGTTACCTAAACCAGACAATAGAAGCACTCTGGGTAGGGGGGTTGACACCAGTCCATTTACAGAAGAAAGAGTCCTGAAAGAACTCCTAAAACTCAAGGTGGACAAAGCAATGGGGACTGACAGGATTCATCCCAGAATCCTAAAAGAACTAAGGGAGGACCTAGTGACACCACTGACCACACTTTTTAACAAATCATGGGAGGATGGGGTGGTACCTGAGGACTGGATGAGGGCAGATGTGATTCCCTTCACAAAAGTGGGAGCAAGGCAGAAGCAGGAAACTACAGACCTGTAAGTTTGACCTCAGTGGTAGGGAAAATGATGGAATCACTTCTGAAAGAAAGAACTGTTGAGCACCTAGAGGCCAGCGGGGCACAGGACCCAAAGCAGCATGGATTTACAGCAGGAAGGTCATGTCAGATGAATCTAATTAATTTCTTTGACTGGGTGACCAAAGTAATAGACCAGGGAGGGACTGTGGATATGGCCTACCTAGACTTTAGCAAGGCATTTGACACAGTACCGCACAAAAGATTAATAATTAAGTTAGCCAGCCTGGGAGTGGGTCCCAGGTGGTAGCCTGGGTAGCAAACTGGCTGCACAACAGGACACAGAAGGTAATAGTGAATGGAACACATTCTGAAGAAAGGGGGGTTACTAGTGGAGTACCTCAGGGCTCAGTACTGGATCCAGTCCTCTTTAACGTCTTTATAGGTGACATTGCAGAGGGTCTGGAGGGAAAGGTATGCTTCTTTGCAGATGACACAGAGATCTGTAACAGAGTTGATACACAAGAGGGGTAGAAAGGATGAGAAGGGACTTGGCAAGGTTGGAGGAATGGTCAGACATATGGCAACTTAGATTCAGTGCAAAGAAGTGAAAGTAATGCACCTGGAAACAAAAAACCAGGAGAAGAGTACACAATAGCAGGGGAGGTACTAACAACAACAAAAATGGAAAGGGACCTGGGGTAGTCATATCAGATGATCTAAAGGTTGGTAAGCAATGTGAGAAATCAGTAAGGAGAGCCAGGGGGATACTGGGATGCATAGGAAGGGGCATCACAAGTAGAAAAAGGAAAGTGGTTATCCCTCTGTACAGACAGTTGGTGAGACCCCATCTGGAGTACTGTGTGCAGTTTTGGAGACCTCATCTACGCAAGGACCTAGACAAGATGGAAGCAGTCCAGAGGAGAACAACTAAAATGGTGCAGGGTCTGCATCAGAAACCATATGAAGAGAGACTGAGAGAGCTTAATATGTATACCGTTGATGAAAGGAGGGACAGGGGGACATGATAGAAATGTTCAAGTACATCAAGGGAATCAACAAAGTCCAGGAGGGTAGCATCTTTCAGAAAAAGAGATGTGTAAGAACAAGGGGGCACAATTTAAAGATAGAGGGGGACGGCTCATGGGTAATGTGAGGAAATTTTTTCACGGAGAGAGTGGTGGATGCATGGAACTGCCTTCCTGGAGAGGTTGTTGGGTCTAAAACAGTGGGGGAATTCAAACATGCATGGGACAGACATAAGGCAATTGTAGTGGGAGGTTGCAGGAAGTAGGCTGTTGGTTAACTAGAATCTGCAGCTTATCCAGTAGGTAGGGAAATGGGCAGACTGGGTGGGCCAAGTGGTCCTTATCTGCCGTCAAAGTCTATGTTTCTTTGGGGAGGAGGAGAAGAAATTTCCCATCACCACCTATTGCTTCCTGCCAGAGAGAAAGGATTCAGACCAGACGATGACAGTGCTGGCGAGGCCACATCACTGTCTGAGGCAATCAAGAAGCACAATGTGATTGTCAGTGTCAAAGGCTGAGGAGAGATCGAGGAGCACAAGAATTGACTTGTCTCCTCTATCTCGCAACCTGAGGCGGTCATTATGCACATTAACACCATTTCGTTGCTGTGCCTAGCTCTGAAACCTGATTAGAGCAGCGTATAGATGTCAGAGGACATGAAGTGCTCCTCAAGTTGTCGTGCTATGAGTTTCTCAACAACCTTACCCAAAAAGGGGAGGTTGGAGATAGGACAGTAGTTCACCAGGATGTCAGAGTCTAGAGATTGCTTCTTCAGAAGGGACCTCACCAGAGCCTCTTTCAAGGCTTCCAGAAAGACCCCTTCTGGCAGTGAACACCAGACAATACTGGTGAACACCAGGCCAATGGAAGCAATGCATCTCACCAAGAAATGAGTTGGAGCTGGGTCCAGTTAATAGTATGTGTGCTTCAGTTATAAGATGACCTCAGAGACCTCGGCCACCTCCACTGGTTTGAACTTGTCCCAGGCAAGTGGAGTGCCTCTTTTCCCTCCACAGTGACCACTGTGAGTCACTATGCGGCTTGCTAATGTGATCCCCTGTCAGATAGAGGACACTCTGTTCAAAAAGAACTGAACAAACTCATCACATAAAGTGATTGAAAAGGCTTTTTTTGGCTTTAGACAGACAGATAGGATGAAGAAGTCTGTTGAAGGTCCTAAAAAAGCTGAGCAGGTCAGGTTTTCCTGGCAGTAATATCCCTAGACAGGAACTCTGCCTTCTTATGGTTGATTACCCCCTGGTAATCAGAATAATGGGTATGCAGGGACAGCTTGTCCACATTCAACCAGGTCCTCTGCCAACAATGCTCCAACTTCCAACCCCTGATCTTCATCATTTTGAGAGCCCCATCAAACCATGGAGATCTTAAGTGAGAGGATCTGGGTGATACACAGACCAGTGCCAAGGATATCAAGCATCCTGGAGACCACCCTGTTATATGCGGCCACCACCTCGCTCATACCCTTCACACTTGCAGTGTCTACACTAGATAGATCAGCTACCACCAATAGTCTCTCCAGGGACGATCACCTTAATGGGCGATAACTGACCATCTCCACAGGGGGAGGACTCTCTGGGGGGGGGGCCCGATCAGGAACTTCACCATGTAGTGATCAGTCCGTACAACCTGATCAACCTTGAACCCCGGTGTGCTCACCAGGTCAAGTGCGTGGCCATGGTGATGGGTTCTAGAAGTAACTGCTTGTGACAGCCCCAATAATGACATCAACTACAAGAGATGGGAACCAAAATGTGAGACCTTGTCATCAACCCAGGCAATGAAGACACCCAGTAGTAAACATCTGGGGACTCCAACACCATCAACGTTAAAGTCTGCTACCTCCTGAAGACATTCTCCCCCTGCCCCAGGAGGGCAGTACATAAGAAGAATCCTGCATCATACACCCGGACCCTCCTGCACTGCCATACACTCAGAGACCTGGTTGTCCCCACCGGGTGCACAGTGAGTCCTAGGTCAGAATTAAAACAAATGGCCACTCAGTCACCCTTGCATTCCCACCATGGGCAGTGCATCACAGAGTACCCGGTGGGGACCGATGCCTCCAAAACTGGCCTGGCATCGTCACCCAACCAGGTCTCTGATGCAAGTGAGATCGACCGAGGAAATCAAGTCAGCCATAATTGGGGTCTTGTTCCTCATCAGTTTGGCATTACATAGCACTGCCTGCAGGGGACTAGTAGGCACTGCAGCCCTTTTGACTGTCTGCCCACTCGGTCTGTTGGAAACCCTGGGGATGGAGACCAAGCACATCTGGCCTCTCCCTAGGCTTTGTGTAAACCCAGGGCATTTCCTGCACCTCACCGTCTTAATTCCTCTCACCTCTGCTGGGCCCACAGCTTCCCACCACTGACAGCCTCCACACCCTCTGGCGATGCTGACATCCTGACAGTGCTTCGCTGTTGTATCTGACACAGGAAGGTCAGCAAAATGGCAGAGATCACACAGCTGGGAAGTATTATAGGCAGTCCACAAGGGTTCAGAGCCCCAGCACATCCCATGTGACCAGCATCACAACCAATACTTTCTTACCCGTTCTTAGTTAAAAACCAATCACAAGCACAACAACAACCAACTGAACTAATACAAAAACAACTACCTAACCAAATATACCTGTCACACACACATAAATACACCAAATATACCACTCACACACATATACATACACCAAATATACCACTCAAACACCCACGCATACATATACCCTCTATAAAACTAATACACAAAAACCTACCTAACCAAATATACCATTCACGCACCCATACATACACACTAACATAGAAACATAGACTTTGATGGCAGATAAGGACCACTTGGCCCACCTAATATGCCCATTTCCCTACCTACTGGATAAGCTCCAGATCCTAGTTAAGCAACAGCCTGTTTCTTCCTACCCTCCCCCCACAAGAATTGCCTTATGTGTGTCCCATGCATTCTTGAATTCTCCCACAGTTTTAGACTCCACAACATCCTCTGGAAGGCGGTTCATTCGTCCACCACCCTCTCTGTGAAAAAATACTTCCTCACATTACCCCTGAGCTGTCACCCCTCTATCTTCAAATAGTGTCCCCTTGTTCTTGTACATCTCTTTTTTTGAAAGATGCTACCCTCTTGGACTTTGTTGATTCTACTGACATACTTAAAAGTTTCAATCAGGACCCCCCTCCTTTCCTCAAGGGTAAACATATTAAGCTCCTTTACTCTCTCCTCATATGGCTTCTCTTGCAGACCCTGCACCATGTTAGTTGTCCTCTTCTGGACTGCCTCCATCCTGTCTATGTCCTTGCAGAGATGGGGTTTCCAGAACTGGATGCAGTACTCCAGATGGGGTCTCACCAACTGTCTGTACAGAAGGATAACAACTTCCTGTTTTCTGCTGGTGATGCCTCTCCCTATACATCCCAGTATCCCCCCAGCCCTCCCTACTGCCTTCTCACATTGCTTGCCAAACTTAAGGTAATCTGATATGATTTCCCCCAGGTCCCTTTCCATTTTTGTTGTTGTTAGTACCCCCCCATTCTGTAATCCTCCCCTGGGTTTTTGTTTCCCAGGCGCATTATTTTGCACTTCTTTGCATTGAATCCAGTGACAGTTTCAGTTACCTTGCTGGTTTCCACAAGAACTTCAGTCACCCTACTGGCCGGTAGCAGCAGCCAAAGGGTGGAATAGGTTGAGTGTTCTCCACAGGAACAACAGTCTCAAGCTTTCATTTCAGTCAAACATCACCTGAACACCTCTGGTGGCAGGCAGAAAACTTCTGGTGATGATCCTTAAAAGGCAGAGTGATCCTGTCAGGAACAAACTGTTTCTGGTGTACTTTTTTGTCAAAATCTGATGAGATTCACTTCACAGACAGCTTTAGCCGACAAGCCTGCCAAAACAGTAAACAGGCTGGATTTATCTTTTCTTCATGGCTGGTAAAATCTTTTAATTCTAAGAAAATTGCTTCTTCGGGCTGGAGATCAGTCAGGAGCCCCTACAACTGTCACAGAACCATCCTTCACTTCACAATCTCTAGGAGAACAGCCTCAAGTTGTAACATTCTTTTTTCCTCCTCTCTGAACAATTGGCAGCCTCTGACTGGCTGATTGGGCTGCCCATATTGATACAAGGCACCTCATTGTTCCTAGGATTCGCACCCAGAACACCGAACACTCCCCTCTTCTAGAAGCCATCTCTCAGTCCTTCAAGGCTTCTGCAAGAACTGATTGGCTGAAAAAGGGTCACAAGGTCTCTCTAAGATGGCTACTGGTAAAAACAGTGTATAGAAGTCTCAACTTTACAAGTCTCTTGCAGTCAAACTAGGGTGCTATGCTCACCATTATTAATAGGGCTTGATAGCCCATTCTGTGCCCTATCATTAAGCGGCAAACTTGTGGAGGTAGGGGCTGGCTTCCAGCCATTGGATCTTCCACTTGACAACGCCCCCAGGTGCATGCATGCTTCATTAGAGTCTGAACTACATTTCCCAGCAGCCTCAGCTGCTGGGGCCTACATATTTATGATGCTTAGAAACACTTTCAAAAATAAACATAATTGCATCTCCTAGGGCCTTGGGGCTTCTCCCTTGTGTCTCTGAACCCTAATTTGCTTATTTGGGGGTTCAGGATCATAGGGGAAACCACCATTTTACTGTAGGAGTGGCACTTACAAAATGGGTATCGTACATGCGTGAACTCACCGGCTCACACTTTCAAATGCAGCTGCCTGGCAGGTCATGTCTTTGCTCCTGTAGCCCCACTTTCTGCAGAAAACCACATGCAGTGGTCAGCAGGTGACTTGTAGGACACTGCAGGACTGTGTGCTGGTGGCAGAAGTGGCAAGTGTCTCAAACCCACTCAGCAGGTCAGGCCCTCTACTCCCAAAGTGCCAATCTCCTCGCGTAGTCTTGTGAACAGTTAACAGAACAAGGTAACCCTCTTGTCTGTTTTTGTGGGTTCGAACCAACCTTTGGTCTCAAGGCTTGGAGGGATTCAAACTTGAACCTCTTGTTAAGCTGCCTTTGAGCTCAAATATTTCTGTCTTGGGGGCCAGATATCTTGCCTCACGGACATCTAACCAGGTGTACAAAAATGAACCCTTAAAACTTAAATAAAGACCTCAGATTATTCTTACCTTTTTTCAGTTTGGTATCATCATTCAAACTTATGCACAGTGTCTGCTGTAACCATATATACTTTTCTTGCAAATGAAAGAAATTCAAAGACAGACCAAGTATGCTCTAAAAAGAGTTTTACTAAAATAGATAAAAATATGTAAAACACAACATGCAGAACTATTATATCACAAGATATACAAATCTTTTAAAAGAACAATGTTTTAAACAGTGCAATTCCTACTACAGTAATTAGATTTCTCTCTCTCTCTAAATACCTGCTTAAAGTGCTCACAGATGTTTCTTTGTCAGAGTCTAGATAGAAAAGTCTGAAGGAAAACAGAACAATGCTTTGAAAGCTGTTTTTCCCCACCTATTCGCATGAGGTCACCTAGCTCCTCCCTGTCAGAATATATAAAAAAATATATCTATATAAAAACAGGATGTCTTTTCCAAGTAATAAATTCTGCAACCTCAACATAACTCATGTTCTTCAAATGACTCTCTTTGATCTCATGAGCCCCTTCCCCTTACCAGGACATCAAGGCATCTTTATGATTTCACACCAGGATACTAAACCTGGTTTTCCCTTTGAAACATCATAAAAGGGATACTGATTTCACTCTAAGCAGCTAAAGCTATAATTAACTTAGAAAAACAGGATATCCTCAACTCAAGCCTCTACCACTCTATAATTATCTCAAGGCTTTCATCTTCAGCTGAGACCTGGGGGGTGAGCGAGGTCACTCCAAGAGCACCAGATTTCTCATCATCTCTCATGACAGACAGTCCATAACACATTTTTATATTACAAAAAAATGATACAGGGATCAGAGCCAGCAGTCCAAGTGTCACAATACCTTCCCACCTAGACCGAATTTGGGGGCTCTATCCCCTGCATGGGATGAGCTTCCCAAATCAGTTCACTCCTCGTAGACACAAGACAGCCCATATGAGTTCTGATTGGTCACTCCAGCCCTATGTAGAATGGTCATGTCATACCCTTGCAAAGCAAGACTTCATCTTAGCAATCTACCATTGTTCTTTCCCATCTGTGTCAGCCAAACCAGGGGGTTGTGGTCAGTCTGTACCACAAAATGCTGCCCATATAAGTATGGCTCTAATTTCTTGAGGGCCCACACTATGACAAGACACTCCTTTTCCACCATAGAGTATGCTTGCTCCCTGGGAAGTAACTTCCTACTCAGGTACACTACTGGGTGATCTGTCCCTTGGATGGATGTCTGACTCAGTACTGCCCCAATACCCACGTCTGAGGTGTCAGTCTGAACTATAAAGGTTTTGTTATAGTCAGGGCTTGTCAAAACAGGAGCACTGCACAGTGCCTCCTTTAGTTTGTAAAAGGCTTTCTCACAGGCTGAGCCCCAGGTAATTTTCTTGGGCATCCTTTTCTTTGTCAAGTCAGATAGGGAAGCAGCCAGGGCTCTGTAATTGGGTACAAATTTTCTGTAGTACCCTGCTATACCTAGAAAACTCCTGACCTGCTTCTGTGTTTCTGGTCTGGGCCACGCCTGGATTACCTCTATCTTTATTTGGTTAGGATGGAGCTGTCCCCGGCCTACCACATGACTGAGGTATGCCACTTCCCCCATGGCCACTTGGCACTTCTCGGCTTTGACAGTGAGCCCAGCCCTCTGTATCCTGCCCAGCACTTCCCTAAAGTGGGATCAGTGTTCCTCCCAGCTGGTACTAAAGATGGCAGTGTCATCCAGGTACACCACGGCGTACTCCTCAGAACCATTTAACACCTGGTTCACCAACCTTTGGAAAGTGGCTGGGGCGTTCTTCATTCCAAAAGGCATTACTTTAAACTCAAATAAACCTATCGGAGTGATGAAGGCCGACCTCTTCCTAGCTCTGTCTGTCAACTCTACCTGCCAATACCCCTTTGTCAGGTCAGTCATCATAAGGTAGGTCACCCCTCCCAACTTGTCCAGGAGTTCGTTCATCCGGGGCATCGGGTGGGCATCTGACTTTGTGACTACATTCAGTCCACAGTAGTCCACACAGAAATGAGTAGAGCCATCTGGCTTAGGAACAAGAACTACGGGTGAGGCCAAGGGGCTGTGGGATCCCTGGATTACCCCTAAATCCAGCATCTCCTCCACTTCCCTCCTAATGTCCTTTTGGAGAGCCTCTGACACCCGATATGCTGTCCGTCACATGGGCGTCTGTGCCCCTGTCTCCACATCGTGCATCGCTAAGGTGGCTAGTCCAGGCTTGGTGCTAAACAACGGGGCAAAGTCTGCTAAAACCTCCCTTACTTTCTGGATCTGGTCCGGGGCCAGCTGAGGAGACAATTTTACTGCCTCAATAGAGGACTCCCACTTACTTTCTTCCAGCATATTCATAAGGGGGTCTCCTTCGTCCGTCCCCTCCCCATGACTACACACTGCAAACACCATGTCAGCCCTATTTGAATATGGCTTCATCATGTTGACATGGTACATACTTTCTGTTTGTCTTCTGTTAGGTAACTCCGCAATATAGTACATGTCATTTACCTTTCTAACCACTTCTTACGGTCCTGCCCACTCAGCTTGCAGCTTGTCTTTCCAGACCGGAATAAGGACCATGACCTCCTGACCACCATGTACGAGCGAGATCTGGCTCTGCGGTCGTACCACACCTTTTGTTTTTGTTAAGCAGCTGCTAGGTTGCTCTGGGCTGTCCCCATAAGCTCCTTTAGCCTTTCCCTAAACCTAAGGACGTAATCCACAATGGGAGTTCCCTGGGTGGCATGCTTTCCTTCCCAGTCCTCCCAGATCAAGTCTAGGGGCCCACGTACCCGGCATCCATATAAGAGTTTGAAGGGGGGAATCCTGTTGACTCTTGGGGCACCTCCCTGTATGCAGATAACATGTGGGGAAGGTATTTCTCCCAGTCCCTCCCATGCTGTTCAGCAAATGCCCAGAGCATTGACTTTAGGGTACCATTGAATCTCTCCACAAGCCCTTTGGCTTGTGGGTGATTCGGTGTAGTGCATCTCTGCACCACCCCACACTTCTTCCATAAACATTTCATCAGGTCTGACATGAAGGAACCCCCTCAATCGGTGATTACCTCCTGCATAAACCCAACATGGGAGAAAATCCCAAGTAAGGCATCTGCCAGTTTGTCTGTCCTCAGTGAGGATAGGGCAACAGCCTCTGGGTACCGGGTGGCATAATCCACCACAGTCAGGATGAATCTCTTCCATGAGGAGCTGGGGGTATTTAAAGGCCCCACAATATCCATTCCTACCCTCTGGAATGGCTCCTCCACTATGGGTAAGGGAATCAGGGCGGCTTGGGTTTTCTTGCCCACCTTCCCTATTTGTTGACACCAGTGACAAGACCTGCAATACTCCTTCACCTGCTGGGTGAAATTAGGCCAGTAGAAATTCTGGGCTAACCGCTGTGTAGTGTGCGTGATTCCCAGATGACCAGGCAAGGGAATATCATGGGCAACCTTGAGCAACTACTCACGATATCCCTGGGGAACGACAAGCTGCATGCCTAGCATCCCTCCCTCTGTCTGTACTGCCTGAGTATACATAAGTTCATTTTCCCAATAAACCTTTTGTCTGCCATCACCTCCCTGTGCACCGTCTGAGTCTGCCCAAGCCCTCAGCTTCTCTAAACTAGGGTCACTCCTCTGAGCAGCTGCAAACCCCTCACACATTTCCAAGGCATGGGACAGGTCCCCTTCAGTTGCTAAACTAGGGTCCCTAGCACTAGTGTCAGGGCCCTCAGGATCACTGTCAATCCCAACCCTCTGACAATGGGTCACCCCCTCCCTCTTCAGAGTAACCCTCCGTAGCTGTGTGGTTACTTGCTACTGGGAAAATTTCTACCCCCCTCTTCATTAATCTCCATATCAGGAGATGCAGGCTGGGGAACCAGCCTCTCAGTGGTTTCCACAATGGCTTCTGTGGGGTTCAGGGAACTACAATTTTCCCTTGCAGATTGGCTACGGGTAACTGCACATAACATCCCTCGTTTGAGATTTTTGCCCAGGATCACATCCACTGCTAATGTTTTGGCTACAGCCACCTGTTGCACAGTTCCCCCTGTTTCACCCCAGTCTAGGAGAATACTAGCCAGTGGCAATGTTTTCTCTTCACCAGTAAACCCCGTACAGTGATGTATTTATTGGGTATAAGCTGACCAGGCTGTACTAGATCCCCCTTTACCAAGGTTAAGGATGCCCCTGTGTCCCCTTAACCCTTGTGTCTGTACACCATTCACCATGACTGGGTGCATGTGTTCCCTCATGTTCACTGGCATGCTTCCAGGGACACACAAACAACCCACTTCTTTTCTAGTACCCAGTTGTGTATTATTGCTCGCCTTTTTGGGACACTGTCTGGCAATATGCCCAGTTTCTTTACACCACCAATATTTATTTCTTCTCTCAGAAAAATCTTTTCTCTGAAACCTGGAGCTAACTGGTTTCGGTGGAGGCAGTGAGGGTTTTAGCTGCCCTGAAGGCACCCTTTTCCCTTTCTGTGCTGCCACACCTGCTCAATTCACTCTCAGAGCAGGTCTGCTCTTGGCATAGTGGTCCGAGAGTTCAGCAGCCTCTTGCACTGTTTTGGGATCTCAGTCCTCCAGCCAGGTTTTCAGTTCTGCTGGGCACACCCAGAAAAACTGTTCTGACACAATCACATTTTCAATTTTATCAACAGTTTGCCTCAGTTCCTTCCCACCAACATTTTAAAAACTGACGTTGTTTCATGGCTAGCTCCTTGTAGCTCATATCAGGGCTTCTCCTGGGCTTACGGAATTTAGCTCTGTATGATTCAGTAGTTAATTCAAACTTTTTAATAGTGCAGCTTTAAGTTTGTTGTAATCATCACTGTTCTCATTGTCCATTTGACCCAATGCATCCCAAGCTTTCCGGCAAGTAGCGGGGATAGCTGGAAGCTCCAGGACTCTCTAGGAATTTTAGCCTGAACACAAACTTTTTCAAAAGAATTTAAAAAGGCATCCTTATCCTCAACTCTTTAAATTTGGCTATTAATTTGGAATTCAATTTGTAACCCAGTCCTGTAGTCCCTTTTAAATCCAAGCCACTTACCTGCTCTGGTGCCGCTGGTTGGAGTCGTAGCTTCTCCAGTTTGTGTTGCCTGTGGCGCTCCTCTCTCTTCTCCTCTGCAGCTCACTGGTGCACATGCACCTCATGGTCTGCGTCTCTGTTCTTGCTCTGCCTCACAGCGTTCTCGCTCTGCCTCATGGTCCGTCTCTCATTTCTCTTGCTCCCTCTCTCTCTGGAGCTCCAGCTCCATCCTGCGCAACTCAGTTTGCAGCCTGAGTACCTGTGGATCCAGGATACTGGTGACCTTCTCCTGCTGCTGTGGCCCTTCACTGACAGTGGCCCTGTTGCCTTCCTCATCGGATCTGGACACTGCACTGGCCGCTAGCCCAGCCACACTCGAGGTTTGGTCCTTTCCAGTCACGGTCCATGACTCGCTCCTCTGGGTATCTGCTACCATCAGGGCATCTGTGAGGTTCTGCTTTTTGGCTGTCACCTCGAATGGGACTCCACTGTCCCCGCTCAACTGCTTTAAATAATCTACAGTGTGCCTGCTGTAGTCGGAAGCCATATTCTTCCCTCACTACTGCTATTCTGACTTGCACTTTAGAAACAAAAATAAAATGGGTAGGAACTTGACTGTACACCAAGTGATATAGTTCTGTTTCCTTTTTAAAATAAATCACTGCCTTTTTCTTTCTTTGCAAGTGGTCTTACAGCCTCGGCTGACACACTGAACAATACAAGCTTGTAATACCAAAATTATGCCACCGCTGCCAACCAATCTGTCACAAACCCACTCAGCAGGTCAGGCCCTCTACTCTCAAAGTGCCAACCTCCGAGCGTAGACTTGTAAACAGTTAACAAAACAAGGTAAACCCTCTTGTCTGTTTTTGTGGGTTCAAACTAACCTTTGGTCTCAAGTCTTGGAGGGATTCAAACTGTGAACCTCTTGTTAGCGTACCCAATGCACAGGCTCAGATATTTCTGTCTTTGGGGGGGCAGATATCTTTGCCTACGGGCACCTAACCAGGTGTACAAAAATGAACCCTTAAAACTTAAATAAAGACCTCAGATTATTCTTACCTTTTTTCAGTTTGGTATCACCATTCAAGCTTATGCACAGTGTCTGCTGTAGCATATATACTTTTCTTGCAATCGAAATAAATTCAAAGACAGACCAAGTATGCTCTAAAAAGAGTTTTACTAAAATAGATAAAAATACGTAAAACACAAAATACAGAACTATTATATCACAAGACATACAAATCTTTTAAAAGAACAAGGTTTTAAACAGTGCAATTCCTACTACAGTAATTAGATTTATCTCTCTCTCTCTCTAAATACCTGCTTAAAGTGCTCACAGATGTTTCTTTGTCAGAGTCTAGATAGAAGAGTCTGAAGGAAAACAGAACAATGTTTTAAAAGCTGGTCTTCCCCACCTATTTGCATGAGGTCACCTAGCTCCTCCCTGTCAGAATATATAAAAAATATATATCTATATAAAAACAGGATGTCTTTTCCAAGTATTAAATTCTGCAACCTCAGCATAACTCTTGTTCTTCAAATGACTCTCTTTGATCTCATGAGCCTCTTCCCCTTCCCAGGACATCAAGGCATCTTTATGATTTCGCACCAGGATACTAAACCTGATTTCCCCTTTGAAAAATCATAAAAGGGATACTGATTTCCTTTAAGCAGCTAAGCTATAATCAACTTAGAAAAACAGGATATCCGCAACTCAAGCCTCTTCCACTCTATAATTATCTCAGGGCTTTCATCTTCAGCTAAGACCTGGGGTGGTGAGCGAGGTCACTCCAAGAGCACCCGATTTCTCAGCATCTCTCATGACAGACAGTCCATAACACATTTTTATATTACAAAAAAAATGATACAGGGATCAGAACCAGCTGTCCAAGTGTCACAGCAAGTAGTCCCCGGGTTGGCAACAAGATAATCCCCACACTTGGGGGGGTAGACGCTTCCATGCCTTAAAATCTTCACAACCCCGCCAAGCCCTTAACTAGGTCCTGGCATAATCAATCTCTCAATCAATCAAAATCTTTATTTAACCAGGTGAACACCATTGAGCAGTACTCATTTTTGAGATGGACCTGAACAACACATGATCATAATGTACACAAGGATTACACAACTAACAACATAAGATGTAATTGCACAGAAACAGATGCCATGAATCTAATAACAGTAGCGTGGCATATACAATAGTAATTACAAACATGTAAGAAGTCACAGTGATTAAATAATATGAACACAATGGCCAGAAGGAAACCAGAGGAAGGAGGAAGGGGTCAAGGATGTTGTATAAGGTTATTAAGAAGATTTCATCAGGGGGGTGGTAGAAGGAGGAGAAGGTAGCTGAGGGAAGGAAGTATAGGAAATGAAGTGGGGGGCCCCAAGGGTAATCCATGGGATATTAGGGACCATTGTCATAGCCAAGTGGATTTCATACAGACTCCATGTTGGGGATGGTAGGAAGGGTCATTCTCAGCTTAAGGGTACGACCATTGGATATGGTTACAATAACATATAACAGTGGCAACCAAAGGGAAGGAATGAGAAGGAATGTGAAATATAGGAAGACACAGGAGGGGAAAGGGTACGGGTGGGGGAAGAGGATGTTTATGGGACAGCATGTAGCTGCCGCTAGATCCACTCCTAAGGATAAGACATTGATCATGGGGAGCAATTACTGGATTCTTTAAAGGAACAAGCATATAGTGTTTTGAAAGTTGTTAAAGTAATGGGGTGGATCAATTTCAATGTTTTTTACAGCTTATTCCATAATAGAGGTAGCATGTAACTCATAGAAGCCCTGCCAAATCGCTATTTGACCTTGGGCACTGTCAGAGAAATATATGAGGCACTTCCAAACATGTACTTGCCTATCATACTTAGTGGAAGGCTGTCTGAAATATAGTGGGGCAGTTTCTTGGTAATTGCTATGAAGGTCCAGAAGGCAGCACTTCTCTGTCACCTGTATGTAAGAGAAGACCATTCCATAGCCGAATATAAAGTACAGTGGTGCATCTAATATGGAAGGCCAGTAATAAATCTTAGAACTCTGTGGTAGAGTGAGTCAAGCTTTGCATGCACTGTGGCAGGACCCTGACTATAAAATCCGCATAGTCCAGAAGGGAAAGGAAGGTGGTTTGGACCAGTCTCAGCTTGGCATCCCTTGAAAGGAGATAATTAATACTATAAAAGAGACCAAGTCTCTGTCTGAGCTTTTTTACCAGTTCTTCTATGTGGTCCATGAAGGAAAGTCTGTGGTTGATCCAAACCCCCAGATATTTTAACTTTGTTACAAATTCCAAGGGCTTGCCTAGGAATGTAAGGATCGGTGGTGGCGTTACAGGGGAGGTTTCATGGAAATCGGGTTAAAAGATTATTGTCTTAGTATTTTTGGCATTTAGGAGTAGTTTCTGGTTTAGAAGCTGTAGTTGCAGCTGGTTGAAGTCTTGTTTAGGTCACTACATGCTGCTCCGGGGGTCAGTCTGCTGATATGTAACACTGTGTCATCTGCAAAGAGGTATATGTTGGCCACTTTGATACTGACATCAATTATGTTAATGTAAATTGCAAAAACCAGTGGACCCAAAATAGAGTCCTGCGAAACACCTCTCGATACGGGTTTTAAAGGAGAGAGTTCCCCTTCTGCTTTTACCTGCTGAAACCAACCTACGAGATAGTTAGAAAACCATCTCAGTGATGGCTGATCTAGGCCATTGTTGCAGAGGGATGAAAGGAGCAGTTCGTAATCAACAGTATCAAATGCCTTACTCAGGTCTAAAAATACTGCACAAACAAAATTCTTGGCATCTAACTCGCGCTGCCAGTCATTGGTCACTTTAGCAAGTGCCGAACTGGTACTGTGTTGTGGTCTAAAATCTGTTTGTTGTGGATTAAGTAGTTTTGCAGAATCTGAATAATTTCTGAGCTGGCCACTCACAATTTGTTCCAGTAGTTTGGACAGAATAGGGAGTAAAGAGATTGGCTTGTAGTTATTAAGATCAGTGGGGTCTCCAGATTTGAAAAGGGGAATCACATGGGTGGTTTTCCATATAGGAGGGAGATCACCCTGTGAAAGAGATAGATTAAAGAGATGCGTAAGTGGCACTGCTAGGACCTGATAACTAATTTTCAGGAAAAAAGGGTCAATGAGGTAAGCTCCAGTGCTTTTTCTAGTATCCAGCTGTAAGAGTAGGTCTTCAACCTCCTTCAAGGAAACTGGCTGCAGTGAAAACATAGAGCTAGTGACAGGGACCTCTTGATCCTGTGCACCAAGTTGCAAGCAGAGATTATTGGCAGGTGACGTATCAAATGCGAGACCTGTGGTAGCAAAGTGATTGTTGAGATACTCATGGATAGTATGCCTATCAGAGACCGTGGTGTTACAAACAGTAATTTTTGTAGGTAGGGAATTACCAGAAGTATGACCTTGTATGTCCTTTAAGGTTTTCCAAAATTTGGATGGACACTTCGATGAGGAGTCCAGTTCCATGCAATAAAAGTTAGCTTTTGCCTCTCTGGCCATCTTGGTGCAGAGGTTCCTCGCCTTCTAAAAGACATCCAATCAGCTTCTCACTTGGTTTTCCAAAGCACATCTCTATTCCACAATGCTGTCTTCAGCTCCTTCGTAAACCATTAGCATGATTTAGTTTTGGTCCAGACTTTAGGCAGAGGTGAATACTTTCTAGTGCCCCTAACATAATATCATGAAAGATATACACCGTCTTTGCCAATTTTGCTAGGTAGAAGTCCTGTCAAAGCAAGGAGACTCTTACCTCTGTGATGAAAGCACAAAGATCAAAGTTACGTCAACACCTCTTAGTAGTAAATTTGGAGGTCGATGTTGATTTTGGGGTGGCTGTTACACACGCGATAGCACAGTGATAACTGATATCATTGAAAAATGCACTAGCATGGGAAAATAAGTGAGGTTTACTTACTACAATGAGATCCAGCAGAGTGCTGTGATTTGGATTCCTCTTATTTGGGCGAGTAGCTTCATTAATGAGTTGTGACAGCCCAAAGGCATCACAAATAGCTTTAAGCAGTGTGGAGGCACTAGAAAACCAGTCCAGATTGAAGTCTCCTAAAATTATGAACTCAGAAGGTAGGGATGCCAGGGTATTACTTAAGTGGTTCAAGCTCTGTAATCCTGCAGATGGGAGCCTATCGCATCCTACTACACAAAGCGATACCATGGAAGAAATGTCAGTTGAGAGACAGACTTTCAAATTCTTTTTGACTAGAGATCGAGTCAATGATAGATACAGGAAATTTATCCTTAACATAAATGGCAACTCCACCTCCTCTAGACTACCTATCAGTTCTAAACAGGGAGTAGGAGGGAATATTCACCTCACAATCAGAAGTTCCAGGTCTAAGTCAGGGTTCTATGACCACTAAGACAGCAGGTGTGGTATGGCAGACACAAGCCTGAATGGAAGTAAATTTCTTTAGAAGGCTACACACATTGACATGTATAAAGCTTATACCTTTAAGCCTAGGAAGAGCAGCAGGAGAACAAATAGTTGCTGGAGGACCAGGGTTAAGTTTGACATTTCCTGAGCACAACAATAGGAGGAGCAGAAGCTTCCTGATAGCCTCTAGGAGAAATTTAAGTGCTCTAGACTGTTTTTGTTTGCAGGGATTTTTGGAAGGAATTGATGGGTCCCTGAAACTACTGCCAAGTTGACCTAATGTCGCCAGGATTAAGACCCAAGTTGTGTAAAGCATGGGGGACAACAGGACATAAGTGGAAGGTGCCACACCCTTTAGAACTGATACTGCAATAGTACCAGCCTGCCAAGGGGGACATACGGGCAGATCCTGTATGGGGAACTTGAAGGCACATATGTACTGATCAGAGTAGTCAAAAGTGCCCTGGCAGTCCACTGTGTTACTATTTATGGACGCACCACTGTGCAGCAGCTGAGATACCGTAAGAGGATGTAGGTAACATAGTAGGAGAAGGGACACATGGGGTAATGAGTAAGTAGCCTGCATCATGGTGCCTGGTCACATGTAAGGCTTAGGAGTTCCTGGTTTGGATAGCTGAAGATGGCATTAGAGTGGTTCTTGGGTAATTCCACGCAGTGTGGTCGAGTGGTTAAAGTTTGACTACCTCAGTCACACTTGCACATGAAGTGGCAGGGTGTATACGAGATGGCCAGTGCTCAACTGCCATAGCCAGTTGGTGTACCTGCCAGCAGGCCATGGTATTTGCTGATGTCAATTTTGTTTGGTGAGAAGGGAGTGACTAACAAGTCCTAATAAACATACAGACCTGACAAAGGTAAGTTGCCCTTTAAGAAGAACCGAAATAAATCACTAGTAAGGCTGAAAGCCAATAAGAGATAGGATGAGGAAAGTAGGCGGGGTTTAGGTGTATTTAAGGTAGCCTAGGGAGGGGGTGGGCCAAAAATCCAGAGGGCTAGGAGGACGCCTGGGGAAAGGGGACTGACAGGAATTAGTTATAGTCAGGAGCAGTGGGAGGGTTTATACAGTACACAAAAGGGCTGTTTCACTGAAAGGAGCTAAATCAGTCAGGGGCGGGTCACAGACAGCAAGCAAGGCACCAGCTGTGTCTGCAAGCTGAACAAAGGAATAATTGTTGGGGTTGGCAAATAAACAGAAGAAGAAAGAAAGAAAAAATAAAGATTTAAAAGTTAACCAGTCAGGTTCTTATTTCACAGGAGTCAGAATCTGAAATTTTTTTTACAGTATCTAGACTGAGCCTAATATATCTAACACAGAGTTCCTACCTACAGACTTAGTGCCCTAACAGAGGAAATAAAAACAAGGTATCAATTTGCAAGACTCTGTTTACAAAAGAAAATAGAGAATTTGGTTTCATTTCAGATGCAGCCGTGGCACACAATACAGTTTTGGGTCTTACCACTATAATTACATATTTACATTAAGAGTTTATCTAGAAATACCATCCGTCTGTTATGCACAACAAACAGGCTAGGTTAAACAATTGGTTCCTAGTCTAAATAGCAGACAGATGTGCAATAAAGAAAATACTAAAGGCCTTTAGATTTAAAAACACTTTAAAAATTGGTACCAGCTGGCTTTTCTGTTTTTCATCATTAGTTACTATAGCATGAAATCAACAATTGTTACAGCTCTAAAACATTAACTATTTTACATTTGCATCCCATCTTAAAAGACTTTTCTACTTTTTAACCTCTCGTTGTAATCTTTGGGGTTGTACCCGGCCATGGGGAGTTTAACTTCTGGAGGACATAAGACAATTCATGGTAAAGATCTGGGTTTTAACATAAATCCCTTTGTGCACCACAAACAATGGCAGATCAGCAGGTTTTCCTGGGGTGTCGTATGTGAGTTTTAGAACAGGTTTGTGGCTTTGTTCATAGTGTCCCACTGGCACCATCTCTTCTCCTTTGGCTTCAAGAGGTGTCTCCCCGTCTCACTGACCATCAATGAGCTATCCAGAGTTGAAAAGGTTTCCAGTACCTCCTCTGGGAGGTCTACAGATCGCTCTGATTCTTCAGATTCTCTGTGTTCTGACAAACATAAACTCCTCGACTTCTTCATCACTTGTCTCACTTGCCACTTCAGTTGCAGGCCTTTCTTCTGGGATTTTGATGTCATACCATTCAGGAATAACATTTGTTGAGTTTAGCTCTGCTACAGGTGCAAGGTTTGCTTGGTCAATGAAACCAGGACCCTTGAGAGGGTGGGGGAGCAGGGATAATTTCTGGGGCCCACACCAACCAGCATACTGTATGAAGGAAAGGGGATGTGAGCTGGTAGGGGCCCCAGAGTTTGAACGTTCCTTGGGGGCTGGAATTCCTCTTAAGGGGCCTGAATGACACTCATTACTTTGAAACATTTGGGCAAGCTCTAGAGCAGGATAATAAATGTCCATTTCAGTATGAGTCAGAATTGTCTTGTTCTGGCTCTTTCTCTAATGATTCAGGATCTGATTTACGGAGTTGCTCTTGACTTTCTTTCAGACATCTACGTGGGCAGGCTGGTTAACAGGAGGTTCAGCTACATCACTGTTGGGGATTGTCATTTGCCCAATAGGAAATAAGTGATTCAATGGATAACCCACTATCTTTTCTTGATTCCTTCTTGCTCAATTTTGTACACTGGCATCTCATGTATTTTCTACAAAATGACATAAGGGGTGCTGGACCATCTGTCAGATATCTTATGCTTGCTGAGGATGCTCACGTTTCATAGGAGAACACAGTCTCCTGGACACAGTTCTTGCACTTTAACTTTTTTATCATATATGTCTTTGTTGAGTTTGTTGTGCTTAGCAGTAGTCTCTGTAGCCAACTTGAATGCAGCATTAAGTTGATTGTGCAGTCTCTGAACATAATGTAGATATGTTTCTAGCCTAGACCCATTGGCCAAGACACCAAAATACAGGTCGACAGGTAATCTGGCTTCCCTGCTGAACATAAGGTTGTAGGGTGAGAACCCAATGGAATCACTTTGAGTACAGTTGTACAAATGGACCAGGGCACTAACTCGCTGGCTCCTCTGAAGTTAATCTTTTGGGTGGCCTAACATTCCCAACATATCAAGGAGAGTCTGATTGAACCATTCTGGTTGAGGGCTGCATTGAGGGTGGTAGGGAGTCATTCTGGACTTGTGAATGCCCCACAATGGCAGTAACTCTTTTATCACTTGGATCTCAAAATCTCTCCAATGGTTGGAATGAATCCATTGCAGAGCTCCATAATGAACAAAAAACGTATCTACCAGCACTTTTGCCACAGTGGAAGTCTTCTGGTCTTTAGTGGGATACTCCTGTGCATTGCAAGAAAAATGATCTGTGACCACTAAGATATATGCAACATTTTTTGAGTTGGGTTCTAGACTGAGAAAGTCTATGCACTCCAGCTCCATGTGAGCACTTGTAGATATATTAACTAGAGGGGCAGCCATCTGTGGTTGTGCTTTCCTCTGCACTCATTGACTGCAGGTCTTGCAATACTTTTCTATATCACTTGCTATGTGAGGCCAGTAGAAACGTGATCTGGCTAGGTCTAGTGTTCGTTCATTGCCAAGGTACCCCATTTCGTCAAGACAGTCTGTTTAAACTTTGAGAGTAAGACATGCTGTGACTTAATGAAACCTTGAGGACCTTGTATTTCCTGATACAACAGTCGCTTTGTTATTTTCAGTTTGGACCATTCTCGCTACATCAGTCTTGCAGCTAGATGATTAGTCACTACTTGATTTGCATCACCTCCTTTCTCTAAAGTATCGAGGATATCTTTGATGATTGCATCTGCCCTTTGCCCTCATTGCAGGTCTTGGTTTGTAAGCTGCGGCACAGAGTTAATATAAATTGCAGCAAAGTTGCAGCAGGCGGTGGGCAAACATTCTTCTCAGGCACCAAAGGTGTTGATTAGTCAGTTTGAGTTAGTTACGGAAGGTTGCTCATTAGTGTCAAACTTCTTACAAAGAGCTTCCACTGTCTGTTCAGAGATTTTGACCCAAGTTACATTGTTCTGAGAGGTTGTTGGTCTTCTAAATAATGCATCTGCATCAACATGGTTCAACTCTGGTCAGTACTCAGCACTATAATCATAAGTAGACAAGGCAGACAATCATTGATGCCCAGCTGTGTCCAACTTTGCAGTGGTGTGTGCATATGTCAGGGGGTTATTCTCTGTCTTGATGGTGATTTTGGCTCTGTAGGGATACTCATGCAATTGGTCCACTATTGCCCACTTTAGTGCCAAGAACTGTAGCCTATGAATAGGGTACTTAATTTCTGCACTGTTCAGACTTCTGCTGATAAAAGTCATGGGTCGTAACCCTTCAGGAAAGCTTTGGTAGAGTATAGCACCCAACACATGGAAACTTGTGTCGGTGTGGAGTGTGTACGGTTTCTCTAGGTAAGTGTACGCTAGGACAGGGGCATGAGTCAGACAGTGGAAAATGTCTTTAAAAGCTTTGTTGCACTCGGACGTCCATCAAGGGCCAAATGGTTCTGACTGTTTGTAGTAAGACTAGGGGTCATTTGTCTTGACCAGTGAGTTCTTTCCTTTTTTGTTGGGTGGATAGCCTTGTGTATGTTCAACAAAGGTCTGACTACTCTGCTACAGTCCTTCAGGAATCTCCTATAGTAACCACAGAACCCCAGAAAACACTGCAACTTTTTCAGAGTGGATGGTTTAGGCCATGTCGTCTGTCACAAATCCACTCCCGTGGAGTGGGATTCTCTGCATCACAGTGAATCTCTCTTGTGACAGGGGGAGAAGGGGCTCAGATGTACCCTTTCTTCATGTGAGGGGATACAGATACAGTCTTGAGTCTGTGTTTCTGAGGTAGCACTCCCTTGGCCACTGCACCATGAACCGGAAAGCCACAGGCATGTATAGACTCTGCTGGGACCCTATATACCCTATCACTGTGTCTTTCCCCAGAAATGCAGTGCTTGGTTCAACCCCCCACAAGCTTCTTTTGAGACTCTTCGTATTTCCTCCTCTCCTTTTGTCACAAAGTCCCTAATGGTATTTTGCTTTTGGTAAGCGTTCACACAGGCGTAGTATAGTCTGAACAACTCTTGCCCGGACAGCACATGCAAACAACATAGGCAGAATTATTTTATTTTTTCCATATACTATTTATTTCTTTTTTCCATTTTCTCCCCTTACCCGGGGTCACGGTATACACATGTGTACTTGCGCGGAGAGGTGCATGCGCGCACCAGGATCCACCCCATCCCAGACTTGCATCACCCCTCCTACTGCCTGTGCACCCATCAGGCCTCCACCTGATGAGTGTGGGACTATGGAGGAGCAGGTATCACCCCTGGAGGGGAAATCCCACTCCAACCTCCCCCCACTTGCTCCCCAGCGACCCAAGGTCGTTCCCGAACCCAGGTTGCCGGTGTGGCGCAAGGTGTGGCATGCAGCGCCTCGACCCTCAGAGCCACTGGGCCGGCAGGCAGAATTATTTTAAAATAAGCCAAAGGCTTTACTAATTAAATTAATCAGAAAACAGTAAATAACATAAAGGCAAAATAATTTGGAGATTGGTTACAGGATATTGAAAATAAAAGGAAGGTATACAAAAAAATCTACACTTTAAACTCTGAGGTTAAAAGTCTACCTTGAGTCCTTAGTTGGAATTTTGAAGTGCAAAAGTGTCATTAGAAGTGTGGTAGTTGAAGTCTTGGCTCTCTGAGATCCAGAAGAAATTGTCTCTGTCCTCCCAACAGACAAGTAGAGAAGATCCCACAGGTTTCAAGCAAAAAGGCAACAAAAGGCAGCAAAAAGGCTCAGATACCCTTCTGAATCCTGGTTTTGAAGGGGTTTAAGAGGGCAGATCCTGTCGATGTGGCTGGTCCTGTGGCTGGGTAGCATTTCAGTTTCTATGGTTACCCAACCCATCAAAGTCCAGTATTTTATACAATGAAACAGATATGCAGTTTTTCTGAACACAGAAAAAAAACATGAGGTTAGCCAGCTCAAACCAAATTTCTGGAGGGTAGTCCAGCCTCCCTGCTGGGAGAGAACTCTAGTTAAACTGCATTTAAATACGGTCAGTTAACTAAATGGTAGCCTATTCATGTGGTAACAAGATTAAGTCACTGCAGACCTCTCAACACAAAGGATGCCCAGACATCCCAACTCTTCATGAGGTCTTGTCTTTTCAGAAGCAAATGGGCCTACCTGGCCTTCCAGCTAGGCTTAATTATTATTTTGTCTCCTTTTCGATAATATAGCTAACTCTAGCCTCTGCTAGCAGCAAAACAGTTTTCTTGCCCAGTAACAAGAGTTCCAACGTTATTCTAGGGCCCAAGTACCGATACTCATAATCTCTTGCACTTACATTGGACAACCCCCTGCATCTGATGCATTTCTTATATAAAAGAATATACAAAACATGACCAAAACAATAAGGTATGGCCTTATCTCACCACATCGTCACGCCTTCACCTTACTTGAATCAGTCTGGATTCCATCTGCTGTCATGCACATAATAAAAAGTTCATGGTGAAGTGCTACTGTGCACACATTGTTATTCAGCATGTTATACATGTAAAAGACTAAGGGTCAGATTCACAAAGGCTAATGCATGGTGCAAAGTGACTTGTGCCAAAAGGAATGATGCAAGTAGCACTTTGTGCCATGAGTTGCACCATTAGAGATTCACAAAAGTAGCCTGTGACATATTGCTCGCTGCTTGCGCCAAACCTGACTTGCGCCATGGTTGCGGCAAAACCTTGGCAGCGACCTGGCACAAGGAGGTTAACAGCAGCATCTGCACCCTATTCAGAAAGGGCAGCTGCCACATCTCTTACTTTGGGATTCAAAAACAACCCCTGGAGGATATGTGGCAAAGTACATTTACACCAGCTATGAGCTGGCGTAAGTGTACTGTGCTGCCATCGGGGGTTGTGCTGATGTACTACAGATGACCACACAGAGGCCCCCCACATGCCCAGATCCCCAACAGTACTGCAGTAGAAGCTCAGCCCCACTCTTGATCCCCAATAGTCACATCATTGAAGCCCTTATGGGCAGTCAGAACCCCACCCTCCCAACCCTGATCCCTATGCCTTGCTCCCCAAATCCCATCCTGGTAATGAAATAAAACAATCATAATGCCACATATCCAATATAGCCCTGGTGGGCTAGTGGCCCCCCATGCAGCAGTACCAGACCACCCCGCTTCCCCTACCCATATCCAGTCAACAGCTGGCACAGCCCACCTCTCACCACCACTGCCAGCCACTGACTAAGCACTCCTGTGATTGCGTACTTGTATATAGTACACGCTTAGTGACTGACAGAAGCTGTCATTCACTGAGCATGCACTATTTACAGTATACACTCAAAGAAGAGCTCAGTTGGTGGCTGGCCACAGTGTTGAGAGGTGGGCTGTGCCATTCACCAGCTGGGTATAGGTAGGGGAGTGGGGTGGTCTGACACTGCTGGGTGGAGGGCCACTAGACCACCAGGACTATATTGGACATGTGGCATTATGCTTTTTGCATTTCATTACCAGGGTGGCATTTTGAAATCTGACTATTGGCGAGCGGGGCTGTGTCGGGTTCCGATAGCCCATAAGGGCTTCAATGATGTGACTATTGTGGATCGGAGCTGAAGGGGGCAGTAGCACACACAGGCACTTATTGCAGTGCTGTTGGGGATCTGGGCATGTGGGGGGTACAACCCATTGCCAGGCTCCCTTCTGTGGGCACATCTATTGCTCACTCATCCCATGGCTTGCGGCATTCTTGGTGGCTGTGTACTTTGTTGGACTGTTATTAGGGAACAAGACAGAGGTAAATGTAAAAAAAGGCAAAGCCAGTAAGGACAGGAATGGGGCTAAAAGGGGTAAGGCTATCAAAAAGTGGAGGGTGATGAGTACCAATGCCCATAGTCTGTGTAACAAGCTCCCTGAACTAGTGGCCTTGATGCAAGAGGGTTGCCTGGATATTGTGGCAGTCACAGAAACATGGTACACAGAGAACCATGACTGGGATGTCAACATACCAGGATACACAATCTACAGGAGGGACAGGGAGGGTAAAAGAGGAGGAGGAGGAGGAGTAGCTCTCTATGTAAAGGAAGAGATCAAAGCAACAGAACTAAAGAGTAAACAGGGAGCAGATGAGGCACTCTGGGTCACCCTGGGGACAGGAAATTGCACCACAATCCACATGGGGGTTGTATACAGACCCCCATCTCAGGGGGAGGGAATGGACAAGGAAATGATAGAATGCTTCCTTAGAATGGCAGAAAAAGGGAAGGTATTGTTGATGGGGGACCTGAATATGCCAGATGTTAACTGGAGCACCTTTGCTGCAGGTACATCCAAGAGCAGGGTCATTCTTGATGCCCTACAGGGGGCATGCCTCAGACAGTTAGTATTGGAACCCACTTGGGAGGAAGCAATCTTAGACCTGGTACTCTCAAATGGGGACGGAGAAAGAATCTCAGATTTAGAAGGGTAGCCATCTGGGGAACAAGCGACCACCAAACAGCGTGGTTCACGATAAACACAGCCATACAATCAAGCCACACAAAAGCAAGAGTATTGGACTTTAGGAGGGCTGACTTTGGGAAAATGAGAGAGTGCCTCAGAAAAGCACTAGCAAACAGGCGAGAAGGAGGGGTGGAGAAACAATGGGGAGTAATTAAAACAGCCATCACAGAGGCAACAAGACTTTGTGTAAAGCAAATCAACAAAACACAACGAATGAAAAAAACGCTACGGTTCTCAAAAGAGGTGGCAGGGAAGGTTAAGGAGAAAAGGGTAGCATTCTGGAAATATAAAGAAACACAGAAGGAGCAGGACAGAGAACTTTATCAGTTAAAGCAGAAAGAGGCTGGGAAGGCAGTCAGAATAGCAAAGGCCCAAACCAAGGAAAGGATAGCCAATTCTGTTAAGAAGGGGGATAAGACCTTTTATAGGTACATTAGGGAGCGAAGAAAGACCAAAGGAGGGATACTGAGGCTTAATAAAGGGAAGGGAATGTGGGTAGAGGGTGACAGTGAAAAAGCAGAGATACTGAACGAATATTTCTGCTCAGTATTCACAAAGGAAGAGGAGGGGAGGTACCTAAACCAAACAAGAGAAACACTCTGAACACAGGGGTCGATACCATCCATTTACAGAAGAAAGGGTTCTGAAAGAACTAACAAAATTGAAGCTGAAAGTAATGGGGCCTTATGGATTCACAGGAATTCTAAAAGAACTAAGGGTAGAACTAGTGACACTGTCTGCTGACTACCTTTTAACAAATTATGGAGGATGAGGTGGTACCTGAGGACTGGAGGAAGAGGGCAGATGTGATTCCTCTTCACAAAAGTGGGAGCAGGACAGAGGCAGGAAACTACAGACCAGTTAGTTTGACCTCAGTGGTAGGGAAAATGATGGAATCACTTATGAAGGAAAGAATTGTCGAGTATCTAGAGGCCAGTGCTGCACAGGACCCAAGGCAGCATGGATTCATGATAGGAAGGTCATGTCAGATGAATCTAATAGATTTCTTTGACTGGGTGACCAAAGTAGTAGACCAGGGAGGGGCTGTGGACATGGCCTGCCTAAATTTTAGCAAGGCATTTGATACAGTCCCACACAAAAAGATTAATACACAAGTTAGCCAGCCTTAGAGTGGGTCCCAAGGTGGTAGCCTGGATAAAAAATTGGCTAGACAACAGGACGCAAAGGGTAGTAGTAAATGGAGTGCACAGTGAAGAAAGGAGGATTACTAGCGGAGTACCGCAGGGTTCAGTACTGGGTCCAGTCCTTTTTAATGTTTTTATAAGTGACATTGCAGAGGAACTGGAAGGAAAAGTATGTCCCTTTGCAGACACAAACATCTGCAACAGGGTTGATACACAAGATGTAGTGGAAAGGATGAGAAGGGACTTGGCAAGGTTGGAGGAAAAGGTCAAATGTATAGCAGCTCAGATTCAATGCAAAGAAGTGCAAGGTAATGCACATGGGAAACAAAAACCCAGGGGGAAGAGTACACAATGGGGGGTGAGATACTGACAACAGTAAAAATGGAATGGGACCTGGGGTAATTATATCAGATGACCTAAAGGTGGTCAAGCAATGTGAGAAGGCAATAAGGAAGGGTGGGGGGATACTGGGATGCATAGGGAGAGGCATCAATAGTAGAAAACAGGAAGTTGTTATCCTTCTGTACAGATAGTTGGTGAGACCCTATCTGGAATACTGTGTGCAGTTCTGGAGACCCCATCACCGCAAAGACATAGACAGAGTGGAGGCTGTCCAGAGGAGGGCAACCAAAATGGTGCAGGGTCTGCACCAGAAGACATACGAAGAAAGACTAAAGTAGCTTAATATGTATACCCTTGAGGAAAGAAGGGAGAGAGGGGACATGATAGAAACTTTCAAGTACTTCAAGGGAATCAACAAAGTCCAAGAGGGTAGCATCTTTCAAAAAAAGAGATGTGCAAGAACAAGGGGGCGTAATTTGAAGATAGAGGGGGGACAGCTCAGAGGTAATGTGAGGAAGTATTTTTTTCATGGAGAGGGTTGTGGATGCATGGAACAGCCTCCCTGAGGAGGTTGTGGAGTCAAGAACAGTGGGGGAATTCAAGAATGTATGGGACAGACATAAGGCAGTCCTAGTGGGGGGTAGGAGGAAGTAAGCTGTTGGTTAACTAGGATCTGCAGCTTATCTGTTAGGTAGAAAAATGGGCAGACTTGGTGGGCCAAGCGGTCCTTATCTGCAGTCAAATTCTATGTTTCTATGATTGATGCTGCAAGCCGCAGGGCACAGGCTTCAGGACCCTGTCTGATACTGAATTGAGTGCAGGGTCCCTGATGCAGGGGTGGTGGGCACAAGCTGCCATTTTCGCAGCTTGCGTCCACCCTTTGTGAATCAAGCCCCAAGAGTACAGTGCCACCAAACACAATATAACTTTTTGATTGACAGTACTGCTGTGTACTCACAAGTGGATATAGGGACCAGATGACTGATGGCATTATCCAATAAGAACTGGTGGCAGGTTTGAGTACTCAGTGACTCCTGGTATTTAAGCAGGGTCATTGGCATGGTTCAATAGCTCTGACGATGCTGTGCCGGCATGATGAAATGTTAGCACATCTGTGCATGTACTCATGGGTGCATGTCTATCATTCTCCCAGGCTGGATATGCTGAGATTTAAAATAAAAAGAGCTATAGGCTCTATAAAACTGGGTGAACATGCAGCAAAACTCATCTAGTAGCCTAGAAGGTGCAGATAAAATGGAACTGTCCAAATAACTAACTAGTCAGCAAACTGAAAAGATCAGAAGGACTCTAGCTGGTAGTGCATGCAATATATGTGTAGTGTATGACTTTCTTCTATGCCAAGTGTCTTTTATGTGATGGTTTTGGACAATATATTTATTTGATTTTGTGCACAATAATAAGAGTAAAAAGATGTTTCATCTAACAATTTAAACAGCAGTTGGAGTGCCGGTACACAAGTGCTCTCCTCTGGCAGTGCACAATGCCCTCATGCTGTACTTTCCCTGTCCTGAGTAGCTACAAATCCAGGGGTGGTAACTGCTTATTTAAAAGCATGGGGCACTTTCTTCTGTGCTTTTTTCCAAGCCACCTTTCTGTGTCCGTGCTGGCCCAGCATCGAGCAATGCTGAAAGTCTCACTGATTCCCTAGATAGCTGAAGTTACTAACAGAAAAAATTGTATAGGAATGGCACTTGCAGAGTAAGAAAGAAGGAATTATCCCCTATTAAGACTGCAAAAGTATCCTTCATTTAAACATTTATTTATTACATCTTGGATTGAAACCTTTTAGCTGAAAGCTCATTTACAAAGGTTCCACGCTGAAGACAGAACTGCAGTGCAGCAGATAAGATACTGGACAGAAGTTAATTAGAGTTACTAGCAGAAGACATGGAATTAAGTCAGTGCTTATCCATGACATCTGTTGAGTTTGTTACAATGTGCAAAGTGAAGGCTACCAAGTTAAGTTAACAACTAATCATGAAAATGTATCATACAGTCAATGTTGTTGAAAGAGCATCTAGTGAGAGGTACGGAATGCAGAGAGATAGAGGGGGCATGGGATAAATAGGGGGGATAGTGGATCAGAGATGGGCAAGACCACTGATTTACGGTGATTAAAACACTGAAATTCCATTTTCAGTACTTCAGATTCCGGAATTGCACCGGTGATTGTTGTTCTAATTTCCGGATTTTACCAGGATTCTGCTGTCATTCTTTTAGTGTGTGTATAAATAATCAGAATAAAATAAGGTTTAATATACAGAGCATTAAATAAAGCAAGTTGAAAATAGTTCAGGAAGCAATTATAAGAAAAATACAAGTTTTGTAGAACTACTGATCTAGTATAAAATGGCAGATTCCATGAAATCTTTGTTTTTACCGGTGTTTAGGCAGCCCTAATTCCAGAATTTTACCGGGTTTTCCGGTAAAAACCAAAAAACAGTGGCCTTGGAGATGGGTAGTGGCAGTTGAGAGACAGCTGAATGAGCAATGGATTGGGAGTTAAAAAGCTGGAGTAGCCTAGAGGGCCTTGTTAGTGTGTAAGTGGTGAGTGTGGGGGGACTGCCCAACGGTAAAAGCCCTAGGGTAAAAGGTAGGATCATATACTCTAAGGTCAGAAAAGGTCAGGAAGGGGGGTATGTGATTGAGTAATGAACTAGTGCCAGAGGGGAATAAGGTGGAGGGACAGAATTTAAGTGCTGAGAGAGACTGGTAAACCAGTAGGGGGACAGGATTAGGTGTAGGCGGTTTAACAGTCACAAGAGGTATAAGTGGACAGGTAGAAATGAAGTTTAGTTTTGAAAGGGCCCAGTTTGGGTTCCAGTTGGAGGTCAGTGTGGAGTGAGTTCAACCATGTGGGGGTCCTGTAAGCGTAAGAACATTGTCCCTGCAATGCACAGTGGAAGGGGACTTAATATAAACTCTCACTTCTGCTTCTAGTTGGCCTGCAGTTGGTGGTGGAACTGAGGAGGGATTGTAAACTTGGAGGGGTAAGGCTGAGGGTGGATTTCTTAGTGAGCAGATATACATGGTACTGGATCCTGTTATGCAGATTGAGCCAACCAGAACAGGCGTAGAAGTTGCAGGTGTGGGATTAACAGGGAGCACCTAATATGAGTTGGCAGGCCTTGTTTGAGGCCAATTTGATTCACTTAAGAGCTGTGTCAGTACCTGACCCATAGACAACCAAGCCATAATAAATTATTGACAGGACTGAGCTATTGACAGCAAGCTTGAGGACTTTGTCTGTGAGGCTGTGCCTGAGCCTGTATAGATGACCTATATGTGAGTTTATGACCTTGGCTACCTGGTCTGTGTGAAGTGAGTAGAAGCAGGAGCAGTCGAGGGTGATCCCCAGGTACTTAAAGCTTATGACTATGTCTAGAGCAGAATCCCTGTTGTTTAAGATCTTGATGTGATATAACCTGTGCCTGTTCTGTGGGGAAGCAAACAGCATGATCTTGATTTTTTTGTAATTTAGGAAGAGCTTGGAGATACACAACCAGACCTCTACTGCTGTGAAATTAGCTTGCATTTTCTGTTCAAGGACTATGGCGTTGGAGTGGCTTGTGAACAGCATGGTGTCATCAGTGTATAGAAGGATATTGTCAGGACAGGCCTTGGAGAGGTTGTTTAGAAACAGGCTAAATAGCAGTGGGCCCAGGATAGAACCTTGGGGTACTCCGGAAGTAACATTACGTTGGTCAGAGAGAACATCCAGTATTTTGAGTTGCTGTACTCGTTAAGAGAGGTAGCTCTGGAACCGCCTTAGGGACACCAAGGATTGACCTTAATTAATGAAGGGGAAGAGTGGAAGGGAGGGGCAGCTGCAGAATAAGGGTTGCTAGCTGCACATTTGAGCAGACTTGATAGACCTTTAGGCCTTTATCTGCTGGCAAATTTCGTATGTTCGTATTGACCTGTGTTGGCTAACTGTCTGAGAAGGAGATCATGTCTGACAATATCAAAGGCTTTGGTGAGGTCAGTGAAGGTTACCCCCACCAAGAGCCCCTGATCTAATGCCTTGTGGATAAAGCCAGTGAACTCCACTAGTGCCGTCACAGTGCTGCGCCATTTCCAAAAGCCATGTTGTTGACTACGTGGCAGACTGTACTTTTCAAGATGGTCAACGAGCTGGTCATAGACTATCCTCTCAAGCGCTTTGGAGAGGGAAGGGAGGATAGAGATAGGCCGGTAGTTGGAGTGAATAATTCTGTCCCCACTTTTGAAGACTGGCATTACTATCACTTTTTTCCAGATCTGAGGGAATTTGCTGGTTATAAGTGATAGGCTAAGGATTTTGATGAGTGAGTAGAGTAGTTTGTCAAGGGTAAGCTCAACTAATCTCAGGTGGAGCATGTCCCCACTGGTTCTTGTTTTCCCTAGTACTTGCATTGGATATGTTTTGGCCTCAGATTTGGTGATGACTTTGAAGTAGAGAGGGGGAGTTGAGTTGAATTCAGATGAGGAGGTGTGAGAAGTTTTATCGACTGGTGGGAAAACAGAAGAAGCAAGAGAGAGCAGGCAGAACACCAGGAGGAAGGAGCTGCTGGTATAACTAAACTTCTCTACTGGGACATTCAATTTAGGGTAAAAAAAAAAAGTTAGTGTGCTTGTCAGAGTTAGTTGAAGTGAATTATTATCTATGTATCTGTTATCTGTGTAGTTATCTAAGTGCTTGTCACAGGTGACTGAAGGGAATCGTTATATGTGAAATTAACTAAGTGTAGAAAGAGTTGTAAAGTAGGGGGAGGGGCTTAGCTAGAAGGAGCCAGGTTAAAACCTGATTTAAACACTGCCCTATATAGCTTCTACCAGAGAGCAGGCAGAACACCAGGAGGAAGGAGCTGCTGGTATTACTAAACTGCTCTACTGGGACTACATTGCAATCCTTCCCTCCCTTCCCCTCCGCTCCACCCCCAAGGCAGTTCTACTTTTATAGGCACAGGATTTGACTGACAACAGGAACGTCCTGTTTGGGAGCAGGAAGTAAGTGGTCACATAGCCACCAAAGACTCACCATCCTAGAAGGATAAGAGTAGCTCTCTGTCCCCCTCTAGCTGCTGGAGGTCTGACTCTGAGCAAGTACGGAGACTACTGAGAAATATAGGAACTTCTTGTCTCACAACAGGAAGATCAGGAGCTTAAAGGGCACAGAGGCAGTAAGTAAGTAGGGAGAAAAAAAAACAGAGGAAAGAGTAAGTATTCCAAACAACAGTTGGGGCTGGGGGCCAGAAATAAGACATGATGAGAGTGGTGCAGTGCAGTGGCTGTGGAGCAGCAGTCTTCCGGGAGATGTTCTGGAGGATGCGGCGTTGTCCCATCTCCAGGCACCTCTCTGGGCTGAGGGAGGAGGTTGCTCATCTCCAGGCTGAGTTGGCCAGGATTTGTGGGACCTCCTTTCCCACCCAGGGCCCACGAGGGCCACTGCCGTTGCCTCAGAGGTTGCCAAGAAAGAGGAGTGGTTGGACCACAGTGGGCTCAGAGAGGGTGAGGGTGGTGGAACAGAGGTGCATCCCTCCAGTTATACCTCTCCACAATTCCTATACCATTCTGTAAAAGTGTGGTTCCTCTATGGAGGCACCCACAGTGGAGACCAAGGAGGATGCTGGGAACCTCCTCAAAGGTGACCCACAGGAGGGTGGCATAGGACCCCACAGGGGAAGGAAACAACTCCTGGTGGGGGACTCCATTGTTAGGATGGTAGAACTGGGGGAGGAAGGGGAGAGGGAGCTAAGGTGCCTGCCTGGTGCCATGGCTTGGAGGGACATGGAGTGAATCCTCAGGCTCACAGGAGCAGCTGCACAGGGGAGGGAGCTGGATGTCATTGTCCACCTAGGGACAAATGACCTGACTAAGAAAGGGATCAGAGCAGTGCAGGAAGCATTTGTGGAGATGGGGAGGGGCCTTAGACAAGTAGCATGGACGGTAACCTTCTCAGAGGTGCTGCCTGTCTATGGCAGAGGTTAGCATACCTCTCAATCATTTGTCCCCCAAATGTGGAACATTGCCTGTCAAAATGTGGAACAAATGAGCAAAATGCAGAACACTTAATCAAATCTCTACCTAAGGAGCACAAAACACTGTTAAAATGTTGCATTTATGTTCAGAAAGTATGTTATTAATTGAATAATTTATTTTTTCCATCATTTACTATGGATTTTTGTTTTAAAATGTTGACTTTGAATGTGGAACAAGTCCTCACAATGTGGAACAGGGAGCTTTTTTGAAGTAAAATGAGGAATGTTCCTCATAATGTGGTACAGTTGAGAGGTATGCGGGTGAGGCTAGGGTGCTGTACACCATGGGATTCAATCAGTGGGTGAAAAACTGGTGCAGAGCTCAGGGATTTGGCTTCATTGGGGACTGGGGGTCCACCTGGAGGGATGCAGGCCTATACTGGCATGATGGTCTGCATCTGTCCAGGAGGGGAACCAGAATCCTAGGTGATAGGTTTAAATGTTTCATTGGCAAGCATGTAAACTAGCCAAGGGGGGGAGGCACTGGAGAGGAGCAGGGAAATCCTAGCCCTCCCCCAAAAATCAGGGTACTAAGTGAGGTAGACACCAACAAAGAGGTGTCAATAGGTACAAGGGCAGGGGTAAATGGAGAAAATGACAAATGCACTAAGGGCAGGGATGGGGCAGAAAGGGGTAAGGCCATCAAGAAATGGAGGGTAATGAGTACCAACACCCATAGTCTGGGCAGAAAGCTCCCTGAACTGGTGGCCTTGATGGAAGAGGGATGGCTGGATATTGTAGCAGTCACAGAAACAAGGTACACAGAGAACCATGACTGGGATGTTAACATACCAGGGTACACAACCTACAGGAGAGACAGGGAGGGGAGAAGAGAGGGCGGAGTAGCTCTCTATGTAAGGGAAGGGATAAAAGCCACTGAACAAAAGAGTAAACAGGGAGGAGAGGAGGCACTGTGGGTCACCTTAGAGATTGGAAATGGCACCACAATCTGCACAGGGGTTGCATACAGACCCCCATGTCAGGAGGAGGGAATGGACAAGGATATGATAGAAGCCATACTTATGATGGCAGAGAAAGAGGAGATACTGTTGATGGGGGACCTTAATATGCCAGATGTTAGCTGGAGTACATTTACTACAGCCACATCCAAAAGCAGGGCCATTGTCAATGCCCTTCAGGTGGCATGCCTCAGACAGCTAGTTTTGGAACCTACTCATGAGGGAGCGATCTTAGACCTCATACTCTCAAATGGGGACAGTGAGAGGATCTCAGATCTAGAAGTGGTTAGCCATTTGGGAACAAGTGACCACCAAACAATGTGGTTCACGATAAACTCAGCTACAGAGTCAAGCCATACAAAAGTGAGGGTTCTGCACTTCAAGAGGGCTGACTTTGGCAAGATGGGAGAGTGCCTTAGAAAAGCACTAGCAAGCAGGCTAGAAGGAGGGGTGGAGCAACAATGGGGAAACATCAAAACTGCCATCACAGAGGCAACAGGCCTTTGTGTGAAGCAAATAAACAAATCAAAATGAAAGAAAAAGCCACTGTGGTTCTCAAAAGATGTGGTGGCGAAGGTTAGGGAGAAAAAGATAGCATTTAGGAAGTATAAGGAAACACAGAAGAAGCAGGACAGAGAACTGTACCATTTAAGGCAGAAGGAAGCAGAGAGGCTAGTTAGAATAGCAAAGGCCCAAACTGAGGAAAATATAGCCAACTCGGTTAAGAAGGGGGATAAAACCTTTTATAGGTATATCAGGGAGCGTAGAAAGACAAAGGGAGGGATAGTGAGGCTGAATAGAATGGACCATGGGTGGGCAGAGAGGGAGAGGGAAAAAGCAGGGATACTGAATGAATACTTCTGTTCAATATTCACAAAAGAGGAGAAGGGAGGTGCCTAATCCAATTAACAGAAGCACTCTGAATAAAGGGATCAATCCCAGTCCTTTCACAGAGGAAAGGGTTCTGAAAGAACTCCTAAAACATAAGGTGGACAAAGCAATGGGGCCAGATGGAATTTGCCCCAGAATTCTAAAAGAATTAAGGAGAGAACTAGTGACACCACTGACTACCATTTTTAACAAATCATGGGGGGATGGTGTGATACATGAGGACTGGAGGAAGGTGGATGTGATGCCCCTTCACAAAAGTGAAAGCAAGACAGAGGCAGGAAACTACAGATCTGTCAGTTTGACCTCTGTGGTAGGGAAAGTGATGGAATCACTTCTAAAGGAAAGAACTGTTGTGCACCTAGAGGCCAGTGGGGCACAGGACCCAAGGCAGCATGGGTTCACAGTGGGAAGGTCATGTCAGATGAATCTAATTGATTTCTTTGACTGGCTGACCAAAGTAGTAGACCAGGGAGGGGCTGTGGACATGGCCTACCTAGACTTTAGCAAGGCATTTGACACAGTCCCACACAAATGATTGTCAAATTAACCAGCCTGGGAGTGGGTCCCAGGGTGGCAGCCTGGGTAAAACATTGGCTGGAAAACAGGACACAGAAGGTAATTGTAAATGGAGTCCACTCTGAAGAAAGAGGGGTTACTAGTGGTGTACCTCAGGGTTCAGTACTGGGCCCAGTCCTTTTTAGTATCTTTATAAGTGGCATTGCAGAGGGATTGGAAGGAAAAGTATGCCTCTTTGCAGATGACACAAAGATCTGCAACAGGGTTGGTACTCAAGGAGGCGTGGAAAGGATGAGAAGGGACTTGGCAAGGTTGGAGGAACGGTCAGAAGTATGGCAGCTTGGATTCAATGCAAAGAAGTGCAAAATTATGCACCTGGGAAACAAAAACCCTAGGGAAGATTACACAATGGGGGGTAGTAACAACAACAAAAATGGAAAGGAACCTGGGGTAATCATATCGGATGACCTTAAGGTTGGCAAGCAGTGTGAGAAGGCGATAGGGAGGGCTGGGGGATACTGGGATGTACAGGGAGAGGCATCACCAGCAGAAAACAGAAGTTGTTATCCCCCTGTACAGACAGTTGGTGAGACCCCACCTGGAGTACTGCATCCAGTTCTGGAGACCCCATCTCCGCAAGGACATAGACAGGATGGAGGCAGTTCAGAGGAGGGTAACTAAAATGGTGCAGGGTCTGCAAGAGAAGCCATATGAGAAGAGACTAAAGGAGTTTAAGATGTATACCCTTGAGAAAAGAAGGGAGAGGGGGTACATGATAGAAATGTTTAAGTGCCTCAGTGGAATCAGCAAAGTCCAAGAGGGTAGCATCTTTCAGAAAAAGGGATGTGCAAGAACAAGGGGACACAATTAGAAGATAGAGGGGGGATGGCTCAGGAGCAATGTGAGGAAGTATTTTTTCACAGAGAGGTTGGTGGACACATGGAACAGCCTTCCTGAGGAGGTTGTGGGGTCTAAAACTGTGGGAGAATTCAAGAATGCATGGGACAGACATAAGGCAATTTTTGTGGGGGGTAGGAAGAAATAGGCTGGTGGTTAAATAGGATCTGCAGCTTATCCTCTAGGTAGGAAAATGGGCAGACTAGGTGGGCCAAGTGGTCCTTATGTGCTGTCAAAGTCTATGTTTCAAGAGCAAGTTGCAAGCAGGAGATGCTGGTCAGACAACAGGGCTTTGCATGACTAAGAGATACTTCTGCAGGGACTTTTATTTTTACTCTGTCTGTCGACTGCCTGCATTTAAGCAGCACTTTTTTTTACTCAGTGGCAGTACAGCAGTTAATTTCTACTCTGCCAAGCTTCTGCCTGCCTTTTGAAAAGGTGAACACGGGCGGGGGAAACAGCTGAAGTTGCATTTTACTCTATATTGGCCTAGTGCATGCATTTTGAAAGTGTAAACTTTTCTTTTACTCTGGGGGACTCAGCATTTGTATTCAACTCTGTCAGGCCACTATCTGCATTTTGAAAAGTTAAGCATGCTTTTTAACTAGAGAGGTAGCTGCAGCTGTGTATAACTCTGTCAGGCTCTGGCAACTGCCTGCATTTTGAAAATGGGACTTTGAAGTTTTCTCATGGAAAAAAACTTGTCATGTGGTTCTCTTGCAATCTTTTTATTGTTGTTGTTTGGTTACTGCTTTTGGTTACTGTAACACTCCTGCCATGATTTTGTACCCGTTGATTATACCCGCCAAGACCAGGTTCTGACAAATGAAGAGCCAGAACTGGTCAGACCTATTTTATAAATATTATCAATAAAACAAGAAGCTGAAACATTACAGAAAGAATAATTCCATCCAGAATATTTTTAAATGAAAATGTTAAAAAAAACACTGACACACATGCCTGTGGCTAAATCTAGATGAAGTTATTGTACCTCAAAGAAATATCTGACACATTTGTCTCCTTGCTGTTACAAAATACTAATAAAGTATAGTATCCATTTTTATTCGGCAGGAGAATTGAGTGCAATGAGAGTTGGAGTCAGCAATTATCACTTATGAAATACCAGCTGTGTCACACAACAGAGAAGCTACATCAGTATCCTGAGTGTAGCAGGAGTTTCCACAACCTCCATCTCATTCCTGTACAACAGATTCATGAAAAAGAAAGGAAGTATAAATGTACTGAATACAACAAGAGGCTTGCTGCAAAGGAAAATCTGATTAATCATCACTTGGCTCACATGGGGGAGAAACCATATCAGTGTGCTGAATGTGACCAGAGGTTTGCCCATAAACAGAATCTAATAAGACATCAGCTGCTTTACATGGGGCAGAAAGCATATAAATGCATTGAATGTAACAAGAGTTTTACTACACAGAGTAGCTTCATAAGAAATCAGCAGCTTCACTCAGTGCAGAAACCATATAAATGTGCTGACTACAACAATAGGTTTGCCCTTAAACAACATCTAATAACAAATCATTGAGTTCACACAGGGCAGAAACCATATAAATATACTGAATGCAACAAGGGTTTTACACAACAGAGTGGCCTCAAAGCACATAAGCAATTTCACACAGGGCAGAAACCATACATGCTGATTGAAATAGCCACCCCTAGTGATTACAGTGTGCTGCGTACAGAGAGACACAAAATCATGAAATACCAAGATATGCAGTCAGAAACCAAACTTGATGTGGAATAAGGACACACAAATTGTTCCAGTAGTGCTTGGAGCAATGGGACTAATCAAAAAGAACTTTCAGGCACATTTAAATATGCTACCAATACTTGTGACACCTTATGAACTTCAAAAAGAAGCCATTTTGGGGACATTGCGTGTGCTGAAAAGAGCGCTCTCAGCAAACATCAAAGATTAATACAGTACTAATTTCTTGAGTTTTGAATATGCCCTGGCTAAAGAATGGGGTCCATTCTTGCCACGGTATTAGAAATCCCTAAACATTTGGAGACACTAACCCCGAGAAAAAACATAAATGCACTGACTTTAACAAGAGTTTCACTGCAGGGAGTAGTCACATAACACATCAGCGACTTCACACAGGGCAGAAACCATATAAATGTATTGTATGTAACGAAGAGTTTTACTGCACAGAGTAATCTCATAACACATCAGCAACTTCCTTAGTGTAGCATGAATTGACTACAAGAAAGAATCTGACAGCATCCCACGCTCCTGGATCACGGAGTTTTTAAAGATCTACAGGATACATCCTACACTGATAAACTTCATCACAACCACTATGAGAAAGTGGCAAACTACCCTGCAATTAAACCACGAGAAAGGTCAAATCACCATCCCAAATATAAACATCCAACGAGGGATATTTCAAGGCAACACCTTGTCACCACTTCTGTTTTGCTTTGCCCTCAATCCATTAAGTTGACTAATAAACAACCTCGGCTATGGATACAGCTTGAACCCCAGAAATAAAAACAATCAACAGCTAACATCTCGTCTCCTCTTTGTAGATGACCTAAAGCTTTATAGTTCATCCAACAAACACCTGAAAGCACAACTACAAATCGTTAAGACATTCTTTGATATACAGGTGACATTTGGCTTAGACAAATATGCCAAAGCAACATTTATAGCGGGAAAGTTAACTATAAAGAAAACATTGACCTGGCGGAGGGCTGTGACATAAAAGAACTTGAGCAAGAGCGAGTGTATAAATACCTGGGAATAGAGGAAGGAGCAACAACACAACATGTAAAAATGAGAGCAAAAATAAGCAAGGTATATTTTAGAAGGTTAAAGCTCATACTGAAAACTGCTTTGACAACACAAAATAAAGTGCAAGCTATAAACCAGCTCACCCTTCCAGTGATATCATACAGCTTTGGTGTGATAGACTGGCCACAGAAAGTGTTGCACCAGCTAGGTATAAAAACAAGAAAACTGCTTCATGCTCACCAGTTAATATATAAAAACCATTGCATGCCAAGATTATACATCCCAAGGTCAGAGGGAGGCATGAGCCTCCTTGAGATTGATTATACACATATAGATCCACAATAGTGGAGCTACATACATAGCTTCTGACATCCTTGGACCCACATATAGTCAAGTTCCTGCATCATGAAGTAAATAAGCATAAAATGACTTCACTCATCAAATTATGAGAAGCCTTCAGGAAGATAGCGGAGATGGATGTTAATACATTAGTAGATAAGGAACAACCAGCAACAGAAAGTGCAAAGAATCAGAAAAAGGAGTATAAGGACAAAGATCAACAGAAAAGAAAAAACAACTGGAAAGCACATAATTATAGTGGAAAAGACAGGGAGCTACTGGAACAACCACAGGTTGATCAAGCACTGACTCATGAGTAGTTAAAAAGAGGTGAATTTAGGTCACAAGATGAGAGACTGATAATGGCAGCCCAAGACTTTGCACAAGATGGTTCACAAAATCCATAGAAAAAACAGGAGGAACAGACTAGTGCAGGTTCTGTAGTACAGAATTAGAAACAGTTGCACATCTCTTGGCTGGATGCGAAGTACTCATGGCAGAAGGCCGGTATACCGAAAGACATAACAACGTAGCAAGACTGATCCACTGGAAACTGTGCAGACACTATAACATACAGGTAGCAGAGAGACACTGGAAACATGAATCACAAAGAATCACAGAGAATGAAGAAGTAATGATCACATGGGATCACCCAATACCAACAGCCAAGAAAGTGGAAGCGAGAAAACACGATATTGTAATACAAAAAAAGAGAACAAAGGTAGCATTGCTGATTGAAATAGCCACCCCTAGTGACTACAGTGTCCTGCGTACAGAGAGACACAAAATCATGAAATATCAAGATATGCAGTCGGAAACCAAACTGATGTGGAATAAGGACACACAAATTGTTCCAATAGTACTTGAAGCAACGAGACTTATCAAAAAGAACTTTGAGGCACATTTAAATGTGCTACTAATACTTGTGACACCTCATGAACATCAAAAAGAAGCCATCCTGGGAATAAATTAAGGAAACTGAATATTTTTTGGTAAAAATAGAACTAATTTGGAGCAGGTGCAATGTTTTAGATATCTGGAAATGAACTTGGACTCAAATTTAACATTTTCAGATCGTATAATGACTTTAACAAAATCAGTAAATCAAAAACTAGGGGTTTTATTTAGACTACAGAATGTGTTAACCTTACAAGCTAGGAAACATGTAGCCCAAAGTATACTACTTTCACAATTGAATTATAATTCATTTTTGTTTACAACTTTGTCTAAACATGTGTTAAATAATTTAACAATGGCATATCACTGTATTTGTAGATTTGTTTACAGATTGCCTTATAGTACACATCATTGTACTTTATATCAAGATTCAGGGTTCCTACCACCAAATTTAAGTTCCATTTACTCTCTTTGTTGTAAAACATATAATGTATTGAGACAAAAAAATCTCTCCCCCTTGTATTCTCTGATATCTGTAAGGGAAGCTCCGAGAAATTTGAGATCACATTTTCTTTCTTGTTTATATTTGAAAATCACTAAAACTAAAATGGGTGCTCAAGCTTTTTCTATCCAAGCACCAAAATATTGGAATGATCTTCCAAATGAATTTAGAACTTTGAGTAGTCATAATGTATTCCTAAAGAAATTGAAGCATCACTTGTTGAGTAGCTTGCAATGTCACTGCCATTTTAAATAATTGTATTATATTGTTTGTCTAATATGTCATGTATTTGTATTTTTTGTATTAAGTGAATGTAAAAGTTATCTTTTTGTATAACATCTTGTGACTGTTTTACAGTCTCGGGTCGCATATGTAAAAGGGTTTTGGCTCGTATATTTACCCAGTTAACAAAAGAAATAAAATTTAAAAAAATGTTGGGTGTGCTGAGAAGAGTGCTCTCAGCAAACGACAAAGACTAATACAGTACTAATTCTGAGTTTTGACTATGCCCTGGTTAAAGAATGGGGTCCATTCTTGTCACAGTATCAGAAGTCCCTAAACATTTGGAGACGCAAACCCGAGATAAAGATCACATGGGATCACCCAATACCAACTGCCAAGAAAGTGGAAGCAAGAAAACCAGATATTGTAATACAAGAAAAAAGAACAAAGGTAGCATTGCGGATTGAAATAGCTCCCTTCCCCAGTGACTACCGTGTCCTGTGTACAGAGAGGCACAAAATCATGAAATGCCAAGATATGCAATCAGAAACCAAACTGATGTGGAATAAGAACACACAAATTATTCCAATAGTGCTTGAAGCAATGGGACTAATCAAAAAGAACTTTCAGGCACATTTAAATATTTTATTTATTTATTTATTTAGATTTTGATGACTGGGTAAACCCACTGAGACCACTGGTCCCTTTTTCAGGGGTGACCCAGGGTTAAATTACATACACCAATATTACATACATCAGACAGTAGCACAAGGATTAGAAGTGAGACAGCATCAATTGGAGAGACAGTAATTACAGGTAGACAAATCCGGTGGAGCAACTGTAACAATACAGAGTTAGTAGGGGTCACAGTTCAGCCATTTGACAACAGGGCATGAGAGAAACATTAGGTCTTGTAGGAGAAAGGAAGACTAGCGAGTGCAGCCACGTAGGCTAAGTTCCAGCAGGTAGACCTTAAGGCCAGCCTTGAATCCTTGCAGATAGGGCTTCTCAACCAGATTAGCCAGAAGCGTGTTCCACATGTATGGGACAGCGTAAGAGAAAGAATGCTTACCCGAGTTGGTGCATATTTGGGGGTTGGTTAGGGGCCAGCTGGATGAAGACCTCATTTCTCTGCTTTGTACTCTGGGGTTTAGCAACCTGCAGAAGTGAGGAGGATGGTTGGCGGTGGTGAGTTTATGAGTCAGGCAGAAGGTGGAGTAGGCCAGTTTATGGCGTAAGGTCGGCCAGTAGAGGTCTGCAAAGGCCTCACAGTGATGTCTCCTAGGAGGAGAGTTTGTGGCAAAGCGTGCAACTCTGTGGTAAAGTACCATTAGATTTTTGAGTCCCCCTTCTCATAGGAACTGCAGTAGGGGGGCCCCATAGAAGAGGCAAGGGAGAAGTGTGCAATTTGAGATTGCACGCTGAGCCACATCAGTGAGGGAGTTTCCCAGTCGGTAGAGAAGTCCTAGTCTCTGGTGGATTGACTAGGTTAATGAGTCGATGTGGGGCTTGTAGGACAGTTCATGGTCAAGAAGTATCCCCAGGTATTTGATCCTGTCGAGGACCTCGACCCGCTTTCCCTGGTTCATTTTAAGCTGGAGAAGGTCACTCCTATCCGGGCCGAGGCATCTGCGCCCAAACAGGACAGCCTTCATTTTCTCCTCATTCAGTGGTAGAGAGTTGGCAGAGAACCAGGCTTCAAGTGTAGTGAGACTAGATTGGAGTTTAGCAGTGATGACACTGGATACCGGGTCACTGTAGTAGACAACAGTGTCATCAGCATAAATGATGAGATTGCTCAGCCCACGAGCCAACTCTGTGTCATTGACAAAGAGAGTAAAGAGCAAGGGGCCCAGGATTGAACCCTGGGGTACCCCTGAGACCACTGGATGGACGCTGGACTGCATTCCCCTCCAGGTGACATTCTGACTTCTGTTTAGTAGGTAGCTCTCAAACCAGGAGTGGGAGAGACCATCTAGACCAAGGAGGCGAAGTTTGGTGAGCAGCAGGCTGTGGTTGACTAAGTCAAAAGCCTTTGATAAGTTGATAAATAGGGCTCCAGTGAGGGAGCCTTAGTTCATGGCATCAAGAGCATCAGATGTGAGCAAGAGGAGGGCCATGTCAGTACCGTGGCCTTTCCTGAAGCCATGTTGAATATCGGCTAGGAGGGAGTGAAGCTCTAGGTAGTCATGTAGCTGGTTGTTGACCAGTCTCCTGAACTTTCACGAGAGGGAAGAGGGTGGAAATGGGTCTAAAATTCCCCACTCTGTCCTTAGGCCCTTTTTTGTGAACCGGGACTATGGTGCCTACTTTCCATTTACTCAGGACCATGCCCTCAAGGAAGAATCTGTTGATGAGCCAAGTGATGGAGAGGGCAATGACAGGGGCAGCAGCCCTCAGCAGTCTAGGTTCAAGCAGATCATGTCCTGGTGAGGAATCAGGGTTAATCCTGAGCAGGAGGGGCAGTACTTCAGGAGGTTTGATGAGTTTGAGGTGAAACTGGGGTCATGCATTTTCCCAGGTGGTGTCACCAGAGAGGGGATCGCCAGGTGGATATGGGGAGAGGGTCCACCTGGGTTGGAGAAGGAGACATTGAAGGCCTCCTTTACTATGGAGGGGGTCATTAGTCAAGGTGTCTCCAATGAGCATAGCTCCATCCTGTGCAGGGGAGGCACCCATAGAAACATAGAATTTGATGGCATATAAGGACCACTTGGCCCACCCAGTCTGCCCATTTCCTTACCTACTGGATAAGCTCCAGATCCTAGTTAACCAGCAGCCTACTTCTTCCTACCCCAACCCCCTAGAATTGCCTTATGACTGTCCCATGCATGCTTGAATTCCACCACTGTTTTTGACTCCACAACCTCCTCCGGAAGACCGTTCCATGCATCCACAACCCTCTCTGTGAAAAAATACTTCCTTAAATTACCTCTGAGCTGCTCCCCATCTTCAAATTGTGCCCCCATGTTCTTGCACACCTCTTTTTTTGAAAGATGCTACCCTCTTGGACTTTGTTGATTCCCTTGAGGTACTTGAAAGTTTCTATCATGTCCCCCTTTCCTCCCTTTCCTCAAGGCTATACATATTAAGCTTCTTAAGTCTCTCTTCATATGTCTTCCGGTGCAGACCCTGCACCATTTTAGTTGCCCTCCTCTGGACAGCTTCCATCCTGTCTATGTCTTTGTGGAGATTGGGTCTACAGAACTGCACGCAGTACTCCAGATGGGGTCTCACCAGCTGTCTGTACAGAGGGATAATAACTTCCTGTTTTCTACTGGTGATGCCTCTCCCTATGCATCCCAGTACCCCCCCAGCCCTCCTTGCTGCCTTTGCTGTCTTGCTACCCTTAAGTAACAGGTTAATTTGGCTCCAGAATTTCTTGGAGTGCTACTAATATTTGTGACACCTTATGAACTTTAAAAGGAAGTCATCTTGGGGACATTGTGAAGAGCGATCTCAGCAAATATCAAAGACTAATACAGTACTGATTACCTGAGTTTTGAATATGCCCTCGCTTAAGAATGGGGTTCATTCTTGTCACAGTACCAGAGATCCCTGAACATTTAGAGACACTAACCCCTCAAGATAAAAACAAGAAAACTACTTCATGCCTACCAGGTAATGTACAAAAAACAGTGCATGCCAAGATTATACATTCCAGTGTCTAAGGGAGGCATGGCCGTCCTCAAGTCTGATTACACATACAGGTCCACAATAGTGGGACTGCATACATACATACATACAGACAGACATCCTTGGACACAAACATAGTTAAGGTCCTGCATCATGAAGAAAATAAGCCTATGATGACTTCACTCATCAAATTAGGAGACGCCTTCAGGAGAGTAGCAGAGATGGATATTAATCCACTAGTAGATAAAGAACAGCCAGCAACAGAAAGTGCAAAGAATCAGAAAAAGGAATATAAGGACAAAGACCAACAGAAAAGAAAGAACAACTGGAAAACTCATAATTATAGTGGAAGATACAGGGAGCTATTGGAACAACCACAGGTCAATCAAGCCCTGATCCATGAGTGGTTAAAAAGAGGTGAATTTAAGTCCCCAGATGAGAGACTGATAATGGCATCCCAAGGGGTTAGGTATAGAAGCCCGACACTCATAATATTGTCAAATGCAAGCCCAACACCTCAACCCTGATAATTAAAATGCAAACAAGCACTTGATACCAACTTGACAAAATCCTGACTTTCAGCAACATTAAGGAGGAAGTTCATTGTTGCAGAAAAAAGTAAATAGCCCCCTATCTATTCCAACTATACAGCTGATTGGCAGCACAACACAGTTGTAAACAACAGAGGTAGAAGACTAGGTTTGCTGGCCAAGGCACCTAGCTTCACCTGAGCTCTTTCTTACCAGAGCAAGGGGAAAAGGATTAAGACTTCTTTTGGCTAAGCAGATTTACGGTGTGGTGTTGTTTTTATTTTTTACTCACAGGGATTGCTACTGTTTGTTGCTAACATTTCATTGTTTTATTTTTCTCTGTAGCAAAGTGTTTCTTACAGCGTATATCTTCTCTGAAATTATTACAGGTGGTGTTTTACAGGTTTTACAGTTTTATCTAACATTAGGATAAGCTTTCAGGGTTACTGCATTTGTTGTTGACTGATTGTTTCTGCTCTGACCTCCTGCGGGTGGCAGGCGGTGGATGCTGTCGCCGCCGCCGCTGGGGGAGGGTGGAGGGGTCTTGGTGGGTGGGGGGACACTAGACACCAGGGAGATGTTTGGGGGGTTGTGATGTGACATTCTGCCCGCTGATCGGGCTTTACGTCCACTGACCACCAGGGAGCTATTCGGTTGGGGGGAGGGTTACATTCCTGCCCATGACCGGGCACTGGGGCTCATATATTGCCCTGCCCGCTACCGGGCTGTGGGACATGTGTGTGGGGGTTTGCGACTGTACTGCCCGCGATCGGGCTGTGGGATATGTGTGGGGGTTCATGTGACCTGTACTGCCCACTTATCGGGCTGTGGGATATGTGGGGTTTCATGTAACTGTGATGCCCGCGATCGGGTTGCATTGTGCGTCGTGTCCCAGACGGCCGTTGCCTGGCAGGGGTGGCCAGAGCAAGTCCCGGGATCGGCGCATTTCAATGAAATGGCATGCAAATGGGGCTATAAATAGATGCAAATGCCCCCGTGTCTTGCATAAATTATGGCCCCATTTGCATGTCACCTTTGAATATCGGAATTGAGCATGGCGAAGTGGTACTTGCGCCACCTCAAGTTTAATGCTCAACTCTGGCAACTTATGTGGCGAGTTCCATATACTTCACGCGAAAGAAGTGAGTTGGGGTGATATTCAGCGAGTTGCTCAGCCGCAACTCCCTTGAATATCACTCGCCACACCCCTGCGCAACTATTTTGAGCAGCGTGAGGGCTTGCGCCTCAGAATGGCGTAGTTTGAAAATCTGGGCCACAGTATACATTTGCTGAATACAAAATTAAATTAGCCCAACAGATTAAACTAATAGTGCATCATTTTGGTTCACAGGGCAGAAAACATCTACATCTGATGAATGTAACAGGTTTGCCTTGAAACAACACCTAACTGAACATCAGTTGGTTCAGACCCGGGGACTATATATGTGGCATTTCTGTGGCATATAGTTTTTAATCATTTATGCACTTTGTGCCATGAAAAGTATGGGACAACTCACATTATATATTTTAATCTTTTATTGCATATATGAGGCAGGTAGAGTTCATAAGACATTATAATGCAGCATTGTTTTCATTTTGATAACATTCTGTATTTTTGTTTACTGTGAAACAAAGAAAAACAACCTTCAAATGCTGTCCTCAGAATGTCTGCTATGTCTTTTGGTAAATATTGTATTGTGGACACTGCAACTGTGTTCTGCATCTGTGGCATCTGTAATGCAATTAATGCACGTAAGAGCCAAGTCACAGAAACATAGAATTTGACAGCAGATAATGACCGCTTGGCCACCTAGTCTGCCCATTTCCCTACCTGATGGATAAGCTGCAGGTCCTAGTTAACCAACAACCTATTCCTCCTACCTCCCACTAGAATTGCCTTATGTCTGTTCCATGCATTCTTGAATTTCCCCACTGTTCTTGACTCCACGACCTGCTCAGAAGGCTGTTCCATGCATCCACAACCCTTCCATGAAAAACCTTCCTCACATTACCTCTGTGCTGTCTACCCTCTATCTTCAAATTGTGCCCTCTTGTTATTGCACATCTTTTTCCGAAAGATGCTACCTCTTGGACTTTGTTAATTCCCTTTAGGTACTTGAAAGTTTCTATCATGTCTCCCTCCTCCTTTCCTTGAGGGTATACATATTAAGCTCCTTTAGTCTCTCTTCGTATTTCTTCTGGTGCATACCCTGTACCATTTGGCTGTCTCTCCTCTGGACAGCCTCCACTCTGTTTGTCTTTGCAAGATGAAGTCTGTAGAACTGCATGCAGTACTCCAAATGGGTCTCAGCAACTGTCTGTACAGAGGGATAACAACTTCCTGTTCTCTACTGTTGAAGCCTCTCCCTGTGCATCCAGTATCCCCAGCACTCCTTACTGCCTTCTCACATTGCTTTCCCACTTTTAGATCATCTGATATAGTTAATCCATGTCCCTTTCCATTTTTGTTGTTAATATCTTACTCCCATTCTGTACTCTTTCCTGGGATTTGTTTCCAGGTGCATTACCTGCACTTCTTTGCATTGAATCTGAGCTGCTATACATTTGACCATTCCTCCAACCTTGCCAAGACCCTTCTTATCCTTTCTATCCCACCTTGTGTATCAACCCTGTTGCAGATCTTTGTGTCATCTGCAAAGAAACATACTATTCCTTCCAGGTCTTCTGCATTGTCACTTACAAAGACATTAAAGAGGACTGGTCCCAGTACTGAACCCTGTGGTACCCCACTAGTAACCCTCCTTTCTTCACTGTGGACTCTGTTTACTATTACCCTTTGCATCCTGTTGTCCAGCCAATTTTTATCCAGGCTACCACCTTGGGATTCACTCCAAGGCTGGCTAACTTGTATATTAATCTTTTGTGGACTGTGTCAAATGCCTTGTTAAAATCTAGGTAGATCTTGTCCACAGCCCCTCCCTGATCTACTACTTTGGTCTCCCAGTCAAAGAAATCTATTAGATTCATCTGACACAACCTTCCCACTGTGAATCCACGCTGCCTTGGGTCCTGTGCCCCACTGGCATCTAGGTACTCAACAATTATTTCCTTCAGAAGTGATTCCATAATTTCCTACCACTGAGGTCAAACTAACTGGTCTGTAGTTTCCTACCTCTGCCCTGCTTCCACTTTTGTGAAGTAGAATCACATCCACCCTCCTCCAGTCCTCAGGTACCACCCCATCCTCCCATGATTTGTTAAACAGAGTAGTCAGTGGTGTCACTAGTTCTACCCTTAGTTCTTTTAGAATTCTGGGATGAATCCCATCAGGCCCCATTGCTTTGTCCACTGCCAGTTTTAAGAGTTCTTTCAGAACCCTTTCTTCTGTGAATGGACTGGTATCGACCCCCATCCAAAGTGTTTCTCTTGTTTGGTTTAGGTACTTCCCCTCCTCTTCCTTTTGTGAATACTGAGCAGAAATATTCATTCAGTATCTCTGCTTTTCACTGTCAACCTCTGCCCACATTCCATCCCTTTATTAAGCTTCAGTATCCCTCCCTTGGTTGTTCTTTGCTCCTAATGCACCTATAGAAGGTTTTATCACCCTTCATAAGAGAGTTGGCTATTTTTTCCTCAGTTTGGGCCTTTGATATTCTGACTGCCTTCCCTGCCTCCTCCTGCTTTAACTGATAAAGGTCTCTGCCCTGCTCCTTCTGTGTTTCTTATATTTCCTGAATGCTATCCTTTTCTCCTTAACCTTCCTTGCCATCTCTTTTGAGAACCATAATGTTTTTCCTTTGTTTTGTTTTTGTTGATTTGCTTCATACAGAGGCTTGTTGCCTCCATGATGGCTGTTTTGATTATTCTCCATTGTTCCTCCACCCTCTTCTTGCCCATTTGCTAGTGCTTTTCTGAGGCACTCTCCCATTTTCCTAAAGTCAGCCTCCTAAAGACCAATACTCTTGCTTTGTAGGACTTGACTCTATGGCTGTGTTTATTGTGAACCACACTGTTTGGTGGTTGCTTGTTCCCAGAAGGCTACCCACTTCTAAATCCAAGATCCTTTCTCCGTCCCCATTTGAGAGTGCCAGATCTAAGATTGCTCCTCCTCAGTGTGTTCTAATACTAGGTGTCTGAAGCATGCTCCTTGTAGGGCATCAAGAATGACCCTTTGGATGTGCTTAAGCAAAGGTACTCCAGTTAACATCTGGCATATTCAGGTCCCCATCAATGATCTCTCCTTCTTCTGCCATTCTAAGGATGCCTTCTAGCATTTCCTTGTCCATTCACTCCTCCTGAGATGGGGGTCTGTATACAACCCCCATGCAGATTGTGGTGCCATTTCCTGTCCCCAGGGTGATCCACAGTGCCTCATCTACTCCTTTATACTGTTTATTTCTGTTGCTTTGATCCTTCCCTTACATAAAGAACTACTTTTCCTCCTCTATTACCCTCCCTGTCCCTCCTGTAGACTGTGTATCCAGGTATGCTGACATTCCAGTCATGGTTCTCTGTGTACCATATTTCTGTGACTGCCACAATATCTAGGCAACCCTCTTCCATCAAGGCCTCTAGTTCTGGGAGCTTGTTAAACAGACTATGGGCATTGGTACTCATCACCCTCCATCTTTTGATGGCCTTACCCCTTTAGCCCCATCCAGTCTGCCTGCCTTTGCCTTTTTTTGCATTTACCCCTGTTCTGCTCCCTAATGCTTCTCTTCCTTGGTGTTTACCTCGCTAATTACTGTGTTTTGTGGGGAGGGTGTTTCCCGCTCCTTTCAGTGCCCTCCCTTGGCTAGTTTAAATGCTTGCCAATGAAGCATTTAAGCCCATCACCTAGGATCCTGGTTCCCCCGAACAGATGTAGACCATCGCACCAGTATAGGCCTGTATCCTCCATGTCATGCTCCAGTCCCAATGAAGCCCAAACCCTGAGCTCCACACCAGTTTTTCAGCCATTCATTGAATCCCAAGGTGTGGAGTACCCTGGCATCACCTTGCCATAGACAGGCAGCACCACCTGTCACTATCCATTGAGAATGGCAAGTTCCACTCGCCTCCAACAAGATTGAGGTAGAAAGGAAAGGTGCTAGAATATTGACCAGTTCCATAAAGAATGAGGTGTCTCTGCATTGGGCCCATATGTGACCCCAGGACTATATCAGACCTTTCTTGGGTACCAATCACAAAATATATCACCCTAGTGGTTCTCTAATACACTGAGCACACTTGAACATGAGGGCTTAACTATCAGAATAGTGACCCTTTGCTCTGCATGCTACTGCCTGTGGTATAAACCTGCCCTATATTGAGCCTCCTGAATATGCTTGCTTCAGAGTCTAGCAGGTGAGTCTCTTGCAAGAAGGAGATTTGTCCTTTAACCTGCTGTTGCTGCTTGAGTATTTTATATCTCTTGTTCTTAGTTGCTACCTTTAATATTCCACAAAATCACATTAAGAAAATTAACCATCTGGTTTGTTACCTCTAAAGTTGGCAAAAATAAGTCACTAAATGAAAAAGACAAATACCCTGCTGATACCATGATGCCCCACCCCTCCCCAATCCCATCCCCAATACACTGAACAACAGTAGTCTATAAAATGTAGAGAGGAACCTGGTAATTTCGACCCCCAATAACAAAGAACAGTCAGCCTTCCCATTTATTTAACCAGAGTAAATGTAAAATCAACCCTCCGTATGAACTCACCCCTCCAAATCATAATCTCTATGGCCTATGATTCCCAGCTGCCTCACTTGCCTCTGTCAGCTCTGTCTGTCTCCCTTAAACAGAGCGAGAGAAAAGAATAATAGGGAAGCCCTTCCTCCATCTGACAAACCCAGAATAAAGCACCCCTGATGATACTCCCCAGTTAGCCCTTCAGCAGAATATGTCGCTCTTCCATGGCCAGTCTGTTGTGGCGCAACAGTTCTTGCAAAATATTGGAGGAGAAAAGAACAGAAAAAGTGGCCTACAGTCATGAAAAGGGGAACAGCATCCAGGTCCCAATGTACAACCATCTCTGGGAAAGAGAAGAACTCCCAGTCTTAACCCCTTAGCAGACCCCCTGCTACATCCAGTGTTGGAATTAAGGAGTTGGTGATAATTAGTTGCTGTCCCAAATAGATATTGCATCTGAATTGAGCCAAATCAGGTGGTTAATACCCTTGATAAGCAAACAGGCAAAATACCGGTCCACCTTCGGGAGACCATGCCAAGCCCTTATACATGGATCCATCTGTATTGAAGCCCCAGGTCCACTGGTGTAGGAATTCCCACAGAAGAACTGAGTAATGCAGCGATACAGTCGGAACGGGGGCGTTGCATCGGCAAAACACCAAACCATAATGCAGGGTGCCAGAAAACAAGAAGATAAGGGGCAAGGTTCACACAAGTGCAAACTCAGATGAAACACCAAAACTCAGCAGAGGCCTCTGAATCAAAAATGGTAAGACGTCATCCTTGTTGCAATGTAAAATACTCATCTGTTGGTAAAGAGGTCAGGGAGCAATTTTTTCAGTGCTTCACCTGCTACTTCCACATCCTCAAAACTCTGCCAACAGCCAGATACTAAGACCTGCAGCCTAGTGGATATAACATCCAAAACAGATCTCGGCGGTTATCAGTTTTTAACAATCAGATGGAAAACTCCTTGCTTCAGTCGCACACTGAGCTAGGTAGGTCCTGAGAGGTGCAGGGTGTAGAGTCTTCCCACTTCACTTCTTGAATATCCTGCATCTTGGTGAGAAAGAACTGCTTCTCTTGATAATTAAGAAAGTGAAAAAATGGCCGGGGACTTGAGCCAGGGGGCGGAGAGGCCCCTGTCTGATGGGCTTCTTTCGATAGAATAGGAGGCACCATTTTGGGATGGGCCAGCCAGCTTTGTAGTAACTTCTATGTGAAAAGGACTGGTCAGACCCTTCCTCCTTCTCAGGTAAGCCGAAAATTAGCTCATTATTGCACCTCCACCTTCCTTCTAGATCCTCTAGTTTCTGCTCCAATTTGCTCATCTTTGCTGACAGCAGATAGGTTGGTCCAACCAGTCGGCTTTCTCTCCAAAGAGAAATGTGAGCTTCCATATCCCCAGTCTGTCTGACCAGCTCCTCCAAATTCTCGGCCATAGTTTTCTATATCAGCAGTCATAGACCTGAGCTCATCCCGGAATGGCTGAAATTCCTGGAGAAAATGCTGTAGGGTCAGCGGTGTTTGATCTGGGGCTCCTGAGCTCCTGCGCCCACCAGAAGAGGCCTGAGCCTTCAATTTTTACTTGATTTCATTGGCATAGGAGGAGGCGTGTGTTTGGGAAGTGCGGTCCTCATTTCTGCATCCATAACGGCTCTCCCTGATGCCTGCACTAACAGAACAGAGGTTCCTGCAAGATCCATTGTCGGTGGGTACACCCGGTTAGAAAAATTGATATTGACACCAAAATGAGAGAGACCCAATGGAGCTACTCAATGGCACTACCAGCCAGACTGTTGCATCACATGACTCTCACCACTGGGATCTCCTGCTGCCCTATGAGGAGTGCCATATCAGTGGAGTGGTGAGACTGAAAAGGATATACAGAACTAAGTCAGAGCGACCCCTGTGGGGTCCTCAGCACCCAAGTTCTCCCACATGGCTGAAATTTAGGCCCAAAGAGGAAGATAAAGTAAAGTTGGTGGAATGGAGTGGGGATATGAGAATTGACCCCAAAGGTCCTTCTTGTTGCTGGGGTTTCTCAGGAGATGGATAAGGTGAGAGAGCAAATATCTGTGCCCGTGAGCCAAATTTGGAAAGGTGAAAGTGCAAGGGCAAATGCTTGACTCTGATAAGGGTACTTTGGCTCTACTAATAGAAAATACTAATGTTGTAGAAGCTGCCTGAATACCTGAGGCTTTGGTGGCAGAGAGACTGTCCAAGGCCCTGCCCATTGTAACTATATTTAGTGTGACTTCTTCGGGGAACAGGAAAGATATCTGGGCTTTCACCAGTAACCCCCAAAAATGAGAGACCTCAACCTGGTCATGTGCCAGTGGCTTTGGACTCATCACCAATAGTGAGGATGACTTTGAGACATGGATGGAATGTGCCATCCCTTTAGTGCAGGATTGGCAGTGCTTGGGAATTGAGAAAAGGAAGTGCTTGCTGGAGATCCTTCATGGGCCTGTCCTAGAAGTCATTAATTCCTAATGTGTCACGGACCCTGATGCCCAGCCCAGGTGTACCTGACATCTTTAGAAAGCATTTTAGTAACCTAGAGTCCTGTGAGGACCTTATGTGGAAGTTCAAAACTACCCATCAATGGGAAGGGTAACCCTTGTCTGCTTTTCTAATTGGGGTAGAGAGAGTGCTACAAAGGGTGTTTAGGAAAAGGGAGTGGCAGCTCAAGATTAGAATCCTGTGAGGTTAGAGCATGTGGTATAAGCTGGTTGTTACTCCACTCTGCTACTGCTTCAGTTACACCTTGCAGATAGGAAGAGCACCCCCTCACTGAGCACTGGTGTGGGAGGAGACAGAGGATGAGCAAGGGCAATGGGGGATGCAGAGGGCCTCAGCAGCCGCTACTCAGGTAGGAAGAGAGACACCTCCGTGAGATAAAGGAGCTAAAACTCGAGTGAGTGTAAGGATGTGGTTGCATCTGACAACTGTCGATGAATCAGTGGTTAGCTGAACCCCAGCGGGTAAGTGTGATGGTCCCTAGCACATGCCCCACAACTTCTGATACTGGGCCCTTGGCAAAAGCACCATACAGAAGTCGGGTTTAAATCTCAGATGTATGAGCTGGCTAGAAGGGTGACTGAGGTGGAGAGGTCTGGTATGTCAGTTATGGCCCAGAGGGCCTTGTACTGGAGCCTTGTAGTTCTAGCTCCCGGGTGTTAGTCTGAGGAACAAGCCCTACTATGTCAAACAGGTAGCAGCACCAGGAGGTCATTATACGCCATTGTTGTGGGAGTGAGTGTCATATAAAGATGGATGTAGGATGCCCATGAACAGCATCCTAACTTGAGATAGCCACCCGAGAACCCAGGCCAGAACCAGGGAAACTACAGAGGGGCCCAGTAAGGAGCGCACTGGAGCCCTGGCAGGTTCAGCACCATTGCTCAAATGAGAACCTCTGCAGCTAAAACCACCACATCTGCCTCAGTTGACATGTGAAGTTGGTGGGCCATCGACTGAAACTGAAGTCACAATCAATGGGATTCCTACACAAGGTGTTTTGAATAGCAGTTCCCAAGTTATCATAATTTTAAGTCCTGGTACGACAAGCATTTGTCTTCCATCAAACTGCAACTGTTAGAAGGACTACACATTTGAGGACTCAGGAAAATCATATCACTACCTTGGCTATATTACGGTGTGGATGATTTTCCAGTTAAGGTGACTGGTGTGGGGAAGCAGTGGAAACCCTGGCTCTGATTTGTCCCAAATCTGGAATATACGATGGGATGCCTGTGCTGGCGGGCACAATGCTCATATGTTCAGATGTCTAGCCCCACTATGTCAAGCACCGGAAGCTGAGAGGGAAGGTAAAGAGTGTCCCATTCACCTGATGATCCGAGAGGCCATAAAGGAAAAGAAAGTCCTCCACAAAGGAGCATGATGATCCTGTTGGAATAGTGTTGTGGAGAGATGGTGAAGAAATTGTGTTGCTGCCTAATGAGGAGTGTAATATCAGTGGAGTGGTGAGACTGAAAAGGATATACAGAATCAGATCCTAATGCTGAACACCCCTGAGGAACACAGGCTACTTGTGGGACTGTTGTTGAAGCCCAGTGTCCTGCATGCATAAGCACATGTGTATTTTAAGAAGGTTACTGTGCAGATGAGGAACGATGCAGACAGAGAAATGGTGGTGAGAAATGGTCAGACCCTGTAGAGGGTCTACTTTATGGATAAGGCAGTGCAACCTGCTGCACTGAAAGGAGGCGCTCCAACTGGAATTGATCCTTGACTATTTGATTTGAGTGACACTCCATCTTGGAAGAGTGGAAAGATCAAGTCAGAGAGAAGTTGGCAGCCGAACAAACATATTTTCCTGCACAAATGGGACGCTGGATGTGTGACTGGGTAACAGCACCACATATGACTCACTGATGTTCACCCTTCAGAGAAAGATCCAGGCAGCTTGCTCTGGTTGACAAAGATGATGTTAGAGACACCTTCAGGCAATGATGACTGCAGAAATCATCCAAGAGTCGAGGAGCCCCAGTGTTTTCCTGTTGTCGTAGTAAGAAAAAATATGGGGTTATCTGAATGTTTGTGGACTACTGCGCTTTGAACAATTAACTGTGCTGGATGAATACACTATGCCCAGGATACAGGATGTGTTGGACTGTTTGAATGGCAGCTAGTGGTTCTTGGTCCTGAATTTTAGGAGCAGTTATTATCAGATCCCTATGGTGCCACAGGATCAGGAAAGATAGTTTTCATATGCCCGCTTGAATTTTATGAATTTCTCCGGATGCCCCAGGGATTTCTGGCACCCCTACCACATTTCAGCATTTGATGGAGAAAGCTGTGGGATATGAACTTACTGGAGTGCCTGGTATACCAGTATGATGCTACCGTATTTGGGAAGACCCTGGAGGAACATGGCTCCTGGTTATTCAAGGTCTTGGATTGCCTAGAGGAGTTTGATCTAAAGTTGTTTATAGATAAGTGGCAGTTCTTCCAGGCCTCAGTTAGAGTATGCTGGGCTATAGTCTCTGCAAAAGTATCCAGACTGATCCCTGTAAAGTTGAAGCCCTTATCACCTGGCCCAAGCCCTGGATCTTGAAAGAACTCCAATGCCTGCTTGGCTTCTGTGGGTATTAGCAAAGATTTGTGAAGGGCTATACAAGTGTAGTCTGATCCCTTTGAGCTATTACAGGGTTACTTTCTGACCAATAAGAGCAAGAAGGCCCCTTGCCCAGATCCAAATCAGAACATCCTAACTACTCCCAAAAGTCAGAACCTTTTGGCTCTGAATGGACTGATGAGTGTAACTGGACTTTTGAAGACATCATCTACTGCTTAACCCATGCCTTGGTACTTGCTTATGCTGATCAGCAGAAGCCCTATGCCCTCCATACTAATGCCAGCTTTAGAAGCCTGGAGGCAGTGCTGTACCAAGAATACCCTGAGGGCTTGCACAGTGGCCTGTGCAAGCTGGAGGTGTGAACCAATCAGAGTGAAGGTACCCATTCCACAAACTAGAATTTTGGGCACTGAAATAGGCTGTTGTGGACCAATTCTACCACTAACTGTATGGGGTGAAGATTACTGTGAAGACTGATAACCCGCTTACTTATATGCAGACCACAGCTAAACTGGATGCAGCTGGCCATAGGTGGCTGTCAGCATTGTCACTTATGATTACTGTGTGGAGTATTGCCTTGTTTGAACCATGTGGATGCAGAGGCTCTGTCTAGATGCCCTCAGACTATACAGCTGATCGCTCAAGTTGGGTAACAATATGCAAACAAGCAGTGAAGGCCTTATGCAAAAGTTAAAGAGGAAAGAACTGTCCCCTGCAAAGGACGCTCCCACCTGGTAAACTGTTTGGGAGCATCAGGAAGCTGTATCCTGTTGTCTACTGCCATCTTGCCACCCTGGATGTGAGGTCTCACCCGTAGCTGACCACCCAGAATTTGAAGAGGAGAGATCCAGTCCTGTCACAAGGGAGTTAATCTGATTTCTGCAACATAATGGAGATCAGACGCAAGTAGATACTGTTTATCCTCCAGCCAAACTACTGTGCCAGCATGAGCGAAAGATGGCAGCCTAAACCCTCTGCTCTGTCCCGCACTGGTAAGAGCCATGGGAACTGCATGTGACCTGAGGTGGATTCTCCTCCTTGAACGATGGGGACTAATAACCACGCCCGACTGCCTTAGTCACATTTATCACTCCGTGGATGCCCTGTGGCACTTTTGAGTGGCTGCTTGTTCCCCGTGGCCCACTATTAGTAGGCCACACTGCTCCCCCACAGCAGACACCAGTGCCGCTTTTCTCCATCCAGATGCGGGTCATCTAACTGGAGGCAGGACCTGACTGCTCACAGCTCAACTGGGTTTCTGACACCTGGAGCTGGGAGCACTTATTCTCCCTCAGCAGCAACCAGCATCATGGCAGAACTCTCCCCGTGCTGAGTGCTGTCACAACCACCTCATCCCAGATGGAGCATCACAACAGATACCAGTTGGCAACTCCCTGATACACATTACCGAATGCTGAGAATCTACTCACCTAGCTAGAGGGGACATCAGTGCCACCCTTTACTGGAATATTTCTGCATTCAGTGACCTGAAGACAGGGTCCATGTAATGGAACAGCGACAGAGGCCTTCAAGAACACCAACATAGAAACACAGAAACATAGAAGTTGATGGCAGATAAGGACCACAAAGGCCCATCAGTCTGCCCATTTATTTTCTACCTTACGAATGTGCCATTGGCCTTTACTCTGTCAATAGCCTATCTATTCATACTCATCTGTATTGCTCCTTTATGCCTATCCCATGCCTGTTTGAAGCCCTGCACTGTATTCATATCCACCGCTCTGAAGTAGGCCATTCCATGCATCCACCACTCTTTCTGTGAAAAGAACTTCCTCACATTACCCCTTAATCGGCCTCCTCTAATGTCATGCTGTGTCCTCTTGTCCTGCTATTTCTTACACTGAAACATGTTAGCCTCATTCACCTTGTTAATGCCCTTAAGGTGTTTGAATGTTTTGATTGAATCACCTCTCCCTCCTCCTTTGTATTTATTGATTTATTTATTGAAATGTTTCACCAGGAAAGGCACGCTGAGCAAAAAGATGCTTGTCTCACGGTGCAACCTGGAGGAGGGGTTACAGAGGAGGCAGGTATACATAGAGTAGATGATTTAGCAGTAATGCAATGCAGACAGTGTACATCGATTGGAGGTTTTACAAATGAACTTGTTACATAAGGAAAGGAATACAGAACAATGATCAATATCGATAGGGTATACATAACATAGGTATAAGGCAAGGTAAGAGCAATACAAAACTTGCACGACAGGACAGGGTAAACATGTCATGGGTATACATATCAAGTGTACAGGCATAGTAGGAGCAAAGAAGAGCAAACACTACAGGAAGGGGTGATCATACAATGGTTATTCTAAGGGGAATACATTAGTTACATAAGTGCCAATAGCACACTAGTGTGACAGGACAGGACCTGAGTGCCATACTAGCCTTGAGCTGCAGGGATGCACAGGTGCCTGTTGGAGTTGGAGAGGACTAGTATGCTTAGGAGCGTGGGGGTAGGTTTGGGTGAGGTGAGAGGGAGGCGAATGGTGTTGATGCTGAGGTGAGGCAGAGGAGGGAGGAGGAGGGAGAGATGGGGGAGAGAGGGAGGTGTTAGGTGGGGGAAGGCGTGAGGTACGTGCATAGGGCAGCATATAAGCCAGCCAATTAGCGATTGCCAGGCCGCTGGTCAGGCTCTGGGGAGGCTGGGGGAGAAGAGGTGCCAAAGTGAGAGGGAGTTCAGGGGCAGTTGCAATTTGTTGCGAGAAAGTTAGTGAGGGCAGAGGATAGGGAGTATTTGGATGATGAATGGTGGATCTGAGCAGTAGGCCATTCCAGAGTTTGGGCAAGAGGTCAGAGGAGGCCGATTGGCCATGGAGGTCCTTCGTGGGGGATGGATAATAGCCTGTGTCGGTGGACCTGAGGGCATGAGTGGGGGTAGGTGGGGAAGATAGGGAGGATGCTAGATAGGGTGGGAGGGAGCTGAGCCAGAAATTGGAGGCAAATTACAGTGTGGATTAGGGTGCCAGTTGCTCAGGCTGGCAGGGCCAGTGAACAGTAGAGCTCAGCAGTGATGTGGAGTGAGGGGGCATTGAGGGCAAAGCGGCAGAACGCATTACAGAGGAGGTCCAGTCTGGCTAGGGGTGATCTTTGAGGTGGAGCTATAGACTACATCACAGTAGTCAAGGTGGGTAGAATAATTTTCAGGACTAGATCACGTCTGATGGGTAGCGAGAGGAGGAGGTGGTTCCTATAGGGCCCCATGTTTTGGGCACAGTTTGGAAGTGATGGCATCTACATGTGTGGTAAAGGAGAGGTGCGATCGAGCCAAACCCCTAGATACCTAAAGGAGGGCACTTCTTTGAGGATGGTGTTGTTTAGGGTATGGAAGATCAAAGGGTGGGTGAGTTTGGATAGACGCTGCCTTACCGAAAGTCATAGAGTCGGTTTTCTTGGGATTTAGTGAGAGTTGTTTGTATTGAACCAGTGTTGGATTTTGTTGAAATCCATTTGTAGTTTGAAGTGAGTTTTCGTGGGTCTGGCTGAGGTAAAAGGACCATGTCGTCGGCATACATGTGTATAGTGGAGGAGGAGCATGAATTTGGCAGATCATTTAGGAGGATGGAGAATAGAATGGAACCAAGAACTGAGCCTTGGGGAATGCTGGTGGTGATAGGGAGAGGGGGGAGATGTGGTCAGCTATTCTAGTGGATTGGGTTCTATTTAGTAGGTAGGCGCTGAACCAGTTTGTGGCAGAATCTGCTAACCCAGCCCTGGTAGGCGTGGATAGTAAGAGAGTGGGAGACCATGTCAAAAGCTTTAGCTAGGTTTATGAAGACAGCGGCTGTGATTAGCCTTTTATCCATCCTGGAGAGGATGGAGTCTGTGAGTCTTAGTAGGGAGGAGGTGGTAGATGGTGTTTCTGAAGTCGGACTGAAATGGGGTGAGAAGTCAGTTTCTGAGAGAAAGTGGAAGAGCTGGGATAGAACTAGGTGTTCTTGGAGTTTGGCGAGGGTGGGGAGGAGGGAGATGGGACAGTAGTTCGTAGTGGAGGAAGGATCATCACCTTTTGGAAGAGGTAGGACAGTGGCATGCTTCCATACGGAGGGAGTGACTCGGTGGGTGAAAGATAGATTTAATAGGGGCGGCTTGGGGTGTCGGAATGGCTGGGGCAGAAAGGAAGAGGGAGTTTGCTATCAAGACCATCGGGATTGCCTTTGGTGGGCCCAGGAAGCATAGGGCATCTAAGGCTCTCGATGGGGAGATGGGTCTGAAGGAAAGGGGGTTCTACCAGTTGGCAGGGGATAGATGACTGGGGGCGGATGAGGTTATAGATGTGGGGGGTGGCAAGGCTGCTGGGGGTAAGGACTCGAGGAGGGTTTGAAGCAAGTTGTGAAATAGGAGTTAAACTCACGCCGGCCTTCTGGGGTCGGTGAGGAGTGTCCCTTGGACAAGGAGAAGAGGTGGAGGGTTTGCTGTTTGAGGGGTGAAGAGGAGTTGATGACTTTCCAGAATTTAGAAGGATTCCCAAGATTTGCGTTTAAGGTGTTGTTGAAATATTCGGCCTTAGCAAAATGGATGGCCTTTATACATTTGTTATGGAGCATCGGTGAGGTGACAAGATTGTTTGGGAGGGCATAGCTTTGTGTAGTTTTGCTGAGGCCTTGTCACGGGCTTCTTGGCAAACTATCAACTCAAGGGATATCCAGGGTAGATGAGACCCACAGACTCTTGCCTGGCGCAGGGAGGCGTGTTTGTCCCAGGCAGTGAGGAAGGTGTTTTGAAAATGTAAAGGCCAAATCCATGCTAGAGCAGTCAGTGCTTGGGACCCAGTTAGTGTGGCGAGATCTTCCAGGAGGGAGGTGGAGGGATTTGTAAGAGCGCTGGAATATAAATTTGGGAGGGACTTAACTCTGTGGATTTTGTGGACCAAGTAGATAAGGTGGTGGTCACTAATGGAATCGGAAAGGAGGCCCGAGCTAGTGTCGATGTCGGGTGGGATGTAATCACCCAGTCTAGTAGTGTTTGATTACGGACTTATGGTTTAAGGGGTAGGTTCCATAATAGTTTGGGTAAGGTTGAGAGCAGTTATCTCTGTTTGGGATTTATTAAAAGTGGAGCTAACCAGTTGTGGTTAAAGTCTCCCATGATGTATAGTTCACCCGACTGGGCATGGTAGGAGAGTTGGCCCAGTAGGTCGGTGACTATTGTGGTAGGAGTGCCTGGGAGGCAATAGATGCCAGCCACGAAGATAGGTAGAGAGGAGGGAGGGGACAGTTTTACCATGAGAAGCTCATGCTTTGGGTTCAGCTTTTGTGAGAGACGGTGAAATGAAGGGCTAATTGATGTAGATAGCCACCCCTCTGCCTCTGGTGGGCTGGTCTTGCCTTATGGTTGTAAAACCAGGAATGGCAATGGTGTTATCAGGTAGGCTGGTGTTGCCAGGTCCAGATAGATAATTAATCCGGGGCATAGTGGACGGCTAGAACCTGAAGCTGATCGAGCTGAGGGGCTAGGCTACGTAATATTTAGGTGGAGGAGGGGCGAGGACTCTGGGGAGGTAGCCTGACGAGTGTTGGAGGTGGCTTGGGCTGAGAGGTTAGGTATGGGGAGAACTGGGCCTGGGGTTGGGGTAGCGGGTCAAGTTAGTGAATATCACCGCAGTCAGAAGGAGAAGGGCAATGATTAGGTGGCAGCTGAGGACCCGAGAGAGACCTGGATTTTACTGTGCTCTGTTGGAGTGGTGGTATGGGTGCCATGTGGAGGAGTGGGTACTGGAGTGGGTGAGAGAGGCCAGAAGGCAGCCAAGGGAAAGACTGGGGTGGAGAGTGGTGAGAAGGACCAGGAGATAGTTGGGGATGAAGAGGATTTAATGGGGGTATTTGTAGGATAGGTCAGGGTTACTGGTAAGGGGGGCTAAGCAGCTTAGTAGGGGGAATTAGGATGGAAGGGACAGTAAAATGGAGGAGAGCAGATGTACAAGATTTGTTTGTGTGGGCATTTCACCAGATTTGGGGAGGAGGTGCCCTGGTATAGTGCCTTAGTAGTAGGAGAGTGAAGGGTTATTGATATTTTGGTTGCCTTCAGAAAGTGTAGATACCACTTTTAGAGCAGTGGTACCCGTCACGGACTCTGGTGGTTAGGGTTAAGGTTCAAGGCCCTGGTGGGGCAGTTGGGATAGGGCTTGGCTCATGAGCAGTGATCCTGGTACTAGTTGGCTTTAAAGTGGTCAGGTTTGGGACAGAAAACAGGGTTGGAATAGCAACTCCTAGTGGTCATAAGGGGTTAGTAACAGAGAGGTGGGATCAGGCAATGTGGCATGGGTTTGAGTCGGCTAGTCAGGTGTCGGTCAAGGGAGGGCGGGCAGAGGTTGAAGGTGGGAGTAGGGAGAGAAGTGGCCAAGATGATAGACAGGCTACAGGAGGCGGGGGAAGTAGTGTGGAGTTAGAGGAGGCAAGGACAGGGGTCCTCTAGTAGTTAGCAGGTAAACCTGCAAATGGGAAAGTGGGGACTTAAAATAATGAAGGGAGGAAGTGATGTCATACAGCAGCGACTATATATGTGAGATGACCCTGGGTGGGTGGAGGCAGGGCAGTTGGCCTTGCACTTGGCCAGCGTTGATGGGCTAACCCTCTCAGGGTGCAGCTTAAGTACAGTTAACCTTTGCTCTAGGGTATGCATATTGAGCCCGTTAATCTGTCCTCATATGTTTTCTTCTGATGCAGTCCCTGCACCATTTTGGTTGCCTTCTCTGGACTGTCTCAATTTGGTTAATGACCTTGTGAAGGTGTAGCCTCCAATACTGCATGCAGTACTCCAGATGGGGCCTAACCAGTGTCTTGTAAAGAGGATTATTACCTCCATCTTCCGACTTGTGATACCCCTACTAATACACCCCAACATCCCTCTAGCCTTACCTACTGCTTTAGTGGTCTGCTTGGATGATTTCAGGTCCTCGGTGATGACCGCCAAGTCTCTTTCTTCCCTTGTGACTGCCAGCAACTCCTCTCCCTGCCTATAGGTGGCTTCAGGGTTTCTTGTTTCTATGTGCATGATCTTGCACTTCTTATGCTAAACCCTAGTTGCCACTGTTCCGACCATTTTGCTAGTTTATACAGACCTCTTCTCATTCTGCCCACCCCATCTGGATCATTTACTCTGTTGCAGATCTTGGTGTCATCTACAAACAGACAAACCTTACCTCCAGTCCATTTGCAATGGCACTGATGAAGATATTGAAGAGGACTGGCCCCAGAACTGATCCTGAGGTACCCCACTTGTGACTTGCATCTCTTCTGACTGTATACCATTTACCATCACTCTTTGTTTTCTGCCTGTCAACCAGTTTGCCACCCAGTTGACCAACGTCTGACCCATCCTGAGCCTACCCAGCTTATTAATCTTCTATGTGGAACAGTATCGAAAGCTTTGCTGAAGTCAAGGTAGACAACATCAACTGCTCCCCTTGGTCCACCACTCTGGTTACTCAGTCAAAGAAATCTATGAGATTAGTCTGACAGTCCCTTCCTTTGTAAACCCATGCTGTCTTGGATCCTGTGCTTCTATGGATTCCAGGTGTTGCACTATCCTTTCCTTAAGGAGTGTCTCCATAATCTTTCCCACTACTGAGGTAAGACTGACTGGTTTGTAGTTCCCTGCCTCCTCCCTGCTACCAAAAGACACCAAGACCAAATCCTCAGGCATTTGCCAAAACATGAACTTCAGCTAAACAAACTGTGGGAGGGCGAGGAGCGGAATAACATTCAGATCTGGGGCATCCCTGAGGGTACCGAGGGTCCCAATATGGAGACGTTTCTGAATGAACTGATATCTAAGCTGTTTGGAGAGCGCTGGAGAGATCCGTGTGAGGTGGAGCACGCCCATAGATTTTTCTCCAACTCAGACCCTCACACCTCCTCCTCGGCTCATTATAGAAACATAGACTTTGATGGCAGATAAGGACCACTTGGCCTACCTAGTCTGCCCATTTCCCTACCTACAGAGATAAGCTGCAGATCCTAGTTAACCAACAGCCTATTTCTTCCTACCCACCACAGAATTACCTTATGTCTGTCTCATGCACTCTTGAATGCTCCCACAGTTTTAGACCCCACAACCTCCTCAGGAAGGCTGTTTCATGCATCCACGACCCTCTCTCTGAAAAATACTTCCTCACAGTGCCCTGAGCTGTCACCCTCTGTCTTCAAATTATGTCCCCTTGTTCTTGCACATCTCTTTTCTGAAAGATGCTACCCTCTTGGACTTTGTTTATTTCCACGGAGGTACTTAAACATTTCTATCATGTCCCCCTCCCCTCCTTTCCTCATGGGTATACATATTAATCTCCTTTAGTCTCTCCTCATATGGCTTCTCTTGCAGACCCTGCACCATTTTAATTGCCCTCTTCTGAACTGCCTCCATCCTGTCTATGTCCTTTGCGGAGATGGGGTCTCCAGAACTGGACACAGTACTCCAGATGGGGTCTCACCAACTGTCTGTACAGAGGATAACAACTTCCTGTTTTCTGCTGGTGATGCCTCTCCTATATATCCCAGTATCCCCCAGTCCTCCCTACTGCCCTTCTCACATTGTTTGCCAACCTTAAGGTCATCTGATATGATTACCCCTAGGTCCCTTTCCATTTTTGTTGTTGTTACTCCTCCCCCATTGTGTAATCTTCCCTGGGTTTTGTTTTCCAGGTGCATTATTTTGCACTTCTTTGCATTGAATCCAAGCTGCCATATTTCTGACCATTCCTCCAACCTTGCTACGTTCCTTCTCATCCTTTCCACGCCTCCTTGTGTATCAACCCTGTTTCAGATCTTTGTGCCATCTGCAAAGAGGCATACTTTTCCTTCCAGTCGCTCTGCAATATCACTTATAAAGACATTAAAGAGGACTGGACCTAGTACTGAACCCTGTGGTACCCCACTAGTAATCCCCTTTCTTCAGAGTGGACTCCATTTACAATTACCTTCTGTGTCCTGTTGTCCAGCCAATATTTTATTGAGGGCTACCACCTGGGACCCACTCCCAGGCTGGTTAATTTGATTATTAATCTTGTGTGGGACTGTGTCAAATGCCTTGCTAAAGTCTAGGTAGGCCACGTCCACAGCCCCACCCTGGTCTACTACTTTGGTCACCTAGTCAAATAAATCAATTAGATTACTCTGACATGACCTTCCCACTGTGAACCCATGCTGCCTTGGGTGCTGTACCCCACTGGCCTCTAGGTACTCAAAATTGTTTCTTCAGAAGTGATTCCATTACTTTCCCTACCACAGAGGTCAAACTAACAGGTCTGTAGTTTCCTGCCTCTGTCTTGTTCCCACTTTTGTGCAGGAATTTCATCCGCCTTCCTCCAGTCCTCAGGTACCACACCATCCTCCCATGATTTGTTAAAAGGGTAGTCAGTGGTGTCACTAGTTTCCTTAAATCTTTTAGAGTTCTGGGTGAATTCCATCGAGCCCCATTGCCTTGTCCACCTTCAGTTTTAAGAGTTCTTCAGAACCCTTTCTTCTGTGAAAGGACTGGGATCGACCCCCCATCCAGAGTGCTTCTGTTAATTGGATTAGACACCACCCCTCCTCCTCTTTTGTGAATACTGAGCAGAAGTATTAGTTTAGTATCCCTGCTTTTTCACTGTCCTCTCTGCCTACTCACCGTCCATTCTATTCAGCCTCACTACTCTCCCTTTGTCTTTCTATGCTCCTGATGTACCTGTAAAGGTTTTATCCCCTTCTTAACTGAGTTAGCTATCTTTTCCCCAGTTTGGGCCTTTGCTATTCTGACTTCCCTCCCTGCTTCCTTCTGCCTTAACTGGTATAGTTCTCTGTCCTGCTCCTTTTGTGTTTCCTTATACTTCCTAAATGCTATCTTTTCTCCTAACCTTCCCCGCCACCTCTTTTGAGAATCATAGTGGCTTTTTCTTTTGTTTTGATTTGTTTATTTGCTTCACACAAAGGCTTGTTGCCTCTGTGATGGCAGTTTTGATGTTTCCCCATTGTTGCTCCACCCTCCTTCTGGCCTGTTTGCTAGTGCTTTTCTAAGGCACTCTCCCATCTTGCCAAAGCAGCCCTCCTGAAGTCCAGTACCTCACTTATGTATGGCTTGACTCTGTAGCTGAGTTTATCATTAATCACACTGTTTGGTGGTCACTTGTTTCCAGATGGCTTCCACTTCTACATCTGAGATCCTCCCACTGTCCCCATTTGAGAGTATGAGGTTTAAGATTGCTCCTTCACGAGTGCATTCCAAAACTAGCTGTCTGAGGCATGCCATCTGTAGGGCATCGAGAATGGCCCTGCTCTTGGATGTGGCTGCAGCAAAGGTGCTCCAGTTAACATCTGGCATTTTCAGGTCCCCCATCAACAGTATCTCCCTTTATCTGCCATCCTAAGGATGCCTTCTATCACATCCTTTTCATTCCCTCCCCTGAGATGGGGTCAGTATACAACCCTGTGCAGATTGTGGCTACATTCTCTGGTACTCTACAAAGGAGAAGCTTCTAAGAGTGGCTAGGACCTGGGAGACATAACCTGAAGGGGAGCAAAATATCCATCTTCAGGGACTATTCCCAGGAGGTGGCATTTAAATGCAAGGCGTACATCCCCATCAAAAGCTTTAGCTCAGTCTGGTTACAATTATAACTTTAAACGCTTCACCTCGCTATATGTGGCAAAGATGGGAAGGAGCTCCTGGCACAATCTCCACATGAAGTCAAGGTCTGGTTAGCTAAGTTCTGGCCTAACATTCTTCAAGGTACTGCATCTCCCAGAAAGCTTTGGTTCGGGGGGCGTGACCAGCCTAGGAGGCACCAGACTGAAGGGAAGCAGTTTCAAGGGAAGGGTTTCAGAGCAGGATGGTGCAGCAAACTCCTCTACCCCCAGGCCCAGCTTGAGAGGTCGACTTAACTTTGCAGACCCACCTGTTCTCCTTGCCCTCTCAATCGCTGGCATCAGACCCCAGGCAACCATCAGGCCCATGCGCCAGGACACAAGTAGAAGTTCTGAGGTGAGAGATGGCAGACTTAGCATCAGGCAGCCACCTCCCCCGACCAAATTACCCAGAGGATGATGCACCCGGAGGGAAGAGTCTGCATTGAACAAAGGAAACACAGAGGAGATGGATGTCCTTGCTCCTCTGGAATGGGCGGGAGAGGAAGAAGCTGAAAGCCCTCCTATATAGCCAGGGCTCATCTTCTTTGCTGCAGCAGTGGTGAAGGGACTCCTGCAATGCCCCCACAGGATGTTACCCTTCGATGCTGCCACCTGTGAACCCAGATAGCTGAAAGGACTTACAATGGTTTTGTATATCCTTTAATGTTAGCATTTACACTATAAAACATTTTGAAAGTTTCTGATTGGGTGGACTCCCATTTTATTTCTCAATACTATTGAGGAATGGCCTCGGACAATTTTGGCCCTGGCTGGTGAGTCCCAGATATTCTACTCCTGCTACTGGTTCGGTGGTAGAAACTGGTGCATGGGGTCCCACTGGTTACTCTTTAGGGGCACCTGGTTTTCTTCCCCTTCCTGTGTCATGACTACTTCTGCGCAAATTTGGTTTGACGAGAGAGTCTTGCACCCCCATATACAAGGATTTTCTTCCTACACGCTAATATGGCCAGGCTCACCATGGCTTGTAGATTTGGCAGATGGCTGCCCTGGCCCTGCTCAATCAACCATAATTTAGCAAGCTGGGGAACAGGCCTCGATCACCAGCTTAGGCACTAGTTTTCCTGGCCCTTACAGTGTAGCCATCAGGATGTTCCATGGTGGCTCTTATTTTGAACCTTATATGGGTGAGTACGCCCCAGCCCACGGCAGTCAGGCTCCCTCCTTCCCTACTCCTACCTCCCTCCCCTCTCACTTCCTTTCCCACATCTCTACTGCCTACTCTCTGGATCACTCTCTACCCCCAGGTTGTGTAAACTAGCATTGCTGGAAGTTCCCTGTATTCAGGGCCCTAACGTGTTTACTTCCTATTCGTAGTGGTTACACAAGTTATTAGCTTGTCATAGACTGTTTACTGTGTGTTAATTGTTCTCAAATATTATCTTACCGGTTAACTGTTTGCAACTCAGCAGTTTGTTGTGTTTATTTCTTGTCCATTCTAATACAAGTACCTTGCTGTGGATCACTCCAGTAACCCTCAAGTCTGAGGTTATTTTCAAAGGGATACTGAAGTTCAATACTCTTTTCTCTTCCTATTCCTTCCAAGCTACCCTCAGGTAGGTGGTGTTGTTTAGCTTTTACAGGGAGGGGCATATCCTCCCATAAGACCGGCATCGTGAGGTGTGTCTCCTGGAATGTGAAAGGTCTGAATCACCCTGTCAAGAGAACAAAGGCATTACAGCATCTGCACTCTCAAGGTGGACATATCACGTATCCAGGAGACCCACCTCATGGCCAGAACCATACTGTGGCTTCGCAAGATGTGGGTTGGCCAAGTCCTTGCCAGTACAGCCCCCACGAAATCCAAAGGGTCACAGCCCTTGTCCAGAAAGCCTCAAGGTGGACAGCAGAGGAGGTTGGGACAGACACTCAGGACAGATGGGTGCTGGTGAGGTTTTCTCACCCAGGAGCCAAACTATTGTCAGTAATATCAATGGTCCCAATTCAATTCAATGGAAACCATATTAGAGATCAGCCAGGCCCTTACCTCACTTGCACAAGAACCACCCTGACTCCCCAGTTCTCCTTGGAGGTGATTTTAACCTTGTGCTAGATATCTTTTAGACAAATCTAAACCCACCTCCCAATCACACCCCAAAGCCAGAGCAGCCCTACAGGAGCTAATGGAGGTGGGGTCTCATTGACCCTAATGGAGGGACAACCCAGATGGCAGAGACTACACCATTTTCTCTCAATACAAGTCTCACAGCCACATTGATTGTTGGCTGACCAACAGTATGGCAGCCCATTATATCAGCAATTCCGCATTCATGATGCAGTAATTTACAACCATTCTCCCATGCTGTTAGATTACCTTCCAGCTGGCTAACACCCAGGAAGCACCAGGTGGAGATGTAATCCCTCTTATTCCAGAACCAGGAGTTTCAAGCATGTATAAGGCTGAAGTCAAGACCTATTTTCTAAACAACTGGGCAGGGGAGATTAGTGCGGGCACTGTTTGGGAGGCTTTGGCAGTACTCAGAGGTAGGATAATCTCATGCTCCGCAGCTAAAAACAAAGCCCGGAGAGAAAAGCTGGAGCATCTGCAGGCAGAATTATCACTATTAGAAGCCTGGTTTAAAGCCTCCCTCCTCATACAAAGACACCTCTTTGGTCGCCTCCATTACAAGCCTTAAATACCGGATCAATTGTATACAACAGAGGTCAGCTGAGTGGCAGTTGCTTAGAACTTAGCATAAATACTGGGAAGGGGTGACAAGGGTGGTAGGCTACAGTCTTACCAGCTGTGGAAACTGCAGGCTGCCTCACGGATTCATGCTCTGAGGGACACCTCAGGCTCTATTGTGTCAGACACCAAGGGCATCAACAAGACCATGAGCCTATTTTACCAGGCATTATATGAATCCCACGCTGAAGCAAACTCTGACCACTTCGGAGGCCTTAGAAGAGTTCTGCTTTTCTGCCAAGCTATCACAGATCCCCAGTGAGGCCATGGCAACTCTGGAACACCCGTTTTCAGATGAAGATCTCCGATCTGCCATCTCCCAAATGGCCAAGGGAAGGCCTTGGGTCCGGATGGGATCACGGTCTAATGGTATCAGCTCCTGTGAGGAGATCTCAGAGTCTCTTCTTAGGGTACTACATGAGGCCCAAAAGTCAACTCCCTTCCCCCACAATGAGAGAAGCACTAGTTACCCTGCTCCCTAAAAATTCGAATGATCCTGATGCAAAATTTAGACCCATGTCGCTTCTGTCTGTTGATACTAAACTGGTGGCCAAAATGCTTGCCAACCACCTGATCTCATTCCTCCTTCTATTATTCACCCTCCCAGGTAGGGTTTACTAGAGGAAATCTGGAGCAGACAACCTCAGGCTCCTCCTTGATCTCGAATGGCTGGTCCTGCAATCCAAAATACCTATGGCAGCTTTAGCCATCAATTTCTTTAAAGCCTTTGACTCTGTAGAATGGGGCTACCTCCATGAGGTGCTCAAGCTATATGGCTTTGGTCCTTTTAGGAGATGGATCTCCACACTTTACAGTGCCCTCCTTGCCAGAGTCCTGACCAACAAGGATACCCCCTTTCAGCTGCATAGAGGCATCCATCAGGGTTTCCCCTGTCGCCGCTCATTTTCTTATCACCATTGATCCCCTAATTCGCAAGCTCTACAAACCGGGAAGTTGAAGGAGGGAAATTCAGGCCACTCCTACCTAGTACATGCCTATGCGGATGACTTACTGCTGACCATGTCCCGTCCCCATCTCTCCTTCCCAACTCCCTTGAAATACTACAGGACTTTACTGAATTATCCAGTCTCATGGTCAACAAAACCAACAACACCCTGACCCTCTAAATGTAGCCTGTACAGGAAATTGTCTGGCTGGAATGGAGATCTCTTGGGCACCTCAGGGCTTCTCCTACCTGGGGATATTCATTCCTACCAGATGGAAGGACCTGGAAGACACCAACCTCTCCCCATGCTTGCTTCTCTAACAGTGAAGTTTGACAGGTGGTGGAAACTACATTTCTCACTAAGGGATAAGGCTGAAGCAGTTCATGTGTTTGCACTCCCAAAACTCTCGTATCTCTTCAGTAACCTCCCCATTCAGCCTTTCCCTTGCTTCTTTAATTCTCTGGATAAGTTGGTCTCATCTCTCCTTTGAGGAATGCAAGCCCCCTAGATAGGGCAGAGCCAAACTTTGAACTCACTGATCCCTAGGGGCTTTGGCCTTCCTGGTTCCAAAGCTATCAAGTGGCTTACCTACCAACCACACTGCTAAATGGTTCATCCCTCTCCAGCCACTCCATATGGGTAAAATTAGAACAGAGCCTGCTCCACAAAACACTGCTCTGGTCGCTCCTCACCTACCATGCCCCTCACCTAAACATGTCACTCCAGTTATGGTAGAAACTGCGAAGGCATGGACTTGGTGTATATCATTATTCGGACACTCCGACTAACTCAGGGCCACCCATGGGTATATGCCCCTCTGGCATAACAAGTTGATTACAGTAGGTAATCAACCTATTTACTAGCCGACTGGGGCTCAAAGGCATACAGTTAGTTAGAGACGCCTCCTCCCGGCCCAGCCACCCTAATGTCTTTTGAGCAACTCAAACACATATCATCTCCCCAACAAAGATTTTGGAGATTTCTTCAAATATGTAGTGCCACTCAATCCTACATAGCCCAAACCTCTCCCGACCCACGTTGGCTATGGTTGCACTCTCTGCACAAAGCCATCTCTCAGCAGGGCTTGGCAGGGGAGTGTATAGGACCATCCGGGATGCCCAGCTGGTCCCGAATATGGTGTGTAAGGTGAAATGGGAAACGACCTGGCAATGCCTCTCTCTCTCTCTCTCTCCCTTCTACCTGGAGCCGATGTCTCAGATTAGCTTGTACCACCTATCATGATGCTAAGAGCCAGGCTATCCAACTTAAAATCCTACTGTGATGGTATAAAACCCCTCAGCTTCGCTAGCTATGGGTTTACTGCCTCGTTCGATCTGCTGGAGATGTCAGCAATCCCAGGCCAATCTCCTCCATGTTCTCTGGTCGTGACCCAAACTTACAACTTTTTGGAGTGTTGTGCTCGAGGATTGCTCCAAGGTTATTGCCTGACCCATTGCAGCCTCGAATACACTGGTGTTGCTGAGAGACCCGGCCTTGCTGGGTACACTAGTACCTCCTCACAGAAATGGACCTAGTGGCCCTACTAGAGGCTAAGAGAGTCATTTTAATGTACTGAAGGAAACCATCCCTCCGACCCTTTGGCACTCAGGTCTCGCCCAGGCCACTACCCTGGAGAGACTCTCACATTCACAGTTGGGACAGCTGGCCAAATACTAGGCCAAATGGGGTACATATCTTCATTTGTACTTGAGTTCTAATAAACCTCCACCTCATAACCCCCCATGAATAGCCCCTAACCTCTGTTTTCAGCTTTCCCGATTTCACGGTCCCCTTAAGTTCTGGAGTATCCATGGCTGCCTTTAGATTATGCAGGCTATGATTGTTCTTTCTGCCTTCAGGATTGTATGTTGAAAACTATGGAGTATCTCAAGGATTATCCTTATCTCCAGAAGACTTTGGACACTTACTTTGACCTGTGAGCTTACGTTTAGACCGTTGTGTAATACTGTGCTTCGGACAGTTATGGTGGTGTTGAGCATATCTGTATCAATTTTGATGTTATGTTTGGTCTTATGAGATTGATGTACTGAAAAGAAAATTAATAAAATTTGCTGATAAAAAACAAACAAAAAAATGTTGCCAAGTGGTCAACATTACTGCTGAAAAAGGGACTATTCTACCGGGAGACTCAACAGGGACACACCGTGAGCAGGTGGTGTTACCAGAATGGCACATAAAAACAGTATTACATATGAACATATGAACATACAAAGAATCCAGCAGAAGAAGACCATTTGGTCTGTCAGGTCTGCTTGTATTGCAGGATCCACAGCTTGAGCTAATGTCCTGCCCTCCTTTCCCACTCCTTCCATCCTCCTTACCCACGATCCTTACCTTCCCCTATGCTTATCCCAGCCTCTCTTAAAGCTGCCCACTGTCTTCAATAAGATGACCTCTTCCAGCAGTGCATTCAAGTATCCACCACCCTCTCTGTGAAGAAGTGCTTCCTGACCTCCTCCTAAATCTCCCACCTCCAGCTTAAGACTGTGCCCCTCATGTTATGGCTGCCATTCAGCTTAAAGAGACTCTCCTTATCAATCTTATTTATCCCTTTCAAGTACTTGAAAGTCCCAATCATGTCTTCTCTCGCTCTGTCTCTCCTGTCTTCCAGGGAGTACATGTTCAGTGCCCTCAACCTCTCCTCAAATGCCTTACCATGTTGACCAGCTATCATCTTTGTAGCCCTTCTGTGGACCTTCTCCAGCAGCGTAATGTCCTTTTTGAGGTGTGGGCAGCAGTACTGAACTCCATACTCTAGATGCAGCCTTACCAGTGACCTGTATAAGTGCAGTATAACTTCCTCTCTCTGCTACTGATCCCCTAGATATGCATCCCAGTATCTTGTTTGCCTTTGCTGCTGCTTTCTTGCACTGGAGTGCTTCAGGTTACTAGTGATCATCACTCCCAGGTCCTTCTCCTCCTCTGATACTGATACTCAGACTCCACTCAGGTAGTACTCTGTCCTATGATTCTTGGCTCCAATATGCATAACTTTGCATTTCTTGGCATTAAAGTCAAGCTGCCAGATCCTGGACCACCTCCCATCTTTCAGATCTTCCTGTAGGTTCTGTATCCCTTCAGCTGTGTCTACTCTCCCACAGGGCTTGGTGTCATTCTCGAATAGGCACATTTTACCATAATGCCATCCTCAGTGTCATTGATCAAGACATCAAACAACACGGCCACAGTACCAAGCCCTGTTGGACCCACTGGTTACCTCTCTGGTGCCCTATAACTCTCCCCACAGCCACCCTCTGGGTTCTGTCCTTCAGCCAGTTTTCCCCATTTGGCCATCTTTTCCCATCCCCAAGATCATTACATGATGATATAGGTCATTTGGGTGCTGAGCTCATCCTGGACTTGGTTAAAAGCAGGTTTTACTGGCTGAAGATGGGAGCCAACATAGAGACCTACTCTTGGAGTTGCTGGAGATGTTATACAAAAGAAGGTGCTTCCCAGGAGGCTGCCCCTGGTCAACATAATGCACGAGTGGCCCCATGGAGTTAGTTTGTATTGACTTCTCACTTTGGAACCAGACTCCCACAACATTTCTAACATCTTGGTGGTCATCGATCACTTTACACCCAAGCATACCCACCAAAGACCAGACAGCATCTACAGTGGCAAAAGTACTAGTGGAGAACTTTTTGTGTGCTACTATGAGCTCCCCAAAGAATCCCCAAAATCCACTCAGACCAGGGCATGACTTTGACAGCAGACTCATTAAGGAGCTTCTGTCATTGTGGGGCATTAGAAAGTTTCAGACACACTTACCATCCCCAAGGTGACCCTCAACCTGAGAGATTCAACCAACCCTTCTAGATATGTTGGGCACCTTGGACCCTCGAGACAAGTGTATCTGGAGTCAATGAGTAAGCACCCTGGTCCACGCCTACAACTGAACTGGGAACAATGCCACAGGGCTCCCTCCATACCAACTCAGTTTTGAGAAAGAAGCCCGTTTGCCTGTGGACCTGTGTTTTGGGGTGTCAGATGATGGTATCAGGGCAGATGACTACCTGCAGTACAAGAGGAAATTGAAGCAGCAACTACATGACACCTGCCATCTTGCATTAGAGATGGCCACAGAGAAAAACAAAGCAAATCTAAGACCGTATAACAGAAAAGTGCAGACTCAAGAGCCTGGGCATACCTGGAAAACACAAAATCACTGACATGTGGGGAGGAACATATGTAGTGTTGGCAATTAGAAGAACTACCTGTGTATAAAATCCAGCCAGAAGGAGAGATGCAAGGGCACAAGGTGATATATCAGAACCATTTGCTTCCCATCGTAGCCAAGTAATCTATGCAGATACTGACTTAGAAGATCCTCCTATACCCCAACAACTCAAACTACTGCACGAGAAGACAGAGGCATAAGAGCAGTGACACTATGGGGCTGGACTCACCCAGATGGAGGGGAAATATGAGGAAGAAGAGGTCTCAGATGATGAATCGGAGTGGGAAACTAAGGGTATACTCAAGACTTTCTGTCCTACCCCAGGCGATTTCAGAGACTGCCCCAACACTGGTAGATACAGTGACTTTTTAGCTACCTGCATTTTCCAGCTTGCAACAGTCCTTTTGGGTGAAGGACTCCCCCCTCCGAAATACCTGCTCTGACTGATCTCTGTGTTTTGGGCAGACTACTGGCAGGAGCTGGCACTGGGGGGGGAGCTGTGAGTGTAAGGGTCAGTCCAGTCACCTTTAAAGCAGAGCTGCCACAACAGCATCTTCAGATGAACTTTGAACTACCTGCATTTTCCAGCTTGCAGCAGCCCTTTTGGGTGAAGAAGGACTCCTCCCCCTCCAGAAATACCTACTCTGACTGTTCTCTCTGTGTTCAGGACCAGCTAGTGGCAGGAGCCATCACTCAGTGGCAGGGGCTGATGAGTGTAAGGGGCATCCAGTCACCTTTAAAATCGGAGCCGCCACAGCACCGTCTTCAGATGAACTTTTAGCTACCTGCATTTCCAGTTTGCAGCAGCCCTTTTGGGTAAAGAAGGACTTCTCCCTCCTGAAATACCTGCTCTGACTGTTCTGTCTGTGTTGGGGCCAGCTAGTGGCAGGAGCCAGCACTTGTGGGTGGGGAACTGATGTGTGTAAAGGCGTCAGTCACCTTTAAAAGCAGAGCCACCACAAGCGTCTTTAGATGAACTTTTGCTACCTACATTTTTCAGCTTGCAGCAACCCTTTTGGATGAAGAAGGACTTTTCCCCCTCCTGAAATACGTGCTTTGACTGTTTTCTCTGTGTTTAGGGCTGGCTAGTGGCAGGAGCCAGAACTCGGAGTGGGGAGCTGATGAATGTAAGGGCAGTCCAGTCGCCTTTAAAAGCAGAGTTGCCACAGCAGCGTATTCAGATGAACTTTAGCTACCTGCCTTTTCCGACTTGCAGCAGCCATTTTAGGTGAAAAAGGACTTCCCCTTCCTCAGAATGCCTGCTTTGACTGTTCTCTCTGTGTTCGAGGCTGGCTAGTGGCAGGAGCAGGCACTCAGGGCGGGTAGCTAATGAAGTGCAAGAGGCAGTCAGTTGCCTTTAAAAAGTGGAGCTGCTACAGCGGCACTCCATGAAACAGCTCTCCACGTCAAGTAAGCTCCACCAGTGGGAGTCTACAGTGGGAGAGCTGCATTACATTCTTACATGTTTAATGATTCTGGTTTGTACATGATATGCTTTGCTGTCCCCAGCTTTAGTAGTAGTATTTTGTTATAGTACTGTTAAAGTACAGGCTGATAGTGATTTTACACTATAGGGAAAGAGTTGGTCAGGGGTTACTTGTATGATTGAATGAGTGCTTTTAGTGTTGGTATAGTTCATGATAACATGGGGCACTTACATTTTACTAGCAGCATGTTGTTTGACTGGGACTGTACAATGGGAGGTGGAGAAAGTTGATCAGCCTGGGAGGTAAATATAAATTGGAGATGCATGACGGGTTAGAATACTGGAACAAGGTCATGGTCCACTATTAATAGTAGAATATATGCACTACCTTCTTCTGGTTTTCAATCCGATATAATGTTTGATTTTACACATGAGTTTTACAGAGGTGCTGCCATAAATATGGTGCATCCTATAGGATGGGATATGAACTGAAGCTACTGTGTAAAATTATTAAAATAAAATATTTAAGAAAAGGACTCTTAACAAGATTGTGTATTCTTCTAATATTGTTACAGAGTGGAAATATAAATCCCTCCAGACTCACTAACTACAACTTTAAAACATCACCAAGACCTCTTATTCATTCATGCAAATGTGTGCAATATCTTACCCAAATTGGAGTTGATAAAAGAGTTTTCCTTGGAACATGAGCCAGATTTTGGCTTTTCAGAAACATGGTTGGACAGAGAGTGTGATGACAAGGGCTGACAGGAATCACAGTGGCGGGGCTTAATGGTCTATGATTTAGATAAATATGTTTCCACATGTTTTAACATTCAATATAGGTCCTTTAAATTGTGAATATCTTGCCCTTGAATTTTGCTTTGATCAGGAAACCTTTCTCATTATGCTTGCTTGCACGCATGTGCAGAAACATGGTGCCATCATCGAATTTCGGTGTCACCTCCTCCTCCAATTCAGTCAGTGTGCTGGCAGGCGTGGCCCTGTAAGCCAATGCATTCTGGAGCTATCTATGGCACGCTCCAAAATGCAGTGGCATACAGTTAAAGGAGGAACTACAGCGGTAGAGCAGCAATAAGATATCGCCTGCTCATAAGCTCCCCCACACACACATGCGGCGGCGCTTCATGAGCGTCGCTTCCACTGCGCACTGCTTATAGCCGGAGGGTTGCCCAATCCGGCGTCGGCTGTACTGCGCTCCCCCATCTCCCCAAAGGCTTCAAAATGCCACGCTGGGTGCCCACCCCAGCGTGGCAACTATACATAGCCGGCCGGGGTGCCCAATCTCCGTCGGCTGCACTGCCCCGAGTAGTAAGTGCCATGCTGGGAGCCTACCCCAATGTGGCAATCTATTCCTTAGGCCGGCAGGGGTGCCCAATCCCCGTCGGCTGAACGCCCCAAGCGTCCTTGTACCAAGCTGGAGCCCACCCCAGCATGGCAAGCGTCCACGTCGTTGTTTTTTCTACCTGTAAAGAAAAAGCGATCCCCAACGATCTCCCTTCCCCTACAACCCGCACCACCGCTGCTCACCCAGCCTCCCCACCACCACCCCCCATACTTACCTCCGGACTCTGGGCGACGATCTTGGGTGGACGAGGTGCGTCTACCTCTTCAAAGCCAACCGCGAACTGAGGAAATGCCGGTAAGCTGTATAATGGGCTAGATGGGGGTTCAACTTTGTTGCATATCTCAGGCATTTTTGAATTTTGCACCAAATTTTCAACATGGGGTTTTGGGACCCCTTCTCATGAATGATATCACTGTCATGGCGTTATTTAGGCGAAGGGTGATTTCGCGCAGTGACTGCATAGTGACTGCGAAATCACCCTTCAGGCCTGAATAACACCATGACAGTGACATCAATCATGAGAAGGGGTCCCAAACCCCATGTTGAGAATTTGTGCCATAATTCCAAAAATGACTGTTTTACGAGCGTGAATTGCGCGAAGTTACTACGCAAGCTCGTAAGTTCGCAATTTTCAATATTTTCACTCCAGATTTTCAACATTTGCCATTTTACTACACCTTCTTATGAGTAGTATAGCTGTCATTTTCACATCTTACCCAAAATGTGTTTCCGCCATGTAGCGCATAATGGCGCAGTCGGTATCTGAAATCAATGTCTCGGATAAATTAAGAAAATCACAGTGACACTGTTCATGAGCAAAGGTCTTAAATGACTATGTTGAAAATTTGGTGAAAAATTCCAAAAATGACTGTTTCTGAGCGTGCATTGTACAGTTCCTCACACGCCGGTTAGTTCATAAATTTTCAATATTTTCACTCCAGATTTTCAACATTGCCATTGTACCACACCTTCTTATGAGTAGTACAACTGTCATTTTCACATCTCACCCAAAATGTGTTCCGCCCATGTAGTGCACAATGGCGCAGTCGTTATGCTAAATCAATGTACAGAACAAATTAAGAAAATCACAGTGACACTGTTCATGAGAAAAGGTCTTAAATGGCTATGTTGAAAATTTGGTGAAAAATTCCTAAAATGACTTTACGAGCATCGTTGCACAGTTCCTATGCATGCTCTTAAGTTTGCAAATTTAATATTTCACTCAGATTTTCAACATGTCCATTTTATTAAACTTCCTTATATGAACAGTACAGCTGCAATTTTTCATATGTCGCCTCAAAATGTGTTTCGCAGACATGTAGCGCACAATGGTGCTGTTGGTGTCGAAAGCAATGTTTAGGACAGATTAAGAAAATCACAGTTACACTGTTCATGAGCAGAGGTCTTAAAATGGCTATGTTGAAAATTTGGTGACAAAAGTCCATAAAATGACTGTGTTATGAGTGAGCATTGCACAGTTTCCACGCACCCTCGTTAGTTCATGACTTTGTAATATTTTCAGTCCAGATTTTCACCAGTGACATTTTTCCACACTTCCTTATGAACAGTACAGCTGCCATTTTTCACAACATGGCTGAAGTGTGTTTTCACACTTTCAGTGCAAAGATGCGTGGTCGCTGTGGGAAATCATTGTTCGCACAGATAAAGAAAATCACAATGACACTGTTCATGATCGAGGCACCAAAATGCGTGAGTTGACAATCTGCTGTAAGAAACTCAACCCTAATATATTACGGTGTGCTTGCTCAGTTTCTATGTACGCCTGTGACTTCACCATTTTTTAATATTTTTACTACATTTGCAACATAGCCATTTTTACACCTCCCCATGAAAGAGTACAGCTGTCATTTTTACATCCTGTTCGAATATTTTTGCACCTGTGGTGCTAAATGCCGTAGTCACTGTGCATAAGCAGCTTTGCTACAACAAACTGATATTCCCCTGTTCATGAGGTGGGTCACAAAACAAACATGTTGAAAATTTGGAGTGAAAATACCAACGAATGCCTGAGGTATTAGGGTTTTCAACTATAACGCCCAACCCTATAGAGAATGACAGGAATCAGGGTGTGACTTGGGATTCTTGCCTGTGATGCTCATACCATTCCACACCCTACAGTCAGTGAGAGGCATCGAGGTATGCCTTGGACTCTTCGGCCCCAAACTTCACCCCATTCTCCTATATCGCACCCATCTCACCAAATTTCCTAATGAAATGGGTGCGATAAGGACCAAAGACCACAAGGAACACCGTGACACTTGTCAGTCTCTGCAGGGTGGGGTGTGGTGAAATGGCGTGGCCGTTATGCCTGACGACCCAAACGCACACCCAATGCCTGTCACTCTCTGCAGGGTGGTGGTGGTTACTTGTTCAATACTTCACTGCCATTCCTATTACGCAGCTCTGTAACTTACATACCACTGCCAATGCCAGCAAGCAAACATTCGGCATTGACAAATGCTTGTTATTTTCATGTCATAGACCCCTCACTTACCTATGCCATTTCTCGAGGTTTTGCGTGATGTCTAGGCACCGTACTCTCACACTCATGAATTGCTGGTCCTTGGCGATTTTAATGCAGATTGGTTACAGGACTCTAAATCAAGAATAATCAAGAAAATTACCTTGGGGCTTGGGTTGGAGCAGTTCATTTTGGATCCAACGTGAATAAGCGTTAACAAGCCCGATGACTCTACTTTATTGGACCTGATTATTAACGAATTGCCTATAAAATTATTCTACCTATGGGTGACCCCTGATATATTCAGCTACCACAACATGTTTTTTTTTCCATAAGGTGGAAAAACAAAATACAAGGGTCCCCAAGGTTGCAACAATTTAGATCCTTAAAAATTTGGTTACTTGGCATTTGCTGCTGACTTGGATGGGATAGCTTGGGATCACTTTCAGCTGATTCCTGACCTTGACTTGGCATGGACATTTTTCAGGATGAATTATTGAATATGCATAACACTGGCATATGCCAATCAAGGTAAGGAAGGTAAAAGCAATTCTGCACCTTTGGTACACCTCAAAGTTATTGAAATTAAAACAAAACAAAAATAAGTTTTGGACCAAAAGCCCAGAAGTCAGGGCTTCTGGGAGACTAGCAAATTATAGATAGGCTAGAAATCTCTATGTTAATAAAGTGAGAGAGCAAAAATTCCTTTTACATAAACAAGACCACTGAGTCCATTGGTAAGCCTAGGAAGTTTTGGAAACTAATCCATGACTTAAATAACAATAATAAGTCTCTGAAAAACATTCACTTGGTTAAGGAAAATTTAGAGAAAGGGTCCCTCTCCCAAAAGGTTTAATAAATTCCTTGTTGAAATGGGGAATTTTTCTGGGGATTTCTAAGTCCTTACAAAATCCAGTAGAATCAGACTGTGGCTTGTTGCCTCTGTTCTCCTTTAAAGAAATTGGTAAATATGAAGTCTTAGATCTACTCCTAGGGTTAAGATTGGGGCAGCTGTGGCCTAGATGGCCTAACTGCTACCATGCTAAGATACGTAGCTATACAGATTGCTGATCCACTCACATACTTGTTCAATTGGTCCATTGAGATGGGCTATGTGCCCGGGGATGAAGGTGACCATGGTAGTCCCCATCTTTAAGGGAGGTGACCGGGCCACATATCCAGCTTTAGACCAATTTTCTTTTACCATTGGTCAGCAAGGTTTTGGAAAAGATACTGTTTGGGTGATTAATGAGTCACCTAGAAGAAATGGGTTATTAGAACAGTATCAATCGGGTTTTCAGAAGGCCAATGGAACAATTGCAGCTGTGTCGAGGGTCTTGGATGAGGTTGGCCTGGCAAGAAATGTCCAGTGTCTCACTGGGGGCATCTTGGTTGACCTCTCAAGGCCTTCAACACAGTCAATCACCAGTTGCTGCTATGTGGTCTTAGTGAGGCTGGGTTGAATGTGAAGGCCCTAGAATGTTTTCATTCCTATTTGACTAATAGATGGGAGGTGACCACAGTAAATGGTGATGACTTGAACCCTTGCCTGTACAGAGGGAGTTCCTCAGGGCTCAGTCTTGGGCCCTCTGTTACTTTGGTTTATTTAAAGGATATTGGCAGGAATGTAGGGAGGCCACTATTACCTGTTTGCAGATAATACAATTATTTATTTTTCTAATAAATCACTATTGTGTGTACAAGATAATTTGCAGGCTAGCTTTGCAATATTGCAAATTTATTTTTCAAATCTAAAGTTAAAACTTAATACAGTACATCAAAGATGAAATGTATGCTGTTTAATCCACCGTGCCATTAAGGTGACTCAACTTTGCTTATAGTGAACATCACTGGAGTTGCTTTGGAATCGTCGACTGCTATAAGTACTTGGGATACTGGCTGGACAAGTCTGGATTGGGAAACACCCATGTAGAAAAGTTAACAGCTCAGGTGAGTAGGAGGGTAGGGTCCTTGTATAGGAATACAAATTGCTTGAATTCTGTAACCTACATTTTATTATTAAAGTTCTGATTTTTCCTTTAATTGACTATGGTGACATCTTATATGGAAATCCTACACAGGATAGACTATCTAGGCTAGATGTGCTACTATATAGATTAGCCAGGTTGGTGTTGAAACACCCAAAACTGACATCACTGTGACATGTATAACCAGTTAGGTTGGTCTCTCTGTCCAACAGGCAGGAATTGCACAAGTCACTTTATGCTTATAAATTGGGACTGGTACCTTGTCAGTATTTCTATGTGACCAATTACATTTTAGGCAAATTGACCCCTCCTGCATAATTCCCATGTAAGAGAAATGGTGGTTCCACTCCTAAAATCAGAACACACCAGTCATGCTTTAGTCACTTTGTCCCAGCATACTGGAATGCTCTTCCAATTATTTTAGGAAATACTATAGTACTCCAGTATCAACTCCTAGTGAAAAAGCATTTGCTATCATTGTTTAAATCTTGTGACTGTTTTAAATAATTGTTGTGTTATTTGAATGTAATTTATTGTAACTGGGATGTATGAATGTGAAAGGTCACCATTGTGAATGAGTTTTAACGCAATGGTTTAAACCTTTATAAATAAACAAACAAACAACACCTAGGGGACAGGGTGAAGATGGGGAGACTTCTCCCACTACCCACCAAGGGTCCCACTCGGACTTGAATTCCAATCTGGCTGAGCCGTTTGAGTGGTATAGGAGCAGCTCCCCTAAGGAAGAACCTTTTAGAGGGTCCACCTCAGACTTTGATACTAGTCTGACTGGGTCCTCTGAATGGCCACAAGATAGCCCCATGGGTCAAGAAGGACACGATGGAGAGGACACTAGAGCACCCTGCCCTAACAGACAAGGAAGGTATGGGCCAGGGTGGGAGGACAGAGAATCAGCCCCTGAATAGGAGGCAGCCACTAGTCCAGAGGTACAGAAAACCCCAAGAAGATCAGAGAGGACAGTGAGGCCCATCCTCAAGTTATCAGTATTGATGCCCAGGGGTCCCCTCAGATTTGTCATTATTAGTAGTACAAAAGGAGTATATATTATCCCTAGATCCCTTCAGAAAGTATTCATGTGCCAGCCTGGTGCGCAGAGGGCTGAGTGCTGGATGTCTCACCCTCACGCACGCCGACAACCCGGGTTCAGGAGCGAGCCTGGGTCGTCTGAGTTCGGCAGGCGGGCAGAGCAGGATGGAGTGGCCGTAAAGGCAGCTCTCCTCTCTGGGTGGTCGAGTGGCATCCACGCTCATGGATAACCCTGATGGGGCCAAGGGGCTGTGTGAGCAAGGGTGCCGGCGATAGGCCAGTGGGGCAGGCGGAGGAGGGCCGTTACCAGGGCTGTAAGGTGTATGCGTGCCTCCACCAGCGCGTCCTTCTCCTGGGGTCCTCGGAACTGGGGAGAAAATGAAAAAGGCAACTGGCAGCAGGATGGTGACCGACTCTCTGCAGGCACCGCTCCTGGACCGGGCATATAGGTAAGCCCTGGTAATTCTAGGGGACAGAGCTGGGGAGTCGGTCAGATGGGGGCCACATGGGCGAGGAGAAATATAGTAGTGATAAAAAAAGAAAGTATTGATGTGCCCTGTTAGTGTAAAACCTCCTAGGCCTGAAGGGAAGGTGGTTAGGAGAAAGAAAGGGAGGTGAGAGGGTATGTATGGGATACTGATTTGTGGAAAAATGTGCTATGTGAGACTAGAGATCCTGTGATATGATAGCTGACGTATATGGGCACCACCTCATATGTGGCCAGAAGTTAGTAGAGGAGATATTTGCTGGAGTGTGTAATGTCACCCTTATTCTTAAATGGTTTATTGTGTAATAGAAGGGAATCAGGTGTCTAGTTAGAAATATTACTGTGTTTGAGGTTGTAATTTATCTTCTTTCATTTCTTCATAGTATTTGTTCTTGGAAGCTGCATGGAAGCCAAACATTCAAGGGAGAGTGTAACCCTCCTCTGGGGGCTTACCAGGTTTCTAAGGGGCTCCCACTTCAGTTCTCTGCCCTAGCTGGGCCAGTGGGGTTCCCTCAGTGCTGCCAGGGACATCCACGTTTGATTACAAAGGGTCCCCTGATTTGTGCATGTGCAGTGATGTGCAGCCTAGTCATTTAGGTTGCTGCTTGTTTCGTGTTACCTCGGTTGCTATTCCACTTCCTCATGCTCCCGACCCCTTGACTACATAATTGGGGCTTGGACATCTGGGGAGGTGACTGGAGAGTGGGGTGGGGCCATTGAGCAGTGCTAGAGACCACTGAAGAAATGGGGAGGTGGTGATATAAATATTAATAGGGCTCATGAAGATTAATGAACCCTGTTGAAGCTCCTAGGGCAAGATGGATCAGAACTAGTGACAGGCTTATGGGGGATGATTAAATGTTGTGTGCTTGCTTGTCAGGGTACAGTGGTCCCCTACATACAGGGAAACTGGCCTGGAAGGAGCATTCTGGATAGTGTGGCTGCTTGAAGTTGGGACTGCTATGGTCCAACATGGGACTGAATGGGGCCATCATGTTTTTGATACTTTGCCAAACACCAGCTACAAATCAGAGGACTAGGCACCTAAATCTGAATCAAGGGACTCCTGGAAAGGGAGTGAACTATTTTCAGGTGCCAAGAGATCACCAATAGTAAGTTAAAGAGAACGGATCACCATTAATAATTATGATTCATATTGCAGGGCAGCCAATCAGAGGACAGGGTTTGAGGGAAAAATCCCAGGGACCTTTGGAGTTTTTAGTTCTGGTCCAGGCTCCTATTGAGTCAAGAGGATCAGCTACTGAGAGTGTCAAATTCTGCATGGCCTTCCACGGGACTTTGATTTGGGGTTTTGCTGCTGAGAAAAGGAGAGAGTGCTGTCAGCAGAGAAAAGGCTGGACTGATCTGGGAATGTTCAAGGTAATCTGGATTGTGCTGATCTCCTTGAGGGGGAATAGTTTCTGCAGAAATCCTACTTTGAAATTCGGGCTTTGAAAAGCTGCTTAAAGAGGCTAAATGTCTCAGGAATGGGATGCTAGCCAGGCTGTGTGGAAACTGCTTGAGAACTGAACAAATTGACTGAGAGAATGCATCCCAGCTGAAGCTGCTTTGGAAGCAGGTTGAATGTTCAGAGACTGTGGTCCCGATATTCAAAACTGTGCCTGGCAATGGCACAAGTGGTTGCGCAGTGCAAATGAGATGTGCTGAAGCAACAAAGGAATATATTCAAAGAGATGTGCCATGGTATCCTCTTCTGAATATAGCAAATAATAACGCAGTACAAATACAATGCGCTGGCGCATCCCCAGACAGGTCTGAATACCAGGACTGGGAATGCTCCAGCGAACTGTAGCTGCACCATGTGCAATATCCAGATATTCAGAGTTGGAGATGCAAATTGGGCCATTATGCATCCCTCCCCAACCCGTAACCCCCAGCACTGTGATATATGGAGGATCCCCACTACCAGCTCTCTGTAAACCCCTGACCAGTGGCTGTACTATACGCTGGCAGGGCGCACCTGAATCAACCCTGCCTCACTCTGCCAACACCGCTGACCATGGAGGATCCCACTACCAGGTACGGTGCCCTAGGACCCCAGCTGCCTGGACTTCTTTTTTAACATTTGACACTCTCCCACTTGGCTGCTCCTGATTGGCTACGCCACTTGCTACAGCCTCCAGGATTGGCTCCTCAGCAAGTCGGTCAGCTCACTCCTTCACAATCTGTTTTCTCCATTTTGTCTGCTGTATTTCAGGCTCATTGACTCTCTCTATTTTAAAGTACATACTTTGTTTTTGCCTATTTTAATGAATTAAATACTGCCTGCCTGTAATGCCAAATCTGACTGTTTCTGTCTAGAACAGCGAGCTGTGCTGTGTTAGTGTTTAAACTGTGCTCCAATTGCTGCAGAATTAGTATATTCCTGTTGTCGCTTATTTTAACTGAATTATAAACTGCCTGTAATGCTTAATTTGACTGTCTCCCTGCCTAGAACAGTGAGTTGCATAGTGTTAGTGTTTAATTCGTACTCCACTGGAGTCCCTAAAACCTTCTGTCTCTCTCCTCAACTGAAAAACTCTTTTTCTCCTCTGTTCCACCTCAAATTGTCCTGCTTTACCTCTACCCACCCACTGCTGATTTCGGTTGTGCTCCTGTTTCTGCCATTTTTACTCCACCTCTGCCTTTTGCAGCTTACCCCTCCCACCTCATCTTGGGTGGCTCCTGTCCCAGACTAGCTTTTCTTGTCCTTTGTTTACATAGAAACATAGAAGTTGATGGCAGATAAGGACCTAAGGCCCATCCAGTCTGCCCATTTCTTTTCTACCTTATAAATGTGCCATCGGCCTTTGCTCTGTCAGTGGCCTGTCTATTCATACTCATTTGTATTGCTCCCTTATGCCTATCCCATGCCTGTTTGAAGCCCTGCACTGTATTCATAGCCACCACTTCTTGAGGTAGGCCATTCCATGCATCCACCACCCTTTCTGTGAAAAGAATTTCCTCACATTCCCCTTAATCGCCCCCCTCTAATCTCATGCTGTGTCCTCTTGTCCTGCTATTTTTCTTATATTTAAACATGTTAGACTCTTTCACCTTGTTAATGCCCTTAAGGTGTTTGAATGCCCTCGACCATATCACCTCAGACTTTAAGCCAGCCCACAGATTAGAAGCCCCTTGTTCTCTCAGTATCCCTCTCAACCCCCTATGGTTAGCCAGGTACTGTCTTGCCACCCCGCCTCCTCCTCTGATGATGTAACCAACTTCCTCTCTTCCTGCTACAGCTCTCTGTAAGCCTGTGACCGCAGGCTGCGCTTCATGTTGGCAGGGCGGCACCGGAATCACCGCTGCCCACCTCTGCCACCACAGCTGACCACGGAGGATCCATGCTACAGGTACAGTGCCCCAGGACAGCAGCTGCCTAGATTTATTTTTTAACATTTGGTGCTCTCCCATCCGTCTGCTCCTTGATTGGCTATGCCACTCGCTACAGTGTCCAGGACTGGCTCCTCAGCAAACCTGCCAGCTCGCTTCCTTCACAATCTACTTTCCCCATTTTGTCTGCTGTATTGTTTTGTCCCACACCGCACACCTCGCCCCGACTCTATTATTTATTTATTTATTTCAGAGCTCAGAAATACCTTTGAGTCAGAGACTCCTTTATAAAGGTTCCACGTCACATATAATATACACAGATATACAATACAGTTAGGACAGATACACAATACAGTACTTGTTACAGAGTAGAGCTATGTTTATAACAGGAACAGTTAGGCTAACATTCAGGAACTAAAATGCGGTTTGAGATAGTTGAAAGAAAAAACAAAAACAACTGGAAACTTAACATCCCTGAGAGGGAGTTAGAGCTATATGCAGAGGCAGGCCAGAGGCCACTGTCGTAGTAGAGGGAACAGGTGGTACCGATTCACGACAGTTGCAGTCACTTGTGGACCAAAGGTGAGCCCTGAGGTGCGTTTAAAATGACCAATTCTTTGATCAAAATGCAAGGAGGAGGGTAGGTTATTCATCCACAAGGGTGCCCTGTAGCAAAAGGATCTTTGGAATTGAGCTGTGCGACAGGAAGGGATGGAGAACCGATGGGTGTCTGAGCTACGGGTGTGCTTAACTTTTGAGTCCTTAGTGATTAAAGGGTGAGTGCCGTGGGGAGAGGCCAGGGTAATTTTTGCCAGGACACAAGTGTGGAATTTGATTTTGTTGTCAAGGTTAAGCCAATTGGTGTCCTTATATAGAGCACAGGTATGGGTGAGTCTATCACATCTAATATAAGACGACAGGCCTTGTGTAGGACAAGTCTAAGACTATCAAGGGCTGAGGAGCTTGCCCTCCAAAAATCAGGGAGACCATAGTCTAGCAGGGAGAGTACCAAGGAGGAGATAGTAAGCTTAACGGCCTACGGGTAAGGCAATGTTTATAGGTGCAAGAGCCCTAGCCTAATATTTAGGGCCTTAGATAATTGATGTATTTGCTCATGATAGGTAAGGCCAGTGTCCAATGTGATGCCCTAGGTATTTAAAGGAATGCACAAATTCAAGGGAGTCTGGGACGCTGATAGTATTTGTGGGAAAAGCCCAATCCCGAATTCTGCAGATGAGCCAATAGCATACCTTTTTTTTTATAGTTAATAATAAGGCGTTGTGAGGAGAACCAACTTTCAACAGCATTGAAGGAGGACTGGAGGAGTGGTGGAGTAGGGAGGGTCCGGCTGGAGGAGAATATGATAGCATCATCTGCATATAGTAATAGGTTGGAGGTGCAGGATGCGGGGAGGGAGTTTAGGAAGAGGTTGAATAGGAGGGGACCCAAAATGGACCCTTGTGGGACCCCTGAGAGGACAAGAGATTTAGGTGATAGGGTATTGCCAATTTTAACTTGAAGGGTCCGGTTGGCAAGATAGTCAGCTGAACATTCCCACTGCTTCCTGTAGAGACCCAGGTTGAGCAAAGAGGTTTGGAGTAGTGAATGGTGGACGTATCAAAGGCCTTAGTGAGGTCAATGAAGATCGCACCTGTGATGTGGCCTTTATCCAGTGCAGTGTGGATGTGTGATGTTAGATCAAGCAGGGCAGTAGTCGTGCTGTGACCTTTATGGAAACCATGTTGTTGTTTGCAGAGTAGGTCATATTTATTGAGGTGGTCAGTTAGCTGATCCAAACTATCCTCTCTAAGGCCTTGGGGGGAAGTATGGAGATGAGGCGAGTAATTGTTAACAGAGAGCGGTCCTCACCTTTAAGTATGGGCTGATATAAGTATTTCCAAATGGCAGGGAATTTGCCTAGTGAGAGGGAGAGGTTTAAAATGTGGGTGAGAGGAGCAAGGACTTCCAAGGAGAGCTGAAGAATTCTGAGATCAAGGGAGTCATGCTTGGAGGAGGCGTAACTAAGGGCAGCAGTAAGATATGGTTCAGCTGACTTGGGAGAGATGTGGCGAAGGTAAAGGGAGGCACCGAGGTGCAGGGCGGTGTGCTAGGAGCTGGTGGGTCATAGAAGTTCAGGAGGAGAACATGGCTAAGATTGAGAAGGCAACACTGAAAACTGCAGCAATGTGAGTGGGGTCAGCGGTCAAGAACCCATTTGACATGACTTGGGAGGGGACCAAGTTGGTGACCTTACTGCATATTTCCTTTATGTTGTTCCAAAACTTGCAGCCGGAGCCCCAGGACAAGGTTAAGGTGGATTTATAGTATTCTGTTTTGCCCTACGAATGGTCAAGTGCACTTGTTCCTAGCCATTCTATAATTCTGTCTATCTTGAGGGAGGCTGGACTCAATGGAGAGGTACCATAGTGAGTCTCTGGTCTGCATTAGAGTCTTGAGCCGTTCAGTGAACCAAGGTACGTGATTGCCTTTTAACCATTCTTTTCATGAATTGTGCAGAGGTCACATATATTATTGAAGGATCAGGTAAATAAGTCCAAGGCACTGTCAAGGTTTACAGTATTAAAAATGAAGGACTAGTCCACGACCCTGAGGTGCTTTTAATTGTGCCAATTTACCAGGACCAAGTTTACGCTTGCATAATTATTTTGGGAGGGGATCTTGGGATTTTACAGACCAGGAGCAGAGAACTGGAGAGTGGTCGCTGAGGGCATCTGGAAGGACAGAAACATTCATAATCTTGCCCGGTGACTGGAAAGATGAGGTCCAGTAGGAGGAGGATCCAATACGTGGATCCAAACGGGTGGAAGTGACCAATTGAGTTAGGTCTTGGGCTGTGGTGAGATCAAGTGTGGGATGGCCTCCTTACTTAGCCAATTGATATTAAAATCACCAAGCACAAGTAGTTCTGACTGTGATGGTAATGTGTCCAAATATGACAGTACTGCTTGGAAAGCTGATTTTTGATCCCTTGGGGAATGTATACTGTTGTAATGTATAATGGGTTTTGGGCTCTTCCCAGAGCCAGCTTGACAGTGAGGCCTGTGTGCCAGCCCCCAGATGCAGGGAGGGAGTAGGTGACCTTGTAAGGTATCCTTAGTAGAGGGCACAGCCACCCCTCGCATACCATGATGATCTGCAGTAAAGGGTAAACCCGGCAATGATACAGAGGAATCTGGGGTCCGAGGGTGAGCCAAGTTTCACACATTGCAATGACATCCGTTGGTGCTGAAGTACCCAGCCCTGGAAGGAGTCCCACTTTTTAGGATGCTACAAATATTGAGAGAGGCAATGTGCAACTGACCTGGTACGTTGGGGTGGCATCATGCCAATTGGTGGTCCAGGATTAGGATGGATATTCCCAGACAAGAGGAGGAGGAGAAGGAGGAATCTTGAGGAGGGTACCCGAACACTTCCTCTTTTATAGCGGATATCAGGGAATGTGGTATAAGAGTGGAGACGGTAGAAATGGGTATTGCATGTGCCTTAAGGTAAGCCTGAGGGAGGTAATGAAAGTCTAGGGTGGATGACGGTGTTACATGTTGAGGTTTCTGGGTAAGGACAGCCCCAGAGGGGCAGCCAGGGTTGCCTGACAAGGCAGGCATCATAAGTGATTAAGAGGGTATAGCTAACTTCAAGCCCTATAACAGGGTCATGGGGGCTGGTGGTTACCCAAAATAAGACTAGCTGCCAAGCATTCAGACTGCACCAAATCAGGGGCTGGGGTGCATCAGGCACGATGGGGGGGACTGGGCAGGGGAGCAAATGGCAAAGCAGTAGAATTATAGTAATCATCCTGACACTAAGAGTTGAAAGCTCAAGGACAGCCAGAGAAACAGGAGATCAGCAGTAGAGCAGCCTCTAGTGGTTTAACAATATAAGCTGCTAATGGGAAAAATTGTGATTGGTTACAGCTCCTATAAAGGGAGTGCTCACCAAGGGTGGTGGTAGGAGCGATGACGCGTCCGGCGAGGCTAAACTGCAGCAGCAGAGCAGAGTCCTTGAATGGAAGCAGCAAGCCGGTGGTTCACTGCAAGATTATTCCGACCTTGTCCGCTTGAAATCGGGGTTGGGGTGGGGAGGGCACGTAGCCACTAGCCCTCTCGACCTCCTGAGCGTCTGTGGAGAAAGCAAAGGATAGGTAAGGATTTTATGTGGTCTTTGTTGGGGAACAAAGGGGAGGGATACAGCTAGAGAGCGCTCATAGGTCTTAAACTTTAAACATAAGCTGTAAAGGTCTAATCCGGAATGTCTCAGTAAAATCCCAAAGTTAAACTAAAATATGCCTTGTAACTAAATCACAGAGTTAACTATGAGCCAGTTACTGCTGCTAGGCACACGCTGCAGCTCCGATTCGAGTTTTAGTACTAGAGAAACCCTAAATTAATCCTGGCACAAGTCTTAAGGCACCGGTAACTTTGCAAACTTAATCAAATTTTAAAGAGTTACTGCTGCTAGGGTGCTCACTGCAGCTCCGACTACATATTAGTCCTGCCCACAATACAGTCCATACCAATCCTTCTCACTCTCTCACTTTCCTTTCTTTAATAGGCCACAACAACTGTAATTGCAACCGATCTGTGTCCTTGCCTAGACTAAACTACAATGCAGCCACACAATCTGTGTCTGGAGCTGCAGTCCTTTCTGTGTGTTCTGCACAGTAATTCCATGTTAGGTGAACACGCATGCTCCCTTATCACGTCATGGAAAATAAAATGCCCACTGTCAATCTATGGATCCTACACCTCCAACTTTGACCACGCACAAATAGATTACCTCCTCATTGCCCCCATAATCCTCCCGCACTCCCTGCCTTCTACTGTTTACTCACCAATTTGCCCATCCATATTTATCATCTCCTCCCTACACCTTACCAAAGGAATTAACTCAAAAGTGAGACAGCGCTCACAACAAAGTTTCTCCTGAAAGCTTTCCTAAATATGTCGATAGCTCTGCCCTGTTTTAGCTACCAAATGTATAGGCATTAACCCGTGCTCATTGTAGTTATACTCTGTATGATTGCTCACCCACATTTATTCTATGTATATACAGTATGAATGTCCGTGTTTTATTCTGACGTGGAGCCGCTGGTAATGAGTCTATGCCTCAAAGGGTTGTAATTCCGATTTCCTAAATAAATAAGTAAATAAAGCATCTCATATTCCTGATGCTGCTCATCTCTGGCAATATACACCGAATCCTGGTTCACCCCAGCCGTCACCAATGAAATCGATAATGCTGTTGCTAGTATCAATATCTGCAGTCTGCTTCCAAAATTAGATGCCCCTCCGCTGGACTGCTCACCACAACCCAGACATCTTGTTAGTAGTTGAGACGTGGCTGGACCCCTAAAATCCCTAACTATGCCATAACCCTATCCAGCTATGCACACTTTAGGCAAGACAGACTAACAAAAAAGGTGGTGGATGCACCCTCTACCTAATAGAATAATTTCAAGGCATGTCATTGCCCTATCCAGTTATGGTAATGACTTCCAGATTCTGGCTGTCAAAGTGCTTCTTAGAGCCCACAGCAAAGCAGGGACCATTGCTTCAGTATACGTACCACCCAAAATGGCAAACAGTCTCTCCTCTCCTCCCGACAGCATAAACTTTCTTGGGAGAAATGCTAAAATCATAGTACTGGGGACTTCAATGTAAATTGGATAGCTACCAGCGCAAACTACTTTAAAGATGCCATTGCTGCTGCCAACCTTGCACAAATGGCTCAGGCACCCACAAGAATAAATTACAGGATGGGAACCTCCACCCTCCTGGATTGGACTCTTACCAATTGACCCGACCATATCACCAGTACTAAAGTTCTCCCTGATGCAATTAGTGATCACTCCTGTCTTATCCCTGTGGTCTAACAAATTTAACAAGCACCCTCCCGCCCCCCAAATTTATAGTTAGCCAAGTCCTCCTACCTGATCACCTGTAGCCCTCTCAAAAACACATGCAATCAATTGACTGGATCCCAACTGACACTGCCCAGAATGTTGACTCAGCTCTCAGTACTTTATCACAACTTTCAACTCTGCATGTGACCTCTATGCCCCACACAAAAACATAAGATCAAGAGTTCCATTAACCCCTGGATGTCCCATAACCTGCTTGAACTACTAAAATCAAGTGATTTGCTCTGGTTCTGGCCACAAACTCCCCAGCGGACACCCAGGCCCACAAAGCAGCCCAGAATGCCTGCATAAGAGCCATGCCAGGCAAAATCAATTACTACAGAAGCGCTTGACTAGCTTCTGGAAATATGGGAGGAAGTTCTGAAGCAACCTCTCCGAAGTCACCAGGAAACACCCCCAAACTGTCTCCCACGATGCTCAATGTTAATGGTGCTATCACCCTTGATGAAGAAATCATAGCCAACACCTTTAATGCCGCCTTTTCTGACCTTAGTCATGTGCTCCTCCTGATTTCTTTGAACCACCTCCTGTTACTACCCAACCCGTCAACCTACAAGGAGCCCAGCAACATCTTCCTTTCTATTTTAAGACTATTTATTTATTTAAGAGATTAACCAGGTAAGCATACTGAGCATGGACCACTCGTTTCTAGATGCGACCTGAGGGTTACATAGAATAAAGGACAAGTACAATACAGGGTGAGACCACAGGTCCAGAATAGATACAGGCTGGACTCACATTAGATTCAGTTAGCGATTGCAAGGTCTTCAGGTACATGAAGAGGGTAAATATGGGAGGAACAGTGAGGGTGCTTCAAAGGAAGGAGGAAGGGGCCACTGAGGGGCATGGGTGGAAGCTGGAGGGGAAGATTCAGGAGAAAAGGAGGAGGTGCTACTCACTGAGAGGGTGGTAGAGCCATGGAATGCACTACCTAGGGGGATGGTGGAGGCAGAGACAGTGGAGGGTTCAAGAGGGGTGGGACAGGTACAGGGAAGGGTTCAGGAAGCAAAATTCAATGCAGCAAGAATATCCGAACTGGGAAGGAGAAGCCAGAGAAGGCGAGGGGATAGCAAGGTCAGCACCCAGGGTGGGGCTGACCAAACGAGCAGACACGAAAGACCATTAGGCCTATTCTGCTGGCATTTTAGTATGTTAGTATGTTTAGTCCTAAGACCACAGAGCACACAGTTTGCTATTACAAGGTTAGGTCCTAAGACTGCAGAGTATAAACAGGCAGAAGCAGCAGGTACACAGTAAATTTTCTAGGCCCTTGATACTGTCAAGGCACAGTTAGATGCCCTAGTTGCGGGTCTGGGTAGTTGGTAGCAGTTACATATGTCTGAGAAATGGGCATGGAGGAGCAGTTTAAGGAGCCTTGGGGTGGGGGTGAGCCTAATATCAGCAGGGAGGTCATTCCAGAGTTTGGGCAGATGATATTTGAAGGCGGATTGGCTCTTCGATGTGTGCATGAAAGGGACTTGAAGTAGTCTGGAGTCGGAGCAACTGAGAGAGTAGGCCGGGAGGGTTGTGCTGACAAACGGAGCTGAGATGGGGAGGGAATTAGTCCAGAATTTAGCTATGACATTTGCAATGTATTTGAGCGTCGAGACTCGAAGCAAAGGAAGAGCTAAGGAGCTGTATAGGTCACAATGATGGGTGGTGTGGAGCATTCCAGGATGAACCGACAGAAAGAATGAAAGAGGGTGTCCAAGCTGGCCAAGGTGGATGAGGGAGCTGAGCTGTAAACCACGTCACCATAGTCAAAGATAGGGAGAATCATTTAGTGCACTAATTCCTCCTGACCGTGGGTTGGCAGACAGCCTTTATTTCGATAAAGTGCACCCAGTTTGGGTGTAGTTTTTTGTAGAGAGTCAATGTGGACAGAGAAATCTAGGTGTTGATCAAGCCATACTCCCAGGTAACTAAAGGAGGTGCAGGACTCAAGGGGAACCATCCAGGGTATGGAAGACAGGGGAGCAGCTAGCGGGAGAGTCTAGGTTGCATTCCAAAGGTTAGGAAGATGGTTTTTGAGTTTAGTACTAGTTGACTGGACCTGAGCCATTTTGAACGGCATCAAAACTCTTTTGAGGGTTAACATTCACGTCCCCCAGTGGAGGGCCGGAGGCATACAGTACGTGTCATCTGCATACATTTGTATGGCTGAGTTAGAGCTGGTCAGTGGTAGATTGTTTAAGAATATGGAAAAGTAAGGGCCCAGGACAGAGCCTTGGGGACCCATATGGTGACTAGGAGCAGGGGGATACTTGTGTGCAATTTTACTGACTGTTTTCTGCCAGTCAGTTAGGTCTGGAACCAACTAGTAGCTAGGTAGGAGAGGCCTGCATCATGTAGTTTTGTGAGTAGCTTAGGGTGGGAGACGGTATCAAAAGCCTTGGCCAGGTCTATGAATATGGCCGAGGTGATATGCCTTTGTCCATCCCTGAGGAAATGTCATTTGAGAGTCTTAAGAGCGCTGGTGTTGGTGGAGTGAGATTTGGCGAAACCCCACTGATAAGGGGTGAAGAAGGAGGTAGAGCCGAGAATTGTGTGAGCTGGGTGAGGGCTTGGTGTTCCTGTAGTTGGCCAGAATTGGGAGAAGGGAGATGGGGCAATAGTTTCCAGGTGCAGATGGATCTACCACCCTTCGGTAGCGGGATGACGACCGCCTCCTTCCAAACTATCTCAGAAAGACTAGCCAAAAACAGCTACTTTAAAGTACTGGAAAATCCAGACTCAGTGGTGACTCCCTTGACTTAAAACTCATTGGCCTCACCATTGACGAAATCCTCCAACCCTAACAAAAATTCTAAACTGGTTCCTTATGCTCTCAGTTCCCCTTAAATGGAAGTTAGGCATGGTGACACCAATCCACAAAAGTGGGGACGAACTCTAGCAAGTAATTTCAGACCGATTCCATCCTACCCCGTTATCTAAGGCTTTAGAATGGATAGTAGCTGATCAACTGGTGGAATATCTGGAGAAATACAACTCCTGTGTCCCCAGCAGCACGGTTTTCAAAAGGCACAGCACCACCACAGCACTCTTAGAGCTCACATCTTAGATCCATCAAGCCCTGGACAAAAACTGCCAGTTGGTGCCACCTATATTGACCTAACAAAGGCGTTTGACATTGTCAATAACTCCCTCCTGATAACTCAACTGTCAACACTAGAACTATCCCTGATGCCACCCACTGGTTCCAGAGCTATCTGAGTGATCGCCCAGCAGGTCCGGATCAGAGACACCATCTTGTCCTCCTGCTCTGTCTGGTCAGGTGTCCCACAAGGATCTATCCTAGGTCCCTTACTGTTTAGCAGCTTTGTGAACGGGCTTCCTGCCTCTTGCCCCAGCAAAATACTGCTCTATGCGGATGATGCAGTCAGTTTTACCAGCCATTTAAACATCGACCTCCTACAGAAACAACTTCAGCATAACTTCAAGGAAGTTGAATCCTGGTTCAGATCCCACAAGCTAATCCTAAATTACACTAAAACTAAATCAATGCTATTTCATGGTGTCCATAGCAAAAACAAATACCAAAAGTCATTATCATGAGCTCTGTGGGCACCCCATTGGAACAGGTCAACTATTTAAAATACCGGGTGTGACCCTTGACTGCACACTCCGTATGCTATGCATATCCACAACACTGCAAAACAGTAAACACTCGTATTGGACTGCTTTACAGGCACAGTTTGAAGCTAGCCATCCAAAGCTCAGTTATCTCACTGATAGACTACGGTCTCGTTGTCTATGGATCCACTACCAACACTGCCCTCCGCCGCCTAGCTCTAGCCTTAACAAAGCCTGTCAGCTTCTCACCTCAGGCCCTCGTCTCACACAAACCTGTGGCTTGTACAATCAAACCAACTAGCTACAATTTGCCAGTAGAATTGAATATCAGACCTGCATTCTTGCAAAGAAGGTGCTGTTGGGCCTCTTGCCTCCTGGTGTCCAGTCCCTACTGTCTCCACACTGCCCCAATCGCCTAACCAGGAGCTCTGTAAGCTCAACTTTCTCGTTCCTTACTGTCAAGCCTCGCAAGGTCAGCACTCTTTCATTGTCAGGGCTCCAAACTGGTACAATGCCCTTCCTGGATATCACCAACTCCTCAAACCTCAATCTGTTTAAGTGCAAACTTCACCAACATTTGGTGTCCTGTTCCAGCTGTGACTGCCCCTCTTAAATACTTTGCTAGCCCTGACCCCTGACCTCTGTTTTCACCCCTTCCCCGCCCTCCTTTTCCACAGTAAACAGTGTACTGCTTACCAATGTACCTACTTTACCTTTGATTGTATATTCAGACAAAGCCTATGGCTCTCAGTGTGCTGTTTCAGCCTAATCTATAACCTACTCAACTTCCTGTTATCTGTGTTGACTGTTAACTTGCTCTGTATGTTTTACCTGTTTCTGTAACCACAACATGGAATCTTGTAAAGGGCCTATGGCTCAAAGGTGTATCCGAACTTAAAAAATAAATACTTCAATAGAAGTTCTCTGGTCATGCAGTGGTTCCCACCCTCCCATCCCAACCCTCCGATCACCGAATATAATAATCTGTATGCTCCCTGGTACTCCAGGGTATCTTCCTTCCCACCAGAATCCTGATCACCAAAACAACAATCATTATCATTCCTGGTGGTCAGTGGTACCCCCTCCCACCAGACTCCCCAATCACCAAAATAACAGTTATTATCATCTCTGGTGGTCCAGTGGTAGCTCCCTCCCACTGAGCTCCGTGATCACCATCATATTATTAAAAAAATAGTTCCTGGTGGTCCAGTGGTGCCTACCCCTTACACACAGGACCCCAGCTCCCCAGTCATCGCCAGAGCATACCCACCTGCATACCACCTTGGCTGCCCATCGGTAATAGTTATAGAAGTTGCTGTGAACTCATTATCCACACTGTGGACCAATGGGCTTGCAGTGCATACTGTAATTATTCACAAGTTCATGAATGAAGTCATTTATTCACAAAGTTGTGAATTATTTCAGTATGCACTTCAAGTCCATTGGTCCACGGTGCGACCAGTGATCTTGCAGCAACTACTGTAAGCTGTCATTCAGCTGGCAGCTGCAGTGGTATATGGGCAGATATGCTGCCCCGATGACTGGGGAAGCTGGGTGGGCTGGGGGTCCCTGTGCATGGGGGGAACCACTGTACCACCTAGGGAATAGTTTTTAATAATATGACAGTGGATCTGGGAGTCTGATGGGAGGGGGTACCACTGGACCACTAGGATGATAATGATTGATCTTATTTCGGAGGATTCCTTCAGTAGGTCATTACATATACACAGATACACAGAAATGTGACAGCAGAGAAAGGCACCATGGCCTATCTAGTCTGCCCAACACCCTACCTCCCCTTCTGTTATGCTTCCACCCTCTTTTCCCAACCCCTAAATCTATCCCAAGCCCTCTTGAACCCCTCCACCATTTCAGCTACCACTACCTCCTCCGCAGCTTGTTCCAGGCCTCCACCACCCTCTCCATGAAAAACTGCCTCTGACATTACCTCTGTATTGCCCACCTTCCAGTTTGAGGTTATGTCCCTCGTGTTCACTACCTTCTTCAGTTTGAACAAGCTGTTACCTCTACTTTATTTATTCCCTTCAGATACTTAAAGGTCTCAATCATGTCCCCCCTCCCTCCTAGTCTCCAGAGGTACAAATTCAGCCCTCTCAATCTTATCTCATAGGGTACATCCTGCATCCCTTGTACCATTTTGGTTGCCTTCTCTGCACCCTCTCAATCAGCTCAACATCTCTTGTAGGTGAAGCCTCCAGAACTGCACCTCATACTCCAGATGTGGCTAACCATGGTTCTGTATAATGGCATTAGCACCTCCCTATTTCTGCTATTAAAACCCCTTTGATGGAGGCCAACATTCCATTTGCCTTTCCACCGCCCTGCTACACTGGCTGCCCACCCTGAGGTCACGTGATACCATAATCCCCAGGTCCCTTTCTGTTTCCTTTCTCCTTAATCACCATCCCTCAAGGGAGTAAGTTTCCTCCTATTCTTCCTCCCCAGATGCATCAGCGAGCACTTTTGTGTATTAAACTTCAATTTCCAGGTGTCAGACCACCTCTCCAGCCTCTCCAGGTCCCACCTCATGGCTTGCACCCCACTAGGTGAATCCACCCTATTGCAGACCTTTGTATCGTCTGAGAACAGGCACACCCATCCCTACAGAACTTCCGCTAGGTCACTAACATAGATGTTAAAGAGTATTGGTTCTAGCATTGACCTCTGTGGCACCCCACTGATCACCGCCGCTTCTCTGGAATGTGTCCTGCCTACCACCACCGCCTGACTCTTCCTTCAACCAGTTTTCCACCCACCTGGTGATCCTGTTGTCCACCCTAGTCTGTCCAGCTTCTGTACCATTCCACCATGCAGAACGGTGTCAAAGGCCTTATTGAAATCCAGACAGGCCACATACACTGCTCCTCCTGGTCCACTATCTGTATCACCCCATCGAAAAACTTTATCAGGTTAGTCTGACAGGACATTTCTGGTGAAGCCATGCTGCCTGTCATCCTGCATGCCACTCATCTCAAAGTATTCTATCAACCTGATCTTAAGTAGTGTGTCCATTACCTTCCCCACCACCGAGGTAAGACTAATAGGATGGTAGTTTTGACCTGGTCCTTCCACCCCCCATGTAGTGCACCACCTCTGCCCTCTTCCAGTCCATTGGCACCACCCTGTGACCAAGGACAAGTTAAACAGCCTTCTAGATGTGGCGCCAGTTCATCCTTCACCTCCTTGAGAACCCTTGGGTGTATTCCATCAGGCCCCATTGCCTTGTTTACCCTAAGTCTACCCAGCTCTTCCCTTACTCCTTCAGCAGTGAATCTGCCACAGCCATCTGCCTGTGGCTGTCACCCTCCCACCCCATCCTGGTCCCCTACCCTCCCCTTCCTCCATGAAGATTGAGGCGAAATAGCTGTTTAATGCCTCTGCTTTTTCTAAGTCCCTTCCAGTATTGTTCCACTTTCCCCTTATCCTTCCAATCCCATGCTGTGCCCTCCTCCTTTCTCAGTGTACCTAAAGAAGGTTTTGTTCCCCTCCTTGCCTGCTTTGCTATCCTCTCCTCAGTGGCCTCCTTAGCCCTCCTTATCTTTTGCCCAGCCTCCTTTCTTTTTCCTGTGGGTTTCTCTCCTCATCCTTTTGTGTCCTCCTGTACCTCTTGAATGCTCTAGTCTTCTCCCTGACCCCTAACATCACCTCTAGTGAACCATAGAGGTCTTTTTCTGTCTTCTATTCTTTTCTACCCTTCTTATACATGAGTCCATGTCTTTAAATACCCCTCTTGATGGCTGCCCATAATTCCTCCATCCCCTGCACATCCCCTGCACATCCCCTATCTTCAACATTTCTTCCCAACTACCTTCCTCATTCCATGAAAGTCAGCCTTCTGAAGTCCATTACCTTGGTTCTGTCCTAACCTCTCCCTGCCCGCCTCTCACACTGAACCTGACAGCCCTGTGGTCACTGGTGCCAAGCTCTTCCCCCACCTCCACCTCCTCCACACTGTCCCATTTGTGAGGACCACATCAAACAGGTTTACACCCCTAGTGGGCTCACTGACCCTTTGTTGCAGGAATATGCCCTGAAGAGCCTCTAAGATGCCCCTGCTCCTTGCAGAGATTGCTGTCTGGGCTTCCCAGTTGATGTCTGGAAGGTTTAAGTCCCAACTAGCACAATTTCCCTTTCTGTGTTATCCTCACTACTGATTCTACAAAGTGTCTATCCCTTCCTCCCCTGCATAGGAGGCCTATAGACTACCCCAACACGTAGGTTTTGTCCCTGTCCCTGTCTAGGGTGACCCACATTATCTCTTTTTCCCCTCCTCATCCTGCCCTTCCATGGCCTTAATCCTTCCCTGATATATAATGCCACCTCCCCTTCCCTCCTGATCTTTCCTAAACAACCAATACCCTGGGATCACCGCCTCCCAGGCATAGTGCTCATTCCACCAAGTCTCACTCACTGCTACAATGTCTAGGTTCTCCTCCATCATGGTGGCCTCCAGTTCTCCATTTTGTTCCCCAGGTGGCATTTGCAACCAAAGCCCTCCAACACGAGCCCCATCCCGCCTTCCTGCTGCTAAGTGTTCCCTTGATGAGTGTTTTGACTTGGGGGAGGCTGATAGCCTCTCTGCTCTGCTTCACATAAGGCTGGCCCTGTCCTTAGCCACCCCTTATTTAGTTTAAATTGAACTTCTTTGCCATGAAGTCCCCAGTTCACTCTTTAGTGCTGCTGCCCTGAAGAGCTCAGGTGCAGCCTGTCTGAGCATACAGCCTCCTCCTCCCATGTAGAGCCCCAGTCACCTATCCAGTTGAAGCCCATCTGACTGCACCAACCTTCTAGCCAATTGTTGAATGCCCTTATCTCTCCTTTCTGGGTGTGCTCAGCCTTGGTACTGGCAACACCTCAGAGAAGGAAATGAAGGAAAAAACAGTGTTGCTCCTACAGAATCTAGCAAGTTCCTTGAACCTTGCCTGTATCTCCATCAGACTGTTCCCTTCCAAGTCATTTGTGCCCAGGTGAAATACCAGATGTGTCCTTTCATCTTGCTGCTTAGCCCAGGAAGGAATATGATGCCTCACCTCCAGCACCGTCATCCCTGGCATGCACTGTACCCATACTGCATTGTTTTTGCCCTCCTTCCCCATTTTAGCCCCTTAATTATTTATTTATTTATTTAGTTAGTTAGTTTTTGTTAACCGGTAAGTGCGCTTAGTCAGCAAGTGACTGTTTTCAGGCATGACCGGGAGGTACAATTACAACACACAAGAGTACAGCCAGATTATTAAGACAACGAGTACAAAAATGCAGAGAGAAATACATATGGCAATGTAACATACATTAGTAAACAAAATATACTTTAGCACTTGATCATGGAACATACTCAAAATGTGAATAGTAGAAGGCAGAAAATAAGAGAGGATAGGCATCAGTAGAAAAGACACAAGGAAGGAAAACTGGCAAAAGGATGGAGAGGGAGAGATTTGGAAAGGAGGTGCCGTCAACTGACAACAGCCGGGTGAGAGTACCAACCTCGGCCCGGCCTATGGAGCCAAAAAGACGGCAGGCGAAGAGAGGTGGTAGGGGAGCGGCAGGGACGGCAACAGCAGTAGGAGGTAGGAAATACAGCCGGGCTGGTGGAACCGATAGACGCCAGGGCGAGAGTGAGGATACCGTGAGAGGGGGATGAGGCGGAGGAGTTACGCAATAGCGGCAAAAGTGTCAAAGTCAAGCCGAGGCCAGTGGAACCAAGAGACAGCAGGGCAGGGAAGGGGGTCGTGGGCAGTGGGGGTGGGCGGTGAAGTAGGTGGAGAGAGGTGACTAAGCACAGCCAGGAGGGTGGGGACTAAGGAGGCATGGATGAGGTAGGAACAGGTAAAGGTGAGTTTGGTGGGAGTGGCAAAAGGGAAGAGAATATAACAGAAGAAGGGGGAGAGAGCAACAGTGGGGTTAAGTGAGGAGAGGCTGTGAAGTGAAGATAAGAATGTCATGGAGTAGAATAGCGACTTACAATTGTCAACAGCTAACATTAGGCTTATAAAGAAACAGGTTAAGGCAACATTAATTACAAGGCACAAAATAAAACATTAATTACAAGGCACAGTAGAACACCCATTTGACAGGCAAAAGTGCAAGCAATGAGGAAACAGTACAAATGCAGCGGATCAGGTAAGGTCAAAGCAAACACATTTGTCCATAGTAGTGAGGAAAGTCCTGAGTTTGCTCTTAAAAGTCACATCAGTGGAGACATCTCTAGATCCTGAGGTAGTAGGTCTCATAGGTGGGGGCAGCATGATGGAAGGAGCCCATGCCCTTTTAGTCCGACAAAAGGATGGATAGTAAGGTCTGATCAGCCGATCTAAGATTCCTGTGGGAATGACCGCCTGAGGAGATCAGACAGGATAGCAGGCTTGGACGTCCTTAGGATGGAATCAACTAAATTGTACAAGTAGTACTGCCTGGTAGAGGAAGGAGAGCCAACCAAGGTCCTGATATAAGAGACAATGATGCTGCAGCGAGGTGCTTTGTAGCATACCTGCACACATTATTGAAGGTAGTATCCCATAATTGCAGTGAAGATTTGGTGGCCAAGGACATGATGGGACACCCATATGTAAGGGTTGGCAATAGAATGCCTCTGGCTATCGCCAATTTAGCAGCAGAGGTGAGCAGGTATTGGTTCTGTAGGCAGCCCCAATTTGCAGTTAATTGACTTGCAGGTTTCTGTATATGTGCTTTCAGGTCCAAGGTTTGATCCAGGTGGATGCCAAGGTAACGAAGGAAGTGACAGTTTCTATAGGGTCCCCATCGATATCAGAGACAGAGATGGTCAGAGGACAGGATCTAAGCTTGTGATTGGAGCCAAACATCATAACTTTTGTTTTATTTGTATTTAAAACCAGGCGTTGAGAGTTCAACCAGTGTTGTACAGCACGAAAATCTGCAGTGAGGGCAGCATTTAGATCCAGGACCTTATCAGAGTGATAATAAATTACCAGGTCATCCGCGATGAAGAAGTGAGTGACCTGTGGTGACCAGCTCAGGAAGTTTATTGACGAATAATGAGAATAGAAGAGGCCAAGTATAGACCCCTGAGGGACCCCAATGTTGATAACAGCACTGTCTGACATGGATGAATTAAACTTAACAGCTTGTGTTCTGTTGAAGAGGTAGCTTTGAACCAGGTAGTGACTGGGGAGAGAAGCCCAAGGTACTGAGGGCGGATAGTAGCAGAGAATGGTCAACCAGATCGAAAGCTTTGGTTAAGTCAATGAAGACTGCCCTGTTAACTTTCCTCTATCCATATTGGTAACGATATCTGAAGTGAATTTTGCAAGTGCTGTGATGCTTTCTAAAACCATGTTGTGCTGAGCTTAGTAAATTGAATTTCTCAAGGTATTCAGTGATTTGCATGGATACTACTTTTTCCAGGATTTTATTCAGAACAGACAAAATAGCAATAGGCCGGGTAATTTGATATGTCATTTTACTGCCTTTCTTAAATACAGGAGTGACTCTGGCTGCCTTCCAGACTTCAGGGACAATGCCATTGAGAGAGATAGGGTGAAGATGTGTGCTGGGGCCAGAGATGTAGTAAGAAGCCATTTTAGTAGTCTTGGTTCTAGGCCATCTGAGCCAGTACTGGTGTTTTCAGAGAGTGACCTGAGCAGCTTTAGGACCTGATGCATAGACACTTCCTGAAATAGAAGGGTTGGTTAAGTTTGGGGTCCTTCAGATGCTGTGGGTTAAACTGTGAAGCAGAGGATTGTGATGGAGGGAAGCTGTGTAGGCAGATAAGTCAGAAAATTGTTGGTTAAAGCATTTGCAATGGTAGTAGAATCATTACAGTGTACACCATGTAGGACCATATCTGAGGAAGTGACATCTTTAGCAGAACCTAAGAAGGACTTAATGTGACCCAAAACTTGCGAGGGTCATTGGAAGAATTAATCAGCAGGTTTTGGCAGTATTTACTTTTGGCCTGCCTGATGCATCTTTTACAGTCATTTCTGTATTGTTTATACAGAATGAGATCTGACTGCAGTCCAGTTTGTTTGTACTTTTCCATTGATTGTCTCTCAACTTTAACTTGAAGCAGGTCTTTTTCAGCCAATCGAATGCTGGCCCTCACCTCCTTTTGACTGTAGGGAGGTGCTTCTTTTGGATGTTGCCAAATTCAGCCAGAAATGAATTGAGGGCAGTATCAACATTGGTTGCGGTATAAATGTTAGACCAGTCAACACAAGAGAGGTCAAATAGGAAGGCTTATTTGTCCAGGGCAGCATAGTTTGAAAACCTAATCAGACGTGGTGGAGGAGGAGGAGGTGGACAGGATCGCCATCGACAAAGTGTGGGGAATGATCAGTGATTGAGTCAGCAAGCACTGTGGCATCTAGTACATGATCAGGTCTGGTGGTGAGGATCCAATCAAGTAGGGACCCTGAGTGCGGAGTAGTAGTTCTGGTAAAGCCTGTGATAGTTTGGTATAGATTGTGCTTCTGTATTAGAGATTCAAGGATGCTGTGCTGTGGACCCAGCCAGTTAAGGTTCAGGTCCCCAAGGAGTAGAGCCTCATTTGATTTTACATTCTGGGAGACATATTGTAGCAAATTCTGGAGACCACTCATCCCGCTTGTAGGTGGATTAGTGACACAAATGATGTGCAGCAGTTTTGAACCCAGTGCCAGGTAGGTGCAGAGTTTCACAGGTGGAGGAATCAGTGCAGGGTGAGATGTTCAGGATAGATGATTTTGTACATAATCGCAACCCCCTTGACCCAATACGGTCTTTCCTTAGAATGCTATAACCAGGCACAAGACAAGTGGCATCAGGCACCCAAGGCTTCAGCCAAGTCTCTAGAGCATAAAATGTCAGGGTTAATCAGTTTAGCCCAGGCTTCGAGCTCAGCCAGGTGACTCGTGAGACCCGGATATTCATGTGGGCTATAACCAGACCCTTTTTGTTGCAGCCGTTGCAGGAAGTGAAGCAAACCATAGGGGCCGGATTGGGTTCAATATCACCGCAAGCATAAGGAGCCGCCAGGCAAGGTGAGAAAGTAGGTTGCAGAGAGAGTGCCTAGCTGGTGTTTGGGTCTCATGATAGTTCAAGAGATAGGAGTGGATAGACAGATAGCTACAGCCCTTTTTGATGAGGATAGAGTGAGCAGGGTAGAATTCGAGTAATAGTACAGCAGGATGTTAGAAACCTGAAGTCACTATCATTGTTAGCGCAGGGATAAGTAGCAAGAGATGTACAAGTTGTTAGCCAGTTTAGACATAACAGGAGAGACAGGAGTATAAGTGGTGAAGTTTTAGAGGTGAGAGGAGGGTTCATTAGGGGAGACTGGTGCAGCACCATATCTGAAGTGGCCAGTTTCACAGAAGAAACTATGTTGCTATCTGAATACCCTGATCACATAAATGACCTAACCTAAAAGTTAAACGTCAGCATGATTTGTGTAATTTGTCGACTTCCAAAACGTAATATTAAAACTACGATGCTGACAAATATTTAATTCCAATCGTTCCTGCCAGCCCCTCTTGTGCTCTGCATGGCGGGTCAGCGTGAATTTAATAAGTTTCAGGATACTGTAACAGTCAATAACAGAATAAATTATTTAACAAAAGCTGTAGTAATGACATTTTGAGAGTGCTGAGGTGGCCCTGTTATATACACAAACTGAAAACTAAATGGCAATTAATGCTCTAATGCTTTAAAACAGTTATGAACAATCTTATTTGCTAATATTAAGATTTTCCAGAATTAACAGTAGAATTTTGAATGAGAGAAGTTCGTATCTGTAGAGCCATGGCATTTCAAAAGAAACTGGCCAATAGGAGCACACAGTCAGGAGACCAACCAATCAGGTTGCAGAAGTAAGGCACTGCTTTCCGGCTGGTCAAAAGTTACTGTACCTGTCATTGTTGCTGGCTGGAGAGGGTGGCGTGGGTGGTGGCTTTGAAGGTGCCGGTCGCCCGCTTAAAAGGTCTGGAGGGCTGTGGTTGCTTGCAGGCTTTTGTGGTCTCCGGTTTTGGAGGTGCCACTCGGGCTGCTGGCAGAGGCACAGTTAGGAGGGAGCTTGGAGGGCTTGAATGGCAACGGAACGCCCGCTCAGGGATCCTCCAAGGAGAAAGCAGCAAATGAAATAAAAGATAGATCCAGTGGAAATGATGAACTGAAGAGGACCAGAGTCACAGAAAGTGTTAAATTCTTCAATGTGATGAACTTTGGCCTGGGCATATGCAGGATGTGAAAACCTTTGTCTGTCTGTTTCCTTTGTTTTCAAAGTTGTTGTAAGAGCACCCTTTAGAGACAAGTACATTTAAAGTTGATTTAAAATGAAAATGCTGTTACCTGGTAGTAAATTTCATCCAGTGGAAACGATGAACTGCTGAAACCAGGGTCACAGAATGTGTTAAAATTCCTGAAAGGTGATAAACTGCGCCCTGGGCATATGCAGGATGTGAAATCCTTTTGTCTGTATGTTTCCTTTGTTCTTAAAATGGTTGCTGAATAGCCCAAGTAAAAATTCCTTTTGGAGCAGGTCAGACGAAAAATGTTGATTCAATCGTAGGGCCCAGCATCACCGAGTTTGTCAGACTTAGTTGCTAGAGTTATTTTTCCTTGGGTGGCTTCCAAAAAGTTGATTTAAAATGAAAATGCTGATACCTGGTGAAGATAATTTGCAGAAATTCAGTCCAGGAGACATTCACAGACGTTGAGTGTAAGAATGGCCAAGTTACTCAAGCAGAAAAACATGTAAATCCACAAAACTAACCTACAGACACCTCCAGTTGAGTTTGTTTCCTTATTGAGTCCCAAGAGTGCCACTCTACTGTCCCCTGCTTCCTGGGTGTCCTTTTGGCCTCTAGCTTTGTGTCACGGGTTTGGCCCCTTTGGACTCCTCCTCATGTTCCATCCTGACTTGGTTTCTGCCCCTGCTCATCTTTTGTTCCCCATCACCTAGCCTATCCTGAGTTTTACCCACACCCAGCATCTGTACCTCTTCACCCTGTCCCTTTAGCCTTTCATCAGACTCCCCTCCTGTACCTCTTCATCCCTTGTACTTCTGCCTGGCTTTCTTCATCCCTGCAGACCCCTCCTGCATCACTGCTTGAGCATCATCCAATTTCACCTGACCCCCTCTAACTGCTCCTGGCCTTCCTTGTCTGCATCACTGTGCAGAGATTGTGCCAACTGTGCAGTGCCCCTCCAACTGTTCCTGTCCTGCCCATCTTTGCAGAAGGTTTTGAGCACCATACCCCATTTGGAAGTCTTTCTCCTTACCACCTGCCCTGTCTGCATATTTCCCTCACCTGCACTGTGCCTGGTGCATGCCCCAGCCTTCTACTGCAGCTCCTACCCTGCAGGGTTTCCTCCAGTTCATTTTCAGCCTCCCAGGAGCTCAACTCCAGCTCTTTCAGTGCTTCCTTCCTGCCCTTTCTTATGCCACAGTTCCTCTAGTGCCACCTTTGGTGTGTCCCTAATGTGCCTGTCCCTCCTCCACCCTTCTCCTGCATGCAATGTGCCTGCCCCTCCTCCCCCTTACACTGCACCTGAGATCTTTCCCCACATCCCCAGCTGCTCTGCACCCCTTCTCTGATGGCCCTCCGGACCCTTCCTCTCCAATGTCCTCGACTAGAATACCTAGGAGGGCAAAACTATTTGTTACTTCCACCCTCTGGCCCATTTCACCTATGCCTGCATTGTCCTTCATACTGGGCATCCGTCTGCCTTTTCCTGAGCCTACTGTCTTCCACTCCTCCTGATCCCTGGCTGACCCCTTTCTCTAGCTACAGGCATAATTTTTGTGCCTCTAGACTTCCTGCTGTCAGTTCCCACTGACCCCTTTCATCCTGTCTCAGGCATCCCTGTACCAAATCTGGACTTGCTGTTGTCTGTTACCACCTCTGGTCTATCCCTCTGGATCCCTTCCATCCTCTCCCTCCCAAGCCCTTGACTTCCAGAAAAGTGGTGTCTGATCCTCTAGTGAATCCACTCAGCCCTTCCCACTCCTTCCTTGGCTTATACCATCCCTGTCTCTCTACCCCCTTTCCCCAGCTTCCCCATTTAACCCCCACCTTAGCCTCGCCACTTCCTCTCTCAGCTGAGTGAGCTGCTTACACATCATACAACCCCCATCCTCCAAGCCCACTTAGGATCATAGCTGTTCCACAGCCACTGCACCCCACCACCCTTCCAAAGAGCCCCTCCCTTGGTCTCCCCTCCTCTGTGCTGCCTCTACCATTTCTTCCGTGATACTTAAATACAGTTCTAAAATCACCCTTATGTATTTTTGGGCCCCCGACCCTCACCTCCTCCTCAGCCCCAACCCACAGTCAACACTTTTTAGAAATAATAAAGCATGTCCAAACCATAGGCATCAAAATTAATAACCATAGCCACCATGTTCAAGTCCAAGTCACCAAGTTCAAGTCCAAATCCCCAGCACCTCCAGCATCAGTAGTCCAAGATCAAGTTCCCAGCACCTCCAGTGTCAGTAGTCATGACCCAGTTCATTTCACCTCAATTTGAGCTCTTTTGTGAAGGATTTCTTAGTGTCTGTGTCAATTTCCCATATCCACTGAGGTTGAAGTCCAAGTCCCCTGTGGAGAAAATGCAGGACCCAGTTCCTTTGCTGCAAACCAGCTCATCACAGTGATTTCCTTAGCTCAGGATGCTCCTTGCTCCCACTTTTAGTCCTTCTCTCGGTCTGGCTGGCTATTTTAAAGCCTACCATCTTGGCACCTCTCTCCTGATTGGCCTGATCCTACACTGCTGTCTGCGGTTGGCCGTCTGTCCCTGCTTCAGTCACCGGACTGTCACCTGTGGCCCTTGCTAGTTTAGCTCCAAACAGCTCAGCTATCTTTCCTCTGATCACCAACCTCGACCCCACTGCTGACTGCAGTCACAGCTCCATGCAGCTCTCCACTCTTTTTCTACTGGTTGCCGACAGTGACCGCTCCCGCTGATAACACAGCTAACAAACACAGGAATGCACAGTCAATTTCTTTCTGTGCCACCTGGGCTATTAGTACAACTTATGACAGAGGTCACCCAGGGTCACAGATAGGCAGGGATTGACAAGAGGCTTTAGCTATGCAAGACCTTGCAGGCATGCACCCACAGCCCCATTACATTGATAGCCTGGGGCACACTTACTCAAGTACAAGTGCAGGATTTGAAATTCTTTTGTCCTTGTGCTTCCTTTGTTATTTAAAGAGGTTGTTTAAAAGCCCACAAATAGATCCCTTAGGAGCAAGCCAGATGAAAATGTGAATCCGAGCAGGACCCAGAGTCACTGGAGTTTGTCAGATCTGGTTGCTTGACTTCTGTTTTGTTTGGGATAGCTTCCAAAAGTTGATTTTAAACTGAAAATGCAAATACCTTGTGGTGATGCTTTACAGAAATCCAGTCCAGGAGACCTTCACAGATGTAGTGAGCAGAATGATGTAGTTACTCCAAGCTGAAAATCTTGTAAATCCCACAAATTAAGCTACAGACACAGACAAACACAAACAGCCACCCACACAGACCCAGGAAGTGGAGCTAATAGGACTGGCGCCACCTGGCGTCGGGCCATACAGCAGACTTTTCTAGCAATCCCTGATGGGAGACCGCCCACCCAACATCACGTGATCAACGCCAGCTTGGCTGTATATAGTGGGCAGTCCCCATGCCCACCCTCCAGTTCTTTCCTGCCGTCCGCCGTGTCAGTCACATTGCAGACTTCCATACAGCGATCGTTGTGTAAGTTCTTGCGTTAGATTTTTCCTTTGCCCAAATCTTTCTTTAATTAATACTTTACTACTTGATGTCTTCAAACAAGAAGAAGTGCTCATCCTGTGGCAAGCAGATACCACATAAGGACGGTCATCTAAAGTGTGTGATCTATTTGGGTCCAGACCACCTTGTCTCCTTCTGCTCAGAGTGCCAGACCTTGAACCAGGCCACCAAAAGCGGAGACTGCAGGTTTTGGGGCCCACCTTTTAAAGGCAAGCTTAGCATCTCTTGAAAAGGAAATGGACTGTATTAGAGAGTCCTCTTCTGAGAAGTCTTCTCCTTCAAAGAAACACCACAAGGAGAAATCTCGGAAGCGGGAGTGCTCTGCAGATGAGACCTCATGCCCTCAATGAGCAAGGCCAACCACCACCAAAGAAGCCTTCGGATGGTAAGTCTGGTAAAACTTTAGTGGGTCAGTCGATTGTCGGCCTCTCCAATGACCACACTGCTATGACTGCTAAGCCAGCCCCAGCTCCTCCAGGGACCATGACGGCTACTGGTAAGACAGCTCCTCAACCTTCAGGGACCTGTCGGTACCAGCTGATAAGTGGGCTGGCCTCCCCACCCGCCTGACTCTGCTTGATAAGATGCCCATCTTTGGCGGCCTTTCAGGCGCGGTTCTCCTGTCGGGGCCTAGTGGCGTCTCACCCGATGACTGGCAGGACCAGGGGAGAAAGGCCCTCTCCCCTCAATCTTTGCCTTTACCCTCCCCTTCACTGGTGGGAACATCAGGCAAAGACAATGCAGAACCCCAACATCATTGAGTCCTCTGGGTCTGTCCTGCGCTCTCTGGCGGGTCATGGAGAAAGAGGCTCCTTCTTGGCCATCTGGCCTTCCAGCAGAGGCCCGTCCTCCTCCTCCTCCTCCTTCTGGTGGGATTTCTTGGAACCGACGATTACCCAGGCCCCAATCCCACCATCGGATCCAGCGAAACCTGCTCTGACACCAGATGTTCCAACGATTGTTCCACAGCCAGGACCCAGTGGTCGCCCCAGACTTTGGCTCCAGCACCAGACCCAGTCCTACCGCCGGGCCGCTCGTCCACCTCAGGCGCCAGCCCTTCCGACACCAGATACCCTTCCGGCACAGGATCGGGTGGTGCTGGTCCCGACATCAGGTCCCCCTTGATGTTGGCTATCTCAATGCTGGACCCCTGACAATCTATACTACTGCGGGTCCAGTGGGTACCCCTCCATCAGATCTGATGAGGGATTTACACAAGACCCCGGACTGTTCCACATTACCTTTTGGGTATCCTGGGGACCACTTCCTGGCTGGTTCTCCTACTGATTGGAGTTCGTATGGGCAGTACTACCCTGGTTACAACCCCTACCCTCACTACCAGGGACACTAGGGTTATCATTATCCACCCTCACCTGTTATACCTGCTCCTCCTACACCCCTCAGCCCCAACCTCCTCTTCCACCCCTCCATTTCCTCTGGCTATGCGGATTTTAAGACTCTCATCCAGTCTTGGTGGCAGGGGCACGTTCAGTTGGTTTCAGACCTGGAGACAAGACTCCCTCTTCCACGGACTCCTAGGTCTGCATCCCGAGAGTTCTTCTCTGTTTACGTACATGTCTCAGGGAGGCTCATCAGGACATTACCCTTCCAGACATCTGTCACCTTCTTGATGATGGGGTCAGACAATGACGATGAGGGGCCGACGAGTCAGTGGAGGATGCCCTGGAGGAGCCCTAGGGTCCGTTAGGCAAGACTTCTCCCCAGTCCCCTTAGAGGACCCTGCCTTCTCAGATCTTCTGAGGTCCATGAAGGATTTCTTCAACTGATAGTCAGAGGAACAAGACCCTATGAGACAGAGACTAGCCAAGCACCTGGACCTAGAGTCTCTGTCTCGGTCCCCATTCCTCCATGGATCGGACCTCACCAGGACCTCACCTCTATGATCTGGCAGATGCCTCATTCTCTCCTGGATGTCCCCAAGAGGGTGGATAGGATTTACTGGGCGCGAAGGATGCTCCATTTCTAATGATGCATCCTAAGGCATACTGTGTTGTCATCTCCACTGCTCATGACCGGTCCGCTGCACCCAAGCATATGAGCACCTCTCCTCCAGACAAAGAGTCGAGGCAGATGGACCAGTTCAGTAAAAGGTTTACGCTCCAGCCACATGCACATTAGATCCCTCAGTTATGTGGCCCACATGGTGTCCCACCAGAAGGCTACCCTGGCCAGATTAGAAGCTTAGGTCCAGGCTATGGAACCCTCGAGCCTGAAGAGGGCTGCCAAGCACCTTTGCCTCTCCACTTTCTTGTAGGCATGGCTTGCAGGCTTCATATGACTGTCGACTCTGTGGCTCGCACCTCGGCAACTGCCATTGTCCTAAGATGGCATTCCTGGCTTCACCCCTCTGGCCTTGCCAATGAGGTACAGTTGGTGATTCAGGATGCCCCTTCGGGTCTCGGTACTTTTTGATGGGGACATCAAGGATATCATCACTGATCTCCAGGACAGAGGCCTAACCCTCAGATCAGTGAGGTCCATGTGCCGATTGGACACTCAACAACAGCAGCCCTTTGGAAAAGGACCTAGAGGCAAGGAAGCAGGCCCTGGCTCGACACCAGGGCAAGTCCACAGGTTCTGCCACTCCTCCAGCCTTCAAGAACCAGAGACATGCAGGGGCCCTCCCTGAATGTTCTGCCTCTTCCTGACTCACTCTTCCCACTACCTCCTCAGTCTCTCAATGGGGAGCAGGTGGGAGGAGGTTTGCCTGCCACACACAGGAATGGAAGGCAACAACCTCTGACGATGGGTCCTACAACTAGTGTCCGTAGGACACACCATAGAGTCTCTGGAACTTCCTCCAGAATCTCTGCCAAAAGGTCTTCCTACTACAGGATCAGGCTCTTCTCATCTGAGAAGAAGTTCACAGCCTCTTGCTCATGGAAGCAATAGAGCAGCTTCCCCTCCGGCAAAGGGGCAGGGGTTTACTGCCATTTTTCCTGGTTCCAAAAAGATGGGAGACTTCAGACCCATTCTCGACTTAAGCAACCTCAATTAGTTTGTCGAGTACACAAAGTTTCGGATGTTGATGCTCCAGAGTCTCCTCCCACTCCTTCTGGAGGATCATTTGTTGTGTGCTCTGGACATGCAAGATGCTTACCTGCACATCCTGATCTTCTCCAGCCACTGCCATTTTCTGCAGTTCAAATTCCAAGGGAACACTTCCAATTTTGAGCTTTCCCTTTTGGTCTGTCCTCGGCACCCTGGGTGTTTACCAAGTGCCTGGCAGTGGTGGCAGTTTCTTACGCTGCGGGTATTCAGTTTTCCCTTACCTGGATGACTGGCTGATCTCAGCCCTGTCCAGGGACTATTTACTGGAGCTCTCTTGCACCTTGGACCTCTTTGGCAGACTAGGGATTATCAATATCCCCAAGTCTTCCATGCTCCTGTCTCAGAGACTTCAGTTCATCAGGGCAGTCTTGGATACTGTCCAATGTAGACCTTTCTCCGCCAGACAGGGTGGAGACCCTGCTCCATTAGGCTTCATGAGTGGCTTCATCCAGGACCATCCCGGCCAGGGAGTTCCTCCACCTCCTTGGCCTGATGGTGGCCTCCATCACCACTGTTCCCCTGAGAGGTTCCACATGACAGTTACTCAGTGGTCCTTGCGTGTGCAGTGGGACCAACTCGGGATGACCTGGACCATCCAGTAATGGTCTCCTCAGCAGTTCAGAAAGAATTGCTTTGGTGGAGGGACCCTGCAATCTTTCCTTGGGTCTTCCTTTCCAGAACCTGTCTCCTCAGCATTCCTAACACAGATGCATCAAACATGGGATGAGGAGCACATCTAGGGAAGCACCAAGCTCAAGGACTGTGGTCCAGCTTGGAGGCATCATTACATCAACATTCTGGAGATGAGGGTGGTCTTGTACACCTTACAGGCCTTCCAGACCCTCCTTCCGAAGGGATCACTGCTGGTCCAAATGGACATCATGTCAGTAGTCTGGTACCTCAACAAACAAGGAGGAACCCAATCGTTACCCCCTGTGAGGAGATGATGCAGGTGTGGAACTGGGCGGTCCAGCACAATTTGGATTTTGTGGCCGTGCACATTCCAGGTGTTCTAAATGCCCTGGCAGACAGCCTCAGCAGGTCTCGGACCCTAGTTCATGAATGGGAATTACATCAGAAAGTGGCAGATCTCTCTTCCTAAATGGGGGCATCCAGAAATCATCATTTCACCTTCTAATACAAAGCAAAGTCCAGTTTTTGCTCGCTCGTTCCAGGGCATGGTGCTATCTGGCACAATGCACTGTCTCTCTTCTGGACAGGAAATTTTGTATGCCTTCCAGCCATTTCCCAGTCTCCAGAGGGTCCTTCTCAAGTCTCAGGCAGAGAAGGTGAGGATGATCCTCATCGCACCTCTCTGGCTGAGACAAATTTAGTTTCCACTGTTATAGCAGCTATCCAGGGAACCACTGGTTCCACTTCCAGTGACCTACGCCCTCTTGACCCAGGATCAAGGTTGTCTAGTACATCTGGGGCTCAGGAATCTGCATCTTCATGCTTGGCTCCTGAAGACATAGTGATTTCTCACTTCAGGGTCTCCTCCCCAGTTTCTCAAGTCCTTATTGAGGCTAGAAACCCTCTACTCATTCCACTTATGCCATGAAGTGAAACGGTTTTCCATCTAGGCGACTTCCAAGAGTTGGAACCCTTCTCTTGTTCTGCCCTCAAATCATGGAATGTCTCCTTCATCTGTCAGACTCTGGTCTGTCATATTCCTCCTTGAAGGTCCACCTTTCTGCAATTTGGCATACCATGAGCTGGTGGATGGTAAACACGTGGCTCAGTTGGGAGTCTCTGAAACCTTTCTGAAAAGGATCCTCCATCTGAAATCCCCCATCTGCAGCCCAACTCCACCTTGGATTTGAACTTTATGTTAGAAGCTCACCTTTCCCCATTTGAGTCAGCTATGAGCTGTGACTTGTGCTTCATTTCCTGGAAGACATTATTTTTGGTTGACATTATGTCAGCCCAAAGGATTTAGGCTTCATGCTCTAGTTTGTAAAGAGCCTTATCTTATTTTCCACAAGGACGGACGGTCCCCAGGACAAATCCTAGGTTTCTTCCCAGGTGGTGTCAGAAGCCACACTGAACCTATCAGTAGAGCTTCCTGTTTATTTTCCATCCCCTCTAATAGAGGTGAGGCACTCCTGCATGCCATGGATGTTCATCGGATCCTTGGTGCTACACACACACAGGACCAAGGATTTCCATAGCTGCGATCAGCTTTTTGTTTTTGCCCCAAATCTAAGGGCAAACCTGTTTCCAAACAGGACCTTTCCAAATGGCTAGGCAACTGCATTCTGTATTGTTACAAAAGTATGAAAACCTCTGCGGACCCCCATCAGCGGTCATTCTACAAGGGGGCATGGCTGCTTCCGCTGCCTTTTTGTGAAAGCGTCAGCGGCTGATATCTGTGCTGCAGCCACTTCCGCTCTGTCTTTACCTTTACCAAACACTACAGCCTGACATTGCTTCTAGGTGGAGAGCTGGTTTAGGCCTAGCTGTCTTGCTGGGTCCATTCTGGTTCCCAGTTTCTGTTGGAGCCATTTCTCCTCCTCACCAGTTTCTCTCGGTCTCTCTTTGGAGGGACTCCTTGGGACTCTGTCCTATATGTAATGACCTATTGAAGGAACCCTCTTGAGTAAGATAATACAGTTACGTAGGAACTTACTGTAACAGTAGATCTTTGAGAGAGGTTCTTTCCAGTTGGTCATATTTTTCCTCCTCCTTCCCTCATTTTTTCTTACAGGGATTCCAAATCCTGTTCACTCCTGCTGTCAGGCCTCTTCCTGGCTCCAGCAGGGAGAACTGGAGGGTGGGCATGGGGACTGCCCACTATATACAGCACGCTGACGTCGATCACATGATGTCGGGTGGGCAGTCTCCCATCAGGGATTTCTAGAAAAGTCTGCTGTGTGGCCCGATGCCAGGTGGTGCCAGTCCTATATGTAGCAGAGCCACGGAAGGAACCTCTCTCGAAGATCTACTGTTATGGTAAGTTCCTACGTAACTGTATTTTATTTTGGTGATCAAGGATTCTGGTGAGGAGGGAGTACCACTGGACTACCAGGGAACATAAATATTCTTATATTCAGTGATTGGAGGTTGGGATGGGAGGAGAGAACCACTGGATTACCAGGGAGCATAAATGTTATTATATTCACTGATCGGAGGGGGACCCACTGGACCACCAGGGACTATTGTGTGTGCTTGTGTACAGTGTTTGTGGGGTTGCCATCCACAGCTGGCGGCTACTGTGTTGCGCACTGCAATACAGTGACCTGCTGGTGGGAGGAAAGCACTTGAGCCAGTCTCTTATGGGCTCACTCAGAGCCCAGGCATGCGCACCTCTCTGGGTTGTGCCAGCAGAGGCACCACATCCCAGGCTGAATATTGGGATGTGCCACATATGCATGGGCACGCCCCCGGAGATGTGCCACATACATTATCTTTTCACTGCAGTGCACCTGGAATTGCGCTTGCACAATTCCCTAATTTTGAATATTGCACCAGGGTGGGGAATTCTGGCTTGCATTACAATAACTCAGTTGGCGCCAGGTGCAACCCTTGAATATCCTGCCCTGTGTGTGCAAAAGAGAGCATGTGCTTGCATGTTCCAGAATCCCTGCTGCTGCTATGTGTTATAGTGGGATTGAGCTGCTGTTTAAAGCTGTAAATCAGTAGCCCATCGACACTGACATTTCAGAAGTGGAGCATTGCCTGGTGGCCCCTGGGAATTGCTAAACTGGTGCATGAACTGACTGAACCCTACTAGCATTGGGAGCACTCTACAGAGCCAGGGAGGAACTTGCTAACCCTTCTGAGTGTGGCTTACTGGTTTCAGGAGGCCACTGGTGTTGCTGAGGTGCTAAGGCACCTACGACCCATGTAGGAGCTGGGCTGTGGAGCCACTCCCAGGTCTGGGCCTTCTTAGGCTGGTTAGGACCTATACTTGAGCTCTGCAATGGGCCAAAAGAGGCTACAGGTGATGAGCCACAAGATCTTCAGTCAAGGAGACAAGCTGTTAGACCTTTAATCAAGATTGAGCCTTTTATGGGAGAATAACATCATCCTGCTGCACAGTGCTGTGCTTTTCCTGGACAGAGCTCCCCACTCCTGGACTGGTGACAGACCTTGCCTCTTGGAACTATTGCAAAGCTGCAAACCATGAGTACTCAGGGCTTTCCCTGGAATTGAAAGGGAATGTTCAGTTACTTTAATACCTTCTAAGCTCCTAGGGCTCCAACAGCTGGCCAACCCGTGGCAACTAGTGGGTACCCAATAGACTCTAAGGGTGCAACACTGGTACCAGTGGGGCAGGCAGCTAGGGGTGGTTTGGCCTTCAGGCCCAAGTTGTTTCTGACTTGTTATTTCTTGTTAACCATTTTTTCTCCCACAGCTATCCCTCATCCAGGTACTCCAATCATAACTCTACCCCTAATAAAGCTGTGATTTACTGTGTGAAATTGCTGTGTACAGGGTATTTCTGTGTCTGCAGATCATTACTGATTTATGGTTTATGATGTTAAAAACTGTTGGGTATCCAGTGTGTGGGTGATTGATAGGGGACGGGGAGGTGCAGCATCCCAGGGGTTGTGCCAGCCAGTCTCCTGACCCACTTCTAACTTACTCTGGTGGAAACACAATGCTATTTATCACAACTTTGGAATAGAACCCCAATCACCACCATAGCAGGACCCAGACTCCTTATCCTGTTAGAAGGACAACAGGCAAGGGTAGCAGCCCACTGTCACATGATGCCTGGGCCACAAATAAAAACTATTTGCCCTCATAATTCTGTTCTGACACACACACACATATATGCATTTAAAAAATGAAATGCTACAGTACTTACAATTTTAATTTCTGGTGCTTCTTGTCCTATCTTCACCTGTTTACCAGGGAAATCTCTGCCGTTTAACCTGCTACAGATAAAACATAAGCCCCAGTTCCATCTGAGGCCTTCTGGTGTGTATTGTGGGAGAACACTCTGTGAGTAGAGCTGAGCAGAGATTTGAATTCTTGTATTCCATCCATAGTAAACATCTTGGCCCAGATATTCAAACTATAGCCAGTCTGGAGCGGAAGCCCTGCTCAAAATAGTTCTTGCAGGGTTGGCGGTAGTGATATTCAAAGAGTTGCGCTTGTTGAGCAACCCCTTGAATATCACCCCGAGCCAGCACTTACAAGATGGCGCAGTGGAACTTGCGCCTACCGCAAGTTGCCAGAGTTGAGCATTAAACTTATGGTGGGCCTAGTACTATTGCGCTCATGCGCAAATTTCCGATATTCAAAGGTGATATGCAATGGGGCCATAATTTATGCAAGGCGCAGGGGGCCATTTGCATCTAGTTATAGCCCCATTTGCATCTCGACTGCATGTAGAGTGCGCCGATCCCCGAGGACTTGCTCCTGGCCACCCTGCCAGAACGCATGCCGTCGAGGGACCACGCCTAATGCAACCGATCGCTGGGCATCACAGTTACATGACACCCCCCCACATCTCCACAGCCCGATCGCGGGCAGAACCGCGTCATATAGCCCCCCACGCTCCACAGCCCGATCGCGGGCAGAACCTGTATGAACCCCCAGTGCTCGATCGCGGGCAGAACCTGTCTGAACCCCCAGTGCCGATCGGCGGGCAGGAATGTAACCCTCCGCCCCAACCGAATAACTCCCTGGTGGTCAGTGGACCATAAAGCCCGATCGCGGGCAGAATGTCACAGCACAACCCCAAACATCTCCCTGGTGTCTAGTGTCCCCCCACCCACCACGAAGCCCCTCCACCCGCTCCCCATGGCGGCGGTGACAGTATCCACCTGAGGAGATGTTTGGGGGTTGTGCTGTGACATTCTGCCAGCGATCGGGCTTTACGGTCCACTGACCACCAGGGAGTTATTCGGCTTGGGGAGGGTTACATTCTGCCCGCATCGGGCACTGGGGGTAGGTTCTGGCCCGACGGGCACTGGGGGTTCATACAGGTTCTCCCGCGATCGGGCTGTGGGTGATGTGTGGGGTGACATGTACGTGTTCTGCCCGCGATCGGGCTGTGGGAGATGTGTGAGGGGACATGTATCATGTTCTGCCCGCCATTGGGCTGGTGGGAGGGCACAGGACCGAAGTTGGGGCCAGCCAGGGTGGCAGCTGGGCGGCTATGCCGCAATGCAGCAGCTCACCTGTGGGTGGCCCTCAACTTAAGCCTTTTTGGCTCAAGCTTGTGCGGGCGCAGGTTGGGTTGCGCGATAGATCCTCGCGAACCCGACTGAATATCGGGTTGCGCAGGTTATGCATGGATCCTCCTCCTGTTGAGCATGCATTCATTTGCATTGCTCTCTTGCGAACCTGTTGCCAGTGGCGAACTGCCTCCTGCTGAATATCGCAGAATGGCGATTTTGACTTGGCGATGGCGAACCTGTTATGCGATGGCTAAACCTTTGAATATCTGGGCCCTTGTCTCTTAAAATGCAGGAAAGACAGAAAAGAAACAAGGTGGGGAGAAGTCAGGGAATAATATAAAGAAGTAGAAAGAAAGGCGAGGAAATGGTAAAAAGCTGGTGGGCTGGGGAACATAGAGGGTTTAAGTGCTAATTAAAAATAAATGTATTTTGCTGTGCATAATACCTGAACCTGAGATGGCATGTCTGTGCTGGGATGTGCTGGGACTATTTTGCTGGGGTGGATAAACATTTTTTTAAGTCATAAACATATATATTTTTTAATTTTTGTGCACCCTTCCCCAAAATCTTGGACCTATTTTATAATCATGATAAGACACTCCAGGGTGTGCTTTGTGATGGGATGACGGCACTTTTTGGGTAGTTGAAGGCACTCGGTGATGCCTCATGCCTCTCAACACACCCAAGGTGCACTGTTGTTCCACCACAACGCACACCCTGTCATGTCTTATTGCTTCAGTTTAAATGTGTAGCTACGGAGGGGGGTTACATGATATGCATGCCAGTCTCCCTTCATGAGTGGGGGGATGTTTCTTATCTCATAGCTAGCAGATAGAGACAAGCACCACTCTCGGTTACATTTTTAAACTTTTAGCTCTTCATTTTCATTTATTTTTCATAAATATTATAAAAATAACACATGATTAATTATCTGTGAAATATGAGAGTGGCCACTTTCAAATCAAATCAAATCAAAAATCTTTATTTATCCAGGCGGACGTCATTGAGCAAGCTCATTTACAAGATGGACCTGGTTTAATCTGGGCCAAATGATACAGTACATACCAAGGTATTTACAGTAGAGATAAACAATACAAATATGTACAGATGCTGCACGTAAGTACTCCAAATTACAACAGTCCATAACAGTACAAGGTGATCCAGCTTGTAGGAGCAGCTGGTGCATACACAAAGTTTCAGAAGGGAGTGTGATCACACAGTTTTCATAAATTAACACTCTGAGCAGAAGATAAGGATACTGGCAGTCAGGCATTTAGGTGATTACAGCCTTTTTTATGCATATATCAGTAGGAAAACAGATTTTTGGTTTTGTTTAGGAAGAGGACAGATACTGGCTGGGGGAACCAATTGCCGGCCAGAGCTGAACAGCGCTCGCGTTCTGACTGGGTAGCAGCTTTGCCATGCCTTGCTAATTGAGGGTCCGGGCTTGGGGTCACAGGCAGCGGCTGAGGCAGCACCAGCTGCCTGGTGCCCAAGATTCCCATACCTGTGGAATGGAAGCTCGTAGAGAGCTTGTCTATGGCATGGACAAAAGGAGGAAGTCATGGGTAATTGCCAGCCACAGATGAGACATCAGTACCAGCAGATGGGCCCAACAGCAAGCCAAGCCAAATGTGGGTTTCTTTAGCAGTTAGAGCCTGGCACGAGCACAGCAAATCGGAAAGGGTATAATCACACAGATTCACTGTATATAATGCTCTAACCATGAAATAAGGGTCTTGACAGGCACACAAAAAAGTATTTGAGGATGTTTTGGCAGATTTCAGCAGGGAGGACGGATTGTGATTACAATTCAAAGGAAACACAGAAACAGACCACTGGGACCAGTCAGCAGCCAGAGCCAAAAAAGTGCTTAATTCTGATTGGTTAGTGGCTTTTGACGTACTTTGCTACAGGAAAGTCCAAGCTTGGGGTCTCAAGCAGTGGCTATGGAAGCACCGACCTTCGGGTATCCACGAATCCAATGCTTTGAGGCAGGGAGCCCCTGTGGAGCTTGACTTCAGTCAGGGAGCAAGTTCAGGGACAGGGGATGTAATAATGAGAGTACAGTACAGATTCTGAGAGTGCAATGATGCAGTAGGGCAAATTTATGAGAAGAGCTGCAGATTAGGTAATGTGTAGAGACAGCATAGGGTTGCTACCTTTGAATGAAGCAAAAACCGGACCCTAAGCTCCGCCTCTAGCCCCACCCCTTTTCATGACTCATCATGCATTGTTCCTCCTAGAAAGCACTTTGTTATACCAATAAAAGACAATTCTTAAAGCAACAGTTCAACACAAATGTTAAGATACTGTACTGTACCTGTTAAAATTACTTTACTAGATTCTTCCTAGTTATTTATTTACTTATGTAGTTATTTATTTATTGACATTGGTTTACCAGATAAACATACAGAGATAAAAGAAAGCTCATTTACAGATATGAAAATGTTTACCAGCAAATGAAAGGAAGACAACTGGCTCTGTTACTGTTACAAAAGGTGGGGGCAGCTTTGGTGCTATGCCACTTTAAGATGCAGTGGAAATGATTAGGTTAAATAAGTACTAATAGTGTTAATGGCCATACTTTACACCTCCCAGTTTGACTGCTTTCACAAACAAAGGGCTATACTGCCAACAGAACTTGTTTGTAACTTGGACATGCAGCTGAAACAATGCATGATACAACAAAATCTGTTTCAAAAGTATGTGAGCACTCAAAATGACTCAAAAACCTGACAGCACAGAGCAAAACCGGATTACCTGATAAGAACCCCGAAAACCTGATCACCAGATAAAAAACCTGACAGGTGGCAACCCTAAGACAGCAAGGTGTCTAAAGTCTAATGGCTGCAAAAGCCATAAGGGGCTATGGACCATTCAGGTTTCTATACGAATAAAAACAATTAGAGTCATAAGTGGTTCACATTCACAGGGCTAGAATCACCAGTGATGACAAATGCTTTTAAATACAACAAAACTCAGGTGCAGTAGCCTGAGCTTCAGAGAAGGATCAAGGGCTGGGGAAGCAATTGCATGGCTCAAACACATATCGAGCACATAAGGACTTAAAAGTGTTCAAACTGCGGAGGCAGCTCAATTTCAGTAGTTTTTGCACTTTGTTCCACAAGGATGGTAACATGAAGCTAATGGCCACTCTGCCATAGTGGGAGGAGGCCTTAGGAATATATGATGTGATGTAGGAGGACCTTCTTAAAGCTCATATTCCTGGCTCACTTAATGGGAGACAGCCTATTATACATTGCGGAAGCCTTTTCATGATGACTCTATAAGTAGTAATAGTAATAAAATGTATTTATACAGGATGTGAAGGCAACTTCAAACACCATTAGGGCCACAGTAGCCCTCTTTACAAGGTGCACCTGTTTTGATGTTAATACAAAGTTACAAAGATAAAAGCAGGCAATAAAAAACTGCACATTTAACAATACAATAGATTACATAGTGCAAGACAAACAATTTTGTATCATGTCCAAAGGACTGCATTTCTGTTATGCCTAAACATAAGGGAGGGCCATCCTACAGCTTTGTACAAGGCACAATGATGGCTGGAGATGGGGAGACTGGTAATAAACCTGATAGCCCTGTGTTAAAGCTGGTTAAATTCCTCCTGGAGGTCTGCACAGGCAGCTTCAGGTGTTGGTCGACTTATGTACTGTATACAACCATGTCAGCAGCAAATAGGTGTATATTGGCTTTGTTAATACCCTCATTAATATTATTAACATAGATAGCGAAGAGTAAGGGACCAAGTATGGATCTTTGCGGAACACCCCTCAGGAGAGGTTTGAGTGGGGATAGCTCACCCTCTGCCTTAACTTGTTGATGCCGTCCTACAAGGTATTCAGTAAATCAAAGCAGGGATACTGAGTCCAGGTCTATACTCTTCAAGGAAGAAAGTAGCAGGCTATGAGCCACAGTATCAAAAGCCTTGCTGAGGTATAGAAATACAGCACAGATAAAGTTTCTGCTGTCCAGCTCTCAGTACCAGTCATTTGTCACTTTGGCAAGAGCCAAAATAGTACTGTGTTTAGCTCTGAAACCTGATTGCATAGGATTTAGTAGATCTTTTCATTGTGGTAATCCCTTAGTTGGTTGCTGACGATCTTTTCCAGGAGTTTTGACAAAGCTGGGAGGAAGGAAATTGGTCTGTAATTGTTGAGATCACAGGGATCCCAATTTAAACCAGGGGATGATGTGCAATTTTCCACTTTGGAGGAATGAACCCTTGGGACAAAGATAAATTGAATAGATGAGTGATGGGAACAGCTAAGACGTGATAGGCAATTTTAAGAAAATAAGGATCCAAGGAATCTGTGCCAGCACTTTTCTTAACATCCAACTGTAACATAAGATCTTCCACCTCCTTCAGAGAAACTGGTTTGAACGAGAAGCCAGGCCGGGCAGGAAAGTCTATTAGTGGGACATTTAGTTGGGAGTGGACCAGGGATGCAGGAGAATTATCCAAAATTAGACAAGCGGTGGCAAAGTGATTGTTAAAGGGAAACAATGGAAAAGGCAAAGCTTTCCTCAGACACTGCAGAAACTCTCAGTTAATGCTTTCAGACAGCATCAACTTTATTTAATGATTTAAAACAGCTACCCTCAACTTCCACTTCCTGTTGCTGGCAGCAGCCATTTCATGAGCAGCAGTGAGCTTCCTGAGCTCACTGTATGCTAATATGCCTGTTTGACCTCAGCTATTGGTTGTCAGGACATATTAGCATAAAGTGAGCTCAGGAAGCTCTCTGCTACTCATGAAATGGTGGTTGCCAGCACTAGAAAGTGAAAGTTGAAGGCCACTGTTTAAATCACTAAAAAATTAATTAGAGTAATTTGTTAAAAAATGTTACTGTCTGAAAGCACTAATCAGGCAATTTTGTAGTGCCTGGGTAAAGCTGTGCCTTTTCCACTGTTTCCCTTTAAATGCATCTAGTATTCCTGGTTTATCACAGACAGTAGTACTCCCAGATGTAATCTTAGGTGGCAGACAGTTGCCAGGAGTATGACCAGTCACGTCCTTGACTGCCCTCCAGAATTTAGAGGAGCATTTTGCTGCAGAGACCAGTTCACTAAGATAAAATGCTGCCTTGGCATCCCTGACCATTTTTGTGCAGACATTGTGTGCCTTTCTGAACTGACACCAATCTGAGTCGAGCTTAGTCTGGCGAGCCTTTTTCCACAGCTTATCCCTCCCAAGCAAAGCAGTCTTCAGCTCAGCAAAGAACCACCAACAGGTTTTGTTTTTCACACAAAGTTTTACCAAAGGGGCGTACATATTTAGTGCCCAAACCAGTACATCATGGAAAATATCATATGCCGAATTAACCGTAGAGGCCAGATAGAAATCTTGCCAGTGCGGCGAGTGTTCCAGTTCATAAACATAGGCAGCCATGGCAAAGTTACAACGGGTTCTTTTTGCAAGAAATGTAGCTGTAAGTCCTGTATAATGGAGTGATCTGACCACAGCAATGAAACAAAGGTCATTGACATCGGCAAAGAAGGTTCCAGCATGTGAGAAAAGATGAGGCTCATCAAAGTACAGTTACGTGGGAACTTACCATAACAGTAGATCTTTGAGAGAGGTTCCTTCAGTAGGTCATCACATATAGGACTGGCACCACCTGGCGTCAGGCTGCATGGCAGACTTTTCCAGCAATACCTGATGGGGGCCGCCCATTCTGACGCCACGTGACTGGACGTCATGCACTGATATGGTGGGCGGCTCATGCTCGCCCTCCAGTTCTCCGCCAGAGCTAGAAAGAGGCCAAACAGCAGGAGTGAACAGGATTTGGAGACCCTGTAAAACATAAAATGAGGGGAGGGAGGGAGGGAAAAACATGACCTACTGAAGGAACTTCTCTCGAAGATCTACTGTTGCGGTAAGTTCCCACGTAACTGTACTATCTTACTTCGAGAGGGTTCCTTCAGTAGGTCATCACATATAGGACAGAGTCCCAAGCAGTCCCTCCAAGGAAAGACCGAGAGAAACTAGGGAGGAGGAAAAACAACTCCAACCGAAAAACCTGGGAACCACCTGGACCCAGCTTAGGACAGAAGGCCCTGCAAGACGGCTAGGCTGAAACCAGCCCTCCACCTAGAAGCAATGTCCAGACTGTAATGTTTGATAAAGGTATGGACAGAACTCCATGTAGCAGTGGGGCAAATATCGTCTGCAGAAATGTTCCGTAAGAAGGCCACAGAGGCAACCATGCCCCTAGTACAATGACCTCTGATGGAACCCGGCAGAGGTTTTTCATACTTCTGGTAACAGAAACCAATGCAGTTGCCCAACCAAGTGGACAGGCTCTGCTTAGATACCAGCTTTCCCTTTGATCTGGGAGCAAAGGAAACAAACAACTGATCACAGGTACAGAAATCTTTGGTCTGGTGGGTGTAACACTGGAGAATCTGACGAATGTCCATAGTATAGAGGAGTGCCTCACCTCTGTTAGAGGGGGTCAGATAATACACAGGAAGCTCTACTTCCAACACCGCCTTGGGAAGAAACTTCGGATGCATTCTGAGGACCACCCGGTCCCTATGGAAAATCAGATAGGGCTCCTTACAGACTAGCACGTGGAGCTCCGAAACCCTTCGAGCTGACATGATAGCCACCAGAAACAGCACCTTCCAGGAGAGGAAGTGCAAATCGCAGCTCATAGCTGGCTCAAAAGGAGGAAGGGTGAGCTTTTCCAAAATGAAGTTCAAATCCCAAGGAGGAATTGGGCTTCGGATGGGGGGTTTCAGATGGAGGATCCCTTTCAGGAAAGTTTTAGAGACCTCCAACTGAGCCACGGGTTTACCATACACTAGCTCATGGTACGCTGAGATAGCCAAAAGGTGGACCTTCAGGGAAGAATATGAAAGACCAGAGTCTGACAAGTGAAGGAGGTATTCCATGACTTGAGGGGCAGAACAAGAAAAAGGGTACCAACCCTTGGCAGTCGCCCAGATGGAAAACCGTTTCTACTTCATGGCATAAGTGGAATGAGAAGAGAGTTTTCTGGCCTCAATGAATACCTGAGCAACCCAGGAGGAGATCCCAAATCGAGAGATCGCTATGTCTGCAGGAGCCATGCATGAAGATGCAGGGTCCTGAGCCCTGGATGTAAAAGTCAACCTTGGTCCTGAGTCAGGAGGTCGTGAGTCAATAGAAGCAGAACCGGTGGCTCCCTGGAGAGCTGTTGCAGCAGCAGGAACCAGATCTGTCTCGGCCAAAAAGGAATGATGAGGATCATCTTTGCCCTCTCTGCTTTAAGTTTGTGAAGGACCCTCTGGAGAACAGGAAAAGGAGGGAAGGCATACAGAAACTTCCTGGTCCAAGAGAGAAATAACGCGTCATGCCAACCGTGCCCTGGAATGAGCGAGCAAAAGTTGGGAAGTTTTGCGTTGAACTTTGAGGTGAAAAGGTCGATTTTCGGATGCCCCCAGCAAAGTAAGATGGAATCTGCCACTTCTTGATGCAGTTACCACTCATGAGCCTGGGTCTGAGACCTGCTGAGACTGTCTGCCAGGACATTTAAAATGCCCAGAACGTGCATGGCCACTAGGGCCAGATGGTGCTGGGCTGCCCAGTTCCATACCCTTCTTCTCAAAAAGTGTGCACAAGGAAACGTGGTGCTCTACAGTTAAAACAAATCACATATACAAACCAAAAACTGGAGATTACCTATCTTAATACTACAGTATCATATTTTATAAAAATCTTATTAAATGAAAAAAGGAAAATATGGCAATATGTGTTGTTTTTTCACTTAATAAAAGTTTATAATTTACTTGAAGCACCTTGGTGGTATTTGAAGATGGGTGAGAGTGCTCCAGTTTTTGGTTTGCATACCAGTTCCACACCTGCATCGCTTCCCAGCACAAGGGGTAGGATTGGGTTCCTCCTTGTTTGTTGATATACCAAACAACCCACATGTTGTCCATCTGGACTAGCAGTGATCCCTTGGGAAGGAGGGACTGAAAGGCCTGCAGAGTGTACAGGACCGCCCTTATCTCCAGAACAGTGATATGCAAAGAAGACTCCAGGTTGGACCACAGTCCCTGGGCTTGGTGTTCCCATAAATGAGCTCCCCACCCCAAGCATGAGGCGTCGGTGGTGAGGGAGGCCAAGAGTGCCAGGCTCTGGAAGGGAAGCCCCAAAGAAAGGTTGTAAGGATCTGTCCAACAATACAATTCCTTCTGAACTGCCAAGGAGACCAGGACTGAATGGTCCAGGTCATCCCGGAACTGATCCCACTGCACCCGCAAGGACCACTGAGAGACTCTCATGTGGAGCCTTGCCAGGGGAACTGTCATGATGGAGGCTGCAATCAGGCCCAGAAGGCGCAGGATCTCTCAGGCCAGGGTGGACCCGAGGGAAGCCACCTTGGAGGCCTGATAGAGAAGGGTCTGCACCCTATCTGGAGGAAGAAAGGCTCTGCACTGGACTGTATCCAAAACTGCCCCAATAAACTGTAGTTTCTGGGTGGGGAGGAGGGAAGATTTGGGAACGCTGACTGTGATCCCTAGTCTGCGAAAAAGGTCCAGAGTGAACGAAAGAGCCTCTAGCAAGGAATCCCTGGATGGGGCTGAAATCAACCAGTCGTCCAGGTAAGGGAAAACTGCAATACCCCTGCGGTGCAAAAAGTCTGCAACCACCGCCAGGCACTTGGTAAAAACCCATGGTGCGGAGGACAGGCCAAAAGGGAGCACCTGGAGCTGAAAGTGCTCCCCCTGAAACCGAAACCATAGGAATCAGCGATGGCTAGGGAAGATCGGGATGTGCAGGTAAGTGTCCTGCATGTCCAGAGCACACAGCCAATGGTTCTCCAGAAGGAGCGGAAGAAGGCTCTGGAGGGTCAACATCTGAAATTTTTTGTACTCAACATACTGATTTAGATGGCTTAAGTCAAGTATGGATCTGAAGTCCCCAAACTTTTTTGGGACCAGGAAGAAGTGGGAGTAAAACCCCTTTCCCCTTTGCCCGAGGGGAACAAGCTCTATTGCTTCCTTGAGCAAGAGTGAACTGACCTCCTTGCAGACAAGGAGGGCCTGATCTCAGGAGTAGGAGGACCTCTTTGATGGAGTTTCCAGAGGGATTTCCAGAAACTCTATGGTGTATCTGATGGACACTAGTTATAGGACTCATTCGTCGGAGGTGACCGCCCTCCATTCCTGCGCGTGGCAGGCAAACCTCCCCCCATCTACTTACCGTCGGTAGACTGGGGAGGCAGTGGGGTTGAGGAGTCAAGAAGTGGTGGAGTGTTCAGATGGAGGGCCCCCTGAATGCCTCTGGTTCTTGGAGACAGGAGGGGTGGCTGTACCCGTATCCTTGCGCTTCCTTTAGCGGCATGCCACAGTGCTCTTTCTCTGCCTCCAAGTCCTTTTCCAAAAGGGCTGCTGCTGCTGAGAGCCCAAGCGGTACATGGATCTCACTGACCTTAGGGCCAGGCCCCTGTCCTGAAGGTCCATGATGATATCCTTGGTGTCCCCACCAAAAAGCACTGAACCCCTAAAAGGGGCATCTTGGATCGCCGACTGGACCTCAATAGCAAATCTGGAGAGGCGAAGCCAGGAGTGCTGTATGAGGGCAACGGCAGTTGCCGAGGTATGTGCCACTGAATCGACGGAGTTGTAAGTGGTACGTAAGGTGTGCCTACATGAAACTTTGGAGAGGCGAAGATCCTTGGCAAGTTCCTCCTTCAGGGGCCAGAGGTCCATGGATTGGACTCGATCCTCCAACCTGGCCAATGTAGCCTTCTGATGGGACACCATGTGGGCCACATAATAAAGGGAATGGAGGGCGCATGTGGCCGACTAATAAATCTTCCTCCCGAATGGGTCCATATGCCTCGACTCTTTGTCCGGAGGAGAGGTGCTCATGTGCTTGGGTGCTGAGGAGCGGGCATGAGCAGCTGAGATGACCACAGAGTCAGCCTTAGGATGAGCCTTCAAAATCGGGGCATCTTTAGGCGCCCGGTAGAGCCTGTCCGCCTGCTTGGGGACAGCCAGGAGAGAATGAAACATCTGTCAGATAGTAGAGGTGAGGTCTTGGTGAGGTGCGATCCACGGAGGAATAGAGACCAGGGACAAAGACTCTAGGTCCAAGTGTTCAGTGAGCTTCTGTCGCATAGGGTCCTGATCCTCAGACTCCCAGTCAACATACTCCTTCATGGACCTCAGAAGGTCCGAAAAGGCAGGATCCTCTGGTGGAGATTTTGGGGAAATCTTGCCTGTTGGACCCTTGGGCTCCTCCAGGACCTCCTCAGAAGAATCATCAGCCCCCTCTGAACTATCGTCATCACTTGCCTCCTCAACAGGACAGTGTCGGGCATCTGGGAGGGTAACATCCCGATGCGTCTTCCCCGAGACATGGACAGTAGCAATGGAGGAACTACTAGGGGAAGAGGACATGGGAGATTGCGGAAGTGGGAGCCTAGTCTCCAGGTCTGAAACCAACTCCGACTGAGCCCCCTGCCACAAAGACTGAATTAAAGTCTTGAAATACGGAGCCACTGGAGAGGGGGAGGAGGTGGTGCAGTTGGTAGAGGCTGAGAGGGGGGGAAGAGGAGGAGGAGGCGGAATTACCAGTTGGGGGTAATAACCCTGGAACCCCGGGGAAGTAGGGGTTAAACCCAGGGTAGAACTGTCCAAAATGACACAATGACTCCAGTCTGGAGTCGGGCCAGCCGGGAAGTTTTTTTTTTTTAGTTGTTTAACCAGGAGTAGCACACTAAGCTGAAAGCTTTTTCACAGGAGCGACCTGTGATCCTCAGGAAAACCCTACGGGTAGTGTGGGACAGTTCGGGGTCTGGAGTACAACCCCACTGTCAGATCCGGCAGTGGGGGTACCCATGTCGGACCTACCGTAGTGTATTTTGGCTGGGGGTCCTGCATCGGGACAACCCACATCAGGGAGACCAATGTCGGAATCCGCACCACCCTATCTGGTACCAGAAGAGGATCTGGCATCAGAGTTGCCAGCGTTGGAGCCAGATGAAAGGGCCCTGGTGGCGGGACCTGATCCAGTGATGGGGCCAGAGGCAAAAGCTGGTCAATCAGTCCAGGCTGCGGGACTGTCATCGGGACATCCAGTGTCAGAACCGGCGCCAGAATCCCGCCTGAAGGTGGAGGAGGGGCCTCCACGGTAAGGCCTGCTGGATGAGGAGGAGCCTCCTCCCCTTGACCCCAAGAGAGGAATGCGGAGTTGACCCTGTAGAACTGACAACGTCAAGGGGTGCACTGCTGTTGTCGCTGGAAGTACCCGCTGGAGAGTTGGAGGGTACAGGTGAAGGAAGAGGAGGGAGAGGGGCCTTCTCTCTCTGGTCCCGCCGGATGTCAGGTGAAGCACCATAAGGCCCCAATGGGGGAACCACACCTGTGCAACCATCAGGGATGGCCATCTTAGCTGGTGGAGCCGGGCAGGGGAGGAGCCCCCGACCGGCTTATCAACCACTGCTGGGCGAGTAACCTCTGCCTGGGTAGTCAACTCATCGGCTGCCGCACGGTGCTCAGAGAAGCTGGGGGCTGACTTATCAGATGAAGCGGTGAGGTCGTTGAGGGCTGACGACCGGCTGACCCATCATGCCTCTTGCCAGACTTACCGCTCCCTAGATTTCTCCTTGTGTTTCTTGGAAGGAGAGGATTTTTTGGCCGAAGACTCTCTAGGACAGTCCATCTTCTTTTCCAGGGAAGCGAGGTGAGCTTTCAAAAGATGGGCCTCCAAAGCCTGCTGTCTCCTCTTCTTCATGGCCTGGTTGAATGTCTGGCACTCAGGACAGGAGACAGGGTGGTCTGGACCTAAACAAAGGATGCACTTAAGGTGACCATCTTTGTGCAGGAGCTGCGTACCACAAGACAAGCACTTCTTCTTAGGTGAAGACATCAAGAAATAAATCAAAAAAAGCGAGGGAAAACCGCGCAAGGAACCTTTCACAACGATCACTAATGGAAGTCTGCAATGCAACTGACACGAGGCGATGGTGGGAAAGAACTGGAGGGCAGATTTGGGGGCCGCCCACTATATACGGTCACGTTGACGTCAGTCACGTGATGTCGGGTGGGTGGCCCCCCATCACGTATTGCTAGAAAAGTCTGCCGTGCAGCTTGACGCCAGGTGGCGCCAGTCCTATATGTGATGACCTACTGAAGGAACCCCTCTCAAAGTAAGATCTAGTATGACGTTTATCAATGTGCTGTTGCTCAAGTTCTTCTTGTTTGGTCATGTAGGTTCATTTGTTAGTTGCATCAACCCATGGGAGTCGCAGAACGTATGTAGGGGTGAAGCAGTCTTGGAGAACCAACTGAAATTAAGGTTCCCTAGGATAATGGTTTCAAGATTCTCTTTCTCAATAACAGAGCCAAGGTGTGTAAGAAGGAGTGTACCAGCAGATGGGGGTCTATAACACCCAATCACTCTGAAGGCAAGGGAAGTAGATAACTCAATTTTCAAGGTCAGACATTCCAACTCATTCTTGACAGAGGTTGGATCCAGGCAGGCCGATGTAAACTTTTCCTTAACATATACTGCCACTCCACCTCCCCTAGTAGGCCTGTCTGTAGTGAATAACTGGTAAGAAGGTATATTAATCTCCCTGTCCAAAGAGGCTGGCCTAAGCCAGGATTCAGATATTACCAGAACATCTAGCTGATTATTACTAACCCATGCCTGTATCATGGTGAACTTTTCTCGGAGGCTGCCGACATTGACATGCCAAAAGCTCATACCTTTTAGAGAAGCAGTATCCAAAGGAGATGTAAGGGTAGTGATAGGACCAGGGTTTAACTCGACGTTACCTGAGCATATCAGTAACAAAAGTATCAGCTTTGTGAGGGCAGCAATAGTTAATTTAAGAAGCGTAGCCCTACTACGTCTATGAGGCTTAACAGGTGGTGAGTGCCAAACATCACCTCTGAGGGTATACCACCCTAGAGCAAGGTGAATCAGTACTCTGACTGAAAAATACAGGGAATAACTAGCGCTGTGGTGAACAGCAGATATAACTTGAAAAGGCGGCTCAGTAGGGGTGCCACCACAATAAGTACCCTGGATGTGATCTGAAAGTGGGACTACCTGAGTGGTTCAAAGGTAGCTCTGGTGCAAGCCCATGCCCAATACACAATTAGTTGAGGGGTCATGTTCAGCTTGCGCCGGCTTCTGCCAGTAGAACGCCATTGGAACACAGGAGAGGATAATCAACAGGGGTATCGACATATCAGTATTTGAGAAATTAAATTGCAGAAAAAACTCTGAACCATGGAAAGGTAGAGTTTGGAATGTCTAAGCTACAGGTACCACATTTGTAGTGTGTTAGAGCCCCAAATATCCAGGGAGTCTGTGATTGTTTTCAAATTCCGATAGTGGGAGAAGTTTGACATATTGGGATATCTATATGAAAAGCTACCAATCAGCCCTCCTGCATAGCAATAATAAAACACCGTAATAAAGTGCACTAGCAGTACAAAAGTATTTAACTGTGTATCACATGGTCAGTACTGAAAGCAATAATAAAACGCTATAATAAGGTTCAGTAGCAGAGCAAGAGTTTTTAACTGTATCACGTGGTCAGTATTGAAAGAGACATAGACTAATTCCAGGAAACAGAAGGGAAGTAGACATCTTTAACAAACAGCGGTGAACATGGCAGCAACAAAAGAGCTAGAACTACTGAAAAATGAAGCTACTTGTTCCATCTGTCTGCATTTTTTTAATGATCATGTCACTATAGATTGTGGGCACAACTTTTGCAGAACCTGCCTCACAAAGTACTGGGAGTATGTAGAAGGAAATGTCTCCTGTGGTGAATGCTTTGATCTCTTAGAGCAGAACGTACTCCGAGCAAACAGGAAACTTGCAGTCATGGTGGAGATACTAAAACGTATGACTGGAAATGAAGAGGAGCCAGAAAAGAGCAACACCTGTGACCAGCAGCAGCAACAGCCACTGGGGCGGTTTTGTTGGGAATCGGATGAACATAAACCTATCTGTGCAGCCTGTGAAAAGTCCCCTGTGCATGAATGCCACAGCATTGTTCCCAAGGTGGAGGTCCTAAAGGTGAGTAGAGGAAGAGAATGATTAGCATCTGTATCAAGTGCTGTCTGACTAGTATATGAAATGTATTCATCTTAACTTTAGCAGCACATATTTAAGTAATAAAGCTCAGCATGCTGTGGTATACAGAAATACCCAGGTAGTGAGGGGGGCTTAAAACTGAAGGGCTAAAGCATGTAACTCGTTTTTGTAAAACAGGTACAGAAAGTGCTGCAAGCTGATTAGCCCACAGCCATGCATGGTATGACCACTACCAACAGTAAAAAAACAACTGCTGCCCACAATAGTACTACAAGAGATGATTTATCAGCAGCGCCATCCTTAGTGCACCACATTTAATTGCACAAATAAAAGGTGCACTGTGGCTTTAAATTATCTATCTACTTCAATGTTGCAGTGAACACTGTGATCTAGGCCTCCCGTAGAAGTGCATTGTGCTGGGAAATGTTAGGGCAGATTGTCTGCCTCTTGTAGAAGTCCATTGTGGTTTGAAATGTTAGGGCAGGCTGTCTGCCTCCTGTAAACGTGCACTGTGTTATGAAATGTTAGGACTTGCTGTTTGCCTCCTGATGCTATGTAGTTATTGTTCTTGTTGTGGTTTCAAAATAATACACCTTTTTTTTTAACATTATGTGCATGGTGTTGGTAGAGCACTTTTTGGAACTCCATTTGGGAACTATATGAATCATATTTTGGGAACTTTGGGAACTATGGGGTCATAATAACCCTATCTTTAAACTGAGCCCTTCCCCTTCCCATTATAAGTCAGTGGCAGTGCTGGTCTAGTGGCACGGACAGCAGAGGCAATGCGCGCATCTTACCTCCTACCACGCTTGCGACTCTGGGTTCAGAAATGAATGCAGGTTGCTGGGGGGGGGAGCAGCTGTGGGAGAGAGGATTGAGCATTCATTCACAGAAGTGGTCTCCTCCCTCAAGCTGAGAGGATTGAGCATTCATTCGTAGAAGGGTCTCCTCCCTGTGGCTTGACATTTGACTGCCACCTGGAGGAATCCAGCGGGTGGTGCATGCAAGTCACGCTGTGTGGAAGGATGCCACAGTCAGAGTGCCAGGGGTGTCTCTGCAGTGGAAGAGCTCACACAGTGTGCGCATTGCATTCCATGTTGGTCAGGAGAGGAAAAACTGGAATATGGGCTTTGTGGAGCTCTGTCCATCATACCATAGCCCACTCGTCAGCTCTGGGACCAGAGCAGTCTGGATATGTGTCCAGGGAGAGGACGGACCTTGGTCCCTGGTCCTGCACTGGAGGGAACCCACATGAGATATGAAGATTGACCAAGGAGAAGGCTGAAGACAGCTGCGGCTGACTAGAACAAAGCTGAGGTGAGCTGTCCATCCTGTCAGAGGAGGATAAAAACCTGTATGGAAAATAAATAAATATGTCACTGGTAGTAATGTGTGAGCTGCCAGGGCCCACCTTAGAGCTAGGGAGGTGGGGGGTGGTCACCTCAGAACTGTGGGCAGAGATCGAGCCCTGTCAGAGGAGGAGAATAAAAACCTGTATCGAAAATAAACAAAGTAAGTCACTAGTAGTAATGTGTGAGCTGCCATGGCCCAGCTCAGAGCTAGGTCGAAGCGCTGGGGGAGATAACTTGATTGTGGGCTTGCCACATTGCAGGAGCAACACACTTTGTTAAAATTGAAGCCTTTTCAGAATAAAACCTTGGATTGAATTGATATTGCCTCTGGTTTCAATTGCACTTAGAGTACAGGACTATCTTTGGTCTCAGAACTGGGAAAGACAGAGTCCTGTCAGAGAAGGATAAAAACCTTTATGGAAAATAAATAATAAGTTACTGGTAGTAATGGGTGAGCTGCCAGGGCCCACCTTAGAGCTTGGGGGGAAGGCCACCTTACAGCTGGGGGGGGCAGACCAAGTCCTGCCAGAGGAAAATAAATAAAGTAGTCACTGGTAGTAATGTGTGAGCTGCGAGTGCCCACCTCAGTGCTTGGGGGGTTCAGGTCAGAGCTGGAGTGCAGATCGAGTCCTGTCAGAGAAGGCTAAAAACCTGTATGGAAAATAAATAAAGTAGTCACTGGTAGTAATTCATGAGCTGTCAGGGCCCAACACAGAGCTGGGGGGGGAGCTCACCTCAGAGCTGGTGGGGGCAGACCAAGTCCTGCCAGAGGAGGATAAAAACCTGTATGGAAAGTAAATAAGTCGCTGGTAGTAATGTGTCAGCTGCCAGGGTCCAACTCAGAGCTGGGGGGGGATCGACCCCTGTTGGAGGAGGATAAAAAACTGTATTGAAAATAAATAAATAAGTCACAGATAGTAATGCCTGAGTTACCTGGGCCGACCTCAGACCTCGGGGCGTAATCACCTCAGAGCAGGTAGTGGAGATCCAGTCCTGTCAGAGGAGGATGAAAACTTGCATGGAAAATAAATTAGTAAGTCACTGGTAGTAATGTGTGAGCTGCCAGGGTCCTACCTTAGAGCTGGGAAGAGGCTCACCTCAGAGTGGGGGGGGAACCAAGTCCTGTCAGAGGAGGATAAAAACCTGTATGGAAAATAAATAAACAAGTCACTGGTAGTAATGTGTGAGCTGCCAGGGTCCATCTCAGAACTGGGGGAAATGATCACCTCAGAGTTGGGGGCGGAGATCGAGTCCTGTCAGAGTAAAATAAAAACCTGAATGGAAAATAAATAAATACATCACTAATAGTAATGCATGAGTTACCAGGACCCACCACAGAGCTGGGGGGGCCTACCTTAGAGCTGGGAGGGGAGGCCACCTCACAGCTGGGGAGGGGATGATCGAGTCCTGTCAGAGGAGGATAAAAACGAAAGACGACTGGAAAGTGTCTCGTCCGTCCCTCCGAGACGCCCGTTGATAGACGAGTCCATCGTAGCCAAGTGTGTTCATGGTCACCGTTTCTTATTTTGTTCTCTATCTGTGTGGAATCCTGATCTTCACCTTTCACCTCTTCTTGCTTGTGTTGTCCTGCATCGCCAGAGCAATCCACAGGGTAGAAGCTCGAGTTTGGTGGTCCTTCAAGTGGATCTGTCACCAAAAGCAGCCCAGCAGTTCTTCTTCTTTTTCGTCCTTGGTAGTTCTTCTTCTGAATTCTTCACCAAGTCCGGTGTTCATTTGGCAGCCCTAGTCAGGGGTAGGTGCCAGGAAAACCGCAGCAGTTCTTCTTTGTCCTTGGCAACCCTGGTCGAGGGTTGGTGCCAAGGAGAAAGCAGCAGATTTCTTCTCCTGTGGCAATCCTGCAGGTGGATCCCTTGCCACATTTTGGTTCTTCAACCTTGGCAGCCCAGTTCGAGGATTTTTGTGCCAAGAAAAGAGCATTTCCCCAGTTAGTCTGTTCACGCTCTTGTGTTCCGGCAATCCTGGAGAGTGGGTTGGCCGATGCCTATGGTCTGTTTACCAATCTCTCCATTCCCTGTTTGCGACCTCTCATAGGTCTCCTAGGGAGCTTGGTGCCAAGCAAGAGTTTCCCCTTTCTCTTGACCCCTATTCTTCAGTTGTGCACGAAGACGACGGACATCTTCATCCTCATCTTATGAACTAATTGAGACTATGGGATTGTTCGCTGATTGTATTTTGTATACTTAGCACATGGTATGATAAAGTATAAGGTCCTCTTAACATATAGAGCTCTGAGTAGGGAGTTGACAGAGTTATAGATAAGAATACTGTAGAGTGATCTTAGGTCGATGTACATATAGAATAATAGAGTGGTAATTGTTAGCTGTTATCTGTAAGTAAGAGTTATTCCCCGACTTTCCCTTGTGACCGTGTCTACCTTTCCCTGGTGTAAATAAAAGCCCGCTGGGAATCAAACTTCTTATTGTCTCCTGCCTCTCCTTAAAGGGTGTTTCCTGGCACCCACCCTAATTCAGACCACAGGGTTGTCTCGCCATTCCACCTGCTTAAGGTGACCATGGGTGTGCAGCTGGGACAGGCGTTCTTCTAGGATAGCATCCCTGCTGATAAGATCTCCGCACCATGATGTCATCATCATCATAGCACACCACACTTGTATGGAAAATAAATAAATACGTCACTGGTAGTAATGCGTGAACTGCCAGGGCTCACCTCAGTGTTGGGGGGGGGGCTCACCTCAGAACTGCTTGGGTGGAGCTTGAGTCCTGTCCAAGGAGGATAAAAACCTGTGTCGATAATAAACAAATAAATCACTGGTAGTAATGTGTGAGTTACCAGGGCTCACCTCAGAGCAGGGGTGGAGACCAAGTCCAGTCGAAGTAGGATAAAAACCTGTATGGAAAATAAATAAGTCACTGGTAGTAATGTGTGAGCTGCCAAGGTCTAACTCAGAGCTTGGGGGGTCATCTCAGAGCTGGGGGTGGATCACCTTAGAGCTGGGGGAGCACTCAGAACTGGGACGGGGGTGACTGAGTCCTGTCAGCGGAGGATTAAAACCTGTAAGGAAAATAAATAAATAAGTCAGTGGCAGTAATGTGTGAGCTGTCAGGCCACACATCAGAGTTGGTGGGGGGGGGGCTCACCTTAGAGCTGGGGAGGATCAAGCCCTGTCAAAGTAGGATAAACAAGCATTTGTCAATGCTGAATGTTTGCTTGCTGGCATTGGCATTGGTAGTGTAGAAGTTACAGAGCTGCATAATAGGAATGGCAGTGAAGTATTGAACTGAAGCCAACCCCATCACCACCCTGCAGAGAGTGACAGGCATTGGGGTGTGCCTTTGGGTCGTCAGGCATAACGACCACGCCATTTCACCACACCCTAACATGCAGACACTGACAAGTGTCACGGTGTGCCTTGGGGTCTTTGGCCCTTATGTGCATCCCATTCCATCAGGAAATATGGTGAGATGGGTGCGGTATAGGAGAATGGGGTAACGTTTGGGCCCGAAGAGTCCGAGGCACACCTTGATGCCTCTCACTGGCTGCAGGATGTGGGTGGGGGTGGAATGGTATGAGCATTACAGGCAAGAATCCCAAGTCACACCCTGATGCCTGTCATTCTCTATAGGGTGGGGCGTTATGGTCGGAAACCCTAACGCCTCAGGCATTCATTGGTATTTTCACTCCAAATTTTCAACATGGTTTTTTTGTGACCCCCACCTCATGAACAGTGGCAATATCAGTTTGTTAGCCGAAAACTGCTTTTGCACAGTGACTACGGCATTTGGCACCACAGGTGCAAAAACACATTCCGAACAGGATGTGAAAAATGACAGCGGTACTGTTCATGGGGAGGTGTAAAAAATGGCAATGTTGAAAATCTGGTGTGAAAATCTTAAAAAACCTGGTGAAGTCACGAGCGATGCATAGAAACTGTGCAACGCACACCCGTAATGTAACTAGTTTGGGGATTTTTTTACAGCAGATTGTTAACACAGGCATTTTGGGACCTCCGATCATGAACAGTGTCAGTGTGATTTTCTTTATCTGTCCCGAACAATGATTTCCCACAGCGACCACGCATTTCTGCGCTGAAAGTGTGAAAACACATTTCGGCCATGTTGTGGAAAATGACAGCCGTACTGTTCATAAGGAGGTGTGGAAAAATGGCACTGGTGAAAATCTGGACTGAAAATATTACAAATTCATGAACTTACAAGGGTGCGTGGAAACTACGTAATGCTCACTTGTAACACAGTCATTTTACGGAGTTTTGTCACCAAATTTTCAACATAGCCATTTTAAGACTTCTGCTCATGACCAGTGTCACTGTGATTTTCTTAATCTGTCCCAAACATTGTTTTCGCACACCGTCTGTACCATTGTGCGCTACATGTGCGGAAACAAATTTTGGTCGAGATGTGAAAAATGGTAGCTGTACTGCTCATAAGGAAGTGCGGCAAAATGGCACTGTTGAAAATCTGGTGTGCAAATATTACAAATTCACAAACTTGCCAGCGTGCGTAGGAACTGTGCAACGTGCATCCTAAAACAGTCATTTTTGGGAATTTTTTCACCGAATTTTCAACATAGCCATTTTAACACCTCTGCTCATGACCAGTGTCACTGTGATTTTCTTAATGTGTCCCATACATTGATTTTGCACACCGACTGTGCCATTGTGCGCTACATGGGTGGAAACACTTTGTGGGCGAGATGTGAAAAATGACAGCTGTACTACTCATAAGAAGGTGTGGTAAAATGGCAATGTTGAAAATCTGGAGTGAAAATATTGAAAATTCGCGAACTTACGAGCATGCGTAGGAACTCTGCAACGCATGCTTGTAAAACAACCATTTTAGAATTTTTTCACCAAATTTTCAACATAGCCATTTAAGACCTCTGCTCATGAACAGTGTCACTGTGATTTTCTTAATTTGTCCCGTACATTGATTTCGCACACCGACTGCGCCATTGTGCGCTACATGGGCGGAAACACATTTTGGGTGAGATGTGAAAAATGACATCTGTACTACTCATAAGAAGGTGTGGTAAAATGGCAATGTTGAAAATCTGGAGTGAAAATATTGAAAATTCGCGAACTTACGAGCGTGCGTAGGAACTGCGCAACGCACGCTCGTAAAACAGTCATTTTTTGGAATTTTTTAAACCAAAATTTCAAAATAGGCTTCTTGAGAGCCTATCTTATGAACACTGGCAGTGTTATTTCATTAATCAGTCCCAAAAGGTGATTTCACGCAGTGACTGCAAAATCACCCTTTGGGCCCGAATAACGCCATGACAGTGACAGCATTCATGAGAAGGGGTCCCAAAAACCCCATGTTGAAAATTTGGTGCAAAAATTCCAAAAAATGCCCGAGATATGCAGCAAAGTTGAAAAAACCCTATCTATTACATTATACAGTTTACCGGCATTCCCTCAGTTTGCGGTCGGCTTTGAAGAGTGCAGACATGTTCCCGGTCCACCGAAGATCATCGCGCTGGACTCCAGAGGTAAGTATGGGGTGAGGGTGTGGGGAGCAGGGTGTGCAGTGGGTGGATGCGGGTGGGGGCAGGGAGACTACGAGGGACCGTTTTTAATTTACAGTTTTTTTTTTAATTATTAAGATGGCGTGGGACATTTGCCACGTTGGGTGGGCTCCCAGCGTGGCAGCTGGAAAGGATGTTTGGGGGCCAGAGCCGATGGGGATTGGGCATCCCCGCCGACCACTCTGAACAGTGCCACGCTGGGGTGGGCTCCCAGGCGTGGCAGCTGTAAGGCTTTTTGGGCGGCGTGGAGCCGATGGGGCATTGGGCACCCGTCGCTATACTGTCATGTCGCGTGGGATCGCGTCACCGTTAATATGCGGCGCGGCGTTGCTGAGGGGGGAACTCTGCTCACTGAGCGAGCGCCCTTTCAACTGTATGCCACTGCATTTTCAGCTGTCATAGACAGCTGGAGCAGTGATTAGCGACTGCGACTGTCACAGAGTAGCTCTGTGAGATCTGGGGAAAAGTAACATGTTGGGCTAGCTGTTTGTTTTCTCCTTATATTGGAGTGTTTGGGAGTTCTTCCCTTGGGAGAGAGAGAGAGTTATATTGTATAGATGCTGGATGAAGGTGGGGGTTTCTCAGAATAAGGGAGAGGACCTCGTTAGTCAAGTTTAAAACTAATAGAATTGTTTTCCCCTTATTTGCAAAGTACTGTATTATTCTTTGATGTAGTCCCTAGGAGGTAACAGAAAATCTCCAATTAATGTACCCCTTGCGAGTAGCTTTTCTTGTTGCTGTTGCAGCTGGAACGATCTTTAAAGCGGCACGACTGTGCGATCATGCGGACGTTCGTGCAGCTTAAAAATATATTCTGGTAGTGAGAACATTCAGCCGACAGCTTAGTCTTATTGGTTTATCTACAGCTGCCCTAGAATGTTATGTTTGTGTAGAGTTGGGCTGTAACAATTAGCCTTTTTGTTTCAGTGGAGGAACTTTCCCTTGAAAAGGCTGCAGGTAGCAGAGAGTCCTTCTAGCTTTTAGATGCAATGGCTTAATAAATTGAAGAAAAGAGCTTTTGCTAGGTATAAATGGAAAGACACCATTAACAGTGTCACATTTTGAGGTCAGGAATTTTCTAAATACTGAAAAAGGGTCTGCTTTGTTCAGACGTTTTGATGTATAGACGTTTTTTCTCTTATTGTTGTATGGTATATTTTCTGATTTGCCGCCTAGCAGAAATCCCTTTCTATAATCCCTTTTTGGGTTGAAATATATTTTGGCCATTGGCTGAAAGCTGTAGCAAAATAGTCAGCTGGTGTTATATTCTTAGGGTGAGTCAGTCTCCCTAGAAGAAAATGGTAGATTGAAATATATGCCGACGGGGTGAAATGTCAACCGTCGGGAAAAGGGTTTGCTTGTGCTTTGCAAGCTTTGCAATAGTGTTGAGAACCTTTTGTTTCTTCTTCCTGTCCCCCATCTTTTTTCAAGAGACACCTTTCAGGGCACTATTTAATACTTTTAGTCTCTTTAGAAAGCACAGTAATGAAGTTTGCTGCACTTTTGAGGGCTATGTAAAAAGCTCAGGGCTCTGTGTTCAGGGTCCTAGTGATTTAGAATTACGCCCATAAAAGAAAGCACCTTTTAGAGACCCTAAAAATATGAAAGCAACCTCCCAATTTGGTAGTTTTCCTCGTTAGACACTATTAGTAAGAGCATAGATGAATGTGGTTGTTTGTACATAGAAACGCTGCTGAGGTTCCGTGCGGCAACATGAATGCCGGTGGAATTTCTGTGCGAATTTACGCACCGTTGAGCAGGTATTCCTTCTTCTAGCTCTTTGTTAATTGTATCCTTATGACTAAAAACCCTCTGTATGAGCAGTACATACCTTGGAGAGTTGAGGTGATGGGGTTTTGGGTTGTTGTGGGTGTTTATTGTAGACGAGGGTTTTTCTGTTTTGTGTGGCGTCTCAGATTGCCTTCAGAGGTCTCTCTGTTTCAGCTTGCTCTTAAGAGCTGGCCGGCCATCCTGTGCATTACTAAATACTGTGGGAAAAGGGGTGGTGCTTCCTAATGCCAGAGTTAAAGCTTAAAATGCTTAAAAGGGGTTTGAATTACATGAAAGCTGGAAAATATGTTATGGTATGAATTTAAAGGGGTATTTCTACTTTAAATAAAATAAATATGTAGTATATAAAGAAATATAGTTAAAGACCACAGGTAAGGGTGGGGTTTTAAGGTCACCTGACCCCTTTAGAGTATAAAAAAGCTGAACAGCTAGTTGATTAGATCAGATCGACTTTGGGTCTGGATGGACTCCGGGGAATGCTGTTAAAGTGCCATTTTGAAGTGCTCTGAGGAGTAAGACTGTATCTATATCTTGTACCAAATGGAAGAATAAAGGTATTGCAGGACCACTTTCTATGAGATAAAATGTGGATGAAGTAAAATGACTTTCCTTTGATTGTTTGAGCACCAATGACGGTCACTGTAAGAATATGCATCCTGCTAAGATGATGAAATTTTCTGTTACATAATAAAACTTTGAAGCACATGAAGAACTACTGTGGTATCACATTACCTGATTGCCCACATATTCCTGTGCCCTACCACAGCGACCGCGCCTGCAAACACACTGACTGAATTGGAAGAGGCTGACACACCTCTGGAAAACTCGGATGATGGCACTATGTTTCTTGCACATGCGTGCAAACAAGGATAAAAACTGTATGGAAAATAAAAAAGTCAGTGGTAGTAATGCATGAGCTACCAGGTCCCACCTTAGATCTGGGGGGGGGAAGCCACCTCACAAGAGGAGTGAGGGTGATTGAGTACTGTCAGAGGACAATTAAGACCTCCACGGAAAATAAATAAATACTGTACATTACTGGTAGTAATGTGTGAGCTGCCAGAGTCCGCCTCAGAGATGGGGCGGGGAGGCTCACCTCTGAGCTGGGGTGGAGATTGAGTCCTGTTAGAGAAGGATAAAAACCTGTATGGAGAATAAATAAAAGAGTTACTGGTAGTAATGCGTGAGCTGCCAGGGCCCACTTCAGAGCTTGGGGGGGGCAGACCGAGTCCTGTCAGAGGAGCATAAAAACCTGTTTGGGAAATAAATAACTCACAGGTACTAAAGTGTGAGCTGCCAGAGTTCAACTCAGAGCTGGGGAGAGGCTCACCTCTTAGTTGTAGGGGGGGGGGGGACTGAGTCCTGTCAGAGGAGAATAAAACCTGTATGGAAAATAAATAAATAAATCACTGGTAGTAATGGGTGAGCTGCCAGGGCCCACCTCAGAGCCGGGGGGAGAGCTCACCTCAAAGCTGCAGGGATCGAGTCCTCTCAGAGGAACATAAAAACTTATATGGAAAATAAATAAATTACTGGCAGTAAAGTTTGGACTGCCGGAGTCCACCTCAGAGCTGGGGTGAGATCCAGTCCAGTCAGAGGAGGATAAAAACCTATATAGAAAATAAATATATAAGTCACTGCTAGTAATATGTGAACTGCCAGGGCCCACCTCAGAGCTGCGTGGATAGCTCACCTCAGGGGTGAGGGGAGACCGAGTGCTGTCACAGGAGGATGAAAACCTGTATGGAAAATAAATATGTCACTGGTAGTAATGCGCGAGCTGCCAGGACCCACCTTAGAGCTTGGGGGGTGGATACCTCAGAGCTGGGGGCAGAAATCAAGTCTTGTCAGAAGAGGAAAAAACCTGAATGGAAAATAAATAAATAAATCACTGGTAGTAATGTGTGAACTGCCAGAGCCCACCTCAGAGCTCGGGGTGGGGGGGGGGTGGCTCACCTCAGAGCTGGGGGTGGGACTGAGTCCTGTCAGCGGAGGATGAAAACTGTATGGAAAATAAATAAATAAGTCACTGGTAGTAATGTGTGAGCTGCCAGGGTCCACCTTAGAGCTGGTGGGTGGAACCTTAGAGCTGGGGGTGGAGATCGAGCCCTGTCAGAGGAGGATAAAAACCTGTATGGAAAATAAATAAGTCACTGGTAGTAATGTGTGAGCTGCCAGGGCCCACCTCAGAGCTGGGGGAAAAGATCACCTCAGAGTTGGGGGGGGCAGACCGAGTCCTGTCAGAGGAGGATGAAAACCTGTATGGAAAATAAATAAGTCACTGATAGTAATGATTGAGCTGCCAGGGCCCACCTCAGAGCTTGTGGAGGAGCGCACGTCAGAGCTGGGGGGGAGCTTGAGTCCTGTCAGAGAAGGATAAAAACCTGTATGGAAAATAAATTAATAAATCACTTGTAGTGATGCATGAGCTGCTAGGGCCCACTTCAGTGTTGGGGGTGTGCTCACCTCAGACCTGTGGGGGTGGGGGGTGGGATTGAGTCTTGTCAGAGGAGGATAAAAACCTGTATGGAAAATAAATAAATAAGTCACTGGTAGTAATGTGTGAGCTGCCAGAGCCCACCTCAGAGCAGGGGGGCGTGGGCTCCCCTCTGACCTGGGGTGGAGATTGAGTCCTGTCAGAAAATAATAAAAACATGTATCGAGAATAAATAAAAGAGTTACTGGTACTAATGCTTGAGCTGCCAGGGCGCACTTCAGAGCTGGGGGGGGGGCAGACCGAGTCCTGTCAGAGGAGGATGAAAATCTGTATGGAAAATAAATAAGTCACTGATAGTAATGTGTGACCTGCCAGGGCCCACCTCAGAGCTTGGGGAGATCACGTCAGAGCTGGGGATCGAGTCCTCTCAGAGAAGCATAAAACCTTTATGGAAAATAAATAAATAAGTCACTGGTGGTAAAATGTGAGCTGCCAGAGTCCACCTCAGATCTGGGGGGCTCACCTCAGAGCTGTGGGGGATCAATCCTGTCAGAGGAGGATAAAAACCTGCATGGAAAATAAATAAATAAGTCACTGATAGTAATGTGTGACCTGCCAGGGTCCACCTCAGAGCTGGGGGGAGGGCTCACCTCAGAGCTGGGGGGGGAATAGAGTCCTGTCAGAGGAGGACAGAAACCTGTATGGAAAATAAACAAGTCACAGGTACTACTGTGTGAACTGCCAGGGCCCAGCTCTGAGCTGGAGGGCTCACCTCAGAGATGAGTGGTGGGGATAGAGTCCTGTCAGAGAAGGGTAAAAACCTGTATGGAAAAATAAATAAATAAGACACAGGTAGTAATCAGTGAACTGCCAGGGCCCACTTCAGTGTTGGGGGGGGCTCACCTCAGAGCTGGTTGGGTGGCGCTCGAGTCCTGTCAGAGGAGGATAAAAACCTGTATGGAAAATAAACAAATACATCACTGGTAGTAATGCGTGAGCTCCCAGGGCCCACCTTAGAGCTAGGGGGATCTCACCTCAGAGCTGGGGTGGAGACCAAGTCCTGTCGGAGGAGGATAGAAACCTATATCAAGAATAAATAAAAGAGTTACTGGTAGTAATGCATGAACTGCCAGGGCCCACCTCAGAGCTGAGGGGGAATCGAGTCCTGTCAGAGGAGGACAGAAAGCTGTATGTAAAATAAATAAACAAGTCACTGGTACTAATGTGTGAGCTACCAGGGCCCAACTCTGAGCTGGAGGGCTCTCCTCAGAGCTGGGGGTGAGGATAGAGTCCTCTCAGAGGAGGCTAAAAACCTGTATGGAAAATAAATAAATAAGTCACAGGTAGTAATATGTGAGCTGCCAGGGCCCACATCGGAGCTGGGCGACATCGAACCGTGTCATAGGAGAATAAAAACCTGTATGGAAAATAAATAAATAAGTCATTGGTGGTAATCTGTGAGCTGCCAGAGCTCAAGGCAGAGCTGGGGGGGATCGAGACCTGTCATTGGAAGATAGAAACCTGTATGGAACATAAATAAATATGTCACTGGTGATAATGTGTGAGCTACCAGGGCACACCTCAGTGCTGGGGGGGGCACTCATCTCAGAAGTGGTTTGGGGAGCTCGAGTCCTGTCAGAGGAGGATAAAGACCTGTTTAGAAAATAAACAAATAAGTCACTGGGAGTAATGTGCGAGCTGCCAGGGCACACCTCAGAGCTGGGGGGGGGGGTCGAGCCCTGTCGGAGGAGGATAAAAATCTGTTTGGAATGTAAATAAGTCATTGGTGGTTATGTGTGAGCTCCCAGATCCCACCGGAGAGCTTGGGGGGATCGAGACCTGTGACAGGAAGATGAAAACTTATGGAAAATAAATAAATACGTCACTGGTAGTAATGTGTGAGCTGTCAGGGTCCACCTCAGTGTTGGGGGGGCTCGAGTCCTGTCAGAGGAGGATAAAAACCTATGCGGACAATAAACAAATAAATCACTGGTGGTAATGTGTAAGTTGCCAGGGCACAACTCAGAGCTGGGGGGGGGGGCTCACCTCAGAGCTGGGGTGGAGACCAAGTCCAGTCGGAGGAGGAGGATAAAAAACTGTATGGAAAATAAGTAAGTCAGTGGTAGTAATGCATGAGCTACCAGGGCCCACCTTATATCTGGGGGAGAGACCACCGCACAAGTGTGGTGAGGGTGATTGAGTACTGTCAGTGGACGATTAAGATCTCCATGGAAAATAAATAAATAAGTCACTGGTAGTAATGTGTGAGCTGCCAGAGCCCACCTCAGAGATGGGGTGGGGAGGCTCACCTCTGAGCTGGGGTGGAGATTGAGTCCTGTTAGAGAAGGATAAAAACCTGTATGGAGAATAAATAAAAGAGTTACTGGTAGTAATGCGTGAGCTGCCAGGGCCCACCTCAGAGCTGGGGGGACTGAGTCCTGTCAGAGGAGCATAAAAACCTGTTTGGAAAATAAATAAATAAGTCACTGGTACTAAAGCGTGAGCTGCCAGCGTCCACTTCAGAGTTGGGGGAAGAGGCTCACCTCAGAGCTGCGGGGATCGAGTTCTCTCAGAGGAGCATAAAAACTTTTATGGAAAATAAATAAGTAAGTTACTGGTAGTAATGTTTGGGCTGCCGGAGTCCACCTCAGAGCTGGGGCTCACCTCAGAGCTGTGGGGGGTCAAGTCCTGTTAGAGAAGGACAAAACCTGTATAGAAAATAAATATATAAGTCACTGCTAGTAATGTGTGAACTGGCAGGGCCCACCTCACAGCTGGGGGGTAGCTCACCTCAGGAGTGGGGGGGGGGGACCGAGTGCTGTCACAAGAGGATGAAAACCTATATGGAAAATAAATAAATATGTCATTGGTAGTAATGTGCAAGCTGCCAGGTCCCACCTTAGAGCTTGGGGGTGGACACCTCAGAGCTGGGGGCGGAAATCAAGTCTTGTCAGATGAGGAAAAAACCTGAATGGAAAATAAATATATCAGTCACTGGTGGTAGTGCGTGAGCTTCCAGGGCTCACCTCAGAGCTCGGGGGTGGGGGGGGCTTTCCTCAGAGCTGGGGTGGGATTGAGTCCTGTCAGCAGAGGATAAAAACCTGTATGAAAAAGAAATAGAAACATAGAAACGTAGACTTTGACGGCAGATAAGGACCGCTTGGCCCACCTAGTCTGCCCATTTCCCTACATAGAGGATAAAATGCAGATCCTATTTAACCAACAGCCTATTTCTTCCTACCCCCCCACCAAAATTGCCTTATGTCTGTCCCATGCATTCTTGAATTCTCCCACAGTTTTAGACCCCACAACCTCCTCAGGAAGGCTGTTCCACGTGTCCACCACCCTCTCTGTGAAAAAATACTTCCTCACATTGCCCCTGAGTCGTCCCCCCTCTATCTTCTAATTGTGTCCCCTTGTTCTTGCACATCTCTTTTTCTGAAAGATGCTACCCTCTTGGACTCTGTTGATTCCACTGAGGTACTTAAACATTTCTATCATGTCCCCCCTCTCCCTCCTTTCCTCAAGGGTATACATATTAAGCTCCTTTAGTCTCTCCTAATATGGCTTCTCTTGCAGACCCTGCACCATTTTAGTTGCCCTCCTCTGAATGCCTCCATCCTGTCTATGTCCTTGCGGAGATGGGGTCTCCAGAACTGAATGCAGTACTCCAGATGGGGTCTCACCAACTGTCTGTACAGGGGGATAACAACTTCCTGTTTTCTGCTGGTGATGCCTCTCCCTATACATCCCAGTATACCCCAGCCCTCCCTACCGCCTTCTCACATTGCTTGCCAACCTTAAGGTCATCTGATATGATTACCCCTAGGTCCCTTTCCATTTTGTGTTGTTACTACCCCCCATTGTGTAATCTTCCCTGGGTTTTGTTTCCCAGGTGCATTACTTGCACTTCTTTGCATTGAATCCAAGCTGCCATACTTCTGACCATTCCTCCAATCTTGCCAAGTCCCTTCTCATCCTTTCCACTCCTTGTGTATCAACCCTGTTGCAGATCCTTGTGTCATCTGCAAAGATGCATACTTTTCCTTCGGTCCCTCTGCAATGTCACTTATAAAACATTAAAAGGACTGGACTTGGGGTGAGGGTGGGGCGCACCTCAGAGCTGTGGGGAATCCGAGTCCTGTCAGAAAAGGATAAAAACTGTATGGAAAATAAATAAATAAGTCACTGGTGGTAAAGTGTGAGCTGCCAGAGTACGCCTCAGAGCTGGATGTGGGGGCTCACCTCAGAGCTGTGGGGGGGGTCGATTCCTGTCAGAGGAGGATAAAAACCTGTATGGAAAATAAATAAATAATTCACTGATAGTACTGTGCGACCTGCCAGGGCCCACCTCAGAGCTGGGGGGGAATAGAGTCCTGTCAGAAGAGGACAAAAACCTGTATGGAAAATAAATACACAAGTCACTGGTACTAATGTGTGAGCTGCTAGGGCCCAGCTCTGAGCAGGAGGGCTTACCTCAGAGCTGGGGGGTGGGGATAGAGTCCTGTCAGAGGAGGCTAAAAACCTGTATGGAAAATAAATAAATAAGACACAGGTAGTAATCCGTGAGCTGCCAGGGCCCACTTCAGTGTTTGGGGGGGCTCACCTCAGAGCTGGTTGGGTGGCGATCGAGTCCTGTTAGAGGAGGATAAAAACCTGTATGGAAAATAAACAAATACATCACTGGTAGTAATGTGTGAGCTGCCAGGGCCCACCTCAGAGCTAGGGGGGGTTGTCACCTCAGAGCTGGGGTGGAGACCAAGTCCTGTCAGAGGAGGAGGATTAAAACCTCTATGGAAAATAAATAAGTCACTGGTAGTAATGTGTGAGCTGCCAGGGACCACCTCAGAGTTGGTGAGGAGCTAACCTTAGAGCTGGGGTAGCACCTCACAGCTGGGGGAGATCGAGCCCTGTCAGAGAAGGATAAAACCTGTCTGGAAAATAAATAACTCACTGGAAGTAATGCATGAACTACCAGGGCCCAACTTAGATCTTGGGGGGAGGAGGCCACCTCACAGGTGGGGTGAGGGTGGTTGAGTACTGTCAGAGGAGGATAAAAACTCTATGGAAAGAAATGAATACATCACTGGTAGTAATCGTGAGTTTCCAGGGACCACCTCAGAGCTCGGGGGGGGGGGGGTGGCTGACCTCAGAGCTGGGGGCGGGATTGAGTCCTGTCAGCGGAGGATAAAAACCTGTATAGAAAATAAATAAATAAGTCACTGGTAATAATGTGTGAGCTGCAACGGTGCAGCTCAGAGCTAGGGTGAGACAGAGTCCTGTCTGAGGAGGATAAATGCCTGTATGAAAAATAAATAAGTCACTGGTAGTAATGTGTGAGCTGCCAGGACTCACCTCACAGCTGGGGGAGGAATCACGTCAGAGATGGGGTGGAGCTCGAGTCCTGCAAGAGGAGGCTAAAAACTTGTATGGAGAATAAATAAATAATTCACTGGTAGTAATGGATGAGCTGTCAGGGCACACCTCAGAATTGGGGCGATCGAGTCCTCTCAGAGGAGCATAAACACCTGTATGGAAAATAAATAAACACGTCACTGGTAGTAAAGTGTGAGCTGCCAGAGTAAACCGCTAGAGACAGAGGGCTCACCTGACAGCTGTGGGGGGGGATCGAGTCCTGTCAGAGGAGGATAAAAACCTGTATGGAAAATAAATAAATATGTCACTGATAGTAATGCATGAACTGCCAGGACCCACCTTAGAGCTTGGGGGGTGGACATCTCAGAGCTGGGGGCAGAGATCAAGTCTTGTCAGAAGAGGAAAAAAACCTGAATGGAAAATAAATATATCAGTCACTTGTAGTAATGAGTGAGCTTCCAGGGCCCACCTCAGAGCTTGGGAGGGGGGTGGCTCACCTCAGAGCTGGGGGCGGGATCGAGTTTTGTCAGTGGAGGATAAAAACCTGTATGGAAAATAAATAAATATGTTACTGGTAGTAATGCGTGTGCTGCCAGAGCCCCCCTCAGAGCTGGGGGGGGGGACCTCAGAGCTTGGGGCGAAGATCGAGCCCTGTCAGAGGAGGATAAAAACCTGTTTGGAAAATAAATAAATAAGTCACTGGTAGTAATGTGTGAGCTCCCAGGGCCCACCTGAGATCTGGGGGGTGGATGCCTCAGACTGGGGGGCGGAGATTGAACCCTGTCAAAGGAGGATAAAAACCTGTATGGAAAATAAATAAATAAATAAGTCACTAGTAGTAATGCGTGAGCTGCCAGGACCCACCTCAGAGCTGGGGGGAGGGCTCACCTCAGAGCTAGGGGGTGGGGATAGAGTCCTGTCAGAGGAGGCTAAAAACCTGTATGGAAAATAAATAAATAAGACACTGGTAGTAATGCGTGAGCTGCCAGGGCCCACATCGGAGCTGGGGGGCATTGAGCCCTGTCAAATGAGAATAAAAACCTGAATGGAAAATAAATAAATACATCACTGGTAGTAATGCTTGAGCTGTCAGGACACACCTCAGAGCTGGGGGAGCTCACCTCAGACCTGGGGGAGGCTATCGAGTCCTGTCACAGGAAGACAGAAACCTGTATTTAACATAAAATATGTCACTGGTAGTAATGTGTGAGCTGCCAGGGCTCACCTCAGTGCTGGTGCGGGGGCTCACCTCAGAAGTGGTTTGGGGAGCTCGAGTCCTGTCAGAGGAGGATAAAGACCTGTTTGGAAAATAAATAAATAAGTCACTGGGAGTATTGCGTGAGCTGCCAGGGCCACCTCAGAGATTGGGGCGTTTGAGCCCTGTCAGAGGAGGATAAAAACCTGAATGGAAAATAAATAAGTCATTGGTGGTTATGTGTGAGCTGCCAGAGCCCACAGGAGAGCTGGGGTGGGATCGAGACCTGTCACAGGAAGATGAAAACCTGTATGGAAAATAAATAAATATGTCACTGGTAATAATGTATGAGCTGCCAGGGCCCACCTCAGTGTTGGGGGGGGCTCACCTCAGAGCTGATTGGGTGGAACTCGAGTCCTCTCAGAGGAAGATAAAAACCTGTGTGAAAAATAAACAAACAAATCACTGGTAGTAATGTATGAGCTGCCAGGGCCCACCTCAGAGCTGGGGGGGGCTTACCTCAGAGCTGGGGTGGAGACCAAGTCCAATCAGAGGAGGATAAAAACGTGTATGGAAAGTAAATAAGTCACTGGTAGTAATGTGTGAGCTGCCAGTGCCCAGCTCAGAGCTGGGGGGGGGTACCTCAGAGCTGGGGTGGATCACCTTAGAGCTGGGGGAGCATCTCAGAGCTGGGACAGGGGAGACTGAGTCCTGTCAGTGGAGGATAAAAACCTGTATGGAAATTAAATAAATAAGTCAGTGGTAGTAATGTGTGAGCTGCCAGGGCACACCTCAGAGTTGGTGGGGGGTTCACCTTAGAGCTGGTGGAGCACATCACTGCTGGGGAGGATCGAGCCCTGTTAGAGAAGGATAAAAAAACGTGGAAAATAAATAAATAAGTCACTGGCAGTAATGCGTGAGCTACCAGGGCACACCTTAGATCTTGGGGGGGGGGTGGAGGCCTCCTCACAGGTGGGGTGAGGGTCACTGAGTACTATCAGAGGAGGATAAAAACCTCTATGGAATATAAATAAATGTCACTGGTAGTAAAGTGTGAGCTGCCAGAGCCCAGCTCAGAGCTGGGGGAAGGGGGCTCAATCTCTGAGCTGGGGTGGTGATTGAGTCCTGTCAGAGGAAGATAAAAACATGTATGGAGAATAAATAAAAAAGTTACTGTTAGTAATGTATGAGGTGCCACGGCCCACTTCAGAGCTGACGGGGCAGATCGAGTCCTGTCAGAGGAGGACGAAAACCTGTATGGAAAATAAATAAGTCATTGTTAGTAATGGGTGAGCTACCAGGGCCCACCTCAGGGCTGCGGGGGAGCTCACCTTAGAGCTGGGGGGATCGAGTCCTCTCTGAGGAGCATAAAAACTTGTATGGAAAATAAATAAGTCACTGGTAGTAAAGTGTGAGTTGCCAGGGTTCACCTCAGAGCTGATGGGGGCTCACCTCAGAGCTGTGGGGTGGATCGGGTCCTGTCAGAGAAGGATAAAAAGCTGTATGGAAAATAAATATATCAGTCACCAATAGTAATGTGTGAGCTTCAAGGGCCCTTCTCAGAGCTGGGGGGGCGGGTCTCCTTAGAGCTGGGTGTGGGATCGTGTCTTGTCAGCAGAAGATAAAAACCTGTATGGAAAATAAATAAGTCACTGGAAGTAACGTGAGAACTGCCATGGCCCAGCTCAGAGATAGGGTAAGACAGAGTCCTGTCAGAGGAGGATAAAAACCTGTATGAAAAATAAATAAAAAAATCGCTGGTAGTAATGTGTGAGCTGCCCGGGCCCACCTCAGAGCTGGGGGGGAGCTCACCTCAGAGCTAGGAGGATCAAGTCCTCTCAGAAGAGTATAAAAACTTGTATGGAAAATAAATAAATAAGTCACTGGTAGTAAAGTGTGAGCTGCCAGGGTTCATCTCAGAGCTGTTGGGGGGCTTTTACTGTAGAGCTGTGGGGTGGATCGAGTCCTGTCAGAGGAGGATAAAAACCTGTATGGAAAATAAATTATTAAGTCACTGGTTGTAATGTGAGAGCTACCATGGCCCAGCTCAGAGCTGGGGTGAGACAGTCTTGTCAGAAGAGGATAAATCCTGTATGGAAAATAAATAAGTCACTGGTAGTAATGAGTGAGCTGCCAGGGCCCACCTCAGAGCTGGGTGTGGGCTCACCTCAGAGCTGGGGGGGGGGAGATCAAGTCCTTTCAGAGGAGGATAAAAACCTGTAGGGAGAATAAATATGTAACCTTCCCCAACCGGTCCCCCTTTTTCAACTGGCAGGGCTGCTCTTCTTACACATGGCGCCAACATGAGGGATGGGGGTTTTCACTACAAACAGTTCTCTGTACCATTACTTCTACTTCATAGCCTGCCATCCTCAGACAGGCAAACCAAGTGTGGCACTACCTGGCTCACACCTGGGGGGGGACCATTTAGCATGGCCATCAAGCTGGGTCCCTGAGAGAAAACATTTGCTCAGAATTATGCTTGGTTTGTACTTCTGGTCCTGGGCACCCAAGTAAATCCAGACACTGGAAGCAATAACTGTATTGTCCAAACCAGGTTGGGATTCTAGAGTGTGGCTTTTATTCACATCACAGAGAATAATACAAAGCAAAGATAGTCCCCCACAGGGCTACTCCCACTGGGAATGCAGATTACTGTTACAGAGCACACACACAGCAAGCCCTCAGGTTCTGAATGGAATGGAAATGGCGAACACTGTCTGGTTCTGAATGGAATGGCACACATGGCCAGAACTAGTACACTTCCCTTGACCTGGCACCCTCGGCCAGTTCTAGGAGACTTTCCCATATTTCATGAGGAATTACTGGTGGCTCCCTCGACCACCAAAGAGCACACTCAGACTCACAGAACATCCAAAATCCCACACCTGGGTATTTTCTTCAGGCACTGGCCAAGTGCACTGACAGGAAACAAAGGTGCCCAAACTGAACCCAGAGAATTAAACATGGTTACTCCAGATGGGGGTCTCCCACCTTTTGCTTCCAAATTTATACTCAGCCGTTCATCTGGTTAATAACACCTTTCTCAGAAACTCTTGTAGATGCTATCTTGAAATGTCTTTCACTTTTAACATTCTACTTCTCACACATCTGAGGTGTCATGAAATTTAAAGTTCTGTAATTGGCAATGTCTTTACAATAGACCCCCACTTTAACAGATGCTTTTAAATCAGGCACGAACTAAAAGTTCTGTACTTGGCAAGTCTCTCTCTGGACCCCATAGTAGGCAGACACTTTTAACAGAAACAGTCTTAAAAGTTCTGTACTTGGCTAGTCTCTCTCTGGACCCCATAGTAGGCAGACACTTATAACAGAAAAACTGTCTTGGTGGCAGAGTCCCGTTGTCAGAGAAACAACTCACCACAGGAATGCAGGTGCCCCAAGGCTTTTTCCAGAAAAAGTCTCAGGTACTAACAGAACAGGTGAATCTAGGCAGCTTCAACACACAGTCCAGGCTTGGACCAAGAGATTGCTCCTGAATCTTGAAATCCCCCCCAATCCCTCTGGGGATGGGGCACTGGAAAACCCTCTAGGAACGGTCTCTACCACTTCACTCTACTGGTCTTCTATGTTCTTCTTCTAGAGTGAGAACAAACTACCCAATCTATCAAGGAAGCTCTTTGTCAGAGCTAAATCTTGAGGAGCTGCCTACTGCGGCACTTCTCACTCTACAGACTCTCTCTTGGCTACCACTGCAGACTGGCTGACCCCTAACTCAACATTCCACTGCTAACCCCTGCAAATAGCATTCCATTGTGGCTTATGCTGCTGCGACAGTTCTATGATTACATCAAACTCCAGCTCAGCTGAGACTGAAGCCAGAGTGTGACAGTGTGAAATCCATTTCACTGGCATCTCACAAGCTGCTTCTCCCTGCCTGCCACTGATTCTAAGTGGGATTCTAGTAACTCCTGGGAAGAAGGGGGTTACAGCTGTATGGAAAATAAACAAATAAGTCACTGGTAGTAATCTGTAAGCTGCCAGGGCCCACCTCAGAGCTGGGGGTGGGCTCTCCTTAGAGGTGAGAGGGGCTCACCTTAGAGCTGGGGAAACACCTCAAAGCTGGGGGGGGGAGAGACTGAGTCCTGTCAGATGAGGATAAAAGCCTGTATGCAAAATAAATAAATAAGTCCCTGGGAGTAATTCGTGAGCTGCCAGGGCCTGCCTCAGAGCTGGGGATCGAGCCCTGTCGGAGGAAGATAAAAAACTGTATGGAAAATAAATAAGTAAGTCACTGGTAGTAATGCATGAGCTGCTAGACTCACCTTAGAGCTCGGGGGGGTAATCACCTCAGAGCTGGGGGTGGAGATCATGTCCTATCAGAGGATGATAAAAATCTGTATGGAAGATGAATAAATATGTCTCTGGTAGTAATGTGTGAGCTGCCAGGGCCCACCTTAGAACTGGGGGGGGGGGCATCTCACAGCTGGGGTGAGGGTGATCAAGTCCTGTCAGAGGAGGATAAAAACCTGTATGGAAAATAAATGTGATGGTCTAAAGTGGTGCTCTGTGGTACTCTACTCTAAATGTGGTGAAAAGAGATGAGTGAGGCACCAAGGTCTGAATTATTGTGGATAAGATAACTGTTACCCAGACAAGGAGAGGCAGGAGTCATCCTAGAGATTCAGTGCCCGCAGGGCATTTGTTTTGTACCAGTGGGTAGGGAGACACAGTCACAAGAGGAAGGAGAAGTCACCAAAACAATAGGGCAGTAAACAAGACAGATACTTTATCTATGACTGCTAAAATTATTTCAACAAGAATAGACTAGATGCTGAGGCCTACTGCCACTCTTATTCTATAATTATTCTACAATTCAATAAGCTTAGGTGAGAATCAGATGACATACACTACTCAGAACAGTATTTGGTTAAGCTATCACTACACACTTCTACCAAAGTCCAGATGTTACATGAGTCCAGAGGTCTGGCGTCTTCGTGTAGACCGTCAGTCTGCAATGGTAGCTACGAAGGGGAAGCAAACGGAAGAATAGATGCTAATGCAATTCCCAGCAGGGACCTTGTAAAAGGCCACTGGGTGGTGAGAGGTTTGTTAAACAGACCATATGATTCTTCAGCGATGCTCACTCTCTCCAAGGCTGCTGGAATAAAGAACCAGAGCAACTGGTTCCTGAAATAACCCACTGATGGGCTGTCGGATTCCCAACTGAAAACAAAGGGTTCCTCGGCCAAAACCCACTTCCAGGGTCGCCAAGGACGAAGAGAAATCAGGACCTGCGTGGCGACGAATCCAATGGAGGACTACCACGACCTGAAGGATGCTGCAGCACTCCAAAGGCCAGTTAACTCTGAAGGATCTCTGATAGGACCAGAAACCAGAAGAATCTGTAGAGATGATGGTTGATTCTGCAATCTTGTCATCAGAAACTAGAACAAAAACAAAGAAAGGGCAGATGCGTCCCGTACTGGGCTTCGAAGGACTCGACTTTCGGCGAACGACCAGGGGCGCAGACCAGGTTCTCCAGGATGAGCACACTCTTCTGAGGAGGACGACCAACTTCGGGACATCTGGAACAGGAACCATACGAGACAACACTGGCATGGCTGTCGTGATGCGCTTCGGCGGACGTACCTTCGAGCTGTGAAAACAAGAACCGGCGGGTACGACTTGTACGACTGGTGACGGACTCAACTTCGACGGACGACACAGATGGAAGAGATGATCTGAAGGATGATCCCACTTGAATGAAGAGTGCTGAGAAGATGTCCTCTTCTGGGTAGAGACTGATTCCAAGTAGGGAGTATTACAGACCACACTATGGGACTGCAGTGTGGTGGAAGATTGAGACTGTCCCCGTACACTAGTACCAATATAGCTGAAAGATGTACCTTCTTGCAATGCCAAGAGGACTGCGGAATTATCCAATGCTTTGCCGAGGAAAGGCAAATTATAAATTATGGGGTAATTGTTACAGGTGGGGCAATTGTTCAGGTGCTTGGAGCAATAGTTTGGATGCTTGGGGCAATAGTTCGGATAACCAGGGGCAATAGTTCAGATAACATGGGGTAAATAACCACAATCCATACACAATATAGTCTTGGTACTTCTTAACAAGTTCACAATCTTTCTAATCCGCTAGGCCGGGCCTACCCTTAGTACAACTAGGCTGGCATGTCCTAATCCGCTAAGCCGGGGCTGCCCTCACTACTACTAGGCTGGGTTGCCCTAATCCGCTAGGCTGGGGCTGCCCTCATTACCACTAGGCTGGCTTGCCCTAATCCGCTAGGCCAGGGACTGCCCTGGAACCCTGCTTTACCTCTGGCCTAATGCCCTACATTTACCTCGGGCCTGATGCCCTACACTTAGCTGTGGGCCACTAGCCCTTTTAAGACTGGGCCTGATGCCCTTAATACAGTGGGCCTAGTGCCCTTTGAAATGCAGGGCCTAGTAGCCTTTTACTTCTGGGCCGGACGCCCTCTCTATAATGGGCCTGGTGCCCTCTTTACCTCAGGCCTAGTGCCCCATGAAATGGGCCTGAAAGCCCTATTCACTTTGATTTGGGCCTGACTTGCCCTTTTAGCTGTGTGGTCCCTTTAATTTCTCAGGCTCCCTGAGCCTGCTGTCAATCCTTAGGCAGGTTGCCGCCTTTAATCCCACCCTCCCTACTGAATATGCATAGGCCTTCCAGTGGCCTTGCTTCCTAACCCCTCCTATGGGCGTTGCTACACCCCGCCTCCCTCTGAAAAATTAATTCAGGGTCCTTCTGACCTGCTTTCCCTTGCGGCACTCAGCCGCTCCTGGTGCGCCTTCTGCACGCTTTTCAAATAAAAAAAAACAAAGTCTCTCTGGAAAGGCGGTCAGCACGTAGCGTGTGCTGCCGCCGACCCACCGCTCCTCTAGCTGCTCTGGCAGATCGTGAGGCAAACAGGAGGTGGGAGGTACTCTGGCAGAGGGAGGGAATGTGCAGGCGGCTGGGAGGACAGCAAGGGGGGCCTAGGACAGCCGACAGTGATACGGGCGCGATGCAGCTGGCAGAGCTGCGGACGAGGGACTGAAATAAACTTAAAAATTACTCGGGGAGGGCTAAAACAATAAAACAACAGGGCTACACAGCCCAAACCGTGGCAAACGGCCGATTTACTTCTTCGTGGTGCCCCGATGGCACCACCGACCACACAACATGGCAGAGCGAGGAGTCTTCAAGCAGGGGAGGCAGCACAGGACCACGGCAAGCCCAGAGGGATGGCTTCAATGCAAGGTAAGCCCTAAACTGTCCCTTGACTTCTGTGTCCTGTCTCCTTGACTACTGCCCAGGATCAACTGCCCAACTGAACAATAGTTTTTAAATTTGAACCCACCAGGGTTCTAGAGTGGCTGGAGTGGAATGCTGTGCATGAGCAGCTCAGCACAGCATTCCATCCAGGCCATTGTTGCTGAAGCTACCTGAATTCAATTTTTTTTTACCAGGTTTGAGTGCACAGGGCACTTTCTTTATTAATTACAGTGTTTTATACTGTACAGGGAGGGGAAACAACTACTGAGGGGCCCCTTTTTACCTAAATACCCTGCAGACTGTACCTAAGGCAGGCGCCCTGGGCTCCTGCAAACCCATATCTTTTTATTCAATTTAATTTTCTGAGATGCCCCAACTTTGGGGCATTACATAAATAAATAACTCACTGGTAGTAATGTGTGAGCTACCAGGGCCCACCTCAGAGCTTGGAGGGAGATCGAGTCCTGTCAGACGAGGATAAAAAGCTATATGGAGAATAAATAAATAAGTCACTGGTAGTAATGTGTGAGCTGCCAGGGCCCACATCAGAGCAGGGGGGCTGGAAAGTCCTGTCAGAGGAGATTAAAAACCTGTATGGAAAATAAATAAATAACTCAGTGGTAGTAATGTGTGAGCTGCCAGGGCCCACCGGTAGGCTCACCTCAGAGCTGGGGGGGAGATCGAGTCCTGTTGGACGAGGATAAAAAGATATATGGAGAATAAATAAATAAGTCATTGGTAGTAACGTGTGAGCTGCCAGGGCCCACATCAGAGCAGGGGAGCTGGAGAGTCCTGTCAGAGGAGATTAAAAAACTGTATGTGTAACCCCCAGGTGGCGCTATCCCAAGGGCCACTACCCCTGCCTGTGTAACTGCTAACAGGTTAAGGGGCCTAGGTCCAATGACGGGTGCCTCCACCCAGAGGTCAGGGTTAAGACAGTCTGGTATGACTTGGTCACAGCCCTCTGGGTCACTGCAACCCCCCTTTCATCCCACTAGTGGCCCACACAATATATCAGAAGTACCTTCACAGTATACACTTACCCGCAGGACTGGTTCGATCAGCTTGACTCTGGGGACCCCCTGTAAAACAAGATGATACAATGCAAAAGCCACAGTACAACACTTTAACATAAATGAATACCTCAGACAGTGTAACTTGCTGAAACAAACAGATCTGATTTATTTGAGGAATATGACAAGGACAGGGAAAATCAGGTTAATTAGTTTAGACACCTTAATAATCACAGTACTGTCGCATGTTCAGAGTCCCAAATTGTCACTTTCACTGGGTACCCAGGATGGGGGGCTGGCCAGGATCGGTGCAGCTGGATGGGGCCCTGTGGTGGAAACACCACACAATACCCAATTGTAATCCAGAGCCGGATGGCTCAGTTTGAGAAGAAATGAAACAGCAACAAATAGATGACACACTTGCAATTTGATAAACAGATGGCAGGGAGCTACCTGCTTTGTACTCACAGACTCAATGCTGGGAACTGGATGGAAAGCAGATTGTCCTGGATTGCCAGGAGGATCAGAACATGTGGAATAGGTCCTTGTGACTGGACCCCACTGCAGTTTAGAGCAAATAGATGTAGTCTGGATTAAGCTTGGGTTTACTTCAGCTTCATGCACTCAATTCACTGTACAGAGTTTGAAACACAATTCCCCACAAGCACTACACACATTTATATATAAAGGAAAAGTACTATACAGACAGGCTGCTTCTCAGTCCCAACATAATTACTACACGATACCGGGAGAACACCGGCAGCTTCAGTTCCTGACAGACCGAGCGCGATTCAGCAATTTCTCCAGTCTTCTACAGGGTGAGCCTGGTTTCTACTCTTCAGATCTCCTTGATTCTCTTCACAGGTCGAATTCAGACTGAACAGGCACTTGCACAAGCTGCAGACCGAAACTTAGGGCCTTACACGTGATTCCCGCGCTAAAACTACACACCGAAGAAGCACACAGTTCCCTGTCTCTTCACTGCCCAAACTGATCTGATCTTTCCAGTAGACAGAGTCAGGCATTTCCTTTGAGTTCCTCCCAGTTCAATTGGCTGGTTTGGCTGTCACTCACAATCAGACTCCCCCTGTTGGTGCAAAAAGGTGCCGAAGTCCAAACTACAATTCCCAGAGGCATTGGCCATACAGTACATAGGTGGCTGGCTCCACAATGAGAGTCCAAGTTCTGATTTGCCAGCAGCAGGCTCCATTTCAAAGGTCCCTCCACATTGATTGGTCCAGTTCAGCAGTTCAACCAGAATGGAGGGCTAGGCATACACAGTTCTGACTGCAAAGAAAAGCAGATTAGACAAACTGTATTTTCGTTATTACTCTAAATGATTTCTGGCAAACAATTACATCTTTGAAAAATGCTCACTCTGCCCACTTAGTGATGGCAGAAACGGAGCGATTTGGCAGCAGCTCGAGTGGGACTCAAGCAGGGAAACACACAGACCCCCCATAGAAACGAATTATGTCTGCAAGCAGACAGCTCTTAAAGAGGCAGTACCAGAGGCTCTAAAAGCACTCACAGATAAACGGCTTAAACGCCAAACACCATTCAGGCTTGGAGCATTCAAGCAAGCTCCTGGAAGACTTTTTGGAAACCCCCATTTGCAGGGGAGTTACACCCTTCCCGCCTGGGAAAGCTTGGTGTCCGCATCAAGCAAATACCCCCATAAGTTTCAATACAACCATATACATTTTCATTAGTATCACATTATGCTCATACATGTAATAATCAGTCAATATATCACTTTACCAGAAACACATTTCTGAAACTTTGCAGTACGTCACTCTTTACACAGTATTACACACACATTGTTCCATAACTCAGGTTATTACCTCTTGTACATGAAACCTGAAGAGAGGGGGCCCTTCCCTATCAGCTACCTTGGGGCTGGATGGGGCAGGGGCACCATACCTAGAGGGCAACACAAGTAACTTGGAGTTAGCACTGATGTTCAGTTTGGGCAATGAGCTTGGGGACACATACACTCCTTTATGGACAACATTGAGAGGCAAGTCCACAGGCCTCCCTGGGGAATCATAACTGAGGTGCACCACAGGCTTTACAGCTCGACCAGTCTTTCTAGTGGGAACTGTTACAGTCTCTGCACCATGAACCTCATTTTCGGCATTGTCCTCACTTGTCAGGGGAGTCTCCATTGGGGTAGAGAGGCTAGAACTTGGGGCACTTTCAGCTCCAGGAGTTACAATCTCTGAGTCCACAACACTTGGCTCACATGGAGAGCTTTCTGACACTGACAGTGAATTATCAGGGCACTCAACACACTCTTCTTGTTTTGGTATGTCAGCAGTCTGTTCCAGTCCATCATTTTTCTCCTCTGAAAGCTCAAACAGTTCAACCATACACATTGATTCCATATCATCTGACTTAATGCTTTGCACTTCACTTTCTGGGAGCACAGGGGGTTACTAGTGGGGTACTGCAGGGCTCAGTATTAGGACTGGTCCTCTTCAATGTCTTTATAAGCGACATTGCAGAGGGACTGGAAGGAAAAGTATGTCTCTTTGCAGATGGCACAAAGATCTGCAGCAGAGCTGATGCACAAGGTGGGGTGGAAAGGATGAGAAGGGACTTGGCAAGGTTAGAGGAATGGTCAAATGTATGGCAGCTTAGATTCAACTCTAAGAAGTGCAAGGTAATGCACCTGGGAAACAAAAACCCAGGGGAAGAGTACACAATGGGGGGCGAGATACTAACAACAACAAAAATGGAAAGGGACCTGGGGTAGTCATATCAGATGACCTAAAGGTGGGCAAGCAATGTGAGAGGGCAGCAAGGAGGGCTGGGGGATACTGGGATGCACAGGAGAGGCATCACCACTAGAAAACAGGAAGTTATTATCCTCTGTGCAGACAGCTGGTGAGACCCCATCTGGAGTACTGTGTGCAGTTCTGGAGACCCAGTCTTCACAAAGACATAGACAGGATGGAAGCTGTCCAGAGGAGGCAACTAAAATGGTGCAGGGTCTGCACGGAAGACATATGAAGAGAGACTTAGGAGCTTAATATGTATAGCCTCGAGGAAAGGAGGAGAGGGGACATGATAAAACTTTCAAGTACCTCAAGGGAATCAACAAAGTCCAAGAGGGTAGCAACTTTCAAAAAAGGTCTGCAAGAACAAGGGGCACAATTTGAAGATGGGGGTGGCTCAGAGGTAATTTAAGGAAGTATTTTTTCACAGAGAGGGTTGTGGATGCATGGAACGGCCTTCTGGAGGAGGTTGTGGAGTCAAAAACAGTGGTTGAATTCAAGCATGCATGTGACAGTCATAAGGCAATTCTAGGGGTGGGGGTAGGAAGAAGTAGGCTGCTGGTTAACTAGGATCTGCAGCCTATCCAGTAGGCAGGGAAATGGGCAGACTGGGTGGGCCAAGCGGTCCTTATCTGCCGTCAAATTCTATGTTTCTATGTTTCATTGGCTCCAGGGACAAAGCTGGGGGCTTAGACAGTCCAGAAGGCCCAGCTTTATCTCCAGGATTGACTAGGGGATTGCCCCGAAACAACTGACTCAGTTCGTAAGAAGGGTAGTATTCAAAACCACACTCACTTTTCCTCTGATATGGACTGACAGTCATGTTCAACCGGGACTGGTGGAGGGGGACACTTTAACTCAGCTTCTGTAGGTGCAGACTTTCTTGATTTTTTTCTTAGCAGCAGCTCTAGTCACTGGTCCAGAGGGGGCATTTTCTGGGGGCTCAGACTCAATCAAGATTTGTCCAATGGGCAGTAAATGATTTCTATGCATTGTTTTAACATCTTTTGAATTATTCTCAGGCCTTACTTTGTACACAGGCAGATCAACTAGTTTGCCCACTACAATGTGAGGGGAGATGGTGCCATCTGTCAGCAATCTTATGTTTGCCGTGCAGTCCCAGATTTCTTAGCAATACCCGGTCTCCCTCCTGGAGTTCCTGTGCTTTCACCTTTTTATCATACCTTTCTTTGTTGGCCAGATTTCTTTTGGCAGCCATGGTTTGAGCCAGTTGGTACGCATGATTTAGCTGGGCCTTTAACTTTTGCACATACTGTAAATAGTTGTCAGCTTGAACCCTCAACAGGAGAGACCCCAAAACACACATCTACCAGCAGTTGAGCTTCCCTTCCAAACATCAGGCAGTAGGGGGAGAACCCAGTGGCATCACTTTTGGTGCAGTTGTAGGCATGTACCAGGGTGCTAATTTGTTGGCTCCATCTAGGCTTGTCCTTTGGGTGGAGGGTGCCTAGCATATCTAGCAAAGTGGGGTTGAAACATTCAGGCTGTGGGTCCCCCTGGGGGTGGTAAGGGGTGGTTCTAGACTTTCGCACTCCCCACAGAGACAGCATCTCTTTGATCAGACGCCGCTCAAAGTCTCTCCCTTGATCAGAATGGATTCTTTGTGGAGCCCCATAGTGAACAAAAAAGTTTTCTACAAGTACTTTTGCCACAGTGGATGCTTTCTGGTCCTTGGTGGGGAAAGCTTGGGCATATCTTGTAACATGGTCAGTGACCACCAGCACATTACTAATATTTCTTTGATCTGACTCCAAACTCAGAAAATCAATACAGACCAGCTCCATGGGTGCACTGGTGGTGATGTTAACAAGGGGGGCAGCCCTCTGGGGCAAAGCTTTCCTCTGTAAGCAGTGACTACAAGTTCGAATGTATTTCTCCACATCAGCCCCCATCTTAGGCCAATAGAATCTGGACCTCACCAAGTCAAGTGTTCTGTCTATACCAAGGTGCCCCATGTGATTGTGTAAGGACCTCAGTACTGAGTCTCAAAAGGCAGTGGGCAACACTAGTTGTTGTTTGTCTACTTGTTCCCCTCTGTTTACTGTTTCTCTGTATAACAGTCTATTGATCAGTTTCAGCTTAGGACCTTCTTTGTATAACAAGGCAGTTCTCAAATCAGTGGACCGTAATTTGGACACATCTTTCCCTGCATATAGGGCTTCTAATGCGATTTGATCATGGGATCTCGAGATTGAGTCCGCCGAATACTGTCATTGTCCAACTGAGGCAGTGCACCAATGTCTATTGCAAAAAAGTGGAAATAAACATCAGGTATGCAATTCTCAGAGGGTCCCAAACAATCCACCATACAGTCCACTGCATCCGTGGACATTTGTTCCTCCCTGTCAAACTTCTGGCAGAGTGCTCGAATATCAGGTTCTGACAGTCTGACCCAGTCATTCTGGGGAACAGGCCTCGGAGAGAGCATCAGCATCTATGTGGTTCAGGCCTGCTCTGTATTCAACTGCATAGTCATAGGTAGATAAGGCAGAGAGCCACCTATGGCCAGTGGCATCCAACTTAGCTGAAGTCTGCACATAGGTCAAAGGATTATTGTCAGTCTTTACTAGTATCTTAGCCCCATATAAGTACTCGTGGAATTGATCAACAATGGCCCACATCAAAGCTAGAAACTCCAACTTGTGTACAGAATAGTTCTTTTCAGAATGGGTCAGGCTTCTTGGCAAAGGCCACTGGTCTCAGGCCATTCTCATGCTCCTGATACAACACAGCCCCCAACCCTTGCAAGCTAGCATCAGTGTGCAGGACATAGGGTTTTGTTGGATCGGCACAGGCCAACACTAGAGCATGGGTAAGTTGATATATGATCTCATGGAAAGCAGTCTCACAATCAGGAGTCCAGCGGGCCCCAAATACTTCACTTAGATGGAAATACACTCTTTCAGTCTCGAGGGATGCTGACTTTTTTATTTTTGTGGGTTGGGGGATACCCTTGAATAAGGTTAAGTAAAGGACAGATCACTCTTGAATAGTCCTTGATGAAACGTCGATAATAACACAGAATCCCAGGAATATTTGCAGTTCTTTTAGATTTTTGGGCTGTGGCCAGGTGGTCAAGGCCTCAACTTTACTTGGGTTGGTCTCTATTCCCTCAGTGGATACTATGTGTCCCACATACTTTACTGATGTTTGAAAGAATTGACACTTATCAATGGACAGTTTAAGGCCAAAGTCTTCCAGTTGGTCCAATATCTTGAATAATCTGCTCTCATGTTCCTCCAGTGAGCTGCCAAACACAATAACATCATCTAGGTATACCAGGCACTCTAGTAAGTTCATGTCCCCCACTGCACGCTCCATCAATCGTTGAAAAGTGGCTGGGGTGCCTGAAATCCCTTGAGGCATCCTCATGAATTCATAGAAGCCAAGCGGACAGATAAAAGCTGTCTTCTCATGGTCCTCTGGGGCCATCGGGATCTGGTAGTACCCACTGCAGAGATCCAGCACAGAGAACCACTTGCTACCATTCAGGCAGTCCAAAGCATCCTGGATGCGGGGCATCGTATACTGATCATGGATAGTCCTCCGGTTCAAAGTGCGATAATCCACACACATTCTTACTGTCCCATTCTTTTTTCTCACTACCACGATGGGGGAAGCATAGGGGCTTCTGGATTCTTGTATTACACCAGCAGCTAGCATCTCTTGCAGATGCCGTCTCACATCATCTATGTCAGCAGGGGCCAGGCGTCGAGACCTCTCATGAAATAGCCTTTCATCATGCAGCCGGATGTGGTGCTCAGCGCCTTGCACACATCCTACGTCCCATATTTTTAAAGAAAACACCTGGTCTCTCTGGGCAAGCTTCTCACTGATCCTCACTTTCCATTCAGCTGGCAACAGGGAGTCACCGAAATCAAACAAGTCAGGCGTTACTCTGCCACTCTTCCCTGAACTCTTGTTACTAGGTAGCACTGCAGTATCCGCACAATGTACATTAGCCAGGGTGCAACCTCTATTTACTTGAATCTCTCTATCTGACACATTATGAACTTGAACCATTACCCTTCTAGCATAAGCATGGGCTCTGGCAGGCAAAATACTTGGTTTGACCAGCAGTCCTTCCAGCAATTTCCCATCGCCTGGTGCATCTAACATGAGGATTTTATTCTTGACATCCTTTCTGATATAGACTTCAGTTCCCCCTGTAGGGTATGCTGGGCATTTGGCGCCAGGATCAGAGACTCAGGATCCTTTTTCCAGACAACTCCAACTGGTTCCTCTGGTTCCACTTTGTCAGCATCTCTCTGTGCCTCATAGGCCTTCTTGATCAAGGCCGGAATTCTTAAAGCTCTACTAGTCCTTGACCCCTGTTTTTCATAACACAACTGTGCCAGCCATCCAAACATATGTGTATTAGTCCCGATTAGTAAAGGAACCCCATCATACAGTCCAGTAGGGGGACCCACTAAGGCCAGGTTCTCTACTTTCTCTGCCACTCCAGCCACAGAGGTGGGGAAAGACAGCCAAATTCGGATATACCCGGAGTAGGGGTAGGCCTTCTCACATAACCCCCATACATGCAGTCCTAATAGCTGTAAGGGTACATCTGACAAATGCTTCTGATACCAATCCTGGAACATAATTGTCACTTTGGAGCCACTGTCTAATACAGCTCTTGTAGACACTCCATTCACCTTTTCAGTGGTCTCCATGGAGGGACCCACTATTCTGGACCAGTCTGGAGAGGCGGTAGCGGGGACCTGGGCAGCTGACCTTGCCAAAGAGGGACCTGAGTTAGCATTTTTGGGACCCTCACTGGGACCATTTCGTGCGCCTCTTAACCACTGACTTGTTCTCTGAAGCTCTCCTTGTAGCCGTCTCACCACTCTCTCTAAGTCTTTCTGAGACTGGCATTCCCTCTTCATGTGCCCATCCTTCCCACAATTATGGCAAAATATGTCTGCTGAAGTTTGGGGTGACCGAGACATCACTGTGGGGGCTGCGGCATTGATACTATCTATAGAAAACCTTGGTGCCACCTCAGCCAGCGGTGGGTTGGACATTTGGAGACATCTCTTCAGTTCCCTCACTTCCATAGTCAATGCATCAAGTTTCAAACTGTTGTCAACATGAGGTGCCAGGGTGGGCACCCCAACCCCCATAGCAGAAGCAGTAGGGCAAGTGTCAGTGCCCGTGCTCATAGGAGCGGCCTTCATGATGAGACTGTCTGTTACTTTCCTAATCTCCCTCAGCAACTCCTCCCAGTGTGGGGTATTTACAGCCATCCCTGTTTGGCAGGCACTTAATCTTTGACTTTCATCATGGTTTTCAGTGATCCCTAATGGCAGTCAATAATCGACCCCACCTTGGAGCAGAGGTTGTAGCAGCTACAACTACGCGGGGCTCTGAGAAATCCTACTCCTCCTCAACTTCCCGGATTTTTTTCATCAAATCACAATGATCCGGTGGGTTACCTCTCCTGTCTTGAAGCCTCAACTGAAGAAGCTGCAATTTTAAGTGCTTTGCATGTTGCAATATGTGCTCCAACCTCACACGGTTTGAGTCACTGGTGGCCACCCCTCCTTTCTGGTAGGCCCTCTGTAGCGCTCCTTCCAGATGAGTAACCTATGCAGATAAACTTTCCCCTGGCCATTGTTTTGTACCTTGAAACTTCCACATCAAGCTCTCCTCTGACTCAATACTCCCAAAATTGCATTCAAGTGCAGTTAGGTACTTTTGGGCAGATGCCTCAGGGTTTGTCGACCTCAAAGACTTAATGGCTTCCAGAGCAGGACCTCTCAAGCTCTCTAGGATTCTTTTCCATTTCTCAGCCTCTGCACACTGCCCCTCAGATACCAAAGGGGCAACACAGTCTATCCAGGTCTCCCAATCATCCTCCCCTTGTGGGGTGGGGAGGATGCCAGAGAAAATTCTCAACCTGCGGTAAGAGTCACGACTATTGGCAGGTACAGACATGAGGGCTTGCACTGGCACAGAAGGAGGGGCAATAACAGGTGCTGGAGGGGAAGAGGGTGTTGTGGAGGAACGTTCTCAGGTGGCAATAATAGTTTCTTTAAATCCTCCACAGTTTTCCCTTCCCCCAACAACAATTTTGCAAATTTATCCTCAAAAGTTTCAGATAATGGGGGAGGCTCATTCTCCCTGGGGTCTTTACTGTCTCTGGTTATCACTCTCCAGACAGTGAGGGTTTCCCCTGGGGTAACAGTCTGTGGCACTTTAGAACTGTCTACAGGGTCCTTACACTCAATTAGGGCCATGAAAGTTTGAGCGAGCAGATCAGCCTGTCGCCCCTCTACCACAGGGTCTCATAAACATTCGACCTTGGCAAGTGCTCCCCTCTATAGTGTCCGTACTGGTACCCAGCAGGATATCCAGGATAAGTATAGCGTTTTGGGGATCGATCTCCTCCCCAGTACACCACTTCACCAACTGGTGTACAGCCACTTCTGTTGGGGTACCCATTTATTTTTTAACAGTAATTTGTAAATGTGGCTACTAGAGGACGCTAATCCCAGCGGTGCCTCCAAGATGTAACCCCCAGGTGGCACTATCCCAAGGGCTACTACCCCTGCCTGCATAACTGCTAACAGGTTAAGGGGCCTAGGTCCAATGACGGGTGCCTCCACCCAGAGGTCGGGGTTAAGACAGTCTGGTATGACTTGGTCACAGCCCTCTGGGTCACTGCAACCCCCCTTTCTTCCCACTAGTGGCCACACACACTATATCAGAAGTACCTTCACAGTATACACTTACCCCCAGGACTGGTTCGATCAGCTTGACTCTGTGGACCCCCTGTAAAACAAGATGATACAATGCAAAAGCCACAATACAACACTTTAACATAAATGAATACCTCAGACAGTGTAACTCTGCTGAAACAAACAGATCTGATTTATTTAGGGGAATATAACAAGGACAGGGGAAAATCAGGTTAATTAGTTTAGACACCTTAATAATCACAGTACTGTGCACATGTTCAGAGTCCCAAATTGTCACTTTCACTGGGTACCCAGGATGGGGGGGCTAGCCAGGATCGGTGCAGCTGGATGGGGCCCTGTGATGGAAAAACACTTGCACAATACCCAATTGTAATCCAGAGCCGGATGGCTCAGTTTGTGAAGAAATGAAACAGCAACAAATAGATGACACACTTGCAATTTGATAAACAGATGGCAGGGAGCTACCCTGCTTTGTACTCACAGACTCAATGCTGGGAACTGGATGGAAAGCAGATTGTCCTGGATTGCCAGGAGGATCAGAACATGTGGAATAGGTCCTTGTGACTGGACCCCACTGCAGTTTAGAGCAAATAGATGTAGTCTGGATTAAGCTGGGGTTTACTTCCAGCGTCATGCACTCAACTCACTGTACAGGGGATTTGAAACGCGATTCCCCACAAGCACTACACACAATGATATGTAAAAGGAAAGTACTATACCAGGCAGGCTGCTTCTCAATCCCGACCGCAATTACTGCACGATACCCAGGAGAACACACGGCAGCTTCAGTTCCTGACAGACCGAGTGCGATTCAGCAATTTCTCCAGTCTTCTACAGGGTGAGCCTGGTTTCTACTCTTCAGATCTCCTTGATTCTCTTCACAGGTCAGATTCAGTCCGAACAGGCACTTGCACAAGCTGCAGACTGAACTTAGGGCCTTACACGTGATTCCCGCGGTAAAACTACACACCAAAGAAGCACACAGTTCCCTGTCTCTTCACTGCCCAAACTGATCTGATCTTTCCAGTAGACAGAGCCGGGTATTTCCTTTGCGTTCCTCCCAGTTCAATTTGCTGGTTTGGCTGTCACTCACAATCAGACTCCCCCTGTTGGTGCAAAAAGGCGCCGAAGTCCAAACTACAATTCCCAGAAGCATTGGCCATACAGTACATAGGTGGCTGGCTCCACAATGAGAGTCCAAGTTCTGATTTGCCAGCAGCAGGCTCCATTTCAAAGGTCCCCCCACACTGATTGGTCCAGTTCAGCAGTTCAGCCGGAATGGAGGGCTAGGCATACACAGTTCTGACTGCAAAGAAAAGCAGATTAGACAAACTGTATTTTCGTTATTACCCTAAATGATTTCTGGCAAACAGTTATATCTTTGAAAAGTTTTCACTCTGCCCACTTAGTGACGCAGAAATGGAGCAATTTGGCAGCGGCTCGAGTGGGACTCAAGCAGGGAAACACACAGTCCCCCCATAGAAACTAATTATGTCTGCAAGCAGACAACTCTTAAAGAGGCAGTACCAGAGGCTCTAAAAGCACTCACAGATAAACGGCTTAAACGCCAAACATCATTCAGGCTTGGAGCATTCAAGCAAGCTCCTGGAAGACTTTTTGGGAACCCCCATTTGCAGGGGGGTTACATATGGAAAATAAATAAGTCACTGGTAGTAATGCATGAGCTGCTAGGGCCCACCTTAGAGCATGGGAGGGGGGGGTAATCACCTCAGAGCTGGGGGTGAAGATCGAGTCCCATCAGAGGATGATAAAAACCTGTATGGAAAATAAATAAATGCGTCTCTGGTAGTAATGCGTGAGCTGCTGGGGCCCACCTCAAAGTTGGGGGGTGTCGCCTCAGAGCTGGGGGGCTCACATTGCAGCAGGGGGGCACCTCAGAGTTGGGGGTGGCTCACATCAGAGCTGGGGTGGGATTGAGTCCTGTCAGAGGAGGATAAAAACCTGTATGAAAAATAAATAAATATGTCACTGGTAGTAATGCATGAGCTGCCAGGGCCCACCTTAGAGCTGGGGGGGGATGACCGAGTCTTGTCAGAGGAGGATAAAAACCTGTATGGAAAATAAATATATAAGTCACTGGTAGTAATGCGTGAGCTTCCAGGGCCCACCTCAGACCTCAGGGGATGGGGCTCACCTGAGGCTGGGGGATTGGACACCAAGTTCTCTCAGAGGAGGATAAATACCTGAACGGAAAATAAATAAATAAGTCACTTGTAGTAATGTGTGAGCTTCCAGGGCCCACCTCAGAGCTGGGGGAGGGCTCACATCAGAGCTGATTTGGTGATCATGTCCTGTTAGAAGAGGATAAAAACCTGTAAGGAGAATAAATAAATAAGTCACTGGTAGTAATGTGTGAGCTGGGGGAGACCGAGTCCTGTCAGAGGAGGATGAAAACCTGTATGGAAAATAAATAAATAAGTCACTGGTAGTAATTGTGTGAGCTGCCATGGTCCACCACAGAGCTGGGGGCAGACAGAGTCCTGTCAGAGAAGGATAAAAACCTGTATGGAAAATAAATAAATAAGTCACTGGTAGTAATTTGTGAGCTTCCAAGGCCCACCTCAGACCTCAGGGGATGGGGCTCACCTGAGACCTGGGGGGGGGGGACACCAAGTCCTGTCAGAGGAGGATAAATACCTGTACAGAAAGCAAATAAGTCAATTGTAGTAATGTGTGAGCTTTCAATACCCACCTCAGAGCTGGGGGAGGGCTCACGTCAGAGCTGATTTGGTGATCAAGTCCTGTTAGAGGAGGATAAAAACCTGTACGGAGAATAAATAAATAATTCACTGGTAGTAATGTGTGAGCTGCCAGGGCCCACCTCAGAGCTGGGGTGGAATCGAGTCCTGTCAGAGGAGGATAAAAAGCTGTATGGAAAATGAATAAATAAGTCACTGGTAGTAATGTGTGAGATGCCTGGGCCAACATGTGAGCTGGGGGGCTCACCTCAGAGCTGGGGGGGATAGAGTCCTGTCAGAGCAGGATAAAAGCCTGTATGGAAAATAAATAAATAAGTCAATCAATCAATCAATCAAAATCTTTATTTAACCAGGCAGACATCGTTGAACAATGCTCATTTGCAAGATGGACCTGGGTACAACATAGATTACATAGCAAAACAAAGGTAGTGCAATTAAGTACATGAATATATATTGATGACTGGTCAGCAGAAAGCATTGGAACAAGCAGGATTGTGGCAATTTAAGTCTGAAGTGCAGAAAAAAAAAGGAGCAGGTACATACATTCGACCTGAGAGCAGTGAGGAGGAGGGGGAAAGAGAAGGAGAGGAGGAGGAGGGGAGACATGAATGAGAAATAAGGAGGGCAGCAGGAAGAAGAAGTGGCGGGGGAGCGGGGTGAGGATAAGGTAATTAGGATACAGGTGGAGGGAACCGGAAGGATAGGAGAAGGGTATAGGCAAGGGGTAGTGGAGGGGACCATTAGGGAGGAGAGTGAGTGGCAAGGAAGGGAGTGCAGAAAAGTCTCAACCAGAGGGTACGAGCAATTCCTATCCTAAAGATGGGAGACTTAGACTGGGAATGAGATGAGGAAGCAGATCAGGGGTGGGGTGGCGAGGAAGATAATGGAGTGTCTAGGGAAGGTGGGGACAGAACTAAGGGGTCTTAAGAATTCGAGTACTGTGCGGGCAGGAAGAGGTACTGTGGGGGACACTGATGTAGATCTAGGGAGGGAGAAGCAATTGCATACTTCTTTGAAAGAATGGGAATATAGAGACTTGAAGGTAAAGAGGTGGACAGGTATATGCAATGTAAGAGTTTGTTGAATTTTTTTCCATAATGAGGGCAGCACAAAGCTTAGGGCTGCTCTGCCAAAGCGAGATTTAGCCATAGGTATCTTGAGTAACTTCGTAGTGCGTAGTTACCTATTGCGCTTAGAGGAAGACAATTGGTAATATAATGTGGCAATTGTTTTGAAATAGCTCTGAAAGTCCAAAGTGCGGCATTTCGGTCTCTCCTGGACTTAAGGGAGGTCCATCCTACAGCCATATACAGAGAGCAGTGTGCATGCTGAAGGGAAGTCCCATTATAAACCGCAGTGCTCTGTGGTAAAGTGTGTCCAATTTTGTCAAGCAGGAGGTAGGACACTGACTGTATAGGAAGTCTGCGTAGTCTACCAATGATAGAAATGTGGACTGGACCAGCCGTGTCTTATCATCTCTGGTTAGGAATTGACTAATTCTAAAGAAAACTCCCAGCCTCTGTCCTAGTCTTTTTATTAGATCCTCGGCGTGTTCCATGAAGGAAAGTCTGTAATCTAGCCACACTCCCAGATACTTAAATTTTGTGACATATTCCAGCTTTTCTCCTAGTAAGGTGGAGATCTGAGGGACTGAGCCAGTATTTGCAGGATTAATTGAGAGGGTGAGAGGGGAGAGAGAAGCATTGCTTTTGTTTTTTTTGGTGTTAAGGAGGAGCTTTTTATGAATTAGTTGGCTCTGGAGGAGATTGAATTTGGATTGGAGGTCCTCGCAGACAGCTTTTGGAGTTGGGCGGCTTTGGTAGAGGACTGTATCCACCGCGAACAGATGAACATTGGCCTTGTGTATACAGTTATCGATATTGTTAATATATATTGCAAACAATAAGGGACCTAATATAGATCCCTGGGGCACACCACGCTGGAGAGATTTAAGGGGTGACAGTTCACCTTCTGCTTTGACTTGCTGGAAGCGTCCTGTTAGATAGTCAGTGAACCAACGCAATGAAGGAGAGTCCATGCCTATAGTTTGCAGGGAGAGGAGACATAGGCTATGATCAACAGTGTCAAAGGCCTTACTTAAATCCAGGAAAACAGCACAGAAAATAGTTCTTGATGTCTAACTCCTTCTGCCAATCATTAGTTACTTTGGCAAGGGCCGTGATAGTGCTATGGTTAGCTCTGAAGCCAAACTGCATTGGGTTTAACAGGTTCTTGGTTTCAAGATAGGACTGCATCTGGGCGTTCACTATTTTCTCCAGAAGTTTAGATAATACAGGAAGGAGGGAGATCAGCCTATAGTTATTAAGATCACAGGGGTCCCTTGATTTAAACAAGGGAATAACATGGGCAGTCTTCCTTATGGGTGGCAGGATGCCCTGAGACAGAGATAGATTAAATAGGTGGGTAATTGGCACGGCAAGTACGTGATGGGCAATCTTTATGAAATCTGGGTCTAATGAGTCTGCACCAGCAGTTTTCCTGGTGTCCAACTGCAATATGAGATCTTCCACCTCTTTTAATGAGGCAGGTCGTAATGAGAATTCCGAGTCTGAGGCAGGGGGATCAGGGTAGGGGGTACCAATTTGGGTGCGTAGGGAGCAAGCTGGGGAAGTATTGAATGCTAGGCCAGTGGTAGCAAAGTGGTCATTGAATGAATCTAAGATCTCCGACCTATCAGTGATGGTTAAGTTCCCAGAATTGATCTTAGACGGAAGGGGGTTGCCAGAGGTGTGGCCGGACAGGTCCTTGATAGTTTTCCAAAATTTAGCTGGGCTTTGGGCGTCGGAGTCGAGTTCTGAGCAAAAGAAGGCAGCCTTTGATTCTCTGACCATTTTCGTACAGAGATTTCGTAATCTCCTAAACTGATTCCAGTCCGTGGGGGTATTGAACCTACAAGCTTTTTTCCAAAGTTCATCCCTTACGAGGAGCATGGACTTGAGTTCAGGGGAGAACCATCTACAGTCTTTGTTCCTTACACAGATTTTAGCCGGTGGAGCATATTTGTTGAGAGCCCCTATCAAGATATCATGGAAGATATCATACGCGGAGGTGACCATTTTTGCCAGGTAGAAATCCTGCCATCACAAGGAGTATTTAAGCTCATCAAGGTACGCAAACAAGTCTAAGTTACGCCTTGATCTCTTCACAGTGAACTTTGGGAGAGGAAGGGGGGTTGCTGGCAGCTCTTATACCTACAATGAAGCAGTGGTAGCTGACATCAAAGAAAAGGGAGCCAGCATGGGTGAAGAGATAATGTTTACTCACCATGATAACGTCCAGTAAGGTGCTGTTGTTAGGGTTCCTTTTATTGGGGCACGTCGGTTTGGCAATAAGTTGAGTTAACCCGTGGTCATCACAGAAGGATGCGAGAGGAACTGAGGCGTTAGATAGCCAATCAAGATTACAGTCCCCTAGGATAATTGTTTCTAGGGGGCTTTGTTCCAGCTTCACAAATAGATGAGACAGGAGCTGTAAACCTGCGGAAGGGGGGTCTGTAACATCCTATTACTCGGATTGCGCTGGACTGTGAAATCTCCACTTTGAGAGACAAGCATTCATATTCACTGGCGACCGAGGACGAGTTGAGACAGGTGACCGCAAACTTGTTCTTAACATAAATGACCACCCCTCCACCTCTGGATTGCCTGTCAGCTTTAAACAAGGTGTAATTAGGGATATTGACATCTCTGTCTAATGTAGCTGGTCTAAGCCAGGATTCCGAAACTACAAGTACATCGGGAGAGGTGTGGCTCATCCAGTCTTGAATTAAGGTAAGCTTTTTTTACCAAGCTGCATACATTAATATGCAAGAAGCTCATATCTTTGACTTTTGCAAGATCAGCAGGCGAGGCTATAGTATCAAGAGGGCCGGGATTGAGTTCAACATTGCTGGAGCACAGTAGAAGGATGAGTAATAATTATCTAAGAGCGGCTATAGTTAGTTTAAGATTCCTAGATTTGTCATGTCTGTGAGAGTTATTAGGTTTGGCCAGCAGACCTTTTCCATTGTAGCTATTCTGGCCTAACACTACAAAACTAACACTCTAACTGCAACATGCAGAGGGTTGTCAAAGTTAGACACAGCAGGAGGAGGACCCTGTAAGGGGAGGAGTTCAGTGTGCGTGCTCCCGAAAGGACTAAGCTGGGGGTTAGGCTGCAGCAGAACATACTCAGGATCACATGGATAAGCTACTATGACACAATGAGGAGTTGAGAGTAATGTATGAGATGCCAGAGCCTACCTTATAGCTGGGTGGGAAGCCACCTCAGAGCTAGGGGCGGAGGATGAGCCCTTTCAGAGGAGGATAAAAAACCTGTATGCAAAATAAATAAGTCACTGGTAGTAATGTGTGAGCTGCCAGAGCCCACCTTAGAGCTGGGGGAGTGCTCACATCAGAGCTGGGGTGGGGAGCAAGTCCTGTTAAAGGAGGATAAAAACCTGTATGGAGAATAAATAAATAAGTCACAGGTAATAATATGTGAGTTGCCAGGGTCCACATCAGGGCTGGCGGTGGGGTGGGGATTACCTCAGAGCTGGTGGGGGGAAATGGAGTCCTGTCAGAGGATGATAAAAACCTATATAGAAAATAAACAAATAAGTCACAGGTAATAATGCGTAAGCTGCCAGGGCCCACATCGGAGCTGGGGGGGATCGAGCCCTGTCAGAGGAGAATAAAAACCTGTATGAAAAATAAATAAATATGCCACTGGTAGTAATGCATGAGCTGCTAGGGCACACCTCAGAGTTGGGAAGGGGGGGCTCATCCCAGACCTGGGGGGCAGATAAGAGTCCTGTAAGAGGAGGATAAAAACCTGTATGGAAAGTAAATAAATAAGTCAGAGGTGGTAACGTGTGAGCTGCCAGAGCCCACTGGAGAGCTGGGGGGGATAACTTCAGAGCTGGGAGGGGAGATCGAGTCCTATCACAGGAAGATAGAAACCTGTATGGAAAATAAATAAATACATCACTGGGAATGTCGTGAGCTGCCAGAGCCGACTGTAGAGCTTGGGGGAGGACACCTCACAGCGGGAAGGGGCAATTGAGTCCTGTCAGAGAAGGATTAAAACCTGTATGGAAAATAAATAAATAAGTCACTGGTAGTAATGTGTGAGTGTGAACAGGGCCCACCTCAGATCTGGGGGTGGGGGCTCAACTCAGAGGTGGGGGGACTGAGTCCTGTCACAGGAGGATAAAAACCTGTTTGAAAAATAAATAAATATGTCACTGGTAGTAATGTGTGAGATGCCAGGTCCCACCTCAGAGCTGGGGGTGGGGGGGGGAGTCCTGTTAGAGGAGGATAAAAACCTGTATGGAAAATAAATAGGACACTGGTAGTATGCGTGAGCTGCCAGGGCCCACCTCAGAGCTGGGGGGAGACACAGTCCTGTCAGAGAAGGATAGAAACCTGTATGGAAAATGAATAAATAAGTCACTGGTAGTAATGTGTGAGGTGCCAGGGCCCACCTCAGAGCTAGGGGAAGGGGTCACCTCGGAGCTGGGGGGGAATTGAGTCCTGTCAGAGAAGGATAAAAACCTGTATGGAAAATAAATACATCACCGGCAGAAATGTGTGGGCTGTCAGGCCCCACCTCAGACCTGGGGGCACTCGCCTCAGAACTGGGGGATCACCTAGAGCTATAGGGGGAGACTCAGTCCTGTCAGAGGAGGATAAAAACCTGAATGGAAAACAAATAAATAAGTCACTGGCACTAATGTGTGAGATGCCAGGGCTCACCCCTGAGCTGGGGGGGCTCACCCCCTGAGCTGGGGGCAGGTGGATCGAGTCCTGTCAGAGGAGACACAAAATCTGTATAAAAAATAAATAAGTCACAGGTAGTAATGCGTGAGCTGCCAGGGTCCATATCAGAGCTGGGGGGCATCGAGCCCTGTCAGAACAGAATAAAAACCTGTATAGTAAATAAATAAATACATCACTGGTAGTAATGTGTGAGCTGCCAGGTCCCACCTCAGTGCTGGGGGGGCTTACCTCAGAGCTGATTGGGGGAGCTTGAGTCTTGTCAGAGTAGGATAAAACCATTATGGAAAATAAACAAATATGTCACTTGTAGTAATGCGTGAGCTGCCAGGGCCCACCTCAGATCTGGGTGTGGGAGGATCACCTCAGAGGTGGGGGGGGGACAGTCCAGTCGCAGGAGGACAAAAACCTGCATTTAAAATAAACAAATAAGTCACTGTTAGTAATGTGTGAGCTGCAAGGGCCCACCTTAGAGCTGGGGGAAGGGGGAGGGGGGAGTCCTGTTAGAGGAGGATAAAAACCTGTATGGAAAATAAATAAGATACTGGTAGTAATGTGTGAGCTGCCAGGGCCCACCTCAGAGCTGGGGGGAAGACAAAGTCCTGTCAGAAAAGGATAAAAACCTGTATGGAAAAGGAATAAATAAGCCACTGGTAGTAATGTGTGAGGTGCCAGGACCCACCTCAGAGCTAGGGGAAGGGGTCACCTCGGAGCTGGGAGAGAATCGAGTTCTGTCAGAGGAGGATAAAAACCTGTATGGAAAACAAATAAACAAGTCACTGGTACTAATGTGTGAGCTGCCTGTGCCCACATGTGAGCTGGGGGGCTCATCTCTGAGCTGATGGGGATAGAGTCCTGTCAGAGGAGGATAAAAGCCTGTATGGAAAATAAATAACTAAGTCACAGATAGTAATGCATGAGTTGCCAGAGCCCAGCTTATAGCAGGGCAGGTGGTCACCTCAGAGCTGGGGGTGGAGAATGAGCCCTTTCAGAGGAGGATAAAAACCTGTATGGAAAATAAATAAGTCACTGGTAGTGGCTCAGGGAGTGGTGTGAGGCCAGAGGGTATGGGTTGATGGGGGATTGGGGGGAGACCTGGGAGGATAAGGAGCTGTATGCTAGAGATAGACTACATCTCAATTTGGAGGGGAGGGGAATCCTTAAGTTGAAAATAGAGGGGTTCATTGGTGAAAAGTGGGGTTTAAACTTGTGAAGGGGGGTGGGATGGGAGAAAAGGCTGTCAAGGGGGTGCCGATAAAGGAGGAACTCTGTCTCCACCCCCTTGGGGACCAGGAGGATTGCAGGAAAAGGCCAACTGGCAAAGTGCAGACCAGGGGAAAACAGAATCCCCATGGAACACGCGAGGGAAATGGAACTATAGGAAAGGGTGGAAGGTAGTCCTGCTAAATGCCAGGAGCTTGGGCAATAAAATGCCTGAGCTCCAGGTGATGCTAACTGAGGAGCAGTGGATGTGGCAGCGGTCACTGAGACTTGGGCCACTGCAGGACATGACTGGGACCTGAACCTGGAGGGTTACACTATGTTCAGGAAGGACAGGGGAGGGAAGGGAGGAGGTAGCAATGATAGTCAAAACCTGCATTGGCATAGGGGAGTAGAGGAGGCGGAGGGAATCGTGGAGGCATTTGGGTCACCTTGATAACAAGGGGGCAAGAGGTAAAATAGAGTGGTGTATGACCCCTGCCCTGGCGGAGGAGCTGGAGGACAGTCTGGTGGCAGATGTTGGGAGACATTGCAGACTGGGCAGAGGAGACAGTGGTGGTGGGGGACTTAAACATGCCAGGAACAGACTGGGAGACTATGACATCCTCTGTGACCAGGAACAGAGGTTGTTGGATGTCTTTCAAGACGCGTTCCTAACTCAGCAGGTGAGGGAACCGACCAGGAGAGCACGGGTACTGGATGTGGTCCTGGCAGACAGTGACCAGATTGGGGCCTGGAGTGAAGGGACCCATTGGCGGGAGTGACCATGCCACGGTCTGGTTCTGCCTGGACCTAGGAGGGTAGAAGGCTGCACAAAGACGGAAGTAACCGGATTTCTGGGGCGGATTTTAAGGAAATGGGAAGGATCCTTATGAGCATTTGGATGGGATTAGGTCAGACATGGACGCCTTGATAGTAGGTGGGAAATCATCAGGAGGGTGCAGGATGCTACCAGCACCTGTGCAGAGTAAGACAATAACGGTAGGGCCAAAAACCCTGTTGGTGGACCAGGGAGGTCCAGGAGGTGCTGGGAAAGAAAGCAGCTATAAGCAATTCAAGTGCTCAAGGAGTGAAAGGGATCGAGGGGAGTATGAGCTGATGGCTAGAAGGACCACTAGAGTGGTGAGGGCTGCCAAGGCAAGGAAGGAGCAGAACCTGGCCAGGGAAATTAGGAGAGGGAACAAGGGGTTCTTTAGATACATTGGGGAAAAATGAAGGGTGATGGGGCAGATTAGCAGGATTAAATCAGGGGAGAGATGGGCTCAAGACCCGGGGGAGCAGGCTGAGGTACTAAATGAGTACTTCACCTCAGTTTTCACCAGGGAAAATGGGGGTGCTGCATCATACATGGGAGGAGACAGAGATACTGAGGAGGGGGGACCCTTACCGATCGGCAGGTCTGGGGAGAGGGGGAGGCATCACTGGCAGGTGGGGGAGGCTAAGCAGGGAGAAGGGTACGCGAAGTGGAAATCACAGCAGAGAGAGTGAGGGAAGCCCTCAGCTCCCTTTAAGACGGAGAAGGCACCGGGCCGGATAAATTACATCCCAGAGTGCTGAAGGAACTTGCAGATGTCCTGGCAAAACCCCTGGCAGAGCTTTTCACCATTCTCTCTGAGGACAGGGTGGGTGCCCCAAGACTGGAAGGTGGCGATATAGTGCCTATCCACAGGGGGGATCAAGGGAGGTGGCAGGGAACTACAGGCCTGTCAGCCTGACATCGGTGGTGGGCAAGGTGATGGAGGGCATTGTCAAGGAGAGGCTGGGGACCTGAATAAGTCAGGGTGCCTGGACGATAGACAGCATGGATTCATCCCGGGGAAATCGTGTCAGACAAACCTGGTGGAGTTCTATGACTGGGTGACAAGTGCCTTGGACCTGGGTAGACCAGTGGATGTCCTCTTTCTAGACTTCAGCAAGGCATTTGACTCTGTTCCTCACGTGGGTCTGTTGGATAAGCTGGGAGAAATGGGGTGGGGAACCAGATGATCAGATGGATAGGCATTGGCTCCAGGACCGGACCCAGAGGGTCGAAGTTGGTGGGATAGTCTCATCCCAAGGAGGGGTCATTAGTGGGGTCCCACAGATCAGTCCTGGGCCCCTTCTGTTCAACGCCCACGATCTGACATAAGGACAGGAATCAGGAGGAGATGAGTCTCTTTGCAGATGACTCGAAACTGGGGCGTGGTGGATGGGGAGGAGGGAGGGTGGCCCTACAGGGGACCTGGAGGCTCTGGAAAGATGGTCTAGAAAGTGGAAGCTGAGGTTCAATGCAGGAAATGCAGTGCCTCCACCTGGGGCAGAAACCCAGGCCAAGTGTACACCCGGGATGCTACAAGTCTCGATTGCGAGAGGGACCTGGGGTGGTGGTGGATGTCAAGATGAACAACTCTGAGACTTGTAGGAGGCAGCAGCCAAGGCCAACAGGATGCTGGGATGCATCATGGGGGATCACCTCCAGAAGGAGGAAGTGATACTCCTCTGTATAACTGCTTGGTGAGGCCACACCTTGAGTACTGTGTGCAGTTTTGGAGGCCACACTAAGCGGACATTAACCTCCTGGAGAGGGTCCAGAGGAGGGCAACCAAAATGATTTGGGGCTTGGGGACAGGACCTATGAGGAGAGGCTCAAGAGCTAAATATGTACACATTGGAAGAAAGAAGGGACCGGGGGGACATGATAGAGGTCTTTAGGTACATGAAGAGGGTAAATAGGGGAGGAACAGTCGGGGTGCTTCGAAGAAAGGAGGAAGGGGCCACTAGAGGGCATGGGTGGAAGCTGGAGGGGGGAAGATTCAGGGGAGAAAGGAGGAGGTGCTACTTCACTGAGAGGGTGGTGGAGCCATGGAATGCACTGCCTAGGGGGCTGGTGGAGGCAGAGACAGTGGAGGGGTTCAAGAGGGGGTGGGACAGGTACAGGGGAAGGGTTCTGGAAGCAAAATCCAATGCAGCAAGAATATCCGGAACTGGGAAGGAAGAAGCCAGAGAAGGCGAGAGGGACAGCAAGGTCAGCACCCAGGCTGGGGACTGACCAAACGAGCAGACATGAAAGACCGTTAGGCCTATTCTGCTGGCATTTTAGTATGTTAGTATGTTAGTAATGTGTGAGCTGCCAGGGCCCACCTCAGAGGTGAGGGGGAATCAAGTCCTGTCAGAGGAGGATAAAAACCTGTATAGGGAATAAATAAAAAACTACCTGGTAGTAATACATGAGCTGCCAAGGCCCGCCTCAGAGCTGGGAAGGGGCTCACCTCAGAGCTGGGGGGGGAGACAGAGTCCTGTCAGAGGAGGAGAAAAACCTGTGTGGAAAATAAATAAGTCACTGGTAGTAATGTGTGAGCTGCCAGAGCCCACCTCAGAGCTGGGGGAGGGCTCACATCAGAGGTGGGGTGGGGAGCGAGTCCTGTTAGAGGGGGATAAAAACTTGTATTGAGAATAAATAAATAAATTGCAGGTAGTAAGGTAGTAATGTGTGAGCTGCCAGGGCCAACATCAGGGCTGGGGGTGGGTAGGGGATTACCTCAGAGCTGGGGGGGAATGGAGTCCTATCAGAGGATGATAAAAACCTATATGGAAAATAAATAAATAAGTCATAGGTAGTAGTGCGTAAGCTGCCAGGTCCCACATCGGAGCTGGGGGGGGATCGAGCCCTGCCAGAGGATAATAAAAACCTGTATGAAAACTAAATAAATAAGTCACTGGTAGTAATGCATGAGCTGCTAGGGTACACCTCAGAGCAGGGGAGGAGGGACTCATCTAAGATCTTGGGGGAAGATCGAGTCCTGTCAGAGGAGGATAAAAACCTGTAGAGGAAAATAAACAAACAAGTCACTGGTAGCAATGTGTGAGCTGCCAGAGCCCACTGGAGAGCGGTTGTGGGGATCACTTCAGAGCTGGGGGGGTGATCGAGTCCTGTCAGAGGAAGATAAAAACCTGTTTGAAAAATAAATAAATATGTCACTGGCAGTAATGTGTGAGCTGCCAGGTCCCACCTCAGTGCTGGGGGGGTTACCTCAGAGCTGGTTGGGGGGAGCTCGAGTCCTGTCAGAGTAGGATAAAACCTTTATGGAAAATAAACAAATAAGTCACTTGTAGTAATAATAATAATAATAATAAAATTTATTTAATTAAGCGCCTTTCAAGTTTTCAAGGCGCTGTACAGTTCAAAAGAACAAACGATGAATACAATAAAACAGAACAGCAATTTCAACAAGTAAAACCAATTACAACAAGGATGGAAAGGCCTTATTCCGTAAAAAGGACTTTAAGGCCCCTTTAAAAATATCCACTGTTGCACTCTCTCGGGCCAGACGGGGTGAGAATTCCAGAGGATGGAGCCACAAAGCCAAAAAGCACAGGCTCCGAAGACTCAAATTATCACTGGATCTCCAGCAACCCCTCGTCAGCTGTCTCAAAGGGTGTAAGGCACCAAAGCTCTTTCAAGTAGTCAGGACCATACCCATGTAGAGGGCTTTGTAGGTCAAAAGACCTACTTTAAAGGTGATCCGCCATCATAGGCAGCCAGTGCAGAGAGCGCAACACAGAGTGCCATTATGAGATCTTCTTGAAGCCCCGGACAACAAACGGTTGCTGCATTCTGCACTAGCTGCAAGCGGCGGATATCAACCCCAGTAAGCCCTAGGTACAGGGAGTTACAGTAGTCCAAGCGAGATGTCACAAAGGCGCGGACCAAAACCGGCAAATCACCAGGAGGAACCAGGTGCCTAATCCTGGAGATGTTTCTCAGATGGAAAAATGCAGTCCTGACAACAGAGGACACCTGATAACGAAGGGTCAACTCTGTGTCAAGCTCTACACCCAGGTTTCGCACCCATTCAGAAATGGGGATCTGGATGCCCCCAAGAACTATTCCAGAGGGGGACCCCACCCCCAAACCCCCAACCCTGTGGCCGGGGTCCACAACCATAACCTCAGTCTTTCCCGGATTCAACTTTAAACCGCTGGAATTCATCCAGTCTTGGATATCTACAAGGCACTTATTCAACACCGAGACAGCACTAACCTGGTCAGGTGCAAAAGACAGGTAGAGCTGGCTATCATCAGCATAGCAGTGAAACCTCAGCTCATACCGTCTTACAATGTCTCCAAGGGGTAGCATATACTGTATACTGCGAATAACATGGGGGAAGCACCGAACCCTGTGGAACCCTGCAGGGCAGAGAGAAAGCCCCGGACGAATGTAATCCCGAGACTACTGTCTGTGTTCTCCCCTCGAGATAAGATGAAAACCATCTGAGAACCATACCTGAAAGTCCACAGATGGACCCCAGGGGTTCGAGCAGAACTCCATGATCCACAGTATCAAAGGCTGATGACAGATCAAGGAGAACAAGAATAGAACAATGTCTCCGATCTCTCGCCATCAGGAGATCATTGAACACCCGAACCAGAGCAGTCTCGGTGCTATGCCTTTTACGAAAACCAGACTGGAGAGGTTCATATAGACTATGGATGGTCAAATGGTTGTCTAATTGAGTCACCACAACTTTTTCAATAACCTTCACAACAAAGGGGAGGTTAGAGATCGGGCGGCAGTTAGCTAGGTCATCCGGGTCCAAGGAAGTTTTCTTCAGAAGGGGAGTCACCACCCCTTCCTTCAGAGAGCTAGGGAAAACTCCCATCTCCAAGGAGCACCAGATAATCCGAGCAAGGATCGGGCCGATAACTTCACTACATCCCAAAATCAGGGAAGTAAGACCCGGATCTAACCTACAGCACATTGGGCGCATCTCACAGGCAATCCTCATAGTGTCTACGAAGTCCGGCAGGTCAAAATTACTCCAGGAAATTCCAGGCGCCACAACAAAACACTGGTCAACTGCAACAACCTTAGAGTGAGGTCAGGGACACTGCCTCCGGATGTCTTCCACCCTATTAACGAAGAACCGAGCGATCTCTTCACAGTCAATCTGTGTGAAAACTCGACGGATCTGCTAACAGACTGGGTTGCACAGTCTGTCAACAGTTCTGAAGAGCTGAGCTGGTCGATTCGGAGCAGCAGAAATTTCCCCGGACAGGAATTCTGCCTTCTTACGGGAAATTTCTGTTTGATAGAGCTTATAATGCTCTAACAAAATAAGATGGTCGGCATCCGAGGCAGTCTTCCTCCAACGATGCTCCAACCTACGCCCCAACCTCCTGAGCCCTCTCAAAGCCTCGTCAAACCAAGGAGCAACGGGACGGCACGGAAGGGGGTGAACACGGGCTGGTGCAATCTGATCGAGGGCAGCCGAGATGGTCTCATTATAGGCCACCACAAGCCGCTCAGGATCAGAGCACAAATTTTCAAACAGCGAGAAGTCAAGGACCGCCATCAGGTCTTCAGGGACAACATCCCGTAATGGACGGTACTTAACCAACTCCACAGGGGCTGACCTACCCAGGGGGGCCTCAAAATTGAACCCAACTGAGTAATGGTCAGACCAACCAACTGGTTCCACCACTAAATCGGACGCCTCGATCCCCAGGAGAAAAACAAGATCAAGAGAGTGACCACCTTTATGGATGGCTGTGGAAACAACCTGTGTGAAGCCCATCGATGTCATCATCTGGAGGAAATGTTGACCAAAAAGTGAGGATTTGTCGTCGACCCACGCATTGAAATCTCCCAGTACCATCAATCTGGGCGATTCCAAAGCCATGTCGGCGGCAAAGTCTGCTATTTCCTGCAGAAAAAGCTTCTCATCCCCTGGTGGACGGTAAATGAGAGCAATCCTGCACCCCACACCAGCCACCACAGTACACTCAAATGATCTTGCCTCCTCAAGTGGAACAACAGTTAGGCCCAATCCGGTCTTGAAATAGATCGCCACCTCCCCACCCGCGATCTAATCTCGGGCGATGTATAACCGAGAACCCGGTAGGAACAGCGGCCTCTAAAAATGGGGCCGCATTCCCATCCAACCAGGTCTCGGTAATGCAAGCCAGATCTGCCCCTGCAACAAAGTCGGCAATAAGACCCGTCTTATTACAGACAGATCTGGCATTGCACAACAACGCCCAGGTCAGACGAGGTTGACGAGTTGTCCCAACCACTTGCCCTCGAATACTAGAGGTGCCCTTGGGTATGGGAACCAGAACGGGACTACCACGCTCCAGAAACCATTTCGCCCCAGGGCATCTTCGAGGCCGAACCACCCTTATGGGAGAGCACCACTCCCTCCACTGTCCACAACCCTCCACACCCCTCCAATTCCTCCATCCCCTACGCACAATCCCTAATGCCCGGCACCGATGGTAAACATGGGCTGGCAAGGGGGGCAAGACAAAGGGGCGGAGGGCATGGAGAGTGGAGGCCGAGTAACAAACAGCAGGTAAAGCTGACCAGCACATCAGGCTGTCATAAAAGTAAAACCAAAAATAAAATAGAACAAACAACACCACCACCCACCAAAAGAAAAATAAAAAAACTAAAAAACTAATACAACAAGTAATATACAAAATTAAACTTATTTTATATCCAGAAGCCCTCTCACGGCCAGGGGATAATAAAATAACACGAAACTAACACTAATAACAATAAAAATAAATAAAAATACATAGAGGGAATAATTTAAAGACCACCCTCCAGGACACTCTCACTGAAACCAGCAGGGTGGGCTATAAGCTAGAAACAAGCACTCTCACTGCTCAATTATCCCTCAAAACAAATAGACATAACATATAATAAACCATATACATCAACACCTAAGCTAAAAAGACCATTTCTTAAAAATAGTACTATAATAAAACAATTAGTATTTCCACAGTCACTTATCTTGCAGGAACTCTCCAGTCACTTAATTGGGGCATTAAAGAAATCGATGATAAAGGCCACTAAGTCCTTATTATATCCAAGAACCAAAATTTCCAAATAAAGTTGAGGAAGACAGGAACTCCCAGTTTTCAAAAAAGCCACACATCATATCGCAGGTTCCACTAAATCAAGTTCAGCAACAGCTACTAAGCTACAATGGTGACCCGACACCACGACTTCCAGGCCAGGTCAGCCCACCGACCGACTCCGCCAGGAGTCTAGGGGAAAAGGGCCGAAGGCCGGCCCTCCAACAGGCCCCGACCCCTAACCCCTGTGCAGGTCACCAGAGCTAGAGCCAAAAAATAGGGAAAAAACCCAGACTCCAAAAGACAGAGCCCCAAATCGTAGTAGTCTCTGCCAACAGGACAGTGCCACTCCAAATGGACCAGGCGTAAATCCAGTAAGTCGCCACAGCCTTAAAAATGCTGAGATAGAGCCCAAAATCCTTAATAAGCCCAGTCACAGTAGATCCCAGCCAGAAACGGAGATGAAGCCGAAACACGGCCGGAGATGTTTAAGCAGGCAGGCAGGCACCACACAGGTCAGAGGCGCAGATGTAAATGCGACCACCACGCCGCCAAAGTCCCGAAAGGCAATCCAAAAGCTGGGACACACTAGAACCCTGCGCCCTGCACAACAGTCATGGATCGAATCCAGACCATCCAGGGAGCCGGCCGGCCGCAAAACACCAAAAACCACTGCTAGAAGACGCCCCAGACGACCGATCACCGATACAGCCTCTCCGCAGTCCAGGTATCTAAAAAGCTTAAAAACTTAAAAATTTAATTTAAAATAAAACAAAATAACGAAGTAAAACGGAGCAAAAACGGAAACATAAACGTAAGCACACACAGCAACAGTCCGACTGCTAGCCCAGCGTGGCCACCATCATGGTTTTTTTACTGCAGACTACAGATCTTCGGCATCATAGTACAGTGTGTGCTGCCAGGGCCCACCTCAGATCTGGGTGTGGGGGGCTCACCTCAGAGGTGGGGGGGGACCAAGTCCAGTCACAGGAGGATAAAAACCTGTATGGAAAATAAACAAAGAAGTCACTGCTAGTAATGTGTGAGCTGCCAGGGCCCACCTCAGAACTGGCGGTGGGGGTGGGGTGGAGGGAGTCCTGTTAAAAAAGGACAAAAACCTGTATGGAAAATAAATAAGTCACTGGTAGTAATGCATGAGCTGCCAGGGCTCACCTCAGAGATCAGCTCACCTCCAAGCTGGGGGGAGACAAAGTCCTGTCAGAGAAGGATAAAATCCTGTATGGAAAATGAATAAGTAAGTCACGTAGTAATGTGTGAGGTGCCAGGGCCCACCTCAGAGGTATGTGAAGGGGTCACCTCAGAGCTGGGGAGAAATCGAGTCCTGTCAGAGGAGGATAAAAACCTGTATGGAAAATAAATACATCACTGGTGTCACAAACCCACTCAGCAGGTCAGCCCTCTATTCCAAGCGCCAACCTCTGAGCGTAGAATTGTGAACAGTTTAACAGAACAAGGTAACCCTCTTGTCTGGTTTGTGGGTTTGAGTCACCTTAGTCCCAAGTTCTGGAGGGATTCAAACTGATAACCTCTTGTTAGCGTACCCAATTGTCAGGCTCATATAATTCTGTCTTCGGGGGGCCAGATATCTTTGCCTATGGGCACCTAACCAGGTATCACAAAATGAACCATTAGAACTCAATGCAAGACCTAGACAACTCTTACCTGTTTTCCAGTTTGGTACCACAATAAGCTCATGCACAGTGTCAACTATAACCATCTAAGCTTCACTTATAAAAAAAAAAAAGAAGTCTCAAGGCAGACCAGGCAGTTTCTGTTTTTAAAATATATATCTTTACTTTAAAATAGGTAAAATAGGAAAACAGTAAATACAGAGCAAGATATCCCAACACGTAAAATCTTAAAAACAAAACAGGTTTAAAAGTGCAAATTCCTACAACACATACACTCAGAATGGTCTTATCTAAGGTCTCCTTACTTTCTTAATCTTTCAGTGCTTCAATGTTCCTCTTTTCTCAGTCAAAAAACAAATGTCTCTGTGTAAGGTCTGCTCAGTATATTTAAAAGCAGTCTTGAGCTGGCCTTCTCACTGAGGTTACCTAACTTCGCCGAGGTGTATTAACATTTATAATTTATAATACAGGATGTCCTACTAAGATATTTAAAAAAATAATAGGTGACATAAATGATTCTCCTCTCTCCATGTGACCTCCCTCAGACCAGTGTGTGATCTGCTTCACACAGGCATCAAAGTCTCTTTGATGTAATCACTGGCTATCTTGGGAGACACCCCAACACATGCCTCTTCTCCTTCCTCCATGACACCTAGTGCAAATCAAAGGATTTCCCCGAGGATGTCATGAATGGATATTTTATTTCCTGGGCTTCAAAGGAAACTTAACAAAGTAATTGCATTTCAGATATCTGCAGTTTAAACTACCTCCTGTCCTTTGAACTTATCCCTGGGGGGGTTGATGTGTCAATTTCAGCAAGACAGCATTTTCTCCTGGCAGACGCTCCCTTACATATCTTATATTGCAGAAAAAATATATTGAAATCAGAACCAGCTGTCCACGTGCCACAATCCTCCCCACCTAGACTGAATTTGGGGGATCTATCCCCTGCATGGGATGAGCTTCCCAAATCAGTTCACTCCTCATACACAAGAGACAGGTCATCTGAGTTCTGATTGGTCGCTCCAGCCCTTTGTAGAATGGTCATGTCATATCCTTGCAAAGCAAGACTCCATCTTAGCAATCGACCATTGCTTTTCCCCATCTGCATCAGCCAAACCAGGGGGTTGTGGTCAGTCTGCACCACAGAATGCTGCCCCCACAAGTATGGTTCCAATTTCTTTAGGGCCCACACTATGGCAAGACACTCCTTTTCCACCGTGGAGTATGCTTGCTCCTTGGGAAGTAACTTTTTACTCAGGTAGTCTATTGGGTGACCCCTCCCTTGGCTGGATGTCTGACTCAGTACTGCCCCAATACCCATGTCCGAGGCGTCATTCTGAACTATGAAAGGTTTGCTTTAGTCAAGACTTGTCAAAACAGGAGCACTGCACAGTGCCTCCTTTAGTTTGGAAAAGGCTTCCTCACAGGCTGGGCCCCAGGTAATTTTCTTGGGCATCCTTTTCTTTGTCAGGTCAGATAGGGGAGCAGCCAGGGCACAGTAATTGGGTACAAATTTTCTATAGTACCCTGCTGTCCCGAGAAAACTCCTGACCTGTTTCTGAGTTTCTGATCTGGGCCAGGCCTGGATTACCTCTATTTTTATTTGGTTAGGATGGAGCTGTCCCTGGCCTGCCACATGCCCAAGGTATGCCACTTCTCCCATGGCCACCTGGCACTTCTCGTCTTTGACAGTGAGCTCAGCCCTCTGTATCCTGCACAGCACTTCCATAAGGTGGGATAGGTGTTCCTCCCAGCTGGTACTAAAGATGGCAGTGTCATCCAGGTACACCACAGCGTACTCCTCAGCACCATTTAACACTTGGTTCACCAACCTTTGGAAAGTGGCCGGGGCGTTCTTCATTCCGAAAGGCATTACTTTAAACTCAGATAAGCCTATTAGAGTTTTAAAAGCCGACCTCTCCATAGCTCTGTCTGTCAGTTCTACCTGCCAATATCCCTTTGTCAGGTCAATGGTCATAAGGTAGGTTGCCTCTCCCAACTTGTCCAGGAGTTTGTCTGTCCATGGCATCAGGTGGGTGTCTGATTTCGTGACTGCATTCAGTCCACGATAGTCCACACAGAAACGAGTAGAGCCATCTGGCTTGGGTACAAGGACTACGGGTGAGGGACAGGGACTGTGGGATCTCTGGATTACCCCTAAATCCAGCATCTCCTCCACTTCCCTCCTAATGTCCTTTTGGACAGCCTCTGACACCCAATATGCTGTCCGCCGTAAGGTCATCAGTGTCCCTGTCTCCACATCGTGTGTCGCTAAAGGGGTTAGTCCAAGCTTGGCACTAAAGAGTGGGGCAAAGTCTGCTAAAACCTCCCTTACTTCCTGGATCTGGCCTGGGGTCAGCTGGGGAGACAATTTTACTGCCTCCACAGACGACTCCCATTTACTCTCTTTCAGCAAGTCCAGAAGGGGGTCTCCTTCATCCGTCCCCTCCCCATGACTACACACTGCAAACACCATGTCAGCCCTATTTGGATATGGCTTCATCATATTGACATGGTACATCCTTTCTGTCTGTCTTTGGTCAGGTAACTCCACAATGTAGTTCATGTCATTTATCTTCCTAACCACTTTGTACGGTCCTGCTCACTCAACTTGCAGCTTGTCTTTCCGGACCGGAATAAGGACCATGACTTCCTGAGCTACCATATACGAGTGAGCTCTGGCTCTGCGGTCGTACCACATTTTTTGTTTCTGTTGGGCAGCAGGTAGGTTGCTCTGGGCTGTCCCCATAAGCTCCTTCAGCCTTTCCCTAAACCTAAGGATGTAATCCACAATGGGAGTTCCCTGGGTGGTGTGCTTGCCTTCCCAGTCCTCCAAGATCAAGTCTAGGGGCCCACGTACCCAGCGTCCATATATGAGTTCGAAGGGAGAAAATCCTGTTGACTCTTGGGGCACCTCTCTGTATGCAAGCAACAGGTGGGGAAGGTATTTCTCCCAGTCCCTCCCATGCTGTTCAGCAAACGCCTGGAACATTGACTTTAGGGTACCCTTGAATCGCTCCATAAGCCCATTGGCTTGTGAGTGATACGGTGTCATGCATCTCTGCACCACTCCACACTTCTTCCATAAACATTTCTTCAGGTCCGACATGAAGGAACCCCCTTGATCAATGATTACCTCCTCCGGAAACCCAACATGGGAGAAAATCCCAAGTAAGGCATCTGCCACTTTGTCTGTCCTCAGCGAGGACAGGGCGACTGCCTCTGGGTACCGGGTGGCATAATCCACCACAGTCAGGATGAATCTCTTCCCTGAGGAGCTGGGGGTATTTAAAGGCCCCACAATATCTATTCCCACCCTCTGGAATGGCTCCTCCACTATGGGCAATGGAATCAGGGCAGCTTGGGTTTTCTTGCCCGCCTTCCCTATTTCTTGGCACCAGTGACAAGACCTGCAATACTCCTTCACCTGCTGGTGAAGTTAGGCCAGTAGAAATTCTGGGCTAACCACTGTGTAGTGCACGCGATTCCCAGATGACCAGACAAGGGAATATCATGGGCAATCTTGAGCAACTGCTCACGATAACCCTGGGGAACGACAAACTGCCTGCCTAGCATCCTTCCCTCCCTCTGTCTGCACAGCCTGAGTATACATAAGTCCATTTTCCCAATAAACCTTATGTCTGCTATCATCTCCCTGTGTTCCGACAGAGTCTGCACAGGCCCTCAGCTTCTGTAAACTAGGGTCACTCCTCTGATCAGCTGCAAACCCCTCATACAGTCCCAAGGCATGGGACAGGTCCCCTTCAGTCGCTAAACTAGGGTCCCTAGCACTAGCGTCAGGGCCCTCAGGATCACTGTCAATCCTAACCCTCTGACAAGGGGTCACCCCTCCCTCTTCAGAATAACCCTCTGTAGCTGTGTGGTTACTTTGCTACTGGGGAAATTTCTACCCCCTTTTTATCAGTCTCCCCATCTGGAGACACAGGCTGAGGAACCAGCCTCTCAGTGGTTTCCACAGTGGTTTCTGTGGGGTTCAGGGAACTACAAGGGGGCACAATTTGAAGATAGAGGGGGGACGGCTCAGAGGTAATGTGAGGAAGTATTTCTTCAGAGAGGGTTGTGGATACATGAAATAGCCTTCCTGAGGAAGTCGTAGAGTCAAAAACAGTGGGGGAATTCAAGAATGCATGGGACAGACATAAGGCAATTCTAGTGGGGGGTAGGAGGAAGTAGGCTGTTGGTTAACTAGGATCTGCAGCTTATTCGTTAGGTAGGGAAATGGGCAGACCAGGTGGGCCAAGCGGTCCTTATCTGCCGTCAAATTCTATGTTTCTATGTTTTTACAATTTTCCCTTGCCACTTGGCTATGGGTAACTGCACATACCACCCCCTGTTGGAGATTGTTACCCAGAATCACATCCACTGCTAGTGGTTTGGCTAAAGCCACCTGTTGCACAGTTCCCCCTGTTTCACCCCAGTCCAGGAGAACACTGGCCAGTGGCAATGTTTTCTCTTCACCAGTGAACCCTTGGACCGTGACGTATTTATTAGGTATAAGCTGACCAGGCTGTACCAGATTCCCTTTTACCAATGTCAGGGATGCTCCTGTGTCCCTTAACCCCTGCGTCTGTACACCATTCACCATGACTGGGTGCATGTGATCCCTCATGTTCACTGGCATGCTTCCAGGGACATACAAATAACCCACTTCTTTTCTAGCACCCAGGTTGTGTATTATGGCTTGCCTTTCTGGGACACTGTCTGGCACTGTCGGGTGGTATGTGCGCCAACCGCGGCAGGCACTCGGGACAAACAAGCAACACAAGCAACACAAGCAGCTCACCTGAGGAGCTGAGGAAGCCAAATTTCCAGCCTGATAACTTTCGAGGCAGCCCTCCCTAAGCTCACTGCCAACAGCAGCGGGCACTCGGGACAAACAAGCAACACAAGCAGCTCACCTGAGGAGCTGAGGAAGCCGAATTTCCAGCCTGATAACTTTCGAGGCAGCCCCCCCCCAAGCTCACTGCCAACCGCGGCAGGCACTCGGGACAAACAAGCAACACAAGCAGCTTACCTGAGGAGCTGAGGAAGTTGAATTTCCAGCCTGATAACTTTCGACGTAAAGAGAGCCTCTTCTCTTCGTCTGGACGCCTGCAGGGGGATGCTACCTGATGAATGCTTATATTTTATGAACTTTGTTCCCTGTTCACTGTTGGGTGGGCTTGTTATTTGCTTTTCTTTGTGCTACTAATGCTGAAGTGTAAAGCTAGGGATTCACTGGGTGCCCTAGAGTTGCCTTGCTGATTATACCTTAAAGCCAGACATACTAAGCAGCTAATATAGAGCAGACTTATTTAAGTTTGTGGTATTGGATCTAATTGCTGATTATACATTAAAGCCAGATATACTAAGCAGCTAATATAGAGCAGGCTTGTTTAATATTGTGGTATTGGATCTCATTGCTGATTATACCTTAAAGCCAGATATACTAAGCAGCTAATATAGAGCAGACTTGTTTAATATTGTGGTTTTGGATCTAATTGTGCTTGTAACTGAAGGTATTAGGATAGCTGGGTCCTAGTGTGACCTCATTTTGGAATAACCCTGTTTGCTTAGAGTGGAGCCCCTTTGTGTAAGTCACAACATTTTCTCCCGCTGCATAGTAATGAGAGGCTTTGTTTTCTCCACTACATAGGCAGCCCCACCCAAGCTCACTGCCAACAGCGGCAGGTACTTGGGACAAACAAGCAACACAAGCAGCTCACCTGAGGAGCTGAGGAAGCCGAATTTCCAGCCTGATAACTTTCGAGGTAAAGAGAGCCTCTTCTCTTCGTCTGGATGCCTGCAGGGGGGTGCTAGCCCAACGGCGCTTCACGCCGTCTGCCCCACCCTCTCCAACCACTCACCCACCCAGGGGCGGCTGTCAATTTAAGGATCCACCCCCGTGACATCACATTCGGTGACATCACGTCCTGTTGCCCAGAACCTATCTCCCCACTTTCCCATTTGCAGGTTATACCTGCTGGCCACTAGAGGGACCTATGCTCCCTCACTACTTCTTACTCCTACCTGTACAGTACTCCTTCCCTTGGATCTTGCTCACCACAATGTATTGGCCCTGCCTCACGCTCTGCCTGTGCCTATCCCCATTAGCAGTGCACTTCCCACTTACCCATCTGCTACTCCGCCTTTGCCCTGGCACCCCTCCCTCCCTTGCTCCCTGAACCTGCTCTCTTGCCCTTGGGACCTCTGTGTCTCCGGTCCTCCCTGCCTCCCTAGCTTCCTCCTCACCTCAGGCACATCTGGGTGTCTTCTTATTCTTGCCTTCCTTCCTGTACCACCCTGCCCACCCTGCTCCCTTAATGTCCCCTCCCCTCATGTCAATCATGGAAAACCTCACCATCTCCCAGCCAGGGTGTTAGTCATTCTACTACTCCTGTCAGGGAACATTCATCAAACCCTGGCCCGGTTCCCAGGGAGCTCCGACTAGCACCACAGGCCTATGCATGGTCTCCATGAATATCTGTAGCCTCTAAAAGTTTGGCCTTTACAATGCCTGGTCACATCAATTAACCCTGATGTCATCGCTCTGGTTGAGACTTGGCTGTCAAAATCCTCCCTGACTCCTGGTCTCCTTCCTAGTTTCACCCTCTTCCGGTCCGACCGTGTTGGGAGATGGGGGCGGCTGTGCTATTATGTCAAGGAATCTCTCCATTACTAGCCCTGCCTACTCCAATCCTTGACTCCAGGGCCCAGGCGCTTCGCTGAAACTAACCCTGACCCTTTAAAGGACCCCTTTATCTGACTACTGCTAATGCCCCAGGACCAAATGCAGGCCATTGCCTCTCTACAGAATACCTTCCTCACTACCTCCTTCCATGAGTCAAATTCTGGTGGGTGACTTAAATGTCAACTGGCTCAGCCCTCCTCCTCCTCTACCCGTGACTCCTTTTTCTGCAATAGACCCTAACACAACTAGTTACCCAACCTACTAGGACTAACCCCAAGAGAGGCTCCAGTACCCTGCTTGATGTGGTACTCACCAACCACCCTAATCGGATCCCCAATGTACAAGTCCTCCCAGACTCTCTCAGCGATCACTCCCCCATTCTATTCCACTGGTCATCTTCAGTCCCCAAACCCATAGCACAGTCCACATGCCGGTGGCGTCTAATACCTGGTGGTCTGACAAAACTTAAGGAACTTTTGTCCCAAATTGACTGGTCTCCTAAACAGGCAACTCCTGACATTGACAGAGCTCTCTCCTTCTTTACCCAAACTTTTAATAATCCTGTGATATCTTTGCCCCTAATGTAGACCATCGTTCAAAAGGCAGAATGCCCTGGGTAACCCCAGCTTTGATCCACCAACTCAAACATAGGGACAACCCTATGGCACCGTACCATTGAGACTGGCCAGCCCAGTGACAGGCAGTTATATGCTGCCACCCGAAACAAGTGCACTCGGGCCATCAGAAAGGCCAAGTCTGAGCACTATCGGTCCTCACTCACTGCCTCATGGGGGAACCCCAGAACCTTCTGGGATAACATTAAATAGTTAAATGGGAGTGCACACTCCCCCACCCACCCAGATCAACATTAATGGCGTGATCTCTTCAGACCCAGCCCTCATAGCCAACCACCTCAACACCTCATTCACTGACCTTAGCCCTATCTTCCCTACAAATTTTTTTGACCCTCCTCCCCCAGCGCCTGCCGTAAATCTTTCTCACCCTTATTTTCTCCTCCACTGTGTTTCTGCCCAAGAACTTAGGCCACACCTTGTCACTGCCCTCAAGAGTAATAGTACGGGCAGTAACACCCTGGATCCGTGTATCCTACGGCTGGTCTTAGACACAGTCCTTACCCCGATCACGTGCCTCATCAACCACTCTCTTTGCCTGGGGAAGGTTCCAACTGCCTGGAAAGTTGCCACTGTCACCCCTATCTTTAAAGGTGCTGAAATGACTGTGGCTGGAAACTATCATCCAATCTCCATTCTCTCTCCTCTCTCCAAGGCCTTGGAAAAAGTGGTAGCCTCTCAAACCTCTCCACCTACAATGTCCTATGTCCTGAGCAGCATGGCTTCCGAGCGGGCCACAGTACCAACAGAGCCCTCCTAGAGTTCTCCAACTTTCTCCACTCCTCCTTAGACACTGGTTCTCTGGCTGGTGCGGTCTTCATTGACCTCTCTAAAGCTTTTGACACTGTCTCCCACTGCCTCCTTCTTGATGCCCTTAGTCTCTCTGGTTTTGCTGCTGGGCCTATCTCCTGGTGCACCAGTTATCTGTCTGACCACTCACAGCATGTATAAATTAATGGGACCTACTCAGACATCTGTCCCATCTTTTCTGGGGTTCCCCAGGGCTCCATTCTGGGCCCCTTACTATTCTCCCTTTACCTTAACACCCTTTCACGCTCTTGCTCGGGGAACATTCTATTGTACGCTGATGATGCAGTCATCTTTGCCTCAAGTCGTAACCCTATTGCCCTCCAGGACTCGCTGCAGAAGTCCTTCGCTGAAGCTGAGGGCTGGTTCAAGGAACATAAATTGGTGATAAATCTTAAAAAAACAAAAACCATGTTCTTCACTCATCCTCAAAACAAGTCCTGCAACTTCAAACTCTTCATTCACTCTGGGTCCTCTTTCCCACTAGAACAAGTTTGCTCCTATAAATACCTAGGGATCCATTTTGACCCCTCCCTCTCCTTCCATGGACACATCGCTGCCCTAGCCACTGCCACTAATATCCGATTGGGCATCTTACATCGGTATAAACACTGCCTCCCCTCGGAGGCTCTTCGACTCGCAGTCACCTCCTCTATCCTGTCCCTAGTGGACTATGGACTGCTGGTGTATGGTGCTGCTGATCAGACCGCACTCCATAAAATTCGCACTACTCTGAATAAGGCCTGCAGGTTAATTACTGGGACACCTAGGCTAACACACACCTGTCTACTGTACGCTAAAGTGCTGGTACTTGATCTTGATGAGCGCCTCAAATATCTGACCTGTACCCTTACAAAAAAGACCCTCCTTGGGCTATCCCCGCCTGGATTGACCACCACCATCCATACGCTCTGTCCCACTAGTTCATACTTGGACCTCTGGGAAAACATCTCTGTTATCCCTAGAGCTAGGACCTCTCACGCCAAAGAGCCTTCAGCTTTAGGGCCCTCCTGGTTCAACACACTGCCCACCTCCATCTCCGAAGCTCCAACTATATCGTGCTTCAAAACGTCCTTATGGAACCACCTTGTTAACACCGGAAGCTGTAATTGCCACTAGTCAAAGCCGTACTCAATACTAATGACAAAGCTTACTACTAAGCTGCTAGGGACAACATAACTCTGGTATTGTTTGCATCAATCCTACCTGTACCAGCTTGTTTGTGTCTATGTCTTAAGTTACTGTTATACTGTGTTATACTGTTATACTGTGTATTTTCGTTTGTCTTACTGTGACAAGATACCTTTGTAAATGAGCCTATGGCTCAAAGGTTTTCCAAACTGCTGTCTAAATAAATAAATAAATAAACGAGCAGACGCAAAAGACCGTTAGGCCTATTCTGCTGGCATTTTAGTATGTTAATAATATGCCCAGTTTCCTTACACAACCAACATTCAGTTCTTCTCTCAGAGAAATATTTTCTCCGAAACCTGGGGCTAACTGGTTTTGGTGGAGGAAGTGAGGGTTTTAGGTGCCCTGAAGGTGCGCTTTTCCCTTTCTGTGCTGCCACACCCTCCCCATTCGCTCTCAGAGCAGGTCTGCTCTTGGCATAGTGGTCTGAGAGTTCAGCAGCCTCTTGCACTGTTTTTGGATCTCGGTCTTCTAGCCAGGTTTTTAGCTCTGCTGGGCATGCCCAGTAAAACTGTTCTAAGAAATCACATTTTCAATTTTATCAACAGAGTTTGCCTCAATTCCTTCCCACCAACATTTTAAAAACTGATGTTGTTTCATGGCTAGCTCCTCGTAGCTCATATCAGGGCTTCTCCTGAGCTTACAGAATTTAGCTCTGTATGATTCAGCAGTTAATTCAAACTTTTTTAACAGTGCAGCTTTTAGCTTGCTGTAATCATTGCTGTCCTCATTGTCCATTTGACCCAATGCATCCTGAGCTTTCCCAGTAAGCAGCGGGGATAGCTGAAAACTCCAGAACTCTCTAGGAATTTTAGCCTGAATACAAACTTTTTCAAAAGAATTTAAAAGGCATCCATATCCTCCCCCTCTTTAAACCCGGCTATTAATTTGGAGTTCAATTTGTCACCCAGTCCTGCAGTCCCAGTTAAACCCAAGCCACTTACCTGCTCTGGTGCCGCGGGTCCGAGTCGTATCTTCTCCAGTTCATGTTGCCTCTGGCACTCCTGCTCCTCATGGTCTGCATCTCGACGTTCTCATTCTCTCTTCTCTGCAGCTCGCTGGCGCTCATGGTCCTCATGGTCTGCCTCACTCTCTTGTCGCTCTGCCTCTCGGCGTTCCCACTCTGACTCTTAGTTCTCTCGCTCCCTCTTGCCCTGGAACTCCAGCTACATCCTGTGCAACTCTATTTGTAGCCTGAGTGTCTCTGGATTCAGGATACTGGTGACCTTCCCCTGCTGCTGTGATCCTTCACTGACAGTGGCCCTACTGTCCTTTTCAGTCACGGTCGGTGACTCGCTGCTCTGGGTATCTGCTGCCATCAGGGCATCTATGAGGTTCTGGTTTTTGGCTGTCACCTCGAACGGGACTCCTCTGTCTCCGCACAACTGCTTCAAGTAATCTATAGTGTGCCTGCTGTAGTGGAAAGCCATCTTTCCTAACTACTACTACTCTGACTAGCTCTTAGAAAAAAAAATAAAATGGGTAGTAACTTGACTGCAAGCCAAGGGATATAGTTCTGTTTCCTTTTTTAAATAAAACACTGCCTTTCTTTTTCAAAGTAAGCTGAACAGTCTCAAGCTGACACACTGAACAATAAAACTTATACCACAAAACTTTATATTCCACCGCTGCCAACCAATCTGTCACAAACCACTCAGCAGGTTAGCCCTCTACTCCCAAAGTGCCAACCTCTGAGCATAGAACTGTGAACAGTTTAATAGAACAAGGTAACCCTCTTGTCTGTTTTGTGGGTTCGAGTCACCTTAGTCCCAAGTTCTGGAAGGATTCAAACTGATAGCCTCTTGTTAGATGTACCCAGTTGTCAGGCTCAGCTAATTCTGTCTTCAGGGGGCCAGATATCCTTGCCTATGGGCACCTAACCAGGTATTACAAAATGAACCCTTAGAACTCAATGCAAGACCTAGAGAACTCTTACCTGTTTCCCAGTTTGGTACCACAATAAGCTCATGCACAGTGTCAACTATAACCATCTAAGCTTCACTTATAAAAAAAAGAAGTCTCAAGGCACACCAGGCAGTTTCTGTTTTTAAAATATATATCTTTACTTTAAAATATGTAAAAATAGGAAAACAGTAAATACAGAACAAGGTATCCAACACATACCATCTTAAAAACAAAACAGGTTTAAAAGTGCAAATTCCTACAACACATACACTCAGACTGGTCTTATCTAAGGTCTCCTTACTTTCTTAATCTTTCAGTGCTTTGATGTTCCTCTTTTCTCAGTCAGAAAACGAATGTCTCTGTGTAAGGTCTGCTCAGTATATTTTTGAAAGCAGTCTTGAGCCGGCCTTCTCTCTTAGGTCACCTAACTCCACCTTGGTGTATTAACATTTATAATTTATATTACGGGATGTCCTACTAAGATATTTAAAAAAATAACAGGCGACAAACATGATTCTCCTCTCTCCATATGACCTCCCCCAGACCAGTGTGTGATCTACTTCACACAGGTATCAAAGGCTCTTTGATGTAATTCCTGGCTTCCTGGGACGACGGTCCAAACAAATGCATATTGGACTTCCCCATTTAGTCTGGTACCTCCTTCCCACAGACATCAGTCTCTTTGATGTAATCACTGGCTATCTTGGAAGACACCCCAACACGTGCATATTCTCCTTCCTCCATGACACCTAGTGCAAATCATAGGATTTCCCCGAGGATGTCATGAATGGATATTTTATTTCCTGGGCTTCAAAGGAAACTTAACAAAGTAATTGCATTTCAGATATCTGCAGTTTAAGCTACCTTCTGTCCCTTGAACTTATCACTGGGGGGTTTTGATGTGTCAATTTCAGCAAGACAGCATTTTCTCCTGACAGACACTCCCTTACATATTTTATATTGCAGAAAAAATATCATATTGAAATCAGAGCCAGCTGTCCACGTGCCACAATTGGCAGTAATATGTGGGCTGCCAGGGCCCACCTCAGACCTGCGGGCAATCGCCTCAGAGCTGGGGGCTCACCTTAGAGCTACAGAGGGAGACTGAGTCCTGTCAGAGGAGGATAAAAACCTGTATTGAAAACAAATAAGTCACTGGCACTAATGTGTGAGCTGCCTGGGCCCACATGTGAGCTGGGGGTTCTCACCTCAGAGCTGGGGGCAAGGTGATCGTGTCCTGTCAGAGGAGGCAAATAACCTATATGAAAAATAAATAAGTCACAGGAAGTAAAGTATGAGCTGCCAGGGCCCACCTCAGAGCTGGGACGGAATTGAGTCCTGTCAGAGGTGAATATAAACCCGTAAGGAGAATAAATAAAAAACTACCTGGTAGTAATATATGAGCTGCCAGGGCCCGCCTCAGAGCTGGGGAGGGGCTCACCTCAAACCTGGAGGAGAGACAGAGTCCTATCAGGAGGAGAAAAACCTGTGTGGAAAATAAATAAGTCACTGGTTGTAATGTGTGAGCTGCCAGGGTCCAACTTAGAGCTTGGGGATGGAGGACAGCTCACAGCATGGAAGGGGGGTGATTGAGTCCTGTCAGAGTAGGATTAAAACCTATATGGAAAATAAACAAACAAGTCAGTGGTAGTAATGTGTAAGTTGCAAGGGCCCACTTCAGATCTGTGGGGGGGGGGCTCAACTCAGAGGTGGGGTGGGACCTAGTCCCGTCACAGGAGGATAAAAACCTGAATGGAAAATAAACAAATTAGTCACTGGTAGTAATGTGTGAGCTGCCAGGTCCCACCTCAGATTTTGGGGTGGGGGGATCACCTCAGAGTTGGGGGTTGACCGAGTCCTGTCACAGGAAGATAAAAACCTGAATGGAAAATAAATAAATAAGTCACTGGTAGTAATGTATGAGCTGTCAGATCCCACCTCAGATCTGGGCATGGGGGGCTGATCTCAGAGATGGGGGGGTGAGGACCGAGTCGTGTCAGAGTAGGATAAAACTTGTATGGAAAATAAACAAATAAGTCTGTGTAAGCTGCCAGGGCCCACCTCAGATCTGGAGGTGGGGGGCTCAACTCAGAGGTGGGGGGGGGACTGAGTCCTGTCACAGGAGGATAAAAACCTGTATGGAAAATAAATAAGTCGTTGGTAGTAATGTGTGAGCTGCAAGAGCCCACTGGAGAGCGGTTGTGGGGATCACTTCAGAGCTGTGCGAGAGATTCAGTCCTGTCAGAGGAATATAAAATCCTGTTTGAAAAATAAATAAATACATCACTGGTAGTAATGTGTGAACTGCCAGGTCCCACCTCAGTGCTGGGGGGGGGCTTACCACAGAGCTGGTTGGGGGGAGCTCGAGTCTTGTCAGAGTAGGATAAAACTTTTATGGAAAATAAACAAATAAGTCACTTGTAGTAATGTGTGAACTGCCAGGGCCTACCTCAGATCTGGGTGTGGGAGGCTCACCTCAGAGGTGGGGGGGACTGAGTCCAGTCACAGGAGGATTAAAACCTGTGTGGAAAATAAACAAAAAAGTCACTGTTAGTAATGTGTGAGCTGCCAGGGCTCACCTCAGAGCTGGGGGCAGGGGAAGGGGGAGTCCTGTTAGAGGAGGATAAAAACCTGTATGGAAAACAAATAAGTCACTGGTAGTAATGTGTGAGCTACCAGGGCCCACCTCAGAGCAGGGGGGGAGCTCACCTTCAAGCTGAGAGACACAGTCCTGTCAGAGAAGGATAAAAGCCTGTATGGAAAATGAATAAATATGTCACTGGTAGTAATGTGTGAAGTGCAGGACCCAACTCAGAGCTAGGGAAGGGTCACCTCGGAACTGGAGGAATTGAGTCCTGTAAGAGGAGGATAAAACCTGTATGGAAAATAAATATGTCACTGGCAGTAATGTGTGGGCTGCCAGGGGCCCACCCCAGACCTGGGGGTTCACCTTAGAGCTACAGGGGAGACTGAGTCCTGTCAGAGGAGGATAAAAACCTGTATGGAAAACAAATAAATAAGTCACTGGCACTAATGTGTGAGTTGCCAGGGCTCATCTCAGAGCTGGGGGCGGGGGGATTGAGTCCTGTTAGAGGAGACAAAAAAGCTATATGAAAAATAATTAAGTCCCAGGTAGTAATGCGTGAGCTGCCCGGGTCCACATCGGAGCTGGGGCGGAATTGAGTCCTGTCAGAGGTGAATATAAACCCGTAAGGAGAATAAATAAAAAACTACCTGGTAGTAATATATGAGCTGCCAGGGCCCGCCTCAGAGCTGGGGAGGGGCTCACCTCAGACCTGGAGGGAGAGACAGAGTCCTGTCAGAGGAGGAGAAAAACCTGTGTGGAAAATAAATAAGTCACTGGTTGTAATGTGTGAGCTGCCAGGGTCCAACCTTAGAGCTTGGGGTGGAGGACAGCTCACAGCATGGAAGGGGGGTGATTGAGTCCTGTCAGAGTAGGATTAAAACCTATATGGAAAATAAACAAACAAGTCAGTGGTAGTAATGTGTAAGTTGCAAGGGCCCACTTCAGATCTGTGGGGGCTCAACTCAGGAGGTGGGGTGGGACCTAGTCCCGTCACAGGAGGATAAAAACCTGAATGGAAAATAAACAAATTAGTCACTGGTAGTAATGTGTGAGCTGCCAGGTCCCACCTCAGATTTTGGGGTGGGGATCACCCTCAGAGTTGGGGTTGACCGAGTCCTGTCACAGGAAGATAAAACCTGAATGGAAAATAAATAAATAAGTCACTGGTAGTAATGTATGGCTGTCAGATCCCACCTCAGATCTGGGCATGGGGGGCTGATCTCAGAGATGGGGGGTGAGGACCGAGTCGTGTCAGAGTAGGATAAAACTTGTATGGAAAATAAACAAATAAGTCTGTGTAAGCTGCCAGGGCTCACCTCAGAGCTGGGGGCAGGGGGAGGGGGAGTCCTGTTAGAGGAGGATAAAAACCTGTATGGAAAACAAATAAGTCACTGGTAGTAATGTGTGAGCTACCAGGGCCCACCTCAGAGCAGGGGGGGAGCTCACCTTCAAGCTGGAGGGAGACACAGTCCTGTCAGAGAAGGATAAAAGCCTGTATGGAAAATGAATAAATATGTCACTGGTAGTAATGTGTGAAGTGCAGGACCCAACTCAGTGCTAGGGGAAGGGGTCACCTCGGAACTGGGAGGGAATTGAGTCCTGTAAGAGGAGGATAAAAACCTGTATGGAAAATAAATATGTCACTGGCAGTAATGTGTGGGCTGCCAGGGCCCACCCCAGACCTGGGGGTTCACCTTAGAGCTACAGGGGGAGACTGAGTCCTGTCAGAGGAGGATAAAAACCTGTATGGAAAACAAATAAATAAGTCACTGGCACTAATGTGTGAGTTGCCAGTGCTCATCTCAGAGCTGAGGGCGGGGGGATTGAGTCCTGTTAGAGGAGACAAAAAAGCTATATGAAAAATAATTAAGTCCCAGGTAGTAATGCGTGAGCTGCCCGGGTCCACATCGGAGCTGGAGGGGACCGAGCCCTGACAGAACAGAATAAAAATCTGTATGGCAAATAAATAAATACATCACTGGTAGTAATGTGTGAGCTGCCAGGTCCCACCTCAGTGCGGGGGGGGGGCTTACCTTAAAGCTGGTTGGGGGGCTTGAGTCCTGTCAGAGTAGGATAAAACCTTTATGGAAAATAAACAAATAAGTCACTTGTAGAAATGTGTGAGCTGCCAGGGCTCACCTCAGATCTGGGTGTGGGAGGCTTACCTCAGAGGTGGGGGGGGACCGAGTGCAGTCACAGGAGGATAATAACCTGTATGGAAAATAAACAAATAAGTCACTGATAGCAATGTGTCAGCTGCCAGGGCCCACCTCAGAGTTTGGGGAGGGGTGGGGTGGTCCTGTTAGGGGAGGATAAAAACCTATATGGAAAATAAATAAGTCACTGGTAGTAATGCGTGAGCTGCCAGGGCCTACCTCAGAGCTGGGGGGGGGACTTACCTCCGAGCTGGGGGGAGACAAAGTCCTGTCAGAGAAGGATAAAAGCCTGTATGGAAAATAAATAAATAAGTCACTGGTAGTAATGTGTGAGGTGTCAGGGCCCACCTCAGAGCTGGGGGAGGGCTCATATCAGAGCTGGGGTGGGGAGCGAGTCCTGTTAGAGGAGGATAAAAACCTGTATGGAGAATAAATAAATAAGTCACTGGTAATAATGTGTAAGCTGCCAAAGACCACATTAGGACTGGAGGTGGGTTGGGGATTACGTCAGAACTGGGGGGGGGGGATGGAGTCCTGTCAGAGAATGATAAAAACATATATGGAAAATAAACAAATAAGTCACAGGTAGCAATGCGTAAGCTGCCAGGGCCCACATCGGAGAAGGGGGGGATCGAGCCCTGCCAGAGCAGAATAAAAACCTATATGAAAAATAAATAAATATGTCACTGGTAATAATGCATGAGCTGCTAGGGCACACCTTAGAGCTGGGGGGGGGACTCACCTCAGATCTGAGGGGCAGATCGAGTTCTGTCAGAGGAGGATAAAAACCTGTAGGGAAAATAAACAAACAAGTCACTGGTAGTCATGTGTGAGCTGCCAGAGCCCATTGGAGCGGTTGTGGGGATCTCTTCAGAGCAGTGGGGGTGATCGAGTCCTGTCAGAGGAAGATAAAAACCTGTTTGAAAAATAAATAAATGTGTCATTGGTAGTAATGTGTGAGCTGCCAGGTCCCACCTCAGTGCTGGTGGGGCTTACCTCAGAGCTATTTGGAGGGAGCGCGAGTCCGGTCAGAGTAGGATAAAACCTTTATGGAAAATAAGCAAATAAGCCACTTGTAGTACTCTGTGCGTTGCCAGGGCCCACCTCAGATCTGCGTGTGGGAGGCTCACCTCAGAGGTGGGGGGGACCGAGTCTAGTCACAAGAGGATAAAATCCTGTATGGAAAATAAACAAATAAGTCACTGTTAGTAATGTGTGAGCTGCCAGGGCCCACCTCAGAGCTGACGGTGGTGGTGGGGTGAATCCTGTTAGAAGAGGACAAAAACCTGTATGGAAAATAAATAAGACACTGCTAGTAATGCATGAGCTGCTAGGGTTCACCTCAGAGATCAGCTCACCTCCAAGCTGGGGGGAGACAAAGTCCTGTCAGAGAAGGATAAAAACCTGTATGTAAAATAAATGCATCACTGGTGTCACAAACCCACTCAGCAGGTCAGCCCGCTACTCCAAGTGCCAACCTCTGAGTATAGAATTGTGAACAGTTTAACAGAACAAGGTAATCCTCTTGTCTGTTTTGAGGGTTCGAGTCACCTTAGTCCCAAGTTCTGGAGGGATTCAAACTGATAACCTCTTGTTAGCATACCCAATTGTCAGGCTCAGATAATTCTGTCTTCAGGGGGCCAGATATCTTTGCCTACGGGCACCTAACCAGGTATTACAAAATGAACCCTTAGAACTCAATGCAAGACCTAGAGAACTCTTACCTGTTTCCCAGTTTGGTACCAAAATAAGCTCATGCACAGTGTCAACTATAACCATCTAAGCTTCACTTATAAAAAAAGAAGTCTCAAGGCACACCAGACAGTTTCTGTTTTTAAAATTTATATCTTTACTTTAAAATAGGTAAAATAGGAAAACAGTAAATACAAAACAAGATATCCCAACACGTACAATCTTAAAAACAAAACAGGTTTAAAAGTGCAAATTCCTACAACACATACACTCAGTCTGGTCTTATCTAAGGTCTCCTTACTTTCTTAATCTTTCAGTGCTTTGATGTTCCTCTTTTCTAAGTCAGAAAATAAATGTCTCTGTGTAAGGTCTGCTCAGTATATTTAAAAGCAGTCTTGAGCCGGCCTTCTCTCTGAGGTCACCTAACTCCACCTTGGTGTATTAACATTTATAATTTATAATACAGGTTGTCCTACTAAGATATTTAAATAAATAATAGGCAACATAAATGATTCTCCTCTCTCCATGTGACCTCCCCCAGACCAGTGTGTGATTTGCTTCACACGGGCATCAAAGGCTCTTTGATGTAATTCCTGGCTTCCTTGGACAACGGTCCAAACAAATGCATATTGGACTTCCCCATTTATTCTGGGACCTGCTTCCCACAGACATCAACGTCTCTTTGATGTAATCACTGGCTATCTTGGGAGACACCCCAACACATGCCTATTCTCCTTCCTCCATGACACCTAGTGCAAATCAAAGGATTTCCCTGAGGACGTCATGAATGGATATTTTATTTCCTGGGCTTCAAAGAAACTTAACAAAGTAATTGCATTTCAGATATCTGCAGTTTAAACTACCTCCTGTCCTTTGAACTTATCCCTGGGGGTTGATGTGTCAATTTCAGCAAGACAGCATTTTCTCCTGACAGACACTCCCTTACATATTTTATATTGCAGAAAAAATATATTGAAATCAGAACCAGCTGTCCACATGCCACAATCCTCCCCACCTAGACTGAATTTGGGAGGTCTATCCCCTGCATGGGATGAGCTTCCCAAATCAGTTCAGTCCTCATACACATGAGACAGGCCACCTGAGTTCTGATTGGTTGCTTCAGCCCTATGTAGAATGGTCATGTCATATCCTTACAAAGCAAGACTCCATCTTAGCAATCAACCATTGTTTTTCCCCATCTACGTCAGCCAAACCAGGGGATTGTGGTCAGTCTGCACCACAAAATGCTGCCCATACAAGTATGGTTCCAATTCCTTTAGGGCCCACACTATGGCAAGACACTCCTTTTCCACCGTGGAGTACGCTTGCTCCCTGGAATTAACTTTTTACTCAGGTAGTCTATTGGGTGATCCCTCCCTTGGCTGGATGTCTGACTCAGTACGGCCCCAATACCTGCATCCAAGGCATCAGTCTGAACTATAAAAGGTTTGCTTTATTCAGGACTTGTCAAAACAAGCACTGCACAGTGCCTCCTTTAGTTTGGAAAAGGCTTCCTCACAGGCTGGGCCCCAGGTAATTTTCTTGGGCATCCTTTTCTTTGTCAGGTCAGATAGGGGAGCAGCTAGGGCACTGTAATTGGGTACAAATTTTCTATAGTACCCTGCTGTCCCCAGAAAACGCCTGACCTGCTTCTGAGTTTCTGGTCTGGGCCAGGCCTGGATTACCTCTATTTTTATTTGGTTAGGATGGAGCTGTCCCTGGCCTACTACATGCCTGAGGTATGCCACTTCTCCCATGGCCACCTGGCACTTCTCGGCTTTGACAGTAAGCCCAGTCCTCTGTATCCTGCCCAGCACTTCCTTAAGGTGGGATAGGTGTTCCTCCCAGCTGGTACTAAAGATGGCAATGTCATCCAGGTACGCCATGGCGTACTCCTCAGCACCATTTAACACCTGGTTCACCAACCTTTGGAAAGTGGCTGGGGTGTTCTTCATTCCAAAAGACATTACTTTAAACTCAAATAAGCCTATTGGAGTGATAAAGGCCGACCTCTCCCTAACTATGTCTGTCAATTCTACCTGTTAATACCCCTTGGTCAGGTCAATGGTCATAAGGTAGGTCACCCCTCCCAACTTGTCCAGGAGTTCGTCTGTCCATGGCATCGGGTTGGCGACTGACTTCGTGACTGCATTCAGTCCACGATAGTCCACACAGAAATGAATAGAGTCATCTGGCATGGGTACAAGGACTATGGGTGAGGGGCAGGGACTTTGGGTTCTCTGGATTTCCCCTAAATCCAGCATCTCCTCCATTTCCCTCCTAATGTCCTTCTGGACAGCCTCTGACACCAAATATGCTGTCCGCTGTATGGGCGTCTGTGTCTCTGTCTCCAAATTGTGTGTCGTTAAGGAGGTTAGTCCAGACATGGCGCTAAACAAGGGGGCAAAGTCTGCTAAAACCTCCCTTACTTCCTGGATCTGGCCCGGGTTCAGCTGGGGAGACAATTTTACTGCCTCCACAGATGACTCCCGTTTACTCTCTTTCAGCAAGTCCAGAAGGGGGTCTCCTTCGTCCGTCCCCTCCCCATGACTACACACTGCAAATACCATGTCAGCCCTATTTCCATATGGCTTCATGTTGACATGTTATATCCTTTCTGTCTGTCTTCGGTCAGGTAACTCCACAATGTAGTTCACGTCATTTACCTTCCTAACCACTTTGTACGGTCCTGCCCACTCAGCTTGCAGCTTATCTTTCCAGACCAGAATAAGGATCATCACTTCCTGACCTACCATGTACAAGCGAACTCTGGCTCTGCGGTCGTACCACACTTTTTGTTTCTGTTGGGCAGCTGCTGGGTTGCTCTGGGCTGTCCCCATAAGCTCCTTCAGCCTTTTCCTAAACCTAAGGACGTAATCCACGATGGGAGTTCCCTGGGTGGCGTGCTTGCCTTCCCAGTCCTCCCAGATCAAGTCTAGGGGCCCCTGTACCCGGCGTCCATATAAGAGTTTGAAGGGGGAAAATCCTGTTGACTCTTGGGGCACCTCTCTGTATGCAAACAACAGGTGGGGAAGGTATTTCTCCCAGTTCCTCCCATGCTGTTCAGCAAATGCCTGCAGCATTGACTTTATGGTACCCTTGAATCGTTTCACAAGCCCATTGGCTTGTGGGTAATATGGTGTCATGCATCTCTGCACCACTTCACACTTCTTCCATAAACATTTCTTCAGGTCCGACATGAAGGAACCCCCTCGATCGGTGATTACCTCCTGCGGAAACCCAGCACAGGAGAAAATCCCAAATAAGGCATCTGCCACTTTGTCTGTCCTCAGCGAGGATAGGGTGACTGCCTCTGGGTACCGGGTGGCATAATCCACCACAGTCAGGATGAATCTCTTCCCTGAGGAGCTGGGGGTATTTAAATGCCCCACAATATCCATTTCCACCCTCTGGAATGGCTCCTCCACTATGGGCAATGGAATCAGGGCAGCTTATGTTTTCTTGCCCGCCTTCCCTATTTCTTGGCAGCGGTGACAAGACCTGCAATACTCCTTCACCTGCTGGGTGAAGTTAGACCAGTAGAAATTCTGGACTAACCACTGCGTAGTGTGCATGATTCCCAGATGACCAGACAAGGGAATATCATGGGCAATCTTGAGCAACTGCTCACGATAACCCTGGGGAACGACAAGCTCCCTGCCTAGAATCTCTCCCTCTGTCTGCACAGCCTGAGTATACATAAGTCCATTTTCCCAATAAACCTTATGTCTGCTATCACCTCCCTGTGTTCCATCAGAGTCTGCCCAGGTCCTCAGCTTCTGTCAACTAGGGTCACTCCTCTGATCAGCTGTAAACCCCTCATACAGTCCCAAGTCATGGGACAGGTCCCCTTTAGTTGCTGAACTAGGGTCCCTAGCACTAGCGTCAGGGCCCTCAGGATCACTGTCAATCCCAACCCTCTGACAAGGGGTCACCTCTCCCTCTTAGGAGTAACTCTATGTAGCTGTGTGGTTACTTGCTGCTGGGGAAATTTCTACCCCCTTTTTATCAGTCTCCCCATCTGAAGACACAGGCTGGGGAACCAGCCTCTCAGTGGTTTCCACAGTGGTTTCTGTGGGGTTCAGGGAACTACAATTTTCCCTTGCCACTTGGCTATGTGTAACTGTACATACCATCCCCTGTTGGAGATTGTTGCCCAGGATCACATCCACTGCTAATGTGTTGGCTACAGCCACCTGTTCCACAGTTCCCCCTGTTTCACCCCAGTCCAGGAGATCACTGGCCAGTGGCAATGGTTTCTCTTCACCAGTGAACCCTTGGACAGTGACCTATTTATTAGATATAAGCTGACCAGGCTGTACCAGATTCCCCTCTACCAATGTCAGGGATGCCCCTGTGTCCCTTAGCCCCTGTGTCTGTACACCATTCACCATGACTGGGTGCATGTGATCCCTCATGTTCACTGGCATGCTTCTAGGGACATACAAACAACTCACTTCTTTTCTAGCACCCGGTTGTGTATTACGGCTCACCTTTTTGGGACACTGTCTGGCAATATGCCCAGTTTCCTTACACAACCAACATTCAGTTCTTCTCTCAGAGAAATATTTTCTCCAAAACCTGGGGCTAACCGGTTTCGGTGGAGGCAGTGAGGGTTTTAGCTGCCCTGAAGGCATACTTTTCCCTTTCTGTGCTGCCACACCCTCTCCATTTGCTCTCAGAGCAGGTCTGCTCTTGACATAGCAGTCTGAGAGTTCAGCAGCCTCTTGCACTGTTTCTGGATCTCGGTCTTCTAGCCAGGTTTTTAGCTCTGCTGGGCATGCCCAATAAAACTGTTCTAAGAAAATCACAGTTTCAATTATATCAACAGAGTTTGCCTCAATTCCTTCCCACCAACATTTTAAAATCTGACGTTGTTTCATGGCTAGCTCCTCGTAGCTCATATCAGGGCTTCTCCTGAGCTTACGGAATTTATCTTTGTATGATTCAGCAGTTAATTCAAACTTTTTTAAAAGTGCAGTTTTTGGCTTGCTGTAATCATTGATGTCCTCATTGCCCATTTGACCCAATGCATCCTGAGCTTTCCCAGTAAGTAGCGGGGATAGCTGGAAACTCCAGGACTCTCTAGGAATTTTAGCCTGAACACAAACTTTTTCAAAAGAATTTAAAAAGGCATCCGTATCTTCCCCCTCTTTAAACTCGGCTATTAATTTGGAGTTCAATTTGTAAGCCAGTCCTGCAGTCCCAGTTAAACCCAAGCCACTTACCTGCTCTGGTGCCTCTGGTCGGAGTCGTATCTTCTCCAGTTCATGTTGCCCCTTGCACTCCTGCTCCTCACAGTCTGTGTCTCGGCATTTTCATTCTCTCTTCTCTGCAGCTCGCTGGCACTCACGCTCCTCACGGTCTGCCTCCCTCTGTCACTCTGCCTCTCGCTGTTCCCTCTCTGTCTCTCAGTGTTCCCATTCTGCCTCTTAGTTCTCTCGCTCCCTCTTCTCCTGGAAATCCAGCTCCATCCTGCGCAACTCTATTTGTTGCCTGAGTACCTCTGGATTCAGGATACTGGTGACCTTCCCCTGCTGCTGTGACCCTTCACTGACAGTGGCCCTGCTGTCCTTTTCAGTCACGGTCAGTGACTCGCTGCTCTGGGTATCTGCTACCATCAGGGCATCTATGAGGTTCGGGTTTTTGGCTGTCACCTCGAACGGGACTCCTCTGTCCCCGCACAACTGCTTCAAGTAATCCATAGTGTGCCTGCTGTAGTCGGAAGCCATCTTTCCTAACTACTACTACTCTGACTGGCTCTTAGAAAAAAAAATAAAATGGGTAGGAACTTGACTGCATTCCAAGGGATATAGTTCTGTTCCCTTTTTTAAATAAAACACTGCTTTTCTTATTCAAAGTGAGCTGAACAGTCTCAAGCTGACACACTGAACAATAAAACTTATACCACCAAACTTTATATGCCACTGCTGCCAACCAATCTGTCACAAACCACTCAGGAGGTTAGCCCTCTACTCCCAAAGTACCAACCTCTGAGCATAGAATTGTGAACAGTGTAACAGAACAAGGTAACCCTCTTGTCTGTTTTGTGGGTTCGAGTCACCTTAGTCCCAAGTTCTGGAGGGATTCAAACTGATAACCTCTTGTTAGCGTACCCAATTGTCAGGCTCAGGTAATTCTGTCTTCAGGGGGCCAGATATCTTTGCCTATGGGCACCTAACCAGGTATTACAAAATGAACCCTTAGAACTCTGTGCAAGACCTAGAGAACTCTTACCTGTTTGCCAGTTTGGTACCATAATAAGCTCATGCACAGTGTCAACTATAACCATCTAAGCTTCACTTATAAAAAAAGAAGTCTCAAGGCACACCAGGCAGTTTCTGTTTTTAAAATATATATCTTTACTTTAAATAGGTAAAATAGGAAAACAGTAAATACAGAACAAGGTATCCCAACACGTACAATCTTAAAAACAAAACAGGTTTAAAAGTGCAAATTCCTACAACACATACACTCACACTGGTCTTATCTAAGGTCTTCTTACTTTCTTAATCTTTCAGTGCTTCAATGTTCCTCTTTTCTCAGTCAGAAAAAGAATGTCTCTGTGTAAGGTCTGCTCAGTATATTTTTGAAAGCAGTCTTGAGCCGGCCTTCTCTCTTAGGTCACCTAACTCCACCTTTGTGTATTAAAATTTATAATTCATAACACAGGATGTCCTACTAAGATATTTAAAAAAATAATAGGTGACATAAATGATTCTCCTCTCTCCATGTGACCTCCCCCAGGCCAGTGTGTGATCTGCTTCACACGGGCATCAAAGACTCTTTGATGTAATTCCTGGCTTCCTGGGACAACGGTCCAAACAAATGCATATTGGACTTCCCCATTTAGTCTGGGACCTGCTTCCCACAGACACCAAAGTCTCTTTGATGTAATCACTGGCTATCTTGGGAGACACCCCAACACATGCCTATTCTCCTTCCTCCATGACACCTAGTGCAAATCAAAGGATTTCCCTGAGGACGTCATGAATGGATATTTTATTTCCTGGGCTTCAAAGGAAACTTAACAAAGTAATTGCATTTCAGATATCTGCAGTTTAAACTACCTCCTGTACTTTGAACTTATCACTGGGGGGGTTTTGATGTGTCAATTTCAGCAAGACAGCATTTTCTCCTGACAGACACTCCCTTACATATTTTATATTGCAGAAAAAATATCACATTGAAATCAGAACCAGCAGTCCACGTGCCACAATTGGCAGTAATGTGTAGGCTGCCAGGTCCCACCTCAGACCTGAGGCAATCGCCTCAGAGCTGGCAGCTCACCTTAGAGCTACAGGGGGAAACTGAGTCCTGTCAGAGGAGGATAAAAACCTGTATGGAAAACAAATAAATAAATCACTGGCACTAATGTGTGAGTTGCCAGGGCTCACCCCTGAGCTGGGGGGGGGCTCACCTCAGAGCTAGGGGCGGGCGGATTGAGTCCTATCAGAGGAGACAAAAAACCTGTATGAAAAATAAATAAGTCACAGGTAGTAATGCGTGAGCTGCCAGGGTCCACATCAGAGCGGGGGGATCGAGCCCTGTCAGAACAGAATAAAAACCGGTATGGTAAATAAATAAATACATCACTGGTAGTAATGTGTGAGCTGCCAGGTCCCACCTCAGTGCTGGGGGGGGGGACTTACCTCAGAGCTGGTTGGGGGAGATTGAGTCCTGTCAGAGTAAGATAAAACCTGTATGGAAAATAAACAAATAAGTCACTTGTAGTAATGTGTGAGCTGCCAGGGCCCACCTCAGAAATGGGTGTGGGAGACTCACCTCAGAGGTGGGGGGGACAGAGTCCAGTCACAGGAGGATAAAAACCTGTATTTAAAATAAACAAATAAGTCTCTGTTAGTAATGTGTGAGCTGCCAGGGCCCACCTCAGAGCAGGGGGCGATGGGGGGTGGAGTCCTGTTAGAGGAGGATAAAAACCTGTATGGAAAATAAATAAGACACTGGTAGCGATGTGTGAGCTGCCAGGGCCCACCTCAGAGCTGGGGGGAGCTTACATCCAAGATGGGAGAGGCAAAGTCCTGTCAGAGAAGGATAAAAACCTTTATGGAAAATGAATAAATAAGTCATTGGTAGTAATGTGTGAGGTGCCAGGGCCCAACTCAGAGCTAGGGGAAGGGGTCACCTCGGAGCTGGGAAAGAATCGAGTCCTGTCAGAGGAGGATAAAAACCTGTATGGAAAATAAATATGTCACTGGCAGTAATGTGTGGGCTGCCAGGGCCCACCTCAGACCTGGGGCAATCGCCTCAGAGCTGGGGGCTCACCTTAGAGCTACAGGGGGAGACTGAGTCCTGTCAGAAGAGGATAAAAACCTGTATGGAAAACAAATAAACAAGTCACTGGCACTAATGTGTGAGCTGCCTGGGCCCACAAGTGAGCTGGGGGTTCTCACCTCAGAGCTGGGGGCAGGGGGGATCGAGTCCTGTCAGAAGAGACAAATAACCTATATGAAAAATAAATAAGTCACAGGAAGTAAAGTATGAGCTGCCAGGGCCCACCTCAGAGCTGGGGTGGAATTGAGTCCTGTCTGAGGTGGATAAAAACCCATATGGAGAATAAATAAAAACTACCTGGTAGTAATATATGAGCTGCCAGGGCCCACCTCAGAGCTGGGAAGGGGCTCACCTCCAAGCTGGGGGGAGAGACAGAGTCCTGTCAGAGGAGGAGAAAAACCTGTGTGGAAAATAAATAAGTCACTGGTTGTAATGTGTGAGCTGCTACAGCCCACCTCAGAGCTGGGGGAGGGCTCACATCAGAGCTGGGGTGGGGAGCGAGTCCTGTTACAGGAGGATAAAAACCTGTATGGAGAATAAGTAAATAAGTTGCATGTAGTAATGTGTGAGCTGCCAGGGCTCACATCAGGGCTGGCGGTGGGGTGGGGATTACCTCAGAGCTGGGGGGAAATAGAGTCCTGTCAGAGAATGATAAAAACCTATATGGAAAATAAACAAATAAGTCACAGGTAGTAATACGTAAGCTGCCAAGGCCCACATCGGAGCTGGTGGGGATCAAGCCCTGTCAGAGGAGAATAAAAACCTGTATGAAAAAAAAAGTCACTGGTAGTAATACATGAGGTGCTAGGGCACACCTCAGAGCTGGGGAGGAGGGGGGGCTCACCTCAGACCTGGGGGGCAGATTGAGTCCTGTTAGAGAAGGATAAAATCCTGTATAAAAAATAAATAAGTAAGTCAGAGGTGGTAATGTGTGAGCTGCCAGAGCCCACCAGAGAGCTTGGGGGGATTACTTCAGAGCTTGGGGGGGAGATCGAGTCCTGTCACAGGAAGATAGAAACCTATATGGAAAATAAATAAATACATCACTGGTAGTAATGTGTGAGCTGCCAGGGCCCTCCTCAGTGCTGGGGGGCTCACCTCAGAAGTGGTTGGGGGAGTTTGAGTCCTGTCAGAGGAGGATAAAATCCTGTATGGAAAATAAATAAATAACTCACTGGTAGTAATGCGTGAGCTGCCAGAGTCCAACCTTAGAGCTTGAGGCGGAGGACACCTCTCACAGCGAAGTGATTGAGTCGTGTCAGGAGGATTAAAACCTATATGGAAAATAAACAAACAAGTCACTGGTAGTAATGTGAAAGTTGCAAGGGCCCACCCTGATCTTGAGGTGGGGCCCAACTCAGTGGTGGGGGACCTAGTCCTGTCACAGAAGGATAAAAACTGTGTGGAAAATAAACAAATTAGTCACTGGTAGTAATGTGTGAGCTGCCAGTTCTTACCTCAGATCTGGGGGTGGGGGCTCACCTCAGAGGTGGGGGGGGGCAGGACCGAGTCCTGTCACAGGAGGATAAAAACCTGTATGGAAAATAAACAAATAAGTAACTGGTAGTAATATGTGAGCTGCCAGATCCCACTGGAGAGCGGCTGTGGGATCACTTCTGAGCTAGGGGGGAGATCGAGTCCTGTCACAGGAAGGTAAAAACCTGTTTGATCGACTTACACACACTTGTGACCTGTACACTCGGGCAGAATGGCTACCTCTCATCAGCCGGATACAGTATCAAACCTGCCTCTTAGCCAAAAAAGTCCTCCTCTGGGTCATGCCCCCGGGCATTGAAAAGCTTCTCACTGACCACCACAGCACCCAGAGTACTCGAAGTTCGCAACAACTAACTTTCCTTGTCCCCAGATGCTGGATTACCATGGGCCAGAGGACCTTTGCCCACAGAGCACCACAGTGGTACAATACTCTCAACAAAGAAACTCTTACTGTTGTTGCTCTCGGCCCTTTTAAGAGACAACTCCGACTTCATCTCATTTCAAGCAGTCATTGTGACTGCCTCGCCTAATCAGGGGCCCACCGTTCACCGACCTCCACTTCAGTCTTGATAGCTATCTCTCCCCGCCTTGCCCCCTTCTACCTGCCTACCCTTGCCCTCTCCTTTCCTCCCCTGGCATTTCTGACTTTTATCCTTCCCTTCCCTCCCTTAGAGCTCTTACCTCACCCTCCACCCTCTGACAATGGCCTTCCGGCCTGCATACCCCCTTCCCTCTCACCTGCAGTGCTTATTTCCAAGATTGCCCTTGGCTGGTATGTCATGCTACCTTACATTTGGCACATTTTGAATTACTGGAATTTCCTAAGCCTCAAGTCTCCTACTTCTTGTTATTGTGTAACTATGTATTATTATGTTGACCTTTGTATGTATGTATACCCCCCATTCCTTCGACGTGGAACCTTTGTAAACGAGCAGTTCCTGCTCAAAGGTATTTGTAATCTTAGATTTCAATAAAATAAAAAAATAAAAATAAATAAATAAATATGTCACTGGTAGTAATGTGTGAGCTGCCAGGTCCCGCCTCAGTGCTGGGGGGGGGCTTACCTCAGAGCTGGTTGGGATAGAGCTCGAGTCCTGTCAGAGTGAGGATAAAACCTTTAGGAAAAATAAACAAATATGTCACTTGTAGTAATGTGTGAGCTGCCAGGGCCCACTCCAGATCTGGGGTGGGGGCTCACCTCAGCGGTGGGGGACTGAGTCCCGCCACAGGAGGATAAAACCTGTATGGAAAATAAATAAATAAGTCACTGTTAGTAATGTGTGAGCTGCCAGAACCCACCTCAGAGCTGGGGTTGGGGGGGGGGAGTCCAGTTAGAGGAGGATGAAAACCTGTATGGAAAATAAATAAGTCACTGGTAGTAATGCGTGAGCTGCCAGGGCCCACGTTAGAGCTGGGGGGAAGCTAATTTCCGAGCTGGGGGTAGACAAAGTCCTGTCAGAGATGGATAAAAACCTTTATGGAAAATTAATAAATAAGTCACTGGTAGTAATGTGTGAGATGCCAGGGCCCACCTCAGAGCTAGGGGAAGGGGTCACCTCAGTGCTGGTGGGGGGAATTGAGTCCTGTCAGAGGAGGATAAAAACCTGTATGGAAAATAAATATGTCACTGGCAGTAATGTGTGGGCTGCCTGGGCCCACCTCAGACCTGCGGGCAATCGCCTCAGAGCTGGGGGCTCACCTTAGAGCTACAGAGGGAGACTGAGTCCTGTCAGAGGAGGATAAAAACCTGTATTGAAAACAAATAAACAAGTCACTGGCACTAATGTGTGAGCTGCCTGGGCCCACATGTGAGCTGGGGGTTTCTCACCTCAGAGCTGGGGACAGGGGGATCGAGTCCTGTCAGAGGACACAAAAAACCTATATGAAAAATAAATAAGTCACAGGAAGTAATGTGTGAGCTGCCAGGGCCCATCTCAGAGCTGGGGGAAATCGAGACCTGTCAGAGATGAATAAAAACCCATATGGAGAATAAATAATAAACTACCTGGTAGTAATACATGAGCTGCCAGGGCCTGCCTCAGAGCTGGGGAGGGGCTCACCTCAGAGCTGGGGGGGAGACAGAGTCCTGTCAGAGGAGGAGGAGAAAAACCTGTGTGGAAAATAAATAAGTCACTTGTAGTAATGTGTGCGCTGCCAGAACCCACCTCAGAGCTGGGGGAGGGCTCACATCAGAGCTGGGGTGGGGAGCGAGTCCTGTTACAGAAGGATAAAAACCTGTATGGAGAATAAGTAAATTAGTCGCAGGTAGTAATGTGTGAGCTGACAGGGCCCACATCAGGGCTGGGGGTAGGGTGGGGATTACCTCAGAGCTGGGGGGGGATGAAGTTCTGTTAGAGGATGATAAAAGCCTATATGGAAAATAAATAAATAAGTCACAGGTAGTAATGGGTAAGCTGCCGGGGCCCACATCGAAGCTGGGGGGGATCGAGCCCTATCAGAGGAGAATAAAAACCTGTATGAAAAATAAATAAATACGTCACTGGTAGTAATGCATGAGCTGCTAGGGCACACCTTAGAGCTTGGGGGGGGACTCATCTCAGACCTGGGGGCAGATCGAGTCCTGTCAGAGGAGGATAAAAACCTGTGTGGAAAATAAATAAATAAGTCAGAGGTGGTAATGTGCGAGCTGCCAGAACCCACTGGAGAGCTGTGGGGGATAACTTCAGAGTGGGGGAGATCGAGTCCTGTCAAAGGAAGATAGAAACTTGTATGGAAAATAAATAAATACGTCACTGGTAGTAATGTGTGAGCTGCCAGGGCCCACCTCAGTGCTGGGGGGGGCTCATCTAAGAAGTGGTTGGGTGAGCTTGAGTCCTGTCAGAGGAGGATAAAGACCTGTATGGAAAATAAACATATAAGTCACTGGTAGCAATGTGTGAGCTGCCAGAGCCCACTGGAGAGCGGTTGTGGGGATCACTTCAGAGCTGGGGTGGAGAGTGAGTCCTGTCAGAGGAAGATAAAAACCTGTTTGAAAAATAAACAAATACATCACTGGTAGTAATGTGTGAGCTGCCAGGTCCCACCTCAGTGTTGGGAGGGGCTTACCTCAGAGCTGGTTGGGGGGGGGCTCGAGTTCTGTCATAGTAGGATAAAATCTTCATGGAAAATAAACAAATAAGTCACCTGTAGTAATGTGTGAGCTGCCAGGGCCCACCTTAGATCTGCATGTGGGAGGTTCACCTCAGAGGTGGGGGGGAACCGAGTCCAGTCACAAAGGGATAAAAACCTGTATGGAAAATAAACAAATAAGTCACTGTTAGTAATGTGTGAACTGCCAGGGCCCACCTCAGAGCTGGGGGGGAGCTCACCTCTGAGCTGGGGGAGACAAAGTCCTGTCAGAGAAGGATAAAAACCTGTATGGAAAATGAATAAATAAGTCACTGGTAGTAATGTGCGAGGTGCCAGGGCCCGCCTCAGAGCTAGGGGAAGGGGTCACCTCGGAGCTGGGGGAGAATCGAGTCCTGTCAGAGGAGGAGAAAAACCTGTGTGGAAAATAAATAAGTCACTGGTAGTAATGTGTGAGCTGCCAGAACCCGCCTCAGAGCTGGAGGAGGGCTCACATCAGAGCTGGGGTGGGGAGCTAGTTCTGTTAGAGGAGGATAAAAACCTGTATGGAGAATAAATAAATAAGTCACAGGTAGTAATGTGTGAGCTACCAGGGCCCACATCAGGGCTGGGGGTGGCGTGGGTATTACCTCAGAGCTGGGGGGGGATGGAGTTCTGTCAGTGGATGATAAAAACCTATATGGAAAATAAATAAGTCACAGGTAGTAATGCATAAGCTGCCAGAGCCCACATCGGAGCTGGGGGGATCGAGCCCTGTCAGAGGAGAATAAAAACCTGTATGAAACTAAATAAATAAGTCACAGGTAGTAATGCATAAGCTGCCGGGGCCCACATCGAAGCTGGGGGGATCGAGCCCTGTCAGAGGAGAATAAAAACCTATATGGAAACTAAATAAATAAGTCACAGGTAGTAATGCATAAGCTGCCGGGGCCCACATCGAAGCTGGGGGGATCGAGCCCTGTCAGAGGAGAATAAAAACCTGTATGAAAACTAAATAAATAAGTCACAGGTAGTAATGCATAAGCTGCCAGAGCCCACATCGGAGCTGGGGGGATCGAGCCCTGTCAGAGGAGAATAAAAACCTGTATGAAAACTAAATAAATAAGTCACAGGTAGTAATGCATAAGCTGCCAGAGCCCACATCGGAGCTGGGGGGATCGAGCCCTGTCAGAGGAGAATAAAAACCTGTATGAAAACTAAATAAATATGTCACTGGTAGTAATGCATGAGCTGCTAGGGCACACCTCCGAGCTGGGGGGCAGATCGAGTCCTGTCAGAGGAGGATAAAAACCTGTGTGGAAAATAAATAAATAAGTCAGAGGTGGTAATGTGTGAGCTGCCAGAGCCCACTGGAGAGCTGGGAGGGTGGATAACTTCAGAGCTGGGGGGAGGAGAGATCGAGACCTGTCACAGGAAGATAGAAACCTGTATGGAAAATAAATAAATACGTCATTGGTAGTAATGTGTGAGCTGCCAGGGCCCTCCTCAGTGCTGGGGGGGGACTCATCTCAGAAGTGGTTTGGGGTAGCTTGAGTCCTGTCAGAGGAGGATAAAGACCTGTATGGCAAATGAATAAATAAATCGCTGGTAGTAATGTGTGAGCTGCCGGGGACTGCCTCAGAGCTAGGGTAAGGGGTCAACTCGGAGCTGGGGGGATTGAGCCCTGTCAGAAAAGAATGAAAATCTGTATGGTAAAAAAATAAATAAGTCTCTGGTAGTAATGCATGTGTAACCCCCCTAAAAATAGGGGTTCCTGAAAAGTCTTTCATGAGCTTGCCTAAATGCTCACTGGCAGGCTGATGTCCTGCGATTAGCAGTTAATTGTTATTGCCAAAGAGTGCCTGTGTAGCCTCTATGTACTGTCGCTTTAAGAGCTGCCTAGATTGCAGTAATAATTAATCTGGGAGGGGGCTGAGTGTTGTCATGCTCAAGTCCTGCCTGGGCTGCCAGGTAATCGCTTCGTTTCTGCCATTGCTAATTGCGCTGAGGGAGCCCAGTTAATAGATATAACTGTTTGCTGATTATTCATTAGAGTAGAAACAATAATGTAATTTGTCTAACCTGCCTTCTTTACAGCAAGTACTGTTTTGTTGATCCCCACCATTTTGGCCCGGAACTGCTGAATTGGACCAATCAGTCTGGTGGGACCTAAAATGGAGCTGGACTACAGGAGCTGTCTGGAGTCAAAAGCTGTAGAAATTGTAGTTTTGGGCTTTTGGCACCTTTTTGCACCTCAAGGGGGAGCCTTTGTTGTGACTTACAGACAGATCAGCCAACCAAATCTTTTGGATCTGAGGGAAATCCACAAGCTGCCTGCTGTTTCTGTCAGTTCTGAGCTGGGAAATGAAATGAGAACAGCTCAAGTGATTTGGGCAGTATTTCTGTGTAGTTTTGCATGGGAGAACTGTGAAAGGGCTGAGTTTTGGCCTGCATGTCTGCCTGCTGCCCCTGAGAGGGAGAGAAGAGAAGAGAATGATTTTGGACTAAATCCAAGTTTGTGTGAACAAAGTAAGCCACTGACTTTTTACCAGGTTCATACCTGAAGAAGACCGAAGATTTTGTTGAATGCGATCTGCCTGTCAGGATTTTCAGCTGCTTTTGAAACCTCGGTTTGTGCAGAGACTTTGCTATGTGACCGGAGAGTGGTTTGCCTGGTACAGTAGAATTTTTTTTACATATAAATGTGCTGTGTATTGAAAGTGGGTCGTGGGTCCCTCACTGTGTAAACTGTGTTCTGCTTGCTGGAAGCTGTATCCAACCCAAAACGGACAGTATCCGAATTTGTCTCCATTTGGCCTGGGCCTTGCCACACTGGCCCAGCCAGACTACCCACTGCACAGAGAAAGCCATCGAAGAGACACCTGCCAGGGGATCAGCCCCCTGCTCCATGCTTGAACAGGAATGATGCCTCGGCGATTCGTGTGGGCCCTGCTTCTCCTGGCACTCCAGATTAACCACCTGCTGTCTTTTTTTTTTTTTTAACTTTAATCTTTATTCAAGCTCTGCAGTAATTTAATTACAGTTTTAAGAATCACAGGTACAGACTTAGCATGATATATACAGTCATGACACACTTCATTATTGTTCAGGTTGTGTGTACAACTGAAAGTCTCTATAGCCACAATCGAAGAAAAACACCCAGTAACCTCCCTCAGTCGCATCCCCTTTTCCCTTTGGCCTGCAAGAGGCCTACTTCTGGTAAATAGCAATGCTTAGACTTAAATTTTACAAACACCCAAGCCCAGGAAGGGAAACCCTGCTCCTCCTCAAATTTCTGCCGTTGTTGTTTCAGTTAGCTGTTGCCAAATTATCCACCTGGACCATCTTTGGACAAAAAGAGGAGTCTTCTGGTTTATTTTGAAGGTGAGCTCCTCCAGCTCAGTAAGGCCTTTAATAATCAATATCCAGTCTTGTTTTTGTGGTACTGATGAGCTGAGCCAGGTTCTAGTTATTGCTTTAAGGGCGGCTGTTGTTAAAATTGCCCAAAGGTACTGCAAATCTGGTCCTTGAGCTCCTGTGGGGGAACCCCCAAGATCATTTCAATCCAATTCAGTTGCTGGGTAATGGCTAGTATTTCTTTTATTGCTGATATAATGTCAGCCCAGAACCTAGTAAGCCTGGGGCATGCCCAGAGAATATGTAACTAGCCTGCACTATCTTCCCCACAGTCTCTCCAACAACCGGCCGGCAGGGATGGGTTTCTTCTATTTAGCATCTCAGGAGTATAAAAGAAACTGATCCGCACCTTCCAGGCAAATTCTTGCCAGAGAGATGATCTGGTTGCTAGCTTGACTATATCAAAAATCAATTTCCAATTGAGGGGTGGAAAACCAGGCCCTGCCTACTCCTGTTTTTAATTTTTATAAGAGGGTCTGACTTTATGGTCCCCAAGGCCTTATATAGGGCTGAAATCTGTCCCTTCTGATCTATTGATGTCTTTATTTATTGAATGGCCTCCAGAAGAGGAACTGCCCTCTCCGGGTCCATCACTCTCCTCTGGAGGAAATTTATATATGTTCGTACCTGAAGGAACCTGAAATGGTCTGTGTTCCTTAGGCCATATCTATTCTTCAGGGAGTCGAAGTCCAAGAGCAAGGCCCCCTGGGTGAACTGTCCAAAGTAAGTCAGGCCCATCCTAGTCCAGTGTCTATAAGTAAGGTCAATACGGTTTGGAGGAAAGTCTTCAGCCCAGGCTAGTTTTTTGAGAGACCACAGTGAAGGTAGCAATTTATATTTCGCCATAGTCTATGTACCGAGCGGAGGGTCTCGCCTACTGAATTTAACCTGGGCATAGAATGATGGCGAGTCAACAAAGGGGTCACCACTCGGACTTCGAGAGGTAACCGCTCCCCCCCCCATTTCCCTCCAACCCGAGGTGGAGCTGGGACCGGACCACTGAAGAGACTGTTTCAGTTGCACCACGAGGAAATAGTCCTCCAAATTGGGTAGAGATCTACCCCCAGCTTCCCGCCAGGTCTGTAATGTTTTCAGTCTGATTCTTGGTCTCTTGTTTGACCAGATGAATCTGGAAATCATCTTGTTCCAGACCAGAAATATAGATTTGTGGATATGGAGGGGTATGCATTGAAACAAATACAGAAATTTAGGTAATACATTCATGGTTATAGCTTGAATTCTAGCATACATAGGGAGATTAATCAGGGGCCACTTCTCAAAATCTCTCTTCAGGGAGTTGGTTAGGGGAGTGTAGTTTGCTTTGGACAACTTGGATGAGTGTTTAGTAATGTGAATTCCTAGGTATTACATCCCCTCAGCTGCCCAGTTCAAGGGAAAGAGTTGGCAAATGCTCTCAGGAGGGTCAAAGAAGAAGCTCAGTACTTCCATTTTCAATTTATTCAGAGAGTAGCCTAAGTGCTTCCCAAAGTTCTCCAAGATGGGCCATACTTGTTCTACAGATTTATGTGGCTGGGATAGTGACAGCAGTATATCATCAGCATACAAGATTTTCTTCTGGACACCCCCCACCTCTATTCCCGTCACTTCCTGTGCCCTTCTGATAGCCTCAGCCAGAGGCTCAATATACAGGGCAAAGAGGAGGGGGGAAGGGGGCAGCCCAGGCGGGTGCCCCTGCCCAGGTGAAACCTCTCAGAGAAGCCCCCATTAACTCTGACATATGCCTGAGGTCCTGTGTATAGGGATCTCATGGTTTCAGTGAAAGATTCAGGGAACCCCCTATGTTCAAGGACCAGAAACAGAAAGTCCCATGAGACCCTATCAAAGGCCTTTTCGGCATCTAGACTCAACAGGCAGGCGGGAGTCCGGGTTCGTTGAATCTTGTCTACCATGTCCAGGGCAGAACGCACACTGTCAGGTGCTTGTCGACCCATCACGAAGCCTGATTGGTCTGGTTGTATTAACTCTGGAAGTATGGGATTAATTCTCGAGGCTATTATGGAAGTAAAGGTCATATAGTCCTGATTTAATAGGGATATGGGGCAATAAGATTCACACTTCGAGGGGTCTTCACCCTCTTTATGTATGATTGTAATGGTTGCATATTGCCATGAAGGAGGGGGAGGTCCACCTTCAGACCAAATACTTGAAAAGGCCTTGTGGAGGAGGGGCACTACCTCCGGGAGCCAGGATTTTATAGAATTCGGGACCGAACCCATCTGGACCTGGACACTTGGCTGGCTTAAGCTTTTTGATTGAGGAGATGATTTATTCCTGAGTAATGGGCCTATTTAAAGTTTGGGCTATATCTGGGGGCAAGGAGGGAAGTGGAATGGAATTTAAGTAATCAAGTTTGTCTTGCTTAGAGGTGGTCTTCGTCGGCCTATATAGGTTGGAATAATACTCCACAAATGATTTGGCTATCTGGGTAGTTTGTCTGACTAGTTGGCCTGTGTGAGGTGAGACTATTTTGGTTATTGCAGCTTTGGCTGCAAAATGTCGCAACCTGTGTGCTAAAAGTTTGGTACCTCGGGGCCCGCTCTCATAGTACCTTTGTTTTAAATAAAATAAAGCTTTTTCTACCTCTATTTTTTTGGATGTTATGTAGTGACTCACTACACTTTTGTAGTTCCTTTTCCCTGGGTTCCTCCCACTTAATCTTCTGGGCATCCTCAAGCTCTTTAATCTGTGATATTAATTTCTGTTGGTTTTGCTTTAGTTCCTGCTTTTTGTGGGATGTTATTGCTATAATTTTGCCTCTGAGAGAGGCTTTGATGGTATCCCATAATATCTGTGGTGAGACCTCTTGTTTCATGTTTTCATCTAGGGTGACCTTCAGGAAATCTCTAAGTTCCTTCAGAGCTCCTTCGTCCTGAAGTACGGATCTATTCAGTCTCCAGTGCGTTGCTCATTTAGACAGTCCCAGCTCCACCTCTAAGAAGATGGGGTTGTGATCTGAAAGGACGGATGTGCCCACTCATGTAGATGTAAATCTATTCAAGTCTCCCTTAACGGTGAAAAACATATCCAACCGGGAAAAAACCCTGAACCTAGGGGAGAAACATGTATACTCCCGTGCCTTGGGATATTTCTCCCTCCAGATGTCACACAGGCCCATCTGCTGTAGCTGGATTCTAAGAGATCGAGCTTTAGCTGCATCTAGTTTTGGTATCTGGGAGGTTGAGTCTAGGGCCCTATTTATAACTATATTCCAATCACCCCCCATTATTAGTACTCCTCTAGCCTTTTCTGCAACCAACTGTAAAATATTCGAGTATACTCTGAATGGGGAGCCTGGGGGGACATAAATATTGACTAAAGTTATTGCTGTATCTTGGATGGTCCCCACCACAATAATAAACCTAGCTTCTGGATCCTCTATCACTTCCTGTTGTTGAAACTGTAGCTTTGCTGACAGTAATATTGCAACTCCCCTCTTTCTACCCTCTGGGAGAGAAGACGCGTATATAACTGGAAAGGACTTAGACTTAAGTTTCTGAGCTTCTTGAGGAGAGAGATGGGTCTCCTGCAAAAAGACATCCTCACAACCCTGAGATGCAATAAAATGTTGAATCCTCTTCCTCTTCACTGGGCATGACGACCCGTTTACATTCAGGGACAAGAACTTGGTAGTATAGCTAGCCATGTTCTTTCCATCCAAAGAAAACATTCCTTTTCTGTAACATGGATTCTTCTTGCAATGACAATTTATGTATGTGACAAGTCTGCAGAGCTTTTCTTATAAAATAGTAACCTTTGACACAACAACATGAATAACTTTTAACTGTTTTAAAACAACTAAACACTTGCTCCGGCTTCATTTGATTTTGAGCCATAAGCTGACTTGAATGATGAGTTACCTCAGCCGAGACTCCTCTTGGCCTGGTTACCCAGACTTTGTTGAAACGACTTCCAAGGAGAGGCTGGCCGACGTTTGCCAGTGAAGGGGTGTCTGAAATAGCAGAACAGTGTAGAGCACTCAGAAGTACAATGAGTGTTCTCCGCAGGGTCACGGTATAACCAGGAGTGTAGACCCTTCCCCTTCTGTCAGCATTAGTCTGCATAACTACAGAAAAAATGAAACCCCATGTGCCCACTGCTCATCCGCCCGAACTTACAAAGCAGAAAGACCATGAGGGAGAAGAGATATCTCACCTCGAGGAATGTTTATAATTGGCCCCAGTTTATATTTCTGTACTAGACCATCACTGTTATTATTCCCAGCCCTTCCTGTTCTAAGTATTCCCCTCAACCCTCCCTACCTTTGTATCATGTGTTCCCTCCATGAGGGAAAGTCAGCCGGACTGCTGCACCCCGCTGTGTTCCAGACTTTCACGGCAGGGGGTCCCCATCAACCAGGCTCCGGAACCCAACGAGCAGTTAAGCAAAACCATCTGGAGGGGGTGTAGTTCAGTCTGGTGCTGGGAGGGTCTAATCGTTTGTATGACATTCTCGAGCCCAGCTGAAGACACAGTCCCAGATCACCCTCTGGCCGGAATAACAGTCGGGACTGAGGTCAGGGATTCGGAGCAGCAACAAACCTAACTGATCAAGAGGTGCAGTCGCACAGGCTCCTCATTTATGAAGAGCTCAGTTGACTTAGGAGTCCAGATGCCCACTCCCCCCCCATGGCTGATCCCCAAGGCTTAAACTACATTCATCTATATGGGGCGCATCTGTGTTCATATGGAGGGATTACACGCTCCAGGGGGTAAAAAAAAAAAGGGGGGTCTCGAGGAATCAGAGGAGGTGTACCATGGCCCACGAGCTCCCTATGGTGAGCCCCTCCCATCCTAGCGGTTGCTCTGTAGGTCAAGGCCTGAGCCTGTCCCCCCATGGGGAGCCCAGGCCTCGACCACGCTCCATACCCCAACCGGGGACTCCAACGCCGAAGGGGGGTTGCCGCCCTCCACACCATATCATGAACCCCTCCAAACCCCTTTCTTCTCCCGAACTCTCCCGACATCAAACCAAAACAAGTATCTCAGATGAGTGGAACCAAAACAAACTAAACAGCAGCACCTTGGAACATCGTTAGGTGTCATGGAGTACCACTCCAAGAGCTCCCTGACCACCAAATATAACCAGTTTTGGCAATATTCCCCAGGCGGACCCCAACAAACTCAGGAAGCCATTCCAGGGAAGAACATAAATGCACTGCCAGTCAGAGGTGTCCGTGTTGGCGTTTCCTACTCCTCCCGGAGACTCCAACCCCTCACCCCCCCAAGACCGACGAAGCAACAACTGAGAGTAAATACAAACATTTTGAGCCTAAATAGCTCACCAAGCCCGTCAAACTGACTCCATTAAGTTTATAAAGTCCCCATCCCCCCGGGGCGATGAGCCTAGTCAAGACTGATCTGTGCTTCGATAAAACATAGTTCACTATGTCCTTGAATACAAGCACCAGGTAGAAAGGCATTGAGTAATACAGTGATCAAGTCACCGTCTCCAGGTAAAATTACTCACTGTGGACCCAGCACCTGGAAGGGGGGTGATCAGGACAGTCAGGAGAAAGTTACAGATGGGGGAGACCTCTAGGATGCAGCAAGGTCACATAGGTCCATCAGTCTCTGGGAGTGGATCGTGGGATATCTCGGACAGGAAGAGGCTTCCTCAGCATAATCCTCACTTCATTATAGCTTCAGGTGGTCGGGGAACATGAAGGGCCAGAGACCTCTGTTTCACTTGCAACCGATGCCAGTTTCAGGTGAGGAGCGCTTTTGTTTATCAGAGTGGGATCACCAAGCCTCCAAGCACTTCTCCGATATCTGCTCGCAGGGAGGTCTGTGCCTGTTGAGCCGAGGAACCCAGCCTGAGAATACCCTTCCTTACAACAGACCACGCCGATGCCAGTAAATCTCTTTCGAGCCTTTCTCTTGCTAGGGGTGGGGTAGCAATCCCCAGATCTTCCAGGTATGTAGAGGCAGAGAGAAGGTCTTTAAAGATTTTTGTACCTTGATCCGATGTGATCTTTAGCCTTGCTGGGAACAGTATTTTGGCCTTGATGTTTTTAGCTCTCAGTAACTTCACAATCGGCCAAATCACCCTCCGGGCTTCCTGGACCTCGGCCGAGTAGTCATTATCAACAGAAATCTTGTGGCCCTTGAAATACAAGGGGCTCTGTATCCATGCTTTTCGAAGCACTTCTTCTTTGCTGGCATATCTGGTGAATCGGACCACAAAAGATCGAGGCCTGGCCTCTAGATTGCTTGGTTTTGGGGACAGGGAACGATGCGCACGGTCAAGACTGAGGTCCAGGCCCTCGGGAAGATCTATAGCTGATCTGAGAAGACCCTGAATGAAGTTTATGGTATTGTTGGCTTTGTCCTCAAGCCCTTCGGGCACCCCATGGATCCTGAGATTTTGTCTCTGGTTTCTGCCTTCAGGGTCATTCAATTTATGTGTTAACTCGCAGTCCCGGGCTAGTAAATATAGCAAAAGTCGGTCTTGTCTGTCGGATTGCTCTGAGACCACTGAGAGGCAAAGTTCCATCTGGTCAGTTTTATGTTCTGTTCTGCCCAGATCGGTCCGAAGTTCAGAAAGAGTTCGATCTATTTTAGACACCCTGCGAGCTGTTTGTTTGATTGTTTTGGCAAGCTCACTCCCTGGAAGGCTGCCATGTGGCTTGGTCTGGATCATTTCCCCAGCGGCCTCCATCACGAACGGATTTTCTCCTTCCTCCTCCTGCAGGAGGACTTTTAACTTTTGCACCGGGGTTAAGTGCAGTTTCCCCACTTTGTTTCTTTTGAGTTTGGCTGGGGATGACATTCTTCTTAGGGCGATTAAACTGGATTATGTTCGGCGGGAGACAGAGCAAATGAATCAAGCCACCATGTCGGGTCCTGACATCACCGGAAGTCCACCACCTGCTGTCTTGATTTTCGTCTAGCCTGTGTCCAGTCTTGGGATTGTGAGCAATCATCAGGATAGCTCCCTGCAACAACAGCCTAATCTAAAAGTGTGTCATCTGATTGTCTTGTTGTTTTTCTTTTCACGAACTGAGCCCTCCGGCTCCGGATTACAAATAGTGTGTGTTGTGCATGTGGTTTTCTTCCATCACAGGGCCCCAACCAGCTGCAACATTCCTGACTAGCTCACCATTCTCCATCTAGGTACCCAGAGTGTGTGACTGTTTATGGACCCTGAAGTGCATGCATAACTGTTTGATTGATACAGTCTTTAAGCAAATTAAACTGATTATGTCCCTCCCTTGTTCAAGTCCCTTAAATAAATCAGATCTAAATCTCTTTTGCATTTACCCTGACTGTGGTTCCAGTTTGTGCAAGGGTACTGTACTGCTGTTATTTGCTGAGTCTAACCTTGTTTTACAGGGGGTCCCCAGAGCCAGGCCAGAGGAAAGCCCTGGTGTTAAGTGTAAACAGTGTGGGTACTTGTGTGGTGTATCGGGGTATTGTGAAAGTGATTATTGTGCATTGTTCCAGCCACTAGTAAGGAAAGAGGGGGGTTACAGTGTCCCAGAGGGCTGCGCCCAGGTTAGCTTGACCACTACCAACCCTGACCTCCTGGTGGAGGCACCCGTTTCAGAACTCAGGCCCCTTAACCTGCTACTAGCCAAGCAGGCAGGGGTAGTAGCCCTTGGGATAGTGCCACCTAGGGGTTACACATGAGCTGCCAGGGCACACTTCAGATCTGGGGGGGCTCACCTCAGACCTGGTGAGAGATTGAGTTCTGTCAGAGGAGGATGAAAACCTGTATGGAAAATAAATAAGTCATTTGCACTAATGTGTGAGCTGCCAGGGCCCACCTCAGAGCTGGGGGGGGCTTACTTCAGAGCTGGGTGTATCAAGTCCTGTCAGGGGAGGCTAAAAACCTGTATGGAAAATAAATAAATAAGTCACTGGTAGTAATGCATGAGCTGCCAGGGCCCACTTCAGTGCTTGGGTGGGGGGGTTGCTCATCTCAGAAGTGGGGGGGTGGACCATGTCCTGTCACAGGAAGATAAAAGCCTGTATGGGAAATAAATAGTCACTGGTAGTAATGTGTGAGCTGCCAGGGTCCACCTCAGAGCTGGGGAGCGGTTTACCTCAGAGCTGGGGGGATCATGTCCTGTGAGATAAAGATAATAACCTGGATGGAAAATAAATAAATAAGTCATTGGTAGTAATGCGTGAGCTTCAAGAGCCCTCCTCATAGCTGGGGTGGGGAGACCGAGTCTTGTCAGAGGAGGATAGAAACTGTAGTAGAAATTTCTGAGTTCATACTAGTATATCCTGTTACAGGGTTACAGAATGTCACTGAGGTTACTTGAGGTACATTTGTAGAAGCAGAAAGCAAAATAAAACTGGATAGAACTGGTTGGTACCAGCCTGAATAACAGGCTTGGACAAAATATAAGATAAAAACATGCTTGGGCAAAATATAAGATAACAGCACGTTGAGGCATTGAAGGCAGGCTATGCGTTGCTATGGTGTGAGTGAAACTCATTGTTTCCTCAGGTCAGCTCTGACCGAGCATATGTATCAAGCAGTATTGGGAAAGAAATGAAATAAGCAGTGGAAAAGTACCCATTCATTGGTATCAACTTGTTTTCTGTTACATTGGCATCGTCAGGCATCAAAACCATATTAGGAATGACAGCAATTTTGGAATAGAGATAGCAGTTCTTGAAATAAGATACTAGTTCATTGGAATTAGCAACACCTTGATAAAAGGTATAAAGTGATTGACTAATGAAACTCAGGGAGCCTTGCATGATTTTTGGAAGCAGACTCCATATGCATATGTAATAAACCGTTCTTTCTACTATGCGGTGGTCCTGAGTCTGATTTTAAACTAAAGTGTAAGAACATATATTTTTTCTTCGACAATTTGGCGTGATGGGCAGGATCAACGCATTTCGGACCTCAGTCGGCTGGTTGAGGACGCTTCCCAGGTCTCCCACTTGGAGAAGTCCTGGCGCTGGGGAACACTGAAGGAAAATCTCAAAGATACAGCCAGGGGAGATTGAAATGGGCGGCCCCGATCTTGACGGATTTTGTTTCCCTGGGCTCAGTGGCGCTGATCTGTAAGTACCTACCTTGTCTTTTTGCCTTGGGATGCTGCATATTATAAAGAATAAGTAAACAAGTAAATGGGGAAGTTTTGAGCCTGTTTTAATCGTATGAGACTTTAAGGCAGAAGGGAGACAGGGAAAACAGGGGGAACCTGCAAGAGAACTCTTAGGTGAGTTGAGCACCCCTAGCAAGATACCCTTAGGTGGGTTGAGCACCCTAGCAAGATACCCTTAAGTGGGTTGAGAAAGGGGACCCTAGCAAGATACCCTTAGGTGGGTTGAGCGCCCTGGCAAGATACCCTTAGGTGGGTTGAGCGCCCTAGCAAGATACCCTTAGGTGGGTTGAGCACCCTTGCAAGATACCCTTAGGTGGGTTGAGCACCCTCGCAAGAAACCCTTAAGTGGGTTGAGCGCCTTAAAACTGTGGAGGAGGCAGGCAACAGTAACTCCCGGTGTTTTTTTTTGGAAAATAAGGAGTCTCCTGGGTTGCCTCCAGCCCCATAAAATGCATGCTTGAAAAGTATGGAGAGGGTTTGAGGATTCCAGGTTTAAAAATATGTGGAGAGATGTATTAAGAAAAAGTCTCTCAAACAAGCAAGGGCAACTGCCCTTTGCCCTTGTAATTTGTGCTTGCTACAAGTATATACTGTTAGAGCCAATAATGGGTTTCACAGTTCAGGCTGTTTTTAGTAGAAAAGCAGCGGCTGATTAGTAATGTTAGATAAGCAACATTTAGAGAAAGAAAATAAACTACTGTGGATGTACGCACAGTAGGTGACTACAGACGGGATGATTTGAAAATTCCCCCCCCATGTTGCCTATCTGTGTAGTTTCAAGTTTTTCTGTATCAAGTTCAAGTTCCCTTGCCTCCTATAGAGGCTGAAACATTTAATCCCAAACCCAAGTACTGGGGACCTCTACCAGATGAATCTCAACCTAGTACTCTTAGAGATTTTTTTTTGTTTTTGTTTTTAAACTGCAACCCAGAGCTCTGGAAAAGACTTGGTTTGGCAGGTTACTAAAATGGCAAAAAAAACCTTTGAAAGGGTAAAACCTTTGAAAGGGTTAATAGCTGCAGCGTTTGAAAATTATCATGAAGGTCCTGCAGTCGGTTTTCTCAATCGGACCAGTGTATCAAAAAAGAAGAAGGAAAATACCTTGGTAAGTCTGAATTGTTTTATTATTTAAAGTATTTTTTATGTCTGTTTTATTTCTGTAATACATGTACTAAACAAAGTAATGCTCCATCTCTCTTGTGCGTATTTTCCAGCATATATCTGTGTTCTGTAATTATGTTCTGTTGTCAAGGCTGCGAGATAGGATTGACTGCCTTCAGTGCACAACATGTTACAGTAAAAAAAAAAAAAAAAGAAAGAGGAAGCTTCTTCGCCTCATATCTGACTGTTTTAATTGGTTTTATTTTTAATGAAACATTTGTGCTGCCTAGATAGGGTCAGTGAAGAACTTTTGTATGTAGTTATTGGTTGGAGCAGGTAGTGTTAAAGGTGAAGAGTTATGACGTCATAGATTGCAATGTGCAGAAAGATTTGTAGTTTGCAAGCAATGTGCCAAGCCACTGCTAGGTGAAAATGTAATGTGTCAACAGCTATAAATGGCTTTATCATACTTCTAGTTAAAACCAGAAACTTTTTGCAAAATGGCAGAGTGCCATATTTTAGCTATGTGCCAAAAGGTGTAACCATGTTATACTAGATGTGTTCACTTACAGATGGTATGTTGTGCTGCGTTTTAACGGAGTTAGAATGTGTTTAAAAAGTGTTTTGTTCTGGAAAGATTTGGCATGGCAATATGTATAAATGTGTTGATTTAAAAATTGTCAGTGTTACAAGACAGGCAGGAGGCAGCACATATATCTAAAACACGTACAGTTTTCTAATAAAACTATGGGCATTACCTCAGCAAATTGGTGTCAAATAATGTCAGTCTTATTTTGTGTTAAGTATTTCTTTTGTGTATGTGTATGTGTGTGTACTGTCTTGGCCAGCAGTTTTATTGTGTGCTCTATTATTATTTAAAGATATTTTAATATTAGTAGTGTTCAAGGACACTACAAAAATAACTGGATTTGAACAACCCTTGCATGCACACTGTGCCCTTTTGCACGTTATTTGACCTTCTTGTGTTTCAGCATTTTATGTTACTACCAGTTCAAACTTGATGTGTATTCCATACCTAAAGCACAACTTTTCACACAAAATATATGTTTTCATGAAAGTACACCAAGAGTGAACCATGTAATTTGACTTTTTATTGCAAAACTAGTATTCTAAGTGAAGAGGAACAAACTTTTCTTCTCCTCTCACTGCTTCTGACTTGCAGCCAACACAGGCAATACTCCAGCTGGAAGGAGAATTATTCATCATCTCCCATATTTTTATTATATATATATACAATGCGCTTTTGAAAAAGGACTATTACAGCTGTTTTGAGAGTTTACCATCCACAGTTAAAAACAATGGTTTTGGTTTTTATGTGTGACCATGGTGTAATCATTTTTTCTTTTGAAATGCATTCTAAAAATAATATGCGTACAGTATTACCATCAATCTGGATCTTATAAACTCAGCTGACATTTTGTCATGCTTAGGATAAGGAACCCAGGGACGCTTGGCTTCTTTTATCCATGGAAATAATCTTGTTTTATTTTTAAACTGGTGTGTGTTTGTTTTGTTGTTTGTCTGTGTTTCTTCTCTTTCTTCTAGAAAAAAGTTCCCCATCTTTATAGTAAGGTATGAAACTTACTAAACTAATTGTAATATTATCTTGTTATAATTTAAAGTGTAGTAGGTGGGGATCATGTCACCATCCACAGCTAACCTTTTATTGCTACAGTATTTGAGCTGTCTCTTCCACCTAGTAGGAGCTTGGGGGAGGGTAAGCTACCCTTCCTCCCTTCCAGTGTAATACCCACAAAGGTTGCAAGGTACATCACTGTTCCCCCAAAGGGGTAAATAAAGAAAATGTGTATTTGCTAATAATTGTTTCTTATTTACAGGTTTTAAAAAGACCCAAAGTATTTTGACAGCATAACCCAGCCCAAGCCCTTCTGCTTTGTCTAGTGCAAACAGTTAAATCCCACACCTATTATTAATACAAAGGCTTCTGCCCTTAGCAAGTAATCAGTTACGCTGGAGGGTAAAGTTGTGTATGTATGTCCACACATATTCATTCTTTTGATTGTCTTTTCAGCTTTCTTATCCCGTCAAAACAAATGTAAAACAACTTTTGTCATAACCTTACAGCAATGAATGCATTTTTTTCAACCAGTAAATTCACAATACTCTAACATTCCTGGACTCTGAACTAAGTTTACAGTCTATATGTGTTGTTTAAAATGTATGTTATGCATTATGCTCAGTACTGAAATTGTTCTATTGCAAACCCTAATGTTTCACGTTTATGTTATAATGTTTTGATATACATCTTGCTACACTGTATCATGTATGTATTCAGGAAAGTGCTCCACATGTATAACGTTTTTAATGCTCATAACCAAACCTAAATACTGGGGCCAGCATTGCTGACCCACCCCTACAATATGTTCCAAAGCAAAACCCCAGACAAATTAATGCTCCGTTTGTCTTATTATTCACAGGTGCAATAGGCACTGTTATTAAATTGGCATAGGCCAACAACATATGCATTTGTCCTGCTAATTGCATAGTGTATCAGGCATATTGCTATGAACTATATGTTTGAAGCATGTTATTGTAACATTACAAGATTTTATGACTCAGGTCTCAGTCAGGCCTGCTTGCAACAGACAGGGAAATAATGTTCATCACTGTCATAACTGCTTCTGTGATTTGAAATCAGGGTGTAACCATAACATTGTCATGATTTACAGATGGTCAAATGGTATAATTGAACCTCGCCTGCACCCCAGAGTGTGCAGTTGATGTCCCATTTTATTTTCTCTTTCCAATTGCCAGAATTTAGGCTCTGTCACACCACTCTTTACAAAACAAAAAGCCAAATGGTTTACAAGATTGTTATTTATGTGTTTTAATTCAGTGTCTAACACACTTTGCAAGTTTGCAGGTTTTCACGGTGTACCACATAAGATCTCCACATTCCACAGCAGTAATACTTTCATCTAAGTTGCCAAGACCTTCATCTTTTTCCTGAAAAGAAAACAACTGCCACAGCTTTGATGTCATCACTATCTTTGTGCCGGAGTGTAATCAACTATCACAACACAAATGCCATGCAAGTGTGTGTGCGTGGCTCCATTAAAAGAACTCAATGAACTCAATGCACAATCTAATGCACCCCTGGCCAATGTGTCTGCCAATCAGCCATCCAGCAGCCAGCAACATGAACACTGACTTTTCTACTATGCTGGTGTTTGTTTTTAAATTACTGTCTGCATTGCCCCATGTGCCTTGTGGGGTTACCACCATTCTGCAAGTGACATTTCACCTGTACTGTAGTTACACCAACCTGTGCTTACTTATATGAACTTTATGGACTGTTAACTTTATGGACTGTTATGTTTTATAAGGACTTATCTGTCAAGAGACATTATCAACAGATTCTTCAATCAAGCTCCAGGGTGTGCCACACCTCAACACAAGGTAGCATCTACCTTATTCACTCTCAAAGTGGATTCCATGAACTCTTTTTCATCGACAAAATTGTTATGTTATGTTATATTGTGTTATATATGGTATCACATGTTAGCATTTTTTTTCACATATTTAAATTGTGGTGTTGACATCCCTCAGTTCTGTATTGTGTTTTACAAACTCACCATTTGTGTTCCATCTTTAACTCCCTCTGTATCAACTCTAGAACAAAATGTTTTTTATAAATGCCTTAACTATCTATATGCTGGCAACCAGTTTTAAATCATATAGATAAAAAGGGGGGTAGTTAGTTGATACAAAGTATCAAAAGGGGGGGAGAATGTAGTAGAAATTTCTGAGTTCATACTAGTATATGCTGTTACAGGGTTACAGAATGTCACTGAGGTTACTTGAGGTACATTTGTAGAAGCAGAAAGCAAAATAAAACTGGATAGAACTGGTTGGTACCAGCTTGAATAACAGGCTCGGACAAAATATAAGATAAAAGCATGCTTGGGCAAAATATAAGATAACAGCACGTTGAGGCATTGAAGGCAAGCTGTACGTTGCTATGGTGTGAGTAAAACTCATTGTTTCACTCAGGTCAGCTTGACCCAGGCATATGTATCAAGCAGTATTGGGAAAGAAATGAAATAAGCAGTGGAAAAGTACCCATTCATTGGTATCAACTTGTTTTTCTGTTACATTGGCATCGTCAGGCATCAAAACCATATTAGGAATGATAGCAATTCTTGGATAGATAGCAGTTCTTGAAATAAGATACTAGTTCATTGGAATTAGCAACACCTTGATAAAAAGGTATAAAAGTGATTGACTAATGAAACTCAGGGAGCCTTGCATGATTTTTGGAAGCAGACTCCCATATGCATATGTAATAAACCGTTCTTTCTACTATGCGGTGGTCCTGAGTCTGATTTTAAACTAAAGTGTAAGAACATATATTTTTTTCCACGACAAAACCATTATGGAAAATAAATAAATATGTCACTGGTAGTAATGTGTGAGCTGCCAGGCCCCACCTCAGAGTTGTGGGGGTATCACTTCAGAGCTGGGTGTATTGAGTCCTGTCAGGGGAGGATGAAAACCTGAATGGAAAATAAACAAATAAGTCACTGGTAGTAATGTGTGAGCTGCTGGGGCCCACCTCAGAGCTGGGGGGGAGACTGAGTCCTGCCAGAGTAGGATAAAAACCTGCATGGAAAATAAATAAATAAGTCACTACCAGTAATGCATGAGCATCCAGAGCCCACCTCAGAGCTGATGCAGGGCTTACCTCAGAGCTGGGGGGACCGAGTTCTGTCAGATGAGGATAGAAACCTGTATGGAATATAAATAAGTAAGCCACAGGTAGTAATGTGTGAGCTGCCATTGCCCACCTCAGAGCTGGGCTTGGGGGGCTCACCTCAGAGTTGGCAGGGGGAAGCTCGAGTTCTGTCAGAGAAGGATAAAAACCTATGTGGAAAATAAATAAATAAGTCACTGGTAGTAGTAGTGCGTGAGCAGTCAGTGCTCACCTCAGAGCTGGGGAGGAGTCACAACACAGCTGGTGGAATCGTGTCCTGTCAGAGGAGGATAAAAACCGGTATGGAAAATAAATTAATAAATCACTTGTAGTAATGCATGAGCTGCCAGTGCCCACTTCAGAGCTGAGAGAGGATCATGTCGGAGCCCGGGGGGTAGAGTGAGCACTGCCTGAGAAGGATAAAAATCTGTATGGAAAATAAATAAATAAGTCACTGGTAGTAATGCATGAACTGCCAGTGCCCACCTCAGAGCTGGGGGGGGTTCACCTCAGAGCTTGGGGGGGTAACTTACCTCAGAGCAGGGGGGACTGATTCCTGTCAGAGGAAGATAAAAACTTGTATGGAAAATAAAATAAAGAAGTCACTGATAGTAATGTGTGAGCTGCCAGGGCTCACCTCAGAGCTGGTGTGGTGGCAACTCAGAGGTGGGTGGGGTTCACCGAGTCCTGTCAGAGGAGGATAAAAACCTGTATAGAAAATGAATAAGTCACTGGTAGTAATGGATGAGCTGCCAGGGCCCACCTCAGAGCTGGGGGGTTTGGTCATCTCAGAACTGAGAGGCATAGATCGAGTCCTGTCAGAGGAGGATAAAAACCTGTATGGAAAATTAATAAAAAAATCACTGGTAGTAATGTGTGAGCTTCCAGGTCCCGCCTCAGAGCTGGGGGGGCCTTACCTCAGAGCGGAGGGGGGGAGATCGAGTCCTGTCAGATGAAGACAAGCATTTGTCAATGCCTAATCTTGTCTCGCTGGCACTGGCATTGGTGGTGCAGGAGTTAGAGGTGCATAGTAGGAATGGCAGTGAAGTATGGAACTGACGCCAACCCCACCCCCACCCTGCAGAGACTGACAGGTGCCAGGGTCTGCCTTTGGGGCGTCAGCTATAATGCTCATGCCATTTTACCTCACCCTACCCTGTAGACACTGGAAAGTGTCGTGGTGTGCTTTGAGGTCCTTGGGCATTATACTTACCCCATTCCATAATGAAATATGCTGAGACAGGTGCAGTATAGGAGAATGGAGTGAACGTTAAGGCCGAACACTCCAAGGCACACCTCGATGCCTGTCACTGGCTGCAGGGTGGGGGTTGGGGTGGAATGGCATGAGCATTACCGTTACTGATCCCAAGTCACACCTCTGACGCCTGGCAGTCTCTACAGGGTGTGGTGTCACAGTTGGAAACCCTAACGTCGTAGGCGTTTGTTGGTATTTTCACTCCAAATTTTCAGCATAGGCTTTCTGTGACCTCACCTCATGAAGAGCAGCACAATCAGTTTGTTAGCCGAAAGGTGGTTTTGCACAGAAGCTATGCCATTTGGCGACACAGGGACGAAAACATATTTTGGGCAGGATGTGGAAAATGACAACTGCATTGTTCACGAGGAGGCATAAAAAATGGCAACATTGAAAATATGAAAAATTGGTGGTCATGCGCATGCATAGAAACTGTGCAACACACATCAGTAGCCCAATTATTTTTGGGAGTTTCTTTAGCCACATTTTCAACATAGGCATTTTTGTACCTCCCCTCGTGAACAGTGGTGCTGTGATTTTGTTAATCTGTCCCAAAAGTTGATTTCCCACAGTGACCATGCCATTGTGTGCCACAAGTGCTTAAACACATTTTGGGCAGGCTGTGAAAAATAACAGCTGTACTGTTGATAAGGAGTTGACTGAGACAGAGTTGGGTCTCACTGGTGTACCAGTAGAGGAAACTGAATCCTTTGAATGTACTGTGGTAGCTGGTGTGGGCTGCAGGGTAGCTCTTGTCTACCATCCACCAGGGATGAAAAACAATTCCTGCAGCAAGTGGCTGATTTCGCTGTCAGTATGGCATTGGAGTCACCCACACTGATGGTTCTGGTGACTTCAGTGCTTGGGTCGACGATGAACTTTCTCCTTTTGGACAGCACTTCCTCCAGCTGATGACATCACTGGGCTTCACACAGATTGTTTCTTCAGCTACCCATAATCATGGTCATTCTTTGGATCTGGTTTTCCTCCTGGGGATTGAGGCCTCTGACTTGGGGGTGGAACCTGTTGGTCAGTCCGATCATTACACCTTGAGGTTCAATTTCTGCTCCCCCCTTTGTAGGTCTGTCCCTGTTGAGATGGTCAGTTTACAGGATGTGAGCCCCGAAGACCTGGCAGCAGTGATTGACCCCTCGGAGTTTCATGATGCCAGCTCAGGCCCAGAGCCTTTGGTCCTGGCTTATAATGAGGCCATTTCCATGGACCTCGACCTGATTCACCTACCCGGGTTTGTTCCCTTCCACTTCGCCCTCGGGCCCCTTGGTTTGATGGGTCCTTGAGGGAGTTGCCGCAGTTGGGACAAAGGTTAGAGCGTCATTGGTGGAAATCCGCCCTGGAGGCTGACCATCTTAGTTTGGTGGAGCATTATCAGTTCAAACAATCAGCAATCACCCGTAAGAAGGCAGAGTTGCTGTCCAGGGAGATCACTGTCACTCAGAATTGACCAGCTCAGCTCTTTCAAATTGTGGACAGGTTGTGCAACCCAGCCTGTCTGCAGCTCCGTTGGGCTTTTCATGAAAGGAGTGTGATGAGCTTGCTCAATTCTTTGTGAATAAGGTGGCTGACATCAGGTTGGAGATCCTCTTGACTTGCTCTATGGGGGACGCTGTTGGTCGGTGCTTGGTCACTATACCTCATACTTCCTGGAGTATCATTGACTTGCCAGAGATCAGGGATATTATGTGGATTGTACAGGGGATGCGCCCTACATGCTGTGGTTTAGACCCTGGCCCAACTTCTCTGATTTGGGTTGTTATGATATCATTGGCCCAGTTCTGGCTCAGATTGTCAAGTGCTCCTTGGAATTGGGTGAGTTTCCAAGCTCCCTGAAGGAGGTGGTGGTGACACCCCTTCTGAAGAAAGCTTTGTTGGACCCAGACACTCTAGCTAACTATAGACCTATCTCAAACCTTCCCTTTATAGGAAAGGTTATTGAGAAAGTAGTGGCAACTCAACTGGAGAACAATTTGACCATCCATAATGTTTACAAATCTCTCCAGTCTGGTTCCGTAAGAGGCATAGTACTGAGACTGCTCTGGTTTGGGTGCTCAATGATCTCCTGATGTGAGAGATCAGAGAAACTATTCCATTCTGGTACTCCTCGATCTCTCTTCAGCCTTTGACACTGTAGACCATGGGGTGTTACTTGAATGCCTGAGGTCCATCTGTGGCCTGATGAGTACAGTGCTCAGGGGGTTTACATCTTTCCTAACTGCTAGAACATAGAGAGTTGTGTTGGGGATTTTTTCTTCTGACTCATTCCCTTTATCTTGTGGGGTCCCTCAGGGCTCGGTTTGTCCCCCATGTTGTTTGCAATGTATATGCTACCCCTCAGAGACATTGTAAGATGGTATGGGCTGAGGTTTCACTGCTATGCTGATACCCAGCTCTACCTGTCTTTTGCTCCCGACCAGGTTAGTACTCTCTCAGTATTTAGTAAATGCCTCGCTAAAATCCAAGACTGGATGAATTCGAGCTGGTTAAAGTTGAACAAGGGAAAGACAGAGGTTATGGTTGTGGACCCAGTCCACAGGATAGAGGGGTCGAGGACTGATCATCCCTCTGGATTATTTCTGGGGTGTGCTCAGATCCTTACCTCAGAATGGGTGCGTGACCTGGGAGTGGTGCTTGATGATGGGCTGGCCCTTCATTATCAGGTGTCAGCAGTCGTTAAGTCAGCCTTTTATCATCTTAGGAACATTGCCAGGGTCAAACACCTTGTTCCGTCCAGCGATCTGCCTGTGTTGGTCCATGCCTTTGTGACCTTGCGCCTTGACTACTGCAACTCCCTTTACTTGGGGCTTCCTGGAGTTGATATCTGCTGCTTGCAGCTAGTGCAGAATGCTGCTGCTCGATTGCTGACAGGGGTGTCTCGGAGGTCACATATCACCGCTGTGCTGCACGATCTGCACTGGCTGCTGATTCAGTCACGGATCACCTTTAAGGTAGGTTTATTGACCTACAAAGCCCTACATGGACTTGGCCCCGACTACTTGAAAGAGCTTTTGATTCCTTACACCCCTGTGCGACAGCTCCCCTTGGCTGACGAGGGGTTGCTGGAGATTCCGAGGGTCACTTTGAAATCTTCTGGGGCCCATGCTTTTATGTTTGCGGCCCCCACCCACTGGAATTCTCTGCCCTGTCAGCTTCAGAAATGCGTGACTGTGGGGCTTTAAACGGGCACTTAAAACTTTTTTGTGGAGCCAGGCTTTTCCTTGAATTGTTATTATTTGTTATTGCTGTTTTATTTATTAATTGCAATAGTTTTATGGAATCATGTTTTAACATTGTAAAGCGCCTTAGAATTTGAAAGCATTCTAAAAATAAAGTTTATTATTATTATTATTAATAAAAAATGCCAGTGTTGAAAATCTGGCATGAAAATATTGCAAATTTGCAAAGTTGCAAGGGTGCATGGAAACTGCACAATGCATGCTTGTAACACAGTCATTTAATGGACTTTCGGCACCAAATTTTCAGCTTAGGCATTTTAGGACCTCTGCTCATGAACAGTGTCATATACTGTCCCAAAAACTGATTTCGCACAGCAACCACGCTATTCTGCGCCAGATGTGCAAAAACACAATTCAGCCAGGATATGTAAAATGACAGCTGGACTGTTCATAAGGAGGTGTGGAAAAATGCCAATTTTGAAAATCTGGAGTGAAAATATTACAAATTCATGAAGTTAAGAGCATGCCTGGAAACAACGCAACGTAGGCTCATAAACCAGCCATATTTTTGGATTTTTTTCACCAAATTTGCAACAAAGGCTTTTTGAGAGCCCCCTTCATGAACAGTGGCATTGTCGTTTTGTTACTCAGTCCCGAAAGGTGATTCCTCGCAGTGATCGTGAAATCACCTTTCAGGACTGAATAACGCCATGACAGTGACTGAATTCATGAGGAGAGGTCCCAATAACCCCATGTTGAAAATTCGGTGCAAAAATTCTAAAAAATGCCCAAGATATGCACCAAAGTTGAAAAAACTCTATTTATGCCATTATACAGCTTACCGGCATTTCTTCAGTTTGTGGTCAGCTTTGAAGAGTGCAGATGTGTTCCCAGTCACGAGATCATCGCGCCAGACTCTGGAGGTAAGTATGGGGTGAAGGGGTGGTGGGAGGCAAGGGTATGCAGAGGGTGGGCGCGGGTTGTGGAGAGGGCAGGAGACCGCGAGGACCGCTTTCTTTTCACAGGGTTAAAAAAATTGTGGACGTTTTTCTTTGGATTTGGGCGCATTGGGGGGCCCCAGCATGCCACCTAAGTGTTTTTGGGAGGGATGCTGTAGCCGATGTGGATTGGGCACCTTCAGCACACAACAAAAGCAGAGTGAGGCAAAAGCCGAGGAGGATTGGGAACCCCCAGCACATAAGAAATGGGGGTGCTTTATGCCAATGGGGAGTGGACTCCCTGGCGTACAAAATTGAGTCAGGGCATGCCGACAGGGGATTGGGCACCTCAAGTGGGCATTATGGCAGGCAGTGTGCCGCAATATTTAATCTAATTTTTCACTAGGGAAAGCACGTCGGGAGGTGCGCATTGCAGTGGACCTCTCCTTTGATGTGCTTGCCACATTATGTATTCCTGGTGTGGCGCCGGCATGCAGGCTTAATGGGGAATGAGGGACGCACCTACTGATCCATGCCCTGCATTTGCCCAACAGAGACCATGCCACCAAATCTGCTACTAATGCAATATGTTGGCTGGTGTGCAAGCACAAGCCAACATAATAAAAACCTCTATGGAAAATAAATAAATAAGTCACTGGTAGTAGTGCATGAGCTTTAAGGGCCCACCTCAGAGCTGATGGTGGTTCACCTCAGAGCTGGAAGGGGGCAAGACCGAGTCCTGTCAGAGGAGGATAGAAACCTGTATGGAAAATAAATAAATCACTCATAGTAAAGCGTGAGCTTCCAAGGCCCACCCTCAGAGTTGCGGGGGGCTCACTTTAGAGCTTGGGGGAGAGATCGAGTCCTGTCTGAGGAGGATAAAAACCTGTATAAGGGAAAAAAAAAAAATATATATATATATATATATATATGTCACTGGTAGTAATGTGTGAGCTGCCAGGGCTCACCTCAGAGCTGATGGGGGCTCACCTCAGAGTTGGGGGGAGCTCACTTCACAGCTGGTGAGAAGATCAAGTCCTGTCAGAGGAGGATAAAACCTGTATAAAAAAATATATATACATATACATATATCGAATCCTGTCAGAGGAGGACAAAAGCTGTAAGGAAAATAAATAAATATGTCACTGGTACTAATGCGTGAGCTGCAGGACCCCACCAGAGAGCTGGGGGGGATAACTACAGAACTGGGGTGGGAGATTGAGTCCTGTCAGAGGAACATAAAAACCTGTATGGAAATTAAATACATCACTGGTAGTAATGTATGAGCTGCCAGGTCCCACCTAAGAGCTGAGTGGGGTCCACTTCAGAGCTGAGGGGGTATCATGTCAGAGCCTGGGAGGTAGACCGAGTACTGCCCAAGGAGAATAAAAACATGTATGGAAAATAAATAAATAAATAAGTCACTGTTAGTAATGCATGAACTGCCAGGGCCCACCTCAGAGCTGGGGGGGGTCACTTCAAAGATTGGGGGACAGCTTACCTGAGAGCTGGGGATACTGATTCCTATCAGAGGAAGATAAAAACCACTATGGAAAATAAAAAAATAAGTCACCGGTAGTAATGTGTGAGCTGCCAGGGTCCACCTCAGAGCTGGGGTGTCAACTCAGAGGTGGGTGGGGTTCACCGAGTCCTGTCAGAGGAGGATAAAAACCTGTATAGAAAAATAAATAAGTCACTGGTAGTAATGGATGAGCTGCCAGGGCTCACCTCAGAGCTGGGGGGATTGTCACCTCAGAACTGGGAGGCAGAGATTGAGTCCTGTCAGAGGAGGATAAAAACCTGTATGGAAAATAAATAAATAACTCACTGGTAATAATGCGTGAGCTTCCAGGGCCCACCTCAGAGCTGGGGAGGGGACTCACCTTAGAGCAGGGGGGTGCCTTACCTCAGAGCGGGGGATCGAGTCCTGTCAGACGAAGATAAAAACCTGTATGGAAAATAAACAAGTCACTGGTAGTAGTACATGAACTTCCATGACCCACCTCAGAGCTGATGGGGGTTCACCTCAGAGCTGAAGGGGCTCACCTCAATGCTGGAGGGCCAGACCGAGTCCTGTCAGAGGAGGATATAAACCTGTATGGAAAATAAATAAGTTTGCCCCAGAGCTTGGGGGTGAGGAGATCAAGTCCTGTCTTAGGAGGATAAAAATGCGAATGGGAAAAGAATATATATATGTCATTGGTAATAATGCGTGAGCTGCCAGGGCCCACCTCAGAGCTGGGGGGGGTGCTAACCTCATAGCTGGGGAGAAGACCGAGTCCTGTCACAAGAGGATAAAAAACACCTGTGTGGGAAAAAAATATATATATATATATATATATCTCACTGGTAGTAAAGTGTGAGCTGCCAGGGCCCACCTCAGAGCGGGAGTATGGGGGGCTCACATCAGTACTGGTCGGGGGAGCTCGAGTCCTGTCAGAGGAGGATAAAAACCTGTATGTCAAAAAAATAAGTCACTAGTAGCAGTATGTGAGCTGCCAGGCCCCAGCTCAAAGTTGTGGGGGTATCACTTGAGAACAGGGGTGGGGTGGGTTGAGTCCTGTCAGAGAAGAATAAGAACCTGAATGGAAAATAAACAAATAAGTCACTGGTAGTAATGTGTGAACTGCCAAGGCTCACCTCAGAGCGAAGGGGGGGGGGTTACAACAAAGCTCTGGGGATCATGTCCCATCAAAAGAAGATAAAAACCTGTATGGAAAATAAATGAATAAATCACTGGTAGTAATACATGAGCTGCGAAGGCCCACCTCAGAGATGAGGGGGCTTATCTCAGAGCCAGGGGGGTAGACCGAGTCCTGCCACAGGACATTAAAAACCTATATGGAAAATAAATAAATGTGTCACTGGTAGTAATGTGTGAGCTGCCAGAGCTGGGGATTGGGTCACAAAAGAGCTGGGGGGATTGTGTCCTGTCAGAGGAGGATAAAAACCTGAATGGAAAATAAATGAACAAATCACTTGTATGAGCTGCCAGGGCCCACCTCAGAGCTTTGAGGCGGAGATCGAGTCCTGTCAGAGGAGGATAAAAACCTGTATGGAAAATAAATAAGTAAGTGGCTTGTAGTAATGGGTGAGCTTCCAGAGCCCACTTACGAGCTGGGGAGGGCTCACCTTAGACCTGTGGGGTGGCTTACCCCAGAGCAGGGGGAAGCGAGTCCTATTGGACGAAAATAATTACCAGTATGGAAAATAAATAAGTCACTGGTAGTAATGTGTGAGCTGCCAGGCCCACCTCAGAGCTGAGGGGGGGCTCACCTCAGAGCTAGGGGGGGGGATCACCTCAGAGCTGAGGGGGAGATCGAGTCCTGTCAGTGGAGAATGAAAATCTACATGGACAATATATATATATATGTAAAACACTCTGGTAATAATGCATGAGTAGCCAGGGCCCACCTCAGAGCTGCGGGGGGCTCACCTCAGAGCTGGGGCAGAGATTGTGTCCTGTTAGAGAAGTATAAGAACCTGTATAGAAAATAAATAAATAAGTTACTGGTAGTAATGTGTGAGCTGCTGGAGCCCACCTCAGAGCTGGGGGTGGGATAACTTCAGAGCAGGGGGGGAGATCGAGTCCTGTCAGAGGAAGATAAACAGCTGTATGGAAAATAAATACATCACTGGTAGTAATATGTGAGCTGCCATTGCCCACCTCAGAACTGGTTGGTGGGGGGCTCACCTCAGAGTTGGCTGGGGGAAGCTTGAGTCCTGTCAGAGGAGGATAAAAACCAGTATGGAAAATAAATAAATAAGTCACTTGTAGTAGTGCGTGAGCAGTCAGTGCTCACCTCAGAGCTGAGGGGGGCTCACCTCAGAGCTAGGCGGGGATCACCTCAGAGCTGAGGGGGAGATCAAGTCCTGTCAGTGGAGAATGAAAACCTACATGGACATATATATATATATATATATATATATATATATATATATGTATGTAAAACACTCTGGTAATATGCATGAGCTGGCCAGGGCCCACCTCAGAGCTGCGGGGGGGCTCACCTCAGAGCTGGGGGTGGTTTACCTCAGAGCTGGGGCAGTGGGGAACTGAGTCCTGTCAGAGGAGAATAGAAACCTGGATGGAAAATAAATAAATAAGTCACTTGAAGTAATGCGTTAGCTGCCAGGGCCCACCTCAGAGCTGGGGGGTATCACTTAAGAGAGGAGGAGAGATTGAGTCCTGTAAGGGGAGGATAAAAACTTGTATGCAAAAATATATACATGTAAGTCACTGGTAGTAATGCATGAGCTGCTAGACCCACCTTAGAGCTGAGGGGGGCTCACCTCAGAGCATGGGGGGATCAAATCCTCTCAGAGAAGCATAAAAACCTTTATGGAAAATAAATAAATAAGTCACTGGTAGTAATGCGTGAGCTGCCAGGCCCACCTCAGAGCTGAGGGGGGCTCACCTCGGAGCTAGGGGGGGATCACCTCAGAGCTGAGGAGGAGATAGAGTCCAGTCAGTGGAGAATGAAAATCTACATGGACAATATATATATATGTAGGTAAAACACTCTGGTAATAATGCATGAGCGGCCAGGGCCCACCTGGGGAAGATCATGGAAGCACTACTGAAGGAGAGATTGGTGGAACATCTGGTTGTCAATGGACTACAGGACCCAAGGCAGCATGGTTTCACCAGGGGGAGGTCATGTCAGACCAACCTCGTTGAATTTTTTGACTGGGTGACTAGAGAGGATCAGGGAGGCAGTGGACATGGCCTATCTGGACTTCAGCAAGGCCTTTGACACTGTGCCACATAGAAGACTATTGTACAAACTGGGGAATATGGGTGCGGGCAGGACAGTAGTGTGGTGGGTAGGTAACTGGCTGGGTGGCAGGACACAGATGGTGGTGGTAAATGGCTGTCACTCCACAGAGGGAAGAGTGACCAGTGGGGTACCACAGGGATCAGTGCTGGGACCGGTCCTATTCAACATCTTCATCAGTGACATTGCACAGGACCTAGAAGGCAGAATTTCACTGTTCGCTGACTACACAAAGCTCTGTAACAGAGTAGACACACCAGAGGGTGTAGACAGAATGAGAAGGCACCTGCAGAAACTTGAAGAATGGTCAGGGTTTGGCAGTTGAAATTCAATGCAAAGAAGTGCAAGATAATGCATATGGGGCACAAAAACCTGGCACAATATATCAGTTGAGGGTGAGGATATAGCATGCACCAAGCAGGAAAGGATCTTGGGGTTATCATCTCTGATGACCTCAAGGTAGGGGAAACAGTGTGACAAGGCAGCAGATAAAGCAAATAGGATGCTGGGATGTATAGGCAGGGGCATCACCAGCAGGAAAAGGAGGTCATAATTCAGCCTACAAGACACTAGTGAGGCCCACCTGGAGTACAGTGTACAGTTCTGGAGACCATACCTACGTAAGGACATAGACAGGGTAGAGAAGGTTCAGAGGAGGGCAACAAAGATGGTGCATGGATTGCATCACAAGTCCTATGAAGACAGGTTGAAGGAACTGAACATGTACTCCTGAAGGAGAGGAGGAGAGAGGGATATAATAGAGACATACAAGTATCTCACAGGGAGGAACAGGGTGCAGGAATACACTATTTTTAAGCGAAAAGATGTTCCAGGATTAGAGGGCATGGGATGAAGTTGAGGGAGGACGATTCAGAGGAAACATGAGGAAGAATTTCTTCACAGAACGGGTGGTGGACAAGTGGAACACCCTGCCAGAGGAAGTGGTGGGGCTGAAACAATCACGGATTTAAGAATGCATGGGATAGACATAAAGAATTCTGGAAGTCAGGGTAGGAGCAACAGACTTTAGGAAAACATAAACTGAACTTCCAAGCTCAAATGGGAGACTGGGTGGGCCATAGCCTCATTCGCTGACACTGTCTATGTATCTATGTACCTCAGAGCTGCGGGGGGGCTCACCTCAGAGCTGGGGTAAAGATTGTGTCCTGTTAGAGACGTATAAGAACCTGTATAGAAAATAAATAAATAAGTTACTGGTAGTAATGTGTGAGCTGCCGGAGCCCACCTCAGAGCTGGGGGTGGGATAACTTCAGAGCTGGGGGGGAGATCGAGTCCTGTCAGAGGAAGATAAACAGATGTATGGAAAATAAATACATCACTGGTAGTAATATGTGAGCTGCCATTGCCCACCTCAGAGCTGGTTGGTGGGGGGCTCACCTCAGAGTTGGCTAGGGGAAGCTCGAGCCCTGTCAGAGGAGGATAAAAACCAGTATGGAAAATAAATAAATAAGTCACTGGTAGTAGTGCGTGAGCAGTCAGTGCTCACCTCAGAGCTGGTGGGGGGGGGTCACAACACAGCTGGTGGGATCGTGTCCTGTCAGAGGAGGATAAAAACCAGTATGGAAAATAAATTAATAAATCACTGATAGTGATGCATGAGCTGCCAGGCCCACCTCAGAGCTGAGTGGGGATCGTGTCAGAGCCTGGGGGGTAGACCGAGTCCTGCCCGAGGAGGATAAAAACCTGTATGGAGAAAAATAAATAAGACACTGGTAGTAATGCGTGAACTGCCAAGGCCCACCTCAGAGCTGAGTGGGGATCATGTCAGAGCTCGGGGTAGACTGAGTCCTGCCCGAGGAGGATAAAAACCTGTATGGAAAATAAATAAATACGTCATTGGTAGTAATGTATGAGCTGCCAGGGCCCACCTCAGAGCTGGGGGGGTTCACCTCAGGGCTTGGGGGGTAGCTTACCTCAGAGCTGGGAGAGATGATTCCTGTCAGAGGAAGATAAAAACCAGAATGGAAGATAAATGAGTCATTGGTTGTAATGGGTGAGCTGCAAGGACTCACCTCAGAGCTCTGGGGGTTGTCACCTCAGAACTGGGAGGGAGAGATTGAGTCCTGTCAGAGAAGGATAAAAACCCGTATGGAAAATTAATAAAAAAAAAATCACTGGTAATAATGCGTGAGCTGCCAGGGTCCACCTCAGAGCTGATGGGGCTCACCTCAGAGCTGGGAGGGCTCACCTCATAGCTGTGGAGAAGATCGGGTCCTGTCAAAAGAGGATAAAAACCTGTATGGAAAAAAAAAATATATATATATATCACTGATAGTAACGTGTGAGCTGCCAGAGCCCACCTCAGAGCTGGAGGATGGGGGGCTCACATCAGTACTGGTTGGGGGGAGCTTGAGTCCTGTCAGAGGAGGATAAAAACCTGTATATAAAAAAAATAAGTCACTAGTGTGTGAGCTGCCAGGCCCCAGCTCAGAGTTGCGGGAGTATCACTTGAGAACGGGAAGGGGTGGTGGGTTGAGTCCTGTCAGAGAAGGATAAGAACCTGAATGGAAAATAAACAAATAAGTCACTGGTAGTAATGTGTGAGCTGCTAGGGCTCACCTCAGAGTGAGGGGGAGGTCACAACAGAGCTCTGGGGATCGTGTCCCATCAGAAGAAGATAAAAACCTATATGGATGAATAAATCACTGGTAGCAATATGTGAGCTGCGAGGGTCCACCTCAGAGATGAGGGCGCTTATCTCAGAGCCGGGGGAGGGGAGACTAAGTCCTGCCACAGGACATTAAAAACCTGCATGGAAAATAAATGAATAAATCACTTGTAGTAATGTGTGAGCTGCCAGGGCTCACCTCAGAGCTGGGGGTGGGCTGAACTCAGAGGTGGAGGTGAGGACCGAGTCCTGTCAGAGGAGGATAAAAACTTGTATGGAAAATAAAGAAATAAGTCACTTGTAGTAATGTGTGAGCTGCCAGGGTCCACCTCAGGGCTAGGGGTTGGTCAGCTCAGAACTGGGAGGCGGAGATCGAGTCCTGTCAGAGGACAATAAAAACCTGTATGGAAAATAAATAAATAAGTAACTGGTAGTAATGTGTGAGCTGCCAGGGCCCACCTCAGAGCTGGGGGAGTTGTCACTGCAGAACTGGGAGGCAGAGATTGAGTCCTGTCAGAAGAGGATAAAAACCTGTATGGAAAATAAATAAATAAGTGGCTGCTAGTAATGTGTGAGCTTCCAGAGCCCACTTACGAGCTGGGGGGCCTCACGATAGACCTGGGGGTGGCTTACCCCAGAGCAGGGGGCATATTGAATCCTGTCGGGAGAACATAATAACCTATATGGAAAATAAATAAGTCACTGATAGTAATGTGTGAGCTGCCAGGGCCCACCTCAGAGCTGGAGGGGGGCTCACCTCAGAGCTGGGGGTGGTTTACCTCAGAGCAGGGGGGTGGGGTATCGAGTCCTGTCAGATGAAGATAAAAACCTGTATAGAAAATAAATAAATATGTCACTGGTAGTAATGCGTGAGCTTCCAAGGCCCACCTCAGAGCTAAGTGGGGCTTACCTCAGAACTGGGGGCGGTGGGAAACTGAGTCCTGTCAAAGGAGAATGGAAACCTGCATGGAAAATAAATAAATAAGTCACCTGTAGTAATGCGTTAGCTGCCAGGGCCCACCTCAGAGCTGGAGGGGCTCACCTCAGAGAAAAGGGGGAGACTGAGTCCTGTAAGGGGAGGATAAAAACCTGTATGCAAAAATATATCCATGTAAGTCACTGGTAGTAATGTGTGCGCTGCCAGGCCAACCTCAGAGCTGAGGGGGGGCTCACCTTAGAGCTAGGGGGGATCACCTCAGAGCTGAGGGGGAGATCAAGTCCTGTCAGTGGAGAATGAAAACCTACATGGACAATATATATATATTTATATATACTGTATACAGATATATATATATATATCTATCTGTATACAGTATATATATAAAACACTCTGGTAATTATGCATGAGCGGCCAGGTCCCACCTCAGAGCTGCGGGGGGGCTCACCTCAGAGCTGGGGCCGAGATTGTGTCCTGTTAGAGAAGTATAAGAACCTGTATAGAAAATAAATAAATAAGTTACTGGTAGTAATGTGTGAGCTGCCAGAGCCCACCTCAGAGCTGGGGATAACTTCAGAGCTGGGGAGATCGAGTCCTGTCAGAGGAAGATAAACAGCTGTATGGAAAATAAATACATCACTGGTAGTAATATGTGAGCTGCCATTGCCCACCTCAGAGCTGGTTGGTGGGGGGGCTCACCTCAGAGTTGGCTGGGGGAAGCTTGAGTCCTGTCAGAGGAGGATAAAAACCAGTATGGAAAATAAATAAATAAGTCACTTGTAGTGGTGCATAAGCTGCCAGGGCCCACCTCAGAGCTGAGGGGGGATCATGTCAGTGCCCGGGGCGGGGTAGACAGAGTCCTGCCCGAGGAGGATAAAAACCTGTATGGAAAATAAATAAATATGTCACTGGTAGTAACGTGTAAGCTGCCAGGGCCCACCTCAGAGCTGGGGGGAGGGACTTACCTCAGCGCTGGGGGGGAGATCAAGTCCTGTCAGAGGAGGATAAAAACCTGTATGGAAAAGAAATAATTCACTGGTAGTAATGTGTGAGCTGCCAGGGTCCACTTCAGAGCTTGGGCAGGGGGGGTCGAATCCTGTCAGAGGAGGATAAAAACCTGCATGGAAAATAAATATGTTAGCCACAGGTAGTAATGCGTGAGCTGCCAGGGCCCACCTCAGAGCTGGGGTGGGGGTGGGTCGAGGCCTGTCAGAGGAGAATAGAAACCTGTATGAAAAATAAATAAATATGTCACTGGTAGTAATGCGTGAGCTTCCAAGGCCCACCTCAGAGCTAAGTGGGGCTTACGTCAGAGCTGAGGGCGGTGGGGAACTGAGTCCTGTCAGAGGAGAATAGAAACCTGCATGGAAAATATTTTATAAATAAGTCACTTGTAGTAATGCATGAGCTGCCAGGGCCTACCTCAGAGCTGGGGGAGATAGAGTCCTGTAAGAGGAGGATAAAACCTGTATGCAAATACATATATATTTATATATATATACACACACACACACACATACACATATATATATATATATATATATATATATATATAGTACACATATACATATAAATATATATATATATATGTCACTGGTAGTAATGCGTGAGCTGCCAGGCCCACCTCAGAGTTGAGGGGGGATCATGTCAGAGCCTGGGGGGTAGACTGAGTCCTGCCCGAGGAGGATAAAAACCTGTATGGAAAATAAATGCGTCACTGGTAGTAATGCGTGAGCTGCCAGGGCCCACCTCAGAGCTGGGGGGGTCACCTCAGAGCTTGGGGGCGTAGCTTACCTCAGAACTGAGTTGGGGAGACTGATTCCTGTCAGAGGAAGAGGAAAACCTCTATGGTAAATAAATAAGTCAGTGATAGTAATGTGTTAGCTGCCAGGGCTCAACTCAGAGCTGGGGGTGTCACCGCAGAGGTGGGGGTTGAAACGAATCCTGTCAAAGTAGTATAAAACCTGTAAGAAAATAAATAAGTCACTAGTAGTAATGTGTGGGCTGCCAGGCCCCACCTCAGAGTGGGGGGTGTTACGCAAGAGTGGGGGAAGGGGAACTGAGTCCTGTCTGAGAAGAATAAAGACCTGAATGGAAAATAAACAAATAAGTCACTGGTAGTAATGTGCTAGCTGCCAGGACTCACCTCAGAGCGGGGTCACAACAGAGCTGGGGATCGTGGTCCCATTAGAGGAGGATAAAACCTGTATGGAAAAATAATGAATAAATCACTGGTAGTAATGCATGAGCTGCCAGGGCTCACCTCAGAGCAAGGGGGTCACAACAGAGCTCTGGGGATCATGTCCCATCAAAAGAAGATAAAAACCTGTATGGAAAATAAATGAATAAATCACTGGTAGTAATGTGTGAGCTGCCAGGGCCCACCTCAAAGCTGAGGGGCATCATCTCAGAGCCGGGGGGGAGAAACCGAGTCCTGCCAGTGGAAGATAAATACCTGTATGGAAAATAAAGAAATAAGTTACTGGTAGTAATGTGTGAGATGCAGGAGCCCACCAGAGAGCTGGAGGAGGGGGGCGATAACTACAGAGCTGGGGTTGCAGATCGAGTCCTGTCACAGGAAGAGAAAAACCTGTATGGAAAATAAATATATCACTGGTAGTAATGTGTGAACTGCCAGGGCCCACCTCAGAGCTGGGGGGTGGGGGGGCTCACCTCAGAGCTGGTTGGGGGGAGCTCGAGTCCTGTCAGAGGAGGATAAAAACCTGTATGTTTAAGATTTATTTTTCAGATTTATTTCAGATCTTAGATTAACCATTTGAGCTCAGAGCTCTTTACATAGGTTCCACATTAGTACATTTAGAACAAGTATGTGATTATACAGAGGACTGAGACAAACAAGGCAATAGAATTTATTTATTTGGTTTTTGTTTACCGGGTAGGTACACTAGACAAGAGTATTGCCTATATTCAGGCATGATCCGGGAAAGTACAATCAGGAGAGAGCAAGGTACAAAGAAGGTACAGACATCAGTGACAATTGTTCATGGCACAGCATGAAGTGGGAACAAAACAATTTCGCAGATTGCTGACAAAGCAAAACATATTTCTGTGGAAACCGAGAGTAAACAAATACCCTTACATTGACTACTTGCACTGGATGATACAACAATAATAATTAGGGACATACGATAACCACTAAAGAAGAATTAGAATGAGAACATTTAGGTACATTTGGTCTTTAAACAAAGGAATGCAAAAAAATACAGCGAAAACTAAAACTGGAATAGGCAAACACAGTCAGATACATATAGGAACACACTAAATAACTATGCCCAGCAGGAAGCCTGTTAGTTGTCAGCAACACGAGGGGGTTAGTGCATAGAAGTGCTGGAGAGGTGGGGTGGGGGTGGAGTCCCAAGTGCAGGGTGAGAATGAGAGAGCGAGAGGGTGAGAGTGTGAGAGAGAAAGAAAGAGAGAGAGAGATCTGTTTGGCAGAAGGTAGGAGATGCCTTTGCTAGGTGCTAGCGATGGCAGACGCATTGAGATTCCTGTATTAAATGGTTCTTTAGGTTCTTTTTAAAGGTACAGAGTGGGCAGGCTAATAATGTTCTCATGGAGGGAGTTCAACCACACCGGTGCCCGATAGGCAAAAGACCTTTGTCCTTGAGATGTCCGATATTTTGGTGTCAGAAAAGTCTGCATTTCCAAATTTTGGGTAGGCCTGGGATTAGTGCTGGAAAATAGGAGTTGTTGGACCCCAGTCGGGAGCTGACCAAGGCAGATCTTTTTGGCCAGGAGGCAAGATTGATATTTTAAGCTACCAAAGAGCGTCAGCCCGTGAGTCTTTGCATAGAGATCACAGGTGTGGATTAGTTGGTGTGCCTCTAAGGTGAGCTTGCAGGCATTTTTAAGGGCAGTTTTTATACATCGGAGGGCAGTATCTGTGGCAGAGTCATATATCGGCAGTCTGTAGTCCACTAGAGAACCCACTGAACTGTGGACCACTATGCTGAGGGCTTCAGGGGTCAGGCTCTGCCTATGTCGATAAAGTAGCCCTAAGAGTTTGTTGATTGCTTTAGCTGTGCTGTCTATGTGGAGGGCATAGGAGAACAAGCTGTCAAGAGTGATTCCGAGATATCTGAAGTGATGAATACGTTCAAGAGGAGCACCACCCCATCACATATTGATAGCGAGTAGTTTTTGTGCTTGTTCTTAAGGCTGGTGAACAACATGGTTTTTGTTATTTTGTAGCTCATTATCAATTTATGAGTTCTGAACCACGACTCGGTGCTGGTGAAGTCACGTTGTAGCTGTTGCTCAAGAGCAGTGGGGTCACAGTCATTAGAAAAGATAACTGCATCATCCGCATAGAGGAGGATACGGCACTGACTGGCAAGGGGGAGGCAATTCAGAAATAGGCTAAAGAGGAAGAGGCCCAGTATTGACCCCTGTAGAATGCCTGAGCACACAGGCTTGGTGTCAGAGAGAAAAGTACCTATCCTGACTTGCTGCGAATGGCAGTGTGGGTAGCTGTGGAACCATGCAGCCGCCTCAGGGGCAAGGCCTATGGCAGTGAGTTGGTAGATTAGGAGGGCATGGTTGACCGTGTCAAAGGCCTTTGTTAGGTCAATATAGATAGCCCCAACAAGCTGGCCAAGATCGAGGGATTTGTGAATAAAGCCTGTGTATTCCAGGAGGGCTGTAGTGGTGCTATGCCCAGCCCTAAAGCCATGTTGCTCTGCGCATAGGAGCATGTTGTTGTCCAGATAATCGACAAGTTGGTCGACAATGATTCCTTCAAGGGCCTTCAAGAGTGGTAGTAGTATAGAGATAGGTCTATAGCTCCTGGGGAGGCCACGATCCACACTGTTGTACACAGGAGTGACTACTGCATCTTTCCATTTTTGTGGGGGAATACTGCAAGACGGTGTGAGAGGTTAAGGATATGGGTGAGAGGGGACAGGATTTCTTCAAGTGAGAGCGAGATTAGTTTCAGGTCAAGATTATCCCCACTGAATCTCCCCTTCCCAAACACTTTGTGCAGATATTTCCTGGTTTCTCTGAAGGTAATAGTCTTGAAATGAAAGGGGTGTGTGATGGGGATTGCGTGGGTGCAGCAAGGATGGTGGGAGAGAAGAAGTTGGCGGGGAGAACATGCTGCAAGTTGGTGAAGGCATTGTTAAAGTTGCTGGCTATAGATTTAGGGTCAAGGATGGGGGAGCCATCAACGCAGAGCATGGTAGGAGCCATTTTGGGTTCTCGCCCAATGACCTCATTTAGGTAGCCCAGAATTTGCGCCCATCATTCCAGTTCTTGGTTAGGGGGCATCTTTATAGTGTATGTTTTTGGCTAATCGGATGGTCCTGGTACAGTTGTTCCTTGCATGTTTGCAGTTCAGGATATCAGACTGCTTGCCAGTGGCCCTAGCTATATGCCAGAGGTGGTCTCTATTTTTCATTAGTTCAAGGGTATCAGGGCTCATCCAGGGGTTAAAGTAGCCTTTGATCTTCTGCTTTTTTATGGGAGCATGAGTGTCACAGATTGTATTGAAGAGGAGGATGAAATGGTCGAGTGCATCGTCAATGTCGGAAGCCTCAAAAACCGAGGACCAGTCAGCACTGAGGAGATCTATTTGAAGTGGTCAGTATGACCACGTTTGAGAACCCTGATGGTGATTGATCTAGGAGGTGGTTTGGAGAAATTATTAACCCAACTGAACATGACAGGGGAGTGGTCACTGATGTCATCCAGGAGGACGGAGGCATTAGATGCATGCTCAGGTCCGTTGGTGAGCACCCAGTCAATCAAAGTACTAGTGCACATCCTGTAGTTAATCCTAGTGGGTGTTTCAATGAGCTGGGTAAAGTGATTAGACTGAATTGCATCCTTGAATTGGTTAGATTCAGGGGCAAGCCAATTACTATTGAAATCACCTAAGAGTATAACGTCAGAGGTTAGGGTTAGGCTTCCAAGACAGTCTATGATGGCATGGAGAACTTGGGACGAGTTCTTTGGGGGGATGTTGACAGATAGAATTGTGACAGTTTTGTTGTGAGCCCCAAGAAGAACCTTAATACCAAGGGCCTGGTCGAACGACCCAAGACTGGGTAAATTCAGGACTATGCCCTGAACGCTGTCCTTAAGGTAGATTACACAGCTGCCACCTCTTTTAGATTTACGATCTTGCCTAAAGATCGAATTGCCTGGCAGACTGATGGCTCCATCGGGAATCTTGGGAGTGAGCCATGTCACTACCACAGACAGTACGTCTGGATTATGTAGGGCTACCCAGGCTTGAAGGTTGTCAAACTTTGCTGTCAGGTTACGGATGTTTAGTGATGCAAAGGTTAAGGTGCCTGGTTTCGGTGCACTCAACCCCTGATATAGAGGGGGGCCGGGACTTAGGGTGGATGTTACCTGAGAGCAGTAGTAACAGGAGTACCAATCTGACCAGGTAACTTTTAAAGTGTTTAAGGTTAGCTTTGTGCTGTCTTTGTGGATCCATTTGAGCTGCATGCTTATCAGAGAGAATGGCCAGTTTAGGCAGGACTGTGGGAGGGGGAAGCCCTGGCCGAGCTGGATGCGTTCTGGGCCAGGTAGGCCAGGTTGTGTTGTTAGGCATGCAGTTGGCACATGGGCTACAACTATGCATGGACATTATAGTGCTGTAGATGTTGTCATAAAGGTGCTCCGTGATAAGAGGGTCAGCTGATTTAGGGCCATTCAGCGGCTGCAAACAGAGAGTGGGCAGGAGTATAAGAATTAGCATTAGTCTGGTTGCCATGTCCAAGATTGGAAAAGGGTGGTGGCACAGCAAGAAGGGTCTTGGGAGGGGGAGGAAAGTAGGGCTGCAAGTTCGGTTCGACCATTCAGCCTGAATGATCGAACCCCCCATTGTTCGCGCTATTCTGCCATCCGCAAATATATGGATGAAATATTCGAACTTGGTTCACCCCTGCAATACATTATAAATTTATGGGTATTGCAGGGTTGAACCAGGTGAACTAAAGTTTGCATATTTCATATTGTAGACAGTGCCTGGTCAGGTGGTGCAGACTAGATCTCTCATCAGTGATCATCTGATGACACCGATGACAGCCCAGTCAGCAGCAGTCAATCAACCCCACACGGCAGCCTTATTCCCACCTGGACCATTTGTAAACATATGGGTGATTGACTGAAAAAGGCTGTGTCTGGCAAGACAACTCCATCTGTTGGCCAGCAGAGAGCAGACAGTCATGTGGGTGTCTGGCTAGACAGAGTTGAGTCACAGCACCAGTTTTCTGATTCTGGCAGTTGACGAGACGAGCAGCAGAAAGACGGTGAACTACTCTCTCTCCGTCCATAATCTTGTACTCCATGTGAGAGCCTGGAAAAGCTTTAATTGTACCTTAAAAAAATTAAAATATATATTGCTGGCACTACTGCAGTGCAATGCAACAGTTGGTGCAAAATTTTTCTTATTTTACTGGACAAGACAAGGAGCAGGGGCTTTTGACTGGGAGTCAGTAGGGGCAGGGAAAACGCCAGCAGGAGCGCGTGGTGGGTGGCAGTGCCCAGTCACACTATACTGTAGTCACTCATCATGATGAACTGTGTTGGTTGTGTGTGTGAAGAAAACTGAACTATAAAAATATAAATTGGAAACCTGAAAGATTGATTTTGAAGAAATAAGATAACCCCAGCATAACTAAATAAGTTGACACAGCAACTTGCTGCAAGGCAATTAAATTAAATAGTAGCAGTAGCAGACGGCAGTTTGTGTTGTGGGGGAGGCGTAACAGAGTCCACTCCAGACACTCAGACAGACAGACTCATTGTTGCCACAGCACAGATTTTTTTTTTTTTGCATTAGACAGGCAGCATCTTTTTTATTCTTTCTTGGGGCAGATAAACAGATTTTAGTGCTTTCTTTCTGGGAATGAGCACTCAAGGCAAAATGTTCAACTGAACCAACCTAGGCAGAGTCAAGGTTGTTTTTCTTTGTGTGGCGTGGTCCTGAAAGTGATTTTCATTTTAACAACTTATGTCTTTACCTGTCTGGGAAATAATCTCCCTGAGTTTTACTACTTAAAGTACCTGACTCGACGCAGCCAGTAGTGGTGTTTTTGCCTGTTTGGGAAAAATTATCCCTTTGTCTTACTACTTAAAGTACTTGACTCGACGCAGCCAGTAGTACTGTATTTACCTGTCTGGCAAATAATCTCCCTGGCCCAGATATTCAAAACGGTTGCGCATGGCGCAACAGTGTTGCGCCATGCACAACCCACTGATGCACCCCAGTGCGATATTCAAAAGGAAAAAGTGCACGGCACAAATCCCGATGTGCTGGAGCACATCAGTAATGTATGTAGACGCAGGTGGGGGGGGTGTGCCCATGCATACCCGGCACAGCCCGATATTCAGCCCGGGATGTACAGAGCCATGCATGCGCAACCCCTACCTGCGCCAGCACAAAGTTGATCAAAAAAAAAAGGAACAACTGATGGCCACCCACAGGTGAGCTGCCGCATTGCAGGGTGCAACATGGCTGCTGCCACCTGTGGGTGGCCGCCTGAGATCCGGCTGCACCTGGTGGTGCCCCCCATGCTCGATCGTGGGCATTTGTAAAAAAATAAGAAATTCGTCCATCTCAGGGCCAGTGGACCGCTGTCTCGCTCGCATCATGGCATTTGTAAAAATAAGATAGCTGTTCATCTCTGTGGTCCAGTGACCGCTGCTCGCTATACGCTGGCTCAGTAAAATACTATACCTCATTCAGATCCAGTGGACCTGCTCGACCGAGTCAGGATTGGTAATAAATTATATCCCATTATCTTGTGGTCCAGTGGATTTCGTCACTCGCCCACTGACTTACGCCCCGCCTCCCCCAGTCAGCAGCGGGTGGGTGCTGCCGCCTGCCACTGATGGGGAGCGGGGCAGTGGGATTCATTGGCCAGGTGGGGTGGGGGGTCCAATGGACCACCAGGGATATTGGGGATATAAATTTATTACTTAGCCTGCGATTGGGAAGGCAGGTCCACTGGACCACCAGGGATATTGGGGATATAATTATTTTACTGAGCCCGCGATTGGGTGGGCAGTGGTCCACTGGACCACCAGGGATATTGGACAGATGTCTTATGTTTTTTACAAATGCCCGTTATCCGGCGGGCAGCGGTCAACTGGACCACCAAGGATACTGGACAGATGTCTTATTTTTTTTTACAAATGCCCACGATCAGGCAGACAGCGGTCCACTGGACCACCAAGGATGTATGCTTTTCCTCTTTTTTACTGCAGCCCGTGATTGGGCTGTGGAGCACATTGTCGGCTGCAGGGGGCGTCAGTCCCTGACGGCTGCTGCCTGGCAGGGTGCCAAGCAGAAGTGGTGGGAGATTGGTGCACCTACATGCAAATAGGGCCATAAGGACATACAAATGGCCCCATTTGCGCCTTGCATACATTATGGCCCTATTTGCATGTCAAGTTTTGAATATCGCGGTTGCTGTGCATAGCGCAATGAAACTTGCACTAGCGCATCCCCATGCTCCACTCTGGCCACTTGCGCTGGTGCAGTGCCACTGCGCCATGCACATTGCGGGTGGCCAGGGTGCAATATTCAACGATGCTGTGCGCAAGCCCAAGCTTGCGCCACAGCCTAGCGCAGTTTGAATATCTGGGCCCCTGTGTTTGGCTACTTAAAGTACCCGACTTGACGCAGCCAGTAGTGCTGCATTTACCTGTCTGTGAAATAATCTTCCTGTGTTTTACTACTTAAAGTACCTGACTTGACGCAGCCGTATTACCTGTTTGGGAAAAATTATCCCTCTGTCTTACTACTTAATAAAGTACTTGACTCGACACAGCCAGCAGTACTGTATTTACCTGTCTGGGAAATAATCTCCCTGAGTTTTACTACTTAAAGTACCTGACTCGTCGCAGCCAGTAATGGTGTTTTTGCCTGTTTGGGAAAAATTAGCCCTCTGTCTTACTACTTAAAGTACTTGACTCGATGCAGCCAGTAGTGCTGTATTTACCTGTCTGAGAAATAATCTCCGTGTTTTACTACTTAAAGTACCTGACTTGACGCAGCCAGTAGTGCTGTATTTACCTGTTTGGGAAAAATTAGCCCTCTGTCTTACTACGTAAAGTACTTGACTCAACGCAGCCAGCAGTGCTTTATTTTCTTGTTTGGGAGAAAATAACCCTGTGTCTTACAATTTAAAATACTTCACTCAACGCAGCCAGCAGTGCTGTATTTTCCTGTTTGGAAGTAAATTTCTCTGTGTCTTACTACTTAAAGTACTTGGCTCAACTCAGCCAGCAGTGCTGTTATTTACTGGTTAGGAAGAAACATTCCTGTGTCTTACTAGTACCTGACTTGAGGCAGCCAATAGTGCTGTATTTACCTGTTAGGGAGAAATTATCCCTTTGTCTTACTACTTAAAGTACTTGATTCGACGCAGCCAGCAGTGCTGTATTTTCCTGTTTGGGAGAAAATATCCCTGTGTCTCACTACTACTTGACTTGACGCAGCCAGCAGTGCCGTATTTACCTGCTAGGAAACAAATATCCCTGTGTCACACTACTTAAAGTACTTGACGCAGCCATGAGTGGTAAAAAAAAACAGCAAGACTTCTCAGGCAATCTAGGCAACAGTGACAACAGTACAACTACTGAGCGGCTCCCACTTGAAGCTTGGCACAAGTAGTAACCCTCTGCTGAACCACTAACAGAACCCAATGGCTGTGGCCGTGGACCATAGATTAGCATGGCATGCCATCTGGGTGCTGTCAGCCTGCATAAATTTTGGACAGTATATGTTTTTGAACTGTGGCAGGTTCATTTTAAGAAAACTGAGCCTTTCTACATTCTTTTTGGAAAGACATGTTCTTTTGTCATTCACTATTGCTCCAGCAGCACTAAAAATTCTCTCAGAATATGTGCTTGTGGGTGGGCAACTGAGGTACCTAATTGCGATCTCAGTTAAAGAAGGCCACATAGATTTTTTCTGTTGCCAATACAGCAATGGTTCATCACCTGCAGTGAGATGTACAGTCTCCTCCATAATAATCTTTCACCATTTTTGCAGCAGGGACTTCTGGTACCACTATAGCCGGCTGAGCCTTTCCAGCGGTCTTTATCAGACCAAAGTCTGACAGCATGTCCCATAGTGGTTTGTCCTCTTGTGGTGTAGCAGCAGTTCTGCTTAGTGTTTGATGACAAAAAACATCAGTGGTGGTGGCACCAGCAGCAGCAGCAGTAATGGCAGATTGTGCTCCCTCCCTCTCCACCAGATCTCATTCAGAATTTGAATGTTGCCACAAGGCACTGATGATGCACTACTTTTCTCAACTATACGTGCTGACACTTTCTCAATTAGCAGTTCGTGATAGTATTCCAGATCTTTAAAGTTGTTTGGTTTGAAGAAAGTCTCAACTGTATCCTTAAACCAAGGATCGAGAAGTGTGGCCAAAACGTAATGTTCTGCTTTGTACATATTTACAATACACTCGTCAGCCAGGAATGTGTTCAACATTTTTCCCACAAGGAATGCAGCACTGATGTTATCAGTGTCAAGGAACTGTGACTCAAGACACTCCAGTCTTATTCTGATGAGTGTGATTAAGGGTAATATCTGGCTTAGCCCAGCACCATCGGAGCTCACCACTTGAGTAGCCTCCTCAAAGTGTTTAAGAATACAGTTTAGATTCTCCATCAGATGCCACTGATTGGGGCTTATGTTCACATCTCCCCTTCCCAATGCCATGTTGGACTGCATATTGATGGATGGCTTTCCACTGCTCAAGCATTCTCTGCATCATATAGTAGATGGAATTCCACCTGGCTGGAACTTCCTGGATCATCTGGTGGAGAAGGAGGCTGTTTCCTATTTGAATCTGCCGCAACAACTTTCTGGCTTTAACAGAACGGCCAAAGTGGGTGCACACAGTGCGAGCAGCTGCAATCAAGTTCAGAACATTTCATTCCTCACTGATAAAGTCTTTCACCACCAAGTTAACAGTGTGTGAAAAGCATGGTACATGTGTAAAATGACCAAGCCTTACTGCTTTCACAATATTATAAGCATTGTCAGACACTATAAACTCAGGTTGCAAGGACTTTGGAGTTAGCCAGTCGGCAAACTTTTCTTCAAGGCCCTCCAGAAGATGTTCCGCTTTGTGAACTTTTTCAAAACTGTAAATACATAATGCTGCCTGTCTGCGAACAGAGAAAGACCCTTGCTTTTTGCTGCTACCGCCACCAGTGCCACTACATAATGATGAGGAGGAGGGAGGAAAGTTTACCCAATGGCTAGTCACAGCCATATAATCAGTCGTCTGGCCACTGGTCCACATATCTGTTGTGACATGGACCTTTTTGCCAATTGAACCTTTAGAGCCTCAGGCACGCTATTACGAACAGCATCATACAAGTCTGAGATGGTAATAGTTGAGAAATAAGTCCGTCTGGGGACTTGATATTTGGGCACAGCGATTTCCATTAATGCTTTAAAGCCTGGGTTAGACACAAAGGAGAATGGTAGCAAGTTGGTGGTTATCATCTCTCCAATTGCCTTTGTTAATCACCTTGCCTCAGGCCTGTTGGGCTTATATTTCTGTGGCCTCTCAAAACACTCTTTCAGTGAAATTTGATGACTGCTACACTTGCTGATATCAGCAGATTTTCTTGGTAGCTTCCCTTGACTTTTACCACCACAAGAGGTACATGTCGTGGACATGGATGGTGTACGACTCCTGGCAGGCTGTAGTGATGGGCTCAGAGGGGTAAAGAAACGTGAAATTGAAAATGTGCTTTGACTGGAAGTCAGACTTTCATCATCCTCCAACTCTGCATCAATAACATCATCATTGTGACCTTGGTAAACATTCATATCATCATCCTCCTCAGCAGAGTGCAACAGTGTAACGACTTGAGTGTGATCCTTTTGTGCTTTTTGATACTGATAAATGTGAGACTTGTTCATATGTCTTATCATTGTTGGTGTTCCCATCTTGGTACCCACTTTACTGCGACTTAATTTTGTTTTGCATAAATTGCAAATCACGTGACTGCAGGATGATTTATCTTGTGTAAAAAAATCCTGCACTATGGATTTCACAGATTTTGTTGCACTGCTGCTTATGGGGAGGATATGTTTGCCACTGCCCATGACACCACCACCACAGCCACTGCTGCTGCCAGTATCTCTTTGAGATCTTTCCATCTCCATGCCAATCAACAAATGTTGATGCACAGCACTCTTCCTGCCTCAGCTCCTCTAGAACCCTATCCATCTTCTGTTCTCTGTTTCTCCACTGCAGGTGTGGTTGTATCATTATGCCCCATTATGGGAGGCAGTATAGTGCAGTGGTTTAATGATCTGAGCTGCAAATCTGGTGACATCCAGCAGACCAGACCTGGGTTTGAATCCCACAGCTTCCACTTACATACTGTGTGACCCTGAGCAAGTCACTTAACTTCCCTGTGCTCCCAGGTTGCACCTGTAAAAAAGCTTTCAGCTTAGTGTGTTACTCCTGGTTAAACAACTGAAAAAAAAAAAATATTCTTAGCACCACCATCCTTCCTAGAACTCTTTTCTGCTCTTTTACTGGCTCTGTAGTCCTCATCATCATCATCCCACTCCCCAGAACTGCTGCTACTTGACAGACTGACTGCTACTTTATCTACTACAAACTCAGGATCTGTTTCACTGATTTCTCCTTCGGTTTCATCTGTCTTCTCCTCCTTCTCCTCATCCATCACTGTGCTTGCTAAGTCTGGCTGCTGCACTATGATGGCTCTTATGCTCATCTTCTGAATACCACTACGGGTTACTCCTGCAACGTCCTGAATTTTATGTACTGTTGTCACTCTTGCCTGGATTGCCTGATAAGTGCTGCTATTTTTTTACCACTCATTGCTGCGTCGAGTCAAGTGCTTTAAGCAGAAAAATACAGGGACATTTTCTCCCTAGCAGGTAAATACAGCGCTGCTGGCTGCATTGAGTCAAGTATTTTAAGTAGTAACACACAGGGCTATTTGTTTCCTAGCAGGTAAATATAGCACTGCTGGCTGCATCGAGTCAAGTACTTTAAGTAGAAACACACAGGGATATTTGTAGAACCTGGTTTTACTTAGTAGAACTTGTTTGTTTACTTAATAGAGCCTAGTTTTATTTGGTAGAACCTGGTTTTACTTGGTAGAAATTGGTTATAAATGGCAGAACCCAGTTATACCTGGTAGAACCCAATTCTACTGGGTTCTACCTGGTAGAACCAGGTAGAACCAGGTAGAACTTTTTTGGGTTCTACTCAAAAAGTTCACTAGGTAGAACTTTTAGAGGTTCACGGAGCCCTAGAGGAAAGTAAAAGAGATCAAGATGTAATGGAGCTAGGAGGGTGACCTGACCTTATAGGCTGCTGTGTACCCTTACAGTTTGGCAGTGACCTAAAAAGGAAGATGTCTTTAAGGGGAGGACAGGACAAGTGTTAGGCCTAATAGCTGCACTCTGAATCTTTAAGTGGAGTTGCAATATTAGTGAGAAGGAAGGATGAAGATTGCCTAGGATGGTGCCAAGGGGGAAGGAAGAGTATTTAATAAAGGCTGGAAGAGGGTTAAGGGGGTTGGGCATAAAAATTCAAGCAGCAAGGAGACAGTAGGAGAGAAAGTGAAACAGAAACTGGATTATTTGCAGGGCAAAGCTTACAACTGTGATCCAAATGAAATCTACTCTAAACAGAAAAAACGGTATCACTTTAAGCTTAGTTTCTGATCCAGGGTAAATTACCAGTGGACCTTAAAACAAAGAGAGCTGTAATACTTTAAAATCTATAAACCTGCAGCCTAAAAGAACTTGCACTTCAAACTACCCTTGGAGTGCAAAATTGCTGTAAACAGGCTTAGGTTTACGTTTAAATTAGAATTCACAGGACAATTTGGAGAAGCTTAAACAGTACCACAACCAGTACAGTATGTAACATTAGCTTAAAGTCCAGAAGGAGACGGAGTAGCAAAGAAATTAAAGAACTGCAGCAGCCTGTCAGCAGCAGAGCCAATGGATTCTGGCCAGTCAAGTTTCAGCAGCGTACCTTCAGTCTGCTGATCAGCGGGCAGTATAGTGAGGAAGGCAACCGGTGGACAGAAGCTTTGGTCTGGTGATCGGCGGGCAGTACAGTGAGAAAGGCAACCAGTGGACAGAAGAGGCCCTCCCGGCTGCTTGCAGCAGCATAGGCACCTGTGTCAAGGGTGAAGCTTCGGTCTGGTGATTGGCAGGCAGAACAGCGAGGAAGTCAACCAGCGGACAGAAGAGGCTGGCCCGACTGCTTGCAGCAGCAGAGGCACCCATGTCAAGGGTGTAAAACAAATAAGTCACCAGTAGTAATGTGTGAGCTGCCAGGGCCCACCTCAGAGCTGGGATGGGAGATTGAGTCCTGTGAGAGGAAGATAAAAACCTGTATGGAAAATAAATAAGTCACTGGTACTAATGCGTGAGATGCAAGGGCCTGCCTCAGAGCTTGGGAGGCTTACCTCAGAGCTGGGGGGGGGACCAAGTCCTGTCAGAGGAGAATAAAAACCTGTATGGAAAATAAGTAAGTCACTGATAGTAATATGTGAGCTTCCAGAGAACACCTCATACCTTGGGGAGCTGCTCACCTCATAGCTGGGGGGAGACAATCCTCAGAGCTGGGTTGGGTCGAGTGCTGTCAGAGGAGGATAAAAACCTGTATGGAAAATAAATAAATAAATAAGTGACTGGTAGTAGTGTATGAGCTTCCAGGGCCCACTTACAAGCTGGGAGGGCTCACCTTAGTGCTGGGGGGTGGCTTACCCTAGAGCGGGGGGGATCGAGTCCTGTCGGACGAAGATAATAACCTATATGGAAAATAAATAAGTCACTGGTACTAATGCGTGAGCTGCAAGGGCCTGCCTCAGAGCTTGGGAGGCTTACCTCAGAGCTGGGGGGGGACCAAGTCCTGTCAGAGGAGGATAAAAAACTGTATGGAAAATAAATACATCACTGGAAGTAATGTGTGAGCTGTCAAGGCCCATCTCAGAGCTGGGGGGGGTGGTGGCTCACCTCAGAGCTGGTTTGGGGGGAGCTTGAGTATTGTCAGAGGATTATAAAGACCTGTATGTAAAATAAATAAGTCACTAGTAGTATTGTGTGAGCTGCCAGGCCCCACCTCAGAGTTGCGGGGGTATCACCTGAGAGTGGGAGCTTGGGCTGAGTCCTGTAAGAGAAGGATAAAAACCTGAATGGAAAATAAACAAATAAGTCACTGGTAGTAATGTGTGAGCTGCCAGGGCTCACCTCAGAGCCGTTGGGGGGTCACAACACAGCTGGGGGAATCGTGTCCCATCAGAGGAGGATAAAAACCTGTATGAAAATAAATGAATAAATCACTGGTAGTAATGTGTGAGCTGCCAGGGCCCACCTCAGAGGTGGGGGTGGGCTGAACTCAGAGGTGGGGGTGAGGACTGAGTCCTGTCAGAGGGGGTTAAAAACTTGTATGGAAAATAAAGAAATAATCACTGGTAGTAATGTCTGAACTGCCAGGGCCCACCTCAGAGGTGGGGGTGGGCTGAACTCAGAGGTGGGGGTGAGGACCGAGTCCTGTCAGAGGAGGGTAAAAACTTGTATGGAAAATAAAGAAATAATCACTGGTAGTAATGTGTGAGCTGCCAGGGCCCACCTCACAGCTGGAGGGTTGGTCACCTCAGAACTGGGAGGCAGAGATTGAGTCCTGTCAGATGAAGATAACAACATTTATGGAAAATAAATAAATAAGTCACTGGTAGTAATGTGTGAGTTGCCAGGTCCCACCTCAGAACTGGGATGGGGCTCACCTCAGAGCTAGGGGTGGCTTACATCAGAGCTGGGCAGGAGATAGAGTCCTATCAGATGAAGATAAAAACCTGTATGGAAAATAAATAAATAAGTCACTGGTAGTAATGCGTGAGCTTCCAAGGCCCACCTCAGAGCTGAGTGAGGCTTACCTCAGAGCTGGGAGTGGTGGGGTACAGAGTCCAGTCAGAGGAGAATAGAAACCTGCATGGAAAATATTTTATAAATAAGTCACTTGTAGTATTGCATGAGCTGCCAGGGCCTACCTCAGAGCTGAGGGGGGAACATGTCAGAGCCGAGGGGGTAGACTGAGTCCTGCCCGAGTAGGATAAAAACCTGTATGGAAAATAAATATGTCACTGGTAGTAATGCGTGAGCTGGCAGGGCCCACTTCAGAGCTGGTGGGGAGATCGAGTCCTGTAAGAGGATGATAAAAACCTGCATGCAAATACATATATATATATATATATATACATATACATATATATATATATATATATATATATATATATATAAATATACTGTATATAAATATCTATGTCACTGGTAGTAATGTGTGAGCTGCCAGGCCCACCTCAGAGCTGGGGGGGTCACAACAGAGCTGGGGGGATCATGTCCTTTCAGAGGAGGATAAAAACTTGTATGGTAAATAAATGAATAAATCACTTGCAGTAATATGTGGGCTGCCAGGGTCCACCTCAGAGCTGAGTGGGGCCCACCTCAAAGCTGAAGGGGGATCATGTCAGAGCCTGGGGGGGTAGACCGAGTCCTGGCAGAGTGGGATAAGTCACTGGTAGTGTCGTGGCGACTTCAGGGTCCACCTCACAGCTGGGAAGTGCCGTGCCTCAGAGGCGGAGTTGAATCCTGTCAGATGAAGATAAAAACCTATATAGAAAATAAATAAATATGTCACTGGTAGTAGTGCGTGAGCTTTCAGGGCCCATCTCAGAGCTGGGGGGGCTTACCGCAGAGCTGGAAGTAGGGCGGGACCGAGTCCTGTCAGAGGAGGATAGAAACCTGTATAGAAAATAAATAAGTCACTGGTTGTAATGCGTGACCTGCTAGCACCCACCTCAGAGCTGGGAGACTTACCTCAGAGCTTGGGCGAAAGGGGAGATTGAGTCCTGCCTGAGGAAGACAAAAACCTATATGGTAAAAATATATATATAAGCCACTGGTAGTGGTGCATGAGCTGCCCGATCCCACCTCAGAGCTGGGGAGAAGACTGAGTCCTGTCAGAGGAGGATAAAAATCTGTATGGAAAATTAATTAAAAAATTCAAGTGCTAGTAATGCGTGAGCTTCCAGGGCCCACCTCAAAGTTGGGGGGGCTCACCTCAGAGCTGGGGAGATCGAGTCTTGTCTGAGGAGGATAAAAAGCTGTAAGGAAAATAAATAAATACATCACTGGTAGTAATGTGTGAGCTGCAGGAGCCCACTGGAGAGCTGTGGGGGGGATAACTTCAGAGCTGGGGTGGGAGATTGAGTCCTGTCAGAGGATTATAAAAACCTATATGTAAATAAGTCAGTCACTAGTAGAAGTGTGTGCTGCAGGCCCGACCTCAGAGTTGATGGGGTATCACTTGAAAGCGGGGGGACTTAGTCCTGTCAGAGAAGGATAAAACCTGAATGGAAAATAAACAACTAAGTCACTGGTAGTAATGTATGAGCTGCCAGGGCTCACCTCAGAGTGTGCGTGTGGGGGGGGGGTGACAACAGAGCTGGGTGGATCATGTCCCATCAGAGGAGGATAAAAACCTGTATGGAAAATAAATGAATAAATCACTGGTAGTAATGTGTGAGCTACCAGGGCCCACCTCAGAGTTGAGGGGCCTCATCTCACAGCCGGGGGGGGAGGGGACAGAGTCCTGTCAGAGGAGGATAAATACCTGTATGGAAATTAAATAAATGAGTCATTTGTAGGACTGTATGAACTGCCAGGGCTCACCTCAGAGCTGGGAGGTGGGTCACAACAGAGCTGGGGAGATCGTGTCCTGTCAGAGAAGGATAAAAGCCTGTATGGAAAATAAATGAATAAGTCACTTGTAGTAATGGGTGAGCTGCCAGGGCTCACCTCAGAGCTGGGGGTTGGTCACCTCAGAACTGGGAGGCAGAGATCGAGTCCTGCCAGAGTAGTACAAAAACCTGTATGTAAAATAAATAAATAAGTCACTGGTAGTAATGCGTGAAGTTCCAGGTCCCATCTCAGAGCTTGGGGGCGGCTCACCTACAGCTGGGGGTGGGTTTTCAGAGCGGGGGATCGAGTCCTGTCAGAGGTGGATAAAAACCTGTATGGAAAATAAATAAATAAGTCACTGGTAGTAATGTGTAAGCTGCCAGGGTCCACCTCAGAGCTGGGGGGGTTGTCACCTCAGAACTGGGAGGCAGAGATTGGGTCCTGTCAGAGGAGGATAAAAACCTGTATGGAAAATGAATAAAAAACTGACTGGTTGTAATGGGTGAGCTTCCAGGACCCACCTACGAGCTGGGGGGGGCTCACCTTAGAGCTGGGAGTGTCTTTCCCCAGAAGAGGGGGGGAGATTGAGTCCTGTTGGACGAAGATAATAACCTGTATGGAAAATAAATAAGTCACTGAGTGGGGCTTACCTCAGAGCTGGGGGTGGTGGGAAACTGAGACCTGACAGAGGAGAACAGAAACCTGTATGGAAAATATATAAATAAGTTACTTGTAGTAATGCGTGTGAGCTGCCAGGGCTGACCCTCAGAGCTGGGGTGGGGGTGAGATCGAGTTTTGTAAGGGAGGATAAAACCTGTATGCAAATATATGTATATATATATATATATATATATATATATATTTATTTATTTATTTAGGATTTGGATCATAGCTTTGAGCTCAGAGCTTTTTTACAAAGGTTCCACGTCAAACAGTGACAATGACAACAATAGCAGTTTACATACAATACTCATACAGTAGGTAGCTAGTATACAATAAGGTTACAATGTCATTCATAGTACCAATGGTGTTAGTACAGCGTCAAGAGCATTCAACTAGGGTAAAGGACAGTGTTTATATGTAGCGAAGGAGATAGAGGTATGACATCTAGTGTGAGAGTACGAGGATGAGTCAAGGTGAGGGGGGGGAGACTGGGGGGGGGAGTGGGCGACCAAAAGAAGTGGCTTGGTCTAGGAGGTTGGGAGGTAGTAGTAGTAGGATGGGTATAAGGTTGATCCAGTGGGGGAAAAGGCACAGGGGGTGAGGAAGACAGAGGGATAGGGCAAGAGGGAAGAGTGTGGGTAAAAGGAAGGGGAAGGAGAGTGTGGGTGAGTGGGCATTATGGGTGTTAGAGTCCTAGTGGCAGTCACAAACTGTCCTAGTAAGAAGGTGTTGCCTTAGGCCATTTTTGAATTGTGAGATGTACTGGGAGTTTAGAATGTGCACTGGGATTTCATTAAGCCATTGGGGGGCTCTATAGCTTAAAGCACGCTGTCCCTGCACAGTTTGACGGAAAGGTGTTGATAGGGGCCCCCTTATCCTGCTTCTGGTGGTATAGCTGGTAGCACTTGGTGTTAGGATGCTAGAAATGCATGGGGGGGGGTTACCCATTAGCTCCTTTTTTCCAAGGAGACATGTTTGGAATATAATACTGTTCTTTAGTGGCAGCCAATTGGTCTGCTCATGTAAGGAGCAGGTGTGGGTATTTCGATCTGCAGCCATTGTGAGCCTACATGCCTTGTTGAGGGTAATGTGAATCCTGTTTAGTGCAGTGTCTGTTGCTATGCCATAGACCACCAGTCCATAGTTGATGGTATAAAGGATGGAACTGGAGACTGAGAGACGGAGGGTCTCTGGAGTGATATACTTTTTATGCCTACAGAGTACACCCAGTTTGGTGTTCACTGCCTTTACCACTGTGTCGATGTGTTGGGTGAAGGTGAGGGGAGTCATCAATGGTGACCCCCAGGTACTTGAAGGAGTGAACTTGGTCTAGCAGCTCACTGACTTTATTGGAGATGGTGAGGGGAGGGAGCTTCTTTTTGTGCTGTGGGCTGGCTGTGAGCATCACCTTGGTCTTTTTGTAGTTTAATAGAAGTTTATGGCTACAGAACCAGTTATTCAGCTTGCAGAAGGATGCCTGCAGCTCGGAGTGGAGAGTGACTATTGATGAACTGCTGGTGAGAAGTACAGCGTCGTCTGTGTAAAGTATCGGTTTAGTGTCACAGGCTTCAGGAAGATTATTTAGGAAGAGGCTGAATAGTAAGGGCCCCAGTATTGACCCGTGTGGGACCCCTAAAGATACTTCATTGGAGCTAGATACTGTGTACCCAATTTTTACATGTTGGCTTCTGTGTGTTAGGTAGTCCTTGAACCAGCAGACAGCGGTGGTTGAAGCCCCCAGGTTCTGTAGTTGAGTCAGGAGGAGAGAGTGACTGACAGTGTTGAAGGCTTTGGTCAGGTTTATGAAGAGTGACCCCACCAGTTTTCCTTTGTCTAGTGCCTTGTGCGAGTAGTCAGTGTAGTCCAGCAAGGCAGTGGAGGTACTATGATTCTGCCTGAAACCATGTTGGTTGGGACATAATAGGTTGTATTTGTTGAGGTAATCTGTGAGTTGGGTGGCCACAATCTTTTCAAGGGCTTTAGATAAGGGAGAGAGGATGGATATTAGCCTATAATTGGCGGTGCATGTCATATCACCGTTCTTGTGCACTGGCGTCATGAGAGCCTGTTTCCAGATCCCGGGGAATTGTGCAAGAGCCAGCGATTTGTTAAATAGTTTTGTAACTGGCACGATGATGACATCCAGTGTTAGGGACAGGAGTTTCATATCGACTCCATAAATCCCCATTCTGATTTTGCCTAGTATTTTTTTATGTGTTTGTAAGCCTCCTTCACTGACACTTTTTTGAAGTAGAAGACAGGGGTTAAGCCCCCTTGAGGCGTGCAGTTGATTTGTTCCCCAGCAGGGTGCAGGTAGTCGGGGGGGGTAGCACTCCAGTCAGGTCAGTAAACGCTGTATTGAGAGAATCCATGATATGCCGTGGGTCAGTAATCGTGGCATTGTTGATGTTGAGTGAGCGGGGGATCTTCTTCTCATCTTTTCCAAGAAGGTTTTTATGTTATCCCAAAAACTCTTCCCGTTACCCCAAGTTTCATTAAGTTGCTCCTTGTGGAAGTTGGCCTTTGCTTGGTGGATAAGGTTGGTGCAGTAGTTTCTTACTGCTCTATAACACTGGAAGTTGTGCTTGCTGCAAGAAGGCTTGGATTTGCCCAGAGGTTGTCCCTTACCTTCATCTGGGTGAGGAAATCTCCTGCGATCCTGCCATTAACTTGACCCCAAATTTTTCTTTTCCTCAGTGGGGCAAAGATATCGCAAATGTTGTTGAAGCCCTCTATAAAGAAACTTAGGGCCTGGTCAATATTAGGCACACGATCGATGGGGGACCAGTAATGCTGGGAGAGGGCAGAGGAGAGGGCCCCAAGCTTGCCCTTCCCCAAGACCCTACTATTAATTATGATAGGCGGGGGCTTGCTCAATATGTTTGACCATGTGAAAGTGACTGGGGAGTGATCACTTAAGGTGTCAGGCAGGACCTTGGTGTAACCCCCCCTACAAATGGGCATTCCCAAAAAGTCTTCCTTGAGCTTGTCTAAATGCTCACTGCCAGGCTGGTGTCCTGCATTTTAGCAGTTTAAATGTGATTACCAGAGTCTGTATAGCCTCTGTGTACCGTCTCTTTAAGAGCAGCTTGATTGCAGCATAAGTAATCTTACATGGAGCTCTGTTGAAAGATGTAACTACTTGCTGAAAACCATTTAGAGTGATAATGATAATGTAGTTTGTCCAACCTGCTTTCTTTGTAGCAAGGACTGTTTTGTTTGCCTCCACTATCTTGGTCCAGGACTGCAAATTGAACCAATCAGTTCTGGTGGGACCTAAAATGTAGCACAGGAGCTGTCTGAATTCAAAATCTATAGGAACTGTGGTTTGAGTTTTTGCACCTTTTTTGCAACTGAAGGGGGAGCTTTTGCTTTGACTGACAGCCAAATCAGCCAACCAAATATTTTGGATCTTGGGGAAGTCCCGGGCTGCTTGCAGTTTTCAATTAGTTCTTCTGAGCTGGGAAGTAAAAGGAGAGGAGCTGAAGTGATTCTGAAGTAATTCTGAGAGCAATCCTGAGTGGATTTGCATGGGAGAACTATGACAAGACTGAGAGTTTGGCCTCCATGTCTGCCTGCTGCTCCTGAGAGGGAGAGAAGAGAATTATTTTGGACTAAATCCAAGTTTGTGTGACTAAAGTAGGCTACTGAAGTGGGCCAGGCTCAACCTAAGAAGACTGAAGGTTTTGTTGAATGCAATCGGCCTGTCAGGAGTTCCAGCTACTCCTAAGCTCCTGGTGTGTCCAGAGAATTTGCGATTGTGACCAGGGAGCACTTTGCCTGGTACAGTAGAATTCTCGTACATGTAAATGTGCTATGATCTCCTAGTTGGTTGTGAGTTGGTTCCCCACTGTGTGAACTGTGTTCTTGCTGGAAGCTGTATCCTGCCCAAAACGGACTGCATCCGAATCTGTTTCCATGCGGTCTGGGCCTTGCCAGACTGACCCAGCCAGACTACCAACTGCACAGAGAAGCCATTGACGAGAGATCTGCCTGGGGATCAGCCCGCCCGCTCCATGCTTGAACAGGAACGATGCCTCTGCGACTCGTGTGGGCCCTGCTTCTCCTGGCATTCCAGATCAACCACCTGCAGTCTTGATTTTCATCCAGCCTGTGTCCAGTCTTGGGTATCGTGAGTAAATACTGGAATAGCCCCCTGCAACAACAGCTTAATCTGAGTGTGTCATCAGATTGTCTTGTTGTTTCATTCCCTTTACGAACTGAGCCCTCTGGCTCCGGATTACAAATAATATTGTGTACTGTGCATGTTGTGTTTTCCATCACAGGGTCCCAACCAGCTGCAACCCCGGGCAACTGTTCTGGCTAGCCCATCTCTTCTCTACCTGGGTACCCAGAGGTGGACTGTGTGGGGGACTCATAACTGCTTGATTGATATAACCTTTAAGCTAATTAACCTGATTTTGCCCCTCCCTTGTTCACGTCCCCTGAATAAATCAGATCTAACTTTTTCTGCATGTAATCTGACCGTGGTTCCAGTTTGTGCTCAAAGTACTGTACTGTTGCTATTTGCTGTGCATAACCTTGTTTTACAGGGGGTCTCCAGAGTCAAGCCAGAGGAACCAGCCCTGGTGGTAAGTGCAAATAGTGTGGGTACTTATGTGGTGTAGCAGGGGGATTGTGAAATTGATTACTGTACAGTGTTCAGGCCACTAGAGGGGAAAGAGGGGGGTTACAGTGTCCCAGAGGGCTGTGCCCAGGTTAGCTTGACCACTACCAACCCTGACCTCCGGGCGGAGGCACCCGTTTCAGAACTCAGTCCCCTTAACCTGCTACTAGCCAAGCAGGCAGGGGTAGTAGCCCCTGGGATAGCACCACCTAGGGGTTACATTAAGCTCAGAGATCCGAGAAGGGGAACTATATATAAGTCACTGGTAGTAATTTGTGAGCTGCCAGGCCCACCCCAGAGCTGGAGGAGGGGGGAGGTCAGCCACAACAGAGTTGGAGGAATCGCATCCTTTCAGGAGAGTATAAAAACCTGTATGGAGAATAAATGAATAAATCACTGGTAGTAATGCATGAGCTGTCAGTGCCCACCTCAAAGCTGAGGGGCGCTCACCTCAGAGCTGGGGGGGGAGACCGAGTCCTGCCCAAGAAGGAATAAAAACCTGTAAGGAAAATAAAGCAATAAGTCACTGGTAGTAATGTGTAAGCTGCCAGGGCCCACCTTAGAGCTGGGGGGTTGGCTATCTCAGAACTGGGAGGCAGAGATCAAGTCCTGTCATAGGAGGATAAAAACCTGTATGGAAAATAAATAAATAAGTCACTGGTAGTAATGGGTGAGCTGCTAGGGCCCACCTCAGAGCTTGGGGGCAGCTCACCTCACTGCTGGGGGGGGTCGAGTTCTGTCAGAGAAGGATAAATATTTGTATGGAAAATAAATAACTAAGTCACTGGTAGTTATGTGTGAGCAGCCAGGGCCCACCTCAGAGCTGGGGGGGTTGTCACCTCAGAACTGGGAGGTGGAGATCGATTCCTGTCAGAGGAGGATAAAAACCTGTGTGGAAAATAAATAAATAAGGCACTGGTAGTAATGTGTGAGCTTCCAGGGCCCATCTCAGAGCTGGGGGGGGCTCACCTCAGAGCTGCGGGGTGGCTTACCTCAAAGCAGGGGGGAGATCGAGGCCTGTCAAACAAAGATAAAAACTTGTATGGAAAATAAATAAATAAGTCTCTGATAGTAATGTGTGAGCTTCCAGAGCCCACCTCAGAGCTTAGGGGGCCTTACCGCACAGTTTGGGGAAGGGGCGAGTCCTGTCAGAGAAGGATAGAAACCTGTATGTAAAATAAATAAATAAGACACTTGTTGTAATATGTGAGCTGCCAGGGCCCACCTCAGAGCTGGGGGTGGCTTATTTATTTATTCTATTTATTTATTTATTCAATCTAGGATTATAAATACCTTTGAGCCAAGCATCTCATTTACAAACGTTCCACGTCAATGGGGGTACAGATCCATAATGGAAAACAGACTGGTTTCACAAACAATTAAGCAATACGTATTACAAAATACAGAATAAGAGAACAGCAAATAAATACACATTAGTTCAGCACGTGATTCAAGGCAGGGAGTGAGAAGAGGAGGGAATTAGGAGGGGAGCCAGATCAAGGAAGTGGAGAGCAACCAGGTGGCATTGTCAAGTAGCAGCTAGGATAGTAAGGGACGAAAAGCAAGGAAGACAGTGGGGGGGAAGTGGAGGAGATGGGAGGGCAGGAAGGAAGAGGAGAGTGAGAGGGCAAGACAAGTAGAGAGAATAGTGGAAGAACGGTGTGGGGGGGTGAGGTCCCGGGAAGAGGGACAAGGATGTTAAGTGGTGCAATCACAGGAGTTTTCAGTTAGGATGTGCTGACGAAGTTTGAGTTTGAATTCACTGAGACAAGTAAGGTTAGCCAAACCATTGTGGAGGCCATTTAGCCAGTATGGTGCTTTGATACAAAAGGAGTGTTGGCATTGGGCGGTCCGGCACATCGGGACTAGTAGGAATGCAGAAGATGAGGTGCACGTATGTTGGGTCTTGGGGGATTTATGAAGTAAGCATCCTAATCCTGAAGGCATGAGTTCAAGGAGAATCTTTTTGGCAAGTAAGCAGGTGTGGTATTTAATTCTCCCATGCAAGTTGAGCCACCCAGCCTGCATATAGACATCGCAGGTGTGGGTGAGGTGTGGTACACCAATTAGGAGTCTACAGGCCTTGTTTAGTGCCACAGTGAGCCTTTTGAGTGCAGTGGTGGAAGCAGTTCCATAAATGATAAGGCCATAGTCTATTAAGGAGAGCACGAGCTGTGGACTGCTTGATTTAGGGCTTCAGGTGTTAAAGACTTTCTCAGTCGATAGAGGAGCCCCATCCTGGTATTGACGGCTCTGGCAACATTTTCGTTGTGCAGTGAATAGGTGAGATGTCTATCAAGGGTAACCTCTAGGTACTTGAAGTACTGTATTTGTTCAAGGGGGTCACCTTGGGAATTTTGGATGGTAACAGCATACTCTTTATGTCGACTGTAGGCTGAGGAGAACAACAGGACTTTTGTCTTCTTGTAGTTTAGTACTAGTTTATGGTTGTGGAACCAGTGCTCAACTTCCGTGAAACCCTTTTGAAGGTTACTTTGAAGGAGGTAAGGATCAGGGTGGCTTGCAAAAGTGACAGCATCATCTGCGTAGAGCAGTGTTCACTGGTGGCAGGCAGTCGGTAGATTGTTAAGGAAGATGCTGAAAAGGAGTGGACCCAGAATTGAGCCCTGGGGGACCCCGGACCGAACAGGCTTCTGGTCAGAGACAGCATTGGAAATCTTCACGCGTTGAGATCTGTCCACAAGATAGCTTCTAAACCAGGGCAGTGTATCAGGGAAGAGACCAGTTTGTGAGAGTTGTTTAAGAAGGAGTCCGTGAATAACCGTGTTGAAGGCCTTGGTCAAGTCTATAAAGACTGCACCCACAAGACTGCCTTGGTCAATAGATTGCTGGATGTAGCTGGTGAATTCTAAGAGTGCGGTGGTGGTGCAGTGCCCTTTCCGAAAGCCATGCTGTTGTTCACACAGTAGGGAGTGTCTATCGAGGTAGTCCACAAGTTGGTTGGCAACAATACGTTTGAGTATTTTAGAGAGGGGTGGGAGGATTGATATAGGCCTATAGTTGCTGTGTAGTTCACGGTCTCCAGATTTGTGAACTGGGGTAACGATGGCTGTTTTTCATACCTGTGGGAATTGTGAGAGTGTTAGAGAGAGGTTAAGTAATTTAGTACTAGGTGGAAGTACTTCCTCCGTGGTGAATGCTATTAGCTTGAGGTCTAAAGAGTCACCACTGTGCCTGGACTTGCCCAGCACATTGTTTAGTAGTTTCCTGACCTGGGCCACTGAGACTTGTTTAAAGTAGAAGGGGGGTGATGATTTGTTTTGGTCTCAGGATGATGTGCTGCCATTAAGGTGGTGTCGTCAAAGAAGTCTTGTGGTAGCACACTACTTAGGTCAGTGAAGGCGTCATTAAAGGCATTCGCTATTGTGAGCGGGTCAAGTATGGGAGTACCATCAAGGTTTAACATCGTGGAAGCCTTTTTTGGGTCTTTCCCCAGAACAGCATTGATGTTTGCCCAGAATTTCCTGCTATCGCCCCAGGTATTGGTAAGTTGCTCCTTGTGGTGATTGCTTCTTGCTTTTCTGGGGGAAGATAGAGTCCTGTCAGACGAACATAAAAGCTTCTATAGAATATAAACAAATAGGTCACTGGTAGTAAAGCATAAGCTTCCAGGGCCCACCTCTAAGCTGAGAGGTGGACCCGAGTCCTGTCAGAGGAGGAGGATAGAAACCTGTATGGAAAATAAATAAATAAGTCACTTGTAATAATGTGTGATCTTCCACGGCCCTCCTTAGAGCTGGGGTGGGGGGGTCACCTCAGAACTGGGTGCTCACCTTAGAGTGGGGGGGCACCTCAGAGCTGGGGGAGATCAAGTCCTGTCAGTGGAGGATAAAAACCTGTGTGGGAAATAAATAAGTCACTGGTAGTAATGTTCGAGCTGCCAGGGCCCACCTCAGAGCTGGGAGCTTACCTCAGAGCTGGGGGTTCTTTATTGCCCAATGTATGTACATGCCACAGATTACCTTAGCCATTGTACTGTCTACTGAGATGTTGAGCAATTGCATTTGTGATTTGTCTTGCCGGATCCCCAGCTCTGCTCCTTTACATGTCTTGCATTTCAGTGCCTGACAGCTTTTGCAAGTCTTCCCCATTAGCCTCACTAATCTATTCCAAATTAAAAATACCCCCTTGTCACTCACAAATGTTGTGTAGAATGCAGCACATGAGCACCATGGATGGGACAAAGGGAATGTGTGTGTCAAGCCTTTTCAACAGGCATCGCCATTTTCCCTTTAGCCGAGCAAAGGTATTCTCCACTACCATATGACCACTTGTCAGATGGTGGGTAAAGTGTTTCTGCTCAATTGTGAGGTTTCTGGTTTCAAGGAACAGCTTCATCAGCAGTGACATCAATGGGTAGGCTGGGTCACAAAGTAAATGAATGGGAACCTGTACCCCACATATTTCACCTTTCACATTGGGGAAAATGAAGCCCCTCTATAGACTTCGCATACAGTCCACTGCTTGCAAGAATACGGGCATCGTGAACTTTTGCCAGGCCATCCAATGTTAACATACCAAAAGCAGTACTGGTTGGCCACTACTGCCTGCATCACTATAGAGTGCCAGCCTTTATGGTTGAAGAAGTCTGCTGCATCTTCTGCTGGTGCCTGGACCGGTGTGTGTGTGTGCCGTCTATTATACTAGATGTAAACCAAATCTTTCTCGACGCCATCCTTGATGTCTTGTCACTGTATGCCCGTAGCTGTTGTTATCATGTGGATGAAGGTGTCCATGATAGCGTCACAAACCACACACACAGCAGAGCACACCATTGCCCTAGACATGCCAAACGAGTGTCTGATACTTGTTATTTGTGGCCAGTCTCCAAATTGCAATAACCAGTCTTACTTCAGATGTACAGTAATAGCTAGATGCATGTTAGTGTTTTGTCTTCCTATTCTGTGTTGTATTTTGCTCAGTATAAAGTAAAAGGCTTCATGACTCATACAGAAGCTTTCAGTCCATTCATATTGATTAAACATTGTTGTCAGTAAATTCCCAAACACTGAGGAATGTTCCCATGTCCACAGTGTTCTCCACTGGCTATTGAGTGCCACAGTCATAAGCAGCATAGAACAGATCATAACTTCTCATCCACGTTGCAAATGTCTATGTAGATAGTTGCAGAAGGGCCACATCTACGTCTGCTAGTTGTGGCAGGGCTTCAGTTTCTCTTGCTTGTGCAAAGTACTGCCACACTCGAAAGTCCATGTTCATGCCCTACAACAAAACAAGAAAATGGAACATTAGGGCTTTGTGTGACAGACACATTGATTCACAGTAGGCATACAGTCATGAGTACAATTTGTTTTATAAGTAGTGTGGCCATTGTGGCACTTATTTCAAGCAGCAGCATCCAGGCAAACAAGATACAGGCATCTTCAGAGAAGACATATGACACATAGCTTGCATGTCAAGTTCACTTTTGTAAATGAATGACTCGTTGACACATTAAAAGAAACAGTTCAAGTCTGAACAAGGGACAGTGTCATGTATTAATGAGTGGCAGATGTCACAGTATGAATAACTGCACAGGAGAAGGACACTAAAATTGTGTGTTGCCAATACTGTAAAGCATGCATGGTGTTGCACACGAAGACAAACCTCATGAAAGGAACACAGCACAGTACTGAACTGACCCAGAAGCAACATGAATCGAAAGAACAGGTACAGTATGGTCAGTAACATGGGCACATCGTTGGTTCTCTCCCAACTCTCCTCCTTCCTTGATTCTTCCTCCTTTCTCACCCCCCTTCTAGTCTGGTTTTCATGAATCCCACTCTGTTTCCACCTCCCTCCTTAGGTTGACTGATGCCACCCTGACCGGTATGGACCAGTGCCTGCTCATCTCTGCCATCTTTATCAACCTGGCCAAAGCCTTCAACACAGTTTATCATCTCCTCCTCATAGATCAGCTTTCTGCAGCTGGTTTTCTTTCACATGTCACAGATTGGTTCTGTTCTTACCTCCAGAGCAGAACTCAAACTGTAAACATTGTTGACTCAATACCCCCCATTACCTAGCCACACTGGCATCCCCCAAGGCTCAGTGCTTTGATCCATCCTCTTCTCCATCTTCTAAATAGCCTCCCCTCTGCATGATCATCTACATTCATACTATGTATGCTGATAATACTATAATATTTGCCTCTGGCTCCTCCCTCACTGACCTGACGAACCAACTCCAGCTTGACTTCAACAACATCCAACACAATTTCCACTCTAATCAGCTTTCTTTAAATGCAACAAAGATGGGCTTTTGGGACCAGGCAAAAACAATCTAGCCTTTCAGCCCTGCCCAACTTCCACACTCTGGACAGTACTCGCCTTAAATACATCACTTCCTTCAAGTACCTTGGGTTATGGCTAGATCATCACCTAGACTTCTCTGTGCATGTGGACTTCTTGCACAAAAAGCTCTGCCCTAAACTTGGTGCATTATTTAGGAACCATAGAGCTTCCACGGAGTGGTCTCTTGCAGTAGGTAATACTTTTGGGTATCCAGCAGAGGTTGCTGTGGTGCACAACACCTTTTCTATCAGTTTTTCACAGGGACCGGCCACATATAACATCAGCTTCCTGTTTCCTATATAAAGGTGGTTGGTCCCTGGTACCCTCAGTTCATTTTCCCGCCAGCTAGTGCAACTTCTGTGTAGCAGTCATCGATGATAAACTTGGAACTAGATGAATGTCTATTGATTCTTCAACTAAACAAGCTTCAGTTTGTTCCTGTCTTTGCGATAGGAAGATATACCACTTCAACAATCATACACTTTGTATATGGTGTCCGGGACCCACACGCGACACCAATTCCTGCAGCTTATGTCAGGACTTTAATAAGGCAACTCGTCAACAATGGTTGCTTGAAATCCAATTACTTTTGATGGAGCAACCTGGGGGCTCATACCAAGGGCTCCGCCTCTACTGGTTCCCATTCCAGGTAGAAAAAGGAGAAGGAGAAACCCTCCTCACACTCCCTGCCTAGACATCTGTCGACAGTCACCATTTCTGGCGTCCCTCCATTGACGGGACGTCCTTTTACGCACTTCCTCATTGACGGGGGTTCATACCCTCTCATTAACGATGCTTTCCAGTGCTTTGAATTCAGTCCAACTAGTGAATGCCCCATTGATGGAGGCGTATACCCTCTTGTCGAGGACGCTTTTCAGCACTTTACATGCAGCAAAATACACTGCTGCTCCGTCGACGGGGGCTCGTCTCCCATCGAAGGCATCTGACAATTTAAGTGGAAATAACTCATTTTCCCCTGCGGGCTTATTGACAAGATCCCACATTCCTCAGGGTAGCCCACAGCTTATGCTTTGACTGCCCCACCACTTGCTCAGGTAGCTTCTTACAGGGGCAGGTGGACAGAGATCGGGACCCTGGTCTTTGCAATCCAGGGGCAAGACCTGCTAAAGCTACCCATCACATTCCCTCTATTACCACTCTGGTTTTCCAACATGCCCCCCCTTCTTACCTCCCTCCTTCCCAGGAAAGGGACCTCACCAATGTAGTTTGACACGTCTTGCATGCCATGCAGCATTCTCAGCCCTCTGATGGGTGGGATGATTTCACCCGATCTCCTCCCCCTCCTCTGCCTAACAGATTCCACAGCGACCAGGGTCCCTTATCACCCTGGTTTCCTCCTCCATTTATAGAGGACTACTTGTCAGATGACTAAGAATTGCCATCTGATTTCACCGGTGATCTTGAGGATGAAGAGTTTCAAGATCTGGATTTCCCTAATCCAGAATCCCCCTATTCAGAAATCTCTTCATTGGATGAGGGTCTGCCTTTACCTGCAGCTGCCACTCCCACGATGACCCTTCCTTTAGTGAAATGATGGTTCAAATCCAAAAAGTCATGGGATTCTCCACTACAGAACATGACAAGCAATGTAAGGATATGGCAGAATACCCTGAGTTGCCTGAGGAGCCTGTTTTGGTGGTTTTCCCAACTAATACCAACTTACAAGAATGCCATGCTGACTGCTTGGCATCAACCTTAAGCAATTACAGCTGTTTCCTGCAAAGTGGATCATCTATATCAGGCTCTTCTGGACCACCCCTTTCTGTCTAGTATTCCTGAGACAGATTCTGTGGTCATTACTGCCACTCATGACCATACCAAAAAGCCCAAGCACATGAGCTCCTTACCTCCTGATAAGGAATTCCGACGAATTGACTATCTGGGGAAAAAGAGCTTTTCCTCAGGTGCTATGAATATCAGAATTTTGAACTATATGGGTCATATGATTAAATATCAGTGTACCCTGGGGTCCTCTGCCTTTGAGCTTATCAATAAGCTCCCTCCCTCATAGGACAGGGATAAATTATTGGCTACAGTGACAACTAGTAATTCAGTTTCCTGTTACCTTCTCAGGTCAGGATATGATGCCATTGATACCTCAGCCTGACTATCAGTCATTAGTATCACTCTGTGTCACCATGCTTGGCTTTGCATTTTGGGCTTTGCACTTGATACACAACATAAAGTAGCTAATGCCCCCTTTAGCAGGTCCAGGCTGTTCAGGCCAGGTACTCAAGCTTTACTGGATGACTTACAGGCATCAGGCAGAACCCTCCGTATGGTTCATGGCATGTGTCATACTCCAGCTACAACCTACCATATGCAGCACACCTCTTACTCCAAAAGAGGTGGCTGATCCAGAGGTAATAACAAAGGTGGCTTCAGAGGTTGTACGCAAACTAACAGAGGCAAAACCTTTAATGACTTCGGTGCCTGCTCCCACCATTCAGGTGGGGCTGCGCAGCCCACCTCCCAGTGACTCACTAGGACTTTCCTCTTGCCTCCTTGACCAGGCCCCAGAGGCTGTGGGGGATTATTTTGCCCACCATCTGGAGGCCTGGCAAATGATCACTTCTGACAACTGGGTACTTCAGAGTATACAGAAGGGTCATACATTGGAGTTTCTTTCCACCTGACGCCCTTGCCCTCCAAGCAATATTCATTATCCTCCAGAGCATATACCCATCCTACAGGAGGAATTGATGGCCCTTTTGTCCAAACAGACCATTGTACAGGTGCCCTTTCTGGAACAACAAACAGGATTTTACTCCCATTTCTTTATGGCACCCAAATGTACAGGAGACCTCAGACCAGTATTGAATCTCAGACAACTGAATCTTTACATTCAATACAAATGTTTCTGCATGATCACCATGCCAGTCAGCATGCCGATTCTGAAATAGGGTGATTGGTTTTGCACCCTGGACATGCAGGATGCCTACCTTCATATTCCTATCTACCCCGCCCACCACAAATTTTTATGCTATCACTTACTAAGTCAAACTTATCAGTTTTGAACACTTCCTTCCGGCCTTTCATCAGCCCCCAGAGTTTTCACCAAGTGCCTAGTGGTGGTGGCAGCAGCTTTGCAATGAGAAGGGCCCTTCATCTTTCCATATCTAGATGATTGGCTAATAAAAGCAGACTCCAGAATAGCTCTGATTGCCTCCCTAGATGCTACCTTGAAAATGTTAGCAGATCCAGGAATCACAGTAAATTGGCCAAAGTCCAGTCCAAACCCAACACAGTCTCTCCAATACATTGGAGCTGTCCTAGATACAGTTACAGCCAGGGCTTATCTCCAGCCTGCCCAGCAGGATATGCTCATGGATATGCTTCTAGTGCTGGCATTACATATACAGATTCAGAAGATAGTCACAGCCAGAGAAATGCTGTGCCTTATGGGTCACATGTCCTCTGCTATCCCTGTGGAAGCCTTTGCTTGTCTCCACATGAGACCTGTCCAGTGGACCTTCCAGAATCAATGGTCCCAAAAACCAGGACAGTTCAAAGACAAAATCAAAGTCACTCCCTCTCTGAAGTCCTCCCAGACATGGTGGACAATCAGAATCAATCTGAATAAGGGAATGCCTTTCTGTTCCCCCCTCCCTTGCAAACGTTGACCACGGATTCTTCCCTGCTAGGCTGGGGAGCACACTTAGGTCCTTATCAGACTAAAGGCTGATAGCCTGCTTCTCCCTATCTGTCTCATATCAATCTCCTAGAGGTGAAAGCGGTCCATCTAGTCCTCCAGGCATTCCAGCCTTACCTCGAACGAGGATCATTGCTGATCCAATCAGACAACACTGCAGTAGTGTTCTACCTCAACAAGCAAGGGTGTACAAAGTCTCGCACCCTATGCAGAGAGACCCTTGCTGTTTGGCAAGAAGCCATACAGCAACACCTGACACTAACAGCTGTCCACCTACTGGGACATTGCGACCAGTTAGCCAACTGACTGAATCACCAGTCCACAACTCATGAATGGACACTTCACAGGCAGGTGCTCCAAAAAATCTTCAGTTTATGAGGGACTCCACAGATGGATCTGTTTGCCTCCCCAGAGAATTACCGTCTTCCCATATTTTTTTTTTCATTATCCTGAACAGAAAGGGATGATCTATAGATGCCCTGCCCCATTCCTGGACAGGTCTTTTCTTATATGCCCCCTTGTTCCTCTCCTGCCACGAACTGTACTGCAACTACAATTAGAAGTGGCCACAATGATTCTCATAGCCCCACTGTGGCCTCGCCAATCATGGTTTCCACTACTCCTGCAACTATCAGTACGTGATCCCCTTCCGTTGCCGATCAGACCAGACCTCTTGATTCAGTGTCACGGGTCTCTACTACACCCCAAACTGAAGGCTCTTCACCTTCATGCTTGACTCCTGAGGACACTTTTATAACTTATTTACAAGTTTTCTCTCCTGTTGCCAGTATCCTCTTGGCTTCCTTAAGCCAGCAACAGGAGCAACATACAATTCCAAATAGAAACGCTTTTTCATATGGTCAGCCTCTCAATCCTTGTACCCTTACTCTTGTCCACTAATGAAGGTTCTGGACTACCTGACCTCGCTGTCTAAGTCTGGTCTAAATTATTCATCCATTAAAGTCCACTTGGCTGCCATCTCTGCTTTCCATGAGCCTCTAGATGGCAGGTTGCTGTACTAACATCATCTAGCTAAGATGTTTTTTGAAAGGAATGTTACATATTAATCTTCCTAATAGAAGACTCACTCCTTCATGGGATCTCAATTTTATGATAGAAAAATTGACCTTTGAGCTTTTGAGCTAGCTGCCACTTGTGATCTCCATTTTCTTTCATGGAAAACTCTATTTCTAGTGGCTATCACATCCGCTGAACGTATTTCCAAGCTATGCCCTCATGTGTAGGGAACCTTATTTGATTTTCCACAAAGACAGGGTGGTCCTTCATACCAGCCCTTCTTTCCTTCTTAAAGTAATCTCTGAACATACTTTATTTATTTATTAGCTTTTGATGACTGGTTAAGTGCATTAGGCAATATACCTGCCTATTTTCAAACATGACCCGGGAGAGTACAAGATTCAGTATAGTAAAACATACACTTGACCATACAGGTATTCAGAACAATTGCATCATATATCCTCACAGGGATACTTTAAAATCAATCCTTGGAGATTCTGGTCTACTATCCAGACTATTCCAATCATGGTGAACATCTACTACATACTTTGGATATCCCCTGTATACCACGCTACTATACTAATTGGACAAAATCGATTAGGAAGATGTCTCAAATGTTTATCTCTTTTGCCCTGGTCATGAGGGCCTCCCAGTTTCAACATGTACTCTTTTTTACTGGTTGGCACATTGTATTACATTTTCTTACAAAAAATACAACACGCCTTTACCAGTACCTGTCCAAGCCCATTCCACTAGAGCTATGGCCACTACTGTGGCTTACTTTAAGGGAGCTTCCATTTCAGAAATCTGCAATGTGGCTGCCTGGTCCATGATCCATACCTTCAGAAGGCACTGCAATCTGGATATCGCCTCATGACGTAGGATGGCCTTTGGCCGTTCAGCCCTATAAGGTCTCCTATCATAACTGTCCTCCCACATGGGCTGTACTGCTTGGGATTCATCCCCAAAGTATTACTGACTGCAAGAGACCACTCCATGGAAGATAGTACATTTACATAAAAACTTACTATAACAGTAGATCTTTGAGGAGTGTCTCTTTCAACAGGTTGGTTCCCACCCTCCATCTCCCTCCTTCTCTAAGAGAGCAAGTTCTAGTCCAGTGACTAGGGTTGGGACTCCTTTGGTACCTCGGTTTCCCCTCGGTCCTTGCTTTGTGAACTGAATCTGTCAGGGAAACTGAGAATATCAAGGACCGCCCACCTTTATGTAGGAAACAGGAAGCTGATGTCATGTGGGTGGTCTCCAGTGAAAAACTGCTAGAAGAGCTGCCGTGCACCATGGCAACCTCTGCTGGATACCCAAAAGTATTACCTATGTGTAACCCCCAGGGGGCGCTACCCTTAGGGCTACTACCCCTGTCTGCCCCCATGGAGGCAGGGTGAGGGGCCCAGATCCGTTGACGGGTGCCTCCACCCAGAGGTCGGGGTTAGTACAGTTAAGACTACCTCGGTTACAGCTCTCTGGGCTACTGCAACCCCCCTTTCATCCCACTAGTGATTCACACTGGGTGCCAACAATTCTTTTCACCAGTACACTTACCCCACAGATAATATATTCCAGCTCACTCCGGGGACCCCCTGTAAAGTAAGGTACAGTTATATCAGAGTCACCATGCAGCAGCTCATCAGAAGAGTACAAACCAGCCAGGGTGTAGTTATAACACAGCAATCTGATTTATTAGAAGGGCAGATAACAAGGGAAAGGGGGAAAATCAGGTTGATTGGCTTACACTATTCCTATATACCTAGGACTTTGTGCACAGGCCTAACCCTACGATTTATTGTCCCTGGGTACCCAAGTCTAACAGCTAGTCCAAACATGGCAGCTGATTGGGGCCCTTAACACAGACAAACATTTCAGTCCTAAGCAAGTCAGAGTAGGAGGAAAGCTTAATTAGGCCATCAGCAATACAATAATGCACTGAAACCACTGTGTAAACACTCTGCAGGGAGCTATCCTGAATCAGTACTCACAACCCCAGCAAATAACGATTCCTTCAACGCTACCAGGATGGAGCCTGAACTTCACCAGCCTTCTCACACATTTATATGGCAAACAGCAACAGAGGGGTACCACACCAGGCAGCTGCCTCCAAGGCTCCCACAGACTGACAATCACTGCAAGGCTGCAACGACAGCTTCAGCCTTCCCACGAAACGAACGAAACTCGGGAGATCCTCCAGTCCTCCTACAGGTCGAGCCTGGTGGGAGCTGTACAGGGAACAGCCTCCTCCTGACCGTCATGATTTCCTCAGAGCAAAAACTCGCCGCAGAGAAAAATGGCTGCCTCAGGCCTTCACGCGCTTCCTGCGCGAACACTTCCCAGCGCAGAAGCACAGAAGCTCCTCACTCCTCACCAGCCACAATGCATCTGCTCTTGGCAGCACTGAGCACTCCTTTCAGATCGGGCGCTACCCATTTTCATTGGCTGGCTGCACATGCCAGTCACTTCCTCCGGCTCTCAGTGGTGTGAAAAAGCGCCATAGCCCATAATGCCTTTTCCAAATACAAACAGTTCCTCTATTGGTCAGCCAGCTCTGTGGGGTCCCAAGGTACTGATTGGTCCAATTCAATAGTTCTGGACCAAAATGGAGGAGGCAATAGAAACCATCTGTGCTGCAAAGCAAGGCAGGTTAGAACAACTACATTATCATTATTATGTTACAGTATTTTAAGCAAACATTTACATTCTCTATCAGAACTCCCTGTGCACCACTAGCGATGGCAGCTGGGAGTGCTTACCCAGCAACCCGGGTGGGATTCGAGCATAGCAACACTTAAACCCCCTCCCATTTCAACTAATTATGACTGCACCAGGCAGCCCTTAAAGGGACAGTATACGGAGGCCTAAAAAAAAAAGCACTCAATGGATCCCCATTTAAGCGGCTTCATGCTGATCACCAACCAAGCATAAGGCACATTAGGAACCCCCATTTGCAAGGGGATTACATATGGCAAGAGGCACTCCTCAAAGATCTGCTGTTATGGTAAGTTTTTATGTAACTGTACTTTGTATTCCTTTATTGGCCCACAGAGTCATTGTTCAGAGAATGATCCTTCCCCTGTTTGACTACAGTGACACTATCTACAGCAGTGCTCCTAAGTCTACCCTGGCTAGACTGGACACCCTCCTCCATTCCTTCTTCAGGTTTGCCCTGGATTGCCAATCCCCTGGACCCACCACTGCCACCTTTACACACCTCTGTCTCTCTCTCTCTCTCTCTCCCCCCCACACTTCTCTGGAAGCCAGACAGCTGGTTCATGTCTCTGCTCTTATCTAAACACTGGCTGAGTTCCCTCCCATCTCACCTCTCTTCTCTTCTTTTCTCTTCTCTTCTCTTCTCTTCTCTCCACTGCTTTTAACTCTGCTGTTCCTTCCATAGCTCTGGTCAACACACTCTAGCTGTCCCTTCTAAAATGTCCTTGGTTGGTCAAGTTGCTTTCTTCTATAGTCTTCCCAAACTCTGGAATTCTCTCCCACTCCCCTTCCCCTCTGCCACATCTTTACCCTTTTTCACCAGGCTTCTTGGTGCTAGCACTGCCCCCTATACCTGCTCCTCACCTCTTCCCTTTTCTCCTCCTCCCCTCCTCATTTTCTGATCTTACTAACCCCCCTTTCCCTCCTCCCTCACCTGCCCTTTGCTTTCTCCTCCCAACTCTTCCTGTCCTCATCCTGTTGTCCTGTCTCTCCCCCTTCACCTCTTTCTTCCTTATCCCTGATGATTGTTCTCCACCATGGTGGGTTAGCCTTTCTGGCTACCATGCCCTTCTCTACCCCATTCTTGAAGGCTGCTGTATGTCTGATTATGCATTGACCTGTATGTAACACTTTATAATTGCTCCATGCCTTTCAGAGTGCACCTACACATTTACAGTGTAATGGTGCATTTCTGTTTTATGCTACCCTGTATAATTTTGCATGCTAAACTTTTATACTGATTTGTACATGTCAATTTTCCCTTCTACCATGTCCCCCAGGACACATCTAGAAACAAGTTCTTCTCAGTTCAGTATGTTTCTCCTGATGAAACCTTTGAAATAAATAAATTAATTTAATTATTGGTCTCCTTCAGCTTTCTTAGGTTTACCTCTCTATTGTCCTAAGACTGATCCTCCTTGTACATTTGTCATGCTATCCTTTTTGCTCTTATTGCTTCTCTGACTTCTCTTGTATACCAAATTGAAATTATTTTGTGTTTTTTTCCCTTCCTGCTTCAGACAAGCTTTGGTGACCTCTGTCAGACTCACTTTGATGTTCCACTCTCTCGGTCCCTTCCACTTCCTTATTTTGTCATGAGGATCTCACCCATGTCCTCCAAAACTGCTGTCCTGATATCCAAGGACCATTGTCTTTGACTTGGGTTGCTGAGTTTATAGGGCTATTAATGTACCACCGTGAATAATGATCACGCATCCTCAGGGGCTCCTTTACTCTGGCCTCTCCTACTATGTACTGATTTGACAGTACCAAGTCAAGGATGAGTCCATCTCTGGTTAGTTCCATCACCCATTGTACAAGGAAGCCATCCTGCATTTAATCTAAAAGAGCTTGGCTCCTGGTGCTCTGACCCCCCAACCTTTCCCAGTCTGTTAGAATATCTTCCATCATGATTTTGTTTCCATAGTGGTTGCCCTTCTGATGTGATCCTGCTAGTGCCCAACAGCCCTCCTCAAACTGATTTGGTGATCTTTATGCACTACCACCAGCACTCTGAAGTTCTTGCTTACTTTATCTATCAGCTGAAAAAAATTCGCTCTATCCCCACTCCCCCAGGATTCTTATTCTCTATTGCTTTTATACAGTCTCAGTGTATAGTGTATCCCCATTTCCTGCCCTTTTTCTTGTTCATTCAAAATAGGGCGCATATTGGGATGGCAAGTTCCCAGTTGGGATTTTGTGTCACCCACATTTCCACAATGACATCTGTGTCCAGCTGGGCTTGCATCACCGCTGCTTGTAGGTCCCCCATTTTATTCCAAAGATGCCTGATGTTCAGGCAGACTGCTTTCTACTAGCATGTTCTCTCTCCCCTCACTTGGCTCACTCCATCTCCCCCTTCCTCATGTCCTTATTCCATCTCTACTTCCGCCTTGTCTGCCCTACATTACAATTTCTACCTATCTTCACTTGTTGTGGGAGTGACCACAAAGCTCCTTAGTCTTTTAGACTGTGGATCTTAACAGTGCTCCAGATAACTTTTTAGGACAGGAAGTAAAAACGTTCTAGTTTTCCAAGCTGTTAGTATTGTGGTATGCCAGGTAGTATTTTGCGACACAGTCACACTGTTCTGGTGGACTGAAGTGCGAATGTACGAAGTCCATGGAAACACCTGGTCATGATAATGCTACCCAGGACTCTACACAGGGTATAAAAAAGGCCAAAAATGGGTATAAAATATGTCAATACACCCATTAACTGGACCACTGGATCTTAACCTGGCCCATCCCCATCCTGTATAAAAGTTGCAGATTTCTCAATGTGTGTTGTGAAAACAAGAGCAATTAAACATGTCTCCTGTCCTTTCAGGTACCAGAAACCTTTGAAGATGTTGCTGTTAATTTTTCTGAAGAGGAATGGAAAATGTTAAGCAAACAGGAGAAGGAGCTTCACAGGGATGTAATGGTGCAGAATTATGAAACCATGGTTTCAGTAGGTAAGGATCAAGCTAGTCTAAAAGGAGGATCTTTTCTGAGGGGAATGGGCTTACATTTAACAATTTAAAGACTGATGGCATGTTGGGAGAAAGGATGAAAAGAGTTGCTTAGGGGCTGTGTTTTTAACATTTCTGTACCTTTCTGAAAATGCAGTTGTGAAGTACATTGACACACAGACACACAGAATTTGACAACAGAAAAGGACTGATTCGCCTACCCAGTTTGTCAGTTTTCCCTCCCTTCCTATAGTATCACTACAGATCCTGCTTGATCTGCAGCCCATTCAGTCCTCCTTCCCTTCCCATGAGATTCTGTTATGCCTATCCCATCCATTCTTGGAACCCACCACTGTATACCTAGCCTTCTGCCTTTATTTTGGGACATTTTGTGTTATCAGAGGGAAGGACTTTGCAGGAGATTATAATACTGCACTTGAAAACAGAAGAAGAACATTTTGTCTATCTGTCCTGCCCTTATCATTGCCTAACTAATGAGAAGGAGTCCCCTAGTCATCACTTGTCTTCTCTGTCCTCTTTTTATCCTTGTTGCCTGCCTTACTATACCCAAATGTCTATCCCAATTATTCTTGAACCCTTCATTGACCGCAGGAGAGAGGAAGTGGGTTGGAGGACAAGTGGCATTTTAGATCTTTAATTGTAGGGATATCCATGTGGAGAAGAAGAGAAGCTATTTTACTCGGTAACCAGTGATATGGGCAACTCAAACTGAGCGATTCAGTTTGAGTGTCTGGGTTAAGAGCGACTGTGAGAGAACAGCGTGGAATAAGAGTAACTGGAAAACATAGCTTGTTACTGTATGGCGACTGAGAGCTAGCAAGGGAAGGATATGGGGGTTTATTTGGGAGGGTGAATGCAAGCTGGCCATCTGGCATTGTCATTAAGGCTATGGTCTGCGACAGTGGTGATCTGGGGTTTGGAACTGGTGTGGGGTATGTTTTTGTGTTGGTTATTGTTGGGATTTTTTGGGGGGTTATTTATCCCCAGATTTGTTTACCCCCCTGCCCTCAGGTTGCTCCCCCAGCATTCTCCCCCTGCACACTGATACTCCACTGAGTAGCCCCTCCCATGTTTGCCTCTTCCCCAGTGTCCATCCCCCTGAAGTTGGTTATTTAGAAATGGAGTGGGGGCTTGCACTGCAAAGGGTGTGTGTGGGGAGCGACGCCCCCCCACATAAATAGTAAACTTAGATATCTCCCCGTATGTTTTCTGTTGTGCCATTGCTTTTTTTGTCTGGTGGCTGTAGTGCTGATCACTGATTTCGTATTCATTGATTTGGGCTCACTCTTTAGCAAGTCAAGATTAAATCTTAGTTGTTATCACATGGTGCCATTTTACTCTGTTGGTTTTATATTTTTTGTTGCATTTCAGCTCACAGTCCATCACCAATACAGGAGAATAAGTGAGTCAGAGGACAAGCCACTGTTTCAGACTTTCATTACATGGGATAGTTGTGCCAGGAAACAGAGACAGCATTTTCTTTTTTTACAGATAGAATGTTTCAGCTGCACAGAATGGGGAACGTGCTCAGCACAGTGCACCTACATACTATTGTTCTTTTCCTCTTGTCAGAAACAAGTAGCCTTAGCTTGCAGTGATCCACAGGAGTTGCAGAGCTAACTATTCTCTGCTGTGAATATTTTTGTTTGGTGTTTAAGTGGCTGGGATAGCAAACCAGCAGCAGCAGTTTCTATGAAGGTTGTAGAGGAGTGCCACGGACAACAGCTACTAGATAGACTGTGTCTTTTTCTATAGCAGCAGTAGCTGATTATTTTCTGCAGCTCATCCCTGAAGGGTTTACTCTTACCCTTCCTTCCCCAACCCACTTGCCATGTCACCAGAAAGACTCATACCATCAGCCTTTCCCTCAGGCGAATCATACAGCTCCACAATACACAGAGACTCAACATCTTCAGATGTGACACTTTGCACTTCACTTTCAGGGAGCATTGGCTCCAAGGACAAAGCTGGGGGGGTTAGACAGTCCAGAAGGCCCAGCTTCATCCCCGCAATTAGTCATAGGATTTCCTTGAAAAAACAACTGACTCAATTCATAGGAGGGGTAGTAGACATGATCATATTCACTTTCATCAGAAGTGGCCTGACAGTCACTATCATCCTGGGCCTGTTGTAGAGAAAACCTTAATTCTTTGACCATTGGGGTAGGTTGACTCTGTCTCTTTCTTGCAGCAGCATGGGTCACCAGTCCAGGGGGAGAAATCTTGGGGGATTCAGCCTCAGTCATGACTAGACCAATAGGTAGCAAGTGGTTACGGTGTATGGTCTTAACGGCTTTGGAGTTGTTCTCAGGGTGCACTTCATACACTGGCAAATCATCCAACTTTCCTACTACTACATGGGGAAGATGGTGCCTCCAAGATGTAACCCCTAGGTGGTACTATCCCAAGGGCTACTACCCCTGCCTGCATGGCTAGTAGCAGGTTAAGGGGCCTGAGTTCTGAAACGGGTGCCTCCACCCAGAGTCAGGGTTGGTAGTGGTCAAACTAGCTTGGGCACAGCTCTCCAGGACACTGTAATCCCCCTCTTTCCCTGCTAGTGGCCGAAACCATACACAGTAATTACTTTCACAGTACCCCTGAGATACCTTGCAAGTACCCACACTGTTTGCACTTATCACCAGGGCTGGTTTTTCCGGTCCTACTCTGGGAACCCCCTGTAAAACAAGGTTAGACAGAGCAAATAGCAATAGTACAATACTTTGAGTACAAACTGGAACCACAGTCAAGTTGAATGCAGAAACGAGTAGATCTGCTTTATTTAGGGGATTTGAACAAGGGAGGGGCATAATCAGGTTAATTAGCTTAAATGCTTGATCAATCACAGAGCTATGCATGCATTCAGAGTACCTAACATTGTTACACCCTCTGGGTACCCAGGTGGAGGAAAGGTGAGCTAGCCAGGATCATTGCCCGGGGTGGGCCGACATTGCAACTGGTTGGGGCCCTGTGATGGAAAAAATAACTTGCACGACACATACCATTTGTAATCTGGAGCCAGATGGCTCAGTTCATGAAGAAACAGAAATTACAAAGAAATCAGATGACACACTTAGATTAAATTGAAGTTGCAGGGAGCTACCCTGATGGTTACTCACGATACCCAAGATGGGACACAGGATGGACGAAAATTGAGACAGTAGGTGATTGATCTGGAGTGCCAGGAGAAGCAGGGCCCACACGATTTACAGAGGCATTGATCCTGTTCAACCGTGGAGCAGGGGGCTGATCCTCGGGCAGGTCTCTCGTCGATGGCTCTTCTCTGTGCAGTAGGGTAGTTTAGCAGGGCCCTTGTGGCAAGGCCCAGCCACAGGGAGATAACCGCGGACTCAGTCAGTTGGTTCTGGACGCTGCTTCCAGTAAGCCAACCACAGTTCACAGCATGGGGAGCCAAATCACAACCCACATTCACTACACAGCACATTTATATGTAAGGGATTTCTACAGTACCAGACAGTCCTTCTTCAGTCACAGTCGCACTACTTCTCTGCACAATTCAGGAGTTTAGGGGTGGCTGGATTTCAGGACAGGCGATCGCATTCAGCAAAATCTTCGGTCTCCTTCAGGTAAAAGCCTGGTTACTGCTCAGTGGATCTTCACTCAGAATTAGTCCGAAAATACCTCTTCTTTCCTGTTCTAGGTAGCAGGCAACATGCAGGCCAAAACTCTCTCCTTTTCACGGTTCTCCCGCGCGAACTACACCAAGTGCTGCTCGACTGTATTGAGCTGTTGCCTTCTTGGCTTCCCACTTAGATTTGGCTAGCCAGCAGACAGCTCAAGGAATTTTCCTCAGACCCAAAGGGCTCGGTTGGTTGGTTCCACTGTCAGACAAATCAAGAACTCCCCCTTCAGTTGCAAAAAGGTGCCAACAGTCCAAAACTACAATGCCCAAGTCTTCATTCCACACTGCCCCTTCTAGCAGGCTCCATTTTAGAGTCCCAAAGTGCTGCTTGGTCCATTTCAGCAGTTCAGGACCAAGATGGTGGAGCTAAACAGAGCAGTCCTCACTGCAAAGAAGGCAGGTTAGAACAAACTACAATATGATTATCACTCTAAATGGCTTTCAACAAATAGTTACCTCTTTCAACAGCGCTCCCCCTGCGCAATTAGCAATGGCAGAAACGGAGCAATTTTCAGGCAGCCCGGGTGGGACTCAAGCATAACAACACTCAGCCCCCTTTCCAGATTAATTATTACTGCAAACTAAGCAGCTCTTAAAGCAACAGTACATAGAGGCTACACAGACACTCGTTTGCGCATAACATCTAACGGCTAAAACACAGAACCCCAACCTGGCTGTGAGCATTTAGGCAAGCTCTAGGAAGACTTTTCGGGAACCCCCATTTGTAGAGGGGTTACAACAGGAGCCAGAGGGTAGGAAGAAACAGTCTTTAAAAGTAGAGGAGGGAGTCACTGATATTGAGGGAAACTAGTGCAGCAGGGAGGCCAACACCCAGTAGAAAACAAGACATTGTTATCCCTCTATACAGACAGTTTAGTTCTGGAGACCTAATCTCTACAAGGACATTGACAGGATGGAGGCAGTTCAGTAGAGGGCAATGGTGCAGGTTCTGCACCAGAGTCCATACCAAGAGAGACTAAAAATGCTTAATATGTATACCCTTGAGGAAAGAAGGAAGGGGGAGACATGATAGAAACGTTCAAGTACCTCATGGGAATCAACAAAGTCCAGGAGGGTAGCATCTTTCAGAAAAAGAGGTGTGCAAGGGAGCATGAGATGAAGATAGAGGGGGATGACTCAGGGTCAACGTGAGGAAGTTTTTTTTCACAGAGATGGTGGTGGACGCATGGAATGTCTTTCCTGAGTAGGTCATGGGGTCAAAAACAGTGTAGGAATTTAAGAATGCATGGGACAGATATAAGGCAATTCTAGTAGGATAGAAACATAGAAACATAGAATTTGATGGCAGTTAAGGACCGCTTGGCCCACCCAGTCTGCCAATTTCCCTACCTAATAGATAAGCTGCAGATCCTAGCTAACCAACAGCCTACTTCTTCCTACCTCCACCCCCTAGAATTGCTTTATGCCTGTTCCATGCATTCTTGAATTCCCCCATTATTTTTGACTCCACAACCTCCTCAGGAAGGCTGTTCCTTGCATCTACAACTCTCTCCATCAAAAAATACTTCCTCACATTAACTCTGAGCCATCCCCCCTCTAGCTTCAAATTGTGCCCCCTTGTTCTTGCACACCTTTTTTTCTGAAATATGCTACCCTCTTGGACTTTGTTGATTCCACTGAGGTACTTAAAAGTTTCTATCATGTCTCCCCTCTCCCTCATTTCCTCAAGGGTATGCATATTAAGCTGCTTTAGTCTCTCCTCGTATGGCTTCTCTTGCAGACCCTACACCATTTTAGTTGCCCTCCTCTGGAGTGCCTCCATCCTGTCTATGTCTTTATAGAGACAGAGTCTCCAGAACTGCATACGAAATACTCCAGATGGGGTCTCGCCAGCTGTCTGTACAGAGGGATAACAACTTCCTGTTTTCTACTGGTGATGCCTCTCTCTGTGCATCCCGGTATCCCCCCAGCTCTCCTTACTGCCCTCTCACATTGCTTGCTCACCTTTAGGTCATCTGATATGACTACCCCCAGGTACCTTTCCATTTTTGTTGTTGTTAGTATCTCACCCACCATTGTGTACTCTTCCCTTGGGTTTTTGTTTTCCACGTGCATCACTTTGCACTTCTTAGCATTGAATCTAAGCTGCCATACATTTGACCATTCCTCCAACTTTGCCAAATCCCTTCTCATCCTTTCCACCCCACCTTGTGTATCAGCTCTGTTGCAGATCTATGTGTCATCTGCAAAGAGACATTCTTTTCCTTCCAGTCCCTCTGCAATGTCACTTATAAAGACATTAAAGAGGACCGGTTCTAGTGCCAAACCCTGCAGTACCCCACTAGTAACTCCCCTTTCTTCAGAGTGGACTCCGTTTACTATTGCCCTCTGTGTCCTGTTCTCCAGCCAATTCTTTACCCAGGCTACCATCTTGGGACCCACTCCCAGGCTGGCCAACTTGTATATTAATCTTTTGTGTGGGACTGTGTCAAATGCCTTGCTAAAGTCTAGGTAGGCCATGTCCACAGCCCCTCCCTGATCTACTACTTTGGTCACCCAGTCAAAGAAATCTATTAGATTCTTCTGACATGATCTTCCCGCTGTGAATCCATGCTGCCTTGGGTCCTGTGCTCCTCTGCCCTCAAGGTACTCAACAATTCTTTCCTTCAGAAGGGATTCCATCATTTTCCCAATCACTGAGGTTAAACTAACAGGTCTGTAGTTTCCTGCTTTTGCCCTGCTTCCACTTTAGTGAAGTGGGATAACATCTGCCCTCCTCCAGTCCTCAGGTACCACCCCATCCTCCCATGATTTATTAAAGAGGGTAGTCAGTGGTGTCACTAGTTCTACCGTTAGTTCTTTTAGAATTCTGAGATGACTCTCATCAGGCCCCATTGCTTTGTCCACCTTCAGTTTTAAGAGTTCCTTCAGAACCCTTTCTTCTGTGAAAGGGCTGGTATTAATCCCTGTATCCAGCGTGTTTCTATTGTTTGGCTTAGGTGCCTCCCCCTCTTCATTTGTGAATACTGAGCAAAAATATTTGTTTAGTATCTCTGCCTTTTCACAGTCACCCTCTGCCCACCCCCTGTCCCCTTTATTAAGCCTCACTATCCCTCCCTTGGTCTTTCTTCACTCCCTGATGTACATGTAAAAGGTTTTATCCCCCTTCATAACTGAATTGGCTATCTTTTTCTCAGTTTGGGCCTTTGCTGTTCTGACTGCTTTTCCTGCTAATTTTGCTTTAACTGATACAGTTCTCTGTCCTGCTCCTTCTGTGATTCATTGTACTTCCTGAATGCTTTCTTTTTCTCCATAACCTTCCCTGCCACCTCCTTTGAGAACCATAGTGTTTTATTATATCATTTTGTTTTGTTTATTTGCTTCACACAAAGGCTTGTTACCTCTGTGATGGCAGTTTTGATTATTCCCATTGTTCTTCCACCCCTCCTTCCTGCCCATTTGCTAGTGCATTCCTTAGGCACTCACCCATTTTGGCAAAGTCAGCTTTCTTGAAGTCCAGTACCTTTGCCTTTGTATGGCTTGACTGTACTGCTGTTTATCGTGAACCATACTGTTCGATGGTCACTAGTTCCCAGATGGCTACCCACTTCTGAATCTGTGATCCTCTCGCCATCTCCATTTGAGAGTACCAGGTCTAAGATTGCTCCCTCTCGAGTGGGTATTAGTTGTCGGAGACATGCCCCCTGTGGGACATTTAGAATGACCCCACTCTTAGACGTGGCTGCTGCAAATGCACTCCAGTTAACATCTGGCATATTCAGATCCCACATCAGCAATATCTCTCCTTTTTATGCCATTCTAAGGATACTTTCTATCATTTCTTTGTCCGTTTCCTCCCCCTGAGATGGGGGTCTGTATACAACCCCTATGCGGATTGTGGTGCCATTGCCAGTCTCCAAATTGACCCACAGTGCTTTCTCTCCTCCTTGTTTACCATTTTGTTCTGTTGCTTTGATCCCTTCCCTTATGTAGAGAGCTACTCCTCCTCCTCTTTTACTCTCCCTGTCCCTCCTGTAGATAGTGTATCCTGGTATGTTTATGTCCCAGTCATGGTTCTGTGTGTACCATGTTTCTATGACTGCCACAATATCCAGATGTTCCTCCTCCATCAAGACCACTAATTCAGGAAGCTTTTTACCCAGACTACGGGCATTGGTACTCACTGATCTTCATTATTTGATGGCTTTACCTCTTGTAGCACCATCCCTATCCTCACTGACTTTGCTTTATCCAGTTACCCCTGTCCTGCTCCCTACTGACCTTTCTACCTTGGTCTTTACCTCATTAGTACCCTGTTTTGTAGGGGGAGGATGAAAATTCCCTGCTGCTTATCAGTGCCTCCCCCCTTGACTAGTTTAAAAGCTTGCCAATGAAGCATTTAAACCGATTGCCCAGAAGACTTTTCCCCTTCCTGGATAGACGCAGACCATCCTGCCAGTATAGGCTGGTATCCCTCCAGGTGGAACCCCAGTCCCCAATGACGCCAAACCCCTGTGCTCTGCACCATTTTTTCAACCATTCACTGAACTGCATGGTACAAATTACCCTCACCTCACCCTTGCCATAGACAGGCAGCACCTCTTAGAAGGATACTGTGTGCGCTACTTGCCTTAGGTTCCTCCCCAACTCCATAAACTCCTCCTGCACTGCTCTAATCTCATGTTGAGCCAAGTCATGTGTCTCTAGGTGGACAATGACACCCAGCTCAGTCTCCCGTGCAGCTGTTCTCATGATCCTGATGATGCACTTCCTGTCCCTCCAAGCCATGGTGCCAGGCAGGCTCCTTACTTCAGATTTCCCCCGATCCCCCCAGTTCTATCCCCCTAATAACTGAGTCCCCCACCAGAAGCTGCTTCCTTTTCCTGTGGTGTCCTCTGCCTCCTTCCTTTGGGGATCCCTTGTGACAGCTGTCCACAACCTCCTTAGTCTCCTCTGTGGGTGTATCCGTAGAGGAACTATGCTCCATCAGAATGATTATGGATTGTGAAGTGGTACAGCTGAGTGGGAGTGCCTCTGTTCCACCACTCTCACCCTTCCTGAGCCCACTGTGGTCCAACTGCTGCACTTTCTTGGCAATCTGTGAGGCAGTGTTGGTGGCCCTGGTGCTTCCTGGGTGGGGAAGGTTCCCCTACTACTGTCCAGTGTGGCCTGAAGATGGGCAACCTCCTTGCTCAGGACAGAGAGTTGCCTGCAAATAGGGCAGCATCTCAGCCTCCAGAAAGACTCCCAGAAGACTGCTGCCCCATAGCCAGTACATTGCATTACTCCCCACATGTCTGTCTACCCTCCTATTTATCCTGTGTAAGTTTATTTTTTTCCAGTTATTGTTTTGTTATATATAAATATATATATTATATAATGTATATGCTTATATTGTCAATGCAGTATGCTGGAAAAGATAGGACAGTGCTATGCACCTTGCCCTCTTGAGGAAATGATGTCAGGACCCCTGGTATAAAGGAAATAGTATTGGGGTGGATGGGTTGAGGGGAAGGGAAAGTGTTTAGGGCCCAAACTGTGCCCTCTCGAAACAATCCGCTAAAAGCTCTGACCCACCACTATGATGAGTGTTGACCTTCCTGTCAGTAAGACAACCTACACAACAATTTACCAGAGAAAATACCCTGCTAAACAAACAGGAAAAAAACAAAAAAAAAACAGTTGAGTCAAACACAGGTAAACCTCCCCAGCCCAGTGATTTGTGCTCTGAAAGCAATCAGCCACAAAAGTCAGCTGTGCATAATGAAAGACACAGTAAACAGTTATTTATAAATAATTTGATGCAAACTGTCACAGAATACTAGTGGACTGTCCAGTTACCCACAAGGGAAAATCAAATATGCAGTTATTTCAACCCTTCTGAAGTTACTCACAAGATATGCAGTTTTGCAAACCCCCTTCCTGATTTATAAAATAAAATAATTAAAAACAAAGCAATACCAATGTAAGATTGTAAAGTAAGGAACACCTCCCTCAGATTTAAGCAAGAGTGAGATTTGTTGCAGATTTCTAGTCCAATATAGTATCCTCAATGCAGCTCTCAGTTGTTTCAAAGCACACCCCATTACAACTTGAAGAAGATGGGCTTTTGTAGGAGGAAGTAGGGTGTTGGTAAAACTAGAATCTGCAGCTTATTCAATAGGTAGTGAAATGGGCAGACTGGGTGGGCAAAGTGGTCCTTATCTAAGGTCCAAGTCTATGCTTCTATGTAGAAGAAATGCTGATAGACGAAGGGAAACAGAAGGGGGTAGAGTAGCAGTGGACAACAATCAATCAAAGCATGGATTGAAATGGCAACCCAACTCTGTGTCAAGCAGATTAGCAAGAGGAAGAAAAAGGAGAGACCACTGTGGTTTTCAAAGGAGGTAGTGGAAAAGGTTAAATAAAAAAAGACAGAATTTTAGCAATAAAAGCAGATACAGATATTCGAGGATAGGGAGAGGTGCCAAATGAAGCAAAGGGAAGCTGGGAAGGTAGTTAGGGAAGCCAAGGCACAAGCAGAGGAATGCATAGCTAACTCAGTGATTGGAGGGGGGACAAAACCTTTTATAGGTATATCAGTGAGAAAAAGAAGGAAAGGGGAGGGATTGTGAGTCTGGGTGGATGGGAAGAGAGTAGAGGATGATCACCAGAATGCAGAAATACTGAACAAATATTGTACTTCTGTTCAGTTTGTACAGATGAGGGACCAGCAAATGGGCCAACATTAAACAATATGGGCAGGGAGGTCAAAGAAATGAACATAGTTCCATTTGTAAAAGAAGGGATCCTCAAGGAACTTGAGGCAATAAGAGTTCATAAGGCTATGGTTCCAGATTGGGTACATACACCCCAGGATACTGAAGGAGCTATGAGAGGTGTTAGCAGGGCCTCTTAGCAATAAAAGCAGATACAGGTATTCGAGGATAGGGAGAGGTACCAGATGAAGCAAAGGGAAGCTGTCATTGGAGACAGAGAATGTGTCCAGAGATTGGAGGACAGCAGATGTAGTCCTTCTTTACAAATGTTGTAACTGGGAGGAAGCAGGGAACTACAGACCGGTCAGCCTGACCTTGGTAGTAGGAAAAATCATGGAAATACTTCTAAAGGAAAGAATAGTGGAACACCTGGTTGTTATTAGTCTATAGGACCCAAGGCACCATGGTTTCATAGGAGGGAGGTCATGCCAGACTAACCTCATTGAGTTTTTCAACTGGGTAACCAGGGAGGTGGATTGGGGGGGTGGATGTGTCCTACATGTACTTCAGCAAGGCCTTTAACACCATGCCACATAGAAAGCTGTTATACAAGCTGGGAAACATGGCGGTAGGCAGGAAGGCAGTAAAGTGGGTGGAGAATTGGCTGAATAATAGGTTCTTAAGGGTAGCGGTAAAAGACATACACTCTACACAGAGTACGATGACAAGTGGAGTACCACAGGAGTCAGTGCTGGGTCCAGTCCTGTTCAGTATCTTCATCAGTGACATTGCAGAGAGTCTGGAAGGAAAAATGTGCCTATTTACTGATGTCACCAAGATCTGCAACAGGTTGGACACACCAGGGGGAGTAGATAGAATGAAAAGAGGTCTAGAGATCTAAAGAAGCTGGAGCACTGGTCAAGGGATTGGCAACTGAGTTTCCATGCCATAAAAAATGCAAGATAATGCACATACTGTAGTGCATGAAAATCCCAGAGTTACATATAATCTGTGGAGGGGGAGAAATAACATGATCTAAACAGGAAAGAGACCTAGGAGTGATCATCTCTGGATGGTAGTTTTTCCTTACAAAATTGCTGTGGCTGCACTGTATTACACAGTGTGAGTCACTCCTCTACCCTACAGTGATGCCATTGGGAGTGTGACAAGGTAGCAGGAAAGGCCAGCAGAATGCTGGGATGCATCGGCAGGGGCATCACCAGCAGAAAAGGTGAGGGGATAGTTCCACACTACAGAACACTAGTGAGACTGCACCTTGAGTACTGTGTACAGTTCTGGAGGCCTTATCTATAAAGGACATAGATAGAATGGTGGCAGTTCAGAGGAGGGCGGCAAAAAATGGTGTTAACTCAAAATGTACCTCTTCATACGTGTTCAGCATGAATGAAATTACTTTAAAGAGGGACTCTGGCCAAAAGTGCTACTTTGCAGAATTAAAATAAGCATACCCCCAATAAATCACATACCGAAAATTAGGATTCTGTGTTCCTTCATTTTAAAGATATGAGCTATTTTGTAACCCTGAATAAACTATCTGTTAAAAAAAGACAGTTTCAGTGAAGAACTGCTGATGATGTCATCTCCAGAACTCACAATGTAGTCTTCCCTGTCAGCAAGCCTACAGAACCTGTTTCTCCAAAGTTTAAAAATCATGTGCAATGGTTTTTTACAAGTAAAAGAGGCAGCAACATTCAAAAAACACTTCTATAAAGACGGTATATTTCAGGTTTTTGGAATAAGGTTGACAAATTAATATTTTTATGCCATTTTGATGTGGTTCATTTCTCCAGGGTTGCTGAATGCTGAGTCAGCATGCCCTGTTGTATTGCTACTAGTATTGCATACTGTTTGTAACTTCACTGCTGTTTGTTAGTGTCTGCTTTATAACTAGTTTTAAAGAGCACATTTCCGAATCCTTTTGAATTTCATGCATAAATTACCCCTTCTTGCATGGATTCTGAATTGTATTTAATTACTATCATTTGCAGTTAGTTTTTGCATTCTGCAAAATGAATGAAATGCAATTCCAGAATCAGTGCAAGAAGGGGTAATATATGCATGAAAGTCAAAAGGACTGGGAAAGGTGCTCTAAATATCAATCTCAATCTCTCAAAATATTGTTCTGTTTTATAAGATGTCTTTTTCTAGTAGTTCTGTGCTTGTAATGTTGATATCCTGTCTTTCACAAAATGGGGTAATTTTTGCATGAAAGTCAAAAAGACTGGAAAAGATGCTGACAGCAACTCTATCTTTTCTCAGTCCCCATGCTTTTTTACCAAGGCAGAAAATTCAGTTTTAAAAAAAAAAAAAAACATAATGACAAGGCATTTGGATTCTGGCATAATGCATTACTACCAGGTTGCATTGGGGAAGGGGGAACATGATATGTATGTTGAGTACTGGTAGTTTTCCCTTACAAAATTGCTGTGGCTGCACTGAACTACACAGTGTGAGTCACTCCTCTACCCTACAGTGATGCCATTGGGAGCCAGCAATGGAACAGCAAAGGCACGTGCAGCAGGGCTAAAGCAGGGCTCAAAAACAAATCCAGATTATGGAAGGCAGAGTAAATCTTGGCCACAAATAACAAATGCACACACCCTTTCAGGTCTAGTACTGCATATAATGACTACAAGATGTAATTTTGTTTTGGACCATCATGAACGGCGCTCTTTAATAGGGGCCTAATACAGCATGTGTTAATTCCTGCTACTCGTGGAAGTGTTAGCCCAGGTAAAAGAATCATTTTAATCCCCCTCAGGATTCTCTGAGGGGATTCCATCTTCTGCACTAGCGGTCTGGTGCTGAATGCAGCCGACCGCAAGGTGCTCCCCAGCCTGCCCTTAAGAGCAAGATTCCAGGTACACTTCAGGAAAGCAGCTCCAGTCCAGCTTGCTTGCCGTGAACTCAGTTGGTGGATGGTGCCTGAAATTGGGTCTACTATAGGCAGATTCAGCACTCCGTCTCTCCCTGACTGGCTTCAGCTCCTGGAGATTTGAACTGCCTGGCACTGTCCCTGGAGATCATCTCTCTGCTGCCTAAATGTCTTTTCTTTTCCTTTTTTTTTTTGTGCTGACTTTTCTATTAGCAGATTATATATTTTAGCCTCTAGAGGGCCCAGTTATAAGCACACTTACCCAATCCAATGCAATACATTCAAATCCAATTCCTGTCTCATTTCGCTTATTGTGTGGTCAGTCTATCACTATTCATCAGTCTTTGCCCCCTGCCTCTTCTGCTTCTGTCAATGTCTGTGCTTTTAGGATCACTCCCTGTTGCCTAACACTCAGCCCTGTTCTACTCCACTCCACCACCCTATCTTCATAAGCTCTGCACTTTCTCTTTACCCTCTGCTTTGAACACCTGTACCTCTTTTCGCTATGTCCATAAACACCTTTCTAACGCTGCCTCTACTTCTGTTTTTCATACCCCTCAACTCCACTAGTACTGGTACCCCCCTCATTTACCAGCATCGCCACTGTATGTTGGGATACATCCCTTGGTGTACCCTGCCACCATCCAAAACACAATATTGTGCTCCTGTGCTAGCCTCCCTCAATAATAACCATGATAATCTCCTCACCATCCCTGAGTACCCCCTTCTCCTTCAATTACTCATGCCCTGCAGTAACACACCTGCTAAAAAATCCATCAGAAGTGGACGGTGTTCGACTCACAAGTTCCTTGCTCACTATCTTGCTAGGATTGAACTTCTCCTCCTGCTCCTAGCTGGTTAACGTATACCCAAACCCCGATCCACCCACCTCAGCATAGGAATGACACAAGAAACAAGGCTCCATCAAGCTGATGACTCTTAACATCTGCAACCTGCCAGCTAGGCTCGATGTACTCCAAGTGTGGTTGTTACAACATAGGCCGGACGTTATAACCCTTAACGAAACTTGGCTCTCTCCTAAGGTCCCAGACAATGCCGTATCCATTCCAGGCTATACCCTGTTCTGACTTGACAGAATTGCCAAGAGAGGTAGTGGCTGTGCCATTTATTTAAGGGAAACTCTTAAAGGGCTAGTCATCCCATTACCTCCCTCTGCAAACAATTCTCAGATCCTAGCAATTAAAATAATCCTGGGCCAGCAGGGGCAATCCCTCACAGTTGCATCAGTATACCTCCCCCCTCATGAACATGTTACAGGTTTCCAAATGATCACAGACTTCATGGACGACAGCACCTCCCTTGGTGAGACAATTGCAATGAGTGAACTAAATCGTAACTGGCTAGCTCCAGAAGCAACCAAATATAAGGGTGCCATTGCTGCCCTAGACATTACTCAAATAGTCGCCTCTCCCACTAGGTTTAATTATAAGTCTGGTAGTAGCTCCTTACTTGACTTGATCCTCACCTCTCATCCCAGCACAATCACTAACATGGAAGTTCTTCCAGATGCCCTCAGTGATCACTCCCCAGTTATTTGCCACTGGTCAAACAAGGCACCTAAACCTAATTCCTCTTTCTCCTATAACAGAATCTTAACGAAAGGAAAGCTTCCACAATTCCTTGCTGCCCGGTCAATGGTTGACTGGACACCCCTTGACCCCTTCAGTGGTGTCGACCAAGCACTTGACTTCTTCATTGCCCAGTTTAACAAGTTTGCAACAGTTTTGGCCCCTACGTAAATGCAAAACTCAGTCTACCACTAATAACTGGATTAACTCCGAACTCATCTCCATGATGCGAAACCGAGATAACCTATGGCACCGAGCCATGGACTCAGGGAAACCACACGATATGCACCTCTATACGGTGGCTAGGAACCAGTGCACAATAGCTATACACAGAGCCAAGCAAGTCTTCTACAGCCAGAAACTTACTAACTCCTGGAGAAATAGCAAGCCCTTCTGGGAGAACATCAAGAGCCTCACGGGTGAACCAAGCAAATCCTCCCCCACTATGACTGAAGTTAATGGCTCCACTTTAACAGGACCCCAAAGAAATAGTGGGCTCCTTTAATCTCGCATTCATTGATCTTAGCAGCGTCCTTCCCCCAGCTTCTTTGACAATTCTGCCTGGCACTGCCTCAATAATAAAATCAATCTCCACAGTAATATCCCCCATTCTACTTTAAGAGGGTATCCATGTCTGAAGCTAAAAGATATCTCACCAAGTGCTAAGCAAAGCCAGTTTCAGCAGCGATACCCTTGCCCTCAAACTCCTCTCTCTCTCCCTTGATGTTGTCCTACAACCTCTCACTAAACTTCTGAATCTTTCACGCTGTCATAAAAAAATTACCCCAGCTCTGGAAATTAGCAGTGGTCACACCCGTTTTATGTGATGGGGGTAACAGTGGGGGAGCACCTGGGTAACAGTGACCACCAGTCATTGTGGTTTGAAATCACAGAAAGAGCAGAACCAAACCACACAAAAACACGTATCCTGGATTTTAGGGGGCAGACTTTGGGAAAATGGGAGATGCTGAAAGAGGCATTAGGGGAATGGGACAGGAATCAGGGATTGAGGAACAGTGGGCAGTATTTAAAATGGGGATTATAAGAACAACAGAATTATGCATTAAGCAGGTTAGCAAGAGGAAAAGAAAGAGGAGACCATTATGGTTTTCCAAAGAGGTAGCAAAGAAAGTGAAAGCCAAAGACTGCATTCAGGCAATACAAAAAGACACAGGCAGAAGGGATAGGGAGAAGTACAGGAGAAACAAAGGAGGCAGGAAGTCAGTAAGGGAAGCCAAAGCTCAGACAGAAGAACACATTGCAAAATCAGTGGTTAAAAGGAACAAACCTTTTACAGGTACATAAGTGAAAAAAGAAGGACAAAGGGAGGGATAGTTAGACTGAAGGGGAGGATGGGAGCAGCGTGGAGGTTGACAACAGTAAAGCTGACATATTGAACAGGTATTTCTGCTCAGTCTTTACTAAGGAAGAGAGTAATGGGTCTGAAGAGGGTACAAGGGGTGAGAATGGTGCAGAAATGGACACAAGTCCCTTTACATGAGAAAGGATCCTGAAGGAACTGGAAGTAATAAGAGTTGACAAAGCAATGGGGCCAGATGGGGTACACCCCAGGGTCCTTAAAGAACTAAGAGAGGTGGTGGCTGAACCTCTGGCTATCCTGTTCAGCCAATCACTGGAAACAGGGGAGGCACCCAAAGACTAGAGGACAGCAGATGTAGTCCCCTTATACAAAAGTGGGAACAAAGAGGAAGCAGGGAACTACAGACCAGTCAGCCTTACCTTGGTAGTGGGAAAGATCATGGAAGCACTACTGAAGGAGAGATTGGTGGAACATCTGGTTGTCAATGGACTGGGACCCAAGGCAGCATGGTTTCCTGAGGGAGGTCATGTCAGACCAACCTCATTGAATTTTTGACTGGGTGACTAGGGAGGTGGATCAGGGAGGGGCAGTGGACATGGCCTATCTGGACTTCAAGCAGCCTTTGACACTGTGCCACATAGAAGACTATTACACAAACTGGGGAATATGGGTGTGGGCAGGACAGTAGTGTGGTGGGTAGGTAACTGGCTGGGTGGCAGGACACAGAGGGTGGTGGTAAATGGCTGTCACTCCACAGAGGGAAAGAGTGACCAGTGGGGTACCACAGGGATCAGTGCTGGGACCGGTCCTATTCAACATCTTCATCAGTGACATTGCACAGGATATAGAAGGCAGAATTTCACTGTTCGCTGATGACACAAAGCTCTGTAACAGAGTAGACACACCAGAGGTGTAGACAGAATGAGAAGGGACCTGCAGAAACTTGAAGAATGGTCAAGGGTTTGGCAGTTGAAATTCAATGCAAAGAAGTGCAAGATAATGCATATAGGGCACAAAAACCCTGGCACAATATATCAGTTGGGGGTGAGATATAGCATGCACCAAGCAGGAAAGGGATCTTGGGGTTGTCATCTCTGATGACCTCAAGGTAGAAACAGTGTGACAAGGCATCAGGTAAAGCAAATAGGATGCTGGGATGTATAGGCAGGGGCATCACCAGCAGGAAAGGAGGTCATAATTCCGCTATACAAGACACTAGTGAGGCCCCACCTGGAGTACAGTGTACAGTTCTGGAGACCATACCTACGTAAGGACATAGACAGGGTAGAGAAGGTTCAGAGGAGGGCAACAAAGATGGTGCATGGGTTGCATCACAAATCCTATGAAGACAGGTTGAAGGAACTGAACATGTACTCCTGAGGAGAGGAGGAGGGGATGATAGAGACATACAAGTATCTTACAGGGAGGAACAGGGTGCAGGAAAACACTATTTTTAAGCGAAAAAGATGTTTCAGGACTAGAGGCATGGGATGAAGTTGGAGGAGGGCGATTCAGAGGAAACATGAGAAAGAATTTCTTCACAGAGCAGGTGGTGGACAAGTGGAACACCCTGCCAGAGGAAGTGGTGGGGGCTGAAACAATCACGGGATTTAAGAATGCATGGGATAGACATAAAGGAATTCTAGAGGTCAGGGGTAAGGGGAAATAGACTTCTAGGAAAACAAACTGAACTTACAAGCTCAAATGGGCAGACTAGGTGGGCCATAGGCCCTTATCTGCCGACACTGTCTATGTATCTATGTATCTATGTATCTATGTGGAATGAGTGCAGAGTTTTCTCTAGGCATGCCTTGCTGCAATAAAATCTTTGGATACCAGTATCCTCTATGAGTTTTGTTATGTGGAATGAGTGCTGAGTTTTCCCAAGGCAAGCTTTGCTGCAATAAAATCTTTGAAAACCAGTATCCTGTGTGAGTTTTGCTTATGTGGAATGAGGGCAGAGTTTTCTCTACACATGCTTTGCTGTAATGTAATCTTCGGATACCAGTATCCTCTATGAATTCTCTTTATGTGAAATGAGTGCTGAGTTTTCCTAGGCATACTTTGCTGTAATAAAATCTTTGGATACCAGCATCCTCTATGATATTTGCTTATGTGTAATGAGTGCAGAGTTTTCTCTAGGCGTGCCTTGCTGTAATGAAATCTTTGGATACCAGAAACCTCTATCAGTTTTGTTTATGTGGAAAGAGGGCTGAGTTTTCTCTGGTCATGGTTTGCTGTAATAAAATCTTTGGATACCAGTATCATCTAAGAGTTTAGTTTATGTGGAATGAGTGCAGAATTTTCTCTAGGCATGTTTTGCTGTAATAAAATCCTTGGATACCAGTATCCTCTATGAGTTTTGTTTATGTGGAATGAGGGCAGAGTTTTTTCTAGGCATGCTTTGCCATAATAAAATCTTTGCATACCTGTATCCTACTAAGAATCATACTAAGATCTAGTAGAAGCAAAAGGCTATAAAGCCCAATAAAGCTTCTTAATTTAAATATAGGCCCAGATATCCAAACTGCGTCACAAAAGTGTGCAATAGCTGGAGCAAGCGCAAGTCCACTGCGCCCATGTGCAACACACACGATATTCAAACACTGCACAGGTCAAGATGCTCTTCAAGTGTACACGACTGAATATCGCGCCAACTACGCATAATGCAACCAGGGATGTGCAGTGGTGCAGGTCAGATGCGCAATAGCAAAAACCAGGGATGCCTAGTGGAGCAGGGCAGCAGTGCAACAGCACAACCAGGGATGCGCAGGGACAGGATGCAGGGGCCCACCACCCATGGTAGGGATGGGCAGAGGAGCACACAGCAGAACAGACATCGCTCTCCACACCCCATGCACTGCACAACCGGAGGAGAGCAGGAAGAACCACTGGCCCAGGGACACCAGCAACAAACCCACCGCCGTAGCATGGTGCGCCAGCACACCCCCTTGCAAGCTGGGACTGTCACACATGGATGCCCATCCACCCCGTGCCACACCATCCCACCAATGCAGAGCACACCCTGCACCATGATCCCCATACACCCTGCCCAGGAGTAGTGCCCAACAGTGCAGGACACCCCAAGCATGCCACCACCCCCACTGTGACAATACAACCCTGTGCACCACAGAACCATGCAAGGCAGCCCCACCATGAGCAACCAACAGTGGGCAGCAGCAGACAGCAAAGCAATGACTGCATACACAGTTCCACCACACATGACCCCCCCCAGGTACAGCTGTGAGGCCGACCATGCATCGGTACACGAGGTACCACACACATAACAGGGCATGCCCCGGACCCCACCACCAGTGTTACAACACCCTGCACACCCTCCCAAGGACACACCCCATCCCAGCACTGGCCACAACAGCCAGTGCAGACACCCACAGTATTGCATGGAAACATGCACCACACAGGATGCTACACAGTGCACAGACAAACAACCACCCATACCCAAGGGCACACCAACACAGGGACACAGTAGCGTGTCTACCAAGCCCCCGGCGTGTGGCCACAGCAGACGTGTACACACAGCCAGAACCCCTCCATGGCACAGGTGTGCCAGCAACCCTGTTCAGGCACCATGATGCTGTACGCCACCAGCATGCAGCTGGAGCACAAGTGACAGACAGTGGAGCACATCCCCTGCAACAGACACAAGTGACAGCATCGAGGTGGGACAACAACAGCGGAGGCAACAGTGCCACCCGAGGCAGATGTGCACCACACCAGTGACAGGAGGCAACCCGGCATCGTGCAGGGTACAGTGGCAGTCCAGCATGGGCAGCCACCACTGACATGCCAGCAGACTGTGCAGGTCACAGACATGCAAGGGTGGCAGCTGCACAGGCCATGGACGGTCTGACAGGTGCACCATGGACACAGTGAATGCACTGTGTACCACTGCACACAGTCATCCAGTGCACAGGAAACAACACACAAACCACAGACAGTGACTGAGAGCTACGCCCACACCAAACTTGCCTCCCCTACGAACACACACACACACACACACACACACACACCCATGATAGCACCACCCCCGATGCCATGCGCACCACTGCAGCCGAGCACCATTAGCCTGCTGCAAATCAGACACCACCACAGTAGGCATAACTAAACAAATGTATTAGAAGAATAAACAAAACTATGCACATATATATACAGTAAAAAAGGGGTGAGGGCCACAAACTGGGTGGAGGTGGGTAAGGGGCAGGGGTGAACAAATGGAAGAGGGAAGGAGGGGTGTGAGGGTGGGTCTAGAGGGCTTGTAGTTGTCCATGGGTGGACTGTCTTCAGCGGGAGCCCTGCTCCCCGCTCCTATGGTGCCTCCTGCCATGTTGTTGCAGCATGCCACACTGATCCATCCTCTCTAGTGTGGCCAGAGAGGCCCTGGCCACCTGGAGCAGCTCCTGCAGCACCCTCTCGATATGGACCATCCTCCATCCACCTAGGACAAGTGAGCAGAGTCAATAGGAGTGAATGCACAGCCCCCTGCAGCCCACCCATTGTGCATGGCATACAGCTGTGGGACACGCCCCCTTTGATGGTGTGTGACCACCCATAGTGACTGTGTCCACAAGACCTGCCCACCCAGGCACACACACAGCCATGCGGACCACTGCACACACCCACCGCCCAATCCCACACAGCACCACCATGGCTGTACAGTGACATGGCTTTGCGGTGTGAAGGCAGTGGCACAGCCATGTACCCGGTGCGCGTATGGACCACCAGTGATGCACTCCCATACATGCAGTGCCACTGGACAGTGCTGACTGTACTATGTGGTGTGCATAGCAGTGGTGTCAATGGATGGTGGCCATGCCCCGCCGCCCGCCCTGCTACACAGCATGCACAGAAAATCCTGGATGTAAGGCACTCACCATCATCAGGCTGGTCCTGGCGCTGAGCCGGTAAGAGTCCTCCGGCATCGGGACGTGCCTCACGCCACTGCCGCTCCTCCCTCGCACGTCGATGCTCCTCAGGGCCTAAGGTGCAAACATGGAGAGAGGAACATCAGTACAATCCAGTAGCAAAGGCCCCCCCACCCCGGATGTATGCGATCCCACACAGCCAAACCCTTCTTCCCCCCACCCCTATACCATCACCACCACCGCCACTGCCCACACTGGATGGACCACCCCCCATGTGGTGGACACATGCCCACCATGATACCCGTAGGGATGTGACCAGTGTATAGATGGGGCACCTACCGGCCATGGGACAGCTCGTCTCCTGGCGCATGCCCGCAGGCGGGCAAGCCTGTCCAGGTTCCTCTGCTGGAGGTCCCCGAACCGGTGCCTGCACTGGTTCGCTGTTCTCTGGAGCCCTGTCGCCTCTACCAGGGCCACCGCCACCTTCTCCCACAAGGCACTCCTGGCCCTGTCCAGTGGTGCCTCACCAAAGAGAGCACCAGCATGGGGCTCAACTAAGGAGATAAGGTTAGCCAGTTCAACCTGGCTGCAGATAGGTGCTCGTCTCCATGCCATCATTCCACCAAGTCAGAATCAAAATGGCGCCCCCAGTGCACATCCGCCACGTGCGGATGCTGCGCGGTACTGCACTACCATTCCCCATCACACTGTCACTGAATAGTGTGATGGGGTGAACCCATTCGGACGCATGGTGCCTAGGGAGCAAAGGTCGGCCACAGGGTCAGGGGTCCCTCACGCATGGACCGCCACAGTGCAATTGGTACACACTACATGTAGCACAGTAGGGCACCTGTGTGGCACTTCCTGTAGTGGCCTACCGTGCTGTGGCACCACGGTGCCTATGGCGCCCCAGGGCAAGAGCGCTACACATGTGTGAACAGCGCACTAGTGCCACTGGCACAGTGGTGGACATGCCCTGCACTGCCTCCCGCACTCAACGCGTCAGCAGCACAGCAGACATCGGCATCAGCACCCTGGGCATGCGCCATTCGTTGTCCACTGCACATGTCACAGAGCTGCGCCCCTGCCCAAGCACGTTCAACACAATTGCGTAAGGCGCAATAGTGCGATATTCAGCCGGCATATGCAAATCAGCTCATCAGCAATTCAATGGCGCAGCTACTGCATTAGCATCCACTTAAAATTGAGCCTCACCTCTCATTTGCATGCATTGCGCTATATAAATGCGACATGGGGCTGCAGAGGCCATAGTCTGGTATTGCAGTCTATTGTGATGAGTTGCATGCTGTTTGCCAGTGTGGACTGTGGTGTGTGGGAGATGCATGGGACTGCACATTCAGAGGTAACACCTGTCATTCCCAAAGGACCAAAAATGACTGAACGTGAGGAGGAGGAGGAACAGAGATGTGGTAGATGGAGGAGGCCCAACTTCACCGAGGCAGAATTGGATGCCCTGTTTGAGGCCTACCTTGACCAGGAACCACTGCTCAGAGGACAGCGTGGAACACCACAGGCCCGTGCTGCAGCATGGGATGAGGTGGCAAGTGCTGTCAACCAGCATGGCAGCCACCAGCGGTCCGTGAGTAAGTGCAAGAAGAAAGTGGGCACGGACAGGAGGAGGGCGAAAGATAAGGTGGCTGCCATCAGGGTAGCATGTGCTGTGACTAGTGGTGGCCGGCCGGCCGTGCCTCACCTGATGGAACAGGAAGAGCGGGTGGCTGGCAGCATGAGGCATTGTGCCCTAGAGGGCCTTCCAGGTGGTGGATTCCAGATGGGTGGCAGCCCATCACTGCATGGTAGGTCCTGAACTGTCACTGTGTGGGGGTTGGGGGGAATGCCACAGGGTAGGGCAGAGACATTAATGCTACTGTGTTCCCTCACAGCTCCTGAGTGTCTACATGGGTCAGTGGTGGTGAGTTCATCCACTGAGGGCAATACCCTGGACACAGAGGAGTGACCATCCACCTCTACAGGTGTCTGGGGGTCAGGACGACTGTGTACCCACCTGTCTGTCCGGACTGAAGTTGGTGGAGCAGGTGTGGAGGAGGCCCTGCCCATGTCCCAGCGTGACAGCATCCATGGATACCAGCATGCTGAGACTCGGACTGGTGCCAGATCCATCACCGATGATGATGGAGCTCACATCATGGACAGTGATACATGTGGGCCACAGGATGGCCCCACAGCAGGTAACAGCACGGGCATGGCTGTGGGTGGTGCTGCTGTGGAGGCCTGTGTGACATCACAGTCCTAGCCTGCTGCCTGTCTGCACCAGTGGGGCAGCACTGGTGTGTGTCCAGGCCGGTGGGGCTGTTGCAGCCACTGCAGCGGCACCATTGAGCCCTGGCGAGTGGCGGCCTGAGGGGCAGTGTTAGCAGTTGGCCAATGGCGATGGGTGGACAGTGTCAGGGGCGGTGTCAGTGCACTGCATGTGGCCATTCCCCAGCATGGCTCTGGTGTGCAGCACCCATCATCAAGGGGTGATGCCCAGCAGGTTCAGGAACACCATGAGGGATGTCATGCTGATCCAGCAGATGACCTCTTTGATGAGCACAGCCGACTACTCCAGGCTTTCATGGATCAGCAGTCACAGCTTGTCAGGGTGGTGGACACGCTCAGTGCGGTTCAGCACCGGGCAGAGGAGCAGTGCAACAGAGACCATGCTCTGCTCCTGGCAGAGATGGCCCGGCAGCGGGAGGATGTGACATCTGCCATTGACAGGCAGACATGTGCATTCACTGCTGTCATGGCCACATTGGGCACACAGTCTGTTGCCCATGCACAGCAGACACCGCACAGTGTCATGTCCACCCCTGGTTCCCGGCGTCGTGCGACACCCTCCATGTCGACACCGGGTTCAGCTGTGGGCATCCCGAGCACACCTGGCGCAGGCATGTTCAGTGAGCTGCAGACCCCTGCACGAACACAGTCGTGTTCCCACAGCGTCAACCCTGGGGCACCGTCGGTGCCACCCCATGAAGCCAATGGTCAGCCTGTCACAGCTGGCAGGTCTCAGCAGGGCCACCCACGCATCCATGGCGGCCGTGGCACTGTGCAGCGTGACTGACCTGTCTCTCACCATGGCTACTGTCTGACGCTGCCCTGTGTGCAGTGTGTTGTTCAACATGCGATGCACGGGTGGAGTACCTGGCCCTGCATATACATACATGGTCCATGTGCACACCCTCCCGGCTGCTAGCCGCTGTGGTGTGTACATGATGATGCCTGCATTGTGCTGTCCACCACTGTGCAATGGTGCCCAGCATCTGAGACATGCACAATGACTGGCACTTGGCGTGGTTGTCTGTGGATCTGTGTGTGGCTAGGGGTGGTGGTCGGGGTCGGCGTGCCTCCTACCCCTCGTGCATGTCTAGTGGTGTGTGTGTGTGTGTGTGTGTGTGCGTGTCCGCGTGTCATGTTAGGCCTTGCCCATCCCTGATGGTGTGTACGGTTCCACACTCATCCAATTCCCATTCTGCCATGCACCCCTGTGGTTTGTCCATGCAAGTTTGTGGGCTGTGCCCTTGCCATTGGTGGTTGCACATGACCCCATGACTTACCTGGGTCAGTTGAAGTGCTCCTCTGTGATGGCGTCCCGGTGCAGCTGCGACATCTGGATCAGGCGGGGGTCCCTTTGCCCAAAGGGGGGCTGCCCATCACCATCTGCACCGGTGTCTTCATCATCCCCATTGCTGTCCCCCTCTTCGACCTCTACAGCTATCCTACAGTCGTTGGCCATGTTGTGCAGCATGCAATAGGCCAGGAATAGCCCACAGGCCTTCAAGGGGCTGTACTGTAGGGCACCGCCTGACATGTCCAGGCAACAGAAACGTGCCTTCAGCATCCTGAACACCCACTCTATGACATTGCGTGTAGTGGCATGTGCCTCATTGTACCGTTGCTGCGATGGGGTCACGGGCCACCAGTATGGTGTGAGCAGCCAGGGATGGAGTGGATAGCCACTGTCACCTGTATGTAGAGGGTGGACATTAGTTTGGTGATCAGCGGTGCCCTGCCATGGGCCGTCAAGGCCAGTACCCATGGTGCCTCTGACTATGCCCCCCCCAAGATCTATGTCATCCTGTGTGATTTGCATACTCACCCACTAGGTGGCCAGTGGGGATATCCCCACTCTCAAACCTGTGGCACAGTGCAGACTGGTGGCAGATGAAGGCATCATGTGCTCCCCCAGGGTGCGTGGCACAGACATTGGTTATGTGCCCCCTAGCATCACACACCACCTGGCAGTTGATGCTGGCATAGCCCTTCCGATTGATGTACGCGTCATCTTCCAGGCCAGGTGGTGTGCGGATGGCCACATGGGTACATTCAATGGCCCCAAGCATGCCAGGTATACGTGCTACCCTGTGGAACTTTTGTATGTGTGCTGTGCTCTCCACCTGTGTGCTGGGGAAATGGATGTACTCTGCAGCATGTGGCAGCAGTGCGCTGAGGAACTGTGTGAGTAGGCGTGATGCGGCCAACTGGGTTATGCCTGTTGTGTCCCCTGTTGGTCTCTGGAAGGTACCGGTGGTGAGCAGGCACATGACAGCTGTTACCTTTGTCTCCACTGACAGAGCATGGCTCCGTCGTGTGGGTGCCTGCATCTCATCACTGCACAGCTCACAGAGCTGTCTCAGAATCACCCGGTTCAGGCGGTACTGGCCCCCAATCTCTGTGTCACTGTAGTGCTCAAAGCTGGTGTGGGCTCGGTACGGCCTGTTGTGGGCATACTGACAACGGGCCCTTCCACGGCCGCGCCCCCTGCTGCCTGCCTTCTCACACCCCTCATTACCACCTCCATCTGAAAGGTGGCACTGGCCATGTCCCTGGCTCGTGTCCCCCCCCCAGCAGCTGTTATCCTGTTCCCCCCACTGTCCTTTGTGATACTCCCCCTGCACCTGAAACACCTCTGAGCTTTGGCTGTCCTGCCCACAGTCAACGCCCTCAGTCCACTGTGGCACTTCCCCTGTCTCTCCTGCACAGTGGCACAGGCTCCCCACTCCTGTTCTGTTGTTCTATGTTCCCAGGTGTGCCCTGTCTTGCTCCTTTCCAGTCCCACTCACTGCTTCCCTCTCTTCTGTAGCTGTCACCTTGCTCCCACCTCTGGCTTCCCTATAGCATCCTTGTGCCTCTCTCTTGTTCCTTTTTATTCTGGATCATTTCCGCTATCTCGCAACTTCATCTTGCTCTCCTATTGCGCATGGTGCATGCTGTTGAATATCACACTGCGCCATTTATTCATGGTTCCTCCCCCTACAGTTGTGCATGCATTCATTACCATTGCGCTCTTGAACATTGCCATTTGAAGGGTGCAGCTGCCTCCCACTGAATATCGCAGAATGGCGAATTTTTGGACTTGCGCTGGCGCATCTCTGTTGTGCATGGTGCAACCCTTTTGAATATCTGGGCCATAGTATTTTAGTTGGTTTGTTGGTCTCATATAATCATCTAGTCTGTTTTTAAAAGCAATCTTATTTTTACTAATAATGATGTTAACGGGGAGCATATTCCATGGTCTAACTACTCTTTGGGAGAAGTAATATGCCCTTTTTTTAGAGTTGCATCTATTTCTAGTAAGTTGCAATGGGTGACCCCTAGTATTTATGTGTATCTGTTTGAAATCTTGACCACATTCTGTTGAGAGATTATGATCTTGAATAATATTCCATGCAAACAGGATATCACCTCTAAGTCTCCATTTCTCCAGGGAAAACATACTAAATTTACATAGTCTTTGCTCATAGGTAAGTGATTTCTTGATTACTGCAGATTTTGTGATTCTTCTTTGTATTCTCTCGACTCTAAGAATGTATTTCCATCTGTATGGGCACCAGAGTTGTCATGTGAAATCAAAGATAGGTCTTACATAAGCTCTATACAAAGGTAACAAAATGTCTGGGCTTCTTGAGGAGATGTTATGACAAATTCCCCACCATATTTTGTTAGCTTTACTAATGATGTTAGTAATGTGGACATCAAAGGAAAGACCTAAATCAACAGTAATCCGTTGATCTTTTTCACAGGGTTTATAGATTAATACATTATTATAAAGATAGTATTTTTGTTTTAGATTATTTTCACCAAAATGAATGACACTACATCTGGATGTATTGAAATGGAGATTCCATTTCAAAGACCAGGCTTTTAGTTTGTATAAGTAATCTTGGATGAGTTTGTAGTCATCTGTAGTCGTGCAGACATTGGCTAGTTTGCAATCATCTGCATATTTTATCATTTTACAATGAATGTCATTTGTTAAGTCAGATATAAAGATCTGGAATATTAAAGGGCAAAAACAGAACCTTGTGGAACTCTGCTTTTGACGTTTGCCACATTGATGTATGACCACCTATTATTACACACTGTTTTCTGTCAGATCCTCTATGAATTTTGTTTATGTGGAATGAGTGCCAAGCTTTCTCTTGCTATGCTTTGCTGCAATAAAATCTTTGGATACCAGTATCCTTCATGAGTTTTGTTTATGCAGGATGAGTGCAGAGTTTTCTATAGGCATGCTTTGCTGTAATAAAATCTTTGGATACCAGTATCCTCTATGATTTTGTTTATGTGGGATGAATGCAGAGTTTTCTCTAGGTATGCCTTACTGTAATAAAATCTTTGGATACCAGTATCCTCTGTAAGTTTGTTTATGTGGAATGAGTGCAGAGCTTTCTCAAGGCATGCTTTGCTGTAATAAAATCTTGGGATACCAGTATCCTCTTTGAGTTTGTTTTTGTGAAGAAGTGCAGAGTTTTCTCTAGGCATGCTTTGCTGTAAAAAAAATCTATAGATACCAGTAACCTCTATGAGTGTTGTTTATGTGGAATGAGTGCTGAGTTTTCTATAGGCATGCTTTGCTGTAATAAAATCTTTGGATTCCATTATCCTTTATAAGTTCTTTTTATGTGTAATGAGTACAGAGTTTTCACTAGGCATGCTTTGCTGCAATAATATCTTTGGATACCAGTATCCTCCATGAGTTTTGTTTATGTGAAATGAGAGCAGTTTTCCCTAAACATGATCTGCTGTAAGAAAATCTTTGGATACCAGTATTCTCTGTGAGTTTTGTTTATGTGGAATGAGAGCAGAGTTTTCTCTAGGCATGCTTTGCTGTAATATAATCTTTGAATACCAGTATCCTCTGTGCATTCTCTTTATGTAGAATGGGTGCTGAGTTTTCCTGAGGCATGCTTTGCTGTAAAATACCAGTATCCTCTATGAGTGTTGTTTGTGTGGAATGAGTGCTGCATTTTCTCTAGGCATGCTTTTGCTGTAAAAAAAAAAAAGTCTTTGGATACCAGTATCCTCTATGAGTTTTGTTTATGTAGAATGAGTGCTGAGTTTTCCCTAGACCTGCTCTGCTGTAATAAAATCTTTGGATGCCAGTATCCTCTATTAAGTTTTTCTTATGTGGAATGAGTATGGAGTCTTCTCTAGACATGCTTTCCTGCAATAAAATATTTGGATACCAGTGTCCTCTATGAGTTTTGATAATGTGGAATGAGTGCTGAGGCCTCTCTAGGTATGCCTCACAGTAATAAAATCATTGGATACTAGTATCATCTGTGAGTTTTGTTTATGTGAAATGAGTGCAGAGTTTTCTCAAACATTGCTTTGCTGTTAGAAAATCTTTGGATACCAGTATCCTCTATGAGTTTTTTTGTGAATGAGTGCAGATTTGTCTCTAGGCATGCTTTGCCGTAATAAAATCATTGCATACTAGTATCCTCTATGAATTTTGTTTTTGTGGAATGAGTGTGGAGTTTTCCCTAGGCATGTTTTGCTGCAATAAAATCTTTGGATACCAAAATCCTCTATGAATTCTGTTTATGTGGAATGAGGGCTGAGTTTTCTCTAGGTGCGTTTTGCTGTAATTAAATTTTTGGATACCAGTATCCTCTATGAGTTTTGTTTATGTGGGTCGAGTGGAGAGGCTTCTCTAGGTATGCCTTACTGGAATTAAATCATTGGATACCAGCATGATCTGTGAGTTTTGTTTATGCATAATGAGTGCAGAGTTTTCTCAAACAATGATGCATGGATTGCATCACAAGTCCTATGAGGACAGGTTGAAGGCACTGAACATGTACTCCCTGGAGGAGAGGAGGGAGAGAGGGGATATGATAGAGACATACAAGTATCTTACAGGGAGGAACAGGGTGCAGGAATGCACTATTTTTAAGCGAAAAAGATGTTCCAGGACTAGAGGGCATGGGATGAAGTTGGAGGGAGGATGATTCAGAGGAAACGTGAGGAAGAATTTCTTCACAGAACGGGTGGTGGACAAGTGGAACACCCTGCCAGAGGAAGTGGTGGGGGCTGAAACAATCACGGGATTTAAGAATGCATGGGATAGACATAAAGGAATTCTGGAGGTCAGGGGTAAGGGGCAACAGACTTCCTGGAAAACATAAACTGAACTTACAAACTTAAATGGGCAGACTGGGTGGGCCATAGGCCCTTATCTGCCGACACTGTCTATGTATCTATGTAATGCTTTGCTGTTAGAAAATCTTTGGATACCAGTATCCTCTATGAGTTTTTTTGTGAATGAGTGCAGTGTATTCTCTAGGCATGCTTTGCCGTAATAAAATCATTGCATACCAGTATAGTCTATGATTTTGTTTATGTGGGATGAATGCTGAGTTTTCCCAAGGCATGCTTTGCTACAATAAAATCTTTGAAAACAAGTATCCTGTATGAGTTCTGTTTATGTGGAATGTGGGCAGAGTTTTCTCTAGGCATGTTTTGCTGTAATAACATCTTTGGAAACCAATATACACTAGAGGTGGGATATTCAAACGGGTTGCATATGGCGCAACAGAGTTGTGCCTTGCGGAACTCACTGATGTGCCCCAGTATGATATTCAATGGGGGAATATGCGCAGCACAAATCCTCATGCATCAGGGCACACTGGAAATATATGCGGCCCAGGTAAGGGGGGGCGTGCCCATGCATATTCTGCACATCCTGATATTCAGCCCGGGATGTGCTGTGAATATACAGGCGCAACCCCTACATGCGCCTCACACAGTTAAGCCAAAAAATCATGGAGCAACAGCTGGCCAATGACAGGTGAGCTGCCACAATGCAGGGCACAACACAGCAGCTGCCAGCTGTGGGTGGCCACCCGAGCTCTGGCGACACCGTCCGGTGGCATAGCACCCCCCCATGCCTGATCGTGGGCTCTAAAGATGAAGAACCTCCCTGGTGGTCCAGTGGACCTCGCTCCTTGCCTGATCATCAGCTGTAATAATATTTAACCTCCCTGGTGGTCCAGTGGACCCATCCCCCTGCCTGATCATGGGCTGTAATATTAAAAACACTCCCTGGTAGTCTAGTGGTACCTGTGCCCCCAACCCGCCCACTCATTCCCCACCACCCTGCTCCCCCGGTCAGCATTGGGCGGCAGCACCCCACCCGCAAGCCACCTGGCCACCCTCCAACTGATGGTGTACAGTATGGCTGTACACCCATTGGTCCACAGCATGCACCAATGGGCATGCAGCCTGTACTGCACTACACAGTCCCGATATGTGAATGGATCCATTCACATATCGGGACTGTGTAGTATGGTATGGTCTGCATGTCCATTGGCCCATGGCGTACTGCCGTACTGTACGCCGTCAGTCGGCGGGTGGCCAGGCAGCTTGTGGGTGGGGTGCTGCTGTCCGCTGCTGAGTAGGGGGAGTGGGGTGGTGGGAATGAGTGGGTGAGTTGAGAGTGGAGTACGGGTACCGCTGGACCACCAGGGAGTGTTTTTAACATTACAGCCCACGATCAGGCAGGGGGATGGGTCCACCGGAGCACTAGGGAGGTTAGTTATTATTACAGCCTGCAATTGGGTATGGAGATAGGTCCACTGGACCACCAGGGAGGCTAGTTATTATTACAGCCTGCAATTGGGCATGGAGATATGTCCACTGGACCACATGGGAGGTTAGTTATTATTACAGCCCACTGTTGGGCATGGAGATAGGTCCACTGGACCACCAGGGAGGTTAAATATTATTACAGCCCGGGACTGGACAGGGGGATAGGTCCACTAGACCACCAGGGAGTTATTTACTATTTACAGCCCGCGATCGAGCATTGGAGTACATTGCTGGTGAGAACAGGGGGCGTTGGTCCCCGACGGCTTCTGCCTGGCAGGACACCAGGCGCAAGTCGCTGGGGATTGGCACACCTGCATGCAAATGAGGGCATAATGACATGCAAATGGCCCCATTTGTGCCTTGCATGCATTATGGCCCCATTTGCATGTCCAGCACTGAATATCATGGTTGATGCACCTAGCACAACAGCACGTGTGCCAGTGCATCCCCCTGCTCCTCTCTGGCCACTTGCACTGGTGTAGTGCCACTGCGCCATGCGCTATGCGGGTGGCCATAGAGTGATATTCAATGGTGCTGAGCCATGGCGCAGCAGCATTGAATATCACCCTGTCTGCGCCCTGGCACATCAAAGTTGCGCTGCACCCAGGCTTGCGCTAGCCTGGCGCAGTCTGAATATCCCACCCTATGAGGTTTTTTTATGTGGAATGAGTGCGGTGTTCTCTCGCGACATGCTTTGCTGCAATAACATCTTTGGATACCAGTATCCTCTATGAGTTTTGTTTATGTGGAATGAGTGCTGAATTTTCTCTGCGCATAGTTAGCTATAATAAAATCTTTGGATACCAGTATTCTCTATGAATTGTTTTTATGTGGAATGGGTGCAGAGGTTTCTCTAGGCATGGTTTGCTGTAATAAAATCTTGGGATACCAGTCTCCTCTATGAGTTTTGTTTATGTGGAATGAGTGCACAGTTTTCTCTAGACATTCTTTGCTGCAATGAAATCTTCGGATACCAGTATCCTCTATGAGTTTTGTTTATGTGGAATGAGTGTGCAGTTTTCTCTAGACATGCTTTGCTGCAATAAAATCTTTGGATACCTTTATCCTGTATGAGTTCTGTTTTTGTGGAATGTGTACAGAGTTTTCTCTAGACATGCTTTGCTGTAATAAAATCTTTGGATACCAGAATCCTCTATGAGTTCTGTTTATGTGAAATGAGTGCACAGTTCTCTCTAGGCATGCGTTGCTGCAATAAAATCCTTGGATACCACTCACCTCTATGAGTTTCATTTATGTGGAATGAGTGCTGAGTTTTCCCTAGGCATGCTTTGCTGCAATAAATTCTTTGGTTACCAGTATCTTCTATGAGTTTTGTTTATATGGAATGAGTGCATAGTTTTCTCAAACAATGATTTGCTGTAAGAAAATTTTTGGATACCAGTATCCTCTATGAGTTTTTTTGTGAATGAGTGCAGATTTGTCTCTAGGCATGCTTTGCCATAATAAAATCATTGCATACCAGTATCCTCTATGAGTTTTGTTTATGTGGAATGAGTACAGAGTTTTCTCTAGGCATGCGTTGCTGCAATAATATATTTGGATAAGAATATCTACTACGAGTTTTGTTTATGTGGAATGATTGCTGAGTTTTCCCTAAACATGCTCTGCTGTAAGAAAATCTTTGGATTCCAGTATCCTCTATGAGTTTTGTTTATATGGAATGAGTGCGGAGTTTTCTCTAGATGTGCTTTGCTATAATAAAATCTGTGGATACCAGTATCCTCTATGAGTTTTGTTTATGTGAAATGAGTGCAGAGTTTTATTTAGATGTGTTTTACTGTGATAAAATCTTTGGATACCAGTATCCTCTATGAGTTTTGTTTATGCGGAATGAGTGTGAAGTTTTCTCCAGACATGCTTTGCAGCAATAAAATCTTTGGATACCAGTATCCTCTATGAGTTTTGTTTATGTGGAATGAGTATGGAATTTTCTCTAGGTATGCTTTTCTGTAATAAACTCTTTGGATAACAGAATCCTCTATGAATTTTGTAAATGTTGAATGAGTACAGAGTTTTCTCTAGGCATGCTTTGCTGTAATACAATCTTTGGATACCAGTATCTGTTTTATTTATGTGGAATGAGTGCCAAGTATTCTTTAGACATGGTTTGCTGCAATTGAATATTTGGATACCAGTATTTTTGAGTTCTGTTTAAGTGGAATTACTGTGGAGTTTTCTTTAGACATGATTTGCTGCTATAAAATCTTTCTATACTAGTATCCTCTATGAGTTTTCCTTATGAAGAATGAGTGCTGAGGTTTCCCTAGGCATGCTTTGCTGTAATAAAATCTGTGGATACCAGTAACCTTTGTGACTTTTGTTTATGTTAAATGAGTGCAGAGTTTTCTCTTGGCATTCATTGCTCTTATACAATCTTTGCAAAACAGTATCTTCTATGAGTTTTGTTTGTGTGGAATAAGTGCGGAGATTTCTCTAGGTATGCTTTGCTGTAATAAAATCTGTGGATACCAGTTTCCTCTATCAGGTTTGTTTTTGTGGAATGAGTGTGGAGTTCTCCCTAGACATGCGATGCTGCAATAAAATCTTTGGATACCAGTAGCCTCTATGAGTTTTCTTTATGTGGAATGAGTGTGTAGTTTTCTCTAGATGTGCTTTGCTGTAATAAAATCCTTGCATACCAGTATCCTCTATGAGTTTTGTTTATGTGGAATGATTGCAGAGTTTTCTCTTGGCATGCTTTGCTGTTATACAGTCTTTGCATACCAATATCTTCTATGAGTTCTGTTTATGTGGAATGAGTGTGGAGTTTTCTCTAGACATGCTTTGCTGTAGTAAAATCTCTGGATACCAGCATCCTCTATGAGTTTTGTTTATGTGAAATGAGTGCGTAGTTTTATCTAGATGTGTTTTGCTGTGATAAAATCTTTGGATACCAGTATCCTATATGAGTTTTGTTTATGTGGAATGAGTACCAAGTTTTCTCTAGACATGCTTTTCTGTAATAAAATCTTTGGATAACAGAATGCTCTATGAATTTTGTTGATGTTGAATGACTGCAGAGTTTTCTCTAGGCATGCTTTGCTGTAATAAAATTCTTGGATATCAGAATCCTCTATGAGTTTTGTTTATGTGTGATGAGGGCAGAGTTTTCTCTGTTCATGCTTTGCTGCAATGAAATCTTTGGATACCAGTATCCTCTATGAGTTCTGTTTATGTGGAATGAGTGCCAAGTTTTTTCTTCGCATGTTTTGCTGTAATAAAATCTTTGGAGACCAGTATTCCCTATCAGTTTTGTTTATGTGGTATGAGTGCTGAGTTTTCTTTAGGTATGCTTTGCTGCAATCAAATATTTGGATACCAGTATCTTCTATGAGTTCTGTTTCAGTGGAATGAGTGCAGAGTTTTCTCTAGGGATGCTATGTTGTAATAAAATCATCGGATACCAGTATCTTCTGTTAGTTTTCCTTATGGGGAAAGAGTGCTCAGTTTTCATTAGGCAGGCTTTGGTGTAATAAAATCTTTCAATACCAGTATCCTCTATGAGTTTTGTTTATGTGGAATGAGTGTGCAGTTTTATCTAGATGTCTTTTGCTGTGATAAAGTCTTTGGATACCAATATCCTCTATGAGTTTTCTTTATGTGGAATGAGTGTGGAGTTTACTCTAGGCATGCTTTGCTTAAATAAAATCTTTGCATACCAGTATCCTGGATGAGTTTTGTTTAAGTCTGATGAGTGCGGAGTTTTCTCTTGGCATGTTTTGCTGTAATAAAATCTTTGGATACCAGTATCCCCTATCAGTTTTGTTTATGTGGAATGAGTGACGAGTTTTCTTTAGGCATACTTTGCTGTAATAAAATCTTTAGATAGCAGTATCCCCTATCAGTTTTGTTTATGTGGAATGAGTGATGAGTTCTCCCTAGACTTGCGTTGCTGTAATCAAATATTTGGATATCAGTATCCTCTATGAGTTCTGTTTATGTGGAATGAGTGTGGAGATTTATCTAGGTATGGGTAGCTGCAATAAAATCTTTAGATACCAGTATACTCTATGAATTCTGTTTATGTGGAATGAGTGCAGAGTTTTCTCTGTGCACTCTTTGCTGTAATAAAATCTTTAGATACCAGTATCCTCTATGAGTTTTGTTTATGTGGAATGAGTGCTGCATTTTCTCTAGGCATGGTTTGCTGCAATAAAATCTTTCTATAGCAGTATGCTCTATTAGTTTGTTTAAGTGGAATGAGTACAGAGTTTTCTTTAGGCATGCATGGCTGCAATAAAATCTTTGGATACCAATATCCTCTATGAGTTCTGTTTATGTGGAATGAGTGCAGAGTTTTCTCAATGCATTCCTTGCTGTTATAAAATCTTTAGATACCAATATCCTCTATAAGATTTGCTAATGTGGAATGAGTGCAGTGTATTCTCTAGGCATGCTTTGCTGTAATGAAATCTTTGGATACCAGTATCCTCTATGAGTTTTGTTTATGTGGAATGAGTGTGGACTTTTCTTTAGGCATGCTTTGCTGCACTTAAATGTTTGGATACTGGTTTCCTCGGTGAGTTTTGTTTATGTGTTATGAGTGCAGAGGTTTCTCTAGGCATGCTTTGCTGTAATAAAATCTTTGGATACCAGTATCTTCCATGAGTTTTTTTTATGTGGAATGAGTGCATAGTTTTCTGTAGAAATGCTTTGCTGCAATAAAATCTTAGGATACCAGTATCCTCTAGGAGTTTTTTTTATGAGGAATGAGTGCAGAGTTTTCTGTAGACATGCTTTGCTGCAATAAAATCTTTGGATACCAGTATCCTGTATGAGTTCTGTTTATGTGGAATGTGTACAGAGTTTTTCTCTAGACATGCTTTGCAGTAATAAAATCTTTGGATAACAGCATCCTCCATGAGTTTTTTTTTTGTGTGAAATGAGTGCACAGTTTTCTCTAAACATGCTTTGCTGCAATAAAATCTTTGGATACCAGTATCCTCTATGAGTTTTATTTATGTGGAATGAGTGTGGAGTTTTATCTAGATGTGTTTTGCTGTGATAAAATCTTTGGATATCAGTATCTTCTATGTGTTTTGTTTATGTGGAATGAGTGCACAGTTTTCTCTAGACATGCTTTGCTGCAATAAAATCTTTGGATACCAGTATCCACTATAAGTTTTGTTAATGTGGAATGAGTGCTGAATTTTCTCTGGGCATGGTTTGCTGCAATAAAATCTTTGGATACCAGTATTCTCTATGAATTGTTTTTATGTGGAATGGGTGCAGAGGTTTCTCTAGGCATGGTTTGCTGTAATAAAATATTGGGATACCAGTTTCCTCTGTGAGTTTTGTTTATGTGGAATGAGTGCAGAGTTTTCTACAGCATGCTTTGCTGTTATAAAATCCTTGGATACCAGTAACCTCTATGAGTTTTGTTTTTGTGGAATGAGTGTGGAGTTTTCCCTAGACATGCTTTGCTGTAATAAGATCTTTGGATACCGGTATCGTCTATGAGTTTTGTTTATGTGGAATGAGTGTGGACTTTATTCTATGCATGCTTTGCTGTAATAAAATCTGTGGATAATAGTATCCACTATGAGTTTTGTTCATGTGAATTGAGTGCAGAGTTTTATCTAGATGTGTTTTGCTGTGATAAATTCTTTGGATACTGGTATCCTCTATGAGTTTTGTTTATGTGGAAAGAGTGTAGCGTTTTCTCTAGGCATACTTTGCTGATATAAAGTCTTTGGATACAAGTTTTCTGGATGAGTTTTTTTTTATGTGGGATGAGTGTGGAGGTTTCTCTAGGTATGATTTGCTATAATAAAATTGTTGGATACCAGTATCCTATATGAGTTCTGTTTATGTGGAATGAGTGTGAAGTTTTCTCCAGACATGCTTTGCTGCAAAAAAATCTTTGGATACCAGTATCCTCTATGAGTTTTGCTTATGTGGAATGAGTGCTGAGTTTTCTCTAGCCATGCTTTGCTGTAATAAAATAATTGGATACTAGTATCATTTTATGCATTTTGTTTATGTGGAATGAGTGCAGAGCTGTCTCTAGGCATGCTTTACTATAATAAAATCTTTGGATACCACTATCTTCTAAGAGTTTTGTTTATGTGGAATGACTGCCGAGTTTTTTCTTCACATGCTTTGCTGCAATAAAATCTTTGGATACCAGTATCCTCTATCAGTTTTGTTTATGTGGAATGAGTGCCGAGTTTTCTTTAGGCATGCTTTGCTGCAATCAAATATTTGGATACCAGTATCTTCTATGAGTTCTGTTCAAGTGGAATGAGTGCAGAGTTTTATCTAGGCATGCTTTGCTGTAAGAAAATCTTTGGATACCAGTATCCTCTGTGAGTTTTGTTTATGTGGAATGAGTGCTGAGTTTTCTCTAGGCATGCCTGGCTGTAATAAAATCTTTGGATACCAGTATCCTCTAATGAGATTTTTTTATGTGCAATGACTGTGGAGTTATCTCTAGACATGCTTTCCTGCTATAAAATCTTTCCATACCGGTATCCTCTATGAGTTTTCCTTATGTGGAATGAGTGTTGAGTTTTTCCTAGGCATGCTTTGCTGTAATAAAATCATTGGATACCAGTATCTTCTGTTAGTTTTCCTTATGTGGAATGAGTGCTGAGTTTTCCCTAGACATGCTTTGCTGCTATAAAATCTTTCGATACCAATATCCTCTATGAGTTTTGCTGATGCACAATGAGTGCTCAGTTTTCTCTAGGCATGGTTTGCTGCAATAACATCTTTGTATACCAGTATCCTCTAATGAGGTTTGTTTATGTGGAATGAGTGTGGAGTTTTATCTAGACATGCGTGGCTGTAATAAAATCTTTGGATTCCAGTATCCTCTAATGAGGTTTGTTTATGTGGAATGAGTGCAGAGTTTTCCCTAGACATGCTTTGCTGCTATAAAATCTTTCGATACCAATATCCTTTATGAGTTTTGCTGATGCGCAATGAGTGCTCAGTTTTCTCTAGGCATGGTTTGCTGCAATAACATCTTTGGATACCAGTATCCTCTATGAATTTTTTTGTGAATGAATGCAGAGTTGTGTCTAGGCACACTTAGGAGTAATACAATCTTTGGATACCAGTATCCTCTGAGTTTTGTTTAAGTGGAATGAAAGCAGAGTTTTCTTTAGGCATGCTTTGCTGTAATAAAATATTTGGATAGCAGTATCCGTGATGAGTGTTTTTGTGAATGACTGCAGAGTTTTCTCTTGCCATGCTTTGCTGCAATAAAATCTTTGGATACCAGTATCCTCTATGAGTTCTGTTTAAGTGGAATGAGGGCAAAGTTTTCTCTAGGCATTCTTTGCTGTAATAAAATATTTAGATACCAGTATCCTCTATGAGATTTGCTAATTTGGAATGAGTGTGGAGTTTTCTCTAGGCATGCTTTGCTGCAAAAAAATCTTTGGATACGAGAATGCTCTGTGAATTTTGTTTATGTGGAATTAATGCAGAGTTTTCTCCATTGTCTCTTTGCTGTAATAAAATCCTTGGATACTAGTATGCTTTACGAGATTTGTTTATGTGGAATGAGTGCAGAGTTTTCTCTAGGCAGGCTTCGCTGGAATAAAACCTTTGAATATCAGTATCTTCTATGAATTTTGCTGATGTGGAATGAGAGTTGAGTTTTCTCTAGGCATGGTTTGCTGCAATAAAATCTTTTGATATCAATATCTTCTATGAGTTTTGTTGATGCGGAATGAGTGCAGAGTTTTCTCTAGGCAAGCCTGGCTGTTATAAAATCTTTGGATACCAGTATCCTCTAATGAGATTTGTTTATGTGCAATAACTGTGGAGTTTTCTCTAGACATGCTTTTCTGCTATAAAATCTTTCCATGCCAGTATCCTCTATGATTTTTCTTTATGTGGAATGAGTACTGAGTTTTCCCTAGGCGTGCTTTGCTGTAATAAAATCTTTGGATACCAGTATCCTTGATGAGTTTTCCTTATGTGGAATGAGTGCTGTGTTTTCCCTAGGCATGCTTTGCTGTAATAAAATCTTTGGATACCAGCATCCCCTATGGGTTTTGCTGATGCTGAATGAGTGCTGAGTTTCTCTTGGCATGGTTTGCTACAATAAAACCTTTGGATACCAGTATACTGCATGAGTTTTGTTTTTGCGGAATGAGTGCTGGGATTTCCCAAGGCATGCTTTGCTGTAATAAAATCTTTGGATAATAGTATCCTCTGAGTTTTGTTTATGTGGAATGATTGCAGATTTTTCTCTATGCATTCTTTGCTGCAATAAAATCTTTGGATGCCATTATCCTCTAGGGCCCAGATATTCAAAAGGGTTGCGCCATGCGCAACAGGTTTGCGTGTGTGCAACTCCAAAAATGCACCATTCTGCGATATTCAGAAGGGGCCAGTTGCGCCACCGAAAACATGCTGAGCAACAGCACAATGGAAATGAAGGCATGCACAACTGAAGGGCGGGGTCCATGCATAAAGTGCGCAATGCGATATTGAACACACTTGCGCAATGCGCAGAGTAGCTCAGCGGAAGTTGCGCGATACCGGAATTGAGCCAAAATAAAGGCTCAAGGAAGGCACAAGAACCCTAGCAGGCCGCAAACTGGGGAGAGAGACAGAGACAGAGAGAGAGAGACAGAAGCTGGAAGGGCAGACAGGGACAGTGGGTCCAGGAGGACAGAGGCCAGCCGGGGTGCCTGGTGCAGTGGAAGCAGCAGTGGGGGCAGCGGGGTAACACAGGAACAGCAGCGGGGGCAGAAGCCAGGAGATGGACAGTGCCAGCTTCCACATGGAAGCTGTAATGGGGGGTGAGACACCATGCTGCAGGGGGCGTGGCGGAGGGGCCCGTCGTGATATGCCCCAAAGGCGATATCGTCCGCGCTCAGCTTGAGCTGTACACAGTTAGCCGAGATCGTGGGCCAGTACCACCTGAACAGGGCAATACTGAGACGGCTCTGTGAGCTGTGCAGTGATGTGATGCAGGCACCCTCACGACGGAGTCATGCTCTGTCTTTGGAGACCAAGGTGACAGCCTGCATGTGCCTGCTCACCACGGGCACCTTCCAGAGGCCGACAGAGAGGACACCACAGGCATTACACAGTCGGCCGCGCGCATCCTCACCCAATTCCTCAGCACACTGCTGCCTCATGCTACAGGAGTACATCCATTTCCCAGCACGCGCAGAGCGTACAGCAAACATGCAGGAGTTCCACAGGGTAGCACGTATGCCTGGCATGCTAGGGGCCATAGACTGCAACCCATGTGGCCATTCGACGCCACCTGGGTCCCGACGGCCAGGCATATTGGAACCGAAGGGTTTTCCAGTGTCAACTGCCAGGTGGTGTGTGATGCCACTGGGCACATTATCAATGTCTGTGCCACACACCCTGGTGGAGCACATGATGCCTTCATATGGCACCAGTCTGCACTGTGCCATCGATTCAAGAGTGGGGAGATCCCCACGGGTCATCTAGTGGGTGAGTACACATGTATGGAATGCAAACTCTGGGCCAGGGTGGGAATGACACAGGTGCCATGGTAGTGGCACACAAGGATATGGGCAATATGGACCTGACATGACACTGCTCTCCACTATCTCCACACAGGTGACTGCGGATACCCACTCCGTCCCTGGCTGCTCACATCGTACCGGCGCCCCACGACTCCAGTGCAGCTATGCTTCAATGAGGCACATGCCACAACACGTAACATCATAGAGCGGGTGTTTGGGTTGCTTAAGGCATGCTTCCGATGCCTCGACACCTCCGGCGGTGCCCTACAGTACAGCCCCCAAAAGGCCTGTGGGATATTCCTGGCCTGTTGCATCCTGCACAACATGGCCAAAGACCATGGGATAGCAGTACAGGTCGAAGGGGGACAGCGATGGGGCGCCAGTGGCGCCGATGTTGGTGATGAGCAGCCCCCTAGGGACGGAGGGACCCCGACTGACCCGGCAGTCCCAGCTGCACGGGACACCATTACAGAAAGCACTAGCCTCAACACAGGTAAGTCAAGGGGACATGTGCAGGCAACACTGTCCATCGCAAACCACAGGCACACAGGGGAACACACGTGCATGAAGGTCAGGGGAGTTGAAGGTTCCAGGCATACCAACACACCATCAGGGAGGGGTGAGCACTCATATGGACACACACACACCAGGCAGCATACATGGGCAGAAGCACAGCTTTCTGGAAGCGACATTGCCATGCAGCACCACTTACCACCCCACCACCTGTACCATCAAAGTGCGTGTGTCAGGACCTGGGCACCCTTGCACCTTGGTGTACAGTGCAATGCAGGCATCATCATGCACACGCACCTGTGGACAGCAGTTGGAGAGTGTGCAGGTGGTCCGTGTGTCAGCGTGGTGAGCAGAGCACCCAGCAGTGCTGCCACCATGACACATTGCACACAGGGCAGCACCAGACAGGGCCCACACTGGGAGACAGCTCAGTCATGTAGCACTGTCCCACGGCCACCACGGATCGTGGGTGGCCCGCCATAACCCAGCACTGGCAGGCTGAGCAGGGGCCACATGGGGTGGCGCTGTTGCACCACCAGGGGTCCCACTGCGTGAGCCGACCTTGCCCGCACAGGGGTCTATCATGCGAACAAGCGTGCACCAGGGTGCTCGGGATGCCCATAGCAGAACCCGGTGTCGACAGGCCTGGTGTGCCGCGCGGCGCCAGGAACAGGGAGTGGAGAGCGCACTGTGTGGGTGTGTGGTACAGGGCACCTGACAGTGTGCCCAATGCATCCGACAGAGACCACTGCCTGGGTCAGCCTGTCAATGGCGGGCGGTCACATCCGTCGCGCAGGACCAGCTCGGCTCGGTCCGAGCACACTCCTGCTGTGCGCTCCACGGACACAGACAGTGCCTCCACGGACCTTGCAACCCACCCCTGCAGCTGTACTGATTCCTGCAGCAGGCCGGTGTGCGCGTCCAATGGGTACTGTGCCCCAATGGCATTGTGACCCCCAGGGTGTGGACGGTCCCGGTGCACAGCACCCCTTGAGGGTGGGCACTGTTCACCAGGACCAGGTATAGGTGGATCAAAGGGCAGTGGACATGTGCCACTGCTTGACACTGTACCCCCAGACCTGGTGTGTGACTGCTGCTGCCGCCCCTCCAACTGCTGAGCCCCCAGGACCACCTGTTCCACCTCCGTGCTGGCAACAGTGCCGGACACCTGCACAGCCACCGGTGCTGCCCCACCAGTGCTGACAGGCACAGCCTGGGACTGTGCCAGCATGCTGGTACACAGGTGTGAACCAGGAAGGCCCAGGGGCACGTGCTGGCCTGCCATGTGTCCGTCATGGGACACACACCTATCACTGCCCATTGCAGGCCTGCTATCATCAATGGTGCAGGTACATGCCACTGCCATAGGCACAGCATGCTGGCATACCTGCATGCCAGACTGCTGAGACACAGGCTGTGCACCCCCCGCACCCGTATCACTGACACCAGAGTTGTTGGCCCAGCGTGCATGCTGCTTCAGTGCCTGCTGGCTGGTGGCGGAGGTGGATGGTCCCTCCTCCACGTCCAGCAGGTCTGCATCACTGTCTGGACCCACCACCACCACCGTCTCCTGAAGACGAACAGGATCTGTAACAGAAAGAGAGTACATGTGAGTGCATGTGAACAACAGCCCCCCCCAACACCACCACCACCACCATGTCATACCGTGCAGTGATGGGCTTCCACCTGTCTGGAATCCTCCGCCTGGTACGCCCGCAATGGCACTCGGCTGCATGGCCGTGACCAGTGTCTCCTCCATTGGGGTCAGCTGCAACACCACTGGTGGGCCCCCACCAGTGCCAGCATGTGCCACCCTGAAGGCTGCCACCTTCTCCTTCAGCCTCCTGTGGTCAGTCCCCATCTTCTTCTTGCATTCCTGCACGGAGCGCTGGTGGCTTCCATGCAGGTTGACGGCCCGAGCTATCCCCTCCCATGCAGCTGCATGTTCCTGAGGGGTGCCCCTCTGTCCACTCAATAGTGGCTCATCCTCCAGGTAGGCCTGGAAGAGGGCCTCCGTCTCTGCCACTGTGAGTTCGGCCTCCTCCTCGCCCACCGTCCTCCACCCTCACCTTGGCTCTGGTCAGTCATGGTGATCTGTATAGGTGGAAGTGGACACCTGTCACTGTGCAGTCGACAGCATTTCCCCATGAGCATAGGTGCCGGCCCGGGGGGGTGGAAGCCCCACGTTTCTTCTCTCCGCATGGCAGATACTGATAGAAAGGGTGCCCTTTGTCCCTTTCTAAGTGCCCTTTTCATGCTCAGCCCCCTCAGCCTTTATCATCCTCCGGCACCCCTGCCCATGAGCATTGTCCTGAGCATCACACAGCATGTAACTCACTCTCACCTGCAGTAATCAAATCTGGCCAGCACAACCCACTGTCAGCGTTTTATAGCGCAACACATGCAAATGAGGTGGTGCAACTAATGACATGCTAATCGCGCCACTGCGCTTTGAATAGCTGATCAATGATTTGCATATGTTGGCTGAATACTCAGCGTTGCGCTTTCACTTGTCTGGAAGGGCAGCTGAGCCAATGGCGCGGATCTGTGCCTGCATGCTACACTGCATTGCGCATGCCCAGACAGCTTATGCATGCATCTATCGCACTGCAGACCTGCTGAGCGCGATAGGCAATTCAGGCCATGGCCACCATTGTGCCAGTGGCACTACAGCACTGGGCACTATATGGCGCTGTGGCACTACTGCGCAATAGTCCACTGTGGCACTGGTACGCAGCTTGGCAGTCGCGCAGGATGCCTATACGTCCAATGGCGCTGTGCGTAGCCTTGCGTCATTGCCGTGACTTTGTGTATGCCCTTTGCCCCCTGGCGCTGTTTGCATGCCATGTGTACGTCCCTATTGCGCTGTCTGGTGACAGCACTATGTGACATGACGGCGCTGTTCGAACAGCGCATTGAGTCTGTGGTGGTCTATTGTGCAACATCTCCACGGGTTACAGTGCAGCGGAGCACCATATTGCCTGCTGTAAACTGGCTGAGATGGCTGGAGGAGAGGCAGTGAGTTGGAGCCCACTGGAGGTGGCCAACCTGGTGGCCCTAGTGGAGCCCCACTGTGAGGAACTCTATGGTGAGGCCCCCCTCACCATGCCTAGGATGCACTTGTGGCAGCAAGTGGCCACTGACCTGGTGGAGGTCACTGGATGGGGCCGGTCTGCTGAGCAGTGCTGGCACCGGTATGGTGACCTCCGCCGGAGGGAGCCGGACATGTTGGCCAGGCTGCGGGCACGTGCCAGGCGGGGCATGGTGCCTAGGCCAGGTGAGTGTACCATCTATGCACCTATATTCTCTGTAGGGGTGTGTGTATGCTTGTGTGGCTGTGCATAGGTGACAGCTTGGACACGGTTGGCTGTGTCAGTGTGTGCAGCTGTGCGATGGATGGTTATGGCTGTGTGGGCGGGCACTCTCACTGGGGCAGGGGGCACTCTGCTTTTCAGTCACACTGATGTTTGTCTCAACATATGTCTCCCACAGGCCGGGATCTGAGGATGCAGGGCCGGGATGAGGAGGGCCGTGCCAGGGCGGTGGCAGCAGGAGTCGGCACCTGGAGAGGCAGCAGCAGCAGCAGCAACAGCAGCAGGGCAACAGCGGCAGACAGAGCTGCTTGAGCAGTGTGAGTATCAGGACTTCATGGATGCTATTGCATGCTGGAGAGTCCACTAGCCTGCACAATGCAACCATGCAGGAAAGGAGGTCATAATTCCACTATACAAGACACTAGTGAGGCCCCACCTGGAGTACAGTGTACATTTCCGGAGACCATACCTACGTAAGGACGTAGAGTGGCCAGGGAAGGTTCAGAGGAGGGCAACAAAGATGGTGCATGGCTTGCATCACGGATCCTATGACGACAGGTTGAAGGAACTGAACATGTACTCCCTGGAGGGAAGGGGGGAGAGAGGGGATATAATAGAGACATACAAGTATCTTACAGGGAGGATCAGGGTGCAGGACACACTTTTTGAAGTGAAAAAGATGTTCCAGGACTAGAGTGCATGGGATGACGTTGGAGGGAGGACGATTCAGAGGACACATGGTGATGGACTGTCTTCACAGAGCGGGTGGTGGACAAGTGGAACACCCTGCCAGAGGAAGTGGTGGGGGCTGACACAATCATGGGATTTCAGACTGCAGGGGACAGACGTGAAGGAATTCTGGAGATCAGGGTTAAGGGGCAATAGACTTCTAGGGAAACAACGTGAACTTACAAGCTCATATGGACAGACTGGGTTTGCCATAGGCCTTTATCTGACGACACTGTCTATGTATCTATGTATGTAGGCACGACACAGGTGACATGCATCACTGTGCAGTATCACAGCACGTCTGTGTATGCATCAGTGGTGGTCCAGGCATGCACTGGGCACATAGCTGTGTAACTGGCATCGCACCATGTTGCCACATCACTTGCCAGCCTTGTTTATACTGTGATGGACATGGGCAGTGTGTGTGGGCAGTGGTGCACATAGCTGGTGCCGCCAGTTTGTGATGGCCATGTGCATATTCACTGTGGGTGGGTGTATGCCATCACAGGTGCGGGACATTGGCCTATATGGCTTGCAGGTTGGGTGGTGTTCAGGGTTGTGGTCAGTCTCAGCCATTGACTGTGTTCCCATTTTCCTAGGCCTCAAGGTACTCAGGAGGATGTCCCAGGATCTTGGCGCCTCACCCAGGTTGGACTTCAGAACCAGGAGATCCTGCAGGCCATACAAGCGCCATGGTGATCGGCGAAGAAGGCACAGGAGGCGCCAGCGAGGAGGACCAGCAGCCAGCTGGGCCATAGCCCATTCCTTCCCACTTCTCCCATCCCTATCACCCTGCCTTCCCTCTCCAAGTTTTATTCCTCCCTTGAACACCCCTGCCTTTACCCATCCCCCCACTTGTACATAGTTTCACTTGGTTTTGTGATTAATCTTTAAATATACATTTCTATTTTGATATGAATACTGTGTTGGTCTCTGATTTGCAGCTGGCTATGGGTGCTCAGTTGCAGGGGTGTACTGCCATCTGGGCTGGTATGGTCCTGGGTATGTGTGTGTGTGTGTGTGTGCATGTGTGTGCATGGGGAGGTATCTCCAGCATGGCAGTGACTTTCGGTTGGTCTTGCCGTCTGCTGCCACCCACTGCTGGGTGCACAGGGTGTGTCTGGCTTGTAGGCTTCTGTGTTGCATGGGGCTGATGAGTGCTGGGGGGACTGCATGGTTTCCTGCAGTGCCAGTCACTGCACATGGGTGGTGTCTTGGGGTCACAGTGCAGGGTGTGCTGTGCGTATGGGGGGCTGATGTGCACTGTGGTTGTCAACCCCCTGTGTGTGGCACTCTCCGCCTGCCAGTGGTTGTGCTGGGGTGTCATGGCTCTGCTATGCTTTGTTGGCTTGTCCCCATGGGCAAGTAGATCATCTGTCCTACCCCCAGTGATGCTGTTCTTGGGGTGCGCAGGTGTGGTGTGGGTTCTGCAGTGTGTTCCTGTGCCCATGTGTGGCATGGCTGGTGGTGGCCCCAGCCTGCCTCCTGGATGTGCAGTTCCATTGCTCTGGGGGCTGTGCTTGCGCTATGGCAGCTCTGGAATGCTCAGCTGAGCTTCCTGGTTGCTCCATAAGCGCAACATTTTGGCTCAACTTCTCCTTCCTGGTTGCGCGATGGCGCAGTATGTGCGCTATTCAGACATTGGTTGCTTGCCCAATTTGCTCTGCTCCATGTTTGAATATCACACCTGTTGCGCATTTGCGCAACTGGTTTGTGCTTGCTCCTGCTGTTGCGCTCGTTTTGAGCGCAGTTTGAATATCTGGGCCTATGAGTTTTGTTTATGTGGTATGAGTGCTGACTTTTCCCTAGGCATGCTTTGCGGCAATAAATGCTTTGGATACCAGTATCCTCCATCGGTTCTCTTTATGTGGATTGAGTGCGGAGTATTTTCTACACATGCTTTGCTGTAATAAATTCTTTGGCTACCAGTATCCTCTATCGGTTCTCTTTATGTGGATTGAGTGTGGAGTGTTTTCTACTCATGCCTTGCTGTAATAAAATCTTTGGCTACCAGTATCCTCTATGAGTTCTGTTTATGTGGAATGTGTACGGAGTTTTTTTTCTAGACATGCTTTGCTGTAATAAAATCTTTGGATACCAGTATCCTCTATGAGTTTTGTTTATGTGGAATGAGTGTGGAGTTTTCTCTAGGCATGCTTTGGTGAAATGAAATCTTTGGATACCAGTATCCTGGATGAGGTTTGTGTAAGTTGGATGGTTGCAGAGTTTTCTCTTGGCATGCTTTGTTGAAATAAAATCTTTGGATGCCAGTATCTTCTGTGAGTTTTCCTTATGTGGAATGAGTACTGAGTTTTCATTAGACAGGCTTTGCTGTAATAAAATCTTTGGACACCAGTATCTTCCATGAGTTTTGTTTATGCAGAATGAGTGCAGTGTTTTCTCTAGACATGCTTTGCTGCAATAAAATCTTTGGATACTAGCATTCTCTATGAGTTTTGTTTATGTGGAATGAGTGCAGAGGTTTCTCTAGACATGCTTTGCTGTAATAAAATCTTTGGATACCAGTAACCTCTATGAATTTTGTTTATGTGGAATGAGTGCGCAGTTTTCTCTAGAAATACTTTGCTGCAACAAAATCTTAGGATAGCAGAATCATCTAAGAGTTTTTTTACGAGGAATGAGTGCAAAGTTTTCTGTAGACATGCTTTGCTGCAATGAAATTTTAGACACCAGAATCCTCTATGAGTTTTGCTGATGCAGAATGAGTGCTCAGTTTTCTGTAGGCATGGTTTGCTGCAATAAAACCATTGGATATCAGTTTCTTCTATACGTTTTGTTTAAGTGGAATGAGTGCTGTTTTCCGAAGGCTTGCTTTCCTGTAATAAAATCTTTGGATACCAGTATCCTCTATGATTTTTGTGAATGAGTGTTCTAGGCACGCTTTGCTGTAATATAACCTTTGGATACCAGTATCCTCTATGAGTTCTGTTTATGTGGAAAGAGTGCAGAGTTTTGCCAAGGCATGCTTTGCTGTAATATAATCTTTGGATACCAGTATTCTCCGAGTTTTGTTTATGTGGAATGAGAGCAGAGTTTTCGTTAGGCATGCTTTGCTGCAATAAAATCTTTGGATAGCAGTACAGGGTTTTAAATAATTCATTAGCAGTTTTTTTCTTGGGACAATGCTAACTGTACAGAAAGTATTTATATAGGTTTTCTAGAAGTGTTATGCTTGTTAAACACAGTGAAGCAAGTGCTATGCATTTTCACAATGTTTTAGCACTTTTATAAGCAAAACGCTAATCAATTTTTGGAGTTAAATAAATCCCTGCAGTATCCTCAATGATTTTTGTGAATGAGTGCAGAGTTTTCTCTTGCCATGCTTTGCTGCAATAAAATCTTTGGATACCAGTATCCTGGATGAGTTTTGTTTAAGTTGGATCAGTGCAGAGTTTTCTCTTGGCATGCTTTGTTGTAATAAAATCTTCAGATACCAGTATCTTCTGTGAGTTTTCCTTTTTGTGGAATGAGTACTGAGTTTTCATTAGAGAGGCTTTGCTGTAATAAAATCTTTGGATACCAGTAATCTTTATGAGTTTTGTTTATGTGTAATGAGTGCAGAGGTTTCTCTAAACATGCTTTGCTGTGATAAAATCTTTGGATACCAGTAACCTCGAAGAGTTTTGTTTATGTGGAATGTGTACAGAGTTTTCTCTAGAGATGCTTTGCTGCAATAAAATCTTTGGATACCAGTACCGATTATAAGTTTCGCTAATGTGGAATGAGTGCTGAATTTTCTCTGCGCATAGTTAGCTGTAATAAAATCTTTGGATACCAGTATTCTCTATGAATTGTTTTTATGTGGAATGGGTGCAGAGGTTTCTCTAGGCGTGGTTTGCTGTAATAAAATCTTGGGATACCAGTCTCCTCTATGAGTTTTGTTTATGTGGAATGAGTGCAGAGTTTTCTCTAGGCATCCTTTGCTGTAATAAAATCTTTGGATACCAGCATCCTCTATGAGTATTGTTTATGTGGAATGAGTGTGGAGTTTTCCTTAAGCACGCTTTGCCGCACTAAAATGTTTGGATACCAGTTTCCTCTGTGAGTTTTGTTTATGTCGAATGAATGTGGAGTTTTCTCTAGGTCTGCTTTGCTGTAATAAAATCTGTGATACCAGTAGCCTCTATGAGTTTTGTTTATGTGAAATAAGTGCAGAGTTTTCTTGAGGTGTGCTTTGCTGTAATAAAATTCTTGGATACCAGTAGCATCTATGAGTTTTTTTTTTATGTCAAATGAATGCAGAGTTTTCTCTAGGCATGCTTTGCTGTAATAAAATCTGTGGATACCACTATCCTCTCTGAGTTTTGTTTATGTGGAATGAGTGTGGTGTTTTCTCTAGACATGCTTTGCTGTAATAAAATCTTTGGATACTGGTATTCTCTATGGGCTGGATATTCAAACTGCGCTATTTTGTGGTGCAAGCCCTTGCACTGCACAAAATAGTTGCACAGGGGTGTGTCCAGAGCGATATTCAAAGGAGTTACGCCCTTGAGCAACTCCTTTGAATATCACCCCCTGGCCACAGCCACTGTGCATGGTGCAGTGGAACTTGCACCACCGTAAGTTGTCAGAGTGAGCATTCAACCTGCGGTGGCATGCTACCATTGCACCATGCGCAAAATCCCCCATATTCAAAAGGTGACATGCAAATGGGGCCATAATTCATGCAAGGTGCAGGGGCCATTTGCTTCTGATTATGGCCCCATTTGCATGCCATTAGCATGCAGGTCGCGCCGATCCCCGAGGACTTAGCCTGGCACCCTGCCAGGCAGCAGCCGTCGGGGACCGACGCCCACTGCAGCCCGATCATGAGGCGAAACAGTGTACAATCCCCACCACCATCCCCACTGGCCCGATCGCTGGCATAGTTTAATCCCCCACCAGCCCGATCGCAGGCAGCAATGTGGCTCCCCTGAACGTATCCCTGGTGGTCCAGTGGACAAAAGCCCGATCGCGGGCAGTAGTTGTTTAATAAACCCCCTGCATTCATCCCTGGTGGTCCAGTGGACTGAAAAGCCCAATCGAGGCAGTAGTTGTTTAATAAACCCCCCCTCCTGCCGCATTCATCCCTGGTGGTCCAGTGGACTGAAAAGCCCAATCATGGGCAGTAGTTGTTTAATAAACCCCCCTCCTGCCGCATTCATCCCTGGTGGTCCAGTGGACCGAAAAGCCCGATCGCGGGCAGTAGTTGTTTAATAAACCCCCTGCGAATTCATCCCTGGTGGTCAGCGGCATCCCGATCGCGGGATGTATATGTTGAACAACCCCCAACATAGCCCTGGTGTATAGTGTCCCCACCTCACCCACTCCACTCCACTGCCCCACCACCGCCTCCGGCAGCCGGCGGGAGCGGTCGCATCCCACCCACCTGCCGCCTGCTGCCCGCCGACTGACTGCCCGTAGGGCTGAATGCCCATTGGTGCAGAGCAGGAGCCAATGGGTGTGCAGCTAGAGTATGAGCTGCACGCCCTTGGTCTGCTCGCCTGGCGCAGCCGCTGCACCAGGCAGTCAGTCAGCGGGCGGCAGGGCAGCAGGTGGGTGGATGCTGCCGCCTCGCCGCCGCGGGGAGCGGGGTGGTGGGGCTCGTGGGTGGTGGGTGGGTGGGGGACCTAGCCACCAGGGTTGGTTCGGGGTGTTGTTCATATATACATCCGCGATCGGGATGTGCCACTGGACCACCAGGGATGAATTCGCAGGGGGTTTATTAAACAACCACCGTCCGCGATCGGGCTTTTCGGTCCACTGGACCACCAGGGATGAATGCGGGGGCTTTATTAAACAACCACTGTCCATGATCGGGCTTTTTCGTCCACTGACCACCAGGGATACGCTTTGGGAGCGTTGCTGCCCACGATCGGGCTGGTCAGGGGATTAAACTATGCCTGCGATCGGGCCAGTGGGGGTGGAGGTGGGGATTTACAGTCAGCTGCCCGCGATCAGGCTGTAGGGGCACAGGGACTGGGTTGGGGGCCAGCAACAGGTGGCAGCTGCTGTGTTGCACCCTGCAATGCAGCAGCTCACCTGTGGGTGGCCCTCAACTTAAGCCTTTTTTTCTTTGCTCAGAGTTGTGTAGGCGTAGGTTGGGGGTTGCGCCTGCACAACTCTGCACAGCCCTGCTGAATATCGGGCTGTGCAGTTTATGAAATGGTTCCTCCCCCTTCAGTTTAGCATGCATTCATTTGCATTGCTCTGTTGCTCAGCATGTTTTCTGTGGTGCAACTGCCTCCTGCTGAATATGGCAGAATGGAGCAAGTTTGGACTTGCGCAGGCGCAACCCTATTGTGCATGGCGCAACCCTTTTGAATATCTGGGCCTATGAGCTTTGTTTATGTGGAAGGAGTTCAGAGGTTTCTCTAGGCATGCTTTGCTGTAATAAAATCTTTGGATACCAGTAACCTCTATGAATTTTGTTTATGTGGAATGAGTGCGCAGTTTTCTTTAGAAATGCTTTGCTGCAACAAAATCTTAGGATAGCAGAATCATCTAAGAGTTTTTTTATGAGGAATGAGTGCAAAGTTTTCTGTAGACATGCTTTGCTGCAATGAAATTTTAGACACCAGAATCCTCTATGAGTTTTGCTGATGCAGAATGAGTGCTCAGTTTTCTGTAGGCATGGTTTGCTGCAATAAAATCATTGGATATCAGTTTCTTCTATACGTTTTGTTTATGTGGAATGAGTGCTGTTTTCCGAAGGCTTGCTTTCCTGTAATAAAATCTTTGGATACCAGTATCCTCTATGAATTTTTTTGTGAATGAGTGCAGAGTTGTCTCTAGGCACGCTTTGCTGTAATATAACCTTTGGATACCAGTATCCTCTATGAGTTCTGTTTATGTGGAAAGAGTGCAGAGTTTTGCCAAGGCATGCTTTGCTGTAATATAATCTTTGGATACCAGTATTCTCCGAGTTTTGTTTATGTGGAATGAGAACAGAGTTTTCATTAGGCATGCTTTGCTGCAATAAAATCTTTGGATAGCAGTACAGGGTTTTAAATAATTCATTAGCAGTTTTTTTCTTGGGACAATGCTAACTGTACAGAAAGTATTTATATAGGTTTTCTAGAAGTGTTATGCTTGTTAAACACAGTGAAGCAAGTGCTATGCATTTTCACAATGTTTTAGCACTTTTATAAGCAAAACGCTAATCAATTTTTGGAGTTAAATAAATCCCTGCAGTATCCTCAATGATTTTTTTTGTGAATGAGTGCAGAGTTTTCTCTTGCCATGCTTTGCTGCAATAACATCTTTGGATACCAGTATCCTGGATGAGTTTTGTTTAAGTTGGATCAGTGCAGAGTTTTCTCTTGGCATGCTTTGTTGTAATAAAATCTTCAGATACCAGTATCTTCTGTGAGTTTTCCTTTTGTGGAATGAGTACTGAGTTTTCATTAGAGAGGCTTTGCTGTAATAAAATCTGTGGATACCAGTAACCTTTATGAGTTTTGTTTATGTGTAATGAGTGCAGAGGTTTCTCTAGGCATGCTTTGCTGTAATAAAATCTTTGGATACCAGTAACCTCGAAGAGTTTTGTTTATGTGGAATGCGTACAGAGTTTTCTCTAGAGATGCTTTGCTGGAATAAAATCTTTGGATACCAGTACCCATTATAAGTTTCGCTATTGTGGAATGAGTGCTGAATTTTCTCTGCGCATAGTTAGCTGTAATAAAATCTTTGGATATCAGTATTCTCTATGAATTGTTTTTGTGTGGAATGGGGGCAGAGGTTTCTCTAGGCATGGTTTGCTGTAATAAAATCTTGGGATACCAGTCTCCTCTATGAGTTTTGTTTATGTGGAATGAGTGCAGAGTTTTCTCTAGGCATCCTTTGCTGTAATAAAATCTTTGGATACCAGCATCCTCTATGAGTATTGTTTATGTGGAATGAGTGCAGAGTTTTCCTTAAGCACGCTTTGCCGCACTAAAATGTTTGGATACCAGTTTCCTCTGTGAGTTTTGTTTATGTTGAATGAATGTGGAGTTTACTCTAGGTCTGCTTTGCTGTAATAAAATCTGTGTATACCAGTAGCCTCTTTGAGTTTTGTTTATGTGAAATAAGTGCAGAGTTTTCTTGAGGTGTGCTTTGCTGTAATAAAATTCTTGGATACCAGTAGCCTCTATGAGTTTTTTTTTATGTCAAATGAATGCAGAGTTTTCTCTAGGCATGCTTTGCTGTAATAAAATCTGTGGATACCACTATCCTCTCTGAGTTTTGTTTATGTGGAATGAGTGCATAGTTTTCTCTAGATGTGCTTTGCTGTAATAAAATCTTTGGATACCAGTAACCTTTATGAGTTTTGTTTATGTGGAATGAGTACAGAGTTTTCTCTTGTTGTGCTTTGCTGTAATAAAATCTTTGGATACCAGTAACCTTTATGAGTTTTGTTTATGTGGAATGAGTACAGAGTTTTCTCTTGATGTGCTTTGCTGTAATAAAATCTTTGGATACCAGTAACCTTTATGAGTTTTGTTTATGTGGAATGAGTGCAGAGTTTTCTCTTGGCATGCATTGCTGTTATATAATTGTTGCATATCAGTATCTTCTATGAGTTTTGTTTGTGTGCAATAAGGGCACAGATTTCTCTAGGCATGCTTTGCTGCAAAAAATTCTTTGGATACCAGAATGCTCTGTGATTTTTGTTTATGTGGAATGAATGCAGAGTTTTGCCCAGTCACGCTTTGCTGTAACAACATCCTTGGAAACTAGTATCCTCTATGACAATTGTTTATGTGGAATGAGTACAGAGTTTTCTCTAGGCATGCTTTGCTGTAATAAAATCTTTGGATACCAGTATCCTCTATGAGATTTGTTTATGTGCAATGAGTGCTGAGTTTTCTCTAGGCATGCCTGACTGTAATAAAATCTTTGGATACCAGTATCCTCTAATGAGATTTGTTTATGTGCAATGACTGTGGAGTTTTCCTTGACATGCTTTTCTGCAATAAAATCTTTCCAAACCAGTATCCTCTATGAGTTTTCCTTATGTGGAATGAGTGCTGAGTTTTTCCTAGGCATGCTTTGCTGTAATAAAATCTTTTTATACCAGTATCCTCTATGAGTTTTCCTTATGTGGAATGAGTGCTGAGTTTTCCCTAGGCATGCTTTGCTGTATTAAAATCTTTGGATACCAGTATCCTCTGTGAGTTTTGTTTATGTGGAATGAGTGCAGAGTTTTCTTTATGCATTATTTGCTGTAATAAAATCTTTAGATACCAGTATCCTCTATGAGATATGCTAATGTGTTATGAGTGCACAGTTTTCTCAATGCATGCTTCACTGTAATAAAATCTTCGGATACCAGTATCCTCTATGAGTTTTGTTTATGTGGAATGAGTGCTGACTTTTCCCTAGGCATGCTTTGCTGCAATAAATTCTTTGGATCCCTGTATCCTTTATCAGTTTTCTTTATGTGGATTGAGTGCAGAGGTTTCTCTAGACATGCTTTGCTGTAATAAAATCTTTGGATAGCAGTATCCTCGATGAGTTTTGTTGAAGTGGGATGAGTGCAGAGTTTTATCTTGGCATGCTTTGCAGTAATAAAGTCTTAGGATACCAGTATCCCCTATCAGTTTTGTTTATGTGGAATGAGTGCCGAGTTTTCTTTAGGCATACTTTGCTGTAATAAAATCTTTAGATAGCAGTATCCCCTATCAGTTTTGTTTATGTGGAATGAGTGATGAGTTTTCCCTAGACATGCTTTGCTGTAATCAAATATTTGGATAACAGTATCCTCTATGAGTTTTGTTTATGCGGAATGATTGCACAGTTTTCTCTAGACATGCTTTGCTGCAATACAATCTTTGAATACCAGTGTCGTCTATGAATTTTTCTTAAGTGGAATGAGTGCAGAGGTTTCTGTAGACATGCTTTGCTACAATAAAATCTTTGGATACCAGTATCCTCTATGGGTTTTTTTTTTATGTGGAATGAGTGTGCAGCTTTCTCTAGAAATGCTTTGCTGCAATGAATTCTTTGGATACCAGTATCCTCTATGAGTTCTGTTTATGTGGAATGTGTACAGGGTTTTTTTTCTAGACATGCCCGGCTGTAATAAAATCTTTGGATACCTGCATCCTCTAATGAGATTCGTCTATGCAATGTCTGTGGAGTTTTCCTAGAATGCTTTCCTGCCATAAAATCTTTCCATACCAGTATCCTCTATGAGTTTTCCTTATGTGGAATGAGTGCTGAGTTTTCCCTAGGTGTGCTTTGCTCTCGGGGTTTATATGCCTTCCAACCCCTTGGGTGTGTGTAAAATCTTGTTACACACACCACCCCATAGTTTATTCTCTATATATACTCCCTCTGTCATGTCTTATTCCTTACTTGTCTAGCTCTGATTGTAAACAATGTCTTATAACCTTGGTACAGTTCATTACCGTAGCATAATCCCACCTCTGTCATGACTTATTCCTTACTTGTCTAGCTGTGATTATAAATGACGTCTGTATTACCTCTATGCAGTACATTATCAAAGTATAATCCCACCTCTGCCATGCTGTATTCCTTACTTGTCTAGCTCTGATTATAAATGATGTCTGTATTACCTTGGTGTAGTATATTAAAGTATTTTTTCCTACCCTCTGTCATGCCTTATTCCTTACTTATCTAGCTCTGATTATAAATTATGTCTGTTTTGCCTTGGTATAGTACATTACCATTTGCATAATCCCACCTCTGTCATGCCTCATTCCTTACTTGTCCAGCTCTGATTATAAACAATGTCTGTATTGCCTTGGCACAATATAGTACCATAGCATAATTCCACCTCTGTCATGCATTATTCCTTACTTGTCTATCTCTGATTATAAATGACATCTGTAGTACCTTGGTACTTTACATTATCATAGTATATACCTCCTCTGTCATGCCTTATTCCTTACTTGTCTAGCTCTGATTATACGTTATGTCTGTGTTACCTTGGTACAGTAAATTACCATAGCAGAATCCCCCCGTCATGTCTTATTCCATACTTGTCTAGCTCTGATTATAAATTATATCTATATTACCTTGCTATAGTACATTTGCACAGTATATTCCCACCTCTGTCAAGCCTTTTTCCTTACTTGTCCAGCTGTGATTATAAATGATGTCTCTATTACCATGGTACAGTAGATTACCAACAGCTTAATCTGGTTCAAGGTCAGTTGGCATTCATCTGTATTCCCCTCCCCCGGGTCGTGCCTGAAAATAGGCAGGATTTGTCTAGTGCACTTACCCGGTCAACAAAAACTAAATAAATAAATAAATAAAATAAATAAATACCATAGCAGAATCCCTCCTCTGTCATGCCTTATTGCTTACTTGTCAGCTCTGATTATAAATGATGTCTGTATTACCTTGGTACAGTACATTACCGTAGAATATACCCCCTCTATCGTGCCTTATTCCTTATTTATCTAGCTCCGATTATAAATGACGCCTAGTATTACCTTGGTACAGTACATTACCATACTATAATCCCACCTTTGTCATGTTTTATTCCTTACGTGTCTGCCTATGATTATAAATGATGTCTGTGTTACCTTGGTACACTATAGTACCATAGCATAATCCCACCTCTGTCATGCCTTATTTCTTACTTGTGTAGCTCTGATTATAAATGATGTCTGTGTTACCTCAGTGCAGTACATTACCATAGGATAATCCCACTTCTGTCATGCTTTATTCCTTACTTGTCTAGCTCTGATTATAAATGATGTCCGTATTAACTTGGTACAGTACATTACCATACCAAACTCCCACCTCTGTCGTGCCTTATTCCTTACTTGTCTAAGTCTGATTATAAATGACATCTGTATTACCTTGGTACAGTACATTACCATAGCATAATCCCACCTCTGTCATGCGTTGTATCTTATTTGTTTAACTCTAATTATAAATGACATCTGTATTATTTATTTATTTATTATAATTTTGGTAACTGGGTAAATCCGCTGAGACCATGCAGTCCCCTTTTCAGTGATGACTTGGGTGACAATGTTGAACAAAGTACAATAGATTAATGCAATAATAATACACAGGATTACCTTTGTATTTTTTATCATACAGGCTACAACATCAAAAAGGAACAGTTGTTACTGCTTATTGAGAGGGGTGAGGAAGTTTGTTTTGGTGATGTGACGATGAAAGAGACAGCACAAGAGAAGGATCGGCTTGAAGACACTCCCAGCAGTAAGTAGATGACTATATAATGAGTTTATGTGGGAATCTGCCAACTGCTGTTGAGGGAGTTAGGAAGAATTGGGAAAGAGTTAAGAACTGGAGAGGTAGAAATTATAAGATTAAAAATCAGCAGGGAGGAGGGCAGCTGGATAAGAAGGGAAAAACCAGTAAGAACTGTTGAAAGAAATGGATCAATTTTATAGTCGATGTTGGGTGGACTGGGAGCTGGAGCACAAGACAGAGGTTTGAATTCCTGGGGTCTTCATTCCAGCAGATAGTGAGCAGCGAGGTATCTTCATTATAAATACTTTGTTATTAATGGAAGATAGACTTGGCATGTCCTGAAAGGACTGAATTACTGTAGTCATGATGAGAGGTGATAAAGGGAAAAAAAAGGGTTTCAGCAGCAGAGAGGTCTAGAGATAGGGAGTGATGGTAAATATAGTATTGTAGACATTTTATTGAATCAGTCAAGGATTCATAAATGAAAATATCCTCAGCAGCAAAGAGGTCTAGGGATAGGAGTGACGGTAAATGTAGTACTGCAGACATTTCATTAAATCAGTCGAGGATTCATAAATGAAAATATCCTCAGCGGCAGAGAGCTCTAGGGACAGGGAGTGATGGTAAATGTAGTATTGCAGACATTTTATTAAATCAGTCAAGGATTCATCAATGAAAATATCCTCAGCAGAAGAGAGGTCTAGGGATAGGGAGTGATGGTAAATGTAGTATTGCAGACATTTTATTAAATCAATCAAGGATTCATAAATGAAAATATCCTCAGCAGCAGAGAGGTCTAGGGATAGGGAGTGATGGTAAATGTAGTACCACAGACTTTTTTTTTTAAATTCATCATCTTTATTGAATTATACTGTAACAAAGGGAGCATGATATACAGACAGTGGAATATGTTACAATGAAACAGGCTATCATACGACTAACATATCATCAGATCAGTTTTGAGATTAAATATGCCTGTGTATTCACAACAAAGAACAAAAGACCAGACCCTCCCTTAACCCCTCTCCCCTACCCTCCTCCCACCCCTGGAGAGTGCCAACTCAAGAAACCAAAGAGTAGAGAGATAAGAAAGCAGAAAATACTCTGATGGTGATAAAGTTCCAAGGAAGATAAAGTAGGCTGGGGTTGTCGGAGGTCACCATTGTGTGAGCCTTGGTTCAGATACAAATATATATAATTTGCCCCACTTCTGATTGAAGGAGGCCATGCGATTCCTGGAGCTTGCTATTAACCTTTCAGTTTTGAAGCAAAGGGAGATTTATTTTAGCCATTCAGAGTATGAAATGGCAAGTTGATCCATCCAGTGTTTGAGAACCAACCTTTTGACTGCTATGGAGATTAAAGCCATATGAAACCTTTGTTTCCGAACTCCAATATTAGAATACATCCCTAATATACATATTTCTACCATAAACAACTCCCCCAGTCCTAGGAGGGGGTCTAATTTAGTTTATATTGTATTCTATAGAGATGCCACCTTGTCACAATACCAGAATATATGTAACAGGTTCCCTTCAACTGCTCTGCACCGTGTACAAATAGTTGATGCGAGTCTGCCAAATTTGGCCAGCTTAATCGGTGTGTAGTACAAAATATTTAAGATATGAAATTGAATTAACCTGTGCCTATCCTGAGTAAGGTATCCGTGTGTGTCAGTCCAAATCTGGCTCCAGGGTAGAGGGGAGTCAGGTAGGAGGGAGGCCCAAATCTTAGAACCAGTGAGAGCACTAGGGTATTTTGTGTCTAGTAGGTAGGAGTAAGTTCTGGAGATTCTGTGGGGTTTGTTTACACACTCCTGTATCTGTTCTAGAAAAGGCCTTGTTTGGGACGGTGTGAATACAGTCCCGAATGTACTAACCAAGAGGTGTCTCAACTGAAAAACCTTGAATATGTATTTCTGGGAGATATTCAGTTTGATTAACATGTCGGTAGAGGAAAGAAGAGAGCCCTGAGAGTATAGGTTTTCCACTAGAACATTGTGTAATTGTGTTAACGCAGACATTTTATTAAATCAGTCAAAGATTCGTAAATGAAAATATCCTCAGCAGAAGAGAGGTCTAGGGATAGGGAGTGACAGTAAATGTAGTATTGCAGACATTTTATTAAATCAGTTGAGGATTCATACATGAAAATATCCTCAGCAGCAGAGAGGTCTAGGGATGGGGGTGATGGTAAATGTAGTATTGCAGACATTTTATTAAATCAGTCGAGGATTCATACATGAAAATAACCTCGGCAGCAGAGATTTTAAACTATTGCTAATGAAAGACATTATTTTTCACATGAGTCAGTAATCAAAATTTTTTACAAATACATGTGACAAAAGTGAATACACTCATCCAAAGAAGTCTGGAATGCATTTGTACTAAAAGTAAGTAATATTTTATTTAATAAAGTGCACTATCCCAGAGGCTCTTGGCGCTATAGAAAGATATTACAAAGAATAAAACCTATCATCCCAAACTTAAAACAAAATAGGACATCATATATAACAAATAACATATGATCCAATCTACTATCCAATCCAATGGGCTGGCAATACTGCCTACAGGTTAGAGTGATGAGCTGTGAATGAGCTTGGTACATTCAGAAGATCTGTGTTTGATTCCCTTAACCTCCATTTGCATACCCTGTGACTCTAAGCATGTTACTAACCACCCCAGTGCTATCAGGTCACTTCTGAAAACAGGCACTTGTGCCTGGTGGGATTTACACAGTTATCAAGAAAAATTAAAAATAACTGAATTCACTTAGGCTCATTAGGAGTTTCAGCAGTTCAGTAATTTGTTTATTTGGTAACTGGGTTGTTGCACCGATCTGGAAACCTTTTTCAGGCACAGCCCAGACTAGCAACTGGCACATACAATGTAAAAATACAATGAGAGAGCAGCGTGCATCATACAGGGAACATAACAGTGGAGGTCAAGCTAACAGAGAAAATATAAGGTAAGCCGTACCAGGTACATCAGCAGTTGAGCAAACAAGGTATATAACATTTAGGTAAACAGGATAAGGTTGCTCCATCATTCAACCAAAGGAATAACAATAGTACTCAGGGCAGGAGAGGAGTGGGGTACTAGAGGGAGAGGGGGTAAGGGTGAGTTGCAAGGGAGGTGAAGCCATGCTAGCAGCCTGTGGTCAGATGTAGGTTATGGTAGACAGAAAGTGCATTCTTGAAAGGGAATTTAGATTAAGAGGTGGGTCAGAGAATGTAGGGAGGAGGGGAGGTTGTTCTATAGTAAGGTCCAGCTGCAGAGAAGGCTCTTAGGCCTATCCTCGTAGTTATGTTAGAGCATTCTACTTGAAGGTATGAAGACTGATGTAGATTGTGGCAGTAGGTTCTAAACATAGAAACATAAGATTTGATGGCAGATAAGGAATGCTTGGCCCACCTAGTCTGCCCATTTCCCTACCTAATGGATAAGCTGAAGATCCTAGTTAACCAACAGCCTACTTCCTCCTACCCCAAGCTAGAATTGCCTTATGTCTGTCCCAAGCATTCTTGAATTCCCCCACTGTTTTTGACTCTATGACCTCCTCAGGAAGGCTGTTCCACGCATCTACAACCCTCTCTGTGAAGAAATACTTCTTCACATTACCTCTGAGCCATCCCCCCTCTATCTTCAAATTGTGCCCCCTTGTTCTTGCACATCTCTTTTTCTGAAAGATGCTACTCTCTTGATTCCCTTGAGGTGTTTGAAAGTTTCTATCATGGCCCCCCTCTTCCTCCTTTCCTCGAGGCTATACATCTTAAGCTCCTTTAGTCTTTCTTCATATATCTTCTGGTGCAGACCCTGCACCATTTTGGTCACCCTCCTCTGGACAGCCTCCACCCTGTCTATGTCTTTTCGGAGATGGGGTCTCCAGAACTGCACACAGTACTCCATATGTGGTCTTACGAACTGTCTATACAGAGGACCAACAACTTCCTGTTTTCTACTGGTGATGCCTCTCCCTTTGCATCCCAGTATCCCCCAGCCCTCCTTACTGCCTTCTCACACTGCTGGCCCACCTTTAGGTCATCTGATATGACTACCCCCAGGTCCCTTTCCATTTTTGTTGTTGTCAGTATCTCACCCCCCATTGTGTACTCTTCCCCTGGGCTTTTGTTTCCCAGGTGCAATACTTTGCATTTATTTGCATTGAATCTAAGCTGCCATACTTTTGACCATTCCTCCAACCTTGCCAAGTCCCTTTTCATCCTTCCACCCCACCTTGCATATCAATCCTGTTGCAGATCTTTGTGTCATCTGCAAAGAGACATACTTTCCTTCCAGTCCCTCTGCACTGTCACTTATAAAGTCATTAAAAAGGACCAGCCCCAGTACTGAACCCTGTGGTACCCCACTAGTAACACTCCTTTCTTCACTGTGGACTCCATTTATATTACCCACTGTGTCCTGTTGTCCAGCCGGTGTTTTACCCATGCTACCACCCTGGGATCCACTCCCAGGCTGGCTAATTTGTTTATTAATCTTTTGTGTGGGACTGTGTCAAATTACCTGCTAAAGTCTAGGTAGGCCATGTCCACAGCCCCTCCCTGGTCTACTACTTTGGTCACCCAGTCAAAGAAATGTATTAGATTTGTCTGACATGACCTTCCCACTGTGAATCCATGCTGCCTTGGGTCCTGTGCTCCATTGGCCTCTAAGTACTCAACTATTCTTTCCTTCAGAAGTGACTCCATCACTTTCCCTACCACTGAGGTCAAACTGACAGGTCTGTAGTTTCCCGCCTCTGCCTTGCACCCACTTTTGTGAAGGGGAATCATATCTGCACTCCTCCAGTCCTCAGATACCACACCATCCTCCCATGATTTATTAAAAAGGGTAGTCATTGGTGTTACTAGTTTTTCCCTTAGTTCTTTTAGAATTCTGGGGTGAATTCCACCAGGCCCCATTGCTTTATTCACCTTCAGTTTTAAGAGTTCTTTCAGAACCATTTCTTCTGTGAAAGGACTAATATCAACCCCCCTATCCAGAGTGCTTCTATTGACTAGATTAGGTATCTCCCCCTGCTTTTCCATTGTGAATACTGAGCAGAAGTATTCATTCAGTATCCCTGCTTTTTCACTGTCGCTCTCTGCCCAACCACTCTCCTCTTTATTCAGCCACGGTATCCCTGCCTTAGTCTTTCTTTGCTCCCTAATGTACCTATAAAAGGTTTTATTCCCCTTCTTAACTGAGTTGGCTATCTATTCTTCAGTTTGGGCCTTTGCTATTCTGACTGCCTTGCCTGCTTCCTTCTGCTTTAACTGGTACAGTTCTCTGTCCTGCTCCTTCTGTGTTTCCTTATACTTCCTGAATGCTGTCTTTTTCTCCCTTACCTACCCCACCACTTCTTTTTGAGAACCATAGTGTTTTTTTCTTTCATTTTGCTTTGTTCACACAAAAGCTTGTTGCCTCTGTGATGGCAGTTTTGATGTTTCCCCATAGGCCGCATAAGAAGGGATAGTGAAGTGTTGGAAGGATCGTGCAAAGTATTAGCAATGGTTTGGGCCAGTAGGTATGAGCATTGTGCTTGTGGAGCTAGACAGTTAAGGGACTGGTAAAGAGTGTAGTGGTGAGTGAGGAAGAAGGGCTCAAAGAAAATGCCTTCTTGAAATATGCAAGTATGGAGAGAACATGTGAGCATAGTTCAAAGAAAAAACCTTCTCAAACTGGTGGGATTTTAGACCTCTTTGGAAGGCTTCCACTGAGGGGACCTCTCTCAAAGACCTTGGAAGCGTGTTCCACAGGGCCGTACTGGCAACTGGAAAAGCATGCTCACCAGATGACTGCAGTCTGGCCTGGGAATTTCCAGGAGGCTCTTCCCAGAGGAACAGAAAGCGGGGACTGGTATGGAGACAGTAGGTCACACAGGTAGCTAGGACTCAGGCCTTGCAGGGCTTTACAGGTCAGTAAGCTAACCTGGAAGGCAATCCAGCACCACATAGGACCAGCATGGTATGGAAGTATGAAGAGAACAGGGGAGAGCCAGAATATGTAAGTATGGAGAGAACAGTGTGTACAGGACTATGTAAGAATGGAGAGAACTGGGTGTGCAGGTATATGTAAATATGGAGAGAACAGGATGTGCAAGAATATGTTAGGATGGAGAGAATGGAGTGCAGGAACATGTAAATATGGAGGGAACATGTTTAAGGTCCAGAAAAGATGTGCACAGGACTCGGTGGTGCTGGAGCAAAGCTGCAAGCTAGTAATTAAATAAAATAAAGCTCAGCACCACCGATGGAGGGAACTAGGCTGAAGGAATATGTAAGCATGGAGAGAACAGGGAGTGCAAGAATATGAAAGTATGGAGAGAACAGGAGCACAGGAATATGTAAATATGAAAAGAACAGGAGTGCTGGAACATGTAAGTATGAAGAGAAAAGGGGTTTAGATACTGTATACTGTATGTAAGTATGGAGAGATGAAGGGCGCAGTAATATGTAAATATAAAGAGAACGGGTGCAGTAATATGCAAGTACGGAGAACAGGGAGTGCAAACATATGTAAGTAAGAAAGGACCATGGTGTAGGAATATGTTAGTATAGAGAGAAAAGGTTCAGGAATATAAGTATAGAGAAAACAGGAGAACAAGAGTTTGTAAGTGTGGAATGAACAGGAGGTGCAGGAATATATAAATAGAAATTAATAATTTGGCTTCGGTGGTGCCTGTTTTTTTGCATAATTTTGCGATGAAAAGTGTTGTGGTTATGGACCATCATCAGTCAGTTTTCAACTGTAGATAATAACTAGTACAATGCATGATCTTGGAAAAGTCTTTTTTTTTACCTTTATGTAGCTCTGATTATAAATAACATTTCTATTGTATTGTAATTCTTAATATACAGGCTACAGTGTCTCGAATAAGCAGTTGTTATTGCTGTCTGAGAGGGATGAAGAGCTCCCTTTTGTTGAAGTGAAGATAGAAGAGAGGGATGAGGAACTCCCTTTTGTTAATGTGAAGGGGGAAGAAACTGCAGAGCAGAAGAATCACGTTGAAATCATTCCCACTAGTAAGTATCGTAGATGGCTAGATAATGTGTTTATATGGGATTCTTTTTTAGCTATGACTGAGAAGAAGTTGGGAAGAAAAGCAAAAATGTTGAGTTGGAAGAGGGAGAACTGTAGAATTACAAGTAGGTTATAATATCTGAAAGTTTGAAAGGAGTAAAGCCAGTATTTTAGAAATAAATGTCAGTGTTCTAATTGATGGTGGTCTTGATTCCAGGCTTGGGTGGGTACACAAGTGTCTGCATCATAAACATTTGGTCATTCAGAGATGAGGGACATGAGAAGTGCACAGAGGAGGGAATAGACTGTTCTAGGGATGTGGATATGTTGTTCTATCCACACTTTCTGGCAGATCACCTTTCTCTTTAAGGGTTTAAGGGAACATCTTCAAGCTGGCTCCTCCCACCCACCCAGGTGGTATAACCCTTGGCTCCTCCCCATGACTCCAGACGTTTCTTTCTGCTTGAAGGTTCAGTTTCCATCCATAGTGCTCCCACGTGCGGTAGACTCTGGCTCTCGAATCTTCATATTTGCTTCCAAAACTTGCTTTAAAACTCATTTAAGTTGCATCTGCTCCTTCTTCTCTCACGTCCGCGATGGAAGAGAAAACTGTTCTCGAGTTTTGCCGGTGCCCCTGTGGGCAGAAGGTGTCGCACTCTGACCCTCATGCCATGAGCGTGTACAGCTTAGGACATGACCACGATCCGCAAGCTTGCTATCTCTTTCGGTCCTTTCACCTGTCCATTCTGGAAAACTGCACTGCCCAACTCCAGCGGGGGTGACCAGAAAAGTGTTACGCTCCAGTTAAATCCAAGGATGCCCGTTGGGTGGTCTTCGCGGCTGTGGGGTCCACTGAGCAAATTGAACAGCTTAAAGCTTTCAAGGAGGAGACGGCTCAGGCTGCGGGCAGTTCCTCTTCAGCTTCAGCCTTCATTCTGCTCCAACTGGGCTCCACCTATTTGTCCACTTCAAAGAGTTGTGCCTTTCTCTCTCGACCAAGGAAGAGGGCCCTTCTGGGTTGCACATTTTGTGTTCTCCCAAGAAGGAGTTGAAGAAAGAAAAGACTCAATGTAGACACTTTTGGGATCAGGAGTGGTCTCACTCTCAGGAGACTCTGGTTACGACTTCAGTCGAAATCACAGGTGAGGCTGCTGTTTTCATGGAGCCCCCGTCAAGCCAGTTGACCTGTTGATGCAGCCAATATTTTTCTCAAACTGATTGGCAGGATGTCACCAGATGAGGCAGACAACTCTTTTTTTTTGGAATCCAGTGCTTCCAGTGTCTTCAGATAGGTTGGCTCAGCCTGCTGGGTCGAACCTGCCCACTCAAGACCATACCCCTAGTGGAGCCACAGGGGTCCCTGACTCCTTCCATTGTCCCCCGTTGGCTCACACTGATGGTTGAGGTCTTCCTCTACTGGGCAGGAGAAATCTCGAGTGTCACCGGTGATCTCATTCCTGACATCACAGTAAGCAGCATTGCTGCTACTCTTTGTCCTCCTCAGATGAGGAGAGGCTCTGGCTCAAACTGCATCGATGTTATGAAGAGTTGATGTGGTGGCAGCTGGTCTTAACCAGTATGAAACCAACCCTGGTTTCTACCCCGGCTATCAAGTGGTTGTCACACAAATGGTCAATGTCGACTCCCACCACTGCCACCTCTGCAGAGGTGCCGGCTCAGGTTCAGTCGGCTCGACCAAAGTAGGTTTCTCTGCTGATTGTGGTGGAGTTGCCACCTGAAGAGTTGAAGTCCAGGGCCCTGACCAAGGATTCTCAGTTAGCAAAAGGGTTGCCCTGTTGGCTGTCAGTCACCCTCACTCCCAACCACCCAAGGTAGGTTGAGGATGACTCAGGTGGACGCTTGCTTTACGCAGACTCCTCTGAGTCCAAAGACTCCTCCTTGCTCTCATGTCCCATTGACATGGAGTCCTCAGGGGGCCTCTCCATAGACGAGGGACCCACCTCTTTCATGGGCATTCTTCGGCTCATTTCCAAGTCCACCGGGATGGAGCTTGAACTGGTCCAGAAACAGGCCAGATATCCCCTAACAGATGTTCTGGACAAAGATGATTCTCTGACAGAGGCCTTCCCTGTGGCTGAGGCCATTGTTGGTCTGGCCCTGTAACTGTGGCAGCATCCCGCATCTTGCCCTGTGCCCTCATCCCAGAGAGCCTGCAAGTATGTGGTCCCAACTGGTTTCCTTTCAGGGTTTTTGGAGCATCCCTTGGCTGAGGGTCTGGTGGCTGACTCCATTTTTCAGTTCTCAGGCAATACAGGTGATGTGGCTAGACCGCCAGACAAAGAGTCCAAGAAATTGGACCATTCGGAGAAGAAAGTCTGTGCTGCCTCTTCACTCAGCTTTCATAAGGCTAGCTTGGCTGTGTTGATGGCACACTTTTTCCATGCCCTTTTTGTCTCCCTGGATGAGGTCATCCCTTACCTCCCGGTGGACCTTCAGACCGTGGTCAAGCAGATCTGGTACCAGGGAAGGGCAGTGATGAAGCAACAATTCCAGACTGCTCTGGATATTGGTGATCCCTCAGCCAGCTCAGTAGTGGCTGCAGTAGTCATGCACCATAGGGCTTTGTTGAGAAGCTTGACCTTTATGACTGAGATTAAACACAAGCTGGCAGATATCCCCTTTTTGGGCACCGACCTGTTCGGGCCCAGTGTGAAGGGTCACCTCCAGTGCATTGAGAAGTCCAGTGCCACCCTGGAGTCTGTGACATCTGCTCAGAAGGACAAGGGTCCCAAGTACCAGAAGCATAAGTCCTCTCACTCTTCCACTCCTCTGGCTAGACCAGCCCAGCAGCAGCAGCATTGCCAGTAGGTTCAAACTTGGCAACCACATTCCAAGTCAGTGGCCTCATCGGTCAGGAAGCCGGGAGGGAAGGGACCTGGTGGCCCCTCGGCCAGATCCTCCTCCTCCTCCAAGCCTGCTCAGTGACGGGGTGTGGGGTGCAGGTTATGGGGTGTCACTCTCAACCCCATCACACCTCTCATTGGTCTTCCCATGGGAGGACAACTCCGCCACTTCCTTTCTGCCTGGTCTGCTATCACCACAGACCAATGGGTGCTGGAAGTGGCCAGCCAGGGCCTGCCTCTGGAATTCAAGCAGGTCCCCCAAACCGAGCTCACACCCCAAGGGAGGATCTGGTACCCACTGTCACTCAGTTGGCTCTCCGAGATGACATCACTCAGCTCCTCCACAAGGAGGTCATGTGCAGAGTTGCTGAACCTCCTTCGGACACAAGGTTTGTTTCCAGGTATTTCCTGGTACTAAAATGGATGGGGGGGGCTAATGCCCCATTCTCGATCTGCTCCACCCGAACAAGCTCCTCAGGTCTCACACCTTCCAGATAGTAACTCTGGGATGGATCATACCATCCCTTCAGCATGGCATGTGGTTTTGCTCCCTGGATCTTCAGAACGTGTTCTTTCTCATCCTGATCCGTCCATCCCACCGATGGTTCCTCTGCTTCTGAGTCAAAGGAACCCTTTACGAGTTCCAGACCATGCCCTTTGGCCTCTCATTAGCCCCCAGGATCTTCACCAAATGCATTGCAGTGATGGCAGCTTTCCTGAGGTGCCATGGGGTCCTGGTCTATCCCTACCTGAATGACTGGCTCATAGCAGGCCCCTCCAGGCTGGAGGTGGAGCAGTCCAGGGATCTGGCCCTCCAGACTTACTTTGAGCTTGGCCTCCTGATTAATGAGGTCAAGTTGGAACTTGTGCCCTCATAGGTGATTCAGTTCATTGCGGCAGAGCACGACTCTTGCTGAGCCACAGCCTGGCTCCCAGTGGATAGGACAGAGGTTCTCTCTTCCTTTGCTCAATCATTTCTGGTGGGGCAATCGTGCCCTACCTGGGACTTCTTGTGGCTTCTGGGCTACATGGCGCCCTGCACCAGCGTGATCCAATGGGCTCGCTGGCATATGCGTTCCCTTCAATGGGAACTGGCCAGCCAGTGGTCTCAGCATTCAGGTCACCTCGACCAGCTAGTCTTCATGAGTCAAAGGAAGTGAAATGGCCTCCAGTGGTGGTTTGTCCCATCTCATCTGCAGGAAAGCATCCTGTTTGTCCACCCTGAGGCGATGGTCGTCTTGACTATCGATGCCTCGCTGATGAGTTGGGGTGCCCATCTGGGGGAGCACAGACTCCATGGGCTCTGCTCCCCTCAGAAGTCCTGATGTTGCATCAACCTGCTGGAGCTCCACACAGTTCGGCTAGCCCTGACTGCCTTCACTCCATTCGTTCGGGGTCAAGTAGTCCAGGTTCAGACAGAGAACACCACTACCATGTACTATCTCAACAAGCAGGGCTGGATGCACTGCTTACCTCTGTGCAAGGAAGCTCTCCACACATGGACCCTTGTGCTCAGCCTGGAGGTGGATCTCCTAGCCATTCATGTGGCAGGAGCCTTGAGTCAGCTGGTCGATGCTCTCAGCTGGATGGGTGACTCATCTCATGAGTGGTCACTCCAGCCAGAGGTAATACAAAACCTGTTCCCTCACTGGGGCACCCCTCAGGTGGACCTGTTCACCTCCAGGGAGAACGGAAAGCTGAGGCTGTTTCATGCCCACCCCCCCTCAGCAGGGCTTGCTGCAGAGGGATGCCTTCTCAAAGCCATGGGCCCCAGGCCTCCTCTACACCTTCTCTCCAGTTTTCTAGATCCACAAGGTGCTCCTCAAGGCCAGGAGGGACAAGGTGCAGGTGATCCTGGTAGCCCCAGACTAGCCATGGCAGTTGTGGTACCCAGATCTCCTCACCCTCAGCTCCAGGCTCCTGAGGCATCTTTCAGTATGCCCAGACCTGCTCGCCATCAATCAGGGGAAGGTACTCCATCTAGACCTTCAATCCTTGCACCTGACAGCCTGGTTCCTGAGTTGCTAGAGTTCCAGGCTGTGGGGCTCTCTGACGAGGTCCTTACAGTTGTTGTGGCATCCCATAAGGAATCAACCAGAAAATGCTATGCCTTCAAATGAAAGAGATTTTCCATTTGGAGCCAGTGCAAGGAGTTGGACCCCTCATCCTGCCCAGTGGCTAGCATTTTGGACTACCTGTGGTCCCTCTCTCAGCTGGGACTTTGGTCAACGGCTCTTAAGGTGCACCTGACAGCCATCTCTGTCTACTGGGCATGAGCAGGTACTCAGTCGGTGGTGCAGGAGAAAGTGGTCTGGTGCTTTTTCAAGGACCTAGATCACATACCCCCTCCAGTGCATCAACCTCCACCTCCATGAGATTTACTACTGGTTTTGGCAAAGCTCATGTGCAAGCCATTCAAAATGATGCACAAGTGTCAGATGTCACATTTGTCATGAAAGACCACCTTCTTGGTGGCTATCAAGTCATCCAGAAGGACTGGAGAGCTCCAGGCACTCTCGGTTAAGTCTTCTTACTTGGTCTTCCTCAGGGACAAGATTGTCCTGCGCCCCACCCGAAATTTCTTCTGAAGGTAGTGTCACAGTTTCACCTTAATCAGGTGTTGACTCTGCTGGTGTTCTACCCCAGTTACACCTCGAAGGCTGAGTACAGGCTCTATACTTTGGACCTGAGATGAGCGTTCACCTACTACAAAGAGCATATGGTGGAAGATTGGGGAGGGATTCAGCAGCTGTTTGTCACCTACACTAAAGCTGCACCTGGCAGACCTGTAGCCACATGGATGATTGGCAGGTGGATCACTTTCTGCATTGATCTTTGTTATAGGTTGGCAGATAGGGAGCCTCCCATGGGGCTAAGGGCTCATTCCACCGGCCATACCGCTGCGTCAGTTGCTGCTTCTATAGGGACATCCCTATCCAGAAAATCTGCAGGGCTGCTGCCTGGAAGTTAGCACACACCTTCATTTACCACTACCACATTGACCTTGTGTCATGCCAGGATACTGGTTTGGGGGCCTCGGTTCTCCAATCCCTGTTCTCTAAGTGGGGGTGTGCACTTGCCTTCCTCCTCCTGAATAACTGCTAGGAGTCTGCCAGAAAGTGTGGATAGAACAACATATGCACACCCCTAGAAAAACAGGTTATTCACCTGTAACAGTAGATCTAGGAGAGGTATATGTTGTTCATCCACACTGACCCCCCCGACCTCCCCGGCTTCAACACACACCTCTGCTTCCAGAAGGCTAGATCTGGTGTCATGGGGCAGAACTGAGGGTTATACCACCCGGGTGGGTGGGAGGAGCCAGCTAGAAGATGTTCCAGCAACCCTTAAAGGAAAAGGCGATCTGCCAAAGTGTGAATGAACAATATATACCACTCCTAAAACTACTGTTACAGATGAATAACCTGTTTATTCCAGACATGGATGAACTGGCTGATCTTATATTGAGAGGGTTCCTGCACTAGGTCATAACATAACATATAGAACTGCACCCCCTGGGGTCAGGAAAGCACAGTAAACCTTCCTAGCAATGTCAGACAGGGGACCACCCACTCGATGTCATGTGACAGATGTCAGCATGATCCTATACAGTGGGTGGTCCCCACGCCCACCTCTAGGTTCTTTCCCACCATCACCCTGCACTGGAATCATGTGGTAAACTTTGCTCAGTCGATCACCATCTTGTTATCCTTATTTCTCGAATTTAGTCTGCTTTTTTTGACCCATTTATGACTTCTCCACCTATGACTCCGAAGTCCAAGAAGAAATGTGACAAGTGTGGAGTGTAAATCCCCCACAACTACGGTCATCATCATTGTCCCTTCTGCCTAGGCCCCAACCATGGCACCACAGCCTGTCCCAGCTGCAAGCCCTTCAACCAGGCTATTTGCAGACAATGACAGCAGGCTCTGGAGGCCCATTTACTTAAGTCCAGAATGGCCACCCTTGAGAAGTAAATGCGGAAATTGAGGGATACCACTTCTCCTTCTTAGGAGTCAAAACAGAACAAATGAAGGACAAAGAGAGGGGTACAGGCAAAGTAGGCAAGCATTAAGGATGCAATACTTGAAGCAACATCCCATTGTGTTAGACAGAAAAGGAAGTGCAAAAGAAGAAGAAAACCACTTTGGTTCTCAAATACAGTAGCAGAAAAGGTCAGAGCCAAAAGGCTGGCCTTCAGAAAATATAAGGGAACACAACAGGATGAAGATAGGGAGGCATACCAAACTGCCCTAAGGGAAGCAGGGAAGGCAGTAAGGCAGGCAAAGTCCCAAACTGAGGAAACACTAGCACGAACAGTAAAAGAAGGTGACAAGACTTTCTATAGATACATTAGTCAAAGGAGAAAGTCCAGAGGGGGTATTGCTAAGCTTAATGGAAAAAGGGAGCATGTGAGGAGGAGGACCCTGTAAAGGCATCTATCCTAAACAGATACTTTTGCTCAGTATTTACTGAAGCGAAGGTAGGGCAGGGCCCACAGCTCAGCATCATGGACACAGGGGAGGGAGGTGAGCACTACTCCCTTCACAAAAGAAAGGGTCCTACAAGAGCTTGCTAAGCTCAGGGTGGATAAGGCAATGGGACCTGATGGCATACATCCCAGGGTACTTAAGGAGCTAAAGGTGGAACTAGCAGAGCCATTAGCAGAACTGTTTAGTGAGTCTCTGAGCACAGGAGAGGTCCCAGAAGACTGGAGAAGGGCTCATGTGATCCCGCTCCACAAGAGTGGTAGCAGGGAGGAGGCAGAAAACTACAGACCAGTCAGTCTTACCTCAGTAGTGGGCAAAATTATGGAGGCACTCCTTAAGGAAAGGATAGTGCAACACCTGGAATCCATAGGGGCACAGGATCCAAGACAGCATCAGTTTACAAAAGGAAGGTCCTGTCAAACTAATCTCATAGATTTCTTTGACTGGGTAACCAGAGTGGTGGACCAAGGGGGAGCAGTTGATGTCGCCCACCTTGACTTCAGCAAAGCTTTCGACACTGTTCCACATAGATTGATAAATAAGCTGGGTAGGCTCGGGGTGGGTCAGAAGTTGGTCAACTGGGTGGCAAACTGGTTGTCGGGCAGAAAACAGAGAGTGCTGGTAAATGGTATACAGTCAGAAGAGATGCAAGTCACAAGTGGGGTACCTCAGGGATCAGTCCTGGAGCCAGTCTCTTCAACATCTTCATTAGTGACCTTGCAGATGGACTAGAGGGTAGGCTTGTCTGTTTGCAGATGACACCAAGATCTGCAACAGAGTAGATGATCCAGATGGGGGGCAGAATGAGAAGAGATCTGGATAAACTGACAAAATGGTCAGAAGAGTGGCAACTGGGATTTAATGCAAAGAAGTGCAAAATCATGCACATAGGGAAGAGAAACCCTGAAGCCACCTATAGGCTGGGAAGGGAGTTGCTATCAGTCACAAAGGAAGAAAGAGACTTGGGTATCATCATCACTGATGACCTGAAATCATCCAAGCAGACCTCTAAAGCAGTAGGTAAGGCTAGGGGGGTGTTAGGGTGTATTAGTAGGGGTATCACAAGTTGTAAGAGGGAGGTAATAATCCCTCTTTACAAGACACTGGTTAGGCCCCATCTGGAGTACTGCATGCAGTATTGAGGCCACACTTTCACAAGGACATTAACCAAATTGAGGCAGTCCAGAGAAGGGCAACCAAAATGGTGCAGGGACTGCATCAGAAGACATATAGGACAGATTAACAGAGCTCAATATGTATACCCTTGAGCAAAGGAGGAGAGAGGTGATATGATCGAGGCATTCAAGCACCTTAAGGGCATTAACAAGGTGAAAGAGTCTAACATGTTTAAATATAAGAAAAATAGCAGGACAAGAGGACACAGCATGAGATTAGAGGGGGGCCGATTAAGGGGGATTGTGAGGAAATTCTTTTTCACAGAAAGGGGGTGGATCCATGGAATGGCTTACCACAAGAAGGTAGGTGGCTATGAATACAGTGCAGGGCTACAAACAGGCATGGGATAGGCATAAGGGAGCAATACAAATGACTATGAATAGATAGGCCACTGACAGAGCAAAGGCCGATGGCACATTTATAAGGTAGAAAAACAAATGGGCAGACTGGATGGGCCTTGCGGTCCTTATCTGCCGTCAACAACTATGTTTCTATGTTCTATGAGAGGCACAAGGTATGGGAGCACTTAGAGGACTGGGACCGAGTCTCCTATAGTAAGCCATCGACCACCAAGACTGTTTCCCTGCCACCTACCCTCATGGTGACCCAGGCCGCACCAGGGATGCCCTCCAGTTCTTCTGCCATTTTCTTCCTATTTTGATCGGTTAGTCATCTGCTGGCTCCTCCAGCGAATGCCCAGGAGTCACCGGTAAGTCATACCGTGGCTCCTCCAGGGTCTGCCTGGTTGTCGATAAGTTGGACTCCCTCCAGAAACAATCAGAAGTCCGCCCAATGTCAATCAATAAGCCAGTAGCACACTCACCTCTGAGGCCAGGAAATCAGGGGGCTGTAGGTTCAGTTCCCACATCTGGCACTTGGGTTAATATCCCAGTACTGACACTGTAGTGCAGCATGAGAGGGGTGCTGCACTTCTGAGGTGCCGTCTTTTGGATGAGACGTTAAACCGAGGTCCCATCTGCCTGGATTGATGGTAGTTCAGGTGGATGTTAAAGATCCCATGGCACTTATCGAAAAGAGTAGGGGAAAGTTTTATTGAGACAAAAATCATACAATAGTACACAAAGCATAATACAAAACAAAGGAAAAACAGGATAAGTATTATACAATCATTCAGGTAACTGCAAAATCAGAGTCAGTGATCCAAGGAAGAGCTTTCCAAAGTTCCAAAATATCTGAGTATAGAGTATGTTCATGCTCATAAATTTCTTTTAAATCTTGTACAATCTTTTTTTTGAGCATTCCTTTTGCTGTAAAGAAAACATGCAACGCACCATCCAAATATTCCATTTAATGCAGACAAAAACAAGGTTTAAAGTGTCCTGGTGCCATTTTAACCACTGGGGAGAAAAAACCCTGTATACAAGATTCAAATAAGTAACCAACTGAAGCAAGGGGGTATCCCATGCCTGTGCCAAAAAGGACCACCAATTTTTGATAAAGGAACAGTCAAAAAATAAATGAGGGATAGTTTCAAGTTCTGTAATACATAATAAGTGAGAACACATTCTATTTTGGGACTGCTTATGTTTATGATTTGATTTTACATTAATCTTTTCATGGCATGAAAGCCAATGAAAATCCCACATTTTGGCTGGAACCCTCTTACATTTCCACAATAACAAAAGGGAAGGGAGGTGTTGACCAGGACACTTATCGAAGGGTACTGATACAGCACAAACCGTCAAGAGTAATTCCTTATATAAAACTTTATGTGAATGATTTAATAACATCTGAACAGACACCTTCCATTGTTTGAGACATAAAAACATATGTTTTACGTAAGTTGGTATACTAACAGTTTGTATTAACACAGTTATGGAATTAGTTTCCCATTGATGAAACCAAATCCTGCAAGAGTCATAAAACCAAGGTTCCCACCCTCTTTGAGCATGAATCAATAAAGGCCTAAGGTTTGCAGTGAAAAAAATACAAGAAAAAAATAACAAAGGGTTAACCATGCAAACGTCACCCTCATGGATAGGTAAATAAGTGATATTCCGCTTTATCGGTTTAACCTACTACCCCAAAGAGCCTGAGAAAACAGGCTAAAGACAGCAGTTTCTAGCTGTCGTGGAATAGGGAATACATAACTCAGAAAAAGGAAAGTAGAGATCAAATAGTTTTAAATTAAGAAAACACGTTTTTTTTTCCCTATCTGTCCCCGGTTCCAGGAGGCCACCTGAAGTTTACCTTGTTGCAGTTTAACATTCCAGTTAAACAAACCTGAGTCCTGTGTCCCCAAAAAAATTCCCAAAATGCAAATAGGGCCCTCAACTAAACGTAACGGGCCAATAAGGTCTGAGGGGGAGGTTACTGAACCGACCCGAATAACCAAACTTTTAGCGTAATTTAAAACAGCACCAGACAAGTTTCCAAAAATAGAGCACTCACGGAGAGAATGAACCACTGAGACTGCATCAGCTACAAGAAAACAAACATTATCTGCATATGCGATTGCCTTATAAGGCAAGCATAAGGCACAACTAGAAATAGACTGAATCTGAGAATTAGTATTCAGCCGATGGAGCAAAACATCAAGAAAATATACATATAACAACGGGCTTAAAGGACAGCACTGACAAACCCCCCTTTTTATGGGGATCATGGGTCCTATCCAACCATTCACAACAGTAGCCGTTCTATAGAAAGCACGAATCCAGCGTACCATAACATCAGGTACATGCAGAAAACGAAGTGCTTCCATAAAAAAATCATGCCTAACCGAATCAAAAGCAGCCTTCTGATCTATGGAGACAACAAGTCCCGAAGCCAGACCTGCATAGCCATGAGAAAATAATTCTCCTAAGAGGATCAAATGATCAGAAATTCTCCTTTGAGGCACAGAACAGGATTGGGTGGGATGCAAAACCACCTCCGCTATCCTCACCAAACGCTTCACAATAATTTTCGTTAAGAGCTTAAAGTCGGTGTTCAACATACATAAAGGTCACCAATTCTCTAGAGAATGGATATCACCTTTCTGTTTATAAATGTAAATCAAAGTACCCTTAGTAAATTCCAAAGGGAGAGATTCACATGTTAACAGAGAATTAAACACAGATGTAAGTTCTGGGGCCAAATGGTCACCAGCACCTTATATAAGCCAGCAGGAGACCATCGACCAGGATTTCTCTGTACAGGTAATGAAGAAATAGCCAATATCAAATCCTGCTCTGTGATAGGAGAACAAGCGGGTCCTGACATAGCTGTGAGTGAGCTGGGATATCAAAGCCACTATACAAAGTCGCACTGTTACCAGCCACAGCAGGGAGGGGAGAAAAAAGGGCTGTAGTATACTTCGTTACAATATGAAAAATCTCAGTTTGTGAGGAACATAAGGTCCCTTCTGAATTTAGAAGACACATCATATGTTTTCGGGCGGACTGACGGGAATTATATTCAAAAGGACAAATAACATCACGTGTTCCAACAGTACAGAATTTATGTTGGTAATAAAGTTGTTGTGATTGCCGTAATTGGAAAGTCAACATATCATTCTGTAGGACTTTTATTTATTGAGTAAGGTCTTGCCCCGTCATGTATGCTATGGTTAATAATGACTGAAAATGTACCCTCTTCTGCAAATAGTCTAGGTATTCCCTCCTACATTTTAAATGACTGTAAGTTTTTAAAAAAGTGACCAGATCATGTTTTGTGTCTAACCACCACTGAACAGGATCTTCATAACAAATAAAAACAGATTTACGGGCTTGTATGAAGGACAGGAGGGACTGCATAAACATCGGAATCTGCAACAAAGATGTGTTGAATTTCCAAATACCTGGACCTTTACGGGAAGAGACAACAGAACCAAAACCAACATAAAGCAGCTTATGATCAGAAAACTCAACCGCTTGAACTTTGGCAGAAATAATTGGTACTGTAGGAGAGAAAAACACATAATCAATACGTGTGGCTAGTTTACCCTTTTGGAAGGTATGGGTGTGTTGTGTAGTAAAGGAGAGATAAGAGTCCGTTAAGTGGGCGACAAACCAATTTACCCAATTCGTGGGAATCACAAAACAGTTTCTTTGTAGCAGCAAAGGAGCTCTTATCCTGAAGACTCAGGCCACAATTAAAGTCATCAGCAAACAGTACCTGAGAGGAAGTTTGCAAATAAGGACGAAGCAAAGTAAATAAAGCTATGCGTTCAGTTTTGATTTGAGGGGCATAAATGTTTATCACCCGGTAAGTACAGGACCCAATGACAAAATCTATAATAAGCACCCTACCAGGGGCTACATCAAACAATTTTAGCAAACGGAAGTCTGGGATATTAATTAATATTCCCAGTCCCGAACAAGAATCCTGACCAATTGACCAAAAAGAAGGACCCAGTAACCAGTCCTGTTGTGCTTGTCGGATCTCATGTGTAGTATGAAGTCTTGTATCCTGTAATAAAATTAAACCCAAAGGCAAAAGCCGTAGAAAGGAAAAAATCAATCTCCTTTTAGCCATACGCTTCATACTATTTACATTAACAGTATGGCAAACAAAGTGAAACATAGTAACAAAAAAAGGAAAACAGACAAAAAATACATTTTACAATTTCCTTTTCTCAACCACCTTCTTCCCTTTAAGTTTTACTCTGGCCTTTCGTTTCTGAGAAAGGCCAGTGCCAAGTTGCAACTCAGGGTCAGTGGTACCGTCAGGAAAGAAGAAGCTATGGAGGGAGAGTCCGACTCATCTCCAGCGTCATCAGAAAGGGGTTGGAGAAGTTCAAAAGAATTAGATAAGGGCACTGGGGGAGGGTCCGGACCACTCACAGGAGATGGTGCAACCCGAGGGTTATTTCTCAGTGACCTTCTACGTATGACACTTGTAATCACTCGGGGGGGAGGGGGCATAGTACTTGGACCTGGGACCTGGTCCTGAACAGGAAAATTAGACTGGGCAGGATTAGGGACAGGAGAAATCTCAGGCAAGGGGTCATCCATGAAGGAAGCCATCTGAGGTACGACCTCAGAGGATACAACATGTACTGAAGCCTGCAGTAAGGGCTGGACTGCCCTAGGGGGAGGTACAGCCAAGGTGGTCCAGAGACGGACCTTCTGCGCCTGTGTAATAATAAAGCACTGGTCCACTCCACCATCGTGAAATTCCTGGTTATGCGCAGCCCATTTACAATTCTGAAAGGTGTGCCCCTGTTCTTCACATAGGTTACATCTACATTCATTCAAACAGTGTGCCTCTATGTGGCCCAATTCCCCACAGACATTGCATTTCATTTTATCACATACATTACTAAGATGTGCAGGGTCACCACACTGATAGCAAGCCTTTGGCTGACCCGGGTAGAACAAGACCCCCCTATCTCGGCCTATGAAAAAAGAGTTAGGCAGATGTACAACCCCAGAGTCATTAGATCATAACAAGACTTTAAACTTCCAGCCCCCAGTCCAAATGTTCTCAGTATCTAAAATGGCTTCAGGCTGTCCCTGGACGTCTCAACGCTGTTTCAGCCAATACACAACATCCTCCACCTCAACTTCCTCATTACGAAACAGAATAGTGATCGTCTTAAAAGTAGGTTTAGAAAGAGGAATAGCCTGAAATGGGGTCCAAAATGCAGTAGTCTGCAGAGAATTATACTTTGACCAAAAATGCTCCAGTCCCCTAGAAGTTTGGAAACTAATGTCAAACGTGGTTTCACCAGAGATATGAATTAACATATATTTCATGGGAAAAAGAATGTTAAAAGAATTCTTTAGAAGGCGTACATGCCACATAGACCCGATCAGGTGGCTCAGGTAACTCACGGTATGCCAAGTGAACAGCGTTGTGTCTCTTAGCAGCCTGGATTGGAAATTTAAAGAAAGAAGAATATGAATGCTTGGTCCGATATTTTGGGGGGTGGCTGTGGTGGTGGGGAGCCAGAGCTCTATAGAAGTAGTAGAAGAAGGAGCCTGAGGTGAGAACCCTTCAGATAATCCAACACAGGGTTCTGTGTAAGCTCAGTTCATGAGGGAGACACAAGGGTTAGTAGTGACTTTTGAAGCACCTATCTTGCTCTGTAGCTCTGGAAAATCTTCAGGCCGGGGGGACCGAATTGGAGATGGACCAGACTTCCAACTTCCTGGGACAGTACCCTGGACCCAGACAGCACCTCTCAGAGCCGATTCAACAGTCCAGGAAGGTTCTTTATTAATATTTACTGTAGATGATTCTTGTACATGTAGGGAGCTCTGCGATGAAATAGAAGCAGGTAGTGAAAAGGAAAACAAATCTGTTTGTACTACAGGTGGCAGGGGAGCATTTACTGTAGATAAGTCTTGTACATGTGAGGAACTCTGTGTTGTAATGGAAGCAGGTTGTGAAAAGGAAACCAAATCCGTTTGTACTGCAGGCGGCAGGGGAGCAGGCAGTAGGGCTTCAGCTCCCAACGTACTAGTCGGGTCAGAGCCTGTCACAGCAACAGGCAGTAAAGGAGACAAGACAGGAAAATCTTCAAGAACTTCCACCCGAGTGGAAGATGCATCTGTGCTGTCGGCTCTCAGGCGTTGCATATCTCTGTGCATTTTCAGTTTTGCACTAGCAAAACAGCGCTCCGCCGTTGCAAAACGCTCCTGGATCTCTTGTGCTGTCAAACAGTGGTTTTCAGGATCAGATGAAGTAAAATCCTCCAGTAAGGATTGTAGGCAAGCAATTCAGTGAGTCAGCAAGTCAGTTCCATAAGAAGTAAGCAGAGGGCTAGGTATAGCAGCCTTAGTATGAACAGCAGAACTTAAAGTTGAAGTAGGAACAGCAAAAGGCAAAATATCAGTTGTTGGCATTGTGGTCTCCATTTGTTCAGAGGTAGGAGCAGAGACCAAATATCCCACCTCCATAGCTCCCTCCTCGGAAGGCAAGGTTGCGTCCGCCATCTTGGACAGAGGTTCTCCCTCTGACGAGTAGGGGAATTTCCCCGGTGTCCTGGCCAAATTTCCCTCATTCACAAAAAATACCACCAACAGCTTAATCTGGTTCAAGATCAGTTGGCATTCATCTTTATCCCCTTCCCCCAGGTCGTGCCTGAAAATAGGCAGAATTTGTCTAGTGCACTTACCCAGTCAACAAAAACTAACTAACTAAATAAATAAATAAATAAATAAATAAGGTTTTTTTTTTCCTCCTCCGGCCGGTCCCTCTTTCATCTGGTTAGCCGGACGTCCGAGCTCCGGGTGACCGCTCAGACACTGCTTACCCATCGGAGGCTGACACCATTACTCCTGATGTCCAGTGGAACATGCTGACTTCTTTGGGTCAGTTCCCCCCAGAACCCTCCTGGACTGGAACCCTTCTCTCCTTCTCCCTTGGTCAAACCTCCTATCCCAGACCCTCCACCTGGGATGGAGGAGGAAAAGGGACCCCTGGACATGGTCTTTTCCTCACCCACTGCAGTGGTAATCCCCAGGTCACTCCCCAGGATGTCCTCCCAGGGCTTCCTGCACCAGATCCCTTATTCTTAGGGGCTCCTGGCTTATTGTCCCCGACACCAGGTCAGGCCTTCTGTCGGCAGTCCCCTCTCTGACACATTGAGCACCGTTGGATATTTTTAATCACCTCCCTCCATTGGAGCCTTCATTTCAACCCCTAACACAGGGTCCGAAGATGCCAGGCCTGACATCTGACCCCCGGACTTCGTCTGTTTTGACGTCCACTTTTCTTACGTCGGCCATCCTGACAACAGCTATTCTGATGCAGGATATTTTCCCCTTTTTCAGGGCACCAGATGCCAGCTTTTCTGCTGTTGGGTTCAGCAAGGGTCTCTTTCTCCCAAGCTTTCTACCTTGGATATTAGAACCCTGGTTACCCCATTACCAAAGGTACCCTCTTGATCAATATCTGGGCTTGAGTTCTCACTTTCTTCATCCTCTGTCCAGCCCTCCCCACCTCCTCCTCTGCTCCCTCAGCAGGACTTCCAATCTATGATACAGTCTTGTTGGAAGGACACAAGATCTCAGTTGGTCTCTGTCCTGAAACACAGGCTACCAGGCCTGATCATCATCCCTCCCTGTTTCTCATCAGCTGCCAGCTCTCTGCACTCCACAGTGCATATTTCTGGCACCACCCCTCAGGAGATCACCCTACTAGACTTTTGGTCCTCTGAGGAAGAGAATTCCCCAGATTTGGACCACAATACATCGAAGTCCTCTTCAGATGAGCTTTCTTCCCCTCCCAAGGGAAAAAGAATCACCCACATTTCCTCTGGAGGATCTCTACTTCAGTGAACTCCTACTGCATCATCCAGCACTCTAATGGTTGGAACACGGAGGAGCAAAATCTAAGAGGAAGCATTTAGTGGACCATCTAGACTTGGAGACTGCCTTCCACATTCCAGTCTCTCCTTGGACAGTTCTACATGAGACCTTCATGACTACTTTATGGCAGTTGCCACACTCCATTCTGGAGTCCCAAAAATAGGTGGACCTGATTTATCATTCACCCGAGGGCATTTATTTTCTGGATTCCCACCCTAAAATGGACTCCATCATAACAGCTATCACTCATGATTACTTGGCCACCCCAAAGCATGTGAGCACCTCTCCTCCGGATAAAGAATCCTGTCAGATCAATTTAGAAAGAAACTGTATTCTTCCACCATTTGTGCCCTCCATTCCCTAAACTATGTGATGCACATGGTTTCTTTCCAGGAGGCCACAATGGCAAAGCTCAAAGTCCGCATTCAATCCCTGGAGGACTCCAAGCTTAAAAAGGAACTCTTGATGGAACTTTGCCTGTCTAAAATCTCTTGGAGGCATGCACTCATGGTCACCTATGATTCCATTGATGCAGTGGCTCATTCCTCTTCCACTGCAGTTTGCCACAGGAGGCATGCTTGGTTGTGGATCCCAGGACTTTCTGAGAACGTCCAAGCAGTGATCCAGGACACTCCCTTCCAGATATCCATCCTGTTCAGGGGAGATACAAAATATATTATTACTGGCCTCCAAGACAGCAGTCATGCCCTTAGATCAGTTAGGTATATCCTCAGAACAAGATCTCAAAAGAAGCAGCCCTTTTGGCAGCAGTTCAGACATCAGGGGAAATAGCCTGCCTCTAGATAACAGACCAAGAGGTGAGCCATGGGTTCTTCTTTCACATCTCCCCCAGCCTCAAAGACTCAAAGAGTGGCAGGAGGGTCCCAACCCTCTCATCCCTCAGTTTCCTGACTCGCACTGCCCTCCATCTTCTCCACTTCTAGATGTGCAGCCAGTGGCAGGCAGGTTCACCCACCATGTGCAGGAGTAGAGGGGCATCACTTCAGATGCATGGATCCTGCAAATTATTTCCAGAGGACACATCTTGGAGTTTCTGGAGTTCCCTGCAGACTCTCCTCCACCTCACTTTCATTACTCCCCACACCAGGCTCCTCTGGTTGAGGAGGAAATCAGGGCACTAAGACAGAAGACATCCATAGAACCAGCTCCTCTATCTCAGATGGGAAAGGGGACTTACTCCCACTTTTTTCTGGTTTCAGAAAAGACAGGTGACCTCAGACCCATCTTGGACCTCAGCAGACTGAACCTTTTTGTTCAATACAAAAGGTTCCGCATGCTGACCTTACAGGGCCTTCTGCCCCTTCTGCAGAAGGACCAGTGGCTTTATGTACTGGATATGCAGGATGCTTACTTGCATATACCGGTGTTCCCGGGTCACTGCCGAATCCTACATTTTTGCTTCCAGGGGAACACTTCCAGTTTACAGTCCTCCCCTTTGGTCTCTTCTCGACACCCAGTATCTTCACCAAGTGTCTAGTGGTGATGGCAGCAGCCTTACACCGTTGGGGTATAGCAGTGTTCCCCTACCTGGATGATTGGCTCTTGACAGTATCATCCAGGGAGAGCCTTCTGGAATCCCTCTCCTTCACTCTAGACCTTTTTTCTAGATTGAGGACCATGGTCAGCCTCCCAAAGTTATCCTTGACTCCCTCCCAGAATCTTCTATTAATTGGAGCAATCTTGATCACGGTCCAGTGCAGAGCCTTCCTGCCCCTGGAAAGGGTGGATGCTTTCTGGGAGCAGGCCAGACTAGTTTTTTCTTCCAGATTTCTTCCAGCCAGGGTTGCTACACCTCACTGGCCTGATGGCAGCATCCATCTCCATGGTACCCTTATCCGGGTTACACATGAGGATCACCCAGTGGATGTTACACGTCCAGTGGGATCAGCAATCAGCTGACTTGGACCATACTGTTCCGGTGTCCAGTGCACTAAACAGGGATCTTCTGTGGTGGCAAAACTCTCTGACTCTGTCTTGGGGACTTTCTTTCCAAAGTACCCCACCATTTTGGACCCTCAGCACAGATGCCTCCAGTCTGGGCTGGAGGGCTCACCTGGGGGACCATCAAACTCAGGGTTTGTGGTCCCAGTTGGAGATGAGGACAGTCCTTTTGTGCCCTTCAGGCCTTTCAGTCCATCTTATCAAGAGGATCACTGCTGGTCCAGATAGACAATAAGTACAAAATATATTTATTTGTACATCAGTTTACAACCTTTGAGCCAGAGGATCATTTCCAAAGGTACCTCATCACAAAGAGGACAAATACATTACAACATTTAGTTACATCATTGTGGTTACAGTTTTGGAAATCACATGCAGTTATTTCTTTGTTACATCATTTAGGTTACTGGTTTGGCATTCACAAGCTTTTACAGTTATTTGGGTACAGAGTAACAGGTTCAACATACATTGGTATAAGCATACACGTGGTAGGGTGCAGAGACTGCAGGAGGTAAAAAAAAAAGATTCAGAGGGCTATGTGGCGTGGTCAGAGATTGGTTTGGGTGAGGAGCCACTCAGTGAGTTTTGTCATGGCATAGTGTGCTAGATACAAGCACAGCTGCGTGTGTTAAATAGCTGGCTCCGAAGTGAAGTTTTGAAGCAGGAGATCATGAGGGTATCAGAGATGGAGGTAGGGAGTGTGTTGTACCAGGAGGGAGCTCTGTAATGGAAGGACCTTTGTCCATGTGTGGTTCTGGACCTAGGGACTAGTAGAGTGGCCTTGGAGGAGGTTCGAGTTTGAACTAAGGGTTGTGCTAGGTGGATGGAGGGCTGTCAGCCCAGGCGGGGATAGTCCAAGGAGAGATTTTTTCGTTATGAGGCAGGTTTGGTATCTGAGTCGTTCATCCAGGTTAAGCAGCATTGCCATGCCATAAAGCTTGCAGGTATGTGTTAACCTAGGGGCTCCCATAATTAGCCCACAGGCCTTATTCAAGGTGAGGTGGATTTTATTGAGGGTGGTGGAGTCTGCAGCACCATAAACTAGTAGGCCATAGTCTACAAGGGACATTATTGAGGATGTGACCACTAGTCGAAGGGCATCGGGGGGGAGGCAGTTTTTTGTAGCGGTATAGGATATCTAGCTGAACATTGGTATCTGAGGCAAGAGCATCAATGTGATCGTGGTATGTGAGGGCTGAGTCAAAGGAGACCCTAAGGTACTTGTACAAGCGGACTTGTTCGAGAGAAAGCTTGGAACTAGGGAGGATGTGGAGTGGGAAGTTGCTGGCTTTGTTTTGGGGATGGGCAAAGAACATAGTTTTAGTTTTTTTGAGATTGATTACAAGTCTATGCTCTTTGAACCAGGTTTCAGCATCATTAAAGGATAGTTGCAAGGTGTCTTGTAGGGAGATGGGGTTTCGGTGGGTGGCAAAGATGACGGCATCATCTGCATATAGCAGAATGTTACCAGTGCATGCATTGGGCAGGGTGTTGAGGGTAGAGTGAGAAGCGTAGGGGTCCTAGGATAGAGCCCTGGGGAACACCTGAGTGGATAGGACATGTATTGGAGAGGGTCCCATTGATTTTAACACGCTGATGATTGGATCTTATTTGACTTGCTTCTAGGTGGTGTTACACATGTGGTAGTGGGTGCTCTTTACAATCCTCCCAAATGTGGTAAATTGGGGCTGCAAGTTTTTTTTTTGACAAAATGCCCCCTTTTCTTTAAAAATATGACTTTGTTATGCTGGGAGATACAAATTTAAACTGGACAACGAATGATGGTGCCCTTGAATGTGTATTATATTCATTTAAATTGCCTCAGCTTATTAATGAGCCAACTAGGTTAAATATGTCTTCCATGAATCATACCATTTTGGATTGGTTTGTTACTAATAGGGTTGGTACTGTATCTTGGATTGAAGTCTTTGGGGAATCTGTGAGTGACCATCAGGTCACCTATGGTGTTCCTGATTTCACCCAGACTAGTACAGTTCTGCAATTTTAAAAATGTAACATCTGTAATCTTGTCTGATGAATTGTGAAATTTAGACTGGTGTTTTCTGGTACCCATACCTGATCCACTTTGTGCTGTTGACTTTTTTTGTCAACAGTTAATAAGACTTCAAAAAAGTTGTTTCCTCTTCAAGTTACACGTGTTAGAGGAGTATTACACCAGTGGTATACTAGCAAGTTAAAGGTTTTTCTTAAAAATAAGAAGGCTGCTTGGTCAAATTATAAAATGTTTCCATCACTGAGGAATTTGCAGGAATATAGGGCAGTTAGGAATTTAAGTCAGAAGGTGAATCAGGTTAACATTGATTAGTTTCACTCTAAATTGGAGAGTGCATCTAAGTATTTGGGGCAATTTGGGGACATTGTTAATTTTCTTGTTTCTCCAAAGCCTAAGGTATCCCTTGCTTCTCTCCAGACTTTTGACCAATTAATTACTGACCCATTAGAAATGACTAACTTGTTAATCAGCATTTTACAAATGTTTCTAGTTTGATCTCTGGGTTTCTTAAAAATGAGGGTCTTAATTTACAATGTAATTGTTCTTCTAACAGCCATGATAGCCAATTGAACTGTGATGTTTTGCCTACATTTTTATTTTGGAGGGTTTTGAAGTTGTTGTGTTCTTTGCCAGATATGTTTTGCGATTGTTGGGGTGGGCTTGATGCTAGGTTTGTTAAAATGGCTGCCCACCCATACTGCTGAACCATTGTACAAAGTACATAACCTATGTATTTCCACTAATGTTTTTCCTTTGTCTAGGAAATTAGCCCGGGTTGTGCCAGTTCCTAAGAATGCCAGAACTGTTGGTGCAGAGAACTTTCATCCTATTTAAATTTTAAACCCTTTGGGTAAGGTGTTAGAAAAATTAATGGCTAATCAACTTAATGATTTTTTGTGTGAAGGCAAGGCCCTTTGTGCCAAACAGCATGGTTTTTGGCAGGGTCGGGGGACAGGCACAGCCCAGGTCAGATTCACAAACTCTTGTCCTCCAGGGCTATAATGATGACATGTTAACGGGGGTGGTGCTCATGGGCCTGTCCATGGCTTCTGACTTATTTTTATTTATTTATTTCAATCTAGGATTACAACAATACCTTTGAGCCAAGGCTGTTTTACAAAGGTTCCACGTCAGAGTGTAAAGAAACATAGAAACATAGATTTTGACAGCAGATAAGGACTGCTTGGCCCACCCAGTCTGCCCATTTCCCTACCTAATGGATAAGCTGCATATCCTAGTTAACCAACAGCCTACTTCTTCCTACCCCCACCCCCTATAATTGCCTTATGACTGTCCCATGCATGCTTGAATTCCACCACTGTTTTTGACTCCACCACCTCCTCCAGATGGCTGTTCCATGCATCCACAACCTCCTCTGTGAAAAAATACTTCCTTACATTACCTCTGAGCCACCACCCCATCTTCAAATTGTGCCCCCTTGTTCTTGCACACCTCTTTTTCTGAAAGATGCTACCATCTTGGACTTTGTTGATTCCCTTGAGGTACTTGAAAGTTTCTATTGAGTCCCCCCTCTCCCTCCTTTCCTCAAGGCTATACATATTAAGCTCCTTAAGTCTCTCTTCATATGCCTTCCAGTGCAGACCCTGCACCATTTTAGTTGCTCTCCTCTGGACTGCCTCCATCCTGTCTATGTCTTTGCAGAGATTGGGTCTCCAGAACTGCATGCAGTACTCCAGATGGGGTCTCACCAGCTGTCTGTACAGAGAGATAACAACTTCCTGTTTTCTACTGGTGATGCCTCTTCCTATGCATCCCAGTATCCCCCCAGCCCTCCTTACTGCTCTCACACATTGCTTGCCCACCTTTAGGTCATCTGATATGACTACCCCTTGGTCCCTTTCCATTTTTTTGTTGTTGTTAGTATCTCACCCCCCATTGTGTACTCTTCCCTTGGGTTTTTGTTTCCCAGGTGCATTACCTTGCACTGCTTAGCATTGAATCTAAGCTGCCATACATTTGACCATTCCTCCAACCTTGCCAAGTCCCTTCTCATCCTTTCCACCCCACCTTGTGTATCAGCTCTGTTGCAGATCTTTGTGTCATCTGCAAAGAGACATACTTTTCCTTCTAGTCCCTCTGCAATGTTGCTTATAAAGAAATTGAGGAGGACTAGTCCTAATACTGAACCCTACGGTACCCCACTAGTAGCACCCCTTTTTTCAGAGTGGACTTCATTTACTATTACCCTCTGCGTTCTGTTCTCCAGCCAATTCTTTACCCAGGCTACCATCTTGGGACCCACTCCCAGGCTGGCTAACTTGTATATTAATCTTTTGTGAGGACTGTGTCAAATGCCTTGCTAAAGTCTAGGTAGGCCATGTCCACAGCCCCTCCCTGATCAACTACTTTGGTCACCCAGTCAAAAAAATCTATTAGATTCATCTGACATGACCTTCCCACTGTGAATCCATGCTGCCTTGGGTCCTGTGTACCTCTGGCCTCTAAGTACACGACAGTTCTTTCCTTCAGAAGTGATTCCATCATTTTCCCTATCACTGAGGTTAAACTAACAGGTCTGTAGTTTCCTGCTTCTGCTCTGCTCCCACTTTTGTGAAGTGGAATCACATCTGCACTCCTCCAGTTCTCAGGTATCACCCCATCCTCCCATGATTTGTTGAAGGGAGTAGTAAGTGGTGTCACTAGTTCTACCCTTAGTTCTTTTAGAATTCTGGGATGAATCCCATCAGGCCCGTTTGCTTTGTCCACCTTCAGTTTTAAGAGTTCTTTCAGAACCCTTTCTTCTGTAAATGGGCTGAAAGAAACACACTGGATACAGAAGTTGATATTGTTTGGTTAAGTACCTCCCCCTCTTCATTTGTGAATACTGAGCAAAAATATTTGTTTAGTATGTCTGCCTTTTCACAGTCACCCTCTGCCCACCCCTTCCCCTTTATTAAGCCTCACTATCCCTCCCTTGGTCTTCCTTCACTCCCTGATGTACCTATGAAAGGTTTTATCCCTCTTCTTAACTGAGTTGGCTATCTTTTCCTCAGTTTGGGCCTTTGCTGTTCTGACTGCCTTCCCAGCTTCCTTTTGCTTTAACTGATACAATTCTCTGTCCTGCTCCTCCTGTGATTCCTTGTACTTCCTGAATGCTTTCTTTTTCCTCTCAAACCTTCCCTGCCACCTCCTTTGAGAACCATAGTTGTTTCTTACATCGTTTTGTTTTATTTGCTTCACACAAAGGCTTGTTGCCTTTGTGATGGCAGTTTTGGTTATTCCCCATTGTTCATCCACCCCTCCTTCCTGCCCATTTGCTACTGCATTCCTTAGGCACTCATCCATTTTGGCAAAGTCAACCCTCCTAAAGTCCAGTACTTTTGCCTTTGTATGGCTTGACTCTACTGCTGTGTTTATCGTGAACCATACTGTTCAATGGTCGCTAGTTCCCAGATGGCTACCCACTTCTACATTTGTGATCCTCTCTCTATCTCCATTTGAGAATACCAGGTCTAAGATTGCTCCCTTTTGAGTGGTTTCCAATACTAGTTGTCTAAGGCATGCCCCCGTAGGGCATCTAGAATAACCCCACTCTTAGAAGTGGCTGCTGCAACTGCACTCCAGTTAACATTTGGCATATTCAGATCCCCCATCAGCAATATCGCCCCTTTTTCTGCCATTCTAAGTATACTTTCTATCATTCACTTGTCTATTTCCACCCCCTGAGGGGGGGCCTGTATACAGCCCCTGTATGGATTGTGGTGCCATTGCCTGTCTCCAAATTGACCCACAGTGCTTCTTCTCCTCCCTGCTTACCCTTTTGTTCTATTGCTTTGATTCCTTCCCTTATGTAGAGAGCTACTACTCCTCCTCTTTTGCCCTCCCTGTCCCTCCTGTAGATAGTGTATCCTGGTATGTTTACATCCCAGTCATGGTTCTGTGTGTACCATGTTTCTGTGATTGCCATGATATATGGATGTTCCTCCTCCATCAAGGCCACTAATTCAGGAAGCTTGTAACCCAGACTATGGGCATTGGCACTCATTGCTCTCCATTTTTTGATGGCTTACCTCTTTTAGCAACATCCCCCATTGACCTTTCTGCCTTGGACTTTTCCTCATTTAGTACCCTGTTTTGTAGGGGGAGGCTGGGAATTTCCTACTGCTTATCAGTGCCTCCCCCCTTGACTAGTTTAAAAGCTTGCCAATGAAGCATTTAAACCAATTGCCCAAAAGACTTGTTCCCTTCCTGGACAGATGCAGACCATCCTGCCAGCATAGGCTGGTATCCCTCCAGGTGGAACCCCAGTCCCCAGTGAAGCCAAACCCCTGTGCTCCACACCATTTTTTCAACCATTCATTGAATCGCATGGTGCGAAGTACCCTCGCCTCACCCATGCCATAGACAGGCAACACTTCTGAGAAGGATACTGTGTGTGCTACTTGTCTTAGGCCCCTCCTCAACTCTACAAAGTCCTCCTGTACTATTCTAATCTCATGATGAGCCAAGTCATTCATCCCTAGGTGGACAATGACATCCAGCTCAGTCTCCTGTGCAGCTGTTCTCATGATCCTCAGGATGCGCTTCCTGTCTCTATAAGCCATGGCACCAGGCAGGCACCTTACTTCAGCTTTCCCTGCTCCCCCCAGTTCTATCCCCCTAATAATTGATTCCCCCACCAGGAGCTGCTTCCTTTCCCTGTGGAGTCCTCTGCCTCTTTCCTGTGGGCCTCTCTTGTGACCATTGTCCACAACCTCCTTAGTCTCCTCTGCGGGTGCATCCATAGGGGAACTATGCTCCACCAGAATGGTGTATGGATTGTGGAGTGGTACAACTGACTGGTGTGCCTCTGTTCCACCACCATCCCCCCTCCCTGAGCCCACTGTGGTCCTACTGCTGCACTTTCTTGGCACTCTCTGAGGCAGTGGCAATGGCCCTAGTACTCCCTGGGTGGGAGAGGTTCCCTTACTACTGCCCAGTGTGGCCTGAAGATAGGCAATCTCCTCCCTCAGGGCAGAGAGTTGCCTGCAAATAGGAAAGCATCGGAGCCTCCAGAAAGGCTCCCAGAAGACTGCTGCCCCACAGCTCGTACATTGCACTACTCCCGTCATGTCTGTCTAGCTTCCTGTTTATCCTGTGCAAGGTTTTATTTAATCTTTTTATCTTGTCTTTTTCTCTCTGTCCTTCCAGTTATTGTTATGTTATATATAAATATACATGTAATGTGTACGCTTATATTATCAGTGCAGTGTTCAGGAAAGGATATGACAGTGGTATGCACCTTCTCCTTTTGAGGAAATGATGTCAGAACCCCTGGTATAAAGGAAATGGTATTGGGGTGGGTGGGTGAGGTGAAGGGGGGGATATGGGCTCAAACTGTGCCCTCTCGAAACAATCAGCTGAAATCTCTGACCCACCACTACAATGAGTGTTGACCTTCCTGTCAGCAAGACAACCTACACAACAATTTAACAGAGAAATTACCCTGCTAAACAAACAGAGAAAAATCAAACAGCTGAGTCAAAGGTAAATCTCCCCAGCCTCAGTACAGCCTGGTGATTTGTGCTGTGGAAACAATCACCCCCTAAACAAGTCAGCTGTGCACCAGGAAAGAAACAGTAAACAGTTTTTCAATCCCTCTGAGTTTAAACTCCCAATCTCAAAAGCAGTACTGAAATACTCCACACAGAAACCCTTGACTGACTAGTGTCACACCTGTGATGTAAGCAGGCATTTTTTTGAAGATAGTCTGATCTGTCTGGGTTGAATACACAGTCCCTCCACTGAACCCAGGAATAATAATTAAATCAAACATCAGCCAAAGTACAATTCCAAAAGGTGTAAAAATATCCTTTTTAATACTAGGTCTCTACTCCAGTGATCTAACACAGTGAAAAGCAACTTCAGTAGTAGTTTACTCCCTCTGCTTACCAAATTAACACTCTTGAAATTGAATCCTGCAAGCCTCTTCTTAATTCAAATAAGCAACAATGAAAGTATCAGTAAAACTATTTCAAACCTTCCTCACAGGTCCCAATCAATATTATGCATTTCCAGGCTCCCAGTTCTGAAAAATGAGTATGATTGTGTTCTCTGCAGTACAGCAAAGTCTTCCAGCCTTTTCCACCAAAGAGCCAAGGCTTGTCTGAGGTTTTTCCCTAAGGTGGTGTCTGAATTCACCCTAAACCAAATAGTTGAACTCCCTGTCTACTACCCAGTTCATTCGAATAGGGGAGAGACTCTCCACACATTGGACATACATAGGATACTGAGATATTACGTCCACTGGACCAAAGAATATAGAAAGTCTGACCAGCTTTTTGTCTCCTTGTCCCCAAATCCTTGGGTTTGGCAGTCTCTAAGCAGTGCCTAACCAAGTGGCTCTCCAACTGCATCCACTTCTGTTATCAGAAGTACAACAAACCTCTTCCAAGGAAGGTCAGAGATCACTCAACTAGGGGTAGGGGTACCTCTACAGCTTTCCTCAGGAATGTTTCTACAGCTGGAGTTTGGTCCATACCTTCATAAAGCATTACAGTCTGGTCATTACGTCTAAGTGTAGGACCAGGTTTGACTTCACCGTACTGAAGGGCCTACTGTCTTAGGCCAATCCTGGTCTGTTTTTCAGTTGCCCCTCCTCCCCTGATTCTCTTGGTCTCTCTGAGAATGGCTGCTTAGGATTCAATCCTATATGTTATGACCTACTGCAGGAACTCTCTTGAAGTAGGATAGTGCAGTTACATAAGAACTTACTCTAACAGTAGATCTTTGAGAGAGGTTCCTGCAGTGTCACCTTTTCCTTCCCTCCTTCCCACAGTTTCTGCATTTTTTCAGCTTGTGACTGCTTTTTTATTTTGTCCTGATCATATCTTTGCATTCTGTACTTGATCGTTATCATTGCTATGTTATTTACACTGTGCTCTCCTGGGTCGTGCCCGAAAATAGGCAGGTTTATTTTGCCTAGTGCACTTACCCAGTTCTCAAAAGCAAATAAATAAATAAATTATTTTGAACTAGGCTCCAGGATTTCCATCCTTTCTTCTGTCTCATCCTCCTTGGACCTCCAGTGGGAGAACTGGAAGGTGGGCCTGGGGACCACTCATTATATAGGGTCACACTGACTTCTGTCATGTGACATCGGGTGGGCAGTCCCCCATCAGACATTGCTAGAAAAGTTTGCTGTATGGTCCTGACATCGGGGGTACAGACCTATGTGTTATATTATGACCCATTGCAGGATCTCTCTCGAAGATTTACGGTTACAGCAAGTTCTCATGTAACTGTATTATCCCAGGTGTTGGGGAGCAGGAACGTATTTGCATTATAAACATTTGGCCATTCAAAGAGGAGGGACATGAGAAGTGCACAGAGGAGGGAATGGACTGACTCCAGGTGTGTGTGAATAGGAAAGTGTCTATTATAAACTTTTGGTTATTTAGAGAGGAGGGACATGATATGTGCACAGAGGAGGGACTGGACTGTATTTAAGCCTTGGAAGTGATGATGGGCCAAGTGATGTTTTAAGGGTGATAGTGAATCAATCACTTTAATACAATGCATTTCCATTAAAATGTTCAAGGCACAGTACAGTATTTTAAACTGCAGAAAACTGTACTTTAAAATAAGGAGGCAGTATAGTGCAGTGGTTTGACACTGAGCTGCAAACCTGGAGACCTGGGTTTGAATCCCACAGCCATTACTTGCATACTGTGTGACCCTGAGCAAGTCGCTTAACTTCCTTTTGCTCCAAGGTCACACCTGTAAACAAGCTTCAGCTTAGTGTGTTTCTTCTGGCAAAATAAAATATATATTATCATAATGAGAGGAGAAGCCAGGCAGAAAACGGTTTCAGCTGCAGAGGAATCTAGGAAGTGACAAACTGTCATAGAATCATAGAAGTCTGATGGCAAAAAAGGACCCTTCTAGCTCATCTAGGCTTCCCAACCCTCCCTTTTCATATACCCCACACAACTATGTGCTGTTGCAAATATGTTATTAAATTGATAAATTACTTTATTTTTATCTCAGTGGGAAAAACTCAGACCATGCCAGTTAGACCTGGAGAATTGGGCACAGATGGAAGTAAACTCTTGAAGAGCTGCTCCTCTGTGAATGCCCAATTGGAAATGGAAGACACAGTAAAGTACCTTGGTGTCTAACTTGATTAAGAGGTCACTCTCAGATGCACACTGAGTATGCTCTACAGGCTCAAATCCTACCTTATTAATGAAGCTTGTCTGTCTGTCTGTTGCCAGCAGTGTCCTCCTCCCTATGCTAGTGACACATATAGAAACATCGAATGTCATTGCAGAAAACTGCCATGCAGCCTATCCAGTCTGCCGAATCCTACCTAGTACTTGAGTGTTGCCTATAATTACCATCCATCCTTTTTCAAATAAAATCCATACAATCTATTGCTCTTACACTGTACCTGCCCCCCTCCCCAGTTTGACTCCCCCACTGTTTTTGTGCATACTACTTCTTTGGGGAATTTGTTCCATCTGTTCACCGCTCTTCAGTGAAAAAGTGCTTTTGGAAATGCCTCTTAAATCTTACTCCAGCTGGTTTCAGAGGATTCCCCCTTGTGTTTGTGTTGATGCTTAAAGTAAACCATTTGTTCCAGTTTACCCCATTAATCCCATGGAGCTGCTTATATGTGTCTATCATGTCCCCAATTTTTCTGCTGTTGAGCATTCATCCAAATGTTCACTTGTTTCCCCTGTATGTTCTATTGTCTAATTGCCTCTGTCACAACCCCCAGGGTCTTACCAGAAAATAGGTAGCCTTACTGTCTAGTGTGCTTACACAGTCAACAAAAGCTAAATAAATAAACCTGCAGGGAAACAGCACTGATGATTCTTGACTTTATTTTCTGAACTGTGCTCAGTGTTTTGTCATTTTATGTCACCCTCAAAAGAACCTTTGTTTAGATCTTGTACCTCCAGTTACAAGATTTACAGCAGTCACATTGACATGGTTTGTGTTTGCCAACTGGGCCTGTCTCACAGTATGAGGACTTATGATATTTACCAGAGATTTAAACAGGCTAGAAGCAGATGCCAAAAGAAGGCTCTTAAAGGCATCATCACTGTCGCAGCCATGGAAGCTGCTGCCAAGGCTGTGGTCTCCTATCCAGCTTCTCACTGAACAGCTGCTGCTGCCAAGTCTTCCCAGCATTTGTCAAACCTTTCATCTACACGATCATCAAGGTCAAAGAACACAGACAAAGAAAAGTTGTTGAATCACCACAAGTAGGGGGACAAGGCTCCTGCTTCACCAATGAAGTTGCAGTCTCTGTTAAAGGAGAACAATTCCCCATCATCTCATGCTCCAGCAGTGAAAACTACCGCCCCACCCAATCATCGATGAAATATTATGGTCAGGGGCTGCCTTTGCTGTACCTACTTTGGACATTCTGCAACCTGTATTAATGTGTTTTACCCCATCAGTGGTGGTGGCAGCCTTGGGCCCTTTTCAGGGTGCCATCAGCTCTCAGGTCATACTACCATCTAGAGGAAGTGGAAAGGCAGCACACTTCAGAGTTTGTTGAAAAGTCAATCTTTGACTTGCAGGACCTTTCCTTGGATGAATTCCTACATATTAAATCCTTTACACAGAGTAACTTGTCTCAAGTCAGCCCCAGGAAAAATACCTTGCTCAATCATTATGAGATTCCTTCATTATGCAGCTAAAGGAAAGTTCTGTCGGCAGCCAAACTTTGATGAATGAAGAATCTATGGTAATTGATAAAACCAACAATGAAGTAATAATTAGCACTGACAGGGAAGGTTCTCAAGGGCTGATAAATGAAACCCTGGTCAGTGAAGTGTCTATGATAGCAGACAAGATCAATAATGAAGTGATAATCAACATAGAGGATTCATCAGAAGATGAAGCTGAACTTATTATGCTACCAAGCTCTGAGTGTAGGGAGAATAGCATTTGTAGAGAACAGAGGCTGACGTACCCTGAACTTTGGAAAAGAGGAGAAGCACAAGAGATGAGAGTCCAGTGTGACAAAAAAAAAACAACTAAGGAACAAAAGAAAAGGTAGGTCACAATAAGTCAAAGAACAATAAAGATAAAAAGCAAAATTAGAAGAAAAGATTGAGATGCAAAGGGAGAAGCAGAGGAAAGATGTTAATGAGGAAATGAAGGAGTTAGATATAGGAATTAAGGATGGAAAGTAAATACAAATATAATAAAAAAGATCTAAAAAAGAGATTAAGAACAAAATAAAACTGTAAAAAAGAAGTAACAAAAAAGCAGAGATAGGACCCGTATAAGGAAAGGAAGAAGAGAAGGAGCTAGAATGAAACAAAAAGAGAGAATTGAAGTGAGGAAAGAGAAAAAAAAGAAGTAGGAGAAGAACAAATAAAAAGGCAGGAATCTGATAAAGAGAAATTTAGGAATTAAAAAAAAAAGACTTTAGAGTCAGACTTTGTGATTCCATTGTACAAAGTGATCTGTATTCCTGGAGAGACTGAGGAAATGTTTTATAACATGGTCCAGAGTATACTTTCAGATATATTTGATGGGTATAGACATGTAAAGAACCATGTCAGTATAATAAGGCTAATACCCAATTTAGAACTGGTACTAATGGTCCCAGACCAATATTACCTGACAAGGGCAATTTGGATGAAAATGCCTGTAATTAAGAAATTGGCATAGAAATAGGGGAAGTTAGTTCTTTGGGAACACTTTTTCCTGAATACTACAGTATGCAAACAAAATGGATATGAGGAAAAAGGAACAACTGAGCTTGACAATTGTTGGGTTAAAACAACTTAAAGGTGAAAAAAAGGGAAATTTAAAGAACAGATTGGCCAATACATTTAGCATTTTACTGAACAGACATGTCAATGCCCATGAGATTTTTTAAAGCAATCAGATGGGAAAAAGATGGTCAGATCTCGGTATTGCTGTATGAAGGTATGCTCTTTGAAGAAATTAAAGTAAAATTAGCAGTACTGGATAATTTAGAAATTCATATAATTATTGAAAACTGTAAGGACAAAGAAATAATGGTTAGGGAAAATGATAAAAATATGCTGGACGATTGGGAAAGCATGGTGGAAACTGCTAATAGGTACGAAAATCTAACAGAAACAGAATTATGACATACTGAACTACAAAAACAAGGAGGGAGGTCACATGGCAACACCTGTAAATCAAGGAAAATTCTATCATGCAACATTTCAGGAATAGGGGATAAATTTGCAGACCCTGAATTGGAAGGATATCTGAATATGTTTGAATTCATATGTATCCAGGAAACATGGAACAAAGAGGTAGTTTATTTAAATGAATACACAGCATATAGCAAAGAAGCCAAAAAATGTAAACAAAAACTGGAAGTAGTATGGGAGGAGTGTCAATCTTCTGCAAATTAACAATAATATACTGACTTCAGAAATCAAAGAAGACAGTGAGGATATACTGATTGTTAAAACAATATATGATGGAAAACAAAAATTAATAATAAAAAAACATTATGTGAGACCTGCACAGGGAAAAATATCAAAAGAAGTCTGGTTAGAGAGGTTAGGGAGACTTTGGATGACTTAACGGAGAGGTACCCCCTGGCAAGCCTAATTGTATTGGGTGATTTTAATGCTAGGGTTAGGCATCTACTAGGAATCACAGAAGAAATTCAAAATTAACTGACATTGGTTCCAACTAATGGAGGTAAAGGTAGCTAGAGAATCAAGGGATAGTAAGTGTAACAAGAGAGGGAGGGATTTAATAGACTCGTTACGAACAAGACAACTACTGTTATTAAATGGGAGGACAAAAAAGATGAAGAGGGGAATTATTCATATCTGGGAGCTAATGGCACAGTCATATATCTTGTCTGGGTCAGCAGAGATATCCTGAAAGATTGGCAAGGGCTAGAAAAGATAACCAAAAGCTGAATCACCACATAATACTGTGAAATTTGAAATTAACAATGAGGAAATAATTAACATCAATAACAACAATGATAGAAACAAAGAGGATGTAATACTGAAGGTGATCAGGAAAAATTGCATAGGATTGGCCCTGACAGACAGAAGTGGTTTTGTTAAGACATTAGAGACATATGGGATTTTAGAAGATATCAGACTGGTACTCGACAACAAATCTAATGCCTTAATAATAGCAGGATATGAACATATAACAAAAAGAGTGTCTAGGACCATTAGGAAAGAAATAACCATTAATATCAAAAAGGGGAAAAATAGTTTAATAAATCTTGCAGAATGGCTAAAAAACAGTTAAGAAAACACCTCAGAGTATTAAAACTAAACCCAACTGTTAATAATATGATGAATGACTTAAGACAGAGTTATAGAAAGATATTACATTTCAACAGAGGAAAATATATTGAAGAGCTATGGACAGAAATAAGAAAAGAAGTAGAGGAAATAAATAGTAAAAAATATTAGACTATAGTGGGCAGATGAATGAAAAGTTCCCAAGAAGAATTAGAACACAACATAGTTGGGTCACACATTTAAAAAACATGTTTCTCAACAGTAACTCAGATTATATTGAAAGGCTTAAAGAAACAGGTGAAAAATTGGTAGGTGGAAAGAAGAAGAATCAGCATTTATATAGCGTTTTTTATACACAGTATCCCAAAGCGCTTTACAAACAATGCAAGACTGATAGTGAAGTGACTGAATGTGTGGTGTGGCTATATCGCATATCATCACCCACAAACAGCCTGGATAATTGCATGAACCGGGTTATGGGAAAGGGAATGTTGGCCAGGACACCAGAAATGTTCCCTGCTCTTTGCGAAGAGTGCCCTGGGTTCTTTTACTTCCACCTGGACACCCACCAGGACAACACCAGGATGGGCAGAAGGGACCTCGGTTTAACATCTCATCTGAAGGATGGCATACCCCAGCAGTACAGCACCCCACTGCACTCAGATGCCAGCGATTTTTAGGTGCAAGTCCAATCCTGGTGTGGGACGAGAACCCATGACCTTCTGGTCCAGAGGCAGATGTGCTACCAACTGAGCCATGCTGACACTTGAAAGAAAATGAATCAGTTTGTACATAGATTCATTTTCAGCTCATAAAGCACTGGGACCAGATGGTGTCCCATCTGATGTTGTTAGCAAACTAAAAGAATTATGGTTACCCTTTCTCTATAGAGTGTTTAATTACACAAGAGTAACAGGAGTAATACTCGACAGCTGGAGAAATAGTATAATAGTCCCACTATATAAAAAAGGTGATAAACAGATCCGAGTTGTTACAGGCCAATAAGCCTTAATGACTGTTTGGCCAAAATTTTAACTTCTACAGTATTATAAATAACAGAATAACTACTTGGGTTAAAGAAAACCACATCTTGGATGAGGTACGAGCTGGTTTTTGAGCTCAGTACTCCACCATTGATCAATCATTTGTACTGGTGTATTTGGTACATAAATACAAAACTATAAAACAGCAAAAATTATATTATGCATTTTTAGATCTGAAAGCAGCATTTGACAGAATAAACAGGGTATTGTTATGGGAAAGACTGGAGAAATTAAGAATGGAGAAATCAACAATTGACATGCTACAAGGACTATATACAAACAATTCAGTGGGCTGGATATTCAGACTGCGCCGGGCTGTGGTGCAAGCCTGTGCGCAGTGCAACTGGGCAGCATTAGGGCATGGACTGGGTGATATTCAATGTTGCTGCATCATTGCTCAGCACCATTGAATATGGCACAGAGGGCACACACACTGTGCACGGCGCAGTGGCACTGCGCCAGTGCAAGACACAGAAAAGGAGCAGGGGGATGCTCCAGTGCAAGTGCAGTTGTGCTAGGCACATGACTCGTGATATTCAGTATGGGACATGCAAATGAGGCCATAATGCATGCAAGGCACAAATGGGGCCATTTGCATGTCATGTCTCAAAGCTGGCACAGAACAAGACCGAGCCCCCTTGCTCAAATAGACCCTCATTTCACCCAAGACTGGTCAAGACAAAAGAGGTCCTAACTCTTCTAAGGGCTCTGAAAGTCAAAGGCTCAGGAGGACCTGATGGGATCAATCCCAGGCTACTAAACGAAGGAGCCCAATCCCTCACCACACCCATGACATGGCTGATCAATAGATCCCTAATTGAAGGAACTGTTCCGGACCAGTGGAAACAGTCAAGTGTGGTCCCTATCCATAAGGGTGGCTAGAGAGAATACATAAGCAACTATAGGCCCATCCCCCTGCTCTGCACCCTTGCAAAACTGCAAGAAAGGCTAGTATACAGCCAACTCCACAAATACCTGGAGCTCCATCAGCTCCTAGCCCCCTCCCAGCATGGTTTTTGACAGAACCATGGAACTGACATTGCCCTCACCAACCTCACAGTTGATGTACTCAGAGCAATGGACACTGGGAAGCTGACGGATGCAGTTTTTATCGATCTGTCCAAGGCACTCAACCTTGTGGACCACGACCTGAAGCTAATAAAGCTAGACAAAATCGGTCTAGACCCTCTTGCCCTCAAGTGGTTTGAGAGCTATCTATCTGGCCGCACACAGAGGGTCATTTGGAAGGATGCGCTGTCTGACCCACTACCCATAAAGGAGGGAGTACCACAGGGCTCAATCCTCAGTCCCCTCCTGTTCTCTCTGTTCACCAATGACCTAAACCTCCACTGCAGGGGTAGCTCGGTTGCTCAATATGCGGATGACACAGTAATCTACCGCTCCTTGGATAATCTGTCTACGGTAGGGCCTCTCCTCCAAGCAGACCTCACAACCCTTGAGGCCTGGCATATATCAAACAGAATGGTTCACCTTCAAGACCCACACTGACCAAGTAACCAGGACCATCCATGGCAAACTTGTGACCTTGTACCAGTTAAAAGACCAGCTTTTCCTGAAATCTAGACTAGTAATTGCCTCTAGTGTCCTGCTCCCTACACTTACCTATGCTGCCCCAGTATTACAGGGCCTGTCCAAGCAGGAGTTCAACGAGCTACAGATTCTGTACAGCAAGGTAGCTCAGTTTGCAACTCATGGTCACTCTAGAAGCCACCACTGTGATACGTTGGCCCAACTGCAGTGGCAGTCGTTCGCTTCTCGGCTACAGTACCCCCTGCTCTGTCTGGCATTTAAGTTACTCAGCCCAGCAGCTCCTCCCAGCCTAGAAGGAATGATCACTCCCAAACACAACCCTTGGAGGCTTAGGACCTCAGGTCAGACTCTACTGGAAATTCCTAGGGTTAGGACTAATACTGGTGGCAAATCCTTCTCCTACATTGCCCCCCACCTGTGGAACAAACTTCCACCATCAGTACAGGAAGCCCTTTCTCTTCTGAACTTTCATAGTCAGCTCAAGGCCCACATGACTGAGACCACCATCTGTCACTGTCAGGGCACCTGATAGCTCTCCCCTCCCACAAACCAACGCCAACCCTTCACTTGTTCACCACTGCTCGCCACATGCCTTATGTCTCCCTCATAGACCTCAAGGCTAGGTTTTTACCATGCAATTCACAGCTTGCTTATCTAAATGACTTTGAAAAATTGTTATTAGTGTGTATCCTGTTTAATTGTCTGCACTTACTCTGTAACCAATTACATCTGTGTTTCTCACCCTGTAATGTTATCTCTGGGTCGCCCCTGAAAAAGGGACCTTCAGGGCTCAATGGGCATACCCGGTCATCAAAATATAATAAATAAATAAATAAAATGAAGGCTCCATTTGCATGTGAGGCACTGATCCAGGGCGACTTGCACCTGGTGCCCTGCCAGACTGCAGCCGTTGGGGATCGACACCCTGCAGTCCCATTGCTGTCCCCCGCTCCTGTACACCTGACTGTGGGCATCCATAAATAAATGATCCCTGGTGGTCCAGTGGTTACCCTCCCACTGCCCGATCACAGGCATAAGTTACATTAAGATCCCTGGTGGTCCAGTGGTTACCCCCCCACCGCCCGATCACAGGCATAAGTTAAAATAAGATCTCTGATGGTCCAGTGGTTAACCTCCACCAAAGCCCAATCACAGGCATAAGTTAAAATAAGATCCCTGGTGGTCCGGTGGTTATCCCCCCCACTGCCCGATCATGGGCATAAGTTAAATTAAGATCCCTGGTGGTCCAGTGGTTACACCCCCACTGCCCGATTGCGGGCATAAGTTAAAATGAGATCCCTGGTGGTCCAGTGGTTAACCCCCCACCACTCAATCATGGGCGTAAGTTAAATTAAGATCCCTGGTGGTCCAGTGGCTACTCCCCTCCCTGCCCAATCATAGGCATAAGTAAATTTAAGATCCCTGGTGGTCCAGTGATACCCCTCCCCACCCGCCCACAGAGGACCCCGTCACCCAGCACCCCGCCATCATCGGCGGGTGGTAGCACTCACTTACATGTCACCCAGCTGCCTCTGAATGACAGCATATAGTATGGTTCAGATGTTTCATTGGTTCACTGCGTGGACCAATGGGCATGCAGACCATACTGTGCTACACAGGCCCAATATGTGAATGAATGTGTTCATGAATTCATTTAATGCAGGGTTGCACCAGCATATGCGCTGCACATCCTGGGCTGAATATCGGGACGTGCCACATATGCATGGGCACACCCCCTGCCATTGTGCCACATACATTACCGATGCACCCCGGTGCATCGGGAGTTGCGCAGTGCAACTTGCCTCTCTGAATATCGCACTGGGGCGCATAAGTGGATTGCGCATGGCACAACCCTGTTGAGCCATGCGCAACTCCTTTGAATAGCCAGGCCAGTATGTATAAGATTTAATGCAGTGGGAGAGCTAAGTAACAAATCTGAAGCAAATATAGGGGTAAAACAAAGCTGTACTATTTCACAGATGTTATTTAATATCTTTTTTGAAATAGTCTTTAAAAACCTATGTAATGAAGAGTTTCACTTACCAAAAATAGGGGAAAAAATATCTGTATTTATCCTACACAGATGACGTGGCACTAATATCAACAAGTGCACTTGGTCGGAGAAGGATGTTGAACCAGTTCCATCTGGAATGTGAGAGGGTCAATTTGCAAATCAGTTATGACAAAACAAGAGTGTTGGTATTTGGAGGGAATAATAGGAATTACACATATTATATTAAGAACACTAGATAAGAGGTGGTAAAATAATTTTGCTACCTGGGAATCACAGTTTCACTGGATGGATCTTGGAGAAGTCATGTAGCACAGATGGAAAAAAATGTAAAAAAATGTTGCCCTCGTAATAAAATCTTTCTCACACAAGCATGGCACTAAATCTGTCAAAGGTAACCTAATGGTTATTAATGCTAAAATAAGAAGTCAGCTACTATTTGGAGCAGAAATATGGGGGATATACCTGAAAAAAAAATATATATATAGCCTCATTTAAATAGGTTCTATAAACATTTGATGGGACTACCAAAGGGGACATCCTCAGCCTTAGTTAGGGCAGAATTAGGACAATTACCAGTAGTGTCAAATAAAACAGAGCGGGGTGAGATACTGGATTAAGGCCTTTGCTATGAGTAACTCTAGATTACCTCGGATATGCATAGATGAAGCAATAAACTATAAAGGTCAGAACCTGCTTTTTCCCGGCATATCAGTTGTTGAGAATATTATCAAACCCCATGGGCTGTTATGTTGTATTTATGATACATTTAGAGTTCCACTTGATCGAATGAATAATGAAATCTCAGTAAGGATTAAGGATACTTATAATCAAAAGGACACAGAGACATGTCGACTATATAAAATATGCAAATGGGTGTGTAAAAACAAAAGAGATCACAGGCTGGAATCATATCTAACAATACTGAAAACCCCCTGTCAAAGAAAAACAATATCTCGATTCAGGTTTGGATGTAACAACAGTAATTGGTGAAATGAGATTTATAATAAGAGGAAGAAAATAAATGGAGAGAAAGGGAAATGTAAAAGTGTGATGGGAAAGGCCGCTCTAACACATTTATTGATTTTATGTCCTTTATATTCTCCCAACCCTTAGCAAGCTCCTTGAAAAGGTAGTGGCTGAGCAGCTTTCGGAATATATCCCCTCTCATGAACTTCTGTCCCCAGCCCAGCATGGCTTTCGTAAGGGACACAGCACCACCACAGACTTAACCTCGGTTACATCAAGTATCCGGACAGCCATGGACCAGGACAAACTCTCTGGTGCAATATTTATCGACCTGTCCAAAGCCTTTGACCTTGTTGACCACAAACTGCTTGGTGCACAGTTGTGGTCACTTGGCCTCTCCCCCCATGCCATGAAATGGCTAATGGGTTATCTACATGGCAGAAAGCAGCATACCTGCTTCAATAAAGTCCTCTATGAGCCCCTACCGGTGATCTCCAGATTGTGCCTCAAGGCTCGGTACTGTTCCCTCCTCTTCTCCCTCTTCATCAATCAACTACCCATGGTTACTACCAGCTGTAGCACCACCACGTATGCAGATGATCTGGTAATCCTGGCTCACTCCCAGAATGCCACTACCCTAAACCAGAACCTGACCGATGACTTTAACAGGGTATTGTCATGGGTTACTAGTCACAAGCTGGTCCTGAATCTGAAAAAGACACAGGCTATGCTCTTTGACTCAATGGCTAAAATCAAAGCCTCATCGGCCTGCTTACACATCACCAGTGTAGATGGATCCTCACTACCCATAGTGAGCTCCATCAAATATCTGGGGGTAACACTTGATCCCCAACTTGACATGGGTAATCATATCCTTAACATCTGCAGGGCGGCAAACTGCAAACTGGGTCTGACCTATAGGGCCAAGTATAACCTTACACTGGCAGCCAGCTTGCCCTAGCGAAGGGTTTGCTCCTTCCTCCTCAGCTATGGGCTGCACTTTATTTGCTACTCTCCAAAGACACATCTCACCCGTGGTACACTGCTTACAATAACATTTGTCATTTTGCCTTGGCTGCCCCCCAACTCACCCACCATTGTGAGCTATATGAGAAACTCTGCTGGCTCTCATCAGCTAGATACCTTGATTTTGGTTTGGGATGCCTCTCTGGGAAAGTGATCAGAACTAGCTCCCCACAGGTGCTGGCCCGGCTTCTGCCTAAACTGAATCCCACCCCCTACCAACTTAGGGCTCTCACATCAGGGATGCTCAAAGTCCCTCCTACCCGGACCCTCATGGGGGATCGGGACTTTGCCATAAGTGCGCCTAGACTCTGGAATTGGCTGCCTGTGGATATCCGAACTGCCCCTTCTATCTGAGTTTTCAAATTCCTGTGGGGTTTTCAAAACTAGCATCAGAGTGTGACTGCCCCAAACCTCCCTAGAGTAAAGTGTCAAATTGTTTTGTCTGAACTTCCCAGGGTGTCTCCATTGAATTCCTGGAGATATTTTCCCACTGTATCAATGACTTCTGACTACTCCTGCCTAAAAGCCTTGGGCATTTTACACCCATTATTGCTCCACGGTCATAGGCTAACCATGACATATTGCACCTTGGTCACTTGGTAGAAACTTGCTACCAAGTGTTTCTGTTTCTGTCTAACATGTGCATATGTAGAAAAATGTGATGAGCTGTATATACCTGTCCGCGATCCAACTAGCCTAGGGGGTGTATACGACAATGTTATAAGTTATATTATGACCAATCCAGTCCTTGAGCTATGCTCCACTCCTATGTATGATGACCTGTATATAGCTGTCAGTTGAACTAGCTAGTCTAGAGTGTATAATCTGAAATGTGCTTACTACTATATGTTTTCCCTAGCATCAAATGACGTATTTCCCACGTTTGTTTACTGTGACAAAAAACTGTACTCTCTTTGCCATGTCTCTTTGACTGTTGTTCCTCATGTTGTATTCTCCCGGGTCGTTCCTGAAAATAGGCATAATACTTGTCTAGTGTACTTACCCCGTAAACAAAAGCTAAATAAATAAATAAATATGAAAGAGACAGGAAAAGATTATTAGGATAATACTTTAAGTATTCAGAATAAGAACCATATCATATGACCACATACCTATTAAAATAAAACAGTGAGCAGGTGCTAACTCATGTGGCCTCCCTCCTTGAAATAATTGACAAGAAACAATATAATATCACCATAAGTAGTGAGAAGCCTCATTGAAAGTTCTGCAGTGATATCAATATGATTAATGGTAAGTCAAAAGAACTTATTGTTTTATGACTAAAATCTGACACACCACACTAAATATCATATAAATGTTATGAATGTGAGTATTAATTAACTAAGGAGAACCAAAAGTCGAGTGGATTTTAATATTAGGAGAAAGAGATGCTATCAATGCTAAGAAATGTGGTTGATTGTCACGGAAAATTGTTTAGGTCTAGAATGTAATTAGAAATGTGAAAGTGCAGTATGTAAATTTGGAAATATTTTAAATGTCTATTTTGTATGATTATTTTGTAATGGCTTTTAAAAAACTGAACAATAAACGAATAACTAACTGTCGGCATCCTGGTGCAAGAAAGTGGTTCAGTAGGAGGAGCACAGGTTTTGGATTGATCAGGACTACACTGCTGCTCCCCATTTACGTGCTGTCAGACAGGTGTGTATTAAATTGCAGACACCTTTGCCTGCAAAATTCAGAGTTCACTATACACACAGCACCACACTGTACCATTAGTGGCAAAAGATCAATTAGACATGCATGCAAGGGAAATAAATATCCCTTCCCCCTCCCCCCCAATAAACAGACCCAGTGGAGAGGTCTTGCAGCAACAAAAGCACTGGGAGGTGGTTCTGTGTCTTCCTTCTATGGAAGTGGCCAGAAAACTGGTACTAGGCACTGCAGATTATCATAGGCATTTTAAAACATTTCCAGCATGTCCCAAAACACTTTGCCTCGATAGGTTGGAGTAATATTTGGCTAACATGAGCATTCTGATTGATTATCTTGGAACTTTGTCATTGGTTCAGATGCCTCTTATTCTACTCAAACCTAAATTATATTATGCGTTTATTTCATCCAGGAAGTGGGCTCTGATAAATTATGTGTGTCTGGGGGGAGTTGCACAGACCCACATTATTTGAAGCCGAGGATGGTCAGGTGATGATTCCAGCTCAGCATCACCCAGAATTGGTGTCATGACTTGTAGAGTACTGCTCTTTAATGGATGGGTGTAAATAATTTTCATGATGAATCCAATATGCCAGGATTCTCAAGGGTTCTTTGGGAATGGGGAGAGTCCATTGGAGAATATACAAGTGTCTTAGGTTGGGTGAGCGGTGAGGTTTTTTTCACAGACTGGGACTGGGTTGGGAGGGTTTGGTGAGATAGAAGTTGGGAGTTATTTTTCACAAACTAGTTTCAAGAAGGCGGTATTTCTCACAAACTAGAATCGGGCTGTAAGGGTTTGGCAAGCTAGGAGTGGGGAGGTATTTAGTCCCAAACAGAGATTTGGCTCGAATAACTTAGTGAGCTGTTAGCAGGGCAGTATTTTTGTCAGAAATGGGGATCAGGCTGAGACGGTTTATTGAGCTGGAAATTGAGAGATTTTTTTTGTCACATTTGGAGAGTGGGCTTGGAAGGGTTTTGAAAGCTGATAGCTGGGAGGTATTTTTCATAAACTGGGAGCAGCCTGGAAGGGTTTGGTGAGCTATTGGTGGAGAGGTGTTTTTCAGAATCAGAAATATAAGTGACAATATAAAAGTATGGCAAATCTTCCTCACATGACCCAGGCAATATTGTGCCTTTTTCCAGGCTCTCAGTTCCCAAATATGAGTATGCTTTCTTCCCAGCAGTACAGCAAATTGCATCAGCCTTCACCTTCAGCAGTTAAGGCCTATCTGTTTGAACTCTGTTTGTGTGGATTATACAGACAGCTCAGTTCTGGAAAACTCCACCCGAAGCAATTGTCTGACAACACCTGTGATGTAAGCAGACCTTTCTGTGAAGACAGACTACTTTGTCTGGAATGAATACACAAGCACTCCACTGGACCCAGGAATTTAAAATTAAATCAGTCTTCAGCCACCAGTACAATCCTAAATATCTGTTGCAAACATATCACTAAAATACTAACTCACTACACCAGCCAGCAGTCCACAGGAAAAAGCAATTTCAGTAGTATTTCACTCCCTCTGAATATAAAAGTAATCTTCAAATGGATACCTTCATGTCAGAGGTGGGTGGGAGATGTCTTTTATTGGTCAGTATCTTTAAGTGCTAATCTGTTCAGAGAGGATGGTGTATACATGGAACAGACTGCCTGTGTAAGTGAAGGGCGAGGTACTATAAATTAGTTAATAAATGGCTGGGACTGGTACAGTACAGAGGGCTGTGTCTCTGAGCCCTAATCTGTTCATTATAGAGAGGATGGTGTAGAGATGGAACAGACTGCCTGTAAAAGTGATGGGTGAGGTACTATAAATGGGTTAATGAATGGCTGGGACCAGTACAGTACAGAGGGCTGTATCTCTGAGGACTAATCTGTTCATTACAGAGAGGATGGTGTAGACGTGGAACAGACTGCCTGTGTAAGTGATGGGTGAGGTACTATAAATGGGTTAATGAATGGCTGGGACTGGTACAGTGCAGAGGGCTGTATCTCTGAGCACTAATCTGTACATTATAGAGAGGATGGTGTAGAGATGGAACAGACTGCCTGTATAAGTGATGGGTGAGGTACTATAAATGGGTTAATGAATGGCTGGGACCGGTACAGTACAGAGGGCTGTATCTCTGAGCACTAATCTGTTCATTACAGAGAGGAAGGTGTAGACATGGAACAGACTCCCTGTGTAAGTGATGGATGAGGTACTATAAATGGGTTAATCAATGGCTGAGACTGGTACAGTATAGACGGCTGATAATTCCAAGAGGAGAAGTTCAAGATGTGGAAGTAGGTAGTGAGGGAGAGGGTTTTGCGGTGGGGTACCAATGAAACAGATTGCCTGTGTAAGTGGTGGGTCAGGGACTAGAAACAGCATCATGAATGGCTGGGCAGGTACAATACGGAGGGCTGATAATTCTAAGAGGAAAAGCTAAGGATGTGGAGGAAGGGTGAGAGGGACATGGTTCAGGGTGAGTACCCATGGAACAGATTGCCAGAGTAGGTGGTGGGGGTTGGACTGTAAACACATTCCTGAACAGCTGGGACCATTACAGTCTAGAGTGTTGACAATTCCACGAGGAGAAGCTAAGGATGTGTAGATGGGGAAGGGAGGGTTTGGGGTTGGGTTACACATGGAACAGACTGCCTGTGTAAGTGGTGGATGAGGGACTACAAACAGCTTCATGAATGGTTGGGACAGGTACAATATAGAGAGCTGATAAATCCAAGAGGAAAAGCTAGGGATGTGGAAGTAGGACGAGAGGGACAGGGTTCAGGGGTGGGGTACTCATAGAACAGATTGCCCTTGTGAGTGGTGGGGGAGGGACTATAAACTCATTCCTGAACAGCTGGGACCATTGCAGTATAGAGTACTGACAAGTCCACAAGGAGAAGCTAAAGATGTGGGGACAGGGGGAGGGTTGGTGGGTGGAGTACACATGGAACAGATTGCCTGTGTAAGTGGTGAGGGAAGCACTATAAACACATTCCTGAACAGCAGGGACCTTTACAGTATAGAGTACTGACAATTCCAAGAGAAGAAGCTAGGGATGTGGGGAGAGAGGGAGGTTTAGGTGGGGTATACATTTAACAGATTGCTTGTGTAAGTAGTGGGGAAGGGACTATAAACGGGTTCATGAATGGCTGGGACTGGTATAGTATAGAGGACTGATAATTCCAATATAGGAAGGTTGGGAGGCTGCAAATGAACAGGAGGAAACCCTGCAGGAAAGGAGCTGTAGTGGGAAGCTGGGCAGGATGCAGGAGTGAGGAGATATGCAGACAGGGCAGGTGGCGAGGAGGAGGACTTCCCCAAGTGGGGTACCATGCTCAGAACCTTCTGCAAAGATGGACAGGATGGGAACACTTGGAGGGGGATCAAGCAAAGTTGGCACAAGCTCACCCAGCAATGCTGATGGGATCAGGCCAGGAGCACTTAGAGGGGGACCAAGCAAAGTTGGCACAAGCTCACACAGTGATGCAGTCGGGGGGTAGGCCAGGAACAGTTATGGGGAATCAGGTGAAGTTGGCTCATGCTTACACAGTGATGCAGGCGGCGGTTGGGGGGACATAGGAAACCAGGCAGAAGTACAAGGGATGAAGGGGTACAGGAGGGGGGTCTGAGGAAAGGGTAAAGGGAAAGGGTGGAGAGGGAAAGATGCTGGGTGTGGGCAAAAACCAGGCCAGGTTAGGTGATGGGGAAAAAATGATGAGCAGGGGCAGAATCCAAGTCAGGTTGGAATACAAGGAGGAGGAGTCCAAAGGGGACCAAGCCCTGTGACACAGAACTGGAGACCTGAGGGACAGTCCGAAAGCAGTCAGCATTAGGGTGGCACTCTTGGGGGATTCAATAAATGAGGGAATAAAATGGGGAAGGAAGGGAGCAAAAAACAATGCAGTATGGGTACAGTTCATGCCAGGGATGATGGCACTGGAGGTGAGGCATCATATTCCTTCCTGGGGCAAGCAGTACGATGAAAGGACACATCTGGTGTTTCACCTAGGCACAAATGACTTGGAAGGGAACAGTCTGATGGAGGTACAGGCAAGGTTCAAGGAACATGCTAGGTTCTGTATGAGCAACACTGTTTTTTCTTCTCTGAGGTGTTGCCAGTACCAAGAGTGAGCACACCCAGAAAGGAAAAGATAAGAGCATTCAATAATTGACTACAAGGATGGTGCAGTCGGAAGGGGTTTGGTTGGATAGGTGACTGGGGCTGTACATGGGAGGAGAAGGGGCTGTATGCCCAAGACAGGCTGCACCTGAGCTCTGCAGGGGCAGCTGCACTAAAGAGTAAACTGGGGGACTTCATGGCAAGGAAGTTTAATTTAAACTAAATAGGGGGGGGGGCTATGGACAGGACCATCCTTATGTGAGACAGAGCAGGGAGGCTATCAGCCTCCACCCCAAGCCACAACACTCATCAAGAGAACAGTTAGCAGCAGGGAGGGACGGGATGGGGCTAGATGTTGGAGGGCTTTGGTTGCAAATGCCAGGAGCCTTGGGAACAAAATGGGAGAACTGGAGGCCACCATGGTGGAGGAGAACCTAAACATGGTAGCAGTGAGCAAGACTTGGTGGAATAAACACCACACCTGTGAGACAGTGATCCCAGGGTATTGTTTGTTTAGGAAGGATCGGGAGGGGAAAAAGGGGGGAGGTGGCATTATACATCAGGGAAAAGATTGGGGCCATGGAAGGGCAGGAAGAAGAGGGGGAAACAGAGATAATGTGGGTCAACCTAGACAGGGGATGGGGGAAAACCTGCGCATTGGGGTAGTCTATAGACCTCCTATGCAGGGGGAAGAAGGGAATAGGCACTTTGTAGAATCAGTAGCAAGGATGGCACAGAAAGGGGAAATTGTGCTGTTTGGGGACTTAAACCTTCCAGACATCATCTGGGAGGCCCAGACAGCAGGCTCTGCAAGGAGCAGGGGCATCTTAGAGGCTCTGCAAGGCATATTCCTTCAGCAAAGGGTCAGAGAGCCCACTAGGGGTGGGAATCTGTTGGTCACAGTCCTCACAAATGGTGACAGTGTGGAGGAGGTGGAGGTGGGGGAAGAGCTTGGTACCAGTGACCACAGGGCTGTCAGGTTCAGGGTGAGGGTGAGCAGGGAGAGGAATAGGACAAAAACCAAGGTAATAGACTTCAGGTTGGCTGACTTACACGGAATGAGGAAGGTAGTTAGGGAAGAAATTTCGAGGATAGGGGATGTGCAGGGGGTAGAGGAATTATGGGTAGCCAGCAAGAGAGGGGTACATAAAGCCATGGACTCATGCATAAGAAGAATAAGAAAGAACAGAAGACAGAAAATACCTCTATGGTTCACTAGAGAGGCTGTGTTAGGGGTCAAGCAGAAGATTAGAGCGTTCAAAAGGTACAGGTTGACCCCTCCCCCCTTCTCCCCCTCCCGATCCTTCCTAAACAAACAATACCCTGGGATCACTGTCTCACAGGTGTGGTGTTTATTCCACCCCATAGGGAGACCTATAGGGAAAAAAAAAGGGAGGCAGGGCAAAAGATAAGGAGGCTGCTGAAGAGAGGATAACGAAGCAGGCAAGAAGGGGGGATAAAACCTTCCTCAGGTATGTTGGAGAAAGGAGGAGGGCACAGCAGGGGATTGGAAGGTTAAGGGGGGGAAAGTGGAACGATACTGGAAGGGGATTTTGAAAAAGCAGAGGTATTAAATAGCTATTTCGCTTCAATCTTTATGGAGGAGAGCAAAGGCAGGGGACCAGGATGGGGTGGGAAGGGAGACAGCCAGAATTCACAGCTGACGGAGTAAGGGAAGAGCTAGGTAGACTTAGGGTGGACAAGACAATGGGGCATGACGGAATGTACCCAAGGGTTCTCAAGGAGGTGGGGGATGAGCTGGCACCACATCTGGCGAGGCTGTTTAACTTGTCCTTGTTCACAGCTGTGGTGCCAACAGACTGGAAGAGAGCAGAGGTGGTTGCACTACATAAGGGGGGGAGGATGAAGTCAAAAACTACCGTCCCATTAGTCTCACCTCAGTGGCGGGGAAGGTAATGGAAACATTACTTAAGATCAGGTTGATAATGTACTGATCCCCTACCCCCATGTACAGTGTGCTGGTTTCATCTCCCCCCTTCCCCACCATGTGCACACTTCTAATCCCCCAGGCATATGGTGCTGGGCCCTTCCCCAGCCCCCTCATGTTCAGGGTATTTTTCCTCCCCATGTAGGGATGCTGTTGGTCCCCCCTCAATGCAGGGTTCTGGTCACCTCCAAGGGGCAAGGCACTGGTTCCCCCATATGTGCATGATAGTGGTCCACCCACATGAGTGACGTATTGCTCTCCCCCCAGTACTGGTACTGGTCCCCCCAATGTAATGGTTACTCAGGTGTAGGGGTCTGATCACCCCCCAGGTGCATGGGGAAATGGTCCCCCAAGATGCAGGATACTGGCCCCCTATCAGGGGCAGTGATTGGTCCCCCCCAATCAGGTTCAGAGACTGGCCAATCATCCCTCAAGTAGTGTGTACTGGTCCCAACCCCATTGTCTGGTAACTGCCCCCCCACCATGTACAGTGTACTGGTTGCCAGCTCAGTATCAGCGAACTGATCCCCCTACCCTCTCCCCATGTGCACAGTTCTGGTCCCCCACCGTGCATGGTACTGGGCCCTTCCTCCACCCCCTCATGTTCAGGGTACTGTCCCAGCCCACCTTCCCATAGATGCTGGTGTCTTCCCCCCCAAGCAGGGTTCTGGATCACCCCAACCAGCAGGGTATTTCTCACCCTTCCCCATGTACTGGTAATGGTCCCCCCCAAAACTGACAGGTACTCCCCCGGGTGTGTAGGTGTCTGGTGACTCAACCCCCAGGTGCACTGGGAAATGGTCCCTCATGATGCAGGGTACTGGCCCCCATTAAGGAAAGTGATTGCTCCCCAGTTTCCCATCATCCCCAAGTAGTGTGTACTGGCACCACCCCAGTGTTAGGTTACTGGCACCCCTACACCCTCACTTGCAGTGTACTGTTAACCCCTCACTCTCCCCATGTGCATGGTTCTGGTCCCGCAGGTACCCTTCCCCAACCCACCCATGTTAAGGGTACTGTCCCACCCCACCTCCCCACAGGTGTTACTATCGGTCCCCTTCCCTCAGATGCAGGATTCTGGTTCAGCCCAACTAGCAGTGTATTGCTGCCCCCCTCCCATGTAGTTATACTGCCCCCCACCTCAAGGTGATGAGTACTGCAACTCGCCCACTGGTGCAAGTGTCTGGCCATTCCCCAGGTGCACGTGGAAATGGTCAGCCAAGATGCATGGTAGTGTCACCCCACAAGGGACAGATGTTTGGTCCCCCTCCCCAGTTTTCCCATCATCCTCCAAGTAATGTCTACTGGTTCCCACCCCAGTGTCATGTTACTGGCACCCCCCCACGGTGTACTAGTTACCCTTCCCTCTATGTGCACGGGTTCTGGTCCCCAGGTGCATGGTACTTGCCCTTCCCCAATACTTCCCACCCATGTTTAGAGTGCTGTCCCACCCACCCCACCTTCTCATATGGGGTTGCTATTGGTTCCCCCCACACCCTCAATGTAGGGTTCTGGTCACCTCCCAGGTGCTGAGCACTGGTTTCCCCACAAGTGCATGGTAGTTGTCCACCACCACAATCAGTGTATTGTCCCCCTCCCAGTACTGGTACTGCCCCTCTAATGTGATGGGTACTTGGCTCCCTCAGGTGTAGGGGTCTGGTCACCCCCCCAGGTACATGGGGAAATGGTCCCCCAAGATGCAGGGTACTGGCCACCAATCAGGGACAGTGATTGCCCCCCAGGTTTAGAGACCAAACAATCATCCCTCAAGTAGTGCATACTGGTCCCAACCCCACCGTCAGGCTCCTGGACCCCCCTCCACCTCCATGTATTGTGTACTGGTTTCCACCCCAGTTACAGGGGACTGGTCCCCCCACACCCATTTGCAGTGCGCTGGTTCCCACCTCCCTCTTCACATGTGCATGGTTCTGCCCCCCCCACTCCCCATATTAAGGGTACTGTCCCACCCCACCTCCTTAGAGATGCTGGTATCTGCCACCCTCAGAAACAGGATTCTGGGTCACCCCAACGAGCAACGAATTGCGTCTCTCCTCCCATGTACTGGTATTGGTCCCCACCCAAGGTGATGGTAGTCACTTGCACGTCGTCACCCTAGGTGTCTGGTCAACGCCCCATGACGCATGGTACTGACCCCATTAGGGGCACCAATTGGTCTGCCCCAGTTTTCCATCATCCCACAAGTAGTGTCTAGTGGTTCCCTCTCCAGTGTCATGTTACTGGTACCCCCACTCCCACTTGCAGTATACTGGTTACCCCCCTCCCCATGTGCACGGTTCTGGTTCCCCAGATGTATGGTACTTGGCCATTCCCATACCCCCACATTTGTATGTATTCTAGAATTGTGTGCATAGCAATACAAAACTTAAACACAGAGATTATGCCATTAACAGATATAATAAGCTAGGATTCCAGCAGCAACCAACATTTGTAACTTCGGGGTAGGGTTAACTGTTTGACGGTAAATACTCAGTACAACATACAGGGCTGTATTAACAATTGCGCAGAAAGGGCAGCTACACAGGTACTCGAGTTTGTGGAGGACCCCCAGCAGCAGTTCCATTTATTTTTATTTAATTAATTTATTATTGGCTTTCTGAGCGATGGAGTTAATGAGAAGCCGAGCCGGAGCCATCAGTAAAAGTGAGAGGGTATTGCTCACCAGCATGTTTGTAGAGACCAGCCATACATGAGCTGCATGCCTCCCTGCTGCTGGCTGCAAGACAAGAACCAGAGGGTGGTGTTGGGGAGGCACTGAAGAAGTCCAGCACCCAATACTGATCCCTGCAGTACTTCACTGGTCACTTTACCTATTCCAGAGTCGATGCCGTTTACCTTCACACTCAGTCTCCTATTGCTCAGCCAACCTGTTGAGTTGAGGAGTGGTCAGAGGGGACAGGGGCAATAGCTCAAGCTGTGGACCCTGCAACATGAGCAAACATGATAGATCAAATGGCCTTCTTCTGCTGGCTTGTTCGTATGTAACCTTATTACCATTGTACTATTTTAGCCCTACTCAAAGGCCTTGCTGAAATCCAGATAGGCCTTGTTCACTGCTCTTCCCTGATCCATTTCTTTGGTTACCCAATCAAAGAACTCTATCAAGTTTGTCTGGCAAGACCTCCCCCCTGTGATACAATGTTGCCTCGGGTCCTTTAGACTGTTGACTACCATGGGTTCCCCAATTCTTTTCTTCAGTAGTGATTCCATTAGCTTGCCCACCACTGACGTCAAGCTGTTAGTCTTATAATTCCCTGCCTCCTCCCTATTTCCAAAGCAATTAACTTGATATGTGGGGTACAGGAAATGTATGCATGGGTACTGCAGACTTTTTTTTATTTGACCTCTTTGCCCCTCCCCAATCCTCCCACAATACTTTCCAATTGGACCATCATGGCTGCACAAATTGGGATGGTAACAGACTGGGGGCACTGCTGAGGATAATTTCATTCCTTGGTTGTCCAGCAGGAGGTGTGGAAATGCTGGGTAGATTCCATTTAGTCTTGATTCTGATTATTTAGAGAAAACAAGTCTGTTGAATTAGTTGAAGATACACATTGTCCTCCGAAAAATCATGTTTTCATAAGAAATGTCCCACTTTGGGCTTGCAAAGTACTATCTGGGTGGAGTCAGAGCATCTGCATCAGAGGAGGAGAAGGACCTGGGAGTGATTATCACTAGTGAGCTGAAGCACTCCATGCAGTGCAAGAAAGCAGCAACAAAGGCAAGCAAGATGCTGGGATGCATAGCTAGGGGGATCAGTAGTAGGGGAGAGGAGGTTATACTGCCTTGTACAGGTCACTGGTAAGGCCGCATTTAGAGTATGAAGTTCAGTACTGGTACCCACACCTCAAAAAGGACATTAACTTGCTGGAGAAAGTCCAGAGGAGGGCTACAAAGATGATAGCCAGCCAGCAGGGTAAGGCATACGAGGAGAGGTTGAGGGCACTGAATATGTACTCCCTGGAAGAGAGGAGAGAGAAAGTGGACATGATTGGGACCTTCAAGTACTTGAAAGGGATAAATAAAGTTGATAAGGAGAGTCTCTTTAAGCTGAGTGGCAACCATAACATGAGGGGGCACATTCTTAAGCTGGAGGGTGGGAGGTTTAGGAGGGCGGTCAGGAAGCACTTCTTCACAGAGAGGATGGTGGACACTTGAAATGCACCGCTGAAATAGGTCATCTCATTGCTTGTTTGTTTGTTTGTTTATTTTTTTTATACTGGATTACCAATGAGCATAAAATGCCCATTTTCATTGGTACCCAGTCACAACAAATGTACAAAAACACATCACAATACATACATTAATACAAAAAATTTATACAAAAAATAAATTAAAACATTGACACTCAGCTTCAGTTAACATCAACTTGTAAAGTATACTCTTAAATGATGAAATGGTTATAGGCATAATCATATTTTGAGGAAATACATTATATAGTTTTACAGCATAATATTGAAACGAGTTCTATGCCATTGTTTTTGGAAAAAATGGAATCTGAAATTTATAACCAACCTGAGCCCTAGTCAAAGTAGAATTAATCAATCTAGGAAACAACTCAGAAATTGACTCAGGTAAATAACCAAGATGCAATTTATGCAAAAACACTACTGCACGCATTCTAAATCTGTCAAAAAAAGACAAACACCCAAAGTAACTATATAAATTACAGTGATGTGTCCTTTTGTTCTGTTTGGTTACACATTGGATAATATTGTGATAAGTTGTTTTGAAGACAGTGGGCAACTTTAAGACAGGATGGGATAGGCATATGGGAAAGGTAAGGATCATGGGTAGGGAGGATGGGAGGAGAGGGGAGGGAAGGCAGGGATAGTAGCTTAAGCTGTGGACCCTGCAATATGAGCAGACTTGATAGACCAAATGGTCGTCTTCTGCTGGCTTCTTCGTATGTTCATATGTGATGATGCCACTGTATAGAACACTGGTGAGGCTTCATCTAACATACTGTGTCCAGTTCTGGAGGCCACATAGCCAGATGGTCCTAGACAGAGTAGAAGCAGTTCAGAGAAGGTCAACAAAAATGGTGCAGTGTTTGCACCAGAAGTCGTATGATGATAGACTGGAGTAGAAAAAAGATAAGGAGGGATACGATAGAGGCTTTCAAATACCACAAGGGTGTAAATAAGGTACAAGACATTAGTATCTTTGAAAACAAATTCTGGCCAGAACTGATAGGGTTGTGACGAGCTGCCAAGTGAACAAAGTTACTCTTTCCCATACGAGTTCCTAACGTACTCCCCCCAAAAAACATAACATCTCGTTGTTAACTGCCCCCTGTGCATCATTCCTGATTAGTTTCTCCATCTCACTCCTGCCATGTAGGACATTCTATAACGTTAATTTTCTAGCCAACATGTTCAATGTATGCAGTAGGGAGTATGCCATCGCCGGGGCAGGTAGGGGCATTGGGGATCAGGGCTTGATGCCCCATCTACCTGGGAGTGCTGCGGGTAATTTTCTGGTATTTCAGGTGTGATGTGCTCCCTGACATCAAGGCGCTAAGCGCTAACATCCATCACGCCACCCCCTTGGTAGTGGCTTGGGCTTGCTGTACCTCACATCTCCACCCGAGGTCAGACAAGTGCCGAGCCCTGGTTCCCCCTTCCCCCAGAGAAGACAAGCTGTCCCTGGGATGCTCAAGCATTCTCCCCCCCCTGGCCAGCCCTCCAGCTCCCAGGTTCATTCCAACAGCTGTGCCGACAGACCGAGACTTGCATATTGAGGCAGTCACAGAATCGTGGTACTCAGGAAGCCATGACTGGGATATTAACATACCGAGGTACACAGTCTACAGGAAAGATAAAAATCTGACAAAGGGAAGTGTTGCTGGTAGAAGACCTAAATATGCCAGATGTTGACTGAACACCTATGTTGCAGCCACATCCAGGAGCAGATACATCCTGGATGCTCTGCAGGGCGCGTGGCACAGACAGCTAGTGGTGGAAACCACCAGTGATGGGTTGATATTGGACCTTGAGCTCACAAATGGGGACAAAATAATGTATGTATCAGGAGGCAGTCAGCTATGGTCCAGCGTAAGCCATACAGTATGGTTATTGGTAAACACTGTTGAAGAGTCAACCCACCAAGTTCCCTGATGTTGCCACCATAAAATGAAAGTAAGGACCATGCCCCCACTTATTTTTCCCTGACAATGCAACCATTAAATATAAGTAAAGCCCCTGCCCCCCTCCCAGTTCACAGATGTTGACACCATTAAATAAAAGTAAAGCCCATCCCTCCCCAAATCAGTTCACCGATGTTGCCAACATAAAAAAATCAGTAATTCCACCATGTTCAGTAATCATTTGAAATATGTCCCATACCCCTCCCCCTCCATGGTCCCAAAGGTACCAGCCCTAATATACCGTCTGGCGACCAGCTCAGCCCGCCTCACACCTCTGTGGCTGGTCGCCAACGGAATAGTCAATGATCTTACTGTAATATAGCAGACCAAAAAGGCAGTTGGACATCACCAGCAGAGATATTTGTCTCGTATACAGTTTAAAAGATCAAGTTGGGATTACCTAGTGATTTGCATTTGGTATGGGATGGCCAAAGGCCATCCAATTCCCCACAGGAGAGAGACAATAGAGACCATTTCGGGCATGCCTGAGAGGGCTACTCTAATAGCTGAAGGAAACAGAAAGGAGTACACTTTAAGTTGAAAAGTACAACTGTGGGTAGGAAACTCAAACAGGCAAATAATTTCTCTTGATCTAATGGACCCATCTTTCTGGGTTCTGCAGCAGAAAAGAGAGTCATCTGTCAGGTAATGTTCTAGTCCACCATAGTATGATGGTCTATCATCTGGGAGAGTCCCAAACATATAACTGTTTGAGTTTCCTTACGTATAATACCATGCTGTAAGAACCAGTTTTTTGAGTTCATGGAAGTTTAGACTGTTAGTGAGAAGTTTGTTGGGGATGTTGTCGCAACTCTGGAGAGTACATCCTCTAAGGCTTAGAGTCTAAGCCAGGTGGGAAAGAATGGTAAAGAGATGTTGGTTTTCAGTGGAGGTGGAAGCAGAGTGGGTAGGAACAATTAGATGAGTATTGGCTACAGTTATAGAGAAAGGAAGCTGGGCTCAATCCAGTTCCTGCTTTGATTTTCTTCCAGTGGCTGCCTTCTAGTTTGAATTTAATAACAGGGAGAGAAAAGGGGCATTTATTGTAAAAATGCCTGCATAGCCATATGGAAAGCACTATCCTGAATGTATCAGATCTTACAGTGGGGCACATACATGAGGAGGTACATCTGGGCAATTACCATTGGTGCTGCAGGGCATAGTTTTGTCCATTGATTCATATAGACTGATTTACACTATATCAGAAAATCAGGATCCAAACTTTCTAGACATTTTCTGATATATATTATGCCACGGACATGGCTTGACCTAAGCTGGGAAACCCACAGAAACTAGGGAACTGAACAGAATCTCAGATGTATCAGCTTGAAGAAGGGAGCAGGCATAAGGTACTCCGTTTAACATACTGAAATGCATTTTGGTCATAAATTGGGACTCTTAGTTCACTTGTTATGGGATCAAATCAAGTAGTTAAGGCTCATACTTGTTGCTCATCATCTGTACTGCAAAGGCAAGACTGGTAGAGGTCTTGATGCTGCGTCTCTAAGAAAGTGAGATGGATGCAGAATTACACTCTACATCTATTATTTTTTATCTTTATTTCGCTCTGGTCACTAGTGTTCTGGGTATCTCTCTGGCGAGAGCTCCCTCGGCATCATCTCTAACTCCCACCATGCCCTTCCCCTGACTGAGGAATCAGGTGCTCTGGCCCCCTCCTCCCACAACCCCGAATGGGAAAGGTGGGACCATGGAGAGTCAAGTCTGTAAATTCTACTGGTCTCCTTTTCTATGCAGAGGTTAGCAGATATTTTTTTGTTTGGAGACTAAGAAATCTGGCTACAACAGATCAAAGCCTGGTTTTGGGGTCACGTGCTTTTGGGCCCAGGGTTCGGTAAGCCCACTTGATATTAAATTTACAACTGGTCAGTATCTCATGCAGTCACTAAGAGATTCCTTAGAAACAGCATCCAGAGCAGTCCCTCTATATCCTCCAGTACATAGAAACATAGACTTTGACAGCAGATAAGGACCGCTTGGCCCACCTAGTCTGCCAATTTCCTACCTGGTCACCACCCTTTGGTATGGGAAGATGGCAGCAACGCTGGGCTGTTGTCTGTTTGGGAGCTAATATTTGAGCTTGAAAGTTGAGTCACCAGACACCTACACACCCGGGTGGGGTGCCTGTCACCTGGGGGGGCTGTTACCAGTACATGGGGAAGGGGGGAGCAATACCCTGCTTGTTGGGCTGAAGAGTTGAGACCCCCCTCCCATCATACCTTTGACACACACACAGTCCCTGACTTGTCCTCCATTAATATCACCTTACATACTTTCTAGCTAAGTCAGAAGGGATTATTATGCATAGTACAGCTTTAAGAACTGTTAGAGACAGTACATCCTTAAGAGAATGTACTTCCTGTAACCATGCCTGTGTGTTTGAGATTAGTTTCCTCTTGTATATCTATGCTGAATAGAAGTAAACAGATAAGACCTAGATTTCAGTGTGATGTGTTTTCCTTACTACCAAGACTCTGATATGTTCAAGGTACTTATTTTTGGCCACCAAATACAACACTTTCAGTATTTTTTTTCCAATTGTTTAACCAGAAGTGGCACACAAGCTGAAAGCTTTTTTACAGGTGCGACCTGGGAGCACAGGGAAGTTGAGTGACTTGCTCAGGGTCACACAGTATATGCAAGTGGGGGCTGTGGGATTCAAACCCAGGTCTCCAGATTTGCTGCTCAGAGCCTTAAACCACTGTACTACACTGCCTCCTCAGAGTATAACAAGAGGCTATTTTTGCTTGTTTTATCTTAGGGGGTGTGTGTGTGTGGGGGGTATGTACAGCTCCCTGTCTGTCTCCTTTCCATGAATATCAGTTGAATTCCAGCTCCCAGACAGGCCCAGTGTGGCAGCAGTAAACCACAAATATAAATAAAACCATGAAAAAAATGGGAGCATCTACCATAATAACAGCATCCTTCAAAAAGATCCCTATTAGTGGTCCTAAACTCAGACTATTCTCTGCAACACAATAAACTCTGATGGGTACTTAATAGTTTATAATACCCTTGACCTTGTGCTGGCAAATGGGGACTTTGTGAGAGAACTTACAGTCAAGGAACCACTGTCAGGGAGTGACCACCACTCAGTATGGCTCACATTGGATATGGGCAAGGAAGGAGTGGAATCTGGCACAAGAGTGCTGGACTTCAGGAGGGCCGACTTTTGGAGGATGGAGGAAGTGGTAAAAGGGTACCTGGCCAGAATTCAATCTAGTATGGACACTAACCAGAGGTGGGAGTTCATAAAGCTGGGGATAGTGGAGGCAAACAAAACCTGCTGCAAGGCCCAGAGCAAGAAGGCTAGGGCTAAGAAACTGATCTGGTTGAGCAAGGAGGTCATGGAAAAGGTAAGGAGGAAAAGAGCTGCCTTTAGGAAGTACAAGAAAACAGGGATGGGAGGACAGGAGAAGTAACGGAGGTCAGGATCAAGGAGGACAAAGGTAAGGGGAGCCAAAGCATCTACGGAACTCAGGCTGGCACACAAGGCATTAAGAAGGTGGAGAAGGACTTTAGGTACATCAGGGAGAAAAGGAGCTGTAAGGACCACATAGTAAGGATTAGGAAGGGGGTTGAGTGGAAGCAAGGTGTTATAAGGTAGAAGCACTAAATGAGTACTTCTGCTCAGTATTTACTAAAGAGAAGAGGGGGGTGACATCAAAGGGGGGAGAAATGGCAGAAACGGGGGGAAGGGGTGACAGATGGGGAAATCATGGAGGGCAGAGTTCGGGAGGGTTTGAAGGCACTGAGAGTGGACAAGGCGCTAGGCCCAGATGGCATACACCCCAGGGTACTGAAGGAGCTAGCAGAGGTCCTTGCAGGACCTTTGACAGACCCATTTAATGCCTCACTACATTCAGGGTGTGTACCTCAGGACTGGAGGATGGCTCATGTGGTGCCCTCCACAAGAGTGGCCCCAAGGATGAACCTGGAACTACAGACCAGTGAGCCCTACATCCATTGTGGGTAAGCTAATTGAGACTATCCTGAAGGAGAGGCTGGTGGCCCTCCTAGAGGCCAAAGGACTACAGGACAGCAGACAGCATGGCTTCATATGGGGCAGATCCTACAAAACCAACCTGGTGGAGTTCTATGACTGGGTAACTAGGCAACTGGACAGAGGCCATGCAGTGGATGTCCTGTATCTGGACTTCAGTAAGGCATTCGACTCAGTGCCACATGGAAGGCTGGGAAGTAAGTTAGTAAGCACAGGGGTGAGTGCAAAGCTGGTGAGATGGGTAGGAAACTGGCTTCAAGGAAGGCAACAGAGGGTGGTGGTGGATGGGGAGCTCTCACACCCAAGGGTAGTGATGAGCGGTGTTCCACAGGGCTCGGTGTTGGGACCAGTGTTGTTTGGGATATTTATAGCAGACATATCATGGGACATCAAGAGCAAGATCAGTCTGTTTGCTGATGATACCGAGGTAGGAGCGGTGGTGGATGACCTAGGGGGATGGCAGGGGTTGCAGAATGATCTGGCAAAGCTTGAAACCTGGTCAGACACCTGGAAACTGGGGTTTAATGCCAAAAAGTGCAAGGTGCTGCATTTTGGGATAAAGAACCCAAGGAGGAGTTACCAGCTGGGGGAGTCCAGCTAGCCCAGACAGAGGAGGAGAAGGATCTGGGGGTGCCATTACAGGGTCAATGAACAACTCTGCACAATGTAGGAAGGCAGCTGCAAAGGCCAACAAAATGCTGGGTTGTATTGCAAGGTATATCTCGAGGAGGGAGGAGGTGATTCTGCCACTGTATAGGTCATTGGTTAGTTAGATCAAGACTCTGGAGTACTGCATGGCATTGGCGTCAGATCTGAAGAGAGACATTGTTACTGGATGGGGTGCAGCGCAGGGTGACAAAGATGATCAAGGGGCTGGGGGACTTATCATACGAGAGAAGGTTGAGGGAGTTGAACATGTACTCACTGGAGGAGAGGAGGGACAGGGGACATGATTGAAACCTTTAAATACATGAAAGGAATAAACAAGACAGGTACAGAGGGGCTGTTCAAAGTAAGGGAGAGGAGGGCCACCAGGGGCCATGATATGAGACTGGAGGGAGGAAGGTTCAGGAGGGAGATGAGGAGACACTTTTTTACAGAGAGGGTAGTGGCTGGGTGGAATGCGTTACCTGCAGAAGTGGTATCCAGTAGAACAGTGGACTGCTTCAAAAGGGGATGGTACAGGACAAGGGGGAGGGTTAATGAAGGGGAAGGGTGGAAGGGAGGGGCAGCTGCAGAATAAGGGGTGCTAGCTGCACATTCGAGCAGACTTGATAGACCTCTAGGCCTTTATCTGCTGACAACTTTCGTATGTTCGTAGTTTCACTTAAAAGAAAGAGAGAGAGAGATTCTGTGCAATAGTGTATAAAGCTGTTCTGTTTTTTCAAATGTAAATTAATGCTGGGGCAAGAAGTCCTGGGTCTGACGGGGGACTGGTACAGTTATTGTGGCAGACTGGTGTGGAGAACAGCTGGGCTTTCCATCAACATGTCAAACAGTGGGTCGGTCTTGAACCAGTATGTGGCTGAGGGGGATAGACCAGCTGTTGAGAGGGAGTCTATCCTCCAGGGTGTACATATTCAGGTCTCCCAGCCTGCTGTCACAGTGTCTCCTCTCCATTCCATATATCATCTTTGTTGCCCTCCTCCGCACCCCATCCAGAAGCCTGATATCACACTTTAGGTATGTCCTCCAAAACTGCACACAGTACTCCAAGTGTAGCCTTACCAGCGACCTGTAGAGGGGCAATATCACCTCGCTTCACCTAGATGAAAATCTCCTAGCTATGCACCCAGCATTTTGTTTGCTTTTGCAGCCGCTCTCCTGCAATGAGCAGTGCTGCTCATGTTCCCTGTTATCATTACCACTAGGTCCTTCTCCTCCTCAGTGATCCCCAGCTTAACCCACCCAGTCAGTATTCTCTCCTTGGGTTCTTCACCCAAAGTGCATAACCTTACTTTTCTTTGCATTGAACCCCAGCTGCAACCACTCTGACCACTCCTCTAGCTTGTGTACGTCCCCCTGCAGCTGCTTCCATCCGTCCTCTCCATCCACCACTGCTCTGATTTTGGTGTCGTCTGAGAACAGACTTACCTTGCTCACCACCCCATGAGCAATGTCTGATATGAAGAGCCCAAACAGCATTGGCCCCAACACAGAACTTAAAAAACACATTTTTCACACAGTAGTACACACTATAAAAAATACAGGATGAGCAACTCTGTGCACAGCCAGTGTGTTTTGCCACCTTGGGGTTCTGATTCCCATTGACCTCTCAAGCTTCGCTCTCAAGGTCAGAGGGAATCAGAATCCCTCTGTGGCTGAACACACTGGTTCTGCATAGTTGCCCATACAGTATTCTCTATGTGTCAGGAGGTACTCCTGGATCGCGTCCAGGATCACGTGCACCATTGCACTGCAGGTGACCAGAATGCTCCAGTCAACCCCCAGCAAGTTGAAATCCCACCACCTTCCCTTTTCTACATACCTTTTTTATTTGTCCTGCTAACTCCCTGTCAAGCTCCTCAGACTGGGACGGAGGCCTGTATACCACCCCAAACCTCAATTTCCTACCCCTTGAGCCTAGGAGCTGCAGCCTCTGTGCTCCTTTCTTCTCCCTTGTCCCTTTGATCCCATCCCTCACATAGCCTGCCACCCCATCTGGGGGTTAGGCTGTGACTCCACTCTATTAGATACCTGCCTACCTGCTGTCCACTTGCCACCCCCCTATCTAGTATAAATCCACTCTTGTTGCAATATACCTCCTCAGTCCTTGCTTTAATACCTCCTTCCCTTCCCCACTCAGGTGCAGCCTATCACTTGCAAACAGGCTGTTATTATCCAGGTACTGCCCCAGCTGCCCACAACCCCATACCCCTTAGTTCAATACCATTCTACCAACCATGTGTTAAACTCTCTAATCCTCCCCTTTCTCACTGTGCTTGTGCAGGGTACTGGGAGCACTTCAGGGAAGGCCACAGACTCCCCAGTCTCCTCGCACAACCTTCCCACATCCTCAATCCTCTCCCTTATTACCTCCACCATTTCCCCCGCTTCGTCATTTGTCCCCACATGTACCACAATGCGTGGTTTCCTTGTACCCTTCTTTACGCACCTTAGGATTGCCTGTCGTGCCATGTCTGCCTTCAATCTCAGTATGGACTCCACCCATATCTGAATGTACTTCTCCCCCTTGCTGCCCCATCTGATCCCCTTGAGTATGTAGTTCCCTAACACCAGTACACCCCCCTTCTCTCTCCTTGTGCCCATCGCCACTCCCCCGCCCAGGTTCTCATTTTTGGAGTCATTCAAGACTGTGTTTTTACTATGTGCCCCAGTATCTTCCCCCCATCCCTCTCAATTAAGGACCCTCCCCATCTTCTGTTTGACTGCCAACCTCACTCTCCCTCCTCACCTCTCAAAGTATTATCCCTCCCCCGCCACACCATGCTCAATCTCTCCGCTAGTAATGCCCCTCACTCCCTCTTCTTTGTGAATGCTATCCCTTGTGCAATCACCTCCTGCATCCTGCAAGAAGGCATAGATTGGGGCTGCAAGAGTGGGACCTGTCACGTCTGTGCAGGAATAGCTAAGACAGGGAGATGAGGAAACTGTGCAGGAACAAGCCAGGCAGAAAGCAGGGACTCTGGGGATGGGGGATTTGGCAGGAAGGGAAATGGAGCAGGGCCCAGAAATTAGGCTCGGAGTACAGGGAACAGAAGGCAAAGCTTTGGGGGGGGGTGATCAAATGGAGCTAGGCACAAGGGTGGGTAGCACCATAGAAGAGCCAGAAAACCAGGACTTGGGTCAGGGATATGAGCAGGATGGGGAGAGGGAGTATTGAAAAGATTCAGGAGGAAAAAGGGGATAGAGTCTTAATAGTTGGGGACTCTATTATAAAAGGAGTTACATGGGGAGAAGGGGGGAGAGAGAGGGGAGAAAATATGGGTGGAATGCCTGTCAGGTATGATGGCAGCCAAAGTTATGCATTGGATCCCCTCGAGGGGGAGGGAAATAGATGAGAAAACTCATCTGGTCTTCCACCTAGGCACAAATGACCTTGCAAGGAGCAGCGTGATGGAGATGCAGGCAAGGTTTATGGCACTGGCTAGGTTCTGCAGCAGCTTGGACTTTAAATTCTCTGTCCTTCTCTGAGGTGCTGCCAGTACCAAGGACCAGCACGGAGGTGAGGCAAAGTATAGAGGAGTTCAATAGTTGGCTTGCAGGTTGGTGTGCCCAGAAGGGGTATGGTGTGATAGGAATTGTGGTTCAACATGGAGTGACAAGAGCCTCAATTCCCTGGATAGGCTGCACCTAAATGGGGAGGGGAAAGCAGTGCTCAAATGCAAACTGGACGATTATGTTGACAGATGCTGCCATTTAAACTAAACAAGGGGAGGCAGGGGAAGCCCTATTGATGAGGCAAGAGGTGGGGGGGGGGTCAAAATGCCCTACCCACACAGCCAGAGGGTTAGGGGGCAAAATATATAGGACAGAAGGAAAGAGGGGGGCCAAGGGTTGTGTGCAAATGCCAGAAGTCTGGGTAGAAAGATCCCAGATCTAACAGTAACAATGGTTGAGGTGGACCTTGACATTGTGGGGCTAACAGACACATGGTGCCACCAGAAACAAGGATGGGAAATGGAGATACCAGGGTACAAATTGTTCAGGAGAGACAGGGTGGAAAAAAGAGCAGGGGGTTGCACTCTACGTAAAGGAGAGTATCAAGGCATCAGAACTGCAGGGTAAGTGAGGAGAGGCTGAAGGACTCTGGGTCTTGTTGTCAGTGGGGAAGGGGGAGACAGTGCATATGGGGGTGGCTTATAGGTCCCCGGCACAACAGGAATCAATGGATAGAAGCATGGCTGATGAGTTAGTGAGAATGCCGGCAAAGGGGGAAGTGGTGCTGATGGGGGACCTGAACCTACCACACGTAGACTGGAGCATCCTTTCGGCTGCTTCAACCAGCAGCAGGGAAATATTGGACTCCCTGCAATTGGCCCTCCTAAATCAACTGGTCAGGAAGCCAACCAGGGCAGGAGCTACTCTTGATCTAGTCCTGACAAATGGGGATAGGGTAGGAGAGGTATCTGTGGGGAACATCTTGGTACGAGTGACCACAACACGGTCAGGTTTACAATAAGGAACATTGCAGAGGTTCACCGGTCTAGGTTGAAGGTGCTGGATTTCAAGAGGGCAAACTTTGGGAAAATGGGGGAAATAGTGGAGAGGGCTTTGGAAGTGGTGGAGGATTTGACAGAGGATGAGGCAATGTGGGAGATGATAAAAGAAGCTATTGTAGAGACCACTGACATCTGTGCTAAGAGAGCAAGTTAAAATAAGAGGAGGAAACCTTTGTGGTATACTAGGGAATTAACGAAAAAAGGTAAAGACAAAAAGGAAAGCCTTCAGGAAGTTCAAGGAAACACAAGCGGAAGTGGACTGGGGAAAATACCAGGTGAACCAGAGAGAAGCCGGGGTAGAATTAAGGAGGGCAAAGGCACAGACAGAGGAGCAAATAGCAAGAGGGGTCAAAAGGGGTCATAAGACTTTCTTTCGGTATGTAAGTGAAAAGAGGAAGACTAGGCAGGGAATACTCCAGTTAAAAACAAACGAGGGGGAGATGCTACAAGGGGACAGAGAGAAAGCGGACCTGCTTAACAACTATTTTTGCTCAGTGTTCAGTAGGGAGGAAGAAGATGAAGGTAGCAGAGCAGGAAAAAAAATGGCAGTGGAGGGGGAAGTGGAGATGAGGGCTTTTCTTGTGGAAGAACTTTTGGGGGAACTAGGCTGCATGAAGGTGGACAAGGCAATGGGACCAGATGGGGTGCACCCAAAGGTGTTAAGGGAACTAAAGAAGATACTGGCAGTACCATTGACTGCACTCTTCAATCAGTCCCTGGAGGCTGGGGTGGTGCCGGAAGACTGAGGCAGACAAATGTGTTCCCGCCTGCATGGGGGTGGGAAATTACAGGCCTGTAAGCTTGACATCGGTGGTAGGCAAGCTCATGGAGAAACTAATAAAAGGCAGGATCTCCAGCTACCTGGAGGAAAGCAGCCTGATGAATCAAGGCAACATGGTTTTACTAGGGGCAGATCCTGTCAAATAAATTTGATGAGTTTTTTGATGGGGTCACCAAGGAACTGGATCAGGGGAGGGTGGTAGATGTGCCTTATTTGGATTTTAGGAAAGCGTTTGACTCCATGCCCCATGGGAGACTGCTGTGTAAATTGTCAAGCCTGTGACTGGGGCAGAGGGTAGTTAAATGGGTGGGAAACTGGCTGGGAGACAGGAGGCAGAGGGTTATAATAAATGGGGTGGCATCCGGAGAGGGCAAGGTCACAAGTGGGGTCCTCAGGGATCAGTGCTGGGGCCCCTACTATTCAATATATTTTGTAGGAGACATTGTGGAGGGCCTTGAAGGAGATGTGAGTCTGTTTGCAGACGATATCAAAATGTGCGATAGGGTGGGCACGCAGGAAGGGTTAAAAAAAGAGATCTGAGGAGTGGTCAAAGAGGTGGCAGCTTGCATTCAATACAGAAAAGCATGCATCTTGGCTACAGGAATCGGAGGGCAGGGTAGTGTATGGGGGCAGAGATCTGGAGGTAATGGAACAAGAAAAGGACCTAGGTATTACTATATCGTGGGACCTGAAGGTGGAAAGGCAGTGTGGGAGGGTAGTGGCTAGGGGGAGTGCAATGCTGGGATGCATCGGAAGGGGGATCACCAGTAGAAATAGAGAGGTCATTGTACACCCATCTGGTTAGACCGCATTTGGAGTACGGAGTCCAGTTCTGGAGGCCATACCTCAAAAAGGATGTGGGGAGGCTAGAGTGGGTTCAGAGGACAGCGACAAAGATGGTAAAAGGGTTAAGCCACCTATCCTATGAAGAAAGGTTGAGAGATCTGAAGATGTACTCCCTGGAACAGAGGAGGGAGGGGGGGACATGATTGAGACCTTCAAGTACCTTAAGGGTATAAACAGAGTGCCAGTGGAAAGTATCTTCCAGATGAAGGGTAATCAGAGGATGAGGGAGCATGGCCTGCAGGTGGGGAAGGGGGAAGTTCAGGGGTAACATTAGGAAATACTATTTCACAGAGAGTGGTGGAAAAGTGGAACAGACTCCCTGAGGTCGTCGTCAGAGAAGAAACAGTGGAGGGATTCAAAAGGGCATGGGACAACCACAGAGGAGTGTTAAGGGTGGTGGGCACAGGTCCAAGCAAATAGCTGGACAAATGGGCAGACTCGGTGGGCCTTGTCAGTTCTTTTCTGCCATCACACTTCTATGAATCTATGCATCCTCTTTCACATGTGTTGCTAGTAAAGTAGACGTTCCCTATCTCCTTTGCCTTACTATGTGCTTTCTCCTCCCGCCTACTTCAGCTCCTCTTTTTCTAGGTCCTACTAGAGTCCACCCTTCATCAGCTGGCTTCCTGTCTAGTTTGCCCTCTTTCCCCCTCCCTTGACCCACTGTTCCTTCTCTGTGGTACCCCCACAATACTCTCAGATGTCAGCCCTCCAACCAACACAATCCTCCCCTCATCCCTCAACATCCCCAGCTCCCTGTAAGCCATTGAACCTATTCCTCAATCCTCCTTAGCCTGTGGCATATTGGGCGCCATCCCAGACACCACAGAATATTCATCTGCATTGCTGCCCCACAACCATTGCACTCAACAATCCTACCCATGGTCTGAACTACCTATACATCCTCTCCATACTAACTATCCCTACAGCAGGTAGAGTTAACTAATCCTAGCCTAGCCTCTAACATAAATTTTACCTGATATATTCCAGTTGAAGGCCCTCCACAATATCCACCTATCACACTAATCAGCAATTCACTGTGGATGTTGTACTGCTATTTGAGACCTACCAATGCCTTTTTTCCCTGCCCCGTGGCTGCATTATTGGATAGAACTACATGAGCTGCACCTGAAGCCCCTTCCTCCAATTGCAGGGCAGGTGTTCCCCTATAAATAAGCTGTGCTCTGGGGAGAGAGGGTGGTAGTACGGCCCACACCAAACTCTCACAAGAGTGTATCATCCCTGTATCTGCCCATCCAAGCACTGCAACCTCCTCTGGAGGGAGGGGACACACACACACACACACTGCATTAAACAAGTCAGCATTCCTGCCCTAACAGTGCCCCCATTCCAGCTCACTCTAAACTTTTCTGTTGCCGGTGCTGATATACCTGTGTTGGAATTCAGGTCAGTCATCTGGCCATTAGGTAGAACAACCCAACGAGGCCCTCGCCATACTCCCTGACTAATTTGGCTTTCAATTTCCAGGCTGGGCCGGTTACAGGTCTATTAGCAATACCATCTGGAAGTTGCATCCCTCCCCACATTTTCTGTAACCAATGCCCCACCATGCATGAATAGTGGTGCACTTCCCACAATTGAAAGACCACCCCAAGTCAGACTAATGAAATATCAGTCTGTCATTTGAAGCAGGAGATTGCATATGCAAGGGACAGAGTACATGCAGAGTCGGAATAGCAAAGCAGTATTTCTGATGATTAGCATGTGGGTCTGCCCTCAACTGGGTAAATAGCTACCTTCAAAATGCTGTCAAACTTTGCAGCAGTGCCCTACTGATCTACCTACAATACCAATTATTAATTTGAAAAGGTGGGACCATCTACCACTTAGCAACAGTAAACTACACCTGGGTAGCTGAAACCCAACACAATGTGGTATCGGTATATATGTGACCATAGACACATAGACAGTGTCGGCAGATAAGGGCCTACGGCCCACCCAGTCTGCCCATTTGAGCTTGTAAGTTCACTTTATGTTTTCCTAGAAGTCTGTTGCCCCTTAACCCTGACCTCCAGAATTCCTTTATGTCTATCCCATGCATTCTTAAATCCCGTGATTGTTTCAGCCCCCACCACTTCCTCTGGCAGGGTGTTCCACTTATCCACCACCCGTTCTGTGAAGAAATTCTCCCTCCGTTTCCTCTGAATCATCTTCCCTCCAACTTCATCCCATGCCCTCTAGTCCTGGAACATCTTTTTGCTTTAAAATAATGGGCCAGATATATTCAAAGGAGTTGCGCCATGCGCAATAGGGTTCTTGCGTAAGTCGAGAATGCGCCATTCTCGCGATATTCAGCAGGAGGCAGTTCGCACTGAAAACAGGCTGAGCAACAGCGCAATGCAAATGAATGCATGCTCAACTGGAAGGGAGGAACCATGCATAAACTGCACAGCCCGATATTCAGCGGGCTGTGCAGAGTTGATCTGGCGCCACCAACCTGCGCCTGCAGGACTTTGAGCCAAAAAAGGTTTAAGTTTCAGGGTCACTCTATTAGGTGAGCTGCTGTATTGCAGGGCTTAACACAGCAGCTGCCACCTGTGGCTGGTCTCAACCCAGTCCCTGTGAATGAAATTCATCTACAAACTGGACTGTCTGAGTGCGGTATGGGCTGCACCCATTGGCTCTTAGGTCTGCACCAATGGGCGGCAGTCCTACCAGGCAGTCAGTCGGCGGGCAGCGGGCGGTAGGCGGGTGGGATGTTGCTGCCCGCCCGGGGCTGGCGGGGGGGCAGCGGGGTGGGACTTAGTGGGTGGGTGGGTGGGGCACTAGGTCACCAGGGATGTGTTGGGGTTGACAAGTACATCCGTGATCGGATTTTCGGTCCACTGGACCACCAGGGATATGATCAGGAGGTGGGGTGTGTTTGAAGACTCCAGCCCGCGATCGGGCTTATCGGTCCACTGGACCACCAGGGATGTGTTGGGGGGGGAGACACATTGCTGCCCGCGATCGGGCTGGTGAGGCGGGAGTATTTAAGCTATGCCCGCGATCGGGCCAGTGGTGGGTGGTGGTGGTGGGGTTTTTACGCTCTTTTGCCCGCGATTGGGCTGCAGGGGGCATCATTCCCCGACGGCTGCTGCCTGGCAGGGCGCCAGGTGCAAGTCCTCGGGGATCGGCACACCTGCATGCTAATGGCATGCAAATGGAGCCATAATCAGATGCAAATGGTCCCCCCTGCACCTTGCATGAATTATAGCCCCATTTTCATGTCACCTTTTGAATATCGGGATTTTGCACATGGCACAATGGTACTTGCATACATAGGTTGAAATGCTCACTTTGTCAACTGCGGTGGCGCAAGTTCCCTGCGTCATGCACAGTGGCTGTGGCTGGGGTGATATTCAAAGGAGTTGCTCAATAGTGTAACTCCTTTGAATATCGCCCCGGACACACCCCTGCGCAACTATTTTGCGCAGCTCAAGGGCTTGCACCTATGAATGGCGCAGTTTGAATATCCAGCCCAATGTATTCCTGCACCCTGTTCCTCCCTGTAAGACACTTGAATGTCTTTATCATATCCTCCTCTCCTCCAGGGAGTACATATTCAATTCCTTCAACCTGTCCTCATAGGACTTGTGATGCAATCCATGTACCATCTTTGTTGCCCTCCTCTGAACCTTCTCTACCCTGTCTATGTCGTTATGTAAGTAAGGTCTCCAGAACCGTATACTGTACTCCAGGTGGGGCCTCACTAGCGTCTTGTATAGTGGAATTATGACCTCCCTTTTCCTGCTGGTGATGCCCCTGCCTATGCATCCCAGCATCCTATTTGCTTTACCTGCTGCCTTGTCACACTGTTTCCCTACCTTGAGGTCATCAGAGATGATAACCCCAAGATCCCTTTCCTGCTTGGTGTATACTATATCCTCACACCCCAATTGATATATTGTGCCAGGGTTTTTGTGCCCCATATGCATTATCTTGCACTTCTTTGCATTGAATTTCAACTTCCAAACCCCTGACCATTCTTAAAGTTTCTGCAGGTCCCTTCTCATTCTGTCTACACCCTCTGGTGTGTCTACTCTGTTACAGAGCTTTGTGTAATCAGCGAACAGGGAAATTCTGCCTTCTAGGTCCTAGGCAATGTCACTGATGAAGATGTTGAATAGGACCGGTCCCAGCACTGATCCCTGTGGCACCCCACTGGTCACTCTTCCCTCTGTGGAGTGACAGCCATTTACTACCACCCTCTGTGTCCTGCTGCCCAGCCAGTTACCTACCCACCACACTACTGTCCTGCCCACACCTGTATTCCCCAGTTTGTGTAATAGTCTTCTATGTGGCACCATGTCAAAGGCCTTGTTGAAGTCCAGATAGGCCATATCCACTGCCCTCACCGATCCACCTCCCTAGTCACCCAGTCGAAAAATTTAACGAGGTTGGTCTGACATGACCTCCCCCTGGTGAAACCATGCTGCCTTGGGTCCTGTAGTTCATTGACAACCAGATGTTCCACCAATCTCTCCTTCAGTAGTGCTTCCATGATCTTCCCCACTACCGAGGTGAGGCTGACTGGTCTGTAGTTCCCTGCTTCCTCTTTGTTCCCACTTTCGCATAAGGGGACTACATCTGCTGTCCTCCAGTCTTTGGGTACCTCCCCTGTTTCCAGTGATCAGCTGAACAGGACTGCCAGAGGTTCAGCAACCACCTCTCTTAGTTCTTTAAGGACCCTGGGTTGCACCCCATCTGGCCTCATTGCTTTATCAACTCTTATTACTTCCAGTTCCTTCAGGACCCTTTCTCGTGTAAAGGGACTTGTGTCCATTTCTGCACCATTCCCACCCCTTGTACTCCCTTCAGACCCATTACCCTCCTCTTCCTCAGTAAAGACTGAGCAGAAATACCTGTTCAATATGTCAGCTTTACTGTTGTCATCCTCCATGACACCCCCATTCTCACCCTTCAGTCTCACTATCCCTCCCTTTGCCTTTTTTTTTCACTTATGTACCTGTGAAATGTTTTGTTCCCTCTACCCACTGATCTTGCAATGTGCTCTTCTGTCTGAGCTTTGGCTTCCCTTACTGACCTCCCTTTGCTTCTCCTGGTACATCTCCCTATCCCCTTCTGCCTGTGTCTTTTTGTATTGCCTGAATGCAATCTTTTTGGCTTTCACTTTCTCCGCTACCTCCTTGGAAAACCATAATGGCCTCCTCTTCCTTTTCCCCTCGCTAACCTGCTTAATGCATAATTCTGTTGCTCTTGTAATCCCCATTTTAAATACTGCTCACTGTTTCTCAACCCCTGAATCCTGCCCTATTCCTCTTAATGCCTCTTTCAAGCATCTCCCATTTTCCCAAAGTCTGCCCCCCTAAAATCCAGGATACGTGTTTTTGTGTGGTTTGGTTCTGCTTCTTCTGTGATTTCAAACCACAATGACTGGTGGTCACTGTTCCCCAGGTGCTCCCCCACTGTTACCCCCATCACACTGTCCCTGTTTGTGAGCACAAGGTCCAGTATTGCCTTCTGCCGAGTTGGTTCCATGACCAGTTGCTTGAGGAAGGCACCCTGAAGGGAGTCCAGGATAAGTCTGCTCCTAGTTGATGCTGCTGCTGGGGATGCTCCAGTTCACGTCTGGAATATTGAGGTCTCCAACCAGCACTACCTCACCCTTGTCTGCCATCCTTTGGATGGCTAGCATCAGCTCCCTATCTGTTTCTTCTTCCTGGGCTGGTGGTCAATAGCCCACACTTGTGCCAATGGCTGGCCCCATTTTTCTTTCCAGCTTAACCCACAGTATCTCTCCCCATTTTGTTCCTCCTGGATCTCTGTGGCCCTTATGTTATTTTTCACATACAGTGACATTCCTCCTCCCTTCCTACCTGCCCTGTCTCTTCTGAATATGTTGTAGTCATGTATGGCCATCTCCCAGTTGTGGTTATCATTTACACCAGGTTTCTGTGATGGCCACAATGTCCAGGTCTGACTGCACCATGACAGCCTCCAGATCCTCCATCTTGTTGCTAAGGCTCCTGGCATTGGCACACATGGCTTTCCTTGATTTGACCTCCCTAGACTGTTTAGCTGTTCTACTCCAGCCCCTTCCCTGGTTGTCATTTATCCCTGGTTCTCCTTGCTGTCTATCCTTCTGTTGAATTTGGCCCCTTTTCTGCCTATCCACCTCTTGGGCACTTATCTCCATCTTTTGCACACTGCTTTGTAGAGATATCCACTCCTCTGGTTCACTGGTTCCACTGCTAGCTGTGGGGGGTGGGCAATTAGGTACCCTCCTTGCTGGCCTGCCACCCCCCTTGACTAGTTTAAATGCTTGTCAATGTAGCATTTAAACTTATCATTGAGTGCTTAGATTCCCCTCCAGGATGGATGCAGACCATCAGGCTTGAACAAGCCTCCATCCCTCCAGGTGAGTCCCCAGTCACCAATGAATCCAAACCCTTCCTCACAGCACCAGTTCTTCAACCATGAGTTAAAGTTCCTGGTGCATGCACCCCTATGCTCTCCCATGCCTCTCACAGGTAGTACTTCCGAGAAGGTGACAGAAGTAGCTACTTGCTTGAGACCCTTCCCCAATTTTCTAATCTCTTCCTGAACTTCCTTTGGCTCCCCATTTGCCAGGTCATTATTACCTAGGTGGATAATGACATCCAGCTCACCGTCCCGTCTTGCCTTCCCAGTGATCCCCAGGATCTTCCTTCCATCCCTCCATACTGTGGCACCTCATAGGCACCTCACTTCCCTGTCCTCCCTCTCCTGTGTTCCTAGCTGGATCCCTCTTATGATGGAGTTCTCCACCAGGATTCACTTCCTCCTCCTCTGGGGTCCACTGCTCTCCCCACTGAGGTCACCTCCTTGGCTAACCTCAACATCCTTTCCTTCCACTTCTCTGGGTACCTCTATTTGGTTGTCCCCATTTGCCAGTGTGGCATACAAGTTCTTGAGTGGAATAGGATCTGGGATGTGCCTCTGCCTGACTGTCCTACCCTTCCCTGAGCCCACTGTCAGCCAAGTGCCCCTCATTCTCGGCATTCTTTGAGGCATCAGCATTGGACTGGGTGGTCTCTGGATAGGGGTGATGGTATTCCTGACCCAGTTTACTTCCGCTCCGAGCCTGGCTACCTCATCCTGCAGTCCAGAGAGATGCATGCAGATAGGGCAGCACCTCAGCATCCAGAAGGTCTGCCTGAATATGGCTGCCCCGCAGCCACTGCATTGTACCACTCCCCACATTATACTGCACTTATACTGCTATTCCAGTACTTGTCTGTTACTGAAGCTCTCCTAGTTCCTTTTATTAATTTACTGTCTTAAAAATCCTGCCACTGATTCTCAGATACTTTTCCTTAAAAAAGAAAAAAAAAATGAGTCAAAACACTTGTCGTGCTGAGGGCGGGCTTCTTCACCCTTATGCTCCTCCTACTCCACAACCCCTGCTATCCCCTGTGCTTAGTTCCTGTCAATTAGATTTAACAGGGCATATAATTAACAGTTGGGGGCAGGAGGAGGAGGGGTGAAAATTTGCAGCAATTAAAGACAGCAAAGGAATAGACCACCACTACAAGCACACCAAAGTAGATTTTAAATTTTCAACAGCCCAAAAACAATTCTAAGTAAAGACAGCAAAGAAATTACAGTGTCACTAAAAGCCCACAATCTAAGTTTAAAACAAAAATAGCAATGAACAGTTACTGTAAAGCATTGAAATGAATCTGTTTCATTCCCCTTCTGGCTTCTGGCTTCTTCTGAGAAAACAAAAATCACTTGCTACCTCAGCTCTGACTAAGCCCCACCTCCAGTTATCACGTAGCTGAGGTCAGAGGCCAGACAGTTAGCACCCCTCACCCAAACTACAGGGCAAGTCAAACAATCCAAGACTAAATTTGCAGCAATTAAAGACAGCAAAGGAATAGACCATCACTACAAGCACACCAAACTAGATTTTAAATTTTCAACAGCCCAAAAAGAATTCTAAGTAAAGACAGCAACAAAATTACAGTGTCACTAAAAGCCCACAATCTAAGTTTAAAACAAAAATAGCAATGAACAGTTAATGTAAAGCACTGAAATGAATCTGTTTCCTTCCCCTTCAGGCTTCTGGCTTCTTCCCCAGTTGTACGTTTAATTGCTGCGTGAACCTATTTCCTCCAACACTGCAATCTGATGACCAACTGCTTGATGGAGGAGATGAGAGGTGGCAATCTCACCTCGTGTCTCTCCCCACATACTGCATAACATGTACAGGAAGCATGAACAACATATGTACAAAACACTCACAATTGAGTGCCTGTGAATGTCTGATGCAAATGACTGGAACCACCAAAGAAAGAATATCATCAACAATAAATGAACAATTGGGATGTTTATCTATGCATTATTTTATCTTACCGGGAGCAAGCACTCTCCGGGATAAGTTGCCACAGCTGATCAGCAATGTAGAGGTTCCTGCTAAGTTCCTATGAATTAATGTATGCAATTGTGCAATCCTCGATCAGCTGTTAAGAGGCAAACTTGTAAAAAAAAGTTAATAATAGCGTGAGGAAATACTCCCACAACAGGGATCTCCAGGAACCATTTACGTTCCCGGAACCGTTCTGGCATGATTGGTGGTGTGGTTTTCATTCCGGCACTATGCAGGGGCCGTATGCGCATGCATCTTAACTGTTCAGCGCATGCACTTTAATCGTCAGGAACCATTCCTCGTCCCGGAACCAATTCGGCATGATACCGGCATCGGGGGCTAATTGAGTTGAGGCCCAGGGCAGAGCATCTTGGAGACAGACCAGGCCCAGGATTTTCTTCCCTGTAGGCAGGGGCAGGGATGTGCAATGATGGCCAGAGTCCACCCCACCCCTGAGGTATACAGGCATCAGTGCTTGTGACAACCCCAGCCTCCGCTGGGTGTTACTGGACACCAAACATACACCCCCATCCCCCCAGAGAAGGAGAGCAGTCTGGGGATGCTCAACCCTTCTCCCCCCGTCCAGCCCTCTGATGACCCAGGTCTGTTTCTGAACCCGGGTCACAAGCGTCACAAGCAGAAATCCAGCCGCTGTGCCAGCAGGTGATTGTTGTGCTTTTTTGATAATTGAAAATTTTCAATAAAGTATACTTAATGATAAACGCAATAAAATACATTAAAATGCCCCTCACCACAAAAAAAAACTTTGTATTTTTTTTTTATTAGGGGACATTGTATAATCACAATAAGTCACTCCAGTGTGTGGGTTAAGCTGGGATTTATCCATGGTTGACCTGGTTTGACCACTCAGCCTGCGACCTTATGGCCAAACCATGCCAGCCACTGGTAAATCCCAGCATAACCCACACCCTGTCGTGGTTTATTGCTTAAGTCAGTCTCACCTCAGTTATGGGAAAAATTATGGAAATCCTGTTAAAGGAAAGATGGAGCATCATGAATACAGTGGGCTGGCAACATGAATTCATGGGGCCGGGCGGTTGTTCCAGATGATTCTGACGGATTATTATGACTTGCTGATTAGGGGACTACATATGGGGAGGGCAGGTGACTTGACTTATCTGGACTTTAATAAGGCCTTTGACACTGTGTTACACAGGAAACTGATGAGAAATCGAGCAGCCTAGGGGAGGGATCCAAAGTAGTGAAATAGGTTAAAACTTCTAGAGGCCACACCTCTGCAAGAAAATTAACAGGGTGAATGTGGTGCAGAGAGAGCAACCAAAATGGTGTGAAGGTTGCATGAGAATCCCCATGTAGAGAGGCTACAGGAACACAACATGTATTACCAGGAGGAGAGGACAGTGAGAAGGGATGTGACTGGAACAGACAAGTGTGACGCTATGCCCCTGCTTCTGGTTACCTGTATGATATTTATATTATAAATAACTGGTCTGTGTATGAAATTGTCTCACACAAGTTAACAGATTTGGCCTGTAACTTTAAAGGTCAGTAGCTGGAACTACAGGGTGTAATTAAACTGACCAGGGGAACCAGTTAATTAACTGACTTCCTTACAGAAAGGCATTGTATTACCTTTATATGACCTGCCCAGGCTTTTGAAGTTGAAACCAAATCTGAGTTTATTTCAGGAAGGAAGGTAATTGGGATGGTTCTTCTCAGTATTAGCTCATAGTCAGAAGTGTGTGAGAAGTCATAAAATCCCTCAGATCACACTAGCACAGGAAATCAGCAAAGGGACATGAGTGTGGGGTTGTTAAGTTCAAAGAGAAATGTTTGATTAAAGGATGTCATGTCATATTTAGGAAATGCTTTTTTCTGATGTTACCATTAACTAAAAATACCTCCTGGTAGAAATTATGTTAGAATTAATTTTAAAAGGAGGAGCTAACTGACTCACCAAAAGGGGGTGGAGAAATGGAGTTTCACATTAACATCTATCGGGTGAATATGTGTCATATCATCTTGGGCTCTGAGACAGAAAGTTCTCTCTAACTTAAACACACTTAAAAAGGTAATACTTAGATAGTAAAAATCTTACGTACTGTGGTAGGAGTTTTGTTCTGTAATTTTCCCATTTTCTTTTGTGACAGTGAGCTCATGCTATTTGTTCTGTATTTTATTTTACCTGTTTTTTATCATATTTTTAGTAAACAACATTTTCTTTAAAATATTGCCTGTGTCTCCTCAGTCATTTTTGCATGTCATTGCTGAACCGATATTAAGTCTGACAACTGTAAGGGCTTGCATGGTGTTACTAAGCTTGGAAAAGGTAAGAATATACCTAAGGTCTCTGATAGAGTTTTAAATGTTCATTTTGGAGACCTAGCTGGGTGCCCCTGGTGAAAGATTGTACTGCAGTCCCAAAGAGGGTACATATCTGAGTCTGTAATTGGGTATGCTAGCATAAGGTTCACATTTTGAATCCCTCCAGAACTTGAGACTAACAGGTGATTCAGACCCAAAGTAGACAGGAGGGTTACTCTGTCTGTTACCTGTTCACACTATTGCACTCTGAGGTTGGCACTGTGGGAGCAGATGGCCTGACCTGTGGAGTGCGTTTGTGACAGACAAGTACCTCACAGGTCTGAATGAGTTTCCAGTGGAGGGTCTGTTTCAGAGATAAGAATGCACCAGAACATGTGTGCATGCAGTGAAGCTAAAGGGGAATGTTTAGGCAGGATGTAAGGAACTAGCTTATTCACAGATAGGGTGGTGGATGACTGGAACAATTTGCCAGAGAAGGTAGTGAGGGCAGAGAGTGTGGCAAGCTTCAAGCATGCATGAGAGGTATCTGGTTTATGGGCTGGCAGTATAGCCTAGAGGTTAGACTATTGAGCTGTGAACAAGCTTGTACCTGCAGACCTGGGTTGGATTCGCACAACCTCCACTTGCATACAGTGTGACTCTGAGCAAGTCACTTAACCAGCACAAAGCTCCTGGGTCACTCCTGAAAACAGGCACTTGTATGTAGTGGGCTTTACTCGGTTACCAAATAATAAATAAATAAATAAAACCTCGTGGACTGGAAAAGAGAAACTGGAACTTCAGATGGTGCTTTTACTGGAATTTCTGTAACAGATTCTAAAGTTCAATACAGAATTCTTTTCAGGAGGATTTTCCCTAACAAAGTCTGCTAAAACAGTTTGAAAATGTATCCTCTTGGAGTTAGTTAATTTATGTGGCGTAAAGGCTGTGTGTGGAAAGCGTCTTCTGAGTCCTCTGATTTACTCCAAATAAGTTAGTGAACAAAACTCCACAGTGATAACATTTTAAACATTTTCTACATAATTTGTTTAGGAAAATCCTCCCAAAATGAAACATGGAATAGAATCTGATGGCAGATAAAGACCATTTGGCCCTCCTAGTCTGTCCATTTCTCTACATACCGGATAAGCTTCAGATCCTAGTTAACCAACTGCCTACTTCCTCTTACCCCCTACTAGAATTGCCTTATGTCTGTCCCATGCATTCTTGAATTCCCCTACTGTTTTTAACTCTATGACCTCCTCAGGAAGGCTGTTCCATGCACCTACAATCCTCTCTCTGAAAAAATACTTCCTTACATTACCCACCTCTATCTTCAAATTGTGCCTCCTTGTTCTTACACATCTCTTTTTCTGAAAGATGCTACCCTCTTGGACTTTGTTGATTCCCTTGAGGTACTTTAAAGTTTCTATCATGTCTCCCCTCTCCCTCCTTTCCTCGAGGCTATACATCTTAATCTCCTATAGTCTTTCTTCATATGTCTTCCGGTGCAGACCCTGCACCATTTTGGTGGCCCTCCTCTGGACAGCCTCCACTCTGTCTATGAAAATGAATTCTGTATTGAACTTTGAACGATGATGCTACCAGAATTTCTGTATCAAGTTCTAATGTTCAATACAGAATTCATTTTGGGAGGATTTGGGGTGTGGCCTGACTAAGAACAGGAATGGATGCATAATCCAGGAGCTATGGGCCCATCCGTTTAATATTGCTGCCATCCTACAAGAATAAACCAGAAAATGTAAATATTTTGGAAGGCTAGCTGTCCCTCTTTATGGCATCTTCAAAAAAAAAATGAAGAAGCAGCAGTAACAACTAAGATTTTTAGCTGCTGTCAGCAAAGCGGGGTCGGGCCTATATCGCCCTATGGACCACAGCCTGCCTGCTTTTCCAACTATAAAAATGAGTGGCTCAAACGAGAGAAGTGATGACAGCCATTCTACATCACAGTCTCACAGAAACATCGAGGGGCTCAGACAATCTCTCATATTTGACCTGATCCACCAAATGCAGGCTGGATTGGCCCAGCTCACCCACTTGCATCAGACGGTCAGTAGTCTCAATGACACCATAGAGAGCCACTCCAACAGGCTACATGAGGTAGAGTAATGGGTCAGTGACAGAGAAGATGCCCATCAGTGCCTGGAAAGCTCGCTACAAACAGCCCTGAGAGGGATTGAAAGTTCAAAAGCCACTCTAGATGACCATGAGAATAGGGAGAGGCACTGCAACATGCATATAGTGGGGCAGAAAGATGGTGCAGAGGGCAGGGACTGGGTTGAATTTATGGGTACCTTGCTAAAAAACATGCTGAATTTACCTTTGGACATGTCTCTAGAGATCCAGAGAGATCATCAATCACCAGGCCACCGACCAAGCCCGGAAGAGAGGCCGCACCACATCATCGTGAAATTCTTACAATCCCAAGAAAGACAGCGTGTGCTGGAGGTGGCCAGGATGAAAGGCCAAATAGCAGAAAATGGGAAAACAATTAGCATCTTTCCGGATTTCTCCAGACATTTGCAGGTGGAGAGACAGGCATTCACTGTGGCAGAAAGAAAGCTTCATGAGAGCAACTGCCAATTCTCCATGGTATATCCAGCCAGGCTGATTATTAGGGCAAGGAACGGGGAGGTGAAGTCGTTCACTCATCCAGAGGTGGCAATGCAATACATTTCCCGGTACTGACACCACATAGAAATGAGGAGGACACCCGGCAAAAGGCAGACTGATATGGTCTGAAGGCACTGTTAAATATGTTTTGTTGAGAACCGGGATTGCCGCGGGTTGATTTTGACTACTCTTAGAGTTTGGATGGGGGGCCTGTATCACAGGGAATGGGGCCCCCCACCGAAAAAGCAGTCCTGCAGCACCATCCTTCATTGTGGACTTTTGCATATTGGAACTGGGTAGTAGGCCACTGATTAGGTTTAATAACACTGGGGACTGATAACTTTGCTTGGTTTAACTCTGTGCGAAACTGACCTGGGTATGGCTGTAGATCATCTCAGGGACAACCATAGTTTTAGGACAGATACTGGAGGGGTATATATGATTTGCCTGGCCATAGAGAACACACTAGGGTTGCCAGAACCCTCTGAAGTTCTGGGTTCTAGTTCTAGCCTAGAACTTGGAAAAAGTTCAAGGGTTCTATTCTTTTTTAGAACTCAAACCCTAATTTTTAATTGTGCTGCCAATAATGAAGAGAATAGTGAAATACACGTGAAAATGGGGGGAAAATCTATCTGATAAATATAAGGGGAGAGTAAGATGATCATGTATGACACTGATATGTGATTACAGCAAGGTGTATCTATGTTTTTTCTGTTTCTTAAAGCCAGGAACTTAAAGGTGCCAACAGGGCCACCCACCCACCCATATGTTAAACGTTTTCCTGCTGCAGTTGCATTACAGTCCCTGAAAAGAAAAAAACAATAACTCGTGCGTTTATGTGCTCAGTTATAGCCTCATCATCATCACAAAGTATGACAAAAATTAACTGATACCTCACCTCAGCTATTTGATATTTGCTGCTGTCACTTTTGAATAAGTAAATCAAAAGTTGTTACATTTTAAAGAAACTTTGTATAGTGGCCAGCCCATCATTCTGTACTGTGAGTAAGGGATTTTTCTGTCTCTCCTCCCAAGAGAGAAATATTTCTGGCATGTATTTAAACATATCACACAACCGGGTGCTGGGCTGCACACAGTTACACACTGGGTAGGGTATGTGCAGTCAGAGGACACACAGTAGGATGATGGGCTGGCCACTATAGCACTTAGGAGAGCAATCAATCAATCAATCAATCAAGTCTTTATTTAACCAGGGGTTCATCGTTGAGCAGAAGCTCATTTGCAAGATGGACCTGGGTGGAGCATGAACAATTGTATATACAGGTCAACACATGTATTTACAAGACAATACAGATAATACTCTTTACAAAGAGGAAGAAAAAGAAGTTCATATGTACATAGAATTATACAGATATTGTACAGATTACACGGTATTTACACACATAGAAGTGTCTATAGGGAGATAAAGCAGATTATCTAAGGTTGCAGGAGGAAGTAACGGAAGAAAAAAATAAAAATAAAAATATACACCAGGTAGAGGTGAAGGTAGGTGGGAAGGGAGGGAGGTAGGGGGAGAAAGGCTAGGAGGGCATGGTGCACAGAGAGGAGTTGGTAAAATGGGATGTAGAGAAGGTGGATGAAGAAAAGGAGTATGTGTGAGCCCCGGGATTGAATGCTATAAAGTGCGGTGCATGGTAGGATGTCACAACCCAGGGTAGTGAGCTCCTATCCGAGGTTGGGAAAGGAGAATAAGGGACTGATGGGCCTAGTGTTGATAAGACAGGGGATAAGAGAAAGAACAATTAGGCTGGTGAGGAGCAAGCTGGGGGGTCAGTACTTAAAATTGGGTCTAGGCGTTGCTATATACCAGTGCAGACACGGTACTGGGTCTGAGTGGGAAGAGTTACATACTTCTCTGATTGTACGGAAATAAAGTGTCTTGAAGGCATTTATACGATTAGAGTGCTTAATTTAAGTTTTTGTAGATCGTTCCATAAGATAGGTATGCAAGCTTATGGCTGCCCTGCTGAAGCGGGATTTTGCTTTGGGTACTTTAAGTGTAATAGCTGAGTAACTTCTTAATGCGTATTTCCCAATTATACTCAGGGGAAGACAGCAGGAGATATAGTAAGGCAGCTTATTAGAGATGGCTCTATAGGTCCAGAGAGCGGCGTTTCTGTGGTGCCTGAACTTTAATGATGTCCACCCCACTGCCGCATATAGGGTGCAGTGATGCGTGTCGAAGGGGAGTCCCATTAGAAACCTCAGTGCTCGATGGTAGAGTGTGTCCAGTTTAGCCATGTAAGAGTTGGGGTATTGGCTGTAGAGGAAATCAGCGTAATCAACCAATGATAGGAAAATGAATTGGACCAGTTGATTCTTGGCATCTCTGGTGTGAAATTGGTTGATTCTAAAAACAGTCCAAGCCTTTGCCGAAGTCGTTTTAGCAGGTCCTCAATATGTTCAATGAAGGAGAGTCTTTGGTCTATCCAAACTCCCAGATACTTGAATTTTGTAACAAATTCTAGTTTTTCACCTAGAACTGTGGTAATTTGGGGAACTGTCCCACTGGACACAGGGTTAGCTGTACGGATAAAAGGGGAGAGGACCATCGCTTTAGTTTTTTGGGCATTAAGGAGTAGCTTTTTCTGGAGGAGTTGGCTTTGCAAAAGGTTGAATTCTGACTGTAGGTCATTGCAGGCAGCTTCAGGTGTTGGGCGACTCACGTAGAGAACTGTATCATCTACAAACAGATGGATGTTGGCTTCTTTTATACAGTAGTCAATGTTATTAATGTAGATTGCAAAAAGTAAGGGCCCTAATATAGAACCTTGAATACCCCTCTTTGCAGAGTTTCTAAGGGGGACAGGCCTCCTTCAGCTTTAACTTGTTGAAGGCGCCCTGTAAGATAGTCAGTAAACCAACACAGAGAGGATGGGTCCACACCTATGGTTTGAAGGGAGGAGAGGAGCAGACTATGGCCGACAGTGTCAAAAGCCTTGCTTAGATCAAGGAAAACAGCACAAATAAAGTTTTTGCTCTCAAGATTACACTGCCAGTCGTTCGTAACTTTGGCGAGGGCTGAGATAGTGCTATGTTTAGCTCTGAATCCGGACTGCATAGGATTTAGCAGTTTCCTAGACTCAAGGTGAGTCCTCAGCTGTGCATTTACGATTTTCTCTAGGAGCTTAGACAGGACCGGAAGGAGAGAAATTGGCCTGTAGTTATTGAGATCGCCAGGGTCACCTGATTTGAACAGTGATATGACATGTGCTGTCTTCCATATAGGTGGTAAGGTGCCCTGAGACAGGGATAAGTTAAAAAGGTGGGTGACGGGTATTGCTAGTACGTGGTAGGCAATTTTTAAGAAGTAAGGGTCAAGGTTGTCGGCTCCAGCACTTTTTCTAGTATCCAACTGAAGCAAGAGGTCCTCTACCTCTTTCAGTGGGGCAGGTTGAAGCGAGAAAGGCGGTGAAGCTATCGGAGTTTCAGGCAGTTGGCTGGCAGTCTGGGAGTGAAGTATGTTTGCAGGGGAGTTATCAAATGCCATGCCTGCAGTAGCAAAGTGGTTATTGAACGCGCTATATCCATCTTTTCGGTTATAGTCAAGTTGCCAGAGGTAATCTTGGTCGGGAGTGAATTTCCTGGGGAGTGGCCTAGCAGATCATTGATTGTGTTCCAGAGCTTGATTGGGCTCTTTGTGGCAGAGTCGAGTTCGGATTTGAAGAAGGTGGCCTTCGATTCTCTAATTGTTTTGGTACATAAATTTCGTAGTCTCCTGAACTGGTTCCAATCCTCTGCAGTATTCAGTCTGCATGCTTTTTTCCAGAGCTTATCTCTTTCTAGAAGCAAGGACTTGATCTGAGGGGTGAACCATTTACAGGTTTTGGTCCTAGTTCGAACTTTAATCAGGGGAGCATACTTATTAAGGGCCCTTGATAGAATGTTGTGGAAGATATTGTAAGCTGACGTAATCGTTTTGGCCAGGTAGAAATCTTGCCACTGAGGGGAGTACTTAAGCTCGTTTAGGTAGGCATGTCCATTGAAGTTGTACCTGGATCTCTTCATAGAGAACTTACTGATGGGTGCTGGGTTGTTGGTGGATCTTACTCCCGCAATAAAACAATGGTCGCTAGCGTCTGAGAAGAAGACATCAGCATAGGAGAAGAGATGAGGTTTGCTCACCATTAGCACATCCAAAAGTGTACTTTTACTGGGGTTCTTCACATTTGGGCATGTTGGTTCAGTAATAAGTTGCTTCAGCCCATGTTCATCACAGAAGGATGCAAGGGGGGCAGCTGTGTTAGAGAGCCAGTCAAAGTTGAGGTCTCCTAAAATAATAGTTTCTGGCAGCCCCTGTCCCAACTTGTCACTTAGATATGACACAAGCTGTAGGCCAGCAGACGGTGGTCTGTAGCATCCTATTACGCAGAGTGCAGTAGTCTGTGTAATTTCCACTTTGAGAAGCAGGCATTTGAATTCGCTGGCGACAGACGCCGAGGATAAGCAGAAGGCAGAAAATTTGTCTTTAACATAGATAGCTACCCCTCCTCTGGCATGCCTATCAGCTCTGAACAAGGCATAGTTGGGTATGTTTACTTCTCTATCAGTGGTGCTGGGTCTAAGCTAAGTTTCGAAATCACAAGTATGTCAGGAGAGGTATGATTTACCCAGGTTTGTATTAAGGTTATCTTTTTAAGGAGGCTACATACATTAATATGCAAGAAGCTTATTCCTTTTAAATTTGCTAGTTCTGCTGGCAAAGCAATAGCTTCTGGGGGGCCAGGGTTGAGTTCTATGTTGCCTGAACATAGCAGGAGGATAAGTAGGATTTTTCTAAGAGCGCTAATTATAAGCTGTCACACAACACAGTGACACAGATATTTTTTTTTTTTACTGTGAGTAATGGATATTTCTGTCACTCCTCCCAAACAGGGAAACATTTCCATGTACTTTAAGATAGCACAATGGGTGCTGAGCTGGAGTGCACATAGTCACACACTGGGTACAGTGCAATCAAAGGGCATACTGCATGATGATAGGCTGGCCAGTACTTCACATAGATGGAGTCACACACTGGGTACAGTGCAATCAAAGGGCACGCTGCATGACGGTAGGCTGGCCAGTACCTCACATAGATGGAGTCACACACTGGGTACAGTGCAATCAAAGGGCACACTGCATGACGATAGGCTGGCCAGTACCTCACATAGATGGAGTCGCACACTGGGTACAGTGCAATCAAAGGGCACACTGCATGACGATAGGCTGGCCAGTACCTCACATAGATGGAGTCGCACACTGGGTACAGTGCAATCAAAGGGGCACACTGCATGCGATAGGCTGGCCAGTACCTCACATAGATGGAGTCGCACACTGGGTACAGTGCAATCAAAGGGCACACTGCATGACGATAGGCTGGCCAGTACCTCACATAGATGGAGTCGCACACTGGGTACAGTGCAATCAAAGGGCACACTGCATGACGATAGGCTGGCCAGTACCTCACATAGATGGAGTCACACACTGGGTACAGTGCAATCAAGGGGCACACTGCATGACGATAGGCTGGCCAGTACTTCACATAGATGGAGTCACACACTGGGTACAGTGCAATCAAAGGGCACACTGCATGATGATAGGCTGGCCAGTACTTCACATAGATGGAGTCACACACTGGGTACAGAGTGCAGCAAAGTGCACACAGCAGGAGGATGGCCCATACACGGAGACCCCCAAGGCTCCCAGTCAGCTGAGTCCACAGTCCCCCCTGCCTGCCTGCTCTCCTACGCTCTTCCCAACAAACCACCTTGTCACTTAATGCCACTGCCTGGCTGCTCCATTTGAGCCCCTTTTCCTTTCTGTAATTTCTGCTACACAGATAGGGTTGCCACCTGTCAGGTATTTTACCTGGTGATCAGGTTTTCAGAGTCCCTATCAGGTAATCCGGTTTTGCTCAGTGCTGGTCAGGTTTTTGAACCATTTTGAGTGTTCACATAGTTTTGAAACATATTTTATCATATAATTCATTGTTTCAGCTGCATGTCCAGGTTACAGACAAATTCTGTTGTCAATATAGCCCTTTGTTTGTGAAAGCAGTCAATGTGAGAGGTGTAAAGTATGACCATTAACACCATTAACACTTACTTAACCTAATCTTTTCCATTGCATCTCAAAGTGTCGTAGCAGCAAAGCTGCCCCCACCTTTTGTAACAGTAACATAGCCAGTTATCTTCTGCTTTCATTTGCTGGTAAACATTTTCATCTCTAACAGAATTTAGGCATTTTTAAATGTTTTAAATTTTTTTTTCCTCAAGAAAAAAGTATGGTCACTTCTTTGACTTTGAAATAGTATTGTGGACATGAAAAGGAAATGGAGCCAAAAAAGATAATAAGTACACATTATAGGAAACAGTTTCTTTGTTATGTATTATTATATACAATGTATATTACTGTATACCATTTACAGTGTTTCCCTTGTCTCCCCCCAGATCATATCTGTAAATGACATTTCTTTTATCTCTGTTTACCTGGTAAACCAATGTCAATAAATAAATAAATAAATAACTAGGAAGAACCTAGGAAAGTAACTTTAACAGGTACAGTACAGTATCATAACATTTTTGTTAAACTGCTACTTTATGTTGCCTTTTACTGATATAATAAATGGCTTTGGAGGAGAAGCAATGCATTGTCATGAAAGGGGTGGGGCTTGGGGCGGAGCTTAGGATCCGGTTTTTGCCTCATTCAAAGGTGGCAACCCTATACACAGAAAAAATGTCTTCCACTGTCAGTGCCTGCCTGCCTCTGCTCTGTAATGTTCCAACAGGAGCAATAAACAAAATGTGCCAAAAACTGCTAAATGGAACAGCAACTCAATCCAACTCCACCTGCCCCACTGATTTCCTGTTGTGCAAGAAGAACCAAGTTTGAGTCAAATTACTTAACTGTACATGTTGTGCTGCTCGCACGAGTGTACAGTAACAGTACACACATTTAACTAGTCTCTCTCTCCTTCCCAGCTGTCAGTCCCTCCCAGTGTCTCTGTTCTCCCGGCATGTGTGCTGGAGTCAAGACCACACTGCCCTGAGTCCAGACTCCCTACCCACTAGGAGTGAGCACCAGGCAATGTCACGTCGGCACTGTATTAAGGGAAGTGAGAAATATATTTGATTAAAATTAATAATGTTTACTTCCAAACCTTTTGTGTGTTGTGTTTTTAGTAGTGCAAATTAGTTGCTTTCTATGCATAATGTTCTTTTTATGTTGGCGCGCTTGCAAAACCAACATCGTGGGACAGTGCAGTTTTGGAGGCAGGGTCGCTGTTGAGCGAATGAAGGGCACGCACCAGTAGGTGCGTTCCGCATTCCCCAATCAGCCTGCCTGCATGCCAGCACCACACCATACATGCATAATGTGGTGAGCACATCTAAGAAAAGGTCCGCTGCAATCCAAGCAAAGCTCGCCAGATGCAGCGGTCCTCTCTTGCCTTGCTGCCGCCATTATGTTAATACGGTGGGCAGCTGCCTAGGTACTTTGCCGACTTGAGGTGCCAGTCCCCTGTTGTTAAACCCCGCTTTCTTTGTGTGCCCGATGGGGAGCCCATCCCATCGGCATAACCCCACAATTGTTGAATGCCGAGGGGGTGCCTAACTTCGGCTCGCACCCCCTTTGCTTTGTGTGTGCCGATCGGGTACCCAATCCCACCGGCATTACTTTGTCCCCCATGTTATTAGGTGCCGACGAGGTGCCCAATCCCCGCCGGCTACAGACACCTCCCAAACAGTTAGGTGGCATGTTGGGAGCCCACCCCAGCATGCCAAATCCTCTGCAAAAAAAAAAAAGTCCCATGATGGGTTTTTTCTATTTTTTTGTCCTGTAAAATGAAATGTCCCTCGAGTCTCGATGACCCCTCCCCCACCCGCACCCACCCACTGCGCCCCTGCCTCCCTCACCCCATGCTTACCTACGGAGTCTGGCACGACGATCTTCTGTGGACCAGGAACACGTCTGCACTCTTCAAAGCCAACCGCGAACTGAAGAAATGCTGGTAAGCTGTATAATGGAATGATTAGGGGTTTTTCAACTTTAAGGCATATCTCGGGTATTTTTGTGAATTTTGGCCCCAAATTTTCAACATGGGGTTTTTGGGACCCCTACTCAAGAATTCTTGCACTGTCATGCGTTATTCGGTCCTGAAAGGTGATTTCGAAGTCACTGCACGGAATCACCTTCCGGGACCAAGTAATGAAATGACAGTGCCACTGTTCATGAGAGGGGCTCTCAAAAAGCCTATGTTGCAAGTTTGGTGGGAAAAATCCTAAAAATGACTGTTTTATAAGCATGCATAGCAATTGCACAACGCACACTCGTAAGTTAGCTGCATTCGCACTATTTTCATTCCAGATTCTCAACATTGGCATTTTACCACACCTTCTTGTGAACCGTACAGCTGTCATTTTTCACATCCTGCCTGAAATGTGTTTTCGCACTTCTGGCGCAGAATAGCGTGGTTGCTGTGCAAAATCAGTGTTTGGGGCATATTATGAAAATGACAGTGACACTGTTCATGAGCAGAGGTCCTAAAATGCCTGTGTTGAAAATTTGGTGACAATACTCCATAAAATGACTGTGTTACGAGCATGCATTGCGCAGTTTGCACGCACGCTCGTAAGTTCGCAAACTTATATTTTCACTCCATATTTTCAACAGTACCATTGTTCTACACCTCCTAATGAACAGTGCAGCTGTCAGTTTTCACATCCTGACCAAAATTAGTTTTCGCAGTTCCGGTGCACAATAGTGCGGTCGTTGTGGAAAGCCCATGTTTGAGACACATTATGAAAATGGCAGTGACACTGTTCATTAGCAGATATCCTAAAATGCCTATGTTGAAAATTTAGGAACGAAAGTCAATAAAATAAGTGTTTTACAAGCGCTCGTTGCGCAGTTTGCACGCACGCTCGTGACTTTGTGAATTTGTAATACTTTCACTCCAGCTGTTAATCATTGCCGTTTTCCTATACCTCCTTATGAACAGTATAGTTATGGTAAATGTTTTTGCACGTCCAGTGCAGAATTGCATGGTCACTGTGCAAAATCACTTTTCGGGACACTTTCAGGAAATGACGGTGACACTATTCATCAGCAGAGGTCCTAAAATGCCTATGTTGAAAATTTGGTGGCGAAATTCCAGACAATGACTGTGTTGCAAGCGTGCATTGCGCAGTTTCCATGCACCCTTGCAACTTTGTCAATCTACAATATTTTCATGCCACATTTTCACCACTGGCATTTGTGCACACCTCATTACCAACAGTCCAGCTGCCATTTTCTCCAGCCTGCCCAAAACACGTTTCTGCACCTCTGCGCACAGTGGGGTACTCGGTGTGCAAAATCACCTTTTGGGACACCTTAACAAACTCACAGCGCCATGCCTCTCCACCTCCACCACTGCCAATGCCAGCGCAACAACATTTGGCATTGACAAATGCTTCTTTTAAATAATAGAGTTGTCAGTGTTGTTGCTCTGTGAAGCTGTTCATTGCAAAGTTCAGCTAACACATAATTCCTACAGATTTCTCTTCAGTGATATCCAAAACTCTCACACCATAGCAACAGCTAATCCTGCATATGTTCTCAATTGGTAAACTCAATCTTCAGTAATACTAAAACAGCCAGTGAGCTAATTCAGTTGTATTGGGCAATATTTAATGGTGTGTGTGTGTGTGTGTGTGTGTGTGTGTGTGTGTGTGTGCACATGCTGTGTGCTGTGCTTTTGTTGCTGTCACTGAGATTTTAAACTGCAGGTTTTTATTTATTTTTTATTTGAAGGCTGGGTTGACACATAGTATGGGCTACCAGACACAGTGAGTTACATCAGGATACCCTCACAATATACTATAAAGAGACAGGGGCAAGTGATTTTAGGACTGAGCTTTAACAGCAGTACTTGCTTCATTAAATACGGAAGCGTCACACAGTGGCAGCAATGACAGTGCTACTAGAAGAAAAAACAGATGTGTGTGTGTGTGTAGAAGCAAACACTGCAATCTGGTTAGTGTGCAGGTTTTCTTTAGGCATGAGGTTGTAAATCTGACAGTTCAACTCAGTGATAAAGTTCAAGAGGTCCAGATCACTTTGCAGCAGACCAAAACTAGAGGACTGTCTTTCAAATGCATTTTACTCGTATCCTGTCTTGATAAATCTGACCACGATCCATGTTAATTTCTTGCTAAATTTTACTGTAATGAGAAACTTGCAGTTTCCCTACACACAGTCTGACTGCTTGTTTAACATTGTGCTTGTTTACTGTTTTCTGATTCTCTTACCACAACTTATTGTCACTAAACAGTGCTGTACCGACACTTGGTATGTGGAGAAATGTCAGACACAGCCCCTGCTGTTTTAAGATGCTGATTCTTGATCAGTTACTGAAACCAGAGAACAGTGAACAAGGACAATGTCAACACAGACAGTCGAGACTGTATCTGAGGAAACTTCAGGTTTCTTATCACAGTGAAATTTAACAAGAAATTAATTTACATGGATTGTGGTCAGTTTTACCAAGACAAGATACCAGTAAGATGCACTGAAAGACAATCCCCTAGTGTCGGCCTGTTAAGCCTTGTTTACACAGTCACATTTGCACTGGAGCAACCCGATCACTCTGCGACCATGTGGACATGTACCTGATCACAGCAAGACATAAAGCCGGTAGGGTTGTCAGAACAGGTTCGGTAAAGATTCGAACCCTCCTCGAACCCTGGTGTTCGGTTCTAACTTAAGAACTTCGAACACTAAGACGGTTCGCAAAAGGGTTCGAATCACCGCGAGACGCGAGACGACGTGGGGGTCGAGTAAGCTACGCGAGCCGCGGGATCTGTGGGGGTATTTAAGGAGATGTGCCATGAGGAGGAGCGCCATTTGCTGAGGATCATCGGAGCAGAGGCAGCAGCAGCAGGCAGCAGCCCACTAAATTGTAGCAATTAGCGGTTAGCGCATATACCGCTACTCTTGTCCAGTGGCCACTTCTTCTTCTCCTGTGAGACCGAGAACAAGAGAAAGGCTCAAAAAAAAGCTGAAAATCGGGGGACTGGGAGTGGGACTAGGGAGGTTCAGGACAGAAGGAGGGATTAATCAAGATTGGGAAGGGCCTGGGGAATAGGGAGGATTGAGACCAATATCAGGACTGGAGGAGGACTCGGAGAGAATAAAAAAAAAATAAGAAGACTGAAGATTAAGAACCTTTGTGAAATGTGATTATTTGAAACTGCAGCACACTGCACACTCAGCAGCTGCCAGCAACAAGCATACAAGGGGGCCAAAAAAAGGCAAATAAATCTTTCTGAACCCTAGTGTGTGTGTCACAGAGAGAAGCCCAGTGTGTGCCCCTTGACTGCACTGTACCCTACCCAGTGTGTGTTATAGAGAGAAGCCCAGTGGCCAGTTGTGTGGTGGCATTAACCTTACATGACAGAAACGTAGAAATATAATTCTCATTCCCTGGGTTGCGTATGTGACTCCATCTCCTGTGGTCAGCCCATCACCCTGCTGCTGTGTGCCCTTTGACTGCACTGTACCCAGTGTGTGTGTTACAGAGAGAAGCCCAGTGGTCAGTTGTGTGGTGGCATTACCTTACATGACAGAAATGTAGAAATATAATTCTCATTCCCTGGGTTGTGTATGTGACTCCGTCTCCTGTGGTCAGCCCATCACCCTGCTGCTGTGTGCCCTTTGACTGCACTGTACCCAGTGTGTGTGTGTTACAGAGAGAAGCCCAGTGGCCAGTTGTGTGGTGGCATTAACCTTACATGACAGAAATGTAGAAATATAATTCTCATTCCCTGGGTTGCGTATGTGACTCCGTCTCCTGTGGTCAGCCTATCACCCTGCTGCTGTGTGCCCTTTGACTGCACTGTACCCTACCCAGTGTGTGTTACAGAGAGAAGCCCAGTGGCCAGTTGTGTGATGGCATTAACCTTACATGACAGAAATGTAGAAATATAATTCCCATTCCCTGGGTTGCATATGTGACTCCGTCTCCTGTGGTCAGCCCATCACCCTGCTGCTGTGCACCTTTTGATTGCTATGTGTATGCCTATGCCCAGCAGCCCAATCATTCTGTAAGCCTTGAACCTGGGATCCTTTAGTTGCAAACTGTCATATTCTTCAATTACTTTCAGTCCACGTATCACAGTGTCACACAACCAAAATAAAATTTTGGAGTTGTAGCCAGCGATTACAGATCACATTGCTTTGTTACACAGGAATTGTTTGGGTGTTGGTGTGTTCACTGCAGTATACTGGACTGGTAGTACTGGTACTTACTGTCTGTTATGGCTGACACCAACATAGATGAAGCATTTAGTGCTGGTGTTGGAGCAGGTGTTGGTGGTAGTGGTAATCCTGGTGCTAACAGAAATAACCAAAATGTTTCATGTGATAAAAATTCAACAAACAGCAAAAGAGCAACAGTGAAGTGTGGTAAAGGGGGACCTTTTAAGAAAACCTGTACAGCTGCTGGGGTCACACAGAGAGGCACCATAAGGTATGCCATTCATGCCGTTAAGATCCCTGTGACTAGCAGCAATAATGCAAGTGACAGTGAGTCCCTCTCTGACTCAGACAGTAGCTCTTTGTCTCAGTCCCACACTGTTGTGTCTCGCGACAAATCATTACTTCCTCAACAAAGTGAAATGAGCAAGTCTGCTGACAATGACTCAGGTAGTGCACTTGCAAATACATCCAGCACTGTTGGCAATGAAAAGGACATATCCATTGAATCCACCACTTCTGTGTTGGCCAGCAATGAAAATCCATCAGAGTCTTCTGTCCACTCTTCTAGCACCAAGGAGCATGTCCCAGGTTCTGTTAGGACAGGTGAAAAGACACAAACAGTCTTTATCTATTTTCCTAGCACTCGAACAAAATCTGTCACATCTGAGGTGTGGAATTATTTCTCAGTCAGTAAAACTGATCCATGCAGAGCAATTTGTTCCCTGTGTAAACAGAGTGTAAGCCGTGGTAAAGTTGTGTTATGCCTTGGCACTACAGCTCTTAAACGCCATCTGAAAAAGCATTCGGTTTTGCTTGATCATCCAAAACCCATGTCCTCCATCTTCCAGACCGCACATGAGAAGGGTCAGGAATCTGAAATGGATACTGAATTGTCTGAACTTGATGCGGCAGAACCACTGCCAGCCCTAGGATCACTGTTACCACCAATGCCAGCACCATTGAGTTTCAGTTGCACATCCAGTGATGGCACTGAATGTATAAGTCCTAGTCCACCATCTCTGCGTCCATCTGCCCATCAAGCACGGTGTATAATAAACCAGCAGGGACATGTTGCAAACAGCTAACACTGTCTCAGGCATTTGAAAGGAAGAATACCTTTACTAGAAATCATCCAAATACCCTTCATCTTAATCACTGAATTGGTGAACTGTTAGCCGAGCCATTCTCCCATACTCTTTGGTAGATCATGAGGATTTTAGGGAGCTCATGACATTAGCAGAGCCTCGTTACAATGTTCCTCATGAAGGTACTTTTCCTATGTTGAAATACAAACATTTATCAGGCTTTAAAAGCGACAGTGATGCTTGCACTTAAAACTGCAGAGGGTGGGGTTATTCATGTCACAACAGATATGTGGACCAGCACTCAAAACATAGATTACATGTCCCTTACCGCTATTGGGTCAGTTTGTGCTTTCTTCAAAACAAAGACACCCCAAAAGATGGCGCTGCTGCATATAAAGAAGTTTGGGCAAAGTCATACTGCTGCAAACATCTTGCAGGAACTAAATGACCTCCTTGATGAATGGGTTTATTCTCACGGTCTAAAATGTGGCTTCATAGTAAGTGACAATGGATCCAACATCTTAAAAGCAGTACAGGATGGAGGATTTCTGCATGCTTCTTGCTTTGCACATTGCTTACACTTAATTGTCAGGGATTTCTCAACAGCGAAACACAAGTGGATGGTATGATTGCTGTTTGCAAAAATTGTGACTCACTTTTCACATTCAACTAAGGCTATACGGACATTGTCCGAACTGCAAAAACACAAGCTGCCCAGCAAAAGCTGATTCAAAATGTTCCACTCATTGAACTCAACACTTTATATGCTGCAGTGCCTCTTGGAGCAAAAGCAAGCTGTACATGAGTACTGCTCCAGTTACATTATTGGAGATGGCATTATGCTGTCTGTGCTGCAGTGGAAATTAATGGAGACAGTGTGCTGTATCCTAGCTCCTTTTGAGACAGCTACAAGGGACATGTCTTTTGAAGGTGCATCTGAGTCAGGTTATCCCACTCATAATGCTCATTTCACATCATCTTAGTGTTCTAAATCTACAAATAGAAAAAGACAGATCTGAAGCGCAGACAACATGTCACCTGTATCATGGGAATCTCGTAAAGAGAATGAGCGAGCGCTTCAAAACCAATGACAAATTAGTTGCAATGACGAAATCAAGACACTACATCCTTGCAACTCTCTTAGATCCCAGGTTCAAGGCTATACATCTTCCAAAACAGATGATATAGAGCAGTACAAATGTGTGTTGCTAGATGAGCTGCAGCACTCACAGGAGTCAAACACAGACATCGCAGTACCCTCAGGTTGTCATCACCACAACATGCAGGTTCATCTTCACAAAGGGATACAGAACTGGAAAAGTCACCAAACATTAACAGTAGTTGTTCCACAACTGCCACTTCTTCAGCCCTTAGTAGCAAGCTAAATCTGTGGCAAAACCTTTCCCAAATTGCTGCCACACCAGCTGCTTCTGCTGATTCCTCTTCTGAGCGGTCTCTGTCCAACATAGTAGACAGTTACCTGCAAGAACTGCCTATTCCTATTGATGCATGCCCTTTTGAATACTGGAGATCAAAAAAGTCAATTTGGACAGAGCTGTATGATGAAGCCTGTAAATATCTTGGTTGTCCTGCAACAAGTGTCTCTTCAGAACGCATGTTTAGTACAGCTGGCAATATTGTGACAGACACCAGAAATAGGTTGCTGCCAGAAAATGTACACACGTTAACTTTTATTAAAGTTAATAAGTCAAGATTTTCATATCCCTACAAGAGTATACAAACTGATCCTGAAGTGATTGATGTTGTGGATGTTGATGGTGATGACAACTCAGATGGTGGTGGCTGGTAAATACATAGTGGGACGGAGTCTCTGCACCAAAAGGAAACTTTTACAGACTGTGATGACTTTGGTTGTCATCTCTTCCTTTCTCGATCTACTACCTTGACTATATACCCCAAAACTTTCACCATTTCATGGCAAACTGCTTTGTAGCTAGGGTCTAAACTAAAGTCAACAAGTTTTATATACAGGGCAATTTTAACATCAGTGGGAACAGGCCCAAATTTGGCATAAAAGGGACACTGTCACGTCAATCCTTTCTGTATCATATTATTTATAGTTAAAGTGCAAACATATATTTTTGGATTTACCTTCTGTGACTTTGTGGTGCATCAGTATGGGCTGGGACAGGAGACTGTCTATTTTTCAATTTTAAAGAGGACAAAACAATGAGTTCTAATTGGTAGCTGTTTATTATTTTTTCAATTACAGAAATGTTAGCCATAAACGAAAAATGGATGCTAGTACATGGGTGAGGGTTTTGGGTTGGTTTTAACATGGGTGTAAGGGTGGCATGGTGCTACTGCACAGATGAGGGTGGTGGAAGAAAAGTGGAATGGGTGATGGGGTGAAAGGTGGGTGTTGTTTTAGTTCTTTCATTTACAGATTCGTGATCAGCTGGGGATGGAGGAAAAAAATGACAGACCGAACCTACTGTACACATAATATATATTCTTATTAAATACATTGCAAACTGCTGCCGCTTAGCACAATTGTCCTGTCCCTTTAAAAAAGAATAAAGGAATCAGAAATAAAGAAAATCTGCATCAGCAGTTTTCACAGAATGTGACGTATCATAGTGTTTTGCTTTATAAGTAGTGATAATTTGATACATAATGGGTTGACAGATGCTGTCCCTTAAACATCACATGCCAACTGCTGCAGCTACATTAAATGTTCCTTAGTATGTGGTGAGGAAACCACTTTTTATTTATGTGACTGAAATACAGATTTTATTGAAGTATCAGCTGCAAAAATGCATCATCTTAGAATTTTGTATGTATTACTTCAATTTGCCAACAAAATGTTGGTATATGTATGCATTACCTTAGAAAATTGCATGCATTTGCCAGCAACAATGACTGGCATATTTTTTTATTCAATGTCTTGACTGAATATGTTATGACATAATATGTTTTATAACAGTTCCACATGTTGCTGCTGTAGTACTTGGCTTGACTTTGTTATAAAAGCTTTCTTTTAAACATAGCAACTTTTGATTCACTCATTTAAAACAGAAAGCAGCAAATAGCTGAAATTAGGTAATATCAGTTATTTTTCTCCTAATTCATGACGATGAGTATATATAGCTGAGTACATAAATGGCTAATGTGCCTCTTTCTTTCACTAAGGAACTATGATGCAGCTGCAGCAGGAAAACTTTTAACATATGGGTGGGTGGGTGGTCTGTTACGTATTAAGTTGCTGACTTTAGCAAACAGAAGAAACCATAGATAAACCTAGTTGTATTCCTATCAATGTCACACAAGATAATTTCTCTCCCCCTTATATTGAACAGTTTTTCCTTTACATGTATTTTATTACTATCTTCGTTACTGGCAGCACAATAAAAAAATAGGGTTCGAGTTCTAAAAAGTTCTAAAAAAGATTAGAACCCTAGAACTTTTTCAAAAGTTCTAGACTAGAACTAGAACCCAGAACTTCAGAGGGTTCTGACAACCCTAAAAGCCGGTCCCGTGTTCCCTCTCAAGCTGGGAACACCAACCGGAGTGAGCAACTTGCAGTGGATTAAACCACTGTGTGGACTGTCTGCACCCTCGCAACATTCCAACTCTGTACTTGCGGTGGCAAGTGACAGCCCAGGCCCTTGACAAATGGCCCCTCACCAGCTCAGAATGTAGCAGTGCATAGAGGGGCCGTGTGGACAGGCAGTATGCCACTTGCTGCTGGTTGGGACCACACTGCTGCAGTCCAAAAAGAGTAGCGCTGCTGCTGTGTAAACATGGCTACTGTGTCTGATAGTGCAGAGTACAGCTTCTGTTCGAATTCACAGCATAAACTGACTTTTGCAGTAAACAGCTTCTAGGAGCAGCAACTCTGACAGCATTATTAATAAAACAACAAAAAAAGGACATTGTGTGTACAGTAGAAAAGTAACTTCACTACTAAAAAACGGCACACAAGGTCTGGAAGTAAATGTTATCAATTTTAATCAAATCTATTTTCTAACTCCGTTAAAGAAGATAGGAAGAGAAAATAGTATTTTTGTATGTAAAAGTGATGCCTACGACAGCTGGGTTATCTACATGTTGCACAATAAACAATTTTATGCCAAAATGTTGTGTGGCTTGTTTGATTCCTTTACCTGTCAAGCTCCTCTGCAGTCACCAGTTTCCAAGTTTATTATTCAGCAGGCACGTGACTGAAGCTCTCCTCTGAGGTTGGTAACTCTGAAACCTTCAGTGTTTTCAAGTAAAATCATGAATGACAGTAGAACCATTTCAGTTGGGAAATCAGAGGATCAGCAGAGTAGTACTAACATACTAAATTGGCAGCAGAACAGGCCTAATGGTCTCTCGAGTCTTCTTGATTTTCACCACCCACACTGAGGGCCGATTTTTGTGTCCCCCCCTCCCCCTTGGGTTATACCCTCCCCAGTCGTTCCACCTGTATTGGGCCTGGTCAGATTTACCCTCCCCCTGTACATGTCCCATCCCCTCTTAAACTCGTACACAGTCTCCACCTCTACCAGCTCCCTGGGCAGTGCATTCCATGGCTGCACCACTCTTTCAGTGAAATAAAATCTCCTCCTCTGCCCTCTAAGCCTGCCCCTTCCAGCTTACACCCATGACCTCTTGTTGCCCCACCCTCCTTCCTTTGGAACACCCTGACTGGGCCTCCTTTATTGATCCCTTTCATGTACTTAAAGACCTCTATCATGTCCCCCCATCCCTCCTCTCCTCCAGGGTGTACATGTCGAGCTCCTTGAGCCTCTCCTCATAGGTCCTCTCCCCCAGGCCCCAGATCATTGCAGTTGCCCTCCTTAGGACCCTCTCTAGGAGTGTTATGTCCCTCTTCAAAGATGGTCTCCAAAACTGTACACAATACTCGAGGTGTGGCCTAACCAAGCAGTCGTACAGTGGAAGGATCTCTTCCACCTTTCTGGAGGTAATCCCCCTGGTGATGCATCCCAGCATCCTATTTGCCCTTTCCGCTGCCCTCCTACAGGTCTCTGAGTTGTTCATTTTGATACCTACCACTACCCCCAGGTCCCTCTCACCCTCTGTGACTTGAATCATGTCTCATCACTGGGTATACCCCTGGCCTGGATTTCTGACTCCCAGGTGCAGAACCTTGCACTTCCCCGCATTGAATTTTAGTTTCCATTTTTCCGACCACCTTTCCAGAGCCTCCGGGTCCTCCTGCAAGGCCACCTTCCCCTCCTCCCCATCCACCATTGCACCCAGTTTTGAGTCATCTGCAAAGAGACTCATCTCACTCCTGATCCCCTTCCTGATGGCGATATATAGGAGTTGAACAGGAGTGGCCCCAGCACTGATCCTTGGGGAACCCCACTAGTAACCCACCTTAGGGATGAGGCTACTCCTCCAACCACCACCTTCTGAGTATGCTCAGACAGCCAATTTCCTATCCTTCTTAACAACTGTCTCCCTACCCCAATTTCCTTTAGCTTAGCCAGCAGGCTACTGTGGGGTTCTGAATCAAAAGCCTTGCTAAAGTCCAGAAAGAGGACGTCCACTGGCCTACCCTGGTCCAGGGCCCTCATCACCCAGTCATAAAACTCAACAAGATTTGTCTGGCATGATCTTCCCATGACAAAGCCATGCTGCCTATCGTCCAAGTACTCAGTTTGCTCTAGTAACCCCCCTAGCCTTTCCTTGACAATACCCTCCATCACCTTGCCGACCACCGACGTCAGGCTAATGGGCCTGTAATTTCCTGCCTCCTCTCTTGATTCCCCCTTGTGGATTGGCATGATATGGGTCACCCTCCAGTCTTGGGGCACCCACCCAGTCCTCAGAGAGGTGTTGAAAAGCTCCACTGGAGGGACTGCCAGGACATCTGCCAGTTCCCTCAGCACCCTGGGATGCATCTCATCTGGCCCAGGTGCTTTCTCTGTCTGAAGGGACCTGAGGGCTTCCCTTACTCTCTCTACTGGGATTTCAGCCTCCACATCCTCCCCCTTGTCACCCTGCACTGCTGGGCCCCCATCTATCTGTGGTGGCAACTCCATTTCCCCAGACCCATCAGGGACCTTGGTCTCTACCTGTCCCACCCCTTGCTCTGGTTTGCCCCGGCCCCCCTTGCAAGACCTTAGCCCCTCCATTCCCCCGGTAAAAACTGAGGCAAAGTACTCATTTAGGGCTTCTGCCTGTTTCCCCGCCTCCTGTGCCCAACCATCCCCTATCCTTAACTTGCTGATCTGTCCCTTACTATCTTTTTTTCCCCTATGTATCTAAAGAACCCCTTGTCCCCCCTCCAGATCCCACTGGCCAAGGACTGCTCCTTTTTTGCCTTAGCTGCTCTCACCACCCTGGTGACTCTCTTGGCTGTCAGCTCATATTCCTCCTGATCTCTTTCACTCTTTGAGCACTTGAAGTGCCTATAGGCCGCCTTTTTTTTCCCTCACCACCTCCTGTACCTCCCAGGTCCACCAGCAGGGTTTTCTGGCCCTACCGAACTTACGCCTTTCCCTTGTGCAGGATCTGGTAACCTCCTATATTCCCCTTCTAATGATCCCCACCTTCTGTCAGCATCCCTATCTGGCCTTATCCTGTCCAGATGATCTTTAAGGATCCTTCCCATCTCCCTGAAGTCTGCACCCCTAAAATCAGTTACTACGGTCCTTCTTCGGCTTCCCCCCACCCCAGGTCCAGGAAGAACCAGACTGTGATGTGATCACTCTCAGCCAATGGGGCCCTCACCTCTAGGCTCCTAATCTGATCACTGTCCGCCAGGACCACGTCCAGTGTCCGGGCCTCCCTAGTTGGCTCACCCACCTGCTGTGTCAGAAACACATCCTGGAAGACATCCAGCAGCCTCTGCACTCTGGCCACTGGTGAAGTCATAGTCCCCCAGTCTGTTCCTGGCATATTGAGGTCCCCCATTACCACTACCCTTCCCTTTCCCAGTCTACAGTGTCCCTCAAGATTTGCCACCAAACTTTCTTCCAGGACCTCCGCCAGTGCTGGTGGTCTATATACCACTCTGACCTTTACTCTCTTACCCCCCTCTGTCAGCAAGGTGACCCAAATAGCCTCCACATTCCCCTCTGCCTCCTCTACCCCTCCAATACCCATGCCATTTCTGATTAACAGTGCTACACCACCCCTTCCTCCCCTATCTTTTCTGTACATAGTGTAGCCCTCCAGATTTAGGTCCCACTCGTGTCCTTGAGTGGCCCAGGTCTCACTGACTAACTCAAGCATTTTATTTCCTAAGCTCCTGGCATTTATCAGGACCACTATCCACCCTTTTCCTCCTCTCTTTTCTCCTCCTTGAGCTCCCATTTCTCAGCTCCTGCACCCTACCTGGTGACCCATTTCCATATCTCCCTAGCCTCCTAGAGGAGTGGAGACCATGCCCCTCATTTATCATACCTGCTGGCACTGCCCCTTTTTTGATCCCTCCCCCTTCACAAGTTTAAACTCCACCTGTTGCTGATGAACACAGCTAGTTTGAGCTTAATGATTTCCTCCCCTCCAAATTAAGGTGGAGCCTGTCCTTAGCATACAGCCCCTTATCCTCCCAGGTCTCCCCCCAGTCCGCCACCAGGCCATACCCCAATTCCCTACACTATTCCCTAAGCCACTGATTTATCTCCCTAATCTTCTTCTTGTTCTCCCCACTAGCCCTTGGTACCGGCAGGATTTCATAAAAGGAGATCTTACAGCCAATGGAAAGGCATACCCTGGCCAACTCCCAGAACCTTGCCTGAATTTCTAGTTCACTATTTCCATTTATGTCATTTGTTCCCAAGTGCACTAGTATTCCCGGGGTCACCCCGCATTCCCTTGCCAGTGACTACAACTCATGCTTGGCCTTGTGCACCATCAGGCCTGGGTGGCATTTGGTTCTGATCTGACAGGTTTTTCCCTCTTCCTGCCCCTCCCACTGGTTGTCTGTGATCATGGAGTCCCCCAATAGCAGTACTCTAACCTCCCCCTTGCCTCCCTGTTCACCCCTCAGGATCCCCTTCCTTCCATGCCCCTCCTCATCCCTTCATCTGGATTCTCCCATCAATTGGCTGCTCTCACCTTCCACAATCTGGGTATTGAAGGTAGCCCCTTCACTATTGTCTCTGGTCACCTCCTCTACCTGTGTTCTGGCCTTCTTTATCCCCCCACCTGAGTATCTCACTCTGTATCTCTTTCCCCACTCCTTACTAATCCATCCATCCTACCAATTTGCCTACTTGGCTTTCTGCTTGCTATCATCCCATTTATGTCCTGTGCCTTCCTGCCTGTTGTGCTCCCCTGTTCCATACCATCAGCCTCCTCCTTGCTCCCCTGATCCTCCTTTTTCTTCTCCCCTCCTACCCCTCTTCCTCCATGCTGTCTGGGACTCCCTCTATTGCACCCTTGCTTCTTTCAACCTTCACCCTTTCTATCCATCCCTGCCCCAGCTTCACCAGCAGCAGCATCTTCATCCTCCTCCTCCCCCACACACACCTGTCTTCTACCAATGGGCATAGAGGGTTAAAACAATTTGTGAGCCTTAGCCCATCCCCTAGTGTCCCCTTTGTCCCTACTGCCTCTCTCTGTTTCCTTTGAGCACCCCCAGACTCTTGCCTACTACTGTGGAAATTTCCACCTTTTGGGCCCCACCTGCAAGGGTCCCCCTAGAGCCCTCTGTGTACCCCCTTCCCTCCTCTCCTAGTGTGAGCACCTCTCTTCACTCCTCTCCCAGCTTGGGAGGCCCCAGCACCTAGTGCTTCCATGTAGGTGACCGCTTGCCTCCTACCTCTCCAGTCCTCCCCCCCAGCACCCCCAGCTGCCTTCAGATCCCCTCTACCTCCTCCTTAAGCTGTGCCAGCTGGTAGCACACTGGGCATCCCTCAAACTTCCAAGCCCAGTCCAGTATCATAGCCGCACCACACTCTGTGCACCCAACCACCCGCCCTAAGATACCTGCTCTAGTGATATGTGGTCCCTTCCCCATCATCACAACACTACTCTTAGCCCAGCCTCTAACAGAAAGTTTACCTGATATATTCCAGTTTAAGGCATTCCACAATATCCAACTGTCCCACTAATCAACAATTCACTGTGGATGCTGCACTCCTATTCAGGACCAACCTATGCTATTTTCCTGCCCCGTGGCTGCATTATTGGGTAGAACTACATGAGCTGCACCTGAAGCATCTTCCTTCAATTGCAGGGCAGGTGTTCCCCTATAAATGAGCTGTGATCTGCGGAGGGAGAGGTAGAGGGAGGGTGGGATTAGGACCCACACCTGACTCTCATGAGAGTGTATCAGCCCTGGCAACACAATTCCAGCTCACCTCACTTTAAACTCAAACAGAATTACCTGATACAGCAGTCACTGCCCACACAGAAGCTTCCAGAAGTGTAGTCAGCTCCTCCCCCACTGCAAACTGAGGCAGACAGTCCCAGCTCACCTCACTTTAAACTCAAACAGAATTTCCTGAAACAGCAGTCACAGCCCCCACAGAAGCTTCCAGAAGTGTAGTCAGCTCCTCCCCCACTGCAAACTGAGGCAGACTGTCCCAGCTCACCTCACTTTAAACTCAAACAGAATTTCCTGAAACAGCAGTCACAGCCCCCACAGAAGCTTCCAGAAGTGTAGTCAGCTCCTCCCCCACTGCAAACTGAGGCAGACAGTCCCAGCTCACCTCACTTTAAACTCAAACAGAATTTCCTGAAACAGTAGTCACAGCCTCCCACAGAAGCTTCCAGAAGTGTAGTCAGCTCCTCCCCCACTGCAAGCTGAGGCAGACAGTCCCAGTCACCTCACTTTAAACTCAAACAGGATTACTGGAAACAGCAGTCACAGCCCCCCACAGAAGCTTCCAGAAGTGTAGTCAGCTCCTCCGCCACTGCAAACTCAGTAAGGGGTCAGAAAGTGTCTGAAATGGAGGATTGTACATGTTTCAGTCTACAAGTGGAGTGCTACTGTATAGCCATACACTGCATGTTTCAGACTGTTTTTTTCTTCCAGATCCCCCCCCAAGAACAGCCATTGACTAAAGCAGTAAGATTTCTTACTGTACATGAAGTTGTATATATTATGATTATTTAATAACTGCCTGCTGCAGTTTTTGGATGCTTGCACTGTCAGGCCTAAACAGATCATGACTGGGATAACCTATGTGCAGGAGCAGTGCAGGAGTTGTGGGTGGGTAGCCCAGCTATGCATACAAAACCCTTTTGTGTAGGCAGCTGGGTTAGTTACCCATAACCCCAGCTCTACACAGAGGTATTTATGGTTCCGATCTATACAGACCTGACAGTGCAAGTATCCAAAAACTGCAATAGGCATATATTAACTCATATGAACAATTGAATTCTTTGAGGATGATTTGTTACTGAGTGTGGGTTCTTTCTGCATTGTCGGGTCTGCCTGCTGATTAAAGTGGTCTATCTACAATGAAGGGACTATCAGCATTGCCTTAGTTGGGGGGAGACATAGACTGGGAGCTTTAATTTTTGCATTATTGTTTTCCCACCACCCCCTCCTCCGAATGTATAGAGTTGTGTTTGTCTTCTTGCCTTATGGGGCTTAGCAGCAACACTAGCAGCATAAGGATCAACACAGTTCTTTCTTTTTCTGGCTAGCAGCTGCCTGTGTCTTTGCTCCCACAGCCCTCTCTTAAACTGACCCTGAACTGGGGAAAATAGGAAAGCCTCCTCTGAAAGTAGAAACTGCTACTGGCTCTGTCCTTAATTTGTTTATAATCAGCATCAAACAAGATTTCATCTCCCAGTCCCTCTTCCTCTCAACTGCAGTGGCTGAACAGCATCTTGGCACAGTGCAGCAGCTAAATCCCTTCTATTACTCAAACACACAGCCACAGCATGTCAGAAATTGAGGGCACTGTGTAGATAGAGCTGCTGTCAGTGACTCATTTCCAGTTTTCAGTATGATGTGGCTGAATCCTCCATACCACTCAAACATTCAAGCAGCTGTGCTGTATCAGAGATGTACAAAAATGTTTTAGGGATACAGAGGCTGCTGGTGCTGCTGAATCTATGGGGCAAGAAGGTAATCTAATTATTTTTTTTAATACATATAAAGCGTTTTGATAATCATGTGCTTTAGTAATTTCTTAGGTGAATGGACGTGGGGGTTGAAAGAGGATAATTTTATTTTAGGGTGTCATCAGCTTTTACCATAGTTGCAATAAGTCCCGCATTAATTCTTCAAGCAGTTGAGTCCAGAGCACACACTACAAACTGCCATGCTGTATCAGAAGGGAGCCAGTGAGATGAGCATTTCAAACTCTGGCACGCACTGACTTTCGATATAGTGAAAAAAAAACAGACCGTCAAGTCCATAGGCTTTTAACTTAAGGAATATACAAAATAAATGTGCCTACAGTGCATTTACACATTTACAATTAAAAAAAGACAAACAGCCTGTTCTATGTAATGCTCAATTTATTTAACAATGAATAATAATAGAAAATAATTTCCTATCTTCTTTAAGGAAAAAAAATGTGAACCCTTTTGTGAACCCTCAAGTGTTCGAGTTCTAAATTAGAACTTGAACACTAGGATTCGAAGAGGGTTTGAATCTTTGATGAACTTGTTCTGACAACCCTAGAACACACACCTGGCACTGCAGAAGGGAGGGGGGCTCAAGAAGAAGAAGAAGAAGAATCTGCATTTATATAGCGCTTTTCATACATCCAAAGCGCTTTACAAGCAATGCTAGACTGGTAGTGAAGTGACTGAATGTGTGGTGGCGGCCATATCGCACATCATCACCCACACACAGCCTGGATAATTGCATGAACCAGTTTATGGGAAAGGGAATGTTGGCCAGGACACTGGGAATGTTCCCTACTATTTGAGAAGAGTGCCCTGGGTTCTTTTACTTCCACCTGGACACCCACCAGGACAACACCAGGATGGGCAGAAGGGACCTCGGTTTAATGTCTCATCCGAAGGACGGCACACCCCAGCAGTACAGCACCCCCCAATACTGCACTTGGATGCCAGTGATTTTTAGGTGCAAGTCAAATCCCGGTGAGGGACGAGAATCCACGACCTTCTGGTCCAGAGGCGGATGTGCTACCAACTGAGCCAAGCTGACACCAAGTGGTCTTAGAGTCCAGCAACCTCTGCCTTCAACACAGAGAGGTGAGTGCAAATGGTGCAGAACCACCATCTCCAGAAATTGTCCCCAAAGACTGTGACTCTACATGTGTTGCACCACTCCCATGGCATTTCCTGCTTAACCAGTCTGCTACAGCCTTCTATCTATTCTCATTAACTACTTTCCCTTCTTTAGACTATCTGAAATGGATTTATTACCTTACCTTAGCTAGAGTGTTTCCCATTTTCCCTTCTACCAGTTTTCTCATTTGCTGCTCTTCCCCAGTATTCTACTGACTTTATTTGCATCTATGATGCCAGTTTGACAACTATTTTGTTGAACAATATCAGCGTGATTGATTTATGTTGACTGCAAGTTGTGGTTGATATAAATCAGAAAGGAGACTGGTTTCCTTTTCTATTTGAGGATTTACTCTCAAATCCCCCACATGAGGGGCTCTGCCCCTGGCACCCCCAACTTACAGATTATCAATTCCAGGGTCTTGGGTGAACTATTACAGTGAACTGTCAATGTTGACAGCAATGATGTGTTTACTGTAATAGTGTCGCCGTAGAGAGGGCATACCCCTTCTTTCTGTGTCTGGCTACCTCCTTTTCTTCCTACCCTTCATAAAATGGATTTAGCACCTTATTTTCAATCAAGTGGCTGCAGTGTGCATATTTATGGCACACATACAAACAGAGGGGAGAAAGAAGTAACTGCCTCAGCTGGGACTTGAACCCAGGCCTCCCAGAATACCATTCTGGTCATGCTAACCAGCAGTGCCAGCAAGGCAACTGGAATCTGAGCTGTCCTCAAGCACCCATTACTATTTCTCCCAGTCCCAGCAAAAGCACTTCTTCTTTCTCCCCTCTGTTTGTGTATTTATCACCTTACCCTACATAGGTGTTTCCTGCCTTTCTTCTGCTTACAATTACCAGTACTTAAGTTCTGCTATTTTATAAAGGATAATTGTATACAGTACTGTGTTTTATCCCACTTGTTTCTGTCTCCCCCCAGCAGAGCCTATTGTGGACTGTGGCCAATCTGCAGATACCCTACATTCAATATTCTTTACAAAAAATTTGTTAATGCACCAGTTAGGGTTCAGCTTAAAACAACAAAAGTAGGAAAATGTGTTGGAGTTTCCAACCCTAACTCCCCACTGCCACACCACCCCCAAGCAGCAAAAGAAGAGAAAAATATAGTTTCAGCTGTCCTGAATCTTAGCAAATCAAGGGTGAGCTCTTATTTGGGGATTTCAGCCCTCACCACACTGCATGATCAGATAACATCATATGGGATTTTTTTTCTTCAGGAATGACCCAGAGTTTGTTGGTAGCATGTGGGGAGACACAGGTCTGTATGTCTGAAGACAAAATCAGAATGGGTTGAGCATTAGGGTTGAGAAACACAAGAAAGATCCTTCTGATGATTTGTTAAGACTCGGGCCAGTTGAAACCATAATGTATTTTTCATTTTGCTGCCTGTGGGATAGTGGGTGGAGAATTGGGCTTGGAATGTCTAATACCACATTTCTGTCATTTTGTTGGAGAATCACTTTTTTATAGTGCTGGCAGTTGCCAGAGCAAGTCAGAATACATTGCTTGGGGCATCTGCAATTGCTTTATATTCTGACTGGCTTTGCTGACTACCTGCATTAAAAAAAATATTTCTGTTGTTTACTCAATGGAGAGGTTAGCTGCAGCTGCATTGTGATCTGCCTGATTTAAGTGACAGCCTGCATTTAAAAAATATGATTTTGCTTTTAATTTTTTTATTTAGAAAGGAGGTAACTGCAGATTGACATTTTATTTGCTCCTACTCTGTCTCTGGTTACTGCCTTTTTTTTCAATTGTTTAACCAGGAGTGGCACACTAAGCTGAAAGCTTGTTTACAGATGCGACCTGGGAGCACATGGAAGTTAAGTGACTTGCTCAGGGCCACACAGTATGCAAGTTGGGGCTGTGGTATTTAAACCCAGGTCTCCAGATTTGCAGCTCAGAGCCTTAAAGCACTGCACTACATTGCCTCCCAAAAGTCTGCATTTTGAAAATGTAATTTATTTATTTTTTTCTATGGCAGAAATTTTCCATATGGTTCTGATTAAGTTGCTTAATAATCTTTTGACCCGTATTATGTGTTTGGTTAGCATACATCACCTGTCAAGTTTTATTGCCTGTCAACATACTCCCTTGTGATCAGATGTCAACCAATGAGAATCCAGAAGCGGTCAGATCCATACTACGAATATTTTCAATAAAAACAATAAGTTGAAATGTTGCACAAAGAATAATGTAATTCAAAGTACAATATTTTTAAATGGGAATGCCTGCAAAACACATTTGTGAGGTTAAATATCAGGAAAGGTGATGGCACTTTTGTAAAGATTTATAGAAAAACAACTAACACATGTATTTCCTCATAAGAGAATACCAATTAAATATCTATTTTTAGTCAGCAGGACATTTGAGTGCAATGTGAGCTGGAGCCAGCAATCATCATTTGAGAATTGCCAGCTGAGTGACACAGAGAAACGTCATCAGTGTCCTCAGCACAGGAAGAGTTTCCATGACCTACATCTCATCACTGTTCAACAACAGATTCATGCAGGAGAGGGGCAATTTAAATGTGCCAGATATCACAGGAGATTAAGCAAGCTAAATGCAGTTAAATGCACTGACAAGAGTTTTACCATACAGCATAAAACTTTAACACAGCAAATTCACAAGAATACATGTAAATGTGCTCAATGTGACAAGAACTATACAGCCCTAGATAGCTTCAAGAGGCATCAACGAATTCAGTCTAGAGAGAAACCATATAAATGTACTGAATGCAACAAGTGTTTTACCCAGAAGGATACCCTGATAAAACATCAGCAAATTCACTCTGAGGAGAAACCATATAATTGTGTTGAATGCAACACGAGTTTTGCCCAGATGGATCATGTGATAAAACATCAGCGAATTCATTCTGGAGAGAAACCATATAAACGTGCTGAATGCAACAAGAGTTTTACCCAGAAGAGTACCCTGATATCACATCAGAGAATGCACTCTGGAGAGAAACCATATAAATGTGCTGAATGTAACAATACTTTTGCCTATAAGGATACCCTGATAAAACATCAGCGAATTCACTCTGGGGAGAAACCATATAAATGTGTAGAATACAACAAGAGTTTTGCCCGAAAGGGTAGCTTGATAATACATCAGAGAATTCACTCTGGGATGAAACCATATAAATGTGTTGAATACAACACAAGTTTTTCCCAGAAGAATACCTTGATATCACATCAGAGAAGTCACTCTGGGGAGAAACCATATAAATGTGCAGAATGCAACAAGAGTTTTGCCCAGAAGTATACCCTGATATCACATCTGAGAATTCACTCTGGGGAGAAACCATATAAATGTGCTGAATGCAACAAGAGTTTTACCTGGAAGGGCACCCTGATATCACATCAGAGAATTCACTTTGGGGAGAAACCATATAAATGTGCTAAATGCAACACAAGTTTTGCCCAGAAGAATTGCTAAATAAAACATCAGCGAATTCACTCTGAATGAGTTTTGAATATGCCCTGACTTAAAAATAGGATCCTTTCTCATCACGGTATCAGAAATCCCTGAACATTTGGAGACACTGAAACCAAGAGAGAAACCATATACATGTGCAGAATGCTACAAGAGTTTTGATGAGAAGGGTACTCTGATAACACATCAGTGAATTCACTCTGAAGAGAAACCATATAAATCTTTTGAATGCAGCAAGAGGTTTTGCCAGAAGGGTTACCTATAAAACAGCGGAGAGTCTACAATCATCTAGATTGCAATAATTGCATGAAAAGAGAATAAAAAGGCAATAAAAGAAAATCATATAGTACAAAGGACGATCTCTTGTTGAACAAAGCCATAATAGAGAAAAGCAAAAAATGACGAAACCATAGTGTAGCATGGATGGACTACAAAAAAACATTTGACAGCATCCCACACTCCTGGATCACTGAGTGTCTACAGATCTACAGGATACACCCCACACTGATAGATTTTGTCACAACCCCTATGTGAAAGTGGCAAACCACCTTACAATTAAACCATGAGAAAGGTCAAATCGCCATCCTAAATATAAGCATCCAGAGAGGGATATTTCAAAGTGAGTCCCTGTCACCACTTCTGTTTTGCCTTGCCCTCAATCCTGTAAGTAGCCTAATCAATACCTTGGCTATCGATACAACTCGAACCCCAGAAACAAAAACAGTCAACAGCTAACATCTCACCTTATATTTGTAGATGACCTAAAACTTTATAGTTCATCCGACAAACATTTGAAAGCATAACTACAAGTTGTTAAGACCTTCTCTGATGATATACGGATGACATTTGGCCTAGACAAATGTGCCAAAGCAACATTTATAGCAGGAAAGTTAACTCATAAAGAAAGAATGAGTGTATAAATACCTGAGGGTAGATGAAGGAGCAACAATACAATATGAACAAATGAGAGCAAAGATAAGCAAGGAATATTTCAGAAAGTTGAAGCTTATTCTGAAAACTGCTTTAACAGCATAAAATAAAGTGCAAGCAATAAACCAGCTCACCCTTCCAGTGATATCATACAGCTTTGGTGTTATAGACTGGCCACAGAAAGTATTGAACCAGCTAGATATAAATAAAACTGCTTCATGCTCACCAGTTTATATACAAAAAAAAGTGCATGCCAAGATTATACATCCCAAGATTGGAGGGAGGCATTTGTTGCCTTGAGATTGATTACACATATAGGTCCACAATAGTGGGGCTACATACATATCTACTGATATCCTTGGACCCAAACATAGACAAGGTCCTGCACCATGAAGAAAACAAGCCTAAGATGACTTCTCTCATCAACGTAGGAGAAGCTTTCAGGTGGGTAGCAGAGGTGGATGTTAAACCACTAGTAGATAAGGAACAGCCAACAACAGAAGGTGCAAAGAATCAGAAAAAGGAATACAAGGACAAAGACCAACAGAAAGAAAAAACAACTGGAAAGCCCATAATTACAGTGGAAAATACAGGGAGCTACTGGAACAACCACAGGTTGATCAGGTCCTGACTCATGAGTGGTTAAAAAGAGGTGCATTTAGGTCATGAGATGAGAGATTGATAATGGCAGCCCAAGATAGTGGACACTGCACAAGATGGTTCACAAAATCCATAGAAAAACAGGAGAAACAGACAAGTGCAGGTTCTGTAGTACAGAAGTAGAAACAGTTGTGCATATCATGGATGGATGTGAAGTATTCATGGCAGAAGGCCTGTATACTGAAAGACACAACAATATAGCAAGATTAATCCAATGAAAACTGTGCAGGTACTGTAACATACAGGTACCTGAGAAACATTGGAAACATGAGCCACAAAGTATCACAGAGAATGAAGAAGTAATGATCACATGGGATCACAATGCAAACTAACAAGAAAGTGGAAGCGAGAAAACCAAATATAGTAATATAAGAAAAAAGAACAAAGGTAGCATTGGTTATTGAAATAGCCACCCCTAGTGGTTACAGTATCCTGCATACAGACACAAAATCATGAAATACTAATACATGCAATCAGAAACCAAACTGATGTGGAACAAGGACACACAAATTGTTCCAAAAGTGCTTGGAGCAATGGGACTAATCAAAAATAACTTTCAGGCACATTTAAACAATGCTACTAATACTTGTGATGCCTTATGAACTTCAAAAGGAAGCCATTTTAGGGACATTGTGTGTGCTGAGAAGAGCGCCCTCAGCAAACATCAAAGGCTAATACAGTACTGATTTCTTGAGTTTTGAATATGCCCTGGCTTAAGAATGGGGTCCATTCTCATCACAGTATCAGAAATCTCTAAATATTTGGAGACACTAACCCTGAGAGAGAGAGAGAGAGAGAGAGGACCATATACATGTGTTGAATGCAGCAAGAGTTTCAGGGAAAGTGACCTGATAAAACATCAATGAATTTACTCTGGAGTGAGACCACATACATCTTTTTTTAATTTTTACTTTAGTCTTTGGCAACCAGTTAAGACCAACTAGGCACAAGTGCCTGTTTTCAGGGGTGACGTGGAAGCACTGGGCGATTAAGTGACTTGCTCAGAGTTACACAGTATGCAACTGGAGGTTGTGAGAATCAAACCAAGGTCTGGTCTGCTGGATGTACCAAGCTTGTTCACAACTCATTACTCTAACCTCTAGGCTATACTGCCTGCCCACTATGCTGAGTGCAACAAATGTTTTAGCCAGAAGTGTAAACTGATAATATATCAACAAATCCACTCTTGAGTGAGAGCTAAGATCAGAAGTATCACTGCTGGACAAGTTCAGAAAGGGAAATACGTTAATGAAAGCACTCAGTAAAGTAGAAGACATAAAAGAAAATATTGCATTAAAACAGACCAGGACCTACATTTTACCATCTCTAATAACAAATTCAAGATTTCCACTCAAGCTGAGAAGCTCAGAAAATAAGTGGAAAAGGACAAAGAAAAAACAAAACAGATGGTTCAGAGAAAATCCAAAGATGTTTTATAGGGAACTGGAAAGACAGCAACCAAAGTAACAAATACCACCAGATAAAGAAAGTAAGGAGTTTTAAAGAAGCATCTACAAAGTCCCAGCTGAACACAGTAGAGATGCAAAGTGGATATAGGAAGTAAAAGACAGCTTAAAAAATGCTACTACCAAGGAAATAGAAATGGCATGACATAACAGCTAAGGAAGCAGAAGTAAAGCTAAAAGCATTAACATCCCTACACCACGATTTAGCCACCTGTAAAAACTATTTCCAAGCACATCCAGAGTCACCTCCCACCTAGGAAACAACAGGGAACACCATATTCTTGATCAAATCAGAACCATCCAATCTCCCCAAGTACTATCGCCCAATAACCTGTTTGCCAATAACATATAAACTATGCAATGGACTTGAAACTAATTGAGTTTACAACCATTTAGATTATAACAAGCTCATGACGCTGGAACAAAAAGGCAATAAAAGAAAATCATATGGTACAAAGGACCACCTTCTGTTGCATAAGGCTATAATAGACAGCTGCAAACAATACTGAAACCTTAGTGCAGCATGGATCGACTAAAAAAATGGTTTGACAGCATCCACCATTCTTGGATCATTGAGTGTTTACAGATCTATGGGACACATCTCATACTGGTAAACTTCATCACAACTACTATGAGAAAGTGGTGAACCACCCTGCAGTTAAACGACAAGAAAGGTCAAATCACCATCCCAAGCACAAGAATCCAATGAGGAATATTTCAAGGTGACTCCTTGTCACCACTGCTGTTCTACCTTTCCCTAAACCCATTAAGTAGCCTAATCAATAACCTAGGGTATGGATACAACCTGAATTCCAGAAACAAGAACGATCAGAAACTAACATCTCACCTACTTTTTACAGACGACCTGAAGCTTTATAGTGAGCAGAATCAGAAGTTGTCAGGGTCTTCTCTGATGACATTCAGATAACATTTTACCTAGGTCAATGTGCCAAAGTAACATTTATAGCCAAAAAGTTACCTTGTAAAGAAAACATCAACTTGACAGAGGGCTGTGATACAAAAGAACTTGAGCAAGAGGGAGTGTACAATTATTTGGGAATAGAAGAAGAAGCAACAGTACAACACAAACAAATGAGAACAAAAATCAGCAAAGGATATTTCAGAAGGCTGAAGCTCATATTAAAAACTTCTTTGACAATGTGAAACAAAGTGCAAGCTATCAATTGACTTGCCCTTCCTGTGATCATACAACTTTGGGACGATAGACTGTCCACAGAGTGTGTTGAACCAGCTAGATATAAAAACAAGAAAACTACTGCATGCCTACCAGTTAATATATATAAGAACTATTGCATGCCAAGGTTATATATTCCAAGGTCGGAGGGAGGCATGGGCCTCCTTAAGACTAATTACACATACAGTCACACAGTAATAGTAGATTCATATCATGTTTCAGGTATGTAGGTGTAAACCTTTGTGACTTGCCACATATCAGTGGAAATACAAAGTACTTTTTGTTCCCATATGGCTATCAAGTCCTACTTTAAATTTGTTTATTGTGCCACTGTATACTACACTCTGTGCTAGTGAATTCCATATTCCCACAACTCTTTGACTAAACCACTGTTGTCTCTTTTTGGTCTTGCATGTTTCTCCCCTTATTTGCTTTCTGTGCAATCTAGTTTCCTTTTTGATGTTAGTTAAACACAATCCAGATGTCCATATCTTCTCATCTTCAGATGTGTCATATACAAAACACAGGTCCCTCTTAATTACAGTACCTATATGTCACTGAATAATGATCTGTAGTGTGTAGCTGCTCTCTCTATCCCATACTTTCAAGTACTTGTATTTTCTTTGTACTCCCTCCATTTGTTTCATACTTGAAATATTTCCCATTGCAACAACAGGTGCACAATAAGCAAAATATGGCCTCATCAGGGCAGTATACAGAGGGCTCAATACCTCCCTATTTCTACTCTTTATATTCTTTACCGCACATCCCAGAATTCTTTCCTTTATTTACCATCTCCCTATTGTGGTTATCGATTGTTAAGTTGTTATTTATGTATACCTCCGGATCCTCTCGAATTCATTGGTTACTAGAGTAGTGTCACCTAGAATATATGAGTTATTTGTATTGTTGCATCCCAAGTGCATAACCTCCCCTGAAAACTCTCTAATTCAGTGGTTACTAGAGTAGTAGTGTCACCTAGAGTATATGAGACATTTACATTGTTGCATGCCATGTGCAGGACCTCCCCCAGAGCCTCTCTAATTCAGTGGTTACTAGAGAAGTGTCACCTAGCACATATGAGGCATTTACATTGTTGCATCCTAAGTACATGAGCTCCTCCAGATCCTCTCTAATTCAGTGGTTACTAGAGTAATGTGACCTAGACTATATGAGGCATTTACATTGTTGTATCCCAAGTGCACAACCTTCCCTTGGATCCTCTCTAATTCAATGGTTAGTACAGTAGTGCCACCTAGAATATATGAGGCATTTACATTGTTGTACTCCAAGTGCATGATCTCCCCTGGATCCTCTCTAATTCATTGGTTACTACAGTAGTGTCACCTAGAATATATCAGACATTTACATTGTTGCATCCCAAGTGTATGGCCTGCCCCGGATCCTCTGTAATTCAGTGGTTACTACAGTAGTGTCACCTAGAATATATGAGGCATTTACATTTTTGCATCCCAAGTGCATTACCTTCCACAGATTCTCTCTAATTCATTGGTTACTAAAGTAGTGTCACATAGAAAATATGAGGCATTTACATTGTTGCTTCCCAAGTACATGACCTCCCCTGGATCATCTCTAATTCAGTGGTTACTAGAGAAGTGTGACCTACAATATATGAGACATTTACATTGTTACATTCCAAGTGCATGACCTTGTACTTTCCACATAAAATTCTAGGCCATGTCCACTTGCCCAAGTCACAAGATTTTCTAGTTCATTTTGGAATTGAGCAGCTGCCTCTGCATTATTTAAGATTGCTCCAATTTTAGCACCGTACATGTACTTGCATAATCATGCCCCATTTAAGGTTTGCATGGAAGAGATCAGGATGTTAACATGGGTCCTAATACAGATCCCTGGGGCACCCCACTCATTACATCTATCTAATCTGAGCTAAATCCCCGAATAGTCACCCGCTGGCTTCACTCGCTCAACCATGAGTGTACCCAAGAAATGATACATGGATAGAAACATAGAAGTTGATGGCAGATAAGGACCACAAGGCCCATCCAGTCTGCCCATTTCTTTTTCTGACTTATGAATGTGCCATCGGCATTTGCTCTGTCAATGGCCTATCTATTCATACTTATCTGTATTGCTCCCTTATGCCTATCTCATGCGTGTGTGAAGCCCTGCACTGTATTCATATCCACCACTTCCTGAGGTAGGCCATTCTATGCATCCACCACCCTTTCTGTGAAAAAGAATTTCCTCACATTACCCCTTAAGCGGCCTCCCTCTAATCTCAGGCTGTGTCCTCTCGTCCTGCTATTTTTCTTATATTGAAACATGTTAGACTCTCACCTTGTTAATGCCCTTAAGGTGCTTGAATGTTTCAATCATATCACCTCTCTCCCTCCTTTGCTCCAGGGTATACATATTGAGTTATGTTAATCTGTCCTCATATGTTTTCTGATGTTGTCCCTGCACCATTTTGGTTGCCCTTCTCTGGACTGCCTCAATTTGGTTACTGTCCTTGTGAAGGTGTGGCCTCCAGTACTGCACGCAGTACTCCAGATGGGGCCTAACCAGTGTCTTGTAAAAAGGGATTATTACCTCCCGCTTATGACTTGTGATACCCCTACTAATACACCCCAACATCCCCCTAGCCTTACCTACTGCTTTAGTGGTCTGCTTGGATGATTTCAGGTTATCTGTGATGATGATGATGATGATGATGCCCAAGTCTCCTTCTTCCCTTGTGACTGCCAGCAACTCCCCTCCCAACCTATAGGTGACTTCAGGGTTTCTCTTCCCTATGTGCATGATCTTGCACTTCTTTGCATTAAACCCCAGTTGCCTCTTTTCTGACCATTTTGCCAGTTTATCCAGATCTCTTCTTATTCTGCCCACCCCATCTGGATCATCTACTCTGTTGCAGATCTTGGTGTCATCTGCAAACAGACAAACCTTACCCTCCAGTCCATCTGAAATGTCACTCATGAAGATATTTAAGAGGACTGGCCCCAGGACTGATCCCTGAGGTACCTCACTTGTGACTGGCATCTCTTCTGACTGTATACCGTTTACCATCACTCTCTGTTTTCTGACCTTCAACTAGTTTGCCACCCAGTTGACCAACTTCTGACCCAGCCCGAGTCTACCCAGCTTATTAATCAATTTTCTATGTGGAACAGTATCGAAAGCTTTGCTGAAGTCAAGGTAGGCGACATCACCTGCTCCCTCTTGGTCCACCACTCTGGTTACCCAGTCAAAGAAATCTATGAGATTAGTTTGACAAGACCTTCTTGTAGTAAACCCATGCTGTCTTGGATCCTGTGCTCCTATGGATTCCAGGTGTTGTGCAATCCTTTCCTTAAGGAGTGCCTCAATAATCTTGCCCACTACTGAGGTAAGACTGACTGGTCTGTAGTTCCCTGCCTCCTCCCTGCTGCCACTCTTGTGGAGTGGGATCACATGAGCCCTTCTCCAGTCTTCTGGGACCTCTTTGTGCTCAGAGACTCACTAAACAGTTCTGATAATGACTCTGCTAGTTCCACCCTTAGCTCCCTTAGTATGCTGGGATGTATACCATCAGGTCCCATTGCCTTGTCCACCCTGAGCTTATCGAGCTCTTGTTGGACCCTTTCTTTTGTGAAGGGACTAGTGCACATCTCCCTCCTCCCTCTGTCAATGGTGCTGAGCTGTGGGCCCTGCTCTACCTTCTCCTCAGAATCTTGTTTTATCACTTGACTAATTAACTTGTTGCGAGGGACTGAGTCAAACATTCTAGAACAGTCTAGGAATATCAGATCGACCAGTAGGCCTTCATCCAATGTGCTGCTTACATTCTCAAAGAAACACAGCAGATTTGTTAGGCACAATCTTCCCCTACAGAAAGCCATGCTATCTATCTGACCTCTTTTATGTAACTGTTCTTGGATCAAATATTTCACAAATCCCTCCATTAACTTAGCCATGATAGATACAGTATTAGGCTAATTTGTCTATAATTCTCAACACTGCCTCCATCACCCTTCTTATGTATGGGAATGACATTAGCCTTTCTCCATTCCAGTATTAGTTTACCATCCTTGAGTGATTTATTGAATAACATGCATATATGGGGCCTGCCAGTTGGTTAGCCAATTCTCTTAACCAGAGGTTCACACAAGCTGGTCCAGGGGATTTGTTTACCTGTAACCCAATCAATTTTTTCATAAACATCTTCTGTATTTATTTCTGTGATATGGTCACATATCAATTGCTCTATTTCAATATCATCATCCTGTTTCTTTACCTTAAAGTTACTTGCAAAGTAATGATTAAATGTGTCCACCATATTTTTTCCATCTGTTATTGTGTTACAACCATCTTTAATTAGCCTACTGTGTGCTGTCCTCCTTTTAAACTCCCCACATAATTAAAAAATGTTTTTTGTTGTCCCCCGTGGCTTAGTAGAGTTATATTTTCAAATCTAAGACACATGTTTTTAATACAATAATCTATCCTCTCCTTTATTTTAATCCATGTCACCTCAAGATGATCTTGTACGTCATGCTCCCAGTCCCAGTTAGCCACATGTTCTTTCTTTTTCATATAATCAGCTCTATTATAGCATTTGAGTATGGTAGTCCCTCTGTATGTTGTATGTTTCATGTGAAAAGTTGTCTTAATCATATTAGAGTCACTGTCAGCTAGAGGCTCAAGGACTTCTACTGGCTCCACTATGTCCTGGAGATTGATAGATATCAGATCCAAGATGATATTACCACGTGTTGGTTCATTTACATATTGCTGCAGATTTTTATGGTCCATACTATCCAAAAACCTTCTTTCCATAGTCAGTGTCCCAGTCATTGTTTCCCAGTTAATACTAGGGTAGTTGAAATCTCCCACTAAAATGCAGTTTCCTTCTATTTCTTGTCTATTTGTTCCAAGAAAATATTGTGCTTTAGAGACAATTAGAAGCAATTTGCGTATGTGCTATTATTCTGTTTAATAGTATATCCTGAACATGTAGTTTGGGTCATGTTTTCTGTCAAACTTGTATATTTTATTTTTGAATAAAGATGAGTTTAAAAAAAAGAAATAACTGTGCTTGCCTGAAGAAACCTGATAAAAAGGTTGTCTTGATATGTAGAAGAGGGTCTGAGGAAGTCGGATCTGTACGTGTGTGATGTATTGGTTGAAAACATGCATTTAGTATGTTTGATGGAAATTTGAAAAGATTTTGAAATGTACAAAGATTAATTATGTAGTAGGCTTAATGTGTAATATCTCAAGTGTGAAAAGCTTCATAAAAGTTTGCAGAGCCTGCAAGGAACTTGTAATCAAAGGCCTGGATATTCAGACTGCACCTGGCAGGGGCGCAGTGCAATTGGGATGCGCCGGGGCCAGGACCAGGTGATATTCAATGGTGATGTGCCATGGCACAACACCATTGAATATAGCACAGACTGTGCATGGCGCAGTGGCACTGCGCAAGCCATGGACAGGGAGCATGAGGATGCACCAATGCAACTGCAGTTGTGCTAGGGGCATCACCCTCAATATTCAGCGGAGGGCATGCAAATGAGGCCATAATATATGCAAGGTGCAAATGGGGCCATTTGCATGTCATTATGGCCCCATTTGCATTCCTTGCACAAGGCAGCTCAGTGACATGTGCCTGGAGCCCTGCACAGCATGATGTGTGCACAGTGGGGGTCCCGAGGCATCCCCCACCCCATAGTCATGATCACAGTACAACAAAGTATAATAAAACCCTGGTATTCTAGTGGAACTCCCTCTCTCCTGATTCCCCAATTCCCTGATAATTGTAATGTTAGACTTTCCCTGGTAGTCTAGTGAACCCCACCAAGTTCCGAGGTCACTGGAATAAGACCTTTAATTAAGTCATTGGTAGTCTAGTGGTACCCCCCAACACCCGTTGCCGCTATCACGGTACAGTGCCATAACTTATTTCCCTGGTGGTCCAGTGGCACCCCCCCCCCTCCCTACCCACAGAGACCCCAGCCTTACCCCGCTCCCCTGTCATCGGTGGGTGGCTTCCAACCCACTCGCATACCACCGACCTACAAATGACAGGTACAGTATGGGCTGTAAGCCCATTGATCCACTGTGGACCAATGGGCTTACAACCCACACTGTACCTGACATTCGGCGGGCAGCCAGCAGTATGCGGGTGGGTTGCAGCCGCCTGCTGATGATGGGGATTGGGGTGGGCATGAGGTTCTGTGTGTGTGGGAGGGTTGGGGGGTGTCATTGGACCACCAGGGAAATAAATTATGGTGCTATACCGTGATAGTGGCAATGGGTGGGGGGTACTACTAGACTGCCAGGGACTTAACTAAAGGTTTTATTCTGGTGATAGGGGACACAGGAGGGAGGATGGTCCACTAGACTACCAGGAAAAGTTGAAAATTACATATATTGGGGAATCGGGGGACACAGGAGGGAGGGGGGTCTGCTAGACTACCAGGGAAAGTCTTAACATTACAATTATTGGGGAATCGGAAGGGAGGGGGGTCCACTAGATTACCAAGGAACATCTAATATAACATTTATTGGGGTATTGGGAGGGAGGGGGGTCCACTAGACTACCAGGGATATGTGTGTGCTTGTGGATGGTGTTCTGGGTGGTCGGGTCGCCACCCATGGCTGGTGGCTGCTGTGTTGCACCCTGCAATACAGCAGTCCACCTGTGGGTGGCTGGGATTTGTTCCCGCTCCTCATGAGCTCAACTTTGAGCCCCCCATGTGGAACAGTGCAGGGTTGTTGCGCCAGCATATGCCCTGCACATCCTGGGCTGAATATCGGGATGTGCCGCATATGGATGGGCACACCCCCTGCATCTGGCCACATATAATTACATTGCACCCCAGGGCATTGGGATTTGTGCTGCGCCTGGCAGACCTTTCAATATCCCACCGAGGCATAATGTGGGGTTGCACCAGGGCAACTCTGTTGCACCTTGCGCAACCCCTTTGAATATCCAGGCCAAAATGTAGTTTGATAACACTTCAAAATGCCTTCACTGGTTTTAATCCCATAAGGAAATCTTTCTTTTCATAAAGTAGTGTTCAAATGAAAAAAAAAAAATTGTCGGGAAGCAAATGTGGCTTCCAGCCTAATATCTATGTCAGCACTCCTTGCAGTAAGCAGGGTGTGACTGAAATGTTTCACTACTCTTTTGCAAATGTGCTTTCTGAAGCCTTAGAGATAAGTATGCTAGTCTGAAAAGAATGGATATAATAATGTGTTTTGCATGTAAAGAAAGTGTCTTAGAAAGTTAAAAAAGGGTCATAATGTGTGTGGATTTTATGGGATTTGGAAAAGATTATAACTTGGTAAAAGTTTTGTTTCAGTGCCCTGTATACTGATTTATTGTACTTTGAATGCAATTCAGACAGCTACAAGTGCTGTTGCTGTTTTGCACTTGGTAGTAAAAAGATGAGACTCGTTATGTTATTAGTGTGCTTGTCTAAAGCTCATTATGGATTGTTTGCTTTAAACACAGCAGGTTTTTCAAATGCCATGCTGCAGGGCGCAGGCAATACAAGTTTCAGAGTTTTCCTGAAAGAAAATGAATGTCACTAACAAGGGTATGCCTAACTGAAACAGACAGTACCTCAGCATTCCTTGACTCAGATGACATGTCAATTCAACCATGCACTATTTTGAGAAGCTAGAACTGTCTCAAATGGCATGTTTTGCTTTTATTTTATCATAAAAGGAGGCATGGACCTTCTGTAAACCTTGGAATAATGTAGTGCTTAAGGGCACTGCAGAAACAAACCTAGAGACTTGGGTTTGAATCTCACCAGGGGGTGTGGGTAGGAAGAAGTAGGTTGTTGGTTAACTAGGATCTGCAGCTTATCCATTAGGTAGGGAAATGGGCAGATTGGGTGGGCCAAGCGGTCCTTATCTGCCATCAAATTCTATGTTTCTATGTTTCACCAGTCACTACTTGCATACTATGTGACCTCTGGCAAGTTACTTGACTTCCTTGAGTTTCCAAGTCACACTCAACCACAAGGTCTGGCTTGGTGTGCCTTTTCTATTTAAACAATGGGTGGGATATTCAAAGCAGTTGCACATGGCGCAACTGAATTGCGATGGCGCAAGTGCAGAAATGTGCCAAGGAGCGATATTCGGTGGGAGCCATTGAGCAGCGCAAGTTGCAGTGCACCAGTGTGCAACCCTAATGAATGCATGCACAATGGCAGGGGGTGTGCCCATGAATATGCGGTGCAGTGCGATATTCAACAGCCAACCCATGGCACAAGTGCAGAGCAACTCCCAGATGTGCCGAGCAGACTTGAGCCTATAAATACAGAGCACAAGCACACAGACAGCACTTGCACCAGGGGTGTGGGGGGGAGAGAGAGAGAGAGAGAGTGGAACAGGACAGTGGAGAGACAATACAGAAGGAGCAAGGGAAATGGAGCCTGTAAGGGACAGAGGGACTGGAACAGGCAGCCACAGGGGTGTGGGAGGGAGGTGGCAGTGGAGAGCGAGCCTAGAGCAGAGGGAATGACAGGGAGAGGCAGACAAAGTGCCACACACTGCTCTAGGGTGGCAAACAGCCCACAGCAGCCGACCGCCCGGGGGAGACAGGACAGCAAGGGCCATGGCCAGTGCAGCCTTCCAAATGGAGGCCATAATGAGGGATGTGAGGAGGCAGGAGGAACAGCGATGTGGCCGTGGAATGGCCCATTGGCAGTACACCCGTAACAGGTAGTACCATGCCTGCACTAGCCACTACCCTTGAGAACTACACTGATATGGACATTGTGGGCCAGTATCACCTGAACAGTACTATTCTGAGGCAGCTCTGTGAGCTGTGCAGTGAGGAGATGCAGGCACCCACTAGATGGAGCCACGCTATATCAGTGGAGATGAAGATAATGGCCATGATGTGCCTGCTCACCATGGGCACCTTCCAGAGACCAACAGGGGACACCACAGGCATAACCCGGTCAGCCACGTCATGCCTCCTCACACAATTCCTCAATGCCCTGCTGCCATATGCTTTGGAATACATCAATTTCCCCAACACACAAGCAGAGCATACAACAACCATGCAGGACTTTCACAGGGTAGCACAAATGCCTGGTGTGCTTGGGGCCATTGACTGCACCCATGTGGGCATCCGCATGCCACCTGGTCCTGAGGGCATAGCGTACATCAACAGGAAGGGGCTACCTCAGTGTCAACTGCCAGGTGGTGTGCATAACCAATGTCCGTGCCACACACCCTGGGAGCACACATGATACATTCATCTGGCACAGCTCTGTGCTGTGCCACAGGTTCAAGCATGGGGACATCCCCACAAGCCACCTAGTGGGTGAGTATGGGATGGCCAAGGGGTGCTGGGCAGAGCAGGGCATGGGGTGGGGGCAGGTAGGGTGAGTGCACTGGTGAGGGTGCCAGGGATGGGCAAGGGGCACAGCAACAGAGGACACAAGGCTAACCATGTAATTGTCCACACAGGTGACAATGGCTATCCACTTCGGCTCCAGCTGCTCACCCCTTACCGGCACCTGTCATCCCCAGCAGAGGGCCAGTACAATGAGGCACACGCCAGCACATGAAACATCATTGAATGTGTATTTGGGATGCTGAAGGCACTGTTCCATTGCCTTGACAGGTCTGGTGGTGCCCTACGGCACAGCCCCTTTGAAAGCCTGTGGCCTATTCCTACCCTGCTGCATACTGCACAACATAGCCACTGACCATGGGATAGCTGATGAGGGGGACAGCAGTGGGGACAATGAGGGCAATGGGCTGGAGGGCAGTGGGCAGCCCCACCGGGTGGAGGGATCCCCAGCTCCAGCGGATGGCATGCCTGCACAGAGACACAATCGCACAGGAGCACTATGGTGCACGCAGGTAGGTGGAGCAACACCCATGCATTGGCCACACACAAAGGTACGGCATACGGGCAGGTGCATGCATGGCAATGGGCATGCACACACAGAGACATGGTACAGGGGTGGGGGTGACAGTGCCACACAGCCACACACAGCAGTGTACAGCAACACACACACACACACGTGCCCAGGTGCTAGCATGTGGTGGGGATCAGATATAGGGCGCTGGTGCACAGGAGCAACCGGTACAGTTCTGCTCTCATCATACCCACACCACATGGGCCAGCGGCCGGTCAGGTACGCACACAGGCAGCACGTGGCGTGACACACAGGTGCCACAACTGTGGTATGCACTCACACACATCACCCATGTGCGCACACAAGGCAGCAGCAGCAGACTGCAGCCAGGGCAGCATGCACATCAGGTCCACCACGGACATGGGGGGCAGCCATGCTGGGGCCGATCAGCTGCCACAGGCTGCACATTGGCCACAGGGGGTGTATGCAACAGCCCCCCAGGGGTCATACTGCAGGACTGTGACTGGGTCTGTGCAGGGGTGTGTAGGCACCCAAACAGGCCCACCCCAGGCATGCCTGGGATGCCAACAGCAGAGCCCTGCATTGACAGGGAGGGTGTCACTTGACACTGGGTCCGTGGAGTGGACAGTGCACTACGTGGTGTATGAGGTTGCCGGCCACGCCCTGTGGCAGCCAGTGGTGCAAGGCCAACCGTGATCACATTGGCAACGTGATCTTGGTATGTGGTTGTGTCCTCCCCCAAGCGTGAATGGCCTCCAGGATCTGCGCAGTGCCTCTCTCATGCTGTTCAGCTGCCTGGCACACCTCTGCATGCAGTGCATGCACCCCAGCTACAAGCAGCACCTGCTGCTCCATGGAGGCCCGCAGCAATCGGGTGTGCTCTGCCAATGGGTTGGCACCCATGGGGTACCTGGGCAGGCCGCTGACCCACCGTAGTGTACGATCACGCTGCATAGCCCCCCACTCAGGTGGATGCTGCACACTGGGGTCTCCATGGGGTAGGACCAATTCAGGTGCCCTGGCAGTGAACACCGCATCTGGCCACCCTACATCCCCTGCTGTCTGCTGCTGCTGCCCCTCCAGCCCCTGTATGCTGGGCAGCACCTGCACGGACTCACCACCACCACCACATGGCACTGCCATTGTGGTGCACACAGCAGCACCTGCAGTGGCGGCGGGCAGCTGTCCCACCACTGACAGGCCACTGGGTGTGCTGACTGTGTTGGTACTAGGTATGGGCATCTCCCCACAACACCACCCATGCTGTCCAGGATAATGGTCAGGTCGTCATCGGTGTTGGACCCCACCCTGATCTGTGTCACACAATGCTGAACACGTGGAGGAACCGGTGATTACACATAATAAATGCAATCAGGTGGTAATGATGGGTGACATGACTGGCACGGCTATAACCTGGTTACACAATGCTGAACACATATAGGAACTGGTGATTACACATAATAAATGCAATCAGATGGCAATGATGATTGACATGACTGGCATGGCCATAACCTGGTCACACAATGCTGAACACACATAGGAACCGTGATTACACATAATAAATGCAATCAGGTGGCAATGATGCGTGACATGACTGGCACGGCCATAACCTGGTAACACAATGCTGAACACATATAGGAACTGGTGATTACACATAATAAATGCAATCAGATGGCAATGACTGCTGACATGACTAGCATGGCCATATCATGGTCACACAATGCTGAACACATGTAGGAACCGGTGATTATACATAATAAATGCAATCAGACAGCAATGATGATTGACATGACTGGCACGGCCATAACTTGGTCACAGAATGCTGAACACATATAGGAACCGTGATTACACATAATAAATGCAATCAGGTGGCAGTGATGGGTGACATGAGTGACACAGCCATAACCTGGTCACACAATGATGAACACATATAGGAACCGGTGATTACACACAATCAATCAATCAATCAGATTCTTTATTTTGCCATGCAGAACATCATTAAGAGAAGCTCCTTTACAAGATGGACCTGGGGCAAAACAATTGCAAACAAGGTTAAGACATAACAGGTTGAGTGAACGTACATAACAATTACATGGTAATAATAACAACATAACATATAACCATCACATGTAACAAGATACTTCTACCAGAAACATAGCAATAAGTTCAACAGGAGGTAGTGCCATTTAAATACAATTGTAAGGTAATGAGCTAAAGTTTATATAATAAACATCATTAGAGGAGTCATAGTGAGCAGGAGTGGCAGTTTCTCTAGTGTTAAAGTGCAAAGAAGATTGAGATGTAAGAGTCCTTTGATAAGTACTGTAGGCATGGCTTGGCAAGTGGGGTAGGAAGGGGAGGGGGTATAGGGAGTGGGGAGGGAAGGTCTGATGAGATAGGAGAGGGTGGACATGATGGCCTAGGAAGGAAGGACTGTTCTAAGGGAGAAACATGACAGATGCCACAGGCAGTGGTTAGGGTTTAAGTCCAATATTTGAAGTAAAGACAGATTGTGATGTTGGGACCTTGATTTGGACAATGACAGACCTCAGAGAAGGTCCTCCGGAACAAGGATTTAAAGAGGGAGAACAAGACAGGGGAAGTGAGCCTTAAGGTTTTCTGGATCTTATTCCAGAGCATAGGAAGAGTGAATCAGTTGCAGCTGCCACTTCGAAGAGTGCAGTTATTCTAGATGCCCTACAGGGGGCATGCCTTAGACAACTAGTACTGGAGCCCACTCGAGAGGGAGCAATATTAGACTTGATACTCTCAAAAGGAGATGGATAGAGGATCACAGATGTGAAGTGGGTAGCCATCTGGGGAACTAGCGACCATCGAACAGTATGGTTCTACATAACACAGCAATAGAGTCAAGCCATACAAAGACAAAGTACTGGACTTTAGGAGGGCTGACTTTGCCAAAATGGGTGAGTGCCTAAGGAATGCACTAGCAAATGAAGGGAAGGAGGGTGGAAGAACAATGGGGAATAATAAAACTGCCATCACAGAGTAACGAGCCTTTGTGTGAAGCAAATAAACAAAACAAGGCGATGTAAGAAACCACTATGGTTCTCAAAGGAAGTGGCAGTGAAGGTTCAAGAGAAAAAGCATTCAGGAAGTACAAGGAATCACAGCAGGAGCAGGACAGAGAACTGTATCAGTTAAAGCAAAAAAGGAGGCTGGGAGGCAGTCAGAACAGCAAAGGCCCAAACTGAGGAAAAGATAGCCAACTCAGTTAAGAAGAGAATAAAACCTTTATAGGTACATCAGGAGCAAAAGGAAGACCAAGGGAGGATAGTGAGGCTTAATAAAGGGAGGAGGGTGGGCAGAGGGAGAATGTGAAAAGGCAGAATACTAAACAAATATTTTGCTCAGTATTTACAAAGGAAGAGGGGAGTACATAAAACAAACAGTAGTAACACTCTGGATACAGAAGTTGATACCAGCCCATTTACAGAAGAAAGGGTTCTGAAAGAACTCTTAAAACTGAAGGTGGACAAAGCAATGGGGCCTGATGGGATTCATCCCAGAATTCTAAAAGAACTAAGGGTAGAACTAGTGACACCACTGACTACCCTCTTTAACAAATCATGGGAGGATGGGGTGGTACCTGAGGACTGAGGAGGGCAGATGTGATTCCCTTCACAAAAGTGGGAGCAAGGCAGAAGCAGGAAACTATAGACCTGTTAGTTTAACCTCAGTGATAGGGAAAATGATGGAATCACTCTAAAGGAAAGAATTGTCGCATCTAGAGGCCAGAAGGGCACAGGACCCTAGGCAGCATGGATTCACAGCGGGAAGGTCATGCCAGACGAATCTGATAGATTTCTTTGACTGGGTGACCAAAGTAGTAGATCAGGGAGGGCTGTGGACATGGCCTACCTAGACTTTAGCAAGGCATTTGACACAGTCCCACACAAAAGATTAATATATAAGTTAGCCAGCCTGGGAGTGGGTCCCAAGATGACAGCCTGGGTAAAGAATTGGCTGGAGAATAGGACACAGAGAGTAATAGTAAATGGAGTCCACTCAGAAGAAAAGGAGGGTTATTAGCGGGTACCGCAGGGTTCAGTAATGGACCAGTCCTCTTCAATGTCTTTATAGCGACATTGCAGAAGGACTGGAAGGAAAAGTATGTCTTTTGCAGATGACACTAAGATCTGCAACAGAGTTGATGCACAGGGTGGGGTGGAAAGGATGAGAAGGGACTTGGCAAGGTTAGAGGAATGGTCAAATGTATGGCAGCTTAGATTCAATGCTAAGAGTGCAAGGTAATGCACCTGGGAAACAAAAACCCAGGGAAGAGTACACAATGGGGGTGAGATACTAACAACAACAAAATGGAAAGGGACCTGGGGTAGTCATATCAGATGACCTAAAGGTGGGCAAGCAATGTGAGAAGGCAGCAAGGAGGGCTGGGGGATACTGGGATGCATAGGGAGAGGCAACACCAGTAGAAAACAGGAAGTTATTATCCCTCTGTACAGACAGCTGGTGAGACCCCATCTGAGTACTGTGTGCAGTTCTGGAGACCCAATCTCTAAAGACATAGACAGGATGGAAGCTGTCCAGAGGAGGGCAACTAAAATGGTGCAGGGTCTGCACCGGAGGACATATGAAGAGAGACTTTAGGAGCTTAATCATAGCCTCGAGGAAAGGAGGGAGAGGAGGGACATGATAGAAACTTTCAAGTACCTCAAGGGAATCAACAAAGTCCAATAGGGTAGCATCTTTCAAAAAAAGAGGTGTGCAAGAACAAGAGGGCACAATTTGAAGATAGAGGGGGCGGCTCAGAGGTAATTTAAGGAAGTATTTTTTCACAGAGAGGGTTGTGGATGCATGGAATGGCCTTCCAGAGGAGGTTGTGGAGTCAAAATCAGTGGTGGAATTCAAGCATGCATGGGATAGTCATAAGGCAATTCTGGGGGGTGGGGGTAGGAAGAAGTAGGCTGCTGGTTAACTAGGATCTGCAGCTTATCCAGTAGGTAGGGAAATGGGCAGACTGGGTGGGCCAAGCGGTCCTTATCTGCTGTCAAATTCTATGTTTCTATGTTTCTAATCTTATTGAGGCTCTACCAAAGCATGTTTTAACTTTAGGGATAGCCAGAAATAAGATGGTATGACTTCTGAGAGAATAGGCACTAGGGATGCAGGGAGTTAGGCAGCTTGTGAGGTACTGAGGTAATTTATGAGTGATTGCCTTATATGTCCATAGAATAGCATTCCTTTGCCTCCTGAAGCTAAGGGAGCTCCAGCTTACAGAAGAATAGAGGATGCAGTGGTGTGTGTCATAAGGGGCATCCAAAATTATTCTAAGGGATCTGTAGTATAGGGTATAAAGTTTTGAGACAGCTGTGCTAGTACTATGGCCATATAGGAAGTCCTCATAGTCTAGGAGAGGCAAGAAGGTAGCTTGGACTAGTAGTTTTCTAGCCTGTTGGGTTAGTGAGTGCTTGATCCTGAAGGAAAATACCAAGCCTTTGACAGTTTCTTAGTGAGTTCTTCAGTGTGATCAATGAAGGACAATTTGTAGTCAGTCCAAACCCCCAGGTATTTTGAAATGTCCCACGAACTCCAGGGCTTCTCCCAAAAGTGTGCTTATGTGAGGAACCTTATCTGGGTTTTTGGTTTTTTTTTATATGAGGGGCCAATGGAGAGAAAATCATGGCCTGAGTTTTTTTGGCATTAAGCAGGAGTTTCAAGTTGAGTAGATTTTTTTGAAGGATGTCAAAATCATTCTGGAGGTCCAAAATGGCTTGATCTGGAGGTGAGGCTTGCTTACAAGGATTAGGTCAAGAAGGGAGCTATGCTCTGAGTTTTTGGTGTTTGGGCGGGTAGCTTTATTAATGGTCTGGATAAGTCCATGGGCGTCACAGAATTCTTTCAATGGTAAGGAGACTGGAGAGAGTCAGTCAAGGTTGAGGTCACCAATTATGGATACTTCTGATGAGGTGGTAGCTAGTACGTCACTTAGGTGTTTGAGCAGAGAGAGGCCAGCTGAGGGGGGCCTATAGCACCCACTAATGCAGATAGAGGTTGATTTGGCTGGTTGAATTCTTAGTGTAAGGCACTCTAACTTCTTAGGGACAGAAGTCGTGTCCACCATAATTGTGGTAATGTTGTCCCGGACATAGATGACTACGCCCCCTCCCCAGGATTTCTTATCAGTATGAAACAAGTTGTACAAAGGAATGTTAACCTCATAGTCTAGGGTGGTTGGTCTTAGCCATGTTTCGGAGATTACAAGAACATCAAGAGAGCAGTGGAGGGTCCACCTTTTGATAGCATCAAGTTTTTTCAGAAGGCTGCAGGCATTCAAATGCAAAAATGATAACCCTTTTAGTAAAGGTAGGTCAGATGGGGCAGGAATGGGGGGCGGGCGGGGTTTAATTTGACATTACCAGCACAGATGAGTAGCAGCAGGAGCATCTCTTCTATAGTACTAAGTAGTAGTTGGAATGGCCGTATTTTGCTCCTGAGGCATGGGCAGTTTCTCAAACTCTTCTCCAAGGCCAAACAGCAAGGTGAAGGGTGATAGTAAGCCTTCAGAATAGCTTTAATTGAAAGGGCAAACCCATGAGAGAGAGGCAGTTGGTACCTGACATGAGTACAGCAGTGTATGGTAGTATGGAGGCCAGGTTGGGTAAGTAGCAGTGGGAGGGAAACATTTAGAAGTTTGTTTATAAGATTTAGGCAGCCTGTAAATATGCCTGGGTATAGAATATTTTGTGGGTTTAGAGACCCATGGTATGTGACGGTTATACTAACAAGTAGAAATCCTATGCGGAATGGATGAAGCAGCATTTTTGCAGTTAAATTTGAGCATGAGAGAGGCTCACCTCTTTAAAAAGCTCAAGAAGGAGATCCCCTTTAAGGAGTTGCTGTAATTGACTAGTGTGAGGCCTCAGGGGGTGGGGATCACTGGGGAAGTGTATTTAATAAAGGAGGAAGGGGTGGGCAAAAAAAAAACTGTCCAGAGAGCAGTACAGCAAGGCAGTGGATGAGCTGTGTTTTGAAAATGGTGCCTTGGGTGCTTGCTTTCTCAGTGGGGATCTGCAGCATCCAACCGGGAAGCAGCCACAGTCCCCAGAAGCCAGTCCAATTATGGGGATTGAAGTCTGACAGCTCCGAGCTAGGAGCTGACCAATCGTACCTGCTTTCCTTGGTCAGGGGGTGGTGGACTGGATGCAGAGGTACAGCCACCGGCAGGTAGCAGCCCCAGGGCCACTCAGCTGAAGTGGAGAGCCTGGTTTTGTCTTGTGGCTAAAAAAGAACAGACAAAAAAGGTGGACCATTAGTTAAAAAAAACAACAAAGACAAAGCTCAAGTAAATTGGTGGGAGGGCTCTGGGCAATTTAGTGCTCAGGGCAGAAGTAGGTGCAAATAGTAGGAGAGAAAAGGTTCCTGCAGAGATCTCTGGTCAAATGTGCCAGGCAGGAATTTAGCAAAACAAAAGGGTGGCTCAGGAGGCTGATGGGGGGGGGGTGTGGAAGGCCCCTTGAATGAGACCAGGGAAAGCTGGAAAGGAGGTGTGTGTTAGAGAGGACTCGGAGTAGCCTGGAGTCGGTAGAGAAGATTGCCAAAATGCCAGGTAATATTTACAGAATATGTTGGTTTGGGGGTGTCAGAAGAGGGAATCAGGGGTCCAGTAGATGGCAGAGAACAGTGTGGGGAAGAGAGAGAAAGAAATGCAAAAGGGAAAAAGCAAGAGAAAGAGGGAAACAAAGAAGGCAGTCCTAGGAGGAATGAGAGGAACCGTGACTGGAAAAGAGTGTGGAAGAAAAACAGCAGGCAGTAGTCAGTTGTTCAAGCTATTCTACAATATTGGGCAATTAGCTCAGCAGAAAAAATTCAGTAGTGCAAGCAGTAAGCTATATAGACATTAGACAGTCAGTTAAAGATCACTACAACTCTACCACACTCTGGAAGGCGATTCATACATATACAGTGCAGTAGTTTAAAGGTAAAATGTTTAAGCAGTAAAAGCCATAAGCTGTATAGAAGTCAGGCCTAGCTAATACAGCAGGCTAAACTGGAGAAAAATTCCAAGAAGAAGAAAAAAAAAAAAAATTTCCACATGAGCAGTAAATTCAGCAGAAAAAAACTGTCCAGAGAGCAGTACAGCAAGGCAGTGGCCGAGCTGTGTTTTGAAAAAGGTGCCTTGGGTGCTTTCTTCTCAATGGGAATCTGCAGCATCCAATCAGGAAACGGCCACAGTCCCCAGGAGCCAGTCCAATTACAGGGATTGAAACCTGACAGCTCCGAGCTAGGAGCTGACCAATCATACCTGCTTTCCTTGGTCAGGGGGTGGTGGGCTGGATGCAGAGGTCCGGCCGTCGGCAGGTAGCAGTGCCAGGGCCACTCGGCTGAAGTGGAGAGCCAGGTTTGGGCTTGTTGCTGCTTTCCTTGGTCAGGGGGTGACGGGCTGGATGCAGAGGTCCAGTCTTCACCAGGTAGCAGTGCCAGGGACACGCGGCTGAAGTGGAGAGCCTGGTTTGGGCTTGTGGCTGGTTTCCTTAATCAGGGGGTGGCTGACTGGATGCAGAGGTACTGCCATTAGCAGGTAGCAGTGCCAGGGCCACTCGACTGAAGTGGAGAGCCTGGTTTGGGCTTTTGGCTGGTTTCCTTAATCAAGGGGTGGTGGGCTGGATGCAGAGGTCCGGCTGCCAGCAGGTAGCAGTGCCAGGGCCACTCAGCTGAAGTGGAGAGCCTGGTTTGGGCTTGTGGCCACTTTTCTTGGTCAGGGGGTGGCGGGCTGGATGCAGAGGTCCAGCCGCTGGCAGGTAGCAACTCCAGGGCACCTCGACTGAAGTGGAGAGCCTGGTTTGGGCTTGTGGCTGCTTTTCTTGGTCAGGGGGTGGCAGACTGGATGCAGAGGTCTGGCCGCCGGTAGGTAGTAGCGCCAGGGCCACTCAGCTGAAGTGAATAATAAATGCAATCAGGTGGTAATGATGGGTGACATGAGTGGCACGACCATAACCTGGTTACACAATGCTGAACACATATAGGAACTGGTGATAGAAACATAGAAACATAGACTTTGACGGCAGATAAGGACCGCTTGGCCCATCTAGTCTGCCCATTTCCCTACCTACAGGATAGGCCATAGATCCTAGTTAACCAACAGCCTATTTCTTCCTACCCCCACAAGAATTGCCTTATGTCTGTCCCATGCATTCTTGAATTCTTGATTACATGATTACACATAATAATTGAAATCAGGTGGCAGTGATGGGTGACATGAGTGACACGACCATAACCTGGTCACACAATGCTGAACACATATAGAAACCAGTGATTAGACATAATAAATGCAATCAGGTGGCAATGATGGGTGACATGAGTGACACGGCCATAACCTGGTCACACAATGCTGAACACATATAAGAACTGGTGATTACACATAATAAATGAAATCAGGTGGCAATGATTGGTGACATGACTGGCACAACCATAACCTGGTCACACAATGCTGAACACATATAGGAACCGGTGATAACACATAATAAATGCAATCAGGTGGCAATGATGGGTGACATGAATGACACAGTTATAACCTGGTCACACAATGTTGAACACATATAGGAACCGGTGATTACACATAATAAATGCAATCAGGTGGCAATGACTGGTGACATGAGTGACACATCCATAACCTGGTCACACAATGCTGAACACGTATAGGAACCGGTGATTACACATAATAACTGCAATCAGATGGCAATGATGGGTGACATGACTACTGGCACAGCCATAACCTGGTCACACAATGCTGAACTCATATAGGAACCAGTGATAACACTAATAAATGCAGTCAGGTGGCAATGATGGGTGACATGACTGGCACGGCCATAACCTGGTCATACAGTGCTGAACACATATAGGAACCAGTGATTACACATAATAAAGGCAATCAGGTGGCAATGATGGGTGACATGACTACTGGCACGGCCATAATCTCAGGGGAGAGATGGGCATAAGACCTGGGGGAGCAGGCTGAGGTACTAAATGAGTACTTCACCTCAGTTTTCACCAGGGAAAATGGGGGTGCTGCATCATACATGGGAGGAGACAGAGATACTGAGGAGGGGGGACCCTTACCGATCGGCAGGTCTGGGAGAGGGGAGGCATCACTGGCAGGTGGGGAGGGCTAAGCAGGAGAAGGGGTACCGGAGGTGGAAATCACAGCAGAGAGTGAGGAAGCCCTGAAACATAGAAACATAGAAGTTGTTCGGCAGATAAGGACCGCAAGGCCCATCCAGTCTGCCCATTTCTTTTCTACCTTATAAATGTGCCATCGGCCTTTGCTCTGTCAGTGACCTATCTATTCATAGTCATTTGTATTGCTCCCTTATGCCTATCCCATGCCTGTTTGAAGCCCCACACTGTATTCATAGCCACCACTTCTTGTGGTAAGCCATTCCATGCATCTACCACCCTTTCTGTGAAAAGAATTTCTCACATTCCCCTTAATCGGCCTCCCTCTAATCTCATGCTGTGTCCTCTTGTCCTGCTATTTTTCTTATATTTAAACATGTTAGACTCTTTCACCTTGTTTATGCCCTTAAGGTGTTTAAATGTCTCGATCATATCACCTCTCTCCCTCCTTTGCTCAAGGGTATACATATTGAGCTCCGTTAATCTGTCCTCATATGTCTTCTGATGCGAGTCCCTGCACCATTTGGTTGCCCTTCTCTGGACTGCCTCAATTTGGTTAATGTCCTTGTGAAGGTGTGACCTCCAATACTGCAAGCAGTACTCCAGATGGGGCCTAACAATGTCTTGTACAGAGGATTATTACCTCCTCTACGACTTGTGATACCCTACTAATTACACCCTAACACCCCCTAGCCTTACCTACTGCTTTAGAGGTCTGCTTGGATGATTTTAGGTCATCAGTGATGATGATGCCCAAGTCTCTTTCTTCCTTTGTGACTGCTAGCAACTCCCTCCCAGCCTATAAGTGGCTTCAGGGTTTCTCTTCCCTATGTGCATGATTTTGCACTTCTTTGCATTAAATCCCAGTTGCCACTCTTCTGACCATTCTGCTAGTTTATCCAGATCTCTCTCATTCTGCCCACCCATCTGGATCATCTACTCTGTTGCAGATCTTGGTGTCATCTGCAAAGAGACAAGCCTTACCCTCTAGTCCATCTGCGAGGTCACTAATGAAGATGTTGAATAGGACTGGCCCCAGGACTGATCCCTGAGGTACCCACTTGTGACTTGCATCTCTTCTGACTGTATACCATTTACTACCACTCTCTGTTTTCTGCCAGTCAACCAGTTTGCCACCCAGTTGACCAACTCTGACCCACCCGAGCCTACCTAGCTTATTTATCAATCTTCTATGTGGAACAGTGTCAAAAGCTTTGCTGAAGTCAAGGTAGGCGACATCAGCTGCTCCCCCTTGGTCCACCACTCTGGTTACCCAGTCAAAGAAATCTATGAGATTAGTTTGACAGGACCTTCCTTTAAACCCATGCTGTCTTGGATCCTGTGCCCCTATGGATTCCAGGTGTTGCACTATCCTTTCCTTAAGGAGTGCCTCCATAATCTTGCCCACTACTGAGGTAAGACTGACCGGTCTGTAGTTCCCCGCCTCCTCCCTGCTACCACTCTTGTGGTGGGATCACATGAGCCCTTCTCCAGTCTTCTGGGACCTCTCCTGTGCTCAGAGACTCACTAAACAATTCTGCTAATGGCTCTGCTAGTTCCTCCTTTAGCTCCTTAAGTACCCTGGGATGTATGCCATCAGGTCCCATTGCCTTATCCACCCTGAGCTTAGCAAGCTCTTGTAGGACCCTTTCTTTTGTGAAGGGAGTAGTGCTCACCTCCCTCCCCTGTGTCCATGATGCTGAGCTGTGGGCCCTGCCCTACCTTCTTCAGTAAATACTGAGCAAAAGTATCTATTTAGGATAGATGCCTTTACAGGGTCCTCCTCCTCACATGCTCCTTTTCTCCATTAAGCTTAGCAATACCCCCTCTGGACTTTCTCCTTTCACTAATGTATCTATAGAAAGTCTTGTCACCTTCTTTACTGTTCGTGCTAGTGTTTCCTCAGTTTGGGACTTTGCCTGCCTTACTGCCTACCTGCTTCCCTTAGGGCAGTTTGGTATGCCTCCTATCTTCATCCCGCTGTGTTCCCTTATATTTTCTGAAGGCCAGCCTTTTGGCTCTGACCTTTTCTGCTACTGTATTTGAGAACCAAAGTGGTTTCCGTCTTCTTTTGCACCGTTTTCTGTCTAACACAATGGGATGTTGCTTCAAGTATTGTATCCTTAATGCTTGCCCACTTTGCCTGTACCTCCTCACCTGTGTTTCTTTTTGCCAGGGCTAGCTTAACTCTGTTGGCCATCTTATCAAAGTCAGCTCCTCTGAAGTCCCATATTTTTGCCTTGGAATGGGATGATTTAGATGTAGTAGCCAAATTGAACCATACCATGTGATGGTCACTGGCCCCCAGGTGACCTTCTACCTGGAGATCTGTGATCCCTTCTTTGTTAGTCAGTACTAGATCTAGGATAGCCCTGTCTCTTGTGGGTTGCTGTACCAGTTGTTTGAGGCCCTCCCTGCAGGAATCCACTATGAGTCTAGTTCTGGCAGATGTTCCTGCTGGTATTGACCAATCTGTATCTGGCTGTTGAAGTCTCCCATTATCAGAACCTCCCTTTAGCTGTCATGTTTTGTATATCTTCTAACAGTAATGTGTCTATGTCCTCCTCTGGTCTGGGGCCTGTAGACAACCCCAGTTCTTATGGCTGTCCCATTTCCTGTTTCCAGGGTGACCCACAGTTCTTCTGGCTCCTTATGTGTATTCTGAATTTCTGTAGCTTTGATATTTTCATTAACATACAGGGCCCTCCTCCCCCCTTTTGCACCTCGGTCTCTTCTGAACAATACATAGCCAGGTACTGAAGTCTCCCAAGTGTGGTTACTGGTAAACCACGTCTCACTAATTGCTACTATGTCCAGTTTAGCCTCTGACATTATTGCCTGCAGGTCTGGGATCTTATTTCCAGGCTGTGAGCATTGTGTACATGATTTTCCATTGGCCAGATTTTGAAGTGTTAGTTGTTGGGTGAAGTTTGGCATTACCCCTGTGCATCGTATGGGGAGACAAACCTTTTTTCTTACCTGGTGATGCAAATGAATGGCAAACACGCTGAATTCCTGTTTGACCACTAGCTGAGGGGGGAGGGGTGTTCTTCCCATTCGACGTATGGGGTGCAGCACCCCTCTCCCCATTTGCTAGTTTAAATATTCTGCAAAGACGTCAAACTTCTGCCCCAATGCACTGACTCCCTCTTTAGTCAGATGCAGTCCATCAAATTTAAAGAACTTTCGCTCCCAGAACTGTTGCCAGTTCCCTACAAATCTGTGTCCTTTTCCTGGCACCAGTCCTTGAGCCACGTGTTTAGCTCCCCTATCTCCGCTTCTCTGACCTTCCGTCCATCTGCTCCCTTCTCCCAGACTGGCAGGATCTCAGAGAAGGAGATGCCAGGACGAAATAGATGATAGTTTGTCACCCAGCCTAGTCAGGTGTTCCTTGGTCTCCACAACTGACCGGCTGGCGAGATCATTAGTCCCTATGTGTACTAGGACATCAATGTTTTCTCCTGCTTTGTGAACAATTTTAGTAATGCGTCAGTGTCTCCATGCTGATGTACCTGGGAGACATCTGACCATCACCCCTGGCTGGAGATGGGTATCAACTCCCCGAATCATGGAGTCTCCTATGATCAGAAGTTTTTGGGATTTCCTTTGTGCTTGTTTAGTTTTGGTTCCTGATTTGGGTGAGTATTGTTGTGCTAGCTCCTGTGCCGCAGTGTCCTGCTCTGCAGTGTCCTCAGCTCCCTTAAGACGGAGAAAGCACCGGGGCCGGATAAATTACATCCCAGAGTGCTGAAGGAACTTGCAGATGTCCTGGCAAAACCCCTGGCAGAGCTTTTCACCATCTCTCTGAGGACAGGGTGGGTGCCCCAAGACTGGAAGGTGGCGCATATGGTGCCTATCCACAAGGGGGGATCAAGGGAGGCAGCAGGGAACTACAGGCCTGTCAGCCTGACCTCGGTGGTGGGCAAGGTGATGGAGGGCATTGTCAAGGAGAGGCTGGGGGACCTGGATAAGTCAGGGTGCCTGGACGATAGACAGCATGGATTCATCCCGGGAAATTGTGTCAGACAAACCTGGTGGAGTTCTATGACTGGGTGACAAGTGCCTTGGACCTGGGTAGACCAGTGGATGTCCTCTTTCTAGACTTCAGCAAGGCATTTGACTCTGTTCCTCACGTGGGCCTGTTGGATAGCTGGGAGAAATGGGGTGGGGAACCAGATGATCAGATGGATAGGCAATTGGCTCTAGGACCAGACCCAGAGGGCGTAGTTGGTGGGATAGTCTCATCCCAAGGAGGGTCATTAGTGGGTCCCACAGGATCAGTCCTGGGCCCCTTCTGTTCAACGCCTATGTATCTGACATAAGGACAGGAATCAGGAGTGAGATGAGTCTCTGCAGATGACTCGAAACTGGGGCGGTGGTGGATGGGGAAGAGGGGAGGGTGGCCCTACAGGGGGACGTGGAGGCTCTGGAAAGATGGTCTAGAAAGTGGAAACTGAGGTTCAATGCAGGAAATGCAAGGTACTCCACCTGGGGCAGAAACCCAGGTCAAGTGCACAACCTGGGGGAAATGCTACAAGTCTCGATGGCTGAGAGGGACCTGGGGTGGTGGTGGATGTCAAGATGAACAACTCTGAGACTTGTAGGGAGGGCAGCAGCCAAGGCCAACAGGATGCTGGGATGCATCGCTAGGGGGATCACCTCCAGAAGGAGGGAAGTGATACTCCCTCTGTATAACTGCTTGGTGAGGCCGCACCTTGAGTACTGTGTGCAGTTTTGGAGGCCACACTTAAAGTGGGACATTAACCTCTTGGGAGAGGGTCCAGAGGAGGGCAACCAAAATGATTTGGGGCTTGGGGGACAGGACCTATGAGGAGAGGCTCGAAGAGCTAAATATGTACACATTGGAAGAGAGAAGGGACCGGGGGGACATGATAGAGGTCTTTAGGTACATGAAGAGGGTAAATAGGGGAGGAACAGTCGGGGTGCTTCGAAGGAAGGAGGAAGGGGCCACTAGAGGGCATGACTGGAAGCTGGAGGGGGGAAGATTCAGGGGAGAAAGGAGGAGGTGCTACTTCACTGAGAGGGTGGTGGAGCCATGGAATGCACTGCCTAGGGGGCTGGTGGAGGCAGAGACAGTGCAGGGGTTCAAGAGGGGGTGGGACAGGTGCAGGGGAAGGGTTCTGGAAGCAAAATCCAATGCAGCAAGAATATCCGGAACTGGGAAGGGAGAAGCCAGAGAAGGCGAGGGGGACAGCAAGGTCAGCACCCAGGTTGGGGACTGACCAAACGAGCATACACGAAATACCATTAGGCCTATTCTGCTGGCATTTTAGTATGTTAGTATAACCTGTCACACAATGCTGAACACATATAGGAACCAGTGATTACACATAATAAATGCAATCAGATGGCAATGACTGGTGACATGACTGGCACCGTCGTAACCTGGTCACACAATGCTGAACACATATAGGAATCGGTGATTACACATAATAAATGCAATCAGGTGGCAATGATTTAGGGTTACTAGATGTCCTCTTTTATGAGGACATGTCCTCTTTTCCAGCTGCATATTCTTCATGTACCTTCTCTATCCTGTTGTATTATTATTGTTGTAATTTATTTACTCTCTCGTACCCAGGACCTCCTTGTAAATGAGCTGTAAAGGCGGTGGAGACTTTAAACCTATTTACTCAGGGTCTGGCACAAGGGCTCATTGGGGAGGGACTACGTGTCCTCTTTTTGGCATCCCAAAATCTGGTACCCCTACAATGATTGGTCTCATGAGTGACAGGATTGTGAAAGGGGGAGATGCACTGCATGTTACTATGTAGCATTAATTTTCACAAGTGTATCCACTTCCTGACAACCACCAGAAACAATACAAATTAGGAGATGAAAAGTAGGGTTATGAGTACAGGCACTAGTGCCGGGAGGTGCAAGATGTGGTTTTCACAGTAGCCAGAGTACTATCTGGCTTAGTGGCACTGGGGGTTGACAAGTAACCATGGCCAGACTGCTTATCGTGCAGGTCTGTGAGGGCTATGACATAAGTCCTGGTGGAAACTTTGGCTGACATATTCAATAGATTCCTGCAATCGAGATGACTATAGTTTTACAGTTCTCCCCAGCATGTCTGAGTCCACCACCACCACCACTGTCTTACAGTTCATACCAAACCTTATAATCAGCTCAGCCACCTGTCTGTCCAGGTCATCCACCTGAGATGGTGAACTGTACATTAACCCCATCCTCTGCGTCCTGCTTTGTGAGTGTTGACACAACATCCATAGGTACACAGTCCTGCCTTCCTCCACTTTCTCCGTTATACACCCTATCCCCTCTATCACATGGATCACCAAGCACCCAACCCCTACCCCTCCACATAACACTATCATTCATAAATGTCCTGTACCCTGGGATCATTCTGTTCTAGTCCAAGTAATGACTGGCACCGATTTTCGTGATAGCCACAATGACCTCCCTATACACTGCTGAGAGAGCCTGCAACTCAGCTTATTTGTGACCTCGGCTCCTCAGATTCAGTGTGAACACAGGCCAACTGGTTTCTTTAACATATCCTTCCTGGTTTCACATCCCCAATCCCACCCACATGCCGCCACCACAAATCCATCTCTGATAACTTATGTCTAACCACTCTTCGCTCTCCTCTCTGGGATCCATGCAGACTGGCACAACACTCAACCCCCAACAACATCTCCTACTTTACATCTACCCTTGTTGCTATGACCCCTTCAATGCTCTGCTTTAGTATGCCCTTCCACTCCCACTCCAGAAAGCCTGACCCATGCATACAGATCATTATTGCAACAGTTTATGCCGCAGATCCTAAGTAACCATGTGGGTCGAAATCATTTCCGCAGCCCAATAATGAACTCCCCACTGCCCACAGTTCTTCACTGTGCTCACTCGTGATACTCAGAACACCTGTGAGAATGTCCGCTATTCCCCCACCTCCTCACACAGCCTTCCTAGATCTGCGAACCACTACCTCACTATGTACACAGTGTCCAACTACAGGTTGTTCATACCCACATGCACCACTACATGCTGTCTACTCCGATCCCTCCTTGCACACTTACTGCCTGGCCCACCCTGTCTGTCACTAATCCAGTTATGAACTGTACCCATATGTCACTCAGCCTTTCCCAACTGCTGAACCATCTGATTCCCTTTAGTATGGAGTCTCTAAGCAGTACTTCCACCCACCATCCTAATTCTACACCACTCTTCCCCCCTTTTACCTAGATACCCATGACTACAGTTAGACACCTTTTCTTTATTTGGCCCCATCCCTCTAGCCCTGACCTGCACCCCCACCACCCCTCACTGCTCCCTCAGTAACCTCCAAATCTGTCCCCTTCCACACTGAGCTCACCACCCTCTGCTATGTCCATGTCTTTCTGCATATCATCAATGACCTGCTCCCTTTTATGCCTTCCACCCTGTTATGACTGACTGCCATACATAGTGAGTTTCCCTACCATACCCCCCTACTGCCCAATCATGGGCATCAGCACAGAAACTGTATTAGCTGCCATGCCTGCAAAGCTGTGTGTTGGCACCTTCCCCCTGCCTTGAGACTTGCCACAATGCTAGGCACCTGGTTCATGTACACCACACACTACCTCCACATCCCATACCTCGAGCAGAAGTCCCTCTCATGTGGTGTCCTAATGTTCCTCCATTTTCGGAGGCCTCCTACCACCAGAACCCCCCCCACTTCCACAAATCCTCTCCAATTGTCTACCAAACCACATCACGTCCTTCGCCACATTCATCACCCTCTGATAGATAGGACACCCTCATAGTCTACACAATATCTTCATCCAAACTTTCCCCCACGTGTATTGCAGCCCACTACTATACACCTATTGGCCCCCATTACACCAGGTGCACTATGAACAAGCCCCTCGTGTACTGTCCCCATCTGCACCCATTAGAACAACCACACCATATAACATGGCAATCCCTAACATGCCGCAAATGCCTATTCAAGTGATGTTAGAACCCTCATAATACCCACAGTGATTACACATACCACCTACCTCCCTCTAATTCCTGACATGTCCAAATGTACACACTCATCCTATACAGTCTACCTCACTACCACGTTACAGATTCCTGCCTCCCAGCCTCTTCACCTTATAAAGTGGCCCACTCCACCATCCAAACTTTCACCACCTGAGACCTTCCGCACCATGCAGACTGTTTATAATATAATTCATGTGCACTACAATTGTGCCTACCAATTAATGTTTACTACAGGGGTACATACAGAACTGCATTCGGTGTGCTTCAGCAGTGGTACACAGAAATGTGGCAGTCCAGTCACAGCAGTTTGTACTGATGGTTCTAAGAGTTCACGTCAGTGTACCACAGTATACCATGTAGTACCGGCAACATCAACCTCTACTGTTGACATGGAAGACTGTCACACTCAGCACAATACTAAACACAAACTTAGTAGTATATTATAGTAACCTGCTGACCACAAAAAAAAACAAAAAAACAGGATTCTATAACTGGCAGCATCACATCAACTGAGTGTTGCCATGGCATGAAATAACTTACTGGACTCCCAGAATACAGCATGACATATACACGGAGTTTGATGTATAATAGCATGTCAACCTGCATGCACTAACCGTGCTGATAAGTGGACTGCAGTACATGGGATTATTATACCTAGTCACACAATTGTCTGAACCTAATCAATGTGGAGACAGAACAGTACAGCATGACATCCACGTAGAGTTTGATGTATAATAGCATGTCAACCTACATGCACTAACTGTGCTGACAAGCGGTCTGCAGTAAATGGGATTATTATACCTCATCACACAGTTGTCTGAACCTGATCAATGTGGAGACAGAACAATACAGCATGACATCCATGTGGAGTTTGATGTATAATAGCATGTCAACCTGCATGCACTAACCGTGCTGACAAGCGAACTGCAGTACATGGGATTATTATACCTAGTCGCACAATTGTCTACACCTAACCGATGTGAAGACAGCACAGTACAGTAAAATAACAAGGACTATCAAAACAAACACACATTTTCAGTTGCATTACTTTGAAGCATAGTAATACAGAAATGAGTGTCAAACTACAATCCTATGCTGTTGCATATATAGTACTGTACAAGCACAACAATCTATAACACAACAATAGTGCAATGCTATAAAGAAATTCCTGTCTACAGTCACTGAAGGGCAATGACAATTCATACAGGTTGTCAGTCAGAATTACAGAAATCAGTAAATGAAGGGAAAACTGCAGTACCTCACTTTTGTGCTGCACAACTAAACAAGCAGAACTCCCCACAGGCTGCTCATGAAGCACTGGGATCAGTGACAACATCCTCACATACAGTAACACCATCAAGTGGCTCCTGAAACAAATACTGCCAATGCAAATCAGCAAAACAATACATCAAAGTAATCTACACTGTGGCAGCCTTGTGAACCGCTAATATCAAAACTGGCAAGTTCCAAATGCTCTACTGCGATGGTACTCCACAGTGTCACAGAGAAGAAACAAGGTCAAAGAGCAGAAAGCAATCTAGTGTCACTGATCACAACAAAAACATTGTTAAATGATATAAATCCAGTTTACAGGCATTCCAGAGACAACTGAATGATGGAAACAGTAAAATACACTTTATCAAAAAGCACAGTCCCATCGAAAGTAAACTGTGACTGCTGTCTGTTAAATTTACCACCACACTAATACCGCTATGTGCGGGAGCCAGTGAGAGCACTGATCCTCCAACCTGGCATCACAGCACTTGGCACTCAGGCATGAGCATTTTCCACTGCAGCGGGAATAAAGTAGGAAGGTAAGGATTATAGAGAAACATTGGTTTTGTCAACCCTAAAAGAAAAAAGTAGCTCACTCTCCCCCCCAGCTGCTGGTGGTCTGACACTGAGCAAGGAAGGAGGAGGCTACTGAAGAATATAGGAAGTTGGTTTCCCAGAACAGGAAGGGTGAGAGTTGTAAGGAGAGGAGAGAGTAAGCATACAGAGAAACAGGAAAGGGGACACAAAATAAGACATGATAGGAGTGGTGCAGTGCAATGGGTGTGGGGTGGCAGTGTTCTGGGAGACATTCTGGAGACTGCGATGCTGCCCTATTTGCAGGCACCTCTCTGGTCTGAGGGAGGAGGTTGCCCTTCTCCAGGTTGACCTGGCTAGGATTCGAGAAACCTCCTCCCCCACCCAGGGACCACCAGGGCCAATGCCACTACCTCAGAGGTTGCCATGAAAGAGGAGAGGCTGGACCAGAGTGGGCTCAGGGAGGGAGAGGGTGGTGGAACAGAGTTGTATCCCTCCAGCTGTACCTCTCCACAATTCATATGCTCTTCTGGTGGATAGTTGTTCCTCTATAGAGGCACCTGCAGTGGAGACCAAGGAGGATGCTGGGAACCTTCACAAAGGAGACCCACAGGAGGGTGGCATGGGACCCCACAGGGGAAGGAAACAACTCCTGGTGGGGGACTCAATCATTAGGGGGGTAGAAGTGGGAGGAAGGGGAGAGGAGGTAAGATGCCTGCCTGGTGCCTGCGGCTTGGAGGGACAGGCAGATCCTCAGGATCGTGGGAGCAGCTGCATGAGGGAGGGGAGCTGGATGTCATTGTCCACCTAGGGATGAATGACCTGGCTAGGAATGGGATCAGAGCAGTGCAAGAGGAGTTTGTAGAGTTGGGGAGGGTCCTCAGACAAGTAGCGACATGGTAACCTTCTCAGAGGATGCTGCCTGTCTATGGCAAGGGTGATGTTAGGTACTCCTCACCAGGAATTCAATGAATGGTTGAAAAACTGGTGTGGAGCTCCAGGGTTTTAGCTTCACTGGGGACTGGGGAGCCACCTGGAGGATCAGACCTATATTGGTCACGATGGTCTGCATCTGTCCGGGGGGCCAGGATCCTAGGTGAGAGGTTTAAATGCTTCATTGGCAAGCATTTAAACTAGCAAGGGAGGCACTGAAAAGGAGCAGGGAAATCCCAGCCTCCCCCCACAAAACACGGTAATTAGTGAGGTAAACACCAAGGTAGAGAAGTCATTATGGAGCAGGACAGAGGTAAATGTAAAAAAAGGCAAAGGCAGTAAGGACAGGAATGGAGCTAAAAGGGGTAAGGCCATCAAAAAGTGGAGGGTGATGAGTACCAATGCCCGTAGTCTGTGTAACAATCTCCCTGAACCCTGAACTAGTGGCCTTGATGGAAGAGGGTTGCCAGGATATTGTGGCAGTCACAGAAACATGGTACACAGAGAACCATGACTGGGATGTCAACATACCAGGATACACAATCTATAGGAGGGACAAGGAGGGTAAAAGAGGAGGAGTAGCTCTCTCTGTAAAGGAAGGGGTCAAAGCAACAGAACTAAAGAGTAAACAGGGAGCAGATGAGGCACTCTGGGTCACCCTGGAGACAGGAAATGGCACCACAATCCGCATGGGGGTTGTATACAGACCCCTATCTCAGGAGGAGGGAATGGACAAGGAAATGATAGAAGGCATCCTTAGAAAGGCAGAAAAAAGGGAGATATTGTTGATGGAGGACCTGAATATGCCAGATGTTAACTGGAGCACCTTTGCTGCAGGCACATCCAAACGAGGGTCATTCTTGATGCCCTACAAAGGGATGCCTCAGACAGCTAGTATTGGAACCCACTCGGAGAGGAGCAATCTTAGACCTGGTACTCTCAAATGGGGACAGAGAAAGAATCTCAGATTTAGAAGTGGGTAGCCATCTGGGAACAGCGACCACCAAACAGTGTGGGTCACGATAAACACAGCCATACAATCAAGCTATACAAAAGCAAAGTATTGGACTTTAGGAGGGCTGACTTTGAGAAAATGAGAGAGTGCCTCAGAAAAGCACTAGCAAACAGGCAAGAAGGAGGGGTGGAGAAACAATGGGGAGTAATCAAAACAGCCATCACAGAGGCAACAAGCCTTTGTGTAAAGCAAATCAACAAAACACAATGAAGGAAAAAAACGCTATGGTTCTCAAAAGAGGTGGCAGGGAAGGTTAAGGAGAAAAGGATAGCATTCAGGAAATATAAGGAAACACAGAAGGAGCAGGACAGAGAACTTTATCAGTTAAAGCAGAAAGAGGTTGGGAAGGCAATCAGAATAACAAAGGCCCAAACCGAGGAAAGGATAGCCAACTCTGTTAAGAAGGGGGATAAGACCTTTTATAGGTACATTAGAGAGTGAAGAAAGACCAAAGGAGGGATACTGAGGCTTAATAAAGGGAAGGGAATGTGGGTAGAGGGTGACAGTGAAAAAGCAGGGATACTGAATGAATATTTCTGCTCAGTATTCACAAAGGAAGAGGAGGGGGAGGTACCTAAACCAAACAAGAGAAACACTTTGAAGATGGGGGTCGATACCAGTCCATTTACAGAAGAAAGGGTTCTGAAAGAACTAATAAAACTGAAGGTGGACAAAGCAATGGGGCCTGATGGGATTCACCCAGAATTCTAAAAGAACTAAGGGTAAGAACTAGTGACACCGCTGACTACTCTCTTTAACAAATCATGGGAGGATGGGGTGGTACCGGAGGACTGAAGGAGGGCAGATGTGATTCCTCTTCACAGAAGTGGGAGCAGGACAGAGGCAGGAAACTACAGACCAGTTAGTTTGACCTCAGTGATAGGGAAAATGATGGAATCACTTCTGAAGGAAAGAATTGTTGAGTACCTAGAGGCCAGTGGGGCACAGGACCTAAGACAGCATGGATTCACGATGGGAAGGTCGTGTCAGACAAATCTAATAGATTTCTTTGACTGGGTGACCAAAGTAGTAGACCAGGGAGGGGCTGTGGACATGGCCTACCTAGATTTTAGCAAGGCATTTGATACAGTCCCACAGGAAAGATTAATACACAAGTTAGCCAGCCTTGGAGTGGGTCCCAAGGTGGTAGCCTGGATAAAAAATTGGCTAGACAACAGGACGCAAAGGGTAGTAGTAAATGGAGTCCACAGTGAAGAAAGGGGGTTACTAGTGGGGTACCACAGGGTTCAGTACTGAGACCGGTCCTTTTTAATATCTTCATAAGTGACATTGCAGAGGAACTGGAAGGAAAAGTATGTCTCTTTGCAGACGACACGTATCCTCATATGTCTTCTGGTGCAGACCTTGCACCATTTTGGTTGCCCTCCTCTGAACAGCCTCCACTCTGTCTATGTCTTTGCGGAGATGGGGTCTCCAGAATTGCACGCAGTACTCCAGATGGGGTCTCACTAACTGTCTGTAGAGAGGGATAACAACTTTCTGTTTTCTAGTGTTGATGCCTCTCCCTATGCATCCCAGTATCCCACCAGCCCTCCTTACTGCCTTCTCACATTGCTTGCTCACCTTTAGGTCATCTGATATAATTACTCCTAGGTCTCTCTCGATTTTTGTTGTTGTTATTAACTCACCCCCCATTGTGTACTCTTCCCCTGGGTTTTTGTTTCCCAGATGCATTACCTTGCACTTCTTTGCATTGAATCTGAGCTGCCACGTATTTGACCATTCCTCCAACTTTGCCAAGTCCCTTTTCATTCTTTCCACGCTACCTTGTGTATCAACCCTGTTGCAGATCTTTGTGTCATCTGCAAATAGGCATACCTTTCCTTCCAGGTGCTCTCCATTGTCACTTATAAAGATATTAAAGAGGACCGGTCCCAGTACCGAACCCTGCGGTACCCCGCTAGTTACCCTCCTTTCTTCATTGTGGACTCTGTTTACTATTACCCTTTGCGTCCTGTTGTCCAGCCAGTTTTTTATCCAGGCTACCACCTCAGGACCCACTCCAAGGCTGGCTAACTTGTATATTAATCTTTTGTGTGAGACTGTGTCGAATGCCTTGCTAAAATCTAGGAACCCTAATGATTCTGAATAGTGCAGTTTTAAATTGTCAGGAGGTGGTGTTGGAGACGGATTAAGGAATGGATCAAGTAGTTGGAGATATTAAAAAAATCCTTTAACTTGCACCAAACAAAGGAAAGCAAAAACTGTGCAGGTAGGAAGGACTTCCGGTTGCGATGGCTGCCGAGTAGACGCTTGCTTGGTTGCTCCGCTAACTCTCCCCACTCAAAGGCGCTAAAACCTCCTGTTAACGTTCAGAAATTGCTTGGAGTCTGGTCAAAAAAACAAGATTGACTGCCACTCGCCGTCATCCCGCATATTGTTCAGCTGTATGGACGTGGAAATGAAGAATTTGTGGCTAAAACATACACCGCCCCTGTCTCCAGCAAAAAATATACGGCCCAAGAAAAGCAAAGCCAGAGAGGAGACTGAAGGTGGCCTACCCACTCCACAAATCCTACTTATGGAGGCAACATTCTTTGAGGGGCTTGCCCCCATAAAAGAATCATTGCAAGCTGTTGTGGATGATCTACAATCTCTTAAAGCATCGATGCGGCAACTCACCACCCGGACTGGGGACAATGAAGCACGCATATCGTCTCTGGATGACTGGAGGGCTCGAGTGGATCCAGACCTGGTCAGCCTGAAACAATGACTGCGTAAAGCTGAGGACAAGCTGGAGGATCTAGAAGGCCGCTCGCGAAGGAACAACATGGTTATCCTTGGACTTCCTGAGGGTGAAGAAGGGACTGATCCCATCCCTTTTATCCAGAAGCTGTGTAACAAAATTGCTGGCCCATCCCCAAATGGCACCACTTATATTATATAAAGGGCCCATTGTTCCCTCCGGCCCACTCCACAACCTCGTTCTCCACCAAGACCACTGATTTTCCGCCTCTTGAACTATTTAGACAAACAAGTTATCCTGGAGAAAGTAAAAGAAGCTAAAGTTATCCAGTGGGATAATAAGAATATTAGACTTGTTCAAAACCTTGCACTTACTGTGAGGCAGAGGCGCATGGAAATGCACCCTTTAGTTACAAAGCTGATTGCGGCTGGGATACGCTACAGAATGAGATATCCAGCTACTCTGCAGGTGTATCATGATGGCAAATGGCATTCATATGACTCCCTTGCAGACGCGAGCACGTCCCTCAAAAAACTGTTTCCAGATCTTTACAAGTGACTTTGGCAAACTGGATAGGGGAGTTATCGATGCGCTAAGCAAGCATGTAGTGTCAACAACACTGAAGAAGGCCCGAGGACTCTCTCGCTTTACATGACTGTTTATGTAATCACAGTAGGTGATAGTATGGGCACCTAAAGCTCTTCACATTACATCTCTGTGCCTTATAATTAATAACAGGGGTGGATATGTGGCTTTAAACTTACAGAGAGGTTACAGCTCTAAGACTATTACTCTACTTTACTTAAATGCTGAGCTTGAATACATTTATTTTACATTGGTGATGGGGCCAAAGTTTATCTAAGTTGCATGCTTACTGTTTACATAAGTGATCTTTAATTAGTACCTATGTTAGTACCAATGTTGGGCTCAACGTGGGGGGAGGGAGCGGGGTTTGCCGAGAGGCATTTGACTTGACAGTGTATATGACAACCGGACATTTATTGGGAGGTCAGTCAAAAGGACTGAGGATTAGGGGGTGTTTGTTTTCTTGTTTTTATCTCTTTTTCTATTTCATATTAGGGTTTAAGAGGGCAGAGGGATGGGTGATTCTAGTCAACTCCAGGTGTCTTTACAGGAGTGGGTTCACGGGAAGGAGGGGTGTGGGGGGAGTTTTGCTCAGGAGAGAAGGATTCATTTCCAAGTATTAAAGGCAGTGCAGCTCCGATCAAGTGAAATGCAAGGTTCTAATTCACTGATACTAATAACTATTAAATACTGGAGACCTAGATCATCAGGGCCCTATGTGAGACCGCTCCCCCATTCCCATTTCTTATTGTTCATGCCCTATTCTCCCAGCTAATGACTGATCATGGCTCCAAGATTTGTAACTTAGAACGTGAAGGGAGCTAGGTGTAGGATCAAACGATGTCAAATTCTTAAACACCTAGAATCCCTGCACAGTGATGTAATTTTTCTTCAAGAAACCCACCTTCTAGAGGGTGAAGGGACTTTATTTCGTAGACGGCAAATTGGGCAAGTGTATGTGGCTGGAAATGCTACTGCACAAAGGGGGGGGCGATTTTGATCACAAAAAATACATCCTTTCAAATGCAGAGCTTCCACTCGGATCCACAAGGCAGGTTCATTTTTATAAAGGGGCTACTAGATCATGCTGAGGTAGTGTTGGGGTCAATGTATGGGCCTAATACTGAATCTCCAGAGTTTTTTACAGAGCTATCGCTTCACCTAAGCACATACCCGAAAGTTCCGATAATACTGGCTGGGGATTGGAACCTAGTTTGCTCATTAGAGCTTGATAGATCTTCCTGTCGTATGGGTCAGGTCCTCTCCTCTGCACAGAAATCCCTGATGGAATTAATGTCTGACCATGGGCTGGCTGACCCGTGGAGATTGCTGTACCCCCATACTAAACAGTTTACTTTTTATTCTTCTGCCCATGGGTCATTGTCTCGCGCAGATTATTGTTTGGTCAATAATCCAGTATTATCAGGACTTCTGGGCATCCCTCGTATCATTTTGGATCATGCTCCAGTTTGGTTGGAAGGAACCCTCCCTCTTGCCTCGTACAAAGAAAGCAGCTGGAAACTAAATACACAAATGCTCCATGACACAAATATTGTTCAGTCCCTTAAGGAAGCCATTGAACAATTCCTCCGCCACAATCAAAATTTCAATACTGCAAATAGATAAAATCTGGTGTGCACTTAAATGTGTCATTCGAGGGGAGTGCATTCGGCTCGCTACAATCAGGAAAAAAAAAGAGAAGCCCTCTCTTCCTCACTTTTAGTGCAAATCCAGGTTCTGGAGGAGGAGGAGTTAACTCCTGACCTGAATGAGTCTATTCTTACTCAATTGACACATCTCAGGAATCAATATCAAGAAACTATACGAGAACAGGCATAGTATGCTCTGTTTAAAACCCACACCTGTTATGTGGAACGGGGTGAAAAGGCTAGCCATTTGCTAGCCCTTAGGCTTAAAAAATAAGAGGAGTCAAGGCTCATAACAGTGTTAAATTCCCTGGAGGATGACCCTCTTATTACAAATCCAAAAGAGATTGCCCGGGAATTTGAGAAATACTATAAATCTTTATAATCCCCACCTGAGAACCAACCTCAGATTTCGGATATCCAGAACTATTTAGCCTCCATTCCTCTTCCATCTCTTAGTACTGCACAAAGAAACAGTCTCATACATAAAATAACTCAGGCTGAGCTGGCAAAAGCTATTCATTCTCTTCCAGATGATAAGGCCCCAGGCCCTGATGGCTTTCCTCCCAGTTTTTACAAAACATTTGAAGAGCAACTTTCTCCTGTTCTTCTACAGTTGTTTAACTTTTTATGTGATAGAGTTTCCGACTCATCCTTATTAGAAACCCTCATAATTGTTCTCCCTAAACCAAACAAGCCTAAAAATAGAGTGTGCAACTATCGTCCCATATCTTTAATGAACTACGATATCAAGCTTTTTGCCAAAATTTTGGCCTTACATTTGGCAGAAGTATGGACACCTCTGCTTGATCCTGAGCAAGTGGGCTTCGTGACAGGCCACTCCTCGACTGATCACTTACTTAAGCTTTTCCATATTTTCTATGTGTCCAGGGAGGCCCAATATCCAATGGCCTTGGTCTCCCTGGATGCAGAGAAAGCATTTGATAGAGTCAGCTGGGCCTTTCTCTTTGAAGTGATGTATATGTTTGGTTTTCCAAAGAGATATGTACAATGGATTAATATACTTTATACCAACCCTACCACCAAAATCTACTGCAATGGGGTTTATTCAAACTCTTTCCTGCTGTGCTCAGGAACTAGGCAGGGGTGTCCACTTTCCCCAATGTTATTTAATCTCTACCTCAAACCACTTTTATTTCTTCTTCAAAATTCCCCAAATATAAGTGGCATCCCCATTGGATCCTTCAATTTTCGATTGTCTGCTAATGCAGATGATATCCTCTTGCATATCTCCGATCCAAAAACCTCAATCCCTGCCATTCTTGATATAGTTGAATCCTACGGAGCCCTCTCAAACTACAAACTCAGTATAGATAAATCAACAGTCTTGCCCCTAAATAAATTTACATATCGGTCACAATTAGAGGGGTTACACTTAAAATGGTCACTACAACTCAAATACCTAGGTTTAATCCTAACTAAAGAGATGTCCCAAGTTAAGAAACTCAACCTAGACTCTTTGATTGAGACCTTAAGACAAGATTTGAGAAGATGGGCTCCTCTATACCTTTCCTTGCAAGGTAGAATCAGTGTAGTCAAAATGAATATCCTCCCAAGGATATTCTATCCTTTGAATATGCTGAATTTTTACCTCCCACAATCCTGGTTCCGTAGGCTTCACAGTATTATATCCCAATTTCTTTGTCAAGGCAAACCGCCCAGAAGATTGTACGTGAAACTCGGGGCACCAAAACATGAAGGTGGGCTCAGGCTTCCCAACTTATATCATTACTATTTAGCCAGCCGTATAGCCAAGTATATGCGCTAGTTACCCCACGACCCTAATCAACAAGATTCCTCTTTTATTCCAGCATGGCTTTACTTAGAATGATACATAATCAGAGCGATATATCCCCACTTAGTTTGCTGTATACCAATTCCAAAACCAGCTCTGCTATTATTAACAATGAGTAGGGATGTAAGTTTGTCATGGATGAGGTTTTAATGACTCATTGTTTGTTCATGAAATCATTAGTAAACAGTAGTAAATGTTGTGACACTGTCATCATTGCTACATTCTGATGACACTAGTGAAAGTCATGGAAGTCCTGAATAAAGATCAAACGTCATGGAATCAATGACATGTATGACTGCCATGACAAACTTACATCCCTAACAATGAGATAATTCTAATGTCCATAAAAGTACATGGTCAGCTCTGTAGAAGTCTTAAATATGACAACTGTACAGATATCTCACAACCTTTATACTACAACCTCAATTTTAGGTTAAATGGGCACTGCTTGAAGCCGCATGAGAATCCTACCCTAAAAGAGACTAAAATTGCTGAATTTCTAGAAAATGAAGCAGTCAGGACTACACCAGATCTTTTACCCCTCCTGAATCTCCCAAAAAAGCAGATCTTTAAGGGATATCAAATTCGGCACTTACTAATCACTAAATTAGATATGGGTACATGGCACACGGACCGCTCTGAACTCATTGCCTCAATCCATAGATTAGCATGGCAACCTCATGCAGTCTCACAGATAACCTCAATATTATACTCTTCCATTTGCTCTGTGGGATCTGGTGCTTCTCCATATTGGACAGACCAGTTTCCCAATGAAGAAATTAGCTGGGGTAAGATTTGGCAAGCGGTTTACCGGTACACTTCTAATGATAGGCTTCACCTCATGCAATTCTATATCCTGCATAATATGTATTATGCCCCACTGAAGCTATTTAAAATGGGGAAAGTACAGAATACAGAATGCAATAGATGTGGCCTACATGAAGGTTCCCTATTTCATGTTCTGTGGGACTGCCCCTTAATTAGACTACTGTGGAGTGAGATATGGGCCAGAGCAGACCCCCTATTGGAAATTGCAGATCTATTTAATCCTGACATTTTTATACTAGGAGACTTTTCACAGACCCTGGTAAAAGACAGAAGATTTGCCATGACTCTTATTTCCCATACAGTCAAGAAACTGGTATTAAAACATTGGAAGGACTCTAAAAGCATCTCCTATTCTGAATGGTTAAATGAGTTTCTCTTTAACTTGAGAACGGAAAGAATGATTGCATCTCTTAGACATATCCCAGCTGCTTTTGATAAGAAATGGGGCAACATTTATATGTTATATTCCCTATATAACAAATAAAATCCCTCCCTCTATGATGTATCTGTTATATTTTACATTTCATAGTATCTCAGGAGTTGACGGCACCAATAGGGCCCTTGGTAGTAACTAGGGATAGGCTCACAAGGGAAGTTAGTCCAATAGAGTTGCCATTTTGTTTGGTTAAACGGTTGCCTTATGTATAATCATGACCACATGTTTTAATTGTGATGTGTAGAATGTAGAGTAAAGGAGGGTGGGATGGTTGGGGGGAGGTAACGGGTGAGTTGGCAGATAGTTAGGTTGTATTATTTGAGCCGATGTAACCCTAAGGCTTCTGCTTGAACTACCTGTACCAATTTGTACCCGTGCAATTCCTTGATAAATCTGTTTTGAAAGGTTATAACAAAATAAAGTACATTTAATTAAAAAAAAAATCTGTGAAGGTAGGGTTAGTTTAATGCTGCAAATCACATTCATTTGTACACACAAGTAGGCAGCGGTATCTCAAGGTTTTTTTTTGTTCTTTGCCAAACTGTTTTATTTATTTTTTAATTTTGTTTACTTTTATTGGGCTCAGAATTCTGGCTGTATTTGCTATTACCCTCACTAGCCTCCACCTGCAAGAGGTAACCTTTACTTCTGCGTAGAGTTGGCCCTCCCAGCGTGTCTAGTGGTATCACTGGTGTTACAGTCACCTGGGAGGGGTCCTACATCAAGAAACAAAGTCCATATAGTTGATCTCCCAAGCACTGGGCTGACCTCCGAGCATCCACTAACACATGGCTGGACTGACTAGGCTGCTGATTCAAGGGGGTTAGCATAACTTGGAAACAAACAAATAGAATGTCCAGACAGGAATTAGTTTTAAAAACAGATAGGATCTTTTATTTGTTTGAACTCCAATTATTTATTTATTTAGTTTTTGTTGACCGGGTAAGTGCACTAGACAAATTCTGCCTATTTTCAGGTACGACCCAGGGAAGGGGGATACAGATGAATGTCAACTGACCTTGACCCAGATTGAGCTATTGGTGGTATTTTTAGTGAATGGGGGGCAATTTGGCCAGGGCACCGGGGAACTTCCCCTACTCTCTTTGAGAAGTGCCATGGGATCTGTAACATCCACCTGAACTACCACCAGAACAGGCAGATGGGCCCTCAGTTTAACATTGTATCTGAAAGACAGCACCTCAGGAGTGCAGCACCCACTCCCCATACTGCACTACAGTGTCAGGAGTTGGGATTTTATCCAAGTGCCTGATGTGGGGATAGAACCCACAGCCTTCTGATCTTCTGGCCTTAGAGGTGAATGTGCTACCTGCTAAGCCACTGACACTGCCATGTTGTTATCCTTTTTTTTCCAGCTGGCACAGTTCATTTGTCATTTACTGTAAGGTGATAATTTAATAATGCTTCTGGGTTGGACACAACCCTGATGGTGTACTTTATTGACATGTTTCTGGCCTTCAGATGAAGCACATTTACTCCCGGGGTTCCCCACTCCAGAACCTGAGTGAGAACCTAAACAGACTTTTGGTAGACCATTTTCTGAGGCACTAGCTACTGGGCTAATTCACAGTCTCTCAGCTGGCAACATTTTGGTGCCAATTGATCCTGTGAAGAATTCTTAGGGATCCACTCTGTCATTCACAGAGCACATCCTTTCCCCGATCCTCTTTTATACTTGTCTGTGTTATTTTACAGTCACAGGCTCCAAGGCCATCTGAGCATAACTGAGGTGCTCACTGGGCACAACACATCTTCATTACGGGCAGCTCACAGCACACATTTTCTGAGGCCCCACTCCACTACACACTGGATTTGGCATCCTGTCCTGTCTGGGACAATCCCTCTTCTTGAAGAGCATGGGCACTGCTGAGTGTCACCCAAATCTATACATCAAATAAGGATTAGATATTACCTCAGATCTTTGGTCCACAGCACTGTCTGTTATACTTTTCCTGACACACAGATCTCTAAACTATTTTTCAAAATTTTTTTTCTCCTTTTGGAGAGGGGCACCCCCCCCCAGTCCTTGTTTGATGGCAGCCACCATAAATGAGAATGAGAACTTTTTTTTCATGATACCAGCCTCTATAGAGAAACTTACAGACAATGGGATCTGGCACAATGTGCCAGGTGCTAGCCTTCCACACTCTGACCCAACAGAATCTCAGCATTCCAGCAGCGAATACTGACTTTTCCCTTTTGGAATGCCACGGCAGACCAGCTGACCCAGTACTTGAAGGGCATAGAAAGTACCATCACCCTAGATGTCAAGAGACTCTTTTAAAGGGATATTCATGTAACTCCTGGGGGGGGTTACACTCACCTACCTATAAATGCTCAATATCCTCAGCAAGTGACCACTGAGACATTGAAGATCAACCTTCTGCCCAGAGGCCCATCCAGCAGAAGGTTGCAACCCCCCACCAGCCAGTCCCAAAGGGGTAATGTGGCAGTCACTATGAGAGTAATCAGTCACACTAAAATAAAAATAAAATGTAAGGTCCCTAAACCCTAGGTCCTGGCTCACCATCTTGGTTCCTCTTATAGCTCAACCCCCAACTCCCATGGGGTGCTATACCCAGGACACCCCAAGTGGCACATCAGACCTAAACTGAAAACCGGGCAACATAACCAAAACCATACAACCGAACTGGGGCAACTAGCTTAACATTTGTCTGCAAGTACCTTGTACCCCACTAGCTATGTAAATGTACCCCACCAAACATGCAATTACATTTCTTCAAAACCATACAGTCAGTGCTCCACTATCAAATAATCATGCAGTGGCAGCAGGAAATCGTGATGCAGTGAAACCTTGCACTGTTATTTCTGTACTCAAACTGTTATCCTAATACATGTAGTGAAACCTTGCACTACTTCTGCCATACTGTAGTAATCTTAACACATGCTCTGTCCTCCCTAGTAATTTATTTGACCCTCCCCCCTACCCTACCTCCCCCTGACCTCCAACGCACCAGTTTCCATCTACGTAGGGTATCTGCCCAGGAAGCCAGACCACTCCTAATTAAAGCTTTAAAAGGCAACAGCCTTGGCAGCGATTCCTTGGACCCCAGCATTCTCTGGCTGGTGCTGGATGAAGTTCTTGACCCACTCACTAGCTTACCAACCAATCTTTCTGCCTGGGGCAATTCCCCACTGCATGGAAAACAGCCACAGCACACCCATCCATAAAGGGGGGTGACAAGTCCTCCACCGGGAACTACCGACCTATCTCCATCCTTCCTCCTCTCTCCAAAGCCCTGGAAAAAATTGTGTCCATACAAATTACAGAATATCTTACCAAACATAACGTCCTATGCCCAGAGCAGCATGACTTCTGTGCTGGTCACAGTACCCGGCACTGTGCTAGTTGAGTTCTCCAATTTCCTACACTCCTCCCTGGATGCTAGCTCACTAGCCAGTGCAGTGTTTGTTGACCTCTCAAAGGCCTTCAACACTGTCTCCCACCCCCTTCTGCTGAATGCCCTAGGCCACACTGGTTTCTCCTCTGGCCCCCTTGCCTGGTGCGCAAGCTATCTATCCGCTCGCTCCCAATGTGTAAAAATCAATGGAACACTCTCCGGAACCCGACCCATCCACTCAGGGGTACCTCAGGGCTCCATCCTGGGGCCCCTACTTCTATCTGTTTATCTAAACACCCTACCCAATGCCTGCTCTGGCAATATTCTTATGTATGCCGATGATGCTGTCATTTTTGCCACCCACTGCAATCCCATCTCACTACAGGACACTCTCCAAAAATCCTACAATGATGCTGAGGCATGGTTTAAAGAGAACAGACTAGTCATTAATCTTAAAAAAACAAAGCTATGTTTTTCACCCACCCCAAAACAAAGCCCGCAACTTCCCACTTCATATCCTCCCTAGTACCAATCAACCACTTGAGCAAGTCAGCTTCTACAAATACCTTGGGGTCACTTTTGACTCAGCCCTCACCTACCACACCCACATTGATGCCCTTGCCTCCGCCACCAACACATGGCTTGGCATCCTCTACTACCATAAAAACTGCCTCCCACCTGACGCTCTCCAACTAGCAGTTACATCTTCAGTGCTGTCACTCATTGACTATGGCCTGCCAGTTTATGGTGTGACTGACACCACCGCCCTCAACAAAATTCGACTCACCCTAAATAAGGCCTGCTGACTGATTACTGGTGCTCCCAGGCTCACACATACCTGTTTTCTCTATGATGAAGCAAAATTACTAAACCTTGATGAAAGACTACACTATCAAATCTGCCTCCTCACAAAGAAAACACTACTCGGGCTGCCCCCCCAGGGTGACAGCCTCCATCCACCATTCCCGGCCCTCCATCCCAACCAGAATCTCTAGCAAGTCCAGTCTTCTGGTCCCCAGATCCAGGACCACCCATGGACAGAAGTCCTTCTGCTACAGAGGCTCATCTTGGTTTACCTCTCTCCCTGCATCCATCCCCAAAGCCCCCACAATCTCCACCTTCAAAAATGCCCTTCAGAGCCAACTATTTAGCACTCGCAGCTGTGTCAGTCTGTAAACAGCGCCTTGACCTAAACACACTTGACAATGCCACTTAGGCAGCACTCTAACTCACTCTCCCCAACTCTCCCCACCATAGCCTTATCCATCTGCTATTGCAAGCATGCTATCAGCTGTATCATTGTAATATCTACCAAAATGTTTAAAATGTACGCAACTACCCTATGTAATCCTAAGTATGTAACACTTTTGCTGTAACCGAAAATATGTTGACTTTCTTTGTATGTATGTAACACCTTACTGTAACCAAAATTTACTGTCTGTTTGTTGTCAATGTGACGAGGTACCTTTGGAAATGAGCCCCTGGCTCAAAGGTTGTAAACCGATGTACAAATAAATAAAAAATAAAATAAACATGCAGTGAAACCGTGCACTATTACTTCTGTACTCGCACTGTTATCCTAAGACATGCAGTGAAACCTTGCACTGCTACTGCTATACTGTAGTAAGCTTAACTCATGCAGTGCAGTACTACTGCTATACTACAGTAATCTTAACACATGCAGTAAAACCTTGCACTGCTACTTCTGTACTTGAACTGTTATCCTAACACATGCAGTGAATCCTTTTTTTTGCCGGCGGCTGGGTTTCACATTTTGCAGGTATTGCACCCCCCCTCGACATGCAACCCACTGGAATTCAGAATCCTTTAGTAGGGGGGTGCGGGGGCACAGTCCCCTCCATTAAAAAATAGAACCCTGGATATTGGGTGCCCTATTGCCAGTTGCAACAAGTATGCATCGCCAAAGTTCTTTTTTGGCGATGTACACTCGCTGTAATGGCGATCGCTATTCTGCAATCATCGTTATCACATGGAACTGAAAGGATTCTAGGACTTGAGATGAAACTGACATGTTTAAGGTACATTGCAGAAGAAGGAGCAGACAATAGTCAATTAGATACACCGCATAGAGAACAGAATAATAAAAGAGATAGAGAAATGAGTGAAATGGACAGTGCCTGGGAAATACAGGGGAAAAGTAAGAAACATAAAAAAGGTAGGAGGGCTAAGAAATTTGAACTCCCCCTAACACCTTCACACCCCTCTTGGCTCTATCAGAGTGCATGATTAATGAAAATAATACATATGATAAAATGGTTCAGGAACCGTGCTTCCTTACATCCCTTCTAAATCTCCCTCCCATCAATTTTAGGCTGTGCCCCCGTGACCCTCTCTTTTCTTTCTGTTAATTTCCTTCGTGTACATGAAGGTCTCTATCATATGACCCCTCTGCATCCTCTTTGCCAGGGAGTACATCTCCAGGGCTCCCAGGCTCTCCTCATAGGACCTATCCTGCAACCTCGTGATCATCTTGGTTGCTCTCGACCGGACCCACTCCAGAGTGCTGATGTCCTTCTAAAGGTAAGGATGCCAGTCTCTCACCCCATATTCTAATTGTGGCCTTACCAACGACCTGTATAATGGAAAATAACCTCAATCCACCTACTGCCAAATCCTCTTGCGGTACATCTTAGCATCCTGATAACCTTCACCACTGCCTTTTTACACTGCGAGGTGCATTTCAGGTCACTCATAGTCACTACCTCTGGATCCTTTTCCTCCTCTGAAGCAGTTACCTGTGCCACTTCTAGGCAATACACTGTCCTAGGTTTCTTGCTCCCTGTGTACATCACTTTGCACTTTCTGGCATTGAAACTAAGTTCCAGATTCCTGACCATTTCTGTAGTCTGACAAGGTCATCCCTCAGGTCCTGTATCCCCTCCTTGGTGTCCACTCTCCCACAGAGTTTGTTGTTGTCTACAGTCAGGTACATTTTGCCTTTAATGCCTTCCCTGATGTCACTTATGAAGACATTAAACAACACAGGCCCCAGCACCAATCCCTGCAGAACCCTGCTGGTGACCTCCTTGGTGCTGGCGAACTCACCCCAACTACCCCCAACCACTACTCTCTGAGTTCTACCACTCAATAAGTTTTAAACCCATCTTACCATATTATACCCCCCACCCCACCCCACATGCACATCCACATACAGTGAAACCTTGCACTATTACTGCTGTGTACTACTTCTGTATGCAAACAGTTATCCTAACACATGCCATGAAACCTTGCACTATTACTTATGTACTCTGTAATCCTAACACATGCAGTGAAACCTTGTGCTGCCATGCCTGTACACCAACAGTTATCCTAACACATGCAGTGAAACCTTGTGCTACTACTTCTGTACTCTAACAGTTATCCTAATGCAACCCTTTCCCCGGCCAGTTGGCATCTTGCAACCAGGAACCCCCTAACTGGTACACAGACAAGGCAACAAATAACAAACTGGCATAACATAATTATCACCCCTGGCATTAGGGTAAATACTTGGCTGATGCATTTAAGAGGTCATGGGTTTAGAGCGCAGAAAAACATTTATATTTTCTCTGAGTTCTGGGAGAGAGGTGCCAGGGTTATGTTAGGTCTCCTCTCTGAGGGGGCCCCATACACATTTTACTCGGACTCATGGATGGATTGTCCACAGCCATAACATTGAGATTGTATTGTATGGCTTTATTTCAGACAGATGTTAACATAATTTGGTGGTCCCTGAAGTTTGAAAACTGTTTCTACAGACGACACACTTGCAGTAGAGAACAAGTTGCTTCCTCACAGAGTGAACATTATTCTACGTTCCATACATGAACATTTCTACTGAACGAACTACCCATCCCTTTTGCTAGGGATCGCTGGACTTCCTGACATAGTGTCTGCATTGTGGGGGTTGCCACACACTTTAATTTAAAACATCCTCCTGACAAGATGGGCTAAGTTAACACCTGCAGGGCAAATGGTGCCTGTCAGGTAGCCAGTTCACCCTGGCTGAAACTCAAAGTGAGGGTCTGCCGCCCTGGCCCAAGTCAGCCTCTGTCATTCCTTCCAGGACACACTGGATCCTTCAATCCCTCCTGGATTGCTAAAGGCCTCCACAAACTTTAACACATTTAAAATCAGCACATATCTGTGGTGAACTGGGTCTAGAGTGAATTTAATCTAGCCTTAGCAAGGGCATATACATCACCCAATGACTCCCAAAATCTTGCAAATGCTACTCAGTTTGTAGACTAAATAATAATAATACAGATTCTTATATCTTCGGTGTTAGCCAAGAAAAATTGTACACAAGCAGGAGTGCTAATAAATGTTTATTATACTACTTACACCAAGCATGTGACAGAGAAAATCATAAGGGAGATGAGTTTCTCATCACTCTCCTGAAGAATGTACATAATCTCCAGAATTTCTAAGATCTCTCGCTCTCCAAGATCTCTCACTCTCTGAGTGGAGCTAGGCTACACAAAGTTATATACAACAGATAAAAGTATAGCAACAAAGACTACCTCTTAGTTATGGATATGAGAAACATTATGTATTGGTCTTATACTATATACAAGATTGTATAAGACATTCCTCATTAGATAATTACTTAGGAGACAGAATTACTAATGAGTATAATGTGAGACAAAGAATATGCTTCGGTTAGCATGAAGCTATATATATCTATATATAAATAAATGCATATGGCTAGATATTCAAAGGGGTTGTGCCTGGCACAACCAAGCTGCACTGGTGCAACCCCTGCAATGTGCCCCAGTATGATATTCAAATGGGGGACTTGCACAGCCTAGAATCCCAATGTCTGGCGAGAACATTGTGCTATATACAGTGCATCTGGGGGTGTGCCCATGCATATACAGCACGTCCCAATATTCAGTCTGGGGTGTGTGGTGCATCAGCAGGCATAACCCCTAGATGCACTGCATACTGGGGCACAAAGTTGAGCCAGAAAAATCAGGCTCAAATGCCAGCCACCCACTGGCTGGCTGCTGTATTGCAGGGTGCAACACAGCAACCACCAGCCATGGGTGGCCACCCGCCCACACAGAACACCATCCACAAGCACCCATCTGGTCCGTGGTAGTCTAGTGGTCCCCCCTCCCTCCCATAGTCGCAATCACTGGATGAAATAAAAGTAAGAAAGCCCTGGTGATCTAGTGGCACCCGCCTCCCCTCCCAAAGTTCTGATTGCTGTATAAGTAAACAGTTCCCCTTCCCTGGTCATCCAGGGACAGCCCCCACCCGCACAGAACCCCTGCCCACCCAGCTCCCCCCATCATTGGCAGGCAGCTGCAATCTGCCCTCATACTGCTCAGCTGCCCACCAGATTACAGCTTACAATATGTGCTGTAAGCCCATTGGTCCACACTGTGGACCAATGGTCTTACAGAGCATACTGTAAGCTGTCATTTGGCAGCAGCTGAGTGGTATGCAGGTGGGTTACAGCTGCCCGCTGATAATGGGGGGAACTGGGTGGGCAGGGATCCTGTGCAGGTGGGGGGGTGCCACTGGACCACCAGGAATATGTTTCAGTATGAAGCACTGGTGATTGGTGCATTGGGTGGGGTGACCACTAGACTACCAGGAAAGGGGACCTGTTTACTTAAATGGCAATCAGAGCTTCAGGAGGGGTGGGGATATGACTAGATCACCAGGGCTTTCTTACTTTTATTACACCGGTGATCATGGCTACAGGAGGGAGCGGGGTTACCACTAGACTACCAGGGCATTTGAATTCACTTCATAATACCCTTGATTGGGCTTACGGGAGGGGGGGTTACCACTAGACTAACAGGGCATTTCCCTAAGTTAATAGTACCCGCAATTGTGGCTACATGGTGGGGGGTTGCCCCAGGACCCCCTCTGTCCCTACCACATGCTGTGCAGGGCACCAGGCACATTTCACTGGGCTGCCATGCTCAGCTCATGCAAATGGCCCCATTTGCACCTTGCATACATTATGGCCCTATTTGCATGCCGAGGTCTGAATATCTCAGAAATGCGCCCAGTGCAACTACAGTTCCTGGGCATTCAATCCTCCCTGTCCGGGGAATGTGCCATGCACATTCTGTGCTATATTCAATGGTGATGCGTCATAGCGCATCACCTTTCAGAGTTTTAAATAATTGATTAGCAGTTTTTTTCTTGGGACTATACTAACTGTACAGAAAGTATTTATATAGATTTTCTAGAAGTGCTGTGTTTGTTAAACACAATGAGGCAAGGGCTATGCATTTTCACAAAGATGTAGCACTTTTATGAGCAAAACACTAATCAATTTTTAGAGTTAAATAAATCTCTGCCTTTGAATATTCCCCTGTCTGGCCCCAGCGCATATCGGTTGTGCTGCGCCTCCCCTTGCGCCATTGCCTGGCGCAGTCTGAATATCTAGCCCATAGTGTATAAAGTAATCACTGATGATCCCTCCGAGTCATCATATCAGTAATTAGGTAGATTATATATGGAAAACAGTATATGTAAAAGACAAACATATTGCATTATAGTGAGGTACGATAATCATGCATGATACAATCCTATAAAGGATGTAAACAATGGCATATATAAGCAGCAAAGCACATTTCTGGCACTCGTGCTTATATGATGTGTGCCTAGCTTCCCACCGATGACCAGGAAGGGGAGGGGGTCCTGTGTGGGTGAGGGATACAACCAGACCACCATGGATGGGGGATTTCAAGTCATAACAATGATCAGGGTTTCATGTGGGGGGTGTCCCACTAGACTACCGGGGCAATAAAAGGATTATACTACGTAGATTGTGGGTATGGAGCAGGAGGGGGCAACCACTAGACTGCCAGGGACAATAAAAGGATTATACTACAGACACTGTGGGTACGGAGTGGGAGGGGGTACCATTAGACCACCAGTGCTCTATATGCACTGTATAGGCATCAGATGTGGCACTTAGAGAGGTAGCCACCCAGGGACTGGCAGATGCTGGGTTGCCCCTTGCAGTACAGGCATATCTTTGTGCCCATGTAAGCAACACATCTCTGAGATGTGCTGGCAGATGCACTGCACATCTCGGCTGACTATCATGTTGTGCCGCACATGCATGAGCACATCCCCTGGAGATGTGCTGCATACATTATCTTTGCATAGTAGTGTATTGTGAATTGTGCAGTGCATTTCCCCCTTTGAATAGCACCCCAGGGCACATTTCTGGAGTTGTGCTGGTGCAACTCCTTTGAATATTTACCACCACTTGTTTTAGCTCCTGAGAAATAGCTGGTGGTAATATTTTCTTTATTGCCCCAGGCTGTATATTTGTCTGTATATTTGAGAACAGAATCATCCAATACATAAATTTGTTTAATGACATTCAAAGATCCCCTCCTATCTTCCACAGATGTCTCTTGTTCCTCCATTTCTATACTCTGATCATTTATCAGTTACTCTTGTTCTTGATAAGGTCTAGTGCTTTCGGTATTTGCATTCAGTGTATTATCTATCTGACTATTTCTCATTACATTACTTATGTTTCCCATCTTTTATATGAAACTGCTCTGCTACTTTTTATTTGTTGTTTTCTGTTCTCATTCCATTACTTATGGTTCCCTTGTTTTATCTGTCACTGCTGTGCTACTTTTTATTTGTTCTTTTCTGTTCTCATTCCATTACTTATGGTTCCTTTGTTTTATCTGTCACTGCTGTGCTACTTTTTATTTGTTCTTTTCTGTTCTCATTCCATTACTTATGGTTCCCTTGTTTTATCTGTCACTGCTCTGCTGCTTTTTATTTGTTGTTTTCTATTCTCATTCCATTACTTATGGTTCCCTTGTTTTATCTGAGACTACTGTGCTACTTTTTATTTGTTGTTTTCTGTTCTCATTCCATTACTTATGGTTCCCTTGTCTTATCTGTCACTGCTCTGCTACTTTTTATTTGTTGTTTTCTGTTCTCATTCCATTACTTATGGTTCCCTTGTCTTATCTGTCACTGCTCTGCTACTTTTTATTTGTTGTTTTCTGTTCTCATTCCATTACTTATGGTTCCCTTGTCTTATCTGTCACTGCTCTGCTACTTTTTATTTGTTGTTTTCTGTTCTCATTCCATTACTTATGGTTCCCTTGTTTTATTTGAGACTACTGTGCTACTTTTTATTTGTTGTTTTCTGTTCTCATTCCATTACTTATGGTTCCCTTGTTTTATCTGTCACTGCTGTGCTACTTTTTATTTGTTGTTTTCTGTTCTCATTCCATTACTTATGGTTCCCTTGTTTTATCTGTCACTGCTGTGCTACTTTTTATTTGTTGTTTTCTGTTCTCATTCCATTACTTATGGTTCCTTTGTTTTATCTGTCACTGCTCTGCTACTTTTTATTTGTTGTTTTCTGTTTTCATTCCATTACTTATGGTTCCTTTGTTTTATCTGTCACTGCTCTGCTACTTTTTATTTGTTGTTTTCTGTTCTCATTCCATTACTTATGGTTCCCTTGTTTTATCTGATACGACTGTGCTACTTTTTATTTGTTCTTTTCTGTTCTCATTCCATTACTTATGGTTCCCTTGTTTTATCTGTCACTGCTCTGCTACTTTTTATTTGTTGTTTTCTGTTCTCATTCCATTACTTATAGTTCCCTTGTTTTATCTGAGACTACTGTGCTACTTTTTATTTGTTGTTTTCTGTTCTCATTCCATTACTTATGGTTCCCTTGTTTTATCTGTCACTGCTCTGCTACTTTTTATTTGTTGTTTTCTGTTCTCATTCCATTACTTATGGTTCCCTTGTTTTATCTGAGACTACTGTGCGACTTTTTATTTGTTGTTTTCTGTTCTCATTCCATTACTTATGGTTCCCTTGTTTTATCTGTCACTGCTCTGCTACTTTATATTTGTTGTTTTCTGTCCTCATTCCATTCCCTTGTTTTATCTGTGACTGCTGTCAGTGGTGGAGCCAGTTTTGGGAGTGTTTGGGAGCCAGGGGGGCCATTCAGTCAATCACGGGCTCCACAATGGGCTCCAAACAGTGAATAAAGATGGTGGTGGGGCACCACTGCTCACACTGGGGCAGACAGGAGAAGCGATGGTCCCCCCAGGCCCCCTCTAGCTCTGCCACTGACTGCTGTGCTACTTTTTATTTGTTGTTTTCTATTCTCATTCCATTACTTATGGTTCCCTTGTTTTATCTGTGATTGCTGTGCTACTATTTTTTTGTTGTGTTCTGTTCTCATTCCATTATTTATGGTTCCCTTGTTTTATCTGTCACTGCTGTGCTACTTTTTATTTGTTATTTTTTGTTCAATCATCAAATGCATTGATAGACTCATAACTAGTATTCAGTGTGCCTTTGCAACTGGTTTTGTGCTTGTGTACCATAGATCATCTTTGGTTGTTTGCCTCTCTATCTGTGGTATTTACCACCCTGTAGTGGTATGAAGGCAAGGAACCCTAAGGGAGGGTTCCACCCCTTGAGATGCCACTGAAGTGATTCCCTTAGCTAAAGGTACCTTAGGAAGAAGCCCATTGGGAGAGGGGCTTGTCACTGGAGGAGGAGGGGTGAATGGAGGGGCAAAGAAAAAAATGCTTGCATGTGGATGAGGAGAGAAGCCCTTAAATAAGCCAAAGGAGGGATGTAGCCAGTTGCACCACCCCTTGAACTGCAGGCCATAGCCTTCCAATTCAATGTGCCTGTGCAACTGGTTTCATACTTGTGTAATATAGATAATCTTTGGCTGTTCACCTCTCTAGTCATGGTATATACTACCTTGTAAGGGTATGCAGGCAAGAAAACCTAGGGATGGGTTTCACCCCTTCAGGTGCCATGGGAATGATTCCCTTGGCTAAGGGTATCTTAGGAAGAAGCCCAAAAAGAGTGTCAAGCAAAGAATATAAGGTAGTGAACACCTAACAGGGTCGAGGATCTGTACATAGATCAGTTGGTAGTATGGGTACAGTTGGTAACATGTGTCATTTGATAGCATGTTTGAGTAGAGTAGGCAAGAAACAACAGGTGAACAGTAACCCACTTGGAGGTCTGACTATAAGGCATGGAGGCCTAGCTTCCTAAGGAGAGAGACCACAGACAAAGGGGAAGATAGAACACTTACATGATGGCCACCTGCTCCATCCAACAGTAGAAACCTACCAAAGTGACATAAGGATTATTGCCTAAAGCTAACTAAATATTATGACCTGTGGCATGGAGGAGCAAAAAAAACTCTTTGAGGATCCAAGACCTAGGTTGCCTTCCCTCCAGGCTTCAGATGTTTTTGATTAGTGACAGCTCTGCTGCTGTAATTTGAAAACTCTATTAAGGTGAGGAATATTCAAATTTTAAGGAAAGCGCTCCTTTATCCCTTTAATGGGAACACCGTGAAGGGTTGCAAGACTAACTTTGCAACACTGCTTCTCCAAGGTGGGAGGAGGAGAAAGTGATAACTGCTGAGATGCTCAGCTGGCACACTGATCTAAAAACAAACCAGGTGAACCAGAGGCACACATAGGGAGAATACCTTTAAAGGGTGCCTTTGAACCTGCTCAGGCAGCTAAAGGGGTCCTTCATGAGAGCTCCACCCCATCACTGCTGAAGTCTTAAATGCTACTTCAAGAGGTGCTGTCGGTATGGTTGTCGGCTGAAGGTTCACCTGGAATTTGGACCTTCCCAACTATGGGCCAGGCGAGAAAGACCCACTCCCAGCTTTGCATGCTCAAGATGCAGACTTCGGGGTTCAGGAAGATACCATCAGCCACAGGGCTAGCCCTAAGTCCTGGAAGTAATGGATATTGTCAGCAAGTCTTCAAAATGTGAAGGAGTGAGTAGTAATGAGCATGGGACCCACACATGGGTCAAGATATATAATAGCAGACATGGTCAGGCTGAGCACTGTGGACCATCTCATGGGTCTTGATCCGATGAGAACTGATGTGGAGAGACCTGTACGTAAGTCAGGCTGAGCAGTATGGACACTCTTGTGGGTTTAGCTAAGGCAAATAGCATTTATCAACCACAGAAATGCATGCCAAGTCTATTAGGAAGCCAAATTGGGAGTTAATTGAATTGCATACAATCTGTAAGAGAACAGCAAGACCAGGTGAAGCCCAGGGCCGATGGATGGAGAGGAGGAGGCTCTATAGCCAGTTAGGTAGGAGGAGGCTGCAAAGCCAGTATGGTTGGAGGTGTGGTTTGAAGCAAATAAACATGTTATGCTGCCAGACTTGGAAGGGGATGAGCATTGCTGGTAGTGCAAGGGACAGGAAATTTGGATGACCAAGTGAACCAGGTGCATAATGTTAGGGAAGGGATGGTAGAAGGCTGGGTAGAGCCAAAAGCCCTTAGGTAGAGAGTTGCCTGGAATCACTGGTTGCATAGTTTTATTTTATTTTTATTTAGTTTTTGTTGACCGGGTAAGTGCACTAGACAAATCCTGCCTATTTTCAGGCATGACCTGGGGGAGGAGGATACAGATGAATGCCAACTGACCTTGAACCAGATTAAGCTGCCATGAAGGCTATGTTGAGCATCAGAAGGAGGCCAGGTGAGTCAGGGGCTTTTACAATACAGGTACATTCAGGTACAGTCCCAGTGCTGACCTGGCTTTTTTGCAAACTTCTGTGCTCTCCAGCCGCTTCCTCGTGATTAACTGCCTTCACAGCAAGCTATCTCCTGATTGGTGTGCATTTTCAGCCTGGACACTGCAAGTCTCTCTGCTTCACTAATGCTTTGTGCTCTTAATTTTTTTAATTTTCTAATAATTTGCTCAGCCAAGCCTAATTGTTTCAACTGTAACTGTGTTAAGTTTAGCCTCTTTAGCCTTGGTGCATGTGCCTGCCTTCCTAATTTTTACTGCAAGTTAATTGTTACTGTCTGAATTTCCTAAGGACAGTACTAGGAATGTTTGCTAATTTACTGGGATACTGGGATGCATAGGAAGAGGCATCAATAGTAGAAAACAGGAAGTTGTTATCCCTCTGTACAGACAGTTGGTGAGACCCCATCTGGAGTACTGTGTGCAGTTCTGGAGACCCCATCTCCGCAAAGACATAGACAGAGTGGAGGCTGTCCAGAGGAGGGCAACCAAAATGGTGCAGGGTCTGCACCAGAAGACATCTGAAGAAAGACTAAAGGAGCTTAATATGTATACCCTTGAGGAAAGAAGGAGAGGGGACATGATAGAAACTTTCAAGTACCTCAAGGGAATTAACAAAGTCAAGAGGTAGCATCTTCCAGAAAAGAGATGTGCAAGAACAAGGGGCACAATTTGAAGATAGAGGGGACGCAAAGGTAATGTGAGAAGTATTTTTCACTGAGAGGTTGTGGATGCGTGGAATAGCCTCCCTGAGGAGGTTGTGGAGTCAAGAACAGTGGGGACTTCAAGAATGCATGGGACAGGCATAAGGCAGTCCTAGTGGGGGTAGGAGGAAGTAAGCTGTTGGTTAACTAGGATCTGTAGCTTATCTGTTAGGTAGGAAAATGGGCAGACTAGGTGGGCCAAGCGGTCCTTATTTGCCATCAAATTTTATGTTTATTTGTAACTGCCTGAATTTCCTAAGTACCAGGAATGTTTGCTAATTTGTTTGTAACTGCCTGAATTTCCTAAGTACCAGGAATATTTGTCATTTATTTGTAACTGCCTGAATTTTCTAAGTACCAGGAATGTTTGCTAATTTATTTGTAACTGGCTGTATTTGCACCTCTCTCCATATCCTTCTTTAGCTCGGTATGATTACAGGGTTTTAAATAATTGATTAGCAGTTTTTTTTCTTGGGATGATACTAACTGTACAGAAAGTGTTTATATAGATTTTCTAGAAGTGCTGTGTTTGTTAAACACAGAGAGGCAAGAGCTATGCATTTTCACAAAGATTTAGCACTTTTATGAGCAAAACGCTAATCAATTTTTAGAGTTAAATAAAACCCTGGATTACAGCTACTGCTAGTAAGAACATTAGGTGGGACACTCTCTTTTGTTGGCTGGCTATATTTGGGCCTCTCTCCATATCCTTTAGCTCGGTATGATTACAGCTAATACCAGAGAGAACATTAGGTGAGACACTCTCCTTTGCTGGCTGGCTGTTTTTGGATCTCTCTCCATATCCTTTAGCTTGGTATGATTACAGCTAATGCCAGAGAGAACATTAGGTGGGACACTCTCCTTTGCTGGCAGGCTGTATTTGGACCTCTCTCCATGTCCTTTAGCTCAGTATGATTACAGCTAATGCCAGAGAGAACATTAGGTGGGACACTCTCCTTTGCTGGCTGGCTGTATTTGGGCCTCTCTCCATATCCTTTAGCTTGGTATGATTACAGCTAATGCCAGAGAGAACATTAGGTGGGACACTCTCCTTTGCTGGCTGGCTGTATTTGGGCCTCTCTCCATATCCTTTAGCTTGGTATGATTTCAGCTAATGCTAGTAAGAACATTAGGTGGGACACTATCCTTTGCTGGCTGGCTGTATTTGGCAATGCTTTCAGTTAAATCTAACCTAACTAGGGGTATAAAACTGTTGGTCAGTTCCAAATTAAGTAATTCAGTGCTCCTGCCCATATTGTATTTTTTGTTTTCCTCTACCCAATTTCCATCCTCTTCAGCATCCTTACCCCTCTTTCTGCTGTCTATAATTACTTCACCAGCTTTGTGCTGCACCCTACATATTTCTGTATTCATACTGCATAGTATTTGTTGTTGGATTGTCACAACCTGCATCTCTAACATCTCTGCATCATTTTGTTTTTTAATTCTCTAGTTGTAATGTATTCCCTGCAAGTATATACCAATACCACATTTGTAGCTTCTAAATGTATTTTATCACGTATGATGCACCTGATTCCTAACTCACCATATACCAGTCTGACTATATCTGAGTCCATGTTTGAACAATGTCACCTGCTTGCTCCTCCCATTCATTGGCTTTTCTGCTGCACTGTCATGTAATAAATCCTGCCCTACTTCTCCAGCTTCTCTGGTTGACACCGGCAGGCACAGTAAGCCTGTTTGCCTTAGCTGTGTTGCCTTTGCTGGCTCACTGACGCTCACATCAGGAGCAAGATTTATAGTACCGAGATTAGAAGTAGCGTGTCCACCTGCTTCTAGTCCCCTCACTATAGTTAAGCTTATTTTTCTCAAAAAGAAGCTTACATACTGCCCTTAAAAGGACAATTAAAGCTCGGTGACCATAATTTTATGATAGGACCAGGTTTTTGGCCTTTATGCTCCAACAGAATGAACGGACATTCTTACTGGTGTCACAACAAAAACAGCCCCAGCAGGACTACCTTCCACCAAGAAGGCTCCAGTAAAAGCTTGCAGTTTTACAAAAGGACAAGTTGTTTTGGCCTTTATGCACCAACAAAATGAATGGACACTCTTATTCATGTCACAATAAAAATAGCCCCAATAGGACTGCCTTCCAACAAGAAGGCTCCAGTAAAAACAACCAAAAAGCATGGTCAAAACCTTTGCATTGCTCACAAAATGCAATTCACATTTCGGGTGAAGGGTGCTGCTGGTGTGTGGCATCCAGTGCACCCCCCCGACTCAAACATGGCACATACTCAGAATTAAACAATTTAACTGCATATCGGCTTTTCTTACTTTAAACTCCATGAAAAAGGGGGTTCTCTTAGTTTTCAGATTGAGATTCCAAAATGAGCAAGCTATACCACCCCTTCATGGTGGGACCCATTTGGTACAGTCCCTACACTAGCTTCTTAGCTCTGAAATGCCTGCAGTGGCTACTCATAAACGTAGAGTGCTGCCTGAATTGACTTGAAGTGCATTGCCTAATTGGCTCCTTTAAATAAAGTGCTTCCACCCAGGAAATTACAGAAGTGGTAACAGGAAGCATGCTGAAAGGAGTACCACAACTCCCAAAACTCTAAAGACAACCAAAAAGCACGCTCAAAACGTTTGCATTGCTCACAAAATGCAATTTACATTTCTGGTGAAGGGTGCTACTGGTGTATGGCATCCAGTGCACCCCCCCCCAAACAAACATGGGACATATTCAGAATTAAACAATTTAACTGCCTATTGGCTTTCCTTACTTTAAACTCCATGAAAAAGGGGAAGTGTGGCTCTCCTTTCAGCATGATCCCTTCCACCACCTGTGAAATTGAGCACTTTATTTAAAAGAAGCCAACTAGGCAATGCACTCTATATTTATGACTATCCACTGCAGGCATTTCAGAGCTAAGAAGCTAGTGTAGGAACTATACCAAAAGGGTCCCACCGTGGAGTGGTGGTATAACATGCTCACCTTGGAATTCCAATCTGAAAACTAAAAAGACCCCCTTTTTCATGGAGTTTAAAGTAAGAAAAGCCAATAGGCAGTTAAATTGTTTAACTTTGAATTTGTGCCATTTTTTATGGGGTGGGAGTTGTGCACTGGAATCCTGCCTTAGGCTCCAGTAAAAGCTTGCTTTAAGTACCTCCAAGCAAAATACCAGCCTGGTATATAGTCAGACAGTACTATTTAGCTCCCTGCCTTGCAAAGTAAAATATACCAATCCTTGATTTGTAACTTCTAAATTTATTTTATCATATATAATGTACCTTGGGCCATATATTCAAATCTTTGCACCTGACACAAAACCATAGTACTGGAATAGCATTGGATTTGGGCCAGGCTATGATATTTAAAAGCCCTTTTAGCACTGGCACAGTGTGATAGTACTGACGCTAAAAGTAAATGTATTCGGGGGGGGGTAGTCAAGGGAGTGTTCATTAATGCCAGTGCGCTGTTCTATTCAAAAGATTAGTGCTGCACTACTGGTTGTTGCACCACCCATAGTGTAGCACTCATTACTGCCTGCAAAAAGCATGCAGTAATGCAGTGGTATAACCTGAAGGAATCTGAAGTGTAACTTCAAATTATATCCATAGTAATTTAAAGTGTAACTTCAAATTACTTCAAGTGACAATTCTGGTAGCCTAGTGTACCCCTGCCCCATCACAATCCCTGTACCCCATATTTGTCAATATCCATTAATATCCCTGGTACTTTAGTGGCCCCCCACCCCCATCCCCGACCCCTGTATTTGTTAATTTCCATTAATTTCCTGGTAGCCTATCATCCCTTCACCCCATCATTATCCCTGACCCCATATTTGTTACTATCCATTAATATCCCCAGTAGTCTAGTTGTCCCCACCCCCTCATTGTGATCCCTGACCCCCATATTTGTTAATTTGCATTAATTACCATATAAGTCTATGGGCCCCTCCCCCCATCATGATCCCTGACCCCTGCATTTGTTATTATTCATTAATTTTTCTGGTATTCTAGTGGCCCCACCACCCACCAGGCAGTGCTGCCACCCCACCTCTCCACCTGGAGTCTGACACTATCTCAACCTTCTGCTCACCTCTGGGCCAGCTACTGACTGCTTCCTGAATGAGGTGTACCCAGTGAGTAATGAATGAACTCGTGCCCATTCATTGCTTATTGGGTATGCACTCATTCAGCAAACAGTCAGTGGCTGGCCACAGAGGAGAGTAGAGGGTTGAGCCAGTCGCTGACTCCAAGGGGGGAAGAGGGGGTCGGCATGGCTGGGTTGGGTGGTGGAGACCACTAGACTACCAAGGAAATGTAATGATAATTAATGCAAATTAACAAATATGAGGGTCGGGGATCATGATGAAAATATGGGGTCAGGGATCATGATGGGGTTGGGGGACCACTAGACTACCAGGGAACTTAATGCAAATTAACAAATACGGAGGAGGGGATCATGATGTGGGTGGGGGAACACTAGACTACCAGGGCAATAAATGCAGATTAATGCAGATTAGTAAATACTGGGGTCAGGGAACATGGTGGGGGTTGTGGGGGCACTAGACTACCAGGAAAGAATTTGCCTATGTAACAGACAGGAGCATACCTCCCACATGTCCTTCATTCGGAGGGACATCCCTCATTTTAGCCCTCTATAGTGCGTTGTCTTTCATCTGTCCCTCATGGAAAAGGTGATGCACACACAGAGACTGTGCATTGCATTCATGCCTTGCAGCAGGTAATATTACTATGCTGAGATGCTATATACGGAAGTTACACTTGTACAAGTTCAGGCAATGTTTCCATAGAGTTCAAAACTTGTATCTCCTTGGTTGGTGCTGTGTCCCTCATTATGTGAGTCAGTGTCCCTCATTGCTCCTCAGTCCACATGTCTGTATCCCTCATTGCAGTGCTGCATGGGTGAGTGGTATGCACTGACTGTGCCTGCAAACACCCATGTCCTGCATCATCCAGCCTTTACTTCAATTCCAACCAATAAGGGTTGCTCTGAGCACACGTGGTTTGTAGCTTTCAGCCTGTACTTCCATTCCAACTAAAAGGTGGAGCTAGTGCTCCATGCAATAGCACCAGGTAAACTACATGGAAATGTATGCTAGGCCATCAACTGGTTGTGTCTTCATTCACCAACTAGTGTGACCGCAGCTGTGACCTTTTTCACAAATGCCATTCTGGAGATTCAGGACAGCCACATCCCCCTTAAGACCAGGTGAGCATGGGGAGGGTGTAGACATTGGATCACCAAGGAACTCTTGACAGTTACAAAAGCTCACGATCAGAGTAAGCCAATCATAAATTGTCCCCCTCACCTTCTCTGTGGAATGAGTATAGGTGTTTAAGAAATCAATGTAAACAACTGGCCAAGTCCCAGAAATGTAACTATTTTATTAAGGTTCAGAAAGATAACCTTCACAAACCCAGGAAATTCTGGGGATCCATTAGCTCCCTGATAAATCCTCGTGCCAGTAACCCTGTTATAAATCTGGACTAGCCTTTAGGCCCGTTAACTGAGCCTATTGAGGTAGCCCAAGCTTTTAAGTAAGTGAATGTTATTGATTGCAAGTGTATATTCAAGAAGACCAACACAATTTGATTTTGTAAAAAAAATTTGCAGTGTACATAAAAACATTGACACATTTTAAAATTGAACACATTCAATAATTTCATCTAAGTTAAGACTAAAACAACATCACATTGCACGCGCTCAAGTAAAAATGGATAGCAGCATAGGAGTATAACCTGTCACTACCCTCAATAAACTATTGCTCAATATCGTCCTTTCTTTTGCAGGTTAGAGGATTAATCCATTTTGTTCCAAGATCAAATAACAGCTTGCAGTCTAACAATAAGTGACTAGTAGATAAATAATTTTTATCACAATTGCATTTCTGTAGTGTTTTAATTTTTTCCCACAGTATCATTTGTGCTCAGTAGTGTAAATGTATATCAGATCTCATTCTTGCTAGAATATTTCTACGTAGAAAATGTTGGCAGCATGTCAAATAATCCGGACTACCAGTTCTTAGGTGAATCGTTTGATACAATGTGAAAGTGGTAGAAGTAGCAATCCTTGCTGCATCCCTTTGAATTTCATCATCCTTCTATCTGGTTTTAATTTTGTTCAGTGTAGAAGTCAATATCCTTTATTGCTCTGTTATCAAAGAATGAATTGATTCCGCACTTCCTTATTTCAAGTATCTGATTAAATCACGAGTCATAACTAATCCTTTCACTATGATATTTATTTGCTTCGGTCCACAATGCATATGTGAAAATAATATCAGGCTTCCTTAATAATCTTTGCCAGTAATTCTAGCATCTAATTTTAGCAGATAAAGACAGAGACATCATGCCCATTTCCGCTCTCAGATATGCACCTGGCACTGCCATGGGTAAGCCTGGATTAATTCTGATAAATAAATTTCAAACTGGCTCCAATACTGAGACTTTCTCTTGAGTACCCCATACCTCTGCTGCATATAGCATAACTGATGTTGCTTTTGCAACATATGCTTCTTTCGCTGCATAAAAAGAGTTTCTAGCAAAGGATTTACCAGATCTATTTAGGCCTAATACAGTTTGCCTCCCTTTACTTTTATTGTATTTTCTATGTTCTTGCCATTTTAGTTTATCAAGTTATTAGTCCACCTAAGTAATTATATTCTTTCACTTCTTGGAACTTGGCATATTCATGTTTCCATATACATATTTTTTTGCAAACCTTCAATCTTAATTATTTTAGATTTTTCACTATTTACATTCAGGGATGACCTGTCCTTCCGGAACTTCAGTAGTCCCAACACCACAAACCTCCTTGAGGAGGCTTGGTCCCTGGATTGGTCTGCTCTATACTCACTTTCTTTTTTTTTCTAATTCAACTTCTTTACTGGTTTTAAATTATAAACATAGTAGTAGCCATAACAGGTATGATACATAGATGCAACCATCCACTTAGCATATATTATGGAAAGCTGATGAAAAAGAGAAAGGAAACCCCTCCCCATCCCATTTTCTCTCCCTCCTTCCCAAACTCCCCCCAGAGTGTGCCAATACATATTGTACAATTCTTGAAGGAAATATTTGGTACATAGAAACATCTTGAGACGGACCTGGAAAAAATAAATGTTAATAGCTTCAGTGCACATATAAGGCGTACCATTTGCCCCATTTTTTATCAAATGATGCCAGATTATTACGGGAGCCAGCAGTCAAGTGCGCTATCCTGAAATAGGCTGAGAGGTCATTTAGCCATCATTATAGGAGATAGGTAATTATCCAACCAGTGTTTAAGCACTAGTTTTGTTACCACCATAGAAATTAGTGCCATGTGGTTTTTCCATTATTTAATCCGGCTAGTAGTGTAAATCCCTAGGATACAGATCTCCACAGTGAAGAGGTCCCCTAGACTATGTATTGGGTCCAATTTAGATTGAATCAACAGCCACAAGGGGACAATTTTAGCACAGTCTCAGAATATATGTTGTAAATTTCCTTCGCCTTTACTGCATCTGGAGCAATTAGAGTTGGTCAGGTGGCCAATTTTGGCTAATTTTACTGGTGTGTAATATAGGTTATGTAGTATATGGTATTGGGTAAGTCACAGTTTATCTTGGGAGATGTATGTATATAAATCTTGCCAGACTTTCGACCATTCAGTGACTGTTCCTGGAAGGAGAGAGGACAAGATTCTGGAACCGGATATAGGATCATTGTGTCCAATGGAGAGGATATAGTTGTGTAAGAGGGACAAGCAGTATGACTTGGAAGATAGATCATGGAAGCCTTCCAATATAGATTGAAACTTAGATTCTGGGGAAGCAGTACCAAATACTTGTGCTATTAGGTGTCTCAACTGGAAGATCTTAAAATTATGAGAAGCATTTAGGCTAAATTTATGTCAGATTTTGGAAAAGGAGAGAAGAGACGAGGAGAAGTAGAGATCTGTTACTTTAGCATTTTGTAGAGGAGGTAACCAAGTGTGCATGAGGAGAGTGCCACCTACCTTAATGTTGGGGTTGAAGATGAGAGGTTGTGCGAAGTCTTGACGAGGAGAAAATTTGTAAGAGGAGCAAAACTGAGAAAAAACTTTCAGGGATGTCCCAATTACTGAATGGCAGATTGGGTCTGGCAACTTCTTCAGGGTAATATAGTAAATGGCAGGGAAAAGCAAGTGGTGTTGTTATAAGATCTGGGTTTCTATTTGCAGCCAAATAGGAGAGGCTTCATCTATGGGATCCATAAGCAATTTCCCGATCCTAGAGAAGTGGCTCGGCCAATAAAAAAGAAGAAAATCAGGGAGGTGGAGACCCCTTTATGCTTTGGGGAGACTCAGTTTAATAAAGGATTTTCTGGGTTGTTTATGTAGCTATATAAAGCCAGAGATGAGAGAGTGTACCTTCTGAAAGAAAGATAGTGGGAGCCACATGTTCAGCATATGTAATGGATAATAAAGTCTAGGCAGGACATTCATTTTAATTATGTTTATGCATCCCCAAAGAGATAATGGAAGAGATTCACATCTTTGAAGATCAAGTTGAAGGACTATCACTAGGTCATCAAGATTGAGTTTCTTGGTCCGAAGAGGATCCGTGGTTAAGTGAATGCCCAGATATTTAAGTGAATGAGGAGTCCATTTTAGGTCAAAACCATTGAAGTCAGCTTTGTGAGTGAAATGATTTAGGGGAAAGATTTCTGATTTGTTCAGATTAAGTTTATAATTGGATAGTGAGCTAAATTGGGATATTACCTCCACTACTTGTCTGAGGGATTTAGCAGGATTATCTAAATGGAGGAGGATATCATCCACATACAGTATGCAGAGAGGATGAGGTTCTGATTGAGTATTGGAGTTCCCTGTATTTGTGATGACTGTTTGATATGATGAATCAAGGGTTCTAAATAGAGATTAAATAGGAAAGCTGAGAAGGGACAACCCTGCCTTATACCTGAGTAAAGGGGAAATCGAGAAGAGAATACCCCATTGCAATGGATCTTTGCCAAAGGGGAGGAATATATGGCTTGAATCCAGTGGATGAAGAGGGGAGGGAAGCCCACCTTGCTTAAAGTCAACCAGAGGAAGTCCCAGTCCACTCTTTCAAAGGCCTTCTCAGCATCCAATGAGGTTAGGACCATCGAGGTTTAAGATAATCCTCTGCATTGAAAATATGGGAAAGCTTTCGAAGATGATCTGCGGAGGATCTACCAGGGACAAATCCCACCTGTTCTGGACTTAAAAGATGAGACCATACTATACAATTGCATAAAGCTAGGATTTTAGTTAAGATCTTGATATCACAATTTAAGAGGGCGATCAGATGATAACTCTCTGGGAGCAGGTGGGACTTGTTGGGTTTTAATAAAAGAGATATGATCGCTTCTAATAAAGTAGGATCCAAAGGTTTAGCTGAGAGCATATATTGGTATTGTTTGAGCAGATGTAGAGCCAGCTCCTTTGCAAAGGGTTTATAAAAATTAGTGGGGAAGCCATCTGGGCCTGGAGCTATATCAAGGGTTAAGTCTTTAATTGTTTCTATCACTTCTTCAAGAGTGATAGGAGAGATCAAGGAAAGTTGGAGGTGTTCGCATAAGGAGGGGAGCGTTAAGGAATCCAAATAAGAGTCTGTCTTTTAGGTAGGAGTGGGCATGGATCTTTTCCCATAGAGGGAATGATAAAAGTTCTCAAATATTAGAGCAATGTCTCTGGGATTGGTTTTAATAGTCCCATCCGGAGCCGGAAAGGAAGGTGTAAGTCTTGAGCTTTCCAATTTGCAGAGTCTGAGAGCTAGGAGTTTGCCTGCTTTTTCTCCCTGATCGATATAAGTGGATTTAGTTTTTAAGAGTGCATACTCTGCTTTTTCTCTTAAGAGGTCTGCATATTTGTTCCTGAGATCTAAGAGCTCGGTTCTGGAGTTAGGGTTTGTTGAGGATGAGAGAGAGAGCTTGGCCGCTCTTATTTGAGTTAATAAAGATAAGGTTCCTTTTTCTCTCATTTTCTTTCTTCTGATAGCTAATTTAATGAATTACCCATGAATATAGCATTTGAGAGTACACCATAATAAATCATCTCTTTGAATCGTACCTATATTAGTACCTATGAAGGTTTGAATGGAGGTTCGAATTTTAGAGATGATAGTTTTGTCTTTTAAAAGTTGAGTATTCAGCCTCCATAATCTATCTTTGGGACTGTCAGGGGAAGGAGATAGGGCCACCCATACCAGAGAATGATCAGAGATTACTATAGGCTCAATGACTGTTTGATGTAAACCGGTAAACAAAGGGATGCTGATTAAGATATGATCCAATCAGGACCAGGACTGGTGCACATTAGAGTGAAAGGAGAACATCTGATGTGATGGGTCAAGTACACGCCATGGATCACAAAGTCCTAGTGTATCCATCAAGTCCTGTAGGGCTATTTGTGATGGAGTCAGGGGTCTTAAGGGTTGATGGGTCCTATCTATAGCCTGTGTGGGGGGAGACATTCCAGTCACCTCCTAGAATTAAGGTGTTGGGAATAAATGGTGCAATTTTGCTGGCAAGTTCCAAAAAAATGATGGACTGCCACCTAGTGGCCCATATACAGAGCCTAAAACTACTGTGGTGACCAAGAGGGTACTTTTAATGAGAAAATATCTGCCATGGGGATCAGTTACTGTGGAGTCAGCCTGGAATCAGATCATATTTTTGATTGAAATGACTACCCCTTTGCTTGATGAGGAAACCCCAGCAGCAAAGACTTGAGAAATCCCCAGTCTGCATAACCAAATGGCCTCTCTAGTCAACAGAAGCATTTCCTGTAGCAGTATTATGCCTGCATTAAGTAGGGCACAATGTTTTAATACTTGATATCTCTTTGTAGGTTCTCTGACTCCTCTGACATTCCAGGTCACTATTTTACATGTGTTAATAGCCATACCAAATAATAAACCACATAATTTTTCTAGAGGACAAATCATTATGAAACCAGAAATAGTCATAAGACACACTCCAGTCCCTGCCCTCCTCCTCTCCCCTTCTCTGAGCCCTTCAATAATATTAAGCCTGTGAATTGGTAATAACAGGGATGATTTAAGTGAAGGGGAAATTATTCCAAAATACAGCAAATGAATCAATACGTTTGCCCCATCCCCCACCCCAAATTCCCAGTAGTTATTGTTTCCACTCTCCAAAATGATGATATTGTTGAAGTACAGGACTAATCCAACAAGAGGAAACTGTAATAAGTATAAAACAGTAGACCCTCTGTCCCTCCCTTCATAACCCCAGCAACTATATACATTTGTCTCCCTTGAAAAAAAGAAATGGTTAAAGTTCTTGACACACATGTCCCAGTAAGGGAGACTATCCCATACAGCTCCTAGCCACAAATCCCAGAAAAATAGGAGACAGAAGATTGGTTTGGTCTGGTGGTACTGTACTAAGCAAAAATACTGCAGCCAAAGATACCAGGACCACCAATGTCCCTTTGTATGGAATGTGTAGGAGCTAACCCCCCCATAAACTAGTTCATTATGCAGTTAGCCCTGAGCATGCTATAGTCAGGGCACCCCACCCCTCTACCCCCCACATCATCATCTGGATTATACATCTTGTTAACCCCACATTATTTTGATATGTTTAGGCACTAACATATTCAGAACAAAGTAAACATTATGGAGGTTCATAACACTCCTAAGCAGATTAGAACCTGCTCCTCTTAACCCAAATATAAGTTTCCACCTAATACACAAGATTTTATCCCTCCTGGGAGTACCTGGAGGCCTAGCGCATCAATAATCCTTGATTCAGGTTTCATCTCCCACATTATAAGGTTACATGAGATGAGGAGATAAAATCTCCCGCCCCCCCCCAATTTCAGAAACTTCGTAAAACAACTAAGGAAGTATAACCTCTTGACCAGCTGCAACCGATTGCTAGAAAACAATGAAGAAATTAAAATTGGTACAGTACTTCAATGTTAGAGTCCTGTCCTGTCGATGTTGATGGGATAAAGAAATTAGAGGGGGAAAACTAAAGGTAGCCGGACCAATTTCAGTCCCAGGAGAAAAACAATCCTCCTACCCTCACCCAGATTAATCAGTTCCTTCCCCAGAGAATGAAACTGTGCAGCAGACTGCCCTCTGTGTTGGAAATCTAGCACTGCAACTGGTGAGATCAGGCCCATCCACAAATTAATCCCAGACTTGGATATCTGAAAAGTTTGGAGGCGGGTAGGTAAATCCTCATCTCTAATTAAATCTTGTGCATAGAGTAAATTCTCATACAGAACTAATTGCAGTTAGAGACTGCAGTCATTCTTGAACAGTTCTGGGAGCTTGATCTTTAGATCAACCATCGCTTATGAGGGCAAGTCATAGGATATCCATGATCCAGATACTGAGACCCGTAGTTTGGCAGGATATAGTGTTTTAAAAGGAATGCTTGCAGCAATGATTTTGGTAACAATGGCATGGAAGGCTGCTCGCTTCTGGCTCGTTTCATATGGTAGATCCTGTGTATTACGGAGCTTGGTACCTTCCCACAATATTGTTTGGAGTTCTTTTACTTTATTTTGCATGTGTTGTCGCTCCAAATAGCTCAGACATTTTAAAATTAGGGGTCTTGGGGGAGATTCAGGCTGGGGACGAGGCTGTAATGATTAGTGAGCTATTTCGATTTGGTAGTTGCTCCCAAGTGGAGAAGGGCCCAGTATTGTCAGCAAAAGCTTCTGGACAAAGGCTATGACGTTGGGGGTTCTCCTCGGTCTCAGGGAGACCCATTATTAGAATATTATTCCTCCTTCTCCGACCTTCTAAATCCTCGGTTTTTAACTGCAGTTTGTGTATTTGCTGCTGAAGCTGGGTTACTTTTGGGTCTACTTTATCTCTCCAGCATTCCAGTGAGGAGGATCTGGCTTCTGTGTCTACCACTCTTTTATTTAAATCTGCCATATCATGTCTAATAGACTTAATCTCTGTAGAAATTTCAAGCAATGTTTCTCTGAAAGGCAACAGTTCCTGTAGAAACCAATTTTCAGTAAGTGGAACTGGCCTATAGATGCTAGGCTTTTGGAGTTAGAGGCTCCCCCTTGAGGCCTGGCTTTTTTAGGCAGCTTTTCAGGTGAAAGAGAAGGTGTATGTTTAAGCGGAACCATCTTCATATCTGCATCCATCATGGAAGAAATTCTTCCAATAGCGACGAAAGTTGCGGTGAATCTGATGCTGGAGATGCCCTCTCTTCGTAATTTGTATTATTGATGAGATTCCAGTAGAAATCTAGATGTAAAAGCCAATGATGTGAGGTTGGGGTTAGGTGTCTTGTAAACCTGCTGCCACTAGGTTGCCTGCATCACATGACCTCCCCTATACTCACTTTCTGATGTGACCCCATCAATAACCCTATTTACACAGACTCTTATGACCCTACAGGACAGACATGTTTCTGTCACTACAAGAAGGGTCAGAGGCAGTTGCTTGTATTGGGTCACAAAACTCCTCCTCACCCTTATGAAGGATAGGGATCATGCTTAGTCCACCTACAAGGCATCCTCTTACCCTGTCCTCTGGGATGCCTACAGGCACCAGAGGAATTTTTGCAAATATCTGGCCAAATACCTGAAACAGACTCATTTCAATAATCTCCAACAGGCTAACCTTGGAGACCCTAGGAAATTCTGGGCATCCACTGGCTCCCTCGTAAACCCCCACTCCTCCAGTAAGGCAGCCCTGCAACTAAACTCCGCGGACTGCTCATTATGGACCCACTGGAAGTGGCCAGGGTTTTCAATGACAAATTCTCTGATCTGTCCATGTATCTAAGTAAACTCCCAAATAGCCAGTTAAACTGCTCAGCCCCCCCATTCAAACCCCCTGTCAACCTCCGCCAAGCCTACCATCCATCTGCAAATCCCCTCATTTTATTTCAAAGCTCTTTCAACTACTGACACCACTAAGCTCCTCAAAAACCTCCCAAATCATGGCTCCCTTGGGGCTGATGGACTATCACCAGTCTTCCTCAGGTTTATCTCCCCATCCATCATTGAACCACTCACTTGTATCTTTAATCTTACCCTTTCCCCCTCCTCCTCCATGCCTGATCCCTGGAAGACTGCCATGGTGATTCCCATCTTCAAAGCCAGTGACCTTCTATCTGTGGACAACTACCATTCAATCTCCATCCTCCCTCACCTTAGCAATCTACTCGAGAAGGCTATCCACTATCAGCTTGCTCAGTACATGGGCAAATACAATGTATTGTGTAGCCAACAGCATGGCTTCAGCAAAAAAACATTCCACCACCACCACCCTTGCACTACTGACCAACCACATCCTCATAAACATGGACCACGGTAACGCCACCAGCATGATCTTCATAGACCTTTCCAAAGCCTTTGACTTGGTCAACCATACCCTCTTCCTCTCCAAACTACATCGCTTTGGCTGTTCCCAGGAGGTTACTTCCTGGTTCAGGAGCAACCTCTCTGATTGTTCCCAATTCATGAGCATTGGCCCTGCCTGCTCCTCCACCCTGCCTCTCTCGACAGGTGTCCCCCAGGGCTCCATTCTTGGAACCCTTCTATTCTCTTTATTTATGAACTCCCTTCTCTCAGATAGTCTTAGATGCCACTCTCTTCTCAATGCTGATGACCTTGTATTTTTCTACAGCGATACATACCCTGCCTACATGTCCTCTGTTCTAACTCAAAAGTATGCTGCAGCCCAGAATTGGTTTGCTGATAACCTCCTCCTGGTTAATGCTAAAAAAAACAAAATATATGCTGTTTGGATCAAGCCCTTCCTGTCCAAATCCCAAACTCATCCCCTCTCAATGTCTTCTCCCCCTGATGGCCAAGTCCTTGAAGATGTCAATACTTTCAGATACCTAGGTGTTCTACTCAACCCATCTCTCTCTTTCTCAGAGCACATCAACTCATTAGTTTGAAGGTTTCGCCAAATATTAGGTGTTGTCTACAGATTCTGACAATACCTGACCCCAGAATCCAGACTTGCCCTCATCCAGGGGAAATCTACTCCCAATCTTGGACTACTGCTCCCCCATCTATGCTAGGACATCCACAACCCTTATGGCCAAGCTCTCTTCTGCCTACAATAGTATCAGTTGTTTTGCCTTGCTGTCCTCTTTCACTACACACAATTGTGTCCTTTATAATTCACTAGGATGGCTACCACTGCAAGGCCGCTTCAACCTTGCCCTTTGCTGTGTGGTGGATTCTGCCATCTGTACTGGTCAGGACTCTCCCCCTTGCAGCCCTCCTCAAGGTCTGAACTTAACACAGTGGCCTCTGCTCAAACAGCATTCCTGCTCTGAATGTTCCCAGGGTGTCCACCAATATGGGTGTTAGAGCCTTGTTAGTGGCAGCCCCTATGCTGTGGAATAAACTGCCTGCCGAGCTGTGCTTCATTCACACCCACTGCCAGTTCAAATCTTGCCTCTAAGATTGGCTTCTGGAGACTTCCCACTGCCACTGCTTTCCTTGGTAGTTCTTCATTTCCCACCTGCTCTTACCACACAAGTTGATTTCCTATGCAACTCCATTTGTAAATCCTCCAGTTCCCCTTCCTCTCACACCCCTTCCCCTCTCCTTCCCTCTGCTAGCCCCACTTTATCCTTTTCATGCTACTCCTGAGGAACATTGATTATCTCCTATGCAACTTTCTATTTATCAAGTTCTATGTGTGTGTGTGTGTGTATATATATATATATATATATATATCTCTTTATGTATATGCATATTGAATTTATGTACTATATCACCTCATATCATGTGGATTTATGTATTTTGCTACCTTATATCTTGTGTACTATTGTAACCTTTTATTATTTGTCAGATTGTCTACTGTTCTATGCATTGTTGTTTGTGTTTTACTCTGTGCCTCTGTATGTGGTCCGAGTAATGCCTAAAAATGGTCCCTGAGATCAATGCTCCTACCTGGTTATCAAAGTCATAAATAAATAACTTTTCAAGAGCCACTAGCTATATCTATCACTTTTTGTAAGCCAGCTGCCGATTTTGATATGAGCACAGAATCATCTGCATAAGCCAGAATACTGACTTCAGAGCCATCAATTTTAGGAGCGCCTGTATCATATTTATTTAATCTTTTTTATGTAATTTCCTCTATTATCCAAAATAGGTGAGGAGGTTAAATGTGCCCTCTGAATTTCCTTATTAGGGCAACTTGTATATTCTGTAATTTTATTATTTTCTGGCATCATAGTAAACCTTTGTTGTGCCTTTTTCTTCCACATTTCCCTTTCACTGGTTCTACAGCTTTCAGTGCTTTCGGTGTTCTTGTATACCCTGTTGTTCCAAGATTGTACTTTTTTTCCCCTTGCCATCTTTAATGGCCCAGGTCATGCCTGAAAATGATTTCTTGGATCAGTGCACTTACCTGGCAATCAAAGACATAAATATAAATAAATAATCAGCCCATAAAGAGATGCACATGTGACTGTTTGCCCACAGATTACCTGAGTAAGCAGGCTCACTTGCATAGGAGCTCTGAGTATAGTACATTTTTACACTGGCTAACCAGTTTGCACCAGGTTAATGTGTTAGCACTGTGAAATTGGGTTAGCCACCAGAACTGCGAGCACTCCCTCCTGGAGCGGATGGCTGACATCTTTTACCCTCCTGAAGGCCTCTGAGGCTGATCCCCCAAGCACACTGCCTATCAGGGCAGCACCAGAACACCAAATGCTCCCTCCTGGAGTGGATTGCTGACATCTCTTGCCCTCCTGAAGGCCTCTGAGGCTGAGAGCCCCCCCAAGCACACTGCCAATTGCGGCAACACCAGAATGCCGAGCACTCCCTCCTGAAGCAGATTGCCAACATTTCTCACCCTCCTGAAGGTCTCTGGGGCTGAGACCCCCCAAAGCACACTGCCGATCGGGGCAGTGCCAGAATGCTGAGTGCTCCCTCCTGGAGTGGATTGCCAACATCTCTCACCCTCCTGAAGGCTGAGATCCCCTCAAGCACACTGCCAATCGCGGCAGCACCAGAACACCGAGCGCTCCCTCCTGGAGTGGATTGCCGACATCTCTCACCCTCCTGAAGGCCTCTGAGGTAAAGGATACCTCCTGTACCTGCTGGACTCCTGTGTGGGGTGCTACCTGGGTGATAGCCTTAAGATTAATTTCTGTCCCCACAGGATCGCTGATAGTTTATTTCTCTGTTCATTTACATGTGTCTTGCCTATGTGTTTGTGCTAGCAGTCAGGGTACCTTAAGGCCCTCGGTATCTCTCAGGGATCAGTGTTTTTCTGTATCAAATGATAGCATGCATCTTGCTATAGCCACACTAGAGCTAACTACTAGGCATGTTGAATGATTCTGCATTACTAGCTTGCTATGTAGTGAATTGCTGGCTATTGTAAGAGGACTTTGAATGGATTTAAACAGCCTACCTGGTTCTCCCTGAGGTCGCCATGCTGGAAAGCTGCGCATGCTCAGTAGGGGCCTGAGTTGGGACATAGCCCAACAGCCTACACATGTGCAGTGTAGGGATTGTACTTCAACTCTCTCCTGATGCATACTAATTGAGTATTTGTTCTGCTCCCCCTTATAGGCTGAGACCCCCCCGAGCACACTGCTGATCGCGGCAGTGCCAGAACGCTGAGCACTCCCTCCTGGAGCAGATTGCCAACATCTCTCACCGTCCTGAAGGCCTCTGAGGTAAAGGATACCTCCTGTACCTGCTGGGCTCCTGTGTGGGGTGCTAGCCCGGCGACACTGTTTGTCATCTGCCCGCCCACCCTAGCTACCCACCCACCTAGGGGCATCCCTTAATTTATTGGCCCACCCTTATGACATCACTTCCTGCTCTCCAAAATACTAAGTACCCACTTTCCCATTTGCAGGTTATACCTGCTAGCCACTAGAGGGACCCTGTGATCCCTCTGCAAACTCCACTTCTCAGATAGCCCCCTCTCACTATTTCTGGATCTCTTTTATCCACCTGCCCCACTTCTCTTCTTCTACCACCAGGCCTCTGCTACCCTGCACCCACCTCCTCCACATCCAACCCTGTAGCTACTCCTCTCTCGGACCCTACAATCCCCCACAAGCCTGCATCTATTGACTGCTAGGAGTCACTATTTAGTACCCCATTTCAGGCCCAAATGCTGCCTGTTGCCAGCACCTGGATTGTGGCACATGGCTCCTACCCAGGTCCATCTCCGAATACCCCAGGAGAGTCTTGAACCTGGTACATTGTATACCAGAGTTTGTGTCACTACCACTGAACCAAAGTGGCACTAACGCTTACTGGTGGGCAACTAAACGACTTCTATCTACCTTGTCTGCTGCTCTCCTTAGTATTATGCCTGCCCACTTCCTACTGATATGCCTCTCTCTTATCCTTATTCTGAGACCATTGTCCCAGCCATCTGTCACAGTGTTGCCACCGTCTCACCTAACTGACACCCTCCCATGCACACTGGCACTACCTACCTCTTGTGTCCGAGAGTTGGCACATTCCCACCCTACATTCACTATGTGCTCCAGCTCACCACACCCACCCTCCAGTCACCACCCAGCTCACTTCCCCTTCTCTTACTGGAGGCTTATCATTCTAGCCTTTCCAGCCTGGGCTACCCTGCCCACCCCCTGTGCCCAGAAGCTCCCCTCCTCTTCCACTCATATCCATCACAAGTATGCTTTCCACCACCCCCTGGCCAGGGTGGTAGTTATTCTACTACTCCTGACAGGTAATATACATCCCAACCCAGGCCCAGCTCACAATAGCTTGCCTGCAGGATCTCCTGGGCTTCACATTGCTTCAATGAATATCTGTAGCCTTCTGAAAAAATTTGAATCGCTTCAATGCTGGGTCACATTCCATAAACCTGATATTATTACCCTGGTGGAAACCTGGCTGTCAAAATCCACCCCTGACTCCTTTGTCTCCCCCCAGGTTACTCCCTTTACCGGGAGGACTGGGTTGGAAGACGGGGTGAGGGTTGCGCTATCTACACCAGGGACTCTCTCACTGGACTAGCCCTCCCTGCCCCTGCTCTCAAATTCATGGTGCAGGCACTAACTCTAAAACTGACCCTGGATCCCTCCAGGGGCCCCCTTTATCTCACTACTGCCAACGTACCCCCAAAAAATCAAACTCTGGCACTGGTCTCATTAACGGAGTACCTCACTACTCTGCACCACTCATCTGACCAAATTCTAGTGGGTGATCTAAACATTAACTGGCTTAGTTCTTCATCTTCCACCACCTGTGACTCTTTTGCAGCTATTGATCTGACTCAAACTCATTTCCCAACTCACAAGAGTGAATTCTAAGAGGGGCTCAAGCACACTTCTAGATGTGGTCAACACCAATGTCGTCCTAAACAAATCTATGATATCCAAGTCCTTCCTGACTCACTTAGTGACCACTCCCCTATACTTTTCCACTGGATGACCTCCATACCCAAACCCACAGCCCAGCTCACCCTACGGTGGCGCCTTAGACCAGATGGACTGAAAAGCCTTAAGCAACTTCTGGCCCAAATTAATTGGTCGCCCATACAGTATGCCCCCAATATTGATACGGTGCTAACCTTTTTCACCCAAACATTTAAGAAAGCCTGTGACATTTTCGCACCTCTAACGGAATGCCATTCCAAAGTGCAGAATGCACCCTGGGTTACCCCTGCTCTGCTTCAACTATTTAAGCACAGGGACAACTTATGGCACCTGGCCACTGAAACAGGCCAGTCAGCAGACAGACAAGCATATACAGCTGCAAGAAACAAAGGCACCTGGGCCATCAGAAAGGCTAAGGCTGATCACTATCAGGCCTCACTCACCTCCTCTTGGGTGACTGCAAGAACCTTCTGGGACAACATCAAACAACTAAATGGGAGCACACGCACTCCCCTCCCAGATCAACATTGACAGCGCTACCTCTACCAACCCAGCCCTTATAGCCAACTTCCTCAACACACCATTCACGGACCTTAGCCCAGTCCCCCCAGTGACTTTTTTGACCTTCCCCCCACCTGCCCCTGTCCTCCTACACCCTAGCTTCCACTTACATTGGGTTACTGCCCAAGAAGTCAGACCTCACCTAATTAATGCCCTAAAGAGCAATAGTACTGGCAGTGACTCCTTGGACCCCTGTATCCTTTGCCCAGTTCTGGATCTGGTCCTCACCCCACTCACTAGTCTCCTCAATAAATCCCTCTGTCTGGGGCAATTTTCTTCAGCATGAAAAATTGCTACAGTCACACCCACACACAAGGGTGGTGACAGGTCCTTAGCCAGGAATTACTGGCCTATCTCCATTCTCTCACTCCTCTCTAAAGCCCTAGAAAAAGTGGTGGCCACTCAAATTATGGATTACCTGACCAAATACAACATCCTCTGCCCGGAACAGCACGGCTTCCATGCAGGTCACCGGAACAGCACTGCCCTCCTAGAGTTTTCAAATTTTCTACACTCTTCTCTGGACTTGGGCTCACTGGCCGGGGCAGTGTTCATAGATCTATCAAAAGCCTTCAATACTGTTTCCCATCCCCTCCTGCTGGATGCCCTCAGCCACACCGGCTTTGCCACTGGGCCTGTCTCCTGGTGCTCCAGCTATCTGTCTGCCCGCTCTCAGCATGTTAGAATTAATGGGACCCTTTCAAATGCATGTCCTATCCACTCTGGTGTTCCTCAGGGCTCCATCCTAGGACCCTTAATCTTTTCACTATACCTCAGCACCCTGCCAGGTATTTGTACTGGAAAAATTCTGCTGTATGCAGGTGATGCCGTCATCTTTGCCTCTGGCCAAAACCCAATCTCCCATCAGAACACCTTGCAAATATCTTGTAATGATGCTGAAGCATGGTTCAAAGAACATAGATTTGTAATAAATCTCAAAAAACAAAAAGCATGCTCTTCGCCCACCCCCAAAACAAAGCCAGCAACTTCCTACTCCATGTCCTGTCTAGCACCAAGTTTCCTCTTGAGTAAGTCTGCTCATATAAGTACCTTGGGATCTCCTTTGACCCTGCTCTCACTTTCCATGACCACATTGCTGCTCTAGCCTCAGCTTCCAATATTCGGCTAGGTTTCCTATACCGTTACAAAAATTGTCTTCCCCGATGCCCTCCAACTTGCAGTCACATCCTCAATAATGTCCCTTATGGATTATAGATTACGAGTTTATGGTGCTGCAGACCAGACCACCCTCAATAAAAATCTACCTCACACTAAATAAGGCCTGTAGGCTAATTACAGGAGCCCCCAGGCTAACACATACCTGCCAACTATATGAAAAGTCTATGCTGCTTGACCTAGATGAACTACTCAGATACCAAACCTGCCTCATAACAAAAAAACTCTCCTTGGACTATCCCCACCAGGGTTGACAGTCTCCACCCACCAAGCACTACCCTTAGTACAAACACAAACCTCTTGCAAAACCACACTGTTAGTCCGCAGGGCGAGGACCACACATGGTCAAAGGGCCTATTGCTACAGAGCTCCATGCTGGTACAACTCACTCCCCACCTCTATCTCTGATACCCCCATGATCTCCAGTTTCAAAACCTCACTTCAAAATCACCTCTTCAATACGCATAGCTGTGACTGTTACTAAGTTGTTTTTTGCTCAATGCTCTGACAAAGCTCCCTGAGTGGCTGCACTCAACCTACTACCAACTGCATCCCATAGCCCTATCAATTATAACCTCCTTCTGCCTCTGCACCCTACGGCTTGTATGCTCATACCACTGTTTATCTATGAAGTACTAAATATCTGTACCAACCTATGTTTAGCTAATACTGTAACTTTAACATTGCAACTAAGATATCACAACATGTATTTCCAATTGTTGTAATCCACAATGATGTAACAAAATTGTTGTACTGTATTTGTCCTCTTTGTGATGAGGTACCTTTGAAAATGAGCCTCTGGCTCAAAGGTTGTAAACTGATGTACAAATAAATAAATAAATAAAACTCTTAATAGTATAGCACAGTTTTGCAGTGTGTGACCTGTATTGCTGTTTGCATTTCTTGTGCAACACTTCATTACTGTCACACACATTGTCCACCACCTTCAACTCTGCCTTGCTTCACTTCTGTGTTCACTTAGCTGTTGTTCCATTTTGCACTTTCTTGTTGCTATACTGCCTAGTCCCTATCTGCAATGCAGATGCAAGTCACGCACAACATTCTTTTGACCTGGGGTCTGTCCCTGCTGCTTGACCCTGCAGAAATTGTAACCAGACCATTGTTTACTGATCCCTGCCTTTGATACTGTAACTATTGTTGTTTCCTGCTTGCTGTCTGACTCAGGCTGGATCTCTCTGCCTTTGAATTTGTTACTTGTCCTCTTTTTAACACTGTAATATTGCTCTGTTCTTGTCTTTCTTGGACCCTATTATGGTATTTCATTTTTGATGTGGAGCCTTTGCAAAGGAGTCCTTGACTCAGAGGTTGTAATTCTGATTCTTTCAATGAATAAATATTTTCAGAACTGAACTATACAGGGCAACTTTAGTATGCCAGGCACTGCTAATTTAGCACAGGGGCTCAGTTTTGAATACTAACCCCTGATTCCTAACTCACTGTGTACCAGTCTGACTGTAAATACTGTATTAATAAAAACAATACATTGAAATGTTGAAGAAAGAATAATGCAATCCAAGGTATAGTATTTTAGAATGGTAATATCAGCAAACTAATTTCTAAGGTTAAATCTCACAGACATTGATGGAGCTCTAAAAAAGATTAAGATATAAACAACTGACACCATTTGTTTATTTATTGTGAGAAAACAACTAATCAAATATTCTTTTTTCAGTCAGCAGGAAGTTTGAGTGTTATGAGAGTTGCAGTGAGAAATCATTGATTGGGAATTTCCAGATTAGTCGCACAACAGAGAAACCCCATCAGTATCCTGTGTGCAGGAAGAGTTTCCATGACCTACATCATATCACTGTACAATAACACATTCATGAAGGAGATAAGCAATTTAAATGTACCATATATCAGAGGAGTTTAAGCAAGCTAAATGCAGTTAAATGTACTGACAGGATGTTTACTGTGCAGCATAAAATTACAACACATCAAACTCACAGGAAGCTATATAAATGTGCTTAGTGTGGCAAGAGTTTTGCCCAGGTGGGTACCCTGATATTACATCAGCAAATTCACTCTGGAGAGAACCCATATAAATGTGCTAAATGTGACAAGAGTTTTGCTCAGAAGAGATACCTGAAAATACATCAGTGAATTCACGATGGAGTGAAACCACATAAATGTGCTGAATGTGACAAGAGCTTTGGCAAGAAGAGTGGCCTGATAATATATCAGCAAATTCACTCTAGTGACACATTATATAAATGTGCTGAATTTGACAAGAGTTTTGGGCAGACACATCACCTGAAAAGACATCATAAAATTCACTCTGGAGAGAGAGACGATATAAATGTTTTGAATGTAACAAGAGTTTTTACCAAAAGAGTAAACTGATAATACATCAGCAAGTTCACTCTGGTGAAAGACCATATAAATGTGCTGAATGCAACAAGCTTTTTGCACAGAAAGGTACCCTGACATTACATCAGAGAATGCACTGTGCAGATAAACCATATATATGTGCTGAATGCAACAAGGGTTTTTCCAGGAAGGATAGCCTGATATTACATCAGAGAATTCAATGTACTGAACATGGCAAGAGTTTTGCTGATAAGCATGCCATGATATTACATCAGCAAATTCACTCTGAAGAGAAACCATATAAATGTGCTGTATGTGACAAATGTTTTGCCCAGAAGGGGACACTGATTTTACATCGGCGAATTCACTCTGGAGAGAAAGCATATAAATGTACTGAAAGTGATAAGAGTTTTGCCCAGAAGGATAGCCTGACATTACATCAGAAAACTCATACTGGAGGGAAGCCATTTAAATGTTCTGAATGTGACAAGCATTTTGCCCAGAAGAATATATTGATATCACATCAGGAAATTCACTCTAGAGAAAAAAACAAATAAATGTACTAAGTGTGACAAGAGTTTTTCTATTAAGCATACTCTGATATTACATCAGCGAAGTCACTCTGGAGAGAAACCATGTAAATGTGCTGAATGTGACAAATGTTTTGCCTAGAAGAGTATACTGATATTACATCAGTGAATTCACTCTGGAGAGAAAACATATAAATGTACTGAATGTGATAAAAGTTTTGTCCAGAAGGATGCCCTGATATTACATCAGTGAATTCACTCTGGAGAGAAACCATATAAATGTACTGAATGTGACAAGAGTTATGTCGATAAGGGTACTCTGATAGTACATCAGTGAAATCACTCAGGAGAAAAAACATATAAATGTATTGAATGCAGCAAGACTTTTGCCCGTAAGGGCACCCTGACAGTACATCAGAGAATTCACTCTGGAGAGAAACCACATAAATGTGTTAAATGCGACAAGAGTTTTGCCCAGAATGATACCCTAATATTACATCTGAGAATTCACTCTAGAGAGAAACCATTTAAATGTTCTGAATGTGACAAACGTTTTGCCCAGAAAAGTAAACTGATATTACATCAGCAAATTCACTCTGGATAGAAACCATATAAATATACTGAATGTGGCAATAGTTCTGCTGATAAACATGCCCTGATATTACATCAGCGAATTCACTCTGGAGAGAAACCATATATATGTCCTGAATGCGACAAGAGTTTTGCCCAAAAGGATAGCCTGACATTACATCAGAGAATTCACTCTGGAGAGAAACTATTTAAATGTTCTGAATGCAACAAGCAGTTTGCCCAGAAGACTGTCTTGATATTACATCTGAGAATTCATTCTGGAGAGAAACCATATAAATGTACTGAATGTGCCAAGAGTTTTGCTGATAGAAATGGCCTGGAATTACATCAGCGAATTCACTCTGGAGAGAAACCATATAAATGTGCTGTTTGTGACAAATGTTTTGCCCAGAAGGGGACTCTGATTTTACATCAGTGGATTCACTCTGGAGAGAAAGCATATAAATGTACTGAATGTGACAATAGTTTTGCCTGGAAGGATAGCCTGACATTACATAAAAAACTCACTCTGGAGCGAAACCATTTAAATGTTCTGAATGTGACAAACATTTTGCCCAGAAGACTAAACTAATATTACATCAGTGAATTCACTCTGGAGAGAAACCATATAAATGTACTGAATGTGTCAAGCATTTTGCTGATAAGCGTGTTCTGCTATTACATCAGCGGATTCACTCTGGAGAGAAATCATATAAATGTCCTGAATGAGACAAGAGTTTTGCCCAGAAGGATAGCCTGACATCACATCAGAGAAATCACTCTGTAGAGAAACCATTTAAATGTTCTGAATGTGATAAGGGTTTTGCCTATAAGAATACCCTGACATCACATCAGAGAATTCACTCTGGAGAAAAAACAAATAAATGTATTGAGTGTGACAAGAGTTTTGTTGATAAACATGCTCTGATATTACATCAGTCAAGTCACTCTGAAGAGAAACCATATAAATGTCCCAAATGTGACAAATGTTTTGCCCAGAAGAGTACACTGACATTACATCAGCGAAATCATTCTGGAGTGAAAGCATATAAATGTACTGAATGTGACAAAAGTTTTGCCCGGAAGGATGCCCTTATATTACATCAGCGAATTCACTCTGGAGAGAAACCATATAAATGTACTGAATGTGACAAGAGTTATGTCGATAAGGGTACTCTGATAGTACATCAGCGGAGTCACTCTTGAGAAAAAGGAAGGGGCTCAGATGGTGTGATGAAGTGAGAGTGACGAATCGTTGGTGGAGCAATCTGTGACACTAGTGACAAGCCACAGTTATTTTGTGCTCAAGTCTTGGTGAGTACCTTCACGTGGTGGGCCCTGTTTTAACAGAATCTCACCAAGGCGATATTACTGTATAGACAATATATAGTATGGAAAGAGACAAAAAATGAAACTGAAAGCTGGGCACACAGATCCCAGCATAAAAAAGTGCCCAAACCTAGCCTAGGCACTAGGGCAAGGGTTGGATGATGTGATAGTGCCGCATCCTCGAGTAATAGTACCACCCCTGCCACAGTGTCAAACCATGGAGTGCATTGTCCCACAGTGGCAGCAGAAGCCAGAAGCCACAAACAGTAAAAAGACTGATAGGCCAGTCCAGAGGACTGCAAACAGTTAAGTGGACTTATGAGGATAAACTAGAAATTATGTATTGTTATTATTATGCGACGCACCCTGAGTTTCCAGTAAGAGGATATACCATCAGACTTTGGAAAAAATTGCAGCAGAGAGAAATAGTTGTCACAGACAAACTGAACAGTGTGACAGATGCAAACTTTAGATCCCTAATAGGACAAATAAAAACAAAAAAGTACATAGATGAGATTAACTTGGGCAGACTACAGAAGGAAGCAGGTGAAGAGGTAGCAAAGAGAAGGAAGAGGTACTAGAGGCTTTCATAGCAGGAAGAGCAGATACATGGGACACAGCAAAGAAAAAGGGATCTGATATGGTGTAGCATTTATGCCCAAAAGAAAGCAGCTCTTACCAGCACAGCAACAAAAATTGCAGATATATTCGAACAGACATATAGACAGAGACATCCAGATATGGCAAACATCACAAAGAAAAGAATAACCACACAAAAGTGGAATGTAATGAAAAGTGCACAGTTTAGTGATCTAGAACGGCAACACATCAAAACAGAAGTCCTTGAACAGTTAAAGAAAGAAGGATTTGAGGTAGAGGCTCAGCCTCCACCAATATCATCTGGTAAGCCATTACAGCAGACAACTGTTCAGCCAATATTGGTACATGAAACGAAACATGACACACCTCCTATAGACACCCAGAAAAGTGCACATCAAGTGCCATATCCGAGCAAAACAGCTGAAGTTCCAGTTCAACCCATACAGACAGCGGAAAAGCAGGAAATGCCAATTATAGGAACAACCCTTAGCCAAGAGGAAGAAAACATGAGAGAAGACTTGCTGGACCTAATTGACATGGACAAATATATCAAAATACATCAAAGGGAAAGACTGCAAAAATTACGCTTGACATACACAGTTAGGGAACACATAAAACAGATATACAAAGTTATTGGAACCATCCAGAGGGATCCATATGATGTCACTGAAATAAACAGAATACATTATTGTGCAGCGAGACTAATAACAAATAGAGCAGTGCCAAAAAAGCAAGGAATGAAGAACAAAAAGAGAGAGAAATTCAGCATACCGCCATGGAAAAAGCGAATAGAAGGGACAATTATTGAACTGAGATCAGAAGTATCACTGCTGGAGGAGTTTAGAAAAGGTAATAGATCAATGAAAGTCATCAGGAAAGTGGATGAAATCAAAGAAAAATGTAGTATTAAAACAGATCAGGACCTAAATTTTACCATCTTAAATAACAAGCTTAAGATCTCTGCTCAAGCCGAGAAGCTCAGGAGATGCGTAGAAAGGGACAATGAAAAAATGCAAAATAGATGGTTTAGAGAAGACCCGAAGAAATTCTATAGGGAGCTGGGAAAGAAAACAGCCAACATAAAAACTCCACCAGTAAAGAAAGAAATTGAGGAATTCTGGAGAAGTATTTATGAAGACCCAGTTGGACATAATAGGGATGCAAAGTGGATACAGGAAATAAAAGACAGCATTAGAAATGGTACTACTAGAGATATGGAGTGGCCTGACGTAATAGCTAAGGAGATAGAAATGAAGATAAGAAAGGCCTCCAACTGGAAAACCCCAGGTCCAGATGCAGTACCCAACTTCTGGCTGAATGTACTAACATCTTTGCACCAAGATTTAGCTACCTCAAAAAACTATTTATACGCACATCCTGACTTGACACCCATCTGGTTAACGACAGAGAATACCACACTTCTTATTAAATCTGAACCTGCCAGTCTCTCCAAGAACTATCACCCAATAACCTGTTTACCAACAACATATAAACTATATACTGGAATCGATGCAGATTGAGTCTACAATCATTTAGACTGCAATAAACTCATGGCAATAGAACAAAAAGGTAATAAAAGAAAATCATATGGCACAAAGGACTATCTCCTGTTGAACAAAGCCATCATGGAGAGCTGCAAAAAATGCCGAAATCTTAGTGTAGCATGGATCGACTACAAAAAAGCATTTGACAGTATCCCACACTCCTGGATCACTGAGTGTTTACGGATCTACAGGATACATCCCACACTGATAAACTTCATCACGACAACAATGACAAAGTGGCAAACCACCCTGCAATTAAATCATGAGAAAGGTCAAATCACCATCCCAAATATAAGTATCCAACGAGGGATATTTCAATGTGACTCTTTGTCACCACTTCTGTCTTGCCTTGCCCTCAATCCCTTGAGTAGCCTAATCAACAACCTAGGCTATGGATACAGCTTGAACCCCAGAAACAAAAACAATCAACAGCTAACATCTCACCTCCTATTTGTAGATGACCTAAAACTTTACAGTTCATCTGACAAACATTTGAAAGAACAACTACAAATTGTTAAGACCTTCTCTGATGACATACGGATGACGTTTGGCCTAGACAAATGTGCCAAAGCAACATTTGTAGCAGGAAAGTTAACTCATAAAGAAAACATGAATCTGGCGGAAATTTGTGACATAAAAGAACTTGAGCAAGAGGGAATGTATAAATACTTGGGAATAGATGAAGGAGCAACAGCACACAACATGAACAAATGAGAGTAAAAGTAAGCAAGGAATATTTTAGAAGGTTAAAGCTAATTTTGAAATCTGCTTTGACAACATGAAATAAAGTGCAAGCTATAAATCAACTCGCCCTTCCAATGATATCATACAGCTTTGGTGTGATAGACTGACCACAGAAAGTGTTGAACCAGCTAGATATAAAAAAAAAATGTTTCATGCTCACCAATTAATATACAAAAATTATGCATGCCAAGATTATACATCCCAAGGGCAGAGGGAGGCATGGGCCTCATTGAGATTGATTACACATATAGATCCACAATAGTGGGGCTACATACATACTGACATCCTTGGACCCAAATATAGTCAAGGTCTTGCATCATGAAGAAAATAAGCCTAAAATGACTTCACTCATCAAATTAGGAGAAGCCTTCAGAAGGGTAGCAGAGACTGATGTCAATCCAAAAGTAGATAAGGAATTGTCAGCAACAGAAAATGCAAAGAATCAGAAAAAGGAGTATAAGGATAAAGACCAACAGAAAAGAAAAAACAATTGGAAAGTCCACAATTATAGTGGAAAATACAAGGAGCTACTGGAGCAACCACAGGTCGATCAAGCCCTGACCCATGAGAGGTTAAAAAGAGGTGAATTTAGGCCACGAGATGAGAGACTAACAATGATAGCCCAAGATAGTGGGCTACGCACAAGATGATTCACAAACTCCATAGAAAAAAAGCAGGAGAAACAGACAAGTGCAGGTTCTGTAGTACAGAATTAGAAACAGTTGTGCATCTCGTGGCTGGATGTGAAGTACTCATGGCAGAAGGCCTGTATACTGAAAGACATAACAGTGTAGCAAAAAACTGGAAACTGTGCAAACACTATAACATACAGGTAGCAGAGAGACACTGGAAACATGAACCACAAAGAATCACAGAGAATGAAGAAGTAATGATCACATGGGATCACCCAATACCAACAGCCAAGAAAGTGGAAGCAAGAAAACCTGATATTGTAATACAAGAAAAGAGAACAAAGGTAGCATTACTGATTGAAATAGCCACCCCTAGTGACTACAGTGTGCTGCGTACAGAGAGACACAAAATCATGAAATATCAAGATATGCAGTCAGAAACCAAACTGATGTGGAATAAGGACACACAGATTGTTCCAGTAGTGCTTGGAGGAATGAGACTAATCAAAAAGAACTTTCAGGCACATTTAGATATGCTACCAATACTTGTGACACCTTATGAACTTCAAAAGGAAGCTATTTTGGGGACGTTACGTGTGCTGAGAAGAGCGCTCTCAGCAAACATCAAAGATTAATACAATACTAATTTCTTGAGTTTTGAATATGCCCTGGCTAAAGAATGGGGTCCATACTTGCCACAGTATTAGAAATCCCTAAACATTTGGAGACACTAACCTCGAGAGAAACCATATAAATGTGCTGAATGCAACAAGACTTTTGCCCGGAAAGGTACCCTGACATTACATCAGAGAATTCACTCTGGAGAGAAACCACATAAATGTGACAAATGTTTTGCCTGGAATGATACCCTGATATTACATCAGAGAATTCACTCTAGAGAGAAACCATTTAAATGTATTAAATGTGACAAGAGTTTTGTCAACAAGTGTTTCCTGAGAAGACATCAACAAACCCACTATGGAGACAGCCCATAAAAGTCTGGTGAATGCAAGAAGAGTTTTGGTCAGAAGAGTGACCTGATAAAACAGCAAATTCACAAGATGAGAGATTGATAATGGCAGCCCAAGATAGTGGACTACACACAAGATGAATCATAATATCCATAGAAACAAAACAAGAAAAACATGCTGGTTCAGGTTGTGTAGTACAGAAACAGAAACAGTTGTGCATCTTGTAGTCCTGAATACAGAGAAACACAAAATCATGAAATACCTGGATATGCAATTAGAAACCAAACTGGTATGGAACAAAGGCACACAAATCATTTCTGTGGTGCTCAGAGCAATGAGGCCAATCAGAAAGAACGTTCAGGCACATTGATTTGCTGCCAGTATCTGTGACACCGTATGAACTGCAAAAGGAAGCCATCTCGGGTGGATGTGCATGCTGAGAAACGTGCTCTCTGCAAACATCAAAGACTAATACAATACTAATTTTCTGATTTTTCAATATGTCCTGGCTTAAAATAAGGGTCTGTTCTCATCAGAGCAGTACACATTTCTGAACAATCGGAGACACTAACCGAAAGAGAAATCATATAAATGTTCTGAATGTGACAAGAGGTTTACAGATCAGAGTACAACTTGTCACTTCTAGTCACAAAGTGGGGACAGGATGGCGTACACTAACTACAGGCCCATTTCTATCCTCCCTCCTATCTCCAAAGCTCTCGAAAGGAGTCTATAATCATTTGGTAGACCATCTCAACAAATAACAACTGCAGTGCTATCAGCAACATGGTTTTAGGCAACATAACAGTACTTACAACTGCTCTAATAGAATTCACGGGATATATCCATGATGCCTTTGATCGTGGGCACTTGGAGGGTGCTATCTTTGTAGACCTTATGAAGACCTTCAAGACTGTCACCCATGATCTCCTTACCCAACTAGGTGCCACAGGTCTTTCACCTGTCTCGTTATGCTGGTTCTGGACCTATCTCTCTAGGTGAGTGGAGCATGTAAAAATTTCTAACACTCTCTCTGATACATGACGTGTTAGCATCGGAGACCCCAAGGCTCTATATTGAGCCCTTTGTTATTCTGCCTTCTCTTAACAAACTCACCCTTGCCTGTCAGTACAAAATCCTCATTTATGCAGATGATGCGGTCGTTTACACTAGCCATCCTAACCCTATCACCCTTGAAATGCAGCTGCAGAAAGAATTTTGTATGCTTGAAGACTGGTTCTATAATGCTAGATTGCTATTAAATTTAAAAGAAAAACAAAGACTGTGCTCCTTGCCTCAACCCACAGCAGACACAAGCTGACCTTGATATCAACTACTAACAAGCAAAGCATACCAATTGAGATGGTCAATGCATTCAAATATTTAGGAGTTACCCTAGATTGCAACATCTCTTACTACACCCGTGGTGATCTTGTTGCCAGGTCAGCTAATCGAAAGCTTTGACAGCCATATAGACAATGACATGGTCTAACTAATGCAGCCCTTAGACTAGCCATTACTAGCTCGGTTCTCTCAGTAATAGATTATGGCCTTGTCAAATACTGCGCAGCCTCTGACTCCACCCTTAAATCTATCTCCATCACGTTACATAAAGCCTGCAGGCTAGTCTTGTGAGCCCCGAGCCTCACTCACACCTGTCACCTATGCACTCACATAGGCTGGCTGGATATGGACAGCAGAATCCACTACCAAGACTGTCTCCTAGCCAGAAAAGCTATTCTGGACTTGTTGCCACCTGGTTTATGATCCCTGCTCCCCCATCTGAAACAGGCTGACCAGATCTTCCAACAATAACCCATTCAAGGTCCCTTTTCATCACATCAGTCAGGGCCAGAGATTCTTTGGGTATTGTACCCTGCTCTGGCTTAACTCACTCCCTACTGAGCTACTCGCTGAACCAAATTTGGTCCTTTTAAATCCAAACTTCGCAAGCACCTTACAGCACAAAAGAAGTGCACTTGCCTCAAATGACTAATTTCCCCTGCATTCAACTACCCATCCTCTGTTCTTAGTGCTTCTAAGCCCTGGTTTTGGCACTTACCCCTGTCCTCTTGTTGCTTGTCCCTTACCCTAGCCACTCTCCCTTCTACTGCCTAGTGTACTCACTGCTCGATTCCCCCTCCCATCTAAGCATACTTCCATTGCCTTCTCTCCTCTATCCCCCTACTCCCCATACCTATACCTTGATGAGGAAACCCAGTTATTCTGGCATCCTGCTCCACCTTTGCTTGCTCCTTCCTTCTTACAACTAGGTAATGTCTCGCCTTTACCCCTTTCTACCCACCTACTTTTGCTTCGTTACAATAACACTATCTTCATGATTATAAGGTAATGTCTGACTCATGTTTTACCACTGTGCCACTATCCTCCTAAATATAGTCACTGTCATGTTCACCTTATTTTTCTTTTCTGTATAATACCTTCAATAATTTATGTATGTTAGTTTTTTTCCTGATGTGGAACCTTTGTAAATGAGATCTAGCTCAAAGGTTGCAATCCAAGGCCTCAATTAATCAATCAATCAATACAAGACATCAGCAAATTCACACATGGGAAAAAGAAACAAGTAGGACAGAAAAATTACAATTTTTTCAGGTTGCACAAATCCCCATATTATTTTGCTCCACTGATTCCCCAAATTAGCTCTAACATGAGGATATCACACAAATACACTCAGAAACATCAGAAAGAGGGTGGTTTTAACTGCAGTGATCATTTGCATTCTTAGTTGTGGAGATTGTGATCTGAAGTGATGGTTTGTTGCTTCCACAAGGCCTAAACCCCATCCCTACCTACCCCCCCGTGTTCCTATATGCTGATAAAACTCCCGTTTCCAGTCCCAAGATTCACCCTCAAAATGCCTGCTAGGTCCTATAATCTACATATTACTCCTGCTATGCCCATTGCCTTCTGTCTCACAGATTAACAGTTTTAATGTGCCGTGTACATATGTATATTGTTATATATTAGCACTTATGTCATTGTATTACTGTTTATGTTACCCCTGTCATTGTATTACTGTTTATGCTACCCTTGTCAATGTATTAACACTTGCACTTCTTGATCACTCAGGTCCATCTTGTAAATGAGCTATGCTCAATGATGTTCGCCTGATTAAATAAAGATTTTGATTGATTGATTGATTGATTGATCAGTGATGGATTCTGATGTGGCGATACTGATGATAAATCATGGCTCAGTAATAGGGGAATGCCTTAAGTGGATGAGATGTATCAGATGGCCTTTTTAAACTGCTCACCTGACACAAATCTCAGTATGAAGGCCCCTACAGTGAAGGCATTTTGGAGGGCCCTAAGACTCATCTTTCCTGCTGGTTTTTTAATCTACATATTTTTTTTTCTGATTGTTAATATAATCTCGCTGTTTTTACCACTCTATCAAATTTGTCTATTGTACGGGGCAAACAGCCACCAGGATTGGGCACCGAATATTTAAAAAAATACTTCTTATTTACTTACTTAGTAATCTGATACATATTGTTAGCAATGTTGTAAATCAACACTGAATTTACAGGCTTTGGCCATCTGTACAGCACCCACAACAAATGTTATGGACTGGCAATTGAGACACCTAGGTACCCTTTCAATTTTACGCTGTACTTTTAAATAAAAGTTTTGGTTATTTGATTTGTGTAACTTCATAACTTTAGTATATTAAAACAACTGGGCATCCTATTATTTGTAACCCCCTAAAGAGTAGGGGCTTTCCTTAAATTATTTCCCCAGGCACTCTATTTGCACTCTGTCTGGCCTTCATCCAGCCCAAGTGTTCTGCCCTGTTAAACTTGGACTAATATCCAGTGTGGGGCATATCCATGTTGAATAATTGTATGCCACATAGCTTCTGCATGAATATGACAGATGGCACCTTTGCACTATAGCTTTCAGATCTCTGTGTCTCTATATCATGTTATCAGCCTGTGCAGGGTCCTAGTGCTTTGGTGCTTGTGACTACTCATGGAATGAACTTTCTGACTCCATTCTTAAACTGAATAATAAAGCAAGGGTAGCCCTACTGAATGATGTCGATGTTTAATTTTAACACTGCACAAGTTGCTTATAAAGTGAACTTTAAAGTTTGGACAGTCAGCTGTCTGCCCTTTGGCAGCCATCTTGCCACTTTGACCATTTGTTTCAGCTTTTTGGAACATGGAGGGTCCTGCAGGGTCCTTAGCTATGGTTGTTGGGAGAAATGGAGAACTATGTGATTGGTGGCTTCTGAATGGCAAATTAAAAAGGCAGAACTGCAACTGACAGTCTCAATAATCAGTCAAATTACAATATTGTGTTTTCTTCGGTCAGAGGAGAATCATTGAACTGGGCAGTTGCCAGAAGCTCTCATTAAGAGAAGATCATCACTGTGTGTCTCTCAGTCCACAGTGTTGGGCCTACTAGTTGAGACAGACAGAAAAAACAGCCTCAGTGTGACAGAGACTGACTTTGCAAGCCAGAGTCAAAACTACCAGAGTTAATATCATGAGTGGAATTGCATGAGAGAAGCTATGGAGGCAAACATGTCAGTGACTGTGTTTTCTACAGCCAAAGTTGCTGAGACTGCATCCTGAATCTATAGCTGCATGTATCCTCATAGTAGCTTAGGGAGTTAGTCCCTAGCACAACAGCCACAACAGTTAGTGGTGGTTTTCAGCCACCTTAGCGGAGTATGCTCAGATGTGGGGGTAAGTTAGGTCAGCCTTAGACCTTATGCTGGTTCTTTGCTGCAGAATCGAGATGCCTGACCCCAAGGCTCCAGAGCTTAAAGCCTGCACAAGTGAGCCAACCATCCTGCCTTAAATTCAAAGACAGTAGTCCTTCAGAACTGTGAGTAACTTCAGGGCTAGCCCTGCAACCTGATTTTTCAAGTTGCTTCTGAAATATTCTGTTTGGCCATTGGGCAAGGGTTACAAATGTCAGTTTGTCTAGTTTGCTGAAGTGTTGAGTCAATTAGATCCTCTTCAAAAAGTTCTAGCCACAATTGCATGGCAAAAGGGATACACTGAGTAATTTGTTTATGCGCGCAAACATCAGCCAACCAGCTGCAATGTGCATCAGGCCTGCACCTATACAACTCGGGGTACCCCGTGAAGTTAACTGTGAGTGCCTAACTAGACTGTTGATTTGGGAATTGTATCTAAATTGTGCCATGCTGGTGGGAGCTGGGCATTTCAGTTACTGATGTGTTTCAAAGTCAACAGTAATCTGTTTGACCAAGCCATTAACTTGCATTCTCTAATTCTCCCAAATGCTCCTATAATAAATCTTTGCTGTTAGTTATTATCACTGAGTGCAACTTTATTGTGTTCAACCCTGAAGTGTTTTGCTGCTATTTCTTGCAATTTTCAACACGTAATTGAGGGTCTTGGCTATAGCCAGAACCCACTTGGTAAGTGCAGCTTTTGTAAGCATAGTATTGTCTATATCCACGGTCTTATGGTTAAATGGTATTACTTATTGTTTGAATTCATTGTCTTAAAGAGCCCCTGACACCATTAGAAAAACTTGGAAAAATGTGAGATTTAGACAGTTCAGTTTATATTTCATGTATTTTCTATAATTATTTAACTTTTTTCTTTATTACCAAGGACAGCTGTATGAAAGAGGCTTACTGTCCCTTAGACCCTATCTGCTCTTTCTGCTATCCTACATATGACATCATAATCTGGGTTGCAGCTGGAAACGAGCTTCTGGTCATGGTGCTTTTCCAGGTTACCAACTTTTAAATAAATAAATAAATAAAATAAATAATCCCTGATTTATGGCATCATAATTATTCCCATAGCAACAGTCTGTGATGTCATAAACAGAACTGTGTTATATATAAATATGTAGGCAAGCAGCCAGAACAGATAGGGCAGTGATCCTGTTTACATGCAAATGTCCTAACTAATAAAGAAGAATGAGAAATATAGAAATAATATTAAAATATAAGCTCACTTATGCTAAACATTACATTTTCTCAAAGTTGTCACAATGGTGTTGGGGGCTCTTTAAATTCTTCACTATTTAATGTATTCCTTGTATCATATGTATTAGCTTTTCTTGTGTTGTGCCTCAGTCCACCCAGGACCACCTTGTAAATGAGTTATCTCAATGGTGTAATTTCCTGATAAAATAATTTAATTGAAATTGAATTGAATATCTATTTATTGTAAGATGTTAATCTTTCTAAACTACTGTGTGTTAATCCATGTGTGGAACAACTGGAGGCAGTGGGTAGGCACAGCATCCCGGGGGGTTGCACTAGCTTGTCATCTGACCCACTTATCCTTCTACACTGGGTGGAGGCACTGTGCTAATTATTTATTTGCTAGAGATGCCCCCCCCTTCACTTCAGGGACATTTGAACCCAGGCCACTAACCTGTATTGTGGTCATCAGGCAGGGGTAGTAGTCTGCTCGTACATGACGCCTGAGTTACATCTTTGGAAGCAACTCTGGGATCGCCTGTTTACCAGTTGGTCTCCACATGGATCTCACTGCTTGTACAGTGCTTGCTACAGAAAAGTTTCTCAGTACTATGGGTATGATGCTTGGCAAAAAATGAGATACTGTGGTGCGGTAATGCCGAGTGTTATTGTGGTGCAGTAATGTTGTGTTTAATGGAAGGCACTCTCGCTTCCTAAATATTTTTCCTGCCTTGGCCACACAATGAAAATCACAGGGTGATTATTGCTCTGTAGTGCCATCATGTCAGTATCGTAGAGTGATTATTGCTCTGGAGTGCCACCGCGTCAGTATTGCAGAGTGATTATTGCTCTGGAGTGCCATCATGTCAGTATCGCAGAGTGATTATTGCTCTAGAGTGCCATTGTGTCAATATCGCAGAGTGATTATTGCTCTGGAATGCCATCATGTCAGTATCACAGAGTGGTTATTGCTCTGGAGTGCCATCATGTCAGTATCACAGAGTGATTATTGCTCTGGAGTGCCATCATGTCAGTTTTGTAATTGCCAGATGAATTCACTGGTAGATGGCACTCTGTTGTCCTATGTACTGTGCCATTCCACAGATACTCAGAATGTTAGTCTTGCATTGTTGCTGTCTAAAAAGTAGATAATAGAGTGCAGGAAATGTGCATTAATAGATCTGGAAATTTGATTCTTTCTGCCACCAGAAGTTTAACTTATTTTCTACCCCCAACTAACCACAGAAGAAGAAGTAATACACTGTGATTTTATCAAATTAATAGGAAACACTGAATTTCTGCAACAGCTTTTTTGATTAAGAAGAAGGGCTACTTGGGTGCCACCAATATCAGTTCTATGTCTGCATTTAGTAATGGCCATGTCCGATGGAAATTATGGCATGGTGTGCATTTTTCTTGGGCTTCTTAAAGATCTACATCTGAGCACATTCATAATAGAGGTGGGGGAGGTTGTAAACTCAACAGTCCCTGCCCTTTTCTACAGCTATCCTTTCTTTACCTTCTATCTCTACCACATCTCCCCACCATCTCCATACTGCCCTTGCCCCAGCCAACACAGCCACCCTGTTATATTCACTTTTCCCACTGCCTCCACCTTGTTGTCTGCCCCCTCCTACCTCCATCCTACCATCCTCTGTCCCCCCTTCCCTCTGACTTTATCCCACCCCACCAGTGTCACTATCTTTACTTTCCTTGCTAGCCTTGTAATTCTACTTCCATCAAGTGGCACTATCTTGTTACCCAGAGTTAACCATTTATTTAACTCCTAGCTTTAGTGCGCCTAGGTATATATGACATAGATACATAGATACATAGACAGTGTCGGCAGATAAGGGCCTATGGCCCACCCAGTCTGCCCATTTGAGCTTGTAAGTTCAGTTTGTTTTCCTAGAAGTCTGTTGCCTCTTACCCCTGACCTCTAGAATTCCTTTATGTCTATCCCATGCATTCTTAAATCCCGTGATTGTTTCAGCCCCCACCACTTCCTCTGGCAGGGTGTTCCACTTGTCCACCACCGTTCTGTGAAGAAATTCTTTCTCATGTTTCCTCTGAATCGTCCTCCCTCCAACTTCATCCCATGCCCTCTAGTCCTGGAACATCTTTTTTCGCTTAAAAATAGTGTTTTCCTGCACCCTGTTCTTCCCTGTAAGATACTTGTATGTCTCTATCATATCCCTCCCTCCTCTCCCCAGGGAGTACATGTTCAGTTCCTTCAACCTGTCTTCATAGGACATGTGATGCAATCCATGCACCATCTTTGTTGCCCTCCTCTGAACCTTCTCTACCCTGTCTATGTCCTTACGTGAGTATGGGCTCCAGAACTGTACACTGTACTCAGGTGGGGGCCTCACTAGTGTCTTGTATAGCGGAATTATGACCTCCCTTTTCCTGCTGGTGATGCCCCTGCCTATACATCCCAGCATCCTATTTGCTTTACCTGCTGCCTTGTCCACTGTTTCCCTACCTTGGGGTCATCAGAGATGACAACCCCAAGATCCTTTCCTGCTTGGTGCATGCTATATCCTCACCCCCAACTGATATATTGTGCCAGGGTTTTTGTGCCCTATATGCATTATCTTGCACTTCTTTGCATTGAATTTCAACTGCCAAACCTCTGACCATTCTTCAAGTTTCTGCAGGTCGCTTCTCATTCTGTCTACACCCTCTGGTGTGTCTACTCTGTTACAGAGCTTTGTGTCATCAGCGAACAGTGAAATTCTGCCTTCTAGATCCTTGCAATGTCACTGATGAAGATGTTGAATAGGACCGGTCCCAGCACTGATCCCTGTGGTACCCACTGGTCACTCTTCCCTCTGTGGAGTGACAGCCATTTACCACCACCCTCTGTGTCCTGCCACCCAGCCAGTTACCTACCCACCACACTACTGTCCTGCCCACACCCATATCCCCCAGTTTGTGTAATAGTCTACTATGTGGCACAGTGTCAAAGGCCTTGCTGAAGTCCAGATAGGCCATGTCCACTGCCCTCCCCGATCCACCTCCCTAGTCATCCAGTCAAAAAATTCAACAAGGTTGGTCTGACATGACCTTCACCTGGTGAAACCATGCTGCCTTGGGTCCTGTAGTCCATTGATAACCAGATGTTCCACCAATCTCTCCTTCAGTAGTGCTTCCATGATCTTCCCCACTACGGGTGAGGCTGACTGGTCTGTAGTTCCTGCTTCCTCTTTGTTCCCACTTTTGTATAAGGGACTACATCTGCTGTCCTCAATCTTTGGGTACCTCCCCTGTTTCCAGTGATCGGCTAAACAGGATATCCAGAGGTTCAGCCACCACCTCTCTTAGTTCTTTAAGAACCCTGGGGTGCACCCCGTCTGGCCCCATTGCTTTATCAACTCTTATTACTTCCAGTTCCTTCAGGACCCTTTCTCGTGTAAATGGACTTGTGTCCATTGCTTCACCATTTTCACCCCTTGTACTCCCTTCAGACCCATTACCCTCCTCTTCCTCAGTAAAGACTGAGCAGAAATACCTGTTCAATATGTCAGCTTTACTGTTGTCATCCTCCACACGGCTCCCATCCTCCCCCTTCAGTCTCACTATCCCTCCTTTGTCTTTCTTTTTTCTTATGTACCTGTAAAGGTTTTGTCCCTCTACCCACTGATTTAGAATGTGTTCTTCTGTCTGAGCTTTGGCTTCCTTACAGCCTCCTGCCTCCCTTTGCTTCTCCTGGTACTTCTCCCTATCCCTTCTGCCTGTGTCTTTTGTATTGCCTGAATGCAATCTTTTTGGCTTTCACTTTCTTTGATACCTCTTTGGAAAACCATAATGGTCTCCTCTCCTTTCCTCTTGCTAACCTGCTTAATGCATAATTCTGTTGTTCTTGTAATCCCCATTTTAAATACTGCCCACTGTTCCTCAACCCCTGATTCCTGTCCCATTCCCTTAATGTCTCTTTCAAATATCTCCCATTTTCCCAAAGTCTGCCCCCCTAAAATCCAGGATACGTGTTTTTGTGTGGTTTGGTTCTGCTCTTTCTGTGATTTCAAACCACAATCACTGGTGGTCACTGTTTCCCAGGTGCTCCCCCACTGTTACCTCCATCACACTGTCCCTGTTTGTGAGCACAAGGTCCAGTATTGCCTTCTGCCGTGTTGGTTCCATGACCAGTTGCTTAAGGAAGGCACCCTGAAGGGAGTCCAGGATAAATCTGCTCCTAGTTGATGCTGCTGCTGCTGGGATGCTCCAGTCCACGTCTGGAATATGAAGTCTCCAACCAGCACTACCTCACCCTTGTCTGCCATCCTTTGGATGGCTAGCATCAACTCCTATCTGTTTCTTCCTCCTGGGCTGGTGGTCTATAGACCACACCTGTGCAGGATGGCTGTCCCATTTTCCTTTCCAGCTTAACCCACAGTATCTCTCCCCATTTTGTTCCTCCTGGATCTCTGTGGCCCTTATGTCATTTTTCACATACAGTGCCCTCCTCCTCCCTTCCTGCCTGCTCTGTCTCTTCTGAATATGTTGTAGCCAGGTATGGCCATCTCCCAGTCATGGTTATCATTACACCAGGTTTCAGTGATGGCCACAATGTCCAGGTCTGACTGTACCATGACAGCCTCCAGATCTTCCATCTTGTTGCTAAGGCTCCTGGCATTTGCACACATGGCTTTCCATGATTTGACCTCCTAGTCTGCTTCACTGTTCTACTCAGCCCCTTCCTTGGTTGTCATTTATCCCTGGTTCTCCTTGCTGTCTGCCCTTCTGCTGAATTTTGCCCCTTTTCTGCTTATCCACCTCTTGGGCACTAATCTCCATCTTTGCACATGCTTTGCAGAGATAGCCCTCCTCTGGTTCACTGGTTCCACTGCTAGCTGTGGGAGGTGAGCAAGTAGTACCCTCCTTGCTGGCCTGCCACCCCTTTACTAGTTTAAATGCTAGTCAATGTAGCATTTAAACTTATCATTGAGTGCTTGGATTCTCTCCAGGATGGATGCAGGCCGTCAGGCTTGAACAAACCTCCATCCCTCCAGGTGGATCCCCAGTCACCAATGAATCCAAACCCTTCCTCACAGCACCAGTTCTTCAACCATGAGTTAAATTTCCTGGTGCATGCACTCCTATGCTCACCCTTGCCTCTCACAGGTAGTACTTCTGAGAAAGTGACAGAAGTAGCTACTTGCTTGAGACCCCTCCCCAGTTTCCTAAACTCTACCTGAACTTCCTTTGGCTCCCCATTTGCCAGGTCATTAGTACCTAGGTGGATAATGACATCCAGCTCACCCTCCCATCTTGCCTTCCCAGTGATCCCCAGGATCTTCCTTCCATCCCCATGCCGTGGCACCTGGTAGGCACCTCACCTCCCAGTCCTCCCCCTCCTGTGTTCCTAGCTGGATCCCTCTTATGATGGAGTCCCCCACCAGGATTCGCTTCCTCCTCCTCTGGGGTCCACTGCTTTCCCAGCTGAGGTCACCTCCTTGGCTAACCTCCACATCCTTTCCTTCCACTTCTCTGGGTACCTCTATTTGGTTGTCCTCATTTGCCAGTGTGGCATATGAGTTCTTGAGTGGAATAGGATCTGGGATGTGCCTCTGCTGACTACTCTAACCCTCCCTGAGCCCACTGTCATCCAAGTGCTCCTCGTTCTCGGCATCCTTTGAGGCAGTTGCATTGGACTGCGTGGTCCCTGGATAGGGGTGATGATACTCCTGACCCAGTTTACTTCCGCTCTGAGTCTGGCTACCTCATCCCACAGTCCAGAGAGATGCATGCAGATAGGGCAGCACCTCAGTGTCCAGAATGACGTAAATATTATTGTCTTCTCATGGATTATTCATGTGTTTAATGCATATCACTTTGTATATGCTTGTGTAATGTCCCTGTTGTTAATCAGGACCTCCTTGTAAATGAGCCTGCTCAACGGAGTTTTTTTTCCGCCAATAAACTTGAACTTGAACTTGAAACTCAGAATTTGCTAAAAGATTGTAAAACTGGCAGCAGTGGTCCAACGCAGTGTGAAAGTATGAACATAGTACACATAAACATGGGGGAATCATATCATAATGGAGATGGTTAAGTGACTAGCATGGTGCAGTGGAGTGACCAGAGGCTGATCAGTTTTGATGTACTGTAGTTCAACTGGAATTGGGACAAGTCAAGTGTACTGGGAAATTTGGCAGGATGCTCAGATACAAATGCAGGGTCACCATGACCGGCCCAGTGGCACTGAGTGTTGAGATGCTGGATGCCACACCGGCAACCCGGATTTTGGTATGAACTCAGGTCATTGGGGTCAGCAGGGGGAAGGGGATTGAGCATCCCAACGGATGCTCTCCTCCTTTGGGGTGGGTTTCAAGGGGTGCTTCATGCACCCGATGTCCCTGAGGGTCTGTGGGAACACCAACTTTCGGGGCTTTGGTGGCTCCAATGGCACTGGAGTCAGGGAGGGGAGGATGCTGTTAGGCAGTTGGTAGTGTTGTGCATCTGCACGTCATCTACCTGAGCCGGCATCCTCAGGGGCGGAAGGGAACCACAGAAAATGGAAAGAAAAACCTCTTTGGTCCTAGATGATGACCGAACCATGCCTCCCAGCCACCAATCCACGGGCAGACCCCATTGTGCAGGCTCTCCTCTAAAGGTTGAGGAGGAGGGGCCTTTCCTCACCCCACCCGGGGGGATAACTGGGCATCTAAGAAGTACAATGGAGAGGCCTGGCACTCTAGGGGCAGACTCCATGATGGCGGTCTGAGGGGTTGACCGGTCTGAAGAAGTGGACAAAGAGGGTAGGACAGGTGGGGATAAAAAGAAAGTTAAAAAAATGCAGAGGCACCACCATCTGAATTAAAGTTACAAGTATTACAAGTATCGTGTACTGTATATCATTATATCAACATCGCCTCCTCCCTCAGTTGTATTTCTGCTGTAAGCTTCAACTTATCAGTCCTACTCTAAATGTTTCACGATCACCCCTGAACTTAGGCAGTTGGACTAAATTGTATGGAATGATTTTGCATGGATGTGCAATATCAAGACAGAATAGTATTTAGGATTTACTTTTGAAATACTGGACATATTGGCAATATAGTGAAACCATTGCATTACCTTTCCATGAAATGTGTTTGTTGCATTATAAATAAAGCAATCTCTCCAGTAACCCATATGACCTGTGTGTACTGCAGATGGGCAAATATGCCCAGTAGGGAGACACATATGAGCACCAATTAGAGCACGGTAAAATAATAAAGCAGGCCATTAAATGTAGGAGCACATACAGTATGCGGTCTACCTATCATGGTGCTCTTGTGGCATACAGCATGAAGACAGGACTAAATAAATGCTAAAAATACACATACATGTGCAAAACTGTGCCAGGGCTACTGTATTTGTAACAAAACTGTAACCAGTGGTATTGGGGCACACTTTGTGGCAGCACATACAGTAGGGCTAATCCTTTAGGTCTGAAATTCATGGCACCTGAGTTTGTATCATAGCCGTTTTGAGGGTGTGACAGGCTTCACCTGCTCCTCAGAAAAGAAAGCTGTTGGATTATGACCATTGGAGCCATACGACCTGCGTCTGATATCAGAACTTTGCCCCATGGCTGAATTAGCACTGCCCAGTGTGTTAAATTAGCCTAGGCCCAATAGCCTGCTATAGTCAAAAGGGATAGCCCCCATGCTAAACCTGCTGAATACAGAATGCTAAGGAATCTGGGCAAACTGGCCTGGGAGTGCAGTGCAAAAGTAGCCCAGGAAATGAGACAGCTCTGAATATAGCAACCAGGAAGTGCAAACCACAACAGCAGTCCAGTGCACAGCGATGTGAAGGATGGTAAAGATGAACGATGTGGCTAATTTGTGTGCTAGCAAAGAAGTGTATTCATTAAAGCTGCTAGCACCAGTGCATGTGGAATTCTACAGAAATGTGCCATGTTTCCAAACTATTTGCACAGCGCAGACACATTTGCGCAGATTTTGAGGGAGCTGAGTCATTTGCCTGGCGCTATCATGTTTGCGCAGGGCAAAATTTTGCTATATTCAAAAGTGACAAGCAAATAAGCCTACTTAGGCAGTCTGTGGGCAAACATGCAGAGCTGCATTTCATTATGTCTTGATTTGCATGCAGTTTGCCCAGTGCTATTGCAGGGTCCCACAGCTCCACCTGTAGGTCAGTCTGGAAGTACAGGTGCTGGCTGGGTCTGCCCACAGCTGCCCTTGTAGGTAATTCTGGAAGTGCATGGTGGTAGCTGCAGAGTACATTTGTACAGAACTGCATAGAATATTGTACCCCAGGGGACTGTACTGCACAGGCACAGGTGGTGGTGCTGCATGCAATTGTCAAAATCTAGTTCTTGCTACAGTGCACAGCAGACACTACAGTAACAAGGGGGCCAGTAGCATGAGGGACATAGCAGTGCCTATGGTGTGTAGGGCATCAATGGCTGATGTACTTTACACGGTGACAGGCCTATCTTGCAGATGTGTATTAACAGTGGACATTATTTTTATGCTGTTGTGTGATCCACAGATGCTGCACCACTGGCATTGGATTCTCACAGTGACATATACATGGCTGACTGTGTGTGCTGCGGTGTCTGTACAGATGTGTGTTATGTAGTTGGAGGCACATACCATCAGACAGGCACACTGGTGTTGAGGTATTCCCAGCACTGGACCATTTGCACTGTGTGGCTCGTCCCAACCAAGTGGCAGCACCAGTATGTGGTACAGATTGACCACCTATACACCCTCCCCTCAACAGCGTCCATGCTGCAGTGCTGCATGTGTGTGATGAATTCTGTAGGTGTCCACCAAAGAGTGGTCTGCAGGTGTATGCTGCATGAAAACACTGCCACAGTGTTCACTGGGTGCTGGGCCACCATTTACTGCCCGGCATGACTGGGACCAGTGGCAGATGATGGCATCATAAGAGGTGAATCCAAAAACATACCAGGAACAGCAGCTAACAGTCTATGCTGCACTTCCAGAGGTGGCTCCCCTCAACAGAAACATGAATCCTAGAAGGTAGTGAGCACTATTTTCTAGGATTCATGCATTATAGGTGGTGCCATCTGTGTGCAGCATGTTCCTACCATGTCTGGTTTCTTCCTACATTTAATATTTACTGGTTAGTTCATTCATTAAGTGTGTACTATTTGCAGTAATACACGCTCATACAGAGCTTAATCAGCAGCTGGTCATGGTAGTGAGAGGTGGGCTGTGCCAGTCATCAACTGAGTACAGGTCAGAGGGTGCAAGGTGGACTGGCACTGCTGAATGGGGTGGGTGGTGGGCCTCTGGACTACCAGGGAGATTGGAGGCTATTTTCTATGTACATAATGCAATTCTGGGGATCGGGGAGTGGGGAAGAGGGAGTGCTAGCCCTGTGGGGCTTTTACAATTCATGCAGGGGAATAGGGATAGTGGAGGGGCGAAATCGTGAGACAAAGGTTCTGGCACACACAATATCAAAAGAGAAGGACGCTTAAAAAACAAACATTTGTTTATAAACCATTAGTAAATTCATCAGCCTGACATGTTTCGGACTGACCAACAATCCTTTCTCAAAGGCTAAAGGACATCTAATGAACATTACATTTATATAGAGCTAAAACTTAAATGACACTAATAATTTAATTAGTTAAGTGAGGCAATAAATCATATGATCTAAAACTAATGCATCAATTAAATCATAACCAATCTAAACTAATAAGTTTCAATTAAAGCAGTAATAACCAATTGTCATATCAGACCATAGTATTTAAAAAAAGCAATTAAAGGCAAAAAATGGTATAAGACACGAAAACAAAATTCTGAAAAGTCTAAAAACATTAAACGTCCTAGGACATTAAAACAATTGCAGAGTTATAAACATTTTAACGCTTTTTAAGATATGGATATAACTCTAAAGGACCATTTAATCCAGGACTCAGATATGCCTTCAATGTTATGATCTAAAAGTTTTCCCTTCATAAAACAAGATTACCATAGTCCCTTCCCTTTGGGCTACGGCACACTCTATCAATTGCCATGAATTTAAATGAATGTAAATTGGGATCATTCACTGTAGCGATATGTGCTGCTGTAGCATATGTAATATCTTTTTTCTGAATGGCTCGAATGTGTTCCCCTATCCTTATCTTAAAACGTCTGATAGTTTTGCCTATATAAAAGGCAGTAGATGTACAGGTCGCCAGATATATGACACCCTGAGTATCACATGTAATGCATTGTCTTACTTCAAAGCACTTGTCATTGTTAGCACTAGAGAAAATGTTTCTTGGATGATAAAATTACAATAAATACATTTCTTGCATTTGAAATTTCCTTTAAGCTTATTAAGCCATGTCTCTGGTTGTTTATTCTTAAAATGACTTTGTGTTAATAAATCTCGTATCTTTAAGTCCTGGTTCTACTCCCAGCACATACCAATGCTTCTTGACAATATTTTCAAAAACTTCAGCATGTGCTGAGAATTCAGTAACAAAATGAAAACGATACTCTGCATCTATTGTTCTATGTTTAGTCTGAAGCAAAACATTTCTCGCTGTATATGCTGGGAGTAGAACCATGACTTAAAGATATCATACAAGTGCCAGTTAGATTTTGTTTTAAAAAAGTACCTACGTTAGGAGATTTATTAACACAAAGTCATTTTAAGAATAAGCAACCAGCGACATGGCTTAATAAGCTTAAAGGAAATTTCAAAGGCAAGAAATGTATTTATTGTAATTTTATCATCCAAGAAACATTTTTCTCTAGCACTAACAATGACAAGTACTTTGAAGTAAGAGAGTGCATTATATGTGACATTCAGGGTGTCATATATCTGGCGACCTGTACATGTACTGCCTTTTATACAGGCAAAACTATCAGACGTTTTAAGATAAGGATAGGGGAACACGTTCGAGCCATTCAGAAAAAAGATGTTACATATGCTACAGCAGCACATATCGCTACAGTGAATGATCCCAATTTACATTCATTTAAATTCATGGCAATTGATAGAGTGTGCCATAGTCCAAGGGGAGGGGACTATGATAATCTAGTTTTACGAAGGGAAAACTTTTGGATCATAACATTGAAGGCATATCTGAGTCCTGGATTAAATGGTCCTTTAGAGTTATATCCATATCTTAAAAAGCGTTAAAATATTTATAACTCTGCAATTGTTTTAATGTCCTAGGACGTTTAATGTTTTTAGACTTTTCAGAATTTCGTTCTCGTGTCTTACACCATTTTTTGCCTTTAATTGCTTTTTTTTAAATACTGTGGTCTGATATGACAATTGGTTATTACTGCTTTAATTGAAACTTATTAGTTTAGATTGGTTATGATTTAATTGATGCATTAGTTTTAGATAATATGATTTGATTGACTCACTTAACTAATTAAATTATTAGTGTCATTTGAGTTTTAGCTCTATATAAATGTAATGTCCATTAGATGTCCTTGAGCCTTTGAGAAAGGATTGTTGGTCAGTCCGAAACATGTCAGGCTGATGATTTTACTCACCGTTTATAAATAAATGTTTGTTTTTTAAGTGTTCTTCTCTTTTGAGTTTGTGTGTGCCAGAACCTTTGTCTCAAGATTTTACCTGGATGGTTCTCTGTGCACCACGTCCAAGTGAGCACTCATTTGGAAAAGATAGTGGAGGGGATGCTAGCATACTGCAGGGTTTTTACAGTTCATGCAGGAGAATGGTCGTGGCTGGGGAGGTGCTAGCCCTCTGGGGCTTTTACAATTCATGCAGGGGATTGGGCATAGAGGAGTGCATGCTAGCCCTGTGGGAGCATTCATTATGTATTTGTGGGTGGGACATTGGGGTGGTCTGCTTGCCCTGCTGGGCATTTATGTGTCTGTTGGGGGTGGGGCATGGGGGTGCATGATTAGACTTTTGGGGCTCTAATGCCAACAGTTTGTGGATTAGTACATGGCGGCACATGTCTTAAGAACTGGCCTGGTGGCAGATCTGTACAACCCCTAGAGGGCGTAGTACACTTACACCAGCTAAACACTGGTGTAATTGTAGAAGCATAGAAACATAGACTTTGACGGCAGATAAGGACCGCTAGGCCCATCTAGTCTGCCCATTTCCCTACCTACAGGATAGGCCACAGATCCTAGTTAACCAACAGCCTATTTCTTCCTACCCCCCACAATAATTGCCTTATGTCTGTCCCATGCATTCTTGAATTCTCCCACAGTTTTAGACCCCACAACCTCCTCCGGAAGGCTGTTCCATGCATCAACTACCCTCTCTGTGAAATAATACTTCCTCACATTGCCCCTGAACTGCCCTCCTTCTATCTTTAAATTGTGTCCCCTTGTTCTTGCAAGTCTCTTTTTCTGAAAGATGCTACCCTCTTGGACTTTGTTGATTCCACTGAGGTGCTTAAAGTTTCTATCATGTCCCCCCTCTCCCTTCTTTCCTCAAGGGTATACATATTAAGCTCCTTCAGTCTCTCCTCATACGGCTTCTCTTGTAGACCCTGCACCATTTTAATTGCCCTCCTCAGGACTGCCTCTATCCTGTCTATGTCCTTGTGGAGATGGGGTCTCCAGAACTGGACACAGTACTCCAGATGGGGTCTCACCAACTGTCTGTACAGAGGGATAACAACTTCCTGTTTTCTGCTGATGATGCCTCTTCTTATACATCCCAGTATACCCCTAGCCCTCCCTACTGCCTTCTCACATTGCTTGCTAACCTTAAGGTCATCTGATATGATTACCCCCAGGTCCCTTTCCTTTTTGGTTGTTGTTACTACCTCCTCACCCATTGTGTATTCTTCCCCTGGGTTCTTGTTTCCCAGGTGCATTATTTTGCACTTCTTTGCATTGAATCCTAGCTGCCATACTTCTGACCATTCCTCCAACCTTGCCAAGTCCCTTTTCATCCTTTCCACGCCTCCTTGTGTATCAACCCTGTTGCAGATCTTTGTGTCATCTGCAAAAAGGCATACTTTTCCTTCCAGTCCCTCTGCAATGTCACTGATGAAGACATTAAAAAGGACTGGACCCAATACTGAACCCTGCAGTACCCCACTAGTAACCCCCTTTCTTCAGAGTGGACTCCATTTACAATTACCTTCTGTGTCCTGTTGTCCAGCCAATGTTTTACCCAGGCTACCACCCTGGGTCCCACTCCCAGGATGGTTAATTTGACTATTAATCTTTTGTGTGGGACTGTGTCAAATGCCTTGCTAAAGTCTAGGTAGGCCATGTCCACAGCCCTTCCCTGGTCTACTACTTTGGTCACCCAGTCAAAGAAATGTATTAGATTCATCTGACATGACCTTCCCACTGTGAACCCATGCTGCCTTGCATCCTGTGCTCCACTGGCCTCTAGGTACTCAACTATTCTTTCCTTCAGAAGTGACTCCATCACTTTCTCTACCACAGAGGTCAGACTGACAGGTCTGTAGTTTCCTGCCTCTGTCTTGGTCCCACTTTTGTGAAGGGGAATCACATCCGCCTTCCTCCAGTCCTCGGGTACCACACCATCCTCCCATGATTTATTAAAAAGAGTAGCCAGTGGTTTCACTAGTTCCTCCCTTAATTCTTTTAGAATTCTGGGGTGAATTCCATCAGGACCCATTGCTTTGTCCACCTTCAGTTTTAGGAGTTCTCGCAGAACCCTTTCTTCTGTGAAAGGACTGGGATCGACCCCCCTATCAAGAGTGCTTCTGTTAATTTGGATTAGGCACTTCCCCTCCTCTTTTGTGAATACTGAGCAGAAATATTCATTCAGTATTCCTGCTTTTCACTGTCCCCTCTGCCCATCACCGTTCATTCTATTCAGCCTCACTATCCCTCCCTTTGTCTTTCTACACTCGCTGATGTACCTATAAAAGGTTTTATCCCCCTTCTTAACTGAGTTGGGTATCTTTTCCTCAGTTTGGACCTTTGCTATTCTGACTTCCCTCCCTGCATCCTTCTGCCTTAACTGGTACAACTCTCTGTCCTGCTCCTTCTGTGTTTCCTTATACTTCCGAATGCTATCTTTTTCTTCCTGACTTTCACAGCCACCTCTTTTGAGAACCATAGTGGCTTTTCTTTCATTTTGATTTGTTTATTTGCTTCACACAAAGGCTTGTTGCCTCTGTGATGGCAGTTTTGATAATTCCCCATTGTTGCTCCACACCTCCTTCTAGCCTGTTTGCTAGTGCTTTTCTGAGGCACTCTCCCATCTTGCCAAAGTCAGCCCTCCTAAAGTCCAGTACCCTCACTTTTGTATGGCTTGACTCTGTACCTGAGTTTAACGTGAACCACACTGTTTGATGGTCACTTGTCCCCAGATGGCAACCCACTTCTAGATCTGAGATCCTCTCACTGCCCCATTTGAGAGTACAAGGTCTAAGATTGCTCCCTCATGAGTGGGTTCCGAAACTAGCTGTCTAATGCCTGCCACCTGTAGCGCATCAAGAATGGCCCTGCTCTTGGATGTGGTGGCAGCAAATGTGCTCCAGTTAACATCTGGCATATTCAGGTCTCCCATCAACAGTATCTCCCCTTTCTCTGCCATTCTAAGAATGCCTTCTATCATATCCTTGTCCATTCCTTCCCCCTGACATGGGGGTCTGTACACAACCCCTGTGCTTTGGTGGATGTCCTCTGAGGTTGTTTGAGAATAGCAAACTTGGGAGCTTTCTTGCTGCCCTTCCAGAATAGTGTGCAACTGCTGCCGTAACCCCCCTAGCACCATGTCATGGGGGATTTATAGCATAACTGGTGGGGTATGTCCACTTTGGTACAAGCAGCCTGTGACTCATTGCAGACTGCTTTGCAGAATTCTGAATGTCACAACTCCTGGTGTAAATTGCTACTTGTACTATGTTTTTTGGCGTAACTCAATTTATGCCAGGTGTAACCCTTTGAGGATTGGGCCCACATTGAGAATAAGGCCCACATTTTTTTTTACTGTTTAATACTATGGGTTTGGATTGGTTTGAAGTTCTGTTGGACTTGATTTCTCTCATTCCCTTGTTCCAGTTCAATTTTGAATTCATTTGTTTATTTAGAAAAAAAATCATATTTCAACTTTGTGGACCCTTTTGCCTTTGAGCCCTCTTTAATTCATATGTACTTTTTATTCCTGAACCAACTTTTTTCTTATCCACACTCACTTGCTTTTTTCTTTTCTCACTTGCCTTGTTCTTCGCAATCTGCCCCCACCCATCCTCCCATTTCCTTTTCCTCAGACACTCATGAATTACATTTACCTCAATTATTTCAATTTAGGATTTAGTGTTGTTGGACTCATTGATCTTAAGGTTGCCACTCATCCTATTTCCCGTGGGACAGTCCTGTTTTTTAATATGCCATCCCGCGTCCCACCTACCCAACCCATGGGACACCAAAATTCCTGATTTTGGCCAGTAACCAGAAAAAAAACATACCTGAAGTGTAATGTTTTCATGCTGGTAGTCCCTACCTCAATTCTCCCACTCCATTTCCATTCGCATCTGCTGTGCTGTGGCTGACTGGCTGTCGTTCTCCTTGTGGTCCGACTGAGTTTTAGCTTAATAAGCCGGTGGCCAGTATGGCATGTACAAAGCTCCTTTACTTGGTTTGGCATGGCCAGTTTTAATTTCAAAGGCTTGCAACTTTCCCTACCTTTATGTAAGCAGCTAATCCTAGAATGGCGTTGTTTGTGTATGTGGCATGGGGGGAAGGAGGTCAGCCTCAGCTACAGTCAGACCTGATTGAGAACTTCCTTCCAGTGCTTCCATTACAATACATTATGGCAGTGGAAATTCTCAATCACATCCCGCCGCAGCTGCTCCATGCCTGTTGACTGACATGCCAGTAGGTGGTGTGGTTTGCCGGGGGGGGAGTGCTTAAATGCCACAGCTAGGAGCACCATAATACTTGCATTATTTTGGAGCAGTGGGAGCAAACAGAATATGGAAGAACTTCAAAGAGAGCTGTGGAGCAAAGAAGAGTGAACTCTTGACCAGAGACTTCAATGAATGGTGTGCTCCTCCAGTCTGTGGTCATGATCATGAATGGAGCAGCGCTGGCAGTCAGAGAAGAAGAAAATGCCAGCCCCAAGCAGGGAGAGTAGCCAGAGAGAGCTGTGAGCCTGCTGCCCGCCCTGCTGTGGATGAGAACAGTCTGTGCAGCAGTCGTAGAGAGCTGTGAGTGCATGCCTGCCCTGCTGAGCCATAGTGAACAGGGGTGGTGGTGCCCAGTGTATATTTGGCAGTGGCACTTCAGCATCAAGTTGGTAACCTTCGGGGAGTGAGCTGCACAGCACTGTTGACTGTATCAGACTGACAGCAGTGGGAGTGTGATTGGTGCCTACAAGTACTATAGTCCTGACCTGGGAAGAGAAAAGCAGCTGAGCCTGTACCTCAGACAGAAATTCTTCAGCAGCCACTCACAGGTATTTATAATCAGTCTTCTCTCACTTCTCTTTGGTTGTTTCATCTGATTTAAAAGGATACCTAAACAATATTTTGACAACAGATTATTCAAAATCTGACTCCATAGGTGACTAAAGAAAAGGCTGCTGTATTCATTAATGCTAAAACTACATTTGTATAATTTACCTAAATGTGGTTCCAGAGCATTTTAAAATTATAAAATCAGCCTTCCAATTTAAAAAAAACTGTCTTACCTGCTTCCTAAAATGGCCACCAAATGTGTTATGTGATGACATCATTGGAGCCAAAGTCAAAGAGAGATATTGGTCTCTATAGTGCTAACTGTTTTTTTTTTTTTCCCCTTTGTATAGAATTGTTTTATCCAAATGGTCAAAACCATGAGCATTATTTTGTATAATACATGTTTGGCTATAGATTTCTCTGTGGCATACCACAGTGCAGTACAAATCTTAAATAACCTGGTGGTCTAGTGGTTACGACAGATCTAGGATGCTATAACAGGGGGTGCTGGGGTGGTGTGCTTACTTGATATGCGCTTTTTAAAATTTTTTATTAAACCTTAATATTTTCTGCTATTATTCTTTTCTAGTACATTTTTGACAGAACCTACAAATGTAATCCATAGTTTGAATGTAAACATTTGTACAATCAATAAATCAGACTTCTTCAACAAAGTGAAATGCAGCAGCAACAAACAAGTACATTACTATGTGTGTGTGTGGGGTGTTTGCAGCCTCACCCCTCACCACCCCCTAGATCCACCACTTTTTTGTAGCAAAGTTCTTGTGTAGTCCAATGTTAGAGTTCATACTTTCTTGAAAATCAAATATATGCCTGTCTTGTCTTCTTTTTCCATGGGAAATAATAATAATGGTACGAAGAATAAGCTTTTATATAGTTGTTTTCATATACATTGTATCCCAAAGTGCTTTACAAGCAATACTAGGCTGGTAGTGAAGTGACTGAATGTGTAGTGGCAGCCATTTCATACATTCATATCAACACACAGCCTTGGACAATTGCATGAACTGGTTTTATGGGAAGGGGAATGTTGGTCAGAACAACGGGGTCAGGTAGTGATCATGGTGCTGGCAGCCCCACATCTTATTTCTCACAGTAATCTATCTGCTCCTATTTCTCTCCTTCTGTCTTTCTCCTTCCCTGAATACAGCAGTACCTTTCAAGAGTGGCCTTCTCAGTCCACCTCTGGTATTCATTCTTCACTACTCCTCCTCACACCGAAAACTGGTGAGCTCATCACTCTTCTGCATCATGAATGTAAGTGGTACAGTCCCTGGTTGTTTTTTTTTGACATATCAACTATAAACATATCTTTAAAGTAAGTCAGGCTCATAGCAGCAGGGAACAAGTGGAATGATGGGCTTTCCTATCCTTAAAATATCTAGGCTACCTTTGATTAGGCACTATTGGATGATGAGTGCGCACGTCATTATGCACATCATTTAATAGTGCCTAATCATAGGTGGCTCAGATCTTATATGGGTAGGAAAGCTTATTTTCCACTAATGCCATGCTGCAATCAGCCTGGCTTACCAGAAGATCATGTTTATTATTAATATGTAAAAATAACACGGGAGACTGTATTAACCACCTTCATTATGCAGAAGGGTAGTGAACTCACCAGTTTTTGGAGTGGGAAGCAGGTGAGAAGAATGAATTCCAGAGAGGAATTGAAGAGGCCATTCCAGCAGGGTACAATTATATTCAGGTTAGTTGAAGACAGGAAGGAGGATGATAAGCAGATCACTGTAAGATCTGAAATGTGGGCTGCCAGCATCATGATCACTACCTGTGGATGAGAGTAGCCAGCAATGACAAATACTCAGAGTGGCACAACTGCACCTAAACTGTTACTTGAATTCAATGTAAGGAGATTGCCCTCGGGTGGGAGGGGGATGTTGACATTTGATAGGACAGTATTGAGGAAGTTGTGTACAGCTCATTCAGGATTTGGAAGGGTGGTAGCCAGCCAACTCAAATTGTGGCGAAGGGCACAGAAAAGTACTGGAGAAGAATTGCTGGGAACTATCCTGTGGGGTTCTGCAGATCACAGGTAAAGGACAGACTGACACTGGAAGTCAGGTGGATTCGCTAAAGATATTCATATGCCTCTTCTGCTAATAATATTGTTCTCCATTGCAAGTGCAGCCCTTATGAGGGCATGAACAGCAGTTTTCCTGGTGGGTCATGATGCTTTATTGCTTGGCCCTCCAAGATGATCTAGCTGTTGATTAATGAGGCAGAGAAAAACACAATAGGGGAACTGTACATACTACCTTCACTGTGCAGAAGGGTGGTGATCCACTCATTGTTTACTGTGGGAGCAGAAGTCAGATATTGAGAAATTGGATTGCAGAGTGATTTAGGAGGCATTTTTTAACAGTGCCAGCTGATGATGTGTATCGGTATAGGTGTGCACAACTCTCTGACGTACAAGATTACATTCTGAGGGTGGATCAGAGGGGTGTCCACACAGTGACCTCATTTACAAGGGCACAAGTCATTTACCTTGTTATAACAAGTTATACAAAAACAAACAAACAAAACACAAAATCACACATTTGCTTTCATTTTCCTCCCTTCTAATTGTGCTGACCAGGCTATAAACATAGCAACTTATCAGGTTGTTGGTCCAGGAGGTTGGCAGGTGGTTAGGAGGGGCAAATCGGGTGCCTCATCACTCGGTGTTCTCCAGCATATCACCTCCACAAACCATATAAAAACTACAAACAGGTAGCTGCCTCTGTTGCCAAAATCAAACAAAGGGGCAGAGAACACTGCAGAGCAGGACACTAGCACAACAAAACTCCCCCAAAACAGGAACCAAAACAAAAAAATCAAAAAGGAAATCCAAAACACTTCTGATCATAGGAGACTCCATAATTTGTGGAGTTGATACCAATCTCTAGCCAGAGGAAAAGGTCAGATGTCTCCCAGGTACTGCAGCATGGAGAGACACTGACTGCATTGCTAAAATTGTACAGGAAGCAGGAGAAAACATTGACATCCTGGTACACACAGGGACTAATGATCTCACAAGCTGGTCAGTTGTGGAAACCAAGGAACACTTGACCAGTCTGGGTGACAAACTATCATTCATTTCATCCAGTATCTCCTCCTCTGAGATTCTGCCAGTCTGGGAGAGGGAGCAGACAGACAAAAGGTCAGAGAAGGGGAGATAAGGGAGCTAAACATGTGGCTCAAGGGCTGGTGCCAGGAAAAAGGACAAACATTTGTAGGTAACTGGCAACACTTTGGGAAGCAAAAGTTCTTTAAATTCGATGCATCTGACTAAGGAGGGAGTCAATGCATTGGGGCAGAAGTTTGACATCTTTGCAGAATATTTAAACTAGCAAATGGGGAGGGGGTACAGCACCTGATACGTCGAATGGGAAGAACACCCCTACCCCCTCAGCTAGTGATCAAACAGGAGTTCAGCATGTTTGTAGTTCATTTGCATCACCAGGTAAGGAAAAAGGTCCAGCTCCCCATACGAGGCACAGAGGAAATGCCAGACCTCACCCAACAAGTAACACATTGAAATCTGGCCAGTGGAAAGTCATGTACACAAACACTTGCAGTCTTGGGAACAAGATCCCAGACCTGCAGGCAATAGTGACAGAGGCTAAACTGGACACAGTAGCCATTAACGAGACATGGTTCGCCAGTAACCACACTTGGGAGACTTCAGTACCCGGCTATGTACCGTTCAGAAGAGACTGAGGTGCAAGAAGTGGGGTGGTGGAGTGGCCCTTTATGTCAATGAAAATATCAAAGCTACAGAAATTCAGAATACACATAAGGAGCCAGAACTGTGGGTCACCCTGGAAATAGGAAATGGGACAGCCATACGAACTGGGGTTGTGTGCAGGCCTCCAGACCAGGGGGAGGACATAGACACATTACTGTTAGAAGATATGCAAAACATGACAGCTAAAGGGGAGGTTCTAATAATGGGAGACTTCAGCATGCCAGACACAGATTGATCAATACCAGCAGGAACATCTGCCGGAACTAGATACATAGTGAATTACCTACAGGGGGAGAGCCTCAAACAACTGGTACAACAACCCACAAGAGACAGGGCTATTCTAGATCTAGTACCGACTAACAGGGAAAGGATCACAGATCTCATAGAAACATAGATTTTGATGGCAGATAAGGACCGCTTGGTCCACCCAGTCTTCCCATTTCCATACCTAATGGATAAGCTGCAGATCCTAGTTAACCAGCAGCTTACTTCTTCCTACCTCCACCCCCTAGAATTGCCTTATGACTGTCCCATGCATGTTTGAATTCCACCACTGTTTTTGACTCCACAACCTCCTCCGGAGGGCCATTCCATGCATCCACAACCCTCTCTGTGAAAAAATACTTCCTTAAATTACCTCTGAGCCGCCCCCCTTCTATCTTCAAATTGTGCCCCCTTGTTCTTGCTCACCTCTTTTTGAAAATGCTACCCTCTTGGACTTTGTTGATTCCCTTGAGATACTTGAAAGTTTATATCATGTCCCCCCTCTCCCTCCTTTCCTCGAGGCTATACATATTCAGCTCCTTAAGTCTCTGTTCATATGTCTTCCAGTGCAGACCCTGCACCATTTTAGTTGCCCTCCTCTGGACAGCCTCCATCCTGTCTATGTCCTTGCAGAGATTGGGTCTCCAGAACTGCACGCAGTACTCCAGATGGGGTCTCACTCCAGGTAGAAGGTCACCTGAGGGCCAGTGACCATCACATGGTATGGTTCAATTTGGCCACTAGAACTAAATCATCCCATTCCAAGGCAAAAATATGGGACTTCAGAACAGCTGACTTTGATAAGATGTCCAAAAGAGTTAAGCTAGCCCTGGCAAAAAGAAATACAGGTGAGGGGGTACAGTCAAAGTGGACAAGCATTAAGGATGCAATACTTGAAGCAACATCCCATTGTGTTAGAGAGAAAAGGAAAGGCATAAGAAGGAACCACTTTGGTTCTTAAAAACAGTAGCAGAAAAGGTCAGAGCCAAAAGGATGGTCTTCAGGAAATATAAGGGAACGCAGCAGAATGAAGATAGGGAGGTATACCAAACTTTCCGAAGGGAAGCAGGAAAGGCAGTAAGGCAGGCAAAGGCCCAAACCGAGGAAACAGTAGCACAAACAGTAAAAGAAAATGACAAGACTTTCTGCTATGTCACTGGACCTCTCTGCTGGGACTAAAGAAGAAGAACTTTTGTACTTGGACCTTTAATTTATGGTAAAAAAAACTAACAAACAAAACAAAAAAAAAGTGTGTGTTTGTCTGGGTTAACTGAACTGAATGGGTATCTGAACAGTTATCTAGGTGTAAATCTCAGGTGATTGAAAGGACTTAATAGCTGTGAGGTTTACATTACTTGTAGAAAGATCTAGTAAGTAGGGAGAGTGGCTTAGCTAGAAGGAAGCTACATTTAAAGACTGCCTTAGAAAGATTCTGCTAATAGCTTGGCAGAAGACACCAGGAGAAAGGACTGCTGTGTGACTGAACTTCTGTACTGTGACTATATTGCCCTCCTTCCCTCCCCTCCACCCCTCCCCCCGCCAAAGCTAGTTTTATTTTTATAGGCACAGGATTTGACTGACAACAGGAACTTCCTGCTTGGGAGGAGGAAGTGAGTGATCACAGAACCACCAAAGACCCACCATCCTAGAAGGGCAAGAGTAACTCTCCAGTCCCATCTAGCTGCTGGAGGTCTGCCTCTGAGCAAGTAAGTGGTCTACTGAGAAATATAGGATATTCCTGTCTCAGAATAGGACAATCAGGAGCTTAAAGGGCACACAGGCAGAAAGTAAGGAGAGAGAGAAAAAAAACAGAGGAAAGAGTAAGGATTGCAAACAGTTAAGGGGCCAGAAATAAGACATGATTGGAGTGGTGCAGTGCAGTGGCTGTGGAGCAGCAGTCTTCCGGGAGACATTCTGGAGGATGCAGTGTTGTCCCATCTGCAGGCACCTCTCTGGGCTGAGGGAGGAGGTTGCTCATCTCCAGGCTGAGTTGGCCAGGATTTGTGGGACCTCCTCTTCCATCGAGGGACCACCAGTGCCACTGCTGTTGCCTCAGAGGTTGCCAAGAAAGAGGAGCAGTTGGACCACAGTGGGCTCAGGGAGGGTGAGGGTGGTGGAACAGAGGCACATCCCTCCAGTTGTACCTCTCCACAATTCCTATGCCATTCTGGCAAAGTGTGATTCCTCTATGTAGGCACCCACAGTGGAGACCAAGGAGGATGCTGGGAACCTCCAGAAAGGAGACCCACAGGAGGGTGGCAGGGAACCCTGCAGGGGAAGAAAACAACTCCTGGTGGGGGACTCCATTGTTAGGAAGGTAGAACTGGGAGAGGAAGGGGAGAGGGAGGTAAGGTGCCTGCCTGGCGCCATGGCTTGGAGGGACAGGGAGCGAATCCTTAGGATTGCCAGAGCAGCTGCAGAGGGAAGGGAGCTGGATGTCATTGTCCACCTAGGGACAAATGACCTGGCTAAGAAAGGGATTAGAGAAGTGCAGGAAGAGTTTGTGGAATTTTGGGGGGGCCTTAGTCATGTAGCACACATGGTAACCTTCTCGAAGGAGCTGCCCATCTATGGCATAGGAGAGGCTAGGGTATTCCACACCATGGTATTCAATCAGTGGTTGAAAAACTGGTGTGGAGCTCAGGGATTTGGCTTCACTGGGGACTGGGGGTCCACCTGGAGTGATGCAAGCCTATACTGGCATGATGGGCTGCATCTGTCTGGGAGGGAACCAGGATCCCTAGGTGATAGGTTTAAATGCTTCATTGGCAAGCTTTTTAAACTAGCCAAGGGAGGCACTGGAAAGGAGCAGGAAATCCTAGCCCCCCAAATAATCATGGTAGTAAGTGCGGCAAACACCAACATAGAGGTGTCAATAGGGAGAAGGGCAGGGGTAAATTAAGTGACAAAGAAGGACAGGGATGGGGCAAAAGGGAGTAAGGCCATCAGGAAATGGAGGGTAATGAGTACAAATGCCCGTAGTCTGGGCAACAAGCTCCCTGAGCTGATGGCCTTAATGGAAGAGGGATGCCTGGATATTGTAGCAGTCACAGAAACATGGTACACAGAGAACCATGACTGGGATGTTAACATACCGGGGTACATAACCTACAGGAGAGACAGGCAGGAGGAGTAGCTCTATGTAAAGGAAGGGATAAAAGCAACTGAACAAAAGAGTAAACTGGGAGGAGAGGAGGCACTGTGGGTCACCTTGGAGACTGGAAAGGGCACCACAATCCGCACAGGGGTTGTGTACAGACCCCCATGTCAGGGGGAGGTAATGGAATAGGATAGGATAGAAGGCATTCTTAGAATGGCAGAGAAAGGGGAGATACTGTTGATGGGAGACCTGAATATGCCAGATGTTAACTGGAGCACATTTGCTGCAGCCACATCCAAGAGCAGGGCCATTCCTGATGCCCTACAGGTGGCAGGCCTTAGACAGCTAGTTTCAGAACCCACTCATGAGGGAGCAATCTTAGACCTCATACTCTCAAACGGGGGCAGTGAGAGGATCTCAGATCTAGAAGTGGGTTGCCATTTGGGGACAAGTGACCATCAAACAGTGTGTGGTTCACATTACACTCAGCTACAGAGTCAAGCCATACAAAAGTGAGGGTACTGGACTTTAGGAGGGCTGACTTTGGCAAGATGGGAGAGTGCCTCAGAAAAGCACTAGCAAACAGGCTAGAAGGTGGTGTGGACTAACAATGTGGAATCATCAAAACTGCCATCACAGAGGCAACAAGCCTTTGTGTAAAGCAAATAAACAAATCAAAATGAAAGAAAAAGCCACTATGGTTCTCAAAAGAGGTGGTTGTGAAAGTCAGGAAGAAAAAGATAGCATTCCAGAAGTATAAGGAAACACAGAAGGAGCAGGACAGAGAGCTGTACCAGTTAAGGCAGAAGGAGGCAGGGAGGGAAGTCAGAATAGCAAAGGCCCAAGCTGAGGATAAGATAGCCAACTCAGTTAAGAAGGGGGTAAAACCTCTTATAGGTACATCAGCGAGCTTAGAAAGACAAAGGGAGGGATAGTGAGGCTGAATAGAATGAACGGTGGGTGGGTAGAGGGGGACAGTGAAAAAGCAGGGATACTGAATGAATATTTCTGCTCAGTATTCACAAAAGAGGAGGGGGTAGTGCCTAATCCAATTAACAGAAGCATTCTTGATAGGGGGTCGATCCCAGTCCTTTCACAGAAGAAAGGGTTCTGCAAGAACTCCTAAAACTGAAGGTGACAAAGCAATGGGTCCTGATGGAATTCACCCCAGAATTCTAAAAGAATTAAGGAGGAACTACTCAAACCTCTGGCTACTCTTTTTAATAAATCATGGGAGGATGGTGTGATACCCGAGGACTGGAGAAAGGTAGATGTGATTCCCCTTCACAAAAGTGGGACCAAGACAGAGGCAGGAAACTGCAGACCTGTCAGTCTGACCTCTGTGGTAGGGAAAGTGATGGAGTCACTTCTGAAGGAAAGAATAGTTGAGTACTTAGAGGCCAATGGAGCACAGGACCCAAGGCAGCATGGGTTCACAGTGGGAAGGTCATGTCAGACGAATCTAATACATTTCTTTGACTGGGTGACCAAAGTAGTAGACCAGGGAGGGGCTGTGGACATGGCCTACCTAGACTTTAGCAAGGCATTTGACACAGTCCCACACAAAGATTAATAGTCAAATTAACCAGCCTGGGAGTGGGTCCCAGGGTGGTAGCCTGGTAAAACATTGGCTGCACAACAGGACACAGAAGGTAATTGTAAATGGAGTCTACTCTGAAAAAAGAGGGGTTACTAGTGGGGTACTGCAGGGTTCAGTATTGGGTCCAGTCCTTTTTAATGTCTTCATCAGTGACATTGCAGAGGGACTGGAAGGAACAGTATGCCTTTTTGCAGATGACAAAAAGATCTGCAACAGGGTTGATACACAAGGAGGCGTGGAAAGGATGAAAAGGGACTTGGCAAGGTTGGAGGAATGGTCTGAAGTATGGCAGCTAGGATTCAATACAAAGAAGTGCAAAATAATGCACCTGGGAAACAAGAACCCAGGGGAAGAATACACAATGGGTGGGAGGTAGTAACAACAACCAAAAAGGAAAGGGACCTGGGATAATCATATCAGATGACCTTAAGGTTAGCAAGCAATGTGAGAAGGCAGTAGGGAGGCTGGGGTATACTGGGATGTATAGGGAGAGGCATCAGCAGCAGAAAACAGGAAGTTGTTATCCTTCTGTAAAGACAGTTGGTGAGACCCCATCTGGAGTACTGTGTCCAGTTCTGGAGACCCCATCTCTGCAAGGACATAGACAGGATAGAGGCAGTCCAGAGGAGGGCAACTAAAATGATGCAGGGTCTGCAAGAGAAGCCGTATGAGGAGAGACTAAAGGAGCTTAATATGTATACCCTTGAGGGAAGAAGGAGAGGGGGGACATGATAGAAACTTTTAAGTACCTAAGTGGAATCAACAAAGTCCAAGAGGGCAGCATCTTTCAGAAAAGAGACTTGCAAGAACAAGGGACACAATTTAAAGATAGAAGGAGGGCAGTTCTAGGGCAATGTGAGGAAGTATTATTTCACAGAGAGGGTAGTGGATGCATGGGACAGCCTTCCTGAGGAGGTTGTGGGGTCTAAAACTATGGGAGAATTCAAGAATGCATGGGCCGACATAAGGCAATTCTTGTGGGGGGTAGGAAGAAATAGGCTATTGGTTAACTAGGATCTGCAGCCTATCCTGTAGGTAGGGAAATGGGCAGACTAGATGGGCCAAGCGGTCCTCCTCTGCCATCAAAGTCTATGTTTCTATAGATATGTTAGTGAAAGGAGAAAGTCCTGAGGGGGCATTGCTAAGATCAGAGGGGATAAGGGGGCATGTGAGGAGGACCATGTAAAAGCATCTATCTAGATACTTCTGCTCAATATTTACTCAGGAGAAGGTAGGTGAGGTCTCACAGCTCAGCACTGTGGACACAGGGGAGGAGGAGGAGGGTGCACTAGTCCCTTCAAAAAAGAAAGGGTCCTACAAGAACTCGATTAGCTCAGGGTGGACAAGGCAATGGGACCTGATAGCATACATCCCAGGGTACTAAAGGAGCTAATGGTAGAACTAGCAGAGCTATTATCAAAACTGTTTAGTGAGTCTCTGAGCCCAGGAGAGGTCCCAGAAGACTGGAAAAGGGCTCATTTGATCCTGCTCCACACAGTGATAGCAGGGAGGAAGCAGGGAACTACAGACCAGTCAGTCTTACCTCAGTAGTGGGCAAGATTATGTAGGCACTCCTTATGGAAAGGATAGTGCAACACCTGGAATCTATAGGGGCACAGGATCCAAGACAGCATGGATTTACAACAGGAAGGTCCTGCCAAATTAATGTCATAGATTTCTTTGACTGGGTAACCAGAGTTGTTGACCAAGAGGGAGCAGCTGATGTCACCTAACTTGACTTCAGCAAAGTTTTTGATACTGCTCCACAAAGAAGATTGATTAATAAGCTGGGTAGGCTCAGGGTGGGTCAGAAGTTGGTCAACTGGCAAACTGGTTGACGGGCAGAAAACAGAGAGTGGTGGTAAACGGTATACAGTCTGAAAAGATGCAAGTCACAAGTGGGGTACCTCAGGGATCAGTATCCTGGGGCCAGTCCTCTTCAATATCTCCATCAGTGACATTGCAGATGGACTGGAGGTTAAGGTTTGTCTGTTTGCAGATGACATCAAGATCTGCAACAGAGTAGATGATCCAGATGGGGTGGGCAGAATGAGAAGAGATCTGGATAAATTGGCAAAATGGTCAGAAGAGTGGCAACTGGGGTTTAACACAAAGAAGTGCATGATCATACACATAGGGAAGAGAAACCCTGAAGCCACCTATAGGTTGGGAACAGAGTTGCTGACAGTCACAAGGGAAGAAAGAGACTTGGGCATGATCATCACAGATGACCTGAAATCATCCAAGCAGACCACTAAAGCAGTAGGTAAGGCTAGGGAGATGTTGGGGTGTATTAGTAGGGGTATCACAATTCATAAGAGAGAGGCAATAATCCATCTTTACAAGACACTGGTTAGGCCCCATCTGGAGTATTGCATGTAGTACTGGAGGCCACACCTTCACGAGGACATTAACCAAATTGAGGCAGTCCAGAGAAGGATAACTGAAATGGTACTGGGACTGCATCAGAAAACATATGAGGACAGACTAACGGAGCTCAATATGTATACCCTAGAGCAAAGGTGAGATAGAGGTGATATGATCAAAGTATTCAAACACCTTAAGGGCATTAACAAGGTGAAAGAGTCAAACATGTTTCAATGTAAGACAAATAGCAGGACAAGAGGACACAGCATGAGATTAGAGGGAGGCCGGTTAAAGGGTAATGTGAGGAAGTTCTTTTTCACAGAAAGGGTAGTGGATGCATGGAACGGCCTACCTCAGAAGTGGTGGATATGAATACCATGCAGGGCTTCAAACAGGCATGGGATAGGCATAAGGGAGCAATACAGATGAGTATGAATAGATAGGCCATTGACAGAGCAAAGACAGATGGCACATTCATAAGGTAGAAAAAAGAAATGGGCAGACTGTATGGGCCTTGCAGTCCTTATCTGCCATCAACTTCTGTGTTTCTCTGTTTCTATGATAATTCTCTTCATGAGACCATAAGCACATATATGGCCCAAGGCAGTACTAAGGACAGGGTATGGATGGGGGGGCATTCAAAAGAAGGCAGGCTAGATGCAGGGGGTTCACATGGAAAAAGAAAGCCTTATTTGTGGATTAACAAGAGAGCATGAGCTTTGGAATTGAACCAGACTGGTACTTTGCTGTGTGACCCTGAGCAAGTCATTAAACTTCCTTGTGCTCCCAGGCCACACCTTTAAACAAGCTTTCAGCATAATGTGTCTCTCCTGATTAACAAAAAACAAGATTTAGAGCATCACATAACCACTAGATCATCAGGTATTTGAAATAGTGTACAGTACTGCGGTTTGCCAAAGAGAAAGTCAGCTGGATTGCAAAACACTGTCAGCAAGTTAAAGTAAACAAAACAAACAATATCATAGCGTAATATGTGTACTGATCAAAATAATCCATGAGTTAACACATGGTGTTGATCATTCTGGTACAACAATTCAAAACAAAGAGGCAAAGAAGAACTGGTTAGCAGTGTAAGAATATATGTGGGTCTCTGGCTCAGATGTTGGTACATGACTCATCACTTAACACACTTGGCAGACATCTTGGGGAGAAACCAAGGCTGTTTTCTGAAAATAAAAGGCTGGTGTTTACAGTTTTGAAAAGCTATGAAACTGCATTTATGTTATTTACATAAATGCAGTTTTAGCAGAAATGTAAATGGCAGCCTTTTATTTACCTTGCTATGAACCAGATTTTGGAGTTTGCAGTTTTAAAACACTATTTGTTTAGGTACCCTTTAAATATCCTAAATTGTATGTTGTGGTGGTGAATAGATCCCACGAGTATACACACACACACACACACACACACACATATATATATATATACATATATATATATATATTTTACTTATTTGACAGACTTTAGGATTACAACCTTTGAGTCGGGCACTCATTTACAAAGGCTCTGTGTCAGAAAAAAACAAATACAAGCACTTAATACATATAGACATAGAATGGCAGCTAAAGATTACAATTATTTCAGTTATACAATATTGCAGAACAAGGATCAGCTATACACTGTATTGAACGTGTTACTGAGAGCTGTATTTTACAGTTTTCAAGAGAATAATAAGTTTGCTGATAGAAGGAGGGAGTAACAGATTTGATATGTACAGTGAAGTAGAGAATTAGACAGACATCTTGTGAGTGCAGCCAAAGGAGGCATTGTAATAGGTAATGTTTGGTAGCCCTATTGGTAGGAACTCAGTGGCAGGGTGGTCTCATAAGATGATAGATGACCTAGCACTAGCTGGTATGTTGGCAGCACCATGAGTCGAGAATGTGCTCTTCGAGAGCTGACTTGAAAGGTCCTAATCTGGAGATGGAGGAGACATTGGAGGGGAGTTCATTGTACCAAACTGGGGCCCTGTGTGGGAATGACCTTTCGGCTAAGGAGGTTCTAACCCTCAGGATAGACCACACCTGTTGGTTGGCAGTCCGGGTGTTCACCGAGGTGTGGGAGGACAGGAGAGAGGCAGAAGCCCCCAAGGTGGTAAGCCCCAAGTATAATTTCTTTGTGAGGAGACATGTTTGATAAAATAGCCTTTCATCCAGGGTGAGGAGATTTGTCTGGGCATATAGGGTACAAGTATGGGTATGCTTGTCTGCCCCAGTACGGAGTCTGCACACTTTGTTTATGGCACGGTGGATTTTGTTAAGGGCCGTGTGGTCAGCAGCTGACTGGATAGTGAGCCCATAATTGACTAGGGAGAGGACTGAGGAGGTGACAGCCAGATTACGGGCTTCTGGAGGTAGGCAATCCTTGTGCCAATACAATTGGCCTATACGGACATTTATGGCAAATGACAGACTGTCAATGTGTGAATGGAATGAGAGGCTAGACTCAAATGTAAGGCCCAGGTATTTATATGTATGGACCTGTTTTAGAGGAAAGAGAGAGTGGGAGAAGATGGTTAGCTGTGCATTCTTGGCCTTATTCTGTCGGTGGGCAAAGAGCATGGTCTTTGACTTATTTACATTGACCACACTTCTTTGATCATTGAACCAATTTTCAGTCTGGTTAAATGCGTGTTGGAGGGAGGACTGCAATACTGTGGGATCTGGGTTCGAGGTAAAAAGAACTGCATCGTCCGCATACAGTAGTAGGTTGCCAGAGCAGGAATTAGGCAAGGTATTTAGGTACATGCTAAATAATAGAGGGCTGAGGATGGAGCCCTGGGGAACCCTAGAGCAGACTGGCAGGGTGGTTGAGAGGGTGTTGTTTATTTTGACACATTGTGATTTAGCTGTGAGGTAACTGGTAAACCAGGAGACGGGTCCTTGGGACAGAACTATGTGGCAGAGTGTGCTTAAGAGTAAGGTGTGGGAGACTGTATCAAAGGCCTTTGACAGGTCGATGAAGACAGCTCCAGCTAGGTGTTTTCTATCCAGGGCAGAGTGAATAAAATTGGAGAACTCAGTGAGAGCCGTAGTTGTACTGTGTCCAGATGTGAAGCCATACCGCTACCTGCAAAGTAGGTTATCAGCAAGCAGGTACTCAGTGAGTTGGGTGGCTATAATTTTTTTTTGAGGGCTTTCAAGAGTGGTGGGAGAATGGATATGGGATGGTCATAGTTATTGAGGGAGGTGCTGTCACCACTCTTCAGTATTGGGGTGACTTTGGCAGTCTTCCAGGCTGCCAGAAACTGCCCCAGACTTAGGGAGTGGTTAATGAAGTCAGTCAGTGGGGAGAGGACTGTATCTAGCACTAAATGTAGGATTCTTATAGCAAAAGAATTTTGCAATAGCAAGAGCCACTGAGTGCTTTAATGAGATAAGGCCTAGCCTCATTCATAGAGATCACCCTGAGATGGAAGGGGGGATGCTGGGTGCTAGGGGGTGGGATTGCAGGAGTGGTGTTGAAGAAGTTATTTGAGAGTATTGTACTAAGGTCAAAGAATGATGAGTTGAGGAAGTTGGCAATGGCCAGCGGGTTGGTGGTAGGGACATTGTTGACAGTTAGTAGGGGGGATCCCAGATTTGCTATTGAGTTCCTTGATATTGTACCAGAACAACTGAGCATTCCCCCAGGAGGAGGCAAGGGTCATTTTGCAGTAGCCCGATTTGGCCTGTTTTATGGCCCAAGTGCATCTGTTAGAAGCCACTTTATAGGCTTGCCTGTTCACCTGGTTGCCGGGTGTGACTGCTTTATGCCAGAGATCATCTCTGTGCTTTAGCTGTTGGAGCAGCGTAGACGTGATCCAGAGGGCATTACGTTTCTTGGGTTGCACTTTTGCTAGTGGGGCATAGATGTCACATGCTTTATTAAAAGTACAGGTGAAATTAGCAAGGGCTTCATCTATAGTAGGGGCCCAAGAGATGGGGGACCAGTCCCACAGAGTTAAGTATTTTCTTAGTTTTGTGAGGCTTCTGGGTCAGAGACGCCACTGGGCAATATAGTTTGATTTGGGTTTCTGCTGAAGACATGACCAGGAAAAGAGGATGGGTGCATGATCACTTAGGGATTCCGGAAGGACCACCAGGTCAGAGATTCTGTGGGGACAGTTGGTGAGGAGAAGGTCGATCAGGGTGCTACAGCCGTTAGTGGGGTTCACTCTGGTTGGTTGGCTGACCAGCTTGGTCAGGTCTAGTGCAGCGAAGGTGTCCTTGGCATGGGAAGCTGAAATGGCAAGCCAGTTCACTTTAAAGTATCCAACTATGATGTGTTCCATTTTACGGGGGGGGGGCAGAGATGTAGTTAGCAAAGGATTGTATAGCAGGAGCTTGGTTTCTTGGGGGAACTTATGTGACAGTAAGAGTTACAAGGGATCTGGGGGGGTATCTGGAATAAGTTTTAATGATAAGGTTTGGGCACCATGGTCTAGTGGAAGTGTTGGAAGGGCATGGCATATCATGGAGCCACAGATGTACACAGCACACCCCCACCATGTTTGCCCACTTGGTTGACTCTGTGAAGGTTGAAGCCATGGAGGGTGACCAGGGAGTCAGGTGTTTTTTTGGATAGCCAGGTTTCTGTGAGGGCTAGCACATCTGGCTGATGTTGCAGTATCCAGCAATGGAGACCCGCCGTGTTTTTGGGTAAGCTGCAAATGTTCATTGCAGCTATTCTAAGCCCGTGGTGCAAGAGGCTAGGGCTGGGTGAGATGGGGCCCAGGTTAGGATGAACATTTCCTGAAATTAGTAGGAGTATGGCAAAGACTCTGAGGAGAGCAAAAGATTGTTGCCTTATTGTTAAGGATAGCTGCTGCCTAGATATAGTGTGGTTAGTACATGGAATGGCCAGGGTGATAAGGGTTGGAAGGGATAGCAATGATATCCAGCATAGAGGCTGATGGTGGCACATGACTGCAGGGAGATATGTGAGGGGGGATGGAAGATGCATGACAGGCAGTGGCAGTGTGGGTGGCAGTCAGTGATGATTCATGGGGGTGGAAGTTGCGGGTAGAAGGCCATTGAGGGGAGGGCTGAGGGATCCAAGAAGTAGGATAGTAGGAGCAATCAGTAATTGCCTGGGTGGTCCACATGACAATGGGAGCCCAGCAGATGGTGATAAGGGGTCAGTGGCCCAGTGTCGGTATAAGAGGGGGCACTCCGATACCCATAATTGTGGTGGTCTCTATAGCACAGCAGTAGGGTATGGACTATGGTTTGTTAGGGTGTAGTAATTTGCTTTAGGTAAGAAGGACCCAGGATGAGAAGTGTTAGTGGAGAGCAGTGGGAAGAGGAATGCAACCTCCAAGAGTTATTACCCTCTAGTGGCTTTGCAGTATAATTTGCAAATGGAGAAAAAACAGTGTTAATGCAACAGTTAAGGTTGTTCCACAGTGACAAAAGCACAGAAATTTGAAGTTAGGGTTTTCAGCCCTAACTCCATGTTCCCCCCATCCACACACACCCACACCCACACACACCACACATATCACACATATAAACACGGGACATGTTTCAGCAACTGTATCACTTTTACTGTCATCCCAGTGTCTTGGGGGTACACCCACGTGCTGTGCATAGAAACATAGAAACATAGAAAACATAGAATTTGACGGCAGATAAGGACTGCTTGGTCCACCTAGTCTGCCCATTTTCCTACCTAACAGATAAGCTGCAGATCCTAGTTAACCAACAGCTTACTTCCTGTTACCCACCCCTAGGACTGCCTTATGCCTGTCCCATGCATTCTTGAAGTCCCCCACTGTTCTTGACTCCATGACCTCCTCAGGGAGGCTGTTCCATGCATCCACAACCCTCTCAGTGAAAAAATACTTCCTCACATTACCCGAGCCATCCCCCCTCTATCTTCAAATTGTGCCCCCTTGTTCTTGCACATCTCTTTTTCTGGAAGATGCTACCCTCTTGGACTTTGTTAATTCCCTTGAGGTACTTAAAAGTTTCTATCATGTCCCCTCTCTCCCTTCTTTCCTCAAGCGTATACATATTAAGCTCCTTTAGTCTTTCTTCGTATGTCTTCTGGTGCAGACCCTGCACCATTTTGGTTGCCCTCTTCTGGACAGCCTCCACTCTGTCTATGTCTTTGCAGAGATGGGGTCTCCAGAACTGCACACAGTACTCCAGATGGGGTCTCACCAACTGTCTGTACAGAGGGATAACAACTTCTTGTTTTCTACTATTGATGCCTCTTCCTATGCATCCCAGTATCCCTCCAGCCTTCCTTACTGCCTTCTCACATTGCTTGCCCACCTTTAGGCTATCTGATATAATTACCCCCCAGGTCCCTTTCTATTTTTACTGTTGTATCTCACCCCACACTGTGTATGCTTCCCCTGGGTTTTTGTTTCCCATGTGCATTATCTTGCACTTCTTTGCATTGAATCTGAGCTGCCATACATTTGACCATTCCTCCAACCTTGCCAAGTCCCTTCTCATCCTTTCCACTCCATCTTGTGTATCAACCCCTATTGCAGATCTTTGTGTCATCTGCAAATCCATGTAAGATGGCCACTGCATATATTGTATACCTTCATGCAAATGCTAGCACAATATCCAACAACTTGTGATATAATTGCATGGTGAGTTTGTCCCTGTTCTTTGTTACCTCCTTTGAGATAGAATAACATTCTACATATGTTTCTGTGCAACTACAGCGTTTCACATACCTAGCCTCACATTCCTGTATCAGAATAATGCAACATAATTAACAGTATGTGTCACTGTCCCATATGTTGCAGTGCAACTTTATGCTTGTTCAGATACTGTGCTGCTGCCTCTACATTAAGAAATAACTAGCACACAATATATACGAGATACCGTAGATATTTGACAGTTCAAGTACAAGGTGTCTGCATCCTGTGGTCCCATTCCCATATCAACATAATGCAACACAATACATATTATAAGTCACACAACCTAGAGTTTAATATCACAACAGTGTAGAGCATGAATACCATGACTCATATTGTGTAGTAATTTGTCAATATACATATGTTAGTGTGTAATTCGAAACGCCCTTTTTTTTTACTGTAAGATATGGACAAACCAACACATGGCTACTGTTTGAATATGTTGATATGGAACTAGGACAGCAGTGACACACGTACAGATATGAATAGTTCATTCAGCGGATTGTGAAATACTATGCAACACCGAACTATCAATATATGGATAAGACTGCACCATACAAAGCACATTGCAGTACTACCTACACATTGATATTACAGAACAGAGTGTGTGTGATGTAGGAAACAACATTCATAATCCAGCTAGTCATCACACAAGTTTGTACACATGAGGTTTGAAAGTTGTAGTTATTCACATTTCAGTTATTTGTGTGCATAGAGCAAGTACAAGACTGTAGATACATAATCACACGACTGTATAATACTTCACACCCTGTGTTTTTCGTGCATTCATCAACACATTACAGCAGCCTCTGTATGTTACAGTCACAGTGTATTTTTTTTTACATCCTGTGTTGCAACTCATCCATACATTGAAATACGTGCACATCTTTATAAATATAGTAGATTGATGGTACCATGATTCAGTTCATGATCAACTTATGTGCAGCCCCACCAAAATAGTATGAAACTGTCATGGTCATCCTACATATAACAATTGCTATGAATACAATACATTTCACAGCGTGTGGGTGTACCTTCCCAAGACTCTGGGATGGCAGCAGAAGTGATACAGCTGCTGAAACATGATGATGGATGCCTCTTGTGATATGCTTGCAGAGTTCATAGAAACATAGAAACATAGAAGTTGACGGCACATAAGGACCGCAAGGCCCATCCAGTCTGCATTTCTTTTTCTACCTTATAAATGTGCCATCGGCCTTTGCTCTGTCAGTGACCTATCTATTCGTAGTCATTTGTATTGCTCCCTTATGCCTATCCCATGTCTGTTTGAAGCCCTGCACTGTATTCATAGCCACCACTTCTTGTGGTAAGCCATTCCATGCATCTACCACCCTTTCTGTGAAAAAGAATTTCACATTCCCCTTAATCGGCCTCCCTAATCTCATGCTGTGTCCTCTTGTCCTGCTATTTTTCTTATATTTAAACATGTTAGACTCTTTCACCTTGTTTATGCCCTTAAGGTGTTTAAATGTCTCGATCATATCACCTCTCTCCCTCCTTTGCTCAAGGGTATACATATTGAGCTCCTTAATCTGTCCTCATATGTCTTCTGATGCAGTCCCTGCACCATTTTGTTGCCCTTTCTGGACTGCCTCAATTTGTTAATGTCCTTGTGAAGGTGTGACCTCCAATACTGCACGCAGTACTCCAGATGGGGCCTAACCAATGTCTTGTACAGAGGGATTATTACCTCCTCTTACGACTTGTGATACCCTACTAATACACCCTAACACCCCCTAGCCTTACCTACTGCTTTAGAGGTCTGCTTGGATGATTTTAGGTCATCAGTGATGATGATGCCCAAGTCTCTTCTTCCTTTGTGACTGCTAGCAACTCCCTCCCAGCCTATAAGTGGCTTCAGGTTTCTCTTCCCTATGTGCATGACTTTGCACTTCTTTGCATTAAATCCCAGTTGCCACTCTTCTGACCATTCTGCTAGTTTATCCAGATCTCTTCTCATTCTGCCCACCCCATCTGGATCATCTACTCTGTTGCAGATCTTGGTGTCATCTGTAAACAGACAAGCCTTACCCTCTAGTCCATCTGCGAGGTCACTAATGAAGATGTTGAATAGGACTGGCCCCAGGACTGATCCCTGAGGTACCCCACTTGTGACTTGCATCTCTTCTGACTGTATACCATTTACCACCACTCTCTGTTTTCTGCCAGTCAACCAGTTTGCCACCCAGTTGACCAACTTCTGACCCACCCCAGCCTACCTAGCTTATTTATCAATCTTCTATGGAACAGTGTCAAAAGCTTTGCTGAAGTCAAGGTAGGCGACATCAACTGCTCCCCTTGGTCCACCACTCTGGTTACCCAGTCAAAGAAATCTATGAGATTAGTTTGACAGGACCTTCCTTTTGTAAACCCATGCTGTCTTGGATCCTGTGCCCCTATGGATTCCAGGTGTTGCACTATCCTTTCCTTAAGGAGTGCCTCCATAATCTTGCCCACTACTGAGGTAAGACTGACCAGTCTGTAGTTCCCCGCCTCCTCCCTGCTACCACTCTTGTGGAGTGGGATCACATGAGCCCTTCTCCATTCTCCATTCTCCAGTTCTGTACTCTTTCTGTAACCTTATAGTGTGTTTTTGATTGGTTGTGTTGCCTTGTACTGTCCTGTGCTTGTATGAGTGGTGTGTGGGTGTTGATGCAGGAGGGGGATGCAGAATTAGGGTTGAAAATCTTAACCCTGAATGTCCTCACTTTTGTCATTGTGGAACAACCCTAACTGTTGCATTAATGAAGTTTTTTGCAATGAATTTCCTTACTTTTTGTGAAAACAGTGTAAAATATTTTAATCTTAATCTTTTACCTGTGACAGAAAGTAAAATGTGACTCATCATAAATTTAACATGCAGTAAATACAGTACTTTTCTTCATGGTGTTTCACAACTATGAGGTGCCTTTCAGTTGGCTTGCCTCCCCCTCTCAACCAAGTGCAATAACTCTGTCTTAAAACAAAACATGTGTTACCGCTTATGATCATTCATTTGTTCACCTATGCTTGCTGAAGTTCTGCAATCACATTCACATTACCCTCATAGTGTGTCACAAACTCAAACACACACACATCTGAAAGCACACTGTTTCTTTAAATTCACCTTGCCTACTTATCACATATTGCAAATAACTAGTAGATTCTGGTAACTATGGGCCAGATATTCAAAACTTTGCGCTAGGCGCAAACTTTGCACAGTATTAGTGCCGGGTTAGTGTGGGTCTACTATATTCAAAAGGTCAAATAGTGCAGGCAAACTGCATTAGCAATGGACAAAATAATAGTGTATGCAAGGGGCAGACTGATGGTGCGTGTCAGCACAATGCAATATTCAGTGAATCGTGCCGCAGAGCAGTTTTGCTCTACTTAATTCTGGGCAAAGCAGCTTTGTGCGAATTCGTGGCTTTGTGTAACTTTTGCATGGCTTTGCATAACCATAACCAATAAGTATGACGCATAGTAATAAGCCAGACGTAGAGGAAACATGCTGCTCACTGATGGCACCACAATGATGCCATCATCTGTCACCGGTCCCAACCATGCCAGGCAATAAGTGGTGACCTGGCTCCCAGTGGACATCATGGCAATGTGGCTATACAGCACACACCTGCAGGACACCCTTCTGTGGACACCAACAGATACCAGCACACACACATGCAGCACTGTGGGCATGTAGGGTGTTGAGGGAAGGGTGTACAAGTGGTCAGGCTGCTCCACAGACTGGGTGCAGCCACAAGGCTGGGCAAGCCACGCACATGGACCAGTGTTGGGAATACCCCAACACCAGTGTGCCTGTCTGATCGTATGTGCCTCCCCAGCTACATACCGCACATCTGTACAGACACTACAGCACACACAGCCAACCATGTATATGTCACTGTGAGCATCCCATGCCAGTGGTGTAGCATCTGTGGGTCACATAATAGCATAACAGTAATGTCCACTGTCAGTAAACACCTGCAAGTTGGGCCTGTTACTGTGTACAGTGCAGTGGTCATCACTGCCCTACACATTGTAGGCATTGCTGTCTCCCTCACATTATTGTCTCCCTTGCTACTGTAGTGTCTGCTGTGCATTGCAGCATGAACTACAGTTGGACAGTTGCATGTAGCAACACCACCTGTGCCTGTGTTGTGCAGTCCTCTGGGGCACAATATGCTATGCTGGACTGTACAAATGTAGCCTACAGCTACCACCATGCAATCCCAGACTGAGCTACAGGTGAAGCTGTGGCAGACCCGGCCAGCCCCAGTACTTCCAGACTGACCTACAGGTGGAGCTGTGGGACCCTGCAATAGTTCAGATCCTGCATGCAAATCAGGTCATAATGAGATGCTAATCTGGATGTTTGCCCACAAACTACCTAAGTAGGCTAATTTGCATGTCACTTTTGAATATAGCAAAGTTTTGCCCTGGGCAAACGTGATAGTGCCAGGCAAATGGCTTAGTGCCATGCTAAACCTGCGCAAATGCGTTTGTACTGTGCAAATGTTTCGGAAATATTGTATATTTTGCACAATATCATTTCATATACGCTGCTGCTTGCAGCTTTACTGACTCCCTGCCTTTGCTAGCACACACACTGGCCACATAGTTCACCTCTACCTTCCTTCATGTTGCTGTCAACTTGGACGCTGTTATGGTTTGCACTTCCTGGTTGCTATAGTCAGAGCTGTCTCATTACCAGGCTATTTCTGCACTGCACTCCCAGCCCAGTTTGCCCAGCTTCCTTAGCATGCTATATTCAGCAGGTTTAGCACCAGGGCTATCCCTTTGGAATATAGCAGGCTATTGGGTCCGGGCTAATTTAGCATGCCGGGCAGTGCTAATTTAGCCCCGTGGCAAAGTTTTGAATTTCTGGCCCCATGGCTTCGTAATAATAACACATTCGTATTGTGCCTATATAATTTTTTTCAAAACAGTACTATCCTTCATATTTATAGCTAACAACTATTTTATCCTGACTAAATAGTACTACTAAGCAATGGTAAGATACATTGTTTTTTCACAATGTTATATGCATCTAAGAAAAAATACATCTTAAATTTATTTAAGAACAACACTAAAGTATAACTATATAATTATAACAAAATAGTTAACTATGACTATTTTCTTATTACAGTATTTTGCTAAATCAGATACATTTTATGTAAGTCTTATTTTGCAGCAACAGTATCAGTTTAAAAAGGACAGCCTTTTGAAACCACAGCTAAGTATAAATTGTGGCAACATAATACATATCGATCAGTACTGCAGACTCCATTACATATTCATTGTAAAGATAGCGGTAACATTCCGCACATCAATAACCACTATACTAGTATGCGCATCAATGCTTACATTTAGGCACACCAAGTATGCAAATACCATGGTACAGACATATTGTATCAGTTATCAATTAAACACAACAGTGCACTGTCACTGTATCAGACAGAGCTTAAGGAATATGGTGACAATTAGCAAGTTATTCCTGTACTCAAAATGCTGGGACAATATAAACATTTGACAATGCACAAGATATATGAAAAACTTAGCTGTTGTTTCAAAATCACATCCCTCATTATTTTAGAATTATTAATTGAACTGGAAAATTTATTTTCCGACTCCTCAAAAAAGGTGATCCTATAAAACAGCAGGAACATACTGACAGTTTGCATTGTGCTATAGACGTCCACAGCTATCACAAGTAACATTAAACAGTGGTTGTGAACATCAACATATTGATGCATATATACATCCACACACAACTATGCATATATACATCTGTGCATATGTGTGTGTGTGTGTGTGTGTGTGTATATATATATATATATATATATATATATATATATACACACACACACATAAATCATGAACAGCAAAAATGTTGCCAAGCACTTAATGTACTACAGTGACATTAAATAGCATAAATGCTTCAATAAAAAGTGTTAAAACAAGACATACGTAATATTTTTATAACAAAGTAATGGGATAACAATGAATGCAGCATCAGCATGCTTCTACTTAGCTCGGTCTCAGAAGTACATACATATTTACAACACTGAGTCATTTTTGGGATGTCTGCACAGTCATGTCCAGTGAATATATGACATTTCCATTTGAGGAAGATAACATACAGCCATCAATGGTGCTAGCATCACATATTAGTGTGAAGATATGACATTATCAAAGACAAAGCCACAGAGCAATAAAGAACCATATAACTATGACTGCCAAGACATAACTTACTTTCTAACATACAGATGCTATCCAGCTCCCTCAAGTCAGCTTGGAGGATTTTACTAAAGTCAGTCTGGTAAGTTAAATTGTCAAGATCAGTCACGTAGAGTGTAACAGGAAAAGACATAATAGTTTAACCTGTTATCAAGCTGCAAAAGTATTTACTATAAACGGATATCAGTTTGTCATGTCACTCAGTTGAAGTTGAGATATTTTAAAATGGTCTTCAACTGTCCATCACAATTTTGTATACAACAGTGCAATCAAGCAAAACTGTTGCATACAACAGGTTGCAAAAACACCTTGTTAATCAAGCAATAGCTGCCATGCTAAGCCTTGTTATTAATGAACCTGTCTCCGAGTCTTCACATGGAAACTGTCACAGTTCAGTTATCAAGTAAATTGCATGGAGTAGGTATTAGACAAGTGCAAAGTGAAGACAAATATATCCAGTCATTGTGAATTATCCAACTACATGTGTAAAAACATTACCTACTAACAGTCAAATAAGTACTTCCAGCACCCTCAAGTCTACTTCAACAGTATATGTGGCAGCCATGTTAGTAAGTATGTCTAGGTCACATATGTAGTACATAACAATAAAGGGTATGGCAGCTTTCACTGTTGGTAGTGCAGCAAAATGAGTGTTCTATGAACACAAACATGTGCCAAATGTTTCTCTATCAAAGACCATACAAACAATGACACTAGCATACTCTTTTTTCAGAATATAACAATCTCACTACTGATCACAACAAATGTAACATTTGGCATCACAACTGAAACAGACTCCGAAAAACTCTTAGGGCACTACTGTCATGCAATAAGAGATTCATAGATCCAGAGACATAGGCCCAGATATTCAGACTGTGCCAGGCTGTGGTACAAGCCTGGGTGCAGCACAACTTGGCTGCGCAGGGGCGTTGACTGGGCGATATTCAACGTAGCTGAGCCATGGCACAGCATCATTGAATATCACATCCTGGCCACCCACAGTGCACATGGTGCAGTTGCACTGCACCAACGCAAGTGGTCAGAGTGGAGCAGGGGGGATGCGCTAGTGTAAGTTCCATTGCGTTATGCACAACTGCGATATTCAAAAGTGCACATGCAAATGGGGCCATAATGTATGCTAGGCACAAATGGGGCCATTTGCATGTCATTATGGCCCCATTTGCATGCAGGTGTGCTGATCCTCAGCGACGTGCGCCTGGCACCCTGCCAGACAGCAGCCATCAGGGACCAACACCCCCTGCACTGCGTAGCAATGGGACCCTCTGCCCGATCGCGGGCATATGTAGAGTTAAATAATCATCCAATATCCCTGGTGTTCAGTGAACCGCTCACAGCCTGATCATGGGCATATGTAATAATAAGGAGAGCTCCACGGTACCCCTCCCCACCCGCCATTGAGCCCCACCACCCCCTCCCCTGGTCAGCAGCGGGCAGCAGCACACCCACCACCCGACCCCAGTGCTACAGTCCAGATATGTCTTTTATACATCTTTTAGACTTGTGTCATCTCTCCAAGGCTTAAAGAGAAATAGAAGAGCAAAATAGTAATGCTCTCTACTTTCTGTTGTTGTCAGGGTAGTTTACAGTGGTCAGTGAGCCATGGTTTCCATCTCTTCACAAGAGACCCATCTAGGTCTAACACCTTGTATATGCTTTTCTGAGGAACAGAAGGAACACCCCATTTGTAGTCATACCATTGAGCAACCTCAAACAAAGATAGATCTCCCATTGCACTGTGATGCTGTGGATAGTAATTATCTATCAAGTTTTTTTTCCAAATGTTTGTGGATGTTGGTGTGGTTGCAGCAAAGTCTTCTATCTCATCATGACTTTCAAGGACACAACATTTCTTCTCTTTAAAGTTCACATTCAAATAGTAAATGGACTCAGACTTGTCATACAGGCAGACACCTGTAAGATGGTCAATAGCCTCATAGACTCCACACTCATGGTGTGACAGAATCCTCAACCCAAGAGACCACACTCTAGAAGAGATAGACCTGCTGCAAATAGACAAGTCTTCCTAGAGTTCTTGCAAGCATGTTTGCTCCTGCTTAGTGATATATTATGTAACATATCTCACCAGAGCTATAAAATTGTCAGCAACATACTGAACATCAATGTTTACCTGTCACATCATATGAACATATGAATGTGCTAGCAGCAACAGACCACCTGGTCTATCTAAGTCTGCTCGAGAGTGCAGCTAGCACCCCTAGTTTGCAGTTGCACCACACCCTCCCCTTTGTCATCCCACTGCTGCCCCCACCTCCCTAAACCTCAATCTCCCCTGTTCCCTGTCCCATGCCCTTTAAAAGCTGTTCACAGATTTACATGATGCCACCCATTCTGGTATTGCATTCATTTTTTCTACCACCCTCTCCATGAAATAGTGTCTCCTCATTTCCCTCCTAAATCTTCCCGTCTCTATTCTTAGCTCATGCTCCCTGGTGTCCCTCCCACTCCTTAGCTTAAACACCCCATGTGCCCCATCTTTATTGATTCCACTCAGACACTTGAATGTCTCTATCATATACCCCCCTGTCCCTTTTATCCTCTAGGGTGTACATATTCAGGTCTCCCAGCCTGCTCTCATATTCTCTCTCCTCCATTCCACATATCACGTTCATTGCCCTAGTCTGCAGCCCCTCCAGTAGCCTGATATCGTGCTTCAGGTATGGCCTCCAAAACAGCACACAATACTCCAAGTGCGGCCTTACCAGTGACCTGTAGAGGGGCAAGATCACCTCTCTGCAGACTGGATAAATGCTTTGGCTACTACTGGTGGAAGAAGTTAACCGAGTTCCCACTGCCAGACCAAATTAAGAGCAGTTTCCATGTGAGTTGAGGGGCATAAAGCTAGTCCTCATTAATCTTATACTGCAGAGAAAATAAAAATGAAGTTAATTAGAAAGGAAGTGCACCTTTTTACAAGTCCCACAGCCAATTTACACAGTTCTAAATCAAATACATTTAAATGGGTAATAAATTGGAACTTACTAGCTCAGTGACTCTAAAAATACCCCAAAATGCAACAAATCTACATTCAGTTCCTTTCCCTTCCAAGCATTCTCACTCATTTGTAAAGTGGCAGTAGAAGTGATTAAGTGCTATGATGGCAGATGCCCCTTTGTTTATACCTATGAGATGTTTGAAAGTCTCAGTCATGTCCCCTTTCTCCTCACTTTCAGTGAGTAAATGTTTAGTTCTCTAAGTCTTTCCTCTTAGGATCTCTAGCCATGTTTACATGGCCAACTTTGCTCCTTCTGTGGAGCATTGAAGCACTGCCATGACACATGAAGACACTCGGCTTCTGTGTCTACACGGCCCCTCTCAGTGCTGATACAAGATGCACTGAAGAGGGGCTGGGAGTCAAGCAGTGGTCAGTTAAAAACAGCCAAAAGATGCCTGCAGGATCTGGGGTGTGGGAGCGAGTGGTGCAGCCTGCTCACATGGCCACTTAAACTGCTCACTGCAGAATACATTCCCAGACTTTCTGGGACTGTGGGAGTGGAGTAAGGACCAGCATTTGCACCACAACAACCTGAGTGCTTGGGTTACTGCAGTGCAAATGCCGTAATGTAAACAGGGCATCTGATTCAGGCCCTGCACCATTCCAGTTTCCTTACTTTCTAAGGTGGTGAGGCCTCCAGAACTGGGCATAATACCCCAAGTGAGATATCACAAATGATCTATAGAGTGGTATTACAACCTCTGTCTTCCTGCTAATGATACCCTTGCCTAAGCATGCAATCATCCTGTTAGTTTTCCCCTGTGAAGCCATGCTGCCTTGTAGCCTGAAGTCCACTGGCCATAAGGGAATTCCACTAACCGTTCCTTCAGTAGTAATTCCAGAATTTTTCCTACCACTGAAGTTAGGCTGACTGGCCTGTGATGTCCTGGCTCTTCCCTCCTTCCACTTTTGTGGAGTGGGGCTAAATCTTCCCTCCTCCAGTACCCCGGGATCCCCCTCGTTATTTCCAGTGGTAGGTTGAATAGGGCTATTAGCGGTGCAGCCAACTCTGCCCTGAGTTCCCGCAATACCCTACAGTGCAGCCCATCAGGTTCCATTGCCTTAGTAGCTCTTCACTGGGATAGTTCCCTTACTACCCTCTCCACTGTAAAAATGCTCATGTCCATTTCCAGGACATTCCCTTGATGTACTGTACCAAGTAAGTAAATGTGTGTGGACCTTCAGCCACATCCTTGGGACCCCAGGTACATCCAAGCTCCTCCGCTATGGCTGAATCCACTTCAGAACACCAGTAGAGCTTTCCATACTTTAAATTAAGGGCACTTCTGAGGCTTAAGGCTGATGGCTTGATTGGCATTTCTTTCTATGCCCTCTACTGTGTAGCTTGCCAAATATTTACCTTTTTCTGAGAACTTATTTTTATTGGGAAAGGCTGTTCAGTTCTACTTTTTGTCCTGTTTCCTGTTAGCAGATTATAAAGTTCTGCCATCAGAGGGCCCTTAGTTCTTTTCTGTATCATAACTAAAGTAAGAAGATATTTCTCAGTCAACTCCCTTGTAGTTTGCTCTGTAGTTCCATGCATTGGACTAATTCCCTGATTAGTCGACAAACAACAGGGTCAGCTGATATAACGTGAGGGCACACTCTCTTCTGCTTTGCCCTGTGCCACTCCCTCCTGCAGTGGAGTAACTCATACATTTATTGGGCCTTATGTGAACTGAAACATTTTAATTTAAAACCATTCATTCATTCATTCTATTTTTAGAGCCCAAAACTTGCCCTCATTTGCCAGTGGCATGCTCTGCTGGATAGCCAGTGAGCACACAAATTGCACCTCTTCTGGTTGTGCCTTGATGCTATGATGATGATCCCTTTGCGGTTCCTCACCTGGATCACCATTCTCGCCTACTTGCTGCAAGTGGGCCAGTGTCTCCTACAGACCTGTCCTGGTAATATTGGGCCTGGGGTCCTCCTTCCAGATGATATGGAGCTGTGCTTCATGACTACTGTTCATTATTAGTAGCAGCATCAGTATACCAGCACAGCTAGCTGCACCAGTAGATAGGCACAGGATGTCTACCTCCAAAACCAGAACCACTAGGTGTAAGCGACTGGGGACTAGGCTTCTGCACTACAGTATCTTGGAAGAATCTCTCTGTTCTGTTGTTGATAGTAGATGGATATATTCACCCAAACCCAAGAATTCATGCTACCCCGGGGATGTTCATGTAGGTGGTATAAAGATAGTTGCCATGAATATCTGCAGCCTGCTCCCTAAGATGACACAGTTCCAGGCGTGGACCAGGTTGCACAACCCAGAAGTCATCTCCCTGACTGGAATGTGACTCATCTGCCCAAGGTCAAGGACTCACTCATTGCCTTACCAGGGTTTGAATCTTTCAGACTGGATAGGCTGGGGAAGCATGGGGGCTGCCTGATACATGTGACAGATAGCTAAAGGGAGTGTGTTCTGCCAATCTCAGGCAACACTTGTGATTGTGAACCATAAGCAGTTCAGTTATTGCTAGGAAAACAGGACATGATGCTCTCCATTGCCTCGGTGTACCCACCACCCACAAAGGCAAACCAAGGGCTAGATGTTGTCCTGAAGGCCCTCTTGAAACTGAAGAAAAACTCTTAAGTTATTGTCACTAGAGACTTTAATATTAATTGGACTAACAGAGGCACTGACCATCTTAAGGATCTAGTTGCAGAGTTGTACCTCACACAGAAGATTTGTTCAAACACCAGGTTAAACCACAAAACAGGAAACGGCATCCTGCTTGACCGGATTCTGACCACTGCCCCAATAGAATCAAAAACATCCAGGTGCTACCTGATTGTCTCAGTGACCACTCGCCAGTCACATGTATGTGGGTTAATAAGGTAAAAAAGGACACCCCCAACTCTGGTTTTTAGCAGAGTCATGAAGAAGGGTGCCAAATGCAACTTTAAAGCAGCTTTGGCCAACATTGACTGGTCTCCTTTTGATAGTCTCCAAGACTTTGTCCAGGTTCTGCAATTCTTTGTGTCTACAGTCAGTTGTATTTGTGATGCCTATGCCCCCTCTAAGGAAAAGAAAGATCAGGGCTGCTTCCAATGGATGGATTTCCAGGGACCTCCTTGATCTGATGAAGGAGAGGGACAACCTCTGGGAACTTGCCAGAGGCACAGGTAACCAATCCGACTTCCAAAAGTATTGGGTGGCCAGGAACAAGTGTACTGCTCTTGCCAAGCAAGCCAAGGTGGCTTACTACAAGGAGCAACTGGAACATAACTGGGGCAATGGGAAGCAATTCTAGGATAACATTCAGGAGCTTTTGGGCAAGGAAGATGGAAGGCACCCCACATGCTAAACTTACATGGCACTCCCACCCAAGATCTACACACAATTGCAGAAGCCTTCAATGTGGCCTTCTCTGACCTCAGTTCTGTCCTCCCACTCAGCTACCTTGACCCCACCAACGCAACACCCACCCAAAGCCCGAGATAATTTGACCCATCCAAATTTTTACTTCAAGCGTGTCACAACCAAGGAAGCCAGGTCCTACATTACTAAGGTGCTGGGTAAAACCAGACTTGGTAGTGACTCACTCGATATGAAATTTGTGGAAGTTACCTTGGTTTCCATCACCAAGATATTTAACAAGTCTCTCACCCTGGCAACATTCCCTGCAGCCTGGAAGGTAGCTCTAGTCACCCCTGTCCTAAAAAGTAGGGACCGGTCTTGCACTGTTAACTATAGAGCAATATCTATCATCTCCCCCCTCTCACAGGTACTTGAGAGGATCTTCACTGACCAGGTCACTGAGTACCTTCAGAAGTACAGTCTACTGTGCCCACAACAGCATGGATTCTGTCAGTGCCATAGCACAGCTACGGCCTTAGATGAATTCACAGACTACATTCACAAGGCCTTGGATGGGAGTAGCCTGGTGGGATCTATCTTCATAGATCTTACCAAAGCCTTTGATACTGTCAACCATCACATCTTGCTTGACCAGCTTCAGTGCCTTGGGCTATCTCCTCATCTTGGGATATAGTACTGGGTGTCCCACAGTGGTTTATGCCGGCCCTCCTCCTCTTTAGCCTGTTCATCAACAGGCTTCCAGAGGCCTGCAATAGCAAGATTATTCTGCATGCGGATGATGCGGTCATCCTTAGCAGTAGTGCCCAGCTTCAGCACCTACAGGATGATTTGCAGTTCTCATTTCACTGCTTGGAGGACTGGTTCTGCTCTCAGAAATTGCTTCTCAATTACAAGAAGATGAAGATGATGTTGATAACCACTCACCAGCACAGGAGATCTCTTCTGTCCCTTACTACTACCAACAACTATCAGTGTCAGTGGCTCAGCAGGTAGCACATTTGCCTCTGAGGCCGGGAGGTTAGAAGACTGTGGGTTTTATTCCTACACCAGGTACTTGGGTTAATATCCCAACATTGACACTGTAGTGCAGCATGAGGGGAGTGCTGCATTCCTGAGGTGCAGTCTTTCAGATGAGACGTTAAACCAAGGTCCCATCTGCCTGTTCTGGTGGTAGTTCAGGTGGATGTTAAAGATCCCATGGCACTTATCGAAATGAGTAGGGGAAGTTTCCCCGGTGTGCTGGTCAAATTTCCTCCATTCACTAAAAAAATACCACCAACAGCTTAATCTGGTTCAAGGTCAGTTGGCATTCATCTGTATCCCCTTCCCCTGGGTCGTGCCTGAAAATAGGCAAAATTTGTCTAATGTACTTACCCGGTCAACAAAAATGAAATAAATAAAACAACAAGGCTGCTCCACTCAAGCAGGTCAACTCTTTTAAATACTTGGGCATGGTCACTGATAACACCCTCTCTTACATTCAGCATATCAATCAGGTTGTCAAAAGAGTGAACACCAGACTTGGAGTTCTCTACAGGCACACACAGTATCTAACTCCTGAGGCCCTCAGGTTGGCAATCTCCTCTTCTATCTTGTCTGTTATTGACTACAGACTCATGGTCTATGGGTCGGCATCTGACACTGTGCTAAAATGAGTAAGTATAGTCCTCAAGAAGGCCTGTAGGCTGGTTCTAGGGGCTGATAATCTCCTACACATCTGTACTGTCTACGAGTGCACTAACTGGCTCAGTCTTGCCAGCAGAATCAAGTACCAAATGTGCCTACTTTGGCATGAAATCTCTCCTAGGTAAAGCTCCATTGGCCTTCAAAGAACTGCTCTGGTAAGGTAGATCTGGATACCACACTAGAGAGCAGACTCACTGCCCACTTGTCATTCCCTTCAGAAAAACTGTGCTTGGCCAATGGCCCATCACATACAAGGCTCCTTCTTGGCTAAATGAGGTCCCAGAATGCCTTATACTCATTAACAACCTCTGCATCTTCAAGATGGAACTAAGGCTTCACCTGGCCAAGGCTGAGGTCTGTAGCTGCAGGTAACCTGTAGCACTATCACCTAGTAGCCTAGAGTCAGCCGCACTTAGGCGGCATTCTCTGATTTCTTACCCTGCTGCCCAGTAACCTTGAGTTTAAACTCCTATCTCTTCCTACTACTTGCCAGCCCTTCAACTTGAGCCTTCCATAGCCACAGCCTGTTGATGAGCCTTCTACATACTGTCTCTAACTCTGCACTCTGTTTTAAGTCCCTCACCTGCCACTGACCCTGCACAAATCTGATTGTCTCAAAGCACCTGTCTTCCCCAGTTTATTCTCTGAACGGTCCTCCCACACATTACAGGCCCATCTCCATCCTCCCCCATTATCTAAAGCTCTGGAACAAACAGACTCAGACCAGTTTGTTGAGTTCCTGGACAAATATGAAATTCAATGCCCAGAACAGCATGGCTTTTGAAAAGGGCACAGTACCTCCACGGCACTGCTGGAATTTACTGGATTACAAAGAAACAGAATTTGATGGCAGATAAGGACTGCTTAGCCCACCCAGTCTGCCCATTTCACTACCTAATGGATAAGCTGCAGATCCTAGCTAACCAACAGCCTGCTTCTTCCAACCTCCACCCCCTAGAATTGCCTTATGTCTGTCCCATGCATTCTTGAATTCCACCATTGTTTTTGACTCCACAACCTCCTCAGGAAGGCTGTTCCATGTATCCACAATCCTCTCCATGAAAAAATACTTCCATACATTACCTCTGAGCCGTCCCCCCTCTAGCTTCAAATTGTGCTCCCTTGTTCTTGCACACCTCTTTTTTCTGAAATATGCTACCCTCTTGGACTTTGTTGATTCCCTTGAGGTATTTCAAAGTTTCTATCATGTCCCCCTCTCCTCGAGGCTATACATATTAAGATTCTTGAGTCTCTCTTGATATGTCTTCTGGTGCAGACCCTGCACCATTTTAGTTGCCCTCCTCTGGACTGCCTCCATCTTGCCTATGTCTTTGTGGAGATGAGGTCTCCAGAACTGCACACAGTATTCCAGATGGGGTCTCACCAGCTGTCTGTACAGAAGAATAACAACTTCCTGTTTTCTACTGGTGATGCCTCTCCCTATGCATCCCAGTATCCCACCAACCCTACTTACTGCCCTCTCACATTGCTTGCTCACCTTTAGGTCATCTGATATGACTACCCCAAAGTCCCTTTCCATTTTTGTTCTTAGTATCTCACCCCCCATTGTGTAATCTTCCCCTGGATTTCTGTTTCCCAGGTGCATTACTTTGCATGTCTTAGCACTGAATCTAAGCTGCCATACATTTGACCATTCCTCCAACCTTGCCAAGTCCCTTCTCATCCTTTCCACCTCACCTTGTGTATCAACTCTGTTGCAGATCGTTATGTCATCTGCAAAGAGACATACTTTTCCTTACAGTTCCTCTGCAATGTCACTTATAAAGACATTAAAGAGGACTGGTTCTAGCACTGAACCCTGTGGTACTCCACTAGTAGCCCCCTTTTCTTCAGAGTGGACTTTGTTTACTATTACCCTCTGTGTCCTGTTCTCCAGACAATTTTTTACCCAGGCTACTATCTTGGGACCCACTCCCAGGCTGGCCAACTTGTATATTAATCTTTTGTGTGGGGCTGTGTCAAATGCCTTGCTAAAGTCTAGGTAGGCCATGTCTACAGCCCCTCCCTGATCTACTTTGGTCACCCAGTCAAAGAAATCTATTAGATTCGTCTGACATGACCTTCCCGCTGTGAATCCATGCTGTCTTGGGTCCTGAGCCCCTCTAGCCTCTAGGTACTTGACAATTCTTTCCTTCAGAAGTGATTCCATCATTTTTCCTATCACTGAGGTTAAACTAACTGGTCTGTAGTTTTCCGCTTCTGCCCTGCTCCCACTTTTGTGAAGGGGAATCACATCTGCCCTCCTCCAGTCCTCAGGTACCACCCCATCCTCCTATGACTTGTTAAAGAGGGTAGCCAGTGGTGTCACTAGTTCTACCCTTAGTTCTTTTAAAATTCTGGGATGACTCCCATCAGACCCTATTGCTTTGTCCACCTTCAGTTTTAAGAGTTCCTTCAGAAACCTTTCTTCTGGGAAAGAGTTAGTATCAACTCCCTTATTCTGCGTGTTTCTATGGTTTGGTTTAGGTACCTCCCCTCTTCATTTGTGAATACTGAGCAAAGGTATTTGTTTAGTATCTCTGCCATTCCAGTCACCCTCTGCCCACCCTCCTCCGCTTTATTAAGCCTCACCATACCTCCCTTAGTCTTTCTTCACTCCTTGATGTTCCTATAAAAGGTTTTATCTCCCTTTTTAACTGAGTTGGCAATCTTTTCCTGTTTGGGCCTTTGCTGTTATAACTGCCTTTCCTGCTTCCTTTTACTTTAACTGATACAATTCTCTGTTCTACTCCCTCTGTGATTCCTGTACTTTCTGAATGCTCTCTTTTTCTCTCTAGCCTTCCCTGCCACCTCCTTTGAGAGCCATAGTGGTTTCTTACATCATTTTGTTTTGTTTATTTGCTTCACATGAAGGCTTATTCATCCATGACACCCTCGACCAAGGAATCTGTTGGGGGGGGCAGTATTCATTGACCTGGCAAAGGCTTTTGATACTGTTAACCACCCACTCCTACTCAGGCAACTGTCCACTCTTGGGATCTCTAATGATGCAGTGCTGTGGTCTACTAGCTACCTAGGTGAAAGGGTCCAACGTGTTAGGATTGCTGGAGTCACCTCTGATGAAAAAACAGTCCTCTCAGGTGTCCCTCAGGGGGTCTATACTGGGGCCATTACTCTTTTTCTCTCTTCCTTAACAGTCTCCCTAATGTCTGCCAACTGAGAATATTACACTATGCTGACAATGCAGTACTGTTTACAAGCAACCAAATCTCTAAACAACATGAGAGTCAGTTGCAGTGTGATTTCAGGCATGTTGAAGGATGGTTTAGTTCACACAAACTTGTCCTGAACCATAGCAAAACTAAGGTCATGACATTCTGCAATGCATGGAGCAAGTATAAATCTCTGTCCCTCACCATCAAGAGAACCATGCGGGGGCTTCACTTGAACATGTTCCTGAGTTTAAATAGTTCGGCATCACCTTGGACAGTTCCCTTTTATACTCACGGCACATTGGCAATGTAGCTAAGTCTGCCAACATACGGATCGGCCTGCTCCACAAGCACAAACACTGCATGACCACTGATGCTCTTAGACTGGCCATCTATAGCTCTGTCACCTCCATCGTTGACTACGGTCTAGTCATCTATGGCTCTGCTTCCCCTACTGCCCTCTAGAGGATATTGGAGACACTCAGCAAGGCATGTAGGCTTCTAACGGGTGCTGCCCGCCTAACACACACCTGTGATCTGTACGCCCAGGCCAGATGGCTACCACTCCTTAGCAGAATACAATTCCAGACCTGCTTGTTAACAAAAAAAGTTCTCCTCGGGCTCATGCCATCAGGAGTGGCAAAGCTCCTTACTACCAACAGCAGTACCCAGCTTACACGCAGTGCTCAATATCAGACCTTCCAGGTCCCCAGATGCCAGGTCACTATGGGCCAGAGGTCTTTCTTGCACTGGGCTCTTCAGTTGTACATTACCCTTAACAAAGAAACACTTACAACTACGTCACTTGGTCTCTTTAAAAGGCAACTCTGACTATTCTTCGCCTCTACCACTCAATGTGACTGCCTCTCCTAAGTAACTGTCTTCTCATTTTACCCTAGTTGAAGGTAACCTGTAACCTGCCATAGAGCGTCACACTTTTGGCACCAGCTTCCCCCACTCTCACCCCTTACCCAACCCCTCCCAAGTGGCACTTTCAGACATGGTGCCCTCCAGCCCATCCACCTTGCACTTTTGCCACCCACCTCTATCCTCCGACAATGGCCCTATAGCCTGCCTACTTCTTCCTGTCTCCCTCCTACCCTATACTAACTATATACTGTTCACTCTGAAACTTGTCAGAAGCTGGCTTATGTTGTCTCTCTCTCCATTTTTGGCTGTATAATTAATGCTTAGTCATCTTTGTGTTTTAAGACTGTAACCATTGTTGACTTTTGTATGTATGTTACCCTACATCCTTTGATGTGGAACCTTTATAAAGGAGCAGTTCCTGCTAAAAGGTATTTGTAATCCTAGAATTTAATAAAATTAAAAAAAAATCTAGTATGTTCCTACTAGGTCAGTCCTGCACAGGACATTAACCCCCAACTAGAATTATTGACAAAGACTTCTCTTGGCTGCCTTAACATACAGAGTATGAAAGCCTATGTTGAGTCTCCTCCACCCCCACCAAGACTTTACATGAAATAAAGACAATGCCTGCCTTGGCTGCTTTACCTCCTTACTAAATTAGTTTCTTAAACACACAGCACTCACCATGTACCTTGGGCTGTATTAATTGCAATTTGCTTTACCTCTATATGAGATAGCTTGCAATTGTGAATAGACCAATTGCTGTTATTTCTTTTACTTTTTGGCCCAGATATTCAAAAGGGTTGCGCATGCGCAAGTCCAAAAATGTGCCATTCTGCGATATTCAGCAGGAGGCAGTTATGCCACTGACAACAGGTCGCGCAACAGTGCAATGCAAATGAATGCATGCTCAACAGGAGGGGGAGGAACCATGCATAAACTGCGCAACCCGATATTCAGTCGGGTTGTGTAGAGTTGTGCATGCGCAGACCCCAACCTGCGCCTGCACAACCCTTGAGCCAAAAAGGGATCAAGTTGAGGGCCACCACAGGTGAGCTGTTGTATTGCAGGGCGCAACACAGCAACTGCCACCCTGGCTGGCCCCCAACCGGTCCCTGTGCCCCCCACCAGCCTGATCGTGGCAGAACGTAAAAACAACCCCCACCCCACATCTCCGAAGCCCGATCGCGGGCATACGATAACTATGACCCCCGCCCACATCTCCGAAGCCCGATCGGCGGGCATGCAATGCTATGACCCCCGCCCACATCTCCGAGCCCGATCGGGCATACATTAACATGCCCCACACATCTCCCAAAGCCCGATCGTGGGCAGAACGTATCAATCCCCCAGTGCCCGATCGCAGGGCAGAATGTAAAGCCCCCAACCCGAATATCTCCCTGGTGGTCCAGTGGACCGAATGCCCAATCAGCGGGCAGAATGTCAAGTTACAACCCCCAAACATCTCCCTGGTGTCTAGTGTCCTCACCCACCCACAAGCCTCCACCGCTCCCCAGCAGCGGGCGGTGGCAGCATCCCACCCGCCTGCCGCGGCCGCCCACTGACTGACTGACCGGTAGGGCTGCACGCCCATTGGTGCAGAGCATAAGCCAATGGGCGTGCAGCCCATACCGTACATGACAGTCCAGATTTGTGAATGAACATCATTTTTAGTAAAGATTTCCTTTCAATTGTATTCTTTTCTTTTGATTTCAAAAGCAATTCAAGCTTGTAACCCCTATCTTCGAATATTTTAATAAGTTCCATTGTTTGATTATGGAAATCAGACTCTTTACTGCAATTTCTTTTTAGTCTTAGTAGCTGACTGAACGGAATCAATTTCTTAAGACTTGGTGGTGGTGGTGGTGGTGGGGGTGCTTTCTGAATGCAAGACAGAATTTGTTGGTTTGTTTCCTAAATGTCTTGATTCCAATTGTGAATTCATTATCTAAACTGGCATCTATATAAAGGCTTAAATCTAAGAAATCTAATGAAATGTGGTCATGCCGATATGTAAATCTAAGACTTGGATCATTATTTTGAAGCCATTTCACAAATTCTTTCACCTCTTGTTGATCACTCTGCTAGATACAAATGATGTCAATAAAACAATACCATTTCTTGATGTTCCTGTAGTATGGGGTTATGATGTTGGTTTAGAACAATTTATTGTTCCCATTGTCTGAGAAAGAGACTGGCATAACTAGGTGCCACAGCTGCTCCCGTGGCTGTTCCGCATACCTGCTGGAAATGAGTGCCCTCAAATTCAAAGTTGTCATGTATTAAAATAATTCTAAAGCTTTTAATAAGAATTCAACTGGCACTGATTCCTCCTCTGGGTATTTTTCAGAAAAAAAATAATTGCTGCCAGTCCCTGCTCATGACATATATATATGTGTATAGGGACTCAACATCAGTGCCAAGCCAACTATAACTGAGGTCCTATTTTTCTGTACACAATTTAGCAGATCTGTTGTGTCTGTAAAAATAAATCAACAAATTTGCCCAAATGCTGTGTTAAGGAATCAATTCCGGCAACAACTGGTCTGCCTAGTGGTTTTTCTCTATTCTTATGGATTGTTTTCAAGATATAAAACCCTGGTGTTATAGGGCATTTATTCTTGCCAAATAAATCCATACTCTGTCTCCAGTATTGCTCCAGCTTCTATAGCTTCAGTGAGTAATTTGTGCAATTCTTTTTTATATGCTGGAACAGGATTTGACAATATTTTTTTATAATTCTTTGTATCATTTGATAAGCCCCAGACAAAACAGTGCCCTGCATTAAGAATCACAATATTCCCTCCTTTGTCTACAGGCTTAATAATTATAGAACTCTCATTAGTTAGTTGTTCTAAAGCATCTTTTTCAATTTTTTTCATATTAAACCTTTTCACAGTATGTTTTTCTTCAATTAAACTTTTGACCGGTCGTACAACTACCTTTTCTAATGCATCAATTACACTGCTGTAAGTAGTTGGACAGAATGAGGACTTGGGCTTAAATAATTGTTTTCTCAGTTTTTTAATGTCCTCATCCACTCTTAGTAAGTCAATCCCTCTTTCAGTGTGGCAGACCAGAGTCACTTTCCATTTCACTTTCTCCGAGTAGTTGTTCCAACACTAAAAGGTTACGAGCATCAATTTTACACAACTCCCGTGTACTCTCTGCCAAATCAGTGTCAAAATCTGATTCAGTTACAGACCCCATAACAGCATCTCTATTATTGTGGCCCATAATTTCATTTAATAAAATGTCTATATTTTCCAGTGTAGGATTCTGTTCTCCTGGTTCGAATCCCATCTCAGTTGCAGTATAGTTGGGCAGTTCCCAGCCAGGACCTTCAAAAAAGTGTAGCTTAAGATGCAATTTTCTAAAGAACGTTTACTGCATTTTAGAGTTTCCATCTTTTTTTTTTTTTATGTACACCACTCATTTGTTCATTCCAACACTTAACCCAGGTGGGACAGGTGTTCCTTCCAACTGCTACTGAAGATGGCAATATCATCCAGATATGCCACTGTGTACTCTTCAGAACCATGTAACACTTGATTGACCAACTTTTGGAAAGTGGCAAGGGCATTCTTCATTCCAAAAGGTATTACTCTGAACTCAAATAATCTTATTGGAGTGACAAAGGCCGACCTCTCCCTAGCTCTGGCAGTTAACTCCACCATTTTGTCAAGTCAAAGGTGGAAATATATGCGACTCTTGGGTCTTCCTCCTTTGTGTAACAGCCAAGAAAAGGGTTAGTATTTGGCCACAAGATGTAGGTCTAGTATCCATAGCTAGAGGGGCACCCTGGGTCCTCATGACAGTCTTGACCTTGCTAAGGGTTCAAAAGCACAAGGACCATGTCCCTATTCTCCGCATCACAGCTTGCACTTAAGGGTGGTCACTTTGAGCTCAGTGGGCCTGACCCTGAGGAGTGGGTTCATAACAGAGGATACTGGTAGAATAGTTGGATGTGCCTGCAGGTTCTTTTTGATTAGCCCAGTTGTTCTGAGCACTACTGGAACAAGGTGTGTGTGACCTTACCCACATCAGCTTTGTGTCTGTTTGCATATCTAGTCATTTCATAATTTTGTGTCTCACTGTGCGCAGGACAATGTAGTCACAGGAGGTGACTATTCTGATCAGCAACGTTACCTTTGTTCTTTTTTTCTTCTATTATAATGTCTGTTCTTCTTGCCTCCACTTTCTTGGCAGTTGGTATCAGGTAATCCCATGTGATCATTATGTCTCTGTGATTCGCTCAGGGTTAGTGTCACCAAATGTTCAGGGATTTACAGTACCGTGACGAGACTGGACCACATTCTCAAACCAGGGCTTATTCAAATATCAGGAAATCAGTACTGTATTAGTCTTTGATATTAGCCGAGAACACTCTTCTCAGCACATGCAATGTGTGCAGGATGCCTTCCTTTGGAAGTTCATAAGGTGTCACAAATATTGGTAGCAAATTTAAATGTACCTGAAAGTTCTTTTTGATTAGCGTCATTGCTCCAAGCACTACTGGAACAATTTGTGTGTCCTCATTCCACATTAATTTGGTTTCTGATTGCATTTCTTGGTATTTTATGATTTTGTGTCTTTCTGTATGCAGGACGCTGTAGTCACTGAGGTGGCTATTTCAATAAGTAATGCTACCTTTGTTCTTTTTTCTTGTATTACAGTATCTGGTTTTCTCACTTCCACTTTCTTCGCAGTGGGTATTGGGTGATCCAATTTTTCAAATTGTTTAACCAGGAACAACCCATGTAATCATTACATCTTCATTCTCTGTGATTCTTTTGGTTCATGTTTCCAGTGTTTCTCTGCTACCTGTATGTTGTAGTGTCTGCACAGATTCCAGTGAATCAATCCTGCTACATTGTTGTGTCTTTTGGTATACAGGCCTTCCATCATCAGCACTTCACATCCAGCCACGAGATGCACAACTGTTTCTAATTCTGTACTACATAACCTGCACTTGTCTGTTTCTGCCATGAGTACTTCACATCCAGCCACGAGATGCACAACTGTTACTAATTCTGTACTACAGAACCTGCACTTGTCTGTTTCTGTCATGAGTACTTCACATCCAGCCACGAGATGCACAACTGTTTCTAATTCTGTACTACAGAACCTGCACTTGTCTGTTTCTGTCATGAGTACTTCACATCCAGCCACGAGATGCACAGCTGTTTCTAATTCTGTACTACAGAACCTGCACTTGTCTGTTTCTGCCATGAGTACTTCACATCCAGCCATGAGATGCACAACTATTACTAATTCTGTACTACAGAACCTGCACTTGTCTGTTTCTGCCGTGAGTTAACTGGAGTGCAGTTGCAGCAGCCACTTCAAAGAGTGGGGTTAATCTAGATGCCCTACAGGAGGCATGCCTTAGACAACTAGCATTGGAGCCCACTCGAGAGGGAGCAATCTTAGACCTGGTTCTCTCAAATGGAGATGAAGAGAGAATCACAGATGTAGAAGTGGGTAGCCATCTGGGAACTAGCGACCATCGACAGTATGGTTCACAATGAACACAGCAATAGAGTCAAGCCATACAAAGGCAAAAGTACTGGACTTTAGGAGGGCTGACTTTGCCAAAATGGGTGAGTGCCTAAGGAATGCACTAGCAAATGGGCAGGAAAGAGGGGTGGAAGAACAACGGGGAATAATAAAAACTGCCATCACAGAGGTAACAAGCCTTTGTGTGAAGCAAATAAACAAAACGAAATGATGTAAAAAACCACTATGGTTCTCAAATGAAGTGGCAGTGAAGGTTCAAGAGAAAAATAAAGCATTCAGGAAGTACAAGGAATCACAGAAGGAGCAGGACAGATAACTGTATCAGTTAAAGCAAAAATAAGCTGGGAAGGCAGTCAGAACAAGCAAGGCCAAACGAGGAAAAGACAGCCAACTCAGTTAAGAAGGGGGATAAAACTTTTATAGGTACATCAGGGAGTGAAGGAAGACCAAGGAAGGTAAGTGAGGCTTAATAAAGAGGAGGGAGGTGGGCAGAGGGTAACTGTGAAAAGGCAAAGATACTAAACAAATATTTTTCCCCGTATACAAAGGAAGTGGGAAGGTACCTAAAACAAACAGTAGAAACACTCTGGATACAGAAGTTGATACCAGCCCATTTACAGAAGAAAGGGTTCTGAAAGAACTCTTAAAACTGAAGGTGGACAAAGCAATGGGGCCTGATGGGATTCATCCCAGAATTCTAAAGAACAAGGTAGAACTAGTGACACCACTGACTACCCTCTTTAACAAATCATGAGAGAATGGGGTGGTACCTGAGGACTGGAGAAGGGCAGATGTGATTCCCCTTCACAAAAGTGGGAGCAAGGCAGAAGCAGAAAACTACAGACCTGTTAGTTTAACCTCAGTGGTTGGGAAAATGATGGAATCACTTCTGAAGGAAAGAACTGTCGAGTATCTAGAGGCCAGAGAGGCTCAGGACCCAAGGCAGCATGGATTCACAGTGGGAAGGTCATGCCAGACAAATCTGATAGATTTCTTTGACTGGGTGACCAAAGTAGTAGAGCAGGGAGGGGCTGTGGACATGGCCTACCTAGACTTTTGCAAGGCATTTGACACAGTCCCACACAAAAGATTAATATACAAGTTAGCCAGCCTGGGAGTGGGTCCCCAAGATGACAGCCTGGGTAAAGAATTGGCTGGAGAATAGGACACAGAGAGTAATAGTAAATGGAGTCCACTCTGAAGAAAGGGGGATTACTAGTAGGACAGAGGGTTCAGTATTAGGACCGGTCCTCTTCAATGTCTTTATAGTTTACACTGCTGAGGGACTGAAGAAAAGTATGTCTCTTTGCAGATGACACAAAGATCTGCAACAGAGTTGATGCACAAGGTGGGGTGGAAAGGATGATAAGGGACTTGGCGAGGTTAGAGAAATGGTCAAATGTATGGCAGCTTAGATTTAATGCTAAGAAATGCAAGGTAACGCACCTGGGAAACAAAAACCCAGGGGACGAGTACACAATGGGGGGTGAGATACTAACAACAACAAAAATGGAAAGGGACCTGGGGGTAGTCATATCAGATGACCTAAAGGTGGGCAAGCAATGTGAGAGGGCAGCAAGGAGGGCTGGGAGGGATACTGGGATGCATAGGGAGAGGCATCACCAGTAGAAAACAGGAAGTTATTATCCCTCTGTACAGACAGTTGGTGAGACCCCATCTGGAGTACTGCGTGCAGTTCTGGAGACCCAATCTCCGCAAAGACATAGACAGGATGGCAGCTGTCCAGAGGAGGGCAACTAAAATGGTGCAGGGTCTGCACTGGAAGACATATGAAGAGAGACTTAAGGAGCTGAATATGTATAGCCTCGAGGAAAGGAGGGAGAGGGGGGACATGATAGAAACTTTCAAGTACCTCAAGGGAATCAACAAAGTCCAAGAAGGTAGCATCTTTCAAAAAAAGAGGTGTGCAAGAACAAGGGGGCACAATTTGAAGATAGAAGGGGGGCGGCTCAGAGGTAATTTAAGGCAGTATTTTTTCACAGAGAGGGTTGCGGATGCATGGAACGGCCTTCCGGAGGAGGCTGTGGAGTCAGAAACAGTGGTGGAATTCAAGCATGCATGGGACAGTCATATGCAATTCTAGGGGGTGGGAGTAGGAAGAAGTAGGCTGCTGGTTAACTAGGATCTGCAGCTTATCCATTAGGTAGGGAAATGGGCAGACTGGGTGGGCCAAGCGGTCCTTATCTGCCGTCAAAATCTATGTTTCTATGAGTACTTCACATCCAGCCACGGGATGCACAACTGTTTCTAATTCTGCACTACAGAACCTGCACTTGTCTGTTTCTGCCATGAGTACTTCACATCCAGCCATGAGATGCACAACTGTTACTAATTCTGTACTACAGAACCTGCACTTGTCTTTATCTCCCATTTTTACTATGGATTTTGTGAACCATATTGTGCACAGTCCACTATCTTGGTCTGACATTATCAATCTCTCAACTAGTGGCCTAAATTCACCTCATTTTAACCACTCGAGTCAGGGCTTGATCGACCTGTGGTTGTTTCAGTAGCTCCCTATATTTTCCACTATTATTAAACATAGAAGTTGAAATGTGGGCTTTCCAGTCATTTTTCTTTTCTGTTGGTCTTTGTCCTTACAGTCATTAAATTCCTTTTTTTGATTCCTTCCCCCGGGGTTAGTGTCTCCAAATGTTTAGGGATTTCTGATGCCGTGACAAGAATGGACCCCATTCTTTATCCAGGGCATATTCAAAACTCAAGAAATTAGTGCTGTATTAGTTTCTGATGTTTGCTGAGAGCACTCTTCTCAGCATACGCAGTTCCCCCAAGATGGCTCCTTCTCCCCTGTGTGAACTCACTGATGAATTAACAGGTCTTTCTTCTGGGCAAAACTCTTCTCACATTCATCACATTTGTATGTTCTCTCCCCTGTGGGAACTAGCTGATGTCATAACAGTTCACTCTTACAGGGAAAAATCTTTGCACATTCTTCATATTTATATGGTCTCTTCCCTATGTGAACTCACTGGTGGTTTATCAGCTGATGTTTCTGGGCAAACCTCTTGTTACATTCAGTACGTTTATATGGTCTCTCCCCTGTGTGAACTTGTTGATGGCTTATCAGCCAACTTGTTTTGGCAAAACTCTTGTTACACTTTTCACATTTATAAGGTCTCTGCTGGGGTTAGTATCTCCAAATGATTAGGGATTTCTGATACCATGATGAGAATGGACCCCATTCTTAAGCCAGAGTATATCCAAAACTGAAGAAATCAGCACTGCATTAGTCTTTGATGTTAGCTGAGAGCACTGTTCTCAGCACATGTAACGTCCCCAAAATGGCATCCTTTTGAAGTTCATAAGGTGTCACAAATATTGGTAGCATATTTAAATGTCCCTGAAAGTTCTTTTTGATTAGTCATGTTGCTCCAAGCACTACTGAAACAATTTGTGTGTCCTTATTCCACATCAGTTTGGTTTCTGACTGCATATCTTGACCCTGAGTGAATTTACTGATGTTGTATCAGGTTATACTTTAGCCCAAAACTCTTACTGCATTCAGCCCACTGATATGGCCTCTCTCTCAGGTTAGTGTCTCCAAATGTTTAGGGATTTATTATACAGTGACAAGAATGGATGCAATTCTTTAGCCTGGGCATATTCAAAACTCAAGAAATTAGTACTGTATTCATCTTTGATGTTTGCTGAGAGCACTCTTCTCAGCACATGCAATGTCCACAAGATAGCTTTCTTTTAAAGTTCATAAGGTGTCACAAGTATTGGTAGCATAGTTAAATGTGCCTGAGAGTTATTTTTGATTAATCTTATTGCTCCAAGCACTACTGGAACAATTTGTGTGTCCTTATTCCACATCAGTTTGGTTTCTGATTGCATATCTTGGTATTTCATGATTTTGTGTCTCTCTGTACGCAGGACACTATAGTCACTAGGGGTGGCTATTTCAATCAGCAATGCTACCTTTGTTCTCTTTTCTTGTATTACAATATCAGGTTTTCTCACTTCCACTTTCTTGGCTGTTGGTATTGGGTGATCCCATGTGATCATTACTTTTTCATTCTCTGTGATTCTTTGTGGTTCGTGTTTCCAGTGTTTCTCTGCTACCTGTGTGTTATAGTGTCTGCATAGTTTCCAGTGGATCAATCTTGCTACGTTGTTGTGTCTTTCGGTATACAGGCCTTCTGCCATGAGTACTTCACATCCAGCCAAGAGATGTGCAACTGTTTCTAATTCTGTACTACAAAACCTGCACTTGTTTGTTCCTCCTGTTTTTTCTATGGATTTTGTGAACCATCTTGTGCATAGTCCACTGTCTTGGGCTGCCATTATCAATCTCTCATCTTGTGACCTAAATTCACCTCTTTTTAACCACTCATGGGTCAGGGCTTGATTGACTTGTGGTTGTGTCTATAGCTCCCTATATTTTCCATTATAATGATGGGCTTTCTAGTTGTTTTTTCTTTTCTGTTGGTCTTTGTCCTCATAGTCCTTTTTTCTGAATTTTTGCACTTTCTGTTGCTGGCTGTTCCATATTTGCTAGTGGATTAACATCCATCTCTGCTACCCTCCTGAAGGCTTCTCCTAATTTGATGAGTGAAGTCATTTTAGGCTCATTTTCTTCATGATGCAGGACCTTGACTATATGTGAGTCCAAGGATGTCAGTAGGTATGTATGTAGCCCCACTACTGTGGATCTGTATGTGTAATCAATCTCAAGGTGGCCCATGCCTCCCTCTGACCTTGGGATGTATAGTGTTGGCATGCACTGGTTTTTATATATTAACTGGAAGGCATGAAGTAGTTTTCTTGTTTTTATATCTAGCAGGTTCAATACTTTATGTGGCCAGTCTATAACACCAAAGCTGTATGATATCACTGGAAGGGCGAGCTGGTTTATAGCTTGCACTTTATTTTGTGTTGGTCGACGCAGTTTTCAGTATGAGCTTTACCCTTCAAAAATATTCCTTGCTTATTTTTGCTCTCATTTGTACATGTTGTGTTGTTGCTCCTTCCTCTGTTCCCAGGTATTTATACACTCCCTCTTGCTCAAGTTCTTTTATGTCACAGCCCTCTGCCAGGTTAACGTTTTCTTTATGGGTTAACTTTCCTGCTATAAATGTTGCTTTGGCACATTTGTCTAGGCCACATGTCATCCGTATATCATCAGAGAAGTTCTTAACAATTTGTAGTTGTGCTTTCAGGTGTTTGTCAGATGAACTATAAAGCTTTAGGTCATCTACAAAGAGGAGATAGGATGTTAGCTGTTGATTGTTTTTAATTCTGGGGTTCAAGCTGCATCCATAACTGAGGTTGTTGGTTAGGTAACTTAATGGATTGAGGGCAAGGCAAAACAGAAATGGTGACAAGGAGTTGCCTTGAAATATCCCTCGTTGGATGCTTATATTAGGGATGGTAATTTGACCTTTCTCGTGGTTTAACTGCAGGGTGGTTTGCCACTTTCTCATAGTGGTTGTGATGAAGCTTGTCAGTGTGGGATGTATCCTGTAGATCTTTAAACACTCCATGATCCAGGAGTGTGGGATGCTGTCAAATGCTTTCTTGTAGTCAATCCATGCTACACTAAGGTTTTGTCATTTTTTGCAGCTCTCCATTATAGCTTTGTTTAGCAAGAGATGGTCCTTTGTACCATATGATTTTCTTGTATTGCCTTTTTGTTCTATTGCCATGAGCTTATTGCAATCTAAATGGTTGTAGACGCTGTCTGCATCGATTCCAGTGTATAACTTATATGTTGTTGGCAAACAGGTTATTGGGCGATAATTACTGGGGAGATTGGCAGGCTCAGATTTAATAAGTGTGGTATTCCCTGTTGTTAGCCAGATGGGTGTCAACTCGGGATATGTGTATAGATAATTTTTACAGGTTGCTAAATCGTGGTGTAGAGATGTCAGTACTTTTAGCCAGAAGTTAGGTACTGCATCTGGACCTGGAGTTTTCCAGTTGGGGGCCTTCTTTATCTTTGCTTCTGTCTCCTTAGCTGTTACATCAGGCCACTCCATATCCCAGGTAGTGCCATTTCCTACATTGTCTTTTACTTCCTGTATCCACTTTGCATCCCTATTATGTTCAGCCTGGCCTTCATAGATGCTTCTCCAGAAGTCCTCAATTTCTTTCTTTTTCGGTGTTGTTGTTACTTTGGTTGTTTTCTTTCCCAGCTCCCTATAAAATTTCTTTGGGTCTTCTCTAAACCATCCATTTTGTATTTTTTCTTTCTTCCTTTCTATGTATCTCTGAAGCTTTTCAGCTTGAGCAGAGATATTGAGTTTGTTATTCGAGATGGTAAAATTTAGGTCCTGTTTTCTCCAGGGTGAATTCTCTGATGTTTTGTCAGGGTACTCTTACAGCCAAAAGTCTTATTGCATTCAGCACATTGATATGGCTTTTCTCCAGAGTGAATTCTCTGATGTTTTGCCAGGGCACTCTTATAACCAAAACTCTTGTTGCATTCATCACATTGATATTGCCTCTCACCAGAGTGAATTGTCTGATGGTTTATCAGGTTACTCTTGCGGCCAAAACATTTGTTACATTCCACACATTTATAGGGTCTCTCTCCAGAGTGAATCTGCTGATGTTTTGTCAGGGCACTCTTACTGCCAAAACTCTTGTTACATTCAGTACATTTATACGGTTTCTCCCCAGTGTGAATTCGCTGATGTATTATCAGACCACTTTTTTGGCCAAAACTTTTGTTGCATTCAGCACACTGATATGGCCTCTCTCCAGAGTGAATTCGCTGATGTATTGTTAGACCACTGTTCTGGCCAAAACATTTGTTACATTCCACACATTTATAGGGTCCCTCTTCAGAATGAATTCGCTGATGCTTTATTAGACCACGCTTATAGCCAAAACTCTTGTCACATTCTGTACATTTATATGTTCTCTCTCCAGAATGAATTTGCTGATGCATTATCAGACCACTTTTTTGGCCAAAACTCTTCTTGGATTCAGCACCTTGATATGGCCACTCTCCAGAGTGAATTCGCTGATGTATTGTTAGATCACTGTTCTGGCCAAAACATATGTTGCATTCCAAACATTTATAGGGTCCCTCTCCAGAATGAATTCGCTGATGCTTTATTAGACCACGCCTATAGACAAAACTCTTGTCACATTCAGTACATTTATATGGTCTCTCTCCAGAGTGAATTCGCTGGTGTGATTTTAGATCACTTTTCTTGCTAAACCTCTTGTTGCAATCAGCACATTTATGCCGCCTCTCTCCAGTGTTAATCAGTTGATGTTTTATCAGGTTTCCCTTGTGGCCAAAACTCTTGTCACATTCAGCTAATTTATACTGTCTCTTCCCCATATGAATTTGCTGATGCCTCATTAAGACACTCTGTGCTGTAAAATTCTTGCCACATTGAGCACATTTATATGGTTTCTTATAAATTTTTTGTGTTATGGTTTTATGCCATTTATTTAAACTTTTATCAGTACATTTAACTGCATTTAGCTTGCTTAATCTCCTCTGATATTTGGCACATTTCAATTGCCCCTCCGCTTCATGAATCTGTTGTTGTACAGTGATGAGATGTAAGTCATGGAAACTCTTCCTGTGCTGATGATACTGATGGGATTTCTCTGTTGTGTGGCTCATCTGGCAGTTCTCAAGTGATGAGTGCTGGCTCCAAGTTTCACTGCACTCAAACTTCCTGCTGACTAACACAGATATTTAATTAGTATTTTCTTACAATAAGGAAACAAATGCGTGCATTGTTTTTCTGTAATCTTTTCTAGAGCTCCAGCAATGTTCCTGAGATTTAATTTTAGAAATGTGTTTTTAAATATTCCTATTTTAAAATAATGGAGTAAATTACTCTTCTGCAACATTTAAATGTATTGTTCTTATTGATAATATTCATAGAATGGGTCTAACCAATTCTGGCTTCTCTCTGGTCGAAACCTGGCAAAAAGGGAGTATGTTAACAGGTAATAAAACACAGGAGGTGGGGTATGCTAGCCAAAAAATAGCACGTAAACTGGACAAAAAATTATTCAGCAAAAAACACAGACCCATACAGACCATTTCCAGCAGGGAAAAAATTGAATTACATTTTCAAAATGCAGACAATAACCAGAGACAGAGTAAGACTGAGTAAAGTATCAATCTGAAGAAATCTGCCTACCTGTGCAAAGAGAAAACAATCACATCTTTTTAACTGCAAGCAGTTTTCAAAATCAGAGCACACACTCTGGGTAACATAGAAACATAGAATTTGATGGTAGATAAGGACCACTCGGCCTACCTAGTCTGCCCATTTCCCTACCTAATGGATAAGCTGCAGATCCTAATTAACCAACAGCCTACTTCCTCCTACCCCCACTAGAATTACCTAATGTCTGTCCCAAGCATTCTTCAATTCCCCTGTTTCTGACTCTATGACCTCCTCAGGAAGGCTGTTTCATGTATCCACAACCCTCTCTGTGAAGAAATACTTCCTTATATTACTTCTGAGGTGTCCCCCCCTCTATCTTCAAATTGTACCCCCTTGTTTTTGCACATCTCTTTTTTTGAAAGATGCTACCCTCTTGGACTTTGTTGAGTGCCTTGAGGTATTTGAAAGTTTCTATCATGTCCCCCCCTCCCTCCTTTCCTCGAGGCTATACATCTTTAGTTTCTTTAGTCTTTCTTCATATGTCTTCTGATGTAGACCCTGCATCATTTTGGTTGTCCTCCTCTGGACAGCCTCCACCCTGTCTATGTCTTTGCGGAGATGGGGTCTCCGGAACCGTACACAGTACTCCAGATGTGGTCTTACCAACTGTCTGTACAGAGGGCCAACAACTTCCTGTTTTCTACTGGGGATGCCTCTCCCTATGCATCCCAGTATCCCCCCCAGCCCTCCTTAATGCCTTCTCACATTGCTGGCTCACCTTTAGGTCATCTGATATGACTACCCCCAGGTCCCTTTCCATTTTTGTTGTTGTTGTCAGTATCTCACCCCCATTGTGTACTCTTCCCCTGGGTTTTTGTTTCCCAGGTGCATTACTTTGCACTTCTTTGTACTGAATCTAAGCTGACAAACATTTGACCACTCCTCCAACCTTGCCAATTCCCTTTTCATCCTTTCCACCACACCTTGTGTATCAACCCTGTTGTAGATCTTTGTGTCATCTGCAAAGAGACATACTTTCCCTTCCAGTCCCTTTGCAATTTCACTTATAAAGACATTAAAAAGGACCGGCCCCAGTACTGAACCCTGCGGTACCCCACCAGTAACCCTCCTTTCTTCACTGTCTACGCCATTTACTATTACCCTCTGTGTCCAGTTGTCCAACCAGTGTTTTACCCAGGCTACCACCCTGGGACCCACTCCCAGGCTGGATAATTTGTTTATTAATCTTTTGTGTGGGACTGTGTCAAATGTCTTGCTAAAGTCTAGGTAGGCCATGTCCACAGCCCCTCCCTGGTCTACTGCTTTGGTCACCCAGTCAAAAAAATCAATTAGATTTGTTTGACATGACCTTCCCGCTGTGAATTCATGCTGCCTTAGGTCCTGTGCCCCACTGGCCTCTAGGTACTCAACAATTCTTTCCTTCAGAAGTGATTCCATCATTTTCCCTACCACTGAGGTCAAATTGACAGGTCTGTAGTTTCCTGCATCTGTCTTGCTCCCACTTTTGTGAAGGGGAATCACATCTGCCCTCCTCCAGTCCTCAGGTACCACACCATCCTCCCATGATTTATTAAAAAGGGTAGTCAGTGGTGTTACTAGTTCTTCCCTTAGTTCTTTTAGAATTCTGGGGTGAATCCCATCAGGCCCCATTGCTTTATCCACCTTCAGTTTTAAGAGTTCTTTCAGAACCCTTTCTTCTGTGAAAGGACTAATATCAACCCCCCCATCCAGAGTGCTTCTATTGACTGGATTAGGTATTTCCCCCTGCTTTTCCATTGTGAATACTGAGCAGAAGTATTCATTCAGTATCCCTGCTTTTTCACTGTCACTGTCTGCCTAACCACCTTCCTCTTTGTTCAGCCTCATTATTGCTGCTTTAGCCTTTCTTTGCTCCCTAATGTACCTATAAAATGTTTTACCCCACTTCTTAACCGAGTTGGCTATCTTTTCCTCGGTTTGGGCCTTTGCTATTCTGACTGCCTTACTCGCTTCCTTCTGTTTTAACTGGTACAGTTCTCTGCCCTGCTCTTTCTGTGTTTCCTTATACTTCCTGAATGCTATTTTTTTCTCCCTTACCTTCCCTGCCACTTCTTTTGAGAACCATAGCATTTTTTTCTTTCGTTTTGATTTATTTGCTTCACACAAAGGCTTGTTGCCTCTGTGTTAGCGGTTTTGATGTTTCCCCACTGTTGCTCCACCCCACCTCCTTGCCTGTTTGCTAGTGCTTTTCTGAGGCTCTCCCCCATTTTGACAAAATCAGCCTTCCCGAAGTCCAGTACCTTCACTTTTGTGTGGCTTGACTCTACAGCTAAGTTTATCGTGAACCACACTGTTTGGTGGTCGCTTTTTCCCAGATGGCTACCCACTTCAAGATCAGAGATCCTCTCTCTGTCCCCATTTGAGGGTATCAGGTCTAAGATTGCTCTCTCCCGAGTGGGTTCCAAAACTAGCTGTCTGAGGCATGCCCCCGTATGGCATCGAGAATGGCCCTGCTCTTGGATGTGGCTGTAGCAAAGGTGCTCCAGTCAACATCTGGCATATTCAGATCCCCCATCAGAAATATCTCCCCTTTCTCCCAAGGATGCCTTCTATCATTTCCTTATCCATTTCCTCCCCTTGAGATGGGGGTCTGTAAACAACCCCTGTGCTGATTGTGGAGCCATTTCCAGTCTCCAGGGTGACCCATAGTGCCTCCTCTCCTCCCTGTTTACCCTTTAGCTGTTGCTTTGATCCCTTCCCTTACATAAAGAGCTACTCCTCCTCCTCTTCTTCCCTCCCTGTCCCTCCTGTAGATTGTGTACTCTGGTATGTTGACATCCCAGTCATGGTTCTCTGTGTATCATGTTTCTGTGACTGCCACAATATCCAGGCATCCCTCTTCCATCAAAGCCACCATTTCAGGGAGCTTTTTACCTAGTAGACTACAGGCATTGGTACTCATTACTTTCCATTTTTTATGGCTTTATTTCTTTTTGCCCCATCCCTGTGCCTACTGCCTTTGTCTTTTTCTCCATTTACCCCTGCCCTTCTCCCTATCGACTGATCTATCTTGGCATGTACCTCACTAATTAACCTGATTTTTTTGGGGGCTAGGATTTCCCTTCTCCTCTTCAGTGCATCCCCCCTTGGCTAGTTTAAATGCTTGCCATTGAAGCATTTAAACCTATCACCTAGGATCCTGGTTCCCCTCCAGGACAGACGCAGACCATCGTGCCTGTATAGGCCTGCATCCCTCCAGGTGGTACACACTCCTCAGCCTGTTCTGCTACAAAATTGCTTCACTACACTGGTGTGATGGGACAGCTGGGAGGAGACACCTGAGGTAGTGGCTATGAAGGATGTGTTGGTTCTCAGAAGGGGAGACCTCAAGATAGGAGGAAGAGGCTCATGGACAAGGTGGAAGCAGTTGCTGCTAGGGGACTCTATCAATAGAGAGAGACTTGGGAGATGGACAGCTGAGAGAGGTAACGTGCTTCCTGGCACTTCAGTTAAGTGGGATGGTGACTGGATCTAGTGCACTGCTAGGTTGGCAGATCACAAGACAGGAGAGCTAGATATCACTGTCAATCTGGGGACAAATGACATTGCATGGTATGGGATGGGATGGGATGGAGTAGTGTAAGAATGATGATGGGTAATTTCAGGCAGACAGGAAGGGCCCATAAACAATTGTGTGTACAGTGGCATTGGCTGAGGCATTACCTTTGTGTAGCTGAAAGGAGAATAAGGCACTTTGCAGGACTTTTACAAATAAGATGAAGCAATGGTGCCGGGGGGGGTCATATACATTAGAGACTGGGGACCACCCTGTGTGGACATAAGTCTCTACAAGAGTGAAGGCATGCACTATAGAAACCAGGGTTTTATTTAACTCTAAAAATTTATTAGTGTTTTGCTCACAAAAGTGCTAAAACATTGTAAAAATGCATAGCACTTGCCTCATTGTGTTTAACAAACATAACACTTCTAGAAAACCTTTATAAATACTTTCTGTACATTTAGTATTGTCCCAGGAAAAAAACTGCTAATCAATAATTTAAAACTCTGGAAACATAGACCTTGTCAGCAGAAAAGGACAGGTGGGCCCATATAGTTTGCCCCTTCTCCCTGCCTATTCTGACTGCGCTGACCTTATCTGGTCACTAGTGTACCTCTCTGCCTCTCCCTATTCCTTACCTAATATGCCCCTATGCCTATCCCACCCAAGTTTGAAGCTCCCAACAGTCTTTGCACCCACTATCTCCATTGGCAAGCTGTTCTAGTCTTCCACCACCCTCTCTATGAAGACGTATTTCCTCACATCCCTCCTAAACATCACCCCTTCACTTCACTGAATGTCCCCATTGTTCTAGTGCTCTGTTTTCTCTGAAACAGACCCTCCAGCAGCACCTTTTTCACACCTCTGAAGTACTTGTAGGTCTTGGTCATGTCACCTTTCACTCTCTTCTCCTTCACAGAGTACATGCTGCGATCTTTCAGCCTTTTCTCATACAGCTTCTCACTCAACACTTGCACCACATTGGTACCCCTTCTTTGTACCATCTTCACCCTGTCAATATCCTTGAGGAAGTGTGGCCTTCAGAACAGGACACAGTGCTCCAGGTGGAGCTTCACTAGTTAGCAGTACAATGGCAGCACCATCTCTCTCCTCCTTCCAATGCACTCCTGAATCCCACTAGCCTTCCCACTGCTTTATCGCACTGAACAGCCACCTTGAAGTCATCAGGCATTATGCCCCTGTGACCTTTTCTTGATTGACTAAATTCCTCTTCCCCCATCTATACATAGTTCCTAGATTTAGCCACCCAAGGCGCAACACTTTGCACTTTTTGGCACTGAAATCAATCTGCCACCAGCTAAACCACTCCTCTAATTTCCCCAGACCCCTTTGCATTCTCTCCACCCCTTCATGAGTTTCCACTCTGTTGCAGGTCTTTGTATAATCCACAAAATAGGTGCACCTTCTCCTTCAGCTTATCTACAAAATCGCTTATGAAGATCTTGAAGAAAACAGTTCCAGCACTAATCCCTGTGGCAGGTCAGTCACCCCCCCCTCCCCGAGTGTCTACCATTTAGCACCACCCTTTGCATCCAACCCTTTAACCACTTTTATACCCAGCTTGTCACTTTTTCCCTCACCTTCAGGCTGCTTAATTCCTTAACTAGTCATCTGTGCAGCACAGTGTTGAAAGCCTTACTGAAGTCCAGATAGGCTATTTCCATTAGCTCCCTTGATCCTTCTCTCCAGTAACTCAGGCAAAGAAAGCTATGAGAAGAGTTGACAACTGTATGTTATGTCACAAATGCGAATGTATGATTACTTATGATATTTTTTAACAATGTCTTGTTGAAAATATAACCATGTTTAATTTTTTGGATATATTAAAAGGTAAACTGTATGTCTGATTCTTCATTTACTGAACCCCGTCCGGTCGCACCAGGAGATGAGCAACTTGTTGCTCAGTGTACCTTCCTGGTGAAATATAACATCACCTCCACATGTGAAACCCATGCTGCTGGTGGTCCTGCCTCTGTAGAGGAGAAAAATTCAGTCCTTAGTGGGAGATTTAAATGTTACTTGTATGATTACTTAAACTAGCACGGAGTGACTGTATTAGTAAAGGTGGCAAGAGCTGCTCCTCCTCCACATGATGAAGAAATAGGGAGAAGAGGCCTGAGGAGAGGGATCTCCCCCAAGGCAGGGGCACAAAAAGAAAAGAGTGCAGACAAGACAGAGATCAAAGAGGATATAAACCAAGTATGCAGAAAGAGAGATGCAAATGAGACAAGGAGGAGAGAGGATAACATGAGAAGTAAGGAGTCAGGGAGTAGCACATAGGTGGCAGGAAGGAAGGAAGGAAAGAGGGGTTACAGGCAGGGAGAGATCATGGTATGGGAGGCCATGTGTGGGCAATGCAGGGAGTCTAGGAAATAACATTCTGGACCTGAAGATCATCATGGTGGAGGCTGGCCTGACCTTGGTGGCCATAACCGAGTCACGGTGCACTCACTGTCACAGCTGGGACATGACCATAGAGGCTACTCTCTGTTCTGAAGGGATGGAAGGGGGACAAGGGGTGTTTCTATATTGGAAGGTGAGACTCAAGGCTAAATAAATATAGGGGAACCAGGAGGAAAATGAAAGGCTAGAGGTGCTGTGGGTCATCTTGGAGGCAGAATCATGGGCCATTATCTGTATGCAGGTTGTATACAGACCTTCCAACAAGGGGAGAGGAGTTGGATAAGGCACTGTATTGCTTGCTGTAGACCCAGCAAGAAGTGGCCCATCCTTGACTCCCATTAGAAGACGTTTCTCAGGCAGCAAGTCAGTAAGCCCAGTAGGGACAAGGCAGTGCTGGACCTCGTTCTTCCTAACAAAATTGCAGACATCAGTGGGCAGTCGTCCTGGGACTAGTGATCACCATACAGTGTGGTTCAATGTTAAGATGGATGCCAAGGCAAACAACACAGGCAAGGCAAGTTTTATTTTTCAGGAGCACAATCCTGGAGGCTCTGGGCGCCGTACAGAAAATACAACTATTCAATTTAAATAAAACAGATACATTGGGTAAACTCTAATAAATCACAAACCACCTAAACACAATTAAAAGATAGCAGCAATTGATAAAAAGCTGTCTTGCTGAAATATACTAACCAGAGTCATAGAAGGCCTGACTAAACAAGAGGGTCTTGAGGCAGGATTTGAATATTTCCACTCAAGGGGCCTCCCTTAAAGATGGAGGCAGCGAATTCCACAGGATGGGGCCAGTGACACTAAATGCTCTGTCAGTGACAGTTTTAAGCCTTGTCTCGGGAATCACAAGAAGGCCCCTGGAGGAAGAGCGAAGGGAACGGACCGAGGCAGCAGGTGTCAGAAGGTCTGAGAAGTGTTCCAAGACCCAACTCATGTAGGTCCTTAAAGGTGATCAAGTCCACCGTAAAGAGGATCCTCCACCTAACCACAGCCAGTGAAGTTCATGCAGCATCGGGGTAATATAGCAATATTTATACTGCCCTGTTAATAATCTGGCAGCTGCGTTCTGCACTAGCTGCAGCCTGTGGAGAGTACCTATCAAGACCCAGAAGTAGAGCGCATTATAATAATCAAGCCTGGATGTTACAAAGGCATGTAGCAATGTGAGGAGGTCCATGGGTGGAACAGGGGCTTGATCCTGGTGATATTACTAAGATGATAAAAGCTGGTCCAGACAACAGATGACACCTGAAACTTAAATGTCAGTCCACTGTCAAAGGTCACACCAAGATTGTGCACCCTAGAGGAGGCCTTTAATGGCACAGAACATAGGAATAACCCTGTTGCTGCACCAGATCCAATACTATCAAGCCTTCTACTCGAAGCCACCACCAGTACCTCCATCTTATCGGGGTTAAGTCACAACCAGTTGGAGGCCATCCAGTCACTGATCTCAGCGAGGCAGCTGTTAAGCACTTCCACCACACTGGGTGTTCCAGGGGCAAAGGAAAAACACAGCTGGGTATCATCAGCACAGTAATAAAAACCCACACTGTATTTTCTAATGAGTTCTCCCAGGGGCAGCATATACACGGCAAACACTGGTGACAAGACCAAACCCTGAGGTTCTCCACATGATGGGAGGCTGGAGGAAGGAGGAGAAATTCCCCATCACTATCCGTTGTCTCCTATTTTTGAGATAGGACTCAAACCAGTGGATGACAGTGCTGGTGAGTCCACAAAATTCCCTCAGGTGGTCGAGTAACACCCAAGGGTCAACCATGTCAAATGCTGAAGACAGATCGAGAAGAATGAGAATTGTTCCTTCTCCTGGATTTCGGGCCCTAAGGAGGTCACTGTGCACCTGAACTAATGTAGTTTCTGTTCTATGCCTCACCCAAAACCCTGACTGGAAGGGTTCATACAGGTCAAAAGTCACGAGGTGCTCCTCAAGCTGCTGAGCCACAACCTCCTCGACAACCTTCACTAAAAAAGGGAGGTTGGAAAGTAGATGATAATTTGACTTGAAGACTGGGTCTAAAGATAGTTTCTTCAGAAGAGGCCAAACTAGTGCCTCCTTCAAGGCATCTGGGAAGACCCTCTCTGAGACAGAGCACCAGACAATCAAGGTGAACACTGGGCCAACAGTGTTGACAAATCCCATCAAGAAATGTGTTGGCACTGGGTCCAGTTCACAATGTGTGTGCTTCAGCCTGTGGGCAACCTCAATGACTTCAACCACCCCTACTGGTTTAAACTCTTAACAACAGCAGGGTGCTCTTCAAATGTCCAAGTCGATCACTGTCTGCCACAGTGTGGCACACTGGTGTATCGCCTTGCTGGATGGTAGCCACCCTGTCAAGAAAGAATCGAGCAAACTCTTCACATAACGCATCAGAAAATACTTTTTTCAGCTGTAGACAGGCCGGGTTTAACAGCCTGTCAGCAGTCCGAAATAGCACTGTTGGTCGGTTCTTCCCAGCAGCAATCTCCCTGGACAGAAACTCTGCTTTCTTATGGGTGATTATCCCCTGATACTCAACATAGTGAGAGCTCAGGGCAGGTCTGTCCACCTCCAGCCTGGACATCTGCCACCAGTACTCTAACCTCTAACCCAAAATTTTCATCACCTTGAGCTCACCATCAAACCATGGGTACCTCAAGTGAGAAGATTTGGGTCATACATGGACTGGTGTGAGACAGTTGAGTATAGCCAACATCACCCTATTATAGGTAGTGACAGCCTCACCCATACCCCTATGCATGCATTACTCACACTAGATAAATCCGCCACCACCAAAAATCCCTCCGGGGTCAATCTCCTCAAAGGGTGGTAGCTTATCATCTCTGCAGGGGGAGGGCTCATGGAGGGTCCCCGAGCAAGAATTCCACTGTGCAATGATCAGACCAAATAACCCAGTCAGTCCTGAGATTATTAATCACAAGCCCAAGAGAGAAGACCAGGTCCAAAATATGGCTGCCCTGGTGGGTCACAGAATAAACTTCTTGTGACCTGCCTAGGGATTACATCATCTGGAAGAGGTTATACCCTAACCTAGAGGATTCCTCGTCGGCCCAGACACTGAAATCCCCCAGAACTAACCAACGTCTCACCAATGATGAAGTCGGCTACCTCCTGCAAGAATTCCCCTGCTGCCCGGGGAAGGTCAGTAAACTAGGTGAATCCTGCAACCTGCACCTGGTCCCCCACGTACAACCACACATTCAAAAGAACTCGGTCTTTCCACCTGGTGCACACTGAATCCAAACTCGGATATAAAACAGATGGCCAATCCCCCGCCCCTGCATTCAACTCTTGGGCAGTGTACCACTGAGTACCTGGGGGGATGGTGGCCTCAAAAACCGAGCCTGCATCCTCACCCACCCAGGTCTTGGTAATGTAAGCCAGACTGACAGAGGAAACCAAATTCGCTATAACTGCAGTCTTGTTCCTAATCAATCTGGCATTGCAAAGCACTACCCTCAGAGGATTAGTGGGTAATGAAGCCCTTCTAGGTACTAGTCTACTCAGTCTGGTGGAAATCTTGAGGATGGGAACCAAGCACATCTGGCCTCACCCTAAGTTTCGCCAACACCCAGGATACCTTCTGCATCTGCTAACCTCAATCCTTCCCTCACCCAATGTGCATGGGGCACTCCGCCAAAATCGATTAATATGAGGCCTCCTAATTCTGACTTCCTAGCAGTGACGAGTTGTAGTGATGGAAAATGGGAGATTGGAAAAGGGCCACAGACTGAAAAGCTGGGATGCCCAGTACACGATCCTGGCCCGCACCAGATCCCCTGACTTTTCCAGACACATACTATTCTAGCTGGGGAGCCTCAATAAGCAGCTGGTTACTACCAGACCCACAAAGATCCACACAAGTACTATACACAAATCTAATCAGTCATACTACACACAACATTCATTAAACCTGACGTGATACTCGTGTACATATATTATGACTACTGTGATCTACCTATTACCAAGCGTGTACTGCCAGTGAATGCCTGTAACACTGGTTGCTTTTTTAATCTAAGCATCATGTACTGTGCTGTTTGTTTGCTGTGATGTATTGCTCTCTTGATGAGGTGCTTTTGTAAATGAGTCTATGACTCAAAGGTCTGTAAACCGATGATCTAATAAATAAATAACCCAAAACAAAACCCCACACTCCTGCTCATCTCCTCACTCTTCCCCCAAAACACCCCCACTAAACACCCACCGAAAAAGAAAACCTGCAGAGCTCAATCAATCCAGATATCACATTTACAACAGGACCAGCAGTTGTAAACCAAATTGATAGCTATTAATATAGAGCTGAAAGATGACATAAAACAACAACTCAACAGTCATTAAGTCCTTACGGCCATCCAACTCCTTCTTTGACAGTCCACTCAGAGGGTCTAGGTTGAGAAATAAAGTAATCCAACCACAACAGCAACCGGCAAAGCAGCGGCTGTGGAATCAACAGATGAAATCATTGATTATGGACAGTACAAAGTCCCACCTAATGAAATGCAATTCCCCTGACCCTGGGAAGTAGAACATGGCTGATGCCCTCTGAAGCCCGCATTCTCCCAAGATGACAATCCAGCCAACAAACCAGGAATCTGAATGCAGACAACCGTCTTGTTAAGATGGAAAAGAGGCAGGGGGGCATGGCCAAGCTGGAGAACATGGTGGAGGTCTAAATCAAGAGCTTCGCTAGGATCTACTCAATATCTTTAACATCCTGCGGCAGACTGTGCATTAAACTACATCACTTACTCCGCAGAACTGAACTGATGCCCTCCTCACACAAATCTGGCAAGAAGCAAGCCAAACTTCATTGTAGTGCACCTCTGAAGAGTCCCGACATTCTGGGCCCAGGCGGGTCTACTACCTAGCCAGGCCTTTGGCCTGAATCAGCGACTCAAAGCAGAGAAGTCGCGCTGAAAATGACAGAGTCAGTGGTAGGGTATCAAACCCTAGAAGGCCTTATCTGTGACTCACAGGAGGACAACAGCTCCAAGAAAGAAATTGCCTCCTTAAACGAATCAATCGATGGCCATGAAGTACTTCACTGGAATCAACAAAGTCCAAGGGGCAGCATCTTTCAAAAAAAGAGATGTGCAAGAACAAGGGGACACAATTTGAAGATAGAGGGGGGACGGCTCAGGGGCAATGTGAGGAAGTATTTTTTCACAGAGAGGGTGGTGGACGCATGGAACAGCCTTCCTGAGGAGGCTGTGGGGTCTAAAACTGTGGGAGAATTCAAGAATGCGTGGGACAGACATAAAGCAATTTTTGTGGAGGGTAAGAAGAAATAGGCTATTGGTTAAATAGGATCTGCAGCTTATCCTTTAGATAGGGAAATGGGCAGACTAGGTGGGCCAAGTGGTCCTTATCTGCCATCAAAGTCTATGTTTCTATGAAAATTGAGAAAGGAGGAGTAATATCCGCATAATAGGCTTACCGGAAGGTCAGGAAGGCAGGGACTGTGCTGCATTCATATAAAAATGGCTATCCCAAACACTCTCTTTGCCTCCAGAGACAACTCTAAAAATTCAACGGGCACACCAAATTCCTGGCATGAAACTGCCACCATATAAGTGACCCAGACACTTGCTGGTTAAATTCCTTCACTATCAGGACAGGCAGAGGGTCCTAGAAGCTACACGAAAGTGGGATCCCATGATGATGCAAAGAGCTCGTGTCAGCATATTCCCAAATTACTCAAAACCAGTACAAACTCGCAGACAAGCCCTCAACCCAGGTTAAAAAGAAGCTCCATGATCTAAACTGCCCCTTTACTTTGGCATACCCAGCTAGACTGATTGCAAAGCCGCAACGAAGCAAGCAACATGCATTCACTGATCCTAAAGCTGCGCCGGTGTTTGCTCTTACACTGGAGAAGGAGCCAGAAGTAAACTGATCCAGGTCCATCTTGTAAATGAGCTTGCTCAATGATGTTTTCCAGGATAAAAAAAGATTTTGATTGATCGATTGAAACTGAAATGCAGCCCAGGCTGAGGACAGATAAGAATCTATCTACCTAGGTACTGTTTATTTACATGCTTATTTGGTGGGCCCCTTGGGGTGGGGAGGTTTTTGGGGATGAGACATTTAGTGCCCCGCAACACCATGGATGGTGGCCTAGCAAGGTGAGAATGCAAGTGCTCTCTTACTCCCCGCCTAGCCAACCCTGAGGTTTAAACAGCCAGGCTGTTGCGAGTCAGGAAGTCTCAGGGGCATCAAGAGATGGGGAACTCTTAATATATTACTTGACAAAGAAGATTTTTTTGGACAGTTCCAAGAATTAACTCTTCTGCGGCCCTTGATTCATCAACATCCAGACCCGGCTGCTCTAAACGATGGAGAAGCTCTCTATCCCTGCTGGTTTTTCCTGATCTGCCAGGCTGTAAATTTAGATAGGGGAAAAGGCCTGAGAACAATTTGTGAGAGGCCTAGCCTGTTTTCTCCGAAGTTGGAGTGCTGACTTAGCAATCTTTGCTCTGTGCTTATGAGGCCTCTAGGCAATCTCTGTAATGAGCTCTGGTGAATTTGTTTTGTACTTGCAGAACCGCAGGAGATTCGGTTAAACAAACATTAATATAAGCAAGGTCCTCAGATTGGACTTAGCACTTGGGAGGTTCAACCTTATAGAAATAACCATAGAATGCATTGTGAGATGTGGTGTGGGAATTGTGAGTTGTTTGGGTGGGAGCGGTTGTGGGGGGGTCATCATTAGAGGTAACAATTTCATCAAAGGGTACTCAGCAGGAGCAGTCAAGCATGTTATAGCCCTCTTTGCAGATGACATCCTGCTGTTCCTAAAGAATCCAGAGGAGGTCCTTCCAGAATTGAGTAAAATCTTTGAAACCTATGGACCTCTATCCGGCCACAAAATAAACTGGGACAAATGTGAATAGCTCCCCCTTGGTGACAGTAAATCATCAATCATGATAGCTAACACTATGATCCTCCCCTCAAAACAAGTTAGATACCTGGGGGTGCTACTCCCTAGTAAGCTATCCCAGATAGTTAAAATTAACTATGATCCATTAGTAAAGAAAATTAAAGAGGATTGTTTTAGATGGCGGGCTCTCTTCCTCACTTTACTGGGCAAAGTGAACCTTATTAAAATGAGTACTCTCCCACAGATCATGTATATGTTTCAGTCTCTGCCTATCTCTCTCCCCCCAAAAATAAGTGAAATCTATGGAGGGAGCAGTCACCCAGCTGCTTTGGCAGGGAAAATGACTCAAGAGTTAAAAAAAAACAAATTTTATGGAGTGTAGGGGGGGGGGGTTACCCAACCTTCATCTATACTTCCTAGCTGCACAACTGGCCCACACCCAAGACTTGGTGAGGGGGGAGAGGGAGTCACTGGCTTGGTGTACCCCTGAATGTGGAGGAGGTCTTCCTTTGTATCATTCGGTAATGGTGGATTCACTCAGTGGGGGTCCCATTGCTAAGATCTCTAATCCATGTACTACAGCAACGTGGAGGGCCAGTAAGGTGGCCCACACATTCCTGGGTGAGCACCAGACCCTTTCCCCTGATTCCACTCTTAGGGTGTTACTAATGGGGAATCAGCCAATACCCGCAGCATTGGAGCTAGGACTCTCTTACTGGTACAAACAGGGACTATTTAAGGTACACCAGCTCAGAAAAGAAGATAGGGTGGTCAGTTTCAAGAGCTTAGGGAAACCTTTAACCTAGGCTTGTTTCAATACTTTACTTATATGAAACTCTGATCTAGAGTCTAAAATGGGGAAGGGGGATACCAAAACTAAACTGGGGTATTCCTCCTGGAAGAGATATTCAGGAAATTTTCAAATATCAACTCCTTTAAACCCTTGGCCCAATGTTATAAGCTCCTGCTTGAGGCTAGACCAGACCCCTTTGAAAATCTCAAAAAAAGTGGGAAACATTTCTACCCGGATGAGTTGATGTGGGGAGATTAGTCTCTCATCTTAAAAAATGCCCTCCACTGCTCAGTTAATAATAGGCTAAGAGTGGTTCAATTCAATGTTCTCATGTGAGCCTATTTTACCCCAAAGCTGGCTAACACACTAGATCCCCTAGCTTCACAATACTGCCCAAAATGTTTGAGCCAGAAGGGACCCTTCTTCCATCTACTACAGGAATGTCCAAAGGTTCAGCAATTTTGGCTGGGAATAGTGCAGATTCTGGCTGGGGCACTCCAGATTCTCCCCAGACTGGACCCAGCGGAGATCCTCTTGGGTCTACTAGGATTTAGAGGTATGGGTCACTTATGGGGAATAGGCTCTGGCGACTGGGCCTAGTGGTGGGATTAAAAGAGCTAACAATACATTGGAGAAGCAACTAGTCCCCTACCACTGCCTCTTGGCTGAACTCACTTTTATCAACAATGAAATTAGAGAGGACACAATACACAGTTGGAGAACAAATAGAAAAATATGAGGAGACATGGGTCCCCTTGGAGCAGGCCATGGGAAAGGCCTGGTTTCCAATGTTCTGAATTCATTGCACCGTTATGACCCATTGACATTTCCATACTTAATAATTTGAGTTGTTGAATGTTGACGAAGAAGCAAAAAAGCTTATTTCCTTTTATTGTTGAAGTATTAAATCTCTGCATCCTATTTCATATTTCATTTTGAGTATTACATGAATCAAGCTACATTGTGTGTAAACAATATAAAGCTGCTGTATTTAATTAAGTTATGTGAAGCTTTCAACTGCCAATGTAATATATGTTGCTGATTCTTTTCCCATCCTCAGTTAGAGAAGGGGAGATGTTGTATCTGAGATCTTTCCGATGTTAAATAAAGTTTACAAAAAAACAAAAAGAAAGATAGAAAAGAGGTGCCCTCCACAAATATTGAAACCTCTTCTGTGGTTTCCAGTAGAACAGGAGAATTGGAGGACACATTGCTCATAGAACAGAAAAACTCCCAATAGATGTTAGTTCTTTTGAAAAAAAAAAAGAGCACCTCCAGGTATCAGGCAACAAGTCCACTCAGTCTGGTTCCGTTGTTACTCCATGGTTAGCTGCCGTGGATGACAAACCCTCCTTTAACTGGTAATAAATTAGATGGATTGAACAGAAGCAATCACCGGACAACAGCTTGTATCAGCTTTCCACACTTCAAACAAGTAGGAAGTGTACGCTAACTGCAGGACTTTATATTACAAAATAAAAATCTATTTTATGTGCTAACCCACTTCCCTTGGCCTACCTATGCTAAAATCCCCGGCTGAACTCCTAGCTATTGCATGACTCACTAAATATTTTAGGTTCTTGGATCAAAGCAGGCGACCACAGGAACAGGAAGTCAAATACAGCTCTCTGTTAAAAACATATTCAGCTCTCCATTACACAAAACAAAACAGAGGGGATTGCTCTCTCTCTGAGAGCTACAGATGCTGGCGCAGCACTGCCGCCATCTTGCTCCTCCCCAGCTTCTCCTCAGGGATAAGAATCCTTGACTTTAGGAGGCCAGATTTTAAAAGAAACAAATGGGGGACTGCCTCACAAGCTGACTAGTAGGGGAGTGGCCAGGGAAGTGTAGAGGAACAGTTGGAAAAATTAGGGAGGGGGATAATTGTGACAAACAGCCTCTGCATGAAGGAGGTGAGCAAAAGCAAAAGGAAGAAAAGACCATCATGGTACTTCAGAGAAGTATTCATGGTGGTGAAAGAAAGAAGGGTGGTATTTAGGTGGTACAAAGAAACACAGACGGAGAAAGACAAAGAGGTGTAACAGGTAAAGCAAAGGGAAGCAAGTAACACAGTGAGGTGATCAAAGGTGCAGACAGAAGACAGGCTAGCCAAAGGGGTTGTTAAAGAGGATAAAGATTTTCATCAGGTACATAAGAGAGAAGAGGGAAAGAAAAAGAAGGATAGTAAGGATAAGTGGGATGACCAAGGAAGACGGTGCAGAAGAGGATCGTGAAAAAGCAAACATCCTAAACCGATGCTTCTGCTTATTCTTCACAACAGGAGGGGGTGGATAACCAGGGAGCAGTATGAAAAAGGGGGGAGGTGGGGTTGGCATGAATTAATGAAGTCTGACTGGGGAGGACAGAGGAAGGGACAGGGCTGGGGGGGAGGTCGATGGGAATGCAGGGAGCAAGGGGTCCCAAGAATGTAGGACAGTAGGGAAGGCAGGGAAGGGAGGGTCATGGGATGTACTAAATGCAGGGTGGCTGTATTCATGGGCACCCTATGGAGAATGAGGGTATGCCCAGTCTGTCAAAGGTTAAGAAGGAAGGAAAAGGAGGTGCAATGGCTAAAAGGGGAAGTATCTAGGATGAAGATGAAAATGACAGGGTCGAAAGGAGGGGAGGGAAAAACAAATTGATGCATGAGGAGGATACCCAAAGGGGAACGGGGGTTGGTGGGGGTGAAACAGGAGAAGCAGAATGGGAGGTAAAGTTGCCGGTAAGTATGTCAATAGGAGAGGAGGTTGAAGAGCAGACACAATCCACTGCAGAAACAATGGGGAGGGCTGGAAGTGGGGGTGAAAAAAAGAGTAGATCCTGCACTAGGGCAGGGGGGGTGCATGCAGTGAATGTCAGTGAAATAGGACCAGGGAAGGGAACAATGTGCAGGAGGGAGACAGAGAAAATAATGAAAAGAGGTAAGGGGAAAGAAAAATTGTAGGGGGGGATATCTTGGTGCTAGAGGACTCGATGCTAAGAGGGGGTCAGATGGGGTAGCTAAGGGGAGATGCACAGCAAGGTTTGGGTGGAAGCAATGCTGGGAAGGAATGAAAGCAGAAAGAGTGGGTCAGTCAGTGTTATGATGTGCTGGAAGAAGGAGAGGAGCCCCACCTAATAATACACCTGGCGACAAATGACCTGGCGAATGGTACAGTGGGGGAGGTGAGGAGGAGTTTTGAGGAACTGGGACCTCTTTGCGAGAGGGCGGGAAGATCGGTCACCTTCGCAGGGGCACTTCCCATCCGCAAGGCAAGTATGGCAAGAAAAGAGAGAATCCAGGAGTTCAACGAATAGCTGGGCATATAGACAGATAGATATAAATGCTTATTTTTTAACAGGAGTTAACCTTTAGGACAGCAAAGCCCTGTTTTACAAAGTTGTCCTGTATAAGCAAGTGGTTACATAGAAAAAAGTACAGATCATAACACAGTTTCATACATACAATGACCAACTCATATATTCTACAAAAAAAATCCATAATACACTCAACAATCACATACTTAAACACAAATTAACACTGCCTTGCTATCTCATTACAATAACTATACTTGTAAATCTACTTGTAAAATAATTATACAGCATCGAGGAAAAAAAAAAATCACACAATTTAGTAACAGCAGCATATATTAAGACTATCAGTTCTCCATACTATCCACAATTAATAAGCTAAAAAAAAACTTATCAATTATCCTAAGGGCCTAGACACTGGCAATTTATGTTTCACATGTGGTCTAAGCTTTTCCTAAATAGGCCCAAACTACTTGCATTTCTGGTTTCTAATTTTAATTCATTCCATAGTTTTGGAAGATAATACCTCCTTTGCATCTTGCTAAACCTATTCTTAACTAGCGCTTAGCTCTAATGGTAGAGGGAAAAGTGGAGATATGACTGCAATAACCAAGACATGGGCCACCGATAGCTGGGAGTATAGTGTCAGGTGAAGGAGTACAGGCAGCTAGGAGGATGGGGGTGCTGGGAAAACAACAGTCTGTATGCAAGAGACAGATTGCACCTCAGTGAGGAAGGAAAAAGGGTACTGAAGAGTAAGATTGGGTAGCACACTCAATCAAATTTAAACTAGGAAGGGGGTAGCCAGGTGGCTGGAGGTGCTCAGGGGACAGAAGAGATGCCCACTGGGCTTACCTCCCATAACAGCACAGCTAAGGTAGAGGATAATACCAGGAGAATGGACATGGGGGAGAGAGGCAGAGGAGGAGAGTATGGTAGAGGCTTGGAGGGTGGTCACATTAAATGCCAGGTGCATGGGAAACAAGGTAGCAATGCTACAGGCTCTAATGGAAGAGGGAAAAGTGGATATGGCTGCAATAACCAAGACATGGGCCACCAATAACCATGAGAGGGAACTGGCAGCACCAGGGTATAGACTCTATCGGAAGGATAGGGAGAAGGGGAGGAGGGGTGGCGCTTTATGCAATACAGTGCCTTAAATGTGTAAGGGAAGAGGGGGAAGAGACTGGTACAGAGACTCTTTGCATGCAGATACAGGATTCAAGAAACAGGCCACTAAGGTTAGTGGTAGTGTATAGGCCACCCTCCCAATCTGGGAAAAATATAGAATGCTGGCAGAGCAAATCAGGAGGAACTGTGGCAAAGGGGGAGTAGTGATAGGGGATTTCAATCTACCCGGGGTGGAACGGGAATCACCTACCACCAGTTGCAGAAGAGAGCAGGTTTCACTAGATGCCTATCAGGAAACCAACTAGGGAAGGAAACACCTTAGACCTCGTACTGATAATGGTGAATGGGTGAAGGATGTTACAGTTGAGGAACCATGGGCAGGGAGTGACCACTGTCACAAACCCATTCAGCAGATCAGCCCTCTACTCCCAAGGTGCCAACCTCTGAGCGCAGTCTTGTGAAGAGTTAACAGAAACAGGGTAACCCTCCTGTCTGTTTCTGTGGGTTCGAATCAACCTTTGGTCTCAAGTCTTGGAGGGATTCAAACTGTGAACCTCTCGTTAGCGTACCCAATGCACAGGCTCAGATAATTCTGTCTTGGGGGGGGGCCAGATATCTTTGCCTACGGGCACCTAACCAGGTGTATAACAATGAACCCTTAAAACCTCTAATAAAGATCTCAGATTATTCTTACCTTATTCCAGCTTGGTATCACCATTCAAGCTTATGCACAGTGTCTGCTTTAACCATATATACTTCACTTGTAAAGGAAAGAAATCAAAGACAGACCAAGTAGGCTCTAAAAATAGAGTTTTACTAAAATAGATAAAAAATATGTAAAACATAAAATACAGAACCAATATCACAAGACCCATACAATCTTTTAAAAGAACAAGGTTTTAACAGTGGAATTCCTACTACAGTACTTAGATTTTTGTCTCTCTCTCTCTCTCTAAATACCTGCTTAAAGTGCTCAACGATGTTCCTTTGTCAGAGTGTAGATAAAAGTGTCTCTGAAATAAATCAGAATATTGTGTAAAAGCTGGCTTTGCCCACCTCTTTGCATGAGGCCACCTAGCTCCTCCCTGTCAGAATATATATAAAAAATATATATCTGTACAAAAACAGGATGTCTTTTCAAAGTATTAAATTCTGTAATCCTCAGCACAACTCATTTTCTTCAGATGATTGTCTTTGATCTTATGAACATCTTCCCCTTTCCAGGACATCAAAGCATCTTTTATGACTTGCATGTCTCTCTGCCAGATCTCACGGAGGTGTAACATGCTTTGTATCACCATGTGAATTGAACTGTGTTTCCTCTGAACGTCATAAATGTTTATGATTCTAGCCTAGCATCTGGCAAGCTACCATATATCTAGACAGACAGGAGATCCCCAATTAAGGCCTGATCTAGTCTGTAATTAGCTTCTGGCCTTCCAGGTAACACCTTGTATCTAAAACCTGTGTGTGTGCCATACTCACTTGCTGTTTCAGCATTTCTCATGAAAGACAGTCCATAACACATTTTTATATTACAAAAAAATCATACAGCACTCAGAATTGGCTGTCCATGTCACAACCACCAGTTGGTATGGTTCCATTACAGATGGCTAGGGAGAGAGGGGCAACATACACAAGGGTGCTGGAGTTTAGGAAAGTAAACTTTAACAGGATGAGGGAAGTGGTGCAGGGGTACCCGGACAAAATCTAACCAACTATGGACACAGATCAGATGGGAATTAATAAAATGGAGGTTACTGGAGGCAACCAGCACCTGCAGTAAGGCCAAGAGCAAAAAGGCTAGGGTGAAAAAACACCAAGCTGGATAAGCAGTAAGGTTTTAGACGAGGTGAGAAGGAAAAGAGGTGCATATAGGAGATTCAGAAAAACAGGGAGGGAGGAAGACAGGGAAGTGAATCTGAAAGAAGCAAAGGAGGTGACAAGACAGGTAAGAGCAGCCAAAGCATCAAGGGAACTCAGGTTGGCAACAAGGCATAAAAAAGGGGGAAGAAAGGCTTCTTTAGGTACATTATGGAGAAAAAGAACCTGCAAGGATCAAATTGTGAGGATAAAGAAGGAAATGTGGGTGGTGGGTGGGTGGGTGGGTGGGGGAGGCAGAGGTGATAAACAGTTACTTCTGTTCAGTCTTTAGTAAGGAAAAGGGAGGAGTTACCCACAGTAGGTGGAAGGATAGACAGATGGGGGGTGACAGATGGAGTAATCATGAGAGAGAGGGTGCTAGAAGGGTTAAGGGCACTAATGGACAAGGCACCGGGGCTGGATGGGGTGCATCCAAGGGTACTGAAGGAGTTGGCAGAATTCCTGGTGGGCCCCTTGGCAGACTTGTTTAATGCATCTCAGGGCACAGGATGCATACCACGGGATTTGAGACTAGCTGGTGTGGTTCCCCTCCATAAGAGTGGTCCCAGGGCTGAATCAGCGAACTACAGGCCAGTGAGCTGGGCATCCATAGTGGGTAAGAAGATCATCCTAAAGGAAAGGCTAGAGGCACTGCTGGAGGTTAATGGGGTGCAGGACAGGAAGCAGCATGGCTTCGTCAAGGGTTGATCATGTCAGACCAACCTAGTGGAATACTATGACTGGGTGACTAGGCAAGTTGACAGTGGCGGTGTGATAGGTGTCCTTTGCCTGGACTTCAGCAAGGACTTTGACTCAGTACCACATCGGAGACTAAGATATAAACTAAAGGGCATGGGGCCAGGGACAAAAATAGTGAGGTGGGTGGAGAACTGGCTACAGAGAAAGCAACACAGGATAGTGGTGGAGGAGAAATTCTCCTCCCCTAAACCAGTGATGAGTGGGGCTTCACAGGGGTCGTGTTGGGGCTGGTGCTGTTTGGAATTTTCATTGCAGACATCTTGAAAGGCATCAGCAACAAGATTAGCCTGTTTGCAGACAACACCAAAATGGGGGAAATGGTTGACAACCAGGGGCAATGGAAGGGGCTGCAGGAATACTTGACAAGGCTTGAGGCATTGTCTGAAACCTGGCAGCTTGGGTTCAACAACAAAAAGTGTAAGGTGCTGCACTTTGGATCAAAGAACCTGAGGAGAAGCTACTATCGGGGGTGCAGACAGCAGTAATGGAGGAGGAGGAGGAGAAAGAGAAAGATCTGAGGGTTCTAATAACAGGAGAAATGAACAACTCTGCCCAATGCAGGAGGGCAGTAACAAGGGCCAACAAGATGCTGGGCTTCATCGCGAGGGGTATTACTTCAAGGAGTAGGGAGGTGATTCTGTCATTGTACAGATCATTGGTCAGACCGCATGTGGAGTACTGCATGCAGTACAGGTGACTGTACCTGAAGAAAGACATTAGACTGCTGAAGGGGGGTGCAATGCAGGACAATCAAAAAGATCCAAGGTCTGGGGGAGCTGTCTTATGAAGCTGGACTGGTGGAGTTAGACATATATTCATCGAAGGAGAGGAGAAGCAGAGGGGACATGATAGAGACCTTTAAGTACATGAGGGGGATAATTCAAGCAAGCACAGAGAGGCTGTTCAGAGCGAGGGTGGGAAGGGACACTAGAGGCCGTAACATGAGGTTGAAGGTGGAAGATTCAGGAGGGAAATGAGGAGGCACTTCTTTACAGAAAGGGTGGTGGCAGAGTGGAATGTGCTGCCAGGAGAGGTGGTAGCATGCCAATCAGTGGATGGTTTCAAAAGAGGGTGGGACAGGACAAAGGGGAGGGTCAGCTGCAAAAGAAGAGTGCTAGCTGCAAACTTGAACAGATTCATTAGACCGGTTGTCCTTTTTTCTGTTGGCAATTTTCACATGTTTGTATCTTTGTATTTTCAATAGAAAGAACCCTGAAAGGGTTGCAGATCTGAAAGTGGACAAGGCTATGAAACTGGACACCCATGAGTACCAAAAGAACTCGAGGAGATTTTTGCTGTACCACTGACATTATTCAACACGTCACTAGTAACATGTTTTGTTCCAGAGGATTGGAGTAGAGCAGATGCTGTCCTGCTCAATAAGAGTGGCAGCAGGGAGGAGGCAAACAATTACAGGCCAGTCAGTCTCACATCAGTTTATGGGAAAGTAATTGAAACTCTGTTAAAGGAGAGGTTAGTACAGTATCTTGAATCTAATGGGCTACAAGAACAAAAGCAGCATGGAATCATGGGAGTGGGGGAGTTCATGCCAGACAAATCCAATTGATTTCTTCCACCAGGTGAGCAGGAAAATATATCAGGGAAGGGCAGTGGATGCTGTCTATTTGAACTTCAGCAAGGTTTTCAACACTGTGCCACACAGGAGAGTGATAAGGAAATTGAACTGCCTAGGAATGGGATCCAAAGTGGTAAATTGGGTAACTAACTGGTTAATTTATTTATTATTTAGCTTTTGTTAACCAGTAAGCACACTAGACAGTCACATGCCTATTTTCAGGTGCAACCCTGACAGGTAATAGAGGCTGGTGACTAATGTAATTCACTCCAAGGAGGGGACAGATATCATCAGGGTTCCATAGGGCTCAGTGCTGGTCCAGGCCTCAGCAACATCTTTATAAGTGACACCGAAGAAGAATTGGAAGGGGACGTATGCCTTCTTGTGGATGACACCAAAATCTATACTAGGATGGTTACTCATGAGGGGTGAAAAGACTGTGTAGGGCCCTTGGGGAACCTGAGGAGTGGTCAAAGGTATGGCAACTGGGTTTCAATGCCAAAAAAGTGAACAATTATGCACACAGGCATAGAAACGCAGGAGCCGAGTATAGGATTGGAGGGAGGTACTAATAGTTATTAAGCAGGAAAGGGACCTTTGGGTATTCCTATCTGATGACCTCAACATAGCAGGGCAGACAAAGCAGTATATAGGGTCAGTGGGATGCATAGAGAGAGGTATGGCCAGAAAAAGGAAGATGGTGCTACCACTCTATTGGCCACTGATGATACTTCACTAGGAGTACTCTGTCCAGTTCTGGAGGCCACATCTCAGGACTGATATAGACAAAGTGCAGGCAGTCCAGAGAAGGGCAACCAAAATGGTGCAGGGGTTGCAACAAAAGACATATGCAGAGTGTTTGAGGGATCTCAACATGTGCACCCTCATAAAGAAGAAGAGAGCAAGAGGGGACATGAGAACCTATGTGGTGAACAAGGTAAAGAAGGGGAGTCTCTTCAAAATGAAGAAACAGCACCAGGACCAGGATCAGACGATGTGTTGAAGCTGGAGGGAGTTCAGAAGTGCTGTGATGAATTGCTTCTTCACTGAATGAGTGGTATACACTTGGAATAGACTGTCAGCAGAAGTGGTGGACGCGAAAACAGTGATAGGCTTCAAGCATGTATGGGATAAATACAGGCAATATTAGTAAATCGGCAGGGTAGAGGAAGAGCTGCTATGTATCACATAGGCCTGAGGAGACAGACTAGGCAGGAACATTCTGGAAAGACTGGCTGGGCCAAGCAGTCACCATCTGCCAACAAATTCAATGTTTCCATTCCTTGTGGTGCCCACCTCTGATCGCTTATTAGTAACTGTCTTGAATATTCCTGGGGGTCTAGTAGTCTTCTATCCCTGACTGCCAATCCTGTAGCTGTCCTGAATATTCCTAGTGGTCTAGTGTTCCTTACCATAGTGACATCTGACCCCTTATTAAGGACCTTCGTCCTCATATCCACTTTGCCCCAATCACCCAAGCTAAACTTCAGCAACAGTGACCAGCATAGCCTTCCACTTACCACAACAACCAGTCAACCATATGACTGTCAGTGAATGATCATGAGTCCTGTAGAAAAGCTGTCTCACTGACAGTGTGTGATTGTGAAGTACTATAGAAACAGCTGTTTTACAGTATTCACTATTGCTCACTGACCATCAGATAGCAGCCGGCTAAGGTGGTAACCAGAGGGCCATGCCAGTTGCAATCACCATTGCCATAGATCAGTTTGGAAGACGGGGGTGAGGGGGCAGAGCGCATGGAGGAGAGTCATGAGTAGGGTTAGGAAAGGATCAGATGCCCTTACCAGTGGTGGGAACTTAACCACCAGGAATATTCCATACAGCTGTAAGAGGAATGATTAGGGATGAGTGACCACTAAACCACCAGAAATATTCAAGACAACTACAGGATGAGTGATCAGGGCAGGGGGACCACTAGACCACCAGGAATATTCAACAAGTACAGCATGGGAAATGGGGTGGGAGACCATTAGACTATCAAGAATATTCAAGACAGCTACTGGATGGGCAATGAGGAGCAGGAGACCACTAGATCACCAGGAATATTCAACAGGTACAGCATGGGCGGTGGGGGAGCATTAGACCATCAGGGATATTCAAGACAGCTACAGGATGGATGATGGTGCATGGGAGACCACTGGACCACCAAGAATATTCAGGAGAGCTACAGAATGGGCAATTGGGGGGGGACCACTAGACCATCAGGAATATTCAAGACAATGGCAGGATGGGTGATGAACAGCAGGGGGACCACTAGACCAACAGGAATATTTGGCAGCTACAGAATGGGCAATGGAGCAGGCAGATCACTAGACCATCAGGAATATTCAAGACAGCTACATGATGGGTGATGTGGGGCAGGAGGACCACTAGACCACCAGGAATATTCAACAGCTACATCATAGGCAATGGAGTGGAGGGACCACTAGACCATCAGGAATATTCAAGACAGCTACAGAACAGATGCCGGGGCATGGAGGGACCACTAGACCACCAGGAATATTAGGCAGCTACAGCATGGGCAATGGGTGGGGGGAAACTATTAGGAATATTCAAGACAGCTACAAGATAGATGATCAGGGGCAGGGGGACCACTAGACCACCAGGAATATTTAAGACAGCTTCAGGATAGAGGATCATGGGGACTAGTTGACAACTGGGAATATAAGACTGCTACAAGACAGGCAGTTAAGAGGGGGGGTGGTTACTGTTCATGGACATAAGTGCAGAGTTTCAGCAGCATTAAACAGCACCATGACAGAGACAGTTAAGTGTTGCTGAAACCGCTGCATATACCACTGTGCCCTGTACTGCATGGGGTATCCCTCATTTGCAGGGGTGCAACAGTATATTTTGTGAGCTCATGATGTTGGATCACCACAGTGCACTGAGTTCTTTGAATATGGCCCCTGCTCCATCAGCTGGTACTGCCACATGGTTACTGCCAGCATGGTTACTGCCACACAGAATTTTTGAATATGGGACCCCAGGGCTGAAAAAATGATGAACAAATAAAGATATGCCTGTATCTCACAATCATTAGTACATTTTGAAAAAAATCTACTTTTTCGTAACTTCAGTGTTTTTGACATTTTGACTCCACATGTTTAATACAGTTTTTTTTATGACACCACCATGTGATCCAGACAGGTGGAAGTTTTACAATCCCACTGATGGGTGATTTCATGCAGTGAATATGAAAACATGTCTCACAGAGGATTTCAAAAATGATACCCATCATGTTCCTGTGGTCAGGTAACACAAGGACTATGTTGAAAATTTGGGTCCACGACCTACAAAAATAAAGTTAAAATTAAACAGAATAATTAAATGATTCTTCATGACTTTGCTTTTTTGTTCATTTACATTTAGACCCTAAACTGTCAACATGTTATTTTATGATGCTACTATATGATCAAGAAAGGTGGACATTTTTAAATCCTGTCTGAAAGGTAATGGTATTTTCCCGGAGCAACTGTGTAAACATGATTTGGAGGTGGTTTGAAAAATTACACTACACTTATCCATGAAGTGGGCTGAAGAAAAGGCTATGTTTAAACTCTGGAGACAAATATCAAAAATGACAAAGTTATGAGCAAAAGTTCAAAATGCATTAAAAGGCATTTATTTCTTTACTGAATTTTGTTTACGGTAGGCCCACAGAGACTAGAAGTCCTTCTTCAGGGAAAACCTGGGGGAACAGATGGTAACCAACTGAAACTGAACCATCTTAAGCTGTTGATGGTATTTTTAATGAGTGGGGGAATTTGGCCAGGGCACCGATGAAATTCCCTACCCATCAACAGGGGACCTTAGCCCTCTTTGCAAAATGGTCACTAAGCTGGAGTCAGAGGAGAAGATGGACACTGCAGAGGCAGGGGAGCAGCCCTACTCCGTTGCCCTTACTAGCAAAGAAGCCATTGGAAATACTGTATTAGTCTAGGATTTCCAAGACGATGACATGGGACAGGACACATTGCTTTCTACAGAGGATCTGGGTATAACCCCCTTGTTCCCAGGGGTTACTAGAATCCCATTAGAATCAGTGGCAGGCAGGGACAGGCAGCTTGTGAAATGCCAGTTAAAAGAATTTCACTCAGTCATTTTCAGGTTTCAGTCTCAGCTGAGCTGGAGGATGATGTAATCATAGAATTGTTGCAGCAGCATAAGTCACACTGGAATGCTAGCTAGGGAGATAGCTTTAGAATGTTGATTTAGAGTTCAGTAGTCTGGAGAGTGGAGTTCCAGGAGGAGGCTGTGGCCTAGGCAGCTTCTCAGTTTTAGCTCTGACAGAAAGCTACCACTGTAGTTGGGTAGTTTGTTCTCACCCTAGAAGAAGGGCATAGAAGACAGAGAGTGAAGTGGTGGGAACTGTTCCAAGAGGGTTTTCCAGTTCCTCTTTCCCAGAGGGATGGGGGGATTCCAGGATTCAGGGGTAATCCCCTAGTCCAGCCTGGAGTGTGCTGAAGCTGCCTGAGATTCATCTGCTCTGTGAGTACCCGAGACTTTTGTGTGGAAAAGCCCTGGGGCACCTACATTCCTGTGGTGAATTTTCTCTGATAAAGGGACTGTCACCAAGACTGTTTTCTGTTTAAAAGTGCCTGCCACTATGGGGTCCAGACAGAGACTTGCCAAGTACAGAACTTTTAGTTCGTGTCTGATTTAAAAGTGCCTGCTAATGTGGGGGTCTAGTGAAGAGACAGTGCCAATTACAGAACTTTTAACTTCATGACACCTCAGAGGTGTGTGAAGTAGTATGTTAAATGTGAAATACATTTCAAGATAGCATGTACAAGTTTTCTGTGAGGGTGTTAACAACTAGATGAATGGCCAAGTATAAATTTGGAAGCAATAGGTGGGAGACCCCCCATCTGGCATGTTTACCTCTCCAGGTTCGTTTGAGCGCCTGTATGTTTTCTGTCAGTGCATTTGGCCAGTGCCTGAAGAAAATAGTTTACTCAGACGTGGGTATGGATTTTCTATGAGCCTGTATGTGCTCTTTTGGTGGTCGAGGTGCTACCAGTAATTCCTCATGAAATATGGAAAGTCTCCTAGTACTGACCGAGGGTGCCTAGTCAAGGGAAGTGTACCAGTTCGGTCCCTGTGTGCCAGTCTCCATTCAGAATCAGACAGCGTTTGTTGTTTCCATTCAGAACCTGGGGGTTCGCTGTGTGTGTGTGTGCTCTGTACCTCAGTAATCTGCATTACCAATGGGAGTAGCCCTGTGGGGGGGCCATCTTCGCTTTGTGATTATTCTCTGTGTATGTGAATAAAAGGCAAACTCTAGAATTCCCAACCTGGTTTTGACAGTATTATTATTGCTTCCACTGTGTCTGGATTTATTTGGGTGCCCCTGACCAGAAGTATAAACCTAGCATAATTGTGAGCAAATGTTTTCTCCCAGGGACCCAGGTTGATGGTCATGGTAAATGGTCCCCCAAGGTGTCAGCCAGGTAGTAGCCACACTTGGCTTGCCTGTCTGAGGATGGCAGGCTCTGAAGTAGATGTATTGGTAAACTGAACTGTAGTGACAACCCTCATCTCTCTTGTTGGTGCCAAGTGAGAGAGGAGCAGCCCTGCTAGTTGAACAAAGGGGGTCAGTGGGGGTGAGTTACAAAATGGAGGCACCGCTGAGGATGTGTTTGGAATTTGCAGGGTTTTAAATAACTGATTAGCAGTTTTTTTCTTGGGACCATTTATATAAGTTTTCTAGAAGTGTTATGTTTGTTGAACACAGTGAAAAAGTCCTATGCATTTTCACGATGTTTAGTATTTTATGAGCAAAGCTAATCAATTTTTGAGTTAAATAAATCCCTGAATTTGGGAGAAAACAAGAGACGTTTCTCAGGTGGTGGGCAGCATTTTGTCTGTCTGGCAGTTGGTAGCCCAAAATTAGAGGCTTTGCGCATAAGACGTTTGCCCAGAGTAGTGCCATCTGTATGTGCCGCTGTGATTGTGCCATTTACCAAGGAGCTGTAAAGCCAGATTGCATGTACCCCTTGTTCTGCATGAAAAATAGAACGTTTGCCAGCTTTAATTTTCAAGTTGTGACAGGAAAAAGTATTGTGAGCTGTGGAAAACAAAGAGACATTTGTGCCCTGAAAGTTTCAGATGCTTGCTGTGTGAACAATGGGGGCCGGTGGGGGTGGGTTACATGAGTGTCGGTAACAACAGTGCTGATAGTGTGGCCAGTCAACCCATTTCAACCTCAGAAATTAATGTAAACAGTGAAACAGAGCATCGGCAACGTTTGTTGGTCCAAGAAAAACGCTTGCATTTACAGAAAAGAAAAGAGTTGCAAGAAAAGCTCCTTGCAGCCCAGTGGAGTTGCTAAACAACTAAATGTACAAACAGTAACAGAACCCTTTCCCTCTACATGTAGAGTGGAATCTGTGATGCAATCTCAGTCTGAGGCGGTCAGGAATCCCACCCCCAGAAAGATATTTAAGCAACGGTCCTGTAGAGTCTTCCTTAAGGAACTCTGAACAAAGGACTTGCTTAGAACCCATGTTTAGACTTGCTGATCTATTTCAGAACACAGGTGAAACAGCCCCCAGACAAAATGCCATCCAAATGATCTACAAAGGAGGCCATGAAGATCCACCGGATAGACCATACATTGTGAAACTGCTTTAGAAGGGGTCTATTATTTTTTTTTCCATCAGAGACATTTGCCTTGATTCCTAGGGATTGCTAACTATGATACATGTGTTAAAAATGTCATGGGCCTAGAAAGATTTTGGTCCCAGTATCGCAGACTAAAAAATTCTCCCTTATGGATCTCCTTTTTACTGGTTCCTTTAATCAAACCTGCTGTGAAAATTATAACCGTGATGTTCAAAAATGAGGCTGTCAAGGCTGAAGATATTTTATTCGGGCTGATACAGATATGTGAGGTGTTAGATAGGCCCTCCCCCATTTTAGATAGTGAACAGATCTGGAATGGGGGTGGAAAATCAAGGTTAAACTCTTTTCCTCTAACAGTGGCCCAGTTCGCTTGCCTATTATTTTTCTTTTTGGGCAAGGACAGAGGCTCCCATTTTATGCTGGTCAGCCCAGAGCATGCTTTAAATGTGGGGCCTGCACCCATTTAAGTTCAGCTTGTGATACTTCTCATTGTAATCACTGTTTTGAATATGGCCATGTTGGAACTAATTGTTTAAATCTTTTTAAGTGCAACCTTTGTGCAAAAAAAAAAAAAAAACTGGGAATGCTTATGGGAGATGCCCCTTGGCATCCCATAATAGGGAAGATTGTCCTTCTCGTGAAGCTATTATAAACATGGCCCAGCAAGCCTAGTCAAGGAAAGTAGCCAGACAGTAAGAAGAAGCTGCCAGAAATGATCCTGTAGAAGCGTGTACAGCTCAGGCTCAAACAGAAAGGGCTTCTACCAGTAAGGATACTACCCAACAAACACATCAGAATTCTAGTGTCATCATTAATGACACCCCAAATGGTGATGAGCAAATGGAGACTTCTCAAGATATCTCCCAGCATCTCTCGGTCCAAGCTGAACTAGTTACATCTGCCCCGGAAGCAAAGCGACACTGTTTTTAAAACTGTCACATCAAAGAAAAGATCCAGACTGGGTAAGTCACTTAAAACTGGTATGACTGAAGGGAGGAAGGTGAGAAAAAGGAACGCCCCCACCTTGGAAATCAGGGAATAGGTATGCTTCTTTGCCTGTAGACGAACAATGGGGTGAATCAGGGATGAAGATTCAGGTTCCCCTCAGTTGCCTCCACAATGACTGACGTTACAGTACATCTAATATGGCAGAGGGTGGTGAGGATGATTCAATCACCAAATGTACTAGACACAGGAACGTTCTAAAACCTTTTGAATAATTTCTGCCTTAACCCCGATTAATGGCCTATCTATGCATTCTTTAACCATTTCTGCAATTAATGTGAACAGCATTAAAGCAAAAAGAAAGGTCATGAGTTTTTCGTTCTTCGGGGAATTTTACTTGTGACATCTGCTGCCTGCAGGACACCAGATTCAAACCCCTCCAGGAGCTACATCTGGCAGTTCATAGTTGGACTAAAGGGCCCTCCTTTTGGTCAGTAGGAGAAGAGACTTGTGATGGTGTGGGGATTCTGCTTGCCAATCCTGAAATTACAGTTCCCAGACTATTAGACATATTCCCAGGCAGGGCCTTAATTTTAGATCTGAATTATTTACATCAGAGATTCCATCTAGTTACCATCTATGCCCTGCAAGCTAAAGCCCAGAGATGGTTTCTCTTTAAAGAAATACAACCGTATCTACATACCTCTAGATTAATAATTTGGGCAGGGGATTTTAACTGTGCGTTAGATCAGGCCGATAGAGGGCTTAAAACCAAAAAAATTTTTTGCGATAATCTTGCACCACAAACCATTATATCTACAACTAATTTAATTGATTCCTCTAGAGCTCACTTTCCTGCTGGAGGACATACATTTTTTAAAGGCCCTCTCTCTCCACCAGAATTAATTTCATTTTTTTGTCCCAGACTTTTTTTCGAGTAAAGTACAAACTACTGTATTAGCGTTTTATACCCATAAATCCATTGCAGTTTAGGTGAGCTGGGGGAGTAAACCGAGGTAAAAAAAATAGTTGGCATTTAAATGAAACTCTTTTGTAGGATCCAGGGGTTAAAAGAATTTGGGTAGATGAATGGGAGGCAAGATTATCTGTCTCAAGTTGTTATGAAAACTTAATGGAATGGCGGGAGGACACAAAATGATCCTGTATAATTCTTTTTCAAAATAAATCAAGGGATTTAGCAAACAAGGAATATATAAGCTATCTAAAGTTAAAAGGTAAATTACAGAATCTAATCTCTCAATCTGAGACCCAAAAATATAGGTTACTTACCTGTAACAGGAGTTCTAGAAATGGTATATGTTGTTCATACACACTTACTGGCAGGTTCCTTGCTGCTTTAAATCTTGCGGAAGGTCTTAAAGCTGGCTCCTCCCACCCACCGGAAGTATAAAACTCTGGCTCTGCCCCATGATGCCATATCTAGCCCGCTGGAAGCCAGGTTGTGTGTCGAAGCCGAGGAGGTCAGGTGGGTTGTGTGGATGAACAACATATACCATTCCTAGAACTCCTGTTACAGGTAAGTAACCTGTATTTCTAGGGACATGGATATGTTGTTCAATCCACACTTACTGGCAGACTCCTAGCAGTTCTCTGGGAGGAGGGCGGCAAGGCGCACACCTCCTACTTGAGAAATAAGGACTGGAGAACTGAGGTCCCAAAACCAACATCCCGGCGTGACTCAAGGTCAATGTGGTAGTGGGTAATGAAGGTGTGTGCTGACTTCCAGGTAGCAGCCCTGCAGATTTCCTGGATAGGGACGTCCCTGGAAGCAGTCACCGAAGCAGCGGTATGACGGGTAGAATGAGCACTTATCCCTTTGGGAGACTCCATGCCCGCCAACCCATAGCAGAGATCTATGCAGGAGGTGACCCACCTGCCTATCGTCCACTTGGCTGCAGGTCTGCCAGGTGCAGCTTCAGCATAGGTGACAAACAGCTGGCGAACCTCTCCCCGAACTTCAGCCATCCACTCCTTATAGTAAGAGAGCGCTCTTTTAGGGTCCAAAGTATGGAGCCTATATTCGGCCTCCAAGGTGTGATTGGGGTAGAACATCGGCAGAGTCAACACCTGGTTAAGGTGAAACTCCAACACCACCTTCGGAAGGAATTTCGGGTGGGGGCGCAGGACAACCTTGTCCTTATGGAAGATCAGGTAAGGAGACTCGATGGAAAGTGCCTGGAGCTCACCCATCCTTCTGGCTGATGTGATAGCCACCAAGAAGGCAGTCTTCCACAACAGGTGAGAGATGTCACACCTGTGCATCGGTTCGAATGACTTGCCCATGAGCTTAGCCAATACCAGCTGTAGATCCCACGGAGGTGGAGATTCTCGCACCGGAGAGGATATGTGATCAAGGCCTTTGAAAAAGTGCCCGACCACCTTCTCCTGCACCACCGACTGCTTGCCGCCCATGCCCAGTAAGCAGAGGGCTGCCAGCTGCACCTTAAGGGTTGTCTGACAAGCCCTAGCTGAGAAAGGAGCACAGTTAGTCCAGGATGCTAGCCAAGGAACAGGAAGAAGGGTCCAACCCTTGTCCTGACACCAAATGGAGAATCTTTCCATTTGAAGGCATAGCATTTTCTGATTGACTCCTCATGAGATGCCTCAACAACGTTGAGGACCTTGTCAGAAAGACCCAAGGCCTGGAAATCTAGCCGTTCAGGAACCAGGCTGTCAGGTGCAGGGATTGAAGATCCAGGTGGAGAACCTACCCCTGGTTGACTGAGATCAGGTCCAGGCGAGTTGGAAGCTGCCTCGGGAGCCTGGAGCTGAGGCTGAAGAGATCTGGATACCAGAACTGGCAGGGCCAGTCTGGGGCTACCAGAATCACCTGTGCCTTGTCCCTCCTTGCCTTGAGAAGCACCTTGTGAATCAAGAGAAATGGGGGAAAGGCGTAGAAGAGGCCCAGGGTCCATGGCCTCGAGAAGGCATCCCCCTGCAGCGAGCCCTGCTGAGGGAGGGAGGCAGGCATGAAACAGCCTCAGCTTTGCATTCTCCCTGGAGGCAAACAGGTCAACTTGAGGTTTACCCCAGTGGGAGAACAGACTGTGTACTACCTCCAGCAGGAGACACCATTCGTGAGATGTAGCACCTATCCATCTTAGGGCATCTGCTAGAGTGTTGGAGGCTCCTGCCACATGGATGGCTAAGAGATCTGCCTCCAGTCTGCTCACAAGAGACCAAGTGAAGAGAGCTTCCTTGCACAGAGACAAGGAGCGCGTCCCGCCCTGGCAGTTTAGGCAGTACATGGTCATGGTACTGTCCGTCTGGACCTGGACCACTTGACCCTGTACAAATGGAGCGAAGGTGGTGAGGGCTAGTCGGACCACTTGAAACTCCAGCAGATTGATGTGACATCGAGACTCCTGAGGGGAGCAGAGGCCATGCACTCTGAGCTCCCTCAGATAGGCACCCCGACCCATCAGAGAGGCGTTGGTCATTAGAGTGACTGTCGGTTCTGGGCAGACAAATGGGATACCCTCCTGCAGATGAGCTCGAACGATCCACCACTGGAGAGTGTTCCCCACCTCCTGGGTCACTATCATTGGCTGGTCCAGAGGACCGAAGCGCCGTGACCATTGGCAGGCCAGCCCCCATTGAAAGGGACGCATGTGCCAGCGAGCCCAACGGACCACACTGGTGCAGGCCACCATGAGGCCCAGGAAGCGAATTGCCCAACCAGAAATGATTGGGCAAAGGAGGAAAGAACCTCGGCCCTGTCCATCGGGAGCCGTGCTCTGGCTCGTAGAGAGTCAAGCTCTGCCCTGATGAATTGGATCACCTGCTTTGGCACACGCCCGACTTGGCCTCATTGATGAGGAGGCCGACCTGAGACAAACCTGAGCGCCAGATCTCTGGACCGCACTACTCCATTCTGAGGGGGGCTGCATCAGCCAGTCGCCCAGGTAGGGTACACACCGGACCCTTCGGTGCCGCAGGGAATGCTGTCACCACTGCCATGCATTTGGTGAAGACCCTGGGAGTTAGGGAAAGGTCAAGGGTATGGCCCGAACTCGAGAGGGATCCCTCTGCCCTGAAGCGGAGGAATCTCTGGTGGACCTGACGGATTGGGACATGAAAGAACACGTCCTGAAGGTCCAGAGAACAGAACCATGCCTGGCTTCCAAGGATGGGATTATCTGAGCCAGAGTGACCATCCTGAAGGTTTGAGACCTTAGGAACCTGTTCAGGTCATGCAGGCCGAGAATGAGGTGCCAGCCACATCCGTTCTGGGACCAGGAAGTACCTGGACCACAAACCTCGGGTCTGGGAGGATCCGCCACCTTCACAATCACCTCTTTTTTTGAGAACAAAAAGGCGTGTGGCTCGGCGAGCCAGCAAGAAACTTCGGACGCATAACCCCAAGCGCACCGGAAGGGCCAGAGACTGCCTGCGAACTCCAGGGGCAGGTCATTCCTGCTAGCGATGCTGGTGTTGCTGGGCTGGCGTGCACGTAGCGCAGAAGGCTGAAGGGCTTATGCTGCTGCTGGTGGCCTTGTCCTTCTGGGCAGACAGGACAGAGTCCATAGTGGCATTGGACTTCTCGATCCTCTACAGATGACCTCCACCCGAACATGTTAGTACCCAGGAGAAGAACGTCCTGCCAGCTTGTGCTGGGTATCCACTGTGAAAGTAGAGATCCGCAGCCAAGCTCTGCGGCGCATGGCCACCGCGGCCGCAACTGATCTGGCACAGGAGTCTCTAATGTCTAAGGCAGTTTGGAGCTGCTGTTTAGCCACTGCCCTTCCCTGGTCCCGTACCTGCTGGACCGTGGTCTGCAGGTCAGCCAGGAGATGAGGAATCACCTCATCCAAGGAGCCCATGAGGGCGTGGGAGAAGTGTGCCATTAGCACGGCTGAGCTGGCCTGACGGAGGCCAAGGGAGGATGCAGCGTACACCTTGCACCCGGCATAGTCCAGCTTTTTGGACTCCTTGTCGGGGGGCATGTCCACATCCCTAGCGTTACCAGAACGCCGGAAAACGCTTGTCGGTAACCAACCCTCGGCGGTGGGGTGTTCCAAAAACGGGCAAAGAGTCGGGACACACATACTTCCTGGCCATCCTGGCAAGGCGCAGGACAGGAAGCAGGCTGCTGCCAGAGCTCCAAGGCTGGGCTAACAATGGCTTCAGCCACCGGAAAGGCCTCCGTGGGTGAATCCCCTCGGTTCAGTATCTCCGTGGGGGATACTTGGTCCACTTGGATATGGGCTCGAGCTGCATCCGGTGGACTCCAAGATGAGCTGAAGCAGACCCATGAAGGACGATGGGCTTTCGTCCATCGACTGGCCCCCGGAGGACTCCAGGTCAATGGGCCTGGAGAACAGGGAGGAGCCGTCGTCGGACTCTGAGGAGTCTGCGAAGAGCTGCCTGGGGCCTGAGCCACCCTCCACCTGCTGAGGACAGTCGGAAGTGAGGGTGACTGACAACCTTCGGGGCAGGCCCTGACCCGACCGAGAGTCTTTGGTCAGCGCCCCCGATTTCGGTTGTGGAGGTGGAGGTTCCACCACAATCGGTAGGGCAGCTGGTTTTGGCCGAACAACCGGCCCAGGCTTGGGCACCTCAGCTACAGCGAGGGGTTGTTTCAACCGCTCAGGTGACAGCCACTTGATGGCCGGGGAAGGCGACAGCGTCAGCTTGTTCCCAGGCTGAAGTAATTGCTGCCACATCAGGTCCTCATAGTGTCGATGCAATTTGCGCCTAAGTCTCTCCTCTTCCGAGGATGAGTGGCGGCACTGCTTACTTCGGTGCCAAGACCGAGACTGCCGATGTCGGTGGGATCGGCTGGACCGAGAGGATGTCCGAGACTGAGACCGAGAACCTCGGTGTTTCCGAGGACAGGTCTGGGAAGGGGCAGGAAACACCCGCTCTTCCCTCAGCTTGGAAGCCTTAAGCGGGGACTGCAGCACCGGAGGCGCAGGCAGGTCCTCGGTCTCCACCGGGGAAGCAGTGAAGAAGGGTTGTCGGCTTCACCAGTCGACAGCCCGTCTGAAGGGTCAAGAAAAATCTCGACCGCGTTGGGTGTCTTGGCCGGCTGACCTGACAGGGACACCATGAAGCCAGCAGCCTTAGCTGCAACCTCGACCGAAGTCGAGTGTCGACTGTCCAGGGAAGGGGACCTCTCCCGCTCACGAATGCCCGGCGTATGGGACTTGCCTTTGAGTCCTTCTTTTGGACCGAAAGGAATGTCCCAATGGCCCCTCCCTTCGTGGAAAGGATTGGCAAAGCTCCTTGAAAGAAGCTGAATATGAGGTACCCAGAGAGCAGGATAAATGCGTCAAACCGAGGAAGAGGATGATGTGTGTGCCACTCCTCCTCGAGGGCGATCATCTGCTCGAGTTGCTCAGCCGAGCCGGCCGCCGCAGTAACCGCCCAAATGGGCCTCCTTCGACTTCACCGGTGGGTAGCGCTTCTTGGGGTGCCCAAGCTGTAACTGGGCAGTGCGGTCTTCCAGGACGTTGGCCGAAAACGAACGGCATAACTCGAAGGCCTGCGGTTCATGGTCTAAGCCGAGGCAGTAGACGCATGTGGAGTGCAGGTCCGTCCTGGACATTTTCTGCCCACGAGGGCACCGCTGAAATCCGGGAGTCGATTTATCCATCGCAGCCATGAGTATGAAACTTTCCCAAAGTCTAGAAAATTTTAAAATAAGTTTCGGGCGAACCGAAGAAATAGAATCCAGTCTACACGCAGAGCGTTAAGGAGGGAAGCTGAGCTTCCAAGCGGTAAGGAAGATCTGGCATTGTGAAGCGGAGCCGAGAGTTTTACCACCTGAGTGGGTGGGAGGAGCCAGCTTGAAGACCTTCCAGCAAGATTTAAAGTGGCAAGGAACCTGCCAGACAGTGTGGATGAACAACATATCCATGCCCCAAGAACAAATAGTTGTGAGACAGAGTTGAGAGAGGGGAAGGGGGAAGAGATGGGGAGGGAGAGGGAGAGGAAGAGAGAGAGGGGGGATAGAGAGAGGGAGAGAGCTAGAAGAGTGAGAGAGGAGGGAGGGGTGAGTAAGTTATTTTAGCGCACTAGGGATTCAGTGTGGAAGCAACTTTAAGGCCCTGAGGTACAAAGGTAGCTGCCAATGGCTTTGTCCAAATCAGGCCTTAGACCAAGTGCATAGGCGGGGTTTCAGGAGTGGTAAGGCTCGGCTGGGAAGGAAAGAACAAAGGCAGATACCCTAAGGCTTATAGGGTACAGTCACAGTGGCTGTCAGTTGCAAGATGTTGCTGAAGCAGATGCTTGTAATGCTCCAGGTTCTGGAGGCGGTTAATTCAGTGCATAGTCCATTGTACCAGAGCAGTGCTCGGTACAAAGAGTCCGCTGACATTGGGCATACCGCATCTAGGGACCAAAAGGTGTTCAACTGTTGATGAGCGGGTGTGTTGGGTCTTGGGGGATTTGTTCAGAAGGCTATCAACTCCTGGTGCAAGGAGCCCAAGGAGAGCATTTTTTAGTAAGCAAGCATGTTTGGTATTTATTTCTGCCAGTGAGCTGGAGCCACCCAGACTGTAAATAAAGCTCACACGTGTGGGTAACTCAAGGGGCATGCATGTAAAGTCTGCAAACCTTGTTCAGGGTGACCATTACCCTTCTGAGTGATGAGATGGAAGCAGATCCGTATATGACCAAGCCATAATCAATGATTGATAGGATTGAACTGTGGACTGCAAGTTTGACAGCTTCTGGAGTCAGACTCCATTTCTTTCTATAGCTGAGCCCTATCCTAACATTGACCATCCTGGCAACGTTCTCAATGTGAGGTACGTAGGTGAGATATTTGTCAAGTGTAACACCTAGGTACTTGAAGTGCTGGATCTGCTTGAGGGGGGCTCCTAGGTTATTTCTGATAATAAGAGGATGAGGCTTGTGCTTATTACGGGAGGATGAGATCAACATTACTTAGTTTTCTTATAGTTTAGAAGTAGTTTGTGCATACTACACCACAGCACAGCCAAATTGGGCAATACCACATGTATGTGTTTTTAGAGTGCAACTGCAAAAACATTTCAGGAAATTCTGGCTAATAAATGGGGAGAACCCTTGTTCAAGAAGATTTCTTATACAGAGCTGAGGTATGGGGCCGCCTCTGGTTGCTGGGGTAAATAAAACTCTGAAACTTTATATAGTATTTATGTTGTCATTAGATATTATTTATGGTAAGCTGGGTGTTTTTGGGTAACATAGCAAAGGTTCATTACCCACACAGAAGTACTGAGGAATATTAAATCTTCTTCTGGGGTAGCGGCAGATATACACACTACTCAGCAGAGTACAATAAGAAAAATCAGGTGGGGCAACAAAAAGAGGAAAGCAAGAACACTGTGAGTCACACTGTGTCTGTGTCACACTGAGCCTTTCTGCCTTTGTTGTTTATTTTTTTATTTATTTTTATTTATTTTAGTCTTTGGTAATCGGGTAAGGCCCACTAGGCATAATTGCCTGTTTTCAGCAGCGACATGGGAGCACTGGGTGGTTAGGTGACTTGATCAGAGTCGCACAGTATGCAAGTGGAGGTTGTGAGAATCAAACCCAGGGCTGGTCTGCTGGATGTACCACGCTCATTAACACCTCATTTACTCTAACCTCTAGGCTATACTGCCAACCCAGTTCACTATGGGGCACAGATGCCAACAGCCAAATACATAAACAAGAACAACCTACCAGGCAGGCAAGAAAACAAAGGAAGGCGGATTACAGGAAGAAACTAATTACTTGAAACCAGACATGGCAAATAGAAGGAGGGGCAGGTCTATTGTTGGAGTGGCAGCACATATTTTGGTTTATGTTTACATAATTGGGGAAGGGAGTGCGTCCGTTTTGAGTACAAATTTAAAATTCCTGACTACACCCCGATCTTCTTTATATGACACAATGCATAAACAAGTTTATGTGGGTTTATTGTGGGCATTGGGATCCAGATCGATTCCTAGAAGGCCTACAATATGAACTATCGAGTTTATTTTTTGTGCATCTATTTTTGCATATCATTTGTATTTGTTTGTATAAATACTGTGATGCTGTAATACTGTTTACTATGAAATTACATTTGTGAGTTTTATTGTATTGTAGCCTTTTTTTTAAAAATTCCCCTACTGTTTTTAAGAAGCGCAATGGGATATTTAATGTCTACCTGAACAACCACCAGAACAGGCAGACGGGACCTCAGTTTAATGTCTCATTTGAAAGACAGCACCACAGGAGTACAGCACCCCCCTCATAATGCACCACAGAGTCAGTACTGGGAGTTAACCCAAGTGCTTGGTGTGGGGACAGAACCATGAGGTTAACTGTAGGTGTTTTTTATGCACCACCTAAAACAAAAAATAAAAGCTTTGACTCCTTGACTGACGTTATACTGGATAAAATTAAAGATCACCATGTTTTGATAACAGGGGTCTTTACCGCTAATTGGGTGCAGCCTAGAGAGGTAAAATTAAAGAACAGTTTTGCAACACTGGGCCTAGAACAAATCATCATGGATCCAACTAGAAGTACAAATAATAGCATGCCAGGTTCCATTCTGGATTTAATATTTGTCTCCCAGGATATAGGGATTTTAAGTCAAGAGATTTTACCTTTAAATTTGAGTGACCATAATCCAATAACGTGTACAACTGACCTAAACACTTTACCAAAAATTAAAGTAACATCAAACTGGGTAAGGGGCTATACAAAATTTAATGAGGTAAACTTCAGAAATAGCTTAAAGAATTTTTAACTTGAAAGAGTCTTCCCTACACCTGATATTAATTTGGCTGTACAAGAATTTAATGATTCTTTACTATTTCTAATAGAACAACATGCCCCCTAAAGTAAAAAAAAAAAGATAATTAGGAAATGAGAAATACCCTGGATAACTGATAAATAAAAAAAAAAATAAAAAATAAGGATAAGGGACAAGGTGGGGAAAAAAGAACGGACAAAAAAAAATACGAGGCCTGAGAGAAATATAAACATTGGAGGAAAAAATGTGAGATCATTTAACAAGATTAAATAAAGTACAAGATCCCAAGAAATTTTGGAATTAAATTTCTGATTTGAAAAATCCTGTTACAGCTTTACAAACGATTATTTTTTTGTACTTCAGTACAAACGATTAATTTAATGAAATATGGAAACTTAATTAAAGATCAATCAGAGGTAGTTAATAGATTTAATACATATTTCCTAGACTTGCCAAATCTAAAAATACTTAAACCAATAGAAAGAACAGTTGACATTTCTATACATGAAACTGTAGCGAATATAAAAATGAACCAAAATAGTGGACGGAAAACCAGCTTTGGATTTAAGAAACGAAAGGTAAAGGAAGTTGAACGGGAATTGTAAAAATTAAATATTTCAAAAACAGGAGGACTGGATGGAATAGAAGTCAAATTTTTGAAGTACGGTGCTGAAAGTATCGCTACCATAGTAACATACCTTTTAATTGGAACTTATGTTGCTCCACTGTCCCAGATGTGTGAAAACAGGGTAAAATTATACCTATGTTTAAAGGGGGAGATAGTACAGCCACTTCTAACTATAGGCCGACAGCTTTTCTTCCTATATTGTGAAAAATTTGGGAAAAGATGTTGCATTCCCAGTTAAGCCAGTGTCTAGAAAGTAATCAACTGCAAACAAGCTGTCAACATGGTTTTTGGAAGGAAGGAAGGTCCACGAACACTGCCCTGTTAGACTTCAATAACCTGGTAGTGTCATCCTTAAACAAGGGAAGAAGTACAGGGGCGGTGTTTGTGGACCTGAGCAAGTCGTTTGACCTTGTACAACATATGATCTTGCGTGAGAGATTATGTGAGCTGGGTATCCAGGAGGGACCTCTCAAGTGGATGAAGTACTACTTGGCAGATCGAGGGCAATGCATAGTGCTAGGTGATACAGTCTCAGAAAAAGAAAAAGTGACCCAAGGAGTCCCAAAGGAATCAGTCCTGGGTTCAATATATATGTGTATAACTTTCCACAATTTATAAAACACCGTGATATAAGAATGTACGCTGATGATAGTGTTGGTTGCATCAGTAGAACATTTTGAACAACTAGGAAATAAATTACAAGAGGATATACGAATATGTCAGTGGAAACAGACCACTGGTCTATCAAAGTCTGCCTTAGTATACAGCTAGCTCCCTAGATTGCAGCTGCCCCAGCCTCCTCCCCCACTGTCCCTCTCATACCTGTCCAAGCCACGACCACCCATACCCTTCTTCTTGCTTTGTCCCACTCATTTTTAAACCTTCCTACTGTCCTACAAGATACTACCCCCTCTGGTAATGCATTCCATTTGGACACCACCCTCTCAGTGAAGTAGTGCCTCCTCATCTCCCTCTTAAATTGCCCACCCTCCAATCTTAGTCGGTGCCCCCTCATTTCCCTACCTTTCCTCCAATTAAACACCCTCCTCTGCTAGGTTTGTTTACCCCCCTCAAATATTTGAACATTTCAATCATATTTCCCCATCCCTCCTCTCCTCCAATGTGTACATATTTAGCTCCTGCAGCCTGTCTTCATAGACCTTTCCTTCCATCCCCTGTAACATTTTTGTTGCCCTCCTTTGTACCCCCTCCAGTAATTTTATATCCCTCTTCAGATATGGCCACTAGTATTGCACACAGTACTCCAAATATGGTCTGACCAAGGATCTGTAGAGACGCAGGATCATCTCCTTATACATGGATGAGAAAGCCCTTGTGATACAACCTAGCATCCTGTTTGCCTTAGCTGCTGCTTTCCTGCATTGGGCCGAGTTGTTCATGCTTCCTGTTACCAACTCCCAAGGTCCTTCTCCTCTTCAGTGATCCCCAGTCTCACCCCACTCAACTAGTAGTCCCTCCTTTGTTTTTCTGCCCTGAAGTGCATCACCTTGTGTCTTTTCACACTGAATCCCAACTGCCATTTCTCCGACCATGCCTTCAGTTTGGTTAGGTCCCCCTGCAATTGTTTCCATCTATCCTCTTCGTCCACCACAGCCCCCATTTTGGTATCATCTGCGAACAAACTAACCCTGCTCTTTACTCCGTATGCAATATCTGGGATAAAGAGCCCACTAAGCACTGAGCCCAGCACTGAACCCTGCGGCACCCCATTTGTCACTGCTCTGGGTGTTGAGAGCCCCCCCACAACCACCATTGCACCCTCCCCTGTAACCAGTTGTCTATCCAGTTTGTCATCTTTTTCCGCACCCCTGCAGCATTCAGTTTCCCCCCGTTTCCCATGAAGCACTGCATCAAAGGCATTGCTGAAGTCCACGTACAGGGCATCTACCGCGTGACCCCCATCTAGCTCCCTTGTTACCCAGTCATAATACTCTATTAGGCTTGTCTGACAAGACCTCCCAGAGACAAACCTGTGCTGCCACCCATCCTGGAGGCCATTACCCTCAAGCAATGACACCAGCCTCTCCTTCAATATCATTTCCATAAGTTTCCCCACTATGGAAGTGAGACTGACCAGCTAATAATTTCTTGGCTTCTCCCTAGCCCCATTCTTGTGTATATGCAATACATGGGCCACCCTCCAGTTCTGAGGCACACAACCCATTTCCAGGGAGGTGCTAAACAGATCTGCCAGCGGCTCGGCCAACACCTCTGCCATCTCCCTCAGCACCCTAGGGTGGATGCCATCAGGACCTGATGCCTTGTCCATCCTTAATGCCCTCAGTCCCTCTAGCACTCTACTCCCCATGATCATTTTGTCCATCACCTCCTCCCCCCTTCCCCCACCCCCCCAGTCCATAGTGGTTGTGGTCCATCCTTCTCCTCAGTGAAAACAGAGCAGAAATACTCATTTAGTATTTCTGCTTGTTCCTCTCCCTTTTCCATCCATTTCCCCTCCCCACCTTATCCTCACTATATGTTCTTGCACTTCCTTTTTTTCCTGACAGATCTAAAAAGTCCTTCTCCCTCCTTTATGCTCTCGCTAACCTGAGTTCACTGGAGGCCTTGGCTATTTTCACCTGCCTGGTCACCTCCTTGGACCAACTCTCGTAAGCCTCCCTATCCTCTTCCTTCCTTGTTCTCCTGTCTTCCAGTACAGACCCTCTCTCTCCCTCACCCCAAACAGCACTTCACTGTTCAGCCAGCATGATGTTCTGACTCTGCCCTTCTTGCTCCTAGTCCTGGTGCAGGCTACTGTAGCCTCTGTTAGCCCACTTTTAATCACTTCAAACTTTAGCTCTGCACCCATCTCCGGTTTTATATCCTATAGTCTCCCTTGCAATACTTCTCTCATCCTCCCAAAGTCCACCCTCCTAACATCCACCACCTTAGTGCCCATGTCTCCAGTCTCCTTGCCCAATGTGAGTATAAACCACAAGGTTTGGTGGTCGCTACCAGCTAGTGGGTCCTCAACACATACCTCTCTCACTGCCTCTTCATTTGCCAGTACCAGGTCCAGTGCATTACCAAACCTTGTATGCCCTCTTACCATCTGAGTCAGGAGGCCATCCTGGCTCACATCCAGAAGCACCTGCTCCCTGGTGCTGTTGGTGGCAGGGGTGCTCCAATCAACTCCCTCGTAGGTTGAAATCCCCACTATCACCACACTTCCCTTCCTACACACCCTCCTTATCTGCTCTGACAACTTCCCATTCAGTTCTCCGATTGGGCTGGTGGTCTATACACCATCCCAGCCTCAGCTTTCTACCCTTGGAGTCCAGAAGCTGCATCCAGGGTGCCTCTGTCATCCTTCCTCCCCTCATCCTCGCTGCATTTGATCCCTTGTCTCACATAGAGTGCTACCCCACCCCTCTTCCAACCACCTGGTCCTTCTTGTAAATACTATGCCCTGGGATTGCCAGATTCCAGTCATTGTACTTGGTGGCCAAGTCTCTGTTACTGCAGCAACGTCCCAGTTCCTTCAGAAAAGTGCACCTAAAGTTCTGCAATTTTGTTTCCAGGTTTCTCATATTTAGGAGACCACCTTCCATCCATAATCCTCCTTCCTCTCTATCCCCTCTTCTCCTTGGTCTGCTCCCCTCCTCTTGGAAGTCCACCCCCTTTATCTGCCTTGTTATTACAGGGTGGTGGAACATTCTGCACTCCACCCTGGCTGCCCTGCATGCCCCATCCCTGTGTTGCTTCACCTCTGCCTTTACCCATAACTGGGGGGGTGAGCTCATTAGGTTCCCCTTTCTGGACCTTATTACTATCATCAGTCCTCTTGCCACCCCCTTCCAAGTTTAAATCCACCTTAGTTGCTATATATTCCTCTATTCCACTCTTTACTACTCCACTCCCTTCCCCGTTCAAGTGTAGCCTGTCTCCTGCGTGTAAGTCACTATTATCCCAGATTGTACCCCAATCTGTCACTAAACCATAATGTTTGGTGTGGCACCAGTCCCTCAACCACTCGAACTCCTCTATTCTTCCCTCCCTCCCTGTGCTCACACATGGTACCGGGAGTACCTCTGAGAATGCCACCAACCAGCCAACCTCCTCACACTGCCTGCCCAACCTCTAACCTCCCTTTCACCACCTCTACAGTCTACCCTATCAAGTCGCTTCAGGGTTCCATAGGCTCAGTGCTGGTCCAGGCCTCAGCAACATCTTTATAAGTGACACTGAAGAAGAATTGAAGGGACTATGCCTTCTTGTGGATGACACCAAAATCTATACTAGGATGGTTACTCATGAGGGGTGAGAAGACTGTGTAGGGACCCTGGGGATCCTGAGGAATGGTCAAGGATATGGCAACTGGGTTTCAATGCCAAGAAGTAAATAATAATTATGCACACAGGCATAGAAACCAGGAGCTGAGTATAGGATTGAGGGATGTACTAATAGTCATTACAGTAGAAAGGACCTTGGGGTAATCCTATCTGATGACCTCAACACAGCAGGGCAGACAAAGCAGTATACAGAGTCAGTGGGATGCACAGCCAGCAAGAGGAAGGTGATGCTACCACTGTATTGGTCACTGGCGAGACCGCACTAGGAGTACTCTTTCCAGTTCTGGAGGCCACAACCTAGGACGGATATATATAACATGCAGGCAGTCTAGAGGAGGGCAACTAAAATGGTGCAGGGGTTGCATCAAAAGACATATGCGGAGTGTCTGAGGGATCTCAACATGTACACCCTAAAGAAGAAGAGAGCAAGAGGGGACATGAGAAACCTACAAGTACCTCATGTGGCAAACAAGGTGAGAAGGAGAGTCTCTTCAAAATGAAGAAGAGCACCAGGACCAGGACCAGAAGATGTGATAAAGCTGGAGGGAGTTCAGAAGTGCTGTGATGAATTGCTTCTTCACTGAATGAGTGGTATACACTTGGAATAGACTGTCAGCAGAAGTGGTGGGCGAAAACAGTGATAGGCTTCAAGCATGTATGGGATAAATACAGGCAATATTAGTAAATCGGCAGGGTAGAGGGAAGAGCTGCTATGTCACATAGCCTGAGGAGACAGACTAGGCAGGAACATTCTGGAAAGACTGGCTGGGCCAAGCAGTCCCCATCTGCCAACAAATTCAATGTTTCCATTCCTTGTGGTGCCCACCCTGATCACTTATCAGTAAATGTCTTGAATATTCCTGGGGTCTAGTAGTCCTGCACTCCTGACTGCCAATCCTGTAGCTGTCCTGAATATTCCTAGTGGTCTAGTGTTGCTTACCATAGTGATATCTGACCCCTCTATTAAGGACCTTCGTCCTCATATCCACTTTCCCCAATCACCCAAGCTGAACTTCAGCAAGTGACCAGCATAGCCTTCCACTTACCACAACAACCAGTCAACCATATGACTGTCAGTGAATGATCATGAGTCCTGTAGAAAAGCTGTCTCACTGACAGTGTGTGATTGTAGTACTATAGAAACAGCTGTTTTACAGTATTCACTATTGCTCACTGACCATCAGATAGCAGCCGGCTAAGATTGTAACCAGAGGCCATGCCAGTTGCAATCACCATTGCCATAGATCAGTTTGGAAGACGGGGTGAGGGGCAGAGCGCATGGAGGAGAGTCATGAGTAGGGTTAGGAAAGGATCAGATGCCCTTACCAGTGGTGGGAACTTAACCACCAGGAATATTCCATACAGCTGTAAGAGGAATGATTAGGATGAGTGACCACTAAACCACCAGAAATATTCAAGACAACTACAGGATGAGTGATCAGGCAGGGGACCACTAGACCACCAGGAATATTCAACAAGTACAGTATGGGAAATGGGGTGGAGACCATTAGACTATCAAGAATATTCAAGACAGCTACTGGATGGGCAATGAGGAGCAGGAGACCACTAGATCACCAGGAATATTCAACAGGTACAGCATGGGCGGTGGGGGAGCATTAGACCATCAGGGATATTCAAGACAGCTACAGGATGGATGATGGTGCATGGGAGACCACTGGACCACCAAGAATATTCAGGAGAGCTACAGAATGGGCAATTGGGGGGGGGACCACTAGACCATCAGGAATATTCAAGACAATGGCAGGATGGGTGATGAACAGCAGGGGGACCACTAGACCAACAGGAATATTTGGCAGCTACAGAATGGGCAATGGAGCAGGCAGATCACTAGACCATCAGGAATATTCAACAGCTACAGAATGGATGATGTGGCATGGGGGATCACTAGACCACCAGGAATATTCAGCAGGTACGGCACGGGCAATGGGGGGACCACTAGACTATCAGGAATATTCAAGACAGCTACAGAACAGATGCCGGGGCATGGAGGGACCACTAGACCACCAGGAATATTAGGCAGCTACAGCATGGGCAATGGGTGGGGGGAAACTATTAGGAATATTCAAGACAGCTACAAGATAGATGATCAGGGGCAGGGGGACCACTAGACCACCAGGAATATTTAAGACAGCTTCAGGATAGAGGATCATGGGGACTAGTTGACAACTGGGAATATAAGACTGCTACAAGACAGGCAGTTAAGAGGGGGGGTGGTTACTGTTCATGGACATAAGTGCAGAGTTTCAGCAGCATTAAACAGCACCATGACAGAGACAGTTAAGTGTTGCTGAAACCGCTGCATATACCACTGTGCCCTGTACTGCATGGGGTATCCCTCATTTGCAGGGGTGCAACAGTATATTTTGTGAGCTCATGATGTTGGATCACCACAGTGCACTGAGTTCTTTGAATATGGCCCCTGCTCCATCAGCTGGTACTGCCACATGGTTACTGCCAGCATGGTTACTGCCACACAGAATTTTTGAATATGGGACCCCAGGGCTGAAAAAATGATGAACAAATAAAGATATGCCTGTATCTCACAATCATTAGTACATTTTGAAAAAAATCTACTTTTTCGTAACTTCAGTGTTTTTGACATTTTGACTCCATGTTTAATACAGTTTTTTATGACACCACCATGTGATCCAGACAGGTGGAAGTTTTACAATCCCACTGATGGGTGATTTCATGCAGTGAATATGAAAACATGTCTCACAGAGGATTTCAAAAATGATACCCATCATGTTCCTGTGGTCAGGTAACACAAGGACTATGTTGAAAATTTGGGTCCACGACCTACAAAAATAAAGTTAAAATTAAACAGAATAATTAAATGATTCTTCATGACTTTGCTTTTTTGTTCATTTACATTTAGACCCTAAACTGTCAACATGTTATTTTATGATGCTACTATATGATCAAGAAAGGTGGACATTTTTAAATCCTGTCTGAAAGGTAATGGTATTTTCCAGACAACTGTGTAAACATGATTTGGAGGTGGTTTGAAAAATTACACTACACTTATCCATGAAGTGGGCTGAAGAAAAGGCTATGTTTAAACTCTGGAGACAAATATCAAAAATGACAAAGTTATGAGCAAAAGTTCAAAATGCATTAAAAAGGCATTTATTTCTTTACTGAATTTTGTTTACCGGGTAGGCCCACAGAGACTAGAAGTCCCTTCTTCAGGGGAAAACCTGGGGGGGGGGAACAGATGGTAACCAACTGAAACTGAACCATCTTAAGCTGTTGATGGTATTTTTAATGAGTGGGGGAATTTGGCCAGGGCACCGATGAAATTCCCCTACCCATCAGCAGGGGGAGCCCTTGGCCCTCTTTGCAAAATGGTCACTAAGCTGGAGTCAGAGGAGAAGATGGACACTGCAGAGGCAGGGGAGCAGCCCTACTCCGTTGCCCTTACTAGCAAAGAAGCCATTGGAAATACTGTATTAGTCTAGGATTTCCAAGACGATGACATGGGACAGGACACATTGCTTTCTACAGAGGATCTGGGTATAACCCCCTTGTTCCCAGGGGTTACTAGAATCCCATTAGAATCAGTGGCAGGCAGGGCAGGCAGCTTGGAAATGCCAGTTAAAAGAATTTCACTCAGTCATTTTCAGGTTTCAGTCTCAGCTGAGCTGGAGGATGATGTAATCATAGAATTGTTGCAGCAGCATAAGTCACACTGGAATGCTAGCTAGGGAGATAGCTTTAGAATGTTGATTTAGAGTTCAGTAGTCTGGAGAGTGGAGTTCCAGGAGGAGGCTGTGGCCTAGGCAGCTTCTCAGTTTTAGCTCTGACAGAAAGCTACCACTGTAGTTGGGTAGTTTGTTCTCACCCTAGAAGAAGGGCATAGAAGACAGAGAGTGAAGTGGTGGGAACTGTTCCAAGAGGGTTTTCCAGTTCCTCTTCCCAGAGGGATGGGGGATTCCAGGATTCAGGGTAATCCCCAGTCCAGCCTGGAGTGTGCTGAAGCTGCCTGAGATTCATCTGCTCTGTGAGTACCGAGACTTTTGTGTGGAAAAGCCCTGGGGCACCTACATTCCTGTGGTGAATTTTCTCTGATAAAGGACTGTCACCAAGACTGTTTTCTGTTTAAAAGTGCCTGCCACTATGGGGTCCAGACAGAGACTTGCCAAGTACAGAACTTTTTAGTCTGTGTCTGATTTAAAAGTGCCTGCTAATGTGGGGTCTAGTGAAGAGACAGTGCCAATTACAGAACTTTTAACTTCATGACACCTCAGAGGTGTGTGAAGTAGTATGTTAAATGTGAAATACATTTCAAGATAGCATGTACAAGTTTTCTGTGAGGGTGTTAACAACTAGATGAATGGCCAAGTATAAATTTGGAAGCAATAGGTGGGAGACCCCCCATCTGGCATGTTTACCTCTCCAGGTTCCGTTTGGGCGCCTGTGTTTTCTGTCAGTGCATTTGGCCAGTGCCTGAAGAAAATAGTTTACTCAGACGTGGGTATGGATTTTCTATGAGCCTGTATGTGCTCTTTGGTGGTCGAGGGTGCTACCAGTAATTCCTCATGAAATATGGGAAAGTCTCCTAGTACTGACCGAGGGTGCCTAGTCAAGGGAAGTGTACCAGTTCGGTCCCTGTGTGCCAGTCTCCATTCAGAATCAGACAGCGTTTGTTGTTTCCATTCAGAACCTGGGGGTTCGCTGTGTGTGTGTGTGCTCTGTACCTCAGTAATCTGCATTACCAATGGGAGTAGCCCTGTGGGGGGGCCATCTTCGCTTTGTGATTATTCTCTGTGTATGTGAATAAAAGGCAAACTCTAGAATTCCCAACCTGGTTTTGACAGTATTATTATTGCTTCCACTGTGTCTGGATTTATTTGGGTGCCCCTGACCAGAAGTATAAACCTAGCATAATTGTGAGCAAATGTTTTCTCCCAGGGACCCAGGTTGATGGTCATGGTAAATGGTCCCCAAGGTGTCAGCCAGGTAGTAGCCACACTTGCTTGCCTGTCTGAGGATGGCAGGCTCTGAAGTAGATGTATTGGTAAACTGAACTGTAGTGACAACCCTCATCCCTCTTGTTGGTGCCAAGTGAGAGGAGCAGCCCCCTAGTTGAACAAAGGGGTCAGTGGGGGTGAGTTACAAAATGGAGGCACCGCTGAGGATGTGTTTGGAATTTGCAGGGTTTTAAATAACTGATTAGCAGTTTTTTTCTTGGGACCATTTATATAAGTTTTCTAGAAGTGTTATGTTTGTTGAACACAGTGAAAAAAGTCCTATGCATTTTCACGATGTTTTAGTATTTTTATGAGCAAAACGCTAATCAATTTTTGGAGTTAAATAAATCCCTGAATTTGGGAGAAAACAAGAGACGTTTCTCAGGTGGTGGGCAGCATTTTGTCTGTCTGGCAGTTGGTAGCCCAAAATTAGAGGCTTTGCGCATAAGACGTTTGCCCAGAGTAGTGCCATCTGTATGTGCCGCTGTGATTGTGCCATTTACCAAGGAGCTGTAAAGCCAGATTGTATGTACCCTTGTTCTGTATGAAAAATAGAACGCTTGCAGCTTTAATTTTCAAGTTGTGACAGGAAAAAGTATTGTGAGCTGTGGAAAACAAAGAGACATTTGTGCCCTGAAAGTTTCAGATGCTTGCTGTGTGAACAATGGGGGCCGGTGGGGGTGGGTTACATGAGTGTCGGTAACAACAGTGCTGATAGTGTGGCCAGTCAACCCATTTCAACCTCAGAAATTAATGTAAACAGTGAAACAGAGCATCGGCAACGTTTGTTGGTCCAAGAAAAACGCTTGCATTTACAGAAAAGAAAAGAGTTGCAAGAAAAGCTCCTTGCAGCCCAGTGGAGTTGCTAAACAACTAAATGTACAAACAGTAACAGAACCCTTTCCCTCTACATGTAGAGTGGAATCTGTGATGCAATCTCAGTCGCAGGCCGGTCAGGAATCCCACCCCCCCAGAAAGATATTTAAGCAACGGTCCTGTAGAGTCTTCCTTAAGGAACTCTGAACAAAGGACTTGCTTAGAACCCATGTTTAGACTTGCTGATCTATTTCAGAACACAGGTGAAACAGCCCCCAGACAAAATGCCATCCAAATGATCTACAAAGGAGGCCATGAAGATCCACCGGATAGACCATACATTGTGAAACTGCTTTAGAAGGGGTCTATTATTTTTTTTTCCATCAGAGACATTTGCCTTGATTCCTAGGGATTGCTAACTATGATACATGTGTTAAAAATGTCATGGGCCTAGAAAGATTTTGGTCCCAGTATCGCAGACTAAAAAATTCTCCCTTATGGATCTCCTTTTTACTGGTTCCTTTAATCAAACCTGCTGTGAAAATTATAACCGTGATGTTCAAAAATGAGGCTGTCAAGGCTGAAGATATTTTATTCGGGCTGATACAGATATGTGAGGTGTTAGATAGGCCTTCCCCCATTTTAGATAGTGAACAGATCTGGAATGAGGGTGGAAAATCAAGGTTAAACTCTTTTCCTCTAACAGTGGCCCAGTTCGCTTGCCTATTATTTTTCTTTTTGGGCAAGGACAGAGGCTCCCATTTTATGCTGGTCAGCCCAGAGCATGCTTTAAATGTGGGGCCTGCACCCATTTAAGTTCAGCTTGTGATACTTCTCATTGTAATCACTGTTTTGAATATGGCCATGTTGGAACTAATTGTTTAAATCTTTTAAGTGCAACCTTTGTGCAAAAAAAACAAAAACTGGGAATGCTTATGGGAGATGCCCTTGGCATCCCATAATAGGAAGATTGTCCTTCTCGTGAAGCTATTATAAACATGGCCCAGCAAGCCTAGTCAAGGAAAGTAGCCAGACAGTAAGAAGAAGCTGCCAGAAATGATCCTGTAGAAGCGTATACAGCTCAGGCTCAAACAGAAAGGGCTTCTACCAGTAAGGATACTACCCAACAAACACATCAGAATTCTAGTGTCATCATTAATGACACCCCAAATGGTGATGAGCAAATGGAGACTTCTCAAGATATCTCCCAGCATCTCTCGGTCCAAGCTGAACTAGTTACACATCTGCCCCCGAAGCAAACGACACTGTTTTTAAAACTGTCACATCAAAGAAAAGATCCAGACTGGGTAAGTCACTTAAAACTGGTATGACTGAAGGGAGGGAAGGTGAGAAAAAGGAAACGCTCCCCCACCTTGGAAATCAGGGAATAGGTATGCTTCTTTGCCTGTAGACGAACAATGGGGTGAATCAGGGGATGAAGATTCAGGTTCCCCCTCAGTTGCCTCCACAATGACTGACGTTACAGTACATCTAATATGGCAGAGGGTGGTGAGGATGATTCAATCACCAAATGTACTAGACACAGGAACGTTCTAAAACCTTTTGAATAATTTCTGCCTTAACCCCCGATTAATGGCCTATCTATGCATTCTTTAACCATTTCTGCAATTAATGTGAACAGCATTAAAGCAAAAGAAAGGTCATGAGTTTTTCGTTCTTGGGAATTTTACTTGTGACATCTGCTGCCTGCAGGACACCAGATTCAAACCTCCAGGAGCTACATCTGGCAGTTCATAGTTGGACTAAAGGGCCCTCCTTTTGGTCAGTAGGAGAAGAGACTTGTGATGGTGTGGGGATTCTGCTTGCCAATCCTGAAATTACAGTTCCAGACTATTAGACATATTCCCAGGCAGGGCCTTAATTTTAGATCTGAATTATTTACATCAGAGATTCCATCTAGATTACCATCTATGCCCTGCAAGCTAAAGCCCAGAGATGGTTTCTCTTTAAAGAAATACAACCGTATCTACATACCTCTAGATTAATAATTTGGGCAGGGGATTTTAACTGTGCGTTAGATCAGGCCGAAGAGGGCTTAAAACCAAAAAATTTTTTGCGATAATCTTGCACCACAAACCATTATATCTACAACTAATTTAATTGATTCCTCTAGAGCTCACTTTCCTGCTGGAGGACATACATTTTTTAAAGGCCCTCTCTCTCCACCAGAATTAATTTCATTTTTTTGTCCCAGACTTTTTTTCGAGTAAAGTACAAACTACTGTATTAGCGTTTTATACCCATAAATCCATTGCAGTTTAGGTGAGCTGGGGGAGTACACCGAGGTAAAAAAAATAGTTGGTATTTAAATGAAACTCTTTTGTAGGATCCAGGGGTTAAAAGAATTTGGGTAGATGAATGGGAGGCAAGATTATCTGTCTCAAGTTGTTATGAAAACTTAATGGAATGGCGGAGGACACAAATGATCCTGTATAATTCTTTTCAAAATAAATCAAGGGATTTAGCAAACAAGGAATATATAAGCTATCTAAAGTTAAAAGGTAAATTACAGAATCTAATCTCTCAATCTGAGACCCAAAAATATAGGTTACTTACCTGTAACAGGAGTTCTAGAAATGGTATATGTTGTTCATACACACTTACTGGCAGGTTCCTTGCTGCTTTAAATCTTGCCGGAAGGTCTTAAAGCTGGCTCCTCCCACCCACCCGGATGATAAAACTCTCGGCTCTGCCCCATGATGCCATATCTAGCCCGCTGGAAGCCAGGTTGTGTGTCGAAGCCGAGGAGGTCAGGTGGGTTGTGTGGATGAACAACATATACCATTCCTAGAACTCCTGTTACAGGTAAGTAACCTGTATTTCTAGGGACATGGATATGTTGTTCAATCCACACTTACTGGCAGACTCCTAGCAGTTCTCTGGGAGGAGGCGGCAAGGCGCACACCTCCTACTTGGGAAATAAGGACTGGAGAACTGAGGTCCCAAAACCAACATCCCGCGTGACTCAAGGTCGATGTGGTAGTGGGTAATGAAGGTGTGTGCTGACTTCCAGGTAGCAGCCCTGCAGATTTCCTGGATAGGGACGTCCCTGGAAGCAGTCACCGAAGCAGCGGTATGACGGGTAGAATGAGCACTTATCCCTTTGGGAGACTCCATGCCCGCCAACCCATAGCAGAGATCTATGCAGGAGGTGACCCACCTGCCTATCAGTCCACTTGGCTGCAGGTCTGCCAGGTGCAGCTTCAGCATAGGTGACAAACAGCTGGCGAACCTCTCCCCGAACTTCAGCCATCCACTCCTTATAGTAAGAGAGCGCTCTTCTAGGGTCCAAAGTATGGAGCCTATATTCGGCCTCCAAGGTGTGATTGGGGTAGAACATCGGCAGAGTCAACACCTGGTTAAGGTGAAACTCCAACACCACCTTCGGAAGGAATTTCGGTGGGGGCGAGGACAACCTTGTCCTTATGGAAGATCAGGTAAGGAGACTGATGGAAAGTGCCTGGAGCTCACCCATCCTTCTGGCCGATGTGATAGCCACCAAGAAGGCAGTCTTCCACAACAGGTGAGAGATGTCACACCTGTGCATCGGTTCGAATGACTTGCCCATGAGCTTAGCCAATACCAGCTGTAGATCCCACGGAGGTGGAGATTCTCGCACCGGAGAGGATATGTGATCAAGGCCTTTGAAAAAGTGCCCGACCACCTTCTCCTGCACCACCGACTGCTTGCCGGCCCATGCCCAGTAAGCAGAGGTGGCTGCCAGCTGCACCTTAAGGGTTGTCGACCGAAGCCCTAGCTGAGAAAGGGAGCACAGTTAGTCCAGGATGCTAGCCAAGGAACAGGAAGAAGGGTCCAACCCCTTGTCCTGACACCAAATGGAGAATCTTTTCCATTTGAAGGCATAGCATTTTCTGATTGACTCCTTACGAGATGCCTCAACAACGTTGAGGACCTTGTCAGAAAGACCCAAGGCCTGGAAATCTAGCCGTTCAGGAACCAGGCTGTCAGGTGCAGGGATTGAAGATCCAGGTGGAGAACCTACCCCTGGTTGACTGAGATCAGGTCCAGGCGAGTTGGAAGCTGCCTCGGGAGCCTGGAGCTGAGGCTGAAGAGATCTGGATACCAGAACTGGCAGGGCCAGTCTGGGGCTACCAGAATCACCTGTGCCTTGTCCCTCCTTGCCTTGAGAAGCACCTTGTGAATCAAGAGAAATGGGGGAAAGGCGTAGAAGAGGCCCAGGGTCCATGGCCTCGAGAAGGCATCCCCCTGCAGCGAGCCCTGCTGAGGGAGGGAGGCAGGCATGAAACAGCCTCAGCTTTGCATTCTCCTTGGAGGCAAACAGGTCAACTTGAGGTTTACCCCAGTGGGAGAACAGACTGTGTACTACCTCCAGCAGGAGACACCATTCGTGAGATGTAGCACCTATCCATCTTAGGGCATCTGCTAGAGTGTTGGAGGCTCCTGCCACATGGATGGCTAAGAGATCTGCCTCCAGTCTGCTCACAAGAGACCAAGTGAAGAGAGCTTCCTTGCACAGAGACAAGGAGCGCGTCCCACCCTGGCAGTTTAGGCAGTACATGGTCATGGTACTGTCCGTCTGGACCTGGACCACTTGACCCTGTACAAATGGAGCGAAGGTGGTGAGGGCTAGTCGGACCACTTGAAACTCCAGCAGATTGATGTGACATCGAGACTTGAGGGAGCAGAGGCCATGCACTCTGAGCTCCCTCAGATAGGCACCCCGACCCATCAGAGAGGCGTTGGTCATTAGAGTGACTGTCGGTTCTGGGCAGACAAATGGGATACCCTCCTGCAGATGAGCTCGAACGATCCACCACTGGAGAGTGTTCCCCACCTCCTGGGTCACTATCATTGGCTGGTCCAGAGGACCGAAGCGCTGTGACCATTGGCAGGCCAGCCCCCATTGAAAGGGACGCATGTGCGAGCCCAACGGACCACACTGGTGCAGGCCACCATGAGGCCCAGGAGCGTAATTGCCCAACCAGAAATGATTGGGCAAAGGAGGAAAGAACCTCGGCCCTGTCCATCGGGAGCCGTGCTCTGGCTCGTAGAGAGTCAAGCTCTGCCCTGATGAATTGGATCACCTGCTTTGGCACACGTTCCGACTTGGCCTCATTGATGAGGAGGCCGACCTGAGAGCAAACCTGGAGCGCCAGATCTCTGGACCGCACCACTTCCATTCTGGAGGGGGCTGCAATCAGCCAGTCGTCCAGGTAGGGGTACACCCGGACCCTTCGGTGCCGCGAGGGAATGCTGTCACCACTGCCATGCATTTGGTGAAGACCCTGGGAGTTAGGGAAAGGCCGAAGGGTATGGCCCGGAACTGGTAGAGGGATCCCTCTGCCCTGAAGCGGAGGAATCTCTGGTGGGACCTGACGGATTGGGACATGAAAGAACACGTCCTGAAGGTCCAGAGAACAGAACCACATGCCTCGTTCCAAGGATGGGATTATCTGAGCCAGAGTGACCATCCTGAAGGTTTGAGACCTTAGGAACCTGTTCAGGTCATGCAGGCCGAGAATGAGGTGCCAGCCCCCCATCCGTTCTGGGACCAGGAAGTACCTGGACACAAACCTCGGGTCTGGAGGAGGATCCGCCACCTTCCTGATCACCTCTTTTTTGAGGAGCAGGGCGATATTGGCTCGGCGAGCCAACAAAGAGGCTGGCGGACTGCATAGCCCCCCGAGGGGCGACGCCGAAGGACGGGCCTGCTCGAACTCCAGGGGCAGGTCCTTTCCTGCTGGCCCCGATGCTGGTGTTGCTGGTCTAGACGTGCCGCAGGCGCAGAAGGCTGAAGGGCTTATGCTGCTGCTGGCGGCCTTTGTCCTTCTGGGCAGACATGACAGAGTCCATAGTGGCATTGGACTTCTCGATCCTCTACAGATGACCCTCCACCCGAACAAGTTAGTACCCAGGAAGAGAACGTCTGCCAGCTTGTGCTGGGTATCCACTGTGAAAGTAGAGATCCGCAGCCAAGCTCTGCGGCGCATGGCCACCGCGGCCGCAACTGATCTGGCACAGGAGTCTCTAATGTCTAAGGCAGTTTGGAGCTGCTGTTTAGCCACTGCCCTTCCCTGGTCCCGTACCTGCTGGACCGTGGTCTGCAGGTCAGCCAGGAGATGAGGAATCACCTCATCCAAGGAGCCCATGAGGGCGTGGGAGAAGTGTGCCATTAGCACGGCTGAGCTGGCCTGACGGAGGCCAAGGGAGGATGCAGCGTACACCTTGCACCCGGCATAGTCCAGCTTTTTGGACTCCTTGTCGGGGGGCATGTCCACATCCCTAGCGTTACCAGAACGCCGGAAAACGCTGTCGGTAACCAACCCCTCGGCGGTGGGGTGTTCCAAAAAAAACGGGCAAAGAGCCGTTAGGGACCACATACTTCCTGGCCATCCTGGCCGAAGGCGCAGGACAGGAAGCAGGCTGCTGCCAGAGCTCCAAGGCTGGGCTAACAATGGCTTCAGCCACCGGAAAGGCCTCCGTGGGTGAATCCCCTCGGTTCAGTATCTCCGTGGGGGATACTTGGTCCACTTGGATATGGGCTCGAGCTGCATCCTGGTGGACTCCAAGATGAGCTGAAGCAGACCCATGAAGGACGATGGGCTTTCGTCCATCGACTGGCCCCCGGAGGACTCCAGGTCAATGGGCCTGGAGAACAGGGAGGAGTCGTCGTCGGACTCTGAGGAGTCTGCGAAGAGCTGCCTGGGGCCTGAGCCACCCTCCACCTGCTGAGGACAGTCGGAAGTGAGGGTGACTGACAACCTGCGGGGCAGGCCCTGACCCGACCGAGAGTCTTTGGTCAGCGCCCCCGATTTCGGTTGTGGAGGTGGAGGTTCCACCACAATCGGTAGGGCAGCTGGTTTTGGCCGAACAACCGGCCCAGGCTTGGGCACCTCAGCTACAGCGAGGGGTTGTTTCAACCGCTCAGGTGACAGCCACTTGATGGCCGGGAAGGCGACAGCGCCAGCTTGTTCCCAGGCTGAAGCAATTGCTGCCACATCAGGTCTCATAGTGTCGATGCAATTTGCGCCTAAGTCTCTCCTCTTCCGAGGATGAGTGGCGGCACTGCTTACTTCGTGCAAGACCGAGACTGCCGATGTCGGTGGGATCGGCTGGACCGAGAGGATGTCCGAGACTGAGACCGAGAACCCTCGGTGTTTCCGAGGACAGGTCTGGGAAGGGCAGGAAACACCCGCTCTTCCCTCAGCTTGAAGCCTTGCTGGGACTGCAGCACCGAGGCGCAGGCAGGTCTCGGTCTCCACCGGGAAGCAGTGAAGAAGGGTTGTCGGCTTCACCAGTCGACAGCCCGTCTGAAGGGTCAAGAAAAATCTCGACCGCGTTGGGTGTCTTGGCCGGCTGACCTGACAGGGACACCATGAAGCCAGCAGCCTTAGCTGCAACCTCGACCGAAGTCGAGTGTCGACTGTCCAGGGAAGGGGACCTCTCCCGCTCCCACGAATGCCGACGATGGGACTTGCCTTTTGAGTCCTTCTTTTTGGACCGAAAGGAATGTCCCAATGGCCCCTCTCCCTTCGTGGAAAGGGATTGGCAAAGCTCCTTGAAAGAAGCTGAATATGAGGTACCCAGAGAGAGCAGGATAAATGCCGCAACCGAGGAAGAGGATGATGTGGCCTGTGCCACCTCCTCCTCGAGGGCGATCATCTGCTCGAGTTGCTCAGCCGAGCCGGCCGCCGCAGTAACCGCCCAAATGGGCCTCCTTCGACTTCACCGGTGGGTAGCGCTTCTTGGGGTGCCCAAGCTGTAACTGGGCAGTGCGGTCTTCAGGGCGTTGGCAACAAGCAGGGCATAACTGCAGGCTCTGCGGTTCATGGTCTAAGCCGGGCAGTAGCGCATGTGGGGTGCAGGTCCGTTCCTGGACATTTTCTGCCCACGAGGGCACCGCTGAAACCGGGAGTCGATTTATCCATCGCAGCCATGAGTATGAAACTTTCCCAAAGTCTAGAAAATTTTAAAATAAGTTTCGCGTAACTCAAGAAATAGAATCAGTCTACACGCAGAGCGTTAAGGAGGGAAGCTGAGCTTCCAAGCGGTAAGGAAGATCTGGCATTGTGAAGCGGAGCCGAGAGTTTTACCACCTGAGTGGGTGGGAGGAGCCAGCTGAAGACCTTCCAGCAAGATTTAAAGTGGCAAGGAACCTGCCAGACAGTGTGGATGAACAACATATCCATGCCCCAAGAACAAATAGTTGTGAGACAGAGTTGAGAGAGGGAAGGGGAGAGATGGGGAGGGAGAGGAGAGGAAGAGAGAGAGGGGGGATAGAGAGAGGGAGAGAGCTAGAAGAGTGAGAGAGGAGGGAGGGGGTGAGTAAGTTATTTTAGCGCACTAGGGATTCAGTGTGGAAGCAACTTTTAAGGCCCCTGGGGTACAAAGGTAGCTGCCAATGGCTTTGTCCAAATCAGGCCTTAGACCAAGTGCATAGGGCGGGGTTTCAGGAGTGGTAAGGCTCGGCTGGGGGGAAGGGAAAGAACAAAGGCAGATACCCTAAGGCTTATAGGGTACAGTCACAGTGGCTGTCAGTTGCAAGATGTTGCTGAAGCAGATGCTTGTAATGCTCCAGGTTCTGGAGGCCGGTTAATTCAGTGCATAGTCCATTGTACCAGAGCAGTGCTCGGTACAAAAAGGTCCGCTGACATTGGGCATACCGGCATCTAGGGACTAAAAGGTGTTCAACTGTTGATGAGCGGGTGTGTTGGGTCTTGGGGGATTTGTTCAGAAGGCTATCAACTCCTGGTGCAAGGAGCCCAAGGAGAGCATTTTTTAGTAAGCAAGCATGTTTGGTATTTATTTCTGCCAGTGAGCTGGAGCCACCCAGACTGTAAATAAAGCTCACACGTGTGGGTAACTCAAGGGGCATGCATGTAAAGTCTGCAAACCTTGTTCAGGGTGACCATTACCCTTCTGAGTGATGAGATGGAAGCAGATCCGTGATATGACCAAGCCATAATCAATGATTGATAGGATTGAACTGTGGACTGCAAGTTTGACAGCTTCTGGAGTCAGACTCCATTTCTTTCTATAGCTGAGCCCTATCCTAACATTGACCATCCTGGCAACGTTCTCAATGTGAGGTACGTAGGTGAGATATTTGTCAAGTGTAACACCTAGGTACTTGAAGTGCTGGATCTGCTTGAGGGGGGCTCCTAGGTTATTTCTGATAATAAGAGGATGAGGCTTGTGCTTATTACGGGAGGATGAGATCAACATTACTTAGTTTTCTTATAGTTTAGAAGTAGTTGTGCATACTACACCACAGCACAGCCAAATTGGGCAATACCACATGTATGTGTTTTTAGAGTGCAACTGCAAAAACATTTCAGGAAATTCTGGCTAATAAATGGGGAGAACCCTTGTTCAAGAAGATTTCTTATACAGAGCTGAGGTATGGGGCCGCCTCTGGTTGCTGGGGTAAATAAAACTCTGAAACTTTATATAGTATTTATGTTGTCATTAGATATTATTTATGGTAAGCTGGGTGTTTTTGGGTAACATAGCAAAGGTTCATTACCCACACAGAAGTACTGAGGAATATTAAATCTTCTTCTGGGGTAGCGGCAGATATACACACTACTCAGCAGAGTACAATAAGAAAAATCAGGTGGGGCAACAAAAAGAGGAAAGCAAGAACACTGTGAGTCACACTGTGTCTGTGTCACACTGAGCCTTTCTGCCTTTGTTGTTTATTTTTTTATTTATTTTTATTTATTTTAGTCTTTGGTAATCGGGTAAGGCCCACTAGGCATAATTGCCTGTTTTCAGCAGCGACATGGGAGCACTGGGTGGTTAGGTGACTTGATCAGAGTCGCACAGTATGCAAGTGGAGGTTGTGAGAATCAAACCCAGGGCTGGTCTGCTGGATGTACCCACGCCATTAACACCTCATTTACTCTAACCTCTAGGCTATACTGCCAACCCAGTTCACTATGGGGCACAGATGCCAACAGCCAAATACATAAACAAGAACAACCTACCAGGCAGGCAAGAAAACAAAGGAAGGCGGATTACAGGAAGAAACTAATTACTTGAAACCAGACATGGCAAATAGAAGGAGGGGCAGGTCTATTGTTGGAGTGGCAGCACATATTTTGGTTTATGTTTACATAATTGGGGAAGGGAGTGCGTCTGCTTTTGAGTACAAATTTAAAATTCCTGACTACACCTTATCTTCTTTATATGACACAATGCATAAACAAGTTTATGTGGGTTTATTGTGGGCATTGGGATCCAGATCGATTCCTAGAAGGCCTACAATATGAACTATCGAGTTTATTTTTTGTGCATCTATTTTTGCATATCATTTGTATTTGTTTGTATAAATACTGTGATGCTGTAATACTGTTTACTATGAAATTACATTTGTGAGTTTTATTGTATTGTAGCCTTTTTTTTAAAAATTCCCCTACTGTTTTTAAGAAGCGCAATGGGATATTTAATGTCTACCTGAACAACCACCAGAACAGGCAGACGGGACCTCAGTTTAATGTCTCATTTGAAAGACAGCACCACAGGAGTACAGCACCCCCCTCATAATGCACCACAGAGTCAGTACTGGGAGTTAACCCAAGTGCTTGGTGTGGGGACAGAACCATGAGGTTAACTGTAGGTGTTTTTTATGCACCACCTAAACCAAAAAATAAAAGCTTTGACTCCTTGACTGACGTTATACTGGATAAAATTAAAGATCACCATGTTTTGATAACAGGGGTCTTTACCGCTAATTGGGTGCAGCCTAGAGAGGTAAAATTAAAGAACAGTTTTGCAACACTGGGCCTAGAACAAATCATCATGGATCCAACTAGAAGTACAAATAATAGCATGCCAGGTTCCATTCTGGATTTAATATTTGTCTCCCAGGATATAGGGATTTTAAGTCAAGAGATTTTACCTTTAAATTTGAGTGACCATAATCCAATAACGTGTACAACTGACCTAAACACTTTACCAAAAATTAAAGTAACATCAAACTGGGTAAGGGGCTATACAAAATTTAATGAGGTAAACTTCAGAAATAGCTTAAAGAATTTTAACTTCGAAAGAGTCTTCCTTACACCTGATATTAATTTGGCTGTACAAGAATTTAATGATTCTTTACTATTTCTAATAGAACAACATGCCCCCTAAAGTAAAAAAAAAAAGATAATTAGGAAATGAGAAATACCCTGGATAACTGATAAATAAAAAAAAAAATAAAAAATAAGGATAAGGGACAAGGTGGGGAAAAAAGAACGACAAAAAAAATACGAGGCCTGAGAGAAATATAAACATTGAGGAAAATGAGATCATTTAACAAGATTAAATAAAGTACAAGATCCCAAGAAATTTTGGAATTAAATTTTGATTTGAAAAATCCTGTTACAGCTTTACAAACGATTATTTTTTGTACTTCAGTACAAACGATTAATTTAATGAAATATGGAAACTTAATTAAAGATCAATCAGAGGTAGTTAATAGATTTAATACATATTTCCTAGACTTGCAAATCTAAAATACTTAAACCAATAGAAAGAACAGTTGACATTTCATACATGAAACTGTAGCTAATATAAAATGAACCAAAATAGTGGACGGAAAACCAGCTTTGGATTTAAGAAACGAAAGGTAAAGGAAGTTGAACGGGAATTGTAAAAATTAAATATTTCAAAAACAGGAGGACTGGATGGAATAGAAGTCAAATTTTTGAAGTACGGTGCTGAAAGTATCGCTACCATAGTAACATACCTTTTAATTGGAACTTATGTTGCTCCACTGTCCCAGATGTGTGAAAACAGGGTAAAATTATACCTATGTTTAAAGGGGGAGATAGTACAGCCACTTCTAACTATAGGCCGACAGCTTTTCTTCCTATATTGTGAAAAATTTGGGAAAAGATGTTGCATTCCCAGTTAAGCCAGTGTCTAGAAAGTAATCAACTGCAAACAAGCTGTCAACATGGTTTTTGGAAGGGAAGGGAAGGTCCACGAACACTGCCCTGTTAGACTTCAATAACCTGGTAGTGTCATCCTTAAACAAGGGAAGAAGTACAGGGGCGGTGTTTGTGGACCTGAGCAAGTCGTTTGACCTTGTACAACATATGATCTTACGTGAGAGATTATGTGAGCTGGGTATCCAGGAGGGACCTCTCAAGTGGATGAAGTACTACTTGGCAGATCGAGGGCAATGCATAGTGCTAGGTGATACAGTCTCAGAAAAAGAAAAAGTGACCCAAGGAGTCCCAAAGGAATCAGTCCTGGGTTCAATATATATGTGTATAACTTTCCACAATTTATAAAACACCGTGATATAAGAATGTACGCTGATGATAGTGTTGGTTGCATCAGTAGAACATTTTGAACAACTAGGAAATAAATTACAAGAGGATATACATATGTCAGTGGAAACAGACCACTGGTCTATCAAAGTCTGCCTTAGTATACAGCTAGCTCCCTAGATTGCAGCTGCCCCAGCCTCCTCCCCACTGTCCCTCTCATACCTGTCCAAGCCACGACCACCCATACCCTTCTTCTTGCTTTGTCCCACTCATTTTAAACCTTCCTACTGTCCTACAAGATACTACCCCTCTGGTAATGCATTCCATTTGGACACCACCTCTCAGTGAAGTAGTGCCTCCTCATCTCCCTCTTAAATTGCCCACCCTCCAATCTTAGTCGGTGCCCCTCATTTCCTACCTTTCTCCAATTAAACACCCTCCTCTGCTAGGTTTGTTTACCCTCAAATATTTGAACATTTCAATCATATTTCCTATCCTCCTCTCCTCCAATGTGTACATATTTAGCTCCTGCAGCCTGTCTTCATAGACCTTTCCTTCCATCCCTGTAACATTTTGTTGCCCTCCTTGTACCCCTCCAGTAATTTTATATCCCTCTTCAGATATGGCCACTAGTATTGCACACAGTACTCCAAATATGGTCTGACCAAGGATCTGTAGAGACGCAGGATCATCTCCTTATACATGGATGAGAAAGCCCTTGTGATACAACCTAGCATCCTGTTTGCCTTAGCTGCTGCTTTCCTGCATTGGGCCGAGTTGTTCATGCTTCCTGTTACCAACTCCCCAAGGTCCTTCTCCTCTTCAGTGATCCCCAGTCTCACCCCACTCAACTAGTAGTCCCTCCTTTGTTTTTCTGCCCTGAAGTGCATCACCTTGTGTCTTTTCACACTGAATCCCAACTGCCATTTCTCCGACCATGCCTTCAGTTTGGTTAGGTCCCCCTGCAATTGTTTCCATCTATCCTCTTCGTCCACCACAGCCCCCATTTTGGTATCATCTGCGAACAAACTAACCCTGCTCTTTACTCCGTATGCAATATCTGGGATAAAGAGCCCACTAAGCACTGAGCCCAGCACTGAACCCTGCGGCACCCCATTTGTCACTGCTCTGGGTGTTGAGAGCCCCCCCACAACCACCCATTGCACCCTCCCTGTAACCAGTTGTCTATCCAGTTTGTCATCTTTTCCCCACCCCTGCAGCATTCAGTTCTCCCGTTTCCATGAAGCACTGCATCAAAGGCATTGCTGAAGTCCACGTACAGGCATCTACCGCGATCTCCCCATCTAGCTCCCTTGTTACCCAGTCATAATACTCTATTAGGCTTGTCTGACAAGACCTCCCAGAGACAAACCTGTGCTGCCACCCATCCTGGAGGCCATTACCCTCAAGCAATGACACCAGCCTCTCCTTCAATATCATTTCCATAAGTTTCCCCACTATGGAAGTGAGACTGACCAGCTAATAATTTCTTGGCTTCTCCCTAGCCCCATTCTTGTGTATATGCAATACATGGGCCACCCTCCAGTTCTGAGGCACACAACCCATTTCCAGGGAGGTGCTAAACAGATCTGCCAGCGGCTCGGCCAACACCTCTGCCATCTCCCTCAGCACCCTAGGGTGGATGCCATCAGGACCTGATGCCTTGTCCATCCTTAATGCCCTCAGTCCCTCTAGCACTCTACTCCCCATGATCATTTTGTCCATCACCTCCTCCCCTTCCCCCACCCCCAGTCCATAGTGGTTGTGGTCCATCCTTCTCCTCAGTGAAAACAGAGCAGAAATACTCATTTAGTATTTCTGCTTGTTCCTCTCCCTTTTCCATCCATTTCCCTTCCCCACCTTATCCTCACTATATGTTCTTGCACTTCCTTTTTTTCCTGACAGATCTAAAAAAGTCCTTCTCCCTTCCCTTTATGCTCTGCGCTAACCTGAGTTCACTGGAGGCCTTGGCTATTTTCACCTGCCTGGTCACCTCCTTGGACCAACTCTCGTAAGCCTCCCTATCCTCTTCCTTCCTTGTTCTCCTGTACTTCCAGTACACAGCCCTCTTCTCCCTCACCCCAAACAGCACTTCACTGTTCAGCCAGCATGATGTTCTGACTCTGCCCTTCTTGCTCCTAGTCCTGGTGCAGGCTACTGTAGCCTCTGTTAGCCCACTTTTAATCACTTCAAACTTTAGCTCTGCACCCATCTCCGGTTTTATATCCTATAGTCTCCCTTGCAATACTTCTCTCATCCTCCCAAAGTCCACCCTCCTAACATCCACCACCTTAGTGCCCATGTCTCCAGTCTCCTTGCCCAATGTGAGTATAAACCACAGGTTTGGTGGTCGCTACCAGCTAGTGGGTCCTCAACACATACCTCTCTCACTGCCTCTTCATTTGCCAGTACCAGGTCCAGTGCATTACCAAACCTTGTATGCCCTCTTACCATCTGAGTCAGGAGGCCATCCTGGCTCACATCCAGAAGCACCTGCTCCCTGGTGCTGTTGGTGGCAGGGGTGCTCCAATCAACTCCCTCGTTAGGTTGAAATCCCCCACTATCACCACACTTCCCTTCCTACACACCCTCCTTATCTGCTCTGACAACTTCCCATTCAGTTCTCCGATTGGGCTGGTGGTCTATACACCATCCCCAGCCTCAGCTTTCTACCCTTGGAGTCCAGAAGCTGCATCCAGGGTGCCTCTGTCATCCCTTCCTCCCCCTCATCCCTCGTGCATTTGATCCCTTGTCTCACATAGAGTGCTACCCCACCCCCCTCTTCCAACCACCTGGTCCTTCTTGTAAATACTATGCCCTGGGATTGCCAGATTCCAGTCATTGTACTTGGTGGCCCAAGTCTCTGTTACTGCAGCAACGTCCCAGTTCCCTTCAGAAAAGTGCACCTAAAGTTCTGCAATTTTGTTTCCCAGGTTTCTCATATTTAGGGAGACCACCTTCCATCCATAATCCTCCTTCCTCTCTATCCCCTCTTCTCCTTGGTCTGCTCCCCTCCTCTTGGAAGTCCACCCCCTTTATCTGCCTTGTTATTACAGGGTGGTGGAACATTCTGCACTCCACCCTGGCTGCCCTGCATGCCCCATCCCTGTGTTGCTTCACCTCTGCCTTTACCCATAACTGGGGGGGTGAGCTCATTAGGTTCCCCTTTCTGGACCTTATTACTATCATCAGTCCTCTTGCCACCCCCTTCCAAGTTTAAATCCACCTTAGTTGCTATATATTCCTCTATTCCACTCTTTACTACTCCACTCCCTTCCCCGTTCAAGTGTAGCCTGTCTCCTGCGTGTAAGTCACTATTATCCCAGATTGTACCCCAATCTGTCACTAAACCATAATGTTTGGTGTGGCACCAGTCCCTCAACCACTCGAACTCCTCTATTCTTCCCTCCCTCCCTGTGCTCACACATGGTACCGGGAGTACCTCTGAGAATGCCACCAACCAGCCAACCTCCTCACACTGCCTGCCCAACTCCTCGAACCTCCCTTTCACCACCTCTACAGTCTACCCTATCAAGTCGTTTGTATCTCTGTGCAATACTATGTGGAGTTTCTTCTTCCCCTTCAATGTGCATATGAGTAGAGCCTGCCCTGCCTTTCCTGCGGTCAACCCGGGAATAGCTTCAACCCAAATATGGCTGTGCTTCCCCCTTCTGCCCCATCTGACCCCTTTCAGAATAGAATCCACTAGCACAAGTACCCCCATGTTCATATCTCTTACCCCCCTCCTCCCTTTTACCCTTTCCTCATCTCAAGGATTCATACTGCCCCACCTCCTACAATCTCCTGCTGTACCCTCTGTGTCTCTTGCAGCTGTCCCCAATTCCGCCCCACTCACTGTCTCTGCCCTGCTCCTCCAATCCTCCCTAATCACCCTACCAGCCTTCTGTCTACTGGGATTTTCCCATCAGTCAACCCCCCCCACTCCTGCTGTTCTCTGACCCTTCCCTTACCCCCTCCATTGCCAGTTCTGAGCACCTATTACCTACTACCCCCATAGTGGTGCCCCTCTCATCCTTCTCCCTGCCCTGAGTCTTCTCCCCCTGGATAGGCATCAAATGGAAGAAATACAGGTTACTCACCTGTAACAGGAGTTCCAGGAATTGTATATGTTGTTCATCCACACTTCTTGGCAGGTTCCTTGCCGCTTTAATTGTTGCCGGAAGGTCTTCAAGCTCACTCCTCCCACCCACCCAGGTGGTAAAACTCTCGGCTCCGCCCCATGATGCCAGATCTAGCCTGCTGGAAGCCAGGTTGTGAGTCGAAGCCGGGGAGGTCGGGTGGGTCGTATGGATGAACAACATATACCATTCCTAGAACTCCTGTTACAGGTGAGTAACCTGTATTTCTAAGGACATGGATATGTTGTTCAATCCACACTTCTTGGCAGACTCCTAGCAGTTCTCCAGGAGGAGGGAGGCAAGGCTCAAACTCCCAATACTTACTTGGGAAATAAGGACTGGAGAACCGAGGCCCCAAAACCAGCATCCCGACATGACTCAAGGTCACTGTGGTAGTGGGTCATAAAGGTATGTGCCGACTTCCAGGTAGCAGCCCTGCAGATATCCTGGATAGGGACGTCCCTGGAAGCAGCTACTGATGCAGCGGTATGGCGGGTAGAATGAGCTCTTATCCCTCTGGGAGACTCCATGCCCGCCAACTTATAGCAGAGCTCTATGCAGGAGGTGACCCATCTGTTTATCGTCCACTTGGCTGCAGGTCTGCCAGGTGCAGCTTCAGCGTAGGTGACAAACAGCTGGTGAACCTCTCTCTGAACTTCAGCCGTCCACTCCTTCTAATAATCGATTCGTCTAGGGTCAAAAGCACGGAGCCTATATTCGCCCAAGGTGTGACTGGGGTAGAACACCGCAGAGTCAACACCTGGTTAAGGTGAAACTCGATACCACCTCGAAGGAATTTCGGTGGGGGCGCAGGACAACCTTGTCCCTGTGGAAGACCAGATAAGGAGACTCGATGGAAAGCACCTGGAGCTCTCCCATCCTTCTGGCTGACGTGATAGCCACCAAGAAGGCAGTCTTCCATGACAGGTGGGAAATATCACACCTGTGCATCAGTTCGAATGGCTTGCCTATGAGCTTGGCCAATACCAGCAGTAGATCCCATGGAGGTGGAGGTTCTCGCACCGGAGGGGAAATGTGGTCAAAGCCTTTGAAAAAGCACCCGATCACCTTCTCCTGCACCACCGACTGCTTCCCGGCCCTCACCCGGTAAGCAGAGATGGCTGCCAAGTGCACCTTAAGGGTCGTCGACCGAAGCCCTTGCTGAGAAAGGGACCACAGATAGTCCAGAATGCTTGCCAAGGGACAGGCGGAAGGGTCCAAGCCCTTCCCCTGACACCAAATGGAGAATCTCTTCCATTTGAAAGTATAGCATTTCCTGGTCAACTCCTTACGGGACGCCTCAATGACATTGAGGACCTTGTCGGAAAGACCCAAGGCCTGGAACTCTAGCCACTCAGGAACCAGGCTGTCAGGTGCAGGAATTGAAGGTCCAGATGGAATATCTTCTCCTGGTTGACTGAGATCAGGTCCGGGCAGGCTGGAAGCCGCCTCGGGAGCCTGGAGCTGGAGCTGAGGCTGAGGAGATCTGGATACCAGAACTGGCGGGGCCAGTCTGGGGCTACCAGAACCACCTGCGCCTTGTCCCTCCTCGCCTTGAGAAGCACCTTGTGGATTAAGGGAAAGGGGGGAAAGGCGTAGAAGAGGCCCAGGGGTCCACGGCCTCGAGAAGGCATCCCCCTGCAGTGAGCCCTGCTGAGGGGGGCGGGCATGGAACAGACTCAGCTTCGCATTCTCCCTGGAGGCAAACAGGTCCACCTGAGGTGTGCCCCAGTGGGAGAACAGATCTTGTACTACCTCCGGCAGGAGTGACCACTCGTGAGACACAGCCCCTATCTGGCTTAGGGCATCGGCCAGGGTGTTGGAGTCTCCTGCCACGTGAATGGCTAGGAGATCCGCCTCCAGGCTGCGCACGAGGGACCATATGCAGAGAGCTTCCTTGAATAACAGCATGGAGCGCGTCCCGCCCTGGCTGTTCAGATGGTACATGGTCGTGGTATTGTCCGTCTGGACCTGAACCACTTGACCCCGTAGAAATGGAGTGAAGGCGGTGAGAGCTAGGCGGACCGCCCGGAGCTCCAGCAGGTTGATATGGCATCGGGACTCCCGAGGGGACCAGAGGCCGTGCGCCCTGTGCTCCCCCAGATGGGCACTCCAACCCATCAGAGATGCATTGGTCATAGAGAGACAGTCGGCTTGGGGCGGACGAGTGGGATGCCCTCCTGCAGATGTGCCAGAATGGTCCACCACTGGCGAGCATTCCACATCTCCCGGGTCACTGTCATGGGCTGGTCCAATGGATCGCAGTGTTGTGACCACTGGCTGGCCAGTCCCCATTGAAGGGGATGCATGTACCAACGGGCCCAATGGACCATGCTGGTGCAGGCCGCCATGAGACCCAGGAGGCGCAGGAAGTCACAGGCAGTGCGCTTGGGGGACAAACTCTGGCTTGAAGAGAGTCGAGCTCTGCCCCGATGAAGGGTACCACCTGCTTCGGCAGGAGTTCCGACTTGGCCTCGTTGATGAGGAGGCCAATCTGAGAGCAAACCTGGAGGGCCAGATCTCTGGACTGCTCCGCCTCTGCTCTTGAGGTGGCTGCAATCAGCCAGTCGTCCAGGTAGGGGTACACCCGGACCGTTCAGCGCCGCAGGCATGCTGTCACCACTGCCATGCATTTGGTGAAGACCCTGGGAGCTAGGGAGAGGCCGAAGGGCATGGCCCGGAACTCGTAAAGGGATCCCTCCGCTCTGAAGCGGAGGAATCTCTGATGAGACTGATGGATTGGGACGTGAAAGAACGTGTCCTGGAGGTCCATGGAACAGAACCACATACCTTGTTCCAAGGATGGGATTATCTGAGTCAGAGTGACCATCCTGAAGGTCCGAGACCTTAGGAACCTGTTCAGGTCATGCAGGTCGAGAATGGGGCGCCAGCCCCACATCCATTTTTAGGACCAGGAAATACCTGGACACAAACCCTGGGTCTGGAGGAGGATCCGCCACCTTCCTGATCACCTCCTTTTCGAGGAGCAGGGCAATATTGGCTCAGCGGGCTGACAGCGAGGCTGCAGACCCCATGGCCCCCCAAGGAGAGACGGCTCGAAAGGGTAGAGCCTGCTCGAACTCCAGAGGCAGGCCATTTCCTACCACCTCCAACACTCAGTGGTCCTTGGTGATAGCGGACCAGGCGGAAAGGAAGTGGCGGAGCCGTCCCCCCACGGGGGGGAACCCAGGGGGGAGTGACGAGGCTGGGGGCAGCACCCCTCAACCCGTCACTGGGCAGGCTTGGAGGAGGAACCAGCCGAAGGACCTCCTGGGCCTTTACCTCCTGCTTCCTGTTGTAGGAAGATGCCAGCTTGGGTTTGGGATGCTGCCAACCTGCTGGTCCTGTTGCTGGTGCGGTTGGGCCGGTTTCTAGAGCTGCAGGGGCCGGAAGGGACGAAAGGACTCATGCTGTTGCTGACGGGCGGGCCTTTGTCCCTCTGGGCAGAGGTGACCGAGTCCAGAGTGGCATTGGACTTTTCGATCCGCTGGAGGTGTCCCTCCACTCCAGGGGTGAAGAGGTCAGTCCCCAAAAAGGGGACGTCCGCCAACTTGTGCTGGGTATCCTCCGTGAAGGTGGATATCCTCAGCCATGCCCTGCGACGCATGGCCACCGCGGCCGCTATTGAACTGGCACAGGAATCACCTATATCCAGAGCAGTCTGAAGCTGCTGCTTCGCCACCGCCCTACCCTGGTCCTGCATCTGATGGACCGTGGTCTGCAGGTCGGTCGGGAGATGAGGGCCACCCTCTTCTAGGGAGCCCAAGAGGGTGTGGGAGAAGTGTGCCATCAGCACGGCCGAGCTAGCCTGATGGAGGCCGAGGGAGGACACAGCGTACACCTTGCGCCTGGCAAAGTCCAGCTTTTTGGACTCTTTGTCGGGGGGCTTATCCACGTCCCAAGCGTTACCGCAATGCCGGAAGACACTGTTGGTGACTAACCCCTCGGCAGAGGGGTGCTCCGAGAAACCAGGCAAAGAGCCAGTAGGGACCGCATACTTCCTAGCCATCCTGGCCGAGGACGCAGGACAGGAAGCAGGCCACTGCCGGAGCTCCAAGGCTGGGCCGACAATGGCCTCAGCCACCGGAAAGACCTCTGTGGGGGAATCCCCTCAGTCCAGAATCTCCATCAGGGGATACTTGGCCCGTTTAGACAAGGGCTCGAGCTGCATCCCGGTGGACTCCAAGAAGAGTCAAAGCAGACTCAAGAAGGAAGATGGGCTATCGTCCAATGACTAGCCCCCGAAGGACTCCAGGTTGACCTGCCTGGAGAACAGGGAGGAATCGTCGTCGGATTCCGAAGAGTCTGCGAAGAGCTGCCTCAGCCCTGAGCCATCCTCTACCTGCTGAGAACGGTCGGGAGTGAGGGTGACCGACAACCTGTGGGGCAGGCCGTGACCCGACTGAGAATCCTTGGTCAGTGCCCCAGACTTCGGTTGTGGAGGCGGAGGTTCCACCACAATCGGTGGAGCAGCTGGTTTTGGCCGAGCAACCGGCCCTGGAACTGGCAACTCAACTGGGGTGAGCGGTTGCTTTTGGTCGTTCGGGCAACAGCCACTTGATGGCCGGGGTCTGAACCGGAGTCAGTTTAGACCCAGACAACAGTAACTGCTGCCACAAAAGCTCCTGGTAGCGCTGACGTAATTTACGCTGAAGCCTCCCCTCATCCGAGGAAAAGGACAAGGAGGAACGGTGTCGCCGCTTACTTTGGTACCAAGACCAAGACTGCCGATGTCAGCGGGAACGGCTAGACCGAGAAGAAGTCCGAGACCGAGACCCTCGGGGACCGGTGCGGGTCTGGGGGACACCCGCTCTTCCCTGGCTTGGCACTTAACCGGGGACTGTGGCCCTCAAGGCACAGGCAGATCCTGGGTCTCCACCGGAGGAACCAGTGAAGGTGGGTTGTCGGCTTCACCAGTCGACAGCCCATCCGACGGATCGAGAAAAATCTCGACTGTGTCGACAGGAGTCTCGACAGGCTGGCCTGACGGGGACACCATGAAGCCAGCGGCCTGAGTTGCAACTTTGACCGAAGTCGATAGTGGGCTGTCTGGGGGAAGGAGACCTCTCCCGCTCCCACGAACGCCGATGGTGGGACTTACCCTTCGACTCCTTCTTCTTGGGCCGAGAAGAATGTCCCGATGGCCCCTTTCCCTTCGTGGAAAGGGACCGACAAAGCTCCTTGAACAAAGCCGATAAGAGGAACTCAGAAAGAGCGGATAAATGTCAGCGTCGAGGAGTGGAAGATGCGCTCTGGGCCGCCTTCTTCTCGAGGGCGATCATCTGCTTGAGCTGCTCAGCCAAGCCAGCCACCACGGAAACCGCCCAACGAGCTTCTTTTGATTTTACCGGTGGAAAAAGCTTCTCGGGGCGACCGAGCTGCAATCAGGCAGTGCGATCATCCAGGACGTTGGCCGAGAAAGAATGGCACAACTTGCAGGCCTGCGGGTTGTGATCTAGGCCTAGGTAGTAGACGCATGTGGAGTGCGGCTCCGTCCTGGACAATTTCTGCCCGCAAGAGCACCTCTGAAAGCCGGGAATAGATTTGTCCATCGCAGCCACGAGGGAAGATGAAGACCGAAGTTTAGAAAACTTCAAAACCAGTTTCAGACAACCGAAGAGTTAGGATCCAGTCTAAAATGCACAGTGTTAAGGAGGGAACCTGAGCTTCCAAGTGGTAAGGAAGATCTGCGTCATGGGGTGGAGCCGAGATTTTTACCACCCGGGTGGGTGGGAGGAGCCAGCTTGAAGACCTTCCGGCAACAATTAAAGCGGCAAGGAACCTGCCAAGAAGTGTGGATTGAACAACATATCCATGTCCCTAGAATGGTTAGTTAGCTTGGGCCTACTTCTTAATACAAAAAAGACACAATGTATGGTCTTTAAAGGTGGATATGTTAAGAAAAGAAGACCCAAACTACTAATCAAACTGGGTGAAAAAACTTGGATTGAAAATGTCACCAGTTATAGGTATCTAGGTGTACAAGTGGACCTTGGTCTAACTTACACAGATCATGCTCTCTTACAAGTTAAAAAAGTGAATCAAAGACTAGGGGTGTTAAGAAGAGCGGCAGGTAGCTTGTCCTTAAAATCTAGGGAGAAAGTGGTTAGACAACTGCTCATTCCAGTATTAGAATATGGATGTATTTTTTTTACAAGCACTCTACCAAGAAAGTATTAAATAAAGTAAATCAAATGTATTACAGAATGAGTACAGTTATTACCAGCAGCAGGGGACACGTCATTGTGATTTACATAGTAAATTACACTGGCTTGATCCAAGGGAACAGATAATTTATATTTGGCTTATCTAAATAAATATATTTGGCTCGCTGTCTTAATAAACTGGCCGAAAACATGCTCCTCAGGTCTGTTTTCCTCCTCCTTCTACTGGCAGGCAACATCCATCTGAATCCTGGCCGTCTCACCGCTACCCCCTCCAGACCCCCATCCTACAATGGACTCTGCATTGTCTGTCTTAATGTACGTAGTTTACTAAAAGAGTGGGACATCTTCCAGGGGTGGGTATTTCATCATCACCCTGATATCATTGCTTTGGTCGAAACCTGGCTCGCCCCCTTGATCCCCAACTCTGCTGTAGCCATCTCTGGTTATAACCTCTTTTGTGCAGACCGACTGGGAAAGCGGGGAGGGACGGTTGCGCCCTCTACCTTAAGGACTCTCTCCACAGCCAGCTGCTCCCCCCCAACTGGAACCTGGGGCCCAGGCTCTTACCATAAAAACAATGGTCGGGTGATTCCCCGGCCCCTCTCTTTATCTCTGCAGTATACATCCCTCCCAGCGACCAGAAGCAGGCCTTTCAATCCGTTATGCCCTACCTCTCCTCTCTCCCACCTAAAAATGAAAAAGTAGTTCTCAGCGAGTTTAACATCAGCAGGCAGGCCAAGACCACCGCACCATATAAAGATGTGGCAGCCACCCTTGACCTAGCTCAGGCGGTCTCCTCCGCCACATGGCTCAATCACCATACGGGGATCCTCTTCACTTCTGGACCTGGTCTTCACCAACCATCCTCACAGAATCATAACATCTTGGTGCTTCCCAATGCACTTAGTGACCATTCACCTGTCCTTTGCTCTTGATCCTCTAAGGCCCCGAAGACTCCTCCTAAAATAATTCTTCACTGTAAGCTTAGACCTGGCAAACTAAAACAACTGAGATTTCACCTTAGGACTTGGGACTGGATACCCCTGACAAATATCCTCAACCCAGATCGTGCCCTTGACCTTTTCATCCTCACCTTTAATGCAGCCTGCGACAAATCTGCCCCCCTGGCTAAAAGGATGGTAAAAGGCAATCCTGTTCCTTGGATCTCTGATCATCTCCTGGATCTAATGCACCATCGTGACTCCCACTGGCATTTAACCATTGAGACTGGGCAGCCAGCTGATAGGCAGCATTACTGGGAAGCCCAGAACAAGTGCAAGTGGGCCATTTGCAGACCTAAAGCTGTGTACTATAAAGCATCCCCAACGTCCACTTGGGGCTCTGGCCATAAATACTGGAACATCATCAAGGAAATTTGTGGTAAGACCCCCTACTCCTCCCTGCGCATATTGACATAGATGGCAATCTCACCACAGACCTCCCCCCAATTGCCAACACCTTTAACTCCTCCTTCTCCAACCTCAGCCACATCTTTCCATCCAACGTCTTCGATCCCCCCTTCTCTTCCTTTTCTCCTAAAAACCATTGTCCCCTGGGAGGGCAAACCCTACCTCCTAAAAGCTCTCAACGGCTCCTGGCTATAGTAGTGATTCCTTGGATCCGAGACTTCTCCACCTTACGCTACAGGACGTCTTAAGCCCCCTAACACACATTCTCAACCGCTCCCTCTGCCTCGGCAAATTCCCCACTCGCTGGAAAATGGCCTTCATTACCCATAGCTTCAAGAGCGGTGACCACACTACTACCAACAACTACTGCCTCATCTCCATACTCCCAACCCCTCAAGATGATGGAGTGCATCATCTCTGATCAACTCACTGACCACCTCACTAAATATGACCTCTTATGTAAACAACAACATGGCTTCTGTAAGGGACATAGCAGTACTACGGCCCTCCTTGAGTTTACCTTCCATATCCACTCTGCCTTAGACAGAGGCCACCTCACTGGCGCCGTTTTCATGGATCTGTCTAAAGCTTCTGATGCTGTTAACCATGCCCTCTTACTGTCCACTCTCTCCATGCTTGGTCTTTCCCAGGACGCACTAAACTGGTTTGTGGATTATCTTACTAGCAGAACCCAGCAGGTCAAAATGGGCATCACCCTGTCCACCAGCCTCCCAGTTCAGTCTAGTGTTCCCCAGGGTTCTAGCCTTGGCCCTCTGCTTTTAGCCTTTAGCTGAACTCTCTCTCCCGTCGACCTATTCTGGCAACTTACTTCTCTATGCAGATGACGCTGTCCTCTACTCCTCCAGCCCTGAGCCCAATATACTCCACCAGTCGCTCCAAACTTCCTTCTCTGAGGCAGACAAATGGTTCACTAGCCAGCATCTAATCCTAAACTACAAGAAGACTAAAGTCATGTTTTTTGTGCACCCTCAGAGCACCCTTCAATCAATCAATCACTTTATTTAACCAGGCATAAACACCATTGAGCAAGCTCATTTTCAAGGTGGTCCTGGGCATTAATACAATACAGTACACTTCATAAGATTACAATTACAGTGGACAGCAGTGCAAAAAAAAAAAAACATTGTGAAGGTGCCGGTCAATATGGGCCTATACATACCAGTCAACATAATTAACATGCAAAGGGACATAATGATAAGCTTTACTGGAATGAGAAGAGACAACAATCCCATATAGTCTCCGCTAAGTTAGAGAAACATAGAAACATAGATTTTGACTGCAGATAAGGACCGCTTGGCCCACCCAGTCTGCCCATTTCCTTACCTAATGGATAAGCTGCAGATCCTAGTTAACCAGCAGCCTACTTCTTCCTACCCCCCCCCCCTAGAATTGCCTTATGACTGTCCCATGCATGCTTGAATTCCACCACTGTTTTTGACTCCACAACCTCCTCCGGAAGGCCGTTCCATGCATCCACAACCCTCTCTGTGAAAAAATACTTCCTTAAATTACCTCTGAGCCACCCCTTCTATCTTCAAATTGTGCCCCCTTGTTCTTGCACACCCCTTTTTTTGAAATATGCTACCCTCTTGGACTTTGTTGATTCCCTTGAGGTACTTGAAAGTTTCAATCATGTCCCCCCTCTCCCTCCTTTCCTCGAGGCTATACATATTCAGTTCCTTAAGTCTTTTTTCATATGTCTTCCGGTGCAGACCCTGCACCATTTTAGTTGCCCTCCTCTGGACAGCCTCCATCCTGTCTATGTCTTTGCGGAGAGTGGGTCTCCAGAACTGCACACAGTACTCCAGATGGGGTCTCACCAACTATCTGTACAGAGGGATAATAACTTCCTGTTTTCTACTGGTGATGCCTCTCCCTATGCATCCCAGTATCCCCACAGCCCTCCTTGCAGCCCTCTTACATTGCTTGCCCACCTTTAGGTCATCTGATATGACTATCCCCAGGTCCCTTACCATTTTTGTTTTTGTTAGTATCTCAACCCCCATTGAGTACTCTTCCCCTGGGTTTTTGTTTCCCAGGTGCATTACCTTGCACTTCTTAGCATTGAATCTAAGCTGCCATACATCTGACCATTCCTCTAACCTTGCTAAGTCCCTTTTCATCCTTTCCACCCCACCTTGTGCATCAACTCTGTTGCAGATCTTTGTGTCATCTGCAAAGAGACATACTTTTCCTTCCAGTCCCTCTGCAATGTCGCTTATAAAGACACTGAAGAGGACCGGTCCTAATACTGAACCCTGCTGTACCCCACTAGTAACCCCCCTTTCTTCAGAGTGGACTCCATTTACTATTACTCTCTGTGTCCTATTCTCCAGCCAATTATTTACCCAGGCTGTCTTCTTGGGACCCACTCACAGGCTAGCTAACTTGTATATTAATCTTTTGTGTGGGACTGTGTCAAATGCCTTGCTAAAGTCTAGGTAGGCCATGTCCACAGTCCCTCCCTGATCTACCTCTTTGGTCACCCAGTCAAAGAAATCTATCAGATTTGTCTGGCATGACCTTCCTGCTGTGAATCCATGCTGCCTTGGGTCCTGTGCCCCTCTGGCCTCTAGATACTCGACAATTCTTTCCTTCAGAAGTAATTCCATCATTTTCCCTACCACTGAGGTTAAACTAACAGGTCTGTAGTTTCCTGCTTCTGCCTTGCTCCCACTTTTGTGAAGGGGAATCACATCTGCCCTAACAGCTCATACCTAAATGATAAAAAATAAGGCGGTATTAAGGAATAGGGTAGAAATTGGGGTGAAAGAGTAGGCAGCCAAGAGGGAGGCCAGAATAGGTAAAAGGTAGAGAATAGGCAGGGCCATCTCGGATTAAGGGAACTAAGCTTGTAGGTCCTAGGTTTCTGTTGTTAGGAATGTGGGGTGGATAAGATACTTAGGCGTAGGATTTTAGAGTAGCACCCCGGGCTTAGGGGTCATAGGTGTCTGAAACAGTTGCATGATTCCTTCAGATAATCTGTTAATAGAGCTTTGAATGTGAAATGCTTGGAAGTGAGGATAATTTTAATGAGTCTTGCATAGTGTTTCAAAGTGATGGAAGTGAGAAGTTGATTGCTGCCGAGCCAAGGGTAGTTTTCACTCTAGGAATCTGGAAGCAGATTATGGAGAAGTGTATCAGGCCATAGGAACCTTTTGCCCATTTGAAGAGGTTCGAGATGTATGCAGGGAGGTTATCAGATAATGCTCTAAAAAACCAGAGGAGAGCATTCCTTTTTCTCCTAGTTGAGAGTAGGTCCATCCTGAAACCTGGTATAGACAACAGTGATTTGTACCACGGGGTGGATTTAGGATAAATCTTAAAGCCCGGTGGTTAAGGGTGTCCAGTTTGTTTAGCATCGTTGATGGGCAATGACTGTAACGGAAGTCAGTGTAGTCCAGTATAGGTAGGAATGTAGTTTGTACTAGTCTTATTCTGGCTTCTAATGTAAGTAAGTGTTTAATGAGATAGAATAAACCTAATCGCTGTCTTAGTTTTTTCGACGTTTCATTTAAGTGGCACAGAAAGTTGAGCTTGTTATCCAGCCAGAACCCTAGGTATTTAAAGGTATCAACTACTTCAAGGGGTTCATATAAGAGTGTTTGGATCTGTGTGATATGTGGACATCCGGAAGTAGACTTTGGTGAGAAAATCATTGCTTTAGTCTTTTTGGCGTTGAGGAGGAGCTTATGAGTGATAAGGTTGTATTGAGGGTGATGACGCTTTTCTGAGGTATCATGGGCCAAATCCAAGGATGAATTTGTGGTACAGAGTAAAGTATCATCTGCGAATAAGTGCACATTGGCTGTGCCCAGCTGCGAGTCCAGATTATTGATGTATACTGCAAAGAGGATAGGGCCCAGGATGGAGCCTTGTGGGACTCCTTGTAACAAGGATTTTTGTGGGGACAGATCTCCTATGGCTTTGACTTGTTGTAACCTATTGGTTAGGTAGCTGGTGAATCATTTAATGGTTCAATGTTACTCAGTGCAGTAAGCATGATGGTATGATCCACAGTGTTGAATGCCTTACTTAGATCAAGGAAGAGGGCAAATACATGCTTCTTAGAGTCCAAGGCCATTTGCCAGTCTGTGGTTACTTTGGCAAGAGACGATAATGTACTGTGTTTGGCTCCGAAGCCGGACTGAGCCGAGATTAGCAACTTTTGTGAATCCAAATGTTCGCTAAGTGGGATGTTGACAATTTTTTCAAGTAATTTAGAGAGGATGGATAGTATAGAAATAAAAATTGTTCAGATCACTCGGATCCCCAGACTTGAATAATGGTAGGATGTGGGCAGTTTTCCACGAGACAGGTAGCTCACCTTGAATCAGAGAGGAGTTGAATAAGTGTGTAAAGGGGGCAGTCAGATAGGTATGGCCAAGTTTTGGGAATTAAGGTTCAATATTATCTGCACCCACACTCTTTTTTGTATCCAGAGAAAGGAGGAGATCCTCCACTTGCTTTAACGTAATTGGGAGGAAGCTGAAGGGGGTGGGATGCAGTTGGTTATGGTTATGGTTGTGGTTATCAGTGAAGCCAACAGTGTAGTCTTTTGCCGGGCTAAGTTTGCTGATAGGTGAGGTGTCAAAGGCAAGCCCTGCAGTGGCAAAGTGATCATTAAACTTCTCTAGTATATCAGCTTAGTCCATATAGGTGGTACCATCAGACACAATTTTGTTTGGAAGGGGTGTTGCAGTGGACTGACCTTCGACTTCTTTGAGGATGTTCCAAAATTTGGCAGAGTTGTTTTTATTGTCTTCTAGTTCTTTTTGAAAGTACCTAGCTTTTTCTGACCTAATTAGCTTGGTACAAGCATTCCTAGTAGTACGGAATGCTAACCAATTGGCCTCCAGGTGGGATTTCCTTGCTTTTATCCACCAGTAGTCCCTATCCCTAAGTGCTTTCTTCAAGATGGGAGAGAACCAGCTAGGAGTTTTATTTTTTGATTTGATCAGTCTTAGTGGGTCGTATTTGTCTATTAGCCCCAGTAAGAGACTGTGAAAGATGTTAAATGCCTCATTAGAGGTGGGAGCTAGATAGAAATCCTGTCAACGAATGTTGCTTAGATCTTTCAGGAACGTGTACTGGCAGAACATTTTCAGGCATCTTTTCAGTTTAAATTTGGAGGCTGTTTTTATTTGGGAAGGATGTCTGGTGCAGGCAGTAGGGCAATGGTCACTTATCTCGTTGAAGAATACTCCAGTATGCGAGATATTGTGAGGTTTGTTTACTAGCATAAGGTCCAGGAGGGTGCTGCACTCAGGGTTTTTCTGTTAGGTCTGGTTATAGCAGTCGCCATTTGTAACAGACCATTAACATTGCATAGATCCTTTAATTTCTTAGAGCTGTCATCATTCCAATTTAGATTGAAATCCCCCATTAGAATACACTCAGTATTAGCAGAGTCAAGAAGGTTTTGAAGGTGTGGCAGAAGTGCCCAGCCACCAGACGGCGGATGGTAGCATGCTGCCATAAAGAGTGATTTCTCACTGGAAAGTGATAATTTTAGAGCAAGGCATTCAAATTCCTTAGTCTTTGAGGTACAGTCAAAGACTGTGACTGTGAATTTGCTTTTGACATATATTGCAACCCTTCCCCCTCTAGTCGGTCTATCACAGCGGTAGATGATATATCCAGGTACGTTAGTAGATCTGTCCGGGGTCGAGGGTGTGAGCCAGGATTCAGTTATCATGAAGGAATCAGGAGATGCATGCAGAACCCAGGTCTGTATAGAGTCAATCTTCTTTAGCAAACTACAGACATTGATATGGAGAAAGTTAATCCCTTTATATTGCGGGAGGTCCACAGGGCCATCCAGAGAAATAGGTGGGACTGGGTTTAATTCAACATTTCCCGAACAAAACTTAAAAATGCATGTCCCCAAATCCTTAATGCTAAGGATCCCCTAATCCCCTTGAACAAGTGGTGTCCTTTAAGTATATGGGCATCATCCTTGACCCCGCTCTCAACTTTCATCAACACATCCACCTCCTGCCCACTGCACTAAACACCAGAATCGGCCTATTGTGTCGGTATAAACACTGCCTCACCCCAAATGCCTTCCGGCTTGCCGTCACTTCCTCTCTCCTCTCCCTCTTGGACTATGGAATACTCATGTATGGTGCTGCAGACACCTCAGCCCTCAGCAGAATCTGACTATCACTTAATAAAGCCTGCCATCTCATCCTTGACTGTGACCAGTCGATGCATACCTGCTGCCTATATGGCTCTATAAATTGACTTAACTTAGATAACAGGATTAGGTTCCACACTTGTCTCATGGCCAGAAAGATCTCCCTTGGTCTCTCCCCCAGCCTCTCAGCCCTCATATGGCCATCCCCAGTGGTTAGAATGATGCATAGCTTGGACAAGTCCATTCTTCTTATCCCCTGTTGCCAGACCTCCCAGCATCAAAGAACCTTTAGCTATAGGGCCCCTTCCTGGATTTTTTTTTCAATTGTTTAACCAGGAGTGGCACACTAAGTTGAAAGCTTGTTTACAGGTGCGACCTGGGAGCACAGGAAAGTTAAGTGACTTGCTCAGGGTCACACAGTATGCAAGTGGGGGCTGTGGAATTCAAACCCAGGTCTCCAGATTTGCAGCTCAGAGCCTTAAATCACTGCGCTATACTGCCTCCCTAGATGAATGGATGAATGCCTTCCCCAGCTCAATTGCAACTGAAAAAAGAATTGGCTCCTTCAAATGCCTTCTTAGGGAACACCCTCAGTCCTCCAATTCCTGTGACTGCCTCTGACCCCCTCACACCTTTTCTCTGGGAATGGCTACTCACCTTCCTCCACCATTGTTTGCGTTCTTTCTCCCCACCCCCTTCTTTGACAATGGCCCTTGGCCAACTTCTTTCCGAGCCATGTCCCAGTCTAACTATCTTCTTGCCCTGGTGCCACCCCCCCCTTCCATCTGCACACTTGGGCTCCCCTCCCCCCATTAACCCCGTCCTTGACTTCCACCTGCTCCCTTCCCTTTGGTTGGATTATATAAAACTGATTGTTTAACCATGAAACGGAATACTATGCTAACTGTTACTGGTTTTATTTGTACTGTATCCTGTCTCTGTTATGTTGTTTACCTGACGTGGAACCTTTGTAAATGAGTCTCTGACTCAAAGGTCTTTTCTGAATCCTCAATAAATAAATAAATGAAATGAATAAAAATATACATTGTTACAGAATCTTAATGGGTAAACCTAGACATTTCCTATAGAATTATATGTTAACTGAACCTAACAAAGATTCAAAAATCCATACCAGGTCCTCTAGTGGTAGAATTTCTATGTATAGATCACCGGCAGGTTTCAGAGAGTTGTCTCTGGGGTTTACTTGTTCTCCCTGCTGTGCGGCGTTATCTCCCATGTTGTTCGCAGTGTATATACTGCTGTTGGGAGACATTATAAGGTGGCATGGGCTGAGTTTTCATTGCTATGCAGATGACACTCAGCTCTATCTGTCCTTTGAACCCAAGCAGGTGGGAGCTATCTCGAGCCTTAACAACTGCCTTTCTGAGATCGAAGACTGGATGAGTGCCAACTGGCTGAGATTGAACTCAAATAAGACTGAGGTTTTGGTGGTGGATCCGGGTCGATGGGTAGAGGGGTCTTTGGTAGGACAAGCATCCAGGCTTTGGCTTGGCAGCTGCCAGCTGATGACCTCTGAGCGGGTGCGAGATCTGGGAGTGGTTCTTGACAACGGACTGACACTTAAGCATCAGGTGTCATCAGTTGTCAAGACAACCTTTTACTATCTTAGGAATATTGCCTGGATCAAGCACCTTGTTCCGCCAAATGATCTACCAGCACTGGTCCATGCCTTTGTAACCTCCTGCCTTGACTACTGTAATTCCCTTTACCTTGGGCTACTGGGGGTTGATAGCCGCTGCTTGCAGCTGGTGCAGAATGCAGCAGCAAGGCTGTTGAGTGGACTACCACAAGGTTGCCATGTCGCTCCAGTGCTGCACGATCTGCATTGGCTGCCAATTCAGTGGTGGATCACCTTCAAGGTTAGTTGCTGACCTATAAGGCTCTACACGGACAGGGTCCAAGTTATCTTTCAGATCTTCTTCATCCCTACTGCCCCTCCTGGCCACTTCACTCCACTGACGAGGGATTGCTAGAGATTCTCAGGGTTCACTTAAAGTCATCTAGGGCCTGTGCATTTGAATTTGTGGCCCCTTCCCTGTGGAATTCTCTACCTCATCGGATAAGACGGTGCCTTACTGTGGAGAGTTTTAAATCTGCCTTAAAAAAATACCTGTTTAATTTGGCATTTGGTGATTCCACATAAGTATGTTTGGAGGTTTTATGAAGTTTTATCTGAGTTTTATTGTTCACTGTACTAGTGCTATGATCCTTTGGGGAATAGCGCTATTAATAAATAAAGATGATTTGATTTGATTTAATAGATTTGAAAATATAACCTTACAAAACAGTGCTGCACTTTTTGGAATACCCTACCTCAAGAGCTGAAGACCATAGATAGCCTTCCCAGATTTTAGGTGAAGTTACATGAATATCTGAAATTAAATTGTACATGTTTTAAATAATTGTTAATGGTACTGTCTTGTTGTTTATATAATCTGTATTGTTTTTGGTAATAACTCAGGACTTTGTTGAAAATGGGACCCACGTCCTAACAAATGTATTCCTGTATAAAAATACATTTTATCAAATCAAATAAAAAAACCACAGCCTTCTGATCTGCCAGCCTCAGAGGCGAATGCGCAACCTGCTGAGCTGCTGACCAAACTTAACTTGCTTTTAGTCAGTTTATGACTGGCACTGGTAGCTGCAGAATGTTCCAGTCATCCAAAAGAGTTCAGTGGTGGAATGGATAGGTAAGTTAGGGGTGCAGGGTGTTTAGGTGGCGGGTGCTGAGAGGGTGGTCTGGTGGTGGGTTGGGTGGTTGTGGTGGAGCAAAACACATTGATGAACAGCTTCTTTTGGTTAAGGTTAAAAGCATACTAACATACTGCAAAGCCAGAAGATTAGGCCCTATGGTCTGTCAAGTCTTCTCAATGGTCAGTGCCATCCCAGGGCACTGTTTATAGCCCCCCCTCCCTACAAGGTCCCCCATTTCCCAGCAAGGCTCCAGGATGTACCCTCGCTCTATACCTATCCCAACCTTTCTTGAATCCTTCCATAATAGTAGCAGCCACCAACTCCTCAGGCAGCGTATTCTAGGGCTCTACCACCCTCTAATTGAAGTAGAACCTCCTTGTTTTCCCCCCTGTCTCCCCATGTCCAATTTCACTGAGTGTCCCCAGGTGGCCCTTGTCGCAAACCCACTCAGCAGGTCAGCTCTCTACTCCCAAAGTGCCAACCTCCGAGCACAGTCTTGTGAACAGTTAACAGAAACAGGGTATCCCTCCTGTTTATTTTGTGGGTTCGAATCAACCTTTGGTCTCAAGTCTTGGAGGGATTCAAACTGTGAACCTCTTGTTAGCATACCCAATGTACAGGCTCAGATACTTCTGCTCTTCAAGGGGGGCAGATATCTTTTGCCTATGGGCACCTAACCAGGTGTACATAATGAACCTTTAAAACTCTATTAAAGACCTCAGAATAAATTCTTACCTCTTCCCAGTTTGGTAAAACCAGCAAGCTTTGTGCAGTTTCAGCTTTAACCATGTATGCTTCCCTTGTCAAGAAAAAGAAGTTCAAAGGCACACCAAGTAGTCTCTAAAGTAGAGGTTTACTTCAAAATAGATAAAAAAAATTAAAATGGAAATACAGAACCATATATCGCAAAACATACAAATCACTTAAACAAAACAGGTTTAAAAGTGCAGACAAAAGCTCCTACCACAGTACACTTAGAATTGTTTGTTCTAAAGTATTCATATCTCACAGTGCTGTAGATGTTGTAGCTATCAGAGTCCAAACATTTGTGTGTAAATGGAAAACAGAATACTGTTTAAAAACTGTCTTTGCCAACCTCTTTGCGTGAGGTCACCTAGCTCCTCCCTGTCACAATATAAAAAATATATATCAATGCAAAACAGGATGTCTTATCAAAGGTAAATTCTGTGATCTCAGCCCAACTCATTTTCTTATATGACTTTCTTTGATCTTATGATCAGCTTCCCCTTTCCAGGATATCAAAGGACTTGGCATGTGTCTCTGCCAGATCTCACGGAGGTGCAACATGCTTTTTATCACCATGTGAATTTTAACTGTGTTTCCTCTGAACATTCTAAAAGTTTATGATGGCCTCTTCTAGCCTGTAATTATCTCTTGGCATTCCATGCAACACCTATTAGCTAAAACCTGGGGAGGGGGGGTTGTCATTCCACAGACTGTCAGCATCTCTCATGAGAGACATTCAATAACATATTTTTATATTACAAAAAGCATAGGTTAATCAGAACCAGCTGTCTAAGTGTCACAGCCCTCACCTCCCTCAACTGAAAAACTCTCTCAAGGTTTACCCTAGTCATTCCTTTGAGATATTTGAAGACCTCTATCATATCCCCCTGTTCCTTCTTTCCTCCAGAGAGTACAGGTTGAGCTCCCAGTCTCTCTTCATAAGGCTTTTCCCCTAGCACCAGTACCATCCTGGTCGCTCTCCTCTGCACCCTCCCAGTAAGACAATGTCCCTCTTTAAGAAGGGATGCCAAAACTGCATGCAGTTTTCAAGGTATGGTCTACCCAGGTAACTGTACAGCAGAAGGAGCGCCTCTCGACTCCTTGAGGTTATCCCCCATCTATGCATCCTAGCATTTTATTTGCTTGAGCCACAGCCCTTCTGCACTGCTCTGAGTTATTTATTTTGGCATCCACCACTACCACAAGGTCCTTCTCCCACCTAGAAACCTGCAGTGCCCCCCCCAAGGTGTTATACATGAGCCGGATTTTTGGCCCCCAGGTGCAGAACCCTGTATTTCCCAGCATTAAACTTCAGCTTCCAGGCTCATGACCATCTTCTCAGAGTGTCCAGGTCCTCCTGCAGATCCAGTTTTCCCTCTTCCAAATCCACCATCACCCACAGCTTTGAGTCATCTGCAAAGAGGCTCATCCTGTTCCTGATATCATTTCGAATGTCTGAGATCTAGACATTAAACAGGAGTAGGCCTAGTACTGACCTCTGTGGGACCCTGCTAGTGGCTATCCTGGAGGATGTGTGGTTTGGCAGGTGTCACATAGTGTTGGGGGTTGAATTTTCAGATGGCGCAGTTGAGCATCCAACTGTATGATTTTGAGGCAGGATTGTTATGGATTCTGGCAGTGAAGTTGGGCACATGACTCCCAGACTTTGATGGAGATGCGAGTTTGTTGCGATTTCCTGTGGACTTTCGTGTGGTGGTGATTTTGCTGTTGTTCTGTCTGGCAGCAGGGCTGAGTACCCAATCACTGGACTTTAGTTGAGGTGGGAATTTGTTGTGGTTTCTGTTGGGACAGTTGGACACCCAACCACCTGACCTTGGTAGAGTGGTGGCTGTCCTTTCCAGCAGCGGAGTTAGGCACTCAACAACCATTTATTTTTTTTTGGCCTTTTTATATAGTCTGTTTACTACCCTCTTCGATAGCTCATGTTCTGGTGGGAGCCCTAGCCCTATCCCACTGGCCAATACTGACCATTTTTCTCCAGGGTCTACCCCCCCCGGCAGGATCAGCCGGGGTACTCCAGGCTCCAACTGAAGATTGGATCCAGTTCTGGTCAGCGCCACAGCTGGTCAGGGAGCACAACCTGTGAGCCCCTCCTTCATCCAGCTGTCGGAGATCTTTTGCCCCTGGTTTTCTCCCTCCAGAGGTAGGGTGTGCAATGACACCAATGACGGTGTTGTGCATGCTCCCATGTGCATCCCATCAAGTGTCTGTGTTGCCTCTTCCCACTGTGGACAGCACTGGAGTGCCCGCACCCAGCCTCTGCTAGGGGCCAGACAAGCACTGACCACTGATCACCCCCTCCCTGGAGGAGAGCAGTCCCTGAGATGCTCTATCCTCCTACTCCTTGGCTGATCACTGGTGACCTGCTCACACCATGAACACGTCACCAGTGTGGCAGAAGGTAAGGCAGGATGCCCTCCACACCACCGGGCCGGCTCTCAACAACCATTTCTAAAGGGATTGATCTGTTTTCTAGTGACTATGGTGGGCACCCAGCCACAGACTTATTAAAAACTGGGTGGTACAGGAGGGGATATCAGCAGGTTGAATGTGAAAATACACTGCTGGTTGCAAAGATGGGTTGGCAGGAGTGGGGACACTGCTTTGCTGCTTGAAGGCAGTAACATGAAAGTAAGGCACTGGACTGATTAAGTATGGCTGCGTCCGTTCATATGTGAGAAGCAGGCATCCCTGGGAAGGAACAGCAGCAAGTGAAGAGGCAGCTGCTATCTTCGGAGAAGGGAAGTAACTGCAACACAAAGTGCGTTCATTTTTACCTGTTTACACTGGAGTTTGTTCTAGGTTCTGGGGCCTGTGTGTAAAGACAAGGAATTTTACTTTGGTTGGCTAATTATTTTTTTGTAGGAGCAGGGGGCAGCAGCATAACTTCACCCCCACTGAAGAGACCAAGGGAATTTCCCTAGTTTAATCAATCAATCAATCAATCAAATCTTTATTTATCCAGGCAACATCATTGAGCACAGCTCATTTGCAAGATGGACCTGGTAAGGTCAAGGTTCAATTTACACAGTTATACAGATATACAACGCATACAAAATGATCTAGTATATACAAGGTTCAAAAAACCACACTGTTTAAACATACATCCTAAGCATAGTAATCAGTACTTCAATATTTAACATAGATAATAGAGGACAAGAGGAGGGGGAGCAGGAGTGGACTTGCCTAGTTGGTGGGGAACGTAGAAGGTGATATTAGTTATAAAGTGGATGGATAAGTGATGCCTGAGAAAGGGCTGGGGCCTGTACTGGGGGTTGAATGACAGTGGTATAGGGCTATGATGTATATAGGGAAGTGCTGGGAGCTGGATGAAGGGTGGGGTGTAATACATCTGAGGGGTGGAGGCACTTGATAAGGGTGGATTCATTCCATGGAATGACTGTCAGAGGAAGGGGAAGGATAAGATTAGCACTACTATTATAATACTATAGTACTTGTGGAAACAGTTACATTTTTCTTGGATAAGCCTCGAATACAGATGTTTGAAGGATGTGGCTGTTATGTAGCTGCTCAATTTCAGGGTCTTCTGCGTCACATTCCATAATGTAGAAAGTATGAAGCTGATAGCAGTTCTCCCATGTCGGGTATTGAAATTGGGCACTTTTTTTCAAGCATGATGAAGTTGAGGCTTCTTAGGGCATATTTACTTGCTGTGACTTGTGTGAAGCAGTCTGAAATATAGTTTGGGAGCTTCTTAGATAATGCCCTATATATCCATAGTATGGCATTCCTATTTCTTCTGAAATGGAGTGAAGACCATCCAACTGCAGCATAGAGCGAGTAGTGGTGAGTGCTGAGGGGAAGATCTGTAATGAACCTCAGTGCTCTATGGTAAACTGTGTCCAGTTTGTACAGATAAGAGTTAGGGCAGCGACCGTATAGGAAGTCTGCATAGTCCAATACTGAGAGAAATGTGGCCTGGACCAACTTCTTTTTAGAATCCCTATTTAGAAAATGCTTTATTCTGTGAAAAAGACCAAGCCTCTGCCGGAGTTTTTTCAGTAGCTCTTCCAAGTGAGTTAGATAGTCGAGTCTATAATCTAGCCAGACCCCCAGATATTTGAATTTTTTAACAAATTTAAGATTTTCACCCATTACAGTGGAAAGTTGGGGGAGACTGCTTAGAAAGGAGTTACCGGTTTGATTTTGGGGGGAGAAAAACATTGCCTTTGTTTTTTTTGCATTTAGGAGAAGTTTTTTTTCCAGTAACTGATATTGAAATATATTGAATTCTGCTTGTAGCTCTTCACATGCTGAGACAGGAGAGGGGTTACTGACATATAATACGGTGTCATCTGCAAACAGGTGTACAGTGGCTTTGGTGAGATTAATGTTGATGTTATTGATGTAGATGGAAAATAGGATTGGGCCTAGGATGGATCCAAATCAGCCAAAAGAGATTTCCCCTAATTTAAATAGCTGAGGAGGCAAAGGAAATTGCCCTACTTTCATCAGCCAAAACGTTTCTTGCCTGAAATAAATAACCTGCCCAGCAAAAAGGCTCAAAGAAGCTCTGCATTCTTACTGGAGTCAGAAGCGTGCATCCCGTTTTAGGAACAGCAGCCAGTTAAGAGGTGGCCGCTATGTTTGGTGAAGGGAAGTAACTGCAACAGAAAGTGCTTTCATTTTTATCTCATTACATTGGAGTTTGTTCTAGGTTCTGGGGGGCTGTGTATATAGATGGGGAATTTCACCTTGGTTGCCTGATTTTATTTGTAGGAGCGGGGGCAGCAATGCAGCTCCCACCCACCTCTGTGCTCACGGTAATGGAGGCATAAAACGTCCTGCATTTTCTTAAGGGATACCAGAGTCATAGTCAGAGTTTCCTGCTTTTTCTTAAAAGGGTACCTTAAAAAATTACACTGTTGGGGGCAACACCGTACTTGGAAAGCTGTTGTAGTAACAAGATCAGTACATGAGAATCTATTAGGGAGACAAAAGGCAATCTAGTAATAACAGGATGTGGGGAGTGCTGCATTGCAATGGTTGCAGGGCAGACATATTCAGGTAGACCGTTTGGATTCTGAGGTATAATGTAGCATAACTTGAGGCCATCACAGTTGAGAAGAAGATAGATATAGTGGCAGTAACAGAGACCTGGCTTAATGAAAACACCGACTGGGAAGTTGCAATACCGGGGTATGCACTACTCAAGCGGGATAGAGCTGGGAAAAGGGGGGTGTCGCACTGTTTGTAAAGGACACTATTAAAGCAACAGACAAACCAAGAAACAGTGGAGAGGAAGAGACATCATAGGTAGCAATGGAGTCAAATGGAGGGGCCATAGGAAGGGCAGGGGTTATCTACAGACCCCGACGCAAGGGGAAGAAGTAGATATGGGAATAGGGAAAGCCATCGGGGAGATGTCCAGCGGGGGGGGGGAGGGTGATACTGATGGGGATTTCAACATGCCTGATGTGGACTGAAGCATCCCAAAGGCATAATCTAATAGAAGTAGGAAGGTAAGGTTCTAGAGGAGCTGCAGGGGGCACTGATGACAACAGCTCATAGATGAACCTACACGGGGGGGGGGAACGATACTGGACCTGGTACTGTCAAACAGAGACAGTGTGACCAGAGCCATAGTGGGGACCCCCTTGGGGAGCGCAATCACAAAACAATATACTTTGAGTTAAGTATTGGGCAACAAGCATTCCACACTAAAATAAAGGTCCTAGATTTCAGGAGGGTGGACTTTGGAAAATGTGGGAGGGAGTAAGTAGCACTCTGGCAAGGATACAGAATGGGAAGGGGGTAGATGAAAGATGGAAGAAAATTAAGAAGGCATTAGAAGAAGCTGTGAGCCTATGTATTAGACAGGTATAGATGAATAAGAGGAGGAGGAGACCACTCTGGTTCTCAGAAAAAGGAGCAGAGGCAGTCAGGGTAAAAAGAATAGTTTTCACGCAGTACAAAACAACACTGGGGAACAGGACAGAGAGTATAGGAGCAAAAGAAATGCAACAGCAATAGGGATCCGGGATGCAAAGACTCTCACAGAAGACAACATAGCAAAGTCAGTGAGATTGAGGGGTGGAAACATTTTGCAGATATATCAGTGAAAGCAGAAAAAATAAGGCAGGAATAGTGAGAATCAACGGGGGGGGGGTGAATGTGTGAAGGAGGAACAGAAGAAGGCAGACATACTAAACAAATATTTCTGCTCAGTATTCATGAAGGAAGGGGAGGGAAATGATCCACGGATAAAGATACATAGATACATAGTGTCGGCAGATAAGGGCCTATGGCCCACCCAGTCTGCCCATTTGAGCTTGTAAGTTCAGTTTGTTTTCCTAGAAGTCTGTTGCCCCTTAAAGGAAAAAGTAATGAAAGGTACGGGTTGGACATGAGCTCCTTTAAAGAGAACAGGATACCTAAATAACTGGAGAAATTAAGAGCAGCCAAGGCTATTGAATCTGACAGTGTAGACCCAATGATGCTAAAAGAACTGAGGAAAGAACTGGCTGCACCCCTGGCAGCCCCTGTTCACTCAATACTTGGATACAGGGATAGTACCGGGAGGTTGAAGAAGGGCATATGTGGTGCCAATACACAAGAGTGGGAGCAGGGAGGAGGCAGAAACTATCAGCCAGTAAGTCTGATGTTGGTGGTGAGGAAGGTAATGGAGACATCAATAAAGGAAAGAATCGTAGAGTACCTGACCAGTAACAAATTGCAGGATCCAAGACAGCATTGGTTCACGGGGGAGATCAAGCCAAACTAACCTGAGTTTTTCAACTGATGATGAAAATCTTTGACCAGGAGGAGATGTGCCTTACTTGGATTTCAGGAAGGCCTGTGATATGATCCCACACAGGAGATTAGTCAACAAGTTGAACAGTCATGGGGTGGGTGCAAAGGTGGTGATGTGGGTACAAAACTGGCAAAGCAACAGGATCAGAGGGTAGTAGTGAATGGGGAAGATCAGAAAAGAGGGAGGTGACACGTGGAGTACTGCAGGAGTCAGTCCTAAGGCCATTATTATTCAATATATTTATTGAAGACATTGCAGATGGACTGGGAAAGAAAATATGTCTGTTCACAGACAACGCAAGGATCTGCAACAGGGTGGACACATAAGAGGGAGCGGATAGGATGAGAAGGGACTTAAACAAACAGGAGGAATGGTCAAGGGTATGGCAGCTGGGGTTTAATGGTAAAAAATGTAAGGTTATGCATATGGAGTGCAAGAATCCAGGGACAACTTACCAACTACGAGGAGAAAAAAATGTCAACAACTAACCAGGAAAAGAACCTAGGAGTCATCATAACAGAGAACCACAAGGTGTCTAGTCAGTGTGGTAAAGCAGTGGATAAGGCAAACAGGATGCTGGGATGGATTGAGAGAGGAATAACAAGTAGAAAGAGAGAAGTAATTTTGCCCCTATATAGGTCACTGGTGAAGCCACACCTCAAGTACTGTATCCAGTTCTGGAGGCTCCATCTCAGAAAAGATACGAACAAGGTGGAGGCAGAGAAGGGCTACCAAAATGGTATGTATGCGTGTGTGTGTGTGTGTGTATATATATATATATATATATATATATATATGCTGGATATTCAAACTGACGCCAGGCTGTAGCGCAAGCCTAGGCGCAGCTCAACTTTGTTGAGCGGGGGTGTAGCCTGGCGGCATTCAGCGGAGCTGCGCTATGGCGCAACAGCTTTGAATATCGCCGGCCCACCCCACTGCTTGTGCAGCGCAAGTGGCCAGAGTGGAGCATGGAGATGCGCTGGCGCAAGTGCCATTGTGCCATGCACAGCACCTGCGATATTCAAAAGGGGACATGCAAATGGGGCCATAATATATGCAAGGTGCACAGGGGGCCATTTGCTCTCATTAAGGCCCCATTTGCACGCCATTAGCATGCAAGTGCACCGATTCCCAACGACTTGTGCCTGGCACCCTGCCAGGCAGCAGCCGTCGGGGACCAACGCCCCCTGCAGTCCGACTGCGGGCATTCCTGTAATATAAAACAAAACGTCCAATATCCCTGGTGGTCTAGTGGACCTCTATGTGCCCCGATCGCGAGCATCACTATAGTCCCCCCCCAATATCCCTGGAGGTCCAGTGGACCTCTATGTGCCCGATCGGCATCACTATAGTCCCCTCCAATATCCTTGGTGGTCCAGTGGACCTCATGTGCCCCGATCACTGGCATCACCATAGTGCCCTCCAAATCCCTGGTGGTCCAGTGACTACTATATGCTTGATCGCTGGCATCACTATAGTCTCCCAATATCCTTTCGTGGTCCAGTGGAGTCTGTGTAGCTCGACTGTGGCATCACTAAGTCCTCCATCCCTGGTGGTCCAGTGACGCACTCAAGCTCGAGCCTGGGCACTGCATGGACCTCCCTGTTCATCCCTGTGTGCAGCCCCCCACCATCCGCCCACTGGCCACCGCCTGCCTCCCCGCCGTCGGCGGCAGCACCACCACTGCCACCCCACCCCGCTCACCGCACCGACAGCCGGTAGGCTGCACGCCCGCTAGTCACGAGCTATCGGGCGCAGTAGCCCATACCGCAGCACCAGTCCAGATATGTGATCTGGACCGAGTGGTCGGGTATGGTTGCACGTCCATTGGCTGCATGCCAGAACCACGGGCATGCAGCTCTATCGAGCTGTCAGTCGGGCGGGCGGCGGGGCGGCAGGTGGTGGTGCTGCCACCCGCCGCTGACGGGGAGCGGGCGGTGGGCTCAGTGGGGTGGGTGGGGTCACTAGACCACCAGGGATATTGGACTTGAGGGGGGTTCCATTAATGATGCCCGTGATCAGGCTCAGTGCAGTCCACTCTACCACCAGGGATATTGGAAAGGGGGACTATAGTGATGCCCGCGATCGGTGTACATAGAGGTCCACTGGACCACTAGGGATATTGGACTTGGGGGGACTATAGTGATGCCCACAATGGGGCATGGGGGGGTGCCGCCAGGTGCGACAAGAAGCTGCTCTGTTGCGCCCTGCAATGCGGCAGCTCACCTGTGGGTGGCCATCACTTGTTCTTTTTTATAGGGGTGTTACTTTGTGCAGGCACAGGTAGGGGTTGCGCATGCATGACTCTGCACATCCCGGGCTGAATATCGGACTGCGCAGGTTATGCATGGGCAGCCTCTCTCTACCTGCATACATTCCTGATGCGTACGGCGATCGGGATTTGTGCGGGCGACTTTTCCCTTTTTGAATATCGCCTGGGCGATCAGTGTGTTAGGTATATGCAACACTGTTGCGCCCATGTGCAATCCTTTGAATATCTGGGCCACAGTGTGTGCCTATATATATATACTGTGTGTGTATATATATATATATATATATATATATATATATATATATATATACACATACACACACACACACACACACAGTATGTATGTATATATATGTGTATATATATATATATATATATATATATATATATATATATACACATATATATACACACACACACATACATACATATATATATATAATAGATATACACACACACACACACACACACACACACACACACACACACTGGTGTCCCTCAGGATGAAACCCAATTTTGCAGAATGGTGCAGCAGACCTACTGAATAAACCAATGTTATTTCACTGGCAATTAGTCCCTTCACTGCCAGTAAGAAGTGAATGACACAGACTCCAGTGTGACAAAAGGGACTAATTGCCATTGAAATTACATTGCTTTAATCAGTAGATCTGCTGCAGCATACTGCAGAGTGCTTTAAAAGTGGGTTTCATCCTGGGGATGCCACTGTATATATGTATCTATGTATATTAAGTACATATATATATATATATATATACACACACACACACACACAGTGTTCCACATTGCGTGAAAATATAGAGCGGTGGTAAGGGGAGGAGCCACAGGGGTCGGGGTCACCAGGGGCGGAGCTACCGGTGGGCGGAGTCAGTCGCTCGGGATGCAATAAATGCATAAGAAACAAGAAATAAGAGTAATATGATGATCTGGAGGCCTCTGTAGTATGCAGCAGCAAATAAAAAGTGTGATAAAACATACTGGAGAACCTCTGCATTCTAGTTGCAGGCCAGCAACAGTTTGTGAGAGTCTTAACATTTTGGTGAGGCCATACTACAACTCTTTACTAGTGCCTGCAAGGCCAAGATCTAATCTTCGGTTTCGCAGTCCTGCCCAATGAGCTGCAGCTTCCAAATAAGGGAAACTGTCAACATCGGGGCCCTCAATTGAGATAAGCATAAGTGCATTTAGCACACTGGCACTTAATCTATTTAGTTCCTCGTTTTTATTCGATTCAGTGCAGAAAACCCTCTCACAGTCTGCAGTTGACATGGGTATTATCATTGCCAGCTCTGCCAAAGTAGATATGTTTGGATACAGGTCTACATACTTAGTAGTTAGGCGTGCAGCACATCAGAAATAGTCTTAAAGGCCATCTTTTCTGTGAACATGAGACTACGGAGAAGCCCATTCCAGTGCAGAAGCATCTACATCCACAACAGTAGCATACTGACCAAGAATAATCTCAAGGCTATCACTACCATACCCTTCCAACTGTTCAATATCAACTTCCTGTATCATGCTGGGGTCAAAGATACTGAGCGCATCAAAAGTTCTGTGCTTGAAACCTTTGCTCAATTTGACAATTAGGGCCTAATAAACTTGTCATGCACAGAGGTTGTGAAATGATTCAACTGTGGTTCAGCTAAATGGCAAGTTCAGGCCATTATCATTCAGGAGTACTAGTTCAGGCGAAACGGAGGAGAAGTACTGACCAGGTACCAGTAGGCGTGCCCTAAGAATCTCTAAAGTGGAATGTAAATGCCTCTTTATATCAGTAAAATTCAGAGCTGATGTTTGAAAGCATTTAGATAAGATGCTAAGGTGTGGAAGTATGTCACACATCATGCATAAAATAGAGAAAAACTCCCAGTTTTCCACCATTTTTACTAGGCCCACAGCTTGGGGATCATGCCTTTCAGAGGCCTCTCTATGCAAGGACGTAACAACAGATGGGAAAATCTTCCTAAGTGTGTCACATGCTGCATCATGGGACAACCACCTAACTGCTTTTGCCTGTTTAGGCTTTAAAATAGGGTTTTCCATTGCCTGCTGAATTTCTTTCAGGGCAGCCATGCGAACAGCAGAGTTTTCATAATATCTGTATAAGTGATCTAGTGTCTGATTAAACTTTTTTATGACGTTCACTTCATTTGCTGCTGCCTTTACAGCCAAGGCCTCCCGGTGAGCCATACAGTGATTTTCAACAAGAATTGGGCTGACTTCTTTCAGCTTTTTAGCCACCCCGTTTTGCCTGCCCAGCATAACGGCTGCTCCATCACTGCCTAACCCTGCAAGATGATCAACCGAGATTTGATTATCAGAGAACTCCAGCATTTTTTTAACAATTGTGTCTGCCTTTCCATCAATTAGTTCCTCAAGTCTCAGGAAAGAAACTCTGGGTTTCCCTTCTTTGCAGTACATACCATACAAAATGAGCTGCTTCATAACAGCAATATCAGTTGTTTACGTCCACTAAATATGAAAAAATTTGTCAGCCTTCAAATCTGCAAGAACTGATCTCCTGACCACCTCACCCAGAGAGAACCATTTCTCTGACAGTTCGATCAGAACGATATTTAACAGCATCAGCAATATGTATATTGTCTAGGTATTTGCCTCCCAATGATTTGGCGAGATCCAGCAGTGAGCCATATTTCGTTGTGTGAGGCAGCTCATTTTTTATTAGCCAGTACATGCAACGAAGGGATGCCACAAAAGCTTCTTGTTCCAGGGTCATGGCCTGCTCTATTCCACCTTTTGAAGCTGAAATTCTGCAGTTAGCTTCCAGTTCAGCAGCAACAACGTGAACTGAACTGTTCTGATGCCTTTTTATAGCATCTTCTCTGAATGTCTTACACCACTGAGTACCCAAACTGTTCCTGATTTGGGCATCTGTTTCTGTTTTGCAAAATGCACAAAACATGCCATCATTTTCTTTGTACTGTAACCAACAGTATTTGTTAAGCCAGCCAGTATAAAATCCTGTTGCTCTATGCTTAGAGGTGTTTTTTTCTGTATTACAGGAGGAAGTGGAGGGAGTTTTTTGGACAATGACATCGATATCAACTGGACCAACTGGCATTGTCCCAATCATCGACTCACAATTGTCATCTTGATCAGGATGTTTCCGTTTTTGAGTTAATTTGAAACCAAAGTTAGTTAGTTTCTGCATTGTGTACAATAAAGCTTTTTTTTTTTCCTAATTGTTGTCGTTTGTTTATTTGTCAATACAAAACGAGAACGTAATGCTGGTTGAGCCCCAAATATTTTTTCTCACACAAATATTTTTTTTATTCCCTGAATCAGGGTTCAGAACAAGTGACCACTGACGGAGCAACACTGCACAACCTGACTAGTGGGACAGACCCCCTGGTGGCACAGTTAAGGAGACCAGATTTTTTTTTCTCACACAATTATTTTTTTTATATTTTTAATTTTTTATTTTTATTTTTTTATTTTATTTTTTATTATTTTTTTGTTCAGAACAACCGGACTGGTGGAACAGAGACAGTAGACCCCCTGGTGGGAATATGTGGGCTTCTGCTAGCTTTATTTTCTTTTTAACTTTTTTGCAGCTAGTAATTCTCTCCTTTTTTTTTTATAAAGCAGCACTCAGAAGAAAATAATGCCTAGAAGGTCCTCTAAATCTCTCCCACCCTCCCTCACTCAACCCCCTCCACAGCAATGCAGAAATAGTATATCTATCAGGCTCAAAAGAATAATAACAGTCAAGCTATCACACACACTACTGGCTCTGCAGTGCTACACTTGTCTTCCCTTTTTTTCTTTTTACAAAATTCTTTTTTTTTTTTCAAAGCAGCAAGAAAACCAAACTGAGGAGTGAGCTGCCTAGCACTAGTCTCTGTGAGACCACTCTCTCCCTCCGCTCCCCCCCCCACTCACGACCCCACTCCACTAATGCTAGTGCTATTGAAAATGCAATCAGGCTGAAAAATGTGCTCAAAACTGTCTGACAAGCTGCTTGGTAAAAGCAACCAATGCTGAACACAAAGTCAGAGATTCACTGTCGGACTTAAGACTGAAGCGAATGTAAAGCTCCAAAGTGACAGTCTGTACTTAACTGGGACTTACCCAAAGTAAAATAGCCTCTGATAGGGCAAGTCAGCTGTCACTCCCTGCAGATTTGGCGCCTTTCCTCCCGAGCGACCTGGTGACCATCGGAGCAGTCATCACATGATCGACTGGACTGCCAGCACCCGAACTGTGCAACCTCCCAACGTCACGTCACTGCCAGCACCCGTGACCCGAACTGTGCAACCTCCCAACGTCACGTCACTGCCAGCACCCGAACTGTGCAACCTCCCAACGTCACGACGTCACTGCCAGCACCCGAACTGTTCAACCCAGTCCCACTCTCACGTGCAATGCAAGGAGCAAGGGTTCTCATACTCGCGCATGGTCCTAACGCGAGTACGATGATTTAAAGCGATACAGGGTTTCTCGTACTCGCGCACATGGTCCTAAGCAATCTGAGGCTTTAAAGTGGCTTACAGGCAGCTTTAACAGTGGCGGGACTTTAAAATGAGGCGGCCATTTAAGATAGCGCGGCGGCCAGCCTCTCAGTTGTAATGAATGGGGAACACTGCACACACATATACATACATACATACACACACACACACACACACACACACACACACAATAGGAGTGAGCATGTAACATTGAGAACAAAAAGATGTATTCCCACTGCAGTGGAATAACTCTGTGATGACATCACCACTGTGGGTTTATTTCCTGATAAACTCACAGTGTCTACATCACTAGCAAATATTCTCACAATGGTGATGTCATCAGAGTAAGACTATCTACACTGCAGCCTGCATTTAATAGCTTCAGTTTCTCTTTTTCACGGAATCCTGCAACTAATTCAATTAGCATTGTAAAAGACAATCACCTGTGTCCCATAGTTATTCTGACATTCCTAGCCCATTACTGTGCCGCTGTAATCTTCAAACCAGCCTCCTTCATAAAGCAGTTTCTCTTTCTGAGTGCTGACTACAACAGTTTTTCTGTCTCAGTGAAGCCTGCAACTTACTGAAAGTCCAAAAAGTGGTGTCACTCGGGTCTCTCACTGCCAAATACAAACATGGATAAATTTATTGCAGAAAGTACCAGCAACACATGGAACTCCCTCACCCGTGGTACTCTGCAAATAAATTTATTCATGTTTGTGTTTGTATTTGGCGTGTCTCTGGAATTTTTTTGACCTTATTTACAGTGAGAGACCCGAGTGACACCACTTTTTTGACTTTCTATATAATATTACGAGCTGGCCACTCGTGGTGAGCACCGATTTGATCCAGCCGAGTTGCAGCATTCCTTTGTTGTTGTCTGTTTGAACTTACTGAATTAACAGTCTGTTTCTCACGTTGAGCTGCAGGTAATACAATTATCATTCTAAAACACATCCACCTGTTTCTCATAGTGCCTAACAATCACAGTCCATTCAGAAACACTTACGCACACTCAGACCACACACAAACCATGCTGTCAGTATAGCCTAGAGGTTAGAGTAACAAGCAATGAACAAACTTGCTACATCCAGCAGACCAGACCAGTGTCTGATTCTCACAACTTCCATTTGATTACTGTGCAACTCTGAACAAATCACTTAACTGCCCAGTGCTCCCAGATCACTCCCAAAAACTTACCCAGTTACCAAAATAAAAACAGATTAAACAGGGAGGCAACACAGAAAAAAAATGTTCCTAGAGGGTACTAGCCCTATTGTAAAAATCGCACACATGATGTGCGACTTGTGGAATATGGCAAACATTTGCACTCGTGCCGAGTGAACTGCAATAATATCACTCATGATATTACCACAGTTCACTCCGCACTGCAAATATTTTCCATACCCACAGTCGCTTCATCGTGGTATCCTAGATATATATATACATATATATATATATATATATATACAAAAAACTCCATTAATGCATCAGTTAGGGTTACGAGTACAGCAACAAAAGTCTGGAAATGTGCTGTTAGGCTTCAAAACTTTAACTCTGCACCCCCCCACACACACACACAAAGGGGAAGGACCAAAGCAACACAATCAATCAGAGACAACCAGCATCAGGTAACAGAAGTAATGTATAACTCTCTAAATGTACTGCAAGATACATCCATCATCATCATTGGTCACCAACTCTGTGAGTTATGCCTCCATCATAGTGCCTTGCGGGTAGACACGCATGCTGGGCAACCATGGGTGATGTCCCACAATAAGCATTTCTGTGTTACAAACAGTAATAACAAGATTAAAGCAGATGTCTATATTTCAATAGTGAAGAAGTGATGAAATGCACAGTATGTTATCCACAGATAGTTTCTTGAAACTGAGAGTTAGTATAAGCCTACCAACAGTCATTGGATGTTTGCATGTATTTTTCTGATAGAGTGAGTCAGTCCTAATAACAGACGGCTATAATAATAAAAGTAATTATTTGTAGTATAGTTTTCAAGTACCATGTGAAAGCAACAGTTTTAACATTCAGTGCTAATGGTAACATGCTGCTAATGTGTATTTCCAGGTAATGCAGCAGTATAATAACATGAGATGATGCTAGTTTCATACCTGAGTAGTATCTTAAAAGTACTATGTTTCATCAGTATCCGTCCTGCTACCACATGCTTAAGTGGTAGCAGCGATACCTGCAGCAACCCAACTGATGAATAGTGACACATAAAAGTCAATATTTTGAAAATGTGTACAGACTAAGTTTCATTGTATGAAGAAGATATGCCAGGAATAATTTGTCATCATACTGTGCTGGCAGTATAGCGTCGATGATACTATATATTTTTTTTTTTGGTTACACAGTGTTATGTGAAATAAGTACAGTGTTGTGATTATTGTGGTTGCAGATGTGATGGAGTGATATAGTGTCTTACAATCTTGCATATGTCTTGCATATATGCGTGTGTGTGGGGGGGATGCGGAGTTAGGATTTTGAACCCTAACATCACATTTCCAAACGTTTATTGATGTACTATTAACCTTAACTGATGCATTAAGAGTTTTTTTTCAATGAATTTCCCTTCTTTTTGAGAAAGTGTAATGTAAGTGGTATGTGTTAGTGGGAGTGCAGGTCCTCCGGGCCCTACACTCCCTTCACATTGTCCATTTGTTGCATAATGCTACGCACTATGTGTATGTGGGAGCATGGTCCCTCCGGGCCCTGCGCTCCACTTATACATAACTACGGAGCCATACAGTAGCCCTACAGAGCAAGGAACCCTTGTAACACTAATTTGCTAATACCTCAGCAGCTGTAGCAGCTAGGAAAAAAATTCCAGTACTGTTGTGCTCATGACAGCGAGTACTTCACACAACATAAATTAACCTAATCCATATCTCGCATCGTTTCTGAGATATGGGCACTGAAAAGGCACCCTTGGAACATGTTTTTGTTAATACGACTGTAACCGTAGCAAGTAAGAAAACAATTTCACTGCAGGTGTCATCTATGATTTCCAAACTTGTTTCTGCAGGTTAGTTCACCCAGTTGTTGAATAGTGGCACATAAAAGAAATATTCTGAAAATGTGTACAGACTAAGTCTCATTGTATGAAGAAGATATGCCAGCAATAATGTGTCATCATACTGTACTGGCAGTATAGAGTAGATTATACTATATTTGGTGAACTAAGCTGCCAGTAGCGACGACTCAGTGTCTTGCTTCAGTTTTCGCGATACGAGCACCGAAAGTCAAAACGGTTGCTGCAATTTTTATTTATTTATTTAGTTTTTGTTTACCAGGTAAGTGCACTAGCCAGCAGGTGACTATTTTCAGGCACAACCCGGGAGAGTACAAGACAAGGTACATACTGAGGAATATACAACAATGTCATACAGTTGGAGAGGCAGTACAAAGTACAAACTGAGAAGTTAATTAGACTAAGTTAACATAGTGTCCACTAGACTAAGAAAAAAAGTTAAAATAACTAGAAAAAACATTGAAATCTTGCAAGTCTTGGGAGAGCGGGTACTGGTACTGGGACAGAGTAGTTCCACCCAGGGAGACATAGTTCAGGTGGTGGGAGATGAAGGGAAGGAGTGGTGTGGAGGTTCAGGAGCATGGTTCCTGTCAGCTATGCCGCACAGACTACGGCACTGGTGGCTCAGTGGACCAAAAGTGGCCGGGCTCATGGAACTGCTCCCTGGGTAAGAATGCGGCAGCATCCCCTGAGGTAGTCTAACCCCAGAGCGTGAGGCGAGATCATATTTCTGTTTGCCTTCGGGGTAGCATGAGCTGAGAAATTGGGTCCAGGGGACAGTGCAGCTCTGGCGGGATAGAGGAGGAAGCAAAGACAGCCCAGGAGAAGATTGGCAAGAGAGGTTGGAAAATTCAAATTGACACCCTTAGCAGCTTAACGGTAGGGATAGTCAGCCATAACGAACTACGGCATTAGCGGCTATGGGGAATAACTAGTGGCTGCGCTCATGGACCTCTTCCTTGGGAAAGAAAGCGGCTGCATCCCCTGAAACAGACTAGCCCCGGTCATGAGAGCGGCGCTCGGTCAGGTTTTAGCAAGCCTCCCAGTTTTGGTAACAAGGCATCGGGGAGGGAGTCCTGGCTAGGAGGTACCGTAGGCGTGCCTGAGGTCGGTTAAAGGCCAGGGGATCTGTGGGAGGATAAGGAGATGTTTACGGCTTTAGCAGTTGGGCGTTAGGGCAGGAGCCGGGCTCATGGTACCGATTAGCGGGCAAGGGAGCAGCATGCGGTCGGGGTTTCCTGGGGGATTCGGCGCACTTACGGCTTTAGCGGTGGGTGGGAGGGACGTGAGGCCGGGCTCATGGTCCCAATACTAGGCGTGGGAGTGATGAGTAGTCCCTGTCCATGGCATCCAGGGGGCTATGGCGGTGAGTGAAAGGGATGTGTGGCCGGGCTCGTGGTTCTGACAATAGGCATGCAAGCCACGAGTAGACCTTGTCCATGGGTATCCAGGGGAGTAATACACTGGGAGGGTCAGAGAGATTCAAGGATCCTAGTACCAGTACCCGTCTAGTCACAGGCATCCCTGACATTTAGGACAGTGAGGGCCTGTGTCAAGTAACAATAACAACAGGTAAAATAACGCAGTTTAGTTCAATCAGAGTAATATCAGGTAGATAGCAATTAACATACAGCAGTAAGGGCTTTTTTTAAGTCAGCATTGAAAGAACTTATCATTGATAGAGTTTGTACAGAAAAGCAAATTTTGAAACCAGGTAGTTCCAGCTGGGATGCTGGAAGGTAGCTTAAGGTATGTGAGCAGACAGAAGAGAGTAGGCATGAGGAAAGTGGGTAAGCTAGAGGGAAGGGAGTGTAGAAGTTGGTCTGGCTGTCAGGTAGGGTCAACACAGGTGCATTGGTCAGAGGTGATCAGATGGTGACTTAGCCCTCATTTGAATATATGGTGTGAAGTGGTATGTCTAAGATCCTGTGGTAGCAGGTTCCACATCTGGGGGGCAGCATGCCTAAAAGATCCTGTTCCTTTGGTGGTGTGGAAGCGGGGAACTCTCAAAAGAGATTTGTCTGCTGATCTTAATTCACGACTTAAGGTAGCGGGATGGAGCAGCTCAGCAAGTGATGCAGGCTGGCCTAACCTGATGATGGAGTCACATAAACAGCCCAGATAGTAAAGCCTGGTGGCAGAGGGAGAGAGCCATCCGAGGTCACTGTAAAGTTGGCAATGATGTTGGAATCGTGGAGCCTTAGATGCATATCAACACCGTTGTTGTAAGTGACGTCCATTTTGCAGGGCTGTTTTATGGGCAGTAGTTAGGATGGAGCACAGTAGGTTAGGGTTGGTAGGAGGATCCCTCTGGTGATGGCCAGCTTGGCTGGGGCTGTTAGCATATAGCTGGATCTGTAGGCCGCCCCCAGCTTACAATTTACTGTTTTACAGGTTGTTTGGATGTGGAGACTGAGATCCAGAGATTGATCCAGTAAGATGCCCAGATAGCGGAAGGTGGTGACTACCTGAAGAGATGTCCCATTGAGGTCAGGTATATTCAGTGGGGGAGGTGCATGATCAAAGTTTCTGGACTGTACCCAGGAGCATGGCTTTTGTCTTACTGGAATTGAGGATAAGGCGATGGGAGTTGAGCCAGTTCTGTACGCTGTTATAGGCTGTAGTTAGAGATAGGTTAATTTGGTCCACATTAGGAGAGCTGGCGTAGATGACCAGGTCATCCGCACAGAGTAGAGAGAAGCAGTCTGGGATGTTGCTTGGTAGGCTGTTTACGAATAGGGTAAAGAGAAGAGGGCCCAGTATCGAACCTTGAGGGACGCCAATATTGGTAGTGACGCTGTCAGAGATTGCTGAGTTGAATTTTACAGCCCGGGTCCGGTCTGTTAAGTAGCTCCTGAACCAGTTTAAAACAGGGGGAGGTGCAGCCTACTGTCTGAAGGGTGGACAGAAGCAGGGGATGATCCACAAGGTCGAAAGCCATGGTGAGATAAATGAAAACAGCTCCTGTGAGCCTTCCAACGTCCATGTTCGAGAGGATGTCCAAGGTGAATTTAGCAAGGGCAGTCGTGGTGCTGTGGTTTTTCCTGAACCCATGTTATGCATCACAAAGCTGCTTTATGGATTCAAGGTATTCAAGGATCTGGTTATCCTACGGGAAATATCTCAACTTTGGAACACTGTAACATTTTGCCCCTTGGATGTTTTGCCACCAAACCACCTAAAGGCACATCTGTGTGACCAGAGCATGCCACCCTGCAAATTTCAGCTTGAAAGACCCAATCGTTTTGTTGCAGGAGGATGGCAAAAATTTGTTTTTTTTTAATGCTTTTGCAAATCACTAAAGTTGTGCAAAAAGTAGCAATAACCGTTTGCATTTGCAAAAGTATTTTGGCCATTTCTTTTGTGATTTGCAAATGTATTTTTTCCCTGATGCTTAAAATGGCATTTCTGAGGGTTTTACCCTCCAAAAAAAGACAGGGCTACCTACCATCCTCAGGACCCGACTGGATAAATCCAACAGTAAGTGTTTACCTAGAGGGTCCCAAATTTAAACACCAGCATTTTTCTCTCTCATTAACAAAAACAAGATGGCCAAAGTATGAACGTAAAAGGGCCATTTGCAAAAGTAAAAGTGCATTTGCAAAACTTTCGTGAGGCACGTATATTCCTCCATTGACTATAATGGGAAATTTGCTTTTTGAATAACTTTTGAACGGTTTAATATTTTTATATCAAATCTTCAAAGGCACATCAGTGACTCAGACTGCATGTTCCCTGAAGATTTTGGACTAAATGGACAAAATTTCAGGCAAATCCATCATACGGTGGCATAGTTACTAAGGTGCAAAATTTGAGGTTTAACATTAAAGTGCTTACTCAACCCTAACTATACTGGCACTACTACTGCACCAGTATAATTTATATCTATATACGCATACATACATCTTTTTCACTGCAAAAAACTTTACTGCATCAGTTATGGTGAAGCAATGAAAGCAGGAAAAATGAGGTGGTAGAGTTGAGACCCTAAACGCCCACCCCCACCCTCCACAAACCAACAAGCGACAGGGTGTGCCTTGGTGTCATGGGCCCAAACTCACACTCCATTCCATGTGTAAGAAAGCCCAGCATGGTACAGTATGGGAATGGGGTGAGAGGGGCCAGGCGACCCCAAAGCCACCCATTAAACCTGTTGGTCTGTGCAGGGTGGGTGGGTGGTAGGTGAGGGAGGTTAGTCTCAACCCTAACATCTCATTTCCCTCCGTTTGTCACCTGAACCCTAACAAAATGCATTAATGAAGTTTTTTTGTAATTAATTTCCTTATGTTTTGAGAAAGTGTAATCTTACCATTATAGAGGGCCCTATGTTCCCATGGTATCAGTTTTTGTGAAGCACAGGGCCCTACGGGCCATGTGCTCCCACTTATCCATAAGTGCACAGGCATTATAATGAGCCATCATCTCCCTGTGGGAGTGCAAGACCCTTCAGTATTACGAAATAGATGGTCCAGCAGTCCCATTACTGCATAATGGCATCCATATGTGGGGGGCCCTGCACTCCCTCCTAACTATAATTGTAGAGATACAGTACAAGCCTATACACATTCTGAGTAACCCTAGTGCTGAAAATGGTGCAATATCTCAGTAACCGTACCAACCTTGGAAAAACTTCCACTGCAGTTGTAATGATGGACTGGCAATCTGCAAAAGTGCTTAGGTGTGCTTAGCAAAAAGACTGTATCTCGAACCATTTTCGAGATATAGCCACTGAAAGGTGTTGCATTCACTACAATGTAATCCTGTGGGAAATTTCTCAAATTTGGAATGCCATAACTATGGAACCAATGCATATTTTTATACCAAACCAGCATAAGTTACATCTGTGGGACAACCCCTTTGTACCCTGCAAATTTCAGGGCAAAAGTCCTGACTGTTTTTTGCAGTGAACTGGCAAAGAAGAAAAAATTACTCACCTTAGTAATGTTGTTTCTTCTAATGGAGTCTTGCTATATTATGATATATGCAGTTTGTCCCAGCCTTAGAACTGCTCGGGGTGAAGAGTTAACCCATGCCAGGCATGGAATCGTAGCAATTTGATTGTAAAACTCTGTCTGGTGATATTCAAACGAAACTGTCAGATCTTTCTGAGCAAAAACTCACTAAGGTTCTGTGTGGAAGCTGTAAACCTACACTAGCCAACTGGCTACTAAAATATTAACACATTTTTCTGGTCCCAAAACCAAGACTCAAGTCAGGGGACCCAGAAAATAAAATGAAATACAACACCCAAACACCCCAAAAAGGAGGGGTGAAAAACACAAGGTGGGCATCAAGTGCCAACACTGCACTGCCCACCCACATCCCAAGAACAGAGGTTCTGAGAGGGGCAGGCAGGGGGGGAGGTCATAATATATCAAGACTCCATTAGAAGAAACAACATTACTAAGGTGAGTAATTTTTTCTTCAAACAACATGAAGTCTTGCTATATTATGACAATTGCAGAATACACAGCAGTACCTCCATGGAGGAGGGACAGAACCTACTTAGGAAATAGGCTCTGAAGCACAGCTGTGCCAAACTGAGCATCCCCCCTAGCCTGGATGTCCATGGAGAAATGCTTGGTGAAAGTGTGTACTGTTTTACAGGTAGCTGCTTGACATATCTCTAAGATAGGGATGTCCCTGGCTGCAGCTAGGGACGCAGCTGTACCTCTAGTAGAGTGAGCCCTCAGGCCTGAAGGGGGAACCTTACCCAGTTTTTGATAGCAAAATTGGGTACAAGAGACAATCCACCTGGCAATGGATTTTTAGTGGCAGGTTTCCCTTTCCCAACCTCACCATGAGTGAGGAACAGTTGGAGAGAGTCAAACCTGTGACCCTTGGTACACTCTATGTAGTAACTAAGGGCTCTCTTTACATCTAAACTGTGCAACCTCCTCTCGCCAGAGGAGGAATGGTCAGTGAAGTACACTGGAAGAGATACAGATTGATTAAGTTGAAAATCTGAAACCACCTTAGGCAAGAACTTCCTGTTAGTCCTGAGGACTACCTTATCTCTGTGAAAGGAGATAAAATCAGGCTCCACTGACAAAGCTTGTAATTCACTTATGTGCCTGGCAGAAGTGATGGCTACTAGAAACACAGTTTTCCAAGTCAAGTACTTAAGCTCTGCTGAAGACAAAGGTTCAAAGGGGGTTGCATCAGCTGAGCAATGCAAACATTAAGATCCCAGGCAGGAGCAGGGTCCCTGAATGGAGGGTTGTGAAGCAATCCTTGAAAAACTTGGAGAATACAGGGTGAGCAGAAGAGAAGAGGTCTTTCCTGCTGAAATAAAGCACAGACAGCTGCCAAATGCACTTTCAGGGTAGCTGGCCTCAGCTCCAAAGTATTTAGATGGACCATATAGTCCAAGACTGTGGGCAAATCAGCAGATTCTGGGAAATATGCTTCCCAGAGCACCATATGGAAAACCTTTTCCATTTAGAATTATAAGTAGCCCTGGTGGAAGGCTTCCTAGAAGCTTTCAAGATTTCAGTACACCTTGAGAAAGGTGTAGGTCAGCAAACTCTAACTCCTCAAAAGCCAGGCCTTGAGGTTGAGGATTGAGATTGGATACCAGACTCTCCCTGGGCACAGGGTTAACAGATTGTGATTCCTGGGGAGACACAGGGAAGATGGACTGCTAAGGACAGAAGGAGAGGATACCAGGGCTGTCTGGCCCAATCTGGAGCAATCAAAATCATCTTGCAAGGTTGAGATCTGATTTTGACTAGCACCTTGAACAAGAGAGGAAAGGGGGAAAAGGCATAGAGGAACTTCCCTTCCCAATCGAGAAGGAAGGCATCCAGAGGGACTGAGCCCAACACTGGGGGCCTGCAACAAAAAAGCGGAAGTTGGTGGTTGTCTGGGGCTGCAAAAAGATCTATCTGAGGGGTGCCCCACCTGGCAAATACTAACCCTAGTACTAGGGGATCCAGTGACCATTCGTGATGGCCCTGGGAAATCCTGCTGAGAGCATCTGCCAGGACATTGTCCTTGCCTGGGAGGTGAACTGCTATGAGGGAGGTGTTCAGGGAATAAGCCAGAGACCACAACTACATTTGTCCTCGGTGCACAAGGCCGAGGACCAAGTGCCCTGCTTATTGATGTACCACATTGTAGTGGTGTTGTCTGTTCTGACCTGTACCACTTTGTTCTGAACAGATGCAGAAAAAAACTGAAGTGCTAGAAAAACAGTTCTGAGTTCCAACAGATTGATGTGGAGCAGAGATTCCTGAGGGGACCACAATCCCTGGGTGGTGAGGTCGCCCATGTAAGCTCCCCATCCCAAGAGGGACGCATCTGTAGTAAGGGTCAAGGAGTGAGATTGAGGGATGAAAGGAACCCCCTATCTCAGATTGCTCTGATCCTGCCACCACTGCAGGGCCTGGACCAGGGTTCGAGTTACTGGGATCAATTTGGTTAGGGGATCTCTCCTTTGACACTAGAAGGCTCTCAAATGGAACTGAATGTCCCTCATCTGAAATCTGGCTCATTGTACTACGGCTGTGGAAGCAGCCATGTGCCCTAGGAGCTGTAGAAAGTGCCTTGCTGGCCGAGAGACCTGCAGAGTGAAGGAGGAGGCCAGAGCCACCAGGGTCTTTACCCTTTCTAGAGGAAGGAAAGCTCTGGCCTGCTTTGTGTCCAGTTCTGCGTCAATGAAGGTGAGTAGCTGAACAGGCTCTAGAACTGACTTTGGGAGATTGAGAAGAAAACCTAGAGATGTAAGCAGCTGCTGGGTAACCTGAAGGTGTGATTTGCACTTGGTCTGGAGACTGACCCACTATGAGCCAGTCGTCCAGGTAAGGAAAGATGGCAATCTTTTGCCTTCTTAAGTGAGCAACTGCTACTGCCAGACATTTTGTGAATACCCTTGGGGCAGAGGTAAGGCCGAAGGGCATTGCTCTGAACTGGTACTGGCCTGAGGGCAGTTCGAATCTGAGGTACTTTCGGTGGGAGCTTCTGATGAGAACATGGAAGTAGGCATCCTTGAGGTCCAGGGACGCTAGCCAGTCCCCTGGCCTTAGGGAGGGTAAAATAATTCCCAGAGTCACCATTTTGAATTTTGGTTTTAAAAGGTGCTTGTTTAGGTATCTTAGATCCAGGATGGGCCGCCATTCTCCTGCCTTTTTTGGCGTAAGGAAGTACCTGGAGTATAGTCCTTTGTCCTGGTGTAGGGGAGGAACCATTTCCACAGCTCTGAGAGCCAGGAGGGTTGAGACTTCTGTTTCCAAAGTGAGAGCCTCTAATGGATCTGCAGGTGGAAAAGATCTGGTTTTCATCTTTGGAAATTTTTTGAAGCTGAGAACCAGTCCCTGGCTTACTACTTCCAGGACCCACTTGTCTGATGTTAAAGACTCCCAGTCCTGGACGAAGTAAGCCAGCCTGCCCCCTACAGGTAATGGAGAATTGGCCCTGGGCATCCCATCAGGGTGCCTGTTTGGCAGGGGCTTTAGGTTGAGGGGTGGGAGCAGGCCTGCTCACACCCCGCTCTCTCCCTCTGAAGAACCTCTGGGTATAAGATGAAGAGGAGGCCTGGGCTTGGTAAAGGCCTGTGAAAAGGCCTGCCCTGCCCCTGGAAGGCTGCCTCTGAGGAGTGGCTTGCCTCTCCTTGGCCTGTGCACTCCTATAAGTGGTCCTATACTCATCCATTTTCTTCATGTAATTCTCTGTCTGCTCCCCAAACAGAGAATTATCCACAACAGGAAAATCTATGGCCTTAGCCTGGGTACCCTGTGACAGGCTAGTACACCTGAGCCAAGCCATTCTACGAAAAGCCACAGATGTAGCCATGACTCTTGAAGATACATCATTACAGTCCACTGCAGCATGGAATTGCACCTTGGATGCCTCAATACCATCAGCAGCCACCTGTTCCAGCTCCTTGGCAAGCTGGCCAGGGACCTGTTTCACTAAAGCCATAACAGTATCCCATCTGGATTTCTGGTATCTTGCAACATAGGCCATATAATTTGCCTGTCTGAGTCCCAAGGATGCTGCCATGTATTGTTTCTTTGCCATGGCATCAATCCTCCTGGAGTCCTTATCAGGGGGGTGTGAAGCCAAGGGAATATTTGCCTTATCACAGGCTGCAGCCTGCACTACCCCAACATGGCTGCATTGTTGTGAAAGGAACTCCGTATCAGGGCCTGACAATGTGTACTTCTTGTCCATCATTTTATCCACAAGAGGTAAAGAATTAGGAGCTTTTAAAATTTTTATTGTCTGTTTCCTAAAGGATTTATGTAAAGGAATAGACAATCTCCTGGACTCTGGGATATCCATCATTTCCACATAGTCAGGCTCCTCCTGTTCATCCACAACTTCTTCCAAAGGGCTGGAGGGTTTCAGCAACTTTTATAAAACAGAAAATGAGAGGGACTCAGAAAGCCTAGGGGAGACACTCCTGAAGGTCTGTCTGGGAGATGTCCGTTCAATGGCACATCCAGACTTTCAAAATCACATTCACACTCTTCATAATCCTCCTCCCCCTCCTCCGGTTCATAAAATTCCTCTATATCATATTCTTGAACTGGTGGAACCGACCGAACCGACCGTTTACCTGATAGTGGCGGTTCGGACGGAACCGGGGAAAGCGACTGGACAATTTGGATCGCTTTGGCTATCTCTGCAGCGGTTGGAGAAGGAAATTTTGGCTCCACACCTGATGATTTTCTAGTCCTCTTTGCTGAAACTGGCTCCTCCGAGTCAGCTCTTCGTTTGCCCGAGGAAGTCTCGCCCTGGTCAGAGGGCACTCCCTCCAGTTCGGTTGGCACTGAACCGGGCTGGCCATCCGGGTCAGCGGACTTTTTGGCCTCTCGTTCCCTGAGCCTACCAACTCTCTTATCCAGGGTAGCTGCAGGGAAATTCTTGCAAATTTGGCAGTCTGCATTGAGGTGGTCAAACCCCAGACAATAAACACATGTGTGTGTGGGTCAGCCTTGGCAAAGGCTTCCCCACAGACACTACAGTGCTGAAACCCAGTGGGCCCAGTTTTTCTTTTGGGTTTCTCAGACATAATGCCAGCCTAACCAAAAAAACGTGCCCTTTTCCGGCAAATCGCCAAGCAAAACACCCTTATCGGTTCCCAACCGTGTCACGGGTCGTAAAACCGTAATGAAATCCATTTTTTTTAGAACCGGGAACCACACTCTAAATGTAATTTAACAAGTTTTAACAACAACTGATCGGTTCAAACCGAACCGATAACAATGTTTGCAAGTTCCACACAGAGAATGAAAACCTATCTATTACTTACTTATACCACAGACAGAGCTTGAACCGATCGGTTTGCGGTTAAAATAAATATAATTATGTATAAAATAAACCGAGAATAACACTTTTTAACGAGAAATGAACCGAGCAGAAGGAGGAATCTCCGGAGCGACTGTTCAGTGAGGCAGAGTAAAGAATCTGTCAGTTTCGGTTTGAATATCACCAGACAGAGTTTTTACAACCGAGCTCGCGCTCAGGATTCCATGCCTGGCATGGAAGTTAACTCTTTCACCTCCGGAGCAGTTCTAAGGCTGGGACAAACTGCAACTGTCATAATATAGCAAGACTTCATGTTGTTTGAAACAGGTTTATAGGTGATACGAGTTTGAGGGACAGGCCGTTATTTAAACTCTCCATCATTATGTTAATGATGGTAATATAGAGGATAGCGTATGGGCAACAGTGAACAACAACAGTGTTGTTCACTTCGAGAGGTTGTCATGACAACCGTTGAAACCTCGAGAGCGAAGCTCGAGAGGTCTGAGGGTGTCATGACACCTCAAGAAGTGAACAGCACTGATGTTGTTCACTGTTGCCCATACACTGTTTTTTATAGTGTATGGGCAAAAACTGTATCCCAAAACAGCATTTGACTACCACCACGGTAGTGCTGTGATGTCTGTGACTCTCTGCCACCACCCCATATCTGTAAAATCACTCCACTCCTTCCGGTTACTTCATCAGTTTTAAAAAGAAATACGGCAGTCCTGCTGTATGTCAGCCATTATTTTTAAAAATGGCACTTACTGTAGGATTGTAACATCCTCCTGTGCCATCAGTGAATTGCCCTGGACATTTTTCGGATGGCTCAGAACCGCAACTTTTGCATGCGCCACTCAATCTGAGCTGTTGTACCATCGATGTGACGAACTCACGATGGTACAACAACATTGTGACGTCATATCAATGGTACAACAAGTCTAGGGAAAACTAGATTTTCAAGGATAACAACATTCTAACATACACTATAACATTTGTCACCCATGTAACAATCAAGTGCACTCTTAAAAAGGTCCAAGGATTGACATTTTATGACGTTAGCTGGAAGAGAATTCCATAAATGTGGGACTCTTTAAGTGGTAAAATTCTTCCTCCATTGAGTTTTACATGTTTCCACATACAATCTGAGGTTATGTGACCTGGTACTCTCCAAGGGTGACTGTTTCATCAAACAATTAGTTTCCAAAAACAATTCATCCTTACAAGCATTATAGGCCCAACACATTTCACTTCTAAGAAACCTTAGAGCAACCTTTAAAAATCTGTTCGTGAGCTGAATCCTTGTTTGTGAGGTATCAAAATCTTTGTTCGTGAGCTAGGGCCATCAGGACATCCCCTCACTAACAAGGATTTTGACACCTCACAAACAAGGATTTTGACAACTCGTGAACAGGGATTCCTTTTCATAATCTTTGTTCGTGAGGTGTCAAAATCCCTGTTCACGAGCCAAATCCTTGTTTGTGAGGTGTCAAAATCCATGTTTGTCAGAAATCCTTAGAGCCATCTGGTCATCTCATCATGAACAAGGATTTTGACATCTCACAAACAAGGATCGGGTCACGAACAAGGATTTTGTAACCTCATGAACAAGGATCGGAAGTGAGTGTAAACAAAGATTTTAAAAGTTTAAAAGTTATTTTTTGACAAATCTAAAGGAAACCAAATCCACAGGTATGCAGTGGGTGTCACCCTGAACAAAACCCATACTGTAATATCCACTGAAGACACTCCTGGGGCAAGTTACAAGGTTTTGTTTGACAGGAAAATTGAAAAACAAGATGGCTTCTCCGAACAAGGAATTGTTTTCTCATGAGCAAGGATTTTCTAAATCCTTGTTCGTGAGCTGTCAAAATCCTTGTTCATGAGGCAAATCCTTGTTCACAATTTAGACACCTATCCAAGAGACTGAACTGAGCATGCTCAGAGCCCGAAATTTTAAACTTGTATAACTTTGGAACAGATTAATATTTTTCATCAAACCAATGACGGCTTATTCTTTGGAGCAACTTCTTTCTACCTTGAAAATGTTCAGACCAAAATTCCAAATGGTGTGGCCACAGCACAATGAGGTAAAACTGGGAAAAACTGGGAATTTACAAAAAAATACACTTTCCTTCATTATGCGCTGCACAAAATCTGCAAATCTGACTGAAATAAAACTTGGCACATCAATAGATCTACCCCACAGTACTGCACATTGCAAATCTGCTGAACAGTTACAAAGTTATTAAAGTGCAAAATTTGAGGTTTAACATTAAATTGCCTGCTCAACCCTAACTATAGTGCTGTCCCCCCCCCCCGCTTCCTTGTGCCCTCTGATCCTAAAAAGCCTGCTACAAGACAAGACTCGAGTATTCCAAGCGTTTCCTTTAGGAGTGTCTCAACTAGGGAGACCAGAACCTACGTTAGGAGGATCCTAGGAAAAACAAGACTCGGAAGCGATAATATTGATATGAAGCTAGTAGCAGTAGCCCTCAAAGAGTTGCTAATCCCAATTACCAAAATATTTAACAAATCACTCTCCATGGCTAAATTTCCTGCTGCTGCCTGGAAGGTGGCTTTGGTGACCCCTGTGCTAAAAAGTGGTGATCGCTCTTGCACAGCAAACTATAGACCCATTTATATTCTCCCCCCCCCCCCCCATCAAAGGTGCTAGAGAGTATCGTGGCTGATCAAACCACTGAGTACCTCCTGAAATTTGATCTACAATGACACAACAGCACGGCTTCCTCAAGATCCACAGTACCACAACCGCTCTTGTCGAATTCACAGACTATGTGCATAAGGCTATAGACGAAGGCAAACTAGTGGGAGCTATCTTTATACAGGGTTTTATTTAACTCTAAAAATTGATTAGCGTTTTGCTCAAAAAGTTCTAAAACATTGTGAAATGCATAGCACCTGCCTCACTGTGTTTAACAAACATAATACTTATAGAAAACCTATGTAAATACTTTCTGTACGGTTAGTATTGTCCCAAGAAAGAAACTGCTAATCAATTATTTAAAACCCTGTTATAGAGCTCACAAAGGCCTCTGACACCGTTAATCACTCACTACTTCTCCTATAGCTATGGCATCTTGGGTTCTTCTCTGATGTAGCAACCTGATTTCTGATTATCTCTCGCACCGGAACCACAGCGTACGGATCAGGCCAGTGATATTCACCCCCATGGAAATTAAACTTGGTGTCCCACAGGGATCCATACTGGGTCCCCACCTCTTTAGCCTGTTCCTAAATGGACTCCCGGAAGCCTGCTAGACCAAGGTAATTTTGTACGCAGATGTTGTGGTCATACTCAGCAGTGGCACTCATCTAACGCAGGTACAGAATGAGCTATAGTCCACATTCAACACCCTGGAAGACTGGATCAGCAAACAGAAGTTACTTCTCAATTGCATGAAGACAAAAACCATGCTGATCTCTAGCTCCCAGCACAAGAAATCTTCTACTGGCTTTACTATTGTCAATAAACAGTCCGCCCCTTTACAACAGGATGATACCGTCAAGTATCTTGGGGTCCACATTGATGATACCTTTACCTTAGTGCAGCACATTGACCAGGTCACCAAAGCACTCAATGTTAAGCTGGGTATCTTGTATAGACATAAGCAATACCTCATACCTTCTGCCCTTCCGACTCACAGTTTCCAGTGCCATACTGTCAATTATTGATTACGGGTTGGTGGTCTACGGGTCTGCCTCTGACATCGCACTCAACCGGGTCTCAGTTGCTCTCAATAGGGTGTGCAGATTAACCCTAGATGCTGAGAGCAGAGCACACACCTGTACTCTCTATGAACGCACCAACTGGCTGAATCTCAGCAACAGAATAAAGTACTAAACGTGCCTTCTGGGGAAGAAAATCCTTTTAGGGAAAGCCCCCCCTCTCTTAAGCATCTACTACAGGCTGGCCACACTTCTTATTGCACTAGGGGTATGACCCCGGGCTCATTAGCAGTACCTTTCAAGAAAACCTCTCTCAGCCAAAGATCCTTTTCCTACAGGACACCCCTTTGGCTAAATTAAATCCACACACGACTAACTACCTCCTCCAGTTGACCTGCCTTTAAACTGGAACTGAAGCACCATCTCATTGCTGTCTGTACCTGTTCCTGCAGTTAGCCCATGCCTATTTCCCCTATCCATGCTAGGCAGGGGAGATGACTGCACTCACCCCCCCTCCATTCACTGTCCAGCTGGGTCCTCACACTTAATTTTCCTGATACCCCTGGGCCTGCTATGTATCTTGTCCCTACCCTTGCCTCCCAACCCCTAATTTCTTGACAATGCCCTTACAGGCGTCACCTCCATTTGACCAACTGTTTTTGTATATACCCTGGAATCCTAGCGTTGTACACATGGTTTTAACTGTAGATGTCTCTTCCCAACATATCAAATGTACCTGTTGTCTTAGTGTTCCAGCACTTGAAGGTTTTGTATTACAACCTCTGACGCTGCAAGAGTTATCATCACTGTACCTCCTGCTAAACCAATTCCTATAATCTCATTGTTCACTGTAATCTGGAAATTGCATCTGTTGTAATACCCCTGCTCCTAATTAGGTTTACTGTTCCTGTCCTATTTAATCATGTTCCAATACTTTCTGTTGTGGAACCTTTGAAAAAGAGTATTGTGCTAAAAGGTTATTTTCTAAAGCATGAAATTAATTAAATAAATAATTACCGTGCCACAAGAATATATATATATACACACACACACAGTGGAATCTGCTTAAATGCACACCCACTTTGCAGCAAGAAAATGTGCATTTAAGAGGAATGTGCATTTATCCAAACTCCTATGTTTACAATGCAACATAAAGAAAATAACTGAGATCAGACACTGTAATAGTATTCCACATTTATTTGTCATAGCAATATACTAAAACAATTTAAAAATGCTAAAATGTGCTACTATGCAGCATTGAAAAATAACTTAATGAAGCACAATGTTATAAAAAAAATATCAAAGCCAATCATCCGTCTGCATTATCTGCATTGCTTGTGGACCCAAAAAAGGAAATGATCTTAGTCTGTTTGCAATTTTTCAGTGCCAGCTGAGTGATATAAAGTGTTAAATGCTGCTTCACAACTCCTTAGAATCACCTGTGCACTTAAGAGGTGCTAACTACCTAGGGAGAGATATGTTGGTGAACTGTGAAACTGTGCATTTAGCCGAAATGTGCACTTATCCAGTGTGCACTTAACTGATTTTTTTTTGCACTACGTGAATAGTAAAAAAATTGGGAAACTAGAAAAGTGTGCACTTATCAGGAATCTGCATTTATCCAATGTGCAATTAAGTGGAATCCACTGTATATGCAATACCTCGGATTACAATACCTTTGGACCAGAAGCTGTGTTACAAAGGTTCCATATCAGAAAAACACGTGAATGCAATGGCATATAAAAACAATAATTTTGACATACAATTTAGTAACAAAAAGATAAGTACAACTGAGGCAGGGTAGAAGGCTGTCACATCAGCACATTCAGAGGACTAGCCCAAGTGTACCAAAACATGGTCAAAAACAAATTAGACCAGGGAGGAAATGAACATGGAGGTGTAGAGACAAAATTCATACATTCTACAAAAAACATAACCAATAAAAAGATCAAGACAATAGTAACGTAATAGTAGGAAAACAATGCTGCCAGAGGTTGGCATTGTTAGAGGCAGAGAGTGAGGTATACAGCATGATGGGAGAGGGAAGCGATGGACATTTATAAGGGGGTAGGAAGTGGGGAGGCAAAGATAAAGGAGGGGTGGGGTAGGTAGGGCGAGACCATATTAATAATAGTCTGCCATTTGGTGAACTTTAGATGGTTCAATATCAAGGTTCTTGCAGTCAAACTCTAGGGGTTTTCAAAACCCTAGACATTAACTCACTACTCTGTCACCTCAGAGATATGAGTCTGAGAACAAGATCAGGTTTGTAACTCTGAGATTGTCAAGGATTCTTAGCATTTATGCTATGTGTAACATTTATCAGGCCACTACTTACTGCTGATAGAGATTTCTTCAGGAGATTGCTGGTGTATAGTCTCATTCCTATTCACTGACTCCAGTACGAAGGGTTTTTCATCTTTCATAATCAATATCTTGTCATTTCTTAGGACTGGAAATTCTGCTACTGTTAAGAGAACAAAGGTAAATCAGAGATAAGGGCACAACCACTGGCATTAGCCCTGTGATACACACATAACCCCCTGTACTGCAAATGGGGAGATCAGAGTTTGAGAATGGACTTAAGTTTCCCACAGTGATATCAATGATACAGACATAATTCCCTGCACTGCCACCTTGGATTCTCAGGTTTCAGAACAGACTCCGGTTACCCACCCTGATATTATACCAGTGATATGCAACTCCCTGCACAGACACTTGGGACTCTCAGGATGAAGAACAGACTTAGGTTTCCCACCGTGGTATTACACCAGTGATAAACACCTCACCCTGCACTACAATATAGGAGTCCTGGGTTTGAGAACAGACTCAGACTTCCCACAATGCTCTTATACATGTAATACAGATATGACCCTCCTCTCCCAGTTACCTAGAAGTCCTGGGTTTGAGAACAGATTCAGGTTCTGTACCCAGGTATGATACCAGTAATACAGATATAACTTCCTGCACTGCCTCCGAGATGTCCAGGCTTTGAGAACTCAGTTCAATGTAGTTTACCAAGAAACTGCTCCACTGAGCAAGCTCATTCACATGGAGGTCCTGGGTAGGACAGTCCAAATGCACAATATACAGTGAATATAAATAATATACAGTGAAATATTATAGATATTGAGTCCACAAATTGCATCCTATATATAAGGTACCACAGCAGTAGTTCTGTTATATTAGATCTAGAGGAAAATACTTAGAAAAATTTAGAAAACTACACATTTGAAGCCCTGAATGTTTAGAGACAATCAGTAGTGTAGTTTCAGCTGTCATTAAATTTTATAACGTAATACTCACCTAGGTAAACACTTGACTCGCTAACTAGAAGAATGGTAAACATTAGGAGGAAGTTGTTGGTTCTTTCCAAAAATGGATGCTTCTGAATTCCATGGTACTTAATCCAAATAAAACAAAGGCCATTTTGTTTTCGAAAGGGACTATCGAGCCTAATAGCCTGAATCATATTACTTTGGATGGCAGCGTGACTGAATTGGTGGATAGTTTTAAAGATCTTGGGATAATTTTTGATTCAAAGTTAAAATTAGAACTTCATTTGAATAAATTAAGAAAGACTCTTCATCAGAGATTGGGTTCCCTTTACAGAGTTAGGCAATTTTTGACCAGAAAATCAAGGTTTTTGCTTAGTTATAGTTTTCTGCTGAATGTCTTGGACTATGGCATCATTATTTATTCCTCGTTCTCTGGTCATTTATTTAATAAACTTCAGGTAACCTATAACTCTATTTTGCGCTTTATGCTTGATGTCCCTTTTCGAACACACCATTGCTTTTTGCTTGAATGTTAGCATAGTCTAGCCCTAAAAAAATCAAATTTTGCACAAGATTGGTATTATGTTTAAGGTAAAGAATGGCCTTATTTCTCCTGTAGTCTCATTATTATTTCCTAAGTCTCTTAATTCCAGTGGAACTAGATCTCAGACTAAATTTTCTTATGAAATTCCATTGTTTCGAACAGCTTTTGGCCAGAGATCTATTTTATTTAGGGCTCCTTTGTTTTTTAATTCATTACCTGTTGATACTGTAGAAAGTACGACTTTGTGGTCTCTTAAAACTAGACTAAAACATTGGTTGATGGATAATGATATTTGCACATGTACATGCTAATAATCGATTGTTAAATGTTCTTTTGTGTTTTGTACTGCTCTTAAATGTTTGTTTAATTATGTATGTTATGTTTGTAACTTGTCGCTGGTGAAAACGGGCAGTTTTGCTCATCCTGCTTACAAGTATAAAAATGAAAATTGAAAATACCATTGATATTTATTGTTATTATACTAAGGAGCACAGCTAATCAGTATATGTAGATTATATCAAAGGATTGTAATTCCGATTTCTCTTCAATAAATAAATAAAATACTTCCAGACAAACGCTGTCGATGATGGATTTAAAATACTTTCTTTCAACCGGAGTTAGTTTGAGTGTGCTCTGTAGCTTATTGCAGGCAGCTGGCACCATAGTGCTAAAAGCAGATTTCCTGAAGTGTGTGTAGAGTACAGGGGCGTATCTAGAAGAAGGATATTGCTCTTCCTCAGCACACAAGAGCAGGATGCCCTTTTGTAGAGCTTTAAGAGGTATCCTGGTAAATTGCTGGATAGTATCTTGTAAGTCCATATATAGAAATTATGTAATTTCCTATTGGCTAGTGAGGTCCACCCAACTGTCACATACAGGGTGCAGTGATGAATTAATGCTGGCAAATTCATAGTGAACCTTAGTGCCCTGCGATAAAATACATCAAGTTTGTTTAAACAGTCAGTAGTACAGCAATTATAAATAATGTCTGCATAGTCTGTGATTGGTACAAATGTTGCTCGTACAAGGCGTGTTCTGACATTCATGGGGAAACTGTGCCAATTTCTATAACAATTTCTAGGTTGTTTCCTCCTCGACCCATATTGGTGGACACTTATTGGACCTGGTGTTCCTTCTGGGGATGGGGACATCTGACTTGGTGGTGGAACTGGTCGGATGGTCTGACCATCACTCCATTAGGTTCAGTTTTGAGGCCACCCCATTAGGTCAGCCCCTTCGGAGATGGTCCAGTACCGCCCTTTAAGGGGTGTGTCCCCGGATGACCTGATGGCGGTACTGGACCTATCAGGCCTACCGATAGATTGCTCGGATCCAGGCGACCTGGTACATGCCTATAATAAGGTGGTGACAGGGGCCCTGGATTCTATTGCACCTGTTTGTGTTCGTCCTCTCACTCTTCTCCCCAGATCTCCTTGGTTTGATGAGACCGTGAGGGAGTTGAGGAGAGTTGGACGAAGGCTGGAGAGGCGTTGGCAGAAGTCCGGTTTGGATGATGACAAACTTAGTTTGGTGGACCATTATATGGCCTATCAATCCGCAATCTCTCATAAGAAGGCAGAATTCCTGTCCAGAGAGATAGCGGCTGCACAGAATAGACCAGCTCAGCTCTTTCAGACTGTGGACAGACTGTGCAATCCGGTCTGTCTTCAGCCCAGAAGAGCTTTTTCTCCAGAACAGTGTGAGGAGTTTGCTCTCTTCTTTGCAGATAAGGTTGCCAAAATCAGATCGGATGTCCGTTCTTCCCTCTCCAATGGGAGAGGTGATGGTCAGCAGGAGATGTCGAACACTCAGTTTGTATGGTCTGATTTCAGCCTCCCCACAATCGATGATATTGTGATGATCATCCGAGCATTGCGACTGACCAACTGTGATTTGGACCCTGGCCCCACACGTCTTTTAGTGGATTGTGTGGATAAAATTGGCCTAGTCCTGGCTTTGATAGTCTGGAAGTCTTTGGAGAGGGGGATCTTTCCAGATCCCCTTAAAGGGGCTATAGTTAAGCCTCTATTAAAGAAGTCCTCCTCAGACCCAGATTGTCTAGCAAATTACAGACCAGTCTCTAACTTACCCTTTGTGGGTAAAGTTATTGAGAAGGTGGTTGCAGTGCAGTTGGATGGTCATCTGACCAGCAACAATATCTATGACTCTCTCCAGTCCGGATTTAGGAAAAGGCATAGTACCGAGACAGCACTTGTTCAGGTACTAAATGACCTCCTAATAGCGAGAGATCGTAGGACCTGTTCTATCTTGGTGCTTCTAGATCTCTCAGCAGCATTTGACACTGTTGACCATGGTGTGCTGTTAGAGCATCTGCGGTCCATCTATGGATTATTTGACACGGTCCTCAGGTGGTTTCAATCTTACCTCGAGGGTAGGACTCAGAGGGTGGTGTCAGGAATTTTTTCCTCGGCATCAGTCTCCCTATCCTGTGGGGTACCGCAGGGTTCTATTCTAGCACCTATGTTGTTTGCGGTGTATATGCTGCCATTGGGAGCGATTATAAGACGATACGGTCTGGGTTTTCATTGCTATGCAGATGATACCCAGCTGTATATGTCTTTTGTGCCCAGCCAGGATGCTGCCTTGTCGGTAATTAATAACTGCCTTGCCGAGATCCAAGACTGGATGAATGGGAGTAGGCTGAGATTAAACCCGGGGAAAACTGAGGTGTTGGTTGTGGACAAGGGTCGCTGTGAGGTGGGTCTGCCGGATGGATCACCCTCAGGCTTATGGCTTGGGTGCGTTCAGCTGACAACCTCAGATCAGGTGCGGAATCTTGGCGTAATAATTGACAACCGCTTGATGCTTAAATCTCAGGTGTCAGCGGTGGTCAAAACTTCCTTTTTCCATCTGAGGAACATCGCCAGGGTAAAGCACCTGGTTCCTCCAGAGGATCTGCCAACGTTGATCCACGCTTTCGCTACCTCCCACCTTGACTATTGCATCTCCCTGTACCTAGGGCTATCGGGGGTTGAACTTCACCGTTTGCAGCTAGTGCAGAATGCGGCAGCCAGGTCATTGACTAGATCTTCTAGATCCAGCCATATAATGCCTGTGCTCTGCGGACTGCACTGGCTGCCAGTGTTTTGGCGAATCACCTTCAAGGTCGGTTTGCTGACCTGTAAAGCCCTACATGATCAGGGACCTACTTACCTGAAAGAGCTCCTGTGCCCCTACTGTCCTTCCCACCCCTTCCGATCCACTGATGAGGGATTGCTAGAGATTCCCAGGGTTCGTTTGAAAACTTCAGGGGCTAGATCATTTAGTTTTATGGCTCCGACCCTGTGAAATTCTCTACCTCGTCAGGTGCGAAATTGCCTGGCTGTCCTAAGCTTTAAAGGAGCTTTGAAGACACACCTTTTTAGTCTAGCTTTTAATGATTTATGTTAGTTTTAAACTTGGCTTAGTTATTGTTTTATGAAATTGTACAGGCGCTTTGGTTTTGAGAAAGCGCCTTTTTAAAAATAAAGATTGATTGATTGTAAAATCCAATTCTGATATGTAGCTTTTTGCAAATCGCATCAATGAGATCCACAAAGGATAGCTTGCTGTCGATCCACACTCCTAAGCATTTGTGTTTTGTCACTATTTCAAGGTGTTCTCCTAGCAACGTACTGATCCTCAGAGGTGGAGAAGTATGTTTTGTTTTAGGATTAGTAAACCACATTGTCTTGGTTTTGTTGGCATTAAGTAATAGTTTAGATCAAAATAGGTTCTTTTGTAGTATGTTGAGTGACACCTGTAAATCTGAGTGCAACGAAGATACAGTAGGTCTTGCGGTATAAAGTATCGTGTCATCAGCATAGAAGTGCAGCTTTGCATTTGTAACATGGTAACTCAAGTTGTTGATGTATATATCATGAAGAAAAATGGTCCTAGGACTGAGCCTTAGGGAACTCCTTTGGATAGCAGCATGCTTGCTGAGAGAAGACCCTTTGCCTTGACTTGTTGAAATCATCCAGATAAGTAATTATGGACCCACAGCAAGACTGACGTGGAGAATCTTATTTCCTGCAATCTGTCCAACAGAACAGAGTGATCAGCTGTGTCAAATGCCTTGCCTAGAGCAAGTAAAATGGCACCCATGGCTTGTTTTCCATCTATGGCACACAGCCAGTCATTTGTGACCTTGGTTAAGGTGGTTGTGGTGTTATGTTTAGGTCTAAATCCAAATTAGTAAGGTGATAACATATATGTATGTTCAAGGCAGTTCCTTATTTGGCTGTTTGATATTTTCCCCAACACCTTAGCAAGTACAGGTAATATGGAGGTTAGTCTGTAGTTGTTTAGTAAACTTGTATCCCCAGATTTGTGAAGGGGGGTGGTGTGAGCCACATTCCAACTTGATGGTAGTTCACTTTTGTATAAAGATAGATTCAAGAGGTGAGTTAATGGGACTGTGAGTTGTCTGAAGCCATTTGCTCTTGAACTTTTTTTTTTTAAATCAAGCCCTAGTAGAAGTTCCTAAACTTGCTTGAAAGTGACCGTCTGGAATGTGAAGGTATCAGGACATCGTTCTTGGGTCAAGGGTGAAACGGGGTAAGTAGTAGCTTTAGAGGTGTCAATGGCAGATCCAGCTGATACAAAATGGCTGTTCATTTTCTCTACTATGACTTGTTTGCCTATTAATTCTTTGTCATTGACAGTGATTTTTTGGTGGTGGTGAGGGGGATGCAACACGCTCCAGTGATTTGACTACGTTCGAAAACTTGTAACCATTGTTTTTGTTACTATTCAGAGAGCTGCAGTAGAATTGTGTTTTCATATCTCCAATCAGTTTTGTGCAGGCATTCCATTTTCTTCTGAAGGTAATCCAGTTTTCCTCTTTTTTGGTATGCCCAGCCATAGCCCAACACCTATCCCTATACCTTAGAGTGACAATAAGCTCTTTATTGAACCAAGTGGAAGATACTTTTTTAGCCCTCCTTTTCAGCAGTGGTGCATGTTTATTTACCACATTCATGATACGCTTTTGAATATTTCAGACACATTGTGGACTGTTGGTACAAGATAACATTTTTACCAGCTTGTGATGGATATGTCTTGCACCCTCTGACACAAGCAACAATGTTGTGAGCACTTATGTCATTGTGGAACACAGTTGAGACAGTTATTTTACAAGGCCTGTTTGTGAGCTCGAAATCCAGTAAAAAGGCATTCACTGAGGTTTTTGGGTTGGGTCTTGAGAGTACTTTGATGACTTGAGCAAGTCCTGAGTTGTCACAAAAAGTCTTTAGGCTATCAAATTTTGATGAGAGCCAGACAAAGTTCAACTCTCCCATTATCGAGGTTTCATTTGGGTGGCTATTAACTAGGTATGATGAGTATGTCAGTAACTGTGTACCACCTTTGGGAGGTATGTAACATCCTATTATATATAAGGATTTATTTTTTGATATTGGTAGTTTAATTTCCAGGCTTTTAAATTTGTTACGTACTGTTCAGAAGCTGGTAATGGAAGCTGTGTATTTATCCTTAATATAGCAAGCCAGTCCACCCCCTTTAGTATCTCTGTCTACAAGAAACAGGTTATAGGTGGGTATGGTTACTTCAGTAGATGGCACTGAAGCATTTAGCATTGGGAGAGTGCCTCAGAAAAGCACTAGCAAACAGGCTAGAAGGAGGTGTGCAGCAACAACGGGGAATCATCAAAACTGCCATCACAGAGGCAACAAGTCTTTGTGTGAAGCAAATAAACAAATCAAAATGAAAGAAAAAGCCACTATGGTTCTCAAAAGAGGTAACTGTGAAAGTCAGAAAGAAAAAGATAGCATTCCAGAAGTATAAGGAAACACAGAAAGAGCAGGACAGAGAGCTGTACCAGTTAAGGCGGAAGAAAGCAGGAAGGGAAGTCAGAATAGCAAAGGCCCAAACTGAGGAAAAGATAGCTAACTCAGTTAAGAAGGGGGATTAAACCATTTATAGGTACATCAACGAGCGTAGAAAGACAAAGGGAGGGATAGTGAGGCTGAATAGAATGAACGGTGGGTGGGCAGAGGGGGACAGTGAAAAAGCAGGGATACTGAATGAATATTTCTGCTCAGTATTCACAAAAGAGGAGGGGGAACTTGCTAATCCAATTAACAGAAGCACTCTTAGAAACATAGAAACATAGAAGTTGACGGCAGATAAGGACCGCAAGGCCCATCCAGTCTGCCCATTTCTTTTTCTACCTTATAAATGTGCCATCGCCTTTGCTCTGTCAGTGACCTATCTATTCATAGTCATTTGTATTGCTCCCTTATGCCTATCCCATGCCTGTTTGAAGCCCTGCACTGTATTCATAGCCACCACTTCTTGTGGTAAGCCATTCCATGCATCCACCACCCTTTCTGTGAAAAGAATTTCCTCCATTCCCCTTAATCGGCCTCCTCTAATCTCATGCTGTGTCCTCTTGTCCTGCTATTTTTCTTATATTTAAACATGTTAGACTCTTTCACCTTGTTTATGCCCTTAAGGTGTTTGAATGCCTCGATCATATCACCTCTCTCCCTCCTTTGCTCAAGGGTATACATATTGAGCTCGTTAATCTGTCCTCATATGTCTTCTGATGCAGTCCCTGCACCATTTTGGTTGCCCTTCTCTGGACTGCCTCAATTTGGTTAATGTCCTTGTGAAGGTGTGGCCTCCAATACTGCGCTAGTACTCCAGATGGGGCCTAACCAGTGTCTTGTACAGAGGATTATTACCTCCCTCTTACGACTTGTGATATTCCTACTAATACACCCTAACACCCCTTAGCTTACCTACTGCTTTAGAGGTCTGCTTGGATGATTTTAGGTCATCAGTGATGATAATGCCCAAGTCTCTTTCTTCCTTTGTGACTGCTAGCAACTCCCTCCCAGCCTATAGGTGGCTTCAGGTTTCTCTTCCTATGTGCATGATTTTGCACTTCTTTGCATTAAATCCCAGTTGCCACACTTCTGACCATTCTGCTAGTTTATCCAGATCTCTTCTCATTCTGCCCACCCCATCTGGATCATCTACTCTGTTGCAGATCTTGGTGTCATCTGCAAACAGACAAGCCTTACCCTCTAGTCCATCTGCAAGGTCACTAATGAAGATGTTGAAGAGGACTGGCCCCAGGACTGATCCTAGGTACCCACTTGTGACTTGCATCTCTTCTGACTGTATACCATTTACCATCACCTCTGTTTTCTGCCCGTCAACCAGTTTGCCACCCAGTTGACCAACTTCTGACCCACCGAGCCTACCCAGCTTATTTATCAATCTTCTATGGAACAGTGTCAAAGCATTGCTGAAGTCAAGGTAGGCGACATCAACTGCTCCCCTTGGTCCACCACTCTGGTTACCCAGTCAAATAAATCTATGAGATTAGTTTGACAGGACCTTTCCTTTGTAAACCCATGCTGTCTTGGATCCTGTGCCCTATGGATTCCAGGTGTTGCACTATCCTTTCCTTAAGGAGTGCCTCCATAATCTTACCCACTACTGAAAATTAAGACTGACGGCCGGTCTGTAGTTCCCACGCCTCCTCCTACTACCACTCTTGTAGGTGGGATCACAAACCCTTCTCCAGTCTTCTGGGACCTCTCCTGTGCTCAGAGACTCACTAAACAATTCTGCTAATGGCTCTGCTAGTTCCTCCTTTAGCTCCTTAAGTACCCTGGGATGTATGCCATCAGGTCCCATTGCCTTATCCACCCTGAGCTTAGCAAGCTCTTGTAGGACCCTTTCTTTTGTGAAGGGAGTAGTGCTCACCTCCCTCCCCCCGTGTCCATGATGCTGAGCTGTGGGCCCTGCCCTACCTTCTCTTCAGTAAATACTGAGCAAAAGTATCTATTTAGGATAGATGCCTTTACAGGGTCCTCCTCCTCTTGATAGGGGGGTCGATCCCAGTCCTTTCACAGAAGAAAGGGTTCTACAAGGACTCCTAAAACTGAAAGAATACACAACGGGGGGGTAGTAACAACAACAAAAAAGGAAAGGGACCGGGGGTATTCATATCAGACAACCTTAAGGTTAGCAAGCAATGTGAGAAGGCAGTAGGGAGGGCTGGGGGGTATACTGGGATGCACAGGGAGAGGCATCAGCAGCAGAAAACAGGAAGTTGTTATCCCTCTGTACAGACAGTTGGTGAAACCCCATCTGGAGTACTGTGTCCAGTTCTGGAGACCCCATCTCTGCAAGGACATAGACAGGATAGAGGCAGTACAGAGGAGGGCAACTAAAATGGTGCAGGGTCTGCAAGAGAAGCCGTATGAGGAGAGACTAAAGGAGCTTAATATGTGTACCCTTGAGGAAAGAAGGGAGAGGGGGGGACATGATAGAAACTTTTAAGTACCTCAGTGGAATCAACAAAGTCCAAGAGGGTAGCATCTTTCAGAAAAAGAGACGTGCAAGAACAAAGGAATACAATTTAAAGATAGAGTGGGGGAGGTTCAGGGGCAATGTGAGGAAGTATTATTTCACAGAGAGGGTAGTGGATGCATGGAACAGCCTTCTTGAGGAGGTTGTGGGGTCTAAAACTGTGGGAGAATTCAAGAATGCATGGGACAGACATAAGGCAATTCTTGTGGGGTGGGGGTAGGAAGAAATAGGCTGTTGGTTAACTAGGATCTGTGGCCTATCCTGTAGGTAGGGAAATGGGCAGACTAGATGGGCCAAGCGGTCTTTATCTGCCGTCAAAGTCTATGTTTCTATGTAGCCAGGTCTCGGTCATCATCAGGATGTCAGGTCTGGTGTGTGAGGGCCATACTTTCCCATCATCTATTTTACCTAACAGACTATTAGCATTCATTAAAAGGAGCTTGAGGCCTTTGAGCATCGCATATTCCATGGATAACAAAGAAGACTCATCTGGTCCATGATTTACTTCAACACTGTGTGAACAAATTAGTAGAAGTAGTATGATCTGCCTACACATTCGCATTTTGAAGCTGCCTATAAGATACTGCAGATGAAGCAGTCTACTTTCTGAGGTGCTAGGATTAGTACAGGCACAAAACTGGAGCAATCCAGATGTTATCATCGTAGGTATCATCACAGGTGTATACAAGTGAGTAGACTTAAGTCCATAATGCTTGCCAATTTAGGTTTACTAAAGGTTTAGACAAAATTTGATGTGTCAGTCATTGCTGAATCTAGGTTTAGTTTAACGGAGTCCATACTCTGACTATCCACCATTTTGGCCAGGAGGTTATTCCAAACTGGGACACATCTCATATTGAACCAATTTTTCCTTCTTAGGGTATGCCACATACTCTTTAATAGTTGTTTGCTATGTCATTCATTGCTAACTCTATATTCGGACTCAGGCCTAATCCTAGTCCTAGGTCAGAATCCCTCAATACACTGTAATGTTGCCCATAATATGCTGAGTGCCCCTAGGCATAGTGGTTCAGGTATTCTTGGTTTGGTTGACCACACTTTGGGCTCAGTATAGCAACATGTGGCAGATGAAACTCCGGGGTTCTTATAAGGAGGAGCAGAAAATGAACATTCAAACAACATGAAGTCTTGCTGTATTCTGACAACTGCAGTTAGCCCCAGCCTTTAAACTGCCCCGGAGAACAAAGGGTTAACTTTTCTATGCATGGCATAGAATGTTCATCTCGAGCTCGGCTGAAGCCTCTGCCTGTTGTTATTCGAACTGCAACCGTCAGATTCTTTACTCCGCCTCACTGAGCATTCGCTCTGGAGATTTCTCCTGCTGCTCAGTTCAAGTCGGTTGAAGTGTCGGTTTTTCGTTCGGCTTTTCTACCGAAATTGTTGTTTCCTCATAGTCGGTTCAAGTCTCTGTCTGTGGTACTGTGAGTACTAGATAGGTTTTGTTCTCTTTTCTGTGTGGAACTTGTAAAAGTGTGGATCGGTTCGGCTGAACTGGTAATTTTCAGGTAAAATTTGTAGCTTACTTTAGTGTGGTTACAAGTCTGTATGGTTCCCAAAAAAACAGGTTTTATATACGTTTTTTCCAAGACCAGTGACACGGTCAGGAACCGATAGGGGAGTCTTGCCTGGCGGTTGCTGAAAAAAGGCAGGGATTTATTTAATTCTAAATACTGATTAGCATTTTGCTCATAAAAATGCTAAATCTTTGTGAAAATGCATAGCTCTTGCCTCACTGTGTTTAACAAACACAGCACTTCTAGAAACTTTATATAAATACTTTCTATACAGTTAGCATAGTCCCAAGAAAAAAACTGCTAATCAATTGTTTAAAACCCTGAAAGGGTAAGTTTGGTTAGGTTGGCCATGTCTGAGAAACCCAAGAAAAAAACCGGGCCCACTGGGTTTCAACATTGCAGTGTGTGTGGGGAGGTCTTTGCTAGGGCTGATCCCCACACCACCTGTGTTTACTGTCTGGGGTTTGACCATCTCGATTCAGACTGCCAAATTTGCAAAAATTTTCCCAAATCTACCCTGGAAAAGAGATTAGGTAGACTGAGGGAAAGGGAGGCCGAGAAGTCCGCTGACCTGGATGGCCAGCCTGGTTGGTTCTGACCGAACTAGAAGGAGCGCCTCTGACCAGGGCCACATACTACTGGCAAAGGAGAGCCGATTCCAAGGAATCGGTTCCTGACAAAAAGAAAAAGAAAAGACATCGAGACTGTTCGGATCCAGAATTTCATACTCCCGACCGATGAAATAGCCAAAGCGATTCAGACAGGAATCGCCCATCGGGTTCTGACTGATCCGGCACCTTCTTTGGCAGGGGCTAAGTTTAGTCAGTTCCCCTGATTCTGGATTATACCCTGGAAGAATTTTATGAACCGGAGTTTGAGGAGGAAGGAGAGTTGGAAGATGATTATGGTGATGGTGGAAGTCTGGATGTGCCTATTGGCCCGGATATCTCCCAAGACAGACCTTCAGGAGTTTCTCCTCCTAGGCTTTCTGAGTCCCCTTCACACTTCATGTTTTACAGGAAGGTGGCTAATACCCTTGGAGTGGGTCTCAAGGTGGTAGCCTGGAGAAAAAATTGGCTAGACAACAGGACGCAAAGGGTAGTAGTAAATGGAGTACACAGTGAATAAAGGAGGGTTACTAGCGGGGTACCACAGGGTTCAGTACTGGGACCGGTCCTTTTTAATGTCTTTATAAGTGACATTGCAGAGGAACTGGAAGGAAAAGTATGTCTCTTTGCAGATGACACAAAGATCTGCAACAGGGTTGATGCACAAGATGGAGTGGAAAGGATGAGAAGGGATTTGGCAAGGTTGGAGGAATGGTCAAATGTATGGCAGCTCAGATTCATTGCAAAGAAGTGCAAGGTACTGCACATGGGAAACAAAACCCAGGGGAAGTATACACAGTAGGGGGTGAGATATTGACAACAGTAAAAATGGAAAGGGACCTGGGAGTAATTATATCAGATGACCTAAAGGTGGGCAAGCAATGTGAGAAGGCAGTAAGGAAGGCTGTGGGGATACTGGGATGCATAGGAAGAGGCATCAATAGTAGAAAAAAGGAAGTTGTTATCCCTCTGTATAGACAGTTGGTGAGACTCCATCTGAGTACTGTGTGAGTTCTGAGACCCCATCTGGCAAAGACATAGACAGAATGGAGGCTGGTCCAGAGAGTGTAATCAAATGGTGCAGGGTCTGCACAGAAGACAATGGAAGAAAGACTAAAGGAGCTTAATATGTATACCTTGAGGAAAGAAGGAGAGAGGGACATGATAGAAACTTTCAAGTATATCAAGGAATCAACAAAGTCCAAGAGGGTAGCATCTTTCAGAAAAGAGATGTGCAAGAACAAGGACAATTTGAAGATAGAGGGGACGGCTCAGAGGTAAGTGTGAAAGTATTTTTTCACAGAGAGGTTGTGGATGCATGGAACAGCCTCTCTGAGGAAGTCGTAGAGTCAAGAACAGTGGAGGAATTCAAGAATGCATGGGACAGACATAAGGCAGTCCTAGTGGGGGGTAGGAGGAAGTAGGCTGTTATTTAACTAGGATCGGCATCTTATCTGTTAGGTAGGAAAATGGGCAGACTAGGTGGGCCAAGCGGTCCTTATCTGCAGTCAAATTCTATGTTTCTATGTTTCCTGTGGAGGAGGCAGTGGAGGATCAGGAAGAGCCTGACTATGTAGAGATGATGGACATCCCAGAGTCCAGGAGACTGTCTATTCCCCTCCACAAATCTTTTGGGAAACGGACGCAAAACATTCTCAAGTCTCCCAATTCCATACCTCCTGTGGACAGAAGAATGGACAAGAGGTATACTCTTTCAGGCTCAGATATGGAGTTCCTTTATCAGCAATGCAGCAATTTGGCATTGTTCAGACTGCTGCATGTGATAAGGCAAGCATTCCCTTAGCATCACACCCCCCAGACAAGGACTCCAGGAAGATTGATGCCATGGCAAAGAAGCAGTACATGGCATCATCCTTGGGACTCAGGCAGGCTAATTATATGGCCTATGCAGCCAAGTACCAGAAGTCCAGGTGGGACACTGTACTGGCACTGGCTATACTGGCTTCCCCCCAGCTGGCCAAGGAGCTGGAGGAGGTGGCTGCAGATGGTACTGAGGCATCAAAAGTTCAGTTTCATGCTGCTGTAGACTCCCAATGATGTATCATCAAGAGTCATGGCTACATCTGTGGCTCTTTGGAGAATGGCTTGGCTCAGATGTACTAGTCTCTCACAGGATATCCAGGCTAAGGCCATAGACTTTTCTGTAGTGGGTAATTCTCTGTTTGGGGAGCAGACAGAGAATTATATGAAGAAAACGGATGAATACAGGACCACTTACAGGAATGCTCAGGCCAAGGAAAGGCAAGCAACTCCTCAAAGGCAGCAGTCCAGGGGCAGCAGCAGGCCTTTCCAAAGGCCTTTTTACCAAGCACAGGCCTCTTCTTCCTTTTCTCAGAGGGGGGTTCTTCAGAGGGAGAGGCAGATGGGGGATGAGCAGGCCTGCATCAACCCCTCAGCCTAAAGCCCCTGCCAAGCAGACACCCTGATGTGTCTGCCCAGGCCGATTCTCTTATCCCAGTAGGGGGCAGGCTGGCTTACTCTGTCCAGGACTGGATGTCTGTTACATCAGACAAGTGGGTCCTGGAAGTAGTAGGCCAGGGACTGGTTCTCAGCTTCAAAGAATTTCCCAAGATGAGAGCCAGATCTTTCCACCTGCAAATCTCTCAGAAACCCTTGCCCTAGAGGCAGAGGTTTCTTCTCTTCTAGCTCTAAGAGCTATAGAGAGAGTGCTCACCTACACACTGGGGCAAAGGATTATACTCCAGGTACTTCCTAAGCCCCAAAAAGACAGGAGAGTGGTGACCCATCCTGGACCTAAGATACCTGAACAAACATCTTTTAAAGCCAAAGTTCAAGATGATAACTCTGGGAATTATACTACCCTCTCCAAGGCCAGGGGACTGGCTAGCCTCCCTGGACCTCAAAGATGCCTACTTTCACATTCCCATCAGATGCTCCCACAGAAAGTACCTCAGGTTCAAGTTGCCCTCAGGCCACTATCAGTTCAGAGCAATGCCCTTTGGCCTAACATCAGCCCCAAGTGTCTTCACAAAGTGTCTGGCAGTAGTTGTTGCCTTCCTAAGAAGACAAAAGATTTCCATTTTTCCATATTTGGACGACTGGCTCATAGTGGGCCAGTCCCCATACCAAGTCAAGTCACACCTGCAAGTGACCCAGCAAGTGCTCACTTCTTTAGGATTTCTTCTCAACCTACCAAAGCAGTTCTCGAACCAGTGCAGCTCCTCACCTTCACAGAGGCAGAGCTGGATATGGTAAAAGCAAGAGCCTTCCTTCCCTGGACAGGGCAAGGGCCTCATGGAACTGGCTCTTCATTCAGCCTTCAGGTGTCTCGACCAGCAAGGCACTTCTTCAGCTATTGGGCCACATGGCAGCTTCTACAGCAGTGGTCCAAGGTGCAAGATTCCAAATGAGGGACATTCAGTTCCACTTAAGAGCTTTTGGTCCCAAAGAAAGGATTCCTTACCAAACTAATTCCAGTGACTCAACCCTGATCCAAGCCCTGCAATGGTGGCAGGATCAGGACAATTTGAGGCAAGGGGTTCCATTGCCACTCAGTCTCATTCAGTGGTCCTCACCACAGATGCTTCCTGCTGGGCTGGGAGCTCATTTGGGGAACTCACCACCCAGGACTGTGGTCGCCTCAGGAATCTCTTCTACACATCAATCTCTTGGAACTCAGGGCAGTGTTTCTGGCACTACTAGCTTTTTCCAAATCAGTACAGAACAGAGTGGTTCAGGTCAGAACAGACAACACCACCACCACCATGTGGTACATCAACAAGCAAGGAGGCACTCGGTCTATGGCCTTGTGCACAGAAGCAATGAAGTTGTGGTCCCTGGCTTATTCCCTGCAAACCTCTCTGATAGCAGTTCACCTTCCAGGAAAGGACAATGTTCTAGCAGATGCACTGAGCAGAATATCCCAGAGCCATCACAAATGGGCCCTAGATCCTCTGGTGTTGAAGGTGATTTTCTCAAGATGGGGTACTCCGGAGATAGATCTTTTTGCAGCCCCAGACAATCACCAACTTCCTCTTTTCTGTTGCAGACCCTCAGTCTCGGGCTCAGTCCCCCGGATGCTCTGATACTTAACTGGGAAGGGAAATTTCTGTATCCTTTTCCCCCCTTCCCTCTCCTGTTCAAAGTGTTAGTCAAGATAAGGTCACAACCGTACAAAGTGATTCTGATTGCTCCAGACTGGACCAGGCAGCCATGGTGTCCCTTGTTGCTGTCCCTAGCAGTCCATCTTCCCCTGTCTCTTTCCAGGAATTACAACCTGTTATCATCCTCTCAGGGGAGGATTTGGTACCCCAATCTTCAGTCTCTCAATCTCAAGGCTTGGCTCTTGAAGAGTTAAGAGTTTGCAGATCTGCATCTTTCCTAAGGGGTTCTGGATATCCTTAAGGCTTCTCAAAAGCCTTCCACCAGAAAGACTTACAACTCCAAATGGAAAAGATTCAGCATTTGGTGTTCTAAGAACAATATTTCTCCAGACTCTGCTGAATTGCCTACGGTTCTGGATTACATGGTCCATCTCAATAGCCTAGGTCTCAGACCAGCTACTCTCAAGGTACACTTAGCAGCTGTTTCTGCTTTCCTGTCAGTAGGCAAGTCTTCCTCACTGTCATCCCATCCTGTATTCTGTAAGTTTTCGAGGGATTGCTTCACACCAGTCCCCCCTTTAGGGATCCTGCTCCTGCTTGGGATCGTAATGTTTGCATTGCTCAGCTTATGCAACCCCTTTTGAGCCTTTGTCCTCAGCAGAGCTTAAGTACTTGACTTGGAAAACTGTGTTTTGGTAGCAATTACTTCTGCTAGACGTATCAGTGAATTGCGAGCCCTGTCAGTCGAATCTGATTTCATCGCTTTTCGCGGAGAAAAAGTGGTCCTTAGAACTAACAGAAATTTCTTGCCTAAAGTGGTCTCAGATTTCCACCTGAATCAGTCTATATCTTTCCCTGTTTTCTTCACTGATCATTCTTCCTCGGGAGAGAGGAGGCTACACAGTTTGGATGTTAAAAGAGTCCTTAGTGACTACACAGAGCGTACCAAGGGTCACAAGTTTGACTCCCTCCAGTTGTTCCTCACTTATGGAGAAGTTGGGAAGGGCAAACCTGCCACCAAGAGATCTATTGCCAGGTGGAGTGTTTCTTGTATACAATTCTGCTATGAAAAACTGGGTAAAACTCCACCCTCAAGCCTGAGGGCTCATTCCACAAGAGGTACAGCTGCTTCCCTGGCTGCTGCCAGGGATATCCCTCTTTTAGAAATTTGTCCAGCAGCCACCTGGAAAACAGTCCATACTTTTACCAAGCATTACTCTCTGGATATCCAGGCTAGGAGTGATGCTCGGTTTAGCACAGCAGTACTTCAGAGCCTATTCCCAAAGTAGATTCTGTCCCTCCTACATGGAGATACTGCTTGGTAGTCTGCAATTGTCAGAATACAGCAAGACTTCATGTTGTTTGAAGAAAAAATTACTCACCTTAGTAATTATGTTTCTTCTAGTGGAGTCTTGCTGTAGTCTGACCTCCCCCCTCCCCTCTCAGAACCCAGCTTTTTGGGATGTGGGTGGGCAGGCGCAGTGTTGGCACCCTGAGTTGCCCCCTTTTACACCCTCATTTTTCTTTGGGTGGAAGGTTATTTCATTTAATTGGTTTTTGTTTTTGGGTTTCCTGACTTGAGTCTTCCTTTAAGACCCAAAACATTATTTGTCTGCTAGTTGGCTAGTTAAAAATGTTACAGTTTCCACACAGAACATCTAGAGAGTTTTTGCTCGTAAAGATCTGACGGTTGCAGTTCGAATAACAACAGGCAAAGGTTTCAACTGAGCTCGAGATGAACATTCTATGCCATGCATAGAAAAGTTAACCCTTTGTTCTCCAGGGCAGTTTAAAGGCTGGAGCTAACTGCAATTGTCAGAATACAGCAAGACTCCACTAGAAGAAACATAATTACTAAGGTGAGTAATTTGTTTTTTGGTACTGCTATGTTGTATTGGCAGCCAGAAACACGTGCACCTGAGCTACCCATCTAGCCAAATCTGCCATATTACAATGATGCTCTAACTAATTCCTGGGGAGACAGCAGAATATTCTAAGACAATCTCAGGAAAGCCCAGCAAATCCTCTCCCTCCACGCTTAATTTAGATGGCACAACTATTCTGGACCCAAAACGGATAGCAGACACTTTCAACTCTGCATTCATTGACCTAAGTTATGTACGCCCACCTAATTTTTTGACACACATTCCAATCTGCATGACCCTAACAACACTACCCCACCATCACTTAACCCACCTTTCTGCTTCAAAAAAGTCTTACTTACAAAGTCCTTAAAATACCTTCTTAGGGTACTGGCAAGGCTCGCTTTAGTAGTGACACACTGGACCAAAAGCTCCTGCAGCTCACACTGGATGCTGTGCTTCTGCCTCTCACAAAACTTCTAAACATGTTACTGTGCCTTAATCAATTCCCCACGTTATGGAAAACAGCATTAGTGATCCCTATTCATAAATCTGGGAACAGGGCAGCTCCCTCAAATTATCGCCCAATTTCCATGCTCCCTCCAGTCTCCAAAGTACTTGAACATATAGTCATGGACCAACTCACTGACTACCTTTCCAAGTACAACATCCAATGTTTTGAACAGCATACCCATAGTACATTATCTGCTCTCCTCCAGTACACAGATTTCATATACCAGGCAATTGATCACGGGCACTTAGTGGGGTCAGTGTACACTGACCTCACTCAGGCGTTTGATACGGTTAATCACCCTCTCCTGCTTAGTTCCCTTCTTGATACTGATTTATCGACTGATGCAATAGCTTGGTTTAAAAGCTATCTAGCTGAAAAATCCCAGTAGGTCAAAATAGGTATCACCCTCTCAAACAGCCGGACAGTTCTCTCTGGTGTTCCCTAAGACACCATACTGGGGCTGCTTATTTTCAGCCTCTTTCTAAACTCCCTCCCACTTGTCTGTGCCAAAAATCTCCCACTATATGCAGACAACACCGTCATATTCTCCAGCCGCTCAGATCCACTCCAATTAGTCGATAGCCTTCAACGTGATTTCACAACTGTGGAGACCTGGTTCTCCAAGCACAAGTTAGTTATGAATTACAAAAAAACAAAATCTATGATTTTTGCTAGTCCTCGTAATAAACAAAAATCTACACCACTAATCAGACAGAGCAACCTTGATGTCCCTATAGAGCAGGTCTGTATCTTTAAGTACCTTGGAATAACCCTTGACAGTACCTTATCTCTTTGTGAGCATAATAGTAATGTCTCCAAGATGGTTAACTCAAGACTAGGGACCATTTACAGGCACAGACAAAGCATGACCCCAATGCCCTTTGACTTGCTGTTACTAGCTCTGTGATCTCCATAATAGTTTACGGCCTGATCATTTATGGCTCAGCTTCTGAGACATCTCTTAAAAGCATATGTGTGGCCCTCAAAAGTTCCTGCCAACTAGTCTCAGGTGCAGACAGGAGCACGCATACATGCGACCCCTACACTCTCACCAAATTGCTGAACTTCAATGGTAGGACTATTTATTTATTTATTGAATTTTGTTGACTCGGTAAGCCCACTGAGACTAGAAATACAGGTTACTCACCTGTAACAGGAGTTCTAGGAGTGGTATATGTTTTTCATCTACACTGTCTGGCAGGTACCTTGCCACTTTAAGATGGGCCGGAAAGTCTTTAAATGAGCTTCTCCCACCCACCTGGGTGAAGAAACTCTCAGCTCCGCCCCATGACACCAGATCTAGCCCCCTGAAAGCCAGGTTGTGCGCCAAAGCCTGGGAGGCCAGGTGGGTCCGTGTGGATGAACAACATTTATCACTCCTAGAACTCCTGTTACAGGTGAGTAACCTGTATTTCTAGGGGTGTGGGTATGTTGTTGAATTCACACTGTCTGGCAGACTCTTAGAAGTTCTCCAGGAGAAGGGGGGGGCAAGGTGCATACCCCCTACTTAGGGAACAGGGACTGGAGAACTGAGGTTCCAAAACCAGCATCCCCGCGTGACTCAAGGTCGATGTGGTAATGGGAAATGAAGGTGTGTACTGACTTCCAGGTAGCAGCCCTGCAGATTTCCTGGATAGGGATGTCCCTAGAAGCAGCCACCAACATAGCAGTATGATGGGTAGAATGAGCCCTAAGCCCTACGGGAGGCTTCCTACCCACCAACCTATAACAGAGGTCAATGCAGAAAGTGATTCACCTGCCAATCGTCCACTTGGCTGCAGGTCTGCCAGGTGCAGCTTCAGCGTAGGTGACAAACAGCTAGCGAACATCTCCCCGAACTTCCGCTGTATGCTCTTTGTAGTAGGTGAGCACTCTTCTCAGGTCCAAAGCATGGAGCCTGTACTCGGCCTCCGAGGTGTGATTTGGGTAGAGCACCGGCAGAGACAACACCTGGTTCAGGTTAAACTCCGACATCACCTTCGGAAGAAATTTCAGGTGGGGGTGTAGGACAACCTTGTCCCTGTGGAAGACCAGGTAGGGAGCCTCGATGGAAAGTGCCTGGAGCTCCCCAATCCTTCTGGCTAAGGTGATAGCCACCAAGAAGGTGGTCTTCCATGACGGTGAGAGATGTCACACCTGTGCATTGGTTTGAATGGCTTGCCCATGAGCTTGGTCAATACCAGCAGTAATCCCACGGAGGTAGTGGTTCACGCACTGGAGGGGATATGTGATCTAGGCCCTTGAAAAAGTGCCAGACCACTTTCTCCTGCCCCACCGACTGCTTGCCGGCCTACGCCCAGTAAGCAGAGATGGCTGCCAAGTGCACCTTGAGGGTCGTCGACCGAAGCCCTTGCTGGAAAAGGGACCACAGGTAGTCCAGAATGCTAGCCAACAAACAGGATGAGGGTCCAATCCCTTGCCCTGACACCAAATGGAGAATCTCTTCCATTTAAAGGAATAGCATTTTCTGGTTGACTCCTTACGGAATGCCTCAATGATGTTGAGGACCTTGTCAGAAAGACCCTAGGCGTGTAACTCTAACCGTTTAGGAACCAGGCCGTCAGGTGCAGGGATTGAAGGTCCGGATGGAGTACCATTCCCTTGTTGATGGAGAGCAGGTCTGAGCAGGCTGGAAGCTGCCTGGGGAGCCTGGAGCTGAGGCAATCTGGAAACCAGAACTGGTGCGGCCAGTCTGAGGCTACCAGGATCACCTGCATCTTGTCCCTCCTCATCTTGAGGAGCACCTTGTGGCTCAAGGAAAATGGAGGGAAGGCATAAAAGAGGCCCGGGGTCCATGGCCTCAAGAAGGCATCCCCCTGCAGCGAGCCCTGCTGAGGGGGGCAGTGTGCCCCAGTGGGAGAACAGGTCTTGGACTATCTCCGGCAGGAGAGACCACTCATGAGATGCATCGCCTATCCGGCTGAGGGCATTGGCCAGATTGTTCGAGGCTCCTGTCACATGAATGGCTAGGAGATCCGCCTCCAGGCTGAGCATGAGAGACCAAATGTGAAGAGCCTCCTTGCACAGAGGCAAGGAGTGCATTCTGCCCTGTCTGTTAAGATAGTACATGGTCATGGTATTGTCCGTCTGGACCTGGACCACTTGACCCCGAACAAATGGAGTGAAGGTGGTCAGGGTTAGCCAGACAGCTTGGAGCTCCAGCAAGTTGATGTGGCATTGGGACTCCTGAGGGGACCAGAGACCGAGGGCTCTGTGCTCCCTCAGATGGGCACCACAACCCATCAGAGAGGCGTTGGTCGTCAAGGTGACCATCGGCTTGGGGAGGACAGACGGGATTCCCTCCCACAGATGATCTGGATGAGCTACCACTGCAGGCTGTTCCACATCTCCTGGGTCACACCGACTGGCTGATCTAGATGACCTGAGTGCTGAGACCACTGGCGGGCCAGCACCCACTGCAGGGGGTGCATATGCCAGCCAGCCCAATGGACCACGCTGGTGCAGGCCACCATGAGACCCAGAAGGTGCAGGATGTCCCGGGCAGGGAGCATCTGCCCAACCAGAAATGACTGGGCAAAGGAGGAAAGGACCTCAGCCCTGTCTGCCGGAAGCCGGGCTCTGGCTCAGAGAGAGTCGAGCTCCACCCCGATTAATTGAATCACCTGCAAGGGCACGAGATCCGACTTGGCCTCGTTGATGAGGAGAGCAAGTTGAGAGCAAGCCTGTAGGGCTTGATCTCTGGACCACTCCACCTTCAACCTGGAGGGGGCTGCTATTAGCCAGTTGTCCAGGTAAGGGTAGACCAGACCCCTCAGCGCCACAAGAATGCTGCCACCACTGCGATGCATTTGATGAAGACGCTGGGATCTGATGAGAGGCCAAAAGGCATGACCCAGAACTCGTAGAGGGTTCCCTCTGCCCGAAAGCAGAAGAACCGCTGATGAGACAGATGGATTGGGATGTGAAAGAATGTGTCCTGGAGGTGCAGGGAGCAGAACCACATGCCCTGCTCCAAGGATGGTATTATCTGAGCCAGGGTTACCATCCAAATGGTGCGTGGCCTTAAGAATTTATTCAGATAGTGCAGATCTATTTTGGAACCAGAAAGTACCTGGAAACAAGCCCTGGGCAAGGAGGAGGATCCGCCACCTTGTTGACTACTCCCTTGTGGAGGAGCAGAACTATGTCATCTCAGGGAACCGACTGGTAGGCTGTGGACCTGGTAGCCCCCCGCGGGGTGCAGGCTCAAAGGGAGGGACCTGCTCGAACTTCACAGGCAGGTCCATGCTGACCACTTCCAGCACCCAGCGGTCCATGGTGATAGTGGACCAGGCAGAAAGGAAGTAGTTGAGCCGGCCCCCCACAGAGGGACCCAGGGGGTGCGAGATGAGGTTGGGGGCGGCACCCCGCAACTCGTCACTGGGTAGGCTTGGAGGAGGAGGGACTGGCTGAGGGTCCGCTAGAGCTCTTCCACCTGGGCTTCCTAACTGAGGAAGCGACAGACTTGGCTCTAGGGCACCAAGACTGAGCCTGCTGGCCCTGCTGTTGGTGCTGCTGGGCGGGTTTTGCCGCAGGAGGGAGGGACAAATGGGTTTACACAGCTGATAGTGGCCTTTGTCCTTCTGTGCAGATATGGCCCGAGTCTAGGGTGGCAATGGATTTTTAAGTGCGCTGGAGATGGCCCTCCACCCTGGGCCTGAACAGGTCGGTGCCCAGCAAGGGAACATCTGCTAGCTTGTGTTGGGTGTTTGCCATGAAGGTCGAGATCCGCAACCAAGCCCTGCGGCACATGGCCACTGCGGCTGCTACGGAACGGGCACAAGAGTCTCTGATGTCCAGAGCCATCTGGAGCTGCTGCTTATCCACCACCTTTTCCAGATCCCGAACCTGCTTGACTGTGGTGTGGAGGTCAGCCTGGAGATGAAGGAGCACCTCATCCAGGGGGGAGCCCAACAGGGCATAAGAGAATGTGCCATCATAATGGCCGAGCTGTCCTGGCGAAGACCCAAAGAGGTGGCATGTACACCTTTCTCCCAGAGTAGTCTAACTTCTTGGACTCCTTATCTGGGGGCATGTCCACATCCCTCGTATTGCTCGAGTGCCTGAAGACCAAATCTGCTACTAACCCCTCGGCCTAGGGGTGCTTCAAGAAGCCAGAGAGGGAGCCAGTAGGGACTATGTACTTGCGGGCCATCCTAGCCGAATATGCAGGGCAGGAGGCTGGGTGCTGCCAGAGCTCTAAAGCCAGACCCACAATGGTCTCAGCCATGGGGAAGGCCTCCATGGGGGAATCCTCTCTGTCCAGAATCTCCATAAAAAGAATATCTGTCCCGTTTCTGCATGGGTTTGAGCGGCATCCTGGTGGACTCTGAGATGAGCTGAAGGATACCTAGGAACAAGGAGGGGCTCTTGTCCATGGAAAGACCCCACTAAGGATTTCAAGTCGACTGGATGGGAATGCAACGAGGAGTCTTCGGACTCCAAAGAGTCCGCGTATAGCTGGTGACTGCCTGAGCCACTCTCCACTCACTGAGGACGATCGGGGATGAGAGTGATCAACAACCGATGGGGCAAACTTTGAGCCGACCAAGAATCCTTTGTCAGCACCTCAATCTTTGGCTGTGGAGGTGGTGATTCCACCACAATGGGCAAAGAAGCTGATTTTGGCTGAGCGGTTGGCACTGGGAGTGGGTCCTCGATCGAAGAACCAGGGGCAAGAGATGGCTTTGGCTGTTCAGGCGACAGCCACTTGACTGCCGGTGTGGAAGCCAGCGTTGACTTACTGCTGGCCAAAAGAAGTTGCTGCCACATGAGATCTTCATAGCACTGACGCAACTTGCACTCAGCCGAGGAGGATGAGGAAGACGAGCGGCGGCGCCACTTTCTGTGATGTCAGGATCAAGACTGCCGACATCGGTGGGACTTCCCCAAAGCAGAGGAGAAAGACCGAGACCAAGACCTCGACCATCGGCAGTGCTGGCGGCAGGCCCGAGGGAGGAGCAGGGGAGACCCGCTGCCACTCCAGCTCAGGGTCCTTGGCTGGGGACGTCGGCTCAGCAGGCTGAGGCATGTTCTCGGAGAGCACCGGGAGCACTGGTGTCCGAGAGAGAGAGAGAGTTGTTGGCCTCCTCAGTCGACAACCCGTCAGTGGACTTGAGGAAAATCTCAGCCTCATCAACAGGTGTCTCGGCCGTCTGGTCTGACGGGGACTCTGTGAAACCAGCGGCCCAGGCTGCAACCTCGACTGAAGTCGAGAGGCTATGATCTGGGGAAAGAAATCTCTCCCACTCCCAAGAACATCAACTATGGGTCTTACCTTTTTTTGGATCCTTCTTCCTGGACCGAGGGGCATGGGACCCAGAAGGACCCTCTCATTTGGTTGAGAGGGACTGGCACAGCTCCTAAAAGGAAGCTGAGTAAGAAGAGCCCAGTTGGAGTGGAATAAAGGCCGAAGCGGAGCTCGCCGTGGCCAGGGCCGCCTCCTACTTGAGGGTCGCAAGTTGTTCCAGCTGCTCCATGGAGCCCACTGCCACGGACACCACCCAACAGGTCTCCTTCGATGTGACCGGCGGATACCGTTTCTCTGGTCGCCCCAGCTGGAGTCCAGCAGCACGATCTTCAAGCACCAGAGAAAAGGACAGACACAAGTTGCAAGCCTGCAGATCATGGTCGTGTCCAAGACAGTAAACGCACGAGGCATGGGGGTTGGTGCGAGACATCTTCTGCCTGCAGGGGCACTAACGGAACCCTGGAACAGTCTTGTCCTCCATCACAGCCATGAGGGAAGAAGGTGAGAGCTGAACTTGAATGAGTTCCAAAGTAAGGTTGGGCAAAAAATCCTAAGTTCTTTGAGCAGAGGGACTGCAAAACATGAAAGCGCTAAGGAAGGAACTTGATGCTTCCAAGTGGTAAGGAAGATCTGGCATCATGGGGCAGAGCCAAGAGAGTTTCATCACCCGGGTGGGTGGGAGAAGCCAGTTTGAAGACTTTCTGGCCCATCTGAAAGTGGCAAGGCACATGCCAGACAGTGTAGATTTAACAACATATCCACGCCCCTAGAAGTCCCTTTATAAGAGGTGACTGGGGGGAGGGCAGATACAGATGGTAACCAACTAAAACTCAACAAGATTAAGCTGTTGGTGGTATTTTTAGTGAATGGGGGAAATTTGGTCAGGACACCGGGGAAATTCCCCTACTCTTTTTGAGAAGTGCCATGGGATCTTTAACATTCACCTGAACTACCACCAGAACAGGCAGATGGGACCTCGGTTTAATGTCTCATCCAAAAGATGGCATCTCAGGAGTGTAGCAGCCCCCTCATGCTGCACTGTAATGTCAGTACTGCGATATTAACCCAAGTGCATGGTGTGGGGATAGAACCCACAGCATTCAGATCTGCCAGCCACAGAGGCGAGCATGCTACTTGTGCTTATCATACCCGTCTGCTCATGAAGAAAATCACACTGGGGCTGACCTCCCCCAGATCCTCTTGGTAGTTCATCATGCATGCTCCCAACCAGTGCGGCACCAGCAGTGCCTCCAGGCACACTTGCCTGACCCCTTTCTGTTGGGCCACTCAAGTCCAATGGTTTTCAGGTACTGTGCTCCTAACTGGATAAATAAACTCCCCACTGACATCCTAGAAGAACCTAAACTGGACCCATTCAAAGAGAAACTCAGAACACATCTCACTTCTATTGGCAGTTGTGATTGCCATACTTAGACCCTTTTCAGCCTCACATATTGCCTTCTCCCTGCACCCTCACCATCCTGACCTCCCCCCTGTCCATTATCCCACCCCTTCTCCCCCCATTTCCCTGTGCCTGCTACTTGTCCCTCCTCTCACTTCCCCTCCATGTGTCTACCTTTCCTTCCTGCATGTGCTCCTGTCTCTCCTTGCACTTCCTTTCAAAACACTGCTCACAGATCCCTGCCTGCCTTTCTTCCTACCCCTACTGTCCTACTCCCACCTGTCTTCCCTCCCATCACCCACTACACTCCCTACCAACCCTCTGTCCTCCCTCTCACCTCCCAGTTCTCCATCTGACAATGACAAATCTGGACATCATCCTTCCCCTCACTCCCTTTTTCTGCACGCCTATGACAATATTGGATTCTGACAGCATCCCCTCTCCACCCTTCCCTCGTGTACCTTCTTAAGTTCTGAAACCTACTGCACTTCTTACTGAAACTTAAATGTAAAAGTTCAACCAGATTGTAACTCTTACTGTAACCTGAACTGTTACCTCTTTAACTGTCTGTAACTTTTATGAATGACTGTACCCAACTCCATGTACCATATATTCCACTTGTCTTGTATTTAGTTCATTGTTGTGCTGTCTTTACTCTGATGTGGAACCTTTGTAAAAGAAACAAAAGAAAAAAAAGAGTCTCTGACTCAAAGATACTTTAGTACGAGACTTGAATAAATAAATAAAAATGCTTAGAATAAGAAGGACCCCAATTATCCACATGTTGGTGGGGGGCCCTTCCACCAAATTATGAGGAACTATAAAGGATCTTTCAGCCAGTAATTCAAAGCAAAGCAATCTTTATTTATATAGCACCTTTCTTAAAACCAAGGCACTTTACAAGTGAAACCATAGGACATATACATTTGATTAAAATACAAATATATAAGTTAGTTAAAATCAACTGGGAAGGCCATCTGGAACAAACATGTTTTAAGTTCTGACTTAAATTTCTCTATGATCAGGCATTCTCTCAACCAACGAGGTGAAGAATTCCAAAGGGTAAGGGCTGCAAAGGAAAAAAGCACAAGCACCAGATGTCTTCATGCATACCATCAGAATCTCTTACAATCCCTCATGTGCAGATTGAAGAGGGTGGAGGGGACAGTATAGTGTCAAGAGAACTTGAGTTCAGTAGGTTACCGTTACATTCTTACAACTGAGACTCTCTTCACTATATCTTAAAGAATGATCTCAGGTTTACTACCCTGCTATTTTACCAATAATGCAGGCATAAACCAATGCACTGTCACGTAGGAGTCTTGGGCCTTCTTGGAAGTAACTGATGGTACAAGGGTTTAAGATACTCCGCAGAGAAAAGGTAAATAGGAAGAGTGGGAGGGCAGCACTGTATGTGAGAGAAGGACTGAGGTGTGTTCATAAGGAGGGGGAGAAGGGTAGTACAGAGTCGTTATGGATGCAAATCCAGGATTCCAAGAACAGGACTCTCAGGTTGGAAGTGGTTTACAGGCCACCATCTCAGACAGAGGAGTCAGACAGGGAACTAGCAGGGAAGATCGGAAGGGCCTGCAGAAAGGGTAGCATGGTGACTGTGCGGGACTTCAACCTGCCGAGAGTGGACTGGAGTACCCCAGCCACCACAGACAGAAGGGAGCAGATACTTCTGGATGTGTTCCAGGATAATTCCTTCCTAATGCAAATGGTCAGTGAGCGATCCAGGTTAAGGAACATCCTAGACCTCATGCTGGCAAATGGGGAGTCTGTGAAGAACCCTGGGGTGGAAGAACCGCTGGTAGGGAGTGACCGCCACTCACTGTGGTTCATGCTGAAAATGGGTAGGGATGGAGTAGAAACTGGTACAAGAGTGTTGGACTTCAGAAGGGCCAACTTTGGGAGGATAGGGAAGGGAGGCAGTTAAAGGGTATCTAGCCAGAATCCAACCAAATATAGACACTAACCAGAAGTTGGAGGTTATAAAACTAGGGATTGAGGAGGAAAGCAAAACCTGCATCAGGGTCCAGAGTAAGAGAGCTAGAGCTGAGAAACCCAGCTGGTTGAGCAAGGGGGACATAGAGAAAGTAAGAAATACAAGAACCACCATTAGGAGGTTAAAAAAAAAACAGGGAGAGGAGAGAGAGGATAACCTAAAGTAATCATAGAAACATAGAATTTGATGGCAGAAAAGGACCGCTTGGCCCACCTAGTCTGCCCATTTCCCTACCTAACGGATAAGCTGCAGATCCTAATTAACCAACAGCCTGCTTCCTCCTACCCCCACTAGAATTGCCTTATGTTTGTCCCACGCATTCTCGAATTCCTCCACTGTTTCTGACTCCACTACCTCCTCAGGAAGGCCATTTCATGTATCTACAACCCTCTCTGTGAAGAAATACCTCCTCATATTACCTCTGAGCCATCCCACCTCTATCTTCAAATTGTGGCCCCTTGTTCTTGCACATTTCTTTTTCTGTAAGATGCTACCCTCTTGGACTTTGTTGATTCCCTTGAGGTATTTGAAAGTTTATATCATGTCCTCCCTCTCCCTCCTTTCCTCGAGGCTATGCATCTTAAGCTCCTTTAGTCTTTCTTCATATGTCTTCTGGTGCAGACCCTGTACCATTTTGGTTGCCCTACTCTGAACAGGCTCCACCCTGTCTAGGTCTTTGCAGAAATGGGGTCTCCAGAACTGCACACAATACTCCAGATGTGGTCTTACCAACTATCTGTACAGAGGACCAACAACTTTGTGTTTTCTACTGGTGATGCCTCTCCCTAAGCATCCCAGTATCCCCCAAGCCCTCCTTACTGACTTCTTTCATTGCTGGCCCACCTTTAGGTCACCTGATATGACTACCCCCAGGTCCCTTTCCATTTTTGTTGTTGTCAGCATCTCACCCCCATTGTGTACTCTTGCCCTAGGTTTTTGTTTCTCAGGCGCATTACTTTGCACTTCTTTGTGTTGAATCTAAGCTGCCATACATTTGACCATTCCTCCAACCTTGCCAAGTCCCTTTTCATCCTTTCCACTCCACCTTGCGTATCAACCCTGTTGCAGATTTTTGTGTCATCTGCAAAGAGACATACTTTTGTCACAAACCCACTCACCAGGTCAGGCCCTCTACTCCCAAAGTGCCAACCTCTGAGCGCAGTCTTGTGAACAGTGTAACAGACAAGGTAACCCTCTTGTCTGTTTTGTGAGTTCGGATCAACCTTTGGTCTCAAGTTCTGGAGGGATTCAAATTGTTAACCTCTTGTTAGCATACCCAATGCACAGGCTCAGACATACAAGTCTTCGGGGGGCCAGATATCTTTGCCTACGAGCATCTAACCAGGTGTACAGAGATGAACCCTTTAAAACTTTAATAAAGACCTCAGATTTAAAACGCTTCTCTTTCCAGTTTGGTACCACCATTCAAGCTTATGTCTATTGTCTGCTATAACCATAAATACTTTTCTTACAATTAAAAGAAATTCAAAGACAGACCAAGTAAGTTCTAAAAAGAATTTTACTACAATAGTTAAAAATATGTAAAACGCAAAATACAGAACTTTTATAACCCAAGACATACAATCACTTAAACAAAACAGGTTTAAACAGTACAAATTCTAACTTCAGTTCTTAGTCTCTAAATACTTGCTTAAAAGTGCTCCCAAGATGTTTCGTGGTCAGAGTCTAGGCAAAAATGTGTCTCTGTGAAGCAAAACAGACTAAATTAAATGCTGGCTTTTACCCCACCTCTCTTCAGGAGGTCATCTAGCTCCTCCCTGTCAGGATATACAAAAATACATATCCCATAAAAAAGTATTACACTCTGCAACTCCAGCACAATTCATGTCCCTCAAATGACACCCCGCTTGATCCCATGCTGTATCCTCCCTCACACAGGCCCCACAGGAGCACCCACAACCTCGCACCCTCGTGCAACAAACAGGGACTCTCCTCAATGTCACAAACCTTTTTTATGATTTCTCTCTTAACAAAATTTGCTTAAACAAGACTGCAATTAACTCAGAGAAACAGGATCCCCGACCAATGTCTTCCATGCAACACACCATCTCCAAAAACCGAGTGCGCGCGAACTCACATGCCATCAGCATTTCTTTTCCTGGCCTGCACCTTCAGCTGAAATCCAGGGGGGGGAGATGAGTGAGGTCACTCCTAGAGCATCCAACCCCCAGCAGAAGACATTCAGCAATACACCCCATACCAATAAAAATGATACAGCACTCAGAATTGGCTGTCTATCTCACAGCTTTCACTTCCAGTTCCTCTGCAACGTCACTTATAAAGACATTAAAAATGACCGGCCCCAGTACTGAACCCTGCAGTATCCCATTAGTAACCCCCCTTTCTTCACTGCAGACTATTTACTATTACCCGCTGTGTCTTGTTGTCCAGCTAGTGTTTTACCCAGGCTACCACCCTGGGACCAACTCCCACGCTGGCTAATATATTAATCTTTTGTGTGGGACTATGTCAAATGCCTTGCTAAAGTCTAGGTATGCTATGTCCACATCCCTTCCCTGGTCTACTACTTTGGTCACTCAGTCAAAAAATATCATGTAGATTTGTCTGACATGACCTTCCTGCTGTGAATCAATGCTGCCTTGCATCCCGTGCCCCACTGGACTCTAGTTATTCAACAATTCTTTTCTTCAGTAGTGATTCCATCATTTTCCCTACCACTGAGGGCAAACTGACAGGTCTGTAGTTTCCTGTCTCTGTCTTGCTCCCACTTTTGTGAAGGGGAATCACATCCTCCCTCCTCCAGTCCTCAGGTACCACACCATCCTCCCATGATTTATTAAACAGAGTAGTCAGTGGTGTTACTAGTTCTTCCCTTAGTTCTTTTAGAATTCTGGGGTGAATCCCATCAGGCCCCATTGCTTTAGCCACCTTCAGTTTTAAGAGTTCTTTCAGAACCCTTTCTTCTGTGAAAGGACTAATATCACCCCCCCCATCCAGAGTGCTTCTATTGACTGGATTAGGTATCTCCCCCTGCTTTTCCATTGTGAATACTGAACAGAAGTATTTGTTCAGTATCCCTGCTTTTTCACTGTTGCTCTCTGCCCAACTACCTTCCCCTTTTTTCAGCCTCAGTAGCCCTGCCGCAGTCTTTCTTAGTGCCCTAATGTACCTATAAAAGGTTTTATCCCCCTTCTTAACTGAGTTCGCCATCTTTTCCTCAGTTTGGGCCTTTGCTATTCTGACAGCCTTCCCCACTTCCTTCTGCTTTAACTGGTACAGTTCTCTGTCCTGCTCCTTCTGTGTTTCCTTATACTTCCTGAATGCTATCTTTTTCTCTCTTACTTTTCCCACCACTTCTTTTGAGAACCATAGTGTTTTTTCTTTTCTTTTGATTTGTTTATTTGCTTCACACAAAGGCTTGTTGCCTCTGTGATGGCGGTTTTGATGTTTCCCCACTGTTGCTCCATCCCACCTTCTTGTCTATTTGCTAGTGCTTTTCTGAGGCACTCCCCCATTCTGACAAAATTAGCCCTCCTGAAGTCCAGTACCTTTACTTTTGTGTGGCTTGACTCTACAGCTAAGTTTATCGTGAACCACACTGTTTGGTGGTCGCTTGTTCCCAGATGGCTATCCACTTCAAGATCAGAGATCCTCTCTCTGTCCCCATTTGAGAGTACCAGGTCTAAGACTGCTCCCTCCCGAGTGGGTTCCAAAACTAGCTGTTTGTGACATGCCCCCTGTACATCATCGAGAATGGCCCTGCTCTTGGATGTGGCTGCAGCAAAGATGCTCCAGTTAACATCTGGCATATTCAGGTCCCCCATCAGCAATATCTCCCCTTTGTCTGCCATCCCAAGGATGCCTTCTGTCATTTCCTTGTCCATTTCCTCCCCCTGAGATGGGGGTCTGTATGCATTCCCCGTGCGGATTGTGGAGCCATTTCCAGTCTTCAGGGTGACCCACAGTGCCTCCTCTCTTCCCTGTTTACCCTTTAGTTCTGTTGCTTTTATCCCTTCCCTTACATAGAGAGCTACTCCTCCTCCTCTTCTTCCCTCCCTGTCCCTCCTGTACATTGTGTACCCTGGTATGTTGACATCCCAGTCATTATTCTTTGTGTACCATGTTTCTGTGACTGCTACGATATTCAGGCATCCCTCTTCCATCAAGGCCACCATTTCAGGGAGATTGTTACCTAGACTATAGGCACTGGTACTCATTACCCTCCATTTTGTTATGACTTTATTTCTTTTTGACCCATCCCTGTCCTTACTGCCTTTGTCTTTTTCTCCATTTACCCCTGCCCTTCTCCCTATCGACTGCTCTATCTTGGTGTTTACCTCACTAAACTACCCTGAATTTTTTTTGGGAGGGGCTAGGATTTCATTTCTCCTTTTCAGTGCCTCCCCCCTTGGCTAGTTTAAATGCTTGCCAATGAAACATTTAAACCTATCACCTAGTATCCTGGTTCCCCTTCTGGACAGATGCAGACCATTACGCCTGTATATGCCTGCATCCCTCCAGGTGGAGCCCCAGTTCCCAATGTTTTTTCAACCAGTCATTGAATCCCATGCTGTGGAGTACCCTAGCCTCATCCATGCCATAGACAGGTAGCACTTCTGAGAAAGTTACCATGTGTGCTACTTGTCTAAGGCCCTTCCCCAACTCCACAAACTCCTGTTGCACTGCTCTCATCCCATTCTCAGCCAGGTCATTTGTCCCTAGGTGGATAATGACATCCATCTCACTCCCCCTTGTAGCTGCTCCCATGATCCTGAGGATTTGTTTCCTGTCCCTCCAAACCATGGCACCTGGCAGGCACCTTACCACCCTTTCCCTCCCTCCTCAAGTTCAACCCACCTAACAATTGAGTCCCCCACCAGGAGTTGTTTCCTTCCCCTGTGGGGTCCTGTGCCACCCTCCTGTGGGTCTCCACTGTGGAGGTTCCCAGCATCCTCCTTGGTCTCCACTGCAGGTGCCTCCAAAAAGGAACCATGCTCTGCCAGAATGGAGAATGAATTGTGGAGAGGCACAACTGGAGGGATGCACCTCTGTTCCACCACCCTCACCCTCCCTGAGCCCACTGTGGTTCAACTACTCCTCTTTCTTGGTAACCTCTGAGGTAGTGGTGGTGGCCTGGGTGGTCAAAAGAGGTGATGAAAGCAGTAAGGGCAGCCAAGGTGTGTAAGGAACTCAGGCTGGTGCAATGCATCAAGAAGGGGGCGAAGGAAGTCTTCAGGTACATCAGGGAAAAAAGGAGTTGTAGGGACAGAATAGTAAGGATTAAGGGGGATGGCAGATGGGCGGAAATGGGCTGAGCAGGCGGAAGTGCTTACTGAATACTTCTGCTCAGTGTTTACCTAGGAGAAAGGAGGGGTGCTACCAAGGGGGAGTGGGAGGTCAGGCTCAGGGGGGAGGAGGTGTCAGATGGGAGAATCACAGAAGGCAGGGTTATGGAGGGCCTGAGGGCACTAAGAGTGGACAAGTCACCAAGGCTGGATGGCATTCATCTCAGGATACTGAAAGTGCTGGCAGAAATCCTGATGGGGCCCTTGGCAGACCTGCTGAATGCCTCCCTGGTCTCAGGAAGTGTACCTCAGGACTGGAGGACGGCTCACATGGTACCCCTCCAAACAGTGGTCCCAAAGATAAACTGGGAAACTACAGGCCAGTAAGCCTCACATCCATAGTGGTAAAACTGATAGAGACAATCCTGAAGGAGATGCTGCTGTCCCTTCTGGAGACCAATGGGCTGCTGGACATTAGGCAGCGTGGGTTTGTCATGGGCAGATCCTGTCAAACCAACCTGCTGGATTACTATGACTTGGTAACTAGACAGTTGGACAAGGGCCATGCAGTGGGTGTCTTGTTTCTGGACTTCTGTAAGGCATTTGACTCACTGCCACATGGGAGGGAGGCTGGGTAGTAAGCTGGCAGGTACAGATGCAAGGGCAAAAATGGTGGGATGGGTAGTAAACTGGTTACGGAGAAGGCAGCAGAGGGTGGTGGTGGAAGGGGAGTGCTCATCTCTAAGGGCAGTGACAAGCAGAGTACTGCAGGGTTCATTGCTGGGACAGGTGTTGTTTGGGTTGTTCATATCAGACATCTCAATGGGCATCAAGAGTAAGATCAGTTTGTTTGCACATGACACCAAGATGGGAGCAGTAGTGGATGACCTAGGAGGGTGGCATGGGTTTCAGGGTGATCTATCAAAATTGGAGACCTGGTCAGGCACCAGGCAGTTGGGTTTCAATACCAAAAATGCAATATGCTACATTTTGGGGCAAAAAAACCCCAAGAAGGAGCTACCAGTTGGGGGGGTTCAGCTAGCTGTGCCAGAGGAGGAGCAGTATCTGGGGTGATTATAACAGGCTCAATGAACAACTCAGCACAATGAAGGAAGGCAGCTGCAAAGGCTAACACAATACTGGGTTGTACTGTCAAGGGTATATCTTCAAGGAGAGGGGAGGTGATCCTGTCATTGTGTAAGTCACTGGCTAGACCACACCTGGAGTACTGTGTGCAGTAAGGCAAGGCAAATTTTATTTTTCTGGTGCCCAATCCCAGAGGCTCTGGGCACCATGCAATCAAATTCAAACCATTAAGACATATAAATAACATTCAATAAATACATGAAACACAATAAAATGAGGGTTAAATGTCCACAAAGTTTTATAGAAGTCTCCCAATCTTTAAAAGGTTGACATATTCAAACTACCAGACTGTGTCCAGGAATGCCCCACTAAATAGATAGCTCTTAAGGCATGCTTTAAATGCCTCAACTGAAAGGGCCTTCTTTACTGGTGGAGGCAGTGAATTCCACAGGATGGGGCAGGTGACACTAAAAGCTCTGTTGCCAGCAGTTTTCAACCTTGTCCTGGGATTTGAAAGGAGGCCCCCTAGAGGAGGATCGAAGGGAGCGAACTGGGGAAGAAGGTGTTAGAAGGTCCAACAGGTAGCCAGGGCCTAGTACATGTAGGGCCTTAAAGGTGAGCAAGGCCACCTTGAAGAGCACACTCGATCGAATAGGCAGCCAGTGCAGTTCGCGCAGCACCGGGGTGACATGACAGTATCCGGACTGTCCCATCGACAGCGTGGCAGCTGCATTCTGCACTAGCAGTAGTCAGGAGGGTACCCCTCCCCCGAGATCCTGGGGTACAGCATATTATAGTAGTCAAGTCTAGATGTCATGAAAGCATGTACCAAGGTGGGGAGCTCCACGGGCAGAATCAGATGTTTGATCCTAGCAATATTTCTAAGATGGAAAAAGCTGGAATGGACAATGGATGACATCTGGTATTCAAATGTCAAACCACTGTCAAGAAAATGCCAAGATTGTGCACCCTGGAGGAGGCCTTCAATGGGACAGACCACAGAACTAATCCAGTATCTTCCCCAGAGGCCATCCTATCATGCCTCCTGTATGACTCCACAACCAGTACCTCCATCTTATCAGGGTTCAGTCGCAACCAGCTGGAGGTCATCCAGTCATTAATCTCGGCCAGGCAGTTGTTCAGTTCTTCCGCTGCATTGGATGTTCCAGGGGCAAAGGATAAGTACAACTGGGTATCAATCAATCATCGGCATAGCAATGAAATTCCAAGCTGTACTTATTATAATCCCACCCAGGGGTAGCATATACATGGTAAACAGCACTGGTGACAAGACCAAACCCTGAGGTACTCCACAAGACAGAAGGCTAGGGGAGGAGGAGAAATTTCCCATCACCATCCTTTGCCTCCTATTTGTGAGACGGGACTCAAATCAGCAGATGACAATGCCTGTGATTCCATAAAATTCCCTCAGGCAGTCGAGTAACACACGATGGTCCACCATGTCGAAAGCTAAGGAGAGATTGAGGAGAACGAGAATTGTCCCCTCGCCTTGGTCTCTCGCATTGATGAGATCATTATGCACCCCAACTAATGCGTTTTCCATACAATGTCTGGCATGAAATCTAGACTGGAGCGGCTCATAGATATTGAATGCCATGAGGGGTTCTCCCAGCTGCTGCACCACAATCTTTTCAACAATCTTACCGAAAAATGGCAGGCTGGAGACAGGTTGGTAATTTGCCTTGATGTCAGGGTCTAATGATGGTTTCTTCAGAAGGGGTTTCATCAGTGCCTCCTTGAAGGCATCTGGGAAGACCCCTCCAACAAAAAGCACCGGACAATCAAGATGAACACTGTGCCCACAGTGTCAACACATTCCATTAAGAAACGAGTCAGCACTAGGCTGGGTCCATTTCACAATAAGTGTGCTTTAGCCTCAGGGCCACCTCAATGACATCGGCCACCTCCACTGGTTTAAACTCCCCCCAACCAGGCAAAGTGTCACATAGACAATCCGGACGACCACTGTCAGCCATACTATGGCTCACTGGCAGAATTCCCTGCCTAGTGGCGGACACCCTATTCGAGAAGAACTGAGCAAACTCATTGCACAAAGCCTCAGAAAATACAGGTTACTCACCTGTAACAGGAGTTCTAGGAATGGTATATGTTGTTCATCCACACTTCTTGGCAGGTTCCTTGCCGCTTTAAATCTTGCCGGAAGGTCTTCAAGCTGACTCCTCTCACCCACCCAGGTGATAAAGCGCCATTGTGCCCCATGATGCCAGATCTAGCCCGCTGGAAGCCAGGTTGTACGTCGAAGCCAGGGAGGTCGGGTGGGTTGTGTGGATGAACAACATACACCATTCCTAGAACTCCTGTTACAGGTGAGTAACCTGTATTTCTAGGGACATGGATATGTTGTTCAATCCACACTTCTTGGCAGACTCCTAGCAGTTCTCTGGGAGAAGGGAGGCAAGGCACACACACCCAATTTAGGAAACAAGGACTGGAGAACCGAGGTCCCAAAACCAGCATCCTGGTGTGACTCAAGGTCAATGTGGTAGTGGGTAATGAAGATGTGTGCTGACTTCCAGGTAGCAGCCCTGCAGATTTCCTGGATAGGGACGTCCCAGGAAGCAGCCACCAAAGCAGTGGTATGACGGGTAGAATGAGCTCTTATCCCTTTAGGAGGCTCCATGCCCGCCAACCTATAGCAGAGATCTATGCAGGAGGTGACCCACCTGCCTATCATCTGCTTGGCTGCAGGTCTGCCAGGTGCGGCTTCAAGCGTAGGTGACAAACAGCTGGCGAACCTCTCCTCGAACTTCAGCCGTCCGCTCCTTGTAGTAAAAGAGCGCTCTTCTAGGGTCCAAAGTACGGAGACTATATTCGCCCTCCGAGGTGTGACTGAGGTTGAACACCGGCAGGGTCAACACCTGGTTAAGGTGAAACTGAGACACCACCTTCGGAAGGAATGTCGGGTGAGGGCATTGGACAACCTTGTCCCTGTGGAAGACCAGACAGGGAGACTCGATGGAAAGCACCTGGAGCTCTCCCATCCTTCTGGCTGATGTGATACCCACCAAGAAGGCGGGTCTTCCACAACAGTTGAGAGATGTCACACCTGTGCATAGGTTCGAATGGCCTGCCCATGAGCTTAATCAGTACCAGCAGTAGATGCCACGGAGGTGGAGGTTCTCGCACTGGAGGGGATATGTGATCAAGGCCTTTGAAAAAGTGCCCGACCACCTTCTCCTGTGCCACCGACTGCTTCCCGGCCCGTGTCCAGTAAGCAGAGATGGGTACCAGGTGCACCTTAAGGGCTGTCGACTGACCCCTAGCCGAGAAAGGGACCACAGGTAGTCCAGAATGCTGGCCAAGGAACAGGAGGAAGGGTCCAACCCCTTATCCTGACACCAAATGGAGAATCTCTTCCATTTGAAGGCATAGCATTTTCTGGTTGACTCCTTACAGGATGCCTCAACAACGCTGAGGACCTCGTTGGAAAGACCCAAGGCCTGGAACTCTAGCCGCTCAGGAACCAGGCCGTCAGGTGCAGGGATTGAAGGTCCAGTGGAGTACCTTCCCCTGGTTGACTGAGATCAGGTCCGGGCAGGCTGGAAGCCGCCTTGGGAGCCTGGAGCTGAGGCTGAGGAGATCTGGATACCAGAACTGTCGGGGCCAGTCTGGGGCTACCAGAATCACCTGCGCCTTGTCCTTCCTCACCTTGAGAAGCATCTTGTGGATCAAGGGAAATGGGGGAAAGGCGCAGAAGAGGCCTGGGGTCCACGGCCTCAAGAAGGCATCCCGCTGCAGTAAGCCCTGCTGAGGGGGGTGGGCATGAAACAGCCTCAGCTTCGCATTCTCCCTGGAGGCAAACAAGTCCACCTGAGGTGTGCCCCAGTGGGAGAAGAGATTGTGTACTACCTCCGGCAGGAGTGACCACTTGTGAGATGCAGCCCTATCCAGCTTAGGGTATCGGCCAGAGTGTTGGAGGCTCCTGCCACATGGATGGCTAAGAGATCTGCCTCTAGACTGCTCACGGGGGACCAAGTGTGGAGAGCTTCCTTGCACAGGGGCAGGAAGCATGTCCCACCCTGGCGGTTTAGGTAGTACATGGTTGTGGTATTGTCCATCTGGACCTGGGCCACTTGACTCCATACAAACGGAGCGAAGGTGGTGAGGGCTAGTCGGACCGCAGGAAGCTCTAGCAGGTTGATGTGGCATCGGGACTCCCGAAGGGACCAGAGGTTGTGCGCTCTGTGCTCCCCCAAATGGGCACCCCAACCCATCAGAGAGGCGTCAGTCGTTAGAGTGACCGTCGGCTCAGGGTGGACAAACGGGATGCCCTCCTGCAGATGAGCTGGAACAATCCACCACTGGAAAGCGTTCCACATCTCCTGAGTCACTGCCACTGGCTGGTCCAGAGGACCGGAGCGCTGTGACCATTGGCCGGCCAGTCCCCACTGAAGGGGACGCATGTGCCAACGGGCCCAATGGACCATGCTGGTGCAGGCAGCCATGAGGCCCAGGAGGTGCAGGAAGTCCTGGGCAGGGTGCGATTGCCCAACCAGAAATGACTGGGCAAAGGAGGAAAGAACCTCGGCGCTGTCCGCCGGGAGCAGTGCTCTGGCTCGAAGAGAGTCGAGCTGTGCCCCGATGAATTGAATCACCTGCATTGGCACGAATTCCGATTTGGCCTCGTTGATGAGGAAACCAATCTGAGAGCAGACCTGAAGGGCCAGATCCCTGGACTGCTCCACCTCCGGCCTGGTGGGGGCTGCAATCAGCCAGTCGTCCAGGTAAGGGTACACCTGGACCCTTCGGCACTGCAGGAATGCTGTCACCACTGCCATGCATTCGGTGAAGACCCTGAGAGCTGGAGAGAGGCCGAAGGGCATGGCCCGGAACTCATAAAGGGACCGCTCTGCTCTGAAGCGGAGGAATCGCTGATGAGACGGACGGATTGGGACGTGAAAGAATGCATCCTGGAGGTTCAGAGAGCAGAACCACATGCCTCATTCCAGGGATGGAATGATCTGTGCCAGAGTGACCATCCTGAAGGTTCGAGACCATAGGAACCTCTTCAGGTTTTGTAGGTCTAGAATGGGGCACCAGCCCCCCCACCGTCCGTTTTGGGACCAGGAAATACCTGGACACAAACCCTGAGTCTGGTGGAGGATCCGCCACCTCCCTGATCATCTCCTTTTGGAGAAGCAGGGCAATGTGAGCTCGATGAGCCGACAGAGAGGCTGCGAACCCCGCAGACCCCCGTGGGGCGACAGCTCAATAGGGTGGGACCTGCTTGAATTCCAGAGGCAGACCCTTTCCTACCACTTCCAACACCCAGCGGTCCATGATGATAGTGGACCAGGTGGAAAGGAAGTGTCGGAGCCGTCCCCCAATGGGGGTACCCCGAGGGGAGTGACAAGGCTGGGGGTGACACCCCTCAACCCGTTACTGGGCAGGCTTGGAGGAAGGACCAGCCGAGGGACCTCCTGGGCCTTTTCCTCCCAGCTTCCTGCTGGAGGAAGCTGCAGGCTTGGCTTTGGGGCACCAAGTGCGAGCCTGCTGGCCCTCATGTTGGTGTTGCTGGGCCAGACGTGCCACAGGGGCAGAAGGCTGAAAGGGCTTACACTGCTGCTGGCGGCCTTTGTCCTTCTGAGCAGACGTGACCGAGTCAAAGGTGGCATTGGACTTCTTGATCCTCTGCAAATGACCCTCCACCCCAGGACCGAACAAGTCAGTACCCAGTAGGGGTATGTCTGCCAGCTTGTGCTGGGTATCTGCTGTGAAGGTACAGCCAAGCTCTGCGGTGCATGGCCACTGTGGCCACTACTGACCGGGCACAAGAGTCACCAATGTCAAGAGCAGTTTGGAGCAGCTGCTTTGCCACCCACTGCCCTTCCCTGATCCCGCACCTGCTTGACCGTAGTCTGGAGGTCAGCCAGGAAATGAGGAATCACCTCATCCAGGGAGCCCAAAAGGGCATGGGAAAAGTGTGCCATCAGTACAGCTGAACTGCCTGATGAAGGCCTAAGGAGGACGCAGCGTAGACTTTTGGCCCGGCGTAGTCCAGCTTCTTGGACTCTTTATCGGGAGGCTTGTCCACATCTCTAGCATTTCCGGAACGCCGGAAAACACTATCGTCACAAGCCCCTCCACAGAAGGGTGCTCCGAAAATCCGGAGAGTGAGCCGGTGGGGACTGTATACATCCTGGCCAAAGAAGCAGGACAAGAAGCTGGCCGCTGCCATAACTCCAGAGCTGGGCCAACAATGGCTTCAGCCACTGGAAAGGCCTCCGTGGGAGAATCCCCTCGGTCAAGTATCTCCATGAGGTGATACTTGGCCCTCTTTGACACCGGTTCGAGCTTCATCCCAGTAGACTCTGAGATGAGCTGAAGCATTCCCATGAACGAGGATAGGCTCTTGTCCACTGACTGTCCCCAAGTGGACTCTAGGTCGAGGGGTGTGGAGAACAGGAAAGAGTCATCATCAGACTCCGAGGAGTCTGCAAACAGCTGCTGAGGGCCTGAGCCACCCTCCACCTGTTGAGGCTGATCAGGAGTGAGGGTGACTGACAACCGATGGGGCAACCCCTGACCCGACCGAGAATCCTGGTTGGAGCCCCAGTTTTAGGTTGTGGAGGCGGGGGTTCCACCACAATGGATGGTGCAGCTGGTTTCAGCTGAACAACCGGCGCCGGCTTCAGCTCCTCAATGACCATGAGGGGTTGTTTCAGCCGCTCAGGTGACAGCCACTTAATGGCCGGGGAAGGCGATGGGGTCGGCTTGTTCCCAGTCAGAAGGAGCTGCTGCCACATCAAGTCCTCGTAGCGCCGACGCAATTTGCGCCGGAGCCTATCCTCAGAGGAGGACGAAGACAAGGATAAGCGGCACTGTCGCTTCCCTCAGTGCTGAGACCGAGTCCGCCGATGTTGGCAGGATCGGCTGGACCAAGAAGAGGTCCAAGACCGAAACCGAGACCTTCGGTGTTTTGGAGGGTGGGTCTGGGAGGGAGCGGGGGAAGCCCATTCCTCCCTCGGCTTGGGAACCTTAACCAGGGACTCCGGTACAGGAGGCACAGGCAAGTCCTCGGTTTCCACCGGGGGAATCGGTGAAGAAGGGTTGTCGGCTTCTCCAGTTGACAGCCCGTCCGATGGGTTGAGAAAAATGTCAACTGCGTCGACGGCTGTCTAGGCCGGCTGACCTGACAGGGACACCATGAAGCCAGCGGTCTTAGTCGCAACCTCGACTGAAGCCGAGTGTCGACTATCTGGGGAAGGGGACCTTTCCCGCTCCCACGAACGTTGATGGTGGGACTTACCCTATGAGACCTTCTTCTTGGACCGAGATGAATGTCCCGATGGACCCTCACCTTTTGTAGAGAGGGACTGACAAAGCTCCTTAAAAGAAGCCGTGTAGAAGGAGCCCAAGGACAGTGGGATAAATGGTGCAACCAAGGAAGAAGAAGATGCAGCCAGAGCCACCTCCTCCTTGAGGGCAATCATCTGCTCAAGTTGCTCAGCTGAGCCCGCCGCCGCAGACACCACCCAAAGGGCCTTCTTTCACTTCACCAGAGGAATACGTCTCTCGGGGCACCCAAGTTGAAGTGTGGCAGCACGGTCTTTGAGGGCGTTGACCGAAAAAGGACTTGCACAATCGCAGGCCTGCAGATCATGCCCAGCCCAGGCAAACGACGCGGAGTTGGATCGGTCCGACATCTTTCTGCCCACAACGGCACCGGCCGAAATCTGGGAGTCGATTTGTCCATTGCTGCCGTGAAGGAAGAAACAGACCAAAGTTTAGAAAATTTAAGAATAAGTTTTGGTTTAACCGACGAGTTTGGATCCAGGCCTAAAACGCAGGGCGCTAAGGAGGGAACCTGAGCTTCCAAGCGGTATGGAAGATCTGGCGTCATGGGGCGGAGCAGACGTTTATCACCCGGTGGGTGGGAGGAGGAGCCAGCTTGAAGACCTTCCAGCAAGATTTAAAGCAGCAAGGAACCTGCCAAGAAGTGTGGATTATATAACATATCCATGTCTCTAGAAATGCCTTTTTTGGATGTAGAAAAGCAGGATGAAGCAGCTTGTCCACAGCCCAGAAAAGCATAGCTGGTCAGTTCTTCCCAGAAGCATTCTCCCTGGATAGGAACACTGCCTTCTTATGATTCATTGCTCCCAGTATACACTATAGTGTGTACGCAGGGAAGTCAGTCCTCCACCAGCAGCTCTCCAAACTCCGACCCTTGATCTTCAGTGCCTTGAGCTCCCCATCAAACCACGCGGACCTCAAGTGAGGAGATCTGGGTTGTGCATGGACTGGTGCAAGGGAGTCGAGTGCCCCAGCCTCATTGCCTCCACAGCAGCTCACTGAAGTTGTAGCACTTGTCTCCTGTATACTGCAAACAGTGAATCCTGGGCCTTTCTAAGCAAAATCAAGCCATAATTGGCATGCCGCAAACAAATGCTAATAGCACAAAAACCATAAGTCAAGTATGAGTGGCAAAATTGTTCAGCATAAATTTACCTTTCCAGTGGTGGTATGCAAGGAATAATAGGTAATTTAGTTTTATTTCTGTGCTGTTCGAAACAGCAAAACAAAACATTTTTTCCACTAAAAAATGCACCATAAGCCTTTTTTTGTTGGGAAATATGTAACATAGCAACACCAAATTAAGCATCCAGACATTAGAACTAATTGTAATCATTTGTTTGTAAAAAAAAAAAAACAAACAAAAAAAACAGCTATTTCTGTAGTATTACCTATAATATAATATCATTTTTCCCATTTGAGTCAAGGTGTGTTGGTGAGGCTTGAAGGACAAATCTGAATCATACACACCATACCATAAACAGATGCATATAACTCCTAAAGTATACATGATACACACAACACATCAGTGGCGAAGTTGTTCCACACAAATTTGCCTTTCCAACGGTGCTATGCAATCAACTGTGCTTAATTTGGTTTTTGTTTTATACTTACTGAGATACCGAGAATGTGTGTTTTTTTCAAAGTGCTTAGGTGGTTCTAGATGGGCAAAATGTTACATAGAAACATAGAGTTTGATGGCAGATAAGGACCGCTAGGCCCATCTAGTCTGCCCATTTCCCTACCTACAGGATAGGCCGCAGATCCTAGTTAACCAACAGCCTATTTCATCCTACCCCCCACAAGAATTGCCTTATGTCTGTCCCATGCATTCTTGAATTCTCCCACAGTTTTTAGACCACAACCTCCTCAGGAAGGCTGTTCCATCCACTACCCTCTCTGTGAAATAATACTTCCTCACATTGCCCCTGAACACCTTCCTTCTATCTTTAAATTGTATTCCTTGTTCTTGCAAGTCTCTTTTTCTGAAAGATGCTACCTCTTGGACTTTGTTGATTCCACTGAGGTACTTAAAAGTTTCTATCATGTCCCCCCTCTCCCTTCTTTCCTCAAGGGTATACATATTAAGCTCCTTTAGTCTCTCCTCATACGGCTTCTCTTGCAGACCCTGCACCATTTTAGTTGTCCTCCTCTGGACTGCCTCTATCCTATGTCTTTGCGGAGATGGGGTCTCCAGAACTGGACACAGTACTCCAGATGGGGTCTCACCAACTGTCTGTACAGAGGGATAACAACTTCCTGTTTTCTGCTGATGATGCCTCTCCCTATACATCCCAGTATACTCCCAGCCCTCCCTACTGCCTTCTCACATTGCTTGCTAACCTTAAGGTCATCTGATATGATTACCCCAGGTCCCTTTCCTTTTTGTTGTTGTTACTACCTCCCCACCCATTGTGTATTCTTCCCTGGTTCTTGTTTCCCAGGTGCATTATTTTGCACTTCTTTGCATTGAATCCTAGCTGCCATACTTCTGACCATTCCTCCAACCTTGCCAAGTCCCTTTTCATCCTTTCCACGCCTCCTTGTGTATCAACCCTGTTGCAGATCTTTGTGTCATCTGCAAAAAAGCATACTTTTCCTTCCAGTCCCTCTGCAATGTCACTGATGAAGACATTAAAAAGGACTGGACCCAATACTGAACCCTGCGGTACCCCACTAATAACCCCCTTTCTTCAGAGTGGACTCCATTTACAATTACCTTCTGTGTCCTGTTGTCCAGCCAATGTTTTACCCAGGCTACCACCCTGGGTCCCACTCCCAGGCTGGTTAATTTGACTATTAATCTTTTGTGTGGGACTGTGTCAAATGCCTTGCTAAAGTCTAGGTAGGCCATGTCCACAGCCCCTCCCTGGTCTACTACTTTGGTCACCCAGTCAAAGAAATCTATTAGATTCGTCTGACATGACCTTCCCACTGTGAACCCATGCTGCCTTGGGTAATGTGCTCCACTGGCCTCCAGGCACTCAACTATTCTTTCCTTCAGAAGTGACTCCATCACTTTCCCTACCACAGAGGTCAGACTGACAGGTCTGTAGTTTCCTGCCCCTGTCTTGGTCCCACTTTTGTGAAGGGGAATCACATCCACCTTAGTCCAGTCCTCGGGTACCACTCCATCCTGCCATGATTTATTAAAAAGAGTAGCCAGTGGTTTCACTAGTTTCTCCCTTAATTCTTTTAGAATTCTGGGGTGAATTCCATCAGGACCCATTGCTTTGTCCACCTTCAGTTTTAGGAGTTCTTGTAGAACCCTTTCTTCTGTGAAAGGACTGGGATCGATCCCCTATCAAGAGTGCTTCGGTTAGTTGGATTAGGCACTTCCCCCTCCTCTTTTGTGAATACTGAGCAGAAATATTCATTCAGTATTCCTGCTTTTTCACTGTCCCCCTCTGCCCACCCACCGTTCATTCTATTCAGCCTCACTATCCCTCCCTTTGTCTTTCTACGCTCGCTGATGTACCTATAAAAGGTTTTATCCCCCTTCTTATCTGAGTTGGCTATATTTTCCTCAGTTTGGGCCTTTGCTATTCTGACTTTCCTCCCTGCTTCCTTCTGCTTTAACTGGTACAGCTCTCTGTCCTGCTCCTTCTGTGTTTCCTTATACTTCCGGAATGCTATCTTTTTTTTCCTGACTTTCACAGCCACCTCTTTTGAGAACCATAGTGGCTTTTTCTTTCATTTTGATTTGTTTATTTGCTTCACACAAAGGCTTGTTGCCTCTGTGATGGCAGTTTTGATAATTCCCCATTGTTGCTCCACACCTCCTTCTAGCCTGTTTGCTAGTGCTTTTCTGAGGCACTCTCCCATCTTGCCAAAGTCAGCCCTCCTAAAGTCCAGTACCTTCACTTTTGTATGGCTTGACTCTGTAACTGAGTTTAACATGAACCACACTGTTTGACGGTCACTTGTCCCCAGATGGCAACACACTTCTAGATCTGAGATCCTCTCACTGCTCCCGTTTGAGAGTACGAGGTCTAGGATTGCTCCCTCATGAGTGGGTTCCGAAACTAGCTGTCTAATGCCTTCTACCTGTAGGGCATCAAGAATGGCCCTGCTCTTGGATGTGGCTGCAGCAAATGTGCTCCAGTTAACATCTGGCATATCAGTTAACATCTGGCATATTCAGGTCTCCCATCAACAGTATCTCCCCTTTCTCTGCCATTCTAAGAATGCCTTCTATCATATCCTTGTCCATTCCTTCCCCCTGACATGGGGGTCTGTACACAACCCCTGTGCGGATTGTGGTGCCCTTTCCAGTCTCCAAGGTGACCCACAGTGCCTCCTCTCCTCCCTGTTTACTCTTTTGTTCAGTTGCTTTATCCCTTCCTTTACATAGAGAGCTAATCCTTCCCTCTTCTCCCTGCCTGTCTCTCCTGTAGGTTATGTACCCTGGTATGTTAACATCCCAGTCATGGTTCTCTGTGTACCATGTTTCTGTGACTGCTACGATATCCAGGCATCCTCTTCCATTAAGGCCATCAGCTCAGGGAGCTTGTTGCCCAGACTACGGCATTGGTACTCATTACTCTCCATTTCTGATGGCCTTACTCCCTTTGCCCCATCCCTGTCCTTCTTGCCTTTGTCACTTTCTCCATTTACCCAGCCCTTCTCCCTATCGACACCTCTATGGTGGTGTTTGCACTTGCCACTACCGTGATTATTTGGGGGCTAGTTTTCCTGCTCCTTTCCAGTGCCTCCCCTTGGCTAGTTTAAAAGCTTGCCAATGAAGCATTTAAACCTATCACCTAGGATCCTGGTTCCCTCCTGGACAGATGCAGCCCATCATGCCAGTATAGGCTTGCATCACTCCAGGTGGACCCCCAGTCCCCATGAAGCCAAATCCCTAGAGCTCCACACCAGTTTTCAACCACTGATTGAATCCCATGAGTGCGGAACACCCTAGCCTCTCCTATGCAATAGATGGGTAGCACTCCTAGAAGGTTACCGTGTGCGCTACTTGACTAAGAGACCCTCCCAATTCCACAAACTCTTCCTGCACTTTCTAATCCCTTTCTTAGCCAGGTCATTTGTCCTAGGTGGACACGACATCCAGCTCCCCTCTCCTGTGCAGCTGCTCCGCAATCCTGAGGATTCAGCTCCGTCCCTCCAAGCCATGGTACCAGGCAGGCACCTTACCTCCCTCTCCCCTTCCTCCCCCAGTTCTACCTTCCTAACAATGGAGTCCCCCACCAGGAGTTGTTTCCTTCCCCTGCAGGGTCCCCTGCCACCCTCCTGTGGGTCTCCTTTGTGGAGGTTCCCAGCATCCTCCTTGGTCTCCACTGTGGGTGCCTCCATAGAGGAACCACACTTTGCCACAATGGCATAGGAATTGTGGAGAGGTACAACTGGAGGGATGCGCCTCATTTTCCACCACCCTCACCCTCCCTGAGCCCACTGTGGTCCAACCGCTCCTCTTTCTTGGCAATCTCTGAGGCAACAGCAGTGGCACTGGTGGTCCCTGGATGGAAGAGGAGGTCCCACAAATCCTGGCCAACTCAGCCTGGAGATGAGCAACCTCCTCCCTCAGCCCAGAGTGGTGCCTGCAGATGGGACAAAATTTTGTACAAATTTTGAACAATTTATGAACAAATGTGAATAACTCCTAACGTGAACATAATACACACAAACTGTCAGTGGCAACATTCTTCAGCACAACATTACCTTTCTAATGGTACTATGCACTCAATTCTAATCAATTCTGCTGGCAAGTAATATTAAAACATGTGAGTGACGTCTCTCCAGATGTTTCTAGGGCACACAGGAAGTCTGCAGGTGACTTCTATAGGTGTTCTGGGACACACTGCAGTAGATTTGCTGACGCCTACTGGTGTTTCTAGGAGGCAATGAGTTAAAGGTGGCGACTGCATCACCCACACCCCTCCTGCATGCACGGCCCACACTAGATAGGTCAACTACCACCAGAAAACCCTCCGGGGTCAAACCCCTTAAAGGGCAGCAGCTTACCATCTCTGCATAGGGAGGGATCTCGGGGGGGGGCCTGAACCAGAACTCCATTGTGCAATGATCAGACCAAATGACCTGATCAGTCTTGAGGTGGTCAATCTCAAGCCCCAGTGAGAAAACCAAGTCCAACATGTGACCACCCTGGTGGGTCTCGGTAGTAACTAATTGCGACAGGTCCAGAGAGGTCATCTTCTGTAAGAAGTGATAACCCAACCTAGATGATTCGTCGTCAGCCCAAACATTGCAGTTTCCCAGAACTTAACATCTGGTGGCCTCCGATATTTCACCGACAACAAAATCAGTTACTTCCTGCAGGAACTCTCCTGCCATCCCAGGTGGGCATTAAATCAGGATAATCCTGCAACCTGCGTCCAGACCGACACAGATGACCACACATTCAAAAGAACTTGGTGCTCCCACTGGGTGCTCGGTGAAGCCTAACTCAGATCTAAAACAGATGGCCACACCCCCACCCCTGCATTCCACTCTAGGGCAGTGTACAACGGAGTACCTGGGGGGGAAGGGTGGCCTCTAAAACCAGGCCAGCATTGTCCCCCAACAGGTCTCCATAATGCAAGCCAAACTGACCAACAAAACCAGATCCGCAATAATTGTGATCTTATTTCTGATCAACCTGGCATTGCATAGCACCACCCTCAGGGGACTGGTGGACAGTGCAGCCCTTTTGGCTGCCTGCCCACTCTATCTCATGGAAACCCTAGGAATGGGAACCAAACATGTCTGGCATCTCTCAAGGACCCATTGAACCCCAGGGCGCCTTCTATACGCGACCACCTCTATCCTGCCCCCTCTGACATGCACAGAGCACCCCGCCAGCTTACGAACCGTACGGCACCTCCGATCCCAACCTCCCAGCAGCGACATGCTATAGTGTTAGATACCAGGAGGGCGGTAAAGGGCCGCATGTAACAGAGCTGAGAAGCCCCATACACAATTCTAGCCTGCCCTTGTTCACCAGACACCCCCAGACACATATCGAATAGCCAAATAAATAGTAAACCACACTCAACAACTCATACACTACCTGTTTAAACCCTCAACCACACACACACACACACACACACACACACACACACACACACACACACCCAACACCCTTACCCAAAAATAAAATATTAACACCACCAGGAAGAATACACACAATTAGCATGTGCTGCAATTAATACAAACAGAACAATATAACAACAGGAAGTTAAGGATTAAATAAAAAGTGTCCCATCCAATAGGATTCCAAGCCCCTAAGGGCTAATAACTGTCAAAATGTGTGGCAAGAGTTTATGTGCTCACACCACCAAAATTCCTTATGTCTGATCTGCACAGTTCTTTGGTAAAGCTGCAATTAACAGGGAGCTCCTCCAGGCAGGGCTTCAGATAAGACTTTTTGGGATGAGTGCTGTACTCCTCATTTTGAAAGTGAGGTGAGTAAAACCAAATTCAGATGCGTACAAATGTTTAGATGGAGTGGGGTGAGGAGTACATTTTTTAGAACAATGTTTTTTTCTAGATAACTGATCAAGTGCCAACAATATTCCAGATAATGTCAGGTAGGAGTAATTTATTCACCAGTTTTAAAATATAACGAGTAAAACAAAATTGGAATGGGTACAAGTACTCTAAATCTGGAAGAAAAATGTTCCTTTTGAATCACCAATACGTTATGAAGCACTGGTCTTTGGCGTGTGGAGTATTTACAAATTATGGATGAGTACTGGTACTCATTCAAAAATTATTCTGAAGAGTACTTCCTAAAATGAAGTGAGTAAAATAGGTCGGTACTCCCCTTATCTGGAGCCCTGCCTCCAGGAGCACAATCCAAACAATGGCACCTCTCTCACCAGAGCATTTAATTTAAACCTGACTTAAGCATTTTAGAACAAATGCAAGCACTCACCCCCAAAGACAAACAGGAGCCAAAATGAACCAGGACAAGATCTCACCTGAGTCCTCCACATTAGCAATCACAGTACTGGTGCCCATACCTGAAGATGGACAATAAGTTACTGGAGGGGGTGTAGCACAGGGCAACAAAGATGATTCAGGGACTAGGGGATATACCCTACATGGGCAGGTTGAGGGAGCTGAACACGTACTCACTGGAGGAGAAGAGAGACAGTGGGGATATGACTGAGTCACTTTTGTTTCCCATTTTGGTTGTTTTTTTTCCCTCATCTCGCTGCTGCATCACCATTTGGAATTGGAGTCTGAAATTTTCAGGAAACAGGTTTTCCAAAACAACAAGCCAGTGTTGGTCTGGTGAAAAAATATTAATCCGTTCTAAAGGTAATCAGTTTTGAAATGTTGGGTTCTGTGCATGCTCAGGTCAGTCTTCTGGATAGCTGTTCAGTTGCAGAAAGGGACATGGGCTCACGAAAAGGGATTCTGACACATCACAAAGAGGGATTTGTTAAATCCCCTTTTGTGAGAAACATATTCCCTTTTCATGAGCCAGCATCTTGTTTTCATTTTTCTGACTAAACAAAACATTATAACTTGCCCCAGGGATGTCTTCTGTAGACACCCATAGAAACGTAGACTTTGACAGCAGATAAGGACTGCTTGGCCCACCTAGTCTGCCCATTTCACTATCTACTGGATAAGCTGCAGATCCTAGATAACCAGCAGCATATTTCTTCCTACTCCCCACAAGAATTGCCTTATGTCTGTCCCATGCATTCTTGAATTCTCCAACAGTTTTAGACCCCACAACCTCCTTAGGAAGGTGGTTCCATGCATCCATGACCCTCTCTGTGAAAAAATACTTCCTCACATTGCCCCCAAGCCATCACTCCTCCATCTTCAAATTGTGTCCCATTGTTTTTGCACATCTCATTTTCTGAAACATGCTACCCTCTTGGACTTTGTTGATTCCACTGAGGTACTTGAAAGTTTCAATCATGCCCCCCCCCTTTCCTCAAGGGTATACATATTAAGTCCCTTTAGTCTCTCCTCATGTGGCTTCTCTTGCAGACCCTGTACCATTTTAGTTGCCCTCCTCTGGACTGCCTCCATCCTGTCTTTGTCCTTGTGGAGATGGGGTCTCCAGAGCTGGACACAGTAATCCAGATGGGGTCTCACCAACTGTCTGTACATAGGGATAACAACTTCCTGTTTTCTGCTGGTGATGCCTCTCCCTATACATCCCAGTATCCTCCCAACACTCCCTACTGCCTTCTCACATTGCTTGCTAACCTTGAGGTCATCTGATATGATTACCCCCAGGTCCCTTTCCATTTTTGTTGTTGTTACCACCTCCCCCCCTTTGTGTACTCTTCCCCTGGGTTTCTGTTTCCCGGTGCTTTATTTTGTACTATTTGCACTGAATCCAAGCTACCATACTTCACCATTCTCCAACCTGCCAAGTCCTTCTCATCCTTTCCACACCCCTTGTGTATAAACCCTGTTGCAGATCTTTGTGTCATCTGCAGAGAGACATACTTTTCCTTCCAGTCCCTCTGCAATGTCACTTATAAAGACATTAAAAAGGACTGAACCCTGCGGTACCCCACTAGTAACTCTCCTTTCTTCAGAGTGGACTCAGTTTACTATTACCTTCTGTGTCCCGTTGTCCAGCAAATGTTTTACCCAGGCTACCACCCTGGGACTCACTTCCAGGCTGGCTAATTTGTTTATTAATCTTTTGTGTGAGACTGTGTCAAATGTCTTTGTAAAGTCTAGGTAGGCCATGTACACAGACCCTCCCTGGTCTACTACTTTGGTCACCCAGTCAAAGAAATCAATTAGATTTGTCTGACATGACCTTCCCGCTGTGAATCCATGCTGCCTAGGGTTTTGTGCCCCACTGGTCTCAAGATACTCAACAATTCTTTCCTTCAGAAGTGATTCCATCATTTTCCCTACCATAGAATTCAAATTAACAGGTCTGTAGTTTCCTGCCTCTGTCTTGCTCCCACTTTTGTGAAGTGGAATCACATCTGCCCTTCTCCAGTCCTCAAGTACCATAGCACCCTCCCATGATTTGTTAAAAAGGGTAGTTAGTGGTGTCACTAGTTCTCCCCTTAATTCTTTTAGAATTCTGGGGTGAATCCCATCAGGCCCCATTGCTTTGTCCACCTTCAGTTTTAGGAGTTCTTTCAGAACCCTTTCTTCTGTGAAAGGACTGGGATTGACCCCCTATCGACAGTGCTTCTGTTAATTGGATTAGGTACCTCCCCCTCCTCCTCTTTTGTGAATACTGAGCAGAAGTATTCATTCGGTATCCCTGCTTTTTCACTGTCCCCCTCTGCCCATCCATCGTCCATTCTATTCAGCCTCACTATCCCTCCCTTTGTCTTTCTATGCTCCCTAATATACCTTCAAAAGTTTTTATCCCCTTCTTAACTGAATTGGCTATCTTTTCCTCAGCTTGGGCCTTTGCTATTCTGACTGCCTTCCCTGCTTCCTTTTGCCTTAACTGGTACAGTTCTCTGTCCTGCCCCTTCTGTGTTTCCTTATGCTTCCTAAATGCTATCTTTTTCTCCCTAACCTTCCCCGTCACCTCTTTTGAGAACCATAGTAGCTTTTTCTTTCATTTTGATTTGTTTCACACAAAGACTTGTTGCCTCTGTGATGGCAGTTTTGATGTTTCCCCATTGTGGCTCCACCCCTCCTTCTTGCCTTTTTGCTAGTGCTTTTCTAAGGCACTCTCCCATTTTGACAAAGTCAGCCCTCCTGAAATTCAGTACTCTCACTTTTGTATGGCTTGACTCTGTAGCTGAGTTTATCATGAACGACACTGTTTGGTGGTCACTTGTTCCCAGATGGCACCCACTTCTAGATCTGTGATCCTCTCACTGTCCCCATTTGAAAGTACGAGGTCTAAGATTGCTCCCTTCTGATTTGGTTCCAGCACTAGCTGTCTGGTGCACGCCCCCTGTAGGGCATTGAGAATGGCCCTGCTCTTCGATGTGGTTGCAGCAAAGGTGCTCCACAGTTAACATCTGGCATATTCCAGCCCCCCCATCAACAGTATCTCCCTTTCCTGTGCCATCCTAAGGCTGCCTTCTATCATATCCTTGTCCATTCCTTCCCCCTGAGATGGGTGTCTGTATACAACCCCTGTGCAGACTGTGGTGTCATTTCAAGTCTCTAAGGTGACCCACAGTGCCTCCTTACCTCCCTGTTTACTCTTTTATTCCATTGCTTTTATCCCTTCCCTTACATAGAGAGCTACTCCTCCCCCTCTTCTACCCTGTCTCTCCTGGAGGTTGTGTACCCTGGTATGTTAACATCCTAGTCATGGTTCTCTGTGTACCATGTTTCTGTGACTGCCACAATATCCAGGCATCCCTCTTCCATCAAAGCCACCAATTCAGGGAGCTTGTTGCTCAGACTACGGGCATTGGTACTCATTACCCTCCATTTTTTGATGGCCTTACCCCTTTTTGCCCCATCCCTGTCTTTAATGCCTTTGTCATTTTCTCCATTTACCCCTGCCCTTCTCCCTGTCAATGTCTTTATCTTGGTGTTTACCTCACTAACTCCCCTGATTTTTTTTTTGCGGGGGCGGCTATGATTTCCCTGCCCCTTTCCAGTGCCTCCCCCCTTGGCTTGTTTAAATGCTTGCCAATGAAGCATTTAAACCTATCACCTAGGATGCTGGTTCCCCTCCTGGACTGATGCAGACCATCGTGCCAATATAGGCTTGCATCACTCCAGGTGGACCTCCAGTCCCCAATGAAGCCAAACCCGAGCTCTGCACCAGTTTTTCAACCACTGATTGTATCCCATTGTGTGGAGCACCCTAGCCTCACTCATGCCATGGACAGGCCGCACCTCCAGGAAGGTTATCGTGCATGCTACTTGTCTAAGGCCCCTCCCCAACTCCACAAACTCCTCCTGCACTGTTCTGATCCCTTTCCCAGCCAGGTCATTTGTCCCTAGGTGGACAATGACATCCAGCTCCCTCCCCTGTGAAGCTGCTCCAGCGATCCTGAGGATTTGCTCCCTGTCCCTCCAAGCCATGGAGCCTGGCAGGCACCTTACCTCCTTCCCCCAGTTCTACCATCCTAACAATGGAGTCCCCCACTGGGAGTTGTTTCCTTCTCCTGTGGGGTTCCATGCCAGCCTCCTGTGGGTCTCCTCTGGGGAGGTTCCCAACATCCTCCTTGGTCTCCACTGTGGGTGCTTCTGTAGAGGAACCACACTCTGCCAGAGTAGCATACGAATTGTAGAGAGGTACAACTGGAGAGATTCACCTCTGTCCCACCACCCACACCCTCACTGAGCCCACTGTGGTCCAACCACTCCTGTTTCTTGGCAACCTCTGAGGCAACAGCGGTGGCCCTAGTGGTCCCTGGGTGGAAAAGGAGGTCCGCCAAATCCTGGCCAACTCAACCTGGTGATGAACAACCTCGCTCAGCCCAAAGAGGTGCCTGCAGATGGGACAACACTGCATCTTCCATAATGTCTCCTGGAAGACTGCTGCTCCACAGCTACTCCACTGCATCACTCCCATCATGATTTATTTCTGGTTCCTTAACTGTTGTTTTGAATAAATATCCTTTCTTCTGTTTATTTTATTTTTTTTATATATAATTTTTTTCCTCCCTACCTACTGCCTCCGTGCCCTTAAATCTCTTGATCTTCGTGTTCTGAGACAGAAAGTTCCTATACATTTCTCAGTAGTCTCCTTACTTGCTCAGAGTCTGACCTCCAGCAGCGGGGGCTTGGAGCTACTCTTTTCCTTCTAGGATGGTGAGACTTTTGTGGCTCTGTGATCACTCCCTTCCTGCTCCCAAACAGGAAGTTTCTGTTGTCAGTCAAATCCTGTGCCTATAAAAGTAGAACTGGCTAGGGGGGAGGGAATACAGTCCCAGTAGAGAAGAATAGTTCTAACAGCACCTCCTTCCTCTTGCTGTTCTCTGCCAGAAGCCATCGAGGGCAGTTTTTAAATCCTAAACACCTGGCTTCCTTCTGGTTAAACCACTCCCCCAACGTACTGCTCCTTCTACATTCCCAAGTATGGGTTTTGTCCTTGAGAATGTACTGCACACTTCAGTGCCTTTGGTTTAGTTTAGTTTAGTCAAAAAATGATAGTTTTTAAGTTTAAAAAATAAATTTTAGTGACTTGCTTTCAATCTCTTTTCGTAAGCAGTCAAAATCCCTACATGGCCCTACCTCACAAAAAGGGATTTGCTCATGAAAAGGGATTGGTTTGCAAAAAGGGATTTTGACAGCTAGCGAAAAGGGATTTTTAAAGGTTACTGTTTCTTTGCCACGTCACTGCAAAGAAGTGGTTAGGACTTTCGGCTTGAAATTTGCAGGGTGTGAAGGGGTTACCCAATGGATGGCAGCTCTTTTGGTCTGCTGAAAAAAATTAAATCGTCTCTATAGTTATAACATTCAAAAGTTTAGAAACTACAGATAGGATAACACTGTGGCAGATGTGGTACCTGTTGGCGCCTGTATATCGAAAACGGATTGAGATACGTATTTCTTGCTAAACACAGCAGTGTACTAAGCATGCATGCAGTTTTCCAAGCCATGATTACAACTGCAATGGAATTTTTTCCAATGTTCCTATGATTACTGAGATAAGGGTTACTTGGAATGTCTCTGGGCCTATACTGTCTTGCTATACTTATTGGTAGATGGGAGTGCAGGGCCCAGAGCGCCACACATGGATACCATTATGTAGTTATGTGACTGCAGGGCCCTTCATTATGCAGCAGTTGGAGATGAGAGTTCATTACAATGTCTTTACATGTATGGACAGATTGGAGGGCAGGAGCCATAAGGCCCTGTGCGCCCTCAAACATATAAGGGTAAGATGACACTTTCTCAAAAAATATGGAAATTCATTGCAAAACAATTTTGTTAAAACATCAGTTAGGGTTAAAGCAACAAAAGTAAGGAAATGAGGCACTAGAGTTTAGAGCCCTAACACCCCCCAACCCATACCACCCCCCCACCCCCATCATCCACACACCAGACGTCGGGATGTGCGTTGGGGTCTTTGGACCCAACTCTCACCCCATTCTCTTATACCGTACCATCCCAGCTTACTTAGACATGGAATGGGGTGAGAGTAAGGGCTGTTGACCCCAACGCACACCCCGTCTGTTGGCATGTGGAGGGTGGGGTGTTAGGGTTCGAAACCCTAATGCCTTATTTCCTTACTTTTGCTGCCTCAACCCTAACTGATGCTTTAATGAATTTTTCTGCAATGTTTTTTGTGTGCCAGTATAGTTAGGGTGAAACAGCACTTTTATGTTAAAATCGAAACTTTGAGTATTAATAACTTTGGAGCTGTTCAACAGATTTGCATAAAATCTAGTATGCATGCTTTCTAGAGGTAGGTCTCTTGACCTGCCAAATTGCATGGTTTCTGAGATATAAAGTGTTGAAAAAAACAGAAAAATCAGGCTTTCCTAACATTTCTTTGCTCACCTGTAACTCATGTATAACTTTATGTTGTGGTCTGAAATGTTCAGGATGTAAAGCCTTTGGGTAACAGATGTGCCTTTTGAAGGTTTGGTGAAAAAATATTAATCCTTTCTAAAGTTATGACATTTTTAATTTTCCAATTTTTTGCTACGAAAGATAGATTTTTCACTCAATAGGAGTACTGTGCGAAAAATAGCAGCTTAGTTTGGAACAACAGGACTACTGTGTGAACAATACGAGCTTCTTTTCACAAAGAATGCCGGTATTTTTCACACAGTTCACAGTCCTGTGATTGACTGAGCTGTGTTGCAGCCGCCAATTTTGTTTTGCAACTTAGCGAGGATGTTGAAGTACCAAAGGTTTTAAATACAAAAAAAAATTAGAAAACAGCTGAAGAAAACTTTCTGATTTTTTTAGTGTTTTAAGTTGGACCCAAAGAATTTTTTTTCTCAGATGTCAGCTTATACAGGGAACGGCTAGGAGTCTGTTCTCTGTATGAGAAGAGTGATATTTTCCTGAGTATTGTAGCCGCAGCTGGAAGTCGTGCTGCCAACTGCACAGTCAAGGAAGACTTGCTTTGTGCACACAATACATAGTATGTACTGGTCATACTGGGAGCCCACCCCAGCGTGCCCAAATGCATTATTTATTTATAAAAACCAGTGAAAAGAAAAAAAAACATCCCCTGAGGTATTTTCTTTGATGCAGAATCCCGCATCAAAATTTGCAATAATTTCTATGCAGGATCCTGCATCGAAGTACCGTAATGTGCCGCACAATGCTTTCGGACACAGGATGCCCAATCGCCCTGTCAGCATTGTGTGCACATTACTGCTGTTCTGGCACACTGGGAGCCCACCCTAGTGTGCCCAGATAACTTATGTTTTTCATTTCCAACACCTGGATGCCCACTCCCAGTGTCGGATGTTTCTCCCTTCCCCCACTGTTTTTCACTGCCAATGTGGGTGCCCAATCCCCCTGTTGACATCATGTATGCCCCCCAACTCAAGTGGCACAATGGGAGCACACCCCAGTGTGCCCAAATTGTTTTTATAATTACTGGTGAGACCCTTTAACAACCTGACTTCAGACACTGTGAAAACGCCGTAATAACCTGAAATCAAGTTATTACGGCGTTTCACAATCTCAAAGTCACTCTCGAGCTGTACTCTGTGCGAGACAGCTCAGGCGCTAACTCAGATTTTCCCAGCTGAAGCGCTTCGCTTACCAACTGCCTCCGTTCGAGTTGTTATTTAAAACCATCAGAAAACAATGTTGAACAAAATATCGCAATTTCAAGACGCCTTCTCGTAGGTCACCACAGCAACCGGAAGATTCGTGGCACCACAACACTTCCTGCTTGGTGCACTGCTAATCACAATTTAAACGAGCTCAATATTTTAAATTTCTCACTTTACAAAACAGTCTCTTAAATTTTAATTAATCTTTCACTCATCCACCATTTGACTGTGATCACCAGCGGATATCTACTAACGACTTTTCACGGACATTTGGACTCTGGTATCTTTTTTTCTCTATGAGAAAAGCGCTAGATAAGACTGCACCAGCAATTATAAAAAAAAGATAGGCAAGTGTGTTATGAGATATTTTTTTCATTAGTTTGTGTGATGACTGCATAAACCTCTCGAGCTTCGCTCTCGAGGTTTATGGGTCATCACACACCTTGGGTGTGAAAAAAATATTCATAACACAGACTTGCCTATCCATTATTCTCTATTTAATGTTTTCTTCTGTAAATAAAATCATCAATCGAAGTCTGTTTTATTTTATTTACCTGTAATGAAGAAAATGGTTCATCATTATCTCCCCCATCCCACCTCTGTGCACACACCTCCCTGCACCCCTCCCACCTATATTTACCCTCTGAAAGTCAGGATTGGTGATCTTCTCTGGACGAACACACCTTTACTCTTCAAAGCTGCACTGTGATCTGAGGAATCAAGGAAAGCATGTAAAAAAGAAAACTGTCCCCGATGTCTTTTCTTCGATGCAGAATCCTTCATCGAAATGTGTGCAAATTTTGATGCAGGATCCTGCATCAAAGTACTATATTGTGCCGCACAATGCTTTCCAACGCAAACCATTGTGTAGCACATTACAGTACTTCATTGCAGGATTTTGCATTGAAATTTGTGCACAATTCTACGCAGAATCCTGTACTGATCTAGTCTGCCCCGTTTCGACATCGGGTGCCCAATTCTTTGTCAATCATATTATCCCCCTCCATATTGTGGCACACTGGGAGCCCCCTGTGCTGATATATTTAATTATTTACACCTTTGAGACACCGAGATGCCCTCCTGGTGTTGACTGCTCCCCAAACCCACTTTTATTGCCGATGGGGGTGCCTAACCCCTTGTCGGCATGATGATCCCAACCCCCAAAATGTATGTAGCACAATGGGAGCCCACCCCAGAGTGACCAATTTTTTTTTTGAACCTGTGAAAAAGAAAAAAGTCCCCCATTGTCTTGAATGTACTGTAAAATCCTGCATCGAAATCTGTGGACATTTTGATGCAGGATCCTGTACTGCCAAGAGGGGTGCCAAATCCCTGTCAGCATCATGACCCCCCCCCAACTCTGGTGGCACACTGGGAGCCCACCCCAGTGTGCCCAATTATTATTTTTTTTTTTCATTTTAACCTGTGAAAAAGGAAAAACATCCCTCAGAGTTTTTTTTTATTTTATCCTGTGAAAAAGAAAAACATCCCTCAGAGTATTTATTTTATTTTATCCTGCAAAAACAAAAACTCCGAACTCCCCCATCCCCCCCTCCCTTGTTGCACCCACCTCCTTGAACCTCCCCACCCTTACTTAGCCTCCGAAGGTCGGGATCAGCGATCTTCTCTGGACCGGAACAGGTCTGCACTCTTCAAAGCCGAACTGCGATCTTAGGAATCAAGGTAAGCCATATAATGGGACTCAATGGGGGAGAGGTCAACTTATGTTGATCTCTCAGTCAATTTTAGGACTTTTTTCATCAGATTTTCAACATGGGGTTCTTGGATCCCCGCCTCATGAACAATCACACTGACATTTTGTTTCTCTGTCCCGAAAGGTGATTCTCGGGACTGATTCACAACACGACAGTGCCACTGTTCATGAGGTGAGGCCCCAAAAGCACTATGCTGCAATTTTGGTAAAAGAATTCCCAGAAATAACTGTGTTAACAGCACGTGTTGTGCAGTTTTTAGCACTCTTGTAACTTCACCAATTTTTTATATTTTCACTCCAGATTTTCAGCATTTTCATTTATTAACACCTCCTTATGAACAGTAAGCTGTCACTTTTCACATCCTGCCCAAAATCTGTTTTCACACCTGTGGTGCACAACGGCTTTGTCGCTGTGCAAAATCAACTTTTGGGATGGATTAACAAAATGACAGTGCCACTGTTCACGAGTGGAGGACCCATAATGCCCATGTTGAAAATGTGGTGAGAAAATTCCAAAAAATGACTGCATTACGGGCGTGCATTGCACGCTTTCTACACACACTTGCAACTTTGCCAATTGTTCATATTTTCACTCCAGATTTTCAACATTGCTGTTTATTTACACCATCTTATGAACAGAGCAGCTGCCATTTTCCACATCCTGTCCAGAATGTGATTTCGCTCCTATGGCACAGAATGATGCAGTAGCTGTGCAAAATAATTTTTTGGGATGGATTAACGAACTCACAGTTGCATGGTTTATGAGGGGAGGTCCCATAATGCCGATATTGAAACTTTGGTGAAGCAATTAGAAAAAGTAGCGCATTGCGAGCATGAGTTGAGCAGTTTTTACGCACACTCGTAACTTTGCAAGTGTTACCATTTTTCACAATGTTGTACTATCTGGATAGAGGGATGGGAGTAGAGGGTCCAAAGGGCCCTGGCTCCCACCGTAATATATGGATACTGTTGTACTATGTCAATGGAGGGACCCTGTACTCCCCACCGTGAATGTGGATACTGTTGTACTATCTGGATGGAGGGATGGAAGCACAGGGTCCAAGGACCCTGCACTCTGACCATGACATATAGACACTATTGTACTATATGGATCGTGGGATGGAGCAGGAAAATGAGGATACAATTATACTATCTGAAAAGGATGGGGAATTCTTTGCAAAAAAACTTTGTTAATGCATCAGTTAGGGTGGATACCACAGTGACAAAAGCAGGGAAATGAGGCATTAAGGTTTCCAACCCTAATGCCCAACCCCAAGGTTTCCACCCTTACCACCTCACCTCATCCCCCCACCCTCCACACACCAACAGGTATTAGTGTGCCATGGGGTCATAAGGCCTCTCACCCCATTATCCTGTACTGTAGCGTGTAAGTATGTTTAAACATGGAATGGGCTAAGAGTTGGGTCTTATGACCCCATGGCACACCCCAATGCCTGCTGGTGTGTGGAGGTTGGGGAGAGAGGGGTAAGGGAGGGTGGGAATCCTAGGGTTGTAAACCCTAACACCTTCATTTCCCTGCTTTTGTCGCTGTGGTATCCACCCTGATGCATTAATGAAGTTTTTGCAAGTATATATATATATATATATATATATATATATATATATACACACACACACACACACACACATATATATATACACACACATAGACAGACACACACACAAACATACATATATGTACATACACATTGCAAAAAAAACTCTGCTACTGCATCAGTTAGGGCTCCTATTACAGTGACAAAAATATGGAAATTCGATGTTAAAGCTCCCAACCCTACCACCCCACCCGCCACATGTCAGCAAACGTTGTAGTTTGCCTTGGGGTCATCAGCCCTAACTCTCACCCCATTCCATGAGTAAGGAAGTTGAGATGGCACAGTACAGGAGAATGAAATGAGACTAAGGGCCAACGACCCCAAGGCACACCCCGATGCCTGTTGGTGTGTGGATGGTGGGGGGTTGGGAACCAAGTTAGAAGACTTTGGTCAAAGGCAGTTAGTACGTGATTTGTGACTTGCAAAAGTGAGGAGATACTGGAGTGTTGCTTTCTGAAGCCTGATTGATGAGAAGAGAAGAGATTGTTAGTGGTGAGTTAATCTGACAATCTTGAATCCTGAAGCTTGGCTAAGGCTGGGAGAAGGGAGATAGGCCTGTAATTACCAGGCAAAAAGGGGTTACCACCTTTGTGGAGAGGGATTACGCAGGCTGTTTTCCAGGCCTGTGGGACCAAACCTGTGGAAAAAGATTAAGGATATGGCCGAGAGGTTTGGAAACAGCAGGAGCCGAGATCTGAAGGAGCTTACAGTGGATCCCATCTGAACTAGATTTGATGGTGTTCGGGGAGTGGAGGGCTTTGAGGACTTCTTGTTTGAGATGGGGGGAATTTTAGGTTACTGTTACAGTGGGGAGGTGGGGTGACCACGACATGAGGAGGGGGTCCAGGTGGCACAGCACAGGAAGTGAAGAATTTGTTGAGTGTGTCTGATGCACAGATATGGTCAGTGACAGGGTGGCCGTTGTTTGTGAATGCAGGGGCACTGGGCTGGGCTGGAGGGTAGAGCAGTGAATGAACAACTTTCCAGAATTTGGAGGGTTGAGTGTGAGAGTTGTGACCTGAAGTAATCTGCTTTGACTTGCCTGATGGCCTTGGGGCAGGCATTGTGGGGGGTGTTATAGGTTATGCCTGTTTTGAGGGGTTGGGTGGGATTTGAAGGCAGCCCAGGCTTTATCCTTGGCTTTGCATTTGGCTAGGATGGAAGCAGAGATGGATTGGTGGTGGCACTTCTAGACCCTGGACTTTTTCAAAGGGGCATGGAAGTCCCAGATGTTTGTGAAAATGTGCAGGAAACTGGAGAGCGCAAAGTCGACACTAGGTGCTGCGTACACCTGACGCCTATCGGCATGACCGAGGCTGGAGAGAAGAGATTCTGTGCCTAGAACATTTAGTGGGTGAGTAATTAGGTACTTGGGAGAAAATTTGGGCTTGTGAGTTTTCCTGATACAGTAAGTAAAATAATGATCACTTAGTATATTAGCAAGAGTTCCAGAATAGGTGAATCTGTGAATATGCATATAGTTGAAGGGTCCCAGTCGGTTTACTTTCTGTTACTGAATATAAATACTGACTGACGTTTGCATGCTTGAGAGCCTCATTTACCTAAATAGTGGCAGAAAGCAAAGAAAGAGAGACTTATTAAATGAAAAAGAAGCATGTTTACTCCTCTATTACCTTTAATACAAAATAAAGGACCCTGGCAGTATTTGTTCCAGAGAAGGCCTGTTTTTGGTATAAGTTAACATCCCTATTTAAAAAAAAAACAGGTTCATCAAAAGCAAACTGTAACCAAGGGAAAGACTTGAAATAAAACTACTGCAATGTTGTAACTTGTTTAAATACCTGAAAAAAAGCAAAAGGAAGGGTTCTCTGTTTTGTTTTCCTATGTCCCTTTCCTCCACCCTTCTAGGCCAGAACGGGGCCTACTTGTTGCTTGGAGGTGAATGAGCTCTCACTATAGGGGAGCCGTGCCCTCTTCAGATCTTATTTATAACAGCAAACCTGCCACTCATTGTGGAAATAGGTGGGATTGAGCACTTATTAAGTGCTTGTTACACATGCACGAGTCTATAACTATTGTACTTTCAAGACTGTACCACATGTGCTTATGTAGTCCTATGTAATAATAAAAGCTGATTATTATGGTGGGTCATTCTGACACATTTGTCTTAGGGATATTTAGTTATTTCCCTGTATTAGATAAGGGGTGGATCAGGTGACCATATCTTTTTGTATAAAAGCCCACCACTAGGGGCTAGAGGTTCAGATAGGGAGGTCAGTTGAACACCGAGCACTGGAGGAGAAAGACCTCATGAGTGTGCTTGAACAAGCGATGGCAGAGTGACTGATTTCAGGCTGAAGCTACAGTATGTAAATGAGCTCTTGCTCATAAGTGTTTAATCAAAGATCATAATCAATAAATAAATAAAATAGATAAAAGTGAAGCCACCATTTTCAAGTATGACAGACCTCATTTTTGCTTTTTCTATATACTCTATTATTTTGCAATTTTCTGAGTAAAATAAATTGATAAGCACATAATTGTCTTTTTATGCATCTAATTGTTGGTCTGTTGTATTATCCTTCACTCAGACCCATTCACATGCCACATGCTCAGCCCACAAGGAGTTTGCAGCATTCTCTGGGCTTTGAAATTCAACTCTATGTGACTCCACTGTCATGCCCACCAACTACCAATATAACCTCATACCAAATATAACCTTAACATGATTCTTTCTACAATACTCACTGGCTTTACTTCTTTCACTAAGCTTTCTGATATTATAGCCTACTTGTAATTCCATACTCCATCCCCTTCCAACTCTTTCTCTTATTCACAGCTGAAAAACATCCCATATAAAACACATTTTCTAGCCATCTATGATACTTACTGGTGGGAATGACTTCAATGTGATCCTTCTGCTCTGCAGTGTCTTCCACCTTCACATCAACAAATGGGAGTTTGCCATTCTTCTCTTCCTCCTTAACGTCAACAAAAGGAAGTTCCTCATCCCCCTCTTCCATCTTCACATCAACAAAAGGGAGTTTGTTATTCTTCTCTTCCTCCTTAATGTCAACAAAAGGGAGCTCACCATCCATCTCCTCTACCTTCACATCAACAAAAGGGAGTTTGCCATTCTTCTCTTCCTCCTTAATGTCAACAAAAGCAAGTTCCCCATCCCCCTCTTTCATCTTCACATCAACAAAAGGGAGTTTGTTATTCCTCTTTTCCTCCTTCATGACAACAAAAGGGAGCTCACCATCCATCTCCTCCACCTTCACAACAAGAAAAGGGAGTTTGTCATCCCTCTCTTCCTCCTTCACATCTACAGAAGGGAGCTCCTCATCTCCCTCTTCCTCCTTCACATCAATAAATGGGAGTTCTTCATCCCTCTCAGCCACCAGTAACATTTGCTTACTTGGGATGTTGTAGCCTGTACATAAAAAAAAAAAATCACAACAAAATACAAATGTTATTTATAATCAGAGCAACATCATTGTAAAAAAAGACATGTCCAACAAAATATGCTTTGTGCCAATTGTTGCTTATAGTTGAAAACTGACTGATGACGGTCCATAACCACAACACGTTTTATCGTAAAATTATGGATAAAAACAGCCACCTATAAAGCCAAATGACTAATTTTTATACTTGTATATTCCTATACCCGTTCCCTTCACACTTACATATTCCTACACCCCATTGTATTCATATTTACCTATTCCTGCACCCCTGTTCTCTCCATATTTACATATTCCTGCACCCCTGTTCTCTCCATACGTACATATTCCTGCATCCATTGTTCTCTCTCTCTCTCTCTACTTACATATTCCTGCACCCTGTTCTCTCTTTACTTATATATTGCAGCACCCCTCTTCTCTCCATATTTACATATCCCTGCACCCCTGTTCTCGCTATACTTTTACATTACTGAACCCCTTTTCTCTCCATACTAATAATGTATACTCCTACACCACTTTCTATCTATGCTTACATTTTCCTGCACTCTGTTCTCCATATTTACATATTCATGCACCCGTTCTCTCATTACTTATATATTATTGAACCCCCTCATCTCCCCACACTAATACTGTATATTAAATTCAATTCAAACTTCATTTTTATAGTGCCTTTCCAAACCAAGGCGCTGTACATAAAGCCATATGCAACAGTATAAATAAAGTTAAAAGGAACAATAAAGCAAGTTATCAATATTTTGGGAAGGTTAAATCAAACAAATACGTTTTTAACTCAATTTTAGACCTGTCAACGGCCAGGTATTCTCTCAACCGACGAGGCAGAGAATTCCACAGGGTTGGAGCCGAAAAGGAAAAAGCTCGAGAACCAGATGTCTTCAGTCGTACCCTGGGAATCTCCAGCAATCCCTCATCGGCGGAACGGAGAGGGCGGAGGGGCAGTAGGGTACAAGGAGATCTTGCAGGTAGCTGGGTCCCAGATCATGTAGGGCTTTAAAGGTTAGCAAACCAACCTTAAAGGTGATCTGCCACTGAACAGGCAGCCAGTGCAGTTTGCGGAGCACAGGCGTAATATGACTGGTCCTAGAAGTCCCAGTCAGAAGCCTAGCTGCTGCGTTCTGCACCAGCTGCAAGCGGCAGATATCAATCCCTGGTAGCCCTTGGTAGAGGGAATGGCAGTAATCAAGATGGGTGGTGACAAAGGAATGGACCAATGTTGAAAGATCATCCGGAGGAGCCAAGGGTTTCACCCGGGCGATATTCCTAAGATGATAAAAAGATGATTTAACGACTGCTGAAACCTGAGGCTTTAGAGTCAAACCATCATCGAAAATAATGCCCAGGTTTTGCACATGGTCTGAGGTAGCGAGCTGTATACCACCAAGTAACAAACCTGATGGTTGTCCAGCCCCCAAACCCGCCCTTGGATGACCTGGGTCCACTACCAGCACTTCAGTCTTATCTGGATTCAGTCTCAGTCAACTGGAACTCATCCAAGTTCTGATTTCAGCAAGGCAAATATTTAGCATGGGGAGTGCATCATTCTGTCTGGGCAGAAAGGACTTATACAGCTGAGTATCATCTGCATAGCAGTAAAAACTCAGACTGTATCACCTGACGATATCTCCCAATGGCAGCATGTACACTGCAAACAACATGGGGGCCAAAATGGAGCCCTGCGGCACCCCACAGAGCAGGGAGTGAGAACCAGAGAAATAAATTCCGGTGGTAACTCTCTGAGACCTGCCCATGAGGAAAGAATGGAACCATTTAAGGACTGTACCAGTCAGCCCACAAAAGAGGCTCAGGCGCTCCAGTAGCACACCATGGTCTACAGTGTCAAATGCAGCAGAGAAATCAAGAAGGACCAGAATGGTGCGAGCCTTTCGATCTCTAGCCATTAGGAGCTCATTTAATACCCGGACAAGAGCAGTCTCCATGCTATGCTTCTTCCTGAAACCAGGCTGGAGAGAATCATAGACATTGTGTGTTGTAAGATGATCATCCAATTGCAACGCAACCACCTTTTCAATAACCTTACCAACAAATGGCAGGTTAGAGGTAGACCAGTAGTTAGCTAGGCAGTCTGGATTCAAGGAGGATTTCTTAAGGATTGGTTGAATGACCGCCTCCTTGATGGGGTCAGGAAAGACCCCACTCTCCAAGGACTTCCAGACAATTTCAGCAAGGACTGGGCAGATAACATCTACACATCCCACTAAGAGGGGTGTAGGGCCCGGATCCAAACTACACCTGGTTGGGTGCAATGTTTGGATGGTCTTTACAATGTCCATGAATTCCGGCAGGTAAAAGTCTGACCAGACAGACCGAGTGCATGCCACCTCCTGTCGATCACTACAATCCCTCATAGGAGAGGCCAGACCAATGCCAGATCTGATGCTGGCAACCTTATCTGTAAAAAACTGAGCAAACTCCTCGCATCTTAGCTGAGAAAAAGATTCTCTGGGCTGGAGACAGACTGGATTGCACAATCTGTCACCAGTCCAGAAAAGCTGAGCTGGTCAATTTCACACAGCAGAAATTTCCCTGGACAGGAATTCTGCCTTCTTACGAGTGATTTCTGATTGATAGCTATCATAGTGTGCCATCAACCTAAGCCTGTCAGCATCATGGCTGGACCTACACCAGTCTCTCTTCATCCTTCGACCTACTCACCTCAACTCCTTCAAGGAGCCATCAAAACAAGGGCTCCTTGGGCGAAGGGTGAGAGGCTGAACTCGAACAGGAGCAATCTTGTTCAGAGCATCTCCCACAGCCTTATTATAGGCTGATACAAGATCATCTGGACTCATGCATTCACCTGACAGGCCCGATAGGTCCAGCACCACCGGTAGGTCACTGGGTTTAAACCCCCCTTAAAAGGTGGTACTGAACCATCTCCGTAGGGGCAGACCTATTGGGGGGGCCCTGAAGCTGAATCTTATGGTGTGATGGTCAGACCAGCTGACTGGTTCCACCCCCAGATCAGCTATCTCCATGTCCAAAAGGAAGATCAGATCCAGCAAATGACCCCCTACATGGGTCGAGGAGGTAACTACCTGTATAAGGCCCTGCATAGTCATCAGCTGGAGGAGATTTTGATCAACATGCGAGAGTTCTTCGTCGACCCAGGCATTGAAGTCCCCCAGCACTATCCATCTGGAGGACCTCAACACCATGTCGATGATGAAGTCTGCTATCTCCTGCAGGAATTATCCTCCATCTCCTGGTGGACGATAGAAGAGGAGAATCCCGCAGCCTACACCCTCTCCCAGGATATATTTGGAGGATCTGTTACTTTCCAATGGCACATCCACAAGGCCCAGTTCAGTTTTAAACATAATGGCCACACCCCTGCCCCTACGATCCAAACTTGGACAGTGCATCACCGAGAACCAGGCTGGAGTTGCTGAAGCCAATACAGGACCTGCATTTTCATCCAGCCAGGTTTCGGTAATGCAAGCCAGATCAGTTGTTCCAACAAGATCAGCTATGAGTTCATGGTGCACCGCCCAACCCAAAGGACTTACTCGAATTACAAATCCCTGAATCGTACTGCTTATATAAAACATCTGAATGTGGTGACACAGTCCCTTTCTTATTGTATGACGGTGGCCCTAGGCATAATAGAATCTTAGTGTTTGGAACACATAACAATTTAACATTCCTGGAGCAGTGCACACATTGGTACGTAGAAGGCACATTCAGCGCTTCCCCACCACTGTTCACACAGTTATATGTTATAATGGGGGAACGCTTTGGAAATGTGCAGCCAGCTATTTATGCATTACCACCAGGTAACTCAAGAGAATGTTACAAACGTCTGCTGTCTGGACTGAAAGCAATGTGTCCTAACCTGAACCCTGTTCTGGTCATGACTGACTTTGAGAAAGCTACAATAAATGCATTCAGGACTGTATTTCCTCAATCAGTTCAAGTTGGTTGTTTCTTCCATTTCACTCAGTGCATCTACCGGAAAATTCAAAGTGAAGGGCTAGCAGTAAAATATGCCCAGGACCCTGAATTTATATTTTAAGGCAAATATCTGCCAGCATTAGCTTTCTACCCCCAGAACAAGTCATTGCTAGATTTGAGGAAATATCAGATGAAGCAGCACACATTTTCCCAGAAGAATTACAGCCTATCGTGGACTATTTTGAGGACACGTGGGTGGGCAGAAGAAACAGAAGAGGGAATGGACGAAGACAACCATATTATGCAATGACACTGTGAATCGTAATAGCCCGTGTCAAATGAATGAACAAAAACAAATAATGTCATGGAGGCCTTTCACCGTGGGATGCAGAGTGTGCTTTGTATGTCGCACCCCACAGTGTGGAAATTTATAGATGGCCTCAGGGGTGTACAACGAAAAAGGGATTCTGAAGTGGAGCAGATTATAGCCGGTAACCCACCGAATGCATCACGGAGAGTATACCGGGATAATGTTGCACGTCTTGCCTGCATTTTAGAAAAGTGTTCAGACTGCATGACTGAGGAGTTTCTCCGCGGAGTTGCTCACAGCTTTGAATACTAAGGGAATAAATGAAAATGATTTTAAGAATTTAAAATAAAGTATTGATTTTAAACTTATGCGACCACTAGACTGAACTGAACTGCTACACTGGCTACACACACACTCACAGATGCTGGGAACCATGGCAACATACAAGATGTCATACACTGGAAACCACGGCTCCAGACACGACGTCATACACTGGTAACATGGCGCCTGTGAAACATAGCATTAACCCGGTAAGCGCTATTGTGATTCTATTGTTATTAAAATGCTGGAGCAGAAGCAAACTGTCATAGGTGGATAGTGTCATAGGGATGACTTGCCGCAGGAGTGTATAGTCGGGAGCGAAATGACGCGGTATGAAATCGCGGGAGCAAATTGTCGTGCTCCTGATGGACCCTTGGTCTCCTTCTGCTGACATTTTTTCTGTTTTCTTAGCTGTGATGAAAGGGGTGGGTCATTTGCTTTTTGGGAAAGAGCATTATACTGTAGTACAGTGGGATCTGAACTTAGAGATACACCAAGTGATACTGTAACTGGGTGGTGGCACCATACCAAGCTAACATATGCAGGTATCTGAAGTGTTGTGAAATCTGGTAGCAGTACAGGCTGAAGTCTGGGAAAGAACGAGTCTGTGACACCCACCTAAAGTACTGCATGGTGTTCTGCTATCTTTACATGAGGACCGATAGAGATAGGGTGGAGTCAGTCCACAGGAGGGCCACTAAGACGATTCAAGGAAATCAAGATACACCCTAAAAAGAAAGGCTGATGGACCATAAGATGTACTCAATGCAAACCAGGTGCAGGAGACAGAGCGTGAGAGGACATGATAGAAACATTCACATTTCTACAGGGGATATAAAAGTTGACAATTACCTGCAGTAACATGAAGAAGCTGGCAGGAGGCAGGTTAAATAAAAACATCAGGAAGTACCGTTTTATGCAGAGGGTAGTGGATGGCTGAAACAGATTGCCCAACTAAGCTATCTGTTCAAAATCAGTGGCAAATTTCAAGAATAATTGGAACAGACACATGGGTCTACTTGGGGTGGGGGGTGAGGATGAAGACGACGAGTGACCACTGGGGGACTCTTTCTCATCAGTTAGGCTATGATAAGGGCAGAACAGAGAGACAAAATGGCCTTCATCTGCTGTCAAGTTCTATAGTCATCTCCTGTGAAGTCCTTCTCTCTGATAACACAGAGTGTAACAAAATGAAAGCGGAAGGCTTTGCCCACAATGGTGGGGTTCAATAATGCTCGGGATGGACATAAGGGAATCTCATGGAAACGTGAGGTGAATGGGTTTTAGATCAAGTAGGCTCTGCAGTGATATTATAAGCAGAGAAAACTGGGCAGACTGCATAGGCCAACTGGTCCTGTCAGCATATTCTATGTTTTTATTGGTCTATGTACTTCACATACTGCATTTTTCAAAAAGGTACAGGAATATTATAATGGAGCCCCTAAGACACTCTTATCAATGTTTCTCCCAACATGCCATCAGACTTGAAGTTGTTAAAAGTAAGCCCATCCTCCTGAGACTAAAGATTCCTCCTCTGAGACTAGGTTGATCCTTACCTACTGAAACCATGGTTTCGTAGTTCTGCACCATCACTTCCCCTGTGCAGCTCCTTCTCCTGTTTGCTTAACATCTTCCATTTCTCTTCAGAAAAATCAAGAGCAACATCTTCAAAGGTTTCTGGTACCTGAAAGGCAGGAGACAAGTTTAATTGCTCTTGGTTTCACAACACACACTGAGAAATCTGCAACGTTTAAACAGGATGGGGGAGGGCAAAGTTAAGCTCCACAGTCTAAAAGACTAAGAGGCTTTGCTGCCACTCCCACAAGTGAAGACAGAAATTGTAATGTAGGGCAGACAAGGGTGAAAGTAGAGATGGAATAAGGACATAAGGAAGGGGGGACGTGGAGTCAGTCAAGTGAGGGGAGAGACCTAGCTAACAGAAGGCAGTCTGTCTGAACATCAGGCACCTCAGGAATAAAATGGTAGACCTACAGGCAATGGTGATGGAGGCCCAGCTGGTTGAAGCTTAGCTGGATGTAGTTATCACTATCAGCATGGAAATGTAGGTGACGCAACATCCCAGCTTAGACGTCACTGTTCCTATATATGCTCTATTTTGAAGGGACATGAAAAAGGGCAGGAGAAGGGGTTTTACGAGGCAGTATAGTGCAGAGGTTTAAGGCTTTGAGCTGCAAACCTGGAGACCAGGGTTTGAATCCCACAGCTCCCACTTGCATACTGTGTGACCCTGAGCAAGTCATTTAACTTCCGTGTGCTCCCAGGTCGCACCTGTAAACAAGCTTTCAGCTTAGTGCGTCTCTCCTTTTTAAAAAAATAAAATAAAAATAAAAAAGGGGGCTACACTATAAACTTAGGCCCGGATATTCAGAAAGGTTGCACCATGTGCAACCGCACTGATGTAGCGATATTCAAACAGGGATTGTGCCTGGCACAAATCTGTGGAGCGGATCAGTACTGTATGCGGCGCAAGCAGAGGGGCCGTGTTCATGCATACTCCGCAGACATCCCGACATTCAGCCCGGGACGTGCTGAGCCCATGCATGCACAACCCTTACTTGCGCTGCACACAGGTGAGCCAAAAAAAAAGGAACAACAGCTGACCACCCACAGGTGAGCTACCGTATTGCAGGGTGCAACACGGTAGCTGCCACCTGTGGGTGGCCACCCGAGCTCTGGCTGCACCTTCGTGGCGGTGCCCCCACATGCCTGAACGTGAGCATCTGCTGTTATATGTAAGTCCTATATCCCTGGTGGTCCAGTGGACCGCTTTCAGCCCGATCGCGGGCATGTGTAAAATAAGATAAGTCCCACATCCCTGGTGGTCCAGTGGACCGCTCGCAGCCTGATCACGAACATCTGTGTAAAATAAGATAATTCCTATATCCCTGGTGGTCCAGTGGACCGCTTGCAGCCGATCGCGGGCATGTGTAAAAAATAAGATAAGTCCAATATCCCTGGTGGTCCAGCAGCACCCCCCTCCCCACCTGCCCACTGAGCCCCGCCCGTCTCCCCGGTCAGCGGTGGGGCACCACCCGCCACGCCTGCCAGCCCGCCCGCCCGCCAACTGACATTGTATGGTAGGGCTGTACACCTATTGGTCCTCCAGCGTGAGCCAATGGGCATGCAGCCCTACCCGTGACTACGGCCATGATGTGAATGGATCCATTCACACATCTGGACTATAGTAATCTGATGAGACTGCATAGGCCATTGGCTCACACTGTGGACCAATGGGCATACAGCTCTGTTTACTATTACGTCCTGATATGGAATGGATCCATTCACATATCTGGACCGTGTAGTACAATACAGGCTGCATGGCCATTGGCTCATGCTGTGGACAATGGGCGTACAGCCCTACCGTACACCGTCAATCGGCGGGGCAGCAGGCGGGTGGGGTGCTGCCGCCTGCCGCTGACCAGGTGGTGGGGCTCAGTGGGCAGGTGGGAGGAATACCGCTGGACCACCAGGGATTGAACTTATTTTATTTTTACACATGCCTCTGCGATCGAGCTGCTAAGTGGTCCACTAGTATCAAGATGAATGATGTTATGTCTACATATGCGCAAATCGGGCAGTGGGGCTGATGCCATGCTGTGCAGGGGCGTCGGTTCAAGCGGCTGTAGTCTGGCAGGCGCCAGGTGCAGAGTCTCCGAGGATCGGCGCACTTGCATGCAAATGGGACCATAATGACATGCAAATGGCCCATTGCGCCTTGCATTATGGCCTTTGCATGTGCGCACTGAATACTCGCATTTGTTACTGTGAACAGAACTTGTGCTAGTGCATCCCACTGCTCACTACTGGCCACTTGCGTTGGCGCGGTGGCACTCGCGCCATCACGCATGCGGTGGCCCGAGTGCGATATTCATCGCTGCTATGCCATAGCGCAGCTCCGTTGAATATCGCCAAGTCAACGCCCCTGCGCAGCCAAGTTGTGCTGGGCCCAGGCTTGCGCCACAGCCTGGTGCAGTCTGAATATCCGGGCCTGAGACTATATAAAATCAATAGAGGATAAGAATCTTGAGGGAGTGGGGTTGAACTAATGTGGCTTTAGCGGATAGTAAAAGTAAGTAAGAACCTTAGGATGCTGGTGGTGGTGGCCTAAAGATCAGCAAATCAGTTCAAGGAGGGCTGCAGAGCACTAGAGGACCACATCAGAAGGGCAACCACAATGGAAACATAGTCATGATGAAGGGGATATTTTGTGGGGAGGTTAGGATTGCCAGGGGCCAAGCTCTTGTAGATTCAATGCAGGATGGCTTCTTTGTACAATGCATGACAGAACTAACCAGAGATGGAGCCATCCTTGACTTGGTACTGTCAAATCTGGACATAGTAGGAGAGGCTAGAGTAAATCAGCCTCTGGGGGATGAGTGACCATAACTCAGTGTGTTACAGTAATTGCCCTAGAAACCCAGCACCCAAAGTCAAAAACAACGGTCATGGATCTCAGGGAAGCAATGTTTGAAGACATGGGGGAGATCCTCCATGACAAACTAAGGAATGGAATGGACCAAGAGAGTGGAACATCAAAGTGAGTCTGACAGAGGTCACCAAATCTTGTCTAAAGCAGGAAGAGAAAAAACACAAAATAAATCCACTTTGGTATACAACAGAAGTTAGAGAAGCAGTAACAGCAAAAAGGGTTGCATGAAAAATGTACAGGGAGGATCAGTCTGAGGGAATAGGGAGCAATACCTAGGAAAGCTAAAGGAGACCAATAATTAATTTATTTATTTCAAACGTTTCACCAGAAGAGACATACTAAACTGAGAACAGCTCATTTCCAGATGTGTCCTCAGGGAGAGGGTAGAAGGGAAATGCGACATGTGCAAATCAATACAAAAGTTTTACATGTGCATTAAGAGTGCAAACATTACACAGCGTAGCATGAAACACAAACAGAGAATTATACTGTAAATATACATCAAGATGCGCACTGAAAGGTACAGAGCAATTACAAAGTGTTACATACAGGTCCATGCATAATCAGACATACAGCAGCCTTCAAGAATGGTGTAAAGGAGGGCATGGTAGTCAGAACCATGGTGGAGAACAATTAGAGGGAAGGGGAAGGAGGATGTAAAGGGGGAGAGGCAGGGTGATAGGAGGAAGACAGGAAGAGTGCGGAGGATGAAGCAGAGGGCAGGTGGGGAAGGAGGTTAAGGGGGGTGTAAGATCAGAAAATTAGGAGAGGAGAAGAGGGAAGATGTCTGGGGCAGGTGCAGGAGGGGGTGGTGTAAGCATGAAGAAGCCAGGTGAAAAAGTGGAAAAGAGGTGGCAGAGTGGATGGGGAGTGGGAGAGAATTCCCTAGTTTGGGAAGATGGTAGGAGAAAGCAGCTTGACCAGCCAAGGACCTTCTAGGAGGGAGAGCTAGAGTGTGTTGACTAGAGCTATAGATGGAATAGGCAGAGTTAGAAGCAGAGAAGAGAAGAGAAGAAAGATGGGAGGGAGCTCAGCCAGTGTTTAGTAATAAGGGCAGAGCCATGAGCCAGTCATCTGACTTCCAGAGAAGGAAAAGAAAGAGAGAGAGGTGTAAAGGTGGCAGTAGTGGGTCAGGGTTGGCAATCCAGGCCAAACCTGCAGAAGGAGTGCAAGAGGATGTCCAGTCTGGCCAGGGTAAATTTAGGACCACTGCTGTAGATAGAGTCACCATAGTTGAAGAGGGGAAGGATCATTCTCTGAACAATGGCTCTGAGGGCCAACAAAGGAATACAACTATGGTTCCTATACAAAGCACCAGTTTAGGGTGGAGCTTTTGGTATGGTTTGCTTTTAACAAATTTATCTGAAGTAATGCTTTTTATTTAAACAGGTAACCGGTTGAGTTTTTGCTTATGTAGCTGCATTTTACTCTCACATTGGTAGGGGTATGTGCGTGTGAAATCATTATTTCAAATTGAGGCAAAACCGAGGGGCAAAGCTGACAGTGCCCCTTTAAAATTCAAGATTTAAAACAAATTAATAAATATGGCTGAAGACGGTACACTAAATTTCATCTGGAAAGGCTAGGCAAAATAAATGCATTTTTAGAGCAGTTTTAAAACTCTCAACAGACAGGCACTCTCTAATCTGATGAGGTAGAGAATTCCACAGGGTAGGGGGCCACAAAACCAAAAATGCAGGCCGCAGAAGTCTTTCATGGAACCCTGGGAACCTCTAGCAATCCTTCTTCTCAGGAACGGATGAGTAGAGGGGGCAGTTGGGACAGAGAAGATCTTGCAAATAGCCAGGTCACTGTCCATGTAGGGTTTTATAGGTCAGCAACTCGACCGTGTAGGTGATTTGCCAATGTACAGGCAGCCAGTGCAAGTCACAGAGCACAGGAGTGATGTGGCAAGATCTCGGTAAATCGGTCAAAAACCCGCCCACTGCATTTTACACTAGCTGCAAATGGCGAATATCAACCCCCAGTAGCCCTAGGTATAGGGAATTGTAGTAATCAAGGCATAAGGTCACAAAGGTACGAACCAGCATCGGAAGATCACCAGACGGGACCAAGCGCTTAATCCAGGTGATGTTTCTCAGATGGTAAAAAGAGGTCTTACAACAGCAGACACCTGAGATTTTAATGTCAGGCCGCTATAGAACACAATACCCAGATTTTGCACCCAATCAGAGGTAGGCAGCTGGTCCACTCCTCGAGCCAAAGCCCAGACGGTTGACCTGCCAAAAACCCCATACCTTGGTGACCTGGTTCCACCATCAACACCTCAGTTTTGTCCTAGTTCAGCTTCAGCCAACTGGCACTCTTCCAACACTGGATCTCGGAGAGGCAGCTGTTAAAAACTGAGACTGCCCCCCCGCTTGGGCACAAAGGACATGTAGAGCTAAGTATTATCTTCATCGAAGTGGAAACTCAGCCCATACCACCCTATAATGTCTCCCAATGGCATCATGTACACTGAAAACAACATGGGGGATAGTACAGAGCCCTGCAGAACCCAACATGACAGGGGGAGAGTAGCCAAGGAATATATCCCTGACACCACTCTCTGAGTCCTGTCAGTGAGAAATGATCAAAACCACCTGAGGACTGTACCAGACAATCCAAAGAGAGTCTGCAGTTGTTCCAACAGCACCCTATGGTCTACAGTGTCAAATGCTGCAGAGAGATCAAGGAGAACTAAGATGGCAAGCCAGCCTGTCAGTGCAGCGGTTGGATTTCTGCTTACCACGCTGGTGACCCAGGTTGGGGAGTGAAACTGGGTGCCAGAGGGCCGGCCGGAGGGAAGGTAGTCTGAGCATCCAGACTGCTCAGCTCCTCCAGGGGAAGGTGTTTCCTTAACTTGGAGTTAGCCTGACCCCTGGTGTCTGCCAGAGGTACCACAGCTCTGGCACCCGACCATTGTGTGGGGAGTGCACTGGACGCCGGTGTAAGCCATGGCATCATGTGGCACGTTGCACTCCGGGGGAGGTGTATAGTACAAAAATGCCTCTCCCCAGCGTGACACCAGCGTGAGGACTCGATGGTGGGTCTTCGCCTTCCAGCAAGACTGGAGTACATCTCAGGGCACTGACAAAGTCAAGATGCCTCTGGGGAGTGGGAGGTTTTGGGGTGGCTTCCCTCCCACCATGCCCTGCCTAGGGGGTAAGTGAAGGTTCCATGGTGGAGTCCCAAGAACAAAATTGTAGTGGCAGGTAAGGTAGCTGGCCAACAGTGCCAAGGTTGGGGCAGGGGAAAAAAAAAAGAAGAACCAAGATGGAATGCCTTCTCTGATCCCTCACTATCAGGAGATCATTAAGTACTTGGACAAGGGTAGTCTCGGTACTATGACTCTTCCTAAACTCAGACTGGAGAGGATCGTAGACATCATGAGTTGTTAAATGGTCCACCAGCTGCACTGCAGTTTTTGCCTCATCCCAAAAGTCATAGAGACCCTCTTCTTTGCATTTAAAGAAAGATGATGAGAGTGGAACCAGTGTAGGATATTGCTGAAGTCTAGCTGAAGTTGGTTCATCAGGTCAGCAAAGAAGGAGCCAGAGACAAATATTACAGTATCATCAGCATACATAGTATGGATACAGATCAGCGGGGGAGGAGCCGGAGACAAATATTACAGTATAATCAGCATACATAGTATGGATGCAGATCAGCAGGGGGGCAGGAGGCAAATATTACAGTATAATCAGCATACATAGCGTGGATGCAGATCAGCGGGGGAGGAGCCAGAGACAAATATTACAGTATAATCAGCATACATAGTATGGATGCAGATCAGTGAAGGAGGAGCCGGAGACAAATATTACAGTATCATCAGCATACATAGGATTGATGCAGATCAGCGAGGGAGGAGCCGGAGACAAATATTACAGTGTCATCACCATACATAGGATTGATGCAGATCAGTGAGGGAGGAGCCGGAGACAAATATTACAGTATAATCAGCATACATAGGATTGATGCAGATCAGCGAGGGAGGAGCCGGAGACAAATATTACAGTGTCATCACCATACATAGGATTGATGCAGATCAGCGAGGGAGGAGCCGGAGACAAATATTACAGTATAATCAGCATACATAGGATTGATGCAGATCAGCGGGGGAGGAGCCGGAGACAAATATTACAGTGTCATCACCATACATAGGATTGAAGCAGATCAGCGGGGGAGGAGCCGGAGACAAATATTACAGTATAATCAGCATACATAGTATGGGTGCAGATGAGCATGCAGAGGGGAGGCAGTTTACAAAGATGGAGACGAGGATGGGTCCAAGCACTGAGCCTTGGGGAATGCCAGTGTGGATAGGCAATTGGGGGGGGTACGGAGTCACCAATTTTTACAGTTTGAGTTCTGTCCTGGAGGTAAAGATGGAACCAATCTGTGGCATGTAGCGAGAGATCAGTTGCAGAAAGCTGATCTATGAGGAAGAGACAAGAAACTTACTGAAGGCTTTGGCCAGGTCGACAAAGATGGTAGGGGTGAGCAAGGCCTGGTCAATACCGATAAGGATGGGATCACTCAGTCTGAGAAGGGAAATGGAAATTCAGTGGGATTTTCGAAAACCAGACTGGAAGAGGATGAGAAATGAGGATGAGTCAAGAAAGGAGAGTTGGGAGAGAACCAACAATGTGCCCATGTTACTGACCGTACCGTAGCTGTTCTTTCAATACAGGTTGCTTCTGAGTCGGTTCAGTACCGTTTTGTGTTCCTCTCACTAGGTCAGTCTTGGTGTGCAACACTGCTCTTGCTTTACAGTGCTGGCAACACACAATTTCAGTGTTCTTTTCCCATGTGCTTATTCATATCATGGTGGCTGCCACTCAGTAAGACGTGACACTGTCACTTGTTCAGACTTGAACTGCTTCTTTTTCTGCGTTTCAACATGAGCTTTTTTTGTTTTCCAAAAGTGAACTTGACATGCGTGCTATGTGTCGCATGTCTTCTCTGAAGATGGCTGTACCTTGTTTGCCTGGATGGTGCTGCTGGAGTTAAGCGCCTCAATGGCCACACTACTTATAAAGAAATTTTACTCATGACTGCGTGCATACTGTGAGTCAATGTGTCTGTCACACAAAGCTCTAATGTTCCATTTTCCTGTTTTTTTTTGTTTTGGAGGGCAGCATCATGGATTTTCGAATGTGGCAGTACTTTGCACATGCAAGACAGACTGAAGCCCTGCCACCATTAACAGACATAGAAGAGGCCCTTCTGCAACCGTCTACATAGACATTTGCAATGTGGATGAGAAGTTATGGTCTATTCTAGGTCATATAATCATCTCTGTGCTGCGAAGAGCTCTGGTGGGCTCAAGCTCCCTAGTTTCTATCTGTATTATTTAGCCAGTCATATGGCTAAATATATGAGGTAGGATAAATATTCCCAAGATACTGGCGAATCCCAATATATACCTCTGTGGTTTCAGCTTGAGCAGCATATTATTGGGGAACTGGGGATTGCTCCTGTTAGTCTACTGTTCTAATTTCCCCCGAATTTACTGGGCCCCCTCCACCCCACGGTTTTATACACATCTATTAAGGTCCACAGGCTGTTTTGCAAATCCCTTAAATACAATAACCTGAAGGATATCTCTGGGCCCTTGTTTTGTAAACCAACTTCACAGTGGGTGGACACATGTTGACTATACGGGAATGCTTATACCCCAGACTATGATTAAAGATCTGGTTACTCAAGTGAGGTGAGATGGTAGTTAAGCTCTTGGAGTGTTTTACATCCCAAGAAATACTCCTTCTTTATCTACCAAATCAGGCACATGTTAATTAAGTAGTTTGGGCTTCGCCTATGGGACATCAATCAGAGTGCAACTGTGCACAAATTCCAGGACCTGGCTTGCAACCCCATGCCATGTTACACTTAGTATCTAGCCTATATGCCACCCTCAATTCCACCATTGGGGCCAATCCTTCCCATCTAATTATTTTAATTGGGGCTAAATCTGGTAGAGTGTTTACCTACATACTGCAAATAACAGGCTGAGGTTGACACAGTTCTACATTCTGCATAATACATATTTCACACCTGTCAAAATGTATGGTATGGGTAAACTGCCAGTCCAGACCTGTTTCAGATGTGACCAAGACCAAGGAACAATGCTACATGTCTTTTGGGAATGCCCCAAAGTGGACCCCTTATAGACTACTATACAAACTAAAGCGGATCCTCTCCTGGGCCTGCAAAACTTGTTTACACCTCAAATTTGTATAGTGGGTAAATTCTCTACAGTCGAAGTGAAGGAAAGACGATACCATATCAGCCTCATTTCCCTCTCTGTTAAGAGGCTGGTATTATGACATTGGAAGGACCAGGTTACTCCTTCATATCAGGAGTGGGTCACTAAATTTTTTCATAACCTCAAACTAGAAAAATCTATTGCCAGTATAAGGGGTAGGTTGCTCCAATACCAGAAAAGATGGGAAAAGCTTCATACACTATGGTCTCTCACTTCTACCCCTTAGGGCAAAGGGGCTGACCCTGGAGAGGTCTGACACAGCATATCTGCACATCTCTCAATCCCTACTTTCTTTCTATGCGCCTGTACAGTAAGGACTGTTGCACTGATGCTCATGTGAAAACTTTCTTATTTCCTCGTACAGGGTTCTGGAACTTCCCTGCTTCTGACATTAGTGCTCAGTGGGGAGGAGGAGGGGTAGTTTGGGAGGGGGCCTGGGGATTAATGGGGGTGGGCCTGAGGTGGGCGGTAGGGGGGGGGAATGTTTAAGGGAGATTATCTCTTGTCTTATGCACTGTAATATCTGTATGAGACTTATCACTTCATATGCTCTGTACTCATCCTGTATGGTGATCTTTAAAATAAAGCATATAAAATTTCAAAAAAAAAAAGAGAAGTTATGGTTTATTCTGTGCTGCTTATACTGCTTATAACTGTGACACTCAATAGCCAGCCAAGGGAATTTAGTGATAATGTTTAATCAGTACAAATGGATTGAAAACTTCTGTATTAGTAGTGAACCCTTTTACTTTATACTGAGCAAAATACAACACATAATAGGGAGGCAGAACACCAACATGCGTCAAGCTATTACAGCCAGAGTAAGACTTTTCTATCATGATTTGCAGACCGCCCACCGACAATGAGTATCGACCATCGGATACTTGTCTGGCATGTCTAGAGCAGTGGTCTGCTCTGTTGTGTGCGAGATTTGTGACGCTGTCATTAATGCCTTCATGCACATGATAACAACCCCTATGGGCACACGGCTACAAGATATCTGGGGTGGCTTCGAGGAAAGGTTTGGTTTACCACAGACAACCGGTGCAATAGATGGCACACACATACCAGTTCAGGCACCAGCAGAAGATGTGGCAGACATCTTCAACCATTAAAGCTCCCACTCTGTAGCAATGCAGGCAGTGATGGACCTCCAGTACTGCTTTTGGGATGTCTTGGTAAAGTTAACAATGCCCATATTCTTGCAAACAGAGGATTGTATGGAAACACCGAAGTTGATGTTAGAGAAGGACTGCAAGGCCTATCCAGTCTGCCCATTTTTTCTACCTTATGAATGTGCCATAGGCCTGTACCCTGTCAATGGCCTATTTATTCATATTCATCTGTATTGCTCCATTATGCCTACCCCATGCCTGTTTGAAGCCCTGCACTGTATTCATATCCACCACTTCCTAAGGTAGGCTGTTCCATGCATCCACCACCCTTTCTGTGAAAAAGAACCTCCTCACATTACCCCTTAATTGGCCTTCCTCTAATCTCCTGTTGTGTCCTCTTGTCCTGCTATTTTTCTTACATAGAAACATGTTAGACTTTTTCACCTTGTTAATGCCCTTAAGATGTTTGAATGTTTCAATCATATCACCTCTCTCCCTTCCTCCTTCGCTCAAGGGTATACATATTGAGCTCCATTAATCTGTCCTCATACGTTTTCTGATGCAGTCCCTGCACCACTTTGGTTGCCCTTCTCTGGACTGCCTCCATTTTGTTAATGTCCTTATGTGGTATGGCCTCCAGTACTGCACAAGTACTCAGATGAGGCCTAACCAGTGTCTTGTAAAGAGGGACTATTACCTCCCTCTTACGACTTGTGATGCACCTACTAATACACCCCAACACCCCTCTAGCCTTACCTACTGCGTTAGTGGTCTGCTTGGATGATTTCAGGTCATCTGTGATGATGACGCCCTTTCTCTTGTGATTGCTAGCAACTCCCCTCCCAACCTATAGGTGGCTTCAGGGTTTCTCATCCCTATGTACATGATTTATTTATTGAAATGGCACACTGAACAAAAAATTGCTTGTCTCACAGTACGACCTGGGGAAGGGTTACATAGGAATGAACACAAGAGCAGTTACAAAAAATTGAGGGTCAGCAGGAAGACAGAATAATACAACTGGGGGCTCAGTCCAGGCAAAGTACAAATTGAGGGCAATATACAGAGTCCAACAGAGTGTAGCACAAAATAACATGCAAAACCAAATAATGAGAGAGTACAAAACTTTAGTATGGTGTCATACCAGGAGCAAATTCAAGGTAAAGCAAGTGCTGAATGAGGAGGAATTTTATCTAAGTGCTGTGCAACTAGGAGGAAAGACAGGGGGGAGGGATGGAGGTGCTGGAGTGGAGAGACAGCCAATCTGGATGCCCCTTCAGGATGTTGAGAGGCCTGCAAGGGGGAAGGACTAGAAGGTTGGAGTGAGCAATAAGGGAAGTTAAGGAAGGTTAGAGCAGGTAAAGCTGGGATAGAGGAAGTTGTGAAGGGCAGATTTAGGGGAATCGTAGGTGGGGGAGTGACATTTGTGGGAGCAAGGGAATTCTGGATTTTAGGGAGGCAAAAGGCAAAGGCAGAACAGCCAATGAGGGTGGATTGGAAGGTTGGAGCGACAAGTAAGGGAAGTTAAGGAGGGTTAAAACAGAAGAAGCTGAGAGAGAGGAAGTTGAGAAGGACAAGTTAAGGGAAGAGGTGGAGGAGGAGTGGTGTATTTGTGGGGGAAGGGAGTTCCAGATTTAGGGAAGCGATGAGCAAAGGCTGTCTTACCAATGAGGGTGGAATGGTATGGGATAACCAGGGTGCGAGAGTCACTAGATCTAAGAGAGTGGGAGGATGGGGGAGGGGAAGAGAGCAAGGATGATAGGTGGGGGGTTAGTACACCAAGCCAAAAATCTGGAGGTTAGTTTGGCACAGTGGGAGATGTGTCTGTTAGATAATGGGGAGAAAGCTAGAGAGCGAGAGAGTTCACAGTGATGAGTACAAAGGGGGGAGTCAAGGGCAAAGCATCAGAAGTAGTTAAAGAGAGTGTCCAATTTATTCAGGGAAGATTTGGGAGTGGCACTGTAGACTACATTGCAGTAGCTGAAAATGGGGAGTATCATCTTTTAGACAAGTTCGTGCCACATAGTCAGTGGGATGCAACTGCGATTCCTGAATAGGGCACTGAGCTTGGGGTGCAGTTTCTTCAGGATGGTGTCAATATGCACAGAGAAGTTGAGGTGTTGGTCCAGTCAAACCCCAAGATATCTAAATGAGGATGTGTCCTCAGAAATTGTCCAGTCAAGTATGTGGAAGGAGGGCAGGATGGGGAGCCTAGAGAGTCTCTGTCTGGTGCCAAAGGTCAAGGAGACAGTCTTCCTGGCATTGAGGAAGAGCTGATGGGAGGCAAACCAAAGCTGAACTTGTTAGAAACTGTGTTGCCTGCAAGTTTCCAGCACATCAGGGGTTTTGCCTGAACTGTACAAGACAGTATCATCGGCATACATATGAATAGAGGAGGTAGAGCAGGCAGTAGGAAGGTCATTTAGGAAGATGGAGAAGAGCAGGCAACCAAGCACTGAGCCCTGGGAGACTCCAGTGTTGATGGGATGCAGAGGTGAGATAGAATTGGCAATTCTAACTGATTGAGACCTACCGATGAGGTAGGATTTGAACCAGTTTGTGGCCAACAAGACAAGGCCTGCAGTGGTTAGAGAGAGGAGTAGCAGGGTGTGGAGACAGTGTCAAAAGCTTTAGCTAGATCAGTGAGAATGGCTGAGGTGATCAGGCCATCATCCATCCCAGTGAAGATGGAACTGGTGAGCCTGAGTAGGGAAGTGGTTAAGTGGTTCTTCCGAAAGCCAGATTGGAATGGGGTGAAGGAGGAGTCAGAGAGGAAGGAGGAGGTGAGTTGGGAGAGAACCAGGTGTTCTTGGAGTTTAGTAAGGGAAGAAAGAGAGATAGGGCAATAGTTACCAGGCATGGATTGGATGCCGCCCTTCGTCAGGAAAGAGTATTTGAAATATTCAGACTTAGCCAGTCTGGTAGCTTGCGGGCAGGAGTTACGTAGTGTTCTGTATGTAGTATAGTCGCAGGGCAGCTTTGTAGATTTGTGCATTTTTCAAACCCGGTCACGCTCCCTGAAACAGGCCAGCAGTTTGGGGGTAATCCAGGGGAGGTGAGTCCCATGGACTCTGGTTCTCCTGAGGGGAGCAAATACATTCCAGATGGAGATGAATTTGTCCTTGAAGTAGTCAAGGGCATGATCAATGGAAGTGGCTGAGGAGAGAGGGGCCCAGTCAATAGAGGCTAGCTCAGCTAAGAGTGGGGTAAGATCTAGGGATTTAAAGGAGCGGAGCCGAATGATTCTTTTTTTGGAGGCATTTAGGGCGACAAACTTTGGAAACCATAAAAATGGGGTTATGATCGCTAAGGGCAACTGGTAGGATACCTGCCTTGATGATGTGGTGCGGATGGGTAGAGAGAACCCAATCAAGGAGGGCATTGTTTAGTGTTCTGTGGTTTGGGCGTGTAGGTTCGAGTATTAGTTGGGAGAGATTTAGTGCCGCAACGTCATTGCATATCTTATTCATCTTGGGTGACAACGAGTTTAGGTTGAGGTCACCCAAAACATAGAACTCCCCAGATTGCGAGACAGAGGTAATGGAGGATAAAAGTTCCGGCACAACCGAAGGCTGGGAGTTTGGTGGCAGTAGATACCAGCAACAAAAAATTGGGACAGTGTAGGGAAGGGTAATGTTGGCAACAAGGGCCTCATACGCATTGGTAGTGGAGGAAGATAGGGATGCTGTATATTACAGTGAGGACTGGATATACATAGCCACCCCCCACCACCACGGCCTGACCGATCTTGTCTATGTGCATGATCTTGCACTTCTTTGCGTTAAACCCCAGTTGCCACTCTTCTGACCATTTTACCAGTTTATCCCGATCTCTTCTCATTCTGCCCATCCCATCTGGATCATCTACTCAGTTGCAGATCTTGGTGTCATCTGCAAACATACAAACCTTACCCTCTAGTCCATCTGCAATGTCACTGATGAAGATATTGAAGAGGACTGACCCCAGGACTAATCCCTGAGGTACCCCACTTGTGACTTGCATCTCTTCTGACTGTATAGGATTTACCACCACTCTCTGTTTTCTGCACACCAACCAGTTTGCCACCCAGTTGACCAACTTCTGACCCACATCGAGCCTTCCCAGCTTATTAATCAATCTTCAGGGTTTTAAATAATTGATTAGCAGTTTTTTCTTGGGACGATACTAACTGTACAGAAAGTATTTATATAGATTTTCTAGAAGTGCTGTGTTTGTTAAACACAGTGAGGCAAGAGCTATTTATTTTCATAAAGTTTTAGCACTTTTATGAGCAAAACGCTAATCATTTTCTAGAGTTAAATAAAACCCTGATCTTCTATGTGGAACAGTATCGAAAGCTTTGCTGAAGTCAAGGTAGGCAACATCAACTGCACCCCCTTGGTCCACCACTCTGGTTACCCAGTCAAAAAAAATCTATGAGATTAGTCTGACAGGACCTTCCTGTTGTAAACCCATGCTGTCTTGGATTCTGTGCTCCTATGGATTCCAGGTGTTGTACTGTCCTTTCCTTAAGGAGTGCCTCCATAATCTTGCCCACTACTGAGGTAAGACTGACTAGTCTGTAGTTCTCTGCCTCCTCCCTACTACCACTCTTGTGGAGCGGATCACATGAGCCCTTCTCCAGTCTTCTGGGACCTCTCCTGTGCTCAGAGACTCACTAAGGGGTTCTGCTAATGGTTCTGCTAGTTCCACCCTTAGCTCTTCTAGTACCCTGGGATGTATGCCATCAGGTCCCATTGCCTTGTCCACCCTGAACTTAGTGAGCTCTTGTAGGACCCTTTCTTTTGGGAAGGGACTAGTGTACACCTCCCTCCCCCCCTGTGTCCATGGTGCTGAGCTGTGGGCCCTGCCCCACCTTCTCCTCAGTAAATACTGAGCAGAAGTATCTATTTAGGATAGATGCTTTTCCTTGGTCCTCCTCCACACACTACCCCTTATCCCCTTTGGTCTTAGCAATACCCTCTCTGGACTTTCTCTTTTCACTAATGTACAGTATAGAAAGTCTTGTCACCATCTTTTACTGTCTGTGCTAGTGTTTTCTTGGTTTGGGCCTTTGCCTACCTTACTGCCATCCCTGCTTCCCTTAGGGAAGTTTGGTATGCCTCCCTATCTTCGTCCCGCTATGTTCGCTTATATTTCCTGAAGGCCAACCTTTTGGCTCTGACCTTTTCTGCTACTGTTTTTGAGAACCAGTGGTTTCCTCCTTCTTTTGCTCTTGCTTTTCTCTCTAACACAATGGGATGTTGCTTCAAGTATTGCATCCTTAATGCTTGCCCACTTTGCCTGTACCCCCTCAATTGTATTTCTTCTTGCCAGGGCTAGCTTAACTCTTGTGATGATTTAGTTCTAGCGGCCAAATTGAACCATACCATGTGATGGTCACTGGCCCCCAGGTGACCTTCTACCTAGAGATGATCATTCCCTGTTAGCCACTACTAGATCTAGGATAGTCCTGTCTTGTGTAGGTTGTTGTACCAGTTGCTTGAGGCCCTTCCTCTGCAGGGAATCCACCATGTGTCTAGTTCTGGTGGATGTTCCTACTGGTATTGCCCAATCTGTATCTGATATGTTGAAGTCTCCCATTATCAGAACCTCTCCTTTTGCTGTCATGTTTTATATATCTTCTAACAGTAATGTGCATGCCAAGGTTATGGATGGGCTTCTTTCTCCCAATGTGACACATGAAATATATGAGGTACAGGTGCCCATTTATTTACTTGGTGATCCAGCCTACCCATTGATGCCAATGCTGATGAAGCCATTCCCCAACACCTGAAACCTCACAACTGAGCAGAAACAGTTTAACCACCATCTGTCAAGTGGGTGTATGGTAGTGGACAAAGCCTTTGGTCAGCTAAAGGGAAGATGGCGATGACTGCTGAAAAGGCTTGTCTCTCAGAATGCACCCAGTATTGATGTCCTCCTGCCATTTTATAGTTTATTTTACTTATTAGATTTATCAGAATACAACCTTTGAGTCACAGACACCTTTGCAAAGGCTCCTCATCACAGGTTCCAGGGAGGACAACAGTTTTCATAGAGACACAGTTGAACAAGCATCACACAAACATACAAGTATAATGGATTATACACAGGTAAAATCGAGGGTACGAAATTGATAATACAGACCAAGTGGCTCAAGTAATACAGTCGGTTATAACAATCACAGGCAGGTTATACAAGTGAAAAGCAGGACAAAAATGGGCCCTAGTTGTACAGCACAACATGTAAGAGAGGGTAGCACAGGGCAAGTAAAAGCCAGAGTCAAGAGCGTATAACAAATAGAGACTCCAATCAGCCAGAAGTCAGGAGAAAGGTAAGAGATCCACAGCAGCAAAGGTCAGTAGCAATCTACAGCAGATTGTTCTAGGAGATGGTTCTTGAGGGCAGACTTGAAAGGGACAAGGGTGGGAAAACGGGAGAGGGCCGGGGGAGCGTGATATAAAAAGGCCCTTTGGCACTGTGAGCTTCTGCAGTGAGGGACAGTATGGGATGGTCACAAGGCACTTCTGGAGACTTCAGTGGGTGGGGGGGGACTGAGATCAAGGCCAGGAGGTGTGGTTCTGAGGAATATTTTCTTTGCAAAGATGCAGGTAGCGTATTTAAGTCTGGCTTTCGGATTTAACCAGCCTGAGGACTTATATAAGGTGCAGGTGTGAGTCAATCTGTCATGCCCTGTGACCAGCCTACAAGCCTTGTTCATGGTATACTTAACATGGGCAAGGGATGTCAGGTCAGCAAAACCATAGATCACCAGGCCGTAGTCAACTAAGGAGACAACAAATGATGATACTGCAAGGTGAAGAGCCTCTAGGGAGAGGAAGTGTTTGTGCCAATGTAGCAACCTGCAGGGAAATGCAAGGTACTGCACCTGGGAGCCAGAAACCTGGGCCAAGTGTACACCCTGGGGGGGGAATGCTACAAGTCCCGATGGCAGAGAGGGACCTGGGGGTGGTGGTGGATGTCAAGATGAACAACTCGGAGACTTGTAGGAGGGCAGTGGCAAAGGCCAACAGGATGCTTGGATGCATCGCTAGGGGGTTCAGCTCCAGAAGGAGGGAAGTGATACTTCCACTGTATAACTGCTTGGTGGGGCTGTACCTTGAGTACTGTGTGCAGTTTTGGAGGCCACATTTAAAAAGGAATACTGAACTCCTGGAGAGGGTCCAGAGGAGGGCAACCAAAATGATTTTGGGCTTGGGAGATAGGACCTATGGGGAGAGGCTCAAAGAGCAATATGTACACACTGGAAGAGAGAAGGACCAGGGACATGATAGGAGGTCTTCAGTACATGAAGGTGATAAATAGGGAGGAGCAGTCAGGGTGCTCTGAAAGAAGGGGGGACAACTAGAGGGCATGGGTGGAAGCTGGAGGAGGAGAGATTCAGGGAGAAAGGAGGAGGTGCTACTTCACTGAGAGAGAGGTGGAGCAATGGAATGGGCTGCCCAGGGGGCTGGTGGAGGCAGAAACGGTGGAGGGGTTCAAGAGGGGGTGGGACAGGTACAGGGGAGAGGGTTCTGGAAGCAAAAACCAGTGCAACAAGAATATCCGGGACTGGGAAGGGAGAAGCGAGAGAGGGAGAGCGAGGCAGCAAGGTCAGCTCCCAGGGTGGGGGCTGACCAAATGAGCAGACACGAAAGACCGTTAGGCCTATTCTGCTGGCATTCTAGTATGTTAATATGTTAGTAACCTAATTCTGGTATTGAGTGTGGACAGGAGACGTTGGATATGGTTATGAAAGGAAAGGTGTGTATCAAGGGCAGGGTTTGACAAATCCTATAGCTCGACATCCCGGGCTATCACTTTAAACTCCGGGACAAGCACTTTGATGAGAGCTATCTGTCCATAGACAAGTAGGGTTTTAACCCCCCCCCTCCCAAAATAGAGAACAGCATGTCGACAAGAAGAATGACAGCGAGCAGGGAATACGGGCAGTAGCCGGCAAACAGAAGAACCACAGTCATCGGATCAGCCAGCACTGAACAGGGAGCAGCATAGCAGTCAGAATGGCAGGTCATACTGCCAATGATATCATCAACCTCAGGGTGAGAATTACTGGTCGTGGTACAGACTGGGGAGGGTGAATCGGAGGTGCGCTTTCTCTTCATTTTAACTATGGAGAGGATGCGGACAAGATCATGTGCTTCAGTGCAGACCATGGTACGCTGAAAAGCAAAAACAACACTTCATTTTGTTGCCCGTCGTACCATGGAAGGATACTTTTTGCACAGGAGATTGAGCTGTGTTGGTGGTGGGAAATATTGGGGAATATTGACAAGGGAGCCTGAGGGTGCCTGAAATGCTGGGAGTGAGCCGGGGGAGGGAAAGGGTAGGAGCCACAAGGTGCGGTAAGATCTGTCTGCCAGCCTAATGCAGAGCAGACTGTGCAGACTCAGACTGCCTTTAAGCATTACCTTAAGGAAATCTGCCCCCCAAAATAAAAAAGTAAACTAAAGAACTGACAAAAAAAAAAAAGGAAAGAAAGCTTGTTGATGTTGGATTGAGCAAGGGATGAGACCATTGGGACAGAAATAGAGGACAGGGACACAGGGTAGCAGTAAAGGAGGAGAGAGAATGAGAACAGAAAGAGCCAAGTTAAATCCAGAAGTTCAGAACTATTAAAGAATGGATTGGGAAGAGAGAGGGTTGGGATTTACAAACTAAGTAATCTGAACTGCAGAAAAAGGTAACAGCCTTAACTGTTACAAACATAACTGACTGAGCAAATTTGGCCCCCAAAAAAGTCTAAGGACTGGGAGTATGAGAGGAGATTCACATAGGGGAAGAGAGCAAGGGTTGAGCTCTGGGCTTCATGTTGCCCTGATGAGAAAGTGAAGGGCAGAAAGTAATGTGACCTAAAACTGGGCAACAGTTGCCTAAAGGAAAAGACCAGATAAAGCAGTAAAGCCAAGGAAGAAGAGAGTGAGAGTTGGGCTTTGTTGCCTGACAAAAGTAAAGGCTAGAGTGTGATAAGCTGCTTCAGGATAAGGATCAAACAATAAAATAAAGGAAAGTTTTTTGTTGTGGTTAGGGTGTGCTAGGAACAGGAAAGTAATGTCTACCTCTGGAGTGTGTCAGGTGAGGGTGTTTGGCTGGCATTGGACAAAGTACCAGCAGGGCCCGGGGGGGGGGGGGAGTAAAAAAAATAGAAGTAAACATCAAAGCAAGCAACACCATCCTGCAGACAAATCTTTTGGTGTTGCCACTTTTTTATCCAAATCCCGTTCCACTCTGCCTGCTGTCTTGCTTAGTTTAGCAGCCTTTTACTTAAAGACAATTTTTTATTAGTGTCTGGTAGTTCCCTTTCCCTCCCATTCAAGATTACACGTACCACCAGAACATACACACACTACACAGAGACCTTACAGAACAGATTGTATTAGTATCACAAAACAATAAATAAATACGTATATAGTTCTAAATAATTTTCCTGACCTACTAGTACTTATGTTAGTTTGTTTAACTTTGTTCTGTGACTGGCACTTGACTCACACATCCACGTCCACTTGTAGTAATTTAACAGAAAATAGATAATTGTTTCCTGTTTTGTAGTAGCTACAGCTACATACAGTAGCATTCATAATACAACACCTAAACCATGTATTTTGTTCCTACGTACATTTTTCTACGTTTTTCTTAAATTCTAGCCTTCTAACCATGGACTACCACTCGTAACACTGGTTCTACTATTTTGGTTGGCCACTTCTCCTTGGACTAGCATGCAATTTTAAAATTTGAAAAACAAATTGGAGAGCGCACAAGGACAAGGCGGTGCAAAAGACTAACAAAATGCTGCTTCAAATAAAGTCGTGCTCTCACCAACCTCTGACAATAAACAAGGGCACAGGTCTAAAATAAAAAAAATTTATTCAAAGCATACTAGCATCATAGCCTGACATATTTCGGTTAAGATTACATCCTTTTGTAAAAGGATGTACTCTTATCCAAAATGTGTCAGGCTATGATGCTAGTATGCTTTGAATAAATAATTTTAAAAATTTGTCGATCCCTGATAAAGGGTAAGCCCCAGGTACCTGAAAGAAGAGACTTGCTCAATGGGGACATTTGTGTTATTACAGATAGTGAGGGAAAGGTTACTATGTCGATTTTGATGGTGGGTAGAGGCCATGGATTTGGTTTTACTACAGCTGAGAATTAATTTATGAGCAATGGACCAAAATTCTATGGTGTGGAAATAGTCTTGAAGTAAGGTTTGGAGTGTAGAGGGGCTGGGAACGACAGCCAAAGATAATGGCGTCACCCATGTAGAGGAGCATTTTTCCTGGGCAGGACTGGGGGAGTGGGTTAACGAACAGGCTAAAAAGTAGGGGGCCAAGTATAGATCCTTGGGTGACTCCAGAGTGAACAGGGCAGCAGGAGGAGAGGGTGGAGCCTATATTAACTTGTTGGGAACGGTCAGCTAGATAGCTGGCCAACCAGAACTCTACCTCTGAGGCAATGCCCACTGAAGGGAGGACGCTGAGCAGTACGGCATGACTGTCAGTGTCGAACGCTTTGGTAAGATCTATCAGACAGATCCTACCAATTGTCCACTGTCGAGGGCTTGGTGTAAGAAAGATGTATACTCAAGGAGTACTCATTTTATTTATTCATTTTTATTTCAGTTTGGGATTAATACCTTTGAGTCAAGGACTTATTTTCAATGGTTCCACGTCAGTGTTGAACAAACATTACAAAAATACAAGGTTTACAAAGAAATTAGTAAGTATTAACAGATAGACTGATTACATAAGAGGGGGTTGGGGGGTCAGCCAGAGGTGGCATCGTCAGAGGTGGGACAGAGGTGGAGCTTTCAACCAAGTGAGGCCATCGTCAGGTAAATTGGGGTAGGGGAGCGGGTTAAGAAAAAAGCGGTATATAGCTGAAAGATGTAGGGGGGTAGGGAAATTGAAAACTGAGGGCGAGGTACTATCACATTAGCGCAGGCAGGTACAATTCATTTTACAGCCAAGGAGAGATTTGAGCCCAGCTTTGAAGGTACTAATCTTGGTAGTATCAGTGAGGACAGCATGTAGTTCATTGTACCATTTCGGACCTTGATACAGGATGGACTTCTGGGCAAGTTTTGTCCTTTTGAAGGGAATCACCATCTTGTCAGCGACTGCACTACGGGTAGATTTCGTAGTGACGGCCAGCTTAAAGTGTCCGCCCAGTGTGGGGGATGTCAGTCCAAGTAGTACTTTTTTTAGAAGTAGGCAGGTTTGGTATTGCCCTATAAGATGGAGTAGGAGCCACCCAGTTTCAGTGCACAGAGAGCAGGTGCGGGTGTTAAGAGTATCCCCCAAAGTAAGATGACAGGCCTTATTGACGAGTGTATTGATGATCCAGCTAAGAGCAGTTTTTGTGCCCGCCCCATATATAGGCAACCCATGGTCAATGGTAGACAGTACTGAGCTACTGGTGGCTAGTTTGAGTGCATCCAGTGTCACTGAATGTCTGTGATGATAAAGTACACCAAGTTTTATATTTGCAGTCATGATAACAGAGTCAATGTGGTTTGAAAAGGTGAGCATGTCATCAAAGGTAATACCAAGATATTTGAAGTTAGATACTTGGTCTAGGATTTCACCCTTTTGGTTATGAATACGCAGGGGCAGGTATTTCTTTTTGCTTTGGGAGGTGGTGAAGAGCATACTCTTTGTTTTTTTAATGTTTAATAATAGCTTGTTTGCCGTAAACCAAGATTCAAGTTTATGGAAGCTGCTTTGAAGTTCAGTTGTGATGGATTGGTGGTTTGTGCCAGTGACTGAGATCACTGCATCATCAGCACAGAGAACTGTGCTTGCTGACCAAACCACTGGGGCAGAGTTGATGAAGAGGCTAAAGAATAGAGGACTGAGGATTGACCCCTGAGGAACCCCGAGGTGCACCTCCTTAGCAGTGGATAAGGTATCACCAGTTTTGACTCATCATGTTCTGTTAGAGAGGGGATAGGCCTGTAGACAGAAGGTAACTTAGGATGAGGTTGTGATTAACAGGGTCAAAAGCCTTCGTGAGGTCAATGAAAACTGATCCAACTGCCTGACCACTATCCAAGGTGTTATATAGTTGGGATGAATATTCAATCAGTTAAAGCGGTGAGTGTGACGTACTTTTTATGGAAGCCATGCTGTTGTGGGCAGAGTAGGTTACGGTTATGTCATGTTATTACTCATTGACACCGACATGCTAATGTAATGTGCAACCAGTTTTTGGTGTGCCACCACAGGACGTGTGTACATGAATTGTGATCATTGATGGTTTTGGTTCATGCAACAAGCCATTACTGGAGCCCTTGCCATTGCACAGGCTTGGATTTGCCATTTTTGACATGAGAATGGATCCCATCAGGATACTGGTGAATTGAGGCATAGCAAGCTGTACTGTATGGGAGGGTGCACACAACTGAACATATGTACAATGTGGTGTAGTGAACATAGAAAAAACAAAGTACATGAATAAAAAGTCACAGTATCTGACAGAAACTTTTTCTGCCAAGAAATGGAGTTTGAAATCAGGATGTGTGCAATAAACTGATAACACGGACTGCACGGCTGAGATTGAACACAGAAATATGTTTAATAAGAAAACACAGTGACAAACACAGAAGAAGAAAAAAAAAACAACATACACTGCATACTTAGAACAAATATATTGCAAACAATTCCACCGTATAGCAGTACCATGCAAAACACCTGTGAATCCAGTCATTCATTTAATGGTAATACAGCTCCTGTGCTGGTGTGTCGCACCAGCAAAAAGCAACACAGTAACTTCACTCATCATTTCTATATCTGTCCCCACCACCTTGATACATTGGCCAAACATGCTGCTAAACAGACAGGGGTGGGGGCAGCTGGCACATAAGTACATCAGCGCTGTGTGCAACCCCATTTGCATTTACCATACGTTTAGGCAATTGCTAAGAAAGAAAGAAGAATGTATGCTAGGGGAAAGCCAGAATCGACGCTGGGTCACTTGTGGTTGATGCCAGAATTGCATGGTTAGGACAGCTGAAATACATGAATGTGGGGAGTTGATGCATAGGGTTACATCGGTGGTGCTTGTAGTAGTGATTGGCAATCCCATTCAGTCAGGAGCTGCAGAACTCTGCACTCACGATCCATACAAAACGTTCTACACACTCATTGTGCTTGATGCACTGCAGCTCCATTTCCATGATAAACTGCATCTGCTATCTCTTCATATCGAAATATTGAGTCGGACTGGGCCATACACTTAAAGTGTTCTGACATTGTTGAAGCAACAGAATCAGCACATTTGTGATCACGGTGCATACCATGTGCAGGCTGGTTAGCTTGGCTCTGGGGCGCAGGTAAATTTACTCAACATCCATAGCCAATGTTGCTGTGAAGTGACCTTCATCCGGATCAGGGCTTGCAGAATTTTGTTTTCTTCAGTGTCTGACTGACCCCTCAACTTGTTATCACTGTGATCATCTTCAGCAGCCTGACTGAGGCCACGGAAGGTATCCATCACCACTGTTGGTGTGGTAGCAGTGCTGGTTCTTAGAATGGCACCGATGGGACAGGGTCAGAGAGTGGGTCACTATGATACTTGGGGGGGGCAACAAAGTACTATATGACAGCTGCATACTTGAGCAGACTCGACAGACCATATGCACGGTATCTCTTGGCACATTTTGTATGCTCATATGTACTGTATGGTACTGGAATCTGGCACTCCCCCACCCTGAGATGCCACTCTGCAGTCTCTGGATGTTTATTCTTGGGTGCTTTCCTTGTAGGATAAAAATGCACTGTGCAATTGTTTAACATCTGCTTTGGTGGGTAACTTATGCATTGGCATGGAGTTCAGTCCTTTGGCACAGAGTTACAATACTGGCAGTGCCCTGCCCTCCACCAGTGTGAATCGATTCAAACATAAAGAAACATTGGCTAAAAACAACATTAGCACCACGATGGAAGGAATGCTCATGGAAAGTTAAAACACAATACTTCCTTACCCCTAACATTCAAACTAAAATGGAACAAGAACGGTCCCCCAAAATGTTGGAGAAACTGCGGGGGAAAGACAAGCAGGTCATGAACATATATTTTATCACTGTCCCATGCTCAACACTTTTCTAAGGGAAGTGAAAGATAAAATAATACACATATTTCAGATAACTATAACACTGGAAATACAACATGTGATTTTGGATCTTCTGCCCATGGAAGTACAGGGAGCTAATCTCAAATACTTATGGAATATATGTATAGGAGCCATAGGGAAAGCAATAAATAGGAGACGGCTCACCCCAGAACCCCCAACACAACAGGACTGGGAAACAGTGGTAAATGAGATTAAGGAGTTGGAACAAGTGATATAAAACACAGGACAAGATGGACAAATTTATGGAAAGATGGACAAAATGGGTTTTGAACCATGAGTAGGGAAGGTGCCAACTAATTAAAAAAAATAAATAAGTAAATCAAATAAAAAACCCAAGGGATGGACAAACAACAAACAAAAAAAACAAAACAGGATAGACAGTAAGAGGAGTGGCAATACACTCAGATAGCCAAACAGGAACTGGGGCCCCATCTCAGTATGTCCCCCCACCCACCCAAAGATCACCCGGGGTCCAGAGGGCCTGCATCACAGCTCACAGAGTAGTAGTAGTAGTAGTAAAAAAGTTAAGTTGTTGTTAGATGGACTTACTGTACAATGAACTGGAGAAGAGAATACGAAAGTGAAACAAGAATGCATAGATTAAAGACGATTAGAAAAAGAGGGTAATAGACTTCAGGATGAAAAACATTGTATAGAGAAATGTAAATAATAATAGAAAGGTATACAGGCAGAAAGATGTGAATTGATCACATGCAAAGATGGATTAGTTTTCTATTTTTATTTTTATTTGAAAATAAATGCAAATATATATAAAAAAAAAGAAACACCGGCTAGAAAATTCACAGGTGAAGGCTAGCCAAGTGTCTGACCACCATCACCCCACAGTAAATTCTGGGCTTCCAACCTGTTTGGTGACCATAACCAAGCCATGCCTCTTCACCACTATGCTCCCCTATAAACATCCTCTTCTAACACATATACTATATATTGAGCAAGTGGCTAGACAAGAAAGCACAATCTGCACTGGTGTGTAAAACAAAAGACCTGGAGTGGATTGTAATCAGTCCACCAGGCGAGCCACTAGGTGCCTACCTAGCACTGTTCATGTGCCTTACTTTAATAAGACTTGGAATAGTGACCTGGTATACTGCCATAGCAGCCGGCTAACAAAAGTGGCATCATGTAGGCAGGTCACCATGAGCATCCATGGGCATACAAATTGTGCATTGTTTAGTCCATACTGTGTTTAGAATGCCCATACTTGTAGATCCACAGTATTCCACCTCTGTCTGGGAAGAGGGGAGGGGGTGACAGCCATGTTAGAATACCCGGAATTGTGCCGTGACACAAGTCAGTCACACGTGGGAGAACAAATTGGCTATGGTCCTGGACTGCACAATGGCAATTGCGAGATGAATTCCAGCTGCACGCACTACACCAACCTTCATATGACCTGTCAAGTCATGCATCTGTTTATAGTTTTATACAGTATGTAAGGCATGCAACTTTGAGGAGAACACTGAACAGCCGAAAGACATCCTGAATATGTATTTGGCACATGATAGAGTAACTAGCGATCTTGAGGAGAAGCATATATTATAGCTGATCTCTGCTAAACTGAAATAGTAGATGCCCAATAAATAACTGCACAGTGATGCTATATAAAGAAGACACGTTGGGGAAAAGGGGAAGGGGCTGCACCATTTTACCTCCTTGACTCACTTCAAGGACATGCACTCCCTACCCAAATCTCAAATAACATGGCCTAGGCCCTATCAAAATTTCAGCTGGGAATGAAGGCCAGTTCTGCACAATAATGTCTGTATATATCCCACCTCATAATATTAAGCTCAGGTTCAATTCCATTCTTGACTGTCTCTCTAAACTGCCCAATCGGTCCGAGGTGATCATACTGGGTGACTTCAATATTTAACTGTCTGGCTCCTGCAGCTGCCCTACACAGGGATGCTGCTGCTGCTGCTTTAGATTTAACACAGGTCGTGACCTCTACTGCCAGGATCAAATACAGGATGGGCACCAATACCCTGATTGATCTGATCCTATCCAACCATCCTGAGAGACTTCCCATTGTAGTGTTTCTAGCAGATTCCCTAAGTGACCACTTGCCAGTTTTTGCTGTTGGACAAATTGCTCCCCAAAAATCCCTGCTAAGACTACTTACCAGCGTACCCTTAAAAAATAAAAGATGTCACAGTTCAGGACCTACCTTTTTAATTGTGACTGGTTCCCCTTCGACTCCGCCACCTGTGTTGATGACGCCCTTGCCTATTTTATCTCAACCTTCAACTCTGCCTGTGACACTTTTGCCCCTTATTCCAAACGCATTGTCAAAGGCACAAAAAATCCCTAGATCATCCCTACAATCCTAAATCGTATGGCTACACGGGACAACTTATGGCACAAGACACTGGCAACTGGCCTTCCTCAGGATAGGCAATGATATTGTGCTGCCAGAAATGTATCTAAACAGGAAATTTGCCTTGCCAAGGCTGCCCACTTCAGAGCTTCCCTCTCTTCTTCTTGGGGAAATGGAAAGAAATTTGGGGATAATATAAAGGATCTTACTGGGAAATCCAACTCCTCCTCCCCTCCTCACTGCTAAATATCAATGGCACCACTACCCAGGACTCGCAGATCATTGCTGGTTCCTTCAGCTCTGCATTCACTAATCTTAGTGGTGCTTTCCCCCTCCAGACTTCCTTAACAATGCTATCAACACACCTATAACTCCTGCTCCCACTTACACTCCACCCTTCTGCTTTAGGACTGTCACCTGCAGAGAAGCCAAATCCTATCTTACGCAAGTCCTGGGCAGGTCCAGAAATAGTGAAGATTCATTGTACCTTAACCTAATACAATTGGATGCAGTTCCCCCCCCCAACCAAAATATTTAATTTCTCCCTGTCTTGGCCAATTCCCTACACTGTGAAAGTCTGCAGTTGTTACCCCTATTTTCAAAAGTGGTGCTAGAACCTCCCACAGTAACTACTGCCCCATATCTATCCTCCCCCCATCTCCAAAGCACTGGAACAGATAGTATCTGACCAGCTGTCTGAATACCTGGCAAATCACAATCTTCAATGCCGCCAACAGCATGGCTTCAGGAAGGGTCACAGTACCCCCTCTGCCCTGCTGGAGTTTACTGACTTTATATGCAATTTACAAAGCTCTTGGCCAAGGTCATTTAGCAGGGTCTGTTTACATAAACCTTACACTATAAATCACACTCTACTCATTGCATCTCTTCAGTCCTTGGGCCTCTCACAAGACGTCACTGCCTGTTTTTCTAACTACTTCTGTGGGAGGTCACAGAAAGTGAAAAATCAGGACACACTTTCTTCTAGTATGCCTTCCAGTACTCTCTGGTGTCTCCCAAGGTTCAATTCTTAGACCACTCCTCGTCAGTCTCTTCCTCAGCTCCCTCCCCTTAGCATGCCCTTGCTCCCTGCTACTGTACATGGACGATGCCGTTGTCTACTTTAGTCATCCCGTCCCCACCCTCCTGGACAGCACTCTTCAACTCCTCTTTACTGAAAGTGAATCGTGGTTCTCCCATCACAAACTCATCTTAAATGATAAAAAGACCAAAGCGATGCTGTTTGCCAACCCACAGAACACTAACAAAAAAGTCTGCAGCTAACCATACCCAATAACCAACACCAGCCACTGGAGCAAGTCAGTAACTTCAAATACCTCGGGATCACCCTTGATTCCTCCCTCACCTATTATGAACATGTCAATCAGCTCTGTCAAACAGTTAACACCAGAAATGGTCTACTTTATCATCACAGGCTATGCATAACATCCAATGTCCTCTGTGCTGTCCGTAACCAGCTCTGTGCTGTCCATAGTTGACTATGGGATCATCTTCTATGGCTCCGCTACTGATACTGTGTTGCACAGAGTCAAGGTCACACTCAACAAAGCTTGTCGCCTTGTAGTGGGTGGGCAGAGATTTACCCACACCTGTGACCTCTACTAACAAGCAAACTGGTTAACCTTTAAGAGTAGACTTCACTCTCAGACCTGCCTTCTAGCAAAAGAGATAATTTTGGGCCTCTTCCCACCTTCGGCTCTGCATCGCCGCACTCCAGCCCCCACTCCCCAGGCTACTAGAAGCTCTACTAAGGTCTTCCTCCAAGTCCCACTCTGTAGGATAGCCCTGGGGCAGTGAGCTTTCATGTATAGGGCACCTATCTTGATAAATGACATGCCTTCTGAGGTCCTTTCTCAAACAAAAATTTGGCCCCTTTAAAACTTACCCTCTGGCAGCACGTCTGGGAAATAAACAGCTGTGACTGTTCTTAGCCTCTTCCCTTCTTTACCTTTCTGCTTCCCTGTTCACCCCTATTTGCTTCCTGCTCTGACAATATCATCCTTGACAGTTTAACCCTCTCCCTGACCACTCCTCCCCCTCAACAACCTCCTCCTGGCCTTTTTTTTTTTTTTTATTCTTTTTCCGCTCCATTCTTATGAGGAACTTTCTTGGGCATCCACTGCACCTGCAAGATCTACCTCCCACATGAAGCTCTCTTCCCCATTCTGCACCAGTTTGGCAGACCCTCCCCCAGCTCTGCATCCCTCCACTGAGGGGGGCCACCCTATCCACCCAGAGTGCTCTGCCTATAATCCAATGTGCTGGCTGTGCAGTTGGCATGGTGAGGAGAGAGAAGCTTGGTGCTGGAGTGTGGCTCGGTGGGGCGACGTGCCATCACCTATCCCTGAGAAAGGGGATTTTTCTTCTTAATATTTCTTCCCTGGGAGTGCAACGTGTAATGACACCTGTGCATGGCTGCCCTGCTGGCACCTGCCACACTCCACCCCCCCCACCTTATGTTGGCTGGTGTTCCTGCTATGCCTCCAATCTACATTGGGGGATGCCTGGACACCGAGCAACCCTGGATACCTCCCCAGGGAGAGGAGAGGAGAGGAGAGCTGTCCTCCGAACGCTCCATTCTTTCCCTCCCTTGCCGACATCTGGCTCCCCGAGTCCGTTGCAAAACTTGGGTTGTCGGCATGGCACCAGGTGTGGCGTCCAGTGCCTCAACCCTTAGCACCACCGGGCCATCTCCCTGGCCCTTCTGCATGCCTAGGCGACTAACTTGGCCTCTTCTACTTGGGCATTCTTATGCTCGTATACCGACTGCCTACTTAGTGTACCGAATATACTTAGTTAATTCAATTTATGGCTTTCCCATTGGTGCACTTTGGTCCTGCTATCAAATAACGTTTTAATTTCTTAGTATGACCCACTTCTCAACCCCCATGATGTATATTTGCCACCTATGCTGATGTATTTTATTTACATATTTAGTCCCGCTTTTATCGATGTATACATACCACTCATGCTCTATCTATAGTCAGTCCTACTCTCATCGATGTAGTAGTAAAAATTTTATTCATCTGAAATACATATCAGTGAAAAGGTACAACTCGACTGAGACGAGCTCATTTTCAGCGAGGCCCTAAATACATCTAATATAAAGGCAGACACAGTACAAATTACAAAATATCATAATAAATATCACATACATTTAACATCATAATAAAACATTTATCTACAAACAAACATTATACATACATAACACAAAAAAACACCATCAATATAAACTAAACAACAATGGGGATACCTATATACATTTTTTACATATCAAGTAATACCCTTCCTAACATTCCTAATAGCTTTCTGTTGAAACCAGGCTACAATTTCACCGTGGTACACACCCATGGTCCTTAATCTGCAACCATATGGCACAGAGTTCCAGATCTGGGGACCTTTATTGAAAAAATGTGTACATCCAAATTCTGTCCTCATTCTGGGTTGTTTATATTCAATACCACAAGCAGACCGTAGTCCTGATTTTACTTCCCTAATTTGTAATTCATCCAATATACAGTTAGGGACCTTCCCCTTATTACACTTTACCATAAAATTTAATACATGGAGTAGCCTCCTATCTTTAGGATACACCCATCCCAATAGGTCATATAACTGCTGTCTATGTGCCATTCTCGGTGCTTCCAAAATAAATCTAGCCAATTTATTGAACATCACATCTATCTTAGTTAATACTGTATTCGCTGCACCCATATAAACAATATCCCCATAATCCAAAAGAGGGACAACTAGTGTTGTGACAACATATTTCCTAATATGTTCAGACATACATCCTTTAATTCTATATGAGACCCCCAGGCGACTTCCCACTTTTTTTATTACATAGTCCACATGTGTATCCCATTTCATAGCACTATCCAAGTACAATCCTAAATGCTTATAGTTCAGGGTTTGCTGGAGAGGGACACCATCCAACGTCCTGATCCCGAAAGGGGCATTCATGGTCCTAGTCCCTCTATCCCTGGAGAATAATACTACCCGTGTCTTTTGTGGGTTCAAAACAAGTTTAGAATCCAAAAATTAAAATGTGGAAGCACTGAAAATGCCGCCTGTAATGTGGTTTCAATCTCTTGAATAGATGTACCCTCTGAATATACAATGGCATCAACAGCATATAAATGCCAACCAACCCGTGAATGAGACAAATTAAGATTATCCATATATAAATTAAAAATAGATTCTTAGGGCACCCCTGAAATAATAGTTCTGAATTCTGATGCACAATCATTCACGACCACCTGTTTGTTTTCTACCACTCAGGTACTCGTGAAATAAATCGCACCACCTGCATAGATAACCCCAGAGCCTTTAATCTGAACAGGAGGATGTCCTGGTCCAAGGTGTCAAATGCTTTTGACAAATCAACAAAAACTGCCCCCAAAGACATCCCCCTGTCCAGAATTCTGGTGATATCCCCCATCACTTTTATTAAAGCCGTAATAGTACCACGTTGTGGTCTAAACCTAGATTGATGTTTATTCATAATCCGACCTACTTCTAAAAAGTTTTGCATTTGTGTTCCTATTAATTTTTCAAATATCTTCACTACAACTAGCAACAAAGAAATCGGTCTATAATCTTCTGTATTCAATTTTGATCCATTTTTAAATGCAGGGGTCACCTTGGCCTTTTTCCAAATATCTGGGAATTGCTTATCTCTGATAACCTCATTAAATACAAATGCCAAAGGATGTAAAATGACTGGAGCTGCATATTTAAGTAAAATACTAGGGATTTCATCTAATCCTCCAGCTTTTTTTGTTTGTATACTTGCCACTTATGCTGACGTATCTTTATTTATATATTCAGTCCTGCTCTCATCGATGTATACTTGCCACTCAGGCTGATGTATCTTCATTTATATAGTCAGTCCTGCTCTCATCGATGTACAGTGCCACTTACGCTGATGTATCATTATTTATATATTCAGTCCTGCTCATCGATGTATACGTGCCAGTTATGCTGATTATCTTTATTTATATGTTCAGTCCTGCTCTCATCGATGTATACTTGCCAATTATGCTGATGTATCCTAGAAACATAAAAGTTGATGGCAGATAATGACCGCAAGGGTCATCCAGTCTGCTCATTTTTTCTACCTTGTGAATGTGCCACATGCCTGTACTCTGTCACTGGCCTATCTATTCATTCTCATCTTTATTGATCCCTTATGCCTATCCCATGCCTGTTTGGAGCCCTGCACTGTATTAATATCCACCACTTCCTGAGGTAGACCTTTCCGTACATCCACTACCCCTTCAGTGAAAAAGAACTTCCTCACATTTCCCCTTAATCGGCTTCCCTCTAATCTCATGCTGTGTGCTCTTGTCCTGCTATTTTTCTTATACTGAAATATATTAGACTCTCTCGCCTTGTTAATGTCCTTAAGATGTTTGAATGTTTCGATCATATCACCTCTCTCCCTCCTTTGCTCTAGGGTATTCATATTGAGCTCAGTTAATCTGTCCTCATATGTTTTCTGATGCAGTCCCTGCACCATTTTTGTTGCCCTTCTCTGGACTGCCTCTATTTTGTTAATGTCTTTGTGCAGGTGTGGCCTTCAGTACTGCACACAGTACTCCAGATGGGGCCTAACCAGCGTCTTGTAAAGAGGGATTATTACCTCCCTCTTACGACTTGCGATATCTCTACTAATACATCCCAACATCCCTCTAACTTTACCTACTGCTTTAGTTGTCTGGTTGGATGATTTCAGGTCATCTGTGATGATGATGCCCAAGTCTCCTTCTTCCCTTGTGATTGCCAGCAACTCCCATCCTAACCTGTAGGTGGATTCAGGGTTTCTCTCCCTATGTGCGTGAGCTGGTACTTCTTTGCATTAAACCCCATTTGCCACTCTTCCGATTTTAAGGACAAAGATTATTTGAAGAATACGGACATCGATCCCGATACTTCTCACATGCTAAGCGATGCTCTACCATTTGAGCTAATTCCCCACATCTTTATTTATATATTCAGTCCTGCTCTCATGTGTTACTGGAACTTTTAGTTTGTCATGCTTCCTTCCTCCATAATGCACATTAGCTGCCTATATTGTTGTAGCCTTATGTACCTGTCTTTTCTCTTGATCAGTTGCGCCTGCTTAACTTACCTGTAGTAACTTTCCTTGTCTCTTGTATAGCCACTGTACTTTGTACTGCTTTGTCCTATGTTCTATCGATGTGGAGTCTTTGTAAAAGAGTCTCTGACTCACAGGTTTGTAATTCCAAGATTCAGATAAATCAATAAATAAATGCTCACAGCTCGCATCAAAACACACAGGCAGCACATCCTGATTTAAGGGCACACAAATACAGCACTGCTTCCTCATTGTGTCCCGATACTGTGCATATGAGGGGTGCCCAGGTGCATGCTGTTGGTTGCAGTGCACTTCCCCAAACAGAACTAACAGCACTGAAACTGAACTATATATAAAAATGGGTTCTCACCAATGACTCAGCTAGGACTGGCTGATTGAAATACAAGTCCTTAGCAGCTGTGACAGTCAGAGGCTGTGCAGAGGGTTTGTTTTTTGCAGCAGGAAATCAGGTGGTCACAAGAATGAATTCTTATTCTGTGACTTTGGTGATAATCTGAAAAAGGTGAAACAAACACCACTGGACATACACTGATCAGGCTGTACCGAAAGGTTTTGGGTACTATTTCACGCCTAACAGACACCTAACAAACATGGCAAGCACCATGAAACAGCAGCAATTAAAGTTTAAATCACCCATTTCCTGTTTTTACCTTGACAGGATCCGACAAACAGATGTCGCTCCATTTCACATCCCCCCCCAGCTTGCAACAGGAACAACAGTGTCCACGCTGGAACCTGAATGTGGAATACAACACTGGGGCACAGCGGTGCCTTCTTGAATGGTAGTCATTCAGCATTTCTGAACCAAATGATGGAACAACTTTTTAGGCAGCACTATAGCAAATACCCATGTGAACAAGCCTAAAAACGACAAACTGTACAGCACCAGGAGGCAGACCACCAGCCCTAACATTTCACACCACAGCACACTTCTGTAGGAGGCCTGGATCATGACATTCACTGCAACATTTAAGTAGCCAGATAATTTAAAGCCACAGTAAACCTTTTATTAGTACAATTAGATGTGGCCTATCTACGCTCCCCCTAGGTTTTCAAAATTATTAGCCACTGTGGTTAAACAGATCCAATATTTTTTTGCCACCACAAGAGGTCTTTAGCCATACACGGTGAGTAATGCTAAAATGTATACAAAGTTGTATTAACATTGTTTTTAAATACCATTATGGACAAGATTTACTTCTGTAGTGGTAGGCACAATATATTCACAGTTTGAGCCAAATTGTTTGAAATTATTTTGTATTAAGTAGATGTGCAAGTATGTGTACAGCAATAACATACATACCAAAGCTTAAGATGTGGTCAGCCCAGTTTGACCCCCCAAAATGCAGCAATTATTATAAACTGTGCACATTGCTTTATTAGGCAAGCAGGAGACAAATAATGCAAAGGCCATGCAGATTCAGGCAGGAAAATTAAACAATAACACTACAGTGGGTGCTCTTAAACAGTTTGATGGCATATTAAATATGTGACACCAGTCAGATGTCAATTATTTGGTGAAAATGACTGAGCACCTGGCAGTGTCGTGCCTAGAAGAAATTTTGAATCTCTGCCCCCAGCCCATTACTGCAATAAAATGCGGGGTCAGGCTCACTAAAGCCTGTACATAACAAGCAACCAGTTTAAAATAACATTGTGTGAAAACTTGAGGAATCTGTGCCATGCCCATAAAAATGTGAATAAAGAGCCAGGCATCCATCTCAGACATTTAACAAGCAGAAAAAAAACAGTGAGTAACAGTTAACACACTGCTCCTCTCTCAGCCCAGATCAGTGTCGGGCCTGGTTCATAAGCAAGGCCATAAAATTCTATTTTAATGCCGCCGCCCGGTAACTATTGTTATTTAAACTATGTGAAAAATGTTTTGTTTGAAAAGATTAGAAGCTAGCAAACTACCATGGCATTAAATGAGAATTGCTGCCAACAAGGCAACAGCAGTCATTTTTTTTTTCCTGTGTGTCTGAACTTCGTGAAGACTACACAAGAGTCAAGTGAAGAACATGGCAACAATTAAGACATTTTGCTGTAGCAGTAGGTACAAATTACAGTAAAATAAAATAAATATCATAAGAAGAAGCACAGCCAGCAGTTTATTTTTCTTCTGCTAGGTCTATGCAGTAGTGTAGCTGCTGCAGGTTTTCTCGAGAAGAACTTGGAGGTGCATCTTAATTTGTCTTGACAGTTTGAAGTAACCCACGCCTGTCCTTTTCCAACGCCCAGATGTTAAATGCAGTTTCAAAATCAAACTTTCCCATGTCATCAGGAGCCTCAACCAGAAGAGTCATTAGATAGCTCACATTCCAGACTTTAAGGCGATTCCTTTCGGCAGTCTTAATGTTGTTATATGCACTAAACCCATGTTCACACTCCACTGAAGTTGATGGGGTTGCCAGACATACTGAATATAGTTTGGACATGTTTGGCCAAGAGTCCTTGTTTGGGACTACCACTTTGACATTGAATTCTTCAATAGTGGACTCTTTGTGTGCCGAGAATAATCTACGTAGTAATGACCATTCCAGTTTGGTTTCATCTTGGTTAACTGGCAGGATGTTAGTGAGTCTTTTTTTAATGGCACCATAGTGAGCAATAAGATTCTCAGTCTCCTGTTCTCCATAGCTCTCAATGTGATCAGGTGCACTGCGTGGGTCTATTACCAACCAGTTGTCCAACAATGTGCCTTCTGGAAAGTAACTTTCAAGTTGTTCAGCTCTTGACTGTATATAAGATGTTTGCAAATTCTTGAACTCTTCTCTTTGCTGCCATGTATCTAGCAGTGTACGTGTTCTAAATATAGATTTTCCCTCTTCTGATGGTTCACTTGGCATCTCTGACAAAAAAACCTTTTAAGTGTGGGCCTGGATTTTCAGGCAGTACACGAAGTGCATCAGTGGTGCTAACAAGCTGCTGCCTTGCCTCTGAGAAGATGACAGACCGTTTTTGGAAAAGCTTTGAGAGAATTGCAAGAAGACCTACTGCATCAGCCAGAAAGAAAGTAGGTAACAAATTTGAAAGTCCCCATTTTTTTAAGGCACCCCATAGCAAGGTTTCGCTGATAGTTATCCTCTGCCATTTGTGACAAAGCAGACATAAGTGAGGCTATGCATGCTTGTAATGCCTTCACAGAATCAGAAAATGAAAGCCATCTAGTGAACAAAATCTGTTTTAGTTTCACAGCATACTCCAGGTGTATGTCTTTGCTCTGATCGAGTATTCAACAAAATTTGGGCGAGTACTTTATCAGTTTCCCAAGCTGATTCACTGTAGACATATAACTGACCAGATACTGGTGTGTGTTGGTTGGCTGCTTTCTCTGATGCTAAGGCGAGTCTATGTGCGAGACAGTGAGCGGCAACTAAATATGGGTGATCTATTTTGGCTAGAGTGGTCACACCTTTTTTGCATCCTATCATTACAGAGGCCCCATCAGTTGCAAGTCCTATCAGCTCTTTATCTCCTACATTTTTATCAGAGATCATGTACTTCACAGCATTGTATACTGCTTCTAAATTGCATTCTGCAAGCTCAGTCACACCTAAAAATTTAGACTGAACATAGCCCTTGCAGTCAATGAATCTGATGTATACCATCAGTGTACTCTTGTTGGCTACATCTGTTCCCTCATCAATTTGTAAGGAAAACATTTTAGATGGAGAATCCTCCAATTCCTTTAAAAAAGCATCCTGCACTGCCATAGAAATTGCTTTGTAAAAGTCATTGATGGACTCAGAATGTGTGTAGATACCTGTGCCTTGGAGGACTGATTGCTTTATAGGTGCTAACAGAGTGGATTCCTGTGCAGAAAAAGGAATAGTCTGTCAGTTATTTGGAGCCATGTCCCCGCCCCCCCAAACAATGTGACTTGTAGCGCATCTCTGCTGCAGCACTGCTAATGTTTTTTTATTCGAATTCAGAAACAACAATACAGTAAGTGCTATCATTTATGTTGGGCCTGCAGTTTCGTCACATGTGATCTGCAACTCTAAGGCAGTGCCCCCCCCCCATGTAATATACATGAAGCGAGACTTTAATTGATGTTCGAGATATTGGCGAGTAAAAATACTTACATTGAGAACCTGCAGTTTCAAAAGTTTCTGTATGTTATGATTTGCAGTCAGAGTTTTGCCCATGTAATAAACGCTTCGCATCTCTGCTATGATGGCACTTTTCACTGATGAATAAGCTGTGCTCACAGCCTTTGTCATTCCCTTTTTCCCAGTTTCTGCCTCGACTGCAAGCCTTATTAAATTAAGAGAAACACATATTTACCATGACAATTAACAACAGATTCAGAAGACAAGAAGAACTGCAAACTGGTGGGGCATCTGTAATAAGACTCACTTGTGATCTTTGGACATCTGATGCTTATTTAAATCGTCAGCCTTTGGCTTATTGGTTGGTTTCCCTTCTGTGAAAATATTTCTTTGGCCAGTTTCTTTGCAAATTCTGCAGTAGAATACTGAAGCTTCTTTGTCATGAATGAGCCATGGGTAGGTTTTAAACCAGGAATCCTTAATTTCCCTATGACTGTCTCTGTCATATAAAACTCTGGTTTTCTTGCTTGCAGTTTTTGAATAGCTGCTCCATTGCTACAGAGACGCTGCCACATGATTCTGGCTCAGTTTCAGGGACAGGACTTGCTGATCTGGGCCTTTTGAAAATATCTGTTATCTTGCTTTGTTTTACTGTGGCCACCCGGCTGCTCTGTTTAGCAGTTTCAGGATTTGCAGCTTGTTCTGACATTTTTATTTAGGTAGATCGAGTACAAGAATATATGTGACACAGACTAGAATATGACAGTATGTGACACTGACTGGATATGTGAGAATATATGTGACACAGACTGGATATTTGTACAACAATTTATATGGGACACCGACTGGACAGTGCACAAGAATATATATGACACAGACTGGATGTTTCCACAAATATATGTGACACAGACTGATTTGTACAAGAATATGTGACACCGACTGGGTATTTGCACAAGAATATGAGAATGAATATTTGCCCAAGAATATATGTGACACCGACTGGATATTATTTGCACAAGAATATGAGACTGGATATTTGCCCAAGAATATATGTGACACCGACTGGATATTTGCACTAGAATATATGACAGACTCGGATGTCTTTTTGAATTGTGTGACTAATAAAGTTCTTTAATGAAGCAGTTGGTCAGAGTTTTACTTCTTCGCACACACACACACACACACACACACACACACACACACACACTCAGACACTGTGGCCAACAGTAATTGGGGGTGGGGGGGGTTACAGGACCAGATATGCCTCAGCACCTACAGTTTCATTTCTCAAAAAGATTACACAGCATGCTGCCAGTGTGTTTGATTGTTTTCTGAACACACACATGCACACATTGTACTGCAGCAGTATGTCACACAAATTACAGTCAGAGAACAGTTTAAAATAATTATTTTGCCTTGGCAAGTTTATTTGCGTATCCCACTCTCAGCTTGTCTGTTTCTTGATCACTTTTCTTTCTACTTTTCTTAATCTTTAAATGTATCTGCATACACAATTGTCCCCCATCAATACTTCAGTAGTTCCATATAGTAGGTACTGTCTGTGCCTTAATACCCCATAAGCCTTTCTATTTTGTTTTAATATATTTTTCAGTATTGTAGTATTGCACAAACAATTCAACACTGGTTCAATCCAAGAATTTATTTTTAACCTCCTGTCTGCCCTTGTCTACATTCTGTTTTCCTGCCTGCTTTTTTCCATCTCTGGACTGTAAAGCACTGTGCCTTCAGTTGCCCTGCTCCTTTAAACTCCTCACATTCGGTTTGTACTTCCAAATGCTTTTTTTTTGTCTCCTGCTATTTTCCCCATCAAACTGCACTACCTTGTCAGCTTTTTATCTATAGTACTGAGCAAACAAAGCTCAAAAAATGCAATTTTCCCTGTTTCCATTTTTTTTAATATGCGTCACACTGCAGCTTGCACTCAAACTTTCAAGTCTGCGCGCGTGTTTTTTTCCCGTTCCCCCGTTTATTTCTTCTCTCCTCACCTTCTCTGGCACCCTTCCTACCTACCCACAACCTAAATATGCCAGCAAAATAAATATTTTAGCAAGAATCAGTGATCGCTGAGGAGGCTACAGAAAAGCACCCGCTCCCTTTCACCACCACCGCCCGAGTGACTTGCTTCACAGCGAGAGCCCGTCCCCAGCACACAGAAACTGCACTGATTGGCTGGGGAGACGTGTCTACCTAATCTCCCCAATCAGACACAGTCTCCTCCATGCCAACAATTAAATCATGTGGTTTTCTTTTGGCTCCAAATGCGGTCAGATGGTTGCCAGTGACCAGAGCATGCGTATTATTGCAGCATTACTGCGCTCCTGAAGGTCACTGACAGGGTACTGCTGCACTTTGTAGTTTTTCGGCCACTCTCTTGGTAGTTCCTATGTCCGTGGGGAGAGAGTGGCAAAAGCAGGTTGCAGGCTGGCTCCTTTCGCCTCCGTGGCGCAGCAGGGATATAAAATTTTAGCCACAGGACTTGTGGCTTCGTCATTGGCGACGTGGCGAGCGGCTAGCGGGAATGTAGTCTGTTACTCATGGCACTACTGATAAATCATCTCTTGTAGCACTATTATGGGCAGCAGTTTTTTTTCCTTTTCTTTTTATTGTTGGTAGTGGTCATACCATGCATAGCTGTGGGCCAATCAGCTTGCAGCATTTTATCTACTTGTTTCATAAGGGAAGTTACATGTCTTAGCCTTTCAGTTTCAAGCCACCCTCATCACCAGGATATTTTTGTATACTCCATCAAGCCAAGCATTATTAATTAAATATGTTGCCGCTAAACTTGAGATAAATACATATAATTACTGGTGACCCTATTTAATAACTGGATTACGAGTACTATCCAACGCTATAATAACCCAAACTTGGGTTATTACAGCATTCACTAAGCTTTTTTTCATCTTTTGTACCCTTTGTGTGTCAGTCACACATATCGTGCCACGTCATTGGCTTGTGTTCTGCTTGTGGGTGGGCTGAATAGTGTTTCAAAAATGGCGGAGCGGTTTTCCGTTTACCAACGACTCACTTTTGTTTACTACCCTCTACGTTTTCATGTTTTATTTTTTATCTGGTTGATCCTGCTTTTTACAGAGAAAAGAAATATCTTGTTGATCCCGCTGTGTCCCTGGATTGGTAAATACACGGACTCTGAGCAAAATCCACGAGGAACCCCAGTACATGCTGTGACTAATGCTTTTTTGGAAAAAAAAGTAAGTCTCAGAAAGTGAGGGAGAAAGGGAAAGAAAGTGTGTGCATGTGTGAGACAGGGAGAGATGGTATCTGTGAGACAGAAAGAGAGTGTGTGTGTCTGTAGGGAACAGAGACACTGAGAAAACTCCTTTCACCAGTAATTGTGAAAAATAAAAGACAGACAACTGTGTTTTTCATGGATTTTTTTAACACACCCTTGGTGTGTGATGGCCTCATAAACCTCTCAAGCCTCCAAGGTTTACGGGTCATCACACATCTCGGGTGTGTAAAAAAAAATCCATAGCACACAGCTGCCTATCCATTATTCTCTATTTCATAAGCTAGTTAGAAAGCACTTGATTCCAATGTTAATCACTTTCTTCCTTGACCTACCTTTATGGCCTTCACATTGGGAGCAATGCTGTGGCATCCATGCTCAGGAGACTTTTCAAAGGCTGCACAGACAGGTTTTTGTTCATCTGATTCCTCACAAAACAGTCCCAATGGCTGTTGCTGCTGGTCACAGGTGTTACTCTTTATGGGCTCCTCTTCATTTCCAGTCAGACGTTTTACAATCTCCACTATCACTGCAAGTTTCCTGTTTGCTCGGAGTACCTTCTGCTCTAACACATCATAGCATTCGCCACAGGAGACATTTCCAGCTACGTACTCCCAGTACTTTGTGACACAGGCTCTGCAAAAGTTGTGCCCACAATCTATAATGACAGGATCATTAAAATAATCCACACAGATGGGACACATAACTTCATTTTTCAGTAGTTCTAGCTCTTTCTGTCGCTGCCATGTTCACTGCTGTCTGTTAAAGGAGTCTACCTCCCTTCTGTTTCCTGGAACATAAAAATATATATAAAAATAGAATGAGTTTATTCCTCTTTCCACTCTTACCATGTCATACATAGTTAAACATTAGTGCCCTGCTACTGAACCTTATTATGGTGTTTTATTATTGCTTTCAGTACTGACCACGTCATACACAGTTGAAAACTCTTGCACTGTTACTGAACCTTATTATGGTGTTTTATTATTGCTTTCCGTATTGACCACATAATGCACAGTAAAAACCTCTTGCAGTGTTACATAAGCAATAAGGCACGAAGGAGTGTGTGAAAACCACATTTTACAGCACAGCCAGTGGCGTAGTAAGGCACAAGGCCAAAGGCTGAGTGACTTCAGCTTCTGGCCGTCCTGTAAAATATGGTTTACACACACTCCTTCATGCCTTATTGCACTTATAAAATTGGCTTCTTTTGTTTTTACTTTTGGCTATTGGGAAAAGCATGTTTATATGTATAAAAATAGATTTACTTGTGTGCACTAGTGATAAAATTATAGATCGAGGGAGCGCTCCCGACCAATCGGAGCACTCCTTTCCTATGCGCATGAGGCACTCTTATTCTGTGAAAGTGTCTCATGCACAGATACCCTGGAAAGAGGCACGTTCTGGAAAGTTTATTTAAAAAAAATGTATTATTGATCGCTCTTGATCAATAATATATTAATACATCCCCTGTCGCCACTCGTTGCTGGAAACGAGTGGCTTCACTTGCCTTCAGCTAGAGCCAGAACAGCTCAGCTTCGCTGTTCTCACTCCAGCTGAAGGTGTGTGAAACCACTCACTTTCAGCAACGAGTGGCTCCGAGGGACATATAAATACATACAGTCCTTCCACCCACTGCAATTGATGTTACTGATGATGGCATTGTATTATTGCCTCATTTCTTCTTCGACATAGAAATTGAATGGGCCACACAAATACCAAGAGAAAATCTGCTGGAATACTGGTGAAAAGATCAAACTGAGTGCACACCCTAGTTGTCACTTACAGAGCTATGTTAAAACTCCTTCAGCAAATTAACAACGAACTACAACCCCTGCTGTGTGAAGATGAAATACTTCAGGACACCCTCCCTGAACCACCTGTAATTGCATATAAGCATCACCCCAACCTCTCAAACGTAATAATTCATAACTCCCAGCAGATCGAAATAACTTGGAAATGAGGGACACCATACAGGATGGCAAGATGTGAGACCTGCACCCACATACGCACACAGGCCTCCATCAAGACAAGCCAGAAGAGCACAATAAAAAAATCTATGAATCCTACACCTGTCAATCCAGCAATGTGGTTTATTTATTTCTTTTAATTTTTGGATACAGCCTTTGAGCTCAGAGCTTGTTTATAAAAGGTTCCACATCAAGGAGAACACTACAATGCCAGACAAGCATATTGGCTATACAGCAGCAAGTATGAATTTACAGAGCACATAACACCAGTAGTCAAACCAAGTACTAGTAACATTATACAGTAAGATAAAAATATGACACATGAATGAACTATAAAAAAATAAGGTAGGGTATGGAGATCCAGAGGCCAGCACCCAGAGATGTGGGATTGTCACGGTTGTATCAGTAAAGTGAGGATGGGAGGCCAGAAAGTGACAGATAGGTGCAAGTGGTTAGAGGAGGAGTGGGGGAGGAGGTTCCATGGGGAGGGTACAGGGTTAAAGGTGTGCAGCTGAGGTTGGGTAGGCAGTGGGGAAGATGAAGTAAAAACAGGAGGCTAGTGGCTGGAAGATGAGAGGATTTAAAAGGGTCACTTAGAGGTCCTAGGCAGGGTTTTAAATAATTGATTTACAGTTTTTTTCTTGGGACAATACTAACTGTACAGAAAGCATTTATATGGTTTTCCAAAAGTGGTATGTTTGTTCAACACAGTGAGGCAAGTGCTATGCATTTTCACAATGTTTTAGAACTTTTATAAGCAAAACACTAATCAATTTTTAGAGTTAAATAAAACCCTGCTAGGGATAAGGACAGGATAAAGTCAGCTAGCTAAAGCAGAGGGGGAAAGTACGCTTGAGGATGAAGAGCTTGAGGTCATTTAGCAGTCACAGCTGCTAACCTGTTTACCTAATTCCATGCAAGAAGTGCACAAATGGATGCTATATTGAGGAAACTAGGCAACCACTGCAAACCAGGATGAACCACTACCGACAAACAATAGTAAACAAGATTAGCAGCACTCCCTTGAGACAGCATTTTTCACAAACAGATCAGTCCTTCACTGACTTAACTGTTCTGACACCAAGAGGCAACTTCAAAAACACACAGGACAGAAGGATGTGGGAACTGAAATATATCAAACAATTTAAATCTACTATTTGTGGACTGAATCGGGACATTGCATTTATGACACACTCTATGGTAAATTGATTCTTTTGTTACTTGTTACCCAAGTTTTTTTCTGTGTTCCTGCCAGCTCTGTTTCTAACTACCTGTTCCTAGCATCCTTCCTGCCTCTCTTATAAATATCTTTTCAGCTTCAGTCCTGCCCACCCCCTACACCACCCCTTGATGGGTTCTTCACACACATCCCTGTGTATACAAACCTTACACTCTATCTAGGCCCATGTATTCAGACGAGATGCACAGTGGATCCTGGATGAGCAGTGCATTTCCAGACTTGTGTGGGCAGTCAGAGGCGTGACCGTATTCAAAGGCCACCGATGTGCCACGTACCCCCAACTGCACTGCTGTGCACAATATTGTGATGCACCTATGCAAATGAGGAGTCCCCATGCATAAGTCATGTATCACAACATCGAGACCCCCCAAAGCACAACAGTGGCTGGCTGTGCTAGCAGTTACACTTTTGATGCATGGGTCAGGTTGGCACCTCAAGCACAGTCCAAGGCTGGGTACACATCCCCCCTCCCCTCCACAGCCCAGATCGCTGTACAAAAAGCAGAATCCCATAGCCCCATTTCTACAGTGTAGGGACCCCCTCCACAACCCAAATCGATGTAACATAAAATTCCCTCCCCAATTACCCTAGTAGTCTAGTGTGAGCCCTCCACCCCTTTCATCATGAAATGAAACATCCACCCTGATCTGATGATAGTGAAGTGACCTGCTCCCCAGCAAACAAAATCTGCTCCCTGTTCCCAGATAGTCATGTGACCCCACCCCCCTCCCCGTGCTTTGACCCACCATCCATCCCCCCCAACCCAACCAGAGTCAGCGACTCGCGCAGCCCACCTCACTCCACACCGTTTAGGCACTGACTTAACTATACAGGAGCTCTGTACAGTGTATAGCATATAGTACACACCCGCTGGTTGACCGATCAACTAATGAGCTTGTACTATATACTGTACAGTGCTCCTATACAGTTCAGTCAGTGGCTGGCCGATGCAGCATGAGATGAGTTGTGCCAGACATCAGTGCTGGTCAGGTTGAGAGGGAACGAGGTGGTGGGTCACTGGATAATGGAATGGGATGGTGGGGTCACTGGTTAATGGGATGGGGGGATAGGGGGCACCTGACTACCAGAGAATGGGCAGTGGGTTTTGTGTCTGACATCTGCAAACGGGGCTGGGGGGGGCACTTCACCACCAGGTGATCGGGTGGATGGTTTATTTCATGATGATCGGGGCTGGGGGAGGTCACTTCACTACCAAGCAATTGGGGTGGATGTTTAATTCCATGATGACTGGGGCAGGCGGGTTACACTAGATTACCAGGGTAATCAAGAAGAGGATTCATGTTACGGCTATCAGGGCTGGGGGGATCCCTACATTATGGAAATGGGAATACAGGATTCTAATTTTTGTACAGCGATCAGGGATGGGGAAGGGGGCTGGCCCAGTGCATTCTGCCAGCTGCAGTCATACAAATAAGTTCATAATGGGCATGCAAAAGGCCCCTTTGCACCATGCATGCCAAATGGTCCCATTGCATGTTTGGGCTGAATATTGTCAATGGGGGCTGTGACATATACAGGAATGTGCCAAACATTCCCCATGGCCATTTCTCAGTCCTGGGTTGGACGTGGCTCCCCCTGCTGTGCTCTGCACATCAAGGGTCCGATGTTCAAATGGATTGTGTGATCTGTTCAGCCAATGTAAGGGCCAGGCGAGTGCCGAGAACTGAAACCCTCCCTTCCCAAATGTGTGCAGTCACAGACTGCCTCTCACCCAGTCAACGCTAGGGGCCAGGTGAGTACCAGGAATGGAAATCTTCCCTCCCCAATGCATGTAGTCTCAGCCTGCCTCACCCCCAGCCAATTCTAGGGGCCAGGCAGGTGCTGGGAACTGAAACCTTCCCTCCCCCAATGCATGCAGTCTCAGCCTGCCTCACCCACAGCCAACACTAGGGGCCAGGCAAGTGCTGGGAACTGAGACCCTCCTTTCCCCAGTGCATACAGTCTCAGCCTGCCTCAGCTACAGCCAATGCTAGGGCCAGGCAAGTGTTGGGAACTGAAACCCTCCTTTCCCCAATGCATACAGTCTCAGTCTGCCTCGCCCACAGCCAACACTAGCAGCCAGGCAAGTGCCAGGAACTGGAACCCTCCCTTCCCTAATGCATGCAACCTCAGCCCGCTTCACCTTGAGTGAGGAGTGATAACAAGCCATTGATCACATAGGGTCAGTGGCCACATACAATGTATAGGGCCTACAGGCAGACTGGATGGGCCTAGCGGTTCTTATCTGCCAACAATTTCTATGTTTCTATGTACCTTTCAGCCATCGCTAGGGCCCAGGTGAGTGCCAAGAGATGAAACCCCCACCCCCTAATACATGCTGACTCAGTCTGCCTCAGCCAACGTTATGGTCCAGGTGAGTGCCAAGAATGGAAACCCTCCCTCCATGGATGCATGCAGTCTCAACCTGCATCACCCCCAGCCAACACTAGGGGCCAGTAGCATGCTGGAAACAGAAACCCTCCCTCCCAGATGGATACAATCTCAGCCTGCCTCAGCCTGGCCAATACTAGGCAGGGTTTTATTTAACTCTAAAAATTGATTAGCGTTTTGCTCATAAAAGAGCTAAAACTTTGTGAAAATGCATAGCTCTTGCTTCACTGTGTTTAAGAAACACAGCACTTCTAGAAAATCTATGTACGGACTTTCTGTACAGTTAGTGTTGTCCCAAGAAAAAAAACTGCTAATCAGTTATTTAAAACTCTGCTAGGAGCCAGGCAAGTGCCAGGAACTGAAACCCTCCCTCTCCCAATGCATGCAGTCTCAGACTGCCTCATCCCCAGCCAATGCTAGGAGCCAGGTGACTGCCAAAAACTGAAACCCTCCCTCCCCCAATGCATACAATCTCAGCCTGTCTCACCCTCGCCCAATGCTAGGGGACAGGCAAGTGCGAGGAACTGAAACTTTCCCTCCCACTATGCATGCAGTCTCAGCCTGCCTCATTTCCCAGTCAACACTCAGGTCAGGGCAAGTACAGACAACTGAAACTCTCCCTTCCCCAATACATTGTATGCAATCTCAATCTGCCTCACCCCCAGCCTCTGTTAAGGCTAGGCATGTGCTGAGAACTGAAACTCTCCCTTCCACAATGCATGCAGTCTCAGCCTGCCTCAACCCTAACGAACGTTAGAGGCCAAGCAAGTACCAGGAACTGAAACCCTCCATCCCCCAATGCCTGCAGTCTCAGCCTGTCTCACTCCCAGCTAAGGGTCATGTGAGTCCTGGGAAATGAAACCCTGCCTCCCCAATGCATGCAGTCTAAGTCTACCTCACCGCCAGCCAATGCTAGGGGCCTGGTGAGTGCTAGAAACTGAAACCTTCCCTCCCCCAATGCATGCAGTCTCAGCCTACCTCACCCCCAGCTACCACTAGGGGCCAGGTGAGTGACAGGAACTTAAACCATTCCTCCCTCAATATATACAGACTCAGTCTACCTCACCTTCAGCCACACTAGGGGCCAGGCAAGTGCCGGGAGCTAAAACTCTTCCCCAAGCATTGCTCAACTAATCAGCTCTCTTCTCAACCTTTCCTTCTCTCTAGCCTCTGTCCCTGACCCTTGGAAACATGCTACTATTGTTCCTCTTACCAAAGGCGGTGACCCTCCTGCACTGGCAGTTACCACCCTCTCACCCTACTTCCCACCCTTGCTAAAATGCCGGAGCCCACTGTACTCTCTCAGCTCCCCCCACTTCCTTGACTCAACCTCCTTATGCAGGAGCCTACTGTACTCTCTCAGCCCCCTCTTCCTTGACTCAACCTCCTTTTTCATTCCTTTCAAGTCTGGGTTCCCTAAATTAATTACATTCCACCATCTCCTCCCTTCCTTGGCTTATGGACTCCATTCTCTCAGGAATCGACTAGGGTCTTATCACCTCTGCCATCTTTGTCAACTTGCCAAAGCCTTCAACATTGTTGCCCACCTTCTACTATTTGACAAACTTAATGCAGTGAGGATTTCTATCTCCATTACCAACTGGTTCCACTGCTACCTTGAGAGTAGGACTCAATCAGTTAGAACTGGTGATTCCGTATCCCCTCCTCTCCCCATCACTACTGGTGTCCACCAAGCTCTCTCCTTGGTCCTATACTCTTCTCCACTTTCCTGAATGACCTCCCTGCTGCCTGTACCTCTGTATCAACATATATGTATGCAGATGATACAGTTCTTTCTGCCTCTGGTTCCACTTCCTCTGATATGATGGTCAAGCTCCAAACAGACTTTGATAACATCCAACACTGGTTCCATTCAAATTAACCTTCCCTCAACACCAACAAAATCAGTCTCTGTGACCTCTGGGTCAAGAAGAAGCTCTCCCAGCTTGCTGCCCTCCCATTCTTCCACCCCATTAATGGGACACCATTCGAAAATGTACCCTCCTTTAAGTACCTTGGGGTCTGGCTAGACTGGCACCTCAACTTATTTGGCCACGTGGATAACATACCCCCAAAAAATGCACCCTGTACTACAGGCCATGTACAGAAACTGTGGTTGCATCCCCATGCAGGCTTGTTCACCCATCATCCAGAAAATGATTCTCCCAATTTTTGACTATGAAGAGATTGTCTACAGTGCAGCTCCTAAGTCCACCCTGACCAGACTGGATTCCCTCTTCTACTCCTTCTGTCATTTTGCTCTAGATTGTCTGCCCCACACCTATCATTGCTACCTTTATAGCTCTCTCTCACTCACTCACTCCCTCCCTCAAGGTAGGTGTCTTGGTCATTGTTCCTCTTTTGTAGTCAAACACTGGCTAGGCTCTCTCCATTCATATCCACACCCGGTTTTCTCATTACTCCCTTCACAACTCTGACTTTCAATCCCTGGCACTCCTGTCTTAAGTCATCCTGTGCTGGACAGGTTGCCTTCTCCTATCCTTTCCCTACACTTTGATATTCTTTTTCACTTCCTCTCTACTCTGCCTCTTCACTATGCTCTCTTTCCTTCTTCCTCCTAAATTTCTCATCTCACTCCCACAACTGCATCTGATCCCACCTCTGTTCCACTCTTGAACTTCTTTCCTATACCTCACCCCTTCTCCTGCCCCCCTTGCTTCCACTCACAAACATTTAATGCACACTGCACCTTAACTTGAACACTATTGCTACACTCCTGAATGTTTTTCTCCACAATATCCCATTCCAATTGTACATGTAAGCAATAAGACATGACAGGGTGTAGATGGAATATATTTTACTGCATGGAAAGGGGCACAATAAGGTATGAGGCCGCAGGCAGAGTGACTTTAGCCACTGACCGTGCAGTAAAATATGTTCCATGCACATCCTGGAGTGTCTTATTGTGCTTATAAATTGGGCTCCTGTTTTTTTAAAAAAACATGCTTATATGTAGAAAAAATATTAAGAAAATACAAAATCTCACATGCCTCCACAATGCAAAGCATCATGGGCTGCATATACAAATCACCACAGAATGTTATGCTGGTCCAACTTTAAGCAGAATTGCATGGTGCCAAGGCTCCCACACAGTTTGCAAGGTTACAGAATGTGTCTTCTGTTAGCACCTTTGCAAATCAGTGAGAGGCCTTCGCACCATGCACTCCTGCTTAAAGTTGGACCAGCATAACATTCTGTGGTGATTTGCATATGCAGCCCATGATGCTTTGCATTGTGGGGGCATGTGTGATTTTGTACTTTCTTGAAACTTGGCTTCCCAGCCAAATGCCCTTTGGGGTAACCCTTGCCTCAGTGTTTGCGTACAGAGGTTCTTTGTCTTTCGAAAAAATATTATTCTGCTAATCTATAATAAAATAGTTCTGTCTACTGGATAATTGTCTATTTTTTGTTAATATTCATAAGCTCATTTGCATATGTGCACTAGTGCTGTAACATCACGATACCTGAGAGAAGCAAGAGATATATGGGTCTGGTAACAGAATCCCTATTTGAGCAAAAGTTAGAACACTGACATGGCAAGGTGTGGAATACATTTCATGCACTGACAATAACCAATCAGAAAACCTGATTTGTTGTCCCCATTTTATAAAATATTTATACAAACTGCCTATTATATCTTGTATTGCTGCTTCTCCACTTGTACATATTAGTATGTCTTTCCTGGTGAAACTTTTGAAATAAATATATAAATAGGGCAAGGCAGGAAGATATTTCAGCAACCCTCCTTCTGCCCATGCGACATAGAAACATAGAATCTGTCGGCACATAAAGACTATACAGCCGACCTAGACTGCCCATTTCCCTACTTGGTTTGGCAATCCCTGCTCTTATCTGGACTGCCTTTCCCCCACTCTGCTACACAGCAGGGTGCCTTTATGCTTAACCCATGCACTTTTAAATCCCAATACTGTTTTCACTTCTACCACCTCTGCTGGTAGGCTGTTCCATGTATCTACCACCCTTTCTGTGAAGAAATACTTCCCAGCATTCCCCCTAAGCCTCCCTCCCTTCAGCCTCATATTATGCCCCCTTAACCCTGTGCACGTTCTTCTCTGAAATATGCTCTCTTCCTGTACTCTGTTTATTCCTCTACGGTATTTGAAAGTCTCTATCAAATCCCCTCCCTCACTTCTCTCTTCCAGTGGATAGACGTTAAGTTCCTTGAGTCTTTCCACATAAGGCTTGTGGTGCAGTCCATGTATCATTTTTGTTGCTTTTCTCTGGACTGCTTCCATTCTGTCTATGTCCTTCCCTGAGATGCGGTCTCCAGAACTGGACACAGTATTCCAGATGAGGCCTCCCCAGTGATCCACACAATGGCATCACCACTTCGCTTCTCCTACTGGTTATGCCCCTTCCTATACACCCCAGCATTCTGTTTGCCTTCCCCACTGCTTTTTCACATTGTTTGGCTGACTTCAGGTCATTGGATATGATAACCCCAAGGTCTCTCTCCCGACTTGTGGCGGCTGGAACCTGCCTCCCCTCATCCTGTATTCTTCTCTTGGGTTTCTGTGTCCTATGTGCATTATCTTGCACTTCTTAGCGTTGAAACCCAACTGCCCAAACCCTTGACCATTCCTCAAGTAGTCTTAGGTCATTTCTCATTGTACAAAGATCTGCAACAGGGTTGATACACATGGAGGCGTGGAAAGGATGAAAAGGGACTTGGCAAGGTTGGAGGAATGGTCAGACATATGGCAGCTAGGATTCAATGCAAAAAAGTGCAAAATAATGCACCTGGGAAACAAGAACCCAGGGAAGAATACAAAATGGGTGGGGAGGTAGTAACAACAACAAAACAGGAAAGGGACCTGGGGGTAATCATATCAGATGACCTTAAGGTTAGCAAGCAATGTGAGAAGGCAGTAGGGAGGGCTGGGGGTATACTGGGATGTATAGGGAGAGGCATCAGCAGCAGAAAACAGGAAGTTGTTATCCCTCTGTACAGACAATTGGTGAGACCCCATCTGGAATACTGTGTCCAGTTCTGGAGACCCCATCTCCGCAAGGACATAGACAGAATAGAGGCAGTCCAGAGGAGGGCAACTAAAATGGTGCAGGGTCTGCAAGAGAAGCCATATGAGGAGAGACTAAGGAGCTTAATATGTATACCCTTGAGGAAAGAAGGAGGGGGACATGATAGAAACTTTCAAGTACCTCAAGGGAATCAACAAAGTCCAAGAGGGTAGCATCTTTCAGAAAAAGAGACTTGCAAGAACAAGGTGACACAATTTAAAGATAGAAGGAGGGCAGTCCAAGGGCAATGTGAGGAAGTATTATTTCACAGAGAGGGTAGTGGATGCATGGAACAGCCTTCCTGAGGAAGTTGTGGAGTCTAAAACTGTGGGAGAATTCAAGAATGCATGGGACAGACATAAGGCAATTCTTGTGGGGGGCAGGAAGATATAGGCTGTTGGTTAAATAGGATCTGCGGCCTATCCTGTAGGTAGGGAAATGGGCAGACTAGATGGGCCTAGCGGTCCTTATCTGCCGTCAAAGTCTATGTTTCTAAGCCCCTGCTGTGTGCGGCTCTGTTACAGATCTTGGTGTCATCTGCGAACAGGCATACATTCCTCTCCAGTCCCTCTGCAATGTCACTTATGAAGACACTGAATAGGACTGGACCAAGCACTGATCCCTGTGGAACCCCACTAGTCACCTCCCCTCTTCTGATTTTATGCCTTTTACTACCACTCTCAGGGTGCTGCTTTTGGCCAGTTTCCAACCCATTTTACCACTTTATAGCCCACACCCAGATACTCCAATTTGTTAAGAAACCTTCTATGCAGAACAGTATTGAAGTCCTTACTGAAATCCAGGAAGGCCACATGCATTGCCACTCCCAGATCCACCACCGTGGTCACCCAGTCAAAGACATCGATAACATTCGTCTGCCAGGACCTGCCCTCAGTGAATCCATGCTGCCTTGGGTCTTTTGCACCACCTGACTCCAGGAACTTCACTACTCTCTCCTTAAGCAGGAACTCCATCAGTTTCCCCACCACTGAGGTCAGACTTACAGGTCTGTAACTGCCTGCCTCCTCCCTACTTCCAGTCTTGTGAAGGGGGACCACCTCTGCCCACCTCCAGTCCCTAGGTACCTCCCCGTCTCTAGTTATTGGTTGAAAAGGGCTGTCAGCGGACGTCTTAGGACTTCCCTGAGTTCCTTCAACTCTCTGGGATGAATCCCATCTGGCCCTATTGCCTTGTCTGTCCAAGAAGAGGCCAGTAACCTTGACAACGACTGGGAAAGACACTGATTCCAGTGCTACAGATAACTTTTTTGGCCAGGAAGTAAAAACTTCCTAGTTTTCCAAGCTGGTAGTATTTCGGTATGCCAGGTAGTATTCTGTGACGTGGTCATACTGTTCTGGTGAACTGAAGTTCAAATGCACGAAGTCCGTGGGAACACCTGGCCATGATGATACAACCCAGGACTCTACACAGGGTGTAAAAAGGGCAAATCTGGGCGTAAAATACTCTGATACACCCCTTAGCTGGACCACTGACTGATTCTCACTCAACTTCTATAGAAACATAGAGGGACCTGCCAGCAAGGAATCGCAGCTCACTCTCTATGAAGTGTCCCCTTCATACAGCTTGCTCAGCTCTCTGTGAGACCTGTGGCCTTTCTATGGCCATCATTCTCTCAGACAGGAGCAAGGTTTTTATAATGGAGAGGTCACATTCTTCCCTCTCAATAAACTGTCCCCTTCATACAATTTGCCAAGCTGTCTATCACACCTGAGCCCTTTCTGTGCCCAGTCTCTCAGACAGTAGCAGAGTTTTTATAATGGAGAGTTCATCTTCTTCTTTCTCAGTAAACTGTCCACTTCAGACAGCTTTCCAAGTTCTTTATAACACCTGAGCCATTTTTTGTGCCTATTGGTTTCTCAGACAGTAGCAGAATTTTTATAATGGAGAGCTCACCTTCTTCCTCTCAATGAAGTGTTCCCTTCTTACAGTTTGCCCAGCTCTCTATCAGACTGTAGGCCGTTCTGTGCCACTGGTCTCTCAGAAAGTAGCAGGGTTTCTATAGTGGAGAGCTCACCTTCTTTCCAGCATGTCTGTCCACTCCTCTGTCTCATAAGGGCTAGCATGTGTGGCTTCTCTTGCTTGGATAAAAAGAAAGCCTGATTGATGAATCAGTGGCAGAAGAACACCTCTCCTCACAGTAACCTGCAGTGCTCTTTTTACTACTGTCTGAATGATTCAAAGTATTGCTGACAAAACAAGCCAGCACATGACATCACCATCTCAGCCGCACAATCAGAGTCCACAACCAAGGCCACCACATGACATCACCATCTCAGCCACACAATCAGAGTCCACAACCAAGGCCACCACATGACATCACCATCTCAGCCACACATTCAGAGTCCACAACCAAGGCCCTTGTGACTGCACCAATGGCTGCTATCACTAGAGTGGGAGTAAACAACTGCCACTGGAGAAGCTACTCTCCAGAAAGGCCATGCATTACCACACCTCTGCCCTGTAGCAGGACAAAATGAGAAAAATAGACATGATTTACCAGCCCTACAGGGGAACATAATGTCTGTGCTTGCAGGTGTGGAGAGTCCCTGCCAATGTCCCCCATGAGCTAAGTAACAATCTAAGCTACCACTGAGTGACAACCTCTACTGCCACTGACAGCCTCTGCTACCACTGAGTGACAGCCTCTGCTACCACAGAGTGACAGCCTCTGCTACCACTGACAGCCTCTGCTACCACACAGTGACAACTTCTGCCACAACTGAGTGACAGCCTCTGCTGCCAATATGAAGAAAAACCTTACAGTCAATAAATGCACATTGCTAACTACTGACACCAGTAGAAATGGCCCTCGTCTGCCTGAAGGGATACTCACCCTGCACAAACTGATCTCATGTGATGTGTCTTGCTGTTCCCATGGAGGTAGCAACAACTGATGTTTTGGTGGGAGCAGCAGGCTATCATTTCATAGAAGAGACCCTCTTACCTGTTCAGCTAGATAGGGTGTGCCTCTGTTGCTGTCAGCAGGGGACTGTTTCCTCTAAGCTTACTACTATAAGGATGGAAAGATATGGAAAGGACAGGACAATGCAGGTAACAACAGGTACAAAAAAGTGTGGGGGGGACATTATAAAGTCATGGCAGGATTAACTCAGCTCAAAAAGCTAGGTGCAGGGAAAACAAAGAAATACATGATACTTAGTGAAGGAAGAAGGTCTGTATCCAGGTCAAGAAATGCAGTATCCCTCAGGAGAAGGCTAACTGTATGTGGGGTGGGAGTAATGGCCAATGCAAATGTCCCCCCCTTATGAGTTACGTGCATATCCCTTTAAGAGTGTCTCTCAACTTTTAGTGTGATGCCAGTTTATGTGCCACGCGAAGGACTGGGTCAGCTGGCATGCCCTGGAATTCCAAAGGGGAGGAGTCAGTGTCCTCTGCTGGAAGGCAGAGATTTTGGTGAACCAGAATGTGGGAGACTAGCGCCTGACACGTAGTACCAGCTCCCATTGTCTAAGATTCTCTGTAGAGGTTGGCATCATGGAAATAGTGCTCGGTCATCGTGCCTGACATCAAACTAGGACCTCAGACGGGGGGTGCCCTTTTCCAGCAGGAGAAAATACAACATTTTAAAATAGTTCGGAAGTATGTCGGTGAGGAACAGTGTACCAGAGAGTGCTTCTGGGCTAAAGGTTCTATTTAATCTTTACCTGATGTACAGGTTTGGGTGGCACTCAGCAGTGCCCACCTTCCTCAACAAGAATGACTGTCCATAAAAGAATGCCAGTTCTAGTCATTAGTGGAGTGATACCCCAGAAAATGTGTGGTGTGGGCTGTTCTGCACATAATGAAGATGTGCTGTGTCCAGCAGGTACCTCAATTATGCCCAGCTGGGTTTGGAATTTGAGATAGTGAAGTAACAGAGAAAAGTGTAAGAAAGGATCAGGAAAGGATGTGATCTGTGAAGGACAGCGTGGATCCCTGAGAAACCGTTACTGGATCACTTGGCACTAAAATGCTGCCAGGCAAGAGACTGTGAATTAGCCCAATGGCTAGGGTTTCAAAACGGGATAACAAAAGTCAGTGTAGGTTCCCACTCAGGTTCAAGAGTGGGGACCCCAGGAGTAAATGTGCTTCCTCCCAAGGCCAGAAAGATGATAATAAAGTACTTGACCGGGGTTGTTTCCAACCCAGAAGCAACAGTAAAATACCACCTTACAGTAACGGACAAATGAACTGTGCCAACTGAAGACAGGATAACATTATCTGAGCTCAAGAAAAAAAAGGATCCTGAGCGATTTTACAAATAATTCCTGTTTAGACATTCCAAGCTATGCTAACCCCCTTAAATCTACAGCATAGCCAGCCCTGTCGTGTGTCAGTGGATGCCAGGTGGTTTCCCCAGTGCTCAGGAAGTCATGTAAGTGGACTTTGATTGTTTCTTGATGCAGGATCCCCTTCCCATGTGACCATGACACCAGTGATACCCCTAGACATTGTACGCAACAGTAAAGGTTACCTCTTGCAGGTGTAGGCTAGTGGCAAATGCAGCCAGAATCCTGAACCCTAACAAAGTAAACAACATTAAGCAAACAAACAAATAAAAGAGTTTGGCACAGAACAAAAACTCTTGAAATAGCACTACCAGCTTGTGTGTACAAAATAACCCTACTCTGCACAGTTTCTTCTTTGCCTTTGTCTTAGTACAAGGAAACATATTTTTTTCTCATCTCTAGCTTCAATTTGAAAAGGCACTGTTCAGAATCAGTAGGGATCCTTTGGATTCAGGAGAACAACTGGTACCATGTCCAGAGAAAACAAGGTCCCCCTCTGCAGCTGCCTTGTTTACTGTCTATAGTTCACCACTGGTGGCATAGTGAGAGTAGACACTTTTTTTTGGTTTTTTAATATAAATTATTTAACCAGGAGTAGCACACTAAGCTGAAAGCTTGTTTACAGGTGTGACCTGGGACCACAGGGAAGTTAAGTGACTTGCTCAGGATCACACAGCATGCATGCGGGGGCTGTGAGATTCAAACCCATGTCTCTAGATTTGCAGCACAAAGCCTTAAACCACTGCGTAATACTGCCTCCCATATGCGGCCACAATACACCAGGCAGAGAAGGTGAAAACAAAATAAGGAAAGCAGATTGTCAGCAAACTTTGCAATAACACTGTTTCTGTACACAAGCAATTATTGTGATTTGAAAAGCACTGAAACTGATTCCATTTTGCCCAGTTTCTGCCTTGCCTTTTTAAACGGACATAGTAATCCTTGCAATCAGTAATAACCTCCAACTTCAGGATCCCGTGTTTCAGTCTCCAACACCAAACCTCCTGGTAATGTTTCAAAACCACAGTGTGAGCAGCTTCAGTTCTTCAGGACTTGGAACCCTTTGGACTAGGAGAACAAATGATATCCACAGTTCCCTATGCAGCCCCCTTGTGCTTCTGCCTGTAGCTGGGTTCAGTATGAAGTCATTTCCTGTCCGACTCTGAAATGTGTCCTACACCTTGCAACCAGCCAAAGTTTATTTCCAGGGGTCTCAGATGCAAGTCATAGATACATAGATACATAGACAGTGTCAGCAGATAAGGGCCTATGGCCCACCCAGTCTGCCCATTTGAGCTTGTAAGTTCAGTTTGTTTTCCTAGAAGTCTGTTTCCCCTTAACCCTGACCTCTAGAATTCCTTTATGTCTATCCCATGCATTCTTAAATCCTGTGATTGTTTCAGCCCCCACCACTTCCTCTGGCAGGGTGATCACCTCAGTTATTTTCTTGGTTTATGTACTGCATTCAGCACTACGCTTAAACTGTATGAGAAGTGTTATACTGTATATCATGCAACTGCTCTCTATTAGACACCAGAAAACAATGACATACTATTGTACTCATAGGCTGCTGGTTCAATGTTAATTCTCATTTTGCTGTGATGGTCTCATTTTTTTATGGTTGGATGTAATAAAAAAGTTAAAAAAAAAAAAAAATGAAAGACTTCCCTCCTGCACTCGGTTTACCCCTACAAGATACTATCATATCCCCGCTCACTCACCTCTCTTCCAAGATGTACATGTTGCGATCCCTCAGTCTCTCCTCGGAGGGATTTTTGTGCAACCCCTGCACCATTTTAGTTGCACTCCTCTGGACCACCTCCACCCTGTCTATGCCTTTTCTAAGGTGCAGCCTCCAGAAATGGACACAATACTCCAGGTGGGATCTCACCAACAAGCTATATAGTGGCAACACCACCTCCCTCATCCTGCTGGGAATACCTCTTCCTATGCCCCAGCATCCCAATGGCCCTACCCACTGCTTTGTCAGCAGTGTCAGTCTTTTAAAACCAGCTGATTTTAAGAAATCTAGGAAAATAAATCCCTGCACTCAGTTCAGATTACATATCACATATTCTTGTAGTTTACTGTTTCTCAGTATTCAACAGCCTGTTACTGGCACTATAAGGAGGCAGTATAGTGCAGTGGTCTAAGGCTCTAAGCTGCAAATCTGGTGACATCCAGCAGACCAGACCTGGGTTTGAATCCCACAGCTTCCACCTGCATACTGTGTGACCCTGAGCAAGTCAGTTAACCTCCTTGTGCTCCCAGGTCGCTCCTGTAAAAACAACTTTCAGCTTAGTGTGCTATACCTGGTTAAATAATATAATAATATGAGGGAGTGGCACTATATGTGAAGGAGAGACTGAGACTGAGACTGGAGGAAGGGGAGGAGGGTAGTATGGAGTCACTTTGGATGCAAATCAAGGATTCCAAGAATAGGATTCTTAGAATGGGAGTGGTGTACAGGCCACCATCTCAGACGGAGGAGTTAGGGAACTAGCGGGACAGATCAGGAGGACCTGTGAGAAGGGTAGTGTGGTGATTGTGGGGGACTTCAACATGCCAGGAGCGGACTGGAGCAGCCCAACAACCAGGAACAGAAGGGAGCAGGCACTGCTGGATACCTTCCAGGACAGCTTCCTGCTGCAAATGGTCAGTGAACCAACCAGGTTAGGAAATACCCTTGACCTTGTGCTGGCAAATGGGGACTTTGTGAGAGAACTTATAGTGGAGGAACCGCTGTCAGGGAGTGACCACCACTCAGTATGGCTCACATTGGATATGGGCAAGGAAGGAGTGGAATCTGGCACAATAGTGCTGGACTTCAGGAGGGCCGACTTTGGGAGGATGAGGGAAGTGGTAAAAGGGTACCTGGCCAGAATTCAGTCTAGTATGGATACTAACCAGAGGTGGGAGCTTATAAAGCTGGGGATAGTGGAGGCAACCAAAACCTGCTGCAAAGCCCAGAGCAAGAAGGCTAGGGCTAAGAAACCGATCTGGTTGAGTAAGGAGGTCATGGAAGGTAGGAGGAAAAGAGCTGCCTTTAGAAGTACAAGAAAACAGGGGGAAGGACAGGAGGAGTACTTGACAGAATCAAAGGAGGTGACAAGGGCAGTAAGAGGAGCCAAAGCATCTACAGAACTCAGGATGGCAAGGCATTAAGAACAGGGAGAAGGACTTCTTTAAGTACGTCAGGGAGAAAAGGAGCTGTAAGGACCACATAGTAAGGATTAGGAATGAGGGGGCTGGGTGGAAGCAGGGGTGCGATAAGGCGGAAGCACTAAATGAGTACTTCTGCTCAGTATTTACTAAAGAGAAGGGGGTGACACCCAAGGTGGGAGAAATGGCGGGGGGGCAGTGGTGACAGATGGGAAATCATGGAGAGCAGAGTTCGAGAGGGTTTGAAGGCACTGAGGGTGGACAAGGCGCCAGGCCCAGATGGCATCCACCCAGGGTACTAAAAAGAGCTGGCAGAGGTCCTTGCAGGACCTTTGGCAGACCTACTTAATGCCTCACTACATTCGGGGTGTGTACCACAGGACTGGAGGATGGCTCATGTGGTGCCCCTCCACAAGAGTGGCCCCAAGGATGAACCGAGAAACTACAGACCAGTGAGCCTCATATCCATTGTGGGTAAGCTAATGGAGACTATCCTGAAGGAGAGGCTGGTGGCCCTCCTAGAGGCCAAAGGACTACAGGACAGCAGACAGCATGGCTTCATACGCGGCAGATCCTGCCAAACCAACCTGGTTGAGTTCTATGACTGGATAACTAGGCAACTGGACAGGGGCCGTGCAGTGGATGTCCTGTATCTGGACTTCAGTAAGGCATTCGACTCAGTGCCACATGGAAGGCTGGGACGGAAGTTAGTAGGCACAGGGGCGGGTGCAAAGCTGGTGAGATGGGTAGGAAACTAGCTGCAGGGAAGGCAACAGAGGGTGGTGGTGGGTGTGGAGCTCTCACACCCAAGGGCAGTGACGAGCGATGTTCCACAGGGCTCAGTGTTGGGACCAGTGTTGTCTGAGATATTCATTGCAGACATATCATGGGACATCAAGAGCAAGATCAGTCTGTTTGCTGATGATACCAAGGTAGGCGCGGTGGTGAATGACCTAGGGGGATGGCAGGGGTTGCAGGATGATCTGGCAAAGCTTGAAACCTGGTCAGACACCTGGCAACTGGGCTTTAATGCCAAAAAGTGCAAGGTGCTGCACTTTGGGATGAAGAACCCAAGGTGGAGTTACCAGCTAGGGAGTGCAGCTAGCCCAGACAGAGGAGGAGAAGGATCTGGGTGTGCTCATTACAGGGTCAATGAACAACTCGGCACAATGTAGGAAGGCAGCTGCAAAGGCCAACAAAATGCTGGGTTGTATTGCAAGGGGTATATCCTCAAGAAGGGAGGAGGTGATTCTGCCACTGTATAGGTCATTAGTTAGACCACACCTGGAGTACTGTGTGCAGTACTGGCGTCCGTATCTGAAGAGGGACATTTAGTTACTGGAGGGGGTGCAGTGCAGAGCGACAAAGATGATCAAGGGGGCTGGGGACTTATCATACGAGAGGAGGTTGAAGGAGTTGAACATGTACTCACTGGAGGAGAGGAGAGACCGGGGTGACATGATTGAAACCTTTAAATACATGAAAGGAATAAACAAGACAGGTACAGAGGGGCTGTTCAAAGTAAGGGAGGGGAGGACCACCAGAGTCCATGATATGAGACTGGAGCGAGGAAGGTTCAGGAGGGAGATGAGAGAGGGTGGTGGCTGAGTGGAATGCATTACCTCCTGAAGTGGTATGCAGTAGAACAGTGGACTGCTTCAAACGAGGATAGGATAGGACAAGGGGGAGGGTTAATGAAGGGGAAGGATGGAAGGGAGGGGCAGCTGCAGAATAAGGGGTGCTAGCTGCACATTCGAGCAGACTTGATAGACCTCTAGGCCTTTATCTGCTGACAAATTTCGTATGTTCGTAGGTACATGTGTAGGACACATTTCAGAGTTGGATAGGAAATGGATGTTAGACCTACAGCAGCTACATACAAGTAGGTGCAGCATGCACTGTGGATATTGATTTTTCTCCTAGTCCAAAGGCTTCCAAGTGCTGAAGACCTGAAGCTAGTCACACTTCTGTGTGGTTTTGAAACATTATCATGAGGTGGTGTATTGGAGACTGAAACACAGGATCATGAAGTTGGAGGTTATTACTGATTGCAAAGATTACTGTGTCAGAGTGTTTAAAAAGGCAAGGCAGAAGCTGGGCAAAATGGGATCAGTTTGCAATGCTTTTCAAATCACAATAATTGAATTTGTACAAAAACAGTGTTATTGCAAGGCTTGCTGACAGACTGCTTTCTTTATTTTGTTTTCACCTTCTCTACCTGCTGTATTCTAGCTGCATGTGTCCCTCACTCTGCCACCAGTGGTAACCTATAGACAGCAAACAGGGAAGCTGCAGAGGGACCTTGTTTTCTGACGATATGGTACCCAATGTTCTTTTCAATCCAAACGATCTCCAATGATTCTAAACAGTGCAGTTTTGAGTTGTCAGGAGGTGGTGTTAGAGACTGACAAATCTGTTTATTTGTGCTGAAAACATGCAAGGCAAAGCAGAAACTGCACGGCATAGGGTTATTTTGCATACACAGTCAGTCAGTGTTATTTCAAAGCATTTTGTTCTTTGCCAAACTGTTTTATTTATTTATTTTTTGTTTCGGCTCAAGATTCTTGCTACCTTTGCCAGTACTCTCACTAGCCTCCACCTACAAGAGGTAACCTTTACTGTTGTGTAGAGTGTAGGGTGGGCTCCTCTCCCCGTCCCCTCCCTCTCAGCATGTCTCAATCCTCCTTCTCAGCTTGTCTCAGTGTATCACTGGTGGTAAGGTCACCTGGGATGGGTCCTACATCAAGAAACAATCAAAGTACATTTACTTGACCTCCCGAGCACTGGGGTGACCTCTGGACATCTTCTCACACAAGGCAGGACTGATTAGGTTGTGGGGGTGGGGTGGGGGTAGGAAGAGAGGGTTGCAGGAGATCTGGCAGGGTGCAGATCCAGCTCAGGAAGGGTGGGGGACAAGGTCCTGATTGTTGGGGAGTCCATTGTTAGAGGTATTAACTGGGAGGGGGGGAGTAAGGTCTGGGTTAGCTGCTTGCCAGGCATGACAGCAGCAGAGGTAGTTCATCACATCCCCACCTGGGGGAAACAGCAAGATGAGAGAACCCATCTGGTGTTCCACTTGGGAACAAATGACCTTGCAGGGTGTAGACTGATGGAGGTGCAGGCAAGGTTTGGAGCACTGGCAAGGTTCTGCAGCAGCCTGAGATTTAGATTTAGGAGGCAGTATAGCGCAGTGGTCTAAGGCTCTGAGCTGCAAATCTGGTGACATCCAGCAGACCAGACCTGGGTTTGAATCCTACAGCTTCCACTTGCATACTGTGTGACCCTGAGCAAGTCACTTAATCTCCTTGTGCTCCCAGGTCACTCCTGTAAAAAAGCTTTCAGCTTAGTGTGCTATACCTGGTTAAAAAACAACTAAATAAAAAATAAAAAAAAGATCAGTGGCGTTCTCAGAGGTGCTGCCAGTTCTGAGAGCTAGGTCAGAGAGGAAGCAGAGGATAACAGAGTTTAATAGCTGGCTTTCTGGATAGTGTGTTCAGAAAGGCCTCGGGCTGATGGGGGATTGGGGGACCTCTTGGCAACACGAAAGCCTATTTGCCCCCCTTAGGTTACATTTAAATAGGGAGGGTAAGGATGTGTTGAAGTGAAAATGAGAGGAGTTCATTGGAAAACTCTACCATTTTTTTTTTGTTAAATCTTTTTTCCCTCCAGAGTCCTTTGCTGCCCTCTGACATGCCCCCACACAGGCACCGAGTACGAGACCCCTTCCCCTGAACCCCCACAACTTACCCTTCGTGGCAGGGGTGAGGAGCTTCCCAACCCACCAGACTGGATCCAGTATTCGGGGAGGTGCCTTCCCATGCCATTGCGGTGGGAGACCATCGTCATCTCTGCAGAGGGCTCGATTTTTCCATTTTCTGCATCCCCTTTGAAGGATGCAGCATGCAGTGATGCCAGTGGTGGCAGTGTGCACGTTCCTGTGAGCACTCTTGCCAGGCTTCTGCTGCAGTCCCCCACCCACAGTCTTCAGCATTACTGTGCCACCTCCCAGCCTCTGCTAAGGGGCAGGCAGTCGCCAAGTGCTGTAAACCCCCTCCCGGAGGAGAGCAGTCCTTGAAATGCTCAATCCTTTTCCTCCCCGCCAACCCCCAGTGGTCCATGAGGTAAGGCATCCAGTGCCTCAGCCCTCAGCACCACCGGGCCGGCAAAACACTACCATTTAAATTGAGTTGGGGGGTGTTGCAGGCTAAACCAAACGACAGTGCAGAAGACAAGGGGGGGCGCTCAGCCACCCCAAGAAAATAAGACACACAGTTGGGACTATGGAAGAGAGGGTCAGGACGGGGAGGAGTGTCAGGACAGGCGAGGGCACCAGGGTGGCTGGAGTTTGGAAGGCCATGAGCAGAAACGCCAGGAGCCTGGGCAACAAGTTCCTGGATCTGGCAGCAGTCATGGCTGAAGTGGACTTAGATCTGGTGGGAATCACTGAGTCTTGGTGCCATGACATACAGGATTGGGACATGAACATACCAGGGTATACACTGTTTAAGAGAGACCAGGTCAAAAGGAGGTGGGGGGGAGAGTGGTGCTTTACGTGAAGGCGGTGATTAAAGCAATAGAATTAAAGGGCAGGTGGGGGGGACTCAGAGACATTATGGTTCTCGTTGACCGGGGAAAGGGTGAGGTGGTATGCACTAAAGTGGTATACAGGCCATCAGGGCAGCCTGAAATAGTGGACCACCAGATGATGGAAGAGATCCTAAGGATGGCAACTAAGGGAAAGGTGCTGCTGATGCGGGACCTCAACCCACCGGATGTTGTATGGGGCACACTCTCAGCAGTCTCACCCAGAAGCAGGGTGATTCTGGACTCCCTTTAAGTTGCCCTACTCAGACAGATGGTCAGGGAATCAACTAGGAATGGAGTGGTATTAGATTTGGTGCTAACAAATGGTGACACGGTGAGGGAAGTAACTGTGGGATACAACCTTGGTACAGGTGACCACAGCACTGTGTGGTTCATGGTATGCATGTCAGCCTCTATTAACCAGACCAAGGTGAAGGTGTTTGACTTCAGATAAGCACATTTTAGTAGGATGGGGTAATATGCTCAACAGGCTCTAGAAGGAGTGGGGAAGCTTGGAGGGTAGAGAATATATGGGTTTGATAAAGGGGCCCATTGCAGGGGCCACAGACCTCTGCACGTGGAGGGTGAGCAAGAACAGGAGGAAAAGAAAGCTGCTGTGGTTCAGCAGGGAAGTGGAGGAAAGCATCAGCTAAGAGGAGAGCATTCAGGAGATTTAAAACGATGCAGGGGGAGAAGACTTGGAAAGAGTACAAAGTAAGGCAGAGGGAGGCGGGAAGGGAGGTTAGACGAGCAAAGGCAAGGATGGAGGAGGACATTGCCATGGTGATCAAGAAGGGGGACAAGACTTTTTTTAGGTATCTAGGTGAGAGGAGGAAAACAGTGAAAGGGTTACCCATTCTGACAAACGGGGCAGGGGAGTAGGTGGTGGGGGACCAGGAGAAGGCTGAACTGCTGAATAGCTATTTCTGCTCAGCCTTCATGAAGAAAGAGGAATGGAAGGTGGGTAACTCTATGGTAGTAGAGATTGTAGGGGAAGGGGTGGACATGAGTCTCTTTCAGATAGAGGAGATCCTGAAGGAGCTTAAGGGCTTGAGGGTTGACAGAGCCATGGGGCCAGATGGGGTTCACCCAAGAGTATTGAGGGAGCTGAGGAATACGCTGGCAGCTCCCTTGACCAGATGGGGTTCACCCAAGAGTATTGAGGGAGCTGAAGGATATACTGGCAGCTCCCTTGGCCAGATGGGGTTCACCCAAGAGTATTGAAGGAGCTGAGGGATACACTGATAACTCCCTTGGCCAGATGGGGTTCACCCAAGAGTATTGAGGGAGCTGAGGGATGTACTGGTAACTCCCTTGGCCAGATGGGGTTCACCCAAGAGTATTGAGGGAGCTGAGGGATACACTGGTAACTCCCTTGGCCAGATGGGGTTCACCCAAGAATATTGAGGGAGCTGAGGGATATACTGGAACTCCCTTGGCCAGATGGGGTTTACCCAAGAGTATTGAGGGAGCTGAGGAATACACTGGCAGCTCATTTGACCAGATGGGGTTCACCCAAGAGTATTGAGGGAGCTGAGGGATATACTGGTAACTCCCTTGGCCAGATGGGGTTCACCCAAGAGTATTGAGGGAGCTGAGGGATACACTGGAAGCTCCCTTGACCACACTATTTCAACAATTCCCTAAGATCAGGGGTGGTACCTAATGACTGGAAATGCACGGATGTGGTACCCCTTCACAAAGGGGGGTGAGAGGTGGGCAACTACAGGCAAGTGAGCTTGACATCTCTGTGTGGCAAGCTCATGGAAAAACTGCTCAAGAACAGAATCAACAGCCACCTGGAGGCAAACGGCCTCAGGACCCAAGGCAGCACGGGTTCACAGAGGGCAGATCCTGTCAAATGAACTTGATAGAGTTCTTTGACTGGGTCATCAAGGTGGTGGATTGGGGGGGGTTGGTGGACATGGCCTACCTTGATTTCAGAAAAGCATTTGACTCTGTGCCGCACAGGAGGCTATTGCACAAAATGAGTTGCCTGGTGTTGGGGGAGGTGGTAATAAGATGGGTGCAGAATTGGTTGGAGGGCAGAACACAGAGGGTATTGGTCAATGGGGTACCCTCGGAGGAGACTACTCATCAGTGGGGTTCCCCAAGGGTTGGTGTTAGAACCACTACTGTTTAATGTCTTTACAGGAGACATAGTGGAGGGTCTGGAAGGGAGGGTGAGTCTATTTATTTTTTATTTATTAAGTCTATTAACTGGGAAAGGCCCACTAGGTACAAGTGCCTGTTTTCGGAGGTGATTCTGGAGCTTTGGGCTGATCAAGTGACTTGCTCAGAGTCACACAGTATGCAAGTGGGGTTTGTGGGAATTAAACCCATGCCTGTAGGTGCCATGCTCATTTACTACTCGTTACTCTACCCTCTAGGCTAAACTGCCAGTGATGCAAAGGTCTGCAATAGAGTGGACATGCAGGAGGGTGTTAAGATGATGCATAGAGTTCTGAAGAGGTTGAAGGAGTGGTCCAGAGAGTGGCAACTGTTTCTCAGTATGGCAAAGTGTAGGCTCATGCACTTACGTAGAAAACACAGGAAAGCGGAATACTGGATGGGAGGTAAGTCCCTGGAGGTAACAGAAGAGGAAAGGGACCTTGGCATCATCATTTCACAGGATCTGAAGGTGGCAAAGCAGTGTGGAAGGGCAGTGGCAAGAGCTTGCAGGGTGTTGGGTTGCATAGGGAGGGCGATCTCCAGCAGGAGCAGAGAGACCATAATTCCCTTGTACACCGCACCTGGAGTATGGGGTCTAGTTCTGGATGCCGTACCTCAAGAAGTATGTGGAGAGGGTGGAATGAGTTCAAAGGAGGGCAGCAAAGATGGTAAGGGGTCTTGACCACTTACCATATATGGGGAGACTGAAGGACCTAAGCATGTACTCACTGAAGCAGAGGAGGGAGAGGGATGACATGATTGAAACATTTATATACTTAAAAGGGTATCAGTAAAGTACTTGTGGAGATCCTTTTCCAATTAAAAGAGCGACATAGGGTGAGGGGACATGAATTCTCAATCAAGGGAGGAAAATTTAGAGGCAACATTAGGAAGTACTTCTTCACTGAGAGGGTGGTGGACAACTGGAATGGGCTGCTGAGGGAGGAGGTAGTGGGGAAGAGGACAGTGGGAGGGTTCAAGAGGGCATGGGATGAGCACAGATGGATTTTGGCACAGTGTGGGAGATCTACAGAAAAGGCCTAGTGGATATCTAGGCAGACTGGATAGGCCTGGCGGTCCTTTCCTGCTGTCACATTCCTATGTTCCTATGATTTAAGGGGGGGGTTAGCATAACTTGGAAGCAAACACATGGAATGTCCAGACAGAAATTATTTGTAAAACACTGAGGATCCTTTATTTTCTTGAGCTCAAAGGATGTTCTCCTTTTTCTAGCTGGCACAGTTCCTTTGCCAGTTACTGTATGGTGGTATTTTACTGACAGTTGTGGGTTGGAAACAGCCCTGGTGGGGTTCTTTATTCACATCTTTCTAACCTCCGGAGGAAGCACATTTACTCCTGGGGTTCGCCACTCCCGAACCTAAGTGTGAACCTAAACTGACTTTTGGTAGCCACTTTTCTTAGACATTAGCCACTGGGCAAATTTACGGTCTCTCAGCTGACAGCATTTCAGTGACGATCGATACTATGAGGGATCCATGCTGTCCTTCACAGAGCACATCCTTTTCTGATCCTCTTTTACACTTTTCTATGTTACTCACAATCACAGACTCCAAGCTCATCTGGGCATAGCTGAGGTGTCTACTGGGCACAGCCGTCTTCATTGCCGGCAGTTCACACCACACATTTTCTGAGGTATCACTCCACTGCTGACTGGAACTTCATAGGTTTCATAGTTATACAGAGCTTTAAAAGACAAAGTCCATATGTTCGCCATAATTTAAGAGTATCCCAATATCTCATTATTTATTAAGAAATTATCTAACTCTTTCTTAAAGATTTCAATATTACTACTAACCATTATTTCTACTGGCAGTTTATTCCAGATCCTAGGTGTCCTTACTGTCAACCAGTGCTTCCTTTTAATTGAACGAAATCTGTCTGTTTTTATCTGAAGAGGATGTGCTCTAGTATCATAATTATGAGCCATGATTTTCAAATCCAGCTGTTCCCATAGTATTGGGTCATTTAGGGCCCTATAAATTAAGCACACCCCCCCCCCCATCTCCTAAACTCTGGACAGTATAACCCCAGAGTACTAAGCCTCTGGTTATAGTCCAACCCCTGTACTTCCTTAATTTTATGGGCAGCTCTTCTCTGGACCCTCTCAAGCAAAGCTATATCCCCCTTTTTAAATGGGGACCACAACTGAGAGCAATACTCCAAATGGGGACGTACCAATGATGTATACAATGGTAAAAGAACACCACTATCCCTACTTTTAATGTGTTTATTTATGCAGTACTGTATACTACCAGCTTTTTTTAATTATCTGATTATAATCTTCAAATTATTATCAATTTGTATCCCCAGATCACATTCTTCTGTAGTCACCTTAAGTAATTTACCCCCCCCCCATTATAATCGTGGAGGATATTATATTTCCCCAAATGCATCACACTGCACTTATCTACATTAAAAAATGAACCAATTATTGTGTGCCCAAAATTCCAACTCACCTAGGGCTGATTGTAATAATTCTACATCTTTATTAAGATTGACCACCCTACCTAGTCTGGTATCGTCTGCACATTTTGAAAACCAAATATTAGAAGAAGCCTTCATTGTCCCTATATAAGCATTAAACAGGCAGGGACCCAATACAGAACCCTGTGGCACTCCACTAGTCACACTCTGCCAGTTTTGAAAATTCCCCCCTCTTATATACACTCTCTGTCTCCTACCAGTCAACCAGGATTTTATCCAACAAATGATATTACGGTTAACTCCAGTATTGACCAGGGTTTCAAGTAACTTGTCATGGGGTACTTTGTCAAATGCTTTGTCAAAATCTAAAAAGATAACAGCCACAGAACTACCTTCATTCAGTGCCTGGTTTATTTTCCCATAATATTCTAATAGATTTGTTTGACAGGACCTCCCCTTAACCAAGCCATGCTGTGCATAGTCAACATTACCGGTCTTATATTGGTGCTCCTTAATAAAATCCTTAATGAATCCTTCCAGTACCTTTCCCAGAACCGAGGTAAGGCTAACAGGCCTATAATTTTTAACCTCCTGTTTGAGGCCTTTTTTTGTATATAGGTACAGTATCACATTTGCTTGTTTCCAATCATCTGGGGCCTCCCCTTCAGTTATTGATTTCTGAAATAATACTGTAATTGGGACAGCAAGTTGTTCAGCCAGGTCCTTGAGTAATCTTGAATGTATCCCATCTGGGCCCTGTGCTTTATTCTGATCAAGTTTCTGGAGTCTTATCAAAACTTCCTTCCTATCCAGAATAAACCCCGTGTTTTCATTGAGTATACCGCAGTTAATCCGCATTAATGATTTACCCTGATTGAAAACTAAAGCAAAATATATATTACTTAATTCTGCCATACCTAAGTTGTCAGCAACTAATTTCCCCTCAGCATCCAATAGAGGACCTATCTTATTTGATTCACCCTTTTTGCTGTTAATATACTGATAAAAGGATTTATAATTATCCTTAACCTTAGTGGCTAACATAGTTTCTTTTTGCTAATTCTATGCCTTTTTTTGGTGGACTTTAAGCACCTTTCATAATGAGCCCAGCTAGCAGCATCACCTCTTAATTTAGTACGCCTAAAGGTTTTATTTTGTTCCTAATTTCTTTTTTAATTGCTGATGTCATCCAGGGGGGAGATGTTTTTTAGTTGTATTATATTTAATCCTGGTTGGTACAAATTTGGTAGTCAAGCTGATTATTTTAGACATAAGAATATCCCACATCTTCGATATCGATGTTCCATTAAACTCTAATTTCCAATTCCAATTTGCCAGATCTCTACTTATACCCACTGCATCGGCCTTATCATATCTATATATTATAGTACTGCCAGAATTTTTACTCAATACCACTAAGTAGTCAAATCTTACCATTAAATGGTCACTGGAACCCAAAAGTGGCAGTACAAGACAGTTATTTATCTTATCCCCCATATTACTTAAAATCAGATCAAGTATATAGTTATCCCAAGTACAATTTCTTACATATTGTTCCAGACTGACTACGTTAAAGGTATTTCGGTATTCATTTTCTTTATTAGTTTCTGTTACAGGATTTTCCCAATCTATGCATGGCAGGTTAAAATCACCCATTAAGACAACGTTCTTAAACTCCGCTAAATGCATGATAAAGTCCAACAAATCTGAATCATCTCCTGTTGTTATAGAAGGATTTCTATACACCAGGCCTAAGTCTATTTTTGTATTATGCACAGGAGAAATAACCACCCAGAGAATTTCATTACTACCCCATCTAGATGTATCCCTCTGTTCTGATGGTATTTTTTCTTTCACATATGTAGCAACCCCCCCCCCCAATATTTAACCTATCTTTATTATAGAGGGTGTACCCTGGTATAGTTTTCCCCCAACAATTTTCAGGTTTCCACCACGTTTCTGTGACTGCACAGAAATGGATATTCAAATCCTGTAAAACCAGTTGGAGTTCCTCGATTTTATTATTTAAACTCCTAGCATTAAGTAAAAGAAAATGTATTTTAGATGTAATATGTGTTTTAGTTTTTTGTACCTTAACTTTTGTCCCACGATCCCTTTCATCTAATTAATTAACCACTTGCCCCCATTCAAACAGTTTAAATGTACCAAATTTTCAGTTATTAACCTTTTTAATTTATATGAAAAGAGCTTTTACCCTGCCTATTGAGGTGCATTCCATCCCTTGCAAACAAATTATGTCCCTGAAAATCCTGCCAATCGTCCACATATAGCCTGTCCGCTCTCTGACACCAGCATTTCAGCCAGCCATTTAACCTAAAAATCTCCTTGCCTAATGATACATTAGGCCTTGGCACTGGTAGAAGCCCTGATATAATTAACTTGCCCCCAAATGTTTTTATCTTTTGCCCAACATCCTCAAAGTCTTGTGGATATCCAGTATATTTCTTTTCCCTACGTCATTTACTCCGAGGTGTAAAAATGTCACTGGGTTAGTGGTGTTTTCCATTAGTCCTGGGATCAGTTTTTTAATATCCCCTATGCCTGCCGCAGGTAAGGCACTAACTGTTGTATGCAAGTTCCTGTTTTTACATACATAGAACTACATCTGTGTATTTTATCATTGAGTCCCCTATAAATAATACATCTTGTGTTTCTTGTACATTGGGAACTGTATCCTGGTAGGCTGTAGGGGTGGCTTGTGCCTCATGAGCAGAACTGCCTACCATGCTCACCTGATGTCATTTCAGTATCCTGCACCCCCCCCTTGGTCATCTGTTGAGAGTGTACTATACCTATTGGGTGTTAATATATTAGATGTAACCCCAATATTTCTTCTGCCTCTTTTATTACATATTGTTTTATTTACAAGATACCATTTATTGGACTCCCCCTCCTGATCCTCCCTTCTGGAGACCTGGATATCCTGATCCTGCAGATCATGGTGAATTGTTTCCAACATACTATCCACCATGCAATCAGTATACTGTTCTAATGAAGATATATCAGCTTCTGCCTTTATTCTCTCCCTCAGATGTGCTATTTCAATTTCCAGGGTCTTTAATATGCAACATTTACAACACATGAAACCTAGCTCAACTTCCCCCTCTGTATACATATTACAGCCAATACACTGTTTCATTTTAGCTGCCTTATGTTACCTCTAGATATTAGATTATTTTCTCCCTGCAGCCCCAGCAGACACAGCTGACACACGCCGACGTGCATGTCTCTGCATGTGTCTCTGCATGCGAAAACGTGCGCCATACTCACACTCGCCCGGCTTGCTGCAGGGGCGAGTTTTATGGACCTAGTGACCCGAAAATTGCTGCCTGGGGTCGCGCTTTCCTCACAACAAAAGTTGCACGCTAAATGTTTATTTTTAGTCACTGCAAAGCCCCTGTAATATGATAGGGCTCTGAGGCATAAAACTGCATCCAAAAGTAAATAAAAGCACTATTTTAGCACTCAGTAGTCAGCCCCCAGTTGCTAGGGACAACACTACCCTCCCCCGTCAGGAAAGATCCCTCTTTTTGAAGAGGGTGGGTACTGCTAAGTGCCACCCAAACCTCTATATTAAGTAAAGATTTAATATCACCTCAGATCTTTGGCCCTCAGTACTCTATGGTACACTTTTCCCCACAGACAGACCTCTGACCTAGTCTTCAAAATGGTTTTTTCTCCTTCTGGAGAAGGGTACCTCCCTTCCAAGGTCCTTGTTTGATGGCAACCACCATGGGCAAGCACTTTTTTGATGATGCCAGTCTCTACAGAGGAACTTGCAGATAACGGGAGCTAGCACCATGTGTCAGACACTAGCCTCCCACTCTCTTGCTCAGCAGAATCTCTGCCTTCCAGAGGAACACTGACTCCACCCCTTTGGGATGCCAGGGCAGGCCAGCTGACCCAGTCCTTCAAGGGAATAGAAACTGGCATCACAGTAGAGGCTGAGAGATACTCTTAAAGGGATGTTCACATGACTCCTAAGGGGAGTTACATTTGATTTGGGCTTTACGCCCCTTCCCTATATATTTAGCTTCCTCCTGGTGGATACTGCATTTCATAACCTGGATACCAACCTCCTTCCATCACTGCGTACCATATATTCCTTTGTTTTCCCCTGCACTCTACCTTTTTGAGCTGAGTTAATCCTGCCCTGACTATATAATCTCTCTCCCCCACACTCTTAAAGGGATATTCACATGTAACCCCCCCTCCAGCCCCTCCCCTTATTTAACTAGCAGGGCTGCTTCTCTCACCACACATACATCTAGGGGCATAAGAGAGGGGTGGGGTTTACATTGTGAATTTTCTTACTATTATGAACATACACAGACTTTTCTAGGACACCAAACCACCACCATAGACAGGGTGGAGTAGCCTGCTATACTAAAACAGGCTACCCAGTGTGGGAACTACTTGGCACATACCTAGTGGGACCATTTACCACGGCCGGCAGCCTAGGTCCCTGGGAGGAAACATTTGCTCAAAGTCATGCTAGGTTTACACTTCTGACAGGGACACCCAAGTAAATCCCCACACCTGGAAGCAATAACAATACTGTCCAAACCAGACTGGTATTCTAGATTGTGGCTTTTATTCTCATAACTGAGCTGGAATAATCACAAAGTGAAGATGGACCCCCTGAGGGTTACACATACTGGTATTGCAGATTCTCCAGTGTACAGAAATTCCTGACATTCCCATTTAGCACAGGGTGAAGACACCAAACAGCGAACACTCTGGTTCTGAAACTGAAGGCGGGCACAACTGCCTGAAACTAGTACTGTCCCCATTTCCCACAGGGATGAAAGTGGCACTTATAACCACACTGAGCAGATCTAGGCTCAAAATCTTCCAGCACCCACTATACTGGGGTAAACTGAAGAAACAGAGAATCCAAACCCACATCTCGGGGTAATTATTTCAGTTAGGCACCAGCCACATGCACAGAATGAAAATGTACTGGTGCCCAAACTGAACCTGGATAGGTAAACTGGTTATTCCAGATGAAGGGTCTCCCACCTTTTGCTTCCAAGTTTATACCCTGCCATTCATCTGGTTGATAACACCCTCAGAGAAGGACTTGCAGATGCTATCTTGAAATATTTCTCACACTTAACATTCTACATGACACACCTCTGAGTGTCCAACTAAAGGTTTTGTACTTGAACGGTCCCATCCTTGGACTCCAACATTGGCAGAAACTTCTAAAATTAAACTGGGGGACTGGTCCCATGAACAGAGCTGATTAACCCGTTTGGTTTGCAGATGCCCCTGGGCTTTCACAAAACAGAAAGGTTTGTACTCACAACCAAATGAGCGATGTCCAAGGTAGCTTCAACACAAAGAAAGTTGATCAAGAAAATTGAAACATAGAAACATAGACTTTGATGGCAGATAATGACTGCTTGGCCCATCTAGTCTCCCCATTTCCCTACCTACAGGATAGGCCGCAGATCCTAGTTAACCAACAACCTATTTCTTCCTACCCTTCCACAAGAATTGCCTTATGTCTGTCCCATGCATTCTTGCATTCTCCCACAGTTTTAGACCCCACAACCTCCTTAGCAAGGCAGTTCCATGCATCCACTACCCTTTCTGTGAAATAATACTTCCTCACATTGCCCCTGAACTGCCCCCCTCTATCTTTAAATTGTGTCCCCTTGTTCTTGCACGTCTGTTTTTCTGAAAGATGCTACCCTCTTGGACTTTGTTGTTTCCACTGAGGTACTTAAAAGTTTCTATCATGTCCCCCCTCTCCCTTCTTTCCTCAAGGGTATACATATTAAGCTCCTTTAGTCTCTCCTCATATGGCTTCTCTTGCAGACCCTGCACCATTTTAGTTGCCCTCCTCTGGACTGCCTCTATTGCCCCTGAATCCTAGAGTTCACCCCATCCCTCCTGGGATGGGGCACTGGGAAAACCATTAACCAAGGTCTCCACCACTTTAATTGCTGACTTCTTTTGTTCTTCTCCTCTAGGGTGAGAACAGACAACCACCAAATGAGGGTGTAGCTCTATGTCAGAGCTAAGAATGAGGAGCTGCCCAGCAGCTGCAGCCTCCTCCTTGAACTCCTACTGAAGATGAACTCCTAACACCAACTGAACATTCCAGTTCACTCTCTAAGCCAGCTGGACAAATGTGGCTTATGCTGCTGTGGGAGTTCCATAATGACATCACCCTCCAGCTCAGCTGAGACTGAAAAGCAGAGTGTGACAGTGTGAAACCCATTTACCTGGCGTTTCACAAGTTGCCTTCCCTGCCTGCCACTGATTTAACTAGGATTCTAGTGACCCCGGGGGACAAGGGGGTTACACACATAACTCCTAATGGGAGTTACATTTGCTTTGAGCATTACTCTCCTCCCCCATACATTTAGCTTCCTCCTGGTGGATACTGCAATTCTTGACCTGGATATAGACCTCCTTCCATCACTTAAGTACCATACTTTCCTTTGCTTTCCCTGCACTCTACCTTTTTGAGCTGAGTTAATCCTGCCCGGACTATATAATCTCTCCCCCTACACTGTTTTGCACCTGCTGTTGTTACCCGCATTTCCCTGTAATTTCTATATCCTTCCCTCCAGGTAGTAGTAAGTTTAGAGGAAACAGTCCCCTCCTGTCAGCGACAAAGGCATCCTCTGTCTAGCTAAAGGTAAGAGGGTCTCCCCTGTGACATGAAAGCCTGCTGCTCCCACCAAAATATCAGTTGTTGCTACCTCCGTGGGAACAGCAAGGCACATCAGATGAGATCCTTGCCAGTTTGTCCTGGGTGAGTATCCCTTCAGGCAGGAGAGGGCCATTTCTGTTGGTGTCAGTAGTTAGCAATGCGTTTTTATTGGCTGTAAGATTTGTCTTCAGATTGGTAGACGAGGCTGTCACTCAGCACCAGTCTGCGCCTGCAAGCAGAGACATTGTGTTTCCCTGTAGAGCCAGGTCATGTAAGTCATCTCTGTTTTTTTTTTTTGTTTGTTTTTTTCATTTTGGTCTGCCACAGAGCAGAGGTCTGGCCATGTACAGCCTACCACAGGGCAGAGGTCTGGTCATGCATGGCCCTGCCACAGGCAGAGGTCTGGCCATGCATACCTGCCACAGAGCAGAGGTCTGGCCATGCATACCTGCCATAGAGCAGAGGTCTGGTCATGCATGGCCTGCCGCGGGGCAGAGGTCTGGTCATGCATGGCCTGCCACAGGGCAGAGGTCTGGTCATGCATGGTCTGCCACAGGGCAGAGGTTTGGTCATGCATGGTCTGCCACAGGGCAGAGGTCTGGTCATGCATGACCTGCTACAGAGCAGAGGTCTGGTCATGCATGGCCTTGTAGAAGAGTAGTTTTTCCAGTGGCAATTGTTTAGTCCCACTCTAATGATAGTAGCCAGTGAAGCAGTAGGAAGCACCAAGCCCCATGCTCACAAGGACCTTGGTTGTGGACTCTGATTGTGTGGCTGAGATGGTGACAGTATGTGGTGGTCTTGGTTGTTGTGGACTCTGTGTGGCTGAGATGGTGAAATCATGTGATGGCCTTGGTTGTGGACTCTGTGTGGTTAAGATGGTGACATCATATGGTGGCCTTGGTTGTGGACTGTGTGTGGCTGAGATGGTGACATCATGTAGTGGCTTGTTTTGTCAGCAATACAAAGAAGCATTTAGACAGTAGTAAAAACAGCAAGAAAAGTTACTGTGAAGGAAAGATGTTCTTCTTCCACTGATTCAGCAGTCAGGCTTCTCTTTATCCAAGCAAGAGAAGCCACATGTCCTGGCCCTTGTGTGCGGGAGGAGGGATGTAGACATGACAGGAAGATGGAAAGCTCTTCACTGTAGAAACTCAGTTATTGTCTGAGAGTGCGATGGCCATGGAAAGACCTCGGGTCTCATAGAGAGCTGGGCAAGCTGTATGAAGGGGACCCTTCATTTACAGCGAGCTGTGATTCCTTGCTGGCAGGTACCTCTTTGCTTCTGAAGAAACTGAGTGAGAATCAGTGTGTTTCCTAGTTTTTCTCTGGGTAACTGGCTATGTCCCCAGATCGGGGGGAGGGTTGCTGAAATATCTCCGCTCCTTGCCGTGTTCATATGATTATTTCAAAAGTTTTACCAGGAAAGACATACTAATATGTACAAGTGGAGAGGCATCAATACAAGATATAACAGGTAGTCTATGCATAAGTAACTCCTAAATGTTAAATCTCTGATACTGTGTGATTGTCATTTGCACTCTCTACCAAATGTTGCTGTTTTGTTTGCTGCTGTACATCTTCTGTATATAGTTTTTGTAAATATTCTGTATTTGTATTTATATATGAATCCTCCCATCCCCAACACCCCCAGGACGCTTCTAGAATTGAACAGTAGTCTGCTCAGTATGCCTTCCTGGTAAAACTTTAAAATAAATAAATGTAACCCCTCTGCAAATGGGGGTTCCCAAAAGACTTCCAGGAGCTTGCTTGAATGCTCCAAGCCTGAATGGTGTTTGGCATTTAAGCCATTTATCAGTGAGTGTTTTAGAGCCTCTGGTACTGTCTCTTTAAGAGCTGTCTGCTTGCAGACATAATTAGTTTATATGGGGACTGTGTGTTTCTCTGTTTGAGTACCACTCGAACTGCTGCCAATTCACTCCATTTTGCAGTCACTAGAGTACAAAGGGAACCTATCTGAAAGATGTAACTGTTTGCCAGAAATAATTTAGAGTAATAATGAAAATACAGTTTGTCTAACTTGCTTTCTTTGCAGTCAGAACTGTGTTTGCCTAGTTCCCATTCTGGTTTGAACTGCTGAACTGGACCAATCAGTGTGGGGTAAGCTAGCTCTAAAATGGTGCCTTGGACGAATCAGAACTTGGACTCATAATCTGAGCCAGCCACAAGAGGATTGTATGGGCAGTGACTCTGGGAGATGTAGTTTAGACTTCGTGCCTTTTGGACCAACAGCAGTAGTCTATTGTGAGTGACAGCCAATCCAGTCAAGAACTGGAGGAACTCAAAGGAAGTGCCCGGTTTTGTCTGTTGGAGTTTCAGTTTGAGATCTGGAAGTGAAGGGAAAGAAACCCTCTGCTCTTCAGTGCACAGTTTCAGTCAAAAACGCGTGCAAGGCCCAGAGTTCCGGTCTGCAGCTTGTGTAACTGCTTGTTAGGACTGAATCGTCCTGTGAAAAGAATCAAAGGATCTCTGAAGAGTAGAAACCAGGCTCACCCTGTAGAAGACTGGAGAAATTGTTGACTTGCACTCGGTCTGTCAGGAACTGAATCTGCTGTGTGTTCTCCGGGTATTGTGCAGTAATTGCGATCGGGATAGAAGCAGCCTGCCTGGTATAGTACTTTCTTTTTTACCATATAAATGTGTGAGGAGTCTCTGAGCTCAAGAGTAGCCCTGCTGACATTGAAGGACCCTATCTTGTTTGGAGGTTGTGAGTACTAATTCGGGGCGCTCCCTGTTGAATTGCCACATTAAATCCAAATGGAATTACTGTACCTGCTGACTGTTTAATTTTCCTTTCTCTGTGTGAAAGGGCCCCTCACCAGCTGCCACACGGTTTGGACTAGCCACTAGGGCTTGGGTACCCAGGGACAGTAACTGGTAGGGATAGGCCTGCACAGAGCCATAGGTAGATAGTAAAGTGATAAGCTAATTAACCTGATTTCCCTGTCCTTGTTATATCCCCCTAAATAAATCAGAGCTGCTTGTTTTGGCAAAAGTTATGCTGCCTGAGGTATTTGTCTATAGTTAAAGTACTGTACTGTGATTGTTGCACTGTATCTTATTCCACAGGAGGTCCCAGTGCCGGAACTAGTCCTGGGGGTAAGTGTATATGGTGAAGGTAATTCTGATATATTGTGTGGGCCACTAGTGGGAAGAAAGGGGGGTTGCAGTGTCCCAGAGGGCTGTGACCAAGTAAGTTTAACTATTGCAAACCCTGACCTCTGGGTGGAGGCACCCGCCATTGGATCCAGGCCCCTCAACCTGTTAGTGGCAAATCAGGCAGGGGTAGTAGCCCCTGGGATAGCACCATCTAGGGGTTACATTTTGAGGCTCACCGCTGGGATTGTGTGTCCCTCATGGCCATATTTACAAACCACTGTTAAGAAAAAAAAAAATAAATAAATGGGTACCCCGACAGAAGTGGCTGTGCACCGGCTGGTGGAGTGGTGTACTGGGGAGGAGATCGACCCCCAAAATGCTATGCTTATCCTGGACATCCCCCTGGGTATCAATACGGACACTGTGCAGGGAGTACTTTCCAAGGTGGAAGGTTTACAAAACCCTGTGGTGGTGGGTCGGCATGCTAATCTGCTCACCCACACTTTCCTGGCCCTAGTAGAGTTTAAGGATCCCATAGATAGCTCCAAAGTGCCACAGACCATTACCCCAGAGGGAGCCCTCACTGCTTGGAGAGTGATAACTAAGGACAGTAAAGACCCGGGGGGGAATGAGCCCCCACCACTATCTGAAACTTTTGAGGAGAAATTTGTTAAATGGTTGCTGGGAGAAGGGAAAACTGTGGAGGACTTGAAGAAACTATTCTTGCCACCTGGGGGTGTTCCTCCCCCAACACCCTCTCCCGCTCCAGTGCCCGTAATGGTGGCTGAACCAATGCAGACTCCTATTCTGCACCTGCCATTAGTCACGACTCTTACCGAAGGTTGAGGATCTTCTCCTGGCACCCTCCCACCCCCAAGGGGATGACTGGGAGACCTGGATCAGACTATGTTGCCCCCAAGTGCTAGAGATGGCAATTTTTCGGAAGCGGCGAAGAGGATTAGTGAGAGCCTCCGAGGTCCTGCCCTGGCTACCATCCGGCTAACGGGCCAGTAACCCTGAAGCGACTGCACAGGCCTATCTTGAGGCCTTGAGAATGTGTATGGGAGCCCAGATTCTGATGAGGACCTATGGTGGAGAGTAAGAAATGCACAACAGTACCAAGGGAGTTGTTGTCTGTGTATGTCTCTGCTGGAAAAATTGTTGCAAGAATGCCTCAGAAAGGGTAGTTTGCCAGCGATTGAACTGGACCGAACCAGACTGGACAGGATCCTTAAGTCTGCCCCCTTCTCAGAACTGCTGTTGCTTCAGTTACGCCTGGCAAATTGACTGGAATTCCCACCCTTCTATGATGAGTTAATGAGAGAAATTCGAGGAGTTGAGAAAAGGCGACCTCGGGAGGGACCTGCACCAATAGCTGCGGCTATGACCCGAGTGACTGAGGGTGACCCATCAAGTGAAGTTCGGGGCAGAGGTTGACAGTCAATGAGTGCTCTGACAAGGAAAAAGATATGCCACAATGGGGCACTGTTGAGAGATCCGGGAATTCAAAACAGTCCCTTTATGAAGGCCAGCCTGCAAGTATGGGTCCTGACCTATATCCGACTGCATCTGCTATGGGGTGGGGTACCCACCCATGTATCTCCTGCTGATAACAGCTCCAAACTCAATTCCTTGACCATGGAGTGGAGAAACTGACAAGATGTCTCCAAATCCTTATCGCTGCCATGAACAGAGATGGCACCAAGGTTTCCAGTTAGTAGTACCCCGCCCTGGCTCCCAGTGTGGCGCCGCCCTGCTCAAACTCCAGAAAGTATGTTTTGCTATAATTGGGGAAGGATGGCACATGAAGAGGGAATGCCGGTCCCCAAAAGACACTGACAAAGTTGCATATAGGCTACAAGGAGAGCTTCTGAGAACAAATCAGTGGTTAAGAGGTGCACGAAATGATCCCAGTGAGGGCACCAAAATGCTAACTCACGTCCTTTGTGGCAAGGTCAGTTGCCCAGGCCCCCACTACTGCCTCTCCAGACTGGTCCAGAATAGTGGGTCCCTCCATGGAGACCACTGTAAAGGTGAATGGAGTGTCTACAAGAGCTGTATTAGACAGTGGCTCCCAAGTGACAATTATGTTCCAAGATTGGTATCAGAAGCATTTGTCAGATGTACCCTTACAACCATTAGAAGGACTGCATGTATGGGGGTTAAGTGAGAAGGCCTACCCCTATTCTGGGTATATCCGAATTTGGCTGTCTTTCCCCACCTCCGTGGCTGGAGTGGCCGAACAAGTAGAGACCCTAGCCTTAGTGTGTCCCCCCACTGGACTGTATGATGGTGTCCCTTTGTTGATTGGAACAAATGCTCATATGTTCGGAAGGCTGGCACAGTTGTGTTATGAAAAACAGGGGTCAAAGACTAGTAGAGCTTTAAGAGTTCGGCTTTAATTAAGAAGGCCTATGAGGCACGAGAGATGCTGAAAAAATAGAACCAGAGGAACCGGTCGGAATTGTATGGAAGAAGGATCCTGAGTCTCTGATCCTGGCGCCAAATGCCCAGTGTACCTTACAGGGAGAGGTCCGTATCAGAAAGGATGTTAAGAATAAAATATTAATGTTGGATGCACCAGGCGATGGAAAATTGCCAGAGGGACTGCTGGTCAAGCCTAGTATTTTGCCCGCTAGAGCCCATGCTTATGCCAGAAGGGTAATGGTCCAAGTTCATAATGTGTCTGAAAGAGACATTCGAGTAAATAGAGTTGCATCCTGGCTAATGTGCATTGTGCAGACACTGCAGTGCTACCCAGCAGCAAGAGTTCAAGGAAGAATGACAGAGTAACGCCTGACTTGTTTGATTTCGGCGACTCCGCTGCCAGCTGAATGGAAAGTGAGGATCAGTGAGAAGCTTGCCCAGAGAGACCAGGTGTTTTCTTTAAAGGAATGGGATGTAGGATGTGCAAGGAGCTGAGCACAATATCCGGCTGCATGACGAAAGACCATTTCGTGAGAGGTCTCGATGTCTGCACCTGCTGACATAGATGATGTGAGACGGCATCTGCAAGAGATGTTAGCTGCTGGTGTAATACAAGAATCCAGAAGCCCTTATGCTTCCCCATTGTGGTAGTGAGGAAAAAGAATGGAACAGTAAGGATGTGTGTGGATTATCGTACCTTAAACCGGCGGACTATCCCTGATCAGTACACAATGCCCCGCATTCAGGATGCTTTGGACTGCCTAAACGGGAGCAAGTGGTTCTCTGTGTTGGATCTCCGCAGTGGGTACTACCAGATCCCGATGGCCCCAGAGGACCACGAGAAGACGGCCTTTATCTGTCCGCTTGGCTTCTATGAATTCATGAGGATGCCTCAAGGGATTTCAGGTGCCCCAGCCACTTTTCAACGATTGATGGAGCGTGCAGTGGGGGACATGAACTTACTAGAGTGCCTAGTATACCTAGATGATGTTATTGTGTTTGCAGCTCACTGGAGGAACATAGAGCAGATTATTTAAGGTATTGGACTGACTGGAGGACTTTGGCCTTAAACTGTCCATTGATAAGTGTCAATTCTTTCAAACATCAGTAAAGTATGTGGGACACATAGTATCCACCGAGGGAATAGAGACCGACCCAAGTAAAGTTGAGGCCTTGACCACCTGGCCACAGCCCAAAATCTAAAAGAACTGCAAAGATTCCTGGGATTCTGTGGTTATTATCGGCGCTTTCATCAAGGACTATTCAAGAGTGATCCGCCTTTACTTAACCTTACTCAAGGGTATCCCCAACCCACAAAAATACCAAAAGTCAGCGTCCCTCAAGACTGAAAGAGTGTATTTTCATCCGAGTGAAGTATTTGGGGCCGCTGGACTCCTGATTGTGAGACTGCTTTTCATGAGATCATATATCGACTTACCCATGCTCCAGTGCTGGCCTATGCCGATCCAAGAAAACCTTACGTCCTGCACACTGATGCTAGCTTGCAAGGGTTGGGGCTGTGTTGTACCAAGAGCACGAGAATGGCCTGAGACCAGTGGCCTTTGCCAGTAGAAGCCTGACCCCATCCGAAAAGAACTATCCTGTACATAAGTTAGAGTTCCTAGCTTTGAAGTGGCTATTGTTGACCAATTCCATGAGTACTTGTATGGGATAAAATACTAGTAAAACTGACAATAATCCTTTGACCTATGTGCAGACCTCAGCTAAGTTGATGCCACTGGCCACAGGTGGCTTTCTGCATTATCTACATATGACTATGCTCTCGAATACCGAGCAGGTCTGAACCACATAGATGCTGATGCTCTCTCCCGGAGGCCTGTTCCCCAGAATGATTGGGTCCGATTGGCAGAACCTGACATTCGGGCACTCTGCCGGAAATTTGACAGGGAGGAACAAATGTCCACGGACGCAGTGGACTGCATGGTGGATTGCTTGGGACCCTCTGAGAATTGCATACCTGCTGCTTATTGCCACTTTTCTGCAATAGACATTGGTGCACTGCCTCAGCTGGACAATGACAGTATTCACGGGCTCAATCCTCGATCCTATGATCAAATCAGCTTTGAAGCCTCTATGCAGGAAAAGATGTGTCCAAATTACGCTCCACTGATTTGAGAACTGCACTGTTATACAAAGAAGGTCCTAAGTTGAAACTGATCAATAAACTGTTATACAGAGAAACAGTAGACAGAGGGGACAAGTAGACAAACAACAACTGGTGCTGCCCACTGCCTTCGAGACTCAGTATTGAGGTCCTTGCACAACCACAATGGGGCACCTTGGTATGACAGAACACTTGACTTGGTGAGATCCAGATTCTATTGGCCTAAGATGGGGGTGATGGGAGCAACACATTCGAACTTGTAGTCGCTGCTTACAGAGGAAAGCTTTGCCCCAGAGGGCTGACCCCCTTGTTAACATAACCACCAGTGCACCCATGGAGCTGGTCTATATTGATTTTCTGAGTTTGGAGTCAGATCAAAGAAGTATCAGTAATGTGCTGGTGGTCACTGACCATTTCACGAGATATGCCCAAGCTTTCCCCACCAAAGACCAGAAAGCATCCACTGTAGCCAAAGTACTTGTAGAAAACTTTTTTGTTCACTATGGGGCTCCACAAAGAATCCATTCCGATCAAGGGAGAGACTTTGAGAGTCGTCTGATCAAAGAGATGCTTTCTCTGTGGGGAGTGAGAAAGTCCAGAACCACTCCTTACCACCCTCAGGGGGACCCACAGCCTGAACGTTTCAACCGCACTTTGCTAGATATGCTAGGCACCTGCACCCAAAGGACAAGACTAGATGGAGCCAACAAATTAGCACCCTGGTACATGCTTATAACTGCACCAAAGTGATGCCACTGTTCTCCCCACCGCCTGGATGTTTGGAAGAGAAGCTCGACTACCAGTAGTTGTGTGTTTTGGGGTCTCTCCTGATGGGGTTCAAGCTGACAACTATTTACAGTATGTGCAAAAGTTAAAGGCCCAGCTAACTCATGCATACCAACTGGCTCAAACCATGGCTGCCAAAAGAAATCTGGCCAACAAAGAACGTATGATAAAAGGTGAAAGCACAGGAACTCCAGGAGGGAGATCGGGTATTGCTAAGAAATCTGGGACTGCATGGCAAACACAAGATTGCTGACAGATGGCACCATCTCCCTCACATTGTAGTGGGCAAACTAGATGATCTGCCAGTGTACAAAGTAAGGCCTGAGAACAATTCAAAAGATGTAAAACAATGCATAGAAATCATTTACTGCCCATTGGACAAATCCTGATTGAGTCTGAGCCCCAGAAGATGCCCCTCTGGACCAGTGACTAGAGCTTCTGCTAAGAAAAGATCAAGGAAGTCTGCACCTACAGAAGCAGAGTTAAAGTGTTCCCCGCACAAGTCCCAGTTGAGCATGACTGTCAGTCCATATCAGAAGAAAGTGAGAGTGACTTTGAATACTATCCTTCTACGAACTGAGTCAATTGTTTGGGCAATCCCTAGTCAATACTGGAGACAAAGCTGGGCCTTCTGGACTGTCTAAGCCCCAGCTTCATCCCTGGAGCCAATGCTCCCAGAAAGTGAAGTGCAAAGCATCAGATCAGATGAAATGGAATCATTGTGCATGGTTGAACTGTTTGAGCTTTCAGGGAGGAAAATGATAGATTGGGCAGACTGGTGATACACCCGAACAAGAGGAGTATTTGAGTGCCCTGACAGTCCACTGCCAGTGTCCAAAGCTCTCCATGCGAGCCAAATGTTGTGGACTCAGAAACTGTAACTCCTGGAGCTGAAAGTGCCCAAGTTCTAGCCTCTCTACCCCCATGGAGACTCCCTGACAAGTGAGGACAATGCTGAAAATGAGGCTTAGAGTGCAGAGACTGTAACAGTTCCCCAGAAAGACTGGTCGAGCTGTAAAGCCTGTGGTGCACCTCAGTTATGATTCCTGGGCCGCCAGTGGATCTGCCTCTCAATGTTGTCCATAAAGGAGTGTATGTGTCCCTCGAGCTCATTGCCCAAACTGAGCGTTAGTGCTAACTCAAGTTACTTGTGTTGCCCTCTAAGTATGGTGCCCTTGCCCGTCCAGCCCCAAGGTAACTGATAGGGAAGGGTCCTCTCTTCAGGTTTCATGTACAAGAGGTAATAACTTGAGTTATGGTACAATGTGTGTGTAATACTATGAAGGGTGATGTACTGCAATGTTTCAGAAATGTGTTCTTGGTAAAATGATATATTGACTGATGATTACATGTGTGAGCCTAATGCAAATGTATATGGTTGCAGTTAAAACTTATGGGGTACTTGCTTGACGCGGACGTCAAGCTTTTCCCAGGCCAGGAAGGTGTAACCCTCTGAAATGGGGGTTCCCAAAGACTTCCAGGAGCTTGCTTGAATGCTCCAAGCCTGAATGGTGTTTGGCATTTAAGCCATTTATCAGTGAGTGTTTTTAGAGCCTCTGGTACTGTCTCTTTAAGAGCTGTCTGCTTGCAGACATAATTAGTTTATATGGGGGGACTGTGTGTTTCTCTGTTTGAGTACCCCTCAAACTGCTGCCAATTCACTCCATTTTTGCAGTCACTAGGAGTACAAAGGGAACCTATCTGAAAGATGTAACTGTTTGCCAGAAATAATTTAGAGTAATAATGAAAATACAGTTTGTCTAACTTGCTTTCTTTGCAGTCAGAACTGTGTTTGCCTAGTTCCCCATTCTGGTTTTGAACTGCTGAACTGGACCAATCAGTGTGGGGTAAGCTAGCTCTAAAATGGTGCCTTGGACGAATCAGAACTTGGACTCATAATCTGAGCCAGCCACAAGAGGATTGTATGGGCAGTGACTCTGGGAGATGTAGTTTAGACTTCGGTGCCTTTTTGGACCAACAGCAGCAGTCTATTGTGAGTGACAGCCAATCCAGTCAAGAACTGGGAGGAACTCAAGGAAGTGCCCGTTTTGTCTGTTGGAGTTTCAGTTTGAGATCTGGAAGTGAAGGGAAAAGAAACCCTCTGCTCCTTCAGTGACAGTTTCAGTCAAAAACGTATGCAAGGCCCAGAGTTCGGTCTGCAGCTTGTGTAACTGCTTGTTAGGACTGAATCTGTCCTGTGAAAAGAATCAAAGGATCTCTGAAGAGTAGAAACCAGGCTCACCCTGTAGAAGACTGGAGAAATTGTTGAATTGCACTCGGTCTGTCAGGAACTGAATCTGCTGTGTGTTCTCCTGGGTATTGTGCAGTAATTGCGATCGGGATAGAGAAGCAGCCTGCCTGGTATAGTACTTTCTTTTTTTACCATATAAATGTGTGAGGAGTCTCTTGGAGCTCAAGAGTAGCCCTGCTGACATTGAAGGACCCTATCTTGTTTGGAGGTTGTGAGTACTTATTCGGGGCCGCTCCCTGTTGAATTGCCACATTAAATCCAAATGGAATTACTGTACTGCTGACTGTTTAATTTTCCTTTTCTCTGTGTGAAAGGGCCCCTACCAGCTGCCACAGTTTGGACCCAGCCACTAGGGCTTGGGTACCCAGGACAGTAACTGGTAGGGATAGGCCTGTGCACAGAGCCATAGGTAGATAGTAAAGTGATAAGCTAATTAACCTGATTTCCCTGTCCTTGTTATATCCCCTAAATAAATCAGAGCTGCTTGTTTTGGCAAAGTTATGCTGCCTGAGGTATTTGTCTATGTTAAAGTACTGTACTGTGATTGTTGCACTGCATCTTATTCCACAGGAGGTCCCAGTGCCGAACTAGTCCTGGGGTAAGTGTATATGGTGAAGGTAATTCTGATATATTGTGGGCCACTAGTGGGAAGAAAGGGGGGTTGCAGTGTCCCAGAGGGCTGTGACCAAGTAAGTTTAACTATTGCAAACCCTGACCTCTGGGTGGAGGCACCCGCCATTGGATCCAGGCCCCTCAACCTGTTAGTGGCAAATCAGGCAGGGGTAGTAGCCCCTGGGATAGCGCCATCTAGGGGTTACATAAATAAATTATATACAGTTGGTATTGCAGAGAAAAACATCCAGGAGTGTAGCAATAGGGTTCAAGTTAAGGTGCAGTGTGCATTAAATGTTTGTGAATGGAAGCTAAGGGGGGGGGTCAGGAGAAGGGATGAGGTATAGGAAGGAAGTGTAAAAGTGGAACAGAGGCGGGATCAGAGGCAGTTGTAGGAGTAAGATGAGAAATTTAAGAGAAACAAGGAAAGAGAGTGTAGTGCAGAAGCAGAGCAGATAGGAAGTAGAGGAGAATATCAATGTTTTGGGAAACGATAGGAGAAGGCAGCCTATCCAGCAGAGCATGACCTAGACAGAGTGCCAGGGAATGAAAGCCAGAGTTGTGAAGGGAGTAATGAGAAGGAAGGGGGAAGGAGGAGAGAAGTGGATATGAAGGGAGAAAGCCTTGCCAGTATTCGACTGCCAAGGAGGAACAATGAGTGAGGTGCCTATCTTTGAGAAGAGGGGAGAGAGAGAGAGAGAGAGATAAAGGTAGCAATGATGGGTGCGGGGCAGGCAGTCTAGAGCAAAATGACAGAAGGAGTGGAAGAGGGAATCCAATCTGGTCGGGATGTACTTAGGAGCTGCACTGTAGACAATGTCTCCATAGTCAAAAATTTGGAGAATCATTTTCTGGATGATGTCTCTATGATCCTGCAGGGGGTGCAACCATGGTTCCTGTACATGGCCCCTAGTATAGGGTGCAGTTTTTTTTTTTTGTTTTTTTTTTGGATGGCATCCATGTGACCAGAAATGCTGAGGTGCCGGTCTAGCCAGACCCTGAAGTACTTAAAGGAGGGTACATTGTCCCATCGTTCCCTATCCACTGTCCCTTCACTTATTCATCCTTATCCCCCTCCCTACCCCCTCCTATCTCCTGCTCCTAGTTCATCCTCTGACTTGTTTTTTGGGGATCCAGATGGATCACCTTTTATTATTGTCCCATATGTACATCATATTTGTTGAATTTATCTGCAGTACTCTTTTTTTGTACATATTGCTTGATTGTATAATATTGTATTTTAACCTGTATTCATTCATACTTGTGCTGTCCATGCTTTTTGCTGATCGTGCCAGTGTATTGTAATTGCTGTGTATTATCTTGTTATCTTGTACTTGTTCTGTGCAGGTCCACCTCGAAAATAAGCTTTGCTCAACGTTGACCACCGGGTTCAAGATTTTGATTGATTGGTTGTCAAGTGGTGTCCCATCAAGGGTGTGGAAGGATGGGCGGGCAGCATCCAAAAGAGCTTCCTCTCAAGCCAAAGGTCACAGAGACCATTTTTTTGATGTTGAGGGATAGTCAATTTGAATTGAACTAATGTTGGATGTTATCAAAGTCCGTCTGCAGCTTGTCCAGCAAATCAGAGGAGGTGGAACCAGAGGCAAAAAGAACTTATCATCTTTATATGTACATATTTATACAGAGGTACAGGCAGTAGGGAGGTCATTCAGAAAAGTGGAGAAGAGTATTGTGCCAAGGAGAGAGCTTGGTGGATACCAGTACTGATGGGGAGAGGAAGGAATACAGAATCACCAGTTCTAACTGATTGAGTCCTACTCTCAAGGTAGCAGTGGAACCGGTTGGTAGCGGAGACAGAAAGCTCCACTACTTTAAGTTTGTCAAATAGTAGAGGGTGGGCAACAGTGTTGAACTTTGGCAAGTTGACAAAGATGGCAGAGGTGATAAGCCCCTGGTCCATTCCTGAGACAATGGAATCTGTAAGCCTAAGGAGGGAGTAGATGGTGGAATGGGATTTAGAGAACCTAGACTGGAAAGGAATGAAAAAGGAGGTTGAGTCATGGAAGGGGAAAGCTGAGAGAGTACAATGTGTTCCTGCATTTTATCAAGGATGTGAGGTAGGGAGAGAGGGTGGTAATTGCCACTGCAGGAGGGGTCACATCTTTTGGGATGAGGAACAACAGTAGCATTATTCCAGGTGTCAGGGACAGAGGCCAGGGAGAAGGAAAGGTTGAGGAGAGAGGTGATTATTGAGCTATGGCTGGGGAAAAGTTTCAGTTTCTGGCACTCACCTGGTCCCTAGTGGTGGCTGGGGGTGAGGCGGGCTGAGACTGCATGCTTCTGGGGGGGGGATAGTTTCAGTTCCTGGCACTTGCCTGGCCCCTAGGATTCTCTGAGTGTGAGGCAGGCTGAGACTGCATGCATTGGGGGAGGGAGGGAAACAGTTCCCAGCACTCACCCGGCCCCTAGCATTAGCTGTGGGTGAGGTAGACTGAGACCGCATGCATTTGGTGGGAATAGTTTCAGTTCCCGGTTCTCGCCTGGCCCCTAGCATGAGTGTGTGACAAACTGAGACTGCATGCGTTGGGGAGGGAGAGTTTCAGTTCCCAGCACTCATCTGGCCCCTAACATTGGCTGGGAGTGAGGCAGAATGAGACTGCATGCATTGGGGGAGGAAGGGTTTCAGTTTCCAGCACTTGTCTGGCCCCTAGCATTGGCTGGGGGTGAGGCAGGCTGAGACTGCATGCTTTTTGAGAGGGAGTTTCAGGCAGCAGTGCAATGAAAAAAGTTATTCCTAAAAGCTAATTTTCTGCTACTGTTATGAAAAATATTGGCAGAACTGTTGATTTTGGTTTTCTGGATGCTTTTTATGCTGTGTACTGTACATTTCCATTTTTGTCTGGACTCTAACCATTCTCTGGTCCTCAGTATTATTTCCATGCAAACTGAGGCTACTATCTTTTTTCTTGAGAAATAATTACTTTAAAACTTTCATAAAATTCTTACAAGATCATGAAAACTGAAAATTATACCACCAAAATAAACTGGAAGAAATCTGGCATCAATTAGGAAGAAAAAAGGTGGGGTAAAATTTTAACCCATTTTCGTTGCACTGCTGTTTTCAGTTCCTGGCACTTGCTAGACCCCAAGCGTTGGATAGAAACATAGAAACATAGACTTTGACGGCAGATAAGGACCACTTGGCCCACCCAGTCTGCCCATTTCCCTTCCTATTGGATAAGCTGCAGATTCTAGTTAATCAACAGCCTACTTCCTGCAACCCTCCACTACAATTGCCTTATGTCTGTCCCATGCATGTTTGAATTCCCTCACTGTTTTAGACCCAACAACCTCCCCAGGAAGGTGGTTCCATGCATCCAGCACTCTCTCCGTGAAAAAAAAATTCCTCACATTACCCCTGAGCCGTCCCCCCATTATCTTTAAATTGTGCCCCCTTGTTCTTACACATCTGTTTTTCTGAAAGATGCTACCCTCCTGGACTTTTTTGATTCCTTTGAGGCACTTAAAAGTTTCTATCATGTCCCCCCCCGTCCCTCCTTTCATCAAGGGTATACATATTACACTCTCTCAGTTTCTCTTCATATGGCTTCTGCTGCAGACCCTGCACCATTTTAGTTGCCCTCCTCTGGACTGCTTCTATCCTGTCTATGTCCTTGCATAGATGGGGTCTCCAAAACTGCACACAGTATTCCAGATGGGGTCTCACCAACTGTCTGTACAGAGGGATAACCACTTCCCTTTTTCTACTTGTGATGCCCCATCCTATGCATCCCAGTATCTCCCTGGATCTCCTTACTGACTTCTCACATTGCTTACCCACCTTTAGGTCATCTGATATGACTGCCCCCAGGTTCCTTTCCATTTATGTCGTTGTTAGTACCTCCTCTGCTATTGTGTACTCTTCTCCTGGGTTTTTGTTTCCCAGGTGCATTACTTTGCACTTCTTTGCATTGAATCTAAGTTGCCATATGTCTGACCATTCCTCCAACCTTGCCAAGTCCCTTCTCACCTTTTCTACCCCCCCTTGTGTATCAACTCTGTTACAGATCTTTGTGTCATCTGCAAAGAGACATACCTTTCCCTCCAGACCTTCTGCAATGTCACCTATAAAGATGTTAAAGAGGACTGGACCCAGTACTGAGCCCTGAGATACTCCATTAGTAACCCCTTTCTTCGAAATGTGTGCCACTCACTATTACCTTCTGTGTCCTGTTGTGCAGCCAGTTTGCTACCCAGGCTACCACCCTGGAACCCACTCCCAGGCTGGCTAACTTAATTATTAATCTTTTGTGTGGGACTGTATCAAATGCCTTGCTAAAGTCTAGGTAGGCCATATCCACAGCCCCTCCCTGGTCTATTACTTTGGTCGCCCAGTCAAAGAAATCAATTAGATTCGTCTGACATGACCTTCCTGTTGTGAATCCATGCTGCCTTGGGTCCTGTGCCCTGCTGGCCTCTAGGTACTCAACAGTTCTTTCCTTCAGAAGTGATTCCATCATTTTCCCCTACCACTGAGATCAAACTTAAAGGTCTGTAGTTACCTGCCTCTGCCTTGCTCCCACCTTTGTGAAGCGGAATCACATCTGCCCTCCTCCAGTCCTCGGGTACCACCCTATCCTCCCATGATTTGTTAAAAAGTGTGGTCAGTCTGAGGCTGCATGCATTGGGAGAAGGAGGATTTTAGCTCCCAGCACACAACTGACCCCTAGCGATAGCTGCGGGTGAGGCAGGCAGACACTACATTCATTGTTGGAGGGATGGTTTCAGTTCCCAGCACTTGCCTGGCCACTAGTGTTGGTTGGTGCTGAGTTTTGCTTAGACTGCATACATTGGGGAAAGGAGGGTTCCAGTTCCCAGCACTTACCTGGCCCCTAGCTCTGGGTGGAGGTGAGGCAGGCTGAGACTGCTTGCACTGGGGGAGTCAAGGAGGTTTTCAGTTCCACTCACCTGGCCCCTAGTGTTGGAATGTGATGAAGGCTGAAACTGCATGCATTGGGGAGAGAGGGTTCCAGTTCCTGGCACTTGCCTGACCCCTAGCATTAACTGGGAGAGAGGCAGTCTGAGACTTTATAAATTAGGTAAGGGAAGGTTTCAGTTCCCAGCATTTGCCTGGCCCACAGCATTGGCTAGGGGTGGGGCAGGCTGAGACTCCATACATTGGGGGAGGGAGGGTTCCAGTTCTCAGCACTTGCCTAGCCCCTGTCATTGACAGGGGATGATGCAGGCTGAGACTGCATGCATTGGGGGAGGGAAGGCTCCAGTTTCCAGCACTTGCCTGGCCCCCTAGCATTGGCTAGAGGTGAGGCAGGCAGAGACTGCATGCATTGGGGGAGGGGGGGTTCCAGTTCCCAGTACTTGCCTGGGCCCTAACATTGGCTGTGGGTGAGGCAGGCTGAGACTGCATCCACTGGGGAAAGGTGGGCTCCAGTTCCCAGCACTTACATGGCCCCTAGGATTGGATGGGGGTGAGGCAGGGTGAGACTGCATGAATTGGGGGAGAGAGGGTTTCAGTTCTCGGCACTCCCCAGGCGTTGACTGGTGGTGAGACAGGCTGAAACTGCATGCATTGGGGGAGGGAGGGTTTCGGTTATTGGCACTCACCTGACCCCTAGCATTGGCTGTGGGTGAAGTAGACTGAGACTGCATGCATTTGAGGGGAATAGTTTCAGTTCCCAGCTCTCGCCTGGCCCCTAGCATGAGTGTGAGGCAGGTTGAGACTGAATGCATTTGGGGAGGGAGGGTTTCAGTTCCCAGCACTCATCCAGCTCCTAGCATTGGCTGTGGGTGAGGTAGACTGACACTGCATGCATTTGGGGGGAATAGTTTCAGTTCCCAAAACTTATCTGGTGCCTAGCATTGAATGGGGGTGAGGCAGGGTGAGACTGCATGAGTTGGGGGAGAGAGGGTTTCAGTTCTCGGCATTCACCAGGCAGTGACTGTGGGTGAGGCAAGCTGAAACTGCATGCATTGGGGAAGGGAGGGTTTCAGTTCCCAGCACTTGCCTGACCCCCAGCATTGATTTGTGGTGAGGCAGGCTGAGACTGCATGCATTGGGGAGGGAGAGTTCCAGTTCCTAGTACTAGCCTGGCCCCTATTGTTGGCTGTGGGTGAGGCAGGCTGAGACTGCATGAATTGGGGGAGAGAGGGATTCAGTTCTTGGCACTCACCTGGCCCCTAGCATTGGCTGGGGTGAGGCAGGCTGTGACTGCATACATTGGAAAGGGAGGGTCTCAGTTCACGGGACTCACCTGACCCCTAGCAATGGCTCTGAGTGAGGCAGCCAGAGACTGCATGGATTGCAGGAGGGAGGCTTTTAGTTCCTGGCACTTGCCTGACCCCTAATATTGTCTTGTGGGTGAAGCAGGCTGAGACTGCATGCATTGGGGGAGGGAGGGTTCCAGTTCCCAGTATTAGCCTGGCCCCTAGTATTGGCTGGGGGTGAGGCAGGCTGAGACTGCATGAACTGGGGAAGCGAGGGTTCCAGTTCCCAGAACTTACCTGGCCCCTAGCATTGGCTGTGGGTGAGGCAGACTGAGACTGCATGAGTTGGGGGAGAGAGGGTTTCTGTTCTTGACACTCACCTGGCCCCTAACGTTGGCTGGGGGTGAGGCAGGCTGAGACTGCATGCATTAGGGAAGGGAGGGTAACAGCTCCCAGTATTAGCCTGGCCCCTAGCATTGGCTAGGGGTGTGGCAGGCTGAGACTGCATGCATTGGGGAAAGGAGGGTTCCATTTCCCAGAATTTACCTGGCTCCTATTGTTGGCTGTGGGTGAGGCAGGCTGAGACTGCATGAATTGGGGGAGAGAGGGTTTCTGTTCTTGGCACTCACCTGGCCCCTAACGTTGGCTGGGGGTGAGGCAGGCTGTGACTGCATGAATTGGAGAGGGAGGGTCTCAGTTCACGGCACTCACCTGACCCCAAGCAATGGCTCTGAGCAAGGCAAGCAGAGACTGCATGGATTGCAGGAGGGAGGCTTTTAGCTCCTGGCACTCGTCTGGCACCTAGTATTGGCTTATGGGTGCGGCAGGGTGAGACTGCATGCATTGGAGGAGGGGGATTCCAGTTCCCAGTATTAGCCTGGCCCCTGGCATTGGCTGGGGGTGAGGCAGGCTGAGACTGCATGCATTGGGGGAGGGAGGGTTCCATTTCCCAGTACTCGCCTGTCCCCTATCGTTGGCTGGGGGTCTGGCAAGCTGAGACTGCATCCACTGGAGAAAGGAGGGTTCCAGTTCCTAGCACTTACCTGGCACCTAGCATTGGCTGTGGGTGAGGTAGGGTGAGACTGCATGAGTTGGGGGAGAGAGGGTTTCAGTTCTTGGCACTCACCTGGCCCCTAGTGGTGGCTGGGGGTGAGGCAGGCTGTGACCTCATACATTGAGGGAGGGAGGGTTTAAGTTCCTGGCCCCTAGCATTGGCTGTGGGTGAGGCAGGCTGAGACTGTGTGAGTTGGGGAGAGAGGGTTTCAGTTTCTGGCACTCACCTGGCCCCAGGTGTTGACTGGGGTTGAGGTAGGCTGACACTGCATTGGGGTAGGGAGGGTTTCAGTTCCCAGCACTCGCCTTGCCCTTAGCATTGACTGGGGTTGAGGCAGGCTGAGATTACGTGCATTGAGGAGGGAGGGTTTAAGGTCCCTGTACTTGCCTGGCCTCTAGCATTGGCTGGGGGTGAGGCAGGCCGAGACTGCATGCATTGGGGGGGAAGGGTTTCAGTTCCTGGCACTTGCCCAGCCCCTAGTGTTGGCTAGGGATGAAGCAGGATGAGACTGCATGCATTGTGGGAGGGAGGGTTTCAGTTTTCGGCCCTTACCAGGCCCCTAGCATTAACTGTGAGAAAGGCAGGCTGCGACTGCATGAATTGGGGCAGAACTGTTTCAGTTCTCGGCACTCAGCTGGCCCCTGGCATTAACTGGGAGAGAGGCAGGCTGTGACTGCATGCATTGGGAGAGGGACGGAGTTAGTTGTTGGCACTCAACTGGCCACTAGCATTGACAGAGGGTGAGGCATACTGAGACTGCATGCATTGGGGTGGAAGGGTTCCAGTTCTCGGCACTCACCTGGCCCCAGGAGTTGACTGGGGGTGAGGCAGGCTGAAACTGCATGCATTGGGGGAGGGAGGGTTTCAGTTCCCAGCACTCAGCTGGCTGTTAGAGTTGACTAAGGATGATGCAGACAGAGATTGCATGCATTGGGGGATGAAGGGTTTCAGTTCCTGGCACTTGCCTGGCCTATAGCGTTGGCTTGTGGTGAGGCAGACTGAGACTTCATGTAATGACGGAGGTAGAGTTTTAGTTCCTGACATTCGCCTGTCCCCTAGCACTGGCTGAGGGTGAAGCAGGCTGAGACTGCATGCATTGGGGTAAGGAGTGGTGGCAGCTGATTCACATGCAGAGGTTTGCATGGAGGCATCGAGGCAGCATTGCACACTGTTTCTCAAGGGAGAACACAAGAAAAATCCATGGCTTACTGTGCTGCTGCTGACTCTGACTAAACAAAGCACTGTACACTATTGAGCATCCATGCCATGCCTCTTCAAGCATGAACCTAAGTCCTGGTGGTAAGCCGAGAAGTGGGGCTGGGGCAGTTGGTGTCTGCAGGGTGACTTGGAAGCTGAGAAAAACATGACCAACTGCAAAAAAAGAAAAAATGCGGATGTGGTTAAATTGGTGTGGCAATATAGCGCAGTGGTTTCAGGCTCTGAGTTGCAAATCTGAAGACCTGGGTTTGAATCCCACAGCTCCCACTTGCATACTGTGTAACGCTGAGCAAGTCACTTAACTTCCCTGTGCTCCTAGGTTGCACCTGTAAACAAGCTTTCAGCTTAGTGTGATCTCCTAATAGCGAGAGACAGGAGAGATCATTCCATCTTGGTCCTCCAGGATCTCTCAGCAGCATTTAACACAGTGGACTATAAGGTGCTACTGGACCGACTGCGGTTCTGGTGTGGCCTGTCCAGTAAGGTCATCTAATGTTTCGGGTCATACCTACAAGGTAGAGTGCAGAGGATAGTAATGGGGTTGGCCTCATCTAGCTCGAAGCTTCTTACCTGTGATGTTCTGCAAGGGTCGATCTTGTCACCCTTATTGTTCACAGTGTGTATGCTGCCATTGGGAGACATTATCAGGTGGTATGGGCTGGGTTTTCACTTCTATGCAGATGATACCCAGCTATACCTGTCCTGTGCACCAAGTAACCAGATGGCGGAATCTGTATTTAACAACGTTCTGTCTGATATCCAGATTTGGATGTCCCATAACTGGTTGGGACTCAACCCATACAGGACAGAGGTGCTGGTGGTGGATCCAGGTCATCGAGGAGTGGAAGGGTTTTGTGGCGACCATCTAGTCTTGTACTTGGGGGGTGCCGTTGACCCCATCCGAATGGCTGAAGAATGTGGGTGTGATCCTTGACAGCAGCTTGAAACTTGATACTCAGGTGTTGGCCATTGTTAAGAGTAGATTTTATCATCTGAGGAACATTGTCTGGATTCGGACCCTGTTACCCCCCCCCCCGAGGACCTAATCTCACTAATACATGCTTTTGTAACATCCAGACTGGATTACTGCAATGCCCTGTACATAGGGCTATCTGGAAGTAACCTCCGCCAACTACAGCTGTTGCAGAACGCGGAGGCAAGATTACTGGTGGGTGTATATAGGTATGATCATATCACTGTACAGGCTACCGGTTAGGTGGAGGATTGCCTTCAAGGTCAGGTTACTGACCTACAAAGCCCTACGTGAAGGGGGACCAGTCTACCTGCAAGATCTCTTGGTATCTCACCGCCCATCCCGGGCTCTCCGTTTCACCAAGGGTTGTCTCCTGGATATTCCTAGGGTTAGGTTGCACCACTCTGGTGACCGAGCAATTTCGGTGGCTGCTCCTACCCTAAGGAATCTTATTACCTAAACAGCTACAGGAGGCACCCTCGGTTGATACCTTCAAAAAAGGATTAACAACTTATTTGTTTAGCCAGGCCTATAATTTTTAGATAACTTGAGTTTACTAAAATTAACTGGATAGTTGTATCTACTACGTTGAATGTATAATAGTGCTGACTTTAATTGTATTTTTTTTATACATTTAAAAAATTGTTGTATCAATTGTGAAGCATTCTGAGTCTCCAGAAAGGGGCACTATAGAAATAAAGTATCTATCTATCTATCTATCTATCTGTCTATCTATCTATCTATCTGTCTGTCTATCTGTTTACTGCTGGTTAAACAATTGGAAAAAAATAAAATTCAGAACAGATGTGAGGAAGTACTTCTTCGCTGAAAGGGTTGGTGTATGCCTGGAACAGTCTTTGAGCATAGATGGCAGGTGCAAATCTCCTTGGAAAACAGAGAGGTGGGAGGCAGGCAGAGATCAAATAGGGTCTGTGATGACATAATAGGCAGGGGAAAAAATGGGTCAAGCCATTCTTACCTACCATTAAATTCTATATTTCTGCTTTTCAATGTTTACTAAGGAGACACTGAGAGGTTTGATATCTTTTGTTGGGCCAGCAAGTGTCTTGTACGAAGACGGAATTCTACACAGGTTTTATGAGACTCACATGATCTTTTCTTCAGGTAAATAACACAACTGAGCAACGTAAGTAATATTTATATTTATTTAGTTTTTGTTGACTAAATAAGGAAACTAGACAGATTCTGCCTATTTTCAGGCATGGCCCAGGGGAGGGGGATACAGATGAATTCCAACTAACCTTGAACCAGATATATGCTGTGAAGCAATGTATAAAAATAATTGAAGAGAATCACAGGAAGGGTAGAATGGTAGGCAGTGTGAAGCTCAGAAGTGAAGAAAGGAACTCGGAGCAATACAGCCGTGAGATAAGAGTTTGTATAAGTTACAAAGTAATAAAAATAGGATGTGTGAGAAGGAGTAAGAGGGTGGGGTAGCAGTTAATAGGAACAGGTCATGTGAAGAAAGGAATACAGAGCAATAAAGCCCTGAGAAGTCTGTATAAGTTACAAAGTAATAAAAAGCATTTGTCAACGCTGAATGTTGTTGTGCTGGCATAGGCTTCAGTAGTGCAGTGTGGGAAAACATTTTGGGCAGGATGTGAAAAATGACAGCTGTACAGTTCATAAGGAGGTGTAAAAAAATGCCTGCATTGAAAATGTGGCCTGTTAATATAGCAAATTTGCGAAGATACAAGGGTGCGTGGGAAATGTGCAATTCACACTTGGAACACAGTCATTTTATGGGTGTTCGGCATCAAATTTTCAACATAGGCATTTTAGCACTTCTGCTCATGTACAGTGTCACTGTTATTTCCTCAAACTGTTCCAAAAAGTGATTTCGTACAGCTACCACGCTATTCTGCACCAGAAGTGCAAAAACACATTTTGGACAGGATATGTGAAATGACAGCTATACTGTTCATCAAGAGGTGTGGAAAAATGTCAATGGTGAAAATCCAGAGTGAAAATATTATGAAGCATGACGTTACAAGCATGCGGGCAATTTGCCAACGCACACTTGTAACAGAGTCATTTTATGGAGTATCGTCACTAAATTTTCAACATAGGCATTTTAGGACCTCTGCTCATGAACTGTGTCACTGTCATTTTCATAATCTGGCCCGAACACTGATTTCCCACAGCGACCGTGCTATTATGCGCTGGAAGTGCAGAAACACATTTCAGGCAGGATGTGGAAAATGACAGCTGTACTGTTCACAAGGAAGTTTACAAAAATTACACTGTTGAAAATCTGGTGCAAAAATATTGCAAATTCGCGAAGTTACGAGCTTGCATAGCAACTGCGCAACGCATGCTCATAAAACAGTCATTTTTTTTGATTTCGTCCACCAAATTTGCAACATAGGCTTTTTGAGAGGCCACCTCTTGAACACTGGCACTGTCATTTCATTAATCAGTCCCAAAAGGTGATTCCGCACAGTGACTGCAAAATCACCTTTTGAGGCTGATTAACGTGCTGACAGTGATAGAATTCACGAGGAGGGGGTCCCAAAAACCCCATGTTGAAGATTTGGTGCCAAAATTCCAAAAAACATGCAAGATATGCAGCAAAGTTGAAAAAACCCTACTCATTCCATTATATAGCTTACCGGCATTTCCTCAGTTCGCGGTCAGCTTTGAAGAGTGCAGACGTGTTTCCTGTCCACCGAAGATCGTCGCACCATGCTCCGGAGGTAAGTATGGGGTGAGGCAGGGTGCGCAGTGGGTGTGTGCGGATTGTGGGAGGGGGGGCCACGGAGACCGCCGAGGGACCATTTCCTTCTTTACAGGGAAAAGAAACATAAAAGACATTGGGAGACTGTTTTCATTTTTAATAGGTGCTTTGGCATGCTGGGGTGGGCTTCCAGCATGCCACCTGTGTGTGTTTGGGTGGGTGGGTGCTTTAGCTGATGGGGGGATTGGGCACCCCGTCACCAAACAAGGAAAGGAGGGTGTGCCACAGGAGTCGAGGGGGATTAGGCACCCCCTTGACAATCAAAAAAATGGAAGGGGGACCACATTTTGATGACGTGGAGTGGGCTCCCCATTGGCAAAATTCAAGAGGAGAGAGGGATACATGCCGATGGGGATTGTGCACCCCCGTCAGCAAAGATAAACTGTTGGGGGGCACATGTTGCCGAGGGGGATTGGCACCCCCTCGGCAATCAAGAAATGGGGGTTACATGGTGCTGACAGGGATTGGGCACCCCCGTTGGCACACAATAAAGGAAGGGAGGTTGACAGGCAACAGCGGCAGTCACTGCCACCATGTTGCCTGCACCTAGGGAGAGGCATGTTGTGGTCATGCTGCATGAGAGCTTCACTCTCATTGCAGCGAACCTTTTGTCAGATCTGTTCACCTCATTAGCCAGGCAAGGTGTCAGCTCCTGCTGTTGGCTAATTGGGGAATGTGGGATGCACCTACTGGTGCGTACCCTGCATTCGTCCAACAGCAACCTCGCCTCCAAATCTCCACTGCCGCAAGATGTTGACTGCACAAGCACGCCAACATAAAAAAGGATGTGTGAGAATGACTAAGGGGGAGGGGTAGCAGTTAGTAGGAACAGGTCATGTGATGATGAAGGGATGATAGGAAGAGGTAATAAGAAGGTGACCCGACAGGAACACAAATAAGAAAGACTTGAGATAAAGGTGTATACAGTAGGTAGGAAATGATAAGAAATTAATGGAAGCTATGAAGAAACAAAGGAACTCAACAAAGGCATAGGGGCCCTATATTCAGAGCTGTCTGGATGGGCATGCAGAATGATACGTGACACAAATAAATTGGGTCAGCTGGCTCTGTTGCCGTATTCAAACAGATTGCACAATCCAAACAGGTGGTACAATCCATTTGAATATCGGACCCTGGATGCATGGAGCACAGCAGGGGTCGCCAAGTCCTGGGCTGAGGAATGCCTATTGGAGAATGCGTGGCACATTCCTGTATGTGCTGCAGCCCCCATGGGTGATATTCAGCCCAAACATGCAAGTGAGCACAATTGGCATCCATTGCGCAAGGGGGCTATTTGCATGTCCTTTATGGGCTCGTTTGCATGGCTGTGCCTGGTAGAATGTGCAGGTCCAGCCTCCTCTCCAGCCTTGATCACTGAAAAAAAATAGAATCCTGTAGCCCTGTTTCCATAGTATAGGGACTCCCCATCCCCAGCCCTGATCACCGTAACATAAAATCCCCTCCCCAATCAACCTGGTAGTCTAGTCTGTCCCCCTGCCCTGATCATCATGAAATTAAACATCTGCTCCAGTCACTCAGTAGTGAAGTGACCCTCCTCCCCAGTCCCAATCATCATGAAATAAACATCCACCCAATCACTGAGTAGTGGAGTGACCCCCACTCCCCAGATAAGATCACAGATGTCAAACAAAATCAGCTCCCTGTTCTCTGGTAGTCATGTGCTCCCCCATCCCTTCTTCCCCATTAGCCAGTGACCCACCACCCTCCTCCCTCTCAACTCGACTGGAGCCGGTGACTGGTACAGCTCACCTCACACTGCACCACCCAGCTGCTGACTGAACTGTACAGGAGTGCTCTACAGTATATTCACCCAGTGGGTTTGTACTGTGTACTGTACAGTGCTCCTGAATAGTTCAGTTGGTCGCTGGCCGGTGCAGTGTGAGGTGGGCTATACCAGTTGAATCTTCCAGTTGGGTTGGGGGAGTGAGTTGATGGGTCACTGGCTAACAGGATGGGGGGGCTCATGAGTACCAGGGAATAGAGAGTGGTGTTTTGTTTGACATCTGTGATTGGGGCTGGGGAGAGGGGGTCACTTCACTACCGGGCAATCAGGGCGGATGTTTCATTTCATGATGATTGGGGCGGGGGGCACACTAGACTACCAGGGTGATCAGGGAGGGGATTTTATATTACAGCGATCGGGGCTGGGGGGGGGGGAATGTGTACATGGCCCTGTACTGTGCACAGGGCACCAACTTGCCCATGCATAGTTAAAGTAGAGTTTTATAAGCATAACTATGCGCTGGCACAACTTGCCGTTATTAGGCTTTGGAGAGGTCTTAATATTGTAATGAGTGGCTTATGCATGGGACCCACATTTACATAGGTGCATCACAATATTGTGCACAGTGGTGCATTGGTGGTCTTTGAATTTGGAAACGCCCTGGTGCATCCAGGGATGTGCCACTCATCTCATCTGAATATGTGGGCCTAGATAAACAGAGTGTAGGGTTTGTATACACAGTAATGTGAAAGAAGAACTAATTAAGGGTTGGTGTAGTGGGTGAGCGGGACTGAAGCTGAAAATATATTTATAAGAGAGGCAGGAAGGATGCTAGGAACAGGTGTATATAGAAACAGAGCTGACAGGAACACAGAAACAAACTTGGGTAACAACAAAAGAATTACAGTTTACCATAGTGTGTCATAAATCCAATGTTCTGATTGAGTCCACAAATATTAGATTACAATTGTCTTGATATATTTAGCTTCCCATGTCCTTCTGTCCTGTGTGTTTTCTGAAGTTGCCTGTTAGTATTAGGATAGATACATCAGAGAGGGAATGATCTGTTTGTGAAAAATGGTGTCCTACTGGTGTGCTGCTAACCCAGTTTACTATTGTGTGTCAGTGATGGCGTGTCCTGGTTTGCCATGGTAGCATAGTTTCCCCAATACAGCATCCATTTGTGAACTTCATGCACTGAATTATGTAAACCACATTGCTGGATTGACAGATGTAAGATCCATTGATTTGTATTGCGCTGTTCTGGCTTGCCTTGATGTTGGTCTGTGTGCATATGTGGGTGCAAGTCTTACATCTTGCCAGTTTCTATGGTGTTGTCCCTCTTGTTTCCCAGTTATTTCCATCTGCTGGGAGTTATGGATTATTAATGTTAAAGAGGTTGGGGGTCTGCTTGTAGGCCATTACTGGTGGTTCAGCGAAGATGTCCTGAAGTATTTCATCTTCACTCAGCATCTTTAATAATTTGCTGAAGGGGTTTTACTAACATACTAACATACTAAAATGCCAGCAGAATAGGCCTAATGGTCTTTCGTGTCTGCTCGTTTGGTCAGCCCCCACCCTGGGTGCTGACCTTGCTGTCCCCCTTGCCTTCTCTGGCTTCTCCCTTCCCAGTTTTGGATATTCTTGCTGCATTGGATTTTGCTTCCAGAACCCTTCCCCTGTACCTGTTCCACCTCCTCTTGAATCCCTCCACTGTCTCTGCCTCCACCAGCCCCCCAGGCAGTGCATTCCATGGCTCCACCACCCTCTCAGTGAAGTAGCACCTCCTCCTTTCTCCCCTGAATCTTCCCCCCTCCAGCTTCCACCCATGCCCTCTAGTGGCCCCTCCTCCTTCCTTCGAAGCACCCTGACTGTTCCTCCCCTATTTACCCTCTTCATGTACCTGAAGACCTCTATCATGTCCCCCCGGTCCCTTCTCTCTTCCAATGTGTACATATTTAGCTCTTCGAGCCTTTCCTCATAGGTCCTGTCCCCCAAGCCCCAAATCATTTTGGTTGCCCTCCTCTGGACCCTCTCCAGGAGGTTAATGTCCCTCTTTAAGTGTGTTTAAGGTTTTAGCATAGGGCTGTGAGTGACAACTAGGGGTGTGCAATCAGTTTGATCTGTTTGCCTGTATTCCAGCAGATTTTCTCATGGTATTAGTATGGCCTGTTCAATTTTTCTGTCAGTTTATCATGGGGTGTGGCCCTGCTGGATTAGAGAATTCTGAAGTTTGGAGAGCTGTCTGTCTCTTGTTCTCTCAACAAATCAGATTCAATGGTATCAAACTGCCTGACTGTATCTTACAGATTTTTTTTGTATGCCTAGGATGGAAGCTGGAATTATGCAGGTAGTGGTGTCTGTTAGTGGGTTTTCTGTGTTTTTATGTTTACTAAGCTGAGTCTACAACTGTGTTTTGCAGTGGCCACCTCTACCATTCAGTGTGGCTCCCTTCCCCGTGGGCTATGCGTACTCCACCTAAACATTCATAGTCTAGCCCCTAAACTAGACATGCTCCAGGTGCTAGTAGTCCAAAATGCTCCCAACGTTATCATCTTTTCTGAAACTTGGCTTAACCCAAACTTGAAGGACCCCTCCATTGCCATCCCAGGATTCACAATTGCATGTCAAGACTGCCCCACCAGTGGCAGAGGAGTTGCTATCTACATCGCCATTGACTTAAACTTCTCTGTATCGCTAGCTAAAACAGAGCCCCAAGTGTATTCACTGTTAATGCTACAACTGTCCCTCCTCTTCTCGCTCCCAATTTATATTGGTGGCATCTATTGCCATCCTGGAACCCCTGCTGCAACTGCCACTGACCTTATAAGCCATCTAGTCTCCCTCGCCCTTCTGGTAAACTCTATATTATGGGAAATTTTAATCACAGCTGGCCTTCTCCCTCTTTAAATGAAGCTTGTTCAGAGATGACAGCCTTAAATCTTACCCAGGTCATCTTGGAGCCAACACGTACTAACCACAAGACTGGCAATCACTCCCCTATTGACTGGGCACTCACCTCCCACCCTCACCGAGTCATCAAAGCCAGCCTACCACCTGACTCTGTAAGCGACCATCACATCACCTACCTAGTCTGTAAAATCCATTGTCTTGAAACCCCTCCCAGACTTCTGGTATAGTGCTCTTATAAATCACTAAATAGTACCCCTTTACTGGAAGAACTAGTTCAAGCCAACTGGGGCCATAACCTTATTAATTATAATATTGATGATTTTCTTACACATTTCCAAAACACATTCCTTAATGTCTGGGAAAAACATGCCCCTCTGAGATGCATCAGGGTCCAGGGGAACCACCTACCCTGGATTTCCCCCAAACTAATAGCATGCAAAAATGCCCAGGACAAGGCGTGGAAAATTTACAAATCCTCACCCCTGCCAAGTGATAACAACACCTACCACATGCTCTGTAACAAGTGCAGTAAGGCCACCCAACTAGCCAAAGCTGAATACTTTAGCTCCACCTTCAATGCCAATCTAAGTAGGCCATCCAAATTCTGGAAAGTTATTCACTCCCTTCCCTCCCCATCGACAAATCCCATTCCCCTTCTGGTCTCAAATTGTACCCTTCTGTCTGACCCACTCGAGGTTGCCTCAGATTTCAATTCCTACTTCACAAGATGTGCTACCTCTCTCTCCTTGACTCCCTACCCACTGTTACTCTACCCAGCCCCCCCGTTGAATCTACTGAACCCCTCGGACCAGACACCTTCTGCTTTGGAAAAATCTCTCCTACTGAGGCTCTAGATGCCTTACTTACCCTCAACCCATTGAAGGGTAAATTCCCAGATGGGCTGGACACCAAACTCCTCTACCTATCTGCTCCTGAGATTGCATCTCCACTAGCTGACCTTCTAAACCTATTGTTTGCCTCTGCAACTGTTCCTATGGATTGGAAACATGCCACTGTCCTACCCCTGCCAAAATAGGGTGACTCCACCATGGCTAACTTCCGCCCTATCTCTCTCTCCTCCCTGCCCTCATGAAACTCCAGGAGCACCTCGTGCTCTCTCAACTTTCCAGCTTCCTCTCTGAATCCAACTTCTTTACTCCCTACCAGTTTGGATTTAGGAAGAACCACTCAACCACCACTTCCCTATTAAGACTCTCTGACACCATCCTTTCTGGGATGGACAAAGGTCTAATCACCTCAGCCATCTTTGTCGACTTAACCAAAGCATTTGACACCTTCTGTCATCCTCTGTTGATAACCTGCCTTTCTGCAGCTGGTCTATCAGAGTCTGCCACTAACTGGTTCAGAGCCTACCTGCTAAGCAGAACTCAGTCTGTAAGAATTGCTGATTCCGCCTCCCCTCCGCTCCTTATAGATACTGGTGTACCTCAGGGATCAGTGCTCAGCCCCATCCTTTTTTCCATCCTTCTCAATGACCTGCCACATATCTATTCCTCTTCCTTCATTCACAAGTATGCAGATGTCACAGTCCTATTTACCTCTGGTGGGACCACTGAGGAGGTTGCTACCGGCCTTCAGGCTGATTTCAATAAAGTTCAGCTCTGGTTTAGCTCCCACCAACTCTCCCTCAGTGCCAAAAAGACAGTCTCCATGACCTTCAGCACCGAGGAGAAACTATCCATGCTTACCATCCTCCCAAACTTCCACACCCTTGACGGGGCAGTCCTTGAGGACAAGACTACTTTTAGGTACCTAGGGGTCTGGCTTGACCAACAGCTATCCTTCTCTGCCCATGTGGACTTTATCCTGAAAAAACTGCACCCCAAGCTCGGTGCTCTTTACAGAAACCACAGTAGCCTCCCGCTACCTGTGAGATGTGAAATTGTGCAGAAAATGAGCTTACCCACTTTGTACTACTGTGGTGTAGTCTACAGTGCTGCTCCCAAGTCTACCCTATCCAGACTGGATCCCCTCTTCAATGCTTTCTGTCACTTTGCCCTCAATGACCCCTTCGCACCCATCACTGTGAGCATTACCATTTGCTGGCCTTCCCCTCCCTTGACAGACGGCTCCTACTCCATAGTGCTAAATTTGCTTTGAATGTTTGGCTTTGGTCCCTTCCACCCTACCTTGCCTCATCTCTATCATCTTCACCATCCCCCACTCATGTCCTTAGGTCAGCTGACTCCTGGCTGCTGTTAATCCCTCACCAGCAGACTTCAGTAGGCCAAGCCGCCTTCTTCTACCACTTCCTCAAACTCTGGAATGATCAGAGTCAAATCTGTCACTCTTCCTGTAGGCATTCTCTGTCCTCTGTCCTGTCTGACTTCTATGTGGTAAATTGCTGGTGTATCTGACTCCTTTACCCCACACCTCCCCTTGTCCAATTCCCCCTCCCCCCACTATCCCCGATTCCCTTCCCCCGAGTCACTTCCTCCTACCCATCACTGATCCCATGAGGCCTGACCACTGGCGTTAGTTACTGCTATGAATGTTGGCATATAACGTCAACTTCCCACTTGCCCTCAATTGCATTTCTAGCTTTGTTCTCTCTGTCTAATGTGTTCTCCATAGAGTACTATGGTTGTCAAACATAGTATTGTGCTAACCTAATCCACGTTGAACCATTTTGTTGAAGATAACCTTATGTATGTAACCTAATTTACTCGATGTCATTGTAATTTCTTGTACAGTGTAACTCCTGTTCTTTGTATCAATGTGTACAACTGCTCTCCATCTGTACCCCCCCGCCCGGTCACAGAGTGAGATGAGCATTTGTTGTTCAGTGTGCCTTTCCTGGTGAAACATTTCAAAAAACAGATAAATACAAGTGAATTAAATGATGTTCGAATGATGTGATTTGAAGGGCACACTAGTAGGATGTAGGCACGGTTTCACATGTGCCTTGTTTGTAGTTTTCTCAATATATCCCCAATATGGTATTAATAAGTTTAGCTGTCTAACTACAGGGGGTTACAGACGTGGAGTAGTGCACCTACATAATATGCATGCCGGTCTCCCTTCATGAATGGGTTTAGCTGTCTAACTACAGGGGATTACAGAAGTGAACTAATGCACCTACATGATATGCACGGCGGTCTTCTTTCATTAATGGGTTTAGCTGTCTAACTACAGGGGGTTACAGAAGTGAAGTAATGCACCTACATGATATGTACACTGGTCTCCCTTCATGAATGGGTTTAGCTGTCTAACTACAGGGGATTACAGAAGTGAAGTAATGCACCTACATGATATGCACGGCGGTCTCCCTTCATGAATGGGTTTAGCTGTCTAACTACAGGGGATTACAGAAGTGAAGTAATGCACCTGCATGATATGCATGCCGGTCTCCCTTCATGAATGGCAGGAAATTTTCTTATCTCACAGACAGCAAAAGAATGTAAAAGGCACTCTCTTACAGTTTTACATGCTTATTTTTCTTTTTCATTTATTTTTCATAAATATACACACATAATTGACTGGTTATAAAATCTGAGAGTGAGAATTTTCATATCAGTATTTGTGAAATTGTATTGCAGAACAAGCTCTGAACCATGGGAATGTAGATTTTGGAACTATTAACCATTACTAAAGGAACTAAATCTGTGGTGTTGTGGAGATCCAAATACCCAGTGAGCCGGTGACTGTTTACAAATTTCTATAATGGGAGATGTTTGACATATGGGTTTAGCTCTGTAAAAAGATGCAAATCGGTCCCACAGGGCAGCAATAAAACACCATAATAAAGTTCAGTAGCAGTGCATGAGTTTTTAACTGTTCATGACGTGGTCACTACTGAAAGCAATAATAAAACCCCGTAATAAGATTCCATAAAACTGCAAGAGTTTTTAACTGTGCATGATGTTAGTATTGAAAGAGGAACAAACCCATTGTATGTTAATGCGTTTCTGTGTTTCAGGAAACTAAAGAGAAATAGACATCTTTAACAGACAGCAGTGAATATGCCAGCAACAAAAGAACTAGAATTACTGAAAAATGAAGTTAATGTGTCCCACCTGTGTGGATTATTTTAATGATTCTGTCATTATAGATTGTGGGTACAACTTTTGCAGAGCCTGTATCACAAAGTACTGGGAGTACGTAGATGGAAATGTCTCCTGTGATGAATGCTATGATGTGTTAGAGCAGAAGGTACTCCGAGCAAACAGGAAACTTGCAGTGATAGTGGAGATTGTAAAACATCTGGCTGGAAATGAAGAGGAGCCCGAAAAGGGCAACACCTGTAACCCGCAGCAACAGCCACTGGGATGGGTTTGTGAGGAACCAGATGAACATAAACCTGTCTATGAAGTCTGTGAAAAGTCTCCTATGCATGAGTACCACAGTACTGTTGCCAAGGTGGAGGCCCTAAGGGTAGGTAAAGGAAGAAAATGATTAACTTTTGAAAGAAGTGCTTTCTGACTAGTTTAGGAAATCTGTTATCTAGAGGAGCATAGTCTCCAGGATAAGAGGCAGTATGGCTTCATGGGGAGAGATTGTGTCACAGAAATCCGATTGACTTCTTTGTGTCACTAAGCTAGTAGATGGGTGAAGCAGTAGACCTCCTCTATCTTGATTTCAGCAAGGCCTTTGACTCTGTGCCTCACAAAAGGTTGATCAGAAAGTTGATGGATCTTGGAGTTGGGGAAGATATGGCCATATGAGAGGAAAACTGGCTGAGGGACAGAACCTACAGGCTGGTTGCGGTGTTGGGGGAGGGTTTCTGGCACCAGAGAGGTAACTAGTGGGGTCCCAAAGGGCTCCATGCTAGGGCCAGTGTTGTTCAGTGTCTTCATCAATGACATTGGGGATGGCGTTAAGGTCAAAATGTGCCTATTCACAGATGACACCAAGCTCTGTGGGAGAGTGGACACAGCTGAAAGGATACAGGACCTGTAGGAAGATCTGAAAAACCTAGGGAAGTGGTTCAGGATCTGGCAACTTGTCTTCAGTGCCAAGAAATGCAAAGTTATGCATATTGGAGCCAAGAATACCAAGACAGAGCACTACCTGGGTGGAGTCCAGGCATCTGCATCAGAGGAGTAGAGGGACATAACAGTGATGATCACTAGTGACCTGAACACTCCATGCAGTGCAAGAAAGCAGCAGCAAAGGCAAACAAGATACTGGGATACATAGCTAGGAGGATCAGTAGTAGGAGAGAGGAGGTTATACTGCCCTTGTACAGGTCACTGGTAAGGCCGCATCTAGAGTATGGAGTTCAGTACTGGTGCCCACCCCTCAAAAAGGACATTAACCTGCTGGAGAAGGTCCAGAGGAGGGCTACAAAGATGATAGCCGGTCAGTAGGGCAAGACATATGAGGAGAGGTTGAGGGCACTGAACATGTACTCCCTGAAAGATGAGAGAGAGCGAGAGGGAGAGAGAGAGAGAGAGAGAGAGAGAGAGAGAGACACACACACACACATGAGTGGGACCTTTAAGTACTTGAAAGGGATAAATAAGGTTGATAAGGAGAGTCTCTTTAAGATGAGTGGCAACCATAACACAATGGAGCACAGTCTTAAGCTGGAGGGTGGGAGGTTTAGGAGGGAGATCTGGAAGCACTTCTTCACAGAGAGGGTGTGGACACTTGAAATGCGCTGCTGGAAGAGGTGACCTTGTTGAAGACAGTGGGTAACTTTAAGAGAGTCTGGGATAGGCGTAGGGGAAAGATAAGGATCATGGGTAGTATGGATGGGAGGAGTAGGGAGGAAGGGCAGAGACATTAGCTCAAGCTGTGGACCCTGCAATATGAGTAGACTTAATAGACCAAATGGCCTTCTTCTGCTGGCTTCTTCATGTGTTCATATTAATCTTAACATTAGCAGCACATATTTAAGTAATTACGCTCAGTTTGCTGGGGTGTACAAAATGCATGATGAGGGTGACTTGAGACTGAAAGGCTAAAGTATATAACTCCCCATGTAAAACAGGTAGGGAAAATGCTGCAAGCTGATTGGCCCACAGCCATGCAAGGTATGAACACTATCAACAGTTAAAAAAAATTGCTGCCCACAATAGTGCCTCAAGAGTTGATTTACTAACAGTGCCATCTGTAGTGTGCCACATCTAATTGTACTAATAAAAGGGTTACTGTGGCTTTAAATTATCTGGCTACTTAAATGTTGCAATGAACACTGAGATCCAGACCTACTCTAGAAGTGTGTTGTGGTGTGAAATGTTAGGGCTGATGGTCTGCCTCCTGGTGCTGTACAGTTTGTTGTTTTTAAGCTGATTCACACGGGTGTTTGCTATAGTGCAGCCCAACAAGTCATTGCAGCAGCTGGTTCAGAAATGCTGAATGACAACTGTTCAGATGGCACCATTGTGCACATTACACACCGATGTTGAAGGTCCACATTGAAGTTCTGGCATGGTCACTGTTGTTCCGGTTGCAAGCAAGTGAGAGGGGAGGTGGAGAGATGTCTGCATACAGTATGTTACATCCTATCAAGGTGTAAATAGGAAGTTGGAGATTTAAACTTTAATTGCTGTTGTCTCACAGTGCTTGCCACATGTTTGTTCGGCATCTGTTGGGCCTGAAGTAGTACCCCACACCCTCCGGTGCAGCCCGATCAGTCTATGTCCAGTGGTGTTTCATTCATCTTTTTCAAATATTTTACTACCAAAGTCACAGAATAAGAAGAATTCATTCTTGTAACCACCGGATTTCCTTCGGCAACAAACAAACCCTCTGCCACAGAACTCCAATCATCACAACAGCTAAGGACTTGCATTTCAATCAACCAATCCTCGCTAAGTCATCAATAAATGACCATTTATATATTTCAGTTTCAGTGTTGTAGTACCAGTGACAAGGAGCCCCTGCCACTCTTGAGGACCAACACTGTCTTAAATCTGTTGCAACGGTTCTTCTGTTTCTTAGCCTAATCTATCCTTTACAATTTCTAGTCCATGTGGTTGGCCACCTATGGGCACCCCCTTCCCTTTCTTGACTGTGCTATAGTGTCCTCAAATTTTCCTTTTCCCTCTCAGGTCTTCATACAGGAAGGTTATTGTTGTGAGCTGATAGAAAACAGGCTGTGTTTCTCGTTGTTGGATTTAGTATTCAATGGCACTATGTCATAAACTGCTTTAATGTACTGTATATACCCTATGTGTATAAAACCTGTAAATGTTGAGAATACCATGACACTAGGTGTTTTTGGTAAAGGTAAAAAGTACTGGGTGACTGTATTATAGAAATTAAGTTAGTTGTGCTATTAAAAATGCATGTAAATTGCTACAGTATATGTTGAACAAGTCTGAAATGTCATGGTGAGCTGCGTACATCCCGTGATACTTTGCATTATCAAAGTTTGTATGATGTTGTGCTTCTTTGAAATTTGGCTTATTGTCAATGCCCTTTGTTTCAGTGCTTCTGCACTAAGGTACTTTGTCTTTTGCTTGTTTTTTTATTTTATTTTATTTGAGCCCCACTACCCAAGCAAACAGGGCCCTCGTAGGGGAGGCCGAACCTCAACTGGTAAGGGAGATCAGAGATCAGTAGGTGTTGGCTAAGTGTAAAGAAAAGACTTGCATAGTCTGTTGCAGCAAACTGATGTACTGATGAAGGGATATGCTGCTGCTGAAGGTTAACTCCTACATTTTGAATAAACATCACACAGAGATTGTGTGTTGAATTTGAAGTTTGGCATCTGGTCCATCTATTTATCCCACAATCCCTCCACAGTACTGTCCACGGATGAGCACTTCTACCAACAGCATGCACCATGGCGCCCTTCATATGCACAGTACTAGGCCACAGTGAGAAAGTAGTGCTGCATTTAAGTGCCTTTATCTATTGGGCATCTCCCATCTCACTTTTTCAGTGATCAGCTGTATTATATGCTTTTCCTCAGGATCGCCAGCTACTCTAGCATGTGCCAGGTACATATTCAGGATGCCTTTTGGCTGTTCAGTGTTCTCCTTAAAAATGCATGCTTTTCATGTAAAACTATATACAGACGCACAACCCAGCAGGTCATATGAGGGTTGGTGTAGTGTGTGCACCTGGAATTCAATCTAACAGGTGCCATTGTGCAGTCCTGGTCCATAGCCATTTTATTCTCCCACATGTGGCTGGCTTGTATTACTGCACAGTTGTGGGTATTCTAACATGGCCACCAACCCCACCCCTTCTCCCAGATGGAGGTAGAGTACTGTGGTGCTGCAAGTATGGACAGTCCATATTTACAATTTCTTGCTGGTACTGTACTCCCCAGAAATACAGCATGGACTAAACAGTGTACAGTTTGTATGTTCATGGACGTTCATGGTGACCTGCCCATATTTTTTATTTCTTTCAGATCTCGGATTAGCCATTTGAGCTCAGAGCTCTTTACATAGGTTCCACGTTAGTACATTTAGAACAAGTAGGTGATTATACAGAGGATTGAGACAAACAAGGCGATAGAAATAGAATGAGAACATTTAGGTACATCTGGTCTTTAAACAAAAGAATGCAAAAAATACAGTGAAAACTAGAACTGTAATAAGTAAACACAGTCAGATGCATACAGGAACAGACTAAATAACTGTGCCCAACAGGGAGCCTGTTAGTTGTCAGCAGCACGAGCGGGTTAGTGCAAAGAAGTGCTGGAGAGGCGGCGGGGGGGTTGAGCCCCAAGCTCAGGGTCAGAGAGATCTGTTTGGCAGAAGGGCAGATGGTAGGAGATGCCTTTGCTAGGTGCTAGTGATGGCAGACACATTTGAGATTCCTGTATTAAATGTTTTTTTAGGTTCTTTTTGAAGGTCCACAGAGTAGGTAGGCTAATAATGTTCTCATGGAGGGAGTTGAACCACAATGGTGCCCGATAGGCAAAGACCTTTGTCCTTGAGATGTCCGAAATTTTGGAGTTAGGAGGACTGCAGATCCAAATTTCATGTGGGCCTGGGATTAGTGCTGGGAAGTAGGAGTTGCTGGACCTCAGTCGGGAGCTGACCAAGGCAGATCTTTTTGGAAAGGAGGCAAGATTGATATTTTAAGCGACCAAAAAGCGTTAGCCAGTGAGCCTTTACATAGAGATTGCAGGTGTGGGTTAGTCGGTGTGCCCCTAAGGTGAGCCTGCAGGCATTGTTAAGGGCAGTTTTTATACATCGGAGGGCAGTATCTGTGGCAGAGCCGTATATTGGCAGTCTGTAGTCCACTAGGGAACCCACTGAACTGTGGACCGCTCTGCTGAGGGCTTCAGGGGTCAGGTTCTGTGTGTGGCGATGATGCTACATTTGTTAGTCAGCTGCTGTTGCAGTATACCAGGTCACTGTTCCACATCTTATTAAAATAAGACACATGAGCAATGCTAGGTAGACACCTAGTGGCTCACCTGGTGGACTGATTACAATCCACTCCAGGTCTTTTGTTTTACACACCAGTGCAGACTGTGCTTTCTTGTCTAGCCACTTGCTCAATATATATGTGAAGAGAATGTGTATAGGGGAGCAGAGTGGTGGAGAAGCAGGGCTTGGCTATGGTCACCAAACAGGTTGGAAGCCAGAATTTACTGGGGTGATGATGGTGATGCGACATTTGACTAGCCTTTACCTATGAATATTCTAACCGGTGCTTCTTGATGTTTTAATTGAGTCACAGTGGTGGAGGGCATTGCCAGTATTGTAACTCTGTGGCAAATGACTCCACACCATGTCCAATGCCTGCATTACCCACCAAAGCTGATGTTAAATAACTGCACAGCACAATTTCCGGGTTTCATCTTGCAAGGAAAGCATCCAGGGACAAACATGTAGAGACTGCAGCGTGACATCTCAATGTGGAGATGACAACTTCCAATACCAAACATATGAGCATACAAAATATGCCAGCAGATGAAGTGCATGTGGTCTGCCAAGTCTGCTCGAGTGTAAGCCAGCCTTGTGGTGCTGAGTGTTGAGGCACTGAACACCACACCTTGCAGCATAATTCGGTTCGAAAATAGCTCAGCTAGGGAGGAAAGGATTGAGTGCCCAATGACAGCTCTCCTCTCCTGGGGTTAGGGTGTGTGTTTAACCCCTGGTGTTGGTGACACCCAGAGGATGTTAGGTGTGCTGCAGCCTGGGACCACATCGAGTCGGGGTGAGGTGTCGACGGATGTCCAGCAGGTGGGTTTGGGAGTGTGCCTGTCTAGCACTGCACATCAATGCATGTCCTTGCCTCTAGGAGAGGGGTACGCACACGAACAAGGAAAAAACCTGCACTGCCGGGTAGACAATGACACCAGGCCTCCATGCTCCCATTGGATCCCGCCCACCTGGTCTTCTGATTCTCTGTATACCCTTCGCCCTGCCAACAGCCAACATGTCTTCAGAAGAGCACCAAGAAGTAGTGGTGGCCCCACCTTGGGGGGTACAAACCAGGGAGTTCTCACTGTAAGGTAGGCGAGAGGGGTTGGAGTACTGAGAGAGGGACCAGAATGGGGGATTCTCAGGTGGACAGGAACAAGCCAGGATGTCCGAGTGAGTCTCAGTGGAGCAGTGACCGGAGGGAAAAAGATGATTAAAAAAAAAGTCTGCTCAAATGTGCAGCTATCATATAGTACTCTGTGGCTGCCCTCCCCCCATGTCGTGGTGACCCTCCCCTGATCCTGTCCCATCAATGCCATTCTTGGAACCTGCACTACTACCTTCCCAACAGTGGTGATGGATTGCTTGATGGGTGTCAGCATGGCACAGTTGGTAGCACATCCGCCTCTAGATCAGAAAGTCGTGTGTTCTGATCCACACCGGGATTGGACTTACACCTAAAACGCTGGCATCCAAGTTCAGTAGTAGGAGGGTGCTGTACTGTTGGGGTGTGCTGTCCTTCGGATGAGATGTTAAACCAAGGTCCCTTCTACCCATCCTGGTATTGTCCTGGTGTGTGTCCAGGTGGAAGTAAAAGAACCCAGGGCACTCTTCACAAAGAGTTGGGGACATTCCCAGTGTCGTGGCCAACATTCCCTTTCCCAAAAACCAGTTCATGCAATTATCCAGGCTGCATGTGTACGGACGTGCAATATGGCTGCCACCACACATTCAGTCACTTCACTACCTGTCTAGCATTGCTTGTAAAGTGCTTTGGGATACACTGTGTATGAAAAGCGCTATATAACTGCTGATTCTTCTTCTTCTTCTTCCTCCTGTGGACTCAATCAGGCTGCTGAAGATGATCATGATGATAAGTTGAGAAGTCAATCAGACACTGAAGAAAACCAATCCCCAGCAACTTTAATTCGAATGAAGGTCACTCCATAGCACCGTTGGCCATGGATGTTGAGTAAATGTATCAACAGCCCAGAGCCAAGCTTACCTGGTCCACACTTGGCATGCGCCGCAATTGCAAATGTTGTGCTGTTTCTGTTGTTTCAACAATGACAGAACACTTTTAAGTTTATGGCCAGTCCAACGCAAAATATTGTGGCATGGAGAGGCAGTGGATGCAGTTTATCATGGAAATGGAGCAGTGATGCATCAAGCACAATAAGTGCATGGAACATTTTTACATGGATCGTGAGTGCACAGTGCTGCAGCTCCTGAATGAATGGGATTGGCAACCACTACTGCAAGCTCCACTGATGTACCCTTGTGCATCAACTCCCTGCAATAGTGTATTTCAGCGATCCCAACCATGCAATCCTGATATCATCCACATGGGACCCAGTGACAATTGTGGCTTTCCCCAACAGACATTCTTCTTTCTATCTTACGATCGTACAAAATTGCCAGCAGATACAGGCCTATCAGTCTATCTAGTCTGCTTGAGTGTGCAGCACTTCAGTCTTTCAGATTACAGCTGCCCCCCTTGCTCCCCTAAGTTGATTTTGCCCATGTACCTTTCACGACCCCCCCAACACGGTTTGAACTCTCTCTCTCTGAACCTATCCCACTCCCTTTTGAAGCAGCCCACTATTTGCAGTGATATCACCTCCTCTGGCTGAGTGTTACACCCAGGCACCACCCTTTCTGTGAAATAAAGCCTCCTCGTTTCCCCCCTTCCAACTTCAGACTGTGCCCCCGGTTTCCCTTCCAACTTTTAATTAGAAATTACTACCGGTGCACACTCTGTTTGTACCCTTTTAGTACATGAAGGTCTCAATTGTATCCTCTCTCTTCCTTATATCCTCCAGGGAATACATGATAAGCTGTCTCTTTCTCTCCTTATAAGGTTTATCTCCCAACCCCAGGATCATTTTCATTGCCCGGCATTGTACCCCCTGTTATAGCTTGATGTCTTTTTTCAAGTAGGGGTGCCAGTACTGCATGCAGTATTCCAAGTACAGCCTCACCTGAGACCTGTACGAGGGCAGGTGACTTTCCCTATCTTAGAGGTAATTCCCCTAGTGATGCACCCAAGCGTTCTGTTGGTCTTTGCTGCTGCCTCCCTGCACTGGGCTGAGTGGTTCATTTCCCTTGTCACTAGTACACCCAGATCCTTCTCCTCCTCCTCCTCTGACATAGATAACTGCACTCCCCCAACCAGTAACTATTTCCAGGATTTCTGGCTCCCAAGTGCATGGCGTTGCACTTCTTGGCATTGAGCCCAAGTTGCCATATGTTAGACCATTCCTCCAGTTTTGCCAAATCATCCTGGAGTACTATACCATCTTCCCCTCCATCAACCTCTGCACACATATTGGTGTCATCAGTGAAGAGACTGATCTTACTCTAGCCCTTCTGTGATGTCGGCAATGAAAATGTTAAACAGCACTGGTCCCAGCACTGAGCCCTGTGGGACCTCACTTGTTACCTCCCTGGGCTCAGATACCTGACCTCCATTACTACTTTCTGTTGTCTATCCTGCAACCAGCTCCTTACCCATCTAATCAGTTTTCTCCCTGCTTTCAGGTTGCTCAGTTTGCTGTTCAGCCTACCATGAGGCACTGAATGAAAGGCTTCACTGAAGTCCGGGTATAGGACATCCACCGAGTGACCCTTGTCCAGTGCCTGCGTCACCCAGTCAAAAATAGTCCACAAGGTTCATCTGGCAAAATCTGCCAGTGACAAACTGGTACTGTCTGCCATCCTGGAGATCATTATTCTCCAGAAATTTTACCAGCCTTTCCTTGAGGATAGTCTGTATTAGCTTTCCCACTTTTGTGGTTAGGCTGACTGGTCTATAATTCCCTGGTTCATCCTTGGGCCCACTCTTAGGAAGGGTCACCACATGCATCACCCTTCAGTCTCTGGGTATGCATCCAGTTTTCAGAGAAGTGTTGAACAGATGTGTCAGTGGTCACACCAGGACTGTTGCCAATTATCTTGGCGCTCTAGGATGAATTCTGTCCAGCCCAGGTGCTTTATCAACTCTCAGGGACTTGAGGCCCTCTGACACCCTTTCCTCTGTGATTTCCCATCCGTGATCTCCCCCCACCCACACCCCACCTTCACTTTAGGTTGGACTCATCCCTCTCCTTAGTGAATACCAAATAGTACCCTTTGAGCACTTCTGCCTGCCTTGCCCCATTTTGTACCCACTCACTGCCATTCTTGATCCAGTCTGATCCTTACTCTTTCACTTCTCTCTTACATACCTGAAGAAATCCTTTTCACCTTCTTTGATCCTCTGCGCCAGCCTCATTTCTCTCAACACCTTGGCTGCCCTTACTGTTTTACTCACATCCCTGGATTTCTTCACATATTCCTCCCTGCTCTCTTCCCTGTTGGATATTTTGTAAGTTCTAAATGCAACTTTCTTTTCCCTCACCCTCTCCCCTACCTCGTTGTTCATCCAGCTTGACTTCTTGTTCCTGGATTTCTAGCTTTGGCTCTTGACACATGTGCTAGTGGCCTCAGCCAGGCACCCCTTGATGATTGTCCATTTTTGTTTAGTGTCCATGTTCAGGCAGATGTCAGCTATGTGCCCTTCCAGTACACTACCTATCTTTCTCTTTGGAAATCCAGGACCTTAGTCCTTGTAGTGGCTACCTCCTTACCTAGATTGACTGAAAACCACACTGTACGATGGGCACTTCCTGCCAGGGGTTTCTCTACCCCAATATCCTAGACCTGCTCCCCATCCTCCATCACCAGGTCCAGGATGTTACCCTCCCTAGTTTGTTCTGCTACCCTCTCTGTCAGGAAGCTGTTCTGGAAGGCTTTCAGAAGGATATGCTCCCTGGCACATGAGGTAGCTGGGATGCTCCAGTCCACCCCTGGAAGATTAAAGTCCCCCACTGCCGCAGTGCTGCCTTTGCCACTAAGCCTCATTAGCTGCTCCCCCAGCTCTCTATCAGTTTCCTCATCCTGTATCGGAGGCCTATGAACTACCCCCAGTCTAACCTTGCTACCCCTCGGGTTGTATGGTTGCACACATATGGCCTTCGCCCTGCCTTCCTCACCCTCCTCCCTATTACATCTTATCCGTTCCCTAACATAGATGGCCACCCCACCCCCTTTCCCCTTGTCCCTATCCCTCTGGCATAGCTTGAAACCTGGGATGTTAGGTGCCAGTCATGGTATTGGGTTGTCCATGTTTCGATGATGTTGGCTATGTCCACCTCCTCTTCCACCATCAATGCCTGTGACTCTGCTGTCTTGTTCCCCAGGCTTCTAGCATTCACTGCTGCCACACTCCATTTTTATGTTTGCTTGCATGCATGTGCAAGAAACATAGTGCCATCATCCGAGTTTTCGGAGGTGTATCACCCCCTCTTCCAATTCAGTCAGTGTGTTGGTAGGCGCAACCCCAGTCCGCCAATGCATGCTGGAGCTGTCTATGACAGCTCCAAAATGCAGTGGCATACAGTTGAAAGGGGTAGCTATGCCTCATTGAGCAGTGATAAGATATCGCCTGCCCATGTGCAGCCCCCTACACACACACACACACACACACACACGACGATACTGCGTGCTCCCCCACGCGCACACTCTATAGCTGATGGGGGTGCTCAATCCCACATAAACTGTGCTGCGCCCTCGCTCCAAAGCCTTCCAAATGCCACGCTGGGTGCCCACCCCAGCATGGCAACTCAATGGTATAGCCGATAGGGGTGCCCAATCTTCCATCGGCTCCACTGTCCCCCCCCAGTACAGGGTGCCACACTGGGAGCCCACCCCAGTGTGGCAACTGATGATATGGCCGACAGGGGTGTCCAATCCCCGTCGGCTCCACACCCCAACCAGTCATCCTTGTGCCATGCTGGGAGCCTACCCCAGCGTGGCAAACGCTTCCAAGGTCATAAGTTAAAAAAAAACCTGTAAAAAAATGGTCCCACGCAGTCTTCCTGCCCCCACAACCCAGACCCACCCACTGCGCAACCTGCCTCCCACACCCCCCCACCCCATACTTACCTCCAGACCTCAGCGACGATCTTCAGTGGACCGGGAACACGTCTGCACTCTTCAAAGCCAACCGCGAACTGAGGAAATGCCGGTAAGCTGTATAATGAGATAGATAGGGTTTTTTGAACTTTGTTACATATCTCAGGCATTTTTTGGAATTTTTGCACCAAATTTTGAACATGGGGTTTTTGGGACCCCTTCTCATGAATGATGTCACTGTCATGGCGTTATTCGGGCCCGAGGGGTAATTTCGCATTTACTGCGCGAATTCACCTTTTGGGCCTGATTAATGAAATGACACTGCCAGCATTCATAAGGTGGGCTCTCAAAAAGCCTATTTTGAAAATTTAGTGAAAAATCAAAATGACTGTTTTCGGAGCGTACGTGCAGTAGTTCCTACGAGGCTAGTAAGTTTGCAATTTTCATTATTTTCACTCCAGATTTTCAACATTGCCATTTTACCACACCTTCTTATGAGTAGTACAGCTGTCATTTTCACATCTCACCCAAAACGTGTTTCGCTTCATGTAGCTTACAATGGTGCAGTCAGTAAAGTAAATCAATGTACAGGATAAATTAAGAAAATCACAGTGACACTGTTCATGAGCAGAGGTCTTAAAATGGCTATGTTGAAAATTTGGTGAAAAAATTCCTTAAAATGACTGTTTTACGAGTGTGCATTGTACAGTTCCTACGCATGCTCGTAAGTTCGCGAATTTTCAATATTTTCACTCCAGATTTTCAACATTGCCATTTTACCACACCTCCTTATGAGCAGTACAGCTGTCATTTTTCGCATCTTGCCCAAAAAGTGTTTTTTTCGCCCATGTAGTGCACAATGGGGCAGTCGATGTGCGAAATCAATGTATGGGACACATTAAGAAAATCACAATGACACTGTTCATGAGCAGAGGTCTCAAAATGGCTATGTTGAAAATTTGGTGAAAAAAATTCCTTAAAATTACTGTTTTACAAGCTTGCTGCGCAGTTCCTATGCATGCTCATAAGTTTGCAAAATTAATATTTTCACTCCAGATTTCCAGCATTGCCATTTTATTACACTTCCTTATGAACAGTACAGCTGCCATTTTTCATATGTCGCCCAAAATGTGTTTTCGCACATGTAGCATCCAATGGTGCTGTTGGTGTGCGAAAGCTATGTTTGGGACAGAGTAAGAAAATCACAGTTACACTGTTCATGAGCAGAGGTCTTAAAATGGCTATGTTGAAAATTTGGTGACAAAAGTCCATAAAATGACTGTGTTACGAGTAAGCATTGTGCAGGTTCCACGCACCCTTGTAAGTTCATGACTTTGTAATAGTTTCAGTCCAGATTTTCACCAGTGGCATTTTTTTTTACACTTCCTTATGAACAGTACAGCTGTCATTTTTCACAACATGGCCAAAGTGTGTTTTCACACTTTCAGCGCAGAGATGCGTGGTCGCTGTGGGAAATCATTGTTCGGGACAGATAAAGAAAATCACAGTGACACTGTTCATGATCGAGGCACCAAATGCCTGAGTTGACAGTCTGCTGTAAAAATCCCCAACCTAATTATATTATGGGTGTGCTTTGCACAGTTTCTATGATTTCGTGATTTCACAATTTTTTAAATATTTTTACTGCAAATTTGTAACATTGCCATTTTTACACCTCCCCATGAACAGTACAGCTGTCATTTTTACATCCTGTTTGGAATGTTTTTGCACCTGTGGTGCTAAATGCTGTAGTCGCTGTGCATAAGCAGCTTTCGGCTAACAAACTGATATTCCCCCTGTTCATGAGGTGGGGTCACAAAAAAAAATGCTGAAAATTTGGAGTGAAAATACCAACGAATGCCTGAGGTATTAGTGTTTCCAACCATAATGCCCAACCCTGTAGAGAATGACAGGCATCAGGGGTGTGACTTGGGATTCTTGCCTGTAATGCTCATACTATTCCACACCCTGCAGCCAGTGAGACGCATCGAGGTATGCCTTGGACTCTTCTGCCCCAAAGTTCACCCCATTCTCCTATATCGCACCCATCTCACTGTATTTCCTAATGGAATGGGGTGCGCATAAGGGCCAAAGACCCCAAGGAACACCGTGACACTTGTCAGTGTCTGCAGGGTGGGGTGTGGTGAAATGGAGTGGCCGTTAAGCCTGATGACCCAAAGCCACACCCCAATGCTGGTCACTCTCTGCAGGGTGGTGGTGGGGTTGGCTTCAGTTCAGTACTTCACTGCCATTCCTGTTATGCAGCTCTGTAACTTCTACACTGCCACTGCCAATGCCAGCAAGCAAACATTCAGCATTGACAAATGCTTGTTATCTACTGTGCTGTACTTTTCCTTCCCCTCCTCCTCCATTTCCCCTCCGGTTTGAATCTGGCTTTTGCCTTGCTGTGGGGGTGGCTCCTAAGGACCCCCTCTCTTGGTGAATCCCCCCTTTGGCCCCCCTTGCCTACTTTAAATTATAATTATCTTTGATAAACTCCCCAAACCAGTACCCGTGAGCCCTCCTTACTAAGGAGCAGCTGCTTCAGTACCTGAGAGCCCTCCTTGCTAAGGTGCAACCTATTCTCTATATACAAGTATGTGTTCTTCCACTTGTGCTCCCCTCCCCTTCCCCAATGTATACCCCATGGACCCACTCCATTCCTTTAGCCATTCCTTCAGCTCCCTTCTCTTCAGCCAGGTCTCCTGTGCCTGCTTCAAACCCCCATGAACCTGCTCTCTGTTCTTGTCCTACCTCCCCACTGTTGCAAACTGTTCTCGACCAATCCTGTCTTTTTAGTTATCTTACTTAGGCACTTTTGTCTCATCTCTGTTTGTTTCAGCTGCTCTAAACCCAGCGGCTGTCTGCAACATGTGATTGTTTTCCCCTGTATTCTGTGACTGTTTACTGAACTCTGTCATATCTTGTTAATTCTCATGTACTAGTGAAATCTTGGTTTGCTCTGTATTATCTGGTTTTGTTGTTTTTCCTTTACCCAAAATGTATTTTTTCCCTATTTCACCCCGATCTATTGTAATCTCCCGGGTCGTACCTGAAAATAGTCATGTCTTGGCTTTGGTACCTACCTGGTAAACAAAAAGTAAATAAATACATGTATTGAGTTCAGTGATTCTCTGCCTCATGGGTGTACTCACTCTTGGCACTGGTAGGATTTCTGTTAAAGACACCGACCTTGTCACCATACTGCATAGTTTCCCCAGTTCCAGGAAACTGTCTTGCACCTCTTCTATCCTTCTCCCTTCCAGGTCATTTGTGCCAAGGTGTACCACAACTTACATTTTTCCCCTACCTTCCTCATCTGCTAAGATGCTGTCCCACTCTACTTGCTGAAATGCCTGCCATGTGCTTCACCCAAATGCTGCTTTTCCTGGTGCCCCCTTTCCTTATTTTACCCTTAAGTATCGAGTCCCTCAGAATGATGACCTTCCCTCTTTTATCCTTTTCACCCTCCCGCTGCCTACTAATCCTCTGTCCCCTGAATTGAGTTCCCCCCTTTCCCCTGCATCTGTACCCCTGTGCCTTCCCTGAGACATGTCTGTCCACTTTTCTTCCATCCTAGACTATCTGATTCCACCCTCGTACCCTTCCTCTGCTGCTATACCTCCACCCTTTCTGTGCCTGCCTTACCTCTCCCCGCCACTGGCTCACTATGTCTCCTCCCCCTGTACTATCCTTTTCAGGGCTGCCTGCTGTGCCCCCCTGTCAGATCTCTACCTGCCCCCCCTCCGTCCTTCGCTTACACCTGCTGCTTTGCCACATTTCTTCTGCCCTGCATTGCATCTGCTGCTGCTGCTGCCTAGGCTACCTCTTTTGCCTTCTGCCTCACTATTGTATCCTTTACCCTTTGTAGTGCTCGCCACCCTTCCCTTCTCTGCAGTTTCCCTTCCTACCCCTTCCTGCTCCCCCAGCTAGCCAAAACAGAGAACATGTTTCTATTGCTATTCTCCCTTCTCTGAGCTACTCCAGCCACCCTCTCTGTGACTTATACTCCTGCCCTGTCCCTGTTTTTATTTTCTTCTGGTGCCTGATCACTCTCCAGTCACTGGTGTCTGCTCCCAGCCACTTCTGACTGACTGCCCCTCTTGTTCCTTCACCTTGTCTATCCTTTCTTTTTCCTGCTGCAACCTCTGGTAATGGCCTCCTCAGATCCACTTTTCCTTGGTGTCCCCCCCCACCCCTGCCTCCCATCTTCTCGGCTCACTTCTCTGCCTTCCAATCTCCTCCCTTAGTTGCATCATCTGTCTACACACTATACACCCCCTACCTACCATACAAGCCCCAAGAATATGGCTGCCCTGCATCCATTACAATTTACTACCCATCCCTCTTGACTGCCAACAAATGCCCTCCCTCCCCATGCCTGCTTACTTGCCCACTCCCTAGGAACCCCATCCTTCTTGGGCTTCCTGCCATTATGGTATATTTCTGAGCTATACCTGGTCAGCACTCCCCTTAGAGGCTTCCCTCTCCTATGTCCTACTCTCCCCTTCCCAGCATGGCCTGCTGCTTGCTGTCTTCCCCGTTGACACCCTGCAGATGCTACTCAAGATGCTACACTCCTGCTTCGTGGCACTCAAGCTTCGAGGGTCGCTCACGCTTTGAGGTTGCTTGGTCCCCCTTGTAATAAAAGTGGATCCCAGCCCCGCTGTTAGCTGGTCCAATTTCATGTGGCCAGTCCATCCCTCCATTGTAGTCCCAACCTTTCCCAGCCTAAGACAAAATCATTTATTTTGCAGTTGAACAGTTGAAATCACACAACACACATTGCCCTCTCAGTAAATGCTACCAAAATTGAAGAAAACAAACAATTGCACAGAGAAAGTACTTCCCTTTCAGCTCCTGCAGCCTGCCTGTACAGGTCTTCAGCTTTTAGCAATTGCCAAATACTTGGGGGGGGGGAGAGTTGCCCGCAGTGGTGGTGCACTTATGCGTCAGCTTTCATCACCCCTGTCTGTTTCGCAGCGTGTTTGCCTAATGTATCGAGATGGCAGGGGCATATATAGAAATGATGAGTGAAGTCACTGTGTTGCTTTTGGTGGTGGGACACACCAGCACAGGAGCTGTATTATCACTAAATGATGGACTGGGATCACAGGTGTTTTATAGGGTACTGCTATACTGTGGAATTTTGTGCAATATATTTGTTCTAAGTGTGCAGTGTATGTTGTGTTTTTTTTCTTGTTCTGTGTCTGTCTCTGTGTTTCCATGTTAAATACATTACTGTGTTCAATCTCAGCCGTGCAGTCCATGTCATCAGTTCATTGCAGTTCCTGATTCCAAAATCCATTTCTCGATTGAAAAAGTTTTAGTCAGGTACTGTGACTTTTTATTCATATACTTTGCTTCTTTCGATGTTCACCATACCACATTGTGCATTTGTTCGATTGAGTGCACCCTCCCATGCAATACAACCTGCTACACCTCAATGCACCAGTGTCCTGATGGGATCCCCACACACGTCGAGAATTGCAAATCCAAGCAAGTGCAATGACAAGGACTCCAGTAATGGCCTGTTGCATGAACCCAAACCATTAATGATCAAGATTCATATCAACACACACCCTATGGTGGCACACTGAAAAGTGGTCACACATGACACCAGCATGTAGTGCCCTGAAGCCCTCCTTGAAATGATTTTGTGATCTTTAGGCACCACCACCAGCACTCTGAGGTTCTTAGTCCAAAAGAGAAAGAACACAGCTAAGGATGAAAAAGGAGGAGCCAAAATACAAGTACCTCAATCTCAGAGCAAAAGAACTCTCGGTTACACTTCCAAGAACCAAAATAACAAAACGCCACATGCTAGCATACTGTTATAACAAAATTTATTTAGTTTCAGAATAGTAGCATCCCCCCATCAATGGTGTCTATGTATGTTTCGCACTTGACACTTTTTCAAGACATCATGAAATATTACACACTGCCCTTAAATACACCATATTGCACACATGATCTATTGCAACCAAGCTCACAAAAATATTTTTAAGCATGTAAGTACACAGCAAGTTCATAAACATTACATGCAATATAGGCTTCACATTAAATAACATTTAAAAAACACTATAAAAAAGTAAAGCTCCTGTTTTTTACCTTAAGCACTTTGTAAAAATATTAATGTACACTCATTTAAATACTGATATGTCAGCATTTAAAAAATTCTAAACTGATGTACAACATAACCAGAGATATGTACAAGGAATACTGCAATCCAACAAATAACATCTCAGCATCTCTTTTTCAAATATGGAGCGAGTTGAAAATGTTTATTCACACCTGGAAATTGTCCTGCTGTCAGCTTGAATTGGCAGTAAGTCTCCTGACTCATAATTACATTTTTCAAATTCTCCCTCCTTCCCACAGATACTTTCTAAAGTCCTTAAAACATGAAGGAATGGCTTCTTCCTGAGCATTTTATGTGCATAGCTAATGCATTTTCAGCGGAACCCGCTCTTATATGTCTGAAATGTTCCAAAAGTCTGTTTTTCAACTTCTTTACAGTTTTTCCAATGCAGTAACAAGTACAGTTGCACAGAGCAATGTAAACCACTGCCTCAGTTCCACATGAAATGAAATGTTTAGGATAATAAGGCTTTTATTATGTGGTAAAAACATATGTTTTCCCACCTTAATGTAATTGCATGCCACACAACTACCACAGTTGGAGTTTCCAGCTGGTAATGTCCTATCTTCACTCTGATGTTTTTCTGTCCCACTTCAGCGGTGTACCAGAAGGTCCTTTAAATTACTGCCCCTCCTATATGTGAACTGGAGTCCATTCTGTAGTACCTCTTCCAGACTGGGTTCAGGCTGCAAGCAATGCCAATATATTTTAACAATTCCTTCATTTTCTTTGGCCTGTGTATTAGAAATGGTGATACAGTTGAGTTTTTGACCATCACATTAATTTACTATACCTGTATTTTTTGGTTTCAGCAGAACTTCCCTAGGCATCTGATCTACTTTAGTTTTAGCATTATAGACACATCTATCTCTATCTCTATATCCCCTTTCCTTAAAACATTTGATGAACACCTTTCAAATATTTTTTGAGCTTGAGGCTTCTTACCTACTTTAACCATCAGCTGAACCCACATTCATTCTACCCCCACTCCCCCAAGATTATTCTCCTCTATTGCTTTTATACAGTCTCATTGTATAGTTTAATCCCTTCTGCCCATTTTCATGTCCCTTCAAAATAGGGCACATATTGGGATAGTGAGGTCTCAGTTGGGATTTTGTATCACACACATTTCCATAATGAAAACTACACCCAGCTTGGCTTCCATCACCGTTGCCTGCAGGGCCCCCATTTTATTCCCAAGATACCTGATGTTCAGACAGACTGCATCTACTACCTAGGTGTCTCTCCCCTCTCATTTGGCTGACTCCACCTACCCCCTTCCTCATGTCCTTATTCCATCTCTGCATTCCCCCTGGTCTCCTCTACATTACAAGTTTTTATCTCTCTTCACTTATTGTGGGAGTGCCAGCAACGCCTCTTACTCTTTTAGACTGTAGACCTTAACCTTGGCCATTCCCATCCTGTTTAAAAGTTGCAGACTTCTCAATGTGTGCTTTTAAATCAAGAGCAATTAAACATGTCTCATGTCCTTTCAGGTACCACAAGCCTCTGAAGATGTTGCTGTTGATTTTTCTGAAGATGAATGGAAGATGTTAAGCAAACAGGAGAAGGAGCTTCACAGGGACGTGATGGTGCAGAACTATGAAACCATGGTTTCAGTAGGTAAGGATCAATCTAGTCTCAGGGGAAGGATCTTTATTCTAAGGGGGTGGGCTTACTTTTAACAACTTCAAGTCAGATGGCATTTTGTGAGAAAGGATGAAAAGGTTGGCTTAGGGACTCTGTACATTTCTGTACCTTTCTGAAAATTGCAGTATGTGAAGTACGTTGACACACAGAAACAGAATTTACCAACAGATATGAACCGGTTGGCCTACCTAGTATGTCCAGTTTTCCCTGCCTATAGTATCACTACAGATCCTGATTGATCTCCAGCCCAATCGCCCCCTTCCCATGAAATTCCTTATGTCTTGCCCATGCATTTTTGAACCTGATCACTATGGGCTTAGCCTGCCACCTTAATTTTAGGACACTCTGTATTATCAGAGGGAAGGACTTTGCAGAATAGACCCCTAGTGGTCACTCATCTTCTCCATCCTCTTTTTATCTTTGTTGCCCCACACCACTATACCCATGTGTATATCCAAATTATTCTTGAACTTGAACACTGATTTTGAACAGACAACTTCATTGGCCAATCTGCTCCATTTGTCCACCACCCACTGCATTAGCTGTCTTATTTAACCTGCCTCCTACCAGCTTCTTCATGTTACTACTAATGATTGTGTTAATGCTGAGGGAGCACCATTCACTGCTTTCAACTTTTTTATCACCTGTAGAAACGTGAATGTTTCTATCATGGCTCCTTTCTGTCTCTCTCTCTCTCTCTCTCTCTCTCTCTCACACACACACACACACACACACACACACAACAGGGTTGCAGTGAGTACATCTTTAGGTTCTTCAGCCTTTTTTGTAGGGTGTATCTTATTGACTGACTCCACTCTGTCCCTGTCCTTCCTCATGTAATGATAGCAGAACAGCATGCAGTACTCTAGGTGGGTGTCACAGACTTGTTCTCTCCCAGAGTTCAGCCTGTATTACTACTACCAGATGTCACAATACTTCAGATACCTGAATGGGTTAACTTGGTATGCTGCCACCACCCAGCTGCAGTATCACTTGGGGTATCTCTAGGTCTAAATCCACTGTACCACAGTACAGTGCTCTTTACCAAAAGGCAAGTGACCCACCCCTTTCATCACAGATGATAAAACTTTGCATTAGATGTAGTAACTGTGTCCTGTCTCTTTGGAAATGGATCACAGATTTGCTGATTTACCCCTGATTATCTATCCTTGAAGGGACTTAGTCTCAGAAAGCATAAAGTAAATAAAAATAACATTTAATGCTCCTTGATATTTACATATGTTGCTGGATAATACACAGTTGTCACAGACTTCTTCTCTCTTAGAACTCAGTCTGCAATGCTACCAATTTTCACAATCCTTCAGATGCATGGAAGAGTCACCGTGGTATGCTACAGTATACTTGGCATGACTCTCTCTCTCTCTCTCTGGGTATCTGGAGGTCTGAATCCTACTAGAGCCACTGCTCACACAGTAATTGCTTTTCCCCAAAGGGCAAGTGGCCCTTCTCATTTTTCAAAGCTGAGAACACCTTGCTTTAGATGCAGTAGCTGTAGCCTGTTTCTTTGGAAATAGATCACGGACTTGCCAGTTTACCCCTATATACCTATAGCTGAAATAAGTCACAGAAAGCATGAAGTATATAAAAATAACATTTAGTACTCCATGATATTTACATATGTTACAGGAGAATACACAGTAAAGACTATTAATGCATTGGCATGTGGAATTCCATGGGATTTTAGTAGTAAATGTTAAACAACTATGTAAACATTTTATGTTGTACTCCATGATATTTATGTATGTTACAGGATAATACACAGTAAAGACTATTAGTACAGTGGCATATGGAATTATATTTCATTTTGAGGAGACCCTAGGCACAAAGAAAACTTGTTGGCAATTGTGAATTTTATTTGGAGTCTAGATGTGGCCAGAATCCAAGATGGACACAAAAATTGACAAAATGTTAATATGAGAGAGGTTGGACTGCATTTTGTCCGCATTTACATAAGAGCATTATGCATCCATTGGAGAATGTGTATCAAGAAAGCAAGTGCTTTAACAAAACAAGTGTGAATAAGAAATTCACAGAATGGAGAGTTATGCTGTTTTTAGATACTTTTTTACATATCACAATTTTTACAAAATTGACCTCACTTCAAAACAAGCAGTCAATTTATCACAAGGAGTGCCACCAGATATATATTGTAGGTGAATCATCAATCATCATCATCATTCTTCATATCAGCATCACTTTCCATATCTACATAACCATCACTGTCTGTACTAACACACTACAGTGATAGGGGGGTCATCAATCATCATCACTGTCCATATCAACATCACTTTCCATATCTAAATAATCATCACTATCTGTACTAACACACTAACATACTACAGTGGTAGACAAAGGGGCCAATCGTCACTGTGTGTACTAACATACTACAGTGATAGATAGGGGGTTCATCAGTCATCATCACGCTCCATATCAGCATTGCTTTCCATGTCTGTATTGACATACTACAGTGATAGATAAGTGAGTCATGAATCAGTATCACTCGCCATATCAGCATCTCTTTCCATATCTAAATAATCATCACTGTCTGTACTAACATACTACAGTGGGGTCATTAGTCATCATCACTCTCTGCATCACTTTCCATAGCTAAATAATCAATGTCTATATTGTCATTACTGTCAGTGTGATCGCCCTCATCCTCAGTAACTGAATTCTCACATCCTTCATCACAACAGAAGCATAATCCTGTGCAGTTGAGGTCAGTTTTTCTACATGTACAAGCATCGCTGAGCACTTTGTTTTTGCACAGCTGCACTTATCTAGATGAAGCACAGCATCTGACACTGGTGATTCTGCAGTCATAACTTCTTTCCACTGGCCTCCATCATCTTTCTAACCATATTCATGTGGTGTGTGTACCTCATATTTGGCAGCTTTATCATTATTCCAGATTATATATTGATCATGAGCCCTCACAATTGCTTGCAGTAGGACAGTATTTGTAGGGGTAATATTTTCAGATTGTATTTGCTTCTTTTTTTAAACAACCATCATCGCAATTCTTCCACTATCGTTATAACAGTTTTTGGGAGATATAGCTGGCACACACACTTCTCCAGTCCTGCAAGAGTATCTTCTGATGGCTTTATGTAATTGACCAGGTTCTCAAAGGCTATAGGAACGTCTTCACTAGCTTTCTGAAATTCCTTTCTGTAAACTAATTTTCTCTTTTCAGCAAAAGAATCTGTAATGTCGGCTCCACAGAAGGCATGACATCCTAGTAGTGCAGCTGCTCTCTTTTGACCAAGAGCCTCATAAATTGGTTTTAGCTGGATGTTCCTGTGCTTTTGTCTAGTTCCAGTCACAAATGCCATATCTTGGTTTAACTGAGGATAGCATTTACTATAATGTAGAAAGACGTCCATGTCTGGAGAGTGAATGTGAAGCTGAGTGGCACCAGAAGCTGTTTCATCTAATGCATGTAGAATTAACTTTGTGTCACCTTCCTCTTGCTCACACTCAAGATGACTCACTTCCTTGTAAGTTACATTACACTTGGTACTGTAGTTGACAACCAAATTAATTGCATTTTCCGGTCCTTATTGGAGCATCTGTTCTGCTTGGTATCTTGTGATCTTGTCCTTTGTCTTTACATGTGACCAAAGAAATTTCATAGGTATTTTAGCAATGTTGGTCATATCAGTGATGTCGCAGGCTACTGGAGAATTGCCTCCTTGTCGTTTGTCAAGCATTGAGTCTTTCAGTGATTGAGTTACATCATATCTGTCAAATACCAAGTGAACTTTTCCATACTTCTCTCTTTTGTACTTCTTAAATAGGCAGGATATGAAGTGTTCTACCAGATCAAAACAAGTGTTCCCCACTGCTGGCTTGTCAAGGGTCTGCAGTTCAGCCATATCATCAACTTCTACAAGTGTTAACTTATTAGCATTGATGCTGAGTTCATGTGTTTCCATGCTCCCCCCCCCAGGTTTGCTCAGGAGCTGCTCAAGAACTGACAGCAGCTTGCTTTTTGCAGAGCAATGTACCATTGATCCATCAGTGGTAAAAAGTGCTTGGGGCACTACTGAAAGCTCATATTGCCCAATGTCATCCCTTAGGTTAACATCAGACCTTGGTTTGCACATAATTAGCATGGGACCAAACCTAAATCTGTTCTCATGCAGCTCGATCACCTTGTCTTCCACTTTCACTCGCTGTCCTGAACTTTTACAGGTCTGTAGTTTCTGCTTCTTCATTGTGGCCCAGAGATTAAATTGTTTCCCCCAAAGCATCTATGCATAGTAGACCTGCTATGCTTATGCTGGCTGATGTCATCCTTTTGATGTGCCACTTTGCTTCCCGCTATGCCTCTGCACTTTATAAGCCTGTTCAGGACTTCTTTTTTCTTCTGATATGCTACTATTTACACAACGAAGTGAGTAATTACAGCAGAGAGCCCAGATGCTACCAGACTGTCTCCAGCATTAACCCCTACTCCCCACAATTAAATAGCAGTCAGTTAAAAAAGAGCTACCTACATTCTGCAGAGTTGGGCTTCATCCTGGTGGGCTTCACTCCATGAATCTCTCAGGTATAAAGGGGTTAACTACTCGTGTCAGTGAAGTGATTTGTAGCTCCCTTGGCTGGCACCACCAGAAAGAATGCCCCCCCTCCACACACACACACCACTTTACACCTCCGGAAACAACCTACCAAGCAGCACTTTGGACTGTCTCCAGTATTAACTCTTTCTCACCAGAATTAATAGAAGTCATTACAGGGGCAGAAATAAGGATTTAACAGTCAAGAGACAGAAATAGCTCCTGGGTATTGGCACTTTCTCGCTGACCAGGAGATACTTTGTCAAAACCAGGGTCTGATGTTTAAATATGTGAAAGGAGGCTATGTGGCCTATTATGAGGCTGAAGGGTACATTAGGAGGTGGTGGGTTGTAGTGTTTAGGAAACTGGCATGGGAATCTGGAGACCACAGATTCAAAGCCTACTAAAGCCAAATACTCACTGTCTGACTTTGAGCAAGTCACTTAGCCTCTCAGTTCTCCAGTCTGCCAAGTTGCAGAAATGGGTAGAAGCATGATCCCACTGGAAACTAGATGTTGCAGTGCAGCTCGACTATCCTAGGTAAATTGTAAAGTAAAAAGTGTATGAAATAACTCTACTTTTGAGCGCACTGACACAGTGGTGTATTTATCAGAATTTATAAAATTGGTCTGGAGTTTTCTGTGTCCTAATTGGCTGAGAGGTGCCTGTGGCCATGTCCTTATAAGGGCATATTGTGTCAGCTGGCACCTCTTCAGCCAGTCAGGACTCACTATAAAACAGATATCAGTGTGCCAACTTCCTGAAACTGCACAGCCGAGCTGGAGACTCCCCACCCCCACACACCTTCAACACACAGTGTCTAGCTGTTTTGTGATACACAGCATCCTGGTATGGAGACCATGTACAAAAACTTGTTTTATGGCTCATTTAAAATATAAAAGTGTCACCTATTCTGTTGAGAAAGTTGCCCCAAACTCAGTGAGCATTGAGTATGTGCCTCCAAGACACTTTTTTAAATCATTCCAGAAACCTGGTGCTCCATCAGCTATTATAATATAAAACAATGAATTCACCATCTAAACCATAGCAGGCTGTAGCAAGCAGCCAAAACCATGATCGGGGAAGCGCTAAATACAGAGGCTGCTAAAGGACACACTCGCTCCCATTTCTGTGAGTAGAACTCCCTGAACTACTCGTTTCTCCAGCGGCTCACTAGACTCACTTCTCAACTGACTCTTTTAGAGGACAGTGCTTTATAAAACATGCCAGCTGCCATGTTTGAGTATAATGCCAGAGTGAGCAGCAGACACTGTGATTGGGGAAGCGTTATTAGAAAACTGCTAAATAAGGCAGCTGATGTGCAAGCAGCAGACACTGTGATTGGGGAAGCACTATTAGAAAAGTGCTAAAGAAGGCAGCTGGTGAGGGACTCGGTCACCCCTCCCATCTAGGACAAAAAAAACTTGTATATTCACTGATTTTCTTTTCTTTTTTTTTTTTATATTCTGAAGGATTTTCTGTGTGTTTGGGAATGGGGCAGACAAAGCACCACAGGTCCCTACTTAGTTTTAATTAAAGCTGTCCAATACAATGAATGACAAGGACTACTTTTTTGTTTTTATCTATGTAATATTTTTTACACTCTTTCTGTGCACTTTGTAATGAATTTTTTAACTGGGGGACCCATTCTATAAGTGGGATAAGATACTCCGAGGTGTGAATTATGACCTGATAAGAGCACTTCTCAGGCGCTCAGTGCAAGACCCTCGTGCCTCATTTCATGCCTGGGGCATGCTGTTATTAGGCCATGTCTTTTTCCTTACTTTATTCTCTCCAATAACTTGGTTACCATGTGGGGGGGGGTCTGCCAGCTTCTTGATGTGCATCCTCTGCTTTTCTTTGGGGGGGTTGTAGGAGTTAAACTTTCTTCTCTCCTCTTTTGTTCTAGAATATTTAGCAGTGGAACAAACACAATACCTGTGACCTGCTACATTAAGATTTCCATTCTCAAAAAATAGACATACTATACTTTTGCATGCTGTTACAGAAAGCATGCAGGTTCTGCAATAGTTTCAAGGTGAAACTACAAAAATGTCATAAGAGGTTAACATGCTGTACAGCTCCATCAGTGATCCCAGAGCTATCTCCCTCCCCCTTCCTTTTCTGTACTGCCTGACTTAGCCTGCTCATATGTCAACCCTTCTCCTCCAGTAATATCATTCACAAACTGCTTGTCATTGTTTAAATCCCCCCCACTTGAAACACAGAAACATAAACTTTGATGGCAGATAAGGACCGCTTGGCCCACCCAGTCTGCCCATTTCCCTACCTGTTGGATAAGCTGCAGATTCTAGTGAACTAACAGCCTACTTCCTCCCACCCCCCCCACTATAACTGCCTTATGTCTGTCCCATGCATGTTTGAATTTCCCCACTGTTTTAGACCCACAACCTCCCCAGGAAGGCAGTTCCTTGTGTCCACCACTCTGTCCGTGAAAAAATATTTCCTCACGTTGCCCATAACCCCCGTCTATTTTTGAATTGTGCCCCCTTGTTCTTGTACATCTCTTTTTCTGAAAGATGCTACCCTCCTGGATTTTGTTGATTCCCTTGAGGTACTTAAAAGTTTCTATCAAGTTCCCCCATCCCTCCTTTCATCAACGGTATTCATATTAAGTTCTCTCAATCTATCTTCATATGGTTTCTGATGCAGACCCTGCACCATTTTAGTTGCCCTCCTCTGGACTTCTTCCATTCTGGCTATGTCCTTGTGGAGATGGGGTCTCCAAAACTGCACACAGTACATCAAATGGGGTCTCACCAACTGTCTGCACAGAGGGATAACCACCTCCCTTTTTCTACTTGTGATGCCTCTCCCTATGCATCCCAGTATCCCCCAGCTCTTCTTACTGCCTTCTCACATTGCTTGCTCACCTTTAGGTCATCTGATATGACTACCCCAGGTCCCTTTCTATTTTTGTTGTTGTTAGTACCTTCTCCACCATTGTGTACTCTTCTCCTGGGTTTTGTTTCCCAGGTGCATTACTTTGCACTTCTTTGCATTGAATCTAAGTTGCCATACATCTGACCATTCCGCCAACCTTGACAAGTCCCTTCTCATCCCTTCCACACACCCTTCTGTATCAATTCTGCTACAGATCTTTGTGTCCTCTAAAAAGAGGCATACTTTCCTTCCAGACCCTCTGCAATGTCACCTATAAAGACATTATAGAGGACTGGACCCAGTACTGAACCCTGAGGTATTCTACTAGTAACTCCCCTTTCTTCAAAGTGAGTTCCATTTACTATTACCTTCTGTGTCCTGTTGGGCAGGCAGTTTGCTACCCATGCTACCACCCTGGGACCCACTCCCAGGCTGGCTAACTTGATTATTAATCTTTTGTGTGGGACTGTGTCAAATGCCTTGCTGAAGTCTAGGTAGGCCATATCCACAACCCCTCCCCAGTCTATTACTTTGGTCACCCAGTCAGAGAAATCGATTAGATTTGTCTGACTCAACCTTCCTGCTGTGAATCTATGCTGCCTTGGGTCCTGTGCCCCATTGGCCTGTAGGTACTCAGCAGTTCTTTCTTTCAAAAGTGATTCCATTATTTTCCATACCACTGAGGTCAAACTAACAGGTAGTGGTGGGCGAAGTGGGTGGAATTCGCTTCGTGGAGAAATCCGTGAAATTCCTTTCATTTCGCATAGTGAGATGCAAAATTTTGTCTGGTAGAGTGGTGAAATTTCATCAAGTGGAACTGCAAAATTTCACCTTTCATGATGAAATTTCACCTTCCGTGGCAAAATTTCACCTTCTGTCCATAGGCCGAATTTCACTTAGACTAGGGTATAAGCTAAGTAAGTAGATCCCTGGTGGCTAGCGGTCCCTGCCCCCACCTGTCCCACATCGCAGAAAAATCCCTGGTAGCTAGCAGGCCCTCCCCACACTTGTCCCACATGTAATTGTCATTAAATTATCCAAGGTGGCTAGTAGTCCCTCCCTCCCCTCCACCCAGTAATAACCCACCCCGCCGCCCATTGCAGAAATGTACTGTAACCCCCCCACCTGCATCCTTCTGTATCTTCTCTAACCTTAGTCCTCATCCTGTAAAAAAAATCTCTGTGATCTAGTGGGGTAGGGTTTTGTATTTAATTTCTCCCGAGTCTTGAAGTACTGATCCCCAGTTCAGTATATTCAGGATTCAGTGCTTCGACAGTTTTTCAGCAGCCAGATGTTCTCACATTAAACCAGCCTCCTACCCCATCCTCAATCTCATCATGATGGAGATTCCGCACAGCCTCCTCTCTCCAGTTGTCCATGAATGAGCTTCATTGACCATTCAGTTGGCTGGCTGGCCATGGAGGAGAGGGGAGGACTGTGCCGGTCTGCCACTGCCAGGATTGAGGACGGGGTTGGAGCAGGATTGTGGCAGACATCTGGCTGCTGTGGAGGCTGGGTGGGGGGGCACTGGATCACCAGGGAATTGGGATGTATGGGAACTGGAGATTGGACTTCAGGACTCGGGAGGGGGTTTCTGTACATTTCTGTGGCTGGACGGGTTATTACGGTCTGGAGGGGAGGGACCACTAGCCACCATGGATAATTCAGTGACAGTTACAATGTGTGACAGGTGGGTGGAGGAACCATTAGCCACTAGTGATTTTTTTGTGAAATTTCACCCATGGCCATGGAGGGAAGACAAAATTTCGCCTAGGCAAAATTCCGTCTTCTGAGGGAAAGTTCCGCAATGCAAATTTACTCACTTCGACGGCATTCTGTGGGTGAAATTTGAATTTGCTGCATCACTACTAACATCACTATTAACAGGTCTGTTGTTTCCTATTTCTGCCTTGCTCCCACTTTTGTGAAGGGGAATCACATCTGCCCACCTCCAGTCCTCAGGTACCACCACATCCTCCCATGATTTGTTAAAAAGGGTGGTCTGTGGTGTCACTAGATCCCCCTTAGTTCTTTTAGGATTCCAAGGTGAATCCCGTCAGGCCCCATTGTTGTGTCCACTTTGAGTTTTAGGAGTTCTTTCAGGACCCTTTCTTCTGTAAATGCACTTGTGTCAAGCCCTGCCCAGAGTGCTTCTGTTGTTTGGTTTAGGTAACTATTGTTTGGCTTGTTTACATACTTGGATAAACCCCTGTCTCTCCTGACATACACTTGCTTTGCAACTCAAATTTCATTTGTCTCTCTTTCCAGCAACCTATTTTGCTTGTTGCACACAACCCTCCCAGCACCACCACCACACACACAGCACTGTACACTTCTGGAAGCAACCCACCAAGAAGCCCTTTGAACTCTGGAGATTTTACAGTTATTAGTACACATGTTATATCTGTACAAATAACCAGTGTTGTATGTTTCCACATTCAAATCTTCATAGTAAAAAATCTACTCTCAAGAGATTTGAGTATGGAAACAACATATAAATTGGGTCAGTGACAAGTAGTTTTCCAGTATAAAATCTCAGTTTTTAACGGTAGAAAGGACACCAGAAAACAGTCAGGGAACCTCTAAAATGCACCATTTTCAACCATTTTTGCAAAACCTTTCTGGGGGAGAGTTGACATGCCCCCCAACCCTCCTAGATTGATTAGAGATGTTGACTTTTACCTCTATCCTTTCAAATTTGTCTAGGGAAAACACTGGATTAATTTCACTTGTAATATGATTGGACACAAATGTTTCAAATAGTTGTTTACCTATAATGTCCTGCTCACACAAGTCCAGCACTGCCTTTTCTGCCATGATCACCTTTGTTGCAAGACTGAACAGCTTATCACTGTCCTATGTGAATGGATTCATAAAGCTTCTGATGGATGCAGTAAGATCCTTGACACTTTTCTCTTGTCCCTTTTGTACTGATAACGAAAGTTTGTGGTGCTGTGTGTGTCTGTTTGAGAACAGTCCAGTCACTTGTCATGCTTCTTCTGCAATCAAAGCAAGGTCTGATGATATCAGAAAAAAATCTGGTGTGAGCACTGGGGTTAAGGGTAATACTAGTCAATCCACCCGAAACTTTCATCTTGCAGTTGATTTGTTGCAAAGCATGATCTGCACAAGTGGCACAGAAGGACACAGATTAATTCTTATTTACAGCCCAGTTTCCACTGAGAAATTCTTCATGTATATCTGATTCTGATGTCTTGAGTCTTTTCATGTCTGATAGAAGTTCATGGGCATAAGTCTGGCATAATTTAGCTTGTCATGTGCAAAATAGTACTTGGTGAATGATTCAATAGCTTTTAGATTAAGTTCCCAGCTTTCTGTATGGACCGAATGGATAAATGCAACCATTTATAACATCATCGGCATATACTGCCATATAACTTTGAATTGTGGCTTTGTTTCCTTTTGGATATGAAATTGCCTCATTTTCTTCAAAATTTCCAATGGCTCAAGGTTGCGCATCGTTTGAGCATGAACTACTCTGATCATCTCAGGGTCTCCCTCTGCACTAGTTGTATCCGAACCTTCTGTGTGAAGACATACAAAGCTTACACAGATCAGTATGTTCAGCAAAAACTGCTTCCTCATTCAATGTGAAAAATGTCTGCAAACTAACCATTTGAGCATTGACCCTTCGTCTTTACATGCTTTTTTTTCCCTTTTATGGGTTATTTCTCTTTACTGTGTGAGAGGCAGTGAGGGTGACTTTTATACATTTAACTGGAGTGGTGAGAGGACTCCAGTCCATTACATTTTCTTTCTCCCCTGTGTGAGAGGCAGAGGAGGTTCTGGACATTAAATGCCGGAGTTGTGAGAGAACCACAGCTTATTATATTAGTTTATTGTTGTTATTTAATATTTTATAAAACGTTTTGAAATTATTTATTTAGGTTAGTAAGGAAAGTTTAGAGAATGGGGTAGGGGTATTATTATAGGCTTATTGTTATTGAAATATGTGTTGGTCTGTTGCTCTCCCAGTCATGCACTACTCCCCTACCAAACTCCGTGACCTCTGGGCCTTTTATCCCCCCCTTTGCCTGCTGAGGTTTATAACCAATGTAGGGCTTTGAGTATTGCTAGGAGAGGGGGGTGTTGGACCAGTGCTTGACAATTGGGCAGGCTCATAACCACTGTGCTCTGGGCTAAGTTCATAGCATGTTTGTTTAATTCTGCAGGCTTCTTGTCCATAGAAGGCATTTTTGTTAGACTTTGCTATGGCTTTTCTGAGCAAACGGGCAGCATCATAGATACATTTCATATCGGCATCAATGTTACTTTTTTAGTGTCCTCCACAAGTTGAATGACCAAATCACATGTTTGCTTAGCAATAACATGCTGGGACTCATTCACACGCTTTGGTTTAGGAAATTCAACTTCAGGAATATTATTCCTGATATGCTCCTTCACTTTCTTGAATGAATGAATGAATACTTTATTTCTGAAAAGCACCTTTCCAAAACCAAGGCGCTTTTACAACAAATCAATACATAAAAACTTAAATTCCTAAAAACAATCCATAAATATATTTAAAAATCCAGATATGCTAGGTTAAACAGATATGTCTTTAAAGCTGATTTAAAGCTTTGGATAGTCAGGCATTCCCTCACACGATGAGGTAGAGAATTCCACAGGGTTGGAGCCATAAAACTAAATGATCTTGCCCCTGATGTTTTTAAGTGAACCCTGAGAATCTCTAGCAATCCCTCATCGGTGGCTCAGAGCCGACGAGAAGGACAGTAAGGGCGAGGAAGATCTTGCAGGTAACTAGGTCCTTGGTCATGTAGGGCCTTATAGGTCAGCAGACCGACCTTGACAGTGATTTGCCATTGAATTGGCAACCAGTGCAGTCCATGGAGGACAGGCATTATATGACTGGTCCTTGATGTACCAGTCAAAAGCCTGGCCACCGCATTCTGCACCAGCTGCAAATGGCGAATATCCATCCCCGGTATCCCTAGGTACAGTGTGTTGCAGTAGTCCAAGCGGGAGGTAATGAAGGCGTGGACCAGTGTTGGAAGGTCATCAATGGGAACCAGATGCTTCACTTGGGCTATATTCCTCAGATGGTAAAATGAGGTCTTGACAACAACTGACACCTGATGTTTGAGGGTCAGACAATCATCAAATATAACACCCAAGTTCTGCACCCAGTCTAAGGTCATCAGCTGGGTCCCCCCAAGCCAAAGACCTGGGGGTGACCCAGTCAACAGTCCTACCCCTCGATGGCCTGGGTCCACAACCAACACCTCAATTTTTTCAGGGTTTAAGCGCAACCAGCTCACAGTCATCCAATCCTGAATTTCGGTAAGACAGTAATTAAAGACCGAGACAACATCGCCCTGGCCAGGCACAAAGGACATGTACAGCTGAGTATCATCTGCATAGCAGTGAAAACTCAAGCTGTACCACCTAATGATGACTCCCAATGGCAGCATATACACCACAAATAACATGGGTGCTAAGATAGAGCCCTGCTGCACCCCAGAGGATAGGGGGAGTGATGTCGAGGAACAAATCCCAGACACCACCCTCTGAGTCCTACCCTCGAGGAATGATCAAAACCAACTAAGGACTAAACCAGATAGCCCACAGATAATCCACAGGTGCTCCAAACGAACCCCATGATCAACGGTATCAAATGCTGCAGAGAGATCAAGAAGGACCAAGATGGAATGAGTCTTTCGATCTCTCGCTATTAGGAGGTCATTAAATACTTTAACAAGGGCTGTCTCGGTATTATGTCTTTTCCTAAATCCTGACTGGAGAGAATCATAGACATTGTGACTGGTCAAATGATCATCCAACTGCAATGCAACCACCTTCTCAATAACCTTGCCTACAATGGGCAGGTTAGAGACAGGCCTGTAGTTAGCCAGACATTCTGGGTCTAAGGAGGGTTTTTTTTAGAAGGGGCCTAATCACGGCTTCCTTCAAAGGGTCAGGAAAGATCCCCTTCTCCAATGACAACCAGATTATCTCAGCAAGCATCGGGCCAATTTTATCCACACATCCTACTAAGAGGCAGGTGGGGCCTGGATCCAAACTACAGTTGGTCGGTCGCAGTCATTGGACGATCATCACTATGTCATTGATTGTGGGTCGGTCAAAGTCAGACCACACAAATTGGGTGTCCGACATCTCCTGCCAACCACTACAATTCCCATTTGAGAGAGTTAGAAGGATATCAGACCTGATTGTGGCAACCTTATCTGCAAAGAATCAAGCAAACTCCTCACAACGTTCCTGTGAAAATGCTCTCTCAAGCTGAAGACAGAGTGGATTGTGCAGTCTGTCCACGGTCCGAAAGAGCTGGGCTGGTCGATTCTGTAGAGCAGCAATTTCTCTGGACAGGAATTCTTCCTTCTTACAGGTAATTGAGGATTGATAGACACGATAGTATTCCATCAAATTAAGACTGTCACACTCCAGACCTGATTTCCGCCAACATCTCTCAAGCCTTTTTCCCACTCTCCTCAACTCCCTCAAAGTCTCATCAAACCAAGGAGACTTTGGGCGAAGGGTGAGGGGTCGAACATGTTCAGGAGCAATGGAATCTAGGGCCCCTACTACCGCCTTATTATAGGCAAGAACCAGGTCCCCAAGATCCATGCATCCACTAGGCAAACTCGATAGATCCAGCAGTGCCATCAGGTCTTCTGGGGTAACACCCCTCAAAGGGCGGTACAGGATCATCTCCGTAGAAACTGACCTACTGGGGGGGGGTTCAGGAAACTGAACCCGATGGTGTGATGGTCTTATGAATTATATGCGTTTTTTTGGCATTGTTTGCAGACCACATATCTACGTAGGCATTATGCAATGTTGCCATTCTAAGCACATTTCCATCTTTGAGTTCATCTTCCAGCAAACTCAAACACTCATTATACAGTGGCAAGAAAAAAATGCTTAGTTCTGATTGGTCAGTTGTCACCTTGAACAGTGACGTTATCCCAGTGCAACATCACTGCGTCAAGGTCAGGCACACCTGACCACAGCAACACCAAAAAAATCACTACATAATGTCCCCTGCTCCTTGTCCTATCCGGCTTCTTTGATCCCCACTCTTTATCCAGCTCTCAAGCCAACTTCTCTGTCCCCTGTCTCCTAAACCCCAAAACAGCCAGAAAAGTAGAGGCAGTACTGAACAAGGAACATTTGCCTTTGTCATAAATTCCTAGACATAATTTGTCCCCACTCCACATATACAACAAGCAAGCTAGTGTTCTGCATAGAAACATAGAATTTGATGGCAGATAAGGACCACTTGGCCCACCTAGTCTGCCCATTTCCCTACCTGATGGATAAGCAGCAGATTCTAGTTAATCAACAGCTTACTTCCTCCTACCCCCCACTAGAATTGCCCTATGTCTGTCCCATGCATTCTTAAATTCTCCCACTGTTCCTGACTCCACAACCTCCTCAGGAAGGTTGTTCCATGCATCCACAATCCTCACTGTGAAAAAATACTTTCTAAAATTACCTCTGAGCCATCCCCACTCTATCTTCAAATTGTACCCCCTTGTTCTTGCACATCTCTTTTTCTGAAAAATGCTACCCTCTTGTACTCTGTTAATTCCCTTGAGATACTTGAAAGTTTCTATCACGTCCCCCCTCTCCATCCTTTTCTCAAGGGTATACATATTAAGCTGCTTTAGTCTCAACTCGTAAGTCTTCTGGTACAGATCCTGCACCATTTTGGCTGCCCTCCTGTGAACAGCCTCCACTCTGTCTATGTCTTTGTGGAGATGGGGTCTCTAGAATTGCATGCAGTACTTCAGATGGGGTCTCACCAACTGTCTGTACAGAGGGTTCATAGGTGATTTCAAGCTAGGTAGACTTTCGTCCATAATGCTTGCCTTATTATTTATAACCCTTTATCTATTCTATCCAAAAGGAAGTTATCGAGTTTGTTTTTAAAGGAGTCCATATTTGTACTAGACACCACTTCCCTTGGCAGAGAATTCCATCCTACCACAACTCTGTTGCTGAACCAATATTTTCGTGATAAAGTCTGCCATTTTTGTGTTTCAAACTGGAAGGGGTGCCCCCTGGGTTCGTATCTTGATTTCCTCCAGACTAGTCCAAGTTCTGACAGGAGTGCAGGATCATTTATACATCTGTATAGTAGACAATAGTCCCCTCTAGTTCTTCTATACTCCAGGATAAACAAATTCAGCTCCCTTAATCTCTCAGGGTAAGTCTTCTTTTCCAACCCTTCAACTGACTTAGTCACTCTTTTCTGTATTCGTTCAATATTATGTATATCTGCTTTTTTATAAGGTGCCCAGACCTGAGCACAGTACTCCAGGTTGGTCTAACCAGAGCACCATAAAGAAGGATTAACACCTTCCTGTCCCTACTTGAGATGTGTCTCAGAATACAATTCAAAATTTGATTTCCCTTTCTTATTACTTTGTTACAATGTGTACTAAATTTTAAGTCTGAACTAATTGTTACCCCAAATCCCTTTCCTCTTCTATTTTATTGAGTACAGTATTATCCAATTTGTAGGGGAGAGGGTTGTTGTTTTTTACTTTATCCAAATGCATAGTTATACATTTGTTTTTATTTAATTCAAGTTTACTCTTTACAGTCCAATGATGTATTTAATTTAGTGCTTCTTGTAGATCCTGCTGTTTTTTTTACTGTATTGGTTATTGCACCAATTCTGCAATCGTCCGCAAATTTTGTCAACCAAATATTTTTATTTTCCAGTTTCAAGGAGGTTATGTAGATGTTAAAAGGCAGGGTCCAAGTACCGATCCCTGAGGGACCCCACTAGTCACAGTCTCCCAGTTTGATTTTTCTCCTTGTATCACCACTCTTTGCCTTCTTTCACATAGCCAAGCATCTATCCAGTTTATTATATTGGCGTCTAGTGCATACTGTTTAAGGGAAAGTATTAATTCTTGATGTGGGAGTTTGTCAAAAGCTTTAGAAAAATCCAAAAAAATAACATCAACACAATTTCCCACATCTAATGCCTTCCCAACCTTTTCATAAAAAGTCAAGAGATTGGTCTGACAGGAACTTTTTTTCCAGAATCCATGTTGTAGTGGGTCCTGCAGTTTGTTAACCTCAAGGTACTCAACTATATAATTGTTTAGAATGGATTCCATCATCTTACCCATGACCGATGTCAAACTAATTGGTCAATAGTTTTTTAACTCAGATTTCAATCCGCTTTTGTATATAGGAACTACTATCGCTTCTCTCCAATTTTATGGTACTTGTCCTGTATCTAGGGATTTTTGGAATATGTGGGTTAGAGGTGGTGCAAGTTGTTCTACCAATTCATACAGTACCCTAGGATGAATTTCATCAGGTCCTTGTGGTTTGTTTATATGTACTGTTTTTAATTCATCTAGAACATCTTGTAGTTTAATCTGTATCCTCCCTGATCTGGAAATAGTATTGGGAGTAGTATTTAGTAAAGTAACTGGATTAAAGTCAGAGCAGAAATATTTATTTTGTAACTCTGCACAGTCTCTTTTACTAAGTATATCTCCTGCATTATTTTTAAAAGGTCCAATAATAGTACTCTTTTGTGTTTATTATTTATATAAGAATAAAAGGTTTTATAGTTGTCCTTAACAAGTGATGCAAGTTTTAATTCGTGGTCTTTTTTTTTTTTTTCCCATTTGACTTTTTTAACAAACTCTCTATACTGTAAGTTGGGTTGTTTATTTATTTCATGTTTAATTTTTTTGAACCATCTGTTTTTTTTATTTATCAATGTTTTAATTCTTGGAGTTAGCGATTTAGGGATATTTTTGTTTGTTGAGTACTTAGGGTACTTTGGTATACATATGTTTATAGTTTTGTGTAGTACATTGACCAAGGAGTCCCACATTTTATGAGCAGTGTGATTTCCGAGTTCTTTCTGCCAATCCCAATTTGTGAGGTATTTCCTCATAGCAGGAAAGTCAGCCTTTTTAAAGTTTAGATCTGTAGTTTTTCCTTCCCTAAGAGTATTTGGTGCACCTTTAATTAGGAACTTGACTGACTGGTGGTCTCTATTTCCCAAAGGGTTACTAGTGTGCACATTTTGTATTGTCTGTCCCATATTAGTTAAAATCAAGTCTAAAGTGTTATTTCCCCTGGTGTTTTCAAGAACAAGCTGAACAAGCCCTATTTGGTTTAGAGTCTCCAAAAATTGTGTACTTGCTTGTTTGTACCTTCAAGTTTTTCCAGTTTATGTCTGGGAAATTAAAATCCGTCAATATTATTCTTTCTGACGGATCTAAGTTATTGATGACTTTAATAATTCTAGTTCTCCATCTGGGCTCATTGAGGGGGGTCTGGATTAAAGTCAGAGCAGAAATATTTATTTTGTAACTTCAGAAGAAGCCAGAAGGGGAAGGAAGGAAACATGTTCAATTTAGTGCTTTAGAGTAACTGGTAATTGCTATTTTTCTTTTAAACTTAGATTGTGGGCTTTTAGTGACACTATACTTTCTTTGTTGTCTTTACTTATAATTGTTTTTGGGCTGTTGAAAATGTAAAACATAGTGGTGGTGTAATTCTGTGCTGTCTTTAATTTGTGCAAATGTTATCTTGGCTTGTCTGACTGCCCTGTAGTTGGGTGAAGGGTGTTAATTGTCTGGCCTCTGACCTCAGCTACGTGATAACTGGAGGTGGGGCTTAGTCAGAGTTAAAGTAGCAAGCAGAGTTTTATTTTCTCAGAAGAAGCCAGAAGGGGAAGGAAACATATTCAATTCAGTGCTTTAGAGTAACTGGTAATTGCTATTTTTCTTTTAAACTTAGATTGTGGGCCTTTAGTGACACTATACTTTCTTTGTTGTCTTTACTTATAATTGTTTTTTTGGGCTGTTGAAAATTTAAAACATATTGGTGGTGTAATTCTGTGCTGTCTTTAACTTCTGCAAATTTTTGCATCCCTCCCTCTCCTTCCCCCAACTCTTAATTATATGCCCTGTTAAATCTGATTGACAGGAGCTAAACACAGGGTATAGTAAGGGGTGTGAAGTAGGAGGGGCATAAGGGGGAAGAAGCCCACCCTCAGCACAAGTGTTTTGACTCATTTATTTATTGGTTTCTTTTTCTTAAAAAAAATTATCTGAGGATCAGTGGCAGGATTTTTAGTACAGTAAATTAATAAAAAGGGAACTAGGAGAGCTTCAGTAGCAGACAAGTAGTGGAATTGCAGTATAATGTGGGAGTGGTGCAATGCAGTGGCTGTGGGGCAGCCATATTCAGGCAGACCTTCTGGACACTGAGGTGCTGCCCTATCTGCATGCATCTCTCTGACTGCGGGATGAGGTAGCCAGACTCAGAGCGGAAGTAAACTGGGTCAGGAGTACCATCACCCCTATCCAGGGACCACCCAGTCCAATGCAACTGCCTCAAAGGATGCCGAGAATGGGAGCACTTGGATGACAGTGGGCTCAGGGAAGGTTAGAGCAGTCAGGCAGAGGCACATCCCAGATCCTATTCCACTCAAGAACTCATATGCCACACTGAGGACAACCAAATAGAGGTACCCAGAGAAGTGGAAGGAAAGGATGTGGAGATTAGCCAAGGAGGTGACCTCAGCGGGGAAAGCAGTGGACCCCAGAGGAGGAGGAAGTGAATCCTGGTGGGGGACTCCATCATAAGAGGATCCATCTAGGAACACAGGAGGGAGGACAGGGAGGTGAGGTGCCTACCAGGTGCCACGGCATGGAGGGATGGAAGAAAGATCCTGGGGATCACTGGGAAGGCAAGACAGGAGGGTGAGCTGGATGTCATTATCCACCTAGGTACTAATGACCTAGCAAATGGGGAGCCAAGGAAGTTCAGGAAGAGTTTAGGAAACTGGGGAGGGTCTCAAGCAAGTAGCTACTTCTGTCACTTTCTCAAGTACCCCCCTGTGAGATGCAAGGGAGAGCATAGGAGTGCATGCCAGAATTTTAACTCATGGTTGAAGAACTGGTGCTGTGAGGAAGGGTTTGGATTCATTGGTGACTGGGATCCACCTGGAGGGATGGAGGTTTGTTCAGCCTGGCGGCCTGCATCCATCCTGGAGGGGAATCCAAGCACTCAATGATAAGTTTATATGCTACATTGACAAGCATTTAAACTAGCAAAGGGGGGTGGCAGGCCAGCAAGGATGGTACCTACTTGCTCACCCCCCACAGCTAACAGTGGAACCAGTGAACCAGAGGAGTGGCTATCTCTGCAAAGCAGTGTGCAAAAGATGGAGATTAGTGCCCAAGAGGTGGATAAGCAGAAAAGGGGCAAAATTCAGCAGAAGGGCAGACATCAAGGAGAACCAGGGATAAATGACAACCAAGGAAGGGGCTGGAGTAGAACAGTGAAACAGTCTAGGGAGGTCAAATCATGGAAAGCCATGTGTGCAAATGCCAGGAGCCTTAGCAACAAGATGGAAGATCTGGAGGCTGTCATGGTACAGTCAGACCTGGACATTTATGGCCATCACTGAAACCTGGTGTAATGATAACCACGACTGGGAGATGGCCATACCTGGCTACAACAGATTCAGAAGAGACAGAGCAGGCAGGAAGGGAGGAGGAGTGGCACTGTATGTGAAAAATGACATAAGGGCCACAGAGATCCAGGAGGAACAAAATGGGGGAGAGATACTGTGGGTTAAGCTGAAAGGAAAATGGGACAGCCATCTGCACAGGTGTGGTCTATAGACCACCAGCCCAGGAGGAAGAAACAGATAGGAGCTGATGCTAGCCATCCAAAGGATGGCAGACAACGGTGAGGTAGTACTGGTTAGAGACTTCAATATTCCAGATGTGGACTGGAGCATCCCAGCAGCAGCATCAACTAGGAGCAGATTTATCCTGGACTCCCTTCAGGGTGCCTTCCTCAAGCAACTGGTCATGGAACCAACTCGGCAGAAGGCAATACTGGACCTTGTGCTCACAAACAGGGACAGTGTGATGGGGGTAACAGTGGGGGGGCACCTGGGAATGACCACCAGTCATTGTGGTTTGAAATCACAGAAAGAGCAGAACCAAACCACACAAAACACGTATCCTGGATTTTAGGGGTGTAGACTTTGGGAAAATGGGGAGATACTTGAAAGAGGCATTAAGGGGAATGGGACAGGAATCAGGGGTTGAGGAACAGTGGGCTGTATTTAAAATGGGGATTACAAGAACAACAGAATTATGCATTAAGCAGGTTAGCAAGAGGAAAAGGAAGAGGAGACCATTATGGTTTTCCAAAGAGGTAGCAAAGAAAGTGAAAGCCAAAAGATTGCATTCAGGCAATACAAAAGACACAGGCAGAAGGGGATAGGGAGAAGTACCAGGTGAAGCAAAGGAGGCAGGGAGGTCAGTAAGGGAAGCCAAAGCTCAGACAGAAGAACACATTGCAAAATCAGTGGTAGAGGGGACAAAACCTTTACGGTACATAAGTGAAAAAGAAAAGACAAAGGGAGGGATAGTGAGACTGAAGGGAGGATGGGGGCTGCGTGGAGGATGACAACAGTAAAGCTAACATATTGAACAGGTATTTCTGCTCAGTCTTTACTGAGGAAGAGGAGGATAATGGTCTGAAGGGTACAAGGGGTGAGAATGGTGCAGAAATGGACACAAGTCCCTTTACACGAGAAAGGGTCCTGAAGGAACTGGAAGTAATGAGTTGATAAAGCAATGGGGCCAGATGGGGTGCACCTCAGGGTCCTTAAAGAACTAAGAGAGGTGGTGGCTGAACCTCCTGGCTATCCTGTTTAGCCAATCACTGGAAACAGGGGAGGTACCCAAAGACTGGAGGACAGCAGATGTAGTCCCATTATACAAAGTGGGAACAAAGAGGAAGCAGGAACTACAGACCAGTCAGCCTCACCTCGGTAGTGGGGAAGATCATGGAAGCACTACTGAAGGAGAGATTGGTGGAACATCTAGTTGTCAATGGACTACAGGACCCAAGGCAGCATGGTTTCACCAGAGGAGGTCATGTCAGACCAACCTCATTGAATTTTTGACTGGGTGACTAGGGAGGTGGATCAGGGAGGACAGTGGACATGGCCTATCTGGACTTCAGCAAGGCCTTTGACACTGTGCCACATAGAAGACTATTACACAAACTGGGGAATATGGGTGTGGGCAGGACAGTAGTGTGGTGGGTAGGTAACTGGCTGGGTGGCAGGACACAGAGGGTGGTGGTAAATGGCTGTCACTCCACAGAGGAAGAGTGACCAGTGGGTACCACAGGGATCAGTGCTGGGACCGGTCCTATTCAACATCTTCATCAGTGACATGGCGCAGGACCTGGAAGGCAGAATTTCACTGTTCGCTGATGACACAAAGCTCTGTAACAGAGTAGACACACCAGAGGGTGTAGACAGAATGAGAAGTGACCTGCCAAAACTTGAAGAATGGTCAGGGGTTTGGCAGTTGAAATTCAATGCAAAGAAGTGTAAGATAATGCATATGGGGCATAAAAACCCTGGCACAATATATCAGTTGGGGGTGAGGATATAGCATGCACCAAGCAGGAAAGGGATCTTGGGGTTGTCATCTCTGATGACCTCAAGGTAGGGAAACAGTGTGACAAGGCAGCAGGTAAAGCAAATAGGATGCTGGGATGTATAGGCAGGGGCATCACCAGCAGGAAAGGGAGGTCATAATTCCGCTTATACAAGACACTAGTGAGGCCCACCTGGAGTACAGTGTACAGTTCTGGAGACCATACCTACGTAAGGACATAGACAGGGTAGAGAAGGTTCAGAGGAGGGCAACAAAGATGGTGCATGGATTGCATCACAAGTCCTATGAAGACATGTTGAAGGAACTGAACATGTACTCCCTGGAGAAGAGGAGGGAGAGAGGGGATATGATAGAGACATACCAGTATCTTACAGGGAGGAACAGGGTGCAGGAAAACACTAGTTTTAAGCGAAAAGATGTTCCAGGACTAGAGGGCATGGGATGAAGCTGGAGGAGGACGATTCAGAGGAAACATGAGAAAGAATTTCTTCACAGAACGGGTGGTGGACAAGTGGAACACCCCTGCCAGAGGAAGTGGTGGGGGCTGAAACAATCACAGGATTTAAGAATGCATGGGACAGACATAAAGGAATTCTGGAGGTCAGGGTAAGGGCAACAGACTTCTAGGAAAACAAACTGAACTTACAAGCTCAAATGGGCAGACTGGGTGGACCATAGGCCCTTGTCTGCTGACACTGTCTATGTATCTATGTATGAACCAGACCTAATTTAATTTTTGTTTGTCCCCTTGGAATGAGTTTTAACCACACCATTTCTAGGCCATCTTTAGCTCTAGTTATTTCCTCACATTGTATAAGATTTTCTATGTATATAGCTATACCCCCTCCTTTCCTTGATTCCCTTGATAGGTAGTATAGTTTGTAACCGGTTATTTCTTTATCCCATCTATCTTTGATAGTCCACCAAGTCTCAGTTATTAGTGCAATTTGTATGTTGTTTTCATATAATAAGCTTTGTAGTTCCTCAAATTTGTTTGTTAGACTACGTGCATTTAATAAAATGCAGTTCCATCCCTCTTTGAGGTCCATAGTTGTAAATGTTAAGTTGTGAGTCTCCCTCCCCTCTTCCTCCAGTTTAAATGAAAAGAGATAACATTGTTTATTTTCATACTCAGAATTCTGATGCCTGTTTTATTTAAGTGTAATCCATCACTTTTAAAAAGAGTGTTTTTCCCAAAGGTCCCTGAATTGTCCATAAATCCAATATGATTATACCTACAAAGGGTTCTCAGTTTCATATTAAGTATCTCAATGCCTTAGTTTTTAAATTCATGTCTCCCGTGGCATGGGATTAGACCTGAAATAATTATATCACATCCTTTATTTTTCATTGTATTTACAATGTGTTGATAATCTTGTATGTTGTCATCTATACTACGTAGCCCCACATCGTTTACACCGACATTAATTATGATTAAAGGGTCTTGTAGTCCTTCTATCAAGCCATCTAATAAGTAACCAATGTCTGAGATTTTTACCCCAAGTAGCGAGCTCACAGTAGTGTGCATTTTTCTGTTTTTACACACTATTGTATCAATTCCTCTAGTTAGGGAGTCTCCTATTATTAGGATATCTTTTTGTTTTATTTGTGTTACATACTAACATACTAAAATGCCAGCAGAATAGGCCTAATGGTCTTTCGTGTCTGCTCGTTTGGTCAGCCCCCACCCTGGGCGCTGACCTTGCTGTCCCCCTCGCCTTCTCCTGGCTTCTCCTTCCCAGTTCGGATATTCTTGCTGTATTGGATTTTTGCTTCCAGAACCCTTCCCCTGCACTCTGTCCCACCCTCTTGAACCCCTCCCACTGTCTCTGCCTCCACCAGCCCCTAGGAAGTGCATTCCATGGCTCCACCACCTCTCAGTGAAGTAGCACCTCCTCCTTTCTCCCTGAATCTTCCCCTCCAGCTTCCACCCATGCCTCTAGTGGCCCCTCCTCCTTCCTTGAAGCACCCTGACTGTTCCTCCCTATTTACCCTCTTCATGTACCTGAAGACCTCTATCATGTCCCCCCGGTCCCTTCTCTCTTCCAATGTGTACATAGAAACATAGAAACATAGACTTTGACGGCAGATAAGGACGCAAGGCCCATCTAGTCTGCCCATTTCCCTACCTACAGGATGAGCCGCAGATCCTAGTTAACCAACAGCCTATATCTTCCTGCCCCCACAAGAACTGCCTTATGTCTGTCCCATGCATTCTTGAATTCTCCCACAGTTTTAGACCACAACTTCCTCAGGAAGGCTGTTCCATGCATCCACTACCCTCTCTGTGAAATAATACTTCCTCACATTGCCCCTGAACCGCCCTCCTTCTATCTTTAAATTGTGTCTCCTTGTTCTTGCAAGTCTCTTTTTCTGAAAGATGCTACCCTCTTGGACTTTGTTGATTCCCTTGAGGTACTTGAAAGTTTCTATCATGTCCCCCCTCCCTTCTTTCCTCAAGGGTATACATATTAAGCTCCTTTAGTCTCTCCTCATACGGCTTCTCTTGCAGACCCTGCACCATTTTAGTTGCCCTCCTCTGGACTGCCTCTATCCTGTCTATGTCCTTGCGGAGATGGGGTCTCCAGAACTGGACACAGTATTCCAGATGGGTCTCACCAACTGTCTGTACAGAGGGATAACAACTTCCTGTTTTCTGCTGATGCCTCTCCCTATACATCCCAGTATACCCCGGCCTCCCTACTGCCTTCTCACATTGCTTGCTAACCTTAAGGTCATCTGATATGATTACCCCCAGGTCCCTTTCCTGTTTTGTTGTTGTTACTACCTCCCCACCCATTGTGTATTCTTCCTGGGTTCTTGTTTCCCAGGTGCATTATTTTGCACTTTTTGCATTGAATCCTAGCTGCCATACGCCTGACCATTCCTCCAACCTTGCCAAGTCCCTTTTCATCCTTTCCACGCCTCCTTGTGTATCAACCCTGTTGCAGATCTTTGTGTCATCTGCAAAAAGGCATAGTTTTCCTTCCAGTCCCTCTGCAATGTCACTGATGAAGACATTAAAAAGGACTGGACCCAATACTGAACCCTGCGGTACCCCACTAGTAACCGCCCTTTCTTCAGAGTGGACTCCATTTACAATTACATATTTAGCTCTTCATTCTCTCCTCATAGGTCCTGTCACCCAAGCCCCAAATCATTTTGGTTGGCCTCCTCTGGACCCTCTCCAGGAGGTTAATGTCCCTCTTTAAGTGTGGCCTTCAAAAATGCACGCAGTACTCAAGGTGCGGCCTCACCAAGCAATTATACAAAGGGAGTATCACTTCCCTCCTTCTGGAGGTGATCCCCTAGTGATGCATCCCAACATCCTGTTGGCCTTGGCTGCTGCCTCCCACAAGTCTCAGAGTTGTTCATCTTGGACATCCACCACCACCCCCAGGTCCTCTCAGCCATCGAGACTGTAGCATTCCCCGGGTGTACACTTGGCCCGGTTTCTGCCCCAGGTGGAGTACCTTGCATTTCCCTGCATTGAACCTCAGCTTCCACTTTCTAGACCATCTTTCCAGCGCCTCAGGTCCCCTGTAGGCCACCTCCTCCTCCCCATCCACCACGCCTCCAGTTTCGAGTCATCCGCAAAGAGACTCATCTCACCCCTGATTCCTGTCCTTATGTCAGAGACGTTGGCGTTGAACAGAAGGGGCCCAAGGACTGATCCCTGTGGGACCCCACTAATGACCCTCCTTGGGGATGAGACTATTCCGCCAACTACAACCCTCTGGGTCCGCCAGGTCGGGTGTTGTGGTTTCTTTTTCTGTTGTGGAATCTACTTTGGATGATATTGCTTTTTTTATATGTTGGCAAACATTACTCTGTTTGGATTCCTTATGTACTTTGTCTATCCTTTTATCTGGTAATAATTTTCGACCTAAACTAGAGTCTTTTAGACTTTGGTTAACCTTCAAACCCTTCCCCCATCATGACTTTCTTCCAAGGACTCGTGTGTAGCTTGCCTTTCCAGATCCAATGTCTTATATCTATTTTCTGTTTCTGGATAATAAGTTAACAGCTGAATTATTTCCTTTTTTTTGGTAGAGCATTTATTATCACCATGTTTTTGTGGTGTCTCTGTTTGAGACTCTTTTTGGGCCCCTTTGTAGTAGCTCTATATCATTCTCAACTATGAATGAATCTATGTAAGCTTCTAATTCTCTGATCTCTCTCTGGACTTCTAATGTTTCTATTTGGTTACTACTGTCCATCCTCCTCTTTATTATTTCAATTTCAGTATGCAAAGCCTGATTTTGTATGCACTTCTCACATGTAAATTCCACCACTATTTCTTCTTCTGTATACATTTTGCAAGATATGCATGGTCTATGACATTTTTTTCCAGCTTTGGTCTTAACCATGTTGTAATCTTATCTGGTATTGCTTACAGAATAGAGCTGTATTTTATACTAAACTAGTACTTATTACGTCAGTTGTTGATTTTGCCTTACGTCCTTGTGGTCCCAGTGGACACAGCAGACACCCGCAGACGCATGTGTCTCTGCACACGTTCCTCTGGCACAGACACTTTTTTCGCCCCTACTCCTCACCCTGCTCGCTGTAGTGAGCTTTATGGTCCTATGACCTGGAAGTACTGCACAGAGGTCATGGAACACTTATGCTCAAACTTAGTAAACTGTGTTAATAGTTTGTATTTATGGAGCCCCAGTGCTATCTATTACAGTATAAGGCGAAAAAACTGGTTTAAAACAATTTAAAACAACGCTAAAAGCACTTTTAGTAGGGTGTTCACTGTCCCTGTGTGACACCCTACCCCCTTCCTGTTTCCTATTTGGAATTACAGGGCTCCACACAAACAGTTTAAATAACAGAAGAAAAACAGTTCACAATTTAGAAATGGTATATTTTTCCAGTGTGCATAACAGCCCTATGCAGACCCACACTTTCAGTTGCTGTTTAGAGGGATAACAACTTCCTGTTTTCTACTGTTGATGCCTCTCCTTATGCATCCCAGTATCCCCTCAGCCCTCCTTACTGCCTTCTCACGTTGCTTGCCCACCTTTAGATCATCTGATATATTTACTCCTAGGTCTCTTTCAATTTTTGTTGTTATTATTGCACCCAACATTGTGTACTTTTATGCTGGGTTTTTGTTTCCCAGGTGCATTACCTTGCACTTCTTTGCGTTGAATCTGAACTGCCATAAATTTGACCATTCTTCCAACCTTGCCAAGTCCCTTTTCATCCTTTCCATTGTTTATCAATTCTGTTGTAGATCTTTGTGTCATCTACAAAGAAACATACTTTTCCTTCCAGGTGCTCTCCAATGTCACTTATAAAGACATTAAAGAGGACCGTCCCTGTACAGAACCCTGCGGTACCCCACTAGTTACCCTCCTTTCTTCACTGTGGACTCTGTTTGCTATTACACTTTGCATCCTGTTGTCCAGCCAGTTTTTATTCAGGCTACTGCCTTGGGACCCACTCCAAGGCTGGCTAACTTGTATATTAATCTTTTGTGTGAGACTGTGTCAAATGCCTTGCTAAAATCTAGGTAGGCCATATCCATAGCCCCTCCCTGGTCTACTACTTTGGTCACCCAGTTAAAGAAATCTATTAGGTTCATCTGACATGACCTTCCTGCTGTGAAACCATGCTGCCTTGGGTCCTGTGCCCCACTGGCCTCTAGGTACTCAACAATTCTTTCCTTCAGAAGTGATTCCATCATTTTCCCTACCACTGAGGTCAAACTAACTGGTCTGTAGTTTCCTGCCTCTGCCCTGTTCCCACTTTTGTGAAGTGGAATCACATCCACCCTCCTCCAGTCCTCAGGTACCACCCCATCCTCTCATGATTTGTTAAGTAGAGTAGTCAGTGGTGTTACTAGTTTTACACTTAGTTCTTTTAGAATTCTTGGGTGAATCCCATCAGGCCCCATTGCTTTGTCCACCCTCAGTTTCAAGAGTTCTTTCAAAACCCTTTCTTCTGTGAATGGGCTGGTATTGCCCCCCCCCATCCAGAGTGTTTCTCTTGTTTGGTTTAGGTACTTCCCCATTCTCTTCCATTGTGAATGCTGAGCAGAAATATTATTTCAGTAACCCTGCTTTTTCACTGTCACCCTCTGCCCACATTTCCCTTCCCTTTATTAAGTCTCTGTATCACTCCCTTGGTCTTTCTTCACTCCCTAATTTATCTATAAATGGTTTTATCCCCCTTCTTAACAGAGTTGGCTATCTTTTCCTCAGTTTGGGCCTTTGCTGTTCTGACTGCCTTCCCTGCCTCCTTCTGCTGTAACTGATAAAGTTCTCTGTACTGTTCCTTCTGTGTTTCCTTATATTTCCTGAATGCTATCCTTTTCTCCTTAACCTTCTCTTTCTCCTCTTTTGAGAACCACAATGTTTTTTTCCTTCATTTTGTTTTGTTGATTTGCTTCACACAAAGGCCTGTTGCCTCTGTGATGGCTGTTTTGATTATTCCCCATTATTCCTCCACCCCTCCTTCGTGCCTGTTTGCTAGTGCTTTTCTGAGGCACTCTCCCATTTTCCCAAAGTCAGCCCTCCTAAAGTCCAGTACTTTTGTTTTTGTATGGCTTAAGTCTATGGCTGTGTTTAGTGTGAACCAGTAGTCAGTGGTGTTACTAGTTTTACTCTTAGGTCTTTTAGAATTCAAGGGTGAATCCCATCAGACCCCATTGCTTTGTCCACCCTCAGTTTCAAGAGTTCTTTCAAAATCCTTTCTTCTATGAATGGGCTGGTATTGACCCCCCTATCCAGAGTGTTTCTCTTGTTTAGTTTAGGTACCTCCCCATTCTCTTCCATTGTGAATACTGAGCAGAAATATTCATTCAGTAACCCTGCTTTTTCACTGTCACCCTCTGCCCACATTCCCTCCCCTGTACTAGGTCTCTGTAGCACTCCCTTGGTCTTTCTTCACTCCCTAATGTATCTATAAATGGTTTTATCCCCCTTCTTAACACAGTTGGTTATCTTTTCCTCAGTTTGGGCCTTTGCTATTCTGAGTGACTCCCCTGCCTCCTTCTGCTTTAACTGATAAAGTTATCTGTCCTGTTCCTTCTGTGTTTCCTTATTTTTCCTGAATGCTATCCTTTTCTCCTTAACCTTTCCTTCCACCTCTTTTGAGAACCACAGTGTTTTTTTCCCTCATTTTGTTTTGTTGATTTGCTTCACACAAAAGCTTGTTGCCTCTGTGATGGCTGTTTTGATTATTCCTCATTATTCCTCCACCCCCTCCTTCTTGCCTGTTTGCTAGTGCTTTTCTGAGGCACTCTCTCATTTTCCCAAAGTCAGCCCTCCTAAAGTCCAATACTCTTGTTTTTGTATGGCTTGAGTCTATGGCTGTGTTTGTTATGAACCACACTGTGTAGTGGTCACTAGTTCCAAGATGGCTACCTAATTCTAAATCTGAGATCCTTTCTCTGTCTCCATCTGTGAGTACCAAGTCTAAGACTATTCCCTCCTGAGTGGGTTCTAGCACTAGCGGTCTGAGGCATGTCTCCTTCAGGGCATCAAGAATGACCCTGCTTTATTTGTCTAGGTTTAAGTCATATTCTAGACTGGACTATTTTATGGGAAACTGTGAACACTTATCATTGGTCCAGGATATCTCTGTAGGCCCAAATATTATCTGACCACCACCCCCTGATCTTGAAGTTAGACATAGGTAGAGAGAGAAAAAAAAGACCATATGGAGACTGAGTTTGTTAGCCTTGGCGACAATGAATTCCAAGAAGAAATTAAAACTAGAATTCCTCAATTTTTTTCTTAGAATACATCCCTAGACATTTCTAAGGTGATCCAATGGGATGCGATAAAGGCAACAACCCGAGGGGAAATTATAGCATACACTACTAAAAAGAATAAGGATAGAGAGGTTAAGTATTTAATGTTGTCAGAGCAATTACTAAATTACCAGATGCTATACACTGATGGAGATACTGACCTGCAAAAACTAATCTGAGACACTAAGGCTGCATTGTAGAATATTATCGATAACAAAATACAACAGTCCCTAATTTATCTTAGACAAACAGTCCATGAGGGTGGTCCAAGGGGGGGGTTAGGAAGTTAGCCTAGAGGCTTCAATCCAGAAAATGCTCCTCTACTATCCTCAGACTCAAACCCCCTACTACAGGGAAATCACATCATACTGATAGCCATATTTTACAGGCTTTTTCAGATTATTACGCCAAATTATACTCCCCAAATTTGACTCCCACTCCACCCGACTCTTCTCATTTTTTAAAACAAACCAACCTTCTAACACTGTCTCCCCCTTAATGTGCTCACTTGAATCTCCCATCTCCCCATTGGAAATAATGGAGATAATAAAATCTCTTAATTCTGGGCATTGTCCCGGTCCTCATGGTTACATATCGGAGTGGTACAAGATGTTTATAAAATAACTAACCCCTAAGCTACACTCCTTATTTCCTGACATATCCGGGGTGATCTGCCCCCTCCATCTTGGGACTTTGCAACAATTGCACCATACCTAAACCACATAAGGATTCCATAGACCCTGAATCTTACCACCCTGTTTCTATTTTAAATGTAGATTATAACATTTTCACGGCCATTTGGGCTTCTAGATTAGAATTTATCATCCCAAAGATTATACACCCTGATCAATCCAGCTTTATCAGAAATAGGAGTACTGCAGACAACATCTGCAGGACATTGGTCCTACAGGAATATGCCCATACTAGAAAAATCCCATCAGTATTTATTAGTCTCAATGCTGAAAAGGCCTTCGACCATGTCTCGTGGTCTTTTCTGTGGGACATCCTTAGGTCCTTCCATTTTCCCTCTTCATTTATAGCTTATTTAACTAACCTCTATAGGTCCCTGAGGGCTTATGTCTAAGTCAGTGGTGTCCTGTCGCCCCCACTCCAATTTGGAAGAGAATGAGACAGGGATGTCCCCTGTCTCCTTACCTTTTTGCACTCTATCTCAAACCTCTGGCGTCTGTGCTGAGAGCTACAGTCTCAGTGGAAGATATACCAGTTGGACAACAGGAACATAAACTTAGTATGTTGTGGACAATATATTGTTAACCTTATTGTGTCCGACAGTCTCTATTCCTGAAATGTGGAATATATTGAGTCAGTTCGACAGAATAGCAGGATTTGGTTAAATGTGGCCAAAACAGAATTTTTACCCTTCCCAACAGTTAAAAAAGGCTTATCCCTTTAAATGGTTATCTACCAAGATTGAATATTGGGGTCTCCAGGTCCCCTTTGATCCAGAGGTCATGGAAACAATAAATTATGAGCCCCTTACATTACTAATTCAGTTGGATATGGATAGGTGGTCCACTGGCTATTTTCCCTTTCACCAACGAATAGAGATTATACAAACTAATATCCTTCCCAGGCTTCTGTATTTGATCCAGAATTTCCTTTTTTTTTCCTTTGACATACTATTTTAAGTCCTGGAATAGACTAGAATCTGGTTTTGTCTGGGGTAGGGGCCATCCAATAATAAGGTTATCGATCCTTACACTCTTACACTATCCTTAGCCCAAGGGGGCTTCAATCTCCCAGACTTTAATTTATACGCCAAATCAGCATTACTTAGGGTCCTAGAAGTGTGGTTGGCAGAGTCCTATAAGCCTTCCTGGAAAACTATTGAGTTTCATTTAAATTACTTTTTTGATATTAAGAGGATTCTGTTCTCCTCAGATGAGAGATCGGTATTATCTGGAGCCTTCCCAACCATTATGGCCCAAATTTATAGACTATGGAAAAGCATGAGAAGGTCTGGTCCAACTCGTGCAATTTATGAGTACTGTAAGCTAATCTCCGAAGATGAGACCTTTATTCCAATCCATATGGATCAGGCATTTTCCACTTGAAGAAGATTCAGACTTTCCCATATTTTCCAATTTCTCTCCCCTCAAGGGATTCTCCCTTTTGAAAAGTTACAATCCCAATACAATCTCCATAACTCAGACCTATTTCATTACCTCTAGGTTCATAATCATATACTATGAAACAGGATTATCCAGGTTGAAATGACTTCCCCGACTCCAGATTTATTAAACCTATTCATAGAAGCTACTCGAGGGAATCTGGGTACACATATCATAGGAACTATCTATAAGGGGTTGAGGAATGAACAGCAAGAGTCCACTGCCTCTGTTCTACAAGAGTGGAATAGAGACTTATAATTGGAAATATCCATGGAGACATGGTTGGGGTCAGCCTTGAGGGTTGTGAAGACCTCCTCATCCCCTTTATGGAGGGAGTTTGCATGGAAATGCCACTCCTACTACTTCCGAGCACCAGCGGTCCTCCTTAAATTCCTCCCAGATAAATATAGGGTTTGTTAGAGAGGTTGTGGTTGCCCTAGGGCTTCCCTGGGTTACATCTTTTGGCTCTGCCCCAGCTTGATGCCTTTTTGGCTCACCATACAAATGGAACTTACTGCTTTGCTTAGTCAGTCAGTTGAACTGACAGCCGAACAGATCCTACTGGGGATTTTTCCAGACCACACTCTTCCACGGGTTAATACCCTCCTGCCATGTTTATTAGCAGCAAAGAAATCTATAACCTGACGATGGATGTCGGCACAGGTACCAAAAGTTGACATATGGAGATCTACTATATGTGACTTCTATCAACTAGAGAGTCTTAATGCAAAAATACAAAATAAAAGTTCATCTCACATGTCGAAATGACAGAGGTAGTTACTCTATCTTTCACTGATGGATTCTACCTTTTGCCCTTAATCTGTTGAACTGGTTGGGGATAACTGATTATACACTCAAATAAAGGGATGGGAGGGTTGAAGGGAGGGTGAGCAATTCAGAGTAACATTTTATATTTAAAATGATTTAAACTAGCATTTTTTTATCTAAAGGCCCTAAATTTAACGGTAAATATTGGCTAAACTAAAATATTGGGAGATGGATTTATCAGCCTCAAAGTAAGAGAGATCTCATGGAGATGAACTTTCCTTACAGTAAATAATCTGGTGAATGGTAACTGCTTACTTATGATTAGATCCTTAGGAAACATGATTCTGCTGACTACCTATTGCAACTGTCTGTTAATTCATCTACCTCAATATACTGTACATTGTCTTGGCATGTGTAAAAACTGCTGCAATAAAAGTAAATAAATAAAAAAAAGAATGACCCTGCTCTTGGATGTTCCTGCAGCAAAGGTGCTTCAGTTATCATCTGGCTTATTCAGGTCACCCATCAACAATATCTCCCATTTTTCTGCCATTTTAAGGATGCATTCTATCATTTCCTTGTCCATTCCCTCCCCCTGAGATGGGGATCAGTACACAACCCTCATGCGGATTGTGGTGCCATTTCCTGTCTCCAGGGAGGCCCATAGTGACTCATCAACTTCCTGTTTACTCTTTAGTTCTGTTGCTTTAATCCCTTCCCTTATATAGAGAGCTCCTCCTCCTCCTGTTTTACCCACCTTGTCCCTCCTGTAGATTGTGTATCCTGGTATGTTGACATCCCAGTCATTGTTCTCTGTGTACCATGTTTCAGTGACTGGCACAATATCCAGGCATCCCTCTTCCATCAAGGCTACTAGTTCAGAGAGGTTGTTACATAAACTGCAAGCATTGGTACTCATCACCCTCCACTTTGTGATGGCCTTACCCCTTTTAGCCCCATCCCTGTCCTTACTGCCTTTTTCTGCATTTACCCCTGTCCTGTTCCCTACTGACTTCTGTACCTTGGTGTTTACCTCTCTAACTACTGTGTTTTCTGGGGGGAGACTGGGATTTCACTGCTCCTTTTCAGTGCTTCCCCCCTTGGCTAGTTTAAATGCTTGCCAATGAAGCATTTAAACCTATCACCTAGGATCCTAGTTCCCCCCTGGACAGATGCAGACCATCGCACCAGTATAGGCCTGCATCCCTCCAGGCGGCTCTCCAGTCCCAGATGAAGCCAAAACCCTGAGCTCCACGCCGGTTTTTCAACCATTTATTGAATCCCATGGTGTAAAATACCCTAGCATCATCCTTGCCATAGGCAGGCAGCACCTCCAAGAAGGTTAATGTACATGCAACTTGTCTAAGGCCCCTCCCCAACTCTACAAACTCCTCTTGCACTGCTCTTATCCCATTCACAGCCAGGTAATTTGTCCCTAGGTGGACAGTGACATCCAGCTTCCTCCCTTGTGCAGCTGCTCCCATGATCCTGAAGATTCTCTTCCTGTCCCTCTGAGGCATGGCACCATGCAGGCACCTTACCTCACATTCCCCTTCCTCCCCCACATCTACCCCCTAATGATTGAGTTCCCCACCAGGAGCTGTTTTCTTCCCCTGTGGGGTCTCATGTCACCCTCCTCTGGGTCTCCTTTGTGGAGGTTCCCAGCATCCTCCTTGGTCTCCACTGCAGGTACCTCCACAGAGGAACCACACTTCACCAGAACAGCATATAAGCTGTGGAGAGGTACAGCTGGAGGGATGCACCTCTGTTCCACCACCCTCTCCCTCCCTGAGCCCACCTTGGTCCAACCGCACCTCTTTCTTGGCAACCTCGGAGGTAGTGGCAGTGGCCTTGGTGGTCCCTGGGTGGGGGAAGAAGTTTCATGAATCTTAGCCAGGTCAGCCTGAAGACGGGCTACTTCCTCCCTCAGACCAGATAGGTGTCTGCAAATAGAGCAGCATCATAGCCTCCAGAATGTCTCCTGGAACACTGCCACCCCACAGCCATTGCACTGCACCATTCCCATCATGACTTATGTTGTGTCTCCTCTCCTGTTGCTTTGTATGCTTACTCTCTCCTCCTTCTATGTATTTTTACACCTACTTCCCTACTGCATATGTAGCTGTATAACTCTCGCCCTTCCTGTTCTGGGACAGGAACTTCCTGTAGTCTTCAGTAGTCTCCTCCTTCCTTACTCGGATTCAGACTTCCGGCAGCTGGGGGATAGAGCTATTTTTTTGTCTCCTTCAAGGTTGATGAAACTAATGTGTCTCAGTGATCCTTGCCTTCCTGCTGCCAAACAAGAAGTTCCTGTTTGGCAATCAAATCCAGTGGCTATAAAAGTAAAACTGGCTTGGGGTGGGAAATATGGCAATTACTAATAAAAGCTGTAGTTTTTGTCAGCTGTTACTTGCTCTGAAAGCAAGGTTCTCCCCTGTCAGAAACTAGCAGCAGGAATCTGTAATTGTTGACAGCTGCTTTTCTACTGTTCAAGCCACACACCCTATTACCTTCTCTACTCCTGATTTAGCAACTAAGTTGTTACAGCCCCCTTCTTCAAACAGAGAAACACACAGTGACTTTCTTCTTTTTTTTACTTAAATGATGCCCCCTGCTTCTAATAAAGTATCTGTTTACTTAATCCCAACAGGCACTGACTCCTGCTGCGATAGAAGTGATTTATTAGTTAGAAATGCTGTAGTTTTAGTCAGCTGTTACTGCTCTGAAGCAGGTTCTCCTCTGCCAAAAACTCACAGCAGGAAGCTGTAATTGGAGACAGCTGCTTTTCTACTACTCAAGCCACACCACTAATTAACTTCTTCACTCCTGATTTAGCAACTAAGTTGGTACAGCCCCCTTCTTCAAACAGAGAAACACACAGTGACTTTCTTCTTTTTTTACTTAAATGAGACCTCCTGCATCTAATAAAATATATGTCTGCTTAATCTGAACAGGCACTGACTCCTGCTGAGATAGAAGTGATTTATGACCTCCTCTATGTCTATTAGCTGTGTCATTGATTTGTTTCAAAATCTGCAAGCAACAGTGGGTTCTCACAGTTTTTTTAAACAAAAGTAATTGTCTACAAAAAAAATGAACAATGGGACCAAGTGACTTTACCAATGACATCTGAAGAAGTTTCTTGGTCCATGCAAGTCACTCAACGATCAGCTTCTGCCTTGTCAGGCACCTGCTTCATTGTCCATTTGTTTCAAAAGCCACACACAGTGGTGATTTCCCAAACCACTTTTAAACTAAACTAATTTTGTAAAAAAAGGCAAAAATGAACAGCGGGACTGAGTGACTTTACCAATGGAATGTGAAGCATAAATCTCTCGATCCCGCAAGTCACTCGCTGATTAGCTTCATTCACGCCTAATTAAACTAAAAAACAAAAGAGCAAAAGCACATAGGAAACAAAAAGACAGAGAGAGAGAGAAGACATAAAACACAGATGGGGCAGAGAGATAGTTAACATATACTGTAGACGGGCTTAGAGGGAACCTACTGCTACAGAATAGCACCACCTAGTGGGGGAAAAGGGATATTTTTTTAACAAGTATACTTCCACAATTCAAAAATGCAATGAAAGTGCCTTAAATTTTCTTTTCTCCATATTTTCTGTATTTTTTACCACAGTGACCCATTGTATAATAGCAGTAATGCATTCCAGGGTGTGTGTCATGCTGGGATAACATCACTTCTCAGGTGTTGAATGCACTTGGCCGGTGATCTCATGCTTCATCCACCTGAGCCGTGACATTATCCCAGCACGACACACACCCTGTCATGCATTATTGCTTAAATATATGCTGCAACTATATCTGCTATATTTTCACTATTTCTGTGTCATCAGCTTTTGGTCTACAGAGAACATGAATAACAAGAGTGGCCAGCAATGCAAATATTGCTGGACATCAGTAGCATGAGCACCTGTAGGGCTAATGGCAGCACTGAGTTTTACAGTAAATGTGTAATTTCCACTGCAATCCACTGCATGTTGACGTTCTCTCCTAGCTCAACCTGAAGAAACTCTGTGTAAAGAACTGGTCTTACCTAATGCTTTATCACAGAACAAGCTTAGGTTTTTGTCACGTGGTTGTGATTGGGAGCATGCAGATGGCGAGGGGACATGTGAACACAGAAGACTGTCAAAAATACATTTCTTGTGAGAAGCGTTATCAGCAAGCTGTATTTATTTATTTCATTTCTGTTCACCAGGAAGGAGGACTAGACAATTTCATAACTCTGCTTAGCATGTTTGCACATTGCAGCATGAACTGTGTTCTGACAGCAAGATCTGTGCCAGGAAGCACCACTCGATGTCAGTGTTTCCACTGTACACCAAGTCTCCGTTTTATTCCAGGATCTGGTTGATCACTATAACATGCTTTTTCTGTTATGCAGTACAAAAGTGTGCTATATGCACTGGATTTCTCCACTAGTGGCTCATTTGTGTTTTTTTCTGACATATTATACATCATGTAAAGTCTGTCTCATATTTTGTCACTTTAGCCGCAGGTACGCTGAGTTTTAAAGTGACTCTATCAGTCAAGGATGGTTTAGTTGTGGAGAGACCCCATCTGGAATACTGCATACAATTCTGGAGACCCCATCTCTGCAAGGACATAGACAGGAAGGAGGCAGACCAGAGGAGGGCAAGTAAAATGGTCCAGGGTCTGCACCAGAAGCTATATGAAGAGAGACTAAAGGAGCTTAATATGTATACAAAAGCAACAAGTCAGAGCACACCTTGACTCCCCCCCATGTAACAGTAAACGTATATTTATTCAGCCTGGATTTACAACTTACTGTTTAGATTTCAAAAGGAGTGGGATGTCTTTTAGTGTTCACCTCAGGGCCCTGCTGTGAAATCACCCGGCTACCAACGTTGAGGTAGACCACCAGTCAGCTGGGTCCCTACTCTAAACTGCCTCTACCTCAAATGGCTTACCTTTATAGGGTACACCAACCTAAAATTGGCCTAGTTAAGGTGTGAGCCCAGCCAATGTACAGGTAGCTGATGGGGAGCTAGTTAAATGAGAAAGTCATGAAAAGCCAATAGGATCAGTGGCCACATACAATGTATAGGGCCTATGGGCAGACTGGATGGGCCTAGCGGTCCTTATCTGCTGAAAATTTCTATGTTTCTATGTTTCTAAGCCATACTTCTCACTTAATATGTACACTCTCGAGGAAAGGAGGGAGAGGATGGACATAATAGAAACACTTAATTACCTCAAGGGAATCAACAAAGTTCAAGAGGGTAGCATCTTTCAGAAAAAGAGATGTGCAAGAACAAGGGGGCACAATTTGAAGATAAAGGAGGATAGCCCAGGAACAATGTGAGAAACTTTGTGAATGACAGTGTACAGTACACACTGCAAGTCCATTGGTCAACAGGGTCCACCAATGGACTACAGGATGCATAGTAGCTGTCATTCACTGACAGCTCTGTCGGTGGGCAGCCGTGGTGGTATGAGGGTGGGTTTAGCTGCCCACTGACAGTGGGAATATGCTGGAATGAGGGATAAGGGTGGATAGAGGGTGCCGGGGTTGGTGGTCTGCTGAGCTACAGTGTCCTTTGGACTGCTGGCACTGGTGCATTCAGACAAAAAAACACAGCACAAGCACTATGAGATAAATAGTTTACTCACAGTACAGGAGTCAACAAGAAACAGTGCCATACAAGGTGGCGACAAGCTCCCTCACACAATAGAGAAGGCCCTCTGTAAAAGAGCCCTTGGCTCAAAGGTCTTTCTGATTTGTTAAAAAAATAAAAATATAAATAAAAACACTTTATTGCCACAAGGAGCAGCATTGTAATGGAGGTGCAGGTGGGGGGGTCTGTTTTATCAGTTTATTGCTGCAGAGAGCTGCATTTTTCTGGAGATGGGCACACTGGACTGTCAGGGTGGGTAGGCTGCCATGCTACTGTCTGAATTACGGCAGCCTGCCTGTGGGTGGCAGGCAACATAAGTCTACTTGTAGACTTATCCATGGGAGGTGCATCTCCAGACTTGCCCTAGAGTTGCACCTCCTGGTCAGGCTGTGAATGGAGCTGTGGACCATATACATGGGCATGCTCCTTTCACAGTCCCTCCAGATGTGCTGCATGTCATTATGGGTGGTATGCAGATGTGTCAGCGCATCGGCCCCCTGCTAGAATTGCACCAGTGCACAACTCGGCGATGCACTGGCACATCTCTTTGTGAATCCTGCCCTGATGTCACTGTATCTTGGTGTCTAACACAACTGGATAAATTGGTTTAGCAGTTTAAAATTTACAGAGGAAAAAACCAAAATTATTGGAAACATTTGCTCAAATATTTATGGTGGCATATAGATGAAGCATCCAGAATTATTTTTGTGGAATCTAACATTCACAGTGCACACTTCACCAATTTATTTAATAAATGTTTCAAATCTGATTAAATTTGGATATTTTAAAACTAGAGGGAAATAACTGAAATGTTAATTATAGCAAAATGTTTGGCGGGCTATCACTCAGTCCCATTCAGAGCTAGAAATCTGACACTATGTACACATATAAATGTATTGATTATCTGAATACCTGTAAAATGTTATAACATCTCAAAGAAAAATGTCAACATTATACTGAAATCTACATTTTGACAAAATGTTTGGCTGCCTGTAACTTAGCCCCTTTAAAGCCTGAGACTTAAAACATGGTGAACATACCCCTGTGGTACGTTTCTCTAAATCCTTAAACTGCAGACAAATGTGGATAAGAAATTTTTAAATTAGATCAAAATAACTAAAAATTAAATTTTGATTAAATGTTTGACCACTCATAACCTCACTCCCTTTCAGACTTTGACTGTGACATTTAGGACTCTTGTCTAGGCCTAGACTAACTATTTTCACACCACGTTTGATGTCAGTTGGAGGTACACATTTAAAATTAGAGCAAAATAACTGAAATTTAAAATCTGGCAAAATTCCATGAAATTTTCACACAAATTCCATGACGTTCTAGTTAATCTGAAGGGTAATTCCTTGGGCATTCTGCTGGCATCATTGTATATTCACAGCTCTAATATGGAAGAACATGGGTTGCAGGAATATGAAAGTATGGAGGGAATGAAGGGTCCAGTAATTTGTAAATAGAGAGAGAACAGGAGGGTGCAGGAATAATAAGTATGGTAAGAACAAGGGGCACAGGTATATGTAAGTATGGAGAGAACAGGGGTGTAGGAATATGTAAGTATGCAGTTAAGTGGCGTGCAGGAATATGTAAGTATGGAGAGAACAGGAGGTGCAGGAATATGTAGGTAAGGAGAGAACAAAAGTGCAGGAATATGCAAGTATGGAAAGAAAATGATGTGCAGGAATATGTGAGTATGAAGAGAAAAGTGAGTGCATGAATATATAAGTATGGAGAGAAAGGAGAGTGCATAAATATGTAAGTAGGAAAGAAAACGGTGGAGAAATATGTAAGTATGGAGAGAATGGGATGTAGCAATACATAAGTCTGTGGAAAGAACAGGGTGTGTAGGAATATGTAAATATGGAGAAAACATGGGTTACTAGAATATGTAAGTATGGAGAGAACAGGGATTCAGGAATATGTAAGTATGGAGAGACCATGGAGTGCAGGAATATGTAAGTATGGAGAGACAATGGAGTGCGGGAATATGTAGGTATGGAGCAAACACTGGGCGTAGGAATATGTAAGTCTGTTGAGAACGAGAGTGCAGGAATATGCAAGTATGTGCAGAACAGGGGTGCAGGAATGTGTAGGTATTGAGAGAACTGGAGTGCAGGAATATGTAAGTATGTGTAGAACAAGGGGTGCAGAAATGTGTAGGTACTGAGAGAACATTTATTTATATTTATTTATTTATTAGATTTTGATGACCGGGTAAGTGCGCTAGACAAAAACTGTCTATTTTCAGGCACGACCCAGGAGAGTACAGTTACAATAATACAGTGAAGACAACAATCACAACAATGAGGTACATAAGGCAAAGATAACTGTCAGGACAAACTACTCAAACAGCATTAACATAAAAAAAACAGCATGAAAATAACAGCAAAAATACTATAGGTTAGAGCAGTCATACAGTTGTTGCAAAATATTCAAGTTAACAAGTCAGTAGTCCTAAATATTGGTAAAAGTAGACAAATAGACACACATTCACAGTAGGAATACAGAAATGGGCAAGAGAGCAGCTGGAGGGCAAGCAGCGGGCCACACAAAACATTAAGTGCAGTCATAGTAACCAGGAGCATTATGGTGGGGACGAAAAGAGCATGCTTAAAAGATAGGTGAGATGAGGAGAGTTCTTCACATGAAGGGGAAGTGAATTGCAGCACCATGGGGCAAAATATGAAGAAAGGCAGAAGTGGAGGACCTGAGGGCATGAGAGTGAGAGACAGGGGTAAGCATAGCACCCAGAGTCACAGGGTGAGGCATTCTGGTTAAAGAGTCAACAAAACAACCTAGTGCATATGATCTAAGGGTATTGGGAGGCAGCCAGTTTAAGGCAGAATATAGTCAGCAGTGGTGGGTAAGACGTGGAGCCGATAAGGTGAATATGCAGATGTTGTTGTATGTAATATCCCAGTTATGAAGTATCATGGCATTGACATGAGAAAGGACTGGGAGAGTATATAGCGGTTGCAGAAGTACCACACCTCTCGCAACAGTGATACTGGTGGCTAGAGTGAGTGACACACTCTGTAGGCTGCACCAATCGTAGAGTTAACTAAGCGACATGCCTTGTTGACATGTGCAGCAAAATCCAGAGCTGGGTCAAGCATTACCCCAAGCTATTTGAAAGATAATGTGTTAGAGACAGGAGACTCATCACAGCCATGGACCAGAAGCTTAAAGGGCTCGGTAGGTACTCATCTAGAGGACCCAAAAAGAATGGCCTGGGTCTTAGATAGGTTTAAGATTTAGTAATTGGAGGAGAGCCAAGATTGGAGACTCTGAAAGGCTGGTGATAATTGTTGGTTAAGGTCAGTTATGGACTTTGAGGCAGAGTAAAGTACCAGGTCATCCACATACAAGATAGTATTACAGCATTGGGAAGGGTTGAGGATATCATTAATGAAAAGAGAAAAGAGTAAGAGCCCGAGAATTGAACCCTGAGGAACACCTGAGTTGATGGGGGCAGGGGAAGAGAGAACCTTACAGAAGGAAACAGTCTGAAAACGATTTTCAAGGTACCTGGCAAACCAAGATAGGGTAAAGCCAGAGGCTCTGAGTGATCGCAGTTTGTCTAGTAGTAGGGGGCTAAGTACCATGTCAAATACTTTGGAGAGATCGATGAACATGGCTCTAGTGAGTAAGCCTTTGTCCATATTGCCTTGTACGTCACTGGTGAAATGGGTAAGAGCAGTAGTTGTGCTGTGCCCACCACAAAGCCATGTTGTAAAGGGGATTGAAGGTTTGAGTGGAGTAGGTACTGAGAGACCTGCCGATAAACAATTTTTCCGGTGGCTTACTGAGCATAGGCAGAAGTGAAATGGGATGGTAGTTTGACAGGATTTTGGCATCACCTTTCTTAAACATCAGTATAGTTTTGGCAGTTTTCCAGGCCGAAGGGACAGAGGCTGAGCTGATTGAGAGATTGAAAAGCCTGGTAACTGGTTCAGCAAGACGAGAGGCGAACTGCCTAAGGATTCTTGGATCAATACTATCAGGACCTGCACTGCCGTGTGCAGGAATAGTCCTAAGGAACTTAAGGACTTCTTGGCATGTAACTGGGGCCAGCACCAGAGTGCTGGGAACAGTAGCAGGAGGGGGGGAGACAGGAAAATAACAGGGGGAAAGGGGGTAGGAGTGGGGGTGGGAAGAATGGAAAAGATGGCATTGAAGGCATTAGCTATAGTGAGAGGATTATTACAGTGGATATCATTTATGAGCATATTGTTTGGAGTCAGAGTCTTATTATTCCAAAGAATTTCCTTAATTTGAGACCAGTAATATTTTGGGTTTGAGGCAGAGGCACCGAGCAGGTTCCAGTAGTACATACTCTTGGCAAGCAAATTTCCTATTTACAGGTGTTGTGCAATGCCCTGTAGGCATCAAAGTCAGCTTGAAGGGAGGAGGACTTCCAGACCGACCAAAGTTTATCCCTACATTTCAGCAGTTGGAGTAGGGGGCACTTGAGCCATTTAGTGACCTTCCATTTTACCCTATGCATGGTGACCGGAATATGTAGGTTCTGAAGAGAGAGAAGGGTAGCATTGAAATAATCAGTCACACAGTTGAGATAATTGGTTATGTAGAGAGCGGTCCAGTCAACCAAGTTTAGATCATGCAAGAAAGCAGCAGGGCTGAGGTTGGAGAAGTTGGAAAAATATAGCAGTTTGGGGGGGCAGGAAGGGGTGAAGAGTCCCAAACATGGAAAAACGGGCAGTGATCGCTTATGGAGTCAGGAAGAACTCCAGCATTAGTGAAGTTCTCCTTCCTATTAGTCAGGATCCAATCTAAAAGGATGTTGGAGGAGCCCTGGTGAGAGATTCTAGTGGAGGCCTGGATGAGTTGAGCAAGGTTGGCCTTGCTAGTAATGGATGATAGGAGAGAGGAACGAGGCCTGGCCCAGTCCTAATTAAAATCTCCCAGGCAGATTACCTCATTTTTCCCTGACACAGACGGCAGCAACTCAATAAATTCCTCTTGACCTAGTCTGGAGTGTTTGGGAGGTATATAAACACATAAGATGTGGGGTATTTTGACACCCCCAAGCAATAGGAGGGAATGAAGGACCTCACAGTTTGTCAGGGAGAGACTATGTATGATAGACATGTTAAGATGAGATTTGTAGTACAGGGCCAAGCCCCCACCTCATATAGAGCTTGGGGGATCAGCCCAAAGCATATTGTAGCTCAGTATGGAACAGAGGAAGTCTGCCATAGAGGGCTTCAGCCAAGTTTTGGATAAGGCTAGTAAGTCAGGGCTGTTAGAGCATACTCAAGCCTCAAGTTCAGGGAGGTTGGCAGTAAGGCTCCTTATGTTAAGGTGAGCAAAGGTGAAACAGGATTATTATGGCAAGCAATTTGAGGGTGAGACTGGGTTGTATTAGTAGAAATAGAAGGGCCTGGGTTGGTTTTAATATCCCCAGCCAGGGTAAGGGATAGGGTTATTAGCTATAACGTTGCAGTCAGCAACGCCTGAGAGACAAAACTAGGGGAGATAGAGAAACTCCACAAGATATATCTAAGTAATACCCCTAAATATCTATTGCTAAGCCTTGGCAGAGGTGAGGGATAAGGGTCAGGCCCCACCAGTTAGTTAGAGTAGCAGAAATTCTCAAGAGAATATGTATGGTGATTTGAGGGAGGCACAGAAGGAACAGCGGAAAATTCAAGAAGAAATAGCATAGAGAGTGATAGCATGGGGGGGTATAAAGCCCCCAAATAAATAGTGAAAAAGGAGTATGAGTAGGGGTTAGTTAGGGAGGAGAGAATGATACAGAGAAGAGGAGAGGCAAGTGGAGAGAGCGAGAGATGTGTGTAGAAATTGTAAATATCAGTTAATGTGAATTAGAAGGGACAGCAAGCAGTGAGAAACATTGGGTGCAGGAATATGGAACTATGGACAGAACAGCTAGTGTAGGAATTTGTATGTATGGATAAAAAACAGGTGTAGGAATCTGTAAGTATGGAGTGAACAGGGAGTGCAGGAATATGTCAGTATGGCTAGAACAGGAAGTGCAGGAGTAAGTAAGGAGAAAACGGGGTACAGGAATATGTAAGTATGGAAAGAATGGGGAGTGCAAGAATATGTAAATATGGAGAGAACTGGGGTGCAGGAATCTGTAAGTATGGAAAACAGGGGGGTTAGGAATGTGTAAGTATGGAGTGAACAGAGAGTACAAGAACATGTAAGGAGAGAACGAGGTACAGGAATATGAAAATATGGAGAGAACAGGTCATGCAGATATATGTAGGTATTGAGAGAATGGGGGCAGTAATATGTAAGTGAGGTGAGAACATGGAGTGCAGGAATAAATAAGTATGTTGAGAATAAGAGTGCAAGAGTATGTAAATATCAGTAGAACAGTGTGTGCAAGAATATGTTAGTATTTAGAGAATGGTTGTGGAGGAATATGTAAGTATATGTAGAACAGGGGTGCAGGAATATGGAAGTATGCAGAGAACATTTGGTGCATGAATGTGTTTGCATGTATTGAACAGCTGGTGCATGAATACATAACATTAGTGAGAATAGGGGGCACTGGTGTATGGGGAGAATAGTAAGTGCAGGAATATAAGTACAGCAAGAACAGTGGGTGTAGGAATATGTAAGTATGGAGAGAATGCATAGTAATATGTAAGTATGGAGAGAGCACGGGGTGCAGGAATATGTAAGTATGGTGAGAGCAGGGGGTTCAGAAATATTTAAGTATGGAGAGAAGAGTGGGTGCAGGAATATGTGTGTATGGATGGATGGCAAGGTTTTTGTTTTTTTTATTTCTATTTTTTATACTTGTTAGCTGATGAGCAATTTTGCCCATGTTCACAAGCGACAAGTTTAAAAAAAGTCAGAAAATATGAATACAGTACAGACCCAAAAGAACTCTGTATAAAAAATGATGCCAATACATAAGCAATAAGGCATGACGGGGTGTGTATAAAACATATTTTACCACAAGACCAGGGACATGGTGAGGAACAAGGCCACAGGCTGAGTGACTTCCACTACTGGATTAGTGATAAAATATATTTTCTGCAAGCCCTGGAGTAGCTTATTGTTCTTATAAAATGGGCTCCTTTTTTGTGTTTTGTTTTTTAGATTTTACAGTTGGGAAAAGCATGTTTATATGTAGAAACAATAAATTTACTTGTGTGCATTTATGATAAAATAGTCCATTCACCACTGCAAATGATGTCATAGATGATGTAATTGTATTACTGCTGGACAAAGTTTGTTCTTTGCTAGCATCAAGATTCAAGATATGGAATGTTTCTCATGGAATACATGGATTCAAAATTATCTCAGTTCTACTGTCAGAATGTTCCTCTTCTACCATACTGTACACACACACAACAAAGGCATTGAGTACAGCCAGAGACTCAATTATCTCACTGTCATGGCAAGCAGAAGGGATTTCCCTGATTTGCAGCCAAAGATAGAAGGGCAATTTTTCATTGTCAGCAAAGAAGCAGTTGTAGTGAAAACTATAAACAATACTTAATGTTTCTGATCTGTTTATGCATGTAAGGAAAGTGTGACGATCATGGAAGCAACATTTAATTCTTTTTTTTTTTTTTACCAATTATTTTACCAGGTGAGACACACTAAGCTGAAAGCTTGTTTGCAGGTGCAACCTGGGAGCACAAGGAAGTTAAGTGACTTGCTCAGGGTCACACAGTATGCACCTAGGGGGCTGTGGGATTCAAACCCAGGTCTCCAGATTTGCAGCTCAGAGCCTTAACCCACTGCGCCATACTGCCTGTTTTCTTTTTTTATTCAAGGTAGTTTTATTTATTGGACCCATTTGAAGTTTTTTTTTTTTTTACAGTGTAAAGGTAGCAGCCATGTTTGTGATGGATGATCAGTTCCGGTTGTAGAGGACTAACTGACATGCCAGAGTTACAAATGCCCATTGATCATGGCTCTGGACACTTCACTGTTGGACAAAACTATTTTTTACCATATATAAAATATATTTTATACATGACCAAAAGCCAATCAGATTATTGGATTTTCCCCTGCCATTTTATAATAATGAAACAAACAACAGACATTAAGTGCATGTACATCCATTCCTTAACAACCAATGTTTAAGTTTGGTATTGAATGTTCTAATGTTTGTGCAATTGGCAATTTCTTTGGGTACAGAGTTATAAAATCTAGTCTAGAGGAGGCAGTATAGCGCAGCGGTTTAAAGCTCTGAGGTGCAAACCTGGAGACCTGTGTTTGAATCCCACAGTTCCTACTTGCATGCCGTGTGACCCTGACCAAGTCACTAAACTTATTTGTGCTCCCAGGTTGAGCCTGGAATCAAGCCTTGGCTTAGAGTGCCTCTCCCGGTTAAACAATTTCTCCATCCGAGTTACTCTATCTAATACTGACCTTTGCCCAATCACATTAAACAAAAAAAGGAATTTTATACACACATTTACTCTGGGATCTAGTCCCTTGCAAATTCATAGCTCTGGGAAATAATGATAGGACTGTCTGAGCTAGCTGATGTAATGTTCCTTAATGTAACATGGTACACATTGTGATGCTTGGCCAGCTGATTATGATTGTTCTATGATATTTGTAATATAGTATGTGCTATGTGAGTGTCTCACATGTGACATCCAGTGCTATGAGTGCCACCCCAGGTCAGTGAAGTGACAATTAACCTGAAACCAGGAGGTAATTAAAAGACTAGAGGGACTCAATTATGGGTCTTTTGTAATTAGAACTAACCCAGCTGCCAGGATATAGGGCTCATAAACTTTTATGACACCTTAGAGGAAAAACATGTTATACCACCATGGTGCTAAAGCTGTAAAAAAACCTTTGATGCTTTGGGAACAGGAACTGCTCAAGATCAAAGGAAAGGCTTGATTAAAGACTGTCATGATTTGGGAAATTAGTTTTTGCTGAAGTCACGGTATTCAAAATATCCCCTGATAGGAAGATCATTGTTTGTATATTTTTTATCTTCTAAAAGAAGGAGCTAGATGACATCATAGAAGGGGTGTGTGAGTAAGACAGAGCTTAACTAGGACTTGTCTGATATTGGTGATATATCTTTTTGAGCTCTTAAGAAACAAGATCTCTGATCTAACTTAGGCACTATACAGAGGTAATACATTAGATAGAACAGATCTAACTCTATGTTGGCAGGAGTTTGTCTGTAGTTTTCCTTGTTTTTCTTTAAGTGATTGTATGCTCTTTGATATATTGTTCTTTGTTTACATTTAACATATTTTTTATTCATTTTTGAGTAAACCTTTCATTTGAAAGATACTGCCTGAGTCTTCCAAGTTATTTCTTTTGCATGTGATGTATAGAGGGTTAAAACTGACAAAACTGTTCAAAAAGCTTGATGGTGTTACTAAACTGAGAAAAGGTAAGAATATACCTAAGGTCTTTTGTAGAGTTTTAAGGGGTTCATTTTGGATACCTGGTTAGGTGCCCTTAGGCGAAAGATATCTTGCATCCCCCCGAAGAGAAGATTATCTGAGTCTGTACATTTGGGTATGCTAGCATAAGGTTCACAGTTTGAATCCCCCCCAGAACTTAAGACTAAAGGTGATTCGACCCACAAGCAGACAGGAGGGTTACCCTGTCTGTTACCTGTTCACATTACTGTACTTGGAGGTTGGCACTGTGGGAGCAGAGGGCCTGACCTGCTGAGTGCATTTGTGACAGATTTGGTTGGCAGTGGTGTGGATAAATTTGGTAAAACAAGATTTAACTGCTCACTGTCTCAGGTTAATACTGTACAGCTCACTTGCAAAATAAGGCAGTGATTTATTTTTAAAAAGGAAACAGAACTATATAATTTTGCTTATAGTCAAGTTCCTACCTTTTTTTTTTTCTAAAGTGCAAGTTAGAGTAGCCGTAGTTAGGGAAGAAGATGGCTTCCAACTACAGTGGGCACATTGTAGACTACTTGAAGCAGTTGTGCCAGGACAGAGGAGTCTTGTATGAGGGGAGAGCCACCAAGCAGAACCTCATGGATGCCCTGATGGCAGCAGATACCCAGAGCATTGAGTCATAGACTGTGACTGTAAGGGACCAAACCTTGAGTGTGGAGGGGCCAGCAGCCAATGCAGTGTCCAGATCCAGTGAGGATGACAGCAGGGCCAGTGCCAGCGAAGGGCCACAGCAGCAGGGGAAGGTCACCAGCATTCTGGAGCCAGAAGCAATCAAGCTGCAAATTGTGTTGTGCAGAATGGAGCTGGAGTTCCAGAGGGAGGCTGAATGAGAATGGTGAGAGGCTAAACAAGAACGGTGAGAGGCAAAGTGAGAACAGTGGAAGGCTGACCGTGAATAGTATAAGCACCAGAGTTGACATGAACTGGAGAAGCTACAACTCCAACAACCAGCAGAAGAGCATGTAAGTGGCTTGGGTTTAACTGGAACTACAGGACTGGGTTACACATTGAATTCCAAACTGATAGCTGAATTTAAAGAGGGGGAGGATATGGATGCCTTTTGAAATTCCTTTGAAAATGTTTGTATTCAGGCAGAAATTCCTAGAGGGTTCTGGAGCTTCCAGCTATCCCTGCTACTTACTGGGAAAGCTTGGGATGCATTGGGTCAAATGGACAATGGGGACAGTAATGGTTACAGCAAACTTAAAGTTGCACTTTTAAGAAAGTTTGCTTTAACTGCTGAAACATACAGAGCTGAATTCTGTAAGCTCAGGAGAAGCCTTGATATGAGCTATGAGGAGCTAGCCATGAAACAACGTCAGTTTTTAAAATGGTGAGAAGGAATTGAAGCAAACTCTGTAGATAAAATTGAAAATGCTATTTTGTTAGAACAGTTTTTTGGGGCATGCCGAGCAGAGCTGAAAACCTGGCTGGAGGCCTGAGATTCCAAAATAGTGCAAGAGGTTGCTGAACTCTCTGACCACTTTACCAAGAGCAGACCTGCTCTCCGAGTGAATGGGGTGGCCATGGCAGTGCAGAAATGGAAAAGCGCACCTTCAGGGCAGCTAAAACCCTCTCTGCCTCCACCGAAACCAGCTAGCCCCAGGTTTCAGAGAAAGATTTCTCTGAGAAAAGAAATGAATGTTGGGTCTGAAAAGAAACTGGGCATATTGCCAGACAGTGTCCCAAAAGGGTGAGCAATAGGCAGAATGGGGCTAGGAAAGAAGTGGGTTGTCTGTGTATCCCTGGAAGCATGCCTGTAAACATGAGGGAACACATGCATAACAGTCACGGTGAATGGTATACAGACACAAGGGTTAAGGGACACAGGGGCATCCCTGACATTGGTAATAGGGGGTCTGGTAGAGCCTGGTCAGCTTATACCCAATGGATTTGTAACTGTACAAGACTACATTGGAGAGGAGAAAACATTGCCACTCGCTAGTGTTCTGCTAGACTGGGGTGAAATGGGGAACTGTGCAACAGGTAGCTGTTGCCAAAACTTTAGCAGTTGACGTCATCCCTGGCAACAGTCTCAAACAGGGGATGGTGTTTGCAGTTACCCATAGCCAAGCGTCCAGAGAAAATTTTAGTTCCTTGGACCCCACAGAAGCCACTGTTGAAACCCCTGGGAGGCTGGTTCCCCAGCTTGTGTTTCCTGTTATGGAGACTAATGAAAAGGGGGTAGAAATTTCCCCAGCAGCAGGTAACAACACAGCTACAGAGGGTTACTCTGAAGAGTGAGGGATGACCCATTGTCAGAGAGTTGGGATTGACAGTGATCCTGAGTGTCCTGATGCTAGTGCTAGGGACCCTAGTTTAGCTACTAAATGGGGACCTGTCCCAAGCCTTGGGAATGTGTGAGGGGTTTGCAGCTGCTCAGAAAAGTGACCCTAGTCTAGAGAAGCTGAAGATTTGGGAAGACTCTGATGGAATGCAGGGAGGTGACAGTAAACATAAAGTTTATTGGGAAAATGGACTGCTGTATATTCAGGCTGTGAAGACAGAGGGAGGGGTGATTGGCAGGCAGCTTGTCATTCCCCAGGGGTACTGTGAGCAGTTGCTCAAGACTGCACACAATATTCCCTTGTCTGGTCATCTGGGAATTTGTGCACTATGCAGCAGTTGGCCCAGAATTTCTGCTGGCCCAACTTCACCCAGCAAGTGGAGTATTGCAGGTCTTGTCATCGGTGCCAAGAGATAAGGAAGACAGGTAAGAAAACCCAAGCCACCCTAATTCCATTGCCCATAGTGAAGAAGCCATTCCATAGGGTGGGAATGGATATTGTGGGGCTTTAAATACCCCCAGCTCCTCTGGGAAGAGGTTCATCCTGACTGTGGTGGATTATGCCACCCGGTATCCAGAGGCAGTTGCCCTATCCTCACTGAGGACAAAGTGGTAGATGCCTTACTTGGGATTTTCTCCCATGCTGGGTTTCTGCAGGAGGTTATCACCGATTGAGGGGGTTCGTTCATGTCAGATCTGATAAAATGTTTGTGGGAGACGTGTGGGGTGGTGCAGAAGCACACAACACCTTATCACCCACAAGTCAATGGGCTTGTGGAAAGATTTAATGGTACCCTGAGGTCAATGCTCCGAGCATTTGCTGAACAACATGGGAGGGACTGGGAGAAATACCTTCCCTATCTGTTGTTTGCATAAAGGGAGATGCCCCAAGAGTTGACAGGATTTTCCCCTTTGAGTTCTTTTATGGATGCCGGGTACGTGGACCACCCAAGGTACTTCCATAGTAGATTATGTCCTTAGGTTTAGGGAAAGGCTGAAAGAGCTTATGGGGACAGCCCAGAGCAACCTGGCAGCTGCTCAACAGAAACAAAAAGTGTGGTACGACCACAGAGCTTGCTCGTACATGATGGGTCAGGTAGTCATGGTGCTTATTCTGGTCCAGAAAGATGAGCTGCAGGCTGAGTGGGCAGGACCATACAAAGTAGTTAGGAAGGTAAATTATGTGAATTGTATAATAGAGTTACCTGACAGAAGACAAACAAAAAGAACGTACCATGGCAACATGATGAAGCCATATGCTAATAGGGCTGACATGGTGTTTACAGCATGTAGTTTTGGGGAGGGGATGGACGAAGGAGACACCCTTCTAGACTTGCTGGAAGAAAGCAAGTGGGAGTCCTTTGTGGAGGCAGTTAAATTGTCTCCCCAGCTGGCCCCAGACAAGATCCTGGAAGTAAGGGAGGTTTTAACAGACTTTGCCCCCCTGTTTAGTGAATAAGCCTGAACTAACCCTCTTAGCAACACACGATGTGGAGACAGGGACACAGACGTCCATACAGTGGGCATCATATTGGGTGCCAGAGGCTGTCCAAAAGGGCATTAGGATGGGAGGTGGAGAAAATGCTGAATTTATGGGAAATCTAGAGATTCCATGGCCCCTGGGTCTCACCAGTAGTCCTTGTGCCCAAGCCAGATGACTCTACTCATTTCTGTGTGGACTACTGTGGACTGAATGCAGTCACAAAGTCAGACGCCCACCCAATGCCCTGGACAGATGAACTCTTGGACAAGTTGGGAGGGGTGACCTACACTACGACTGTTGACCTGACAAAGGGGTATTGGCTGACAGAGCTAGGGAGAGATCAGCCTTCATCACTCCGATAGGCTTTTTTGAATTTAAAGTAATGCCTTTTGGAATGAATAACGCCCCGGCCACTTTCCAAAGGTTGGTGAACCAAGTGTTAAATTGTGCTGAGGAGTGTGCGGTGGCATACCTGGATGACATTACCATCTTTAGTGCCAGCTGGGAGGAACACCTGTCCCACCTTAGGGAAGCGCTGGACAGGATACAGAGAGCCAGGCTCACTGTCAAAACTGAGAAGTGCCAGGTGGCCATGGCTGAAGTGGCATATCTCAGGCATGTTGTAGGCTGGGAACAGCTCCATCCTAACCAAGTAAAAATAGAGGTGATCAAGGCATGGCCCAGACCAGAAACACAGAAGCAGGTCAGGAGTTTTCTCGGGACAGCAGGGTACTATATGAAATTTGTACCCAATTATATTGCCATGGCTGCTCCGCTATCTGACCTGGTAAAGAAAAACATGCCTAAAAAAACTACCTGGGAACTAACATGTGAAAAAACCTTTACCAGACTGAATGAGGCACTGTGCAGTGCTCCTGTACTGACAAGTCCTGACTATAGCAGACCCTTTATAATTTAGACTGACGCCTCAGACATGGGTATTGGGGCAGTACTAAGTCAGACATCCAACCAAGGGAAAGATCACCCTGTAGTGTATCTGAGTAAAAAGTTACTTCCCAGGAAGCAGGCTTACTCTACTGTGGAAAAAGAGTGCCTTGCCATAGTGTGGGCCCTAAAGAAGTTAGAACCATACTTACATGGGCAGCATTTGAGGTACAAATGGACCACAACCCCCTAGTTTGGCTGACCCAAATGGGAAAAACTAATGGTAGACTATTAAGATGGAGTCTTGCCTTGCAAGGGTATGACATGACAATCTTACATAGGGCTGGAGCGACCAATCAGAACACCAGTGGCCTTTCGTGTCTGTATGAGGAGTGAACTGATTTGGGAAGCTCATCCCATGCAGGGGACAGAGCCCCCAGATTCAGTCTAGATGGGGAGGACTGTGACTCTTGGCCAGCTGGTTATGATTGTTCTATGATATTTGTAATATAGAATGTGGTATGTGAGTGTCTCACATGAGACATCCTGTGCTATGAGTGTCCCCTCCCTAGGTCAGTAAAGTGACAACCTGAAACCAGGAGGTAATTAAAAGACTAGAGGGACTTAATTAAGAATCTTCTGTAATTAGAACTGACCTAGCTGCCAGGATATAGGGCTCGTAAACTTTTATGACGTCTTAGAGGAAAAACATATCAATCAATCAATCAATCAATCAAAATCTTTATTTATTCAGGTGAACATCATTGAGCATAGCTCATTTACAAGATGGACCTGATTGGTCTTTACAATATAAGGTTACAATTTTACACAAAAACAAGGTACTGATTGAATACAAATACAAAGCTTTATGAATGAAACAGGCATACAAATATTTACATATGTACAAGGCAAAATAACATTGGATCTAGATTATGCAAAAATGAGGGAAACAAACAGTACTGGAGGCATAACGCTAGGGTAATGGGACTTGGGGGGTAATATTTGTACGAGGTAGGTTGGAGGACAAGCTAGAAAAACAGAAAATAGGGGGTAGTGCAAAAGGGTAGGGGAAAAGAGGGGGTGTGGGAGGGCTAGGCCTTATGGAAGCAGTTGCATGATTCTGGGAAGAGACTAGTGTACAGTTTTTTGAAGGTTGTTAATGGAACTAGGGAATCCAATTTCAAGGTCTTTTGAAGAGAATTCCAGAGAAATGCTAGGGAATAGCTGATTGCAGCCCTTCCATACCGGGTGCAGGTAATAGGAATCTTCAGCATGATGAGTTTATTGATCCTTAGGGTGTAAGGCCTGGATATGATCTGGTTGAAACAATCTGAGATGTAGGAAGGAGTTTGTTTGTCAGAGCTTTGTAGATCCAGACAGCAGCATTTTGTTTCTTCTATGGTGTAGGGATGTCCAACCACTGCATTGTAGAGAGAGCAATGATGGGTGCTGGAGGAAGATCTGTAATGAATCTAATAGCTCTATGATACAAGGTGTCCAATTTATTTAAATGGGAGAGGGAACAGTGACCATAAAGGAAGTCAGCATAGTCAATGAGGGATAGGAATGATGCCAGGATTAGCCTTTGTTTGGAATCCCTGGTCAGGTAGTGTTTGATCCTATAAAATAGGCCAAGTCTCTGTCTAAGCTTTTTCAGGAGCTCTTCAATGTGGCTAGAATAGTCAAGTTTATTGTCAACCCAGACTCCAAGATATTTGAATTTGTCCACATATTCCAGATTTTCACCAAGGATGGTAGATAATTGTGGGAGGGTGAATGATGGGACAGTGGAAGAGAAGCTCTTGGTGGCAAAGAACATAGCTTTCGTTTTCTTGGCATTTAATAGTAGTTTCTTTTCTAGTAGATTGTGCTGTAGGAGGGAGAATTCAGACTGTAGAAGCTCACAGGCTTTTGATGGTGAGGGATTACTGACATATAGTACAGTATCATCTGCAAAGATGTTATACCACCATGGTGCTAAAGTTGTAAAAAAAAACCTTTGATGCCTTGGGAGCAGGAACTGCTCAAGATCAAAGGAAAGGCTTGATTAAAGACTGTCATCATTTAGGAAATTAGTTTCTGTTGAAGTCACAGTATTTAAAATATCTCCTGATAGGAAGATCATTGTTTGTATATTTTTTTGTATTCTAAAAGGAGGAGCTAGATGATATCATAGAAGGGGCATGTGAGAGACAGACAGTTTAACTAGGACTTGTGTCTGATCTTGGTGATATATCTTTTTGGGCTCTTAAGAAACAAGATCTCTGATATAACTTAAGCACTGTACAGAGGTAATACATTAGATAGAAAAGATCTAACTGTATGTTGGTAGGAGATTGTAGTTTTCCTTGTTTTTCTTTATGTGATTGTATGCTCTTTGATATATTGTTCTGTGTTTACATTTCACATATTTTTATCTATTTTTAAGTAAACCTTTCATTTGAAAGATACTGCCTGGGTCTTCCAAGTTATTTCTTTTGCATGTGACTTATAGAGGGTTAAAACTGACAAACCTGTTCAAAAAGCTTGATGGTGTTACTAAACTGAGAAAAGGTAAGAATATACCTAAGGTCTTTTATAAAGTTGTAAGGGTTCATTTTGGAGACCTAGTTAGGTGCCCTTAGGTGAAAGATATCTTGCATCTCCCTGAAGAGAAGATTATCTGAGCCTGTACATTTGGGTACACTAGCATAAGGTTCACAGTTTGAATCCCCCCAGAACTTGAAACTAAAGGTGATTCAGACCCACAAGCAGACAGGAGGTTTACCCTTTCTGTTACCTGTTCACATTACTGCGCTTGGAGGTTGGCACTGTGGGAGCAGAGGGCCTGACCTGCTGAGTGCGTTAGTGACACCCATCTTTAAATTGGCTTTATTTTCAAGTGATAAACAACCAGCATCCTTTAATAAATCACAGTGATGGGTCATACTTGGCAAATTAGTCATAAATCTTAGTGCAAAGTTATATGCAAAACTTATCATTTTATTGCTAGTGGCCAAATACACACTTAACCCGTAATCAAAAACACTAAATAAGAAACTGTGTGCTAGTAGTCTAAGAGTCTCAAGGACAAGATGGGTTTTTACTCTAAACAAAAGCCCTAATCTCTGATGAACCAGTTTTGATAACATTTTTGACATGAAGTTCAAAGGATAGGTGTCGTGTTTCTATGTAAAATGATTTCCAAAAATTTAAAAACGTCAACTACTTCAGGAGGTTCTCCTTTTAAATCTACTATCAAGGGATTTGGTTCTCTTTTTGTAAGTGGTCCAGAAAAGATCATGGCTTTTGTTTTTTTTATGTTTAACACCATATGCCTTGTCAGAAGCCATTCCTGAAAAGAATTTAAATCATTTTGCACAGTCAGACTGTGTTGCAGCATTAAAAATGACTGCATCATCTGCATATAGAGTCATCTCAGATTCTTTGCAAGTATGGGAGGCAAAATTCATAAATAATGAAAAAAGAAGTGGGCCCAAAACTGAGCCCTGTAGCACCCCACATTTAATCTGTAGAGTCTGAGATGCTTTATAAGATTTTTTATTCTGTGCCTTCTATTACCCAAATAGTTATCAAACCTCTTTATAACATTATTCAAAAAATGTAATTCCAAAAGAGAGTCTAACAATAGGCCATGATCTACAAGGACAAATGCTTTGGTAAGGTCCACAAATACTGCTGCGACAGAGTACCCCTAATCAAGGGCATTCTGCATGCAGCTTGTGATCCTCACCAAGGTCATCTCTGTATTATGCTTTGATCTAAGACCAGATTGTAAACTTGTCATTAAATCATATTTTTCCAAATAGTTTTTTGAAAATAATCATATCCTGAATTTTTGATAAAGGAGTCAGTAAAGAAATAGGACAGTAGTTGGAAATACATTCTCTATTACCAGATTTCAATATGGACTTTACAGTTGCAAGTTTCCATGCTTTGGAAAAACACCATTGCACAAAGAGTAATTATTTTATTTTATTTTAGTCTTTGGTAACCAGGTAAGGCCTACTAGTCACATGTGCCTGTTTTCAGGGGTGACCTGGGAGCACTGGGCGTTTAAGTGACTTGCTCAGAGTCACACAGTATGCAAGTGGAGACTGTGAGAATCAAACCCAGGTCTGGTCTGCTGGATGTATCAAGCTAGTTACTCTAACCTCTAGGCTATACTTCCAGCCCAAATAAATAAAATAAATACATGATGGGGAGGCCAGTTCATTAATTCCCAACTTAATCAGCCTAATATCTATATTATCAGGACCACTATAGGGATCAGGGTCATATTTCAAAACATAGTTTCTAACCAAATCAGGTGTGACAATCTGAAAATTAAATTTAGGGAGATTAATATTACTGTTTCCAAGGTGGTCAGCAATTTGACTTGTTATGTTGAAATTGGTCCTCAAACTATCCAAATCAAGAAAATAATTGTTAAACATCCCATCCACAAAAGAGGGATCACTAATCAGATTGCTTTCATCAAGCAATGAAATACTACCTTCATTTGATTTCCTCCCTAATAGGCAATTTAACATTTGCCAAGTTTTTTTTTTGTGATCCCAAGGGAATTAAACTATTCAGAGATTAAAAAAAAACTGATTCAGATTGACACTTATTTTTCAGGGATTTGTATTTCTGTAATATAACTGAATCCCTGCCCACTTTATATTTTTCCACATTCTATCTCTTTGTCTCATCACTTCCAAGAGCTCAGAAGTAAATCATTTGCGTTTATTGGCTCTAATTCTCATTTTCTTTTTTGAGGCAATATTATCTATTACCTAAGTGAGCAGCCTACCAAATTTGTCCAATATACAGTCGATATCGTTAAGTGTCTCCAAACAGCACCAGTCAATCTCTCTACAGGCCTCATTCATTGTCTGAATATTAACTCTGTTTAAATTTCTGGTTTCTATACAATGAGAAGGGCTTCACAGGCCGCTCGTTTAGTTGTCCACCCTCAATAGACTGGACAGTAGTCACTAATTGAATCTGTTAGGACTCCACACTCAGGGATCTTATTCGGATGAGTTACTACAATCCAGTCCAATGTGGTAACCCTACCAGTTTTGTAGTTAACTATAATAGTGTCTGTAATTAACTGTGGGATGCCCAACACTAGAAATAGATCCATAACATTACCAATTTGTTTATGTCACCAATTACAGTTAAAATCCTCGAGTCAAATTCATTCTTTGTTTTGTGGCAATTTATTTTTTGCTTCAATTACTAGTTGCAGTCCCCTATCAATTAAGCCAGGGGGAATGTATACAGATGTGACTGTGATTTGTTTTTCAGAACTTAATAATATATCAAGTTACCAAGTCACAGCCTGATAGTCCTAATGAGCAGCCAATCTCCTGTGTTTTAATTTAGAATCAACATTAATCATAACACCTCCTCTCCTATTCCCCAACCGGTCCTGCCAGTAAATATTAAATTCTTTCATATGAATTCACTGTTGTTGATTTTGCTATTTAGTCAAGTTTCAGACAGTGTTACTGTATCAAAAGCCTTGAATTGCTCCTATTTTATTTATTTATTTGCTTTTGGTAACTGAGTAAGTGCACTAAACGGAACTGCCTATTTTCAGGCACGACCCAGGAGAGTACAAATCAAGGAACAGGTAAAAACAAATACATATACAGTGTTGTACAATTGCTAAAATATTTTGTATACTTGAAAGGAAAATCTTTAGAGTGTAATTTCTTGGTGTCAGACTGCTCGGTTCATATGACTGGGGAAGGATCACTTCATTAAATAAGTGTTGAGGACCTGGGTGGGGATGGACAGACCCTGTAATCAATAACATAAAAACAATCATTTTCCTGAATAAAACCCTAGTGTAAAAATATCTTTCTTTTTGTACTTAGCTTAACTAAACAACTGTTTTTGTGAGACAGAACATTTCCCAAACTTATAAAATTCAGTACAGAGCTTTTAGTTGTCCAAGCTTGTCCCAAAAAGTCCCATATTAAACATTTACCACTCAGCAATCCATGACCACTGTGTACTTCATCCTTCACTTAGGTGTGTTCCCTGTTCTGTTTACTAACATTACGAGATGCAGTTAACAAACTGATACAGATGAAGGGCTGGATATTCAAACTGCGCCCAAAATGTGCGCAACAGCAGGAGCAAGCACAAGTCAATTGTGCACATGCGCAGTAGATGCGATATTCAAACATGGAGCAAGCCAAATTGCGCAAGCAGCCAATGTCTGAATATTGCACAACATGCGCTATAGTGCAACCAGGAAGGGAAGCTGAGCAGAGATGATACGCCATAGTGCAACAAAGGCAGCCCAGCTGAGCAGTCCAGAGGCCCCATAGTGCAAGGAGAGAGACCCGCAGCAGCAAAGCAATGGAACTGCACAACCAGGTAGGTAGGCAGGGACCCACCACTCATGCCACAGATGGGCACAGGGACACACTGCAGAACCAACAATGTACTCCCACACCCCAAGCACAGCATAACTTGGGGAGGAATGGAATAGCCACTGGACCATGGGGACAAGCAAACAAAGCACATCCCGGCTGTGGTACCGCAGCACACCCACTGGCAAGCTGAGATTGCCACACAAAAGGGGCGGACTACCCCAGTGTACAGCAGCCCCCCTTGTGCACAGCACACCCTGCACTGTGACCCCAAGACACCACCCATGAGAAGTGACCAGCACTGTAGGAATCCCCAGGCCTCCCCCCGGCACACTGCAACCTCATGAACCACAGAACTATACAAGCCAAACCCACCATGAGCACCAAGCAGTGGGTGGCAGCACATGGCAATACTGACTGAAAGCCACACCCACACCAGACACACCACCCCACACACATGCACACACATACCGATGACCATACCACCCCAGATGCCATGCACACCACTGCAACTGAGCACCTATTGCCAGCTGTAAATCAGAGACCACCACAGTATTCATATCAAAATATATAAATGTAATAAACAAGAATAAGAAGAACAACAAAACAACTATGTACACATATATACAAAGCAGGAGTGGGGGTATGGGAATAAGGTAGGGGTGGGTAAGGGGCAGGGGTGAACAACCGGGAGAGGGAAGGTGGGGTGGGGTGGGGTGAGGTGATGGGCAGCTACTACCTGCCAGCCTGCCCTCCTGCTGTCTGGTACTGGGCCCTGGGCCTCCTCCTGCACCGCACTCCATGCCGCTGTAGGTCCAAGAGGATGGCAAGAGAGTCAATGGCCACCTGTGTCAGCCACTGCAGTGTACGTTGCATCAGTCGCAGGATCTGGATACCTAGGACAAGGGATCAGACTTAATGGCTGTAACTGTCCACATCCCTGAATCCCACCCATCATGCATGCATACGGCCAAGTGCCCCGCTCCTGTGATGAACTGCACCCACCCAGAGTGACCGTGCACAAGACATGCCCAACCAGGCAGCAACAGCCATGTGTACCACTGCACACACACACATCGCCCATGTCCATCACAGCACAACCAAGGCTGTCCGGAGATGTGGCTGTGTAGTTGGATGCTAGTGCCACAGCCATGTGCCCAGTGCATGCATGGACCACCAGTGACACACACACAGACATGCAGTGCCACTGGACAGTGATGACTGTCACATGTTGCGTGCATGGTAGTGTTGTCCATGGATGATGGCCGTGCCCCCCCAGCATGCAATAGCATCCATGATGTAATGACACTCACCCTCATCAAGCCACTGCTGCTGCTGCTGCTGTGGCCCACCACCTATGCCACCTCTGCCAGCCACTCCGGCATCACCATTCTGTGCCTCAGCCCGGGCCCGTCTCCGCTCCTCCACGCCTGTGAGAGACAAATGAAGAGAAACACATCAGTGAGATCCCAAAGCAGACAGCCCCTTGCCCCATTGAGTGTGCCTGCCCACACAACCAGACCCATACAGCACACACCTGCAAACACCTTCACAGCAAACCATAGCCCAACCCACCCCCATGCACAGATCACAGTACACAGTGTCACCCATGCAGACAAAACAGGTGCATACACAGCACACCCACCTGGCCTAGGTACAGTGTCCCTCCTGGCACATGACCTGAGGTGATCCAGCAGTTCCCGCTCCCTCCTGCAGAGGTCACCATACCGGTGCCTGCACTGCTCTGCAGTCCTCCGACGCATAGTGGCCTGCTCCAGACTTAATGCCACCTGCTGCCACACATGGGTGAGGGCCATGTGCAGGGGTTCTCCCCCACACAGTGACCCATGGTGTGGCTCCACCACAGCCACCAGGTTTGCCAACTCCACCGCACTCCACTGTGGAGCTCTCCTGCATACCATCACTGCAGTTGTATAGTAGGCAATATGGCGCTCCGCAGCGCAGTAACCCCACATGAAAATGTTGCACAATACAACTCCATCAGTCCCTACAGCGCTGTTCATATAGCGCCGTCAGTCCACATCACGCTGTTACCGAACAGCGCGATAGAGCCATAGACATGCCAGATGTACATTGCCAGGGGGCAACGGTCGTGCACAAGGTCATGGTTCTGTGGCGCAAGGCCATGCACAGCACCATCGGACATCTACACATCCAGCGTGATCGGTCACCTGCGTGCCAGTGCCACAGTGTACTATTGCGCAGGTGTGCCACAGCGCCATGTGGTGCCCAGTGCTGAAGCGACACTGGCACAACAGTGGCCTTGTCCTGTATTGCTGATCGCGCACAGCATGTCATCAGCACGGCAGACACCTGCATCAGCTACCTGGGCATGCACAATGCGGTGTACTACGCAGTCACAGAACCGCGCCATTGGCTCAGCGGGCACAACCATATTGAGCAAAGCACAACAGCGCGATGTTCAGCCGACATATGCAAATCATCTGATCAGCCATTCAAAGGTGCATTGGCACGATTTGCATCTCAGTACAGTTGCTCCACTCCCTAATTTGCATGCATTGCACTATAAATGTGCGACAGTGATCTGTGGTGGCCAGAGTCAGTTACTGCAGGTGAGAGGTGAGTTGCATGCTGTGTGATGTTCTGGGCAATGATCATGGGATAATGCTGTATACTGCACAGTGACAGGTGTCCACTTCCACCCAGGCAGACCGACATGGCCGAGCAAGGACTGGGTGAGGAGGATGATGGTGGGCAAAGGAGGAGGCCCAACTTCACAAAGTCTGAGACAGAGGCACTCTTCCAGGCTTACCTGGATGAGGAGCCACTACTTAGTGGACAGCGGGGCACCCCTCAGGCCTGTGCTGCTGGATTGGAGGGGGTTGCTTGCACCGTAAACCTGCATGGAAGCAACCAGCACTCCATGCAGGAATGTAAGAAAGAGATTGGGACCGACAGGAGACGGGTGAAAGAGGAGGTGACAGCCCTCAGGGTGGCACACGCTGCCACAGGTGGGGGCCAGCCAGAGGTGGCGCAGCTGACCCCGGTGGAGGATTGTCTGGCTGCATCCATGCAGTGCAGTGCAATTGAGGACATTCCAGGAGGTGGCTTCCAGACAGGTGAAAGCCCATCACTGCACGGTATGACATGGTGGTGGGGGGGTGGTTGATCCCATGCACTAACATGTTCTCACTTTCTGTTACAGATCCTGTGCATCTGCAGGGGGCAGTGGTGGTGGGACCATGCAATGTAGACATCCAGCCAGAGTTGGACGAGGGTCCATCCACCTCTGCTGCCAGCCAGCATGCATTGCACCAGTGTGCACACCTGGCTGCCATCTCCAAAGTCAATGAGTCAGGTGTGGGGGTGCCTTTCCTGTGTCACAGCAGTCTGGCATGCAAGCATACCAGCATGCTGTGACTGTGGCTGTCGCATGAATCTGCACCATTGATGATGCAAGAATCACAATGGGCAGTGACACGTGTGTGCCTCATTGCGGACACACAGCAGGACAGCACATGCCCCTGGGCCTAGCTGGTTCCAACGTGTGTGCTAGCATGTCAGCACAGTCTCAGTCAGTGCCTGGCAACACCAGTGGCTGTGCAGGTCTCTGGCACTGTTGCTGACACAGCTGTGGAATAACTGGTCCCTGGGGCACAGCAGTTGGAGGGGCAGCAGCGGCAGTCACCCACCGGGTCTGGGGGTACAGGGTTCAGTGGTGGCACATGCACACCATCTGTTGACTTGCCCATACCGGGTCCTGGTGAACAGCACCCACCCTCAAGGGGTGTTGAGCATCAGGCCCTTCCATACCCTGAGGGACAGGTTGCCAAAGAGGCAGACTTCCCATTAGGCGAGCACACCCGCCTGCTGCGGGCATCAGTACAGCAGCAGATGCATGTGCAACATCCGTGGAGGCACTGTGTGTGGCTGTGGAGCAGCACAGCAGGGACACTGCAATGATCCATGCAGAAATGGTCCAGATGCAGATGGATGTGACCGCTGCCATTGACAGGCAGACCCAGGCATTGGTCGCTGTCGTGGCCACATTGGGCACACAGTCAGGTGCCCCGTACCACGCATCCCACGCAATACGCTCTCCACTTCCCATTCCAGGCATCGTGCGACACCCAGCCTGTCAACGCCGGGTTCCAAAGTGGGCATCCCGAGCACCCCTGGTGCAGGTATGTTAGGCATGCTGCAGACCCCTGTGCAGACAAGGTCATGCTCATGCAGTGGGACCCCTGGTGGTACATCAGTGCCACCCTATGTGACCCTTGCTCAGCCTGCCAGTGCTGCTGGGTCTCGGTGGGGCCACCCACGCATCCGAGGTGGCCATGACACTGTGCCACCTGACTGACCTGACCCCCAGTGTGGGCCCTGTCTGGTGCTGCCCTGTGTGCAATGTGTGTCAAGGTAGGCAGTGCACTGGTGGGTGCCCTGCCCAACACGCCAACACACGGACCACCTGCACACACCCCCAACTGCTGTCCACAGGTACGTGTGCATGATGATGCCTGCATTGTACTGTACACCAAGGTGCAAGGGTGCCCAGCATCTGACACACGTACTTGGACAGTCCAGGTGGTGGGGGTGGTCCATGTATCTGTGCATTTCACATGTCTGTTCCTACTCTGCTGTGCACCTGCCCATGTACGGTTTGTGCCTGGTGTGTGTGTGTGTGTGTGTCCATATGGCATGTAACTATTCACCTCTCCCTGATGGTGTGTTTGTGCGCATGGACCCTTCCACTTCCCTTGCCGTCATGCACCCCTTATGTGTTACCCTGTGTGCCTGTGGGTTGCGCCTAGACAGTGTTGGTTAAACATGGCCCCATGACTTACCTGTGTCATGCGAAATGCTCCTCCGTGATGGTGTCCCAGTGCAGCTGGGCCTGCCGGATCAGTCGGGGGGTCCAGCCGTCCACGGGGGGGCTGCTCATCCCCATCATCACCGGCGTCCCCATCACTGTCTCCCTCCTCGACCTGTACGGCTATCGCACAGTCTTTGGCCATGTTGTGCAGGATACAACAGACCAGGAATATCCCATAGGCCTTTGAGGAGCTGTACTGTAGGGCACCGTCGGAGGTGTCTAGGCATCGGAAGCATGCCTTAAGCATCCCAAACTCCCACTCGATGATGTTGCATGTGGCGGCATGTGCCTCATTATAGCATTGCTGCGATGGGGTCGTGGGGGTGCCGGTAGGGTGTGAGCAGCCAGGGACGGAGTGGGTATCCGCTGTCACCTGTGTGGAGATAGTGGAGATAAGTATCACTTTCAGGTCCATATTGCCCATAGCCCTGTATGCCACTACCATGGCACCTGTGGCTTTCCCACCCTTGCCTCAACCTTGCCACTCCTACATGCATACTCACCCACTAGATGTCCTGTAGGGATGTCCCCACTCTTGAATCGATGGCACAGTGCAGATTGGTACCATGTGATGGCATTATGTGCTCTGCCAGGGTGTGTGGCACAGACATTGATGATGCACCCACTGGCATCACACACCACCTGGCAGTTGACACTGCTGAACCCCTTCTGGTTTCGGTATGCGGCCCCACCAGGGCCAGGTGGCATGCAAATAGCCACATGGGTGCAGTCTATTGCCCCTAGCACGCCAGGCACACGTGCTACCCTGTGGAACTCCTGCATGTTTGCTGCATGCTCTGCCACATTGCTGGGGAAATGGATGTACTCCGCAGCATGTGGCAGCAGTGCGCTGAGGAATTGGGTGAGAATGCATGATGTGGCCAACTGTGTTATGCCTGTGGTGTCCCCTGTTGGCCTCTGGAAGGTACTGGTGGTGATCAGGAACATGCAGGCTGTTACCTTTGTCTCCACTGACAGAGCGTGACTCCGTCATGAGGGTGCCTGCATCACATCACTGCACAGCTCACAGAGCCGCCTCAGTATTGCCCTGTTTAGGTGGTACCGGCCCACAATCTCAACATCCGTGTACAGCTCAAAGCTTGGTGTACAGTGCAATGCAGGCATCATCATGCACAAGCACCCATGGACAGCTGTTGGGTGGGTGTGCAGGTGGTCCGTGTATCGGCGTGTTGGGCAGGGCACCCACTGGTGCACTGTCCACCATGACACACATTGCACACAGGGCAGCACCAGACAGGGCCCACACTGGGAGACAGATCAGTCATGTGGCACTGTGCCACGGCCACCTCGGATGTGTGGGTGGCCCCACCGAGACCCAGCAGCAATGGCAGGCTGAGCATGTCCCACTGTGTGAACGCGACCTTGTCCACACAGGGGTCTGCAGCATGCCGAACATATCTGTACCATGGGTGCTCAGAATGCCCACAGCAGAACCCGGCATCGACAGGCTGGGTGTCATACGATGCCAGAAATGGGGAGTGGATAGCGTACTGCGTGGCGTACATAGCACAGGGGCACCTGACCGTGTGCCCAATGTGGCCACGACAGGGACCAATGACTGGGTCTGCCTGTCAATGGCTACGGTCACATCCATCCACATTTAGACAACCCCTGCAAGGATCATGGCAATGTTCCTGCTGTGCCGCTCCACAGCCACACACAGTGCCTCCACGGACGTTGCAACCCACATCTGCTGCTGTACTGATGCCCGCAGCAGGTGGGTGTGCTCATCAGATGGGTCATCTGCCACATTGGCAACCTGTCCCTCAGGGTATGGAAGGGCCTGATGCTCAACACTCCTTGAGGGTGGGCGCTCTTCACCAGGACCGTATGGGTAAGTCAAATGAGGTGGTGCATACACCGCCAAACCCTGTACCCCCAGACCCAGTGGGTGACTGCTGCTGCTTCCCCTCTGCCTGCTGTGCCCAAGGGACCAGTTGTTCCACTGCTGTGTTCACAACAGTGCCAGAGACCTTCACAGCCACCGGTGCTGCCCCACCAGTGCTGACAGGCACAGCCTGGGACTGTGCTGATGTGCTGGCACACATGTTGGAACCAGTTAGGTCCATGGGCAAGAGCTGTCCTGCTGTGTGTCCATCATGTGACACACACGTGTCACTGCCCATAGTGGTCATTGCATCATCAATGGTGCAGGTTCATGCCACAGCCACAGCATGCTGGCATGCTTGCATGCCAGACCACTGAGACACAGGAAGAGCACCTCGACACCTGACTCACCGACATCAGAGATGGCAGCCAGGTGTGCACACTGGTGCAATGCATGCTGGCTACCAGCTGAGGTGGATGGACCCTCCTCCAACCCCGGCTGGATGTCCACAGTGCACAGTCCCTCCATCACTGTCCCCTGCAGATGCACAGGATCTGTAACAGAAAGTGAGAACATGTTAGTGCATGGGATCCACCTTCCCTCCCGACCATGTCATACCGTGCAGTGATGGGCTACCACCTATCTAGAAGCCACCTTCTGGAACACCCTCGATGGCACTGAGCTGCATGGATGCAGCAAGATGGTCCACCACTGGGGTCAGCTGCACCACCTCTGGCTGGCCTCCACCTGTGGCAGCGCGTGCCACCCTGAGGGCTGCCACCTTCTCCTTCACCCTTCTCCTGTCGGTCCCCACCTTCTTCTTACATTCCTGCAAGGAGCGCTGGTGGCTTCCATGCAGGTTTATGGTGCAAGCTATCCCTCCCATGCAGCAGCATGGGCCTGAGGGGTGCCCCGCCATTCACTGAGTAATGGCTCTTCCTCCAGGTAGGCCTCTGTTTCAGCTTTTGTGAAGTTGGGCCTCCTCTTCCACCCACCATCATTCTCCTCACCCAGTCCTTGCTCGGCCATGTCACAGTCTGTATGGGTGGAAGTGGACACCTGTGACTGTGCAGTATACAGCAATATCCCATGACCATAGTCCAGAACATCAGTCAGCATGCAACTGAATATGGCCACTGCAGATCAAAGTCGCACATTTATAGCATAATGCATGCAAATTAGGAGTGGAGCAACTTTAATGAGATGCATATCATGCCCCTGCACCACTGAATGGCTGATCAGATGATTTGCATATGACGGCTGAATATCGCGTTGTTGCACTTTGCACAATACGTTTGAGCCGGCTGAGCCAATGGCGCAATTCTGTGACTGCATAGTACACTGCATTGCACATGCCCAGGTAGCTTATGCAGGTGTCTGCTGCCCTGATGATGTGTTGTGCGCGATCAGTAATTCAGGACACGGCCACCATTGTGCCAGTGGTGGTACAGCACTGGTCACAACATGGCGCTGTGGCACAACTGTGCAATAGTCCACTGTGGCACTGGCTTGCAGGTGACTGATCACGCTGGATGTGTAGACATCTGATGGCACTGTGCGTGGCCTTGTGCCAGAGACCCATGACCTTGTGCCCAACCTTTGCCCCCTTGGCGCTGTACGTATGGCATGTCTGCAGCTGTATCGCGCTGTTTGGTAACAGTGCGATAGGGACCAACAATGCTGTATGAACAGCACGATAGGGACAGACGGAGTTGTATTGCACAACATTTCTATATGGAATTGCTGCACTGCAGAGTGCCATATTGCCTACTATCAACCTGTAGACATGGCACACAGGAGAGCTCCGCAGTGGAGTGCCTTGGAGGTGGCCAACCTAATGGCTGTGGTGGAGCCTTACTATGGGCCACTGTTTGGGGAGCAACCCCTAGACATGGCCCACTCCCATGTGTGGCAGCAGGTTGCCACCAAGCTTCAGCAGGTCACTGGGCGGTACAGAACACCGGAGCAGTGCAGACACCGGTACAGTGACCTGCGCAGGAGGGAGCAGGCACTGCTGGCATGCCTCAGGTCCCATGCCAGGAGGGGCATTGTGCCTAGGCCAGGTGGGTGAGCTGTCTATGCACCTGTATTGTCTGCAGGGGTATAACTGTGTATTGGGGCCAGAGTATGGGGGAGGGCTGTTCCATGGTTGGCTGTGTCAGTGTTTGCAGGTGTGTGATGCATGGGTCTGGCTGTGTGGGCAGGCACACTCATTGGGGCAGGGGGCTGTCTGCTTTGTGATCTCACTGATGTGTTTCTCAACATTTGTCTCCCACAGGTGTGGAGGAGCAGAGGAGGGCCTGGGATGAGGCACAGAGGGGTGTTGCGGAGGTGGCTGGCCGAGCTGGCAGTGGTGTGGGCCCACAGCAGCAGTGGCTTGATGAGGGTGAGTGTCATTACATCATGGATGCTATTGCGTGCTATGGGGGGGTGGGCATGGCCACCATCCATGGACAACACTGCCATGCACGCAACGAGTGACAGTCAGCACTGTCCAGTGGCACTGCATGTCTTTGAGTGCGTCACTGGTGGTCCATGCATGCACTGGGCACATGGCTGTGGCACTAACTTCTCACCACGTAGTCATGTCACTGTACTGCCTTGGTTGTGCTGTGCTGGGCATGGGTGGTGTGTGTGTGCAGTGGCACACGTGGCTGTTGCTGCCTGGTTGGGCTTGGCTTGTGCACGGTCACTGTGGGTGGGTGCAGTCCATCACAGGGGCGGGGCACTTGGCTGTGTGCCATGCATATTGGGTGGGCTTAAGGGTTGTGGACAGTCACAGCCATTGATTCTGCTCCCTTGCCCTAGGTGTCCGGATCCTGTGCAGGATTGAGCTGGCCATCCACCGCCTGCTGGAGCTGTCCACTGAGTCCCTGCACATTCTGAGGGAGATGAACCGGAGAGGCGTCCAACGCCAGAGGAGAACACAGGGACAGAGGCAGCCTGCTGATTTGCAGCCTGGGGGGCAGTAGCTGCCCCACACCTACCCCCTGTACCCTTCCTTCACACCCTGCCTTCCTTCACCAATTTCTTCACCCCTGCCCCACACCCACCCCTACCCTGTACCCATACCCCCACCCCTGTATTGTATATATTTGTATATAGTTATGGTTGTTCCTGTTGTTATTGTTGTGCTATTGATTAGAAATATATATGTTTTGTTATGAATACCATGGTGGTCTCTGATTTGCAGCTGGCTATAGGTGCTCAGTTGCAGTGGTGTGCATGGCATCTGGTGTGGTGTTGTCCTGGGATTGTGTGTGTATGTGTGTGTGTGTGTGTGTGTGTGTGTGTGTGTGTGTATGTGTGCATGGAGGGGGTGTCCCTCGTGTGGTGGTGGCTTTCAGCTGGTCTGGCCATGTGCTGCCACACACACCGCTGTGAGCTCCTGGTGGGTCTGGCTTGTATGGTTCTGTGGTACACACAGTTGCATTGTGCCAGGGGGCATGGTGATTCTGGCAGTGCCGGTCACAGTCACTGCTCATAGTTGGTGTCTTGGGGTTCCAGTGCAGGGTGTGCTGTGCACGCGGGGGACTGTTGTACACTTGGGTTGTCCGACCCCTTTGTGTGGCAGTCTCTGCTTGCCAGTGGGTGTGCTGGGGCGCCATGGCCCAGCTGTGCTTTGTTGGCTTGTCCCCATGGGCCAGTGTATATTCCATCCCTCCACCAGTGATGCTGTGCCTCGGGTGTGGGGGTGTGTTGTTTGTTCTGCAGTGTGTTCCTGTGCCTGTCTGTGGCATGGGTGGTGGGCCCCTGCCTACCACCCTGGTTGTGCAGTTCCATTGCTCTGCTGCTGGGGGGCTCACTGTTTGTGCTATGGTGCCTTTAGACTGCTCAGCTGGGCTGGCCTTGTTGCGCTATGGCGCATCATATGTGTTCAGCTTCCCCTTCCTGATTGCACTATGGCACAGGTTGTGCGATATTCAGATGTTGGTTGGTTGCACAATTTGACTTGTTCCATGTTTGAATATTGTGTCTGTTGTGCATGTGCGTAATTAACTTGCGCTTGCTCCTGCTATTGCGCACATTTTGGGTGCAGTTTGAATATCTGGCCCCCTGTTTCTTATCCAGTGAGAAAGCATTAAAAGAAAACAACAGTTGGATCCAGAGGAAATAGTAAACTGCTGAGGTTCAGAGTTGCAGAGTGTGTTAAATGCCTGAAGGTGATGATCTGTGGCCAGGGCATATGCAGAATGTAAAAACCTTATCTAAACGTTTCCTTTGTTTTTCAAAGTGGTTGCTGAATAGCCCTTAGAGATGAGTACATTTAAAGTTGATTTAAAATGAAAATGCTGATACCTGGGGTTAAGCCAAAGCCAGAGGAAATGGTGAACTGCTGGAAGTGGGGTAGAAACTCGATACCACCACAGCGATATGACCGCAGAGTCAGCAACAATCCCAACTGCAGGCAGAGTGCACAGACACAGGAGTGACACGCCCTACAGCATCAGCAGGTGCACCACCAGCACCTACCATTCATGGACCGACCTCAGAATGTCCGTGGAATATGTGTATAGTGCCAAGGACCATAAGCTCCTGGTGGCAGTAGGGAACATGTACCAGAGGAAGCACACATGAGGGGACCGAACATACTGGAAATGCTGTGAGTATGCAGCTGGGGGGTGCTGTGGCCATGTGCTCATGGTGGCAGGGGGCATACCAACATTGACTGGCATGCACAATCATGTGCCAGACACCATGGCCATTGGTGTATGCCAGGTGCGAATAGGGGGCAAGGGATACAGTCAAGAGCAGCCAGAAAATAGTGGAGGCATGTTGCTCGGGGGTCAGCGAGGTCATGGGGAGTAGCCTACTGCCAGTACCTCTCCTAAAGCATTACACACAGCGGGTCAGGAGAAGCAACAGGAGAGCCCTCATTGACCCAAGAACACTAGCCGACCTGTCCATCCCAGAGGAGTATCGCCGGACCCATGGAGGTGAGCCCTTCCTACTGCATTACTCAGGGCAGGAGGAGGGAGGTGACGCTGAGTACAGGTTCCTGCTATTTAGTACCAGTAGGAACCTGGAATTCCTGGTCCACAGCCCTACCTGGCTCAGGGACAGCACATTCCAGTGCTGCCCATGGCTGTTCACACAGCTCTACACTCTGCACGGTGTGGACAGGGCCACAGTGTTGCCCGCCATGTACGTCCTTATGTCTAAGAGGATGGTAGTTGCATACACAGTGGTCTTTGAAAAGATGGCCGAGCTGTGCCCAGTGAGAAGCCCCTGTCACATGCTCAACTTTGAACTGGCAGGATACGGGGTTGTCAAGGCAGTGCGGCCTCAGATGGAGGTGCACGGGTGTTTTTTTTCACCTGTGCCAGCGCGTGTGACAGCAAATACAGCAGCATGGAGATCCGGCGCACAGATACAGCAATGATGATGTGTACGCCATGCATCTCAGAATGCTGCCCCCTCTCCTTCATGCCCCTGGTTGATGTGTGCAGAGTGTAGGAGGAGCTCCATGGGTGGGAGTATTTCAGGGAGCATGAAGAAGAACTGGCCTCCGTCCTGGACTATGTCGAGGATACCTGGCTGTGCAGGCCTGTGTGCAGTGGCCACCGCTGCAAGCCACTGTTCCCCATCACTGTGTGGAACTGCCATGCCACAGTCCCGGAAGGGAGCTGCACACCAGCAATGCCATAGATGGCTGGCACAGGGTGTTCAGTGCCATGTTGGGTGTGGCACACCCCTCCATTTGATGGTTCCTGGATGTCCTGCATGGGGAACAGAGGCTGACAGAGGTGAAGCTGCAGTGGGCATTGTCTGGCCAGGTCATGGGGCACACCCAGCGGCAGTGGAGAGAGAGAGAGAGAGTGCCCAGTGGATCATGGACCTAGTCACCCACTATGGCACGTGGAGCCCCAGGGACTACTTGATGGGTCTAACCCTAAATATTAGCCTGCAGCTATGTGTCCCAGGGTGCATTGGGGGGGTGAGGTGCATTGCCTGTGCCTTCCATGTGGCCACACTATTTGCCCTGTTGTCTGTCCTGTTGGGGCCCTGTTCTAGTTGCTTGACAGCATACCCCTCCACTGGTCCTGTAGCCACCATTGCTGTGCATGGCATCTCACCACTCACCTGCTCCATTGAGGCCACCCTCCCTGTTGTGCCCCTGCTGTGTGGTAGTCTTGCCTCGCTCCCCTTCCCTCTGTCATCTGGGTCACACCCACCCCCTGTCATGCACTGCAGCTGATCGTCGGTGTGTTCGTGTCCATGAGAGCTCACCATCATGTCTTCCGTAGTGCTGTCTGCTGGTGCCAGGTTGTTCTGTGGCCATTCATGTGTCTGGCCATCAGGGTACATGCAGTGGTGGCTGCGGCGGTGCTTCAGGTGTCAGGATCCTCAGCATTGAGCTTCCTTGCATTGTTTCACTGGTGTTGCTGTGGGGGATGTCAGCAGGATTGCTGCCGCTGTCCTGTGGTGCTACCGAACTACTGAGATCCAGAGTCACAGAATAGGTTAAATTCATGAAGTTGATGAACTGTGTCCTGCACATATATAAGATGTAAAATCCTTTAGTCTGTATGTTTCCTTTATTCTTCAAAGTGGTTGTTGAATAGCCTGCAGAGGCAAGTGCAGTTCCTTTAGGAGCAGATCAGATGAAAATGTGGATTCAGTGCAGGCACTGAGTTTGCCAGACTTAGTTGCTGGACTTATTTTTGCTTAAGATGGCTTCCAAAAAGTTGATTTAAAATGAAAATGCTGATGTTTTTCAGAAATTTAGTTCAGGAGACTTTCACAGATGTTATGTGCAAGAATGGTGTAGTTACTCCAAGCAGAAAAACATGTAAATCCACAAAAACTAACCTACGGACACAGACAAACACAGACAGCCACCCACACAGACTTAGGAAGCAGAGACTCTGAGATTGTGGGTTATGGAATAAATAAGTCTGGAAATTAGTAATTTTACTTCTGAGGATTACAATCATTATCTATACCTTTATGATGTAATATTGTTGTGGTTATCCATTAGTTTTCAATAATGAGCAGCAACGAGTTGGATGCAGATATTCTTGAGGGGGTCTTTTGTAAAAAATGAACACTGCTTTATTTTGGGACCTCATTGGTCAGGAGCCCATTACATTGCACAACATAGAGGATGATGTATGGGTCTCAATTGGTAACCTACTTGTTAACTGTCGAGAGGTTGCCATGGCGATCAGCTCTCGAGGTTTATGTCGCCATGGCAACTTCGAGGCCATTAACAAGTTGGTCACCAATCGGGACCCCATACTTTATATTTTATAATTTATGCTGCCATAAAAAATGAAGAAAAGAAGCTGGTACCTTAACTGAATTTATGCCACCGCAGGTCAAATTCTCACTGCCGCAGCCATTTCGGGGAATCACTCGCTTCGTCTACTGAGCATGCGCAGATCTATCCTGGTTGTTATACCAGTGATGTGACGTACCTTCAATGGGTTAACAACAAAGTGACATCACATTGATGGCATAACAACCATGGGAAAAGATAGATTTTGGTAGATAACAACGTTCTACCTTACATTATATTAATATAGAACATACCCCTGCTGCATATCATCATTGGGGTGCCTTAAAGAGCTAGTATACTGCTTTGAATTAATAGTAATTGTGAGATGCAGCCAGCTATCACTTCCAGTATTGGAAGTATTTTTTTATTTTCTGTTTGCTAATTAGAAGGTTTTCCACCTTGCAGTACTGGGGTGATTTGTGGAGCAGCACTCTGTCTGGAGGAAAAAAAAGTCTGTTCTGTTCTTCCCACTACATCATCAGAAATGAGACCAAACACCTTAAGGCACCACAATCCTTGCAGCCTGAGCAATGACTTTCACAAGCTACCAATCAAAATGCAGGAAATTGCAACATCATTAGTAACCAGGGAGAGCCAGTACCTGCTACTTCAAGTGAAAGTGAAACCTGGCAGTGAGAAAGGGTTCTCATTGGTTACCAGTGATGTCATAGTCAGTGTGGTTTCAGTGTTGATGTAGTGGGAGGAACAGAATTGACTTTTGTTATCCCTCCAGACAGAGTGCTGCACCACACATCATCCCAGTACTGCCAGGTGGAAAATCTTCTAGTTAGCAAACAGAAAAGAATAAACACTTGAGATATAAGAAGTGATGGCTGACTACATCTGAAAGTTACAATTAATTGTAGGCAGTTTCCAGGCAGCACACTAGCTCTTTAAATGAGTTCCAGGTTCAAAATGTTACTATACACCCATTTTTTTAATTTTTTATTTATTAAAAGTTGGTAACTGGGAGAGGCACACTGAGCCTAGACTTGATTCCAGGTGTGACCCAGGGGAGAGGGAAAAGGGAGTACAAAAATCAGATACGAGCTGCAATAAGTAGACAATGAATTAACATCAACTACATTATATGGGTACAATTCTAGATCAGATAACAAAGCAGTCGACTGTGCAGTAGGTACGAAGTCAGTATACAGAACAGTCAAGTACACAAACAGTCAAACAGACATAGTCTCTTTACAGGAACAGGAGTCAGGTGAGTCTGGTTTCAATGCAGGTACACAAGACAAGGTACAGATAAAGCATAAAGCAATCAAGGACACTGTGAAGAGAACAGTGATCAACAGAATAGGCAGGGAGGTGCAAGTGCAATATGCAGGTGTTTGATATAGTGAAACAGCTAGGTTTACCTGTAGGTTTTCACATACAGAGTGTCACAGTAAAGTGAAAAATTGCAGGTCAGCAGGAAGGTACTATCTGAGGTGTATAAGTCAGAAGGGTTGATGTTTTAGGACTTGGGGGCTGTAGAGTACTGGTAGTGGGGTTAGTCAGGAAGCAGTGCAAAGGTGGTGAGTGATGGAGGTTTTTTTAAAGAGACTGAATATAACATAGGCAGTATATGGAGTGAGGAGGAGAGGGAGTTCCACAAATTCGGGAAGTGGTAGGAGAAGGCAGCCTTTCCTGAGTTAGAGTGAGGTCGAGGTAAGGTGAAGGAGCAGGGGTCCCACATGCATGTACTGTAGGAAGAGTGAGAGGATGGGGATAAAAGGGGGGTGATGTAGGTAGGGAGGGAGTGTGACAAACCAGTACTTAGCAGAGATTTTATTTATTTATTTATTTGTGTATGTATTTACTTATTTTGTCTTGGATTACAATACCTCTGAGCAGGTAAATGCTCTTTTACAAAGGTTCCACATCATAAGGGTGGCAATATATACAGTGGGAGTTTAAGATTATCAAGATGGCACATTACACACAGAAGATGACAGCATTCAAAAACAATGTGATGAGGTAACAGAGAGGATTTATTTTAACACAGGAAATTAAACAAGTCAGACGAGCAGCCTAGATTGGCATTGTCAGGTTAAAACTGGGGTGTGCTTGTGCCAGAGGGGAGAAGGTAAAAAAGCAAGGGGGTAAGGTGGGACAGATGGGAAACAAGGGGAAGTGCTAGATCATGAGGGGCAGTTGGAACTCCAAGATGAAGTAGGACCCTAGCGGTAGGAGTGGGAAAGGCAATTAAACTAGTAGATAACAGTCCATAGTCAGAAGTCAGGGAGGAGATTCAGATCTTTAGGACTTCCGGTGCAGCGCTCGAGACAGTGTCGGCTTAACTGCTCGGCTCCACATTCCCCCAAGCTAAATTTGCTCATCTAGCCCTCGGAGAGCCTTGAAAACTTACATTATCCGATAGCTTACTAATATCTAGCAACAGATCTAAAGGAGGAAACAATTGCTTTCACTTACTTGCATCAGAATCAGAGCCTTCTGACCGCAAACTGTCTGAAGGGGAAACCTCACAAACCGCAGCCCAGAAACCCGGTGCACAAAGTAAAGCCTTGAACTATAAAAATAGAAAGCCACCCAATATAGATCAGAAGCTTGACAAAATACTGGCAGAAATCTTTGATTTGAAAACAGACTTCTCTACTTTTAAACAAAAACAAGAGACTATGCAAAAAGACATAGCAGATACCTGTTCTAGGGTATCAGAACTTGAGAAAACCATCCAGTAACAAGGTGAGACGGTGACTCTTATGCACACCACGTTGCAGCAAATTGCCACTGTCTGTCACCTTACAATGGAGAGGCAAGAAGACGCTGAGAATCGCCATCATCAACGTAACCTCAGGGTATATGGTATCCCATAGAACAGCGAGGGACAAGATTTGGAGGGGTTTATCACCACAGTACTTCCTACTTCTCTCACACTGGATTTGAGTCTAGACTTGGAAATTGAATGCACACATAGAGCGCTAGGTCCAAAGCCTTCCCAGCCTAACGCTCGGCCATGTTCTATTATTATAAGGTTCCTATGCTACAGTACCAATGAGTTTATTCTGAGAAAAGTTTGGTCTATGGGAAAAGTGACATACGGAATGGAGCAGATTTTTCTAGATAATGATTATGTGCCCACAACAATGCAGAGAAGGAGGAGTGCCTATATTCCCCTGTTCCCCCTACTCTGCCAAAAACAGCTGAAATTCAGGACTCCCTACCCCAGCAGACTGATTGTTCAGTATCCATCAGGGCAGGTGGCCTACAATACAGTGAAGGAGGCGATCCAGGACTTTTCTATCAGAGGATTTCCACTTCCATCTAGTGCCCCTAATCCCCGGCAGACTCAGTGGGAAGATCACCCATCCAGAGTGGGCCAGCAAGGGAAACAGATTCAGTAGGAGGCCCTCGTCACCATTAAGCAGCTCTTAGCCCAATTTATCAGACAGGACAGTTGAGAGGCCTTAGAAAGTGATTTGGGACAGAGTGGTGAGTGATTCCTGGCTCCCTAACTTTCACACTGTCCCCTGCAGGGGTGTACAAGGGTCAGGTAGGGGTCTGTAAGCACCCAATGGGGTGGAAGGCCAGACTGGATTCACTGAGGTGGCGATTTAATGATAACAGCTCATATTTCCTGCAACTGCCAGGGAATGGGGAGGGGAGAAGGCTCCCAATCCTGGGGCCGCCCAGGGACTCAAAGAGGGGGAGGGCTGACCCAAGACTGCAGGCCACTGAGCTCTGCCTGGGGATCACAGTAACATGGACTCCCAGCTAATGATAACTCTTACCCTGGCTGATGCACATAACTCAGAGTGGCACCAGGGGAGGTCGAGATTTGTTGGGGAGGCTGCCGAACACCAGACCGCTGAACAAAAATTTAAAATACTTGGTCCCTGTCAGGTGACTCAGAGGCTAACACCCCTGAGCCCCCGGAAAACACATGAAATTTGACTAAGGATAGCTGGTGGATTCCGGCAGAACTTGCCTCTCTCTGAACTTTTCACCTACTCATCCCTCATAAGACGGTATGACCTCCTGGATTCTGACTGCTTATGGCTCTGATGGTTTGGATTGAATGGGAGCTGGGGCAGAGAAGAGGCATATGGAGTTCAAGATGGATTGATTCCCTGGGCCTGGGGCTTGGTGGTTGGGATTGCCACCCCCTACTGGCAACATTTTGAGAACTAGCTGAGATGGAAGGTCATGGATAGAGTCTCTGGGGGTCCTGCGGGGGGTCCTGCTCCCAAAAATACAAGAGCCACATTGGCTCTTTTTCAAAGCCTCTTGGAGAGACCTGGGGTCTCCCATGTTTGGGGGCCAGTCCCTATACCCGACTGGAGTTCCTCTCTTGCAGGGAGGGGGGCAGTCAGTATCACCACCTCAAATCACCAAAATCCGGAAGTATATAAGCTCTGGCATTGAAGGGACTTACTTTAACTAATACAAAACAATCATGGTTTGAAATGGAACATGGAACAGTTCCTCCTCTGGCATAGGTCAACTGGCTCTTTCGCTTCTCAGATTAGGAGGAGTTCTCAGAGGACATATGCGAGTTGTGGGAGATTTTTGATCATTTAAGCTCCTGATAATGTGGACAACTATCACTTAAGAGAGGGATTTGTTAATAAATTAGGCTCCGACTAACAAGATCCCCCCAAATATTGCAGATGGAATTAGCTTGGAGGAAGGAGTTATAAGAGATTCGTGACCTAAGAGCAATGCACAGTTATTCCCCCCAACCCTATACTTACCTATTAACCCAGTTATTTTGCTTCAGACTTATCATTTTCCCCCACACTTTCCCTTCTTATTCCTTACCTCAATTTAGGGGCCAGAGCATCCCCAGGGGTAGTCCTTCTACTTGGAGTATGTGGTTCCCTGCTAGGTGGGATTATTCCCTGCCTCCCTCTCCTCAAGGGTTTGAGGAGCAGAACTTGGAAGTTGAGTTACCCAACCCACTGTACATAGTTTTAGCCATCACAGTCTCAGTTAGACCCTGTTGGTCATGTCTACCTTTAGGTTACAGACCAAGGTTTTATTAAAAAAAAGAGACAGGCTCAGGGGTTTAAATTTTTTAATCAAGTTGCATGGAAAGTAACTAATTACATAAGCTCCATACATTGTGATGGAATGCAAGGTGGGTGGACAGCAAGGAGGAGGCTCTTTTCAGTCAACACAATTTATTTATACGATGATGGGATCCCCTTTTAAAATAATTTCTCATAATGTAAATGGGCTAAATGGGCCAATTAACAGGTATCGGACCCTTAAAGCGCTGAGGTAAAGGAAACCTGACCTCATGTTGCTACAGGAAACTCATCTTGATACTACTAAACATCAAAAACTATTATAATTTGGGTTTTCCCAAGTGATAGAATCCTCATATAGGAGAGGTAATCAACGTGGGACAATCATACTTATCCCTAAGTCTTCTCCCTTCATATTAATGGATCAATATACTGACCCAGAAGGAAGATTAGCTATAGCAATTGACACAGTCCAGGGTCAAATGCTCACTATATGTAGTACATATATCCCACCTCAAACTGATGCATTGACAATACAGAGATTACTAGACTACATACTTACTAGGGAGCAAGGAGTTTTAGTGATGGGTGGAGACTTCAATTGCCTTATAAATCCTTCCCTGGATGCTTCAGCAGCTTGATCATCAAAGCAGACCATGGGACAGAGACATCTCAGATGTCTGCTGAAAGATGTAGGCCTGGTCGATACCTGGCATCAGCTAAACCCCTCTATGAGAAAATTCACATACTATTCAGCGGCCCATAATCATTACTCTCAGCTGGACTACCTATATATCAGCCAGGAACTCAAATCTTCAATCCATAGGGCAGACATAAAAAATATCCACCTATCAAATCATGCCCCATTGGAACTTGAGTTACATATAATCCAGGAGAGGAAATCCACACAGTGGAGATTCAACCTCTCACTGTTAAGAGATCCTTAATTTAGAGAATTGCTGCAGAATAAAATCCCTGAAATTATAGGTGATAACATGTCCCCCCATACCCCTCCCCAAATATTATGGGATACTATTAAAGTGGTCCTTCATGGATATATAATTGCCTATGCATCCCATAAAAGAAAACAGTGGGACCTTAAACTATCTGATCTCCAACAGAAACTGCAAACTTTACAGGAAATGCATATGGGAGGAGACCAGAGTGTCCAAACTCAACTAAACCAAACTAAAGAGGAAATTCAATCCTTGTTGACAGATAAAACAGAGCAAGCTCTCCAATGGTTCTGCCAAAAATATTATGAAGTGGGGGTGCCAAAGCCTCTCGACTACTGTCCTACAGATTGCTTAGGCAGATTCATCAGATTATGATCAATAAAATAAAAGACCCCAAAACCAATCAGCAAAAATATAGTTCTCAACAAATACTAGCAGTATTTCAGGCATATTACCAATCCTTATATCCTAACGCTTCCCCTCCACCTACCCTGCAAATCACCCAATTTCTAGCACAGATCCGACTCCCTTTTCTAACCCAAACTCAAAGAGACTACATAATATCCCTGATAACATCAGCAGAATTACATTGCACTATTAAAAATTTGAAAAACGGGAACAGCCCAGGCCCAGACAGCTGTGGAGACGAATTTTATAAAGCTACATGTTATCTAATTCATACCCAATTATTGGAGTCTTTCCAGGCAAGCCATAATACTACATCTACTCCACCTTAATGGTGGCAGGAAACAATTTCAGCTATTTTGAAACCTCACAGACCCCCTCATTTATGTGATTCATATCGTCCAATTTCTGTCCTGAACCAAAATTATAAAATTTATACTAGCATTTTGGCCCACAGATTAGATAATATACTCCCTGGTATCATACACCATGATCATTCTGGCTTCATTAAACACAGACAGACCAAAGACAATATTTAACGCACACTTTTTCTCATCAGCCACTCTTTACACGCAAAATCCCCACACCTGTTACTAAGTCTCAACACTCAAAAAGCATTTGACCATGTCTCATGGGAGTTTTTACTCCCTATTTTAGACAAATTTGAATTTCCGGAGGGATTCTTAGATACAGTTAAAGGAATTTATACTTCCCCTGAGGCTGTAGTTGAAATTAACGGCTCCCATTTGGAAAGATTCCCCTTACAACAAGGAACCCAAAAGGGTTGCCCGTTATCACCATACTTATTTGCTTTATATGTAGAACCCATTGCCCAGTTCCTTAGACAGCAAGTAGATCTGACAGGTTGTATTATAAAGGGCACCCATCTTGAGTTGGCATATTATGCAGACGATCTGCTCTTATACATTACCAACCCTGAATCTTCGTTAGATACAATAACTAGAATCTTACTGATCATTGAACACCTTTGGGGCTATAAGATTAATCATGATAAATCCGAAGTGCTAGCTATAAATTATGTTCCCTAACCAGGCATTATGTAGAAATTCCCCCTAAAATGGAATAGACCCTATCTAACATACCTTGGTATCAAGATCTCAACTTGTCCCTCTTCCTCATTAAACTTAAACTATGACCCGGTTTTCCAGGAGATCCAGATGGATCTTCACAGGTGGTCTCAGCTACCCCTATCAATACTACCTAGGGTACAGTCCGTACAGATGAATGTCTTACCTCAGTTTCTGTACATTATGTAAAATATCCCATTACCTCCCCATCATAATGATATACTTAAATGGATATAAGCTATAAACAAATTTCTTTGGAATAATAAAAAACCCTGAGTGGTGTTGTCGAGGCTCTAACTGCCAAAATGGGGAGGGGGGTCTGGCTCTCCCAGACTTAAACCAGTGCCTAGTGGCAACAGTCTTATCCCATATGGCCAAATGTCTTCTCCCTACAAATCAGTCCCCAATCTGGATGATGTTGGAAAGAACTTTATCAGACATACCCTTCTGTAGTGATCAAATTTACTATCCCATGCCTCCAAAGGGGAGCAGATTGGTCACCTGTATTTACTAAAGCTATTCTTCAGCATTGGAGATGGCTTCTTAAAATTAGAGAATACCGTCCCCTGGCCAAGTGGCTGGCGATCCTAACCAGATACCCTAGATTTTTTGCCAGGTGGTCTTGACCATACTTTTCATTCATGGTGAGAGAGAGGTCTAGATCATTCTTTCGAATTTTACCAAAATGGTGTCTTCAAAACATTTCAGTAACTACAGGGGGAGTATTTACTACCCCATCAAGACTTTTTCAGATACCAACAAATTAGACATTATTTAACATCTGAATTAGGTCCCCCTACCACAGACCCACAAACATTCCCTATAATCTCCCTGTTACCTCAACTGACCTCTCTTGAAACTCAGCAACACCTCATCTCTCACTTTTACAAAGCACTACAACCGATCTCAAATCAAGCCATCAAACTTACTCAAACACAATGGGAACATGAGCTAGGTATACCCTTGGCAATGTGGATTGGTTGAGAATATGGCAAATTCAACACAAAACTACCTGTTCTTACACATGGTGGGAATATTCTTGGAAAATAGTACCCTGCTTTTTCAGAACCCCTCAGATTACTGCGAAATTTGTGTTGGGGGGGGACTCCTCATGTTGGAGGGGCTGCAGACTAAGCCCTGCCACTCACACACATTTTATGGTCATGTGCAGCCCTCTCTGACTATTGGAACTCGGTCAACCAGCAGGTGAAAGAGCTGTTCCCATCTCTAGGAGACATCACCCCACAAACAGTCCTTCTACTCCATTACCTGAGAAATTTTCGGGACAAACATTCGAGTTACCTATTAAATATTTTTACTCTGGACAGCTCAAAATGTAATAACCAGATTATGGTTAACCTTTGATCTTCCCCTTATTTCCAGTTGGGAAAATCTTTTCTTTGAATTATATAAAGTGGAAAACATGACAGCCCATTTACAAAATACTACACCATTACTACTCAACAGATGGACTAGATGGTTCCATCACATGTCCAACCGTCATCCAGAATTTGTCCCATAAACACAGGGTGAGAAACACAGGGAATGAAGTAGGCTTTGAATATTTGATACTTTATAGGACATACTGTGCCTATCAGACCTCCCCCCCCCACTCAGATAGTTGATCCAGAGGGAAATATTTTTTTTTCAAATCCAGAAATGATTTGAACCAAAAGGCCAGGTCTCATGTCTTTACAGGGATTCATAGTTGCAATAGAGCCTCCTCCCTGCTACCATTGGAGCAATGTATATACACTCTATATGAAAATGCCTACTACTAATACACTTAATCCACACTTTTAAAACTTGCCGAATTTAAAATGCTAATAGATTGTAGTACAATGGTATGTACTCTTCTTGTGCAATGGAAAAATGTACTTTATTTATGTCCTGATGTCTCACATCTTTTAATAAAAGGAAAGTTTAAAAAACAAAGTCAGGGAGGACAGGGAGCATGTACCTGGTGCAGTCACAGCAACTTTTCTTCAGCAAGTGTTGTCATAGCTGGATTTTGAAAGGATCCAGTCTTGGTGTGGTGGCAAGATCAGGGCCGAGGTTACTGAGCCAGAGTGGAGCCTGGTATGAGTATAAACACTGTCCTTGGGAAGTTCTGCATCTGGGTACAATGAGAAGCTGATGGTCAGAGTTTCTGGTATGATGCAAACCTAGAAAACAGCTTATTAGGTTTGCAACTCCAGCTGGTTCAAGGCCAAGAAGTGTTTTTTTGGCTAATAGGCAAGTTTAATAGTGAATGTGATCATTAAGTTGTAGCCACCCAGCTTGTTCATAAAGATCACAGGTGTGCATTAGTTGGTAGGAACCGGTAAGTAGTCTACAGGCCTTGTTGAGTGTGACAGCTATCCTACGTAGGGAGGTAGGAGCTGGAGAGCTGTAAATAACCAGTCCATAGTCAATAATAGAAACAACTGAGCTATGAATTGCAGTTCGTAGGGCTTCCGGAGTCAGGCATTGCTTGTGTCAGTGTAGGAGCCCAAATCTTATACTGACTGATTTGGCTACACTCTCTTTGTACTTTGTGTAGGACAGAGAGCAGTCCAGTGTTACCCCCAGGTATTTAAAGGAGTAGTCGACCCAAAACTTGCAAGAAACATATGTTGTGCAGAGTGTTTGGATTTGTATGTTAAGTTGTTGTGTGTCCTTCCCTCTGTCTGCTGTTAAGAGTTTTTCCTAAATTAGTCTACTAGCTTATGACCCCTGGAGATCTCCATCTGAGACAGCTTAATTGTATTTCTTTGTCCTAGAATGCACCTTGTCTCATGGGACAGTGACATAGCAGAGACCATAAATCAGGCAGAAAGCACTGCTTTACAATCAGTTCACAACAGTAGAGATGGCTATATTTTAAAATCTACAGAATTCAGTTTAGTGACTACCCTGATTGTAAAGGTCTTACTGTCCTGAAGAACTTTGCTGCTGGTAATTTTTGTACAGCTTGTAAAGCTTCCAAGATATTTAGTTTGTTTGGCATGTATGTGCTGAATGTTGGATCTCTGCTACATCACAGTCACATGAGACAAGATGCACTGTGGGAACAAGGAATACAATTAAGCTGTCTCAGACAAAGATTCCTAGGGGTCATAAAACTAGCAGAACGCTAGCAGGCTAATTTAGGAAAAACTCCTAATAGCAGTCAGAGGGAAGGAAACACTAGAACTGCACATACAAATTAAAACACTCTGCACAACATATATGTTTTGCAAGTTTTGGGTGGACTACTCCTTTAAAGGGCTCCACTTGATCAAGTGGCAATCCAGCACCGTTACTGATATTGAGTTGTTGAGATTTGTGCTTGCTTCTAGCTCCACTAAAAAGCATCACCATTGTCTTTTTGTAGTTCAGCACCAGTTTGTGTGCTCTGAACCAGTCCTCGACTTGTTCAAAAGCAAGCTGTAGCTGAGTTTTGAGGCTAAGAGGGTCCTGATGGGTAGTGTAGATGACAGCATCCTCTGCATAGAGGAGTATCTGTTGATTGCAGGATCAGGGCAGCTCATTTAAGAAGATGCTAAAGAGGAGGGGTCCTAGTATTGATCCCTGGGGTACCCCACAGTGAACTGGTAGGTGCTCAGATGTGGTGTTTCCAATCTTTACCTGCTGGGAGCGATCAGCCAAGTAGTTTTTGAACCAGTTTGTGGCACTCTTAGAGAGACCTACTGAGGAGAGTTGTTGTGGTAGTAGTGGGTGATTGACTGTGTGTTGAACGTCTTAGTTAGATTAATAAAGGCTGTGCCTATGAGGTTACCTTGGTCAAGTGTGTTCTGTGTGCAACTAGTGAATTCCAATAGAGCAGTGGTGGTACTGTACCCTTTTCAAAATCCATGCTGTTCCAGGCACTGGACACTGTATTGATCAAGGTAGTCCACCAGCTGATCTGCGACTGTGCACTTCAGCACTTGTGACAGGGGAGGAAGGATAGAAATAGGCCTATAGTTTGCATGCAGTGCCTTGTCACCACTTGTATGTACAGGAGTCACCAGGGCTGACATCCAAGCTTGGGGGAATTGAGCCAGTTGCTGGAATAGGTTCAGTAGCTTACTAATGGGAACTAGAATCTCTTCAAGTGTAAGGGAGATACATTTAAGGTCGAGAGTGTCACCACTTTTCCTTGATTTCCCAAGTACCTTGCAAATGCACTTTCATGCTTGACTGTGGGTGACTGCTTTGAAATAGAAAGTGGGGGGGGTTGATTGACTGGGCTCTGAGCATCGACCTCTGATGGGATTCCTCAAAAAAAATGTTGTGGGAGTACAGTACTCAAGTCAGTAAACGCTTTGTTAAACGTATTGACAATAGTCACTGGATCAAGCGTAGGAGCACCGTTAATGTTGAGTATGCACGTTGTCTCTTTTTTGTCTTTCCCAGTAACATCCTTTAAGTTGTTCCAGATGTTCTTGTATTTGCTGTTGTGCAATGCTTCCCAAAAGTAGTTATTTTTAACAGAGCGAATGGCACAGGTGCAGTCATTCCGTAGCCTTCTATAATTCTGGAGGTCAGATTGCTTACCTGAGTTTTTTGGCCCGAGCCATGAGTGGTCCCTGTTTTTTATGCACCTGATTAGTTCAGGTATAATCCAAGGGCTGCTTCTTCTTCTGATCTTTGTCCTCTGTACCGGAGCATGACAGTCATAGGCAGCATTGAATTGGTTGATGAAGTGCTCAAGTGCTATGTCTGCAACTTCCACTTTATCAACAAGGCTTCAGTGGACATTGCGGAGCTGCTGTTTAAGGTGTTCATGGTGTCCCCGCTTAAGTCTTCTGCTGGTAATTGTAAGGGGAAGGGTGTGTTAAATTTGTTGGTCCAGTCACAGGTGATTGGGGAGTGGTCGCTGAGTGAGTCTGGGAGGACGGTCACATTAGAGATTCGCTCATGGTGGTTTGTGAGGATCCAGTCAAGTAGCGTGCTAGTTCCAGCTTTATAATTAGTTTTGGTGGGTGAGTCAACGAGTTACATAGAAACATAGAATCTGATGGCAGATATGGACCACTTGGCCCACCTAGTCTGCCCATATCCCTACCTACCAGGTAAGCTGAAGATCCTAGTTAACCAACAGCCTACTTCCTCCTACCCCTCACTACAATTGCCTTATGTCTGTCTCATGTATTCTTGATTTCCCCCATTGCTTTTGACTCTGCGACCTCCTCAGGAAGGCCATTCCATGCATCTACAACCCTCTCTGTGAAGAAATACTTCCTCACATTACCTCTGAGCCGTCGCCCCTCTATCTTCAAATTGTGCCCCCTTGTTCTTGCACATCTCTTTTTCTGAAAGATGCTACCTTCTTGGACTTTGTTGATTCTCTTGAGGTATTTGAAAGTTTCTATCATGTCCTCCCTCTCCCTCCTTTCCTCGAGGCTATACATCTTAAGCCCCTTTAGTCTTTCTTCATATGGCTTCTTGTGCAGACTCTGCATCATTTTGGTTGCCCTCCTCTGGACAGCCTCCACCCTGTCTATGTCTTTGTGGAGATGGGGTCTCCAGAGCTGTACACAGTACTCCAGATGTGGTCTTACCAACTGTCTGTACAGAGGGCCAACAACTTCCTGTTTTCTACTGGTGATGCCTCTCCCTATGCATCCCAGTATCCCTCCAGGTCTGCTTATGGCCTTCTCACATTGCTGGCCCACCTTTAGGTCATCTGATATGACTACTCCTAGGTCTCTTTCTATTTTTGTTGTTGCCAGTATCTCACCCCCCATTGTGTACTCTTCCCCTGGGTTTTTGTTTCCCAGGTACATTACTTTGCACTTCTTTGCATTGAATCTAAGCTGCCATACTTCTGACCATTCCTCCAACCGTGCCAAGTCCCTTTTCATCCTTTCCACCCCACCTTGTGTATCAACCCTGTTGCAGATCTTTGTGTCATCTACAAAGAGACATACTTTCCCTTCCGGTCCCTCTGCAATGTCACTTATAAAGACACTAAAAAAGGACTGGTCCCAGTACTGGACCCTGCGGTACCCCACTAGTAACCCTCCTTTCTTCATTGTGGACTCCATTTACCATTACCCACTGTGTCCTGTTGTCCAGCCAGTGTTTTACCCAGGCTACCACCCTAGGACCCACTCCCAGGCTGGCTAATTTGTTTATTAATCTTTTGTGCGGGACTGTGTCAAATACCTTGCTAAAGTCTAGGTAGGCCATGTTCACAGCCCCTCCCTGGTCTACTGCTTTGGTCACCCAGTTAAAGAAATCAATTAGATTTGTCTGACATGACCTTCCCACTGTGAATCCATGCTGTCTTGGGTCCTGTGCCCCACTGGCCTCTAGGTACTCAACAATTCTTTCCTTCAGAGGTGATTCCATCATTTTCCCTACCACTGAGGTCAAACTGACAGTCCGTAGTTTCCTGCCTCTGTCTTGCTCCAACTTTTGTGAAGGGGAATCACATCTGCCCTCCTCCAGTCCTCAGGTACTACCCCATCCTCCCATGATTTATTAAAAAGGTTAGTCAATGGTGTTACTAGTTCTTCCCTTAGTTCTTTTAAAATTCAGGGGTGAATCCCATCAGGCCCCATTGCTTTATCCACCTTCAGTTTTAAGAGTTCTTTCAGAACCCTTTCTTCTGTGAAAGAACTAATATCAACCCCCCTATCCAGAGCGCTTCTATTGACCGGATTAGGTATTTCCCTTAACGTTTCCATTATGAATATTGAGCAGAGGTATTCGTTCAGTATCCCTGATTTTTCACTATCGCTCTCTGCCCAACTGCCTTCCTCTTTGTTCAGCCTCAGTACCCCTGTCTTAGTCTTTCTTTGCTCCCTAATGTACCTATAAAAGGTTTTAACCCCCTTCTTAACCAAGTTGGCTATGTTTTCCTCGGTTTGGGCCTTTGCTAGTCTGACTGCCTTACCCGCTTCCTTCTGTGTTAACTTATACTTCCTGTATGCTATCTTTTTTCCCTTCCCTTCCCTGCCACTTCTTTTGAGAACCATAATGTTTTTTTCTTTCATTTTGATTTATTTATTTGCTTCACACAAAGACGTGTTGCCTCTGTGATGGTGGTTTTGATGTTTCCCCATTGTTGCTCCACCCCACCTTCTTGCCTGTTTGCTAGTGCTTATCTGAGGCACTCTCCCATTTTGTCAAAATCAGCCCTGCTGAAGGCCAGTACCTTCACTTTTGTGTGGCTTGACTATGCAGCTAAGTTTATAGTGAATCACACTGTTTGGTGGTCGCTTGTTCCCAGATGGCTACCCACTTCAAGATCAGAGATCCTCTTTCCATCCCCATTTCAGAGTACCAGGTCTAAGATTGCTCTTTCCTGAGTGGGTTCCAAAACTAGCTGTCTGAAGCATGCCCCCATAGGGCATAAAGAATGGCCCTGCTCTTGGATGTCACTGCAGCAAAGGTGCTGCAGTCAACATCTGGCATATTCAGGTCCCCCATCAGCAATATCTCCCCTTTCTCTGCCATCCCAAGGATGCTTCTATCATTTCCTTGTCCATTTCCTCCCACTGAGACGGGGGTCTGTATACAACCCCCGTGTGGACTGTGGTGCCATTTCAAGTCTCTAAGGTGACCCACAGTGCCTCCTCTCCTCCCTGTTTACCTTTTAGTTCTGTTGCTTTTATCCCTTCCCTTATATAGAGAGCTACTCCTCCTCTTCTTCTCTCTGTCTCTTCTGTAGATTGTGTACCTGGTATGTTGACATCCCAGTCATGCTTCTCTGTGTACCATATTTCTGTGACTGCCACAATATCCAGGCATCCCTTTTACATCAAGGCCACCATTTCAGGGAGCTTTTTACCTAGACTATGGGCATTGGTACTCATCGCCCTCCATTTTTTTATGACTTTATTTCTTTTTGCCCCATCCCTGTCCCTACTGCCTTTGTCTTTTTCTCCATTTACCCCTGCCCTTCTCCATATTGACTGCTCTATTTTGGTGTTTACCTCACTAATTACCCTGATTTTTTTGGGAGGGGGCTAGGATTTCTCTTTTCCTCTTCAGTGCCTCCCCCCTTGGCTAGTTTAAATTCTTGCCACTGAAGCATTTAAACCTGTCACCTAGGTTTAAATATTAGATAATTTAATCCCAGAAAGGATGAATACTCACCATCCTTCCAAACACAGGGTATTACAGAAAACTGTGTGCTACCAGACTAAGAATGTTTATATTTTACTAGTTTTACACTTTCATAGCACAAGTAATCTTAACTGTTGTCTTAATCTGTGAATAAGTATGTAGCAGGCACTATGCATTTTCACAGTTGCTCACCACTTTCTTTTTTTAACATGAAATAGTTTTTATTATTTTGTTCAAGGAGGGGGGCATCTGGCACAAAGATGCTAGACTTTAGAGAGGCTGACTTCAAAAAGATGAGTGGAGTGGTGCAAGAGTTCCTGGACAGAATTCAGCCTAATATGGACACAAATCAGAGGTGGGAACTCATTAAGCTAAGGATACTGGAGGCAACAAATTCCAGAAGCAAGTCCCAAATTAAAAAGGCTAGGGTGAAGAAACTTAGCTGGATGAGCAGGGTTGTCATAGATAGGGTGAGAATGAAAAGAGTCACCTATAGGAGATACAGGTAAACTGGGAGGGGGAGGACAGGGAGGAGTACCTGAAGTAAGCAAAGGAGGTGACCAGGGAAGTAAGGGCAACAAAGGCATCAAGGGAGCACAGGCTGGTTAAGGGAATTAAGGAGAGGGAAGACTTCTTCAGGTACATCAGTGAGAAAAGGGGTTGTAAGGATTAAGAAGGAAGGGAAATGGGTACAAAAAGGCAGAAGCTCTTAACAGCTACTTCTCTTTGGTTTTTACTAAAGAGAATGGGGAAAATATCTGAGGTTGGGGGAGGATATGATCAGAGGGGGAAGGGTGAAGGATGGGGAAGTCACAGAAGGTAAAGTGCTAGAAAGGTTAAAGGCACTAATGATGAACAAGGCACCGGGACTGGATGGCATACACCTCAGGATACTGAAAGAGTTGGCAGAGGTTCTGGCCCATTGGCAGACCTATTTAATGCCTCTTGACTTAGGGTGTGTACTTCAGGATTGGAGGATGGCTCATGTGGTTCCACTCCATAAAAGCAGTCCCAAGATGAACCAATGAACTATAGACCAGGGAGTCTCACAGCCATAGTGGGGAAACTGATGGAAATGATCCTGAAGGAGAGGCTGGTGACCCTGCTGGAGATCAGTGGGATGCAGAACAGTCAGCAGCATGTCTTTGTCAAGGGAAGAGCCTGCCAGACCGATCCAGTGGACCACTATGACTGGGTGACCAGGGAAATGGAGAAAGGGCATGCAATGGATGTCCTACACCTGGGCTTCAGTAAGCTATTCAACTTGGTGCCACATCGAAGATTAGCATGTGAGCTAAGGGGCACAGGGAGGGAGCAAAATTGGTGGGATGATTGGAGAACTGGCTGCAGGGATGGTGGCAGAAGGTGGTTGTGGGAGGAGAATTACCATCCCCAAGGGCAGAGATGAGTGAGGCCCCACAGGGGTCAGTGCTGGGGCTAGTGGCATTTGGGGTATTTATTGCAGACATCTTGGTAGGCATAAACAGCAAGATCATTTTTTATTTGCTGCCAGCACCAAAATGGGAGCAGTGATGGATGGCCAAGGGAGTTGGCATGGATTTCAGGAAGATTGAACAAGGCTGGAGAAATGGTCTGACAATGTGCAACTTGATTTCAACACCAAAAAAATGCAAGGTGCTGCATTTCAGGGCAAAGAATCCAAAGAGGAGCTACCATCTGCGACAGTGTAGCTAGCTGTAACTGAGGAGGAGAAAGATCTGGAGGTGCTCATTACAGGAACAATGAACAACTCAGCACAGTGTAAGAAAGCAGCATCAATGGCCAATGAGATGCTGGGTTGTATTGCAAGGGGTATAACCTTTAGGACGAGGAGGTGATTCTATCATTATACAGATCACTGATCAGACCCCACCTGGAGTACTGTGTTCAGTTTTGGTGCCCTTACCTAAGGAGGGACATTATATTCCTGGAAGGGGTGCAACACAGAGAAACAATGATGATCCAGGGTCTGGGAGTTACCATATGAGGCTAGACTGAGGGAGCTGAGCATGTACTCTCTGGAGGAGCGGAGGGATGCGGGATATGATTGAGACCTTTAAGTACATGAGAGGAATAAACAGGGCAGGCACAGAGGGACTGTTCAAGGGGAGGGTGGGGAGAGACACTCGGGGTCATAACATGAGATTGGAAGGTGGAAGGTTTAGGAGGGAACTGAGCAGGCATTTCTTTACAGAAAGAATGATAACAGAGTGGAATGCACTACTGGAAGAGGTTGTGGCCTGTATAATAATAGGATGCTTCAAGAGGGGCTGGGATTGAGCAAAAGGGAGTGTAATGGGAGGGGCGAAGCTGCAGGGTAGGGGTGCTAGCTACAAAATCAAGCAAACTTGAGAGACCAAATGGCCTTTTTCTGCTGGCAGTTTCATATGTTCAGATATGAGAAAAAATATAAAAATGCAAAGTATACAGTCATAGCATAGAAACATAAGACCAAACACCAGTACTGTGCTACCTAGTAAGGCTGTATGACCAGCATCAAAGGATTCAACACTCTGAATGTTGATAATCTCAGAAGTATAACTATATAAACTCAAACACTGAATAACTTTAGTTTATATGTCAATAATCTCGTAAGTATAACTATATCAACTCAGACAGTGAATAACTTTAGTTTATATGTCAATAATCTCGGAAGTATAACTATATCAACTCAGACAGTGAATAACTTTAGTTTACCATGTCAGCATTATATAAAGAACAATCTATGGAGACCAGACATATGTACAGGGAGCACTGGGATGGGGTGCCGATGCACACAGCTGTAAATCTTTTAAATAAACCTGAATCACTCTCCCAACTCAAAAGACAGCTTCCAAACTGTTACAGTTCTGTTAAAACAGTTTTTTTTCCATATTTGCACATGGTAACAGCATAAAGTAACAATGCAAAAAACTTGTTACCATGATGTTCTTACATTTCACCCTGCCCTTAGGGCTTCATCAGAGACAATGTGATGCTCCCACAGTGCCAACCTCAGAGCATAACAGTTAGAGATGTAGCTAATTTAAATTCCACCGGAGAAGTGAATGCGAAGTGGGCACTTTGCATTGCCAGTCCGCTACGCAGAGTGGGCAATACAAAGTGCTCACTCCGCCTTGTCATTACTACTTTGCATTAAGGCAGAATGGCAATGCGAAGTAAGGTGAAGTCATTGTTTTTAATGGACCTCGCAGTCCTCATTATGATTCTAAGTGACCCACTTGATGTTTCAGATTTGGCAGCCCCCCACACATCACATGGCTTACAGTACTGTAAGTCACATGCTCTTTAGCTAGGCAGGAAGAAAGTGAGTCATACAAGCAGACACTTTTACTTTCTCCTGTGCAGATGGAGAGAGAGTAGTGTGTTTTGTGACTGCTGATACTTTGAGATCAGAGAGGAGGAGATTGAAACTTTGATTTAGACCCAACAGCTTTATTAAAGCTACATTTTTTTTGTGTTTTCTGTACTCTTTTTTATTTAATTTGCTCTTTCTTTAAATTTTATTTTTTTTACAGGCTTAAAATACATCCAAGTAACTATTAAAAAAAAATTAATGTTGTGATTCGTGACGTGATCGTAAATCATGATTTGTGGCTGCATTTGTGACCGTGGTGATGACAAAATGTGAATGCCTACAGCTGTACTTCCCCGGGCCCCCCCCAATGAGGTGTGACACAAAACTCTCCAACTTAAAAACACTCATTAATAAGTACAATGGTAGGGTGGTGAAGCATGGAGAGATACTACAAAACAGGCTTAAAATACATCCAAGTAACTATTAAAACCAAGCATTTGTCAATGCCGAATGTTTGCCTTCTGGCATTGGCAGTGGTAGTGTAGAAGTTACAGAGCTGCGTAATAGGAATGGCAGTGAAATATTGAACTAAAGCCAACCCCACCACCACCCTGCAGAGAGTGATAGGCATTGGGGTGTGCCTTTGGGTCATCAGGCATAACGACCACGCCATTTCACCACACCCCACCCTGCAGACACTGACAAGTGTCACGGTGTTCCTTGGGGTCTTTGGCCCTTATGCACACCCCATTCCATTAGGAAATACAGTGAGATGGGTGCGATATAGGAGAATGGGGTGAACATTGGGGCTGTAGAGTCCAAGGCATACCTCGATGCCTCTCACTGGCTGCAGGGTGTGGAATGGTATGAGCATTACAGGCAAGAATCCCAAGTCACAACCCTGATGCCTGTCATTCTCTACAGGGTGGGGCGTTATGGTTGGAAACCCTAATACCTCAGGCATTCGTTGGTATTTTCACTCCAAATGTTCAACATGTTTTTTTTCTGACCCCACCTCATGAACAGGGGGAATATCAGTTTGCTAGCCGAAATCTGCTTATGCACAGCGACTACGGCATTTAGCACCACTGGTGCAAAAACATTCCGAACAGGATGTAAAAAAATGACAGCTGTACTGTTCATGGGGAGGAGTAAAAAATGGCAATGTTGCAAATCTGCAGTAAAAATATTTAAAAAAAAGGTGAACTCATGAGCGTACATAGAAACTGTGCAACGTACACCTGTAATATAATCAGGTTGGGGATTTGTTTTACAGCAGATTGTCAACCCAGGCTTTGGTGCCTCCAATCATGAACAGTGTCACTGTGGTTTTCTTTATCTGTCCCGAACAATGATTTCCCACAGCGACCACACATCTCTGTGCTGAAAGTGTGAAAACACACTTTGGCCATGTTGTGAAAAATGACAGCTGTACTGTAAATAAGGAAGTGTGGAAAAATGCCACAGGTGAAAATCTGGACTTAAAATATTACAAAGGCATGAACTTACGAGGGTGCGTGGAAACTGTGCAATGCTCACTTGTAACACAGTCATTTTATGAACTTTTGTCATCAAATTTTCAACATAACCATTTTAAGACCTCTGCTCATGAACAGTGTAACTGTGATTTTCTTAATCTGTCCCAAACATTGCTTTCACACACCAACAGCACCCTTGTGCGCTACATGTGCGAAAACACATTTTGGGTGGCATATGAAAAATGGCAGCTGTAGTACTCATAAGAAGGTGTGGTAAAATGGCAATGTTGAAAATCTGGAGTGAAAATATTGAAAATTTGCGAACTTACGAGCGTGCGTAGGAACTGTACAATGCACGCTCATAAAACAGTAATTTTTTGGAATTTTTTCACCAGATTTTTAACATAGCCATTTTAAGACCTGAACTCATGAACAGTGTCACTATGATTTTCTTAATTTGTCCACGTGCTGATTTCCTTTACCGACTGGGCCATTGTGTGCTGCTACAAGGAAATCGCGTTTTGGAGAGATGTGAAAATGACAGCTGTATTACTCATAAGACAGTGTGGTAAAATGGCAATGTTGAAAATCTGGAGTGACAATATTGAAAATTTGCAAACTTACGGCGTGCGTGGGAACTGCCTAGCATAAGCTTTAAAACAGTCATTGTTAGGAATTTTTCACCAAATTTTCAAAATAGACTTCTTGAGAGCCACCTTATGAACAGTCGTTTTAGTTAATTGGTCCCGAAAGGTGATTTGTCGCAGTGACCATACACTGATCATGAAATCACCCTTTGGGCCTGAATAACGCCATGACAGTGACAGCATTCATGAGAAGGGTCCCAAAACCCCATGTTGAAAATGTGGTGCAAAATTCCAAAAATGCCTGAGATATGCAACAAAGTTGAAAATCTCTATCTAGCCCATTATACAGCTTACCGGCATTTCCTCAGTTCGCATGATCGGCTTTGAAGAGCGCAGATGTGTTCCTGGTCCACGAAGATCATCACCGGACTCCGGAGGTAAGTATGTGGGTGAGGGGTGGGGAAGCAGGGTGCATAGTGGGTGGTCTGCGGGTTGTGGGAGGGGGCAGGGAGGCGGCCGTGGGACCATTTTGCTTTACAGTTAAAAAAAATGATGATGCGGGATGTTTGCCACGCTGGGGTGGGCTTCCAGCGTGGCAGAAGACGCTGGGGGCATGGAGCTGATGGGGGATTGGGCACCTGTTGGCCATGACATTTGTTGCCATACTGGGGTGGGCTCCCAGCGTGGCACCTTGTACTCGGGGGAGAGTGAAACCGACAGGGGTTGGGCACTATCAGTGATAGTATGGGGAGAGACAGTGAAGCCGACGAAGTTGGGCACCCCGTCGGTGATGCTATGGGGAGAGACAGTGAAGCAGGCGAGTTGGGCACCCCGTTGGCTATACTATCGACTTGTCACGCTTCTGGTGGCACCAGCGTGGCATTGGAAGGCTTTGGGGAGCGCAGGCTGTTTATCGATTAAACCCCTCGGCTATACGTATAAAAGGGAAGGCAGCATGCGTATGCATGCATTTCTGTGTGTGTGTGTGTGTGTGTGTGTGTGTGTGTGTATGTGTGTGTAGGGGGCTGCGCGCAGGCAGATATCTTATAGAAACATAGAAACATAGAATTTGACGCAGATAAGGACTGCTTGGCCACCCAGTCTGCCATTTCCTACCTGATGGATAAGCTGCAGGTCCTAGTTAACCAGCAGCTTACTTCTTCCACCCCACCCCTAGAATTGCCTTATGACTGTGCCATGCATGTTGACTCCACCACTGTTGTTGACTCCACAACCTCCTCTGGAAGGCCGTTCCATACATCCACAACCCTCTCTGTGAAAAAATACTTCCTTAAATTACCTCTGAGCCGCCCCCCTTCTATCTTCAAATTGTGCCCCCTTGTTCTTGCACACCTCTTTTTTTGAAAGATGCTACCCTCTTGGACGTTGTTGATTCCCTTGAGGTACTTGAAAGTTTCTATCATGTCTCCCTCTCCCTCCTTTCCTCGAGGCTATACATATTAAGCTCCTTAAGTCTCTCTTCATATGTCTTCCGGTGCAGACCCTGCACCATTTGAGTGCCCTCCTCTGGACAGCTTCCATCCTGTCTATGTCTTTAGGAGATTGGGTCTCCAGAACTGCACGCGTACTCCAGATGGGGTCTCACTAGCTGTCATTGACAGAATAATAACTTCTTGTTTTCTACTGGTGATGCCTCTTCCTATGCATCCAAGTATCCCCCAGCCCTCCTTGCTGCCCTCTCACATTGCTTTCCCACCTTTAGGTCATCTGATATGACTACCCCCAGGTCCTTTCCATTTTGTTGTTCTTAGTATCTCACCCTCCATTGTGTACTCTTCCGCTGGGCTTTTTGTTTCCCAGGTGAATTACCTTGCACTTCTTAGCATTGAATCTAAGCTGCCATACATTTGACCATTCCTCTAACCTTGCCAAGTCCTTCTCATCCTTTCCACTCCACCTTGTGCATCAACTCTGTTGCAGATCTTTGTGTCATCTGCAAAGAGACATACTTTCCTTCCAGTCCCTCTGCAATGTCACTTATAAAGACATTGAAGAGGACCGATCTAATACTGAACCTCGGTGCCCCCCACTACTAACCCCCTTGTTTCCAGAGTGGACTCCATTTACTATTACTCTCTGTGTCCTATTCTCCAGCCAATTCTTTACCCAGGCTGTCATCTTGGGACCCACTCCCAGGCTGGCTAACTTGTATATTAATCTTTGTGTGGGACTGTGTCAAATGCCTTGCTAAAGTCTAGATAGGCCATGTCCACAGCCCTCCTGATCAACTACTTTGGTCACCCAGTCAAAGAAATCTATCAGATTTGTCTGGCATGACCTTCCGCTGTGAATCCATGCTGCCTTGGGTCCTGTGCCCCTCTGGCCTCTAGATACTCAACAATTCTTTCCTTCAAGTGATTCCATCATTTTCCCTACCACTGAGGTTAAACTAACAGGTCTGCAGTTTCCTGCTTCTGCCTTGCTCCCACTTTTGTGAAGGGAATTACATCTGCCCTCCTCCAGTCCTCGGGTACCACCCCATCCTCCCATGATTTGTTAAAGAGGGTAGTCAGTGGTGTCACTAGTTCTACCCTTAGTTCTTTTAGAATTCTGGGATGAATCCCATCAGGCCCCATTGCTTTGTCCACCTTCAGTTTTAAGAGTTCTTTCAGAACCCTTTCTTCTGTAAATGGGCTGGTATCAACTTCTGTATCCAGAGTGTTTCTACCGTTTGTTTTAGGTACTTCCCCTCTTCCTTTGTAAATACTGAGCAAAAGTATTTGTTTAGTATCTCTGCCTTTTCACAGTCACCCTCTGCCCACCCTCCCTCCCCTTTACTAAGCCTCACTATCCCTCCTTGGTCTTACTTCGCTCCTGATGTACCTATAAAAGGTTTTATCCCTTCTTAACTGAGTTGGCTATCTTTTCCTCAGTTTGGGCCTTTGCTGTTCTGACTGCCTTCCCAGCTTCCTTTTGCTTTAACTGATACAGTTCTCTGTCCTGCTCCTTCTGTGATTCCTTGTACTTCCTGAATGCTTTCTTTTCTTGAACCTTCCTGCCACTTCCTTTGAGAACCATAGTGGTTTCTTACCTCGTTCGTTTGTTTATTTGCTTTACACAAAGGCTTGTTACCTCTGTGATGGCAGTTTTATTATTCCCCATTGTTCTTCCACCCCTCCTTCCTGCCCATTTGCTAGTGCATTCCTTAGGCACTCACCCATTTTGACAAAGTCAGCCCTCCTAAAATCCAGTACCTTTGTCTTTGTATGGCTTGACTCTATTGCTGTGTTTATTGTGAACCATGACTGTTCGTGGTCGCTAGTTCCCAGATGGCTACCCGTCTACATCTGTGATCCTCTCCTCATCTCCATTTGAGAGAACCAGGTCTAAGATTGTTCCCTCTCAGAGTGGGCTCCAATACCAGTTGTCTAAGGCATGCCCCGTAGGCATCAGAATAACCCACTCCTAGAAGTGGCTGCTGCAACTGCACTCCAGTTAACATCTGGCATATTCAGATCACCATCAGCAATATCTCCCTTTTCTGCCATACTAAGTATACTTTCTATCATTTTCTTGTCCATTTCCTCCCTGAGAAGTCTGTATCTAACCCTGTAGCGGATTGTGGTGCATTGCCAGTCTCAAATTTACCCACAGTGCTTCTTCTCCTCCCTGTTTACCCTTTTGTTCTGTTGCTTTGATTCCTTCCCTTATGTAAAGAGCTACTCCTCCTCTCTTTTACCCTCCCTGTCCCTCCTGTAGATAGTGTATCCTGGTATGTTTACATCCCAGTCATGATTTATGTGTACCATGTTTCTGTGCTGCTACGATATCCAGATGTTCCTCCTCCATCAAGGCCACTAATTCAGGAAGCTTGTTACTCAGACTACAGGCATTGGTACTCATTGCTCTCCATTTTTTGATGGCTTTACTTTCTGTTGCAGCATCCCCCACTGACCTTTCTACCTCAGTCTTTTTCCCATTTAGTACCCTGTTTTGTAGGGAGAGGCTGGGATTTTTCTGCTGCTTATCAGTGCCTCCCCCCTTGACTAGTTTAAAAGCTTGCCAATGAAGCATTTAAACTGATTGCTCCAAAGACTTGTTCCCTTCCTGGACAGATGCAGACCATCCTGCCAGTATAGGCTGGTGTCCCTCCAGGTGGAACCCCAGTCCCCAATGAAGCCAAACCCTGTGCTCCACATTTTTTCAACCACTCATTAAACTGCATGGTGCAAAGTACCCTTGCCTCACTCATGCCATTTACAGGCAGCACCTCTGAGAAGGACTGTGTGTGCTACTTGTCTTGAGCCTCTCCCCAGTTCTACAAAGTTCTTCTGCACTGCTGTAGCTCATGTTGAGCCAAGTCATTTGTCCCTAGGTGGACAATGACATCCAGCTCGAACTCCCGTGCAGCTGTTCTCATGATCCTGAGGATGCTTCCTGTCCCTACAAGCCATGGCACCAGGCAGGCACTTTACTTCAGTTTTCCCTGCTCCCCCCAGTTCTATCCCCCTAATAATTGAGTCCCCCACCAGGAGCTGCTTCCTTTCCTTGTGGCATCCTCTGTCTCCTTCCTGTGGGCCTCCCTTGTGACAGGTGTCCTCAGCCTCCCTAATCTCCTCCGTGTGTGCATCCATAGGGGAGCTGTGCTCCCCCAGAATGGTGTATGGATTGTGGAGCTGCTCACTGAAGCATAGCTCCACCTTTCAACTGTAAGCCACTGCATTTTGGAGCTTGTCATAGACAGCTCCAGCATGCATTGGCTTACAGAGAACTCTTCGCCAGCCAACACACTGACTGAATTGGAAGAGGGGGTGACACACCTCCAAAATCTCAGATGATGGCACTATGTTTCTTGCACATGCGTGCAAGCAAACATAAAAATTACTATTGTGATTCATGACATGATCGTAAATCGTGATTTGTGACTGCATTTGTGACCGTGATGATGAAGAAACGTGAATGCCTACAGCTGTACTTCCCCGGGCCCTGATGAGGTGTGGCACAAAACTCCCCGACTTAAAAACACTCATTAATGAGTACAATGGTGGGGTGGTGAAGCATGGAGAGATACTACAAAACAGGCTGACAATACATCCAAGTAACTATTAAAAAAGATTAATGTTGTGATTCATGACATGATCGTAAATCATGATTTGTGACTGCATTTGTGACCGTCCATGATGATAAAGAATGTAATTTGTATCACGAATGACTCGTAATAATGGTCCCAACTAAAAAACGCATATTAATGAGTACAATGTTCATGCAGAATTATGCACCACATCTGTCCAGTACTCTGAAGGGAAGCCAAAGAAACAACTGTGACTTAAGTTAGAGATGGAGATTGGGCCCTAAAGAGATGCAAATGCACAGACAGATTAAGATTGCGCTGTGCACTGAAGAGATGCAGACACAAAGGCACAGCACCTAACCAGTGCTCACCATCAGAAATTCAGAAATTCAAAAATCTGGAAAATAATTCCTTTTCTGGTTGGGGCAGGCCGTGGGGGGGCAGTGTACTGCACTGCTGCAGTAACAGTCACTAGTACTAGTTAAGATACCACAAAGATGTACAAGAATTACACAGCTGCAGTGGATAGCATAGCAGGTTCACATTGCTGAAATTATGTGGCACAATAAACGGTGTCTGATTTGAAGACACACATCACACGCATACTCACACTCACACACACACACACACACACACACACACACACACACACTAAGTAATGCATATTAAGTTGAAAACTTCAGTAATATAACCACATATTTTAAACAAACTAAGATTATGCACTGCTGCACCACAACAATCAGCAAAAAGATGGCAAGAATTATTGAAAATATTACTGTGTGTACATTAACACAGTTATACAAGAAAAATATCACCAAAACAGAAAGCTCTGTCTTTTTCTTCAAGTTAATCTACCTATACCACAGATACGCACCTCCCTCAAAGCACACTTCCACTGTCTCTCAGTACACAGACTGAATATTGTACATTAACATTCAAAATCCACCAACAAACAATAAACGCTCGATGATATAAGTACAGGAGGGTTTCCTGTAGTCGATGAACTAAAGTTTCGGCAAAACAAATGACACCAAAAGGCTTTTTTAACAGCTTTTAGAAGGTTTGAATCACAGAGCTCTCAGATCAGATTCTCTCCTACAGCTTCACACACACACTACCCCAAACTGAGACTGTGCAGAGCAATCTAGAGCCCATGTGACCTGAAATCCCATGAATCACTGCAAAATTCGCCTTTGGAGCTTAAAAACAAGGCGAAGTGAGGCGCAGTACATTGTTTTCAATGTACTTCACCTTAAGAATTGGTGGAGTAGAGGTTTGGGAAGGTGGAGTAATGCAAAGTCATTGATTTCAATGGACTTGGCGTTACCCACCATAGCAATGCCTCGCTTAGCATTGTGGGCACTCTGTGAATTCATCTTCACTCCATGGATCACTTCATGGAGCGAATTGGGGCCACTTCACCCACCACTGGTAATAGTGTGAACAGGTAACAAACAGGGCAACCTTCTTGTCTGCTATAAGTCTGAATCACCTTTTAGCCTCAAGTTCTGGGGGGATTCAAACTGTGAACCTTATGTTAGAATACCGAATGTACAGGCTCATATATGTACTCTCTTTGGGGATTGTGGTACAATCCTTCGCCAGAGGCGCCAAGCCGTGTCTCCAAAATGAACCCTTAAAACTCTGTAAGAGACCTTAGGTATATTCATACCTTTTCCAAGCCTAGTAACAACATAAATCCTTAAAACAGCTATCAAACTGAAATACAGGCATTTCACATGCAAAAAGAAACTGAAAGACACCCAGGCAGTATTTCATAGAAATGGTTACTTACTAAAAGTATGATAAAAGGTAAAATTAAACACAGAACCATATATCATACAGCGAAAACTCATGTAAAGTAAAAAGGAAGTTACAGACAAAGCACTCCTACCCTAAAGACCTAATTTCTTTGTAAGTATTAGCTTTTTGTGTGTGTTAGTTATAGAGAACTTTCTGTCTTGGAGCCCAAGATAATATGACATTCCATATACAATGCTTCATGTTTAACTCTATCTGTTCCCACCCCTTTTTGATGAGGTCAGCTAAAACCTCCTTTAGTCATTTGATTTTCTGACATAAGTCACCACTCTGTTATCCATTTTACTATAAAGATACTGATTTCAAGGGGCAGAAGTTTTTCTATCAAGGCCCAGTGTGGTGTTAGGTTAAAAGCTTTACTAGAGTCTAAACAGGCTGCATCACATGGAATTCATGCATTTAGTGCCTTGTTTATATTCACATTCAGACACAACAAATTGGTTGTACAGCTCCATCCTCATTTAAAACTTGTTGACCTGGATCATTGGATTGAATGAATGTAGTTAACTTATCTTTAAGGATACCTTCAAGTATTTTACCATAATATGCTGTTGAGGCCAGTGGGACAATAGTTGCACACATTAGATTTAGCCACCTTCTTATAAATCTGAACTCCATGTGCTAGTTTCCAGTCAGCAGGAATTTTACCTGTATTCAATGATGTTTCATGCAATATCTTCAGTGGATATAATATTTGGTCAGACATAATCTGAAACATTCTAGAAAAGATGTTATTGGGACCTGGGGAGCTGTTAGGTTTGAGGTTCAGGATACAGTGTTTTATATCCTCTAGTTCAATTTCCATTGTGCCTGTTATCTTGTCATTTATGTTATTAGTTGTAAATGACTTGGGGCCATACACCCCACAAAAATATTTACTAGAAAGAGATGCCATGTCATTGTCAAAGGATACAGTATTGTTTTCATGTGATAATGGACCTACACTGCTTTGAGTTTTTATAAACAAATTAATATATGCAAAGAATGTATTGTAATTATCTTTTCTAGCATGTTTTGCTAACCTCAATTTAGCTTCTTTTTTGCATGTCTAATTACTTTCTTGCAATTTCCTCGTGCAATTCTCAATTACTTTTGAGTTGCTGCATTTTTATTTTTCACATATTTTTTGTGACATCTATTCTTTTTGATCAGTTTGGTTATTTTCCTTTTCAACCACATTGTATGTTTAGTATTGTTCCTGTATTTTTTTTTATTTTTGAAATTTACAATTCACTAAGACCCAAACTTATGTTCTTAATTTTCTCCGACATTTGACCCACAGTGGTATTATTTTTAAAAGAAGGCCAGTCTAGTTGTACTAGACTCTGTTTTATTTTTTGAACATCAACCTTAGTATACAAAAACATTTCAGTGCAACCTGCTACAGGGTTATGTTCATATTTTAGTATGAACCTAATTGAATTGTGGTCACTGTTTTCTATGGGTGATCCTATTTTGCAACAATTTATCACTAGTTGACATAAGTTGAGCACTAAGCCCGGGATAGTATGCCCTCTAGTGGGGTAATCTATATGTTCTATTAAATTTACTCTGTTTATGCAATCCAATATTTTTTTTTCTAAGTGAGCCAATTGCCTGATTTTGGGTCCAATCAATATCAAGAACATTTAGGTCCCCTAATATCATCAATTCAGCTAGTTCTTCAGCAGTTTTCATTTCTGTTATAAAGCTTTCTGTCACATCCTTAGCAGATGATGGGGAGCAATATATATTTCCAGTAATAATGGATTTTGATCTTCCACCACATATTTTGATCCAGACAGTTTCAATTTTTGAGTTAGGGGATCTTATTTTTATGTGATATATCTACTGAGTTAATAGTATTTTAACATATTTTGCTACCCCTCCACCATTTTAATTTTCCCTACTGTATGTATAGAGCATATATCCGTCTAGATTTAATCTCCCAAAATCGATTTTATTTGACCCCCAGGTCTCTTTGATTGAAATGATATCCATAGAAGTAGCTGCTAGTAATGCACATATTTCATCTAATTTGTTATTCATGCTTCTGACATTAAATGACAAAACAGATATCTGATCAAGGGTGTGAAGCTTCTTATTATTTCCTGAACTAAGCTTTTTTGTCTTTTTATTAAAATATTTCATCCTGTTACCAATTAGTCCATTTACACTAAATACATTCAATGTTTTCTCCAAGTTTTTAGCCAGCAACCTTGTCCAATTTTTCAGAATTTAGAGCCAGGTTCTGGAACAACCACTGCTTTGAAACCAAGGAAACTGGCCATAACAAACTGCATTTTATGACCTGTCAGGAGGTAAGCCAACTTCTGACACATAAGTGTGAAAATCCTCATCCAGATAGGAGAAATACCTTTCAGGATGTCATTCTGAAGATCAAAGGGGCAATTCTGACCTGCCATAAAACTGTGGCTCACTAATTAAAAAGTGTATATTATATATTTTTTAAATGGGATGCTTAGAAAAGTGCAGATGCATGTGACTAATTTGGAATGCAAGATTGAGGGTGACCTCACAGCCAGCTTCACCATAGAACTGTGGTCTCACAAGCTGGGTGGGATCTTTTTCCCTTCATGAATGTCAAGCTGCAGAGGGAACAATATATAATTCTGTATAGATGTTGAAGAGACACGTTTACTTCTGGATTCTTAAGAAGCACTTCTATCAAAGTTAGGTAATTTGAGCACCAGTATTTACTAACTCAGACTGGAGTAAGATCAGTCACTCCATAAAAAGGTGTTTTTTTTATACTTGTCCTTTTCTTTTTATGAGTGTACCATTAATGTTATATGTTCTGTGTTTGGTATTTTATGTGATATTTTTAATTCTAGTAAACTCTGGGTTTTTTTTGAAATTCTGCCAGAGCCTTTTTCTCATTTTGAGTGTGAATGCTGTGACAGTGTTGATAATTCTGACAGAACTGTTAAGCACTTACAGTGTCACCCTGTGCACCAAGGTAAGGAAAATGCCAAGGTCTCAGTTGAGTCAGAAGGGGGATTATGAACCAGGTTGGGTGCCTGATGGGTTAAGTATTGCACTGAATTTTCCTGAAAAGGATGTGATATTTGTACCTGTTATCTGGGCATGCTAGCAAGAAAGGGTTCATAATTGATCCCAGGACTCAAGACTGGCAGTGGTTCAGACCCAAAACATACAGGAGAGTTACCCTGTTTGTCTCCTATTCACATATTGCACTTTGAGGTTGGACACTGTGGGAGAAGTGGTCCTGACCTCCAGTGCGTATTTGTGACAGATCCAGTTGTCAGTGGTGCAATCTAAAATATTTGGTTTGCAGTGCTGCAATCAAAAAGATTTGTTTGCATACTGTGAATTATTTGATGGCATGAGCATTAACAGTCCAGTGTGTCAGATTGATAAAGTATAACAGTTTATATACAAAACAAGGCAGTGATAAAAAAAAGAAGAAATGTATAACTGTGATTACAGTCTAATTTCCCTACCTGTTTTACTTTTTGTTTGAGTACAAGCTTGTGTAGCTATAGATTAGGAATGAAGATGACTTTCACCTAGAGCGAGTACACTGCAGAATACATAAGGCAGGTGTGCCAGGAAAGGGAAGTCCATTGCAAGGGTGAAACAAATAGCTCCTCATGAAGACTTTTGTGGCAGCTGATGCCCAAGACCTTCAGTCACAGTTGAGGACTGGAAGGGACCAGACATTGAGCATGGAGGGGCCATGGTCCACCGCAATGTCCAGTCCCAGGAAGGAGGACAGTGGGACCAGTGTGAACTGAGAGCCACCACAGCAGGGGAAGGTCCCACCATGCTGGAGCCAGAAGAGATCTGGCTACAGACAGAGTTCATGAGAATGGAGCTAAAACATGAGCAGAAAAGGTTTGAAGCCCAGCAGAAAAGGGAGTTTGAACAGAGCAAGATGGAGATGGAGAGAGAGACAGAGAGAGAAGAAATGAGAGTAGTGAGAGGCCAAGCTAGAGGAGTGAGATTGCAAGAGGAAATTTGAACTGGAGAAGCTGCAACTCCAGAGACCAGTGCCAGAGCAGGTAAGTGGCATGGGTGAGCCTGGACTTTCATGACTGGGCTACATATCCAATTCTAAATTGATAGCTGAATTTAAAGAAGGGGACAATATGGATGCATTTGTAAACTCATTTGAAAGGGTATGCATTCAGGTAAAAATTCCTAGAGAGTCCTGTAGCTTCCAGCTAGCCTCGCTGCTTACCACCAAAGCTCACGACGCATTGAGACAAATGGATGACCAGGACAGTAATGATTATGGCAAACCTAAAGCTGCATTTTTAAAAAAGTATGACTTGACAGCTAAAGTGCACAGAGTTAAGTCCTGTAAGCTCAGGAGAAACTTTCACATGAGCTACGAAGAACTAGCTTCTAAAAAAAGTCAGTTTTTGAAACATTGGTGGGGTTAAAGCAGACTCTGTAGAGAAAAGTGAGGTTGCTGTACTTTTGAAGCAGTTCTTTTGGGCTTGCTCAGCAGAGCTGAAAACCTGGTTAGAGGACCGAGATCCAAAAACAGTACAGGAGGCTGCCAAGCTCTCAGACCACTATGTCAGGAGCAGACCCGCTCTGAGAGGGAGTGGGGTGGACATGGCAGTGCAGAAAGGGAGAAGCACAACTTCAAGGCAGCTAACATCCTCACTGCCTCCCCAGAAAGTGGGAGTCCCAGGTTACAAAGAAAGGATTTGCCTAAAAAAAGAAATGAATGGTGGTTTTGCAAACAACCTGCACATTTTGCAAGACAGTATCCTAAAAAGGCACAGAGTGCACAAAGTGGTGCAGGGAAAGAAGTGGGACTTTTTTGTATCCCTGAAAGTGTGCTAGTAAACATGAGGGAGCACATACACCAGGTTACTGTGAATGGGGTGCAAACACATGGGATCCCTTACTTTAGTAAAAGGGGTTTTGGTTGAGCCTGAACAGCTTATATCCAATCAGTTTGTCATAGTATGGGGATTCACTGAGAGGGGGAAACTCTGCCACTTGCTAGTGTTCTCCTGAACTGGGATCAGACAGGAGAGACTGTGTAAAAGGTTGCAGTGGTAGAAAATATGTCCCTGAATGTGACTGTAGGGAACAATCTCCAAAAGGGAATGGTGTATACAGTTACCCACAATTAGGTGGCAAAGGCAAATTGTGGTTTCCTGGACCCCATAGAAGCTTCTGTGGAAACAGTGGGAGGCTACTTATCCAGCCTATGTCTCCTGACATGTAGAATAGTGAAATGGGAGTAGAAATTCACCCAGTGGCAGTTAACAAAACAGTTAAAGAAGGTTACTCTGAGGAGGGAGGGATAGCCAATTGTCAGACAGCTAGGGACCCTAGTTTAGGAACTGATAGGGACCTGCCCCATGCCTTGGGAACATGTAAAGATTTTGCAGCTGCTCAGAAAATGACCATAGTTTAGAGAGGCTGAGGACTTGGGCAGAATCTGATGGAGCACAGGGAGGTGACAGGAGACATAAAGTGTACTGGGACAAAGGACTTCTATATACGCAGGATGTAAGGACAGAGGGTGGGGTGATGAGCAGGCAGCTTGTTGTTCCCCAGTGGTACTGTGAGTGGTTGCTCAAGATGATGATATCCCCCACATCTGGACCTCTAGGAATTGCATGCACTATGCAGTGATTGGCTCAGAATTCCCATTGGCCCAGCTTCACCCAGCAAGTGAAGGAATATTGCAGGTCTTGTCACTGGTGCCAAGAAATAGGGCAGGTGGGTCGTAAATCCCAAGCTGTCCTAATTCTCTTGCCCATAGGGTAGGAATGGATATTGTGGGGTCATTAAATATAGTCAGCTTATCCAGGAAGAGGTTTATCCTAACAGTGGTGGATTATGCCACCCAGTACCCAGAGGCAGTCACCCTATCCTTACTGAGGACAGACAAATTAGCAGATGCCTTGCTAGGGATTTTCTCACATGTTGGATTCCAACACTAGGCTATCACTGATCAAGGGGGTTCCTTTATGGTAGACTTGATGAAGTGTTTGTGGGAGAAGTGAGGGGTGGTGCAGAGACACTACACTTTATCACCTGCAAGCCATTGGGCTTGCAGAAAGGTTTAGTGGCACCCTTAAATTAATGTTCCAAGTGTTTGCTGAACAGCATGGGAGGGACTGGGAGAGATACCTTCCCCAGCTGTTGTTTGCATACAGGGAGGTGCCCCAAGAGTCAACAAGGTTTTCTTCCTTCAAACTCTTATATGGACGCAGGGTATGTGGGCCCCTAGACCTGATCCAGGAGGACTGGAAAGGTAAGCATGCCATCCAGGGAACTCCCATAGTGGATTATGTCCTTATGTTTAGGAAAAAGTTGAAGGAGCTTATGGGAACAGCCCAGAGTAACATGGCAGCTGCCCAGTGGAAGCAAAAGGTATGGTTTGCTCACAGAGCCGGAGCTTACTTGTAAATGGTTGGTCAAGAGGTCATGATCCTAATCCCAGTCCAAAGGGTCAAGATGCAGGCAGAGAGGGCAGGGCCGTACAAAGTAGTCAAACAGGTGAATGATGTAAATTACACTGTGGAAATGCCTGACAGGAGACATACCCAAAGGATGTACCATGTCAACATGATGAAGCCATATGCAAATAAAGCTGACATGGTCTTTGCAGTGTATGGTCATGGGGAAGGGATGGATAAAGCAGACCCCCTTCTGAACTTGCTGGAACAAAATAAGTGGGAGTCCTCTGTCGAGGCAATCAAACTGTCACCCCATTGACCCTGGAACAGACCCAGGAAGTAAGGAAGGTTTTAGCAGACTTTGCCCCATTGTTTAATGCCAAGCCTGGACTAACCCCTTAGTGACACACACAATGTAGGTACTGGGATGCAAGCGCCCCTACCGCAGACAGTATGTCCAGTGTCAGAGGCTGTCCAAAAGGACATTAGGAGGGAGTGGAGGAAATGCTGGATTTAGGGGTAATCTAGAATTCCCACAGCCCCTGCCCCTCACCCATAGTCCTCATTCCCAAGTTGGATGGCTCTACTCATTTTTGTGTGGACTATCACGGGCTCACCCAATGCCACAGATGGATAAACTACTGGACAAGTTGGTAGGGGCAACCTATCATACCACCATTGACTTGATGAAAGGGTATTGGCAGGTGGAGCTAACTGCAAGAGCTAGGCCTTCATCACTCCAGTAGGATTATTTGAGTTTAAGATAATGCCTTTCGGAATGAAGAATGCCACCATCACCTTCCAAAGGTTGGTGAACCAGGTATTACATGTTACTGAACAGTTTGCTGTGGTATGCCTGAATGATATTGTCATTTTCAGTGCCAGCTGGAAGGAACACCTGTCCCACCTTAAGGAAGTGTTGGGCATGATACAGAGGGCCAGGCACACTGTGAAAGGTGAAAAGTGCCAGGTGGCCATGGCTGACGTGGCATACCCAGGGCATATAGTACAGCGGGGGACAGCTCCATCCTAATCAAACTAAGATTGAGGCAATAGAGGCATTGCCCAGACCTGAAAAACAAAAGCAGGTCCAGAGCTTTCTAGGGACTGCAGGGTACTATCAAAAATGTGTATCAAACTACAGTACCCTGGCAGTTCCCCTATCTGGACTGCTAAAGAAAAGTTCCTAAAAAGATAAACTGGAAGTGAGCCTTTGTGTGGCTAAAGGATGCACTGTGCAGTGCTCCTGTGTTAGCCAGTCCAGAAAACAGTAAACCATTTGTAGTCCAGACAGATGCCTCAAATGTGGGTATTGGGGCAGTACTTAACCAGACTTCTAACCAAGAGAAAGATCACCCAATAGTGTAACTCAGTAAGAAATTACTTCCCAGGGAACAGGCTTATTCTACAGTGGAGAAGGAGTGCCTTGCAATGGTTTGGGCACTGAAAAAAATTGGAGCCATACCTATACAGGAGACACGCTGAGGTACATATGGATCATAACTCCCCGGGTTTGGCTGACACAAATGGATAAGACAAATGGTAGGCTTGTAAGATGGAGCCTTGCATTACAGGGATATGATATGACCATTACCCACAGGGCCAGATTGGCAAACACAAATGCAGATGGTATGTCCCAACAATTAGAGCAGTGAACTGAATTTGGGGAACTCATCCCATGCCTAGGAACAGATGCCCCCAAATTCAGTCTAGGAGGGAGGAGTGTAACAGGAATCATGATCTGTCAGTCATTTGTATATATTTTTTTTTAAATGTTTTTGAATTTTTGCTTATGAAACATGGCAAGGACAAAAGGCCCATGGGAAAACATAGTTATTTAAAGGGGTTTGATCTCTGACCCAAAGGCCCTTGCTTGCTGGAAACAGTTGACTAGTAAAACTGACACATAGCTGTAAAACATCCTGCGAGTGTTATAAAAGTCCTGTTCTCAGAAAACCAAGTCTTTGATTACTGGATGCTGCTGAGAATGCTGCATTTTATGACATACCAAAGGGGAAGCTCTTCTTTTGGCAGAGCAATGTCAAGTTTTTACCAGCTATGTGAGATAGCTCATCAAGTTAGTTTGCTGTAGATCAAAGGGGGAAGCTGTTATAAACTATGCTCTGATGAGGAAATTGACTGTCTTATTTATAACTAAAATATTATCTTTGTGATTTTCAACCAGGTAGTCAGCTGAGGCATTTGCTTATGCATTGGTCATGTTACAAATTAATTACATGGCTAAGAATAACCTAATGTTGTGACATCACAAGGAGGGTGGAACTTCATATATGATATTGGTGAAGCTTGCAGAAAGGACTGGCACTTTTTTGTTCTGGATTTCTAAGGGACACTTCTGCTAATATGGGTTATAGTCCAAATCATGTGCTAACCAAGTTAGAATTAGTTAAATTCAGTTACAAGGTGCTTTGTTTTGTAATTTTCCATTTTTTTTCTGACCGTAATTGTTATGTATATGTGTTCTGTTTTATGTACTGTGTCTATGTACTATTTTTAACTTTAGCAAACTTTTTGTTTTCCTTATGTCTGCCTGAGACATTTTTTCATTTTGAGTGTAAATGGTGGAACAGCATTGATAATTCTGACATAACTGTTTAAAGTGCTTAAAGTGTCACCAAATGCAGTCACACTAACAAGGATCTGTGTGAAGATCCAGCAACGTAAGAAAAATACCAGCGTCTCAATTGGGTCAGAAGGGGGTTGTGAACCAGGTTGATTGTATGCCCACTGGGTCAAGTATATTGTGTAGCTTTCACTGAAAAGAGTGTGATATTTTGGCATGTTACCTGGGTGTGCTAGCTAAAAAGGGTTCATAATTGAACCCAGGACTCAAGACTGGTAGTTGCTCAGACCCAAAACAAACAGGAGGGTGTCCCTGTTTGTTCCCTGTTCCTATATTCAAATCACATTTAAAGCTTAGGCACTGTGGTAGCAGATGACCTGACCCCAGGAGTGGATTTCTGGCATGGCAGCATGCACTGATTTGTTTACATTAACTAGTTTGCATGGAGTAGTTTTCTTGTTTTTATGTTATGCTGTTTTCTCCTACATTACAATATCAATATTTTAGTATTCTTGCTTCCAATTTCTTGGCAGTTAGTATTGGGTTATCCCATGTGATCATTACTTCTTCATTCTCTGTGATTCTTTGTGGTTCCTCTTTCCAGTGTTTCTCTGCTACCTGTACATTATAGTGTTTGCATAGTTTCCAGTGGATTAGTCTTGCTACATTGTTATGTCTTTCAGTAGACAGGCCTTCGGCCATGAGTGCTTCACATCCAGCCACAAGATGTGCAACTGTTTCTAATTCTGCACTACTGAACCTGTACCTGTTTTTTCCCCTACGGGTTTCATAAACTATCTAGAGTCCAGTCCACTATCATGAGCTGCCATTACCAGTCTCCCATCTTGTGGTTGTTCCAGCAGATCTCTATATTTTCTGATGTAATTATGGGTTTTCCAGTTGTTCTTTCTTCTTTTTTGATCTTCATATTTTTTTTTCTATTTCTTTTAACTTTCTGATTGTTTCTTATCTACTGATGACATAACATCAGTCTCTTTTATTCTCCTGAAGGCTTCTCCTAATTTGATGTTGGAAGTCAGGTTTATTTTCTTCATGATGTAGGACCTTGACTATGTTTGGGTCCAAGGATGTCTTTATATATGCATGCAGCCCCACTATTGTGGACATGTATGTGTAATCAATTTTGAGGGGGACCATGCCTCCCTGAGACCATGGAATGTATAATCTTGGTATGCGTTTTTTTTTTGTATATAAACTAGTAGGCATGGAGTGGTTTTCTTGTTTTTATATCTAGTTGGTTCAACACTTTCTGCAACCAGCCTATCGCCTCAAAATTATATGACATCATAGGAGAGAATAATTGATTTATAGCTTGCACTTTGTTTTGTGTTGTCAAATAAGTTTTCAGTATAAGCTTTAGTCTTTTGAAATATTTCTTTGAGAGGGAATTCGCTGATGTCTTATCAGGTTACCCTTTTGGCTAAAACAATTGTCGCTTTAAGTACATGCTTATGGTCTCAATCCAGACTGAATTTGTCAATGTGTTATCAGGTGACACTTCTTGGAAAAACTCTCATCACATTCATACAGTATTAGTGGCTCAACAGGTAGCACACTCACTTCTGAGGCTGGGAGATCAGAAGGCTGTGGATTCTATTCTGACACCAGGCACTTGGGTTAAATCCCAATACTGACATGATAGTGCAGCATTGGGGGGGGGTGCTGCACTCCCAAGGTGTCATCCTTCAGATGAGAAGGTAAACTGAGGTCCCATCTGCCTGGTCTGGTGGCAACTCAGGCGGATGTGAAATATCCCTTGGCACTTCTTGAAAAGAGTGGGTGAATTTATTTTTCAAAACCCCCCAAAGTATACAAAATTGTATTAAATCATACAAAATCACAATGAAAGAAAATCAAAAGCATCAATAAGTATTACATCATACATTAACTTCAAACACATGCAGTTCATTTTTATACCACACTCCCCACTAAAAGAGTGGTGGAAAAATATTTTTCCTTTTTGTGTTTCCTTGTATCTCTTGAAGGCTCTTTTCCCTTACTTTCTCGGTCACTGCCTTCAAGAACCATAATGGTCTTTCTTTCTTTTACTCTTGCTATGCATTGTGACACAGTGACCCGTTACTTCTGTTATGACTCTCTTGAGTCAAGACCCCTGTTTTTCCATATCTGACCCTGTACCTTCCACTGCTGGGGCTCTTTTGAGATTTTTACCCATTTTCTTAAGGTTAGCCTTCCCGAAATCTAGGACCTTTATCCTTGTATGGCTTGCCTCCTCCACTGTGGGTACCTTAAACCATACTGTCCTGTGGTCACTCATACAAGGGGACTGCCCACCTCCACATTTGTGATTTTGTCCCCATTAGTCAGGACTAAATCCTGTATAGCCTCCTTGCAGGTAGGTTCTGCTACAAACTGTCTTAAGTTTGCCCCTTTTAATGGAGTCATGAAGTCCCTGCTCCTTGCTGTACTTGCAATCTGAGTGCTCCAATCTACCTCTGACAGGTTGAAGTCACCCTTTGGTTACCATTTTGTGGATGGTTTCTACAAGAGTCTCATCGAATTCCTCCCCTTGCACTGGAGGCCTGTAAATCACTCCAGTGCAGATGGCTGTCCTTTTGTCCCACTTACAGGGTGATCCACAGTGCTCATCTCCTTCTTTTAACCCTTTAGACTCTGTCACTTTAATCCCTTCCATCAGACGCATAGTTCCCCCCTTCCTCTTCTCCCGTCCCTAGCCTTTGTAAAAAGTGTGTATCTTGATATGGCTATATCCCAGTCACAGTTCCCTGTATACCATATTTCTGTAATAGCTACTGTGTTCAAGTTTGCCATTAGGTCTGGGATTTTGTTCCCCAAACTGCAGACATTTGTGCACATTACTTTCCACATTGTGTGCCCACCCCCATTCCCTTTTTATGGCCCTGTGATGTTTTTGGGTTCCATCTTCTGTTTTCCACACCGTTGTGTCTAATTTATTTATAGGGTTTGATAGTGCCCTTTTACTAATTGATGTCTCCCTTACTTTAGATATGTTATGTGGGGTGGGCTATCTTTATCCCCCTGACTGATTTTGTCTGCCCCCTTGGTAAGTTCAAATGCTCTTGGAGGAAGCATTTTAACTTTTCAGTGAGGATATGTTTGCCCCCACCATGGATAGATATAGGACATCTGGTGAATACAGTCCTTCATCCATCCAGGTAAGATCCCAGTTCTCAATGAAGACATACCCTTCCTCTCTGTACCATTTCATCAGCCATCTGTTGAATTCTATGGTGTGAATGTCTTGACCCTCCCCCTTGCAATGGACAGGTAGAACCTCTGAGAAGGTAACAGAATGCACACTTGCCCAAGACTCTGTCCCAGTTCCCCCTGCTCTTTTCCTACATCTGTCCCTTCACCTGACAGGTAATTTTTCCCCAAGTGGACAATGACAGCCAACTCCCCCTCCTTGCTACCACTATAGTGATCCCTAGGATTCACCTGCCCTCCCTCCAAACTGTGTCTGCAAGCAGGCACACCACCTCCCTCTCCCCATTGCTGCCCACTCCTAGCTCTATCTCTTTAACAATGAAGTCTCCAAACAGGATTTGCTTTCTTTTCCCATGTGTTCTCTTTCCCTTTGCCCTCAGAGATCTGTCATGGATGACCCACTCATGTCCTTAGTGTCCACTTCTTGAGATGCAGTTTGATCGTACTGCTTTGATAGTATGGTGTATACGTTTTGAAGTAGCATGGGCTGGGCTATAAAAAATAATCAGCTACACCAGCAAAATACCCCCAAGCAGGTACATTTTCAAACAACACCAAAGAGCAACATGCCACCATGTGAAATCAACAATAATCAGCAACAGCAGCAACAAAATCATCAGACAGCAAAAGAAGCAATGAGCAGTTACTTCGCTGAAATGAAACATATTCCATCCCCTTCTAGCCTCTTACCATGATGAGAATGGACCCAATTCTTAAGCCAGGGCATATTCAACAAACTCTAGTCAGAGTCAATAAGACCGCAAAATTATTTTTAGTGAATGTTCATGGTAACAGGAAGTAGTACAGTGTTTTGTTGTTAAAGGTTCTATTTAAAATTTGCCATATTACATGTAATATGGCATACAGTGTCATGTATGAGAGACATTATACAATGGCAAGAAAACATCCTGGCTTCTGATTGGTCAGTTGGCCATCACAGCAGGGATGTTATCCTGATATAACATCCTTGCTGATTGTTTGCCACTGCCACTTGATGATTGTTTGTTGCAACACTGTTACCATCTTTCTTAAGAAACAAAAATATTTCTACACACAAACAAAAACATTTTTTACATTTTTTTTATTGTTATAAACAACAAGCCTTTGTATAATAGGAATAATGCGCTCCAGGGTGAGTGTTATGCTGAGATAACATCCCTTCTCAGGTGTTGGATACCCTCAGCCAGTGATCTTGGGTCCAACCACCCAAGGTGGAATATTATCCCAGCACAACACTCACCCTGTCAGGCATTATTCCTTTATTCTCAGTGTGTTACTAAATGTGACACATACTCAGGACATGAGGAGGCTCATAAAGTTACAGCTGGCAATAAAGGTAATGAAAAGTATAGCATCAAACCTGGTATTAACTGCCCACAAGGCACGTTTTCAACAGTTGGTTAGTAGATGTAATTATTAAAAAAAAGCATTACATATAAACCACAATATCAATAATTATAAATGTATATAGAAGTCCATTTTGCACATGTTGGGGTCAAGGACTGAGGCTAGAAAATGTTCAAGTGTTCATCTATATATATTCCTTCTCTTGAGAGATATTTTCTCTAGAACAATGGAGCCAATGAACTCCACAATACAAAATACAAATGTCAGGCAAATATTCTAAAAATTAATAAAAAGCAGGATATTATTATATTAGATGTTCATTTAGTCATAACCATAACCCAACAAAAACACATTTTGCAAAGTATACCATCTTTATATCTAGAAATAAAGATTGTCTACAGAAATCTTACAGAAAGTGCAAAAGTTCAAAGCAATCATTCACACCTGGGCTATAGCACCCCCCCCCCCAACATGTATACCCATTATGGCTGAGTATCAGATATAATAATACCATGCTTTTTATCTGTTTTTTTAATAGGTTCCTCATATTTGGAATCATTGTGTTACAGAGTTCATTGGTTCCACAGTCCTAAAGAAAACAAAGAAAATGACTCACAAAAGAAAGGATATACCCTTAGGATGGCAGAGAAAGGGTAGATATTGCTAATGTGGGACCTGAATATGCCAGATGTTAACTAGACAACCTTTGCTGCAGCCACACCCAAGAGCAGGGTCATTCTCAATCCCCTACGGGGGAATGTCTCAGACAGCTAGTTTTGGAACCCACTCAGGAGGGAGCAATCTTAGACCTGTACTCTGAAATGGGGACAGAGAGAGGATCTCTGATCTTGAAGTGGGTAGCCATCTTGGAACAAGTGACCACCAAACAGTGTGATGCACAATAAACTTAGCTGTAGAGTCAAGCTATACAAAAGTGAGGGTACTGGACTTCAAGAGGGCTGATTTTATCAAAATAGGAGAGTGCCTTAGAAAAGCACTAGCAAACAGGCAAGAAGGTGGGGTGGAGCAACAATGGGGAAACATCAAAACTGCCATCACAGAGGCTTTTGTGTGAAGCCAATAAACCACCATCTCAGAGGCCTTTGTGTGAAGCCAATAAACAAATCAAAATGAAAGAAAAAAACACTATGGTTCTCAAAAGAAGTGGTGGGGAAGGTTAGGGAGAAAAACACAGCATTCAGGAAGTATAAGGAAACACAGAAGGAGCAGGACAGATAACTGCACCAGTTATCTAATTCCTCTCAACTACTGCTCTACCTGCCCTATTGTTAGGGACCTCACCCTAATTCGACTATATACCCTTTCAACTATAAACCAGCTAGCAATTAAGCAGGCCCGCAACACCAAACAAACTACCATGGGATGCAACCACCCACTACTACTCCTCACTACTTCTTTTGGCATTGCTGGTACCATCTACAAATTTGGACCCCTACCTCCCCACTCTGAATCCTAACTGGGTGCAAGCTGGAAGAAAAGCATACACATGGCCACTACCACTTCCGGTAATGATAGGCTCTTTATCCTTCCGCAACTCCCATACACACTTATCGCCAAGCCAGCCTTCCAAACCATAACCTTAATGGTTAGCTTTCCCTCTAATTTAACACAGGTGTATAGACAGCTCCCCCACCTGAAGCACAGGTGACGGAAGACACGAGGGAAGATAAACATCACCCTATCTGCCAGAAAGGTTATCTTTCTGCTACTGTTACTCTCTGGCAATGTTCACCTAAACCCTGGACCAACAACCCTGAGGAGCAGGGGGGTCCATACAGTGAATGGCCTAAAGATAGCATCGCTAAACATCTGCAGCCTAACTGCCAGATTTGACCAGCTCCAGGCTTGGATGACCATCCATGCCCCTGACGTACTCTGCCTAACTGAAACCTGGCTGTCGGGTAGGATCAAAGATGGTGAGGTGGCCATTGAAGGATTTCAAGCATTTCAACTTGATAGAATAGGCAGGAAAGGTGGCAGCTGCCTCCTATATGCCAGAAACTTACTGAGTTGCTCCGTCCTCCCCATCTCCAAAGTTGTGGTGGATTATGAGCTACTAGTGGTAAAAATACAAGTTGGCCTAAAAAGCAAGACCCTTACCATTGCCACAACCTACCTGTCCCCCAAGAAAGCCAAGGAAGGACTTCCTCTTGTTATGGAAGAAATTAGCGCACTCAGAAAGGGCTCAGAACTCATCTTGACCAGTGACTTTAATATTAACTGGTTATGTAAGAAGGCGACACCCTCCAGAGTCCTAATCACCTCCCACAATCTCACGCAACTCGTAACTCACCCCACCAGGCAGAACTACAAGGCTGGTACCAGCACAGTCATTGACTGGTTCTTAGCTAGCTCATCGACTCAATTCTCCGAACTCAGGGTTTTCCCGGATGTGCTAAGTGACCACTCCCCAATCTCCTTTATATGGACCACTAAACTTTCCAAAAGCCCACCCTGCCTCATTGAGAGCAGGGTTCTGTGGAAAGGCAATCTTGCATCCCTCAAATTGGCCCTGTCTGCCTACAACTGGTCCCCCGTCAACAAGGCACCTATGCTGGACTAGACCCATAGTTTTTTTCACTGAGGGCTTCAATTCCATCTGTGATATCTATGCACCACGCACAAAACAGAAAATTCGGGGGGAGTTTAATGGCTGGATTGATGGCAAGCTCCTCTCCCTCCTAAAGGAGAGGGACTGCCTCTGGGAAAAAGCCTTAAACTCAGGCAGCAAGCGTGACCTACAGTGCTACAAAATGGCTAGAAATCGGTGCACCAAACTCATCAGGCTCGCAAAAGCCAATTTCCATAAGACCCAGCTTAACAATGCATGGGGAGATGGAAAGAGGTTTTGGGACAACATCAAGAACATCCTTGGTAAAGATCAAAAGCAGCACCCTAAGATGCTCAACATTAATAACTCATCCTCTTCAGATCCGCTAGCCATTGCTGATGCCTTTAACCAGGCCTTTACAGACCTGTCCTCAGTGCTGCCTCCAGACTACCTTCTGTCTGTGGAGGACCAAAGGTTGCGCCAACCTGCTCATAACTAACTACCTAACCTTCTACTTTAAGAAGGTGACGGTGAAGGAGGCCCTAACGACGGTCAGGAAATTCCTAGGCAAAACCAGATTGGGGAGTGACGGGCTAGACATGAAGTTACTATCTCTCACCCTTGATGTTATCATATCCATAACAATGCTATTTAATAAATCCTTGGCCCTAGCTCAATTTCCAGAGGTATGGAAGCAAGCCCTGGTAACTCCAGTGCATAAGAATGGTGACAAGGCGCTGGTGTCAAACTACAGACCAATATCTATCCTCTCCCCACTATTCAAAGCTCTGGAAAAAAAATCATGGCAAGTCAACTCACAGAATACCTCAATAAGTACAATCTGCTCTGCCCAAACCAACATGGCTTCAGGCAAAAACATAGTACCACAACAGCACTGCTGGAATACACTGACTATGCACACAGGGCGCTGGATGAAGACAAATTGGTGGGGTCCATCTTCATTGACCTCACCAAAGCCTTCGACACTGTCAATCACCTTCTACTAGTACTCCAGCTCCAAAGATTGGGTGTGGCAGCAAACGTTGTGAATTGGTTCAATGACTACCTAACACACAGGAGCCAGTGAGTCAAAATCGGGCAGACATTATCCAGCTCCAGAGATGTACTCCTAGGAGTCCCTCAAGGATCAATTCTAGGGCCCCTGCTTTTCAGCCTCTTTGTAAATTACTTACCCACAGCCTGTGACACCAAACTTATTCTGTATGCGGATGATGCTGTGCTGCTGAACAGCAGCACCTCTCAGGTTGCCCTAGAAACAGAACTACAGAACTCTTTCAATAAACTTGAGGACTGGTTCAGTAGGCAAAAGCTGCTACTAAATTACAAGAAAACCAAGGCCATACTACAATCCAGCCCCTACAACAAACACAAGCATGCTCCCCTCATAATCACCAAGGCTGGTGAGCAGATTGAGCAGATGCACTTGTTCAAGTACCTTGGAGTCACCATTGATGACACTCTCTCACTTATAAGCACCATGTAGACTCCCTTGTCAGAGTGGTAAACACAAAGACTGGGCTCCTTTATAGGCATAAGAAATCCCTCACCCCGGAAGCACTCCGAATCTCAGTTTCTAGCTCCATACTCTCCATGATAGACTATGGGCTGGTGGTCTATGGAGCTGCTACTGATACAGCACTCAAAAGGGTCCAGATTGCACTCAATAAGGCATGCCACCTCACCCTGTGTGCAGATCACAACACTCATACTTGCACCCCGTATGAGCATACAAACTGGCTTAACCTAAAAGACAGGATCAAATACCAAACTTGCCTCCTGGGAAAGAAGGCACTTCTCAGAAAAACACCACCCTGTATAGGAAACCTGCCTGAGGCTTCTCTCTCAACACACATCACCAGACGGAGGAAGGATGGAGCACTGTCCATACCATTCTGCTGAACCTCACTAGGGCAGTGTGCTTTCTCCTATTAGGCCCCCCTCTGGATAAATGAACTCCTGATGAAATTATAAACAAACAGCCTGTCTCAATTCAAAGTAGGCCTCAAACAGCACCTGATGTCTAACTCAAAATGCACCTGCTTCTCAGGCCCCACTTGACAGACAGGCCTACCCCCAAGGTAACACCCAGCAGAGCTACCTAGAGAGCCCTGCCTCCATTCCAGCCTAGCCAAGGGCTTAAGTAAGCTATCAGTCCTCTTTAAATGCACTTGGTACTGCCCTCCCAACCCTCCACACACACACACATACTGACCAAAGCTTTCTGGAGCTGCTCCCCATCACAGCCCCGTTTCACTATCCCCCATCTCTCACTCTCTGCGGTTGGTTCAAACCCAATCCCCCTTGTTTTACTGTCACCCAGCCTCTTGCCATCTGGGATAGCGTTAAACCCTATGCAGTTACTCTGCCATAGTCTATCAACAGATTTGGAGGTTTCCAGGGGTGTGCTACCTAGGGCAGCCGATTAGAAATAGCTTAGTATTCAATTACAACTGCCAGTTTTTTCCCCATTTGTCGAATTGTCATGTAATCGCTCTTTAATGCCTAATGATCAGGCCTCTGTAACCACTGAATATGTGTATTGTCTTATTGTCCACCCTGACGTGGAACCTTTGTAAAAGAGCTCATGCTCAAAGGTCTTTCCAAAATACTAATTAAATTAAATTAAATTAAATTAAAAAGTTAAAGAAGAAGGAAATGGGGAAGACAGTCAGAACAGCAAAGGCCCAAACCGAGGAAAAGATAGCCCACTCGGTTAAGAAGGGGATAAAACCTTTTTATAAGTACATTAGGGAGCAAAAAAAAAAAAGACTAAGGCATGGATACTGAAGCTGAAGAAAGAGGAGGGTGGTTGGACAGACAGTGATAGTGAAAAATCAGGGATACTGAACAAATACTTCTGCTCAGTACTTACAATGGAAGAGCAGGGGGAGATTACCTAATCTAGTCAATAGAAGCACTCTGGATGGGGAGGGGGGGTGGATATTAGTTCTTTCTCAGAAGAAAGGGTTCTGAAAGAACTCCTAAAACTAAAGGTGGATAAAGCAGTGGGGCCTGATGGGATTCACCCAAGAATTCTAAAAGAACTAAAGGAAGAACTAGTAATTCCACTGACTACCCTTTTTAATAAATCATGGGAGGATGGTATGGTACCTGAGGACTGGAGAAAGGCAGATGTGATTCCCCTTCACAAAAGTGGAAGTAAGACAGAGACAGGAAACTACAAACCTGTCAGTTTGACCTCAGTGGTATGGAAAATGTTGGAATCACTTCTGAAGGAAAGAACTGCTGAGAACTTAGAGGCCAGTGGGGCACAGAACCCAAGGCAGCATGTAGTCACAGCAGGAAGGTTATATCAGAAAGATCTAATTGATTTATTTGACTGGGCAACCAAAGTAATAGATCAGGGAGGAGCTGTAGACATGGCATACCAAGACTTTAGCAAGGCATCTGACACTGTCCGCACAAAAGATCAATAAACAAATTAGCTAGCCTGGGAGTGGGTCCCAGGGTGGTAGCCTGGGCAAAACACTTGCTGGACAACAGGACACAGAGGGTAATAGTAAATGAAGTCCACAGTGAAGAAAGGGAGGGGGTTACTAGTAGGGTACTACAGGGTTCAGTACTGGGGCCAGTCCTTTTAATATTTATATAAGTGGCATTGCTGAGGGGCTGGAAGGAAAAAGATGTCTCTTTGTAGATGACACAAAAATCTGCAACAGGGATGATATGCAAAGTGAGTGGAATGGATGAAAAGGGACTTGGCAAGGTTGGAGGAATGGTCAGATTTTAGATTCAATGCAAAGAAGTGAAAAGTAATACACCTGGGAAACAAAAACCCAGGGGAAGAGTACACAATGGGGGGTGAGCTACTGACAACAACAAAAATGGAAAGGGACCTGGGGTAGTTATATCAGATGACCTAAAGGAGGGCAAGCAATGTGAGAAGGCAGTAAGGAGGGCTGGGGGGATACTAGGATACATAGGAAGAGGCATCACCAGTAGAAAGCAGGAAGTTGTTATCCCTCTGTACAGACAGTTGTTAAGACTACATCTGGAGTACTGTGTGCAGTTCTGGAGACCCCATCTGCACAAAGACATAGACAGGGTGGAGGCTGTCCAGATGAGGGCAACCAAAATGGTGCAGGGTCTTCACCACAAGACACATGAAGAAAGGCTTAAGGAGTTTAAGATGTATAGCCTTAAGGAAAGGGGGGGGGCATGATATAAACATTAAAATACCTCAAGAGACTCAACAAAGTCCAAGAGGACTTAAATAAAAAGAGGTGTGCAGGAACAAGGGAGAACAATTTGAAGATACACGAGGGATGGCTCAGAGGTAATGTGAGGAAGTATTTCTTCATGGAGAAGGTTGTAGATGCATGGAATAGCCTTCCTGAGGAAGTTGTAGAGTCAAAAACAGTGAGGAAATTCAAGAATGTGTGGGACAGACATAAGGCAATTATAATGGGGGTAGGAGGAAGTAGGCTGTTGGTTAACTAGGATCTGCAGCTTATCCATTAGGTAGGGAAATGGGAAGACCAGGTGGGCCAAGCAGTCCTTATCTGCCATCAGATTCTATGTTTCTATATAAATGAATGCCTGTACATTTTACATACTCAGTGCTTCACTCCAGCATCCACAAAATGGATGTCCATATGTTTATATTTCTTGATATTGTAGTTTATATCTAATGCTTTTTTCCTAATTACATGTACTTACCAGCTGTGAAAATATGCCTCGTGGGTAGTTAATACCAGGTTTCATATTATACTTTTCGTTACCTTAATTGCCGGTTTTAATTTTATAAGTGCCTTCTCATCTTTTTATTAATTTATACTTTGTTGACTGGGTAGGTGCACTAGTCATAACAATACTATTTTCAGGCATGACCCAGGAGGGTAGAGAACAAAACATCAGAAACAATACAGTACAAGTTATCATCAAGTGCAAGGTGTTGCATCTTGGTCGGGGAAACCCTAAACACAGGTACACCCTGGGAGGGGAGGTGCTGGAAGCCTCAACAGGGGAAAAAGACCTGGGGTCATGGTGGATACATGTATGAATAACTCTGAGCAGTGCAGGAGAGCAGCTAGCAAGGCAAACAGGATGTTGGGATGCATCGCAAGGAGGATCACCTCTAGGAGCAAGGAAGTGATTCTGCCGCTGTACAATGGACTGGTTAGACACACCTTGAGTACTGTGTACAGTACTGGAGACCACACTTGAAGAGGGACATACAGCTCCTGGAGAGGGTACAGAGGAGGGCAACAAAGTTGATACGAGGGCTAGGGGATTTGACTTACGAGGACAGACTTGAGGAGCTCTGCCTGTTTTCATCGGGAGGAGAGGAGGACAGGGGGACATGATTGAGGGTCTTCAAGTACCTCAAGGAATAAATAGGGTAAACATGGAGGGATCTTTAGACTAAAGCAGGGAGGCATCACCAGAGGGCATGGTTTGAAGCTGGAAGGTGGAAGGGTGAGGGGAAAAGAGGAGGAGGTTTTCACTGAGAGGGTGGTGGACCTTGGAATGCTCTGCCTGGTGAGCTGGTTCAGAGATCCACAGTGGAGGGCTTTAAGAGAGGGTGGGACAGACACAGAAAGTGGATGTATCAGATGATGGCCTGTCCCGGGGGGGGTGGGGATGGATGATAGGGGTTTCTGGAGCACAAGGGATGGGAGGGTCTCGGCACCCAACTAAGGATCTAGGTTCGAGCAGACTCGATAGACCATAAGGCCTAATCTGCTGGCAAATAGTATGTTAGTATGTAAGTTGGATTTTGTCGATGACTGAATACAAAACCAGTAAAAAATTAACACCGAGCACCTGGTAGATACATTATAGTGTCAAAAAATATTCAGGAAAAAAAAACATACATTTATCAAGACTAAGACCACAAATGTTGAAATCGGGGAGGAGTAACAAAAAGAGACAGTAACAATATAGTAGTCATACAGGACAGATATGGGAAAAAATGAGGGACAGGATAGGAGTGGGGTAGTCAGAAGAACGAGGGGCAAGTAGAGTTGAAACTCAAGATAAGTGCTATGAACCAGTAGGTAAATGAAGGTAAGACTAGCAGGTTTGCAATAAAGTGCTGAGCGTTAGAGGGGCAGAACTGAAGTGGCAAGGAGGTGCAGAGGTTATGGGAAAATACAGGTGCTAAGGTGGCTTGAAACAGAAGCCTTTGCAGGAAGAGATGAGATGGTTACATAGCTCTTTCTTAAAAGAGGAGTGGGATGAGGCTTGGTGTATAGTTAGTGGGAGGGAATTCCATTATTGGGGGACATAACAGACAAAAACACTTGTGCCTTTGGAGGTATTATGTCTGGCAATGTGGATAGGAGCATTGTCCACAGAGTGTAAACTATAGCAGGCTGCCTGATTTAAGAAGAGACTGGCCAGGGACTTGGATATCTGTGATCTAATAATGTTGTCAATGATGGAGCCAAAAGCATAAAGCCTTGACTCTTGAGGAGAAAGCTGTCCTAGATCTGAATAAAGTAGACAGTGGTGTGCAAGCCAAGGAGAGGAGGATGCATAGTGGCAGATGTTGTTGTAGGCAACATCCCACTTGCAAAGACTCGATTTACCCACGGAGGCATAGGAAACAACACCATAGGTAAGTGAGGGTAGGAGTATCCCACGGGCTCTGGCAAGCCTTGCAGAGGGGGAGAAGCACATAGCTGGTACAGTAGGAAATACCTCATTTTGTGTTGATCATTTTACAGATCTGTTGAATACGGAGATCAAAGTTTAGGGATCGGTCAAGTGTGACATCCAGATGTTTACAACAGTTCACGACCCCAACAGATATGCCTAGAGGTGGAGACTTTAAAACTGTGCTGGGAGTGATCAAGTCTGAATTTTGATCCAAATAGCACAGCCCGAGTCTTTTTCTCATTGAAGAGAAGTTTGTGAATTGCCAGCCACTGTTGGATTAGCTGAAAGTCATGGAAGAGCCATTGATTAATGTCATCAGTGCTTTTTGAACTGGTGTACAGAACAAGATCATCCACATATAACAAGAAGGCTCTCATCAGGAGGTTAGAGGTGATGTTATTTATAAAAATAGAGAAACGCAAAGATCCAATAATGGACCCTTGTGGCATACCAATGTCAACAGTAGCCTTGTCTGAGAGGGTAGAGTTATATTTTACAGTTTGTGTTCTATCAGATAGGTAGCTACCAAACCATCTGACAACATTTGGTGAAAAACCTAGTGATTGAAGGGTGGCTATGAGGATGGAGTGGTCAACTAGATCAAACGCCTTGTCATGCCAATCAAACTGGCCCCAGTGAGAAGGCCAGAGTCCATGGCCACTAGGACATCTGAAGTAAATTTAAGTAGGGTGGTAGTAGTGCTGTGACCCTTTTGGAATCCATGCTGGGTGGTAGTTAGAAAGTTATATTTCTGAAGAAAATCTATTGTTTGAGTGGTTACAAGCTTTTCAAGAATTTTACTGAGAGCTGACAAGACAGCAATGGGTCTGTAATTAGAGGGGTTTTTGGGGTCACCTTTTTTAAACACGGGGCAATCCTAGCTATCCTCCAGATATCAGGGACATGACTCTGGCACACAGAGGGAGTAAAAGTCTTAGCTAGTGGAGTGGCTATGTAAGGGGAAGCTAGTTTTAGAAGCTTGGATTCAAGATTGTTGGACCCAACTGCTGCATACTCAGGGATATTGGTAAACAATTTTAGTACCTCATGTCTTGAAAAAAACTTAAAGAACAATTGAGGCCCGGTAGTATTAGTTGGAGTGATTGAGTTTGGTTGGACTCAGAAGGAGGAGGTTTAATTAGGTCAGAAAACTGCACATTGAAAAACTGGGCAATGGCTCAGGGATTATTACGATGGACTCCATTGAGTGACATGTCACTTGGGGGTGGAGGACAGGTTCCATCCCAGGAAGAACTTAATACAGGTCCAGAATTTTTTGGAATCACCATAGGAGTTTGTTAACAGGTCTTTACAATAGAAGCTTTTGACATATTTTATTTAGTTTTTCCAGGAATGTCATACAGTCCTGTAGGCATTTATGTCAGCAGTTAAACCAGAGCTCTTGAACAGGAGTAAATTTTTGTTTTTCTGACCTAGTCTGGAGAGCAGGTCAAATTTTGGCCAGTGGGTTTGCCTATTTTTTACTCGATGGGTTACATGATGGCAGTGCTTATCCTGTAGCACTAGGAAGTGGGTCAGGAAGAGATTAAGAGCAGTCTGAGCATCAACAGATCTAAAGAGAAGGGACCAATCAATATTGGCAACATCGATTAGGAAAGCCAGAGAGTCAAACTTTGCATAGTTACAGAAGATAATGAAGAGGGCATTCGTCAGTGCTGGCTTGGCTTTACCCCAGATACAGAAAGTGGGGAATGGTCAGAGATGACGTCTACAAGTATGCCTGAAGCAATTATATGCTCTGGGTGGTTTGTCATTATCCGGTCCAGCAGTGTGCTCATGTTTGAGTGTAGGACAGATCTAGTAGGATCATTGATCAGCTGGTGCAGGCTAAAACTTTGTAGACCAGACAGGGATGTGGATTGTGCGCTACCCAGTTAATTTATGTTAAGGTCACCAAGTATAAGAACTTAATTTTTCCCTGAAAATAGTGAGACTTGATCCAACAGCTCATCCAGTACTTTTAAACTGCTTATAGAGGGTTGTAGGCACAGACTATATGCAACTTTTGGTGGCAATTGAGAGAGAAGGACATGTAGCACTTCATAATGGATCTGAAGAAGCGAGCTGATGGCAGTGAGATGGCGATGATATTTAAAGTAGACAGCTGTCTCACCCCATCTTTTGGGTACAGATCTATCAAGTCTCAATAGCTTATAGGATGGTAAGGAGAATGAGTCAGGGGTGGAAGATTTAAGCCAGGTTTCAGTTAGGCAGATGATATCAGCTTGTAAATGGTGGTCCAGGCTTAAATGTCAGCAAAGTTGCACTCGAGGCTCCTGATATTGTGGTGCACAACAATAACACCTTTAATATTATTAATAGGATTAGATATGTTGTTTACTGGTCCGGGGTTTAATTGAACATCACCTGAGAGCAGTATAGCCTGTAGAAGGAGATACCAAAGCTTGTGGCACAAGAAGGGGCTTAGGGTATGTATACACAGGGTCAGTTATTTGGGGCATAGGTTACCATATGGATCCAAGCCCTATTCCACAGAAGCAGAGTGGAGTCATATCGGAGAGTAGGCACCAAGAAAAGGTTTGAAAAATAGTACTCGGGCAGGAAATTAGGGCAAGCTGATGCAGTTTGGGGCACTGGAAGCAGTGATAGGTGGAGCAGTGGCAGAGTGGATGCAAGAAGAAACATCATGTTTTGGTTCATTTTAGGCTGTTCTGAAGTGGATACATATGCTGGAGTATCTGGTGTCACCTAGGGTCTAAAAATAAGTTGATGAGTAAGCCAGTGTAACTGGTGACACCTTGTGGATTAAAAATGAGAGTGATCACAGCAGTTTGAGCAACCTTTGAACCCTAGGGGTTGATTGCCAAGTGGATATAGACCCTAACGTGGAGTACCTGATTAATTCAGGATCCAAGATTATAGTTGTGCCAAGAAAACTGGGTAGTTCACCTTAGATCAAAATTAAGAATGTAGACTGGTGTAAAAGAGTAATAGTTATTGGCTAGCCTAGAAGTGGCTGGCCATGGTTCGTAGAACAACATATAAAAGTTTGCTAAGCAGTTAGCCAACCTGCTTTGGCAATGTCTGTGTTCCGCGACTGAACAGACTGGGATCCAGATAGCGTGTGAAAACAGGGTGAACTACTGCCCTAATACCCCTGAATACACAAGAAGCAGAGAGGAGCAGACTAGTGGGGATAAAGTGTGGGGCAGAGCATAAGGCAGAACGGAGCAAATCGGGTAAGAAAAGTGTAGAGCAAGTTGACAAAAGCACTTGCTAATTTTACTCAATTTCTTTTAGCAAGGTCAAGAAGCTGGCAGAGTCAATGTGAGCCATTAAGGTGGGAGATCACCGAGGAGGGAGGGGCAAAAGCATATTTAAAGGAGGCTTAGGAGGGCAGAAACACATAGAAACACAGAATTTGACAGCAGATAAGGACCGCTTGGCCCACCTAGTCTGTCCATTTCCCTACCTAATGCATAGGCTGCAGATCCTAGTTAACCAACAGCCTACTTCCTCCTACCCCCCACTAGAATTGCCTTATGTTTGTCCCATGCATTCTTGAATTTCTCCACTGTTTTTGAGTCCACTACCTCCTCAGGAAGGCTGTTCCATGTATTCACAACCCTCTCCATGAAAAAATACTTCCTCACATTACCTTTGAGCCATCCTCCTTATATCTTCAAATTGTGCTCCCTTGTTCACGCACATCTCTTTTTCCGAAAGATGCTACTATCTTGGACTCTGTTGATTCCCTTGATGTACTTGAAAGTTTCTATCATGTCCTCCCTCTCCCTCCTCTCCTTGAGTGTATACATATTAAGCTTCTTTAATCTCTCTTCGTATGTCTTCTGGTGCAGACCCTGCACCATTTTAGTTGCCCTCCTCTGGACAGCCTCCATACACAGATTACCTAAAGCAGTTGTGTCAGAAAAGAGTCATCTAGTGCAAGAGGCAAACCAAAAAGCACCCTGTAGAGGCTCTTGTGGCAGCCAATGAGCAAGCAACCATCCAGGACCTCAAGTTACAGTTGGTGACAGATGACCAGACCTTGGGTGTAGGGGTGCCAAGGGATGTTGCAGTGACCATTCCCAGGGAGAAGGACAGAGAGACCAGAAGGTATTGGGATCCACAGCACCTGGAGAGGGTCACCACAATGATGGAGCCAGAAGGGATCAGGTTGCAGCTGGAGTTGGGGAGACTGGAGCTGGAATTCAAGCAAAAAAAGTTTGAAGTCTGGCAGCAAAGGGAATTTGAGCAAAGAAATGTTTGACACCCAGAAGCAAATGGAATTTGAGCAGAATAAGTTCCAAATGGAGTAGGAGATGCAAAAAAAGAAAACCAGTGCCATAAAGAGAAAGAGAGAGAGAGACAGATTGAACTGGAGAAGCTAAAACTTCAATGAACAGTGCCATAGGAGGTAAGTGGCAGGGGTGAACCTGGAATTCCAAGACTAGGGTGCATGTTAAATTTTGTATATTAATAGCTGAAATTAAAGAGGGGGGGAATGGATGCACTTTTGAATTGATTTGAAAAGGTCTGTATCCAGGCTGAAGTACTCAGGGAGTCCTGGAACTTCCAGCTATCCCCGTTGCTTACTGGGAAAGTGTGAGGTGCTAGGCCAAATGAACAATCAGGATAGTAGTAATTATGAAAAACTTAAAGCTGCATTGCTTAAAAAGTATGACTTAATGCTGCCTGAAGCATACAGGGTTAAGTTATGTAAGCTCAGGAGAAGCCCTGACATGAGCTATGAGGAACTCGCCACTAAGCAAATTCAGTTTTTGAAATGTTGGTGGGAGGAAGTAGAAGGAAACTCTAGAGAAAACTGGGAAAATGAGGAACAATTCTTTTGGGCTTGCCCAGCAGAGCTAAAAACATGGTTAGAGGACTGAGACCCAAAACAGTGCAGCAGGCTGCTGAGCTCTTGGATCACTATACCAGGAAGAGGTCTGCTCTGAAAGGGAGTTGGATGGGTGTGGCAGTACAGAAGGGGGAAGTGCAACTTCAGGGCAGCTAAAACCTCACTACCTTCATAGAAGGGGGAGCCCCAGTTTAAAAATAAAAGGTTTATTGGATACAAAAATGATGCCTGCTGCTTTTGTAAACAGCCACGGCATCTTGCTGGACAGTGTCCTTAAAAGGTACACAATGGACAAAGTGGTGCTCAGACAGAATTGGGTGCACTGTGTATCCCTGAAAGCATGCCTATAAACATAGGGGAGCAAATACACCTGGTTACTGTAAATGGGGCGCACATCCATGGGTTAAGGGACACGAGAGCATCTCTCATCTTAGTAACGGGGGATTCGTTTGGGACTGAACAGTTTATACCCAATCAGTTTGTATCAGTGAGGGGATTCAGTGGGGAGGAGAAACCTCTGCCACTTGCTAGTGTTCTCCAGGACTGGAGTGAGACAGGGGAGAGGTTGCAAAAGGTGGCAGTAGCAGACAACCTCACCCTGGATATGATTATTAGGAACAATTTCCAGAAGGGATGGTGTGTGCAGTTACCTGTAGTCAGATGGAAAGGGCTGATTGTAGTTCCCTGGACCTCATAGACACTCCTGTAGAAAATAATGGGAGGATGGCTCCCCAGCAAGTGTCTACTGACATGGACAGTAGTGAAAGGGAGGTTGAACTTCCCCAACTAGTAGTTCACAAAACAGCTAGATAAGGTTACCTGAGGAGTGAGAGGTAACCAGTGGACAGAAGGTCAGTGATGGCAGTGACCCTGAATGCCCTGATGCTAGCACTCCGGATCCCAGTTTAGGAACTGAAGGGGACATGTCCCATGACTTGAGAAGATGTGAAGAATTTGCAGCTGCTTAGTGGACAGATCCTAGTTTGGAGAGGCTGAGGGCTTGTGCGGGATCTGATGGGAAACAGGGAGGTAATGGGAGGCATAGAGTATACTGGGACAATGAACTATTGTATATGCAGGATGTAAAGACAGAGGGAGGGGTGATGAACAGTAAGCTTGTCATTCCCCAGGGGTACTGTGAGTGGTTGCTCTAGATAGCTCAAGATATCTGGGAATCATGCAGACCATGCAGTGATTGGCCCAGAATTTCTACTGGCCCAACTTCACCAAGCAGGTGAAGAAATATTGCAGGTCTCGTCACCGGTGCCAACAACTAGATAAAGTAGGTAGTAAAACCAAAGCTATCATAATGCCCTTGCCCCTTGTGGAGAAGCCATTCCAGAGAGTAGGAATGGATATTGTGGGACCTTTTAGTACCCAAAGCTCTTTCAGGAAGAGTTATCCTAACTGTGGCAGAGATTGCCACCTAATATCCAAAGACAGCTGTCTTTTCCTCACAGACAAAGTGGCAGATGCCTTGCTAGGAATTTTCTCCTATGTCGGATTTCTGCAGGAGGACATCATTGATCGAGGGGGTACCTATGTGTTGGACCTGAGGAAGTGTCTGTGGGAGAAGTGTAGAGTGTTGCAGAGATGCACAACACCTTATCACTAGTGAGTCAATGGGCTTGTAGAAAGGTTTAATGGTACCCTAAAACTGTTGCTCCAAGTGTTTGCTGAATAGCATGGAAAGGACTGGGAGAGATACTTTCCCCACCTATTGTTCACATATAGGAAACCACCCCGAAAGTTAACAGGGCTTCCCCCTTTAAATGCTTATATGGATGTAGGGTATGTGGGCCCCTAGACTTGATTTGGGAAGACTGAGAAAGCAAGCATGCCATCCAGGGAACTCCTATAGTGCAGAAGGTCTTAATATTTCAGGAAGAGCTGAAGGAGCTTATGGGAGCATCCCAGAGCAGCCTATCAGCTACCCAGCTGAAGCAAAAGGCCTGGTACAACCACAAAGCCAGAGTTTGCTCATACAAAGTAGGTCAGGAAGTCATGGTCCTAATTTCGGTCCAGAAGAAAAAGCTAAAGGCCGAGTGGGTGGGACCATAGAAGATAGCCTGACAGGTAAATATGAATTATACTGTAGAACTGCCTGACAGTAGACATGCCCATAGAATGTACCATATCAACATGAAGAAGCCATATGCAGTTAGGGCTGACATGATATTTGCAGTGTGTGGTTCTGCAGAGGCAACAGGTGAAGATGACCCCCTACTGGACTTGCTGGAGGACAGCAAATGGGAGTCCTCTATGGAGGAAAACTGTCACCCCATTTGACTCTGGAACACACCCAGAAAGTGAGGGAGGTTTTAGCGAACTTTGCCCCTTTGTTTATGGCCAAGCCTGGACTAACCTCCTTAGAAACACACAATGTAGAAAAGGGGACAGAATCGGCCATATGGCAAACAGCCTACTGGGAGCAGGATTCACAAAAGACATGTGCCTGATGCAAATTAGATGTGCCAGTGCATCCTGAAGATGCACCATGGAATGACTGACAGATAGGGCGCATGCTCTAGTGCATCCCAGATGCACTGTACCGAACAGGATGCACCACAGTCACATGTAAATGATATGTGGCACAAAAAGAGGGGGCGTAGACATGCATACACAGCACAAATCAATTCACAGTGCAAAAGGAAGGAACAATTACAGAGCAAACATGGCGCAAGTACCAAATGCACCAATGGAAGATAAGTATAAAAGAAGCAGACTTAAGTGCAATACACCAGCAGGCCAGCAGCAGAACTGCAGAAGCCAGTAGACAGAGAAAGGGACAGAGAGCTGAATCCAAATATGGATGTGCACCATTCCTGATGATGGGAATAATAATGGGGATGAGGAGACAAGGAAGAGAAAGCACCATAGGCGACCGGCCTCATGGTGGTATCGTGCCAGGCTGTCCTTTCAGCAGCTCACGGACATAGAGACAGTAAGCCAATTCCATCTGAATAGGGCCATTCTGAGGCCGCTCTGTGAGCTGTGCCATGAAGAAAGGCAGGCACCTACCGGAAGAGGTCATGCAATATTGGTGGAGATCAGGGTGATAACAGTAATGTGCCTACTTGCTGCAGAGGCCTTCTAGAGGCCATCTGGGGACACCACTGGCATCTCGCAGGCATCCACCTCCCATCTCCTCACACAATTCCTAACCGCACTGCTACCACATGCTTTGAATAAATCCACTTCCCAAGCACACAGGCAGAGCAGACAGAAGCCATACAGCAGTTCTACAGGGTGGCATGCATGCCAGGTGCCCTAGGGGCCATTGACTGCACCCATGTGGCAATCCACGCACTACCTGGTGATGATGCACTATCATAAATCAACCGCAAGGGCTACCACTCCATCAACTGCCAGGTGGTGTGCAATGCCACAGAGCGCATCAGCAATGTCTGCACCACACACCCTGGGAGCACACAACACCTTCATATGGCACCAGTCTGTCCTCTGCCACAGATTCAAGGCAGGTGACATACTGAGTGGCCACCTAGTAGGTGCATGGGACATGGCACCCTGCCACAGAACAGGACACTATGGGATGGGATGGGATAGGAGGGGAAGCAGGTGTGCAGGTAGCATGATGAACAAAGCGCAGAGGGTACAGCAGATGTGGGACAGCAGAGGGGGAACAGTGCCACAGGCAGGCACCAAGCAGTACAGGGTGACACATGTGCAATGGAATGGAATGGAATGTTGTGTGCAGTGCCATGGGGGACATGTTTGGCAGGGCCTAGTGCAACACATGCAGACAACAGGTGCTGCCGCCATGAAAACAGGGATGGACAATGGTCTGTGGGGCATGTGTGAATGCAATAGCAGTTCACCCTGGGGCCAACTGCAGCAATATGGGCTGACAACAGCAGGTGGATGGGGGAGGCAGGATGGCAGTGAAGGAATGCAGTCGGTGGTGGACGCACACCACACACTGCTGTGCAGCATGGGACATGGGGCATGATGCATGTCACCAATATACTAACAGCCACCCTTGCCCCCAACTGGCAACACTGCATACCCTCTGAGATGCTGGCTCCTCACCTCCATCCAACAACCCGGAACAGAGGTGGAGAAGCAGTACAACATGGCACACACTGCTATAGGCACCATCATAGAACACATCTTTGGCATGCTGAAGATGCATTTCTGGTACCTGGATAGGTCAAGCTGAGGCCCAACAGTACAGCCCTGAGAAGGCCTGTGGCATATTCCTGGCCTGTTGTATACTACCCAACATAGCTATGGACCACTGAATAGTTGTTGAGGCCAATGAGGGTGACAGTTCTGGGGAGGAGAAGGAGGTGGAGGAGGCTGGGGAGGAAGACGCACTGCCATGGGGCGTGCATGCGGGGCCATCAATGCCATGGTGTGACCTATGCCTGGCTGAGAGGGCACAGCAGTACAGGAGCACACTGGTGAAAGAGCACTTTGGTAACCACAGGTGAGTAACACAGGTTTGTATAGTGGAGGTGCACACTGGTGACTGCAGGCAGTAACACAGATGTACAGATGGACACAGCGCAACAAACACACACAGCCCCAAACAGGCACACATACAACACATGCCAAACAGTGTTAGTGTGGCAGCTGTTGACTGTAGACATGCCAGGGACCATGAAGTCTAGAGAGAGAGAGAGAGAGAACACACACACACACACACACACACACAGCATGCAACACAGCCATGTGTCATAATCATAGTGCCAGGGACGGCATGAATCAGTGTGCACTGCTGCTGGCACACATAAGCAGCAAACACTGGACCGCACTCATCATGCGCATGCCATATTTCACAACAGTTGTGCACACATACATGCAGGTGGCACTGCACAGGAGGCCCATGATGGTGGTGTTGCACTGGGGTAGGCGTATGCCACCCATGTCACTTAGGCATCAGTATCGAGGTAAGTGAGACACAGAGGTGGAAGGGCAGTGGCTGTTGGATCAGGAACCTGGACATCACAAGACAGTCCTACGGCCACCATGGACATGTGGGAAGCCTATGCCATGACTAGTGGATGCAGTTGCAGCAACACCAGCCATAGGGGGTGTTGCCAACACCCCTGTAGGGGTACTGCAATGAAACGTGAATGAGTGCTCACTGGTGTTGTGGCCCCACAAGCCATGTTTGTGCTAGGAAGGCTGGGCAGTGTGACATGTGGTGATGGCATCAGCAGCAATGGGTTCACCTGATGCCACTACCTGGGTGTGCGGGAGGCACTCCTGGGTGTCCATCTGGAGGCCTTAAGGCCACAGCACACACCAGATGCACACGCTGCCTCAGCAGCTGTTGCAATCCAATCCAGTGCTGCGGTCATGCCCACCCACAGTAGGCATGCCTCTGCCAAGATCTGGGCACCACTTGTGCTCCAGGACCATGAGTGTCTGGAGGCCCCTGAATTTCACATGTACGGCTGCCTGCCCCTCCATGACATTCAGCAGGAGGCAAGCATAGCCCTTAATCTCATCAGCGGGTGTTGGCTCATGGTGACTGCAGATGGCTGGGTGGCAATCTGGCCTGCTGTGGGGCATCCACAGGTGGCAGCTACACCACGGTAGGCTGTGGCATGGGTGGGGTATGGGCATGCATAGCCGGTGGAGTCATGGTCCGACGGCACCTGCATGTGTCCCACAACAGCTGTACATGGCACACTGGGTGACCCCTCCACCACACCAAGACTAGATGCAGGGTACACAGCACCCAACACCATGGGCAGATGTGTAGTCCCTGCAGTCATGCCATGAGCAGCAGGGTCACCAACATCATGTGCCACCTGTGCTGGCACCTGTGTGCTGCGTGCCCCACTGTTGACCATGTCTCCTTGTACTATATCTGTGTGGCGTCGCTATCAGCAAGGACATCGCTATATGCCCCTGACGTGTCTGATGCCAGCACAAGCAGGGCATCAGCGATGTCCACTGCATCCATTGGTTCCTCATTGGACAAACCCAGGAGACCTTCCAGCCATGTGGTGTCATGTCTGCCAGCAATGGCTGAAGGGTCTGACAGGCCCATCACTGCCACTGCAGCAGGTGACACTGGTGCAGTGGATGGTCCAAGGATGGCACCATCCCCCAATGTGCTCACAGCCCCATGTGACGGGCCAGCAGTATCACCTGCTAGAGCATCCCATGCAGCTGTGGACATGGCTGCACTGGTGAGGCATGATGAACCTGTGAAAAGAAGGGAGAACATGGTCAATGTCGATGGATAATACAGTGGCAAACAGACAAATAAAGTGTATTACACTGTTCTGCCATGGTTGTGCAAGAAAGTCCCTGGCATGACTGTGCAATGCCTGTAATGCTGCTGCAGCCATGCAGCAGCTGTGACTGTGGCTGTGTGGTAACTGAACATGTCCACATGGCACCATGTGTGCCAGTGCTACACCATGCCCATCTGACAGTGGGAGTGTCCCACTAGCCTGCTTGGCACCAGCATAGCACATGTGCCACCATGGGCATGGACTGGCAGACACAGATGACCACAGCTTGGGCCTTATAGGGGCCACTGTCACACATGGCACAGTCTGCAGGCACACAGTTGCACAGTAGCACACATTGGGTCTGGCATGGTGGCCGTGGCACACACACATGGTCCGACACATGTCATGGGCATGGCTACTCACAGTGCTGTGATAGGCTGCCACCCATCTGGAAGCCCCCCTCTAGGGACACCCTGCACAGTGGACCAGGCAATGGTTGCCGCTAATAGCTCCTGTTTGGGCTGAGGTGCATGTCAGACTGTGGGCCACCCCCCCATCCTGTGCAGTGAGGCCACAATATAGGTGAAAGTATCCTTGGCCATCCACTTCCCATTGTTGAGGTGCTTCTGACACCCCCAAGGGGTCTGACTGTACCTGCCCACAGCACTGACGTGGCATGTCACTGCCTCCCAACCCTAGTCCCATGCTGTGTGACTGCCGCCCCTGCCAGTCAGGACATCCTAGTGCAGATTATACACCTCAGTGAAGGCCCTCTCCTCATCCTTAGTAAAGTTTGGCCACCTGTGACTGGCAGCACTGTCTGCTCCAGACATTCTGGATTCTGTGGGAGAGAACAGACAGACATTATGCCAGCACATACAAGTTCCCATGTGCCCAGTACCACCATACTGTGGCCACAGTGTTCCACCACAGCAACCACCAGACAAAGGCCTACAGGCAATTCATGTCTGTTGTGGTGCATGGTCTGCTGTGGTGGTCTGTGCTGTGTCCACTGTGATCATCTGCAATGCTAAGGATGGCTGTAAGGCCAGGGACATGCCGCAAGTGTTGCATGTCCAGATACACTTGCAGCTGGCCTGGCTACAACTAACACTATGCACACCTGTTTGTGCATGCACAGTAGCTGACGGCATTCCTCCTCTCCTGTCATAGGGCAACCTATGGGACAGTGTGTGGCATGGAATGGTGTACTACAGGTGTCCCTGCACATGTCTGAAGAAGAAGAATCAGCATTTATATAGCGCTTTTTCATACATCCAAAGTGCTTTACAAGCAATGCTAGACTGGTAGTGAAGTGACTGAATGTGTGGTGGTGGCCATATCGCACATCATCACCCACACACAGACTGGATAATTGCATGAACCAATTTATTGGAAGGTGAATGTTGGCCAGGACACTGGGAATGTTCCCTACTTTTTGCGAAGAGTGCCCTGGGTTCTTTTACTTCCACCTGGACACCCAACAGGACAACACCAGGATGGGCAGAAGGGACCTCGTTTTAATGTCTCATCTGAAGGACGGCACACCCCAGCAGTACAGCGCCCCCAATACTGCACTCGGATGCCAGCAATTTTTAGGTGCAAGTCCAATCCCGGTGTGGGACGAGAACCCACAACCTTCTGGTCCAGAGGCAGATGTGCTACCAACTGAGCCATGCTGACATCTAACAGGCTGTCCACTGATCACTGCACCATGTGGTGTGGCTATACTGGTAATGGTATGGTAAAACAGTACTCACCTTCAAGGCTGTGAATCCTCTCCGTTATCTAATCTCAATGTTGGCTGAGCTGGGTGCATTTATGGCTCAGGTCATGCAAATGAGGCCTTGGGCAGTGATAATGAGATGCTAATCAATGGAGATGGCTCTGAATACATTAATGGGCTGATCTGGGCACATGCACAGTTGCCCTCAGCTCATCCCAATCAGCACAGTGCATCTGCTGCATTGAGTGCATTTCCAAACAACACATTTCCTGCACATGCGTGGTGCATTTGGGGAATCATCCTGAATGGGGTGCAGGTGTTTGGTGCATTCTGTGCACATGCACTGTGTCTGTTGTATGTCTGCCACTGCAACGCATATGCATAAATGACCACACAGTCACATCACAGACATGCATATAGTGCACGTCATGCAGTGCTATCTGTATGTGCATGGGCATCCATCTGCATGATGCCATTATGTCACCTTTCCATGGTTGTGCGCTGATCACGCATTGCATGCCATAGTGCAGCATCGTACTACTGTGCATCCAAGTTGCAATGCGTGATGCTGCATGACATACACAACATGGTGGATGCCTACATGTTGTGCATGTGTGACCTGACCCCTACCCATGACCCCACATTCCTGCCATAATATTGTACATGTACCTGTGGTTGCACACCTGGCCAATTGTGCATCACGCTGCTGTGTATGGGGCACAACACGTGGCCTAGTGACACATGTGATGCAGTTAGGCTGTTCAGTTGCACAGGCCTCACCTACTGCACTGTTGTGACACTGTGGTGTAGACATGTCCAGGGTCAGGAGGTTAGGTCCAAGGGCTGTGAATTGATCAGACTTCGAACTGCTTCACCTGGTGGCGTGGGTGGGGGGGGCCAGCTACTTGGGTGGGAGGACCTGCAGGTGCCCAGGGCACAGGTGTGGACTGATACTGCGCAGTGGCTTGTGCACCATACAGGTGTTCCCCATATGGGGGAACAGTGCAGGCACCAGTATGGTGATCTCAGGCTGAGGGACAGGGTGTGGCTGGAGTGGTTGAAGGAGCATGCATACATGCAGGGGTGCACTGCAACAACCAGGTATGTATCCTGCATATGTGTACAACACAGGTGCATGTAGGATGGTGATGGCACACATCACACTCACATGGGCAATATATGACACAAACACATACAAAGAACCTCTGTGTGCAAGCACTGAGGCAATGGTTACCCCAAAGGGCATCTGGCTGGGAAGCCAAGTTTCAAAGAAATACAAAATCACACATGCCCCCACAATGCAAAGTATCATGGGCTGCATATGCAAATCACCACAGAATATTATGCTGGTTCAACTTTAAGCAGAAATGCATGGTGCCGAAAGGCCTCTCACACAGTTTGCAAAGGGTGCCAACAGAAGACATAGACATGTGTTTCGTCCTACCAGGATTCATCAGTATGCCTCATCTGTTTGACACCCCAGTGGAATGAACCAGCTACCCTAAGATGGTCGATCTGGGTTATGTTGTGGTGAACCCAATTAAAACAAAAAAACAGTTTAAAAGACAAAGAACATGTGTGTGCAAGCGCTGAGGCAATGGTTACCCTAAAGGGCATTTGGCTGGGAACCCAAGTTTCAAAGAAAATACAAAATCACATGTGCCCCCACAATGCAAAGCATCATGGGCTGCATATGCAAATCACCACAGAATATTATGCTGGCTCAACTTTAAGCAGAAATGCATGGTGCTGAAAAGCCTCTCACACAGTTTGCAAAGGGTGCCAACAGAAGACATAGGCACATGTTTTGTCCTACCTGGACTCATCAGTATGTCTCGTCTGTTTGACACCCCAGTGGAATGAACCAGCTACCCTAAGATAGTCGATCTGGGTTATGTTGTGGTGAACAAACACATACAGTTGTGTGTGGCTGCACTTGCCCTGCCATGCCCTGTCATGCATGCCACATGAGGTGGGTCACTCTGCGGTGGTGTGTGTGCGGGACTGGTACACTGTGTTACCATCATCATCATCAGTTTTTATTGATCATTTATAATATTTGAGCATCATGACTATTACATAAAGTAAATACATCATAAATACAGTACAAAAGCTAAAACATTCTATAAGACATTTATCACATAATATATCACTTGCATCATTCCATCAGTTAGTTAAAACCAAAGATCCCTACTTTCCCTCAAGCTACATTAAGTTTTTATTATCAATTAACATCCCCAATTTCCTACGGCACATTTTATAAATTCTTTTTTACTGTTTGACTATAGATATAAAGAAGTTAGCTATTGTCACTGCTTCTTCATAGGTTATTGGGTGTAGCATTATAAATATAACATCATTTAGCGTATTTGCACAAATCATTAAAGACTAGGCAAGATATTCTTATTCTGATATATAGTGGCAATCTACAATTAAGTGTCTTAAGTTTTCTTGAAAGCCTTTCTTACACAGACACTCATTATTTCTCCTGTATTTTTATGCCCGTTGTGGTTTCTCTATTAAGATAGATACAGTATATTTGGCTGAAATTAGTTTGAATCTAGCCCATGTTATATTTTTCCGTTGTATTTTTGTGATTGGCAAAGTCAGATATTCCTCTAAAAAATGCCCCATTTTCTTGTTCTTATACCACATAGCACATTTCTGTTTTTTTATATCTCTCATGTCCTCGTTAGGCAGCTAAAATAGGCTTCTTCTTCACTAATTCTTTATATTGAGGAGCAATTTAGATATTTTTCTCTGCGTCAGACCATAAGTGTTGTAACTTAAGTTTATATTGCATTTTACATAAATAAGTTAACCATTCAGAATTAATCCCTTTTTGTTTCCAGGCTTTTTTTTTCTTCTAACAAACACATTTTTGGAAGGATAGTCTTGTGGCTCTTCATTATTTTAATCCAGTAATTTACCAGGCATATCTCTTATCTTATTTTTTTAATTTTCCTGGTTCTGCCCTTATACCATTAGCTGTTGAGAGGGGAACATTTAAGAGACACTTGTGGGGCCACACGGAGGCTGGAGGGGCAAGGGGACCCAGACTGTATAAACAGGAGAGCAGACGGGGGTAAAGCAGCAAGGGGATAGTGAGGAGCTGGAGGCAACAATCTCAGGCCCAAGGAACAATGAAGGACAACAGATAATGTCTCAGATAAGAACATATTTAATATAAAAATATAAACAATATGTACAAAGGTAAACAAAATAATATAATGCAGGCAGTGTAATAATACATTAAAAGGGTGTCCAAGAAACCATCTTTAATGTCTTCTTGCCCTCAAACTTCTGCTTTGTAAAGTAATATTGGGTTTATTTTTGCATCACTTCCTGTTAAGGCAGGTATCAATGTATTCCCTCCAGATTGATTATTAAATTTTAATAAAGCCGTAACATTTATTTTGGCTTTAATATGTTGCTCCTTTATGTATCTTGTGGCACGTGGGTGCACCTTATGTCCTGCTGCTCATGTGTATACCCCATGTCTGTGTGTGCTGCTTCTGGCATGCATACCTTGCACTGCAGCACTATTGATCTGTGGCCCTGTGTGAGGTGCCCTGTAGTTGGAGGTCTAGACTGGCTGTGTGGCATTGTGGTGGCAATGTATGCCACTCTACATATGCCATGATGTCACCCTCTGTGACTTCCCACATGCCACAGTCTTGGCCACCTGTGGTGTTGGCCTAGTTCAGTGGCCACTATCTTGCTGCTTGTTCTCACCTACTGTTGTGTGGCACCATGCTGGCAACATTGTACCAATTCTATGTGTCTACCATGGACTTGTGTGGGGTGTGCCCTCTACTTCTGGGTGTTGTTCTGTATGTCCAGTCTCGGTATTGTGCCCGTCTGGCTAGTGTTCTGCCCTTGGCCACTCTGAGTTATCCCTGGGGTTATGTGTCCCTTTCTCCTCTGTCCCACTGCACTGACTTCTGTTGCTCCCACATGCCTTGCTAGGCTGCTCCGTATTCACTGTTATGCTCCCCTGGGTGTTGTGTGCATCCCAGATGTGCTGGTGCATCTCCACTTGTGCCATACCCTTACCATGCAATTCACAATGGGGTTTCACATACTACATCCCTTTGTGCATCGCTCTGCATTTAGTGGGCAGATCCTATTTGTGCCGGCACATCTCATTTGCATCCGGTGCATCTCTTTTGTGAATTCTGCCCTGGGTGTCTGAGGCTATCCTAAAGGACATTAGGAAGGAGGTAGAGGAAATACTTGATTTATGGATGATCCAGAAATCCCACAGGCCCTGGACATTACCCACACTTCTCATCCCCAAGCCAGGTGTCCCTGTTCACTTTTATGAGGACTACCATAGACTCAGTGCAGTCACAAAGTCTGACACCCACCCAATGCCATTAACAGTTGTCACAGATCATTAATAAACCTTCTACAGTCAACACATACAATATAAGAACTCTTACACAGGCAGAAATTCTTTAGAAAGGCAGTTTTTACTAAAATAACTGCATAAATGCAGTTACAACTAATAAAGAACATATACTAAATTAGGATATAGTATAAGAAACAAAGTGGAAAGGTATATAAAAAATTCACTAAAAGAGATTACCTAAGACTGCTTTAGGTACGAAGACTTCAAAGTTCAGAGAATCACTGGTTTGCAAAACTATTTCAGTCTTCAGTAGCAGCCTGTGTTCTTGGGCAGTATCTGTGCTGGCAGCTGTTATCTTGTTGTCATGAGAGTCCATGCAAAATGTATAAAATGACAACTAGTGTATGTGCATACCTCTCAACCTTTTGTCCTCCAAATGTGGAACAAATGAACAAAATGTGGAACATTTAATCAAATCTTTGCCTAGGAGGCTCAGAACACTTAAACTGTTTGCATTTATGTTCAAAGACTGTTATTAATTGAATAATATAGTTTTTACATCATTTACTATAGATGTTTGCTTTAAAATGTTAATACTGAATGTGTGACAAGTCCTCACAATGCAGAACAGGAAGATTTTGTGAAGTAAATGAGGAATGTTCCTCGTAATATGGTACAGTTGGGAGGTATGTGACTGTGCAGGAGAATTTATATGGAAGAGCAACCCTAGTCTGTGAATAAAGACTGATCCTTCCAAATCAGTGAACAGAGGTTGGCCTTCCACTTTAGGCCATCGGGTGTCGCTCTTGCTTTTCCCCAAAAAAAGTCTTAGTTTCCTGATAATCTTTGATGTCAGATTCATATAATTAACCTAAGTTTTGCAGTCTCAAACAGGTTTACTATAACATAGAAACACAGAATTTGATGGCAGATAAGGACCGTTTGGCCCACCTAGTCTGCCCATTTCCCTACCTAATGGAGAGGCTGCAGATTCTAGTTAACCAACAGCCTACTTCCTCCTATGAGGATGTGTTACCTTTTTTATTAGTTCACATAGACTTGTTTATTTATTTATTTATTTAGACAGCAGTTTGGAAAACCTTTGAGCCATAGGCTCATTTACAAAGGTACCTTGTCACAGTAAGACAAACGAAAATACACAGTATAACACTACAACACATAAGTATAACAGTAACTTAAGACATAGATACAAACAAGCTGGTATAGGTAGGATTGATGCAAACAATACCAGAGTTATGTTGTCCTTAGCAGCTTAGTAGTAAGCTTTGTCATAAGTATTGAGTACGGCTTTGACTAGTGGCAATTACAGCTTCAGGTGTTAGAAGGATCTTTCCTGGCTAAAACATCATGTGCTTTGAACTGGCTTAATTTAATTAATTATAAGAGAGTTCATGTAGGTTTTATGATTATACAGGTGATTTTATTACTTCTGTTTCCCTTGGTCGGTTCTTATTGGAAATATCCCTTTGATCATGCATCCACAAGCTTTTGACAAGAACTTGTCAAATTTTTGCAAGCAGCTGGCATCTCAGGTCTGAGGGAGGGCAAACTCCTTTTAAAAATCCAGTCTTTTTTTCTAGGTGCTTTGCATCGACACTTGCATGTACATAGAATTACATATATGTATATATACACGACAAAATAATATCTACAAATTAGGGCTAGCAGCTGGGCAGCTCACCACAATCCCTACCTTCTAGACTGAATATGTGGGAATCCATCCCTAGGCAGCGTATGATTTTCACAAATTGTATTTACTGCTCTAACTGGTAAGATAGCCCATCTGTCTTGGCATGGATCAATCTGGCCCTGTGGGTAATGGTCATATCATAGTCCTGTAAGGCAATGCTCCATTTTAAGAGATGACCATTTGTTTTACTCTTCTGAGTCAGCCACACTGGGAGTTATGATCAATCTGTACATCAAAGTGCCTCCCATAGAGGGATGGCTCTAATTTCTTCAGGGCCCATTCCAGCGCAAGGCATTCCTTCTCAGCTGTGGAATAGGCCTGCTCCTGGAGAAGCAACCTTTATCTAAGATAATCTATTGGATGATCTTTCCCTTAGTTACAGGTCTGAGGACTGCGTCAATCCCCACATCTGAAACGTCTGCCTGGACTACAAATGGTGTATTGTAATCTGGACTGGCAAACAGAGGGTCACTGAACAGTGCCTCTTTTAGCCATGCAAAAGCTTGTTCACAGGTTGGCTCCCATTTTACCTTTTTGGGAATTCTTTTCTTTAACAGGCCAGTCAGGGGGCTGCTAGGATATTGTAATTTGGTACAAGCTTTCAATAGTAGCTAGCAGTCCCTAGGAAACTCCAAACCAGCTTCTGGGTTTCAGGCCTGGGCTAGTGACTCAATCTTAGCTTGACTGGGATGATGCTGCCCTCACCCTACTACATGGCATAGGCATGCCATCTCCTCCATGTCCACTTGGCACTTTCTAACCTTGACAGTGTACCCTGCCTTCTGTATTCTGCTCAATACTTCCTCAGGTGGGACAGGTGTTCCTTCAAACTGCTACTGAAGATGCCAATATCATCCAAATATGCCACTGTGTATTCTTCAGTATCATGTAACACCTGATTGACCAGCCTTTGGAAGGTGGCAGGGGGTGATCTTCATTCCAAAAGGTATTACCCTGAACTCAAATAATCCTATTGGAGTGACAAAGGCCGACCTCTCCCTAGCTCTGGCAGTTAATTCTACCCTTTTGTCAATTCAATGGTGGAAAGGTATGCGACACCTGGATCTTCTTCCTTTGTATACTAGCCAAGGAAAGGGTTCATATTTGGCCACAAAACATGAGTCTAGTAATGTGCCCTTATCCAGAGCTACTGGGGCATCCTGGATCCTCGTGACAGTGGTGCAGTCTTGAACTCAGAGAGGATTCAAAAGCACAAGGTGGGTGTCCCTGTTCTGCCCCATCTCAGACTGCACTTAAGGGTGGGCACTGTGAGCTCAGTGGGCCTGGCCCTGAGGAGTGGGTTCATAACAGAGGATATTGGTGGCATATTTGGATGTGCCTGAAGGTTCTTTTTGATTATCTCAGTTGTTTTGAGCACCACTGGAACAATGTGTGGGCCCTTAGTCTACATCCACTTTGTTTCTGTTTGCATATCTAGCTATTCCATAAATTTGTGTCTCACTGTGTGCAGGACACTGTAGTCACTATAGGTGACTATTCTGATCAGCAATGCTACCTTTGTTCTTTTTTTTTTATTATATCTGTTTTTCTTGCTTCCACTTTCTTGGCAGTTGGTATCAGGTGATCCCATGAGATTATTACTTCTGCATTCTCTGCAATTCTCTCAGGGTTACTGTCTCCAAATGTTCAGGGATTTATAGTACCATGATGAGAATGGACCCCAAGTCAGGGCTTATTCAAATATCAGGAACTCGGTACTGTACTAGTCCTTGATGTTTGCTGAGAGCGCTCTTCTTAGCACACACAATGTTCCAGGATGGCTTCCTTTTGAAGTTCATAAGGTGTCACAAATATTGATAGCATATTTAAATGTGTCTGAAAGTTCTTTTTGATTAGCCTCATTGCTCCCAGCACTACTGGAATAATCTGTGTGTCCTTAGTCCACATCAATTTGGTTTCTGATGGCATTTCTTGGTATTTCATGATTTTGTGTCTCGGTACGCAGGCCACTGTAGTCACTGGGGGTGGCTATTTCAATAAGTAATGATATTGTACCTTTTTTCTTTTCTCTCGTATTACAATATCTGGTTTTCTCATTTCCACCTTCTTGGCAGTTGGTATTGAATGATTTCATGTGATCATCACTTCTTCATCCTCTGTGATTCTTTGTGGCTCATGTTTCTAGTGTTTCTCTACCACCTGTATATTACAGTGTCTGCACAGTTTCCAGTGAAAAAATCTTGCTACATTGTTGTATCTTTCAGTATACAGGCCTTTCACCTTGAGTACTTCACGTCCAGCCATGAAATGCGCAACTATTTCTAATTCTGTACTACAGAACCCGCACTTACCTGTTTCCCCCAATTTTTTTTATGGATTTTGTGAACCATCTTGTACATAGTCCACTATCTTGGTCTGCCATTATCAATCTCTCTACTCGTGACCTAAATTCACCTCTTTTTAACCACTCATGAGTCAGGGCTTGATCGACCTGTGGTCATTTCAATAGCCCCCTATATTTTCCACTATCATGAAACACAGAAATAGAAACATGGGTTTTCCAGTTTTTTTTTCTGTTGGTCTTTGTCCTTTTAGTTCCTATGTTCCTTTTTCTGATCCTGCTCCCCTGTGTGAACTCGCTGATGTATTAACAGATTTTTCTTCTGGGAAAAACTCTTCTCACATTTATCACATCTATATGATGTCTCCCCTGTGTGAACTAGCTGATGTCGTAACAGGGCACTCTTATGGGAAAAACTCTTTGCACATTCATCACATTTATATGGTCTTTCCCCTGTGTGAACTCGCTGATGGCTTATTAGCTGACTTTTTAGGGCAAACCTCTTGTTACATTCAGTACACTTAAATGGTCTCTCCCCTGTGTGAACTCGTTGGTGGCTTATCAGCCGACATTTCTGGGCAAAACTCTTGTTACACTCTTCACATTTATATGGTCTCTCTCCTGAGTGAATTTGCTGATGCTGTATCCAGTTATACTTCAGGCCAAAACTCTTATTGCATTCAGCACACTGATACGGCCTCTCTCCAGAGTGAATTCTCTGATGTTTTATCAGGATACTTTTACAGCCAAAACTCTTACTGCATTCAGTACATTGATATGGCTTCTCTCCAGAGTGAATTCTCTGATGTTTTGTCAGGGCACTCTTATAACCAAAACCCTTGTTGCATTCAGTACATTGATATGGCCTCTCTCCAGAGTGAATTGTCTGATGTTTTATCAGGGTAATCTTGTGGCCAAAACATTTGTTGCATTTCACACATTTATAGGGTCTCTCTCCAGAGTGAATTTGCTGATGTTTTGTCAGGGCACTCTTACTTCCAAAACTCTTGGCACATTCAGTACATTTATATGGCTTCTCTCCAGAGTGAATTCGTTGATGTATTATCAGACCACTCTTACTTCCAAAACTCTTGTTGCACTCAGCACACTGATATGGCCTCTCTCCAGAGTGAATCTGCTCATGTATTATCAGACCACTTTTGTGGCGAAAACTCTTATTGCATTCAGTACATTGATATGGCCTCTCTCCAGAGTGAATTCGCTGATGTATTAGCAGACCACTCTTTCGGCCAAAACTCTTGTTGCATTCAGCACACTGATAAGGCCTCTCTCCAGAGTGAATCTGCTTATGTTTTGTCAGGGTACTTTTACAGCCAAAACTCCTACTGCATTCAGTACTTTGATATGGCTTCTCTTCAGAGTGAATTATCTGATGTTTTGTCAGGGCGCTCTTATAACCAAAACTCTTGTTGCACTTAGCACATTGATATGGCCTCTCTCCAGAGTGAATTTGGTGATGTACTGTCAGATCACTGTTCTGACTAAAACATATGTTGCATTCCACACATTTATATGGTCTCTGTCCAGAATGAATTCGCTGATGCTTTATTAGGCCACGCTTATAGATAAAACTCTTGTCACATTCAGTACATTTATATGGTCTCTCTCCAGAGTGAATTTGCTGGTGTGATTTTAGATCTCTTTTCTTGCTAAACCTCTTGTTGCATTCATCACATTTATGTGGTCTCTCTCCAGTGTGACTCAATTGATATTTTATCAGGTTTTCCTTGTGGCCAAAACTCTTGTCACATTCAGCTAATTTACACTGTCTCTTTCCCATATGAATTTGCTGATGCCTCATTAATACACTCTGTGCTATAAAATACTTGCCACACTGAGCACATTTATATGGTTTCTTGTAAATTTGCTGTGTTATCATTTTATGCTGTTTATTTAAATTTTTATCAGTACATTTAACTGCATTTAGCTTGCTTAATCTCCTCTGATATTTGGTACATTTCAATTGCTTCTCCCCTTCATGAATCTGTTGTACTGTGATGAGATGTAACTCATGGAGACTCTTCCTGCACTGAGGATATTGGTGGGATTTCTCAGTTGTGTGACTCGGATGGCAGTTCTCAAGTGATGAGTGCTGGCTCCAAGTTTCACTGCACTCAAACGTCCTGATGACTAAACATAGATATTTAATTAGTATTTTCTTAAATTAAGGAAACAAATCTGTGAGTTGTTTTTCTGTAATCTTTTCTTGAGCTTCATCAATGTTCCTGAGATTTAACTTCAGAAGTGTGTTTTTAAACATTCTTATTTTAAAATACTTCGGAATAAATTCTTCTTCTTCTTCAACATTTAAATGTATTGTTTTTATTGATAATATTATTCATAGAATGTGTCTGACCAATTCTGGCTTCTCACTGGTTGAAACCCGGTCGAAAGGGATTATGTTTACAGGTAATAAAACGTGGGAGGTGGGGTATGCTAGACAAAAAACAGCAAATAAACTGGACAAAAGATTATTAAGCAAACAACACAGAACCATACAGAACATTTCCAGCAGGGAAAAAATTTAATTACATTTTCAAAATGCAGACAATAATCAGAAACAGAAACAGAGTAAGACTAAGTAAACTATAAATCTGAAGAAATTCCCTCCAACCTGTGCAAAGAAAAAACAATCTTTTTAACTGCAAGCAGTCACCAACATCAGACAGAGCACACTATAATTACAGCCCCCTTCCCTGAGTGAAAAAGAAAAATCAAAATTTTATGTAGAAGTCAGAATACAATACAACTGCAGTTACTCCCAACTTATAATCAAAAAAATCACATTTTTAAAATGTAGTTATTAAAGTCAGTCAGAAAACAATACAACTACAACTACCCCTCCTCTAAGTAAAAAAAAAAAAGCATGTTTTGTAATGCAGAAAGTCACCAGAGCCTGTCAAAATACAATGCAACTGTAGCTATTCCCTTCCCCGAATAATATTTATTTATTTATTTAAAACTGGTGACCAGGAAAGGCACGCTGAGCCGAGGCTCATTTCCAGGTGTGACCTGGGTACAAGGTGAACACTGACGTAAGCAGAGAAGTACAACAATTGCTTGTTACAGACATTAAGTACAAACATCAAAGATATTACACAGAGGTATGCAGTAAAGAAATTGCAGTTACGAAAGAACTTACCATAACAGTAGATCTTTGAGAAAGGTTCCTGCAGTAGGTCTTCACATATAGGACTGTGCCCCCTGGCGTCAGGTCCGCATGGCAAACTTGTAGATAGCAATCATCAGCAGGGACCGCCCCCAACGTCAGGGCGTAGTGATGTCAGCCTGACTATAAAAGTGGTGGTCCTGTGCCCACTCTCCAGTTCTTTTCCAATGGAGACCCGATGTCGAGGTGTAGTGATGTCAGCCCGACTATAAAAGGGGCGTCACCGCGCCCACTCTCCAGTTCTTTTCCAACGGAGACCTAAAAATAGGTAAGGAGAAAAACGGAGTGCACGCTCCTCAGACCCTGCTTCCAGTCTAGTCCCAAAGGACTAGATAGGATGGAAAATAAGGATAAAACATCCAAAAACTGGGGGAAGGAAGGAGGGAGGGAAACTAGGCCTATTGAAAGAACCTCTCTCAAAGATCTACTGTTATGGTAAGTTCTTAATGTAACTGCAATATCTTACTTCGAAAGGGTTCCTGCAGTAGTTTTTCACATGTAGGAGTGAATACCAAGCAGTCCCAAAGAAAAGTATGCCTAGGTGCATCCGGAAGGAGGAGAAGTCGCCATAAGGAATCATGACAGGAGGCCTTGCAGGATCCCAAAATCAAAGCCAGTTCTGTGCTGAGAGGCAATGTCCAGACTGTAATGCTTAGTGAAGGTGTGAATAGATGACCAGGTGGCCATAGCACAGATCTCTGCCATGGACACATTCCTAAAAAAGGCAGTAGAAGTCGCCACGCTACAGGTGGAGTGGGCTTTAACTGCCCCCGGAAGGGACTTCCCATATTTCTTGTACAAAAAATGGATGCAGTTAGCAAGCCATCGGGAGATGGTTTGTTTGGAAATAGCCTTGCCCTGACACTGAGGGGCCAGGGCTACGAACAGTTGGCTAGATTTCCTAACCTCTTTAGTCCTGTTCGTGTAGTACCTCAGAATCCGGTGCACATCAAGGGTGTGTAACAGGTGTTCCCCCCTGTTGGAGTACTGTGGATAGTACATGGGTAATTCCACGCTCTGGTTCAAAGTGGTTTCTGAAACTACTTTGGGCAAAAAAGAACGGTTAGTCAGGAGGACAACTCGGTCCTTATGAAAAATCAAATAAGGTTCTTTACAGACAAAAGCCTGCAATTCGGAAACCCTTCTGGTCAAAATAACAGTGACTAAAAATAAGGTCTTCCAGGAAAGGAAGCGTAGGTCACAAGAAGAAGCTGGTTCAAATGGTGGTAAGGTCAGCTTCTTGAGCATGAAATTCAGGTCCCACGGAGGACAGGGATTCCGGATCAGAGGTTTCAAATGAAGGATGCCTTTTAAAAAGGTTTTGGCAACCTCCAGCTGAGCCAAGGTTTTGACCTCCACCGCAGAAAGGTGGACCTTAATGGAGGAGTAGCTAAGGCCTGCCTCAGACAGATGTGCGAGGTAATCTAGAACCTGGGAAGCCAAGCTCAAAAAGGGATCCCAGCTACTTGCTTGGGCCCAGATCATGAATCTCTTCCACTTCATAGCGTAAGTGGATCTAGTGGAGGGTTTTTTGGCTTTCACTAGAATGTGCGCAACCTGTGAAGAGACCCCATAGCGAGAAATCGCTATGTCCACAGGTGCCACGCATGAAGGTGGAGAGACTGAAGGCTCGGATGCACCAGGGTGCCCTGCTCCTTGGTCAGAAGGTCATGGGAAATGAGCAGAGGAACCGGGAGTTCCAGTGCCAAGTGTTGCAGAAGAGGGAACCAAATTTGGCATGGCCAAAGAGAAGCAATCAGGATTGCACCGGCCCCCTCTTGTTGAGGTTTCACAAGAACCTTCTGAATGAGAGGGAAGGGAGGGAAAATGTACAGAAACCTCCCTGTCCATGAAAGAGACAATGCGTCTCACCAAAAAGCACCATGCCCAGGAACGAACGAGCAGAAGACGGGTAGTTCTGCATTGTACGAGGAGGCAAACAGATCCATCTCTGGCCAACCCCATCGAAGAAAGAGATCTTCGACTACCTCTGACTTTAGTTCCCACTCATGGGCCCTGGCTACTGATTGACTGAGACTGTTCGCCAGGACGTTGGTGACGCCTGGAACGTGGACTGCTGTCAGGTAAAGGCTGTGCTGAATCGCCCAGTACCACACCCTTATGGCTTTTTGGCAAAGAGGGTATGACCGGGTTCTTCCCTGTTTGTTTATATACCAGACAGTGGACATGTTGTCCATCTGGACCAAGAGAGATCCAGGAACCAGCAGCGACTGGAATGCCTGGAGTGTGTAAAGAACCACCCTGGTCTCCAGAACATTGATGTGGAGCATCAGCCTCTGGTTGGACCAAGACCCTTGTGTCTTGTGAGACCCCCTGATAAGCTCCCCAGCCCAGATCTGAGGTGTCTGTAGTAAGAATGTGAGTCGGAACAAACGGAAGAAAAGGAATTCCCTTTGATACATTCGAGAGATCCTGCCACCAGCGAAGATCTCTCTGAAGACTGTTGGAGATCATGACTTTTTGGTTCATGTCGTCCGTCCTCTGGTCCCATTGGGTGACCCCCTCATATGAAACCTGACCATTGGGACTGTCAAAATGGCGGCCGCCATCAGACTCAATAAATGAAGCACCGAGTGTGCTGGGATCCATCGGGCCTGTGCCATAAGAGTGGCTTGAGAAGCTAGGGTCTCGGCCCAATCCAATGGCAGGAAAGCCTTGCCCTGAACTGTGTCTAGTACAACTCCAATGAACTGGAGCCTCTGGGAGGGCACTAGCTGGGACTTGGGAAAATTGACCGTTATGCCCAGTGAAGCAAACAAGCTCAGAGTGAAAGAGACTCTTTCAGGCTGGTAGGAGAGGGTGTTGAGAGGAGCCAGTCGTCCAGGTACGGGAAGACATAAATGCCCTGGCAGCACAGAAAAGCCACCACCACTAGGCATTTGGTGAACACTCTGGGGGCCAAAGAAAGGCCAAATGGAAGTGTTCTGAATTGGAAATGCCTCTCCAGGAAAACAAAATGGAGAAAGCGGTGGTGGGTCGGGAGGATAGGGATATGCAGGTAAGCATCCTGCATGTCCTGGGAGCACAGCCAAGAATTGTGGTGGAGCAGGGGAAGGAGCCCCTGAAGGGTCAACATACGAAAGTTCTTGTACTCGATGAAAACGTTGAGTGTGCTGAGGTCCAGGATCGGTCTCAGGTCGCCCGTTTTCTTCGGAGCCAGGAAGAAGTGGGAGTAGAATCCCCTTCCTATTTGGTTCAACTGGACATAGAAACATAGAATTTGACGGCAGATAAGGACCGCTTGGCCCACCCAGTCTGCCCATTTCCCTACCTACTGGATAAGCTGCAGATCCTAGTTAACCAGCAGCCTACTTCTTCCTACCCCCACCCCATAGAATTGCCTTATGACTGTCCCATGCATGCTTGAATTCCACCACTGATTTTGACTCCACAACCTCCTCCGGGAGGCCGTTCCATGCATCCACGACCCTCTCTGTGAAAAAATACTTCCTTAAATTACCTCTGAGCCGCCCCCCTCTATCTTCAAATTGTGCCCTCTTGTTCTTGCACACCTCTTTTTTTGAAAGATGCTACCCTCTTGGACTTTGTTGATTCCCTTGAGGTACTCTGAACGTTCTATCATGCCCCTTCTCCTCCTTTCCTCGAGGCTATACATATTGAGCTCCTTTCGCCTCTCTTCATATGTCTTCGGTGCAGACCCTGCACCATTTTAGTTGCCCTCCTCTGGACAGCTTCCATCCTGTCTATGTCTTTGCGGAGATTGGGTCTCCAGAACTGCACACAGTACTCCAGATGGGGTCTCACCAGTTGTCTGTACAGAGGGATAATAACTTCCTGTTTTCTACTGGTGATGCCTCTCCCTATGCATCCCAGTATCCCCCCAGCCCTCCTTGCTGCCCTCTCACATTGCTGCCCACCTTTAGGTCATCTGATATGACTACCCCAGGTTCCTTTCCCTTTTTGTTGTTGTTAGTATCTCACCCCCCCATTGTGTACTCTTCCCCTGGGTTTTTGTTTCCCAGGTGCATTACCTTGCACTTCTTAGCATTGAATCTAAGCTGCCATACATTTGAACATTCCTCTAACCTTGCCAAGTCCCTTCTCATCCTTTCCAACCCACCCTGTGCATCAACTGTGTTGCAGATCTTTATGTCATCTGCAAAGAGACATACTTTTCCTTCCAGTCCCTCTGCAATGTTGCTTATAAATACATTGAAGAGGACCGGTCCTAATATTGAACACTGTGGTACCCCAGTAGTAACCCTCCTTTCTTCTGAGTGGACTCCATTTACTATTACTCTCTGTGTCCTATTCTCCAGCCAATTCTTTACCCAGGATGTCATCTTGGGACCCACTCCCAGGCTGGCTAACTTGTATATTAATCTTTTGTGTGGGACTGTGTCAAATGCCTTGCTAAAGTCTAGGTAGGCCATGTCCACAGCCCCTCCCTGATCTACTACTTTGGTCACCCAGTCAAAGAAATCTATCAGATTCGTCTGGCCTGACCTTCCCGCTGTGAATCCATGCTGCCTAGGGTCCCAGGGGCTGCCTAGGGTCTGCCCCTGGGACGGCTTGAAGACATTCTTTAGAAAAACTGTCTGGATCTCCTGAGAGATTATGGGGACCTGATCCAAAGGATAGAAGGACCCTCCTGGTGGTTGATAGGCTGGAATTTTGCTGAATTCTACTGAATGACATCGCTGGATGAGCTGAAGCACCCAATTTTCTGCGGTGACGAACCTCCAACTTTCCAGGTGGAAGCCGAACTTCCCTCCGACCGGTTCCTCCTGAGGTACTGGAGGTAGCAGAATGAGGGGAAAGGAGTCGGGACACTGAGGGGAGGGAAGCTTTCACATCAGAGGCTTGTTTTTGAAATTTGGCCTGTGGGGTTTGAGCTCCAGAGTCAGGTGCACGCTTCTTTGGCTGACGTTTAGCCTGGGATTTGTTCCACCTTCTTTGGTGGTGAAAAGGCTGCTTTTTCTGTCCTGTCTTGTATAAGGAACGGAGGTCCTGCAAGGAGTGTTCGCTCTCCTGCAGCCCGGTAATGATATCTTTCACGTCGCCGCCAAAGAGGACGGAACCCCCGAAAGGGATGTCCAACAGAGAGGACTGCATGTCCTGCGCCAGTCCTGCTATACAGAGCCAGGAAAGGTGCCGGAGGCAGATCCACGTGGCAGCCGCTCTAGCCACTGAATCCACTGAGTTGTAGGTAGCCCGAAGGGCGTGGCGACATGAGGATTTCCCCATCCGCACTTTGTCCAAGAGTTTCTTCCTCAGGGTTTCATCTTGAACTTCCTGGAGGTCCCTTTCTAAGTCCAAAAGAGAAGCTTTTTGAAAGGCGACCATGTGCGAGACATAATTAAGGTAACATATCACACAAGATGAAGAAGAGTAAATTTTACGCCCAAATTGGTTGAGCTGACACGAGTCCTTGTCGGGAGGTGAAGAACTCAGATGTTTGGGCTGGGCTGAATGGTCATGAGCGGCCGTGATGACCACAGAGTCAGCCTTGGGATGGGAGTTCAAATGAGATGTCCCTTCCAGGGATAATGGGTGTGGTCAGCTTTGCGTGAGACCGCTGGAATGGAGGACGGTTGCTGCCAGACTGTGGTCACAAGGTCCTCATGTGGTCCCATCCATGGGGGAATGGGAATAGGGTCCAAGGTGGCCAGATCCAGGTGCTCCACGAGACTTTTTCTTTGCAGAGCAACCTCTTTGGACGGCCAACTACCAGTCGCCTGAATTTAACGTAGCAAGTCTCTGAAAGAAGGATCCTCAGGGGACGACTTTGGGGAGTCTTTCGGAGGGATCTCTACAGGAGATCTGAACTCCGACGCATCCGAGTCAGAATCAGAGTCAGAGGACTCAGAGCCACTAGGAACAGAAGGGTCTGGCTCTGTAATGCCTACAGAGGTAGAGGTAGTGGTTCTAGTATGAGGAGGTGGTGGAGAGGCAACCCTGAGGGGTGTCTCCCTCGCTGGCTGCCATAGCTCTGACACAAGCTGCGCTCTAACCTCTTTCTACCACAGAGGGACGGACTCATGGTCTGGCACCAGAGGAGGAGGAGGAGGGGGAGGGGGCTGTTTACTCGGATAGCCCGGGTACTGTGGATAGTGCCAGGATGGATAATACAACAAGTACCCTGGATAACCCAGAGTGGGATGTCCTGGATTAGGAAAACCCAGCTTCAGGAATGATGACGTTGGATAGTCTGATAACCCGGCGTCAGAAAACCTGGCGACAGAGGCACCTGGCCTGGTGTCGGATACTGAATGACCAACCGAGGGCTGCCTGCAGGTGGTAGAGAGGGTTCCTGGACTATAAACCCAGTCAAAGGCCCCGCAGGAGGAGGTGCTGTGGTGCCAGAAGATGGTGTCAGGTCCGGAAGCGCTCCGAAGTACTGGGGGATGGAGACTCTATACCCAGATGCCCCATCGGCAACGGAATCAAATCCGGCGATGGAGGAAGGCCTGGCAAGGGGGGGGAGACACAAAGGGCCCCTGATGGCCAGTCTGAGTGCGACTTTTCTAAGGCAAACAGCAAAGGATTGGGTGGCGAGTCTCTATGGTGGAGAACCCTGGGAGATGATGGGTCAACTTGTCCCTCACTCTGTCTGACATCGGTAGCCAAACTGGAGCCCGACGGGAGAGTGGGCGGATCTTTGTGGGCGGAGGAGCCGTTGTCCAAAGCTACAGATCCATCTGGGCTAGAGATGGTAGAAGGCTGCCGCTAGGCTAATCGGCAGAGGCCATGCGCCCGTCGCCAGAGACGAGGAGTACATTATCAGCAGGACCGGTCGACAAAATTACCACCTCCAAAGAGGCAACTCCCAGCTGCCCGCTCACCTTAGCAGGAGGGGGAGACGAGGCTTGGCCCAACGAAGCAGATGGGGTGCCCTAAAAAGTACTCACGGTTGCAGGCCTCTCCTTCGGTGATGGACTCCTGTCCTGATGCTTTTCCTTACTTTTCTTCTTCTTCGGGCCAGCGATGACACCCTTTCCCTAAGTTTTGGAGCTCCTTTTCCATAGGCGCTAGCGTCGGGTCAAAAGATGAGCCCTGAGGGACCTCTTGTGCCTGGTTCTGGCTGCCTGGTTGGAAGACCTGGCAGATGGAACACTCCTGGATGTCATGCTTCGAACCATGGCAAAGTAGGCAGCGGGAATGGTCGTCCCCATGCGGGATTTGAGCGCTGCACTTAGAGCAATTTTTCTTCTGTCTAGAAGACATCAATTTGAAGAAAATTTTGTTTGGAAATACTAGTAAGAGGTGAAGGATACTTCGACAAATATATAACGCGGACGTTAGATTGTTGTTCTGACATGAGTCAAACGTGACTTAGGTGATGGTGGGAAAGAACTGGAGGTAGAGCAGGGACCGCCTTTTATAGTCGGGCTGGCGTCACTCCAGCCCTGATGTCAGGGGCGGTCCCCGCTGATGATTGTTATCTACAAGTTTGCCGTGCGGACCTGATGCCAGGGGGCGCAGTCCAATATGTGAAGACCTACTGCAGGAACCCTCTCAAAGTAAGATCAATTATTTCTTGTACAGACGTTAATAACGACATCAAGACAGTTCATGACTAATGTTAGTGTTTACAGTATATTACAACCATTTATATAAACAGCATTTACAAGCAGTAATATCACAGTATTGTGTAAACTAGCACAGGAATTGTACCATAGATAAGCAGTAAAACAAATTTGAGGCTGATGAGTGCAAAATATTGACCAAAAGAGGCCTCCGAGGGTAGGCTAGGATTGAACAGGGGTGGGTCCAGATAAGCATCTAGGGTAGAGAAGGAAGGGGAAGAGCCTGAGGAGTTGTTTAACGGCTGATAGGGAGAAGGCCTGGTGAAGGTTGGGAGGGAGATTGCTCCACTGGAGGGGGAGACAGTAGGAAAAGACAGATTAACCAGTGGCAGAGAGGGAGTGTGTGAGGTGGAAAGTGCATACGTCTCTGTGTCTGAGGGAGTAAACTAGGGAATTGGCTGGAGAAAGGTGGGAAGAGAGGTAGTTGGGTAGAGAGCCTAACTAGTATTTAGCTATGAAGGAGGCACTGTGGATGGTCCTCCTGTGTGAGAGTGGGGTCAAGGACAGAGTGTAGTAGAGGAGGCAGTGGTGAGTAAGTGGGGGAGAGGCAGTGGTGAAACGATAGCAAGAGTTGAGAAAGATGTTGAGTTTTGAGAAGGATGAGGTTGGAATTGTGCCGTAGATGATGTTTGCATAGTCCAGCACTGGTAAGATGGTTTTGTGTACAAGTTCGCTACAAGTGGGAAGGGGAAGACTGACTTTGTGGCGATAGAGGATGGCCAATTTGGGCCGGAGTTTGGTGCAGATGGCCTCGATGTGTGTGGAAAAGTTGAGGTGGCTATCCAGCCAGACTCCTACGTACTTGAAGGTGGGTACCGACTCGAGGGGAGATCCGTCCAGGGTGGAGATTGGTGGGGGGGTAGGGAACCAAGCTTATGTCTAGTACTGAATACCATGGTAACCATTGTTTGGCATTAAGTTTAACCTGGTTCTTTTGGAACCAAGTCTGGACTTGGTTGAAGTCACTTTAAAGAAATGAATGCACACTATCATAAGAGGGGCCTGAGGCATAGATGATAGTGTTGTCAGCATACAGATGTACATTTGAAGAGAAACAAGCAGAGGAGAGGTCATTTATGAATAGAAAGAAAAGGATGGGGACAAGACTAGAGCCTTGGGGATGCCTGAGAGGATGGGTAGTAGAGGAGAGGTATCGCCTACTTATACTGACTGCTGCCTGTTCTGGAGGTAAGAAGTGGAACCAGTTAATGGCAGGTTTAGCAATGCCAAAAGAGCTTAGTTTGCAGAGCAGCAGAGGGTGACAGACTGAGTCAAAGGCTTTTGCTAGGTTGATGAAAATGGTGGTGGTGGTTTGGCCACTGTCCATGGCAGAGAGAATTGAGTCCTTACTCGTAGCAAGGTTGTGATAGTGGGTGATGTTTTCTAAATCCCTGATTGAAAGGGGAGAAGGTGCTGTTTGTGGAGAGAAATGTAGACAGTTTACGACAGCATTAGGGATTCTTGGATTTTAGCGAGGGAGGGAGGAGAGAGATAGACTATACATATAAACAACACTTAAAGTTTGGTGGGAAATGGAGCAATGTTCTTCATGGAATGTCTTCAGCCCTCTGAGGCTCTATAACATGTACATAAGATGAGGGTTGGGGCTATTTTGAAATAACACGAAAAAGACTTCTAGTTACATAGAAACATGGACTTTGACAGCAGATAAGGACCGCTTGGCCCATCTAGTCTGCCCATTTCCCTACCTACAGGATAGGCCGCAGACCCTAGTTAACCAACAGCCTATTTCTTCCTACCCCCACAAGAATTTCCTTATGTCTGTCCCATGAATTCTTGAATTCTCCCACAGTTTTAGACCCCACAATCTCCTCAGGAAGGCTGTTCCATGCATCCACTACTCTCTCTCTGTGAAAAAATACTTCCTCACATTCCCCTGAACTGCCCCCCTCTATCTTTAAATCATGTCCCCTTGTTCTTGCACATCTCTTTTTCTGAAAGATGCTACCCTCTTGGACTTTGTTGGACTGAGGTACTTAAAAGTTTCTATCATGACCCCCTCCTCCTTTCTTTCCTCAAGGGTATACATATTAAGCTCCTTTAATCTCTCCTCGTACGGCTTCTCTTGCAGACCATGCACCATTTTAGTTGCCCTCCTCTGGACTGCCTCTATCCTGTCTATGTCCTTGCAGAGGTGGGGTTTCCAGAACTGGACGCAGTACTCCAGATGGGGTCTCACCAACTGTCTGTACAGAGGGATAACAACTTCCTGTTTTCTGCTGGTGATGCCTCTCCCTATGCATCCCAGTATACCCGCAGCCCTCCTTACTGCCTTCTCACATTACTTGCTAACCTTAGGGTCATCTGATACGATTACCCCCAGGTCCCTTTCCTTTTCTGTTGTTATTACCTCCCCCATTGTGTATTCTTCCTCTGGGTTCTTGTTTCCCAGGTGCATTATTTTGTACTTCTTTGCATTGAATCCAAGCTGCCATACTTCTGACCATTCCTCCAACCTTGCCAAGTCCCTTTTCATCCTTTCCATGCCTCCTTGTGTATCAACCCTGTTGCAGATCTTTGTGTCATCTACAAAGAGGCAAACTTTTCCTTCCAGTCCCTCTGCAATGTCACTTATAAAGACATTAAAAAGGACTGGACCCAGTACTGAACCCTGCAGTACCCCACTAGTAACCCCTCTTTCTCCAGAGTGGACTCCATTTACAATTACCTTCTGTGTCCTGTTGTTCAGCCAATGTTTTACCCAGGCTACTACCCTGGGACCCACTCCCAGGCTGGCTAATTTGACTATTAATCTTTTGTGTGGGACTGTGTCAAATGCCCTGCCAAAGTCCAGGTAGGCCATGTCCACAGCCCCTCCCCGGTCCACAACCCTGGTCACCCAGTCAAAGAAATCCATCAAATTCATCTGACATGACCCTCCCGCTGTGAACCCACGCTGCCCTGGGTCCTGTGCCCCACCGGCCTGTAGGCACTCAACAATTCTTTCCCTCAGAAGCGACCCCATCACTTTCCCCACCACAGAGGCCAAACTGATAGATCTGCAGTTTCCTGCCTCTGTCCTGGTCCCACCCCCGTGATTAGTTCCAATATCTTATTTATTCTTTTCCCCTATGTTTCACCCCATCAGGGGCTTGTTCATGGGGTATATATTCTTAATTCTCTTCAATATTCTTGTTTATATATGTTGATATACAACATAAATTTTAGTTGTTATTTTATTGCTTTAAAAGCTAAACATACAAAATGTTTTTTGGTACTAGTTGTCCTAACTCACTAGGCTGTACAATATTTATAATGGCTCATAAGAGTTCTTTCAGCTATTATGCCAGCATTTGTAATAAAAACTTCATTCTCCAAGATACACCTGCATCGACATGAAGATATGCACCATAGGAACAAGCACTGTTATAATCCATCATTTTCCACAGTATATAATACTTGTGCCACTGTTTAATGGAAGCAATGTCCTACCTGGTATGTCTCACAGATCTTAGATTATATAAATATATAAAAATGGGGCTATGTTTTAGGGTTGGTTTTCAAAATTCCATGCACTGTTTCAAAAAGGTTTCAAATTTCTATGTAAAGAAGCACTTACAATGTCCAAATTCATTGAAATCCTGAAAGCAGATCAGTACAAATGCCACACAAAATGGCTAAATGGTTCTGTTACCAGGTATGAGGTGCTTCCACAACGTCTTGTGCCTGTCTTGCTGATTCTCACCATAGGATGTTGAGGATTGATGATGTCACAATCGCACTACTGAGCATATGCGGGCAGCCTGCCTAGGGCAGGGAACCAGGTTTGCAAGACAGGCACATATTGGCTTAGAGCAGTTTGTTCCAAGCATTCTAACTATTCCAAATTCTCTGTTTACAATGCCTGATAATGTTAATAATAAGCTATATACACACATAAGAAGAAAACTATGTTTACAATAAAGAAAACTAATCACCACTCAAAACAAAATCTATAGTGGGGAAAAAGAATAAACAAAGTAGTGGTGCTTGAATAAGCCCTTAACATGTCACAGACCATTAAAAAGAAGGTATAGACTACATATAGAATACATGACCCTGACAATGTATTAATTTATCTTAAAGAAAGACACAAAACAAAAGTTTAAATATATCCCAACGTTGACAGCTAGTGCTATTTCTATTTTATATGGTGGGAGGTCAGGAGATCAAAGTGTGGACACAAAAGAAGACCAATACATCTTATTTACTACTCTTCAAAATATAATACTTATTATGTTACTAAAAGGAGAACTTAATGTCTGTAGGTTCAAGGATTTTTGAAAACCAATGTAACTAATGTTTAATGATGCTGATAAGTGTGTTGATGGTCCCTCAAAGGGAGGTCATAAGGTCACTAAAGATGATAAGTGTTTGCCATTTCTAATAGTAACTAGTTTTTTACAAGTTTAAACATTATATTTATATAGGAACCAGTACATATGAGCTACTCCCGTCCTTTAATAGTGTGCATGAATATATTTTCGATTGCTAAAAGGGCATGTCAAAAGGTCAATCCATAACAAAATATGTGCTGGATTATAATTTGCTTATATCTTCTAAAAAGCACATTTCTGTAATGTGATGTATGAAAATCTATAAACTTATTCTCCTTGTTCCTCAGTGGGAGGTCAAAAGTTCACATGAAGTGATTGTATGTGTTATACTTATTAGCTTGTTTTTTTTAGAAAGAACTAAGTAATTCCTAATACTCGTATATATTCCTACCAATAGGTCTATTTAGCACTGCCTCATATTCTCTAATTACAGTGGGAGGAAAAAGGTCACGTACAAGGTGACTGAGTGTGCATATTAAAAATTGCCTATTTTCACTAAGAACTAAGCAATTCTTGATATTTGTGCACATGTTAACACCACTGAGTTTGTTAGGGATGCCTCAATGGAAGGTCATAAGGTCACGAGTATCCATTCTCTGATTTATGATCAAGCGTATATGCTCCTGAATTCTTTCAACATTGAAGCTTAACAGTAGTTACTTCCACCCATGTAAACTGAAGGATTCCACCCCTTTTGTGCAGATTCTTAGGATAAGGAGAAATTGTGCTGATAACAAGAACTTCAAAGATCAGGCTGCAGAATTAATGGAACGATTCAAAAGTGGAGGGTATAAGGAAGACACCCTGAACACACCCTGTTTAGTTATTGTGGCAGAGGTGTGGTACTGTGTTCTTTCTCCTAGTTCAAGGTGCTTTTGGAACTGCTTGATTTCTATTGGTTTAACGATTACATTTTTTTCTATTTTAAAAAAGCTATATCAACTGGTATTTTGTCACCTGTTTGTTGTTGCTAAGTAGCAGATGTTTTGCATTGTGCTCTGATTCTGTGATAGATTCTGTATTAGTAGAAGGTAGATTATTGTGATTATAGTTACCTTTTGATGGTAAGGATAAAGAGGTGAGATAGAAGTGTATGTATTTTCAAATATTATAGAGGAACAGTGGCAGGATTTTAGGACAGTAAATTAATAAAAGGGAACTAGGAGAGCTTCAGTAGCAGACAAGTAGTGGAATAGCAGTATAATTGCAGTATAATGTGGGCAGTGGTGCAATGCAGTGGCTGTGGGGCAGCCATATTCAGGCAGATCTTCTGGACACTGAGGTGCTGCCCTATCTGCATGCATCTCTCTGGACTGCAGGATGAGGTAGCCAGACTCACAGCGGAAGTAAACTGGGTCAGGAGTACCATCACCCCTATCCAGAGACCACTCAGTCCAATGCAGCTGCCTCAAAGGATGCAGAGAACGAGGAGTACTTGGATGACAGTGGGCTCAGGGAGGATTAGAGCAGTCAGGCAGAGGCACATCCCAGATCCTATTCCACTCAAGAACTCATATGCCACACTGCCAAACGGGGACAACCAAATAGAGGTACCCAGAGAAATGGAAGGAAAGGATGTGGAGGTTAGCCAAGGAGGTGACCTCAGCGGGGAGAGCAGTGGACCCCAGAGGAGAAGGAAGTGAATCCTGGTGGGGGACTCCATCATAAGAGGGATCCAGCTAGGAACACAGGAGGGGAGGACAGGGAGGTGAGGTGCTTACAGGTGCCACGGCATGGAGGGATGGAAGGAAGATCCTGGGGTCACACTAGGAAGGCAAGCAGGAGGGTGAGCTGGATGTCATTATCCACCTAAGTACTAATGACTTGGCAAATGGGGAGCCAAAGGAAGTTCAGGAAGAGTTTAGGAAATTGGGGAGGGGTCTCAAGCAAGTAGCTACTTCTGTCACTTTCTCAGATGTACTACCTGTGAGAGGCAAGGGAGAGCATAGGGGTGCGTACATCAGGAATTTTAACTCATGGTTGAAGAACTGGTGCTGTGAGGAAGGGTTTGGATTCATTGGTGACTGGGGACCCACCTGGAGGGATGGAGGTTTGTTCAAGCATGACGGCCTGCATCCATCCTGGAGGGGAATCCAAGCACTCAATGATAAGTTTAAATGCTACATTGACAAGCATTTAAACTAGCAAAGGGGGGTGGCAGGCCAGCAAGGAGGGCACCTATTGCTCACCCCCCACAGCTAGCAGTGGAACCAGTGAACCAGAGGAGTTGCTGTCTCTACAAAGCGGTGTGCAAAAGATGGAGATTAGCACCCAGGAGGTGGATAGGCAGAATAGGGGCAAAATTCAGCAGAAGGGCAGACAGCAAGGAGAACCAGGGATAAAGGACAACCAAGGAAGGGGCTGGAGTAGAACAACGAAACAGTCTAGGGAGGTCAAATCATGGAAAGCCATGTGTGCAAATGCCAGGAGCCTTAGCAACAAGATGGAAGATCTGGAGGCTGTCATGGTGCAGTCAGACCTGGACATTGTGGCCATCACTGAAACCTGGTGTAATGATAACCATAACTGAGAGTTGGCCATACCTGGCTACAACATATTCAGAAGAGACAGGGCAGGCAGGAAGGAGAAGGAGTGGCACTGTATGTGAAAATGACATAAGGGCCACAGAGATCCAGGAGGAACAAAATGGGAGAGATACTGTGGGTAAAGCTGGAAAGGAAAATGGGGCCAGCCATCCGCACAGGTGTGGTCTATAGACCACCAGCCCAGGAGGAAGGAAACAGATAGAGAGTTGATGCTAGCCATCCAGAGGATGGCAGACAAGGGTGAGGTAGTACTGGTTGGAGACTTCAATATTCCAGACATGGACTGGAGCATCCAGCAGCAGCATCAACTAGGAAACAGATTTATCCTGGACTCCTTCAGGGTGCCTTCCTCAAGCAACTGGTCATGGAACCAACTCGGCAGAAGGCAATACTGGACCTTGTGCTCACAAACAGGGACAGTGTGATGGGGTAACAGTGGGGAGCACCTGGGAAACAGTGACCACCAGTCATTGTGGTTTGAAATCACAAGAAAGAGCAGAACCAAACCACACAAAACACGATCCTGGATTTTAGGGGGCAGGCGTGGGGAAAATGGGAGGTACTTGAAAGAGGCATTAAGGGGAATGGGACAGGAATCAGGGGTTGAGGAACAGTGGGCAGTATTTAAAATGGGGATTACAAGAACAACAGAATTATGCATTAGGCAGGTTAGCAAGAGGAAAAGGAAGAGGAGACCATTATGGTTTTCCAAAGAGGTAGCAAAGAAAGTGAAAGCCAAAAGATTGCATTCAGGCAATACAAAAGAACACAGGCAGAAGGAGATGGGAGAAGTACCAGGAGAAGCAAAGGGAGGAGGGAGGTCAGAAGGGAAGCCAAAGCTCAGACAGAAGAACACATTGCAAAATCAGTGGGTGGGGACAAAACCATTTACAGGTACATAAGTGAAAAAGAAAAGACAAATGGAGGGATAGTGAGACTGAAGGGGAGGATGGGGGCTGCATGGAGGATGACAACAGTAAAGCTGACATATTGAACAGGTATTTCTGCTCAGTCTTTACTGAGGAAGAAGGAGGTGATGGGTCTGAATGGAGTAAAAGGGGTGAGAATGGTGCAGAAATGGACACAAGTCCCTTTACATGAGAAAGGGTCCTGAAGGAACTGGAAGTAATAAGAGTTGATAAAGCAATGGGGCCAGATGGGGTGCACCCCAGGGTCCTTAAAGAACTAAAAGAGAGGTGGTGGCTGAACCTCTGGCTATCCTGTTTAGCTGATCACTGGAAACAGGGGAGGTACCCAAAGACTGGAGGACAGCAGATGTAGTCCCCTTATACAAAAGTGGGAACAAAGAGGAAGCAGGGAACTAGACCAGTCAGCCTCACCTCGGTAGTGGGGAAGATCATGGAAGCACTACTGAAGGAGAGATTGGTGGAACATCTGGTTGTCAATGGACCACAGGACCCAAGGCATGGTTTCACCAGGGGAGGTCGTGTCAGACCAACCTCGTTGAGTTTTTGACTGGGTGACTAGGGAGGTGGATCAGGGAGGGCAGTGGACATGGCCTATCTGGACTTCAGCAAGGCTCTGACACTGTGCCACATAGAAGACTATTACACAAACTGGGGGAACATGGGTGTGGGCAGGACAGTAGTGTGGTGGGTAGGTAACTGGCTGGGTGGCAGGACACAGGGTGGTGGTAAATGGCTGTCACTCCACAGAAGGAAGAGTGACCAGTGAGGTACCACAGGGATCAGTGCTGGGACTGGTCCTATTCAACATCTTCATCAATGACATTGTGCAGGACCTAGAAGGCAGAATTTCACTGTTCGCTGATGACACAAAGCTCTGTAACAAAGTAGACACACCAGAGGGTGTAGACAGAATGAGAAGCGACCTGCAGAAACTTGGAAGAATGGTCAGGGATTTGGCAGTTGAAATTCAATGCAAAGAAGTGCAAGATAATGCATATGGGGCACAAAAACCCTGGCACAATATATCAGTTGGGGGGGTGAGGATATAGCATGCACCAAGCAGGAAAGGGATCTTGGGGTTGTCATCTCTGATGACCTCAAGGTAGGGAAACAGTGTGAGAAGGCAGCAGGTAAAGCAAATAGGATGCTGGGATGTATAGGCAGGGGCATCACCAGCAGGAAAAGGGAGGTCATAATTCCACTATACAAGACACTAGTGAGGTCCCACCTGGAGTACAGTGTACAGTTCTGCAGACCATACCTACGTAAGGACATAAACAGGGTAGAGAAGGTTCAGAGGAGGGCAACAAAGATGGTGCATGGATTGCATCACAAGTCCTATGAAGACAGGTTGAAGGAACTGAACATGTACTCCCTGGAGGAGAGGAGGAGAGAGGGATATGATAGAGACATACACGTATCTTACAGGAGGAACAGGGTGCAGGAAAACACTATTTTTAAGTGAAAAAGTTGTTCCAGGACTAGAGGGCATGGGATGAAGTTGGAGGGAGGACGATTCAGGAAACATGAGAAAGAATTTCTTCACAGAATGGGTGGTGGACAAGTGAGACACCCTGCCAGAGGAAGTGGTGGGGGCTGAAACAATCACAGGATTTAAGAATGCATAGGATAGACATAAAGGAATTCTGGAGGTCAGGGGTAAGGGGCAACAGACTTCTAGGAAAACAAACTGAACTTACAAGCTCAAATGGGCAGACTGGGTGGGCCATAGGCCCTTATCTGCCAACACTGTCTATGTATCTATGTATAAGCAGGTTAGCAAGAGGAAAAGGAAGAGGAGACCATTATGGTTTTCCAAAGAGGTAGCAAAGAAAGTGAAAGCCAAAAGATTGCATTCAGGAAATACAAAAGACACAGGCAGAAGGGATAGGGAGAAGTACCAGGAGAAGCAAAGAGAGCAGGGAGGTCAGTAAGGAAGCCAAAGCTCAGACAGAAGAACACATTGCAAAATCAGTGGGTAGAGGACAAAACATTTTACAGGTACATAAGTGAAAAAGAAAGACAAATGGAAGATAGTGAGACTGAAGGGAGGATGGGGCTGTGTGGAGGATGACAACAGTAAAGCTGACATATTGAACAGGTATTTCTGCTCAGTCTTTACTGAGGAAGAGTAGGTAATGGGTCTGAGGGTACAAGGGTGAGAATGGTGCAGAAATGGACACAAGTCCCTTTACAGAAAAGGGTCCTGAAGGAACTGGAAGTAATAAGAGTTGATAAAGCAATGGGGCCAGATGAGGTGCACCCAGGGTCTTTAAAGAACTAAGAGAGGTGGTGGCTGAACCTCTTGCTATCCTGTTTAGCCGATCACTAGAAACAGGGAGGTACCCAAAAACTGGAGGATAGCAGATGTAGTCCCCATATACAAAGTGGGAACAAAGAGGAAGCGGGAACTACAGACCAGTCAGCCTCCCCTCGGTAGTGGGGGAAAATCATGGAAGCACTACTGAAGGAGAGATTGTGGAACATCTGGCTGTCAATGGACTACAGGACCCAAGGCAGCATGGTTTCACCAGGGAAGGTCATGTCAGACCAACCTCATTGAATTTTTGACTGGGTGACTAGGGAGATGGATCAGGGAGAGCAGTGGACATGGCCTATCTGGACTTCAGCAAGGCCTTTGACACTGTGCCACATAGAAGACTATTGCACAAACTGGGGAATATGGGTGTGGGCAGGACAGTAGTGCGGTGGGTAGGTAACTGGCTGGGCAGCAGGACACAGAGGGTGGTGGTAAATGGCTGTCACTCCACAGAGGGAAGAGTGACCAGAGGGGTACCACAGGGATCAGTGCTGGGACCGGTACTATTCAATATCTTCATCAGTGACATTGCGCAGGAACTAGAAGGCAGAATTTCACTGTTCGCTGATGACACAAAGCTCTGTAACAGAGTAGACACACCAGAGGGTGTAGACAGGATGAGAAGGGACCTGCAGAAACTTGAAGAATGGTCTGGGGTTTGGCAGTTGAAATTCAATGCAAGGAAGTGCAAGATAATGCATATAGGGGCACAAAAACCCTGGCACAATATATCAGTTGGGGAGTGAGGATATAGCATGCACCAAGCAGGAAAGGATCTTGGGGTTATCATCTCTGATTACCTCAAGGCAGGGAAACAGTGTGACAAGGCAGCAGGTAAAGCAAATAGGATGCTGGGATGCATAGGCAGGGGCATCACCAGCAGGAAAAGGGAGGTCATAATTCCACTATACAAGACACTAGTGAGGCCGCACCTGGAGTACACTGTGCAGTTCTGGAGACCTTACCTACGTAAGGACATAGACAGGGTAGAGAAGGTTCAGAGGAGGGCAACAAAGATGGTGCATGGATTGCATCACAAGTCCTATGAGGACAGGTTGAAGGCACTGAACATGTACTCCCTGGAGGAGAGGAGGGAGGAGAGAGGGGATATGATAGAGACATACAAGTATCTTACAGGGAGGAACAGGGTGCAGGAATGCACTATTTTTAAGCGAAAAAGATGTTCCAGGACTAGAGGGCATGGGATGAAGTTGGAGGGAGGACGATTCAGAGGAAACATGAATTTCTTCACAGAACAGGTGGTGGACAAGTGGAACACCCTGCCAGAGGAAGTGGTGGGGGCTGAAACAATCACAGGATTTAAGAATGTATGGGATAGACATAAAGGAATTCTGGAGGTCAGGGGTAAGGGGGCAACAGACTTCTTGGAAAACATAAACTGAACTTACAGACTTAAATGGGCAGACTGGGTGGGCCATAGGCCCTTATCTGCTGACACTGTCTATGTATCTATGTATGTATCTATGAAACAAGCTTATGTAAAAGTTAAAAACCTTACACAGGATGAGGTGTTAAATAAGAAAATGTATAGGGATGAGCAAAGAATGCACTGATTACTTTCTCTACATAATTCAATACAGTAGCTGGACAAATAGGGAGTGTTAGGTGGAGGGATTGGGACATTTTAAGAAATGATTCAGTACTTCAGAAAGTAATAGGCAATAAACCTAGGATTACTTTCAAGAAGACTTCACTTTAAGAGACCAACTAGTGCATAGCTAATTCTACAATCCTCAAACAGAAGCATCTACATGGTTACCAAGCAACCCAAGGGGTTTATAAATGCTGTAGATATAATGTATGTAACTATATGTATGTGGGAAGGAATCTGTGGGCTCAAAAACTGGAAAGAGAGTGTTATTTAATGAATTTAATACCTGCGCCACTACTTTTGTGGTATATATCCTGTGGTGCAGTTGCAGTTTGCACTGTATTGATAAAACTATTAGAATGTTGAAAGAAAGAATTCAGGAGCATATGAGCTCGATCATAAATCAGAGAATGGATACCCCTTTAGGTAGACATTATATTCAAACACATAACTCGAATCCAAAATGTTTAAAGTTTATTGGTCTGGAATGCGTAAAACTCCCCTTTAGGGGTGGGGATAGAAAGAACCTTCTGCTGGAACGCAAAGAATTTTGGATCTATGAATAGGATACCTTAAAACCTAAGGGGTTTAATGACATTTGGGACCTGTAACCCTTTCTGAAATCTAAGAAATGTTGACAAATTATGTTAGGCTTAATGATTTATGGTCTATATCTGTATGTGGTTGTATACAATGTATTCTAGTATTCATAACATCAAGATGGAATGAATTTAATTTAATTTGAGATGGATATTTATCTGCAGCCTTATGCAATACAATCCTCTGCTTATATATTTAACTAAATTGTCAGAATTGTGGGATCCTTTATTCCTCACAGTGGCTTCTCTTTTTTTCTTCTTATTTTGTCTTTTTCCCTTCCCTTTTTTCCTATCCCCTTCCCCTCTTTCCCCCTCCACCCCCACCTTTGTCCCCTTCCATGTTCCCTTCTGCCTTCCCCTCCACTTCCCCATCCTTCCCTGTTCCTTCCTCCTGCCTCCCCACCTTTCCCCACTCCTCCAACTCCCCTTTCTTCCGCCTCCCTTCCCTGCCCCATTATCTCCCTCCTTTCTTCCCTTACACAACCCACCCTCCCCTCCTTTCTTCCGCCTCCTCTCCCCACCTTCTTCCCTCCCCATCCCTTTTAATAAACCCCTTTTTCTTCCACCTTCCCTCCCTCCTTCCCTCCCTTTTCCTCCCTCCCTCTTCCCTATTCCTCTTTTTTCTTTCTTTATTTCCTGTTCCTCTCTTGTATGTTTATTTAAAGGACTAATGTTTATTAGCAATATGGTTTCATATTGCTGAATTAGTGATTTATGGGGATTTAAGCTAAAAGATTCATGATACTATGTTTGATGTGCAGTTAACCCTATCCAATTGATCTCCTGCAGTGTGTAAGGATGTTATAATATTACAATAATATGAAATGGTGATTCTCAATATGTTTCTTTGATACCTAATATTTATATTTTTTATAATAATTTATTTGAGAATATAGTTTGATCATGGGATAGTGATTTTTTGTACTTGTTTAGACATGGAAGATTTATAAAAATATACGCACATGATAATGACAACATATGTAGAGAAAATTCTCTGATGGTTAAAATTTATTGATGACGTCATAGTATCACACACATATATATATATATATAAATAAAGGATCAGTGTGTATTCCATGGCCACGCCCCCTGAAGAAGGCAAGTTGCCGAGGCGCTGGGGCAGTGTGGCGTGTGCTGTTGTTCGTTGCTCTTGGAAATAAGATCCATAAACTCTTTATTTAAATTTTTATTTCCGTGATCTGGTTTTTTGGAGTGCTAGTCCTATTGCTAATGAGTACCTCGAGGTAATGCAGAAGTATAACAATGTGATGGCGCCAGTTTCATACCCGAGTAGGTATATTAAAAGTACTATGTTTCACCTGTATCTGTCCTGCTACCACATGCCCAAGTGGTAGCAGTGATACCAACAACCAATTGTTGAATAGTGACACATAAAAATCAATATTTTGAAAATGTGTACAGACTAAGTCTCATTGTATGAAGAAGATATGCCAGCGATAATGTGTCATCATACTGTGGTGGCAGTATAAGTCGATGATGCTATATTTGTTTTTCATTACATAGTGTTATATGAAATAAGTAGTGTTGTGATTATTGTGGTTGCAGATGTGACAGAGTGGTATAGTGCCTTACAATCTTGCATGTATCTTGCATATAAGTGTGTGTGGGGGGATGCAGAGTTAGGGTTTTGAACCCTATCAGCACATTTCCAAACTTTCATTGCTGTACTATTAACCCTAACTGATGCATTAAGAGAGTTTTTTCAATGAATTTCCCTTATTTTGAGAAAGGGTAATGTAAGTGGTATGTGTTAGTAAGAGTGTGAGCCCTCCGGGCCCTACACTCCATACATTACCCATTTGTTGCATAATGCTAGAAAGTGTGTATGTGGGAGCATGGCCCTCCAGGCCTGCGCCCTCCTCTATGCATAAACACAGAGCCATACAGTAGCCCTACAGGGCAAGGAACCCTTGTAACACTAATTTGCTAATATCTCAGCAGCTGTAGCAGCAAGGAAAAAATTCCAGTGCTACTGTGCTCAGACAGAGTGTACTTGACACAACATAATTTCGACGAATCCATATCTTGCACAGTTTCTGAGAGACAGGCACTGAAAAGACACTCTTGGAACCCCTAGAACATGTTTTTGCCAATATGTCTATAACCGTAGCAAGTAAGAAAGAAATTCCCGCGCAGGAGTCATCTATGATTTTCAAACTTGTTTCAGCAGGTTAGTTCACTCAATTGCTGAATAATGGCACATAAAGTCAATATTCTGAAAATGTGTACAGACTAAGTCTCATTGTATGAAGAAGATATGCCAGCAATAATGTGTCATCATACTGTGCTGGCAGTATAGAGTTGATGATACTATTATTTGGTGAACTAAGCTGCCAGTAGCGACAACTCTGTATCTCACTTCAGTTTTCACGATATAGACGCGAAAGGCGTAACAGATGCAGCAATGTTATCCTATGGGAAATTTCTCAACTTGAAACATGGTAACATTTTGCCCTTGAATGTTTTGCCACCAAACCACCAAAAGGCACATCTGTGTGACCAGTGCTTGCCACCCAGCACATTTCAGCCCAAAAGACCCAACCAAATTGTAGCAGAAGGATGGAAAAATCACTGAACTTTTGGAAAAAAGTAGCACAAAAGATTCGCATTTGCAAAAGTATTTTGGCAGTTTCTTTTGTTTTTATTTTTATTTATTTATTCTAGGATTACAAATACCTTTGAGTCAAGGCTCTTTTACAAAGGTTCCAGGTCAGAGACAGTACAATACAATGACACATAATCGGGCATAGTACAATGGACTACAAGACAGGTGATAAAAGCAAAACAAAGCATCAGATTTAACATACAGTTGCAAAACTTAATTATAGGTAGAGCTTGCCAAGAACAGTTATCAATCAGGATATAGGAGAGGAAGGAGCAGGGAGGGGTGAATAGAGGGGATGGTAGTGAAAAGAGTGGCAGGAAGGGTGGAACAACGTGAGGCAAGGAGGCGTGGACTGCTTAGCTGAGATGGGAGATCCTGCTAGGTACGACAGTCTGCAGGTGCTAGAGGCAGAGGTGGAGTCAGAGACTTGATTTAAAGGTCCTAGCTTTGGTGTGGAGGAGATGTCGGTGTTAAGGTTATTCCACCAATAAGGAGCCTGGTAAGTAAAGAGCATTGACCCAAGGAGGTTCTGCAGTGAGGGATCTTCAGGTGATGGGAGTCAGAGCCTCTTGTGTGATGGGAGTTACTACTGGGGCTGAGGAGAGATAGTACCCCGGGTGGAGCCAGGCCCATTGTGATCTGTTTAGCCATTATGCAGGTTTGATATTTTATGTGATTAGATAGTTGTAGCCATCCTGACTGTGTGTAGAGGTCACATGTGTGTGTTAGGCGGTTAGACCCAGTGACCAGATGACATGCTTTGTTGAGCATGGTAGAGATATGTCTAAGGGCCGTGGTTGTGGCGCTCCATAAATAATGAGGCTACAGTGGATGATGGAGAGAATCAGCTTTGCACTGCAATATTCAGGGCAGCAGGATTTAAGCAAGACCTATGTCTGTAGAGAGGCCAATACGCATGTTGGTAGCTTTGACAATATTGTCAATGTGGGACGTGTAGGACAAGTTATAGTCAAGAGTGATCACTAAGTATTTGAAGGTTAGGACCTGTTCGATAGTTGACCCATGCTGGTTTGTTATGCTCAGTGGAGGAGACTTGTGTTTGTTGTGGGAGTTATGAAAGAGCATGTACTTGGTCTTTTATAGTTGAGTATTAGTTTCTGTGAACTGAGCCATTTTTCAACAGAGGCGAAACCGAGTTGGAGATCGCTTTGCATGGAGTGCTGGTCCTTGAGTGAGAAGAGAATGACTGCATCATCCGCATAAAGAATAATTTGTTTGGGGCAGGCTTTAGGGAGGTTATTCAGGAAAAGGAAGAAAAGGAGTAGCCCCAGTATGGAGCCATGGGAACACCCGAGTGGACTGGTAGAGCGCTTGAGAGAGTACCTGCAATCTTCACTCCTGATCTGTTAGACAAGTAGCTTTAGAACCAGGCCATTGAGTCAGAAGAGAACCCCAGATTTGAGAGCTGGTTTAGAAGCAGGTTGTGGTGTACGGTATCAAAAGACTTTGTTAAGTTGATGTATACAGCCTCGGCGAGGTGGCCGTTGTCAAGGGAATTGTGTATAGCAGCGGTAAACTCAATTAAGGCAGATGTGATGCTATGTCCTTTCCTGAAGCCATGCTGCTGAGAACATAAGATGTTGTGGTTGTCCAAGTAGTCAGTGAGTTGGTTGGATACAAAACGTTAGAGTGCTTTTGATAGAGGAGGTAGTATGGAGATTGGACGATGGTTCCCATGCTGAGTCTTGTCCCACTTTTGTAGATGGGGTGATGAGAGCAGATTTCCATAAGTTGGGGAACATGCTACAGCAGAGGGAGAGGTTAAGTAGATTCTGCATGACTGAGTGTAGGAGCTACTGGGAGAGGAGGAGGTACTGCACGCTGTTTAGCTGAGGAGAAGCTGAGGGAGCAGGACTTGTACAACGCTTTTTGCTGCCTAGAACAGGTATATCACTGTTGCCTCATTTGACTGTACCTGTGGCAGATACATCTCTTCCAGAACAACTTGTGTACCTGATTTAGAATTGCAGTCTGCGTTGAAGTACCATTCCAGGGTAAGCTAGAGTGCCGTGGTGATGGGGCAGCCTGCTCTACCCGGAGTGTGTGGTTTAGCGTTTGGACCGCTAATATGCAGACTGTTTTTCCTACTCTGAGTCTAGAGCCTAGAACCTAGAGCCTTGAAATCTGTTGATAATTGTATGTTCCCTCTCTCCGGTTTTGTTTACCTCAGTTTGTTTTTGCCTGCTTCTGTTCGATATATATATATATTTTCTTGTCTTATTTATACTTAATTTTGTTTACAAGGGGCAGAAAAGTATTTTATGTAACTCGTTTTTGAGAAAAGTGGTCTGTGTGAAACACATAGCGAGTGTTTAGATGTGCGGATTTATTCGATCCACAGACATATAATGTAGGTTTTAATATTAAAAGCATCTAATTATAGTAGTAGCTTGGTCCTATATGTTTTATTAGATTGTAAGTGAGTCTTATTAAGTTTTATAAAATCATATAATTACTTGAGCCATATAAGCTGTAACTTAACAGGGTTTTCAATTTTAGCAATCAAGTTTAGCAGTTTTGTTTTGTTTGAACTCCTTTACTGGGTAATATAAGCTGCACGCTGTACTATTGTTGGGCTATTGCTTATTATTAGGCTGTCATGTAGGCTTGTCAGAGATTTAATATAGATAGATACAATATTTGTGTTGTTTCAATCAAATCAATTCAATTCAGTTTGGTATGATAATTATCATAACAGCATCAGTAATCAGAAATAATCACTAAATCAATATTTTTTTTTTCTTTTGATAACGGGATTTGTTTGAACTGAGTCATTAGAATTTCAGTACCTTTCTGAAATTCAGTACTCTGATCTGTTTAGTTGAGTTTCTATGTTGGTTTTTTAGTTTATTTAGTAGTAGCCCCCCTGAATCTCATGTTTCTTTAGATTCCCTTTTTTATCATCGGGACAATTCTAGGTTTTTAGAGGGCTCCCCCCAATGAAGTTTTTAGTAGAATGGATAAAGAAGTTGAGAAAATAGAAATAGAACCAAAAATCTTATTATCTTGCCCTGATACTGTTTCAAAGTATATGATTAAGGCTTTAGCCCACCCAATAATGGCCAACATTGTTCTCCTTGAAGCTCTTAAAGATCTTAAACTATATGTAGAAAAACTTACTTGCTTCTTTAATGATAGATTCTCCGAAGTCTCTGAAAAATTACATAAGTTTGAGAAAAAGAAGGGGAAAAAAATGAAGACCCTCCTTTCCAGAAATTAATATACATTCATTGTCTAATAAGGTTGAGAATAAGAAAAATACAAAGAAGAATTAAAAACAAAAGGCTGACACGAATAAATAAAAAAATAAGAAAGGGGTAAATAAAATAAGTTTTAAGAAAAGAACTATTAATAGTATTATGTCTAATGTAACTCAGAACCCTCCCAGAAGAGACCCTGTGGATGTGGAAGATCAGCACAAAGCTTTAACCTTTCCTATCAAAGAAGTTTCCTCGTTTTTAAATAACAAGGAAGGGACTCTATTCTTAGACACCCCTAAAAAGATCAATCAAAAATTAACTCAGGCCCCTATTGTGGTTGAACAGTTAAGTATAGAAAAGTCATTTACATGTATAAATACAGAATTTAAAAACCATGTTTTGGAAACCTCTTTGGATTCTGAATTAGTTCCGCCTCCTCAGATAGATCAACCAATTCTGTCTGGGACAGATGTTGTTTTCAAATGTAATAATATTTTTTTAAAAACCTTACGAAACAGATATTTCATTAGCAGTCTAGCTAATCATTAAGCCATTTACCAAAAATCTAATAATTTGTTTAAGCTTTCTCCAAATATCTTCCTTAATTAGATTCTAGGCTGTTAGTATTACTTTTGCTGTGATTGCAATAGTAATATTGCGCTACTGCGACACTGGTTATGGTTTAATTGATCAGTGTTTTAAAGATCCTAATAGGTTATTAGAGACTGGAAGAGTATTTCTTATATTGTTATTATAGTGTTATACAGACAATTGAACTATTTGATGAACTGATTAATTAATCTGAGATTGGCTTAATTGAAGCACGAGCATGAGTATGCAGAATATTGAGGTCATTAAAGTAATCTGGAATTGATATATTGAGAGTAACGTGCCTGATAATTAGAAGGTTGGTTTAAAACCTTCGACGATTTGACAATGACTTGATTATTTTATCTGGCACTCTGAGCACACAACATCTTTGCAGCTTGTGTTTCTTATTTAGCTAAGCTAAACTATATTGCAACAGGATTTTGTTATGAGCGTAATATCTCTGTGAAAGCTATAAGTTTTAATTAAGTTTATAAAAACGATTAGACAATCTATGTCAGATGCGCTTTTAGCTTGCTATTATTTTTATTCCATCCATTACCAGGTATTGGGGAGATTTTTCTGGATTGTCTGTGAAACCTCATTGAAATCCTCTCTAATAACAGAACATCAATGCTATCTTTTTCTGAAGCAGTATTACGATGTAGCATGGTAGAGGGTTAAATTCTCCCTCACAATTAAGTTTGGTTTGATTTTGTTTGTTTGAACTTTGAAATCCTTTATTGGGTAATATAAGCTGCATGCTGTACTATTGTTGGGTTATTGCTTATTATTAGGCTCTCATACAGGCTTGACAGAAATTTAATATAGATAGATATAATATTTGTGTTGTTTCAATCAAATCAATTCAATTCAGTTTGATACGATAATTATCATAACAGCATCAGTAATCAGAAATAATCACTAAATCAATATTTTTTTCTTTTGATAACAGGATTTGTTTGAACTGAGTCATTAGAATTTCAGTACCTTTCTGAAACTCAGTACTCTGATTGATCTGTTTAGTTGAGTTTCTATGTTTGTTTTAGTTTATTTAGTAGTAGACCTGTCTTGCTGTGTTTATCATAGCTGTTATTCCTTGTTATTCCCTGTTATTACGGCTTGGTCTTTTCTTTAACCCACAATACTGACCAATTGAAGTTTTTGGGAAACTCCTGGTGGAGTTAGCTGGATGTGGATGGGGTAGAAATTGTGGAACTTGAAGGCCTCAATTGTCAAATTAATCTGACCCTTGCACACAAAGGCCAGATTTTCAAACTAAGCCATTCTGAGAGCAAGCCCTTGCTACTCAAAATAGTTACAGCGGAGGTGTGGCTGGGGTGATATTCAAAGGAGTTGCGCTAAGGCGCAACCTTGAATATCACTCCCCAGCCACAGCACTTGCGCATGGCGCAGTGGAACTTGCGCCACCGCAAGCTGCCAGAGATGCGCATTAAACTTGCGGTGGCGCAAGTACCATTGCGCCATGCGCAAATTTCCGATATTCAAAAGGTGACATGCAAATGGGGCCATAATTTATGCAAGGCGCAGGGGGGGCCATTTGCATCTATTTATGGCCCCATTTGCATGCCATCTGCATGTAGGTGCGCCGATCCCCGAGGACTTGCGCCTGGCCACCCTGCCAGGCAGCAGCCGTCGGGGACCAACGCACAATGCAGCCCGATTGCGGGCATTACAGGTACATGTAACACCCCCCCCACGTACCCCGAAGCCCGATCGCGGGCATAACGTGTCTGAACCCCCCCAGTGCCCGATCGCGGGCAGAATGTAACCCCCAACCCAAATATCTCCCTGGTGGTCCAGTGGACCGTAAAGCCCGATCGCTGGCAGAATCATCACAAACCCCCAAACATCTCCTGGTGTCTAGTGTCCCCCACCCATGAAGCCCCTCCCACCCCCCCGCAGCGGCGGGCGGCAGCATCCCACCCGCCTGCCGCCTGCCGCCCGCCGACTGACTGTCCGGTAGGGCTGCACGCCCGATTGGTGCAGAGCTACAGCCAATGGGCTTGGCGCGATACCGTCATGACAGTCCAGACAGGTGAATGAACATCATTCACAAATCTGGACTGTCATGTACGTATGAGCTCAGCCCATTGCTGTAGCTCTGCACCAACGCAACCGTAACCGCCAGACAGTCAGTCGGCGGGCGCGGGTGGCAGGCGGGTGGATGCTGTCGCCCGCCGGCCGCGGGGAGCGGGTGGAGGGGTCAGGGTGGGTGGGGGACACAGACACCAGGGAGATGTTTGGGGGTTTGTGATGATTCTGCCTGCGATCGGGCTTTACGGTCCACTGGACCACCAGGGAGATATTTGGGTTGGGGTTACATTCTGCCCGCGATCGGGCACTGGGGGGTTCATACATCGCTATGACCGCGATCGGGCTTCGGATATGGGGGTGTTACATGTACCTGTACTGCCCGCGATCGGGCTGTGGGAGAGTGTGGGCGGGGGAGTCGTGTTACACTATGCCTGCAATCGGGCTGGTGAGGGGGCACAGGGAAAGAGTTGGGGGCCAGCCAGGGGTGGCAGCTGCTGTGTTGCGCCCTGCAATGCAGCAGCTCACCTGTGGGTGGCCCTCATCTTAAGCCTTTTTTTGGGCTCAAGGTTGTGCAGGCGCAGGTTGGGGTTGCATGCAACTCTGCGCAACCCGACTGAATATCGGGTTGCGCAGGTTATGCATGGATCCTCCCCTCCTGTTGAGCATGCATTCATTTGCATTGCTCTCTTTGCGCAACCTGATGCCAGTGGGCGAACTGCCTCCTGCTGAATATCGCAGAATGGCGCATTTTGGACTTGCGCATGCGCAACCCTGTTGCGCATGGCGCAACCCTTTTGAATATCCAGGCCAAAGTCTACAATCTGAACAACCGAAATAAATGGAATAAATAGAACAAACTGTTGGAATTCACTAAAACTACTTGAACTACAAGAACTGTACCATCACAGATGCACAGTGTTTATAGAACATTTAACATCTACAAGGGTCTCAAGACTTTGCTAGCTCTAAAGTTGGACATTTAAAATTGAAGATTTTCATAACTATAATTTTTTTTTTCTTTTCTCTCCCTGGTATATATTCCACAGTAGATAATTATTAATTGAAGTTAATAGATCTATTTTTTTGGATCGTGGGTTACTAATTGGAGCTTGGGATACACTGACATTTTCATTTTTGTCTAATTCACTCACAAAGTGTTTTTTGGTGCATTTGTTTCTGTTTGAGATAGTTTTGTTCTAATAGAAAATTTTAATTATGTTCACAGGGAGTGGTAGAGAGTTGAAAAAACTAAAGGATAAGAAGAGTGAATGTCCAAAAGTTGCAGTTTTGAACCGGCATATGGGGGACATGGAGAAAAAATGGCTGTGTTTATACAAAGGATTTGTCCCTTGTCTCCATTGTAGCATCCACTCTGAAGGTTCAAAATGGACCACCGAGAGTCTTCACTTTTTATGATCCCCCTCAAAGCATTATAACGTCCCCCCAAATAAATCTAGTTTATCTAACTCAAACTTGATTCATTTTGCTGACAATGTCATTATTAATGATGTTGTTAATGATATCACTGATATTACTGAAAGTATTAAACTGACTTTAACTAATGCAGAAACAGAGAAACTCGGTATGAAGGAAGACTCTAACAGCGAGAAGCATTTTATACATACTTCAAAATTTCAATCTAAAAAAAAAAATTACAGATTTGTTTAATTTCAACTCCAGTTCTCCAAAGGTCAGTATTGGTGATACTTCTTCACCAAACATAAATAAAAAAGGTAGGGTGGATGTTGAAACTACCCTGAGTCTAAACCAGAATGTCTATTTTTTGTGATCATTCAGAGAGATATCTTCACCCAACTGGGTTAGATTTTTTAGCCCTCTGAATCTCATGTTTCTTTAGATTCCCCTTTTATCATCAGGACAATTCTAGGTTTTTAGAGGGCTCCCCAATGAAGTTTTTAGTAGAATGGATAAAGAGGTTGAGAAAATAGAAATAGACCCATAAATCTTATTACCTTGCCCTGATACTATTTCAAAATATATGATTAAGGCTTAAGCCCACCCAATAATGGCCAACATTGTTCTGCTTGAAGCTCTTAAAGATCTTAAACTATATGTAGAACAACTTACTTGCTTCTTTAGTGATAGACTCTCTGAAGTCTCTGAAAAATTAGATAAGTTTGAGAAAAAGGAAGGGGAAAAAACGAAGACCCTCCTTTCCAGAAATTAATATACCTTCATTGTCTAATAAGGTTGAGAATAAGAAAAATACAAAGAAGAATTAAAAAAAAAAGGCTAAGACACAAATAAATAAAAAAAATAAAGAAGGGGTAAATAAAATAAGTTCTGAGGAAAAAACAATTAATACTATTATGTCTAATGTAACTCAGAACCCTCCCAGAAGAGACCCTGTGAATGTGGAAGATCAGCATAAAGCTTTAACCTTTCCTATCAAAGAAGTTTCCTCATTTTTTAATAACAAGGAAGGGACTCTATTCTTAGACACCCCCTTAGAAAGATCAATCAAAAAATTTACTCAGGCCCCTATTGTGGTTGAACAGTTAAATATAGAAAAGTCATTTACATGTATAAATACAGAATTTAAAAAACATATTTTGGAAACCTCTTTGGATTCTGAATTAGTTCCGCCTCCTCAGATAGATCAACTAATTCTGTCTGGGACAGAGGTTGTTTTCAAATTTAATAATATTTTTTTAAAACCTTACGAAACAGACATTTCATAATTCAATATAATTTATTATTTATTTAAAGCTGAACTTGATTTAGAAGCAGCAGCCAAAGATATTAAATTAGTCTATAGAGACTTATCAATTTCCACTACAGCCGTTTATGTATTACTATCTAACATGGACACCGCCGAAGCTATATGGGCAAAACAGTGTTTTATTAATAAATTGGATATAACAATTTCTTCTTAACGGGACCACAATTTGGAAATTTGCACATGGAACTACTGCACCCAATAAGTGTACTAAGGACATCTTGATTTCCACTTTAATTAAACTAGAATTTTGAAAGAGATATTAATACTCGAACTGTGTCCATATTTGGAATACATAAATTTGAGGATGAAAATATTGACAGGCTGTCTGCTTATATTCAATCACTTTTTGCTATTTGTTTTGATTGTGAAATTCAACCTCTAGATTTTGTGTCTGTTAAAAGAATATATCAAGGTATATGGGTATCAAGAATTCCCAAGTGGACATAGAAATTAAGTCAACAAAATTGTATGATTATCTTCTGTTAAATAGTTATACATTGGACAAACATGATATTCACTTGGTTGATCTTTTGAATCCAGACTGTTCAGATTACTTAACTCAGGGGAACTCAGATAAAAAATGACATCCAACTTTACTTGGTTTTGAGGTCTGAGGTTGGGAGAGAGCATTTTGACTTAGATAATACTGTTACTATGGATACTCATAATTTCATCTCATGGAAAACTGCAAGCTTACAATCAAAAATGGTGGATTTATGTTGGTTGAATTATGTTTTAGAAGCTGATATTATTTCAAGAGACTTGGACTATATCAGATATCAATATTAATGGTTATACGCCATTTCATATTTTTGCCATAAAAGAAAAAAAATTTGGAAGACCTAAAGGGGGTTTGTCCACTTACATTAAAATAAGAAAGGGTATTCGTATTATACAGCACATCACATTTCATAATGAAATTTTGTTCTGTGTGGTTTCCTGGGATTCTTCAACTTTTTTGATAGTTAATGTGTATTTTCCACCCAATTTTCATTCTATGGCTGACTATGATCCTTGGGTACAGCTATCCTTGGAAATAGATCTCTTGTATTTAAAACATTACATTGATATCACTATAATAGGGAGTGATTTAAATGCCCATATCACTAACTTTGATAATCTAAAAATACTCCAGTCTCAGATTTACATGGGGATCTTGAACCTAGAATTGGAAGATATCATTGTGAATGGAGCTGGTTTAAAAATGATGGATTTTATTAATAATGGTAATTACTGTATTTTAAATGGGAGAGGAACAGGAGACCCGGATGGAGCATTTACTTTTTTCTCTTCAAATGGGAAGAGCATTATAGACTATCTGATAATCTCTCCGGAAGCTTATGGTCACTTTCATGACTTCAAAATTGCAATGAGACCTGAAAGTGACCATGCAGCACTACTGGTGAGGATTGATACAATAAAAGATAATTCAAGGAATAATATTAATACTGTATCACTGCCCTCGCTTTCCATTACAGGTAAATATAAACTTAAATTGAATAACAAAAATAAAGAAAATGCAGCAGAAGTCATATTTTCCTTGAGAATGAGCTCAATATTTGCATTGTTTCAGGATTACTGTTCACCACAATGCATTAATAATTATTTGGAAGTGGGGTATCAGGATATCAGAACTGCGATTTATTCTTATACCAACTTAATTTCTACACCTCCTACTTGGTTTGACCAACAATGTAAGGATGAAAAGTATAAACTGGGACTTCAGATTGAAAAAAACTACTAAATATTCAGCTAGAGTGAATATAGAAAGGCTCAATAGAGTGAGAAAGCAATATAAACAATTTTAAAACAATGGACCCATATGCTAGAAACTATACATAAAAAGATTCAAAGGCTTTTTGGCTATTAGTTGCAAGGGGAGTTAAAACATTTCAACCATCACTGACAGTTTATGTCCCAAAAGAAATCTGGATAACCTATTACTCAAAATTTTTTACGAATGAGTCAGATTTAAAAGACCACTCTATTTGGCCAGAATGGTTGTTAGCTGATACATATTTTCCCTTGCAATTTTCTTGGTTAGATGTTGAACAGGCAATTAATAAATTGGCCAATAATAAGGCTCCTGGACCAGACTGTATTCCAGGAGAAATATACAAAGAAAATATGAACTTTTGGGGTCCTTTCTTTGTAAACTTTTAACATTTGCTTTAGAGAAAGATATATTCCTTCCTCTTGGCGCAAAAATATTATTATTCCGATACATAAAAAGGATCATTTCAAAATCCCAAAATTAATCGGCCTATAAGCCTTCTTGACATCAGCAGTAAAATCTTTTTCCAGAATTATACTATACAGACTCCAGACTTGGGTTAACAAAACCAGTCCTCTTTCAAATTTTCAAACGGGATTTCACCCAGGTTTTACATCAACATTTATGTCCTAGCCCACTTAATTGAAAAATATAAATTACATAAAAAGATGAAACTGTATGTTATTGTTGTCGATTTTACTGTGGCAATTGATTCTGTAGTAAGGAATATCCTCAGGGATATTCTCTTAAAACGTAGTATACCTACTAATTTGCTTATTCCAATTTTTTTGTTATATTCCGAAACAAGTACTGCGATTAGATATGACAAAATGGGGAATATTTCAGAATATTTTAGTACAAATAGAGGGGTTAGACAGGGATGTCTACTGGCCCCACTCCTGTTTAACCTATATGTTGATTCTTTGCTTTGTTTTGATACATCAGTATCCTTGGACTCTCCCAAAATAAATAATCAATATATTCACAGTTTAGCTTATGCTGATGATCCAGTTCTTTTCTCTCTATCTCAAAAGGGTATTCAGTTAAAAATTGACCAATTAAAACAAAAATGTGATTATTCAAAATGTAGCATTAATTCTGATAAAACCAAGTTAATGGTTTTTGGAACTAATTCCCCTAAACCAAGATTTAAGTTAAATAAATTATTTCTATAGGAAGTGACTTCATATTGTTATCTTGGGATAATATTTACCTCAATGGATCCTGACTTCACACTTTAATAATCAAATTATCAAAGCTAAATGTGCATCAAAGGCCCTCCTTCATTTTAGTATTAAATATGAAGGACTTTTGGTGGAACCAGCTATTAAAGCAGGGAAGCCAAGATCACTCCATCATGTTATATGGTGCTGAAATTTGGGGAACCAAGGAAAACTCTAACCTTGAGACTCCCTTATCCTATTTTTATAAAACAATTCTTCAAGTACCCCAGTCGATGGCTAATGTGATTGTAAGAGCCAAATTAGGTAGAATACCATTGGCAGACTTAATTAATCTTAGACTTTTATCATATTGGCTTAAGATTCTTAACAATAATAACAACAATTTAATAAAACTTTGTTTCCTTGAAAAACAAATATGGTACGCCAATGTTTTTTCTTCACCCTGGTAAAAAAACTGTTCTATCAAACTTACAAAAGATAAATTCTATTCATTTATGGAGAGATTATCAGAAGGGTATTTTAATATCTGCTTCTTACAGAGGAAAAAAAACTGATAATGCTCTTGAAAACCAACTAAGGCTGGTTAGCCTACAGAAACAAGCTATATGGATTGGAAAAAATAAAATTGATTCCAGAATAGAAAATTACTTATTGCTCCCTTTAGCCCCTAATATTCGGAAAATAATAACATGGGCAAGATTTGAATTGATTACTTCCAAATTTACATATTTTAATGGTTCTGCTCTTACATTTGATAATAAATCTAATGAATGTTACTGTAGTAAATGGTTTAAAGAAACTCTATATCATATTATAGTTTAATGCCCCTTGTACAGAAAGAGCAGAACTTTAATTCTAAATAATTTTCTAATGAAATATTTGAATTTGAATTATGACCAGTATTTACTTTGCTCCATCCAGGGACAGTGAAAGATGCATTAATGTTTTCTAATTTCTTCTCATGAGTAATTAGTTTTAAAAAACATGAACACAGAAGAAGACTTCAAAAGAAATTAAAAGGGAAAAACACAGAGATATTCAAAGATTATAACTATGATTAATTAGGTGCTTTTTTATTCTATTTGTTATCTTACTGTATTTATGAATATTGTAATACCCAAAATTTTAATCTTTTTTGGAAGAAGAATAAAAACGGAATCTGAATTTCAGAGGTTAAGTATCTTGGTAAGTGGTCTGATTACTTCGTCAAGTGTGAGGGACAGTAGTTTTAGGTACAGAGAGTCGCCACTGAACCTTGTGTTGGCAATTGCCTTGCCAATGTACTTGCGGGCTTCATGCTGCTTGACTGCTTTGAAATAGAAGGGGGTGTGGGTAGTAGAGTGTGAGGCATAGGTGGGGTCCATGGGAGTGATAGGGTCCATGAAGAAGTCGGGGAGAATGGAGCTGAGGTCAGTGAAGGCAGTATTGAAGGTATTAGCGATAGTTGCTGGGTCAAGAGTAATGGATCCATTCATGTTGGGTATATTTTGGGATGTTAATGGCTGTTTTCCAGTAATTTCCTTGATGTTATTCCAGAATGCTCTTCCATTACCCCACGTGGTAGTGAGGGCTTCCCTATAGTAGCAGCTTTTGTGATTTTTTTATGGCCTTGGTGCAATCATTGCACGCACGTTTGTAGTTCTGGATGTCTGTTGGTGATCCAGAGTTGCGGTCCATGAGCCAGAGGCGGTCCCTAGCTTTTACCTGCGATATCAGGTCGGCAGTAATCCAGGGATTGCAAAGGGAATTTACCTTACGTTTTTGAGGGGGCATATATCGAGGCTTCATTGAAGATGGAGATGAAAGAGTCCAGAGCTGTGTTGACATCATTTGCAAGGTAGATAGGAAGCCAATCTTGATTCCTGAGATGAGATTTAAGGAGAGTCAGGTTCCTATGAGGGAGAGTTCTGCTTGTAGTAACTGATGGTCGTGGTATGCGAACTTATTGGACCATACACAGATGATGGGAGAGTGGTCACTGAGAGAGTCAGGAAGGATGGAGATATCAGATATTCAGTGGGGTGATTGGATAGTACCCAGTAAATTAATGAGCTGGTACCCATTCTGTAGTTGTGTCTGGTTGGAGAGTCAACCAGCTGAGAAGGTGAACTAAGGAGATGGCATCCTTGAGACCTCCAGTGTCAGGGGCAAGCCAGTTTGTGTTAAAACCCCAAGTAAGATTAACTCAGAGTCTTGTGGCTGCATTCTGATGAAATCCAGGACAGCGTTAGGGCCTTTCACTTGGTCTTTGGGTGGGATGTAGACTGTGTCAACCGTGAGCATTTTGCCATGGGCTCAAGGATGATACAGACTGGGAGGATCTCCAATAGTGAGTCTGAGGTTGTGGTAGTTAGGGGGTGACCCAGGAGAGAGTCTTTGAGGTATAGTGCACAGCCCCCTCCTGTTTTGTTCTGCCGATCCAGCCTGAAGACCGTGTAGCCGGGTAGGGAAAATTGCAGAGTCGGGTATCTTGGGTGATAGCCAGGTTTTGACAACTGAGATGACGTTGAGTGTGTGCTGTCTGGAGAAAACTTGTACGACATCTAGTTTAGGAATGAGGCTGCAGATGTTGATAGTTGCAAGGGAGAGAACACCAGTGTGTTTAAACTTCATAGATGTCATAGCGGAGTTTGGGCCAGGATTTGGGTGTACACTCCCTGATAGTAGTAGTAGAAGGAGTAGAAGCTTCGGTGTGGAGAGTCGTAAGGCCCTGAGGGAGAGTTTACGAGAGTGCACGGCATTGCTTGTATGCGAGGGGTGTCATAAATTGTATTAGGGAGGTTGAAGGAGGAAGGGCCCAGTAACCTTGGATGGATGATCCAGCGAGTTCCTCTTCATAGCAGGAGTGGGGAGTAGTGGTGTGGGGGGAAGAGAGGAGAGGGTGCCAGAGAGGTGGTGGGTGAAGTCGAGTTGGAAGTTGGGAGGGAGGAGGGTAGCAGGTCCCAGGAAGGTAGCTGAGAGGAGGTAGTGACAGTAGAAAAATTATCAGAGCAAGCATAGTGAAGAGGGCCAGTCAGCAATTAAGTTGGTAAAGTAAATAAAAGGTATTCGAGGAGCACTTGAGGAAGGGAGGCGGAGTTACAGGAGGAGGAGAGAGGAGAGAGTCAGGCAAAAGAGAGTGGAAAAAGGAGGGAGGGATTAATAGGACCTATAAAGAAAGGAAAGGGTGGCGGCTAAGAAAAGTGGGCAGTGCTTAAGGCTATTTAATTAAGACTGGGGGTGGGGGGGCAGGCATAAAAAAGTGGCATTTTCCTATGCTTTTCAGTGAGCGCAGAAGCCCAGAAACAGCATAGATGAGGCGGACGAATCCCAGGCAGAGGCATAAAAGCCTTGACCAATTCGAGATGGCAGCAAGCCTCAGCAGCCAATGGAAGCACTCGGAGCTGTCCCGGTCGGGTCTGCAAAGCTTACCCAGCTTTAGGAGGTCCTTAAGTGGCTGGAGAAGGTGGTTAGGGTGGGCAGCTTGTTCCCTGAGCTGCGGCCACTCCAGCAGCTGAGGCAGACCTGGTCAAGGGCCAAGATCTGTAAGAGGAGAGAGAGAGAAGAGACAGGGGGTCAGAGATAAGCTGGAGAAACAATAGAGTAATGCGCAGATGAGAATCAGGGGTGGGGAGACAGGGGGTCGGAGCGAGTAGATGAGGAGAAAATAGAGTCACAGCTGAAGAGAAAGGCAGGGGATGGTAGCTGACTCAGACAAGATGTGAATCACCTACCCAGTCGCCAGTGGGTAAGGAAAGAGACATGGCAGTTTAGCCAAAGGATTTTAGAGTAAGGGCACAGTAGAGAAGCAGTAGGCAGTTCAAACAGCCAGCAGAGATTACAGCTATTTTTCAACAATTTACACAGTTTGCAATTCAGAAAATAACATTAAACAATTCCAGAAAGAGCAAATAGTAGGTTACAGAAGGAAAACACAGAGCGAGCCAAAAAAGTGGTGTTTTCCTATGCTTTTCAATGGGCGCAAAAGCCCAGAAACAGCGTAGATGAGGCGGACCAATCCCAGGAAGAGGCATAAAAGCCTTGACCAATTGGAGATGGCAGCAAGCCTCAGCAGCCAATGGAAGCACTCAGAGCTGTCCCAGTCGGGTCTGCAAAGCTTACCCAGCTTTAGGAGCTCCTTAGGCGGCTGGAGAAGGTGGTGAGGGCGGGCGGCTTGTTCCCTGAGCTGCGGCCGCTCTGGCGGCTGGGACGGACCCAGTCAAGGGCCGAGATCCGGGTTTAGGAGGTCCTTAGGCAGCTGGAGAAGGTGGTGAGGGCGGGCGGCTTGTTACCTGAGCCGGGGCCGCTCCGGCAGCTGGGACGGACCCGGTCAAGGACCAAGAACAGGCTTTAGGAGGTCCTTAGGTGACTGGAGAAAATGGTGAGGGTGGGCGGCTTGTTCCCTGAGCCACAGCCGCTCCGGTGGCTGGGACGGACCCGGTCAAGGGCCGAGATCTACAGGAGGAGATTTTTGAATGTAGTTTTTTCCTGATGTTTAAAATGGCAAAAAAAAGAAAGGGCTACCATCCTCAGGACCCGACTAGGTAAACCCAACATTCAGTGTTTACCTAGAAGGTCCCAAATTTAAACACCAGCATTTTCTCTCTCACCAGCTAAAAAGCAGATGGCAAAAGCATGAAAGTAAAGGGCCATTTGCAAAACTAAAGTGCATTTGCAAAACTTTCACGAGACACATATACTTCCCCATTGACAATAATGGGAAATTTGTTTTAATATCTTTTGAACGGTTTAATATTTTTACACCAAATCTTTGAAGGCACATTGGTGACCAAGACTGCGTCTTGCCTGAAGATTTCAGACCAAATGAACAAAATTTCAGGCAAATTTGTCTTAAAGTGGCAAAGTTATTAAGGTGCAGAATTTGAGGATTAACATTAATGTGCTTACTCAACCCTAACTATACTGGCACTACCACGCCAATATCATTTATATCTATCTACATGCAGCTGTTGGCGCTCGGCCTCTCCCCCCCCGCCATAGGACTACCTGCATGGTAGAACGCAGAGGACCTGTTTCAACAAAGTCCTATCTGAGCCACTACTGGTGACCTCTGGCGTCCCCCAAGGGTAGGTCCTGGGCTCTCTCCTCTTCTCCCTCTTTATCAATCAACTCCCAGCGGCTGCAACTAACTGCAATGCCATGTTGTACGCAGATGACCTGGTTATTATATCCCTCCAGGGATATTGCCTCCCTCAACAAAAACCTAACTGAGGACTTCAACAATGTCCTGGCCTGGGTAAACAATCATAAACTAGTCTTGAACCTGAAAAGACCTAGGCCATGCTATTTGGCTCCATAGCCAGAATTAAATCCCTACCAACCACGCTGGAAATAACCAGTCCGGACGGAGCCTCACTCCCAACAGTGCTCTCAGTAAAGTACCTTGGGGTTACGCTAGACCCGCAACTTGAACTGGGGAGTCATATTCTCAACGTCTGCAGGGCCACAAACAGTAAACTAGGACTGGCCTATAGGGCCAAACACAATCTCACCTCGGCGGCCCGTCTGGCCCTGGCGAGAGGTGTCCTCCTACTCTCTCTAAGCTACAGAATGCACCTATTTGGTCACTCCCCTAAAACCCACCTCATGAGGTGGCAAACGATGTATAACAACATCTGTCACTTTGCCTTGGCTGCTCCACGTCTCACACACCACTGTGAGCTTTATGAAAAGCTCTACTGGCTCTCCCCGGCCAAATACCTGGACTTCGGGCTAGGGTGCCTAGTGGGCAAAGTGATGAGAACCAGAACCCCCAAGGGGCTGGCCCTGCTTCTACCACCAGCTAACCTCTCCCCTTACCAACTCAGGTCCCAGGCTCCGGGGATGCTAAGAGTTCCTCCATCTCGGACCCACATGGGAGACAGGGACTTCGCGGTTTGTGCCCCCAGACTCTGGAACTCTCTTCCTGAGTCTGTCGGTCTGGTCCCCTTGCATCAGCGATTCTGCAAATCCTTGTGGGATATCCTGAAACTTGACTCGGCCTGTGGTTGCCCCAGGCCTCCCTAAGCTAAATGGCCTATCGTCTGTTTAGTCCCCTGATCGCACTTGCAGGAACATCCTGCCAACTCTGGGTGTCCCCTGCTCAATGCTGTACGCCCAGGGCAACAGACGGAGCCTCTACTCTTTGTGGCTACTACCTGTCCTCTACCGCCAACTCTGGTAGAGCTACAATGGTTGCTCTACAACATATCTGATAGAGCTACAATGCGGTGTGTGTTCATGATCTGAGTGTTTATAATCTATTACTGTCTCACCTGTAAATGAACTGTCTATTTCTCTCTGTTGATGCTCTCCACTGTGTTTTACACATGATGCTGCCCTGTAATTATCTACTGTGATGTGCGTAATGATGTACTATGCCCTGTACCCCGTCTGTTGTAACCTCCCGGGTCATTCCTGAAAATAGGCTTACTACTTGTCTACTGTACTTACCCGGTTACCAAAAGCTAAATAAATAATTATTTTTTTCACTGCAAAAAAATTAGTTAATGCATCAGTTAGGGTTGAACGACAAAAGTAGGAAAAATGAGGTGCTAGAGTTGAGACCCTAACCCCCTCACCCTCCACAGACCAACAAGCAACGGGGTGTGCCTTGGCATCATCAGCCCAAACTCTCACTCCATTCCATGTGTAAGAAAGCTGACATAGTACAGTATAGTGGAATGGGGTGAGAGTTAGGGCCGTTAGCCAGAAGGACACACACCATCGCCTGTTGGTCTGTGCAGATAGTGAGGGATGAGGGAGGTTAGGGTCTCAACCCTAACACCTCATTTCCCTACGTTTGTCACTTCAACCCTAACTGATGCATTAGTTAAGTTTTTTTTGCAATTAATTTCCTTACTTTTTGAGAAAGTGTAATCTTAAGAGGTAGTATAGTGCAGTGGGTTAAGGTTCTGAGCTGGAGACCTGGATTTGAATCCCACAGCCACCTAAAAGCATACTGTGTGATCCTGAGCAAGTCACTTAACTTCCTTGTGCTCCCAGGTTGCATCTGGAAACAAGCTTCGGCTTAGTGTGCTACTTCTGGATAAACAATGTTCCCTTTACTATTATAGAGGGCCGTAAATTCCCATGGTATCAGTTTTTGAAGCGCAGGGCCCTACAGGCCACATGCTCTCACTTATCCATAAGTGCACATATATTGTAATGAGCCGTCATCTTCCTGTGGGAGTGCAGGGCCCTCCAGTATTGCATAAAAGATTGTCCAGCAGTACCATTACTGCATAATGGTATCCATATGTAGGAGCGTAGGGCCCACCTAGCTATAATTGTAGAGATACAGCAGAGGCCTACACACATTCCAAGTAACCCTTGTGCTGCAAATGGTGCAATATCTCAGTAACCGTACCAACCTTGGAAAAAATTCCACTGCAGTTGTAATGATGGACTGACAACCTGCAAAAGTGCTTAAGGGCACTTAGCGAAAAACCCGTATCTCGAACCGTTTTTGAGATATAGCCACTGAAAGGTGCCGCATTTGCCACAATATAATCCTGTGGGAAATTTCTCAACTTAGGAATGCCATAACTATGCAACCAATGCACATTTTTATACCAAACCAGCGTAAGTTGCATCTGAGGGACAACCCTTTTGTACCCTGCAAATTTCAGGCTAAATGTCCTATTTTTGCGGTGAACTGGCAAAGAAACAACAACCTTTAAAAATCTGTTTGTGAGCTGTCAAAATCCTTGTTCGCAAGCTGAATCCTTGTTTATAAGGTATCAAAATCCTTGTTCGTGAGATAGGATTATCAGGTCATCCCCTCACTAACAAGGATTTTGACACCTTGTGAACATGGATTTCTCAAGAACAAGGATTTTGACACCTCACAAACAAGGATTTTGACAACTCATGAACAAAGATTCCTTTTTATAATCCTTGTTTGTGAAGTGTCAAAATCCCTGTTCACGAGCGGAATCCTTATTTGTGAGGTGCCAAAATCCATTTTTTGCAAGAAAGCACTAGGGCCATCTGGTCATCCCATCACGAACAAAGATTTTGACATCTCACAAACAAGGATTGGCTCACGAACAAGGATTTTGTAACCTCACGAACAAGGATCGGAAGTGAGTGCGAACAAGGATTTTAAAAGTTTAAAAGTTTTTTTTTTTGACAAAACTAAAGAAACCAAAGCCACAGGTATGTAGAGATGTCACCTGAACAAAACCCTGTAATCTCCACAGAAGACACCCCAGGGCAAGTTACAAAGTTGTATTTGTCATGAAAATTGAAACTAGATGGTTCTTTGCAAACAAGGAATTTTTCTCACGAGCAAGGATTTTTAAATCCTTATTTGTGAGCTGTCAAAATCCTCATTCATGAGGCAAGTCCTTGTTCACAGTTTATACACCTATCCAAGAGACTGAACTGAACATGCTCAGAACCCAAAATTTCAAACTTGAATAACTTTGTAACATTTTAATACATTTTACCAAACCAATGCTGGCTTATTTTTGAAGCAACCTTTCTCTTCCTTGAGAATTTCAGACCAAAATTTCAAATGGTGTGGCCACAGCACAATGAGGTAAAACGGGAAAAATTGGGAATTTACAAAAAATACACATTTTTTCACTATGCGCTGCACAAAATCTGTATATCTGATTGAAATAAAACTTGGCACGTCAAGAGATCTACCCACAGTACTGCACATTCCAATTTTGTGTAAATCTGCTGAACAGCTACAAAGTTATTGAGTACAAAATTTGAGATTTAACATTAAATTGCCTGCTCAATCCTAACTATAGTGCTGTTCTCCCCGTTCCTTGCGCCTCTGATCCTAAAAAGCCTGCTACAAAGCAAGACTCGAGTATTCCAAGCTTTTACTTTAGGAGTGTCTCAACTAGAGAGATCAGAACCTACGTCAGCAGGATCCTAGGAAAAACTAGACTCAGAAGCGATCATGTTGATATGAAGCAAATAGCAGTGGCCCTTGAAGAGCTGCTAGTCCCAATTACCAAAATATTTAACAAATCGCTCTAGATGGCTAAATTTCCTGCTGCCTGGACGGTAGCTTTGGTGATCCCTGTGCTAAAAAGTGGTGGTCATTCTTGCACAGCAAACTACAGACTCATTTCTATTCCCCCCCCCCCCGTCTAAGGCACTAGAGAGAATCGTGGCTTATCAAACCATTGAGTACCTCCTGAAATTTGATCTACAGTGTCCGCAGCAGCACGGCTTCTGCAAGAGCCTCAGCACCACCACCACTGCTTTTGTTGAATTCACAGACTATGTGTATAAGGCTACGGATAAAGGCAAACTATTGGGATCTATCTTTCTAGATCTCACAAAGGCCTCTGACACCGTTAATCACTCACTACTTCTCCTACAGCTGTGGCATCTTGGGTTCTCCTCTGAAGTAGCAACCTGGTTTTCTGATCATCTCTCACGCTGGATCCAGAGCATATGGTTCGGGCCGGTGATATCCACCCCCAAGGAAATTAAACTTGGTGACCCACAGGGATCCATATCTGGTCCCCTCCTCTTTAGCTTGTTCTTAAATGGACTCCCTGAGAGTCCAATGTTATTTTGTATGTGGATGATGCGGTCATACTGAGCAGTGGCACTCATCTGGCCCAGGTACAGAATGAGCTACAGTCCATATTCAACACCTTGGAAGACTGGTTCAGCAAACAGAAGTTACTTCTCAAATACACAAAGACAAAAACCATGCTGATCTCTAGCTTCCAGCACAAGAAATGCTCTACTGGCTTTACTACTGTCAATAAACAGTCTGTCCCTTTACAATAGGTCGATACTTCCAAGTATCTCGGGGACCATATTGAGTGATACCTTTATCTTTATGCAGCATACTGACCAGGTCATCAAAGCAGTCAATGTTAAGCTGGGTATCTTGTATAGACACAAGCAATATATCATGCCTTCTGCCCTTTGACTCAGTTTCCAGCCAAACTGTCAATTATTGGCTACAGGTTGGTGGTCTATGGATCTGCCTCTGCCTCTGATATCGCACTCAACCGGGTCTCAATTTCTCTCAACATGGAGTGTAGATTAACCCTGAATGCTGAGAGCAGAGCACACACCTACCTCTGTATGAATGTTCCAACTGGCTGAATCTCAACAACAAAATAAAGTACCAAACATGCCTTCTGGGCGAAAATCCTTTTAGGACAGCCCCCATTAAGCCTCTACTACAGACTAGCCACACTTCTTATCACACTAGGGTATGACCGGTGCTCATTAGCAGTACCTTTCAAGAAAACCTCTCTCAGCCAAAGATCCTTTTCCTACAGGGTACCCTTTGGCTAAATGAAATCCCACACAACTAACTACCTCTTCCAGTCTCCCTGCCTCTAAACTGGAACTGAAGCACCATCTCATTGCTGCCTGTACCTGTTCCTGCAGGTAGCCTATGCCTATTTCCCCTATTCATGCTAGGCGAGGGGAGTGACTGTGCTCCCCCCCTCCACTCACTGCCCAGCCGGGTCCTCGCACTTAATTTTCTTGATCCCCCTGGGCCTGCTGTATATCTTGTCCCTACACTCGCCTCCCCACCCCTAATTTCTTGACAATGCCCTTATAGGCAGCACCTCCGTTTGACCAACCGTTTTCATATATACTCTGGAATCCTAGTGTTGTACACATGGTTTCAACTGTAGATGTCTCTTCCCTGACATAGCAAATGTACCTGTTGTCTTAGTGTTCCAGCACTTGAATTGTTTGTATTACAACCTCTGACATTGCAAGAGTTATCATCACTGTACCTCCTGCTAAACCAATTCCTATAATCTCATTGTTCAGTGTAATCGGGAAATTGCATCTGTTGCGTTACTCCTGCTCCTAATTATGTTTACTGTTCCTGTCCTAATTAATCATGTTCCTATGCTTTTTGACATGGAACCTTTGAAAAAGAGCATTGTGCTCAAAGGTTATTTTACGACATATGAAATATATAAATAAATACATAAATAAAAAACTATCATGCCACTAGAATATATATATATATATGCAATATCTCAGATTACACCACCTTTGGACCAGAGGCTGTGTTACAAAGGTTCCATATCAGAAAAACATGTGAATACGATGGCATATAAAAATAATTTTGACATACAATTCAGTAACAGAAAAATAAGTACAACTGAGGCAGTATAAAATACCGTCATGTCAGTACATTTACAGGAATAGCCTAAGTGCACCAAAACATGGTAAAAAAACAAGTTAGACCGGGGGCATGGAGGTGCAGAGACAAATTCATACATTCTACAAAAAATATAACCAATAAAAAGATCAAGACAATAGTAACATAATGGTAAGAAAACAATGCTGCCAGAGGTTGGTGTTGTTAGAGAGTGGAGAGTGAGGTATACAGTACGATGGGAGAAGGGGAAGTGATGGACACTTATAATGGGGATGGGAAGTGGGGGGAGTGCAGGCAAGATAAGGGAGGGTTTGGGTAGGTAGGGCGAGATAGTAGTCTGCCATTTGGTGACTGCCAAAGTTCATGCAGTCGAACTTTTGGGTTTTTCAAAGCCCTAGACATAACTCACTACCCTGTCACCTCAGAAATACGAATCTGAGAACAAGATCAGGTTTGTAACTCTGAGATCATCAAGAATTCTTAGCATTTATGCTATGTGTAACATTTATCAGGCCACTACTTACTGCTGATAGAGATTTCTTCAGGAGATTGTTGGTGTATAGTCTCATTCCCATTCACGGACTCCAATATTGAGGGTTTTTCATCTTTCACAATCAATATCATGTCATTTTCTAGGACTGGAAATTTTGCTAATGTTAAGAGAACAAAGGTAAATTAGAGATAACATAGAAACATAGAATTTGATCTGCAGATAAGGACCACTTGGCTCCACCCAGTCTGCCCAGTTCCCAATCCTACTGGATAAGCTGCAGATCCTAGTTAACCAGCAGCCTACTTCTTCCTACCCCCACCCCCCAGAATTGCCTTATGACTATCCCATGCATGCTTGAATTCCACCACTGATTTTGACTCCACAACCTCCTCTGGAAGGCCGTTCCATGCATCCACAACCCTCTCTGTGAAAAAATACTTCCTTAAATTACCTCTAAGCCGCCCCCTTCTATCTTCAAATTGTGCCCTCTTGTTCTTGCACACCTCTTTTTTTGAAAGATGCTACCCTCTTGGACTTTGTTGATTCCCTTGAGGTACTTGAAAGTTTCTATCATGTCCCCCCTCTCCCTCCTTTCCTCGAGGCTATACATATTGAGCTCCTTAAGTCTCTCTTCATATGTCTGCTGGTGCAGACCCTGCACCATTTTAGTTGCTCTCCTCTGGACAGCTGCCATCCTGTCTATGTCTTTGCGGAGATTGGGTCTTCAGAACTGCACACAGTACTCCAGATGGGGTCTCACCAGCTGTCTGTACAGAGGGATAATAACGTCCTGTTTTCTACTGGTGATGCCTCTCCAGTATGCATCCCAGTATCCCCAACCCTCCTTGCTGCCCTCTCACATTGCTTGCCCATCTTTAGGTCATCTGATATGACTACCTCCAGGTCCCTTTCCATTTTTATTGTTGTTAGTATCTCACCCCCCATTGTGTACTCTTCCCCTGGGTTTTTGTTTCCCAGGTGCATTACCTTGCACTTCTTAGCACTGAATCTAAGCTGCCATACATTTGACCATTCCTCTAACCTTGCCAAGTCCCTTCTCATCCTTTCCACCCCACCATGTGCATCAACTCTGTTGCAGATCTTAGTGTCATCTGCAAAGAGACATACTTTTCCTTCCAGTCCTTCTGCAATGTCGCTTATAAAGACATTGAAGAGGACCGGTCCTAATACTGAACCCTCATGTACCCCACTAGTAACCCTCCTTTCTTCTGAGTGGACTCCATTTACTATTACTCTCTGTGTCCTATTCTCCAGCCAATTCTTTACCCAGGCTGTCATCTTGGCATCCAGGCTGGCTAACTTGTATATTAATCTTTTGTGTGGGACTGTGTCAAATGCCTTGCTAAAGTGTAGGTAGGCCATGTCCACAGCCCCTCCCTGATCTACTACTTTGGTCACCCAGTCAAAGAAATCTATCAGATTTGTCTGGCATGACCTTCCCGCTGTGAATCCATGCTGCCTTGGGTCCTGTGCCCCTCTGGCCTCTAGATACTCGACAATTCTTTCCTTTAGAAGTGATTCCATCATTTTCCCTATCACTGAGGTTAAACTAACAGGTCTATAGTTTCCTGCTTCTGCCTTGCTCCCACTCTCGTGAAGGGGAATCACATCTGCCCTCCTCCAGTCCTCGGGTACCACCCCATCCTCCCATGATTTGTTAAAAAGGGTAGTCAGTGGTGTCACTAGTTCTACCCTTAGTTCTTTTAGAATTCTGGGATGAATCCCATCAGGCCCCATTGCTTTGTCCACCTTCAGTTTTAAGAGTTCTTTCAGAACCCTTCTTCTGTAAATGGGCAGGTATCATCTTCTGTATCCAGAGTGTTACTACTGTTTGTTTATGTACCTCCCCTCTTCCTCTGTAAATACTGAGCAAAATATTTGTTTAGTATCTCTCTTTTCACAGTCTCCCTCTGCCCACCCTCCCTCCCTTTATTAAGCCTCACTCTCCCTCCCTTGGTCTTCTTTGGCTCCTGATGTACCTATAAAAGGTTTTATCCCCTTCTTAACTAGGTTGGCTATCTTTTCCTCGGTTTGGGCCTTTGCTGTTCTGACTGCCTTCCCAGCCTCCTTTTGCTTTAACTGATACAGTTCTCTGTCCTGCTCCTTCTGCGATTCCTTGTACTTCCTAGATGCTTTCTTTTTCTCTTGAACCTTCACTGCCACTTCCTTTGAGAACCATAGTGGTTTCTTACATCGTCTTGTTTTGTTTATTTGCTTCACACAAGGCTCGTTACCTCTGTGATGGCAGTTTTATTATTCCCCATTGTTCTTCCACCCTCCTTCTTGCCCATTTGCTAGTGCATTCCTTAGGCACTCACCCATTTTGGCAAAGTCAGCCTCCTAAAGTCCAGTACTTTTGTCTTTGTGTGGCTTGACTCTATTGCTGTTTTATTGTGAACCATACTGTTCGATGGACGCTAGTTCCCAGATGGCTACCCACTTCTACATCTGTGATCCTCTCTCCATCTCCATTTGAGAGAATCAAGTCTAATATTGCTCACTCTCGGTGGGCTCCAGTACTAGTTGTCTAAGGCATGCCCCTGTAGGGCATCTAGAATAACTGCACTCTTCGGAGTGGCAGCTGCAACTGCACTCCAGTTAACATCTGGCATATTCAGATCACCCATCAGCAATATCTCCCCTTTTTCTGCCATTCTAAGTATACTTTCCATCATTTCCCTGTCCGCTTCCTCTCCCTGAGAAGGGGGTCTGTATGCAACCCCTGTGCGTATTGTGGTGCCATTGCCTGTCTCCAAATTTACCCACAGTGCTTCTTCTCCTCCCTGTTTACCCTTTTGTTCTGTTGCTTTTATTCCTTCCCTTATGTAAAGAACTCCTCCTCCTCCTCTTTTACCCTCCCTGTCCCTCCTGTAGACAGTGTATCCTGGTATGTTTATGTCCCAGTCATGGTTTTGTGTGTACCATGTTTCTGTGACTGCCACAATATCCAGATGTTCCTCCTCCATCAAGGCCACTAATTCAGGAAGCTTGTTACCCAGACTACGGGCATTAGTACTCATTGCTCTCCATTTTTTGATGGCTTTACCTTCTGTTGCAGCATCCCCCACTGACCGTTCTACCTCAGTCTTTTTCTCATTTAGTACCCTGTTTTGTAGGGAGAGGCTGGGATTTTCCTGCTGCTTGTCAGTGCCTCCCCCTTTGACTAGTTTAAAGCTTACCAATTTAGCATTTAAACCGACTGCTCAAAGACTTGTTCCTTCCTGGACAGATGCAGACCATCCTGCCAGTACAGGCTGGTGTCCCTCCAGGTGGAACCCCAGTCCCCAATGAAGTCAAACCCTGTGCTCCACCATTTTTCAACCATTCATTAAACTGCATGGTGCCAATTACCTCGCCTTCCCCATGCTTTTGACAGGCAGCACCTCTGAGAAGTATACTGTGTGTGCTACTGTCTTAGGTCCCTCCCCAACTCTGCAATGTCCTCCTGCACTGCTCTAATCTCATGATGAGCCAAGTCATTTGTCCCTAGGTGGACAATTACGTCCAGCTCGGAATCCTTGCAGCTGTTCTCGTGATCCTGAGGATCGCTTCCTGTCCCTCAAGGCATGGCACAAGGCAGGCACCTTACTTCATTTTTCCCAGCTCCCCCCAGTTCTATACCCCTAATAATTGAGTCCCCCACCAGGAGCTGCTTCCTTTCCCTTTGGTGTCCTCTGCCTCCTTTCTGTGGGCCTCCCTTGTGACAGTTATCATCAGTCTTCTCTGCGGGTGCATCCATAAGGGAGCTAGGCACTGACACTAGCCCTGTTATACAGACATAACCCCCTGTATTGGAACTGGGGAGATCGGAGATTTGAGAATGGACTCAGGTTTCTCACAGTGATACCAATGATATATACATACATACATAATTTCCTGCACTGCCACCTGGGATTCTCAGGTTTATTTATTTATTTTATTTATTTACGACTTTGATAACCGGGTGAGTGCATTGATCCCAGGGACCGTTTTCAGGCACGACCCGGGCCATAACACATGGTGCAGGGTGACAGTGGAGTACAAGGTAACAGTAATACACATGAAACAGATCTGATACAAGCAACAATAGTAAGCACAATATATGATGCATAGGTCCATTTGAGAACAGTGAATACAAGGTTTCAATAATCGGACATGAGGAGATTTGGTACAAACAAACAAATCATAGGCACAGTGTACAATGTGTGACTGCATCGTCCAGTGAGCAAGTAATAACAGAATACTCAGTAAAAATATATATATGCATGGGCAAGGAAGTCAAATATTACTGTGAAAAATATGATATAACAGTTGTAGGCAGGAGAGCTGACTAGTGTGGGTGGTGGGTAACCCTGGGCTGGAGAGTTGACTAGTGTGGGTTGGTGTCAGACCCCAGGGAGCAGCGGCAGGATGAATTTGCTAGCAAGCAGACTTTAAGGCAGGACTTGAAACTGGAGTGTGTGTCAATGGAACGGAGTTCAGCTGGTAGTTTGTTCCACTGCAAAGGGGCAGCTGCAGACCAAGCTCTGCCACCCATGTTGGTGGATACCCTAGGAACAGCTAGAGGGGGAGTACCATTAGAGTGGAGGTTGCGGAGGCTTCAGAGCAAACTCTGGTTACCCACCTTGATAGTATACCAGTGATACGCAACTCCCTGCACAGTCACATGGGACTCCCAGGATGAAGAAAAGACTAAAGTTTCCCACCCTGGTATTATATTAATGATATAGACATAACCCCCGGCACTGTCACCTAGGGGTGCCAGGCTTGAGAACAGACTTAGGTTTCCCACCCTGGTATTACACCAGTTATAAACACAACACCCTGCACTACAACCTAGGAGTCCTGGGTTTGATAACAGACTCAGACTTCCCACCATGCTCTTATACATGTAATACAGATATGACCCCCCTCCCTTACCTAGAAGTCCTGAGTTTGAGAACAGACTCAGGTTTTGTACCCTGTATGATACCAGTAATACAGATATAACTTCCTGCACTGCCACAAAGATGTCCTGGCTTTGAGAATTCAGTTCAATGTATTTTACCAGGAAACTGCTCCATTGAGCAAGCTCATTCACAAGGAGGTCCTGGGTGGGACAGTCCAAATGCACAATATATAGTGAACAGAAACAATATACAGTGAAATATTACAGATATTGAATCCACAAGTAGTATCCTATGTATAAGGTAGCACAGCAGTATTTCTGTTGTAGTAGATCTAGAGGAAAATACTTAGAAACATTTAGAAAACTACATTAGAAGTACTGAAACTTTAGAGATGATCAGTAGTGCAGTTTCAGCTGTCATTAAATTTTGTAAGGTAATACTCACCCAGGTAAACACTCGACTAGCTGACTACAAGAATGGCAAACATAAGGAGGAAGTTGTTGATTCATACCCTTGGCATCTATTATTATACTAAGGAGCATGGCTAAGCAGCAAACCATGTGTTTTATGCTATAAAGTCTAGCTAGGTAACACAAAGTATATGGCCAATGTATTTAATTCCTGGAGTAGCACACCCTATTTGCATGTACTGTACATACTTCCAGACAAGTGCTGTCAATGATGAATTTAAAGTGCTTTCTCCCAACTAAGGAATTAGGTTTGAGTGTTTTCTGTAGCTTATTGCAGACAGCTGGCACCATATTGCTAATGGCAGATTTCCTGAAGTGCGTAGAGTACGAGGCGTATCTAGAAGAAGGATATTGCTCTTTCTCAGCACACAAGAGCAGGAGGTCCTTTTGTAGAGCTTTAAGAGGTATCCTGGTAAATTGCTGGATAGTATCTTGTAAATCCATATATAGAAATTATGTTTAGTTTAGTTTAGTTTCTTGTTCCAGGAATTATTACCTTTGAGCCATGGCTCTTTTACAAAGGTTCCACGTCAGTAATGTACAAACAAATCATGATTACATAGAATGGTCAACAAAAATATAATGTGGCAATAAGCTAGTATAATACAGTACATTAATGTCAGAACTTCAGAAAAAAAGAGGGGAAGGACAGAGAAAATAATATTTAGCATACACAGAACAAGCTGTACCGAGGAAAAAACGTTGGGAGAAAATTGTCAAAATGGAATGGGTAGGAGGAGATAGGGAGCAGACATAGTAAGATTCGAGATACTCATATGCCTTTGTCAAGAAGAGCAGAGGAGGAGGAGGAGGATGAAAACAGTAAAACAGCCATGAGGAGAATTGTTAATCCATGCAGTCACAGGAGCTAGAGGCTGAGAGATGAGAGTAAGCATAGATTTGAAAGCTCCTCGGAGGTGGAGGATGTACTGAGCACGCTGAGGGCATTGAACCAGCTGGGGGCACGATAGGCAAAAGATCTTTGGCCCTGTGTGGTCTAGCATCGGGGGACCTGGAGAGGCTGGTGTTCCGATCTTCTGGTGAAATGGATGCTGGTATTCGGGCATAGTAGGTCTTGGATACTCGGTGGAGTGAGGCCCATGATGGATTTTTTCGCCATCAAGCATGTGAGGTACTTTATGCGATTAGAGAGTTGCAACCATCCTGTTTCAGTGTAGAGCTCACATGTATGAGTACGTCTTTGCGCTCCAGTGAGCAGCCGAAAGGCCTTGTTTAGGAGGTTGTAATGCACCTAAGTGCAGTGGTTGAGGCAGAGCCATAGATAATCAAGCCATAGTCTATGATTGAGATGACAGAACTTTGAATAGCAATTCTCGGCGCAGATTGGGTAAGGAACTGCCGGTTTCGGAACAGGATACCAATGCGCTGGTTCACCGTTTTTGCTGTGTTATCAATGTGGGTCAAAAGGTTAGTCCTTGATCAAAGGTGATCCCAAGATATTTGAATGTTGACACTTGTTCAGCGTATTTCTTGGGTACATTCTGATAGTGAGTGGAATTTGCCTTTTCTTGTTTGTAGACTTGAAAAGAGCTTGGATTTTGTTTTTTGTGATTTAGGACCAGCTTGTGGTCTAAGAACCACTTTTCAACTTTGGAGAAGGCAAGTTGCAAGCTATGGAGTAAGGGTTTCGGGTCCTTTTGAGAGGAAAGAATCACGTACATCACAGCATAAAGTTATTTGTTCAGGGCATGACTTGGGGAGAGAGTTTAGGAAAAGGCTGAAAAGGAGGGGGCCTAAGATTGACCCCTGTGGGACACCTCAGAGGACAGGCTTTGAGTCTGAGAGAACTCCTGAGATTTTTACTGATTGAGAGCATTTGGCAAGGTAACTTTTAACCCAGGCACCTGGTCCTTGTGAGAGCCCAAGATTTTGTAGTTGTGTGATAAGTAAGCCATGGTGAACAGTATCAAATGCCTTTGTTCTATGTAATCTCCTTTTGGCTAGTGAGGTGCACCCAACTGTCACATACAGGGTGCAGTGATGAATTAATGCTAGCAAATTCGTAGTGAACCTTAGTGCCCTTTGGTAAAATACATCAAGATTGTTTAAACAGTCAGCAGTACAGCAATTATAAATAATGTCTGCATAGTCTGTGATTGGTACAAATGTTGCTTGTACAAGGCGTGTTCTGACATTCATGGGGAAACTGTGCCAATTTCTATAATAAAATCCAAGTCTGATTTGTAGCTTTTTGCAAATCGCATCAATGAGATCCTCAAAGGATAACTTGCTGTCGAGCCACACTCCTAAGCATTTGTATTTTGTCACTATTTCAAGGTGTTCTCCTAGCAACGTACTGATGCTCGGGAGTGGGGGAGCATGTTTTGTTCTAGGATTAGTAAACCACATTGCCTTGGTTTTGTTGACATTAAATAATAGTTTAGATCAAAATAGTTTATTTTGTAGTATGTTGAACACTACCTGTAAATCTGAATGCAATGAAGATACAGTAGGTCTCGAGGTATAAAGTACAAAGTCATCAGCATAGAAGTGCAGCTTTGCATTTGTAACATGGTAACTCAAGTTGTTCATGTATATCATGTCATCAGCATAGAAGTGCAGCTTTGCATTTGTAACATGGTAACTCAAGTTGTTAGTGTATATCATGTCATTAACTAGAAGTGCAGCTTTGCATTTGTAACATGGTAACTCAAGTTGTTAGTGTATATCATGTTATCACCGTTGAAGTTACACAGAAACATAGAAACATAGAATTTGGGCAGATAAGGACTGCCTGGCCCACCCAGTCTGCCCATTTCCCTACCAACTGGATAAGCTGCAGATCCTAGTTAACCAGTAGCCTACTTCTTCCTACCCCACCCCTAGAATTGCCTTATGACTGTCCCATGCATGCTTGAATTCCACCACTGTTTTTGACTCCACAACCTCCTTCGGAAGGCCGCTCCCTGCATCCACAACCCTCTGTGAAAAAATACTTCCTTAAATTACCTCTGAGCCACCCCCTCTATCTTCAAATTGTGCCCCCTTGTTCTTGCACACTTTTTTGAAAGATGCTACCCTCTTGGACTTTGTTGATTCCCTTGAGGTACTTGAAAGTTTCTATGTCCTCCTCTCCCTCCTTTCCATGAGGCTATACATATTAAGCACCTTAAGTCTGTCTTCATATGTCTTCTGGTGCAGACCATGCACCATTTTAGTTGCCCTCCTCTGGACAGCTTCCATCCTGTCTATGTCTTTGCAGAGATTGGGTCTTCAGAACTGCACACAGTACTCCAGATGGGGGTCTCACCAGCTGTCTGTACAGAGGGATAGCAACTTCCTGTTTTCTACTGGTGATGCCTCTCCCTATGCATCCCAGTATCCCCCCAGCCCTCCTTGCTTCCCTCTCACATTGCTTGCCCAGCTTTAGGTCATCTGATATGACTACCCCCAGGTCACTTTCCACTATTATTGTTGTTAGTATCTCACCCCCCATTGTGTACTCTTCCCCTGGGTTTTTGTTTCCCAGGTACATTACCTTGCACTTCTTAGCACTGAATCTAAGCTGCCATACATTTGACCATTTCTCTAACCTTGCCAAGTCCCTTCTCATCCTTTCCACCCCACCGTGTGCATCAGCTCTGTTGCAGATCTTTGTGTCATCTGCAGAGACATACTTTTCCTTCCAGTCCCTCTGCAATGTCGCTTATAAAGACATTGAAGAGGACCGGTCCTAATACTGAACCCTGCGGTACCCCACTAGTAACCCCCCTTTCCTCAGAGTGGACTCCATTTAGTATTACTCTCTGTATCCTATTCTCCAGCCAATTCTTTACCCAGGCAGTCATCTTGAGACCCACTCCCAGGCTGGCTAACTTGTATATTAATCTTTTGTGTGGGACTGTGTCAAATGCCTTGCTAAAGTCTAGGTAGGCCATGTCCACAGCCCCTCCCTGATCTACTACTTTGGTCACCCAGTCAAAGAAATCTATCAGATTCATCTGGCACGACCTTCCCGCTGTAAATCCACGCTGCCTTGGATCCTGTGCCCCTCTGGCCTCTAGATACTCGACAATTCTTTCCTTCAGAAGTGATTCCATCATTTTCCCTATCACTAAGGTTAAACTAACAGGTCTGTAGTTTCCTGCTTCTGCCTTGCTCACACTTTTGTGAAGGGGAATCACATCTGCCCTCCTCCAGTCCTTGGGTACCACCCCATCCTCCCATGATTTGTTAAAGAGGGTAGTCAGTGGTGTCACTAGTTCTACCCTTAGTTCTTTTAGAATTCTGGGATGAATCCCATCAGGCCCAATTGCTTTGTCCACCTTCAGTTTTAAGAGTTCTTTCAGAACCCTTTCTTCTGTAAATGGGCTGGTATCAACTTCTGTATCCAGAGTGTTTCTACTGTTTGTTTTAGGTACCTCCCCTCTTCATTTGTAAATACTGAACAAAATATGTGTTTAGTATCTGTGCCTTTTCAGAGTCACCCTCTGCCCACCCTCCTCCCTTTATTAAGCCTCACTATCCCTCCCTGGTCTTCCTTCGGCTCCTGATGTACCTATAAAAGGTTTTATCCCCCTTCTTAACTGAGTTGGCTATCTTTTCCTCGGTTTGGGCCTTTGCTGTTCTGACTGCCTTCCCAGCTTCCTTTTGCTTTAAATTATACAGTTCTCTGTCCTGCTCCTTCTGTGATTCCTTGTACTTCCTGAATGCTTTCTTTTTCTTTTGAACCTTCACTGCCACTTCCTTTGAGAACCATAGTGGTTTCTTACATCGTTTTGTTTTGTTTATTTGTTATAAGTTCAGCTTTACATTTGTAACATGGTAACTCAAACTGTCAGTGTATATCATGTCCTTAACGTAGAAGTGCAGCTTTGCATTTGTAACATGGTAACTCAAGTTGTTGATGTATATCATGAAGAAGAGTGGTCCTATGATGATTGGGCCTTGGGGAACTCCACTGGATAGCAGCATGCTTGTTGAGAGAAGACCCTCTGCCTTGACTTGTTAAAAATCATCCGGATAAGTAATTATGGACCCACAGCAAGACTGACGTGCAGAATCTTATTTCTTGCAATCTGTCCAACAGAACAGAGTGATCAGCTGTATCAAATGCCTTGCCTAGAGCAAGTAAAATGGCACCCATGACTTGTGCTGTTATGCTTAGGTCTAAATCCAGATTTGTAAGGTGATAACATATATGTATGTTCAAGGCAGTTTTTTATTTGGCTGTTTGCTATTTTCCCCAACATCTTAGCAAGTACAGGTAATATGGAGGTTGGTCTGTAGTTGTTTAGTAAACTTGTACCCCCAGATTTGTGAAGGGGATGGTGTGAGCCACTTTCCAACTTGTATAAAGATAGATTGAAGAGGTGAGTTAATGGGGCTGTGAGCTGTCTAAGTCAGTTCTGAGGAAGGCTGGCTCGAGGCCATCTGCTCCTGCACTTTTTTTTTTTTTTTAAATCAAGCGCTAGTAAAAATTCCTCAACTTGCTTGAAAGAGACTGGTTGGAATGTGAAGGTATCAGGACAGCGTTCTTGGGTCAAGGGTGAAACTGAGTAAGCTGCCGATTTAGAGATGTCAAAGGCAGATCCAGCTGATGCAAAATGGCTATTCCTTTTCTCTAGTATGACTTGTTTGCCTGTTACTTCTTTGTCACTGACAGGGATTTTATTTCTGTGGGAGAGAGAGGGGATGTGACACCCTCCAATGATTCGATTAAGTTCCAGAACTTGTAACCATTGTTTTTGTTACTATTCAGAGAGTTGCAGTAGCATTTTTGTTTTCATACTCCTGATCATTTTGTGCAGGTATTCCTTTTCTTCTGAAGGTAGTCAGTCCTCTGTTTTGGTACCCCCAGCCATAGCCCAACACCTATCTCTATACCTTAGTGACAATAAGCTCTTTATTGAACCAAGGGGAGGATACTTCTTTAACCCTCCCTTTCGGTAGTGGTGCATGTTTATTTACCACATTCATGATACTGCTTTTGAATAATTCAGACGCATCGAGGACTGTTGGTGCAAGATAACATTTTTGCCTGCTTGTGATGGATATGTCTTGTAGCCTGTGACACAAGCAACAATACTGTTAGCATTTATGTCACTGTGGAACACAGTTCAGACAGTTATTTTATGAGGCCTGTTTGTGAGTACTAAATCCAGCAAAAAGGCATTTGTTGGGGTTTTTGGGTTGGGTCTTGAGGGTTCTTTGATGACTTGAGTGAGTCCTGAGTCATCACAAAAAGTCTTCAGGCTGTCAGATTTTGATGAGAACCAGTCAAAGTTCAAATCTCCCAATATCAGGGTTTCATTTGGGTGGCTATGTCAGTAACTGTGTACGACCTTTGGGAGATCTGTAACATCCAGTTATATATAAGGATTAATTTTTTAAGTTAGATACTGTTCAGGAGCTGGTAATGGAAGCTGCACATTTATCCTTAATATAGCAAGCCAGTCCAGCCCACTAGTATCTCTGTCTAAAAGAAACAGGTTATAGGTGGGTATGGTTACTTTAGTAGATGGCACTGAAGCATTTAGCCAGGTCTTAGTCATAATCAGGATGTCAGATCTGATGTGTGAGGTCCATACTCTCACATGATCTGTTTCTCTTAATAGACTGCTAGCATTCATTAAAATGAGTCTGAGGCCTTTGAGGGTCGCATATTCCGTGATTAACGAAGATGCATCATCTTGTCCAGGATTTACTTCAACACTGTATGAACAAATTAGTAGGAGCAGTTTGATCTGCCTACACATACGCATTTTGCAGTTTTCTATAAGATACTGCAGATGAAACAGTCTGCTTTCTGATGTGCTAGGATTAGTACAGGCTTAAAACAGGAGCATTCCAGATGTTGCCCATAATATGCTGAGTGCCCGTAGGCATAGTGGTTGAGGTGTTCTTGGTTTAGTTGACCACACTTTGGGTTCAGTATAGCAGCATGTGGTGGATGAAATTCTGGGGTTCATATAAGGAGGAGTAGAAAATGAACATTTGGTACTGCTGTGTGTATTGGTTAACCACACATTGGGTTCAGTATAGCAGCATGTGGTGGATGAAACTCTGGGGTTCACACAGGGAGGAGTATTAAATGAACATTTGGTACTGCTGTGTGTATTGGTTAACCACGCTTTGGATTCAGTAGAGCAGCATGTGGTGGATGAAACTCCGGGGTTCACATAGGGAGGAGTATTAAATGAACATTTGGTACTGCTGTGTGTTTTGGTTAGCCACACTTTGTGTTCAGTGTAGCAGCATGTTGTGGATGAAACTCCAGGGTTCAAATAGGGAGGAGTATTAAATTAACATTTGGCACTGCTGTGTGTTTTGGTTAACCACACTTTGGGTTCAGTTAGCAGCATGTGGCAGATGAAACTCTGGGGTTCACATAGGAGGAGTATTAAATGAACATTTGGTACTGCTGTGTGTTTTGTTTAACTACACATTGTGTAGCAGCATGTATGGAAGAAACTCCGGGGTTCACATAGGGAGGAGTATTAAATGAACATCTGGTACTGCTATGTGTATTGGTTAACTACGCTTTGGGTTCAGTATAGCAGCATGTGGCAGATGAAACTCCGGGGTTCACATAGGGAGCAGTATTAAATGAACATTTGGTACTGCTGTGTGTTTTGGTTAACCACACTTTGGGTTCAGTATAGCAGCATGTGGCGGATGAAACTCCGGGGTTCACATAGGGAGCAGTATTAAATGAACATTTGGCACTGCTGTGTGTTTTGGTTAAACACACTTTGGGTTCAGTATAGCAGCATGTGGTGGATGAAACTCCGGGGTTCACATAGGGAGCAGTATTAAATTAACATTCGGTACTGCTATGTGTTTTGGTTAACCACGCTTTGGGTTCAGTATAGCAGCATGTGGCGGATGAAACTCCGGGGTTCAAATAAGGAGAAGTATTAAATGAACATTTGGTACTGCTATGTGTTTTGGTTAACCACGCTTTGGGTTCAGTATAGCAGCATGTGGCAGATGAAACTCTGGGGTTCACAGAGGGAGGAGTATTAAATTAACATCTGGTACTGCTATGTGTTTTGGTTAACCACACTTTGGGTTCAGTATAGCAGCATGTGGTGGATGAAACTCCGGGGTTCACATAGGGAGCAGTATTAAATGAACATTTGGTACTGCTATGTGAATTGGTTAACCACACTTTGGGCTCAGTATAGCAGCATGTGGTGGATGAAACTCTGGGGTTCACATAGGGAGGAGTATTAAGTGAACATTTGGCACAGCTATGTGTTTTAGTTAACCACATGTTGGATTCAGTATAGCAGCACGTGGCAGATGAAACTCCAGGGTTCACATAGGGAGGAGTATATAATGAACATTTGGTACTGCTATCTGTATTGGTTAAACACACTTTGGGTTCAGTGTAGCAGCATGTGGTGGATGAAACTCCGGGGTTCACAGAGGGAGTATTAACTGAACATTTGGTACTGCTATGTTGCATTGGTGGCCAGAAACGCATGCTCCCAAGCTACCCATCTAGCCAAAGCTGCCTATTACAATGATGCTCTAACCAATTCCAGGGGAGACAGCAGGACATTCTGAAACAATCTCAGGGAGCTGTCAGTGAAGCCCAGCAAATCCTCTCCCTCTATGCTTAATTTAGATGGCGCAACCATTCTGGACCCAAAATGGATAGCAGACACTTTCAACTCTGCATTCATTGACCTAAGTTGGGTATGCCCACCTGATGTTTCAACACACATGCCAATCTGCATGACCCTAAGAACCCTACCCCACCATCATTTAACCCACCTTTCCGCTTCAAAAAAGTCCCACTTGCAAAGTTCTTAAAATATTTTCTTATGGTATTAGGCAAGGCCTGCTTTAGTAGTCACACACTGGACCAAAAGCTCCTGCACCTCACACTGAATGCTGTGCTTCTGCATCTCACAACAATTCTAAACATGTCACTGTGCCTTAATCAATTCCCCATGTTATGGAAAACAGCCTTAGTGACCCCTATTCATAAATCTGGGGACAGGGTGGCTCCCTCAAACTATCACCCAATTTCCAAGCTCCCTCCAGTCTCCAAAATACTTGAACGTATGGTCTTGGACCAGCTCACTGACTACCTTTCCAAGTGCAACATAAAATATTTTAAACAGCGTGGCCATAGTACCACATCTGCTCTCCTCCAGTACACAGATTTCATATAGTAGGAAATTGATCACGGGCACTTAGTGGGGTCAGTGTACATTGACCTCACTAAGGCATTTGATACTGTTAATCACCCTCTCCTAGTCAGTTCCCTTCTTGATACTGGTTTATCGACTGACGCAGTGCATGTGCTCCCTCCTCTCCTTGCACTTCCATTCAAAACACTGCTCACAGATCCCTGCCTGCCCTTTCTTCCCTACCCCTACTGTCCTACTCCCACCCATCTTCCCTCCCATCACCCACTACACTCCTTACCAACCTTGTCCTCCCTCTCATCTCCCAATTCTCTATCTCTACCTACTTTGGTCACCCAGTCAAATAACTCTATCAGATTTGTCTGGCATGACCTTCCCCGCTGTGAATCCATGCTGCCTTGGGTCCTGTGCCCCTCTGGCCTCTAGATACTCGACAATTCTTTCCTTCAGAAGTGATTCCATCATTTTCCCTATCACTGAGGTTAAACTAACAGGTCTGTAGTTTCCTGCTTCTGCCTTGCTCACACTTTTGTGAAGGGGAATCACATCTGCCCTCCTCCAGTCCTTGAGTACCACCCCATCCTCCCATGATTTGTTAAAGAGGGTAGTCAGTGGTGTCACTAGTTCTATTCTCAGTTCTTTTAGAATTCTGGGATGAATCCCATCAGGCCCCATTGCTTTGTCCACCTTCAGTTTTAAGAGTTCTTTCAGAACCCTTTCTTCTGTAAATGGGCTGGTATCAACTTCTGTATCCAGAGTGTTTCTACTGTTTGTTTTAGGTACCTCCCCCTCTTCACTTGTAAATACTGAACAAAAATATTTGTTTAGTATCTCTGCCTTTTCACAGTCACCCTCTGCCCACCCTCCCTCCCCTTTATTAAGCTTCACTATCCCTCCCTTGGTCTTCCTTCGCTCCCTGATGTACCTATAAAAGGTTTTATCCCCCTTCTTAACTGATTTGGCTATCTTTACCTCGGTTTTGGCCTTTGCTGTTCTGACTGCCTTCCCAGCTTCCTTTTGCTTTAACTGATACAGTTCTCTGTCCTGCTCCTTCTGTGATTCCTTGTACTTCCTGAATGCTTTCTTTTTCTCTTGAACCTTCACTGCCACTTCCTTTGAGAACCATAGTAGATTCTTACATCATTTTGTTTCGTTTATTTGCTTCACACAAAGGTTTGTTACCTCTGTGATGGCAGTTTTTTATTATGCCCCATTGTTCTTCCACCCCTCCTTCCTGCCCATTTGCTAGTGCATTCCTTAGGCACTCACCCATTTTGGCAAAGTCAGCCCCCCTAAAGCCCAGTACTTTTGTCTTTGTATGGCTTGACTCTATTGCTATGTTTATTGTGAACCATACTGTTCGATGGTCACTAGTTCCCAGATGGTTACCCACTTCTACATCTGTGATCCTCTCTCCATCTCCATTTGAGAGAACCAGGCCTAAGATTGCTCCCTCTCGAGTGGACTCCAATACTAGTTGTCTAAGGCATGCCCCCCTGTAGGGCATCTAAAATAACCCACTCTTCAAAGTGGCTGCTACAACTGCACTCCAGTTAACATCTGGCATATTCAGATCACCCATCAGCAATATCTCCCCTTTTTCTGCCATTCTAAGTATACTTGCTATCATTTCCTTGTCCATTTCCTCCCCCTGAGTAGGGGGTCTGTATACAACCCCTGTGCGGATTGTGGTGCCATTGCCCGTCTCCAAATTTACCCACAGTGCTTCTTCTCCTCCCTGTTTACCCTTTTGTTCTGTTGCTTTGATCCCTTCCCTTATGTAGAGAGCTACTCCTCCTCCTCTTTTACCCTCCCTGTCCCTCCTATAGATAGTGTATTCTGGTATGTTTATGTCCCAGTCATGGTTTTGTGTGTACCATGTTTCTGTGACTGCCACGATATCCAGATGTTCCTCCTTCATCAAGGCCGCTAATTCAGGAAGCTTGTTACCCAGACTACGGGCATTGGTACTCATTGCTCTCCATTTTTTGATGGCTTTACCTTCTGTTGCAGCATCCCCCACTGACCTTTCTACCTCAGTCTTTTTCCTCATTTAGTACCCTGTTTTGTAGGGAGAGGCTGGGATTTTCCTACTGCTTATCAATGCCTCCTCCTTGACTAGTTTAAAAGCTTGCCAATGAAGCATTTAAACTGACTGCTCAAAGACTTGTTCCTTCCTGGACAGATGCAGACCATCCTGCCAGTATAGGCTGGTGTCCTCCAGGTGGAACCCAGTCCCCAGTGAAGCCAAACCCTGTGCTCCACACCATTTTTCAACCATTCATTAAACTGCATGGTGCAAAGTACCCTCGCCTCACCCATGCCATTGACAGGCAGCACCTCTGAGAAGGATACTGTGTGTTCTACTTGTCTTAGGCCCTCCCCAACTCTACAAAGTCCTCCTGCACTGCTCTAATCTCATGATGAGCCAAGTCATTTGTCCCTAGGTGGACAATGACATCCAGTTCAGACTCCGTGCAGCTGTTCTCGTGATCCTGAGGATGTGCTTCCTATCCTCCAAGCCATGGCACCAGGCAGGCACTTTACTTCAGTTTTCCTGCTCCCCAGTTCTAGCCCCTAATAATTGAGTCCCCACCAGGAGCTGCTTTCTTTCCTGTGGTGTCCTCTGCCTCCTTCCTGTGGGCCTCCCTTGTGACAGTTGTCCTCAGCCTCCTTACTCTCATCTGCAGGTGCATCCATAGGGGAGCTATGCTCCCCCAGAATAGTGTATGGATTGTGGAGTTGAACAACTGACTGGGTGTGCCTCTGTTCCACCACTCTCACCCTCCCTGAGCCCACTGTGGTCCAACTGCTGTGCTTTATTCGCAACCTCTGAGGTAGTGGTGGTGCCTTTGTCATTTTCTCCATTTACCCCTGCCCTTCTCCCTATCAATGTCTTTATCTTGGTGTTTACCTCACTAACTCCCTGATTTTTGGGGGTGCTATGATTTCCCTGTCCTTTCCAGTGCCTCCCCTTGGCTAGTTTAAATGCTTGCCAATGAAGCATTTAAACCTATCACCTAGGATCCTGGTTTCCTCCTGCACTGATGAAGACCATTGCGCCAATATAGGCCTGCATCACTCCAGGTGAACCCCAGTCCCCAATGAAGCCAACCCTTGAGCTCTGCACTATTTTTCAACCACTGATTGTATCCCATTGTGTGGAGCATCCTAGCTCTCACCATGCCACAGACAGGCAGCACCTCCAGGAAGGTTACTGTGCATGCTACTTGTCTAAGGCCCCTCCTCAACTACACAAACTTCTCCTGCACTGTTCTGATCCCTTTCCCAGCCAGGTCATTTGTCCCTAGGTGGACAATGACATCCAGCTCCCTCCCCCGTGCAGCTGCTCCTGCAATTCTGAGGATTCGCTCCCTGTCCCTCCAAGCCATGGCATCTGGCAGGCACCTTACCTCCCTCCCTCAGTTCTACCCTCCTAACAATGGAGTCCCTCACCAGAAGTTGTGTCCTTTCCCTGTGGGGTCCCATGCCAACCTCCTGTGGGTCTCCTCTGGGGAGGTTCCCAACATCCTCCTTGGTCTCCACTGCAGGTGCCTCTATAGAGGAACCACACTCAGCCAGAGTGGCATACGAATTGTAGAGAGGTACAACTGGAGAGAATCACATCTGTTCCACCACCCTCACCCTGACCCTCACTGAGCCCACTGTGGTCCAACCACTCCTGTTTCTTGGCAACCTCTGAAGCAACAGCGGTGGCCCTGGTGGTCCCTGGGTGGTAGACGAGGTTCCCCAAATCCTGGCCAACTCAGCCTGGAGATGAGCAACCTCCCTCAGCCCAAAGAGGTGCCTGCAGATGGGACAACACTGCATCCTCCAGAAAGTCTCCTGGAAGACTGCTGCTCCACAGCTACTGCACTGCATCACTCCCATAAATGTCTTATTCTGGTCCCTTAACTATTGTTTTGAATACGTATTCTTTCCTCTATTTATTTTATTTTTTATATATATAAATGTTTTCTTCCTCCCTACCACAACTGCCTCAGTGCCCTTAAATCTCCTGATCTCCATGTTCTGAGACAGGAAGTTCCTATATCTTTCTCAGTAGTCTCCTTACTTGCTCAGAGTCAGATCTTCAGCAGCTGAGGGGGATGGTGAGTCTTTTGTGGCTCTGTGATCACTCCCTTCCTGCTCCCAAACAGGAAGTTCCTATTGTCAGTCAAATCATGTGCCTATAAAATAGAACTGGCTGGGGGAGGAATACAGTCCCAGTAGAGAAGTATAGTTCTAACAGCACTTCCTTCCTCTTGCTGTTCTCTGTCTGTTCTCTTCAGAAGCCATCTAGGGCAGTTTTTAAATCCTAAACACCCTGGCTTCCCTTCTGGTTAAACCACTCCCCAATGTGCTGCTCCTTCTATATTCCCAAGTATGGGATTTGTCCTGGGAATGTACTGCACACTTCAGTACCTTTGGTTTAGTTTAGTCAAAAAAATTATAGTTTTTTAAGTTTAAAAAAAAAAGATTTCGCGACTTGCTTCCAATCTCTTTTTGTAAGTAGTCAAAATCCCTGCATGGCCCTACCTCACAAAAAGGGATTTGCTCATGAAAAGGGATTGGTTTGCAAAAAGGTAGTTTGACAGCTAGCAAAAGGGGATTTTTAAAGGTTACTGTTTCTTTGGCACTTCACTGCAAAGAAACGGTTAGGGCTTTCGGCTTAAAATTTGCAGGGTGTAAAGGGGTTACCCAATGGATGACAGCTGTGTTGGTCTGGTGAAAAAAATTAAATCATCTCTTTAGTTATAATATTCAAAAGTTTGGAAACTACCGATAGGATAACAATGTTGCGGATGTGGTACCTGTTTACACCTGTATCTCAAAAACGGATTGAGATACATATTTCTTGCTAAACACAGCAGTGTACCAAGCATGCATGCAGGTTTCCAAGCCATGATTGCAATTGCAATGGAATTTTTTCCAATGTTCCTATGATTACTGAGATAAGGGTTACTTGGAATGTCTCTGGGCCTGTACTGTCTTGCTATACTTATTGGTAGATGGGAGTGCAGGGCCCAGCGCCACACATGGATACCATTATGTAGTTATGTGACTGCAGGGCCCTTCATTATGCAGCAGTTGGAGATGAGAGTTCACTACAATGTCTTTACATGTATGGACAGATTGGAGGGCAGGAGCCGTAGGGCCCTGTGCACCCTCAAACAAATAAGGTTAAGATGACATTTTCTCAAAAAATAAGGAAAGTCACTACAAAACAATTTTGTTAATACATCAGTTATGGTTAAAGCAATAGAAGTAAAGAAATGAGGCATTAGAGTTTAGAACCCTAACACCCCTAACTCATACCCCCCCATCTTCCACACACCAACAGGCTTCGGGATGTGCGTTGGGGTCATCGGGCCCAACTCTCACCCCATTTTCTTATACTGTACCATCTCAGCTTACTTAGACATGGAATGGGGTGAGAGTAAGGGCCTGTGACCTCAACGCACACCCCGTCTGTTGGCATGTGGAGGGTGGTGTGTTAGGGTTCTAAACTAATGCCTTATTTCCTTACTTTTGCTGCCTCAACACTAACTGATGCTTTAATGAATTTTTCTGCAATGTGTTTTTGTGTGCCAGTATAGTTAGGGTGAAACAGCACTTTTATGTTAAAATCGAAACTTTGAGCATTAATTACTTTGGAGCTGTTCAATAGGTTTGCATGAAATCTGGCATGCATGCTCTCTAAGGGTAGGCCTCTTGACCTGCCAAACTGCATGGTTTCTGAGATATAAAGTATTGAAAAAAACAGAAAAATCAGGATTTCCTAACATTTTGTTGCTCACCTGTATCTCATGGATGCCTTTATGTTGTAGTCTGAAATGTTCAGTATATAAAGTCTTTGGGTAACAGATGTGCCTTTTGAAGGTTTGGTGAAAAATACTAATGCTTTCAAAAGTTATGACATTTTAATTTTCCCATTTTGCTACGAAGATAGATTTTTCACACAATAGGAGTATTCTTGCGAAAAATAGCAGCTGTTACTTAGACAACAGGACTGCTGTGTGAGCAATACCAGCTTCTTTTCAAAAGAATGCTGGTATTTTGCCACAGATTCACTAGTCCTGGATTGACTGAGCTGTGTTGCAGCCGCCATCTTGTTTTGCCACTTAGCGAGGATGTTGAAGTACGAAGGTTTTAAATACAAAGGAATTAGATAACAACTAAAGAAAACTTTTTTAGGTGTTTTCTGACTTTTTTGTAGTGTTTTAAGCTAGACCCAAAGAAGTTTTTTCCTTGGGTGTTCGCTTATACAGAGAACAGAATGGAGTCTGTTCTCTGTATGAGAAGAGTGGTATTTTCTTGACTCCTGCAGTCGCAGCTGGAACTTGTGTTGCCAACTGCACAATCAAGGAAGACTTGCTTTTTACAGGGCATACTGGGAGCCCACCCCAGTGTGCCCAAATGCATTACTTATTTATAAAAACCAGTGAAAAGAAGAAAACCATCCCCCGAGGTCTTTTCTTTGATGCAGAATCCGACATCAAAATGTTCAATAATTTTGATGCAGGATCCTACTATAAGTACCATAATGTGCCACACAATGCTTTCCTGACACAGGATGCCCAATCGCCCCTGTCAGCATTGCTTATGATTACTACTATTCTGGCACACTAGGCTCACCCCAGTGTGCCCAGATAACTTATTTTTTTAATTTCCAACACTGGATGCCCACCCAGTGTCAAGCGTTTCTTCCCTCCCTGTTTTTCACTGCCAGTCCCCGTTAACATCATGTATGCCCCAACCCAAGTGGGAGCCCACCCCGGTGTGCCCAAATTGTGTTTTTTTAATGTTTTCTCCTGCAAATAAACAAAACCATCAATCGAAGTCTGTTTATTTTATTTACCCGTAACGAAGAAAATGGTTCATCGTTATCTCCCCCATTCCCATCCTCCCTCTGCTCACCCACCTCCCTGCATCCCCCCCCCAACTATATTTACCCTCTGGAGGTCCAAATCAGTGATCTTCTCTGGACGGATACACCTGTACTCTTCAAAGCTGCACTGCAATCTGAGGAATCAAGGAAAGTCTGTAAAAAAGAAAACTGTCCCCGATGTCTTTTCTTCGATGCAGAATCCTTCATCGAAATGTGTGCAAATGTTGACGCAGGATCCTGCATCGAAGTACTGTAATGGCTGCACAATGCTTTCCAATACAAAACCATTGTGCAGCACATTACAGTAACTCAATGCAGGATTCTGCATGGAAATGTGTGTACAATTCTATGCAAAATCCTGCACTGATCTAGTCTGCCCCGTTTCGACACTGGGTGCCCAATTCCTTGTCAGTCTATATCCCCCCCATACTGTGGCACACTGGGGGCCCACCCCAGTATATGTATGTATGTGTATATATATTATTTTATTTATTTAAACCTTTCAGACACTGAGGTCCTGGTGCTGACTGACTCCCCCAAACCCACTTTTATTGCCAATGGGTGCCAACCCCTTGTCGGCATGATGATCCCAACCCCAAAAAGTGTATGTAGCACACTGGGAGCCCACCTAAAGTGACCAATTTTTTAACTTGTGAAAAAAAGTCCCGTTGTCTTGAATGTAGAATCCTGCATTGCAATCTGCAGAACATTTTGAGGCAGCATCCTGTTTCTATGTACTGCCAAGAGGGGTGCAAATCCTCGTCAGCATCATGGCCCCCCTCCAACTCTGGTGGCACACTGGGAGCCCACCCAGTGTGCCCTATTATATTATTATTATTATTTCATTTTAACCTGTGAAAAAACGTCTATTAAGGTATTTTTTTTTAATTTTATCTTGCAAAGAAAAACCTTCCTCGTCATCTCCCACTTCTCCCATCCCCACCCTCCCTTTATGCATCCACCTCCTGCACCCTTCCTCACTTTTACTTACACTCCAGAGGTTGGGATCAGCGATCTTCTCTGGACCAGAACATGTCTGCACTCTTCAAAGCCAGTGCGATCTGAGGAATCAAGGTAAGCTGTATACTAGGACTCAATAGGGAGAGGTCAACTTATGTTGATATCTCAGTCAATTTTAGAATTTTTTCACCAGATTTTCAACATGGGCTCTTGGATCCCCACCTCATGAACAATCACACTGACATTTTGTTTCTCTGTCCCGGAAGGTGATTCTCGGGACTGATTCACAAAACAACAGTGCCACTGTTCATTAGGTAGTGTCCCAAAAAGACCATGTTGCAATTTTGGTGAAAGAATTCCCCAAAATGATTGCGTTAAAAGCATGCGTTGTGTAGTTTCTACGCACTCTTAAAACATCACCAATTTTCTATATTTTCAATCCAGATTTTCAGCATTGCCATTTATTAACACCTCTTTATGAACAGTACAGCTGTCATTTTTCACATCCTGCCCAAAATGTGTTTTCATACCTGTGGTGTAGAATGGCTTTGTCACTGTGCAAAATCAACTTTTGGGATGGACTAACAAAATGACAGTGCCACTGTTCATGAGAGGACTCATAATGCCCATACTGAAAATGTGATGAGAAAATTCAAACAAAAGATGGGCATGCATTAGGCTTTCTATACACACTAAGTAACTTTCCAATTTTATATATTTTCACTCCAGATTTTCAACACTGCCATTTGTTTACACCACACTATGAACAGAACAGCTGACATTTTGCATATGCAGTCCGAATGTGATTTCGCTCCTGTGGCACAGAATGACTCAGTAGCAGTGCAAAATAAATTTTTGGGATGGATTAACAAAATCACCATTACGTTGTTCATGAGGGGAGGTCCCATAATGCCGATTTTGAAATTCTGGTCAAGCAATTAAAAAAATGAGTGCATTGTAAGTATGAGTTGTGCAGTATGCACACTCGTAACTTTGTCAGTATTACCCATTTTTCACACTGTTGTCCTATCTGGATGGAGGAATGGGAGTAGAGGGTCCGAAGGGCCCTGGCTCCCACTGTAATATATAGATACTGTTTTACTATGCCAATGGAGGGACCCTGCGCTCCCCATCGTGAATGTGGATACTGTTGTACTATCTAGATGGAGCATGGGAGCACAAAGTCCAAGGACCCTGCACTCTGACCATGACATACAGACACTATTGCACTATCTGGATCATGGGATGGGAGCAGGAAAATGAGATACAATTATACTATCCAAAAAAGATGGGAAATTCTTTGCAAAAAACGTTATTAATGCATCAGTTAGGGTGGATACCACTGTGACAAAAGCAGGGAAATGAGGCATTAAGGTTCCTAATCCTAATGCCCTAGTTACCACCTCACCCCCAGGATTCCCTCCTCGCCCCCATCCCCCACCCTCCACACACCAACAGGTGTCAGTGTGCCATGGGGTCATAAGGTCTCTCACCCCATTATCCTGTACTGTAGCATGTACACATGTTTAAATATGAAAGGGGTAAGAGTTGGGTCTTATGACCCCATGGCACACTCCAATGCCTGCTGGTGTGTGGAGGTAAGGCAGAGGGTGGGGTGGTAGAGTGGAACCCTGGGGTGGAGCATTGGGATTGCAAACCCTAATGCCTCATTTCCCTACTTTGTCGCTGTGGTATCCACCTAACTGATGCATTAATGAAGTTTTTTGTAAAGTATATCTATCTATCTATATAGTCTAGTCCCCCCATGTGTATTGTTCTATATACCCTTGGTAGTCTAGTGGCCCCGAGCTGTATAAAATTATTGTTATTCCTCATATCCCTGGTAGTCTAGTGGCCCCAGATCTGTATTAAAGAATATTATTTCTAGAGATCCCAGGTAGTCTAGCGGCCCCCTGCATAATAAAATATATGCTTATTTAGTATTTCCTGGTAGTCTAGTGGCCCCCACCCCCAGCTCAGCTGTGCCAGCCCACCAGCACCCCCACACCTTTCCAGCTGGCGACTGGCACACCCCCCCTCTCACCTCACGGCAAGCCGCCGACTGTTTGCATTCGATCGGTAATGCAAAGAAGCGCTCAAAAATATTTTCAGGCGCCTCTTTGAGGTAGCAACTCATAATGGACACAGTCGGTGGCTAACTGAGGAGAAGAAGAGAAACTAATACCAGTCGCTGACTAAAGGGGAGTGGGCTGGCAGCTCTGAGTGGGGAGGCCACTAGACTGCCAAGGAAAGGCACAAAATATATGTAGTGAGAACGCTAGTTTCGGGGATCTACAAACTGTTCTTTTGTACGGATCTTAACAGCGAGACTATGAGACAACAATAATTTTATACAGCTCAAGAGACACTAGACTAGCGAGATATATGAAACAATACACATTGTAAGGGACACTAGATACCAGGGCATGATAATGACTACTTATTTTATTATGATGAGGGCCACTAGACTACCAGGGATACTTAAAACATTACTTTTTTGCTCAGATGCGCAGAGGCGGGCCCCTAGGCAAAACCCAGCCTCATTTTACTTTGTAGGGATGAGAAAAAACATTTCTAAATGTGGCCATCTCGTCCCTCATCTTTGATTGTGACCGTGCTATTTCTTTGACCATGAGCCTACAAATTCTTTGATTGCGAGATTCTTTGATCACAATTGTGCATCGTGACGAGGGACGAGATGGCCGATTAAAAATAAATTTCTCAGCCCAGGGTGTCATAGGAAGTCAAATGAGGTGGGTTTTACTCCGGGAGCTTCATTCTCTCGAACCATTGTGGTGGTTTACTGCAATTTCTTCAATTGTTTTTATTTATAAGGTTTTTAATTCTTTGTTTGTGAGCCTGCAAATTCGTTGATTGCAAGCCTGCAAATTCTTTGATTGTGAGATTCTTTGATCGCCATCTTTGATCGAGGAGCAGGACAAGAAGGCCAGATTTTTTATAATGGAATAGATAGGGAAATTGTACTAACATTTGACATTGAATATGTTGGAAAGCAGTTTGGTCTTTTACTTGAGATTTGGAAGGAAGAAAGGCAACACGCTACAGATGTGGCTTTTGGTGGTTTGGTCAAAAAATGTTATAGGACGGCAACGTTACGGCACTACGAGTTTGACACTTTTTCCCCATAGGATAACATTATGGCATCTGTTGCATTACAGGAATTCTTTGCCGCCCTGCTTCAAAATAACGGTTTGGCCTTTTGGGCTGAAATTTGGAGGGAAGGATGCCAACATCCCATAGATCTGCCTTTTGGTGGTTTGGTGAACAAACATTACAGGGCGGCAAACTGATGGCACTACAAATTTGACACTTTTTCCCATAGGATAACATTATGGCATCTGTCGCGCCTTTCAGGGCCCGTAACTCGGAAATGGTGCAAGATGCAGACTTTTGATCAGAAAAATGCTTAGCCCCCAACAGGGGCTAAGTAAAAAGCTAGCCAGGAAAGTCATAATTCATATGACATTTTTTTTTTTTTTTTTTTCGTCGTACAGTTTGTGAAATAAGCAATTTAGTATTTCAAGTCGTTATTTTGTGCTCCGAGATCCATTATTATGCATACATTCTTTGTTTCCACTGTCTTTTTCAATTCAGTTTTTGGGGAAAAGAAGGGTGTGCCCTGTCGTTACTGTGCCAGTTAGCGTTTCCAGTTGCGGTTCCATTACTGTTCGCATCAACATTCCCGTATAGGCCACTGTGCGAGTTACGGTTTGCGCTTTCATTTGTGCTTGCGTTTCTGTTTCATTTGGCATTATTGTTGCTGTTACTGTTATGATTTGCATTTGCGGTACCATGTCCGTGGGCAGTGTGGTTTGCGTTTCTGTAAGCGCTTGCATTTGTGTTTCCGTTTCTGTCTCCTTTGGCATTATTGTTGCTGTTACCGTTAGTATTTGTGTTTTCAATTGCGGTACTGTGAACATGTGTGTTGCCAGTTGTGTTTCATACGCAATTCCGTTTCTGTCTCCGTTTCCCTCACTGTTTGCTTTGGCATCACTTTGCGCTTGCATATCCAGGGATTTATTTAACTCTAAAAATTGATTAGCATTTTGCTCATAAAAGTGCTAAATCTTTGTGAAAATGCATAGCTCTTGCCTCACTGTGTTTAACAAACACAACACTTCTAGAAAATCTATATAAATACTTTCTGTACAGTTAGTATAGTCCCAAGAAAAAAACTGCTAATAAATTATTTAAAACCCTGATATCTATTTCCGTTTGTGTTACCATTTACGTTTGGAGCACCATGTGCATAACTGTTTGCACTTGTGTTTGCATTGCACTTACTGTTACTATGTCAGACAAAATCATGTGGTGGGAGTCGGGCCCCGCACTCCCACCAACTTGCGCAACTTTCTACTTTTCTATTCTTTCCTTACTTTCTTAAAAAGTAAGGAAATTCTATGCAAAAAACTTTGTTAATGCATCAGTTAGGGTTCTTCTACAGTGAGAAAAGCAAAGAAATTCGATTTTAGGGTTCCCACACCTTGCACCCACCCCAGCCATCCCCACCAACAGGCATCCAGGGTGTACATTGGGGTCCTTAGCCTAACTCTCACCCCATCCCATATGTAAACAAGCTGAGGTGGTGCAGTGTAGGAGAATGGGGTGAGAGTTAGGCCAAGGACTACACGCACACCCTGATGCCTGTTGGTGGGGGCTGGCTGGGGTGTGGTGCAAGGGGTGGGAACCTAAAATCAATTTCTCACTTTGCTGTAGAAAACCCTAACTGATGCACTAATGAAGTTTTGCATATATATATAAATGTATGTATACACACACAGACACACACACACACACACACACACACACACGTACACATACACATTGCAAAAAACTCTATTAAGGCATTAGTTAGGGCTCCTATTACAGTGACAAAAGTATGGAATTTGATGTTAAGGCTCCCAACCTTACCACCCACCCGCCACATGTCAACAAGTGTCATAGTGCGCCTAGGGGTCATCAGCTAACTCTCACCCCATTCCATGAGTAAGGAAGCTGAGATGGTACAGTACATGACAATGAAAATGAGACTAAGGGCCAATGACCCCAAGGCATGCCCGATGCCTCTTAGTGTGTGGATGGTGGGGGTTGGGGTGGTAGGTTGGGAACCAAGTTAGAAGGCCTTGGTCAGAGGCAATTAGTATGTGATTTGTGACTTGCAGTAGTGAGGAGATACTGGAGTGCTGCTTTCTGAAGCCTGACTGATGGGGAGAGAAGACACTGTTAGTAGTGAGGTAATCTGACAATCTTGAGTGGGCCAGGGATTCCTGAAGCTTGGCTAGGGCTGGGAGGAGGGAGATAGGCCTGTAATTACCAGGCAAAGAGGGGTCACCACCTTTGTGGAGAGGGATTATGCAGACTGTTTTCCAGGCCTGTGGGACCAAACCTGTGGAAAAAGATTAAGGATATGGCTGAGAGGTTTGGAAACAGCAGAAGCCGAGATCTGAAGGAGCTTAGGGTGGATCCCATCTAGATTAGATCTGATGGTGTTCAGGGAGTGGAGGGCTTTGAGGACTTCTTGTTTGGAGATGGGGGGAATTTGAAGTTACTGTTGCAGTGGGGAGGTGGGGTGACTGGGACAGGAGGAGGGGGTTCAGGTGGCACAGCACAGGAAGTGAAGAATTTGTTGAGTGTGTCTGCTGCACAGATATGATCAGTGACAGGGTGACCATTGTTTGTGAATTCAGGGGCACTGGGCTGGGCTGGAGGATTGAGCAGTGTGTGAACTACTTTCCAGAATTTGGAGGGTTGAGTGTGAGAGTTGTGACCTGAAGTAATCTGCTTTGACTTGCCTGATGGCCTTGGTGCAGGCATTCTGAGGGGTGTTACAGGTTATGCCTGTTTCAAAGGGTTGGGTGGGATTTGAAGGCAGCCCAGGCTTTATCCTTGGCTTTGCATTTGGCTAGGATGGAAGCAGAGGTGGATTGGAGGTGGCACTTCTAGACCCTGGGCTTTTTCAAAGGGGCATGGAAGTCCCAGATGTTGGTAAAAATGTGCAGGAATCTGGAGAGCGCAAAGTCGACATTAGGTGCTGCATACACCTGATGCCAATCGGCATGACCAAGGCTGCAGAGAAGAGATTTGTTGCCTAGAACATTTAGTGGGCAAGTATTTAGGTACTTGGGGGCAGATTTGGGCACGTGAGTTTCCTGATACAGTAAGTGAAATAATGATCACTTAGTACATTAGTAAGAGTGCCAGAAGAGGGGGTGTGGTGTAGCCACTGACATGATGGCAGCTTAATCCGTGAGCTCTCTCCTGCCTGAGGTCTATCCGAGCTTGGACACCACGATCCTGTGGAGTCCCCCCCTCCCAGTGTAACTTTATACATGGGTGAAGTCTAGCCTACCAGGTTGTGTGCTCCTTTGCAACAGATTTCGGTGTTATTTCACATTTTGCAGCGCCGTTACTTGCTGTACCTCTGGCCTTGCTAGGCCGCACAGGCCTCTCCTGTATTCTACCACTACTACAGACTGCTACGCATTCACTATCTAAGCGCAGTGCAGGCACAAACACAGATTGGGCTCCTACAGTAAATAATGTCCGACTCTGCAGCCATAGATCCACGACAACCACATTACCTATCAAGCCGGCTAGCTCTACCAGCACAGCGATGTCCCAGCCACCCTTGATAAGTGAATCTCTACAATATATAACTAAAATGCTGGAAACTGTCCTCCTACGAGTGGATATCAACTTAACTTTATCTGGCACAGATAAAGAAGTTTGCCAACTACAGGATTGCATGAACGTTTTTTAACAAAGAATAGAAACATGCAAACTCCAACAGCAACAAATGTGGCAATGCTTGCATCAACAGGAGAAGCGCTTGGCAACTCTTTGGGACAGAGCTGAACATCAGGAAAACAGAGGCTGTTGTAACAATTTAAGAATTATCGACCTTCCTGAAGGGGCTGAGGGACAGTCAATGGAAAGGTTTTTAAATGACAATCTTCCTCTTATGCTAGGGGATCGATGGAGGGGGCCTATAGATGTAGAATGGGCACATTGTGTCTCTATGTGGCCCAACAAATCTGCGGATTCACCTAGGCCAGTGGTGGCCTATCTGCTCCGTTACTCTACGAAGGAACAGATCCTATGAGCAGCCAGGGATATCAGGGTGCTTCGCTGGCAAGGAGCTCAAATATCATTATACAAGGACTTTGCCCAGGAAACTGCAGCAAAGAGAAGAGCCTTTATCCCACTGAAACGTCTTCTATAGCAACACAACTTCTGATTTAAATTCAAAAACCTTACCAGATTACAAATATTCAAGGATGGGAGAGAAGTGACTGTTGACCACACAAAGGAGCTGGAATGCTGGCTTGCAAAATTCTGGCCCTCCCTGCCAGTCCCAACTACATTTCCCAGGAGACTATGGGAATCCTCAGTAACAGGTCCTTCTAATAGGAGCAGTTCTTCTCCCGCAGGGGCTCCCAGGAGCTCTTTACCTGACGGACCAGCCAATCCAAGCCATCTCATTCTGGTCCCCCACCGCTAAAGGGCACATTTCCAAGCCTGGCTACCTCAGCTGCAGCACCAAGACCAGCTCTTCAGTCCCCTCTAACATCTCTCCCTCAGTGAGCTGACAACACCTTCACCAAATCTCGCCAGTGAGCCAGAAGTGGGCTTCAGTATTCACCCAGCAAGTGCCCTGCAGCTCCAGATGCTAAAATATGTAGGGAAGACCCCTCCTCTGCTTTGGAACTGGAGGGCTCAGATCTGCACGATACTCTTGACATGGACATCTCACACCCGGTGGACTGGGCTGATTTTCCATAACGCTTCTTTGGTTGAAGTGTTGGACAAGGTCACACCAATTAAACCAGGATTAATTACATATGCTGCAGTGGTTGCTAGTACCGCCCTGAACTCTGGAGCTGCTGCTCAGAGCATTGCTGAGCAGGCTGAAGGACTTGACTGACTTTACACTCTTACTCATATGGTCACTGCTACATTATGTAAAACATTTACACACTAACATACTAAAATGCCAGCAGAACGGGACTAATGGTCTCTCGAGTCTGCTCGATTTTCAGCACCTGTACTGAGGGCCGATTTTGGTGTCCCCCCTTCCCCCTTGGGTTATACCATCACCAGTCCCAGATGTTCCACCTATATTGGGCCTGGTCAGATTTACCCTCCCCGTACCTGTCCCATCCCCTCTTAAACCTGTCCACAGTCTCCACCTCTACCAGCTCCATGGGCAGTGCATTCCATGGCTCCACCACCCTTTCAGTGAAATTACATCTCCTCCTCTCCCCTCTGAGCCTGCCCCCTTCCAGCTTACATCTGTGACCTCTTGTTGCCCCACTTTCCTTCCTTTGGAGCACCCTGACTGGGCCTCCTTTATTGATCCCTTTCATGTACTTAAAGACCTCTATCATGTCCCCCTTGTCCCTCCTCTCCTCCAGGGTGTACATGTCGAGCTCCTTGGGCCTCTCCTCATAGGTCCACTCCCCCAGGCCCCAGATCATTTTGGTTGTCCTCCTTTGGACCCTCTCTAGGAGTGTTATGTCCCTCTTTAAATGTGGTCTCCAAAACTGTACACAATACTCGAGGTGTGGCCTAACCAAGCAGTTGTACATTGGAAGGATCACTTCTGCCTTTCTGGAGGTAATTCTCCTGGGGATTTCTGTATTTCTGGACCTGCTTTGGGTACCCCCCCTCCTATTAACACCCCTCCTCTCTTCCTCCATCCTTCTCCCTGAGTTTTTCGGGAGGCCTGCCACCTTGCAGCCTTCCCCTTTTGGTTGGAGGAGTTCTACCCTCTCCGCCCCATCGCATGACAGGGTGGTTACCCATATTGTGCCCTATTAAGCTCAGTTTGAAGCTCTGTATAGGGCCAGTTGCCTTACTTATTAGAATTCTACTGGTAGGTGGGTGAACCCACCATTCTACCCCCATTTCTTTGTCCCTGCCTAGCTATAATCCCTCCTCCCTCTCCACTCACTCACCCCCTCCTTTTCCTCCTCCCCCTCCTCCTCCCCATGATCGAGGCCCAACCCTGGATGGCCCTCGGTACAGGAGGACTTCTCTGATTGAACCCCCACTACACCCCATATTGAGTGCTGGAGCAGGCATAGCCATAGGGCAGCCTCTCTAACCCATTTCCTTTGACCTCCACACTCATAGCGTATTTCCACTGTGGTTTTACACTTTGATTGTTGGTCACATTAGTCCTATTTTTATATTTTATTTATTAGTCTAGGATTACAATCACCTTTGAGCCAAGGCTCTTTTACAAAGGTTCTACATCAGGATGAGAACAAACAAGCAGGACATTAATTATTACAGGATAACAAGTTATAGTTGTTTATCATCACATGAGTACATACAGATTAGGCGGTACTAGGGGCATGCACAGGACAGGGATAACATTGATAATGAGAACTTGCTGAGACACGAGAAGAAGATGCTGCCAGAGGCAACTGTCAAAACACACAGGAAGTGCAAGTGGAAAGTGCAAGTAAGAGGAGGAGGAGGGGGGAAGGTAGAAGGGGAGAGTGGGAGCGGGTGGATGAGAAGGGACAAGTGCCAAAAAGAGAACAGCAGGTTAGAGAAGACAGTCGCATGTGCTAGAGGCAGAGAGGAATAGGTGGAGGTTAGATCTGAACAGGCCTAGCTTAGGTAGGGAGGAGATGTCGATGATGAGACCATTTAGCCAGCTGGGAGCTCTGTAGGCAAAGGATCTTTGTCCCTGTGAGGTCAGGCATCTTGGAATAAGCAGTAATTGAGATTCAGAGCCCCTGGTGAGGCAGGGATTCTGTGCAGGTTGAAGCAGAGCTTGAACCCCCGGGGGGGGGGGCAAAGCCCATCAATGTTTTTTAGCCATTATGTATGTTAGATACTTGATACGGCTCGAGAGTTGAAGCCAACCAGTTTGGGCATATAGGTCACACATATGGGATCCAATGATGAGTTGGCAAGCTTTGTTCAAAGCCATAGATATATGCCTGAGGGTGGTGGTGGAAGCGGAACTGTAGATGATGAGGCCATAGTCGATAGTTGAGATCACCGAGCTCTGAACTGAGATCCTTTAAGCTTCCGGAGTTAGAAATTGCCTATGCCTGTAAAGCAGGCCAATACGTGTGTTAGTCACTTTGACAACATTGTCAATGTGAGCCCCACAGGATAGACAACTGTCGAGAGTGATTCCAAGGTATTTGAAGGTTTACACTTGTTCTAGGATTTCACCTAGGCAGTTTGCAATAGTGAGAAGGTGGTCCCGTTGCTTGTTTTGTGAGCTGCCGAAGAGCATGGACTTTGTTTTTTAATAGCTGAGGACAAGTTTGTTTTTACTGAACCAGTTTTCAACTGAGGAGAAGCCATGCTGTAGCTTGCTTTGCAGAAGGTAGGGGTCCTTGTCAGTGGAGTGGATGACAGCATCATCAGCGTATAGGAGAAGTTGCTCTGGACAGGATTGTGGAAGATTATTTAGGAAGATGCTGAAGAGAAGAGGCCCAAGGATTGACCCTTGTAGCACTCCAGACCACACTGGTCTGGCATCAGAGAGAAAATCAGCTATTTTCACTCTTTGTGAGTGGTTTTCCAGGTAGCTCTTAAACCAGGATGTAGATTCAGGGGACAGTCCGGTATTTAGCAGCTGAGAGAGTAGTAGATGGTGATGGATGGTACTGAATGCCTTTGTCAGATCAACGAAGACCGCCCCTGTACAAAGGCTATTGTCCAAGGAACTATGGATTGTACCAGTGAATTCAAGAAGGGCTGAGGTGGTATTGTGACTTTTTCTAAAGCCATGCTGTTGAGCACAGAGGACATCATATTTATCAAGGTATTCCGTAAGTGATCCGATACTATATGCTCTATGGCCTTGGAGCGGGGTAGTATGGAGATAGGCCGATAGTTCACCAGGAGGGCCCTGTCCCCACTCTTGTGGACCGGTGTGACAGAGGCAGATTTCCATCTGTCAGGGAACTGGCCAAGAAAGAGGGAGAGCTTGAAGATTTTTGTTAATGGTAGGAGCACCTCGTCAAGGGTGAGGGCAAGCAGCTTGAGGTCAAGGGAGTCCCCACTTGACCTGGACCTGGCAATAGCTTTACTGATGTAGTTGCAAGCTTCACACGGTTTGACTGATTTGAAGTAGAATGGAGGCCAGTTTGGAGAGAGAGTGGGACTTGAGGGGAGAGTTTGAGGGTCAGCTTCATTGAAATAGTCAGGTGGAAGAACAGAGCTGAGGTCACTGAAAGCTGAGTTGAATGAATTTGCTATGGTAGTCGGGTCCAGCATTGTGATACCATCTACGACCAGCATAGTGGGTGAGGTTTTTGTCTGCTTTCCTGTAATTTCTTTAATATTGTTCCAAAATGAATTTCCCTTGCCCCAAGTGTTTGTCAGGGCATCCTTAATATAGGTACTTTTCTGCTGGCAAACTAATTTTGTGCAGTTATTACAAGCTTGTTTATAATTCTGTATGTCGATTTGCTTTCCACTTTCCTGAACCCGCACCCAGAGATGGTCCCTGGATTTTAGTTGTACTAGTAGTTCAGAGGAGAGCCAGGGGTTGCACAGGCCTTTGACTTTCCGCTTCTTGAAAGAGGCATGAGAGTCACAGGCAGCATTAAAGGTCCTGAAGAAGAGGTCAAGGGCAGTGTTGACATCCGAGCATGGAAGATTAGGGACCAATCTACTGAGTCTTAGGTGGGATTTTAGGTGTTTCAACTGCCACATGGAAGGACTCTGTTGTTGATTGATTTTGGGGGTCATGATAAATTTATTTGTCCAGATGCAGATTACAGAGGAATGGTTGCTTAGAGTGTCAGGACGGACAGAGGCGTTTGAGACGTGGGATGGATGACTGGTCAGTATCCAGCCCAGGAGAGTACATTTGCCTGTTTTGTAATTTTGCCTAGTGAGGGAGGCAACCAGTTGAGCAAGGTTTGCTGAGGAGATGGCATCTATGAAGCCCCCTGATTCCGGAGCAAGCCAATTGATATTGAAGTCGCCCATGAGGATTGTCTCAGAGTCAGGTGGCTGGGATCGGATGAGGTCAAGGACTGAGTTGAGGCCTTTTTTCTTGTTCTTTAGGGGGGATGTAAACTGTGGCAATTGACAGGGCTTTATTGTGGGCCCCCAGTAGAACTCTGACAGTGAGAATCTCGGATATTAATATACTAACTGTTTTTTCTCTGTTTTATTACTTCTCTTGGTACTTCAGTGTATATCCACTGATGCAGTAATGCTTACACCTCTTCTTTGCGGGGATACAGATTGGCAGTGCTACTTTGGTTTGGGTGTTGCTATCCTCAGGAAACTTTGGTGAGTCCATCTCTTCCCCCTTATTGGCTCACAGTAAGTACACCTTTTTGCCCTTCATTGTGGAATACGGCAGCAGATGCTCCAGTAACTACTGCGTTCTGCTAGGTGTCATGGAATGTTAAAGGGCTGAACCACCCAGTTAAGCGCACAAAGGTACTGCAGCACCTGAGTTCCCTTCATGCTGATATTGCACTGCTACAAGAAACACACCTTCTACCTTGGGCTATTCCATGGCTTAGGAAATCATGGGTGGCTGAGGTGGTGGCCAGTTCTGCCGTAAACAAAACTAAGGGAGTGGCTATACTTTTTTGTTGTATCTCCCCATGGAAAGTGGAGGACCTCAGGAAGGATACCAAAGGACGGTGGCCGGTGGGCAAGCTATCCTCCCCCAGAGGTCCTATGTTGTTAGGGAACTTATATGCACCAAACTTTGATCATGTTGACTTTTTTCCAGTAGTCAAGCACTTTCTGCTTTAAACCCGATGGCTCACCTCTTCCCTTGGTGCTCGGGGGTGATTTTAACATGGTCAATGATATCTTCCTTGATAAATTTCACCCCACGCCCCAAGCCACACCTAAATGTAGACAGTCGTTGCAGGATCTGACGGAGGAGTGGGCCCTTGTTGATATTTGGCGCAGAGACCATGTCACAGGCCCGGATTATACTTTTTTTCCCACAGCCCATGGTTGGTTCCAACAGCCGTATTGATTTATGGTTTGCCAATGACTAAGCAGCTCAAGGTGTAGTAGACTCATCTATTGGCTCAATCCTTATCTCTGATCATGCAACCACCCAAATCTCCTATATCCCTCCTGATAGCTTTCCTCACCGGGTAAGGTGGCGCTGCAATACCCTCCTTTTTAAAGGACCCCAACTTCCACCCTATGTTGATACAAGCCACGAAAGACTACTTTGCCCTTAACTCCAATTGTGGGGTTCCATATGAGACAGTTTGGGAGGCATGTAGGGCAGTTATCCGGGGACATATTATTGCCTTTTCAGCAGCCCGAGATAAAGCTCATAGAAAACAGCTAGCTAAACTGCAAATAGACCTTCATGTATTAGAGCAGCATTTCAAAAGGGCCCCATCAACCACAACAGATAATGCCTTGCAATGACAAATTGTAGGGCTAAAGTACCAGATTAACATCATTCTCCACCAGAAAGCCGAATGACTCCTACTTAGGTCTAAGCATGCCCACTGGGACAATGGAGATAAACCTGGTAAACTCCTTGAATTCGCCTTCAGCAACAACAGGCAATTCATACCCTTCGCTCTCCCTCTGGAGCTATTGTCTCAAGCCCACAAGGCATCAACAACGTCATGAGACACTTCTATGAAACTTTATATCAATCCCAGACACCCAACTCAGGTGCTCAACTTTCCCAAGACATCTCTGCCCTTATACAACCCACACCCCTTCCGGTTCTTACCCCCCGACCAAGTGGCCCTTCTTGATGCCCCCTCTCATGTGAAGAGCTCCGGGTAGCAAGCTCCAATATGGCACGTGGAAAAGCTCCAGGCACTGATGGAATGTCCGTGGAACTTTACCAAGCCATGGAACCAAATATTTTACAACCTCTCCAGCTGGCTTTATAGGCCTCTCATGTTTCTGGATCACTTCCATCCTCCATGCGAGATGCACTGGTCACCCTACTCTCAAAAAAATCACTTGACTCATTGGATTGTGCTAACTTCAGGCCAATATCTCTACTATTGGTTGATACTAAAATCCTAGCCAAAGTGTTGGCCTCCAGAATGATGGCCATCCTTCCATCCATTATTCATTCCTCACAGGCAGGTTTCATGCAGGGTAAGACTGGAACTGACAACACCAGACTCCTGCTTAACTTCAAATGGTTTGCATCCAGACTGGCCCTCCCCATGGCAGCCATGGCTATAGATTTCTCAAAAGCATTTGACTGTATAGAATGGCCTCATCTCCATGAAGTCCTGCATGTATATGGTTTTGGGGCCCAATTTTGGCAATGAATCCGTACACTTTACTGCTCTCCCAGGGCATGTATTCTCACCAATAGTGACATATCTCCCCCTTTTTCTCTTCATAGAGGCATGAGGCAGGACTGCCCTCTCTCTCTTCTCTCCTCTCCTCTCTTTCTTGTAGTCCTAGATCCCTTAATCCGCGTCTTGTTTTCCTCTCACCAGCTCCATGGTATTGAGGTTGCGTGGCACCCATATCTAGTGGCAGCATATGCAGATGACCTCCTCTTGACTTTGTCCAGCCCCCTTCAATCTGTCCCTGCCACTCTCAAGGTGTTTGAGGACTTTGCGGCTCACTCTGGCCTAAGGGTCAATCAAACGAAAACCACAGTAGTCCCCCTTAACTCAGGGTGTACAAACGTTTGCTTACAGGGCACTATTCTCTCGTGGGCTGCTCAAAGTTTTATCTATCTCGGTATCCAGCTTCCTACTAACTGGTCTGCACTCGAATCTGCTTATTTTTCTCCTTTACTTACTTAACTCACAAAAGAGATGGAGAGATGGCACAAACTACAGCTCTTGCTCCAAGGATGGGTAGCTGATGTTCGCATGCTTCTGTTCCCCTGACTTCTTTATCTTTTTAACAATCTGCCCATCTCACTCTCCTCTAAATTCTTCACCTCACTTGAGCAGTCAATTTCTGCTTTCCTCTGGGACAATAAACCTCTTAGGTGGAGCAAACAGAAAATGAGGCGCATTGGTCACATGGGGCCTCAATGTCCCCTGGTTTCTGGGCTACCACCTTGCTTGTATGGCGGGACATGCGACAAAATGGTTTCTACCCACCCAAACAGGCCCAGCATCCTAGGTGCAGTTGGAGGAAGATCTAGCAGGAGAAACTACCCTTACTCTCTTCTCTTGTTCAAGTCCCCCTCACTTGTTCCCTACCCCCACGATTGTCAGCATGGTCCATGCCTGGAAAATGCTCAAACTCAAAACACACATGCCAAGACAAGCCTGGCCCCTCCGTTATGTATGCACAGCTTTGGCACAATGCCCTATGTCAAATCAATGGCACCTTACATTGGACCTCTTGGCGAACACGTGGAAGCTGAATAGTACATGATGTTTGTTCACCTGGGGCAAACTACATATTGCCTTTTGCACAACTCCAAACCAAATTTTCTCTCCCACATAAAGACTTTTGGAGATATCTCCAAATTTGTACTATCCTGCTACCTCTCCTGGCTGAATACCCTACATAAACATCCCACATCTAAAGGCTTGCTTGGGCATTTCCATGCAACATGGAGAACCACAACCTGCTGCTACTCTAACATGCAAGCAGCAGTGGGAGGCTTGTCTAGCATCTCCCATCTCACAGCACCAATGGGATCTTTTACCTCAAAGATGCACATCATGTTTACAGGGATACAGAAAGCGGTTTCTCCAACTAAAATTCTGTTGCTTTGGCACCGTAGCCCGGTGACCCTACATGCCCGAGGTTGCTCAACCACACACAGTGTTGTAGATGCTCGCAGCCCAATGCCCACCTCCTGCATATACTTTGGACCTGCCCCCATCTCACATCCTTTTGGAACATGTTTGCCACTGATCTCTCTAAAGTACTTAACATGCCAGTGACTCTCAATGACCCTAAACTACTGCTGGGTGATGTCACCTCCCTATCACACTTATCTAAACTTCTCCAAGACTGGACTCTCTTGGCTCTCCTAGATGTCTAACATTTGTTACTTATGCACTGACGTCAAATGGCTCTCCCTACCTGAAAGATATGGCACACAGCTCTAGCATGACTGTCTATCTTTGAATGGCTATCACACTTACAAAGAGAAAGTTTGCCATACTATCACTCCAAATGGGAACCTTACTTGCAGTCAGACTTTTGTAAACTCACTACTCCACCTGCAAACCCTCTCCTTTAGTTACTGACTCCTTGACATTTTCACAGGACTATCCAACCTATCATGCTCATTTCTAAAAGGTGTAAGCATCTGATAACTTAGATATGACTTGTTACTGTATACAATCTATTGCTCTCCTTCTATCACCAATTGACAATTTTACATTTGCCAGAAAACTCTGGCTATATTGATGTCTGATTACTTATATACTTGTCCTAGAATCCTGATATACTATGCCTTGTATACTGTACTAAAATCCAAACCTAACAAAACCTTATACAATTAAAAAAAAAAAAAAAAAAGAGTGCCAGGAGAGGTGAATTGTGAATATGCATATAGTTGAAGGGTTCCAGTCTGTTTACTCTCCATTTTTGAATATAAGTACTGACTGAAGTTTGCATGCTTGAGAGCCCCATTTGCCTAAATAGTAGCAGAAAGCAAAAGCGATACTAATTAAATGAAAAAGGAGCAGGTTTACCCCTCTATTACCTTCAATATGAAATAAAGGACCATGGCAGTGTTTGTTCCAGAGAAGGCCTATTTTTGGGATAAGTTAATCCCCCCATTTTAAAAAAAACAGGTTTATTAAAAGCAAACTGTAACCAAGGGAAAGACTTGAAATAAAACTACTGCAATGTTGTAACTTGTTTAAATATCTGAAAAAAAGTAACAGGAAGGGTTCTCTGTTTGTTTTCCTGTGTCCCTTTCCCCCACTTTTCCAGGCCAGAACAGGGCCTACCTGTTGCTTGGAGGTGAATGAGCTCGCACTGTAGGGGAGCAGTGTCCTTTTCAGACCTTATTTATAACAGCAAACCTGCCACTCATTGTGGAAATAGGAGTGATTAATCACTTATTACATGCTTGTTACACATGCATGGCTCTATAAGTATTGTTAGAAACATAGAAACATAGAAACATAGAATTTGACGGCAGATAAGGACCGCTTGGCCCACCCAGTCTGCCCATTTCCCTACCTACTGGATAAGCTGCAGATCCTAGTTAACCAGCAGCCTACTTCTTCCTACCCCCACCCCCCAGAATTGCCTTATGACTATCCCATGCATGCTTGAATTCCACCACTGATTTTGACTCCACAACCTCCTCCGGAAGGCCATTCCATGCATCCACAACCCTCTGTTGTTCTTTCAAGACTGTACCACATGTGCTTATGTAGTCCTATGTAACAATAAAAGCTGATTATTATGGTGGCTCATCCTGACACATTTGTCTTAGGGATATTTAGTTATTCCCCTGTATTAGATAAGGGGTGGATTAGGTGACCAGATCTTTTTGTATAAAAGCCCACCACTAGGAGCTAGAGGTTCAGACAGGGAGGTCAGTTGAACACTGAGCATCGGAGGAGAAAGACCTCATGAGTGTGCTTGAACAAGCCATGGTAGATTGACTGATTTCGGCCTGAAGCTACAGTATGTAAATGAGCTCTTCCTCATAGGTGTTTAATCCAAGATCTTAATAACTAAATAAATAAATAAATAAAAATCTAAGCCACCATTTGCTAAGTATGACTGACCTCATTTTTACTTTTTCTGTATATATTATTTTGCAATTTTCTGAGTAAAATAAATTGATAAGCACATGACTGTCTTTGTATGCACCTAATTACTGGTCTGCTGCTGTGTTATCCTTCACTCACACCCATTCACAAGCTATACGCTCAGCCCACAAGGAGCTTGTAGCATTCTCTGGGCTTTGAAATTTAACTCTATGTGACTCCACTGTTACGTGCACCAACTACCAATATAATCTCATATCAAATATAACCCTGACATGATTCTTTCTAAAACACTCACTGGTTTTACTCCTTTCACTAAGCTTTCTGATATTATAGACCACTTGTAATTCCATACTCCATCCCCCTCCAACTCATTCTCTTATTCATCCCATATAAACACACTGTCTAGCCTTCTATGATACTTACTGGTGGGAACGACTTCAAGGTGATCCTTCTGCTCTGCAGTGTCTTCCACCTTCACATCAACAAAAGGTAGCTGGCCATTCTTCCCTTTCTCCTTAAAGTCAACAAAAGGGAGTTCCTCATCCCCCTCTTCCATCTTCACATCAACAAAAGGGAGTTCCTCATCCCCCTCTTCCGCCTTTACATCAACAAAAGGGAGTTTGTTATTCCTCTCTTTCTCCTTCATGTCAACAAAAGGGGGCTCATAATCCCTCTCCTCCACTTTCACAACAAGAAAAGGGAGTTTGTCATCCCTCTCTTCATCCGTCACATCTACAAAAGGGAGCTCCTCATCTCCCTCTTCCTCTTTCACATCAATAAATGGGAGTTCTTCATCCTCTCAGCTACTAGTAACATTTGCTCACTCGGGATGTTGTAGCCTGTACATAAAAAAAAAAAAAAAATCACAACAAAATACAAATGTTATTTATAATCAGAGCAACATAATGGTAAAAGACATGTCAACAAAATATGCTTTGTGCCAGTTTGTTGCTTATAGTTAAACTGACTGATGACGGTCCATAACCACAACACTTTTCATCCGTAGAATTATAGATAAAAACAGACCTCTAAATCAAATTACTAATTTTTAACCTTGCATATTCCTGTACCCATTCCCTTCACTACATATTCCTACACCCCACTGTATTCATATTTACATATTCCTGCACCCCTGTTGCCTCCATACGTACATATTCCTGCATCCCTTATTCTCTCTCTGCTTACATATTCCTGCACCCTGTTCTCTCTTTACTTATATATTGCTGCACTCCTCTTCTCTCCATATTTTCATATTCCGGTACCTCCTGTTCTCTGCACTTACATATCCCTGCACCCCTCTTCTCTCCATACTTTTACATTACTGAACCCCTTCTCTCTCCATACTAATACTGTATACTCCTACACCACTTTCTATCTATACTTAGATTTTCCTGCATTCCCTGTTCTCCATATTTACATATTCCTGCACCCCTTTTCTCTCAATACATACATATCCATGCACCCATTCTCTCATTACTTATATATTATTGAACCCCTTGTCTCTCCACTCTAATACTGTATATTCCTACATCGCTATCTGTATTTACATTTTCCTGAACTCACTGTTCTCCATATTTCTATATTCCAACATCCCCTGTTCTCTCTATACTTACAAATCCCTGCACCCCTGTTCTCTCTCTATATACTTATAGATTACTGAACCCCTTTTCTCGCCATATCAATGCTGTACATTCCTATATTGCTTTCTATGTATACTTACATTTTCCTGCACCCCATGTTCTCTCCATACTTACATATTCCTGCACCTCATGTTCTCTCTCTACTTACATTTTTCTGCACTCCTGTTCTCTGTATACTTACATATCTCTGCTCCCCTGTTCTCTCCATATTTACATATCCCGGAGACCCTATTCTCTCTATATTTACATATCCCTGCACCCCAGTTCCCTCGATACGTATGTATTACTGAGCCCCTTTTTTCTCTATACTAATAATATTGTATTTTCCTACACCACTTTCTATCTATACTTACATTTTCCTTCACTCCCTTTTCTCCATAGTTATATATTCCTGCAACCCTGTTCTCTCTATACTTACATATCCCTGCCTCCCTGTTCTCTCTATACTTATATATTACTGAACCCCTTGTATCTCCATACTAATGTTATATATTCCTTCACCGATTTCTGTCTATACTTAGATTTTCCAACACTCTCTGTCCTCCATATATACATATTCCTGCACCCATTTTCTCTATAATTTCATATTCCTGCATGCCTATTCTCTCCATACTTGCATATTCCTGCACTCCCTGTTCTCTCTGTAATTACATATTCCTGCACCCCTGTTCTCTCTGTAATTACATATTCCTGCACCCCTGTTTCCTCTATGCTTATATATTCCTGCTCCTCTTGTTCTCTGCAATACTTACATATAACTGCACCCCTGTTCTCTCCATACTTACATATCCCTGTGGCCCTGTTCTCTCTATACCTATATATTACTGAACCCCTTTTCTTCCCTTACTAATACTGTATACTCCTACACCGCTTTCTATCTATACTATCTATACTTGCATTTTCCTGCATACTCTGTTCTCCATACTTACATATTTCTGCACCCCTGTTCTCTCAATATTGATATATTATGATACAATAGCAAGAAAGAATCCTGGACTCCGATTGGTCAGTGTGTGCCTGAGACCATGATGATATCTCAATATAACATCACTGCTGATTGTTGTTCTATCCTTTTACTTTTTTCTCTAAAGGATCAGACTAAATCTACTAAACACAGTTTTAACATTTTTCAGGGTGTGTGTCATCCTGGGGTAACGTCACGCCTCAGGTATTGGACACACTCGGCCTGTGGTCTTGTGCCCAACCACCTGAGGTGTGACATTATCCCAGCACAACACACTCCATGTTGGGCACTGTTCCTTAAATGAACCTTTTTTCTCTCCCTACTAATACTGTTTATTCCTACACCACTTTCTATCAATACCTGCGCTTTGCCACACTCCTATTCTCTTTATACTTACATATTTCTGCACCCTGTTCTCTCTCCAAACTTATACATTACTGAACCCCTTTTCTCTCCATACTAATACTGTATATTTCTACACTGCTTTCTATCTATACTTAGATTTTTCTGCACTCCCTGTTCTCCATATTTACATATTCCTGCACCCCTGTTCTCTTCTCATACTTGTATATTATTGAACCCATTTTCTCTCCATACAAATACTTTATATTTCTACACTGCTTTCTATCAATACTCACATTTTTCTGTACTCCTATTCTCTTCTTACTTATATAACCCTGCACCCCAATTTCTCTATACTTCTGTATTACTGAAGCCCTTTTCTCTATATATTAATATTGTATATTTGTACACCACTTTCTAGCTATACTTATGTTTTCCTGCACTCCCTGTTCTCCATATTTACATATCTCTTCACTCTGTTCTCTCTATACATTACTGAACCCCTTTTATCTCCGTACTAATATTGCATACTCCTGCACTGCTTTTTATCTATATTTACATTTTCCTGCACCCTCTGTTCTCTCTGTACTTACATATCCCAGCGCCCCTGTTCTCTCTATATTTATTACTGAACCCCTTTTTCTCTATACTAATACTATATATTCCTATACTGCTTCCTAGCTATACTTATATTTTCCTGCACTCCGTGTTCTCCGTATTTACATATTCTTGCACCCCTACTGTCTCTATACTTACATATCTCTGCACTGCCTTTTTGTCTATACTTACATATCCCTGGGCACCTGTTCACACCATACTTACATATCCCTACACCCTTGTTCTCTCTATATACATATATTATTCTACAATGGTGAGAAAGAATCCTGGATTGTCAGTGTGTGTCTCAGACAGTGATGATATCTCAGTATTACATTACTGTTGATTGTTGTTATAGCCTTTTACTTTTTTCTCTTAACAATTTAAAGTATTTTTCCAGACTTAAATCTACAAAAAACTTGTTTTATTTGTATAACAATGAGTCATTGTGTAATTCCATTAATGCCCTCCAGGATGTGTGTCTTGCTGGGATAATGTCACACCTGAGGTGTGAAACTGTCCCAGCACGACACACCCAGTTAGGCATTCTTGCATAAATGAGCCCTTTTCTCTCCATACTAATACTATATATATTCCTACACCGCTTTCTATCTATACTTGCATTTTCCTGCACTCCCTGTTCTCCATATTTACCTATTCCTGCACTCCCTGATCTCTCTATACTTACATATTCATGCACCGCTGCTCTCTCCATACTTACAGATTACTGAACCCCTCTTCTTACCATACCAATACGGTATGCTCCTATACTGTTTTCTCTCTATACTTACATTTTCCTGCACTCCGTTTTCCATATTTACATATTCCTGCATCCCCTGTTCTGTCTATACTTATATACAATGGAATCCCTTTACTTTCTGTACTACTACTACTACTGTATATTCCTATATCGCTGTCTTTTTTTTTTTAACATTTTGTTTATTGAGTATATAAAGTACACAATCAATATACTTTCACTAGGTTCCATGACATAGAAATCATATTCCACATAGTTTTTACAAAGGATTATTTTCATATCTTCCCCTGTTACAACATGGTGGGGGTTATCACATGTCAAACAATGTAAAACATACAAAAAAAAATTGCATTTGAGTTCCAGAAGTGCTTATATAAATGGCAAATTGCGCCACAACCATGGACCCTTTAACTAGCAATAAGTGTCATCAATAAGTCCCTGAGTGAAACACTCCTGAGTTTGGTCTAAAGACCGTTCATAAGTCCATGTAGATACAAAAAGAAGTCCATAACAATTTTAGAAGACGTCCTTTAACTAATCTGCCATTTCCTGCTGATAGAGAACAAGAGAATGGAGCTATTTATTACCAAATCAATGTTACTTTATTCAAATTGAAGTACTGCAGTATTGGAAAAGCTCCACAACAACCAACTCTTAGGCACAAAAATTGGAATTTTGATTGCCCCATTTACCAAGCCATTATTGTGAGTTCAAAATCAGTCTTCCTCAGTCTCAGAAACATCACTTTCTTTACAATTCTCAAAGACTGGTTCGATTTTCATTAGCCTCTTCCCTGCTTCAACCAGGTCGTTAAAAAGATAAGTTTTACCTGCATAGCACAAACGAAGCTTAGCTGGGTATAACAACATGGTAGAAACCCCCAGCTGGCGTAGTTCAGCCCGGCCTGCATCAAATGATTTGAGTGCTGGCGTAGTAGCATAGGAAATATCAGGGAAGTAATAAACTCTAGAGCCATCGGGGAGTTGAATGGGGCCCTTTCCTTTAGTTGCTTGCAGGATCTGCTCCTTAATCATAAGTCCCACAGTGACAGGGATGATAGTCCGTGGTGTCTTGGCTTGAGTGGGCCTACATCTAGGCATAATCCTGTAGGCCTGAAGAAGTAAGCCTTCCATACAGAGTCCGAGGATTGTTTGTAACACAGATGATATAATATCCAAAAGATTTTGACCTTCTCAGTCCTCTGGAATACCTAAGTGCCTGACATTCGCAAAACATGCCCCATTTTCTAAATTTTCTAGGTGCTGCCTAAGGAGTCTGTTTTCATTAACTAGTCCTGCAGTTGCTGTAACGGCTTTCTCGGCCATTGATTTGGACTGTTTAGATTCTGTAGCCACGGTATCAAGCTTGAGCTCCACCGTGGTCACCCGTGCTGTAAAACTGTCCATTTTTTTATCAAGCTCCTTTACAAAAGTTTCCAAGTCTTTGTGGCTTTGAGAATCACAGCGTTGGAAGGCTCATTCTCTGTGCCATGTGCTTGGCCTTGCTGCTGCTTAGCTTTCGGTCTCCCCATGCTGTCCTCTGATGAGCTGGATACCAAAAGGCTGCTCTTTTCAGCAGTAGGGCAAATAAGAGATTGTTGTGTTAAACAGGTACAACCAAAAAATTAAGTTCAATTTTAGTTTTAATAAGATATTTAAGAATTGCAGTATGGAGCTCCTAGGAAAGAAGTCTTGTTGGATTGGCTCCTGGCCATGCCCCCCTTCTATATCGCTTTCTATCTCTACTTGCACCTTCCCGCACTCCTACCCTCTCCATACATACATTTCCTTGCACCCCTGTTCTCTCTTTGCTTCTATATTACTGACCTATTTTCTCGCCATACTAATACTGTGTATTGCTACACCACTTCCATTCTATCGTACTATTTTCCTGCACTCCCTGTTCTTCATACTAACATATTCCTGCACCCCTGTTCTCTATAATTGCATATTCGGCACCACTGTTCTCCATAGACTTACATATCCTGCACCTCTTGTTTTCTGCATACTTAAATATCCCTGCTCCCGTTCTCACCATGCTTACATCTCTCTGCACCTGTTCTCTCTATACTTATATATTACTGAACCCTTTTCTTCCCTTTCTAATACTGTATATTCCTACACCACTTTCTATCTATATTTACATTTTTCTGTACTCCCTGTTCTCCATACTAACATATTTTTGCACCCCTGTTCTCTCTATAATTACATATTCCTGCACCTGTTCTCTGTATACTTGCATATTCCTGCACCTCTTGTTTTCTGCATACTTACATATCCCTGCACCCCTGTTCTCTCCATACTTACATATTCCGGCACCCCCTGTTCTCTCCATATCTCTACATCCCTGCACCCTGTTCTATCTATACTCTCATATCAAGAAGTCGTCGTACAGTAGTGCTCCTACAGCCAGCATATGTCTACTGTCTGCAAATGAGTAGCATGAGATATGGCTGGGTATTGAGCCTACAAGAACAGCGCCAAATCCCAGTGCATGTCTCCAGGGTTACCATAGAGGAAGGTCGATGGGGGGGAGTCATGAACATAGCGATGGAATGTCACTGCATGTACACACACAAGGGGAGCGAGCACGCATAACGAGGCGCGGAGGAAAGTGAGTGGTGGTGCCATGGTGGGTTGCGAGCCATCCTCATGGCATAGCTGGTGGGTTGGCGGCGTTGGTCAGCAGGGTACTGGGTTCAGGTCAGGTGCTGATGCATTTTGTGGTGCCGGCCTGAACCTTTTTTTTTTTAAATGTTTTCACCCCTGACACACCCCCTGGAGTTGAGAATCCTTAGTGGGTGGTGCAGGGGGGCAAAGCCCCTCCACATAAAACATTAAAAAACAAACTCCCTGGCACCGTTTTGCTGTGCACCAGGGTGTCAGAGCTCCAAAATAAATTTTCAGCACTCTTGACTTCTCGATAACGGCGGTCACCTTTAGGCTTTCACCGTTATCACATGCAAGTCTATTTCTGGCTGCTCCTGAGTTGCAACTTGCGACGGAAGTCTGATTTGTGTGCTGCCAAAAAACTCTGATTTAAAAGTTTGCCTCTTTACTTTCAAGTGCTGGAACAAGGCTCCTGTGTGCTAGCAAGTCCATTTCTGTCTGCAGCATTCACTAAATAAAATCAGGGCATGTCTCCAAAGTTGGCGACTGCAGCTAATCGTTAAATAGCCAGCCTGCATTAGTGAAGAAGTTATCCTTTCAGCTACTGCAGCCAGCAAGCAAGTCAAGTTCTGTACTGCCAAAAAACTCAGATATTGCAGTCCTCAGTGCAGGTGGAAGGCAAGTCGTATTCTCACTGTGCTGCTTTCGTCTCAAGTGGCTGTGTAGTTTCAGAGCATGTCTCCCGAGTTGCGACTTGCGGCTAAGTTAAATAGCCAGCCTTTGTGAGTTACGTAGCTGGCGGTCGCACTTCTCATTATTGCTTTTCAGTTAATAAATATCTATTTTAGGACCATAAATTGCCACTTAAATCGGCAGATTTTTACCTGGAAAAATTACAGCCCTAATTATGATACAAAGGCAAGAAGGAATCCTGGACTCCGATTGGACAGTAGTGATATCTCAGTATAACATCACTGCTGATTGTTATATCCTTTTACTTTATCTCTAAAGAAACACAAGTATTTTTCCAGATCAAGTCTACTAAACACATTTTTAAATATTCCTTTTATTTGCATCACAGTGAGCCACTGTATCATAGCAATAATGCACTCCAGGGTGTGTTATCTGGGATAACGTTACGCCTCAGGTACTGGATGCACTCGGCTGTGCCTCATGCCCATCCACCTGAGGTGTAGCGTTATCACAGCCTGACACACTCTTTGAGCATTGTTACTTAAATTAACCCTTTTTCTCTATACTAATACTGTTTACTCCTACACTGCTTTCTATCTATACTTACATTTTCCTGCACTCCTGTTCTCTGTATACTTACATATCTCTGCTCCTCTGTTCTCTCCATATTTACAGATCCCTGAGAACCTATTCTCTCTATACTTACATATCCCTGCACCCGTTCTCTCCATACTTTTACATTACTGAGCCCCTTTTCTCTCCATACTAATACTGTATATTCCTACACCGCTTTCTATCTATACTTACATATTCCTGCACACCCTGTTCTTCATATTCCTGCACCTGTTCTCTCTCTATAATTACATATCCCTGCACCCCTGTTCTCTCTATACTTCTATATTACTGAACCCCTTTTCTCTCCATACTAATACTGTATACTCCTACACCACTTTCTATCTATACTTATATTTTCCTGCACTCCCTGTTCTCCATATTCCTGCACCTGTTCTCTCTATAATTACATATTCTTACATCCCCTGTTCTCTCCATACTTATATATTACAGAACCCCTTTTCTCTCCATGCTACTACTACTCCTAGACCGCTTTCTATCTATACTTATATTTTCCTGCACTGCTTGTTCCCCATACTTACATATCCCTGCCCCCTGTTCTCTCTTTACTTCTATATTACTGAACCCCTTTTCTCTCAATACTAATATTGTATATTCCTACACCGCTTTCTATCTATACCTACATTTTCCTGCAGCCTGTTTAGGCTTACCTAGTTCAGTACCCCTCTTCTCTATCTTACATATTCCTGCACTCTTGTTCTCTGCATACTTCCATATCCCTGCACCTGTTCTCTCCATACTTAAGTATCCCAGCACCCCTGTTCTCTCTCCATACTTATATATTACTGAACCCCTTTTCTCTCTCCATATTAATACTATATATTCCTACACTGCTTTCTATTTATACTTACATTTTCCTGCACTCCCTGTTCTCTCCATACTTGCATAATCCTGCACCCCTTCTCTCTATACCTACATATGTCTGCACCCCTATTCTCTCTATACGTACATATCCCTGCACCCCGTTCACTCTATATTTATATATTACTGAACCCCTTTTCTCTCCATACTAATACTGTATATTCCTACACTGATTTCTATCTCTACTTACATTTTGCTGCAGTCCCTGTTCTCCATACTTATGTATGCCTGCAACCTGTTCGCTCTATACCTGCATATACCTGTGCCTGTTTCTCTCATACTTATATATTACTGAACCCTTTTCTCTCCATACTACTACTGTATATTCCTACACCCTTTCTATCTATACTATATTTTCCTGCACCCCCTGTTCTTCTATACTTACATATCCCTGCACCGGTTCTCTCTATACTTATATATTACTGAACTCCTTTTCTCTCCATACTTCTACTGTATATTCCTACACCGTTTTCCATCTATACTTATATTTTTCTGCACTCCCTGTTCTCCATATTCTTGCATCTCTGTTCTCTCTATACTTATATTTTCCCTGCACCCCAGTTCTCTCTATATTTATATATTACTGAACCCCTTTTCTCTCCATGCTAATACTACTCCTACACCGCATTCTATCTATACTTATATTTTCCTGCACTGCTTGTTCTCCATACTTACATATTCCTGCATCCCTGTTCGTTCTATGCTTACATAATCCTGCACCCCTATCCTATTCTCTCTATACGTACATATCACTGCACCCCTGTTCTCTCTATACTTCTATATTACTGAACCCATTTTCTCTCCATGCTAATACTGTATATTCCTACATTGCTTTCTAGCTATACTTACATTTTCCTGCACTTCCTGTTCTTCAAACTTACATATTCCTCCTGGGGGTCGAAGCCTCTGAATTGGGGGTGGAACCAGTTGGATGGTCTGACGACTACACCGTGCATTTCAGTGTTTGCGCCCCCCTTCATAGGCCTGCGCCTTAGAGATGATCAGGTACCGCCCTTTACATGATGTAAGCACTGAAGGCCTGGCGGCAGTGCTTGATCTATCAGTCTTTCCATCGGCAACCAGTGTCCCAGAAGTCCTAGTTGCGGCCTATAATCAGGCCGTAACTTCGGCCCTGGATGTCACTGCTCCTGTCTGTGTTTGTCCTCTCTCCCTTCGCCCTCGGTCCACTTGGTTTGAAGGATCTTTGAGGGAGATGCGGCGACTAGGATGAAGGTTAGAGCATTGCTGGTGGAGATCTGTCCTTGATGCCGATCACCTTAGATTGATTAACCAATATCAAGCTTATCAATTCGCAATCACCCGTAAGAAGGCAGAGTTCCTGTCTGGGAAGATTGAAGCCACTCGGAACCGACCAGCTTAACTTTTTCCAACCATGGACAGACTGTGCAACCCAGCCTACAGGTCTGAAGAACATTTTCACAAGTTGAGTGCATGGAGCTTGCTTGATTCTTTGTGGCTAAGGTGGCCGACATCAGGCTGGAACTCCTACTGGCACACTCTGGCACTGCTCTAGACCAGCATTTGGACACTGTGCCTTAGTTTTCCTGGAGTACCTTCAACCGGCCGGAGTTCGGGGACATCATGAGGATTGTTCTGGGTATGCACCCTACGTGCTGTAGTTTGGATCCAGGTCCAGCTACCCTGATTTTGGGGTTTAGTGACATTCTTGGCACAATCCTAGCATGGATAGTCTGGTGCTCCCTGGAAACAGGTGAGTTTCCTAGCTCCCTGAAGGAGGTGGGGGTGATACCCTTCCTGAAGAAAGCTTCCTTGGACCCAGACTGCCATGCAAACTACAGACCAATCTCGAATCTCCCCTTTATGGGAAAGTTGATTGAGAAAGTAGTTGCCATACAACTGGAGGATCATTTGACCATCCTTGATGTCTATGAACCTCTCCAGTCCAGTTTTCGAAAGAGGCATAGTACTGAGATGGCGCTGGTTTGGGTGCTCAATGATCTCCTGATGACTAGAGATCAGAAGAATCTCTTCATCTTGGTCTTTCTTGATCTCTCTTCAGCATTTGTCACTGTGGACCATGGGGTCCTGCTCAATTGTTTGAGGCTCATCTGTGGCCTGTCAGGTACGGTCCTCAGGTGGTTTACATCTTTCCTCACTGGAAGAACTCAGAGGGTGGTGTCAGGGATTTTTTTCTCTGACCCAGTTTCGTTATCATGTGGGGTTCCTCAGGGATTGGTGTTGTTTGCAGTGTACATGCTACCCCTCGGAGACATTGTAAGAAGGTATGGGCTGAGGTTTCATTGCTATGCCGATGATACCCAGCTCTACCTTTCTTTTGCGCCTGATCAGAATAGAGCTCTTTCAGCATTTAATAACTGCCTTGCAGAAATCCAGGAGTGGATGGATTCAAGCAGGTTGAAGTTGAACTCGGTAAAGACTGAGGTGTTGGTGGTGGATCCGGGTCACCAGAGGGGCTGGGGTCACCCTCAGGACTTTTTCTTGGGGGCCTCCCACTCCTGACCTCTGAGCAGGGTGCAAAACCTGGGGTAATTTTTGATGAGGCTTGACACTGCATTACGCAGGTGTTGGCCATTGTCAAATCCTCTTTTATCACCTGAGGAATATCTCCGGGGTTAAGCATCTAGTTCTGTCTGGTGACCTTCCTATGCTGGTCTATGCCTTTGTGTCCTCTTGCCTGGACTATTGCAATGCCCTTTACCTAGGGCTCCCGGGGGTGGATATTCACCGCCTGCAGCTGGTGCAGAATGCAGCAGCCCAGTTATTGACGGGAACCTCTCAGACCTGTCATATTTTGTCGGTGCTGCGTGAACTGCACTGGCTGCCAGTACAGTGGCGAATCACCTTCAAAGTCAGACTTCTGACTTATACAGCCCTACACGGACTGGGCCCGGACTGCCTGAAAGAGCTTCTGGTCCCTTACTGCCCAGGGCAATCACTCTGCCCGACTGACGAGGGGTTGCTAGAGATTCCAAGGGTTTGTTTAACATCTTTCTAGGCCCGTGCATTTATGCACGTGGCCCCTACCCTTTGGAATTCTCAACCCCATCAGATACATGAGTGCCCGGCCATGGTTTTATGGAGCCGTGCTTTTGGGGATTAGTTTTATATTTTGACTGTTTACTAACATTTTATCCTATTTATAATATATGTAATTTTATGCTTAAGTTGTTTTAACTTTATGGAGGCACCTTAGTATTTGAAAGGCGTCCATATAAATAAAACTGAATTGAATTGAAAAATTCCTACACGCCTGTACTCTTTATACCTACATATCACTGCACCCCTGTTCTCGCTATACTTACATATTCTGGCACCTCTGTTCTCTCTATACTTACATGTTCCTGCACCTCTGTTCTCTCTATACTTACATATTCCTGCACCCCTGTTCTCTCTATACTTACATATTCCTGCACCCCTGTTCTCTCTATACTTACATATTCTTGCACCTCTGTTCTCTCTATACTTACATATTCCTGCACCCCTGTTCTCTCTATACTTACATATTCTTGCACCTCTGTTCTCTCTATACTTACATATTCCTGCACCCCTGTTCTCTCTATACTTACATATTCCTGCACCTCTGTTCTCTCTATACTTACATATTCCTGCACCCCTGTTCTCTCTATACTTACATATTCCTGCACCTCTGTTCTCGCTATACTTACATATTCTTGCACCTCTGTTCTCTCTATACTTACATGTTCCTGCACCTCTGTTCTCTCTATACTTACATATTCCTGCACCCCTGTTCTCTCTATACTTACATATTCTTGCACCTCTGTTCTCTCTATACTTACATATTCCTGCACCTCTGTTCTCTCTATACTTACATATTCCCGCACCCCTGTTCTCTCTATACTTACATATTCTTGCACCTCTGTTCTCTCTATACTTACATATTCCTGCACCTCTGTTCTCTCTATACTTACATATTCCTGCACCCCTGTTCTCTCCACACTTACATATTCCTCCACCATGTTGATAAATGAGGGTGGAGTTTTGTTGGACATGCCAGTCAGCTCCTTGATGTTCTCCCCCAAATTCCTATGGTTACCCCATGTGTCAGTAAACACACTTTTGCAATATTCAGATTTAGCAAGGCAAATTGCACCAGTGCAGCTGTTCCTAGCCATCTTGTACCTCTCTCAGTCAGAGGGGTTCCCAGTGGCATGGGCTTTATGCCAGAGATGATCTGAAGCAGCCATCTGATTAAGGAGAGAGGTGGAGATCCAGGGGTTACAGGCACCTTTGGATTACCTTTGTCTGAGTGAGGCAAAGATATCATGGGCCGCATTGAAAGCGGTGATATAGTATTCTTGTGCAGAGTCAACATTAACAGCTGAAAAAAACAGGCATCCAGTAACAACTGCTGCTGCTGCCCTTTTTTCAGGATGTGCTGGTAAACTTTCTCGGGGGGAAGGGGTGTTTACGGGTCTTGTTAGACTGGAAGTTGATAACTGGGGAGTGGTCACTGAGTGAGCCTGATAAAACCTCAGTGCACATAAACCGTTCAGGATGGTTGGCAAGAAGTAGGTCTAACCGAGTGCTGTTGCCTATTCTATAGTTGTACCTGGTGGGGGAAATCAACCAATTGGGAGAGGTTAAGGGCAACGAGTGTGTCTTTGAAAGTGTCAGTATTTTCCCCCCAGATGGCCCCATTTACTGGTGAACAGGCCCTGAGTTACATGGCACTCACTGGATGATCAGCCAAATGCACCGCTAGAGGGGAATAAGATAAAAGTCCCACATAGGCAGTTTAATAACAGGCTGATTTTAACCACAGAGAAGACAGGCAGTGTCCGTATGGAAACGATACTGGTACAGAATGATACTGTAGTAAGAATGGAGATTTTGTATCTCTGGGGATAATCCATGTTGTACCTGTTTTCTAATAGTCTCTGGGATGGAGAAGGGAGGTGTTCATGCTGTCAGGTATTACATAGGGGAGTGAATTGGCAGGAGCAGAGAGTGCAGAGGAGAAACTGATGTTGGAGTGCATTCTCCAGAGCAAAACTGATCGGACTGAATTGTTGTGGTCCCATAGTCCTGCACTCCTTTTCTCTCCATACTTCCATATTCCCACATCCCATGTTCTCTCTATACTTACATATTTCTGCACTCCTTGTTCTTTTCATACTCGCATATTGCAACTGCAAAAGCTGTAAAGACGGTCTGGTGTCTGATAGTTGAAGTTCAACTGGGGTTGCGAGGGCTTTGGAGAAGCAGCCCTCCCTAACCGAGACTACTGAATGCCACTCCCCTGAAGTGAGGCCCAGCAAGCACAGTGGGGTTGCGAGGAGATTTTGGGCTTAGCCCTCCCCCCAACTTGAATATGAGCGCCCCAGTAAGGCCCAGCAATCACAGTGGGGTCGCGAGGGCTGTGGAGAAGCAGGCATCCACAACTGAGCTATGAACACCCCCGAGGTGAGGCCCAGCAAGGCAAGTTCAGGCAGCACTCCAGCCCAGCAGAATCGAGAGAGTGTTTTGGTGCCAAGAATTCTATTTCAAAACTGACTTTTCCTTAAATAACTTAAATGTCGCCAAGACAAACAGATATTTTTGACTGCTGAATTATTATTTTTAACCATCTATGCCAGCACTAGCTTGTATTTGTTACTTTAAGTGCAGCTTCCCTGTAACAGTTTTACGTTTTACCATCTGTGTCAGCAATAACTCGTATTTGTTTACTTAAGTGCAGCTTCCCTGCAGCAGCTTTATTTTTACCATCTGTGCCAGCAATAGCTCGTATTTTGTTTACTTTAAGTGCAGCTTCCCTGCAAAGCACAGTGCTACTTTTAAGTTTATTAAGTATGCTCCATGGCTGCAGGGCAAACTGTTCTGAATTCGTTCAGTAAGTTGTCTCATTCAACCAGCAGAGCCTGCAACAGCTCATATTACTAATAATCAATTCAAGGCTCACATTTAATTTATGGTGTACCTTAATGATGCTCCTCCTCCTCCTCAGACTGTGATTTAAATTCTCCCCTTTCCTTACACAGCACAGTGGAGTCGCGAGAGCTTTGGAGAAGCAGCCCTCCCCAACCGGAACTACGAACACCACCACCACCCCCTCAAAGTGAGTCCCAGCAAGGTACGGTTCAGGCAGCACTCTCAGCGCCAGCAGCAATTGGAGAGAGCGTTGCCCCACCGGCGCTGTGGATTGGCTACCCCACCACCCCAACCACCACCATTGGTGAGCATTGAGCTACACAGTGAGTCCCATATGACTTATTATAACCTATCAGCCCACTCTACCACTTGCTGCTTATCTGCTGCAACCTCTAGTGGCCGCTAAACCTGCTTCAATCATTCCAGTCACAATGCTACCTTTTTGTCTATCGTCATTTACCTGTTGCTTCCACTAGTCTCCTCCCCCAGCTATCTACCCTCAACAGCAACCACATCCCTCCTATCCCCCCAGTACAACTCTCCTGACCCTTTGCATTGCCAACACCCTCAACAGATGCCCTCTGACCACTTGCATGACTGGGATGTTAGTGCTGCCATTCTGCCCCCCACTTTTCACTCGGGGCAAATGGTCCTTTGTTCTCAGCACCAGCACTCCACCAATCCCCTCATTTACCCACCCCTTCACTAGTCCCAAATCTTACTGGCATAATCAAACAATTTATTGTGCTGCTACTCCTCCTGGCAGGGATAGCGAAGCCAACCCTGGACCCATCACTCCCAACACCTCCGCTCTGCTTCCTCTCCCCAGAGGCCTCAGACTCCTGCACCTCAACATCTGCAGCATCCTAAACACAATTACAGTGCTGCAACCCATTGTCCTATCACTATGTCCAGATGTCCTAATCATAACAGAGACCTGGCTAAAGCCCAATCATGCGGACTCAGAGTTATCCATCCCTGGCTACTCAATTATTAGGCAAGACCCAGAGGCAAGACAAGAGGCGGTGGCATTGCCATGTTTATCTCCACCAGGCTACAGTTCACCTTGGTACAACTCCCACACTTTTGCCAGAAATAGACTCATTACTAATCAAACTATCACTCCCTTACCCCATCTCAGCGTATGTTGTCGGTTCCTATTGTGCCCCTGGCACCCCCCTGCCTAACGTCATAGACCATCTGGACACCTTAAAGTCATCAGCCTGTACTGGTGAGCGCCACATCCTCAGCAATTTCAATTTCAACTGGTTCGCTATAGACAGTGCCAAGCTGAGAACCAAAATCAATGCTCTAAACCTCACCCAGCTACTCTCTCACTCCACCCGTCTAAACCATAAAATGCAGAACCACTCCCTCCTGGACTGGGCTCTTACCACCCATCCACACAGGATTATTAATGCTGGTCTTCTCCTAGACTCCCTAAGTGACCACCATATGACCTACATGGGCAGGAAAGTACACAGGCCCTCAGCACACACCCCAAGGACATCGCTCACAAGGCCATACAAGTCTCTAGATCTAGCATCTCTCCTGCATGACCTAGTTCAAGTAGACTGGTCCTTCATCCCGAAGGCGCTTTCCATTGACTCTGCACTCGAATTCTTCAAGGCCAGATTCCGTGCAGTGTGGGTCTCCCATGCACCCCCGAGATGTAAAAGGGTCAGAGGCGCCTACCTCCCCTGGGTCTCTGGCACCATCATTAGTCACTGCCACTCCAAAGACCAGGCATGGAAAACTCACAAGAAAATGGGCACCAAATCATCCCTCCAATGCTATCGTGCCCTCCGCAACTCCTGCACCAAACTTATACGTGAGGCCAAAAAGAACTACTTCTTGACAGCCTTCAACTCAAATCTGAACCACCCAAACTTCTGGAAAACAATCAAATCCTCTTCTCCCCACAGTGCAACCACGACTCTGACTCTAACCATCCAGGTGCTACCGTCACTGATGCTGGTGAGGTTGCTCTGCATTTATACCTTCTTTACCAGCTGTGTGGACTCTCTTCTAGCTGCTCTCCAGCACCCACCCACACCAAGTATCCCCGGATCCAGAGCCCTCCTGCCAGCCCAGTTTCTCTTTTCATCCAGTCTCTGGCCAAAGTACTACAGTCACTGAGGGGCCCTTAACCCCAACAAAGGTAGTTGCCCACTGGTCTGGGCCTTAAAAATGCTATACTTGTCTGCCCCGCCATAGCCGCCCGCTGACAGACCTCCTCATACTTTCCTTCTCACTAGTCGAAATACCAGCCGACTGGAAGCAGGCAACTGTCATCCCCTCCCCAAAGGTGGCAACCCTTATCGCCAGGTAACTATCGCCCCATCTCTCTCCTCCCTATTCTGGCCAAACTACAGGAATGTCTTGTTCTTGCCCAACTCACCTCCTATCTTGACGCATCCTCCTTCTTCACCCCCTACCAATCAGGCTTTCGCAAATCACACTCAACTATCACCTCCCTACTAAGGCTCACCGATGACATACTCACCGGCATGGACAACTGACTCATCACCTCAGCCATTTTTTATCGACTCAGCCAAGTCCTTCGACACCATCTCCCACCCATTGCTTCTATCCAAGCTAAAAGCTGCTGGACTCTCGGTTTGTGCCTCAGCTGGTTTCATGCATACCTGGAAGCAGACACCAACTGGTAAAATCGGCACCCACATCTGTAGTCCCTGCCAGTCACTGCCAGTATCCCCCAAGGTTCTGTCCTGGGACCGCTACTCTTCTCTGTATTCCTAAATGATCTCCCATTGGTCTGCAACATTCATCCATCCACATGTCACGCAGATGACACAGTTCTGATGCGCAGGCCCTCCCCGGGAAGTGGCCAAAGTACTTTAACAGCATTTCAAAGCAGTCCAGCACTGGTTCTGATCCAACCAACTGTGCCTAAACTCCAAGAAAACCGTCTCGCTAACTTTCGGTTCACAGGCAAGACTCTCCCACCTAGCCGCTTGCCCCTCATTCCAATCCTTGGATGGGACCCCCCCAGAAGTGTGCACCTCTTTCAGACACCTAGGTGTCTGGCTTGACCAGCACCTTGATTTCACCACACACATAGACTCCATCCACAAGAAACTGCTCCCTAAACTTGGCACCTTACACTGCAACAAGGATAGTATCCCCACACCGTCCCGGAAGGTAATTGTTCACAAGATGATTCTCCCATTATTTGACTATGGTGACATAGTCTATGGCACTGCTCCCCCCTCCTCCCTAGACAGCTTGGATACACTCTTCCACTCCTTCTGCCACTTCATTCTGGACTGTCCACAATTGACTCACCACTGTGACCTTTACAGCTCCCTAGCCCTGCCCTCTCTCCAGGCCCGCAGACAGATTCATTGTGCAAGGACCGCAGCCAGTTCTGGTCCCAGTCCTTCCCCCATACCTCACATCTGCCCTCTCACAGCCTCCACCTACCTACTCCGGGTCTCAAGCACTGACTCCAGGCCTCCATGTCCCTTTCATGGGCACAACCAAAGGTCAATCTGCCTTCCAATTTCACATGCCCAAACTCTGGAATGTGCTGCCTGCTGTCATTAGACACACCACTAACTCTCAGCACCTCAATCTCCTCCTCAGCACCAACTTCTCCACCAGTTGTACATGTTTCTAGATTGTACTCACTTTTGGCTGGAAACCACTGATCCGTAGGACTATGTGCACCTTTCTAGCCTAGTCGCTGAGCCATTCCACCAGTTGCACATTATTTTCTCTCAGCCTTATTATGGAGCTTCATATATTACCCCTCATGACTGTATTACAGTGCCTCTTGGTATAAGTGTAGGTGCCTGTCTTTCACAATTATTGTACTTGTTAAAAAAAAAAAAAAAATACTGTTGGGATTTGTCCCCCAGGATGCATCTGGAATTGAGCAGCTCTCTGCTCAGCATGCCTTCTTGGTTAAACTCTTAAATAAATAAATAAATGCTGAGAAGTGTAAGGTAATGTAGCTAGGCAAAACTAGCCTGAAAACTGCATATTGGCTTAATGATGTCAAACTCTTACTGATGTCAAACTCAATGCTTCACAGAAGGAAAGGGACCCAGGTGTTATCACATGTGATACCCTTAAGCAGATCAGCCAATGCAACACAGCTTACAGAAGGGCCAACAAAATGTTGGGGTGTATTTGGTAGAGGGTTTGGCTACAGGAACAGGAAGGTGGTAGCCACTGTAAAGGTCCCTTGTGACGCCCCACCTGGAGCACTGTGTCCAGTTTTGGAGACCACACCATAAGACTGGAGGTTGTGCAGAGAAGGCAAAAAACAAAAGATACAGGGCATGTAGGGGTCTTCGTATGAGGGGCACTTGGAAGCACTGAATATGTACTAACTGGGAGTGTTGAATATGTACTCACTGGAAACTAGGAGGGGACATGATAAAAACCTTCAAGTACCTGAAAGGAATAAATAAGGTGTCCTGTTCTGAACTGTTGTTTTCAGCTCAAATACTAGAGGGCATGAATGGAAGCTGTGGGGAGAGTGTTTCAAGACAGCATTTAGGAAACACTATTTCTTGGAAAGGGTCATTGAGCCTTGGAATTGGCTGCCTGCAGAGGTGGGGGAGCCAAGGCAATGACAGCTTTGATACAGGGCTGGAATAAAGAGACTGTGCAAATAAAAACTCAACAAAATTAGAATGGGTAGGGATCAGAAGAGGGCCTAGGTCCTGGGTGGGATCTGAGATGGTCTCTGGAAATATTGGGCAGACTTGATGGACCCTTGGTATCCTGCCATCAATTTTTCCATGTTTCTGTGTTTCACGTGCTCTCCATACTTACATATTCCTGCCCCCCATTCTCAACTTACATATTCCTGCACCGCCCCTTCTCTCCCAATCTACATATTTTGCACCCCCTGTTCACTCTCTACATACATATTCCTGAACCTCCCGTTCTATCCATACTTGCAGTGTCAGTGGCTCAGTAGGTAGCACGCTCGCCTCTGAGGACAGGAGATCAGAGGGCTGTGGGTTCAGTTCCCACATCTGGCACTTGGGTTAATATCCCAGTACTGACACTGTAGTGCAGCATGAGAGGGGTCCTGCACTTCTGAGGTGCCGTCTTTCGGATGAGACGTTAAACCGAGGTCCCATCTGCCTGGATTAGTGGTAGTTCAGGTGGATGTTAAAGATCCCATGGCACTTATCGAAAGAGTAGGGAATTTCCCCAGTGTCCTGGCCAAATTTCCTCATTCACTAATAATACCACCAACAGCTTAATCTGATTCAAGGTCAGCTGGCATTCATCTGTATCCCCCTTCCCCAGGTCGTGCCTGAAAATAGGCAGAATTTGTCTAGTGCACTTACCCGGTCAACAAAAATGAAATAAATAATAATAATACATATTCCTGCATTCCCTGTTCACTGCATACTTATATATTTCCTAACCTCCCTGATCTCTCCATACTTATATATTCCTGCATGTTCTGTTTTCTTCTCTTCTCTGCATTCTTCCATATTCCTGCACTTTTTTCTATATACTGTATATTTGCATATTCCTACACACCCTGCTCTTCCCATTCTTACATATTCTTGTATCCCTTGTTCTCGCCATGCTTACATATTCCTACACCTCCTGTTCTCTCCGTAGCTACATATTGCTACACCTCCTGTTCTCTCCATAGTTATGTTTTCCTGCACCCCTTTTCTACTCATACTTAAATATTTCTGCACTCTTGTTCTCAACCTACTTATATATTCCTCCACCCCACGTTCTCTCCCTACTTTATATTCCTGAACCCCCTGTTCTCTCCATTCTTGCCTATTCCAGCACTCCATGCTCTCTCTATACATACATATTCCTATACTACCGTTTTATCTATAATTGTATATTCCTGTATCTGCTATTGTCTCCATGCTTAAATATTCTTGCATCATTGTGCTTGCTCTTCTAACTTACATAGCCCTACACCCCTATTCTCTCCATTTTATCTTTTGGATTTCTATCTCTACAAATGCATTTATGTTATCTCTGTAGAAATACTGTATTCATCGTAGTCTTTACTGTGTATTTTCCTGTAACATATGTAAATATCATGGAGTATTAAATGTTATTTTTATATACAGTACTTCATGCTTTCTGTGAGTGACTCATTTCAGCTACTGATATCTAGGGGTAAACTGGCAAGTCTATGATCCATTTCCAAAGAGACATGCTGCAGTTACAACATCTAATGCAAAGTGTTCTCAGCTGTGAGAAAAAGGGTTGCTCTCTTGACCCTTGGGAAATTGTTTTTACAGTTTGAGTAGTGGCGATAGTGGAATTCGAACCCCCAGATACCCAGTGTGAGAGTCATGCTGAGTATACCGCAGCATACCATGATAACCCTTTTAGGTATCTGAAGGATCATGAAAACTAGTAGCAGTGCAGACTGAGTTCTGAGAGAGAAGTCTGTGACAATTGTGTATTATCCTGTAACATGTAAATATTGCAGGGTATTAAATGTTATTTCTATATACGTCATGCTTTCTGTGAATAAGTACTTTCAAGGACAGATAATCAGGGCTAAACTGGCAAGTATGTGATCCATTTCCGAAGAGACAGGCTACAGTTATCATATTTAATGCAAAGTCAAATTGCATTCATCGGAGGGCACCAGCGTTAACTCATCTCATCCTGTTTTGTAAGAGGGAGTACCAGAGGAAAGCTGTTTTCATCCGGCTCTTCCACAAACTGCCATCTGAGTCAAGGACTCATTAGGCAGTAGAACATTTGAACAGGCAGGCACTTGTGTGGAACTGTGTATTTCTCTTTTCTCTTTTTAGGACCGTACAGGGAGAACTTGAGGAGGGCGAGACTTTCTTTTTCTAACAGACTTGCATCTATTCTATAAGCATCAGTGATCACAGCTGCAGTAGCAGTATTATGTCACTAAGCAGCAACCAATCAATTAGCTGCATTAACAAAAAACACACATTTTAAATCAGGTAAGGAGCTTTATCCACAATTGTTGTTGTATATCCATCTTGTAACCTCCTGGGTCATGCCTGAAAATAAGCATTTCTATGTCTAGTGCACCTACCCGGTTACCAACAACAAATAAATAAATACAGGCAGCTCATCTATCTATCCTTAAATGGCATTCGATCAGAGAACACCAGAGTTAGTTTATTTCATCCTGCTCTGTAGAGGAGCAACATATGAAATCTGTTTTGGCCTGCTCTTTCACAAACTGCTGTCTGAGTCAAGGAGCTGACTGCATTAGATAGCAGAACACTTGAACAGGCAGACACTTGCGTGGGGCTGCATATTCCTCTTTTCCCTTTTCAGGACTGTACAGGGGAGAACTTGAATGGGGAGTGCAGTCTTTCTTTTTTCAACAGACCTGCATCCATTCTGTGAACATTGGGGTTCACAGCCCCGGCAACAGGACTACATCACTGAGCAGCAGCAAGCCCAGTAGCTGCATTAACAAAACCACACCATTTTAAATCAGGTAGGGAGCTTTAAATACCAGCAGCACTTCTACCCATTCTCAAACTATGTGCAGGGAGTGGACTGCATTAGACAGCAGAAAGCTTGAACAGGCAGGTGCTTGTCACCAACACTTCCCACCCCTCCACCCACCCAGTAGGGATTATTCCTATTTTTATATGCATCAAATGTGATTGACAGCAGGAGCTTCCTGTACAAGGGCAGGAAGAGAAGGAATAACAGCCCTCAGCAGGAACTACTGGTGGAGGACTAACCCTCTCTCCATCATCAATACTCACTACCCCAGAGGTGAAAGGCACCTACTAGTTAATTTAATAACAAAAAAGGCACTCTTATTCTGAATGGAGGTGACAAGTTGTTAGGGGCGTAGGGTACTCATTCTCCAAGATCAGCTCTGGATTGTCCTATCTGCAGAAATCTTAATGAGCTCAGGACTTAACTGGGTTCAACCTGCAGAGAAATACCCAGACTGCAGTATCAGCTTTATTGGAACTCAAGCACTCATCATTTCCCCAGAGACCCACTGGCAAGTGGTGGGTCGGGGCAGGGGGGAATTGCAAGAAAGGACCACATAACAGCCACTGGAACCAATATTATCCTGATGGCAAACCACTTTACCCCACTGGAAAAGGTACAGGATCCAGACACGGTGAGAAGAGACCCCGAGTCAGGCAAGGAGACTAAACAGTTTGGAGAAAAAAGCATCAGAATGTGGCAAGAATAAATGTGATGACGGAAGGAGTAGACATCTTCTTGTTCTGGGGATCTCAATGGTTAGAGGAGTCGAGTCCCACCTAAGTGTAGATATGAAACGTAAGATTAAAAATGCTTCCCTGAAGCATCAGCACAGTGAGACACTCAATACATACGGAGGATAGCGGACAAAGAGGAGCAAGAAATCGATCTACTGGTTCATCTTTGAACTAATGACCTAGCAGCTTGGACAGTGGAAAAGACCAAGCAAGCAGAACTTCATCAGGCTGGGTGGAATGGTTGGAGGCTCAGGCAGGCTCCCTGGCATTCTCAGAGGTCCTCCTAGTGTGGGGCAAAGGAAATTACACAAAGAAGACCAGATATGCTCCCCTTCCTCTTACAACAAGAAAAAATTGTCACATTTAAAAAAGACCTTCGTACCCACTTAGGTGGAGCCAATCACTGTGACTGCATCATCTAATTCACTGGAGACGCCTCCTGTGCTCTTGGCTTACATCCAGTGTCTTCCTCCCCCTCCATCCCACCATCCCTCTCCCCATTTCCCAACCTTTGACCCTGCACCAATCCTTTCCACTCCCCCCATTCCCCTCCCTCTTGCTATGACCCTCAGGATCATCCGCAGTTGGATTACTTTAAACCTTCTATCCTCCACCTCTCTTACCCAATTGCTCTCTTCTATGACAATGCTATATCTGGCTGCTACCTCATCCCCCCATACTAACTCCATTTAACTCTTCCCTCCTCGCCCTGACAATGCCACTGATGGCTGTTACTTCCTCTACAACTGCACTTAGCCATGTAACAATCTGCCTAATGCAAAATGATGATTTATGGCTATCTGCTTATTTTGAGTTCCTGCCTGTAACATACCGTGTATTTGAAGATTTGTGGACTTTGTATCAGCTTGTACTGTACAACATTATGCCTTGCTATTGAATATTCAAACTGTATGTCTTCTGTATTCTATCTGTTCTTTGACTTGGAGCCTTTGCAAATGAGCCTCTGCCTCAAAGGTTGTAATTCCATAACAGAAAAAAATAAAAAAATAAACTAAAGATACAAGAAGAGCGATGAATTCAACACTTGGCTACAGGGATAGTGCTATGAAAAAGATTATCACTTCATAGGCTCATGGAATAGATCCTGGGAAGAAAGCTTTTCCAGTTTTATGGATTTCACTTATCCAGGGAAGAGGTGAATGTGCAGGGGCAGAAATTCAACATTCATCTCAGTCATTTAAACTAGGTGAGGGGAGGTCATACACCAAGGAAACTTTAGGTGACTGTACTCCTGATAGGAACTTAGTTGTCACTCCACCACAAAAAGGAATTGCTCTCCCACAACTGAGAATACATAGGGTGCGCAAGGAGACAAGAGATTGGACAGGGGGTAAGGCAACTGCACACCAGTAGGCAGAACCAGACATAGGAAGGAAAAGCAGAAAAGCACAATGGAAAGGGGTGTTCATCAATGCCAGAAGCCTGGTAACAAAATACGTGACTGTAGGCAATGATGGTGGCATCCTGTGTAGACCTAGTGGCCATCACAGAGTTTTGTACCTCAGAGAAAAATGATTGAAACCTCTCGATCCCGGGCTATGCCCTCTTCAGACAGGCTAGGAGGGAAGGCGGGGGCAGGGGGTAGCATTATATGAAAGGGATGGGATAAGTGCCACCTCAGTCAAAATCAACAAAAAGGAGGGAGTGGAATCCCTATGAGTACAGCTCAGGTTGGCAGAAGGGGAAAAAATATACATTGCAGTGCTTTACAGGCTGCTGGGACTGACTGAGAGCAGGGAGCTCACATGGGAACTCATAGGTGTACTACAGAAGGGGGAGGCAGTGCTGGTGGGAGACCTGAACATGCCTGGTGTGGACTGGGGCATACCAGCAACTGGTCTTTCTAGAAGTCAAAAGGTAGGTCTTACAACACTGTCTTCTTATGCAACCAGTCAACGCTCCAATTAGGCGGGACACCATCCTGGATGCAGTCCTCACAAATGTAAAAGTAGTAAGGATTGCAGGAACCGGAGAATCGCTGGCCAACAGGGACTACAACTCAGTGTGGTTTGAGCTGGGCCTAGGGGTAGTGAAATTGTGATCCAGGACAGAAGTTTAAAACTTTAGAATAGCTCATTTTGACAACATGAGGAAATTAGGGAACAACTATCAAGGATCCATGAGCATCTGGAAGTAGAAGACATCTGGAGGCACGTTAAACTAGTCATATTGGAAGCTACTGAGATGTGTGTTAGGACACTGACAAAAAAAAAACATACATAAAACACTTATAGCTGGGTCAAGACAGTGATTAGGTCCAAAAGAGAGGCTTTCAACCACCATAAAGGAACCAAGAGAGACAGTGAATGGGAAGTTTACATCCAGAAGAATAAAAAAGCAAAGAGTAGGGTGAGAACAGCTAAGGCTGAGACTGAACTTCACCTGGTGGAGGTGGTTAAAACGGGGAATAAACACTTTTTTCATAAACAAAAAAAGGAAGCAGAGGGGAGGAATAGTTAGAATTAAGGAGGGAGATAGAATAGTTTTTTGGTTTTTTTTAGTTGTTTAACCAGGACTAAGCTGAAAGCTTTTTTACAGGTGCAACCTGGGAGCACAGGGAAGTTAAGTGACTTGCTCAGGGTTACACAGTATGCAAGTGGAAGTTGTGGGATTCAAACCCCGGTCTGATCTGCTAGATGTCACCAGATTTGCAGTTTAGAGCCTTAAACCACTGCGCTGTACTGCCTCCCTTAGTGGAGGAGGATTGATAAAAAGCCACTGTTCTGAATAACTTTTTCTGCTCCATGTTCACTAAAGAACACACAGACCCTATTCCAGAAAATGGCATCAAGGCAGCAAACAAAGGGGTTCCTTGAATGCAGCCACCATCATTCACCATCAGCAGGGTCAGAGAAGCCCTGAAGCAGCTTCCAGGAGGACAAATCACCAGAGCCAGTTGGCTTACACCTGAAGGTGCTAAAGGATTAGTGGGGGGCCCGGCAGATCCCTCAGCACATTTGGTTCAACAGTTCACTTTAGCCAGGAGTAATACCAAGTGACTGGGGAAGAGCAGATGTGGTGGTCCTCCACAAGGGAAGGAGCTGGAAGCAGGCTGGCAACTATAGACTGGTTAGCCTTAGATTGGCAGTACAGAAGTTAATGGAAACCTTAATAAAACAACATATGGTAGAATGCTCGGATAAGAAGGGTCTTCAGGATGACAGACAGCATGGCTTCATGGCAGGTAGGTCATGCCAGATGAACTTAATTACATCCTTTGACTGGGTGACTAGGGAAGTATCCAAGAGGCATCCAGTGGACCCCCTCTACTATAATTTTAGTAAGGACCTTGACTCAGTCCTGCACAATCACTTGCTGAAAAAACTGGAGGATCTGGGTACAGCAATGAGTATTTTCAGGTGGATAGGAAACTGACTAAAGGACAGAAAGCAGAGCGTGGTAGATAATGGTCAGAGGTCAGAAGACAGTGAGGTCACTAGTTGTGAGCCCCAAGGCTCAGTGTTGGGGCCAGTCCTGTTTAATACATTATCAGCAATATCAATATAGGTATTCAGGGAAAAACTGTCCTGTTCATGGATGACACCAAGCTAGGTAGATGTGTGGACTGTGAGGAAGCAGTAAGAAACCTAAAGAAGGACATGCAGAGGCTGGATGGATTGTCTAAAGTCTGGCAGCTGAGGTTCAATGCAAAATAGTGCAAAGTGATGTGTCTGGGTGAATAGAACCCAAGGGCTGCATACTGGCTGGATGGGGTCCAGTATAGTGCCTCAAAGGAGAAAAGGGACTTAGGGAGTGATCATCTGCAATACCCTTAAACAGACCAGCCAAGACAATAATGCTTACAGTAGGGCCAACGGAATGCTAGGGTGCATTGGGAAAGGATTTAATAGCAGGAACAAGGAGGTAATACTCCCAAATCTATAGGTCCCTGGTAAGACCACATCTGTATACCGCATCCAGTTTTGGAATCCACATCTTAAAAAAAGACAAGAACAGAGTAGCGGCTATTCAGAGAAGGGTAAACAAGATGATGCACGGCCTCCAGGGACTCTTGTATAACTTGAAGCTTTGAATATGTTCTCCCTGGAGACTAAGCGGGAGAGAGGCGACATGAATGAAGCATACAAGTTCCTGAGATAAATAAATAAGGTGGCCTCCTCCGATCAGTTCAACAGAGTTACTGACTCCAACACTAGAGGACACATGTGGAAGTTGAGGGGAGGAGCTTCAGGAGGGAGAATAGCAAGCTCAACTTTATGGAGAGGGTCGTAGAACCATGGAATAGGATGCCCACCAAGGTGGTGGAGGCAAAGACTGTGACATCATTCAAACTGAGGTGGGATAGAGAAAAAGCACAAATAAATCCCAGGAGGGAAGTAGGGGGCACAAAACAGCAGGGGGACTCGGTCCTGGGAATTTAACTGATCTTGGGAATTCATGGGCAGACTTGATGGACCCTTTGTCTCCTTCTGCTGACATTTTTTCTGCTTTCTTAGCTGTGATGAAAGGGGTGGGTCATTTGCTTTTTGGGAAAGAGCATTATACTGTAGTACAGTGGGATTTGAACTTAAGACATACACAGAGTGATACTGTAATTGGGTGGTGGCACCATACCAAGCTAACATATACAGGTGTTTGAAGTTTTGTGAAATCTGGTAGCAGTGCAGGCTGAACTCTGGGAAAAAAAACACAAAAAAAAACAGTCTGTGACACCCACCCAGAGTACTGCATGGTGTTCTGCTATCATTACATGAGGACCGATAGAGATAGGGTGGAGTCAGTCCACAGGAGGGCCACCAAGAAGATTCAGGGAAATCAAGATACACCCTAAAAAGAAAGGCTGATGGACCTTAAGATGTACTCACTGCAAACCAGATGCAGGAGACAGAGCGTGAGAGGACATGATAGAAACATTCACATTTCTGCAGGGGATATAAAAGTTGACAATTACCTGCAGTAACATGAAGAAGCTGGCAGGAGGCAGGTTAAATAAAAACATCAGGAAGTACCTTTTTACACAGAGGGTAGTGGATGGCTGAAACCGACTGGCCAATTAGGCTGTCTGTTCAAAATCAGTGGCAAGTTTCAAGAATAACTGGGACAGACACATGGGTCTAGTTGGGGGGGCAAGGATAAAAGAGGATGAAGAAGATGAGTGACCACAGGGGGACTCTTTCTCATCAGTTAGGCAACGATTAGGGCAGAACAGAGATACAAAATGGCCTTCATCTGCGGTCAAGTTCTATAGTCTCATCTCCTGTGAAGTCATTCTCTCTTATAACACAGTGTGTCCCACAATGAAGGTGGAAGGCTTTGCCCACAGAGGTGAGGTTCAATAATGCATTGGATAGACATAAAGGAATCTCGTGGGAAGGTAAGATGAATGGGCCGGAGATCAAGTAGGCTCTGCAGTGATATTATAGGCAGGGAAAACTGGGCAGACTGCATTGGCCAACTGATCCTGTCAACATATTCTATGTTTTTATCTGTCAATGTACTTCACATACTGCATTTTTCAAAAAGGTACAGGAATATTATAATGGAGCCCCTAAGACAATCTTATCAATGTTTCTCCCAACATGTCATCAGACTTGAAGTTGTTAAAAGTAAGCCCATCCTCCTGAGACTCAAGATTCCTCCTCTGAGACTAGGTTGATCCTTACCTACTGAAACCATGGTTTTGTAGTTCTGCACCATCACTTTCCTGTGAAGCTCCTTCTCCCGTTTGCTTAATATCTTCCATTCCTCTTCAGAAAAATCAACAGCAACATCTTCAAAGGTTTCTGGTACCTGAAAGGCAGGAGACAAGTTTAATTGCTCTTGGTTTCACAACACACATTGAGAAATCTGCAACTTTTAAACAGGATGGGGTAGGGCAAGGTTTAGCTCCACAGTCTAAAAGACTAAGAGGCTTTGCCGGCACTCCCACAACAAGTGAAGATAAAATTGTAATGTACGGCAGACAAGGGGGAAGCAGAGATGGAATAAGGACATAAGGAAGTGGGGCTGTGGAGTCAGTCAAGTGAGGGGAGATAGACCTAGCTAGTAGAAGGCAGTCTGTCTGAACATCAGGCACCTCAGGAATAAAATGCTGGACCTACAGGCAACGATGATAGAAGCCCAGCTGGTCGAAGCCTAGCTGGATGTAGTTATCCCTATCAGCATGGAAATGTAGGTGACACAACATCCCAGCCTAGACATAACCGTTCCTATATATGCTCTATTTTGAAGGGACATGAAAAAGTGCAGGAGAAGAGGTTTTAGGAGGCAGTATAGTGCAGTGGTTTAAGGCTCCGAGTTGCAAACATGGAGACCAGGGTTTGAATCCCACAGCTCCCACTTGCATACTGTGTGACCCTGAGCAAGTCACTTAACTTCCGTGTGCTCCCAGGTTGCACCTGTAAACAAGCTTTCAGCTTAGTGTGTCTCTCCTTGTTAAAAAAATAAAATAAAATAAAAAAGGGGGGTTACACTATAAACTGAGACTATATAAAATCAATAGAGGATAAGAATCGTGGGGGAGTGGGGTAGAACTAATATGGCTTTAGCTGATAGTTAAGTAGGTAAGAACCTCAGGAAGCTGGTGGTGGTGGCCTAAAGATCAGCAAATCAGTTCAAGGAGGGCTACAGGCTACTAGAGGACCACATCAGAAGGGCAACCACAATGAAAACATAGTTATGATGAAGGGGATATTTTGTGGTGAGGCTGGGATTGCCAGGGGCTAAGCTCTTGTAGATTCAATGCAGGATGGCTTCTTTGTACAATGGATGACAGAACTAACCAGATATGGAGCCATCCTTGACTTGGTACTGTCAAGTCAGGACATAATAGGAGAGGCTAGAGTAAATCAGCCCCTGGGGGATGAGTGACTATAACTCAGCATGTTTCAGTAATTGCCCTAGAAACCCAGCACCCAAAGTCAAAGACAACGGTCATGGATCTCAGGGAAGCAGTGTTTGAAGATATGGGGGAGATCTTCCATGACAAGTTGAGGGAGTGGAATGGACCAAGAGAGTGAAACGTCAAAGTGATTCTGACAGAGGTCACCAAATCTTGTCTAAAACAGGAAGGGAAACAACACAAAATAAATCCGCTTTGGTGTACAAGAGAAGCAGTAACAGCAAAAAGGGTAGCATGAAAAATGTACAAGGAGGATCAGTCTGAGGGAATAGGGAGCAATACCTAGGAAAGCTAAAGGAGACCAATAATTAATTTATTTATTTCAAATGTTTTACCAGAACAGACATACTAAACTGAGAACAGCTCATTTCCAGATGTATCCTGGGGGAGAGGGTAGAAGGGAAATGCAACATGTGCAAATCAATAAAAAAAAGTTTTACATGTGCATTAAGAGTGTAAACATTATACAGGGTAGCATCAAACACAAACACAGAATTATACTGTAAATAAACATCAAGGTGCACACTGAAGGGTACAGAGCAATTACAAAGTGTTACATACAGGTCCATGCATAATCAGATATACAGCAGCCTTCAAGAATGGTGTAAAGGAGGGCATGGTAGCCAGAACCATGGTGGAGAACAATCAGAGGGGAGGGGAAGGAGGATGTAAATGTAACCCCTAGATGGCGCTATCCCAGGGGCTACTACCCCTGCCTGATTTGCCACTAACAGGTTGAGGGGTCTGGATCCAATGGCGGGTGCCTCCACCCAGAGGTCAGGGTTTGCAATAGTTAAACTTACTTGGTCACAGCCCTCTGGGACACTGCAACCCCCCTTTCTTCCCACTAGTGGCCCACACAATGTATCAGAATTACCTTCACAGTATACACTTACCCCAGGTCTGGTTCGGCACTGGGACCTCCTGTGAAATAAGATACAGTGCAACAATCACAGTACAATATTTTAACATAGACAAATACCTCAGGCAGTATAACTTTGCTGAAACAAGCAGCTCTGATTTATTTAGGGGATATAACAAGGACAGGGAAATCAGGTTAATTAGCTTATCACTCTACTCATCTACCTATGGCTCTGTGCACAGGTCTATCCCTACCAGTTACTGTCCCTGGGTACCCAAGCCCTAGTGGCTAGTCCAAACGTGCGGCAGTTGTAGGCCCTTTCCCACAGAGAAAAGAAAATTTAGTTTAAACAGTCAGCAGTACAGTGATTCCATTTGGATTTATTGTGGCTATTCAACAGGGAGCGACCCTGAATTAGTACTCACCTCCAAACAAGATAGGGTCCTTCAATGTCAGCAGGGCTACTCTTGAGCTCCACGAGTCTCCTCACACATTTATATGGCAAAAGAAAGTACTATACCAGGCAGGTTGCTTCTCTATCCCAATCGCATTACTGCACAATACCCGGGAGAACACACAGCAGATTCAGTTCCTGACAGACAGAGTGCATCTCAGCAATTTCTCCAGTCTTCTACAGGTGAGCCTGGTTTCTACTCTTCAGATATCCTTTGATTCGCTTCACAGGACGGATTCAGTCCTAACAAGCAGTTACACAAACTGCAGACCGGAACTCTGGACCTTACACATGTTTTTTTGACTAAAACTGTGCACTGAAGGAGCACAGGGTTTCTTTCCCCTTCACAGCCAGATCTAAACTGAAACTCCCAACAGACAAAACCGGGCACTTCCTTTGAGTTCCTCCCAGTTCTTGACTGGATTGGCTGTCACTCACAATAGACTGCTGCTGTTGGTCCAAAAAGGCGCCAAAGTCTAAACTACATCTCCCAGAGTCACTGCCCATACAATCCTCTTGTGGCTGGCTCAGATTATGAGTCCAAGTTCTGATTCGTCCAAGGCACCATTTTAGAGCTAGCTTACCCCACACTGATTGGTCCAGTTCAGCAGTTCAAAACCAGAATGGGGAACTAGGCAGACACAGTTCTGATTGCAAAGAAAGCAGGTTAGACAAACTGTAATTTCATTATTACTGTAAATGATTTCTGGCAAACAGTTACGCTTTTCAGATAGGTTCCTTTGCACTCCTAGTGACTGCAAAATGGAGTGAATTGGCAGCAGCTCGAGTGGTACTCAAACAGAGAAGCACACAGTCCCCATACAAACTAATTATGTCTGCAAGCAGACAGCTCTTAAAGAGACAGTACCAGAGGCTCTAAAACACTCACTGATAAATGGCTTAAACGCCAAACACCATTCAGGCTTGGAGCATTCAAGCAAGCTCCTGAAGTCTTTTGGGAACCCCATTTGCAGGGGGTTACACCTTCCTGGTTTGGGAAAGCTTGACGTCCGCTGCCAAGCAAGTACCTTCATAAGTTTCAACTGCAACCTATATACATTTGCATTAGGCTCTCACATGTAATCATCATCAGTCAATACATCATTTTACCAAGAACACATTTCTGAAACATTGCAGTATGTCACTCTTTACAGTATTACACACATTGTACCATAACTCAAGTTATTACCTCTTGTACATGAAACCTGAAGAGAGGGCCCTTCCTTATCAGTTACCTTGGGCTGGATGGGGCAAGGGCACCATACTTAGAGGGCAACACAAGTAACTTGAGTTAGCACTGATGCTCAGTTTGGGCAATGAGCTCGGGGACACATACACTCCTTATGGACAACATTGAGAGGCAAGTCCACAGGCCTCCCAAGTGAATCATAACTGGAGGTGCACCACAGGCTTTACAGCTCGACCAGTCTTTCTAGGGGAACTGTTCAGTCTCTGCACTCTGAGCCTCATTTTCAGCATTGTCCTCACTTGTCAGGGGAGTCTCCATGGGGGTAGAGAGGCTAGAACTTGGGGCACTTTCAACTCCAGGAGTTACAGTTTCTGAGTCCACAACATTTGGCTCGCATGGAGAGCTTTGGACACTGGCAGTGGACTGTCAGAGCACTCAAAATACTCTTCTGTTCGGTGTATCACCAGTCTGCCCCACTTATCATTTTCTCCCTGAAAGCTCAAACAGTTCAACCATGCACAATGATTCCATTTCATCTGATCTGATGCTTTGCACTTCACTTTCTGGGAGCATTGGCTCCAGGGACGAAGCTGGGGTCTTGACAGTCCAGAAGGCCCAGCTTCATCTCCAGTATTGACTAGGGATTGCCCCAAACAATTGACTCAGTTCGTAAGAAGGATAGTATTCAAAGTCACTCTCACTTTCTTCCGATATGGACTGACAGTCATGCTCAACTGGGACTTGTGGAGGGAACACTTTAACTTTGCTTCTGTAGGTGCAGACTTTTTGATCTTTTCTAGCAGCTCTAGTCACTGGTCCAGAGGGGCATCTTCTGGGGCTCAGACTCAATCAGGATTTGTCCAATGGGCAGTAAATGATTTCTATGCATTGTTTTACATCTTTTGAATTGTTCTCAGGCCTTACTTTGTACACTGGCAGATCATCTAGTTTGCCCACTACAATGTGAGGGAGATGGTGCCATCTGTCAGCAATCTTGTGCTTGCCATGCAGTCCCAGATTTCTTAGCAATACCCGATCTCCTCCTGAGTTCCTGTCTTCACCTTTATCATACCTTTCTTTGTTGGCGATTTCTTTTGCAGCCATGGTTTGAGCCAGTTGTACGCATGAGTTAGCGGGCCTTTAACTTTGCACATACTGTAAATAGTTGTCAGCTTGAACCCCATCAGAGAGACCCCAAACACACATCTACTGGTAGTCGAGCTTCTCTTCCAAACATCAGGCGGTAGGAGGAGACCCCAGTGGCATCACTTTGGTGCAGTTATAAGCATGTACCAGGGTGCTAATTTGTTGGCTCCATCTAGGCTTGTCCTTTGGGTGCAGGGTGCCTAGCATATCTAGCAAAGTGCTGTTGAAACGTTCAGGCTGTGGGTCCCCCTGGGGGTGGTGGGTAGTGGTTCTGGACTCTCTGACTCCCCCACAGAGAAAGCATCTCTTTGATCAGACGACTCTCAAAGTCTCTCCCTTGATCAGAATGGATTCTTGTGGAGCCCATAGTGAACAAAAAGTTTTCTACAAGTACTTTGGCCACAGTGGATGCTTTCTGGTCTTTGGTGGGAAAGCTTGGGCATATCTCGTGAAATGGTCAGTGATCACCAGCACATTACTGATATTTCTTTGATCTGACTCCAAACTCAGAAAATCAATACAGACCAGCTCCATGGGTGCACTGGTGGTGATGTTAACAAGGGGCAGCCTCTGGGGCAAAGCTTTCCTCTGTAAGCAGCGACTACAAGTTCGAATGTGTTGCTCCACATCAACCCCCATCTTAGGCCAATAGAATCTGGATCTCACCACCAGTCAAGTGTTCTGTCTGTACCAAGGTGCCCCATGTGGTTGTGCAAGGACCTCAGTACTGAGTCTCGAAGGCAGTGGGCAGCACTAGTTGTTGTTTGTCTACTTGTCCCCTCTGTCTACTGTTTCTCTGTATAACAGTTTATTGATCAGTTTCAACTTAGGACCTTCTTTGTATAACAGTGCAGTTCTCAAATCAGTGGGCGTAATTTGGACATCTTTTCCTGCATAGAGGGCTTCTAAAGCTGCTTTGATCATGGGATCGGCGGGATTGAGCCCGAGAATACTGTCATTGGTCCAGCTGAGGCAGTGCACCAATGTCTATTGCAGAAAAGTGGCAATAAGCAGCAGTTATGCAATTCTCAGAGGGTCCCAAGCAATCCACCATGCAGTCCACGCGTCCGTGGACATTTGTTCCTCCCTGTCAAACTTCCGTCAGAGAGCCCGAATGTCAGGTTCTGCCAATCGGACCCAATCATTCTGGGAACAGGCCTCCGGGAGAGAGCATCAGCATCTATGTGGTTCAGACCTGCTCGGTATTCGAGAGCATAGTCATATGTAGATAATGCAGAAAGCCACCTATGGCCAGTGGCATCCAACTTAGCTGAGGTCTGCACATAGGTCAAAGGATTATTGTCAGTTTTTACTAGTATTTTAGCCCCATACAAGTACTCATGGAATTGGTCAACAATAGCCCACTTCAAAGCTAGGAACTCTAACTTATGTACAGGATAGTTCTTTTCGGATGGGGTCAGGCTTTTACTGGCAAAGGCCACTGGTCTCAGGCCATTCTCATGCTCTTGGTACAACACAGCCCCCAACCCTTGCAAGCTAGCATCAGTGTGCAGGACGTAAGGTTTTCTTGGATCGGCATAGGCCAGCACTGGAGCATGGGTAAGTTGATATATGATCTCATGAAAAGCAGTCTCACAATCAGGAGTCCAGCGGGCCCCAAATACTCACTCGGATGAAAATACACTCTTTCAGTCTTGAGGACGCTGACTTTGGTATTTTTGTGGGTTGGGGATACCTTTGAGTAAGGTTAAGTAGGGCGGATCACTCTTGAATAGTCCTTGATGAAGCGCCGATAACAACCACAGAATCCCAGGAATCTTTGCAGTTCTTTAGATTTTGGCTGTACAGGTGGTCAAGGCCTCAACTTTACTTGGGTCGGTCTCTATTCCTCGGTGGATACTATGTGTCCTACATACTTTACTGATGTTTGAAAGAATTGACACTTATCAATGGACAGTTTAAGGCCAAAGTCCTCCAGTCGGTCCAATACCTTAAATAATCTGCTCTCATGTTCCTCCAGTGAGCTGCCAAACACAATAACATCATCTAGGTATACCAGGCACTCTAGTAAGTTCATGTCCCCCACTGCACGCCCATCAATCGTTGAAAAGTGGCTGGGGCACCTGAAATCCTTGAGGCATCCTCATGAATTCATAGAAGCCAAGCGGACAGATAAAGGCTGTCTTCTCACGGTCCTCTCAGCTATCGGGATCTAGGTAGTACCCACCATGGAGATCCAACACAGAGAACCACTTGCTCCCGCTTAGGCAGTCCAAAGCATCCTGAATGCGGGCATTGTGTACTGATCAGGGATAGTCCGCCGGTTTAAGGTGCGATAATCCACACACATCCTTACTGTCCATTCTTTTTCCTCACTACCACAATGGGGGAAGCATAAGAGCTTCTGGATTCTTGTATTACACCAGCAGCTAACATCTCTTGCAGATGCCGTCTCACATCATCTATGTCAGCAGGTGCCAGGCGTCGAGACCTCTCACGAAATGGTCTTTCGTCATGCAGCCGGATATTGTGCTCAGCTCCTTGCACGCATCCCACGCCCCATTCCTTTAAAGAAAACACCTGGTCTCTCTGGGCAAGCTCTCACTGATCCTCACTTTCCATTCAGCTGGCAATGGGGAGTCGCCAAATCAAATAAGTCTGTATGCTACTTCCTGTCATTCTTCCTTGAACTCTTGCTGTTGGGTAGCACTGCAGTGTCTGCACAATGCACATTAGCCAGATGCAACCTCCATTTACTCGAATGTCTCTTTCAGACACATTATGAACTTGGACCATTACCCTTCTGGCATAAGAATGGGCTCTAGCGGCAAAATACTAGGCTTGACTAGCAGTCCTCTGGCAATTTTCCATCGCCTGGTGCATCCAACATTAATATTTTATTCTTAACATCCTTTCTGATACGGACCCTCCCTGTAAGGTACACTGGGCATTTGGCACCAGGATCAGAGACTCAGGATCCTTCTTCCATACAATTCAGACCGGTTCCTCTGGTTCTATTTTTTCAGCATCTCTCTGTGCCTCATAGGCCTTCTTAATTAAAGCCGGAACTCTAAAGCTCTACTAGTCTTTGACCCCTGTTTTCATAACATAACTGTGCCAGCCTTCCGAACATATGAGCATTTGTTCCAATCAACAAAGGGACACCATCATACAGTCCAGTGGGGACACAATAAGGCTAGGGTCTCACTTGTTCGGCCACTCCAGCCACGGAGGTGGGAAAGACAGCCAAATTCGGATATACCCGAATAGGGTAGGCCTCTCACTTAACCCCATACATGCAGTCCTTCTAATGGTTGTAAGGGTACGCCTGACAAATGCTTCTGATACCAATCCTGGAACATAATTGTCACTTGGGAGCCACTGTCTAATACAGCTCTTGTAGACACTCCATTCACCTTTACAGTGGTCTCCATGGAGGGACCCACTATTCTGGACCAGTCTGAGAGGCGAGCAGGGGGGGCCTGGGCAACTGACCTTCGCCAAAAGGACGTGAGTTGCGATTTTGGTGCCCTCACTGGGATCATTTCTGCACCTCTAACCACTGATTTGTTCTCCAAGCTCTCCTTGTAGCCTATATGCAACTTTGTCAGTGTCTTTTGGGACCGGCATTCCCTTTTCATGTGCCCATCCTTCCCACAATTATAGCAAAACATACTTTCTGGAGTTTGAGCTGGCCGAGGCGCCACACTGGGAGCCAGGGCGGGTATTACTAACTGGAAACCTTGGTGCCATCTCTGTCTGCGGCGTGATAAGCATTTGAGACATCTCACAGTTTCTCCACTTCCATGGTCAAGGAATTGAGTTTGGAGCTGTTATCAGCAGGAGATACAGGGTGGTACCCCACCCCATAGCAGATGCAGTCGGATATAGGTCAGGGGCCTGCATTGCAGGCGTGACCTTCATAAAGGGACTGTTTTTGAATTCTGGATCTCTCTCAACAGTTCTTCCCATTGTGGCATATCTTTTCCTTGTCAGAGCACTCTACTGACTGTCAACCTCTGCCCCTGAACTTCACTTGATGGGTCACCCTCAGTCACTCGGTCATAGACGCAGCTATTGGTGCAGGTCCTCCCGAGGTCGCCTTTTCTCAACTCCTCGAATTTCTCTCATTAACTCATCATAGGAGGGTGGGGATTCCAGTCGATTTGCCAGGCGAACTGAAGCAACAGCAGTTCTGAGAAGGGGGCAGACTTAAGGATCCTGTCCAGTCTGGTTCGGTCCAGTTCAATCGCTGGCAAACTACCCTTTCTGAGGCATTCTTGCAACAATTTTTCCAGCTGAGATACATACACAGACAACAACTCCCCTTGGTACTGTTGTGCATTTCTTACTCTCCACCATAGATTCTCATCAGAATCTGGGCTCCCATACACATTCTCCAAGGCCTCAAGATAGGCCTGTGCAGTCACTTCAGGGTTACTGGCCCGTTTAGCATGGATGGTAGCCAGGGCAGGACCTCGGAGGCTCTCACTAACCCTCTTTCGCTTTTCAGCTTCCGAGCATTGCCTATCTAGCACTTGGGGGGCAACATAGTCTATCCAGGTCTCCCAGTCATCCTCCCCTTGGGGGGTTGGGAGGGTGCCAGAGAAGATCCTCAACCTTCGGTAAGAGTCGTGACTAATGGCAGGTGCAGAAATAGGAGTCTGCATTGGTTCAGCCACCATTACGGGTACTGGAGCAGGAGAGGGTGTTGGGGGAGGAACACCCCCAGGTGGCAAGAATAGTTTCTTCAAGTCCTCCACAGTTTTCCCTTCCCCCAGCAACCATTTAGCAAATTTCTCCTCAAAAGTTTCAGACAGTGGTGGGGGCTCATTCCCCGGTCTTTACTGTACTTAGTTATCACTCTCCAGGCAGTGATGGCTCCTCTGGGGTAATGGTCTGTGGCACTTTGGAGCTATCTATGGATCCTTAAACTCTACTAGGGCCAGGAAAGTGTGGGTGAGCAGATTAGCATGCCGACCCACCACCACAGGGTTTTGTAAACCTTCCACCTTGAAAGTACTCCCTGTACAGTGTCCGTATTGATACCAGGGGATGTCCAGGATAAGCATAGCATTTTGGGGTCAATTCCTCCCCAGTACACCACTCCACCAGCCGTGCACAGCCACTTCTGTCGGGTACCCATTTTTTTTCTTAACAGTGGTTCGAATATGGCCACTAGAGGACACACAATCCCAGCGGTGAGCCTCCAAGATGTAACCCCTAGATGGCGCTATCCCAGGGCTACTACCCCGCCTGATTTGCCACTAACAGGTTGAGGGCCTGGATCCAATGGCGGTGCCTCCACCCAGAGGTCAGGGTTTGCAATAGTTAAACTTACTTGGTCACAGCCCTCTGGGACACTGCAACCCCCTTCTTCCCACTAGTGGCCCACAATATATCAGAATTACCTTCACAGTATACACTTACCCCCAGGTCTGGTTCCGCACTGGGACCTCCTGTGAAATAAGATACAGTGCAACAATCACAGTACAATATTTTAACATAGACAAATACCTCAGGCAGTATAACTTTGCTGAAACAAGCAGCTCTGATTTATTTAGGGGATATAACAAGGACAGGGGAAATCAGGTTAATTAGCTTATCACTCTACTCATCTACTCATGGCTCTGTGCATTAGGCCTATCCCTACCAGTTACTGTCCCTGGGTACCCAAGCCCTAGTGGCTAGTCCAAACCGTGGGCAGCTGGTAGGGCCCTTCCCACAGAGAAAAGAAAATTTAGTTTAAACAGTCAGCAGTACAGTGATTCCATTTGGATTTATTGTGGCTATTCAACAGGGAGCGACCCTGAATTAGTACTCACGACCTCCAAACAAGATAGAGTCCTTCAATGTCAGCAGGGCTACTCTTGAGCTCCACGAGTCTCCTCACACATTTATATGGCAAAAGAAAGTACTATACCAGGCAGGCTGCTTCTCTATCCCGATCGCAATTACTGCACAATACCCGGGAGAACACACAGCAGATTCAGTTCCTGACAGACAGAGTGCAATTCAGCAATTTCTCCAGTCTTCTACAGGGTGAGCCTGGTTTCTACTTTTCAGATATCCTTTGATTCGCTTCACAGGACGGATTCAGTCCTAACAAGCAGTTACACAAACTGCAGACCGGAACTCTGGACCTTACACATGTTTTTTTGACTAAAACTGTGCACTGAAGGAGCACAGGGTTTCTTTCCCCTTCACAGCCAGATCTAAACTGAAACTCCCAACAGACAAAACCGGGCACTTCCTTTGAGTTCCTCCCAGTTCTTGACTGGATTGGCTGTCACTCAATAGACTGCTGCTGTTGGTCCAAAAGGCGCCAAAGTCTAAACTACATCTCCCACAGTCACTGCCCATACAATCCTCTTGTGGCTGGCTCAGATTATGAGTCCAAGTTCTGATTCGTCCAAGGCACCATTTTAGAGCTAGCTTACCCCACACTGATTGGTCGAGTTCAGTTGTTCAAAACCAGAATGGGGAACTAGACAGACACAGTTCTGACTGCAAAGAAAGCAGGTTAGACAAACTGTAATTTCATTATTACTGTAAATGATTTCTGGCAAACAGTTACATCTTTCAGATAGGTTCCCTTTGCACTCCTAGTGACTGCAAAAATGGGTGAATTAGCGGCAGCTCGAGTGGTACTCAAACAGAAGCACACAGTCCCCCATATTCAAAATCTAATTATGTCTGCAAGCAGACAGCTCTTAAAGAGACAGTACCAGAGGCTCTAAAAACACTCACTGATAAATGGCTTAAACGCCAAACACCATTCAGGCTTGGAGCATTCAAGCAAGCTCCTGGAAGTCTTTTGGGAACCCCCATTTGCAGGGGGGTTACATAAAGGGGGAGAGGCAGGCAAGGTGACAGGAGGAACACAGGAAAAGTGTGGGGATGAAGCAGAGGCAGCTGGGGGAGGAGGTTAAGGGGGTGTAAGATCAGAAAATTAGGAGAGGAGAGGGGAGGAGGAGAAGAGGGATGTCAGGGGTAGCAGGAGGGGTGGTGTGAGCATGAAGAAGCCTGGTGAAAAAGGGAAAAGAGGTGGCAGAGGATGGGGAGTGAGAGAGAATTCCAGAATTTGGGAAGATGGTAGGAGAAAGCAGCTTGACCAGCCAAGGACCTTCTAGAAGGGAGAGCTAGAGTGTATTGACTAGAGCTACAGAGGGAATAGGCAGAGAAGAGAAGAGAAGAGAAGAGAAGAGAAGAGAAGAGAAGAGAAGAGAAGAGAGAGATGGGAGGGAGCTCAGCTAGTGTTTAGTAATAAGGGCAGAACCATGAGCCAGCTGTCTGACTTCCAGAGAAGAGAGGGAGAGAGGAGAGAGAGAGAGAGAGAGAGAGAGAGAGGTGTAAAGGGGGTAGTAGGGTCAGGGGTGGGTGAGGGTCAATACCGCAAGGATGGCATCACTCAGTCTGAGGAGGGAGATGGAAATGGAGTGGGAGTTTCGAAAACCAGACTGGAAGGTGATGAGAAATGAGGAAGGGTCAAGGAAGGAGAGTTGGGAGAGAACCAACAATGTGCCCATGTTACTGACCATACCGTAGCTGTTTTTTCAATACATGTTGTTTCTGAGTCGGTTCAGTACCGTTCTGTGTTCCTTTCACTAGGTCAGTTTTGGTGTGCAACACTGGTCATGCTTTACAGTGCTGGCAACACACAATTTCAGTGTCCTTTTCCTGAGCGGTTATTCATACCATGATGCCTGCCACTCAGTAAGACGTGATACTGTCCCTTGTTCAGACTTGAACCGCTTCTTTTGCTGCGTGTCAACATGAGCCATTTGTTTTTTTTACAAAAGTGAACTTGACGTGCATGCTATGCATCACAGGTCTTCTCTGAAGACACCTGTAACTTGTTTGCCTGGATGATGCTGCTCGAGTTAAGCACCTCAATGGCCACACTACTTACAAATAAATTTTACTCATGACTGCACGCATACTGTGAATCAATGCGCCTGTCACACAAAGCTCTAACGTTCCATTTTTCTGTTTTTTTTTTTTTGTAGGGCATCATCATGGATTTTCCAATATGGCAGTACTTTGTACGTGCAAGAGAGAGACTGAAGCCCTGCCTCCATTAACAGACATAGATGAGGCCCCTCTGCAACTGTCTACATAGATATCTGCAATGTGGATGAGAAGTTATGGTCTATTCTAGGTCATATAATCACCTCTGTGCTACCAAGAGCTCCAGTGGGCTCAAGCGCCCTAGCTTCTATCTGTATTATTTAGCCAGTCATATGGCTAAATATATGAGGTGGGATAAACATTCCCAAGATACTGGCGAATCCCAATATATACCTCTGTGGTTTCAGCTTGAGCAGTATATTATTGGGGGAACTGGGGGATTGCTCCTGTTAGTCTACTGTTCTCATTTTCCCCGAATTTACTGGGCCCCCTCCGCTCCACGGTTTTATATACATCTATTAAGGTCCACAGGCAGTTTTGCAAATCCCTTAAATACAATAACCAGAAGGATATCTCTGGGCTCTTGTTTGGTAACCCCAACCTCACAGTGGGTGGACACATGTTGACAACACAGGGGATGCTTATACCCCCGACTACAGTTAAAGATCTGGTTACTCAAGGGAGAGTGAGAACGGTAGTTGAGCTCTTGGAGCGTTTTCACATATATACCAAATCAGGCACATGTTAATTAAGTTGTTTGGGCTTGGCCTATGGGACATTGATCACAGTGCAACCCTGCACAAATTCCAGGACCTGGCCTGGCAACCCCACACCATGTCCCACTTAGTATCTAGCCATGCCACCCTCAAGTCCGCCGCTGGGGGCCAATCCTTATACTGGTTGAATTCCTTCCCTTCTAATTATTTTAATTGGGATACAATCTGGCAGAGTGTTTACCTACATACTGCAAACAACAGGCTGAGGTTGACACAGTTCTACATTCTGCAGAATATATATTTTGTACCTGTCAAAATGTATGGTATGGGTAAACTGCCAGTCCAGACCTGTTTCAGATGTGACCAAGACCAAGGAACAATGCTACATGTCTTTTGGGAATGCTCCAAAGTGGCCCCCTTATGGACTACTATACAAACTAAAGAGGATCACCTCCTGGGCCTGCAAAACTTGTTTACACCTCAAATTTGTATAGTGGGTGACTTCTCTGCAGTCCAATTGAAGGAAAGATGATACCATATCAACCTCATTTCCCTCTCTGTTAAGAGGCTGGTATTACAACACTGGAAGGATCAGATTACTTTCATATCATATCAGGAGTGGGCCACTGAATTCATAACCTCAAACGAAGAAAAATCTATTGCCAGTATAAGGGGGTAGCTTGCCCCAATATCAGAAAAGATGGGAAAAACTTCGTACACTATGGTCTCTCACTTCTACCCTTTAGGGCGAAGGGGCTGACCCTGGAGAGGTCTGACACAGCACATCTGCACATCTCTCAATCCCTTTCTTTCTATGGGCCCGAACAGTAAGGACTGTTGAACTGATGCTCATATGACAACTTTATTATTATCTCCTCGCACAGGGTTCTGGAACTTCCTGCTTCCTACATTAGCTCTCAGTGGGAGGGAGAGAGGGTAGTTTGGGGAGGGGGGCGGGGTTAATGGGGTGGGCCTGAGGTGATTAGTAGGGGGTAATGTTTAAGGAGATTATCACTTGTCTTATGCAATGTAATATCTGTATGAGACTTGTCACTTCATATGCTCTGTACTCATCCTGTATGGTGATCTTTAAAATAAAGCATATAAAATGTCCAAAAAAAAAAAGGAGACGTTATGGTCTATTCTATGCTGCTTATAACTGTGGCGCTCAACAGCTGGCCAAGGGATTTTAGTGATAATGTTTAATCAGTACGAATGGATTGAAAACTTCTGTATGAGTAGTGAACACTTTTACTTTATACTGAGCAAAATACAACACATAATAGGAAGGCAGAACACCAACATGTGTCAAGCTATTGCATCCAAAGTAAGACTTTGCTATCGTGATTTGGAGACTGGCCACCGACAATGAGTATTGGATCATCGGATACTGGTCTGGCATGTCTAGAGCAGTGGTCTGCTCTGTTGTGCGTGAGATTTGTGACGCTGTCATTGATGCCTTCATGCACATGATAACAACCCCTATGGGCACACAGCTACAAGACATCTTGGATGGCTTCAAGGAAAGATTTAGTTTATCACAGACAGCTGGTGCAATAGATGGCACACACATACCAGTTCGGGCACCAGCAGAAGATGTGGCAGACATCTTAAACCATTAAAGCTCCCACTCTGTAGCAATGCAGGCAGTGGTGGACCTCCAGTACTGCTTTTGGGATGTTAACATTGGATGGCCTGGTAAAGTTAACAATGCCCATATTCTTGCAAACAGAGGACTGTATAGAAACATATAAGTTGATGTCAGATAAGGACTGCAAGGCCTATCCAGTCTGCCCATTTTTTCTACCTTATGAATGTGCCATAGGCCTTTACTCTGTCAATGGCCTATCTATTCATACTCATCTGTATTGCTCCCTTATGCCTATCCCTTGCCTGTTTGAAGCCCTGCACTGTATTCATATCCATCACTTCCTGAGGTAGACCGTTCCATGCATCCACCACCCTTTCAGTGAAAAACAGCTTCCTCACATTACCCTTTAATCGGCCTCCCTCTAATCTCATGTTGTGTCCTCTTGTCCTGCTATTTTTTTTTTTTGCCATTAACTTTTATTGAACTTTTCAAATATTTTGCAGAGACAAGAAAATGATTACAGATACAAGACATCCAAGATTGTGAAATTGTCAGAAAATTCCATAACAAATACATAGATAGTACGTCTCCATAAGACCCCCAAACCATCCCTCCCCGAATATCCCCCATTCCCTCCAACCTCCCAACACAAGGCCTTCCATCTGAATACGGTCAGTGCACATTATAAAACTTAAATGGCTACGTGATAGGCTTATCGCCCAGTGGGGCCAGATTTTCTCGAAAAGGGCAACTGGTTATGGATAGTGGCAATCATTCTTTCGTCCTGAGGCTCAAAAGGAGTTCAGCCAACCACTCAGAATAAGTAATCCTACAAGGATCTTTCCAGTACTTTAGTACTAGCTTTTCACTATGCTAGAAATCAGGGCCATATGAAATTTCCTGCTTTTGGACCGAAAACCCTGTCATGTCCCCAGCAAGCATACCTCAGGGTGAAACATATCTTCTAGCCCTAGTAAAGGGCTCACTTTGCTCTTTATCTCATTCCACAATGGAGTGATTTTTGGACATTTCCAGAAAACATAGAGTAAATCTCCTCCTCCATGTCACATCTATAACACTTAGGATCCTTTACTATATTTAAATCTGCCAACTTGAGGTGAATAGTAAATATTGTGTAATATCTTAAACTGCATAAGTCTAAGATGATCCTGCCGGATAAAACTATGGCAATTCCACCAAACCGCACTCCAGTCTAATGCTCTGTTAGGAAACACTCTGGCCCAATATAAGCTTGGAGCCAAGTTCTCAGTAAAAGCCCAGTGAAACAGCACCAAATAAATTTTAGAGACAGCCTGAGGAATCCCCACTAACGGACCAAGATCTGCCCAGAACGAAATACGGGTGGGTATATCGGATGTCACCAATTTTTGAACTAATGAGTGACGAGTTGAAATATTTTAAAACTATCCTTGGGTGACAAATCAAAATTCTCTATGATATCCACAGATGAAAATAAGCCACCTTCTGAGTTGAGGAAATCTTTCAAAGAGCAATCAGCGGAGGGATAACCAGTTATGTTTAATAGTCCTATTCCCTATGTGCAACTGGGGTTACCCAGAATGGGTTGCGCCCATCCTTAGTTTGATCATATTTCAAAAGTTACATAACTGATTATGTATTCTTAACGAAACCCCAATAGGGGATTTCTTTAAAGGAGAAGGAAGAAGCCGGGTAGAAACATAAAATAAGGCCTTTGGATTAATATCAAAGCTCCTAATAAGGCTAATCTCTAACTTGACCCATAATGGCATGTATCCAGAGGTTGGGACGGCCTCATCACAGTGCATCCATCTGCCATATTTGTTCAAATGCGCTGCCCAAAAATAGAGCGCAAAGTGAGGCAGTCTCAAGCCTCCTAGTGTTTTGGGAGCAGCTAACTTAGGATAAGACATTCTGGCCTTTTTATAACCCCACACAAAATCAGCCAGTTCCCCGTGAAGTTTCTTGAACCATGCTAGGGGGATCCAAACATTCAGCATACATAAGGGGTAGAAAAGTCTAGGGAATATATTCATTTTTATAATATTTATTCTACCCCATAGCGACAATGGGAGTTGCGCCCATCTTTTTAAATCTAATCTTATATTGTGAACTAAAGAATCTAAATTTAATTGACGGAGACGATCTTGATTTTTTGTTAAGATAAGGCCCAAATACTTCAGGGAATTGGGATTCCATCCTAAACCCAAATCTTCAATATCCCTTCTAAACAATTTATTATTCAAAGGATAAACAACCGTTTTATCCTGATTCAATTTATAATTAGCTAAGGTGCTAAAACTCTGTAACACCTTTAATAGACCAGGGATAGATCTATCGGGCTCAAACATAAATCAACAAATCATCGGCATAAGCCGTCACTTTGATAGTATGGCCTCTTATATTAATACCCAAGATCTCAGGACACATCACTATATGCCTTATAAGGGGCTCCAAATACAAATTAAATAATAAGGGTGAAAGGGGACATCCTTGTCTCGTACCAACATGTAATAAGAAAGGAGCTGAAACAGCCCCATTACATACGACTCTGGCCGATGGATTGGTGTACAATGCCCTGATCCAGGCCGTCCTGCTATTTTTCTTATATTGAAACATGTTAGACTCTTTCACCTTGTTAATGCTCTTAAGATGTTTGCATGTTTCGATCATATCACCTCTCTCCCTCCTTTGCTCTAGGGTACACATATTGAGCTCCGTTAATCTGTCCTCATATGTTTTCTGATGCAGTCCCTGCACCGTTTTGGTTGCCCTTCTCTGGACTGCCTCCATTTTGTTAATATCCTTAAGCAAGTGCAGCCTCCAGTACTGCACGAAGTACTCCTGATGAGGCCTAACCAGTGTCTTGTAAAGAGGGATTATTACCTCCCTCTTATGACTTGCAATACCTCTACTAATACACTCCAATGTCCCTCTAGCCTTACCTACTGTGTTAGTGGTCTGCTTGGATGATTTGAGGTTATCAGTGATGATGATGCCCAAGTCTCTTTCTTCTCTTGTGATTGCCATCAACTCCCCTCCCAACCTTTATTTATTGAAATGTTTCACCAGGAAGGCACACTGAACAAAAAATTGCTTGTCTCACAGTACGACCTTGGGGGAGGGTTACATAGGGATGAACACTAGAGCAGCTGCAAAAAAACTGAGGGTGAGCAGGAAGACAGAATAGTACAACTAGGGGGCTCAGCCCAGGCAAAGTACAATTTGAGGGCAATATACAAGGAGTCCAACAGAGTGTCGAACAAAATAACATGAAAAATCAAAACATGTGACAGTACAAAACTTTAGTATAGTGGCATACCAGGAGCAAATTAAAGGTAAAGCAAGTGCTGAACGAGGAGGAATTTTATCTAAGTGCTGTGCAACTAGGAGGAAAGGCAGGAGGGAGGGGGGAAAGAGGGGAGGTGGGTGCTGGAGTGGACAGACAGCCAATCTGGGTGCCCCTTCAGGATGCTGAGAGACCTGCAAGGGAGAAGGACTGTAAGGTTGAAATGAGCAATGAGGGAAGTTAAGGCGGGTTAGAACAGGTAAAGCTGGGAGAGAGGAAGTTGTGGAGGGCAGATTTAGGGGAACTAGGAGGTGGGGGAGCAACATATTTGTGGGAGCAAGGGAATTCTGGATTTTAGGGAGGTGAAGGCAGAATAGCCAATGAGGGTGGATTGGAAGGTTGGAGCAACAAGTAAGGGAAGTTAAGGAGGCTTAAAACAGAAGAAGTTGGGAGAGAGGAAGTTGAGGAGGGCAGAGTTAAGGGAAAAGGTGGAGGAGGAGTGCTGTATTTGTGGGGGAAGGGAGTTCCAGATTTTAGGGAGACGATGAGCGAAGGCTGTCTGACCAATGAGGGTGGAATGGTATGGGATAACCAGGGTGCGAGAGTCACTAGATCTAAGAGAGTGGGAGGATGGGGGAAGGGAAGAGAGCAAGGATGATAGGTGGGGGGTGAGTACACCAAGCCAACATTTGGAGGCTAGTTTGGCACAGTGGGAGATGTGTCTGTTAGATAATGGGGAGAAAACTAGAGAGCGATAGAGTTCACAGTGATGAGTACAAGGGGGAGAGTCAAGGGCAAAGTGGCAGAAGGAGTTACAGAGAGTGTCCAATTTAGTCAGGGAAGATTTGGGAGTGGCAACATAGACTACATTGCAGTAGCTGAAAATGGGGAATATCATCTTTTGGACAAGTTTGCACCGCGCAATCAGTGGGATGCAACTGCGATTCCTGAATAGGGCACTGAGCTTGGGGTGCAGTTTCTTCAGGATGGCATCAATATGCACAGAGAAGTTGAGGTGTTGGTCCAGCCAAACCCCAAAATATCTAAATGAAGATGTGTCCTCAAGAATTGTCCCATCAAGTGTGTGGAAGGAGGGCAGGATGGGGAGCCTACAGAGTCTCTGCCTGATGCCAAAGGTCATGGAGACAGTCTTCTTGGCATTGAGGAAGAGCTGATGGGAGGCAAACCAAAGTGGAACTTGGTTGAAATTGTGTTGCCTGCTGGTTTCCAGTGCAGCAGGGGTATTGCCAGAACTGTTCAAGACAATATCATCCTCATACATATGAAAAGAGGAGGTGGAGCAGGCAGCAGGAAGATCATTTAGGAAGATGGAGAAGAGCAGGTGACCAAGTACTGAGCCCTGGGGGATTCCGGTGTTGATGGGCTGCAGAGGTGAGATGGAATTGGCAATTCGAATGGACTAAAACCTACCGATGAGGTAGGATTTTAACTACTTTGTGGCCAACAAGACAAGGCCTGCAGTGGTTAGAAAGAGGAGTAGCAGGGTGTGAAGACAGTGTCGAAAGCTTTGGCTAGATCAACAAAGATGGCTGAGGTGATCAGACCATCGTCCATCCCAGTGAGGATGGAACTGGTGAGCCTGAGTAGGGAAGTGGTCATTGAGTGGTTCTTCCGAAAGCCAGATTGGAACGAGGTGAAGGAGGAGGAGTCAGAGAAGAAAGAGGTGAGTTGGGAGAGAACCAGGTGTTCTTGGAGTTTAGCAAGGGAAGGAAGAAAAGAGTTGGGCAATACTTACCAGACATGGATGGGTTGCCACCCTTTGTCAGGAAAGAGGATTCTAAATATTCAGACTTAGCCAGTCTGGTAGCTTTTGGGCAGGAGTTATGTAGTGTTCTGTATGTAGTATAGTCGATGGGCAGCTTTGTAGATTTGTGCATTTTTCAGGTCTGATCACACTCCCTGAAACAGGCCAGCAATTTGGGGGTAATCCAGGGGAGGTGAGTCCCATGGACTCTGGTCCTCCTGAAGGGAGCAAATACATTCCAGATGGAGATGAATTTGTCCTTGAAGTACAGTAGTCATGGGCGTAATCAACAGAAGTGGCTGAGGAGAGAGGGGCACAGTCAATAGAGGCTAGCTCAGCTAAGCGTGGGGTAAGAATAAGATCTAGCGATTTAAAGGAGCGGAGCCAAATGCTTTGGGGGGACGGTTTAGGGTGACAAACTTTGGGAACCATAAAAATGGGGTTATGATCACTGAGGACATCTGGTAGAATACCTGCCTTGATGATGTGGTGTGGACGGGTAGAGAGAACCCACTCAAGGAGGGTATTATTTAGTGTTCTGTGGTTTAGGAGTATAGGTTCTAGTATTAGTTGGGAGACATTTAGTGCAGCGACGTCGTTTCATATCTTATTCATCTTAGGGGACAACCAGTTTAGGTTGAGGTCACCTAAGATATACAACTCCCCAGATTGTGAGATAGATGTAATGGAGGATAAAAGTTCCGCCACAACCGAAGGCTGGGAACTTGGGTGGCAGTAGACACCAGCAACAAAAATTGGGACAGTGTAGGGAAGGGTAATGTGGGCAACAAGGGCCTCATACGCATCGGTGGTGGAGGAAGATAGGGATGCTATATATTGCAGTGAGAACTGGATATACATGGCCACCCCCACCACCACGGCCTGGTCGATCTTGTCTATGTGCATGATCTTGCACTTCTTTGCATTAAACCCCAGTTGCCACTCTTCTGACCATTTTGCCAGTTTATCCCAATCTCTTCTCATTCTGCCCATCTCATCTGGATCATTTACTCAGTTGTAGAGCTTGGTGTCATCTGCAAACAGACAAACCTTACCCTCCAGTCCATCTGCAATGTCACTGATGAAGATATTGAAGAGGACTGGCCCCAGGACTGATCCCTGAGGTACCTCACTTGTGACATGCATCTCTTTTGATGGTATACTGTTTATCACCACTCTCTGTTTTCTGCCCACCAACCAGCTTGCCACCCAGTTGACCAACTTGTGACCCATCCCAAGCCTACCCAGCTTATTGATCAATCTTTTATGCGGAACAGTATTGAAAGCTTCGCTGAAGCCAAGGTAGGCAACATCAATTGCACCCCCTTGGTCCACACTCTGGTTACCCAGTCAAAGAAATCTATGAGATTAGTCTAACAGGACCTTTCTGTTGTAAACCCATGCTATCTTGGATCCTGTGCTCCTATGGATTCCAGGTGTTGTAGTAACCTTTCCTGAAGGAGTGCCTCCATAATCTTGCCCACTACTGAGGTAAGACTGACTGGTCTTTAGTTCCCTGCCTCCTCCCTACTACCACTCTTGTGGAGTGGAATCACACGAGTCCTTCGCCAGTCTTCTGGGACCTCTCCTCTGCTAAGAGACTCACTAAACAGTTCTGCTAATGGTTCTGCTAGTTCCACCCTTAGCTCTTCTAGTACCCTGGGATGTATGCCATCAGGTTCCATTGACTTGTCCACCCTGAGCTTAGCGAGCTCTTGTAGGACCCTTTCTTTTGGGAAGGGACTAGTGCACACCTCCCCCCAGTGTCCATGGTGCTGAGCTGTGGGCTCTGCCCTACCTTCTCCTCAGTAAATACTGAGCAGAAGTATCTATTTAAGATAGATGCTTTTCCTTGGTCCTCCTCCACACACACACACACCCTTATCCCCTTTGATCTTAGCAATACCCTCTCTGGACTTTCTCTTTTCACTAATGTAGCTATAGAAAGTCTTGTCCCCATCTTTTATTGTCTGTGCTAGTGTTTTCTTGGTTTGGGCCTTTGCCTGCCTTATTGCCACCCCTGCTTCCCTTAGGGAAGTTTGGTATGCCTCCCTATCTTCGTCCCGCTGTGCTCCCTTATATTTCCTGAAGGCCAACCTTTTGGCTCTGACCTTTTCTGCTACTGTTTTTGAGAACCAAAGTGGCTTCCTCCTTCTTTTGCTCTTGCTTTCTCACACAATGGGATGTTGCTTCAAGAATTGCATCCTTAATGCTTGATCACTTTGCCTGTACCCCCTCACCTGAATTTCTTCTTGTCAGGGCTAGCTTAACTCTGTTGATCATCTTATCAAAGTCAGCTCCTCTGAAGTCCCACATTTTTGCCTTGGAATGGGATGATTTTGTTCTAGTGGCCAAATTGAACCATACCATGTGATGGTCACTGCCCCCCAGGTGACCTACCTGAAGATCATTCCTTGTTAGTCAGTACTAGATCTAGAATAGCCCTGTCTCTTGTGGGTTGTGGTATCAGTTGCTCGAGCCCCTCCCTCTGCAGGGAATCCACCATGTGTCTCTTGCATGCAGTCTCAGCCAGCCTCCCCCATAGCTAACACTAGGGGCCAGGCAAGTGCTGGGATCTGAAACCCTCCCTCCCTCCCAATGCATACAGTCTCAGCTTGCCTCACCTGCAGTCAATGCTAGGAGCCAGGAAAGTGCCAGGAACTGGATCCCTCCCTCCTCTAATGCAAGGAATCTCAGCCTGCTTCACCTTATGTGATGAGAGATGACAAGCCATTGATTACATAGGATCAGTGACCACATACTGTACAATGTATAGGGCTTACGGGCAGACTGGATGGGCCTATCGGTCCTTATCTGCCAACAATTTCTATGTTTCTATGTACCTTCAGCCAATGCTAGGGGCCAGGTGAGTGCCAGGAACTGAAACCCTCCCTCCCTCAATGTATGCAGGCTCAGCCTGCCTCACCCTCAGCCACACCAGGTGCCAGGTGAGTGCCAGGAACTTAAACCCCCTCCCTCCCTCCCTCGATGTATGCAGGCTCAGCCTGCCTCACCCACAGCCACACCAGGTGCCATGCAAGTGCTGGGAGCTAAAACTCTTCCCCAGGCATTGCTCAACTAATCAGCTCTCTCCTCAACCTTTCCTTCTCTCTGGCCTCTGTCCCTGACACTTAGAAAACATGCTTCTATTGTTCCTCTTCCCAAAAGTGGTGACCCCTCCTGCACTGGCAATTACCGTACTCTCACCCTACTTCCAACCCTTGCTAAAATGCCAGAGCCCACTGTACTCTCTCTGCTTTCCCCCTTCCATGACTCAACCTCCTTTTTCATTCCTTTCCAGTCTGGGTTCCCTAAATTACATTCCACCATCTACTCCCTCCTTTGGTTTATGGACTCCATTCTCTCAGGAATGGACCAGGGTCTTATCACCTCTGCCGTCTTTGTTAACTTGCCAAAGCCTTCGACACTGTTGCCCACCCTCTACTATTTGACAAACTTAACGTGGCAGGACTTTCTATCTCTGCTACCAACAGACTCCGCTGCCACCTTAAGGGTAGGACTCGATCAGTTAGAATTGGTAATTCCATATCCAACTCCATGGGTAATTTCATTGACAACATAATTCGGACGGCAGCTCACGCCTCGCTCACCCTACCCCTGAGACACGCCTCCCCCGTCTACCACCTTAGGTCTTGCGCATCCCAGACCTGCCTGGTCCCCAAGACCCGCACCCTCACTGGTGATTGGCATTTACCTCCCGCCACAGGTTCGCGCCTCCCCCTCCCACTCCACCTTCAAAACCTCCCTTCAGAACTTCCTGAAATCTGCTGCAGCCTGCCTATGTGCTGCCTAACTGCCCAGCCCCACCTCCCACCTTCTTTGGTACCCCAACCAGGCTCTGTCCCTCTCGCCTCCTCGGCGCTGCACTCTACTAGAAGGTATATGATCTAACTGTTGTCTTTCCACCTGAGGTGTGGTCTCTCACCACCCTGTAGCCCCCGGGCCTGTATGTTTGGTAATCTGTGACATGTGTGTATGAAATTCCATTGCTTGTTTTCCTGCCTTAAAAATCCCTGATGTTTTATTACCACTATTGGAGTCTGTCTGCTCCTGACTGTAATGCTACTATGTAACTGCTTCTCTGTCTCACCATTGGAGTCTGTCTGCTCCTGACTGTAATTGATGTTTAATGTATTTCTCCTATGTAATTACCTTGTAATTCTCCCAGGTTGTACCTGAAAATAGGCACTTGCTGTCTAGCGTGCTTACCTGGTTACCAAAAGCAAATAAATAAATAAATCCTCTCCCCTCCCCATCAGTACTGGTGTCAACCAATGCTCCCTCCTTGGTCCTATACTGTTCTCTACTTTACTTAATGACCTCTCTGCTGCCTGTACCTCTGTGTGCAGACATATGTATGCAGATGATACAGTTCTTTTTGCCTCTGGTTCCACCTCCTCTGATCTGAGGGTCAAGTTCCAGACAGACTTTGATAATGTCCAACACTGGTTCCATTCAAATTAACTGTCTCTCAACACCAAAAAAGTCAGTCTCTGTGACCTTTGGGTCAAGAAGAAGCTCTTCCAGTTTGCTGCCCTCCCATCCTTCCACCCCCTTAGTGGGACACCATTTGAAAATGTACCCTCCTTTAAGTACCTTGGGGTCTGGCTAGACTGGCACCTTAACTTTTCTGGCCACATGGATACCATCCAAAAAAAAAAAAAAAAACTGCACCCTGTACTAAAGGCCATGTACAGGAACTGTGATTGCACCCCCTTGCAGGCTCATAGAGCCATCTTCCAGAAAATGATTCTGCCAATTTTTGACTATGAAGAGATTGTCTACAGTGCAGCTCCTAAGTCCTCCCTGACCAGACAGGATTCCCTTTTCCACTCTTTCTGTCAATTTGCTCTAGGCTGCCTGCCCCACACACACATCATTGCTACTTGTATAGCTTTCTCTCTCTCTCACTCCCTCCTCCCTCGAAGGTAGGTGCCTTGCTCATGTTCCTCCTTTGTAGTCAAATACTGGCTAGGCTCTCTCCATTCATATCCACACCCCTGTTTTTCTCATTACTCTCTTCACAACTCTGGCTTTCGATCCCTGGCACTCCTGTCTAGGTCATCCTCTGTTGGACAGGCTGCCTTCTCCTATCCTTTCCCTAAACTCTGATATTCTCTTTCACTTTCTATCTGCTCTGCCTCTTCACTATGCTCTCCTTCCTTCTTCCTCCTAAATTTCTCATCTCACTCTCGCAACTGCATCTGCTCCCACCTCTGTTCCACTCCTGCACTTCTTTCCTATACCTCATCCCTTCTCCTGCCCCCCCTTAGCTTCCACTCACAAACATTTAATGCGTACTGCACCTTAACTGAACCCTATTGCTACACTCCTAGATGTTTTTCTCCACAATATCCCATTCCAATTGTATATGTAAGCAATAAGACATGACAGGGTGTGCATGGAATATATATTTTACTGCATGGCCATAGGCATAATAAGGTAGGAGGCTGCAGGCAGAGTGACTTTAGCCCCTGACTGTGCAATAAAATATGTTCCATGCACATCCTGGAGTGTCTTATTGTGCTTATAAAATTGGCTTTTTTTTTTTTTTTTTACTTTTTACAATTAGAAAAAAAATATACTTATATGTAGAAAAAAATTTTATCCTGCTAATCTATGACAAAACAGTCCTTCCGCCTACTGGATAATGGCCTCACTGTTTTTTGTTAATATTCATGAGCTCATTTGCATATATGCACTAGTGCTGTAACATCATGACACCTGAGAGAAGCATGAGAAAGATATATATGGGTCTGGTAACAGAATCCCTATTTGAGCAAAAGTTAGAACATTGATATGGCAAGGTGTGGAACAGATTTCATGCACTGGCAATAATCAATAAGAAAACTGGATCTGTTGTCCCCATTTTATAAAATATTTATACAGATTGTCTGTTATATCTTGTATTGATGCTTCTCCACTTGTACATGTTAGTATGTCTTTCCTGGTGAAACTTTTGAAATAAATATATAAATAGAGCAAGGAGGGGAGATATTTCAGCAACCCTCCCCCTGCCCTAGAGACATAGAATCTATCGACAGATAAAGACCATATAGCCCACCTGGTCTGCCCATTTCCCTACTTGGTTTGACAATCCCTACTCTTACTTGGACTGCCTTTCCCCTGCTCTGCTATACAGCAGGGTGCCTTTATGCTTATCCCATGTACTTTTCAATCCCTGTACTGTTTTCACTTCCACCACCTCTGCTGGTAGGCTGTTCCATGTATCCACCACCCTCTCTGTGAAGAAATACTTCCTAGCATTTCCCCTAAGCCTCATATTATGCCCCCTTGTCCTTGTGCACTTTCTTCTCTGAAATATGCTCCCCTCCTGTATCCTATCCTCTAAGGTATTTGAAAGTCTCTATCAAATCCCCGCTCTCCCTTCTCTCTTCCAGTGAACAGATGTTAAGTCCCTTGAGTCTTTCTTCATAAGGTTTGTGGTGCAGTCCATGTATCATTTTTGTTGTGATTCTCTGGATTGCTTCCATTCTATGTCCTTCCTGAGATGCGATCTCCGGAACTGGACACAGTATTCCAGATGAGACCTCACCAGTGAACCATACAGTGGCATCACCACCTCACTCCTCCTACTGGTTATGCCCCATCCTATGCACCCCAGCATTCTGTTTGCCTTCCCCACAGCTTTTTTGCATTATTTGGGTGACTTCAGGTCATCGGATATGATAACCCCCAGGTCTCTCCTGCCTTGTGGTGGCTAGCACCTGCCCCCCCCCATCCTGTCCCTCTCTTGGGTTTCTGTGTCCCAGGTGCATTATCTTGCACTTCTTAGCATTGAAACCCAACTGCCAAACCCTTGACCATTCCGCAAGCAGTCTTAGGTCATTTCTCATTTTATAAGGCCCCTGTTGTGTGTGACTCTGTTACAGATCTTGCTGTCATCTGCAGACAGGCATACTTTCCCCTCTAGTCCCTCTGCAATGTCACTTACGAAGACACTGACTTGGACTGGACCAAGCACTGATCCCTGTGGAATCCCGCTGGTCACGTCCCCCTCTTTTGGTTTTATGCCTTTTACTACCACTCTCAGGGTGCTGCTTTTAGTCAGTTTCCAACCCATTTTACCACTTTAGAGCCCACACCCAGATACCCCAATTTGTTAAGAAACCTTCTATGCAGAACAGTGTCGAAGTCCTTACTGAAATCCAGGAAGGCCACATGCACCGCCCCTTCCTGATCCACTACCCTGTTCACCCAGTCAAAGAAATCAATAACACTACTCAGCCAGGACTTGCCCTCAGTGAATCCATGCTGCCTTGGGTCTTTTGCACCACTTGACTTCAGGAACTTCACTACTTTCTCATTAAGCAGGGACTCTATCAGTTTCCCAACCACAGAGGTCAGACTTACAGGTCTGTAATTGCAAGCCTCCTTCCTACTTCCAGTCTTGTGCAGGGGGACCACCTCTGCCCATCTCCAGTCCCCAGATACCTCCCCGTCTCTTGTTATTGGTTGAAGAGGGTTGTCAGCAGACCTGCTAGGAATTCCCTGAGTTCCTTCAACTCTCTTGGATGGATCCCATCTGACCCCATTGCCTTGTCTGTCCAAGAAGAGGCCTGTAACATTGACAAAGATTGGGAAATACACTGATACCAGTGCTGCAGATAACTTTTTAGGCAAGGAAGTAAAAACTTCTTAGTTTTCCAAGCTGGTAGTATTTTGGTATGCCAGGTAGTATTTTGTGACACGGTCACACTGTTCTGATGAACTGAAGTGCAAATGTGCGAAGTCCGTGGAAACACCTGGTCATGATAATACTACCCAGGACTCTACACAGGGTGTAAAAAGGGCAAAACTGGGTATAAAATACTCCGATACACCCCTTAACTGGACCACTGACTTATTCTCATTTAGCTGCTTCAGAAACACAGAGGGACCTGCCAGCAAGGAATCACAGCTCACTCTCAATGAAGTGTTCTCTTCATACAGCTTGCCCAGTGCTCTCTCCGAGACCTGAGGCCTTTCTGTGGCCATTAGTCTCTCAGACAGTAGCAGGGTTTTTATAATGGAGAGTTCACCTTCTTCTTTCTCAATAAAATTCTTCAGACAGCTTGCCATGCTCTCTATCACACCTGAGTCCTTTCTGTGCCTATCGGTCTCTTAGACAGTAGCAGGGTTTCTATAGTGGAGAGTTCACCTCCTTCTCACTATGTCTGTCCCCTCCTCTGTGTCATAAGGGCCACCAAGTGTTGCTTCTCTTGCTTGGATCAAAAGAAAGCCTGATTGATGAATCAGTGGAAGGAGAACACCTCTCCCTCACAGTAACTTGTCTTGCTCTTTTTGCTACTGTCCGAATGCCTGTAAGTACTATTGACAAAACAAGCCGGCACATGATGTCAACATCTCAGCCACACAGTCAGTCAACAACCAAGGCCCTTGTGATCATCAGGCTTGGTGCCTCCGACTGCACCACGGGCTGCTATCACTAGAGTGGGAGTAAACAACTGTCACTGGAGAAGCTACTCTCCAGAAAGGCTGTGTGTTATCACACTTCTGCCCTGTGGCAGGCCAAAATGAAAACAATAGAGATGATTTACATGAACTGGCCCTACAGGGAAACATAATGTCTGTGCTTGTAGGTGTGGAGAGTCCCTGCCAATGTCCCCCATGAGCTAAGTGACAGCCTCTGCTTCCACAGAGTGACAGCCTCTGCTTCCACAGAGTGACAACCTCTGCTTCCACAGAGTGACAACCTCTGCTTCCAGAGTGACAACCTCTGCTACCACTGACAGCCTCTGCTACCACTTTGTGACAGCCTCTACTACCACTGAGTGACAACCTCTGCTTCCACAGAGTGACAACCTCTGCTTCCAAAGTGACAACCTCTGCTACCACTGACAGCCTCTGCTACCACTTTGTGACAGCCTCTACTACCACTGAGTGACAACCTCTGCTACCACTGAGTGACAACCTCTGCTACCACTTTGTGACAGCCTCTACTACCACTGAGTGACAACCTCTGCTACCACTGAGTGACAACCTCTACTACCACTGAGTGACAACCTCTGCTACCACTGAGTGACAGCCTCTGCTACCACTGAGTGACAGCCTCTGCTACCACTGAGTGACAGCCTCTACCACTGAGTGACAGCCTCTGCTACCACTGAGTGACAGCCTCTGCTACCACTGAGTGACAGCTTCTGCTACCACTGAGTGACAGCTTCTGCTGCCAATATGAAGAAAAACCTTACAGCAAATAAAACACATGTTGCTAACTACTGACACCAATAGAAATGGCCCTCGCCTGCCTGAAGGGATACTCACCCTGCACAAACTGATCTCATGTGATGTGTCTTGCTGTTCCCATGGAGGTAGCAACAACTGATGTTTTGGTGGGAGCAGCAGGCATTCATGTCATAGAAGAGACCCTCTTACCTGTTCAGCTAGATAGGGTGTGCCTCTGTTGCTGACAGCAGTGGACTGTTTCCTCTAAGTTTACTACTATCGGGATGGGAGGATATGGAAAGGACAGAGCAATGCAGATAACGACAGCAGGTACAAAAAAGTGTTGGGGGAGAGATTATAAAGTCAGAGCAGGATTAACTCAGCTCAACAAGCTAGGTGCAGGGAAAACAAAGAAATATATGACACTTTGTGATGGAAGGAGGTCTATATCCAGATCAAGAAATGCAGTGTCCATCAGGAGGAGGCTAAGTGTGTGGGAGGTAGGAGTAATGCCCAAAGCAAATTTATTCCCCTTATGAGTTACATGCATGTCCCTTCAAGAGTGTCTCTCAACATTTAGTGTGATGCCCGTTTCTATGCCCGTGACGGACCGGGTCAGCTGTGAAGGACTGGGTCAGCTGGCATGCCCTGGAATTCCAAAGGGGAGGAGTTAGTGTTCTCTGCTGGAGGACAGAGATTGTGTTGAACCAGAATGTCAGAGTCTAGCACCTGACACATCGTGCCAGCTCCCATTGTCTTTAAGATTCTCTGTAGAGGCTGGCATCATGAAAATAGTGTTCATTCATGGTGGCTGACATCAAACAAGGACCTCAGAAGGGAGGTGCCCTTCTCCATCAGGAGAAAATACATTTTTTTAAAATAGTTCAGAAGTCTGTGAGGAACAGTGTACCAGAGAGTGCTGTGGGCTAAAGATCTGGGGTTCTATTTAATCTTTACCTGGTGTACAGGTTTGGGTAACACTCAGCAGTGCCCACCTTACTCAATAAGAGGGACTGTCCATAACAGGATGCCAGTTCTAGTCGTCAGTTGATTGATACCTCAGAAAATGTGTGGTGTGGGCTGTTCTGCCCATAATGAAGATGTGCTGTGTCCGGTAGGTACCTCAGTTATGCCCAGCTGGGTTTGAAATCTGTGATTGTGAAGTAACAGAGAAAAGTGTAAAAGACGATCAGGAAAGGATGTGATCTCTGAAGGACAGTGTGGATCCCTGAAAAACCCTCACTGGATCAATAGGCACTAAAATGATGCCAGGCAAGAGACTGTGAACTAGCCCAGTGACTAGTGTTTCAGAAAACAGGCTAACAAAAGTCAGTGTAGGTTCCCACTCAAGTTCAGGAGTGGGGAACCCAGGAGTAAATGTGCTTCCTCCTGAGGCCAGAAAGATGAGAATGAAGTACCTCACCAGGGTTGTTTCCAACCCAGAAGCAGCAGTAACATACCACCTTACAGTAACTGACAAATGAATTGTGCCCGCTGAAGAAAGGATAACATTATTTGAGCTCAAGAAAGCAAAGGGTCCTCTGTGTTTTTACAAACAATTCCTGTTTAGACATTCCACGCTATGTTAACCCCCTTAAATCTGCAGCTTAGCCAGCCCTGTCGTGTGTCAGTGGATGCCTGGTGATCACCCCAGTGCTCAGGAAGTCATGTAAGTGGACTTTGATTGTTTCCTGATGTAGGACCCCTCCCTAGGGGACCATGGCACCAGAGATACCCCTAGACATGGTACGCAACAGTAAAGGTTACCCTTGCAGGTGGAGGCTAGTGGCAAATGCAGCCAGAATCCTGAACCCAAACAAAGTAAACAACATTAAAAATAAACAAATAAAACAGTTTGGCAAAGAACAAAAAGCCTTGAAATAACACAGTGTGTACAAAATAACCCTACTCTGCACAGTTTCTGCTTTACCTTTGTTTTAGCACGGGTCAACAGATTTTGTTTCTCATCTCCAACTTCGTGATCCTCAACCAGTCTGTAACACCACCTCCTGACAATTCGAAACTGCACTGTTCAGAATCATTGGGGATCCTTTGGATTCAGGAGAACATCAGGTACCATGTCCAGAGACAACAAGGTCTCTGTACAGCTGCCCTGTTTACTGTCTATAGGTTACCACTGGTGACAGAGTGAGGGTAGACAAATGCAGCCACAATACGCTGGGCAGAGAAGGTGAAAACAAAATAAGGAAAGTAGTTTGTCAGCAAGCTGTGCAATAACACTGTTTCTGTACACATGCAATTACTGTGATTTGAAAAGCATATTGCAAACTGATCCCATTTTGCCCAGTTTCTGCCTTGCCTTTTTAAACACACTCTGACACAGTAATCCTTGCAATCAGTAATTACCTCCAAGTTCATGGTCCTGTATTTCAATCTCCAACACACCACCTCCTAATGTTTCAAAACCACACAGAGGTGTGAGTAACTTCAGTTCTTCAGCACTTGGAAGCCTCTGGACTAGGAGAACAAATGATATGCACAGTTGCCCTGCAGCTCTCTGCATATTCCTGCCTGTAGCTGCTCTCAGTCTGAAGTTTTTTCCTGTCTGACTGTTAAATATGTCCTACACCATGCAACCAGCCAAAGTTCATTTCCAAGGGTGTCCTGGAGACTGCGATGCAAGTCGGCAGTGTCAGTCCTTTAAAACCAGCTGATTTAAAAAAATCTAGGAAATAAATCCTTGAACTCAGTTCAGATTACATATCACATGTCCTTGTAGTTTACTGTTTCTCAGTATTTACCAGCCTATTACTGACTGCGGGTGCATGGTGTAGGACACATTTCAGAGTCGGACAGGAAATGGATGTCAGACTGACAGCAGCTACAGACAGGGAGGTGCTGCAGGTACTGTGAACATCACTTGTTTTCCTAGTCCAAAGGCTTCCACCTGCTGAAGACCTGAAGCTACTCACAGGTCTGTGTGGTTTAAAACATTATCAGGAGGTGGTGTGTTGGAGACTGAAACACGGGATCATGAAGTTGGAGGCAATTACTGACTGCAAGGATTACTGTGTCAGAGTTTGTTTAAAAAGGCAGAAACTGAGCAAAATGGGATTAGTTTGCAATGCCTTTCAAATCACAATAATTGAATTTGTACAAAAACAGTGTTATTGCAAGGCTTGCTGACAAACTGCTTTCTTTATTTTGTTTTCACCTTCTCTGCCTGCTGTATTCTAGCTGCATGTGTCCCTCACTCTGCCACCAGTGGTAACCTATAGACAGCAAACGGGGGAGTTGCAGAGGGACTTTGTTTTCAGAGGACATGGTACCCATTGTTTGCCTGAATCCAGAGAATCCCTAATGATTCTGAACATTGCAGTTTTGAGTTGTCAGGAGGTGGTGTTAGAGACTGACAAATCTGTTTATGTGTGCTGAAAACTTGCAAGGCAAAGCAAAAACTGCACAGCGTAGGGTTATTTTGTACACACAAGCAGGCAGTGTTATTTCAAAGCTTTTGGTGCTTTGCCAAACTGTTTTATTTATTTATTTGTTTGTTTTGGGGTTTTCTTTGGGCTCAAGATTCTGGTTACATTTGCCAGTACTTTCACTGGCCTCCACCTACAAGCGGTAACCTTTACTTTTCTGTAGTGTAGGGTGGCCCGATGGGCCCTCCCAGAAAGTCTTTGTGTATCACTGGTGTTAAGGTCACCTGATGGGGTCCTACTTCAAGAAACGATCAAAGTCCATTTACTTGACCTCCCGAGCACTGGGGTGACCGCTGGACATCTTCTGACACAAGGCAGGGCTGACTAGGTTGTGGGGGTGGGGTGGGGGGAGAGGGTTGCAGGAGACCTGGCAGGGTACGGATCCAGCTCAGGAAGGATGGAGGACAAGGTCCTGTTTGTCAGGGACTCCATTGTTAGAGGTATTAGCTGGGGAGTGGGGTGAGGGAGTAAGGTCTGGGTTAGCTGCTTGCCAGGCATGACAGCAGCAGAGGTAGCTCATCACATCCCCACATGGGGGGAAACAGCAAGATGAAAGAACCCACCTGGTGCTCCACTTGGGAACAAATGACCTTGCAGGGCACAGTTTGATGGAGGTGCAGGCAAGGTTTGGAGCACTGGCAAGATTCTGCAGCAGCCTGAGATTTAGATCAGTGGTGTTCTCAGAGGTGCTGCTAGTTCTGAGAGCTAGCTCAGAAAGGAAGCAGAGGATAATAGAGTTTAACAGCTGGCTTTCTGGATAGTGTGCTCAGAAAGGCCTCGGCCTGATGGGGATTTGGGGACCACTTGGTAAGATGAAAGCCTATTTGCCCCACTTAGGCTACACTTAAATAGGGAGGATAAGGATGTGCTGAAGTGAAAATGAGAGTTCATTGGAAAATGCTAACTTTATTTTTGTTAATTCTTCCCCCCAGAGTCCTCTGCTTCCCCTCTGTCATGCCCCCCCATGCAGACACCGAGTATGAGACCCCCCTCCCCTTAACCCCCATTGCCTGCCCTTCATGGTAGGAGTGGGGAGCTTCTCGACCCACCAGACTGGATCCAGTATTCGGGGAGGTGCCATCCCAGGCTGTTGCGGTGGGGGGCCATTGTCATCCCTACAGAGGACTCCATTTTTCCATTTTCTGCATCCCCCTTGAGGGATGTGGTGTGCAGTGACTCCAGTGGTGGCAGCGCGCACATTCCCGTGCACACTCCTACGAGACATCTGCTGCAGTCCCGTACCCACAGTCTCCAGCATCGGCATGTCACCTCCCAGCCTCCACTAAGGGGCAGGCAATCACCGAGTGCTGCTAACCCCTCCTTCCCAGAGCAGGAGAGCAGTCCTTGGGATGCTCAGTCCTTTTCCTCCCTGCCAATCCCCGGAAGCCCATGAGGTAAGGCGTCCAGTGCCTCAGCCCTGAGCACCACCGGGCTGGCAAAACACTACCATTTAAACTGAGTTGGGGGTGTTGCACGCTAAACCAAAAAACAGTGCAGCAGAGAAGGGGGGTACTCAGCCCCACAAGATAATAAGGCACACAGTTGGGCATATGGGAGAGAGGGTCAGGGCGGGGCAGAGTGTCAGGACAGGGGAGGGCACCAGGGTGGCTGGAGTTTGGAGGACCATGTGCACAAATGCCAGGAGCCTGGGTAACAAGGTCCCAGACCTGGCAGCAGTCATGGCTGAAGTGGACTTAGATCTGGTGGGAATCACTGAGTCTTGATGCCATGACATACAGGATTGGGACATGAACATACCAGAGTATACACTGTTTAGAAGAGACTGGGTCAAAAGGAGGTGGGGGAGTGGCACTTTACGTGACGGAGGGGATTAAAGCAACAGAATTACAGGGCAGATGGGGGGACTCAGAGGCATTATGGTTCTTGTTGCTCAGGGGCAGGGGTGAGGTGGTACGCACTGGATTGGTATACAGACCACCTGGGCAGCAAGAAATAGTGGACCACCAGATGATGGAAGAGAGCCTAAGGATGGCAACTAAGGGAAAGGTGCTGCTGATGGGGGACCTCAACCTACCGGATGTGGTATGGGACACACTGTCAGCAGCCTCACCCAGAAGCAGGGTAATTCTGGACTCCCTTCAAGTTGCTCTACTCAGACAGATGGTCAGAAAACCAGCTAGGAATGGGGTGGTGTTAGATTTGATGCTAACAAATGGTGACATGGTGAGGGAAGTAACTGTGAGGGACAACCTTGGTATAGGTGACCACAGCACTGTGTGGTTCATGGTATGCACGTCAGCCTCTATTAACCAGACCAAGGTGAAGGTGCTTGACTTCAGATGAGCGGATTTTAGTAGGATGGGGTAATACACCCGACAGGCTCTAGAAGGAGTGGGGAAGCTTGGGGGCTGGAGGATATATGGATTTGATAAAGGGGCCCATTGCAGGGGACACAGACCTCTGCACGAGGAGGGTGAGCAAGAACAGGAGGAAAAGGAAGCCACTGTGGTTCAGTAGGGAAGTGGAGGAAAGCATCAGCTAAGAGGAGAGCCTTTGGGAAATTTAAAATGATGCAGGGGGAGAAGACTTGTGAAGGGTACAGTAAAGCAGTGGGAGGCAAGAAAGGAGGTCAGATGAGCAAAGGCAAGGATGGAGAAGAACATTGTCAAGGTGGTCAAGAAGGGGGACAGGACCTTTTTTAGGTATATAGACGAGAGGAGAAAAACAGCAGAGTATTGAGGGAGCTGAAGGATACACTGGCAGCTCCCTTGACCACCCTATTCAACAATTCCTTAAGATCAGGGGTGGTACCTAATGATTGGAAACACACGGATGTGGTACCCCTTCACAAAGTGTTGGGGGGAGGTGGGCAGTTACAGGCCTGTGAGCTTGACATCTGTGTTTGGCAAGCTCATGGAAAAACTGCTCAAGAACAGAATCGGCAGCTACCTGGAGGCAAATGGCCTTGGTACCCAAGGCAGCACGGGTTCACAGAGGGCAGATCCTGTCAAACAAACTTGATAGAGTTCTTTGACTGGGTCATCAAGGTGGTGGAATGGGGGTCGGGGGGTTGGTGGACATGGCCTACCTTGATTTCAGAAAAGCATTTAACTCTGTGCCGCACAGGAGGGTATTGCACAAAATGGGTTGCCTGGGCTTGGGGGAGGTGGTAATAAGATGGGTGCAGAATTGGTTGGAGGGCAGAACACAGAGGGTATTGGTCAATGGGGTACCCTCGGAGTAGACTGGTCATCAGTGGGGTTCTGCAAGTGTCGGTATTAGGACCACTACTGTTTAATGTCTTTATAGGAGACATAGCGGAGGGTCTGGAAGGGAGGGTGAGTGTATTTATTTTTTATTTACTAAGGCTTTGTTAACTAGGAAAGGCCCATTAGGCATTAGTGCCTGTTTTCAGAGGTGCCTTGGGAGCTTTGTGCTGGTCAAGTGACTTGCTCAGAGTCGCACAGTATGCAAGTGGAGTTTGTGGGAATCAAACCCATGTCTGCAGGTGCCATGCTAATTTACCGCTGGTTACTCTAACCTCTAGGCTATACTGCCAGTGATGAAAAGGTCTGCAACAAAGTGGATATGCAGAAGGGTGTTGAGATGATGCATAGAGATCTGAAGAGGTTGAAGGAGTGGTCCAGACAGTGCCAATTGTTACTCAGTATGGCAAAGTGTAGGCTCATGCACTTAGGTAGAAAACACGGGAAAGTGGAATACTGGATGGGAGGTAGGACCCTGGAGGTAACAGAAGAGGAAAGGGGCCTTGGCATCATCATTTCACAGGATCTGAAAGTGGCAAAGCAGTGTGGAAAGGCAGTCGCAAGAGCCAGCAGGGTGTCGGGTTGCATAGGGAGGGCGATCTCCAGCAGGAGCAGAGATACCATAATTCCCTTGTACACCCAGCTAATCATGCCACACCTGGAGTATGGGGTCCAGTTCTGTATGCCGTACCTCAAGAAAGATGTGGCGAGGGTGGAACGAGTTCAGAGGAGGGCAACAAAGATGGTAAGGAGGCTTGACCACTTACCGTACTAGGGGAGACTGAAGGACCTAAGTATGTACTCACTGAAGCAGAGGAGGGAGAACGATGACATGATTGAGACATTTAAATACTTAAAAGGGTATCAGTAAAGTGCCTGTGGAGAGCCTTTTCCAAGTAAAAGAGCGACATGGGGTGAGGGCACATGAATTCCCAATCAAGGGGGTAATTTAGAGGAAACATTAGGAAGTACTTCTTCACTGAGAGGGTGGTGGGCAACTGGAATGGGCTGCCGAGGGAGGTGGTGGGGAAGAGGACAGTGGAAGGGTTCAAGAGGGCATGGGATGAGCACAGAGGGATTTTGGCACAGTGTGGGAGGACTACAGAAAAGGCCTAGTGGATATCTAGGTAGCCTGGGTGGGCCTGGTGGTTCCTTTCTACCTCCACATTCCTATGTTCCTAAGATTTAAGGGGGGGTTAGCATAACTTGAAAACAAATACATGGAATGTCCAAACAGGAATTATTTGTAAAAACACTGAGGATCCTTTCTTTTCTTGAGCTCAAAGGATAATCTTTTTCTAGCTGGCACAGTTCATTTGTCAGTTACTGTAAGGTGGTATTTTACTGACAGTTCTGGGTTAGAAACCGCTGTGGTGGGGTACTTTATTAACATCTTTCTAACCTCTGGAGGAAGCACATTAACTCCTGGGGTTCCCCACTCCTGAACCCAAGTGTGAACCTAAACTGACTTTTGGTAGACCATTTTCTTAGACATTAGCCACTGAGCAAATTTACAGTCTCTCAGCTGGCAGCATTTCAGTGACAATCTATCCTATGAGGGATCCACGCTGTCCTTCACAAAGCACATCTTTTCCTGATCCCCTTTTACACTTTTCTGTGTTGCTCACAATCGCAGACTCCAAGCCCATCTGGGCATAGCTGAGGTGCCTACTGGACACAACCATCTTCATTGCCGGCAGTTCACACCACACATTTTCTGAGGTACCACTCCACTGCTGACTGGAACTGGCATCCTGTCAGGGACGATCCCTCTTTTTGAAGAGGGTGGGTACTGCTAAGTGCCACCCAGACCTCTATATCAAGTAAAGATTAATTATCACCTCAGATTTTTGTCCCACAGCACTCTCTGGTACACTTTGCCACACAGACAGACCTCTGACCTAGGCTTCAAAATGTTTTTTTCTCCTTCTGGGGAAGGGTACCTCCCTTCCAAGGTCCTTGTTTGATGGCAGTCACCACGGACAAGCACTTTTTTGATGATGCCAGTCTCTACAGAGAAACTTGCAGATAATGGGAGCTAGCATCATGTGTCAGGCACTAGCCTCCCACTCTCTTGCCTTCCAGCAGAGCACTGACTCCACCTCTTTGGAATGCCAGGGAAGGCCAGCTAACCCAGTCCTTCGAGGGAATAGAAACTGGCATCACAGTACAGTCTAAGAGACGCTCTTAAAGGGATGTTCACATAGCTCCTAAGGGGAGTTACATTTGCTTTGGGCATTACTCCGCTCCCCCATATATTTAGCTTCCTCCTGGTGGATACTGCATTTCATAACCTGGATACAGACCTCCTTCCATCACTGTGTACCATATGTTCTTTTGTTTTCCCCTGCACTCTACCTTTTTGAGCTGAGTTAATCTGCCCTGACTATATAATCTCTCCTCCCCACTCTTGAAGGGATATTCACATGTAACCCCTCTCCAGCGCCCCCCTTATTTAACTAGCAGGGCTGCTCCTCTCACCACACATACATCTAGGGGCATGAGGGGGTGCGGGTATACATTGTGAATTTTCTTACTGTTATGAACACACACAGACTTTTCTGGGACACCAAACCACCACCATAGACAAGGTGGGGTAGCCTGCTATACTAAAACAGGCAACCAAGTGTGGCTACTGCTTGGCACATACCTTGTGGGACCATTTACCATGGCCGGCAACCCAGGTCCCTGGGAGGAAACATTTGTTCAAAGTCATGCTAGGTTTGCACTTCTGGACAGGGACACCCAAGTAAATCCCCACACGTAGAAGCAAATAACAATACTGTCCAAACCAGGCTAGGATTCTAGAGTGTGGCTTTTATTCTCATAACAAAGTAGGAATAATCACAAAGTGAAGATGGACCCCCACAGGGTTACGCATACTGGTATTGCAGATTCTCCAGTGTACAGAAATTTCTGATTTTCCTCTTTAGCATAGGGTGAAGACACACAGCAAACCCTCTGGTTCTGAAACTGAAGGTTGGCACAACTGCCTGAACTACTACTGTCCCCATTCCCCACAGGTATGAAGGTGGCACTTATTACCACACTGAACACATCTAGGCTCAGAATCTTCCAGCACCCACTATACTGGGGTAAACTGAAGAAACAGAGAATCCAAGCCCACATCTCAGGGTATTTATTCCCATTAGGCACTGGCCACATGCACTGAATGAAAATGTACTGGTGCCCAAACTGAACCTGGAGAGGTAAACTGGTTACTCCAGATGGGGGGTGTCCACCTTTCAGGGATTTATTTAACTCTAAAAATTGATTAGCGTTTTGCTCATAAAAGTGCTAAATCTTTGTGAAAATACATAGCTCTTGCCTCACTGTGTTTAACAAACACAGCACTTCTAGAAAATCTATATAAATACTTTCTGTACAGTTAGTATAGTCCCAAGAAAAAAACTGCTAATCAATTATTTAATACCCTGACCTTTTGCTTCCAAGTTTATACTCGGCCATTCATCTGGATGATGACACCCTTGCAGAAGAATGTGTAGATGCTATCTTGAAATATTTCTCATACTTAACATACTACATGACACACCTCTGGGTGGCCAAATAAAAGTTCTGTACTTGATCGGTCCCATCCTTGGACTCCAACATGGGCAGAAACTTTTCAAATTAAACTGGGTGACTGGTCCCATGAGCAGAGCTGAGTCACCCTTTTGGTTTGCAGATGCCCCTGGGCTTTCAAAAAACAGAAAGGTTTATACTCACAACCAAATGAGGGTTGTCCAAGGCAGCTTCAACACAAAGAAAGTTGATCAAGGGGATTGCCCCTGAATCCTGGAGTTCACCCCCCTCCCTCCTGGGATGGGGCACTGGGAAGACTATTAACCAAGGTCTCCACCACGTTAATTGCTGTCTTCTTTTGTTCTTCTCTAGGGTAAGAACAGACAACCACCAAATGAGGGGGTAGCTCTGTGTCAGAGCTAAGAATGAGGAGCTGCCCAGCAGCTGAAGCCTCCTCCTTGAACTCCTACTGAAGACTGACTCCTAACACCAACTGAACATTCCACTTTACTCCTTAAGCCAGCTGGATAAATGTGGCTTATGCTGAAGCGAGAGTTCCATAATGACTTCACCCTCCAGCTCAGATGAGCCTGAAAAACAGAGTGTGACAGTGTGAAACCCATTTACCTGGCATTTCACAAGCTGCCTTCCTTGCCTGCCACTGATCAAACTGGGATTCTAGTAACCTCAGGGAACAAGGGGGTTACACACATAAATGCTAAGGGCAGTTACATTTGCTTTGAGCATTACTCCCCTTCCCCATACACTTAGCCTCCTCCTGGTGGATACTGCATTTCTTGACCAGGATACAGACCTCCTTCCATCACTAAGTACCATACTTTCCTTTGTTTTCCCTGCACTCAATTAGTTAATCCTGGCCTGATTATATCACCTCTCTCCCCATACTGTTTTGTACCTGCTATTGTTACCCGCCTTTCCTTGTTATTTCCATATCCTTCTATCCAGGTAGTAGTAAGTTTAGAGGAAACAGCTTCCTCCTGTCAGCAACAGAGGCATCCTCTGTCCTGCTGAACAGGTAAGAGGGTCTTCCCTGTGACATGAAAGCCTGTTGCTCCCACCAAAATATCAGTTGTTGCTAACTCCATAGGAGCAGCAAGGCACATCAGATGAGATCCTTTCCAGTTTGTCCTGGGTGAGTATCCCTTCAGGCAGGAGAGGGCAATTTCTGTTGGTATCAGTAGCTAGCAATGTGTTTTTATTGGCTATAAGATTTTTCTTCAGATTGGTAGCAGAGGCTGTCACTCAGCACCACTCCGTGCATGCAAGCAGAGACATGTTTCCCTGTGGGGCCAGGTCATGTAAGTCATCTCTGTTTTTTTTTTCCATTTTGGCCTGCCACAGGGCGGAGGTCTGGCCATGTATGGCCTGCCACAGGGCAGAGTTCTGGTCATGCATGGCCTGCCACAGGGCAGAGATCTGGCCATATACATACCTGCCACAGAGCAGAGGTCTGGTCATGCATGGCCTTCCACAGGACAGAGGTCTGGTCATGCATGGCCTGCCATAGGGTAGAGGTCTGACCATGCGTAGCTTGCCACAGGGCAGAGGTCTGGTCATGCATGGCCTGCTAAAGGGCAGAGGTCTGGTTATGCATGGCCTGCCACAGGGCAGAGGTCTGGTTATGCATGGCCTGCTACAGGGCAGAGGTCTGGTTATGCTTGGCCTTGTAGGAGAGTAGTTTCTCCAGTGGCAATTGTTTAGTCCCACTCTAATGATAGCAGCCAGTGATGCAGTAGGAGGCACCAAGCCTCATGATCACAAGGACCCTGGTTGTGGACTCTGATTGTGTGGTTGAGATGGTGACATCATGTGGTGGCCTTGGTTGTGGACTTTGTGTGGCTGAGATGGTGACATCATGTGATAGTTCACTTTGTCAGCAATGCAAAGAGGCATTTAGACAGTAGTAAAAAGAGCAAGACAAGTTACTGTGAGGGAGGGATGTTCTCCTTCCACTGATTCAGCAATCAAGATTCTCTTTATCCAAGCAAGAGAAGCCACATGTCCTGGCCATTATGGGCTGGAGGAGGGGGTAGACATGATGGGAAGATGGCAAGCTCTCCACTGTAGAAGCTCTGCTACTGTCTGAGAGACCGATGGCCACAGAAAGGCCTCAGGTCTCATAGAGAGCTGGGCAAGCTGTATGAAGGAGACACTTCATTTACAGCGAGCTGTGATTCCTTGCTGGCAGGTGCCTCTGTGCTTCTGAAGAAGCTGAGTGAGAATCCGTGTGTTTCCCAGTCTTTCTTTAGGTAATTGGCTTTGTCCCCAGGTCAGGGGGAGGGTTGCTGAAATAGCTCCCCTACTTGCTCTGTTCATATGATTATTTCAAAAGTTTTACCAGGAAAGACATACTAATATGTACGAGTGAAGAGACATCAATACAAGATATAACAGGCAGTCTATATATAAGTAATTCCTAAATATTATCTCTCTAATACTGTGTGATTGTCATTTGCACTCTCTACCAAATGTTGCTGTTTTGCTTGCTGCTGTACATATTCTGTATATATTTTTGTAAATATTCTGTATATATTCTGTATTTGTATTTATACGTGAATCCTCCTGTCCCCAACACCCCCCAGGATGCATCTGGAATCGAGTGGTAGTCAGCTCAGTATGCCTTCCTGGTAAAACCTTTGAATAAATAAATTAAATTATATTATATACAATTGGAATGGGGTATTGTGGAGAAAAACATCCAAGAGTGTAGCAGTAGGGTTCAGTTAAGGTGCAGTGTGCATTAAATGTTTGTGAATGGAAGCTAAGGGGGGGCAGGAGAAGGGATGAGGTATAGGAAGGAAGTGTAAGAGTGGAACAGAGGCAGGATCAGATGCAGTTGCAGGAGTGAGATGAGAAATGTAAGAGGAACAAGGAAAGAGAGTATAGGGAACAAGCAGAACAGATAGGAAGTGGAGGAGAATATCAATGTTTTGGGAAACGATTGGAGAAGGCAGCCTGTGTAGCAAAGCATGACCTAGGCAGGGTGCCAGGGATTGAAAGACAGAGTTGTGAAGGGAGTAATGGGAAAAACGGGGGTGTGGATATGAATGGAGAGAGCCTAGCCAGTATTTGACTACAAAGGAGAAACATGAGCAAGGCACGTACCTGCGAGGGAGGGAGGGAGTGAGTGAGTGAGTTAGTGAGTGAGAGATATAAAGGTAGCAGTGATGGGTGAGGGGTGGGCAGTCTAGAGCAAAACGACAGAATGAGTGGAACAGAGAATCCAGTCTGGTCAGTGTGGACTTAGGAGCTGCACTGTAGACAGTGTCTCCATAGTCAAAAATTGGGAGAACCATTTTCTGGATAATGTCTCTATGAGCCTGCAGGGGGTGCAACCAGGGTTCCTGTACATGGCTCCTAGTATAGGGTGCAGTTTTTTTTTTTTTTTTTTGGGATGGTATCCACGTGACCAGAAATGTTGAGGTGCCAGTCTAGCCAGACCCTGAAGTACTTAAAGGAGGGTACATTGTCCCATCATTCCTATCCGCTGTCTCTTCCCTTATCGGTCCTTCTCCTCCTCCCATCTTCTGCTCATTGTTCATCCTCTGACTTGTTTCTTGGTGATCCAGATGGATCACCTTTTGTTATTGCCCCCTGTATACATCATAGTTGTGGAATTTATCTGCATTACTGTTTGTTTGTACATATAGCTTGACTGTGTAATATTGTTGTAGTTTAACCTGTATTCATTCACACTTGTGCTGTCCATACTGTTTGCTGATCATGCCAGTGTATTGTAACTGCTGTGTATTATCTTATCTTGTACTTGTTCCATCCAGGTCCACCTCAAAAATGAGCTTTGCTCAATCTTGACCGCTTGGTTAAATAGGGATTTTGATTGATTGATTGATTGTCAAGCGGTGTCCCATCAAGGGTGTGGAAGGGTGGGAGGGCAGCAAGCCGAGAGAGCTTCTTCTCAAGCCAAAGGTCATGGAGACCAATGTTTTTGATGTTGAGGGATAGTTGATTTGAATGGAACTAATGTTGGATGTTATCAAAGTCCATCTGGAGCTTGTCCAGCAAATCAGAGGAGGTAGAACCAGAGGCAAAAAAACTGTATCATCTGCTTACGTATGTATTGATACAGAGGTACAGGCAGTAGGGAGGTCATTCAGGAAAGTAGAGAAGAGTATAGGACCAAGGAGGGAATCTTGGTGGACACTGGTACTGATGGGGAGAGGAAGGAATACGGGATCACCATTCTAACTAACTTCTACCCTCAAGGTGGCAGCTGAACTGGTTGGTAACAGAGATAGAAAGCCCTGCTGCTTTAAGTTTGTTGAATAGTAGAGGGTGGGCAACAGTGTTGAACTTTGGCAAGTCAACAAAGATGGCAGAGGTGATAAGCCCCATGTCCATTCCTAAGAGAATGGAATCAGTAAGCCTAAGGAGGGAGTAGACAATGGAATGGGATTTAGGGAACCCAGACTGGAAAGGAATGAAAAAGGAGGTTGAGTCATGGAAGGGTGAAAGCTGAGAGAGTACAATGTGCTCCTGCATTTTATCAAGGATGCGAGGTAGGGAGAGAGGGCGGTATTTGCCAGTGGGGGGGTCAATATCTTTTGGGATGAGGAACAACAGTAGCATGTTTTCAGGTGTCAGGGACAGAGGCCAGGGAGAAGGAAAGGTTGAGGAGAGAGGTGATTATTTGAGCTATGGCTGGGAAAGAGTTTCAGCTCCTGGCACTTGCCTCACCCCTAGCATGGCTGAGGGTGAGGGCAGGCTGAGCCTGCATACATTGAGAGAGGGAGGGTATAAGTTTCTGGCACTCACCTAGTCCTTAGTGGTGGCTGGGGGTGAGGCAGACTGAGACTGCATGCATTTGTGGGGATAGTTTAAGTTCCTGGCACTTGCCTGACCCATAGCATTCTCTGAGTGTGAGACAGGCTGAGACTGCATGCATTTGGGGAGGGAGAGTTTCAGTTCCTAGCACTTGCCTGGCTCCTAGCATTGGCTGGGAATGAGACAGGCTAAGATTGCATGCATTGAGGAGGGAGGAAGGGAGGGTTTCAGTTCCTGGCACTTGCCTGGCCTCTAGCATTGGCTGTGGGTGAGGCAGGCTGAGACTGAATGCATTGGGGGAGGGAGGGTTTCAGTTCTCAGCACTCACCTGGCCCCTAGCATTGGCTGTGGGTGAGGTTGATTGAGACTGCATGAATTTGGGGGGAGGGAATAGTTTCAGTTCCTGGCTCCTGCCTGGCCCCTAGCATTCTCTGAGTGTGAGGCAGGCTGAGACTGCATGCATTGGGGAAGGAGAGTTTCAGTTCCCAGCACTCACCTGGCCCCTAGCATTGGCTTGAAGTTAGGCAGGCTAAGACTGCATGCAATAGGAAAGGGAGGGGTTTCAGTTTCCAGCACTTATCTGGCCCCTAGCATTGGCTGGGGGTCAGGCAGGCTGAGACTGCATGCATTGAGGGAGGGAGTGGTGGCTGCTGATTCACGTGCAGAAGTTTGCATGGAGACATCGAGGCAGCATTGCACACTGCTCCTCAAGGGAGAACACAAGAAAAATCCATGCCTTACTGTGCTGCTACTGACTCTGACTAACAGGAGTACTGCACCCTATCGAGCACCCAGACCATACCTCCTCAAGTGTGAACCTAAGTCCTGGTGGAAAGCCGAGAAGTGGCCCTGGGGCAGTCGGTGTCTGCAGGATGACTTGGACACTGTGAGAAAAACATGACCAACTGCACAAAAAGACAAAATGCTTGACGTGGGTAAATTCTAGATGCCCTACAGGGGGCATGCCTTAGACAACTAGTGTTGGAACCCACTCGAGGGGGAGCAATCTTAGACCTGGTTCTCTCAAATGGAGATGAAGAGAGGATCACAGATGTAGAAGTGGGTAGCCATCTGGGAACTAGCGACCATCGAACAGTATGGTTCACGATAAACACAGCAGTAGAGTCAAGCCATACAAAGGCAAAGGTACTGGACTGCAGGAGGGCACACTTTGCCAAAATGGGCGAGTGCCTACGGAATGCACTAGCAAATGGGCAGGAATGGGGGTGGAAGAACAATGGGTAATAATCAAAACTGCCATCACGGAGGCATCAAGCCTTTGTGTGAAGCAAATAAACAAAACAAAATGCTGTAAGAAACCACTATGGTTCTCAAAGGAGGTGGCAGGGAAGGTTAGGGAGAACAAGAAAGCATTCAGTAAGTACAGAGAATCACGGAAGGAGCAGGACAGAAAATTGTATCAGTTAAGGCAAAAGGAAGCAGGGAAGGCAGTCAGAACAGCAAAGGACCAAACTGAGGAAAAGACAGCCAACTCAGTTAAGAAGGGGGATAAAACCTTTTATAGGTACATCAGGGAGCGAAGAAAGACCAAGGGAGGGATAGTGAAGCTTAATAAAGGGGAAGGGGTGGTCAGAGGGTGACTGTGAAAAGGCAGAGATACTATACAAATATTTTTGCTTAGTATTCACAAATGAAGAGGGGGAGGTACCTAAACCAAACAATAGAAACACTCTGGATATGGGGGCTCATACCAGCCCATTCACAGAAGAAAGGGGTCTGAAATAACTCTTAAAACCTGAAGGTGGACAAAGCAATAGGGCCTGATGGGATTCATCCCAGGATTCTAAAAGAACTAAGGGTAGAACTAGTGACACCACTGACTACCCTCTTTAACAAATCATGGGAGGATGGGATGGTACCTGAGGACTAGAGGAGGACAGATGTTATTTCACTTCACAAAAGTGGGAGCAGGGCAGAAGCAGGAAACTATAGACCTGTAAGTTTAACCTCACTGATTGGGAAAATGATGGAATCACTTCTGAAGGAAAGAATTGTTGAGTACCTAGAGGCCAGAGGGGCACAGGACCCAAGGCAGCATGGATTCACAGTGGGAAGGTCATGTCAGATGAATCTAATTGATTTCTATGACTGGGTGACCAAAGTAGTAGATCAGGGAGGGGCTGTGGACATGAGCTACCTAGACTTTAGCAAGGCATCTGACACAGTCCTACACAAAAGATTAATATACAAGTAGGCCAGCCTGGGATTGGGTCCCAAGATGGTAACTTGGGTAAAGAATTGGCTGGAGAACAGGACACAGAGGGTAATGGTAAACTGAGTCCACTCTGAAGAAAGGGAGGTTACTAGTGGGGTACCACAGGGTTCAGTACTAGGACCAGTCCTCTTTAATGTCTTTATAAGCGACATTGCAGAGGGACTGGAAGGAAAAGTATGACTCTTTGCAGACGACACAAAGATCTGCAACAGAGTTGATACACAAGGTGAGGTGGAAAGGATGAGAAGGGACTTGTCAAGGTTGGAGGAATGGTCAGATGTATGGCAGCTTAGATTCAGTGCTAAGAAGTGCAAGTAATGCACCTGGGCACAAAACCCAGGGAAGAGTACACAATGGGGGTGAGATACTAACAACAACAAAATGGAAAGGGACCTGGGGGTAGTCATATCAGATGACCTAAAGGTGGGCAAGCAATGTGAGGGCAGTAAGGAGGATCGGGGATACTGGGATGCACAGGAGAGGCATCACCAGTAGAAAACAAAAAGTTGTTATCCCTCTGTACAGACAGCTGGTGAGACCCCATCTGGAGTACTGCATGCAGTTCTGGAGACCCAATCTCCACAAAGACATAGACAGGATGGAGGCAGTCCAGAGGAGGACAACTAAAATAGTGCAGGGTCTGCACCAGAAGACATGTGAAGAGAGACTTAAGGAGCTTAATAAGTGTAGCCTCGAGGAAAGGAGGGAGAGGGAGGACATGATAGAACGTTCAAGTACCTCAAGGGAATCAACAAAGTCCAAGAGGGTAGCACCTTTCAGAAAAAGAGGTGTGCAAGAACAAGGGGGCACAATTTGAAGATAGAGGGGTGACAGCTCAGAGGTAATGTGAGGAAGTATTTTTTCATGGAGAGGGTTGTGGATGCATGGAACAGCTTTCCTGAGGAGGATGTGGAGTCAAAAACAGTGGTGGAATTCAAGAATGCATGGGGCAGTCATAAGGCAATTCTAGGGGGTGGAGGTGGGAAGAAATAGGCTATTGGTTAACTCGGATCTGCAGCTCATCCATTAGATAGGGAAATGGGCAGACTGGGTGGGCCAAGCAGTCCTTATCTGCTGTCAAATTCTGTGTTTCTAGGTAAATTCAGAACAGGTGTGAGGAAGTATTTCTTCATGGAAAGGGTGGTGTATGCCTGGAATAGTCTTCGAACATAGATGGCAGGTGTGAATCTCCATGGAAAACGGTGAGGTGGGAGGGAGCCAGAGATCAAGTAGGATCTGTGATGACATAATAGGCAGAGAAATAAATCAGGCAAGCCATTCTCACCTGCCATTAAATTCTATATTCCTGTTTACTAAGGAGACACTGGAAGGTTTGATACCTATTCTTGGACCAGCAAGTGCCTTGTACAGAGATGGAATTCTACACAGGTTTTCAGGGTCTCGCATGTCTCTTCTTCAGGTGAATAATGCAACTGAGCAGCATAAGTGTATATATATATATATATGTATGTATGTGTGTGTGTGTGTGTGTGTGTGTGTGTGTATATATATATATATATATATATATATATATATATATATATTTTTTTTTTTTTTTTTTTTTTGGTTTGTTTGTTTTAGTTTTTGTTGACCAGAGGTGCACTAGAGAAATTCTGCGTATTTTCAGGCACGACTCGGGGAGGGGGATACAGATGAATGCCAACTGACCTTGAACCAGATATATGCTTGAAGCAATGTATAAAAATAACTGACGAGAATTACAGGAAGGGTAGAATGGTAGGCAGTGTGAAGCTTGGAAGTGAAGAAAGGAATACAGAGCAATAAAGCCGTGAAATAAGGCTGTATAAAGTACAGATTAATAAAAAATAGGATGTGTGAGAAGAACTAAAGGGGGTAGCAATTAGGAACGGTCCGTGTGAAGATGAAGGGATACTAGAAAGAGATAATAAAAAGGTGACCAGACAGGAATACAAATAAGAAAGACTAGAGATACAAGGGGCAGGATTCAGAAAACAGATGCGCCGGCACAAGTTAGAAATGTGCCGAAAGGCGATTCAGGCACAGGGAGGAATGGCTGGTACAAACTAGATGCCGTGCGCCAAAGACATGTAGAGGCCAATCATAATTACATGCGGGATGTACTGGGACGACCATGCATACACCGCATCCCTATCCACAGAGCAAAACCATGGAGCAGCAATGGAGCAACTCCAGCGCAAAGCCAGGATGCGCCATAAAAAGATAAGTACAAAAGAAGGAGACTTAAGTCCAGCACACCAGCAGGCCGTCAATGAAACAACAACAGTAGGACACACACAGAGGGGAAGTCATAATAGAGAGGGAGGCACAGACAGCAAGCCACACCACAGGGCTACAGCAACAGAGGGGATAAACCCAGCAGCAGTCGCCATTGCTGGTGCCCCAATGAGAAGGAGGCAGGGCGTCAGAAGTAACCGTAGGTGGCCGGCCCCACAGCGGTACCGTGCCTGGTTGTCCTTCGAGCAGCTGACAGAGGTGGAGACATTCGGGCAATACCACCTCAACAGGGCCATGCTGAGGCAACTATGTGAGCTGTGCCATGATGTGATGCAGGCACCCACTGCACGAGGACACACCATCACGGTGGAGACCAAGGTGACAACGGTCATGTGCCTGCTCACCACGGGAACATTCCAGAGAGCAACAGGGGACACCAGTGGCATATCACAGGCCTCAGCGTCCCGCCTCCTCACACAGTTCCTCACCGCACTGCTACCGCATGCTTTGGAATACATCAGATTCCCCAGCACACAGGCAGAGCAGACAAAAGCCATGCAGGGGTTCCACAGGGTGGCATGCATGCCAGGTGTCATAGGGGCCATCGACTGCACCCATGTGGCAATCCGCACACCACCTGGTGAGGAGGGCGTCACATACGTGAGTCGGAAGGGGTACTATTCAGTGAACTGCCAGGTGGTGTGTGATGCCACAGGACGCATCACCAATGTCTGCGCCACACATCCTGGGAGTGCACATGGTGCATACATATGGCACCAGTTGACACTCTGTGCAAGGTTCGAGGCTGGGGACATCCAAACTGGACACCTGTTAGATACATGTGACTGTGCGCCAGCAGCCAGGGGGTAACCATGCCCAGGACACCTGGGGCGGGCCGTGGGCGTGAGACCACAGGCTTGGGGGCACTGGGCCAGCAGGGATGTGGAACGGTGCTGGGGCAGCAGCAGGGTGGCATGGTCCCAATGTGCACCATAGGATGTACCGGGGCAGGGGAAGCAGGACTGCCAGGCATGCGGCAGCATGGGCGTGGGGCAGGACGGGGTGCACAACACAGGGCAAGATGGTGTCAGGTCACACACCACAGTGTAATACCGTTAACTAATGGAGACACATCTACCCCCACAGGTGATGCTGCAAACCCATTGTATCCCTGGCTCCTCACCCCCTTCCGATGACCCAGAACTGTGGCGGAGGAACGCTATAATAAGGCACACGCTGCAATGCGTGTCATCGTCGAGCGTGTCTTCAGCATGCTGAAGATGCGTTTCCGGTGCTTGTGTCGGTCAGATGGTGCCCTACAGTACAGCTCTGAGAAGGCCTGTGGCATATTCCTGGCCTGTTGTATGGTACACAACATGGCCCAAGACCATGGGATACCCACTGAGGCCGGTGAGGGCAACAGTTCCTTGGAAGAGGAGGGGGCAGGAAGGGCGCAGCAGGGGCACACCCCGGAGGAACATGGAGCTGACAACGGACACGGGCGCAGGGATTCAAGGCTGGTGGCCAGGGCACGGGCATACCGCAGCAGAGTGGTGGAGAAACACTTCGGGACACACAGGTGAGTATTCAGGTTGGTACATCTGCAGGTGTGGGCACCACAGTGTAGAGACAACATGGCAGGGGCAAGGCAGGCACCGTATGCCACACCGGGGCACACATGCGGGTGCATGCACACGGTGGGACACACACACACACACACACTGCATGCACCACACCAGAACCACACAGGACATGCCCACACCGCCATGGGTCAGTGTGCACTACGGCTGGCACATGGGCACTACAAGCACCGTAATGCACTCATCATACCCATGACACATGGCATGACTGCACACACACACACACACACACACACATACGTATACACACACACACACAGGTGCACAAGCACAGGTGACACAGGGTGTGCCAGGGCAACCATGTGGCTGGAGATCACCACGCTGAACGGCACTTGCACCACCTACAGGGCGGCCAGTGTGCATGACTATGCCACCGACCATCACAGGCCACTGGGCATGGACATCACAGGGCCGCCCCATGACCGTCACAGACACACGGGCGGCCTCTGCCACGGCCGCTGGTGATCATGGTGCCACCACCAGCCACAGGGGGTGTCCCCAGGGACCCCATAGGGGTGCTGCACTGAGACCGTGAATGGGTGCTCAGTGGGGTGGCTGAACCACGCCCCCCTGGCTGAGCCATGGTCAGTAGGGGTGGATGCCAGTGGCGACTGAGTCAGCAGCAGGGGGCCCTCCGGGTCCCATCGACGGGGTGCCCGGGATGTGCTCCTGGGCATCCGATTGGATGCACGCTGTCCACGGCGTGCTGTGGACACAGTCACTGCCTCTGCAGCAGCTGCGATCTGCTCCATGGCTGCGGTCATGCCCACCCGCATGAGGCGTGTCTCAGTCAGCATCTGAGCTCGCCACCCTGCCGTGGACTCATGCTCCTGGACCATGATGGCCCTGTGGCTCCAGAACTCTGCCCGGAGTGCCTCCTGACCGTCCACAGTTGCCCGCAACAGGTCAAGGTAGGCACCCATGTCATCGGCAGGTGATGCGGCATGTGAGTGGCGCTGCCGAACCGGGGAATGGGCAGCCTCACCAGGGCTATCCACAGGCAGTGTACGCACCCTATCAGGCTGTGCTGTGTGTGTATCATGGCTAGGCACAGTTACCTGCTGTCCATGCATGTCTTCCTGTGGTCCCACTGTAGCGGGTGCGTGCCCACTGGTGCCCTGCCTGGATGCCACTGATGCTGCCAGCACTGTGCTGGGCAGTGGTGCAGGGGGCACAGCACACACAGCCCCAGGCATATGTGCCACTGCTGCACCGGTGTCCAGCACAGTGGGGACGCTGTTGGCACCCAGGGTCCCATGCACAGGCGGCCCCGCACTGTGTGCACTGCAGTCGGCCATGGCAGTGGCGCTGCTGATGATGGAACATGCGTTCGTGCTAATGCCCTCACCCTGCATGCCACTGGCAAGCATGATGAGTGCATCCGCTATGTCCACCACATCCTCTGGGTCACCATCAGACAACCCAGCCAGGCCCCCCAACCATGTGATGTACCCACCTGCAGTACCGCCATCGCTGGTGGAGGGCTCTGCAGGGCCCTCCGCCACAGGTGCCGTGACCGGTGGTGTGTGGAGCATGGACATGACCACGTCACTGTCAATGGCCCCAAGAGGTGGGCCTGCACCATTGCCTATGGGGGCTGCGCTGTCAGCCACGGGCGCGCCATGGAGTCGCGATGGAGCTGTAGAAGACAGAAAGGGAGACGTGGTTAATGCACAGGATGCACATGGCACAATGCACAGTCAGCCACACACTACCAGGTACGCATGCCTGTCCATGGCGGATGCGGATAGGGTGCACAGCTACTCACCATGCTGCGACAGGCTGCCCCCTGTCTGGAAGCCACCCCCAGGGATGCCATGCACGAATGTCCCTGACACACTGGCGGCCAGGAGGGCCTCGTTGGGGCTCAGCGGTGCCACCGAGCCGGTCCACCGCCTGTCCGCCTCAGGGAGGCCTGGATACTGGCCACCCTCTCCTTGGCCCTCTGTCGCCCGTCATTCCAATGCTTCCTGCACTCCTGCACTGTGCGGTTTTATGATGCGACCGCATTCACATGCTGGGCCACCTCCTTCCAGCCTGCGGCATGCGCTGTCCTGCTGCCACCCCTGCCAGTGAGTACATCCAGGCATAGATGGCATGCCTTGATGAGTGCCCTCTCCTCATACCGTGTGAAGTTTGGTCGCCACCTTCCGGCGGCACCTGACTCCTCAGACATTCTATACACTGTGGGTAGAAGCAACCTTGTGTCAGACCCACCCAGGTGTACACACAGTCCCACACCAAGCTCCCACTGTCTGCAGACTCACCATGGTCTGTGGTGCCAGTGGCCTGTGGCGTGGTCCATGCGTAGGCTGCCTGGCACAGGTGGACCTGCACCATGGTGTGTGGTCCATGAGGGACGGTGCACATGCCACACATGGCACCCAGGACGCAGCAGGGGTATCATGTAGCCACCACAGGGTGTTTGACACCGACCCATCTGCCGTGTGTGTGTGTGTGTCCCAATACCCCTGCTGTGTGTGTCCCACCACCATGGTGCACCATCATACCGGGGTGCCACCACTGTGTTGGCTGCAGGGCAGAGGGGGACTGCCATGTGGTGGCATGCAGTGTTTGCACAGTGGCGGTGTGTGTGCTGGCAGTGATGACACTGTGCCTGCACAGGTGTTGCACTGTGCGGCTTACATACATGTGTCATGGCGCTGCATGCACCTCACAGTGCAGTCCAACCCCAGCCATCCGTACCATCCCTGTGTTCCTGTGTACTATGTGATGTCCTCTGTACACATTGCACTCCCCCCGCGGTGCACTGCCACAGCGCACTGCCATCCATCATGCTGTGCTGTGCTGTGTGTGCCCCAGTGACACGGTCCTCTGCTGTTGCCTCGGCAGGGACCTGTCCAGTGTTGCCCCGTGGATGCGTCCATGCGGTTGTACATCATATGTTGCTGTGGTGTCCACCTGATGGTGGTCTGGTCCCACATGTGGTGTACTGGGGCACCAACAGCTGTGCACACTCCGATGCAGGCACACCAGTGTGTGCTGTAGCCTGTGACTGTGGCAGTGTACTCACCCTGTAGACACTGACTCTTCTCAGTACCCTGGTCTCCGCCTGCTGAATTGGGAGTATTTATGGATCAGGGCATGCAAATGAGGCCTCAGCACCTGTTAATGAGATGCTAATCGGCTGAGATGCCCATGCATGGATGATGAGGCTGTTTGGGGCGCATTCTCTCTGAATTGCATAATTGCTCCCAGCTCATCTCACTTTGCACAGAGCATCTGTGTGATGCACCACTGACAGTACGGCGCATTGCCAGCGCATGCGTGGTCTGGGTGGTGCATCTGCATGGCTTTGGGTTGTCCACATGGCACATCCTCCACGCATGCGTTGTACGTGTTGTACGGTGCATATTCCATTATGCGCTGTTATGCCATTGTCCGGTGCACCGTAGCATGCTTGACGATCACGGTGCCGTGTACTGTATCGCGCAGCTTGTCCCACAATGCGCCGCCCAGGCTGCAATGTCTGTCCCTCCCCACAGATTGCGCACTATGCACTGTACACGTTACTGGCCTATGCCGTGCGCAACATGGCGCCGGCATGCACACGGCGCATGTGCGATCGTGTCCTTGCCGTGCGGTGCCATTGCATGGTGGTGTGCACATGCGCAGTTTCGTCGGCAGTGGCCAATAGTGCTTCACGTTCAGTGCGCGATGTGCTGCATGTGTATCATTGTTGCAAGTGGCGCATAACGGTCAGTGGGCAGCGCATTCCCTGATTGCACCTTGCCACTGTATGTACACAGTGTAGGATGCCTGGAGCTGGGAAAATGGTGCCTAGGGCCATGAACTGGTCACATTTGGAGCTGTTACACCTAGTGGCACAGGTCATGGCTGTGGAGGGCCACCTGTTTGGACAGGAGGACCTCCATGAGCCCAGGGCCAGGGTGTGGGCCACCATTGCTTCACGGATTGTGCAGCATACTGGCATGCCACGCACGGATGAGCAGTGCAGGCATCACTATGGCAACCTCCAGAGGCAGGACCCGGAGAGGCTGGCATGACTGCAGTGCTGTGTACACAGGAGGGTGCACTGCCATGGCCAGGTAGGTGTTCTCCAGCTGTATCCTTCTGTGGCATATGCTGTGTGTGTCTATCACTGCCCCCATGGTGCTCCTGTGCTGCTTTGCCCTGTTGCTGGGGGGGACGAGGATGGCTGTGTGCGCCTACCTACACTTGGTGCCTCGGACACTGGCATTGCTGTTTGCTGCATGGCCACGTGCCGGCAGGGTGGGGTGGCTGGGGACTTGCATCCTGCGCTGTGGCAGTGTTCACTCATAGTGCTGTGTGTTGTGTTTTGCAGGTCCTGGGGCCAGGCAATGTGCCGCGGACACTGCTGATTTGCATCATCACAGATACATGGGTGCCAGGCCTGGTGCCCCTCCAGGGGTGGGTGAGTACCGCTTTACATGGTTGCAGTCTTTCTGGTGTTGTGCGGGCTTTGGTGGGCAGGGTTGTTTTCCACATTCTGGTCCTCAGTGTGTGTGTTCCTTCTGTCGTTTTCTGTAGGTGTCCAAGATCGCCGTGCTGCACCAGGTGGTGATGGTGGTGGCACTGTGCCAGCGGATGTGGACCAGAGGATCCGTGTGGCCATCCAGGTGGCCTGCGCTCTCTTACTCTGACTGTTCAGTGCCTGTCAGCTGCCCTGCATGGGGTTGTGCTGCACCTTCTGGGCCACACCAGGGTGCTGCGTGGCAGAGCATGGCACTGCTCATGTCCCCCTGCCACCGACTGGGGCCTTCCTCTGTAAATAGTTGCCCTACCCTGTTCCCTGTTTCTGTCCCTTTTCCCGTCCTCCTACCTGTCCCTGCTCCCCCTCATCCCCATCTGTGGATGTCGTTGTTGATGTTGTTGTTGATGCTGTTCCTTTTCTGGCATTTGATCTGTACAGTTTCTATGGCCATTACACTTTACAAACATGTTTTACTCTACGCCTGTGTCCATGTGTCTGTTTGTGATGGCTCTGTGTTTGTTCTTCCTGCCCTGCTGTTTTGCTCCAGTTGTTCTGCTTGCTCCCCTGAGTGGCTGCAGGGCTGCCTGCCTGCCCTGGGGCATCTGCGGATGTGCTGTTGTGTCCTGTGGTGATTCACAGTGGCGTTGCGCTTGTTGCTTGGCACGGCACATCCCTTTGTGAATGCCACCGCCTGGACTCGGTGCATCTGACATGTGATGGAGCATCTGAGATGCGCCAGGCACATGTCCTTTGTGAATCCTGCTCAAGGTGTTTACAGTAGGCAGAAAGGGTAGATAGGTAGGAAATGATAAGAAATTAATGGAAGCTATGAAGAAACGAAGGAACACAACAAAGGCCTAGGGGCCCTATATTCACAGCCATCTGGATGGGCATGCAGAATGATGCGTGACACAAATAAATTGGGTTGGCTGGCTCTGTTGTCTTGCCATATTCAAACTGATTGCACAATCTGAACAGATTGCACAATCCATTTGAATATCGGACCCTGGATGTATGAAGCACAGCAGGGTTTGCCAAGTCCCAGACCATGAATCCAGGATGCGGGGCTGAGGAATACCTGTAGGAGAATGTGTAGTACATTCCTGTTGTGCTGCAGCCCTCATATGTGATATTCAGCCCAAACATGCAAAGGAGCACTGTTGGCATCCATTGCACAAAAGGGCTATTTGCATGTCCATAATGGGCTCATTTGCTTGGCTGTGCCTGGCAGAATGTTCAGGTCCAGCCTCCTCTCCAGCCCTGATCACTGAAAAAAGTAGAATCCTGTAGCCCCATTTCCATAGTATAGGGAGTCCCCGTCCCCAGCCCTGATCACCGTAACATAAAATCCCCTCCCCAATCACCCTGGTAGTCTAGTCTGACCCCCTGCCCTGATCATCATGAAATTAAACATCTACTCCAATCGTTGAGTAGTGAAGTGACCTCCCCTCCCCAGCCCCAATCATCATTAAATAAAACATCTGCCGATCACTGGGTAGTGAAGTGACCCCCCCCAGCCCTGATCATCATGAAATAAAACATCCACCCGATCACAGGGTAGTGAAGTGACCACCTCCTTCCCAGATAAGATCACAGATGTCAAACAAAAGCCGCTCCCCATTCTCTGGTAGTCATGTGCCCCCTACCCCTTCTACCACATTAGCCAGTGACCCACCACCCTCAACTCGACCGGAGACAGGACTAGCACAACCCACCTCACACTGCACTGGCCAGCCACTGACTACTGTACAGGAGTGCTGTACAGTATATTCACCCAGTGGGTGTGTACTATATACTGCACAGTGCTCCTGTACAGTTCAGTCAGTGGCTGGCACAATCCACTTCACACTGCACCGGCCAGCCACTGACTGAACTGTACAGGAGTGCTGTATAGTATATTCACCCAGTGGCTGTGTACTATATACTACACAGTGCTCCTGTACGGTTCAGTCAGTGGCTAGTACAGCCCACCTCACACTGCACCAGCCAGCTGCTGACTGAACTGTACAGGAATGCTGTGCAGTATATAGTACACACTCATAGTGAACATACTGTACAGCACTCCTGTACAGTTCAGTCAGCAGCTGGCTGGTGCAGTGAGGTGGACTGTACTAGTCACTGACTGAACTGTACAGGAGTGTTGTACAGTATATTCACCCAATGGGTTTGTACTGTATACTGCACAGCACTTCTGTATAGTTCAGTTGGTCGCTGGCCGGTGCAGTGTAAGGTGGGCTGTGCCAGTTAATGTCTCCGGTCAGGCTGGGGGAGTGAGTTGGTGGGTCACTAGCTAACAGAGTGGGGGGCGCATGACTACCAGGGAATAAGGAGTGGGGTTTTGTTTGACATCTGTGATTGGGGCTGGGGAGAGGGGTCACTTCACTACGGGGTGATCAGGGTGGATGTTTCATTTCATGATGATCGGGGTGGGGGGGCACACTAGACTACCAAGGTAATCAGGGAGGGAATTTTACAGCGATTGGGGCTGGTGAGGAGGGAATGTGTACCCAGCCCTGTACTGTGCACAGGGCACCAACCTGCCCCATGCATAGTTAAAGTAGGGTTTCATAAGCGTAACTATGCGCTGGCACAAGTGGCCATAGTTGCACTTTGTGGGGGTCTTAATATTGTGATGAGTGGCTTATGCATGGGACCCACATTTACATAGGTGTATCATAATATTGTGCCCAGTGGTGCATTGGTGGTCTTTGAATTTGGATGCGCCCTGATGACCCATGCAGGTCTGTAGATGCGTGGTGCATCCAGGGATGTGCCCCTCATCTCATCTGAATATGTGGGCCTAGATAAACAGAGTGTAAAGTTTGTATACACAGTAATGTGTGAGAAAAACTAATTAAGGGTTGGTGTAGTGTGTGAGCAGGACTGAAGCTGAAAAGATATGTATAGGAGAGGCAGGAAGAATGCTAGGAACAGGTATTTAGAAACAGAGCTGGCAGGAACACAGAAAAAAAAATTTGGGTAACAACAAAATAACAGTTTTTTTTTTTTTTTACTAATTATTTTACCAGGTGAGACACACTAAGCTGAAAGCTTGTTTGCAGGTGCAGATATGGGCAGATACATCAGAGAGGGAATGATCTGATCGGGAAAAATGGTGTCCTACTAGTGTGCTGCTAACCCAGTTTACTATTGTGTTTTTTTTTTTTTTTTTTTTTTGCCAGAAGACACACTAAGCTGAAAGTTTGTTTACAGGTGCAACCTGAGAGCACAAGGAAGTTAAGTGACTTGCTCAGGGTCACAGTATGCAAGTGGGGGCTGTGGGATTCAAACCCAGGTCTCCAGGTTTGCAGCTCAGAGCCTTAAACCGCTGCGCTATACTGCCTCCTGCATTTTGTTCAGTTATTTTGACCTGCTGGGAGTTATGGACTATTATGTTGGAGAGGTTGGGGGCTGCTTATAGACAATTACGGGTGGTTCAGGGAAGATGTCCTGAAGTATTTCATCTTCACTCAGCATCTTTAATAATTTACTGAAGGGGTTTTAGCGTAGGGCTGTGAGTGATGACTAGGGGTGTGCGATCAGTTTGGTCTTTTTGCCTGTATTCCAGCAGATTTTCTCATGGTATTTGTATTGCCCATTCAGTTTCTCTGTCTTGGGGAGTGGCCTTACAGGATGAGGGAATTCCAAAGTGGGGAGCACTGTCTGTCTCTTGTTCTCTTATCAGAGCAGATTCGATGGTATCAAACTGCTTGACTGTAGATTACAGATTTTTTTGTATGCCTAGGATGGAAGCCGGAATTATGCAGGTAGCATTGTCTGTCAGTGGGTTTTCTGTGTTTCATGTTTACTAAGCTGAGTCTACAAGTGATTTAAATGATGTTTGAATGTTGTGATTTAAAGGGCATATTGATAGGATGCAGGCATGGTTTCACCTGTACATTGTTTGTAATTTTCCCACTATCTCCCCGGTATGGTATTAATAAGTTTAGCTGTCTAACTACATGGGATTACAGAAGTGAAGTAGTGCACCTACATGATATGTACACTGGCCTCCCTTCATGAATGGGTTTAGTTGTCTAACTACAGGGGATTACAGAAGTGAAGTAATGCACCTACATGATAGGCACGCCGGTCTCCCTTCATGAATGGGTTTAGCTGTCTAACTACAGGGGATTACAGAAGTGAAGTAATGCACCTACATGATATGTATGCCGGTCTCCTTTCATGAATGGGTTTAGCTGTCTAACTACAGGGGATTACAGAAGTGAAGTAATGCACCTACATGATATGTATGCCAGTCTCCTTCATGAATGGGTTTAGCTGTCTAACTACAGGGGTTACAGAAGTGAAGTAATGTACCTACATGATATGTACACCAGTCTCCCTTCATGAATGGGTTTAGCTGCCTAATTACAGGGGATTACAGAAGTGAAGTAACGCACCTACATGATATGCACACCAGTCTCCCTTCATGAATGGGTTTAGCTGTGTAACTACAGGGGATTACAGAAGTGAAGTAATGTACCTACATGATATGTACACTGGTCTCCCTTCATGAAAGGGTTTAGCTGTCTTAACTATGGGGGGTTACAGAAGTGAAGTAATGCACCTACATGATATGCACACCAGTCTCTCTTCATGAATGGGTTTAGCTGTCTAACTACAGGGGGTTACAGAAGTGAAGTAATGCACCTACATGATATGTATGCCAGTCTCCTTCTTGAATGGGTTTAGCTGTGTAACTACAAGGGAATACTGAAATGAAGTAGTGCACCTACATGATATGCACGCTGGTCTCCCTTCATCAGGGTTCATTCTAGAACATTTTTGAACTGGGATAATGTCCCACAGGTCCCCAAAAATAGGGGCAAATCGAGAAAATCAGGGGACATGTCTCAAAATGAATGGGACAAACAATGAATTTAGTTTGTTTATTGTGTCAGTTAGAGTAGTAAGTTTGTTTTTAATCTTACAAGTTTTTCATTACTTAGCCAGTTCTGTTATTATTCAGTAGGCATTGCAGAGTTAGCAGCTGCTGTGCTATAATTGATCCTGCTGCTGTTTCCTAAAATTATACCTATGGCAGGCATTGATGAAGCAGATGGGAGAGGTGCAGCCTCCCTAATTGAGCCTGCTTCAGTTTCCAAAAATTATACCTATGCAGGCACTGATCTTGAGGTGGAAGGTACATTGGGGTGCAACTGCTGTGATTGTCAGATCATGCTGCTGTTTTAAAAAATTGTCAGTTTTTTTTCAGTTTTTTTATTAAGTTACTTGGAAATTATACCGTGCTACTGGTCTGGTAATCAAAATTGTTAGGTCTGTCTCACAGTATCATGTTTTGGATGCCATCAGAGTGAGTGACAATTATTTACATTTTTTTTTATCTTCCTATTTAGGTCCATTAATCACCCAGCAATTGCAGTCAGTGCAGATAAGAAGGAGAGAGAGGGGGAGCGAGCGAATGTCCTTCCCCATTAGAAAGGGTTGTCAAAAAATGATAATAAAACAAAAACTTTGATCTTGAGTCTATCTGTTATTTCTTGTCTTGTCTTTTCTTTGTATTTGTTTCCTGTCACAGATGAGATAGATTCTATTTATGCACCTGGTTGGGTGGGGGAGGGGTGGTGGTTATGTTTCCAAGTCCAGAAGGTTTAAGTCTTTTATGTGTCTCTGTCCTCCTACAAAGCATATATGTAGAACAGAAGACTTGTGTTAGTACTGAAATATACACCACCACCAAGCGCTGCCACACTTCTCTTTATAGTGTCAGACTAATTTCAGTTTAGTCAGATCAGCAGGAAGAAAACATTATCTCCTCAGGAAATGTATTTTGTCCTATCACAGGGTGGTCTCACAGTATCTACTGCAATACAGGATTTTAATATTTTTATATTTTGTTTTAGTTAAGAACTGTCAGTCTCAGGTTTAAGTCTGTTTCTCTCTCCCCAAAAGGAGGTACTATATTATAAAGCAGAAGCAAGCCTGTGTAGAAAGTACATTGAGGTACTAGACTAAAACCAGGCTTCTGGACTTGGGGGGAATCTAAAACTGTGAGAGTAAAAAACAAATAGTCATTCTGACTGGCTAATATTAGCTTTTCCTGCTGTTGTTCAATAATAATTACTGTACACACAAGTTGTGGTATTTATATAATAAAAAAAATATACATACCACAAATTGTGTGTACAGTAATTATTATTGAACAGCAGCAGGAAAAGTCAATATTAGCCAGTCAGTATGACTATTTTTTTTTACACTCACAGTTTTATATTTTTTTCCAAGTCCAGAAGCCTGGGTTTAGCCTAGCATCTTAATGCCTCTCCTCCTAAGGGAAACAGCAGAGAAGCCTCTGTTAGCAGAAACTAAATACAGGACCAGACACCACACTTATATGAAATTATTTCACAGCAGCAAGAGCAGTAAAATAAAAGTAGCTTGCCTCAGGAGTTCTATTTTGTGTCACATGGAGGGTCTCACTGTGTATATATGTTGTATAGATATTTTTTTTAATTCTTCACAGAAATGATCAAACAGTAAAATCCCCTTGCCTAGGTACACTCAAGCCTGCCTGTGTGCCTAGGGCAAACTGTCAGCCAGAGCATAAATGCAGAGAGGGGCTCCAGTGACTGTGGTCCTTTAAAAAGTGAAGTCAGAGCCCCTTCAAATTATTTTGCTGCAAACTATAGGTTTTTATGTGCGGCCAACTACTAAATTTTCATTTGTATATGAGGAATCACCGAAACAATTTGAGATTGTGCCAGTTCAAGTGTAAATTAACAAGAGATAGAGAGATGTTTTTTTTAAAGTAATTGGACAAGATAATCAGTAATGGCGACTGTCTCCAGTGAAAGCTCCCTCAGAAATGCATGTTACTGGACTTGCACATGTGGTTGTTCAACTGACTGTACCATGTGTTTTACAGATGGTACATGGTACAGGGAGGGCCGGGGGTATACTGGGATGTATAGGGAGAGGCATCAGCAGCAGAAAACAGGAAGTTGTTATCCCTCTGTACAGACAGTTGGTGAGACCCCATCTGGAATACTGTGTCCAGTTCTGGAGACCCCATCTCCGCAAGGACATAGACAGGATAGAGGCAGTCCAGAGGAGGGCAACTAAAATGGTGCAGGGTCTGCAAGAGAAGCCGTATGAGGAGAGACTAAAGGAGCTTAATATGTATACCCTTGAGGAAAGAAGGGAGAGGGGGGACATGATAGAAACTTTCAAGTACCTCAAGGAATCAACAAAGTCCAAGAGGGTAGCATCTTTCAGAAAAGAGACTTGCAAGAACAAGAGACACAATTTAAAGATAGAAGGAGGGCAGTTCAGGGCAATGTGAGGAAGTATTATTTCACAGAGAGGGTAGTGGATGCATTGAACAGCCTTCCTGAGGAAGTTGGGTCTAAAACTGTGGGAGAATTCAAGAATGCATGGGACAGACATAAGGCAATTCTTGTGGGGGACAGGAAGATATAGGCTGTTGGTTAACTAGGATCTGCAGCCTATCCTGTAGGTAGGGAAATGGGCAGACTAGATGGGCCTAGCGGTCCTTATCTGCCGTCAAAGTCTATGTTTCTATGTTTCTACACTGTTGTGCTGTGCAAGTGGAGTAACCAAGTCCATGCCAGAGTGAAATGTCCTCTGAGTACTGCAATATGCCCTCCACCCCTCCGGTGCCACTCTATCTGTTAACCCATCCCATGACCCACCTCATTGGCATAGAGCTGCTCAGACCCTCGAGTCCCTCCTCCTTCCTGTAGTCAGGCCGAAGAATGCCACTGCACTGATGCCCGATCATTCATGCAGCCTGCCACAGTATTCCCCTGAATACCAGAAGACTTCCATCGTGATCACCGAAGTAAGACAGATCACGGAAGTAAATGAAGACTGCCAAAGTCGGCACTGATAATGTGGCACACTGAGCACGTCAGCTGTCCAATCAGGGACCTACAAGTGGGGACAAAACTTAAAAATGCAGATCAATTCTGCAATCCCACGGCCAAAAACGAACCCTGCTTCATGAATGGGTTTAGCTGTCTAACTACAGGGGATTACAGAAGTGAAGTAATGCACCTACATGATATGCACGCCGGTCTCCCTTCATGAATGGGTTTAGCTGTCTAACTACAGGGGATTACAGAAGTGAAGTAATGCCCCTACATAATATGCATGCTGGTCTCCCTTCATGAATGGGTTTAGCTGTCTAACTACAGGGGGTTACAGAAGTGAAGTAATGCACCTACATGATATGCATGTCGGTCTCCCTTCATGAATGAGTTTAGCTGTCTAACTACAGGGGGATTACAGAAGTGAAGTAATGCACCTACATGATATGCACGCTGGTCTCCCTTCATGAATGGGTTTAGCTGTCTAACTACAGGGGATTACAGTAGTGAAGTAATGCACCTACATGATATGCATGCTGGTCTCCCTTCATGAATGGGTTTAGCTGTCTAACTACAGGGGATTACAGAAGTGAAGTAATGCACCTACATGATATGCACGCTGGTCTCCCTTCATGAATGGGTTTAGCTGTCTAACTACAGGGGATTACAGAAGTGAAGTAATGCACCTACATGATATGCACGCCAGTTTCTCTTCATGAATGGCAGGAAAGTTTCTTATCTCGTAGACAGCAAAAGAATGTAAAAGGCACTCTCTTATAGTTTTACATGCTAATTTTTTCTTTTCATTTATTTTTCATAAATATTATACACACATAATTAACTGTTTGTAAAATTTGAGAGTGGGAACTTTCATAACAGTATTTGTGAAATAATATTGCAGAAAAAACTCTGAACCATGGGAATGCGAATTTTGGAAGTACAATCATTACTAAAGGAACTAAAGCTGTGGAGTTGTAGAGATCCAAATACCCAGTGAGTCTGTGACTGTTTTCAGATTTCTCTAATGGGAGATGTTTGACATAAGGGGATACTTCTTTAAAAAGATGCAAATTGGCCCCACGGTGTAGCAATAACATGCCATATTAAGGTTTGGTAGTAGTGCGGGTGTTTTTAACTGTGCATGACGTGATCACTACTGAAAGCAATAATAAAATCCCGTAATAAGATTCCATAACACTGCAAGAGTTTTTAACTGTGCATGTTAATATATTTCTATGTTTCAGGAAACCGAAGGGAAGTAGACATCTTAACAGAGAGCAGTGAACATGGCAGCAACAAAAGAGCTAGAACTACTGAAAAATGAAGTTATGTGCCCCATCTGTGTGGATTATTTTAATGATCCTGTTGTTATAGATTGTGGGCACAACTTTTGCAGAGCCTGTATCATAAAGTACTGGGAGTACGTAGATGGAAATGTCTCCTGTGGTGAATGCTATGATGTGTTAGAGCAGAAGGGGCTCAGAGCAAACAGGAAACTTGCAGTGATAGTGGAAACTGTAAAACGTCTTACTGGAAATGAAGAGGAGCCAGAAAAGAGCGACACCTGTGACCAGCAGCAGCAACCACTGGGAAGGGTTTGTGAGGAACCAGATGAGCATAAACCTGTGTGTGAAGTCTGTGAAAAGTGTCCTATGCATGAGTGCTACAGTACTGTTGCCAAGATGGAGGCCCTAAGGGTAGCTAGAGAAAGAAAATGATTAACTTTTGAGTGAAGTGCTTTCTGACTAGTTTATGAAATCTGTTATCTAGAGGAGCATGGTCTTCAGGATAAGAGGCAGCATGGCTTCATGGGGGAGATTGTGTCAGATAAATCTGATTGACTTATTTGTGTCACTAACGCAGTAGACAGGGGTGAAGCAGCAGATATCTTCTGTCTTGATTTCAGCAACCCAGAGGGTGGTTGTGGGGGGAGAGTTATCTGGCACCAGAGAGGTAACTAGTGGGGTCTCAAATGGCTCGGTGCTAAGGCCAGTGTTGTTCAGTGTCTTCATCAGTGACATTGGGGATGGCATTCAGGTCAAAATGTGCCTATTCACAGATGACACCAAGCTCTGTGGGAGAGTGGACAGAGCTGAAAGGATACAGGACCTGTGGGAAGATATGGAAAGCTGGGAGGTGGTGCAGGATCTGGCAGCTTGGCTTCAATGCCAAGAAATGCAAATTTATGTATATTGGAGTCAAGAATCCCAGGACAGAGGACAACCTGGGTGGAGTCCAGGTATCTGCATTGGAGGAGGAGAAGGACCTGTGAGTAATGATCACTAGTGACCTAAAGCACTCCATGCAGTGCAAAAAAGCAGCAGCAAAGACAAACAAGATACTGAGATGCATAGCTAGCAGGATCAGTAGTAGGAGAGAGGAGGTTATACTGCCCTTTTACAGGTCACTGGTAAGGCCGTATCTAGAGCATGGAGTTCAGTATTGGTGCCCACACCTCAAAAAGGACATTAACCTGCTGAAGAAGGTCCAGAGGAGGGCTACAAAGATGAGAGCCAGTCAGCAGGGCAAGACATGAAGAGAGGTTGAGGGCAATGAACATGTACTCCCTGGAAGACAGAGAGAGAGAGAGAGAGGGGAGACATGATTAGGATCTTCAAGTATTTGAAATGTTAAATAAGATTGATAAGTAGAGTATCTTTAAGATGTGTGTGAGGTTTAGGAGGGAGGTCAGGAAGCACTTCTTCACGGAGAGGGTGGTGGACACTTGGGATGAGCTGCTGGAAGAGGTGATCTTGTTGAAAACAGTGGGCAGCTTTAAGAGAGGTTGGGATAGGCATGGGGAAGGTAAGGATCATGGGTAGAGAGGATGGGAGGAGAGGGGAGAGAGGGCAGGGACATTAGTTCAAGCTGTGGACCCTGCAATATGACTAAATTGATAGACCAAATGTCCTTCTTCTGCTGGCTTCTTCATATTAATCTTAACTTTAGCAGCACATATTTAAATAATTATGCTCAGTTTGCTGGGGTATGCAAAATACGTGATGAGGGTGGCTTGAGATTGAAACGCTAAGGCATATAACTCCCCATGTAAAACAGGTACGGAAAATACTGCAAGCTGATTGGCCCACAACCATGTATAGTACGACCACTACCAGCAGTAAAAAAAAAAAAAAAAAACTGATGCCCAAAATAGTGCTAAAAAAGTTGATATATCAACAGTACTACTGATATCTGTAGCATGCCACATCTAATTGTACTAATAAAAGATTTACTGTGGCTTTAAATTATCTGGCTACAAATGACATTGAGGGAAATAGCGAGCTAGAGATACAGGCAAGATTCAGGGAGCTTGCCAGGGTCTGTCGTGACATAGGATGCACAGTTTCCTTCTCAGAAATCCTGCCGGTGCCAAGGGCTAGTGGGGAACACAAAAGGAACATTAGGGAGATAAACCTATGGCTCAGGGAGTGGTGTGGGGTCAGAGGATATGGGTTGATGGGAGATTGGGGGGAGGCCTGGAAGGATAAGGAGCTGTATGCTAGAGATAGTTTCCATCTCAATTTGGAGGGGAGAGGAATCCTTAAGTTGAAAATAGAGGGGTTCATTGGTGAAAAGTGGGGTTTAAACTTGTGAAGGGGGGAAGGATGGGAGAAAAGGTTGTTGAGGGGGTGCCGATAAAGGAGGGACTCTGTCTCCACCCCCCTGTGGAGCTGGAGGAATGTGGGAAAAGGCCGACTGGTAAAGTGCAGACAGTCGGAAAACAGAATCCCCATGGGAACATGAGCAGGGGAAATGGAAGTATAGGGAAAGGGTGGAAGGTAGTCCTGCTAAATTCCAGGAGCTTGGGCAATAAAATGCCTGAGCTCCAGGTGATGCTAACTGAGGGAGCGGTGGGTGTGGCAGCGGTCACTGAGACCTGGGCCACTGCAGGACACGACTGCGACCTGAACATGGAGGGTTACACTATGTTCAGGAAGGACTGGGAGGGAAGGGGAGGAGGGGTAGCAATGATAGTCAAAAACTGCATTGGCATAGGAGGAGTAGAGGAGACGGAGGGAACCATGGAGGCGATTTGGGTCACTTTGATATCGGGGGGGCAAGAGAGTAAAAATAGGAGTGGTGTATAGACCCCCTGCACTGGTGGAGGAGCTGGAGGAGAGTCTGGTGGCAGATGTTGGGAGACACTGCAGACTGGGCAGGGGAAGGGTGGTGGTGTTGGGGGACTTAAACATGCCAGGAACAGACTGGGAGACTATGACATCCTCGGTGGCCAGGGAACAGAGGTTGTTGGATGTCTTTCAAGACGTGTTCCTAACTCAGCAGGTGGGGGGAACCGACCAGGGAGGCGCAGGTACTGGATGTGATCCTGGCAGACAGTGACCAGATTGGGGGCCTGGAGGTAAGGGACCCGTTGGTGGGGAGTGACCATGCCACGGTCTGGTTCTGCCTGGACCTAGGAGGGGTAGAAGACTGCACAAAGATGGAGGTAACTGACTTCGGGGGGGGGCGGATTTTAAGGAAATGGGAAGGATCCTTAAGGAGCATTTGGATGGGACTGGGTCAGACATGGATGCTGATAGTAGATGGGAAATCATCAGGAGAGGGGTGCAGGATGCTACCAGCACTGTGCAAGAGTAAGACGAAAATGCAGTAGGGCCCGAAAACCCTGCTGGTGGACCAGGGAGGTCCAGGAAGTGGTGCTGGGAAAGAAGGCAGCCTATAGGCAATTCAGGTGCTCAAGGAGTGAAAGGGATCGAGGGGAGTACGAGCTGATGGCTAGAAGGGCCACTAGGGTGGTGAGGGTGGCTAAGGCAAGGAAGGAGCAGAACCTGGCCAGGGAAATTAGGAGAGGAAACAAGGGGTTCTTTAGATACATTGGGGAAAAACGAAGGGTGAAGGGGCAGATTAGCAGGATTAAAACAAAAGAGATGGGCACAAGACCCAGGGGAGCAGGCTGAGGTACTAAATGAGTACTTCACCTCAGTTTTCACCAAGGAAAATGGCGGTGCTGCATCATACATGGGAGGAGACAGTGATACTGAGGAGGGGGGACCCTAACCGATCGGCGGGTCTGGGGAGAGGGGGAGGCATCACTGGCAGGAGTGGGGAAGGCTAAGCAGGGGAAGAGGTAGCAGAAGTGGAAATCACAGCAGAGAGAGTGAGGGAAGCCCTCAGGTCCCTTAAGATGGAGAAAGCATCGGGGCTGGATAAATTACATCCCAGAGTGCTGAAGGAACTTGCAGATATTCTGGCAAAAACCCTGGCAGTGCTTTTCATCATCTCTCTGAGGACAGGGTGGATGCCCCAGGACTGGAAGGTGGCGCATATAGTGCCTATCCACAAGGGGGGATCAAGGGAGGTGGCAAGGAACTACAGGCCTGTCAGCCTGACATCGGTGGTGTGCAAGGTGATGGAGGGCGTTGTCAAGGAGAGGCTGGGGGGGGCCTGGAAAATTCAAGGTGCCTGGACAATAGACAGCATGGATTTGTCCCAGGGAAATCGTGTCAGACAAACCTTGTGGAGTTCTATGACTAGGTGACGAGTGCCTTGGACCTGGGTAGACCAGTGGACATCCTCTTTCTAGACTTCAGCAAGGCATTTGACTCTGTTCCTCATGTGGGCCTGTTGGATAAGCTGGGAGAAATGGGGGTGGGGAACCAGATGATCAGATGGATAGGCAATTGGCTCCAGGACTGGACCCAGAGAGTCACAGTTTGCTGGATAGTCTCATCCCCAAGGAGGGTCATTAGTGGGGTCCCAAAGGGATCAGTCCTTGGGCCCCTCCTGTTCAACGCCTATGTCTCTGACATAAGGACAGGTATCAGAAATGAGTTGAGTCTCTTTGTGGATGACTCAAAACTGGGGGCAGTGGTGGATGGGGAGGAGGGGAGGGTGGCCCTACAGGGGGACCTGGAGGCTCTGGAAAGATGGTCTAGAAAGTGGAAGCTGAGGTCCAGTGCAGGGAAATGCAAGGTACTGCACCTGAGGGCCAGAAACCTGGGCCAAGTGTACACCCTGGGAGGGATGCTACAAGTCTTGATGGCTGAGAGGGACCTGGGGGTGGTGGTGGATGTCAAGATGAACAACTCTGAGACTTGTAGGAGGGCAGCAGCCAAGGCCAACAGGATGCTGGGATGCATCGCTGGGGGATCACTCCAGAAGGAGAAGTGATAGTCCCTCTGTATAACTGCTTGGTGAGGCCGCACCTCAAGTACTGCGTGCAGTTTTGGAGGCCATACTTAAGAGGACATTAAACTCCTGGAGAGGGTCCAGAGGAGGGCAACCAAAATGATTTGGGGCTTGGGGGACAGGACCTATGAGGAAAGGCTCGAAGAGCTAAATATGTACACATTGGAAGAGAGAAGGGACTGGGGGGACATGATAGAGGTCTTCAGGTACATGAAGGGGGTAAATAGGGGAGGAACAGTCAGGGTGCTTCGAAGGAAGGAGGAGGGGGCCACTAGAGGGCATGGGTGGAAGCTGGAGGAGGGAAGATTCAGGGGAGAAAGGAGGAGGTGCTCATTCACTGAGAGGGTGGTGGAGCCATGGAATATGCTGCCTAGGGGGCTGGTGGAGGAAGAGACGGTGGAGGGGTTCAGGAGGGGGTTGGACAGGTACAGGGGAAGGGTTCTGGAAGCAAAATCCAATGCAGCGAGAATATCCAGAACTGGGAAGGGAGAAGCCAGAGAAGGCGAGGGGGGCTGCAAGGTCAGCTTCCAGGGTGAGGGCTGACCAAACAAGCTGACGCGAAAGACCGTTAGGCCTATTCTGCTGGCATTTTAGTATGTTAGTACTTAAATGTTGCAGTGAACACTGTGATCCAGACCTACTCTAGAAGCGAGATGTGGTGTGAAATGTTAGGGCTGGTGATTTTACTCCTGGTGCTGTACAGTTTGTTGTTTTTAAGCTGGTTCACATGAGTGTTTGCTCTAGTGCAGCCAAGCAAGTCATTCCATCAGCCGGTTCAGAAATGCTGAATGACCACTGTTCAGACGGCACCATTGTGCACATTGTACACCAGTGTTGAAGGTCTACATTCAAGTTCCAGCATGGTCACTGTTGTTCAGAAATGCTGAATGATCACTATTCAGATGGTACCATTGTGCACATTGTACACCGATGTTGAAGGTCCACATTCAACGTCCGGCGTGGTCATTGTTGTGCCGGTTGCAAGCCGGGGGGGAGGTGGAGAGATGTCTACGTATGTCACATCCTTTCAAGGTGTAAATAGGAAGTGGGAGATTACAACTTTAATCACTGTTTCACAGTGATTGCCACATGTTTGTTCGGTGTTTGTTAGGCCTGAAGTAGTACCCCACACCCTCCGGTACAGCCCGATCAGTCTATGTCCAGTGGTGTTTCATTCACCTTTTTCAGATTGTTTACCACCAAAGTCGCAGAATAAGAAGAATAAGAAGAATTAATTCTTGTGACCATCTGATTTCCTCCTGCAACAAACAAGCCCTCTGCCAAAGCCTCCGATCATCACAACAGCTAAGGACTTACATTTCAATCAACCGATCCTTGCTGAGTCATCAAAAAGCAACACACACACATATATATATATATATATATATATATATATTACACTGTATATTTCAGTTTCAGTGTTGTTAGTACCTGTGACAGGGAGCTCCTGCCACTCTTGAGGACCAACATTTTCTTAAATCTGTTGCAACAGTTCTTCTATTTCTTAGCCTAATCTATCCGTTACAATTTCTAGTCCATAAGGTTGGCCACCTATGGGCATCCCCTTCCCTTTATTGACTATGCCATAGTGTCCTCTTTAATTTTCCTTCTGCCTCTCAGGTCGTTGTACAGGGAGGTTATTGTTGTGAATTGATATGAAACAGGCTGTGTTTCTTGTTGGATTTAGTATACAATGGCACTATGTCAAAAACTATTTTAATGTATATACCTTATGTGTATAAAACCTGTACATGTTGAAAATACCATTGCACTAGGTGTTTTTGATAAAGGTAGAAAGTACTGGGTGACTGTATTATAGAAATTAAGTTAGTTGTGCTACTTAAAATGCATGTAAATTGCTATATGTTGGACAAGTCTGAAACGCAGGGTTTGACAAACTGGATAGCCCAACATCCCGGACTATCAGATTTTTAAGTGGGACAAGCATTTTTGAAGTCCTAACTAGCCCATGGACAAGTACTGCCAGAGCTTAAAAAAATACCTGGTGCAGGGGTGCACTGTTCTCTTGTTTTGCCAGCAGGGTGCGTCGAGTCCAAGTCACCAACAAGAGTCCATCATGTGACCTACTGGAGTGCTGGGCAGGTGATCAGGCACATTGCTGATGTTTGTCATTGTGTAGGGAGGAAACGTGAGCCTTTTGGCAGAAGAGCCGCCAGAGAATACTCAGCACCACAAGGAGGAGCTGGAATAGGGGCAAACTGGTGAGTAACTGGCAGGTCATACAGCAAATGATATGATCTGCCAGTACAGAGGACCAGAATCCTATTGGCTATGTGTGGTGAGTTGGGGGTTTGACAGATTGTTCTGTTCTCTGACCTTGGCACACAACGGCACTTGCAGTCTGACTCTTAGAGAGAGAGGATCACTCAGTGTGAAGTGCACTGCGTAATCGTAGAAGCAAATTGCTGAATTTAGCTGACAGTGACAACTCACTGATGCTGAGCAAGCAGCATTTGGTTTTCAGCACTAATTGGGGACTGAGGAGAAATAAATAATTATAAAGGAGAGAGAGGGAGGGTGTTGGTGATTGCATGGTGGTGAGGGAAGGACAGGAAGCAGTCAGGACTCAGGCCCACAGCAGGGACTTGACTCAGTACCATACCAGATGTCACGAGGAGTCTCAGGAGACCTTACTGATCACTGTTGTTTTGGTGTGCTCTGCTACCATTGTGATCCTAAAAAAAACTCAAATAACTTAAAATTTAATAACAGTTTGTGTAGAGGGGGCAGGCGTGGGATTGTTTTGTACTGCAGGCAGAAGACATAAATGTGTGAGCCTTGTGATGGTGAGGGAAAGGGAAATCAATAATTCTGAATCTGCAGAAAATACCAACCAGAATAATGGGTAAAAAAGTTGAAAATTAAGAAAAAAAGAAAACTAACTGAAGAGTGACTAGTACTACTGTGTACAAAGACTTTAAGTGCGAACTACTTACTGATTAAGAGGAGAAGGACAGAGGGTTGGGGTTTGGTTCTGTGACCACTGCCTCAAAATAGTGAAGGAAGAAAGAAGTGAGCAAAACAAAAATGGCAGTGAGAGTGCCTTTTTGGTTCCCCTGGTAGTGAGAGTGCTCGGGGATTGAATGATAAATTAAAAAGTAAAAAGTTCTTGGGCTCAGTAAGTGAGAGTGCCTGTGCACTACTGACCTCCATAGGCTTTGAGAGGGCCTTTGGTGGCTGAAGAATTGTTTTTATTTTTATATTTTTCATCATAAATTTCATATTTTTGGACTTAAGTTACAGTAACAACTTTGTTTGAATTTGATTATATTTTTTTCTTTTGTGAGGGTAGGTGATTGTGGGGTATTTATTTGATTTTATAGTTTTGAAATAGTTGATTATTGTGTGTCTGGGTTTGGATTTGCGCTAAATTTGTAGCTCGGAATTGTTTATTTATTGGGATTTGGTTAGCGCAGCAAATATGTGTTGGGATGGTATTAGGACAGTCGGGTTTTACTCCCCCTTCAGGCTCAGAGACCTCAGTCCATTCTTTTGTCCTCCCCTGTCACCAGAGGTGTATTGACGGTGTAGGGCTCTGGGGATTACTAGGAAAAAGGGGAGGACAAGGGTTGGGCCTGGAGAGGGATCAGAAAGGAGTGGGCAGATAGGGATAGTGGGGACAAGGAGACACCCTGGGGTGAAATGGGTCCAGGAAAGGGGTTCTCCCTGGCTGGTTCCCATACCCAGGGGTTCTGCTGGTAGTCAGCAGGTAGCACGGTCATCCTCGGATGCTCATCGTACTCGGGTGGTGTTATGCAACGCCAGGTCTATTAAAAACAAGACCACTATTATAGCGGATTTGTTTGAACATCAGACCTGGCGTGCATCATGAAGACCTGCTGGATGAAAATGTTGCTCAGTTTTGCTTCAGCAATTCCAGCCGGGTACTTGGTGATACACCGCCCTAGGATGGATCGTAGGGACGGGGGTGCTGTCATTTGTTTTAAATCAGAACCGGGCCTAGTGGAAGTACCAGTGGGAACTACCAATTCCTTTGAATGCATCATGGCTGAGGGTGTGGGGCACAGGATTCTTCTCGTTTACCATCCACCAGGTGATGGGAATGTTTTCCTGCAGGAAGTCGCAGACTTCATTGTCGATCTGACATTGGGATCCCCCGGATGGTTGGTTCTTGGGGATTTCAGTGCCTGGGTCGACAGTGAACTCTCGCAGTTTGGTCAAGACTTCTGCCAGTTAATGACTTCACTGGGCTTCACACAGGTTATTTCCTCCCCGACCCATATTGGTGGTCATTCGTTGGACTTGGTGTTCCTACTGGGGATGGAGATGTCCGATCTGGTGGTGGAACCAGTCAGATGGTCTGACCATTATTCCATTGTGTTCAGTTTTGGGGCCACCCCTAGTAGGCCAGCCCCTATGGAGATGGTCCGGTACCGCCCTTTGAGGGTATTTCCCCAGATGGCCTGATGGCGTTGCTGGACCTATCAGGTTTACAGAGTGATTGAATGGACCCAGGGGACTTGGTACTTGCCTGTAATAAGGTGGTAACAGGGGCCCTGGATTCCATTGCTCCTGTTCATGTTCATCCTCTCACTCTTCGCCCTAGGTCTCCTTGGTTTGATGAGACCCTAAGGGAGTTGAGGAGAGTTGGATGAAGATTAGAGAGACGCTGGTGGAGGTCGGGCCTGGATTGTGACAGACTTAGTTTGATGGACCATTACATGGTCTATCAATCAACAATCTCTCCTAAGAAGGCAGAATTCCTGTCCAGAGAGATTGCTGCTGCACAGAATAGACCAGCTCAGCTTTTCCGGACTGTGGACAAATTGTGCAATCCAATCTGTCTTCAGCCCAGAAGAGCCTTTTCTCAAGAATGGTGTGAGGAACTTGCTCAGTTCTTTGCAGATAAGGTTGCCACAATCAGGTCCGATGTCCGCTTGACTCTCTCTAGTGGGAGATGTGATGGTCGACAGGAGATGTCGGACACCCGTTTTGTGTGGTCCGACTTCAGCCTTACCACAATCAATGACATTGTGATGGTATCATAGGTGATTTCAGAGCAAAGAAGACTTACGTCCATTGTGCTCGCTTGTTAATTCTAATTTTGAAACCCCCCTATTTTATTTGCTTTCCAATACTTATCCAGTTTCTTCTTGAACTCAACTGTCATCTTACTTGTGACTACTTCCTCAGGTAGTTTATTCCATACTGGAATAATTCGAACACTAAACCAGTGCCTTCTTTTCGTGGTCTTAAAATTATGCCCCTTAACTTGCCATGAATGTGACCTAGTGTCATATCGCTGTTCCCTCAGGGTAAGTCCCAATTTGACCCTTAGCTTTGCATCTTTAAGTGCATTATACACCATACACATATCCTCTCAGGCCTATATTCCAAGTGAACATCCCAATTCCTCAATCGATCCCCATAGTCCTGGTCCTAACATCCGCTACTAACCTGGTAGCCCTCCTCTGAGCCCTCTCCAATCTTCCTATGTCCAACCTGTAACCAGGTGACCAGAACTGTGCACAATACTCCAGCTGCGGCCTCACCAGTGCACCGAAGAGAGGCACAATCACTTCCCTCTTCCTACTCTTTATATGTTTCTTGATATTTATAAGAGTACTACTTGCAGATTTTATAACCTGACTGCAATGCTGGTGGAACTTGAAATCACTTGTCACTTTAACCCCCAAATCTCTTTCCTCCTCTACTTTGCTCAATTTCTGTCCATTTAAGAAGTAGTCAGCTTGATTATTTTTATTCCCAAAGTCCATCACCACACATTTGTCAGTGTTAAAGGATAACTTCTTATCCCTTGCCCAGCTTTCCATTTTGAGTAAGGCATTTTGCAACTTTGTCACATCCTCACCATTTCTGATAGTAAAGCCAATTCTAGTGTCGTCTGCAAATTTGGTTTCCCAAACATCCTGTCCTCCAGATAATGAGTGTATATAGATATTAAACAAGCAGGGCCCAGAACAGATCACTGGGGAACTCCACTCTCCACTCCCAACCAATCAGAGTAAACTCCTTTAAATAGACCTCTGCTTTCTCTCACTCAGCCATGCCTTAACCCAAGTTGTAATATACCCCGGTATTTTATGTTCAATCAGAGCATCAATCAATTCATCATGTGGGACCTTGTCAAACGCCTTAGAGAAATCCAAGAACACCACATCCACAGAGACACCTTCGTCCAATGCTCTACTCACATGCTCATAAAACTCCAAGAGATTAGTTTGGCATGATAACCCCTTTTTAAAACCATGCTGAACATCGTCACAATCCCCTACTGAATCCTGAAACTCCACCATTTGATCCTTTACAACAGATTCCAACATTTTCCCCAGTATAGTAGTCAAGCTGACAGGCCTATAGTTGCCACCTCCTTCTAGATCACTTTTTATAAATAGGGATCACATTTATCTTTCACCAAACCTCAATCACCTCCCGTTATCCAAGATTTCTGAAACAGTGATGTTATAGGTCCTGCCAATTCTGTTGCCATTTCCCTTAGGACCCTAGGATGGATTCCATCTGGTCCTTGAGATTTATTCGGGTCCAGGTGCTTTAGTCTATCCTCAATATCGTTTTTGTTTTAAAATGATTTTATAATCCTTTTTAGTCAGATGATCTCTAATATTTTTAGACTTATTATTAAATACTGATGAGAAATAAGTATTGAAAAGCCCTGCCATAGTTTGGCTATCCTCAACTAATATACCATCCTGATCCTTAATGGGCCCCACTGAAGTTTGACATCCCTTTGTTATTGATATATGTGTAAAAGGATTTATGGTTATCTTTCACTTTTGTAACCAGGTTTAGTTCATGTTTTGAGTTGCCTGTTTTATGGCACTTTTAGTTTCTTTTAATAATTTTTTATACAAGGTCCAATTTTTTGCACACTCACTTTTCCTGGCTTTTATATAAGCTCTTTTTTTTCCTTTTGATCAATTTGCTAATTTTGGGAGATAACCACATGGGAATTTTCCTAAAGCATTGTATTCTTTCTTAATGGGACATACTTATCAATTAAATCCATAATTTTATTCTCCAAACTATCCCAGTTTTCCACTAATGATCTATTTTCAAAAACCTTTTTCCATCCCCAATTCGAGAGTTCTGTTCTCATATCATTAAATTTAGTCTTATTAAAATTTCGAACCATGGTTAAGCCAAAAATGTTTGAACAGACACTGCTTAAATCAAAATTTATCACACAGTGATCACTTGAGCCAAGTGGTGATGAAGTACTACAATTCTTTATTTGGTCTCCCATATTGCTTAACACAAGGTCTAATATTTTATCCCCTCTAGTGTTATTTCCTATATACTGATCAAATCCAGCTAATAAAAAGGAATCCATATACTTTAGCTCGTAGGATGTCTCCCCTGTTTGCCTAATCCAATTAATACCGGAAAGGTTAAAATCTCCTAAAAGTATAACATTTTCTGTAATCTCTAAGGAGTCCAAAAATTTTAGCACTGCCTCATCATCTTGGGTAGAAATTGAAGGAAGTCGATAAATTACCCCAATTTTAATATTAGGTCCCTTAGCTGGCAATACCCTAATCCACACATGCTCTATGCCTGGTATTTTGGGGACTTCAATAGCTACTGATTTTACTTTGTTGGATACATACAGTGCGACACCACCACCCTTTTTATCCTCCCTATCCATATGATATAGATCATGTCCCTGTATGTGATGGCCCCAGGGTGTAAGTGGATGTCCACCAAGTCTCTGTTATGGCACATATCTGGATGTTGTCAGTATTTAGTAAAAGAGGTTAATTCCTCAAATTTGTTTGTAAGACTCCTGGCATTTAGAGAGGCATTTCCAGTCCTGAGAGCCCTTAGAGTTCTCATGTGAAGTTGAATTCTTCAATATGTCCTAAAGTTTGATGGCTGCCCCTACCCCTTCATACTTAGTTTAAAAGTTAACCACTTGATTTTGGATTTCCTTAGCTAATATTCTAGACCCATGTTTGTTTTAATGTAGTCCGTCTTTCCCAAATAACCATAGGTCCCTGAAGGTGTTCCAGTGTTCGATAAAGACAAAACCTTCCCTATGGCACCACCTTTTCAACCACCCGTTCAGCTGTATAATGTCCCTTTGTTTGTTCACCCCCTCACGAGGTATGGGCAAGATCTCTGATATTAGGATACAGGATCCATGTAACCTTAGGTTTTCCCCAGTGGCCTCACGATCCCTTTGGATTTCTAATAATGCCCTTTTTCCAACATAATTTGTACTTACATGCAGTACCGTGACTGGATTTTTAGTATTTTCCAACAGTCCTGGTAGCATTTACAAACATCCCTATCCCTGCTCCTGGTAGGGTACTAACAGTAGTTGACTCATTCCTACCCTGGCATATTATCCTATCGATATTTCTAATCATGGAATCACCGATAACCAAAAGGTCTTTTTTGTTATTTGATTTCCTTGCCCTTCCTGCTTATTATGCCCAGTCAGGACCACATGACCTTCCTTACAGTCACTAATAATTGAAACCCTTTAGTAGTGTCATCTTGGTCTAGCTCTGTATTAAGAACACTATATTTATTTTTCAGCTGAATCTGACCATGACCACCAATATTTCTCCTTCCCTTTTTAATGCCCTTTTCCACTCTACACCAATCATCATTAGAGTCAAAACAACTTGTTGCTGCCTGTATTGTGTCATTTCTTTCTATGTTAACAGCCCCTACTAGCTAAGAATGATCCTGCTGTTCAGCACAGTCATCTAGAGCCGAGTCTATAAATTTTTCCAGTGAAGAAATCTCTAATTGGAGTTTGATTCTATTTTGCAATGATTTGATTTCTTGCTTCATAATGTCAATTAAGTAAGCATTTGTCACAGATAAAAGAATCAACCTTTTCCCCTCCTCATACATTTTACAAGTAATACAAGCGTTCAGAGAAATGATAATCCTATCTTGCTTGGCCATTATAATCTCCTTAATTACACAACAGGAATAGCTACACAACAATGTTACTTATGTCCCTTATATATTTAGTTATCTGGCTCGACAAGGGTTTCTGGCAACCATGAGCTTAGAGACCGGGCAGACTATGAGGGTAACCCACCCTTAAAGATTGGGTTAAAGATGGTCATCCAGTTATTGTGTCCGACCAACTGTGGTTTGGACCCGGCCCTATCGTCTCCTAGTGGGCTGTGTAGCTAAAACCGGCCTGGCCCTGGCAGAGATAGTTTTGAGGTCTTTGGAGAGGTTTTCCAAATCCTCTGAAGGAGGCTGGTTCAGCCCTTCTTAGAAGCCCTCCTTGGACCCGAATTATCTGGCTAACTACAGACCCGTCTCTAACCTGCCCTTTGTGGGAAAGGTTATCGAGAAGATGAGTCACGTCGCAGTTGGATGATCATTTAACCAGCCACAATGTCTATGATTCTCTCAAGTCCAGATTTAGGAAGAGACATAGTACCGAGACAGCTCTGGTCCGGGTACTAAATGATCTCCTAATAGCGAGAGATCGAAGGACCTGTTCTATCTTGGTCCTTCTTGATCTCTCTGTGACATTTTGACACAGTGGACCATGGTGTGCTGTTGGAGTGCCTGCGGTTTATCTGTGGGCTGTCTGGTACAGTCCTCAGTTGGTTTTGATCCTTCCTTGAGGGTAGGAGTCAGAGGGTGGTGTCTGGGATTTTTTCCTCTACATCATTCCCCCATCCTGTGGGGTGCTGCAGGCTCCATTTTGGCACCCATGTTGTTTGCAGTGTATATGCTGCCACTGGGAGCGATCATTAGGCAGTACAGTTTGAGTTTTCACTGCTATGCAGATGATACTCAACTGTACATGTCCTTATACCTGGCCAAGATGCTGCCTTTTCGGTTTTAACAACTGTCTTGCCAAAATCCAGGACTGGATGAATGTTAGTTGGCTGCGGTTGAATCCAGAAAAATGGAGGTGTTGGTCATGGACCCAGGTGCCGAGAGGTGGGCTTGTTGGCGGATCTCCTCAGGATTATGGCTCGGGGTGTCCAGCTAACTACCTCAGACCAGGTGCAGAATTCATGCTGTATTTGATAGCTGTTTAACACTTAAATCACAGGTGTCGGCAGTTGTCAAAGCCTCTTTTTACCACCTGAGGAACATTGCCCGGGTGAAGCACCTGGTTCCTCCTGACGATCTTCCTACTCTGGTCCACGCCTTCGTTACCTCCCGTCTTGACTGCTGCAATTCCCTTTATCTTGGGCTACCAGGGGTTGATATTCGCCGCTTAGAGCTAGTGCAGAATGCGGCAGCCAGGCTATTGACTGGTTCCTCTAGGTCCAGTCATATAACACCTGTGCTCTGCAGACTGCATTGGCTGCCAATATACTGGCATATCACCTTCAGGGTCAGTTTGCTGACCTATAAGGCCCTACATGATCAGGGACCTGGCTACCTGAAAGATCTCCTTCATCCCTACTGTCCCTCCTGCTGTCTCCGATCCACTGACGAGGGATTTCTAGAGATTCCCAGGTCCATTTGAAGACCTCCAGGGCCAGATCTTTTAGCTTTATGGCCCCAACCCTGTGGAATTCTCTACCTTGTCAGGTACGAGACTGCCCGACCGTCCAAACTTTTAAGGGAGCACTTAAAACATATCTTTTTAAACATACGTACAATGATTTTTAAATGTTTATTTATTTATTTTATTTATTTCAATTCTAGGATTACAATTACCTTTGAGCCCAGGACTCGTTTACAAAGGTTCCACGTCAAGACATAGGTATCATAAATGTTATTAGGTTTGGATAAATTTTATTGTTTTAGTAATACTGTTTTTATTATGTATGCAGTTGACACACTCATTGCCAGGAGTATTTCCACTAACTCTAGAATGTGAGCAATCCGGGGCAGTTTTCCTTTCAGCAATCTTGTAAAAACCTACAGATACAGTTTATCAACTGCAGATTTCAGCAGTACCTTAAATTCAGCATATTCTGATCTAATATTTGACTGCTGTTCTTCTGTGAAAAAATTAAAGTATGCTGCTAAATTAGCCCTAATATATTTAAACTCCACAAGTTGTTCTCTGGGTAGATCAAACTGTTTAAAAATCTAGACATGTGAACCATTTCAGAGCACCTCTGAAAAATGTTGAAATCTTGCATCAATGTAACCTATTGCTGCATCTACTAAAGTATGCAGTTGTGTATCTGTCCCAAAATTTATTTCAAGGCAGTTGCCTCTAAATGTAAAGAAACAGTCTTCTCAACTCCTTCTTTGAAATTACAACGTCCATGCATCTGTCCTGATGTTTGTAATGATCCAGGAAAATCATCATGTATTTCCCTGGTTTAGATTTCAGTTCCATTAGCTGGAGGAGGCAGGTCTCTATGAGATGTGGTACTTCAAGAATTATTAAGTCATCTCTCTGAAACTGCAGTGACATTTTTAAGTATGGGGAAAAAATCTTGCAGGATATAAAGAGATTTGACAAAGTGTACAGACTGTACCTCTCTTAACAGCACCTTTGCTTTTGACCCATCAGCACCAGCTGCAGTTTGTTCAAGTGCCGAGCAACTGTAGGTAGGTTCACCTGGACTGCCTGTATTGAACGTGATCTGCTGACCAGCCATCTCACCTGTTTAACCGCACCGAAGTGTGCCAGATCAGTATCTATCACTTGTGCAATTTCTTGTAGCTCTCTCATCTTTTTGGACTATAGTGGTAGAATTTAAATACCCTTTGGAGTATTTTCAAGCTTTGATATGAAGGGGTTTGTTTTGATCATATCAAGAACTGCCAGCTCCAACTTATGTGCTATGCAGTGCATGGCAATGATGTGAGGACAGTTCCCATAACTTTGAGATGGCTCCACCCCTTTTAACCCAGCATTACACTTGCTCCCATCAAAATTGGCAGAAATCAGAAGAGGCCCCAGATTGCTCACATTCCATAAGTCAGTGATAGGAAGATGCAGTGAATCTAATGCAGTTCTTGCATTAAAGACACCCTCTGCATGTGAGGCTTTCAGTGGTACAGCCTGGATCAAGTATGTACATACATCTTTTGTGTTAGGATTTAAAAAGTGCTGGAAGACATTTTCCCATTCAATTATAGCAGCATTGGTGCTGCCGTCAGCAAGAATGGTAACATATTCAGCATTTTTAAGAGTCTGCATCTGAGTCTTGGATAGAACAGCAGATATAGCTTTGCAAAGTCCTGGCTCACTTATCATTGGTATAATTCACACCAAGCTGAATCCATTTTCTCTTGGGTTCACATAGCCAATCCATGTCGGAAAATGGGCATGGACGTTTGCAGTGGAGTATGCTGTGTTAGACAGGCATCTCATTTTCACCTTTGTAGCCTCTTCCAGCTGTGCAAAGGCTTGATAAAGTGACTCACGGATATCACACTACACATACTGGCCACTTTCCAGAATATGTTGGTTCTGGCACAGCACATGCAGATTGGATTTTTCGTGTGCACATAGTGACTCGATTCTAAAATTGTTAGAGCCTATGGCAAACACATTTGTTTTTTTTTGAAAAGGCTGGTGTTGCAATACTGGAATACTTTTCGCACAGTGTACAGTATATCAATCCTTTTTTTTTATTGCATCTTAACCATTTGTAAGTGGTCAACCAACGAGGCTGAAACAGCCTGGCCCTCTTTTCTTGGTCATATTTTTTGTCTTTACTTCTTTTCTCATGCAGCACCTCATCAGGCACTAAACTGCGTTTTTTTGGCAGTGATATAGAGGCTACAGGTTCGGGTAAGGCCTCACTGCTTAAATCAGCTGTTCTATCAACCATCACAGATGCAGAAGATGCACTTGCTGCAGACTCTTTATTACTTTCATCTGATTCTGTGAAGTAGTGGTTTGTGTATTAGAAGAACTTGAGGATGGTGCTGCTGCTGCTGACCAGAGGGATAATAGTGTTTGTTGCTGCTTACTGTTCTGCATACTGAATGTCTTATGTCTGGCTCGGCTCTGCTAGTCTGCTCTAGTAATTTGCTTACTTTTTTTTGTGATGATGATTATATAAAAATATTATATTAAAGTTACTGTGTGCTGTGTCTTTTTTCCACTGGTGGTAGACACAATGGGAGCCAGGGAAAGAGCACTGAGACAGACAGATGTCAGAGAACTAAAGTCTCACAGGCTGTGGCATAACTAAGCAGTGTAAACTTAGGAGGGGAGTCTCATCAGTCAGTTAGGAAGGTCGTGGGGAAGAATGGTGGGAATACCAACAGCACAGCAGCCACTGCCAGCTATACTAAGTATTGGGAAGGACCAGGACAATGTAGTTGTTTGCTTTGATGCTTAGTGCTTATGCTTCACTGCTTACGTTTTTCCTCTTGTTTACCATTTTTCACACTTAGACTGCACTTTGCCCAGGGCCAGCCAGTCACACAGTCCCTGACCCCAGCAGGGCCCTCCTGTCCCTGTGTCCCACCACAGTGAGTGACTGTCCCTGCTAACCACCTGACACACCTGATACTCACACCACTCACAGACACTTGACTACTGTGACTAGTAGACCAAATTATTTTAATTTCCTCTTCTTTACTGCTTTACTCTTAAGCGTTCAGTTGAGTTCTGGATTTTAGTTCACACTTTGCCTTTACAGCACACACAGTACAGTAGTTAGTTTAGTTGGTTACAGCTACATGCTGTAAAAATCCTTTTTTTTCTTGTTTAAAAGCTTCTTTTATGTCTCACAACAAACTTAGCCAGGTGGCCACAGGACATTGGGTGAGTGGGTGGGCAGGTCACACACCTGCTTGAAGCTTTACTCCTTTCTTTTCTCCTCCCTCCACTACTCCCAGCAGCCCACCCCCCACTCAAGACAGCTGCTAAGCTTCTTTTTTGTTTTTTTTTACAATCTTTTGTTTGTTTTTTGTAGTCAGCTTGATTATTTTTATTCCCAAAGTCCATCACCACACATTTGTCAGTGTTAAAGGATAACTTCTTATCCCTTGCCCAGCTTTCCATTTTGAGTAAGGCATTTTGCAACTTTGTCACATCCTCACCATTTCTGATAGTAAAGCCAATTCTAGCGTTGTCTGCAAATTTGGTTTCCCAAACATCCTCTCCTCCAGATAATGAGTGTATATAGATATTAAACAAGCAGGGCCCAGAACAGATCACTGGGGAACTCCACTCTCCACTCCCAACCAATCAGAGTAAACTCCCTTTAAATAGACCCTCTGCTTTCTCTCACTCAGCCATGCCTTAACCCAAGTTGTAATATACCCCGGTATTTTATGTTCAATCAGAGCATCAATCAATTCATCATGTGGGACCTTGTCAAACACCTTAGAGAAATCCAAGAACACCACATCCACAGAGACACCTTCGTCCAATGCTCTACTCACATGCTCATAAAACTCCAAGAGATTAGTTTGGCATGATAACCCCTTTTTAAAACCATGCTGAACATCGTCACAATCCCCTACTGAATCCTGAAACTCCACCATTTGATCCTTTACAACAGATTCCAACATTTTCCCCAGTACAGTAGTCAAGCTGACAGGCCTATAGTTGCCCGCCTCCTGTCTAGATCACTTTTTATAAATAGGGATCACATTTATCTTTCACCAAACCTCAATCACCTCCCCGTTATCCAAAGATTTCTGAAACAGTGATGTTATAGGTCCTGCCAATTCTGTTGCCATTTCCCTTAGGACCCTAGGATGGATTCCATCTGGTCCTTGAGATTTATTCGGTCCAGGTGCTTTAGTCTATCCTCAATATCGTTTTGTTTTAAAATGATTTTATAATCCTTTTAGTCAGATGATCTCTAATATTTTTAGACTTATTATTAAATACTGATGAGAAATAAGTATTGAAAAGCCCTGCCATAGTTTGGCTATCCTCAACTAATATACCATCCTGATCCTTAATGGGCCCCACTGAAGTTTGACATCCCTTTTTTGTTATTGATATATGTGTAAAAGGATTTATGGTTATCTTTCACTTTTGTAACCAGGTTTAGTTCATGTTTTTGAGTTGCCTGTTTTATGGCACTTTTAGTTTCTTTTAATAATTTTTTATTCAAGGTCCAATTTTTTGCACACTCACTTTTCCTGGCTTTTATATAAGCTCTTTTTTTTCTTTTTGATCAATTTGCTGATTTTGGGAGATAACCACATGGGAATTTTTCCTAAAGCATTGTACTTCTTTCTTAATGGGACATACTTATCAATTAAATCCATAATTTTATTCTCCAAACTATCCCAGTTTTCCACTAATGATCTATTTTCAAAAACACCTTTTTCCATCCCCAATTCGAGAGTTCTGTTCTCATATCATTAAATTTAGTCTTATTAAAATTTCGAACCATGGTTAAGCCAAAAATGTTTGAACAGACACTGCTTAAATCAAAATTTATCACACAGTGATCACTTGAGCCAAGTGGTGATGAAGTACTACAATTCTTTATTTGGTCTCCCATATTGCTTAACACAAGGTCTAATATTTTATCCCTCAGTGTTATTTCTATATACTGATCAAATCCAGCTAATAAAAGGAATCCATATACTTTAGCTCGTAGGATGTCTCCCTGTTTGCCTAATCCAATTAATACGGAAGGTTAAAATCTCCTAAAAGTATAACATTTTCTGTAATCTCTCTAAGGAGTCAAAAATTTTAGCACTGCCTCATCATCTTGGGTAGAAATTGAAGGAAGTCGATAAATTACCCCAATTTTAATATTAGGTCCCTTAGCTGGCAATACCTAATCCACACATGCTCTATGCCTGGTATTTTGGGACTTCAATAGCTACTGATTTTACTTTGTTGGATACATACAGTGCGACACCACCACCCTTTTATCCTCCCTATCCATATGATATAGATCATGTCCCTGTATGTGATGGCCCCAGGTGTAAGTGGATGTCCACCAAGTCTCTGTTATGGCACATATCTGGATGTTGTCAGTATTTAGTAAAAAGGAGGTTAATTCCTCAAATTTGTTTGTAAGACTCCTGGCATTTAGAGAGAGGCATTTCCAGTCCTGAGAGCCCTTAGAGTTCTCATGTGAAGTTGAATTCTTCACATATGTCCTTAAAGTTTGATGGCTGCCCCCTACCCCCTTCATACTTAGTTTAAAAAGTTAACCACTTGATTTTGGATTTCCTTAGCTAATATTCTAGACCCATGTTTGTTTTAATGTAGTCCGTCTTTCCCAAATAACCATAGGTCCCTGAAGGTGTTCCAGTGTTCGATAAAGACAAAACCTTCCCTATGGCACCACCTTTTCAACCACCCGTTCAGCTGTATAATGTCCCTTTGTTTGTTCACCCCCTCACGAGGTATGGGCAAGATCTCTGATATTAGGATACGGGATCCATGTAACCTTAGGTTTTCCCCAGTGGCCTCACAATCCCCTTTGGATTTCTAATAATGCCCTTTTTCCAACATAATTTGTACTTACATGCAGTACCGTGACTGGATTTTTAGTATTTTCCAACAGTCCTGGTAGCATTTTACAAACATCCCCTATCCCTGCTCCTGGTAGGGTACTAACAGTAGTTGACTCATTCCTACCCTGGCATATTATCCTATCGATATTTCTAATCATGGAATCACCGATAACCAAAAGGTCTTTTTTTGTTATTTGATTTCCTTGCCCTTCCTGCTTATTATGCCCAGTCAGGACCACATGACCTTCCTTACAGTCACTAATAATTGAAACCCCTTTAGTAGTGTCATCTTGGTCTAGCTCTGTATTAAGAACACTATATTTATTTTTCAGCTGAATCTGACCATGACCACCAATATTTCTCCTTCCCTTTTTTAATGCCCTTTTCCACTCTACACCAATCATCATTAGAGTCAAAACAACTTGTTGCTGCCTGTATTGTGTCATTTCTTTCTATGTTAACAGCCCCTACTAGCTGAGAATGATCCTGCTGTTCAGCACAGTCATCTAGAGCCGAGTCTATAAATTTTTCCAGTGAAGAAATCTCTAATTGGAGTTTGATTCTATTTTGCAATGATTTGATTTCTTGCTTCATAATGTCAATTAGTAAGCATTTGTCACAGATAAAGGAATCAACCTTTTCCCCCTCCTCATACATTTTACAAGTAATACAAGCGTTCAGAGAAATGATAATCCTATCTTGCTTGGCCATTATAATCTCCTTAATTACACAACAGGAATAGCTACACAACAATGTTACTTATGTCCCTTATATATTTAGTTATCTGGCTCGACAAGGGTTTCTGGCAACCGTCATGAGCGCTTAGAGACCGGGGCAGACTATGAGGGTAACCCACCCTTAAAAGATTGGGTTAAAGATGGTCATCCAGTTATTGTGTCCGACCAACTGTGGTTTGGACCCGGGCCCTATCCGTCTCCTAGTGGGCTGTGTAGCTAAAACCGGCCTGGCCCTGGCAGAGATAGTTTTGAGGTCTTTGGAGAGGGGGAATTTTCCAAATCCTCTGAAGGAGGCTATGGTTCAGCCCCTTCTTAAGAAGCCCTCCTTGGACCCGAATTATCTGGCTAACTACAGACCCGTCTCTAACCTGCCCTTTGTGGGAAAGGTTATCGAGAAGATAGTCACGTCGCGATTGGATGATCATTTAACCAGCCACAATGTCTATGATTCTCTCAAGTCCAGATTTAGGAAGAGACATAGTACCGAGACAGCTCTGGTCCGGGTACTAAATGATCTCCTAATAGCGAGATCGAAGGACCTGTTCTATCTTGGTCCTTCTTGATCTCTCTGTGACGACTGACACAGTGGACCATGGTGTGCTGTTGGAGTGCCTGCGGTTTATCTGTGGGCTGTCTGGTACAGTCCTCAGTTGGTTTTGATCCTTCCTTGAGGGTAGGAGTCAGAGGGTGGTGTCTGGGATTTTTTCCTCTACATCATTCCCCCATCCTGTGGGGTGCTGCAGGGCTCCATTTTGGCACCCATGTTGTTTGCAGTGTATATGCTGCCACTGGGAACGATCATTAGGCAGTACAGTTTGAGTTTTCACTGCTATGCAGATGATACTCAACTGTACATGTCCTTTGTACCTGGCCAAGATGCTGCCTTTTCGGTTTTTTAACAACTGTCTTGCCGAAATCCAGGACTGGATGAATGTTAGTTGGCTGCGGTTGAATCCAGAAAAAATGGAGGTGTTGGTCATGGACCCAGGTCGCCGAGAGGTGGGCTTGTTGGCGGGATCTCCCTCAGGATTATGGCTCGGGGGTGTCCAGCTAACTACCTCAGACCAGGTGCAGAATCTGGGCGTTGTATTTGATAGCTGTTTATCACTTAAATCACAGGTGTCGGCAGTTGTCAAAGCCTCTTTTTACCACCTGAGGAACATTGCCCGGGTGAAGCACCTGGTTCCTCCTGACGATCTTCCTACTCTGGTCCACGCCTTCGTTACCTCCCCGTCTTGACTGCTGCAATTCCCTTTATCTTGGGCTACCAGGGGTTGATATTCGCCGCTTAGAGCTAGTGCAGAATGCGGCAGCCAGGCTATTGACTGGTTCCTCTAGGTCCAGTCATATAACACCTGTGCTCTGCAGACTGCATTGGCTGCCAATATACTGGCATATCACCTTCAGGGTCAGTTTGCTGACCTATAAGGCCCTACATGATCAGGGACCTGGCTACCTGAAAGATCTCCTTCATCCCTACTGTCCCTCCTGCTGTCTCCGATCCACTGACGAGGGATTTCTAGAGATTCCCAGGTCCATTTGAAGACCTCCAGGGCCAGATCTTTTAGCTTTATGGCCCCAACCCTGTGGAATTCTCTACCTTGTCAGGTACGAGACTGCCCGACCGTCCAAACTTTTAAGGGAGCACTTAAAACATATCTTTTTAAACATACGTACAATGATTTTTAAATGTTTATTTATTTATTTTATTTATTTCAATTCTAGGATTACAATTACCTTTGAGCCCAGGACTCGTTTACAAAGGTTCCACGTCAAGACATAGGTATCATAAATGTTATTAGGTTTGGATAAATTTTATTGTTTTAGTAATACTGTTTTTATTATGTATGCAGTTGACACACTCATTGCCAGGAGTATTTCCACTAACTCTAGAATGTGAGCAATCCGGGGCAGTTTTCCTTTCAGCAATCTTGTAAAACCTACAGATACAGTTTATCAACTGCAGATTTCAGCAGTACCTTAAATTCAGCATATTCTGATCTAATATTTGACTGCTGTTCTTCTGTGAAAAATTAAAGTATGCTGCTAAATTAGCCACTTAATTGGCCCCAAACTCCACAAGTTGTTCTCTGGGTAGATCAAACTGTTTAAAATCTAGACATGTGAACCATTTCAGAGGCACCTCTGAAAAATGTTGAAATCTTGCATCAATGTAACCTATTGCTGCATCTACTAAAGTATGCAGTTGTGTATCTGTCCCAAAATTTATTTCAAGGCAGTTGCCTCTAAATGTAAAGAGAACAGTCTTCTCAACTCCCTTCTTTGAAATTACAACGTCCATGCATCTGTCCTGATGTTTGTAATGATCCAGGAAAATCATCATGTATTTCCCTGGTTTAGATTTCAGTTCCATTAGCTGGAGGAGGCAGGTCTCTATGAGATGTGGTACTTCAGAATTATTAAGTCATCTCTCTAAAACTGCAGTGACATTTTTAAGTATGGGAAAAAATCTTGCAGGATATAAAGAGATTTGACAAAGTGTACAGACTGTACCTCTCTTAACAGCACCTTTGCTTTTGACCCATCAGCACCAGCTGCAGTTTGTTCAAGTGCCGAGCAACTGTAGGTAGGTTCACCTGGACTGCTGTATTGAGACGTGATCTGCTGACCAGCCATCTCACCTGTTTAACCGTCAGAAGTGTGCCAGATCAGTATCTATCACTTGTGCAATTTCTTGTAGCTCTCTCATCTTTTGGACTATAGTGGTAGAATTTAAATACGCCTTGGAGTATTTTCAAGCTTTGATATGAAGGGGTTTGTTTTGATCATATCAAGAACTGCCAGCTCCAACTTATGTGCTATGCAGTGCATGGCAATGATGTGAGGACAGTTCCCATAACTTTGAGATGGCTCCATCCCTTTTAACCCAGCATTACACTTGCTCCCATCAAAATTGGCAGAAATCAGAAGAGGCCCCAGATTGCTCACATTCCATAAGTCAGTGATAGGAAGATGCAGTGAATCTAATGCAGTTCTTCTTGCATTAAAGACACCCTCTGCATGTGAGGCTTTCAGTGGTACAGCCTGGATCAAGTATGTACATACATCTTTTGTGTTAGGATTTAAAAAGTGCTGGAAGACATTTTCCCATTCAATTATAGCAGCATTGGTGCTGCCGTCCACAGAATGGTAACATATTCAGCATTTTTAAGAGTCTGCATCTGAGTCTTGGATAGAACAGCAGATATAGCTTTGCAAAAGTCCCTGGCTCACTTATCATTGGTATAATTCACACAAGCTGAATCCATTTTTCTCTTGGAGTTCACATAGCCAATCCATGTCGGAAAATGGGCATGGACGTTTTGCAGTGGAGTATGCTGTGTTAGACAGGCATCTCATTTTCACCTTTGTGGCCTCTTCCAGCTGTGCAAAGGCTTGATAAAGTGACTCACGGATATCACACTGCACTACATACTGGCCACTTTCCAGAATATGTTGGTTCTGGCACAGCACATGCAGATTGGATTTTTCGTGTGCACATAGTGACTCGATTCTAAAATTGTTAGAACCTATGGCAAACATTTTTTTTTTTTTGAAAAGGCTGGTGTTGCAATACTGGAATACTTTTCGCACAGTGTACAGTATATCAATCCTTTTTTTTTATTGCATCTTAACCATTTGTAAGTGGTCAACCAACGAGGCTGAAACAGCCTGGCCCTCTTTTCTTGGTCATATTTTTTGTCTTTACTTCTTTTCTCATGCAGCACCTCATCAGGCACTAAACTGCGTTTTTTTGGCAGTGATATAGAGGCTACAGGTTCGGGTAAGGCCTCACTGCTTAAATCAGCTGTTCTATCAACCATCACAGATGCAGAAGATGCACTTGCTGCAGACTCTTTATTACTTTCATCTGATTCTGTGGAAGTAGTGGTTTGTGTATTAGAAGAACTTGAGGATGGTGCTGCTGCTGCTGACCAGAGGGATAATAGTGTTTGTTGCTGCTTACTGTTCTGCATACTGAATGTCTTATGTCTGGCTCGGCTCTGCTAGTCTGCTCTAGTAATTTGCTTACTTTTTTTTGTGATGATGATTATATAAAAATATTATATTAAAGTTACTGTGTGCTGTGTCTTTTTTCCACTGGTGGTAGACACAATGGGAGCCAGGGAAAGAGCACTGAGACAGACAGATGTCAGAGAACTAAAGTCTCACAGGCTGTGGCATAACTAAGCAGTGTAAACTTAGGAGGGGAGTCTCATCAGTCAGTTAGGAAGGTCGTGGGGAAGAATGGTAGGAATACCAACAGCACAGCAGCCACTGCCAGCTATACTAAGTATTGGGAAGGACCAGGACAATGTAGTTGTTTGCTTTGATGCTTAGTGCTTATGCTTCACTGCTTACGTTTTCCTCTTGTTTACCATTTTCACACTTAGACTGCACTTTGCCCAGGGCCAGCCAGTCACACAGTCCCTGACCCCAGCAGGGCCCTCTCGTCCCTGTGTCCCACCACAGTGAGTGACTGTCCCTGCTAACCACCTGACACACCTGATACTCACACCACTCACAGACACTTGACTACTGTGACTAGTAGACACACTAATTTATTTTAATTTCCTCTTCTTTACTGCTTTACTCTTAAGACGTTCAGTTGAGTTCTGGATTTTAGTTCACACTTTGCCTTTACAGCACACACAGTACAGTAGTTAGTTTAGTTGGTTACAGCTACATGCTGTAAAAATCCTTTTTTTCTTGTTTAAAAGCTTCTTTTATGTCTCACAACAAACTTAGCCAGGTGGCCACAGGACATTGGGTGAGTGGGTGGGCAGGTCACACACCTGCTTGAAGCTTTACTCCTTTCTTTTCTCCTCCCTCCACTACTCCCAGCAGCCCACCCCCCACTCAAGACAGCTGCTAAGCTTCTTTTTTGTTTTTTTTTACAATCTTTTGTTTGTTTTTTGTAGTCAGCTTGATTATTTTTATTCCCAAAGTCCATCACCACACATTTGTCAGTGTTAAAGGATAACTTCTTATCCCTTGCCCAGCTTTCCATTTTGAGTAAGGCATTTTGCAACTTTGTCACATCCTCACCATTTCTGATAGTAAAGCCAATTCTAGCGTCGTCTGCAAATTTGGTTTCCCAAACATCCTCTCCTCCAGATAATGAGTGTATATAGATATTAAACAAGCAGGGCCCAGAACAGATCACTGGGGAACTCCACTCTCCACTCCCAACCAATCAGAGTAAACTCCCTTTAAATAGACCCTCTGCTTTCTCTCACTCAGCCATGCCTTAACCCAAGTTGTAATATACCCCGGTATTTTATGTTCAATCAGAGCATCAATCAATTCATCATGTGGGACCTTGTCAAACGCCTTAGAGAAATCCAAGAACACCACATCCACAGAGACACCTTCGTCCAATGCTCTACTCACATGCTCATAAAACTCCAAGAGATTAGTTTGGCATGATAACCCCTTTTTAAAACCATGCTGAACATCGTCACAATCCCCTACTGAATCCTGAAACTCCACCATTTGATCCTTTACAACAGATTCCAACATTTTCCCCAGTACAGTAGTCAAGCTGACAGGCCTATAGTTGCCCGCCTCCTGTCTAGATCACTTTTTATAAATAGGGATCACATTTATCTTTCACCAAACCTCAATCACCTCCCGTTATCCAAAGATTTCTGAAACAGTGATGTTATAGGTCCTGCAATTCTGTTGCCATTTCCCTTAGGACCCTAGGATGGATTCCATCTGGTCCTTGAGATTTATTCGGGTCCAGGTGCTTTAGTCTATCCTCAATATCGTTTTGTTTTAAAATGATTTTATAATCCTTTTAGTCAGATGATCTCTAATATTTTTAGACTTATTATTAAATACTGATGAGAAATAAGTATTGAAAAGCCCTGCCTAGTTTGGCTATCCTCAACTAATATACCATCCTGATCCTTAATGGCCCACTGAAGTTTGACATCCCTTTTGTTATTGATATATGTGTAAAAGGATTTATGGTTATCTTTCACTTTTGTAACCAGGTTTAGTTCATGTTTTTGAGTTGCCTGTTTTATGGCACTTTTAGTTTCTTTTAATAATTTTTTATTCAAGGTCCAATTTTTTGCACACTCACTTTTCCTGGCTTTTATATAAGCTCTTTTTTTTCCTTTTGATCAATTTGCTAATTTTGGGAGATAACCACATGGGAATTTTTCCTAAAGCATTGTACTTCTTTCTTAATGGGACATACTTATCAATTAAATCCATAATTTTATTCTCCAAACTATCCCAGTTTTCCACTAATGATCTATTTTCAAAAACCTTTTTCCATCCCAATTCGAGAGTTCTGTTCTCATATCATTAAATTTAGTCTTATTAAAATTAGACCATGGTTAAGCCAAAAATGTTTGAACAGACACTGCTTAAATCAAAATTTATCACACAGTGATCACTTGAGCCAAGTGGTGATGAAGTACTACAATTCTTTATTTGGTCTCCCATATTGCTTAACACAAGGTCTAATATTTTATCCTCTAGTGTTATTTCTATATACTGATCAAATCCAGCTAATAAAAGGAATCCATATACTTTAGCTCGTGGGATGTCTCCCTGTTTGCCTAATCCAATTAATACGGAAGGTTAAAATCTCCTAAAGTATAACATTTTCTGTAATCTCTAAGGAGTCCAAAATTTTAGCACTGCCTCATCATCTTGGGTAGAAATTGAAGGAAGTCGATAAATTACCCCAATTTTAATATTAGGTCCCTTAGCTGGCAATACCCTAATCCACACATGCTCTATGCCTGGTATTTTGGGGACTTCAATAGCTACTGATTTTACTTTGTTGGATACATACAGTGCGACACCACCACCCTTTTTATCCTCCCTATCCATATGATATAGATCATGTCCCTGTATGTGATGGCTCCAGGTGTAAGTGGATGTCCACCAAGTCTCTGTTATGGCACATATCTGGATGTTGTCAGTATTTAGTAAAAGGAGGTTAATTCCTCAAATTTGTTTGTAAGACTCCTGGCATTTAGAGGCATTTCCAGTCCTGAAGAGCCCTTAGGTTCTCATGTGAAGTTGAATTCTTCACATATGTCCTTAAAGTTTGATGGCTGCCCCTACCCCTTATACTTAGTTTAAAAGTTAACCACTTGATTTTGGATTTCCTTAGCTAATATTCTAGACCCATGTTTGTTTTAATGTAGTCCGTCTTTCCCAAATAACCATAGGTCCCTGAAGGTGTTCCAGTGTTCGATAAAGACAAAACCTTCCCTATGGCACCACCTTTTCAACCACCCGTTCAGCTGTATAATGTCCCTTTGTTTGTTCACCCCCTCACGAGGTATGGGCAAGATCTCTGATATTAGGATACGGGATCCATGTAACCTTAGGTTTTCCCCAGTGGCCTCACAATCCCTTTGGATTTCTAATAATGCCCTTTTTCCAACATAATTTGTACTTACATGCAGTACCGTGACTGGATTTTTAGTATTTTCCAACAGTCCTGGTAGCATTTTACAAACATCCCCTATCCCTGCTCCTGGTAGGGTACTAACAGTAGTTGACTCATTCCTACCCTGGCATATTATCCTATCGATATTTCTAATCATGGAATCACCGATAACCAAAAGGTCTTTTTGTTATTTGATTTCCTTGCCTTCCTGCTTATTATGCCCAGTCAGGACCACATGACCTTCCTTACAGTCACTAATAATTGAAACCCCTTTAGTAGTGTCATCTTGGTCTAGCTCTGTATTAAGAACACTATATTTATTTTTCAGCTGAAATCACCATGACCACCAATATTTCTCCTTCCCTTTTAATGCCCTTTTCCACTCTACACCAATCATCATTAGAGTCAAAACAACTTGTTGCTGCCTGTATTGTGTCATTTCTTTCTATGTTAACAGCCCCTACTAGCTGAGAATGATCCTGCTGTTCAACACAGTCATCTAGAGCCGAGTCTATAAATTTTTCCAGTGAAGAAATCTAATTGGAGTTTGATTCTATTTTGCAATGATTTGATTTCTTGCTTCATAATGTCAATTAGTAAGCATTTGTCACAGATAAAGGAATCAACCTTTTCCCCTCCTCATACATTTTACAAGTAATACAAGCGTTCAGAGAAATGATAATCCTATCTTGCTTGGCCATTATAATCTCCTTAATTACACAACAGGAATAGCTACACAACAATGTTACTTATGTCCTTATATATTTAGTTATCTGGCTCGACAAGGGTTTCTGGCAACCGTCATGGCGCTTAGAGACGGGGCAGACTATGAGGGTAACCCACCCTTAAAGGTGGGTTAAAGATGGTCATCCAGTTATTGTGTCCGACCAACTGTGGTTTGGACCCGGGCCCTATGCGTCTCCTAGTGGGCTGTGTAGCTAAAACCGGCCTGGCCCTGGCAGAGATAGTTTTGAGGTCTTTGGAGAGGGGGATTTTTCCAAATCCTCTGAAGGAGGCTATGGTTCAGCCCCTTCTTAAGAAGCCCTCCTTGGACCCGAATTATCTGGCTAACTACAGACCCGTCTCTAACCTGCCCTTTGTGGGAAAGGTTATCGAGAAGATGGTCACGTCGCAGTTGGATGATCATTTAACCAGCCACAATGTCTATGATTCTCTCAAGTCCAGATTTAGGAAGAGACATAGTACCGAGACAGCTCTGGTCCGGGTACTAAATGATCTCTAATGAGAGATCGAAGGACCTGTTCTATCTTGGTCCTTCTTGATCTCTCTGTGACATTTTGACACAGTGGACCATGGTGTGCTGTTGGAGTGCCTGCGGTTTATCTGTGGGCTGTCTGGTACAGTCCTCAGTTGGTTTTGATCCTTCCTTGAGGGTAGGAGTCAGAGGGTGGTGTCTGGGATTTTTTCCTCTACATCATTCCCCCATCCTGTGGGGTGCTGCAGGGCTCCATTTTGGCACCCATGTTGTTTGCAGTGTATATGCTGCCACTGGGAACGATCATTAGGCAGTACAGTTTGAGTTTTCACTGCTATGCAGATGATACTCAACTGTACATGTCCTTTGTACCTGGCCAAGATGCTGCCTTTTCGGTTTTTAACAACTGTCTTGCCAAAATCCAGGACTGGATGAATGTTAGTTGGCTGCGGTTGAATCCAGAAAAAATGGAGGTGTTGGTCATGGACCCAGGTCGCCGAGAGGTGGGCTTGTTGGCGGGATCTCCCTCAGGATTATGGCTCGGGGGTGTCCAGCTAACTACCTCAGACCAGGTGCAGAATCTGGGCGTTGTATTTGATAGCTGTTTAACACTTAAATCACAGGTGTCGGCAGTTGTCAAAGCCTCTTTTTACCACCTGAGGAACATTGCCCGGGTGAAGCACCTGGTTCCTCCTGACGATCTTCCTACTCTGGTCCACGCCTTCGTTACCTCCCGTCTTGACTGCTGCAATTCCCTTTATCTTGGGCTACCAGGGGTTGATATTCGCGCTTAGAGCTAGTGCAGATGCGGCAGCCAGGCTATTGACTGGTTCCTCTAGGTCCAGTCATATAACACCTGTGCTCTGCAGACTGCATTGGCTGCCAATATACTGGCATATCACCTTCAGGGTCAGTTTGCTGACCTATAAGGCCCTACATGATCAGGGACCTGCTGCCTGAAAGATCTCCTTCATCCCTACTGTCCCTCCTGCTGTCTCCGATCCACTGGCGAGGGATTTCTAGAGATTCCCAGGTCCATTTGAAGACCTCCAGGGCCAGATCTTTTAGCTTTATGGCCCCAACCCTGTGAATTCTCTACCTTGTCAGGTACGAGACTGCCCGACCGTCCAAACTTTTAAGGAGCACTTAAAACATATCTTTTAAACATACGTACAATGATTTTTAAATGTTTATTTATTTATTTTATTTATTTCAATTCTAGGATTACAATTACCTTTGAGCCAGGACTCGTTTACAAAGGTTCCACGTCAAGACATAGGTATCATAAATGTTATTAGGTTTGGATAAATTTTATTGTTTTAGTAATACTGTTTTTATTATGTATGCAGTTGACACACTCATTGCCAGGAGTATTTCCACTAACTCTAGAATGTGAGCAATCCGGGGCAGTTTTCCTTTCAGCAATCTTGTAAAAACCTACAGATACAGTTTATCAACTGCAGATTTCAGCAGTACCTTAAATTCAGCATATTCTGATCTAATATTTGACTGCTGTTCTTCTGTGAAAAAATTAAAGTATGCTGCTAAATTAGCCACTTAATTGGCTCCAAACTCCACAAGTTGTTCTCTGGGTAGATCAAACTGTTTAAAAATCTAGACATGTGAACCATTTCAGAGGCACCTCTGAAAAATGTTGAAATCTTGCATCAATGTAACCTATTGCTGCATCTACTAAAGTATGCAGTTGTGTATCTGTCCCAAAATTTATTTCAAGGCAGTTGCCTCTAAATGTAAAGAGAACAGTCTTCTCAACTCCCTTCTTTGAAATTACAACGTCCATGCATCTGTCCTGATGTTTGTAATGATCCAGGAAAATCATCATGTATTTCCCCTGGTTTAGATTTCAGTTCCATTAGCTGGAGGAGGCAGGTCTCTATGAGATGTGGTACTTCAAGAATTATTAAGTCATCTCTCTGAAACTGCAGTGACATTTTTAAGTATGGGGAAAAAAATCTTGCAGGATATAAAGAGATTTGACAAAGTGTACAGACTGTACCTCTCTTAACAGCACCTTTGCTTTTGACCCATCAGCACCAGCTGCAGTTTGTTCCAAGTGCCGAGCAACTGTAGGTAGGTTCACCTGGACTGCCTGTATTGAACGTGATCTGCTGACCAGCCATCTCACCTGTTTAACCGCACCGAAGTGTGCCAGATCAGTATCTATCATTTGTGCAATTTCTTGTAGCTCTCTCATCTTTTTTGGACTATAGTGGTAGAATTTAAATACGCCCTTTGGAGTATTTTCAAGCTTTGATATGAAGGGGTTTGTTTTGATCATATCAAGAACTGCCAGCTCCAACTTATGTGCTATGCAGTGCATGGCAATGATGTGAGGACAGTTCCCATAACTTTGAGATGGCTCCATCCCTTTTAACCCAGCATTACACTTGCTCCCATCAAAATTGGCAGAAATCAGAAGAGGCCCCAGATTGCTCACATTCCATAAGTCAGTGATAGGAAGATGCAGTGAATCTAATGCAGTTCTTCTTGCATTAAAGACACCCTCTGCATGTGAGGCTTTCAGTGGTACAGCCTGGATCAAGTATGTACATACATCTTTTGTGTTAGGATTTAAAAAGTGCTGGAAGACATTTTCCCATTCAATTATAGCAGCATTGGTGCTGCCGTCAGCAAGAATGGTAACATATTCAGCATTTTTAAGAGTCTGCATCTGAGTCTTGGATAGAACAGCAGATATAGCTTTGCAAAAGTCTCTGGCTCACTTATCATTGGTATAATTCACACCAAGCTGAATCCCATTTTTCTCTTGGAGTTCACATAGCCAATCCATGTCGGAAAATGGGCATGGACGTTTTGCAGTGGAGTATGCTGTGTTAGACAGGCATCTCATTTTCACCTTTGTGGCCTCTTCCAGCTGTGCAAAGGCTTGATAAAGTGACTCACGGATATCACACTGCACTACATACTGGCCACTTTCCAGAATATGTTGGTTCTGGCACAGCACATGCAGATTGGATTTTTCGTGTGCACATAGTGACTCGATTCTAAAATTGTTAGAGCCTATGGCAAACACATTTGTTTTTTTTTGAAAAGGCTGGTGTTGCAATACTGAATACTTCGCAGTGTACAGTATATCAATCCTTTTTTTTTATTGCATCTTAACCATTTGTAAGTGGTCAACCAACGAGGCTGAAACAGCCTGGCCCTCTTTTCTTGGTCATATTTTTTGTCTTTACTTCTTTTCTCATGCAGCACCTCATCAGGCACTAAACTGCGTTTTTTTGGCAGTGATATAGAGGCTACAGGTTCGGGTAAGGCCTCACTGCTTAAATCAGCTGTTCTATCAACCATCACAGATGCAGAAGATGCACTTGCTGCAGACTCTTTATTACTTTCATCTGATTCTGTGGAAGTAGTGGTTTGTGTATTAGAAGAACTTGAGGATGGTGCTGCTGCTGCTGACCAGAGGGATAATAGTGTTTGTTGCTGCTTACTGTTCTGCATACTGAATGTCTTATGTCTGGCTCGGCTCTGCTAGTCTGCTCTAGTAATTTGCTTACTTTTTTTTGTGATGATGATTATATAAAAATATTATATTAAAGTTACTGTGTGCTGTGTCTTTTTCCACTGTGGTAGACACAATGGGAGCCAGGAAAGAGCACTGAGACAGACAGATGTCAGAGAACTAAAGTCTCACAGGCTGTGGCATAACTAAGCAGTGTAAACTTAGGAGGAGTCTCATCAGTCAGTTAGGAAGGTCGTGGGGAAGAATGGTAGGGAATACCAACAGCACAGCAGCCACTGCCAGCTATACTAAGTATTGGGAAGGACCAGGACAATGTAGTTGTTTGCTTTGATGCTTAGTGCTTATGCTTCACTGCTTACGTTTTTCCTCTTGTTTACCATTTTTCACACTTAGACTGCACTTTGCCCAGGGCCAGCCAGTCACACAGTCCCTGACCCCAGCAGGGCCCTCCTGTCCCTGTGTCCCACCACAGTGAGTGACTGTCCCTGCTAACCACCTGACACACCTGATACTCACACCACTCACAGACACTTGACTACTGTGACTAGTAGACACACTAATTTATTTTAATTTCCTCTTCTTTACTGCTTTACTCTTAAGACGTTCAGTTGAGTTCTGGATTTTAGTTCACACTTTGCCTTTACAGCACACACAGTACAGTAGTTAGTTTAGTTGGTTACAGCTACATGCTGTAAAAATCCTTTTTTTTTTCTTGTTTAAAAGCTTCTTTTATGTCTCACAACAAACTTAGCCAGGTGGCCACAGGACATTGGGTGAGTGGGTGGGCAGGTCACACACCTGCTTGAAGCTTTACTCCTTTCTTTTCTCCTCCCTCCACTACTCCCAGCAGCCCACCCCCCACTCAAGACAGCTGCTAAGCTTCTTTTTTGTTTTTTTTTTACAATCTTTTGTTTGTTTTTTGTTTTTTTTGTGTCTGCCGCAGGAGTGGACTGGATAGATAGGGCAGACAACAAATTAAACAATCCTTTTTCACCCCTTTTTCCATACTCCCAACAACACCACACAACTCCTCTGACCTCTCATGTAATATTTTTTTACTAGTAGCTAGCTACGCAGCCTACAGTAGTACTGTAGTCCTCTAATGGTCTGAGGCCTGGTCTTGTAGTACTATTGTAGCTATGTATATACTATAGTATACTAGACTAATAAGTTATTCCTTATTTTGTTGCTCAATGCAATAAACCATATACTTTCTTCTCTGCCGTTTTTATTTTGCTAATTCAGTTTACTTTACTATCTGTTTTTTTTTTTTTTTCCAGTGTGCCATGGCCAAAAAAAGCCCAATCCTCTGACTTCTCTTTCTTCCCCCCTCAGTACTGGTGGCGGTCAGAGATTAGTCTGTCTGGTCAGGTCTTGGCTGCTGCTGAATACTGGTAGTTGAAAGTTCTTTTTTCCCTCAAGCAGGCAGTAGGCTACTAGACAGCCAAGCGGTACAATGCACCAAATGCCTAAAAGCCTTTATTTTCAATCAATCAATCAAAACTTTATTTGCAAAAAGCACCTTTCTAGAACCAAGGCGCCAGTACATCACATAATAAAAACAGTATTACTAAAACAATAAAATTTATCCAAACCTAATAACATTTATGATACCTATGTCTTGACGTGGAACCTTTGTAAACGAGTCCTGGGCTCAAAGGTAATTGTAATCCTAGAATTGAAATAAATAAAATAAATAAATAAACATTTAAAAATCATTGTACGTATGTTTAAAAAGATATGTTTTAAGTGCTCCCTTAAAAGTTTGGACGGTCGGGCAGTCTCGTACCTGACAAGGTAGAGAATTCCACAGGGTTGGGGCCATAAAGCTAAAAGATCTGGCCCTGGAGGTCTTCAAATGGACCTGGGAATCTCTAGAAATCCCTCGTCAGTGGATCGGAGACAGCAGGAGGGGACAGTAGGGATGAAGGAGATCTTTCAGGTAGCCAGGTCCCTGATCATGTAGGGCCTTATAGGTCAGAAAACTGACCCTGAAGGTGATATGCCAGTATATTGGCAGCCAATGCAGTCTGCAGAACACAGGTGTTATATGACTGGACCTAGAGGAACCAGTCAATAGCCTGGCTGCGCGATTCTGCACTAGCTCTAAGCGGCGAATATCAACCCCTGGTAGCCCAAGATAAAGGGAATTGCAGCAGTCAAGACGGGAGGTAACGAAGGCGTGGACCAGAGTAGGAAGATCGTCAGGAGGAACCAGGTGCTTCACCCGGGCAATGTTCCTCAGGTGGTAAAAAGAGGCTTTGACAACTGCCGACACCTGTGATTTAAGTGTTAAACAGCTATCAATACAACGCCCAGATTCTGCACCTGGTCTGAGGTAGTTAGCTGGACACCCCGAGCCATAATCCTGAGGGAGATCCCACCAACAAGCCACCACTCGCGACCCTGGGTCCATGACCAACACCTCCATTTTTCTGGATTCAACCGCAGCTAACTAACATTCATCCAGTCCTGGATTTCGCAAGACAGTTGTTAAAACCGAAAGGCAGCATCTTGGCCAGGTACAAAGGACATGTACAGTTGAGTATCATCTGCATAGCAGTGAAAACTCAAACTGTACTGCCTAATGATCGTTCCCAGTGGCAGCATATACACTGCAAACAACATGGGTGCCAAAATGGAGCCCTGCAGCACCCCACAGGATGGGGGAATGATGTAGAGGAAAAAATCCCAGACACCACCCTCTGACTCCTACCCTCAAGGAAGGATCAAAACCAACTGAGGACTGTACCAGACAGCCCACAGATAAACCGCAGGCACTCCAACAGCACACCATGGTCCACTGTGTCAAAATGTCACAGAGAGATCAAGAAGGACCAAGACAGAACAGGTCCTTCGATCTCTCGCTATTAGGAGATCATTTAGTACCCGGACCAGAGCTGTCTCGGTACTATGTCTCTTCCTAAATCTGGACTTGAAAGAATCATAGACATTGTGGCTGGTTAAATGATCATCCAACTGCGACGTGACCATCTTCTCGATAACCTTTCCCACAAAGGGCAGGTTAGAGACGGGTCTGTAGTTAGCCAGATAATTCGGGTCCAAGGAGGGCTTCTTAAGAAGGGGCTGAACCATAGCCTCCTTCAGAGGATTTGGAAAAATCCCCCTCTCCAAAGACCTCAAAACTATCTCTGCCAGGGCCAGGCCGGTTTTAGCTACACAGCCCACTAGGAGACGGATAGGGCCCGGGTCCAAACCACAGTTGGTCGGACACAATAACTGGATGACCATCTTTAACCCAATCTTTTAAGGGTGGGTTACCCTCATAGTCTGCCCCGGTCTCTAAGCGCTCATGACGGTTGCCAGAAACCCTTGTCGAGCCAGATAACTAAATATATAAGGGACATAAGTAACATTGTTGTGTAGCTATTCCTGTTGTGTAATTAAGGAGATTATAATGGCCAAGCAAGATAGGATTATCATTTCTCTGAACGCTTGTATTACTTGTAAAATGTATGAGGAGGGGGAAAAGGTTGATTCCTTTATCTGTGACAAATGCTTACTAATTGACATTATGAAGCAAGAAATCAAATCATTGCAAAATAGAATCAAACTCCAATTAGAGATTTCTTCACTGGAAAAATTTATAGACTCGGCTCTAGATGACTGTGCTGAACAGCAGGATCATTCTCAGCTAGTAGGGCTGTTAACATAGAAAGAAATGACACAATACAGGCAGCAACAAGTTGTTTTGACTCTAATGATGATTGGTGTAGAGGAAAAGGGCATTAAAAAGGGAAGGAGAAATATTGGTGGTCATGGTCAGATTCAGCTGAAAAATAAATATAGTGTTCTTAATACAGAGCTAGACCAAGATGACACTACTAAAGGGGTTTCAATTATTAGTGACTGTAAGGAAGGTCATGTGGTCCTGACTGGGCATAATAAGCAGGAAGGGCAAGGAAATCAAATAACAAAAAAAGACCTTTTGGTTATCGGTGATTCCATGATTAGAAATATCGATAGGATAATATGCCAGGGTAGGAATGAGTCAACTACTGTTAGTACCCTACCAGGAGCAGGGATAGGGGATGTTTGTAAAATGCTACCAGGACTGTTGGAAAATACTAAAAATCCAGTCACGGTACTGCATGTAAGTACAAATTATGTTGGAAAAAGGGCATTATTAGAAATCCAAAGGGATTGTGAGGCCACTGGGGAAAACCTAAGGTTACATGGATCCCGTATCCTAATATCAGAGATCTTGCCCATACCTCGTGAGGGGTGAACAAACAAAGGGACATTATACAGCTGAACGGGTGGTTGAAAAGGTGGTGCCATAGGAAGGTTTTGTCTTTATCGAACACTGGAACACCTTCAGGGACCTATGGTTATTTGGGAAAGACGGACTACATTAAAACAAACATGGGTCTAGAATATTAGCTAAGGAAATCCAAAATCAAGTGGTTAACTTTTTAAACTAAGTATGAAGGGGGTAGGGGGCAGCCATCAAACTTTAAGGACATATGTGAAGAATTCAACTTCACATGAGAACTCTAAGGGCTCTCAGGACTGGAAATGCCTCTCTCTAAATGCCAGGAGTCTTACAAACAAATTTGAGGAATTAACCTCCTTTTTACTAAATACTGACAACATCCAGATATGTGCCATAACAGAGACTTGGTGGACATCCACTTACACCTGGGGCCATCACATACAGGGACATGATCTATATCATATGGATAGGGAGGATAAAAAGGGTGGTGGTGTCGCACTGTATGTATCCAACAAAGTAAAATCAGTAGCTATTGAAGTCCCCAAAATACCAGGCATAGAGCATGTGTGGATTAGGGTATTGCCAGCTAAGGGACCTAATATTAAAATTGGGGTAATTTATCGACTTCCTTCAATTTCTACCCAAGATGATGAGGCAGTGCTAAAATTTTTGGACTCCTTAGAGATTACAGAAAATGTTATACTTTTAGGAGATTTTAACCTTTCCGGTATTAATTGGATTAGGCAAACAGGGGAGACATCCTACGAGCTAAAGTATATGGATTCCTTTTTATTAGCTGGATTTGATCAGTATATAGGAAATAACACTAGAGGGGATAAAATATTAGACCTTGTGTTAAGCAATATGGGAGACCAAATAAAGAATTGTAGTACTTCATCACCACTTGGCTCAAGTGATCACTGTGTGATAAATTTTGATTTAAGCAGTGTCTGTTCAAACATTTTTGGCTTAACCATGGTTCGAAATTTTAATAAGGCTAAATTTAATGATATGAGAACAGAACTCTCGAATTGGGGATGGAAAAAGGTTTTTGAAAATAGATCATTAGTGGAAAACTGGGATAGTTTGGAGAATAAAATTATGGATTTAATTGATAAGTATGTCCCATTAAGAAAGAAGTACAATGCTTTAGGAAAAATTCCCATGTGGTTATCTCCCAAAATTAGCAAATTGATCAAAAGAAAAAAAGAGCTTATATAAAAGCCAGGAAAAGTGAGTGTGCAAAAAATTGGACCTTGAATAAAAAATTATTAAAAGAAACTAAAAGTGCCATAAAACAGGCAACTCAAAAACATGAACTAAACCTGGTTACAAAAGTGAAAGATAACCATAAATCCTTTTACACATATATCAATAACAAAAAGGGATGTCAAACTTCAGTGGGGCCCATTAAGGATCAGGATGGTATATTAGTTGAGGATAGCCAAACTATGGCAGGGCTTTTCAATACTTATTTCTCATCAGTATTTAATAATAAGTCTAAAAATATTAGAGATCATCTGACTAAAAAGGATTATAAAATCATTTTAAAACAAAAACGATATTGAGGATAGACTAAAGCACCTGGACCCGAATAAATCTCAAGGACCAGATGGAATCCATCCTAGGGTCCTAAGGGAAATGGCAACAGAATTGGCAGGACCTATAACATCACTGTTTCAGAAATCTTTGGATAACGGGGAGGTGATTGAGGTTTGGTGAAAGATAAATGTGATCCCTATTTATAAAAAGTGATCTAGACAGGAGGCGGGCAACTATAGGCCTGTCAGCTTGACTACTGTACTGGGGAAAATGTTGGAATCTGTTGTAAAGGATCAAATGGTGGAGTTTCAGATTCAGTAGGGGATTGTGACATGTTCAGCATGGTTTTAAAAGGGTTATCATGCCAAACTAATCTCTTGGAGTTTTATGAGCATGTGAGTAGAGCATTGGACGAAGGTGTCTCTGTGGATGTGGTGTTCTTGGATTTCTAATGCTTGACAAGGTCCCACATGATGAATTGATTGATGCTCTGATTGAACATAAAATACCGGGGTATATTACAACTTGGGTTAAGGCATGGCTGAGTGAGAGAAAGCAGAGGGTCTATTTAAAGGGAGTTTACTCTGATTGGTTGGGAGTGGAGAGTGGAGTTCCCCAGTGATCTGTTCTGGGCCCTGCTTGTTTAATATCTATATACACTCATTATCTGGAGGAGAGGATGTTTGGGAAACCAAATTTGCAGACGACGCTAGAATTGGCTTTACTATCAGAAATGGTGAGGATGTGACAAAGTTGCAAAATGCCTTACTCAAAATGGAAAGCTGGGCAAGGGATAAGAAGTTATCCTTTAACACTGACAAATGTGTGGTGATGGACTTTGGGGAATAAAATAATCAAGCTGACTACAAAAACAAACAAAAGATTGTAAAACAAAAGAAGCTTAGCAGCTGTCTTGAGGGGGTGGGCTGCTGGGAAGAGTGGAGGAGGAGAAAAGAAAGGAGTAAAGCTTCAAGCAGGTGTGTGACCTGCCCACCCACTCACCCAATGTCCTGTGGCCACCTGGCTAAGTTTGTTGTGAGACATAAAAGAAGCTTTTAAACAAGAAAAAGGATTTTACAGCATGTAGCTGTAACCAACTAAACTAACTACTGTACTGTGTGTGCTGTAAAGGCAAAGTGTGAACTAAAATCCAGAACTCAACTGAACATCTTAAGAGTAAAGCAGTAAAGAAGAGGAAATTAAAATAAATTAGTGTGTCTACTAGTCACAGTAGTCAAGTGTCTGTGAGTGGTGTGAGTATCAGGTGTGTCAGGTGGTTAGCAGGGACAGTCACTCACTGTGGTGGGACACAGGGACAGGAGGGCCCTGCTGGGGTCAGGGACTGTGTGACTGGCTGGCCCTGGGCAAAGTGCAGTCTAAGTGTGAAAAATGGTAAACAAGAGGAAAAACGTAAGCAGTGAAGCATAAGCACTAAGCATCAAAGCAAACAACTACATTGTCCTGGTCCTTCCCAATACTTAGTATAGCTGGCAGTGGCTGCTGTGCTGTTGGTATTCCCTACCATTCTTCCCCACGACCTTCCTAACTGACTGATGAGACTCCCCTCCTAAGTTTACACTGCTTAGTTATGCCACAGCCTGTGAGACTTTAGTTCTCTGACATCTGTCTGTCTCAGTGCTCTTTCCCTGGCTCCCATTGTGTCTACCACCAGTGGAAAAAAGACACAGCACACAGTAACTTTAATATAATATTTTTATATAATCATCATCACAAAAAAAAGTAAGCAAATTACTAGAGCAGACTAGCAGAGCCGAGCCAGACATAAGACATTCAGTATGCAGAACAGTAAGCAGCAACAAACACTATTATCCCTCTGGTCAGCAGCAGCAGCACCATCCTCAAGTTCTTCTAATACACAAACCACTACTTCCACAGAATCAGATGAAAGTAATAAAGAGTCTGCAGCAAGTGCATCTTCTGCATCTGTGATGGTTGATAGAACAGCTGATTTAAGCAGTGAGGCCTTACCCGAACCTGTAGCCTCTATATCACTGCCAAAAAAACGCAGTTTAGTGCCTGATGAGGTGCTGCATGAGAAAAGAAGTAAAGACAAAAATATGACCAAGAAAGAGGGCCAGGCTGTTTCAGCCTCGTTGGTTGACCACTTACAAATGGTTAAGATGCAATAAAAAAAAAGGATTGATATACTGTACACTGTGCGAAAAGTATTCCAGTATTGCAACACCAGCCTTTTCAAAAAAAAACAAATGTGTTTGCCATAGGCTCTAACAATTTTAGAATCGAGTCACTATGTGCACACGAAAAATCCAATCTGCATGTGCTGTGCCAGAACCAACATATTCTGGAAAGTGGCCAGTATGTAGTGCAGTGTGATATCCGTGAGTCACTTTATCAAGCCTTTGCACAGCTGGAAGAGGCCACAAAGGTGAAAATGAGATGCCTGTCTAACACAGCATACTCCACTGCAAAACGTCCATGCCCATTTTCCGACATGGATTGGCTATGTGAACTCCAAGAGAAAAATGGGATTCAGCTTGGTGTGAATTATACCAATGATAAGTGAGCCAGGGACTTTTGCAAAGCTATATCTGCTGTTCTATCCAAGACTCAGATGCAGACTCTTAAAAATGCTGAATATGTTACCATTCTTGCTGACGGCAGCACCAATGCTGCTATAATTGAATGGGAAAATGTCTTCCAGCACTTTTTAAATCCTAACACAAAAGATGTATGTACATACTTGATCCAGGCTGTACCACTGAAAGCCTCACATGCAGAGGGTGTCTTTAATGCAAGAAGAACTGCATTAGATTCACTGCATCTTCCTATCACTGACTTATGGAATGTGAGCAATCTGGGGCCTCTTCTGATTTCTGCCAATTTTGATGGGAGCAAGTGTAATGCTGGGTTAAAAGGGGTGGAGCCATCTCAAAGTTATGGGAACTGTCTCACATCATTGCCATGCACTGCATAGCACATAAGTTGGAGCTGGCAGTTCTTGATATGATCAAAACAAACCCTTCATATCAAAGCTTGAAAATACTCCAAAGGGCGTATTTAAATTCTACCACTATAGTCCAAAAAGATGAGAGAGCTACAAGAAATTGCACAAGTGATAGATACTGATCTGGCACACTTCAAAGCGGTTAAACAGGTGAGATGGCTGGTCAGCAGATCACGCTCAATACAGGCAGTCCAGGTGAACCTACCTACAGTTGCTCGGCACTTGAACAAACTGCAGCTGGTGCTGATGGGTCAAAAGCAAAGGTGCTGTTAAGAGAGGTACAGTCTGTACACTTTGTCAAATCTCTTTATATCCTGCAAGATTTTTCCCCATACTTAAAAATGTCACTGCAGTTTCAGAGATGACTTAATAATTCTTGAAGTACCACATCTCATAGAGACCTGCCTCCTCCAGCTAATGGAACTGAAATCTAAACCAGGGAAATACATGATGATTTTCCTGGATCATTACAAACATCAGGACAGATGCATGGACGTTGTAATTTCAAAGAAGGGAGTTGAGAAGACTGTTCTCTTTACATTTAGAGGCAACTGCCTTGAAATAAATTTTGGGACAGATACACAACTGCATACTTTAGTAGATGCAGCAATAGGTTACATTGATGCAAGATTTCAACATTTTTCAGAGGTGCCTGAAATGGTTCACATGTTCAGATTTTAAACAGTTTGATCTACCCAGAGAACAACTTGTGGAGTTTGGATAATTAAGGGCTAATTTAGCAGCATACTTTAATTTTTTCACAGAAGAACAGCAGTCAAATATTAGATCAGAATATGCTGAATTTAAGGTACTGCTGAAATCTGCAGTTGATAAACTGTATCTGTAGGTTTTTACAAGATTGCTGAAAGGAAAACTGCCCCGGATTGCTCACATTCTAGAGTTAGTGGAAATACTCCTGGCAATGAGTGTGTCAACTGCATAGTGTGAATGAGTGTTCTCCACTCAGAACTTGATAAAGACAGAAATAAGGACACGTCTGGCAGATGACACACTACAGTCGCTTCTTCAAATAGCAGTGGAGGGTCCTGAACTGTGTGACTTCGATCCAGATCCAGCAGTAAACCATTGGCTGCTGTCTGATCCAGGCACTCGACACGTTTATGGGCATGCTGCTGCAAATACAATTGATGCTGTGTCTCCTGCTAATACTTCTGTTGCTCCATCATCATCCTGTCTTAGCACCACTACCACCAGTACACTTGATGTTGGTGACAGTTCTGAATCTGAGTTATTATCTTTGCCATAATTATTCTGTGCTTCATTCAGGCATGTGGGACTGGACTGGAGTCGACTCTGACTGTTTGGCATGGCATCCGCACCACTTGACTCAGACATAAATCACTCTACCCTGTAACACAAAGCAAGTCAGGATATACATCTTCATTTTTACTGTTTCATATAGCCTTTTCTACATCTGTTAGTGTTAGTGTTAATAATACAATGCCACAACAACCACTTTCTTCATCGTTGCATAATGTTTTATAAGTTCCCTTTAAAATATGGCCTTTCAACCATTGGACTACAACTCACAACAGTGGGACTACCATTTTTAGACAGGTCAGTTGTCCTACACTAGTATGTAAATTTGAAATGTGTCGATCCCTGCTGAAATGGCATGGTGATTTGCATATATTCCATGATGCTTTGCATTATTAAAGTATGTGTAATGTTGTGTTTCTTTGGAACTTGGCTTATTGTTAATGCCCTTTGGGGTAACCTTTGTTTCAGTGCTTCTGCACTAGTGTTGTTTGTCTTTAGCTTTTTTTTTATTTTATTTGAGCCTCCAATACCTAAGCAAACAGGGCTCGCGTAGGGGAGGCCGAACCTCAATTGGTAAGGGAGATCAGAGATCAGTAGGTGTTCACTAAGGGTAGAGGAAAGACTTGCATAGTCTGTTGCTACAAACTGATGTACTGAAGCAGGGATATGCCATTGCTGAAGGTTATCTCCTACATTTTGAATAAATATCACACAGAGATTGTGTGTTGAACTTGAAGTTCGGTGTCTGGTCCATCTGTTATCCTACAATCCCTCCATAGTACTGTCCATGGATGGACACTTCTACCAACAGCATGCACCAGGGCGCCCCTCATATGCACAGTATCGGGCCACAGTGAGAACAGAGGAAGCAGTGTGCATTTAAGTGCCTTTATTTATTATGCAATAAGGCATGACCAGGGGTTAGATTAACAGTCTGTTAATCACCCCCTAGGGGTGTAATGTGGCACAAGGCATGGCTGAGTGCCATATTGCACCTAGGGGTGATTAACTGACTGTCAGTCTAACTCCTGGGAGTGCCTTATTGCTATTATAAAAAAATTATTCCAAAAGAGAAGTGTTAAAAGTATACTTTTTGAATATTTTCCTCATTTAGAGGGAGATTTTTAATAAAATAGTTCTCCCACCAACAGTTTAAGAATGCTGGTTCAAAATCAGAATACATCATTCCACACACTCAGCAGTACTAGAGGATGGAATGCTGACAGGAAGAATCCATGTGCCATGGTGATCGGGCTGTACATGACATACCATGTACTGTAAAATCTAGCCAATCAGAAAAGCAGGCTGGCACCTCACACCCATTGTAAATCATACAGTAATCACTGCAAAAGATGCCAGCCTGCCACAGTCTCATGCCAGTCTAACAGCAATCACTCCGATGCCCTATTGACATTCCGAAAGCTGCCATATTCAAGTCCCGCTAAGCAGTGATGCCACATACAGAGACCAGGAAAAAAAAAATGAGATGGACACCTCCTTCGATTTAATAGATGATGCTGACCTTGATGAAATTTTCCTCAGTCTTGAAATCACTGAGCCAGCTAGTAATAGAACAGGTAACTTACCTATTAATAATCAGCATCCAGCTCCCACCCTTCTGTCTTTAACTGCTGAAACCATGCCGATTCATTCACATATCCAGCCGATAGCCTCATCAGCTCCCCCCGCATTCCTTAACTCAAACTCCGCAGGCATCATGCAGTCATCTAGGCCACCCAATCCTATGGGTAAAAAAAAGGCAGCATCATGAGCAAATAACAAATGAAGAGCTGCAGCAGCTAGAGCTTGAACGTCACAAACTAGCAACCCAGAGACAAACCCGGTGGGCACCAAACATTTTCCTAGACTGGGCAAAACAAAAAAATATAGAAATAAACTTTGCCATGATTAGTTCCCCAGATCTAAATAAACTCCTCAGAGAGTACTACAACACAGTACGCAACAATGGTAAAAAGTACTTCCTTACAAGCTATATCAGTCTAAGAGCAGGACTAAACAGGTATTTAAATTACCCTTCCCTCAGTCGCAGCATCAATCTGATGTCAGATACAGAATTTAACACTGCTAATAACATTTTCAAAGCAGTGGTAAAGCGTTATAGGAAAGATGGCAAAGACAGAGCAGAGCACCGTGCCCCACTAACCATCAGCCAGCTCACTAGGTTAAGGAATGTGCCTGCTCTGACACCAGACACAGCTACCAGACTGGTCAGAAAAGTCTGGATGGACATACAGCTACACTTTTTCTGCCATGGAAATGAGGGAGTTAGACAGCTAACCACTGAGTCATTTGAAATAAAAAAAAGCGAAGACGGGCATGAGCACCTGACAAAAAACATTTAATAAGCAAACAAACATAAAGAAGTGAATGACCCTACAAAGCAATTGACAAGGGGCTTTATGTTTGCTCAGGTAAATGACCCTCTCTGCCCAATCCACAGTTACAAAAAATATCTTGCTAAATTACCCCCAAACCCTCCTGCCTTATTTCTACATCCAAAAAGGCTACATCAGTCAATCTTAAATGATATGACAGTCTGGTATACAGCCGAACCAATGGGGTCAATTTCCTAGGTAGCATGTTGCCCCGTATATGTAAGGAGGCTAACTTTGAAACTGTGTTCACAAATCATTCACTCCGTGCAACAGCTGTGACTCTATTAAGCAACTCCGGCATGGAAGCAAGGCAAATCATGGCCATAACTGGGCATAAAAGTTAAGCTTCTCTGCGAACCTATTGGCAGCCCAATGTAGAAGAATTTAAAAAGTGGGGCCAGATCATAGTGGTGAAAAATCCAGCAGTTCGATGGAATCTGCACCACAAACAGGACTTAATATAAACTGTGCACAGAGCTCATCCACAAGCAATCCTGACACAAAAAGTCACCTTGCAGCAGCAGTCAGGGAACCCCTAAAATGCACCATTTTCAACCATTTTTGCAAAACTTTCTGGGGAGGAGGTGGCATATCCCTGAACCCGCCTAGATTGATTCTGGATTTTGACTTTTGCCCTTATCCTTTCAAATTTGTCTAGGGAAAACACTGGGTTAATTTCACTTGTTGAAATATGTTTGGATACAAATGTTTTAAGTAGTTGTCTGCCTATAATGTCCTGCTTACACAAGTCTTGCTTTACCTTTTCTGGCATGATTACCTTTGTTGCAAGATTGAATAACTTATCACTGTCCTTTGTGAATGGATTCATAAAGCTTCTGATGGTGGCAATAAGATCCTTGACACTTTTCTCTTGTCCCTTTTGTACTGATAACAAAAGTCTGTGGTGCTGTGTGTGCCTGTTTGAGAACAGTCCAACCACCTGCTGTGCTTCTTTTGCAATCTGAGCAAGGTCTGGTGATATCAGAAAAAAATCTGGTGCGAGCACTGGGGTTAAGGGTAATAATAGACAATCCAACTGAAACATTCATCGTGCAGTTGATTTGTTCCTAAGCATGATCTGCACCAATGGCACAGAAGGACACACATTAATTATTTACAGCCCAGTTTCCACTGAGAAATTCTTCGTATATATCCGATTCTGATGTCTTGAGTCTTTTCAAGTCTGCTAGAGGTTCAAGGGCATAAATCTGGCATAATTTAGCTTGTCTTCTGCAAATTAGTACTTGGTGAATGACTCAATTGCCTTTAGATGAAGTTCCCAGTTTCCTGTATGGACCGAATGGATAAATGCAACCATTTATAACATCATCTGTGTATACTGCCATTATAACTTTGAATTGTGGCTTTGTTTCCTTTTGGATCTCAAAAGGCCTCATTTTCTTCAAAATGTCCAGTGACTCAAGGTTGCACATCATTTGAGCATGAGCGACTCTGATCATCTCAAGGTCTTCCTCTGCACTTGTTGTGTCCAAACCTTCTGTGTGAGACACACAAAGCTCACATAGATCAGTATGTTCAGCAAAAAGATCTTCCTCATTCAGTGTGAAAAATGCCTGCAAACTAATCATTTGAGCGTTGACCCCTTGTTTTTACGTGCTTTTCATCAATGATCTGTTTGACAGTAGTGGCTCCATACAAGCCTGCTTCAGTGCAACAAAAATCAATGCCACTATTTTCTATATATGTGCCAGTTGTCCATAGCTGCACATTACAATGTGCAGCTTGCCAGGATCAGGTGATCTGCATCAGTACGAGACATTTATAGTTGTTTTGTTGTTTTTTTAAAGACCCGAGTCAAATGTAAGAACAGTTTTATAATCTGGGCCCATTATTTTTGCATTGATATTGTGGGCATGTTCCAAAACTGTCAGTATTGTCTGCCACTTGTGAAGAGGAGCAGCAATCAATGGTGATGTACCAATACATGTCGAAGGCATTTGTTCCCTGTCGGTTGAGTTGTAAGCTGCCCAAGTCAGAATGTTCACACCTTCAGTTGATGTATCATGATCAAGCAGGTGGACATCTGTGTTGCTATGTTGATCTGTCGTTATTGTACTTGTATCTAATTTAGATCTCACCAGATTCCTTCCTAGAACCCAATACAATCAGGAAGGCATTCAGCAGAGAGTGATTCTTAGAAACATAGAAACATAGAAGTTGACAGCAGATAAGGACCGCAAGGCCCATCCAGTCTGCCCATTTCTTTTTCTACCTTATGTAACCCCTAGATGGCGCTATCCCAAGGGCTACTACCCCTGCCTGATTTTCCACTAACAGGTTGAGGGGCCTGGATCCAATGGCGGGTGCCTCCACCCAGAGGTCAGGGTTTGCAATAGTTAAACTTACTTGGTCACAGCCCTCTGGGACACTGCAACCCCCCTTTCTTCCCACTAGTGGCCCACACAATATATCAGAATTACCTTCACCATATACACTTACCCCCAGGACTAGTTCTGGCACTGGGACCTCCTGTGAAATAAGATACAGTGCAACAATCACAGTACAGTACTTTAACATAGACAAATACCTCAGACAGTATAACTTTGCTGAAACAAGCAGCTCTGATTTATTTAGGGGGATATAACAAGGACAGGGGGAAATCAGGTTAATTAGCTTATCACTTTACTATCTACCTATGGCTCTGTGCACAGGCCTATCCCTACCAGTTACTGTCCCTGGGTACCCAAGCCCTAGTGGCTAGTCCAAACCGTGGCAGCTGGTAGGGGCCCTTTCACACAGAGAAAAGGAAAATTAAACAGTCAGCAGTACAGTAATTCCATTTGGATTTAATGTGGCAATTCAACAGGGAGCGACCCCGAATTAGTACTCACGACCTCCAAACAAGATAGGGTCCTTCAATGTCAGCAGGGCTACTTTTGAGCTCCACGAGACTCTTCACACATTTATATGGTAAAAAAAGAAAGTACTATACCAGGCAGGCTGCTTCTCTATCCCGATCGCAATTACTGCACAATACCCGGGAGAACACACAGCAGATTCAGTTCCTGACAGACCGAGTGCAATTCAACAATTTCTTCAGTCTTCTACAGGGTGAGCCTGGTTTCTACTCTTCAGAGATCTTTGATTCTTTTCACAGGATGGATTCAGTCCTAACAAGCAGTTACACAAGCTGCAGACCGGAACTCTGGGCCTTACACACGTTTTTTGACTGAAACTGTGTACTGAAGGAGCACAGGGTTTCTTTCCCCTTCACTGCCAAAGCTAAAAACTGAAACTCCAACAGACAAAACCGGGCACTTCCTTTGAGTTCCTCCCAGTTCTTGACTGGATTGGCTGTCACTCACAATAGACTGCTGCTGTTGGTCCAAAAAGGTGCCGAAGTCTAAACTACATCTCCCAGAGTCACTGCCCATACAATCCTCTTGTGGCTGGCTCAGATTATGAGTCCAAGTTCTGATTCGTCCAAGGCACCATTTTAGAGCTAGCTTACCCACACTGATTGGTCCAGTTCAGCAGTTCAAAACCAGAATGGGAACTAGGCAGACACAGTTCTGACTGCAAAGAAAGTAGGTTAGACAAACTGTATTTCATTATTACTGTAAATGATTTCTGGCAAACAGTTACATCTTTCAGATAGGTTCCCTTTGCACTCTAGTGACTGCAAAATGGAGTGAACTGGCAGCAGCTCGAGTGGTACTCAAACAGAGAAGCACACAGTCCCCCCATATAAACTAATTATGTCTGCAAGCAGACAGCTCTTAAAGAGACAGTACCAGAGGCTCTAAAAACACTCACTGATAAATGGCTTAAATGCCAAACACCATTCAGGCTTGGAGCATTCAAGCAAGCTGCTGGAAGTCTTTTGGGAACCCCCATTTGCAGGGGGGTTACACCCTTCCTGGCCTGGGAAAGCTTGACGTCCGCGTCAAGCAAGTACCCCCATAAGTTTTAACTGCAACCAGGGCTAGAAATATTTTTTTGTAGATGGCTGTCCATGGGACAGGTGCAGTATTCATTTTGACTGTCCCACAGAATCTGTATCTGTCCTGTTGATTTTTGTTGACTAATTTTATATGTGTTTCCCAATATGGGCTGATAATTAAGTGTGCCCCTGGCTAAGAGCTTAATAACTGATGGTGCCCCTTATAACGTACCCTAAAAAGGGTTACTGGATACTACCCACTGGCTGGTACATGTTCCAGAAAAGACCAAACTCACTGCCCTAAGGGCTTTTAATTTACTTCACCACACTGCTCAGTAGTAGCCTTGACCCAGGGGCCCTTAATTCCCTTCTGCTCTGCCCTGACAAGTCAGTCAGCTTTCTCTGCTCCTATGTATAGCTTGGACAATAAAAGTCTACCCCTACTTTGTAATATCCTGTCTTTGGAGCCCTTCTTGCCCTGATGGGGTTTTAAGTGGTTGTCTCAGCCCTCTAGTTCCTCTCCTAATATCTAAATACAGAGTCTCCCCCTCTTTCTGCCTGGATTGCGTACCCTAAAAAGGGCATTCAAATACTGTTTTCTAGCACTTAAAATGGCTCTTTATTAGACTTACCCAGATCCCTTGTAGTTGGTAGATAGATCTAAATAGTGTTTTTAATTTGTGTCCCCAAAACTCTGCTGCCCAGGAGCTAGTCTTGGGCTGCTACAGCAAGCACAGCACACAAAGAAATGAGGTGTGCAGTACAGAAAGTAAAAGGAAGACTGGCAACTGCACATGCAGTGACAACACTTGTGCAGTGTAGTCTTACCATGGCACTGTTTCCATTTCGGCAGCTTCACAAAACCTCCAACTGCACCGAAGAGCCCATCGCAGGAGACTGGGTTGAATAAACATCTCTTAAAGACAGTTGGGTCGTACGTAGCCTAACCGAACAGGTGGCAGGATCTCCTGGGTCCTAGTGCCTGCTAATGCTTTTCACTTGGTGCCTGTCCCAGGGACAGGCAGGGAAATGAAACAAACTGTCCCTAGGGATAACTGGGTGTCTGGGACAGGCAGACAGGTGGTTATTTCGACCCCTGACTGCAACCATATACATTTGCATTAGGCTCACACATGTAATCGTCAGTCAGTATATCATTTTACCAAGAACACATTTCTGAAACATTGCAGTACGTCACTCTTTACAGAGTATTACACACACATTGTGCCATAACTCAAGTTATTACCTCTTGTACATGAAACATGAAGAGAGGGGACCCTTCCCTATCAGTTACCTTGGGGCTGGACGGGGCAAGGGCACCATACTTAGAGGGCAACACAAGTAACTTGAGTTAGCACTGACGCTCAGTTTGGGCAATGAGCCTCGGGACACATACACTCCTTTATGGACAACATTGAGAGGCAGATCCACTGGCCGCCCAGGGAATCATAACTGAGGTGCACCACAGGCTTTACAGCCTCGACCAGTCTTTCTAGGGGGAACTGTTACAGTCTCTGCACTCTGAGCCTCATTTTCAGCATTGTCCTCACTTGTCAGGGAGTCTCCATGGGGGTAGAGAGGCTAGAACTTGGGGCACTTTCAGCTCCAGGAGTTACAGTTTCTGGAGTCCACAACATTTGGCTCACATGGAGAGCTTCGGACACTGGCAGTGGACTGTCAGGGCACTCAAAATACTCTTCTTGTTCGGTGTATCACCAGTCTGCCCCAATCTATCATTTTCCTCCCTGAAAGCTCAAACAGTTCAACCATGCACAATGATTCCATTTCATCTGATCTGATGCTTTGCATTTCACTTTCTGGGAGCATTGGCTCCAGGGATGAAGCTGGGGCTTAGACAGTCCAGAAGGCCCAGCTTTGTCTCCAGTATTGACTAGGGATTGCCCAAACAATTGACTCAGTTCGTAAGAAGGATAGTATTCAAAGTCACTCTCACTTTCTTCTGATATGGACTGACAGTCATGCTCAACTGGGACTTGTGCAGGGGAACACTTTAACTCTGCTTCTGTAGGTGCAGACTTCCTTGATCTTTTCTTAGCAGCAGCTCTAGTCACTGGTCCAGAGGGGGAATCTTCTGGGGGCTCAGACTCAATCAGGATTTGTCCAATGGGCAGTAAATGATTTCTATGCATTGTTTTTACATCTTTTGAATTGTTCTCAGGCCTTACTTTGTACACTGGCAGATCATCTAGTTTGCCCACTACAATGTGAGGAAGATGATGCCATCTGTCAGCAATCTTGTGCTTGCCATGCAGTCCCAGATTTCTTAGCAATACCCGATCTCCCTCCTGGAGTTCCTGTGCTTTCACCTTTTTATCATACCTTTCTTTGTTGGCCAGATTTCTTTTGGCAGCCATGGTTTGAGCCAGTTGGTACGCATGAGTTAGCTGGGCCTTTAACTTTGCACATACTGTAAATAGTTGTCAGCTTGAACCCCATCAGGAGAGACCCCAAAACACACATCTACCGGTAGTCGAGCTTCTTCCAAACATCAGGCGGTAGGGGAGAACCCAGTTGCATCACTTTTGGTGCAGTTATAAGCATGTACCAGGGTGCTAATTTGTTGGCTCAATCTAGGCTTGTCCTTTGGGTGCAGGGTGCCTCATATCTAGCAAGAGTGCGTGTTGAAACGCTCAGGCTGGAGGGTCCCCTGGGGGTGGTAAGGAGTGGTTCTGGACTTTCTCACTCCCACAGAGAAAGCATCTCTTGATCAGACGACTCTCAAAGTCTCTCCCTTGATCAGAATGGATTCTTTGTGGAGCCCCATAGTGAACAAAAAAGTTTTCTACAAGTACTTTGGCTACACTGGATGCTTTCTGGTCTTTGGTGGGGAAAGCTTGGGCATATCTCGTGAAATGGTCAGTGACCACCAGCACATTACTGATATTTCTTTGATCTGACTCCAAACTCAGAAAATCAATACAGACCAGCTCCATGGGTGCACTGGTGGTTATGTTAACAAGGGGGGCAGCCCTCTGGGGCAAAGCTTTCCTCTGTAAGCAGCGACTACAAGTTTGAATGTGTTGCTCCACATCAGCCCCCATCTTAGGCCAATAGAATCTGGATCTCACCAAGTCAAGTGTTCTGTCTATACCAAGGTGCCCCATGTGGTTGTGCAAGGACCTCAATACTGAGTCTCGAAAGGCAGTGGGCAGCACCAGTTGTTGTTTGTCTACTTGTCCCCCTCTGTCTACTGTTTCTCTGAATAACAGTTTATTGATCAGTTTCAACTTAGGACCTTCTTTGTATAACAGTGCAGTTCTCAAATCAGTGGAGCGTAATTTGGACACATCTTTTCCTGCATAGAGGGCTTCTAAGCTGATTTGATCATAGGATCACGGGATTGAGCCCCCAATACTGTCATTGTCCAGCTGAGGCAGTGCACCAATGTCTATTACAGAAAAGTGGCAATAAGCAGGTATGCAATTCTCAGAGGGTCCCAAGCAATCCACCATGCAGTCCACTGCGTCCGTGGACATTTGTTCCTCCCTGTCAAACTTCCGTCAGAGTGCCCGAATGTCAGGTTCTGCCAATCGGACCCAATCATTCTGGGGAACAGGCCTCCGGGAGAGAGCATCAGCATCTATGTGGTTCAGACCTGCTCGGTATTCGAGAGCATAGTCATATGTAGATAATGCAGAAAGCCACCTGTGGCCAGTGGCATCCAACTTAGCTGAGGTCTGCACATAGGTCAAAGGATTATTGTCAGTTTTTACTAGTATTTTAGCCCCATACAAGTACTCATGGAATTGGTCAACAATAGCCCACTTCAAAGCTAGGAACTCTAACTTATGTACAGGATAGTTCTTTTCAGATGGGGTCAGGCTTCTACTGGCAAAGGCCACTGGTCTCAGGCCATTCTCGTGCTCTTGGTACAACACAGCCCCAACCCTTGCAAGCTAGCATCAGTGTGCAGGACGTAAGGTTTTCTTGGATCGGCATAGGCCAGCACTGGAGCATGGGTAAGTCAATATATGATCTCATGAAAAGCAGTCTCACAATCAGGAGTCCAGCGGGCCCCAAATACTTCACTCGGATGAAAATACACTCTTTCAGTCTTGAGGGACGCTGACTTTTGGTATTTTTTGTGGGTTGGGGGATACCCTTGAGTAAGGTTAAGTAAAGGGCAGATCACTCTTGAATAGTCCTTGATGAAACGCCGATAATAACCACAGAATCCCAGGAATCTTTGCAGTTCTTTTAGATTTTTGGGCTGTGGCCAGGTGGTCAAGGCCTCAACTTTACTTGGGTCAGTCTCTATTCCCTCAGTGGATACTATGTGTCCCACATAATTTACTGATGTTTGAAAGAATTGACACTTATCAATGGACAGTTTAAGGCCAAAGTCCTCCAGTCGGTCCAATACCTTAAATAATCTGCTCTCATGTTCCTCCAGTGAGCTGCCAAACACAATAACATCATCTAGGTATACTAGGCACTCTAGTAAGTTCATGTCCCCACTGCACGCCCATCAATCGCTGAAAAGTGGCTGGGGCACCTGAAATCCCTTGAGGCATCCTCATGAATTCATAGAAGCCAAGCGGACAGATAAAGGCTGTCTTCTCACGGTCCTCTGGGGCATATCGGATCTGGTAGTACCCATCATGGAGATCCAACACAGAGAACCACTTGCTCCCATTTAGGCAGTCCAAAGCATCCTGAATGCGGGCATTGTGTACTGATCCGGGATAGTCCGCCGGTTTAAGGTGCGATAATCCACACACATCCTTACTGTTCCATTCTTTTTCTCACTACCACAATGGGGGAAGCATAAGGGCTTCTGGATTCTTGTATTACACCAGCAGCTAACATCTCTTGCAGATGCCGTCTCACATCATCTATGTCAGCAGGTGCCAGGCGTCGAGACCTCTCACGAAATGGTCTTTCGTCATGCAGCCGGATATTGTGCTCAGCTCCTTGCACGCATCCTACATCCCATTCCTTTAAAGAAAACACCTGGTCTCTCTGGGCAAGCTTCTCACTGATCCTCACTTTCCATTCAGCTGGCAGCAGGAGTCGCAAATCAAACAAGTCAGGCGTTACTCTGTCATTCTTCCTTGAACTCTTGCTGCTGGGTAGCACTGCAGTGTCTGCACAATGCACATTAGCCAGGATGCAACCTCTATTTAGCTCGAATGTCTCTTCAGACACATTATGAACTTGGACCATTACCCTTCTGGCATAAGCATGGGCTCTAGCGGCAAAATACTAGGCTTGACCAGCAGTCCTCTGGCAATTTTCCATCGCCTGTGCATCCAACATTAATATTTTATTCTTAACATCCTTTCTGATACGGACCTCTCCCTGTAAGGTACACTGGGCATTTGGCGCCAGGATCAGAGACTCAGGATCCTTCTTCCATACAATTCACCGGTTCCTCTGGTTCTATTTTTCAGCATCTCTGTGCCTCATAGGCCTTCTTAATTAAAGCCGGAACTCTTAAAGCTCTACTAGTCTTTGACCCTGTTTTTCATAACACAACTGTGCCAGCCTTCCGAACATATGAGCATTTGTTCCAATCAACAAAGGGACACCATCATACAGTCCAGTGGGGGACACACTAAGGCTAGGGTCTCTACTTGTTCGCCACTCCAGCCACGGAGGTGGGGAAAGACAGCCAAATTCGGATATACCCGGAATAGGGTAGGCCTTCACTTAACCCCCATACATGCAGTCCTGCTAATGGTTATAAGGGTACGCCTGACAAATGCTTTGATACCAATCTTGAAAGATAATTGTCACTTGGGAGCCACTGTCTATCACAGCTCTTGTAGACACTCCATTCACCTTTACAGTGGTCTCCATGGAGGGACCCACTATTCTGGACCAGTCTGAGAGGCGGTAGTGGGGGCCTGGGCAACTGACCTTGCCACAAAAGGACGTGAGTTAGCATTTTTGGTGCCCTCACTGGGATCATTTCGTGCACCTCTTAACCACTGATTAATTCTCCAGCTCTCCTTGTAGCCTATATGCAACTTTGTCAGTGTCTTTGGGGACCGCATTCCCTTTTCATGTGCCCATCTTTCCCACAATTATAGCAAAACATACTTTCTGGAGTTTGAGCTGGCCGAGGCACCACACTGGGAGCCAGGGCGGGGTATTACTAACTGGAAACCTTGGTGCCATCTCTGTCTGCGGCGTGATAAGCATTTGGAGACATCTCGTCAGTTTCTCCACTTCCATGGTCAAGGAATCGAGTTCGAGCTGTTATCAGCAGGAGATACATGGGTGGGTACCCCACCCCATAGCAGATGCAGTCGGATATAGGTCAGGGCCCATACTTGCAGGCGTGGCCTTCATAAAGGGACTGTTTTTGAATTCCCGGATCTCTCTCAACAGTTCGCCCCATTGTGACATATCTTTTTCCTTGTCAGAGCACTCATTGACTGTCAACCTCTGCCCCTGAACTTCACTTGATGGGTCACCCTCAGTCACTCGGGTCTTAGCCACAGCTGTTGGTGCAGGTCCCTCCCGAGGTCGCTTTTTCAACTCCTCAATTTCTCTCATTAACTCATCATAGGAGGGTGGGATTCCAGTCGATTTGCCAGGCGAACTGAAGCAACAGCAGTTCTGAGAAGGGGCAGACTTAAGGATTCTGTCCAGTCTGGTTCGATCCAGTTCAATCGCTGGCAAACTACCCTTTCTGAGGCATTCTTGCAACAATTTTTCCAGCCGAGAGACATACACAGACAACAACTCCTTGGTACTGTTGTGCATTTCTTACTCTCCACCATAGGTCCTCATCAGAATCTGGGCTCCCATACACATTCTCCAAGGCCTCAAGATAGGCCTGTGCAGTCGCTTCAGGGTTACTGGCCCGTTTAGCACGGATGGTAGCCAGGGCAGGACCTCGGAGGCCTCACTAACCCTCTTTCGCCGCTTCCGAGCATTGCCATTCTAGCACTTGGGGGCAACATAGTCTATCCAGGTCTCCCAGTCATCCTCCCCTTGGGGGGTGGGGAGGGTGCCAGAGAAGATCCTCAACCTTCGGTAAGAGTCATGACTAATGGCAGGTGCAGAAATAGGAGTCTGCATTGGTTCAGCCACCATTACGGGCACTGGAGCGGGAGAGGGTGTTGGGGGAGGAACACCCCCAGGTGGCAAGAATAGTTTCTTCAAGTCCTCCACAGTTTTCCCTTCTCCCAGCAACCATTTAGCAAATTTCTCCTCAAAAGTTTCAGATAGTGGTGGGGGCTCATTCCCCCCCGGGTCTTTACTGTCCTTGGTTATCACTCTCCAAGCAGTGAGGGCTCCCTCTGGGGTAATGGTCTGTGGCACTTTGGAGCTATCTATGGGATCCTTAAACTCTACTAGGGCCAGGAAAGTGTGGGTGAGCAGATTAGCATGCCACCCACCACCACAGGGTTTTGTAAACCTTCCACCTTGGAAAGTACTCCTGCACAGTGTCCGTGATGATACCCAGGGTGATGTCCATGATAAGCATAGCATTTTGGGGGTCGATCTCCTCCCCAGTACACCACTCCACCAGCCGGTGCACAGCCACTTCTGTCGGGGTACCCATTTATTATTATTTTTTTTTTCTTAACAGTGGTTTGTAAATATGGCCACTAGAGGACACACAATCCCAGCGGTGAGCCTCCAAGATGTAACCCCTAGATGGCGCTATCCCAGGGGCTACTACCCCTGCCTGATTTGCCACTAACAGGTTGAGGGGCCTGGATCCAGTGGCGGGTGTCTCCACCCAGAGGTCAGGGTTTGCAATAGTTAAACTTACTTGGTCACAGCCCTCTGGGACACTGCAACCCCCCTTTCTTCCCACTAGTGGCCCACACAATATATCAGAATTACCTTCACAGTATACACTTACCCCCAGGACTGGTTCCGCACTGGGACCTCCCAGAAATAAGATACAGTGCAACAATCACAGTACAGTACTTTAACATAGACAAATACCTCAGGCAGTATAACTTTGCTGAAACAAGCAGCTCTGATTTATTTAGGGGGATATAACAAGGACAGGGGGAAATCAGGTTAATTAGCTTATCACTTTACTATCTACCTATGGCTCTGTGCACAGGCCTATCCCTACCAGTTACTGTCCCTGGGTACCCAAGCCCTAGTGGCTAGTCCAAACCGTGGCAGCTGGTAGGGGCCCTTTCACACAGAGAAAAGGAGAATTAAACAGTCAGCAGTACAGTAATTCCATTTGGATTTAATGTGGCAATTCAACAGGGAGCTAACTTCTAATTAGTACTCACGACCTCCAAACAAGATAGGGTCCTTCAATGTCAGCAGGGCTACTTTGAGCTCCACGAGACTCTTCACACATTTATATGGTAAAAAAAAGAGTACTATACCAGGCAGGCTGCTTCTCTATCCCGATCGCAATTACTGCACAATACCCGGAGAACACACAGCAGATTCAGTTCCTGACAGACCGAGTGCAATTCAACAATTTCTTCAGTCTTCTACAGGGTGAGCCTGGTTTCTACTCTTCAGAGATCCTTTGATTCTTTTCACAGGATGGATTCAGTCCTAACAAGCAGTTACACAAGCTGCAGACCGGAACTCTGGGCCTTACACGTTTTTACTGAAACTGTGTACTGAAGGAGCACAGGGTTTTTCCCTTCACTGCCAAAGCTAAAACTGAAACTCCAACAGACAAAACGGCACTTCCTTTGAGTTCCTCCCAGTTCTTGACTGGATTGGCTGTCACTCACAATAGACTGCTGCTGTTGGTCCAAAAGGTACTGAAGTCTAAACTACATCTCCCAGAGTCACTGCCCATACAATCCTCTTGTGGCTGGCTCAGATTATGAGTCCAAGTTCTGATTCGTCCAAGGCACCATTTTAGAGCTAGCTTACCCCACACTGATTGGTCCAGTTCAGCAGTTCAAAACCAGAATGGGGAACTAGGCAGACACAGTTCTGACTGCAAAGAAAGCAGGTTAGACAAACTGTAATTTCATTATTACTGTAAATGATTTCTGGCAAACAGTTACATCTTTCAGATAGGTTCCCTTTGCACCCTAGTGACTGCAAAATGGAGTGAATTGGCAGCAGCTCGAGTGGTACTCAAACAGAGAAGCACACAGTCCCCCCATACTAACTAATTATGTCTGCAAGCAGACAGCTCTTAAAGAGACAGTACCAGAGGCTCTAAAAACACTCACTGATAAATGGCTTAAATGCCAAACACCATTCAGGCTTGGAGCATTCAAGCAAGCTCCTGGAAGTCTTTTGGGAACCCCATTTGCAGGGGGGTTACACTTATAAATGTGCCATTGGCCTTTGCTCTGTCAGTGACCTATCTATTCATAGTCATTTGTATTGCTCCCTTATGCCTATCCCATGCCTGTTTGAAGCCCAGCACTGTATTCATAGCCACCACTTCTTGTGGTAAGCCATTCCATGCATCCACCACCCTTTCTGTGAAAAAGAATTTCCTCATATTCCCCCTTAATCGGCCTCCCTCTAATCTCATGCTGTGTCCTCTTGTCCTGCTATTTTTTTATATTTAAACATGTTAGACTCTTTCACCTTGTTAATGCCCTTAAGGTGTTTGTATGTTTCGATCATATCACCTCTCTCCCTCCTTTGCTCAAGGGTATACATATTGAGCTCCGTTAATCTGTCCTCATATGTCTTCTGATGCAGTCCCTGCACCATTTTGGTTGCCCTTCTCTGGACTGCCTCAATTTGGTTAATGTCCTTAGAAGGTGTGGCCTCCAATACTGCACGCGGTACTCCAGATGGGGCCTAACCAGTGTCTTGTACAGAGGATTATTACCTCCCTCACACGACTTGTGATACCCCTACTAATACACCCTAACACCCCCTAGCCTTACCTACTGCTTTAGAGGTCTGCTTGATGATTTTAGGTCATCAGTGATGATGATGCTCAAGTCTCTTTCTTCCTTTGTGACTGCTAGCAACTCCTCCCAGCCTATAGGTGGCTTCAGGGTTTCTCTTCCCTATTTGCATGATTTTGCACTTCTTTGCATTAAATCCCAGTTGCCACTCTTCTGACCATTCTGCTGGTTTATCCAGATCTCTTCTCATTCTGCCCACCCATCTGGATCATCTACTCTGTTGCAGATCTTGGTGTCATCTGCAAACAGACAAGCCTTACCCTCTAGTCCATCTGCAAGGTCACTAATGAAGATGTTGAAGAGGACTGGCCCCAGGACTGATCCCTGAGGTACCCCACTTGTGACTTGCATCTCTTCTGACTGTATACCATTTACCACCACTCTGTTTTCTGCCCGTCAACCAGTTTGCCACCCAGTTGACCAACTTCTGACCCACCCGAGCCTACCCAGCTTATTTATCAATCTTCTATGTGGAACAGTGTCAAAAGCTTTGCTGAAGTCAAGGTAGGCGACATCAACTGCTCCCCTTGGTCCACCACACTCTGGTTACCCAGTCAAAGAAATCTATGAGATTAGTTTGACAGGACCTTCCTTTATAAACCCATGCTGTCTTGGATCCTGTGCCCCTATGGATTCCAGGTGTTACACTATCCTTTCCTTAAGGGTGCCTCCATAATCTTGCCCACTACTGAGGTAAGACTGACGGTCTGTAGTTCCCCGCCTCCTCCCTGCTACCACTCTTGTGGAGGCGGGATCACATGAACCCTTCTCCAGTCTTCTGGGACCTCTCCTGTGCTCAGAGACTCTCTAAACAATTCTGCTAATGGCTCTGCTAGTTCCTCCTTTAGCTCCTTAAGTACCCTGGGATGTATACCATCAGGTCCCATTGCCTTATCCACCCTGAGCTTAGAAGCTCTTGTAGGACCCTTTCTTTGTGAAGGAGCAGTGCTCACCTCCCTCCCCTGTGTCCATGATGCTGAGCTGTGGGCCCTGCCCTACCTTCTCTTCAGTAAATACTGAGCAAAAGTATCTATTTAGGATAGATGCCTTTACAGGGTCCTCCTCCTCACATGCTCCCTTTTCTCCATTAAGCTTAGAATACCCTCTGGACTTTCTCCTTTCACTAATGTATCTATAGAAAGTCTTGTCACCTTCTTTACTGTTCGTGCTAGTGTTTCCTCAGTTTGGGACTTTGCCTGCCTTACTGCCTTACCTGCTTCCCTTAGGGCAGTTTGGTATGCCTCCCTATCTTCATCCCGCTGTGTTCCCTTATATTTCCTGAAGGCCAGCCTTTTGGCTCTGACCTTTTCTGCTACTGTATTTGAGAACCAAAGTGGTTTCCTTCTTCTTTTGCACTTCCTTTTCTGTCAAACACAATGGGATGTTGCTTCAAGTATTGCATCCTTAATGCTTGCCCACTTTGCCTGTACCCCCTCACCTGTGTTTCTTTTTGCCAGGGCTAGCTTAACTCTGTTGGCCATCTTATCAAAGTCAGCTCCTCTGAAGTCCCATATTTTTGCCTTGGAATGGGATGATTTAGATGTAGTAGCCAAACTGAACCATACCATGTGATGGTCACTGGCCCCCAGGTGACCTTCTACCTGGAGATCTGTGATCCCTTCTTTGTTAGTCAGTACTAGATCTAGGATAGCCCTGTCTCTTGTGGGTTGCTGTACCAGTTGTTTGAGGCCCTCCCCCTGCAGAGAATCCACTATGTGTCTAGTTCTGGCAGATGTTCCTGCTGGTATTGACCAATCTGTATCTGGCATGTTGAAGTCTCCCATTATCAGAACCTCCCCTTTAGCTGTCATGTTTTGTATATCTTCTAACAGTAATGTGTCTATGTCCTCCCTCTGGTCTGGGAGCCTGTAGACAACCCCAGTTCTTATGGCTGTCCCATTTTCTGTTTCCAGGGTGACCCACAGTTCTTCTGGCTCCTTATGTGTATTCTGAATTTCTGTAGCTTTGATATTTTCATTAACATACAGGCCCTCCTCCCCTTTTGCACCTCGGTCTCTTCTGAACAATACATAGCCAGGTACTGAAGTCTCCCAAGTGTGGTTACTGGTAAACCATGTCTCACTAATTGCTACTATGTCCAGTTTAGCCTCTGACATTATTGCCTGCAGGTCTGGGATCTTATTTCCCAGGCTGTGAGCATTTGTGTACATGATTTTCCATTGGCCAGATTTTGGTGTGTTAGTTGTTGGGTGAAGTTTGACATTACCCTGTGCATCGTACGGGAGACAAACCTTTTTCTTACCTGGTGATGCAAATGAACCGCAAACACGCTGAATTCCTGTTTGACCACTAGCTGAGGGGAGGGTGTTCTTCCCATTCGACGTATGGGTGCTGCACCCTCTCCCCATTTGCTAGTTTAAATATTCTGCAAAGATGTCAAACTTCTGCCCCAATGCACTGACTCCCTCTTTAGTCAGATGCAGTCCATCAAATTTAAAGAACTTTCGCTCCCAGAACTGTTGCCAGTTCCCTACAAATCTGTGTCCTTTTTCCTGGCACCAGTCCTTGAGCCACGTGTTTAGCTCCCCTATCTCCTGTTCTCTGACCTTCCGTCCATCTGCTCCCCTCTCCCAGACTGGCAGGATCTCAGAGAAGGAGATGCCGGATGAAATAGATGATAGTTTGTCACCCAGCCTAGTCAGGTGTTCCTTGGTCTCCACAACTGACCGGCTGGTGAGATCGTAATCCCTATGTGTACTAGGACATCAATGTTTCTCCTGCTTTGTGAACAATTTTAGCAATGCGGTCAGTGTCTCTCCATGCTGATGTACCTGGAGACATCTGACCATAACCCTAGCTGGAGATGGGTATCAACTCCCTGAATCATGGAGTCTGCTATGATCAGAAGTTTTTGGATTTCCTTTGTGCTTGTTTAGTTTTGGTTCCTGATTTGGGTGAGTTTTTGTTGTGCTAGCTCCTGTGCCACAGTGTCCTGCTCTGCAGTGTCTTCTGCCTCTTTATTTGATTTCAGAGATAGAGGCAGATACCTGTTTGTAGTGTTTATATGGTTTTTGGAGGTAATGTGTTGGAGAGCAGAGAGTGATGGGGCACCTGATTTGCTCCTCCTAACCACCTGCCAACCTCCATTCTTGAGGTGTGATCAACTGAAATGATGGGAAAACAGGACTCTTTGACTGTGGATGTTCTGACATATGACAGTCCAGGAGAGTTGTAATCATATTTGGAAGCTCGTTGATTGAATGACTCCTATTTTCATCACCATTGAGCTGTAATGTGCAGAGTGTGTCTTGTTGAGAACATTACTAATAGATTGCCATGCCACTGGCATATAGTGTCCATTTACCATCTAGAGTGTCTTCTAAAAACTACATTATCTATAGCAAAAAAGTTGTGTCTTCCCTGGAGACAGCATTCTCTCTATAACACTGTGAGCTATCATTGTTTTGAGTCTGAGAAGCTGGGTATAATTCACTGAGATCCCAGACTTATGAAGAATGTTTACTACTTTCTTGCTATGATATATGCTTGTCATATGGCTAGACCAACAGCCAGCTGCTGTGACATTTCTCTGAATTGCATGTCAGTATATGGGACTGTTTGTGCTTGACGATCGGGCAGGTTCATAACCACTGTGCTCTGGGCTAAGTTCATTGCACATTTGTTTACTTCTGCAGATTTCTTGTCCATAGATAGCATTGGACTTCGCTATGGCTTTTCTTAGCAAACAGGCATCATCATCGATAAATTTCACGTCGACATCAATGTTACTTTTTTAGTGTTCTCCACAAGTTGAAATACCAGATCACATGTTTGCTTAACAATAACATGCTGGGACTCATTCACACACTTTGGTTTAGGAAATTAAACTTCAGGAATGTTATTCTTAATATGCTCCTTCACTTTCTTACAAATTATATGTGTTTTTTTTTTGGCATTGTTTGCAAATCACATATCTATGTAGGCATTATGCAATGTTGCCATGCTAAGTACATTTCTAACTTTGCGTTCCCCTTCCAGCAAACTCAAACACTCATTACACAATGGCAAGAAAAAAATGCTTAGTTCTGATTGGTCAGTTGCCACCTTGAACAGTGACGTTATCCCAGTACAACATCACTGTATCAAGGTCAGGCACACCTGACCACAGCAACATAAAAAAAAAAAATAACTACATACTGTCCCTTGCTCCTTGTCCTACCTGGCTTCAGTGATCCCCACCCTGCATCCTGCTCTCAAGCCCACTTCTCTGTCCCCTGTCTCCTAAACCCCAAAACAGACAGAAAAGTAGAGGCAGTACTGAACAGGGAACAATTGTTTTTGTCATAAATTCCTAGGCATAATTTGCCCCCACTCCACATATACAACAAGAAAGCTGGTGTTCTATATGGAAACATAGAATCTGATGCCAGATAAGGACCACTTGGCCAACCTAGTCTGCCCATTTCCCTACCTGATGGATAAGCTGCAGATTCTAGTTAATCAACAGCTTACTTCCTCCTACCCCTCACTAGAATTGCTTTATGTCTGTCCTATGAATTCTTGAATTCTTCCACTGTTCCCGACTCCACAACCTCCTCAGGAAGACTGTTCCATGCATCCACAACCCTCTCTGTGAAAAAATTATTTGTAATATTACTTCTTAGCAGTCTCCCTCTATCTTCAAATTGTGCCCCTTGTTCTTGCACATCTTTTTCTGGAAGATGCTACCCTCTTGTACTTTGTTAATTCCCCTGAGATACTTGAAAGTTTCTATCATGTCCTGCCTCTCCCTCCTTTCTTCAAGGGTATACATATTAAGCTGCTTTAGTCTCTCCTCGTATGTCTTCTGGTACAGACCCTGCACCATTTTTGTTGCCCTCCTTTGAACAGCCTCCACTCTGTCTGTGTCTTTGTGGAGATGGGGTCTCCAGAATTGCATACAGTACTCCAGATGGGGTCTCACCAACTGTCTGTACAGAGGGATAACAATATCCTGTTTTCTACTGTTGATGCCTCTCATTATGCTTCCCAGTATACCCCCAGCCCTTCTTACTGCCTTTTCACATTGCTTGCCCACCTTTAGGTCATCTGATATAATTGCTCCTAGGTCTCTCTTGATTTTTTGATGTTGTTATTATCGCACCCATTATTGTGTACTCTTCCCCTGGGTTTTTGTTTGCCAGGTGCATTACCTTGCACTTCTTTGCATTGAATCTGAGCTGCCATATATTTGACCATTCCTCCAACCTTGCCAAGTCTCTTTTCATCCTTTGCACCCCACCTTGTATATCAACCCTGTTGCAGATCTTTGTATCATCTGCAAAGAGACATAGTTTTCCTTTCAGGTACTCTCCAATGTCACTTATAAAGACATTAAAGAGGACCGGTCCCAGTACTGAACCCTGTGGTACCCCACTAGTTACCCTCCTTTCTTCACTGTGGACTCCGTTTACTATTACCCTTTGCATTCTGATGTCCAGCCAATTTTTGTATACAGGCTACCACCTTGGGACCCACTCCAAGGCTGGCTAACTTATATATTAATCTTTTGTGTGAGACTGTGTCAAATGCCTTGCTAAAATCTAGATCTCTTTGAATGGGTGACCAAAGTAGTAGATCAGGGAGGGGCTGTGGACATGGCCTACCTAGACTTTAGCAAGGCATTTGGCACAGTCCCGCACAAAAGATTAATAAACACTCCAGATACTCAATACAAACATCAACATTTTAGGCTGTTATTTTGGGAATGGAGATCTGGCCCTTTTAAATTGGGAAGAAAAATTAAAGCAAGGAGAAAATAAAGTAAATCTGTGGAAATTGTGGTCTCTGTCCAAACAGAAAAGAGTTCTGATTATAAAGAAATTTTTACTTAATATTTTTTTATACATTAGTTCTCTTTTTCCTATTCATGTACAATGCGAGACAAGATTATTAAGCTGTTTTTTTTTTTTTCAAATGGTTTTGGGGAGTCGCTTAAACCCTGTTAAAAGAGAGTTCACATATTTAAGTTTAAAGCAGGTGGGGTTGGGAATGATTCACCCCATAGTGTTTTACCTTACTTTTTTTCTGAAAAATAATTTTGGGACTGGGGTGGAGGGAGTGGATTTTCTTGGGAAAATGGGAGGCACAGGTCCTTCGGCTTGTAGGTTCTTTAGTAGTTCCTGATTTTGTTAAGCCAGCAATAAGAAAATTAAGTTTATGGGGCATTACAAAAGCTCATGTTCAAGCATTTTCACGGAAATCTTTATATACTGATATTATGACAAGGAATTTTGCACTGCAGGTAGACTTCCCAAAATGTATGCCCTCAAAATTGGGGATAGCTTTAAAAGTTCTGAAGGCCTGTAGGATCCCAATTCCGATGTGGGACGTTCAATGGTTATGTTGCCATGGTAGGTTAGGGGTTAAAGGCAATTTGAAACATAAATCCATTTCAGAGAGACAGTGTATCAGATCAGACTGTGAGGGGAAGGAGAAAACAACAGAAATTTGTTTTTCCATTGCGTGCATACTATACACTTTTGTGAGCTTTTGTTTCTTAGATGGTATTGGAGGCCAATTCAACATCATACTTATGAAACATTGGTATTAGGAGATTATTTTATTTGTATTTTTTTTTTAACTGTTGACTTTTCCATTAGCAGATTATATCCTCTCACCACTAGAGGGCTATATCTCTATCTCTTTATCTAGTACGTAAGCCATGTTGGCTCTGTCTGCCTTTCTGTCACTTATCCTCCTCCTCCTCCTCCTTGCCCTGGCCCCCCTTCTTCTCTCTCCCTGGTCCTAGCCACCCCCACCCCCGCCACTCTCTACTCTGGTTTCCACTGCTACTCCAAGGGAACTCTCCACTTCCACTTGAGACTTGTGCTTGTTGCACCATTTGGATATTCCTGGTTACTTAACCTGACTACTACTCTCAACAAGTGTGGTCACCTCTCTACACTGTACCACCGTGCAGTCCATATGGGACACCGCCTGGAACCTTGCAACTTCTACTCCAGGAAACAACAATCAAAATGATCTCTCAAAGAGCTGCAACTCTGCTCCTTAAAACTCCTACTCCTCCTCCTCCTTCTCATCTCAGGCAGCGTCCATCCCAATCCTGGCCCTAGAAGCTCAGGCCACACACAAACTCCAGGTGCCCTTATCCTTGCAACCATTAATATCTGCAGCCTACTACCAAAGCTGAATGCACTCCAAGCCTTCATATGCCAACACAACCCTGACATCCTTGCAGTGGTGGAAACTTGGCTGACACCTAAAGTTCCTGACTCAGCAGTAACAATACAGGGGAACAATGTCCACAGGCTGGACTGGATATCCAAAAAAGGCGGTGGTTGCGCAATCTATATCAAAGACTCCCTGTCTTGGCACCCTGTGGCAACTCCATCACTTTCTGCCTCAGCCCAGATTCTGCCAATAAAAATCATCCTAGGTCTCAACCATAAAGCCCTGACTATTGTCTCTGTATACATTCCACCCAGGGACCCTAAACATGGATTCAATGATGACCTAAACTTTATCAACTCTCATCCTCCCGAAGCTGAACTTATTCTACTAGGGGATCTCAATATAGACTGGTTAGCATCGAGTGCCAGTGCCTATAAAGACTCCATCTCAGCTGCTAACCTTGTGCAAATGGTAAACTCCCCTACTAGGATTAACTACAAGACTGGCACCAGTACCCTCTTGGATTGGGTGCTCACCACTCACCCCACAAGGGTTTCTCATACGACCATTCTCCCAGACTCACTCAGTGACCACTCCCCAGTCATGTGTGCATGGTCTAACAAATTCCTTAAGCCCCCTCCCAAAATTATCACTAGTAGAGTCCATCCTCGTGGAAAACTTCCATATCTCAAACAACACCTGCTTCTACAAGACTGGCTACCCATCTATGAAGCAACAGATGTTAACTTGGCTCTTGATCACTTCATCTCAATTTTCAACAAAGCCTGCAACCTCTTTGCCCCTGCTAAAAGGCGCAAAATAAAATCTCTCTCTCTAACCCATGGGTCACTGCGGCTCTTCTCTCACAGCTGAAACTAAGGGATCACCTCTGGGCAGTTGCCAGGGCCACTGGCAAACAACTGGACATCCAAAATTACAAACAAGCATGAAATGCCTGCACAAAAGCCGTACAGCTAATGAAATCCACCTATTACAAAGACGCTCTCACCAATACATGGGGAAATGGTCGTGCTTTCTGAGACAATATCAAGGATGTCACAGGGAAGCAGCCAAAAACCTCTCTGGCCATGTTAACAGTTGATGTATCCTCAACCCTTGACCCCAAGGTGATCGCAAACATCTTTAACATGGCTTTTTCAGACCTTAGTGCTGTTCTACCCCATGACTTTTTCGAAAACAGGGCCTACTCCCCAAATACCTCAGCCCCTCAGTCTAACCATCCCCTCTTCTACTTCAGGAAGGTAAGGCTGAATGAAGCTCTCCACTATATTACTGCAGCTATCTCTAAATCTAGATCTAGTAGTGACACCCTGGACCTTAAGCTTCGTTGCTCACCCGATGAGGTAATTCATCCATTAACAAAATCCTAAACCTCTCTCTCAGCTGTGGAAAATTCCAGGACCTATGGAAAACAGCCACCATGACACCCATCCATAAAAGTGGGGACAAGATGATTCACTCTAATTATCGCCCTATCTCCATACTGCCCCCACTCTCTAAGGCACTTGAGAGCATCGTAGCTGATCAATTTACTGACCACTTGGATAAATACAATATACCTTGTCCACAACAACACAGCTTCCAGAAAGGTCACAGCACCACCACAGCCCTTCTTTAGTTCACTGGAGCTTTCCACAAATCCCTTGACAACAGCCTTCTCACGGGGGCCGTTTTTGTCGACCTCTCCAAGGCCTTCGATACAGTACACCATGGACTACTAATTGACCAACTACTGAATGCCAGGCTATCACCTGACTCTTCTCTCTGGTTTAAAAGCTACTTAGAAAACCAGTCACAGACAGTAAAAATTGCAGATGCTGTTTCTAACACCCTGCCTGTTCACTTGGGTGTCCCACAGGGATCCATACTGGGACCCCTCCTTTTTAGCCTTTTCTTAAACTCCCTCCCTTACCACTGTTCTGAGCAGATCATACTATATGCCGATGATGCTGTTGTATTCTCCACTCACAAAGATCCTGCAACTCTTCAACACAATCTTCAACTTGGTTTCAGTTCTGTAGAGACATGGTTTCTTAATCATAAACTGGTCCTCAATGACAAGAAAACCAAATCTGTGCTCTTCTGCAGCTCTCATAACCCACACAAGCTACACCACTTGGCTATCTCCACCACCCAGGGGAACACTCTAGATCAGGTGGTGTCCTTCAAATACTTAGGGATACAGCTTGATCCTAATCTCTCCTATGGACTTCATGTAGATAATGTAGCTAGAGCTGCTAATACACAGCTTGGTCTCCTCTACAAACACAGACCACATCTCAAGCCAGAAGCTTTGAAGGTTTGCAGTCCTGAGCTCTGTGATCTCTGTAATAGACTATGGTCTCATCATTGTAACTCATGACAACCACAACCCTTAGATGCCTCTCAACTGCCTTAAATAAAGCATGTCAGCTCATCACTGGTGCTCACTGTCTCACCCACACATGTGACCTGTACATTCAGACTGGCTGGCTCCAACTATCAAACCACATAAAGTTTCTCACCTGCTCCATGGTCAAAAAATCTACCTTGGCCTTGCACCTTCTGGGGTCTCAACTCTGTTACAACACGATTAACAAATGGTGCCTTAGGAGATCCACGCTACAGCTACTGAAAGTCTCCCACTGTCACACTTCACAGGGACAACGCTCTTTTGCTTATCGAGCACCACTCTGGTTCAATGGCCTCAGCCCAACCATCTCTTCTGCCCCAACTATTGGTATGTTTAAAACTAGGCTCGGGACTATCTCACTACCAACAGCTCCTGTGACTGCCCAACTTAACCTTGTTTCTCCACTTCCCTTTCTGCTCTAGTTGTCCCCTCCCTCCCTCCCTCCTCACTGGATTCTACCCTCACATCTTGGTATACCCAATGCTGCACTTTTCACCCTCTTGACACCTTCCTACATTCCTTCTCCCCCACCCTCTTCCTCTCCCTATGACTCTGGCACTTCTTATCTGTTGTCTATTTTCGTGACAAATGCTGCTGGCTGCCTTGTTACAATGCTACCCTTGAACTGTATTAATCTGTACTCTGTTTGCAATGTCCACATTGTTGTAATGCCTGTCTTGATGTTCCCCATAATTTGTATTTCTCTGACATGGAACCTTTGTAAAAGAGCCATGGCTCAAAGGCATATGTAATCCTAGACTTGATAAATAAATAAATAAATAAATAAAATTCAGGGTTTGGTGCCAGATATCATCCCAGTACTTTGAACTTGATCTTTGCCTGTATTAAGTATTATCTGTGGCGGGCACAATGTAGATACTCTTTGCAGCACATTGATACACCTATGATTAAGTTAATAAAACAAATTGAACATGCTATTCTAAAACAAAAGGAGAAAGAGAGATTACATTTAGACCTTAGGAAGTGTCATATGTTGTGGAGAAATATTTCTTAGTCAAGTATATTTTAATTAACATATATGAAAAGTAGACAGTAGAGAGAAATAGCAGACAGGGTTTTCCTTGGATGGTTCTGATTATGTCTCTGAAGTTTTATGACGATAGTAATTGCACATTTTTTCTTTTAGTGATCTTAGAAATGTCTTTATGATTGATATGTCATCAAATTTATTATTTTTTTATTTGATTCGTTGGTTTTATTTATGTTAATGATTTCCACTACGTTTTTGTGGGGGGGGTCTTTTTTTGTATTATGTTCTGAGATTGGTTATGATGATTTGTTTTAACAGTGTGCTACAACAGGTATGAATTGCAATACTTATGTGGGTTTTTTTTCTATATGATTTATAGTATTTTTGTGCAAGTTTTTCATTATGTTGTATTCAATGGCTTCTGATGGAAAAGTATTTCCCTGCTGTTTGAGTGGGGGGTGTATTAATATGAACCATACATGTTTAACATTACTGTATGATATACTACTTATTCCTGTTTCTTTAATTTCTTTTTGTTATGATTTTGTATGAAACAGCACATTATGTATAAGTTTATTTTGAGTTTTTGAATAAAAAATTCCCCTACTCTTGTTGAGAAGTGCCATGGGATCTTTAACATTCACCCGAACTACCATCAATCCAGGCAGATGTGACCTCGGTTTAACATCTGATCTGAAAAACAGTACCTCAGAAGTGCAGCACCCCCCTCATGCTGCACTACAGTGTTAGTATTGGGATATTAATCCAAGTGCCAGGTCTTGCAACAGAACCTACAGCCTTCTGATCTCCCTGCCTCAGAGGCAAGTGTGCTATCTACTAAGCCAGTGACACTGGTAAACCAGTTAACCAACAGCCTATTTCTTCCTACCCCCACAAGATTTGCCTTATGTCTGTTCCATGCATCCTTGAATTCTCCCACAGTTTTAGACTCACAGCATGCTCTGGAAGGTCGTTCCATTCATCCACCACATTCAGTGTGAAAAAATACTTCCTCACTTTGCCCCTGAGTCATCCCCACTCTGTCTTCAAATTGTGTCCCCTTGTTCTTCACATCTCTTTTTCTGAAAGAGGCTACCGTCTCAGACTTTGTTGATTCCACTGAGGTACTTAAAAGTTTCTATCATATTCCCCCTCTCCCTCCTTTCCTCAAGGGTACATATTGAGCTCTTTTAGTCTCTCCTCATATTGCTTCTCTTGCAGAACCTGCACCATTTTAGTTGCCCTCTTCTGGACAGCCTCTGTCCTGTCTATGTCCTTGCTGAGATGGGGTCTCCAGAACCAGATGCAGTACTCCAGATGAGGTCTCACCAACTGTCTGTACAGAGGGATAACAACTTCCTGTTTTCTACTGGTGATGCCTCTCCCTATTCATTACAGTATCCCCTAAGTTCTCCCTACTGTCTTCTCACATTGCTGGCCAACCTTAAGGTCATCTGAAATGATTACTCCAGGTCCTTTTCCATTTTTTGTTGTTGTTACTACCTCCCCCCAATTGTGTAATCTTCCCCAGGGTTTTTGTTTTCCAGGTACATTATTTTACACTTATTTGCATTGCATCCAAGCTGCCATACTTCTGACCATTTCTCCAACCTGCCAAGTCCCTTCTTATCCTTTCCTCACCTCCTTGTGTAGCAACCATGTTGCAGATCTTTGTGACATCTGCAAAGAGGCATACTTTGGTCACCCAGTCAAAGAAATCAATTAGATTTGTCTGACATGACCTTCCCACTGTGAATCCATGTTGCCTTGAGTCTTGTCCCCCACCAACCTCTAGGTACTCAGCAGTCCTTTCATTCAGAAATGATTTCATCTCTTTCCCTATCACAGAGGTCAAACTGACAGGCCTGTAGTTTCCTGCCTCTGTCTTGCTCCCACTTTTGTGAAGGGGAATCACATCCACCTTCCTCCAGTCCTCAGGTACCACACCATGCTCCCATGATTTGTTAAAAAGGGTAGTCAGTGGTGTCACTAGTTCTCCACTTAGTTCTTTTAGGATTTTTGGTTGGATCCCGTCCGGTCCAAGTGCTTTGTCCACTTTCAGTTTTAGGAATTCTTTCAGAACCCTTTCTTCCATGAAAGGACTGGGACTGGCCCCCTATCCAAGTGCTTCTGTTAACTGGATTAGGTACCATCTCCTCTTTTGTAAATACTGAGCAGAAGTATTCATTCAGTATCCCTGCTTTTTCTCTGTCTCTCACATTGACCATAATTCTGTTTCTTTCACTTTATAAATGGATTTCTTACCCAAGACAGGGTTGACCAAAGTATATCAGTATGACAAACCTGATTTATTAAGCATGAAGGGAGGTCAAAATTCAATATCTAGGGACACATATGAATGTTGGAATTGCTTTAAACATACATTACATTGTCTTATGGAAGAGTACATACCCAGTCCACAAGTAATCCCATATAAAACACCTTCCTAAATGGTTAAATAAATCAATAAAAAGAGTACTTAAATTTAAAAAGAAAAAATACAGGATGTATTTAAAAATCAAAACTACAAAAAAATGGGAAAACTATAAGACTATACAGAAAAAAAGTGCAAAACTAAGATAAGGAAAGCAAAAATCAACCGGGAACATAACCTGGCTAGAACAGCAAAAAAATAACGGTAAACAATTCTTCTCATATATAAATTCACTAAAAAAAGAAAACAAATTATCAGGTAGGACCCACTGTACACAATTACATTTCTTACAATGACTCTAAAGCTATGGTTAATCTAATAAACATAACATTTTGTAAAATATGTAATAATGATAAGAAGAATATACAGAGCAGAATTTACGTTAATCTTATGGATTCTAGTCAGGTCATTTTTACTTGGGACCAGATTTATTCCAAAATAATAGCCCAAATAAATAAGACAAGCTTTGGCCTTGGCAATATTTCTGGCCATCTATTATATCTTCTGTCTGACTGTTTGATTCATCCTTTAAAAATAATCTTTGAGAAAAGCTTATTAAATGACCATGTCCCACATGACTGGAAACATGTGCATGTTGTCCCCATCCTTAAAAATGGATCAAAATCAGTATAGGAGAATTACAGACCAATTAGTTTAACCTCATCTGTCTGCAAAATATTAGAAAGTTTAATCAAGGATTTAATCACTCCAATTCTAAATGTTCAGAACCCTGACCAGAATGGGTTTAAACAAAGCAGAGGCTGCCTAACTAATCTCATGTGCTTTTATGAGACTGTTAGCTTTGAACTCGGTAAGAGAATCCCATAAAATGCAATTTTTATAGACTTCAGTAACTCTTTTGACATTATGCCTCATTGGGCATTAAAAGTCAAACTATTAGATCTTAAATCTAAACATTCTAATTACCAACTGGGCAACTGGATATGTAGCTGGTTGGGCAACAGAACACAGTGCATACTGATAAATGGTGTACTTTCCGACATAGGTCTTGTATCTAGTGGAGTGCCGCAAGGCTCAGTATTGGGTCCCTGTCAATATAGTCAGTGAATCAGTCACTCTTTATTTGTATAGTGGCTTACAATATTAAGGTACTGCACACATTGTTACAACAAATATAAAAACAAATATAAAAGCAGATAAAAACCGAAAGCAGCATATTTATTCAACAATCATTTAGTGTGGGAAGGCCAGCGAAAATAAATACGTTTCAAACATAGATTTAAAACTACCATGCTAGATTTTCATCTCAGATATGCCATAAAAATGCATTTCTACTTCAACCAAGTATGCAGATGATGTCAAGCTTGGTGGCCCCTGTGCTACTCCAACCAAAGTTAAAATTATACAGCAAGATCTGAATAAAATCTCTTACTGGGTAACTCGATTGGGTATGAAAGTCAATAAACAAAAATGCAAGGTTATGCATTTGGGGCCTCAAAACCCAAATACACTCCATACTCTAGGTGACCCTACCCTACTAATCACAACAGATGAAAAATATCTAGGAATTAATGTCTCAAATAATATGGAAAACTCAAATCAAGTTAGTCAGGTCGTCTGAAAAACCAACAACGCAATCTGCTCCAGCTGACGTAATATAAAGTTATGCGATCCCAATATTTTGATGCCCCAATATTGGGATAATGTCAGACCGCATTTGGAATATGCTTCCAAGTTATGGTGACCGTACAAGAAATCAACCTGTACTCAACTAGAGAAAGTACAAAGAAAATTCATCAAACATTTAAATGGTCTTTATAACAGATCATATGATGACAAACACATTATCCTGAATCTGATGTTACTAGAAACTCAGCGACTTGGGGGGAACTTACTGTTCCGACTTGACATTGTAAATGACCCATATGTGATGTCTGGACTCAGATTGGTCTTTAAAGACAGCAAGTATAACATTAGAGGACACCCGCTACAATTGGAAGGGAAATATTTTTATTATAGTAATAGAAAATTATTTTTCACTCTTTGAGTTATAAAACTAGGGAACACTTTTCCCATATAAGTAATTATTGGCAAAATGAAACAGGAATTAAAAAAATGTCTGGATGCATTTCTGCTTACAGACACAAATCTGAAATACTATTAAGTTTATGTGATAGTATAGAAGAGACCATGAACGTATAGCTTTCTTGCTCCTCATTCTCTGTAGTATGAACCATAGTATAAGGACCAATGCTATGCCAGATTGGGGCAAAAACAATTAAAGGTTCACTCTGGAAGCAGAGCTTCATCAGAGTTACTAAATGCGTAAATGCCCCTATATTGCCCAGCACTAAGTCTGAATAGCACATGTATGAAGAGCGCTAGCAATGACAGTGTCATCCATACAGCACTATGTAGAGCAGCAGCAAGAACAAATGCCGCTAGCAAAGGCAGCACCACTGGAAGCAGTTGCAAAGCACACTGACAACCACTATGAGTCCAAACTCTTCTTTTAGCGGGGGCTGTGCCCCCCCATACTCCCTAACTAAAATAATCAGTTCTGAGTCCAAGTTGAATAATGGGGGAAAACAACATTTCAGAGACCAAGATGAGAACCCTGGTCTCCACCAGAATTGTGGCCAAGCTGCTCCACGTCTCAGTCCTCTCCACCATGGAAGCAGCTCACACAGCCTTCTTTATTCCCCAGCCCTTGTCTTCTTCCTAGTACCATGGATAATGACTTTGGTAGTGTTTACTGTACAGCACTGTTTAATCCCTGCCACTGTCCGTGATATGCCATTTATACATTGCTGTTTCTCCTTGTGCTATATTTTAGTTCTGTTGTAACCAGTTACTATAGTATGCACCACCAGTGATGTGTACAAATTAAAAACTTAAAACCAGCAATTAAGGTAATGGAAAGTATAATATCAAATCTGTATGAACTACCCGCAAGGCATATTTTCACAGTTGGTTAGTACATGTAATTAGCAAAAAGCACTACAATATCAGGAAATATAAACTTTATAGAAATCCATTTTGCTGATGTTGGAGTGAAGCACTGAGTATGTAAAATATACAGATATTCATTTATATATCCTTTCTCTTGTGAGTAATTTTCTTTAGGACTGTGGAACCAATGAACTCTGTAGTACAATAATTCCAAATGTCAGGAATCTAGTCTAAAAAAAAACAAATAAAAAGCAGGGACATTATTATGTCTTATGCTCAGCCATACTGAATCTATACCTGGGGATGGGGAGGCGCGCTATAGCCTGGATGTGAATGACTGTTCTAACCATTTGCACTTCCTGTACAATTTCTATAGACAATATGTATTTCTAGTATATAAAGATGGCAAACTTTGCAATAAAAGTGTTTTTATTGTATTATGATTATGACTAAATGAACATCTGATATAATAATAGCCTGCTTTTTATTTATTTTTTAGAATATATGCCTGACATTTGTATTTTGTTTTGCAGAGTTCATTGAATTCAACTTTCTAGAAAAAATATCTCTCAAGATAAGGAATATATATGGATGAACACCTGAATATTTGATATCCTCAGTCCTTCACCCCAAAATATCCAAAATGGACCTCTATATAAATTTATAATTACTGATATTGTGGTATATACTGTATGTAATGCTTTTCTATGTTGGCTTGCCGCGCTTATGCGCAAGCCAAACATCTTGGGAGAGTGCAGATTTGGGGGCATGGCCATTGTTGGACAAATGCAGGGCACGCATCAGTAGGTGCATCCCTCATTCCCCAATCAGCCTGCATGCCAGCGCCACACCATGCAAACATAATGGGGCAAGCACATCTAAGAAAAGGTTCACTGCAATCTGAGCAAAGCTTATCATATGCAGCAGTCCTTTTCTTGCCATGCTCACCACTATTATGAGCATGGTCGGTGAGCGGGCGGCTTCCTAGCGTCTGCCGACATCGGGGGTGCCCAATCCCCCTGTTGTTAACACCCCCGCTGTCTTTGTGTGCCAATGGGGGAGCCCAATCCCTGTCGGCATAAACCTCCCAAATGTTGAAAGCCAAGGGGGATGCCCAGTCACCCTTGGCTCACACCCCCCTGCTTTCTTTGTTTGCCGATGGGGGTGCCCAATCCTGGTCGGCATTACTTTCTCCTCCCCCACATGTTGTGTGCTGACAAGGGTGCCCAATCCCCTGTCGGCTACTGACACCCCCCAAAACAGTTAGGTGGCATGCTGAGAGCCCACCCCAGCATGCCAAATGTCCTGCAAAATTAAAGCTGTCCCATAATCTTGTTTCCTGTTTTTTAGCCTGTCAAATGAAAACCATCCTCGTAGTCTCTATGCCCCCATCCCCACCCGCACCCACCCAGTGCGCACCTGCCTCCCCACCCCACTGCATACTTACCTCTGAGTCCAGCATGATGATCTTCGGTGGACCAGGAACATGTCTGCACTCTTCAAAGCTGACTGCGAACTGAGGAAATGCTGGTAAGCTGTATAATGGAATGAACAGGGGTTTTTCAACTTTGCTGCATATCTCGGGCATTTCTTGGAATATTGGCACCAAATTTTCAACATGGGGTTTTTGGGGTCCCTCCTCATGAATTATATCACTGTCATGGCATTAATCAGCCTTGAAAGGTGATTTCGCAGTCACTGTGCAAACCACCTTTCAGGATCCATTAACGAAATGACAGTGCCAGTGTTCATGAGGTGGCTTCTTAAAAAGCCTATGTTCCAAATTTGGTGAGAAAAAAATCCAACAAATGCCTGTTTTACAAGCGTGCATTGTGCAGTTGCTACGCAGGCTCATAACTTCATGCATTCACAATATTTTAATACTGGATTTTCAGCATTGTCATTTTTGTATACCTCCTTGTGAACAGTACAGCTTTCATTTTCCACATCCTGCCCGAAATGTGTTTCTGCACTTTCTGCGCACAATAGCGCAGTTGCTGTGGGAAATCAGTGTTTGGGCCAGATTATGAAAATGACAGTGACACAGTTCATGAGCAGAGGTCCTAAAATGCCTATGTTGAAAATTTGGTGATGATACTCCATAAAATGACGGTGTTACAGTGTGCATTGGCAGATGGCACTGCGTGCTATCGTGCATTTATGATATTTTCTCTCTGGATTTGGATTTTCACCATTGCCATTTTTCCATACCTCTTGATGAACAGTACAGCCGTCATTTCACATATCCTGCCCAAAATGTGTTTTTGCACTTCCGACGCAGAATAGCGTGGTCACTGTGCGAAATAACTTCTTGGGACACCTTGAGGAAATAACAGTGACACTATACATGAGCTGAGGTGCTAAAATGCCTATGTTGAAAATCTGGTGCCGAACGCCAATAAAATGGCAGTGTTTCAAGTGTGTATTGTATATTTCCCACGCACACTTGTAACTTTGCAAATTTGGTATATTTACATGCCACATTTTCAACACTGGCATTTTTTTACACCTCCTTATGAACTGTGCAGCTGTCATTTTTCTCATCCTGTCTGACATGTTTTCCTGCACTGCACTACCAAACACCCAAAGGGACACCTTAATGCCTGTCACTCTCTGCAGGGTGGGGGTGGGTTGGTATCAGTTCAGTACTTCACTGCCATTCCTATGATGCATCTCTCTAACTCCTGCACTACCAATGCCAATGCCAACAAGTCAACATTCAGCATTGACAAATGCATGTTTAATAATTACATCTACTAACCAACTGCTGAAAATGTACCTTGTGGGTAGTTAATACCAGGTTTGATGTTATACTTTCATTAGAAGCCCTGAAGGTTGCAGCTCACAGCTTAGTCCTCTCAGTCATTGATTATGGTCTAATCATATACTGTACTGCAACCTCCATATCCCTTAAATGACTCACGGTGGCTCTGAACAAAGCCTATAGGTTAGTTATGGGTGCTGCTTGCCTCACTCATACCTGTGAGTTATATGCTCAATCTGGCTGGCTCCAACTAAGTAACAGGATCAAATATCAAACCTGCCTCCTGTCCAAGAAAACTCTACTTGGATTACTACCCCCGAGCACTGGTTGCCTGCTAAACAAATCCCCTAAGACCCAACACATACACGTACCTCAGTTTCTGACCTCCTTCTAGTACCCCACTGTTGGACTGCTCAGTACCAGTGATCCTTTCAATATAGAGCCCCTCTGTGGTTTAATAATCTAAGCAACCAACTGAGCAATCTTTCTAGTCTGTCTCATTATAAACTTATGCTTCATCAGCATCTCCTAACCAAAAGCACTTGTGATTGTTACACCTAGTTTCCCACCTCTGCAGACACCTTTATACCACTTTTTTCACTCTCTGATGCACTTACTTGACTTCTTGTTTCATTTTACCTCTCCTGATAAAACAACTCCCCCTTCTCCTGCCACCTCCTCACTTCCCACACATCCTCCTTGCTTTTATCCCACTGACCTCCCTCTTCCTGGACCTGCCAAGCCCTCTGGTCCCCATTTGCTCTTATCTTCTTTCCCTTCATCCGCCCTCATTTTCCCCTCTTTTACCCCATCTCCCACCTTAGCCTCCCCTCTCTGTCACCCTATAACAAGGCCTCTGGCTGCCATATTTTTCTTTTCCTTCTCTATCTGAACTCTGGCCTTCTCATCTCCCCTACCCCTTCCTTACTCTCCCCGTTTCCCCACCTCTGATTTGCAATGTTGCTTCAATGTACCTTATGTTTTCTATGCTTGCTTGTAATCTTGAGTATGTAGCACTGTTCCCACTTATTTACCAGTTGACTTGCTGTGCTCTGATGATACCATGAATGTTGTCTGTACCCCCGTTGATACCATGAATGTTGTCTATACATCCCTATCTTATTGTAACCATTTCCTTTGATGTGGAACCTTTGTAAATGAGCTGTGTCAAGCTCAAAGGTATTTGTAATCCAAGATTTAAATAAATAAATAAAATAAATAAATACCTTTATTGCCAGATGTAACTTTATGAGTCTCCTCATGTCCTGTGGATTTGTCACATTAGTAACACACTGATAATGTCTCTCATATGACAATGTATGCCAAAATCAGGGACAGAGCTTAAAAATCAGTAATATTCACTAAGAAAGCTGATAGAATAAGTAAAATAGTGTAAGAAGCATTTTCTGAAGTCTGAACGTCTATAACTTTAATGTTTACAACTTTTTTATGTTTGCAAGCCCCACTGTCCAATTATAAAAACTGAAATATTATGAGGGACAGAGTAAATTTTTGAAGCAAAATCAAGAACGTCCCCAAAGAAACAGGGACATTTGAGAGGTATGGTGACTTCAACTTGTCTGAGGTAGATTGGAGTACTCAGACTGCAAGTATTAAAAGGAGCAGGGACTTCATGACTCCCCTGAATGGGGCAAACTTAAGCCAGCTTGTAGCAGAACCTTCCCACAAGAAGGCTATATAGGCTTTAGTCCTGACCAACAGGGAAAGCATCACAAATACAGAGGTGGACAGTCCCCTTGGTATGAGTGACCACAGGACAGTATGATTTAAGGTAACCACAGTGGAGGAGGCAAGCCATACAAGGAGAACAGTCCTAGATTACCGGAAGGCTAACTTTAAAGAGACGGATAGAAATCTCAAAAGAGCCCAGGCAGCAGAAGGTACAGGGGAAGATATGGAAAAACAGGGGTCTAGACTCAAGAGAGTCATAACAGAAGTAGCAGGTCACTGTGTCACAATGCATAGCAAGAGTAAAAGAAACACCGTTATGGTTCTCAAAGACAGTGGCTGACAAAGCATGGGAAAAGAAAAGAGCCTTCAAGAGATAGAAGGAAGGACAAAGAGGATGAGGGTAAAGAACAATATCTGGAGAAGCAGAGGGAATCTGGAAAAATAATTAGAAGGGCTAAGGTACAGACAGTGGAAGGTATAGCCCAGGCTATTAAGAAAAGTGATAAGACCTTCAGATACATTAGCAACAGGTAAAAACAATACATGGGATTGTTAGGCTGAAGAAGAAAGGAGGAGAAAGAGTGGAGGACAGACTAGAAAAACTGAGATACTGTACAAGAACTTTTGCTCAGTATTCACCAAGGAGGGTGATGGACCAAGGCTTATTAAGAGAGGTATTCAGGGAAGGGAGGGAGGGAGGAGGGAGACATTAGCCCATTCATGGTGTAAACAGTCCTTAAACTTAAAAATAAATGCAGATAAGGCAATGGGACCAGATGACATCTACCCCAAAGTACTAAAGGAACTCTGAGAAGTGCTGGCAGAACCACTGGCTGCCATTTTCAGTGCATCACTTGAGATGGGGGAGGGACAAGAGGACTAGAGGAGAGCAAATGTGGTTCCTCTCCACAAAAAGTGGAAGCAGAGAGGAGGCCAGCAATTACAGGCCTGTAAGCCTGACCTCAGCAGAGGGAAAAACAGCAGAGTTCTTACTTGAGATATTGTTGATGGGGGACCTATATATGCCAGATGTTAACCGGAACACCTTTATTGCAGCCACATCCAAGAGCAGGTCATTCTTGATGCCCTGCAGTGGGTGTACTTCAGACAGCTAGTGTTAGAACCCACTTGGGAGGGAGCAGTCACAGACCTGTTACTCTCAAATGGGGATGGAGAGAGGATCTCAGATTTAGAAGTGGGTAGCTATCTAGGAACAGGCGAGCACCAATCAGTGTGGTTCACAATAAACAGCTGTAGAGTCAAGCCATATAAAAGCAAGAGTGTTGGACTCTAGCAGGGCTGACTTTGGCAAACTGGGACAATGCCTCAGAAAAACACTAGAAAACAGTCAAGAAAAAGGGGTGGAGAAACAATGGGGGAAGTCAAAACTGCCATCACAGAGATAACAAACCTTTGTGTAAAGCAAACCAACAAAACGATGTAAAAAGCCACTATGGTTCTCAAAAGAGTTTGCAGGGAAGGTTAAGGAGAAGAAGACAGCATTCAGGAAATATAAGGAAACACAGAAGTAGCAAGACAGATAACTATATCCGTTAAACAGAATGAGGCAGGTAAGGCAGTCAGAATAGCAAAGGTGCATACTGAGGAAAAGATAGCCAACTCTGTTAAGAAGGGGGATATAATCTTCTATAGTTATATTAAGGAGCAAAGAAAGACTAAGGGATGGATACTGAGGCTTAATAAATGGAAGAGAATGTGGACAGAGGATGACAGTGAAAAAACAGGGATACTGAATGAATATTTCTACTCAATATTCACAGAAGAAGAGGAGAGGGAGGTACCTAAACCAAAAAAGGAGAAACACTCTAGATGGGGGTGGATACCAGTCCATTCACAGAAGAAAGGGTTCTGAAAGAAAACTTAAAACTGAAGGTGGACAAAGCAATGGAGCCTGATGGGATACATCCCAGAATTCTAAAAAAACTAAGGGTAGAACAAGTGACACCACTGACTACCCTCATTAACAAATCATGGGAAGATGTGGTGATACCTGAGGACTGGAGGAGGGTGGATGTGATTGCACTTCACAGAAGTGGGAGCAGGGAAGAAGCAGGAAACTACAGACCAGTTAGTTTGACCTCAGTAGTAGGGAAAATTATAAAATCACTTCTGAAGCAATTAATTTTTGAGTACCTAGAGGCCAGTGGGGCACAGGACCCAAGGCAACATGAATTTACAGTGGAAGGTCATGTTAGATAAATATAATCAATTTATTTGACTGGGTGACTGAAGTAGTAGACAAGGGAAGGGCTGTGGACATGGCCTACCTAGACTTTAGCAAGGCATTTGACACGGTCCCACACCAAAAGACTAATATACAAGTTAGCCAGCCTTGGAGTGGGTGCCAAGGTGGTAGCCTGGGTAAAACATTGGCTGGACAACAGGAGGTAATCGTAAACAGAGTCTACTCTGAAGAAAAGGGGGTTACTAGTGAGGTGCTGCAGGGTTCAGTACTGGGACCAGTCTTCTTTAATGTCTTTATAAGTGACATTGCAGAGGGTCTGGAAAGAAAAGTATGTCTCTTTGCAGACGACAAAAAGATCTGCAACAGGGTTCATACACAAGCTGAGGTGGAAAGGATGAGAAGGGACTTGACAAGGTTGGAAGAATGATGAAATATATGGTAGTTTAGAATCAGTGCTAAGTAATCCACCTGGGAAACAAAAAAACAGGGGAAGAGTACACAATGGGGGCTGAGATACTAATAACAAAAAAAAATGGAAGGGAACATGGGGGCAGGTATATCAGATGACTAAAAGTGGGCAAGCAATGTGAGAAGGCAGTAAAGAAAGCTGTGGGGATACTGGGATGCATAGGGAGAGGCATCACCAGTAGAAAATAGAAAGTTGTTATCCCTCTGTTTAGACAGTTGGTGATACCCCATCTGAAGTACTGTGTGCAGTTCTGGAGACCCCATCTCTACAAGGACGTAGACAGGATGGAGGCTGTCTAGAGGACAGCAATCAAAATGGTGCAGGGTCTGCATGAACAGCCATATGAAAAGAGACTAAAGTAGCTTAATATGTATACCCTCAAAGAAAGAGGGGACATGAAATAAACTTTTAAGTACCTCAAGGAAGTCAATAAAGTCCAATAGGGTAGCATGTTTCAGAAAAAGAGAGATGCAAGAACAAGGGGCACAATTTGAAGATAGCGGGGGGTCATTTCACAGGTAATGTGAAGAAGTATTTTTTTCACAGAGAGGGTTTTAAGATGCATGGAATGACCTTCCGGAGGAGGTCTTGGAGTCAAAAACAGTCACGGAATTCAAGAATGCATGGGACAGACATAAGGCAATTCTAGTGAGGGGAGTAGGCTGTTGGTTAACTAGGATCTCCAGCTTATCCATTCGATAGGGAAATGGGCAGACTAGGCAGGCCAAGTGGTTCTTATCTGCCATCGACTTCTATGTTTCTCTGTTGAGAGGATTGTGAAGTTCTGGAGGATAGCAGGGCACAGTATCCAAGGCAGCATGGATTCTCATAAGGAATGTCCAGCCAGGTGAATCTTATAGATTTCTTTGACTGGATGACCAGGGTGGTAGATCAGGGAAAGGTGATGGATGTGGCCTACCTGGATTTCACCATGGCCTTCGACATCTTCCTGCACAGGAGATTTCTAAATAAATTGGGGAGTCTAGGAATGAGTCCTATGGTAGTAAAATGGGTTAGAAACTGGCTAAGAGACAGGACTCAGGGTGGTGGTAAATAGCATTAAATCTGCAGTGAGGGAGGTGACCAGTGGAGTGCCGCAGGAGTCAGTGCTGGTTCCAGTCCTATTCAATGTCTTCATCAGTGACATTGCAGAGTGTTTGAAGGGAAAAGTGTATCTCTTGACAGATGACACCAAAATCTGCAAAAGAGTGAACACACTGGAGGGGGTGGAAAAAATGAGAAAGGATCTAAGCCTATTAGAGGAGTGGTTAAGTGGATGGCAGTGGAGTTTCAATGCTAAAATGTGCAGGATCATGCACCAGGGGCACAGGAATCCAAAGGAGGAGTACAGGATGGGGTGGGGAAATTCTGGCAACCACAAGTCTGGAGAGAGAGACCTGGGGATATCATATCTGACAATCTGGAGGTGACCAAACAGTGTGAAAAGATGGTGGGGAGAGCAAACAGAATGTTGAATTGTATAGGGAAGGGCATAACAAGCAGGAGGAAAGAGATGCTGATGCCACTGTAGAGATCACTGGTGAGGTCTCAACTGGAGTACTGTGTCCAGTTCTGGAGACCACATCACTGGAAGGACATTCACAAAACAGAGGCAGTACAGAGAAGGGCAACAAAGATGGTGCATAAACTGCACCAGAAGCTGAACAATGAAAGACTTAAGGAACTTAATATCTAGTCACTAGAGGGGAGAAGGGAAGGGAAAGGGGGGATATGATGGAGAATTTCAGGTACCTTATGAGAATAAACGGTACAGGTGTAAAGCATATTTCAGAGAAAACTTTGCATGAGAATAAGGGGACATAATATGAGGCTGAAGGGCAGAAGGCTCGGGATGATGTTAGGAAGTACTTTTTTCACTGAAAGGGTGGTGGAGCCATGTTACAGCTTTCCAGCAGAAGTGGTAGGGTTGAAAAAAATACAGTGGTTCTAGAGTGCATGTAATAGACATCAGGGTACCATGGAGATGTGCAAAACAGGAGAGCAGCAGATAAAATAGGAGCTGGGACTCCAGTAGTGAGTATGAAAATGGGCAAACTAGGTGGGGTATATGGTCCTTATCTGCCAAAAGATTTTATGATTGTATGTTTCTAAATCCCTGAACATTTGGAAACACTAACCAAGAGAGAGACATCATATACCTGTGCTGATTTTTTTTTTATTTAGTTAGTTTTTGTTGACCAGGTAAGTGAACTAGACAAATTCTGCTATTTTCAGACACGGCACAGGGGAAAGGGAATACAGAGGAATGCCAACTGACCTGGAACCCAATTAAGCTGTCAGTGGTATTTTTAGTGAATGGGGGGAATTTGGCCAGGGCACCGGGGAAACTTCCCCTACTCTTTGGTAGGGTTTGTTGTATTCCGGTTTGTGGTACTTGCATTGGTGTTAGTATGGCGTCGACAGGAGAGCTGCATACATTGAGTAGTATGCAGGAGAAAGAATCTGTGATCTTGCAGGAGGCAAATGTAAAGGTTTTGGATATATTCTGAAGTCTGTCTCCGATATCCCCAGGAACAGAGCTGAAGTGCTCCCTGGTCTTGAGGAATGAAGGAAACTTTTAGAGGAAAATTTTCGCTGGTCTGAAATGGATTTAGCTCAAGCATAAAGGCAGCTGGAGGAGACTGAGAAGATTCTCATTTGCAGGCAAGACAAGCTGGCAGCAAATTCTAATACATCAGTTTTGCCCTTGTTTGTTTTTGGGGCTGATGGTCAGACGGGAAGCGGTACACAGACTCCTCAACTTGACAATGGAACTGAGTAGCAAAAATATGGGTAACCCTGGACACTGGAGAAAGCACTCCAAACAGTGGGTTGGAAATGCCATGAGACAGGGCAAAGGCTTGCAGACCCAGATTATGTGATTCCAAAACTACCAGACAAGGAACTGGGGACATCCAATTGTCAAAATCTCTGTTGCACCGGCCTTAAACCCTACGCAGGTTTTCACAGGTAGTATTAACTTTTCACCACCCAGTTCACAACAGGATTTATTTTTTGATACAACACAGGAGTATGGTGTACTCTCTTCGACTGTAGTAGGGCATCATTTCAGTAGATACATCCTCAGGAAAAGATGGGGACCGTCCTGGTTGTAGGCCAGCAGCTGGTAATCCATTTAGCAAGGCAATAGAACTTGTTAAACATAAAAAATGTTATTGGATTGCACTATTTGGGAGGGTCAGAGGAACTACCTGCTAGACAATATGTGGGGCAAATTTTGCTGAAGCAATCATTGGGTCTTACACCAGGGGATGTATATGCTTTGATCCACTTAACGGGGGAACATTCTTTCCACATAAGCTTTAGGACCTCTCCACTTTTTGAGTGATTTTGGGCAAAATACTCTGTACTAAAGACAGGCACTTTATGGACACCTTTTCAGGTGACCCCCCTCACTAAGAAAGCAGCCGCTTATTACATTACTGTGCTGTTTAGAAGTCAGGGAATGAATCTGGTTGATATTATATCTTGGCTGGAGAGACGCTGTGAGGTAGAAGAAGTACCTGAACCTATTTTTGACTGCAAAGGATTTAGGAATGGGGGGATGGTATTTTAAGGTAAAGTTGACACAACTACAAACTGACTTTCAGCATTTGCCCAACTGTTTTTTTTTTTTCTCAGTAGAGTTAAAGGTTTTATTTTGTATCTGGCGCAAACGAGGAAATGATACAAATGTTGTTCTAGTAGGCATAAGAGCAATGATTGTAATGAAATGTAATGTACTAACTGTGTGGAACTGGGACATTCTGGTTATTAGTGTAATAGTACCCCATCCTGCAACTTATGTGGTGATGGTGGCCAAAATGTTACTGATTGTCCCAAGGCAGCACACAATACAGATGGTGCAGATTATGGCATACAGGACTACTATTTCTTAAAAGCCACCAGAGAGATGGGGCATGTGATGTCTTCCAAAATCAGGCTACCTCTAGTCCACTCTCTGTAACTCATGTAGAACCCCAACCTGCTAGTCGCACATATGAAGAAGCAGCAAAACTCCCCCACTGAACTGCCTAGTATACATGTAAATCCTGAAATTATTCAGGCAGACTAACAAGAACAAGGTGTCCATCATATCGCATATTGCTTGTTGACATTGCAGAGGGACTGGAAGGAAAAGTATGCCTTTTTGCAGATGACACAAAAATCTGCAACAGGGTTGATACACAAGGAGGCATGGAAAGGATGAAAAGGGACTTGGCAAGGTTGGAGGAATGGTCAGAAGTATGGCAGCTAGGATTCAATGCAAAGAAGTGCAAAATAATGCACCTGGGAAACAAGAACCCAGGGGAAGAATACACAATGGGTGGGGAGGTAGTAACAACAACAAAAAAGGAAAGGGACCTGGGGGTAATCATATCAGATGACCTTAAGGTTAGCAAGCAATGTGAGAAGGCAGTAGGGAGGGCTGGGGGTATACTGGGATGTATAGGGAGAGGCATCAGCAGCAGAAAACAGGAAGTTGTTATCCCTCTGTACAGACAGTTGGTGAGACCCCATCTGGACTACTGTGTCCAGTTCTGGAGACCCCATCTCCACAAGGACATAGACAGGATAGAGGCAGTCCAGAGGAGGGCTACTAAAATGGTGCAGGGTCTGCAAGAGAAGCCGTATGAGGAGAGACTAAAGAACTTAATATGTATACCCTTGAGGAAAGAAGGGAGAGGGGGGACATGATAGAAACTTTTAAGTACCTCAGTGGAATCAACAAAGCCCAAGAGGGTAGCATTTTTCAGAAATAGAGACTTGCAAGAACAAGGGGACACAATTTAAAGATAGAAGGAGGGTGGTTCAGGGGCAATGTGAGGAAGTATTATTTCACAGAGAGGGTAGTGGATGCATGGAATAGCCTTCCTGAGGAGGTTGTGGGGTCTAAAACTGTGGGAGAATTCAAGAATGCATGGGACAGACATAAGGCAATTCTTGTGGGGGGTAGGAAGAAATAGGCTGTTGGTTAACTAGGATCTGCGGCCTATCCTGTAGGTAGGGAAATGGGCAGACTAGATGGGCCTAGCAGTCCTTATCTGCCAACAAAGTCTATATGGCCCCTGCACCAAATCCTGCATCAAAGCCTGAATCACACCCAATAACAGAACTGTCTCATCCGGTGTTGCCTTAGTCTTATCTTGATAAGGCAGGAATTCCTGTTTCCAACAAATCTGAAGTGTTGCTACAGGACCAATAGAGGAAGGAAGTATATCAGAGGCGGAATCTTGTTCTTCCTCACAAATGGAAGCAGTTACTGGACAGGTTATTATTCTGACTCAGTAAAGGCCTCAAAGAAAAACAAAAGAATGGGCCCTAGTCTAGGGGTTATAAAGCATGCATGAAAACAGCCTTATGTGACCTAAATCACTTGGCAGTGTTCCCACCAGAAGTAAGACTTAACCATAGCCAGCCTGAATGTAAACAGTATCAGGACAGAAAAGAAAAGACTGGCTACCTTATGGACTATTTTCTGATTACAAGCATTTTTTTTTTCAAATATATTCTTTATTAAAAATGTTATCATTTTACAGTCACATTGCTCATCATTATACATCACTGGTTATGCGTGGTCACAGTTCAACTGGGATTATTATATCATATATTAATTGTGTGACATGGTCATACCTGAGGAGATCAACCTTCTTTCCAGATCAGTTCCTGCCATTCCTAATCCATGCCCCTTGTTTCTCTCCTGGAGTCCTTCACCCTGGGACTTTTCCTAATGCCAAATTCTAACTCCATCGCCCCTGAGGTTTGGTTCATCCTCTTAACCCCTACCTTCTAATTGTGGGTCAAGCACTGTACTATGATGGTATCTTTATGGTTTAGAAATGTGGCCCTATGACTGATATAATTGATCTGACCCTACTAGTAAATGGCAGGGGAAACTAGGGTATAAAGTGTGGGTCTTTGGCCATGATATGTAGTATCCATCTTCTCTACTTTAGGGAATCGAGGTCCGCTTTGTCATTTAAATTGTATGTAATTCTCTTGGATCTATATATAAGGTTGACTATCTCCCTCCAATCTGGGAGTGTGGGTATCGATGGTGTTAGCCAATGCCTGGTGATGGCCTTCTTCGCTGCCAAGAGGAAGATTCCCAGTAGGTACTGGGAATGAGAGTCTCATAATTCATGAGGATAAACATGCAGAATGAAGATTTCCCCAGTAACGGGAGACCTGAACCCAAAGAGTTCCTCAGATTCCTCAAACAAGCCCTGTAGAAAGGGCTGTAACTTTGGACATGACCATAGGATATGAGAATGATAAGCACTAGTCTCTCCACAGTGGCACCAGCAGACTGTGGAGCCTGTGTCGCTAAAGTGTGAGGTCACTGCTGGGGTACGGAAGTATCTTACTAATAATTGCCATGAGAACTGTCTCCGCATGTGTGAATATGTGATTCCCGATGTTGTGTGACATATGGTGACTCACTGCTGTGGAGTTATTTGGATACCCAATTCACCATTCCATTTCTCCTTTAGTGCCATTGTATTCCCGCTTAAAGTTTCCGTCAAAGATTTATACAGGGTTGAGATAGGGTGTGGTAATTTCTGGGTTTTTAATGTTTCTTGGAGCAGGTGCACCAAATGTGGATGTTCAGACAAATAGGGGGAGAGCTTCAAAACAGTGTTGTAGTTGCTGGTAACAGAAAAAATCCAACTGGCACAGTTGGAATTCTCGCCTGATCTCCCTGAATTCCTTAAAAAAGGGTCCCAACTGGAGTTGTGAAAGATTTGTAAGGTGAATGTAACTCCAGTAATGAAATGTAAGGTCAGCTACTACTGGAGTGAAATTTTCTAATAAATCTATCGGGCAGAGCCACACTAGGAAAGGTGCATTCCCAGGGGTTTATGCACTGGATACCAGGCCCAGACCTGGTGCTTGATCCAGGGGTTTTGAGTAAGTTGGCATATTGAGGGTGGATTTTTGTAAAGAAGAAGCTTTTGATAGTCCTGCTGGAGTAGTATGCTTTCCTCAATCTCTCTCCATCGGGCAGAGGATGTTCCGACCAGGCGCTGGATTATGAAGGACAGATGTGAGGCCCAGTAATACAGTTTAAGATTAGGGAGAGCTAGTCCTCCCTGCCTTTTAGGTAGAAAGAGAGTTTTCAGCTTAATTCTGGGGCACCTTTCTGTTCAGACAAACTTAGAAATGACTTTATTCCATGCATAGAACAGGTTATTTGAAATGTTAAGTGGGACATTCTGAAAAAGGTAGAGGGCTCTTGGGAGAATCACCATCCTCACCACTTTGACCCGCTGTATCATATTTAGAGGGAGGATGTTCCATTTCCCTAGATCCTGCTTCATTTGTGAAGTGAAGGGGTGATAATTGCTTTTTAGGGTATCTTCTGCTTTGTGGGAGAGGTATATTCTGAGGTATTTCATCTTGAAGGGCCACCACCGGAATGGGTAATTTGCCTTTAATGACTCAGGAGGTGTGTAATGAAAAGTGAGAGCATCAGTCTTACTAGTGTTGAGCCTATAGCCTAAATGTGTTCAAAATTCCTCTAGGACCTGGAAAATCATGGGGATGGACTGTAGAGGTTTAATGAGGGATAGCAAGATGTCATCCACATCGAGGGCTATACGATGTTCTGTGTCATCTATGCTGATGCCTGAAATCCTAGGTGTTAGCCCAATTGCCTGGGCCAAGGGCTCTATAATTATGGCAAAGAGACCAGGGGACAAGGGACAGCCCTGTTGCATTCACCTATAGAGGGGAAAGTACTCAGAATGTTGGCCTGAGATTTTCACACAGGCCTGTGGGGAAGAGTATATTTTCCGAAGAATGGACACAAATGGGGCCAGAAATCCCATCGTAGACAAAGTGGTGAAAAGAAAGGGCCATGACACCCAGTCAAAGACCTTCTCAGTGTCTAGGCTAAGAAGGACTGAAGGAACTTCCCAGGATTGCATTTCGTGCACCAAGTGAAGGGCTCTAGGGGTGTCATCCAAAGTTAATCTAGAGCTTACAAAGCCTGTTTGATCCAATCCTATCAAAGTAGGTAGGACTGAGTCCACCCTTCTGGTCAGGCTAGACATAAAGTACTTATCGTCTATGTTAAGCACCAAGATTGGCCTATATGAGCCACACTGAAAAAGGTCTTTGTCTAGTTTGAGGATAAGCAAAATTGTTGCATATGCCCAGCTGGGGGGGCTTCCCCCGAGAGAACCTCGTTAAAGGCATCCAGGAGGAGTGTGTTAGTTAATTGTGTTGTGCCTTTGTAGAACCTGCCCCATATCCATCCAGGCCATTTTGCTGTTCGAGACTAAGCTTGGCTAAATCGAGGGTGGATAAAAAGGTGTTGGTGAGTGTGAGATCTGTCCTGTTGTCTGTGCTGTAGAGGGCACTAAAATATTGGGAGAAAGCTTGTGTTATATTTTTAAGCTTGGTGTGATACGCTCCTGTATTAGGGTCCTTTATTGCTGTGATGGTGGACATTTTACATTGTTGGCGTAGAGAGTATGCCAGAAGACAAGAGGCCTGGGGACCTATCTCGCTATATCTCTGATGCAGGTATGCCAGTGCCACTTCCATTTGTTGGAGGCATAAAGTGTCTAGGTCATTCTTAGTTTGCTTAAACTGATCAAGGACTGAATGATCTCCTTGTTGATGTACTAGCTGTAGAAACTGAAGAGTCTGTTCAAGCTGTGTTTGTCTCTCCTTTCGTTTCTTCGCTAATGTGGTAGTATATTTTATCAAATGACCCCTCAGGACTGCCTTAAGGTTGTCCCATTGAGTGGTTGATGGTAATTCTTGGGAGGAGTTGTCCTGAATAATTTCCATAATCCCCTCATTGAGAAAATCTCTGAATTGTTCCCTTTTCATGTGGGTTGGATTAAATCTCCATCTAGTGTTCTGCTTCTCTACACCCAGGTTCCATGTGGTGATTAATGGTGTGTGGTCTGTGTGTGCTATGGTGCTCATTGTAGCATCAATTAATGAGCCCAGATTTCCCCTCTATGTATAGCAGTGATCTATTCTTGAATAGGTCCCATAGACCACCGAGTAGAAGGAATACTCCCTGTCCCTAGGGCGTAGGGATCACCATACATCTAGCCACCCCACCTCTCCCACAAATTGTTTAAAAAATTTGTGTGAAGTCGGTTGCCTGCTGGCCTCGGTCGTGTTGGTGTCTAAGGAGGTGTTTGGGGCAATATTAAAATCCCCACCAGAATTAAAGCCCCCCTGGTCATCTCAATTACCTTGTCCAGCAATGAACAGATTGTGGGTGTGTTTGAGGCTGGTGGGAGATAGATATTGGCCAGGGTCACCTCCCATCCCTGCAATGTCCCCTGGACCACTATCAAGTGACCAGCTGGATCTGCCAATTCCCTCATCTTCTGAAAGGGAGTGCGTGCCAAGATTAGTATGGTAACCCCTCTTTTCCTGCCACCTGCTATCCGTGATGAAAAAACCTGAGTGAAACCTCATCCCAAGAGTTTCCTGTGCTCCTCAGAGGTCAGAAGGGTTTCCTGCATATAGACAATTTCGGCAGTGGATTTCTTCACCAATGAAATAATTCTAGACCTCTTTATCGAACTACTCAGACCATTCACTTTCAATGAGTATACTTTCAAGTGTCTGTCAGTCATCTTCAAACATATATATATATCTGGTATATTGAAAAATTTGCCGCTAAACAAATGTACTGTGACCTTTGTCTGGTTTGGTAAAGCTTTGTGACTGTTTACTACCTTCCAAAAAAACATCTTCTCACAGTGGGAATTTGAAGATATTTCATTTAACCAATTGCCCATAACAAAAACTTGGGGGCTTAAACAACTAACTTTTCTGTCAAAGATTATGACAAATAGTAACAAAATGGTTAACTTTAGGGAATACATATCCCCTATGTCTGGGTGGCTCAAAGGGAGCTCTTTGGCCAACTGGGCTATCAACACTAGCCTAAGCCACCAAGAAACTGTGGAGCTGCCAACAAACTGGTCATTTTCCATGACCTGAAGAAGGCTCAAGGTCTACTTTCTGTGTCCCCCATTGGTCCCGGGGGCCTATGACACTATCAGTGTCTGAGGGGGATGGGAGGAGGGACAGGTAGGGGAAAGTTGAGAAAAAGGAGAAGAAAAAAGAGAAAAAAGGGGAGGGGTGAAGGTTTTGGGACGTCCGCAGCTACCATCTTCACCCTTCGTATTTGAACAGACCTGTTTTTCAAAGGATGGGCAGGTGAGAGCAGTAATGAGAAAGGTGAAGGATAAAATTACTCTGGAGTAGAAATCACTTTACTTGACAGTGCATAGTTGTTCGCCACCTAAATGGGCTGGGGGAACCCAGCCCAGAACCCAGTGTCCATATGCACCTCCTTCAGGAGGGAGAAAAGGGGGCATGCTTGGCTCCATCTCAGATCACCCCATCACAAAGGGAGGGGTAGGTGGAGGAGGAGGGCTGGGGGGGAACTCATCAATTCATATAAGTTTCTAGGACCCCTTCTATAGCAAATGTGTCTGATAAAAAAACAGTTAATCACCATTATCCCAATTGAACCTTCCACCTGCCCCTCCTCAGCAGTTACCCATCAAAAGTTAGATGATAGCAGAGTTAGTTGGGAGGGGAGAGAGGAGTCCCAGTTTGATAGGGGAAAAAAAGAAAAGTCTTTAAGATCCCATTACAATCAGGGCATCGCTCTTTAAAAGCCCACTAGCCCTCTTCCTGCACTGAGATCTTGGAAAATTTAGTGCCTTCTCCCCGGGGGGGTGGGAGTGAGGATGCTGAAATATGGAGGGGGCTAGGTGTCATGGGTTAGTAACAGTCCAGGCATTAGGAAGAAACAGAGTTGTTAAAAGCATTTGAAAACAAAGAATATTAATTTAGACTGGGATTTATCTGAGTTAGCAGCATCATTCTGTCTCTCTGCAGGAGTCTTTGGCATGGATGTTCTATGTAGCTGGCAGGAATTCCTTAGTGGTTGGTAACGTTTCCCTCGCAAGAAGGGCCAGGATCCTCCCATTGCATATGCTCTTACTGATTCATTGGGGGGGGTCACTCCATTCTGGAAGTTCGGATCAGCATGGAGATCTGAGGTTAGTGTCCATCAGGGAATGTTGTACAGAGCAGGATTGCTGGTCATTGGCTCTAAGTGTGTTTATTTTCTGGATGCCATCTCAACCTTGCTTTCTCCTCGAGTGCGTTGACCACTGTTCCAAAGCTGCTGGGCTAGTTTGGTGGAAATCGAGGGCTTTTGGGATCTCTGCTCTAACGGTACCTCAATGTTGTGTTTTTTCAGCTCGCCAGTTGTCTCTGTTGCATTATTAAAGGTCTGGGACCCTTCAGGAAAGAGGACTGCTAGCTTTGTGGAGTAGTGGCTCCTAAAGCAGAGCCCTGCAGATTTCAAGGCCTTCATCACAGAGATATACTGCCTACGGTGAAGCATTACTTCGGGAGCATAATCATTTTCAAAGAAAAGCCTGCTTGAGTGGTAGGTAACTGTACCTTGTTTCCAGGCAGAGTGAAGTACAGACTCCTTGTCTTGAAATTTTAAAAATCGAATGAGGATCATTTGGAGACATGCTCCTGTGGCTGGTCTTGGGCCTAAAGTATAGTGGGCCCTCTCTAACTCCAATGTGAGGTTCTCTGGAACTGTATTGCAGCATGTCTGAGCCCTCCGCTCCTTCTGGGACTCCGGAGATACGTATGTTATTTCACCTTTTTCAGCTTTCAGCGTCCTCAGCCCTTGTCTGCAGGCTCTGGATATTCTGATGGAGGTGTGCAATTGCTTGCTCAGCACTGCCGACCTGCCGATCAATGCTGGTTGCTTGCAGCTCGATTGATTCCTGCTGTTTTTCTAATTTTGATATATCTGTGCGAAGTTCCATTGTCATGGACCTCATTTCCTTCCTGAAATCCCTTAATTCATTTAACACGAGAGACATCTGTCTTTGGATGGTGGATAATGATAAATGCTGTGTCCGGGATCTACCTTGGTGCGAGGATGTCAAGGCCTACGAGCCCTCACTGCCCAAGTCACCCTCCAATAATCCCTCCACATCTCCCTCCATAGGCAGCTTTCTTGTAGGTTGGTCACCCTTCCTAGGAATTGCTGTAATCCTCAGTGTGAAAATTGGTAAATCGATCAGCTTAAAAGTTTAAAATATGAGGATTTTTGAAGGGCTAGATGGGAGCTCATAAAATTAAGTGGCCATTAGACGCGTGACGTCACTGGAAGTCCCTTGATTACAAGCATGACATCATTTTCTTTCAGGACACTCATTTGTATGACTCTGAATATTTCACAACGGCTTCAAATTCTTTGTTTTGGTGCCATAATTATTGGTTAGGGGTTACATTTCCACACTTTAAAGTGATTCATGTGGAGGATATTGATCTGGGAAGGGCATCGTTATTGGATGTTCAGATTAGTGGGGTGGATTTTTGATTAATGAATATATATGCTCACCAAGGCAAGGTGCACAGGATAGAACTTTTGAAAATAGTCATGCCATGTTTATATTCTAGTAAGAATGTTATTTTAGGGGGGTCTTTAATATTAGTAAATTACTTTCTGATCAGGATTTAAAAAATGATAATATCGCGATGCTAATTTCCTAAATGAGTTCATTTACAAAACAGGACTTAGATATAGTTTTTTTAGACAAATCAGCAACCCTTGTTTACTTTTTTCAGGGAAACAACACACTAGAATAGCTTACATATTCTTGACCCCTACACTAATGTCCAGTGGTATGCAGGTAGTTAGTCGCTACTTCTGATCAATTCTGTGATTTTATTGATATTTTTTTAATTTGTTGAATTCTGTATGTATCTGTGAAGTGCCTTGACACCATGAAAGGCACTCTATCAAATAAAGTTATTATTATTATTATGGTTTACTTACTATAGAAATGTTGAATTTTCATGACACAACTAGAGGCACGGGTTTATGGAAATTTAATCTTTCCATGTTAAAAATTCTGGAAGTTCAAACAGGTTCTCAGTATCTTCTAGAGGCAAGACAAGCAGTATATTTTCTTTATGAATTTATATAATTATAGTGGGAGGACACTAAGCAGAATATTAGGGAATATTTTCAAAAGATAGGCAAACTTCTGGGAAAACATAACACTGATTCATGTGGAGCTCTTAGAAATGAGTTAAACAATCTGCATACTTTACAAAACACAGAAAAGGACATTTCTCAGGAGAAATAGCACACATTAAGCAGGAAATTACAACTATACAGTATGACTGAATTAAATCATTAGAATTAGAACACAGATTTGGTACTCGGAACTAGAGCATTAATAATGCTTACAATTTTTGTCAGCAACAGAGACAGAAGGAGATTAAACAATTACAGACAACAGAGGGAGATATTAACTATAAAGAAATGGAGATATTTGAGGAATTTCAAAATTATATATCTAAAACCTTTTCCGCAGATATAGGTATTCAGGATCTCAGAATACGAGAATGGTTGCAAGGGTGTACTCTTCCAGAAATTCAGAAACATTGTTTTGGGTCCCTAACTGCTCCCATTACAATAACAGAGATACAGAACGTCATAGCACAGCTGCATTTTGGTAAATCTCCAGGTCCAGACGGAATTCCAAATTAGCTGCATGCTCAGATTGGGCAGGCATTATTGCTGGAATTGATACAAGTGTTTAGGGATTGTCTGATATAAAAAAAAATCACAACATTTAAATACAGATTTGGTAATTCTAATCCATAAATCATGATATAGGAAGTTGTTACATAATTGGACACTCATTACCCCATTGAATTCTGATATTAAAATATTTACAGGGTAACTGGTTTACCGGGATTGAGAAAGGGCAAATTCCATTTTGCACATTGTAAAAAACGGTACTGTCACCAGTGTCTGCTACGCCAAAATCCGGTTTTACCGGTGTTTGGTTTTGTGTACTTTATTTAACAATTTTTATCTCTGCTAACATGCATTTTAGCAGTTTTGACCTCCACTATTGCACATCCTTCCATCCTTGTATCAATTTAAAGTTATTCTAGATACAAAATATGATGGCAGAAACAGCACTACAGCCCCCATCCCTGGGGTGTGATGGAAGCAGCAGTAAGGCCCCAATCCCTCTGGCGCAATGGCAGCACCAACAACACTACAGACCCATCCCTCTGGTGTGATGGCAGCAGCAATGACACTGTATTCCCCCTCCCTCAGGTGTGATGGAAGCAGCAGCACTGCGGTCCCTATCCATTAGGTGTGATGGCAGCAGCAATGACACTGTATTCCCCCTCCCTCAGGTGTGATGGAAGCAACAGCACTGCGGTCCCTATCCATTAGGTGTGATGGCAGCAGCAATGACACTGTATTCCCCCTCCCTCAGGTGTGATGGAAGCAGCAGCACTGCAGTCCCTATCCATTAGGTGTAATGGCAGCAGCAATGACACTATATTCCCCCTCCCTCAGGTGTGATGGAAGCAGCAGCACTGCGGTCCCTATCCATTAGGTGTGATGGCAGCAGTACCACATTCCGCATTCCTCAGGTGTGATGGCAGTAACAGCACTATGCCCCCCCTTCCTCAGGTAGGACAGCAGCAGTACAACATTCCCCATCCACCAGTGGTTATGGCAGAAGCACTATGGCCCCCCCATCTCTCAGGTGTGATGGCAGTAGCAACAATGCAGTCCACATCCCTCAGGGATGTTGGCAGTAGTGACAGCACTATGACACCCTTTCTTCAACCCCCAACACCCCACATGCACAAGTTATAAATTACTTAGTCTCTTTGCTTATTAGAACTCAGATGTGAACTAATCTAAACCACCACCACCACCACTACTAAGGTGAAGCACATGTGTTTTTTTCCTATCATTTAACTGCCTCAATTGGATTTCTGCCAGTGACACCACTGACCAGGGTTTGGGAACAGGTTTGGGTGCTGGAAGACTGGCCGGGGGGGTGAAGGCTTGAATGTCCAACAACCACTTGCCTTCTCCTGGGAGGGAGGGTATATTCACAGCTCAGCATTTGCTGGCCCCAGGTGGAGGCTGGAGGCATGGCAACACATTGGCCCTCATTGCGGAAGAGAGCGTGATGGACGTCAATTTGTGTCTTGACATCATGTGGCCTGTCACGCTCCCACAAAATGGAAAAACACCTGCTGGCTACCTAGAGGATGGCTTCTGGTCCCTCCATAAGCACGAAGTCCCAGACACATGTGTCTGTTCTGACCCCTGCCATGCCTAGGATATACAGGAAGCTCTTTAGGGTGATTGTCTTCCCTTGTTAGCCTCCCACAGGGATAGGGGTCCACCGATGAAGGGTTAATTCAGGTTACCTGGTAGCATGGCCATAAGGGGCAGTGGATGGTGGTGGGGACTTAGCAGCAGTGGTAGGGAGACTTGGAAGGCCTGAAGGATTGGATGGCCAGGGGTAGGAGGAACAAAAAAAAAACTGCCTGAATTTGCTTCTTTGAAATAGTGTCTTCACCTAAAAATAATTCACAAGTGATTAGTGGAGGACCTTCTAATACATCTCACAAACATGTGGATTCCTTTTTTCCCCTTGGTCTCCATGAAAAGGGTGTCTCTGTTTTCATGTGTGAGCTCAGATGTGAATTGAACACCACTCTACCCACCAGCATCGTACAGCCCCTGGGGTCTTACCTTCCGTGTGTCACTGAATGTGCTTTCCATTCCACTGGTCAAGCATAAGTACACTTAAACACCTATCTGCTTTTTATTAAAGCAGTCTGTCAGAAAACATTTTGTTGTCACTGAGACTGACACAACAGCTCTGAGAGAAGGTGCAAATGATGAAATGGGAAGACTAGGTGGGCTGTCAAAGTCTATGTTTCTACCCCATTCACCTAAATAAGTAGTAAGGCAGCTTGTGCCTTGTGAACATACTTTCATTCAGACTCACTTTCAATCAAACAACTGAGGGTTTTGGATGGCCCTGCTGATTATAAACTTGAATAAACTAGTTGGTAACAGTGATCCTGCGCGTAGCAATATATATCCTAGATGTTCATATGCAAAAAATACAATAAAAACCTGACTAAAGTCTGAAAACAAGCTTATAAAACACAAAATGTATCTGAACATTTATATTTACCTATACAGCATCATTGCAGCCCGAGTACAACTCAGATAAATTACATGGTACCCTGACTACTGTATAATGTAGTAAACATATTTTGGTATTTTTTTGTAAACTGGGTAAACCCACCTGGCAAAACTGCCTGATTTCAGAGGTGACCCAGGAGCACTGTGGAGGTTGTGTGCCTTGCTCAGTCACACAGTATGCAAGTGGAGGTTGTGGGAATCAAACCCGAGTCTTCTAAATGTACTTAGTTCGATCACTGTTTGTTACTCTAACCACTAGGCTATACTGCCAGCCATAACACCCATATATAATGTTTTAATATATGATTTCAGTAATAGTGCACATTACCTACAGTGCAAATTATGAACATTGAACACTGCAACATTTTACTAAAACTGAATTATTTCCCTCTCATCTGCTTATGTTTTCTTACACCAAAGTGGGTGTATAGTTGACAGAGCACTGTAAATAGCCTGAGGTAGCACTACTGCTTGCAATGCCTGGGACTCGAGATCAGAAGTGAATTCGGGTTGATAGAGGCCTTGCCAGGGGAGTAGGATTGAGCACCTGGGGGACTGCTCTCTTCCTTTAGGAATGGTGGCTTGCAGGTCCTGCTGCTTTACTGCCACCTGGGTGACCACAGGTGATGGTGCAACGAGGCTGCAGAGCATTTGGGAAGAAAGGAAGCTAGCCAGGATCTGGAGTAGCAGCCTGTCTCTATGTGCCCTACTTCCTTGGATCCCCTTGAGTGTTGGTGCCCTCAGGGACAGAGACCAGAAAACCAGCAACAATCACCCCACATCGGCTGCTGGTAGAAGGGACCCAGCTGCCCCAGACTTCATAACCAGTTTCCATGAGGGACCCACTGGGCTGCCTGACACACATTAAAGGACTGTGGAGGGGGTGACCTGGGGTCCCCTCCCTTCCCACCTGGGGGGTACAGCCTAGGAAGGATGGGGGCAGGCTCACAGGAGCTCCTGAGCATTACCTGGGGTGAAGCTTAGGTATACCCAGCCTAGGGATCTCTAAAAAGTGGAGACTGATGCTGTGAGAAGGGGTCAGAGAAAGAGAAAATAAAAAAATGTAAAAATATGCTGAAATCCTAGGGATTCTGTGCAGTGAAATGCAATTTCCATGAGGCACCGGTACAAGAATTCAAAATCAACACACCAAGCAGGATTCCATGATTTTTACTGGTGTTACCGGTAAAAACAGAAAACCATTGTCCCTGAATATTTACCAAAACTCTTAGCAACAGAATTACCACAGTTCTTCCAGGTATTGGTTCTCCCACCTAGTTTTGTTTGGTCCCAGGTAGACAGATCATAGATGGATTAGTATTACTGAGGGAGGTCATAGAAAGAGATAATATTGGTGAATTATCAGGTTTCTTGCTTAGCTTGGACCAAACTGAAGTGTTTGACAGAGTGTCACATTCTTACCTCTGAGCCTGTTTATGAAAATGTACGCTCCCTAGCATGTTTATAAAATGGTTAATGACATATTATGATACTGGATTTACAGCTCCATTTATTAATAGATATATAGGGAAATTATGTAAAATTACAACAGGCATGAGACAAGGGTGTCCTCTTAGCCCTATCCTGCACATCCTATCAATAGAACCTTTGCTACGGAAAGTGTGTTTACAGCAAAATATCGTGGGTCTGTCTCTTTCTACTGATACAGAAGAAGTAAAATACATTGCCAATGCTGATGGTTTGTCTTTTATTTTAGCAGACCTGCCCTCTGGTGTAGTACTAGAAGCAGTGTTAAATGACTTCACTCGAGGGACAGGCTCACAGATAAATCTCCAAAAAAGTGTTTACCAATAGGCAACTGGTATTCAGGAGTGGAAACACCTTTATGGGGTACCTTTACCTACCTCCCCATGTAAAATGTTAGGGATCAATTTTGGTGAGGGTGATATGGGATTCTTTTACTTGAAGCACAACAGAAGGTCACAAGATGAAATAAATGGCTCTTATAAAAAAAAAAGAGAGTTTACATGATCAAAACTTTCTTGGTTAACATGTTTCTTCATCTTAGCACCTATATAGAAAAAAATTTTAACACAACGTAGAACACCTGTATGTATGTAGGATACTCTTTGGTTGTGTGTCCACAAGAAACGAAACTTAAAGGGCAATTTGAAGCCTAAAGATAAAGAGGGAAGAATGTGTCCAAGAACACATTTATGTACAAAACAAATAGAAACAATGGAGCATTTATACCTTGAATGTTCCTATGTTCTGCAGTTTTGGAATTATGTGTACAAACACTAGCATATATCCCTGTTAACAATGATAACCCCAGATATTTTGTTTTAGGTATATTACCTAGGGCATGGCAAGGTTACAACACAGATGCTTTAGGTTTAATCTTATGTTGTATAAAATTTAAAATCAGGTATAGTAGATGACAATGGTTTCTATGGAAGATATATGTGACACAAGAACAACTTTTTTGAGTTTTACAGGATACAATCATAAAAATTCGAAAGGAGGAAAGACAGAGATTACCTATAGATCTGTATAAGAGTTGGTGGGATGGAATATTGTGGTTAGATATGGGTTACTTTTTTTTTTACTTTTGATATATATAGGATACTGTGGATCTAAATATTTTCATCTACTGTTTCATTTAATTTTTTCTGGAAACTGGAACATAATATTTCCCTACTGTGAAAGATAGGAGAAAGGATTTTTTAGTGTAGCAGAAATATGTTTCAATAGGTTTTTTATTACAATAAAAACATTTTGGGGGTTTTCATTATTATTTGAATTATGAAGTGTAAGAAGCAATTTTTTTTTAGTATAAGGGTTTTTGTTTTATATTATGATTTACATTAGGTTTTAAGATTTATGGAAAGGGGTTGTATGCTTTAAATACTTATTTTCATTTTATGGCTTGTTTTCTGTTATATTTATGGGGCCAGATATTCAGAAATGCACCAAAGGCCAGCACAAGTCCAGAGCAGTGCAAATCCAATGTGCCATGGTGCAATGAGTGCCATATTCAGAGGTTTTGCATGCCAAAATACACCAGTGAAACATGGCTGAATGTGGCACAGATGCACCATGGAGCAACCAGATGTGTGCCATGGCACAACCAGACTTATGCCATGGTGCAACCAGACTTGTGCCATGGCATAACCAGATCTGCCACAACCTGACATGTGCTGTGGTACAACCAGACATGCACCATGGTGCACAAAAAGAAACCCTAGGCAATGGTGGGAGCACAGCAGCAGAATAAAAGAGGGGGGCATGGCAGAGGAATATACCCAGGGAAGGAATGCACAGTGGCAGGCCACAAGTGGCCACCACCAGCATGGCACACACAGGCACCCAGACACCCACACCCCAGAACATAATAGTGGCACAGAAAGCAAGCAACAGGTGGCACCAATGGCCAATGGAAGGCCACCAATGGAGTCCCCTCTGGCCACATTCTATACCCCACCCACCCAGACCCCAGCAAGCCATACCCAGGAACATGCCAAGCACACACATGTCACACACCCTGGACAACCGCCCCAAGGCACAGCCACTGATCAAAGGGCAGGACACCACCACTGTGGAACACACCACAGCACACAGCAGTGCACTGCAGATGCACGACCCACACACCAACACATGCACACCACACAGACACACACCATGCCAGTGCAGCATGGCTCTCATGCAGGGGTCAACCTTAACTTTTTTTTGTACTAGCCAGCCAGGTTAGTGAACAAGAGATTGCACTAGCCCACAGAAGTCTGCAGTAGCCCACAGTCAGAATGGTTAATAGTGATTTGTTAAATGAAAGGCAAATAAAATCTCATGTGTCCTGCCAACAGTCTGGACACCTACCAACTGATTTTGCACTGTGCCTTTAACTGCACATACACTATCTCAGCTTCTGTGACTGAAGAGTCAGTGGTTCTGTCACTGATGACTGAAATTAACTTTGTTTCCGTAATTTTCTCTCATAGTGCCATGTGTTCAACCTCAGCTACATAGTGGGATAAAGTTACAGGCATATTTGTCATTCTGATATGCTGAACTGACATCTAGCCCTTTCATATCATCAAGGCAGCACATCTACACAAAGTCTGTGAAAGGACATCCTTTCTTAGCAATTGCATGGCATGTGCGAAACAGTTTATCTAGATGGTTAAGCGTTGCTTCATTCATGTTCTTCAGCATACCCTCCACATTACTTGTCCCTGGAGTAGCAGTGTTGGCATTGTCCTTTTTCTTTGCCCTAGCATGAGCTTCACCGATATTATGGGACGAGACAGAGTCAAAGCCGGAAGTTATCTATACCGAAATGAAAATTATTGTTATTGCCCACCTTACTGAACTGTATTTCATGTTTGATATACAGTTGGCAGAGCATCAGATCTTTGCACCTTCATACCCCAACCAGTCATATTTTTCTAGCCAACATTGCTGGAACTGACAGCTTTGCTTTGTCTTTTCATACTCATGATCTTTTTTTTGTTTGTCCTCGTCAGCATGTTTTCTATTAATGTCAACTGGGTGACTGATTTCTTTAATATATTTCCCCATTTTCAGATTTGTAGTTAATAAAGTTGTGTCGTGAAAAGTGTGTGTGTGTCCTTTTCTTCCCTTTCTCCTTCCTTTTCTCATCCTGGCCACAGATCCCAGAAATGCTTGATTGTCCCAGTTCTATTAAAAAATGTTCACCAAAAAAAGTAAGGATAAATTCAACAGCATCAGCCCATACTGTTATTTATTTTTGTTTATTCATTGGCAACCAGGTAACTCCTGTTGGGCACAAGACCCATTTACATGGTGGCCCAGGAACACAGGGAGGTTAAGTGACTTGCTTAGGGTCACACAGTATGCAAGTGGAGGCTGTGGGAATTTAAACCCAGATCTGCTGGATGTACAAAGCCCATTCACAACCTGCTGCTGTCTGTTAAACACAATCCAGTTTTCCTTTCCATGACAGCCATGATATGCTTTGACCGCCTTTTTAATAATTGAACTATCAGTACTTGTGGTATCCTCATTACTAAACTGTGTTCCCTTTACCTCATCAGCTACTGCTGTTTCTTTTCAAATGTCTAAGACATCACATTCCACAATTTCAGACACACCATTCCATGATATTTATTCCAATGGCCTGTAAAGGTGTGGATAATATTGTGGAATGTTCAGGTTGGTAGTACAAAAATAAGAGCAGCAGCTGCTGAGGACTTAGGAGAGAAATAATCAGCACAGTGACAAAGGCAATACAAATGTGAAAACTAATTGGAAAAAGTGGGTCTAAAACATATGAGAATATAGGAAAAACAAAAAGAAACATATTACAGCATATAAAGGTGTAAAAACTGTTCCCTATCATGACAGTAAATGGCCATATTTAAAATTCAGAGTTGAAAAGATTAGGTTGATTTACTGCTTATGGTCTTAATGGCCATACTTTACACCTCCTAGACAGACTGGTTTTACAAACAAAGGCCTGTCACTAACGACATCAGAACTTTTTTTTGTAGCCTAGACATGCATGCAACAGTGAATGATTTGATACAATCAGTTTTAATACTATTTGAGCACTCAAAATGGCACAAAAACTGGACTGCATTTAATCAAAACTGGATGACTAGATAAGGAGCCTGAAAACCAGATTATCCAGTCTACAACTGGACAGGTGGCAACCCTAGAACAGCGCTGCTCCTGGACACAGTCACAAATCTGCCTGCCATGAGTACTGAGCTAAACAAGAAAAGGAAAAGGAGAAAGGATCTTTACCAGCAAAATATAAAAGTAGTAGTTAGTATAAAATGAAACAGTTTGTGAATGCACTATTCACAGACATCTATTTTTTCATTTCACTAATGCTAAGGCGGCACATAGTTAAACCTCCATGAAAAGAACCTGACTTTAAATTAAATAACAGTTCTATTTATTTGTTTGTTTATTTATTTGATACCCAGGTTGAGACTGGAAATGCAGCTTTCCACAGGAGGAATTGCATTAGCCCAGCCGGACAAGTAACAGAGATTCTGCACTAGCTAGAAACTAGTGCAGAAACTTTCAAGTACCTCAAGGAAATCAACAAAGTCCAGGAGGGTAGCATCTTTCAAAAAAAGAGATGTGCAAGAACAAGGGGGCACAATTTGAAGATAGAGGGGGGTGGCTCAGAGGTAATTTAAGAAAGTATTTTTTCACAGAGAGGGCTGTGGATGCATGGAACGGCCTTCTGGAAGAGGAGGTCGTGGAGTCAAAAACAGTGGTGGAATTCAAACATGCATGGGACAATCATAGGGAAATTCTAGGGGGTGGGGTAGGAAGAAGTAGGCTGCTGGTTAACTAGGATCTGCAGCTTATCCAGTAGGCAGGGAAATGGGCAGACTGGGTGGGCCAAGCAATCCTTATCTGCCGTCAAATTATATGTTTCTATGTTACTATCCCACAGCAATCTGCACAAATTCCCAGGCTAGTAAATGAATGTTAAGGTCGACCCCTGCTCTCATGCAAGCTGCAAACCAGACACCAACACAGGCTAGTAAGTCAAAATATTTGTAATGTAGAAAACTACATACAAGTGCAACAGATGGGAAAGGGTAGGATAGCAAGGGAAGGGGACAGAGAACAGGGATTGTATGGGATGGGGAGGGACAGCAGGGGAAGCAGAGAAAGGCTGGTGCTGGAACTAAGGGTGGCCATGCCCCACCACCGCCTGCTGCCTCTGTCACTGCCGGTCTGCCAGGATGAGCCAGTGCACCTGCTGGACTGCCTCTATGGTGGTGGAAGTTATAAGAATGATTTGGCACAGCAGCCAACAGTACAGGGGCAGCCTTGACCTCTGCCGGATACCTATAACAAAGGACAGGACAGGTGATCAGTGCAATGTCCCAAGGTACCATGCCCACCCACTGTGTGCAATGGGCTGTGGGAACACACACTGCTGGAGTGGTGTCCCAGCCACCCACAGGGGGGTGGGCCAACACCTGCCAGCAACCCAGCATGCCATGACAGTACATAGAGTGGGACAGTACTGCCCAATGGTGACCTGACTGCACAGTGACAGTCAGGAGGCACAAGGCACCAGCAGCACCACAACAACATCAGTGACAGCTGAGCTCACACCCACCCCACCAACAGCAGGTGCACATGTGCAATGGCCACCCCACAGTGGCATGCACCATGCACAGTGTGCAACATACAGCTGCCATGGCACATGTCATGGCCATACCCACTCCCCCACCGACCACCCTGCAATGTGCACAGGACTGAAACAGTGCCTACCTGCCCACTGTGACCCACTGGCACCTGTCCCACTGCTGCACCATCACTGCTGGTTCCTGCTGTGGCCTACTGGGCTGGCCCTGGTGCTTCTGCCACCCTTGCCCTGTGGTGATCTTCAGGTCCTTGGAATGGAACAAAGACAGGCACATATCAGAGAACACCCACAGCATGTGCCCACCACACCCACCTCTGTGCACAGTGTGTGCCCCTGCCTGACATATCCTGCAAGGCTGTATTGCAACACAAGCAGCAACTGGCACTGCCACACCGCAGTGCGCATGATGACAGTGTAACCCCCATGCAGAGCATGTCAGGCAGTCAAGCCATCACTACAGTACAGTACTAGGGCACACATGCAGCATAGGATGACTTACCTGGCCATGGCACAGCCCCTCTGCAGACATGTGCCTGCGGTCTCCATACCAGTGGTGGAATTGCTCCCTGGTTCTTCTGGCCACCATAGTGTTCTACACCAGGCTGGCAGCAATGCCTTGCCAGACTTCCATCTGTGGCTGTTGCAGAGGCTCCTGTCCAAACAGCCCTGGTGCATGTGGCTGCACACAAGTCACCAGATTTACCAGTTTAATGTCAGACCAGTTATGGGCCCAGTGAACTCCTCATTGTGTCATTCTACTGACAGTGATATGTGGAGAGAAAATGGTGGCCAGAGGCACACATGTGCATAACATACGTGGGATTTGTACCTCATGGAGGCATGTGCTGTATCTGCCAATTGCACAATGCTGGAGATGCACGACATGGGTGTGGCCTGACAGGCATGTGGTGGTGCCCCAAGGGATCAGGAGGTCACAGTAGGGGTCAGTGGTCACCAGGTTCACTGTGCACCAGTGCACAATTGCAGCCATGGTGCACACTGCACCACAGTCTCTATTGCACAGTGGGCGCCCAATGCACAATAGGCGGTAGCACACCTCCTGATGTGTGCACACTGCGGTCCTGCACACTGTGCATGCCTGGACATTGCACTGCAACTTGCTCCAGAGCAATTCTGTTGCACATGGAGCAAGTACACGATATTCAGTCACCACATGCAAATAAGCTCATCAGCCAATTTGTGATGCATTGGAGAAATTAGCATGTCATTACTATTGGGCCAATGCTCATTTGCATGAATTGCACTATAAAAGCGCCACGGACCAGCACAGCCATGGACTGGTATTGCAACCATCTGAGGTAAGTTGCACATGCTGCTGAGCCCAGCCAGCACAGCAGGGTGGATGTGGCAGGCTGCTGCTGACACTGCTACACATGTTTATGTCCACAGGTAGCGCTATGTCAGAGCATAAAGAGAGTGAGGAGCGGGGCCTGCTTACAAACACAGGCACCAACTTTACCAAGGCAGAGGCAGGTGCCCTGTTCGAGGCCTACCTCAACAGGGAGCCACTGCTGATTGGTGCCACAGGCACACCATAGGCCAGGGCTGCAGCTTGGGAGGAGATGGTTGTGTGTGTCAACCAGCAGGACAGCCACCAGTGGTCTGAGCAGGAGTGCCATAAGAAGGTGGGCACCAATAAATGCTGCATCAAGGAGAAGGTGGCAGCCATATATGCAGCCTGGACAGCTACTGGAGGGGGGCCTGCTGCTGTGCCACAGCTCACGGCACAGGAGAAATTGATGGTAGCCACCATGCACCACAGCAAAATGGAAGGTGTGCTGGATGAAGATTTTCAGACCAGTGGAAGCCCATCACTGCATGGTATGCATGTTTGGCTTGCACAGCAAGCAGTGGCTGGGGTGGGTTGGAGGGGGATGGGGGCCTTGCAGCACTAACATATCTGTTTTTTCTTTCAGCACCAGCATGACTGCATGTGGTGGATGGGGCACCAGCAGCAGCAGTGGAGGCAGGCCCGGCCATGGACAGCCAGTCGTCCACCTCCATGGGCATCTGGGGGCCAGATCACCCGCAGCCGACTACTACTGTCCAGCCAGATGTCCTGGGCATGGGGTTGGATGAGGCCCTGGCTGTAATTCTGCAGGATGCCAGCCATGGCATCCTCTGTGTGGAGAACAGATCAGGGTGGGGTCCAACACTGATGATGACATGACCATGATCATGGACAGAATGGGTGGTGTTTTTGGGGAGATGCCATACCAGATACCATCAAAGACAGCACACCCAGTGGCCTGACAGTGGTGGGACAGCTGTCTGCCACCACTGCAGGTACTGCTGTGTGCACTGCAACACCATGCCATGTGGTGGTGGTGGTGCAGATGCGCAGGCAGTGGGCAGTGTTCAGTGGCTAGAAGGCCAGCAGACAGCAGGGGCCATAGGGCAGCTGGACACAGGGTCCACTTCCAATATGCCTGAGAGGTACCTACCCCATGGGGGCTCTATTATGCAGTCTCCACCTGAGCAGGAGACTGTGCAGCACTGTCATTCACCACAGGAGGGACTGTACCCTGCCCAGGATCCCCTGGGCACTGACCCATTAGCAGAGCACACCCATTTGCTGCAGGCCTCCGAGGAGCAACAGGTGCTGCTTGCAACTGGGGTGTGTGCACTGCACATGGAGGTGCACCAGGTGGCCTAGCAGGGTAAGGGAGGCACTGTGCAGCTCCTGGTGGCTATACACTGCTTGCAGGAGGACACGACCACATCTCAAGATCACATAGCTACTGTGATCACGGATGGCCTTGCCCTACAGGCTGCCACAGGGCATGGCCGGCCATCTCAGACATCATGTAGAGCGCTGTCCACCCCATGATCCTGGCAGAAAGTGACACCCTTCCTGTCAATGCCAGGTTCTGCTGTTGGCATCCTAGGAATGCTTGGGGTGGGCCTTTTTGGGAGCCTACATATGCCTGTGTGGACCCAGTTGCAGTCCCAGAGTACAACCCTGGGGGGCTGTTGCAAATGCCCCCTGTGGCTGCCGATCAGCCTTGGCGTGACCACCCACATGGTTGTGGTGGCCATGGTTCCGCACGGCAGAACTGATGTGAGTGCCAGTCTGCTGCCACTGCTCTGTGCATGCATGGACAATGTGTGTGTGTGTGCTGACGTGTGCCTCATTGTACCGTTCCTTTGCTAGGAATGATGGGAGCTGGTAGGCTGTGAGCAGCCAAAGCTAGAGTGGATAGCCACTGTCACCTGTGTGGATAATGACATGGTTAACCCTGTGTCCTCTGTTACTGTGCCCCTTGCCTATCCCTTGTGCCCTGACCAGTGTACACATCCTGCCCACCCCATGCCCTGCTCTGCCTGGCACCCCTTGCCCATCCCATACTCACCCACTAGGTGGCCCGTGGGGATGTCCCCATGCTCAAACCTGTGGCACAGTGCAGAGCTCTGCCAGATGAATGTATCATGTGCACTCTCAGGGTGTGTGGTACAGACATTGGTTATTCACCTCTTGGCATCACACATCACCTGGCAGTTGACATTAGGGGACCTTTTCCTGTTCATGTACACCACACCCTCAGGGCCAGGTGGCATGCAGATGCCCTTGTGGGTGCAGTCAATGGTCCCAAGCATACCAGGCATGCATGCTACCCTGTGGGAGTCTTGCATGGTTGATGTATGCTCTGCTTGTGTGCTGCGGAAATGGATATATTCTAAAGCACGTGGCAGCAGGGCATTGAGGAACTTTGTGAGGAGGTGGGACATGACCAACTGGGTTATGCCTGTAATGTCCTCTGTTGGTCTCTGGAAGGTGCCTGTGGTGAGAAGGCACATGACAGCTGTCACCTTTGTCTCCACAGACATTGTGTGGCTCTGTCTTGTGGGTGCCTGGATCTCCTCATTGCACAGCTCACAGAGCTGCCTCAGAATGGCCCTGTTCAGGTGATAGATACATAGACAGTGTCGGCAGATAAGGGCCTATGGCCCACCCAGTCTGCCCATTTAAGTTTGTAAGTTCAGTTTATGTTTTTCAGGAAGTCTGTTGCCCCTTACCCCTGACCTCCAGAATTCCTTTATGTCTATCCCATGCATTCTTAAATCCCATGATTGTTTCCAGCCCCACCACTTCTCTGGCAGGTGTTCCACTTGTCCACCACCTGCTCTGTGAAGAAATTCTTCCTCACGTTTCCTCTGAATTGTTCTCCCTCCAACTTCATCCCATGCCCTCTAGTCCTGGAACATCTTTTTCGCTTAAAAATAGTGCATTCCTGCACCCTGTTCCTACCTGTAAGATACTTGTATGTCTCTATCATATCCCCTCTCTCCCTCCTCTCCTCCACTCCAGGGAGTACATGTTCAGTGCCTTCAACCTGTCTGTATCAGTGTAATTCTCGTAGGTGGTGCAGGCACAGTACCACCATTCCAGGCATACTGCCAATGGGCAAGTCCACAGCCACATTGCTGTTCCTCCTGCCTCCTCACACTCCTCATTATGGCCTCCATTGGGAAAGATGCACTGGCCATGGCTCCTGATGTCCTCCTCTCCCCCTGGGCAGTCAGCTGCTGTGAGCTGTATGTCATCCTGCTGCATTGCATGGCACTTTGTCTGCCTCTCCCTCTCACTCTCTCTGCTCCTGGTCACTTTCCACTGCCACTTCTGTCCCATGCCCCTGTAGCTGCCTGTGCCAGTCACTCTGTCCCTCACAGGCTCTGTCTTTTTTTCTGTCCCTCCACCTTCTCTTGCCACTTTCGCTCTCTCTCTCTTCCCTGGTGCAAGTGCTGTCTGTGTGCTTACACCCTGTATTTATAGGCTCAAGTCTGCTCAGAGTATCCAGAATTTTCTCCACACTTGAGCCATGGTTCCATGGTTGAATACCACATTGCACTCTATATTCATGGACACGCTCCCTGCTGTTGTGCATGCATTCATTATAGCTGTGCATTGTCACAATGGGACTTGTGCCGTGCAATGGCTCCCACTGAATATCGCTCCTTGGTGCAAGTCCACACTTGCACTGGTGTAACTCAATTGTGCCATGCACAACGGCTTTGACTATCCCAGCCGTAGTGTATTATAATTCTTTAAAGTTTGAAAAAAACATTTCCACTACTCTTTTGGTGGCAAGGAAGGGGGTTTTGTATAATTATGATTTACTTATATTTGAAGTGCCTGTGTGATGTAATACTTCTTTGGGTTTGGGATTTTCTTTTATTATGATTTGGTATGAAGTAATATGATTTTGTATATTTTGTTTTGAGTTTTGAATACACAAAAACAAAAAAAACTTCCCCTTCCACTCTTTTAGTGGGGATAGGGTTGGGATTTGGTATAAAAATGAACTGCATAAGTTTGAAGTTAATGTATGATGTAATATTTGATTTTTTTTCATTATGTTTTGTATGATTTAGTAAAATTTTGTATCTTTTTTGGGGTTTTGAATAAGAAATTCCCCTATTCTTTTTGAGAAGTGCCATGGGATATTTGACATCCACCTGAACTTCCACCAGACCAGGCAGATGGAACCTCAGTTTAACATCTCATCCGAAAGACAGCACCTCGGGAGTGCAGCACCCCCCTCCTACTGCATTACCATGTCAGTATTGGGATTTAACCTAATTGCTTAGTGCCAGAATAGAACTCACAGCCTTCTGATTTCCTGGCCTCAGAAGTGAGTGTGCTACCTGCTGAGCCACTGACACTGCATGAATGTGACAAGAGTTTTTACCAGAAGTATCACCTGATAACGAATTGGCAAATTCAGTCTGGATTGAGATCATATACATGTGCTGAATGTGATGAGACTTTTGGCCAAAAGGGTAACTTGATAAAACATCAGCTAATTCCCCCTCAAATTAATATTTCAAAAGACTGAAGCTTATACTGAAAACTTATTTGCCAACGCAAACTAAAGCGCAAGCTATAAATCAATTCACCCTTCCTGTGATATCATATTGCTTTGAGGTGATATGCTGGCCACAGAAAGTGTTGAACCACTAGATATAAAAACAAGTGTAACCCCCCACACACTGCCCCCTTGTTTTACTAGCAGGGCTACTCCTCTCACCACAAGCATCTAGGGGTGAAAGAGAGGAATGGAGGTTTGCATAAGTTAAAACGTACACCTTTTTGGACTAGAGAAGGTGACCACCATTAAACTCGGTGGAACAGATTGTTATTAGAAGAAACAATCAGCCAAGTGTGGCTACTACCTGCAACACACCTGGTGGGACCATTTTCCATGGCCAGCAACCCGGGTCCCTTTGAGAAAATGTTTGCTCAAAGTCATACTAAGTTTGCACTTCTGGACAGCGGCATACAAGTAAATCCCCACACATGGAAGCAATAACAATGCTGTCCAAACCAGGTTGGGATTCTAGAGTGTGGCTTTTATTCTCATAACAGAGTAGGAATAATCACTAAGTGAAGATGGACCCCCATGGGGTTACACATACTGGTATAGCAGATACTCCAGAGTATAGAAATTCCTGACATTCCCATTTAGCATAAGGTGAAGAAACAAAACAGTGAACTCTCTGGTTCTGAAACTGAAGGCTGGCACAACTGCCTGAACTAGTACTGTCCCCATTTCCCACAGGGTTGGAAGTGGTACTTATGACCACACTGAGGACATCTGGTTAATAACACCCTCACAGAAGAAATTTGTAGATGCTATCTTGAAATGTTTTTCACATTTAACATACTACTGACACACCTCTGGGTGTCCAACTAAAAAGTTCTGTACTTGGACAGTCACATCCTCAGACTCCAACGTAGGTAGAAACTTTTAGATTAAAACTGGGTGACTGGTCCCATGATCAGAGAAGTTCACCCTACTGGGTTTGCTGATGTCCCTTGGCTTTCACAAAACAAAAGGTTTGTACTTTTAACTATATGAAGATGTCCTTGACAGCTTCACCACAAAGAAAATGGATCAAGGGGATTGCCCCAGAATCCTGGAGCTCACCCCCATCCCTCCTGTATTGGGGCACTGGGAAAACCAAAAACAAGGTCTCCACCACTTCAGCTACTATCTTCTTTTGTTCTTCTTCTGGGATGAGAACAAACAACCACCAAAGAAAAGGGGTGTCTCTTTATCAGAGCTAGGTGAAGAGCTTCCCAGAAGCTGCAGCCTCCTCTTAGAACTCTACTGCAGACTGACCCTAGCACTCACTGAACATTTCAATCACTCTCTAAGTCAGCTGGACAAATGTGGCTTATGCTGATGCAAGAGTTCCAAAGTGACATCACCACTACAGCTCAGCTGAGACTCAAAAACTGAGTGTGACAGTGTGAACCCCATTTACCTGGCATTTCACAAGCTGCCTTCCCTGCCGGCCACTGATCTAACTGTGATTCTAGTAACCTTGGAGAACAAGAGGTTACACAACAAAACCACTCCATGCCTACTAGTTTATATACAAAAATCAGTGCATGCCAAGATTAGACATTCCATTGTCTCAGGGAGGCATGGGCCCCCTCAAAACTGATTACACATACATGTCCACAATAGTGGGGCTGAATGCATACATACAGACATCCTTGGACCCAAACATAGTCAAGTGCCTACATAATGAAGAAAATAAGCCTGACTTCCATTATCAAATTAGGAGAAGCCTTCAGGAGAATAAAATAGATTGATGCTAAGTGATCAGTAGATAAGGAACAACCAGCAACAGAAAGTTCAAAGAATGAGAAAAAAATGAATATAAAGATTAAAAGAGAAGAATGGTAGCTGGAAAACCCATAATTACATCAGAAAATACAGGGATCTGCTGGAACAACCACAGGTCGATCAAGAACTGATGAGTGAGTGGTTAAAAAGAGGTGCATTTTAGCCACAAGATGAGAGATTGGTAATGGCAGCCCATGATAGTGAACTGTGCTCTAGATAGTTTATGAAATTCATATAAAACAAGAGACAGGTACAGGTTCTGTAGTATAGAGTTAGAAACAGTAGCACATCTTGTGGCTGGCACCCACAGTGGAGACCAAGGAGAATGCTGGGAGCCTCCACAAAGGAGACCCACAGGAGGGTGGCATGGGACCCCACAGGGATACCATTGTTAAGGGGGTTAGAACTGGAAGAGGAAGGGGAGAGAGAGGTAAGGTACCTGCCTGGCACCATGGCTTTGAGGAACAGGGAGTGAATCCTCAGGATCACCAGAGCAGCTACATGGGAGAGGGAGTTGGTGTAGTGATAGTATAATATGTTGATTATTGTTACTCCATTTTGTATGCTATTTCATGTAATGTATGTCATTTTATACTCCATTTTGTATTGTGTGACTCCATTTTACATGCTGCTTCATTTAATTGGTGTTTTGCTCTTTAGATAGCCTCATTATTATGTTTTGCTTCAGACAGTGTATTTTGCTGACTTGAAGGTCGATATTATCAGGCAACCTGTTTTGTAGTTTTGTTTAAACTTCTGCTTAGCTCATAGTGTTCTAGGCACCCGGCCAGTGTTTGGAGCACAGTGACCTAGCAGGTGTAGGGAATTCTGAGCAGTTCTTATGGTGTGAATTTGCAGCATCTGGGAGCCCGGCCAGCTTTTAGAATGTAGCAAGATAACACTATGAAGGCTGCACAGTTATTTTTAGCATAGAATAAGATATAAATGTAGCTTTCTCAATGCCTGGTTTGAAGCCTCTCCTGCAGGGTGGACGCATCGCTGTGGGGCCAGTTCCCGGTTCAAGAGACTCCTAGCCAGGCTGACAAGGGGGCTTCCCAGCCATTGGAAGAGGGCTTGGATGATGCTTTATTGAATCGGTGATGTATAACCTTTTGTATTATATTTTGTTATAATAAAGCTTTGGCTTGCTGTACTTATTGTATTGTTATTGTGTGTATGTGAGTGTGAGTGAGTAAATAGCTGCCTGGTTTGAGTTGGCAGAACATTTTTGGCGTAGTCGGCAGGATTCGAAAATAAAATGTCTATTTTTAGGAAAAAGGATGAGTCCTTTTTTTTTAAAGGTGTATTAAGGCTCAAACAAGCAAGGGCAACTGCCCTTTGTACTTGTAATTTGTGCTTGCTGCAAGTATATACTGTTAGAGCCAATGATGGCTTTCACAGTTCAGGCTGCTTTTAGGAGAAAAGCAGCGGCTGGTTAAGTAAAGTTAGATAAGCAACATCTAGAGAAAGAAAAATAAACTACTGTGGATGTACGCACAGTAGGTGACTACAGACGGGATGATTTGAAAATCCTCCCCATGTTGCCTATCTGTGTAGTTTCAAGTTTTTCTGTATCAATTTTAAGTTCCCTTGCCTCCTATAGAGGCTGAAACATTTGATCCTAAACCCAAGTACTGGGGACCTCTACCAGATGGATCTCAACCTAGTACTGTTAGAGATTTTTGTTTGTTTTGTTTTTAAACTGCAAACCAGAGCTCTGGAAAAAGACTTGGTTTGGCAGGTTACTAAAATGGCCAAAAGAAAACCTTTGAAAGGGTTAAAACCTTTGAAAATGGCCAAAAGAAAACCTTTGAAAGGGTTAAAACCTTTGAAAGAGTTAATAGCTGCAGCGTTTGGAAATTATCACGAAGGTCCTGCAGTCAGTTTTCTTACTTAGACTAGTGTATCGGAAAAGAAGAAGAAAATACCTTGGCACCGGGTAAGTCTGAATTTTTTTTATTCAAAGTTGTTTTATGTCTGTCTGTTTTATTTCTGTAATACATATACTAAACAAGGTAATGTTCCGTCTTTCTCATGCATATTTTCTAGCTTATATCTGTGTTCTGTAATTATGTTCTGTTGTCAAGGTTGCGAGATAGGATTGACTGCCTTCAGTGCACAATATGTTACAGTAAAAAAAAAAAAAAAGAAGAAGCTTCTTTGCCTCATAGCTGACTGCTTTAATTGGCTTTATTTTTAATGGAACATTTGTGCTGCCTAGATAGGGTCAGTGAAGAACTTTTGTTTGGTGGAGCAGGTAGTGTTGATGGTGAAGAGTTATGACGTCATATAGATTGCAATGTGCAGAAAGAGTTGTAGTTTGCAAGCAAAGTGCCAAGCCACTGCTAGGTGAAAATGTAATGTGTTAACAGCTATAAATGGCTTTATCATACTTCTAGTTAAAACCAGAAACTTTTTGCAAAATGGCAGAGTGCCATATTTTAGTTATGTGCCAAAAGGTGTAATCATGTTATACGAGATGTGTTCACTTACAGATGATGTGTTTAAACAGTGTTTTGTTCTGGAAAGATTTGGCATGGCAATATGTATAAATGTGTTGGTTTAAAATTGGTCAGTGTTACAAGACAGGCAGGAGGCAGCACATATATCTAAACCACGTACAGTTTTCTAATGGAACTATGGGCATTACCTTAGCAAATTGGTGTGAAACAATGTCAGTCTTATTTTGTGTTAAGTATTTCTTTTTGTGTATGTGTATGTGTGTGTACTGTCTTGGCCAGCAGTTTAATTGTGTACTCTATTGTTATTTAAAGATATTTTAATATTGGTGGTGTTCAAGGACACTACAGGAATGGCTGGGTTTGAATGACCCTTGCATGCACACTGTGACCTTTTGCACGTTATTTGACCTTCTTGTGTTTCAACATTTTATGTTACTACCAGTTCAAACTTGATGTGTATTCCATGCCTAAAGCACGACTTTTCACACAAAATGTATGTTTTCATGAATACACACCAAGAGTGAACCCTGTAATTTGACTTTTTATTGCAAAACTAGTATTCTAAGTGAAGAGGAACAAACTTTTACAATTTTGAAAAAAGGACTATTACAGCTGTTTTTGAGAGTTTACCATCTACAGAGATACGTACGTACGGTATCACCATCAATCTGGACATTTTGTCATGCTTAGGATAAGGGAACCCAGGGACGCTTGGCTTCTTTTATCCTATGGAAATAATCTTGTTTTTTTTTAAACTGATGTGTGTTTGTTTTGTTGTTTGTCTGTGTTTCACAGCTAACCTTTTATTGCTACAGTATTTGAGCTGTCTCTTGCACCTCGAGCTGTGTCTTCCACCAGTAGGAGCTTGGAGGAGGGTTAAGCTACCCTTCCTCCCTTCCAGTGTAATACCCACAAAGGTTGCAAGGTACATGTCATATTTATACTGATTCATGGTCTGTAGCCAATGGTTTAACAACCTGGCTGCCCACTTGGGCTAAGGATGAGTGGAAAATTTATTCAAAAGAAATATGGGGAAAGAACTGTGGCAGGAAATATGGACTATGGTGCAAAATACTCAGACCACTGTATTTCATGTTGATGCTCATATGCTTCAGATACACTAGAACGATGGTATAATTCTATTGCAGATGAAAAGCTAAGATTCTTCCAGTGGATATTGAAGAAACTCAAAGTCAGCAGTTATCAGGGCTGGCAAAATGGGCACATCAAAATGTGGACATTTGAGAGAGAAACCACTTACAGGTGGGCATATAGTAGGGTGTACCCCTAACATTGGATTTGGTTAAAAATGTTATTTCTAGTGTCCTATATGCCAACATGGGCAACAAAGACCAATCCCTCATATTGTGAAAGGACAATTGGGAGAGCCTACTAAAATGGAAGAGAATTTGCATGAAGCATTACAGATTTTAAATAATAGACCAATTGGAGAATCTGAGACCCCTTAATGCGAATGATAACTCTAATTTGCAAGTGCAGGCTTACTCAACTACAGAAACAGTGTTATATTGGGAAATTACACCAGGAGCTCTGTCTCTTGCAGGGCAACCCAGAAGCTGCTGGACTTGATTTGCATGCCCTTCAAGAATACAGAATAAACAGCAGAAACATTCAAGTGATAGAAACTGGTATTGGAATACAAATTCCACGAGACATTTTGGTTGGATAGCACCTAAATCAGAACTAGCCCTCAAGGGAATACAAATTTTGGGAGGGTGATTGATTGTGATTACCAAGGAGAAGTGAAAGTAATTTTGTTGAATAGTAGAGAACAAAATCTGTTAATTCAACAGTATGACAGAGTGGCTCAATTGTTAATTATTCCAGTTAATAAAGTGACCCCTATAAGGGACAAGCCCCACACTCTTAACAGCAAGGGGGATAAAGGTTTTAGATCTACAGGAGGTTTTAACAATGGTGCCAAAAATAGAGTTCACAACCCCAAATGGCCCTCCTGAACCAGCTGAGGATAGCCACTGGACGAGACAACACAGTGTTAATTATCAGATCAGGAAAGAAAAATGGGAATACGTGCCTGCACATAAATGTTATCTTCGAGAATAATGAAATTTGTGTCTTTCTAGGTCCAGCAATGGATTTTAAAAGGAATGCTGATGTGTCTTATGGTCCATTTGGCAGAGCTAGTTACCCTGGAGGAAGGATTCAAAGGGTTAACTGTAATGACACTGGTTGTAAAGGAACCTGGAGTTGGAAAAATGATACCAAAGATAGAACCAGGAACTTTAGCTGCCCATCCGGACAGAAGTGTGTGGTACTGAACATGACATTTTCACCAGGGTCAATCTCTGGATGACAACTGGTGGCTCAGGACAATATGCCTATGAAACAGATGAAATCTCTTTGCAGAATAAGACTGCTATTAAATGCTGCAACTTATCAGACATGTGCATGATAACTCCTCACCGAGGACGAGACTGTTGCATGAATCAATCAGACATTTTTAACGAAACCATTGAACTAGTTAATGTAAATACTTTGTTTTGCATGAATGCTACTGCAATAACTAATAGAACTACTTGGGCAGATCACATTACAGTGTTGAAAAATCATCCTGTAATTAGCAATGATAGTATAGTCAAGGTTCCATCCACATGTACATCAGTAGCACAGTGATATCAGAAAAATGTAATCCATTTTAACATAACGTTTATGTTTAGTAGAAAATGCAAATATAAAAGAGCTTGGTATGATATGCTATTAGGTGGAGCAGGGGCAGGCATGGAAATTTTAAATAGTGTTGATATAGAAACACTGACTAACAGGCTTCAGGCAGTAGGAATTGATGTATTTAGCTTAGTTAACGTACAAGCTCAATGGATGCCAACTGTTTTCTTACCCCAAAGATTAACTTTGAATTATGATTTTGAGTTCTTGCAGTTATTTAATGCTTCACAGGTATGGGGAATGGGAGTAGCAGAAAATATTTCACGATTTATTGATTGGACAGAATGCACAATGCGACATATGTATTCTATAATGCAAAGAAATAAGGCCCAGAGTGATTTAATGAGTAATAATGAATATGTGTGGAGGACCGTGTTCAAATCTTTCCTAGTAATCATTGGATTGTAATGTCATCCACCACAGTAAAATGCACAGGTCCCTGATAATGAGCAGAAGCTTTATTTTGTATTGGCAGCCCAATATTTAGATCAATCAAGATTGAGTATCTCATTAAATAAAATTAAACAGATAATTCAGGAAACAGATGTAATGCAGGCTCATTTGGCAATAAGAAATAAATCATAGTGCAAAGTCAGGTGCAAACTACGATAGTTAAAAATAAAATGATTGATTTAAGTTCCAAGATTCAACAAGAGACTACTCATTATTGGTGGGACATTTTACAGGATGGTCTCCATCAGCTACAAAAGTGTTAAATATTCTGATACATCCTATCATAATCATTGCTGTAGTGACAATTATCTTGCTTATTTGGACTTGTTACTTATCATGTTATATTCGTAGTAATTTTGCTATGGTACTCAATATCATACAAATCGATTCACAATAATCAAAGGACCGAATGTAGTGATAGTATAATATGTTGATTATTGTTACTCCATTTTGTATGCTATTTCATGTAATGTATGTCATTTTATACTCCATTTTGTATTGTGTGACTCCATTTTACATGCTGCTTCATTTAATTGGTGTTTTGCTCTTTAGATAGCCTCATTATTATGTTTTGCTTCAGACAGTGTATTTTGCTGACTTGAAGGTCGCATATTATCAGGCAACCTGTTTTTGTAGTTTTGTTTAAACTTCTGCTTAGCTCATAGTGTTCTAGGCACCCGGCCAGTGTTTGGAGCACAGTGACCTAGCAGGTGTAGGGAATTCTGAGCAGTCCTTATGGTGTGAATTTGCAGCATCTGGGAGCCCGGCCAGCTTCTAGAATGTAGCAAGATAACACTATGAAGGCTGCTACCGAGTTATTTCCAGCATAGAATAAGATATAAATGTAGCTTTCTCAATGCCTGGTTTGAAGCCTCTCCTGCAGGGTGGACGCATCGCTGTGGGGCCAGTTCCCGGTTCAAGAGACTCCTAGCCAGGCTGACAAGGGGGCTTCCCAGCCATTGGAAGAGGGCTTGGATGATGCTTTATTGAATCGGTGATGTATAACCTTTTGTATTATATTTTGTTATAATAAAGCTTTGGCTTGCTGTACTTATTGTATTGTTATTGTGTGTATGTGAGTGTGAGTGAGTAAATAGCTGCCCGGTTTGAGTTGGCAGAACAGTTGGATAACATCATCCACATAGGGACAAATGACCTGACTCAGAAAGGGATCAGAGCAGTGCTGGGAGAGTTTGTAGAGTTGGGGAAGGCCTTAGACAAGTAGCACGCACGGTAACCCTCTCTGAGGTGCTGTCTGTCTGTGGCATGGATGAGGCTAGGGTGCTCCACATCATGGTAGTAAATCAGTGGTTGAAAAACTGGTGCAGAACTCAGGGATTTGGCTTCTTTGGGGACTGGAGGTCCACCTCGAGTGATGCAGGCCTATACTGGTGTGATGGTCTGTATCTGTCCAGAAGAGAAACCAGGATCCTAGGTGATAGGTTTAAATGCTTTATTGGCAAGCATTTAAACTAGCCAAGGGGGGAGGCACTGGAACGGAACAGGGAAATCCTACCCATCCCCCCAAAAAAAATCTGGGTAGTAACTGAGGAAAACACCAAGATAAAGACGTCGGTAGGGAGAAGAGCAGGGGTAAATGGAAAAAAATGACAAAGGCAGTAAGGGCAGAGATGGAGCAAAAAAGGGGAAGGCCATCAAGAAATGGAGGGTAATGAGTACCAATACTCGTAGTCTGGGCAACAAGCTCTGTGAACTGGTGTCCTTGATGGAAGAGGGATGCCTGGATATCGTAGCAGTCACAGAAACATGGTACATAGAGAACCATGACTGGGATGTTAACATACCAGGTTACACAACCTACAGTACAGGAGAGACAGGGAGGGGAGATGAGGGGGAGGAATAGCTCTCTATATAAGGGAAAGGATAAAAGCAACAGAACAAAAGAGTAAAAATGGAGGAGAGGAGGCACTGTGGGTCACCTTAGAGACTGGAAACAGCACCACAATCCACACAGGGGTTGTATACAGACCCCCATGCCATGGGGAGGAAGTAGACAAGGATATGCTAGAAGACAGCCTTAGGATGACAGAGAAAGGGGAGAGACTATTAATGGAGGACCTTAATATGCCAGATGTTAAGTGGAGCACTTTTACTGCAGCCACATCCAAGGGCAGGGCCATTCTTGATGCCCTACAGGTGGCATGCCTCAGACAACTAGTTTTGGAACCCACTCATAATGGAGCAATCTTAGGCCTCATACTCTCAAATGGGGGCAGTGAGAGGATCTCAGATCTAGAAGTGGGTAGCCATCTGGGAACAGTGACCACCAAACAGTGTGGTTCACAATAAACTCTGCTGCAGAGTCAAGCCATACAAAAGTGAGGGTACGGGACTTCAGGAGGGCTGACTTTGGCAAGATGGGAGAGTGCCTTAGAAAAGCACTAGCAAACAAGCTAGAAGAAGGAGTGGAGCAACAATTGGGAAACATCAAAACTGCCATCACAACGGTAACAAGCCTTTGTGTGAAGCAAATAAACAAAGCAAAATGAAAGAGAAAGCCACTAAGGTTCTCAAAAGAGGTTGTGGAGAAGGTGAGGGAGAAAAAGATAGCATTTAGGAAGTGTAAGAAAAGACAGAAGAAGCAGGACAGAGAACTGTACTAGTTAATGCAAATGGAAGCAGGGAGGGAAGTCAGAATAGCAAAGGCCCAAACTGAGAAAAATGTAGCCAACTTAGTGAAGAAGGGGGATACAACTTTTTATAGGTACATCAGGGAGCATAAAAAGGCAAAGGGAGGGACAGTGAGGCTGAATAGAATGGATGAGTGGGCAGAGAGGGACAGTGAAAAAGCAGGGATATTGAATGAATACTTCTGCTCAGTATTCACAAAAGATGAGAAGTGGGAGGTGCCTAAAATTGGGAGCAAGACAGAGGCAGGAAAACTACAGACCTGTCAGTTTGACTTCTGTGGTAGGGAAAGTGATGGAATCACTACTGAAGGAAAGAACTGTTGAGTACTTAGAGGCCAGAGGGGCACATGACCCAAGGCAGCATGGGTTCACAGTGGGAAGGTCATGTTAGATGAATCTAATTGATTTCTTTGACTGGGTGACCAAAGTAATAGACCAGGGAGGGGCTATGGACATAGCCTACCTAGACTTTAGCAAGGCATTTGACACAGTCTCACACAGAAAAGAACTGGAGGGGACAGGATGATTGTGTTCCAGGACAGTAGCTGCTGTTGTTTTCACAGGTTCTTGTGGATTTTACTTGTTAGGTTAGTTCTTTCTTTCTTACTTCTAAGGGGCTAGCAGGGTATTGTTTTGGGGGCTGCTGGATGTTTGTAAACTGATTTGGTGGCTGTAAGTGGGGCTCATTTTGTGGATGTTTCACTGTGTAACAGGCTGCGCTTGTAGAGGCCTATTTCTTCTGATTTAAAACCTATTTGGTGGGATTTGCTTGGGCCTGGTTCTTTGGCTGCTGGGCTTTGAGGGGAGACACAGGGCTGATACACTCTCTCTCGAGTCATGTGTCTGCCTAGGACCCGCCTCCCTCCCAGAAGTCTGCGAATTTATAGGGGAACACCTGCCCTGCAATTGGAGGAAAAGGCTGCAGGTGCAGCTCATGTAGTTCTAGCCACTGGGGTTGGATTTAAGGCTGGGAGAGGAGCTTAGGGAGTTGTTCATTTCCTTATAAGTTTAATGTTGTACTGCACCTAGTAACAGGGTTACTGGTGTACAGTGGGACTGTCTCTAAGATTAGTGGGTGACCTGATTAGGCAGTAGGGGTATCTTGGACTGGGGGAACCTGGTGGCTCACCCAAGGAAACCTATTTGGAAGGGGATGGAACCACATATCATTAGGGCCGCATCTTTGGAGGGTGGTGGGGCACAGGTGTGGAGCAGCCATGATACTGGACTGGGCTTGGAAGTTCTGTGGTTGCCCAGTGCTACCAGCTAGCACAGCTTAGGAGGAGGTTGGTGGGATTAGGAGAAAGCTGGGGAAGGGGGTGGTATGGTTGGGGAAGGGGCTGGAATCTCCCACAGGGTTGCACCAAGCACTGGGGTGGGGCATAGGAAAGGAGTGCAGGAGAATACTCAGGGTCACATAGGACCCTGGCAGAGGGGTCCCAAAAGGAAACTACCAAGGAAGCAGGCAGGTAACTGGGGACCTCACAAAGGGGGACAGAGGGACAACATTCTCAAGGAAGTAGGCAGATGGCCAGGGCTGGACAAGAAGGAAGCAAGGTGGGAGGTGGATCAGACCTTACACTCAGTAACTGCTTCAATTCTCTTCTTCTGCTCAAGGATGAGGGGGGTGATGTAGCCACAACAGGGGTGGTTAGAGACAGAAAGGGAGTGGGAGTGGGAGGCAGGAGGCAGGGGCCAGATAGCAGGAAGAACAGGTGGGGACCTGGAATGCAGGAGAATGGGGGGCAGTGAATCAGAGCAGGAGGGCAGGGGAAGAGGGAGGAAGAGCAAGGAGAAGGACCAGTTGGGAGGAAGGTAAAGGAGAAGGACCAGAAGTACAAGGAGGATTCAGTAAAGGGCTGAGGCGGTTTAGGTCAGTGCAGTGGTTACTAAGGAGGAGCTAGAGGTAGAGAGGGGATTGGAGGAGGAGGGTGGGCCTGGTAAATAAGGAGGGGTGGCATGTGGCACCCAGATAGGGGAGGAACAAGGAGCCAGCTGGGTGGAGGGCCTGTAGAAAGGATGAGGGACATGGAAGGGGGATGGGAGGAAAAGGAGTGGTCAGAGTGCTCCTGCTGGGGATTCTATGATCAGGGGTATCAAATGGGATAGGGAGGGAGAAGCCTGGCCAGTTAGAACAAGATGCTTCCCTGGACTACGGTGCACAGGGCTAGCACGAGGTATATCAGCTGGCAAAGGATTGTGGGGTTCCCCAGACATACTGGTCCACCTGGGTACAAATGACATTGAGGGAAATAGCAGCTAGAGATACAGGCAAGATTCAGGAGCTCGCCAGGGTCTGTCATGACATAGGATGCACAGTTTCCTTCTCAGAAATCCTGCCAGTGCCAAGGGCTAGTGGGGAACACAAAGGAAAATTAGGGAGATAAACCAGTGGCTCAGGGAGTGGTGTGAGGCCAGAGGGTATGGGTTGATGGGGGATTGGGGAGACCTGGGAGGATAAGGAGCTGTATGCTAGAGATAGACTACATCTCAATTTGGAGGGAGGGAATCTTAAGTTGAAAATAGAGGGTTCATTGGGAGAAAGTGGGTTTTAAACTTGTGAAGGGGGTGGGATGGGAGAAAAGGCTGTCAAGGGGTGTCGATAAAGGAGGACTCTGTCTCCACTCTCTGGGGACCAGGAGGTTTGCATGAAAAAGGCCGACTGGCAAAGTGCAGACCAGGGAAACAGAATCCCATGGAACATGAGTAGGGAAATGGAACTATAGGAAAGGGTGGAAGGTAGTCTCATAAATGCCAGGAGCTTGGGCAATAAAATGCCTGACTCCAGGCGATGCTAACTGAGGAAGCAGTGGATGTGGCAGCGGTCACTGAGACTTGGGCCACTGCAAGACATGACTGGGACCTGAACCTGGAGGGTTACACTATGTTCAGGAAGGACAGGGGAAGGAAGGGGAGGGGGTAGCAATGATAGTCAAAACCGCATTGGCATAGGGGAGTAGAGGAGGCGGAGGGAACCGTGGAGGCGATTTGGGTCACCTTGATAACAAAGGGGGGCAAGAGAGTAAAAATAGGAGTGGTGTATAGACCCCCTGCCCTGGCGGAGGAGCTGGAGGACAGTCTGGTGGCAGATGTTAGGAGACACTGCAGACTGGGCAGAGGAACGGTGGTGGTGTTGGGGGACTTAAACATGCCAGGAACAGACTGGAAGACTATGACATCCTCTGTGACCAGGGAACAGAGGTTGTTGGATGTCTTTCAAGACGCGTTCTTAACTCAGCAGGTGAGGGAACCGACCAGGGAGGCATGGGTACTGGATGTGGTCCTGGCAGACAGTGACCAGATTGGGGGCCTGGAGGTAAGGGACCCATTGACGGGGAGTGACCATGCCATGGTCTGGTTCTGCCTGGACCTAGGAGGGGTAGAAGGCTGCACAAAGACGGAAATAACCAACTTCAGGGGGGCAGATTTTAAGGAAATGGGAAGGATCCTTCAGGAGCATTTGGATGGGATTGGGTCAGACATGGATGCTGATAGTAGGTGGGAAATCATCAGGAGAGGGGTGTAGGATGCTACCAGCACCTGTGCAAGAGTAAGACGTAAATGCGGTAGGGCCCAAAAACCCTGTTGGTGGACCAGGGAGGTCCAGGAGGTGATGCAGGGAAAGAAAGCAGCCTATAAGCAATTCAAGTGCTCAAGGAGTGAAAGGGATCGAGTGAAGCATGAGCTGATGGCTGAAGGGCCACTAGAGTGGTGAGGCTGCTAAGGCAAGGGAAGGAGCAGAACCTGGCCAGGGAAATTAGGAGAGGAACAAGGGTCTTTTAGATACATTGGGGAAAAATGAAGGTGAAGGGGCAGATTAGCAGGATTAAATCAGGGAGAGGATGGGCACAAGAACTGGGGAGCAGGCTGAGGTACTAAATGAGTACTTCACCCCAGTTTCACCAGGGAATATGGGTGCTGCATCATACATGGGAGGAGACAGAGATACTGAGGAGAGGGGGAACCTTACCGATCGGCAGGTCTGGGGAGAGGGGGAGGCATCACTGGCAGGTGGGGGGGGACTAAGCATGGAGAAGAGGTACCGGAAGTGTAAATCACAGCAGAGAGAGTGAGGGAAGCCCTCAGCTCCCTTAAGACGGAGAAAGCACCGGGGCCGGATAAAGTACATCTCAGAGTGCTGAAAGAACTTGCAGATGTCCTGGCGAAACCCCTGGCAGAGCTTTTCACCATCTCTCTGAGGACAGGGGTGCCCCCAAGACTGGAAGGTATGCATATAGTGCCTATCCACAAGGGGGATCAAGGGGTTGGCGGGGAACTACAGGCCTGTCAGCCTGACATCAGTGGTGGCCAAGGTGATGGAGGGCATTGTCAAGGAGAGGCTAGGGGGGACCTGGATAAGTCAGGCTGCCTGGATGAAAGACAGCATGGATTCATCCCAGGGGAATCGTGTCAGACAAACCTGGTGGAGTTCTATGACTGGGTGACAAGTGCCTTGGACCTGGGTAGACCAGTGGATGTCCTCTTTCTAGACTTCAGCAAGGCATTTGACTCTGTTCCTCACGTGGGCCTGTTGGATAAGCTGGGAGAAATGGGGTGGGGAACCAGATGATCAGATGGATAGGCAATTGGCTTCAGGACCCGACCCAGAGGGTCGAGTTGGTGGGATAGTCTCATCCCCAAGGAGGGTCATTAGTGGGGTCCCACAGGGATCAGTCCTTGGGCCCCTTCTGTTCAACGCCACGTATCTGACATAAGGACAGGAATCAGAGTGAGATGAGTCTCTTTGCAGATGACTCGAAACTGGGGGGGTGGTGGATGGGGAGGAGGAGGGTGGCTCTACAGGGGACCTGGAGGTTTTGAAAGATGGTCTAGAAAGTGGAAGCTGAGGTTCAATGCAGGGAAATGCAGTACTCACCTGGGGCCAGAAACCCAGGCCAAGTGTACACTTGGGGAAATGCTACAAGTCTCGATGGCTGAGAGGGACCTGGGGGTGGTGGTGGATGTCAAGATGAACAACTCTGAGACTTGTAGGAGGGCAGCAGCCAAGGCCAACAGGATGCTGGGATGCATCGCTAGGGGGATCACCTCCAGAAGGAGGGAAGTGATACTCCCTCTGTATAACTGCTTGGTGAGGCCGCACCTTGAGTACTGTGTGCAGTTTTTGAGGCCACACTTAAAGAGGGACATTAACCCCCTGGAGAGGGTCCAGAGGAGGGCAACCAAAATGATTTGGGGCTTTGGGGACAGGACCTATGAGGAGAGGCTCAAGAGCTAAATATGTACACATTGGAAGAGAGAAGGGACCGGGGGATGTGATAGAGGTCTCAGGTACATGAAGAGGGTAATTGGGGAGGAACAGTCAGGGTGCTTCAAGGAAGGAGGAAGGGGCCACTAGAGGGCATGGGTGGAAGCTGGAGGGGAAGATTCAGGGGAGAAAGGAGGAGGTGCTACTTCACTGAGAGGGTGGTGGAGCCATGGAATGCACTGCCTAGGGGGCTGGTGGAGGCAGAGACAGTGGAGGGGTTCAAGAGGGGGTGGGACAGGTACAGGGAAAGGGTTCTGGAAGCAAAATCCAATGCAGCAAGAATATCCAGAACTGGGAAGGGAGAAGCCAGAGAAAGCGAGGGGGACAGCAAGGTCAGCACCCAGGGTGGGGGCTGACCAAACGAGCAGACACGAAAGACCTTTAGGCCTATTCTGCTGGCATTTTAGTATGTTAGTATGTTAGTAAAAGATTAATAATCAAATTAACCAGCCTGGGAGTGGGTCACAGAGTGGTAGCCTGGTTAAAACACTGGCTGGACAACAGGACAAAGAAGACATTTGTAAATGTGGTCCACTATGAAGAAAGAGGAGTTATTAGTGGGGTACCGCAGGGTTCAGTACTGGGTCCAGTCCTTTTTAATGTCTTTATAAGTGACATTATAGAGGGGCTGGATGGAAAAGTATGCCTCTTTGTAGATGACACAAAGATCTGCAATAGGGTTGATACACAAGGAGGCATGGAAAAGATAAGAAGGGATTTGACAAGGTTGGAGGAATGGTCAGAAGTATGGCAGCTTGGATTCAATGCAAAGAAGTGCAAAATAATGCACCTGGCAAACAAAAACCCGGGGAAGATTACACAATGGAGGGGGAAGTAGTAACGATAACAAAAATTGAACGGGATCTGGAGTAATCATATCAGATGACTTGAAGGTTAGCAAGCAATGTGAGAAGGCAGTAGGGAGGGCTGAGGGATACTGGGGTGTATAGGGAGAGACATCACCAGCAGAAAACAGGAAGTTGTTATCCCTCTGTACAGACAGCTGGTGAGACCCCATCTAGAGTACTGTGTCCAGTTCTGAAGACCCCCTCTCTATTAGGACATAGACAGGATGGTGGAAGTCCAGAGGAGGGCAACTAAAATGGTGCAGGGTCTGCAAGAGAGAAGCCATACAAAGAGAGACTAAAGGAGCTTAATACGTATACCCTTGAGGAAAGGATGGTGAGGCAGAACATGATAGAAACTTATAAGTACCTCAGTGGAATCAACAAAGTCCAAGAGGGTAGCATCTTTCATAGAAAGAGATGTGCAAGAACAAGGGGACACAATTTGAAGAAAGAGGGGGGCAGCTCAGGGGCAATGTGAGGAAGTATTTTTCACAGAGAGGGTGGTGAACACATGGAACAGCCTTCCTGAGGAGATTTTGGGGTCTAAAACTGTCAGAGAATTAAAGAATGCATGGGACAGACATAAGGCAATTCTTCTGGGTGTAGGAAGAAATCTGTTGTTGGTTAAGGTTAACTAGGATCTGCAGCTTATCCTGTATGTAGGGAAATGGGCAGACTAGGTGGGCCAAGCAGTCCTTATCTGCTGTTAAAGCCTATGTTTCCATGTTTCCATGAATGTGAAGCACTCATGACACAAGGCCTTTATATTAAAGACAAAACAATGTTGCAAGACTGATCCACTGGAAACTATGGAAACACTATAATGTACAGGTAGCAGAAAAACACTGGAAAGATTAACCACAAAGAATCAGAGAGAATGAAGAAGTAATGGTCACATGGGAAAACCCAATAACAACTGTCAAGAAAGTGGAAGTAAGATAACCAGATATTGTAAGGCAGGAGAAAACAGCACAAAATAAAAACAAAAAAAAACTAGTTCACATGAAAAAAAAAATCAGTGCATGTTGTCACAAATCCACTCCTGGGGTCAAGCCTTCTGCTACCACAGTGCCTACACTTTAAGTGTGATTCATGAACAGGAGACAAAAAGGGGCACCTTTCTGTTTGATTTGGTCTGAGCAACTACCAGTCTTGAGACTTGGGGTTAGTTATGAACCCTTTTTAGCTAGCACACCCAGGTAACATGTCGAAATATCACACTCTGTTCAGTGAAAGAAACACAATATGTACAGACAGTTGGTGAGACCCCATCTGGAGTACTGTGTGCAGTTCTGGAGACCCCATCTCCGCAAAGACATATGAAGAAAGACTAAAGGAGCTTAATATGTATACTCTTGAGGAAAGAAGGGAAGAGAGGGGACATGATGGAAAATTTCAAGTACCTCAAGGGAATTAGCAAAGTCCAAGAGGGTAGCATCTTCCAGAAAAAGTGATGTGCAAGAACAAGGGGGCACAATTTGAAGATAGAGGGGGGATGGCTCAGGGGTAATGTGAGGAAGTATTTTTTCACTGAGAGGGTTGTGGATGCATGGAACAGCCTCCCTGAAGAGGTCATGGAGTCAAGAACAGTGGGTGACTTCAAGAATGCATGGGACAGGCATAAGGCAGTCCTGGGGGAGTAAGAGGAAGTAAGCTGTTGGTTAACTAGGATCTGCAGCTTATCTGTTAGGTAGGAAAATGGGCAGACTAGGTGGGCCAAGCGGTCCTTATCTGCCATCAAATTCTATGTTTCTGTGTTTAATATACTTGACCCAACAGGCGTACAACCAACCTGGTTCACAAACCCCCTTCTGACTCAATAGAGACACTTATATTTTTCTTATGTTGCTGGATCTTTACACAGATCCTTGTTAGTGTGGCTGCATTTGGTGACACTTCAAGTACTTGAATAGTTATGCCAAAATTACCAATATTGTTCTACCATTCACACTCAAAATGAAAAAAATGCCTCAGGCAGACTTAAGGAAAACAAAAAGTTTACTAAAATTAAAAATAGTACATAAATACAGTACATAAAACAGAATATATGTACATAACAATTACAGTCAGAAAGAAAAGGACAATTACAAAACAAAGCAGCTTGTTACTGAATTGAACAAGTTCTAACACATTTTTCAGTTGGCAGAAGATGTGGGCTGGTACCCATATTGGCATAAGTGTCCCTTACAAGTCCTGAACAAAAAGTGTCAGTTCTTTCAGCAGGCTTCATCATTATCAAAGATGAAGTCCCACCCTCCTTGTGATGTCACAGCACGAGGTCACTCTTAGCCCTGTAATTCATTTGTAAGATGACCAATGCATAACCAAATGCCTCAGCTGACTACCTAGTTGAAAACCACAAAGATAGCAATATTTTAGTTATAAATGAGACAGTCTATTTCCTCATCAGAGCATAGTTTATAACAGCATTCCCCCTTTGATCTTCATCAAACCATCTTAATGAGCTATCTCACATAGCTGGTTAAAACTTGACATAACTCTGCCAAAAGAACAGCTTTCTATTTGGTACATCATAAAATGCAACATTCACAGCAGCATCCTGTGATCAAAGACTTGGTTTTCCGAGAACAAAGCTTTTATATTTTGATAGCTGGGAGTGGAATGTTACAGGATATAAATTATTTTCTAGAGATAGACCTCAAAGAAAAGGTGGGGTGATTGCTATATTCATCAGAGAATCCATAAACTGTGAACTGGGAAATATACACTTAGATAATGTGGAACTGCTTTGGGTAAACATTATTCATAAATCTTATGCCAAAACTAGTTTAGGTTTGGTATATAGACCCCCATCTATGAACAAACAAGATGAGTATGCTTTTATGGACTTTATTTCTAACTTAAATCCAGCAGATGATATACTCTTGACAGGGGACTTTACTATGCCAGGAATAGATTGGCTAAACTCTAGAGCAGAGACCAACGCAGAGTTAAGATTCCTGGATGCTGTGGATTGGACTGGATTAGAACAAAAGGTTATGGATACTACCAGGAGCCATAATACACTGGACTTAGTTTTAACAAATATGGGAGATAAAATTAATAATATAAGAATTGAAAGCACAGTAGGGAACAGTGATCACAACACAATATTTTTCAGGATGGAAGGAATATCAAAAGTATTAAATAAAGTTGGTAAAACTCAGAAGTTCAATTTTAATAAAGCAGATTTCAATGGTTTACAGGAAGCATTCACTGGCTGGGATTGGGAAACAGCATTTGCTGGTCAATCTGTTGATTAAATATATAAAATTCTGGTTACAAAGTTAATGACGGAAGCACTGAAATTTACACCTAGAATATGTAAATACAGCAAAAAGATTACTAACAGAGGATGGTTTAATTCTAGGCTTAAGAAATTGGTTAAAGAAAAAAACAAGATCTTTAAAAGAGCAAATAAAAATAACCAGGAGGGGTGGAGTTTATATAGGAATAAAGTTGGGCAGTTAAAGAAGGAAATAAAAAAGGCTAAAAGGGAGTATAAATATAGTCTGGCAACTACAGTAAGGGACAAAAAAAGGTATTTTTCACTTATATAAATGGTAAAAAGAAAGTGAAAATTGATATAGGTCCTTATATCAAGACATCAAGTGAGACTGTGACTAATAACAAGGATTTGGCAGATATACAGAATTCACATTTCTGTTCAGTGTTTAATAACAGTAATAGTACAAATATTAGGGACAAAAATAATTCACAGGTGGAGCAAGTGAACATTGACCCTAGTGATGTGCTTAATCGATTAGAAAATATCAACATAAATAAATCCCCAGGACCTGATGAACTTCATCCTAGAGTTCTTAGAGAGTTGGTGGGTAGTCTGGCACCACAACTGACTTACTTATTTCAAAAATCATTGGACCAAGGAGAGGCAGTACTGGCATGGAAGGAAGTGATAGTGATTCCATTATTAAAAAAAGGCCCCACATCTAGACCTCAAAACTTTAGGCCAGTAAGTTTGACATCCATAATAGGGAAATTATTTGAAGGGATATTAAAAGATATAATTCTGTCTCACTTGAACACACACAATTTATTGGACCCTACCCAACACGGGTTTACAAAAACACGGTCGTGTCAAACAAATATGCTTACATTCTATGAATTAGCTAACAAAGCTTTAAATATAAGAAATGCAGTGGATATTATATTCTTGGATTTCTCTAAGGCTTTTGACAAGCTTCCGCATAAGAACTAGTAGAGGTGTTAGCAAGTACAGGACTATATACAAATATAGTCAACTGGGTAGAAGCCTGGTTCCAAAACAGAGGGCAGAGGGTTTCAATTAGAGGAGTATTATCGGAATGGAAGGAGGTGACTAGTGGAGTCCCGCAAGGGTCAGTTTTGGGCCCTTGTTTGTTTAATTTATATGTCTCTTCAATTAAGTTAGAATTCCCTAACATATGGTTGAGTAAATTTGCAGATGACTGCAGTATTGGAGGTATCGTTAAGAACAGAGAAGACCAGATCAATCTACAAAAGGCATTAGACATATTGGTGGAGTGGACAATTCATCATAAACTTGCTCTTAACTTAAATAAACGTGCAGTGATGCACTTGGGAAAAGGTAATAGCAAAATTGAATATAAATTAGGAGATGTAATTTTGCACCAGACTACTGAGGAAAGAGATTTGGGGGTCCAAGTAACTAGTGATTTGCAATTTGATACACATTGTAACGCTATTATTAAGAAAGCTAATCAGATGTTAAATTGCATTTTATGGCATATTGGGAATAGGGATAGTAATGTGCTGGTACCATAGTATACTGCACTGGTTCATCCACATCTTGAGTATTGTGCACAGGTTTGGTCCCCATATAAAAAGGCTGTCATTGGTAGATTGGAAAGGGTACAACATAGGTTAACTAAGAGAATTAATGTACTAGGTTACAAACCATATCAAGACAATTACAAGAGATTGTGCTATATACATTGCAATACCGTAGGTTAAGGGCTGACATGTGCATGATTTACAGGGCACTGAGTGATAGAACCTTAAGTAAAGATATAGGTCTTAGGGTAAGGGAACACTATCGCTATGAATCTAGAAGGCATGAATTGCAATTAAAACAAGATGCAGTACTGGCGTCCGTATCTGAAGAGGGACATTAAGTTACTGGAGGGGGTGCAGCACAGAGCGACAAAAATGATCAAGGGGCTGGGGGACTTATCATACGAGAGGAGGTTGAAGGAGTTGAACATGTACTCACTGGAGGAGAGGACAGACAGGGGTGATATGATTGAAACCTTTAAATACATGAAAGGAATAAACAAGACAGGTACAGAGGGCTGTTCAAAGTAAGGGAGGGAGGGACCACCAGGGGCCATGATATGAAACTGGAGCGAGGAAGGTTCAGGAGGAGATGAGGAGACACTTTTTACAGAGAGGGTGGTGGCTGGGTGGAATGCATTACCTGCTGAAGTGGTATGCAGTAGAACAGTGGACTGCTTCAAATGAGGATGGGACAGGACAAGGGGGAGGGTTAATGAAGAGGAAAGGTGGAAGGGAGGGGCAGCTGCAGAATAAGGGGTGCTAGCTGCACATTCGAGCAGACTTGATAGACCTCTAGGCCCTTATCTGCTGGCAAATTTTGTATGTTCGTAAGATAAGTGGAATACACTGAGGTGAAAAAAAATGGTTCATTCAGAGAGGAGTCCAGTTATGGAACTCCCTGCCAAAAGCGGTAGTAATGAGCAAGACAATGGACTCATTCAAAAAGGGTTTGGATAACTTCTACAATAGCAAATACAAGTTAACATAAAATTAGAAGGCAAGCATTATGGACGCAAGTCTAGTAGCTTGAAATACCTATGATAACAGTCACAGGATGGTTTGCAGCTATGTGTCAGTTTTACTACAATCAGCTGTTCCCAACAAGCAAGGGCCTTTGGGTCAGAGGTCAAACCCCTTAAAACAGCCATGTTTTTTCCATTGGTCTTTTGTCCTTGCCATGTTTCATAAGCAGAAATTCAAAAACATATCTTTATTTATTTTTGAAAGTCAGATTTAAAGCCTTTAAGTCAAGGACTCATTTACAAAGGCACCTCATTGCAGGGAGGGTAGACATGGCTGCAGTGTGAGATATAACAGTAGTAACATACAGGTGCAATACAAATAACAATAAGAACACAATATAACAGTAGTTTATGGGATAAAGTTACATGCAGTAAATAGCAATTGTATAAAGTATAACATTTTTTTTTTAAATTATATATAAATAACTGGTAGACAGTGATTTCCGGTACACTCCTCCCTCCAAGACTGAATATGGGGATATCTATTCCTAGGCATGGGATGAGTTCCCCAAATTCAGTTCACTGCTTTAATTGCTGGGACAGACCATTTACATTTGCATTTGCCAATCTTGCCCTCTGGGTAATGGTCATAGCAAATCCCTGTAATGCAAGGCTCCATCTTAGAAGCCTACCATTTGATTTACTCATTTGTGCCAGTCGAAATAGGGGGTTATGATTCATCTGTACTTCGAAGTTGATGTTGCCTACCTTGACTTCATTAAAGCTTTCAATACTATTATACATAGAAGATTGATTAATAAGCTGGAAAGGCTCAGGGTGGGTCAGATGGTTAACTGGGTGGCAAACTGGTTGACGGGCAGAAAACTGAGAGTGGTGGTAAACGGTATACAGTCAGAACAGATGCAAGTCACAAGTGGGGTACCTCAGGGATCAGTCCTGGGGCCAGTCCTCTTCAATATCTTCATCAGTGACATTGCAGATGGACTGGGGTTAAGATTTGTCTGTTTGCAGATGACACCAAGATCTGCAACCGAGTAGATGATCCAGATGGGGTGGGCAGAATGAGAAGAGATCTTTAGGCTGGGAGGGGAGTTGCTGGCAGTCACAAGCGAAGAAAGGGACTTGGGCGCCATCACCGATGACCTGAAATAATCAAAGCAGACCACTAAAGCAGTAGGTAAGGCTAGAGGAATGTTGGGGTGTATTAGTAGGAGCATGACAAGTTGGAAGAGAGAGGTAATAATCCTTCTTTACAAGACACTGGTTAGGCCCCATCTGAAGTACTGCATGCAGTACTGGAGGCCAAACCTTCACAAAGACATTAACCAAACTTGAGGCAGTCCAGAGAAGGGCAACCCAAATGGTGCAGGGACTCCATCAGAAAACATATGAGGACAGATTAACAGAGCTCAATATGTATACCCTAGAGCAAAGGAGGGAGAGGGGTGATATAATTGAAACATTCAAACACCTTAAGGGCATTAACAAGGTGAAAGAGTATAACATGTTTCAGTATAAGAACAATAGCAGGACAAGAGGACACAGCATGAGATTAGAATTAGGCCAATTAAGGGGAAATGTGAGGAAGTTCTTTTTCACAGAAAGGGTGGTGGATACATGGAATGGCCTACCTCAGGAAGTGGTGGATATGAATAAAGTGCATGGCTTCAAACAGGCATGGAATAGGCATAAAGGAGCAATACATATGAGTATGAATAAGTAGGCCATTGACAGAGCAAAGGCCAATGGCACATTCATAAGGCAGAAAAAGAAATGGGCAGACTGTATGGGCATTGTGGTTGTTATCTGCCATCAACTTCTGTGTTTCTATGTTTCCATGCTCAAAATCCCCCTTCTGACTCAATTGAGACCTTGGTATTTTCCTTATCTTGGTGCACAGGGTGACACTGTAAGTGTTTAACAGTTCTGTCAGAATTATTAATACTGTCCCAGCATTCACACTCAAAATGAGAAAAAGGCTCAGGCAGGATTTCAGGAGAAACAGAGTTTACTAGAATTAAAATATTACATAGAATACCAAACACAGAACATATAACAATGGTGTAGTCATAAAAACAAAAGTACAAGTATAAACAGACCACCTTTTTACTGAGCAACTTATCTTACCCCAGTTTGAGTTAGTTAATACTGGAGCTGAACTTGCCTAACTTCAGTAGAAGTGCTTCTTAAGAATCCAGAGGTAAATGTGTATCGTCAAAGCCCAAACACAATTAAATATTGTTCTGTCTGCTTCTTGACAGTTATGAAGGGAAAAGGTTCCCATCCAGCTTGTAAGACCACAGCTCTGTGGTGATTCTGGCTGTGAGGTCACTCTCATTCCTGCATTCCAAATTAGTCACATTCATCTGCACTTTGCTAAGCATCCCACTATATATATATATATATATATATATATATATATATATACACTGTATATACATTTTAATTAGTAAGCCATAGTTTTATGGCAGGTCAGAATTGACCTTTGATCTTCAAAATGACGTCTTGAAAGGTATTTCTATGATCTGTGTGAGGATTTTCACAGGTATCTGTCAGACATTGACTTACCTCCTGATAGGTCATAAATTGCAGTCTGTTATGGTCAGTTTCCTATGTTTCAAAGCAATGGTTGTTCAAGAACCTGGCTCTTAATTCTAAAAAATTGGGACAGGGTTGCTGGCTGAAAACGTGGAGAAAACATTGAACATGTTTAGTATAAATTGACTAATTTGTGACAGGATGAAATATTGTAATTAAAAAAACAGTAAAGTCTAGTTCAGGAAATAATAAGAAAAAGCTTCACACCCTTGATCAGATACCTGTTTTGTCATTTAATGCCAGAAGCATGAATAACAAATTACATGAAATGCATGCATTAATAACAGCTACTCCTATGGCAATCATTTCAATCTGTGAGACCTGGTGGTTAAATAAAATAGATTTGTGGGTATTAAATCTAGATGGATATATGCTCTATATACACAATAGGGAAAATAAAAATGGTGGAGGAGTAGCAATATATGTTTATTTATTTATTTATTTATTTTATTTAGCTTTTGTTGACCGGGTAAGTGCACTAGACAAATCCTGCCTATTTTCAGGCACGACCCGTTAAATCACTATTAACTCAAAATAGATATATCACACAAAGTAAGATTCCCTAACTCAAAAACTGAAACTCTCTGGATCAAAATATGTGATGGAAGATCAAAACCCGTTATTACTGGAAATATATATCACTCCCTATCATCTCCTAAGGATGTGACAGAAAATATTATAACAGAAATAAAAACTGCTGGAGAACTTGCTGAACTGGTGATGTTGGGGGACTTAAATCTTCCTGATATTGATTGGACCCAGAATTCAGTAGTTGGCTCACTTAGAGAAAAAAATTGGATTACATAAACAGAGTAAATTTACTACAACATATACATTACCTCCATTGGAGAGCATAATATCCTGGATGTAGTGCTCAGCTCATGTCAACTACAGATAAATGATTGCAAAATAGAATCACCCATAGGTAACAGTGACCATGATTTAGTTAGGCTCATACTAAAATATGAACATATCCCTGTAGCCGGTTGCACTGAAATATTTTTATATAATAAGGCTGATTTTCAAAAAAATAAACCAGTGTGTTGCACAACTTAATTGGTATTCCTTAATAAATAATACAACTGTGGACCAATTGTGGGAGAAAATTAAGAACAGAATTGTGGGTCTTAGTGAATTGTAAATTCCAAAAATAAAAAAAAAATACAGGAACAATACTAAACATCCAATGTGGTTGAACAAGAAAACAACCAAACTGATCAAAAAGGAGAATAGATGTCACTTAAGTACATGAAAAATAAAAATGCAACCACCCAAAGGTAACTAAGAATTGCACAAGGAAATTGCAAGAAAGTAATTAGACATGCAAAAAAAAGATGAATTGTGATTAGCAAAAAATGCTAGGAAAGATAACTATAAAGCATTCTTTGCATATATTAATTCACTTAAAAAAACTCAAAGTAGTGTAGGTCCACTGTCACATGAAAATAATACTGTATCTTCTCACAATGACATGGCATTTTTCTTTAATAAATATTTTTATGGAGTATAAGGCCCCAAATCATTTACAGCTAATAACATGAGCGACAAGATAGCAGCCACAATAGAAATTGAACTAGAGGATGTAAAACACTGTATCCTGAACCTCAAACATAAGAGCTCCCAGGTCCCAATAAAATCTCTGCTAGAATGTTACAGATTATGTCTGGCCAAATATAATATCCACTGAAGATATTATATGAAACATTTTTAAAGACAGGAAAAAATTCCTGCTGACTGGAAACTAGCATATATAGTTCCGATTTATAAGAAGGGAGATAAATCTAATGTGTGCAACTATTGTCCCATTAGCTTCACCAGCATATTATGCAAAATGCTTGAAAGTATTTTTAAAGGCAAGTTAACTACACTCATTCAATCCAATGTTCCATATCAACATGGTTTTAAAAGTGGAAATGGCTGTACAACCAATGTGCTGTGTTTTTATGAGAATATGAGTAAGGCACTAGATGCATGAATCCCATGTGATGTCGACTATTTAGGCTTTATTAACATTTTTGACTTAACAGCCACTGGGCCTTGATAAAAAAAAAAAAAACTTCTGTCCTTGAAATCAATATCTCAATAGTAACATGGATAACAGAGTGGTTGACTAATAGTAAACAAAGAGTTCTAATCAATGGCCATTTATCTGATATTGGTGATGTGACTAGCCTGAGTGTTCCTCAGGGATTCATGTTGGGTCCCATTTTATTTCAAATGTTTTATTTCAGATCCAACACAAAATTTAAATTCCTGGTTATTAAAATATGCTGATAATACAAAAACAGGACTCCATGTTGTACCAGGGAAGAACTCTATTAGTTACAGCAGGACCTTGATAGCATATTGGAATGGGTTTGCAAATGGAGGATGAAGTTTAATATGGAAAAGTGTAAAGTTATGCACATTGGCCAAAAAAATGAAAAGGTTAAATATATCCTATGTGGAAACATTATAGACACATGTTCTGTTGAGAAAGACCTAAGACCTAGGATTTCTTGTTTCTGACAATTTTGGGACTAATGCACAAATTCAAGCAGCCATTAAAAATGCAATAACATAATATCGGTCATTAAAAGGAACATAAAAACTAAAGAAATCACTGTCATGGTTCCTCTGTATCGTGCCAAAAATGTGAAAATCCACAAAAAATTAAACTATCAAGACACAACAAGGCATGTATCTTGTTCATCAAGATTCCCTTAGAGGGATTCCTAAGTGGCTGCATGCAATGCAGCCTCCAAGGGTGTTTTGTTAACAGTTTAGATTCCTTTTTTGCCACTCGCTAACTTCCTTTTTCTTCATCTGGGAGTTAGCTAGTGGTGAAAAGAAATCCTTATTTCTAGGGACATGGATATGTTGTTCATCCACACTCATTGGCAGGTATCCTTGCCGCTTTAAATCTTGCCGGAAGGTCTTCAAGCTTGCTCCTCCCACCCACCCGGGTGGTATAACTCTCGGCTCCGCCCCATGACGTCAGATCTTCCTTACCGCTTGGAAGCTCAGGTTCCCTCCTTAACGCTCTGCGTTTGAGACTGGTTCCTATTTCTCCGTTTTGGATTTAAAATAAATTTTTGGAAAAAAAGACTTCAGTCTTCGATCCCTCGCGGCTCACGATGGACAAATCGACTCGGTTTGGAGATGCCCATGCGGGCAGAAGATGTCTCGGACGGATCCACACTCCGCGTGTGTCTGCTGCTTAGGCCTTGAGCACGACCCGCTGAGCTTCACGACCTGTGCTCATCTTTCTCGGCCTACGTCCTCGAAGACCGTGCTGCCCGATTGCAACTGGGCCGTCCCGAGAAGCGTTTCCCTCCGGTGAAGTCCAAGGAGGCCCGGTTGGCGGTGTCCGCGGCGGCGGGCTCGGCGGATCAGCTCGAGCGGATGATCGCCCTCGAAGAGGAGGCGGCGCGGGCCGTATCTTCCTCGGCCGCGGCATTTATCCCGCTCTCTCTGGGTTCTTTCTACACGGCTTCTTTTAAGGAGCTTTGTCTGTCCCTCTCCACTAAGGGAGAAGGGCCTACGTCTGCTGGACCTTATTCTCGGTCCAAAAAGAAGGACAGGGGTAAGTCCCTCCGTCGACGCTCTTGGGAGCGGGAAAGGTCCCTCTCCCCGAGTCGTCGACCGTCGGCTCCGGTCGACCGCTCGGCTTCGGCCACTGGCCTCACGGTGTCCCCGTCAGGTCAGTTGACCGAGACTCCCACCGACGAAGTCGAGATTTTTCTCGACCCGTTGGACGGGCTGTCGCCTTTAGCAGCCGAGATTCCCCTCTCCCCGGTTCCCCCGGGAGGAGTTGAGGATCCCGTGGCTCGCCTGTGCCTCGGTTCCGAGCCCTCGGATGGACCATCCGAGCAAGGAGTGCCGTTCCGCCGACACCTCCCGCACCGACCTCGAAATTCCGGGACTCTCGGTCTTGGTCTGACTCTTCACAGGTCCAGCCGATCCCACCATCATAGGCGGTCTCGGTCCTCGCACCACGTTGCGGCGTCGCTTGCCCTCGTCCTCCTCCTCGGACGAGGAGGCTTGCTCAGAATTACGCCGACGGTACGAGGACCTTATGTTGCAACAGCTCCTCCTGGCTGGGAGTGTCGACCCGTCACCTTCCCCAGCCATTAAGTGGTTGTCACCGGGCGGCCGACACAACCCTCGACTTATCCGAGGCCTATACCCAGGACGGTTGTTCGGGCAAACCAGCTGCTCCACGATTCGTTGTGGAACCTCCGCCTCCACAGCCACCAATTGGGGCTCCGACCAAGATTCTCGGTCGACTAAGGGTCTACCCCATCAGCTGTCAGTTACCCTCACTCCCGACCGACCCGGCAGGTGAAGGTGGCTCAGGCCAGAGGCAGCTCTTCAAGGACTCTTCCAGTCGAAGATGATTCCTCCTTTTCTCCAAGCGACTGGACTTGAGTCTTCAGGAGGTCAGTCAATGGACGATAGCCCACCGTCCTTCCTAGGACTGCTTCGCTCATCTCGAGTCCACCGGGATGGAGCTGAACCCGTTCAAATGGGCCAGGTATCCCCTCACGGAGATTCTGGACCGAGGATCCGGCGGAGGCCTTTCCGGTGGCGAGGCCATAGTGGGTCCGCACTGGAGCTTTGGCAGCGCCCTTCCTGCCCTGCGCCTGGCCAGGATGGCCAGGAAGTATCACGGTCCCTACGGTTCCTTGTCCGTTTTTGAACACCCTCTGCTGAGGGGTTGGTTACCGACAGCGTTTTCCGGCGCGCCGGCAACGCCAGGGATGTGGACAAACCTCCTGACAAGGAGTCCAAGAAATTGGACTATGTCGGGTGAAAAGTCTAAGCTGCGCGCCCTCTCGGCCTTCGTCAGGCCAGTTCGGCCGTCCTCATGGCACATTTTTCTCATGCCCTGTTGGGCTCCCTGGATGAGGTCATCCCTCATCTTCCCGCCGATCTGCAGACTACGGTTAAGCAGGTGCGGGACCAGGGCAGGGCAGTGGCCAAACAGCAGCTCCAGACTGCTTTGGATATAGGGGACTCATGTGCCAGATCGGTGGCGAGCCGCAGGCTATCAGTCGGCGGGCTTGGCTGAGATATCCACACTTTACGGATAACCAGCACAAGTTGGCGGACGTTCCCTTTTGGGACTGACCTCTTCGGCCCTGGGGTGGAAGGTCACCTGCAGAGGATCGAGAAGTCCAATGCTACCTTGGACTCGGTCTCTTCCGCTCAGAAGGACAAAGGCCGCAAACCACAGCCTAAGCCCTTTCGTCCTTCTGTGCCCCCGGCTCGCCCGGCCCAGCAACGTCAGGGCCAGCAGGCTCGGCCTTGGCATCCCAAACCCAAGCCGCCGGCTTCCTCTAACAGGAGGCAGGGAGGAAAAGGCCCAGGAGGTCCCTCGGCCGGTCCCTCCTCCAAGCCTGCCCAGTGACGGGCTGAGGGGTGTCACCCCCATTCCCGTCACCTTACCCCTGGGTCCCCCCGTGGGGGGACGGCTCCGGCACTTCCATTCCACCTGGTCCGCTGTTACCACGGACAGGTGGGTCTTGGAGGTGGTGGGAAGAGGCCTGCCTCTGGAATTCGAGCAGGCACCACCCTTCAGAGCCGTCGCCCCTCGGGGGGCTTCGGGGTCCCCAGCCTCACTGGCGGCTCGTCGAGCTGACATCGCTCTCCTCCTCCAGAAGGAGGTGATAAGAGAGGTGGCGGACCCTCCTTCAGACCCAGGGTTTGTGTCCAGGTACTTCCTGGTTCCGAAACGGACGGGGGGCTGGCGCCCCATTCTCGACCTACACGACCTAAACAAGTTCCTAAGGTCTTGAACCTTCAGGATGGTCACTCTGGCTCAGATAATACCATCCTTGGAGCAGCGGCATGTGGTTCTGCTCTCTGGACTTGCAGGGCGCATTTTTCACGTCCCTATCCGTCCGTCTTACAGAGATTCCTTAGCTTCGGCGGAAGGATCCCTTTCGAGTTCAAGCCATGCCCTTGACTCGTCTCCAGCTCCCAGGGTCTTCACCAAATGCATGGCAGTGGTGACAGCATTCCTCTTGGCGCGAGGGGTCAGGTGTACCTTACCTGGATGACTGGCTGATGCAGCTCCCTCCAGGAAGGAGGCGGAGTGGTCCAGAGATCTGGCCTCCAGGTCTGCTCTCAACTGGGCCTCCTTATCAACGAGGCCAAGTCAGAACTCGAGCCAAAGCAGGTGATTCTATTCATCGGGCGCTCGAGCTCTCTTCAAGCCAGGCGCGGCTCCCGCGGACAGGGCGAGTTCTTTCCTCCTTTGCCCGATCATTTCTGGTTGGGCAATTGCACCCTGCCCGGGACTTCCTGCGCCTCCTGGGTCTCATGGCGGCCTGCACCAGCGTGGTCCATTGGGCCTGCTGGAACATGCGTCCCCTTCAGTGGGGACTGGCCAGCCAGTGGTCACAACGCTGCGATCCTTTGGACCAGCTTGTGTCGGTGACACAGGGGATGTGGAACGCTCTCCAGTGATGGACCGTTCCAGATCATTTGCAGGAGGGCATCCCGTTCGTCCGCCCCGAGCCGACGGTCTCTCTATCGACCGATGCCTCTCTGATGGGTTGGGGTGCCCATCTGGGGGAACACCGGGCTCATGGCCTCTGGTCCCCACGGGAGTCCCGATGCCACATCAACCTGCTGGAGCTCTGAGCGGTCCACCTAGCTCTCACCGCCTTTGCTCCGTTCCTCCGGGTCAAGTGGTCCAAGTCCAGACGGACAATACCACGACCATGTACTATCTAAACCGCCAGGGCGGGACGCGCTCCATGCTTCTATGCAAGGAAGCTCTCCACATTTGGTCACTCGTGTGCAGCCTGGAGGCGGATCTCCTAGCCATTCATGTGGCAGGAGCCTCCAACACCCTGGCCGATGCCCTGGCCGGATAGGGGCTGCATCCCACGAGTGGTCTCTCCCTGCGGAGGTAGTACAGCATCTGTTCTCCCATTGGGGCACACCCAGGTGGACCTGTTCGCCTCCAGGGAGAAGCGAAGCTGAGACTGTTCCATGCCCACCCTCAGCAGGGCTCGCTGCAGGGGATGCCTTCTCGAGGCAGTGGACCGGGCCTCTTTCGCCTTTCCCCATTTCCCTTGATCCACAGGTGCTTCTCAGGCGAGGAGGGACAAGGCGCAGGTGATTCTGATAGCCCCAGACTGGCCTCGCCAGTTCTGGTACCCAGATCTCCTCAGTCTCAGCTCCAGGACTCCGCGGCAGCTTCCAGCTCGCCCGGACCTGCTCTCAGTCAATCAGGGGAAGGTGTTCCATCCGGAACTTCAATCCCTGCACCTGATGGCCTGGTTCCTGAGGGCTAGAGTTCCAGGCCTTGGGTCTTTCCGACAAGGTCCTCAATGTAGTTGAGGCGTCCCGTAAGGAGTCGACCAGAAAATGCTATGCCTTCAAATGGAAAAGGTTTTCCATTTGGTGTCAGGAACAAGGGCTTGGACCCTTCCTCCTGTTCCTTGGCAAGCATCTTGGACTATTTATGGTCCCTTTCTAATCAAGGGCTTAGGTCGACGACCCTAAGGGTGCACCTGGCAGCCATCTCTGCTTACGGGGCGCGGGCCGGGAAGCAGTCGGTGGTGCAGGAGAAGGTGGTCTGGTGCTTTTCAAGGCCTTGATCACATTTCCCTCAGTGCGGGAACCCCACCTCCGTGGGATCTACTGCTGGTACTGGCAAAGCTCATGGGCAAGCCATTCGAACCTATGCACAGGTGTGCTCTCTCACCTACCATCGTGGAAGACCGCCTTCTTGGTGGCTATCACGTCAGCCAGAAGGATGGGAGAGCTCCAGGTGCTTTCCATTGAGTCTCCTTACCTGGTCTTCCACAGGGACAAGGTTGTCCTCGCCCCCCACCGAAATTCCTTCCGAAGGTGGTGTCGGAGTTTCACCTTAACCAGGTGTTGACTCTGCCGGTGTTCTACCCCAATCACACCTCGGAGGCCGAATATAGGCTCCATACTTTGGACCCTAGAAGGGCACTCGCCTATTACAAAGGCATGGCTGAAATTGGGAGAGGTTAAGCCAGCTGTTTGTCACCCTACGCTGAAGCCGCATCTGGCAGACCTGCAGCCAAGCGGACGATAAGCAGGTGGGTCACTTCCTGCATAGATCTCTGCTATAAGTTGGCGGGCATGGAGCCTCCCAGAGGGATAAGGCTCATTCTACCGCCATACTGCTCTTAGCAGTGGCTGCTTCCAGGGACGTCCCTATCCAGGAAATCTGCAGGGCTGCTACCTGGAAGTCAGCAAACACCTTCATTACCCATTACCACATCGACCTTGAGTCACGCCGGGATGCTGGTTTTGGGGCCTCGGTTCTCCAGTCTCTCTTTCCCAAGTAAGTATTGGGGGTGTGCGTCTTGCCTCCCTCCTCCCGGAGAACTGCTAGGAGTCTGCCAATGAGTGTGGATGAACAACATATCCATGTCCCTAGAAATACAGGTTACTCACCTGTAACAGGAGTTCTAGGAATGGTATATGTTGTTCATCCACACGACCCACCCGACCTCCCCGGCTTCGACGCACAACCTGAGCTTCCAGCGGGCCAGATCTGGCGTCATGGGGCCGAGCCGAGAGTTATACCACCCGGGTGGGTGGGAAGAGCAAGCTTGAAGACCTTCCGGCAAGATTTAAAGCGGCAAGGATACCTGCCAATGAGTGTGGATGAACAACATATACCATTCCTAGAACTCCTGTTACAGGTGAGTAACCTGTATTTTTGCCACCCTCTGGCCACTTTCCACATATTTAAAAAAAAAATACTGCTATCAGGGTGCCCAGTCCTGATTTTGGCTGTAGAACCCTCTGTGATGACAGATAAACATCTGATTATTATTTGTGATGTAAATATATGTTTAGATTTCTGTTTAGAAATACAAGCTAAGCAGAAAAGCCCCATGGGATATTAGATTTTTAGAGGAGGGAAAGGTGTGCTGGCCTTGTTCGTTGTTACAGCTAGCTTGTAAAAGCTTACATCCTGGGACTATAATACTGAGGTTCATACTGAGGGTTGTATAGATCAGGCAGGCAATAGCCTGTATGAGCTCTGATAAATATTTAATAAACATATTTAAGGAAAATATGGAAATGATGCTCCAGATAAAATATAATTTTCCAGTCTTGATTTGAATTCCTTTATTTGTTTTATTTAGAATAAAATATTTTGGTAAGGAATTCCATGGATTTACAATCTGCGATGTAAAAAAAAGTATTTTCTTTAGTTTTGCCTAAATCTGTTCCCTTTTATTTGTAGTGAGTGACCTCTGGTATCCCTCATATCAGGCTTAAAGTCAATTCCCAATTCGCATATCATGGCAGGATCCTCCATCACATAATACATAAATAAAAGATTTGAATGCATTTTCCTGGTTTCTATTAACATCACATCATACATAAATAAAAGATCGAAATGCACCCTCCTGGTTTCTACTGGTCCTCAATGACAAGAAAACCAAATCAATGCTCTTCTGCAGCTCTCATAACCCACAAAAGCTACACCACTTGGCTATCTCCACCACCCAGGGGAACACTCTAGATCAGGTGGAGTCCTTCAAATACTTAGGGATACAGCTTGACCCTAATCTCTCCTACGGACTTCATGTAGATAATGTAGCTAGAGCTGCTAATACACAGCTTGGTCTCCTCTACAAACACAGACCACACCTCACACCAAAAGCTTTGAAGGTTGCAATCCTGAGCTCTGCAATCACTGTAATAGACTATGGTCTCATCATTTATGGCTCAGCCACAACCATAACCCTTAGATGCCTCTCAACTGCCTTAAATAAAACATGTTGGCTCATCACTGGTGCTCACTGTCTCACCCACACATGTGACCTGTACGCTCAGACCGGCTGGCCCCAACTATCAAACCGCATAAAGTTTCTCACCTGCTCCATGGTGAAAAAAATCTACCTTGGCCTTGCACCTTCTGAGGTCTCAACTCTGTTACAACACCGAATTAACAAATGGTGCCTTAGGAGATCCACGCTACAGCTACTGAAAATCCCCCACTGTCACACTTCACAGGGACAATGCTCTTTTGCTTATCGAGTGCCATTCTGGTTCAATAGCCTCAGCCAAACCATCTCTTCTGCCTCAACTATTGGAATGTTTAAAACTAGGTTCCGGGACTATCTCACTACCAACAGCTCCTGTGACTACCCAACTTAACCTTGTTTCTCCACTTCCCTTTCTGCTCTAGTTGTCCCCCTCCCTCCCCTCCCCTCCTCACTGGATTCTACCCTCACATCTTGGTATACCCAATGCTGCACTTTTCACCCTCTCGCCACCCTTCCTACATTCCTTCTCCCCCCCCTCCCCTCTTCCATCTCCCTATGACTCTGGCACTTCTTATCTGTCGTCTATTTTCTCTGACAAATGCTGCTGGTTGCCTTGTTACAATGCTACTCTTGAACTGTATTAATCTGTACTCTGTTTGCAATGTCCACATTGTTGTAATGTCTGTCTTGATGTTCCCCATAATTTGTATTTCTCTGACGTGGAACCTTTGTAAAAGAGCCATGGCTCAAAGGTATTTGTAATCCTAGACTTGATAAATAAAATAAATAAAATAAACTACTGACATCACATCATACATAAATAAAAGATCTGAACGCATCTTTCTGGTTTCTATTGGAATCACATAATACATAAATAAAAGATCTGAATGCATCCTCCTGCTTTCTATTGACATCACACAATACATAAATAAAAGATCTGAATGCATCCTCCTGCTTTCTATTGACATCAAATCATATATAAATAAAAGATCTGAAAGCATCCTCTTGGTTTCTATTGACATCACATCATGCATAAATAAAATATCTGAACGCATCTTCCTAGTTTCTATTGACATCACATCATACATAAATAAACAATCTGAATGCATCCTTCTGCACATCACACATAAATAAAAGATTTGAATGCATCCTTCTGCACATCATACATAAATAAAAGATCTGAATGCATCTTCCTGGTTTCTATTGACATCACATCATACATAAATAAAACATCTGAATGCATCCTCCTGGTTTCTATTGACATCAAATTGAAAGTTTTTAGCCTATTGTCATGTTCCATTTCTTTCAACCCAAAAATATATTTAGTAAACTTTCTTTGTACTCTTTATAAGTTAAATCTTTCAGTTTTCCTAAACGGGAATCAGATTTGAGATGCATATTCAAGTTGCGGGCAAACATAATAACGATACAGAGGAACCATGACAGTGCTTTCTTTAGTTTTTATATTCATTTTAATGGCCCATATCATGTTATTGCATTTTTTAATGGCCACTTGAGTCTGTGCACCAGTCCCAAAATTGTTAGAAACAAGAAATCCTAGGTGTTTCTCAACAGAATATATGTCTATAATGTTTCCACATAGGATATATGTAACCTTTTTGTTATTTTGGCTAATGTACATAACTTTACACTTTTCCATATTAAACTTCATCCTCCATTTTTAAACCCATTCCGAAATGCTATCAATGTCCAGCTGTAAATGATAAATTTCCTCCTAGGTACTACATGGACTCCTATTTTGACATCATCAGCATATTTTAATGACCAGCAATTTAAATTTTGTGTTATCTGAAATAAATATTTGAAATAAAATGGGACCCAACATGGATCCCTAAGGAATACTCAAGCTAGTAACATCACCAATATCAGATAAATGTCCATTGATTAGAACTCTTTGTTTACTACTAGTCAACCACTCTGTTATCCATTTAATTGTAAATATACTGATTTCAAGGGACAGAAGTTTTTCTATCAAGGTCCAGTGTAGCGTAGGTCAAAAGCTTTAATAAAGTATAAATAGCCTGCATCACATGGGATTCATGCATCTAGTGCCTTTCTTATATCTCTTGAAAACACAACACATTGGTTGTACAATGCTTTCCTCTTTTAAAACCATGTTGATCTGTATCATTGGATTGAATGGGTGTAGTTAACTTGTCTTTAAGGATACCTTCAAGTAGTTTACATAATGTGCTGGTGAGGCTAATGGGACAATAGTTGCACACATTAGATTTATCCCCCTTCTTATAAATCAGAACTACATGTGCTAATTTCCAGTCAGCAGGAATTTTACCTGTATTTAATGATGTTTCATATAATATCTTCAGTGGACATAATATTTGGTCAGACATAATCTGTAACATTCTAGCGGAGATTTTATTGGGACCTGGAGAGCTGTTAGGTTTGAGGTTTAGGATACAGTGTTTTATATCCTCTAGTTAAATTTCCATTGTGCCTGCTATCATGTTGCTTATATTGTTAGTTGTAAATGACTTGGGGACATATGCCCCAACAAAAATATTTATTAAAGAAAGATGCCATGTCATTGTCAAAAAATACAGTATTGTTCTTATGTGACAATGGACCTACACTACTTTGAGTTTTTTAAGTGAATTAATATATGCAAAGAATGCTTTATATTTATTTTTCCTCGCATTTTTTGCTAGCCTCAATTTAACTTCTTTTTTCATGTCTAATTACTTTCTTAACAAAGTATTTGATACCTTTTATTGGACCAACATGGATGTTACAGAAAAGAACAAAGTGCTTTAGCTTTTGAACCAACCAGGTCCTTCTTCAGAAGCTTTGTGGCAGTTTTTTCAAATATCCCATACTATTAACACCAGATTATATAGAAAAAGCAGAAATAATTCTCATTGGTTTAACATATACATTTAAAACATAATAGAAGATTACATCAGAGAAGCTAATTAACACCAGTATGCCTTTAACTGAGGAGCCTCAGAAGGGTAAAGGTTATCAATAATTCTCTACAGCCAGAGAGTTCTTGTCATATAAATTTTAAAATATCTCAGTATGCCAAGAAAGCATTCTAGTGATAAAAAAACAACCTTGGAGTGGCATTCTCTCTAATACATGTAAGATGAGCTTACAACTTACATTCCAATGGTCCTGGTATATGAAAGGACAGATAATGAGAGACAAAATCCTGAAATTAGGTATAACTGCAAGTTGAAAACAAGCCTCAAATTAACCTACACATATAAACATGATGCATGAAAGTATCACTTGTAAGTGTAAGTGCCAAATAAAAAAAATACTTGTCAAGGACCCCCAAGAAAACAAGACCATGAGCCTGATAAGTGCAGATTTCAACACAGAGTCTGTGTATAACAAAAAATGCACAGAATCAGTCTAAGCAATCTAAATGAAAACCCACAGAAATTACACCTTTTATGGACCCCCAAGTAAATGAGATATGCATCTTAATATGAGCAGTTAAAATGTGACAGTGTGTAATCCAACCACTGACAACTAATAGAAGGAAATAAATGCACACTAAATGTGAAAAGTAAGTGTCCTAGCCACATAATAATTGCCCCATGCCATGCTCCACCCACACATATGTGTGTACATATACCACACCACACACCCTCACACACACACACACAACACACGTGCACTCACCTGCACACCCCCACACAACCACAACAAACAACAAATATAGCAAACACATTCCACACACACCACACCATGCTCAACAAACAAAACACACACACACCATATCCACAACACACAAAAACACAACACACACAAAACACACACAACACACACATACGTACATACATCAGTATACGCACACACACACACTCAAATGCACTCACCACAGTGTTAAGGTCAGAAGTCAACAATGTAGATTACCATAAACTTACAAAATCAAAGGCCCGCTGAAGAACTAAAGTGTTTATGTCCATCTTTTAAAGTAAAGGTCTGTGTAAGTTTAAGTGGAATAATGTGTCATGTAACCAATATCAATGTTCAATCCATCCGCCACCATATTGAGAAGTATAATAAGTCTAATTTCAGAAGCCCATCTCTGTTGCATACTGTTGAAATGTCCTTTTAAGACCATCACAGACATATCTGATATTGAGTGGTCATCCTGGGAGAAGTGCTGGGCTACTGGTTTCTCAATCATCTTGTGATTAATAGAATGTCTGTGTGAATTCATTCTAGTGCGTAGTTGTTGGCTTGTCTCCCCCACATAACCTGTGTGAGGACATTTCTTGCATTGGATAAAATAGACCACATTACTTGATGTACATGTATAATTCCCCTGTATCCTGAAAAGTCTGTTTGTGATGTAACCACACAGTCTGAAGTGGAAATGAGGTTACATGTCTTACATGTGCATTGATGACATGTTTGTATACCATATGATGTCATGGTATTCTGTTCCAGTTCAAGTTGACTCCTAATAATTAAGTTGGCTAAATTAGGTGGTTATTTAAAAGATAGTAGTGGGAGTTCTTGAAAAATACAGTTAAGGGTTTCATCCTCACTAATTATTGGCTGGAGATCCTTAATAATCTTACGTAGGAGTTCAAGGTCAGGATGGTATGTGACTACTAAAGGTATTCTGTTGGTAGTCATCCGTTCCTTATATTGCAGTAGCTGTTCTCTCGGGACCTGTATTGCATGTTCCACTACTCTGTCAATTTCTCTGGATGAGTGTCCCTGCTCAAAAAAGGTGTTTTTCAACATTGCCAGATGTGTGTCTCTGTCTTCCTCATTTGAACAGAGGCGTGATACCAAGTGTTGACTATATATAACAGATTTCTTTGTGTGCTCGGTGATTACTTTTCTTGTGTAAGTATATCTGTCTGTCAGTTGGTTTCCTGTAAAGACAGGTATGTAGGGTACCATCCTTAATAGTGACAGTGGTATCCAGAAAATGTACACTTGTGGCAGAATATTCTAGGGAAAGCTTTATAGTTGGGTGGAGGTTATTAAGTTCCTGGTGAAAATCTTTAAGTGTATCAGTGCCCTCTGTCCAAACTATAAACAAATCATCAATGTAACGGAAATCAGCGAGTGGTTTATGTGTACAATGCCTTAGAAAATCCTCCTCCAAATTCGCCATAAAAAGATTAGCATACTGAGGAGCCATCCTGGTTCCATTGCAGTTCCACAGTTTGAACATAATGTTTACTATTGAAGCTGAAGTGTTATGTGTCAGAATGAATTCAGTGAGTTTACCCACAACTCCAGGGTCAATGTTAGCCCAATTTTGTCATGCAGGTATTTGAGGCAGGCTGAAATGCCATCTGTTTGTGGAATATTAGTGTAGAGGGAAGTTACATCTATCATGGCTAAAAGGGTATCAGGTAGTAAGTCCTTAAAACCAGAAAGTTTATGCAAGAAGTGAATAGTGTCCTTGATGTAACTATCCCTTTCTATAACCAACAGTTTGAAAATAGCTTCTACAAACCCTGATATCCCCTCTGTCAGGGTGCCATTACCAGAGACTATGGGTCTACCAGGATTACCAGGCTTATGTATTTTAGGAAGCATGTAGAATGTCCCTGGCTTAGGTTCACTGGGGATGAGGTCCTTTAGTTTGTCTTGGACATGCTCTGGAAATGTTTCAATTAACTTCTGTAGTTCTCTTTTATATTCTGTGGTTGGGTCACTTCCCAGTACTTTGTAGTAAGTAAGGTCACTTAGCTGCCTGTTGGCTTCCGTAATGTAATCTTCCCAATTCAATATCACCACTGCCGAGCCTTTATCAGCTTTTTTTATGACAATGTTATGGTTTGATTTTAGTGTTTGTATAGCCCTCCGTTCCAATGGAGAGAGGTTGTAGCAGGCCTGTTTCTGCCTATTAAGAATCTCACCAGTAACTCTCTTGTGAAAGCAATTAATGTATTTGTCCAGTTTCTTGTTATGGCCACTTGATGGGGTAAACTCATATGGTTTATTTTTCTTATCCATAGTATTTTTACTGTTTGTGATTTCTTCCCTGTCTGTGATGTCTTCTCTGCCATGAAAAAAATACCTGAGTCTCAATCTGCGGGATTATTCCTCCATTTCACCACAAAACTATATTCTGTCCAGTGGTTTAGTTGGGCAGAAATTGAGGCCCTTAGAAAGTACATTTAATTCCCCAGTAGTCAGTGTGTGGGTGGACAAATTAACAACTGACAGGTGCCCATCTGTGTGGCTTAGTTGTTCATTCACTCTGTTCTGTTCTTCGTGGTTGTTAGGAAGTATGGTAGTTGAAGGGCATCTAACTTCCTGTTTTTAATGAGCATGGCTTTTCTTAAGGTTCTTTGGTAGTTCATGTCTATCTCATACACGATGTCTGGAATAGGCTCACCAGACATCCTCTCCAATGTGGTAGCTATTTCATTAAACTGTTTCTTCAAAAATGCTTTTTTGGCATATGAGCTGTGGATTCTGTGATTTCTCAATTTCTCAGAGGTCATACGACAAAGTTGTTCAGCATATGTAGAATTATCTGTGTTTCTCAGTGGATTCCAAATAGCTAGACCTTTAGGGATAATGTTATTCCTTTTGCACTGGGATAAAAAGTAGATGTCATTGTCTAGCTGTGCTAGTGTCTTCTTAATGTTATGCAACTGCCATGTCCTGCGGCTAATTTTAGTATCTTCCAAGATGCAAAAAAACGGCACCTACAACATTTTTTTGTAATTACTTTCTTGTAATTTCCTTATGCAATTGTCAGTTGCCTGTGAGTGGTTGCATTTTTATTCTTCATATATTTTTGAGACATCTATTCTTCTTTTTCATCAGTTTGGTTATTTTCCTGTTCAACCACATTGGACGTTTAGTATTATTACTGTATTTTTTTTTTTTGAATTTACAATTCACTAAGACCCAAAATTGTGTTCTTAATTTTCTTCCACATTTGATCCACAGTTGTATTAAGGAATTGAATTTATTAAAGACCAATCTAGTTGCGTTATACGTTGTTTTATTTTTTGAACATCAGCCTTATTATATAAAAATATGTCAGTGCCACCTGCTACAGGGATATGTTCATATTTTAGTATGAAGCTAATTGAATCATGGTCACTGATACCTATGGGTGATCTTATTTTGCAAAAATGTATCCGTAGTTGACATGAGGTGATCACTAAGTCCTGGATATTATGCCCTCTAGTGAGGTAATTTATATATTGTATTAAATTTACTCTGTTTATTCAATCCAGTTTTTTTCCTAGGTGAGCCAACTGCCTGATTTTAGGTCCAGTCAGTATCAGGAAGGTTTAAGTTCCCCAATATCAACAATTGAGCTAGTTCTCCAGCAGTTTTTATTTCTGTTATAATGTTTCTGTCACATCCTTAGGAGATTATGGGTAGCAATATATATTTCCAGTAATAATGGATTTTGATCTTCTACCTCATATTCTGATCCAGACAGTTTCAGTTTTTGAACTGGGGATCTTATTTTGCATGATATCTCTATTAAGTTAATAGTGTTTTAACATATATTGCTACCCCTCCACCATTTTTATTTTCCCTAGTGTGTGTATGGAGCATATAGCCATCTAGATTTAATCCCCAAAAATCTATTTTATTTGACCACCAGGTCTCACTGATTGAAATGATATTCATAGGAGTAGCTGCTATTAATGCACATATTTCATCGAATTCGTTATTCATGCTTCTGGCATTAAATTACAAAACTGATGTCTAATCAAGACTGTGAAGCTTTTATTATTTTTTTCTGAACTAGGCTTTATTGCCTTTTTATTAAATTAATTCATCCTGTCACCAGTTAGTCAATCTACACTAAACATGTTCAATGTTTTCTCCAGGTTTTCAGCCAGAAACCTTGTCCCATTTCTTAGAATTTAGAACCAGGTTCTAGAACAATCATTACTTTGAAACCTAGGAAACTGGCCATAACAAACTGCATTTTATGACCTATCAGGAGGTAAGCCAGCATCTGACAGATACCTGTGAAAATCCTCACATAGATAGGAGAAATACCTTTCAGGATGTCATTCTGAAGATCAAAGGGTCATTTCTGACCTTCCATAAAACTGTGGCTCACTAATTAAAATGTGTGTGTGTGTATATATATATATATATATATATATATATTTTTTTAAGTGGGATGCTTAACAAAGTGCAGATGTATGTGATTAATTTGTAATGTAGGAATGAAAGTCACCTCACAGCCAGCATCACCACACAGCTGTGGTCTCACAAGCTGGGTGGGGAACTTTTCCCTTTATGATTGCCCAGCTGCAGAGGGAACACTATATAATTATAGTATATGGTTAGGGAGTATTGTGTCTGGAAAACAAAGGTTTTCCAAATCTTGTTGTAGGGCAGTTCGAAGGTCAAAAAAAGTTGTTGCACTACGGTTCTGATGTCACATCGATAGTACAACAACTTTTACCCTTAACCTGCCATCTGATTGGCTGTAACTGTGCTGTTTTAAAAAAAATAATTTCTAAAATGGCACATGAACTTAGCGAGCAGTGTGGTCTGGTGAGTAGCCAGTTTGAGCACGAGCTAATAAAGTCAATTCCGTGTATCCAAACTATTACTTTGTAGGATTTTTTATAGAATTCCTGGCACAGTTGTGGGACCAGAGCAGAGTGCAACTGCTGCACGAAGGTCCTATATCTTCGAGGACAGGACTGCAGTGACAAGCACTGGAATTATTGGGGACTGAAGTGGAGCGAACAGTACTCTAGCCAGAACCAGTGTGAAAGAGTAAACACAAGGTACAAACACATTTCGAGGAACCATATACTATATAAAATAGTATTTGGTTGCCCACCCACAACTTCTGCTGTGTTTTACCTCTCAGGAGTTGATGATATCATGGAGACCTCTAGAACTTCACACTTGAGGTCTCTCTGATATCATCGATACCCTCAATGGAAGCACAGTCTTGTTGTAGATGGTCGCCTATCCACTATACTATATGTGTATGGACTTTGAAGAGACACTTTTACCTCTGGATTCTTAAGAAGCACTTCTATGAAAGTTAGATAATTTCAGCACCAGTATTTATTAACTCAAACTGGGGTAAGATCTGTTGCTCAGTAAAAAGGTTGTTTGTTTATACTTGTCCTTTTATTTTTATAACTGTACCATTATTGTTATATGTTTTATGTTTGGTATTTTATGTACTATTTTTAATTCTAGTTAACTCTGTTTTCCTTGAAATCCAACCTGAGCCTTTTTCTCATTTTAAGTGTGAATGCTGGGACAGAGTTGATAATTCTAACAGAACTGTTAAGCACTTACAGTGTCACCCTGTGCACCAAGATAAGGAAAATACTAAGGTCTCAGTTGAGTCAGAAGTGAGATTATGAACCAGGGTGGGTGCCTGATGGGTTAAGTATTGCACTGCATTTTCCCAAAAAGGTTGTGATATCTGGACCTGTTACCTCAACATGCTAGCAAAGAAGGGTTCATATTTAAACCCCAGCACTTGAGACTGGCAATAGCTTGGACATAAAGTAGACAGGAGGGTTACCCTGATTGTCTCCTACTCACATATTGCACTTCAAGATTGGGCACTGTGGGAGCAGAGAGCCTGACCCTCAGTGCATATTTGTGACAGATCTGATTGGCAGCGGTGCAATTTAAAAGATTTGGTTTGCAGTGCTGCAATCAAAAAGATTTGTTAGTATACTGTGAAATTATTTGGTGACATGAGCATTAAAAGTCCAGTGTGTCAGATTGATAAACTGTAACAGTTCACATACAAAACAAGGCAGTGATTGAAAAAGGAGAAATACATAATTGTGGTTACAGTCTAAGTTCCCTACCTGTTTAATTCTTTTCAAGTGCAGACTTGTGTAGCTGTAGATTAGGGATGAAGATGACTTCCACCTAGAGTGAGTACACTGCAAAATACCTAAGACAGCTGTGCCAGGAGAGAGGGGTCCATTACAATGGTAAAACAAATTGCACAACATGGAGGCTCTTGTAGCAGCCAATGCCCAAGACCTTGAGTCACAGTCAGTGACTGGAAGGAACCAGACCTTGAGCAGTAAAGGCCAGGTTCCACCGCAGTGTCAAGTCCCAGGAAGAAGGACAATGGGACCATTGTGAACTGAGAGCCACCACAGCAGGAGAAGGTCACCAACATGCTGGAGCCAGGAGAGTTCAGGCTGCAGACAGATCTGATGAGAATGGAGCTTGAATTTGAGCAGAAAATATTTGAAGCCCAGCAGCAAAGGGAGATCAAACAGAGGATGATAGAGATAGAAAGAGGAGAGGTGAGAGACTGAGCAAGAAGAGTGACAGCACCAGAGTAAATCTGAACTGGGGAAGCTACAACTCCAAAGACCAGTGCCAGGACAGGTAAGTGGCATGGGTGAACCTGGACTTCCAGAACTGGGTTACATATTAAATTCTAAACAGATAGCTGAATTTAAAGAGGGGGAAGATATGAATGCATTTTTAAGCTTATTTGAACAGGTATGCATTCAGGCAAAAGTTCCCAGAGAGTCCTGATGCTTCCAGCTATCCCTGCTGCTTACTGGGAAAGCTCATGATGCATTGGGATAAATGACAATCAAAACACTAATAATTATGGCAAACTTAAAGCTGCATTATTAAAAAAATACGAATTGACAACTGAACTGCACATAATTATGTTCTGTAAGCTTAGGAGAAGCCTTGACATGAGCTACTAGGAACTAACTACCAAAAAAGTCAGTTTTTGAAACATTGGTGGGAAGGTGTTAAAGCAGACTTTGTAGAGAAAATTGAGAATGCTGTACTTTTGAAGCAGTTCTTTTGGGCTTGCCCAATGAAGCTGAAAACCTGGCTAGAAGACCGAGATCCAAAAACAGTGCAGGCGGCTGCCAAGCTCTCAGACTGCTCTATGCCCTGAGCAGACCTGCTCTGAGAGGAGTGGGGTGGGCATGGTAGTGCAGAAAGGGAAAAGTGCACCTTCAGGGCAGCTAAAACCCTCACTGCCTCCAGAGAAAGCAGGAGCTCCAGGCTACAAAGAAAGGATTTGCCTGAAAAAATGAAATGAATATTGGTTTGCAAACATCCTGGACATTTTGCAAGACAGTGTCTTAACAAGGCAGAGTGTACAAAGTGGTGCTGGAAAAGAAGGGCTTTTTTTTTGTATCCCTGAAAGCATGCCAGTAAACATGAGGGAGCACATACACCCAGTTGCTGTGAATGGGGTGCAAACCCATGGGTTAAGGGACATGGGGTACCTCTTACTTTAGTAAAACTGGATTTGAGTGAGCCTGAACAACTTATACCCAATCAGTTTGTCACAGTACAGGGATTCACTGAGAGGAGAAAACTGCCATTTGCTAGTGTTCTCCTGGACTGGGATAAGGCAGGAGAGATTGTGCAAAACATTGCAGTGTCAGAAAATGTGGCCCTGGATGTGATTATAGCTCACAATCTTCAAAAGGAGATGGTGCATGCAGTTACCCACAGTCAGGCAGCAAAGGCAAATTGTGGTTCCTTGGAACCCAGAAAAGCCCCTGTGGAAAACACTGGGAGGCTGATTCCCGAGCCTGTGTCTCCTGATATGTAGAATAGTGAAATGAGGGTGGAAATTCTCCAGGTAGAAACATAGAAACATAGAATTTGACGGCAGATAAGGACCGCTTGGCCCACCCAGTCTGCCCATTTCCCTACCTACAGGATAAGCTGCAGATCCTAGTTAACCAGCAGCCTACTTCTTCCTACCCCCAACCCCTAGAATTTCCTTATGACTGTCCCATGCGTGCTTGAATTCCACCACTGATTTTGACTCCGGAAGGCCGTTCCATGCATCTACAACCCTCTCTGTGAAAAAATACTTCCTTAAATTACCTCTGAGCCACTTCCCATCTTCAAATTGTGCCTCTTGTTCTTGCACACCTCTTTTTGAAAGATGCTACCTCTTGGACTTTGTTGATTCCCTTGAGGTACTTGAAAGTTTCTATCATGTCCCCCTCTCCTCCTTTCCTCAAGGCTATACATATTAAGCTCCTTAAGTCTCTCTTCATATGTCTTCCGGTGCAGACCCTGCACCATTTTAGTTGCCCTCCTCTGGACAGCTTCCATCCTGTCTATGTCTTTGCGGAGATTGGGTCTCCAGAACGGCATGCAGTACTCCAGATGTGGTCTCACCAGCTGTCTGTACAGAGGGATAATAACTTCTTGTTTTCTACTGGTGATGCCTCTCCTGATGCAGTTAACAAAGCAGCTATAGAAGTTTACTCTGAGGATGGAGAGGTAGCCAATTTTCAGAGAGCTAGGGACCCTAGTTTAGAAACTGATAGGGACCTGTTCAATGCCTTGGGAATGTGTTAAGATTTTGCCGCTGCTCGAAAAGAAGACTTTAGTTTAGAGAGGCTGAGGGCTTGGGCAGAATCTGATGGAGCATTGGGAAATGACAGGAGACATAAAGTGTTCTGAGACAAAGGGCTGCTGTATAAGCAGGACATAAGGACAGAGGGATGGGTGATGGGCAGGCAGCTTGTCATTTCCCAGGTGTACCATGAGTGGTTCCTCAAGACTGGTTATGATATTCCCATGTCTGGACATCTGGGAATTGCTCACACTATGCAATGATTGACTCAGAATATTTATTGGCCCAACTTCACCCAGCAACTGAAGGAATATTTCAGGTCTTGTTACTGGTGCTAAGAAATTGGGAAGGTGGGCAGTAAAACCCAAGCTGTCCTAATTCCCTTGACCATGGGGTAGGAATGGATATTGTGGGGGTCTTTGAATACCCTCAGCTCCTCTGGGAAGACTTTTATCCTAACAGTGGTGGATTATGCCACCTGGTACCCAGAGGAAGTCACCCTATCCTCACTGAGGACAGACAAAGTGGAAGATGCCTTGCTAGGGATATTCTCCCATGTTGGGTTTCCACAGGAGGCTATCACTGATCAAGGGGGTTCCTTTATGGTAGACCTGATGAAATGTTTGTGGGAGAAGGTGGGGTGGTGCAGATATATGACACCTCATCACCTGCAAGCCATTGTGCTTATGGAAAGGTTTAATGGTACCCTTAGATTGATGTTCCAAGTGTTTCCTGAACAGCATGGGAGGGATTTGGAGATATACCTTCCCCACCTGTTGTTGACATATAGGGAGGTGCCCCAAGAGTTGAATGGGGTTCCCCTCCTTCAAACTCTTATATGGATGCAGGGTGTGAGGGCCCCTAGACTTGATCTAGATGGACTGGAAAGGTAAGAATACCAGCCAGAGAACTCCCATAATGGATTATGTCCTTACTTTTAGAGAAAAGCTGAAGTAACTTATGGGAACAGCCCAGAACAACCTGTCAGCTGCCCAGTGGAAGCAAAAGATATGGTACTCCTGCAAAGCCAGAGCTTACTCATGCACCATTGGTCAAAAGGTCATGGTCCTAATCTCAGTCCTGAAGGATAAGCTGCAGGCTGACTGGGCAGGACTGTACAAAGTAGTCAAACAGGTGAATGATGTAAATTGCATTGTGGAACTGCCTGATAGGAGACATACCCAAAAGATGTACCATGTCAACATGATCAAACCAAATGCAAATAAAGCAGACATGGTCTTTGCATTGTGTGGTCCTGAGCAGGGGATGGATGAAGCAGACCCCCTTCTGAACTTGCTGCAAGAAATCAAGCAGGAGTCCTCTATGGAGGCAATCAAACAATAGCCCCAGCTGACACCCCAGAACAGACCCAGGACATAAGGGAGGTTTTTGCAGACTTTGCCCCTTTGTTTAATGCCAAGCCTGGACTAACTCCCTTAGCTACACACAATGTAGATACTAATATACAAGTGCCCATACGGTGGGTAGCATATCCGGTGTCAGAGGCCGTCCAAAAGGAGATTAGGAGGGAGGTGAAGGAAATGCTGTATTTGGGGGTAATTCAGAAATCTGACAGCCCCTCGACCTCACCCACAGTCCTCATTCCCAAGCTGGATGGATCTATTCATTTTTGTGTGGACTGTCATGGGCTCAATGCAGTCATGAAGTCTGATGCCTCCCAATGCCATGGATGGAAGAACTATTGGACAAGTCGGTAGGGGCAACCTATCTTACCACCATTGACCTGATGAAACGGTATTGGCAGGTGGAGTTCGCTGCCAGAACTAGAAACAGCTCAGCCTTCATCACTCTGATAGGGTTATTTGAGTTCAAGATAATGCCTTTTGGAATGAAGAATGCTCCTGCCGTCTTCCAAAGGTTACTGAACAAAGTGTTACATGGTACTGAACAGTATGCTGTGGTGTACCTGGATGATTTTGCCATTTTCAGTGCCAGCAGGAAGGAACACCGGTCCCACCTTAAGGAAGTGTTGGGCAGGATACAGAGTGCTAGATTTACTGTGAGAGCTGAAAAGTGCCAGGTGGCCATGGCTGAGGTGGCGTACCCAGGGCATGTAGTAGGACAGGGACAGCTCCATCCTAATCAAGCTAAGACTGAGGCAATAGAGGCATGCCCAGACCTGACACACAGAAGCAGGTCTAGAGCTTTCTAGGGACTTCAGGGTACTATTAAAAATGTTTTATCAAACTACAGTGCCCTGGAAGCTCCCCTATCTGGCCTGCTAAAGAAAAGAATGCCTAAAAAGGTAAACTGGGAGTGAGCCTTAACACGGCTAAAGTATGCACTGTGCAGTGCTCCAGTGTTAGCCAGTCCAGACTACAGTAACCCATCTGTAGTGCAGACAGATGCCTCAGATGTGGGTATTGGGGCAGTACTTAGCCAGACTTCAAACCAAGGGAAAGATCACCCAATAGTGTACCTCAGTAAGAAATTAATTCCCAGTGAACTGGCTTATTCTACAATGGAGAAGGAGTGCCTTGCAATGGTGTGGGAACTGAAGAAACTAGAGCCATACCTGTACAGGAGACACTTTGAGGTACAGATGGATCATAACTCCCTGGTTTGGCTGACACAAATGGGTGAGACAAATGGTAGGCTTGTAAGATGGAGCCTTGCATTACAGGGATACAATATGGCCATTACTCACAGGGCCAGATTGGCAAACGCAAATGTAGATGGTATGTCCCAACAATTAGAGCAGTGAACTGAATTTGAGGAATTCATCCCATGCCTAGGAACAGATGACCCCAAATCCAGTCTGAGAGGGAGGAGTGTAACGGGAATCACTGTCTGACAGTCATTTGTATATCATTTTGTTATAAATATATGTTTTTGAATTGCTGCTTATGAAACATGACAAGGACAAAAGACCCACAGAAAAACATAGTTGTTTAAAAGGGTTTGACCTCTGACCCAAAGGCTCTTGCTTGCTGGTAACAGCTGACTCTAGTAAAACTGACACATAGCTGATAAAAATCCTGTGACTGTTATAAAATCCCTGTTCTCGGAAAATCAAGTCTTTGGTCACTGGATGCTGCTGCGAATGCTGCATTTCATGATGTACCAAAGGGGAAACTGTTCTTTTGGCAGAGCAATGTCAAGTTTTAACCTGCTACATAAGAAAGCTCATCATGATGGTTTGCTGAAGATCAAAGGGGGAATGCTGTTATAAACTATGCCTTGATGAGGAAATAGACCGACTTGTTTATAATTAAAATATTGCTATCTTTGTGGTTTTCAATCAGGTAGTCAGCTGAGACATTTGGTTATGCATTGGTCATGTTACAAATGCATTATGGGGCCTAAGAGTGACCTCATGTGCTGTGACATCACAAGGAGGGTGGGACTTCATCTTTGATATTGGTGAAGCTTGCTGAAAGGACTGGCACTTTCTGTCCTGGACTTCCAAGGGACACTTCTACCAATATGGGTATCAGGCCAAATCATTTGCCCAATGAAAACTGAGTTAGAACTAGTAAAATTCAGTTACATGGTGCTTTGTTTTGTAATTTCCTTTTCTTTCTGACTGTAATTATCTATATATGTTCTGTTTAATGTACTGTATTTATGTACTGTTTTATGTACTGTTTTTAATTTTAGTAAATGTTTTGTTTTCCTTAAGTCTGCCTGAGACATTCTTTTTTCATTTTGAGTGTGAATGGTGGAACAGTATTGATAATTCTGATATAATTGTTAAAAGTGCTTGGAGTGTTACCAAATGCAGCCACGCTAACAAGGATCTGTGTAAAGTTCCAGCAAGGTAAAAAAAAAATACCAGTGTCTAAATTGAGTTGGAAGGGGGTTGTGAACCAGGTTGGCTGTATGCTTGCTGAGTCAAGTATATTGTGTTGCCTTCACTGAAAAGATTGTGATATTTTGATGTGTTACCTGGGTGTGCTAGCTAAAAAGGCTTCATAATTGACCCCAGGACTCCAGACTGGTAGTTGCTTAGACCCAAAAACAAATAGGAAGGTGTCCCCATTTGTCCCCTGTTCACAAATCACACATACAGCTTGGGCACTGTGGTAGCAGGGGGCCTGACCCCAGGAGTGGATTTGTGACAGCATGCTCTGATGTATTTATAGAAACTAGTTTGCATGGAATAATTCTCTTGTTTTTATATCATGCTGTTTTCTCCTGCATTACAATATCTGGCTTTCTTGCTTCCACTTTCATGGCACTTGGTACTGGATGATCCCATGTGATCAGTACTTCTTCATTCTCTGTGATTCTTTGTGGTTCATCTTTCCAGTGTGTCTCTGCTACCTGTACATTATAGTGTTTGCATAGTTTCCAGTGGATCACTCCTGCTACATTGTTGTGCCTTTCAGTATAAAGACCTACTGCCATCAGTGCTTCACATCCAGCCACAAGTTTTTGCAACTGCTTCTAATTCTGTACAACAGAACCTGTACCTGTCTGTTTTTTTTTCTATGGATGTCAGAAACTGTCTAGAGCACGGTCCACTGTCATGGTCTGCCATTACCAATCTCTCATCTCATGGTTTAAATGCACCTCTTTTCAATCACTCCTGCATCAGTTCTTGATCGACCTGTGGTTGTTCAAACAGATCCCTGTATTTTCTGATGTAATTATGGGTTTCCAGTTGTCATTTCTTCTCTTTTGATCTTTATATTCTTTTTTTCTGTTTCTTTTAACTTTCTATTGCTGGTTGTTCCTTGATGACTTAACATAAATCTATTTTATTCTCCTGAAGGCTTCTCCTAATTTGATGATGGAAGCCATGCTTTTTTCGTCATGATATAGGACCTTGACTATGTTTGGGTCCAAGGATGTCTGTTTGTTTGCATGCAGCCCCACTATTGTGGACATGTATATGTAATCAATTTTGAGAGGGATCATGTCTGTCTCAGACCTTGGAATGTATAATCTTGGCATGCACTGGTTTTTGTATATTAACTAGTAACCATGGGTTGGTTTTCTTGTTTTTATATCTAGTTGATTCAACACTTTCTGTGACCAGCCTATCACCTTAAAACTATATGATACCACAAGAAGGGTGAATTGGTTTATAGCTTGCACTTTGTTTTGTGACGTCAAAAGTGTTTTCAATAGAAGCATTAGTCTTTTGAAACTCCCTCTGCTGCTTCTGCTCAAACTCCAGCTCCATTTTCATCAGCTCTATCTGCAGCCTGATCTCTTCTGACTCCAGAATGGTGGTAACCTTCCCCTACTGTTGTGTCTCTCAGTTCACACTGGTCCTACTCTCCTCTTTCCTGGGATTGGGCACTGGGGTGGACCCTAGCCCCTCCATGCTCAAGATATAGTCCCTTCCAGTCACCGACTGTGACTCAAGGTCTTGGGCATTGGCTGCCACAACAGCCTCCATGAGGTGCAATTTGTTTCACCCATGCAACATACTCCTTTCTTCTGGCACAGCTGCCTTAGATATTCTACAGTGTACTCTCTCTAGGTGGAAGTCATCTTCATCTCTAATCTACAGCTACACAAACTTGCACTCAAAAAAAATAAAACAGGTAGTGAACTTGGACTGTAACCATAATTATATATTTCTCCTTTTTTATCACTGTCTTGTTTTGAGTGTGAACTGTTACAGATTATCAATCTGACACACTTGACTGTTAATGCTCGTGTCATTAATAATTTCACAGTATGCAAACACATCTTTTTCATTGCAGCACTGCATACCACATCTTTTAGATTGATCTTCTGCCAATCAGATCTGTCAGAAATATGCTGGGGGTCATGCCCTCTGCTCCCTCAGTGCCCAACCTTGAAGTGCAATATGTGATTAGGAAACAACAGGGTAACCCTCCTGTCTGTTTTGGGTCCAGGTCACTGCCAGTCTTGAGTGCTGGGGTCAAATATGAACCTTTTTTGGCCAGTATGCCAAGGTAACTGGTCCAAATATCACACCGTTTTTGGGAAAATGCAGTGTAATACTTGATCCATCAGGCATTCAACCTTAAGAAAAGGATAGTGCAACACCTGGAATCCATAGTAGGACAGGATCCAAGACAGCATGGGTTTACAAAAGGAAGGTTCTGTCAAACTAATCTCATAGATTTCTTTGACTGGGTAACCAGAGTGGTGGACCAAGTGGGATCAGTTAATGTTGCCTACTTTGACTTCAGCAAAGCTTTTGATACTGCTACACATATAAGATTGATTAATAAGCTGGGTAGGCTTGGGGTGGGTCAGAAGTTGGTCAACTGGGTGGCAAACTGGTTGACAGGCAGAAAACAGAGAGTGGTGGTAAATGGTATACAATCAGAAGAGTCACAAGTGGGGTAACTCAGGGATCAGTCCTGGGGCCAGTTCTCTTCAATATCTTCATCAGTGACATTGCAGATGGACTGGAGTGTGAGGTTTGTCTTTTTGCAGATGACACCAAGATATGCAACAGAGTAGATGATCCAGATGGGGTGGGCAGAATGAGAAGATATCTTGATAAACTAGCTTAATGGTTGGAAGAGTGGCAACTGATGTTTAACACAAAGAAGTGCAAGGTCATGCACATTGGGAAGAGAAACCCTAAAACAAGCTTTAGGCTGGGAGGGGAGTTGCTGGCAGTCACAAGCGAAGAAAGGGACTTGGGCGCCATCATCACCGATGACCTGAAATAATCAAAGCAGACCACTAAAGCAGTAGGTAAGGCTAGAGGAATGTTGGGGTGTATTAGTAGGAGCATGACAAGTTGGAAGAGAGAGGTAATAATCCTTCTTTACAAGACACTGGTTAGGCCCCATCTGAAGTACTGCATGCAGTACTGGAGGCCAAACCTTCACAAGGAAATTAACCAAATTGAGGCAGTCCAGAGAAGGGCAACCCAAATGGTGCAGGGACTCCATCAGAAAACATATGAGGACAGATTAACTAAGCTCAATATGTATACCCTAGAGCAAAGGAGAGAGAGGTGATATAATTGATACATTCAAACACCTTAAGGGCATTAACAAAGTGAAAGAGTTTAACATTTTTCAATATAAGAAAAATAGCAGGATAAGAGGGCACAGCATGAGATTAGAGGAAGGCCAATTAAGGGGCAATGGAAGGAAGTTCTTTTTCACAGAAAGGGTGGTGGATGCATGGAACAGCCTACCTCAGGAAGTGGTGGATATGAATACGGTGCAGTGTTTCAAACAGGCATGGGATAGGCATAAGGGAGCAATACAGACGAGTATGAATAGATAGGCGATTGACAGAGCAAAGGCCAATGGCACATTCATAATACAGAAAAGAAATGGGCAGACTGGATGGGCTCATAATCCCCTTCTGACTCAATTGAGACCTTGGTATTTTCCTTATCTTGGTGCACAGGGTGACACTGTAAGCACTTAACTGTTCTGTCAGAATCATCAACACTGTCCCAGCATTCACACTCAAAATGAGAAAAAGGCTCAGGCAGGATTTCAAGAGGAACAGAATTTACTAGAATTAAAATATTACATAAAATACCAAACACAGAACATATAAAATGGTGCGGTCATAAAAACAAAAGGACAAATATAAACAGACTACCTTTTTCCTGAGCAACTGATCTTACTCCAGTCTGAGTTAATAAATACTGGTGCTAAACTTGTCTAACTTCAGTAGAAGTGCTTCTTAAGAATTCAGAAGTAAATGTGTATCTTCAAAGTCCAAACAAAATTAAATATTGTTCACTCTGCAGCTTGACAATTATGAAGGAAAAGGTTCCTACCTAGCTTGTGAGACCACAGCTCTTTGGTGATGCTGGCTGTGAGGTCACTCTCTTTCCTGCATTCCAAATTAGTCACATTCATCTGCACTTTGCTAAGCTTCCCACTATATATATATATATATTACAGGCAAAAAACTCCATTTAATGCATTAGTTAGAGTTGTTTCACAGCAACAAAAGTGAGGAAATTCGGTGTTAGGGTTGAAAACCCCCTTGGACCCCGCCCACCCCCCCAACCGGCATTGGGCGCATGATGGGATCGTCAGCCCTAACTCTCACCCCATGACATGTGTAAAGCAGCAGAAGTATAGGAGAATGGGGTGAGAGTTAGGACCCACGATCCCAATGTGCACCCCAATGCCGGTTGGGGGGTGGGGCGAGGGTCCAAGGGGTTTTAACCCAACACCGAATTTCTCACTTTTGTTGCTGTGGAACAACCCTAAGTAATGCATTAAATGGAGTTTTTTGCCTCTAATTTCCCTTCTTTTTGAGAATGATAACGAGAAATAGTGAATGTAATGCGGCAGGTGGGAGCGCGGGGCTCTTTGGGCCCCACGCTCCCGCCACATGATGTCTTGTGGCATACTAACAGGAACAGCAACGCAAACAGAAGTGCTAACAGTGGCGCACATGGTAACACAAGCGCGAATGAGAACAGAAAGGGTAACGCACATGGTGGCGTAGACAGGAACGATGTGCCACGTGATGTGTTGTCACATAGTAACATGGTGCCTGCAAACAGAAATGTCAATGGGCATGGTGACGCAAAGTGAAACAGAAAGATAAACAGTGCTGTAGACAGAAATGGCAAAAAATAACAGAAACGCAAGCGTAAATGAAAATGCAAAGGATAACGCACATGGTGGCGCAGACGTCAACGGTAAGTGAAACGGGTACGGAACTGCAAGCGGAAAGGGCAACAGTAACAGTAATGTAAGCACACAGGCTGGTTTTCCCCAAAACCTGCATAGAGAAAGACAGTGAGTACAAATAATGTATGCATAATAATGAGTATCGGAGCAGAAAATGAGAACTTGGAATACTAAATACGTTATATCTCAGGAACCGTACGACGTAGGAAAAAAAATTAAAAGTTGTATGATTTGCAACTGTCCTGGCTAATTTTGTACTTAGACCCCATGAGGGGGCTAAGATTTTTTCCGACGAAAAGTCCATATCTCGCACCGTTTCCGAGATACAGGCCCTGAAAGACGCGGCTAACGCCAAAATGTTATCCTATGGGTAAAAAAGAGAAGTTCGGAGTGCCATAACTATGCCTCCCTGTAATATTTTTTCACCAAACTACTGAAAGGCACATCTGTGGGCTGCTGGCTGTCTTCCCTCCAAATTTCAGGAAAAAAGACAAAACCATTATTTTGCAGCAGGGTGCCAAAGGATTCCTGTAATGAGTCGGGCGCCGTAATGTTATCCTATGGGAAAAACTGTCAATTTTGAAGTGACGTAACTTTGCTGCCATGTAATATTTTTTCAATACAACACTGAAAGGCACATCTGTGAGATGTCAGCTGCGTTCCCTTCAAATTTCAGCCCCAAACTCCCAACCGTTCTTTTGCAGTGCAGTGACAAAGAATTGCTGTCATTTTCCCACAGACTAGAAAATTTACTTTCGCAATTTGCGAAAGCTTTCACAAAAAAGTTCGACACTTTCATGAGCATGAAAGTAATTTGTGAAAGTACTTTTTCCAGAAATTTGAAAAACGTATTTCTGGGGTGTTTTATCACAAAATAATGGCATGGCAAGCATCCTCAGGGCCCGACTAGGTGAATACAAAAAGAATTAGGTTGCTAGAGGGTCCCAAATTTAAATGCCAACCATTGTTCTGATCACCAACTGAAAACAAAATGGCAGATTTGCAAAAGTAACAGGCCCATTTGCGAAAGTAAAAATGCATTTGCAACACTGTCAAACTTTTTTTTTACTTTTCCCATTGACTTATAATGGGAAATTGTTTTTTGAATAACTTTTGAACCGTTTAATATTTTTTCACCAAATCTTTGAAAGGCACATCGGGGACCCCAGCCGCACAATCCCTGAAGATTTCAGGCCAGTCTCGCAAACCATGCGACCTGTACGCACGACCATAGAATTCCAGAAAAAGCGTAAACGTGCACGCAAATCACGCTTAATAATGCCACAGCCGTGTATCCGACTGGTACGAAACTTGGCAGATGCCAAGGGCTATGGTTCTTGATTGTGTTTTCCAAATTTCAGCCAAATCTGTCAAACGGTTGCAAAGTTATTAAGGTGCAAAGTTTTGGGGTTTAACATAGAAATGGCTCCTCAACCCTAACTATGGTAGCACTACTGTGCTTATATATATATATATATATATATATATATATATATATATATATACACACACACATACACACACACACACACATATTATTATCTCTCTCTCTCTTTCTATATATAGATAGATAGATAGATAGATAGATAGATAGATAGATATGTTTTAATTAGTGAGTCATAGTTTTATGGCAGATCAGAACTGACCTTTGATCTTCAGAAAGACATCCTGAAAGGTATTTCTCCTATCTGTGTGACGATTTTCACAGGTGTCTATCAGAAGTTGGCTTACCTCCTGATAGGTCATAAATTGCAGTCTGTTATGGCCAGTTTCCTAGGTTTCAAAGCAATGGTTGTTCTAGAACCTGGCTGTAAATAAAAAAAATTGGGACAGGGTTGCTGGTTGAAAACGTGGAGAAAACATTGAACATGTTTAGTGTAAATTGACTAATTCATGACAGGATGAAATATTTTAATTAAAAAAAACAATAATGCCTTATTCAGGAAATAATAAGAAAAAGCTTCACACCCTTGATCAGATACCTGTTTTGTCATTTAATGCCAGAAGCATGAATATCAAATTGCATGAACTACATGTATTAATAGCACCTACTCCTATGGCTATCATTTCAATCTGTGAGACCTGGTGGTTAAATAAAATAGATTTGTGGGTATTAAATCTAGATGGATATATGTTCTATACACACAATAGGGAAAATAAAAATGGTGGAGGAGTAGCAATATATGTTAAAACACTATTAACTCAAACTAGATATATCACACAAAGTAAGATTCCCTAACTTAAAAACTGAAACTGTCTGGATCAGAATATGTGATGGAAGATCAAAATCCATTACTTGAAATATATATAACTCCCCATCATCTCCTAAGGATGTGATGGAAAATATTATAACAAAATTAAAAACTGCTGGAGAACTTTCTGAGTTGGTGATGTTGGGGGACTTATACCTTCCTGATATTGATTGGACCCAAAATCCAATAGTTGGCTCACTTAGAAAAAAAATGGATTACATAAACAGAGTAAATTTAATACAACATATAAATTACCCCACTGGAGAGCATAATATCCTGGATGTAGTACTCAGCTCATGTCAACTACACGTTAATTATATCAGTTAGGCTCATACTAAAATATGAACAAATCCCTGTAGCAGGTTGCACAGAAATATTTTTATATAATAAGGCTGATTTTCAAAAAATTAAAGAGAGTGTTGCCCAACTTGATTTGCCTTCTTTAATAAATAATACAACTGTGGACCAAATGTGGGAGAAAATTAAAAACAGAATTTTGGGTCTTAGTGAACTGTAAATTCTAAAAATTAAAAAAAATACAGGAACAATACTAAATATGCAATGCAGTTGAACAAGAAAACAACCAATTTGATCAAAAAAGGAGAATAGATATCACAAAAATATATGAAAAATAAAAATACAACCACCCAAAGGTAACTGAGAATTGCACAAGGAAATTGCAAGAAAGTAATTAGACATGCAAAAAAAAAAAGCTGAATTGAGGTTAACATAAAATGCTAGGAGAGATAACTATAAAGCATTCTTTGCATATATTAATTCACTTAAAAACTCTCAAAGTAGTGTAGGTCCACTGTCACATAAAAACAATACTGTATCTTCTGACAATGACATGGCACTTTTCTTTAATAAATATTTTTGTGGAGTATATGGCCCCAAATCATTTACAACTAATAACATGAGCAACAAGATAGCATGCACAATAAAAATTGAACTAGAGGATATAAAACACCGTATCCTGAACCTCAAACCTAAGAGCTCCCCAGGTCCTGATAAAATCTCTGCTAGAATGTTACAGATTATGTCTGACCAAATATTATATCCACTGAAGATATTATATGAAACATTATTAAAGACATGTAAAATTCCTGCTGGCTAGAAACTAGCACATATAGTTTCGATTTATAAGAAGGGAGATAAATCTAATGTGTGCAACTATTGTGCCATTAGCTTCACCAGCATATTATGCAAAATAATTGAAAGTATTCTTAAAGGCAACTTAACTGCGCTCATTCAATCCAATGATCGACATCAACACGGTTTTAAAAGAGGAAACAGCTGTACAACCAATGCACTGTGTTTTTATGAGATTATAAGTAAGGCAATAGATGCATGAATCCCACGTGATGTAGACTATTTAGGCTTTATTAAAGCTTTTGACTTAACACCACACTGGGCCATGATAAAAAAAAAAAAACTTTGCTGCCTTGAAATCAATATCTTAATAGTAAAATGGATAACAGAATGGTTGACTAATAGTAAACAAAGAGTTCTAATCAATGGCCATTTATCTGATATTGGTGATGTGACAAGTGACAAGCCTGAGTGTTCCTCAGGAATTTATGTTGGGTCCCATTTTATTTCAAATGTTTATTTCAGATCCAACACAAAATTTAAATTGCTGGTCATTAAAATATGCTGATGATACAAGAACAGGACTCCATGTAGTACCTAGGAAGAAATCTATTAGTTACAGCAGAACCTTGATAGCATATCGGAATGGGTTTATAAATGGAGGATGAAGTTTAACATGGAAAAGTGTAAAGTTATGCACATTGGACAAAATAATGAAAAGGTTAAAAGTACCCTGTGTGGAAGCATCATAGACACATGTTCTGTTGAGAAAGACCTAATACCTAGGATTTCTTGTTTCTGACAATTTTGGGACTGATGCACAGATTTAAGCAGCCATTAAAAGTGCAGTGACATAATATGGGTCAATTAAAGAAATATAAAAGCTAGAGAAATCACTGTCATGGTTCCTCTGAATCGTGCCTATGTTTGCCTGCAACTTAAATATGCATCTCAAATTTGGTTCCCATTTAGAAAAAAACTGAAAGATTTAACTTAGAAGGAGTACAAAGAAAGTTTACTAAATGTATTTTTGGGTTGAAAGACATGGATTATGATGATAGGCTAAAAACTTTTAATTTGATGTGAATAGAAACCAGGAGGATGCATTTAATTCTTTTATTTATGTATGACGTGATGCAGGATCTTGCCTTGATATGTGAATTGGGAATTTACTTTAAACCTGATATGAAGGATACTTGAGATCACTCACTACAAATAAAAGAACCAATTAAAATACCTTTTTTTCATCACAGATTGTAAATCCATGGAATTCCTTACCAGAATATATTATTCTAAGTAAAACAAAAAAAGGAATTCAAATCAAGACTGGAAAATTATATTTAATCTGGAACATCATTGTCATATTTTCCTTAATTATTTTTATTCAATACTTCTAAGAGCATATATGGGTTATTGCCTGTTCACTCTGTACATCCCTCAGCATGAACCTCAGTATTATAGTCCCAGGAAGTCAGCTTTTACAAGCTGGCTGTGACAAGAAGCAAGGCTAGCACACCTTTCCCTCCTCTAAAAATCCAATATCACATAGGGCTTTTCTGCTTAGCTTGTATTTCTAAACAGAAGTCTAAGCATATATTTATATCACAAATAATAAGCAGATGATCATTTGTCATCACAGGGGGTTCTACAGCCAACACTGGGACTGTGCACCCTGATATCTGCATTTTTTTAAAATGTGGAAAGTGGCCAGAGGGTGGCAAAAATGATTTATTTTCACCACTCACTAACTCCCAGCTGATGAAAAAGGAAGTCAGCGAGTGGCAAAAAAGGAATCTAAACTGCTAATAAAACTCACTTGGAGGCTGCATTGCATGCAGCCACTTAGGAATCCCTGTAACAGAATCCCAGTGAACAAGATACGTGCCTCGTTGTGTCTTGATAGTTTCATTTTTTGTGGATTTTCACTTTTTTTAAATAAAAAGGAAAACAAGATGGACACTCATGACAAAAGATTTTTTCTCTTGAAGAAGGATTCCAAATCTCTTGAAGAAGGCATGCTCTCAGGAGACTAAATCCTTCTTTGTGAGATGAAAATCCGCTTTGCAAAAAAAAGACCTCTATCCAAGAAATGGAACATTGAGAAAAGTCCCATACATTATATTGGGAACTAAAATGCTTAATAACTTTGCAATAGGTTAATACTATTGCACAAAATCTTCACTGTCTGTTCTGCCACCAAAGTTGTTTATATTCTACAAAAATCATAAATAAATTCCACTCTGTCTGGCCATAAGGTGATGAGGAAAATCTGAAAAAAAGGTGTTTTTCTTCTTTTTATCACTGTCTGGATCTCAGAATCCACACATCTGACTGGAACAAAACTTTTCAGGTGAAGAGATTTACCCCACAGGACAGTGCATACCAAATTCTATGCAAATCCATTGATCGGTTGCAAAATTATTAAAGTGCACACTTTCAGGTTTAACATATAAACTGCTGCTCAACTCTAACTACAGAAGAGCTATTGTGCCTCTATAATTTATATATCAATTGCAAAAAATGTTTTTAATGCATCAGTTTGGGTTAAACTGACAAAAGTAGGTAAATGTGGCATTAGGGTTTTCAATTCTAACACCCCATTCCCCACCCTGCTCAGACCCAAAGGTGGGGAGGGGTCTGTCTTGGGGCCATAAAACCTAACACTCACCTCATTTCATTAGAACATAAGGTGACCTGAGTACACGTAAATATGGGCTTTCCTGTGTAAAGGCAAATGCCTAAATGGTAGATTGCAACATTGCGAGTGACTTTCTTTTCTTGTCATCTCAGTGAGCAATATCACATCATCACTTCACTTACACAGGAGAGCCCAAGAGGATTATACACACTGGCCTGTGCTTGGTGGTAAACAGTTTTGATGTTCCAGTGCCATTACAAATTTAAATAGTGCAGCAATCGAATGGATTGGAAACAAAATTTAATCAGGTATGCACACCAAACAACTATTTGATTCAGTAGGAATCTGTATAAACTTAATCATGAGTTGGAAAATATAAATTAATTGAGAATGAATTATACATTTTTCATCACAGACATTAGCCACTGTCAACAGCTTGAGGAACAGCAGGCCAAGCATGAAATGGTAGCTGGTGCAACAGGTATGTGTCACAGCAAGATTGTGGTGCACGTTTATAACAGGAGACACCATTTCAGTGGAACTTTACATGCGGTGACTTGTAGCAGGGAAATATATAACATTTTGGGGGGATTTATGTTAAAAACCTTCTGTGGCTACTAGGCAACTAAGGAAGTGTATGCTGTATGTCCACAGGTAGCACGCAGGAAGACCAGTATTTGTAAGAGAAAACAGAGTGATTTTTTTTTAGTTCAATGGTAATATACACTCATAAGTGTTATTTATACTTGAGAACTGAGTTGTAACAAAGAGCACCTGTTGAAGGATTAATATTAATGTCATAAATGTTTTTGACTAGATGAATATCCCCGTGAACAAGCTCAGAAGGAGTGAAATGTAGGGGAAAAGTATAAAATGAATTATGACCTGAAAATGAAGTGTCATTTGATATATGAAGCAACAGTCTTCCTTTCCATTAGCATGTTCTAAAGTTGAAGCAGCCACCTTGGGAGACCTACTGGACTATATTATTCAAGGACCATTGTCCATCAATTTGTTTTTGCTAACTGCATATTGTCAGAATACAGCAAGACTCCATTAGAAGAAATAGCATTACTATGGTAATTTTTTTTGTTATAATCATTCATTTAAATTTCACTATGTATGCTTGTAACTTCGTAAATGTAAAATATTTAGACCCCAAATTGTCAGCATAGGCTTCTTATTACTCCACATCATGTATGTCACAGCAGTCATTTTTCAAATCCTGGCCAAAATGTTTTGCACCTGTGCTGTCAATTGGTATTGTACTTGCGTAGAGTTACATTTTGGTAGGAGTTAAATATTTTCTACATTGGGTACATGAGGTTGGGTGATAGCATGGCTATGGTGACACTTTAGTGACTGTTATCCCATAGGTGGAAGTGCAGGCGCAGGAGGCCCCTGTGTTTCCACAAGTACATACATATATGCATCTACTGAGGGATGGGAGTGCTTCCACTGTAAAATAAGCATACTATTATACTATCTCAAAAAGAAAGGAAATGAATTGCAAAAAACTTAGTTAATGCATCAGTTAGAGGTAACTGACAAAAGTGGGGAAACGTGGCATTAGGGTTCCAACCCTAACACCCCATTCCCCACTTACTCTGACCCACAGGTGGGGGGTCTGTCTTGGGGCCATGAACCCTAACTCTCATCCCTATTCTCCTATGCTGTACCCAGGTCATCTTATTTTCTAATGGAATGGGGTGAGTGTTAAGGTTTATGGCCCCAAGACAGACCCCCCCCACCTGCGGGTCTGAGCAGGGTGGGGAATGGCATGTTAGGGTTGGAAACCCTAATACCACATTTAACTGCTTTTGCCAGTTTAACCCTAACTTATGCATTAACAATGTTTTTTGCAATTGATATATAAATTATAGAGGCACAATAGCACTTCTGTAGCTGGGGTTGAGCAGCAGTTTCTATGTTAAACCTGAAATTGTGCACTTTAATAACTTTGCAACTGATCAATGGATTTGCATAGAATGTGGTAAGCACTGTCTTGCGGGGCAGATCTCTTGACCGGGACAGTTTTGTTCCAGTCAGATGTGCAGATTCTGCAATCCAGACAGTGATGAAAAGTAGAAAAACACCTTTTTTTCAGATTTTCCTCATTGTCCTGCAGCCGGACAGAGTGGAATTTCTGAATGATTTTTGTAGGGTATAAACAACTTTGGTGGCAGAATATACAATGAACATTTTGTGCAGAAGCATTAATCTGTTGCAAAGTTATTAAGTGTTTTAGTTCCCATTATAATGTCTGGGACTTTTCTCAATGTTCCATTTCTTAGACAGAGGTCTTCTATGCAAAGGTGGATTTCATCTCACAAAGAAGGATTTAGTCTTATTAGAGCATTCCTTCTTCATGAGATTTTGATTCCCTCTTAGACAGAAAAAAATCCTTTGTCATGAGCGGCCATCTTGTTTTCCTTTTTAATTTTAAAAATAAAAAATTTGAAAATCAAAACAAAATGAAGCTATCAAGACACAACAAGGCATGTATCTTGTTCATTCGGATTATCTAGAGGGATTCTTAAGTAGCTGCATGCACTGCAGCCTCCAAGGGTGTTTTTTTAATAGTTTAGATTCCTATTTTGCCACTCGCTAACTTCCTTTTTCGTCAGCTGGGAGTTAGCGAGTGGTGAAAAGAAATCTTTCTTTTTGCTACCCTCTGGCCACTTTCCACATATTTAAAAAAAAAATACTGATATAAGGGTGCCCAGTCCCGATTTTGGTTGTAGAACCCCCTGTGATGACAGATAAACAGCTGCTTATTATTTGTGATATAAATATATGTTTAGATTTCTGTTCAGAAATACAAGCTACACAGAAAAGCCCTATGGGATATTAGATTTTTAGAGGTGGGAAAGGTGTGCTGGCCTTGCTTGTTGTCACAGCTAGCTTGGAAAAGCTTACTTCCTGGGAGTACAATACTGAGGTTCATACTGAGGGTTGTACAGATCGAGCAGGCAACAGCCCATATATGCTCTGAGAAGTATTTAATAGACATATTTAAGGAAAATATGAAAATGATGCTCCAGATAAAATTTAATTTTCCAGTCTTGATTTGAATTCCTTTTTTGTGTTACTTAGGATACTATATTCTGGTAAGGAATTCCATGGATTTACAATCTGAGATGTAAAAAAAGTATTTTCTTTGGTTTGCCTAAATCTGTTCCCTTTTATTTGTAGCAAGTGACCTCTGGTATCCCTTATATGAGGCTTAAAGTCAATTCCCAATTCACATATCAAGGCAGGATCCTCATCACATTATACATTAACAAAAGATTTGAATGTATTTTCCTGATTTCTACTGACATCACATCATACATAAATAAAAGATAGGAATGCATCCTCCAGGTTTCTATTGACATCACATCATACATAAATAAAATATCTGAATGCATCCTCCTGGTTTCTATTGAGATCACACCATACATAAATGAAAGATCAGAACGCATCCTCCTGGTTTCTATTGACATCACATCATACATAAATAAAAGATCTGAATGCATCCTCCTGGTATCTAGTGACATCACATCATGCATAAATAAAAGATCTGAACACATCATCCTGGTTTCTATTGACATCACATCATACATATATAAAACATATGAACGCATCCTCCTGCATATCATACACAAATAAAAGATCTGAACGCATCCTCCTGGTGTTTACTGACATCACATCATACATAAATAAAAGATCTGAATGCATCCTCCTGCACATCATACACAAATAAAAGATTTGAACGCATCCTCCTGGTTTCTATTGACATCACATCATACATAAATAAAAGATCAGAAAGTATCTGCCTGGTTTCTATTCACATCACATCAAGCATAAATAAAAGATCTGAATGCATCATCCTGGTTTCTATTCACATCCCATCATACATAAATAAAATATCTTAATGCATCCTCCTAGTTTCTATTCACATCACATCATACATAAATAAAAGATCGGAACGCATCCTCCTGGTTTCTATTGACATCACATCATACATAAATAAAAGTCTGGAACATATCCTCCTGGTTTCCAATGACATCACATCATACATAAATAAAAGATCTGAATGCATCCTCCTGGTTTCTAGTCACATCACATCATGCATAAATAAAAAATTGGAACACATCCTCCTGGTTTCTATTGACATTACATCATACATAAATAAAATATCTGAATGCATCCTCTTGGTTTTATTGACATCATATCATACAAAAATAAAATGTCTGAACGCATCCTCCTGGTTTCTATTGACTACACATCATACATAAATAAAAGATGGGAACGTATCCTCCTGGTTTCTATTCACATCACATCATACATAAAGAAAAGATATGAATGCATCCTCCTGGTTTATATTCACATCACATCATACATAAATAAAAGATCTGAACGCATCCTCCTGGTTTCTATTGACATAACATCATACATAAATAAAAGATTGGAATGTATCCTCCTGGTTTCCAGTGACATCGCATCATACATAAATAAAAGATCTGAACGCATCCTCCTGGTTTCTATTGACATCAAATTGAAAGTTTATAGCCTATTGTTATATTCCATTTATTTCAACCCAAAAATATATTTAGCAAACATTTTTATTGTACTCTTTCTAGGTTAAATATTTCAGGCTTCCTAAATGGGAACCAGATTTGAGACGTATATTCAAGTTGCAGGCAAACATAGTAACGGTACAGAGGAACCATGGCAGTGCTTTCTTTAGTTTCTTTATTCCTTTTAATGGCCCATATCATGTTATTGCATTTATTTATGGCTGCTTGAGTCTGTGCATCAGTCCCAAAATTGTCAGAAACAAGAAATCCTAGGTCTTTCTCAACAGAACATGTGTCTATAATGTTTCCACATAGGATATATTTAACCTTTTTATTTCAGCCACTGTGCATAACTTTACCCTTTTCCATATTAAACTTCATCCTCCATTTATAAACCCATTCCTATGCTATCAATGTCCAGCTGTAAATAAGAGATTTCTTCCTAGGTACTACATGGACTCCTATTTTTATATCATCAGCATATTTTAATGACCAGCAATTTAAATTTTGTGTTAGATCTGAAATAAACATTTGAAATAAAATGGGACCCAACATGGATCCCTGAGGAATACTCAAGCTAGTCACATTGCCAATATCAGATAAATGTCCATTGATTAGACTTCTTTGTTTACTACTAGTCAATCACTCTGTTATTCATTTTTCTGTAAAGATACTGATTTCAAGGGACAGAAGTTTTTCAATCAAGGCCCAGTGTAGTGTAGGTCAAAGTCTTTAATAAAGTCTAAATAGGCTGCATCACATGAGGTTCATGCATCTAGTGCCTTGCTTATATTCTCATGAAAACACAACAAATTGGTTGTAAAATGCTTTCCTCTTTTAAAACCATGTTGATCTGTGTCACTGGATTGAATATGTGTAGTTAATGTGTGTTTAAGGACACCTTCAAGTATTTTGCATAATGTGCTGGTGAGGCTAATGGGACAATAGTTGCACACATTTGGTGTATCCCCCTTCTTATAAATCTGAACTACATGTGCTAGTTTCCAGTCAGAAGGACCTTTGCCTGCATTTACTGATCTTTCATATAATATTTTCAGTGGATATAATATTTGGTCAGACATAATTTGCAACATTCTAGCAGAGATTTTATCAGGACCTGGAGAGCTGTTAGGTTTGAAGTTCAGGATACAGTGTTTTATATCCTCTAGTTCAATTTCCTTTGTGCCTGCTATCTTGTTGCTCATATTGTTAGTTGTAAATGACTTGGGGCCATATACCCCCACAAAAATATTTATTAAAGAAAGATGCCATGTCATTGTCAAAAAATACAGTATTGTTTTCATGCGACAATGGACCTACATTACTTTGAGTCTTTTAAGTGAATTAATATATGCAAAGAATGCTTTATAGTTATCTTTCCTAGCATTTTTTGCTAGCCTCACTCCAGCTTCTTTTTTCATGTCTAATTACTTTCTTGTAATTTCTTTTTGCAATTCTCGGTTACCTGTGGGTGGTTGCATTTTTACTTTTCATAATTCTTTTGAGACAACTATTCTTCTTTTTCATCAGTTTGGTTATTTTTCTGTTCAACCACATTGGATGTTTAGTATTGTTCCTGTATTTTTTTTTATTTTGGGAATTTACAATTCACTAAGACCCAAAATTGTGTTCTTAATTCTCTTCCACATTTGGTCCACAGTTGTATTATTTATTAAAGAAGACAAATCTAGTTGTGTTATACGTTGTTTTATTTTTTGAACATCAGCCTTATTATATAAAAATATGTCAGTGCCACCTGCTACAGGGATATGTTCATATTTTAGTATGAAGCTAACTGAATCAGGGTCACTGTTACCTATGGGTGATCCTATTTTGCAGAAATGTATCTGTAGTTGACATGAGGTGAACACTAAGTCCAGGATATTATGCCCTCTAGTGAGGTAATTTATATGTTGTATTAAATTTACTCTATTTTTGCAATCCAATTCTTTTTCTAGCTGAGCCAACTGCCTGATTTTAGGTCCAGTCTATATCAGGTATGTTTAATTTCCCCAATATCACCAATTCAGCTAGTTCTCCATCAATTTTTATTTCTGTTATAATGTTTTCTGTCACTTCCTTAGGAGACTATGGGGCACAATATATATTTCCAGTAATAATGGATTTTGATCTTCCAGCTCATATTCTGTTCCAGGCAGTTTCAGTTTTTGAGTTAGGGGATCTTATTTTGCATGATATCTCTATTGAGTTAATAGTGTTTTAACATATATTACTACCCCTCCACCATTTTTATTTTCCCTAGTGTGTGTGTATAGAGCATATATGCATCTAGATTTAATCCCCAAAAATCTATTTTATTTGACCACCAGGTCTCACTGATTGAAATTATATCCATAAGAGCAGTTGATATTAATGCACATATTTCATCTAATTTGTTATTCATGCTTCTGGCATTAAATGACAAAACAGATATCTAGTCAAGGGTGTGAAGCATTTCTTATTATTTCCTGAACTAGGCTTTATTGTCTTTTTATTAAATTATTTCATCCTGTCATCAGTTAGTCAATTTACACTAAACATGTTCAATGTTTTCTCCAGGTTTTCAGCCAGCAACCTTGTCCCATTTTTTAGAATTTAAAGCCAGGTTCTAGAACAACCACTACTTTGAAACCTAGGAAACTGGCCATAACAGACTGCATTTTATCATCTATCAGGAGGTAAGCCAGTGTCTTGCAGATACCTGTGAAAATCCTCACACAGATAGGACCCTAATAGAATCAGGATTCAGGATGTCATTCTGAAGATCAAAGGGTCAGTTCTGACCTGCCATAAAACTGTGGGTCACTAATTAAAAAGTGTACATACATTTTTTAAGTGGGATGCTTAGCAAAGTGCAAATGTAATAATTTGTAATGCACGAATGACAGTGACCTCACAGCCAGCATCACCTCAGAGCTATGGTCTCACAAGCTGGGTGGGGCCCATTCCCCATTCTGATTGTCAACCTGCAGAGGGAACAATATATAATTATAGTATCTGGTTAGGGCGTATTGTGTCTGGAAAACAAAGGTTTTCCACATCTTGTTGTAGGGCAGTTCAAAGGTAAAAAAAAATTGTTGTACTATCGTTCTGACATCACATTGATAGTACAACAACTTTTTACCCTTAACCTACCATCTGATTGGCTGTAACTGTGCTGTTTTAAAAAAATATGTTCTAAAATGGTGCCAGTACTTAGCGAGCAGTGCGGTCTGGTGAGTAGACAGTTTGGACATGGACTACTAAAGTCAATTCCGTGTATCCAAACTATTATTTTGCAGGATTTTTTTTTATTACTGATACAGTTGTGGAACTTGAGCAGAGTACGGCTGCTGCGCGAAGGACCTATATCTTCTGGGACAGGACTGCAGTGACAAGCATTGGAATTATTGGGGACTGAAGTGGAGAGAACAGGAATCTAGCCAGGACCAGTGTGAAAGAGTAAACACAAGGTACAAACACATTTTGGGGAACCATATACTATATAAAATAGTAGATGGTCACCCACCCACAACTTCTTCTGTGTTTCCCATCTCGGGAGTTGATGACATCATGGAGACCTCTCGAGCATCGCTCTCGAGGTCTCTCTGATGTCATTAACACCCTCGATGGAAACACCACCTTGTTGTGGATGGTCTCCCATACACTATACTATATGTATTTGGACTTTGAAGAGACACTTTTACTTCTGGATTCTTAAGAAGCACTTCTACCAAAGTTAGGTAATTTCAGCACCAGTATTTATTAACTCAAACTGGGGTAAGATCTGTTGCTGAGTAAAAAGGTTGTTTGTTTATACTTGTCCTTTTCTTTTTATAACTGTACCATTATTATTATATGTTTTGTGTTGGTATTTTATGTACTAGTTTTAATTTTAGTAAACTCTGTTTTCCTTGACATCCAGCCTGAGCCTTTTTCTCATTTTAAGTGTGAATGCTGGGACAGTGTTGATAATTCTGACAGAACTGTTAAGCACTTACAATGTCACCCTGTGCACCAAGATAAGGAAAATACTAAAGTCTCAATTGAGTCAGAAGGGGGAATATGAACAGGGGTGGGAGCCTGATGGGTTAAGTATTACACTGCATTTTTCCAAAAAGGGTGTGATATTTGGACCTGTTACCGCAACATGCTAGCAAAAAAGGGTTCATATTTAACCCCAGCACTCAAGACTGGCAGTGACTTGGACCCAAAGCAGACAGGTGGGTTACCCGGATTGTCTCCTATTCACATATTGCACTTCGAGGTTGGGAACTATGGGAGCAGACAGCCTGACCCCCAGAGCATATTTGTGACAGATCTGATTGGCAGCGGTGCAATTTAAAAGATTTGGTTTGCAGTGCTGCAATCAAAAAGATTTGTTAGTATACTATGAAATTATTTGGTGACATGAGCATTAAAAGTCCAGTGTGTCAAATTGATAAACTGTAACAGTTCACATACAGAAAAAGGCAGTGATAAAAAAGGAGAAATACATAATTGTGGTTACAGTCTAAGTTCCCTACCCGTTTAATTTTTTTTCAAGTGCAGACTTGCATAGCTGTAGTTTAGGGATGAAGATAACTTCCACCTAGAGTGAGTACACTGCAAAATACCTAAGGCAGCTGTGCAGGAGAGAGGGGTCCATTGCAAGGGTGAAACAAAGTGCACATCATGGCAGCCAATGCCCAAGACCTTGAGTCACAGTCAGTGACTGAAATGAACCAGACCTTAAGGATATAAAGGCCAGGGTCCACCACAGTGTCAAGCCCCAGGAAGAAGGACAACGGGACCATTGTGAACTGAGAGCCACCACAGCAGGAGAAGGTCACCAACATGCTGGAGCCAGGAGAGTTCAGGCTGCAGACAGATCTGATGAGAATGGAGCTTGAATTTGAGCAGAAAATGTTTGAAGCCCAGCAGCAAAGGGAGATTGAACAGAGAAAGATAGAGATAAAGAGAGAGAGGAGAAACGAGAGGCTGAGCAAGAAGAGTGACAGCACCAGAGTAAATCTGAACTGGGGAAGCTACAACTCCAATGACCAGTGCCAGAGCAGGATAATGACATGGGTGAACCTGGACTTCCAGGACTGGGTTACATATTAAATTCTAAATTGATAGCTGAATTTAAATAAAGGAAAGCTATGGATGCATTTTTAATCTTATTTGAAAAGGTATGCATTCAGACAAACATTCCCAGAGAGTTCTGATGCTTCCAGCTATCCATACAACTTACTGGGAAAGCTTATGATGCATTGGGTCAAATGGACAATCAAGACAGTAATGATTATGGCAAATTAAAGCTGCATTGTTAAAAAAATATGACTTAACAGCTGAAGTGCACATAATTAAGTTCTGTAAGCTCAGGAGAAGCCTTGACATGAGCTACGAGGGGCTAGCGATCAAAAAAAGTCAGTTATTGAAACATTGATGGGAAGGGGCTAAAGCAGACTCTGTAGAGAAAATAGAGAATGTTGTACTTTTAAAGCAGTTTTTTTGGACTTGCCCAACAAAGCTGAAAACCTGGCTAGAGGACCGAGATTTAAAAACAGTGCAGGTGGCCGCCAAGCTCTCAGACTGCTCTATGCCCTGAGCAGACCTGCTCTGAGAGGGAGTGGGGTGGGCATGGTAGTGCAGAAAGGGAAAAGTGCACCTTCAGGCCAGCTAAAACCCTCACTGCCTCCAGAGAAAGCAGGAGCCCCAGGTTACAAAAAAAGGATTTGCCTGAAAAAAGAAATGAATATTGGTTTGCAAACATCCTGGGCATTTTGCAAGACAGTGTCCTAAAACGGCAGAGAGTGCACAAAGTGGTGCTGGAAAAGAAGTGTTTTTTTTGTATCCCTGAAAGCATGCCAGTAACATGAGGGAGCACATACACACAGTTACTGTGAGTGGGGTGCCAACCCATGGGTTAAGGGACATGGGGCATCCCTTACTTTAGTAAAAGGGGATTTGATTGAGCCTGAACAGCTTATACACAATCAGTTTGTCACAGTACAGGGATTCACTGAGAGGAGAAAACTATGCCATTTCCTAGTGTTCTCCTGGACTGGGATGAGACAAGAGAGACTGTGCAAAATGTTGCAGTAGCAGAAAATATGACCCTGGATGTGATTATAGGGAACAATCTCCAAAAAGGGATGGTGTGTGCAGTTACCCGTAGTCAGGCGGCAAAGGCAAATTGTGGTTCCTTGGACCTCAGAGAAGCCCCTGTGGAAAACACTGGGAGGCTGGTTCCCAACCCTGTGTCTCCTGGTATGTAGAATATGAAATGAGGGTAGAAATTCCCTACATAGCAGTTAACAAAACAGCTACAGAAGGTTACTCTGAGGAGGGAGGGGTAGCCAACTGTCAGAGAGCTAGGGACCCTAGTTTAGAAACTCATAGGGACCTGTTCCATGCCTTGAGAATGTGTTAAGAGTTTGTCACTGCTCAGAAAAAAGACTTTAGTTTAGAGAGGCTGAGGGCTTGAGTAGAATCTGATGGAGCATGGGGAGGTGACAGGAGACATAAAGTGTTCTGGGACAAAGGACTGCTGTATACACAGGACATAAGGACAAAGGGAGGGGTGATGGGAAGGCAGCTTGTCAATCCCCAAGGGTACCATGAGTGGTTCCTCAAGACTGGTTACCATATTCCCATGTCTGGACATCTGGGAATTGCTCACACTATGTAACAATTGACTCAGAATATCTATTGACCCAACTTCACCCAGCAAGTGAAGGAATATTGCAGGTTTTGTTACTGGTGCTAAGAAATTGGGAAGGTGGGCAGTAAAACCCAAGCTGTCCTAATTCCCTTGCCCATAGAGTAGGAATGGATATTTTGGGGTCTTTGAATACCCTCAGCTCCTCTGGGAAGAGGTTTATCCTAACAGTGGTGGATTATGCCACCTGGTACCCAGAGGAAGTCACCCTATCCTTTCTGAGGACAGACAAAGTGGAAGATGCCTTACTAGAGATATTCTCCCATGTTGGGTTCACACAGGAGGTTATCACTGATCAAGGGGGTTCTTTATGTTAGACCTGATTAAATGTTTGTGGGAGAAGTGTGGGGTGGTGCAGAGACATGACACCTCATCACCTGTAAGTCATTGGGCTTATGGAAAGGTTTAATGTTACCATTAGATTGATGTTCCAAGTGTTTCTTGAACAGCATGGGAGGGATTGGGAGAGATAGTTCCCCACCTATTGTTCACATATAGGGAGGTGCCCCAAGAGTTGAATGGGTTTCCCCTCCTTCAAACTCTTATATGGATGCAGGGTGTGAGGGCCCCTAGACTTGATCCAGGAGGACTGGAAAGGTAAGCACACCAGCCAGGGAACTCCCATAGTGGATTATGTTCTTATGTTTAGGGAAAAGCTGACGGAACTTATGGGAACAGCCCAGAGCAACCTGTCAGCTGCCCAGTGAAAGCAAAAGATATACTTCTGCAGAGCCAGAGCTTACTCATACACCATGGGTCAAGCGGTCATGGTCCTAATCCCAATCCAGAAGGACAAGCTGCAGGCCGAGTGAGCAGGACTGTACAAAGTAGTCAACAGGTGAAGGATGTAAATTGTACTGTGGAACTGCCTGATAAGAGACATACCCAAAAGATGTACCATGTCAACATGATGAAGTCAAATGCAAATAAAGCTGACCTGGTCTTTGCATTGTGTGGTCTTGGACAGGGGATGGATGAAGCAGACCCTTTTCTGAACTTGCTGGAAGAAGGTATGCAGTAGTCCTCTATGGAGGCAGTCAAACTGTCACTCCAGTTGACACCCCGGAACAGACCCAGGACATAAGGGAGGTTTTTGCAGACTTTGTCCCTTTGTTTAATGCCATGCCTGGACCAACCCTGTTAGCTACACACAATGTAGATACTGAGACACAAGCGCCCATACAGTGGAGAGCATATGAGGTGTCAGAGGCTGTCCAAAAGGAAATTAGGAGGGAGGTGGAGGAACTGCTGTATTTGGGGGTAATCCAGAAATCTGACAGCCCCTGGACCTCACCCATAGTCCTCGTTCCCAAGCTGGATGGATCTATTCATTTTTGTGTGGACTGTCGTGTGCTCAGTGAAGTCATTAAGTCTGATGCCCACCCAATGCCATAGATGGAAGAACTACTAGACACTGGACAAGTCGTAGGGGCAACCTATCTTACCACCATTGACCTGATGAAAGGGTATTGGCAGGTGGAGTTAGCTGCCAGAAATAGGGAAAGCTCAGCCTTCATCACTCTGATAGGGTTATTTGAGTTCAAGATAATGCCTTTTGGAATGAATAATGCCCTTGCCACCTTCCAAAGGTTGATAAACAAAGTGTTACATGGTACTGAACAGTATGCTGTGGTGTACCTGGACGATATTGCCATTTTCAGTGCCAGCTGGAAGAAACACCGGTCCCACCTTAAGGAAGTGTTGGGCAGGATACAGAGGGCCAGGTTCACTCTGAAAGCTGAAAAGTGCCAGGTGGCCATGGCTGAAGTGGCATACCCAGGACATGTAGTAGGGCAGGGACAACTCCATCCTAATCAAGCTAAGATTGAGGCAATAGAGGCATGGCCCAGACCTGAAACACAGAAACAGGTCTAGAGCTTTCTAGAAACTGCAGGGTACTATCAAAAATTTGTATCAAACTTCAGTGCCCTGGCAGCTCCCCTAAATGACCTGCCAAAGAAAAGAATGCCTAAAAAGATAAACTGGGAGCGAGCCTTTACATGGCTAAAGTATGCACTGTGTGGTGCTCCTGTGTTAGCCAGTCCAGACTACAGTAACCCATTTGTAGTCCAGACAGATGCCTCAGATGTGGGTATTGGGGCAGTACTTAGAAAGACTTCTAACCAAGGGAAAGATCATCCAAAAATGTGCCTCAGTAAGAAATTAATTCCCAGGGAACAGGCTTATTCTACAGTGGAGAAGGAGTACCTTGTAATGGTGTGGGCACTGAATAAATAAGAGCCATACCTGTACATGAGACACTTTGAGGTACAGATGAATCATAACCCCCTGGTTTGGCTGACACAAATGGGTGAGACGAATGGTAGGTTTGTAAGATGGAGCCTTGCATTACAGGGATACAATATGGCCATTACTCACAGGGCCAGATTGGCAAACGCAAATGTAGATGGTATGTCCCAACAATTAGAGCAGTGAATTGAATTTGGGGATTTCATCCCATGCCTAGGAACAGATGACACCAAATCCAGTCTGAGAGGGAGGAGTGTACCGGGAATCACCGTCTGCCAGTCATTTGTATATCATTTTGTTATAAATATATGTTTTTGAATTTCTGCTTATGAAACATGGCAAGGACAAAAGACCCATGGAAAAACATGGTTGTTTAAAGGGGTTTGACATCTGACCTAAAGGCCCTTGCTTGCTGGGAACAGCTTACTGTAATAAAACTGACACATAGCTGAAAAACATCCTGTGACTGTTATAAAATCCTTGTTCTCGGAAAATCAAGTCTTTGGTCACTGGATGCTGCTGCGAATGCTGCATTTTATGATGTACCAAAGGGGAAACTGTTCTTTTGGCTGAGCTATGTCAAGTTTTAACCTGCTATGTAAGAAAGCTCATCATGATGGTTTGCTAAAGATCAAAGGGGGAATAGTGTTATAAACTATGCTTTGATGAGGAAATAGACTGGCTTGTTTATAATTAAAATATTGCTATCTTTGAGGTTTTCAATCACGTAGTCAGCTGAGACATTTGGTTATGCATTGGCCCTGTTACAAATTAATTACAGGGCTAAGAGTGACCTCATGCTGTGGCATCACTAGGAGAGTGGGACTTCATCCTTGATATTGGTGGTGCCTGCTGAAAGGACTGACATTTTCTGTTCTGGACTTCTAAGGGACACATCTAGCAATGTGGGTAACAGCTCAAATCCTATGTCAAATGAAAACTGAGTTAAAACTAGTAAAATTCAATTGAAAGGTGCTTTGTATTGTAATTTATCTTTTGTTTCTGACTGTAATTATGTATATATGTTCTGTTTTATGTACCGTATTTATGTACTGTTTTTAATTTTAGTAAATGTTTTGTTTTCCTTAAGTCTGCCTGAGACATTTTTTTTTTCATTTTGAGTGTGAATGGTGGAACAGTATTAATAATTCTGATATAATTGTTAAAGAGCTTGGAGTGTCACCAAATGCAGCCACGCTAACATGGGTCTGTGTAAAGATACAGCAAAGTAAAAAAAAAATACCAGTGTCTCAACTGAGTAGGAAGGGGGTTGTGATCCAGGTTGGTTGTATGCTTGCTGAGTCAAGTATATTGTGATGCCTTCACTGAAAAGAGTGTGATATTTCAATATGTTACCTGGGTGTGCTAGCTAAAAAGGCTTCATAATTGACCCCAGGACTCAAGACTGGTAGTTGCTTAGACCCAAAACAAACAGGAAGGTGTCCCCATTTGTCCCCTGATCACAAATCACACTTAAAGCTTAGGCACTGTGGTAGCTGAGGGCCTGACCACAGGAGTGGATTTGTGAAAGCATGCACTGATTTTTGTATAGTAACTAGTTTGCATGGAGTAATTTTCTTGTTTTTATGTCATGCTGTTTTCTCCTGCATTACAATATCTGGTTTTCTCGCTTCCACTTTCTTGGCAGTTGGTACTGGGTGATCCCATGTGATCAGTACTTCTATGTTTCTATGTTTCATTCTCTGTGATTCTTTGTGGTTCATCTTTCCAGTGTGTCTCTGCTACCTGTACATTGTAGTGTTTGCATAGTTTCCAGTGGATCAGTCTTGCTACATTGTTGTGTCTTTCAGTATAAAGGCCTTCTGCCATGAGTGTTTCACATCCAGCCACAAGTTGTGCAACTGTTTCTAATTCTGTACAACAGAACCTGTACCTGTCTTTTTTTTTCCAGTGGATGTCAGAAACTGTCTAGAGCACAGTCCATTATCATTGGCTGCCATTATCAATCTCTTATCTCATGGTTTAAATGCACCTCTTTTTAACCACTCATGCATCAGTTCTTGATCGACCTGTGGTTGTTCCAACAGATCCCTGTATTTTCTTATGTAATTATGGGTTTCCAGTTGTCCTTTCTTCTCTTTTGATCTTTATATTCTTTTTCTCTGTTTCTTTTAACTTTCTATTGCTGGTTGTTCCTTGATGACTTAACATAAATCTATTTTATTCTCCTAAAGGCATCTCCTAATTTGATGATGGAAGTCAGGCTCATTTTCTTCATGATGTAGTATCTTGACTATGTTTGAGTCCAAGGATGTCTAGTTGTATGCATGCAGCCCTACTATTGTGGACATGTATGTGTAATCAATTTTGAGGGGGGCCATGTCTCTCTCAGATCATATCATATATAATCTTGGCATGCACTGGTTTTTGTATATTAATTAGCAGGCATGGGGTGGTTTTCTAGTTTTTATATCTAGCTGGTTCAACACTTTCTGTGACCAGCCTATTACATCAAAGCTATATGATAGCACAGGAAGGGTGAATTGGTTTATAGTTTGCACTTTGTTTTGTGATGTCAAAAAAGTTTTCAATATATGCTTTAGTCTTTTAAAATGTAACTTTGAGAGGAAATTCACTGATGTCTTATTAGGTTACCCTTTTGACCAAAACACTTGTCGCATTCAGTAAATGTATATGATCTCAATCCAGACTGAATTTGCCAATGCATTATCAGGTGACTCTTCTGGTAAAAACTCTTGTCACATTCATGCAGTGTCAGTGGCTCAGCAGGTAGTACACTCACTTCTGAGGCCAGGAGATCAGAAGGCTGTGGGTTCTATTCCACCAGACACTTAGGTTAAATCCTAAAACTAACATGGTAGTGCAGCATGAAGGGGGTGCTGAACTGCCAAGGTGTCATCTTTCATATGAGACATTAAACTGAGGTCCCATCTGCCTGGTCAAGTGGTAGTTCAGGTGGATGTTAAATATCCCATGACACTTCTGAAAGGAGTAGGGAAATGTCTTATTTGAAACACCCAAATATATACAAAATTGTATTGAATCATACATAACCATAATGAAAGAAAATCTAAAGCATAAATAAGTATTGTATTATACATTAACTTCAAACATATGCAGTGCATTTTTATATCAATCCCTCCACCCCCTCCCTACTAAAAAAGTGGGGGGAAATATTTTTGTTTTTGTGTATTCAAAACTCAAAACAAAATGTACAAAATCATATTACTTCATACCAAATCATAATTAAAAAAAATCCCAAACCCAAAGAAGTATTACATCATACAGGAACTTCAAACATAAGTAATTCATAGTTATACAAAAACCACCCTCCCTTCCCACTAAAAGAGTAGGGGAATTTTTTTTTCAAACTTCAAAGTATTATAATACAATACAAATATAACAGAAAGCCAACCATAAAAACAAGGTAAGCATTTAAAGGATACCACCCCTTTCTGTAAATCTTAAAACCTAGGGCCAGATATCTGTGGCACAAGCATTTATGCATTAGGGTTGCGCCTGTGCAAGTCCAAACTTGCTCCATTCTGCGATATTCAGCAGGAGGCAGTTGCGCCACAGAAAACATGCTGAGCAACAGCGCAATGCAAATGAATGCATGCTCAACTGGAGGGGGAGGAATCATGTATAAACTGCACAGAACGATATTCAGCCGGGCTGTGCAGAGTTGTGCAGGCACAACCCCCAACCTGCGCCTGCAGGACGTTGAGCCAAAAAAAAAAAGGCTTAAGTTGAGGGCCACCCACAGGTGAGCTGCTGTACTGCAGGGCACAACACAGCAGCTTCCACCCGTGGCTGGCCCTCAACCCAGTCCCTGTGCCCCCAGCCCAATCGCTGGGCATAGTGTCCCCCACCAGCCCGACGGGGCATCAATGTGGCACCCCTCCCCTACATATCCCTGGTGGTCCAGTGGACCGAACTGCCCGATCGCTGGCGTGTGTTTTAAACCCTTCCGTTTATATTCCTGGGTCCAGTGGAATCGAATTGCTCAACGCTGGTGGTGTGTTTAAACCTCCCGCTCATATTCCCTGGTGGTCCAGTGACTGAATTGCCCGATCGCGGGTGTATCTTTGCATTCTCAACATAGCCCTGGTGGCTGACCTCACCCTACCCACCCATGAAGCCCCACCACCCCTGCTCCCCCGCAGCTGGCGGGCGGCAGCATCTCACTCGGCTTGCCGCCTCACCGCCGACGAGTCTGGTCGACAGACGGCTTCATTGCGCAGAGCCAAGAGCCAGCGGGCGCAGCCCATACTATACATGACAGTCCAGACGTGGAATGATCCATCTACAAAACTGATCTGTCATACGGTACGGGCTGCAATTCCTACTGGCTCCTTGCCTGCACCAATGGGCGGCAGCCACTACCGGTTGTCAGTCGGCAGAGCGGCGGGCGGCAGGCGGGTGGATGCTGTCGCTCGCCGCCGCCGGGGAGCGGGTGGTGGGGCTTCGGTGGGTAGGGTGGGGCAACAGCCACCAGGGCTATGTTCGGGGTGTTTTAAGATACTGCCCGCGATCGGGCATCCGTCCACTGGACCACCAGGGAATATGAACGGAGGGGGGTTAAAGATACTGCCCGCGATCGGGCAATTCGATCCACTGACCACCAGGAATATGAATGGGGGTGTTTTTAAACATACCACCAGCGATCGGGCATTTCTGGTCCACTGACCACCAGGGAATATGAAGGGGGAGCCACATTGATGCCCGGATTGGGCTGGTGGGGGGACACTATGCCCACGATCGGCTGCTGTGATGCCGGTCCTCGACGGCTGCTGGTTCAGCAGGGGCCAGCGCAAGTCCTCGGGGATCGGACACTTAGATGCTAATGGCATGCAATGGGGCGAGTAATGAAATGCAAATGGCCCCTGCACCTTGCATGTATTATAGCCCCATTTGCATGTCACCTTTGAATATTGTGGATTTGGCGATGATAGATTGGTATTTGCGCCACCGCAGTTGATCTGCTCCACTCTGTCAACTTGGCGCTTGCACAAGTTTGTTGTGGTTGAGAGATATTCAAAGGAGTTGCTCAATAATGCAACTCCTTTGAATATCGCCCAGGACACACCCCTGCGCATCTATTTTGCACAGCGCAAGGACTTGCGCCTTTCAATGGTGCAGTTTGAATATCCAGCCCCTAGTCTAAATCACAATATAAAACAAAACCCCTTATATTAAAAATGAGTATAACTTCCTACACTTCATAAAATAAATAATAATGAACCCCCTCAAAAAAGTTCATACATTATAATAAAAAAAAAATATTCAAACATATTTTTTCCTCACAAACCCCTCTTTCTCCCACCTTTCACAGTAGGGGGGATATTATATTCCAGTTTCTGGAAAAAAAATTAAATAAAACAGCAGATGAAGGAAATATTTAGACCCACAGTATCCTATATAATCAAAGCAAAAAAATGTAACCCATATCAAACCACATTATCCTATCCCGCCAACTCGTACACAGATTTATAGGTAATCTCTGTCTTTTATCCTTTCAAATTTGTATGATTCTATCCTGTAAAGCTCAAAAAAGTTGTTCTGGTGTCACATTTATCTTCCATAGAGACCACTGGCATCTACTATACCTGATTTTAAATTTTATACAACACAAGATTAAACATAAAGCATCTGTGTTGTAACCTTGCCTTGCCCTTAGTAATATACCTAAAAACAAAATATCTGGGGTTATCATTGTTAAAGAGGACATATGCCAGTGTTTGTACACATAATTCCAAAATTGCAGAACATAGGGACATTCACAGTACAAATGCTCCATTGTTTCTATTTGTTTTGTACACAATTGTGTTTTTGGACACATTCTTTCCTCTTTATTCTTCAAATTCCCCTTTAAGTTTAGTTTCATGTGGACACACAACCAACGAGTAGCCAACATATATACAGGTGTTCTACATTGTGTTCAAATGTTTTCAATATAGGAGATTTGGTCTGGTGACTTCTCTTGAAATTTAGGTTGATCTAAAAAGAATGAGGCCAGAATTTGTTAACATAGTACTTTACATGGGAAAGAAAGACAGATTTCTGTAACTTCCAAAGCTTCACGTTTCCAAAACACTGCTGCATATATGTGGCTAACCCTTGTAATGATTTTTGCTTAGGGATTGCTTTTTCCTTATCCCATGTGTGTAACCAAGAGCCTACTTGATCCCAGAACCAACTACTCCAAATCTTCTCTATATTTTGTAATAGAGGTCTAATATTTTTTGAAAAAGAAATATACAAAAGAAAAAAAAAGCACTAGGTGGACGATCCCAAGACCTCTTTTTTAAATTGGTAAATATGTAATACCCATTTTTACTGGACTGAGGTGACTTCCCCACACCCCCTGAAAAAACACACTGTACAGTTGAGTTTCTGATGTTTAGGGATCATATAAACTGTGCTAAGATAAAGAAACATGCTAACTATAAAAGTTTTAATCATGTAGACTCTTTTTTTTATAAGAACCATTTATTCCATCTGGTGACCGTCCATGGTGCTTCAAGTAAAAGAATGACCCAATTAAAGAACCCCATATCAGCATCACCAAAATACATTCCTAAAATTGTACATGGGGAGGTAGATAAAGGTACCCCTAAAGGTGTTTCTACTCCTGAATACGAGTTGTCTATTGGTAAATACTTAATTTTGGGGGGAAATTTATCTGTGAGCATGTCCCTCAAGTGACGTCATTAAACACCGCTTCTAGTACTACACCAGAGGGCAGGTCTGCTAAAATAAAACACAAATCATCAGCATTGGCAATGTATTTTACTTCTTCTGTGTCACTAAAAAGAGACAGACCCATGATATTTTGCTGTAAAGACACTTTCCGTAGCAAAGGTTCTATTGATGGGATATACAGAACAGGGCTAAGAGGACACCCTTGTCCACACCTCATTATTATACATGATTTCCCTACATATCTATGAATTGATGGAGCTGTAAATCAGTATCATAATAAGTTTTTAACCATTCTATAAACATGCTAGGGAACTTAATTTTTTATAAACAGGCCCAGAGATTGGAAAGTGATACTGTGTTGAACGCTTTAGTTTGGTCCAAGCTAAGCAAGAAACCTGATAATTCCCCAATATTACCTCTTTCCATGACCACCCTCAGTAATACTAACCCATCTGTGATCTGTTTACCTGAGACCGAACAAAACTGAGTGGGAGAAATAATATCTGGAAGAACTGTAGTAATCCTGCTGCTAAGTGTTTTGGTATTTTAATATCAGAATTCAGTAAGGTAATGGATCTCCAATTCTGTAACAACTCCCTATCTCCTAGAAACATAGACTTTGATGGCAGATAAGGACCACTTGGTCCACCCAGTCTGCCCATTTCCCCACCTACTGGATAAGCTGCAGAGTCTAGTTAACCAATAGCCTACTTCCTGCAACTCCCCACTATAATTGCCTTATGTCTGTCCCATACATGTTTGAATTCCCCTTAAACCCAACAACCTCCCTAAGAACGTGTTTCCATGCATCTACCACTCTCTCCGTGAACAAAAATCTTCTCACATTACCCCTGAGCCATCCCTCCTCCATCTTTGAATTGTGCCCTCTTGTTCTTACACATTTCTTTTTCTGAAAGATGCTACCCTCCTAGACTTTTTTGATTCCCTTGAGGTACTTGAAAGTTTCTATCATGTCCCCCTGTCCCTCCTTTCATCAAGTGTATACATATTAATTCTCTCAGTCTCTCTTCATATGGTTTCTGATGCAGACCCTGCACCATTTTAGTTGCCCTCCTCTGGACTGCTTCTATTCTAGACCTTATGTAGATGAGGTCTCCAAAACTGCACACAGTACTTCACATGGGGTCTCACCAACTGTCTGTATAGAGGGATAACTACTTTCTTTTTTCTATTTGTGATGCCCCATCCTATGCATCCCAGTATCCCCCTGGCTCTCCTTATTGACTTCTCACATTGCTTACCCACCTTTAGGTCATCCGATATGACTACACCCAGGTCTCTTTCCATTTTTGTCATTGTTAGTATCTCCCCTGCTATTGTGTACTCTTCTCCTGGGTTTTTGTGTCCCAGGTGCATTACTTTGCACTTCTTTGCATTGAATCTAAGTTGCAATATGTCTGACCATTCCTCTAACCTTGCCATGTCCCTTCTCATCCTTTCCACCCCCCCCCCTTGTGCAGCAACTCTGTACAGATCTTTGTGTCATCTGCAAAGAGGCATACCTTTCACTCCAGACCCTCTGCAATGTCACCTATAAAGATGTTAAAGAGGACTGGACCCAGTACTGAGTCCTGAGGTACTCCACTAGTAACCCCCCTTTCTTCAGAATGTGTTCCATTCACTATTACCTTCTATGTCCTGTTGTGCAGCCAGTCTGCTGCCCATGCTACCAACCTGAGACCCACTCCCAGGCTAGCTAACTTGATTATTAATCTTTTGTGCAGGACTGTGTCAAATGCCTTGCTAAAGTCTAGGTAGACCATATCCACAGCCCCTCCCTGGTCTATTACTTTGATCACCCAGTCAAAGAAATCAATTTGATTTGTCTGACATGACCTTTCTGCTGTAGATCCATGCTGCTTTGGGTCCTGAGCCCCACTGGCCTCTAGGTATTCAACAATTCTTTCTTTCAGAAGTGATGTCATCATTTTCCCTACCACTGAGGTCAAACTTACAGGTCTGTAGTTTCCTGCTTCTGCCTTGCTCCCACTTTTGTGAAGTGGAATCACATCTGCCTTCCTCCAGTCCTCAGGTACCACCTTATCCTCCCATGATTTGTTAAAAAGTGTGGTCAGTGGTGTCACTAGGTCCTCCCTTAGTTCTTTTAGGATTCTGGGGTGAATCCTGTCAGGCCCCACTGCTTTGTTCACCTTGAGTTTTAGGAGTTCTTTCAGGACTCTTTCTTTTGTAAATGGACTCATGTCAACCCCCTGTCCAGAGTGCTTCTATTCTCTGGTTTAGGTAACTCTTCCTCATCTTCTTTTGTGAATACTGAGCAAAAGTATTCATTCAGTATCTCTGCCTTTTCACTTTCTCCCTCTGCCCTCCTCCCCTCTCCTTTATTAATCTTCACTATCCTTCCCTGAACCTTTCTATGCTCCCTAATGTACCTATAAAAGGTTTTATCCCTCTTCTTAACATAGAAACATAGAATTTGACGGCAGATAAGGACCACTTGGCCCACCCAGTCTGCCCATTTCCCTAACTACAGGATAAGCTGCAGATCCTAGTTAACCAGCAGCCTACTTCTTCCTACCCCCACCCCCTAGAATTGCCTTATGACTGACCCATGCATGCTTGAATTCCACCACTGATTTTGACTCCACAACCTCCATCAGAAGGCTGTTTCATGCATCCAAAACCCTCTCTGTGAAAAAATACTTCCTTAAATTACCTCTAAGCCGCCCCCTCTATCTTCAAATTGTGCCCTCTTGTTCTTGCACACCTCTTTTTTTGAAAGATGCTACCCTCTTGGACTTTGTTGATTCCCTTGAGGTACTTGAACATTTCTATCATGTCCCCCCCTCTCTCCTTTCCTCGAGGCTATACATACTAAGCTCCTTTCATCTCTCTTCATATGTCTTTCGGTGCAGACCCTGCACCATTTTAGTTGCCCTCCTCTGGACAGCTTCCATCCTGTCTATGTCTTTGCAGAGATTGGGTCTCCAGAACTGCACACAGTACTCCAGATGGGGTCTCACCAGCTGTCTGTACAGAGGATGATAACTTCCTGTTTTCTACTGGCGATGCCTCCTCCTATGCATCCCAGTATCCCTCAGCCCTTCTTGCTGCCCTCTCACATTGCTTGCCCATCTTCAGGTCATCTGATATGACTACCCCAGGTCCCTTTCCATTTTGTTGTTGTTAGTATCTCACCCCATTGTGTACTCTTCCCTGGTTTTGTTTCCAGGTGCATTACCTGCACTTCTTAGCATTGAATCTAAGCTGCCATACATCTGACCATTCCTCTAACTTGCAAGTCCCTTCTCATCCTTTCCACCCCACCTGTGCATCAACTCTGTTGCAGATCTTTGTGTCATCTGCAAAGAGACATACTTTTCTTCCAGTCCTTCTGCAATGTCGCTATGAAGACATTGAAGAGGACCGGTCCTAATACTGAACCCCTGCGTACCCCACTAGTAACCCTCCTTCTTCTGAGTGGACTCATTTACTATTACTCTGTGTCCTATTCTCCAGCCAATTCTTAACCCAGGCTGTCATCTTGGGACCCACTCCCAGGCTGGCTAACTTGCATATTAATCTTTTGTGTGGACTGTGTCAAATGCCTTGGTAAAGTCTAGGTAGGCCATGTCCACAGCCCCTCCCTGATCTACTACTTTGGTCACCCAGTCAAAGAAATCTATCAGATTCATCTGGCATGACCTTCCTGCTATGAATCCATGCTGCCTAGGGTCCTGTGCCCCTCTGGCCTCTAGATACTTGACAATTCTTTCCTTCAGAAGTGATTCCATCATTTTCCGTATCACTGAGGTTAAACTAACAGGTCTGTAGTTTCCTGCTTCTGCCTTGCTCCCACTTTTATGAAGGGCAATCACATCTGCCCTCCTCCAGTCCTCTGGTACCACCCCATCCTCCCATGATTTGTTAAAAAGGGTAGTCAGTGGTGTCACTAGTTCTACCCTTAGTTCTTTTAGAATTATGGGATGAATCCCATCAGGCCCCATTGCTTTGTCCACTTTCAGTTTTAAGAGTTCTTTCAGAACCCTTTCTTCTGTAAATGAGCTGGTATCAACTTCTGTATCCAGAGTGTTTCTACTGTTTGTTTTAGATACCTCCCCTCTTCATTTGTAAATACTGAGCAAAATATTTGTTTAGTATCTCTGCCTTTTCTCAGTCTCCCTCTGCCCACCCTCCCTCCCTTTATTAAGCTTACTATCCCTCCCTTGGTCTTTCTTCGCTCCTGATGTACCTATAAAAGGTTTTATCCCCTTCTTAACTGAGTTGGATATCTTTTCCTCGGTTTGGGCCTTTGCTGTTCTGACTGCCTTCCCAGCCTTCTTTTGCTTTAACTGATACAGTTTTCTGTCCTGCTCCTTCTGCGATTCCTTGTACTTCCTGAATGCTTTCTTTTTCTCTTGAACCTTCACTGCCACTTCCTTTGAGAACCATAATGGTTTCTTACATTGTTTTGTTTTGTTTATTTGCTTCACACAAAGGCTCATTACCTCTGTGATGGCAATTTTTATTATTCCCCATTGTTCTTTCACCCCTCCTTCCTGCCCATTTGCTAGTGCATTCCTTAGGCACTCACCCATTTTGGCAAAGTCAGCCCTCCTAAAGTCCAGTACTTTTGTCTTTGCATGGCTTGACTCTATTGCTGTGTTTATTGTGAACCATACTGTTCAATGGTCGCTAGTTCCCAGATGGCTACCCACTTCTACATCTGTGATCCTCTCTCCATCTCCATTTGAGAGAATCAAGTCTAATATTGCTCCCTCTAGAGTGGGCTCCAGTACTAGTTGTCTAAGGCATGTCCCCTGTTGGGCATCTAGAATAACTGCACTCTTCGAAGTGGCAGCTGCAACTGCACTCCAGTTAACATCTGGCATGTTCAGATCACCCATCAGCAATATCTCCCCTTTTTCTGCCATTCTAAGTATACTTTCTATCATTTCCTTGTCCATTTCCTCCCCCTGAGAAGGGGGTCTGTATACAACCCCTGTGCAGATTATGGTGCCGTTGCCTGTCTCCAAATTTACCCACAGTGCTTCTTCTCCTCCCTGTTTACCCTTTTGTTCTGTTGCTTTTATTCCTTCTCTTATGTAAAGAGCTATTCCTCCTCCTATTTTACCCTCCCAGTCCCTTCTGTAGATAGTGTATCCTGGTATGTTTATGTTCCAGTCATGGTTTTGTGTGTACCATGTTTCTGTGACTGCCATTATATCCAGATGTTCCTCCTCCATCAAGGCCACTAATTCAGGAAGCTTGTTACCCAGCCTATGGGCATTGGTACTCATTGCTCTCCATTTTTTGATGGCTTTACCTTCTGCTGCAGCATCCCCCACTGACCAGTCTACCTCGGTCTTTTTCTCATTTAGCACCATGTTTTGTAGGGAGAGGCTGGGATTTTCCTGCTGCTTGTCAGTGCCTCCCCCTTTGAATAGTTTAAAAGCTTGTCAATGAAGCATTTAAACTGATTGCTCAAAAGCAACTGAGTTGGCTATTTTTTCCTCAGTTTGGGCCTTTCCTATTCTGACTGCCATCCCCACTTCTTTCTGCTTTAATTGGTATAGTTCCCTGTCATGCTCCTTCTGTGATTCCTTATACTTTTTGAATGCAGCCTTTTTCTCCTTAACCTTCCCTGCCACCTCTTTTGAGAACCATAGTGGTTTTTAACTCCACTTTGTTTTCTTTATTTGTTTCATCCAAAAGCTTATTTCCTCTATGATGGTAGTTTTGATTTTTTCTCCATTGTTCTTCCACCCCTCCTTTTTAGCCATTTGCTAGTGCATTCCTCAGGTATTCACCCATTTTGCCAAAGTCAGCCTTTCTAAAGTCCAGTATCCTTGTTTTTGTATGGCTTGTCTCCATGGTTGTGCTTATTATGAAGCATAGAGGGCAGGCCTGCTAAAATAAAACACAATTTATGGATTAACATTATGAAACCTGTATTTACATTTTGTGATAACTTTTTTTTTAATCAGACAATCCCTAAACACTTGTGTCAAATCTAGCAATAATACCTGCCCAGTCTGAGCATACAGCTCATTTGGAATTAAATCTAGGCCTGGAGATTTACCAGAATGCAGCTGTGCTATGACATTCTGTATCTCTGTTGTTGTAATGGGAGCAGTTAGGGACCCAAAACAATGTTCCTGAATTTCTTGAAGAGTACATCCTTACAACCATTCTTGTATTCTGAGATCCTGAATACCAATATCTGTGGAAAAGGTTTTAGACATATAATTTTGAACTTCCTCCAATATGTCCATTTGTTTATTGTTAGTATCTCCCTCTGTTGTACATAATTGTTTAATCTCCTTCTGTCTCAGTTGTTGTTGACAAAAATTGTAAGGATTATTAATGCTTTTGTTAGAGTACTAAATCTTTGTTCAAATTTTAATGATTTCATTCTGTCGTATTGTATAGTTATCTTGTCCTGCTTAATTTGTACTATTTCTCCTGAGAAATGTCCTTTTCTGTGCTTTGTAAAGTATGCAGATGATTTAACTCATTTCTAAGAGCTTCATAAGAATAAGTGTTATGTTTCCCTGAAGTTTACCAATCTTTTGAAAATATTCCCTAACATCCTGCTTAGTGTCTTCCCACCATAACTGTGTAGACTCATAAAGAAAATATACATATTTTCTTGCCTCTAGGACATACTGAAAACCTGTTTGAACTTCTGGAATTTCTAACAAGGAAAGATTGACTTTCCAGACTCTGTCCCAACCCCTCTTGAAGCAGCCCACCATCCTACAGGAAACCACCTCCTCAGGTAGAGTGTTCCACTTGTCTGCCACCCTCTCTGTGAAATAATGTCTCCTGATTTCCCTCCTGAATTTTCCTCTCTCCAATCTTAGTTGGTGCCCTCTAGGATCTCTCCCCCTTCTGATCCAGAATATCTCTCCTGTATTAGCCTTGTTTATTCCCTTCAGATAGTTCTCAATCTTGTATCCCATCCCTCTCTCCACAGAATATGTGTTAAGCCTGTTCAGCCTTTCTTCATAGGAGTTCCCCTCCAAACCCTGGATCATCTTAGTCACTCTATGCTGCACACCCTCCAACAGTCTGATGTCCTTCTTCAGAGATGGGCACCAGTACTGCATGCAGTATTCCAGGAGTGGCCTGACCAGTGACCTGTGCAAGGAAAGGATCACCTCACTACTTCTAGAGGAGATCCCCCTCGCCATACAGCCCAGTATCTTGTTGCTTTTGCTGCTGCCTTCCTGCACTGAGCAGAGTTGTTCATATTCCCTGTTATAATCACCACCAGATCCTTTTCCCCCCTATGCTCCCCAACTATACCCCTCCCAGCTGACAGCTCTTCCTCTGGTTCTTAGCTCTGATGTGCAGTACATGGCATTTTTTGGCACTGAGCCCCAACTGCCATGTTTCCGACCACTCCTGTAGTTTAGCCAGGCCTCCCTGCAATCTCGTCCACCCCTTAATGCCATCCACCACAGTTGCCATCTTGGTATCATCTGCAAGCAGACTGATCTTACTCCGGGTCCCATGTGAGATATCTGCTACGAATATTCCAAACAGCACTGGTCCCAGTATTGATCCTTGTGGCACCCCACTTATTACCGCTCTTGGCGATGAGAGTTTCAACCCCACCACCACCTTTTCTGCTTACCGTTCAGCCAATTAGTGATCCATTTAACCATCTTAGTACCCAACCCTACATACTCTAGCTCCTTCCCAGCCTCCCATGCAGCATGGAACTAAAGGCCTTGCTGAAGTCCAAGTACAGGACATTCACTGCATGGCCCCTGTCCAGTTCCCTGGTCATCCAATCATAGTACTTAATCAGGTTTGTCTGGCAGGACCTGCCTGAGACAAACCTGTGTTGTTGCCTGTCCTGGAGTCCACTGTCCACTAAAACCATCACTAGACTCTCTTTAAGGACTGTCTCCATGAGCTTCCCCACAATTGATGTGAGGCTCACCGGTCTGTAGTTATCTGGATCATCCTTTGGGCCACCTATCCCTCTGAATGGTTGCAATTCCTTGTTTGCGTTTTATTAGTTTCTATCCACTTGTGTTGTGTGCAATTTTTTCAACCTTTCTTTTTGATATGTTTTAATAAATATCAGTTTCAATTAAATCCATCAGGACTTCTCTCATGTTTTCCTCTTCTTGATTGTGGGTTGTTCCTGTATTTGGCAGTTCCTGCTCTTTCACTCTCTGTATGGACTGAATTGGGATGTTGGTTGTTTTACTGAAACCCAGTGCTTGGTGTTCACTTCGCTGAATGTCTTTGGTGAGTATGCCTTGATATGTTTCTTGTGACTGTGTTTGTTGTGCAATTGTTTGCTGTAGTTTAGTTTATTTGTTTAGCAAAAAGCCATTACAAAAGACATATATCATACATATGACAAACAAACATAATACAAAACCTATCTCAATATAAATAGCATAGATCCCACATCAGTACATACACAAGGATAAAATTAGACTATGTTCTTACATCATATAGCTATCTTTTGTACTCCCCCAAATCACAGGCTATTATCTTATTCAATCATTATGGTTGGATATTTCTTAGTGACAGTATTTTCTAACCTTGGCCCATTTTGTTACTTAGACTGAAAAGACTCTATCCAGAAAGATTTGCATTTAAATGCTCTTGATGATATGTCATGTTTCTGTTCCTTATTTTAGTGATTTCAATTAAGTATACAGCAAGTTTAATCATCATATCACCATTTTCAGAGTTAAATAGTAAGTTCAGCAGGAATATTAGATGTACCAAATTATTTGCTTAAATATTTAATTTGAACACTATGAACACTATGATACCATGGGCATCTAAAAAATAACATGTTCCAAATTCTGTGGCTCAGCCATAGAACAAAAACAGTGATTTGACTGATTTATTTTTTGACTATCTCTTAGTCAGTACACTAATAGGAAAAACCTGAACTCTATAGCGTGTTAAAATATGTCTGCATTTTGGTTCTCTTACTGCAGTTAGATAATACTTAAGGGAATGCTCAATCATGTTCTTAACTAACCAGCAGGACACCCTAACCAGTTTGATCTTTGCAAGGCCGTCATTTTTTAGCATAATTTTGTATTATTTTTCAAATAGGAGATAGAAATCTATATGTTGTTCCCTCCATCTTTTTAACTGCTATAGATCAAATTTAGTTAATACAGACTACACCAAGGCAATCCAACCAGTTTGCTTATATGCAAGTAAATGATCTTTTTCCCCTAAAGCATGAAAAAGTCAAGGGTCTTTAGACTGAGATTGTAGTTTAATCCAGTATGAAAGTATTTGTTCCTGCACTAAAAGGGTAAAACTAATCTGGCCTGTGACCTGACCACAACACTCAAGGTAGCGGCTGAAATTCTTAGCAACTGTTTATATATTTTATTTAATACAGAATCTATTTTATTTGTATTTTGCAGACTCCAAACCTCCACAGCATATGCTGCTTGTGAAATAAGTTTTGCGCTAATAACCTTAATCGTAGGAGCAACAGTTTTACCACAATAGGGAGGGCTTCACATTTATCCACCACGGGCACCCTTCAGGGACCCAAGATTGTTTGGGAATGATGGTCTGCATTTAAACAAACATGGCAGTAGATTATTGGCAAAAGAGATACAACATCCGGCAGCAAACTTTTTAAACTAGGTATAGAGGGGGTAGGTGATGGCCACCAGGCTACCCAGGCAACAGGGGGTGTCCCTAATTATCCTAAAAAGGTTAATGTAACTCAGAACTGGAAATGCCTGTCCCTTAATACCAGGAGCCTCACTAAAAAATTCAATGAGCTGATGTATCTGCTTAAAATGGAACAAAATCCAGATATGTGCCATAACCGAGACCTGGTGGTCACCTGAGGATACCTGGGACCATCATATACCTGGATACAATTTATATCATACAGATAGAGTTAGTAAAAGAGGTGGAGGAGTAGCCTTGTATGTATCTGACAAAATTAAATCTGAAGTCATTGAAGTGCCCCAATTATCTGGAATAGAACATTTGTGGATTAAGGTATTTCCATCAGATCGCACTAAAATCATAATTGGGGTCATGTATAGACCACCCTTGATTTCCCCACAGAACAATGAGGTTGTTCTTAGCTTTTTGGATTCACTAGACCCAACTGAAAGAATCATTCTTTTAGGTGACTTTAATCTGCCTGGCATTAACTGGGCAAAGCAATTAGCTGGAACACCCAGTGAGTTAAAATACCTTGACTTCTTCCTATTAGCTGGCTTGGAACAACTTATTGGAAGTAGTACAAGGGGGATAATACATTCGACTTTGTGTTAAGTAATATGGGAGACACAATTAACCACTGTAGGGTAACCACCTCACTCAGCTCAAGTGACTACTGTATGATTAGCCTCGTGTTTAAGGGATTAAAAACCAGGATATTTGGCTCCACTGAAGTTCAGGACTACAATAAGAGAAATTTCAATACAATAAGGAGCAAGCTTTTGGATTGGGTGTGGCAAAAGGAGTTTGATAATAAAGTACTGAACGATAAATGGGATATCCTGGAGAATAAGATCATAGGTTTGATTAATAAGCACATATGACTCAGGAAGAAATATAATAGAATGGGTAAAATCCCTTCATTACTGTCCCCAAGAATTAGAAGAATGATTAAAAAGAAAAAAAGAGCCTATAATAAAGCCAGAAAAAGTGGGTGCGCAAATCACTGGACGGTATACAAAAAAACTATTAATGGAAACTAAAAGATTAGTTAATCAAGCAACTAGAAAACATGAGTTTAATCTGGTAACAAAAGTTAAGGATGAACAGAAATCCTTCTTTACTAACATTAACAACAAAAAGGGAGGCAGAGTTACTGTGGGGCCTATTAAAGATCAAGTTGGAGAGATTGTAGATGATAACCAGGCTAGCTATTTGCCTGATGAAATCTGATGCTTGTAAAGTCCCTGTTGTGCTAATTCTATGTAATGTAATCCTCCACTTGTATTTGCCTGTTGTTCATGTATGTACCTTGTAATGTATCTTGTAATCTCCCAGGCCGCACCTGAAAATAGGCATTTGGCTGTCTAGTGTGCTTACCCGGTTAACAAAAGCAAATAAATAAATAAATGGTGGGTCATTTTAATACCTATTTCTCTTTGGCTTTTAATGATGAAGCCAAGGTACTAGGAACCATGTGACTGATGCAGGCTATCAAATTACCCTGAACAGTGGGGCTAATGAGGACAGATTGAGGCATCTGGACAACAATAAATCTCAGGGACCACACGGCCACCATCCTAGAGTTCTTAGGGAGCTGGCAGGGGTATTGCAGAACCAATAACAGCACTATTCCAAGCATCATTGGCTAGAGGGGAGGTAGTGGAGGTCTGGCGTAGAGCATATGTCATTCCAATACTCAAAAAGGGGTCAAAACATGAGCTGAGTAATTACAGGCCTATGAGTTTGACCACTATTTGGGGAAGATGTTGTAGATCATCATTAAGGACCAAATAGAGGAACTCATGATCTTGGCAGTGGACTATGATGTTGCTCAGCATGGTTTTAGCAAAGGCTTATCATGCCCAAAAAATCTTCTGGAATTCTATGGTCATGTGAGTAAGGTACTGGATGAGGGTAGCTCTTTGGATGTTGTGTTTTTGGACTTCTCAAAAGCATTCGATAAGGTCCCCATGGGGAATTAATAGATGCCCTAATAGAACACAATTTTCCTGGGTATATCACATGCTGGGTCAATTCATGGCTGAGTGAAAGAAAGAAGAGGGTATGTTTGAGGGGTGCATATTCAGATTGGGATAAACGTGGAAAGCAGAGTCCTCCAGGGATCTGTGCTGGGGCCTTGCTTGTTTAACGAATAAATTCACTCACTGACGGGAGATGGGGAAGTTTGGGAGACCAAATATGCGGATGATGCCAGGATTGGCTCAAGCATTAATAATAGCATGGATGCACAGAAGTTACAAGATGCTCTGACTAGGATGGAAAACTGGGCTAGGGATTATAAATTGTCCTTTAACACTACTAAATGTGCGGTTATGCACTCCGGTAAAAACAACAACAAAACCGATTATATTCTAAATGTTGGGAAAGGTTATAGAAGAGAGAGATCTGGGCATTAAAGTGAATAATGATCTCAAGTTCCACCAGTACTGTAGCCAGATAATAGGGACTGCTTGTGACATACTAAATAGTATCAAGAAACATATTAAAAGTAGGAGAAGGGAGGTGATTGTGCCACTTTACAGTTCACTGCTGAAGCCACATTTTGAGTACTGTGCCCAGTTTTGGTCACCTGGGTTTAAAACTGATGAAGAGACTGGAGAGAGTTCAGAAAAGGACAACAAGGTTGGTGGCTGATGTTAGGGACAAAGACTATGAAGACAGATTGGAAGATTTGGGGATGTACACACTGGAGTACAAGCGTCTGAGAGGAGATCTATGTATGGTGTATAGATCAATTAGGGACACCAATTTAAGGGTGAAACTGGGACTTACACTTGGGTATCAGCAACATAACACTAGGATACACACATTGCAGTTGAGGGGGTAGCATTTTAAGACAATAAAAAGGAAACAGTGGTTTAGTGTTAGGATAATTCCAGTCTGGAACAATTTACCTGAAGAGGTCATTGCAAGTGTGAATATGCTGGGGTTTAAGAGAGAACTGAAAAAATATTGTGTAGCAAACAAAATCGGGAGCTACTTTAACTAGGCCATCAGCGAGCACAATGGACTAATGTCTTCCTGCTGTGAAACAACCTATGAAATCTATACAATATGTTAAATCTCTTTAAAAGTTTGGCCAAATTCTCTGTCTTTTTAACTGTTATAGCAATGTGCATATTCAATTTGGTGTTTGCTGTAATGTCATAACAAGTGGTGATAATGATGGCTGAGGTTGGGTCCCCACCTCAAATCCTTCTTTTCTTATCTGATCCAGGACTTATTTTTCAATTTGTTGCCTTTTTAAATCACTGAACTGTTTACTTTTCATTATGTTCCATTTCTCTGTAGTTATTCTTTTCTTTGTGATGTTCTCCATGTCTCTCTCGGTTAGTGTCTCAAACTGTTCAGAGTGAGTTCACTGATGTTGCATCAGGCTATCTTCTGGACAAACTCTCTCACAGGGTTAGTGCTTCCAAATGTTCAAGGACTTATAGTGCCATGATGAGAATGGACCCCATTCTTAAACCAGGGCACATTTAATTAAAATAAAAAAGCAGATTAGTACTATTTTAGTCTTTGATGTTTGTTGACAGCACTCTTCATAGTGTGTTTCACATTGGAAGCATATTTAGATGTACTTGAAAGTTATTTTTTATTAGTCTCATTGCCCCAACACTACTGGATTGATTTGTGTGTCCTTATTTCACATAAGTTTAGTTTCTGTTTGCATATCTTGGTATTTCATGATTTTGTGTCTCTGTACACAGGATACTGTAGTCACTAGGGGTGGCTATTTTGATCAGCAGTGCTACCTTTGTTCTTTTTTCTTGTACTGTATTACAATATCTAGTTTTCTTGCTTCTACTTTCTTGGCAGTTGGTTTTGTGAGATTCCATGTGATCATTATTTCTGCATTCTCTATGGTTCATATTTTCTCTCTCCTGTGAGAACACTCTAATATAGTAGCAAAACCCTTCTCACATTCATCATATTTGTATGAATCAATCAACAAAGCTTTTTGGCTATTCACAGAGGCTGACAGGCTCACCCACACCTATACACTACATTCCCTGTCATACCTCCTCTCCTTTGATGAACGACAACTCTACCAATCCTGTTTACTCACCCAAAACATTCTCTCAAGGTTGACCCCCCTGGTCTGTCTAAGATAACCACCACCTCCCTTCTGACTGTCTCCACCCTTAGCTCCACCAAAACCACACTATTAGTACCTTGGTTCAGGACGTCCCTTGCTCAGAGGTCTTTCCATTATAGAGCCCCCACTTGGTTCACCACCCTCCACCCTAGCATCACATCTGAACAAATAATTGTACTGTTTAAAGCACTCCTCCATAGCTACCTGGTTAACATCTGTAACTGTAGCTGCACCTAACACAACCCATTGCGGGTTGTGTCTCCGTCATAGTGACCTCTATTGCCCACATTATGTATTTATTTTTATTTATATTCTAGGATTACAACACCTTTGAGCCATGGCTCTTTTACAAAGCTTCCACGTCAACTTGGGAAACAATATAAACATAACAGGCTTTGAAATAGGCAATTCAAGTGGTTGACTACAATACATTTGAGGGGGAAGAAGGTACAAGAACAAGAAATATATATGAACAATGCAGTTCAGGGGATTGAACAATGCAGTACAAGGAATTCTAAGCAGTCTGAGGCAGCTTGAAAACAGCCAGAAGAGGTACCAGGGCAGGGTAAGGGTTAACAGAGAAGGTTGAGGGATTGAGGAGACACTAGAAAACAGAGGAGCAGCCGAGGGCAGTGACATGTTTAAAGTGCTAAAGCAAGGAAGAGAAAGGAGGTAGAGGGTAGCGCAAAGGTGTAATGGAGAGAGAGAAGTAAGTGCAAGAGGGGATAGCAGATGAGGAGTAACACTCACAGGAGTTGGAGGCAGAGAGGCTGAGGTGAAGGCTGGTTTTGAACTGACCAAGCCTTTGCAGTGAGGTGATGTCTTTGTTGAGCCCATTAAACCAGGAGGGTGCACAGTGTGCAAACGACCTTTGTCCCTGCACGGTGCGGCACCAGGATATGTGCAGAATTTGATTTTCAGAATCCCTGGTGTGGCTGTGGATGCATGCTGCACATAGGAGTGCTTGGATTCAATGCAAAGAAGTGCAAAGCAATGCACCTGGGAAACAAAAACCCAGGGGAAGATTACACAATATGGGGAGGAGGTAGTAACAACAAAAATGGAAAGGGACCTGGGGGGGTAATCATATCAGATGACCTTAAGGTTGGCATGCAATGTGAGAAGGCAGTAGGGAGGGCTGAGGGATACTGGGATGTATAGGGAGAGGTATCACCAGCAGAAAACAGGAAGTTGTTATCCCCCTGTACAGACAGTTGGTGAGACCCCATCTGTAGTACTGTGTCCAGTTATGGAGACCCCATCTCCACAAGGACATAGACAAGATGGAGGCAGCTCAGAGGAGGGTAAACTAAAATGGTGCAGGGTCTGCAAGAGAAGCCATATGAGAAGAGATTAAAGGAGCTTAATATGTATACTCTTGAGGAAAGGGGGGGACATGATAGAAACATTTAAGTACCTCAGTGGAATCAACAAAGTCCAAGAGGGTAGCATCTTTCAGAAAAAGAGATGTGCAAGAACCAGGGGAGACAATTTGAAGATATAGAGGGGATGGCTCAGGGGCAATGTGACAAAGTATTTTTTCACAGAGAGGGTGGCGGATGCATGGAACAGCCTTCCTGAGGAGGTTGTAGGGTCTAAAACTGTGGGAGAATTCAAGAATGCATGGAACAGACATAAGGCAATTTTAGTGGGGGTAGGAAGAAATAGGCTGTTGGTTAAATAGGATCTGCAGCTTATCCTCTAGGTAGGGAAATGGGCAGACTAGGTGGGTCAAGTGGTCCTTATCTGCTGTCAAAGTCTATGTTTCTATGGACTACTGGGGGTGCAAGGCCTAATGTGATCTTCTTGGCCATTAAGCAGGTATGGAACTTAATACAGCTGGATAGTTGGAGCCAAACAGTTTGAGCATACAGTGCACATGTGTGGGTGAGACGGTGGGATCCAGTAATGAGATGGCAGGCTTTGTTTAGGGCCAAGGATAGGCTCCTAATGACTATGTCAGTAGCAGAGCCATAGATAACCAGCCCATAATCAAATAGAGAGACCACAGAGCTCTGTACAGCAATCCTTAAGGTATCTGTGTGCCTGTAGAGAAGGCCAGTGTGCTTGTTAACAGCTTTGGCAACAGTGCCATTGTGGATGCCATAGGTCAGGTGGCTGTCAAGAGTGATGCCAAAATATTTAAAGGAGTGTACTTGGTCTAGGACAGCACCATGGCAGTTTGCAACTGAGATAGGTTGAAACCTATGCTTGTTACGGGAACCACAGAAAAGCATCACCTTTGTTTTCTTGTAGTTGAGCACCAGCTTTTGTCTGTTAAACCATTTTTCAATGGAGGTGAAACCCATCTGGAGCTTTTCTTGGAGTAGCAGGGAGTCACGGTGAGAGGCTTGAATTAATGCATAATCCACGTATAGCAGGATTTGTTCAGGACAGGATTGTGGAAGATAGTTCAAAAAAGGCAGAAAAGGAGTGTCCCAAGAATGGATCCCTGCAGAACTCCTGAGCAGATGGGTCTAGCCTCAGAGAGGATGTGAGCAATTTTCACCCTTTGTGAGCGGTTTTCCAGGTAGCTCTTAAACCAGGATGTAGCCTCAAGGGAGAGCTCAGCATTTTGAAGCTCAGTGATGAGTAGTTGGTGATGGACAGTGTCAAAAGCCTTAGACAAGTCAATGAAGACTGAACCAGTTAGTTGATTATTGTCAAGGGAGTTGTGGATTGCTCCTATGAATTCTAGGAGGGCCGAGGTAGTGCTGTGGCCTTTTCTGAAGCCGTACTGCAGCTTACAAAGATGTTGTGCTTAGCCAGGTATTCCTTCAGTTGGTCAGAGACTAGTTATTCAATGGCCTTGGGGGGGTATGGATATAGGTCTATAGTTCCCAGGATGGGCCATGTCCCCACTTGTGTGTACACATTTAAACTTTTATGTATCTCTGAGTTCTCCATCTTGCATATCTACATTCATGTATAGACCGTGTTGCATGGAAAATGATTTTATTTTGTCTTTTCCCCCCTAGCTGCTATTGTTACAATTTTGTATATAATGTAAATAATGTATGTACATGCACAGATGTCTGTTATTGTACTCAATGTCTGTTATACCTGCCTCATAATGTATTGTGTATGATGAGGAACCTTTGTAAATGAGTCCCTGACTCAAACGTTTGTAATTCCAATACAATAAATAAATGGTCTCCCTTGTGTGAACTTGCTGGCGGTACAGTATATCAGGTGATGTTTTTGGGCAAAACTCCTGTTACATTCTGTACATTTGTATAGTCTCTCCCCTGTGTGATTCATTAATGATTTAACATGTCATGCTCCTGGACAAAACTCTTCTCACATTCATCACATTTATATGATCTATCCCCTGTGTAATGTCGTAAAAGGGCACTCTTCTGTGGAAAAAAACTCTTAACATTCATTACATTTATATGGTCTGTCCCAGGGTTAGTGTCTCCAAATGTTTAGGGATTTTTGATACTGTGAAAAAAATGGACCCCATTCTTTAGCCAGGGCATGTTCAAAACTCAAGAAATTAGTACTGTATTAGTCTTTGATGTTTGCTAAGATCACTCTTCTCAGCACACACAACATCCCCAAAATGGCTTCCTTTTATAGTTCATAAGGTGTCACAAGTATTGGTAGCATATTTGAGTGTGTCTGAAAGTTCTTTCTGATTAGTCCCATTGCTCCAAGCAATATGGAACAACTTGCATGTTCTTATTCCACATCAGTTTGGTTTCTGACTGCATATCTTGGTATTTCATGATTTTGTGTCTCTCTGTATGCAGGACACTGTAGTCACTAGGGGTGGCTATTTCAATCAGCAATGCTACCTTTGTCCTTTTTTCTTGTACTACAATATCAGGTTTTCTTGCTTCCACTTTCTTTGCAGGTGGTATTGGGTGAACTCATGTGATCATTACTTCTTCATTCTCTGTGATTCTTTGTGATTCATGTTTCCAGTGTCTCTCTGCTACCTGTATATTACAGTGTCTGCACAATTTCCAGTAGATCAATCTTGCAACATTATGTCTTTCAGTATACAGGCCTTCTGCCATGAATACTTCTCATCCAGCCAAGAGATGTGCAACTGTTTCTAATGATATACTACAGAACCTGCACTTGTCTGTTTCTCCTGTTTTTTCTATTGATTCTGTAAACCGTCTTGTGCATAGTCCACTATCTTGTGCTGCTATTAGCGATCTCTCATCTCATGACCTAGATTCACCTCTTTTTAACTACTCATGAGTCACGGCTTGATTGACCTGTGGTTGTTCCAATAGCTCCCTGTATTTTCCACTTTTCCCCTGTGTGAATTCGCTGATGGCTTATCAGATGATGTTTTTGGGTAAAACTCTTGGTACATTCATCACATTTATATGGCCTCTCCTAGGTTAGTGTCTCCAAATGTTCAGGGACTTTTTGATACTGTAACAAGAATGGACCCCATTCTTTAGACAGGGCATATTCAAAACTCAAAAAAATTAGTACTGTATTAATCTTTGGTGTTTGCTGAGAGTGTTCTTCTCAGCACACGCAATGTCCCCAAAATGACTTCCTTTTGAAGTTCATAAGGTGTCACAAGTATTGCTAGCATATTTAAATGTGGCTGAAAGTTCTTTTTGATTACTCCCGTTGCTCCAAGCACTACTGGGACAATTTGAGTGTTCTTATTCCACATCAGTTTGGTTTCTGACTCCATATCTTGGTATTTCATGATTTTGTGTCTCTTTATGCAGGACACTGTGTGAAGTTGATGATGTTGTAACAGGTCACTCCTATGGGAAAAACTCTTTGTTACAGTCAGTACATTTATATGGTCTCTCCTGGGGTCAATGTCTCCAAATGTTTAGGGATTTCTAATACCGAGGCAAGAATGGACCCCATTCTTTAGCTAGGGCATGTTCAAAACTCAAGAAATTAGTACTGCATTAATCTTTGATGTTTGCTGAGAGCACTCTTCCCAGCACACGCAACGTCCCCAAGATGGCTTCCCGTTGAAGTTCATAAGGTGTCACATGTATTGGTAGCATATTTAGATGTGCCTGGAAGTTCTTTTTGATTAGTCCCATTGCTCCAAGCACTATTGGAACAATTTGTGTGTCCTTATTCCACATCAGTTTGGTTTCTGACTGCATATCTTGGTATTTCATGATTTTGTGTCTCTCTGTATGCAGGACACTGTAGTCACTAGGGGTGGCTATTTCAATCAGCAATGCCACCTTTATTCTCTTTTCTTGTATTACAATATCTGGTGCTCTTGTTTCCATTTTCTTGGCAGTTGGTATTGGGTGAACCCATGTAATCATTACTTCTTCATTCTCTGTGATTCTCTGTGGTTCATGTTTCCAGTTTCTCTCTGCTACCTGTATATTATAGTGTTTGCACAGTTTCCAATGGATCAATCTTGCTACATTATTATGTCTTTTGGTATACAGGCCTTCTGCCATGAGTATTTCACATCCAGCCATGAGATGCGCAACTGTTTCTAATTCTGTACTACAGAACCTACACTTGTCTGATTCTCCTGTTTTTTGTATGGATTTTGTGAACCATCTTGTGCGTAGCCCACTATTCTGGGCTGCCATTTTCAGTCTCTCATCTCATGACCTAAATTCACCTCTTTTTAACCACTCATGGGTCAGGGCTTGATCGACCTGTGGTTGTTCCAGTAGCTCCCTGTATTTCCCACTATAATTATGGACTTTAAAATTGTTTTTTCTTTTCTGTTGGTCTTTGTCCATATACTCCTTTTTATGATTCTTTGCATTTTCTGTTGCTGACTGTTCCTTAACTATTTGTGGACTTACATCAATCTCTGTTACCCTTCTGAAGGCTTCTCCTAATTTGATGAGTGAAGTCATCTTAGGCTTATTTTCTTCATGATGCAAAACCTTGACTATATTTGGGTCCAAGGATGTCAGTAAGTATGTATGTAGCCCCACTATTGTGGATCTATATGTGTAATCAATCTCAATGAGGCCCATGCCTCCCTTTGCCCTTGGGATGTATAATCTTGGCATGCACTGATTTTTGTATATTAATTGGTGAGCATGAAACATTTTTCTTGTTTTTATATCTAGCTGGTTCAACACTTTCTGTGGCCAGTCTATCACACCAAAGCTGTATGATATCACTGGAAGGGCAAGTTGAGTTATAGGTTGCACTTTAATTTGTGTTGTCAAAGCAGTTTTCAGAATTAGCTTCAACCTTCTAAAATATTCTTTGCTTACTTTGACTCTCATTTGTTCATGATGTGCTGTTGCTCCTTCATCTATTCCCAGGTATTTATACACTCCCTCTTGTTCAAGTTCTTTTATGTCACAAACCTCTGCCAGATTCATGTTTTCTTTATGAGTTAACTTTCCTGCTACAGATGTTGCTTTGGCACATTTGTCTAGGCCAAACATCATCTGTATGTCATTAGAAAAGGTCTTAACAATTTGTAGTTGTTCTTTCAAATGTTTGTCAGATGAACTATAAAGTTTTAGGCCATCTACAAATAGAAGGTGAGATGTTTGCTGTTGATTGTTTTTGCTTCTGGGGTTCAAGCTGTACCCACAGGCCAAGTTGTTGATTAGGCTACTCAAGGGACTGAGGGCAAGGCAAAGCAGAAGTGGTGACAGACAGTCATCTTTAAATATCCCTTGTTGGATGCTTATATTTGGGATGGTGATTTGACCTTTCACATGATTTAATTGCAGGGTGGTTTGCCACTTTCTCATTGTTGTTGCAATGAAATTTACCAATGTGGGATGTATCCTGTAGATCTGTAAACACTCAGTGATCTAGGAGTGTGGGATGCTGTCAAATGCTTTTTTGTAGTCAATCCATGATACACTAAGGTTTCGGCATTTTTTGCAGCTCTCCATAATGGCTTTGCTCAACAGAAGATGGCCCTTTGTACCATATGAGTTTCTTCTATTGCCTTTCTGTTCTATGGCCATGAGTTTATTGTAATCCAAATGATTGTAGACTCTGTCTGCATTGATTCCAGTATATAGTTTATATGTTGTTGGCAAACAGGTTATTGGGCAATAGTTCTTGGGGAGACTGGCAGGCTCAGATTTAATAAGAAATGTGGTATTCCCTATTGCTAACCAGATGGGTGTCAACTCAGGATGTGCATATGAATAGTTTTTAGAGGTGGCTAAATCTTGGTGTAAAGATGTTAGTACTTTTAGCCAGAAGTTGGGTACTGCATCTGGACCTGGGGTTTTGCAGTTGGAGACCTTCCTTATCTTCACTTCTATCTCCTTAGCTGTTACATCAGGCCACTCCATATCCCTGATAATACCATTTTGTGTGCTGTCTTTTATTTCCTGTATCCACTTTGCTTCCCTATTATGTTCACTGGGTCTTCATAAATGCTTCTCCAGTATTCCTCAATTTCTTTCTTTACTGGTGGTGTTTTTACTTTGGTTGTTTTCTTTCCCAGTTCCCTATAGAATTTCTTCAGCTCTTCTCTAAACCATCTATTTTGCATTTTTTCATTTTTCCTTTCTACGGATCTTCTGAGCTTCTCAGCTTGAGCAGAGATCTTGAACTTGTTATTCGAAATGGTAAAATTTAGGTCCGGATCTGTTTTAATCCAATGTTTTTCTTTGATTTCATCCACTCTCCCCTGTATGAACTTGCTGATGTGTTAACAGGTCATTCTTCCAGGCAAAACTCTTCTCACATTCATCACATTTATATGATCTCTCCCTTGTGTGAACTACCTGATGTTGTAACAGGGAACACTTATGGGCAAAACTTTTTGCACATTCATCACATTTATATGATCTTTCCCCTGTGTGAACAAGCTGATGTTGTAACACATTACTCTTATGGGAAAAGCTCTTTGCACATTCATCACATTTATATGGTCTCTCGCCTGTGTGAACTCGCTGATGTATTAACAGGGCACTCCTATGTGAAAAACTCTTGTTACAGTTAGTACATTTATATGGTCTCTCCCCTGTGTGAACTCGCTGATGTTTTAACAGGTCACTCTTCTGGGCAAAACTCTTCTCACATACATCACATTTATATGGTCTCTCCCCTGTGTGAACTCGTTGATGGGTTATCAGATGATTTTTTTTGGGCAAAACTCTTGTTACACTCAGTACATTTATATGGTCTCTCCCCTGTGTGAACTCGCTGATGTTGTAACAAGACACTCCTATGGGAAAAACTCTTGTTACAGTCAGTACATTTATATGGTCTCTCCCCTGTGTGAACTCGTTGATGTTTTAACAGGTCACTCTTCTGGGAAAAACTCTTCTCACATACATCACATTTATATGGTCTCTCCCCTGTGTGAACTCGTTGATGGCTTGTCAGATGATTTTTTTGGGCAAAACTCTTGTTACACTCAATACATTTAAATGGTCTCTCCCCTGTGTGAACTCGCTGATGTTTTAACAGATCACTCTTCTGGCCAAAACTCTTCTCACATACATCACATTTATATGATCTGTTCCCTGTGTGAACTACCTGATGTCTTAACAGGGCACCCCTATGGGCGAAACACTTTGCACATTCAACACATTTATATGGTCTCTCCCCTGTGTGAACAAGCTGATGTGTTAACAGGTCACTCTTCCGGGCAAAAGTCTTCTCACATTCATCACATTTATATGGTCTCTCCCCTGTGTGAACTACCTGATGTATTAACAAGTCACCCTTCCGGGCAAACCTCTTCTCACATTCATCACATTTGTGTGGTCTCTCCCCTGTGTGAACCACATGATGTATTAACAGGTCATTCTTCCGGGCAAAACTCTTCTCACATTCATCACATTTATATGCTCTCTTCCCAGTGTGAACTCCCTGATGTTGTGACAAGGAACCCTTATGGGCAAAACTCTTTGCACATTCACCACATTTATATGGTCTTTCCCCTGTATGAACTCGCTGATGTGTTAACAGGTCTTTCTTCCGGGCAAAACTCTTGTTACATTCAGTACATTTATGTGCTCTCTCACCTGTGTGAACAAGCTGATGTTGTAACACGTTACTCTTATGGGAAAAACTCTTTGCACATTCATCACATTTATATGGTCTCTCCCCTGTGTGAACTCGCTGATGTATTAACACAGCACTCCTATGGGAAAAACTCTTGTTACAGTCAGTACATTTATATGGTCGCTCCCCTGTGTGAACTCGCTGATGACTTATCAGCTGATCATTCTGTGTCTCTCCAGAGTAAATTTGCTGATGTTGTGTCAGGTGACTCTTCAGGCCAAAACTGCTGTTGCTTTCAACACATTCATATGGTCTGTCTTTAGAGTGAATCTGCTGTTTTATTAGGTTACTCTTTTGGTCAAAACTCCTGTACTGATCACAGTTACGTGGGCTCTCCCCTGTGTGAATTTGCTGATGCTTCATGAAGATACTCTGGGCTGTAAAATACTTGTCACATTGAGCATATTTGTATGGTTTATTGTGGATCTGATGTGTTATAGTTTTATGCAGCACAGCAAAACTCTTGTCAGTGCATTTAACTGCATTTGCGTTGATTATAGTCCTCTGATATTTGGTACATTTCAATTGCCCCTCTCTTTCATGAATCTGTTGTTGTGCAGTGATGAGATGTAGGTCATGGAAACTCTTCCTATACTGAGGATACTGGTGGAATGTGTCTATTGTGTGACTCAGATGACAACTGTCAATTAATGGTTGCTGGCACCAAGTTTCATTGCACTCAGACTTCCTGTCAACTGAAAATAGATATTTAATTAATATGTTCTTACAATAAGGAAACAAATGTGTCAGTTGTTTTTCTTTACTCTTTTCAAAAGCTTTATCAGCTTTCCTGATATCTAACCTCACAAATGTGTTTTCAAACTTTCAAATTTTAAAACTTTGAATTACATTATTTTTTCAGTGACATTTCAATTTATTGTTTTTATTGATATTCATATTCATAGAATGGATCTGACCAATCCTGGATTCTGACTGGTCTAAACCTGGTCACAAAGGAGTATGTCAATAGGTAACAACAACATTGCAGTAGAGGTATGCTAACCAAAAACAGTAATGAAACAGAGCAAAAGATGATTAAACAACTCAAACAGAACATAGAAAATTTCCAGCAGAGAAAAACATTCAATTACATTTTCAGAATGCAAATAAAACCCAGATTCAGAGTAACACAGAGTAAAATTTAAACCCGCATGTATCCCCACCATGAGTAAAAAATTAAAATCACATTTTTTAAATGCAGCCTGTAACCAAAGTCAGAGGGAGCACATTACATTTGCAGCTACCCCCTTCCCAGCGGACAGCAAATCACACTGTTTAATGCAGGTGATCATGAGACAGTCAGAATACAATGCAGCTGCAACTACCCCTTCTCTGAGGGGTTAAAAAAAATCACATTTTTGAAATGTAGACAGTCACCATTGCCAGTGATAATACAATGCAAATATTGACTGGCTCTGGTGACTATCAGCATGATACAAATATGATTCCTCTTAGTAAAAAAAAAAGTACATTTTTATCATGCAGATAGCCACCAGAGCTAGTCACAATGAACCTGTATTCTGACCAAGTGGCTTTGGTGACTACCAGCATTACAAAAATGTGATTTCCCCTGAGTAAAACGCAAAATCAAATTTTTAAAAGGCAGACAGTTACCAAAGTAACCCAACAAAACTAAACAATGGTTTGTATTCTTTATTTATTTGAAATTACTCCAAGGGGATAACTCCATGAACTGTAGGGTCTCATTTTCATGGTGGTCCCAAAGAGGACAGTTGCAGCAGTCAGAAGGTTCACATAGTCCAGCAGAAAAAGTCACATGTAGACTAAAATATACACAGGAAACACAAACAAGTTCTAAATGTAAGTGCATGCAAGCAGTAATCAAAACAAGCCCACACAGTGTGTTCACTGATTTTTTTTAATAAGGCCATTTATTTATTTTAGTTTGTGTTTACCTGGAAAAGAAGACTAGACAATTCTGCATAGTTTTAGCCTCATCCCAGGGGAAGGGGATACAGACTGATGCCAACTGACACTAAACCAGATTAAGCTGCTGGTGGCATTTTTTTAAAAACAATTCACTAAACCCAAATAGTACAACTGCAGATATTCCTTCTGACTAATCAAGCATTTATCAAAGCTGAAAATGTTTGCTTGTATAACATTACAAGTTAGAACAATAGTATCTTGGTCACCTATATAAATAAAGGCCCATTTCTTTACTCCCTCTTGTAAGTAAGGTACTAGAAAGATTGCTAGCTAGCCAACTTTCAGAAACAGGATCTTTTTGGATTCCATAAACATCATGGAACGGTGGCCTCCATGTTGAGGGTCTTGGATGACACTGGTAATGCAAACAGTGACCAGTGCTTTACTGGGGCTATTCTGGCCAATCTCTCTGAGGCCTTCAACATGGCTGATCATCAAATACTATTACAAAAGCTTTAACAGGTATTGTTTTTAAACTGAGTATACTCATTTTAGTATATAATAGAAGCATATTGGTACATTTTGTTGTTTATTCTGTTTATTTCCTCCATGGCTGGGGGTGGTGGTGGTACCTGTGATTTCCCCCAATCCATCATGTCACACAGACCCCGTGCCATTCCAAGTCCCCATGCTTGACCCCATCCTCCTTTCCATGTGTTGGCTGCATTGTGGTGGGTACTTACCCCACCACCATAGAAGCCGGGGGTCAGGATCCAGGGGGAGCATCTGGAATTGGAGTGGTGTGACATTGCTAGGCCATCTGTCACAATGCATAGTGAGGTATTTTACATATTTTTTTACTCCTCCGGCACAAGCGTGCAACGGTGTCAACGATGCTGTTGGGCATGCTCCCTTGCACACCACATCTGATACCTGCTTCTGCCATACCTCCATCAACCTGCTGCTGTAGCAATCTCCAGCCATCAGCACGAGCTGACAGAGACATGGTGCACCCACCCCACCCTCCTTGGAGAAGTAGAGCAGTCCCTGGGATGTTCAATCCTTCTCCCCCTGACCAATCCTCAGTAATCTAAGCTCATTACCAATCTCAGGTCACCAGTGTGGTGCCAGAGCTTCAAACCTAAGTGCCACTGAGCCGAACCCTGCATATCAGTACATATAACACCAAAAACAGTACATGACCTATTGGCAATATGAAGTGTAATAACAAGACAGCAGAGCAGCAAGTTAATTAGACAGCTACTAGTTGCAAATTGTTACAATAAATGAAAGAATGGTGCAATAAAATACACACCCAGTAGAAAAGAGAAAGAATTATTCAAGGCAGCATTGAAAGATCATAGAGACTATCAGCTACTAATGGTTCTAGTCTACATTTAATCAAGTAAAAAACATGGTGCATAAAGCAAATTAATAACAATATGCTGAAGATGGCAAACCCTGTATTTAGCAAAAGTCTAAAAGATCAACACAGTTGTAGAAGAGTATATAAGTGTTCCCATCTCTGTGCAAATCCTAGCAAAGCATGTCTAAGTCTAGCTAAGGGCTTTTCCACCCATAAAGAGGTAAGAATTTCTGCATGCCATTCCCTAAACAATACAGGCTGATTATCAACCCAGTGTCTTAGTATAACTAACTTAGCCACAGCTGTTATAAGTGCCATATGATATCTTTGAGGACCTACTAATTGTGAGAGGCCCAAGCCTAAAAGACAAAGTTCCAGATGGAAGGCATCCTTGTATGCCTAAAAGACTATCTAGTGTGGTTTCGATTTGGGTCCAAAAGGCTCACACTGAATGGCAATCCCACAGGAGGTGTTTAAACATCCCTTTGTGTGTTTTAGAATGTGTACATAGAGAATTGGGAAGCCATTCACATCTAAACAACATTTTTGGAGTGTAATGAGCACTGTGCAGTATTTTAAACTGCATTAAATGTAATTTATCCACCTTGATACATCTGTGAATCACTTGCCACAGAGGAATAACAAAACAATTAGGAAATTATTTTTCCCAAAAGAGACACTGAACTTTTGACTTACTTCCAATAGTGCCCCTCATTGCTTTATATAGTAAGGAGACTGCATGTGGTTTTATAGTAACTGCTGCTAAGGTGTGGTACTCAGTACCATCTGAGAAATGCCAGGGACAAGCACCCAACAGGCTTTTAACTTAACGTGCAAGCTGTATATAAGAAAGAAAATGCAAGGGTAAATTCTGACCTCTTTTGAACTCTTCAAGTGGTATAAAGTCCTCTTCCCTTAAAACACAAGCAAGCACTGGAAGATTTGCTTGCTAAAGAAAAGATGTGGGTACAGGCTTATCTGCAATTCTGTACATTTGGACTGCGTCTAAGGGGTTGCAATGGGTCTTTAGAGGCAGCATATTTAAATAAACAACATAAATTGTCACACCTGTGAAAAAGCTTTCAGCTTAGTGTGCTACTCCTGGTTAAACAACTGAAAAAAAAAAGGCATGATCTTTACAGACCATCCTATAGGGCTCTGACACAAAGCAGCAGCGAGGTCTGACCATGCCAAATATGGTAAGGCATTGACAGAGATACCATGCTGTTGACAAAGTTAAGTTTCAATAATTTTCCATGGAGGGCAGGGTTGGTCTGAGTCTACACCTAAACAAGGTAGTACCCAAAATAGAAACTTTCTGGCTTGAGAAACCAAGTAATACCAGTAAAAGTTAGATAATTGCAGTCCTCCATGCTGCTTTGTCAGAACCAGTTTCATGAAGGCAATACAGGGTTTCCTGTTTTTCCAAATAAAAGTAGAGATAATCTGATGGAATTTAGTAAACCAAGACTGTCGTACAGGTACACCCATCATGCTAAAAGGGTACAGCAGTCTGGTTAAAACAGTCATTCAAATTATGGAAGTTCTGCCCCAGAGAGATAGGGGAAGGACTTTCCATCAGGCAAAATCTGCTGCAATCACACAAGCTATAGAGTACAGATTACATTCAAGCAATGCTTTATTCCCCAAGGTTAAACAGATGCCTAAGTAGTTAATCTCAAATGCCAACCACCAGTTTTGTAGTTGTAAATTTTTAAATTAAGGGGCATTATTACTGTTCTGGAAATACTGAGTTTGTGCCCAGAAAGGTGGTCATGATTTGTAAGTGCTTTTAATGCTGTAGGGAGAGAGGTGCTAGGATTAGTAATATATAATAAAATATCATCAGCATAAATGGACAACTTAAAAGAATGTGGACCTATACAAATGCTGGAAATTTGCGAGTTTTGTGTTAGATGTCTGGTGAGGGGTTTGAGATACAAATTAAACACAAAAGGGATTGAGAAATCCTGATGAGTCCCCTGTCACAGGGGGAAGGGATCAGATAGAACATCATTACAAGAAGCTCTAGAAACAGGGTTAGAATATAGTAATTGTACCCACTTAAGTTGAGCTGGAAAGCCCTTATGGTTTGAAAAAGAAAGGTCCAGGAAACCAGATTGAAACCTTTTTTAGCATCCAGGGAGACCAGCACCACAGGAGGGACTATCTCCCTGGATGACAAAATTAAATGGAAAATGTTCTGCATATGATCAGTGACCAAATGCCCCCTAATGTAACCAGTTTGCTCATGGCCAGTGAGAGGTTGCCAAAGTGACATTAATCATGTGCCAAAATGTGTGAAAGAATACTCACATCCACATTTAAAAGAGAAATGGGGGAAAACTGCCTAACTTGATGTGGTCTTTACTAGGTTTAGGAATTAACATAATGTATGCATCCAAGAAATCTGGTGGGAAAGAATTAAGCTGGTAGCAGAAATTATAAAATTCTGGTGGCCAGTCGGCACCGTGGTTAGATTTCTGCTTGCGATGTCAGCGACCTGTGTTCGGGAGCGGACTCGGGTCACTGGAGGGCCGGCTGGGGGAGAACATCTTGAGCATCTCACAACTGCTCACCTTCTCTGGGGGGGTTGGGGGATGGCCGATACACACACCACTTGTGCGTGATCTCAGATGGAAGCGCGGGGAACCACAAGTCCCACTTAGAGAGGACGGGTGGCCAGAAGCGCAGTGGACATTGGCATGTTGTGCCTTGACATCAGGGGCTTTCACTGTGTGGGGGAGAAAATGGGAAATACACCTGCCAGCTCTCGGATGATGGGCTTCCTGGGGCATGCCACTGATTTGCCCCTGCTCACCAGCCTCCTCCACAAGGCCCGATGAAATGAAGGATTACGGAGTTAGAACCCCACCTCATCCCCACTCGGGGGGGGGAGACTGAAGCTCCACAGGGGAATGGAACGTCTGTTCTGGTGGGCAGGGGGCAGGAGGATGACCCCTTGGATGCCCTGAAGGAGTCAGAGTTGGCAGGCAGTAGGGGAGAATAAAAGCATTAATTTCAAAAAAAAAAATTATAATTCTACTGAGGAGCCAACTCTGATATAAAATCGATATAAAAATTTGGCAAAAGAGACATCTGGCCTGGGTGACTTGTCAGGCGTTAGCATAGCTATCGAGGCTTCTACTTCCTGAATTGTAATAGGGGTTGTTAAAATAGTAGCCAGGGTAGGGTCTAACCTGAGAAGACTAGCAGTTTGCAGGTAGTTTTGAATTTCCTATTCCATAAATAATCCCTAAATCCCTCTACTAGATTTCTTGGAGCTGTAAAAAAGGAGTAATCAGAAGCAGACTAAATAGCCAGTACAAAGTGGGCCATTTTCACCTGTTTAATATGCAAGGGCAACTTTTTCTCCAAACATATCATAGTTAAAGCATGCACAATGAAGGGAATACTCAGCCTGTTCCCAATATAACTCTGCGTATGCTTCCCATTCTCAATTTAAACACAGCCAATCAGCTGTGTATGCTTCCCTTTCTCAATTTAAACACAACCAATCAGCCTCTGGAAACTTAGAAATAATGGATTTCTCAAGCAAGCGATTGGAATGAAGGAGGTCCCTGACCCATTGTTCCTTAAGCTTTTCTCTGACTGAGGCTAGATGAATAAGCTCCCCCTAATCACACTTTTAAATGCATTGCAACAGATAAGCAGGGGAGGAGGCTGAAGGAATATTGAACTCAAAATATTCCTTTACAACCATATTTATTTTGTGAAGACACCAATCATCTTGCAGCAAATGACTGTACAGCCTCCATCTCTTGTCTCTATCATGCAGGGAAGAGAGGTACACTGAAAGGGATACGGGGGCATGATCAGAAATCACATGGCTATGAATCTCACAGTATCGAGCATCCCTTAATGAAGAATGGCTCACCAAGGCATGATCAATCCTGAAAAGGGAACCTTGAGTCGGAGGGGGAGGCAACAGTACTCCTGCTCAGTTAGATGGAGAGTCCTCCACATATCTACCAGGCCCCAAGAATCTAAAAGGTCAGGGAGAGCTCTGTAAGCTGATGACAGTCCCTTCTGACAACACCACAACCTGTCTAATGTATCATCAACTGCTAAATTTAAATCTCCCATTATAATTTTAGGAAACACAGAAAATGAAGAAATAATATTTAAAAGGTTAACAAAAAAGGATGGGGAATCAGAATTAGGGCCATACACATAACCCAACAACAAATCTGTGGTACTCACCAGGACATGCAGAAAAATATAAAGTCCCTCAGGGTCAGCAATCTCTAAGTGCCTGAAAGGGGAGGTGCATTCAAGCTAGAATTAATACCCCTGCTCACCGGGAGCTGGCACTCACACCCTTGCATGTCCTACCCACAGACGTCAGAAAAAATGGTCATTCGTTGCCACAATATGAGTTTCTGGGAGAATTGCTATATCTATTTTAAGGGTAGCAAAATGTGACAGTACCTGTGTATGCTTCAGTGCACAGTTACCCCCTTTAATATTCCATGAAATGCAGGTTAAGTGTGGGATTGCCATAGAAAAGTAAAGGAAAACAAACACAGCCCTGGACATATGACAGGGTGAAGACAGAGATGAGAACATATTCTGCAGCTCATAATGTCAAACCAAATACTTGCCACTCTTCCATTTGACTTCCTAAAATAGCAGACTATGCTAAACTGCTCCTGTAAAAGAGAAAGGGGAAACCACCCCAACATCCCTAAGCCATAACCCATAAACCCTAGAAGAACATCAAAATGTAGAAACAAGAACAGGAAATACAATCACAATCAAATTACATTCCCCTGTATACCCAACCAGTATTAGAAAAGGCGGTGAGGAGAAACACCCAGAAAGGGGGTACATCATCCCCTATCCCATGGTGGTCCATGATGACCTAGGGAGGTTATACATACTCCAAGCCATCATGTCACAGCGGATGCAATAATCTAGAAATTGTGTATCAGCATCCAAAAATAAAAACACCACACACACACACACACACACACACACACACACACACTCTGCACCCTTAAAAGAGGGTCGCTTCTTTGTCCCCTCTGTGATCATATTCCAGATGTTTCCAAAAAGGAAAAAACAAGTTTGGCTCACAGAAACAGATATATCCTTCTAAAAATAGTTGCATTAATCTCCTGCCATGTCCAAATGGGGAGCCAGTATTCATAAAAAAACTTAGCAAACAGAGAATACAGAACCTCTAAACAAGTAATGCTGTAAAATCTGTATAATTTAATTAGTCCAAGGGAGGATAGCAGTAACCAAAAAAAAATAATCTTTTTTTGCTCCTTCCTGGCTCCTGGTTGGCAACTTCTTTGGGCCACCTGGGCCCCACTGGTGCCACTGCCCTGATATCAGCCACCACCACCACCTCACATCACAGCTCCTTGGGTAACCCAGCATAACCCTTTGCCAGATGGGTCCCCCCTCCTCCAAGGGAGACAGGCGCTGGTGGAGGTCAGCCAGCACACTCATTCTTGGCCTGAGTGCTACTGAGGTGGTCCTGGGTTGTCTTGGGGCTTCAGTTGCAGCAGGAACTGGTGACCATCATCTGATCTGCTATGGAGCATTGTTTTTCCAGTCTTTCTCCTCAGGGTGTAGTGTGCCACTGACATCAGAGCAGGGACAGGGCTAACATGCAACAAAAGGGCAAAAGGTGCATCCTTTCCAAAACTGACCCCTCTTTCCTTTGCCAGTGGGTCCAAATATCTAAAGAAAGGGAATGTGAACTGTTCAAAATCCATCACTGATTATGTTTTGACCGAGTAGGTTCCTCTTTAGACTCACACTTTTTAAACCAGTAGGTCCAATTTGACCCATGTTTTAAACCCCCCAGCATTGCCAGGGCGTATGGCAACATTCACCACACCTCTCTATTTATCAAGATCTAACACACTGCTTTTCAGAGAAGGCGAGCAGTCATTAGACATTCAAGCCTCTCCCCAGCTGGCCCTCTGGTGCCCAAGTCTATTTCCGAACCTAGGTTGACGGAGTCGCAAGCGTAAAAATACCCACATATTTTAAAGTCTCTGTCCACATCAAAGATAAGATGACAGCTGACAAGTCCCAGCCTAGCTCCAGCTTATCAAGCAAATTAAAGTCTGAAAAAACCAAAAACAAAGTTATAAGTGGAAACAAGCCACAGGTAGGATTGCAGCAGGGAGCCGTGACATCCAAAGGAAAGGGAGGTTTGCATGTCCAACCCAGTAGCCATAAAGATTTCAATCAGCCACAGAAGTCTTCTCTCCAAGTCACACCCCTTTTAAAAATAGCAAAGGTGAGCTTTGGAAATAGCTTAGAGAGTTCCGTTCTTGCTTGCTCTGCAGAAGAGAAGTCCAGAGTGCCCAAAGCTGCGGTGACGATCAGTCTTGCCGGGTACCACATACAAAATTTAATACCGGCATCATAAAGCACTTTTTTAATACTCTTACATGTCAACTGATGCTCTCACACTAATGGAGTGGTATCTGCAAATATAAGAAAGGGCTTCCCATTCCAAGATAACAGGTGCTTGAGCTTCACTTGTTGTAGGATGAGTCTTTATCCAAAATAATTTAGACATTTTAAAATGATCACCCTTGGTTTTCATTGGGGTGGCTGAAGCCTAAGTGAGTGATGGGCTCGCTTGATAAAGTAAGAGTCCCCCCACCATGATGGCAGCCCCGCAACCTCCTGTGACGAGCATTGAATAAAGTCCAACATGTTGGAACTTTCTGACTGCTCCAGGATGCCCACAATGATGATATTTCTGCGGCTATGGGCTTCAAGGTCATTCACCTTAAGTTTTAATTTGCCAGCTACTTTTTAACTTCAGGAAGTTCTGCAAGCTCTCAGGCCTGGGTGTCCTCCACAGAGCTTATTTCAGCATTCGGCATTCTCTACATGGCTGTTTACTATTCCCAAAGCTGGTTATAAAGATTGAAGCTTATCCACTATTTCTTTCAGACTGAGCTTGATCCCGGCCATGTCAACGAGCAAAAGATCCAATTTATCTGGCTCTGGATCTTCTTCCAAGGAGTCTGGTGTCAGGTGTTTTCAAGGAGGCTGAGGCATAGGGGCCAGTGGTGATACTGATTCAATGCCAGATGAATCTTCAGCTAAATATGCCATTTCAAAGTCTGAGATTTTTTTTTTATTGTTAAATTGTTATTCACATTTTCAGTTTTACAAAAATCTGGATCAAACAGACAGGTAACAAGCATTTGTCAATGCCAAACGTTTGCTTGCAGGTATTTGCAGTGGTGTTTGGCATGTATGGTGCTTTACCCTAATGCCCTGTGCGATTGCTGGTATTTGCACAATAAATTGTCAGCATGATCTTTTTGTTACCCTCATTGTGCGCTACATAGGAGGAAACATGTTTTGGGAAGGATGTGAAAAATGACAGCTGTACTGCTCATAAGGAAGTGTGGTAAAATGCCAATGCTGAAAATCTGAGTGGAAATATTGAAAATTCATAAAACCTCTGACGTCTTGATGGGAACTGTCTATGCCTTCGTAAGGCAGTCATTTTAGGAATTTTTCACTAAATTTTGAACATTGCCATTTTAAAACCTGTGCTAATGAACAGTGTCACTGTGATTTTCTTACTGTGTCCCATACATTGATTTCGCACACCGACTGCGCCATTGTGCACTGCATAGGGAAAGAAGTTTTGGGCAGGATGTGAAAAATGACTGCTGTACTGCTCATAAGGAGGTGTGGTAAAATGGCAATGTTGAAAATCTGGAGTGAAAATATTGGAAATTCGCAAACTTAAGAGCATGCGTAGGAACTGCACAACGCACGCTCGAAAAACAGTTATTTGTAGGAATTTTTTCACCAAATTTTCAACATAGCCATTTTAATATCTCTGCTCATGAACAGTGACACTGTGATTTTCTTAATGTGACCCAGACACTGAGTTCGCGACACATCGACTGTGCCATTGTGGCTACATGGGCGAAACACGCTGGGCAAGATGTGAAAAATGACAGCTGCAGTTCTCATAAGGAGGTGTGGTAAAATGGCAATGTTGAAAATCTGGAGTGAAAATATTGAAATTCATGAAATTTACGTAGCTGCAGAGAACTGCGCAACGCAGACTCATAAAACAGTCATTTTAGGAATTTTTCACCAAATTTTCAGCACAGCCATTTTAAGACCTCTGCTCATGATCAGTGTCACTGTGATTTTCTTAATGTGTCCCATACATTGAGTTCGCACACCGACTGCGCCATTGTGCGCTACATGGGCAGAAACACATTTTGGGCAGGATGAAAATGACAGCTGTACTGCTCAAGAGGAGGTGTGGTAAAATGGCAATGTTGAAAATCTGAGTGCAAATATTGAAAATTCTCAAACGTACGAGCGTGTGTAGGAACTGCGCAACGCACGCTCGTAAAACAGTCATTTTTAGGAATTTTTTCACCAAATTTTCAACATAGCCATTTTAAGACCTCTGCTCATGAACAGTGTCACTGTGATTTTCTTAATATGTTCCATACATTGATTTCGCACACCGACTGCGCCATTGTGCCCTACATGGGCGGAAACACATTTTGGGTAAGATGTGAAAAATGACAGCTGTACAACTCATAATAAGGTGTGATAAAATGGCAATGTTGAAAATCTGGAGTGAAAATATTGGAAATTGGCAAACTTACGAGCCTGCGTAGGAACTGCGCAATGCACACTCGTAAAACAGTCATTTTTTGGAATTTTGCACCTAATTCTCAACCTGGGGTTTTTGGGATCCCTGCTCATGAATGATGTCACTGTCATGGCATTATTTGAGGCCGAAGGGTGATTTCGTGCAGTGACTGCGCAGTGCCTGCGAAATCACCCTTCGGGCCCAAATAACGCCATGACAGTGACATCATTCATGAGAAGGGGTCCCAAAAACCCCATGTTGAAAATTTGGCAAAAATTCCAAAAATGACTGAGATATGCACAAAGTTGAAACCCCCTATGTAGCCCATTATACAGCTTACCGCATTTCCTCAGTTTGTGGTTGGCTTTGAAGAGTGCAGATGTGTTCCCGTCCACTGAAGATCATCGCGCCAGAGTCCGGAGGTAAGTACGGGGTGGAGGGTGTGGAGGCTGGGTGCTAGTGGTGGGTGCGGATTGTGGGAGGTTGGGAGATGCGCTGAACCGCTTTTTGTTTTACAGGAAAAAAAAGTAGATTTAGGGATATTTGCCACGCTGGGGTGGGCCCAGTGTGGCAGAAGATGTGTGGGGCAGAGGAGCCGACGGGTGGGGCAGCCCCGGCCGGCAAACTACGCGGGGACCAAGGAGCCGACGGGATTGGGCACCTCTGCCGGCAAAACAAACAAACGGTTTGCCACGCTGGGGTGGGCTCCCAGCGTGGCAGCAGGATGGCTTGGGGAGCCGTGAGCTGACGGGTGATTGGGCACCCCTGCCGGCAAACAATGTTTGCCACGCTGGGGTGGGCCCCAGCGTGGCAGGAAAGCTTGGCGGGCGGCGGACGCCGCCGCTGGGAGCGATGATGGAGGGGACGCGGTGGCATCAGTATGGCAGCAGTGTTTTCCTTTGAAGCAGAGGAACACCGCTGTCATACTGAGCTCCCGACCTCCACGCCTGCTCAAGGGAGCAGTGCATTGGATGGGAGAGGCACATCTCCAAGTGTGCTACTCTCCCAAAACGTTCCTTGCGCATGCGCGCAAGCGAACGTAAAAAAGGGGGGGTGAGATTTGTTGGTTACAGATACAACTCGACAGCAGATATGTATTTCAGTTACAGTTTTGGCATGCACTTACCAGTCTGTCTGTGACAGACCAAATCGGGCTTTGGGTTCCTGGAGAGGCAAGGCTTCCATGCTCCACTACAGGTCATCAAGGAAATCTCTGTGGGTTTGGGTGCTGTCTAGGCTTCTCACATCCTGGATGAAATCAAACACAAAGAACCACTATTCTACACATTAACAAATTTCAACTATTTACAATACGGATTACAGCTAGTCATATTATTGCATTGATATGCCATTGCTTGAGTAAGCTACCTTGGTGTATAGCCAATGGTCAAAAACCTGGAATTGAGGCCTACTATGAGTCAGTTAGCCCACTCCAGTTTTGGGAGTAATGTGTCTAATGAATGGGGTCCAACATTCTTCATATATCAGTGTGGAATATTTGGCGAGGTGAGAGAGCCAATCCATGGTGGCTATCTGTGCCATGGAAGCCAAAAGTTTCTTGGGGCTGGGGATCTCTGTAGTTCGCCACCTACATAACAGGAGGCATTTGGCATGCATGGCCCACATGGCCAACCATCGGTGTTCTATATTTCTGAGATGGGGGGCCTCTGATTTCATTCCCAGATGTAGGAGGGGGGAGACCTAGGAACTGGTGTTTGTAAGACCTGAGTCCCCACCTCACAAGCATAATCCCATGTTTGTTGTGTCAGGGGGCAGGACCAAATAAAATGCAGGAGATCTCCTGACTGGGAATTGCATCTCCAGCAGAGATTTGAGTTCAGCATCCCTGCCTTGTGTAATATCACAGGTGTACAGTACCAGGAATGGAGGATCTTGTTTTGAATTAGCCTGCTTTTCACATCTATAAAGTATTTTTGAGCAGAGTTCCAGCATTCCTTCCACTGTTATTCCGTAATTTCATATTGTAGGGCCACTTCCCATATCTGTTTGGATTTTTCAGATTGACTGGGTATAGTGTTCCTGAGGGTGGCATAGATGAAACTCACAGTACCCTTTTCTTTGACAGCCAGAAGGGGAGTGCTTGGACTTCCCCTTGAGGTATACAAGCTACAGTACATATTCCTGTGTCTTGCTTTGGAGTTATAGATATCTCCAGAAGTCGGAGGGGGGAAGTGACCACCAGGATTTTAAGTTGGCAAAGGTGTTGATCACCATAGAGGCAGGGATCATCAGGTCTTCTATTCTGAGTATACCCTTGGATTCCCATGCTTGCCAATGAAATGACTTTTTGCCTGTGCACAGCTTGTCTATACCCCATAATGGAGTCAGCCTGACTGGGGCTAGACATTGCAAAGAAGCACCTATGGTGGGGGGTGGGATCTGAGCCCCACAGGGGGTGTGTTGTACACCAAAAGCCCCAAGGAGGGTTTCTGACTGACAGTTAGCTCCATGTCCACCCATTGGGGGTTTTAGGCTCATTACTTGTTTTAAGCCATTGCAGAGATCGTGTTATGTGAAAGGCCCATTTATTTCCTTCGACTTACGGAAGACACCACCCTCCCTCACTCCAATAGGTCCTCAGTTTGTTTCTGCTGTATCTGGGGGGTTTCCCGTCCCACAGAAATCTGCCTATCACTTTATCCATCTTCTGTGTCCAGGTCAGGGGAAGTGAGAGGGGAATATGTGCTAATATGTAAAAAAATATTAGCAGCCAGGATCATCTTGATTGTTGCTATCTTCCCGCGGCCAAAATTAGGTGAAGTTTGCTCCATCTGGACATGTCTACCATTATGTCTGTCAGGAGTGGCTGGAGATTGTGATCCCATAATTTGGCCAACTTGGTAGTAAAGTGGATACCCAACTATGTGATATCCTCCCCTGCCCAATTGAGTCCGCTATTCCCCAAGTCTTGGGTTGTGCATCTAGGGTTTAGCGGGAGCACCTCAGTTTTAGTTTGGTTAAGGCTAAGTCTGGATAGTTCTTTGAAATGCTGAAGCGTATTCAACAGCAAAGGCAAAGCTTTGGGCAAGCCGGAGAGCAGGACCAGAAGGTTGTCTGCATACATGAGAGTCATGTAGTCTTCTCTGCCTACTGAGATCCCTTGCATTCCCCTGCTATCTGAGTGTGGCCACTAGTGGCTCTACCACTAAAATAAACAATAGGGGGATAGAGGGCAGCCCTGCCTGGTGCCTCATGCTAACCCAAATGGGGGGGACAGGGTGGAGTTGGTCAGGAGTCGGGCAGAGGGGGAGTCGTATAGAGCTGCTACCCATGTCTGAAAGCACATCCCGATTCCCAGCTTCTCAAAGATGGTCTGGAGGTAGTCCCATTCTAGAGAGTCAAAGGCATTTTCAAAGTTAATAGCTACTGCAACTGCTGGGGTATTAAGGGTTTGGGCCACATATGACAGATTGACCAGAGTTCTGATATGGTCCGCACTGTATTTACCAGGGACAAAACCCACTTGTGAGGGGTGTATCAGCTGCTGTAGTAAAGGCCCTAACCTGAGGGCCATAGCTTTGGTAAATATTTTGCTGTCAACATTGAGGAGGGAGACTGGGCAGTAGCTACCTGGAGATGTGGAGTCCTTCCCCTTCTTTGGCAATACCGTTATCACTGCCTCCCTCATAGTGGGAGGCAGAGTCCCAATTGTTTCTGCCTTGACATATGTTTGTTGTAGGATGGGGCTATGAGTTCTGATAAGGCCTGAGAAAACTCCAATTTATACCCATCTTCTCCTGGTGCCTTCCCTGGCTTAAGGGACTGTATGGCCTTCTTTACTTCTTCAACAGATAGAGGGGCATCCAGATGTTCAGCTTGTTCAGTTATACTGGGAAGGTTTACCGACTGGAGAAAAGTTTGAATAGCTTGGCGGCTGCCTCTCCTAGAGGAAGTATAGAGGGACGTATAGAAGGCAGCCATTACCCCATTTAGCTTGGTATCTTTTGTGTGCACCACCCCATTGGTGTCTCTCAGCTCTGCAGTGTGTCTCTCCATTTGCTGCTTCCACAGGCTATACACCAGGACTTTCCCTCCTTTCTCTCCCCTTCCCAATATTTGTGTTTCAGCCATAGGACGGATATCTTCACTTTCCTTGACAGGAGGGAGTTAATTTCCATTTGGATACCTAGCATCTTCCTTTGCAGGGGCTCTTGTTGGGTCTTCCCTCCCCGGTCTTTCTGCTGTTTTTCCACCTCCCATAGCTCCTCTTCTAAGTCTTTCAATCTCTGCTCCCACCTTCTTCTCCATGCCCCGGTATATCCAATGATCTTACCCCTTATTGTGGCTTTAAATGTCTCCCATGTGTTCCCTGCAGTGGTGTCATGGATGGGATTTTCCTGGAAGAAGAGTTTCATTTCTGCTTGGGCCCAGGTGATGAAGTCTTTATCCTTAACCAGCAAGGGGTCTAGTCTCCATGAGGTGGAGGTGGGGGCGGGGCCCAGAGAGTGGTTGTCTGGACTGGGGCATGGTCAGATATTATTATGGGAAGTATGGTGGATGTCATAGTGGCCTGAGTGAGTCATGGAGAGGTTAGAAAATAGTCGATATGACTATAGGACCCATGAACTGGAGAGTAGAAGGAGTAGTCTCACCCTGTAGGGTTTGGTACCCACCACATTTCTGTCAGCCCTTGGTCTGCCATCCAGTTTAGCAAGGCTTGCCATCCTTTCCCATGGGGGTTCCCAGCCCCATTACATTTTTATCCATTAGTGGATCCAGAACCAAGTTGAAATCCCCTCCTATTTTAGTGGGGGTCCTGTTTTTAGACATGTTAAGTAGGGTTTGGGAGGTTTGGTGGAAGAAAATTGGGTCATCTTAATTAGAGCCATACAGATTCCCTAACAGGATCTGCCCTGTGGGAGTTTGAAAGATTCCGAATCCCCACCTGCCCTGGGGGTCAGCATTTGCCATGACAAGGGACCATCACAACTGTTTATGTATCAGGATTGCCATCCCATGCTTCTTAGTCACTGCAGAGGCATGAATCATGGCTCCCACCCAGTCTCTCTTTAGGAGCTCGTGATCTTTCCTAGTAAGCTTCGTCTCTTGCAGAAATGTCACTTGAGTCTTCATCTTTTTTAGGTATGACAGCACCTTTTTCCTCTTGACCAGTGTGTTCAGCCCTCGTACATTCCAGTTAGTACACGTTAAATTAGCCATATTCATAGTGCACGTGGAAAAATGGGAGTCGGGTTAACTACAGTTGACTAGTGAGAGGGGAAAGGTTCCGCATATCAAAAAAGAGGTGTTGAGAGTTCAGGGAGGCCATCCACTCAGGGGTTATGTGAGATTCCAAGTTTCCTGATTGGGTGGTCTCCAGGTTCTCCCCCCTGTGCCACTGTATGAGCTTAATGACTGTTGAGGTGGGTGCCTAGTCACTCTGGGAGTTAGGGGTGCTGACCTTTAACTGAATGCCAGAGCTTTACTACTGTCTTTGCTCATTAGTACCAGTAGATTGTACCCAATACAAGCGTGAGACTGTCCTACACCTGTGCATTCCATTTCTGTTATCCCTACCCTAGATAATGTAACATCACTGTCCTCAAAAAGTTCAAAACATACAAACATATTTACATTTTGCACTATCACGCCTAGAGGGAACCACCTGGCATCTGTGATCGCTTGCCCATTTTAAGCTAAGCAAGATCTGCTGTGTGGTACCTGTGGGTGTGATGTTGAAGCTTGTCACTGGTTCAGTGCTTCCACATTCCTCCATTGCTATGTTGATCTGAGGGGGGGGCGGAATCGGCAGCTCAACGCAATTAGGGTATGCAGTTACCCAGTCTGGTCCATGTTTAGGGCTAGCTCTAAGATCCGGATTGCCTGTGTGTCCTGTTCCCTTATACCCTCCGATATAGGAGGGGGATTGAGAACAAGGCATAGGGAGTGTGATCAAGTGATCTGCACATGGGGGTGGGATCCATATTACCAAGTGAGTCGTTGCGTTCTAGGTCATTCTGTGGGGGAAGGTGTGAGGGCATGCAGAGTAGCAGGCTGCAGCACCGTATGGACTCTATCCAAGAGAGAGAGAGAGAGAGAGAAGGTATGTGTAGAGAGAGGTTGAGGGGATGGCAGACATTGAGCCCTGCCACTCTGTCATACCCCCCACGAGGTTTACCAAGCAAACTAGCTCTCCCCCCTCTTCTCTCTCACCATCCATGTCGTCATTTGAGACTCCTCTCCTTCCCCCTTATTCCAAGTGAGGCATCTGGTTTCTTCCTTTTTATCTGGGGGGAAGTGAGACCTCCTGCGGGGGGGTTCTCCCTGAAGGCTACAGCCCAGTTACCCTGCTGGCCTCTCTGCCTGTCTTGGGTCCTTCGGTAATCCCTTGCCCCACATAGGGATCTTTACCCCACCCTCCGACCTGTCATCCTTACAGTCTAGGTCCTCCCCCCTCGACTTCCCCTTCCCATCTTTCTTCTCCCCCCTGACTCCCAAGTCTTTACTCCCCACATTCCTGTCTCAGCCCAGTATCAGTTACAGAGCAGGTGATCTCCAATGGGGCAGAGGAGCAGTAGATTAAAATGCTCTGAAGGGGCTAAAGTTTCAGTGTCCTGGAAATCCCCTGCACCATTGTGGTCACCCTGTTTTGGCCGTTATTAGAAACAAAGGGAGATCACCCCTCTCCCCACAATATTATATTACTTATCTAATGGGACTTCTGCTGTTCCTTGTCAGTCCCAAGGGCTTCTGGATCTGGGTTGCTGTTCCGGTTCTGCTTGGTGCACTTTGCGGTCTTCGGATGCTGCACCTGGGGGGTGCTGCATCACTGGAGGGCCTACTTCTTCTTTTTCCCCTGAATCGTATTCCAGATACGAGTGTGGTCTGGGCAAGTGGGTTGTTTCCATCGCAGGTTCCTCTTCTGTACGCTGGCATCTGGAAGTCGGAGATGGGCATCACAGGGCCTCGTAGCGAGTCGCCGACATGTATCTTACCAAGACTGTACTTTTCTCCCTTTGCTGGTTTTGTGCTCTTTCTGCATATTGTGGCCAGGTCCTCACCAGGGGATGATACCTTTTTCTGTGGCTGTCCCTCACTGTCCATTTTCTGCTACGCTCCGGGAGAGCCTCCTGGTTGGGCTGGGATCTCCTCTGCTATTTGCATTTCATCCTGTTCAGCAGAGTTGATGTGTTCGGGAGAGAGAGTCTGTGGCCTACGATGCCTCTCTTGATCTGGGTGTTCCAAGAAGGCCTCCAGTGCTTCTGGTGTTTTGAAGTACATCAGGACCCCGGTTTTCATGATCTGCATAGTGGCTGGGTACCGAAGGGAGTATTGTATGCCCATTTTTTGCATAGTGCACCAGGCTTGAATATACTGCCTCCTTTTATTGGACAACTCTTTTGAAAAGTCCTGGTAGATAAAAATGGGATGGCCCTGCCAGTTAAGACAGTCCACCTCTCAGGATCTTTGTAGTATGTCCTGTCTGGTATTGTACAAGAGGAGTTTCATCAGAATTGCCCTGGTCCTCTCTCCTTTCTGTGTTGCAGGGGCTAGAGTCTGGTGCGCCCATTTTACCTCTAATCGGAACTCTTTTTGTAAGCCTAGGATTTCAGGAAGGGCTTGTTGGAGGAATCGGACCATGTCCTGCTTTTCCGACCCCTCTGGAAACCCCAGCAGACGCAGGTTGTTCCTCCTGCTATGGTTCTCCAGGTCATCCACCCTAGCAAGTAGTTCATTTATTTTGGTTTGCTGGTCCCTTTGAACCCCCTGGATTTGATCGATCACCAAGGTTTGGGATGCTGCCTGCTGTTCTAGCTTCACCATCTGTCCGTCCAGGTGTTGTATTGCCTGGGTAGTGTAATGAGATTCCTCCGTCACTTCATTCATGCAATGGAGGAGCCTCTCAAACATGGAGTTAAAGTGATCCAGGTGCTGCCACCATACTGCAGGTCTGAATTCCGGAAGGTGCACCAAGGGTCAGTAATCACCACACTCCAGATATAAAGGTACCATTTTTCTGCTGATGACCCAGGCTATCGAGTCTGCTGTTTTATTGCTGCTGGTAGCCGCTTAGCGCACAGTAAATGTCAGATTTATTTTTCTGTGAGCTGCAGCTCACGATTTAAGCATCCATCCTGCTAGTCAGTTCCGAAGTGTGGTATTTTGATAGTATGAGCAAAAATATATTGCAAGGTAGTATCCAAATGGAAAATAACAAAACAGCTGTCTGATACAGCAAAATGTAAGATTTAATCCGCTGGTTACATGGCACTAACAGGAGCCCTGCTGATCAACCCAGGAGCATCATGTGACTCTCTTATGAGGTAGGTTCAAGTAGGAAGGTACTACACTGGTTCTGTTCCTACCTGAGTCATAGATGTTAGATCACAGCTGTAAGGTGGTAGTAGGGTAAAGAACTAAAGGGTAGTGGGTTAACCATAAACAGGTAAAACAACAAGACTAAAGTATCAGTGGCTACAGGCATAAGGAAAGCAGGAGATACCCTATGTAGGGTGAGATGATAAATCCATTTTAAAGATACTGTGCAATGAAATTTATAGAAATTAAACTGTCAGCATCATTCATTAACATATTGTTATAAAAACAGTGTCTGCCTGGTGTTTTATATCAAAATCTGCCATTTTATTCCATGTTTAGCCATTTGGTATGTGTACTGCTTTAGCCACATTGCCAGCATGCTGAGACTTGCTACTCCCGTGTCAATCAGCTTGTCTGCACCCTGGTTTTGTCATTTGGGATGCTAATCTCTTTCATCTATAAAGAGGCCAGGGAAATTTTCACAACACTGAGGTTTGTAAAGATTCTTTTTTTTCTAGCTATGTACCTTTTGAAAAGAAACTGAAAGATAATCAGTTGTCTGATTTTGCTTATGATGTGTTCAGTGTCTGTAATGCAAAACAAAATTGACATGTATGGTTTTATCCTGTGTAGACTCTAACTTTTTGTTGTGTTGAAAGGCTTGAATCCTTTTGTCATGTTTAAGACTACCATGCTTATTCACAGCTAACATTAAATAGAGGTAATCACCCAGGATGGCAATAAAACAATTATCCCATCACCCTGTAAATAGTGGTGGGAGATGTAATGCTGCTTTTGAAACCTTACTAAAAGTTTCTATGCACTTGTCAGCCCCATGTTTTCTCCCTGGCATGTGTTTTACTTGACCTATGTTCAAGCTCAACTATTCTGTCTGCATTACAACATTACAACAATCTTTTTACCAGGGCAAATAAATCCATCCCTAGTTTGAATTAACACAGATAAGGCCCCAATTAAATCTAACTTGTTGTAAAGCAGGCACTGACAAACAGCAGTGAAGTTACCAACATTGCAATACTAGTAGCAATACAACTTCCTAACAGGCACAGTACAGTGGCATCTCAGATGACATCAAAAGCTGAGTATGCTGATTCAGCATCCAGTAACCTTGGAGAAATGAACCACAACAAAAAGGTTCTAAAAAGTATTAACTTGTAAACTTTTTTTATAAACCTTGAAGAGTTTAAAACCACATAACATGACCTTTAGGGAGGGCGAGGAAGAGAATAAGGTAGCAGACATAAAAGGAGGGAGTAAAGCACTGGGGAAGTACAGTACAGCTGACAAGAATACTGACAATAGGGAAAATAGGAAACGCCCTATCTAGGGTAAGGTGATAAATCCATTTGGGGAACTCAAAGGAAGAGGAAATAGGTTAATAAGAATAGCTAGAAGGTAGAAGGAGACAATGCTGCTTCAATAGAAAAAAAAAACAGTTAAGCAGACAAAATTGTAGGAGTGGCGCAGGGTAACATATGTGGAGCCACAGTCTTTCAGAACACCTTCTGGAGACTGTGGTTCTGTTCCATTTGCACTCACATCTCTGAGTTGAAAGCAGAGGTTGATGGACTCTGAGGCAAGCTGGCAAGGATGTAGAGGACCTTTTGCCCCACCAAGAGGCCATGAAAGGCCATGAAGGATGCCTTCACTAAATCAGAGGATGCCTAGGTGGAGGCATAAAGGTTTGAACTTTGTGAGCCATGGGAAGGTGGGGCTGCTGGATAGGGTACACACTCCTCAGTTTGTGGCACTACAACATTCTTGCACTATACTGCTGATACAGGATAGCTGGGAGGAGGCACCTGAGGCAGTGGCTAGGGAGGATGTGGGGGTTCTCAGAAGGGGAGGCCCCAAGATGAGAGGAAGAGACTCTGAGCCAACGAGGATGCAGCTGCTGGTAGGGGATGCTATCACTTGAAAGACAGACTTGGGAGAGGGAGCTGGAAAGCTGAGAGGGGTAAGATGATGCCTCCTGGCACTTCAGTTCAGTGGGATGATAAATAGATCCAGTGCATTACTAGGCTGGCAGGTCTCAAGAAGGAGCTAGATGTCACTGTCCACCTGGGGACACATGGCAAGGCAAGGGATGGGGTCCTGCTGGAGTAATGCAGCATAATTTCTGAAAGATTGGAAGAGGCCTTAAAGAGAAGGAGTCTAGTCCCTGTACGATGATTATATTATAACTAGACTTGGCTTCTTCTATAGGAACAAATCTCTTTTCCTCGGTGATGTCAGGAAGAGGCTAGTCCAAGACACTTTCCTCCCCATTCTCAATTATGCTTACATTATCTATAGTTGTGGTAAAGCCTCCAACTTGCACAAATTGGATGTTCTTTTTCACTGTGCCATTTGTTTTATAGTAAGTGCTCTATCCAGAATCTACCATTGTGCCCTTTATTCCATGGTGGGCTGGTCACCTCTTCCTACCAGGAGGATGATTCAGAGTTGTACCTGGGCATATAAAATGCTGCTAAACAAACTCCCCACATATATCTCCTCCTGTGGCATCATGCCCATAGGGCCTGAGAGGACATGCGCCCTGCACCAAATATAATTGTACAAACTAGTAAAAAAAAAAAAATGCTATATAATTTTATTTTCAAGGACCCAGGAGATGAAGGAATCAAAGATAGAAGATACAGCGAGTCTGCACAGCACAGCAGGCTCTGTCTTTCTCTGAGCCAGCTGACCAGGCTAAGTGAAAGAAAGGAGATGTGAGGTGAAGGTGAGTTGGACATAGAAACATAGAAACATAGACTTTGATGGCAGATAAGGACCGCTAGGCCCATCTAGTCTGCCCATTTCCCTACCTACAGGATAGGCCACAGATCCTAGTTACCCAACAGCCTATTTCTTCCTACCCCCACAAGAATTGCCTTATGTCTGTCCCATGCATTCTTGAATTCTCCCACAGTTTTAGCCCCCACAACCTCCTCAGGAAGGCTGTTCCATGCATCCACTACCCTCTCTGTGAAATAATACTTCCTCACATTGCCCCTGAACCGCCCTCCTTCTATCTTTAAATTGTGTCCCCTTGTTCTTGCAAGTCTCTTTTTCTGAAAGATGCTACCCTCTTGGACTTTGTTGATTCCACTGAGGTACTTAAAAGTTTCTATCATGTCCCCCCTCCCTTCTTTCCTCAAGGGTATACATATTAAGCTCCTTTAGTCTCTCCTCACGGCTTCTTGCAGACCCTGCACCATTTTAGTTGCCCTCCTCTGACTGCCTCTATCCTGTCTATGTCCTTGGAGATGGGGTCTCCAGAACTGGACACAGTACTCCAGATGGGGTCTCACCAACTGTCTGTACAGAGGGATAACAACTTCCTGTTTTCTGCTGATGATGCCTCTCCCTATACATTCCAGTATACCCTCAGCCCTCCCTACTGCCTTCTCACATTGCTTGCTAACCTTAAGGTCATCTGATATGATTACCCCCAGGTCCCTTTCCTGTTTTGTTGTTGTTACTACCTCCCACCCATTGTGTATTCTTCCCCTGGGTTCTTGTTTCCCAGATGCATTATTTTGCACTTCTTTGCATTGAATCTTAGCTGCCATACTTCTGACCATTCCTCCAACCTTGCCAAGTCCCTTTTCATCCTTTCCACGCCTCCTTGTGTATCAACCCTGTTGCAGATCTTTGTGTCATCTACAAAAAGGCATATTTTTCCTTCCAGTCCCTCTGCAATGTCACTGATGAAGACATTAAAAAGGACTGGACCCAATACTGAACCCTGTGGTACCCCACTAGTAACCCCCCTTTCTTCAGAGTGGACTCCATTTACAATTACCTTCTGTGTCCTGTTGTCCAGCCAATGTTTTACCCAGACTACCACCCTGGATCCCGCTCCCAGGCTTGTTAGTTTGACTATTAATCTTTTGTGTGGGACTGTGTCAAACGCCTTGCTAAAGTCTAGGTAGTCCATGTCCACAGCCCCTCCCTGGTCTACTACTTTGGTCACCCAGTCAAAGAAATCTATTAGATTCGTCTGACATGACCTTCCCGCTGTGAACCCATGCTGCCTTGGGAATGTGCTCCACTGGCCTCTAGGTACTCAACTATTCTTTCCTTCAGAAGTGACTCCATCACTTTCCCTACCACAGAGGTCAGACTGACAGGTCTGTAGTTTCCTGCCTCTGTCTTGGTCCCACTTTTGTGAAGGGGAATCACATCCGCCTTCCTCCAGTCCTCGGGTACCACGCCATCCTCCCATGATTTATTAAAAAGAGTAGCCAGTGGTTTCACTAATTCCTCCCTTAATTCTTTTAGAATTCTGGGGTGAATTCCATCAGGACCCATTGCTTTGTCCACCTTCAGTTTTAGGAGTTCTTGCAGAACCCTTTCTTCGTGAAAGGACTGGGATCGACCCCCCTATCAAGAGTGCTTCTGTTAATTGGATTAGGCACTTCCCCCTCCTCTTTTGTGAATACTGAGCAGAAATATTCGTTCAGTATTCCTGCTTTTTCACTGTCCCCCTCTGCCCACCCACCATTCATTCTATTCAGCCTCACTATCCCTCCCTTTGTCTTTCTACGCTCGCTGATGTACCTATAAAAGGTTTTATCCCCCTTCTTAACTGAGTTGGCTATCTTTTCCTCAGTTTGGGCCTTTGCTATTCTTACTTCCCTCCCTGCTTCCTTCTGCCTTAACTGGTACAGCTCTCTGTCCTGCTCCTTCTGTGTTTCCTTATACTTCCGGAATGCTATCTTTTTCTTCCTGACTTTCACAGCCACCTCTTTTGAGAACCATAGTAGCTTTTTCTTTTGTTTTGATTTGTTTATTTGCTTCACACAAAGGCTTGTTGCCTCTGTGATGGCAGTTTTGATAATTCCCATTGTTGCTCACACCTCCTTCTAGCCTGTTTGCTAGTGCTTTTCTGAGGCACTCTCCCATCTTGCCAAAGTCAGCCCTCCTAAAGTCCAGTACCTCACTTTTGTATGGCTTGACTCTGTAGCTGAGTTTAACGTGAACCACACTGTTTGATGGTCACTTGTCCCCAGATGGCAACCCACTTCTAGATCTGAGATCCTCTCACTGCCCCATTTGAGAGTAAGAGGTCTAAGATTGCTCCCTCACAAGTGGGTTCCGAAACTAGCTGTCTAATGCCTGCCACCTGTAGGGCATCAAGAATGGCCCTGCTCTTGGATGTGGCTGCAGCAAATGTGCTCCAGTTAACATCTGGCATATTCAGGTCTCCCATCAACAGTATCTCCCCTTTCTCTGCCATTCTAAGAATGCCTTCTATCATATCCTTGTCCATTCCTTCCCCCTGACATGGGGTCTGTACACAACCCCTGAGCGGATTATGGTGCTCTTTCCAGTCTCCAAGGTGACCCACAGTGCCTCCTCTCCTCCCTTCCCTGTTTACTCTTTTGTTCAGTTGCTTTTATCCCTTCCTTTACATAGAGAGCTACTCCTCCCCCTCTTCTCCCCTGCCTGTCTCTCCTGTAGGTTATGTACCCTGGTATGTTAACATCCCAGTCATGGTTCTCTGTGTACCATGTTTCTGTGACTGCTACGATATCCAGGCATCCCTCTTCCATTAAGGCCATCAGCTCAGGGAGCTTGTTGCCCAGACTACGGGCATTGGTACTCATTACCCTCCATTTCCTGATGGCCTTACTCCCTTTGCCCCATCCCTGTCCTTCTTGCCTTTGTCACTTTCTCCAATTACCCCTGCCCTTCTCCCTATCGACACCTCTATGTTGGTGTTTGCCGCACTTACTACCGTGATTATTTGGGGGCTAGGATTTTCCTGCTCCTTTCCAGTGCCTCCCCCCTTGGCTAGTTTAAAAGCTTGCCAATGAAGCATTTAAACCTATCACCTAGGATCCTGGTTCCCCTCCCGGACAGATGCAGCCCATCATGCCAGTATAGGCTTGCATCACTCCAGGTGGACCCCAGTACCCAATGAAGCCAAATCCCTGAGCTCCACACCAGTTTTCAACCACTGATTGAATCCCATGGTGTGAACACCCTAGCCTTTCCTATGCCATAGATGGGTAGCACCTCCGAGAAGGTTACCGTGCGTGCTACTTGACTAAGGCCCCTTCCCAATTCCACAAACTCTTCCTGCACTTCTCTAATCCCTTTCTTAGCCAGGTCATTTGTCCCTAGGTGGACAATGACATCCAGCTCCCTCCCCTGTGCAGCTGCTCTGGCAATCCTGAGGATTCGCTCCCTGTCCCTCCAAGCCATGGTGCCAGGCAGGCACCTTACCTCCCTCTCCCCTTCCTCCCCCAGTTCTACCTTCCTAACAATGGGTCCCCACCAGGAGTTGTTTCTTCCCCTGCAGGGTCCCCTGCCACCCCTCCTGTGGGTCTCCTTGTGTAGGTTCCCAGCATCCTCTTGGTCTCCACTGTAGGTGCCTCCAGAGAGGAACCACACTTTGCCAAATGGCATAGGAATTGTGGAGAGTACAACTGGAGGGATGCGCCTGTTCCACCACCCTCACCCTCCCTGGAGCCCACTGTGGTCCAACCGCCTCTTCTTGGCAACCTCTGAGGCAACGGCAGTGGCACTGGTCGCCCCTGGATGGAAGAGGAGGTCCCACAAATCCTGGCCAACTCAGCCTGGAGATGAGCAACCTCCTCCCTCAGCCCAGAGAGGTGCCTGCAGATTGACAACACTGCATCCTCCAGAACATCTCCCAGAAGACTGCTGCTCCACAGCCACTGCACTGCACCACTCAATCATGTCTTATTTCTGGCCCCTTAACTGTTTGCAATCCTTACTCTTTCCTCTTTTTTTTCTCTCTCCTTACTTTCTGCCTGTGTGCCCTTTAAGCTCCTGATTGTCCTGTTCTGAGACAGAATATCCTATATTTCTCAGTAGACCACTTACTTGCTCAGAGGCAGACCTCCAGCAGCTGAGGGGCCGGAGAGCTACTCTTGCCCTTCTAGGATGGTGGGTCCTTAGTGTTCTGTGATCACTCACTTCCTGCCCCTAAACAGGAAGTTCCTGTTGTCAGTCAAATCCTGTGCCTATAAAAATAGAACTAGCTTTGGGGTGGGGGGTGGAGGGGAGGAAGGACGGCAATATAGTCCCAGCAGAGAAGTTCAGTCACACAGCAGTCCTTTCTCCTGGTGTCTTCTGCCAAGCTATTAGCAGAATCTTTCTAAGGCAGTCTTTAAATGTAGCTTCCTTCTAGCTAAGCCAACCCTCCTACTTACAGATCTTTCTACAAGTAATTTAAACCTCACAGCAGTTAAGTCCTTTCAGTCACCTGAGATTTACACCTAGATAACTCTTCAGATACCCATTCAGTTCAGTTAAGCCAAACACACACTTTTTTTGGTTTTTTTGTTTTGTATGTTAGTTTTTTTACCCTAAATTAGAGGTCCAAGTACAAAAGTTCGTCTACTTTAGTCCCAGCAGAGAAGTTCAGTCACACAGCAGTCCTTTCTCCTGGTGTCTTCTGCCAAGCTGGACAGATCACTCATAGTGGGTTACAATTCAAGGAGGGAAGCCCTGCCATGCCCTGACCAAGCCAAGAGCAAAGAAGTCCACCACAGTCATTTGTAGGCTTGGGAAGGAGGATGCGATGCTCACAGTCGCAGACAGTTGGTCCCCAGTCTGACTCCACAATCAGCACCCAACCTGCAGCAGCACAGTTGCCAGCCAGCCAGCTCCTGCCCAAAGGTGCAGGCTCCGATCTCAGGCCTGACCAGACCAACTGACCAAGTCCACAATGCTAGGGAGGGAGCAGAGGAAAAGAGCAACTTTTCTTGACTGACTAGACTACACAAGCACCACCAGGCTGCACTGCCCAGGTGCTCAGACAGAGTCACTCCTCTGAGTCCAATAGCAGACCCAGGGCCTGCCATAGCTAGCAGCTTCAGCCCCTGTACTAAGAGAGGAGAGAAGCACAGACTCACAGCAAGGAAGTTGAGTGGGAAACTGTCAGCCAAAAGAGGAGGAAAGCCAGCAGGGTTCTGGGAAGGAGGAGAGACGATGAATGTTGTGATCCTCCAGTCCAGAGTCAGGGAGAGCTGGACAGAAGAACGAAGTACACCATCACAATCCATGACAACAACACCCCAGAGAGAGTGAGATGACGCAGGACAGCACAACACCCCAGAGTCCAGCTGAAAGCCAGCAATTGACTGTCTGCAGCTACCTACTTCCAAACACAGGTACAAATTTTAAATTTAAATATTGGAAGTGCTTTTAGAGGTCGGGGGTTGATATATGAGTCCGCTGGGCTCACAATGCAATTTGATGCTCAGTGTGTGTGTGGAAGAGTGGTTTGTTGAATGGCAAATGCCACCAGTGATGTTGGGGGAAGGCGACTCAACTCAAGGCTTGATTTCTGTTTTGTAGACGAATGATGATGTAACTCTACAATGTAATTAACATTGTTTACCTGCCGGACTACCTTATATGGCCCTGCCCACTCAGCCTGCAACTTGTCCCTTCGGACCGGGATTAGAACCATTACCTCCTGTCCTACCCCTTATGAGCAAGCTCTAGCTCCACAATCCTACCAGGTCTTTTGTTTTTGCTGGGCAGCTGCCAGGTTGCTCTGGACCATACCTGTAAGCTCCTTCAGCATCTCCCTGAATTTATTTATTTTTAACATAGAAAATTCTATTGAGAGTCTTTTTCCAATTGTGATGGTATACTCCAGAGATCATAAGTCAAACATTACATAATCATATAAGCACCTTAGTCTATATCCAGCAGAATGTCTTACTCATCACACATTAGTGTCATACAGATCACAATAGGAAGCAGATAGACAAAAACAAGAGGGAGGGTAAGATAAGACTGGGCCTCAAAGCAACACTAAATATGTATTCCTCTAAGCAGTAAATTCATAGTGGCAAAATAAACTTCATTGTCTTAGCAGGGGGGATTTTCAGATGGTGGGGGAATTTTACACAAGGAGGATGACAGGTAAGCACCCCATTTTTTACAGAAATAATTAAGTTGGCCTCAGTGGGCATAGAACAGTCTCTCTAGGAGGGCCAATCGAGCCAGCACTGTATACCACATATTAATAGTAGGGTTATGTAGCTGTCTCCAGTGCATTAGTATAAGTCTCTTAGCCGCTAATAATGCCAACATAATCCATTCTCTATGTTCTCTGGGTAGGGGCCTTAGACCAATGGAGTCTCCTAGAAGCAGTGCAGTATCTAATGGCAGTTCTCCGATGGAGAGGACTCCTCAACATTCATGAGCAACATTAGTCCAAAAGGAAGCTATTTGGGGACAAGTCCATAGAACATGTAGCAGGTGAGTATCTGGTTGTTGGCATCTCCAACACCGGGAGTGAGGTAGCAATCCCACTGAATGTAGGACATCTGGGGTTCTATATCAAAGTAAGAGGATTTTGAGTTGTAAAAACAGCTCTTAGAGTCTCTGTATCCATTATGTGCATTCCTGAGAGAACGAGACCACGATTCAACAGCGATAACTTCACCAGTATGTTTTTCCCATTTAGCTTTGCAATGTTCAGTGGGGTCAGCCTGGGCATCATGCCAGATGGCATAAAATTTAGCTATGCGACCTTTTGAAGAAGAGGATTTATGCAAGGAGGCAAGCCATGCCCACTTATTGTCTGTACTATAGTGAGTGGAGAGACCATTAATTGTACTGTGTAGTTGGAGAAACCGCCACAAATCCATATTGGAAAGATGAAATTGCTGCTTTAACTGAGTGAAGAATAGCAAGGTAATAAAGTCAGGTAGCATCACGCCCTGTACGTTTCATATTCCTTTGGCTTCCCAGTCCGGTCATTTAATAGGTTTCCCACCTATAGTGATAACGTTATTTTTCCAAAGCTCAATATATCTTAAGGGAGGGTGCCATGACTTTTGGGGAGTGTGGGATAAGGCCATACAGCGGCGCCAGGCATACCTGGTTTCAGCCATGACTGGGGATAACCCCTTGTTAGGTGAGCCTTCTGGGCCTAGCAGAACTCTTGGTGGGGTAGGGGCCTACATGCTTGATTTGACAGTAACCCGCAGTGGTTGAGATGTACCCAAAGGTGTAAACCATTTAGCGGCCTGGGCTGCCACACTAGCCAGATGGTAACCTAGGTCCCCCCTTAGACCAGTGTGCCCTCAGTTTATATTTCCCTCACCTATGGGCTTTTCCTTCCCACAGAAAAAGGATACCAATTTTTCGAGGGAGAAGAATAGTTTAGGTGAAGGATGGATTGGAAGGTTATTAAATAAGTATGTGACTGGGGAGGAGAAGCATGCGTATAGCTGCCACTTTGCCAGAGAGTGACAAGTGTAACTTGTGCCAATGCTCCACTTCTGTGCTTAGTTGTTTCAGAAGGGGATTAAAATTGGAGGATTCAAGGTCTGTCCAGTTTGTAGGAATAAAAATCCCAAGATAAGTGAAACCCAGAGGTGCCCAGCTTAGTTTCATACCTTGGAGACATTCCTGAGTGCAGAATGCATTAAGTGGGGCCAGGGTGGTTTTACGCTGGTTGACCTGCAGTCCAAACATTAAGGCAAAATCTTTAAGAATGGAGAGAGCTACTGGGAGAGACTGCTGAGGGTGGGACAGGGTGAGTAGTAGGTCATCTGAGTATGCCACCACCACATGAGAATTACCTTGAGTTGGGATACCAGACAGGCTCTCAGCATTGGCGAGTGCTCTGATCAATGGGTCTAAAGCAACCAAGAACAGGAGAGGAGATAGAGGGCAGCCTTGACATGTCCCTATATACAGTGGGAATGGAGGGGAAATGTCCGAGTTAGTCAGAACTCTGGCCATAGGGGAGTTATAGAGTGTCAAGATCCAACTCTGACACTGGGGACCAAAGCCGTAGAGACTGAGGACTTCATGTAAGTAATTCCATTCAACTGAAATGAACGCTTTAGCAAAGTTGACAGCTAGGGCAGCGATGGGGTCTTAGATTTGGCTGCTATCCACTTCAGGTTAAGCAGTAATCTAGTATTATCAGAGCCCACCTTCCCTGGCATAAATCCCATCTGTGAAGAATGGATAAAGGAGGTGAGAACAGTATGCATTCTAGTAGCTAGTATCTTGGTAAAATTTTAGTATCCATTGGTAGTAGGGATATAGGTCAGAAATTTGTACAGTTAAGGGGGTTTTTAAATTTCTTGGGTAACAAAGTGATAAGAGCTTCTTTCATAGTGGTGGGGAGGGAGCCTGAGACATGAGCATCCTGCAGAGCTAATAGCAACAGGTGGACAATCTCCTGCTCCAAGGTTTTATATAATTCAGCAGTCATCCCATCAGGCCCCGGAACCTTCCCCTTGGCCATCTGAGACAGAGACTGTTTTATTTCAGACACAGTGATAGGAGCCTCTAGCAGGGAAACTTGTTCTGGCCGCAAGGTGGGTGTGTTGAAGCGTTGACAGAACTGAGTTAGGTTTTGGGATAGCAGGGATGGTGGTAGGGACAATTGGGTTTTATACAAAGATTGACAGAAGAGGCTCATAGTCTGATTAATACCTGCCAGGTCAGAGGTGATAGTGCCCGAAGGGGTACAGAGAGCATGGATCTTAGCCGAGGCCTGCTGTTTGCACAGCAGATAGGCTAACAGCCTGCCGCTTTTGTCACCCCCTTCCCAGTAAGTATGTTTAGATCTACGCAGGAACCATTCCGCTTTATGTTGTAATAGGGCATTCATTTGATATAGTCCTCCTATTCTCCGAGATAGGGATGCATCTCTGGCAGCAGCAGGGGAGGCTTTAAAGCAGGTCTCCAGTTCAGAAAGTTCTGAATGTAATCTGTCTAGGGATTTCTTCCAAGCTTTGTTCTGGTGTGCTGCAAAGGCAATAACATGACCTCTAAGATTAGCCTTAAAAGCCTCCCATACTGTGCTTGCAGGGATTCCACAGTTTGAGTTAACTGCAAAATAGTCCTGAGTGGCTTTCAGCATGGCCTGCTTAAAGTCTGGATCTTTGACTAATAGGGGGTTACACCACCATCTAGTACCATTAGGTCGTTGCCCCAAGGGGGTATAGGTGGTCATTACAGGTGCATGGTCAGAGAGATGAATATTGCCTATGGAGTTATTTGTAACTCCGTGGGATGCAGCATTGTTGGCCAACCAGTAATCAATGCAGCTATGTACGCCGTGGGAAGGAGAAAAATAGAAGTAGTCACGCCAAGACAAGTTATCCCACCTCCAGACATCCAACAAACCCCATTCGTTTTGTAGATCCCGCAGGGCAGCATGGGCCCTAGGGTGTGTCTGGGGAGTGGGTCTGGACTTATCCAGAAAGATATCGGAGATCAAGTTAAAATCCCCACCCAATATCAAGGGGGTAGTACCATTGTCCTGTTGCAAAGTGGAAATAGCTTGGCTCAGACTAGGAAAAAAATCTGCTTGGTCTGTATTCAGAACGTATACATTCCCCAGGATCAGTTTCCCACTCGGGGAGCTCATCTTAATCAAAACCCAATGGCCTTGGGAATCAGATTTAGACTCCTCAACCACCCATGTGCTAGACCTCTGGATAAGGATGGCAACTCCTTTGGATTTAGAACTGGTGGAGCTAGCATGAACCATCCCAACCCAGGATTTTTTTAAGCCAGGGAACAGATTTACTAAGGAGATGTGTTTCTTGTAGTAGGGCAACATCCATATGGAGAGAACGAAGGTACTGGATAATTTTAGTGTGTTTGATGGGATGATTAAGCCCTTTAACGTTCCACGATACAAGACGTAGACCTTGAATTTGAGGAACAGCCATAATAGTACAGAGTTATGAATATCGGGGTACGTACCCAGCTAAGGACAGGTAAAAGAGATGGAAGGAACTCAAGAGGATGCAAACCTGATGCGTGACCAACGTGGGTATTAGTGGGGACATGGGGAGTAGAACTGCACTGCTCAGAGGGAAGCACTCAGGGGTGTACCAGAACACAAAAACCTCTAGTTTAACCTGTATAGATAGAAAATGATTTTGTAAATAAGAGTAGCAATACTATATATCCTAATCACTTTCAAAAATTCTAACTGAATTAGATTAGAACCACTACAACAATCCCAATATGTGTATTAACGCTAAGAGTGAGAGAGCTATACCGAAAGAAGGGAATGCCCTCAGTTACACTGGCTACAACACTCAAAAACGGGAGGGGGAAGACAACCAAGAAAAACTTGCTTCTCCTCCTGTGGTGACAATCCTTGGGTGTGGAACACAACCCCAGGAAGGAGAGGGAAGGAAGAAGGGGAGGGTTAACCAGGAGAGAATGGGGGAGGAAGAGGTGGGTGACCTCCCAAACTGAGCACTATAAGGGCCAGTTGCCACTGGTGACAATACTGCCCACTAGCATAGTAATTATAATTGCAACCTATTCTGGATGACCGGGCCCAGGTACAAGCATCCAATAACTTCAGCAGAAAAAACAGGAGACATAAGGAGTGAATGGCATGGATGCAGCTATCTATGATGTATTAATAACCTGTGAGGCACACATTGCATACATGAAATATGAACAAAAAGTCAGTGCTATAGCACAGTGATAGTTCAGTAAGGAGGTTACAGCGAGATGTTGGGACAGTTTCTCAAGGGGCTGCATCAACCGCTATAGGATCCAAAGGTGGTATTAAAACAGCCGCAGCATAAGATTTTTCCCCAGGTTTGAGCATTCTAGATATTTCTACAGCCTCAACCAGGGAGGACTCTGGTATATCTGCCCAGTCCATGGAGGATTCGATGGCTGGCAAATCGGATCGAGAAGAGTGACAGTCTCTAGAAGTTGGGGGAGAGTCATCCCTAAATATATTGGCTGAGGGAGCAGCTCCCTGTTGATCAGACGGCAGCCGCTGTCCACTCTGTGATCACTGCCACTGACGAGAAGTAAACCCAGTGGGCCTGGGAGATAGAGACAATTGTTCAGTAGGAGTAGCTGGGCTGGATGTGGCAAGTGGCAGTGTGCGAGACACATTCCTTGACCTGGGGGATTCATTGTGGGGGAAGACCCGGTCCGTGTACAAAGCAGTCTTCTGAATACTGTCTGCCAGTGTTAAAGTTGCTAGAGGAGGCAGCCAAGGAGGAGGGATCCCAGAGCCTTCTGGGAGATGTAGTCTGGAGAAGGAGGTTAGGCCAATGCCTACAAATCCAGCGATCCACTTCGCTGGGAGACTCTGCCAGCAGCTCTTTCCTGTCTTTAGAGACTAGAAGTTTGGTAAGTGCTCTGAACCTGTCCTGGAAGTTGTGAGCAGCCAGAAACTTTTTCAGGGGACCATGGGCACGTCTTTTGCTAGCTGTTTCCTGTGAAAAGTCTCTGTAAAATGAGATTATTGCCTCATGCCATCTGATTTCACCCAGGTCGCAAGTGATCTGCAGTATGCGTTCCCTTGTTGTATATCTAAGCAGGTATGCCACTATGGGTCTCAGGGATGCGATGTCCTATCCCTCCTCCCTGTAATACAGTGGGATCTTTCGACCTCCACTGGCTCTCTCCATTGTTTCCTCATCATCAAAGGAATCTGTTCATTAAGAAACCACTCCATGGAATTGCCTTCGGGTCCCTCTGGAACGCCAAGGATTCTGAGGTTATTCTGTCACCCTCTATTCTCTTGGTCTTCCACTTTGGCAGTCAATGTGTCCATCGGATTCTCTTGCATTTGTATTTTGTGTTGCAGTGTAAACTGCTGCTGCTCTAAAGTTTCAACTCATTGTTCAGCAATGTTGCAGTGGTCTTATAGTAGGCATACATCAGCTGTGGTACCTGTAAGGGTAGAAATGATATCATCCACTTGAACAAGTAATGCTTCAAGCATACGAGTAATGTAACTCAAAGAGTCTCCCACTGCTGGAGTTTGTGGTAGTGTGTCTGCGAGTGGAGTTGGAGATCCCTCTGAGGCCATTATGTAAGGTTATGAAAGTGTACCAGAAGTGATTCAGTGTAGGCCCGAGCTAGGCAAGTAGGCAGCAATTGAACATCGTGGCCTCTACGGCTTATCCACACAAGTGACTCGTGAGTACCAGCGCCTGACAGAGCATGACTGCACCATGTACACTGCGAAATAGTTGCACTAGATGATCACCCGATCATATTTCATGTTAAATATTTATATCACATCCTAGGATTAGGTTGGTCAGCCATGGATTGTCACCACACTCGGAGGAGCTCAGAGTTTAAGCTGCCATTTTCTCAGTGGCCAGACCACGCCCCCCCCCCCCACATCTCCCTGAATATTAACACATACTCCACTATGGGAATCCCTTGGATGGCATGCATACCTTCCCAGTCCTATGATATTAAATCTAGTGGCCCCCTCAACCTACATCCATACAAGAGCTTAAAGTGTGAAAACCCAGTTGACTCTTGTGTTTCTTCCCTGTAGGCAAACAGCAGGTGGGCCAGGTATTTTTCCCAGTCACATCCATGCTGTACTGGAAATGCCATAGGCATAGCATTTAGGATCCCATTAAATCTCTCTACGAGAACATTGGCTTGTGGGTGGTGAGGCATTGTGCACCTCTGTATGATACCACACTTCTCCCACAAATAGTTCATTGGGTCTGAAATGAAGTTACCCCCTCAATCAGCGATAACCTCCTGTGGAAACCCTGTATGGGAGAAAATCCCCAGCAAAGCATCTGCCACCTTGTCCACCTCAGTAGAGGACAGCACGATGGCTTTCAGATAGTGGGTAGAATGATCAACAAGTGTCAATATATACCTTTTTCTTGAGGAACTTGGGGTATTCAAAGAACCCACAATATCCATTCCATCCTTCTAGAATAGCTCCTCCACAAGTGGGAAGGGAATCAGGGTAGTCTTGACTTTGCTTCCGGCCTTCCCTATTTCCTGACACCAGTGAGAGGATTTGCAGTATTCCTTCACCTGCTTGGCAATATTGGGCCAATATAAATTGAGGGCTAAACACTGCATAGTGTGAGCAATGCCCAAATGTCTGGGCATGGGAATATCATGAACTACCTTGAGCAATAACCCACAATACTCCTGGGGAACAACAAGCTGCCTACCCATCACCCCTCCTTCCCTCTATCCTGATGTCCTGTGTGTATAACAGTCCATTGTCCCAATACACTCCATGCTTCCCATCACCTCCCTGTGTCCCATCATACTCTTCACAGGCCCTCAGCTTCTCTAAGCTAGGGTCTGTCTGTTGTGCTGCTGCTAAGTCTTCCCACTTAGCCAGAGCATTGGGCATGCCCCCATCTGTTCCCAGGCTAAGGTTCATAGTTGTGGCAGTAGGGAACTCAGTATCACAACCTTCCCCCTTCCCTGAGCTATGAGTCACCCCTCCTTCCTGAGAGCAACCTTCAGTAGCAGTCGGGTTACCTGCCACTAAGGGAAGTTCCACTCCCCTGTTATTACCATCTTTTATAAGAGCTGCAGGTTGACTGGCCTGTCTCTCAACCTCTCCTGTCTGAATTTCTGTGGAATCCTAAAGATCACGGGGGCCTCTATTCTTTTGGCTCCTGGTCACAGCACAAACCACTCCCTGTGGAACATCATTTCCCACCATTTTTATTTATTTATTTAGTTTTTGTTTACCGGGTGAGCATACTAGCCATGGAAATGACTATTTTCAGACACGACGCGGGAGGTTACAGATGTAAACAGTACAGTAGAGGCAGTGGTAGGATGTGACCTCAGACAGTATCTAGAAAGGTACAGTTAAGCAAAATACAAAAAAAAAGTCAGATTACAGCAGTAGGATACATATCGCAGTAAACATCATACATATAGTGAAAAAAACAAGTTACATAGATGGATAGTTTATACAGGAATCAGGGACATTTTCAGATGCAATAGCTAAAATTAGAATGATACAAAAAGGAAAACAGTTTAAATACAGTGGGCGTGATATTCAGACTGCACCAGGCTACGGTGCAAGCCTGGACGCATCGGAACTGGGATGCGCTAGGGTGTTGACAGGGTGATATTCAACTGTGTTACACCATGGCTCAGCACCATTGAATATCGCTCTATGGCCACCCGCATTTTGCATGACACAGAGGCACTGTGCCAGCACAAGTGGCCAGGGAGGAGCAGGGGGCTGCGCTAGCGCAAGTGCCATTGTGCTAGGTGCAGCAACCGCGGTATTCAGCAGTGGACAGGCAAATGGAGCCATAATGCATGCAGAGTGCAAATGAGGCCATTTGCATGTCATTATGGCCCCATTTGCATGCAGGTGCGCCGATCCCCTGCAACTTGTGCCTGGCGCCACCCCCTGCACATCGTGGCAAAGTGCCCCAATGCCCGATCGCGGACATACATCTCGGAAGTAATCCATCCTATATCCCTGGTGGTCCAGTGGACCACATCCAGCCCGATCACGGGCATAAGTATAATAAATATAAGTCCAATATCTCTGGTGGTCCAGCGGTACCCTCCCGCCTGCGCTGAGGCCCCACAAAAGCAGCAGCAAAAAGGTAAACAAGGTGATGGGATGCATATCTAGGGGGATCAGTAGTAGGAGAGAGAGAAGATTATATTGCTCTTGTACAGGTCAATGGTAAGGCCACATCTAGATTATGGAGTTCAGTACTGGTGCCCACACCTCAAAAAGAACATTAACCTGCTGGAGAAGGTCCAGAGGAGGGCTACAAAGATGACAGCCAGTCAGCAGGGTAAGGCATATGAGGAGAGGTTGAGGGCACTGAACATGTACTTCCTGGAATACAGGTGTGAAAGAGAGAGAGAGAGAGAGAGAGAGAGGAGGGACATGATTGTGACCTTCAAATACATGAAAGGGATAAATAAGGTTGATTAGGAGAGTCTCTTTAAGCTGAGTGCCAACCATAACACAAGGTGGCACAGCCTTAAGCTGGAGGGAGGGAGGTCAGGAAGCACTCTTCAAAGAGATGGTGGTGGACACTTGTAATGTGCTGCCGGAAGAGGTCATCTCATTGAAGACAATAGGAAGCTTTAAGAGAGGCTGGAATAGGCATGGGGGAAGGTAAGGATCATGGGTAGGGAGGATGGTAGGAGTGAGGAGGAAAGGCAGGGACATTAACTCAAGCTATGGACTCTCCAACACAAGCAGACTTGATAGACCAAATGGCCTTCTTCTGCTGGTTTCTTTGTTCGTATATTGTGTTTCAGATAATTTATGGCTTCTTCCACACATACCTTGGGTAGCTTGTTTTCTCCCATTCCATACACTTTCATCCAACAAACAATGAGTCTTTGTTTTATTCGGCACTCCACTGGTAACTGACCCACTTTAGCCCTTACTAGGGCAAATGATACACTGCTTGGTAAACCTAACAATTTTTTGTAAAATGCATTTATAGAGGGTTTTATATTAATCCTCACTTGTATACCGCAAATTTCAGCCCCGTAAAGTAGTTGACTTCATATTATTACAATGCCCAAGATCGGGCTGGATACGATCCACTGGACCACCAGGGATAAACATTTTATTACAATGCCTGCGGTCAGGCTTGGGAGCAGTTCACTGGACCACCAGGGATGAATATATTATTACACTGCCCGCAATCTGGCGTGGGGGGAGCGTGATGCTGACAGACCGTGGCTCCGGAGCTCGGGTGGCCACCCACAGGTGGCGGCTGCCTTGTTGCACCCTGCAATACGGCAGCTCACCTGTGGGTGGCCAGGCCCTGCTCCTTTTTTTTTGGCTCAACTTTGAGCACCAGTGTGCGGCGCATGTAGGGGTTGTGACAGCATATGCTCAGCATATCCCGGGCTGAATATCGGGATGTGATGAATATGCATGGGCACGCTCACTTGCACCGCATACATTACTGGTGTACTGCATCAGGACGGCGCTGCACAACATCCTCTTTTTGAATATCGCGCTGGAGCAAGATCAGTGGGTCAGCATGGTGCAACACTATTGTGCCATGCGCAACCCCTTTGAATATCCCAGCTCATGTGTCAATGTGAAACGCTGTTCAATTGAGGCATGGCCTGCCTTAAAGCTGCCTGTGCTTCATCCAGCACTTCACATTTATCCACCCATTCTGTCAATCTGTTATTTATGATCCTCATAAATAATCTCTCAGTGATATCAATTAATCTAATTGGCCCAAAACATTCAATGTCTTTCATATCCCCTTTTTTGAATAGTGGGACGCTTATATTCAACTTCCAGCTTTCAGGTATGTTACCTGTTTTCCAAATGTGGGCAAACAAGTTGTGCAGGAATGGACTCCAAAATCAGCCTCTGATTGTTGCTTTCCTTAGTGTGCCTGGTCTCCCTGACCTCTACATTTGGGTATTTGAGTGGTGTCCTACATCTTTTGTTATATTTATGTGCTTAATTTTACTGTATATAAATTTAACTATATTACGACTTGTCCTAATGCTCATTCTTCTATGTAATGTACCTTGTCTTTATTATTATGTTCATGATTCTCAGAGTATCCTTTTTCATTGTTTTACCTTACATTGTTCTGTATTTTTACCTTTGTAACCTCCAGAGTCGTACTTGAAAATAAGCATTTTTGTCTTATGTGCTTACCCGGTAAACAAAGGCTAAATAAACTAAAAACAAAATACTTTTTATCTCAGCCTGTTGGAGGGGCAGTTATTGCCTCCCTGTTACCTCCTGCTGCTCCCCTCAGCTAATTTAAATGTCCATCTAAGTAACATTTAAACCATCCACTGAGGATTGCTGTTGCCCTCCTGGATGGGGTATATACTGACACTGCAGCAATGCAAATACCATGAAGACCATCACAGCAACATTTTCGCCAATTCACTGTGATGGTCTCCAGGTATTCAGACACTGCTGCCACCAGGGTGTTTGCCGCCCCCTCCCTGAACTAACTCTGACTGGAGTCAGTAATCTTTAGTGTGGGGGGGTACGGAGGGCAGAGCCCCCACAGGGGGTGTGTGAGGGGCAAAGGCCCCACAGAAAACACTTGTTACCCCTGCGATGGCACAACATCAATTGGTGATGTTGTGCTGTCACTGTGCCTACAGTCTTCAAATTTCTTGTTGCCATGGCATAGTGGAACCTCTGGATGGATGCAGACCATCCTTCTGGTATAAGCTTTGATCCCCGCAGGTGGAACCCTAGTCCCCAGTGTACCCATAAACCTCCTCTCTGCACCATTCCTCAAAGCATGAGTCAAAGGCCTTAGTGTGAGCTCCCTCTTCTTTCCCCACTGTAGACAAACAGCACTTCCATAAAGACTACCGTGCATGCTACCTAAGACCCTTCCCCAGTTCCCTAAACTGCTCCTGCACTGTTCCTGTCCCATCCATAGCTAGATCACTTGTCCCCACTGGACAATGACATCTAGCTCCCCCTTCCTTCCTATTTCCCTTGCAATCCACTGGGATACATCCCAGCCCTCTGAGCCACTATGCCAGGTAGGCACTTTAACTCCCTTCCTACCCCCTTTCCTTTCCCCATCTCTAATCTCTGACAATAGAGTGTCCCACCAAAGGTTGCTTCCTCCTTCTCTAGGGCCCTCATTCCAACCCACTGGGAACTCCATTAGGGAGGACCCCCACATTGTCACTGTCCATCACCTCAAGTGTCCCTTCTTGGCATTCCCACTCTACCAGAATGATGTTGGAATTTCTTAGTGATACCAGCTGACGAATGTCCCTGTGACCCACTCCTCCTAGCCTTCCAGGTCCTTTAATCTCTCCTAGCAGGGTTTGTGATTCAGATCCTGCACCATTTTATATGCCGTCCTCTGGATATCCGCCACTCCGTCTATGTCCTTCCAGTGATGTGGTCTCCACAGTGGGACACAGTACTCCAGGTGAGATCTCACCAGCAATACATACAGTGACAACATCACCTCCATCCATCTGCTGGTAATGCCCATCCCTATGCACCCCAATGGTTCTACCAACTGCCTAGTCACAAAGCCTTGACACATTTAGGTCACCAAATATGATTACTTTTAGGTCCCTTCCCTGTCTGGTGACTGTTAATACCTCTTCTCCCATTATGTACTTCTTCTCTGGGTTTCTGTGCCCTAAGTGCATGATTTTTTTCCACACTGAAACCCAGGTGCCATATCCCACTGCTTGAGTTTTCTTAGATCATTGCACATTCTTTCCACCACCCCTAGGGTGTCCGTCCTCTTGCAGATTTTGGTGTGATCAGCAAAGAGACATACTTCCCTTCCAGTCCATCTGCAATGTCACTTACGAACGTTTCTTGATTGTTATGGCTTTTTCCTTTTTGCGGTGGGACAGAATTCAGCCATGGTACTAAGATTTGCAACTTGTTTGGGGGATTCAGTGTGGAGAACATGGGTGGAAGAAGGATGCCAGCAGTGGGAGGGCTGAGGGAGGGAGTTAGAAGTAGTGCTGCAGGAGCCATTGGTGGTGATCAGGACTACATGGCAGAGTCCACCAATAGGGCAACTACTGCCTCTATAAAATTCCCAGAGGTTCAAGTGACCACAATGCATGAGTGCCATGAACTAGGAGTGTGGCATCTGACTCTCTGCCATCTTATGCATCAGCAGGATGTCGGCAGGAGGAAGCAGAAGCAGCAGGGGACTCTACTGGTTGACTGAGGTAAGGCACCTGTTCATTCCTGTTGTTGCACTCACTGCTGGCCCCATTGTTTTGTCAACTCTTATTACTTCCAGTTCCTTCAGGACCCTTTCTCGTATAAAGGGACTTGTGTCCATTTCTGCACCATTCTCACCCCTTGTACTCCCTTCAGACCCATTACCCTCCTCTTCCTCCATAAAGACTGAGCAGAAACACCTGTTCAATATGTCAGCTTTACTGTTGTCATCCTCCACGTTGCCCCCATACTCCCCTTTAGTCTCACTATCCCTCCCTTTGCCTTTCTCTTTTCACTTATGTACCTGTAAAAGGTTTTGTCCCCTCTGCCCACTGATTTTGCAAAGTGTTCTTCTGTCTGAGCTTTGGCTTCCCTTACTGACCTCCCTGCCTCCCTTTGCTTGTCCTGGTACTTCTCCCTATCCCCTTCTGCCTGTGTCTTTTTGCACTGCCTGAATGCAATCTTTTTGGCTTTCACTTTCTTTGCTACCTCTTTGGAAAATCATAATGGTTTCCTCTTCCTTTTCCTCTTGCTAACCTGCTTAATGCATAATTCTGTTGCTCTTGTAATCCCCGTTTTAAATACTGCCCACTGTTCCTCAACCCCCGATTCCTGCCCCATTCCCCTTAATGCCTCTTTCAAGTATCTCCCCATTTTCCCAAAGTTTGCCCCCTAAAATTCAAGATACGTGTTTTTGTGTGGTTTGGTTCTGTTCTTTCTGTGATTTCAAACCACAATGATTGGTGGTCACTATTCCGCAGGTGCTCCCCCACTGTTACCCCCATCACACTGTCCCTGTTTGTGAGCACAAGGTCCAGTATTGCCTTCTACCGAGTTGGTTCCATGACCAGTTGCTTGAGGAAGGCACCCTGAAGGAAGTCTAGGATAAATCTGCTCCTAGTTGATGCTGCTGCTGGGATGCTCCAGTCCACATCTGGAATATTGAGGTCTCCAACCAGTACTACCTCACTCTTGTCTGCCATCCTTTGGATGGCTAGCATCAGCTCCCTATCTGTTTCTTTCTCCTGGGCTGGTGGTCTATAGATCACACCTGTGCGGATGGCTGGCCCCATTTTCCTTTCCAGCTTAACCCACAGTATCTCTCCCCCATTTTGTTCCTCCTGGATCTCTGTGGTCTTTGTGTAATTTTTCACATACAGTGCCAGTCCTCCTCCCTTCCTACCTGCCCTGTCTCTTCTGAATATGTTGTAGCCCGGTATAGCCTTCTCCCAGTTATGGTTATCATTACACCAGGTTTCAGTGATGGCCACAATGTCCAGGTCTGACAGCGCCATGACAGCCTCCAGATCTTCCATCTTGTTGCTAAGGCTCCTGGCATTGGAACACATGGCTTTCCATGATTTGACCTCCCTAGACTGTTTAGCTGTTCTACTCCAGCCCCTTCCCTGGTTGTCCTTTATCCCTGTACAAGAACAAGGAGGCACAATTTGAAAATAGATGGGGGATGGCTCAGAGGGAATGTGAGGAAGTATTTTTTCATGGAGAGGGTTGTGGATGCAAGGAACAGCCTCCCTGAGGAGGTCATGGAGTCAAGAACAGTGGGGGAATTCAAGAATGCATGAGACAGACATAAGGCAGTCCTAGTGGGGGGGTAGGAGGAAGTAAGCTGTTGGTTAACTAGGATCTGTAGCTTATCTGCTAGGTAGGAAAATGGGCAGACTAGGTGTGCCAAGCGGTCCTTATCTGCCATCAAGTTCTATGTTTCTTACATAAGGGGAATATGAACCAGCACCCTATCCAGGATAAGTAGTGCAGTGAGGTACAACAAGTAACATAAGGGAAATATGAGCAGCGCCCTATCTAGGGTAAGGAGTGCAGAGTGGTATGACACATCACACAAGGGGAATATGAGCAACACCCTATCTAGGGTAAGGAGTGCAGAAAGGTATAAGTAACGTAAGAGAAATATGAGCAGCACCCTATCTAGAGTAAGGAGTGCAGAGAGGTATAAAAAATAACACAAGGGGAATCTGAGTAGAGATGCAGCAAAGTAAAACTGCACCCAGAAAGTGGATGCAAAGTGGTCACTTCATGGCAATATTCCACTATGCAAAGTGTCCATTTTAAACCCTCACTTGATCAGTTACAATGGTATGTGGGTAGTACAAACAATACAGCATTGTAAGATTGTACAACAGTTGGAACACAAGGTATTGTACAATAAACAGTAGAGGAACATTGGGTAAATTATAATACATGTCCAAAATCATACAAAAGAACATATAAACGTACAAAACAGTAATAATGTGATAGAACCATTTATAGTGCATGAGTGTACCAGGAGCAGGCTGGAGATAGTATGCAAGTGCTGTCGGAATTAAAAGGATGGGGTTAGGTTGTGCACACTGGTGACCAAGAAGGGCAGGTGGAGAAGGGGGGGAGAGGCAATAACTTAATATGAGGAGAAGGGGTAGCCATTTCTTGATTTCCCCCTTCAGAATGTTAAGAACCCTGCCGGGGGGGGCATGGTAGGAAGGCAGAAACTGGGGACAGGTATTAAGGTGGGTTAAAGCAGGAACAGCTGAGATAATGGTGTGTGGGTGGCTGCTGGACTTCCCGCTTATTCCCTTATCAATGCCCTACATAATTACCATTACACAGACATAACATAGAATTTGGGCGAAGCGGTCCTTATCTGCTGTCAAATTCTATGTTATGTCTATGTAATGGTAATTATGTAGGGCATTGATAAGGGAATAAGCGGGAAGTCCAGCAACCACCCACGCACACACACTAACTCACTATGGAGGCAGTATAGTGCAGTGGTTTAAGATTCTGAGCTGCAAATCTGGTGACATCCAGCAGACCAGACCTGGGTTTGAATCCCAGAGCTCCCACTTGCATACTGTGTGACCCTGAGCAAGTCATTTAACTTCCCTGTGCTCCCAGGTCGCTCTTGTAAAAAAAGCTTTCAGCTTAGTGTGCTACTCCTGGTTAAACGACTAAATAAAAAAATAAAAAAAATCATCTGGCAGAACTTCCTCTTACACTCAATGCTTTTCTTTTAATAACGATTTTTCAGCAAGTCAGTGGAGTTGTCATGGGTACCAAGATGGGTCACAGCTTTGCTAATCTGTTTGTGGGTTGGGTGGAGGAACATTTTTTTCTCTCATTCACAGGGACTGTGCCTGAACTCTACAAACACTACATAGATGACTGTGTGTGGGGTCACCTCCTGCTCCAGGGAGACCCTCCAAGTCTTCCATGACAAGTTTACCATGGCCCATCCTTCCCTTCAATACACTGTTGAAGTATCCTCCTCTATACTGCCTTTTCTGGATATCCAACTCTCAGTACAGAACACTGGTCTGAAGACATCTGTTTATTACAAACCCACTGACTCTCACAGTTTCCTCCTCCACAGCTCCTTCCATCCTAAACATGTCAAGAATGACCTGCCTTATTTTCAGTTTCTTAGACTTTGCAGGTTATGCAGTGAAGAGGATGATTTTGCTGAACAGACCTAAATAATGCACAGTTTTTTTATCAACAGGGGATACCCTAAAAGCACAGTGGACAGAGCACTCTCCCGGGTCAGTAACATGCCCCATAACCTTGAGCCCCACAGGAAAGATACTGTCACGCAAGAACAATGGCGAATTTCCACTAGTGTTTCCTTTCCATCAGAGCACACCTTCTGTTCACAGGATCATCACCAGTAACTTTCCCATTTGGCAAACTGACCCTAACATTGGTGCTTCCTTTACAGAACCATCTATTGCCTCCTACCGCCAGCTACCTAACCTGCGGAATATCCTGGTTAAAAGCAGCCCACCTACTCCTAACATTTCCTCCCTAGCAGGTGCCAAACCTGCTACACCTGCAAATTTGTTTCCAGTATGACTGAAATTTGGGGGCCGACAGGTGTTTTTCACATCACCAAGGAGTTCTCATGCACCTCCACTAATGCTGTATATTGTATTCTTTGTAGGAAGTGTACAGCTACAGTATTTACATGGGAGAGACTGGTAGGCTCCTTTCTGACTGTTTCAGGGAACATTACAGAGCACTCAGGAATGGCAACACTGCTAAACCTATTGTACCCCACTTTATCTCAAGGGACCACAGTGACAGTGACCTTTCTGTTTGTGTCCTTCAGCAGGGCTTCTGAAATTCTGTCCATAGAAGAAACATGGAAATGATAGACTTATTTTACACTAACATCTTTCAGCCACCCCTTATTTTCCCTAAAGTCTGTTTGTATCTGTACACATTTAATTTATTTTTCATTTTCACCATAAGTCTCCAACTGTGTCTCCTTCCCCCACATTTGTCACCTTTCACTCTTCTTACTAGTCCCTGTTAATTAGTCCCCAGGCTCTTTCACTCTTATTTTGCTTTATCGTTCCCATCGTCACCTTTTTGTTTCCCAGATTCTCTCTTAATCTTGCCATTTATCACTTCTTCTCCCTGAGCCTCCCCTTTTCTCTCTCCCAATATATATATATGTATCCCTCATTTTACCTCCCCTCTACACTAACTTTGTTTTTTTCTCTTTTAGATATTTCCTGAAGAAGACCTAAGGTCGAAACAGATTTTTAACTCTATTTTCAGCGTGCATTTATTATAACCATTTTGTTTTGCTTTTAGACCACATGCTGATGCAGCACATTGTTTTTGGTAACGGAGTAGCTGGAAGAGGAGTGTCGTATTCCATGGGGGAGGGAATTCCAGATTTATGGAAGCGATGGGCAAAATCAGTCTAACCATTGAGGGTGCAGCGGTGAGGGACCGTCAAGGTGCGGGCATCATTTGATCTGACAGAGTGGGTAGGGGGAGGTAGAGTGGAGAGAGAGAGGATGAGAGATAGGAGGGGAGCCCCTGAAGCAGAATTTGGAGGTTAGTTTGGCACAGTGAGAGATGCGTTTGTGAGATAGTGGAAGGAAGGTTAGAGACCAATAGAGTTCGCAGTGGTGGGAGTGGGAAGGGGAGTCAATAGTAAAGTGGCAGAAGGAGTTAAAGAAAGTGTCCAACTTGGGCAGGGAAGATTTGGGAGCAGCACCATAGACTACGTCATAGTAGTCAAAGATGGGGAGTATCATCTTCTGGACAATTTCGTGCCTCAGAGTCAGTGGGATGCAACTACGATTCCTGTACAGAGCACCAAGCTTGGGGTGCAGTTTCTTCAGGAAAGCATCAATATGCACAGAGAAGTTGAGGTGCTGGTCCAGTCAAACCCCCAGATATCTAAATTAGGAGGCGTCCTTCAAGATGGTCCCATCAAGGGTGTAGAAGGTGGGTAGGGCCGGGAGCCTAGAGAGTCTCTGCCTGGTGCCAAAGGTCATAGAGACTGTCTTCTTGGAGATTAGAAAAAGCTGGAGAGAAGAAAACCAGAGCTGAGCTTGGCTGAAGTCATGCTGTAAGCTGGATCGCAGGTTTTTGCTGGAACTGTACAAAACAGTATAATCAGTATACAGGTGGGTAGAAGAGGATGAGCAGGCTGTGGGAAGATCATTCAGGAAAATGGAGAAGAGTAGGAGACCCAGCACTGAGCCCTGAGGGACACCAGCATTGATGGGGAGTGGACGGGAGATGGAATCAAAGATTCTCACTGACTGGGTCCTGCCAATGAGGTAGGATTTAAACCAGTTGATGGCTGACAGAGCACGACCAGAGAGAGAGAACTAAATGTTCTTGAAGTTTGGCAAGGGTAGGCAGGAGGGAAATGGGGCGATAGTTTCCAGGAGTGGATGTGTCACCACTCTTGGGGAGAGGAAGGACTACAGCGTGTTTCCAGCATGAAGGTACTAGGGCAGACATAAAGGACAGGTTAAGGATTAGGGAGATAGTATAAGCAATTGCAGGAGCAGAAAGGTAGAAAAATTTAGGATTGAGCTCATCTGGTGAGGAGCCTTTAGAGGGGTTGAGGGATAGGAGAGCATTAAGAGCTTTGTTAGAGGAGACAGTAGAAAAGTATGACCTTGCATTGTGCACTCTGCTTTATTCCACTTTAAGGCAGAGTGAGAATTCACAGACAGCAAAGTAAAATTCTGCCCACAAAGTGGACGCAGAGTGGTCACTTCGCGTTAATATTCCACTATGTGACACGCCCATTTTAAACCCTCACTTTGCATTGTAATTGTGACCTTGCGTTGTGCACTGTGCCTTATTCTGCTTTAACGCACAGTGAGAATTCACAGACAGCCCACACACATCAAATGGCTTTCACAGTGTAGGTCACATGCTTCAGGCAGGCAGGCAGTAGGTTATGGGCAAAAACACACTCCAATGTGTGCTGACTTACATGTTTTGCATGGGGGTGCGACAAATGGCTCTGCTCTGCGAATGGCCAGGGGTTGGGTGCGGACGTGTGATGAAGAGGGGTGCACAGGTGACAAGTCCACAAATAAAGTTATTTTCCCTGTTTTACATACAGGGGTTGATGTACCACTTGCACTAGATGTACTACATTGACCACCACCAACATCACTGCTACTCTGACCACCACTTGACAAGATTTCTGAATCATAATCCTCCCCCTCACTATGCCTGTAGTAATCCTCTGGTGTTTTTTCATCGCTATTGCAAACATTCCTTCTTGGTCTTACATTCATGGAAGGGGATACCATCCTCAGTAAGGTTGATGACGAGGGTGAACACCTCACTATGGCATTTGCTGCCATCTGGTGCTGGCTCCACAGTGCCATGTGCCTGTTCTTAAGATGTGTATGCTGCCCCCCTGTGCCCAGATGATTCCCCTTTTTACCTCGACTCACACGCGCATGGCAATGCTGGCAGACTACAACTGACTCATCATTTGCATCTTGGACAAAAAAATCCAAAACAACGGATTGTGAGCTCCTACTTTTAACATGTTCCTGATGTTGCTTACAGGAGTCTGGATTTTTAAACCCTGAATTGGGGTGGGGGGTGTGCTACATGATATTTCATGCTGGACACACTTGGACTCCAACTGACCACCATGACTACCTGTGATTAATATTGTGTTATCATCATTATCATCAACAGGAACCACTAAATCACAACTTTTTTGAGGGGGGGGGGTTAATGCCAACAGACCCAGACACAGCCACCTTGACTTTCTTTTTCTCAGGTTCCCAACAGGGGTTACTGTCATCATCATCATCATATTCATCAATATCATCTGTATCCACATTTTCAGCTTGGATGCTGTCATGTAGAGAACATGTTCCAACCACAGCATCATCATCATCATCACCACCCAATATTTTTATGCATTCCTAGAATCATTAGATGGCAAAGGCATGACCTCAACAGCGTTGGAAGAAATGTGACATTGTGAGTTATCGTTGCCAGGATCAGAATCATGTTCAGCTACCATGGGGATGTTAATGGGGAGTATGACATCATCTACACTGTCCGTCACAGCTTTAGACACAACTACATTTTTTTAAACAGTTAACTGGTCAGAAGTGGAACCTGAGGCAGCGATACTCATGCCAGCAGAAACTGCACTAACACCATCAGCTGGGACATCATCTTCTCCAACTATGAGTGAAGCTACAGATTGTGCTGTGAAAAGCACTGGAGAAATCCTTTACTGATATCAGCTATGCACTTCTGCGCACTACCATGCCCACAGACAGTCTTGCCACTGGCAGCAGTGTCATGGCCAGAATCAGATTTGATTGCACGTCTTTTTGCAGGCATTTTGGGGGATCACCAAGAAAATTCTAAACAAATTTAGATTTCTGAACTATCAGTCTGGGCTACTGGATGTGAAGCAAAAAAACAACAACTGTGGCTTGCAGATGGAGATTGAGCACTAAACAGATGCAAAAGCACAGACAGATTAAGATTGCACTGCGCAGTCAAGAAGAGATGCAGACTTGAGGACAGAATTAAAGCTGCAGAAGATATGCTGGAGAAGCTTTCAAACAGAGTGTTAACGGAGAGTGCAGTGAATGCAGCGTTACATAAACAGTTAAGCACAATGGCTAAACTTGAAAAAATTAAAAACGCTTTACTAATGAAAACTCTCAGACTGATTGGACTGCCTCCAGAACTCTAAAATAATGAATTGAAACCTGAGATTGAAAAAAAATCCTAACATTTGTATTGTCACCTGAACAGCCTGTGGTGCTGGATTCTGTGTTATGTCCACTGGCTAAGGGAGACGCAACAGTTCAAGGTAGAGTGAGGTACATGATATGTACTTTCCCGTCTGTTTCGTTAGAAATAAACTATTGCATTTTATTTATTTATTTCTTTATTTGCTTTTGTTAACCAGGTAAGCACGCTAGACAACCAAGTGCCTATTTTCAGGTGCAACCCCGGGAGAGTTACAGAGCATACAGGTAACAAGATACACGTTAAGGAAATAGAATACAATGTAAGAGCATTACAGTCAGGAGCCGCAGGCTCTACAAGGGTGAGAGGTACAGATCAGGCTCAAGCGAGGCTAGGCAGGCAGACAAGTTATAGTATACAACACTACGTAGGGGGTCAGGTATCCTAATATGTCTATAGACTGATCACAACTCAATGGTAGTACATGATAATACAAAGACAGGGAGAAAAAAGAAAATGACAATATATAATAAGCGCACAATAAGGGGGGGGGGCAGTGAGAACTATACTGGTGGAGAGTATAGATATAATTGCAGCAGCTCCCCTCCCCCCCAGGGGCTGGGCCAGAATTAAGAAGGGGCTCTTATATGAAGGCACCAAATTACATTTGTACCCTGATTTTTGTTTGGCTACCTAGACAAGGTGAAAGAGGTTTCTTACAATCAGATCTGAGTTTGTTGAGGCTGGGGTAACAGCGGCTTTGCAGTCAGCAGCCAAACTAAAGGTGCTTTTCCAAGGGAAAGAATACTATTGTGCGGATGTTGATGCAACTCGTTTATTTTTTTGTAAAGAACATTGCATTATTGACAGACCTGGGTTCAGATAACGAAGATGAAGACAACAAATCCGCTGATGGCATGCAGTATTTTCCAATGGCAACTTGAGGGCTACAGGATAGACTTTTTGTCTTGAGCTAATTATGGCAATATTTCTGCACAGTCTGTCTTTACTACATTTATTTATCTTATGAAGTAACCTTAATGAAGTAACCTTTGCCTGTTTTGATTTTCTTTTTGAACTCTAACGAAGAGATGTTAAAAACTTAGAGCAAGAAATAATGAGATATGAATAATACTTTTACCCCCACAAAAAGTTATTTATACTTTAGGGGAGTTTGTTTATGGTTTCTCTCTTTTTTTTGAGATTAAATATTTTGTTGATTCAAACTGGATTGAAATTTTAATTTTCTCTCTGAATAATAAAAATAAAGTATAAAATAACAAGCATTTGTCAATGCCGAATGTTGCTTGCTTGTATGTGCAGTTTAGGTATTTGGAAGTGATAGTTCCATGCCTTCCTCCCAAGACCTCCACTGTGTCTTTCCATTCAGTATTCACAGAAGAGGGGGAAGGGCAAGGGCCACAGCAGCACAGCAGTTGCCAAGGGAGTGAAGAGGTGGACAGTAGTCCATTCAAAGGAAAAAGTATCCTGCAGGAGCTCACTAAATTGAAGGTGGACAAAGCGATGGAACCAGATGGCATACACCCAAGGATATTAAGAGAACTGCGAAGGGAGACAGCAGTACCTCTGGCAGCCATGTTCACTGAGTCATTCAACATGAGTGAATTGGAGGAGGGCACATGTGGTCCCTCTACACAAGTCTGGCAGCAGGGAGGAGGTGGGGAACAATAGGCCATTCAGCCTTACCTCAGTAGTGGGGAAGATCATGGATACATTGCTTAAAGAGAGGACAGTGGGGCATCTAAAAGCCATCGAAGCCCAGGACCATAGACAACATGGATTCGCAGTGGGGAAATCATGTCAGACAAATCTGGTTGATTTCTTTGACTGGGTGGCAAAGGAAGTGAATCAGGGTGGGCCAGTGGACAACCCTTACCTTGATTTCAGGAAAGCCTTTGACACCATCGCACACAGGAGGCTGATAAACCAGCTGGGTAGGCTGAGCATGGGGGAAAGAGTGGTAAACTGGGTTAGAAACTGGCTAACAGACAGGAGGCAGAGAGTGGTGGTAAATGGGGTGCAGTCTAGGGAAAGGGGGTGACCAGTGGGGTGCTGCGAGGATCGGTCCTGGGGCCAGTCCTGTTCAATGTCTTCATTAGTAACATTGCAGAACAGCTGAAGGGAATTTTTTCACCAAATTTTCAACATAGCCATTTTAAGACCTCTGCTCATGAACAGTGTCACTGTTATTTTCTTAATCTGTCCCAAACATTGATTGCGCACACCAACTGCGCCATTGTGCGCTACATGTATGGAAACACACGTTGGGTGACATGTGAAAAATGACAGCTGTACTGCTCATATGGAGGTGTGGTAAAATGGCAATGTTGAAAATCTGGAGTACAAATAATAAAAATTTGTGAACTTACGAGCGTGCGTAGGAACTGTGCAACGCATGCTCGTAAAAGTCATTTTTAGGAATTTTTTCACCAAATTTTCAACATGGCCATTTTAACACCTCTGCTCATGAACAGTGTCACTGTGATTTTCTTAGTGTGTTCCATACATTGATTTCACACACCGTCTGTGCCACTGTGCGCTACATGGGCGCAAACACGTTTTGGGCGAGATGTGAAAAATGACAGCTGTACTGCTCATAGGGAAGTGTGGTAAAATGGCAATGTTGAAAATCTGGAGTGAAAATATTGAAAATTCGCAAACTTACGAGCGTGCGTAGGAACAGCGTAACGCATGCTCGTAAAACAGTCATTATTGGGAATTTTTTCACCAAATTTTTAACATAGCCATTTTAACACTTCTGCTCATGAACAGTGTCACTGTGATTTTCGTAATCTGTCCCGAACATTGATTTCACACACCGACAGCGCCATTCTGCGCCACATGCTGGAAACACATTTTGAGTAGATGAGAAATGACAGCTGCACTGCTCATAAGGAACTGTGGTAAAATGGCAATGTTGAAAATCTGGAGTGAACATATTGAAAATTGCAACTTACAAGCGCATGTAGGGAACAGCGCAACGCATGCTCAGAAACAGTCATTTTTGGATGTTAATTAAATTAACATAGGGTTTAAGTCCACCTCATGAACTGTGACACTGTAGTTTCATAAATTGGTCCCGAAAGGTGGTTCCATGCAGTGACCACGAAATCACCTTCGGCTGATTAACGCCATGACAGTGACAGAATCATGAGGTGGGTCCAAAACCCCATGTTGAAAATTTGCGAAAAATTCCCCAAAGTGCCCGGAGATATGCAGTAAAGTTGAAAAACCCATTTATTCCATTATACAGCTACCGCATTTCCTCAGTTTGCGGTCGGCTTTGAAGAGTGCAGACGCATCCCGGTCCACCAAGATCATAGCGCCAGACTCTGAAGGTAAGTATGGGGTAAGGTGGGGTGTGGGGAGGTGGATGCACTGAGGGTGGGGGGAAGGGGGTAAGGACAGTCAACGAGGGAAGGTTTTTTTTTTTTTTTTAATTAGACGACGTTGGACTTGTGCCACACTGGGGTGGGCTCCCAGCATGGCAGCTGGAAGGCTGTTTGGGGGTGGGGGCAGTAGAGCCAATGGGGGATTGGGCACCCCCGTTGGCCATAGGAACTGTTGCCATGCTGGGGTGGGCTCCCAGCGTAGCACCCAATAGTCTCGGGAGGGAACAGTGGAGCCGACGGGGGATTGGGCTTCCCCCGTCGGCCATTCAGACTGCTGCCATGCTGGGGTGGGCTCCCAGCATGGCACCTGGAACTCTGTTTGGGGGGGGGAGCGCAGCACAGCCAACGGGGGATTGGGCACCCTCATCGGCTATACAGTGTGTGTGTGTGTGTGGGGCATGTGCACGCAATATGCGTGCGTGTGCATGTGTGTGGGAGGCACGCATGAGCAAGCAATGTTATCGCTGCTCACTGGGCGTAGCTCTCCTTTCAACTATCATGACTCTGCATTTCAACTGCCGCCATAGACAGCTGCAGCATCTATTGGAGAAACTGCAGCCGTGCCTGCAAACACACTGACTGGATTGGAAGAGGACTGCCACACCTCCGAAAACTCGGATGATGGCACTATGTTGCTTGCACATGCATGCAAGCAACATAAAAATTAAAAAGAAGAGATGTAGGTGCAAAGTCACAACACCACCTTAACCAGTGCTCACACATCCCAATCCAATCTGGAAAAGAATAGCTTTTGCTGGTTTGGGGGGGAGGGGCAGTGCACTGTAGTAACAGTCCAAAACCAAGATGCCACAAAGCAGTACAAAATCATGCAAGTGCGGCGGAGAGCAGGTTCACACTGCTGCAATTGCTCTGTGGCACAATAAAAGGTGTCCGATTTGATGACACACATTGCACACACACACACACACACACACACACACACACACACACACACGTAATGCGAAGCAAATTGAAAACTTCAGTAATATAAATCTTATAAACAAGTTGAAATTATGCACTGCTGCACAGCAAACAATCAGCAAAAAAATGTCAAGAATGACTGAAAATATTACTGGGTGTACATTAACAGTTATACAAGAAATTATAACCAAAACAGAAAGACTGCCTTTTCCTCCCAGTTAATCAACCTCCATCACAGATACGCCCCTACCCCAAAGCACACTTGAAGTGTCTGTCAGGACACAGACAATGTTCTAAATTAACATTTAAAATCTACACACAGACAATAAACCCTTGATGATATGAGCACATGAGGGTTTCCTACAATCGATGTTCTAAATTTTGAGCAGAAGAAAATGGCTCAAAAAGGGTTTTTTTAACAGCTTTTAGAGGGTTTGAATCGCAGACCTCTAAGAGAAAACTGTCTCCATCTACCACTACACACACTACAAAGAACTGAGGCTGAGAAGAACAGTCTAGAGCCCATGTGACCTGCAATACCGCAAATCACTGCAACATTCACCTTGGAGCTCAATAACAAGGCAAAGTGATGCAAAGCACATTGAGTTCTTTGTACTTCGCATTAAAATTGGTGCACAAGTGGTTAAGAGAAGGCGGAGTAATGCAAAGTCATTGTCATCAATAGACTGCATTCCTTATTATGACATGAAGTACTCTGCTTCGCATTGCAGATTACTTAGCGGATTCTGCATTATTCTGCGAATTGCTTCACGGAGTGAATTTTGGCCACTTTGCCCACCTCTAAATATGAGCAGTATCCTATCTAGGGTAAGGAATGCAGAGAGGTACAAGTAACACAAGGGGAATATGAGCAGCACCCTATCTAGGGTAAGGAGTGCAACATTAGTTGGTTTGCCCTTTGCAGTCTGGTTTTAGACCCCTTTGTAGCAATACATCGACCCTATCAGACAGCCACAGACAATGGACTAGTCTCTGCTAGAGTCTTTTTAGACCTTATTTATTTATTTATTGAAGATATCGGAATTACAATCCTTTGAGTCATAGACTCCTTTGCAAAGGCTCCACGTCAGTAAGAAATAATACATTTGGGATTACAAGTTCACACATTGGGTACAGATTATACATTAGGCAAACAGTACAGACTTAAAAAAAAAATACATGACACGGTAGTGGAAGAAAAAACATAGATGGCAGAAAAACATTTGGTGCAGTGCAAAGTAAGGTTACATCATCTGGGAACCTTGAAGGGAGGTCCAGGGTCTCCATTTTGGTTCACAAGACAGTATTTGAGTTCCGGAGGGTCTTAAAAAGCAAGGCCCTGAGTCAGCAAGTGATGGATGGGGACTGAGGATACTAGCTAGGGGCTGGCCATGAGTGTTTGGGGGATTGGGGGGGTCCATCTAAGAGGAGTTGGTCAAAAGTTATTTCATTTTAACTACAGTCACAGGGTGCTGAAAGTCTGAAGATCAGCTTTAAATTGGCTGATTCCGGAAGTATGGGGGATTGCGGATGGTAGGTTGTTTAGCCATAGAGGGGCACAATAATGGAAAGACCGTTGCCCAAGGGATGTTCTACAGTGTGGTACTAGTATGGGGGGATTTGCAGAGTGTCTTGAAGCCCTCCTGCTCGAGGCAATTTGAACAAGAGGGTGGAGGCCTGCCGGGGCTAGCTTGTTTAGTACTCTTTTAGCTAGAAGGCAGGTGTGATATTTTATCCTATCTTTGAGATTGAGAAAGCCAGTGAGCTTGTAGAGCTCACACGTATGGGTTGTGTCTGCTACAATTTGAGACCAGTCGGCAGGCTTTGTTAAGGGCAAGGTTTATGCTATGCCGGGCAGTGTGGTCCGCAGACCTTAGTAAGTTCTTCGATACAATGGATCATCTCCTACTGCTAGACTGCCTTTAGGAGCTCAGCTTTACTGCTTCTGCTGTAGGATGGTTTAATAGCTGCTATCTGGAGGACAGGAAACAGCAGATAAAAATTAATGGAAGTTTCTTTTCGCTTTTCCTATTGCTGCAAGGAGCCCCCCAGGGTTCTATATAGGGACCCCTTCTTTTTCTGATTTATGTCAATAACTTAGGTCAAAACATTGAACACTCTCAGAGTCATTTCTTCAAGGATGATACTGTCCTTCATACTTCAGAACCCTCCATTATGCAAGTCTGCTCAACACTTCAATTTTAACCACTTACAGGACAACTTAATATACTTGAAACTCTCACTAAATGCTAAAAAAACAAAGATTGTGTTCTTCTACATGCCTAATTTTGCTCCACTTGTTGCAAATTCTAACTTACCTTCATTAATTTCTAATGCTATTAGGAGATACACCAGGCACTGGAGAGCCCTCACTATTTTCTAGCCTACAGGCTCCTCGCCTCTGTTGGTTACGATATAGTTGCACTGGACTATGAATGCACTGTATTATATATAAGACAAGGCCTCCCTGAGGTGGCTTACTACCAAATCATATCATGCATTGCTTTAGCTACCAATTGTATAGGTCTTAACCACTCATTAGACAAATATGTCGATAGCTCTGCCCTGTTTTAGCTACCAAGGGCCGGATATTCAGACTGTGCCAGGCTATGGCGCAAGCCTGGGCGCAGCGCAACTTTGCTGCGCAGGAGCGTTGACAGGGTGATATTCAACGGAGCTGCGCCATGGCACAGCATCGCTGAATATCGCACCATGGCCACCCACAGTGCACATGGTGCAGTGGCACTGCACCAGCGCAAGTGGCCAGAGTGGAGCAGGGGGATGCGCTAGCACAAGTTCATTGTGCTAGGCGCAACAACCATGATATTCAAAAGTGCACATGCAAATTGGGCCATAATAGTAGCGTGCAAATGGGGCCATTTGCATGCCATTATAACCCCATTTGCATGCAGGCATCGATCCCCGGGCGACTCTGGCGCCTGGCGCCTGCCAGGTTGCAGCCGCTGGGGACCGACGGCCCCTGCACATCGCGGCAAGGTGCCCCACTGCCCGATCGTGGGCATATGTAGAATATTAGAATCATTCTATATCCCTGGTGGTCCAGTGGACCGTCTGCAGCCCAATCGTGGGCATAGGTCTGTTTAAAACACTTAATACTATCCCTGGTGCTCCAGTGGACCGCTCGCAGCCCGATCGCGGGCGTATGTTGAGAAATACAAATGTCCCATATCCCTGGTGGTCCAGTGGACTGCTTGCAGCCTGATCGCGGGCATAGGTCTGTTGATAACATTCAACACTATCCCTGGTGGTCCACTGGACCGCTTGCAGCCCGATCGCAGGCATAAGTCTGTTTAAAACATGTAACACTGTCCCTGGTGGTCCAGTGGACGCTGCGGCGATCAGGCGTCGGTGAAAAATAATGCAATACCAATCCAACCCTGGTGGTCTGTGGGTACCCTTTCCACCTGCCACTGGGCCCCCGCCGCTCCCCGGTCAGTGGCGGCGGCAGCTCCCACCCGCTTGCCACCCCCCGCCTCCGACTGACACCGCCGCGGTGAGGCTGTATGCCCGTGGTCCACAGCATGGAAACAATGGGCGTGCAGCCGTGCTGTACTACAGTCCCAATGTGTCCATATCTGGACTGTGCGGTACAGTATGTGCAGCCAGTAGCTCACACTGTGGACCAAGGTGTAAATATCTACGTGCAGTGTCGTCGGCGGCAGCGGTGCCTAGCGGGTGGCTACCGCTCGCCCGCTGTCGGGGGAGAATGGTGGTGAGCTTTCGGCGTGGTACACTGAGCCGGACTGGATGGTGCGTATTTTCATGCCAGCGACGGGCGCGGCAGACCACCGAAATGTGTTGCATACAAACGAACATACCCTGCGATCGAACTGCGCCCGCTGGACCACCGGGACGACAGATAGTATCAACGAACCTGCCGATCGCTTTCTGGCGATCACTGGACCGCAAAATGAGACTATCCTTCTTCTACATGCCTGATCGGGCATGAAAGGATAACCACCCGCGAAGTTGCAGCGGGCTGGTGGCCACCCACAGGTGGCAACTGCGTGTTGCGCCCTGCAATATGGCAGCTTACCCGTGGAAAGGCCAGCTGTTGCTTCCTTTTTGGCTACTGTTATTGGCGCGGGTAGGGAGAAGCGCGTACATGGGCTCAGCACATCCCGGGGTGGTGCTCGGGATGTGCGGAGTATCATGGAGCACGCCCCCCTGCGCCCGCATACATGCAATGTTAACTCCGGCGCCGGGATTTGTCCAGGCTCATCCCGGTAAATATCCGCATCAGTGGGTTCGCATGGCGCAACCCTTCTGAATATCCACCCCAAATCTATAGGCATTAACCTGTACTCATTGTAATTATACCCATGATTGCTCACCCACATTATTCTATGTATGTACTGTATGAATGTCTAGTTTTATTCTGGCGTGGAGTCTTTTGAAACAAATCTATGACTCAAAGGGTTGTAATTCTGATTTCTAAATAAATAATTTAAAGACTAGAGCATACGCCAATCGCAGTAGCTCGCATCGTACCACACCGTCCCAATATGTCCATATCTGACTGTGTAGTACAGCATGGGCTGCATGCCCATTGGCTCACACTAGACCAATGGGTGTAGAGCCACCGCATAGCAGTCAGCTCGGGCGGCGGCAGCAAGCTGGTGGGGAGCTGCCGCCCGCCGCTGATCGGGGAGGAGTGGGGTGGTGGGCCCAGTGGGCTGGTGGGGAGGGGGTGCGCCAGACCACCAGGCTTGGATTGGTGTTGCATTATTTTCACTGATGCCCGCGATCGGGCTGCGAAGGTCCACTGGACCACCAGGAATAGTGTTGCATGTTATAAACAGACTTATGCCTGCGATCGGGCTGCAAGCGGTCCACTGGACCACCAGGGATAGTGTTGAATGTTATCAACAGACCTATGCCCGCGATCGGGCTGCAAGCGATCCACTGGACCACCAGGGATATAGGACTATCCTTCTTCTACATATGCCCACGATCGGGCATGGGGGGATGCCACCACGAAGTTGCAGCCGGAGCTCGGGTGGCCACCCACAGGTGGCAGCTGCCGTGTTGCGCCTGCAATATGGCAGCTACTCCGTGGAAGGCCAGCTGTTGCTCCTTTTTTGGCTTCACTGTGTGGCGCGGGTAGGAGGCGATGCATGGGCTCAGCACATCCCGGGGTGAATATCGGGATGTGCGGAGTATGCATGGGCACGCCCCCCCACCTGCGCCGCATACATTACTGATGTGCTCCGGCGCATCGGGATTTGTGCCAGGCTCAATCCCCATTTGAATATCACGCACATCAGTGGGTTGCGCATGGCGCAACCCTTCTGAATATCCCACCCCAAATGTATAGGCATTAACCTGTGCTCATTGTAATTATACTCTGTATGATTGCTCACCCACATTTATTCTATGTATGTACTGTATGAATGTCTAAGTTTTATTCTGACGTGGAGTCTTTTGAAATGAATCTATGACTCAAAGGGTTGTAATTCTGATTTCCTAAATAAATAAATTTAAATTCTAGTTCTTGCTGGACTCCAAAACCTGCAAATGTATATAAGTCAAACACCCTGTTCCCTGTTCTGCCCCTCTGTCTGTTCTATTGAATCAACCTAATGTAATTAATGTCTTAGGCACTTATTTACCTAAAGTGCTTGTTTTTTTATCATTGTCATTTGTTTTCTGCACTTGTAACTCTCATATTGCAATCCGGTGATGAACCTGTAGGTATTATTTGTTGTTTTCATTCATTTGTTACTTTCAATCACCTGATGTATTTGTATGTATAACCTGATGTGGCCTTGATGTATGTTGCATTAATGTATGTGTTACAAGGGACCTCCTTGAAAACGAGCTTGCCCAACGGAACTATCCATTTACAATAAACTTGAAAATAACTTGAAACTTGAATATAGGGGAAATATGAGCAGTACCCTATATAGGGTAAGGAGTGCAGAGAGTCATAACAAGTAACATGAAGGGAATATAAGAGCAGCACCCTATCAAAGATTAAGTAGTGCAGTGAGGTACAACAAATAGCATAAGAGGAATATGAGCAGCACCCTCTCTAATGTAAGGACTGCAGAGAGGTACAACAAATAACATAAAGGGAATATGAGGAGCACCCTGTCTTAGGAAAGGAGTCCAGAGAAGTAGAACAAGTAACATAAGGAGACTATGAGCAGCACTCTGTCTAGGGTAAGGAGAGGTATAACACATAACATAAGATGAATATGAGCAGCACCCTATCTAGGGAAAGGAGTGCAGAGAGGTATAACAAATAACATAAGCGGAATATGAGTAGAGATGCAGCAAAGTAAAATTCTGCCCACAAAGTGGACGCAGAGTGGTCACTTCGCGTTAATATTCCACTATGTGACATGCCATTTTAAACCCTCACTTTGCACTGTAATTGTGACCTTGCGTTGTGCACTGTGCCTTATTCCGCTTTAACGCAGAGTAAGAATTCACAGACAGCCCACACACATCATATGGCTTACACAGTGTAGGTCACATGCTTCAGGCAGGCAGGCAGTAGGTTATGGGCAAAAACACTCTCCAGCAGCATGGGCTGACTTACATGTTTTGCACGAGGTGTGACAAATTGCTCTGCTCTGCAAATGGCCAGGGGTTGGGTGCGGATGTGTGATGAAGAGGGGTGCACAGCTGACAAGTCCACAAATAAAGTTATTTTCCCTGTTTTACATGCAGGGGTTGATGTACCACTTGCACTAGACATACTGAATTGACCGCCACCAACACCCTGCTACTCTGACCACCACTTGACAAGATTTCTAAGTAATAATCCTCCCACTCATCATGCCTGTAGTAATCCTCTGGTGTTTTTTCATTGCTGCTTAGTCTCACACTCATGAGCGGGGATAACATGCTCAGTAAGGTTGATGACGAGGGTGAATGCCACACTATGGCATTAGCTGCCATCTGGTGCCGGGTCCACATTGCCATGTGCCTATTCTTAAGATGTGTATGCTGCCCCCCATGGCAAGACAAGGCAAAATTTATTTAAAAAACACCCAATCCCGGAGACTCTAGGTGCTGCACAAATAAACAGTTCATTAGAAAATTACATACAAATTCATGACAGTAAACCCCCACTAAAACATAATATATTACTTAACTATTTAAAACAAATCAGATAAAAAATATATAAATCAGTCCAAGAATGCCTTAACAAATAGGAGGGCCTTAAGGTGAGCCTTAAATACCTCCAGAATGGGGGCCCTTTTAGCCACAGGGGGCAACAAATTCCAAAGGGCGGGGGCGGCAACACTGAACACCCTGTCACCAGCTGATCTCAATCTCATCCTAGGTATCGCCAGGGGGCCTCCACAAGAGGAGGAGGAGTGGAGGGGGCAAACAGAGAGAGCAAATACAAGAAGGTCTGACAGGTAACCAGGGCCCTGACCGTGTAGGGCCTTATAAGTGAGAAGACCCACCTTAAAGAAGATCCTCCACCTGACTGGCAGCCAGTGCAACTCACGCAACACCGGTGTAGTATGGCCAAACTTAGACTGCCAAGTAAGTAACCAAACAGCTGTGTTCTGCACTAGCTGCAGTCTGTGGAGAGATCCTCCCGTGACCCCGATGTAGAGCACATTACAGTAGTCAAGCCTAGATGTGACTAAGGCATGTATCAAAGTGGGGAGGTCCAGAGGTGGAACAAGGGGCTTTATCCCGGTGACATTTCTGAGATGAAAAAAACAGGAGCGAACCATGAAGGATATTTGGACCTAAATAGACAAGCTCCTGTCCAGAATGATGCCAAGATTCTGTACCTTAGAGGAGGTCTTCAATGAAGCAGATCCCAGAACAAGTCCAGTCTCTGATTCAGAGGCCATCCTATCACACGCTCTGTTCGACTCCACCACCAATACCTCCATCTTATCAGGGTTCAGTCGCAACCAACTGGAGGCCATCCAGTCATTGATCTCAGCAAGGCAGCTGTTAAGCACATCTACCACATTGGATTTTCCAAGCGTGAAGGAAAAGAACAGCTGGGTATCATCAGTATAGCAATGAAAATCCAGACCATACTTCCTAATGAGCCCTCCTAGGAGTAGCATGTACACTGCAAACAACATTGGGGCCAATACCGATCCTTGAGGAACTCCACAAGATAGGAGGCTAGGGGTAGAGGAAAAATTCCCCATCACAACACGTTGTCTCCTGTTGGTAAGAAAAGACTCAAACCAGTTGATGACAGTGCCGGTGAGTCCGCAGAGTTCCCTGAGATGGTCAAGCAACACACAATGTTCCACAGTGTTAAATGCTGAAGAGAGATCAAGAAGAACAAGAATTGTCTTGTCCCCTCGATCTCTCACCCTGAGGACATCATTCAATACCTGAACAAGTACGGTTTCCATGCTATGCCTCACCCGAAACCTCGACTGGAAGGGTTCGTACAACTCATGAGTCACGAGGTGCTCTTCCAACTGAAGTGCCACTACCTTCTCCACTACCTTCACCAAAAAGGGAAGACTGGAGACAGGTTGGTAATTTGCCCCAGATCTCCGTGTCCAATGATGGTTTCATTAAGAGCGGTTTCACCAATGCCTCCTTCAAGGCATTGGGGAAAACCCCCTCAGATAAGGAACGCCGGACAATCAAAGCAAACATGTGTTGATGCATCTCATCAAGAAACACGTCGGCACCGGATCCAGTTCACAAAAGGTGTGCTTCATATTGGTCACCACCTCAATGACTCTCCCTGCCCGATGTCGGACACTGTCCGAGAAGAATCGAGCAAACTTGTCACATTCGACATCTGAAAAAAACTTCTTTGGCTGTAGACAGGCAGGATGAATTAGCCTGTCCACAGTCCAAAAAAGTATCGATGGTTGGTTCTACCTGGCAGCAATCTCCCTGGACAGGAACACTGCCTTCTTATCATTGACTGCCCCCTGGTATGCATTATAATGTACACAAAGGGCCAGTCTGTCTTCCTCCTGACCGGACGTTCTCCAGCAGTGCTGCAACCTCTGACTTTTTCTCTTCATCTCCCTGAGAGCCCCATCAAACCATGGGGCTCTCAGGAAGGAAGATTTGGGTAGTACACGGATAGGTGTGAGGGAGTCAATGGTGTTGGATAGCACCTTGTTATACATGCCAGCTCCAGCATCAATGCCTCTGACGCATGCATCACCCACACTAGATAGATTGGCTGCCACCAAAAAACCCTCAAAGGTCAATCCCCTCAAAGAGCGGCAGCTCATCATCTCTGTAGGGGAAGGGCAATCAGCGGGAGCCCTGAACAAAAACTGCACTATGCAGTGATCAGACCATACAACCTGATGAATCTTGAGATTAGCTATCTCAAGCCCCAGTGAGAACACCAGGTCCAACATGTGGCCACTGTGGTGAGTCACAGTTGAAGCAACTTGCAACAGGCCCAGAGAAGACATAATCTGTAGGAGGTTATAACCAGGTCGAGAAAATTCATCATCGGCCCAAACATTAAAATTCCCCAGAACGATACATCTGGGAGCTTCCAATATTTCACTGACAACGAATTCGGCAAACTCCTGCAGGAAATTTCCCACTGTCCCAGACAGGCAATACACAAGGAGAATCCTGCAGCTGTGCCTGGACCCCTACGAATGGCCACACATTCAAAAGTACCCAGTGTTTCCACTGGGTGCATGGTGAAGGCCAAGTCAGATCTAAAACAGATGGCCACCCCGCCGCCCTACACTCTTCTCTGAGGCAGTGCACTACGGTAAACCCAGGCGGGACGGCGGCCTTAAAAACTGGGCTTGCATCATCCCCAACCCAGATTCTCTGAAATGCAAGCAAGATTGACCGAGGAAACCAAGTCCACAATAATTGCGGTCTTGTTCCTGATTGATCCGGAATTGCACAGCACTGCCATCGGGCTTGGTGGGTGAGACAGACCCTCAGATTACCTGACCACTCAGTCTGGTGGACTCCCTGGGGACAAGCACCAAACCATGCCCAGATGACTCCCCTTTTTACCTCGACGCACACGTGCATGGCAAAGCTGGCAGATTGCAACTGACTTATCATTTGCATCTTGGACAAAAAAATCCCAAACAATGGATTGTGATTCCCTACTTTTAACATGTACCTGATGCCGCTTATAGGACTCCAGTTTTTAACCCCTGAAATGGGGGGGAGCTACAGGATATTTCAGGCTGGACACACTTGGACTCCAACTGACCACCATGACTACCTATGATTATTACTGGGTCATCATCATTATCATCAACAGGAACCACTAAATCACAACTTTTTTTGAGGAAAGGGGGATTTAACACCAATAGACTCAGACACAGCCACCTTGGCTGTCTTTTTCTCCGGTTCCCAATAGGGGTGAACATCATCATCATATTTATTAACATCATCCGTATCCACAGTTTCAGCTTGGATGGTGTCATGTAGAGAACATGTTCCAACCACAGCATCATCATCATCACCCGATATTTTTGCGCTATACCTAGAATCACTAGATGGCAAAGGCATGACCTCAACAATACTGGAAGAAATGTGACATTGTGAATGATCATCGCCAGGATCAGAATTATGTTCAGCTTTGGTCCCACAGTATACTGGTCAGCCCTTTTCCCCCCATTGGAATATAGACTGGTCCATCCTCTGGCATAACTGTCACCATTTTGTGACACAAGATTGATTACGCCTTATGCAATTTCACATCTTACACAACCTATACAACTCCCCACAACAATTAGCTGCTTGGGGCCTAATACCCTCCAATCAATGTGCACGTTGTTCTTAAGATGAGGGTACCCTCCTTCACATTTTCTGGACTTGTCCCAAGATAGCCTCTCTTTGGGAACTGTATTAAGATCAGTGTTGACCCGCTGCTAGGATTATCAGAGTATTTTTACACCTGAAATATGTTTATTGGATGATTATTCACAAATTTCAGTGGGTAACTGTAAATATCACATCTCCATGATCTCAATGTCTATTAAAAAAATGTATTCTGGAACACTGGAAAGATACTCATAATCTCTCCTACTCTGAATGGCTCAACAAATTAATAGCGAACCTCAGAACTGAAAAGACTAGAGCAAGTCTTCATAATAATTTGTCTAAATATAAAAAGATATGGGACCCCTTGTATACGTAGTACTCCCTTTAAGGAGTGGATCTTGTTAGTAACAACATATTGTTTGAGTCAGAATATATGAACTGTGGGGGGAGGGGGAGGAAAAGGCTTGGGGGAGAGAGGGATGGAGGGGACAGATCCAAGGCAACTCACTTTTGGAACATATGTACAAGTTCATTACTCATGGTTCTGTCTCATGTAACTGTGAAAAACCTGTAATAAACTTTAAACTGGAAAAAAAAGAATTATGTTTAGCTACCATGGGGATATTAATGGGGAGTATAACATCATCTACAGTCAGTCACAGCTTTAGACACAACTGTATTTTTTGAAATGGTTAACTGGTCAGAAGTGGAACCTGAGGCAGCAATACTCATGCCAGCAGTAACTGCACTAACACCATCAGTGGGGACAACATCATCTCCTCCAACTATGAGAGAAGCTACAAATTGCACTGCAAAAAAAACATTGATGGAGAAATCCTTTACTGATATCAGCTATGCACTTCTGTGTACTACCACGCCCACAGACAATCTTGCCACTGGCAGCAGTGCCATGGGGATATTAATGGCCAGAAACAGCTTTGATTGCATGTCTCTTTGCAAGTATTCTGGGGGATCACCAAGAAAATTCTAAACTAATTTAGATTTCTGAACCTTCAGCCTGGGCCGCTGGATGTGAAGTCAAAAAAAAACAATTGTGGCTTGCAGTTGGAGATTGGGCACTAAACAGACACAAAAGCACAGACAGATTAAAATTGAACTGCGCAATAAAGAGATGCAGACACAAAGTCACAACAACACCTTAACCTGTGCTGACAAATCACAATCGAATCTGGAAAAGAATACCTTTGCCAGTTTGGGGGGGGGGGGTAAGTGCACTGCAGCAACAGTCCAAAACCAAGACAGCACAAAGCAGTAAAAAATCACGCTTGTGCGGTGGAGAGCAAGTTGACACTGCTACAGTTACTCTGTGGCAAAATAAAAGGTGTCTGATTTGATGGCATGCATTGCACACACAATCACACACACAAGTAACGTGAAGCAAATTGAAAACTTCAGTAATACAACTAAATCTTTTAAACAAACTGAAATAATGCAATGCTACACCACAACAATCAGCAAACAAATGTCAAAAATGACTGAAAATATTACTGTGTGTACATTAACAGTTATATAAGAAAAATATGACCAAAACAGAAAGACTGCCTTTTTCTTCCAGTCAATCTACCCACACCAGATACGCACCTACCCCAAAGCACACTTCAAGTGTCTGTCAGTACACAGACTGCATGTTCTAAATTAACACTCACAATCTACATACAAACAATAAACACTCAATGAAACGAGCACAGGAGGGTTTCCAACAATTGATGTACTAAAGTCTGAGCAAAACATAAGGCTCAAAAAGGATTTTTTAATAGCTTTTAGAGGGTTTGAATCGCAGACCTCCAAGAGCAAACTGTCTCCAGCTACCACTACACACACACACACACTCTACACAGCATTGAGGTTGTGCAAAACAGTCTAGAGCCCATGTGACCTGCAATCCCATAAATCACTGCAAAATTCACATTGGAACTCAATGACAAGGTGAAGTACATTGATTTCTATGTACTTCACATTAAAATTGGTGCACAAGTGGTTGGGGAAGGTGCAGTAATGCAAAGTCATTGTTATCAATTGACTTTGCATTCCTCATTATGACATGAAGTACTCCGCTTTGCGTTGTGGATTACTTAGCTGATTCCGCATTACTCTACAAATTGTTTCACAGAGCAAATTGTAGCCACTTCGCACACCTTGAAATATGAGCAGCACCCTGTCTAGGGTAAGAAGTGCAGAAAGGTACAAAATGTAACATAAGGGGACTATGAGCAGCACCTTGTCTAGGGTAAGGAGTGCAGAGAGAGACAACAAACAATATAAAGGGAATATGAGCAGCACCCTATCTAGGGCAAGGAGTGCAGAGAGGTATGACAAATAACACAAGGGGAATATGAGCAGCACCTTTCTTGGACAAGGAGTGTGTAACCCCCAGGTGGTGCTATCCCAAGGGCTACTACCCCTGCCTGCTGGACTACCAACCGGTTGAGGGGCCTAGGTTCTATGGCGGGTGCCTCCACACAGAGGTCAGGGTTTGTAATGGTTGGTCGAGTTTGGTCACAGCCCTCTGGGACACTGAGACCCCCTTCTAATCCCTCTAATGATCCACACAATACACAGGAATTACAGTACCAATACCCCACATGTACACACGGTTCAATCATAAGGTACCACTTACCCTCGAGACCGATTCTGAAGTTTGTCTCGGAAGACCCCCTGTAAAATAAGGTTGATCAACATACACAAACCAGTGCAATGCCTGCTATACAGGTACTGACACTTCAGACAGTTTAAAGTCAATAACATCAAATCTGGTTTATTTAAGGGGAGTGGAATACGGGAGGGGGAGATCCAGCTGATTGGCAGAATTAAATCACAGTACTGTGCACTCATACAGGGTCTTAAAAGTCACACTCTGGGTACCCAGGTTGGGGGGTGACTAGCCAGGTCTGTTGCCCAGAGTTGGCCGGCAGGTGCCAATGGATAGGGCCCTGTAAGGAAAAGATATGCACAACACCCAATTGTAATCTGGAGCCGGATGGCTCAGTCCTTGAGGAAATGAAATAAACAAAATCAGATGAAACACTGGTGATTGTTAACAGGTCACAGGGGGATGCCCTGATTTGTACTCACACTACCCCACGCTGAGAACCTCATGCAGATGGCTGTTCTGGATCACCAGACAAGCAAGGCAGGGAGAATAGATTCTACTGGCCCGGCCCAACTGCTTTGACTAGCAGACGGATTTAGTCCGATTACATTCAGTTTGGCTTTCAGCTTACACTGCACGGTGACAAGAGAACCGGCCTAGCTATTCTTCACGAGCATTCAACACATATATATGTAAAGGAAATTACTATACCAGGCAGCTGCTCCTAGGTCCCGATCGCACTTACTGCAAATACCTGGGAGTTCACACAGCAGCTTCAGTTCCTGACAGACCGGGCGCGATTCAGCAATTTCTCCAGTCTTCTATAGGGTGAGCCTGGTTTCCACTTTTCAGCCTTCCTTCCTTTCAGTCACCTCGGATTCAGTCCGATTCGAGTTTGCAATGGCAACAGACTGACTTCAGGCCTCTCACGTGCTTCCCGCGCGAAACTATACAACGCAGAAGCACAGAGCTCCTTCTCTCCTCATGGTCACAACTGATCTGATCTCCCAGTCGCAGGGCACAGCATTCTCCTTAGGAGCCACCAGGTCCAGTTGGTGGACTCAGCTGTCAATCACTCCAAAGTTCTCTTAGTTGGTGTAAAAAGGTGCCAAGGTCCAAAACTTCACTTCCCAGAATTACTAGCTATACTGTTCTGTTGTAAGCCGGCTCTCAGAAGAGTCCGAATTCTGGTTGGTCCAAACAGTCTCCATTTTATAGCTCCCCTTATTCCATTGGCCCAGCACAGCAGTTTAGGTCCAAAATGGAGGGGCAACACACACAGAGTCCGAGCTGTAACAAAAGCAGGTTAGGCAAACTACAATATTACTAATGCCTTAAATGTTTACAGAAACAAATATATCTTTCAGAGGGCTACCTTTAGCCTTCAGCGACCACCAAATGAAGCGATTACCCCACAGTTGAGGCGGGATTTGAGCAGGGAAACACCAGCACCCCAGGAAAAGCATCAATTATGTCTGCAAGCAGGCAGCTCTTAAAGAGACAGTATGTGGAGGCTCTAGCAGCACTCACAGTGCCATTATAATGGCTTAAACGCCGAACGCCAGCAGGCAAGGGAAACACTTAAGTAAGCTCCTAGGAGGCTTTTTAGAAACCCCCATTTGTAGCGGGCTTACAAGTGCAAAGAGGTAAAATATGCAACATAAGGGGAATATGAGCAGCACCCTATCTAGGCTAAGGAATGCAGAGAGTTACAACAAATAACTTAAGGGGTACATGAGATGCACCCTATCTAGGGTCAGAAGTGCAGAGAGCTATAAGTAACATAAGAGGAATATGAGCAGCACCCTATCTTGGGTAAGGAGTGCAGAGTGGTACAACAAATAACATAAGGGGTTTATGAGAAGCACCCTATCTAGGATAAGGAGTGCAGAATGGTGCAAGAAACATAAGGGGAATATCAGCACCCTATTTAGGGTAAGGATTGCAGAGAGGTAGAACAAGTAATATAATGTGAATATGAGCAGCACCCTATCTAGGGTAAGCAGTGCAGAGAGGTACAACAAATAACATAAGGGAAATATGAGGAGCACCCTATCTAGGATAAGGAGCGCAGAAAGATACATGTGGCACAAGTGGAATCTGAGCAGCACCCTGTCTAGGATAAAGAATACAGAGTGGTACAAGTAACATAAGGGGAATATCTGCAGCACCCTACCTAGGGTAAGGAGTGCAGAGAGGTAGAAAAAGTAAAATAACATGACTATGAGCAGCACCCTATCTAGGGAAAGGAGTGCACAAAAGAACAACAAGTAACATAAGGGGAATATGAGCAGCACCCTATCCAGGGTAAGGAGTGCAGCGAGGTAGAACAAGCACCATAAGGGGAATATGAGCAGCACCCTATCCAGGGTAAGGAGTGCAGAGAGGTACAACAAGTAACATAAAGGGAATATGACCAGCACCCTCTCTAAGGTAAGGACTGCAGAGAGATATAACAAGTAACATAAGGGGAATATGAGCAGCACCCTATCTAGGGTAAGGACTGCAGAGCGGTAGAACAAGTAACATAATGTGAATATGAGCAGCACCATATCTAGGGAAAGGAGTCCAGAGGTACATGTAACATAAGGGAAATATGAGCAGCACCTTATTTAGGGTAAGGAGTGCAGTGGTACACGTAACAATAGGGGAATATGAGCAGCACCCTATCTAGGGTAAGGAGTGCAGGGGTACAACAAATAATACAAGGAGAATATGAGCAGCATCTTATCTTGCATAAGGAGTGCAAAGAGGTAGAACAAGTATCATTAGGGGTATATGAGCACCATCCTATCTAGGGTAAGGAGTGCAGAGAGGTACAACAAATAACATAAGGGGAATATGAGCAGCACCCTATATTGGGCAAGAAGTGCAGAGAGGTAGAACAAGTAACATAAGGAGACTATAAGCACCACTATCTAGGGTAAGAAGAGGTAGCAGCACCCTATCTATGGTAAGGAGGGAAGAGAGGTACAACAAGTAACATAAGGGGAATATGAGCACCACCATATCCAGGGTAGGGAGTGTAGAGAGGTACAACAAATAACATAAGGGGAATATGAGTAGCACCCTATCTAGGGTAAGGAGTGCAGAGAGGTACAACGAGTAACATAAAGGAAATAGGCGCTATGCACAAAGGGTGCAGAGGTACACTGAAAATGCGTGTACCCTGCATGTGCCCCTGTGCCCTGCGGACAGGTGTGCACTTGCCAGCATTCAAAGAAGCTGGACACCTGTTAATTGCACCTCCCTCCAGGTGCACAGGGCTATACAGGGCAGCCAGGGGAGGAGTTGCTGACCCGTGCAGGCATCCTAAAGGCTGCCCCTCTGGAGCACACAGTGGATTCCTTCCACTGGGTGTTGCCAGTCCTGGGCTGTGCATGCTGCTTGCATGCACCTGGACCCATGTGGCACCTGCTGGTCCCATTGCTGCTGGCAGAAAAGACTGGGTTGCTCACCCATCCAGCTGCCCCTGGCCTTCCCCTTCAGCCCAATGGTCAGGGGCATCATGGTGCTCCCCATCTTGGTCCCACAGCAGTTCACTGCCAGTGACCATGGGGATTTATGGCAGGGTCCCTCCTGGCGTAACCAGCCCCTCCCTTCACAAACCTGTTTCCAGTAAAAATGGAGTTGTGAATCCCGTGTAGTGCTGGCACTCCCCTAGAATGCCCCCTGCATGGAGCTGGCCACAGATGGGGGGGATCGGGTGCAGTGGGCCTGCGTGCCCCCATTCCAGAATGCCTCGCTGGGGGCTCCATGGTTGCAGAGTGCCTATGTGCCATTGATATTCGTGTGTAGCCACTCCACACTCTTTGTGCATAGTGCCCAATATGAGAAGCACCCTATCTAGGGTAAGAAGGGCAGAGAGGTACAACAAGTAAAATAAGGAGAATGTGAGCAGCACACTATCCAGGGAAAGGAGTGCAGTGAGGTACAACAAGCACCATAAGGGGAATATAAGCAGCACCCTGTCTAGGGTAAGGAGTGCAGAGAGGTACAACAAGTAACAAAAGGGGAATATGAGCAGCACCCATTCTAGGGTAAGGAGCATAGAGAGGTACATCAAGTAACATAAAGGGAATATGAGCAGCACCCTATCCAGGAATGGAGTGCAGAGGGTTACATGTAACATAAGGGGAAAATGAGCAACACCCGATCAAGAGTAAAGAGTGCAGAGAGGTACATTTAACATAAAGGGAATATGAGCAGCACCCTATCCACGGTAAGGAATGCAGAGAGGTACAACAAGTAACATATCAGAAAAATGAGCAGTACCCTATCTAGGGTAAAGAGTTCATAAAGGTTAAACAAGTAACATAAGGGGAATACAAACAGCACCCTGTCTAGGTTAAGAAGTACAGAGCGGCACAACTAGTAACATAAAGGGAATATGAGCAGCACCCTATCTAGGGTAAGGAGTGTAGAGAGGTACGACAATAACATAAGAGGGATATGAGGAGCACCCTACACTGTATCTAGGGTAAGGAGTGTAGAAAGGTACAACAAGTAACACAAGAGGAATATGAGCAGCACCTTATCTAGTGAATGGACTGCAGAGAGGTAGAACAAGTAACATAAGGGAAATATGAGCAGCACCCTATCCAGGGTAAGGAGTGTAGAGAGGTACAACAAATAACATAAGGGAAATATGAGCAGAACCCAATCTAGGGTATGACGTGCAGAGAGGTACAATAAGTAACATAAGGGGAATATGAGCAGCACCCTATCTAGGGTAAGGATGCAGAGAGGTACAACAAGTAATATATGAGGAATATCAGCATTACCCTATCCAGGGTAAGAAGTGCATAGAGGCACAACAAGTAAAAAGTTAAAGAGTGCAGAGAGGTACAACAAGTAACATAAGGGGACTATGAGCAGCAACCTATCTAAGGTAAGGAAATCTGAGAGGTAGAACAAGAAACATAAGGGGAATGTGAGCAGCACCCTATCTGGGGTAAGGAATGCAGACAGGTACAACAAGTAACATAAGGAGAATAGGAACAGCACTTTATTTAGGGTAGGGAGTGTAGAAAGGTACACCAAATAACATAAGGGGAATATGAGCAGCACCCTATATAGGTTAAGGAGTGCAGAGAGGTAGAACAAGTAACATAAGGAGAAAATAAGCAGCACCCTCTCCAAGGTAAAGAGTTCTGAGAGATAGAACAAGTAACATAATGTGAATATGGGCAGTATCCTATCTAGAGTATGGAGTGCAGAGAGGTACAACAAGTAACATAAGCAGAATATGAGCAACACCCTATCTAGGGTAAGGGGTGCAGAATGGTATGACACATCACACAAGGGCAATATGAGCAGCACTGTATCGCATGCAAGGAGTGCAGAGAAGTAGAACAGGTAACATAAGGGGAATATGAGCACCACCCTATCTAAGGTAAGAAGTGCAGAGAGGTATGACAAATAACATAGGAGAATATTTTTTATTTTTATTTTAGTCTTTGGTAACTGGGTAAGGCCCACTAGGCACAAGTGCCTGTTTTCTGGGGTGACCTGAGAGCAGTGGGCAGTTAAGTGACTTGTTCAGAGTCACACAGTATGCAAGTGGAGGTTGTGAGAATCAACTTCAGGTCTGGTCTGCTGGATGTATCAAGCTTGTTCACACCTCGTTCCTCTAACCTCTAGGCTATACTGCCAGACCTTATATTATTTTTGGTACCTCTACAATTCACTAATAATGGCAAGAATACTAGGTCACATAATATAAAACGTTTAACTAATATTAATCATACAGACTAAAAGAAATAACTTTATAACTCAGAGAGTCCCACGACTATGGAACTCTTTGCTGGTTATTGTTGTTACCAGCTTAGATATAGACCAGTTTAAATACAAATTGGACCAATATATGGGAAATAAAAAATATTCAATCTCTCCCGTTGGGTTAGTGGCAGTGAGTTCATAAATGGGTCTCCACCCTCAAACTCTTACATTCATATGAACCTATGAATTTGAGCAGCACCCTTTCTAGGGTAAGGAGTGCAGAGAGCACCAACAAGTAACAGAAGGAGAATATGAGCAGCCCCCTATCTAGGGTTAGGAGTGCAGAGAGGTTGAACAAGTAACATAAGGGGAATATTAGCAGCACCTTATCTAGGGTTAGGAGTCCAGAGAGGTACAACAACTAATATAATGTGAGTATGAGCAGCACCCTATCTAGGATAAGAAGTGCAGAGAGATACAACAAATAACATGAGGGGAATATGAGCAACACCCTTTCTAGGGTAAGCAGTGCAGAGAGGTACAACAAGTAACATAAAGGGAATATGAGCAGCACCCTAGCTAGGGTTAGGAGTGCAGAGAGGACCAACAAGTAACATAAGGAGAATATCAGCAGCACTCTATCTAGGGTAAGGAGAGATACCACAAATAATATAATGGGAATATAAGCAGCACCCTATCTAGGATAAGGAGAGCAGAAAGGTACAATTAGCACAAGGGGAAATATGAGCACCACCCTATCTAGTGAAAGGAGAGACGAGAGGTATAACAAGTAACATAAGGGGAATATGAGCACCATCATGTCCAAGGTAGGGAGCGTAGAGAGGTACAGCAAGTAACATAATGGGAATATGATTAGCACCCTATCTAGGGTAAGGAGTGCAGAAAGGCACAACAAATAACATAAGGGGAATATGAGCAGCACCCTACCTGGGGTAAGGAGTGCAGAGAGGTATAACAAGTAACATAAAAGGAATGGGTGCTTTGCACAAAGGGTGCTGAGGTACACTGAAAATGTGTGTACCCCGCACATGCCACTGTGCCCTGTGGACATGTGCGAACCTGCCGGCATTCACTGAAGATGGACACCTGTCCACAGCCTCTCCCCTTAGGCGCACAGGGCTGTGCAGGGCAGCCAGGGGAGGAGTCACCATCCCGGGTAGGCATCTAATAGGATGCCACCTTAGGGCACACTGTGGATCCCTTCTGCTGGGTAGAGCCAGTCCTGGGCTGTGCATGCTGCTTGCATGCACCTGGACCTACGTGGCACCTGCTGGTCCCATTGCCATTGGCAGCAATGATTGGGGTGATCACCCATTCAGCTGCCCCTGGCTTCCCCCTTCAGCCCAGCAGTCAGGGACATCACAGTGTACCCCATCTCGGTCCCCTGGCAGGTCACTGGCGGCGCCCTTGGTGATTTACAGCAGGGTCCCCCCAGGCTTAACAAGCCCCTCCCTACACAACCTCATGGCCAGCAAAACCACTGTTCTGAATCCTGCATAGTGTTTGCAGTCAACAGGAATGCCTCCTGCATGGAGCTGGCCATGAATGGGTGGGGGATTGGGTGCAGTGGGCCTGTGTGCCCCCTTCTAGAATGCTGCAGTGGGTGCGGAGTGCCTATGCGCCATTGATATATGCACGTAGCCTCACTGCACTCTTGTACATAGTGCCCAACATGAGCAGCACCCTATCTAGAGTAAGGAGTGCAAACAGGTACAAGTAAAATAAGGAGAATGTGAGCAGCACCCCAGCCAGGGTAAGAAGTGCCGTGAGATACAACAAGCACTATAATGGAAATATGTGCAACACCCTATCTAGGGTAAGGACTGGAGAGAGGTACAACAGGTAACATACGGAGAATATGTGCGGCACCCTATCCAGGGTACAGAGTGCAGAGAGGTACAAGTAAGAAACAGAATATGAGCAGTTCCCTATCTGGGGTAAGGAGTGCAGAAAGCTACAACAAGAAATATAAGGGGAATATGAGCAGTACTGGGGGGAGCAGGGAAAACTGAAGTAAGGTGCCTGCCTGGTGCCATGGCTTGGAGGGACAGGAAGTGCATCCTCAGGATCACGAGAACAGCTGCACCCTATCCAGGGTAAGGAATACAGAGAGGTACAAGTAACATAACGGGAATATGAGGAGCACCCTATCTAGGGTAAGGATTTCATAGAGGTACAACAAGTAACATAAAGGGAATACGAGCAGCACCCTGTCTAGGATAAGGAGTACAGAGTGGTACAAGTAACATAACAGGAATATCTGCAGCACCTTATTTAGGGTAAGGAGTGCAGAGAGGTAGAACAAGTAACATAATGTGAATATGAGCAGCTCCCTATCCAGGGTAAGGAGCGCAAAGATGTACAACAAGTAACATAAGAAGAACATAAACAGCACCCTATCTAGGGCAAGGAGTGCAGTGAGGTACAACAAGCACCATAAGGGGAATATGAGCAGCACCTATCCAGAGTACAGACTGCAGAGAGGCACAAGTAACATAAGCAGAATATGAGCAGCTCCCTATGTAGGGTAAGGAGTGCAGAAAGATACAACAAGAAACAAGGTGAATATGAGCAGTGCAATATCCAGAGTAAGGAGTGCAGAGATGTACAATTAACATAAGGGGAATATGAGCAGCACCCTATCCAGGGTAAGGAATACAGAGAGGTACAAGTAACCTAATGGGAATATGAGGAGCACCCTATCTAGGGTAAGGATTTCAGAGAGGTACAAAAAATAACATAAGAGGAATATGAGAAGCACCCTATCTGGGAAAAGGAGTACAGAGAGGTACAATGAGTAATTTCAGAGGAAATATGAGAGCCACCCTCTCTAGTATACGGAGTGCAAACAGCTACAACAAGTAACATAAGGGGAATATGATCAGCACCCTATCCAGGGTAAGGAGTGCAGAGAAGTACAAAAAGTAGGATAAGGGGGAAATAAGCAGCACACTGTCTTGGGTAAGGAGTGCAGAGAGGTACAACCAGTAACATAAGGGGAATATGAGCAGCACCCTATCCAGGGTAAGGAGTGCAGTGAGGTACAACCAGTAACAAAAATGGAATATAAGCAGCACCCTATCCAGGGTAAGGAGTGCAAAGAGGTACAAGTAACATAAGGGGAATATGAGCAGCACCCTATCTAGGGTATGGAGTGCAGAGAGGTACAACCAGTAACATAAGGGAATATGAGCAGCACCTTATCCAGGGTAAGGAGTGCAGAGAGGTACAACCAGTAACATAAGGGAATATGAGCAGCACCCTATCCAGGGTAAGGAGTGCAGTGAGGTACAACCAGTAACAAAAATGGAATATAAGCAGCACCCTATCCAGGGTAAGGAGTGCAGAGAGGTACAAGTAACATAAGGGGAATATGAGCAGTACCCTATCCAGGGTAAGGAGTGTAGTGAGGTACAACCAGTAACATAAATAGAATATGAGCAGCACCCTATCCAGGGTAAGGAGTGCAGAGAGGTACAACCAATAACATAAGGGAATATGAGCAGCACCCTATCCAGGGTAAGGAGTGCAGTGAGGTACAACCAGTAACATAAGGGAATATGAACAGTACCTTATCCAGGGTAAGGAGTGCAGAGAGGTACAACCAGTAACATAAGGGAATATGAGCAGCACCCTATCCAGGGTAAGGAGTGCAGTGAGGTACAACCAGTAACAAAAATGGAATATAAGCAGCACCCTATCCAGGGTAAGGAGTGCAGAGAGGTACAAGTAACATAAGGGGAATATGAGCAGCACCCTATCCAGGGTAAGGAGTGTAGTGAGGTACAACCAGTAACATAAATAGAATATGAGCAGCACCCTATCCAGGGTAAGGAGTGCAGAGAGGTACAACCAGTAACATAAGGGAATATGAGCAGCACCCTATCCAGGGTAAGGAGTGCAGTGAGGTACAACCAGTAACAAAAATGGAATATGAGCAGCACCCTATCCAGGGCAAGGAGTGCAGTGAGGTACAACCAGTAACATAAATGGAATATGAGCAGCACCCTATCCAGGGTAAGGAGTGCAGAGAAGTACAAGTAGGATAAGGGGAATATAAGCAGCACCCTATCTAGGGTATGGAGTGCAGAGAGGTACAATCAGTAACATAAGGGGAATATGCGCAGCACCCTATCTAGGGTATGGAGTGCAGAGAGGTACAACAAGTAACACAAGGGTAATGTGAACAGCACCCTATCAAATGAAAGACATTGGGAGCAAGCAGTGCCGGTCAAAATAGCGCACACAAGGAGCGTGTCGCAAAAAGAGTGCAGATTTCTTCTTTGTGGGGGTCTTTGCCTCTGCAAACCACACTCCTGCTGTACTTCTTATTCCAAAGGGTGAGTGGTTCGTGAGGAAAGTTAAAATGTATGGGGCCATGGAAAAGTGTCTCCATGACTCTACAAAAAAAAAAAAAAGTCCCACTGCTGCCAACATTTTTGAGACCAGGATTAGAACCCTTGTCTCTATACCACTGGCCAGAGGCATGGAGTACTGAGGCATGGAGCAGCTTGTCCAGCAGCCTGATCACTGTTATCCTTGTCCTCTCTTCATGACTATGAACAGCGACAAGGGGTGTGCTTATAGCAAGAGCGGTAAATCCCTGGTCGCTGTCCATGGAAACGCTTAACAGACTAGCGCTGTATTGTGTGGCACTATTCTGGTAATACCACTCTAACCAGGTACCAAGGGGGCAGGAGTGGAGAGAAGTACAACAAATAATATAAGGAAGGGATTTCAAAGTAAAATAAGGACAACAGGAGAACAGAATGCAGGGAGTAGTGCAGTGGAGTCACTGTGGGGGGCAGTTTTCAGAGAAGCCTTTTGCAAGTTGCGCTGCTGCCCCATCTGTGTGTACCTCTCTGGGTTGACGGAGCGGGTCACTAGAGTCAAGGTCAAGTTGGTAGAGAGTCGGGGAACCTTCTGCCCCAGTGAGAGACCCCAAGTCTGGCACCTTTACCATGGAGGATGCCAGGTAAGAGCAATGCCTGAACTACAGTGGACTACAGAAGCATGGGGGGAGGGGGAGCTTGCCAGCTGGGAGGAGGTCACAGGCACAATCATTATCCAGGCACCACTTCAAAATTCCTACAGCACTGTAGTACGAGGCACCTGTGGGAGTGACAGGAAAGATGTGGAGTTCTACCAATGTAGTGCCCCAAGGAAGGGAGGTGTACCCCACAGGAGGAAGAGGCATCTTCTGGTGCAGGGCACAATTTGTCAGGGGAGTGATTTTGGAATAGGAGAGGAGCAGAGAGGGAAGGGAGGGAGACTAGAGGCCTATGAGCATGCCTACAGCCAGGTGGGATGGAAAGTGTACCCAAAGATTGCTAGGAAGAAGGGGAGCCAGATATCATTGTCAACCTGGGGACAAATGACATGTCTAAGGATGAAGCTAGGGGATAGAGCCACTATACACACATGAGTTATCTACAGACCTCTTACACAGGGGTAGGAGATGGATAAGGTATTGTTTAATAACTGGCAAAATGCGTGAAAGGGGGAAGGTGCTGCTGAAGGGGTACTTCAATCTACCAGATGTAGACTGGAGCATCCTAAATTTGGCATCAGCTACTATAGAAGCAGGAAGCATTCCTGAGGCATCCAGTCAGTAAATCCACTTGTTGGAGCAATACTGGACCTGGCTCTGACAAACAGGAATAGTGCTGCAGACATCAAGGTGGTGGGCTATCTGGGGACCACTGATCACCCTACAGTGTAGTTCAACTTTGAAGTAGTAGTACAACAAAAATGTTTTTCCAAAAAATGTAGTTTCAGCTCTGTCTAAGTAAAATATTAGCATACTTATCAAATGTACTTGTCTCAGTACCTCCAATGCTATGCAGCGTTAGTCTTTATTTTTTCAAACATAACCCTTTCCAGGTCTACGGTGCTATTTCTATGGAAAATGTTGCAGCTATCTTTTTTTCTTAAGAAAAAAAATAATTAAATCAGTTATAAAATACTCACATTTTGGTCTAACCAGAAAATAAAACTATAAGATGCCACCAGTGGTTGGATTTCTGCTTGCCATGCTAATGATCTGGGTTCAGGAATGGACCTGGGAGTTGGACAGCAGGCCGGGGAAGAAGGATTGACATCCCATGAACTGCTTAACTCTCTGGGAAGGAGGGAGGGAGGGTACAGTGTCTGGTGCCTGATGGACCCTTGCAGAGGCTGGGGAAACCACAGGTGACTGGTGGTTACATGTTAAGGAGGCAGGGCAATGCTGGATGTCACTGCACATCCTTGCCCCTGGGGAAGCTCAGGAAAAATTGCTGGCCACCGTAGTTGAAGCCCACCCCAGCACTTGGCTTCTATGGTTCCCTGCCTCCTTGCCAACCAATTACAGATCTGCGGCACCACTAGGCCCTGAACACCATCCTGGGGAGGGAGCAAGGGAGGTAGTGTCAGTAGCAGGGCTCCTGCCAACACCACTTTCCATCATAAATGGGCCTGCTCGGTGTTATAGCCCCACCCTGAGGTGGGTAAGCCAGGGGGTATCTGCAGGGCTAAAGTGATAGGGGAGTGAGGCAGGTGCTCTGGGGCTGGAGCTGAATGATGGGGCAGCCGGCTGGAAAAAGTATAATAAATAAAAAAGGAAAAAATATAAGATGCCTGAAATCTTTTATAATGAAAAAAAAAGACAGGGTCACATTTTTGCCCAATTTCAATGCCCTGCTAAATTGAATCACACATCAGCGAGGGTCCAGGGCTTCAAAAGGGCAGATTTTATAAAGATGGGAGAATGCCTAAGGATTGACCTGATTTGGAGGATGACCAGGGGGTGGAAAACAGCGGCCAAACTAAAAGTGGGAATAATATGGGCAACAAACCTCTGCATCAAACCAGTGAGCAAAAGCAAGAGGATGAGGAGACCCCTATGGTTCTTGAAAGACTTGGCAGAAAAAGAAAAGGCTAAAAGTGTTGCATTCAGACACAGTCTTAAATACGTCTGCTCAGTGTTCATGGTGGAAAGAGAATGGGGGCCTCCAAAAACAGTGGGAGCTATGACTGGCAGAAAGGGGACAACATTCCATTTTGACAGGATAGAATCCTGAAAGCATTTGTGAACCCAAAAGTGGGTAAAGCTATGGGGTCAGACGGTATGCATCCAACGGTGTTGAGGGAGCTCATGAAGATACTGGCTGCACCTCCTACAATACTGTTTAACAGGTCACTGGAGAGTGGAGAGGTCTGAGAGAAATGGAGCAGGGCAGATGTAGTTCCATTTTACAATGAGACATTAGACAAAGATAAAACAGAATTTACATTGACAGCATTAACAGGAAAGCAAACTGGTAATAAAATACAAGGTTTATTAGGGGGTAATAAAGCAAAACTGATATACAGTAGCCACTGATGAGTGATATAATAACGAAAAATAGAGAACAATGAAATGAACAACAGACTTTGGAGGACAGAAATATACCAAATTTAAGTCAAGAAATTAATGCAAAGTTCCAAGAGTTTTTTCAAGATCTTGAAACTGTAAATAAAACAGTCGGGGAAATGAAGGAGACGATTAAAGATTCTATCAAAATAAATAAATTAGCTGTAGAACTGGAAAACAGGATCAAGGACTATAAGTCAGGTCCAAGTGGGTGCAGACATTTAATGGATAAAGACAATGAATATTCAGATTTTACCCCATGGGAACAATCGCACTTAATGAGTCCAGATGAAGTGCATATACCTGATCTAGAAAACTTATTTAGGGATGTGGCAATTGCTCTAAAAAACATTTACAGCCAATATTATCATGTATGAACAGCTAGTTAATGTGAAACAAGACTTATTTCTGAAAGGGATATGTATTGAAAATAAGAAACACACTTAATTTATAATAGGCTAACAGACAGAGATCACGGAAATCTGAAAATACAGAAGCTCAGGATGCTCCAGAAACAGAGAGTTTACTAAAGATAGACACAAGTGTGCTAGAAATAAATGATGAGGAAAATGCAACAAAGACAATTATGATTGGCTTAGAGGTGGATACTCAATTTGACAGACTGAGAGTACGGAGAATCTAGAAGTAGATAGAACTGTTGAAGATGAATCGGATCAGGAGTTAATTATGCTCTCCAAAGAGAACATACTGTAAGACAGGACAGTATTGTACAAGATCTTAAACAACTAAATGCTTCTTTATGGGAAATAGGAGAGAGACAGCTCAGAAAGGATAAGATAAATAACAATGGTAAAGAAAAAGCTAGAAAGATAAATAGTTCAGAAACAAATTGTATAAATATTATGGACAGAAAATTCAAAAAGAAAAAAAAAACATAAAATAAGGAAACAGAATAAGGGAGACAATACCCCCAAAAAGAAATCAAACAAAGAAAAAATAAGAGGAAAGAAAAACAATGATGGCAGTGATTTAGCTGGGCATGAAGAGATAAAAACAACTCCAAAGTAAGACCAAAGGAAAATCGAATCAAAACCAAAATATTAGCTAAAAAGTGTAAAACAAAAAAGGGAGGTGGGATACAAAACAAAGGGACAATGAAAACACTATCTGCCTACAGTAAATGTAGCTATAGAGAATGGCATCATCCTAGAGGTGCTTAAAATCAAGCACTTGCCACATAAATCAATGGATATAAACCTATTAAATAAACTGGATACAAGTAAAACAGCTGTGAGAAGGCCAGTAAATGTAGATATAGAGAATGGCATCATCCTAGAGGTGCTTAAAATCAAGCACTTGCCACAGAGAACAATGGATACAGATCTATTAAATAAACTGGACACAAATAAAACAACTGAGAGAAGGCCAGTAAACAAACAGTGAATTATCCACAGATAAAGTTGTTGGTAAACTTGAGAACACTGGCAACAGATTTCATTTTCTTTTTTTTTTTTTTATTTAGTTGTTTAACCAGGTATAGCACACTAAGCTGAAAGCTTTTTTACAGGAGTGACCTGGGAGCACAAGGAGGTTAAGTGACTTGCTCAGGGTCACACAGTATGAGAAGCTGTGGGATTCAAACCCAGGTCTGGTCTGCTGGATATCACCAGATTTGCAGCTCAGAGCCTTAGACCACTGCACTATACTGCCTCCATATTTTCCCATTATACAAGGTTGGAATAATCCCAGACAAAACTGAAGAAGCTCTAAACTCATTATTAAAACAATTCCTAGGAACAAAATTACAAGGGAATAAGGATATTGAAGCTATGCTACACCATTTAATTGTCATTAGACCTTTGGAGGATAAAGAGCTGGACCTACTAATTTGGATTAGTTTTAAATTCTGAGAGCCATAGGGCAGCAAACGGATAAGACACAGAATATATGAATAGAAGTGGAAAGTGTTATAAACATCCAAACTCTGTTCCCTGAGTACCATTTAAAAAAAAAACAAGAAGCGCAACACGTTGATTCAAACTGGTCAATGTCCATATTTGAGATTAATCATTTTCCTAATGAGACAAAACAAAACTTAAGAATTAAGACTAGTAAGTTACTGCAAAACCTACTTAAATTCCCAAACCTTAACACAATAATTAAAAATGTAATTAGATGGGAGGAAATGGACAGATAACTATATCAGTAAATAGTGCAAAAAGATTATCAGTTAATTTTATCAAAAGCCCACATTTTGGACAATATAGATATGCCTATCTATGATGAAATCAGAATGGAAAATAATGAAGAATTAGAACTATAATCAGAGCATTGACTTAATTTAATTGAAACATCAAATAGTTTCATGGCACTACAAGATTATAAAAAAGATTAATAGTCGGGGGATGGTAGTTCAAACAATTTTATTGTAGGTATGAGTAAGAAACATAGTAACAAAATGAACTCCTCTTATAATATAGTATCATGAATGTGGCAGGAGCCAAAGAGAAATTATGTGATCCTTCCTTTTTAGACTATTTGAAACATTTTTCTTGTAGATGCCTCCATGAGACATGGCCAGGGGATATGTTAAAAATAAATGGATGCAAAGCATTTTATAAAAAAACAAGTACAAAGAGATATGGAGAGAGGATATTTTAAATATAAATGGATAAAAAACATTAAGTACAAAGAAATATGGAAGACTATCAGGAGGACCACTGACATGGTATAAAATATTGAGCGAGTTCGAGGCAGATGAAATACAGATTCAGAACGAGCATATTTTAGGTACAACAATAAAAGGCCGGAACAAGGAAATGATAATTTAAAACGTATATATACCTCCAACAAATTCCAGATATGCTGAACCACATACCCTCGAAATATTGGGGAAAGTTATTGATGACTCCATATTAAGTAACCCACTTTGTGGTATCATGGCAGTGGGAGACCTGAATGCTAGGGTGGGGTGACACCTGTAACTCACCTCAGAAATGGCAGCTCTATTAGGAGGATGGAACTTTTCCCGTATTAATTTAACATAAAAGTCTAAGAATAAAAAAAATCAGAAAGGGGTAAAAAGTACGCAGCTTGATGAAGGGGAGAAATTTTATATTAATGAATGGAAGAACCCCAGGAGATCCAACTGAGGAATACACTTATATAGGAATTAAAGGTGCTTCAATAATAGATTTAGTCTGGACTAGAGTTAATGTCCTCCTGTAGCTTTTGGATTTAAAAATAAGCAATAAGGCAAACAGTGAACACAGACCGATTGAGATACATCTTGATATGTAGCCTAAGAATAATACAAATAATTATAAAAAAGGATGGTCTGATTAGAGTCAGAAAAGGAGTAAAATGGGAGTTAATTGACAAAAATAGGTTTAATAATTTGTTAAGAGACAGTAGATTATCAGAACATATACTGGAAATTATTAATAATACAAAGAAGGAAAACTGCCTAACCTATTTAGAGTCAGTACTGAGCAAAATAGTTCCCTTGTTAGTTAAAGTTTCACGTATAGTAGACAAAAAAAAGGGTCTAAATGGTTTAACAGAGATTGTAAATTAGCCAAAAGGTAAATTAATATGATAACCAGACAGGTTAAAGCCATGCCATTAACAGAGAATTAAAAAACACCTAATAAAAAGAGGAAAGACTATCAACATTTGTTAGAAAAAAAAAGGGAATTACACAGAGTTAAATTCTGGAAAGAATTTGAAAGTGCAGTGTGGAAAAAGGATGGTAGAACATTTTGGAGAATGGTTCCTAATGGATGGGATAATATAACAAACAAGACAGAAAATTATGTCGACCTTCATACATGGGAAGCATATTTCAGAGGTTTATTTTTTGACCCAAATGGTACAGATTAGAGTATAAAACAAGAAGACTGGCTACCACTGGAAAATAAAATTACTAAGAAAGAAATAATAGGAGCAATAAACCTCAAAACAAAACCCGGATGGGGTACCCATTGATATAATAATGACTGACATAGTCTTATGGACACCTTGCTTATATAAAATTATAATTACTTAGCTGATACGGGTCAGGTTCCATCCTTTTGGCGAGAAAATGTTATTATACCTTTTTAAAAAGGGAGACAGCACTACAGACAAATAGGTTTACTTGACACAACACAGAAGGTACTTCTGAAAATTATAATTGAAGGAATTCTGGAATGGGTAATAAACTATAAAATAACTGATGCAGCACAGGCAGGATTTATAACAAACCACTCTGCAACTGATCAGTGCTTCACACTTTCCTATCTCATCTATAAATTGGAATAAAAAATCAAAAGCTTTATTGTGTATTCATTGATCTTTGAGCAACATTTGCCAAAGTTAAGAGAGAAAAGTTATGGGAAGGTTTGCAGAGCTACGAAACAGATCAATCACCACTGAATATCATAATTACACTGTATACAAATAATGCAACTAGTGTCAGTTATAGTAAAGAAGATGATAGAAAAAGTAAATTTACAACAAACTGTGGTGTAAGACAGGGCTGAGTACTATCCCACTAGTTTGTTTAATCTTTTTTTGAATAAAATAGTGGTAGATATTTATGATTCAGAATTACACATGAAATGAGTGGCTTCCAGCTGCTGCTCCTACCTGGCATATGTTGATGATGTAGTATTACTGTCTACAAGCCTCTTGGGCATGAAAAGAAGCTTGAAAAAAATTCCAAATTGTGAAAAGGCATATCTGGAAATAAACTATGATAACACTAAGTTTATGATTTTTAATAAACAGAAAGAAACAGTACCAAACCCCCTTACTTTAAAGTATAATAATCATAATATAGAGAGTTAATACATTCTGCTATCTTGGAATAATCTTTATTACCAATTTAAAATGGAATGAACACAAGTAAATGATGGTACAGAATCTCAGAAGATTTATTCTAGCAATGGAGGGTTTTTGCATATAAATATGAAGGTAAGTCTATCAAGGGCTGCCTTAGAACATTAAATACTAAACTGAAGAGCAAATTGCTCTATAGTGCAAAGATATGGGGATTAAAAAATAATGATACATTAGAAACCACAATGAATATTTTGTATAAAAGATTACTGGGTCTTCCAAAAGGAGCTCCGTCTACACTGGTAAGATTAGAAATTGGACAAACACCAGTCCAATGTAGTGTAGAGCACATACTGGCACTGTACTAGGTAAAAGCACACAGAATGCAGGAAGCAAGATTACCATGGGCCAGTATAGAAGAATCTATTGAACATTTGGAGGAAAAAATCCTCTTTCCTGAGCTTAAACATTGTAGAAAAAATTATAAAATCATAGAGAATCCTTTACTGCCTCTCAGAGAGCTATACAAGACCTAGGGAAGAAATGGAATATATAATGAAAGAGAAAATTAGAGAGATTCACAATTAAAAATGAATCAGGAATAGTAAAAACTATAGCATTAGTATCTGGCGCTCAGAAAATAAGAGACAATTAAGTATGGAATGATATTTGGTGATGATCAAGAATCCAGTACAAAGGAGGGTTCTAACTAGATTTAGATTTGAGTATAATGACAGTGAAAGGCTCAGACATTTCTATAATAAGAAAACACAAAATAATTGTAAATGTCAGCTTGGGGAGGACAATTTAGTCCACTTATTTATTTATTTTTGAAAGTCAGATTTACAACCTTTGAGTCATGGACTCATTTACAAGGGCACCTCGTCGCAGGGAGGGTAGACATGGTTACAGTGTGAGATACAACAGTGGTAACATACAGGTGCAATACAGATAAAAATAACACAATATAAGAGTGGTTTACGGGATAAAGTTACATGCAGTAAATAGTAATCATATAAGGTTTAACAATAGTAGAAGTCACAACCAGTGGAAGGGTGGGGGGACAGGGTGAGGAAAAGAGAAAAAAAAGGGGGGAAGCAGTCCAATGGAAATTGTCAAGGCAATGGGCAAGAAACGGGGAGGGACCCCAACATTAGGTTGATTAAGGGCAAGTACAGCTTCGGACGCCAAAGAGGTGGTTACAGAGAGTGTCTTTAAAGGGACCAATTTTGGTAGACTTAGTGACACAGAGTGGGAGGGAGCTGAACCATTTGGGGGAACGGTAGTGGAAGGACCTCTGAGCTAGGGAGGTTTTGGTATGGGGCACCAGAAAGATGGCCTTAACTGAGCTACAGGTGGCAACAAATGGGGATGCAAGCCGCAGGGACACAGTGACCCCTGGGGGGGGAAGAGTCCTAGCATGGAGTTTTGGGATAGTAAGCAGGTTTGGTAGTGCAGGCACTCCTCCAAGGTGAGCAGGTTGGCGATGGAATACAGCAGGCAAGTATGGGTGTGGAGGGATGCACTGGTCAGGAGTCTGCAGGCCTTGTTTATTGAGGTCTGGATTCTGGTGAGGGTGGTATTGTCAGCCGCAGCGTAGATAGGAAGGCCTAGTCCACTAGGGACATTACGGAGGAGTTGATGGCCAGTTGGAGAGCGGTTTGGGGGAGGCAATATCTGTGGCGATAGAGAAGGCCAATCTGAGAGTTTATGGCCGAGGACAGGGTATTGATGTGGGTGTGGAATGTAACCAAGTCAAAGGTGATGCTCAGGTACTTGTAGGACAACACCTGCTTGAGAGGGTGAGCATTACTGGGGAGAATGTAGAGGGGGGGCATTTTTGCCCTTATTCTGGTGATGCAAAAAAAAGCATAGATTTGTTTTTTTTAGGTTAATGACCATCCGGTGGTCAAAGAACCACTTCTCGGCTTGGTTGAATGCGTTCTGCAGGAATTCCTGTAGAGATGCGGGGTCAGGGTGGGAAGCAAGGAGAACCGCATCATCGGCAAAGAGTACCATATTGCCCAAGCAGGAGCTGGGGAGGGTGTTGAGAAATAGGCTGAACAGAATAGGGCCCAGGATGGAACCATGGGGGACCCCTGAGCGAACAGGCAGGGTATTGGACAGGTTGCCGTTTATCTTCATGCACTGTGATCTGGTAGAGAGAGCTGTGGAGTAGTTTTTTTTTTTCCTTCCGAGTACAATATGCTAAAAGTGATAAAGCAGGGCATAACAGTGATTAGAACAGGAAAAGGCAGAGGCAAGGTTGGAGGATTAATAGGAAAAATAAGATGCCTCTAGTATAAACTGCTTTTGATTTGCCCATTATACAATTCTGAAAAGTAAATTGTACTTGGGAGAAAGTTTATCAAGCATGGAAATGGAACCTAAATATCTAGTTACAGATTTGTTGAGATCACAAAACTTTTGAAAATTAGATAAATTAGCATAATTTTGCAAGGTAATAGAAAATAAAAAAACTGCATATTACTGCTTAAAGAGAATTTGTTACAGTAATGGCATTATATAGAAAGGCAGGTCTAAGTGCAATAAAGTATGCTGAAGATGTTATATATCACTGTAAATTTGAACATCTTGACTTGTTTTTGTATTTCTAAATCTTTATGGATATGTTTTTATATGATTCATTCTAACGAGACTTTGTAAAGACAATATTATTTGCCTATCAATAAAAATTAAATTGAATAATTGAATTGACCATCCTGCCTCCCGCATCGTTGTGGTGGGGTTTCAAAAGCATAGCTAAGTGCCGGTGCAACTGGCCATAGTTACGCTGGGGGGATTCAGTATTGCAATGTGCAGCTTATGCATGTGGGACCCCTGATCTGAATAGGTGCACTGCAATATTTGCAGCCACGCAGTTGAGTTTCTGTGGCACATCGGGGGCCTTTGAATATGCCCACACTCCTGACAGACTGTGCAGATCCACAGATGTGCAGCACAGCCAGGGATTCGCCACACATCTTTGAATATGTGGCCTACAGAGTACATAATATACAAATTAAAGGGGAAATTTACAAATCTACTAAAAGAGGGAAATGATTTAACCAAAGAGGAGAACTCACGCCCCCAAACATATGCATAATTCTTCAACCAAGGAATACTTTAAGAATGCACTGGACAGCTACCTAGGTGGCCACTTTATTGAATGAAAATATCAAGTCTAATATGGCTAACTGATTTTAACTGTAACTCTTCCTATGATTCCTATGATTCAATGCTATTCAGTAGGTGAATTTCACACTAGAAGATTAAACAGTGCCAAATGTCTACCAAGAGAGGAAGGAGCTCCTCTTGAAAATCTCCAGTGAGGGGTCCTCTCTCAGTCTTCTATTAGGGGACCTCTCTCAAAGCCCTGGGAAGCCTGTTCTCAAGGACAAGACTGGCAGATGAAATGGTCCTACTACTAGAGGATTTCAGCCTCACCTTTGGAACTGCTAGGAGGGTCACCTCAGAGGTGTGGAGGGGGCAAGAGGTCTGATAAGGAGTCAGCAGATCACATGCATAACCAGGGCCCAGTCCATACAAGGTCTTATTGTTCAAAAAGCTGACCTTAAAGGTGAAATGCTACTTCACCAGTAGCCAGTGCAGTTCACACAGGATCGGGGTTATATAACAAGACCTCGGAAGGCCCATAAATAATGGGGCTGCTGTGTTCTGCACCAGCTGCAGACATTGTAGGACACTTCCTCTCACCAGTCACGCCAGACGAATCTGATAGATTTCGTTCACTGGGTGACCAAAGTAGTAGATCAGGGAGGGGCTGTGGACATGGCCTACCTAGACTTTAGCAAGGCATTTGACACAGTCCCACACAAAAGATTAATATACAAGTTAGCCAGCCTGGGAGTGGGTCCTAAGATGACAGCCTGGGTAAAGAACTGGCTGGAGAATAGGACACAGAGAGTAACAGTAAATGGAGTCCACTCAGAAGAAAGGAGGGTTACTAGTTGGGTACCGCAGGGTTCAGTATAGGACGGTCCTCTTCAATGTCTTTATAAGCACATTGCAGAAGGACTGAAGGAAAATATGTCTCTTGCAGATGACACAAAGATCTGCAACAGAGCTGATGCACAGGGTGGGTGGAAAGAATGAGAAGGGACTTGGCAAGGTTAGAGGAATGGTCAAATGTATGGCAGCTTAGATTCAATGCTAAGAAGTGCAGAATGCACCTGGGAAACAAAACCCGGGAAGAGTACACAATGGGGGTGAGATACTAACAACAACAAAAATGGAAAGGGACCTGGGGGTAGTCCTATCAGATGACCTAAAGGTGGGCAAGCAATGTGAGAGGGCAGCAAGGAGGGTTGGGGGATACTGGGATGCATAGGGAGAGGCATCACCAGTAGAAAACAGGAAGTTATTATCCCTCTGTACAGACAGCTGGTGAGACCCCATCTGGAGTACTGTGTGCAGTTCTGGAGACCCAGTCTCGCAAAGACATAGACAGGATGGAAGCTGTCCAAAGGAGGGCAACTAAAATGGTGCAGGGTCTGCACTGGAAAACATATGAAGAGAGACGAAAGGAGCTTAATATGTATAGCCTCGAGGAAAGAAGGAGAGGGACATGATAGAAACGCTCAAATACCTCAAGGGAATCAACAAAGTCCAAGAGGGTAGCATCTTTCAAAAAAAGAGGTGCAAGAACAAGAGGGCACAATTTGAAGATAGAGGGTGCGGCTCAGAGGTAATTTAAGGAAGTATTTTTTCACAGAGGGGTTGTGGATGCATGGAGCGGCCTTCCAGAGGAGGTTGTGGAGTCAAAATCAGTGGTGGAATTCAAGCATTCATGGGACAGTCCTAAAGGCAATTCTAGGGGTGGGGTAGGAAAGAAGTAGGCTGCTGGTTAACTAGGATCTGCAGCTTATCCAGTAGGTAGGGAAATGGGCAGACTAGGTGGGCCAAGTGGTCCTTATCTGCCGTCAAATTCTATGTTTCTATGTTTCTCGAGGTACAAAACATTGAGAGAATCAACTCTAGAGGTGATGAATGCATTTATCTGTGTGAGTAAGTTTCTTGGGGGTTTTAATCTGGGTGATGTTCCTACGATGATAAAGGCCATTCCAGACTACCTCCAACACATGAGACTCAAGTCTCAGTCTCTCATCCAGAACACCCACTCCCAGATTCTTAACCTTAGCAGAGGCCAACAACCCAAAGGAACCCAGCCATAAACCAGACCCCTCATCCATGGCCCTTACACCCTCATTCCAACTAAGCTCAATCACCAGTACCTCCAACTTGTCTTGAATGAGTTGCAACCAGTGTGATAACATCCAGCCCTGGATCTCAGCCAGGCATAAATGTATTACCTTAATAGCACCAAGCATTCTGGCTGCAAAAAACAGATACAATCAACATAGCAATGAAAACCCAGACCATATTGTCTAATGATCTCTCCCAGGAGTAGTATATAAACTGCAAACAACATGGGAGAGAGAGTGACCCATGGGGCACTCCATAGAGTAGAGCATGGGGAGTAAGAAGAAACTCCCTCTCACCATCTTCTGCACCCTGTCTCTAAGGACTCAAACCAGCAGAAGACTGTGCTGGTGAGTCCACAGTACTCTCTCAGATGATCCAGCAACAGCCCATGATCCACGGTGTCAAACACTGACCAAGAAGCATGAGACGTGACCATTCTCCTTGATCTCTACCACTGAGAAGATCAGTCTTCACCCTAACCAATGCCATCGTGGTACTGTGCCTTGACCAAAACATGGACTGGAATGGTTCATAGATGTCTCAGGCCAAGACGTGTTCCTCAAGCTGCAAAACCACCTTCTCTATAACCTTACCCATAAAGAGGAGGTTAGAGATGGGTCTATAACTCGCCCAACAGTCCAGGTCCAGATAGGGATTTTTCATATAAGGTCTCACCAAACCACTTGGACTACCCCAGGAAATAACCCCTCTGAAAGGGAGCACCAGATTAGATCGGTGAACACCAGACCCAGAAACCCCAAACACCCAGTTATTAGCACAGATGGGCCCGAGTTCAGCTTACAATAAGTGGACCACAGCTCTAAAAAAAAAAACCATCAAAACTGATCTAAATTTACTCTGTAACAGTGGATCATGCCCCCCCCCCACCCAAACTCCGTACTGCTGCATTGAGATGATCCAGGTAAAGAGATCCCTGACTAAATCAAGGACACCTGGCTTGAGTCCAGCTCACAACAGGTGGGCCACAGCTCCTAGATCACCCCGCAAACCACTTCCATCAAAATGGATCTAAACATAGGTAGCCCAGTAGCACAGACATCTCAGGTGCTATGTGCCTTTCCTCTCACACTTTGGTGACCTGAGTTTGGGAACAAGCTTGTGGTGCCAGGTGCTGGTCAGGGAAGGAGAAGAGCGAGTCTCTGACAGATTGCTCTCCTCTCCCAGGGAGGAGAGGAACCCGATTTCAGGAACAAGCTCAGGGTGCTGGGGGCTGGCCAGGGAGGGAGAGTATTAAGTGTCTGAATGACTGCATTCCTAGCACATGCTGGCAACCCACGTTCAGGAATGAGCTTGGGGTACCAGGGACTATCTGGGGAGGGACAGGTTTGAGCATCCAACAGATTATTCTCTTCTACTGAGGAAGGGAGGATGATGTCTCACTCCTTGGCTGCCATCTGGTAGAGAGTGGAAGGCAGTGTCAGAGTCTGAGTGCCATAGAAGGAAGGGAGCCACGGGCCTGTAGCATGCATGCACCTCCACACATGTACACAACTGTGATGCCACAGCCAGTTGGATAGAGGGAGAAAATTGAAAATGGGAGGGTTCCTGCTTTGTGAAGCCCTGCATATCAACCACAATTCCCGCATCATTACTTGAGCTCCACATCCATTTCTAGATGTGGCTCCCTTGGTGGGAGAGAGGTGAACCTTTCTCTCCCATCCTGTCCATGGGGGGGAATTTTCTCAGGGGGTGGATGCCAGATAGAGATGACAGGGACAATGCTAATAGTCTGCTGGACCCGCCCCATGAGAAGAGAAAGCTCTATGGAAAAACTAAACAAAACTGATCTAAACTCGCTCTAGACCAGCAGATCCCATCCCCCCTTCTCACCCACCCAACAAGGAGAAAAAGCCATATGGAAAAAACAAAACAAAACTGATCTAAACTCACTCCAGACCAGCAGATCCCATCCCCTCTCCTCACCTCACCTGTCCCATGAGGAGAAAAAGCACTAGGAAAACCCTAAACTGATCTAAACTCACTTCAGACCAGCAGATCACATCCCTCCTCCTCACCCCTCCCATGAGGAGCAAAAGCTATATGGAAAAACTAAACTGATCTAAACTCACTCCAGAAAAGTGGATCGCATCCCCCATCTCGCCAGTTTGGTACTGCTGGATCGTAAAGATCCAGGTGAGAAAATCCCTTACTGAATCAAGGACACCCTATCAGAGAAAAAACAAGCAAACTCTTCACACTGAGTGAAATAATTAGCTCTTACCAGTTGTAGACAGACTGGATTTAAAAGTCTGTCCACCATCTAGAAGAACAGAGCTGGTCAGTTTCTCCCTGCAGTGCTCTCCCTGGACAGCAATACTGCCTTCTTATGGGAGACTGCCCTTTGATACTCACCATAATGAGTCCTCAAAGCCACCTTGTCCTATTAGACCTGGATCTACTCCAACAGCGCTCCAACCTCTGAACCCTCAAGCTCCCTCAGCTCCCCATCAAACCATGGGATCTCATGTATAAAGTCAGGGGTCATGTATGGACGGCTGCAGTTTCATCAAAGGCCAAGGCAATGGCCTGATTATAAGCTATCACCACCTCCTCCAATCCAATTGCACAAGCAGCCAGTGTGCTCAAGAGATCCACTACCACCTGGAGTCTTCCTGGGAACAGCCCTTTTAAAGGTCACTACTGAACCGTCTCCATAAGGGATGGACTGTATTGAGGCCCCAAAGGAGAAACTCACCATGCAATGATCCAACCAACCAACCAACCAGATCAATCCTGAGGATTAACCTCAAGCCCTGTAAAAACATTAAGTCCATGGCATGAATGTGTTGATCAGTCACAGAGGTAACCATCTGTGCAAAGCCCAGTGAATCCATTAACTGCAGGAAATTATGACCAAACTGCAAGATTTCATTGTTGATCCAGGCACTGAAGTCACCCAGAATTAACCATCTGGGCTACTCCAACACAATCTCAGTGAGGAAATTCATGATTTTCTGCAGGAAAACACTCTAGCCAGAGAAGGACACTGCACAGGGACCCTCAGCACAGCTTCATATTCAAACAATGAAGTAGTTCCAACTGGGTGCATGGTGAAATTCAGCTCAGGTCTAAAACAGATAGCACCCCCCCCGCGCACCCTCCATTGGCAGTGTACCACAGAAAAATGAATGGGACAGTTGTCTACAAAAACAAGACCGGCATCACATTATCCCCTTCACTGCCACACAGGAGTCATGGGACTGAAAACGCACTCACATTTCCCACCCTGTTTCTATACCAATCCAGCACACATAACCCCCTGCAATGGCACCTGGGAGCCTCAGTTCTGAGAACAGACTCAGATTCCCCACTCTGGGATCACCAGGGCTTCTCAGCATCTATCCTACATACAACATTCACCAGCCATCTACTTACTGTTGATGGTGTTTTCTTTAGGAGACTGATGGAGTACAATCTCATTCCAGTTATTTGACTCCAGTACTGATGGTTCATCTTTCACAGTCAATGTTACATAATTATCTGGGTCTAGAAATTCTTCTTCTGAAACAAAAGGGTAATCAGAGGTAAGGGCACAACCATTGTCATTAGTCCAGTGATACAGACATAACACCCTGCACTGCAGCCAGGGAGATAAGAGTCTGAGAATAGAATCAGGTTTCATACCCAGGTATTATATGAGTGATGCACATACAACCCCCCAGTACTGCCACCTAGGAGTCCCAGGATTTTTGTTTTTATTGTTAGTTTACACCACCTTCTCTCCACGGATGCCACTCTCTCTCCGTGGTATCCTACGCTCTCTCTGCCTGCCCCCAGTACTTCTCAGAGGCCTGACAGACCTGCCCCCATGCTGCCATGGCCTACCCCCCCCCCGGGCAGAGAGGAGGGGAGATCCTGGGACTCCCCCCTCCAGTCCATTGTAGTGCGTGTTGGGCGGTCTGAACAGTCCCACCATGACAGCCAGGTTATGGTGTCTGGGAGCTGGATCCCTTCTAAGCTGGCATCCACGGGGCTTTTTCCTTGTTCTGGTACCACTCCTCAGGATGTCAGCTTGCAAGGGGAGCCACGGGGCAGAGCACATCACGATGTGCAAGCGCTCTGGCTCCTGGCTGACGTCCTCCCTCCTGCTTCATGCTGTTCCACTGCACCTCCACCTGTGGTCACCCAAGAGGCAGTAGAGGGGTGGGACCTGCATCTCCTCCTCCCGGAGGAGAGCAGACTGTGGGTACTCAATTCTCCTCCCCCTGCCAGCCAACCCTCCAGCTGCCCGGGTCTATTCCCAAACCTGGGTTGCTGGCACCGCAAGTGGTAATTCTACCGCTGCACCGGTGGGCTGGCAGGAGTCCCAGGTTTGAGAAAAGTTGCAGGTTTCCTACCTTACAGTTATACCAATGATACACATATAACCCCTGCACTGCAACTGGGGCGATCAGAGTTTGAAAATGGATTCAGGTTTCCCACTCTGTAATTAATAATGATACAGACATAACCCCTTGCACTGCCACAAGGAAGTCCTGGATTTGAGAATGGACTCAAGTTTCCCACCCTGGTATTATACCAATGATGCAGACATAACCCCTTGCATTGCTGCATGGGAGTCCTGGATTTAAGAATGGACTCAGGTTTCCCATCGTGGTATTACTCAGTTTACTCTAGACATAAGGAGGCTTGCACCCATCAGGTACGGTAAGTCTCCCACGACAATGTGGGCACATTTATTTCCATCCAAGATATTTGCCTAGTGACTTAAAGGGACACTGTCAACCCCATCTGCATCAAAGTGACCCTAGTTTAAAAAACACATTTTATGATTGTTCTCATTCTATAGAGTCTGCCAATGTAGCTGGTTGATTTAGACTCCTTTTTCCTTTTAAAAAGTAAAAAACCGAGTAGCGACAGTACTGGTGTTACCACACCAAAACACATTTGTTTACATTTCTTGGCCAACTACAGCTGCATCTTTCCTGGGCTCAGTAACACCCCCAACACTGTCTAGCTACTCATTATGCAGTGTGAGTAGATGAGACTATTGGATCATAAGTGCCTGCACTGTTTGAGGGTGTTTCTAATGTTCAGGAAGTATGCAGTAAGCTTAGGTAAACAATTTGGAGCAAAACAAGGCTGTGTGTTACTATACATGCCAATGCATTTCAGTTCTAATAAGTGAGGAGGCAGATTAAACAACCAGCAACATCAATAAATGTTATAGAAGATAAGCAATCATAAAATGTAGGGTTTTAACTAGAAATAACGTGATGCAAAAAAGGTTGACAGTGTTCCTTTAAATATTTAAAATGAAGGGGCATCTACCACATATTGGGGCAAGTTGTTCCATACCTTTACTGATCTCATGGTGAAAAATTATCTCTTTTTGTGGTTTGGGCCTTTGGAACCATTAGTTGCTTATTGTGGCACTGTAGATTTAGAGCTCTGTTGTTATTTTCGATGTTGTACAATTGCTTCAATTGAGGATAAGTAAGTTGTTGTATAACTGGAGCAGGTCTCCCCTTCAGACTGACTATACCAGTCAATGCTAGCCCTTCCTCATAATTAAGATTTGCTAGTCTAGGAATTATTTGTGGTTCTTTTCTGAACCTTCTCCTATGAAAACACATCCTGTTTTAAATATGGACTCTAGAAGGTGAAGCAATTGTCCAAAAGGGGGCATGTGTGAGATTTGTATAAGGGTAGTGTAGTTTGTTCATTTTTGTTAGTAAACAATCTTTTCACACAGTTTAAAAACCTGTTAGCAAATAGGGCAACATGTTTACAATGGTCAGTTGCCCAAAGTTAGCTGTTGATGATAATTCCTAGATCTCCTTCTTTTACCACTTGTTTAGATAATTTCTAGTTCAATTATTTCCTTAATGAACCTCTCCAATTGGTATACTGATACTGTGGGTTGTTTCTTCTGACATGTAAGACTACACATTTATTAGTATTAAATGACATTTTATTTTGAACTGCCCAGGATTCTATGTGCGTACGGTCTTGTACCATAGAGGCATACTTGTTGACTGAATTCATTTCCTTTCCCAGTTTAGTATCATCTGTGAATTTTATTAGGGAATTTTTGATATTTAGATTTATGTCAGATATGTACAAATTGAAAAGGATAAATACAAGAATGGATCCATGAGGGACTCCACTGGTGACTAGACCTTGATTAGACAATGAACCTTTGATATGTATGAACTGAGACCTCTGAACCAATTGTGAATCCAGTTAATTATCTGAAAATGGAATCCCATGTTGCAATTACAAAGTTTGGTAATCACCTCATTATGCGGCACTGTGTCAAATGCTTTTGCCAAATCAAGTATAATAACATCCACAGGGATATCAGTGTCTAAGCTTTCACTTACATTATTGTAAAAGGTTATTAAGTTAGTTGAACAGGAGTGGCCACTAGTAAAGCCATGCTGTTTGTTGTCAATTAGATGTTTGTGGTTCATTTCTAGTTCAATTATTTCCTTAATTAAGCTCTCCATAATCGTACAGCACAGTGGAGTTAAGCGGATTGGCCTGTAGTTGTTTACAGAACCCGTTTCCATTTTTATGGATAGGGATCATAACAGTCACTTTCCACTCCTTGGGGAGCACTCCAGTAAGCATTGATTTGTGAAATGGAACGGACAGGGGTAAAGATAGCAAAAGTGCCATTTCTTTTGGAAACTTTGCAGAAATATTATTGATACCTGTTGAGGGATTTGGCTTTATTTTTCCAGTTGCTCTCTCAATTTCATCAGTCATGAATTGTATAGTGTAGTTGTCTTGGGCCAAATTATTTAAATTCACCTGATCTTTAGGGTTATATACAGAACAGGAACATTTGTTAAGGCAGTTAGCCATACTAGTGTTCTCATCCATCAGGATGCCATCACTTATAATTGGACCAACGGTATTGTGTTTTTTTTTTGTCATTATTTACATATGAATAGAATAATTTGTTTCCTTTAGCATGTGCTATCCTAAATTCTACCTTACTCTTCTCCTGTTTAATCATTTATTTTAGTTTTTTTTGCTGTTGTTGTGCCTTATATTTATTGATGTTTCTGGGTGATTTGTTCAATTTCATTTTTTTTGAAGGCTCTTTCCTTTTTATTTTTTTGTTTTTTTGATAGCATGCCAAGTAGGTACAAGGTCCATACTATTATACATTTCTTTTTTAATTGGAACAAATTTGTTTTCACAGTGCAGTATTTTCTCTTTAATAACAAGCCATACAGTTTCAACTGGTAATTTGGTCATGAGAGTTACTCAGTCGACATCTGACAATTCCTTTTTGGTGCTGATGAAATCATGTCTGTTATAATGTGTTCAGATCCATACTGTATATTCTAAGTTTACCAGTGAAAATACTAAGGAGTTGTGAACCCTATCACCTAAGGTGCTCTTAATGTTGATGTAGGAAATTAAATAATCTCTATTAGTTAATACAAGGTCTAAAATATTATGTTATTATGTTTTACAAGTTGGAAAAGACTCAGTGAGATAATTTCATTGATGAATTTTTTTTCTAAGGTTTTTATTCCAAATAAGTTTTCCCAGTTGAACCCTGGGTAGTTGAAGTCATCCATAATAATAACATCCCCCTGGGAACACATTGATTTGATTTCTTCAGTTATGTGTTCATTACAATCAGAGTTTGGTGGCCTCTAATAATTGTCAGTAAATAAATTGGGTAAATTTTTAAATTTGAGTTGAACCCAAATACTTTTGAATGAGTTTTCCCGACATCCTTGATGGATTATCTGAGGACTACTGTCATAGGGACAGGTTTGGTAACTCTGAGCTGACACATTCTTCTTCTTTGTATTTCTAGTAATCTTTCTTTTTCTAAGTCTGTTGCGCAACAGCTCTTTCCCTTCTTTTTGCTTCTTTTATTCTATTTCTGCTGCCCTTTCTCTGTCCTCTGAATCACAAGTTGGCCACTCGCATTTCTGTATCACCAGGGACACTCAACTGGTCCACTACTGGTGTACCCCCCCTTTTGATAAAGCATATGTTTCCACTGAGTAAGCCCTGAACTGAAGCTTATAGTGCCTAATTTGTGTGGTAAAAGATAGATAATGCAGTGCTGGGATGATTTAGGTGAAGTACAGCACTCTGTTTTATCATTGCCAGAATGCCAGTTACCACATGATCATGTTAATGTGCGAATTGCAGCTGCATGACTGTGCAATGGTGCACACACTCGGTAATGCGCAATTGCATCAAATAAAGTAAGAAAAGTTCCTGCGTTTGGCCTTTGCAGTCCTGCAGTCCACTTAACTTAGAAACGTAGAACCATACAATTTGACAGCAGATAAGGACTGCTTGGCCCACCTAGTCTGCCCACTTCCCTACCTAATGGATAAGCTGCAGATCCTAGTTAACCAACAGCCTACTTCCTCCTACCCCACACTAGGACTGCCTTATGTCTGTCCCATACATTCTTAAATTCCCCCACTGTTTTTGACTCCACTATCTCCTCAGGAAGGCTGTTCCATATTTCCATAACCCTCTCCGTAAAAACATATTTCCTCACATTACCTCTGAGCCATTCCCCCTCTATCTTCAAATTGTGCCCCCTTGTTCTTGCACATCTCTTTTCTGAAAGATGCTACTCTCTTGGTCATTGTTGATTCCCTAGATGTATTTGAACATTTCTATCGTGTCCCACCCTCTCCCTCCTCTCCTCAAGGATATACATATTAAGCTCTTTTAATCTCTCTTTGTATGTCTTCTAGTACAGACACTACTACACTTTAGTTGCCCTCCTCTGGACAGGCTCCATCCTAGCTATGTCCTTGAGGAGTTGGAGTCTCCAGAAACACATGCAGTACTCCAGATGGGGTCTCACCAACAGTCTGTACAGAGGGATAACAACTTCTTGTTTTCTACCCGTGATGCCTCTCCCTATGCATCCCATTGTGTACTTTTCCCCTAGGTTTTGGTTTCCCAGGTGCATTACTTTTAACTTCTTTGTACTGTAGAAGAAGTCTTGAGTTGGCAGATTAGGGCTTCCAAATATAAGTTGAAAAGTAGGGGGGACAGCGAGTATCCCTGCCGAGTACCCAAGTATAAGGAGAAACTTCTACAAAATATCCCATTGCAGTACACCCTTGCATGCAGCTTAGTATACAAGACTTGTATCCGATTAATAAAAGCATTAGGAAAACTGAATTGTCCTAAAGCCAAGAACTTAAACTCCCATTGTACTCTGTCAAAAGCCTTCTCTGCATCCAGGGAGACCAGAGCCATAGGTAGTTCACCCTCCCTGGACACAGAAAAGACATGTATCAATTTCCTCAGACGGTCAGTAGAAGATCTACCCCTCATAAAACCAGCCTGCTCAGGCTCAATCAGATCCTCCCAGACATGCACGATTCTGGCAGAGAGAATTTTTGCAAATATCTTCATGTCGTAATTCATGAGGGAAATGGGATGGTAATTAATTACTTTATCTCTGGGCTTGTCCACTTTAGGCAACACTATAATTAGAGCCTCCAATAGGGAGTAATCTGTTATCCCCTTTTGACATAGGAAAGAAAACAGCAGGTGGAGAATAGACATTAGTTCTTTGGCTAATACTTTATAAAAATTAGAGGGGAAGCCATCCAGTCCAGGAGCTTTATCAGAGGATAGGGACTTTATAGCAGTGAGAATTTCTAGGGTAGAAGTATGACTTTCCAAACAGGCCTTCTGTTCTGAAGACAACCAGGAGTGAGATTGAACTCAGACAGGTTTGGGCCTCCTCTAACGGAGGCGGGTTAGTCAGAAGACTGTACAATTGTCTGTAAAAGGTATCAAATTTCTGGACTATATATCCACCGGGGATGTCTTAAGGGAACTATCGTCTTAAGACAAGATGGCTTGGATCAGCCGGGATGCCACTTGTTGCCTTAATCGGAGGGCTAACAAGTGACTTGCCTTATCCCTTTGATCCACATCTGTCGAATGAGTTTTTAATATGGCATACTCCACCCGTTTTCTCAGACAATCTGCGTATTGGTGCCACAGGCTAGCCAGGGCAGATTGGCTTGCCTCAAAGGATTCCAGTAGCGGATCCTGCACTAGGGCTTTAATACGAACCAGTAGGGACTGCAAGAGGACCTCATGTTTTCTCTTACTAGTAGCAGCTATCCTAATAAACTCCCCTCTCAACACACATTTAAGTTAGCACCAGATCTTATCTACATCTGGAATGGACCCCTCATTCTGCTCTAGAAATTGACTTATGAAGGATTTAATACCTTTCAGAATATGGAAGTCTTTTAATAATTGAACATTCAATTTCCAAATGTGATCCCTCCTAATATTCAGGAGAAAATTATGCTCTATCCACACAGGGGAGTGGTCTGTTAGGACCCTCAGGAAGAGTCCTCTACCCGTAACCCCAGATAAGGAGTTTATACTAAGTAGAAAGTAATCCAAATGGGAGAAGGACCTGTGCACCGGGGAGTAGAATGTGTACTGACGTTTCACCATGTGCAGAACTCTCCACAGGTCATAAAGCCCCCCATTTCCATGAGTTTATGCAGTGCTGTTTGCGCAGGAGAGAGACATCTGGGCTGACGCCCTAACCTGTCTAAGTCAGATGTTAGTGTCACACTGCAGTCCACTGCTAGGTGGATAGGAAGATGAACATAAGGGGATAGGGTGGCAACCAACTGAGAGAAAAATTCAAGAGATGGTGTACTGGGGGCATATATGCTTCCCATCAGTATGTCCGTGTGGTCCAGTATGCCATGTAGCAAAATGTATAGTCTCTCTATAGGATATGTAATACTATGCGTCAACCTGAAATGAGCACCTTTAAAGAACAATACTGTCACACCTCTTTGTTGAGTGGAATTCCCAGCTGCAAACACTTGATTCACCATTTGCCGATGGAAAAGCAAGTTTTCCATAGACAGGAGGTGGGTCTCTTGCAGGAATGCTATTTGGCACTGAAGGATTTGCAGGTGTTTAAGGATCTGATACCTTTTCCCCTTAGCCTTGCCCCTCTAACATTCCATGACACATATCTCATTAACTAAAAATAATTATGAAAAAGATATAAGAAAACAAGCATTTGTCAATGCCGAATGTTGCTTGCTTGCTTGTATGTGCTGTTTAGGTATTTGGAAGTGATAGTTCCATGCCTTCCTCCCAAGACATCCACTGTGTCTTTCCATTCAGTATTCACAGAAGAGTGGGAAGGGCAAGGGCCACAGCAGTTGCCAAGGGGGTGAAGAGGTGGACAACAGTCCATTCAAAGGCAAAAAAGTCCTGCAGGAGCTCACTAAATTGAAGGTGGACAAAGCGATGGAACCAGATGGCATACACCCAAGGATATTAAGAGATCTGCAAAAGGAGCTAGCAGTACCTCTGGCAGCCATGTCCACTGAGTCATTCAACATGAGTGAATTGGAGGAGGGTACATGTGGTCCCTCTACACAAGTCCGGCAGCAGGGAGGAGGCGGGGAACAATAGGCTGTTCAGCCTTACCTCAGTAGTGAGGAATATCATGGAGACATTGCTTAAAGAAAGGATAGTGGGGCATCTAGAAGCCATCGGAGCCCAGGGCCATAGACAACATGGATTCACAGTGCGGACATCACGTCAGACAAATCTGGTTGATTTCTTTGACTGAGTGACAAAGAAAGTGAATCAGGGTGGGGCAGTGGACAACGTTTACCTTGATTTCAGCAAAGCCTTTGACACCATCCCACATAGGAGGCTGATAAATTAGCTGGGTAGGCTGGGCATGGGGGAAAGGGTGGTAAACTGGGTTAGAAACTAGCTAACAGAAAGGAGGCAGAGAGTATTGGTAAATGGGGTGCAGTCTAGGGAGAGAGGGTGACCAGTGGGGTGCTGCAGGGATCGGTCCTGGGGCCAGTCCTGTTCAATGTCTTCATTAGTAACACTGCAGAATGGCTGAAGGGAATTTTTTCACCAAATTTTCAACATAGCCATTTTAAGACCTCTGCTCATGAACAGTGTCACTGTGATTTTCTTAATCTGTCCCAAACATTGTCTGCGCACACTGACTGTGCCATTGGGCGCTACATGCACAGAAACACATTTTGGGCGACATGTGAAAAATGACAGCTGTACTGCTCATAAGGAGGTGTGGTAAAATGGCAATGTTGAAAATCTGGAATACAAATAAAAATTCACGAACTTGTGGCTGATGCGTGGAACTGCGCAATGCACATATGTGATCATTTTAGAATTTTTCACCAAATTTGCGACATAGGCTTTTTGAGAGCCCACATTATGAACACTGGAACTGTCGTTTCATTAATTGGTCCCAAAAGGTGATTTCGCGCAGTGACCGCAAAATCACCCTTTGGGCCCGATTAATGCTATGACAGTTCCAGAATTCATGAGGAGGAATCCCAAAAACCCCATGTTGAAAATTTGGTGCCAAAATTCCAAAAAAATGCCTGAGATATGCATCAAAGTTGAAAAAACCCTATTTATTCCATTATACAGCTTACCGGCATTTCCTCAGTTCAGTCAGCTTTGAAGAGTGCAGGCGTGTTCCCGGTCACGAAGATCATCACACGGACTCAGAGAGGTAAGTATGGGATGAGGTGGGGGTGTGAGGCAACAAGTATGCAGAGGTGGGCGTGGGTGGGTAGGGAGACCGCTTGAGGGAATGTTTTTCTTCACAGATTTTTATTTTTTAGGGAAGGCAGCGGGGACGTTTGCCACTGTGAGGCTGGGCTCCCAGCATGGCAGCTGGAAGGCTGTTTGAGGGGCACCTGGAGCCGATGGGAATTAGGCATCCCGGCCATAACAATGTTTGCCACACTGGGGTGGACTCCCAGCGTGGCACCTGAGTAAACTTTGGGGAGTGTGAAATAGCGGGGATTGAGCACCCATTGGCAATACAGTGTGCGTGCGGTGTATGAGCATGCAATATGCATGCTTTGCATGATGTGTGGGAGGGAGCGCTGCTCACTGAAGCGGAGCTCTCCCTTTCAACTGTACGGCACTGCATTTTCAACTGCTGTCATAGACAGCTGCAGCATTCATTGGAGAACTGCGGCCGCGCCTGCAAATACACTGACTGAATTGGAAGAGGGCTACTACACCTCCGAAAACTCAGATGATGGCACTATGTTTCTTGCACATGCGTGCAAGCAACATAAAAAATGAATAGGCTATGCTTATCAAAGGTGGCACAAATCAGCACTGCACCCAGCATCTCCAACCCCCCCAGCCCCAATGAAAAACTATCCCCAACAATCACTAACGTGTATTCTCAACAAGAAAAGAAAAATAAGGAATACCCATATCTACCCAGTCCATACGACTGACCTCCAAGTTTTCCTGGGCCATGATATTTCACATTTAGCCAAAACAAAAAGAGCCCTCCCTTCCCTCACCCACTTGAAGAATAACATCTGAAGTGCCTCTTTATCAAACTATTAAAACTTCCTCAACCTAAAACAGTTCTAAGCAGTAAACCATTTGTAACACACAGTGCTCCCTAAGTCTGAGCAGACTGTAAAGCAACCCTATGTACTCTGACTCCAGAGGGAGAAAATCGCAATGCTTAATCAGAGACCAAATAAGGGGCTTTACTTCTGAATTCTAACCCCCTGAAAGACTCAGCTAAACCCAAAAACCAAGTCATACCAAAATCATGAATCATAAAATAAAGAGCTATGTATTCGCTCACAAAGAAAGCATTTTGTATCAGGGAGCCCCCCAACCCCTGCCCATCGCTCACATCATAAAACAGAACAATTGCTACAGTCACAGCCCCCATCTGAAGAATCAGGGACTGGGCTAGAAATAAAAAACAGACTAATAAGAAAATAATCAGGGCCACAGGCCAATAAATGGAGTAGAGCACAGTAAATGTAAAGGAAGGTTGTTCCAACTGCAAAATAATGGAGTGCTACACCATTTCGAGGAGTAGTAGGCATCTCAGCCACAGAACTTCCATGTCAGGAAAAGTGTTCCAGGATTGACTAGTCCAGATGCGAAGCAAGAGTCCTGCAGTACAAGAGCTGACTCATACACAACACCCGTAGCGGGTAACAGAGCAAGAACTATTCATTGATGAGTCCCATTCATTTAAACATGTCAGGATAGTGACTTTTCAGGGCAGATGAGGCATGTTCTGTAGAGTCAAAGCTGAGTCACATACCCCCGTGAAACACTTGCAGCGTGGCTGGATATCTCATGTAGTAACGAGTCCCAGCCACTAGATGTTTAGCCACGATTGGGTGTAGTTCTGTACGTTTCTGCCTTACTGTTTTCGGCAGGTCTTGTGTCGCACGAATATTCTTCCCTTCCCATTGTAGTGTATTAAGCCCCAGCACCTTTCCCAAAATATGCTGTTTGTCAAGGAAATTCAATACCCGAAATATCAGCGACCTGGGGGGAGTGCCAGAAGGAGGGGTCGAGTGGAAAGACCGGTGGGCCTGTTTGATTACATAGGCTGGACCATTGGGGGAAGGGCTTGCAATTTTGGTGCAAAATGTCTGCACAAAGACTATCAGAGAGGGTCCCTCTTCACCCTCTGGCAGGCCTAAAATGACTAAATTGTTCCTCTGTGATCTCCTTCAAGGTCCTCCAGCTTTCCCTCCACAGATTTAATGCTGCAATTGTATTACCTCAGGTTCTGTCCTGGCCCTCCAATCATCCAGTGAGGAGATTCACACTTCATTATAGCTGGTGCGCTGGGTAAGGGACGCCAAAGTTATAGTGATGGTTTGAATGTCCTTAGCCAGGGATTCCAGTGTAGTTTTAAGTGGCAATAGTCCCTTCAAGAACTTCTTCTCTGTTAGTATGGCCTGGGCACCCACTTTTGCAGGGGTCTCTGAAGGAAGCGCCTTAGAGTGGTTTGCAGACTTATCTCTAGTCGGCGTGGGTGGCTGGGTATGAGAAGGTAAGTCATCTCTCACGTCCTGCTCCATCTTGCGGAATTTAGTGTGAAGCGTTACCTTAGCTTTGTTCAATGATGAGTAGCATGCCAGGTTTACTGCTCAAAGTTGTCTTTTGATAAAGAAAAGAGGGTTTTATGCAAGTGTTATCTCAGGAGCTATTGAAAGTGCATCTGCTCAGGCAGCCATCACGTGTCCCATCCAACTTCTTGTTTTCTACTGGTGATGCCTCTTCCAACACATCCCAGTATCCTGCCAGCCCTCCTCACTGCCCTCTCACATTGCTTGCCCACCTCGAGGTCATCTGATATGACTACCCTAGGTCCCTTTCCATTTTTGTTGTTGTTACTATCTCACCCCCATTGTGTACTTTCCCCCTGGGTTTTTGTTTCCCAGGTGCATTACTTTGTACTTCTTTGTGTTGAATGTAAGCTGCCATACATTTGACCATTTCTCCAACCTTGCCAAGTCCTTTTGCATCCTTTCCACCCCACCTTCTTATCGACCCTGTTGCAAATTTTTGTCTCATCTGCAAAGAGACATATTTTTCCTTCCAGTCGGTCTGCAATGTCACTTATAAAAATATTAAAGAGGACCAGTCCCAGTACTGAACCCTGTTAGTAAACCCCCTTTCTTCAGCATGAACTCCATTTACTATTACCATCAGCATCCTGTTATCCATCCAATTTTTCTACCCAGGCTACCACCTTGGGACCCACTCCAAGGCTGGCTAACTTGTATATTAATCTTTTGTGTTGGACTGTGTCAAATGCCTTACTAAAATCTAGGTAGGCCATGTCCACAGTCCCTCCCTGGTCTACTACTTTGGTCACCCAGTTAAAGAAATCGATTAGATTCACCTGACGTGAACTTCCTGCTGTGACTCCATGCTGCCTTGGGTCCTGTGCCCCACTGGCCTCTAGGAACTCAATTCTTTTCTTCAGAAGTGATTCCATCATTTTCCCTACCACTGAGGTCACACTAACAGGTCTGTAGTTTCCTGTCTCTCTCTTGCTCCCACTTTTGTGAAGGGGAATCACATCCACCCTCCTCCAATCCTCAGGTACCACACCATCCTCCCATGATTTGTTAAAAAGGGTAGTCAGTGGTGTCACTAGTTCTACCCTTAGTTATTTTAGAATTCCAGGGTAAATCCCATCAGACCCCATTGCTTTGTCCACCTTCAGCTTTAGAAGTTCTTTCAGAACCCTTTCTTCTGTAAAAGGACTGTTATCTACCTCCCTATCCAGAGTGATTCTATTCTTTGATTTAGGTACCTCCCCCTCCTCTTCTTTTGTGAATACTCAGCAGAAGTATTCATTCAGTATCCCTGCTTTACACTGTCACCCTCTGTCTACCCTCTCTTCCCTTTATTAAGCCTCACTATCCCTCTCCTGGTCTTTCTTCACTCCCTAATGTACCTATTAAAGGTTTTATCCTCCTTCTTAACTGAGTTGGCTATGTTTAACTCGGTTTGGGCCTTTGCTATTCTAATTATCTTCCCTGCTTCCTTCTGTTTTAACTAGTACAGTTATCTGTCCTGCTCCTTCTGTGTTTCCTTATACTTAATGAATGCTACCTTTTTCTCCTTAACCTTCCCTACCACCTCTTTTGAGAACTACAGTATTTTTTTCTTTTGTTTTGTTGATTTGCTTCACACAAAGGCTTGTTGCCTCTGTGATGGCTGTTTTGATTTTTCCCCATTGTTCCTCCACCTCTCCTTCTTGCCCGTTTGCTATTGCTTTTCTGAGGTGCTCTCCCATTTTCCCAAAGTCAGCTCTCCTAAAGTCCAATACTCTTGTTTTTGTACAGCTTGTCTCTATGGCTGTGTTTATCATGAACCACACTGTTTGGTGGTCGCTTCTCCCCAGATTGCTACCCACTTCTAAATCTGAGATCCTTTCTCCATCCCCATTTGAGAGTACCAGGTCTAAGACTGCTCCCTCCCAAGTGGGTTCCAGCACTAGCTGGCTGAGGCATGCCCCCTGTAGGGCATCGATAATAACTCTGCTCTTGGATGTGGCTGCAGTAAAGGTGCTCTAGATAACATCTGGCATATTCAGGTACCCCATTAACAATATCTCCCATTTTTCTGCCATTCTTCTTTTTTTTTTTTTTTTTAGTTGTTTAACCAGGAGTAGCACACTAAGCTGAAAGCTTTTTTACAGGAGCGACCTGGGAGCACAGGGAAGTTAAGTGACTTGCTCAGGGTCACACAGTATGCAAGTGGAAGCTGTGGGATTCAAACCCAGGTCTGGTCTGCTGGATGTCACCAGATTTGCAGCTCAGAGCCTTAAAACCACTGCGCTATACTGCCTCCCATTCTAAAGATGCCGTCTATCATTTTCTTGTTCAATGCCTCCCCATGAGATGGGGGTTTGTATACAACCCCTGTGCAGACTGTGGTGCCATTTCCTATCTCCAGAGTGACCCACAGTGCCTCCTCTACTCCCTGTTTATCCTTTAGTTCCATTGCTTTGATCCTTTCCCTTACATAGAGAGCTACTCCTCTTCCTCTTTTACCCTCCCTGTCCCACCTGTAGCTTATGTACCTAGTACGTTGACATCCCAGTCATGGTTCTCTGTGTACCCTGTTTCTGTGACTGCCATGATACCCAGGTGTCCCTCTCCCCTCAAGGCCACTAGTTCAGGGAGTTTGTTACACAGACTATGGGCACGGGTACTCATCACCCTCCATTTTTTGATGGCCTTACCACTTTTAGCCCCATCCCTGTCCTTAATGCCTTTTTCTGCATTTACCCCTGTCCTGCTACCTACTGACTTCTCTACCTTAGTATTTACCTCTCTAACTACTGTGTTTTGTGGGGGGAGGCTGGGTTTTCCCTGCTCCTTTTCAGTGCTTCCCCCTTGGCTAGTTTAAATGCTTGCCAATGAAGCATTTAAACCTATCACTTAGGATCCTGGTTCCCCTCATGGACAGATACAGGCCATTACGTCAGTATAGGTCTGCATCCCTCCAGGTGGATCCCTAGTCCCCAGTGAAGCCAAAATCCTAGCTCTGCACCAGTTTTTCAACCATTCATTGAATCCCATGGTGCAGAGTACCCTAGCATTATCCTTGCCATAGACAGGCAGCACCTCCGAGAAGTTTACTGTACACGCTACTTGTCTAAAGCCCCTCCCCAACACTTCAAACTCCTCCTGCACTGCTCTGATCCCAGTTCCAGCCAGGTAATTTATCCCTAGGTGGACAATGACATCCAGCACCCTACCCTGTGCAGCTGCTCCCATGATTCTGAGGATTCACTCCCTGTCCCTCCAAGCCATGGTGCCAGGCAGGCACCGTACCTTCCTCTCCCCTTCTTCCCCCATTTCTACCCCCTAACAACTGAGTCATAAGCAGGAGTTGTTTCCTTCCCATGTGGGGGTCTAATGCCACCCACCTATGGGTTTCCTTTGTGGAGGTTTCCAGCATCCTCCTTGGTCTCCACTGCAGGTGCCTCCATAGAAGAACCACTCTCTGCAGAAGAAGCCAGAAGTCAGAAGGAAAAGGAAACATTCATTTCGATACTTTACAGTAATTTTGCATTGCTATTTTTGTTTTAAACTTAGATTGTGGGCTTTTAGTGACACTGTAATTTCTTTGCTGTCTTTACTTAGAATTGTTTTTGGGCTGTTGAAAATGTAAAACCTAGTTTTGTGTGCTTATAGTGGTGGTGTATTTGTTGGCTGTCTTTAATTGCTGCAAATTTTGTCTTGGCTTGTCTGACTTGCCCTGCAGTTTGGGTGAGGGGTGCTAATTGTCTGGCCTCTGACCTCAGCTACATGATAACTGGAGGTGGGGCTTAGTCAGAGTTGAGGTAGCAAGTGATTTTTGCTTTCTCAGAAGAAGCCAGAAGGAAAAGGAAACAGATTCATTTCAATGTTTTACAGTAATTGTACATTGCTATTTTTGTTTTAAACTTAGATTGTGGGCTTTTAGTGACACTGTAATTTATTTGCTGTCTTTATTTAGAATTGTTTTTGGGCTGTTGAAAACATATTTAATTGCTGCAAATTTTCACCCCCCACCCTCCTCTGTCCCCAACTCTTAATTATATGCCCTGTTAAATCTGATTGACAGGAGATAGTAGGGGTTGTGGAGTAGGAGGAGCATAAGGGAGAAGAAGCCCACCCTCAGCACAAGTATTTTGACTCATTTCTATTTTTTTTTTCTTTTTAAAGAAAAGTATCCAAGGATCAGTAGCATAATTTTTAGGACAGTAAATTAAATAAAAAGGGAACCAGGAGGGGCTTCAGTAACAGACAACTACTGGAATAGCAGTATAAGTGCAGTATAATGTGGGGAGTGGTGCAATGCAGTGGCTGCGGGGCAGCCATATTTAGACAGAACTTCTGGATGTTGAGATGCTGCCCTATCTGCATGCATCTCTCTGGACTGCAGGATGAGGTAACCAGACTCAGAGCAGAAGTAAATTGGGTCAGGAGTACCATCACCCCTATCCAGAGACCACCCAATCCAATGCCACTGCCTCAAAGGATGCTGAGAATGAGAAGCACTTGTAAGTAAGTAAAATTTATTTTTAAGGGCTTTTCAAAAAAACAAAGCACTGTACAGATAACAACACTTAAATAACAAGCATTGAAACAATAATAAAATCATTCATCATAAGCTTTTAAAAAAATGTGGATGACAGTGGGTTCAGAAAGAGTTATGGCAGTCAGACAGAGACACATCCCAGATCCTATTCCACTAAAGAACTCATATGCCACACTGGCAAATGGGGACAACCAAATAGAGGTACCCAGAGAAGTGGAAGGAAAGGATGTGGAGGTTAGCCAAGAAAGTGATCTCAGTGGGGAGAGCAGTGGACCCCAGAGGGGGAGGAGGAAGCAAATCCTGGTGGGGGACTCCATCGTAAGAGGGATCCAGCTAGGAACACAGGAGGGGGGGACAGGGAATTGAGGTGCCTACCAGGTGCCACGGCATGGAGGGATAGAAGGAAGATCCTGGGGATCGCTTGGAAGGCAAGACAGGAAGGTGAGCTGGATGTCATTATCCACCTAGGTACTAATGACCTGGCAAATGGGGAGCCAAAGGTAGTTCAGGAAGAGTTTAGGAAATTGGGGAGGGGTCTCAAGCAAGTAGCTACTGGCCCCTTCTCAGAAGTACTACCTGTGAGAGGCATGGGAGAGCATAGGGGTGCATACACCAGGAACTTGAACTCATGGTTGAAGAACTGGTGCTGTGAGGAAGGGTTTGGATTCATTGGTGACTGGGGACCCTCCTGGAAGGATGGAGGCTTGTTCAAGTCTGGCGGCCTGCATCCATCCTGGAGGGGAATCCAAGCACTCAATGATAACTTTAAATGCTACATTGACAAGCATTTAAACTAGCCAATGGGGTGGCAGACCAGCAAGGAGGATACCTAACTGCCCACTCCCCCCCTACATCTAGCAGTGGAACCACTGAACCGGAGGAGTGGATATCTCTACAAAGCAGAGTATAAAAGATGGAGATAAGTGCCCAAGAGATGGATAGGCAGAAAAGGAGCAAAATTAAACAGAAGGGCAGACAGCAAGGAGAACCAGGGATAAAGGACAACCAGGGTAGGGGCTGGAGTAGAACAGCTAAACAGTCTAGGGAGGTCAAATCATAGAAAACCATGTATGCCAATGCCAGTGGCCTTAGCAACAAGATGGAGGACCTGGAGGCTGTCATGGTGCAGTCAGACCTGGACATTGTGGCCATCACAGAAACCTGGTGTAATGATAACCATGACTGGGAGATGGTCATACCTGGCTACAACATATTCAGAAGAGACAGGGCAGGTAGGAAGGGAGGAGGAGGAGGAGGAGGAGTGGCACTGTATGTGAAAAATGACATAAGGGCCACAGAGATCAAGGAGGAACAAAATGGGGGAGAGATACTGTGGGTTAAACTGGAAAAGAAAATGGGGCCAGCCATCTGCACAGGTGTGGTCTATAGACCACCAGCCCAGAAGGGAGAAACAGACAGGGAGCTGATGCTAGCCATCCAAAGGATGGCAGACAAGGGTGAGATAGTGCTGGTTGGAGACCTCAATATTCCAGACGTGGACTGGAGCATCCCAGCAGCAGCATCAACTAGGAGCAGATTTATCCTTTACTCTCTTCAGGATGCCTTCTTCAAGCAACTGACCATGGAACCAACTCGGAAGAAGGCAATACTGGACCTTGTTGTCACAAACAGGGACAGTGTGATGGGGGTAACAGTGGGGAGCACCTGGGGAGCAGTGACCACCAGTCACTGTGGTTTGAAATCACAGAAAAAGCAGAACCAAACCACATAAAAACATGTATCCTAGATTTTAGGTGGACAGACTTTGGGAAAATGGGGAGATGCTTGAAAGAGGCATTAAGGGGAATGGGGCAGGAATCAGGGATTGAGGAACAGTGGGCAGTATTTAAAATGGGGATTACAAGAACAACAGAATTATGCATTAAGCAGGTTAGCAAGGGGAAAAGGAAGGGGTGGCCATTATGGTTTTCCAAAGAGGTAGTGGAGAAAGTGAAAGCCAAAAAGATGGATTCAGGCAATACAAAAGACACAGGCAGAAGGGGATAGGGAGAAGTACCAGAAGAAGCAAAGGGAGGCCGGGAGGTCAGTAAGGGAAGCCAAAGCTCAGACAGAAGAGCACATAGCAAAATCAGTGGGTAGAGGAGACAAAACCTTTTACAGGTATATAAGTGAAAAAAGAAAGGCAAAGGGAGGGATAGTGAGACTAAAGAGGGAGGATGACAATGGTAAAGTTGACATATTGAACAGGTATTTCTGCTCAGTATTTACTGAGGAAGAGGAGGGTAATGGTTCTGAAGGGAGTACAAGGGGTGGGAATGGTGCAGAAATTAACACAAGTCCCTTTACATGAGAAAGGGTCCTGAAGGAACTGGAAGTAATAAGAGTTGACAAAGCAATGGGGCCAGATGGGGTGCACCCCAGGGTCCTTAAAGAACTAATAGAGGTGGTGTCTGAACCTCTGGCAATCCTGTTTAGCCGATCACTGGAAACAGGGGAGGTACCCAAAGACTGGAGGACAGCAGATGTAGTCCCCTTATACAAAAGTGGGAATAAAGAGGAAGTGGGGAACTACAGACCAGTCAGCCTCACCTCGGTAGAGGGGAAGATCATGGAAGCACTACTGAAGGAGAGACTGGTGGAACATCTGGTTGTCAATGGACTACAAGATCCAAGGCAGCACGGTTTCACCAGGGGGAGGTCAACAGTCAAGGACAACAACACGCAGAGCTCAACAGTTACTGACTGAACACGGGTGGCTCATCAACAAAGTGAAGAACCACCTGACTCTGACCACAGTATTAGACCACTTGGTGGCAACGTTCAACACAGTGACTGGCACAGTAAGACCATCTCAGACACGCATCCGCACGTTAACAGCGCACTGCCGGACAGTTATGCAGAAGAAGTCAACAACCATTTGGCACCTCATGCAGCTACTGGGGGTCATGGCAGCATGCATACACCTACATGACTGGGCCAGATTACACATGAGACAACTACAACGACTACTCCTAGACAACTGGAATTACAGTCAACAGAATTACAGTCAAAGGGCAACTATTCCACTGGCAGTACGGAAATCTCTACGTTGGTGGGCAGACCCACACACCTTCTCACAAGGAGCTGGGAGAGAGATACAACAAGAACCCTCAAAACAGCGCAAGTCTGCTAGGCTGGGGTGCTGTTCTGGACAGACAGTCCATCCAAGAGAAATGGTTAAACAACGAGGCAAAACTCCCAATCAACATACTAGAGACAAGAGCCATCCAGCTGGCCCCTCATACATTTCAAAGGTCAACTCCAAAGACACCACGTAAAAGTAAGCACCGACAGCCGAGTAGCAATGGCATACATCAACAAACAGGGAGGAACAAGAAGCAGAGCCATGGCTCAAGAGACAGACATACTACTACGATGGGCAGAGAAGAACCTACTCAGTCTCACAGCAGTTCACCTAGCAGGCAACCTAAACACAAGGGCAGACTGGCTGATCAGGCAAACGCTGCAACAGGGGGAATGGCAACTTCATCCAGAAATTTTCCATGAACTCCAGAAAAAATGGGGCCCCTTCGACGTCGACCTCATGGCCTCAATGACCAACACCCGACTCCCGAACTATATATCCAGATTCAAAGACAAGAGAGCAATAGGGGTGGATGCCATATCGACCCTACGGACATTCAGAAATGCGTATGTATTTCCCCCAATATCCATGCTACCCGCAGTGATACAGAAGATCTGAAGCATGGGCAGCAATGTAGTTCTCATAGCCCCAGACTGGCCGAGGAGAACCTGGTACACCCTAATCAGAAAAATGCTAACGGACAATCCCATGAGGCTACCTCGTCAACACAATTTACTCAGGCAAGGCCCGATCTAGCATGAAAACCCTCTACCGCTGAAATGGACAGCTTGGCCACTCAAAAGGCTAGACAGTTAGGACTAAGGGTATCAGGTACAGTGGTAGACACCTTGATACAAGCCAGAAGAGTTTCCACCAACAGGACCTATAACAAACATTGGTGGGCGTTTGCTTCATGGTGCAAGAGCCAGGACATGAAGGCTTCACAATGTAGTATTATAAACATATTAGAGTTTCTGCAAAAAGGGTTGGAAAAGGGGTTATCATCCTCAACTCTGCGCGTACAGACGGCCGTAATAGGGGCCATAAGGGGGGAACCGATGGACATTTGCCTGGAGCCCACCCTTTGGTTCAAGCTTTCCTAAAAGCCGCAACTCTTATCAACCACACCCCAAGAACCCTGACAGCTCCATGGCACCTCAATTTGGCACTTGACGCTCTTGCCATCCCACCCTTTGAGCCCATTGAGTCCATCCCCTTATCCGTACTTATGAAGAAGATCCTATTCTTAGTAGCTATCTTATCAGCCAAGAGAACTAGCAAATTACACGCTTTATCTTGTAGAAAGCCCTTTATCTGTTTCTTCCTGGACAGGGTCGTACTCCAACCCATCCCATCATTTATCTCGAAGGTGGCCAACGCCTACTACACGTCCCAAGAGATCTCAGTCCCTACCTTCAGCCACCAGTTAGGGGACCCTCACAGTGAAATCCTACTTGGCTTAGACCCAGCTCAAGCAATTCAGACCTACCTGACCAGGACGAAGAACCTCCGTTGGACAGACAGGTTGTTTGTTCTACTCCAAGGCAATAAACAAGGTTTGGCAGCTTCCAGATCCACTATTGCTAGATGGCTATGGGAAGCCCTAGTGAGGGCCTACAGGAGTGGAGGTAACACCCCTCCAGCTAACATCAGAGCCCACTCCACTCCAGCAGTGGCCACATCTTGGGCGGAACGCAACTCGGCATCAGTCAGAGATTTGTCAGGCAGCAACCTGGGAGTCCCCACACACCTTTCTCAGGTACTACCGGTTACACACAGGACTAATGGGTAACTCAGAGTTTGGTTGCAGAGTGCTTCAGACAGCACTGATCCCAGTTCCTCCTCCCACCTAGGACAAAATCTAGTACTGCTGTACAATCGTCCCATGTGTTGAGACTCTGAGTGCTGTAAGAAGGTGCGATAGATAATGGTTGTTTACTCACCTGGTAAAGGTGATTATAGGAGCACCTTCTTACAGCACTCCATATCCCACCCATTGCGGAGGAACATGTGTATATATACAGTTAAGGTAAACATATAGAGTGAGACATCTAAGAATGTATCTGAAACTTTCCCTTTCTAAATGTGTACAGTTATAGCACATACATCCCACACAGTCAGTAGCTGTGTACCAAGGTGTCAAATGTTTATAACAACAGTACGTAGTAAATATTTGCCTCTGACATAACACCACCATGTTGTGTATTATTCCACCTGGAAAGCAGGGTGTCCTCTGTTTTTTTTCTTGGTTGCCTAACACTTCACTTTCAGGAAAGAAACGAACTTTGGAAGATATCATACTGAGGATTCTGGAAACAGCAAGGATAGGAGAGGAATCGGATTTCGAAATTTTGGGATTCCTTTGTGCATCAGCCTATGAGAAGAGTGCTAACTACCCATGTGTTGAGACTCGGAGTGCTGTAAGAAGGTGCTCCTATAATCACCTTTACCAGGTGAGTAAACTACCATTCACACCCCACCAAGTCTCTGTTACTGTCACAATGTCCATACTCCATAGGCTATTCGCACCCCACCAAGTCTCTCTTACTGCCACAATGCCCAATTTGTCCCTGATCATGATAGTTGCTAATTCAGCTTTTTGATGTTGTTTAAGCTTCTGGCATTGGCTAACATAAAGTGACAAATGTTAGTTTTGTTTTTAGATATTACATTAGTAAGGTTTACTAATCCCAAAGCCCCTCTTCTGTCTAGTTTAAACTGTTGCTTATGGTTGCCAGGATTAGTTTCCCCCAAAACAGTGATCCTCTTCTACTGAGGTGTAACCCATCCCAAGAACAGAGGCCCTGATTATTGCTAAATGTTTCCCAGTGTGTAAGATATTTATAGCCTTTCTGCAGGGTCCAGCTCCTGAGCCATTCATTTACCTTTTTTTATGTTTGCTTGCGCACACAGTGCACAAGAAACATACTGAGATAGTAGAGCATGGCAGAGGTGTGGCAGTGTTGTGACCAATGCAGTGGATGCTTTAATGGGCACATCCATCAGCCACCAATTAATATTAAAGCTGCCAATGATGGCAGTTTCAGAGCGAGTGCTGTACTTGAAAGAAATCTACCACTGCAGTCAGGGGCAGTTTCATCATTGCAGCGTCAGGTCCCCAATCCCTCCAAACCAGGCACACAGCAGGACAACAAATTTAAATATTAACCCCCTCCTACTGCGTCTGCCCACCCCACACTCTCCATTCCCCATTGCACTAGCATATAATGAAACAGTCCTTCTCCCTCCCACTGCTACTGCCCACCCCACAGCCTCTGTTCCCTGCACCGGCTTAAACCCTCCCACTCCCTCTGCTCACCCCGCACCCTTCATTTTCTGTCACACTGGCATAAAACCCTCCCACTCCCTCTGCTCCCTGCCACAACCCCTCCAATCTCTGTCGCACCAACATAAAACCCTCCTACTCTCTCCCCCCTGCTGCTGCCCACCCCATGCCCTCTGTTCTAAGTCATCTGCCAACATCTGGGTGCTCAGTCCCTGTGTCGGCATGTATTCCCCCTTCCGCCTATTAATGTGGCTCACTGGGAGCCCACTCCAGCGTGCCAAAAAATACTTCTTTGATGATTCCGACACCGGAATGCCTACTCCCAGTGTCAGATGCACTACCCCCCCAAGTTCTTATGTTCTCAGCTGACCTTGGGGTGCCCAATCCCCAGGTCAGCATTGACACCCCCCTCCCAGCACTCTGACACACTGGGAGTCCACCCTAGTGTGCCAAAATCTATTCTGTTAATATTTCACCTATAAGAATGAAAACAGTTCCCGACTTTTTTTTTTAAACCTGAAAAAAAAAAAAGAAAACAGTGCATCACCTTTACCATCGGCCCCCCTCTTCCAACCCACACCCTCACTCTGGGCATCCCCTCACCCACGTTTTCCTCCAGAAGTCAGAAGCAGCGATCTTCTGTGGACCGGAAACACATTTGTACTCTTCAAAGACCAACCAGGAACTGAAGAAATGACAGTAAGCCCTACAATAGCAGTCAATAGGGGTTTTCAACTTAGGTTGATATCTCATCCAATTTTTGAGTTTTGGTCCCAAATTTTCAACATGGGTTCTTGGGACTCTACTTCATGGACACTTGCACTGTCATTTCATTTCTCAGTCCCAAAAGGCGATTATATGGTCACTGTGTGGAATAACCTTTTAGGACCAATTAACGAAAAGACAGAGCAACTGCTCATGAGGTGGGGGTCCCAAAAAGCCCTTCTTGAAAATTTGGCGAAAAAACTCCCCAAAAAGACCGCGTTATGAGTTTCCATTGCACAGTTTCTACACACACTCATAACTTCATCACTTTTTAATATTTTCACTCCAAAGTTCCAACATTGCCATTTTCACACCCCCTCATGAACAGTACAGCTGTCATTTTTCGCATCCTTCCTGAAATGTGTTTTTTGCTCCCGTGGCACAGAATGGTGCAGTCACCGTGCAAAATCAACTTTCAGGACAGATTACTGAAATTACAGTGCCACTGTTCATGAGGGGAGGTCCTAAAAAGGCCATGTTGAAAATTTGGTGGAAACAATCCAAACAATTGCTACATTACAAGCATGTGTTGCACAGTTTCTATGCACACTAGTAAATTCGTCACTTTTTCATATTTTTTCTCCATATTTTCAAAATTGCCATTTTTTCATACCTTCTTATGAACAGTACAACTGCCTTTTTTCACATCCTGCATGAAATATGTTTTCACACCTGTGCCGACGAATGGCACACTCGCTGTGCGAAACTATCCTTTGAGATTGAGTAATGAAATGATACTGGCACTGTTCGTGAGGTGGTGTCCCAAAAGCACATGTTGAAAATTTGGAGCAAAAATACCAAAAAACGCCCATGGTGTTAGGGTTTCCAACTGTAACACCCACCCTGTACAGACTGACAGGCATCAGGATGTGTGACTTGGGGTCATCAGCTGCAATGCTCATGCCATTCCACTTCGACCCACATCCCGCAGCCGCTAACAGGCATCAAGGTGTGCCTTGGGGTCTTCGGCCCTAACGTTCACCCCATTCTCCTACAGTGCACCCATCTCAGCTTGTTTTCTTATGGAATGGAGTAAGCATAAGGACTGAAGACCTCAAGGCACACTGTGACACCTGTTGGTGTCTACAGGGGAGGGTGAGGTGGAATGGCATACATGTTATGGCCGACAACGCAAAGGCACACCCTCAACACCTGTCAGTCTCTGCAGGGTGGGGGTGGGGGTTGGCATTACTTCAATGCTTCACTGCCATTCCTATTATGCATCTCTCTAACTCCTGCACTACCAATGCCAATGCCATCAAATATGCTTGTTATTTTATTGTTTTGAGAGACCCTTGCCCTGGGAACTGGTAGGGGTAGGATCTCTGAGAAACAAATTTCACTGTTTTTTTTTTCAAGTTTACTGCTCAGTGCAATAAATTCAGTTTTCATCTCCTTTACTGGCATCCTAGTGATGTTGTTTGTTCCTAGGTGAATAATTGTCAGAGGTTTAGGCCCTGCATCATGCATAATGTTATCTAACATTTTGATTACATCTCTTATCATGGCACCCTGAAATGTCTTACAAGTCCGGTTTGAATTGTCATCCCTACAGATTATTTTGTCAATGTATTTTGTAATGAAGTCACCCAATAAAAAAACTTTGTCTAGGTGAAGATGGACTTGCCATAACTATAACAATGATACAGACGTAACCCCTGCACTGCCACCTGAGAGTCCTGGGTTTGAGAACTGACTCAAGTTTTCCACCTTGGTATTATACCAATGATACCGACATAACCCCCTGCACTGCCACTTGGGAATCCTGGGTTTGAGGTTGGACTCAGATTTCCCACCGGCATTATGCCAATGATACAGACATAACCCCCTGTACTGCCACATGGGAGTCCTGGGTTTGAGGATGGACTCAGGTTTCCCACCCTGGTATTATACCAGTGATAAAGACATAACCCCTTGCACTGCCACATGAGAGTCCTGGGTTTGAGAATAAACTCATATTTCCCACCTGGTACAATGCCAATGATACAGACATAACTAGGGCTTCAAGTTCATCTCTGCAAAAGAATCCAACTCCTCACATTTCAGGTGTTCAATTCTTTTGGACATTGGCAAATGTTTAGAGGAGATAGGCATACTTTTGATTTAACTGGTTCACCATGGTCTGAATGGGACAGACCTGGCGAATCAGTTGAACCACAGACTGCAGTTCACACAGAGCACCATTTACAGTAAGTGCAGCTTCTTCTGAGTTCATGCTTCTTGCAACATGAGTGAAGAACTGTTACAGGTGTTGCCCATCCTCCACGGAGTAGAGTTGCTTCTCACCTAATTACCTCTTTCAGTTTCAGCCATCAGGTTTTATCTTTCTTAGTTTTTTTAATTATTATTTTGAAACATCTTCACCAACTGTCATGTCACCAAGCCAGCTGCCACCATCCCAAGCACACCAAGCAGCTTCTAGCATGCAGGATATGCTAATTAGGGTTGCCCACTAATGGTAGGGTTGGTAGCCCTCATTAGCATACACCCTGTGCTGGAAGCTGCCTGGTGTGCACAAGGTGGTGGCAGACAGTTCAGTGACATCATGGTCAGTGCAGGCCTTTCAAAATAACAAACTAAACCTACGTATGCATACCATGATCTGAGATGTCTACCAGAATGAGTTACCTACTACAACGCCTTAGCCTGAGGAGTCTGCGGGAGGGATATGCCCACTTGATGGTAAACAACTGGCTTTGCCACCCCAAGCTGAGTGCTCCATCACTGGATTTGTTAAAGTCTTACAGGCTGAACAAAGTCATGCATTGATCACCGATATGCCTACAAATACAGACTGGCCTAATTGACTTATGGTCAAAACATAAAGAAAGATAACATCTGAAGATACTAAAAATGAAACAGGTACTTATACTGAAAAATGTAACTTAATGCCAAAACCCTATTCAGTGTTGCAACTATTGCCTTTTTTCGATTAACCTGGGTTTCCCTTCTGTCCAACAGACAAAAGTGTCTGATGAACCAAGGCAAAGCAGTCTACAATCTGATGAACTTTACATGGTTCACTGCCAAAGTTCATGCAGTTGAACACTGTGGGGTTTGCAAAGCCCTATACATAACTCCCTGCATTGTCACCTCAGAGATGAGAGTCTGAGAACAGACTCAGGTTTTCCACTCTGAGATCATGAAGGCATCAACACTATGTGTAAAATTTACCAGGACACCACTTACTGCTGTTAGTGATTTCTTCAGGAGACTGCTCGCATATTGTCTCATTTCTGTTCCCCGACTCCAATACTAAGGGTTCTTCATCTTTCACAATGAATGTCATGTAGTTTTCTTGGACTGGCAGTTCTACTTCTGTTAAAATAAGGAAGGTAAATTAGAGAAAAATGCACAAACATTGGGATTAATCCTGAGATACAGGCAACCCGCTGCACGGTAACTGGGGAGATCAGAATTTAAAAACAAACTCAGGTTTCCACCAGTGATATAAACATAACCCACAGTACTGCCACCTGAGAGACCTGAGTTTGAGAATAGACCCTGGTTTCCCCAAGTGATACCAATGATATAAACATAACCCTCGGCACTGCCACCTGAGAGATCAGAGTTTGAGAATGGACTCTGGTTTCCCTCAGTGATACTAGTGATATAAACATTACCCTCAGTACTGCCACCTGAGAGATCAGAGTTTGAAAATAGACCCTGGTTTCCCCAAGTGATACCAGTGATATAAACATAACCCTCGGTACTGCCACCTGAGAGGTCCGAGTTTGAGAATGGACTGTGGTTTCCACCAGTGATATCAATCATAAAAACATAACCCTTGGTACTGCCTCCTGAGAGATCTGAGTTTGAGAATAGACCCTGGTTTCCCCAAGTGATACCAATGATATAAACATAACCCTCGGCAGTGCCACCTGAGAGATCAGAGTTTGAGAATGGACTCTGGTTTCCCTCAGTGATACTAGTGATATAAACATTACCCTCAGTACCGCCACCTGAGAGATCAGAGTTCGAAAATAGACTCTGGTTTCCCTCAGTGATACCAGTGATATAAACATAACCCTCGGTACTGCCACCTGAGAAATTAGTTTGAGAGCAGACCCTGGTTTCCCCCAGTGATACCAATGAGATAAACATAATCCTCAGAACTGCCACCTGAGAGATCTGAGTTTGAGAATAGACTCTGGTTTCCCCCAGTGACACCAATGATATAAACATAACCCCTCAGCACTGCCACCTGAGAGACCAGAGTTTAAGAATAGACTCTGGTTTCCCTCAGTGATACCAGTGATATAAACATAATCCTCAGTACTGCCACCTGAGAGATCAGAGTTTGAGAATGGATTCTGGTTTCCCTCAGTGATACAAACATAACCCTCGGTACTGCCACCTGAGAGATCACAGTTTGACAACAGACTCTGGTTTCCCCCAGTGATACCAATGATGTAAACATAACCCTCAGTACTGCCACCTGAGAGATCAGAGTTTGAGAACAGATTCTGGTTTCCCCAGTGATACCAATGATGTAAACCTAACCCTCAGTACTGCCACCTGGCAGTTTTAGGTGTTACATTAATAGTTGTAGCCCTAGTTGCTCTCCATCAACATGCGGAAAACTCTGACTGGGACAGGCTTCTGGATTTCAACCATAGCATCAGCTATAAAATGATTTCAGTTTTGGCACTATTGGCAAATTCAGTCACTTGGGGAGCACTGCAGAAGCTTTTCCATTTATTCTAGGGTGCTATCCAGACCAAAGCCCGATGCCTGCATCTCTATTCAGCCTGGTCAAAATCTCAGCGGATGTCACAGTTTTTTACCATTTGAGCTAGACTGAAACAATGCATACACAGATCACAGTTAGCTTCATTCTACCTCCACACGCTGCTAGTCCCAAACAATGCATACACAGATCACAGTTCGCTTCATTCTACCTCCACACGCTGCTAGACCCAAACAATGCATACACAGAGCGCAGTTCGCTTCACTCTACCTCCACACGCAGCTAGACCCAAACAATGCATACACAGAGCACAGTTCACTTTACTCTATCTCAACATGCAGCTAGACCCAAAACAATGCAGACACAGAGCGCAGTTCGCTTCATTCCATCTCCACACGCAGCTAGACCCAAAACAATGCAGACACAGAGCGCAGTTCGCTTCATTCCATCTCCACACGCAGCTAGACCCAAAACAATGCAGACACAGAGCGCAGTTCGCTTCATTCCATCTCCACGTGCTGCTAGACCCAAAACAATGCAGACACAGAGCGCAGTTCGCTGCATTCCATCTCCACGTGCTGCTAGATCCAGACAATGCAGACACAGAGTGCAGTTCGCTGCATTCCATCTCCACACGCTGCTAGACCCAGAAAATGCAGACACAGAGTGCAGTTCGCTGCATTCCATCTCCACACGCTGCTAGATCCAAACAATGCAGACACAGAGCGCAGTTCGCTGCATTCCATCCCCAAGCAATGCAGACACAGAGCACAGTTCGCTGCATTCCATCCCCACACGCTGCCAGACCCAAACGGTGCAGACCCAGATCACAGTTCGCTCCACTGTATCCCCAGATGCTGCCAGACCCAAACGGTGCAGACCCAGATCACAGTTCGCTTCACTGTCTCCCCAGACGCTGCCAGACCCAAACGGTGCAGACCCAGATCACAGTTCGCTTCACTGTCTCTCCAGACGCTGCCAGACCCAAACGGTGCAGACCCAGATCACAGTTCACTTCACTGTCTCCCCAGACGCTGCCAGACCCAAACGGTGCAGACCCAGATCACAGTTCGCTTCACTGTCTCCCCAGACGCTGCCAGACCCAAACGGTGCAGACCCAGATCACAGTTCGCTTCACTGTCTCCCCAGACGCTGCCAGACCCAAACGGTGCAGACGCAGATCACAGTTTGCTTCACTGTCTCCCCAGACGCTGCCAGACCCAAACGGTGCAGACGCAGATCACAGTTCGCTTCACTGTCTCCCCAGACGCTGCCAGACCCAAACGGTGCAGACCCAGATCACAGTTCGCTTCACTGTCTCCCCAGACGCTGCCAGACCCAAACGGTGCAGACCCAGATCACAATTTGCTTCACTGTCTCCCCAGACGCTGCCAGACCCAAATGGTGCAGAAGCAGATCACAGTTCCCTTCACTGTCTCCCCAGACGCTGCCAGACCCAAGCGGTGCAGACGCAGATCACAGTTCGCTTCACTGTCTCCCCAGACGCTGCCAGACCCAAACGGTGCAGACGCAGATCACAGTTCGCTTCACTGTCTCCCAGACGCTGCCAGACCCAAACGGTGCAGACGCAGATCACAGTTCGCTTCACTGTCTCCCCAGACGCTGCCAGACCCAAACGGTGCAGACGCAGATCACAGTTCGCTCCACTGTCTCCCCAGACGCTGCCAGACCCAAACGGTGCAGATGCAGATCACAGTTCGCTTCACTGTCTCCCCAGACGCTGCCAGACCCAAACGGTGCAGACGCAGACGCTGCCAGACCCAAACAGTGCAGACACAGATCACAGTCCGCTTCACTATATCCCCCACGCTGCCAGACCCAAACACTATATCCCCGCACGCTGCCAGACCCAAACAGTGCAGATGCAGATCACGGTCCGCGGCACTATATCCCCACACGCTGCCAGACCCAAACAGTGCAGACGCAGATCACGGTCCGCTGCACTATACCCCCGCACGCTGCCAGACCCAAACAGTGCAGACGCAGATCACGGTCCGCTGCACTATACCCCCGCACGCTGCCAGACCCAAACAGTGCAGACGCAGATCAGGGTCCGCTGCACTATACCCCCGCACGCTGCCAGACCCAAACAGTGCAGACGCAGATCAGGGTCCGCTGCACTATATCCCGCAGCTGCCAGACCCAAACAGTGCAGGCGCGGATCAGGGTCCGCTGCACTATATCCCCGCACGCTGCCAGACCCAAACAGTGCAGACGCAGATCACGGTCCGCTGCACTATATCCCCGCACGCTGCCAGACCCAAACAGTGCAGACGCAGATCACGGTCCGCTGCACTATATCCCCGCACGCTGCCAGACCCAAACAGTGCAGACGCAGATCACGGTCCGCTGCACTATATCCCCGCACGCTGCCAGACCCAAACGGTGCAGACGCAGATCACGGTCCGCTGCACTATATCCCCGCACGCTGCCAGACCCAAACAGTGCAGACGCAGATCACGGTCCGCTGCACTATACCCCCTGCGCTGCCAGACCCAAACAGTGCAGACACGAGATCACGGTCCGCTGCACTATACCCCACGCACACTGCCAGACCCAAAGCGGTGCAGGCGCGAGATCACGGTCCGCTGCACTATATCTGCGCTGCCAGACCTAGCGTGCAGGGCGCAGATCACGGATCCCTGCACTATATCCTCAAGACGCCACAGACCCAAACGGTGCAGATGCAGATCACGGTCCGCTGCACTATATCCCATACGCTGCCAGACCCAAACGGTGCAGGCGCGAGATCACAGTTCACTTCACTGTCTCCCCAGGCGCTGCCAGACCCAAGCGGTGCAGGCGCAGATCACAGTTCACTTCACTGTCTCCCCAGACGCTGCCAGACCCAAACGGTGCAGAGGCAGATCACAGTTCGCTTCACTGTCTCCCCAAGGCGCTGCCAGACCCAAATGGTGCAGGCCGCGGATCCACAATTCGCTTCACTGTCTCCCCAGGCGGCTTTTGCCAGACCAAAACGGTGCAGACGCAGATCACAGTTCGCTTCACTGTCTCCCCAAACGCTGCCAGACCCAAATGGTGCAGACGCAGATCACAGTTCGCTTCACTGTCTCCCCAGACACTGCCAGACCAAGCGGTGCAAGCGCGGAAGCGCTGCCAGACCCAAACAGTGCAGACACAGATCACAGTCCAGCACTATATCCCGCAGCTGCCAGACCCAAACACTATATCCCCCGCGCTGCCAGACCCAAACAGTGCAGATGCAGATCACGGCCCGTGGCACTATATCCCCTGCACGCTGCCAGACCCAAACAATTGCAGGCGCGAGATCACGGTCCGCTGCACTATACCCCCGCCGCTGCCAGACCCAAACAGTGCAGGCGCAGATCACGGTCCGCTGCACACTATCCCCGACGCTGCCAGACCTAAACAGTGCAGACGCGAGATCACGGTCAGCTGCAGCCATATCTCAAGACGCTGCCAGACCAAACAGTGCAGACGCAGATCACGGTCCGCTGCACTACCCCAAGACGCTGCCAGACCCAAACAGTGCAGCGCAGATCACGGTCCGCTGCACTATATCCCGCCGCTGCCGAGACCCAAACAGTGCAGGCGCGAATCACGATCCGCTGCACTATACCACGCCGCTGCCAGACCCAAACAGTGCAGGCGCAGATCACGGTCCATGCACTATACCCCAGCTGCCAGGCCAAGCACAGACCAAAACAGTCGCAATATAACGCTGCCACCCAAAGATGCAGCGCGGCGGTCCGCTTTTCTATATCTCCATCGCTCTGCTAGATCCAAACAGTGCATACACAGATCAGGATTAGCTTCACCATATCCGCACACGCTGCTAGAGCCAAACAATGCATACACAGATCACAGATTCATTTTATCTCCACATTCTCCAGCCCTCACTCAGGCAAGGAAGATTAGCCTCAGCTTTGCAGCTCAGGATTTTTGGCCAAACCTTGGCTGCAGTTCCTGTCTGCCCACCTGTCCACAAGCATACAGACACTCCAGCCCTCATTTTGGCAAGGAAGATCAGCTGCAGCTTTGTGGTTTTGGATTCTCAGCCAAACCTTGGCCACTGCTCCTGCCTACCCACCTGTTCACAAGCATACATGTACAGAGTGACTGCCTGGACTCTGCTACAGCCCTTCAGCTGCTGAATTGGGCATCTTTTCTCTCAGCCAACGGGACCTTCTGTACTCTGTTCTTGGGCAGCTGCTGCCACTTGTGTTATTTTGCAGCATTTTATTTCAGAGTACATGTTTGCCCTGGATTTTTAGACTCTATCTTATCTTTAATTCAAACTGTAAATTGTAATTTTATAAAAGTTTACTTCTCCTTGTTTCTCTGCTTTCTCTCTTTCTCTCTGTCCCCTCCCCATAGTTTCTTTATCCCAATCCCAATCTCCATTTTGAATAACAAAGGAAAGGACTTTTTAATCCCACTTACTTTTCCCTGCAGGCATTTCAGCCCTCACTTGGGCAAGGAAGATTAGCTGCAGCTTGGGATTCTTGGCCAAACCTTAGCCGCAGCTCCTGCTCACCCACCTGTCCACATGCATACAGGTGCGGAGCGATTGCCTGGACTCTGCACCACAGCTCTTCAGGTATTCCTGCCAGCACTGTGCACTGGTTCACCACCCATCCCTGTCCCACCTGCCCTATCTGGACCCTTTCTTATACAGTTAGCTGTGGGTCACGTGGTAGTATTTTACAATAATTGCAGTGTGTCCAGTTCCCCAACAGCTCCCTACACTTGTTCATCACTAGAGGCAGTGCTGAGCACACTGCATTTATACAATATAATCTTGACTCACCATCCAATCTTCTGTCAAATTCTGCCTTCTTTTTGTGCTTCAGTGTTAACCCTGGTCATTATGACCATAGTTGCTCAATTTCTCCACCTGGGCTTGCCAACCTGCAATATGCTCCCCCACACCTTTAACTCTCACACAAGTGTTAACTACAAATAATTCCTCAAGGCACAGAACCCTATATACTCTGCCCTTGTGCTCAGATAATTTCTCACTCTTAGTTTCTCATCACCAAACAAAACATCCCTAGTGTATCCTTTCCTCCAGTCTATCTATACCATAAACCAAATCCCTAAATTAAAAAACCCGGCCAACCATAGGTGCCACACCACAACCAGCGTGATCAGGTGCTGTTTCACCTGGATCATTCTGCTTCTCCTCCTCATCATATCTGATAATATCCACCTTAAACCAGATCTGCAGCAGCCACTCAACCGCCAAAGTAATGACAATAAATTTCTAAAACTTGCATCCATCAACATCATGATCTACTGCCAAAGCTTAACGATCTTCAAGTTCAGGTTACACAGTATAAACAGGACGTTCTCTCATTAAATGAAACTAGACTCATGTCCAAGGTCTCTGTTAATACTATCTCCCTTCATGGTTACACTCTTTTTAGGCATCATCAGAGTGGGAAAAGGAGTGAGGCGGTGCAATATACATTAAGGACACTCTCAAAGGGTTGACCCTCCCTCAAGTTAATTCACTCAATAACTCGCGGGTCTTGCCATTAAAATTATCCATGGCTCTCAAAGTAAATCATGTGTCATTATTTGCCAATACCTCCCCAGGAAAAGGCATCTGATTCAACACGGTCCCTTGATTATATCACATCCCTCCCCTAACATGAGGTAGTGGTCATGGGGTTTTCAATATCAATTGGCTTGTCCCTGAAGTGGACCAATTCAAAATTGACACTGCAGCCCTGGACATAACCCAAGTGGTCAGTGCCCCCACTAGATTCAATAACAGGACTGGTAACAGTTCCCTGTTGGACTCAATCCTTATCACCCACACACACAGAATCGTCAGCACCCTAACTCTCCCTGACTCCCTGAGTGATCACTCCCTGGCAATGTGCATCTGGTCAAACAAGGTGCCCAAACCCAAACCTAATATCATCTATAAACATGTATTAAAAAACGGCAACCTAACAAACTTATCAGTATAAAGGGTTTGTCAAGCTCAACTCTTGCATTTGCAATGCAACTTAGTAAAATTGGTGGGGCAGCACCTCGTGTGTGTCCAAACAGAAGCACATAGTTAAAGCACCAGTGCTCCCCCAACCCCAATTATGCTGCATCAAAGGCAAAGCCTGCAGTTTTTTAAAGTAACTCCAGTGTTCTTACTTGTCATACACTTTAGAGGGGTTCTTGGTTTCATTATCCAGCTGAACCATGATTAAACCTGACCACTTCAGCAAAGTGACCACCTCCATCGGTCAGGTAAAAAGCATCACATTTTAACTTGCCATGTCTCCCTGCTTTCTCTATTTTTAATACAGACCACTCTCCTGGCTTCATTACTTATATAGGGTGCTCTGGCCAATGAAAGGCTCACAGGTGTTTAATGGGGAGCTCACCAATAAGAAGGTGGCCACAGTTCTCCAACATTCAAATCAGTTCACCTGGCCCAGTGCAACTGGTCCAGTCCATTAACACTGTTCATGCCCTGAACTTCTTTATAACACAGTTCAACATGGCATGTGACCGGTTTGCCCCCTTCCAGAGAAGAAAAACCAAGGGTCCACTCAACCTTTGGTTCACCCCAGCCTTGCTCAATATGTGAAACACAGATCTTGGGTTGCTGGGGGTTGGTAGGGGAGGGAGAGTATTGAGCATCCGGAGGACAGCTCTCCTCTCCCGGGAGGGACAGGGGTCCCGAGTCGGTGCTTGGTTGCCATCTGATGGAGGCTAGAGATGCAGCAAGCGTTGACGATGCAGAGGAGCGGTGGAGTGGCAGACGTCGGTAACATGCCTTGACGTCAGGGTGCCAGCCACTCCCCAAGAAACAGGGAAAAACACCCTTCAGCTCTGGCAGAGACGGAGCACCGGAGCTTGTCCTCGATCTGCGGCCACCCGCCTGGCACCCTCCCAACCGACACTACTGACTGCGTGGGGTGTTAGGGGCCCACCTTGTCCCCGCCCGGGGGGGGTAAACCAAGGCTACATGGGCGATGGAGGATTGTCCAGGCAGGGCAGACCACAGAGGGATGACTCCCTGGTGTTTCCCAAGGAGACCAGAGCTGAGGGGCAGAGAGGAAGAATAAACATGAGAATAAAAAAAAAAAATATGATGAAACACAGGGACATTCTCAGGCATTATGCAACTGCCACTAAAAAAAAAAAAAAACAGGTCAATAAGCAGAATTAAGCTGCACTTAGCCTTTGCACCTGAGCAGTATCCCAGGCTAAAATTGAAGATAGGCAAGCCCAATAAAGCATTCTCAACAATGCTAGTGGTTGATGGTGTCACTACACAAGATCACAAACATATTGCGGACACCTTCAACACCACATTCACCAACTCCACTGGGGTCCTCCCCCTGACTTCTTTTCTGAACCTTACATGCCAGAAAGAAGTCACTCCACTGCCCCTCCTCACAACATCCTCCCTTTCTATTTTTGGCATGTCACATCCAATGAGTTCAAAAGATACTGTACCTCTGAAAAGTCCTAGGCAAAGCAAGGTTTAGCAGTGACACACTGGACCACAAACTACTAAACTTCACGCTCAATGCCACAGTTGAAACATGGGTTAGATTCCTGAATGTATCACTTTCCCGGGGTCAGTTCCCACAACAATGGAAAGCAGCCATTGTTACTGCTGTGTAACACAGTTAAACCACTGACTAGACTCCTCAATCTATCACTTAAGGACACTCTCAAAGGGTTGACCCTCCCTCAAGTTAATCCACTCAGTAACTCACAGGGTCAATTCCCACAACAATGGAAAGCAGTCATTGTTACTCCTGTACATTAGAGTGGTGACAGGGCACAACATAACTAATAATAAATAATAATAAAATAATAATAATAAATAATAATATCTTTATTTTTAAGGCGCCTTTCAAAAACCAAGGTGCCGTACAGGATAAAATCAACCAAATCAAATAAAACATTTAAAATCAGACAAACACCAGTATACTGTTGTGAGTCAGCTAAGCACTTCCATAAGCCTGGTGCCATAAATAAGTCTTTAAGGCTGATTTAAAACTTTCTACAGTCCTGCACTCCCATAACCAACGAGGTAGAGAATTCCATAATGCGGGAGCCGTGAACATAAAAGATCTGGCTCCCAAAGATTTTAAATACACCTTAGGTATCTCTAGCAACCCCTCGCCAGCCAAGCAAAGTGATCGCCCAGGGCAGTAGGGGACCAGCACCTCTTTCAGGTAGTCTGTGCCCAGTCTGTGTAGAGCCTTAAAAGTCAAAGTCAGCAAGCCAACTTTAAAGGTGATCCGCCACTGAACTGGCAGCCAATGCAGATCGCACAGCACCAGCGTAATATGACTCGATCTGGAAAGATCCTGTCAAAAGCCGGTCTGCTGCATTCTGCACCAGCTGCAGGTGGCAGATTTCCACCTCTGGAAGCCCTAGGTATAGGGAATTGCAGTAATTTAAGCGAGAAGACACAGAGGCATGAACCAAAACAGGAAGATCACTAGGCGGAACCAGATGCTTAATCCTGGAGATATTCCTTAGGTGGTAAAAGGAAGATTTGAAGACAGCCAGCACATGCGATTATAGTGTCAGCCCTTTGTCAAAGATCACCCCCAGGTTTCACACCTGGTTAGAGGTTGGGAGAGGGACTCCCCCGAGAACAAGTCCAGAGGGAGACCCACTACCCAGACCTCCTGTCCAGCGACCAGGTTCCACAACCATCACCTCAGTCTTACCCAAGTTCAACTTCAGCCAACTCATATCCATCCACTCCTGGATTTCTTTGAGACAGTTGTTAAAGACCGAGAGAGTCACTACCCTGGTCAGGTGCAAAAGACAGGTAGAGCTGGGTATCATAGGTATAACAGTGAAACCTCAGCCCATACCTTCTTACAATGTCTCTGAGGGGTAGCATGTACACCACGAACAACATGAGGGACAAAACCGAACCCTGAGGAACCCCACAAGACAGAGACAGTGGATCTGAAGAAAACACTCCAGATACCACTTTCTGAGTTCTTCCAGTGAGGAACAACGTAAACCACCTGAGGACAGATCCAGTTATTCCACAGATGTACCTCAGATTACTAAGTAATAACCCATGGACCACAGTGTCAAATGCTGATGATAGGTCCAGAAGAACCAAGATGGAGCGGTTCTTCCAATCTCTCACCATCAGGAGATCATTGAGCACCCGAACCACTGCTGTCTCTATGCTATGTCTCTTCTGAAAACCAGACTGGAGGGGCTCATAGATGTCATGGATGGTTAAATGGTCCTCCAGTTGTGCTGCCACTACTTTCTCAATTACCTTCCCTAAAAAAGGGAGGTTCGAGATCGGCCTGTAGCTAGCGTGGCAGTTTGGATCCAAAGTAGCTTTCTTCAAGAGTGGTATCACTACCGCCTCTTTTAGACAGTTAGGAAACTCCCCATATTCCAAGGAGCACCAAACTATCCATGCTAGGATCAGAATGATAACATCAAGACAAGCCAATATCAGGGAAGTTGTTTCAGGATCCGAACTACAGCCATGCAGGATGCACATCCTGGATGAGCAGCATGACATCCATGAAGTCAAGGCGGCTGAAGGCACTCCAGGAAAACCGAGGGACAGCGACCACCAGCAACACCCAGAGAGTGCACTGGTTGGAGCCCTGCCCTGATGTCGGCCACCTTATCAGCAAAGAAACGAGCAAGGTCATCGCACTCTATTTGCGAAAACACAAATGAATATCAAAAATAATACAAACAATTAAATAATAATACAATCCCAATATTAACTTATCTAAATAATAAAATACTTAACCATAAATAATACACTCCCCATACTCAACAAATAACAATAAAATTAAAACCTAGACTTTGAGTCCTTCAGTCCTAAAATAACTTAGTCCCACTGAGAGGCCATAGCTAAAACAAAAACCCCTCAGCACCCAAGATTCTCTTACTCCCCATGGAGCATAAGGAGAATGTATACTCCAAGTCAGTACAATTAAGCAAGCAAGCTTTGAATGAGACAAGTTATGGGTGCAAAAGTGGAGATAACTGAAGGCTGAAAATGTCCAAGGCCTCTCACTGCTTGGACAGCAACAGGAATATAAGCACTCTCACTGCTTATAAAGTTATTAACATAATCCAAGCCACAAGAAATTAAATGGAAAAAATGTCTGACAGAGTTTGTAGGTCTTCAGACACAGATAGCCATCACCAAACCATTCCTTCCAGACTGACATCCATCTCAAGCAAGCACAGGGGGAACCTATGTGCAGGGGCCCGAGCTGAAACTATTCACTCCAGCAAAAGGAACCACCACTGGTATTCACCAAAAAGCAGACCCCCTTGGGAACCAAAGAGGACCCTGAGCCCATCGGTCAGTTCTCCAGCCGGTCCACAGCTCACATCCCCCATACCACAGCAAAATTCGACTGGGACTCCCAGCATAAATCAAGGAACCCCCCTGTACTGCAAATGTCCAGTTTATGGTTTGGCACAGTCCCACAGCTTCAGTTTCTTCCAAAACTCCAAATCTCCATGCAACACCGGTCATAATCCCAGTTCCTAGTTCAAGTTCCAGGTCCCTAGTCGAATCACTGCTCCAAAAAGCCACAAGAGATGTATACAGCCAGGGAGAGGCAAGCAAGTCCGCCCTTCTACTCCCCGACTCCACAGCCTGCCACACTGCAGTCAGGTGAGCGGTGAGCGGTTAAACAAATGTCCAAACTCCTCAATGGACAAGAAGGGAGACAGCACTGTCTGGGCAGACAACAAGTCCTCTACTCCTCTTGTCCCCGAAGCTGCTCAGCTCTTGAGCAGACAGAAAAATCTTCCCCGTAGCTCCCCGACTCCACAGTCTATTACACCATGGCCAGAGACGAGCCTGGCATCTGAACAAAAGTCAAGTGGGAACCGGGGACATGAACAGGGACAGAGAGAGAGAGAGAGAGACCGGCACCCGAATACTCAACAAACTTAAGGTAAACCGAAAAGACATCTTGCACCCTAATCTAGCTCCTTTCTTCAACCATAACTAGTCTATAATAAAAGCAATACAGAAAAAACGTAAATAATAAAATGAAAAAATAAAAAAACAGGTAAAAATAAATAAAATCAATCAGACTAGTACTCAGGCTAGCTCAGCCGCAATTTGCAGTATCTGTTGTGCATAGAGCAATTCTATATCCATCCCCCCCACAAAAAAAGCCCTCGAACGTTCTGTATTTAACCAAATAAATGAATGCCTATACAAGTACAATATTCAATGCCCACTGTGACACTTGGCCAGCTGGTTATGGTTGTTCTATGATTTTTGTAATAGAGAATGTGGTATGTGATTGTCTGTCATAAGACATCCTGTGCTCCAGGGATGACCCCCCCCCCCATGGTTTCAGCTAAAGGATGTTAACCTGAAAGTCAGGAGATAATTAAAGACTAGAGAGACATAATTAAGGGTCTCCTGTTTATCTGACTTAATTGTAGCTGACCAGATGCAAGGATAGGGATAGTAAACGTTTATGGCGTTTCAGAGGAGTTGCGTTTTATTGACTTCCTGCCTTTGGAATGGGGAAACAGGAACTGCTCAAAGATCAAAGAGAAGCAGGAAACCACTCAAGATCAAAGAAGTCATATTGGGAAATGGGTTTTTGCTGATGTAACCTTATTTAATATACCTCCTGATAAAGACATACTGTGTGTATAATATTTTTTATATTCTGAAAAGAGGAGCTAGATGACATCATGGAAGGGGTTGAAACACAGTGTTTTAAATTGTATTCTGTGTTTTTCAACTAACACATTCCTGTTAGACTCTGAAGAAACAACACCACCCAAGTTAAGCACTGTAAGAGGTATACATTAGATAGAAAAAGTCTTACTGTATGTTGGTAGGAATTTGTACTTTTATTTGTTTCCTTTTAAGTGATTAGATGCTTTGTGATATATTGTTTTGTGTTTACATTTTACATATTTTATCCATTTTTAAGTAAACATCTTATTTTAAAGTGACTGCCTGGTGTGCCTTCGAAATTCTTTCTTTTGCATGTGAAGTATAGATGGTTAAAGATGACAACTGTTCATAAGCTTAATGGTGTTATGGAACTGGAAAAAGGTAAGAATACATAAGGTTTTTTTCATAGAGTTTTAAGGGTACTTTTGGATACCTGGTTAGATGCCCCTAGGTGAAAGATATCTGCCATTCCCCAAAGAGCAGATTATCCAAGCCTGTACATTTGGGTACGCTAGCATAAGGTTCAGAGTTTGAATCCCTCAGAACTTGAGACCAAAGGTAATTTGGACCCACAAAACAGACAGGAGGGTTACCCTGTTCTGTCACTTGTTCACAATACTGCGCTCTGAGGTTGGCACAGTGGGAGCAGAAGGCCTGACCTACTGAGTGGGGCTGTGACAATTGGTTGGCAGCAGTGCTGATAATTTTCATAACACAAGCTTTAAATTGTTCAGTGTATCAGCTTAATACCATACAGCTCACTTGCAAAAAAAGGCAGTGATTTATTTAAAAAAAAAGAAAACAGAACTATATAATTTGACTTTCAGTCAAGTTCCTACCTGTTTTATTTTTTTTTTCTAAAGTGCAAGTTAGAGTAGCCATAGTTAGGGAAGAAGTTGGCTTCCAACTACAGTGGGCACACTGTAGACTACTTCAGGCAGTTGTGCAAGGACAGAGGAGTCCTGTATGAGGCGAGTGCCACCAAGCAGAACCTCGTGGATGCCCTGATGACAGCAGATACCCAGAGCATCGAGTCACAGACTGTGACTGTAGAGGACCAAACCTTGAGTGTGGAAGGGCTAGCGGCCAGTGCAGTGTCCAGATCCGATGAAGATGACAGCAGGGCCAGTGCCAGTGAAGGGCCACAGCAGCAGCAGAAGGTTGCCAGCATTCTGGAGCTAGAAGCACTCAGGCTGCAGATCGAGTTGCACAGATTGGACCTGGAGTTCCAGGATAAGAGGGAGCAAGAATGTGAGAGGTGGAATGAGAAAGACGAGAGGCAGAGCAGGAACAGCGAGAGGCTGACCATGAAGAGTGTGAATGACAAGTGAGCTGCAGAGGAGAAGAGGGAGCACGAACAACGAGAGGCTGAGCATGAGTGTCAGAGATGACATGAACTGGAGAAGCTCCAACTCCAACCACCAGCACCAGAGCAGGTAAGTGACTTGGGTTTAACTGGAACTACAGGACTGGGTTACAAACTGAATTCCAAATTGATAGCTGAATTTAAAGAGGGGGAGGATATGGATGCTTTTTTAAATTCTTTTGAAAAAGTTTGTATTCAGGCTAAAATTCCTAGTGAGTCCTGGAGCTTCCAGCTATCCCCGCTACTTACCAGAAAAGCTTGGGATGCATTGGGTCAAATGGACAATGAGGACAGTAATGATTACAGCACACTTGAAGCTGCACTTTAAAGAAAGTTTGATTTAACTGCTGAATCATACAGAGCTAAACTGCGTAAGCTCAGGAGAAGCCCTGACGTGAGCTACGAGGAGCTAGCCATGAAACAACGTCAGTTTTTAAAATGTTGGTGGGAAGGAATTGAAGCAAACTCTGTAGATAAATTGAAAATGCTATTTTACTAGAACAGTTTTTTTGGACATGCCCAGCCAAGCTGAAAACCTGGCTAGAGGACTGAGATCCCAAAACAGTGCAAGAGGCTGCTGAACTTTCGAACCGCTATGCCAAGAGAAGACCTGCTCTGAGAGCGAATGGAAAAGGCGTGGCAGCGCAGAAAGGGAAAAGCGCACCTTCGGGGCAGCTAAAACCTTCACTGCCTCCACTGAAACCAGTTAGCACCAGGTTTCAGAGAAATGATTTCTCTGAGAAAAGAAATGAATGTTGGGTTTGTAAGGAAACTGGGCATATTGCCAGACAGTGTCCCAAAAGGATAAGCAACACGCAACATGGTTTCTAGGAAAGAAGTGGGTTGTTTGTGAGTCCCTGGAGGCATGCCTGTGAACATGAGGGAACACATACACCCAGTCACGGTGAATGGTGTACAGACACAGGGGTTAAGGGACACAGGGGCATCCCTGACATTGGTAAAAGGGGATCTGGAAGAGCCTGGTTAGCCTATGCCCAATGAATATGTCACTGTACAGGACTTTACTGGTGAGGAGAAAACACTGCCCCTCACTAGTGTTCTCCTAGACTGGGGTGAAACAGGGGGAACTGTGCAATAGGTGGCTATAGCCAAAACCTTAGCAGTGGATGTCATCCTTGGCAACAATCTCAAACAGGGGATGCTGTGTGCAGTTACACGTAGCCAAGAAGCAAGGGAAAATTGTAGTTCCCTGGACCTCAAAGAAGCCATTGGGGAAACCACTGGGAGGCTGGTTCCCCAGCCTGTGTCTCCTGATATGGAGACTAATAAAAAGGGGGTAGAAATATCCCCAGTAACAGTTAACCACACAGCTATGAAGGGTTACTCTGAAGAGGGAGGGGTGACCCATTGTCAGAGGGTTAGGGATGACAGTGATCCTGAGTGCCCTGATGCTAGTGCTAGGGACCCTAATTTAGAGACTGAAGGGGACCTGTCCTATGCTTTGAGAATGTGTGAGGCATTTGCAGCTGCTCAGAGAAGTAACTCTAGTCTAGAGAAGCTGAGGGCTTGGGCAGACTGATGGACCACAGGGAGGTGACAGTAGACATAAGGTTTATTGGAAAAACAGACTGAAGTATACTCAGGCTGTGCAGACAGAGGGAAGGGTGATAGGCAGGCAACTAGTCATTCCCCAGGGGTAACGTGAGCAGTCGCTCAAGACTGCACATGATATTCCCTTGTCTGGTCATCTGGGAATCACACACACTATGCAGCAGTTGGCCCAGAATTTCTATTGGCCTAACTTCCCCCAGCAGGTGAATGAGAATTGCAGGTCTTGTCACCACTGCCAAGAAATAGGGAAGATGGGCAAGAAAACTCAAGCCACCCTAATTCCATTGCCCACAGTGAAGGAGCCATTCCAGAGGGTGGAAATGGATATTGTGGGGCCTTTAAATACCACCGGCTCCTCAGGGAAGAGACTCATCCTGACTGTGGTGGATTATGCCACCTGATACCCCGAGGCAGTTGCCTCATCCTGACTGAGGACAGACAAAGTGTCAGATGCCTTACTTAGGATTTTCTCCCATGTTGGGTTTCTGCAGGAGATTATCACCGATCAAGGGGGTTCTTTCATTTTGGACCTGATGAAATGTTTGTGGGAGAAGTGTGGGGTAGTGCACAGATGCATGACACTGTATCACCCACAAGCCAATGGGCTTGTGGAAAAATGTAATGGTACCCTGAAGTCAATGCTCCGAGCGTTTGCTAAACAGCATGGGAGGGACTGGGAGAAATACCTTCCCCACCTGTTTGCACACAGGGAGGTACCCCAAGAGTCGACAGGATTTTCCCCTTGGAGCTCTTGTATGGACACTGGGAATGTGGGCTCCCAGATGTGATCCGGGAGGACTGGGAAGGTAAGCATGCCACCCAGGGAACTCCCATAGTGGATTACATCCTTAGGTTTAGGGAAAGGCTGAAAGAAACATAGAAACATAGATTTTGACAGCAGATAAGGACTTCTTGGCCCACCCAGTCTGCCCATTTCCCTACCTAATGGATAAGCTGCAGATTCGAGTTAACCAGCAGCCTACTTCTTCCTACCCCCACCCCCTAGAATTGCCTTATGACTGTCCCATGCATGCTTGAATTCCACCACTGTTTTTGACTCCACAACCTCCTCTGGAAGGCTGTTCCATCCACAACCCTCTCTGTGAAAAAATACTTTCTTAAATTACCTCTGAGCTGGCCCCCTTCTATCTTCAAATTCACTTGTTCTTGCACACCTCTTTTTGAAAGATGCTACCCTCTTGGACTTTGTTGATTCTCTTGAGGTACTTGAAAGTTTCTATCATGTCCCCCCTCCCTCCTTTCCTCGAGGCTATACATATTTAGCTCCTTAAGTCTCTCTTCATATGTCTTCCGGTGCAGACCCTGCACCATTTTAGTTGCCCTCCTCTGGACAGCTTCCATCCTGTCTATGTCTTTGCGGAGACTGGGTTTCCAGAACTGCACGCAGTACTCCAAATGGGGTCTCACCAAGAGCTTATAGGGACAGCCCACAGCAACCTGACAGCTGCCCAACAGAAACAAAAAGTGTGGTACGACTGCAGAGCCAGAGCTCGCTTGTACACGGTGGGTCAGGAAGTCATGGTCCTTATTCCGGTCTGGAAAGACAGGCTGCAGGCTGAGTGGGCAGGACCGTTCAAAGTAGTTAGGAAGGTAAATGACATGAACTATATTATAAGTTACCTGACAGAAGACAGACAGAATGGATGTATCATGTCAACATGATGAAGCCATATGCTAATAGGGCTGACATGGTGTTCGAAGTATGTAGTCATGGGGAGAGGACGGATGAAGAAGACCCTCTTCTGAACTTGCTGGAAGAAAGCAAGTTGGAGTCCTCTATGGAGGCAGTAAAACTGTCTCCCTAGCTGGCCCCAGACAAGATCCAGGAAGTAATGGAGGTTTTAGCAGACTTTGCCTCCTAGTTAGTGGCAAGCCTGGAGTAACACCCTTAGCAATGCACAATGTGGAGACAGGGACACAGATGCCCATACGAAAGACAGCAAAAGGACATTAGGAGGGAAGTGGAGGAGATGCTGGATTTAAGGGTAATCCAGAGATCCCACAACCCCTGGGCCTCACCTGTAGTCCTTGTGCCAAAGCCAGATGGCTCTACTCATTTCTGTGTGGACTATCATGGACTGAATGCAGTCACAAAGTCAGACACCCACCCAATGCCCTGGACGGACAAATTCCTGAACAAGTTGGGAGGGGTGACCTACCTTACAACTACTAACCTGACCAAGGGGTATTGGCAGGTAGAGTTAATGGACAGAGCTAGGGAGAAGTCAGCCTTCATCACTCTGATAGGCTTACTTGAATTTAAATTTGAAAATGGCACTGGAAAATAAATGAATCCCATTGGTTAAACCATCAAATGAGACATTCATTTATTTTCTGATAGAGCCCGCAGAAAAACAAGTACGAACGTGAGGTGCCCCATAATTCATCTAATCATTCGGCACACCGAATGTTTGCTAAATCGATCCACCATCTTGCACCAGTTGCAAAGTCATCGCCCAAAGTCCAGTTAGCCATAATCACCCCTGACCTAAATCATAATACAACAGTCATGTCCTGGCTTCATGAGGCAGTAAACAGGAATTAGAGCTTTCCGATCCAAAAGTCGCCAAGCAACGTTAACACTGGGAGAAAGCAATGTGGTCCATCGCGACCGAAGCTGAGAGCATCAGTATTCCCTTAGAATTTCATAATGCAGATGGATGTCCATCTGCGGCATGGAACCAGAAGAAAATACCGGTGCTCTCCTATGGACTTCTACCCAGCAATATTCTCTGTTCCCCTCCAGTACTCCCCACAAACATCATTCAGGCAGTTGAACGGTGATGAACTTACGAGGAGCGTAATTTTCAAACTTTTGCAGCTACCACACGCAACCCTTGACATCACATGCCATTACCTTTCAATTGTTCACCAGCCCAATCTCAGCTGCACTGAAACTCATTCCTGTACCCCTTCCACGTAAGAATGAAACATTGACAACGAAGTGTGTGTGTTTTAGAGGGAGACGAGGGAAAACAGGGGAAGGGGTGCAGTAAATACAGGTTACTCACCTGTAACAGGAGTTCTAGGAATGGTATATGTTGTTCATCCACACTCATTGGCAGTATCCTTGCCGCTTTAAATCTTGCCGGAAGGTCTTCAAGCTTGCTCCTCCCACCCACCGGGTGGTATAACTCGGCTCCGCCCCATGGCTGTAGATCTGGCCCGCTGGAAGCTCAGGTTGTGCGTCGAAGCCGGGAGGTCGGGAGTAGGGATGAACAACATATACCATTCCTAGAACTCCTGTTACAGGTGAGTAACCTGTATTTCTAGGGACATGGATATGTTGTTCATCCACACTCATTGGCAGACTCCTAGCAGTTCTCCGGGAGGAGGGAGGCAAGACGACACCCCATATACTTACTTGGGAAAGAGAGACTGAGAACTGAGGTCTCAAAACCAGCATCCCGGCGTGACTCAAGGCTCAGTGTGGTAGTGGGTAATGAAGGTGTTTGCTGACTTCCAGGTAGCAGCCCTGCAGATTTCCTGGATAGGGACGTCCCTGGAAGCAGCCACCGTTGCAGCAGTATGGCGGGTAGAATGAGCTCTTATCCCTCTGGGAGGCTCCATGCCCGCTAACTTATAGCAGAGATCTATGCAGGAGGTTACCCACCTGCTTATCGTCCGCTTGGCTGCAGGTCTGCCAGATGCGGCTTCAGCGTAGGTGACAAACAGCTGACGAACCTCTCCTCGAATTTCAGCCGTGCGCTCCTTATAATAAGCGAGCGCCCTTCTAGGATCCAGAGTATGGAGCCTATATTCGGCCTCCGAGGTGTGATTGGGGTAGAACACCGGCAGAGTCAACACCTGGTTAAGGTGAAACTCCCACACCACCTTCGGAAGGAATTTCGGTGGGGGCCCAGGACAACTTCTGTCCCTGTGGAAGACCAGGTAAGGAGACTCGATGGAAAGCGCCTGAGCTCTCCCATCCTTCTGGCTGATGTGATAGCCACCAAGAAGGCGGTCTTCCACGACAGGTGAGAGAGAGCACACCTGTGCATAGGTTCAGTGGCTTGCCCATGAGCTTTGCCAGTACCAGCAGTAGATCCCACGGAGGTGGGGGTTCCCAGACTGAGGGGAAATGTGATCAAGGCCTTGAAAAGCGCCAGACCACCTTCTCCTCGCCACGACTGCTTCCGGCCCGCGCCTCGCAAGCAGAGATGGCTGCCAGGTGCACCCTTAGGGTCGCCGACCCAAGCCCTTGACTAGAAAGGACCATAAAGATCCAAGATGCTTGCCAAGGAACAGGAGGAAGGGTCCAAGCCTTGCCTGACACCAAATGGAAAACCTTTCCATTTGAAGGCATAGCATTTTCTGGTCGACTCTTACGGGACGCCTCAACTACTTGAGGACCTCATTCGGAAAGACCCAAAGCCTGGAACTCTAGCCGCTCAGGAACCAGGCCGTCAGGTGCAGGGATTGAAGGTCCGGATGGAACACCTTCCCTGATTGACTGAGAGCAGGTCCGGCGAGCTGGAAGCTCCAGGGAGTCCTGGAGCTGAGACTGAGGAGATCTGGGTACCAGAACTGGCGAGGCCAGTCTGGGGCTATCAGAATCACCTGCGCCTTGTCCCTCCTCGCCTTGAGAAGCACCTTGTGGATCAAGGAAATGGGGAAAGGAAAAGAAGCCGGGGTCCATTGCCTCGAGAAGGCATCCCCTGCGAGACGACCCTGCTGAGGGCGGGCATGGAACAGACTCAACCGGCGTTCTCCATGGAGGCAAACAGGTCCACCTGAGGTGTGCCCCAAAGGGAGAACAGATGCTGTACTACCTCCGGCAGGAGAGACCACTTGTGGGATGCAGCCCCTATCCGGCTCAGGGCACCGGCCAGGGTGTTGGAGGCTCCTGCCACGTGAATGGCTAGGAGATCCGCCTCAGGCTGCCGCAGTGACAAATCGGAGGCTTCCTTGCATAGAAGCATGGGCAGCGTCCCGCCTCTAGCGGTTTAGATAGTACATGGTCGTGGTATTGTCCGTCTGGACTCGGACCACTTGACCCCAGAGAGCGGAGCAAGGCGGTGAGAGCTAGGCGGACCGCTCGGAGCTCCAGCAGGTTGATGTAGCATCGGGACTCCCGCGGGGACCAGAGGCCATGAGCCCGGTGTTCCCCCAGATGGGCACCCCAACCCATCAGAGAGGCATCGGTCGACAGAGAGACCGTCGGCTCGGGCGGCCAAGCGGGATGCCCTCCTGCAAATGATCTGGAGCGGTCCACCACTGGAAGCATTCCACATCCCCTGTCACCGACACAAGCTGGTCAAAGGATGCGCGTTGTGACCACTGGCTGGCCAGTCCCCACTGAAGGACGATGTTCCAGCGGCCCAACGGACCACGCTGGTACAGGCCGCCATGAGACCCAGGAGGCGCAGGGAAGTCCCGGTAGGCGAATTACCCAACCAGAAATGATCGGGCAAAGGAGGAAAGAACTCGCCCTGTCCGCTGAGCCGCGCCTGGCTCGAAGAGAGTCGAGCTGCCCCGATGAATAAAATCACCTGCTTGGCTCGAGTTCGACTTGGCCTCCGTTGATAGGAGGCCCAGTTGAGGAAACAGACCTGGAGGCCAAGATCTCTGGACCACTCCGCCTCCTTCCTGGAGGAGCTGCTATCAGCCAGTCGTCCAGGAAGAGGTACACCCGACCTCGAGCGCAGCGAGAATGCTGTCACCACTGCCATGCATTTGGTGAAGACCCTGGGAGCTGGAGACAAGCCGAAGGGCATGGCTTGGAACTCGAAGAGAGATCCTTCCGCTCGGAAGCGAAGGAATCTCTGGTGAGACGGACGGATAGGGACGTGAAAAAACGCGTCCTGCAAGTCCAGAGAGCAGAACCACACGCCGCGTTCCAAGGATGGTATTATCTGAGCCAGAGTGAGCATCCTGAAGGTTCGAGACCTTAGGAACTTGTTTAGGTCGTGTAGGTCGAGAATGGGGCGCCAGCCCCCCGTCCGTTTCGGGTCCAGAAGTACCTGGACACAAACCCTGGGTCTGGAAGGAGGGTCCACCACCTTCTTACCACCTCCTTCTGAGGAGGAGAGTGATGTCGGTCGACGAGCCGCCAGTGAGGCTGGGATCTGGCCCCTCTGAGGGCGACGGCTCTGAAGGGTGGTGCCTGCTCGAATTCAGAGGCAGGCCTCTTCCCACCACCTCAAGACCCACCTGTCCGTGGTAACAGCGACCAGGCGGGCTTAGTGCGAGCCGTCCCCCAGGGGACCCAGGGGTAGGTAGCGGGGATGGGGCTGACACCTCAGCCCGATCACTGGGCAGGCTTGGAGGAGGAACCGGCTGAGGGACCTCCTGGGCCCTTCCTCCCTGCCTCCTGTTAGAGGAAGCGCCGCTGGGTTTGGGATGCAAGGCCGGAGCCTGCTGGCCCTGACGTTGCTGGGTCAAGGCGCCAGGGGCACAGAAGGGACCAAAGGGCTTAGGCTGTGGTTTTGACCTTTGTCCTTCTGAGGCGGAAGAGACCGAGTCAAGGTGGCATTGGACTTCTCGATCCTCTGCAGGTGACCGCTTCCACCCAGGGCCGAAGAGGTCAGTCCCCAAAAAGGAACATCCGCCAACTGTGCTGGGTATCCGGAAGTAAAGGTGGATATCTCGCTGACCCGACGACGACATAGCCACTCGGCGGCCGCCACGATCTAGCACATGGAGTCCCCTACATCCAAAGCAGTCTGGAGCTGCTGTTTGGCCACTGCCTGCCTGGTCCCTTTACTGCTTAACCCGTAGTCTGCAGATGGGCGGGAAGATGAGGGATGACCTCATCCAGGAGCCCAACAGGGCAAGAGAAAAATGTGCCATGAGGTGGCCGGAACTGGCCTGACGTAAGGCCGAGAAGGCATGCGCGTGAGCTTTCAGCCCGACATGTCCAATTTCTTGGACTCCTTGTCAGGAGGTTTGTCCACATCCCTGGCGTTAGCCGCGTGTGAAAACTATCAGTAACAACCCTCAGCAGAGGGGTGTTCAAAACCGGACAAGGAACCGGTACCGTGATACTTCCTGGCCATCCTGGCCAAGGCGCAGGGCAGGAAGCAGGGCGCTGCCAAAGTTCCAGTGCGGACCCACTGGCCTCGGCACGGAAGAGCCTCCGTCGGAGAATCCCTCGGTCCAGAATCTCCGTGAGGGGATACACCAGCCCGTTGGAAGCGGGTTAGAGCTCCATCCGGTAGACTCGAGATGAGCGAAAACAGTCCTAGGAAGACGGACAGGCTATAGTCCATTGACTGACCTCCTGAAGACTCCAAGTCCAGTCGCTTGAGAAGAAGGAGGAATCATCTTCGGACTGGAAGAGTCCTCAGAAAACTGCCTCTGGCCTGAGCCACCCTTCACCTGCCGAGGGTCGGTCGGGAGTGAGGGTAACTGACAGTCGATAGGGTAAACCTGTAGCCGATCGGTAACTTGGTCGGAGCCCCAATTGGTGGCTGTGAGGCGAGGTTCCACGGAATCGGTGGAGCAGCTGGTTTGGCGAACAACCGGCCTGGGTATGAAGCTCCTCGGACAAGTCGAGGGGTTGTGTCGGCCGTTCCGGTGACAGCCACTTAATGGCCGGGGAAGGCGCCGGAGTCGGCTTATTCCCAGCCAGGAGGAGCTGTTGCAACATAAGGTCCTCGTACCGTCGACGTAATTTACGCTGAAGCCTCCCTCATCCAGGAGGAGGGAGGCGGGGCAGCGCGACGCCGCTGTATCGTGAGGCCGAGACCGCGCCTATGGCCGGTGAGACAGCTGGACCGCGAAGAGTCGAAGACCGAGACCGAGAGTCCGGAATTTCGGGGAGTCGGTGCGAGGAGGTGTCGGCCGAACCGCACTCCTCGCTCGGAAGGTCCATCCGAGGCTCCGGAACGGGAGGCACAGGCGAGCCACGGGATCCTCAACTCCTCCCGGGGAACCGGGAGAGGGGATCTCCGCTGCTGAAAGCAACAGCCTGTCCAATGGGTCGAGAAAAATCTCGACTTCATCAGTGGAGTCTCGGTCAACTGACCTGAGAGGGACACCGTGAGGCCAGTGGCGAAGCCGAAGTGATCGATCAGAGCCGACGGTCGACGGCCGAGGAGAGGGACCTTTCCGCTCCCAAGAGCGTCGACGGAGGGACTTACCCTTGTCCCTCTTTTGGACCGAGAATAAGGTCCACAGGCGCTGAGCCTTCTCCTTGAGTGGAAGGGACACACAAAACTCATAAGGAAGCGTGTGGAAGAACCCAGAAGGCGGGATAAATGCATGCGGAGAAGATACGGCCCGCCGCCTCCTCTTCGAGCGACCATCCGCCGAGCTGATCCGCCGAGCCTGCCGCCAGGGACACCGCCAACCGGGCCTCCTTGACTTCACCGAGGGAACGCTTCGGGACGCCCAGTTGCAATCGGGCAGCACGGTCTTCGAGGACGAGGCCGAGAAAGATGAGCACAGGTCGCAAGCCCGCGGTCGTGCTCAAGGCCTAAGTAGACACACGTGGAGTGTGATCCGTCCGAGACATCTTCTGCCCGCCATGGGCATCTCCGAAATCCGGAGTGGTTGTCCATCGCAGCCGCGAGGGATCGAAGACTGAAGTCTTTTGCAAATATTATTTTTAAATCCCGCAAGCGGAGAAATAGGAACCAGTCGCAAAAGCAGAGCGTTAAGGAGGGAACCTGAGCTCCAAGCCGTAAGGAAGATCTGCCATGGGCGGAGCCGAGAGTTATACCACCCGGGTGGGTGGGAGGAGCAAGCTTGAAGACCTTCCGGCAAGATTTAAAGCGGCAAGGATACTGCCAATGAGTGTGGATGAACAACATATCCATGTCCCTAGAACTACAGTTACACTTCTAGAGAAACAAAACTTGTGAAACTAAAGCTCCTAGGCTGCCTACAGAAACCATTTTTCTGCTACTGTGTGTTTGGGGGTTGGGTTAGCAATGACAAGTACCTCCAAGGCACAACTACAGGTGCTCATCTGGAACAAAACTGCTTAGCTCATTTAAAAAAAAACACATTCTAATAAAGGTGGAGGGACTATTTTATTACAAAACCTATGTTTTACTAATGTTTAACATAAAATATTTTTATTATACTATTTTTTTCACAGTACCCACGTTCTAAGCGCAATAATACCCTCCAGGGTGGGCAAAGATATGCTGATGCTGTGGGACAAATTCAAGGTTTTTTGCAGCGTGTTCTGGCACGCAGGTATCATACAGTATGGCTCATGGAAGCCCTACCAAAGCATGATTTGACCTTTGGCACTGCCAGACAGATATAGGAGGCACTTCTCAGTGTATACATACCTATCATACTTAGGGGTACACAATCCAAGATATTTTTAGGCAGCTTCTTGGTGATAACGCTGAAGGTCCAGAGGGAGGCATTTCACTGTCTTCTGTAAGTGAGAGATGTCCATCCTGTGGCAATGTATAGAGAGCAGTGGTGAGTACTGTATGAAAGATTGGTGATAAACCTTAGGGCTCTATGATAGAACATGTCCAGTTTTGAGAGTGCAGCAGCTGGGCCCTGGCTGTACAGAAAGTCTGTGTAATCCAGGAGGGAGAAGAAGGTGGTTTGGAGCTATCTTTTCTTGGCATCTCTTGGAAGAAGATGCTTGATCCTAGAAACAGGCCCAACCTCTGTCTAAGCTGTTTTGACAGTTCTTCTATGTGGTTGAGAAAAGAGAGTCTGTGGTCAATCCATACTCCCAGGTACTTAGACTTGGATACATACTCTAGAGGTTTGCCAAGAAGGGTGGTGATCGGAGGCTGTGTTCCTAGTAAAGACAATATCTTGAAGGTGCAAGGGGGGAAAAGAACATTGTCTTAGATTTTTGGGATTTAGAAGTATCTTTTGGTTAAGAAGCTGATGTTGCAGAAGATTGAAATCCTGTTGAAGGTTACTGCAAGCAGCCTCAAGGGTAGCTCTACTGGTGTAAAGAACCGTGTCATCTGCAAAAAGATGTGTATTGGCATTTTTGATGCAGGCATATATACTGTTACTATATAATGCGAAAAGCAAGGGGCTTAGTATCGATCCCTGCAGTACACCTCTCAGGAGAGGCTTAAGTGGAGTGAGTTCACCTTCCACTTTGACCTGCTGGAACCGATCTACTAAATAATTAGAGAATCATCTTAAGGAAAAATGGTCTAGTCCAATGTTCCTGAGGGAACGGAGAAGCAGGTCATGGTCGACAGTATTGAATGCCTTGCTAAGGTCTAAGGCCAGGATATTCAAAAGGGTTGCACCTGGTGCAACAAGGCTGTGCTGGCACAACCCCACAGTGTGCCCCAGCAGGATATTGAGAAGGCTGCCTGGTGCAGCACAATTCCCAATTCGCTGGGGCACACTGTAAGTGTATCACTGCACAGATGCAGGAAGTGTGCCCATGCATGTCAGGCATCAATGTTCAGCCAGGATGTGCGGTGCATATGCCAGTACTCCCCTGCATTGCGCTGCATATGGGGGCTCAAAGTTGAGCCCATGTAAAAGTGGAGCAACCCCTGGTCACCCACAGGCGGGCTGCCATATTGCAGGGTGCAACACAGCAGCCGCCAGCCGTGGTTGGCCACCCGCCCACCCAGAACACCATCCACAAGCACACACACACACAGGCCTGGTAGTCTAGTGGTACCCCTCCCTTCCAAGTCCCCGAACGTCATAATACGACCACCAAGTAATGCCTTGGTAGTCTAGTGGAACCCCCCTGCCCATTGCCATAATCACAGCATGGTGCCAGAACACAATTCCCTGGTGATCTAGTGGTGCCCCACCCTCCCACCCACACAGCACCCTTGTCCACCATGATGGGGAGTGGAAGCTACTGACAATCACCAAACAGGAAAGAAAACTGGAGGTAATCATATCTGATGACCTAAAAATAACTAAGCATTTTGAAAAGACTATGGGGAGAGCCGGTGGGATGCTCTAGTGTATAGGGAGCGGTATTACCAGCAGAAAAAAGAAGGTGGTGATACCATTGTACAAATCACTAGTGAGACCCTATCTGGAGCACTGTGTCCAGTTCTGAAGAACACAGATGTGAGGCAGTTCAGAGAAGGGCAACACAAATGGTGCAGGGTCTGCACCAAAAGTCATATAAGGAGAGACTAGAGGACTTCAATATGTATGCCCTGGAAGACTGGAGAGAGGGCAGGAATTGATATGATGGAGACCTTCAAACACCTCAAGGGCATAAATTAGGTACAAGAGGGTAGCATCTTTCAGAAAAAAGATGATCAAGAACAAAGGGTCATGATACAAGGCTGGAGGGGGAAGACTCTGGTAACGTGAGGAAGTATTTCTTCACAGAAAGGGTGGTGGAGGCATGGAATAGCCTCTTAGCAGAGATGGTGATGGGGGCAAAATTGGTAGGGGAATTCAGGAGTGCATGGGATAGGCACAAGGAAACCCAAGCAATAGGAAAGAGACGGTAAAAGTCAGAGATCAAGCAGGATCTTTGGTATTGTAATAGGTAGGAAAAATGGGCAGACTAGGTGGACCAAGCAGTCCTTATCTGCAGACAGTTTCGATGTTGCTAAAAAAGTTAGCATCCAGAAAGCATAGGGAGAGACAGAGGGAGGAGGATTAGAAGGTGCATCATGAGATGCACAAGGAGGTAGGGAAAGCAATCAGGAGTGCAAAGGCGCAAACAGAGAAGAAAATTGCAAATTCAGTAAAGAAAGGGGATCTGCTTCTGCTTTTGCATTATTGGGAGATATTAATCTTGATTGGTTGTCAGGGGACGTACAGGTTATGACCTGAAGGCAGCCAGTTCTGAGTGCTGTATCATTGTTTTTATATAAACAAGCATTTGTCAATGCTGAATGTTGGCTTGCTGGCATTGTCATTGGTAGTGCAGGAGTTAGAGAGATGCATCATAGGAATGGCAGTGAAGTATTGAACTCATGCCAACCCACCCCCACCCTGCAGAGAGTGACAGGTATTAGGGTGTCCCTTTGGGTATTTGGTAGTGCAGTGCGGGAAAACATGTCAGGCAGGATGTGAAAAATGACAACTGTACAGTTCATAAGTAGGTGTAAAAAAATTCCAGTGTTGAAAATGTGGCATGTAAATATACCAAATTTGCGAAGTTACAAGGATGCGTGGGAAATATGCAACGCACGCTTGCAACACTGCCATTTTATGGGTGTTTGGCACCAAATTTTCAACATAGGCATTTTAGCACCTCTGCTCATGTACAGAGTCACTGTTATTTCCTCAAAGTGTGCCAAGAAGTGATTTCGTACAGCGTCCACGCTATTCTGCGCCGGAAGTACAAAAACACATTTTGGGCAGGATATGTGACATGATGGCTGTACTGTTCACCAAGAGGTGTGGAAAAATGGCAATGGTGAAAATCCAGAGTGAAAATATCACAAATGCCGCGACGTGCGGCGTCGCGTGCAATCTGTCTGCGCTCGTAACTTACAGTCATTTTATGGATATCATCACCAAATTTTCAACATAGGCATTTTAGGACCTCTGCTCATGAACTGTGTCACTGTCATTTTCATAATCTGGCCTAAACACTGATTTCCCATAGCAACTGCGTTATTGTGCGCCAGAAGTGCGGAAGCACATGTCGGGCAGGATGTGGAAAATGACAGCTGTACTGTTCACAAGGAGGTGTACAAAAATGACAATACTGAAAATCCGGCATTAAAATATTGCGAATGTGCAAAGTTACGAGCCTGCGTAGCAACTGTGCAATGCACACTCGTAAAACAGGCACTTGTTGCATTTTTTCCACCAAATTTGGAACATAGGCTTTTTGAAAGGCCACCTCATGAACACTGGCATTGTCATTTCATTAATGGGTCCTGAAAGGTGATTTCGCGCAGTGACTGCAAAATCACCTTTTGAGGCCGATTAACGCCATGACAGTGATAGAATTCATGAGGAGGGGCCCCAAAAACCCCATGTTGAAAATGTGGTGCCAAAATTCCAAGAAATGCCTGAGATATGCAGCAAAGTTGAAAAAACCCTATTCACTCCATTATACAGCTTACCGGCATTTCCTCAGTTCGTGGTCGGCTTTGAAGAGTGCAGACATGTTCCCATTCCACGGAAGATCGTCGTGCCAGACTCCGGATGTAAGTATGGGGTGGGGAGAGGGGAGGCAGGGTGTGCAGTGGGTGGGTGCGGGTGGGGGAGGAGGGCATTGAGACTACGAGTGACGGTTTTCGATTTACAGGGAAAAAAAAAGGAAAATCATCATGGGACAATTTTTGTGTTGCAGGGCATTTGGCATGCTGGGTGAGCTCCCAGTGTGCCACCTGTTTTGGGGTGTCATTAGCCGAGGCGATTGGGCACCCTGTCAGCACACAACATGGAGAGTAATGCCGACAGGGGTTAAGCACCCCATCGACAAACAAAGAAAGCGGGGCACGAGCCGGGGATTGGGCACCCTCGGCATTCAACAATTTGGGAGGTGATGCAGATGGGAGGGCTCCCCCATCAGCGCATAAAGACAGCAGGGGTCCAGAGCTGAGGGATTGGGCAGCCCCCGGCATTCAACATTTGGTGGGGTATGCAGATGGGGACTGGGCTCCCTTTTCGGCACAGTAAAACAGTGGGTGGGGTTACCAACAAGGGGATTGAGCACCCCGAATGTCAGCAGCTGTAAGCCGCTTGCCGACCATGCTCATAATGGCGGTGAGCATGGCAAGCAAAGGACTGCTGCATATGACAAGCTTTGCTCAGATTGCAGCAGACCTTAGCTTAGATGTGCTCACCTCATTATATATGCATGGTGTGGCGCCGGCATGCAGGCTGATTGGGGAATGAGGGATGCACCTACTATTGTGTGCCCTGCATTCGCCCAACAGCGGCCGCACCCCCAAATCTGCACTCTCCCAAGATGCTGGCTTGCACGCAAGCGCGGCAAGCCAACATAAAAATGTATTACTGACTGGCTCTGCTGAAAATGCCAGTGCACTTAGAGTGACCTCACTCACTCACCCCCACACCCAGATCTCAGCTGAAAGATGAAAGCCATGAGAAAATGCTGAAACAGCATGTGAGATTATATATAAAAAGATCTCAGAGACAATGATATCAGTTTGGAATAGCCTACCAGAAGAAACTGTCACATGCAACAGCATGGAAGGTTTTAAGAGGAAATTAGACAAATATTGTGAACAAGAAAATATAGTTGGGTATTACAACTAAAAAATAATAAAAGAGGTGAGCTATATGGACCAATGTCGCCGATGGTCCAAACCTACCTATGAAACCAATGAAACCTACCTATGAAACCTATGTGTTACATGGAAGGCCTTAATCAAGGATCCCCTGTTTGTCTGATTACAGCTGTAGTTGCTAGTTGGAAGATCATATCCATTTTACAACGTTGCCAAGGGAAATCCCAGGTTAGCACACTGGTGCGAGATCATAAATGATTTGGTGTCTGTGTGACAACGATACTGTTTAAAGATCAACAAGACTTCATTTACAATTGAGTAATACTTTGAAAATACATACTTTTTGCGCATAACGTTTATATTCTTTTGATATAATCTGTCAGAGGAGGAGCTAGGTGACCTCACCCAAAAGGGGTTGGCAGATACAGTCTGCTTAAGGAATATTCTGTTTTACGTCGAACATATTTTTATCTGACTCTGAAGAAGCAACATCGATGAACTGTTAGAAGATAAGTATTCTGTGGATAGGAGATTTAGTTTGCACTGTTTAAACCTTGTTTTTTAACAGATGTGTATGTCTTGTGATAGAAGAGTTTTATATTGTATGTGTTACATATTATTATCTATTTTAGTAAAAACTCTAATTTTAGAGCATGCCTGGTCTGTCCTTGAATTTCTTTCTTTTGCTAGAAAAATACATGGTTATAGCTAAGGATGTAAGTTTGTCATGGATGAGGTTTTAATATCTCACTGGTTGTTTATGGAATCATTAGTAAACTTCCTGGCATGGTCATCGCTGTTGCTTTTTGATAACAATAATAAAAGTCATGGAAGTCCTGAATAAAGACCAAATGTCATGGAATCCATGACGTGTATAACTGCCATGATAAACTTACATCCCTAGTTATAGCAGGCACAAGGCATAGCTTGAATGGTGACACCAAACTGGAAAGAGAAGCATTTTAAATCTGAGGTCTCTATTAAAATTTGTAAGGGTTCATCTCTGTATACCTGGTTAGGTGCCCGTAGGCAAAGCTATCTGGCCCCCCAAAGACAGAAATATCTGAGCCTGTGCATTGGGTACGCTAGCAAGAGGTTAACAGTTTGACTCCCTCCAAAACTTGAGACCAAAGGTTGATTCGAACTCACAAAACAGACAAGAGGGTTACCTTGTTCTGTTCACTGTTCACAATTCTACGCTCAGAGGTTGGCACTTTGGGAGTAAAGGGCTGACCTGCTGAGTGGATTTGTAACAGACTGGTTGGCAGCAGTGGGATAATTTTGGTATCGCCAGCTTTTTTTGTTCTGTGTCAGCTTGAGACCATAAGCTCTTGCAAAGAAAGAAAAAGACAGAGTTTTATTTTAAAAAGGAAACATAACTATATATCACTTGGCATACAGTCAAGTTCCTACCCATTGTATTTTTTTTTCTAAAGTACAAATCAGAGTAGCCATAGTCAGTGAAGAAGATGGCTTCTGACTACAGCAGACACAATGTAGATTACTTGAAGCAGTTGTGCGGGGACAGAAGAGTCCCGTTCAAGGTGATAGCCAAAAAGCAGAACCTCATAGAGGCCCTGATGGTAGCAGATACCCAGAGCAGCAAGTCACAGACCATGACTGAAAGGGACCAGACTTCGAGTGTGGCAGGAATAGTTGCCAGTGCTGTGTCCAGATTCAAGTGAGGATGACAGCTGGGCCACTGTCAGTGAAGGGCCACAGCAGCAGGGAAAAGTCACCAGTATCCTGAATCCAGAAGTAAGCAGACTGCAAACTGAGTTACGCAGAATGAAACTGGAGGCAGAGCGAGAACAGAGGGAGGCAGACCATGAGGAGCATGAGCACCAGCAAGCTGTAGAGGAGAAGAGAGAGTGAGAACATTTATAGGCAGACCATGAGAAGCGTGAGTGCCAGCAAGCTGCAGAGGAGGAGAAGAGAGAGGAGTGCCAGTGGCAACACGAACTGGAGAAGCTATGACTCCAACCAGTGGCACCACAGGAGGTAAGTGGCTTGGGTTTAACTGGTACTGCAGAACTGGGTTACAAATTGGACTCCAAATTAATAGCTGAATTTAAAGAGGGGAAGACATGGATGCCTTTTTAAATTCTTTTGAAAAAGTTTGTATTCAGGCTAAAATTCCTAGAGAGTCCAGCTATCCCCGCTACTTACCGGGAAAGCTTGGGATGCATTGGGTCAAATGGACAATGAGGACAATGATAATTAAAACAAACTTAAAGCTGCCCTGTTAAAAAGTTTGAATTAACAGCTGAATCATACACAGCTAAATTCCATAAGCTCAGGAGAAGACCTGACATGAGCTATGAGGAGCTAGCCACAAAACAACGTCAGTTTTTAAAATGTTGGTGGGAAGGACTTGAAACAAACTCTGTTAATAAAATTGAAAATGTTATTTTATTAGAACAGTTTTTGGAGGGCATGCCCAGCAGAGTTAAAAACCTGGCTAGAGGACCGAGAACCCAAAACAGTGCAAGTGGCTGCTGAACTCTCGGACCGCTATGCCAAGAGCAGACCTGCTCTGAGAGCAAATGGGGTGGGTGCGGCAGCGCAGAAAGGGAAAAGCGTGTCTTCAGAGCAGCTAAAACCATCACTGCCTCCACCAAAACCAGTTAGCCCCAGGTTTCAGAGGAAAGATTTCTCTGAAAGGAGAAGTGAATGCTGATTATGTAAAGAAATTGGGCACATTGCCAGACAGTGTCCAAGAAGAGCAAGCAATAATACACAAAGTGGTACCAGAAAGGAAGTGGGTTGTCTGTGTGTCCCAGGAAGCATGCCAGTGAACTTGAGGGAACACATGCACCCAATCATGGTGAATGGCGTACAGATGCAGGGGTTAAGGGACACAGGGGCATTCCTGACATTGGTGAAAGGAGATCTAGTACAGCCTGGTCAGCTTATCCCAACAAATACGTCACTGTACAGGACTTTGTGGGTGAAGTGAAAACACTGTCACTGGCCAATGTTCTCCTAGACTGGGGTGATACAAGGGGAACTGTGCAACAGGTGGCTGTGGCCAAAACCTAAGCAGTGATGTGATCCTGGGTAACAACCTCAAACAGAGGATGGTATGTGTGGTTACCCATAGCCAAGTAGCAAGGGAAAACTGTAGTTCCCTGAACCCACAGAAACCATTATAGAAACCACTGAGAGGCTGGTTCCCCAGCCTGTGTCTCCTGACATGGAGATGAATGAATGGGAGGTAGAAATGTTCCCAGTAGCCAGTGACCACACAGCTACAGAAGGTTACTCCAAAGAGGGAGGGGTGACCCATTGCCAGAGGGTTGAGATTGACAGTGATCCTGAGTGCCCTGACTCTAGTGCTAGGGACCCTAATGCAGTGACTGAAGGTGACCTGTTCCATGCCTTGGGAATGTGTGAAGGGTTTGCAGCTGCTTAGAGGAGTGACCCTAGTTTAGAGAAGCTGAGGGCTTGGGCAGACTCTGACGGTGCACAGGGAGGTGATGGTAGACATAAGGTTTATTGGGAAAATGGACTTATGTATACTCAGGCAGTACAGACAGAGGGAGGGATGCTAGGCAGGCAGCTTGTTGTTCCCCAGGGATATCGTGAGCAGTTGCTCAAAGTTGCACTTGATATTCCTTTGTCTGGTCATCTGGGAATCATGTGCACTACGCAGCAGTTGACCTAGAATTTCTACTGGCCTAACTTCACCCAGCAGGTGAAGGAGTATTGCAGGTCGCATCACCAGTGCCAAGAACTAGGGAAGGCGGGCAAGAAAACCCAAGCTGCCCTTATTCCACTGTCCATAGTGGAGGAACAATTCCAGAGGGTGGAAATGGATATTGTGGGGCCTTTAAATACTCCCAGCTCCTCAGGGAAGAGATTCATCCTGACTGTGGTGGATTATGCCACCCAGTACCCACAGGCAGTCGCCCTATCCTCACTGAGGACAGACAAAGTGGCAGATGCCTTACTTGAGATTTTCTCCCACGTTGCATTTCCCCAGGAGGTTACCATCAATCGATGGGGTTCCTTCATGTCGGACCTGATGAAATATTTATGGGAGAAGTGTGGGGTGGTGCAGAGATGCATGGCACCATATCACTCACAAGCCAATGGGCTTGTGGAAAGGTTTAATGGTACCCTGAAGGCAATGCTCCAGGTGTTTGCTGAACAGCACGGGAGGGACTGCGAGAAATACCTTCCCCACCTGTTGTTTACATACAGGGAGGTGCCCCATGAGTCGACAGGATTTTCCCCCTTCAAACTCATAGAGACGCCGGGTACATGGGCCACTAGACTACATCCAGGAGGTCTGGGAAGGCAAGCACGCCACCCAGAGAACTCCCATTGTGCAATATGTCCTTAGGTTTTGGGAGAGGCTGAAGGAGCTTATGGGGACAGCCCAGAGCAACCTGGCAGCTTCCCAACAGAAACAGAAAGTGTGGTATGACCACAGAGCCAGAGCTCGCTCATACATGGTGGGTCAGGAAGTCATGGTCCTTATTCCGGTCCGGAAAGACAAGCTGCAGGCTAAGTGGGCAGGAGCATACAAAGTGGTTAAGAAGGTAAATGATGTGAACTACATAGTGGAGTTACCTGACAGAAGACAGACAGGAAGGATGTACCATGTTAACATGATGAAGCCATACGCAAATAGGGCTGACATGGTGTTTGCAGTGTGTAGTCATGGGGAAGGGACGGACAAAGGAGACCCCCTTCTGGATTTGCTGGAAGAAAGTAAGCAGGAGTCCTCTGTGGAGGCAATAAAATTGTCTCCCCAGATGGCCCCGGACCAGATCCAGAAAGTAGGGGAGGTTTTAGCAGACTTTGCCCCCTTGTTTAGCGCCAAGCCTGGACTAACTCCCTTGGCAACACACAATGTGGAGACAGGGACACAAACACCCATATGGCGGACAGCGTATCGGGTGTCAGAGGCTATCCATAAGGACATTAAGAGGGAAGTGGAGGAGATGCTGGATTTAGGGGTAATCCAGAGATCCCACAGCCCCTGGGCCTCACCCTTAGTCCTTGTGCTTAAGCTAAATGGCTCAACTTATTTCTGTTTAGACTATTGTAGACTGAATGCAGTCATGAAGTCTGATGCCCACCTGATGCTCCAGACTGATGAACTCCTGGACAAGTCAGGAGGGGCGACCTACCTGATGATGATTGACCTGACAAGGGGGTATTGACAGGTAGAGTTGACAGACAGAGCTACGGAGAGGTCGGCCTTCATCACTCTGATAGGCTTATTTGAATTTAAAGTAATGCCTTTCTGAATGAAGAACACCCCAGCCACTTTCCAAAGGTTGGTGAACCAGGTTTTAAAGAGTGCTGAGGAGTACGCCATGGCATACCTGGGTGACAATGCCATCTTTAGTACCAGCTAGGAGAAACACCTTTCACACCTTAGGGACGTGCTGGGCAGGATACGGAGGGCCTGGCTCACTGTCAAAGCCGAGAGGTGCCAGGTGGTAATGGGAGAGGTGGCATACCTCGGACATGTGGTAGGCCGGGGACAGCTCCATCCTAACCAAATAAAGATAGAGGTGATCCAGGCGTGGCCCAGACCAGAAACCCAGAAGCAGGTCAGGAGTTTTTTTAGGGACAGCAGGGTACTACAGGAAATTTGTACCCAATTACAGTGCCCTGGCTGCTCCCCTATCTGACCTGGTAAACAAAAGGATGCCAAAGAAAATTACCTGGGGTCCAGCCTGTGATGAAGCCTTTACCAAACTAAAGGAGGCTCTGTGCAGTGCTCCTGTTTTGACAAGTCCTGACTATAGCAAGACCTTTATAGTTCAGACTGACACCTCAGACGTGGGTCTTGGAGCAATACTGAGTCAGACATCCAGCCAAGGGACAGATCACCCTGTACTGTACCTGAGTAGGAAGTTGCTTCCCAGGGAGCAAGTGTACTCTACGGTGGAGAAAGAAGTTCTTGCCTTAGTGTGGGCCCTAAAGAAGCTGGAGCCATACTTGTATGGGCAGCATTTTGTGGTGCAGACTGACCACAACCCCCTGGTTTGGCTGACGCAGATGGGGAAGAACAATGGGAGACTGCTAAGATGGAATCTTGCTTTACAAGGGTATGATCTAAAAATTGTACACAGGGCTGGAGAGAATAACTGGAACTCAGATGGGCTGTCTAGGGTCTATGAGGAGTGAACTGATTTGGGAAGCTCATCCCATGTAGGGGATATAACCCCCAAGTTCAGTCTAGGTGGGGAGGATTGTGACTGTAGAGGGCTGACCTGCTAGGTGGGTTTGTGACACAGGTGTTTGAGTCTTTATTGCAGTCATTTGATCTGCACCAACTCATTAGAGATCCAGCTAGTCTGACTATATCCAAACAGGGAATCATATCCTTTTGGATTGGGCCGTAGTTAACAGCCTGGATGCAGTATCACATGTAGATGTACTTCCTGAATCTGTGTCAGATCATCAGCTATTTTCTGTGTTTTTAATTTTAAGAGGAAAAGCCCCCCACACACACACTTTATTGAATTCTGTTGCTTTAAACAAGTCGATTTCTATAAAAAAAAAATACACTGCACTCCAGGTTAGCATTCAAAATGTTTATATACTAATGAAGTGGAAGCATAAATAAAGTACGTTACATATTAAATACATACTGTAATGGTTCACATACAAATAAAGTGCAAATAGCCCCAACCTTAACTATGTGCACTTTTCTTCTTTTTTTAAGTTGATTTTTATGCTCTGCAGGCTAATTTGCTATCTATTGATTGGTCATTTCTTGATTCAATACCAAATCCCGATGAAGCATCTGATGTTTTTTGTCAACAATTAGTACAGATTCAGAACAATTTTTTTCCATTTACACTCATTTAGATTTAAAGGTAAACATAACAAACAGGTAGCGTTCAGGTGAGCTGCATTACTGCATAAGGTGGAGAAATCAAGCCTGGTCGGACTATAAATGTTCTCCGACCTTAGCAGGCATGAACGTTTATAGGTCATTGTGGAATAAGGTCAGTAGGATGGTCAAGGCTGCAAAGCATTCTTTTTGGAATGGTCATTTGAAATGTTGCTGGACTGACCCTCGAAACTGTTGGCAATTGGTCAACTGTTGGTTATCAGGTAATAAAGTTTCAGTGAGTAAGTTAACTACTAGTGAGGGTGAAACGTCTACTCGGGCTGATATTGCCAGTTTGCTTAATGAAAAGTTTTCTGATTTTTCTTGTTATAAGAAGTCTGGTTGTTACTCTCCCCAGAATGGGCCTTACCCTCAGCCTATTACCATCAGTAGGCCACCTTTCTACTTTTGTAGCTACATCTGAGGAGGTTGAGAGGTCATTACTCTCTCTTCCAGATAAATATAGCGATTGTGGCAATGGCCTTGATGCCAGGTTGTTGTGGCTTACTGCCTCTTTGGTTGCTCAATCACTGTGAACAGTTTTTAATTTGTGCTCAATCTCTGTGTTATTCCCCTCTAGCTGGAAGTGTGATAAAGTGGTCCCAGTCCCAAAGAAAACAAATGCTAAGACACCTTATATTTTAAACCCATCTGTATTTGAAATCTAATTAGCAAGTTATTGGAGAAAACTGTGGCTAGACAAGTGTTTGAATATTTGGATGAGTAGGATGTTTTTATTTATGTCTTTGTTTAGCGGGTAAGTGCACTGATCCAGAGAACTGTATTCAGTCATGACCCGGGCCACAGTGTGGCAGGCAGTACAGAGGACACAGCAGCATATACAGTTAAATACAATCAATGCAGTAAATTCACACCACAGGCATGTGGTGGTGTGGAAAAAAATTAAGTAATAGTGCAAAGGACACAGGGCTAGGCAAAAGTCAGACACACATGGTGTGAAATAGAGCCATTCGTGGCAATAGAGAAACATGAAATACAGGAGTTACATGGTGCAGAAGAACATATGTGGCATTAAAAATATGACATGATACCAGTTTAGTAAGGGCCATCAGTAGAGTTGCATGGGTTCATATAGTCAGAAGATCATATCAGTTTCAGGAGGGTTTTAGAGAGATACAGAGATGAGAGAGGATATAGCTGGAGGGCAGGAGACATGAAATGGAGACAGGCACAGAATGCCAAAGTAATTAATTACTGGGAGCAGTGGCAGTCCGCACTATCTTGGAGCTAGTATTTCATTGCCTGTTTGAAAGCCAGGTGTGAGGGGGATGATCAGAAGGACCGTGGGAGCTTGTTCCATAGGGAGGGTGCAGAAATGGAGAAAGCTCTACTTCCCATTGCCGTTGAGATGTGGGGTGCCTCCAAAGGAGGGGTTGAGAATGCTGAGTGTCTTAGAAGCCACTCTGTCTGTCAGGAGGAGAGAGTAGGGGGATAGGTGTCAGTACCTTAGAGCATTATCCACTAGGCAGCCCATGGCATAGTCAAAGCAATCTTGTATAAGGAGCCAGCCCAGGGATTGGTAAAGAGTGCAGTGGTGGGTCCAGTGGGGAGCTTTAAGGATGAAACAACAGAGTTATAGGTAGTGTTTAGCCTTGACTTCAAGGTGGGGGATATGAGGGAGCAGACAGGGGAGCAGTAGTCAAGTAGAGGCAGAAGGTTGCCCTGGGTGATAGCAAGGTGTGCTTCAGTCAACAGGAAGTATCTGAGTCTATAGGAAAGTTTTTGCTGGATTCTCCACTCAGTGTTGTTGATAAGCTCATTGAAAGAGAGGGAGGGCTAGGTATTTAAAAGATGGGGTGTTTTCAAGAGGGAAGCCTGCTGGGGTGCGTACTAGGAGGGAGGTGTTGGGTTTGGCGGCTGTGGCAAGGGAAGGTTTTGAACCAAAAAGCATGGATAATCTTCTTTTCATTGACTAGAAGCCTGTTGGATAGGAACCATTTATGAGCAGAGCCATAGTTGTGTGTGAGGATGGAGGAGATGGGCTTGATGGATTTGTTGCTATGGTAGAGAACCAGATCATTGGCACAGAGGAGCACTTGGCAGCTGAGGCTGTCCTTTGGGAGTGCATTAACGAATATGGAGAAGAGTAGGGGTCCGAGTATAGAACCTTGGGGACATAAATAAACAAACAAATAAATAGATCACAACCTGTTGGTGGAAAAATTGTCACTTCCTGGATTCACGGACTCCGTAATAACTGCTGCACTGATTATCTTTCAGGGTGTTCTCAGTATGTGTCTATAGGTTCTGTGATTTCCTCTACTTCTGTGATGCAATTTGGAGTGCCTCAGGGCTTGATTCTCGGGCCGTTGATGTTTAGTTTATTTATTAACCAGTTACTCTCTATCCTTAAGCTTTGTAATTGTCTCCTTTATGCTGAAGATCTGGTGTTGTATTATCAGTCTAATACATTAACTGTACTCACTGCTGTTGTGGAGTCTGAATTTGCTGAGGTATGTAGCAGGCTTGTCAATAATGGATTAATACTGACTTTGAAAAAAACAAAATCCATGTTGTTTGGTACCTCAATGATGCTTCGGAATAATACATCTTTTTATGTTTCAGTTGCTCCAGGTTTTTTTTTTTTAGATCAGGTTTTCGAATGTAAGTACTTGGGAGTTCTAGTAGATCCATGTTTACCATTCAGCTCTCAAGCCGTTTCTACTTGTCACACCATAAATCGAAAGCTGGGGGTACTTTATAAGATTAAAAATGATTTTCTCTGTGGATGTTCATAAATAGATAACCCAGGGTGCCCTCATGCCTCATTTCAACTATTGTGCTAGCCTATATTATAGTCTTGGTATTGAGGAAACTAAAATGTTAACGGCTGCATACAATAGCAATCGTCGTTTTACATTTGGATTCATCTTACCAAACCAATCATCGTTGTTTGTGCTCTATCATCTTGATTACCTCCTAGATCTAAAATAGTATACTATTTTGGCTGTCAAATTTTTAAAGCAGTTTTTCTATCCCTGGACTTCCATTAGCTGATTAGGTATCAATTGGGCAGCCCTCTGTCTATTTGTGGATGTCTCCTAGTATTGTTTTATGATCCAATTTTTGCAGATCTAAGTCTGGGTCATGTTCATTTTCTGTTGCTGCTCCTATATTTTGGAATAATCTGCCTGAATGTGTCTGTGCTTCCCCTTCATTGAATATGTTTAAAATTAATTTAAACAATATTTACAGACTTTTGATATTTGTAATTGTTATTTGTAAATTTGTATAATTATTTTGTTGTTAGTTTTGTATGCAATGTTTGTATTTTCTGTCAGGCTAGGCTTGAAAAATAACTTGTTCAAGTGCCCAATCCCAGTTAACAAAATAAAAAGTAAATGAAAAATGAATGACATTTTTTCAGATATGTTAGCGAAAGGAGAAAAACCAAGGAAGGGATTATAAGGCTAAGGAGGGAACAGGAGCATTGTGTGAAGCGGAACTAGGAAAAAAGCAGGCATCCTGAACAAATTTTTTTGATCAGTGTCCATGGAGACAGGGGAAAGAGAGGGACCACAGTTAAGCAGCAGGAGCGTTATAGGAAGGGAGGTGGACACTAGTCCATTTACAGAAGAGAGAGTCCTGAAGGAACTTGCAAATCTGCAAATGGACAAGGCAATGGGGCCAGATGTGATACATTCAAGGATACTGAAGGAGCTCAGAAAAGTGCTAACTGCACCTCTGACAGTCCTATTCAACAACTCACTGCAGACAGAAGTAGTCCAGGAGGACAGGAGGAAAGCAGATGTAGTCCCACAAAATTGGAAGCAGAATGGAAGGAAGCTGGATATTACAGGAGGGTCAACCTAATCTCAGTGGTCGGGAAATTAATGGAATCATGCTGAAGGAAACAACTGGGTGACCAGGGAAGTAGATCAGAGTGGAACAGTGGATGTGGCCTACCTAGAATTCAATAAGACCTTCAACACTTTTCCATATAGGATACTGGTAAACAAGCTGGGCAGTCTGGGAATGGGACCAAAAGTTGTAAGCTGGGTAAGGAATTACCTGGTAAATAGGAGTCAGAGATGGTGGTAAACAGAGTTCATTCTGATGATAGGAGGGTGACCAGCAGGGTGCCACAAGGATCAGTACTGGAACAGGCCTTCTTTAATGTATTTATTAGTGAGATTGCAGAGGGACTAGAATGGAAGGTGTGCCTTTTCACAGAGATCACTAAAATCTGCAATAGGGTAGACACACCACGGGTGGGGGGGTGAATGGGGATCTAGGAATGCTTGAGAAGTGGTCAAGAATGTGGCAACTATGTTTCAATGTGAAGAAGCGCAAAATCATGTACTTAGGGCACAGAAATCCAGGGACAGAGTACAAGATGGGGGGGATGGTACTGATGACCGCCAAACTGGACAGAGACCTGGGGGGAATCATATCTTATGACCTAAAGGTGGCTAAACAGTGTGACCAGGCTGTGGGGAGAGCCAGTGGGATGTTAGGGTGCATAAGGAGGGGTATCACCAGCAGAAAGAGGGAGGTGGTGATACCACTGTAGGAATCATTGGTGAGACGTCACCTGGAATACTGTGTTCAGTTCTGGAGATCACATCTCCAAAAGGACATAGACAGAGCAGAATCGGTCCACAGAAGGGCAACAAAAATGGTGCAGGGTCTGTACAAGAGACCATATGAGGATAGATTAAAACACCTCAATATGTACACCCTGGAGGAAAGAAGGGAAAAGAGGGATATGATAGACTGTCAAATACCTCACAGGTATAAATAAGGTACACGAGGGAAGCATACTTTAGAAAACAAAAGAAGAAGCTCAAGAACAAGGGGACATGCTAAAAAGCTGGGGGAGTGGACTCAGGCGAAATATAAGGAAATATTTCACAGAGAGAGTAGTACATGCATGGAACAGCTTTCCAGCAGACACGTTGGTGGTGAAAGCTGTGGTGGGATTTAAGAAAGCATAGGATAGGCATAAAGGAACATTAGTCATTAGGGAAAGGAGAGCTAAGCCAGTGATCGAGTAGGGTCTATGGTATTACTATAGGTAGGAAAATGGGCATACTGGGTAGGCCAAGCAGTCCTTATCATAGTATCATAGTAAAAGTCAGCAGAATAGGCCCCATGGTCTATCGTGCCTGCTCGGAAGCTTGCCCCTTACTGGAAGCTCGCTCCTCCACCCTCCCAGTCCCAGAGGTGACCTTCCCTGGCCTCAGCTTTCCTCGTACCTGTCCCAACCCTTCTTGAATTATTCCACTGTGGTCTCTTCCACCAGACTCCTGGGCAGTGTGTTCCATGGTTCCACCACCCTCTCTGTGAAGAAGTGTCTCCTGTGCTCACCCCCGTACTTCCCCCCTTCCACTCATGCCCCCTGGTAGTTCCCCCCTTCTAAAGCCTGAACACTTCCCTGGCTCTGCCTTATTTATCCCCTTTACATACTTAAAAGTCTCTATCATTTCCCCTTGTCCCTCCTTTCCTTCAATGCGTACAGATTGCCCACCTCTGGACCCTCTCTAGCAGCGTTATGTCCCTCTTAAGATGGGGTCTCCAGAACTGCACACAGTACTCAAGATGTGGCCTAACCTGGGCATTATGCAGAGGGAAGATCACTTCCCTCCTCCTGGAGGTAATCCCCCTGGTTATGCAGCCCAGTATCCTGTTTGCTTTTGCTGCAGCTCTTCGACAATTCTCTGTGTTATTCATTTTGCTGTCCACCACTATGCCTAAGTCCCTTTCGCCCGATGTGACTTGCAGTGTGGACCCCCCCCAGGGTGTATTCATGTCCCGGGTTTCTGACCCCCAGATGCAGCACCCTACATTTCCCTGCATTGAACTGCAACCCCCACTTCCTTGCCCACCCCCAGGGTATCCAGATCCCCCTTAAGCACATCTCTCCCCTTCTGCCCATAAGCCAGTGCTCCTAGTTTTGAGCCATCTGCAAAGAGACTCAGCCTACTCCTAACACCCCACCTTACAGGTTTTACAGTTTTATCTAACATTAGGATAAGCTTTCAGGGTTACTGCATTTGTTGTTGACTGATTGTTTCTGCTCTTACCTCCTTGTTCTTTCGTCCGTGGTTCTTCTTTTTAGGCAGGGGAAGGGCCCAGCCACCCACCCCCATCCCCAACCACCCCACGCTACACTCCTTTTATAGGGTACCACAGTTGTGACATTTCCTGTGGCAGAGCAGGATGAAGCGGATCAGTGGGGCCTCCACAAGGTGATCTCATTTACAGGGCACTAGTAATTTAACTTGTTATAACAAGTTAAACAAAACACAATTAAACCATTACTTGCATTTTTTTCCTTCTAATTACTCTGACTAGGTTACAAACCCAGCAACTTATTTGGAATGGATTTCATTAACTGCAGGTACTGTGGAACAATTTTCAGAAGGACAGTCTTACAGGATTTAGGACACTGTCCTACATGCTGAGCCTTTGGAGATCTTGGGTCTCAGCTCCGGGCAGCATGGGCAGAGATTGCACACCTCAAATTTCATATTGAAGAGGAAATACATTATAAGAACCACCCGCCATTTCCCCAGCATCCAACAGAAAAACCTCGACCCGCAAGAGGGTAGTTGGTCCAGGAGGTTGGCAGGTGGTTAGGAGGAGCAAATCAGGTGCCCCATCACTCTGCTCTCCAACACATTACCTCCAGAAACCATATAAACACTACAAACAGGTATCTGCCTCTATCTCTGAAATCAAATAAAGAGGCAGAAGACACTGCAGAGCAGGACACTGTGGCACAGGAGCTAGCACAACAATACTCACCCAAATCAGGAACCAAACTAAACAAGCACAAAGGAAATCCAAAAACTTCTGATCATAGGAGACTCATGATTGGGGAAGTTGATGCCCATCTCCAGCCAGGGTGATGGTCAGATGTCTCCAGGTACATCAGCATGGAGAGACACTGACCGCATTGCTAAATTGTTCACAAAGCAGGAGAAAACATTGATGTCCTAGTACACATAGGGACTATGATCTAGCCAGCCGGTCAGTTGTGAGACCAAGGAACACCTGACTAGGCTGGGTGACAAACTATCATCTATTTCTCGGCATCTCCTTCTCTGAGATCCTGCCAGTCTGGGAGAAGGAGCAGATGGACTGAAGGTCAGAGAAGGGGAGATAGGGAGCTAAACACGTGGCTCAAGGACTGGTGCCAGAAAAAGGACACAGATTTGTAGGGAACTGGCAACAGTTCTGGGAGCTAAAGTTCTTTAAATTTGATGGACTGCATCTGACTAAAGAGGGAGCTGAGCATTGGGGCAGAAGTTTGACGCCTTTGCAGAATATTTAAACTAGCAAATGGGAGAGGGATGCAGCACCCCATACGTCGAATGGAAGAACACCCTCCCCTCAGCTAGTGGTCAAACAGGAATTCAAGCGTGTTTGCCGCTCATTTGCATCACCAGGTAAGAAAAAGGTTTGTCTCCCCATACGATGCACAGGGTAATGCCAAACTTCACCCAACAACTAACACACCAAAATCTGGCCAATGGAAAATCATGTACACAAATGCTCACAGCCTGGGAAATAAGATCCCAGACCTGCAGGCACAATGTCAGAGGCTAAGCTGGACATAGTAGCAATTAGTGAGACGGGTTTACCAGTAACCACACTTGGGAGACTTCAGTACCTGGCTATGTATTGTTCAGAAGAGACCGAGGTGCAAAAGGGGAGGAGTGGCCCTGTATGTTAATGAAAATATCAAAGCTACAGAAATTCAGAATACATAAGGAGCCAGAAGAACTGTGGGTCACCCTGAAACAGGAAATGGGACAGCCATAAGAACTGGGGTTGTCTACAGGCCCCCAGACCAGAGGGAGGACATAGACACATTACTGTTAGAAGATATACAAAACATGACAGCTAAAGGGAGGTTCTGATAATGGGAGACTTCAACATGCCAGATACAGATTGGTCAATACCAGCAGGAACATCTGCCAGAACTAGACTCATAGTGGATTCCCTGCAGGGGAGGGCCTCAAACAACTGGTACAGCAACCCACAAGAGACAGGGCTATCCTAGATCTAGTACTGACTAACAAAGAAGGGATCACAGATCTCCAGGTAGAAGGTCACCTGGGGCCAGTGACCATCACATGGTATGGTTCTAATTTGCTACTACATCTAAATCATCCCATTCCAAGGCAAAAATATGGGACTTCAGAGGAGCTGACTTTGTTAAGATGGCCAACAGAGTTAAGCTAGCCCTGGCAAAAAGAAACACAGGCGAGGAGGTACAGGCAAAGTGGACAAGCATTAAGGATACAATACTTGAAGCAACATCCCATTGTGTCAGACAGAAAAGGAAGTGCAAAAGAAGAAGGAAACCACTTTGGTTCTCAAATACAGTAGCAGAAAAGGTCAGAGCCAAAAGGCTGGCCTTCAGAAAATATAAGGAACACAGCGGATGAAGATAGGGGAGGCATACCAAACTGCCCTAAGGGAAGCAGGTAAGGCAGTAAGGCAGGCAAAGTCCCAAACTGAGGAAACACTAGCACGAACAGTAAAAGAAGGTGACAAGACTTTCTATAGATACATTAGTGAAAGGAGAAAGTCCAGAGGGTTGCTAAGCTTAATGGAGAAAGGGAGCATGTGAGGAGGAGGACCCTGTAAAGGCATCTATCCTAAATAGATACTTTTGCTCAGTATTTACTGAAGAGAAGGTGGGCAGGGCCCACAGCTCAGCATCATGGACACAGGGGAGGGAGGTGAGCACTCACTCCTTCACAAAAGAAAGGGTCCTACAAGAGCTTGCTAAGCCAGGGTGGATAAGGCAATGGGACCTGATGGCATACATCCCAGGGTACTTAAGGAGCTAAAGGAGGAACTAGCAGAGCCATTAGCAGAATTGTTTAGTGAGTCTCTGAGCACAGGAGAGGTCCCAGAAGACTGGAGAAGGGCTCAATGTGATCCCACTCCACAAGAGTGGTAGCAGGGAGGAGGCGGGAACTACAGACCGTCAGTCTTACCTCAGTAGTGGGCAAGATTATGGAGGCACTCCTTAAGGAAAGGATAGTGCAACACCTGGAATCCATAGGGGCACAGGATCCAAGACAGCATGGGTTTACAAAGGAAGGTCCTGTCAAACTAATCTCATAGATTTCTTTGACTGGGTAACCAGAGTGGTGGACCAAGGGGAGCAGTTGATGTCGCCACCTTGACTTCAGCAAAGCTTTGACACTGTTCCACATAGAAGATTGATAAATAAGCTAGGTAGGCTCGGGGTCAGAAGTTGGTCAACTGGGTGGCAAACTGGTTGACTGGCAGAAAACAGAGAGGTGGTAAATGGTATACAGTCAGAAGAGATGCAAGTCACAAGTGGGTACCTCAGGATCAGTCCTGGGCCAGTCCTATTCAACATCTTCATTAGTGACCTCGCAGATGGACTAGAGGGTAAGGCTTGTCTGTTTGCAGATGACACCAAGATCTGCAACAGAGTAGATGATCCAGATGGGGTGGGCAGAATGAGAAGAGATCTGGATAAACTAGCAGAATGGTCAGAAGAGTGGCAACTGGGATTTAATGCAAAGAAGTGCAAAATCATGCACATAGGGAAGAGAAACCCTGAAGCCACTTATAGGCTGGGAGGAGTTGCTAGCAGTCACAAAGGAAGAAAGAGACTTGGGCATCATCATCACTGATGACCTAAAATCATCCAAGCAGACCTCTAAAGCAGTAGGTAAGGCTAGCGGGTGTTAGGGTGTATTAGTAGGGGTATCACAAGTCAAGAGGGAGGTAATAATCCCTCTGTACAAGACATTGGTTAGGCCCCATCTGAGTACTGCGTGCAGTATTGGAGGCCACACCTTCACAAGGACATTAACCAAATTGAGGCAGTCCAGAGAAGGGCAACCAAAATGGTGCAGGGACTGCATCAGAAGACATATGAGGACAGATTAACGGAGCTCAATATGTATACCCTTGAGCAAAGGAGGAGAGAGGTGATATGATCGAGACATTTAAACACCTTAAGGGCATAAACAAGGTGAAAGAGTCTAACATGTTTAAATATAAGAAAAATAGCAGGACAAGAGGACACAGCATGAGATTAGGGGAGGCCGATTAAGGGGAATGTGAGGAAATTCTTTTCACAGAAAGGGTGGTAGATGCATGGAATGGCTTACCACAAGAAGTGGTGGCTATGAATACAGTGCAGGGCTTCAAACAGGCATGGGATAGGCATAAGGGAGCAATACAAATGACTATGAATAGATAGGTCACTGACAGAGCAAAGGCCGATGGCACATTTATAAGGTAGAAAAAGAAATGGGCAGACTGGATGGGCCTTGCAGTCCTTATCTGCCGTCAACTTCTATGTTTCTATGTTTCTATGTTATGTCAGAGACAATGGGAATTGAACAAGAGTGGTCCCAGGACTGAACTCTAGGGGACCCCACTGACGACCCTCCTGGGGGAGGAGACTATCCCTCCAACCACTACTCACTGTTTTCACCCTGTAAGTCAGTTTTCCACCCACCTGAGCAACTGCCCCCCCCATCCCCCCAGCTTTGTTAGTAGGCCATTGTGGGATACCGAATCAAACACCTTACTATAATCCAGATAGAGGACATCCACCAGCCTATGTTGGTCCAGGGCACCCGTCACCCAGTCAGAAAACTCCACCAGGTTAGTCTGGTATGACCTCCCCAGAACAAAACCATACGGCCTGTCATCCAAGTGCCCCAAACTTTCCAGCTGCCCCCAACCTCTCCTTGATAACGCCCTCCATAACCTTGCCTACCAAAGACGTTAGGCTACCAGGCCTATAATTCCCCTTCTCCTCTCTGGACCCCCCTTGTGGATAGTAGACACCACATGAGCCACCTTCCAATCTTGAGGCACCCACTCTCTCACCAGGAAGATGTTGAAGAGTGAGGCCAGTGGAGCTGCCAGCACATCCGCCAGTTCCTTCAGCACCCTTGGATGCAGCCCATCTGGCCCTAGTGTCTTCTCAGTCTTTAGCGACTGGAGGGCCTCTCTCACCCTATCCACTGTGATTTCGCCCTCCCATCCCCCCATACATCTTCTCCTCCCCTTCTAGATATGACCCATCCCCTGCCCTAGTCTGATCCAGTCCTTCAGTCTCCAACTGACCTCCTGGTTCAGTGAGCTCATCTACCCCCCCCCATTGGGTTGGAAAGATCCCCCACCTCCCCCGGTAAGGAGGCAAAGTACTCTTTAAGCACCTCTGCTTGTTCCCCAGCTTCCTGCGCCCCCCTCCCACAGTTCTAATCCTGCTGATCTGTGCCTCATTTTTCTCCCCACGTAGCTACAGAACCCTCCCCCACATGGGATATCATTGGCCAGGTTAGCTCCTTCTTGCCTTGGCCCCTTACCACCCTGGTGATCCGTAGCCAGTAAATCATACCTCCCTCCTAGCTCCCCTTGAGCTATGGCGCGATAGGCAGTCTTTTTCTCCCTCACCTCTTCCTGAACCTCCCAGGTCCACCATCACGGCTTACTGGCCCTACATTGCATGTGCCTTACCTTTGTGCAGGCCCTCAAAGCCTCCTGCACCCCCTTCTTAACGGTCTCACACAAGCTACCAGCATACATGCCCAGCCTTATCTCATCCAAGCACCCTTTTAGAATTCTCCCCATGCCCTCAAAGTCCGACCCCCTGAAATCTATTACTTCTGTGTTAGTGCAAATTTCCTCTCCCCCTAAGAACAAAGGAAACCAGACCGTGGCATGGTTACTGCCTGCCAATGGGCTGCTCACCTCCAGGCCCCTTATCTGATCACTATCTGCTAGGACAATGTCCAGGATCTGATACTGCCTAGTAGGCTCCCCTTATCTGCTGTAAAATTCTATTTCTATGATGTTGGGCTGTCTCTGACCTAGTGATTTGGAAGCCAGGATGTGTGAGGGTCGATTCAGTACCTTAGCAGTCCACAGCAAGTGGAAGGAGGTAGGAAGAGCCTGAAGCAAGTGCACAAGGTACCTGATTAAGCACAGAACACCAAGAAAAAACCTACTTGCACTATAGACACCTTTTGAAATCAGAGATCCAGTGACCCGCTGCATTAAGAGGAACCATCTGGGTCCAGGAACCACTGGATGCCAATTACTCTGTGTTTAGGAGTTTTCTGCTATTTAAGCAGTTGCATGGCCTGGGGTTTGGGGAACTGAGCATGTTGCTCTGTTTAAAATGAATCAATGTCTACAATCTATGGCAAAAAGTATAGACCTACAGTGATTCTACACCTGCAGTACCCTGGCACCAAGTTAAGGGAACTCCCATTTGGATCCGTTTGAAACCTGTTACCAGGTGGGAAGGAGCAGAAGTGTCCTGCCTAGGAGGGCACCCAAGAGGGTCATGATTCCAACCTGCAGCAAAATCTACAGGTCTGCACTGATTCAAAACCTGTGGTACCCAGGGACTGAGATAAAGGAGCTCCCATTTGAATCTGCTTAACACTTGGTACCAGGTAGGAAGGACGGATCTAGCCTACCTAGCAGGGTACTTATGTTTAAAGGTACCATGTTTAAAGTTAACATTTGCACTAACCCTCCATTTTGCAGGTGGTCAGTTGTTAATAAAACTGGGGTATTCCATTAAACTGGGGCTAGTTATTGACTCCCCGTATGCTAGAAAAATTAGTGGCTTCCTTATCAAGCCCACCAATAGCCCAAATCCTTATGGTTTGGTCGACTGGAGTGTCTCCAGCACTCATCCCAAACCACAATTTACCAAACTACACTGATTTGCCGAAGGTGATGGCAGCACCATGAGTACAGCCTGGTCACATTTTGCTATGGGGTTCAACAAAAGAAATATGGGAACAAGGTGCCTTTGCACTACATAAGGGAAATTGTAAATCCAAGGAGCCCCGGTCAATCCAGTCAAGTAATGTCTGGAAGAGGTTTAAGCTACCCTGGAGCTGGGAAAAAACAAAAAAAAAACCTTAAAGAAGGCAAAGTAAACTTTAATGTCTGAAGCAGCACCAGTGTCCTGACTGGTATTCATTTATTACAGTTGTCTCGTGGGGATAAAATCAGTTACAAGATGCCTGAGGGACAGCTACTGATATCTGGGCTTTCTGCATGGGTTTAGGCAACTGAGCCATGAAGACCAGTGAAGTGGTAAAAACCCAGAAGGAAAAGTCAGCCCGCCGGTGCAGCGGTTAGATTTCCACTTGCGACACTGACAACCTGGGTTTGGGAATGGACACAGGGAGTCAGAGGACTAGCCAGGGGAAAAAGGACTGAGCATCCCTTGGACTGTTCTCCTTCTTCAGGGCGAGGGTGAGGTGAAAGTCTAGTGCTTGATGGACCCCTATTGGAGGCCAGTGGTACCACAATCAATCGGCACCAGAATGTTGAGGGACAGGGCACATGCTGGTCATTGTTGCACGTCCCTGCACCTGGGGCATTCCAGAAAACACTTGCTGACTACTCTGGGCGATGCTTCCCCAGCACCTGGCCTCTATAGCTCTCCACCGACCAATTCCTGCTCCGCAGCACCACAGAGGCCCTGAATCCCACCCTGGGTGGGAAACCAGGGAGGCAATATCTGTTATTGCTGGCACCTTCCTCCATCGTAGACGGGCATGAAGTGGTGCTGTGGCCCAATGCGGAGGGGTAAGCCAGTCAGGGGGATATCGATGGGGGTGGCCATTGGAGAGCGAAGTAGATGTCTGGAGAGAAGCAGAGAGTAGAGCAGAGTATCCGACAAAAAACAAACAAAAAAGAAACAGAAGGCAACTTTTTTACCTGTATTGACATTTTTGTGAAATAATTTATTGATGAAGTGGCATCTGTTGATGAAGTTCTAAGCCATGTTTTTTTCATTGTTTATAACTACACTGACAGAAGACTCAAAGCACTTGATTAAAGTGTTTTACATCAGAAGAATGGTCTTTCTTCCATTGAATCCAGGTGCTGCTGACAGACTGGCTCACTAGTGCATGGCTTTACCGTTCATGATTTCCATGTTATTTGTGCACCAAACTACCTCCATTTAATTTGGGTGCTGCTGATAGACTGTCTCACTAGCATGTAACTTTACCGTTCATGTTTTCCTTGCTATTTGTGCATCAGATTACCTCCATTGAATCTGGGTTCTGCTGACACACTGGCTCACTGATGTGTAGCTTTACTGTTCATGTTTTTCTTGCTATTTGTGCACCAGATTGCCTCCATTGTGTAACCCCCTGTTACTCAGGGTTACTAGAATCCCAATTAGACCTAGTGGCAGGCAGGGAAGGCACCTTGTGAAATGCTAGTTAAATGGATTTCACACTGTCTCACTCTGTTCTCAGTCTCAGCTGAACTGGAGGGATGACATCATTTTAGAACTGTCACAGCTGCATAAGCCACATTGGAATGTTGCAGCTAGGAAAGTTAGGATAGAATGTTGGGAGGTTTTCAATTTAGTCATTAGTCAGTCTGTAGTAGAGTGTTGGAGAGGGCAGAGGTGTACTGCAGCTGCAGGCCCTCAGCGCCCTCAGCTCTGCCAAACAGCAATTTTATTTTGTTTAGGGTGTGTGATCTCACCTAAAGAGGAACGCAAACAGTGCCAAGTGAAGTGGTGAAGTGGTAGAGACCACTTTCGAAGGTTCGGGGCCCCATCCCTGAAGGGATGGGGGGAAGGAATCCGCCTGCTTCCAGGGACAATCCCCTGGTCCAGTTAATGGAAGAAGAAGCTACCTAGAAAAAAGGTTTGTGCTGAGGCACCAAGAAGTTTTAATTGAGTTTTCTTTCAAGAAGATAAGCTTGTGGGGCACCTGCAGCCAAGGGTGAGTCTGCTCTGATATAGGGCCAATGTTTTCACCTGGCTCAGTATGATTTTAAGCAACTGCTACTGTGGGTCAAGAAAGGACAGCCAAGTACAGTTCTTAAATGTCTGTGGGATTTGGACTGCTTAAATCTGTGGGGGATTTACAGGGATGGACACAGCCTCTAATTAAGTATGTTACAGGTCAGCACATGTGGGAATGAAGACAGTAGATTGAATGTGATATACATTTATGGAGAATCTACAAAGTAAAGTGCTTCTAGAAGAGGTAAAAGAGTCCAGAGGAAAGGCTGGGTATGAATTTTGGGAGCAAGAGGTGGGAGACCCCCCCCCCTCCATCTGGCATGCCCAGATTCACCTCTATGGGTTCACTTTGGGACACTTGTTTGCTTTCTTTCAGGTACTTGACCAGTGCCTGAGGAAAGTACCCAGACGTGGGATTGCTGAAGAAGATTCCCTGATGGAGCAGAAGTGCTCGTGGGTGGTATAGGAAGCCACCAATAATTCACCATGATAAATGGAAAAGAGTCCAAGGGCTGGCAAGGGAACCGAACCATGGAAAGAAGGTAGTCCAAAGCACTGGCAAGGGAGCCGAGCCAGGGAAGCCAAAGAAGAGTCGAGTTAGGGCAGTGTGCCCTGTGTATTCCTAAGCCCGAGGGTTTAACAGTACAGAAGATGTGTGTTTTGCTCAGGAGAAATCTGCATTTACCAGGAGTGTAGCCCTGTGGGGGTCCATCTATTCTTTATTTGTTTATTTGTGTTTGTGAATAAAAGTCACACTTTAGGATCCCAATTTCTGGTATGGACATTTCAGTTATTGCGTCCTGTGTCCGGATTACTTGGGTGCCCCTGTGCAGAGTAGCCAAACCTAACCACTACCCCAAGTAACAACTCCTTCTCCCCAAGTCCAGGTTACAACTGAATCTGGGTGCTACTGATAGACTGGCTCGCTAGTGCGTAGCTTTACCATTCATGATTTTCCTGCTACTGGTGCACCAGATTACCTCTTGAATCACGGTTTGATCACTTGAGCACAACCAAAAACACTTTTTACATTTTAGAATTAAGGAGGGGATACCTGGACTGAAAGGGGAGGAATAGGGTAATTATAGCCACAGTAAGTTTGCTCTGTTTATGGTAGAAGGGTCTGCTATCAGAATGTTGACTTCAAGACAGCTGGAGGGGTGGGGAGATATCAACATAGAACCCATAACTGAGGAAGGGTTGCTGCAGGGTCTCCAAGCTCTAATCATGGATAAATCAGTGGGTGTAGATGGGCTGTTGGCTACAGTGCTGAAGAAGTGGGGCAGGAGCTGGCAGCACCCTCGAACAGTCTAGATAACAGCTCACTAGAATTAAGGGTGGTGCCGCAGGATAAGCAATCAACAAATATGCTGCCCCTGCTTAGGAGTGGGAAAAGGGATGAGGCAGAGAACTATAGGCTTGTAAGCCTGATGTCCGTTGTTTGCAAGATGCTACAGGCCATTATGAAAGAAAGATCAGTGGAGTTTCTGGAGGCATATGTATTCCAGGATGAAAGGCAGCATGGATTCACCAGGGGAAGGTCCTGTTGGATGAGTCTGACAGAAACATAGAAATATAGATGTTGTCAGCAGATTGGGACCTCTTGGCCCACCTAATCTGCCCTATTTTCCCTACCTACAGTGCCGCTGCAGACCCTACTCAGGGTACTATCATGTTTGCAAACCTGCCTGTATTGTCTCTTGCTAGACCCCTCTTATGCTAAAACACTTTCATATCCACCTTCTTGACTGCAGTAATTATCTCCTCTGTGTACTTCCTAAGCCCTGCTATCAAAATTACAAAATGTTTTATAGAGCAGATATTTGTCTGCTTACCCACCACTGGAATTAAAACCAAGTGACTTCAATCCTCTTTTATGTCCATCAGTTTTAAAACCACTAGTATATTAACTTCACCATTGAAAGGTTTATTTTTAAAATATTCCTAGCCTTTGCTTCTTCCAGGTTTTCTGACACCATCACTGCCTAGTAGTAATCCCAAATTCTGTGCTCTTCTCTAACTCTAGACTGTTTTCTTTTCTTCCAACTCCCTCTCCACCATTGGAAAAATCCCTATACTGCATACATCGGAGCAGACTGGGTGGGCCAAGGGGTCCTCTTTCATTGACAAATTCTATGTTTCTGTGTTTCCATTTAAGCGTATTATCTAGTCATCTACTACACTTACTGCTGGGAATGACTTCAAGACGATCCTTCTCTGCAATCTGTTCCCCCTTCACATCACCAAATGGGAGTTCTTCATCCCTCAGAAACAGCAATAACAATTGCTCCAATGGGATGTTGTAGCCTACACATGAACAACAGAAAATGATATGTGTTATTTGTAATCAGAACAAGAGAAATGTTACAAAACACTCTTCCAAGTAAAAATGCATTGCACCTGTTATTGCAAGTAATTGTACATTTATGGGTGATTGCCCACAACCCAGAAATATAGAATCTGATGGCAGGAGACCGAGGGGCCATTCAGTCTGCCATACTATATTACCTCACCCTACCAGCCTACTGTACTGGTGGGTTGTCTCCCTCTTCCCCCATTCTCTCAACCCTCAATCCAGTGTTGCCCCTGCAGGGATTATGAAACCCCATGCTCTGTTCCAGCCATGTTTAAACAAATTTAGGATAGCTGCATCACTACTTCAGCCATGGTTTAACCACCCCTTTCATGAAGTGAAACATCCTCACATCTCTCTTGAACTTGTTCCTCATATCCTCCAGTTATACCCCCTAATGGCTGGTTCTCTATTCTTCACAGGCAGGTCCTTGCTATTCCACTTGCATAAATCCCCTCAGACACTTACATGACCCCATCTTGTGCCTGGCCTCCAGTGAGTGCATATTTAACTGTTTCATCCCATCTATATTTTGACTGAAGACCGCACCTAGACCTACCTCTGATGCAGCAGTCTATAACAGAAGTTGTTTCTAAAAGTCTGGGCTTCTTAAAACAGGTACTGAACATAATACAGCCTTATGGACTCAAAAATCCTCATAACACTCTGGGTTCCACTTCACAGTACTTAGGCACTTTTTTTTCATGTGTTTAATGCTGGATCTGCATTGCTGACCCAAGACCATCTAGGTGAATCTCCTATGCACCAGCTTCAGACTGCCTACATCTTTCCTCCAGGAAATGACTCTGGAACTGAGCACAGTATTCCAGATGAGGCCTCACCAAAGATCTATGTGGGGGCAGTATCACTTCACATCTTCCATTATCAGAACCCCTCCCCATACACCCCAGAATCCCTAACAGCAAGCTAAATGCATTGTTGCAGTGCCCAACTTTCTTGAAGGAATCACTGATGATGACCCCCAGGTCCCTCGCCTCTGTTGAATGGTCCAGCCAAACACCTTTTGTACAGTACTCAGTGTGAGGGATCCAGCTTCCTAGGTGCATTATCTTGCACTTCTTGACAATCAACCTCAATTATCAGACCAACTCTCCTACTTCTCTAAGTCATCTGGAGCTCCTGCACCCCATTCCACATGATGTACCCTGCCAAAGAGCATAGTGTCTTCATCAAAGAGAGACAACTTATCCAGGTACCTTCCCCTATATCACTGATGATCATATTGAATAGGACAGATTCCAGGACAGACCCCTGTGTGGTAGGGTTGATCGTCCTACCTAAATATTAAAGGGACTCTATTCTAATTACTTTTTCTAAGGTCTTTTGCAACAACGTTCTAACTATTCTGTTGTGTACTGCCCTCTTCCAGTTGTGTCAGGATGACCATCTACAGACCCCCTCTTTTTTCTTCTTCATTCTGGGTTTCCTTTTCATGTCCATCTAAAATGCACCCTGTATGGCTCAGAGTGACCAAACAATGTTACAACTAGCTAGCACAGTTTCATTTGCCTGTATAAAACAAACAGCTGTTGTTAAATATTTGCACATTTAAAACATGAGCCATTTTTACTGCACTGTTGTTATTCAGCACATATAGCACAAATTATGTACGACTGCCTAACGTATACTGAAAAATGTTCTACACCACATAGTGGTTTGGTGTCTGAGAAAGCCAGGTTTAGTATAAATGAATCAATCAATCAACATTTATTTTTAAAGTTCTTTTCAACAAACCAGAGCACCTGTACAATATAAAACCATCAAATCAAATAAAATATATAAAATAACTAGGCAGCAGTAACAAGACTAAACATTATCCCCAAATGCCATTCCAAATAAATATGTTTTTAGTGAGGATTTAAAAGTCTCGGTGGACAAGCACTCTCTAATCTGATGAGGTAGAGAGTTCCACAGGTTTGGGGCTACGAAAGAAAAAGCCTTAGCACCTGATGTCTGCAGACAGACCCTGGGAACCTCTAGCAATCCTTGATCAGTGGAACGGAGGGGGCAGTAGGACCGAAGGAGGTCTTGCAAGTAACCTAATCCCTGTCCGTGTAGGGTCTTATAGGTTAGCAACGTGGCCTTAAAGGTGATCTTCCATCGCACCGGCAGCCAGTGCAGTTCACACAGCATAGGTGTGACATGGCAAGCTCTTGACAGCCATGCCAACAACCTGGCTGCAGCATTCTACTCCAGCTGCAGGCGATGGAGACCCACCCCCAGTAACCCTAGGTATACAGCATTGCAGTAATCCTAATTAACATTTTCTGTCAACAAGGAAAAAGCTGGAGAATGCATTTGTTTTATTTTAAATTCATACTGGTATAGTAACTGACATAAAACAGCCTTGGTTTTGCAGACAGCCCAGACCCAGTTGCAAACAGCCCTGGTTGTGTAGACTACCTACAGCCAGCTGCAAACAGCCCTGAAAACAGTTGCAAGCAGCCCGGGTTTTTCATTCTGTCTTAAGCATAAGAGAGGGAAGGATATGCAGTCTCCATGTCCCCAAAGCAATCTGATGCACAGATGGTTAGTTTGCTCGCTTAGTAACCATCAACTTTTCCTCAACACCAAGAAGACAGTCTCCATGAACTTTGGCACAAGGCAGAGCCTCTCAAGGTTTCCCTCCCTACCCATTTTTGATTTTGTTGTTAGGACTTTACTTGAGGACACACACTCCTTCAAGAACTTAGGTGTTTAGTTGGACCAACAACTAAACTTCTCTGGACATACTGATGCCATCCAGAAAAAAATGCACCCTAAGCTTGGTGCCCTGTTCAGGAACCATAGTTGCATCCTTCCTAATGCTAGGCATGAACTTGTCCAGAAGATGATACTGCCCATTTTTGACTACTGTGACACAGTCTATGGTGCTGCCCCTAAGTCCTCCCTGGCCAGACTGGACACCCTCTTCAATTCCTTCTGCCGGTCTGCCTTGGATGCCCCCCTCCTTGCACCCACCACTGTGATCTTTATCATGCCCTATCCTTCCCCTCACTTGCAAACAGGCAGCTCTCCCAATGTGTTAAATTCACCTCCAAGCACCGGTTGGGTGAACTTCCTTCCTACCTCACCTCCTCCGTTATAACACCCCCCTCACCCTCGCATTCCCGTCAATCAACCGACTCTCGCACCCTGATAGCCCCCCGCAGATCCACCCAAATTGGCCAATCCAGTTACTCTCACTGCCTCCCAAAAATCTGGAATTCCCTCCACCCTCAGATCCGGCAATCATCCTCTGACTACTCCATCAGATCTGCCCTCAATAATTACCTTGCTCCTAGCTGCTCCTGACATGTCCCTCTCTAACTCCCTCCTCTAAGCCCTGAACAAACCATAAAAATATAGAAGTTGATAGCAGATAAGGACTGCAAGGCCCATCTAGTCTGCCCATTCCTGTTTCAGCCTTATGAATGTGCCATAGGCCTTTGCTCTGTCAATGGCCTATCTATTCATGCTCATCTGTATTGCTCCCTTAAGCCTAACCCATGCCTGTTTGAAGTCCTGCCCCGTATTCATATTCACCACTTCCTGAGGTAGGCCGTTCCATGCATCCACCGCCCTGTCTGTGAAAAGTAACTTCATCACATTACCCCTTAATCAGCCTCCTTCTAATCGCATGTTGTGTACTCTTGTCCTGCTATTTTTCTTATATTGAGACATGTTAGACTCTTTCACCTTGTTAATGCCCTTAAGGTGTTTGAATGTTTCAATCATATCACATCTCTCTCTCCTTTGCTCTAGGGTATACAGATTGAACTCCATTAATCTGTCCTCATATGTGTTCTGATGCAGTCTCTGCACCATTTTGGTTGCCCTTCTCTGTACCGCCTCTATTTTGTTAACATTCCTGTGAAGGTGTGGCCTCCAGTACTGCACACAGTACTCCAGATGGGGCCAAACCCGTGTCTTGTAAGGAGGGACTATTACCTCCCTCTTATGACTTGTGATAACCCTACAAATACACCCCCAAAATCCCCCAGCCTTAACTACTGCTTTAGTGGTCTGCTTGGATGATTTCAGGTCATCTGTAATGATGATGCCCAAGTCTCTTTCTTCTGTTGTGACTGCCAGCAACTCCCCTCCCAACCTATAGGTGCCTTCAGGGTTTCTCTTCCCTGTGTGCATGATCTTGCTCTTCTTTGCTTCAAACCCCAGTTGCCACTCTTCCAATCCTTTTACTAGTTTATCCAGATCTCTTCTCATTCTGCCCTCCACATCTGGGTCATCAACTCTGTTGCAGATCTTGATGTCATCTGCAAACAGATAAACCTTACCCTCCAGTCCATCTGCAATGTCACTGATGAAGATATTGAAGAGGACTGACCCCAGGACTGATCCCTGAGGTACCCCAGTTGTGACTTGCATCTCTTCTGAGTGAATACCATTTACCACCACTCTCTGTTTTCTGCCCGTCAACAAGTTTGCCACCCAGTTGACCAACGTCTGACCCACCCCCAGCCTACCCAGCTTGTTAATCAATCTTCTGTGTGGAACAGTATCAAAAGCTTTGCTGAAGTCAAGGTAGGCAACATCTATTGTTCTATGAAATTAGTTTGACAGGACTTTCCTGTTGTAAATCCATGCTGTCTTGGATCCTGTGTTCCTATGGATTCCAGGTGTTGCACTATCCTTTCCTTAAGGAGTGCCTCCATAATCTTGCCCACTACTGAGGTAAGACTGACTGGTCTATAGTTCCCTGTCTCCTCCCTGCTACCACTCTTGTGGAGCGGAATCACATGAGCCCTTCTCCAGTTTTTTGGGACCTCTCCTGTGCTCAGAGGCTCAATAAACAGTTCTGATAATAGCTCTGCTAGTTCCACCCTTAGATTTTTTAGCTCTTTTTAGTACCCTGCGATGTATGCGATCAGGTCCAATTGCTTTGACCACCCTGAGCTTAGCAAGCTCTTGTAGGATCCTTTCTTTTGTGAAGGAACTAGTGTACGCCTCCTCCCTCCTCCCTCCCCCGTGTCCATGGGCCCTGTCCCACCTTCTCCTCAGTAAATACTGAGCAGAAGTATCTATTTAGAATAGATGCTTTTCCATGGTCCTCCTGCTCATACTCCCCCTTATCCCCTTTGATCTTAGCAATACCCCCTCTGGACGTTCTCCTTTCACTAATATAACTATAGAAAGTCTTCTCCCCTTCTTTTACTGTTCATGCTAGTGTTTCCTTGGTTTGGGCCTTTGCCTGCCTTACTACCTTCCCTGCTTCCCTTAGGGAAGTTTGGTATGCCTCCCTATCTTCATCCCATTGTGTTCCCTTATGTTTCCTGAAGGTCAGCCTTCTGACTTTGAACTTTTCAACTACTGTTTTTGAGAACCAAAGTGGTTTATTTTTTCTTTTGCACTTCCTTTTCTCCCTAACACAATGGGATGTTGCTTCAAGTATTGCATCCTTAATGCTTGCCCACTTTGCCTGTACCCCCCGACCTGTTTTTCTTCTTGCCAGGGCTAGCTTAACTCTGTTGGTCATCTTTTCAAAGTCAGCTCCACCTGAAGTCCCATATTTTTGCCTTGGAATGGGATGACTTAGTTCTAGTAGCCAAATTAAACCATATCATGTGATGGTCACTGGCCCCCAGGTGACCTTTTACCTGGAGATCTATGATCCTTTCCCTGTTAGTCTGTACTAGACCTAGGATAGCCCTGTCTCTTGTGGGTTGTTTTACCTGTTGTTTGAGGCCCTCCCAATGCAGGGAATCCACTATGTGTCTAGTTCTGGCAGATGTTCCTGCTGGTGTTGACCAATCTGTATCTGGCATGTTGAAGTCTCCCATTATTAGAACCTCCCCTTTAGCTGTCATGTTTTGAATATCTTCTAACAGTAATGTGTCTGTGTCCTCCCCCTGGTCTGGAGGTCTGTAGACAACCTCAGCTCATATGGCTGTCCCATTTCCTCTTTCCAGGGTGACCCACAGTTCTTCTGACTCCTTATGTGTATTCTGAATCTCTGTAGCTTTGATACTTTAATTGACATAAAGGGCCACTCCACCCCCCCTTATGGTACCTCAGTCTCTTCTGAACAGTACATAGCCGGGTACTGATGTCTTCCAAGTGTGGTTACTGGTGAAACATGTCTCGCTTATGGCTACAATGTCCAGTTTAGGCTCTGTCAATGTTGTCTACAGGTATGGGATCTTGTTTCCCAGACTGCGAGCATTTGTGTACATGATTTTCCATTGGCCAGATTTCAGTGTGTTAGTTGTTGGGCGAGGTCAGGCATTTCCCCTGTGCGTTGTATGGGGAGCCACACCTTTTCCCTTACCTGGTGATGCAAATGAACTACAAATATGCTGAACTCCTGTTTGATCACTAGCTGAGGGGGAGGGGTGTTCTTCCCATTCAACGTATTGGGTGCTGCACCCCCTCCCCATTTGCTAGTTTAAATATTCTGCAAAGATGTCAAACTTTGCCTCAATGTACTGACTCACTCCTTAGTCAGATGCAGTCCATCGACTTTAAAGAACTTTCACTCCCAAAACTGTTGCCAGTTACCTACAAATTTGTGTCCTTTTTCCTCACACCAGTTCTTGAGCCACATGTTTAGCTCCCCTATCTCCCCTTCTCTGACCTTCTGTCCATCTGTCCGCCTCTCCCAGACTGGCACGATCTCAGAGAAGGAGATGCCAGATGAAATGGATGATAGTTTGTCACCCAGCCTGGTCAGGTGTTCCTTGGTCTCTACAGCTGACCACTGGCAAGATTATTAGTCCCTATGTGTACCAGGATGTTCATGTTTTCTCCAGCTTCCTGTATAATTTTAGCAATGTGGTCAGTGTCTCTCCATGTTGATGTACCTGGGAGACATCTGACCATTACCTCTAGCTGGAGATAGGTATCAACTCCCCGAATCATGGAGTCTCCTATTATCAGAAGTTTTTTCGATTTCCTTTTTGCTTTTTTTGCTTTGGTTCCTGTTTTGGGTGCATTTTGTTATGCTAGCCCCTGTGCTGCAGTGTCCTGCTCTGCAGTGTCCTCTGCCCCTTTGTTTGATTTTGGATATAGAGGCAGATACCTGTTTGTGGTTTTTATATGGTTTGTGGAGGAGATATGTTGGAGAGTACTGAGTGATGGGGCACCTATTTTGTCTTTCTTAACCACCTGCCAACCTCCCGGACCAACTACCATCTGCAGTCGAGGTGCTTCTGTTGGATGTTGGGGAAATGGCAAGCAGTATATTAGCATTATAAAATATTTCCTCCTGAATATGCAATTTGAGGCACACAATCTCTGCCCATACTGCCTGGAGCTGAGCCCTTAGATCGCCAATGGCCCAGCATGTAGGACAGTGTCCTAAATCCTGTATAACTGCCCTTTTGAAAAGTGTCCCGCAGTACGTACAGTTAATAATATCAATTCCAGATAAGTTGCTGGGTTTATAACCTGGTCAGAGAAATTAGAAGGTGGAAAATGAAAGCAAAAGTTTGATTATGTGTTTTGGTTGCTTGTTTTTGTGTAACTTGCTACAACAAGTTAAATTACTTGTGCCCCTGTAAATAATGTCACTGTGTGGATATCCCTCTGATCTGCCCCTTCCTGCTTTCCTAGAGGAAATGTCCAGACTGTGCTACCCTGTAAAAGCAGTGTACTGTGGAGTGGTTGGGGATGAGGGTGGGTGGCTTGGGCCCTTTCCCTGCTGAAAAAGAAGAAGCACGGATGAAAGAAGCAAGCAGGTAAGAGCCGAAACAATCAACCAACAACAAAAGCAGTAGTCCTGAAAGCTTATCCTAATATAGCTAAAAATGTAAAACCTGTAAAGCACCATCTGTAATAATTTCACAGAAGATATACACTGTAATAAACACTTTGCCACAGAGAAAAATAAAGCAGTAACAGAAGATATACCTTGTAAAAGACAATTTGAATCCGAAGATTACAACAGTAATTTGTAAGCACAAACTTGTAGGCATACGCTGTAAAAATGCAGCAGAAAGTATTCCTAGCAACAACAATTTGAATCAGAGAAAAATAAAGCAATAGAAACATAGACTCTGACAGCAGATAAGGACCACTTGGCCCACCCAGTCTGCCCATTTTCCTACCTACTGGATAAGCTGCAGATTCTAGTTAACCAACAGCCTACTTCCTGCCACCCCCACTACAACTGCCTTGTGTCTGCCCCATGCATGTTTGAATTCCCCCACTGTTTTAGCCCCAACAACCTCCCCAGGAAGGCAGGTCCATGCATCCACCACTCTCTCCATGAAAAAATATTTCCTCAATAAAATGTTACCAAACAGTAACAACTCCTGTGAGCACAAAAGAAAACAACACATAGTAATTCTGCCTAGCCAAAAGAAGCCTTAATCCTTTTCCTTGTTCTGGTAAGGTTCCTATACAGAGTGGTTGCTAGGCGATTTGTGCTAAACTGTAAGTAGAGAACTGGCATGTTGTGGAAATTATCAGTCCAGGGACATTGTCAAGTAGGTTGTAAACTAGCAGTTGTGCCCACTAGAGGAGGGCTAATAAGGGATAAGCATCAGGGAAAATTATACACACCTACAGCAGCGTGTGGCGAATAAGTGGTCGAAAAACCATTGCTCCATCTGGTTATAGGACTGTTGGAGTGAGACCTGAAGAGAGGCAGGGTTTGGGTATGATGCAAATAGGATTGCATCATCGGCACAGAGCAGAACCTGACCAGCACAGGAACTGGGTAGCCTGTTAAGGTAGAGCCTGAAGATGAAAGAGGACCCAGTATGGAGCCCTTCGGGACCCCAGAGCACACAGACCAAGTGTTGGACAGGATGCTGTGGCTTTTAATGCACTGGAACTTGGAGGACAGGTAGCTGTGAAACCAGGAGAGGGGTCCAGAGGAGAAACAAAGTTGTAGGAGGAAGTCAAGCAGTAGGGATGGCAGACTGTATCAAGGGCCTTGGAGAGGTTGAAAAAAAAAAAACAGCTCCAGCAAGGTTGCCAGAGACTAGAACAGAGTGTAAGAAGCTGAAGAACTACAGGAGGGCAGCGGTGGTGCTGTGGCCTGAGCGGAAACCATGCTGCTCCCTGCAAATAATTTCATGATTGGTCAGGTATTCTGTGAGCCGATCTGCCACTATTTGTTCCAATGCTTTAGAGAGTGGGGGGGAGGATGGAGATTGGCCTGTAGTTACTGGCGGAGGAGCAGTCTCCACTTTTGAATATGGTTGTGATGATTGCAGTTTTCCAGGCCAGGGGGAACTGACCCAGACACAGTGAGCAACTTGAGTAAGTCAGTGAGTGGGTGAAGTACAGCATCCAATACCTGGCAAAGAAGCCAAGTGTCCAATCGGTCATTGCAGGGACTAGTGCCATTGAGGGATTTAATTAGATTTGGCCTGGCTTCTTGTGGGGATATTGTGTGGTGGTAGAAAAGTGGTCGGTGGAGGATAGGTGGCTTTGAGGGGGAGACTGGGTCAGAGAAGCTGCTGGGGAGAACTGAGCTGAGGTCAGAGAAAGCAGTGTTTAGGTAGTCTGCAATGCTTTGGGAGTCTGAGATGGTGAGTCGGGATGGGGGGAGGATGACTTTCTGTTATCCCAGAATTTCCGGGCAGTCCCCTAGATGTTTTATTTTTTATTTATTTATTTATTTATTTATTTAGTTTTTGTTGACCGGGTAAGTGCACTAGACAATGTAGGCAAAGGCAACTCGGTAAAAGTCAGCCTTGGCTTTTTGAATGGCTCAGGTACACTTATTGCGCTCAGTATTATAGACTTGTTGATCTGCCGGCTTCCCAGATTCAACAGCTCTGTGCCATAGGTTGTCTCTCATCCTCAGTTACTGAATGAGAGATGGGGTAACCCATGACGCATTCTGTTTCTTGATACAGGTTTTGGAGAAGGGTGTGAAACTGTCACAGGCCTTATTAAAGGAGCAAGTGAAGAAGTCAAGCGCCAGGTCAATATTAGGAGCAAGGTTGATGGGGGACCATTCCAGTTGGGTGAGATACTGTTTGAGTTTTCTAAGGCTACCGGGGCTAAAGGGCTGGCAGAAGACTGTCCTGGGCTTTGGTTTTTGAGTGAAGGCAGACCATGTGAATGTGACTGGAGAATGGTCACTAAGGGAGATTGGGAGGACATTGATATCCGGGACTTTATGGTGTCGACAGGTTAGGATAATGTCCAGGAGAGTAGAAAGCAATTATGAAATTAAAATCATAAGTAATTATACATTATAAGCAATTAGAGAAAGAAATTATGAACCTATTTAACTGCTCATTGAGGGGTTTCCCACTTGCAAACATTTTCTTCCAGAAAAGATAAATACTGTGCCTTAGGTTTTGGTAGATATTTACTTTGGCCTTCACCTGGCCATTCCTCTTCAGTAATTTGGCCACAGTGACTAAAACTCAGATAAACAGTTTGGAGCAGACGACACAGACAGAATAGGATAGATAACCACTGCCTCCACAGATTGCACCTCCTTGAACCATAGCAACAAGTCTATAACAAGTCGTCACTTGTGTCAAAAGAGAAGCTTGCCACAACCCCCCTGCTACAAGTCCCTTGCAGTGATGTAGCAAAGTTGCACCAGCTCCCTGCGGCATAACTTTGCATCTTTGGGGGAATCGGTTTACGGTGTTTGTGCCACTACTATGGCGCAGATTGCTGTAAAATGAGGGCACTGTCACAACTTGCATCCAATGCAGATATGGCAAACCTTGTAGGGATGCAGGGATTGGTCAAGAGCCCTGCATCCCCATTTGAAAACTGGGTTCTGGGTGTCAGGTAAAATAGCCCTGCAGATGTCTGAGCTACAAGGAGAAACTGTGTCCCTGTTTTCTTTCCTTCTTGTCTAAATCTAATTGCTATTGTCAAAATGGAAGGATTACTGGAGGGATCCCCACCTCCAGATGAAGAAGACAAAAAGGAAAAGCGAGCCTTTCTACTCAGCTGGCTGCCAGGAAGGAAATGGCAGAAAGGCAATAGAAAGAGCTATAAAATCAGAGAGTTGCCACATTTCACACTGAAAAGTGCAGATGCACGTGCATTCTCTCTCGTGGATACAGCAGCACTGTGTGTGATGTCGACATGCTCTCATGTGTGCACTGCAGCACGGTGCGTGATGTCAGCATGGTCTCACATGAGCATGGCAGCACTGTGCATGATGTCGACATGGTCGAAGGAAGACATGTACACCAGAGGCATGTGAATGGCAGACAGAGGCAAAAAGAGCCTCTAACAGTCACAAGGGCACGCACTCAGCTGAAACAACCATGAGGAAAATAGTGGGATAGCACAGCTCAATGGAGCCAAAATACACTGCTAAAATGACGGAAGACAGAGAAAAATGCTGAAAAATCCACAAAAAGGGCTCTGCTTCCCTGAAAATAGAAGCTTTTTCTTCAGCAACTACTTTTTTTAATGTTAAGAGAATTAAAAGGAAAATGCTCTTGTGCAAACAAGTGCTGTGTAAGGGGATCTTTCAACCCAAAAGGAACACAATACCTGCTAATGAAAATTATAAAAAGTTAAAATGGGACTTAAAAACGGTGGCAGGAGAGGGAGGACCAACAATAAATGAGGGTGGGGGGACACCCCCTCCAAGGAATCCCTAAACAAGAGGCCCCCAGAATAAAAAGACAGGTTCTCACCTGTGAGACCCTCTTTTCATATAAAAGACCCACTATATGAGAACAGCATTCTGAATTTAAAGGGCAGATGCGGTCCCCATTTCAAGCACAGGGAGTGGAAATGGGGAGAGCAGGTTAGCCAATTTGAAAGTAGCAGCTTAACAAACAAAGTTTTAATTAAGGCAGCTCCCTGTTACCAGGTAGCCCCAACCTGTTATGCAGTACTGCAGCCACAAGGTGCAGAAGTTGAATGTTTCTTCAGAGAAGCTTGAGAGAGCTCTGATGGCATAGGTTAGACTGGAGAGTTGCTGCTGTCTGGAATCCTCATGTGCCCAGTATTAAGACTTTGGGCTGTGCCATTTTCCCTAGCAGAGGTACATAATACCCAGGTGGAATGAATACCCACTGGCAACATGGAGTGTTACAGAAATAGCCTCTTTAGATTAAATGGGCTCAACCTTCAAAATATAGCCCTTTAGAACAGAAGAGATCAGCTGTCCACACCAAGCCTGCTTCCCCTCTGTGAGAACACAGAAATGCTCAAACAAAAGCCCATTCTAGCTGAATACTCTCAGGCCTATGATAGCAATAGGAGAATGCAATTTTCGATTATCCCTAGCCTGCCAACGTATTTTACAGAGAAATATGAAAAGAAAAAAAAAATCAAGTTGCATTGGCGTCTCACCTTGTATCACTTTTTCTTTTACACTCATGTTGACACCTCATAAAATGATGTTATAACAATACAAAATATCTGACATCGTATGGATTTTCCATAAAGGTACAGAGTCTCACCAGATGGCAACCAATGTGTTTGGATGTGGATTTTAAATTAGATGACCATTATGTACTGGTGAAAACTTATGAATATGATATGGGGTTGCTGAAACACCAGGAAACATACAAACCAGAAGAGAGAGAGAGAGACCGGGGGCTAATAACAGAAATATTCACATCACTACAGATTCAAAGTCCCCAAGATCAGGCTCTCTCCCTTCAGCAGTGCGACATCTCCAGCTCGCCGCCACCCGCCTCACGCTTCAGCTATCTCTGTTTCCCATCTAAGCAGATTTAGAGCTCCACTGACCGGGTGCTCTCCCTTCAGAGGTGCAGCATCTCCAGATCATTGCCGCCAGCCTCACAATCCAACTATCTCCGCTTCCCATCTAAGCAGGTATGGTCCCTCCTAGGAGTGCCGGCGATTTGAGTTTTGGCACCTCTGCTCTATTGCTGCTGGAATGGCTGCTTTTCGGCAATCCACACTATGATTGGCTCCTCTACTCAGCCTAGACTCTGCGGCTAGACCATAATTTTTCTAGCTGTTTCTCTTTTGCCAGACTGCATTTCCTAAACTGCAATTTTTTAAAGTAGACACCAGTCTAATGTAAATGCTGATGTAAATCTCTTAGCAATCTGCTACCACTGTATAACTTTTTACTGCACTTTTTACTCTGCTGCTGTTTGTATCTAAAAAGCAAGAGTGCTCTGGTTTAGAAAGGCAAGAGTGTTCTAATATTTCTTGTGCTTCGTAGTAAATAAGTTCTTCTTCCCTCTGTTTTCACACGACCTCTAACCCCTCCATGGAGATGGCACTGACCCGCACTGCCCCCTGCTTCCTTCTTTCAGTTCCTTCTAGTGAAATTCCCCCACCACCACCACCACGATTAAGTTAATTATTTCTCCTGCCACTTCTGGCACCCTGCTGCTTTGCTGTCTGCAGTCAGTGTCTACACCTGCCCCACCACCCCACCCCCAATTTAGGCCTACTAAAGCTAATCATCTGCTCTTCACAGATTGGGAGCCCTACTGACAAGGCACTCTCCCTTCAATGGTGCAGCATCTCCACCTCGCCACTGCCCACCTCACCCTCCAGCTATCTCTGCTTCCCATCTAAGCAGGTATGGTCCCTCCTAGGAGTGCCGGCGATTCAAGTTTTGGCATCTCCACTCTATTGCTCCCAGATTGGCTACTTTGCAGCAATCCGTCCTACAATTGACTTCTCTACTCAGCCTGTGCTGCTACACCACAATTTTTCTAGACCATTTTCTCTTTTGTCAGGCTGCTTTTCCTAAACCGTAATTTCCTCCTGTCACCCTACCCCCACCCAGTTGCTCTTTAAATCCACTTGCTGCACTGTCATTTGTTATCTGCTGAATGTTGAATCCATGCCCTCCCTCTAATAATGCAATTTTCATCATTTATTAAAGCTTCACTTTCTCTGCTGCTTACACCTCTCAATATGTCTGTAACCCCGCTCAGACAATTCTTTCCCATCCTCCCTGCTCTCTGTCCCCCCTTCACCCTTACTTTCATTCCCTCTACTAATCTGCCAGTCCACAGCTGCCTTACCATGCTCCATCCATCAGAGTTCAACTCGCCTGTGACCCACTCTCCCGCCCTCATTATTTAGAAGCACTACCCCTTTCATCTCTGTGCTTCACTCTTACGTATACCAACCTATATCACTCTACCACATTTATTAAACTTGCAATCTCCAACCCCTCCCCATTACAAGTAAAATTAGATCCCCATCCTGGTACAAGAGTGTGAAAATCCACTTCTTTATCATCACACCCCTGCTATTTTCTTCTGGTGACCTTAGTCCTGTCAACTCTCCCTTAACACCAAGAAGACACTGTCAATGACCTTTGGCACTAGGCAGAGGCTCTCTAGGCTCCCCTCCCACCCCTTCTTCCATACGCTTGATGGGACAGTCCTTGAAGACACCACATCCTTCAGGTACCTTGGGGTTTGACTTGGCCAACACCTTAACTTCTTTGGTCATGTGGACGCCATTGTGAAGAAGCTGCAAACCAAGCTCGGCACACTATACAAGAACCGTAGCTGTCTCCTGCTACTGTCTAGGCATAAACTTGTCCAGAAGATGAAACTACCTATTTTCGACTACTGTGATGTAGTCTACAGTGCTGCTCCCAAGACTTCCTTAACCAGACTGGACAGCCTTTTTAACTCCTTCTGTCACTCTGCTCTGGATTCACCCCCCCAACCCATCACTGAAATCTCTACCACTCACTGGCTTTTTCCTCTCTAAAAAACCGATGCCACCTCCATTGCACTAAATTTGTGTCTAAATTTTGGTTTGGTATGCTTCCCCCCACCTTACGTCCTCACTATCCATCCTACCTCCTCCTGCCCATTCCCTTAGAGCATATTACTCTCGCTTAATGATAGTCCCTCATCAGTCAATCACTGTATGTCAGATGGCCTTCTTGCATCATTCTCCTAAACTTTGGAATGCACTCCCTCGTCAGATTTGCCACTCTTCCTCCCCCCATTCCATCTCTTCTGCTCTACATAACTTCCTCTCAGTAAACTGTACCTGAGCCTAATCCCCCCACTGTTTCTCCCTCATGTCCTCTTACTGTTTCAACCAGTATAATACCATTAACTGATCCTACCTGACCCTTCTCTATCCACATCCTTACTTTACCCACTCGTTACCTTGGTTACCTTTCTCTTTCCCTGCCCACCCTTCTAATTGTTTATCTGTTATTGACATCAACTAAGTAAATAATCTCTAGAAGTTACACTTGGTCTGGTCCCTTAAATTTTTATTGTATATGTTGCTCATAAGAGCACTTAATTTATTGATTGAGTTTGTTAACTGGGATAGGGTATTGGAAACTAGTCTATTTTCAAGCCCAGCCCAACACAAATACAAAAATAAGAGACAGTAATACACACAATATATGAAAATTACAAATAACAATTAAAATTATCTTTAGATAACAAAAACTGCCTAAAATTAACTTTAAAACTATAAAAAGAGATAAATCATGAAGATTAGCTGGTAACCTATTCCAGAATACAGGGGCTAGCAAGGAAAAGGATTTAGAACCAGATTTGGTTTTGTAAAACATAGGTTGCAAAAACTACACCCTGGGAAAAACATAAGGGAGCATTATAAATCCTAACATGAATTAAATCAGCTTAAGGACATTTTGGAGCATAAGGTATAGCTTTAAAAATTTGACAACCAAAATAATATGTAACTTTTAACACTGTTGACAACCAGGACAATTGTAAATAAATGAGTGATGACATGTTCTGAATGGCAAACCTGTAACAAATCAGCAGATGTTATTATATGCCACAGACAACATTTTCAATTCTTTTGCCCGTAGATTTAAATATAGACTTGTGCAGTATTTAACATGGGGTACAAGAGACCCAAAGGCAATTATTTTATAAGTTTCCAGGGGAAAAAAGCTTAATCTTGTAAAGCACACTTAGCTTTCGATTAATGGTCCGACTAACTAATGAAACCTGAGAATTAAAAATCAGACCTGGGTCCAGTAGGACTTCCAGGTATCTAAACTCAGAAACCTGATCAAGTGGAACACCTGAGGCATCATGTATAATGAAAGAAAGATTAGCTCGAAGCATGTTTGGGGTTCCAAAAAGCATGGGCTTGGTCTTTTTATGTTCATAATCAGTCCATTTTCTTTAAACCACCTACCAACTACTGTAAACTCTGTTTCAAAAACAGCCAAGAGTTTACCCAAAGAACTCAGCTGATGAAACAGTGCCAAATCATTAGTATAGAAAAGTCTGCCACAGAGGCTGCAAGTAGCAGGCATCTGATTGATGAACAAACTAAACATCAAAGGGCCCAAAACTGAGCCATGTGGAGTCCCAAAATTAGCAGCTGAGATTGAAGAATTTGCAGGACCCATAGATACATACTGGGAACGTTCCTGTAGATAGTCTGTACACCAATCCATGACAGGTTTAGAAAAACCTAAAGAATGTAATTTTTCAACTAGATGCCCATGGTCAATAAGATTGAATGCCTTAGTCATGTCCACAAACACCACCACAGTCATAAGACCATGTTCAAAACCAGAAAGGGTGGCATCTGTAAACCTGACCAAGACAGTCTCAGTACCATGCATTCGCCAAAACCCATGTTGTTGACTACCCAGCAATTCATACTTTGTAAGATGTTCCATAATTTGCATAAACACAATTTTCTCAAAGATCTTACTAATGGGGTTCATCAAAGAAATGGTCTGAAAATCATCTGGGGATACAGCAATAGATTGTTTTGGTACTGGCACCACCTTAAAATACTTCCATATTGTAGGTAACTGACCAGAAATTAAACATAAATTAAAAATAACACTAGGTGACTGGGTAATTGAAGCAGCAGTAAGATGCAAAAATCTGCCATCAAGCCCAAAGCCACAATCACTAAATTTGTTGGGGATAATGTTAATGCTTTCTCCACTCCCTTACATGTCAACCAATGAAAACAGAAAGGTGGCATGAGCGAGGAGAAAGATTCTTGTTCAGACACGCAATGTAAGGGAGTCTTAAAACTGGAAAAATCTGAAAACTTGGCATTAAGGATGTTGGCCTTAGCAATGGGGTTAGTAATTTTACCCTCAGTGTACATTTTTTAACTGGAGCCTTCTCTCTACCGGAGAGCAGGCCATAGACAAAATGCCAGAATTACATGGGTCAGATCATCTGGAATTCAAATGATTATTCCAAAAAGTTTGCTTAGCAGATTCAATCATCGCACTAACCCTGTTACGTAAAGAATGGTAAATGTTAAGTGCAAACTGGAAGGGAGCGTTCTTATAATCAAACTAGGCTTGATCTCGTCGCCTCGTCCAGTCTCGCAGTTCGCCTGTGAACCATCTGTTTATGTTTGCCCTTGAATTGAAGGGACCATAATGGAAATAACTCATCTCAAATCCTTGTTAATTGTTTGCAAAAATAATCAACTGCATCGTCTGGGTAAGGGATTGCTTCAAGAAATGACCAATCCACAGAAAATAATGTATTATGCAAAGCCTGATAAAACAACTTTTTTATAATTACAGTACTGGATGAAACGGGGAGGAGCCCTTACCCTCCTAAAGTCCAGAAAACAGCAAAATAAATGATGATCTGACAGTGCCTCAGCCAGCACTCCCACTTGTGAAACCCTATCCAGCCTGTTAACCAGAACCCAATCCAGCATGGAGTGGTTCCCCATAAAAAAATTTAATCTGGTGGGTTCCTATATACATGGGATCAAAAAGGAGTCCAGAAAGCAGTCAAGATGAGAAGAAACCAAAATAAATTTAGTCCTTTAAGCAGGCAAACATAAACGGACTTAGTACGGAAAATAAATAAAAATACATAAACTATAATATTCCAGGAGTTTTCATCTCCACAGGAACCATACCTAGAAGGCAGTTAGCCATCTGGCAGGAACTCCTTCCAGCCACACTCTGATCTGTTCACTTGAAATCCTCTCTTTTATACAGAAGGAGGGCCACATGACAGGGCTAACTCCTCCCTAACAGAAATTTAACTTGTTTATACAGCTTTAAATATAATTACAAAACTAAAATAAACATTCTTTAGTTAGACGAATCATAATCAGCTTTAAAGCAAACATAAAAAACCTTTATATCTTTTATTTACAATATTTCTGTGTATCCCAGGCTCCTCCCAACAGCATTCATTATAAAAAAGGGGAAGAGGAGGCCGGCCAGCTCTATAACAAACATGGAATGCTGAGGGAAGGGTCTGAAAGCCTGCTACACATACCAACAGAAAGTACGTTTTATCCTTTACTTTTAATCCCAATAGAGACATTATATGCACCAAACAACTCAGCAGTACAAGACTGCATTTCAGTGCTGCAGCAACTAAGCTGAAATAATGAAGTTTTGAAAGCTAAACTAGCTTATATTTCTACTTGCAGGCTTGTCTAAGCAGCTGGGCATAATGGCTACACTTTTAAAACAACAGGACACTGCTTTAAACTGAATTGCAGAAATAGGGCTTACAGCAGTAGTAATTTTACTTGTAGCCCTCAAAGAAAGGCACCGGGGTGTTCTCTTTTCTAAAAATGCTAGCGCTGGCTAGGAAAAGCAAGAACTGCTTCTTTTTCATTATTTTGACAAAAGAGGTATTTTGATGTGATTTCGGCATCTGCGCATGATTGTACATTTGCATAGTCGTGCAGCACAAATGTGCTCACGTTCGTGCAGCTTTACTAAAAAATGGCTTTTCTGAGAAACAAACCGGGTTTCTGAATGGCATGGGACTTAAAGTATCGAAGGAAAGGAAAGAAAAAGCTAGTAATAGTAAGACTACACATAGGAGGCCACCCTATGGTAGGGGAAACAAAGAATAAAGGAGACAACAGGGAAAGTACAGACAGAAAGAAAAGGAGATACTGCTGCAACAGATTTTGAAGGATATTTATAGTCCCAGTGACCAAACAAAATCTCAGGCTATAAATCCAATACTTCTCCAGGATTCTGAACGCTATCCAGGAGTACAGAAACATTACATTGGGGGGTTCAGACCCTATTACAGTTCCCTAATAAGTTGATGCAGACCAAATGCCTGTAGCAACACGTCATACTCTTCAGCCTTGTTTAACCCCCAGTTTAGGTTAACATCACCCAAGAGCGCCAAGCCAAACCCAGTTAGATGGGGGGCATAAATAGACAAAAAGTCCTTTAGTTCAGTTACACCAAGTTGAGGAGGGTTATAAACACAATCTATTGTTACAGATGTCCTGCCGCCCAAAGTCAACCGAAGTATTAACTAATCTGACAAGGATTCTAAAGAAACATGAGCATTAAGTGCAGAGACTTCTAAATTATCTTGATAAGAAACTGCAACCCCACCACCCTCTTGTTTCCCACAACAGTCTGCTCTTACTGTGTGATCCTGAGCAGGTCACTTCACCTCCTTCTGCTCCCAGGTCACATCTGGAAACACGCATCAGCTCAGTGTGCTACTCCTGGTTAAACAATGTTCCTTTCCCCTTATAACCGTATACCCAGGGATGTTGCATAACGAGTCAGGGACCAGGGGTTCAAGCCATGTCTCCGATATAGATATAATATCTGGTTTATACTTCAAGATAACAGCTTCAATCTCAGCAAGTTTGGGCACCAAACTCCTTGCATTAAAATGCAGCAGTTGTATCCAATGAGTCTTAGACCAAACATTTGCAGATCCCCCTGGATTACTAGTTGCTGAATTCAGAGGCCCTGGATTTAATTCAATGTCCCTCGATAATATCAATCAATCAAATCAAACTCTATTTGTAGGATAGCATTATTCCAGAAGACCGTAGCACAAATACTTAAACAGTAAAAGAGGTTTATATTGAAAACAACTGCAGCAGCTCATATAAAATCAGGAAACGCCAAAGTAAATAAATACGTTTTTAAGGCAGATTTGAAGCTCTCCACCATCAGGCACTGTCGTACCTGATGAGGTAGAGAATTCCAAAGGGATGGGGCCGCAAATTCAAACGCTTGGGCCCCAGATGACTTTAAGTAGACCATGGGGATCTCTAGCAATCCCTCATTGGTCAAGCAAAGTGGCAGGGAGGGGCATTAGGGATGAAGAAGATCTTGCAGAAAACTTGATTCCTGTCTGTGTAGGGCCTTGTAGGTCAGTAAACTGACCTTAAAGGTGATCCACCACTGAATATGCAGCCAGTGCAGATCACACAGCACCAGCATGACATGACAACTACAAGGTAGCCCAGTGAACAGCTTAACTGCTGCACCAACTGCAAGTAGCAGTTATCAACCCCTGGAAGCCCTAGGTAAAGGGCATTACAGTAATCAAGTTATTATCAAGTGAAGCAGGACCACAAATTTTAAACCACAACCCATACAGCCCAAGTCCTACACCCATTGCCTTCTGCCCAAGCATGATAAACAAATCCCACATGCAAAGGCAATATCTCTTTGACAACTCCCCAACCTAACTCTAGGAATTCGTTATTACTTTGCATCTTCTGCACTGTTTGCACTGTTATGTTATAATCTATAACTCGCATTAATGTTTGACTGTATGTATGTATGTTCACCTGATTCCCTTTCCCCAGGACATACCATGAGACAAGCAACTTGTTGTTTAGTGCGCCTTTCCTGGTGAAACATTTCAATAAATAAACTACAAGGCATAGCCAAAGTGGATAGCAGTGCATTGCTCACCTTCAGTGTAAACGCAAACACTGGAGGTAACAGGAAGAAGCTGGTACATGGTGCCCGGGTTACATAACCAAAGTGGACAGCAGTGCATTGCTCACCTTCAGTGTAAACACAAACACTGGAGGTAATGTGAAGAAGCCTATACATGGCGTCCGGGTTACATAACCAAAGTGGATAGCAGTGCACTGCTCACCTTCAGTGTAAACACAAACATTGGCGGCAACACGAAGAAGGTGGTACATGGTGCCCGGGTTACACAACTAAAGTGGATAGCAATGCATTGCCCACCTTCAGTGTAAACACAAATACTGGAGGTAATGTGAAGAAGCTGGTATATGTTGCCCGGGTTACATAACCAGAGTGGATAGCAACGCATTGCTCATCTTCAGTATAAACACAAACACTGGAGGTAATGCAAAGAACCTGGTACATGGTGCGCAGGTTGCATAACCAAAGTGGTTAGCAGGTCATTGCTCACCTTCAGTGTAAACACAAACACTGGAGGCAATGTGAAGAAGTGGGTATGTGGTGCGCAGGTTAAATAACCAAAGTGGATAGCAGTGTATTGCTCACCTTCAGTGTAAACACAAACACTGGAGGTAATGTGAAGAAGCTGGTACATGGCGCTTGGGTTACATAACCAAAGTGGATAGCAGTGCATTGCTCACCTTCAGTGTAAACACAAACACTGGAGGTAATGTGAAGAAGCTGGTACACGGTGTCCGGGTTACATAACCAAAGTGGATAGCAGTGCATTGCTCACCTTCAGTGTAAACACCAACACTGGAGGTAATACAAATAAGTCAAATATAAATAGTGCAGTGGTTTAAGGCTCTGAGCTGCAAATCTGGAGCCTTGGGTTTGAATCCCACAGACCCCACTCGCATATACTGTGTGACCCTGAGCAAGTCACTTAACTTCCCTGTGCCCCCAGTTTGCACCTGTAAAAAAGATTTCAGCTTAGTGTGTCTCACATGGTTAAACAATTGAAAAAAAAAGTTGGTGCATATAAGAAGGAAGTTAGAAAACACTTTTTTGTGGAGGACAGGTGGAATAGACTGCCCAATGAGGTGGTCTGTGCAAAATTTGTGGAAGAGTTCAAGCATAGCTGGGATAGATACAAGGGTTTAGCTGGAAGCACAAGGGGTTGGGGATAAAAGAAGAGGGAGAGGAAAAGTAATTAGGGGGCTCAGTATTATAGGTTAAGCAGTGAAAAGGGCAGACTGGATAGACTATTCTGCTTTCTGCTGTAAGTTTTGATGTTCCTATTTCCTGTGAAGCCATCATATTCTTTAACAATTTAGAGTATCACCAAATGGAGGTGGAGGGGTAAGTTGAACAAACTTTACATACTACTGCAGTTTTCAAAAACTTACAAGAATGTTATAGTAGAACCCCTAAGACAGTCCATTCAACCCATTTCCCTAAGGTCAACATGCTACAAGATCTGAAGTCAGACCCTTCCCCTCTCATAAAGATTCCAGCTCAGAGAATATGTCTAGTCTTACCTACTGACACCATGGTTTCATAATTCTGCACCATCACTTCCCTGTGAAGCTTCTTCTCCTGTTCGTTTAACATCTTCCACTCCTCTTCAGAAAAAGCAACAGCAACGTCTTCAAAGGTTTCTGGTACCTGAAGGGACAGGAGACATGTTTAACTGATCTTGATTTCACTGCACGCATTGAGAAATCTGCAACTTTTCAACAAGAAGGGAAAAGGCAATGTTAAAATGTGCAGCCTTAAGCATGAGGATGAATCAGTCACCCATTCACCAAGGATGAATCTAGTCTCCATTTCACCCTAGTGCATGATGGACTGATGCCAGTTCAGTGATCGGAGGGGAGAGCTAGCAGGCAAGATGAAAGCTCTTGATATTTTTTTTTTGCACCAATATAAAAGGAACAGTGGCTCAGTAGTACAGGACTATTTAGCTTTTATTTATTTATGGAGTACTACCAGTAGTAATAAATGTTATTTAGCAACATGAATGAGGCAATTCCCATTGAAGAACTGCTCATTTACGAGGGAGACCCATTTGACTTACTGTATTCCTGGTTACTGAGAAAGGAAAACAGTGTGCAATATATACTTATGAAACTAAAAAAAATAACATAGAAACACTCATATAACATTTAAATCCAACACTATATAAAATATGCACATAATAAGAGGCATGGTTATGTGGTACGTCCGCACCTTCTATAAAGAGGTTGCAGAAATGCAGTATGTTGGGTAGCATATAAGGTTAACCAATTCCAGAGATCACGCAGCAAACTTGTGGTAATATACAGTAGCTTGTTGTACAAACCAGTTTTTTTGGTTTTCTAACAGAACATGTTATATACCTTCAGACTTTTAGGAACTGTGTTCCAAGTTTGGAGAGCTACGTAATACATGGAAAATTATCCTATCCTAAAATTCGATTTTCTTTGGGGCACTTCAAACTAAATACAGTTTGCTAATCTCAGCCCATGCCTCAAAATACTTATAGAAACAGTATAATGTATATAATCAAGGACTTTCTTTTTTGAGACGTTTGAACACTAGTTCAAGTAATATGAAGTTGTCTTCTCAAGTCTAAATGTAGCCAGTTCAACTTTCTGTATGAGAGGCAGTGGTGAGTATGCCATTGGACATTGAGCACAAACCTGGCAAAGTGGTTATACCCAACGTGCAACTTATTTATGTAACAAACCGCTCCTAATAGTAGGGGAAGGAGGTTGTTACCATATGTAGCCAGCAGGGGAATGTTACCCTGACATCATCCTCTGTGGGTGAAGCTGATGTGGGAGAAGCTACAGTGAGTATATAGATAGGATGCACTCAAGGGAAGGGGAATGTTGCCTTGATATCATCCTCTGTGAGTGAAGCTGATGTGGGAGGCACTACAGTGAGTATATAGATAGGGTGCACTCAAAGGAATGGGAATGGTGCCCTGACATCATCCTCTGTGGGTGAAGCTGATGTGGGTGGAGCTACAGTGAGTATATAGATAGGGGGCACTCAAGGGAAGGGAAATGGTGCCCTGACATCATCCTCTGTAGGTGAAGCTGATGTGGGTGGAGCTACAGTGAGTATATAGATAGGGGGCACTCAAGGGAAGGGAAATGGTGCCCTGACATCATCCTCTGTAGGTGAAGCTGATGTGGGTGGAGCTACAGGGAGTATATAGATAGGGTGCACACCAGGGTAGGGGAAAGGTGCCCTGACATCATCCTCTGTGGGTGAAGCTGATGTGGGAGGAGTTACAGTGAGTATATAGATAGGGTGCACTCAAGGGAAGGGGAATGGTGCCCTGATATAACCCTCTGTGGATGAAGTTGATGTGGGACGAGCTACAGTGAGTATATAGACAGGGTGCACTCAAGGGAAGGGGAATGATGCCCTAGCATCATACTCTGTGGGTGAAGCTGATGTGGGTGGAGCTACAGGAAGTATATAGATAGGGTGCATTCAAGGGCAGGGGAATGGTGCCTTGACATCATCATCTGTGGGTGAAGCTGGTGTCAGAGGAGCTACATTGAGTATATAGATAGGGTGCACACCAGGGCAGGGGAAAGGTTCCCGGACATCATCCTCTGTGGGTGAAGCCAATGTGGGAGGAGATACAGTGAGTATATAGATAGGGTGCACTCAAGGGAATGGGAATGGTGCCCTGACATTATCCTCTGTGGGCGTGGCTGATGTGGGAATAGTTACAGTGAGTATATAGAAAGGGTGCACTCAAGGGAAGGGGAACGGTGCCCTGGCATCATCCTCTATGGGTGAAGTTGATATGGGAGGAGCTAATGTATATATAGACAGGGTGCACTCAAGGGAATGGGAATGGTGCCCTGACATCATCCTCTGTGGGCGTGGCTGATGTGGGAATAGTTACAGTGAGTATATAGACAGGGTGCACTCAAGGGAAGGGGAATGGTGCCCTGACATCATCCTCTGTGGGTGAAGCTGATGTGGGCAGAGCTACAGTGAGTATATAGATAGGGTGCATTCAAGGAAATGGGAATGGTGCCCTGACATCATCCTCTGTGGGTGAAGCTGATGTGGGGGGAGCCAGAGTGAGTATATAGATAGGGTGCATTCAAGGGAAGGGGAATGGTGCCCTGACATCATCCTCTGTAGGTGAAGCTGGTGTCAGAGGAGCTACTGTGAGTATATAGATAGGGTGCATACCAGGGCAGGGGAAAGGTTCCCGGACATCATCCTCTGTGGGTGAAGCTGATGTGGGTGGAGCTACAGGGAGTATATAGATAGGGTGCATTCAAGGGAAGGGGATGGTGCCCGGACATCATCCTCTGTGGGTGCAGCTGATGTGAGAATAGATACAGTGAGTATATAGATAGGGTGCACTCAAGGGAAGGGGAATGGTGCCCTGACATCATCCTCTGTGTGGGTGAAGCTGATGTGGGAGGAGCTGAAAGGAGTATATACATGAGGTGCCCTCAAGGTGCCAGCATTCCTGAGGTTCTTTGTTCTTGGGGCTAGCAGTTGTTCCTCTTGTGGGGGTGAAGAAGTAGCTAGGTGCAGTGGTCCAGATAATTTTTAAGACTCAGAAGTATTTACTACTACCATCTTACACCTGGTAGTATTTTCATCCAAATGGTAGTACTGTTATCCACTGACCCATCTCGCACCCCCCACATCCAAACCAAGTCTCAATCCCACTGGATGCCTGCAGTCTCTGTCTAATACTGCTGTGTAGTCATACTGTGACCTTATTTTTAACACTGTCATGTTGCAACAGTCCTAAGTAGCCAGTGAGCAGGTCCTGTCCCCTCCCCTACGGGTTCCTGTGTAGTGCCATGGCTGCTAGCATCTCATGGTACTGCCAACTTTGTACATGTGTACCACATATTGTAAATTTTCAGGATGTCGAAAAAACCTTCCTAAATCAGAAAGTGGGAGTATTTCAGTCAAAAATGGTAGTAAAATAATCCTTGACTCCCCTTAACTGTTCCAATGGCTAGGTGCCAGAGTGCCAGTAAAGAGCGGATACTCCAAGTGTTCTCTTTGGCTATCTACCCTGGGGTGCAGGCAAGGGATCAACTGGGACATTCAAGGTATGGGTGCCAGCTGAAAGGGATAACCAGGCATCGCCATCAAGGTACTGAGGAGTCAGGGATACTCCTGCATGCCAGGCTGAGGTAGGTACACACCATGCCCACAAATAGGCTGAAGTACTTAGGCAAGGTGCACAGGAGGCCCTCAATGTGTACTCTTACCTGGAAGTCTGATCCTGAGAGTGGCAGGAGGTCCTGGACACCTCACCTCAACTAAAGATTTGTTTCCTGTATAAAGTTTTACTACTACTACTATTACTCCATGGTAATGGCAAGGCAAGACATTGGAGTAACACAAAGTGGGACCCTGGAGGATAACAGGGAGGGACCTCAGGTACCCAGGATGTGTCCCATATCACTTGGACTGGCGGGTGAGGATCTGGAGTTTGCCACAGTTTGGGAGTTTAGAGGGATCACTGAGAAGGTGTGGGAATCCTAAGAGCTGTCTCCTCAAGGCACATTTCCCAAGGAGTTTCAGGCTTGAGACAGGTTCCCCTGAGGTTCATTATGGCCATCGTAATGGACGGGGAGCACTAAGACCTGTGCCCTGGTACAATCGAGAACCCTAGAAACAGGTAAAGTAGGTAGTGCATACAGAAAGCAAAAGTCAGGTAAAAGACTCCTCTCTATAACTTATGTGTTGAGAGCAAACTCCCCAAACAATGGTAGGGGCTCCTAAGACCTGTGTTACTAGAATGCCACCCTCGTAGAGTGGGTCACAGTGTTACCTTTGTATGCAACACAAGAGGGATGTGGTTGATGCCCAGGAGATCTAGAGATCTGGTGAGAGAAGTACCAATAAAATTCCTTAGGCTGAGAGTCTATTCTGATACCACTGGTGCCTTGCCAGCATGCCACATTCTGTAACATGTAATGGGTCATGCATGTAGGTCGCTCAAGTAGAAGAAAGAGCAGGGAAGCCAGGCTTTAACACTGAAGGGGATAGGATGGGGAATTCACGGACATCCTGTTACTCAAGAAGTACAGAGAGACTGCACAAAGTCACCTTGCATACTGAACCAAAAAGAATAGAGAGTGTCAGAGACCCTGCCCTGAGGGGAGAACTGCTGGGGGCAAAGAATGAATAGAATGCACCACAACAGGCAGCTGCTATACAGCTAGCATGCCATATAGTCAGACACTGGGTGAAATGGCTACCTAGGAAAACTGAATTACCATAATGGATTGTGTTGGAGCTGAAGAATAGGAGTCTACTGGTCCATGACTACTTATTGTGCAAATTAAGTTTAGCTTGAAGCCCTCCAGTAAAGTTAACTTATTGAAATCCGATGGTCCAGAGTATTTTGCTCCACTATCTAAGGTGTAAGAATTACAACATGAAGATTCAGTTGTAAGAAAAAATTACTCACCTTAGTGATGTTGTTTCTTCTAATGGAGTCTTGCTATATTATGACATATGCAGTGAGTCCCAACCTTCGAACTGCTCCGGAGGTGAAAGAGTTAACTTTCCATACCAGGCATGGAACGCAGAGCTCGAGCTCGATTGAAACTCTGTCTGTTGTTCTTCAAACTCAAACCATCAGATCTTTATGAGCTAAAACTCACTGAGGTCCTGTGTGGAAGCTGTAAACCTACACTAGCCAACTGGCTACTAAACATAAAAACACATTTTTTGGTCCCAAAAACAAAGACTCAAGTCAGGAGACCCAAAAAATAAAACACAACACCAAATCACCCCAAAGAAAGAGGGGTGAAAACAACAAGGTGGGCATCTACTAAGTGCCAACACTGCACTGCCCACCCACATCCCAAAAACAGAAGTTCTGAGAGGGGCAGGCGGGGAGGTCATAATATAGCAAGACTCCATTAGAAGAAACAACATTACTAAGGTGAGTAATTTTTTCTTCAAACAACATGAAGTCTTGCTATATTATGACATATGCAGACTATACAACAGTACCTCCATGGAGGAGGGACAGAACCTACTTAGGAAATAGGCTCTGAAGCACAGCTGTGCCAAACCGAGCATCACTCCTAGCCTGGATGTCCAGGGAGTAATGCTTGGTAAAAGCGTGAACTGTTTTCCAGGTAGCTGCTTGACATATCTCTAGAATAGGGATGTCCCTGGCAGCAGCCAGGGAAGCAGCTGTACCTCTGGTAGAGTGAGCCCTCAGGCCTGAGGGAGGAACCTTACCCAGCTTTTCATAACAGAATTGGATACAAGAGACAATCCACCTAGCAATGGATCTTTTAGTGGCAGGTTTCCTTTATCAACCTCACCATAAGTGAGGAACAGTTGGAGGAGTCAAATCCTGTGACCCTTAGTGCAGCTCTATGTAGTAACTAAGGGCTCTCTTTACATCTAGCTGTGCAGCCTCCTCTCCGAGGAGGAATGGTCAGTGAAGTACACTGGAAGAGATACAGATTGATTAAGGTGGAAATCTGAAACCACCTTAGGCAAGAACTTCCTGTTAGTCCTGAGGACCACCTTATCTCTATGAAAGGAGATAAAATCAGGCTCCACTGACAAAGCTTGTAATTCACTTATGCATCTGGCAGAAGTGATGGCTAACAGAAACACAGTCTTCCAAGTCAAGAACTTCAGCTCTGCTGAAGACAAAGGCTCAAAGGGGGGTTGCATAAGCTGAGCAATGCAAACATTAAGATCCCAGGCAGGGGCAGGGGCCCTGAATGGAGGGTTCGTGTGAAGCAATCCCTTAAAAAACTTGGAGAATACAGGATGAGCTGAAAGAGAAGAGGGTTTACCTGCTGAAATAAAAGCAGACACAGCTGCCAAATGTACTTCTAGGGTAGCTGGTCTCAGCCCCAAGGTATTTAAATGAACCATATAATCCAGGACTGTGGGCAAATCATCAGATTCTGGGGAAATATGCTTCCCAGAGCACCATATGGAAAACCTCTTCCATTTGGAATTATAGGTAGCACTGGTGGAAGGCTTTCTAGAAGCCTTTAGTATATCCATTACACCTTGGGAGAGGTGTAGATCAGCAAACTCTAACTCTTCAAGAGCCAGGCCTTGAGATTGAGAGATTTGAGGTTCGGGTACCAAACCCTACCCTGAGCACAGGTTAACAGGTTGTGATTCCTGGGAAGACACAGGGAAGATGGACTGCTAAGGACAGTAGGGTGGATACCAGGGTTGTCTGGCCCAATCTGGAGCAATCAGGATCATCTTGCAGGATTGAGATCTGATTTTGACTAACACTTTGAACAGGAGAGGAGGGGAAGCATGGAAACTTCCTTCCCAATTGAGAACTAAGGCATCCAGAGGACTGAGCCCAACACTGGGAGCCTGCAGCAAAAAAGGGAAGTTGGTGATTGTCTGGGGCTGCAAAAAGATCTATCTGCGGGGTGCCCCATCTGGCAAATATCACCTCCAGGACCAGGGGGTCCAGTGACCATTCGTGATTGCCCTGGGAAATCCTGCTGAGAGCATCTGCTAGGACATTGTCCTTGCCTGGGAGGTGAACTGCCGTAAGGGAGGTGTTCAGGGAGTAAGCCAGAGACCACAACTTCATTGCTTCGGTGCACAAGGCCGTAGACCGAGTGCCCCCTTGTTTGTTGATGTACCACATTGTGGTGGTGTTGTCTGTTCTGACTTGTACAGCTTTGTTCTGAACAGATTTGGAAAAAGCTTGAAGTGCTAGAAAAACTGCTCTGAGTTCCAACAGATTAATGTGGAGCAGAGATTCCTGAGGGGACCACAATCCCTGGGTGGTGAGGTCGCCCATGTGAGCTCCCCACCCCAAGAGGGATGCATCTGTAGTAAGGATTAAGGAGTGAGACTGAGTGACAAAGGGAACCCCTTGTCTCAAATTGCTCTGATCCTGCCACCACTGTAGGGCCTGGATCGGGATTCGAGTTACTGGGATCAATTTGGTTAGAGGGTCTTTCTTTTGAGACCAAAAGGCTCTCAAATGGAACTGTATGTCCCTCATCTGAAATATTGCTCCCTACACTACTGCTGTAGAAGCAGCTATATGCCCCAGGAGCTGTAGAAAATGCCTTGCTGGTCGAGAGACCTGCAGGGTGAAGGAGGAGGCCAGAGAGAGACCAGGGTCCTTGCCCTGTCCAAAGGAAGGAAGGCTCTGGCTTCCTCTGTGTTCAGCTCTGCATCTATGAAGGTGAGGAGCTGGACAGGTTCTAGAACTGACTTTGAAAGATTCAGAAGGAAACCTAGAGAGGTGAGCAGTTGTTGAGTTATCTGTAGATGTAGCTTGACTTGGTCTGGAGACTGGTCTACTATGAGCCAGTCGTCCAGGTAAGGGAAGATGGCAATCTTTTGCCTTCTTAGGGCAGCAACTGCTACTGCCAGGCATTTTGTGAATACCCTTGGAGCAGAGGTGAGGTCAAAGGGCATTGCTCTGAACTGGTAATGGCCTGAGGGCAGCTTGAACCTGAGGTACTTTCGATGGGAGCTTCTGATGAGAATATGGAAGTAGGCATCCTTGAGGTCTAGGGACGCTAGCCAGTCCCCTGGCCTTAGAGAGGGTAGAATAATTCCCAGAGTCACCATTTTGAATTTTGGTTTTAAAAGGTGCTTGTTTAAATATCTGAGATCCAGGATGGGCCACCATTCTCCTGTCTTTTTTGGGGTAAGGAAGTACCTGGAGTACAACCCTTTGCCCTGGTGTAGGGGTGGAACCCTTTCCACAGCTCTGAGAGCCAGGAGGGAAGAGACCTCTGCCTCTAGGGCAAGTGCCTCTGGTGGATTTGCAGGTGGAAAGGATCTGGTTCTCATCTTTGGAAATTTTTTGAAGCTGAGAACCAGTCCCTGGCTTTCTACTTCCAGGACCCATTTGTCTGATGTCAGAGACTCCCAGTCCTGGACAAAGTAAGCCAGCCTGCCCCATACAGGTAGCTGAGAATCGGCCCTGGCAACCCCATCAGGGTGCCTGCTTGGCAGAGGCTTTGGGCTGAGGGGTGGAAGCAGGCCTGCTTGTACCCCGTCTGCCTCTCCCTCTAAAGAACCCCCTCTGGGCATCGGCAGAAGAGGAGGCCTGGGCTTGGTAAAAAGGCCTGTGAAAAGGCCTGGCCCTACCCCTGGAAAGCTGCCTTTGAGGAGTGGCCTGCCTTTCTTTGGCCTGTGCACTCCTATAGGTGGTCCTATACTCATCCATTTTCTTCATGTAATTCTCTGTCTGCTCCCCAAACAGAGAATTACCCACAACAGGAAAATCCATGGCCTTAGTCTGGGTATCCTGTGACAGGCTAGTGCATCTATGCCAAGCCATTCTGCGAAGTGCCACAGATGTAGCCATGACTCTTGATGACACATCATTAGAGTCCACTGCAGCATGAAATTGCACCTTGGATGCCTCAATACCATCAGCAGCCACCTGCTCAAGCTCCTTGGCAAGCTGGCCAGGGACCTGTTTTGCTAGAGCCAAAACAGCATCCCATCTGGATTTCTGATATCTAGCAACATAAGCCATATAATTTTCCTGTCTGAGTCCCAAGGATGTTGCCATGTACTGTTTCTTTGCCATGGCATCAATCCTCCTGGAGTCCTTGTTAGGGGTGTGAAGCCAAGGGAATATTTGCCTTGTCACAGGCTGCAGTCTGCACTATCCCAACATGGCTGCATTGTTGTGTAAGGAACTCCATATCCGAGCCTGACAATGTGTACCTCTTGTCCATTCTCTTATCGACAGAAGGTATAGTGTGAGGAGTTTTTAATATTTTTACTGTCTGTTTCCGAAAGGATTTATGTAAGGGAATAGACAGCCTCCTTGACTCTGGGATATCCATCATTTCCACATAGTCAGGCTCCTCTTGATCATCCAACGCTTCCTCCATAGGGAGCTGGAGGGTTTCAGCCACTTTCTTATAAAACATAAAATGAGAAGGGGACTCAGAAAGCCTGGGGGGGGGGGAGATACACCTGAAGGTCTGTCTGGGGAGATGTCAATGGGCACATCCAGACTTTCAAATCCAAATTCACTCTCCTCATATTCCTCTTCCCCCTCCTCCAGTTCATAATATTCCTCTACCTCATAGGCTTGAACCGGTGGAACCGGCCAAACCGGATGCTTACCTGATGGTGCCAGTTCGGTCGGAACCGGGGAAAGCGACTGGACAATTTTAATTGCTTTGGCTATTTCTTCAGCGGTTGGAGAGGAAAGTTTTGGCTCCACACCAGCTGATTTCCTAGTCCTTTTTGCTGGGACCGACTCCTTGGAGTCGGATCTCCTTTTGCCTGAGGAAGTCTCCCCTGGTCAGAGGGCACTCCCTCCGGTTCGGTTGAAACCGAACCGGGCTGGCCATCCGGTTCAGCGGACTTTTTGGCCTCCCTTTCCTGGGAGTACCAACTCTCTTTCCAGGGTAGCTGCAGGAAAATTTTTACAAATCTGGCAGTCTGCATTGAGGTGGTCAAACCCCAGACAATAAACACAGGTGGTGTGGGGGTCAGCCTTGGCAAAGGCTTCCCCACACACACTGCAGTGTTGAAACTCAGTGGGCCCAGTTTTTCTTTTGGGTTTCTCAGACATAGTGCCAGTCCTAACCAAACTTGCCCGTTTATGGCAATCCGCCAAGCAAGACCCTCTTATCGGTTCCCAACCGTGTCACGAGTCGTGGAAAAAAACATAAGAAATTCTGTTTTTTTTAGAACCGATAAGAACCGGTAACCACACTCTAAATGACAGATTAATATATTTTAAAATAACCTGATCGCTTCAAACCGAACCGATAACCGTTTACAAGTTCCACACAGAATAGAAATGAATGTAAAACCTATCTAGTACTCACAAATACCACAGACAGAGTCTGAACCGACGGGTTGCGGTTTAATTTTGGTCGAAAACGGAGAAAAAAAATACTTTAACCGACAAAATGAACCGAGCAGAAGGAGAAATCTCCGGCGCGACTGTTCAGTGAGGCGGAGTAAAGAATCTGACGGTTTGAGTTTGAAGAACAACAGACAGAGTTTCAACCGAGCTCCTGCTCTGCGTTCCATGCCTGGCACGGAAAGTTAACTCTTTCACCTCCGGAGTAGTTCGAAGGTTGGGACTCACTGCATATGTCATAATATAGCAAGACTTCATGTTTGAATTCAACTCCTGGGTAATCCCAAACTTCACTTTACCTTCACCATAAATATCAAAGTTTCATGGCTGGCTTCTGACAGTGGAGAATTAGCTGGTCCAAGGAGAGTGGAATACTTTTCATTATAAGCAAACGTGATGGCAGTAAACAAACAAAAGCAGATGCCTGGGAGGTCAGGAAAGCTGATTAGCCTCATAAATTATACTTTCCCTTCCAGCCCCTCTGCAACAGATTCATAGACATAGATTTATAGACATGTGACAGCAGAAAAGTAGGAAATGACGGGGGGAGGAGGATCAAGCATCCCAGAGGGCACTCTCAGGGCAGCTACCTCCGATGGCATACCACCACCCCTGGGTGTTACCGTACACACTGCCAGTGTCCCAGGTTAGAGAACACACCTCTGTAGGCAGGGACTGGCATGGGGAGGAGGATCAAGCATCCCAGAGGGCACTCGCAGGGCAGCTATTTCCATTACTATACTACCACCTCTGGGTGTTAATGCACACTCTGGCAGTGACCCAGGTTAAAGAACATGACTCTATAGGCAGGAAATGGCTGGGAAAGGATCACACATCACAGGATGATCTCAGGACAGCTACCTCCGCTGGTATACTACCACCTCTAGGAATTACTGCACACAATGCCAGTATCCTGGGATAGGGAACATGCCTCTGTAGGCAGGAAATGGCCAGGGGAAGAGGATCACACATCACAGGATGCTCTCAGGGCAGCTTCCTCCACTGGTGTACTATCACCTCTAGGCGACCACAGCTGGCAGTGAATTTGGAGCAGCTTAGGCGGGGACTTTGGCTAGTGCCAGGCTACACACTTTTGCATCCCAAAGGAAAGGAATGAAGTCAACTGAAAACCCCAGCCAGTAGCAGGATGATGACCTAGCCTCTCACAGGCCCCACACCAGTTACATGGACCTCCTCCGAGCTGGATCCCGAGTTGTGGTGGAAGTTGGGGAGCTCCACTACCCCAGCCAGTAGCAGGATGATGTGACCCAGCCTCCCACAGGCCCCATGCCAGTGACACGGACCTCCTCCGAGCTGGATCCCAAGTTGTGATGGGAGTTGGGGAGCTCTACTACCCCAGCCAGTAGCAGGATGATGACCCAGCCTCTCACAGGCCCCATACCAGTTACATGGACCTCCTCCTCCGAGCTGGATCCCGAGTTGTGGTGGGAGTTGGGGAGCTCCACTACCCCAGCCAGTAGCAGGATGATGTGACCCAGCCTCCCACAGGCCCCGCACCAGTGACATGGACCTCCTCCACGCTGGATCCCAAGTTTTGATGGGAGTTGGGGAGCTCTACTACCCCAGCCAGAAACAAGATGATGTTACCCAGTCTCTCATAGGCCCTGCACCAGTGACATGGATCACCTCCGAGCTGGATCCCAAATTGTGGTGGGAGTTGGGGAGCTTTACTACCTCAGCCAGTAGCAAGATGATGTGACCCAGCTTCCCACAGACCCCGCACCAGTGACATGGACCTCATCTGAGCTGGATCCCAAATTGTGGTGGGAGTTGGGGAGCGCCACTACCCCAGCCAGTAGCAGGATGATGACCCAGCCTCTCATAGACCCTGCACCAGTGACATGGATTCCTCCGAGCTGGATCCCGAGTTGAGACGGGAGTCGGGAAGCTCTACTACCCCAGCCAGTAGCAGGATGATGTGACCCAGCTCCCACAGGCCCCACACCAGTGACATGGACCTCCTCTAAGCTAGATCCTGAGTTGTGTTGGTAGTTGGGGAGATCTGCTACCCCAGCCAATAGCAAGATGATGACCCAGCCTCCCATAGGCTCTGCACCAGTGACATGGACCTCCTCTAAGCTGGACCCTGAGTTGTGATGGGAGTTGGGGAGCTTCACCACCCCAGCCAGTAGAAGGATGATGACCCAGTCTCCCACAGGCCCCGCACTAGGGACACAGACCTCCTTCAAGCTAGATCCTGAATTGAAGCGTGAGTTGAGGAGCTCCACTACCCAGCCAGTAGCAGGATGATGTGGCCCAGCCTCCCACATGCCCTGCACCAGTGACATGGACCTCCTCTGAGCTGGATCCCGAGTTATTGTGGGAGTTGGGGAACTCCACTACCCCAGCCTGTAGCAGGATGATGACCCAGCCTCCCACAGGCCCTGCACCTGGGACATGGACCTCCTCTGAGCTAGATCCCAAGTTGTAGTGGGAGTTGGGGAGCTCCACTACCCCTACCACAGGAGGCAAGCCTTGTGGGAAGGAATACTGGTAAGACTGCAAGAAGTTTGGTAATGTTGTAACCCGGACACCATGTAACAGCGGGCTACTACCCCTGCCTGATGACTACAATACAGGTTGAGGGGCCTGGGCTCTGTTCTGATCGTAAATGGTGGTCTTCCCAAAACTGAAATAAGTAACAGTGTGGTGCCTGCACCCAAAGTAGGTATAGTGGTCCAGATATTTGAGGGGTACAACCCCCCTGGGATGGTGTACCTACCCACCTCCACTTCCAATCATCCCACACATGGCTTACCAACTTAAACTGCAGTATTTTACTACTCATGCAATTATTGGCTATGGCTAATAACATGCTCGCAGACAGTTTTAACCAATAACAATGAAAATTTAATTAATGAGGGGAAGGGAATGGGAATGCAGAAATAAATGGCAGTTGGCAAATTTGGTAGACAACTGAAATCAGAAAGAACATTAACTGTGCCCCCCCCCAACAGCAACAGCACATTCCAATTATCCCACCTCCCCACTGGTACCAGTGCCCCTGACAGTGTATTTGGGCACCCAGGTACAGAACATTGCAGGTACAGAACACTGCTGTGGGTTGGCTGGCATTGGTGCACTTTAAACAAAACTGTAACTTGTCACAAAACTTTAACTCCCCAAGTCAGGGCAGGCCCCATTTTAGTCACGATTCTGTTGCTCAGTACAGAGGGTCTGGCAATGAGTGCAGGTACAGTCTGTCGAGCTGGGAGTCCTCAAGCTGTACAAGTAGAGACAGCTGTCTTGGCTGTGGCAGGGTCTTGCAGCTTGTCACATTCTGTCCAGACCCTCTGCGAATGCAGCTGTTCTAGCTGACACTGCTCTATCATGGCTCTTTGATGTCACCCAGGATACACGAGCACTATACAGTGGCTTCTCAGTCCCCAAGGACCTCTGACCAAGGAGTGACCCCATGGTCTGATGGTCACAAAGGGGTCAACAGCACCCCCAGTACACAGGCACATGCCCGTGGCTCCCTGTTCTCTGATTCACCTCACTTGATAAGGGCTAGCTGGCCTCTTTCCTGGCTTCAAGGCACCTGAACAGGATACCATCTCTGTCGCTTCCCTGGATGTGGTCACTGGCACAGGTGAATCTGATCTCCTCCAGGCTGAGGAGCAAACAACCTCTGGCATGGTGGCCCAGCTTCCAGGATTTTGTGGCTTCTCGGCTCCCAAAGGCAACAGGGGATCAGCTGGGTTTTTCCACTCGGCGGCAGGTCACAGGCCACTATTTCAGTCTCTGGCAGATACAGTCCAGCCCTCTTTGGAGGCTGAGGGCTTCGCTCCTCCAGCACACTGTAGCTCTTCCAGATGAAGACAGGCTTCCACAAGTCTCGCTGCCTTTTGCAGTGGAAGCCATGGTCTGACTTACAAATTGTCTCTCTCACTCACACATGGTCTCCCTCTGCACTGGGAGAGCCTCCACCACCAACTGCCCCGAACTGTAACTGTTCATAGGGTGTCGGGGGAGAAATGCTAGCATCTGATTGGTTACGACAGCTGTCAGTCCATAAAATTAATAAATATTAGGTCCCTTCAAGGTCCAGCTGGCTGTCAGTTTGGGTGCCAAGACAATGGCCTTACTCCTATCTCAGGAACCATAACTGTAGGTCCTTAGGCAGCAGCTCCATGAATACTGATTGGCTAGCTTGAGGGTCAGAGGCAACATAGATGGCTGCAAACAAAACAGTGTATATATAGTCCCAGTTTTAAGTTTCTTTTCCAGCCCAACAAAATAGTTTTAACCACAATCTGTTAGTTGCCCCTCTGCCCCATCATCCAGTGGCAGAGTGGGACATAAAATTCTCTTCCCCTGCCTGTCGCTGCTGCCAAAATACACTGTCCTCAGGAAGCAGGAAGGGCTATTCATTCTTATACAATGGCAGCACACAATCCTTGTCCCTGATTGGTCAGACTGGGACTGGAACCGGGATGTTATCCCAGCATAACATCCCGGTTATAGTCCCACCAGAGTCATGACCGCATTAAAGTTATAAAAAAAATCTATCCGCATATCTGTCCCTGCTGTCGCCGTCACCGCTCCCGCTAATCTCCTGGTGCAAACACAATGAGCGTGTGACACACTGCTTCCGTCAATTTAACATTACTTTCTTCAACTTGTTCTCCCAGCACCATAACAAAAAAGAATTTAGTGTACCAGGAGAAGCAACACAACCAGGAACACCAGGGTACAAGCAAAAAAACCAAAACATTCTGACCCCACACTGACCATTGCGATGTGACACTGTCACAACCGCCGCGCTGTACACTTGCTGACTCACCAAGCCTATCTGTTCTCTCAATATTTTAAAACTACATCCACTATACCTCTCAACTGTGTTTTCATACCTTATCGCTTATTTTTTGCACTCTGATAGGAACCGTCCACGAGTCAAGCACAGCAGGAGCTGGGGAACAAGAAACTACTGACCTGGCCACATGATGGGAAGAAAATGACAGACCTAATATAAAAATCACACAGTTTGTTGCAGGGTTTAAATAATTGATTAGCAGTTTTTTTCTTGGGACAATGCTAACTGTACAAAAAGTATTTATATAGGTTCTCTAGAAGTGTTACGTTTGTTAAACACAATGGGGCAAGTGCTATGCATTTTCACAATATTTTATCACTTTTATGAGCAAAACGCTAATCAGTTTTTGCAGTTAAATAAATCCCTGCGTTGGGACACATAGAATCGTTTTAAAAAAAACGACACAGTTGGTGGCACAGAGAATCATTTAAATTTGAGCTGACAGAGGAGACAACACTCAAATGCTTATAAGGGGACTTGGTAGTGTGAGCCACAGTTACAATACAGCAGCTCCACCTGCTGGACAAAAAGAATAGGCACTATTTCTTTAAAGAGTAAACCTACGCTTTGGAAAAAAAACACTAAAACATATGGTTTCAAACCAACTTTTTCATCTTTTTTCCTTCTCTTTATCTCATAAGCCATTGTATAATAGGAATAATGCCCTCCAGGGTGGGTGTTATGCGATAGCCCAACTACCCGAGGCGGGATGTTATCCCAGCATAACACCCACCCTGTCGGGCATTATTCCTTAATATGGCAGACTCAGCTGCTTTAAAGGGGCAGGCACCCATCTATTATCTAAAAAGTTCAGTCCTGGTTTATCTACCCCTCCCGCCTCTCTCTGGACCCCAATTAGCCTCCCTGGTGTCCAGGCTCATGTAGGGGAACAGTCTGTGGAGCTGCCGCAGTGGCTTTAATTTCTGAGTGCTGTAGTGCTTACAGACGTTCGAGCTGGTCACAGCCTTCTCGCATATTTGAGCAGGCATCCAACTCAAGGGGCTGCACATTGTACTGTGCGGCATTTACAAACTGCACGCTGGGCAGCTTACTTCTACATGCTCCTCCAGTCCTCTACACAGGGCTTGAGCTCACAGGGCTGGCAGGGCCAAACAGGAAGAAACGGGACCCTGTACTGATAGCACTAGCGGGAAGGCGGAGCAGCACACACAGGGAGATGGGCTGGCAGAGGAGTGCCCGAGGCGATTCACGTAAGTTCCACCTGTGTGTGAGGGGAGAGGGTTACAATGGGGCTACCACGATTAACTAAAAGTGAGCATGGACAGTGCAAAAGGGCACTAACAGAGCAAGCCAAAAATCTAAGGTAAATACTTACGTCATCTGCCCATCGGCTACATTTGTATGGGAGGGTTGATAAAATGATGGACTCACAGAAATTCCCTGTTTAGATGTCCTTTAAAGGTCTAAATCATTGGCACGCACACTGACTTTGTATCACTTACAGGGACAGTCTGGACCAGCCAAGTCTATCAGTAAGCCCCCAGTTGCTAGCACGGGGGAGTTACACTCGTATTTATCATCTCAAAATGTACTGGTTTTAACAAGTATTTACTGACTAACTCCGACAGCCTTGGGCACTTTTTATCATCTAATTATGTTTATTTATCCTTTTGTACTACAGTAAATTATTTATGCACACATGCGGGTCACTGCTCAAAAGGAACCCCAGTTTTAATCCTATACATTTAGCAAGAAATAAACAAATCTGTCACAGTGTTTCATTTTTAGTTGTACATGTCTTACAGAATTAGTTTAGTTGCTGCATTGGTCCTTGCAAATGGTTTGATACCTCTATGTTGGTCCGATAAAAGGTAACAAAAAGAAAAACGTGCTTCAGCTTTTGGGTCCACCAAATCCTTATGCATAGCCAACCCAGTGCTTATGGCATAAGCTTCCAAACAAGGATTTGGTTGGTCTCGAAAACTTAAGCACGGTTTTCTTTTTGTTACATTCATGTTGTTCCAATAAAAGGTATCAAACCATTTGCTTCTGGATCTAGTTTTATGTGTTAAACTTTGATATAATTGATTTTTTTGCATACATACATGTAAATACATTTGATTTTAAAGGTTCCCTCCTGAATGTTGAAGATGAAACTCAGTCCTCAGTGGTAACATGAACACAGCCAGACTTTATTCTCTGACCTTGATTCCACATTATATTCCCCTCCCCTGACTTCCTGGTACAACCCAATATCTTCTGTTAACAATACCAGAGGTGGAATATATATTTCAGTATTCCAAAACAGCTAATGCATACAGTTAAAGACACAGCAAGTATTTAAACATAACACGCAGTTCCCTGTATGAGATTCACCATACACTGGCATTTCAAACTGACTCAGTTTAGTTTTGTTTATGTTTCCTTTAGGTTTGTTTACACGGCAGCTTATAGATCCTTACCTCCAACTTCATGGTTCTCTGTTTCAGTCTTCAGCGCCACAAACTACACTGTTCAGTAATATATAACCAGTTACTGTTCTTCAGAGTTTGGGATTAAAAGAACAAATAATTATCTATGAACAGGAAAAACAGGTCCCTCTGTAGCTCCCGTACACTCAGCTTTGTGTTCCTGCCTCTAGTAGCTTTCAAAGGTTAAAGTGCACTTCCTGTCTCCCTCTGTAATGTGTGCCCCTACATCATTCCAAACAACTCATTAATATTCATAGTGTACAGCAGCATGGGAGGAGCAAGAGGAAGGGCTTGCTTAACCTTTAAAGTCACACTGTTAGACTTAAACTGGCAAGAATTATTTTTTTTTTAATTCATCACAGTTCAAAATGAGTGTCAGTAAATGTGCATATCATACTTTTCTCCTAGTATTGCACATTCCTCCTAGCATAAGAACTTGTGGAAATTATTTATAATGTTGTCACTCTAGTCACCGTACAACTGTCTCCTACCTTTGTGACTAATTGCTATTGGAGTACTCTGTATGTGAATCCAATGTCTATTGCTTCTACTATTGTAATTACAGAGCCAAATGTATATCGTGACCTGCTGAGTCATGTGTAATGTAGGTAATGTATGTAATTAACTCTGGGTTGCCCCTGAAAAAGGGACCTCTGATCTCAGTGGATTCACGCGGTTACCAAAATGCAATAAATAAATTGCGGTTTGGTTTGCACCTCCTGTGATTGCTACAATTAATCTTTTAATAGGTCTGCTCTGACCTACCAGTGTTTTTACACAACCTCCTCCCCCCCCCATCCTGCTTTTACTTCATTTTTTCCAACTCTCTACACTTATCTTTTCTTATTTCACCTTTCCCCATTTTTCCCAGCCTCCTCCCCATCTCTCCCCATACACCTCCTCCTTTCCTGCTCCCATTCTCCATTTCAATTCATTCTGAATTCCCCTCCACCTCTCAACTTAACACTTCTACCCCCTCCTCACCCCCTCTACTCCTCTCATCCCCACCTTAATCTCTCTGCCCTACTTCCTCTTTCTCCCTCACCTTGACAACGCCTCCTGTCTGCATTTGTTTCCTCATATGTACAGTTAAATACTGAAAATCCTTACATTAATATGAACATACAAATTTGTTAGAAGAAATAGGCCACCTGGTCTATCAAGTCCACTCGAATGTGCAGCTAGCACCCTCATCTTGCAGCTGACCTGCCCCCTTCCCTTCCCAATTACCCCCCTCTCACCTTGTCCCATCCCCTTTTGAAATTACACAGTGTTACAGGCTACCACTTCCTCTGGCAGAGCACTCCATTCTGCCACAACCTTCTCCGTGAAAAAGTGTCTCCTCATTTCTGTGATAAATCTTCCCCTCCCAGTCTAAGGCCTTGTCCTCTCATGTACCTCCCCCCTCTTTAGCCTGAGTATCCCCTCAGTGCCTGCCTTGTTTATCCCCTTAATGTACTTAAAGGTCTCAATCAAATCTCTCCAATCCCTTATCTCCTCCGAGGAGTTCATGTTCAGCTCTCTCAGCCTCTCCTCGTATGGTCTGTTCTCCAATCCCTGGATCATCCTTGTTGCCCTGCATTGTACCATTTCCAGTAATTTCACATCCTTCTTCAGATATGGACACCAGAATTGCACACAGTACTGCTGACCAGTGCCCTGTAAAGGGCAGGATCACCTCCCTGCTCCTAGAGGAGACCCCTCTCATGATACAGCCCAGCATCCTGTTGGCTTTTGCAGCTGCCCTCCTACAGTACACTGCTCTGTATTGTTCATTTTCCCTGCTACAACCACCCTTAGATCCGTCTCCTCCTTGGTGGAGCCTATCTGTACCCTCCCAGATGGAAGCCCCTCCCTGGGTTCTTTGCTCCAAAGTGCAGGACTTTGCACTTTTTGCACTGAACTCCAACTGCCATGCTTCTGACCACTCCATCAGTTTGGTCAGGTCATCCTGCAACCCCTGCCAACCTGATAAATCATCCACCACTGTCCCCAATTTGGTATCATCAGTGAAGAGACTGATCTTATTCCTGATGTCATACGAGATGTCTGCTACAAATATTCCAAACAGCACTGGCCCCAGTACCAATCCCTGAGGCACCCCGCTCATCACAGCTACTGGGGATGAGAGTTCCCCCTCACCACTACCCTCTGCTGTCTCCCCTGCAGACAATTCTCGATTCATTTAACCATCTTAGTCCCCAGCCCCATGTATCTCAACTTCCCTCCCAACCTCCCATGTGGCACCGAATCAAAGGCCTTACTGAAGTCCAAGTTTATGACATCTACCGCATGACCCTTCTCCAATTCCCTCATGACCCAGTCGTAATAGTCAATTGGTTAGTCTGGCAGGATTTTCTGGAGACAAGCCCATGCTGGTGACTGCTCTGGAGCCCATTATCTTCCATAAAGGTTGCCAGCCTTTCCTTAAGTATTGTCTCCATCAGCTTTTCCACAATGGAAATTAAGCTTACTGGCCTGTAATTACCTGGCTCATCCTTTGGTCCACTTTTATGGATGGGAATCAAGTGGGTCATCCTTCAGTAATGCAGCACGCACCCTGTATCCATGGATGTATTAGACAGTTCCACCAGTGGTCCAGCAAAGATCTTGACCATTTCCCTCAACACCCTGAGGTGTATGCCGTCCGGTCCTGGTGCCTTATCCACCCTCAGAGCCCTTAACCCCTCCAGTACCCTGTCTTTAGTGATCACCCTGTCCGTTACCCCCTCCCCCTTCCCACCCCCTACAATAGATGCCCTCCTTTCTCCCTCATGAATACAGAAAATAAGTACTCATTCAGTGCTTCTGCCTGATTCACCCCTTTCTCTGCCCACTCCTGTCCTTTCTGATCCCAACTATCTGGTCCTTATAGCTCTTTCTCTCTCATATGTATCTGAAGAAGTCCTTTTCCCCATCCCTGATGCCCTGTGCCAGCCTCAATTCCCTGGAAGCCTTAGCTGCTCTGACTCCCCTGGTAACTTCCTTGAACCTTTTCACATACTCCTCCCTATCATCTCCCTTCCCATATTTCTTGTATTTCTTGAACACTGCTTTTTTAGCTCTCACATTTTCTAAGACCCCTCTACTTAACCACCTCAGTTTTTTAGCCCTTTCATTTTTGCACTGCAATCTGGTACATGTCTCAGTAGCCTCCAATATCCTCAATTTGATTTTTTCTCATTTCTGATTCACATCCTAGTGTGGCTGTATTTCTTCCAGATGCCCCCCTTAAGATTTCACCCATCCTACCAAAGTCAGGCTATCTGAAGTCCACCACCGTGGTCCCTGTACCCACTGCTTCTCTGCTCATTTTAAGTGTGAACCACGCCAAGTGGTGGTTACTCCCAGTCAGCCGGTCCTCCACCCAGACCTCCCTTACAGCCTCCCCATTGGCCAAAACTAGATCCAGTGTATTCTCCAACCTAGTTGGCTCAGTGACCATCCGTGTCAGGAAGCAGTCCTGGAAGGCATCTAGGAGTATTTTCTCCCTAGCACTCGAGGTGGCTGGGTACCCCAATCCACTCCTGGTAGACTGAAGTCCCCCACAATCACTGTGTTACATTTCCCACACACCTTCCTAATTTGCTCTGCCAGCTCCCTGTCCAGATCTTCCTTCTTTGTCAGTGGCCTGTATACCACCCCCCATCTGAGAATCCTATTCCTCATGTCCTGGAATTGCACCCGCAAGGCCTCTTTCCTACCCTGATCCCCCTTCCCTTGCACACTTTATCCTTTCCTTACATACATTGCTACTCCTACCCATTTCCCTTTGTCCCTGTCCTTCCTGTAAATCCTATACCCTGGGATCATCAGGTCCCAGTCCTGATACTGGTTGGCCCATGTTTCTGTGATGGCAGCTATGTCCTCCATCCCCTCTGCCAACACAGCCTGTAGTTCTGAGGTTCTGTTACCCAGACTCCTTGCATTCAAGAAGACAACCCTCCAAGATGTTGTCTTACACTCCTTACCCAATTTCCCACCCTTCTCAGCCCCACCCTTCGATCCCTTCCTGCTTCCAACCCAGTGTAGACTCATTTGTCTCCCCTCTCCAGAGATTGTTCTCTTCAGCAACCCACTCACCCCCACCACCAAGTTTAAATGAACCTTTGTTTCTAAGTATTCTTCTAACCTCTGTTTTAGCACCTCTTCCCCTTCTTGCTCAAATGTAGTCTGTCCCCTGCATACAGATCCCTACTGTCCCAGACCCTGTCCCAGCCTCTCACTAATCCATACCCCTTGAATAGACACCAATTTCCCAGCCAACCGTTGAATTCATCTATCCTATCTTTCCGTGCTGTTCTTGCCCTGGGCACTGGGAGTACCTCAGAGAAGGCCACTGAGCTCCCTACTTCCTCACTCAAATTACCCAGTTCCATGAACCTCTCCCTAACCACCTCTGCTGTTTCCCCTGCCAAGTCATTTGTACCCACGTGCACCACCACGTGTGGTTTATGCTTTCCCCTCGTTGTACCCTTGAGAATAGCTTGTACTGCTTTATCTGCTGTTAACTCAGGTACAGACTCTGCCCATATGTGACTATGTCTTTCCCCTTTACTCCCCCATCTGACCCCTTTTAGTATGGAATCACCCAGCACTAGTAGGCACCCCCCTCATTTCTCATCCCTTCCTCAAACTCTTTTTCCTTATGCCTACCCCAAGACTGCACCCTGCCCTGCACATTTGTGTTCCTATCTGTACCCTCAACTCCACCCCATCTGCCACCCCAGTGCTGCCCCTTCCCCTAACACTGTCTGTAACTGACTTGTCCCCCTTCCCACCTGGAGCTCCCTCATCCTCAATACCATCCCTACCCTTTGCCCTGAACCCCCCTATCCTCCACGTCCACCCCCATGGCTGGACCCTTTTTTCACTTAACTGGGATCCGCTCCCCCTCCTCAGAGCTGTGCCTCCTGGGAAACACATAACCTCCCTCTCCCTCCTGATGCTCAATCATATCTCCATACTCCAAACTATTAAGTCCCCCACTAGGAGAAGCTTCCTTCTCCTCTGGGATTCCCTGACCCCATCCCATGTGCTCCCCTCCTGGTGGGTCTGCCCTTCACCCCTGGTCACAACCTTGGGTTCCCTTTCAGGGCTCTCCCTCTCCTTGAGAACATCATATTTGTTCTTTAGTTGTACTGGGTGTGGGGGGGGGGTGCTTGAGGTCCACCTTCTTCAACCTCTCTGAGCCCACCGTAGTCCATCCAGGCCTCTGACTGAGTACCCTCTGTGGCAGTGCTCGGTGGAATGGTGGTCCCTAAGTGGGGGCAAATGTCCCCAGTACTCCTGCCAACTGTACTTAAAGCCTGGCAACTTCCTCCCTCAGCCCAGAGATGTGCCTGCAAATGGGGCAGAACTGCAGTTCCCAGAAAATTCTTCTGAACACCGCTGCTCTGAACCCACTGCACTGCGCCACTCCTCGTGCCATCCTATGTACTCCTTAAGTATGCCTCCAGCCTCTTTTAGTGTTTTTGTTACAGTCTCTCTCCCTTTTACAGAGTTTCTTTGTTTATGACCCTGATATGTTTCCACAGCCCTTGCCCCTTTCTGCTTTGCGCCTCTGTCAAACGTATCCTGTTCCTAATGGAGTGAAATTGACAAGCTCAGGCAATTTAAATGCGCAAATGTCCACTTATGTGATATAATCAGCAGCTCCTCCTCCTTTTGTTTTTATTTGCTCTTTAGCTATCAGCTTGCCCCATAGCAGAGTCTATATGCTTCTCCCAACTAACTAAGCATTTAATAATGTGTATAGGTGGGGGTGGGTGGGCAAAAAATCTCAGAGACAAAATGCCTCCTGGGCATATTCAAACTTACACTCTTACTTCTCTTAGCAGCAAGCAGAATGAACAGTTAAAAAGAGATTCAGACCAGCCACTCCTGCTTGATTGGCTCCTCTATTTCTGGATAAAGAAACCCCTCCCCCAGCAGCCAGCAACAGTTAAACAGTTAAAGAGAGAGAATTATGCTAACCTTCCTCTAGGCAAAGAATCCCCTCCCCATTTGCTGTTAGTTTATTACATCTGACCAGGCATACATTGTACAATGCCAGTATATAGCTGCTTGTGTTGCTTCACTGTAATTTTTTGTTTGCTCATTTTGTGTATGATCTCTTCTCTCGTCTTTTTGTGATTAATTTTACTTTTACCTTGTCTTTTGTATCTTGACATGGATCCTGTGTAAAAGAGCTCTTAGTTCAAAAGTGTCGATCTGAGATTCTAATAAACAGATAAATAATATGTTGAGTTTCCCTGAAAAGAACATTTCCTTGGGTCAAAACGATGCCTTTGCTGCAAGAGAACCACCCATGATGCTCAGTGCATTTGAGATCATCTACAGTATGCACACCAGCACAATCACACTGTGAGTGATCATGCATTCCATTTGCCTTTCTCTTTGGACTCACAAAGATGTGCACTGCCTTTCTAGTTCCACCTGCTGTTGCTGTTCAGTTTTGAAATATACTGTACAACCATAGACAATGATGGCAGAAGAAGACCCGTGGTCCATCCAGTCTGCCTGAGTTCCCTATTTAGCCTTGGAACCTACTGTCACTCCAGGGTTCAAGCCCTTCCCAGCCTCCCCCCCCATTCTCCCACTTTCTGTCACCCTGAGCAAGCACTCCACCCCTTCATTCTGTCCCAAGCATGCTGGAAACCAACAACAGTTTTTACACCTACCATTTTGACTGGTAGACTGTTCCATGACTCCACTGCCCTTTTGTAAAATGATACTTCCTCATGTCCCTCCTGAACCTCCCTTTTGCTAGCTCTCATTCATGTCCAGGTAGCCACAAGCTAATATTCAAGCCAAATAGTTCACACCCCCAGTTCACTTTGTTAAATAAGCAATAATCCACAGCAGGGTTTGTGGTTATTGGAGATTAATCAACACTCTGTGTGCATTGTGAGGTACAAGACCACATGCCAAGTGTCTTCTCTGAGCCTGGGGTATTAATTAAGTAAGCAATAATACCCAACAAGGTGGGCAGTATTGTGCTATACCAGACCACTCAGGGGTGTAATGAGGGCCTTCTAGCTCATGGAAGGTCCAGCATAGCACAATACCACCCACCCTGTAGGGTATTATTGTGCTTAGAAAATGGGCAACTGTATTATATTTGTTTGCAAAAAAAAAATTGTTTATCTGTTGAAACTCTTTTTGTTTGATTTCATTTGTAAGAAAATAGTTCCTCTGCCTACATTAGAATGCTGTGCTGTTTAGGACTTTGTCCTATTGGAGCTGCCTGTCATGGTTGCCCCCCCCCCAACAAACACACACACACTCACACACACAAGGCTTAAAGTTGCTAGCTTGGTAAAGTATTAGGTTATCTACAAAATGGCAAAATGAGAAAATGGGGACATGAGTTGAGAGGCAGAGGCAGAGCAGTTTCTTTAAAAGTGCTAGTGTGTATTGCAAAAAAACTAACTATGGAGCAAACGATCACAAAACCTTTCATGCTTTTTAACATTACAGTGGCTGATTGCTGGTAAGTTTGTTCAGAACTCTGAAGTGAAAGTTTTTGTGGAGGTGGTGGGGTGTAACAAGGCTTTTTTGATGGCAAGCAGCACGGGTGCGTAGCATTTATGAGTTCAGCTGCTACTGAGAGCCACGCGCTGCCCTTTTAGAGACCATCATCAGGAGCCGGTTAGGTAAAGCCAATCGGACTGACAAGTTCTTGTATCTTTTATTTTAAAAATATGTGGCTGCTGTTTTAGTCATTTACTTAAATAAAAATGGGGACAGTGAGAGGATCTCAGATCTAGAAGTGGGTTGCCATCTGGGAACAAGTGACCATCAAACAGTTTGGTTCACGTTAAACTCAGCTACAGAGTCAAGCCATACAAAAGTGAGGGTACTGGACATCAGGAGGGCTGACTTTGGCAATATGGAGAGTGCCTCAGAAAAGCACTAGCAAACAGGCTAGAAGGAGGGGTGGTGCAACAATGGGGAATCATCAAAACTGGCATCACAGAGGCAACAAGCCTTTGTGTGAAGCAAATAAAACAAAATCAAACGAAAGAAAAAGCCTACTATGTTTCTCAAAAGAGGTGGCTGGGAAAGTCAGGGAGAAAAGATAGCATTCCAGAAGTATAAGGAAACACAGAAGAAGCAGGACAGAGAACTGTTCCAGTTAAGGCAGAAGGAAGCAGGAGGGAAGTCAGAATAGCAGAGGCCCAAACTGAGGAAAAGATAGCCAACTCGGTTAAGAAGGGGATAAAACCTTTATAGGTACATCAGCGAATGAGAAAGACAAAGGAGGATAGTGAGGCTGAATAGAATGAACGGCAGGTGGGCAGAGGGGACAGTGAAAAGCAGGATACTGAATGAATATTTCTGCTTAGCATTCACAAAAGAGGAGGGAAGTGCCTAATCCAATTAACAGAAGCACTCTTGATAGGGGGGTTGATCCCAGTCCTTTCACAGAAGAAAGGGTTCTGCAAGAACTCCTAAAACTGAAGGTGGACAAAGCAATGGGGCCTGATGGACTTCACCCCAGAATTCTAAAAGAATTAAAGGGGGAACTAGTGAAACCACTGGCTACCCTTTTTAATAAATCATGGGAGGATGGTGTGGTAACCTAGGACTGGAGGAAGGCGGACCAAGACAGAGGCAGGAAACTTCAAACCTGTCAGTTTGACCTCTGTGGTAGGGAAAGTGATGGAGTCACTTCTGAAGGAAAGAACTGTTGAGTACCTAGAGGCCAGTGGGGCACAGGACTCAAGGCAGCATGGGTTCACAGTGGAAAGGTCATGTCAGATGAATCTAATAGATTTTTTTGACTGGGTGACCAAAGTAGTAGACCAGGGAGAGGCTGTGGACATGGCCTTCCTAGAATTTAGCAAGGCATTTGACACAGTCCCACACAAAAGATTAATAGTCAAATTAACCAGCCTGGGAGTGGGTCCCAGGGTGGTAGCCTGGATGAAATATTGGCTGGACAACAGGGCACAAAAGATAATTGTAAATGGAGTCCACTCTGAAGAAAGAGGGGTTACTAGTGGGGTACCGCAGGGTTCAGTGCTCGGTCCAGTCCTTTTTAATGTCTTTATAAGTGACATTGCAGAGGGACTGGAAGGAAAAGTATGCCTCTTTGCAGATGACACAAAGATCTGCAACTGGGTTGATACACAAGGAGGCGTGGAAAGGATGAAAAGGGACTTGCCAAGGTTGGAGGAATGGTCAGAAGTATGGCAGCTAGGATTCAATGCAAAGAAGTGCAAAATAATGCACCTGGGAAACAAGAACCCAGAGGAAGAATACACAATGGGGGGTAGTAACAACAACAAAAAAGGAAAGGGACCTGGGGGTAATCATATCAGATGTACTTAAGGTTAGCAAGCAATGTGAGAAGGCAGTAGGGAGGGCTGGGGGTATACTGGGATGCATAGGGAGAGGCATCACCAGCAGAAAACAGGAAGTTGTTATTCCGCTGTACAGACAGTTGGTGAGACCCCATCTGGAGTACTACATCCAGTTCTGGAGACCCCATCTCTGCAAGGACATAGACAGGATAGAGGCAGTCCAGAGGAGGGCAACTAAAATGGTGCAGTGTCTGCAAGAAAAGCTGTACGAGGAGAGACTTAAGGAGTTTAATATGTATACCCTTGAGGAAAGAAGGGAGGGGGGACATGATAGAAACTTTTAAGTACCTCAGTGGAATCAACAACGTCCAAGAGGGTAGCATCTTTCAGAAAAAGAGACGTGCAAGAACAAGGGAACACAATTTAAAGATAGAGGGGGCAATGTGAAGAAGTATTTTTTCACAGAGAGGGTAGAGGATGCATGGAACAGCCTTCCTGAGGAGGTTGAGGGGTCTAAAACTGTGGGAGAATTCAAGAATGCATGGGACAGACATAAGGCAATTCTTGTGGGGGGTAGGAAGAAATAGGCTGTTGGTTAACTAGGATCTGCGGCCTATCCTATAGGTAGGGAAATGGGCAGACTAGATGGGCCAAGCAGTCCTTATCTGCCGTTAAAGTCTATGTCTCTATGTTTCTATGTAAAATAAGTCTGAATGGGGGGTTGACAAGCTGCTAACTTGTCCACTAAGCAAGAGAAAACAATGGCGGCAGGTCAGCTTCAAAAATTCTAAGTGGCCCCATCATTTTGGTAATTAGTACAGTTGCATTTGGCACTTTTCCTGACCTGGGCTATATTGTCACATAGACCAGAGCTCTAGGTAGGGAACTGGCCAATCAGAAGGGAGGATTTTACATGCTCATTTTCTAATCCCTAATAACCGCAAACCCTGGAGTGAGTTATTGCACTTATAACATGGGTCATGGTTAAACAAAAAAAAATACCCAGAAAGGTGCGTTTTGCTGTTTAAATACCAACGAAGGTACTGTATCCAGCAACCTTGCAAAATAGTTCTGACCAAATAATGCATGGAGCAGGGGTGTTAAGCACATAGAAATGTCACACCTACGCCATTTCAATGATTGTGACATTTCTTGTGCATGAAATAATACTCTACTTTGCCTATAACAATTACTATAACCCCCCAACATTGTAATTGTATAAAGGGGCTGTCATTTTGTCTCCCCTAGGGATCCCTGTAGTCCAGCTTTGATTTCTTTGATTGAACCCTCTAACAGGGCTAACACGATGTTCCCCTTTGACTGGAGGCCTTGTGGTCTCTATTGTTATAGATCCCTGGCTCCTCTGCTCATCTTAGAGCTGGTGATACACTTTTCTTTTTACTAACGGCTGTATGGCCACACTGGAATTGGAGCACAGCTCCTTAAAATTTTAGTTCTGATGGCCGCACATGCTCATGGAGGTATGACTACCATCTTGTTTAATTACTTTGTGGTCCCAGCTTTCCAAAACACTGGGACCACAAGTTACCTTTCTTTAACACCAGCAGGTGAGGAAACTATGGTTTGATCCTTGGCCCCTTTGTACAGTGATCCTATGGGGCAGTGGAGAGTGACAATGTCAGCATCTGCAGCTGCGAGGTAATTGGAGACGCCAGGGTCTGGATCCCACCTGGGACTCCTTGGAGTGGCGTCAGTGCTGGGTCAGGCCAGAGCCCACAAAGTAAGCCCAATCTGGGGGGCTTACACACAGAATAGTGTAATGCTGTTAGTTCAATTATTTCTGATAATACAGACATGCCAACAATGTAAGCATCACTTGCACACAATACTAATCTCTGATGAAAATGCAGGAAATACATGCCTACACGTACTTTGTGATAGGCATGTAATAATAGGTTGAGCTGCATCTGAGCATGCAAGTTATGTTATGAGCCTAAAAACATAAGATAAGTCTTCTGTTTATTTATTAATTTATTTGAATTTTGGTGATTGTTTGAGCTCTCTGAGACCATACAGTCTCTTCTTCAGGAATGACCAGGGACAGGTACAGCATAACAACAGAGAATATAAAATATATGCAAATATAACATTAAAGCTTCAGTAAGGAAAAATAATATAATACAGGTGAGGTGACAAATATGCAGCATTTATACAACATTTAAACAAAATTTGAACAGCATTACAACATTGTCAATCTCAGGAGAAACTCTGCAAGGACCCATGTCCTGGCAGGACAGGTTGGCTTGGTGAAACTAAGTTCTGGAATTAGGCATGACAGGAGTAAGGATTAGACTGCAAGAGGATCTTTGGTGAGGGAGTGCTTGAACAAGGCCAAGGAGGCGAGGGAGAGAGATGAAAAGGGAAGCGCGTTCCAAGTGGATGGAGAAGAGTAAGGAAATGATAGTTTGCCAAATGCTATATGTGGGTAAGGTGTGAACAATAGGGGAGATGAGGAGGATCTGAGTAAATGGGGAGAGGATTTAAACTTCAGTATGTCTCTCAGGCAAGGGAGAGAGAAAAGGAAGGTAAGCTTCTAAGTAAAGGTAGGGGTGGCAAACTGCAGTCTTTGGTCATAGTCAGGCCAATCCAGGGCAGTTAACACAACGCAATGGTGAAGACGTGGATTGTCTCTGAGAGCAAAATGCCCTGCCTTGTAGTATAATGCTCTGAGATGGGGAAAATAGTGGGTTTGGCAGCAGAGAGCAGGGGGTGCCATAGAACCGATGAGAAGGAGGGACGAGGTGACGATCTTGTGACAGGATGCATGGGGGGAGGAGGGTATGAAGACGATAAAGCAAGCCAAGTTTTTGGTTAAATTTCTTAGCAATTTGTATTATCTGCTCCCCAAAGGAGAGAGAGGAGGGTCTAGCAACAATGCTAAGTATTTGAATGACTGGACGGTTTCAAGGGAGCCCCCTGATGAGGACCAAATGAGAAATGAGCCACATCAATCAGATTTCACAGAGGCTTTTCGAAACAGCATCACCCTGTTTGTTTGTTTTTTGGTATTGAGGACTAGGTGATTCTTAAGAAACCAACAATCTAATGAATGGAAGTCTGAGGCAAAGTTCTGATTCAGCCCTTGAATATCACCTGAGGACCTGTATAAAACAGCATCATCTGCATAAAGCTGCACCTTGGACCCACCACAGTGAAGAGGTAAATTATTTATAAAATAACGACAACAGAAATGGACCCAGGATGGATCCTTGGGGTACACCGTGAAAGATGGACTTAAAAGAGGAGAGGGTACCTGACCATTTCACACCCTGGGAGTGGCCAGACAGAAAACTATTAAACCAGGAGAGTGAATGAACATCCAAACCTAATGAGTGAAGCTTGTCCAACAGAAGGCTATGCTTTACTAAATCAAAAGCCTTCGTGAGATCCAAGAATATTGCTCCGGTAAAGAGCCCATTGTTGAGACCATCAAAAATCTCTGTAGACATCTTTGTTAGAGCAGTTAGTGTACTATAATTTTTTCTGAATCTGTGCTGGCAGTCGGTTAGAAGGTGATGTTGTTCCAGATAAGACTGAAGCTTGTTGGGGCCAGTCCACCAGCACATCTGTTGGATTTCTGCTTGTGATGCCAACAACCTGGCTTTGAGAATGGACCTGAGGAGTCAGAGGGCTGGCTGGGGGAGAAAGATTGAGCATCACTTGGACAGCTATCTTCCTCTGGGGAGAGGGAGAGGTAGAGTGTGGTGCTTGGTGGACCCCTCATGGAGGCTGGGGGGAACCACAGGCAACTGGTGCTTGTACGCTAGAGGGGTGGTGCGGACACTGGACATCACAGCACATCCCTGCCCCTAGGGCAGCTCAAGAAAAAGAAAATTGTTGGCTGCTAAGTATGATGCCCACCCTGGCACCTGGTCTCTATGACTCCTTGCCTCTCTGCCAACCAGTTTTGGCTCCACGGTATCACCAGGCCCTGGACTCCACCCTGTGGGGAAGCCAGGGAGACAATGTTGGCAGCTACTGACACCTTCTCCCATCATAGAAGAGCCTGACTTGGCGCTGTGGCCCCACCCTGGGGGGGCAAGCCAGGGGGTATCCATGGAGGCAAGGTAATAGGGGAGCGAGGCAGGTGTTCAGGGTCTGGAGCTCAGTAATGGGTAGATGATGGTAAAAATCATACTAAATGAAAAAAGATTGAAATCTAGTTAAAAATATTACACTCTTGTAACTTAGCTAATGGGTATAAGATGGCTATGTGTCTGAAATCTTTGACCATATGCAGGCCACACTTGAGCAATGGAATGACAATTGCAACTTTTCATTTTGCAAGGACAATTCCACTAATGAGAGATCCATATATCAGGTTGCGGATGGGGGTTGCTATGGCTGGAGTGCCAAGTTTTAGGAACTTAGGTTCTAAAGAGTCATAACCAGGAGAGCTTTCCTTCTTTAACTTTAAGAGTAGTTGTAATACCTCTTCATGAGTTACTAATTTTAGATGAAATTCAGGGTGACAAGGGATCTGCCTGTGTCAGAGGGAGGTGAGGTTGAAGACAAAGGAAGTGGTAAAATTTGAGGTATAACTAGTAAGATCAGTGAAAAAAATGGTTTAAGCCATCAGCTATAACTTGAGGGTCGAACAGAGTCATGCTCTGATCATGTATGGTACTACGGTCCACCGTGGATTGACCTTTCATGAGTATATTCATCTGCTTTCAGAAAGCCCTTGCATTATCGAGCTGTTCTGTCTGCAACAACCGATAATAAATCCATTTTGCGCTGCATAGCTTACTTTTGCATGTGTTGAGAAGGTGCCTATAGGTCAACCAATTGGAAGGATTGCCATTCTTTTTGAAAATTTTCCACACTGAGTCATGAAGATACATGGGTTCTTGTTGATTATCATTTTTCTTTTTCTGAACATATTTTGTCACAGATAAAAAAAGGTGAAACAAAGACTGGGAGCCCTAAGAAGGGTGTCAGGGTGTTTGACTAAAGAAATAAAGACTAAATTAGTAAAACAATTGTTGTTGCCTGTACTTGATTATGGATTCCCATTATACATGCATTTCTATCAAACATTTTTAAATAAATTAGATCAGACTTACTACAGATTGGGGAATTATATCTTAAAGAATAAATTCCGGGTTCATCAATGTTTAGTTTATCAGGAACTTGATTGGTTACATCCGACAGCTTGAAGAAAGTATCTATGGTTAGTGATATGTCATGGTTTAATTCATTCTAATAATAAAACACACTTATTAAATCATTTAATATGTTTGAACTTTAATTCAGCATATTTAGATAGGCTAAGGAAAACAACCAGAAAATTGCCCACAATTCGAATTACAAATCGGATGGGGGATATAATTCTCCAGAATAGTTTAGCAAAGATTTGGAATGAATTATCTTTTCATATAACTGAGATCTCTGATTTGCACATGTTTAAACTTGAACTATATGATTACTTAAATGTTTGTTGTAGTTGTTTTTAGGTTGAATGTGATTTTGTACTGTGTGTATTTATTTATTATTATGTTTGGTTGGTGTAATTATGTTTTACAGGAATGTGTTATAAATGGGGATTTAATTCTCCAACAAACTAACCTGTATAAAAATAAACTTTTAAACAAACAAACAAACATGAGATGTCTCAGATCCTTACTAAGCCAAGGTGCCTTTAAACTCTTAGACCTTCTTTTGGTGGTGGGAACATGAGTATTTAATATAGCTGTTGAGGTGCTGGTGAAGTAATCCAATGCTTCAATATCAGGCCGGGTTCTGATAGGACTCCAGTCGGCAGTGGATAGAGAGGACAGGAAAGCTGAGGGGTCAAAGCATGACATGTTTCTTGACACTGTGATTTTGGGGGGAGGGTGGGGGCATTTAATGTTACAGACACAGATGGTGGGAGAGTGGTCACTGATACTACTATATCAGGAAGTACAGTAGCCAACTGAATCCTATGAGAACAGTTAGACACTACCCAATCAAGGAATGAATGGTTGCCAGACTTATTACTCAGTCTAGTGGGTTCAGAGATATGTTGTGTGAGACTGAAATCTGCTAGGATAGAATGAGCTTTGTTATTAATAGGGTTAAGAAAGTCAAGATTAAAGGTTCCACAGAGTAGAAGATCTTATGAGGGGGGTTGGAAAGGGAAGCTGTAAAGGATGGAATGAAATTATTAGCATCCTTGCAGAGAAGATAAGTGCAAACAATTGTTAAGCTGTTTGACATTACCTAGGGATAATGAAAGGAAGATACATTCTACTGGAGGAGGAACAGAGGAAAGGTAAGCAGCTTCAGATGCTGCAGTACTGGATCGGAAAGAGATGAGAACTCCATCCTTTTCTACTCAGTCTGTTGCACTTGACGCATGCATAGCCCTGCAAAGCAACTTCATGATGTAGAATGTTGGGTTTGAGCCCGGTTTCAGTAGTTTCTAACACATCAGGATTGTGAAGAATGACCTAGGCTTCTAATTCAGCCATTTTAGGGTGCAGGCTTTGTGCATTTAAGTGGACAATTGTTAGACTTTTAACAGAATGGACAGGAATGGAGCTAGCAGTGGGGGCAAATAGCAGATCAGTAGGGCCAGGATTCAATTTAACATCACCAGCCAGAATGATAAGAAGGTAAAAGGGGATAAGCTTGTTGAAAGAGTTCTTGAAGGAGAGACATGCGACATTATGGGTATACCAGGAACCAAGGCGGGCAGCTTCTTTGTTTGAGAGACAAGTTAGGGGATGGAAAGGTTTTGGACAAGACAGAATCATAGGAGGGTATGCAGTTCCTGTTGGGGCATCAGTAATTCCTACATCTGAAATCCTATCTGAAGTGGTAAAGATGGTAATGTAAATCAGGCCAGCAAACAATCCAATGAACTACATACTGGGAGGGAGTAGAGAGTTAGTAAAGAAGGTAATGTAGATCAGGGCAGCAAACAATCCAATGAACTCCATACAGGGAGGGAGGAGTTAGTAAAGAAGGTAATGTAGATCAGGGCAGCGAACAATCCAATGAACTGTATACTGGGAGGGAGTAGAGAGTTAGTAAAGAAGGTAATGTAGATCAGGGCAGCAAACAATCCAATGAACTGCATACCAGGAGGGAGTAGAGAGTTAGTAAAGAAGGTAATGTAGATCAGGGCAGCGAACAATCCAATGAACTGCATACTGAGAGGGAGTAGAGGGTTAGTAAATAAAGTAATGTAGATAAGGCCAGCAAACAATCCAATGAACTGCATATCGGGAGGGAGTAGAGAGTTAGTAAAGAAGGAGAGAGAGAGAGAGAGGGAAAGGGAGGATACTTGAGCATAAGCTCACCATAGACAACAGGAACAGCAAAAATTGTGTAAAGAAGAAAACATTATAGTCTGAAACAGTGAGGCCTTAGTGAATGGGTTAAACAGGTAATGGTAGTGCAGTCAAAAATAAGGAGTGAGGGGGGAGAGGATGGCAGAAGAGGCTAGGTACAGCAATGATTGTATTAGGTTAAACAGTGAAGGATGAGGCAAAGAAGGGACAGTGAGTGAACAGTACAATCTAATAGGTAGCCAGTAATAAATGCACTGAAGAAAGGGTGCCTACAATAACGGTGACTCCTTCCCCGGCGCATTGTAGGGATGGCTACTGGGATAGGGCAGCTGGATAGGGAGGGATCAACACAGCGACTTCCTACGTAAGCGCGGTACAGGAGGGGACATGAGGGTTGTGCCACAGTGGTTGCCGAGCCAACCCCATGGTGAGGTGGGTGGTTTGCTGGTGCTGGTTTGCAGGGTACAGGATTTGGGTCTGGGTGCTGGTGCATTTTTATTGCGTCCGCCTAAACTTTTTATTTTTTGCCCCCGACATGCACCCCCTGGAGTTGAGAATCCTTTAGTGGGGAGGGAGGAAGCCCCACCACGGGAGGGTGGGGCACAGCCTCACAGAAAACATAAAAAATTGAGTCTCCGGTGCTCTTTGACTTGGTGATAATGGCAATAGCCTTTAATCTTTCGCCGTTATCACATAGATCCATATAATAGAGTTTGGCTAAAGAAGAGAGTCTGGGATAACGTTAGGAAAGCAGAGGTGAACTTCGGAAATAAGGACTGAGGAGAAATACATGTGCCGAGAAGTTGGCAGAGTATGCAGTTACACAGACCAAAATCACCACATCTTGTGCCTACTAGATTGAGGATTTAACTAGAACAGGACATATAAATTATAAGCAGAGAGTAGTCATAATAACTCTGAAAGGCAGACTACACATTAGGGGGGTTCTTAAGGTAACCAGTAAATTAAGGTAGCTTCCGAAAGCAGCACCAAGTAGCAAATCAACTGCTTGAGGATTTATAAAGCCACCTATTGGCGACTCTATATAACGAGCAAATGGAAATTTAGGGGAGATAGTCTATGTCACACACTGGTCGATAGGCCGATACTAGTAACTATATAAGAAAACGCGGATAAGGGTGGGCATGGTGGGGGGAGGGTTGGGACACACCATGCAGCAGCGTTGGGAAGAGCTAGGTAGATTAGCAGCAATGTGGCGTGTTACAAGAACAGCCCTGAAATAATTGTCATCAACTTTGGATTCATTAACTAGCTAGGAATCATGCAAAAAAGAAAATTAGATTACTGCTATCTTATTGGGATTTCATGAATTTAGTCCAGAATTTAGTGTAGCAACAATTGCCATGGAGCAGTGAGGCATAGCCAATTGGAACGTCTTAAAGAGGTTAGTGTTAGATTTGAAAAAACCTGCCAGCAGGGGCCTGATGCCTGCTAAGAGAAAATTCAGCATTTCAGCCTAGAGGAGGTATCATACCTTAGGGGCAAGTCGACCGATGTCCAGGTCTCGAGGAGACAGCTGCTGTTGCAGTGTGTGGCAGCCCTGGTGAGCGATGGATACTAGCTGGGAGCCTTAGGTAATAGGGAAAGAAACAAGGTTAGTGCCTACAGCATAAATGGAGCTGATGAGGTCACAATGGGGGACGGAGATTGCAATAGACTAAGTACAGATGGGAGTAGAGATGGAGGAGAGAATTAGTGAAGGTGTGGGCAGAGGGGAATAAGGCTATAAGGGACAGAAGGCAAGACAGCACGATAACAAGATGCAGACATTTAGTGGGAGAAAGCTCAGAGGCCCATAGTCAGGTTTTCAAAGAGCCCCTAGAATGCTGCAAGGTGCATCAAGGAGCCACTTATAGCAAAGCCGGGTCAATCGGGGACCCTGGACCAGATTTTGGTAGAAGTTAGGTCCCAGTGCCAAGGTCCCCAACAATGCTACAAGCAGTTCCCTGCACCAAAGAGATGGCGAATTAGAGGGGTTGCACAGAAGTGGCCACTGGCTCCTGGCGCCTGAAAACTGGCCCATTGGGAACATCATGAACACTACATGTAAGATAAAAAGAGCACAAATATGGAACCAAACACTACACTGTGTGTCACAATACCAGCATGAATGAGATCTGGGAGTACAGAATCTGGTCATCCACAGGATGCAAAAAGAAGGTGCAAATGTAATGGCTGGGAAAGCAGTGCAAACAACCCGACAGCTCGATGGCACAAAGCTGGGCATCAGATTGCTGACAGTAGAATAAGCCTATAGTAGAAGGGGATGCAAGATACAGCTGTAAGACATGAGCAAATGGAAGACATGGGGGGATAATGAATAGCACAGGTGACACACCTGCTGGTTAGAGAGCAAACTGATCCAGATGTGATGGCATCCAGACAGGTCGCACAGCAAATCCTGATAGTGTTCCTGTACCCAGACAGGGCTGCACAGCAAATCCTGATAGTGTTCCTGTACCCAGACAGGGCTGCAGAGCAAATCCTGATAGTGTTCCTGTACCTACCACACAATCTACAGAGGGACCCAGAAGATATAGGCAGGGGGACAGGAGAGCAGCGATGATGGCATGTGGCAGCATTGATAGTGCAGTTCCCTGTACCCTGTCTCTGTGCCAGGGAGGTACAGGGAGAAAGGAGAGCAGTGATGGTGGCATATGGCAGTATTGACATTACAGTTCCCAGTACCCTGTCTCTGTGCCACGTAGGTAAAGAGGGACAGGAGAGCAGTGATGATGGCATGTGGCAGTAATGACAGTGTAGTTCCCCGTACACTGTCTCTGTGCCAGGCAGGTACAGGAGGACAGGAGAGTAGTGATGATGGCATGTAGCAGTATTGACAGTGCTGGTCCCTGTACCCTGTTTCTGTGCCAGGTAGGTACAGGAGGACTGGAGAGCAATGATGATGGCATGTGACAGTATTGACAGTGCAGTTCCCTATACCCTGTCTCTGTGCCAGGCAGGTACAGGGGGATAAGGACAGCAGTGATGATGGCATGTGGCAATATTGACAGTGCTGGTCCCTGCACCCTGTCTCTGTGTCAGGCAGGTACAGGGGGACAGGAGAGCAGTGACGATGGCATGCAACAGAATTGACAGTACAGTTCCCTGTACCCTGTCTCTGTGTCAGGCAGTAACAGGGGGACAGGAGAGCAGTGATGATGGCATGTGGCAGTACTGACAGTACAGTTCCCTGTACCCTGTCTCTGTGCCAGGCAGGTACAGGAGGACAGGAGAGCAGTGATGATGGCATGCAACAGTATAGCAGTGGAGTTTCCTGTGCCCTGTCTCTGTGCCAGGCAGGTACAGAGGGACATGAGAGCAGTAATGATGGCATGTGGCATGTCTCTGTGCCAGGCAGGTACAGGGGGGCACGAGAGCATTAATGATGGCATGTGGCATGTCTCTGTGCAAGGCAGGTACAGGAGGACAGGACAGCAGTGATGATGGCATGCAACAGTATAGCACTGGAGTTTCCTGTGCCCTGTCTCTGTGCCAGGCAGGTACAGAGGGACATGAGAGCAGTAATGATGGCATGTGGCATGTCTCTGTGCCAGGCAGGTACAGAGGGACATGAGAGCAGTAATGATGGCATGTGGCATGTCTCTGTGCCAGGCAGGTACAGAGGGACATGAGAGCAGTAATGATGGCATGTGGCATGTCTCTGTGCAAGGCAGGTACAGGGGGACAAGACAGTAGTGATGATGGTATGTGGCAGTACTGACAGTGCATATCCCTGTACCCTGTCTCTGTGCCAGGCAGGTGCAGGGGGTCAGGAGTGCAGTGATGATGGCATGTGGCAGTACTGACAGTACAGTTCCCTGTACCCTGTCTCTATGCCAGGCAGGTGCAGGGGGTCAGGAGTGCAGTGATGATGGCATGTAGCAGTATGGACAGTGCTGTTCCCTGTACCCTGTCTCTATGCTAGGCAGGTACAGGGGGTCAGGAGAGCAGTGATGATGGTACGTGGCATTACTGACAGTGCTGGCCCCTGTACCCTGTGTCTATGCGAGGCAAGTACAGGGGGACAGGACAGCATTGATGATGGCATGTTGAGGTATTGACAGTGCAGGTCCATGTATCCCGTCTCTGTGCCAGGCAGGTACAAGGGGACAGGAGAGCAGTGATGATGGCATGCAACGGTATTGGCAGTGTGGGTCCCTGTACTTCTGTCTCTGTGCCAGGCAGGTACAGGGGGACAGGAGAGCAGTGATGATGGCATGTGGCAGTATTGACAGTATGGGTCCCTGTACCCTGTCTCGGTGCCAGGCTGGTACTGGGTGACAGGAGAGCAGTGATGATGGCATGCAACAGTATTGCAGTGGAGTTTCCTGTACCCTGTCTCTGTGCCAGGCAGGTACAGAGGGACAGGAGAGCAGTGATGATGGCATGTGGCAGTATTGACAGTACAGTTCCCTGTACCCTGTCTCTGTGCCAGGCAGGTACAGGAGGACAGGAGAGCAGTGATGAGGGCATGCAACAGTACTGCAATGGAGTTTCCTGTACCCTGTCTCTGTGCCAGGCAGGTACAGGGGAACATGAGAGCAGTAATGATGGCATGTGACATGTGTTTGTGCAAGGCAGGTACAGGGGGACAGGACAGCAGTGATGATGGCATGTGGCAGTATTGACAGTGTAGATCCCTGTACCCTGTCTCTGTGCCAGGCAGGTACAGGGGGATAAGGACAGCAGCGATGATGGCATGTGGAAGTACTGACAGTACAGTTCCCTGTACCCTGTGTCTGTGCCAGGCAGGTACAGGGGGACAGGAGAGCAGTGATGATGGCATGCAACAGTATTGACAGTACAGTTTCCTGTACCCTGTCTCTGTGTCAGGCAGGTACAGGGGGACAGGAGAGCAGTGATGAGGGCATGCAACAGTACTGCAATGGAGTTTTCTGTACCCTGTCTCTGTGCCAGGCAGGTACAGGGGAACATGAGAGCAGTAATGATGGCATGTGGCATGTCTCTGTGCCAGGCAGGTACAGGGGGACATGAGAGCATTAATGATGGCATGTGACATGTGTTTGTGCAAGGCAGGTACAGGGGGACAGGACAGCAGTGATGATGGCATGTGGCAGTATTGACAGTGTAGTTCCCTGTACCCTGTCTCTGTGCCAGGCAGGTACAGGGGGATAAGGACAGCAGTGATGATGGCATGTGGCAGTACTGACAGTACAGTTCCCTGTACCCTGTCTCTGTGCCAGGCAGGTACAGGAGGACCGGAGAGCAGTGATGATGGCATGCAACAGTATAGCAGTGCTGGCCCCTGTACCCTGTCTCTGTGCCAGGCAGGTACAGGGGGACAGGACAGCAGTGATGATGGAATGTGGCAGTATTGACTGTGTGGGACCCTGTACCCTGTCTCTGTACCAGACAGGTACAGGGGGACAGGAGAGCAGTGATGATGGCATGTGACGGTATTGACAGTGCTGGCCCCTGTACCCTGTCTCTGTGCCAAGCAGGTACAGGGTTACAGGACAGCACTGATGACAGCATGCAGCGGTATTGACAGTGCAGGTCCCTATATCTTGTCTTTGTGCCAGGCAGGTACAAGGGGACAGGAGAGCAGTGATGATGGCATGCGACAGTATTGACAGTGTGGGTCCCTGTACTTCTGTCTCTGTGCCAGGCAGGTACAGGTGAACAGGAGAGCAGTGATGATGGCATGTGGCAGTATTGACAGTATGGGTCCCTGTACCCTGTCTCTGTGCCAGGCTGGTACTGGATGACAGGAGAGCAGTGATGATGGCATGCAACAGTATTGCAGTGGAGTTTCCTGTACCCTGTCTCTGTGCCAGGCAGGTACAGAGGGACAGAAGAGCAGTGATGATGGCATGCGGCAGTATTGACAGTGCTGGTCCCTGCACCCTGTGTCTCTGTCAGGCAGGCACGGGGGAAAGGAGGGCAGTGGCGATGATGGCATGCAATAGTATTGACAGTACAGTTCCCTGTACCCTGTCTCTGTGTCAAGCAGGTACAGGGGGACAGGAGAGCAGTGATGAGGGCATGCTACAGTACTGCAATGGAGTTTACTGTACCCTGTCTCTGTGCCAGGCAGGTACAGGGGGACATGAGAGCAGTAATGATGGCATGTGGCATGTCTTTGTGCAAGGCAGGTACAGGGGGACAGAACAGCAGTGATTATGGCATGTGGCAGTATTGACAGTGCTGTTCCCTGTATCCTGTCCCTGTGCCAGGCAGGTACAGGCGGACAGGAGAGCAGTGATGATGGCATGTGGCATGTCTCTGTGCCAGGTAGATACAGGAGGTCAGGACAGCAGTGATGATGGCATGTGGCATTACTACAGTGCTGGCCCCTGTACCCTGTCTCTGTGCCAGGCAGGTACAGGGGGATAGGAGAGCAGTGATGATGGCATGCAATGGTATTAACAGTGCGGGTCCTTGTACCCTGTCTCTGTGCCAGGCAGGTACAGTGGGATAGGAGAGCATTGATGATGGCATGCAGCAGTATTGACAGTTCAGGCCCTGTACCCTGTCTTTGTGCCAGGCAGGTACAGGGGGACAGGAGAGCAATGAAGATGGCATGTGGTAGCATTGACAGTGCAGTTCCCTGTACTCTATCTCTGTGCCAAGCAGGTAAAGGTGGACAGGAAAGCAGTGATGATGGTATGCGGCAGTATTGACAGTGCAGTTCTCTGTACCCTGTTTCTGTGCCAGGCAGGTGCAGGGGACAGGAGAGCAATGGTGATGGCATGTGGCAGCATTGACAGTGCAGTTCCCTGTACCCTGTCTCTGTGCCAGATGGGTAGAGGGGGACAGTACAGCAGTGATGATGGCATGTGGCAGTATTGTTAGTGCAGTTCCCTGTACCCTGTCTCTGTGCCAGGCAGGTACAGGGGGACAGGAGAGCAGTGGTGATGGCATGCAACAGTATTGACAGTGCAGTTTCCTGTACCCTGCCTCTCTGCCAGGCAGGTACAGGGAGACAGGAGAGCAGTGATGATGGCATGCAGCAGTACTGACAGTGCAGTTCCCTGTACCCTGTCTCTGTGTCAGGCAGGTACAGGGGGACAGGAGAGCAGTGATGATATCATGTGGCAGTACTGTCAGTGCAGTTCCCTGTACCCTGCCTCTGTGCCAGGCAGGTACAGGAGGACAGGACAGCAGTGATGATGGCATGTGGCAGTACTGACAGTGCAGTTCCATGTACCCTGTCTCTGTGCCAGGCAGGTACAGGGGGACAGGAGAGTAGTGATGATAACATGTGGCAGTGTGGTCAGTTCAGTTCCCTGTACCCTGCCTCTGTGCCAGGCAGGTACAGGGTGACTGGAGAGCAGTGGTGATGGCATGTGACAATATTGACAGTGCAGTTCCCATACCCTGTCTCTGTGCCAGGCAGGAACAGACCACATGTATACAAGATGCACAAGGGGCAAGGTCTGGGATACACACAAGAATGTGTGGGGGAATGCATGTAGCACTGGGGCTACATATTTCACTGGTGTGTGATGTCTGGCACCCTGTACATAAAACCCAACTGGCAACCATACTGGCCCAGGGCACATATAGTGCCAGAGTGGTAGATCTAGCAGGAAACACAATATGTGGTGCACGCAGTGCATATCTATCCACCTGAATTACCCAAGTCAGTGATCACAGTTGTCAGACTGTACTGAGCCCACAGGGTTCCAATGGGAACCATCGTGGTTCTGATGCTCACCCTATGGGGTGCAGCAGCTGTACAAGTTATTGTACAACATCCACCCTGGCTGCACTGCCAGCCTTGAGGATACCACTACCACACTGAGGAGTGATCACCCCAGTATTCACATGCATGTGCAGGGAATGTGAACAGTCTGCTGTAATACAGCTGTACAACACCTCCTGTGCGCCACTCTTCAACGCCTACAATTCTGCCCCTACCCTTGTGGCCATATTGCATGTTCACACTGCTTGACCTCATGGCAACCATCATGTGTAGGTGTCAGGTGGGCTGCACATGCCTGTCCCTTGCCAAACTGACTCATGCCACCTACTGTAGTGGGTGTACTGGCTGTCACCAGGGTCTAACAACTTTGGAGAGTCCAGTGCAGTACCTCTACCGGTCAGCCAGGTGTCAGATAGCCATCACAGGAGGCTGTCAGGGGTGCAAGCAGTTCATCTTCCCCTGCCTCTTGCCACTGCTCCTGGCAGCTATGGTCAGTGTGGGAACACCTGGCTTGGTCACCTTGTCCATCTTATGTATTGGTAGAAGCGCAAAGGCAATTACATCAGCTCTGGCTGGTCTAAGCACCAGTGCAACTTTGGACAGGCTTTTAAAATCCCACAATAGTGGATGCTGCAGCTGAGGTCTGCCACAAGACCCCTTCTGCAGTTGCACACCCCTGTTTCTGCTGCCGGCCTGGCACTGGGCCAATCTGCCACAAGGGGACTGGGTATTGCTGCAGCCAGCATTAGAAATATTTCAGGACTGCCACAAGTTGTGATGCATGATGTCCCTTGCATCATTTCTGTTTGGTGCAGGCACCACGCAGCTTTTGTTACTGTCATAAGTTGTGATGCATGGTGACCCCCTGTATCACTTCTGCTTGGTGCAGGCACAGTGCAGCCTTTCTTATTGCCACAAATTGTGATGCACGGTGCACCTTGCACACTTCTGTTCAGCACAGGCACCATGCAGCCTTTGTTACTGTCACAAGTTGTGATGCACAGTGCGCATCTCATCAATTCCATTTGGTGCAGGCACAGTGCATCCTTTGTTACTGCCATACATTGTGATACACAGTGTCCCTTGCATCACTTCCATTTGATGCAGGCACAGTGCATCCTTTGTTACTGCCACAAGTTGTGATGCACAGTGCCCCTTGCATCACTTCTGTTTGATGCAGGCACTGAGCATCCTTTGTTGCTGCCACAAGCTGTGATGCACGGTGTCCCTTGCATCACTTCTGTTTGGTGCAGGCACAGTGCATCCTTTGTTACTGCCACAAGCTGTGATGCACGGTGACCCTTGCATCACTTCTGTTTTGTGAATGCACAGTGCATCCTTTGCTACTGACACAAGCTGTGATGCACGGTGTCCCTTGCATCACTTCTGTTTGGTGCAGGCACAGTGCATCCTTTGTTACTGCCACAAGCTGTGATGCACGGTGACCCTTGCATCACTTCTGTTTTGTGAAGGCACAGTGCATCCTTTGTTCTTTGTTACTGCCACATTTTGTGATGCACAGTGCATCACTTCTGTTTAGTGCAGACACCATGCATCCTTTGTTACTGTCACAAGCTGTGATGCATGGTGTCCCTTGCATCACTTCTGTTTGGTACAAGCACAGTGCAGCCTTTCTCACTGCCGCAAGGTATGATGCACGGTGACCCTTGCATCACTTCTGTTTTGTGAACGCACAGTGCATCCTTTGTTACTGCCACAAGCTGTGATGCACGGTGTCCCTTGCATCACTTCTGTTTGGTGCAGGCACAGTACATCCTTTGTTACTGCCACAAGCTGTGATGCACGGTAACCCTTGCATCACTTCTGTTTTGTGAAGGCACAGTGCATCCTTTGTTGCTGCCACAAGTTGTGATGCACGGTGTCCCTTGCATCACTTTTGTTTGGTGCAGGCACAGTGCATCCTTTGTTAATGCCACAAAGTTATGATACACGATGATCCTTGCATCACTTCTGTTTGGTGCAGGAACAGTGCATCCTTTGTTCTTTGTTACTGCCACAAGTTGTGATGCACAGTGCATCACTTCTGTTTGGTGCAGACACAATGCATCCTTTGTTACTGTCACAAGCTGTGATACATGGTGTCCCTTGCATCACTTCTGTTTGGTGCAAGCACAGTGCAGCCTTTCTTACTTCCACAAGGTGTGATGCACTATGTCCCTTGCATCACTTCTGTTTGGTACAGGTACGGTGCATCCTTTGTTACTACCACAAGTTGTGATGCATGGTGTCTCTTGCATCACTTCTGTTTGGTGTAGGCACAGTGCAGCCTTTCTTACTGCCACAAAGTTGTGATGCACAGTGTACCTTGCAACACTACTGTTTTGTGCAGGCACCATGTATCCTTTGTTACTGTCCCATGCTGTGATGCACAGTGCACCTTGCATCACTTCTGTTTTGTGCAGGCGCCATGCATCCTTTGTTACTGTCCCAAGCTGTGATGCACAGTGCACCTTGCATCACTTCTGTTAGGTGCAGGCACTGTGCATCCTTTTTTGGGCTTTGAAAATCAAACTCTGGTGTTTCATGCATTCTTGAGATGAAGAGCAGGATGTGTGTTAACAAAAAAATACAATAAGCATGAAATCATGGTGGCAGCAAAAGTATCTGCTGTTAAATAGCTAGTGGAATATTTTCATCAGCAATGTGTTCCCTCTATCTCTCTGCACCTCTTAGTTCAAGTTCAAATTCAAGTTTGTTAGAAGGAAAACTTGACTGAGCACACTCATTTACATGGAGGTCCTGGCAAGATAATGCAATACATCAAGACAGTACAAAACACTGTGTAAATACATGACAGACAGGTAATTTCAGTACAATAATTTGACATAGCAATTTCTGTAATGAGAGGCAACAATATCAGGGGACTTTGGGAAAGGAAGGGGGAATATAAATGCAAGCAATAGGAGACAGGTGCATCAGGACAAATGGTATAACTAGAGGATGAACCATGAGCTGGTTGGGCAGTTCAGATGGGGAGCGGAGTGGCAACAATAACCAGAGTATTCAACATGCAGATAAGTCTAAGCCATGGGAGGTCACAGGGCAGGATGCTGGGAAGGGAAGGGTGAAGCTTGGAGGGGAGGGGGGAGTGCTTACTGTTGGCTTACTCGAGGAGGGGAGACTGAGAGAAATGGAGACAGATGGGGTGATAAGTATTGAATATCGGTCAGTCGTTGCATGTTGTCCTAGTTTCAGGCTATTTTCTTTTTTGTGGCCTTGTCATGATATGAGTTTCCATTGATCAAAGCCTGTTTATTTTACATGCTACATACCTACATATTCACTAATAGCAAGCCGAGTTGTTGTGTGTAGGGCCCCCTGGGAGAAAGTACTGGATGGCAATGTTTTACCTCAGTGGAACTGGTTTTCATGCTCTCCTCAAAAGTGCAGTAGTTCTCACAAAATGACTCTACAAACCATAAAAGTACTGGCCCACAGAAACAGTGACATTAGTTTTCATCTGCTATTCTAACCCCACCTCTGCCATTTTATTTATTTACTTAACCCTCTATCAGGAACCTGCTATCCTCCACCCTAAATCTCTCACCCTGACCTGGATCCCTCCAGCAACAGTCAAAACTCCAACCAAACAAAATCTGCTCTTGTTACATCTGCCTCTGACCCTACCCTCCACTGTGATCTGGCTTCCATGCTGTGGGGAACCATCATGGGGTCTACCCAGCCTGCATCAGTCTCCTTACATTAATACTCCTGTGCTGCATCATTCACCAGTGCAGCCCTTCATGTCTGTCTCACTACATTAATACTTCTGCACAGCATCATTCACCAGTACTGCCTTAGTCTCCCTACATCAATACTTCTGCACTGCATCATTCACCAGTGCTGCCTTCCCTGCAAGTCTCACTACTTTAATCCTTCTGCACCACATCATTCACCAGTACTGCCTTAGTTTCCCTACATCAATACTTCTGCACAGCATCATTCACCAGTACTGCCTCAGTCTTCCTACATCAATACTTCTGCACTGCATCATTCATCAGTGCTGCCTTAGTCTCCCTACGTCAATACTTCTGCACTGCATCATTTACCAGTGCTGCCTTCCCTGCAAGTCTCACTACTTTAATCCTTCTGCACCACATCATTCACCAGTACTGCCTTAGTCTCCCTACATCAATACTTCTACACTGTATCATTCACCAGCACTGTCCTCCCAGCCTCAGTCTCCCTACAGTAATCCTTCTGCACTGTATCATTCACCAGTGCTGCTGTCACTGCCTCAGTTTTCCTGCATTAACACTTCTTCACAGCAACTTTCACCAGCACTGTCCTCCTTGCCACAGTCTCCCTATATTAATTCTTCTGCACTGCATCAGGCACCAGTGCTGCCCTCCCCGCCTCAGTCTTCCTACATTAATCCTTCTGCACTGTATCATTCACCAGTGCTGCCCTCCCCGCCTCAGTCCCCTTACATTAATCCTTCTGCACTGTATCATTCACCAGTACTGCTCTCCCCAACTCAGTCTTCCTACATTAATCCTTCTGCATTGTATCATTCATCAGTGCTGCCCTCCCTGCCTCAATCTCCCTACATTAATCCTTCTGCACTGCATCATTCACCAGTGCTGCCCTCCCTACCTCAGTCTCCCTACATTAATCCTTCTGCACTGTATCATTCACCAGTACTGCTCTCCCCGCCTCAGTCCCCCTACATTAATCCTTCTGCACTGTATCATTCACTGGTGCTGCCCTCCCTGCCTCAGTCTCCCTACATTAATCCTTCTGCACTGTATCATTCACCGGTGCTGCCCTCCCTGCCTCAGTCTCCCTACATTAATCCTTCTGCACTGTATCATTCACCAGTGCTGCCCTCCCTACCTCAGTCTCCCTACATTAATCCTTCTGCATTGTATCATTCACCAGTGCTGCCCTCCCCGCCTCAGTCTCCCTACATTAATCCTTCTGCACTGTATCATTCACCGGTGCTGCCCTTCCCACCTCAGTCTCCCTACATTAATCCTTCTGCATTGTATCATTCACCAGGGCTGCCCTCCCCGCCTCAATCTCCCTAAATTAATCCTTCTGCACTGTATCATTCACCAGTACTGCCTCCTTGCCTCAATCTCCCTACATTAATCCTTCTGCACTGCATCATTCACCAGTGCTGCCCTCCCCACCTCAGTCTTCCTACATTAATTCTTCTGCACTGCACCATTCACCAGTGCTGCGCTCCCTGCCTCAGTCCCCCTACATTAATCCTTCTGCACTGTATCATTCACCAATGCTGCCCTCCCCACCTCAGTCTCCCTACATTAATCCTTCTGCACTGCATCATTCACCAGTGCTGTCCTCCCTGCCTCAATCTCCTTACATTAATCCTTCTGCATTGTATCATTCACCAGTGCTGTCCTCCCCACCTCAGTCTTCCTACATTAATCTTTCTGCACAGCACCATTCACTAGAGATGCTCTCCTTGCCTCCGTCTCCCCACATTAATCCTTCTGCACTGCATCATTCACCAGTGCTGCCCTCCCCGCCTCAATCTCCCTACATTAATCCTTCTGCACTGCATCATTCACCAGTGCTGCCCTTCCCGCCTCAATATCCCTACATTAATCCTTCTGCACTGTATCATTCACCAGTGCTGCCCTCCCCACCTCAGTCTCCCTACATTAATCCTTCTGCACTGTATCATTCACCAATGCTGCCCTCCCCACCTCAGTCCCCCTACATTAATCCTTCTGCACTGTATCATTCACCAGTGCTGCCCTTCCCACCTCAGACTTCCTACATTAATCCTTCTGCACTGCCTCATTCATCAGTGCTGCCCTCTCTGCCCCAGTCTCCCTACATTAATCCTTCTGCACTGTATCATTCACCAGTACTGCCCTCCCTGCCTCAATTTCCCTACATTAATGCTTCAGGACTGCATCATTCACCAGTGCTGCCTTCCCCACCTCAATCTCCCTACATCAATCCTTATGCACTGCATCATTCACCAGCACTGCCCTACCTGCCTCAGTCTCCCTACATTAATCCTTCTGCACTGCATCACTCACAAGTGCTGCCCTCCATACCTCAGTCACTCTATATTAATACTTCTGCATTACATCATTCACCAGCACTGTCCTCCCAGCATCAATCTCCATACATTAATCCTTCTGCACTGCATCATTCACTTATACTGCTCTCCCTGCCTGTCTCCCTACATTAATCCTTCTGCACTGCATCATTCACCAGTGCTGCCCTCCCTACCTCAGTCTCCCTACATTAATCCTTCTACACTGCATCATTCACCAGTGCTGCCCTCCCTACGTCAGTCTCCCCACATTAATCCTTCTGCACTGCATCATTCACCAGTGCTGCCCTCCCTACGTCAGTCTCCCCACATTAATCCTTCTGCACTGCATCATTTACCAGTGCTGCCCTCCCTACCTCAGTCTCCCTACATTAATCCTTCTACACTGTATCATTCACCAGTGCTGCCCTCCCTACATCAGTTTCCCCACATTAATCATTCTGCACTGCATCATTCACCAGTGCTGCCCTCCCTACCTCAGTCTCCCTACATTAATCCTTCTACACTGCATCATTCACCAGTGCTGCCCTCCCTACATCAGTCTCCCCACATTAATCCTTCTGCACTGCATCATTCACCAGTGCTGCCCTCCCTACGTCAGTCTCCCCACATTAATCCTTCTGCACTGCATCATTCACCAGTGCTGCCCTCCCTACGTCAGTCTCCCCACATTAATCCTTCTGCACTGCATCATTCACCAGTGCTGCCCTCCCTACGTCAGTCTCCCCACATTAATCCTTCTGCACTGCATCATTCACCAGTGCTGCCTCCCCACGCCAGTCTCCCCACATTAATCCTTCTGCACTGCATCATTCACCAGTGCTGCCCTCCCTACGCCAGTCTCCCACATTAATCCTTCTGCACTGCATCATTCACCAGTGCTGCCTCCCTACGTCAGTCTCCCAACATTAATCCTTCTGCACTGCACTGCCTACCAGTGCTGCCCTCCTACCTCAGTCTCCCTACATTAATCCTTCTACACTGTATCATTCACCAGTGCTGCCCTCCCTACATCAGTTTCCCCACATTAATCATTCTGCACTGCATCATTCACCAGTGCTGCCCTCCCTACCTCAGTCTCCCTATATTAATCCTTCTACACTGCATCATTCACCAGTGCTGCCCTCCCTACCTCAGTCTCCCTACATTAATCCTTCTACACTGCATCATTCACCAGTGCTGCCCTCCCTCCATCAGTCTCCCCATATTAATCCTTCTGCACTGCATCATTCACCAGTGCTGCCCTCCCTACCTCAGTCTCCCTACATTAATCCTTCTACACTGCATCATTCACCAGTACTGCCCTCCCTACCTCAGTCTCCCTACATTAATCCTTCTGCACTGCATCATTCACCAGTGCTGCCCTCCCTGCCTCAGTCTCTGTACATTCATTTTTCTGCCATGTACCATTCACCTACACTGCCATCCCTGCCTCAGCCTCTCTATATTACTGTATATACTCATGTATAAGCTGACTCAGGTATAACCTGACCCCCTGATTTAAACAGCTGATTTCAACAAACAATACTAACCCGCATATAAGCCAATGCATACATCTTTATTTACCAGATGTGTACAAAACCTCAAATTCATAGTTAACCACCACAGTGAATCATAATGTGCTAGTGGTACTTACAGTCCTGGTTTTAGTTTTAGTTTTTACTGTTCCTCGTTATCCTCCTCCATATCTGAAAACCCCAGTGCCGCTTCATTCTCTGTCATGAACTCCTTGGTCAGAACATCAGCATATGGGCTGTCATCCTCCTTGATCTCTGGGTCTAGCTCATTGCTCCCCTTGAACAGAGCATTGTCCTGTGTCCCATCCAGGCTGTTGCTAATGCCACACTTGAGGAAGGACTTAGAACCCATCTCCACAGGGATTGTATCCCAAGCTTGTTCAACCCATTCACACACCAGTGCAATGTCAGGTCATTTCAGATTTATGCCTTTGGTTAGCGTGCCTGCACCAGATACCATCCAGTCACACCAAAGCTTGTGGAGATGATCTTTGAATGGCTTATTGAGACACACACACATCTAGTGGCTGCAGCACTGATGTGAGCCCCCCCCCCGGAATCATGCACAGGTCAGTTCATTCTTTTTTAGCAGGTTTCTTTTTTACCAAGTCAGTCAGGTGTGTGTGAAACATGTCCCAGACACGAAGAAACCACTTGAGGCATAGAGCTCCGGGTCTAGTGCCCCACACCCTCTGCAACCACACACTGACTAGTTCTTCATCCATCCAGCCTTTAGACTGGGCAAATACAAGCAATTCTTGGGGGAAAAACTACTGATTTGGGTAGCGTTTTCCTTTTGAACACAATCATGAGTTAAGTTTAGTACCATCTGCCAAACATGACAGAACAACAGTGAAGTGGGTTTTCTCATGTCCTGTTGTTTTAATAAGCACAGTTTTGCTGCCAGAGGGATTCACAGTACGATTGCATGGGATATCGAAAGTCACTGGGGTCGTATCCATATTTCCAATTTGGGACAGTTCATAATTGTGCTGCTTTCACATTTTGATTGTAAACTGCTGAAAGCTTGCAACCTTTGATTCTAGGTCAGGGGGATGTTTCTGGGCAATCTTGGTTCTCTGGCGGAGTGTCAGGTTGTTCATCTCCAGAAAGCGAGAGCACCACCCAGCAGAAGCAAAAGTGTCCATACCTAGACATCAACATTTCTCCTGCTTAGCCATTTTAAGAACTTGCATCCAAATTGACATGCGAGTTACAATTTATTTATTTATTTTTGTTTATTAGATCATCGGTTTACAGACCTTTGAGTCACAGACTAATTTACAAAGGCACCTCGTCAAGAGAGCAATATAATGAACCCACTTTGTCTACATTCCAATACCCAGGCATTTAGGTCAAACCTCAAGTTGCTGGAATGCATGACATTCTCTATGGCAGGCTTTTTTTAGACTTGGAGAGCTCATTTAGCCTCTCCCTCTGTTTCTTCCAACCCCTAATCTGCTTCTCATTGATGCTGAAGTGCCGTGCTGCGCCACAATTGTTGGTGGCATCGACGTGTTCAATGACTCACAGTTTAAATGCTGCATCAAATACACAATGCTTTCTCTTTATGCTCATCTTTGCGAGTCATGAACATGCTGGAGAAACTTTTTTTTTATAGGTTGCGGTGTCATTCTGTTACTGTACCAGTTTGCCGGAATTGAAAAAAACACATATCACTTCTTCCGAATGACCCACGTATAAGCCGATGGGTAAGGCATAAGACTTCAATTTTGGACTAAAAAAATGTGGCTTATACATGAGTATATATGGTAATCCTTCTGGACTGCATCACTCACCAGTGTTGCACTCCCTGCCTTAGTCTCACTACACTACTCTTCTGCACTGCATCATTCACCAGCAGCTGCAGTTTAATGGGCTGAAGTGCTGCACAATCGAGCAGACTAGATAGGCCATATGGCCTGTATCTGCTGGCAAGTGGGTATGTTTGTATGTACCAGTGCCCTCCCCACCTCAGTCTTCCTACATTAATCCTTCTGCACTGTATCATTCACCAGTGCTGTCCTCCCTGCCTCACTCTCCTTACATTAATCCTTCTGCACTGCATCATTCACCAGCGCTACACTCCCTGCGTCAGTCTCCCTACATTAATCCTTCTGCACTGCATCATTCACCAGTGCTACACTCCCTGCGTCAGTCTCCTTACATTAATCCTTCTGCACTGCATCATCCACCAGCGCTATACTCCCTGCGTCAGTCTCCTTACATTAATCCTTCTGCACTGTATCATCCACCAGTGCTACACTCCCTGCGTCAGTCTCCTTACATTAATCCTTCTGCACTGTATCATCCACCAGTGCTACACTCCCTGCGTCAGTCTCCCTACATTAATCCTTCTGCACTGCATCATTCACCAGCGCTACACTCCCTGCGTCAGTCTCCCTACATTAATCCTTCTGCACTGCATCATCCACCAGCGCTACACTCCCTGTGTCAGTCTCCCTACATTAATCCTTCTGCACTGTATCATTCACCAGTGCTACACTCCCTGCGTCAGTCTCCCTACATTAATCCTTCTGCACTGTATCATTCACCAGTGCTACACTCCCTGCGTCAGTTTCCCTACATTAATCCTTCTGCACTGTATCATTCACCAGCACTACACTCCCTGCGTCAGTCTCCCTACATTAATCCTTCTGCACTGCATCATTCACCAGCGCTACACTCCCTGTGTCAGTCTCCCTACATTAATCCTTCTGCACTGTATCATTCACCAGCGCTACACTCCCTGCGTCAGTCTCCCTACATAAATCCTTCTGCACTGTATCATTCACCAGCGCTACACTCCCTGCGTCAGTCTCCCTACATTAATCCTTCTGCACTGTATCATTCACCAGTGCTACACTCCCTGTGTCAGTCTCCCTACATTAATCCTTCTGCACTGCATCATTCACCAGCGCTACACTCCCTGCGTCAGTCTCCCTACATTAATCCTTCTGCACTGTATCATTCACCAGCGCTACACTCCCTGCGTCAGTCTCCCTACATAAATCCTTCTGCACTGTATCATTCACCAGCGCTACACTCCCTGCGTCAGTCTCCCTACATAAATCCTTCTGCACTGTATCATTCACCAGCGTACACTCCCTGTGTCAGTCTCCCTACATAAATCCTTCTGCACTCTATCATTCACCAACACTGCCCTTCCCACCTCAGTCTCCCTACATTAATCCTTCTGCACTGCATCATTCACCAGCGCTACACTCCCTACGTCAGTCTCCCTACATTAATCATTCTGCACTGTATCATTCACCAGCGCTACACTCCCTGCGTCAGTCTCCCTACATTAATCATTCTGCACTGCATCATCCACCAGCGCTACACTCCCTGCGTCAGTCTCCCTACATTAATCCTTCTGCACTGCATCATCCACCAGCGCTACACTCCCTGCGTCAGTCTCCCTACATTAATCATTCTGCACTGGATCATTCGCCAGCGCTACACTCCCTGCGTCAGTCTCCCTACATTAATCATTCTGCACTGCATCATTCGCAGTGCTACACTCCCTGCGTCAGTCTCCCTACATTAATCATTCTGCACTGTATCATTCACCAGCGCTACACTCCCTGCGTCAGTCTCCTTACATTAATCATTCTGCACTGCATCATCCACCAGCGCTACACTCCCTGCGTCAGTCTCCCTACATTAATCCTTCTGCACAGCATCATTCACCAGCTCTACACTCCCTGCATCAGTCTCCCTACATTAATCCTTCTGCACTGTATCATTCACCAGCGCTACACTCCCCAAGGCCAGTCTCCCTACATTAATCATTCTGCACTGTATCATTCACCAGCGCTACACTCTCTGCGTCAGTCTCCCTACATTAATCCTTCTGCACTGTATCATTCACCAGCGCTACACTCCCTGCGTCAGTCTCCCTACATTAATCCTTCTGCACTGCATCATCCACCATAGAAACATAGAATTTGACGGCAGATAAGGACCACTTAGCCCACCCAGTCTGCCCATTTCCCTACCTACTGGATAAGCTGCAGATCCTAGTTAACCAGCAGCCTACTTCTTCCTACCCCCACCCCCCAGGACTGCCTTATGACTATCCCATGCATGCTTGAATTCCACCACTGATTTTGACTCCACAACCTCCTCCGGAAGGCCGTTCCATGCATCCACAACCTCTCTGTAAAAAATACTTCCTTAAATTTCAGTCAGTCTCCCTCACATTAATCCTTCTGCACTGCATCATTCACCAGCGCTACACCCTCAAGGCCAGTCTCCCTACATTAATCAGTCTGCACTGTATCATTCACCAGTGCTACACTCCCCTGTGTCAGTCTCCCTACATTAATCCTTCCACTGTATCATTCACCAGCGCTACACTCCCTGGCGCCAGTTTCCCTACATTAATCCTTCTGCACTGTATCATTCACCAGTGCTACACCCCTGTGTCAGTCTCCCCACATTAATCCTTCTGCACTGCATCATCCACCAGCGCTATACTCCCTGCGTCAGTCTCCCTACATTAATCCTTCTGCACTGTATCATTCACCAGGCCACGCTCCCTCGTCAGTCTCCCTACATTAATCCTTCTGCACTGTATCATTCACCAGCGCTACACTCCCTGCGTCAGTCTCCCTACATTAATCCTTCTGCACTGTATCATTCACCAGCGCTACACTCCCTGTGTCAGTCTCCCTACATTAATCCTTCTGCACTGTATCATTCACCAGCGCTACACTCCCTGCATCAGTCTCCCTACATTAATCCTTCTGCACTGTATCATTCACCAGCACTACACTCCCTGCGTCAGTCTCCCTACATAAATCCTTCTGCACTCTATCATTCACCAACACTGCCCTTCCCCCTCAGTCTCCCTACATTAATCCTTCTGCACTGCATCATTCACCAGCGCTACACTCCCTGCGCCAGTCTCCTACATTAATCATTCTGCACTGATCATTCACCAGCGCTACACTCCCCGCGCCAGTCTCCACATTAATCATTCTGCACTGCATCATCCACCAGCGCTACACTCCCTGCGTCAGTCTCCCTACATTAATCCTTCTGCACTGCATCATCCACCAGCGTTACACTCCCTGCGTCAGTCTCCCTACATTAATCATTCTGCACTGGATCATTCGCCAGCGCTACACTCCCTGCGTCAGTCTCCCTACATTAATCATTCTGCACTGCATCATTCGCCAGTGCTACACTCCCTGCGTCAGTCTCCTTACATTAATCATTCTGCACTGTATCATTCACCAGCGCTACACTCCCTGCGTCAGTCTCCCTACATTAATCCTTCTGCACTGTATCATTCACCAGCGCTACATTCCCTGCGTCAGTCTCCCTACATTAATCCTTCTGCACTGCATCATCCACCATAGAAACATAGAATTTGACGGCAGATAAGGACCACTTGGCCACCCAGTCTGCCCATTTCCCTACCTACTGGATAAGCTGCAGATCCTAGTTAACCAGCAGCCTACTTCTTCCTACCCCCACCCCACAGGACTGCCTTATGACTATCCCATGCATGCTTGAATTCCACCACTGATTTCGACTCCACAACCTCCTCCGGAAGGCCGTTCCATGCATCCACAACCCTCTCTGTAAAAAAATACTTCCTTAAATTTCATCAGTCTCCCTACATTAATCCTTCTGCACTGCATCATTCACCAGCGCTACACTCCCTGCGTCAGTCTCCCTACATTAATCAGTCTGCACTGTATCATTCACCAGTGCTACACTCCCTGCGTCAGTTTCCCTACATTAATCCTTCTGCACTGTATCATTCACCAGTGCTACACTCCCTGTGTCAGTCTCCCTACATTAATCCTTCTGCACTGCATCATCCACCAGCGTTATACTCCCTGCGTCAGTCTCCCTACATTAATCCTTCTGCACTGTATCATTCACCAGTGCTACACTCCCTGCGTCAGTCTCCCTACATTAATCCTTCTGCACTGGATCATCCACCAACACTGCCCTTCCCACCTCAGTTTCAGACACACTGTTGACCACTGCAAGAAACTTGAACTCTGAGATACAGCAGAGAGAAAAAGAGAGGCTGCAAAAATCTTTTATATTCTGGACTCTGATTTCTCTACAGAAAAGGTTGAAATTATCCAGTTAATTCAGTAGTACTTTTGTATGTGTTTTCCCACTTTTTTTTGTAGTTATCCTGTAACCAAACATCAAAATCATTTGTCTGTATGTTTATGTACTAATTATTTAAGTAATCAGTAAAACTGTTGCTTTTATTTTAAAGTATTACTGCCTGACAGTGGTTTGCTGTGTGTGAAGGTTTTTGGGAAGGTTTATTCAATCTGTGACAAGCCTGTTTAGCGCCAAGGTACCACACCCTACCAAAACTTGGACCCTGGAAAGAAAACTTGGGGCCTAAAGCAGGGGAAAGTAGAAGGAGAACAAGAAGAATCAGCACTTACATAGCTCTTTGCATACACAGTGTATCCCAAAGTGCTTTACAAGCAATGCTAGACTGGTAGTGAAGTGACTGAATGTGCAGTGGTGGCCATATCACACATCATCACCCACACACAGCCTGGATAATTGCATGAACCAGTTTATGGGAAGGGAAATGTTGGCCAGGACACGGGGAATGTCCCCAAGTCTTTGTGAAGAGTGCCCTGGGTTCTTTTACTTCCACCTGGACACCCACCAGGACAGGTCTCTGGAGGGGTATATGGGGTTTGAATCAGGTTCCTGCACCACCTGTGGGAGAAGATACAATCAGTTATGAGGACAGCCCCGAGGAGCTTGTAATGCCTGTTTTCTTTCTGCAGAGGAGCAACCAAAGTGGGTTGTCACCTGCTACAGATTCAAGACTGTATTTTACCCTTACCCAGAAAGAGCGGAAGACCTGGACCCTCGTGGTGAGAGCTCAGTTGTGAAATCAGCAAGTGCTACTCTTAAAGGACATGAGGAGGGTATTTCCTAATCCGCCTGTTGTGGATTGCACTTAGGAAAGACCACGGTGAGCTCAGTGGACCTGGGCCCCCAGGAGTGGGTTCATGGCATTTGTTCCACATGAATTTAGTTGTTGTTTGTGTATCTAGGTATTTAATGGTTTTGTGCACAGAACACTACAGTAGCTGGGGTGGCTACTTCAATCAGCAAGACAACCTTTGTTTTTTTTTCTTCTATTGCAATGTCTAGTTTTCTCACCAGCACATTCTTGCAGTCAGTATTGAATGATCCCATTTGCTCATTACTTCTTTGTTCTTTGTGATTCTTTGTGGTTCTTCTTTTCATTGTTTCTTTGTTACCTGCACATTGCAGTGTCTCTATAGTTTCCAGTGAATCAATCTTGCTACATTGCTATGTATTTCAGTATACAGGCCTTCTGCCATGAGTACTTCACATCCAGCTACAAGATGTGCAACTGTTTCTAACTCTGTATTACAGAACCTACACTGTTTGTTTTTCCTGTGTTTGTTTCTAACTCTGTATTACAGAACCTACACTGTTTGTTTTTCCTGTGTTTGTTTCTAACTCTGTATTACAGAACCTACACTGTTTGTTTTTCCTGTGTTTGTTTCTAACACTGTATTACAGAACCTACACTGTTTGTTTTTCCTGTTTGTTTCTAACTCTGTATTACAGAACCCACACTGTTTTTCCTGTGTTTGTTTCTAACTCTGTATTACAGAACCTACGCTGTTTGTTTTTCCTGTGTTTGTTTCTAATTCTGTATTACAGAACCCACACTATTTGTTTTTCCTGTGTTTGTTTCTATGGATCTTGTGAATCATCTTGTGTGTAGTCTAGTATCTTGGTCTGCCATCATCCACTTCTCATTCTGTGGTTTAAATTCACCTTTTTTAACCACTTCTGGGTCAGTTCTTGATTGACTTTTGGTTATTCCAGCAGCTCCCCATATTTTGCACTGTAATTATGGGCTTTCCAGTTGTCCTTTTTTCTCTGTTGATCATTGTCCTTATATTCTTTTTTCTGCTTCTTTGTATTTTCTGTTGCTAGTGGTTGCTTATCCACTGGTGGCTTATTATCCATCTCTGCTACCCTACTGAAGGCTTCTCCTAACTTGATGATGGACATCATCTTAGGCTTGTTTTCTTCTTGTTGCAGGACATTGACTATATTTGGGATGTGGGATTTCAGTAGGTATGTCTGTGGCCCTACAACTGTGGACCTAAATGTGTGATCAGTCTTGAGGCCCATGCCTCTCTCATGCCTTGGGATATTTGGGCATGCACTGGTCTTTGTGTATTGAATGGTAGACAGGGAGCAGTTTTGTTGTTTTTATATCTTGCTGGTCCTGCACTTTTTGTGGCCAGTCAAGCACAGTAAAGCTGCATGATCTTACAGGAAAGGCAAGCTGATTTATAGCTTGTATGTTGTTTCATGTTGTTGAAGCGGTTTTCAGTACAAGCTTCAGACATCTGAAATATCCCTTGCTGATTTTTACTTCCATTTGATCACATTGCATTGTTGCTCCTTCACCTCTTCCCAGGTATTTGTACACTCCCTCTTGCTCAGTTTCTTTTCATGTTCCATCCCGTTGCAAGGATGAGTTTGCTGATGTGTTTTGAGGTAGTTCTGTTGTATAAAACTCTTTCTACATTCAGAACCTTTATATGGTCTGACTCCCATTCAAATTTGCTGATGTGCTCTGAGGCTTCCTTGTGCTGTAAAATTATTGTCACATTGATCACATTTATTTTGTTTTTCTCATGATTACTGACTTTAAATGTTCAGGAGTTTCTAGTGCCATGATGAGAATGGACCCCATTCTTAAGCCAGGGCATCTTTGAAAATAAGGAAAATAGTCCTACAGTAATCTTTTTGTTGTTGTTGGTCTTTTTCTCCCCTCTTTCCAGCAGTCCACATTCTGGAGGGTGCCCTAGTCCTTCCCCCCTGACATTTACTGGGTTCAATGACCATCTTCTCCCTGGGCTTACCCACCCTGATGGGGTTGGTGGGGGTCTCAGGCCCCCACTAAAGACCAGATCCCATTCTGGTTGGTGTCTGGCTGGTCAGGGAGTAGGACCTCTGAGCCCCTCCTTCATCCTACTGCTGAAGACCTTTTCTTTCTTTTCTTCCCCTCAGAGGAAAGGCATGCAATAAAGCCAGTGGCAATGTCGTGCACACTCCTGTGCATGGCACACAGGGGTCTGTTCACTATGTACAGTGTTGGTGTGCAAGCTCCCAGACTCTGCTAGTTGCCAGGCAAGCAATGAGCACTGATTCCCCGCTTCCCCGGAGCAGAGCTGTCCTTGGGATGCTCAGTCCTCTTCCTCCCTATTTGACCCCCAGCAACCTGCTTGCACTGCAAACATGGGTCACCGGCATAGCAGGAGGTAATACATAGTGCCTCAGCCCTCCACACCACCAGGCTGGCCTTACTGAATTAATCGTTGATGTTTGCTCGTCTCAGCATGTGCACTGTCTGCCCAGATGGCTTCCTTTTGCAGTTCATTGAGTGTCACACATGTTGGTAGCATTTTTATCTACTAGTGGCTTAACATCCATCTTTGCTACCCTCCTGAAGGTGTCTCCTATTTTAATGATAGAAGTCATCTTAGCTTGTTTTCTTCATGGCACAAGACATTGATTATATTTGGATCCAAGGATGTCAATGGGTAGGTATGTATGTAGCCCCACTATTGTGGACCTGTATGTGTAATTACTCGAGGAGGCATATGCCTCCCTCAGACCTTGGAATGTGTCATCTTGGCATGCACTGGTTTTTGTGTATTAACTAGTAAGCATGGAGTAATTTTCTTGTTTTTATATATCTATCTGGTTCAACACTTTCTGTGGCCAGTCTATCACACTGAAGCTGTATGATATCTCAGGAAATGCTAGCTGATTTATAGCTAGCACTTTGTTTTGTGTTGTCAGAGCAGTTTTCAGTACAAGCTTCAGACTTCTGAAATATTCCTTGTTGATTTCTTCTCTAATTTGTTCATGTTGTGTTGTTGCTTCTTCATCTGTTCCCAGGTATTTGTACACTTCATCTTGCTTGAGTTCTTTTACGTCACAACCCTCCATCAGGTTGATGTTTTCTTTATGAGTTAACGTTCCTGCTATAACTGTTGCTTTGGTACAACTGTCTAGGCCAAATTTCATCCATTTATCATCAGAGAACGGCTTAACAATTTGTAGTTATGCTTTTAGGTGTTTGTTGGATGAAATATAAAATAGTTTCAGATCATTTACAAAGAGGAGGTGAGATGTTAGCTGTTGATCATCGTGGTTTCTAGAGTTCAGGTTGTGTCCATACCCTAGGTCATTGATTAGGCTACTTAATGAGTTGAAGGCAAGGCGGAAGAGAAGTGGTGACAAGGAGTAACCTTGAAATATTCCTCATTGGATCTTTATGCTTGGGATGGTGATTTGACCTTTCTCAGGTTTAATTGTAGGGTGGTTTACCACTTTCTCATAGCAGTTGTGATACAGTTTACCAGTGTGGGATGTATCCTGTAGATCTGTAAACACTGATTCAGAAGTGTGAGATGCTGTCACATTTTTTTTTTGCAGTAGATCCGTGCTACACTAAGGTGTCAGCATTTTCTGCAGCTCTCCATTATGACTTTCTTCAGCAGGAGATGGTCCTTTGTAGCATGTGATTGTTTTCTATTACCTGTCCAGAATTAATTCATTGATGTACAGTATTATCAGGTTAGTCTTCTGGCCAAAACTCTTGTCACATTCAGCACCTTTCAGTAGTCTCCCTCCTGGAGTTACTGTCTTCCAATATTCAGGGATTTCAAGATCTATGACAAGAATGGACCCTGTTTTTAAGCCAGGGCATATTCTAACATCAGGAAATCAGTAACGTATTAGTCTTTAATGTTTGCTGAGAGCACTCTTCTCAGCACCACAATGTCCCCAGTATGGTTTCTTTTTGCAGATCAGGGTATCACAGATATTGGTAGTATATTTAGATGGGTCTGAAAGTTCTTTTTGATTAGCCCCAGTACTCTGAGCACTACTGAAATGATTTATGTGCCTTTGTTCCACATAAGTTTACTTTCTGTTTGCATATATTGGTATTTCATGTTTTGTGTCTCTGTGTGGAGGGCACTGTAGTCACTAGGGATGGCTATTTTGAGTGGAAATGCTACCCTTTTTATTCTATTAGAATGTCTGGTTTTCTTGCCTCCACTTTCTTGGCAGTTGGTATTAGGTGATCCCATGTGATTATTACTTCTTCATTCTCTGTGATTCTTTGTGGTTCATATTTCTAATGTTTCTCTGCTACATGTACAGTATGTGACAGTGTGTGCATAGTCTACAGTGGATCAATCTCACTACGCTGTTATTGTGGGAGGGTGTGAGTGCAGAAAGAAGCTCAGAGACAGTTTGTATAGTGCAATACATCTCAGTGTGTTTTTTATTTTATTTTTTAGGATGGTTAGGATTATTCAAAATAAAAGAATGTAAACAAAATGTCAAACAGACCAATGTCATGGCATCTTGGTGGAGTGCTTGGGTTACAAACTTCTGAGGTTAATAGACTGTCAAATCTGTCCATCTATTTATTTTCAGTCTTGAATTCTCTATCTCTCCTACAATCAGGAGACAAACAAAATCCTTCTTCTGCTGTCTCCAGCAAGCCTCTGGACAACTCTGGAATTAATCTACAATTCCCTTCCTCTAGTGGGCATTTTTATAACCCTCCCCTGTGATCTCCTTATCGACCACTCAACTCAAAACATGAAATAGCTATTGTACAGAAAGGAAATCTGGGTTTGTTATAGGCTACATTCATTACATTACCATATAGTACCATATTAGACAGATATAGTTCTACACAGATAGTGGCACTATTTTGTTATAAGGCTAATTAGTACATATTTAAATCTGGGGTTAGCCCCACCTTCAAGACCATGCCTGCAGCAAAGAACAACCCACCTATTTCATCAAATAAATATGGCCATAATGAGACTGATTATTCCCAATGTCATCACTCTGGGAGAACGCTGCTAGCACTCGCTTCTTCTCAAGTAAAACAGGCTACCCTGCAATTTGTTTTATAAAATTAGCGGGCTCTGTAACTAACTTCCAAAACTCATGATGTCTGCTTTCTGCTGGCAGAACTCTACATAGATGGAATGAGTAACATTTCAGCTTAGTGTGCTATGCCTGGTTAAACAACTAAATAAAAAAAATAAAAAAAAGGAAAAGGTCCTGTGTCCCCTTTGTAATGCAGGCCTAAAGTCAGGCCCAATTATTTTTTTAACAAAAGGGTATTCTGACATCCTGTCAGTCTGTAGTGATGAGCCTAAAAAGTGCCATATTGGAATGTTCCACTTTTTGAGGATTATTTATATACTGCTTAGCTGATAGCAATGCCAGTGTAGGAACAAGAGTTTCAAAGGACATGAAAAGATGTCCTAGTAATTTGCAGGCTGATATATACCTGTAAAGCACCATTTCTCATACAGGTAGTAAACAATATAAATCCTAAGGAAGCACAGTGTCATGGTGATACCACAATCCTGACATCTGCACAGCGACAGCCAGAATCTCAACCATCGCATGAACAACCCGCCAGAGCAGCCAACATGCCTTCCATAGTGGCAGCACCACCGTGTCCACTGTACACCATGCACCTGGCCCCTGCCCAACTGTATTGCTCTGTGGGAACTGAATGGGTGCCCTGTTTCTGCTGTCCTCAGGTGTCCCCAGTCCTGTGATTGCTGCGATGCTGCAAACCTGCTGCCCCTGTGGTGTTTACTGGTGCCCCCACCCATGTCCTGCAGTGTTGCTCCACTCTCTGTCAGGTGTGATGTGGTTCGGCGGGGTGCACTGACCGGTCCCATGCATTAGCACTGGTGTCATAGGCTGTCTATGCTGATGCATCCTGTCTGCTGTGCATCTCGCAGTCTGATGGTGTGTCTGATGTGGCTGCTGTGTCAGGATTGTGGTGGTTGGTGTGGGGTGTGTTGGGTTCGGCTATGGAGGCATGTGGGTGCCACTGTGGGGGCTGTCGGCATTAATGCCATTGTCATACAGTGGTGCTTCCAAATCCTATAAATTACAGGCTAGTTATAGTTAACTATTTCCTGCCATGCAGGACAATAACAGCCTAATACTTTGTTTTGCTGTAATGTGGGTAGAGGGTGCACTATGACCAGCACCAGTATATAAAAGAATATAGGAATAGGGAGGACAAATAAAAATATTAGGAGGCTTTGTGACTCAGGAAGGAAGGAAGGAGGAAAGGAAAGCAGGAAGACAGAAAGACAGAAAGAAAGTTCAGTTTTATTTGGCAGGAAAGACTCCATTGAGCAGTCTCATTTACAAGGAGGTCCTGATGCCCTCAATCATGTTACAGTGTGCTCACACAGAGACAACAACATTTGCAAAATGTGTACAGATATTTACAGGATATACATCAGTCACAGAATAAAGAAGTACAATTTATATACAGATAGATACATAAGCCAAGGGTCTGTTGGTAGCAGTGAGCAGTGTTGAACTGGGGTAGGTGTTAACTGGAAGGTTGGAGGGTAGAGTTCCCAGGGGTAAACTAGGTTGCTGATGAAGGGGAGTGGTGAGAGAATGGTGGACGAGGATGATAAAGGAGACAAGCAGGATAGATAGATAGACAGACAGACAGATAAATATTTTATTTATAAAGTGCCCATTTCCATATAGATATACATATATGAAATAGATATACCACTCTGCATCAACCGCCCAAGGCGTGCGTATATCAGAGCGCGACCGCACACCTCAGAGTGGCATATCTGTCTTATAAAATGTCAAAATTGTTTTGGAGGGGGGGTAAAAGTGCAGGTGTGGTCGCGCTCTGATATACGCACGGTCATGTGATGTGTTTTATACAATCAGAAGTCTGGATTTGGATATGGATGCGCATGCTCATTTTATAAATATATATATACATATTATACACACACACACACACACACACACACATATATATATATATATATATATATATACACACACATATAAATAGACAGAGGACAGGCAAGTTGGAGAGAAGAAAGAGTGTGAGGGGAAGGTGGATGGATGGTAAAGGTGGAAGATTGCTGGAATTGGGAGCTATTATAGATGGAGTGGAGTGGAGTGGTGAAATGGGTATGGATAAGCAAGGGTGAAAGGGAGTAGGCAGGTTGGGAATAAAGAAAGGGTAATGGAAAGGGTAGCTGGTGATATCGGGGGGGTATTTGGGAGCAGGAGTGGAGGGGAAGATGATGGAAGGTCCATGTAGCTGGTTGGGTGGAGGTGAGATAGACATGAAGGTTGGAGGAAGACTGGGGGAGCAATTGAAAATGGGGAGCCTAGCAGAAGTTGTGGGTGACCTGTGATAGGCGAGGGAGGGGGTGTAGTTTGGGTGGGGGGTGTGGGTGGGTGAGAGTAACATGGGGAGCCTGTGAGGGCCGTCGATGGCCTGGGATATTCGTGCAGCGTGGCAGAATGATTCTTAATGGCAGGTGCAGAATTCATTGAACTTGCTGGTGATCAACAGTTTGAAATTGCTTAGGGGGATTAGAGTTTGCAATTTATGGCTGGATTGGGCTTTGTTCCAAACAATTGGGAGAGCATGGTTTATGGCCATATCGCTGAAATGGGACTGAATACTTGGGACATCCAACATAATGTATGAGTTCCTATGCAAGGGGTATTTTCCAGCTGATCACTGAAGAAGATTTAATATGTAATGGGGGAGTTTTGACAGGAGAGCATTATAGAGCCAGGTAAGGGGGTGGGTGAGAGATCTAGTGTGCAAGAAGTTCCATCCCATGGAGGTATAAAGGTCACAATGCTGGGTCCTATGGTGGGTATTAGAAATTAATCATAGTGCCCTACGGTAGAGCTTATCAAGTTATTTTAGCAAGGTGTCAGAGCAGTGGCTATTAAAATGTCTGCATAGTCGAGAAGTGGGATGAAAGTTGTCTGAACTAGACAGAGTCTGATATCAGTGGTAAACAGAGATTTGTTTTTATAGAAGAAGCCAATTCTTTGTCTCAGGTTCTTCGTTGGTGACAAGATATGGGCAGCGAAATTTAGGTGATGGACTAGAAAACAGCCAAGGCATTCAAAATGTTTGACTACCTCAAGGTTGTCATCTAGGAGTGTTTCAAACAACATGAAGTCTTGCTATATTATGACATTTGCAGTGAGTCCCAACCTTCGAACTGCTCCGGAGGTGAAAGAGTTAAATTTACATACACAATGCGTACACAATGGGGGGTGAGATACTGACAACAGTAAAAATAGAAAGGGACCCGGGGGTAATTATATCAGATGACCTAAAGGTGGACAAGCAATGTGAGAAGGCAGTAAGGAAGGCTGGGGGGATACTGGGATGTATAGGAAGAGGCATCAATAGTAGAAAACAGGAAGTTGTTATCCCTCTGTACAGACAGTTGGTGAGACCCCATCTGGAGTACTGTGTGCAGTTCTGGAGACCCCATCTCCGCAAAGACATAGACATAGACAGAGTGGAGGCTGTCCAGAGGAGGGCATCAAAATGGTGCAGGGTCTGCACCAGAAGACATACAAAGAAAGACTAAAGGAGCTTAATATGTATACCCTTGAGGAAAGAAGGGAGAGAGGGGACATGATATAAACTTTCAAGTACCTCAAGGGAATTAACAAAAGTCCAAGAGGGTAGCATCTTCCAGAAAAAGAGATGTGCAAGAACAAGGGGGCACAATTTGAAGATAGAAGGGGAACGGCTCAGAGGTAATGTGAGGAAGCATTTTTTCACTGAGAGGGTTGTGGATGCATGGAACAGCCTCCCTGAAGAGATCGTGGGGTCAAGAACAGTGGAGGACTTCAAGAATGCATGGGACAGACATAAGACAGTCCTAGTGGGGGGGTAGGAAGAAGTATGCTGTTGGTTAACTAGGATCTGCAGCTTATCTGTTAGGTAGGAAAATGGGCAGACTAGGTGGGCCAAGCGGTCTTTATCTGCCGTCAGATTCTATGTTTCTATGTTTACATGCCAGCCATGGAACGCTGAGCTCGAGCTCAGTTGAAAACTCTGTCTGTTGTTCTTCAAACTCAAACTGTCAGATTCTTTACTCCGTCTCACTGAACAGTCGCTCCGGAAATTTCTCCTTCTGCTCGGTTCATTTTGTCGGTTAAAATATATTTTTCTCAGTTTTTTGACCGAATTTAAACTGCAACCGGTTGGCTCAAGCTCTGTCTGTGGTATTGTAAGTAATAGATAGGTTTTACATTTATTATTTCTGTGTGGAACTTGTAAACGTTTATCGGTTCAGTTTGAACCGATCAGGTTGTTTTAAAACTTATTAATCTGTTTTTTAGAGTGCAGTTCCTGGTTCTTATCGGTTCTAAAAAAAACAGATTTTATTATGTTTTTTTCCACGACCCATGACACGGTTGGGAACCGATAAGAGAGTCTTGCTTGCCGGATTGCCATTAACGGGCAAGTTTGGCTAGGACTGGCACTATGTCCGAGAAACCCAAAAGAAAAACTGGGCCCACTAGGTTTCAACACTGTAGTGTCTGTGGGGAAGCCTTTGCTAAGGCTGACCCCCACACCACCTGTTTTTATTGTCTGGGGTTTGACCACCTCAATGCAGACTGCCAGATTTGTAAGAATTTTCCTGCTGCCACCATAGAAAAGAGAGTTGGTAGACTCAGGGAAAGGGAGGCCAAGTAGTCCGCTGACCCAGATGGCCAGCCTGGCTCGGTTCCAACCGAACCGGAGGGAGTGTCCTCTGACCGGGGCGAGACTTCCTCGGGCCAAAGGAGAGCCGACTCTGAGGAGCCGGTTCCAGCAAAAAGGACTAGAAAATCATCTGGTGTGGAGCCCAAAATTTCCTCTCCAACTGCTGAAGAAATAGCCAAAGTGATTCAAATTGTCCAGTCGCTTTCCCTGGTTCCGACCGAACCGGCACGATCAGGTAAGCGTTCGGTCCAGCCGGTTCCACCGGTTCAAGATTATGATTTTGAGGATTTTTATGAACCAGAGAAGGGGGAAGAGGTGTATGAGGAGAGTGAATGTGGATTTGACAGTCTGGATGTGCCCATTGAACCGGACATCTCCCCAGACAGACCTTCAGGAGTGTCTCCTCCTAGGCTTTCTGAGTCCCCTTCTCATTTTATGTTTTATAAAAAAGTTGCTGAAATTCTCCAGCTCCCTGTTGAGGAAGCTGTTGATGACCAAGAGGAGCCTGATTATGTAGAAATGATGGATATCCCAGAGTCCAGGAGACTGTCTATTCCTTTGCATACATCTTTTCGGAAACAGACAGTAAAAATTTTAAAAACTCCTCACACTATACCTCCTGTGGATAAGAGAATGGACAAGAGGTACACATTGTCAGGCTCTGATACGGAGTTCCTCACACAACAATGCAGCCATGTCGGGGTAATGCAGGCTGCAGCCTGTGACAAGGCAAATATTCCCTTGGCTTCACACCACCCTGAAAAGGACTCCAGGAGAATTGATGCCATGGCAAAGAAACAGTACATGGCAGCATCCTTGGGACTCAGACAGGCAAATTATATGGCTTATGTTGCTATATACCAAAAATCCAGATGGGATACTGTTATGGCTCTAGCAAAACAGGTCCCTGGCCAGCTTGCCAAGGAGCTGGAGCAGGTGGCTGCTGATGGTATTGAGCATCCAAGGTGCAATTCCATGCTGCAGTGGACTCTAATGATGTGTCATCAAGAGTCATGACTACATCTGTGGCACTTCGCAGAATGGCTTGGCTCAGATGTACTAGCCTGTCACAGGATACCCAGTCTAAAGCCGTGGATTTTCCTAGTTGTGGGGAATTCTCTGTTTGGGAAGCAGACAGAGAATTACATGAAGAAAATGGATGAATATAGGACCACCTATAGGAGTGCACAGGCCAAGGAAAGGCAGGCCACTCCTCAAAGGCAGCCTTCCAGGGGCAGGGGCAGGCCTCTTCATAGGCCTTTTTACCAAGCCCAGGCCTCTTCTTCAGCTTACGCCCAGAAGGGGTTCTTTACAGGGAGAGGCAGACAAGGTACAAGCAGGCCTGCTCCCACCCCTCAGCCTAAAGCCCCTGCCAAGCAGGCACCCTGATGGGGTAGCCAGGGCTGATTCTCACCTACCTGTAAGGGGCAGGCTGGCTTACTTTGTCCAGAACTGGATGTCTCTAACATCAGTCAAGTGGGTCCTAGAAGTAGTAAGCCAGGGACTGGTTCTCAGCTTCAACAAATTTCCAAAGATGAGAACCAGATCCTTTCCACCTGCAATCCCATTAGAGGCACTTGCCCTAGAGGCAGAGGTCTCTACCCTCCTGGCTCTCAGTGCCGTAGAAAGGGTTCCACCCCTACACCAGGGCAAAGGATTGTACTCCAGGTACTTCCTTACCCCAAAAAAGACAGGCGAATGGCAGCCCATCCTGGATCTCAGATACTTAAACAAGCACCTTTTAAAACCAAAATTCAAAATGGTGACTCTGGGAATTATTCTACCCTCTCTAAGGCCAGGGGACTGGCTAGCATCCCTGGACCTCAAGGATGCCTACTTCCATATTCTCATCAGAAGCTCCCATCAAAAGTACCTCAGGTTCGAGCTGCCCTCAGGTCATTACCAGATTCAGAGCAATGCCCTTCGGCCTCACCTCTGCTCCAAGAGTATTCATGAAATGCCTGGCAGTAGCAGTTGCCTACCTAATAATGCAAAAAATTGCCATCTTTCCTTACCTGGACGACTGGCTTATAGTAGACCAGTCCTCAGACCAGGTCAAGTTACATATTCAGATAACTCAGCAACTGCTTACCTCCCTAGGTTTCCTTCTGAATCTCCCAAAGTCAGTTCTAGAGCATGTCCAGCTTCTTACCTTCATAGGCACAGAACTGAACACACAGGAAGCCAGGGCCTTCCTTCCTCTGGACAGGGCAAAAACCCTGGTCTCCCTGGCCTCCTCATTCACCCTGCAGGTCTCTCGACCAGCAAGGCATTTTCTGCAGCTCCTGGGACACATGGCTGCTTCTACAGCAGTAGTGCAAGGAGCAGGATTTCAGATGAGGGACATCCAGTTCCATTTGAGAGCTTTTTGGTCTCAAAGAAAGGACCCTCTAACCAAGTTGATCCCAGTAGCTCGAACCCTGGTCCAAGCCCTACAGTGGTGGCAGGATCAGAGCAACCTGAGACAAGGTGTCCCCTTTGTCACTCAGTCTCACTCTTTAATCCTTATTACAGATGCATCCCCCTTGGGGTGGGAAGCTCACATGGGTGACCTCACTACCCAAGGACTGTGGTCCCCTCAGGAGTCTCTACTCCACATCAACCTGTTGGAGCTCAGAGCAGTTTTTCTAGCACTTCAAGCTTTTTCCAAATCTGTTCAGAACAAAGTGGTTCAGGTCAGAACAGACAACACCACTACAATGTGGTACATCAACAAGCAAGGAGGCACTCGGTCTATGGCCTTGTGCACCGAAGCAATGAAGTTGTGGTCTCTGGCTTACTCCCTGAACACCTCCCTTACGGCAGTTCACCTCCCAGGCAAGGACAATGTCCTGGCAGATGCTCTCAGCAGGATTTCACAGGGCCATCACGAATGGTCCCTGGATCCCTGGTCCTAGGGGTAATATTTGAAAGATGGGGCACCCCGCAGATAGATCTTTTTGCAGCACCAGACAATCATCAACTTCCCCTTTTTTGCTGCAGGCCCCCAGTCTTGGGCTCAGTCCCTCTGGATGCCTTAGTTCTCAGTTGGGAAGGGAAGTTTCTCTATGCTTTCCCCCCTTCCCTCTCCTGTTCAAAGTGTTAGTCAAAATCAGGTCTCAATCCTGCACAGTGATTCGGATTGCTCCAGATTGGGCCAGACAGCCCTGGTATCCACTCCTACTGTCCTTAGCAGTCCATCTCCCCCTGTGTCTTCCCAGGAATCACAATCTGTTAACCTGTGCTCAGGGAAGGGTTTGATACCCGAACCTCAAATCTCTCAATCTCAAGGCCTGGTTCTTGAAGAGTTAGAGTTTGCTGATCTACACCTCTCCCAAAGTGTAATGGATATACTGAAGGCTTCTAGGAAGCCTTCTACCAGGGCTACATACAATTCCAAATGGAAAAGGTTTTCTATATGGTGGTCTGGAAAACACCTCCCCAGAATCTGCTGATTTACCCACAGTCCTGGATTATATGGTCCATTTTAACACTCTGGGTCTTAGACCAGCTACCCTAAAGGTGCATTTGGCAGCTGTGTCTGCTTTTATCTCAGCAGGTAAACCCTCTTTTCTTTCAGCTCATCCTGTATTCTCAAAGTTTTTTAAGGGATTGCTTCACACCAACCCTCCATTCAGGGATCCCGCCCTAGCCTGGGATCTTAATGTTTGCATCGCTCAGTTTATGCAACCCCCCTTTGAGCCTTTGTCTTCAGCTGAGCTTAAGTACTTGACTTGGAAGACTGTGTTTCTGGTAGCCATCACTTCTGCCGGACATATAAGTGAATTACAAGCTTTGTCAGTGGAGCCTAATTTTATCTCCTTTCACAGAGATAAGGTGGTCCTCAGGACTAACAGGATGTTCTTGCCTAAGGTGGTTTCAGATTTCCACCTTAATCAATCTATATCTCTTCTAGTGTACTTCACTGACCATTCCTCCTCTGGCGAGAGGAGGCTGCACAGCTTAGATGTGAAGAGAGCCTTTAGTTACTACATAGAGCGTACCAAAGGTTACAGGTTTGACTCCCTCCAACTGTTCCTCACTTACGGGGAGGTTGGTAAAGGGAAACCTGCCACTGAAAGATCCATTGCCAGGTAGATTGTCTCTTGTATCCAATTCTGTTATGAAAAGCTGGGTAAGGTTCCTCCCTCAGGCCTGAGGGCTCGCTCTACCAGAGGTACGGCTGCCTCCCTGGCTTCAGCCAGGGACATCCCTAGTCTAGAGATATGTCAAGCAGCTACCTGGAAAACAGTTCACACTTTTACCAAGCATTATTCCCTGGATATCCAGGCTAGGACTGATGCTCGGTTTGGCACAGCTGTGCTTCAGAGCCTATTTCCTAAGTAGGTTCTGGCCCTCCTCCATGGAGGTACTACTGTGTAGTCTGCAAATGTCATAATATAGCAAGACTTCATGTTGTCTGAAGAAAAAAATTACTCACCTTAGTAATGTTGTTTCTTGTAATGGAGTCTTGCTATATTATGACCTCCCCCCTGCCTGCCCCTCTCAGAACCTCTGTTTTGTGATGTGGGTGGGCAGTGCAGTGTTGGCACCTAGTAGATGCCCACCTTGTTATTTTTCACCCCTCCTTTTTTGGGGTGAATTAGTGTTGTGTTTTTCATTGTTTGGGTCTCCTGACTTGAGTCTTTGTTTTGGGACCAAAAAAATTTGTTCTTATATGTAGTAGCCAGTTGGCTAGTGTAGGTTTACAGCTTCCACACAGAGCCTTAGTGAGTTTAGCTCGTAAAGATCTGACAGTTTGAGTTTGAAGAACAACAGACAGAGTGTTCAACTGAACTCAAGCTCAGCGTTCCATGGCTGGCATGGAAAGTTAACTCTTTCACCTCCAGAGCAGTTCGAAGGTTGGGACTCACTGCAAATGTCATAATATAGCAAGACTCCATTAGAAGAAACAACATTACTGAGGTGAGTAATTTTTTCTTTGATAGGTGGCAAGGAATTAAGTGCATTTGTGAAGTTTGGCAGGTGGCTGAAGTAGACATACATTACTTTTGTTTTCTTTGCATTTAGGAGTAATCTGTATTGGGCAAGGTTGTACTGAAGCAGATCATACTCGGTTTGAAGTTCTGCATGGGCTTCGGCTAATGAGGGTCTGGATAGGTATAGCACTGTATCATCAGTGAAGAGGTGAAGTTCTGCCTTGCTGATATTATTACTGATGGAATTAATACAGAGCATGAGAAAGGGGTCCAAGGATGGTGCCTTGTGGAACTCCTCTTATGAGTGGTAAAAATGGGGTGAGGGAGTCCCCTGATCTCACTTGTTGTAATCTATTAGTTAGGTAACTGCTGAACCAAATTAAAGCAGAGCCAGAGATGCCGTGAAAATTCAATGTGTCAAGGAGCAAGTTGTTGTCGACTGTTTCAAAGGCTTTGCTTAGGTCCAAAAATACAGCTCCTGTGACTTGTTTCTTGTCCATCTCAAGGGGTCAGTCATTTGTGATGGAGGCTAGGTTGGTGGTGGTGTTGTGGGCAGATCTAAAGCCAGATTGTACAGGGTTTATTAAGTTTGTGTTGGTGAGATGATCCCTTATTTGGACAATTACTAATTGTTTGAGTAATTTGGTGAGCAGGGGCAGGATGAAGATAGAGCGATAATTGTTTAGGTCCATAGGGTCACCAGATTTAAACTGTGGTAATACCTGCACTATTTTCCAAGCATCGGGTACAGTGCTGGTACTGATGGACAGGTTAAAGAGGTGCAGTAAGAGGGCTGTTAGATACCTGGCACCACCTTTGTGGAAGTATAGTCCTATGCCGTCGGCACCGACTCCTTTCTTAACATCAAGGTGGGTCAGTAGGTCTTCCTCGTCTTTGAAATTGAATGCTGTAAAGGAGAATGTAGTGTTAATTGTGTCAGGGATAGTTTGGGGAGGCTGGACATGATGGTAGCTGCTTTGGAGGAATTGAAGGTGAGACCTGCAGTAGAGAAATGTTTATTGAAGCTACGTAAGATGTTGGCTTTCTCTGATAAGCTGTTTCCTTTAAAGGAAACCTTACTAGGTAAAGAGGAAGATTTTTTGTACCCTTCAGCCTGCTTGATAATTTGCCAGAATGTGCCTGGATTATTCTTTTCAGAGTTGAAAGTAGATAGGAAGTAGTTTGCTTTGGTTTCCCTAATCAAGTTTGATGCAGCTGTTGTGGCAGGCTCTAAATGCTGACCAGTCTGATAGTAGTTTGGTCTGTCTGTCTATGGACCAGAGACTGTCCCTCACTTTTGATGCAATCTTAAGTTTATTTGTGAACCAAGGACAGGAGAGTTTCCGGGTTCTGCATTTTAGTAAAGGAGCGTGTTTGTTGATGATGTCACACCATATATTGTTAAAGAGGGAGGCTGCGTCATTGACATTTGTAGTTAGATAGAATACAGTCCCATTGATATTGCTGAGATCAGATAGGTAGCTGGATAAGCTGAAATTACAAAAACTCCTTTCACATGAGAGTTTGTTTGTTGATTTAAAGGAGGTCTGCCCTCTGATACAGCCATGGTACAGTGATCACTAACACTTGTGGAATACAGCAGAATGGGTGATCTTGTCTGGTCTGTTTGTGAGTATGAGGTTGGGTAAGGATTTGTATGAGGGAGACTTGGGATTGGGATGGGTGGGCCCCGTTATTAATTGGGTGAAACTGGATTCATCACAGATGCTCCATTATTAATTGGGTGAAACTAGCTTTATCACAGAACCCTTTTAGTTGCAGGCTTTTGTTATTAGGTTTCCACCAGTCAATGCTTAAAAGCCGTAAAAGCCATAGCTTGATTTTTTTTTTTGCTCGTACTACTGCCTAGCCTAGCCTGTATTTTGTTGCTTTAATACTAGTGATATTGATTGTATTGCCTGTACTTAATTCTGCTCTGTGTCCTAATCTCTCTCTCACCCACCTCCCTCAGCTCCTCGGCTATTTTTTTCACCTGCTACCAACCTCCTTCCTGTTACCCCAACTTGGGATAAAAATATATATATCTTTAATTACAGACAGCTACCTGTGTTCCCTCTCTGCTTTTCTTCTAGCTAATACTCTCTAACACCTCATTTCTTGTGGCACCAGGGCTGATTATTCAGGCTGCCCACCCCACCCCCCTGTCTCTGGGCTCTCTCTTTCACTTTGCTTAATTAATCCTCGGTCTCTACTATCCCTCTGTCTCCCCGCCCTGACCTGACACCTGCGTCACACTCCTTAATCACAGCCCTCTTAACTACCTCCCTCTCTCTCTCCCTCTCTCTCTCTCTTTCCCAGATCTCTAGCCCCATCCTCGGGATTGCTTTAGTGCTGCTGGAGCGACCACGGCTCAAGAAGCCAGCCGCGTGCCCACATCAACACAGCAGCCGCCTAGGAGCTTCGAAAGCTGGGTAAGGCCTCAGACCCGACCAGTGAATCTGGCTGAAGCTCCGATTGGCCAGCGCTGTCTGCTGAAGCCACTGATTGGACTGGGTATGTATGCTTCTGCTTCTGATTGATGCAGCCCTCCTCTCAGTTTTCTGTGCATTCCAGGGCCTCTGTGCCCTTTGAAATGCATGAAGAAAAGCCATAGTTTTTTGCCATCCCAACCCCTTAGGTTTATTATATAGCCGAACCTCCCATTCAGTGGCTCCTCCCTGTGCCATCGCCAATTGGGCGATCTGCTAGTACCACTCACTCTTGGCCCTTGCTCATCTCTCAGCTCTGTCTCTTTCTATCTCTACCCCCCGCATCTCTACCTAACTCCCTAACTCCTCCTTTACCTATCCCCCACACACCTTCTCTGTCAGCCACCTTGCCTCCTGTGCCTGCCTCTCCCCCCAATCATGTTCTGCCCCATCTTGACTCTACTTACCCTTCTGGCATCTGTTCTCCTTTGCTACCTCCCTGGAGCCTGTTACCCCACCGCACCATTCAGTTACCACTTTGACCTGGTCCACTACCACTCATGCACTCTACAAGCCTTACCATGCACCCCTCCTCACCCCCCCTTAAACCCTGAGTGGCTAATATCTGACACCCATAACAGCTGTCCACTTCCTATGTCAGCCCCCATCCCTCTCTTGTTACATGAGAAATCTCTCTGGGACCAGCTCCATCATCTCCCTTCACCCACCGAAATGAAGTGCTCATGAAAACTCACTACCAGGGACTTGCATTGGTGCACACTGAAGCTACTACTCCTCTTGCTTCTCCTATCAGGTAACATCCACCCGAACCCTGGCCCAATTTCTCATGGCCCAAACAACCAAGTTAAACACTCTAGGTCACTCTCTCTTGTTTCCATAAATATCTGCAGCCTTCTCCCGAAGCTTTATGCCCTTCAAATCTTCTCCTGCCAGTACAAACCGGATGTCATTGCTATTGTGGAAAGCTGGCTATCACCAAAAATCCTGGACAAAGCAATCACCCTACCTGGTTACAATGTCTTCAGGCTAGATCACTAGGCCAAAAAAGGAGGTAGATGTGCCATCTACCTTAAGAAGGGCCTCACGGGCCATCCTCTAGACTTCTCCCCAGGACTCAACTGCACAGATCCTTCCCATTTGTATCTTCCTAGGAGACAATGGAAAAGTCCTCACAGTAGCTCCCACCAAAAGAGCAAGCAAAAGAAGTCAGTGCCATACTGGACTTCGCACATACACAACCCTCTGGATCGGAGTTAATCATGCTTGGTGACTTTAACATTAACTGGCTCTCCCCTGACACCAGGAGCCTCAAGGAGGCCCTTGCCTCCGTAAACCTCACACAACTGGCCATCTCCCCAACCCGACACAACCATAGAACAGGTACCAGCTGCCTCCTGGACTGGGTGCTTACCAGCCACCCTGCCTGGATAACCAATATCTCCATCCTGCCTGAGTTGCTTAGTGACCATTCCCGTGTCATCTGTGATTGGACTAACAAATTAAATTTCTCAGCCCAGGAGTGCCCTAGGAAGACAAAAGAGGGTGGGTTTTGCTTAGGGGGCTTTGTTCCGTCGAACCATGGTGGCGGTTTCACAGAATTCCTTCTAATTTTTGATTTACAGCATTTTTTATTCTTTGATTGAGCCTGCAAATTCTTTCATCATGAGATTCTTTGATCGCCATCTTTGAGTGTGAGGGAGGGACAAGATGGCTAGATTTTATAATGCATTAGATAGGGCAAATTCACCAATTTTAAGTTTAAATATCTCAGAAATGGTTTGGTCTTTTTACTTGAAATTTGGAGGGTGCTCTCGGCATGTCCTGTAGATGTGAATGATAGTTTTTACGTGTCAGAGAATTTTTTTTTTTTGCGGCAATATTGAGTGACACAGTTTACATGTTGCAGACAGTGTTTTGCATTGTGCTGGTGGCTTGAAACTGATAGGGTACCTAGACTTACTGTCATGGATGTAATTTTCAGGCATTGTGCATTGTAAAATGTTAACAGGTGTGAAATTCTGCAACTTTGATGAATTGAAATGTCAAACTTTAACATGTTACATCTGTCACAGAGTGGCTCTGTGAAGGATTAGGGGCCCTGTAACTTTTGTGCTTGATGCTTTACTTAAAGCTCAGTATGTTAGAAAAGTCATGTGTAAACACCAAAATTAAATAAATGAATGCAGGACTTATGGTTTAAACATAGGTTAAAAGACAGAGTAGCGGAGTACAGCAGAATATAAAAAACAAAACAAGGGTGGGTCTGAAGCTTTGCGAGTTAACTGTATTCTTCCACCTCTGCTGTGTAATTCTAAGTGCCTTGCTAACTGCTGCTCTAAGAAGCTGCAATAGTGCGCATCGTCGCACCGAGAGGCTGTATAGTTCAGCTGTTTTATTTTATTAATTTCAGCCACTGCATTTAAGCTGCCTCATTTGTTTTTAAGCGCTCTTGAGTAGGCGCTGTGTTAAATGTTACTCTGCCACTTGAGGTAATTTAGTCATAGAAAGAGAGCCAGTGGGGAGAGTTGTTTCTCTTGCTTTCCTTTGGAGCTTGTGGTTTGCATTCATTGCCTCGTATACTTTACTTCCTATGGTGAGCTAAGTTAATAGTTTAGTATATGCCTTTGCTGAGGGTTTTTTCAGCAAAGCAGCATTAGCAAATGCTGCTGCCAGTCCAAGAAAGAATTATATTTAGACTTGAAGGATATTTCCTGCTTCTCAAGGCTTTTGACTGAGCAGAGTGTTTGTAAATGCAACAAGAAGGCAGCCCTGAAATTTATGCATTACCCTTGGCTCTCATAAATTTCCCCAGTTAGAAGTTTGGCATGCTAATGAAAGCAGGAGGTCAGTGTAATATTTAATTCACACACGTGCCCTCTCCCGTATTATTGTAAAGTAAGGATGATCATGGGGACAGAGAATTACATCTGTGGTCTTGGGTTCCCGTGCTACCGTGCGTGCCAGCTCCAGAATGCTACTCGCGGGTGAAAGTGTTTAAAGTTAAACCGCTCCTTTATGGGGAGTAGAAGTGGCTGCATTGCTGAATGTTGTAGCAGAGTGGAACTTTGGTTTTAGGTGGGGTTGAGTTGCGTGGGATATGGGCAGAAAATAAAAGCAAATGAAACTGCATGGAGATAAGAAAACAACACATTATGTGTTTTTCATCTTGCATTTTGTATTCATTTGCTGTGCTCTTGCAGTGCCGTTTTTGGCAGTGCGCATGTTCGTATGTGCTACAGTTTTGGGGTTTGTGCAGCGGACTGCAGCACAATATGAAAACACAGATTATTTCAACTTCTCCCTTTGCTCAAAGCCAGTTAAAATATACATTGGTAAAAGTCCACAAGTTGTGTTTACGTAACCAGGTTATGGAATTACCTTGCTTCTCAATCTATAAGGGAGGTTGTGCATTTTAGGGAATAAATATATGAAAGTAGGGTGTAGTTTCACTCACTTGTAGGACACCTTCCGGGTGTTTCCTTGGGTTTTCAGCCTCTGTTTCTGATGCTTCTTGCACCACTTCCTCAAAGGACACCTATAGTGCTGGCTGGCTATTTGATCCTTTGTTTCATGCTGTCTTCTGTTGAGGGTGATGCCTGGATGGTCAGTATCATTTGTAAAAATGACTAGAACTGAAATAAAATAGAATGAAAAAGCCTATAAATGTATTTGAACTATGAAATGTTTAGATATATAGTTAAAATAAAACAATTTGGTTTAAATTAAAAGTTTTACTTTAGTATTAATGATGTGGGTTGAGTTAACTAATCACATGATTATTTCCCTGTATAAAAGGACTAAGTGTGGAGAACTCGGATAGGTTTTAGGTCTGGAGGTGAACTCCAGAGAGCTCTGTAAAGTGCTCTAAAGGTGTTGGACAGCATTTAATTCATGCGTTTATGGTTATACTCTGCTGTTAAATAGTTCACAGTAATGTATGTGTCCTGTTATGAGGAATCTTTTGGAGTGAAGAAATAAAATACGAAATTTAAAAATACTGTTGCTGTGTCAGACTACCAAACTCAGTCCGCATGTTCACCTGTGCACTGAAACAATATCTCTGACACGGTTTGGTCTTTTGCACTGAAATTTGGAGGGTGCTCTTGGCATGTCCTGTAGATGTGAATTATGGTGTTTACATGTTGGAGAAAATTATTTTGCAGAGATATTGTGTGACGCAGTTTATGTGTTGTGGACAGTGTTTTGCATTGTGCTGGTGGCTTGAAATTGATAGGGTGCATAGCCATAGTGTCATGGGTGTAGTTTTAAGTCATTTTTTTTTATTAAGTCTAGGATTACAAATAACTTTGAGCCGAGGCTCTTTTACAAAGGTTCCACATCAGAGAAATACAAAATATGGGGAACAGCAAGACAGATATTACAGCAATGTGGACATTGCAAACAGATTACAGATTAAAACAATTCAAGGGTAACATTGTAAGTAAGGCAGCCAACGGCATTTGTCAGAGAAAACAGACAAGAGATAAGAAGTGCCAGAGACATAGGGAAAGGAAAGAGGGGAAGGGGAAGAAGGAATGTAGGTAGGGTGGGGAGAGGGTGAAAAGTGCAGCATTGGGGTACCAAGATGAGGGGTTGAATCCAGTGAGGAGGGAGGGGGACCACTAGAGCAAATCAACAAAGTCCAGGAGGGTAGCATCTTTCAGAAAAAGAGATGTGTAAGAACAAGGGGGCACAGTTTAAAGATAGAGGGGGGACGGCTCTGGGTAATGTGAGGAAATTCTTTTTCACACAGAGAGTGGTGGATACATGGAACAGCCTTCCTGAGGAGGTTGTTGGGTCAAAAACAGTGGGGGAATTCAAACATGCATGGGACAGACACAAAGTAATTATAGTGGGGGGTTGCAGGAAACAGGCTGTTGGTTAACTAGAATCTGCAGCTTATCCAGTAGGTAGGGAAATGGGCAGACTGGGTGGGCCAAGTGGTCCTTATCTGCCATCAAAGTCTATGTTTCTATGTTTCTATGTTTCTAGACCAGGCAGGGAAGTGGAGAAACAAAGTTAAGTTGGGCAGTCACAGGAGCTGTTGGTAGTGAGATAGTCCTGGAGCCTAGTTTTTTTTTTAAACTCATGTTTATTAACAACAAATAGGTGCATACATAAGTTAGGACATGTGTAAGAAAAGGCTCATATCCATTTAGTACACAATTCATCCATTGGTTCAAGAACAGTTGATTATATCCCTTACACTTATTTCAATATCATCATATTTCTTCAGTTAGATAGACATTTCGTTTATTGCTAATCAGGGTTATGGGGCCTCGAGTCCTTATGATCCAAACTTGTGTGCATTCCAGACCAAATCTGCCACCTTGTCCACCTACGTATGTAGATGTGGGTTTGCTGGTTGATTTTAAATGTTAACTATTCCAGGTTGGCAATCTCTTGCACAGTTTGGATCCAGGATTCAATGGTGGGCGGCCCCGGTTTCAGCCAGGCTCGGGTGATAGATTTAAGAGCTGCAGTCACCAGTATGGCCCAGAGGTACAAGGAGTCCCCGCCCTTAACAGATTGGGGTGGGATACCCATTACCACCTCCGACCATTCCAATGGGCGGCCCAGTGTAAAGATCTCAGACAGGAGCCCAGTCACCCCATCCCAGAAGGGCCTTATCTTTTGGCATGTCCAGAATATATGCAGGTGGTGCGCATTCTCCCCCCCACAGAGCCTCCAGCACAAATGCGAACGAGTAGGATCTCTCTTATGGAGGAGGGCCGGCGTGAGGAAGTAGCGCACCTTTATTCTCCAACTGAATTCCTGCCAGATTGGGATCTAGTTGTTTTGACAGTGGTGTGGAATGCTCTATCTCAGTCTATATCCCTCTGTTCGGTATCTGATTCCTGCAGCCAACTTGCTTTGATTTTACTCAGGGGGTCTTTTTTCAGTGCTGCCAATAACCTATAAGTTATTGATATGTGACCTTTCTGTATGTGCCCACCCATCACTGCTTTCATGTATTCTAGGAGGGGTTGTGCCCGAGTGGGGTCTGGGTCTGCTTCCTGACATTTATGTACATGAGCCCTAACCTGCAGGAACCTAAAGTGGTCTGCCTGTCTAAGGCCAAACCTGCTTTTAAGTGCCTCAAAGTCCAGTACCAGATCGCCCTCTGCAAACTGTCCAAAGTGTGTTAGGCCCAGTCTACCCCAGGCCTTAAAGGTATGGTCAAGTCTGGCTGGAATGAAGCTTGGGGTCCAAGCAATTCCGCCAAGAGGCCAGAGGGATCTTCCCATTCTAAATTTCTGCCACATTCTCCTCGTGGCACCTAGTGTATTGCTTACCACATTAAGTGAGGAAAGGGGTTCCAGTGGGCCTCTACAGGTGGCCATGATCCGTGTCTCCAGGGGAGGGCCATGTCCCTCCTCCTCTCCCTGTTCCAGTAGTTTCCAATTTGAGACATAGGTTGGAGTGGCCCAATGTAGGGCCATTTTCAGATGCACTGCTAAATAGTAGTCTTCCAGGTTAGGGATAGATTGGCCTCCTTTTTTACAATGTGTTTGTAAGATGTGCAGATTAATTCTAGGCCTTTTATTGTTCCAGATGAACTTCATTATCTTCCCATGCCAGGTCTGAAATTGTGCTCTGGGTATAAGGAGGGGAAGACACTGAAACAAATATAGGAATCTAGGGAGGATAGTCATGGTGATTGACTGCATCCTGGCGTGCATGGGGAGGTTTATTAGAGTCCATCTTTCAAAATCTCTCGTCATTTGACTTATAAGGGGATTATAGTTTGCTTTGAATAGCTGGGAAAAGTGTTTAGTAATGTAAGTGCCCAGATATTTCATTTTACTTGCTTCCCAATTTAAGGGAAGCATTTTCCTGATCTGATCTGTGGGGGTGTAGTAAAAGCTAAGGACCTCAGTCTTTGTTTTGTTAAGCGTATAACCCGCATGTCTACCAAACTCCTCCAGGACCGACCATACCTCTGGGATAGATTTATCAGGGTTGGATAAGGAAAGCAGGATATCATCCGCATATAGCGATACTTTCCTGATAAACCCCCCTACCTCCACCCCACTAATCTCCTCTGCTTGGCGGATGGCCACTGCCAAAGGTTCTATGTAAAGGGCAAACAAAAGAGGGGAGAGGGGGCAACCCTGTCTAGTGCCATGCGTCAGCCTGAACCGAGAACAGATGCCCCCGTTTACCCTGACATATGCCTGAGGGTCGGTATATAGCACCTTAATACTGTCTATAAAGGGCTGCGGGAAGGCCATGTTCTCTAGGATTAAGTACAGAAAACTCCAGGATACCTTATCAAAGGCCTTCTCGGCATCTAAACTCATCAGACATGAGGGTATATGCCATTGGTGTATAGTATCTAGGATATTTAAGGTCGTCCGGACACTATCTGGGGCCTGCCTACCATAAACGAACCCTGTCTAATCCAGGGCTACCAATTCTGGTAGGAGGGAGTTTAACCTGGAGGCTATAATAGAGGTGAACACTTTATAGTCTGAATTAAGGAGAGAAATGGGTCTATACGACTCGCATTTAGTGGGGTCCTTGTTTTCCTTGGGTATTAATGCAATAGTCACGTACTGCCACGAGGGGGGGATCGGGTTCCCGTCCCGCCAGACCTCCATGAAGACCTCTGACAGGAGGAGGACCACCTCCTGCCCAAAAACCTTATATAATTCAGCACCAAAGCCGTCAGGTCCAGGGCACTTACCTCCCTTAAGGATTTTGATGGCTTGTAAGATTTCTGCTTGGGTAATTGGCTTTATTAATGATTGACCCCTCTCCGGGGTAAGAGCTGACAAGGGGAGAGAGCTCAGGAATTTCATTTTCTCCTCCCTCGTCGTCTCATTATGGGTAGCGTATAAGTTAGTGTAATAGGAGGCGAAGGCCTCCACAATCTGGGTCTGCCCATTAACCAAAAGCCCTGTTGTAGGTGATGTCACTTTTGTAATCGTGGCTTTTGCTGTGTATTGCCTTAAGTGAAAGGCCAGCATACGAGTGCCCCACGAGCCACCTTCATAATATTTCTGTTTCAGATAGATGAGGGATTTCTCTATTTCCGCTTGTTGAATAGTCTTTAAGTCTTTCTTTAGTTCTTTTAGGATCTGGTCTCTTTCTCGGTCCCATCTATTCTTTTGGGCATCTTCTAGGGTTTTAATTTGTGTTGTAAGTTCTTGCTGTCTTTGTGTTATCTGCCACTTTCTAGCAGAGGCAATAGAAATGATTTTACCCTGGACTGAGGCCTTTAGAGTATCCCACAGGATCTGAGGGGATACCTCACCTGTATTGTTTTCTGTTAATGTGGTAGTAATGTGCTGTTTAAGTTCCCTGACTAACCCTTGGTCCCTAAGTAGTGAGCAGTTCAGTCTCCACTGCGTAATTCTTCGCGGAAGGCTGAGATCTATCTCTAGGAAAAGGGGGCTATGGTCTGATAGAGTGGAGGTCTCTATTGACATGGATAGGAAATGCGGGAGGTCTCTAGAAAACGTGAAAAAAGCGTCTAGTCTTGAGTATATTTTGAAACGTGAAGAGTAATATGTGTAATCTCTAGCCATGGGGTATCTTTCCCGCCATACATCCACCAGGGCCACCTGTTCAAAAATCTTTTTAACTGACTTTGCCCTTCTATAATCTGGGTTCAGGATCCTAGAGGTAGTATCTATTTTCCTATTGAACACAAGATTCCAGTCTCCCCCCATGATCAATACTCCCCTCGCTTTTTCCGCCACCAACTGGATTAGGGAGGAATAAAAAGATGTGGGGGAGCCGGGGGGGGCATAGACATTTGCCAGAGTTATCAGCGTGTCTTGTACTCATCCTATCGCCAGGAAATACCTCGCCCCAGGGTCCTCCACCACCTCCTCAACCTCAAAGGGAAAGGTAGCTGCCACAAGAATGGCGACCCCTCTTTTCCTGCCAGCCGGTAGCGATGAGTGAAAGACCTGTGGAAAATTTCTGGATTTCAGTTTAAGGGTTTCCTGAGGTGACAGATGGGTCTCTTGTAGGAACTCCACGTCGCACCTCGAGGTTGTGAGGTATCTCAATATCCGTTTCCTTTTTATCGGACTCGAGCTCCCATTCACATTATATGAGAGTATTTTGGAGTGGTAACTAGCCATTTTTGATTCTTAAGTTCCTTAGCTTTGAACCTTTACATTGTAGATTCCAGTTGTGCCACCTTACAATTAGAGACTTTTTATACATGTTTATGCACCTATATGTAACAACATTTAACATTAAAAACAGAAAATCTGTAACTAGTAAAACCCAACAGTGGGTTAGGGTGTAACTTAGCGACCCATCCCCAAATGGGGGGGCTATGAAGAAATGCACTGGAGGATTTCTGGTTTGCACACCATACTTCCCGCCTTGCGAAAGAAATGATCGGCTTTCAGGGTGAAGCTGGAAGTCTTCCAGCTTGTGGGCCGACGCGAGTGCGACGAGAAATAGGAAGCTCAGCAGTGCTTTGAGGTTCCTGAGAGGCCCATAGGTGGATTCCCTATGTGGGCCGAGCCCTTGGACGACAGCAGAGGTCATTCGCGACCAAGATCGCCTACCCTCCCCCCCGTGGCCCCAAATGATTCATTCTGGTCATCATCGCCTGGTCTTCACTCCCCTCTGTACCACTCCTCCACACACCTGGGGGTCCCCAGTGGTTTTGACACCACCACCATCCCCGTGAGACCCTGCCACCCTGGTCCCCGCAACCCCCCCGGGTGCACCCATCTGAACTCTAGGTGCTGCAATCAGCCCCCTGGATTCCGTGGCAATCCACCAGCCCAAGACTCCCATCTGTTGCCGCACCCAGAGGTCTCATCCAATGAAAGGCCACCCAGTGCACAAACACTGAGCCCCAGGGTCCCACCTCTCACACCTGGGTACAGATCAGTCAATGTCTGAATGAGTCCAGAGGTAAAATGTCTTTCCAATAAACCTCTCTGTGTTATTTCAAGCCATGCTTAAGTCGATGGTGACCTCCATTATGGTCCGTTTCCTTTGTCTGGGGGAGTTTAGTATGCAAATCGTTTCACGACATCGGGGAACAAGTATGGGATCAGTTGTGGGTCTCAGGGTCAGGGGGGTATGTGTCCCAGTGAGATCAACTTCAGCTTCTGGACAATGACCTATTCAAGGCTCTGAAGAGCACATCGGGGTGGGGTTCTCTACAACTTCTCTGAGATGATTCGCCTTTTTATTTACCACTGTAGACTCTCCATTTCTTCGCAGCAGTGTAGCTATATCTGCCCTTAGATTGGTTTGGGGAAGCCTCTGCGATGTTCCTGAACAAGCAACACCCTTCTGAGCTACCGACCAGGCCGAGGCAAGCAGGTCACGCTCTAACTTCTCTTTATTCAGCGGCGGTACAGAGACACCATGTTCTGTTAGAAATTGCAATGCTGCGAGGAGATCCATGAAGACTTTTGTTCCCTGGTTGGTTTCCACCTTCAGTCTGGCTGGATGTAGAACTTGTGCCTTCATACCTTTAGATTTCAGTTGTTTTATCACTGGCCAGAGTATGCATCTTGCTTCCTGGACTGTTGACGTGTGATCATTGTCTATTGTAATCTTCTGGTCCTTATATTGTAGAGCCCCCTGTTGCCATGCACGACGCAGCAGTTCTTCTTTTGCTCGGTATGATGTCAGTCGGGCTGTCAGTGATCTCGGCCTAGCTTCTGGATTTAGGGGTCTTGGGCCAAGTGACCTGTGGGCCCTATCCATTGTAATGTCTAGTTCTTCTGGTAGCGACAGTACCTCACGAAGCATTTCTTGTTAAAAGGTCATAGTATTCTTATGTTTTGCCTCTGCTCCTTCTGGTATTCCATATACACGGATGTTTTGTCATCTGCTTCGACCCTCCAGGTCATTGATCCACTTGGTTAGCTCCCTGTCTCTGGCTAGTAAGTATAGGATCAGGCGATCATGTCTGTCGGTCTGCTCGGATGTTTGCGTTAAGCATAATTCCATCTGATCCGTCTTATGATCGATGCGGTTTATGTCTGATCTGAGCTCCAAGAGGTCACGATCAATCTTCTGGACTGTATTGGCCATTTGCACAGTTGTTGAGGTAAGGTCTGGCTGGGTCTCCGTTCCACGAGGCACTCCTGCCTGTAGGACTTCAGCCGCGTCTGATAGCTCCAGATTATCCTGATGGTCTAACTGCAGCATCTCCCTTAATTTCTGGGCTGGGGTACTCTGATGCTTCCCAGTTTTCAATCTCATTGCTTTAGCGGGGGAAGTCATGATTTTAAGGCGATGGTGATAGATTTGTGTAGCCGCGGGTACGGAGCAGCGAGTTCAGGCAGCCATTCATCTGCTGACGTCACCGGAAGTCCCCGGAGCCCAGTTTTAAATGTACCAATTGCTGGGGCAGAAGAGATGGTGGGGCTAAGGCCATTGAACCAGAGTGGTGCTCGATAACCAAAGAGCATTGTCCCTGTGAAGTGTGACAGTGGGGGACTTTCAGTAGCTATAGCGTGGATCTCCGAAGGCACCATTTGTTGGTTCGGTGTTGTAACAGACTTGAGACCCCAGAAGATGCAAGGCCATGGCAGATATTTCTTGCCAAGGAGCAGGTGAGAAACCTTATGTGGTTTGATAGTTGGAGCCAGCCAGTCTGGGTGTACAGGCCACATGTGTGGGTGAGATGGTGAGCACCCATGATGAGCCAACATGCCTTGTTGAGAGGCGTCTAAGGGTTGTGGTTGTGGCTGAGTCATAAATGGTGAGACCATAGTCTAGTACAGAGATCACAGAGCTCAGGACTGCAACCTTCAAAGCTTCTGGCGTGAGGTGTTGTCTGTGTTTGTAGAGGAGACCAAGCCATGTATTAGCAGCTCTAGCTACATTACCTATGTGAGGTCCATAGGAGAGATCAGGGTCAAGCTGTATTCCTAAGTATTTTAAGGACCCCACCTGATCAAGTGTTCCCCTAGGTGGTGGAGATAGCCAAGTGGTGTAGCGTGTATGGGTTACGAGAGCTGCAGAAGAGCGTAGATTTGGTTTTCTTGTCATTGAGGACCAGTTTATGATTATGAAACCATGACTCTACAGAACTGAAACCAAGTTGGAGGTTGTGTTGAACAGTTATAATAATAATAATAATAGTTTTATTTGTATAGCACCTTTCAATATATCAAGGTGCTGAACAATTTTAAAAACAGTTCAAAACACTACATAAAAACAGAACATGTACATAAAAATCAACATACCAACAAAATAGGATATTTATAATAAAACCCAAACATTAATAAATAACTTAATTATCTAAAAAAGCCATATTCCACGGATAAGTTTTCAGATCTCTCTTAAAAAGCTCCACGGAGGTGCACTGCCGTAGAATCGATATGGTAGAGAGTTCCAAAGAGTGGTGCCGCATGGAAATGCTCTGCTGCCAGAAGATTTTAAACTCACTCTTGGGATCTCTAACAACCCCATGTTGGCCGAGCGGAGTAATCGGTCAGGGCAGTAAGGAACTGGGAGGTCTTTCAGATAGGCTGGACCCTGGTTGTGAAGGGCTTTAAAAGTCAGTAAAATGACTTTAAAGGTGATCCGCCACCGCACAGGAAGCCAGTGCAGTTCGCGCAGCACGGGAGTGATATGACAGGACCTACTTGTCCCAGTCAATACCCGGCTTCAGCGTTCTGCACCAACTGTAGGCGACAGATTTCAACCAGAAGCCCAAAGTACAGGGTGTTGCAATAGTCCAAGTGAGGATACAAAAAGCGTGAACCAGAGTAGGCAGGGGAGTCGGACGGAACAAGGTGCCTAACCCTGGCAATATTCCTAAGATGATGAAAGGAAATCTTGACAACGGCTGACACCTGAGCTTTAAGAGTCAGCCTGTCATCAGAATAAACCAAGGCTATGCACCCGTTCTGAGGACGGGGAGATACTCCACCAAGGACAATTCCAGATGGTGCACCAATACCCGCCTCACCATCCGACCTCCTGGGTCCACTACCAGCACCTCTGTTTTCTCCGAGTTCAACTTTAGCCAACTAGAATCCATCCAGTCTTGGATCTCCCAGACAGTTGTTAAACACTGAGAGAGCTCTATCCTGGTCGGGTGCAAAAGACAGATAGAGCTGGGTATCATCAGCATAGCAGTGAAACCTCAGCCCATATCGTCTAATGATACCTCCGAGGGGCAGCATATACACTGCAAACAACATGGGTGACAGCACGGATCCCTGGGGCACTCCACACAACAAAGGAATTGGGTCAGAGGAAAAAATCCCCGACACAACTCTCTGCGATCTCCCGGTAAGGAATGACGTGAACCATTGCAAAATGATTCCAGACATTCCACAGATTTGTCCCAGGCGAGCTAACAACACCATGTGGTCCACAGTGTCAAAGGCTGCAGAGAGATCAAGAAGAACAAGAATGGAACGTCTCTTCTGATCCCTCGCCATCAGAAGATCATTTAACACCCGAACCAGTGCAGTCTCGTGCTGTGTCTTTATGAAGCCCGACTGGAAGGATTCGTAGACATTATGGATGGTTAAATGGTCATCCAGTTGAACCGCTCACGACTTCTCAATAACCTTCCCAAAAAGGGAGGTTAGAGATAGGCCGATAATTAGAAAAACAGTCTGGGTCCAAGGAAGCTTTCTTCAAAGAGGAGTCACCACTGCCTCTTTCAAGGAGCAGGAAACTTGCCTAATTCAAGGAGCACCAGACTATTTGCGCCAGGACCGGACCGATGATATCAAAACAACCCAAAATGAGGGGAGTCGGACCGGGATCCAAACCACAACTTGTGGGACGCATAGAATGGATGATCCTCATAATGTCCACGAACTCGGGTCGTCGAAAGGAACTCCAGGAGAAATGAGGCACTGTCATCTCAAGCTGTCCAAGAGAATCACCCATAGAGGTTACCGGACCCAGGTTCACCCTGATGTCGGCCACTTTAGTTGCAAAGTATAGAACGAGCTCATCGCACTCTACTTGCGTAAAAGCTTTCCGAACATGCAGGCAGGCTGGGTTGCACAGTCTGTCTACAGTTCGGAACAGCTGAGCAGGTCGATTCTGAGCAACTGCAATCTCCCTGGACAGGAATTCTGCCTTCTTATGGGTGATTGCAGATTGATAGCTAACATAATGTTCCATCAATCTAGAGTGGTCGGCATCGAGGGCGGACTTGCGCCAGCGACGCTCTAACCTTCGCCCCTGTCTCCGCATCTCCCTCAAGGTCCCATCAAACCATGGGGCTCCGGGGCGAAGGGATAGGGGGCGCTCACGAACAGGAGCAATAGAATCCAGAGCCGTCGTGACGGCCTTATTATAGGCCAGCACCAATGCTTCTGGACTATTGCTCACCGAACCGAAGGATGAAAGGTCAAGGACCGCCGCTAGACCTTGTGGAGTAACATTCCATAATGGGCAGTACCTGACCATCTCCACAGGGGCTGGTCTTCTCAGGGGGGTGCAAAAATTGAACCTCACGATGTGGTGATCAGACCAGGCGACTGGTTCCACCCTCATGTCGGATGCGTTGATCCCTAGAAGGAAGACTAAGTCTAAAGAGTGTCCAGATTTATGCGTAGCAGTGGAAACCACCTGTGTGAGGCCCAAAGAAGACATCAATTGGAGGAAGTGATTGCCAAAATTTGAGAGTTCATCGTCAACCCAGGCGTTGAAATCACCCAGAACCATCAATCTGGGTGACTCAAACTACATGTCGACGAGGAAGTCTGCTACTTCCTGTAAGAAACGTCTCCCATCTCTGGGTGGACGGTAGATGAGAACGATTCGAACGCCTACACCTGCTATGACTGTGCACTCAAAAGACCCAGCCTCACCTACTACCACATTCGTGAGACCCAATTCTGTCTTAAAACAGACTGCAACCCCCCCCGTCCCTGCGGTCCAATCTCGGGCGGTGTATCACCGAGTACCCGGCTGGAATCATGGCCTCCAAGATAGGGCCAGAGTTTTCATCCAGCCAGGTCTCAGTGATGCAAGCCAAGTCAGCCGAACCAACAAGATCGGCAATAATAGCGGTCTTATTCCTAACAGACCTGGCATTGCATAACACCGTCCGAGTTGGACAAACTTCGAGGGTTGTCAAGCCCATCTGCCCACTGATATCAGTAGTACCCTTGGGTATGGATACCAGACAGGATAAACCTCGATCTGGATTCCATTTTGCCCCAGGGCGCCTTCTGGACCTGACTACCCCGATACGATGAACCCGGCTGCTCATCCACCCCTGTTCGGCAACCCCCACGATCATTGCCCCCAGCGCCTACAGCTGGTAGGGCCAAATGAAGAGGAGGAGTAACAAAGGGGTGAAGGGCGTGAAGCGAGGAGGATGAATAGTGCACCACCGTGGGGGCTAAAGGCCAGCACATGTTGCTACTTAAATAAAATAAACCAAAACCCAAAACAAACTACTTAACAATCGACCAACAAAAACATAAATATAACCTTAAAGAAAAAGGAAAAAGTCTAAACCTGGACTATTACCCACCCCCCCGGATTGCTCTCACCACCGGGAAGAAGAGGGCGAGGCACTGTCACTGCCTAACCCTCATGGGATATAGCAACAGAGGACAAAGAAACTAAAACTCCTCCCAAGTTCTCTCACAACAGGGAGGGTGATGTTATTTGTTCCTTCCCTCACAGGAAAGAGACAAAATAAATCAAAAGAAAATAACAATAAAATAAAATAACTAAATAAACATGAAAAGCTGAAGAACATGAAGACCTCTCACCACCAGTGTCCAAAAGCCATCAGTCACTCAAAACAAAAAACAAAACAAAACAAAAAGGATCTTTGTGAGTGGAGAATACAACAGCATCATCGGCATATAGTATGATCTGCTCAGAGCAGTGGTAAGGGAGGGAGTTTAAGAAAAGACTAAAAAGGAGAGGTCCCAGTATGGCTCCCTGTGGGACACCCGAGAGAACAGGCAGGGTGTCAGAAAGAGCGTCATCAATTTTTACTCTCTGCGACCGGTTTTCTAAGTAGCTTTTAAACCAGAGAGAAGAGTCAGGTGATAACCCAGCATTCAGTAGTTGGTCAATTAGTAGTCCATGGTGTACTATATCGAAGGCCTTGGAGGGGTCAACGAAAACAGCCCCTATGAGAAGGCCATTGTCAAGGGATTTGTGCAAAGCTCCAGTGAACTCAAGAAGGGCTGTGGTGGTGCTATGACCTTTCCTGAAACCGTGTTGTTGTGGACAAGGTATATTGTATTTATCCAAGTGGTCGGTAAGTTGATCAGCCATGATGCGCTCAAGTGCCTTAGAGAATGAGGACAGTATGAAGATAGGGGGATAATTTGAGTGATTCGTCTTATCCCCACTTTTATGGACAGGTGTCATGGTGGCTGTTTTCCATAGGTCCGGGAGTTTTCTGCAGCTGAGAGAGAGGTTTAGGATTTTTGTTAATGGATGAATTACCTCATCAAGGGTGAGAAACAGAAGCTTGAGGTCCAGGTTTTCACTATTAGATCTAGATTTAGAGATAGCTGCAGTAATATAGCGGCAAACTGTGCCTGTAAAATGTTTACACGTGTGGAATTCTGCATCTCTGACAACTGAAAATCTCAAATTTTAACATGTTCTATCTCGGACATAGTTTGGTGTTTTACATTGAAATTTGGAGAGTGTTGATGGTGCACACACGTCTACAAGTTGGTGGGAGCACAGGGCCTGAAGGCTCGTACTCTCACCAACTTTCGCAAGTTCTTCGTTTTTTATTCTTTCTCAAACAGTAAGGAAATTCTATGCAAAAAACTGTGTTAATGCATAATTTAGGGTTAAAACACAAAAAGTCAAGAAATGAAAAATCTTTAGGGCTGCCCCTCCACCTCGGACCTGCCCATCATCCCAAGACTGACAGCTGACAGGGTGTGTCATTGGGGTTGTGAGGCCTAAATGTCACCCCATTCTTATTTACTGTGGCTTGTGAATGTAATTTTAGATGGAATGGGGTGACATTTAAGCCTCACAACCCCAGTGACACACCCCATCAGCTGTTAATCTTGGGATGATGGGTGGGTCCAGGGGGAAGGCAACCCTAAAGATGTTTCATTTCCTGACTTTTTGTGTTTTAACCCTACATGATGCATTAACACAGTTTTTTGCATAGAATATTTATATATATCTGTATGTGTGTGTATATATATATATATATATATACACTCACATCTTTTTTTTTTTTTTTAGGAATTGAGTTGTAAGGAATGTCAACCTAAGACACAGATATCTGGCTAGGCACCCAGATTTAAACTGGTGCTTAAGCTGCAAGGGTGTATGTGGAAGGTGGCAAAGTGTGGAGAACAGGATAGTTGATTAGCTCAGTATTAGATTAAATTCTTAAAAGCACCTAGCTCTTCTGGGGATAGCTGGTTTAATGAACAGGTAATGTCTAGGTATGTTGGAGATAGGACCCCAAGCTGAAAAATGTGATATTGTCCAGTCTTGAGCTTGTCAGCCAATGGGAGTGAGGACAGTGGTGATGGGAGATGCTTGAGCATATTTAATATAGGCCGTGGTCAGGACAAAAATAGGCTCTAACATAATTTCCGCACAGCACAGAAACCACTCTGTGCTCCACAACTAAAATTTTGTGGAGGAGTCAGTTGAGCCAATGGTGAGGAAGGAAAAAGGGGCAGCATCCAATAGCAGGCAAGTCACATGGTTGGAAGGACCAATGAGGTTATCTGTGGGAGTCCCCGAGGTCCATACCTGTTTGGTCCAAGAATGGAGCTGGCTGATGGGTTGCAGAGTGGTGCCGCAGCTGGAAAAGCATGCCACAGCTGCCGGTTGGCTTGGAGCATGAGTCAAGGGCAGAAAATGATGATAGGCATCGTACTAATATTTCTTGATTAGCACTCGGGTGTCCATATGGCATATCCTGTGTGGAAATGTCCATCCTCCCTAAAATGAGAGCCATCTACATAAGCATCTCTTGCTTCAGAATTTGGTTCTGCAGCAAATATGGGTTTAACATCAACTCCCATTACAGTTTTACAGTCATGTGCCTCTCTCTCCCATGTCATTAATTCGACTAACATAGGTGAGGTACATTTTTTTACAGTGATATTTTTTTCTTGTAGAGCTAAAGCTCATTTTAACCAATCACTGGGAAGCCACACCTCTCACATCCCTTTTATTGGAGTGCAAAATGTTTGCAGGATAATTTTATTAAACCCCACAATACATTCTGTAGCTGAGTATAGCCCAATATACAGCTAACAAATGCTTTACACATTTTTCATATGTCTCTTTTACAGGTGTTAATACACAAGAAAAATATTCCACAGGACGCAACGTGCCTGCTCTCTTTTGTAACAGTACTGCATTAATTACCTGATCAGTTGCATGCACCCGTATTACAAAATCAGAGGACTCAGAAGGACTAATGAGAGCTAAAGCTGTCATTAGTGCTTGCTTAAGAGCCATATAGGATGTTAAAACAAAAAAACACTTTTTTAAGCTGGTTAATATGTTAGATTTAGATACATCTTGATTACTTATTTTCTGTTTTTTGACAATAAAACACATTTTTCATGTCAGAGTGAACAAGTTCACTTGTACTGCCCAAAATACATTACATCCTGACAACATTATGTGCTCAACTCTGATTAAACATGGAAGGTCAAATTGTGTTGCAAAAGGTCACCAATTGCAACAAGGTGAAAATGACCATATTTTTTAGTTTTGGCAGCTTTTTGCTTAGTTGAACACTCAATTAGATAAAAGGAGGTAGTTATTTTGCCTTTACTCTGAGGAGAAGACACTACAGCTGTGCATCTGCTGGTAATGTATACAAGGACTGTTTCTTATATGAAAGGTCTGGGGCTCCTGATTGGCATGATCTAATCTCTTTGATTCCGATGAAATTGCACAAGGGAGCCAACCCATTCACAAGTCCCTTTCAATGCTGCCTCACATCTGCAACTGCAGTTTGCAGACAATGAGCCAACATTTCAAAACTGGAGCATGTCATGGGATGAATCACAAAAATAAACCAGAGTTGCTTAAACTTCACTCCAGCATCATTATAGTTAATGAACCATTAACCATGTCATGAAACCATAACATTCATTACTGAATGCAATTATGTTTTTGCAGCTCTCCGAGAACAGCATGACCTTGGGCAGCAGGGAACTCATTATACAGTCTTGATTTTTAACCTACAAACTTCCCTTTGTGAATAATATATTTTATATTCACTGTCTTTAGCCTCTGTGACATATTTGGCTATATTTAAGTAATGAGCATCATTGTTCTCTAACAATTCTGATTTACTTTTTTCATTATGGTCTGTAGATTGTTTAATTAAACATAATCAAGCATCTTTCTGATTTTCAGGAGAGCTGTATGGACCTTCTTGAAGGTTCATCTCTAAACGTTTACGTAATATGGAATCCATACTCACTACAGGAGGTTCACTGGCAAATCATGTCTGACTTTGCCTCAGCTTCCTTAAGTGTCTTCCGATCTCCCTCCGTACATGAGTAATTAGTTCAGGTATGGTAGGCATTCCTCGCAGTGGCTTCCTCCACTTCTCAGTTTGTTTGATGTTGTCAGCAACCATGTAGACTGTCTTCAGACTTCTGAGTCACAGCACCAGTTGTAGCGGTAACAGTAGCTGTGTTGTGTTTTCTATTTTCAAGTAATTCAAGCCACACAGACGTTGATATGTCTTTCTGTAAAATTTATTCTTGCGAGTTCATCTCTTTCAAATACATGTATTTCAATATCACTTGTTATGCACTCATCATAGCATACAAGGAAGCTCATCTCTTCAAGTGGTGTAACAGGCTGTGCTTTGAAACAACTGAGAAGCTGCATGGGATATGCTATATTGGATTAGAAATCTGCAACTGATCTCTCTTACTTTCATTTGAGGGAAGTTTTCCTTACTTTACAGTCTTACATTGGGATTGTTTTGTGTTTAATTTCATTTTTAAATCAGGAAGGGGGTTTTCAAAACTACTTATCTTGTGAGCAATTTCAGAAGGGTTGAAATAACTGCATATTTGATTTTCCTTTGTGGCTATCTGTACTGTCTGCTAGTATTCTGACAGTTTACATTAATATAGTTGGAAATAAAATAGTTGGAAAAAAGCTTACTGGTAGTAGCTGTGTACTTTGAATAGCAAAGGCTGCAGTTTGTAATTTGATGCCAGACACAGCCTCAGGTGGTGGAAATTGTCTTCACTAGTCAGGGAGACCTTACATCATAGCCAATTGTTTTGGGTGGATGTAACCTTATGTTTGTTACATTCCTTAAGATTCTCAGTGCAGGAAGAGTTTAAAGCACAACTGACTTATTTTGGGGCTGACTGCTTTCAGACCACAAACTACCAGTCTGTTTTGGGGCTGGGGAGGTTTACCTGTGTCTGACTTGGATGTCTGGATTTTTCTCTGTTCAATTAGCAGGGTATTTTCTCTGTCAAATTGTTGTGTAGGGCATCTTGTTGACAGGAAGGCACTCATCGCAGCGGTGGGTCAGAGCTTTTAGCTGATTGTTTTGTGAGGGCACAGTTTAATAGTTTGATAGAAAGTAAACTTAGAATGGCAGAAAAATGGGAGATATTGCTGATGGGTGATCTGAGTATGCCAGATGTTAACTGGAGTGCAGTTGCAGCAGTCACTTCGAAGAGTAGGGTTATTCTAGATGCCCTACAGGGGGCATGCCTTAGACAACTAGAATTGGAGCCCACTCAAGAGGGAGCAATCTTAGACCTGGTTCTCTCAAATGGAGATGAAGAGAGGATCACAGATGTAGAAGTGGGTAGCCATCTAGGAACTAGTGACCGTTGAACTGTATGATTCACAATAAACACAGCAATAGAGCCAAGCCATACAATAGCAAAAGTACTGGACTTTAGGAAGGCTTACTTTGTCAAAATGGGTGAGTGCCTAAGGAATGCACTAACAAATGGGCAGGAAGGAGGGGTGGAAGAACAATGGGGAATAATAAAAAACTGCCATCACAGAGGTAACAAGCCTTTGTGTGACGCAAATAAACAAAATGAAATTGTGTAAGAAGCCACTATGGTTCTCAAAGGAAGTGGCAGTGAAGGTTCAAGAGAAAAAGAAAGCATTCAGGAAGTACAAGGAATCACAGAAGGAACAGGACAGAGAACTGTATCAGTTAAAGCAAAAGGAAGCTGGGAAGGCAGTCAGAACAGCAAAGGCCCAAACAAAGGAAAAGATAGCCAACTCAGTTAAGAAGGGGGATAAAACCTTTTATAGGTACATCAGGGAGTGAAGGAAGACCAAGGGAGGGATAGTGAGGCTTAATAAAGGGGAGGGGTGGGCAGAGGGTGACTGTGAAAAGGAAGAGATACTAAACAAATATTTTTGCTCAGTATTTACAAAGGAAGAGGGGGAGGTACCTAAACAAACAGTAGAAACACTCTGGATACAGAAGTTGATACCAGCCCATTTACAGAAGAAAGGGTTCTGAAAGAACTCTTAAAACTGAAGGTGGACAAAGCAATGGGGCCTGATGGGATTCATCCCAGAATTCTAAAAGAACTAAGGGTAGAACTAGTGACACCACTGACTACCCTCTTTAACAAATCATGGGAGGATGGGGTGGTACCCGAGGACTGGAGGAGAGCAGATGTGATTCACCTTCACAAAAGTGGGAGCAAGGCAGAAGCAGGAAACTACAGACCTGTTAGTGTAACCTCAGTGATGGGGAAAATGATGAAATCACTTCTGAAGGAAAGAATTGTTGAGTATCTAGAATCCAGAGGGGCACATGACCCAAGGCAACATGGATTCACAGCAGGACGGTCATGCCAGACAAATCTGATAGATTTCTTTGACTGGGTGACCAAAGTAGTTGATCAGGGAGGGGCTGTGGACATGGCTTACCTAGACTTTAGCAAGGCATTTGACACAGTCCCACACAAAAGAATAATATACAAGTTAGCCAGCCTGGGAGTGGGTCCCAAGATGACAGCCTGGGTAAAGAATTGGCTGGAAAATAGGACACAGAGAGTAATAGTAAATGGAGTCCACTCTGAAGAAAGGGGGGTTACTAGTGGGGTACCGCAGGGTTCAGTATTAGGACTGTATAAATGATCATTCACATATCTGGACTGTCATGTACGGTATGGGCTGCACGCCCATTGGCTGTAGCTCTCACCTGGGCGTGCAGCCCTACCGGATGAAGTCAGTCGGCGGGCGGCGGGGCGGCAGGCGGGTGGATGCTGTCGCTCGCCGCTGCGGGGAGCGGGTGGAGGGGCTTCGTGGGTGGGTGGGGGGACACTAGACACCAGGGAGATGTTGGGGGTTGTGCTGTGACATTCTGCCGATCAAGACTTCTACGGTCCACTGGACCACCAGGGAGTTATTCGGGTTGGGGGAGGGTTACATTCTGCCTGTGATCGGGCACTGGGGGGTTTATACAGGTTCTGCCCTTGATCGGGCACTGAGGGTTATACAGGTTCTGCCTCGTGATCGGGCTGTGGGAGGTGGGGCGACATGTATGTGTTCTGCCTGCTGACCGGGCTGTGGGAGGTGGGGGCATAGTAACTGTGATGCCCGCGATCGGACTGTGGGAGGTGTGGGGGCATGTAACTGTGATGCCAGCGATCGGGCTGTGGGAGGGTGTGGGGGCACATGTATGTGTTCTGCGCATTCCGGGCTGTGGGAGGTGTGGGGGGCATGTAACTGTGATGCCCGCGATCGGGCTGTGGGAGGTGTGGGGGGCGACATGTATGTGTTCTGCCCGCGATCGGGCTGTGGGAGGTGGGGGGCATGAACTGTGATGCCCGCGATCGGGCTGTGGAGGTGTGGGGGCATGTAACTGTGATGCCCGATCGGGCTGTGGGAGTGTGGGGGCATGTAACTGTGATGCCCGCGATCGGGCTGTGGGAGGTGTGGGGGCATGTAAACTGTGATGCCCCGCTGATCGCGGTAGTACGTCTGGTCCTCGACGGCTGCTGCCTGGCAGGGTGGCCAGGAGCAAGTCCTCGGGATCGGCGCACCTGCATGCAAAAGGCATGCAAATGGGCCATAAAGAGATGCAAATGGCCCCCTGCGCCTTGCATAAAATTATGCTTCATTGCATGTCACCTTTTGAATATCGGAAATTTGCATGGTGCAATGGTACTTGCGCCACATAGGTGAATGCTCAACTCTGGCAACTTGCGGTGGCGCAAGTTCACTGCCATCATGCGCACGTTGTGGCTCGGGCGATTGCCCAAAGGAGTTGCTCAACAGCGCAACTCCTTTGAATATCACCCCGGCCACACCCCTGCGCAACTATTTTGAGCAGCGCAAGGGCTTGCGCCTCAGACTGGCGCAGTTTGAATATCTGGGCCAGAGAGCTTATATAGCATCAAGTCAATAGTATATTTCTCAATATTTACAACTGCTGGTAGCTTTCTATTAATCATATCTTTGTCATAACAACTTTATGTCTTCATGTTAGGCTATATTTACTTCTGACCAGCAGTGGCACCCGTCATTTCATGTTCTAACATTTCCAGATATTGCTGTCATTTGTCTCTATTATTTAGTACATCAACATAACAATAGTACATTAACATCTGCACTCCATCCCTTTCTGACAGACACAGTTAGTTGGTCATGCACCTACCTTGTGTACAGTACATGTTCAATTATTCCACTACTTGAGTAAACACATTGGCCCAGATATTCAAAAGGGTTGCACCATGTGCAATAGGGTTGCTCCAGCGCAAGTCCAAAAATGTGCCATTCTGCGATATTCAGAGGGAAGCAGATGCGCCCCCCCAATTCATGCTGAGCAAGAGTGCAGTGATAATGAATGCATGCGCAACTGAAGGGGGATGAACCATGCATAAATGGCGCAGTGCGATATTCAACAACATACGCCATGCGCAATAGGGGAGCAAGTGGAAGTTGCGCGATAGCGGAAATGAGCCAAAATTAAAAGGAACAAGGGAGAGGCGCAAGAACACTACAGGGAAGGCACATGTGGTTGAACTCTAGCCAGACACACAGGGCAGGACAGACACACAGGGCAGGACAGAGAAAGAGCTCCTTGAACCCACAGGCACAGGGAAGGTGTGGGGAGCCACAGCCAAACCACAGTGCAGAAGGGGGAAGTGCCACACAGCACTAAGGCCACCAGAGGAAAGTGTTCCAGGTGCAGGGGAAGTAGCAGCCAGGACAGCGGTGGGCTCACAAAAACAGCTGCTGGGGGGGGGAAACACAAGCCAGGGACATGGCCAGTGCTACCATCCAGATGGAGGCAGTAATGAGGGGTGAGAAGGCAGGCAGCAGGGGGCACGGCCGGGTGGAAGGGCCCGTCAGTGGTATGCCCCCAACAGGCAGTACTGGGCCCACACCAGCTTCAAGCTGTACAGCGATACTGAGATCGTGGGCCAGTACCATCTGAATCAGGCAATTCTGAGGTGGCTCTGTGAGCTGTGCAGTGATGTGATGCAGGCACCCACACAACAGAGCCATGCTCTGTCAGTGGAGACAAAAGCGACAGCTTGCATGAGCCTGCTCACCATGGGTACCTTCCAGAGACCAACAGGGGACACCACAGGCATAACCCAGTCAGCCGCATCATACCAACTCACCCAATTCCTCAGCACACTGCTGCCACATGCTGCGGAGTACATCCATTTTCCCAGCACACCGGCAGAGCACACAGCAAACATACAGGAGTTCCACAGGGTAGCACGTATGCCTGGTGTGCTAGGGGCAATAGACTGCACCCATGTGGCCATCTGCACACCGCTTGGCCCTGAAGGGGCTGCATATATCAATCGGAAGGGCTATGCAAGCATCAACTACCAAGTGGTGTGCGATGCCAGGGGGCGCATAATCAACGTCTGTGCCACGCACCCTGGGAGAGCACATGATGCCTTCATTTGGCACCAGTTGGCACTTTGCCACAGATTCGAGAGTGGGGATATCCCCAATGGCCACTTAGTAGGTGATTATGCAAACCACATGGAAAAACATAGATCTTGGGAGGGGCATGGTCAGAGGTGACATGGGTATTGGCCTAGATGGCCCAAGGCAGGGCGATGCTGATTACCAAACTAATCTCCACCCTCTACACACAGGTGACAGTGGATACCCACTCCGTCCCTGGCTGTTCACACCATACCGGCAGCCCGCGACCCCATCACATCAACACTACAATGAGGCACATGCCACCACACGCAGTATCATCGAGCGGGTGCTCGGGATGCTGATGGCACATTTCCGTTGCCTGGACACATCTGGCGGTGCCCTACAATACAGCCCCTCAAAGGTCTGCAGGCTATTCCTGGCCTGTTGCACCCTGTGCAACATGGCCAATGACTGTAGGATAGCCGTACAGGTCGAAGAGGGTGACAGCGATGAGGAAGATGAGGACACTGGTGAAGATGGTGATGGGCAGCCCCCCCTTGGGCGACAGGACCCCTGACTGATCCGGCTGGCACAGCTGCACCAGGACACCATCACAGAGGAGCACTTTAGCCAACCAGGGTAACTCATGGGGCCATGTTCAACCACCAGTGGCAAAGGCACAACCCACAAACACGTATGGACAAACAGCAGGGGTGCATGCTGTCAAGGGAAGTGGTCGAGCATGGAACCATACACACCACCAAGGATGGGCAAGGTCTAAGATGGCACATGGTCATACACACACACCTCACAAGACATGCACAAAGGGTAAGAGGCACGCTGACCCAGACCACCACTCCTAGCCACACACACATCCACAGACCACCATGCCCACTGCCTGTCATTGTGTGTGAGTCAGATGCTGGGCACCATTGCACAGTGGCATACAGTGCAATGCAGGCATCATCATGCACATGCCACAGTGGACAGCAGCCAGCAGGGTGTGCAGATGAAACATGTGTGTGTGTGCAGGGCCGGGTACCCCACCCATGCATTGCACGCTGAATGACACAATGCACACAGGGCAGCATCAGACAGTAGCCGTGCTGGGAAACAAGTCAGTCATATGCCACAGTATTACGCCCACCACAGATGCATGGGCAGCCTCGCCGAGACCACCAGCAGTGACAGGCTGACCACTGGCCTCATGGGGTGGCACCGACGGTCCCCCAGGGATTGCACTGCATGAACACGACCATGCTCATACAGGGGTCTGCAGCACACCAAACATGCCTGCGCCAGGCATGCTCGGGATGCCCACAGCTGAACCCGGTGTCAACAAGGAGGGTGTCGCATGACGCCGGCAATGGGGGTGGACATTGCACTGCGCAGTGTCTGCGACTCATGGGCAAATAACTGTGTGCCCATTGTGGCTATGACAGCTGTGAATGCCTGTGTCTGCCTGTCAATGGCAGCAGTCACATCCTCCTGCAACCGGTCCATCCCTGCCAGGAGCAGAGCGGTGTCTCTTCTGCGCTGCTCCTCTGCCTGGTGCAGAGCTGTGCTCAGTGCATACACCGCCGTCACAAGCTGCATCTGCTGATTGACTGATCCTTGCATTATGCGGGCGTGCTCATCTAAGAAGTCATCTGCCTGATCAGCATGCTGTCCCTCATGGCGTTCGTGGCCCTGATGATCATCAACCCTTGAGGGTGGGTGCTGCACACCAGGCCAGGCCTGGGCATGTCCACAGGCAGTGCACTGACGCTGCCCCCTGACACTGTACCCCCATGGCCATTGGCTGACTGCTGATACTGCCCCTCCAGCTGCAGCTCTCTAGGGCTCAACAGTGCCGCCGCAGTGGCCGCAACAACCCCACTGTCCTGGACACACACCAGTGCTGCCCCACTGGTGCAGACAGGCACAGGCTGGGACTGTCATGTCACGCAATCCTCCATGGCAGCACCACCCACAGCCATCGCTGCAATGTCACCTGCTGCATAGCCATCCTGTGGCGCACACATCTCACCGCCCATGATGTTAGCTCCATCATCATCAGTGATGAATCCGGCACCAGCCCGAGTCTCAGCATGCTGGCATCCATGAATATGGGTACACTGGGACATGGGCGGGGCCTCCTCTGCACCTGCTCCACTAACATCAGTCCGGACATCCAGGCGGGCCCACTGTCACCCTGACCCCCATATGCCTGTGGAGGTGGATGGGCCCTCCTCCATCTCCATGCTACTGCCCTCAGTGGAGAAGCCCACCAACGCTGACCCATGTAGATGCTCAGGAGCTGTAAGGGAAAAACAGTAGCATTAATGTATATGACCTACCCTGTCCCCCCCAATTGACAGACCATGACCTACCATGCAGTGACAGGCTACCACCCAACTGGAATCCACCACCCGGAACACCCTCGATGGCACAACGCTGCATGCTGCCAACAATCCGCTCTTCCTGTGGGGTTAGGCATTGCACCTCAGGCTGACCCCCACCAGTTGCAGACTCTGCTGCCCTAATGGCAGCCACCTTCTCTTTACTTCTCCGCCTGTCCATGCACATCATCTTTTTGCACTCCTGCATGGAGCGCTGGTGGCTGCCATGCAGGTTGACAGCACGCGCCACCTCCTCCCATGCTGCAGCACGGGCATGTGGTGTTCCCTTGTGTCCACTGAGCAGCGGCTCCTGATTGAGGTAGGTCTCAAACAGGGCATCTGTCTCTGCCTTTATGAAGTTTGGCCTCTTCTTCCCTCCCACATCTCTGTTTCTTATCCTCCACCTCAAGATCGGTCATGATCAAGGCCCCTGGAATTCTGCGGTTCTGCAATTGTGGAATTTGCCGCCGAATTTGCATCATGCCACAGAATATATATAGTGTCGCAGAATTCATTGTTTTTGGTATATTTTCATATAAATATACTGTTTTTCCATACTGTCAGGCTTTCGTTCCCACCTCGTTTATCCTGAAGCCCCTTCCTCTATGCTCAGCATATGATGTCATCGATGACATCACATCATATTTAGCCAATGACAGGACTGCATTCTGCCAGAGAAATGAATAAATCATGCCACAGAAATCAGAAAATGCAGCCGCAGAACACCAGGGGCCCTGGTCATGATTCATCCTGTGAGAATGACAGGTGTTACCTGTGACTGTGCAGTCCCATGCATGTCCCAAACACCACAGTCCACACTCCCAAACAGCATACAACTCACCGCAATAGACTGCAGCAACTGACTATGGCCAGTGCAGCCCAAAGTCGCATTTTTATAGTGCAACCCATGCAAATGAGGTGAGGTGCATTTTTAAGTGGATGCAAATGCAGTGACTGCACCACTGAATGGCTGATTAGATGATTTGCATATGCCTGCTGAATATCGCGCTGTTGCACTTTGCGCAATTGTGTTGAACGTGCTGAGCCAAGGTTGCAGTTCCGTGACATGCACAGTACACACCTAACTCCACATGCCCAGGTTGATGACGCAGGTGCCTGCCACACTGCTGATGTGCTGTGCATGGGAGACAATGCAGGGCATGGCACAGCCACCATTGTGCCAGTGGCGCTACAATGCTGTTCACATATATGGTGCTGTGGCACTGGGGCATCATAGGTGCACTGGGGCAACAGCGCTGTAGGCCACTACAGGAGGTGTCACACAGGCACCAAATCATGCTACACACATTGGGTTCCACTCATGCTGTGGCTGTTCGTGTGCCAGAGACACTTGACCCTGTGCCTGACCTTTGCCCCTAGGCACCATGCATCAGGCATGGGTGCACCACTATTGGGCTGTTTGGTGACAGTGCAATAGGGAATTGCAGTGCTGTATCTAGCAGCATCTGCACGTGGCAGGACCGTGCTGCCGAGTGCCATTTTGACTCCACCACACTGATAAGATGGCGCGGAGGTGAGCAGTAATGTGGAGCCAGGTGGAGCTTGCCAACCTGGTGGCAATTGTAGAGCCCCATGCTGGGCTTTGTATGGAGATGCACCCCTGGACAGGGCCAGGAGTGTGGTGTGGCAGGAGGTGGCTGACGCCTTGGAGGAAGCCACCAGTATGGGGCGCATGGCGGAGCAGTGTCACCACCATTACGGGGATCTGAGGTGCAGGGATCCAGATCTGCTTGCCCACTTTCGGGCATGTGCCAGGAGGAGCATGGTGCCATGGCCAGATAGGTGCCACATCCATACACTATTATCGTCCATATGGGTATCGTGGTTGCATGTGTCCGGCACATGGGGGGGCCGTCCAGTGTTGACCGTGGTGGTGGTATCAGGGTGTGGGGTGGATGGGTATGACTATGTGGGACTGCACACACATAGAGGCGGGGACTTTGCTACTGGATTGTACTGATGTTCCTTTCTCCATGTTTTCACCTTAGGGCCTGAAGAATGCAGGCAGGCCAGGGAGTGGAGGCGCCGCCTGGAGGAGCAATAGGGCAGGAGGAATGATGACATTCGGCGGCACATGGACCAGCCTGATGATGGTGAGTGTCTTACATCCATGATTACTACTGCATGCTATATAACTGAGCGGGCAGCAGGGCATGACCACCATCCATTGACACCACTGCCATGCATGCAAGTTGTTACAGTCAGCACTGTCCAGTGGCACTGCATGTCTGGGAGTGCATCAATAGTGGTCCATGCATGCACCGGGCACATGGCTGTGCCACTGCCTTCACACCGCATAGCCAAGTCACTGTACGGCCATGGTGGTGGTGCTGTGCAGGATATGGGCGGTGGGTGTGTGCAGTGGTCCACATGGCTGTGGCTGCCTGGGTAGGCAGGTCTTGTGGACACGGTCACTGTGGGTGGTCACACACCATCACAGGGGCGTGGCACATGGCTGTATGCCATGCACAATAGGTGGGCTGCAGGAGGCTGGACAGTCACACTTATTGACTCTGCTCCCTCGTCCTAGGTGGACGGTGACTTCAGGTGCTGTAGAGGAGTGTTTGGGAACTGCTCCAGGTGGCAAGGGTGACACTGGAGCTGTTACAGAGAATTCACTGCCATGAGGTGAGGAGGAGGAGGAGCGGCAGATGTAGTGCCATGTGGAGGAGGACTAGGATGCACATTAATGACTCCATGCTGCTACTACCACCTTCCCCCCTTTGACCCACCCTCACACTCCTTCTTCCCTCTACCATATGTTCACCCGTGCCCCTTACCTGCCCCCACCTGTTATGTGGCCCTTCCCCCCTTGTAAATAGTTGTAAATAGGTTTTGTTACTTCTTTTAAATATATGCATTTTGTTATGACAACTGTGGTGGTCTCTGATTTGCAGTGGGCTACAGGTGCTCAGCTGCAGTGGTGTGCATGGCGTCAGGGTGGTGCACTTGTGCGACATATGTGTGTGTGTGTGTGTGTGTGCAGAGGTGAACCGCCTATGGTGTGGGCAGGGGGATCAGTCACTGTCTGTGGTTTGTGTGTTGTACTCTGTGCACTGGATGCCTGTGTGCAGTGGTCCACGGGGCCTGCACTGTGCGCATGGCACCCCTGTCAGACCATCCATGGCCTGTGCAGCTGACACCCTTGCATGTCTGTGATATACACGGTCTGCTGGCATGTCAGTGGTGGCTGTCCATGCTAGATAACTGTACCTGGCACAATGCTAGGTTGTCTTCCATCACCAGTATGGTGCACTTCTGCCTCCGGTGGCAGTGTGGACTCCGCTGCTGTTGTCCCCCTTCTATGCTGCCAGTTGTGTCTGTTGCAGGGGATATGCTCCAGTGTCTGTCACCTGTGCTCCGGCCGCATGCTGGTGGCATACAGCTTCATGGTGCCTGCAAGGGTGGCTGGCACACTTGTGCAATGTAGGAGTGCTGGCCATGTGTACATATCAGCCATGGCCACATCCCAGTGACTTGGTTGACCAGCAACTGTATCCCTGTCTTGGTGTGCCCTTGGGTAGGGGTGGGTGTTTGTCCATGCAACGTGTTGTATCCTGTGTGGTGCATGCTTCCATGCTACACTGTGTGTGTCTGTGCTGACTGTTGTGGCCAGTGCTGGGATGGGATATGTCCTTGGGAGGGTGTGCAGGGTGTTGTACCACTGGAGGTGGGGTTCAGGGCATGCCCTGTCACATGTGGGGTACCTTGTGTAGCAATGCATGGTTGGTCTCTCAGCTGTACCTCAGGGGGATGTGCAGGGTGGCACTGTGTATGCTGTTGTTGCACTGCTGTCTGCTGCCGCCCACAGCGGGGTGCACATGGTGGGGATGCCTTGCATGGCTCCATGGTGCACAGGGTTGCATTGTCACAGTGGGGGTGGTAGCATGCATAGGGTGTTCTACACTGTTGGGTGCTACTCCTGGGAAGGGTGTATAGTGATTGTGGTGAGGGTGTGCTCTGCATTGGTGGGATGAGGTGCCAGGGGGTGGTCAGCCCTCCTTGTGTGCTGATCACAGGTTGCCAGGGGGATTGCTGGGGCACCATAGCCCAGCTGTGGGTTGGTTGCTGGTATCCATGGGCCGGTGGTTATTCCAGCTCTCCCTCAGTTGTGCAGTGCATGGAGTGTGGGGGACGATGTCTGGTCTGCTGTGTGCTCCTCTGCCCATCTGTGGCATGGGTGGTGGGCCCCTGCATCCCTGGTTGTGCTGTTGCATTACTGCCCTGCTGCAGGGGGCATCCCTGGTTGTGCTATGGTGCATCTGGACTGCTCTGCTGAGCATCCCTTGTTGAGCTATGGCGCATCAGATATGCTTAGCTTCACATCCCTAGTTGCACTATGGCCCAGGTGGTGCAATTTTCAGTTGTCGGCTGTAGACATATTTTGGCCTGCACAGTTTTTGAATATCGCACTTCTTGAACATGGGCGCAGTGGACTTGCGCTTGCTCCTGCTGTTGCGCACTTTTTGAGTGCAGTTTGAATATCTGGGCCAATTGGTTATATAGTATAAGAAATTATACTGAAGCATCCTAGAAAAATGGCTATACTTCCACACTCAGTCCACCTCTTATAAAAGGTTGTACTGAAATAAATGTTTTACTACAAAATGTTGCCTTACAACCTGGAAGGGAGGAGGGAGAGGTGGTTAGGTAGTTTAGTAAGGGCTGCTGACTGGAATAGTCAATTGGTGGAAGGGGTCAGAAACAACAGAGAGGGCAGTTGGCGAGAATTAGCTGGGAGGTGGGGAGAGAAAGAGTGGTATCAGGGGGAGGGGGTATGTCTGACTTCAAGTGCCAGGCAAAATTGGGCTGGGTGGAGATTTCAAGTAGGTACCTAAGATGGCGGAAGCAGATAAGGGAAGAAAAGAAGCAGATCAACAGAGACAGAGAATAAATAAGGGGGCTGCTGAGTGCTGTTAGAACCAGCACTAGCCCATGTTTTTGAGCAGGGTACTTGCTTTGGAAGGACAGGAGAGGGAGCTGGATACGAGAGAGTTTTGGGAAAGAAAGAAAGAAAGAAAGAAAGAAAGAAAGAAAGAAAGAAAGAAAGAAAGAAAGAGCGAGCAGAGCTGTTGCAACAGACATATGAAAGCTGGTATTTCCTGGCTTTTATTTATTTCTTCTCAACATACATTTTGTTCATTTTTTTCCTCTGGAACATCTCTCATTATATTATACCTAAAAAAGGGCCTTGCTATAGCAGTACAGCTATCACTAACAGCCCTTTTAGGTCTAGACACGTCTGCACTCTGACACACACACACCACTCCTGAAGAGGGAAACAGCCTTGACAAAGGTTGTTTTCCAGAATTTCTTAAATCAGACTCCCCCAGCATCAATGAGAGGTGTAAAGGGGCTACCATCCAACTGCATAAACAGTTCCACCCCAGGACCTGTTATAATTACAACATAACTGGAGAAATTCCCCTTTTTAAAGGTTAACTCCTATAAATCAACAATTCCCTGGGAACTCCAATAACCAGTAACACAGTTGTGCCTTCCGGTTATATGTCATACTTTGCACACAACACAAAGTAATGTTAATAGTCACAAGAACAGTCAATACACCCTGTAACTAGACATCTGCTTCAGCTGGTCAAAAAGTCAGTGTTTTTTTTTTATACTTTCTTTTTATTCCGAGATAAATTTCAGAAATGAGGATATACGGACATACAATAAAGTTCATCTCGAAAATAAGATTCACAAAATCAAAATCCAAAAAGCATAAATGCATTTTTTGGGGGTGGAATAAAAAGAAAACCATTCTACACACATACTTAAGAGCATCTTCAGTTTACATATCATATATTCAATTTCTCACACTCCAAGCTTTAACTTGCCACAAAAAGAAAATCAAAATATTTAAACTTCTCAGGCAAATAACACTTCTTTATCAAATCATATTAGATGGAATAAGTTCATTTTTAAAGTAATTTGGAAGAAAATAAGAATTAAGTGGACACAGTAATATGCTGAGCTATTTCTACCAACTTTTTCCTTTGGCTCTTCTTGTTCAGAAACCAAATCCACAGGTAAAGCTATTTTTTTTCCTAGAAAGCCCTTGCAACATCGATGTCTTCATAAAAGTAATCTTTACTTTGAAAAGTAACCTTTAGCCTTGCAGGGGCTTGTAGTACTGCAGTGACTCCAGCCTGATGAAATTCGGATCTTGGGTTCAAAAAGCACTTTCTTCTCTGTGTATTTAGGAAAAGGTCAGGATACAGATGGATCTTATTGTCCTGACAGAGAAAAACTTGCTTTACCCTGGAACATGCAGCATTTTATTTCTTTGATCCATAGACGCAGAAGTACAGATTACATATCTAAGGGGAAATTCTGAAGCATGATTTATCCCTTGTTTAGGTCTTGATGATGATGGTCTAAACACTGTCTCTAGCAACACTTGCTGGTCAGGTGAGAAAGCCATCAGTAGTATAAGTTCATATATCTCGTCAAATGTTAAATTTCAGCCAATCAGTGCGTGCCACGTCATTTGACAGGTGGGCGTGGCCTAAGACGGACCAATCAGAATCGCCCCTTGTTAAACCGGAAGTCCCTCCCTAAAATGCACTAGCTCCACCCACTTCTGGCGGAAGTGATGCAACCTCAAACCCATGCCCCGCCCCTTGCGCAGGAAATGACACGATTCAACCCGTGTCCAGCCCCTTTTGGCGGAAAATGACATCGTCGCTCAAACCCCAGTGCCCCGCCCCTTGCACAGGAAATGACTACACAGCACCATTTTGTAAGCGCCTTCACCCCTCCTCGTGACACTCCTCAAGCCCCTGCCAGACCATCCTGTCTCGAACCCGAGTCCCACCATGCTAGGGTTGAACCCCCATGCCCCACCCTGTCTCCTGCACTCCCACCATCCTGGCTCGAACCCCTGTCACCCACCCCTCATTCTCGTACACCCTCGAGCCCCTGCCAGACCATCCTGTCTCAAACCCGAGCCCCACCATGCTAGGGTTGAACTCCTGCATCCCTCCTGTCTCCTGCACTCCCACCATCCTGGCTCGAACCCCTTCCCACCCCTCATTCTCGTACACTCCAAGCCCCTGCCAGACCATCCTGTCTCGAACCGAGTCCCACCATGCTAGGTTGAACTCCCAAGTCCCCTCCTTTCTCCTGCACCCCCACCATCCTGGCTTAAACCCCTGTCCCTCTTCATCACGTGCTCCTCCACTCCAAAAATCAGTTAGTGTTTTATAGTGGTGTGTGACCCCTGTGGCCTATTGTATAACGCAGGGGCATGTGTGTTTTTGATTAGGATATTTTCAGAAAGAAGTATCTAGGAGGGAACCTGATCGTGCAGAGATGTCACAGATCTTGTGGAGACCCTCCACCTCCGAGGAATTCATCTGCCTGTGTGAGTACCCTTTTTCTGTTTTTGTAACAGTATACAAAATTATTTAACATGCATCTGTAGGACTGTGTCAAACTTGCATCAAAGGATAGCTTTATGTATACGCATGTAACATTTATAAGCTAAAACGGGGACTTCTGTGTAAATAAGATGGTTCAGCAGTTTTTCTGGATAGCATTGCAACAATCGCTAAAACTAATTATACTTTTGTCATGAATTAGAAAGAATAAAACTATATAAGAAAAAGGAATACACATACCTATAGTTCACCCCCTCAGCTCTGTGTAGTATCAAGGAGAAGGCTGAAATGAAATGTGTGTGATATTTATAATGTTTTGAAAAAATGATATCTTACAAAGAAAAGACAGAATGTAAAATGATAATGTTTCTGTTTCAAAAATAATTTTAAAGCACACAGTCTTAAAATGTATATACAGCTTTGCTTAGAGTCGTTGCAAAAAAATACACACTTTGTGTGTGTGTGTGTGTGTGTGTGTGTATGTGTGTCCGTCCCTCATTAGGCATGCAGGAAAAAGCAATGTATTTTGTGGATGTTTAAAATATAGATGGCCTTGTTGGAGCTCACGGGACTGTTGTGTGTCTCAAAATTTTGGGGATTACAGGGGTCTGTAAAAAAGTAGCTTTATGCTTTTGTTGCAAAATGTCTATAGTCACATTATCAAAAAATTAAAAAGTCATGTAGTATAGTTACATTATCAAAAAAGATGTTACAAAGATTTATATTCTGATTAGTGGTATGCAAGCAGTTTTACCGAATTACTAATTTAAAGGACGCAGCTGTTTAAAAAAGACAGAATTTCTGTTTTGACTTTTCAAGACATAACTTAAGCACGCACACCACATATAGATGGCCTTTTTGGAGCTCACGGGTCTGTTGGCTGTGTGGTAGGGGTCTTTGTCTGTTAAGACGTGACAAAACATCTGTTGTTCATTTACACAGCCATGGTTACAAAAGGCCTATTGATTCTCTTTGGAAACGTGTGTCTCAAAATTTTTGGGATTACAGGGGTCTGTAAAAAAGTAGCTTTATGCTTTGTTGCAAAATGTCTATAGTTACATTATCAAAAATTAAAAAGTCATGTAGTACTAAATAGAAAAATAAATGATATGTTACAAAGATTTATATTCTGATTAGTGGTATGCAAGCAGTTTTACCAATTACTAATTTAAAGGGGAGGCTGTTTAAAAAGACAGAATTTCTGTTTTGACTTTTCAAAGCATAACTTAGGCTTGCACTCCACTGCCTCTCTGTGTTTTAAGATTGATAAAAAAGCATCTGTTTTTAATTAGACTGTGACCAGCCTATTAGCAGAAAGGCATTTCTTAATGCCTTCCAGCTGTCGCAGGAAGTGAGAAACAAAAGCCTACATTGACTAGCATAGGGTCTTATATAGCCCACCCTTGGAGAATGGGGAGAGGGGGGTGTTGGTCTGATGGACAGTGCCAGATGTTTTTTCACTACTTGACACATACTTGCGGTGGGGTGGTGAGGGGAGGGGGGGCCTGAGTCATTTTTTATATAAGCATTTCAAGATACTGGAAGCTCAAGTAGCAGTTGTGTTAGTATCGCTCTGTCCTTTTGTCTTGAGCTGAAAAATTAAAAATATTCAACAATTAGCCATGGAACCGTGGACTCCTGACGAAGAGCTTATCCAAACATTTAATCGTTTGGCTAATCCCCAGATTACTGCTACAGAAGGTGTGTATTTTTAACTAGAAAATAGTAGATGCTGCATGTTTTAGAGTTTAAATGTTGTCTTATAAAAGTTTTAAAAATACTGAAGTAGTGACAGGGGCTTATTTTCTGTTTTTAAATAGAACCGCAGAGAAATCCTGGAGGGTGAGGCTGGCTAACCCTGGATTACTGCTACAGAAGGTGTGTATTTTTATCTAGAAATAGTAGATGCTGCAGGTTTTAAAGTTTAAATGTTGTCTTATAAAAGTTTAAAATACCCGAAAGTAGTGACAGGGGCTTATTTTCTGTTTTTAAATAGAACATAGAAATCCTGGAGGGTGAGGCTGGCTAACCCCCAGATTACTGCTACAGAAGGTGTATTTTTATCTAGAAATAGTAGATGCTGCAGGTTTTAGAGTTTAAATGTTGTCTTATAAAAGTTTTAAAATACTGAAGTAGTGACAGGGTTTATTTTCTGTTTTTAAACAGCCTCACAGACAAACCCTACAGGTGTGAGAGGAAAAAAGATCATTACATGAGCGTGATGTTTTCAAAGGCATGGCAGAATTTGAACTGGGGTCAGTGACCAGAATACATATAGCATAACTGAACAAGATATATACAACCATCTCGAGCAATGTTTTAAGAGTCTCTGCAGCTGTAAATGAACCAAATGTGCCAATAAACATTGTAATAGCCATTTAGGAGCAGGGCTCAAGAGTTTCTGACCAAAGGTTTCAAGAAAGTGACATTGACATGATCAATATTGGGAAAGCCTATATTTTTAAAACAATTGATAGTTTGTTTAATGCCTTGGTAATTGAGGGCAGATTATCTAGTGAGGATTACGATCATCAGCTGCTTAAATCTGAGCTTTTTAAAAGTTCAGCTACTGTACTGAACAGTGTGCTTGGTTTAATCAATATTTCCAAATGTTCTATCAGAGAAATGAAGACGGCGTTTAGTGCAGCCGTCATGTATGAAAAGTACAGGGGCTTGGAGGAAAAAGCTGCCAAAAACAAAGAACAAAATACAAAGTGAAAGCACAAGCTCTCATAAACTGAGTACAAGGGTTGCATCACTAGCAAAATGAAAAAAAATAACAATGGGGTCAAAAAAGAAAAATCTGGGTAAAAATAAAACAATACGAGAAAAGTTGATCAGAAAAGTAAAACATGCCAGGAAAATATTACAGCGTGGGTTGTTACAAAATGCTACAAATGGTCTGCAGTCTGAATTAGAAAACCATGATGATGATGATGATCAGGCTAACAGTGCCCCCTACAGTGTATTTAGAAGCTGGTACAGGAATATGAATGTAGTTTAAAAAATTTAATGCTACAGAATTTCATCAAAGATATAAGTTTATAAATCTAGATAAAATAAAATCTTTTACAGAGGCTATTGCAGCAATGCACCAGGCTATAGAAAGTTTGTTAGACAGTGTGAAGAGAAAACACAATATGGGGATTTTATACAGGTAAGATTAAATGCTGCTTCTTTGAATCACCCTTGTTCTCAAGAAAGACAAGTCCAAATGAACTAAATGGTGCAACCTTCTTAGATCAGATAGCTGATATGCTACAGAGCAATACTGAAGTAATTGCTGATTCCTCTATACATCTTGTGATAACGACCATCAGAAACCACCAGGGGTCAGGGGTGGGGGAGACGGACACTGAGCTCCATCTTGTATAGCAGGATTTTACAAAAAGAGACGATACCTGATTGATTTAAATAACAGAGACAATAGTTTGTGTTTCGGTGGCTCCATTCTTGCACTCTTAAATCCACATATGAGTGACAGTCAGTTGTTGAACAAGGCTAAAATATTGTATGCTGAGCTAGGATTGTCAGACCAAAGCCCTGTCACTTTTAGTGATGTGTCACAGTTTGAACGCTTTTTAGGAGTCAAAATTAAGATTTTATATCATAATGAAGGAAACTGGCAAACATTTTCAACAGGTCCAGAAAGATTTCCTAAAACACTGTTTGTATTATTACATGAAAAACATTATTATGGCATCACTAATGTAAAAAAATTCATGGTATGGGTACCTCTGTGAATATTGTGATGTAGCCTACAGCCATAAGGGAATCATATCTTGCACAACAGTGCAAAGTTTGTTTCGACCCATGTTGTCTCGAAAAAGAAATTGGCACAGTATCTTGTCACAAATGTAAGAAGATCTGTAGGTCTTCAGCGTGCCTAGAAAGACATTTAGCTAGAGCTGATGGTGATACAGGGTCTTGTAAATCCATGAAACTGTGTGAACAATGTTTGTTTTTACAAGGGATCTCATACATGTAAATTGATTCAGTGTAGCAGATGTGGTTCTTTCATGACAGCCGACAAGCATCTGTGTTACATGTCACCACTCACAGTTGTAAAAAGCACTGAGAAATATATAGTGTTTGATTTGAAGCCACACAAGAAGCGGGGTGCACATACCAAATTTTGTGTATGCTAAGCAGTTAGATGGGAAGAGGTCCTGGGAATTAAGGTGAAGATTGCATAAAAGATTTTGTAGGACATTTTATTGATGCCCCATTTAGACACTACATTTATAGCACACAATGCCAAAGGCTATGACAGTTACTTTATCATTAGCCAGCTAGTCAAGAAAATTGATATTAAATTGCTCACACAAGGAGAAAAAGTACTCTGTGTCACAGTGACATCCCTACACATCAGATTTATTGACAGCCATTGTTTTCTTCCTTTTAAACTAGCAAAAATCCCTGCAGCCCTTGGATTTGAGAATGAGATTACTAAGGCTACTTCCCCATTTTTTAACACCAAGGCTAATGAAAATTATGTAGGACCCTGCCCGATGCTCAGTTTTATGGTCCTGAATATATGTTGCCTGCAGAAAAGCAAGAGTTTTGCAATGGTACCTAGCTAACAGACATAGAAATTTAATCTGAAAAGAGCTTCGCTACTATTGTCAGTTAGATGTTGAAATTCTTCAAAAAGCCTGTGTCAGATTTAGAAATGAAGTACTGGAGATGACTAGGAAAAGTATTTTAAAACAGTCAGGCGATGATACCGTGGAGTATGAAACAGTATCCTTAGACCCCTTCAGTACGTCACCATAGCCTCAGTTTCTATGGCGATGTACAGGTTTCTGTTTTGAAAGAATGCACTGTTGCTGTTCTCCCCAGACAACTACCACAGACAATTGAAGAGTACTCCACACCTGCTATTCAGTGGCTTATGTACATATCTGAGAAAGAAAACATTTCTATTCAGCATGCGCTAAGGGTGGTGAATTTAAGGTGGGTCCAGTACTTTTGGATGGCTATTCAGTCATAAATGGAATACCCACAGCATTTGAATTTAATGGTTGTTTTTCATGGCTGCAACGTCTGTTACTGTGAGAAAGATAGAAACCACATGACAGGGACTAGTTTGGACAGTTATTCAATAGGACCATGCAAAATTTCATTTTCTAAAAGACAGGGTTTTGCAGTTAGAGTATTGTGGAACATGAATGGAAAGCAATGCAGACCACGGATCAGAGTTTGAATAATTTTTGAGGACAGGCAGCTACCACAGCCACTCGAACCTAGGCAGTCACTGTTTGGGGAGAACAAATGCCATTTGTCTGTACTATAAGACACAGCCTGATGAAAATACACTATTATGATTTTACCAGCCTCTACCCTTTGTTAACAAAACCAAACAGTATCCGGTCGGTCATCCTGACATCATTTATGACCATTTGATGACCTCACTCAGTACTTTGGTTTAGCAAAGTAAAAGTCTTACCCCTAGGGTCTTTCTTTCCAGTGTTGCCATCCAGGATTGGTAAAAGCATGTTTACATTATATGTGTGCATGCGCTGAAAATAGACTTCAAACAACATCATGCACACATGATGAAGAGCATGTCACTTACTGGTACCTACTGTACCGTAGAACTAAACCTGGCACTGGAAAAGGCTACAAAATCATTAACATTTATGAAGTTTGGCATTTTAAAGAGTCATGCACAGAGCTTTTGCAGATTACATCAAGCTGCATCTAAAAGGCAAGCAAGAGGCATCTGGTTTCCTTCATGGGTCAAAACTGAAGAGGATAAAGTCAGGTACATAACAGTATTTTGAAAGGAAAATGTACATTTGAACCCTGCAGCCATAACTATTAACCCTGCAAGAAGACAGATATCTAAACTGTTTTAAATTCTCTTTAGGGTAAATTTGGGCAGAGAGCTAATTTACCGACAAATAGCATAGTAACAGACCCACAGAAATTATTTCAATATGTCTTCGTCCCTATTTCGATATCTCATCGTGCTTTTCATCGATGATGAAACAGCCTGTTTAAGCTGGAAATATACCAGCGATCATTACACAAATTCAATAATATCAACATATTTATAGCTAGTTTTACAACGGCATATGCCAGAGTCGAACTCTACAACCTGCTAGATAGGTTACAGGACAGGTGCCTTTACCACGACACAGACTCTGTCATTTTTGTGTCCAGACCGGGTGACTGGGCACCCCCTCTGGGTGATTATTTAGGGGAGCTGACCAGTGAAGTTCCTGCTGATGAACACATTACAGAGTTCGTTTCTGCAGGCCCAAAAACGTACGGTTACAGGCTGTCCAGTGGTGAGGTTGTTCTTAAAGTGAAAGGGTTTACCCTTAATGTAGCCAGCAGTAAACACATTAATTTTGAAAGTCTGAAGGACCTGGTCTTTGACTATACGGGGTCACAGATCTCTAAAGAAATTACCGTGAGTCAACCCAGCATTGTTAGGAATAAAAAGCAGTGGTCCCTTGAAACAAAAACGCTGTCCAAGACACAGAGAGTAGTTTATGACAAGCGAGTTTTACAAGACAATTTTAAAACACTTCCTTATGGATACTGACTGTGAAAAATGGATATCAGGTTGCAGCATCCCTTTACTTGTCTGTTGGCTGGCCCCTCTAATAGTGGGAAGAGCTTCTTTATAAAACAGTTGTTGGAACATGCTGATGCCACTTTATCACACAAGCCTGAAAATATTGTCTGGTTCTACAGCTGTTGGCAACCTTTGTATAATGAATTGCTGTTAAAGTTCCCTCAGATTAAATTTGTGGAGGGGCTACCAATGTCACTAGCTGACAATGATCTCACCCCTGGAAAGGTAAATTTTGTCATTATAGATGATTTGATGGACTCTGCCTGTCAAAATAGTGAAGTGGAATATGGTTTACCAAGTACAGTCATCATAAACAATTGACAATATTTTAATTGTCCAGAATGTGTTCTGTCAAGGTAAAAAGCAGGACCATCACACTAAATGCCAAATACATGATTCTGTTTAAAACCCCAGAGACAAGCTTCAGATCACAACACTAGCTAGACAAATGTATCCTGGTCAGACAAAATTTTTCTTAGAAGCTTTTGAAGATGCCACAAGAAGCCTCATGGCTATTTACTGGTTGATTTAAGATCCAATACACCAGACGAATATAGGCTGCGTGAGTGGGTGTTTCCCCTGACTGGCCTGTGGCATATGTCATGAAAAACACATTCTGCTTCTAAAAATATTTGATACTGTATTGTCATTATGTAAAAGACTGCAGAGAAATCTGTCTGTTTTAAAGTTACTAGTAAAGGGCCTCCAAGCTTAAGAAAAGCTATTTTATGTTCAGCCTCTGATGATCTGATATGAGCTATAGCTGAGATAGCCTTAAACACTCTCAGAGGAAATATTCCACTGTCAACAAAGCAGTTAGGTGTACTGAAAAAACGAGAGTCATTAAAACTTTAAGCGATAAACAAATAACCTTAAAAGGAAAAAGAAATAGTTAATCAGACTGGTGGCTTTATAGAACGCTGCTAGGAATTGCCATCCCTTTGATCACAGGTCTGCTGGCTAACAGATAATGGATTTTACACAGAAATGTATTTGGTACCTCAGCAACAGATGGATCACATTAAAACTAATTACCCTGATCAGGATATGAGAACAGTTGCACCTAACAGTTTGGACACTGACATGAGAGCTATACTGTCCCGGACTGATTTATCAGACTATGACAAAGCCAAGATGTACTCTGCTGTGTTACAACGCTATCGACTTTGGTAAGACAAGGAGAAAAGCTAAAACCAGTTTGACATTACTCATGCCTGAAAATGAATCAATGTCTGACCCCCACGGTCATGGCAGAGACAGCTTCTGTACCTAGTACTATGGAAAAAGACATTTTAAGTAGTGTTTCTCATCGGTCTAAAACCAATGCTGAACTTTTGTTAAAGCATATGGCCAAGAACAAGGATATTGTGTTTTGGAGTGATAAGGGTGAATTAATGTATAAAGGCACTGTTGTTTCTGGGTCTCACATGGTCGATTTAGTAGGCGGCTACAGCCACTCACGCAATCCTGACCACAGAAAGCCAAAGGGCTGGGATGTTTTTGTCAAAGCAATGGCTGGAGTCTAACATACCCACCTCGGTGTTTGCTCACTCAGCAAACAGGAGCTATGTGGAAAGGCTGAAATCTGCTTGGTGCAAAACAGCCACAGCCATCTCCAGTTAGCCAATGGTCAGTGATGCCCAAAGACAAAGTCTTTAAGAAACCTGTGTGGATCACTATGCTAAAACTTTAAATGCAATCTCTATGTATAAATGTTAGATACCTCAGTGCCTGTTTGTGCAGCATATGTTGAACATTTTCTCATATTAAATATGTAATCCTACCTCAGTGACTGCTGTGTACAACCTATGTTAGCCATTTACCTCATACTGAATATGTAATCCTGTTTTTACAAAAAGTGTTTATATTGATGCATGTTAGTCTACTTCATAGTCAAATATGTTAACATGTTTTTAGAAAGATGTGCTTATAATTCTACCTCAGGGCTATAGGCGTATATAGTGTGCATTTTTAACAGGAGATGCTTTTGTTTTATTATATCATATCTATGATGTCACCACTGATGCTTGTTGTATTTATTGCCAGTTTTACAATAAATGCCTTTGTATTTTATATATTTGTCATTATTGAAGACATTGCATATCTTATCCATGATGTTACCACTGATTTTTGTTGTATTTTATTGCAGTTTTTACAATAAACACCTTTATATTTATATATTTTTGTCATTATTGAAGACATTGTATATCTGAAAACGTTAAACACAGCCCCACCCCAGTTTAAACACAGCAAACAGAGACACACAATTATGAGTGTTTATATATGATTTTATAAGTGACTGGTTTGAATAAAATTACAAGCTGCTGCATATTTTAAATTCATTACAAGATAAACAAGTCTGAACATGTTGCCACCTCACTGATACGTGCCTGACATGTTCAGATGTCTGGAAAAGTGACGACAAAACTAGTTACCATGGCATCATTTTTCAGCAAATCATTAGAGTACATTTTTAAAATCTGATCATAAGAAAGTCCTTTGCACCTGTGGTGTAAGAAAAATATGCAGTGAAATCCACAGGTGGTAGAAAAGGTATCTTGTAACTGTGTGTTTAGGTACAAAATGTTGTTTGCATTTCTGTTTAAAAAAACCCCAATAGTTTGTGCATGATTGTCAGGATGAAAACTGTAGCTGTCGAAGAACTCCCCAGTCCCATTTTCTGAAATGTATACGGCTAACCAGTGCTGTCCAGGGAGGTCATGGGGGTCAGTATTGATGACTAGTGCTGCGGGAAGGTTTCTCAGTCTCTCCTTGGGTAGCAGATCACAGGGAAACACGCCCAGAAAGCAGTCACGGATGTGGGTGTCACTGGTTACAATTTTTTCCAGCTGCTTTGTGTTCATTTTTATGGTTTATCACATATAATCAAAAATGACATTTCTTCTCTGGTTTATCTCAATGACATTATCAAACACTGCATAGATAATGAGATTAACTGTTTGTGGAAGGGCTTCTGCAAATCTGATCTCAGCTCTGAGGTTCCCAGTTTTAATTAAAGAATAATGATCAGCACATTCTTGGTCCGGAGTGAGATCAAAGGCAAACAGGGTGTACCCATGGGTAAATTCCTGACGGTTAACTAAAAGCGGTCGATCTTTCATAGATTTCCCCGCCGCTAGTACTAGATTAAAATATTCTCTCACAGCATTCCCATTTCTAAAATCTGGCTGCAGAGGTTTAGTGGGGATTTGTTCACCGTCCAGATACAGAGCCACAAAATTAATGTTATAATGCTTAACGTTAAAGGGTTTTTAGTGTAGGAACCACTAAAGCATCATTGTCAACAAATCCATGACTATCATTTTGGTAACTGTCCCAAAACAAATTATCTTGGTTGCAGACCCTGCTGCCTGCAGGGAGGCTGAACACTTTCATACCCACTCTGTCTATAGGGTATTTAGCGTTGGAGGTGAGCAGGGCTTGAGTGTCCCAGACGGACTCCAGGGTCACTTTAACCCTTTTGACAAACAGAGAGGCTGCATGACTTTTAGCTTATAAGGCTCAGCATCTCCACTCATCAGGCAAAGCTGTCCCTGTTACGTGTCAGTTTAATTTTAATATCCACGCCATTCAGCATCAGTTTCTCTTGAAAAACAAGTCTGTGTGCAAGTGTCCCAGCAGTTCTACCTCTACTGATGATGAAGGAGCTTCTTTTATTAAAACCTACATTATCACCATCTCTGTCTGTGATTTCATGTTTCCCTGGGTGTCTTTGTAAAATAACCCTGCTGGTAAATTGTGTAGAAAGGGTCTCTTCACTGAAGTTCAGCATAGATTCTATGACAGCCCTGTAGGGTAACAGTTATTGCTCTGACTGATGAGCCGATCACCGACAGTCACATCCAGCTGACTGAAAATGGTTGCCACTGGGTAGTTTATAAGGCACACTTTGGCGCTGCAGGTATATCATCACCATCCGCTTCAGTGATTTTGCAAACCAGGTAAAGAAGTGTGTTGTTTAGATCCAAATAGTCTTCACCAGTCCCTGCTATATAAAATTCAATCGGTGAGTTTTCTGAAAGGGCAGCCAGAGGGGTATCTCTATACAAATGCTTTTTCAATGCTTGTCTGTGTGGAGAAATGGCAAACAAGTCAAGTTCTGATTTTGTGCATTCTTCAGGAACCACAGTGCACGAAAGCCATGTTTTTAGAACAGGTCTCTGCTTTTTTATGACCCCTCGAAGATCCTTTTGCCTTTGGCGTTTTCTTTTATGTGAAGTTTTATGTTTTGAAACACCTCTTTTAAAGTAGCGGGGGCCGATGAGAAGCGGAGGTGTACTCGCTTTCTTTTACCTCTCTTGAATACAATCAGCCCTGAGCCACCCTGAGTAAGGCTTATCACCCCTGACATCTTTTGGTGACAGCACTAGTCACATGCCCCACAACATCCTTTGCAACATTTTTAGCAGCTGTCTGTAGATGTGGTTTTGCAATTTCAAACCCCCCTTCTTAAAAATGGAACTGCTTTTCTGAACAGACTATGAAATATCCCTCTATACCAGAACCATACATAGTAGGAAGACCATGAAAGCCTGGCAGACCTTATCCTGCCTGTGCCTTGTAATAGCTTCTGTACAAGGCAGGGTCCCCATAATGTCGAATCAATCACCATCCTTGTTTAAATTTTAGAGCACTCTCAGCGAAAATGCAACTTCACGATCACCTTTCCAAATCGAAATGGTACAGGTTCATTTTGATCATTCTTTATTTCAATAGTGACTGTATCGATCTGATGTTTACTGACTGTTTGATAATGGGGTTTATCGAGGTCACGGTCACTATCTCATTGTCTTGGCCCCTGACGGGTACGCACATCTCAGCAAAGGCACTAGACTGTCACCCACTATTTCATGTGTGATAATGTCAGTGTATATATATAATGTGTAAAAGCCCCATTAATATCTGGAGGGTTCTTTGCTAGATTCTTTCCTACACCTACCTCAAGTCTGCTAAAACCCAAAAGGTACTGTAACTGTCCATGCATAAACAAAATACATTTGATGTCACTGTCAATGCTTATTTCTCCGACGGTTTGTTGTTCCAAAACCACTGGCAGTTCATTTACTTCAAATATGCTTTTATTAATTTGAGCAATAACACCAGCCATGTTAGGATAATAGCCTGATGGGATTTTAAATGCTGCTGACTCAGTAAAGGGTCCAGTTGGTGGTGTTTTACTGTGGGCTACATTTAGAGGCTGATAGAGCATACTGAACCTGTTTTTCTGTGCAGGCACATTGTCCCAGGTATGAGGTACTGAATTTCTGCTAAGCCACTTCCATTCACCAGGTAGTTCAAGCATTTGTGGTAACTTTACAGTAAAAGTGGATATAGTATTGGGAAAATGTTGTGCAATGCATTGCTGGGCAATGTGATATAAAATCCATTTTTGAGCATATTAAGCCTTATCTGCTTCTAATGTCCTGAACTTGTGTGCCTCAACCCAGCTATTAAATTTATCAGGCCACCCTCTCCACTTTACCAGATACCAAGTTTTTCTGCCACGCTTTTTCTCCTTCAGTATTTTCTGCACCCTGTACACACGGTCCTCATCAGGTTCAATTTTTTGCAGCTCCTCTGCGTAAAAAGTACCTTTAATGTCTTCACCCTGATAGTCTTTTAGCTTATAGGTGGGTCTCTGTGTCTTTAAGACCTCCGTCACAATAAATATCTCATCTGTGTACGTCTGTTCATATCCCTTTTCAAACACCCCTTTTAGCTTAGATAGTCTCACGTGATCATCTTTCTGAAGGGTACCCTTTTGTTTTTTGCCAAGAACAGAATTACCGTATAGGATCTTCCATACACCCAGGGCATTGGAAGGGTTAACATCCACAGGTCTGTGTTTAATGCTTCTGTGATAAGTATGGTTATAGCTGTGCACTAAGTCTGACAACACATCTGTATATTTCCAAGTATTCTGGCTGTAAAGTAACGCCATGCGTGACTTCAGTGTCCTATTAAATCTTTCTACAATACTGGCCTTAACTTCATTATTCGTCACAAAATGATGTATTTTATTTTGTTTTAATAGGTTCTTTAAGGAAGCATTTAGAAACTCTTTACCCTGATCAGTCTGCAACTTCTGAGGTGTCGTCACTTTAAAAATAGTTTTAAGGCTTGCATCACAGCCTTGCCTGATTTGTCTCTTAAAGTCACTACCCAGGCATACTTGGACAGCACATCGATGCACGCCAGTATGTACTTAAACCCATTATTGTACTTTGCATATTGACTCATATCCACTAAATCAGCTTGCCATTGTCTGTCTATGTCAGAAACAATGACAGGATTTCTCTTAAATCGGACTCTGGCTGCTTTGTGTAATGAATAGGGCTCCTGCTTCAAGCCATTCTGCAACACCTTTCCTGGTGACCTCTTTATCAAGTTTTTGCAGCCTTATACAGCTGAGTCACCCCTGTGAAACTACCCACTTTTTGCATTAAAATATATATTCTGGAACAGGTGATCATTCATCTCTTTCGTCAACACCTCGACACATCTGCTAGCTAGCAAAACTCTTGTCACCAGTAAAATAAAGTATGTGCTCTTTTGTTCTTTTAAAACACTATGACAACCACAAAGTGCAATGCATGATTATATTTTATTTATAAATACACACGTCATAACAGTATTTGAATATTTACTTTATAATACATCAACTAATGCATATAGGTTCTACATACAAAAGGCATAACACTATGACAACCACAAAGGGCAATGCATGATTATATTTTATTTATAAATATACACGTCATAACAGTATTTGAATATTTACTTTATAATACATCAACTAATGCATATAGGTTCTATATAAAAAGGCATAACACATGGTAAGCATGCAACAGATTATATAATAATTTTGTTTTTCTACTCTTCAATTTTACACGCTTCACAATACCCTGAAACAGCAACTTTTGAGCTGCATGTTTTACATGCATTGGCATCGGCCCACTTCACCCTTAGTGATGAGGTATGCACAATACATACACATATGCCATACACTACTAAAATAATAAGGTTGATTTTGAAGACATTCTGTTACATCAAAATGACATTCACCTTGTATACTGCTCTCTACGGTTACTGTTTTCCATTAGGGTCAACATAGAATCTCCATACAAGGGGTGGCAACTCTTTAATCAGAGTCAGTGTGTTTTCTGCCAGTGAAGCAGCAGCATCTTCAGAGCAGACATTTAATGCAGGCTGCTTTCCAAAGTATATAGGTTCCTTTAAAATGTCCTTTATCACATGGTACATTGTAGACATCAAGACTGTCTGGAATATTGGAAGCATGCCAGTATGTTCCATCTGAAAGTACATTATAATACACTATTTAGGAAAAGCATATGCTAAATCTGGTTTATGAAACACAACAAAGCGATAAAAGAAGCAAAATTTATGATGTCAGACTCAGACCCCTGTTCTGCAAACTAAACACTAAAAGTCAACAGCAGTACAGATAAAACCACAAAAGTGTATTACATCATAAGGGTTATGCATAAACTCTATAGCAATTTTAAACATTGCTTCCTCAAGAGTAGCCCCTCATCCTTAAAATAATCCACAGTTTCTGGGGTCCTCTGGGAGACCATCAAAAGACCTTGGCATGTCTCTAAAAGTACAGACGGTGCTTGTCCTGTAGGTAGATTTAAACCAGGTTGTTTAGCTTTGTATCTGACTAGTTGGTAAATAAGCCTCTGGATGCACTGACAGGGTGTTTCCATCGTTGTATACTCTGGAAAAACATACATTTAGCAAGTGGTAAAAGCCAGGGTAACATATGAACAATATTAAAATGGTAACAAGTAGCAGTTTTTGGGGTGGGGGGTGTTTTTAACAATGAAAACAGTGTTCCTGAATTTCCTTATATCATTTTTTAAAGGGTCCTTTTTTTGACCAGTCGATTATTTCAGCAAGCAGAGAAGCCAGGTTAACAACACGCACAATATCACAAGTTTTTTTCTGCTTTGTAGTACACACACACATGGCTATGACGACCATGATATAAAGTCCACAAAGACATTCATCGTCTTCCATGAATATATCGGGCAATCACTTTAACATTTTCTACAAGTGGTAACACAGATTCATTTATATATTTATCTGTATCCTCCCATATTTCTGGAAGGGCAACATCATCAGTTCATAGGCTGCATGTATCTCACAAAGGCAAATGTCATATTGAGGTGAACCAAACAGTGATGGATGACAGTAATGGCTTAGGATCAGATACATAAACCTTTGGATTCTCTCTGTACTTGCATTCCGCGATGATTATCTGTAAAATAAAATATGACACATTTTGGTACTGAAATGTTTCCATGTAGTAATTTGGGGAGGGTAGGGGCAGGTGTTGGAGTAATTTTTACAATATAAACAGTGTTCCTGAATTTCTTTTTAGAAATTTTTTAAAGGAGCCTTTTGCTGACCAGACGGCAGGCATCTTTTTAATTTCACCGCCTGTCTGCTGTAACATTTGCATAACTAACCATGGGGTCATCAGATTTTCTCTCACATCATTTAAAACATGACTTATAGTTTCCAGGGTACAATTGGTCATATTTAACCCTGATGCTTCATAGCGATTGCCAAGATCACAGGCATGAGCTGCCCTATATGTATGGCTTCAGAAACATTTCTGTATACTTTTAGACCTTAAGTCATCAAGGACACATGAATGGTTTTTCTGACTCGGATCATCTTTCTCACACCCAGGACAGGAATCAACCAATTCTGATTATTACCCTCTGTATCACTGAAGCAATTGCACCACGGATGGTATGATACATAATGTACTTACAATACATATCGTTGTCAGTTTTGGGGGGTTTACTAAGGCCTGATTTTTCACATGAGGCCCCCTGTCTAATCTCAGTAGAAGAAGAGGGTTGTGTGGTGATCACAGCCTGTTCTGTTACATTTTGAAACATTCTATCGCTCTCTGTATTTCTAACATACTGGTTCTCACACATCTCATTAACAACCACATTTGTATCTTTCACACAGCAAAGACAGTCGAGCAGTAGATTTGTGGAAAGTCGAGAATCCATGCTGTCCGAATATGACTGCTGCTCCATCGCAAATCCTTCAGTCTATTAAAGTAAAACAAAAACAGCATTGGTCCTCTGACTCATTATAGGTAAGATTTAGTTCACTGCTAACTCATCTCCCTCAGTTATGCCATGTAACCATCTCATTTTTTATATGTTAAAATGCATTTACCTCATCAAGGCAACTCTTTCTTCATTTTCTCATCTTTCTCTTTCTTAGCCTGGGCCTGACTGCTTGTGGCTGCATTATCATCATCATCACCCTCTTGGTCAGAGTGCCCTCTTGGCTCTGTCTTGCATTTCTTTTCACAACTTTCTCTGATGCTTTTTTGGCAGTGTCTCACTGACCATCATCTCTAGCTCCCCTTCTTGTCACTCTCTGTTTTTGGTTTCATAGTAACTTCTTTTCTGTATCAGATTCACACCCAGCAACTCTTCAAGGTCTTGCAGTGGTGTCTCTTCAGAAGGACAGTCAGGTTTAGGATTTTCTGATTCACCAAACTGTTCAGTGAGTTTCTTTTTTATGTCAGACACTCTTCCACTCAACAAGACTTGTGTGGGGCATTCGTTTTCACACCTCACGTAGTACACATACGTTGGCTTGGGTTGTGGGGCCCCAACAGCTATCTTCTTGCTTGGCTTTTCATCTCCAGACTTTTCATTAGGTGGCGTGACAATCTGGCTTGTTACAGGGAGGTTGAATTTCTCATTAGGTGGTATGACAATCTGACCTATTACAGGAATGTTGAAATGAGAAGCGCTTGCCATCTTCTTGCTTGATGTTTTTGATAATCTGCTCCAAGTCTCTAAAACAGAATCTGAGAAATCTCTCAAAAGCTGTGCCTTCTGGCTTCAAATGCAGGGTTTATATAACGCTTAGCAAGATGGACTGCCCTTGTAAAACCATCACCACACCCCATCATACTATACATGGTAACATGTCAGAGGTACATCTGTTGTAGCCTCCACCCCTTTTTCAAACATTATAAATATCACACATTTCATTTCAGCCTTCTCCTTGATACTACACAGAGCTGAGGGGTGGACTATAGGTATGTGTATTCCTTTTTCTTATATAGTTTTATTCTTTCTAATTCATGACAAAGTATAATTAGTTTTAGCGATTGTTGCAATGCTATCCAGAGAAAACTGCTGAACCATCTTATTTACACAGAAGTCCCCTGCTTTAGCTTATAAATGTTACATGCGTATACATAAGCTATCCTTTTGATGCAAGTTTGACACAGTCCTACAGATGCATGTTAAATAATTTTGTATACTGTTACAAAAACAGAAAAAGGTACTCACACAGGCAGATGAATTCCCTAGGGTGGGAGGTCTCCACACAGATCTGTGACATCTCTGCACGATCAGATTCCTCCTAGATACTTCTTTCTGAAAATATCCTAACTTAACATACACATGCCCCTGCAGTTATACAATAGGCCTACAGGGTCACACACCACTACATAAACACTAACTGATTTTTGGGTGGGAGGAGCACGGTGATGAAGAGGGGACAGGGGTTTGAGCCAGGATGCTGGGGGTGCAGGAGAAAGGAGGGGACGCAGGAGTTCAACCTAGCATGGTGGGACTCGGGTTCGAGACAGGATGGTCTGGCAGGGGCTCGAGGAGTGACGAGAATGAGGGGTGGGTGACAGGGGTTCGAGCCAAGATGGTGGGAGTGCAGGAGACAGGTGGGGACGCAGGAGTTCAACCTAGCATGGTGGGACTCGGGTTCGAGACAGGATGGTCTGGCAGGGGCTCGAGAGTGTACGAAATGAGGGGTGGGTGACAGGGTTCGAGCCAGGATGGTGGGAGTGCAGGAGACAGGTGGGGATGCAGGAGTTCAACCTAGCATGGTGGGACTGGGTTCGAGCAGGATGGTCTGGCAGGGCTCGAGAGTGTACTGAGAAGGGCGTGGGCAGCTTACAAAATGGTGCTGTTGGTCATTTCCTGAACAAGGGGCGGGGCACTGGGGTTCGAACGCATGTCATTTTCCGCCAAAAGGGGCTGGACACGGGTTCGAATGCGTGTCATTTCCTGCGCAAGGGGCGGGACACGGGTTTGAGGTTGCATCACTTCCGCCAGAAGTGGGCGGGGCTAGCGCATTTTAGGGAGGGACTTCCGGTTTAACAAAGGGCGATTCTGATTGGTCCGTTTTAGGCCATGCCCACCTGTCAAATGACGTGGCACGCGCTGATTGGCTGAAATTTAACATTTGACGAGATATATGAACTTATACTACTGCCATCATTAAAATGTTTTCTACTTCAGTCTTTAATTCGGAACTGGGGATATTCGCTGCAAGTCCAATCAATCTCAAGTTCTTCATTAAGAGTGTATTCTCTATATTTTCTAATTTTGCTATTGTGTTTATTTGTTAATGAAGGGAGGTATTTACTGCTCCCTCCACTGTCAGAACCCTTGCAGCTAGTTGTTCTGTTTGTTCTTCAGCAATTTCAACACACTCTTCAATTTTGGAAACCTTTTCTTCTATGCTCACACATTGCAGGAAAATCTCAGAAAGCGATGTTTGCACCCTTGTAAATGAGTCTCTTATTTCCACTTGCAACTCCATCAGAAAAGCTTGCAAAGAAGCCAAAGTCAGCTTCTGTGGATTCTTTGCCTTAGCACCCAGCTCAGGACACTGCATTGCCAGCAAAGACACCTCTCCTATTGGAAGCGGCACACTTTCTGCCCCCCATTGTGGAACGGCCCTCCTGGTAACCGTTTTGGGAGAAATAAATGTATCCACCTGCAGTTCTAGCTTCACTGCCCCCCTTCAACTCCAGGCCTCTTCATCAACAAGACAGGTAAGTCAAGAGCACAATAAAAGAGACAAATTTAGCATTTGCTATAGCGGAGCAAAAAAAGCCAGCATTCTTATGTTGTGCTCCTGGCTTGGTGTACAACTCTAAAATTGTATGGTAGTAATGCCAGGTACCAGTAGCTTATTAAAGGTTTTTCTTTATCTTTCCTTTGACTGATCCACCTTAATGGATTGTGATCTGTGACCAGAGTGAACTAAGTACCTCATAAATAAAGCCTAAATGCTTTGATCGCCCACAGCGAAGTGCTCCTTTCCTATACTGGCATGTGTTTCCTTCCTGTCACAGAGTTTGCAGCTGATATACACCACAGAGTGGTCCTCCCCAGTTTTGAGCTGACATAACACCACCCCAATGCCTGATTCTGAGCTGAGGCATTGATCTACAAGAAGAAGGGTTGAGAGAAGTCTGGACTGGTAAGGACAGGAGCTGAGCACAGGACAGCTTTCATTGCTCAGAAAGCCTGATTGCAGGTTTCCATCCATTGTACTTTATTGGGATATTTTTTATAAGTGATCAGTGGGGTTTCTAGGTCAGATAAACTGGGGACGAACCTTCTATAGTGTCCAGCTAAACCCCAAAAAAGGATCTCACATGTTTCTTCATCAGCAGAATGCGATTGTTAGCCACTGCCTCAACTTTGGCTATTTCATCTTTGCTGTACTGTTTCCCAGCACATACCTAAGATATTGTGTTTCTTGAATAGCCACAGCACATTTTGTGGTGTTTATTGTCAACTCTGCCCTCCTAATTGTTTCCAACACATTTCGGAAATGAGGTTTATGTGCTTCTCAATCAGGAATAAATCCAACTACATCATCCAGATAGGTGGCACAGTACACACCATGAGGGGTAAATATCTGATCCATATACATCTGGAAAGTTGCAGGGGCACAATGTAGGCCAAAAAACATAGTTGTAATTTGAAAAAAAATTATGGGAGTGGCAAAGGCAGTTTTACCTTTGGACTCTGGGGCTAGTGGTTTTTGCCAGTATTCCTTAGTCAACTCCACTGCAGAAATGTACTGTGCATATCCCAGTCTATCAGGTCATCAATGCTAAACATACGAAGCAGCTAGCAGAAGAAGGCCATTTGGTCTATTAAGTCTGCTCATGTTGCAGGGTCCACAGCTTGAGCTACTGTCCCTGCCCCCTCACCCCACTACTCTCTACCCATGACCCTTACCTCCCCCTATACCTGTCCCAGCCTCTCTTAAAGCTGACCACTGTATTCAATGAGATTACCTCTTCTGGCAGCACATTCCAACCCTCTCTGTGAAGAAGTGCTTCCTGACCTCCTTCTTAAACCTCCCACCCTTCAGCTTAAGACTGTGCCCACTCGTGTTATAGTTGCCACTCAGCTTAAAGAGACTCTCCTTATCAACCTTATTTATCCCTTTCAAGTACTTGAAGGTCCCAGTCATGTCTCCCCCCCTCTTTCCTGTCTTCCAAGGAGTACATATTCAGTGCTCTCAACCTCTCCTCATATGCCTTAACCTGCTGACCAGCTATCATCTTTGTAGCCCTCCTTTGGACCTTCTTCAGCAGGTTAATGTCCTTTTTGAGGTGTGGGCACCAATACTGAACTCCATACTCTAGATGTGGCCTTACCAGTGACCTGTACAAGGGCCTTATAACCTCCTCTTTCCTACCACTGATCCCTCTAGATATGCATCCCAGCATCTTGTTTGCCTTTGCTGCTGCTTTCTTGCACTGCATGGAGTGTTTCAGGTCACTAGTGATCATCACTCCTGGGTTCTTCTCTTCATCTGATGCAGATACTCTGACTCCACTCAGATAGTACTCTGTCGTAGGATTCTTGGCTTTAATATGCATAAAGTACAGTTACGTAAGAACTTACCGTAGCAGTAGATCTTCAAGAGGAGCTCTTGCAGCAGATAATACCATTGAAGCCGTCAGGTGTTAGGACCCCAAGGAAACCTGTAGCTAGCAGTCTGAGGCAGGGGACCACCCCCAGATGTGGTCCCCTGGCGCCACCTCAGTTTTCCCACCAGAGACCTGGCTAGAAACAACTTGCAGAACCAAGCAGGAATTCCCCACCATGGTCTGGTGATAAGATACCCAACAAAAACTATCCTGGGGGACGGAGGGTGGAGAAAGCCACCTGCTGCAAGAGCTCCTCTCAAAGATCTACTGTTACGGTAAGTTCTTACGAAACTATACTATCTGTCTTTGAGGGTGGAGCACTTGCAGCAGGTAATACCATTAGGACTGAGTCCCAAGCAATACCCAAGGATAGGCCCAGGTCTGATAGGGTGATGGGAAATATGCTGAAAAACAGCTAATGAAAAGCATCTGTGAGAGAAGGCCCTGTAGGACTGCTAGTCCAAAACATGCTCTCCATCTGGATGCAATTTCCAGGCTGTAGTGCCTGATGAAGGTGTGAACTGAAGTCCACATGGCAGCAGCACAAATGTTGACTGAAGAGACGTTCTTGAGGGCTGCAAAGGAAGATGCCACCACTCTGGTGGAATGGCCCCTAATAGCACTCAAAAGAGTTCTGTCATGGTGCTGATAACAGAATGAGATACACTGTACTAGCCAACGGGCTAGTGTCTGCTTAGAAACAGGAGCTGCCAGCATTCACTTAGCGAAAGAGATGAACAACTGGTACAACTGTCTAGAAGAGCAAGTCCTGTGGAGGTAATGCCTCAAAATACTGTGAACATCCAAGGAGTGCAACAGTGCTTCACCTTGGTTAGTAAACTCCGGATAGTATACTAGAAGGTTGATGTCCTGGTTAAGGGTCAGTACGGACACCACCTTCAGCATAAACTTAGGGTTCGTGTGCAGATTCACCCTGTCCCTGTGAAAGACTATGTAAGGTTCTTTACACATCAGAGCCTGGAGCTCAGAAACCCTTTGAGCAGAGGTAATGGCTACCAAAAGGAGGGTCTTCCATGAGATGAAGTGCAGTTCACAAGAAGTTGCCGGTTTGAAGGGAGGAAGGGTGAGTTTCTCCAGTACAAAAAGAAGATCTCAAGGAGGAACAATGTCCCTTTTGGGAGGCCTGATGTGTAAAACCCCCTTGAAGGAAGGTTTTGCAGGCATTAAGCTGTGACAGAGTTTTGTCTCCTACTGGGTCATGATATGTGGAGACCGTACACATGTGCACCTTGATGGTTGAGTAACTCAATCCTAAGTCCAGAGGGTGATGGAGACACTCTAGCAGATGCCCGGACAGACAGCCCAAGGGATTTAAGGCACAGTCTGAAGCCCTCAGACAGAAGCATTTCCATTTCAGAGTATACTTGGCTCTAGTGGAAGGCTTCCTCACTGCAACCAGAATTTCAGCCACTCTGCTTGACACTCCTAGTCTTTCTTCCACTAGGACTGCAGGAGCCAAGCATGCAGGTGAAGAAATTAGATAAAAAAGAGATACATATATAAAACTTTCTTTTTATACAGGAATTCTAGTCATTAGGGTTGTACAATCCTGTTCTAAAAACAGTCCTGTTATATTGCAATTAAGTTACTCTTAAACATATTACATAAAACACATCATAAACAATATCAAAATTACACTAAATGCAGTTTTCAGTTATCTTATAAGAAAGTCCCTATTTATCTAAGTGCCCTATCTACTATAAACATATCAAAGTACATTTCATCTTTCAATAAGTAGATTGAAGAGCAGGATGGACAAGTGTCCCCTAGTCTTGTGAGAGCAAGTGGGTGGAGAGTGGCAACTGAACTGGAGGTTCCAGAGACAGTTGCTGGAGCAGTGGATACCAGATCTGATGAGGCCATAGAGGAGCCACCAGAATCATTCTGGCTCCCTCTGACTGCAATTTGAGCAGTACTCTCTGAATGAGGGGAGAAGGAGGGAGGATGTACAGGAACTTTCCTGTCCAAGAGAGGGACAATGTGTCTTGCCAGAAAACACCAGGCTCTGGAACGAGCGAGCAAAGATTGTGCAGTTTGGTGTTGCATGGGGATGCAAAGAGGTTCAACTCTGGATGGCCACAATGGTCGAAAAGGTCATCTGTGACACCTTGGAGCAGTTCCCACTCATGGTTCTAAGAGGTAGAGTGACTAAGACTGTCAACGAGAATGTTCTGGACACTGGGCAGATGAACTGCAATGAGGTCCAATCGATGTTCTACTGCCCAGGTCCCATACTCTCATGGCCTCCCTGCAAAGGGGGTACAAATGAGTTCCCCCTTGTTTGTTGATGTAGAAGCCTACTGGTGTCTTGTTTGTCTGCACCAGAAGAGGACCTGGTGAAAGCTGGTCTCTGAATGCAGTTAGTGCATTCAACACTGCTCTCATTTCCAGAACATTGATACAGTATGTAGAGAGCTCTCTGTGATAGACCAAGACCCCCGGGTCCTGTGATCCCCTAAATGAGCCCCCCAACCTGACAGGAAGGCATCTGTGGTTAAAGTCTGAAGAGGTTGGGGTCTCCAGAAAGGAACTCCTCCCTCTAAACTGTCCTGGCAGAGACCACCACTCCAGAGAATGATAAACTGCTCAAGAGATCCAGATTCAGAGATCCAGATCATCCATCGATTGGTCCTACTGAACCCTGAGGTACCATTGAAGAGTCCTCATATGGAGTCTGGCTAAGAGTACTGTGGTAATGGCCGCTGCCATCTGTTCCAACAGCTGTAGGGCCACCTGGGCAGGGGAGAAGGGGGTTCTTTGAAGCCTGCTGGCCAAACCCCGAAGGCGGTCTGCCCTGTCCGGAGGTAGAAAGGCTCTCCCCTGTCTGGTTTCCAGGACAGCTCTGATGAATTGCAGCCATTGCGTCGGCCAGGGGTGTGACTTCAGTCAATTTACCGTAATGCCCAGGGAAGAAAACAGAACCTGCGTCTCTCTTAAAGAGATTAGGAGCTCCTCCACTAGCCAAGCAGAGAGGAGCCAATCATCCAGGTAGGGGTAGACAAAGAGGTGTCTCCTGCAGAGATCCGCTACTACCACCACTAGGCATTTGGTGAAGACCCTGGGGGCTAAGGAAAGGCCAAAAGGTAGAACCCTGAATTGGTAGTGCTAGTCCCTGAAGCAAAATCAATAAAACTTTCTGTGGGACTTCAGGACCGTGATATGCATGTAGGCATCCTGCATATCTAGGGAGCACAGCCATCCCCCTTGCTGAAGCAGGGGGAAGAGGCTTGCCAGGGTGAACATTCAAAACCTCTGGTACTTCACTGAGAGGTTGAGCTGGCTCAGGTCTAGAATGGGATGACGGTCTCCTGTTTTCTTCGAGATGATGAAGAAACAGGAGTAATAACCTTTTCCTTTCTGGACCAGTGGGACCCTTTGAATGGCTCCTTTCTCTAGGAGCTGTTGGATCTCTGCTTCTAGGAGAAGGCTGTGATCTGGTGGACAGTGGGACATGGGGGTGGGTGGGTTGTCCGGCGGGATAGAGGTGAACTCTATCATGTACCTTTTCTGAATGGTATCCAGAACCCATTGGACTGCAGTGATACTGGACCATTCGATCAGGTAAAGAGCAAACCGCCCTCCTACCTTCGCGCTCTGCCTGTCCGCTAGGGGAGGAGGGTAGCAGAGGGAGTCAGGCTGAGGGGGTAGTGGGAGCCTGGGCCCTAGGAGTTTTGTGCTGTCTGGGGCCCTGGGAACCTTGGGGCAGGGTGCCTGCACCTCTTGAATCTCTTGCCATGAGACTGCTTACTTTCCTGCGCTTGCCCTTGACCCCTACAAAAGGGCACCAGTGGGGTTCTTGAGGCTGAGTTCTGTACATGTGTTGGACATCAGCCACCACTCTCCCTGACTCCTGCAGTTGTTTCACTATTTGTTCAACTTCGGGGCTGAACAAAACCGGACCCTGAAAAGGGGAATCCAGGATGGACTCCTGCAAGTCTGGTTGGAATCCTGTGATCCAGAGCCAAGACTGCCGTCTCTTACAAATTCCAGAGGCGGCTGCCCTGGAGGCCATGTCTATGGCATTATATGATCATCTGAGAGCATGCTTGTCCACATCCAGACCCGACTTGGCACATGCTAGATCTCTTATTTGGATTCGGAGTCAGGCAGAGCTTCCACGAGGTCTATAGTCTTACTCCACAGTGACTGCTGATATGTGATCATATGGGCCATAAAGTACAATGACCTGATGGCCCTGGTTGCCAAGGAGAAGACCGTGCAACCTCAAGAATCAAACTTGTTAGAGATGGGGTCAGGAGGTTGGGAACGCAAATGTTTGGGTTGAGATCCCCTGCTGTGAGCAGCTGTGAGGACCAGCGAATTGGCCTTAGGCTGTTCTGCTGGGAAAGAATCAGACGTAAGGGGCTTGTAGAGTCTGTCCACTTTCCTAGGGTTCACCAGAATGGAAGATGGAGTCTTCCAAGTTAGGCGTGTGACATCTTGGGATGGTTCCACAAATGGTGGGATCACTAAGGGTTTGGGTTCCTTCTCCCCTAGAAACTTGGCCAGGCATTTACACTCTAGGTACAGGCCCTCTGTATCCCACTCATATATGGACTGAATGTGCCACATGATGTCCAAGAAGGAGGGATCTTCTGGAGGGGACCTAGGAAATTCCTTAGTTTCCAGGGAGGAGGGAAGTAATTCCCCATCCACAAAATCAAAATTCTCGTCCTCTTCATCGGAGCAGGACATAGCAGGAGAGGAAAGCGATAGAGATATAGGTTGTTTCCTCCCCTCCCCTTCCCCTTGGAATGTGGACTTGGGTGCTCACCCTGATTCCCCTGAGGCTTTGGAGGGGTGGGGAACCCATTGGTGGTGTTGGAGGGACCATGTCTGGGGGTCAGTATAGAAGGTCCTCTTTCACAGTATTCCACCAAGTGGTGAACAAGTTACCAATTTCTGAAACCAGGATGACCGCAGAGGCCAATGTTGGGTCTGAGGGACCAGGAGTTGGGTCCTTCAGAGCGAGCGTCTGGAGTTCTGGCCTAACGGGTGTTGGTCTGAGACCCTAGCATCAGAAGGCTGGTGCCTGGTATCGCTCTTATCCAGTGGGGCACCCGGTGTGGCCTTATCAGATGTCTGGTCCTTCAGAAGAGGGATGGATGGCTGGACCTCATTCAGCGACCACCCCATGTCTGGCATTGGGGAGCAAGATGACAGGGTAGGTGACTGACTAGGTTTGCATTTGTCTGAGGAAAGGTGCATTGTAGCCTGAGAGGGAGGCATCTGAGCCCAGATGACCTCCTGCCTACTGGTGGGTTCTTCTGCCCCTTTTTGCTTCTCTGAAGAGCTTGGCCTGTCTGAGGCCCAGGGCAGGCTTTCCTGGGTTGACCCTGAAGATTTGAGAGGTCGATGAGCCAGGGCAGAGTAGTGTCCTAACAACACCGACTCCTGGTGTTTGTCCTGGGAAGAGGCAGGAGTGGACTCAGTCAAATGGGAGGGTTCAGATGGCTGGGATGGAACCAAACCAGATCTCTTACCAGAAGAAGATGCAAATGGAGCCTGCTTTGCTGGTGACCTGGGGTGGGATTCAGACCTGGCCCGATCCTTATCCTTGTGGTTATGCTTCCCCCTAAAGACCTGGCCTTGGGTGGGGAATCCCTGGCGGGAGAGGATGAGCTGCCTGAATCTCACTGCATGGCCGCTAGTTTCTTCTCCAGGAGTAATGTCTTGAGAGCATGGGCCCTTCTGGCATGAGTCTTTTGGTTAAATTTCTGGCAATGTGTGCAGGTGTCGAGTTGGTGTTCTGGGCCTAGGCAGAGGAGGCAGGCCACGAGGCCGTCTTTGGCCAGGATCTACTTCCCGCAGGCACACTTTGACTTTCACCACGATGGTGAGGGTGATGATATAAACAAAGTGATTGATTGAAGATCTAAAGTGATAACAATGAATTCTAAGGTTTGAAGGCTGTTGACTGCTAAGAGAGGCATCCGTAGAGTCAAATTACGTGGGTCGACGGCAGAAAAAGAACTGGGATGGCACTAGGGGACCTCCGCCTTTATACCACATCTGACACTGGGTGGAGCTGATGTCGGGGATGGTCCCCTGCCTCAGACTGCTAGAGCTCCACCCTCAAAGGCAGATCTTTGCATTTCTTGGCATTGAAGCCAAGCTGCTAGATCCTGGACCACCTCCCTAACTTTTCCAACTCTTCCTGTAGGGCCTGTATCCCTTCAGCAGTGTCCACTCTCCCACAGAGCTTGGTGTCATCTGTGAATAGGCACATTTTGCCCCTAATGCCATCTCCAATGTCACTGATGAAGACATTAACAACACCGGCCCCAGCACCAAGCCCTGTAGGACCCCATTGGTTACCTGTCGTGCCAGATAACTCTCCCGAACAACCACCCTCTGGGTTGTGCCCTTCAGCTAGTTTTCCACCTATCTAGCCATCTTTTCCCCAAACCTGAGATCCACAAACTTCCTGATCAACTTTTTGTGGTATGTAGAGTTAAAGGCCTTGCTGAAATCAAGATAGAGGATGTCTACCACTTGGTCCCTGTCTACTGTCTTCATGACACAGTTAAAGAAGTACATCAGATTTGTTTGACACAATCCCCCCATGAACCCATGCTGCCTCACATCCTAGAGACCATGCTCCTCTAGGTATTCCACCAACCTTTCCTTTAGTATGGTCTCCATGAGCTTACCCACAATGGAAGTCAGACTAACTGGTCTGTAATTCCCTGGGTCAACCTTGGGACCACATTTGTGGAGCAGCACTACATATGCTGTTCCCCAGTCCTGCAGTACTATGCCTGTCTCTAAAGAGCTATTGAATAGGTCTGTCAGTGGCCCTGCTGCCAGTTCCTCAGCCAGTTCCTTTAGCACCCATGGATGTACTCCGTCCAGGCCTGGTGATTTGTCCACCTTCAATGCCAGCAGCCCCTCCCTCACTCTCTCCTCCTCTATCACTATATCTGTGTTCCTTCCCCCCACTTCTCTCCTGAAGGCACTGGTCCATCCTTCTCCCTGGTGAAGACAGAACAGAAGTATTTATTTGATATCTCTGCTTCCCCCCCATTACCCTCCATTTACTCCACCCTTTTCTTATGCCTAACAGTCCGTTCCTTTTTGTCCCTTTTCTCACTTATGTAGCAAAAGAGAATCTTCTACCCCTTCTTAATTCCTTCATCTATCTGCAGCTCCTTCATTGCCTTGCTCACCTGACTTTCTTACTTGCCTCACTAGCCAATCTTAGGTAATTTTTCCTATCCACCTCTCTCTTGGGCTTCCTGAAATGTCTATAGGCCAACCTCTTTTCCTTTACTGCATATGGGGTATCTATCAAAGAACCTCATTCACCTTCTGAAAGTCAAGATATACCCTGATCCCACCTTCATTTTCCCCCTACTGCCACAACTGTGGAAGACTAAGCACTTTTGAATAATTCTGTGATGTCCATTCCCACTATTTTTCAGATCTCTTTAATTACTTTTTCACTCATCTTTTCAGGTAACCTGTATGGCATCTGTCATATGTCTGTGCTATGTATATGGATGTTGTGCTCAACACCCTTTGCTGTCCCAGGTTTTATTAGGAGTGCTCATCCACATTCATGGAGAAATACTCTGTTTCTACTAACTGAAGGACTGTTAGAGAAGAAGTTATTTGTACCGCATCTGACATACCTCCCTTTTCCAATCTTTTGTGTGCTACCTGTAACTCTCCATCTCCACATGCAAGCAAAACCATGGGAGAGAAAGAGAGAGAGGCTGGTTTTCTTCTCCACCCTGAACACCCTTTTTGAAAGGCTAACATGATAGACTCAGCTTGTTTATCAGGTGGCTCGACCTCATAGTTTATAGATCCTGTTTGTTTTAATACCTTGTAAGGGCCTTGCCATTTCATATGAAGCTTCTTTTCATAAGATGATAACAACAACAAAACATGTTCCCCCTCTTTAAACACCTTTTCCCCAGTTACTTTATCATAATGGATGTTCTGTATTACCTAAGACTATGGGCTTATGGGCTACTGCAACATACTTCAGTAGCCTTTTCCTTACATTTACCATGTATGCACCTATTTCTAACCCAATGTCTGTATGGTGTTCCCAGCTTTCCTTTACAACATCAAGTGGACTCCTTGGATAGCTGCCATATAGAAGCTAGAAAGGAGAGAAACCTGAAGAGACCTGTAGTACTTCTCTATAGGCAAACAGTAGGTAAGGTAGCTACTGGTCCCTATTATTGTTCTCCTAACTCAAAAATGTCTGGAGCATTTTTTTTTAGAGTTTTATTAGACTGCTCCACCAGGACACCTGTTTGAGGGTGGTATGGAGAGGTGCTTACTACAACTATCCCCAGCAACTGATACAGCTCTTTCAGCATCACAGCATTAAAGTTGCTCCCCTGATCAGTTAAAATTGTCTAAGCTATCCCCACCCAAATGAACATCTGAGCAAATTCCTTATCAACTTTTGGGGATGTCACAGTTCACAGGAGTACGACTTCAAGGTACCTCGTGGCATAATCACGTATTACCAGAACACGCCTGTTCCCTTTTGTGCTTTTATCTAGGGAACCTGCCACATCCATAACAATCTTTTCAAAAGGGGTTGTTACCACAGGTAAGGGCATCTGGGCCACCTTTTCCTTTTACTCACATCAGCCACCTTCTGGCATTCCCCACAGTCTTGGCAATAGGAAGCCACCAGCTCATGTATTCCAGGCCAGTAAAACCACTGCACAGTCAGGCTAAGGTATGTTCCCTGCCTGTGTTCCTTGCCAATGGCAAGTCACGTGCTAGCAACAGTAAGTTAGCGCTATGTTTGATAGGAACCTTTACTTGTTCTACCCTGCAGGCCATGTGGGGTACAAACAGACATGATATAGCGGTCCTTCAATAATACTATAAGAGGGCTTCCCTTTCTCCCATTTAACCCCTACTTCATTAATAGCAGCTCTAAGAGTGACATATTTAACCTGTTCATCGTGCATATCAACACTAAATATAACAATGTCTGTATACACACACTCAGTCTTGTTATGGGTCTGGGCCGCATTGTATCCACACACTCAGTCTTGTTATGAGGCTGGGTCCCATTGTATCCACACAATTAGTCTCATCATGGGTCTGGGTCCATTGTATCCACACAATCAGTCTTTTTATGGGTCTGGGTCCATTGTATCCACACAATCAGTCTTTTTATGGGTCTGGGTCCCATTGTATCCACACAATCAGTCTTGTTATGGGTCTGGGTCCATTGCTTCTTGTTCCTCATTTAATTTTCTTTGGCATGATATTCTTTCCTTGGTAAATGAAAGACCTCTTTTTCATCAAAAGGGAAAATGTCAGCCAAGGTAGGCTCTTTATGGGCCTGTGCTCTGTGACCACTGCTACAAATGAACTTGTTAAATTTGGAATAAGGGCTTAAAACCCTGGAAAGTCATTCCCCAGGACAATAGGTACAGGCAGTGTTCATACCACCCCCCAAAGTTAATGGATGACTGCCCCATTTACCTTCCATGACACCTGGGTGGTGGGTTAGTACTTGGTGTCTCCATGCACATGTCACCCCAGTGCGATAACCTCTCGAATAGTTACTGGGTATTATATCTGCTTGTATCAGTGTCTGCTGGCTACCAAAGTCAATCAAGCTTTGTACTTGATGTTTCACAGTTTCTGCCTACATGATATACTACCGCCCAGTTTGCTAAGGCCAAATGAGAGTGGTCATACTTCTTCCTTCTTTTTGTAGGGCATTTTCTGGCAGTGTGTCCCACCCCTTGATAGTTGTAGCAAATTAGTTCTGTAGGACTGCGCCATATTCCATTATTAGACTTAAAATCAAGGGTAAAAGGAAGACAAAAGTCTACAAGATGGGGTGGTCTTACCATTCCAGTGCCTCTGGATGGTCCTTGCTGGCAGACATTAGACCAGACCATCTGGAAATCATCCACCAATACAATCACCTTCACCCCACTTCTAGACAATGTTCTCACACCCAGGCCTGTATCTCCATAGGTAACATGTGAACAAACTGCTCAACTGCCAGTATTTTCAACACCTTTTGGACAGTCTCCCCTCTGGTTGGATCTATACTGCTAGCAGGATTTTTTGATGTGTAGGTCTCTCAAGGTGTGCCTACTGGCAGGCATCACATGTTCCAGAATCACTGCCTATAAATATCTTCATTAATTTTGTATCTTTGAATCTCCCTCTTCAGTAGATTGTAGTTCATGCATCTCCAGCTTCCGTGAAGCTGTAAGCCAACTGTGCTCGATCTGTGAGATATGGGGCTAATCGGATCACCCACTGATCTATGGGCTAGCTATAGACTTGAACCACCCTCTCGATGATTAAGTATGCCTCAATGTCATCTCCGGCATCCAATTTAGTCACTTTAATGTCTTTGAGACTGGCAGTGTCAGATCCTCTCTGACTTGACATTGCACCTTCCTTCTACAAGGTCCTGAGGGTATCAACCCACCATGCCTCATCTTTCTGTCTTTCTTATTCAGTTCCATGTGTGTAATTACCAGCCACCTCAGAAATTCTGAAAGGTCTTTAGGTGGTCCTTCTTCTATCTCTTCTCTGGTGTCATCCACTCCAGCAGTAGCCAGTACTGGCTCAGGCTTCAACTTTAGTGTCACCACAGACTCCAAACCAGGCAATAGTGCTGTACCCATCTTTTCTGCCATGGCCCATGTCCATACTCCGACATCTGTAGAAGGTGTCTTTCATCCTGCTTCAGTGCCTGTGCCATGCTGCATGTATCTTCTGCTTTCCTTGATATCGTAACTAATACTTGCCAGTCAGTTCCCCCTGACAGAACACGACTAGCAAATCCCAATTCTAACACCATATGTGGAGAGTGTGGTTGCAAAAGGATGCTCAGATACATATTGTATAGTGAAACACACCTCAGTTGGTTTCATTCATCAGGATAGTAAGGATTATTCAGACTGTCAAACATATGAAGTTCATAGCACTTTTGTGGAGTACTTCAAATGACAACTTTCCAAGGTTAATATATCATTAAATATGTCCTCTATTTTCAGACTTTTTTCACTCTGTTTCCTTTGGTGGCCATCAGCTGGAGTCCCATTGATTGACCTCCTCCCATTCCCACCTGGCTTGAGACCTTCCTATACTGTGCTGTACTGTACCATTCTGTTCCTCTGTCCCACCCACAGTTTGTCCCAAGTCATGGCCCCCCTAGGGTGGGGCTGCCTCCTGTTCCACAGCACTCCAGTACATTTAATCTAGTGACCTGGCAGGTGGAAGTGAAGGTCGGAGATGACACGGAAGCCAGGAGGCAGGATCTGGTGTTGGGCATGGTGACCAAGAAGACATCTCTCTTCTAGTCAAGGCAGTGTTTCCAGTTTTTTGGAGTTGACCCCGGAGGCACAGATGTGCAATAATGTCAGCATGGGATGGACACATGCCCACTCCTGACCCATGAATGTCTGCTTTCACCTTCACCTTGCTCTCGGTGAGGGCGTATTGTACTTGTAACAAAAATCAATGCAATTTACAGGCCAGTTAGAAAGAGTTCGCTTAGGCACTGGTGAGCCTAACAACCTTGGGGCAAAGGACACAAAATGGTGATCAGATTTTCTGAGATCTTTGGTACAGCCCATGTAGTATTAGAGAATCCTGTGCATAGCGAGAGCATGAAGAAGGGCTTTGCCTTGATTTGTGTACTCTGGGGAGTAGACCAGTAGGCTGATGTGCTGATTGAGGGTAAATTCAGACACCACCTTGGAAGAAAATGTAGGATTAGTTCATAAAGACACCCTGTCCCTATGGAAAACTAAATAGGGCTCTTTACACATCAGAGCCTGAAGCTCGGAAGTCCTCTTAGCAGAATTAACTGCAACAAAAATAATGCTTTTCATGACAGAAAGCAAAGCTCGCAATCTGCGGCAGGTTCAAAAGGAGGCAGGGTGAGCTTTTCTAGCAAAATCAAAAGGTCCAATGGGAGAATCAGGTCCTTAATGGGAGGCTTGAGGTGAAGCATGCCCCACAGGAAAGTACAGGGCAAGTCCAGCTGAGCTACGCTTTTGCCCTCCACAGGTGCATGGAAAGCAGAGATAGCGGAGAGGTGCACCTTGAGGAAGGAGTAGTGGAGACCAGAGTCCAAGCAGGTACTCCAAGATTGAATTTATGGGGCACAAGAAAGGGTTCAGACCACACACAGAAACCCAGAGACAGAAACACTTCCATTTCATGACTTAGGTAGCTCTTGTGGAAGGTTTCTGAGCCATGACTAGGACTTCTGTGACCCTTGGGAAGACCTCAAAATGGGAGGAAATTAAGTCCTTAGGAGCCAGGCATGCAGATGCAGGGATCTGAGATCCTGTGATAAACTGCAGGTGAGTTGTGGGTGGGACAGAGGAAAGGGACCACAGGATGGGAGGGTCTCGGGCCAGGCGGGAGTAAACCAATGGGACTCCAACTGATGGTGACTGAAGGAAATAGAGTGAAAAAAAGTAGACAATAATTGCATTCTCAGCCCTGTAAGTCTTAAGACACAATCGCCTGGTTAACCAACATGGATCAAGTCATCTTCCATACCCTTTTGTTTTTTGAGTTATTTCTTTTTGCATCTCCCACCTGCACCAGCCACTAACTCCTTCAGGCTGCCAAGGACTGACACATCCCAGGCAACCCCCAACCCCACCAACCACATTGCAGCTTGCCCTGAGGTAACCCAACGTATCCCTGTCGTTGGGTGGGTCCCCTCCCTGCAGAGGGAATTAGCCTTCCGGCCTGCTTACCTTTGGCCTCTGAGTGTTGCTGGGATGGTGATCAAGGGCTCTAGCAGCAAGGGTGTAGACAGCCATCATCCGAGCAGCCAGTGCATCACTTTTTTCCCTTTTTCTCCACCCCCTTACACCACATTCTCAGCCTATGGTGGAGGCCGACCTTGGGCAGGGTGTGCAGGAGGCAAGTCAAGGCCACACATCTCTAAGCATGCACCTGATCCACCCAGAGGGACCTAGGCAGAGCCTACCCCACCAGGAGGGATGTGTCCAATGGACGTTTGTAATCCTGTATCTGCCAGCCTCTACTCCTGGCACCCAGGCTCAGGGCATGAACCCGGGTCATCAGCGTGCTGAGCGAACCCCTTTGCTCGGCACCATATAGCCGGCCTTTCTATACCCTTTTTAACAAAGCCCCCACAGGGCCACTGCCCACATCCCAGATCCCACACCCCCAACTCTCTGCATCAGTTCCACTATGTAGATGGTTCTAGCTCCCTAGCTGATGAAGGTGATACTTTTGTGCCTAGCCTTTGGCTGTTGTAAATTATACCTGTGTACCTGATATTTGTCCTTGTCGTGTTTCTTTGCACTTACCAGATAGCTTATTTCTCTGTTAGTAATGTTTTGCCCTTGTAATTTGCTTACACTAGGGCTCCACCATTCTTTGTTTTCTTACTTTCAATTGTTCACACTTTGTTGTACCTGATGCGCAACCTTTGTAAAATAAATTTTGCTTAAGGGAATGTGCAAATCTTGAAATAAATAAACAGTGGCCCTGGCTGATGCATACCCAGCCTCCACTGGGTGTCACTGATAGCCAAGGAAACCACAATCTTCCCCCAGGAGGAGGAGAGCAGTCCATAAGATGCTTATCCAACCTCTCCTCAGTGACATCAGCTTGATCCCAATCCCAGGGAAACCACAACCCTCCTCCTGGAGGAGGAGAACAGTCTATCAGATGTTCATCCAATCTCCCCTTAGTGACCTTAGCTTGATAACAACCCCAGAAAAACTACAACCCTCCCCCTGGAGGAGGAGAGCAGTCTATCAGATGCTCATCCAACCTCCACTTAGCAACCTGAGCTTAATATCAACCCCAGGAGAAATCACAACCCTCCCCCTGGAGGAGGAGAGCAGTCTATCAGACACTCATCCAACCTCCCCTCAGCATCCTAAGCTTAATCCTTACCCTAGAGAAATCAAAATTCTCCCCATGGAAGAGGAGAGCAGTCTATCAGATGCTTATCCAACCTACCCTCAGTGACCTGAGCTCGATCCCAACCCCAGGGAAACCACAACTCTCCCCCTGGAGGAGCAGAGCAGTGTATCAGAAGTTCATCCAACCTCTCCTCAGTGATCTGAGCTCAATCCCAACACCAGGGAAACAACAACTCTCCCCCGGAGGAGGAGAGCAGTCTATCAGATGCTCATTCAACCTCCCCTTAGTGATCTTGAGCTCGATATCAACTCCAGAGAAACTACAACCTTCCCCCTGGAGGATGAGAGCAGTTTATCAGACGCTCATCCAACCTCCCCTTGGCCAACCACTGGGGAACTGAGCTTGATCCTAACCCCAGAGAAACCACAACTCTCCCCCTGGAGGAGAACAGTATTTCAGATGCTCATCCAACCTCGCCTCAGCGACCCGAGCTCAATCCCAATCCCAGGGAAACCACAACTCTCCCCCTGGAGGAGGAAGAGAGCAGTCTAACAGACACTCATCCAGCCTCCCCCCAGTGATCTGAGCTCAATCCTAACCCCAGGGAAACCACAACTCTCCCCCTGGAGGAGGAGAACAGTCTATCAGATCCTCATTCAACCTATCCCCCTTGGCCAACCCCTGGGGACCGCAGCTCGATCCCAACCCCATACTCCAGCATGGTAAGAGATAAGGCTCTGGGTGCCTCAGCCTTCTACACCACTGGGTTGACCCTATCTATTTTCTGTCTTGAGTGCTCTGCTTTTCCTACCATCAGGCGAGGAGTGAGATCCTTCCTCTGCTGTGTCCAACAAGCTGCTGAACAGCTCTGGAATGGGCCTAACATCCCATCCCCTAGCGGGCCTTTTTATACACCTCCCCTGTGGTCACCTGCTCCCCTACATAGTAATAATAATAATAATTTTATATATCAAGCGCAATTCACAATGTGTCAAAGCGCTGTACAAATATCAAAACTCCAAAACATTTAAAAACAGAATATAAAGCACTCAAATTCTTAACATCATGTGCAATATCAAAAATATCAGAAGTCAAAAATCAGAGATCAGGGAAAGCAAACAAATACAGATGGGTTTTAAAGCTCTCCACTGTCTGACACTCTCATATCCGATGAGGTAGAGATTTCCACAGGGTGGGATGGGGGGCATAAACAAGAGCCCATGCTCCTGAGATCTTCACACAATAAAACATGAAATAATTAATGTACAGAAAGGAAATCTGGGTTAGACATAGGCAACATTCCTTAAAGGACTATATAGTAACCTGTCATCTGATCTGACCAATGTACTGTCAGCTTCAATTTCTGGGCTCCCCCTTATAGGTCTGCCTCTGTGGAGTTGGTCCAGCACTGCCTTTGAGGGATGTTGCCCCAGAAGGCCTAACGGCAGTACTAGATCTCTCGGGGTGTACAAATGCGAGCAGGGGTCGAGATGCCCTAGTACAAGCCTATAATAAAGCTGTGGTAGAGGCACAAGACTCCATCGCTCATGTCCATGTTCACCCCTCACCCTTCACCCTCAGTCTCCATGGTTTGATGCGACTGAGTGAGATGAGGAGAGAGGGGTGAAGGATGGCACATCGCTGGCGGAAATCTGGTCTCAGTGCCAAAAGACTTAGATTGATGGCCCATTATTCAGACTATCAATCAGTTATCTCCTGTAAGAAGGCAGAATTCCTCTCTGGGGAGATTACCACTGCATGGAACTGACCAGCTCAGCTCTTTCGAACTGTGGACAGGCTGTGCAATCCAGCCTGTCTTCAGGTCTGAAGATCTTTGTCACAAGATAAATGTGATGAGTTTGCTTGCTTTTTTGCAGATAAGGTTGACAACATCAGATCAGAGATCCACGCAGCACGTTCCATTGGTTACTGCGGTAATCAGTGGAAGGTCACTAAGCCTCGGTTTGGCTGATTGGTTTTTAAACAGCTGGTGATTGTGGATGTCATGAAGATTATCCAGCTTATGCAGCCGACCTGCTTTAGTTTGGACCTGGGCCCAACCCGCCTCCTTATGGGGTGAATTGAGGTTATCGGCCAGGTCCTTGCAGAGATAGGCTGGTGCTCGTTAAGAGATTGAGTGAGTTCCCTGACCCTTGAAGGAGGTAGTGGTGATTCCTTACTTGAGAAATCTTCTCTTGACCCAGACTGTCTCATTAACTACAGACAAGTCTCTAGCCTGACCTTTGTGGGTAAGGTTACTTAGAAGGTGGTCATGCTGCAGCTGGAGGATCACCTTACCATCCGTAAGATCTATGATCCTCTCCAGTAGTGATTCAAGATAAGGCATAGCACTGAGAATGCCCTTGTTCGGGTGCTCAATGATCTCCTGACAGCGAAAGATTGGAGATCTCATTCCATCTTAGTCCTCCTTAATCTCTCTCTTCAGCATTTGACACAGTGGCTCATGGCATATTGCTTGAGCACCTGCGGGTGATCTGTGGTCAGGGGATAGTCCTCAGATGGTTTCATTTACTTCTCACTGGTAGGTTTCAGAGAGTAGCATCAGGAATGTATTCCTCTTTCTCCCTGCCATGTGACGTTCTCCAGTGCTCAGATTCTGTTTGTGGTGTACATGCCTCCATTGGAAGACATTGTAAGGTGGTATGAACTGAGTTTTCACTGCTATGCAGATGATACTCAGCTATAAATGTCCTTTACACCAGATCAGCATGATGCAGTCTCTGTGCTTAATAACTGCATCTCTGAGATCCAGGGATGGATGAGTGCCAGCTGGTTAAAACTGAATCCTGGCAAGACTGAGGTTTTGGTCGTGGACCTAGGCCATCGGGTAGAGGGGTAAGTGGCTGGCCAGGACACTGGGCTTCTGCTTAGAGGTTGTCAGCTGGTGACCTCTGAATGGGTGTGAAGTCTAGGCATTATTCTTGTTGAGGGGTTAACTCTGAAATCACAGTTGTCCTCTATCATCAAAACCTCATTTTACCATCTGAGGAAAGACACCCAGATTAGGCATCTGGTTCTTCCCGACGACCTTCCAATCTTGGTCCATGCCTTTGTGACCTTTTGCCTTGATTACTGCAATGCCCTGTACCTAGGGCTATTGGGAGTAGATATTCGCCACTTGTAGATGGTACAGAATGCTATGGCCAGGTTGTTGACTGGGCTGTCTCGATCTAGCCATATCACACCTGTGTTGCGCGAACTGCACTGGCTGCCAGTTCAGTGGCAAATCACCTTCAAGGTTGGCTTGCTGACCTATAAAGCCCTACATGGATAAGGACCAAGCTACCTACAAGATCTCTTTCATCCCTATTTCCCCCTCCTGCTGCTCTGCTCTACCAATGAGGGACTGCTGGAGATTCCCAGGGTTCATTTGAAGACCTCTGGGGCTCGAACGTTTACTTTCACAGCCCCTACCGTGTGGAATTCTCTGCCTCATCCGCTTAGAGGGTGCCTGACTATGGAGAGCTTTAAAGCAGCTCTAAAAAACTATTTTCACTGGCCTTCTTAGTTGACTAATATTGCACTGTTCTTTTTAAATTGAGGAGTTTCATTGCTGAATTTCATTTACTTTTAACCTCTGTAAAAGTGCTTTGATATTTGTTGAATTGTGCTTATTATAAATAAATGTTTACTATTATAATATCAGGCAGGGCTACTATGTATGCGCAGATAGCTGCATCATTTTGTTAAAAGGATAATTTGTGCATATTTAAATCTAGGGTAAGCACTGCCTTCAAGACCGCTGCTGCAGATAAGGACAACCCACCTGTTTTTACGTAAATATGACCATAATAAGGCTATTCCTGTGTCATCACCCTGGGAAAACACTGTTTGCACTGGTTTCTACTTAGGTAAGAGAACATATGAATATACAAATTTGCCAGCAGAAACATACCACCTGGTCTATCTAAGTCTGCTCAAGTGTGCAGCTAACACCCCTAGTGTGCAGCTGCCCCACTTCCCCTTCCCTTTGTCATCCCAAAGCAGCCCATCACTTCCCCCACCCTCACTCTCTCTCCTGTTCCCTGTCCCATGCCCTTCTAAAGTTGTTCACAGATTCACATGATACCACCCATTCTGGCAGTGAATTTCATTTTGTCAGCACCCTCTCAGTGAAGTAGTGTCTCCTCATCTCCCTCCTAAATAGTCTCCCCTCTATTCTTAGCCCATGTCTCCTGGTGTCCCTCCCCCTCCTTAGCTTAAGACCCCATCTGCCCCATCCTTACTGATTCCCCTCAGAGACTTGAATGTCTCTGTCATGTCCTCCCTGTCCCTTCTGTTCTCCAGAGTGTAGATATTCACATCTCCCATCCTGCTCTCATAGTCTCTCCCCTCCATTCCACAAATCATCTTTATTGCCATCCTCTGTCCCCCCCAGTAACCTGGCATTACACTTCAGATATGGCCTCAAAATTGCACACAAAACTCCAAGTGTGGCTTTACTAGTGACCTGTAGAGGGCAAGATTACCTCTCTCACCTGAATGAAAACCTCTCACTATGCACCCCAGCATTTTGTTTGCTTTTGCAGCCGCTCTCCTGCACTGGGCAATGTTATTCATTGTCCCTGTTACCATTACCTCTAGGTTCTTCTCCTCCTCAATGATCCCCAGCTTAACCCCTCCCAGACAGTATTCTCTTACATAGAAACATAGAATTTGACGGCAGATAAGAACCGCTTGGCCCACCTAGTCTGCCCATTTTCCTACCTAACAGATAAGCTGCAAATCCTAGTTAACCAACAGCTTACTTCCTCCTACCCCCCACTAGGACTGCCTTATGCCTGTCCCATGCATTCTTGAAGTCCCCCACTGTCCTTGACTCCACAACCTCCTCAGGGAGGCAGTTCCATGCATCCACAACCCTCTCAGTGAAAAAATACTTCCTCACATTACCTCTGAGCCATCCCCCCTCTATCTTCAAATTGTGCCCCCTTGTTCTTGCACATCTCTTTTTCTGGAAGATGCTACCCTCTTGGACTTTGTTAATTCCTTGAGGTACTTGAAAGTTTCTATCATGTCCCCACTCTCCCTCCTTTCCTCTAGGGTATACATATTAAGCTCCTTCAGTCTTTCTTCAGTATGTCTTCTGGTGCAGACCCTGCACCATTTTATTGCCTCCTCTGGACAGCTTCCACTCTGTCTATGTCTTTGCGGAGATGGGGTCTCCAGAACTGCACACAGTACTCCAGATGGGGTCTCACCAACTGTCTGTACAGAGGAATAAAACTTCCTGTTTTCTACTACTGATGCCTCTTCCTATGCATCCCAGTATCCCCCCTGCCTTCCTTACTGCCTTCTCACATTGCTTGCCCACCTTTAGGTCATCTGATATAATTACCCCCAGGTCCCTTTCTATTTTTACTGTTGTCAGTATCTCAGCCCCCATTGTGTACACTTTCCCTGGGTTTTTGTTTCCCATGTGCATTACCTTGCACTTCTTTGCATTGAATCTGAGCTGCCATACATTTGACCATTCCTCCAACCTTGCCAAGTCCCTTCTCATCCTTTCCACTCCATCTTGTGTATCAACCCTGTTGCAGATCTTTGTGTCATCTGCAAAGAGACATACTTTTCCTTCCAGTTCCTCTGCAATGTCACTTATAAAGACATTAAAAAGGACCGGTCCAGCACTGAACCCTCAGTGCCCACTAGTAACCCTCCTTTCTTCACTGTGTATTCCATTTACTACTACCTTTGCATCCTGTTGTCTCAGCTATTTTTATCCAGGCTACCACCTTGGGATGCACTCAAGGCTGGCTATCCTGTGAATTAATCTTTGTGTGGACTGTATCAAATGCCTTGCCAAAATCTAGGTAGGCCATGTCCACAGCCCTCCCTGATCAACTACTTTGGTCACCCAGTCAAAGAAATCTATCAGATTTGTCTGCATGACCTTCCCGCCAGAATCCATGCTGCCTTGGGTCCTGTGCCCCACTGGCCTCTAGGTACTCAACAATTCTTTCCTTCAGAAATGATTCCACCTTTTCCTACCACTGAGGTCAAACTAACTGGTCTGTAGTTTCCTGCCTCTGTCCTGCTCCCACTTTTGTGAAGAGGAATCACATCTGCCCCTCCTCCAGTCCTCGGTACCACCCCATCCTCCCATGATTTGTTAAAGAGAGTAGTCAGCGGTGTCACTAGTTCTACCCTTAGTTCTTTAGAATTCTTGGTGAATCCCATCAGGCCCCATTGCTTTGTCCACCTTCAATTTTATCAGTTCTTTCAGAACCCTTTCTTCTGTAAATGGACTGGTATCGACCCCCGTCTTCGGGTGTTTCTCTTGTTTGGTATGGTAACTCCCCTCCTCTTCCTTTGTGAATACTGAGCAGAAATATTCGTTCAGCATCCTGCTTTTTCAATGTCACCCCCACCCACATTCCTCCCATTTATTAAGCTTCAGTATCCCTCCTTTGGTCTTTCTCGCTCCCTAATGTACCTATAAACGGTCTTATCCCGTTCTTAACAGAATTGGCTATCCTTTCTCGGTTTGGCCTTTGCTATTCTGACTGCCTTCCCAGCCTCTTTCTGCTTTAACTGATAAAGTTCTCTGTCCTGCTCCTTCTGTGTTTCCTTATATTTCCTGAATGCTGTCCTTTTCTCCTTAACCTTCCCTGCCACCTCTTTTGAGAACCATAGCAGTTTTTCCTTCATTGTGTTTTATTGATTTGCTTTACACAAGGCTTGTTGCCTCTGTGATGGCTGTTTTGATCCTCCCCATTGTTCCTCCACCCTCCTTCTTGCCTGTTTGCTAGTGCTTTTCTGAGGCACTCTCTCATTTTCCCAAAGTCAGCCCTCCTAAAGTCCAGTACTCTTGCTTTTGTATGGCTTGATTGTATGGCTGTGTTTATCGTGAACCACACTGTTTGGTGGTCGCTTGTTCCCAGATGGCTACCCACTTCTAAATCTGAGATTCTTTCTCCATCCCATTTCGAGAGTACCAGGTCTAGGACTGCTCCCTCCCGAGTGGGTTCCAATACTAGCTGTCTGAGGCATGCCCCCTGCATGCTTCTCTTCTTGGGTTCTTTGCCCCGAAGTGCATAACCTTACATTTCTTTGCATTGAACCCTGCTGCCACCTCTCCAACCACTCCACCAGCTTGTCTAGTTCCCCTGCAGCTGCTTCCATCCCTCAACTCCATCCACCACTGCTCCCATTTGGTGTGTCTGCAAACAGACTTACCTTGCTCATCACACCATGCGCAATGTCTGATATGAAGAGCCCAAATAATACCAGTCCTAACACAGAGCCCTGTGGTATCCTGCTCATCACTGGCTTTGGAGTGAAGAGCTCCCCTCCCATTACCACCTGTTGTAGCCTCCCACTCAGCCAGCTTGTAATCCAGTATATTTTTGCCACTACCCCTACATCAGATAGTCCCCCCCAAGTTGCCCATGAGGTACCGAATCAAAGGCCTTGCTGAAGTCCAGGTAAAGAAAATCCACCACATGAGCCTTATCAAGCTCACCTGCCACCCAGTCATAATATTGTATAAGGCTGGTTTGACAAGACTTCCATGAAATGAACCCATGTTGCCTCACATCCTGGAGGCCATTGTCCTCCAGGTGAGTGAGGCTTACCTCACCATTTGTTTTATAAAAGCAGCAGGCTCTATAAAGTACAGTTACATAAGAACTTACTTTAACATAAGATCTTCAAGAAGAGCTCTTGCAGCAGGATACACAATAAGGGCTATGCCACCAGGCATTAGGACCCCATGGAAAACTTCTAGCTAGCAGAATACTGTGAGGACCACACCCTGATGTCAGACTACCTCCAACATCTGCCAGTGGTATAAAGGGGCCAGTCCCCAGTCCCACCTCAGTCCTCCTGCCAGAGACCCAGCTGAGTAAGATGAAGATGGAAAACCAAGTGGGTTTGACTCTTCCCAAAGAAGAATGATGGGGAAGTACGGAGGGAAAGCAGCGTCAGCTGCAAGAGCTCTTCTTGAAGATCTACCGTTATGGTAAGTTCTTATGTAAGTGCAAGGCATAAAATAAGTGGGTTCACATTGCATTCTGCGACCCAAGATCAGGAAAAAGTGAGTCAACTTTTGGAATGATTAGCAGTCATTGCTAATCATTCTGAATTTGACCCTGGGTCCTTTAAAATGCCTCTTTTGACATTCTGGGCCATAATTCTTTAATTCCCCCCATTTTCTTTTCTGTCCTCCTCCCCTGCACCTCCTGATTGGCCAGTGACCCTCCACACCAGTCTTTGCACTGGAGAAACACATGCTCTTGCAGCATGACCCCAGCAGAAGAGCAAGCAGATTCAAAGGCTCCAGCCGGAGCAAAATTAAGGGAAGTTCCAGTTTCCTTTTTTTCAATGATATTATTTTTTGCTCGTTGGTGGTGTCCGGTAATCATTTTTTGTTATTGTCTTGCAGGGAGGAGTCACACTGGAGCAGGGGAGCCGAGGAGGCTGAGACGGTGCTAGAGGGGACCAGGACATCAGAGAGCCATGTGAAGCATTGTGGCGGGCCCAGCAGGCATGACACAGATACCCAGCTGAGCAGGAGGAGCAGCGCACCGAGCTGAGCAGACAATCAGGGGAGTCTCTACAAAAAAAAGTACAACTTTTCTATTTTTGTCCTGGGAGCCTGGAGGAGTGAACTGAATGGGAGGGCATGTGGCAGGGCAGTGACATGACTGGGGGGGCGCATGGTCAGCAAAGCAGGAACCAAGTGAATCAGGGGCAAAAATGAATGTGAGGAATGGGAAAGAACACAGCAAAGTAAATGTAAACTATTGCTTGGCAGAGACTCAGTGAAGTGTGTAAAGAGTCTTCTTTTTGTGTCCAGCCCAATTTAATGCCAGTGACTGATCTAAATGGGGAAAATATAACTGTGCTCTTGCAAACTTTGGGAACAGAAAACAAACATTGTGCCCTGGATTTTCCAGAGAGTTCTGAGAACTATATTGTACTGTGCCTCCCCTGCTTTTGGCAGAGATAAGGTCAGCTAGTGAATAAACCTTACAGTCATGCCCAGCTTTAAAATGCACCCAGCACTTATTGCAGCAATGCTGGGGGGTAAACAATCAAACTGCATGTTTGACTTGCGAGTAACAGAACAGTTCTTGAGAACAGAACAAGAAGAAGTGTGTCCTGGTTTACTCCAGAGACTTACATAGAAACACAGAATTTGACGGCAGATAAGGACCGCTTGGCCCACCCAGTCTGCCCATTTCCCTACCTGATGGATAAGCTGCAGATCCTAGTTAACCAGCAGCCTACTTCTTCCTACCCCCAACCCCTAGAATTGCCTTATGAATGTCCCATGCATGCTTGAATTCCACCACTGTTTTTGACTCCACAACCTCCTCTGGAAGGCCATTCCATACATCCACAACCCTCTCTGTGAAAAAATACTTCCTTAAATTACCTCTGAGCGCCCCCTTCTATCTTCAAATTGTGCCCCCTTGTTCTTGCACACCTCTTTTTTTGAAAGATGCTACCCTCTTGGACTTTGTTGATTCCCTTGAGGTACTTGAAAGTTTCTATCATGTCCCCTCTCCCTCCTTTCCTCGAGGCTATACATTTTAAGCTCCTTAAGTCTCTCTTCATATGTCTTCCGGTGCAGACCCTGCACCATTTTAGTTGCCCTCCTCTGGACAACTTCCATCCTGTCTATGTCTTTGTGGAGATTGGGTCTCCAGAACTGCATGCAGTACTCCAGTTGTGGTCTCACCAGCTGTCTGTACAGAGGGATAATAACTTCTTGTTTTCTACTGGTGATGCCTCTCCCTATGCATCCCAGTATTCCCCAGCCCTCCTTGCTGCCCTCTCACATTGCTTGCCCACCTTTAGGTCATCTGATATGACTACCCCCAGGTCCCTTTCCATTTTTGTTGTTGTTAGTATCTCACCCCCATTGTGTACTCTTCCCCTGGGTTTTTGTTTCCCAGGTGCATTACCTTGCACTTCTTAGCATTGAATCTAAGCTGCCATACATTTGACCATTCCTCTAACCTTGCAAGTCCCTTCTCATCCTTTCCACCCCACCTTGTGCATCAACTCTGTTGCAGATCTTTGTGTCATCTGCAAGAGACATACTTTTTCTTCCAGTCCCTCTGCAATGTCGCTTAAAGACATTGAAGAGGACCCGATCTAATACTAAACCCTGTGGTACCCCACTACTAACCCCACTTTTTCAGAGTGGACTCCATTTACTATTACTCTCTGTGTCCTATTCTCCAGCCAATTCTTTACCCAGGCTGTCATCTTGGGACCCACTCCCAGGCTGGCTAACTTGTATATTAATCTTTTGTGTGGGACTGTGTCAAATGCCTTGCTAAAGTCTAGGTAGGCCATGTCCACAGCCCCTCCCTGATCAACTACTTTGGTCACCCAGTCAAAGAAATCTATCAGATTTGACTGGCATGACCTTCCCACTGTGAATCCATGCTGCCTTGGGTCCTGTGCCCTCTGGCCTCTAGATACTCGAACAATTCTTTCCTTCAGAAGTGATTCCATCATTTTCCCTACCACTGAGGTTAAACTAACAGGTCTGTAGTTTCCTGCTTCTGTCTTGCTCCCACTTTGTGAAGAGAACACATCTGCTCTCCTCCAGTCCTCAGGTACCACCCCATCCTCCCATGATTTGTTAAAGAGGGTAGTCAGTGGTGTCACTAGTTCTACCCTTAGTCCTTTTAGAATTCTGGGATGAATCCCATCAGGCCCCATTGTTTTGTCCACCTTCAGTTTTGAGCTCTTTCAGAACCCTTTCTTCTGTAAATGGGCTGGTATCAACTTCTGTATCCAGAGTGTTTCTACTGTTTGTTTTAGGTACCTCCCCCTCTTCCTTTGTAAATACTGAGCAAAAATATTTGTTTAGTATCTCTGCCTTTTCAAAGTCACCCTCTGCCTACCCTCCCTCCCCTTTATTAAGCCTCACTATCCCTCCCTTTTATGAAGGAGAGGAAAGAAAAGAAAAATCTTTGACATTTACGTATAATGTACCCTGCTTTTGGTAAAGATGAAGGGGGCAATGAGTGGTCATATGCCCGACCTGCCTGTTTTTGTGCCGAGCCAGCCCTTTTTGCAGTAGTGATGATTAAGAACTGTGCCCTGGTTTTTCCAGAGTTCTCAGGAGAGATGGAAACAAAGTAGTAAAAAACTGTATCTGTGCCTGCCCTGCTTTTAGGCTTAATAAGGAGACAAAAACAAAAATACACCTGCTCTGTTCTGCACTGTGGAAGTTGTCTTGTGTGCTGCCCTGCCCATCGGACCTGAGGGGACATTATAAATTAAGACGCATAGCCCTGCTGCCAGTTAAGAGTTAACAGCTGCAGCAGTGAACTAAGAGGAAGTCTTCTGTTCACAGCTGGCTCTGAAATGTTAAGTGTGTCCCCTGCCTATGGCAGAGATTGAGGATATCTAAGACTGTGCCCTGCTGCCAGCATTCCTGCAGCAAGGAACTAAGAGGAAGGGTTCTGTTCACAGCTGGCTCTGAAACTTAAGTGTGCCCTGTCTATAGCAGCGATCAGGGACAAGTTAAACACAATGCCCTGCTGTCAGCTTTCCTGCAGCAGTGAACTTTGGGAAGTGTTCTGTTCACAGCTTGGAAACTTTAATTGTGTGCCCTGCCTGCAGAGATGTGGACATTTTTGGGGGGAGGGGGTCCAGGGATCACAGCAAATCTGCAGCTGCCATTTATCTTTTTTTTTTTAACAGAGAAAGTAGCCAGATTACAGTAAATTGAAATTACGTACCTACCGTAATTATGATCTTTCTGTGTATCTTCACCATTCATCACAGATGGGTACTGGCCGGAGATCAGGACCCTGCGGGAGCCTTTTTTTTTTTTAAAAGGATAGGCCGAGCCGACACAGCCTCGGCGCCACCCTTGAGGCTGACGTACTATGTGGCGCTCAAGGATTAGTCATTAGGTTGCGTCGGCTCCGCCTGCCTACCAGTTCTGAGTCACCAGAGAGGTAAGAGGAATGGATGGAGGGTGGGACAAGAGAGTCCAAGGGACAGAAAAAGGAAGAGAAAACTGAACTAAAAGGAGAAATAACGACTGAGAGGACAGCATAGAAGAAGTAAGACTAAGGGGATTGGGTAGGGGCCACAACCTCTGGAGCTGGAAAAAGGGAGGGAAGTGGGGGAGAGAAAATTTAGGCGAGAGTGAGAGGAAATAAAAATCCAGGACCCTTGTCCATCACCATAATGAATGGGAACTGCAAGGAGTAGCAAAGCTTTCTTGCCAGAATTCAAGGCACAGAATAACTGGCAACACTCCTGAAAGCAGAGTCGGCTATACTGGAGAAGGACAGGGTACAGGGACTCAGTACTCTCTCTGCAAAGATATTTGGTGGAAAAAAGGGAACTTTTTTTTTTTAGAATAAATAGATAAGGAGGGCAACCACCAACTCTCACCCCGTAGGGGTGAAGATGTGAAATAAAGAAGGAGCACCAGTCAAACTGCAGTTTTTAAGGAGAAACTGCCCCCCGGGTGTCCCCACTTCACCCCGCTCAGGGGAAGGGTAGGCACAGAGGGAGGAGGATCCAGAGACTAGAGCCCCAAGGGGGATTGTGGGAGGATTGTGATGAATGGTGAAGATACACAGAAAGATCATAATCACGTGAGTACATAATTTGAATATCTTATCTGTGTCAATCTTCACCCATTCATCTAGATAGTCAATGCCAAGCCCCAAAGGGGTGGTTGTTGCACCTAAGGGACAGAGTCCTTAGCCCTCAGTGGGTGACACACTAAGGAGGGAACATTCTGGGCCTGGAGAGGCCCGGCGAGTAGGAGAGCAAGACAGGGTCCCCGGAAGAAGGAAGTTGCCCGATAGTGACGCTGTCTCGCCCTATGGGAAAAGAGGTTCCTGGTGATGGAGCAAATCACCTCACACCGGGCCAAGGGTGACAACCGGGAAAGGTGAAGCCATGCTGATCTCCTGGTGCAGATCGCTGTCCCTACGACCCTGGTAGCTACCTCATTGGCATCGTAAGATGCCCTTGCTTGGTGCCTTGCTAGCTCCAGGCCATGTGCAGAGAGTGCAATGGCTTACCTGGTTTGCTCCGAGTCAGGCAGAGCGGCTAGGACCTGACCTAGCGCTGACAACAAGAACCTGTCATAGGCTGCATAGTGGGCCTGATGCGCTGAAATGGAGAGAAGCAACCGTGCCGAGTAGAAAGTCCTCCTCCCCCAGAAGTCAAAGGAGCCTGGAGACTCTGGGGGAGCGCAATACCTCTGGCTGAGGTCCCTAGGGGCAGGGACTCTGGAGAAGGGCCTCTGCCAGAAACGCATGGATGCCTCCCGAAAGGGAGCAGGCCAGGGTGGCACCACAAGGGTGGCCATCCCAAAATCGCCTAGAAAGGCATGCGCCGCATGCTGTGGGTTGCAAACAGTCAAGGAAGAAAGGTGAAGGTCCTCCATCATCCTCACGAGGAAGCGCTGATACTCAGAGAGATAAGCAGCAGGAGAGATGTGGACAGAAGGTTCTTCTCCCCCAGAAGAGGGGGATGAGGAGCTGGAGGTCACCATACGTTCCGAGGGTGGCTGCTCGGGGGGAGGTTGGAAAACCTGACTGTCCAAGGCCCTAACGTAGGCAGGGAATCAAGTAGCCACCGCTCTGAACTATTCCCAGGTGAGAGGACCGCTAGGACCAAGAATACCTGGGAATGCAGGAGAAGGCGGCAGAGGAGAGTGGGCAGAGCCAAGAGAAGAAGTCGGCTGACCTCTGCCAGGGCTAGGGAGTGGACCATGGACCCCAGTGGGAGGTGTTCTGGAAGACTCTGCAGCTGGCAGCTGTACAACCACTTTGGTACTGCCTAGGCTGCGCCCAGTGAGGCGACCGTGGCAGTAAAGGTCCAGAAGGACGGTCCCCTGCCTCAAAAGAATGGGATCCTCTCAAGGAACCCGAAGGGTAAGGGTGGAAGTCCGCACTCTAGCTCCGTCCAGGGCCCAGGTGGGTCCCAGAGAAGGGCCGGTGCACCAAACTCACACCCCTCGACCCCTCAGAGTCTGAGAGGGTCCTGGTCATTGAAGCGGCCAGCCTAGGAAGCTAACTACCCTGGGCTGCCCCCAAAGGGGAGACCCAGAAAGCAGCACCCTCCCCTCCCATGGGTCTCTTGATAGACCCCAAAGTTGGGCGACCCAGAGACACCACCATAGGGGGTACCATCACCGAGGGGTCAAGGAACCCCCTAAGGCCAGGTTGCATGGCAATGGTGGCATGCACCACAGCCTGCTGGTCAGTGCCACTGACCCTAGCCTCAGAAGGAACCAGACGCACCTCGGAAGGGGGCTGGCTGAGACCTGACATGGAGTCCACCGGCTCATTCTCCTCCACAGACAACCCTGAAGGGTGTGACTGCCCATTCGACCCCGAGCCCAAGCCCGACTCTGAAGAGGTAGAGTCTGAGGCCTGAAGCCAAACAGTAGGAGGGCGAGGGAAGGCAACCTTACCGAGGAGCCCAGGAGCCAAAGCAGTGGCCAAGGCAACCCCCGCACCCTCCACAGCCCCATGAGCGGCTCTGGCAAAAGGCGGCAGGGCAGCATGGGCTAAAGGTCCTGGGCTAGGACTAGCTGCGGCACCATCAAGTCCAACGGCATCAGGGGCGGTACCCGGGACAGAGACAGTGCCGACAGAAGCCCCAGCCTTGGCGCCGCCAATGGCGCTAGGCTGCTCGACGCTGCGGGTGGCGCCAAGGACTGAGGCAGCGCTGACAACTCCGAGGGCAGACTCCACGCCAAACACGGCGCTGCCAGGCCCCCCAGCGCTGCGAGTGGCACCGAGAGTTCCAATGGCTCCGAACACGGCGCTGACGGATGACTCCGAAGACCCCACGGCGCCGTGCTCAACCTCGCACCGAGGTGAGACATGGCAAAGGTGACACTAAGCCTGACCACGGGCGCCGTGAGCAAAGTCGGCACCGTGAACAGGCTGACAAGGCCCACGCCACCGAGACGGGTCGGCGCCCAATGACGGGGTCCCACAGCACTGCGAATGGCACCAAGGCCCCAACAGCACCAAGCGACGGCGCCGACCCGGCCTTATGGACCACGGAGTGACACTAGGGGAGCCTTCACCCCTGAAGGTGATTGCCAGAAAGGCGCTTCCTGCCCGCTCCCGGAAGGAAGCGGGATGTGCCTCCTGCGCCACGGGAGGAGCCTTGGCCAAGGCCAGGCTACAAGAGGCCGAGGCTCCCTCTTCCTCAGTCCGTATAGCACCAGGAGGGGACCCGGAGGAAAGGCCGAGAGAGCGCGGCTTGGCCCGACGTGTGCACGACCTTCCTCCGAAAGTCGGCGGAGCTCGCCTCACCTAAACGCGCACTGTTCAAGAATGCGGCGGTCCATTGAGAAGCAGGCATCACATGAATCCATGTCATGAAGCGGGCCAAGACACGAAAGACACCGGTCATGCTGGTCGGTGACTGAGTACTTGCGGCCACATGGGCACCGACGCATGGGGGGCCGCCCCGTCTTGGATGATTTCTTGCCCTTCGACCGCGACATGACCTACGGAGAAAAAAAACACCAAACAGACTCGACATTGCTTCAAAGTTAAAATAAAGGAGAGATCTTACTGGTGACGTCGAGTGGAGGCAGAACCCAGAACTAGCAGACCGACGGACTTCGAACGCAATAGCGTAGGATTAAGGCCTAAAATAAGGATCAGGCTTGCGTGGCGACCTCGATGGTGGGAATTCGAAGAACTGGTAAGGCAGTGGTCGGCGCAGCCTAACGTAATCCTCGAGCACCATGTGTACGGGCCGCCTCGGTGGGCGGCGCGCCAAGGCTGCTTGCCCGCCCATCCTTTTTAAAAAAGTTCCCGGGTCCTGATCTCCGGCCAGTACCATCTGTGATGAATGGTGAAGCTTGACACAGATAAGATCTTGATGTGTTAAATTCACAGCTTGATAGACTCTTGTTTTGCTAACTTCAAACTTTTAATTGCAGTCTGGCATGGCTGGAGTTAAATTAGCAACTGCAGAAGGATGGCACCAAAAATATAACCCAGTCAAAAACTGGCTGCAGATTAGCAGTGAGGGAGACTGTGCAGTGCATGTTAGTTGGAAACTGTACTGTGAGTACAGAGGTGAGCTACGTGGGTTGAGGAACTTCAGTGAGGCGTTAATTGCAGGGATTACAGGCCCCCAGCTAAAAGTTGACACCATCAGGAAACATCTTCTGGCAGCAGCACAGAAAGCTGTTAAAGGTTTCAAATTTGGAAGAACAAGGTCACCACTTGATATATATCACCATACAAGAATTGGTAAGTTTAAATGGGGGAGGGGACAGTGTTAGGGATTTGGACCAAGACTTAAAACTTATTTAATTTATTTAGGAGAGCTTTCAGTAATGCAGAGGAACAACACAGAATGATTCTAGGCAGGCTGATGGAGATCCTGTACATTATGATCAAAGAGGACATTCCTATTAAAAAGTCTGAAGCGATAGCAGAACAAGAGAAGCACCGTGGAATTCATTAGGACAATAAATACATTAACGCTGTTAGTGGGAAATAACTCACAATGTGTATTGGCAAGCACCTAGAAGAAAACCTGCTGGCAACTGTCAAAAATGCAAATTATTTTACAGTGCTTATGGGCGGCAGTACTGACAGTGCTGTAATTGAAAAGGAACTGGTTTATGTAATTTATGTAAATCCCATCAATGGTTAAGTGGAGACTAAGGCCGGGATATTCAAAGGGGTTGTGCCATGCGCAACCCCACAATGCGCCCCGGCACGATATTCAAAGGGGCATGTTGCATGGTGCAACCCCCGAATGCAGGCGCATTGGTAATGTATGTGGTGCAGATGCAGGGGGCATGTCCATACATACGCAGCACATCCCAATATTCAGCCCAGAATAAGTGGTGCATATGCTGGCGCAACCCCTACATGCAGCACACACTGTTGCTCAAAGCTGAGCCGAAAAGGACAGGCTCAAATGCTGGCCACCCACAGGCGGGCAGCTGTAATGCAAGGCGCAACAACCGCCCAGCATGACCACCATCCACAAGCACCCAGTCCTCCCTGGTAGTCCAGTGCCCCCCACCCTGCATGCCTGATCGCGGGCAGTAGTGTAAATAAACATAATCCAATGCCCGATCGTGGGTGGTAGTAATAATGAACATAGTCCTGGTGGTCTAGTGGATCCCCCTCCCTCCCCGTATGCCCAATCGTGGGCAGTAGTGAGGGGAAACGGAATTCTATGCCTGATCGTGGGCAGTAGTGGACATATATATACTCCTATGCCCATACACAGATGTAGCTATATGAGAAATCATAGGAACGTTCATTCACATATCCGGTCCTATGTAGTACAGGATGGTCTGCAAGCCCATTGGTCCAAACAGTGGTCCAACAGGCGTACAGATCATACTGTATGCTGTCATTTGGCAGGCAGTACGTGAGCAGGGTGTTGCCGCCTGCCGATGACAGTGGGGGAGCTGGGTGGCCAGGGGCCTCTGTGGGTGGGGAGGGGGGTACCACTGGACCACCAGGTTGATTTCTCATATTGGGTATATGGGGAGGGAAGGGGTCCACTAGGCCACCAGGACTATGCTCATTATTACTACCACCCATGGTCAGGCATTGGATTACATTTCTTCTCACTACTGCCCATGATCGGGCATAGGATTACGTCACATTGTACTCCCCCCACGATCAGGCATATGGGAGGGGGGGCTGCAATAGCCCACCAGGGAGCTAACCCCCGTCAGCTGCTTGGCAGGGCACCAGGCACAATTTGCTGGGATGCCCAGTGCATTGCATGCAAATGGGGCCATAATGACATGCAAATGGCCCTATTTGCACCTTGCATAGATTATGGCCTCATTTGCATGCCCCCAGCGCGGAATATCAATGGATGAGTGTGTATAGCGCTACTGCACTTGCACTGGCGCATCCCTGTGGTCTCTCTCTGAGGCTTGCACTGGCATAGTGCTACTACATCATGTGCAGTTTGTGCGATGACCATGCCATATTCAACGGTGCTGAGCCATGGCGTATCGCGTTGAATATAGCCTGGTCCTGTCCCCGGTGCAGTCCAGTTGCACTGTTCCCAGGCTTGCGCCACTGCCAGGCACAGTCTGAATATTCGTCCCTAAGTTTTTACGAATGAAAGCTGTATCTCCTTTTACACATTTTTACAGAGTGTGGCCTTAATATAAAAAACATGGCTGGGTTTGGGGTTGATGGGGCGTCTGTCAACATGGGTGTAAGACGGGGGCTTGCTGCTCTATTAAGGGAAGACATACAGTGGTTAGTTGGTGTTCATTGTTTCTCACACAGATTAGAACTGGCCATAAAAGACACTTTGGATAACATCTATTTCAATTATGTTTCAAACTTTCTGACCTGTTTCATCTCTATCAGGAAAGTCCTAAGAGACTCAAAGAGTTACAGTTCCTTGCCCAAGCCATGGAGATGTCAGTTGAAAAGCCTAAGAAGGCCCATGGCACACGTTGGGTGCAATATAAACTTCCTGCCACCCATGCTGTTACCAAATCATTCCCCGTAATTTGTGCCCATTTAGAATCTATAGCCACAGACCCAACTCATGACCAGGCCAAAACCAAGGGAGTGTTGCAAATTATGACTAAATTCCAAATCGTGGCACACCTTTTGTATTTTGCACAGCTGCTGCAGCCACTTGCCAGGTTCTCACTAGCACTTCAAAAAGTGGTAGTTGAAATGTCAGAGTTACTTAGCTCTGCTGAACCTTTGAAAAACACTCCTGATCATGTTAAACAGAGTGTTCCCATAGGTGGCAGAGAAATTGACATTCTCTTAAAAAATGGGTCTGATGTTCTTTTAGCAGCATGTGCTTAAGTCACATACAAGGGTGTGAAATTAATACATTTTAGTGACCAAGTTGTTAAAACTTTTATACAACAAACATTACAAACACTGAGAACTGTTGTGAACAAAGGTTAGGTTTGATTTAATGAAAAGAATGCCTATAGCTGTGCAAAAGTGTTAGATACCAGGCTTTGGCCAGCAGTTGTAGACAGAAAGGCACTGGTGCTGTATAGTATGGTAATGGTGACATTACTGCATTAGCTGACCACTTTTCTGCACTTTTGCAGCCCGAGTGTGACAGCACTTTGCTACTTTTTTTTTATTGAGTATATTTTATTACTTAATAAAAGCATAACATCATTGAGACATAACAGTAAAGTAACAAAGTTTTAAAAGGCATCTTAGGTACAAAAAAGTAGAAGGAGAGAGAGCTAGAAAATCAACAGACCAAACAAATTAAAACGATCTAAAATTGAATTTAACAATTATACACATCCCCCCTTGTCCTCCCCCCTCCCCACGCTGTGGTGCGTACTGCTTTCTATTCATGTGGCTATGCTATTATTCAAATAAAGAAAACACAATGGGCTATCTGTACAAAGGATAAGAGAAGAAAAGAAAGAGGAAAGACCCAAATTTGCAGTGAGGTTCTCTTCCTACTTAAAGTGGTGTAGGAAGAGGCAAATTAGAAGAAGGTGAGAAGCATAGAGGGACCCGCAGCCCATTTTATATCTAAGTATCAGTTCAAGTAGAGAGCATATAATTTTCCCCATTTTTTCATAAAAGAGGGTAGACGGTGGTTCACTTGCGCTATCAGATTCTCAACACGAAGTGCAAAAGACAGTTCATGCAACCACTCCGTATATGATAATATAGTTTGGTCTTTCCAATGTCTGAGTACCAGTTTTTTTACGGCCATTGATATTAAAGCCAGGTGATATCTTTTTTCTTTTACTTGAATATCGGAGTAGTCGCCAAAAATACAAGTTTTGGGGGAAAATAATCTGTGCAACCCCAGCAGTGGATCTAGGGTTGATTCTATTTGTTTCCATAGAGGGGATACTAAATCACACGACCACAAAATGTGTAGCAAAGTACCCTCCTCCTTGTTACATCTGGAGCATATTACTGAAGATATGTGTTTCATTTGTACTAATTTAACAGGGGTATAGTAAAGGTTGTTCAGGATGCAATACTGTGTTATCCTATATCTATCTTGGGTGTGGTAAGTGTATAGGTCTCCATATACTTTGCCAGTTGATGTCTCTATTCGGATAGAGACTTTGCCAGATTTTGGAGCCAGCGGCTGCTGGGATTTCTGGGAAAGTATGGAGTAGACTATACAACTTAGAGACGCCATGTGGTTTATTAACTATTGTGGAGATTTGGTAAAGAAAATCGGCAAGTTGAGGAGCTTTAGCTTTGCACCCAAACATTCTGCTTAAAAGGTGTTTCAGCTGAGTAACTCTAAAAACAGCCATTGCCGGCCACCCGAATTTTGTTAAGATTTCTTCTGTGGTTGAAATGCGGTCTGGTGAATAGAGATCCACCACCTTGCATTCAGAAAGAGCTGGTAACCATCCTCTGGCTATCATAGAGTTACCTATCTGCAGGTTTGGGTTTGCACAAATGGGTTGAGAGAAATCTAAAGTTGGAGAGACCTTGAAATATCTAAAAAGCTGGGAAACAACCCTGAGAGAGATCCTGAGTGGCAGAGACTGAAACGTTTTGGGTGTGTTTTTTTTAGATATATAAAAGAGGGACACTGGAGCTATGTTGTGAGTTTTCAACAGCTCTAACTCCGCCTGCAGCCATACTGGACTATATCCATGATGGGTGCACTTTGCTACTTGCAGAATGGCAAGAGTTTTAAGATTTTGTTCAAACCAATTTCATCAATCTTTCTGCCTCTGCTATCTGGTCAAAGCTGGCATGTGATTTCCAAAATTCTTATCCAAATCTGTTGAAGCCTGTCAATGTGTCGAGTATTTCCTGTGTCTATGCAACTGTAGAAAGGTGTTTTCAACTATGAACAAGGTAAAAGTGACTGGAGAGCAAGTTTGGCAGAGGATACTTTAGAAACATTGATTTGCATTAAAAAGCAGGGCACCTCTCCATCTGAATTCAAACCAGACAGGGCTGTAGACATATTTTTTAGCGCTAAACCAAGATGTCCTGGTGATTTGGCAGCTGAGTAGGGTGGACCACCCCCAGGTTCCTCCCCCCAAAACAGGCAAGAATTACCGGCTACATGCCTGGTGGAGAAGAGTAGTAAAATAGACTGCACCCAGTCCCTGTTGGTAACTGTGTGGTTGATCATAGTCCCAGGTGGTTAACTGTGTGGTCAATCACAGTCCCAGTAATGCTGCAGCAGGGGTTTATGTTTAATTTATTATGACTGATGATCATGGTCACAAATACACAGTCTACTCTGGCAGACATCTTATCTCGGCTCTTAAAATGTATGTACTGCTGCACATTTTGCTGTATTTCTCTGGAAATGGCTAAATAAAACAGTATCAGTCTCAGAAACTTGTGTAAATGTGTATTTATCTATACATAGCAAAATAAGTATATTTTGATGGGGTTTGAGCAAAAATATCACTTTTGGTAATTGCTAATTAACTCGCCAATCACTAAACATTTTTACTTTGATTAGCAAAGGCCGCTAATCAAGTCTTCAACACTGATTTATGCCTTGAATTGTACTATCTTACTTAGAGCTGGAGCTCTTGCAACAGGCTACACAATAAGGACTGAGAGCCAAGCAGTACCAGAGAGAACCTGGCTGAAAGGGAGGAGGTGCCAAATGCAAGAAGGACATTTAAGAAAGAAGTCCCTGAAAGACTGCAAGGCCAAAGCCTACCCTTCTATGAGAGGTAATGAACAGACTGTAGTACTTGATAAAAGTAGGCATTGCGCTACAGATAGCCACAGCACAAATCTCAGCCGCTGACATGTTATGTACGCTGTGAAGATGCAGAGATTCCCCTTGTGGAATGACCCTTTACTTCTCCCGGTAAGGGCTTATTGTACTTGTTGGAACAAAAATCAATGCAATTCACAAGCTACATAGAAAAAAATTGCTTAGCAACTGGTAAGCCTAACAGGTGAAGCATGGCCCACAGAAAATTGCGGGGCAAGTCCAGCTGAACAACATTCTTGCCCTCCATAGGTGCGTGGTAAGCAGAGATTGCGAGAGGGGCACCTTGTGGGAAGAGTGGCAAGACCGAAGTCTGAGAGGGAAAGGAGGTACTCCAAGATCAAGTTTATGGGGCAGGAGAAGGGGTCCAGACCATGCGTGGAAGCCCAGAGGCAGAAATGCTTCCATTTCAAGGCACAGGTAGCTCTAGTGGAAGGTTTCTGAGCAATTAGAACATTTCTGCAACCCTTGGGGAAAACCCCAAACAGGAGGAAATTAAATCTTTATGAGCCAGGCATGCAGATGCAAGTACTTGAGGTCTGGATGGACCAAGAGAACCCTGATCCTAGGAGAGCAAGTGGAAGGAGACTGGTTGGGAAATTGAAGGTTCCTCTGCCAGTTGCTGCAGCAGAAGGAACCATGGCGAAGCGATCAAGATTATGTCCACACTCTCCGCTTGGAGCTTGAGGAGGATCCTCGGAAGAAGTGGGAAGGTAGGGAAGGTGTACAGAAACCTCCCTGTCCAATAAAGGGACAACACATCTCACCAAAAAATCCAGGCCCTGCACTACTGAGCAAAAATTGGGCAGCCTGGCATTGGAAAAACAAAAAGGTCCAGTTTTGGATGGCCCTACCTGTCCAACAGGTCATTCACTATGGACTGAAGAAGCTCCCACTTGTGTGCCCAGGACCAAGAGTGGTTTAGACCATCGTCCAAGGTGTTTTGGACTCCTGGGACATGTACCACTGTGAGGGAGAAGCCATGCTCTATGGCAGAAAAAACACACTCTCATCACCTCGTGGCACAGAAAATGCGAGCGGGTTCCCCCCTGCTCATTGATATAAAAGATAACAGGCAGATATAAAAGACAAGAGGCATGTTGTCTGTTTGAATCAACAAGAGTCCTGGAGAAAGATCTGTTTGAAAGGCTTGGAGAGTATAAAGAACGGTTTTCATCTCCAGGATGTTGATATGCATGCCTTGTTCCAGTGGTGCCCAGCAGCCCTGTGTCTGATGGTGCTGCAGATGAGCACACTATCCTAGATTTGATGCATCCATCATTAAAATCTTTAAGGATAATCCAACTGTCCAACAATCCAAAATAAAAAAACTAGATAAACATGTGGGGAGTAGTGCAATGTAATGGCTGTGGGGCAGCAGTCTTCCGGGAGTCTTTCTGGAGGCTGAGATGCTGCCCTATTTGCAGACAACTATCTGCCCTGAGGGAGGAAGTTGCCCATCTTCAGGCCGCACTGGACAGTAGAAAGGAAACCTTCCCCCAGGCCACACTGGACAGTAGTAAGGAAACCTCCCCCATCCAAGGAGCACTAGCACCACCACCACTACCTCAGAGGTTGCGAAGAAAGCACAGCAGTTGGACCACAGTGGGCTCAGGGAGGGTGAGGAGGGTGGAACAGAGGCACACCAGTCAATTGTTCCACTCCACAATCCATACACCATTCTGGGAGCATAGCTCCCCTATGGTGTACCCACAGAGAAGACTGATGATAACTGTCACAAGGAGGCCCACAGAAAGGAGACAGAGGACACCATAGGGAAAGAAAGTAGCTCCTGGTGGGGACTCAATTATTAGGGTATAGAACTGGGAGAGATGAGAAAATGAAGTAAGGTGCCTGCCTGGTGCCATGGCTTGAGGACAGGAAGCACATCCTCAGGATCACGAGAACAGCTGCAAGGATTCGAGCTGGATGAAATTGTCCACCTAGGGACAAATGACTTGGCTCATCATGAGATTAGAGCAGTGCAGGAGGACATTGCAGAGTTGGGAGGACCTAAGATGAGTAGCACAACAGTATCCTTCTCAGAGGTGCTGCCTGTCAAAAGCATGGGGAGGCGAGGGTAATGGCACCATGCAGTTTAATGAATGGTTGAAAAAAATGGTGTGGAGCACAGGGTTTGGCTTCATTGGGGACTGGGGTTCCACCTGAGGGACACCAGCCTATACTGGCAGGATGGTCTGCATCTGTCCAGGAATGGAACAAGTCTTTTGAGCAATCGGTTTAAATGCTTCATTGGCAAGCTTTTAAACTAGTCAAGGGAGAGCACTGACAAGCAGCAGGAAAATCCCTGCCTCTCCCTACAAAACAGGGTACTAAATGAGAAAAAGACAGAGGTAGAACAGTCAGTGGGGGATGCTGCACTGGAAGGTAAAGCCATCAAAAAATGGAGAGCAATGAGTACAAATGCCCGTAGTCTGGGTCACAAGCTTCCTGAATTAGTGGCCTTGATGGAGGAAGAACATCTGGATATCATGGCAGTCACAGAAACATGGTACACACAAAACCATGACTGGGACATAAACATACCAGGATACACTGTCTACAGGAGGGACAGGGAGGGTAAAAGAGGAGGAGGAGTAGTTCTTTACATAGGGAAGGAATAAAAGCAACAGAACAAAAGGTACACCAGGAGGAAAGAAGCACTGTGGGTAAATTTGGAGACAGGCAATGGCACCTACGCACAGGGGTTGTCTCCAGAACCCCTTCTCAGGGAGGAAATGGACAGGAGAATGATAGAAAGTATACTTAGAATGGCAGAAAAAGGGGAGATATTGCTGATGGGTGATCTGAATATGCCAGATGTTAACTGGAGTGCAGTTGCAGCTGCCACTTCGAAGAGTGCAGTTATTCTAGATGCCCTACAGGGGGCATGCCTTAGACAACTAGTACTGGAGCCCACTCGAGAGGGAGCAATATTAGACTCGATTCTGTCAAATGGAGATGGTGAGAGGATTACAGATGTAGAAGTGGGTAGCCATCTGGGAACTAGCGACCATCGAACAGTGTGGTTCACAATAAACACAGCAATAGAGTTAAGATATACAAAGAAAAAAGTACTGGACTTTAGGAGGACTGATTTTGCCAAAATGGGTGAGTGCCTAAGGAACGCACTAGCAAATGGGCAGGAAGGAGGGGTGGAAGAACAATGGGGAATAAAAACTGCCATCACAGAGGTAATGAGCCTTTGTGTGAAACAAATAAACAAAACAAGACAATGTAAGAAACCGCTATGGTTCTCAAAGGAAGTGGCAGTGAAGGTTCAAGAGAAAAAGAAAGCATTCAGGAAGTATAAGGAATCGCAGAAGGAGCAGGACAGAGAACTGTATCAGTTAAAGCAAAAGGAGGCTGGGAAGGCAGTCAGAACAGCAAAGGCCCAAACCGAGGAAAAGATAGCCAACACAGTTAAGAAAGGGATAAAACCTTTTATGGGTACATCAGGAGCGAAGGAAGACCAAGGAGTAGAGAGAGGCTTAATAAAGGGAGGAGGGTGGGCAGAGGGAGACTGTGAAAGGCAGAGATACTAAACAAATATTTTGCTCAGTATTTACAAAGGAAGAGGGTACATAAAACAAACAGTAGTAACACTCTGGATACAGAAGTTGATACCGCCCATTTACAGAAGAAAGGGTTCTGAAAGAACTCTTAAAACTGAAGGTGGACAAAGCAATGGGGCCTGATGGGATTCATCCCAGAATTTAAAAGAACTAAGGGTAGAACTAGTGACACCACTGACTACCTTTTAACAAATCATGGGAGGATGGGGTGGTACCTGAGGACTGGAGGAGGGCAGATGTGATTCCCTTCACAAGTGGGAGCAAGGCAGAAGCAGGAAACTATAGACCTGTTAGTTTAACCTCAGTGATAGGGAAAATGATGGAATCACTTAAAGGAATGTTTCCTTCCTTCACCTTCTGGCTTTCTGAGAAGATGAACCTCTGTTTGCTGCTTTAACTGTGCCTAAGCCCCACTTCAGTTATCGCGTGGCGAGGTCAGATGCAGACATTAACACCCTTCACCCTTCTGGGACAGTCAGACGCCAAGATAAAATTTGCAGCAATTAAAGACAGTACAGAATTACACCACCACTATGTTTTAAATTTTCAACAGCCCAAAACAATTTATAAGTAAAGACAACACAGAAAGAAAGTATGGTGTCACTACAAGCCTACAATCTAAGTTTAAAAAAAAATACCATTACTAGTTACTCTGAAGCACTGAATTGAATATGTTTCCTTCTTCACCTTCTGGCTTTTCTGAGAAGATGAACTCTGTTTGCTACTTTAACTGTGACTGGCCCACCTCAGTTATCAGCGTAGCTGAGGGTCAGAAGGCAGACAATTAACACCCTTCACCCCAGCTACAGGACAGTCAGAGACGTTTAGATAAAATTTTGCAGTAAAGACAAGCACAGAATTACACCACCACTATGTTTTAAATTTTCAACAGCCCAAAAACAATTATAGGTGAAGACAACACAGAAAGAAAGAGTTAGTGCCTACTACAAGCTTCATAACTAAGCTGTTAAAAATAACATCAACAGTTACCTGAAGCACTGAATTGAATATGTTTCTCTCACCTTCTGGCTTCTTCTGAGAAGATGAACCTCTGTTTGCTGCTTTAACTGTGACTAAGCCTCACCTCCAGTTATTATCGCGTAGCTGGAGGTCAGAGGCCAGACAATTCAACACTTCTTCACCCAGCTACAGGACAGTCAGACAAGCCAAGATAAAATTTGCAGCAATTAAGACAGCACAAATTACACCACCACTGTGTTTTAAATTTTCAACAGCCCAAAGTCAATTATAAGTAAAGACAACACAGAAGAAAGTATAGTGTCACCACAAGCCTACAATTCTAAGTTTAAGAAAAATACCACCACCAGTTACTCTTGACACTGAATTGAATATGTTTCCTTCCTTTCACCTTTCTGGCTTCTTCTGAGAAGATGAACCTGTTTTGCTGCTTTAACTGTGACTAAGCCCCCTCCAGTTATCACGTAGGCTGAGGTCAGAGGCAGACAATTAACACCCTTCACCCAGCTACAGGACAGTCAGATGCCAAGATAAAATTTGCAGCAATTAAAGACAGCCAGAATTACACCACCACTATGTTTAAATTTTCAACAGACCAAAAACAATTATAAGTAAAGACAACACAGAAAGTATATAGTGTCACTACAAGCCTACAATCTAAGTTTTTAAAAGAAAAATACCAGTTACCAGTTACTCTTAATCACTGAATTGAATATGTTTCCTTCCTTCCTACCTTTCTTCTTTCTGAGAAGATGAACTCTGTTTGCCGTTTTAACTGTGACTAAGCCCCCACCTCCAAAGTTATCACGTAGCTGAGGTCAGATACAGACAATTAACACCCTTCACCCAGCTACAGGACAAAGCCAGACAAGCCAAGATAAAATTTGCAGCAATTAAAGACAGCACAGAATTACACCACTACTATGTTTTAAATTTTCAACAGCCCAAAACAATTATAAGTAAAGACAACACAGAAAGAAAGTATAGTGTCACTACAAGCTTCAAGTTAATTCAAGTTAAAAGAAAATACCACTACCAGTTACTCGGAAGCACTGAATGGAATATGCTTCCTTCCTTCACCTTTCTGGCTTTTCTGAGAAGATGAACCTCTGTTTGCTGCTTAACTGTGACTAAGCCCCACCTCCAGTTATCACGCGGTGGGTCAGAGGTCCAGACACCAACACCTTTACCCAGCTACAGGACAGTTAGAGAAGCCAAGATAAACTTGGGCAATTAAAGACAGCACAGAATTACACCCACCACTATGTTTTAAATTTCAACAGCCCAAAAAACATTATAAGTAAAGACAACACAGAAAGAAAGCATAGTGTCACTACAAGCCTACAATCTAAGTTTAAAAGAAAATACCATTACCAGTTACTCTGAAGCTACTGAATTGAATATGCTTCTCCTTCACCTTCTGGCTTCTTCTGAGAAGATGAACCTCTGTTTGCTGCTTTATCTGTGACTAAGCCCCACCTCCAGTTATTCTCGCGTAGCTGAGGTCAGAGGCCAGACGATCAACACCCTTCACCCACAGGGACAGTCAGACAAGGCTAGATAAATTTGCAGCAATTAAAGACAGCACAGAATTACACTCACCACTATGTTTTAAATTTTCAACTGCCTAAAACAATTATAAGTAAGACAACACAGAAAGAAAGTATAGTCTCACTATAAGCTCATAATCTAAGTTTAAAGAAAATACCATTACTAGTTACTCTGAAGTTCATTGAATTGTTATTCTTCCTTCACCTTCTGGCTTCTTCTGGAGAAGATGAACTTCTGTTTGCTGCTTAACTGTGACTAAGCCCTACCTCCAGTTATCACGTAGCTGTGAGGTCAGAGGCCAGACAATTAACACCCTTCACCCAGCTACAGGACAGTCAGACAAGCCAAGATAAAATTTGCAGCAATTAAAGACAGCACAGAATTACACCACCACTATGTTTTAAATTTTCAACAGCCCAAAAACAATTATAAGTAAAGACAACACAGAAAGAAAGTATAGTGTCACTACAAGCCTACAATCTAAGTTTAAAAGAAAAATACCAATTACCAGTTACTTTGAAGCACTGAATTGAATATGTTTCCTTCTTCACCTTCTGGCTTTTCTGGAGAAGATGAACCTGTTGCTGCTCTAACTGTGACTAAGCCCCACCTCCAGTTATTGCGTAACTGAGGTCAGAGGCTGGACACCAACACCATTCACCCAGCTACAGGACAGTCAGATAAGCCAAGATAAAATTTGCAAAAGCAATTTGAAGACAGCACAGAATTGGCACCTCACCACTATATGAAATTTTCAACAGCCCAAAACAATTATAAGTAAAGACACACAGAAAGAAAAGAGTAGTCACTACAAGCTCACAATCTAAGTTTAAGAAAATACCAATTACCAGTTACTCTTGAAGCACTGAATTGAATATGTTTTCTTCCTTCACCATCTGGCTTCTTCTGAGAAGATGAACTTTGTTTGCTGCTTTAACTGTGACTAAGCCCCACCTCCAGTTATCGCGTAGCTGAGGTCAGAGGCCAGACAATTAACATTCCTTCACCCAGCTACAGGACAGTTTCAGACAAGCCAAGATAAAATTTGCAAGGCTTAAAGACAGCACAGAATAACACCACCACTATGTTTTAAATTTTCAACAGCCCAAAACAATTATAAGTAAAGACAACACAGAAAGAAAGTATAGTGTCACTATGTCTACAATCTAAGTTTAAAAGAAAATACCAATTACCAGTTACTCTGAAGCACTGAATTGAATATGTTTCTTCTTCACCTTTCTGCTTCTTCTGAGAAGATGAACTCTCTGTTGCTGCTTTTGACGTGACTAAGCCCCACCTCCAGTTATCACGTAGCTGAGGTCAGAGGCCAGACACCAACACCCTTCACCCAGCTACAGGACGAGTCAGACAAGCCAAGATAAAATTTGTACAATTAAAGACAGCACAGAATTACACCACCACTATGTTTTAAATTTTCAACAGCCTCAAAACAAGTAGAAGTAAAGACAACACAGAAAGAAAGTATAGTGTCACTACAAGCTCACAATCTAAGTTTTAAAAGAAAAATACCACTACCAGTTACTCTGAAGCACTGAATTGAATATGTTTCCTTCCTTCACCTTCTGGCTTCTTCTGAAAAGATGAACCTCTGTTTGCTGCTTTAACTGTGACCAAGCCCACCTCCAGTTATCACGTAGCTGTGGTCAGAGGCCAGACAATTAACACCCTTCACCCAGCTACAGGACAGTCAGACAAGCCAAGATAAAATTTGCAGCAATTAAAGACAGCACAGAATTACACCACCACTATGTTTTAAATTTTTCAACGGCCCAAAACAATTATAAGTAAAGACAATGACAGAAAGAAAGTATAGTGTCACTACAAGCCCACAATCTAAGTTTAAAAGAAAAATACTAATTACTGTTACTCTTGAAGCACTGAATTGAATATGTTTCTTCCTTCACCTTCTGTCTTCTTCTGAGAAGATGAACCTCTGTTTGCTGCTTTAACTGTGACTAAGCCCCACCTCCAGTTATCAGCGCAGCGGCTGAGGTCAGAGGCCAGATGAAATAACACCTTCACCCAGCTACAGGACAGTCAGACAAGCCAAGATAAAATTTGCAGCAATTAAAGACAGCACAGAATTACACCACCACTATGTTTTAAATTTTCAACAGCCCAAAACAATTATAAGTAGCAACACAGAAAGAAAGTATAGTGTCACTCCAAGCCTACAATCTAAGTTTAAAGAAAATACCAATTACCAGTTACTCTGAAGCACTGAATTGAATATGTTTCCTTCCTTCACCTTCTGGCTTCTTCTGAGAAGATGAACCTCTGTTTGCTTTTAACTTGACTAAGCCCCACCTCCAGTTATCGCAGAGTTGAGGTCAGATGCCAGGACACCAACAATCTTCACCCAGCTACAGGACAGTCAGACGTTTCAAGATAAAAATTTGGTACTGCACAGCACAGAATTACATCACCACTATGTTTTAAATTCCCTCAGCCCAAACAATTATAAGTAAAGACAACACAGAAAGAAAGTATAGTGTCACTATGCTTGCAATCTAAGTTTAAAAGAAAATACCAATTACCAGTTACTCTTAAGCACTGAATTGAATATGTTTCCTTCCTTCACCTTCACAAAGCTGCTTTCACAGAGAGATGAATTCTCTGTTTGCTGCTTTAACTGTGACTAAGCCCCACATCCAGCGGTTATCCACGTAGCTGAGGTCAGAGGCCAGACAATTAACACCCTTCACCCAGCTACAGGACAGTCAGACAAGCTTCCAAGATAGAAATTTGCAGCAATTAAAGACAGCACAGAATTACACCACCACTATGTTTTAAATTTTCAACAGCCCAAAACAATTATAAGTAAAGACAACACAGAAAGAAAGTATAGTGTCACTACAAGCCTACAATCTAAGTTTAAGAGAAAAAATACCATTACCAGTTACTCTGAAGCACTGAATTGAATATGTTTCCTTCCTTCACCTTCTGGCTTTTCTGGAGAAGATGAACTTCTGTTTGCTGCTTTTAACTGTGACTAAGCCCCACCTTCCAGTTATCCGGGAGGCTGAGGTCAGAGGCCAGACAATTAACACCTTCACCCAGCTACAGGACAGTCAGACAAGCTTAGATAAATTTGCAGCAATTAAAGACAGCAGAGAAGTACACCACCACTATGTTTTAAATTTTCAACAGACCAAAACCAATTATAAGTAAAGACAACACAGAAAGAAAGTATAGTGTCACTACAAGCTTCACAATTAAGTTTAAAAGAAAAATACCAATTACCAGTTACTCTGAAGCACTGAATTGAATATGTTTCCTTCCTTCTCACCTTCTGTCTTCTGAGAAGATGAACCTCTGTTTGCTGCTTTAACTGTGACTAAGCCCCACCTCCATTATCACGTAGCTGAGGTCAGAGGCCAGACAATTCACCCTTCACCCAGCTACAGGACAGTCAGACAAGCCAAGATAAAATTTGCAGCAATTAAAGACAGCACAGAATTATACCACCACTATGTTTTTAAATTTTCAACAGCCCAAAACAATTATAAGTAAAGACAATACAGAAAGAAAGTATAGTTCGTTACAATGCCTACAATCTAAGTTTAAAAGAAAATACCAATTACCAGTTACTCTGAAGCACTGAATTGAATATTCTTCCTTCCTTCACCTTCTGGCTTTTCTGTGAAAGATGAACCTCTGTTTGCTGTTTTAACTGTGACTAAGCCCCACCTCCAGTTATCACGTAGCTGAGGTCAGAGGCCAGACAATTAACACCCTTTACCCAGCTACAGGACAGTCAGACAAGCCAAGATAAATTTGGTAGCAATTAAAGACAGCACAGAATTACACCACCACTATGTTTTAAATTTTCAACAGCCCAAAACAATTATAAGTAAAGACAACACAGAAAGAAAAGTATAGTGTCACTACAAGCCTGATAATCTAAGTTTAAAAGAAAAATACCAATTACCAGTTACTCTGAAGCACTGAATTGAATATGTTCCTTCCTTCACCTTCTGGCTTCTTCTGAGAAGATGAACCTCTGTTTGCTTCTTTTATCTGTGACTAAGCCCCACACCTCCAGTTATCGCCGCGTAGTTGAGGTCAGAGGCCAGACAATTAACACCTTTACCCAGCTACAGGACAGTCAGACAAGGCTAGATAAAATTTGCAGCAATTAAAGACAGCACAGAATTACACCACCACTATGTTTTAAATTTTCAACAGCCCAAAAACAATTATAAGTAAAGACAACACAGAAAGAAAGTATAGTCTCACTACAAGCCTACAATCTAAGTTTAAAAGAAAAATACCAATTACCAGTTACTCTGAAGCACTGAATTGAATATGTTTCCTTCCTTCACCTTCTGGCTTCTTCGAGAAGATGAACTTGCTCATGTTAACTGTGACTAAGCTCCTACCTCTGAGTTATCACGTAGCTGAGTCGAGGCCAGGACACCAACACCCTTCACCCAGCTACAGGACAGTCAGACAAGCCAAGATAAAATTTGCAGCAATTAAAGACAGCACAGATTACACCACCACTATGTTTTAAATTTTCAACAGCCCAAAACAATTATAAGTAAAGACAACACAGAAAGAAAGTATAGTGTCACTACAAGCCTACAATCTAAGTTTAAAAGAAAATACCAATTACCAGTTACTCTGAAGCACTGAATTGAATATGTTTCCTTCCTTCACCCTGGCTTCTTCTTGAGAAGATGAACCTCCGTTTGCTGCTCTAACTGTGACTAAGCCCCACCTCCAGTTATTAAGTAATTGAGGCTTGAGGCCAGACACTAATAACACCATTCACCCAGCTACAGGACAGTCAGATAAGCCGAAGATAAATTTGCAGCAATTAAAGACAGCACAGAATTACACCACCACTATGTTTTAAATTTTCAACAGCCCAAAGAATATAAGTAAAGACAACACAGAAAGAAAGTATAGTGTCACTATAACGCTCACAATCTAAGTTTTAAAAGAAAAATACCAGTGACCAGTTACCTGTTAGCATTGAATTGAATATGTTTCCTTCCTTCACCATCTGGCTTCTTCTGAGAAGATGAACTTCTGTTTGCTGGCGAATCAGACTAAGCCCCACCTCTCCAGTTATCGCTACAGAAGCTGAGGTCAGAGGCCAGACAACTCAACACCCTTCACCCAGCTACAGGACACGCTCAGACAAGCCAAGATAAAATTTGCAGCAATTAAAGACAGCACAGAATAACACCACCACTATGTTTTGAAATTTTCAACAGCCCAAAAACAATTATAAGTAAGACAACACAGAAAGAAAGTATAGTGTCACTATGTTTGCAATCTAAGTTTAAAGAAAATACCATTACCAGTTACTGTAGCAACTGAATTGAATATGTTTCCTCCTTCACCTTTCTGGCTTCTTCGAGAAGATGAACCTCTGTTTGCTGCTTCTTTAACTGTGACTAAGCCCCACCTCCAGTTAATGCCGCCGTAGCTGAGGTCAGAGGTCAGACACCAACACCCTTCACCCAGCTACAGGACAGTCAGACAAGCCAAGATAAAATTTGCAGCAATTAAAGGCAGCAGAAATTACACCACCACTATGTTTTAAATTTTCAACAGCCCAAAAACAAGTAGAAGTAAAGACAACACAGAAAGAAAGTATAGTGTCACCATGTTTGCAATCTAAGTTTAAAAGAAAAAATACCAATTACCAGTTACTCTGAAGCACTGAATTGAATATGTTTCTTCCTTCACCTTCTGGCTTTTCTGAAAGATGAACCTCTGTTTGCTGCTTTAACTGCACTAAGCCCCACCTCCAGTTATCACGTAGCTGTGGTCAGAGGCCAGACACCAACACCCTTCACCCAGCTACAGGACAGTCAGACAAGCCAAGATAAAATTGGCATAATTAAAGACAGCACAGAATTACACCACCACTACAGTTTTAAATTTCAACAGCCCAAAACAATTATATAAGTAAAGACAACACAGAAAGAAAGTATAGTGTCACTAAGCCTACAATTCAAGTTTTCTTTCTTTTCTTAAAAGAAAAAATACTAATTACCAGTTACTCTGAAGCACTGAATTGAATATGTTTCCTTCCTTCACCTTCTGGCTTCTTCTGAGAAGATGAACCTCTGTTTGCTGCTTTAACTGTGACTAAGCCCCACCTCCAGTTATCTCCAGCAGCTGGAGGGTCAGAGGCCAGACACCATCACCCTTCACCCAGCTACAGGACAGTCAGACAAGCCAAGATAAAATTTGCAGCAATTAAAGACAGCACGAGAATTACACCACCACTATGTTTTAAATTTTCAACAGCCCAAAACAATTATAAGTAAAGACAACACAGAAAGAAAGTATAGTGTCACTACAAGCCTCAATCTAAGTTAAAGAAAAATATCAATTACCAGTTACTCTGAAGCACTGGAATTGAATATGTTTCCTTCCTTCACCTTCTGGCTTCTTCTGAAGATGAATATCCCTGTTTGCTGCTTTTTAACTGTGACTAAGCCTCTACCTCCAGTTATCGGGCAGAGTTGAGTCAGATGCCAGAATTAACACCTCACCCAGCTACAGGACAACAGACAAGCCAAGATAAAATTGTAGCAATTAAAAGACAGCACAGAATTAACCACCACTAGGTTTTAAATTTTCAACAGCCCAAAACAATTATAAGTAAAGACAACACAGAAAAGAAAGTATAGTGTCACCACAAGCCTACAATCTAAGTTTAAAAGAAAAATACCAATCACCAGTTACTTGAAGCACTGAATTGAATATGTTTTCTCTTCACCTTCTGGCTTTTATGAGTTGATGAACCTCTGTTTGCTGCTTTAACTGGTGACCAAGCCCCACATCCAGTTATTATCACGTAGTTGAGGCCGAGGCCATACACCAACACCTTTCACACGCGCCAGGACAGTCAGACAAGCGATAAATTTGCAGCAATTAAAGACAGCACAGAATTACACCACCACTATGTTTTAAATTTTCAACAGCCCAAAACAATTATAAGTAAAGACAACACAGAAAGAAAGTATAGTGTCACTACAAGCCTCACAATCTAAGTTTAAAGAAAAATACCAATTACCAGTTACTCTGAAGCACTAGTTGAATATAACTTTCTTTCCCTTCACCTTCTGGCTTCTTCTGAGAAGATGAACCTCTGTTTCTGCTTTTAACTGTGACTAAGCCCCACCTCCAGTTATCGCGTAGCTGAGGTCAGAGGCCAGACAATTAACACCCTTCACCCAGCTACAGGACAGTCAGACAAGCCTAGATAAAATTTGCAGCAATTAAAGACAGCACAGAATTACACCACCACTATGTTTTAAATTTTCAACAGCCCAAAAACAATTATAAGTAAAGACAACACAGAAAGAAAGTATAGTGTCACTATAAGCCTACAATCTAAGTTTGAAGAAAAATACTAATTACCAGTTACTCAAAGCACTGAATTGAATATGTTTCCTTCCTTCACCTTCTGGCTTCTTCTTGAGAAGATGAATTTCTGTTTGCTGCTTTAACTGTGACTAAGCCCTACCTCCAGTTATCACGTAGCTGAGGTCAGAGGCCAGACAATTAACAATTCTTCACCTTAGCTACAGGACAGTCAGACAAGCCAAGATAAAATTTGCAGCAATTAAAGACAGCACAGAATTACACCACCACTATGTTTTAAATTTTCAACAGCCCAAAAACAATTATAAGTAAAGACAACACAGAAAGAAAAGTATAGTGTCACTACAAGCCTACAATCTAAGTTTAAAAGAAAAATACCAATTACCAGTTACTCTGAAGCACTGAATTGAATATGTTTCCTTCCTTCACCTTCTGGCTTCTTCTGAGAAGATGAACCTCTGTTTGCTGCTTTAACTGTGACTAAGCCCCACCTCCAGTTGTCACGTAGCTGAGGTCAGAGGCCAGACAATTAACACCCTTCACCCAGCTACAGGACAGTCAGACAAGCCAAGATAAAATTTGCAGCAATTAAAGACAGCACAGAATTACACCACCATTATGTTTTAAATTTCCAACAGCCCAAAAACAATTATAAGTAAAGACAACACAGAAAGAAAGTATAGTGTCACTACAAGCCTACAATCTAAGTTTAAAAGAAAAATACCCATTACCAAGTTACTCTGAAGCCCTGAATTGAATATGTTTCCTTCCTTCACCTTCTGGCTTCTTCTGAGAAGATGAACTCTGTTTGCTGCTTGAACTGTAACTAAGCCCCCACCTCCAGTTATCGCGGTAGCTGAGGTCAGAGGCCAGACAATTAACACCCTTCACCCAGCTACAGGACAGTCAGACAAGCCAAGATAAAATTTGCAGCAATTAAAGACAGCACAGAATTACACCACCACTATGTTTTAAATTTTCAACAGCCCAAAACAATTATAAGTAAAGACAACACAGAAAGAAAGTATAGTGTCACTCATGATCCTACAATCTAAGTTTAAAAGAAAAATACCAATTACCAGTTACTCTGAAGCACTGAATTGAATATGTTTCTTCCTTCACCTTCTGCGTTTTTCTGGAGAAGATGAACCTCTGTTTGCTGCTTTAACTGTGACTAAGCCACCTCCAGTTATCGCGTGAGCTGAGGTCAGAGGCCAGACAATTAACACCCTTCACCCAGCTACAGGACAGTCAGACAAGCCAATATAAAATTTGCAGCAATTAAAGACAGCACAGAATTACACCACCACTATGTTTTAAATTTTCAACAGCCCAAAAACAATTATAAGTAAAGACAACACAGAAAGAAAGTATAGTGTCACTACAAGCCTACTAATCTAAGTTTAAAAGAAAATACCAATTACCAGTTACTCTGAAGCACTGAATTGAATATGTTTCCTTCCTTCACCCTCTGGCTTTTCCTGAGAAGATGAACCTCTGTTTGCTGCTTTAACTGTGACTAAGCCCTACCTCCAGTTATCACGTAGCTGAGGTCAGAGGCCAGACAATTAACACCCTTCACCCAACTACAGGACAGTCAGACAAGCCAAGATAAAATTTGCAGCAATTAAAGATAGCACAGAATTACACCACTACTATGTTTTAAATTTTCAACAGCCCAAAAACAATTATAAGTAAAGACAACACAGAAAGAAAGTATAGTGTCACTACAAGCCTACAATCTAAGTTTAAAGAAAATACCATTACAGTTACTCTGAAGCACTGAATTGAATATGTTTCCTTCCTTCACCTTCTGGCTTCTTCTGAGAAGATGAACCTCTTTTGCTGCTTTAACTGTGACTAAGCCCCACCTCCAGTTATCGGCAGAGCTGAGGTCAGAGGCCAGACACATCACCCTTCACCCAGCTACAGGACAGTCAGACAAGCCAAGATAAAATTTTCAGCAATTAAAGACAGCACAGAATTACACCACCACTATGATTTAAATTTTCAACAGCTCAAAACAATTATGAGTAAAGACAACACAGAAAGAAAGATAGTGTCACTACAAGCCTACAATCTAAGTTTAAAAGAAAAATACCAATTACAGTTACTCTGAAGCACTGAATTGAATATGTTTCTTCCTTCACCTTCTGGCTTCTTCTGAGAAGATGGAACCTCTGTTTGCTGTTTAACTGTGACTAAGCCCCACCTCCAGTTATCGCACGAGCTGAGGTCAGAGGCCAGACAATTAACACCCTTCACCCAGCTATGGACAGTCAGACAAGCCAAGATAAATTTTGCAGCAATTAAAGACAGCACAGAATTACACCACCACTATGTTTTAAATTTTCAACAGCCCAAAAACAATTATAAGTAAAGACATTACAGAAAGAATGTATAGTGTCACTACAAGCCTCACAATCTAAGTTTAAAGAAAAATACCAATTACCAGTTACTCTGAAGCACTGAATTGAATATGTTTCCTTCCTTACCTTCTGGCTTCTTCTGAGAAGATGAACTCTGTTTGCTGCTTAACTGTGACTAAGCCCCACCTCCAGTTATCACAGAAGTGAGGTCAGATGCCAGACAATTAACACCCTTCACCCAGCTACAGGACAGTCGACAAGCTGAATAAAATTTGCAGCAATTAAAGACAGCACAGAATTACACCACCACTATGTTTTAAATTTTCATCAGCCCAAAAACAATTATAAGTAAAGACAACACAGAAAGAAAGTATAGTGTCACTACAAGCTACTAATCTAAGTTTAAAAGAAAAATACCAATTACCAGTTACTCTGAAGCACTGAATTGAATATGTTTCCTTCCTTCACCTTCTGGCTTCTTCTGAGAAGATGAACCTCTGTTTGCTGCTTTAACTGTGACTAAGCCCCACATCCAGTTATCACGTAGCTGAGGTCAGAGGCCAGACAATTAACACCCTTCACCCAGCTACAGGACAGTCAGACAAGCCAAGATAAAATTTGCAGCAATTAGACAGCACAGAATTACACCACCACTATGTTTTAAATTTTCAACAGCCCAAAAACAATTATAAGTAAAGACAACACAGAAAGAAAGTATAGTGTCACTACAAGCCTACAATCTAAGTTTAAAAGAAAAATACCAATTACCAGTTACTCTGAAGCACTGAATTGAATATGTTTCCTTCCTTCACCTTCTGGCTTCTTCTGAGAAGATGAACCTCTGTTTGCTGCTTTAACTGTGACTAAGCCCCACCTCCAGTTATCGCGTAGCTGAGGTCAGAGGCCAGACAATTAACACCCTTCACCCAGCTACAGGACAGTCAGACAAGCCTAGATAAAATTTGCAGCAATTAAAGACAGCACAGAATTACACCACCACTATGTTTTAAATTTTCAACAGCCCAAAAACAATTATAAGTAAAGACAACACAGAAAGAAAGTATAGTGTCACTACAAGTTTCCAATCTAAGTTTAAAAGAAAAATACCAATTACCAGTTACTCTGAAGCACTGAATTGAATATGTTTCTTCCTTCACCTTCTGGCTTCTTCTGAGAAGATGAACTTCTGTTTGCTGCTTTAACTGTCACTAAGCCCTACCTCCAGTTATCATCGTAGCTGAGGTCAGAGGTCAGACAATTAACACCCTTCACCCAGCTACAGGACAGTCAGACAAGCCAAGATAAAATTTGCAGCAATTAAAGACAGCACAGAATTACACCACCACTATGTTTTAAATTTTCAACAGCCCAAAAACAATTATAAGTAAAGACAACACAGAAAGAAAGTATAGTGTCACTACAAGCCTACAATCTAAGTTTAAAAGAAAAATACCAATTACCAGTTACTCTGAAGCACTGAATTGAATATGTTTCCTTCCTTCACCTTCTGGCTTCTTCTGAGAAGATGAACCTCTGTTTGCTGCTTTAACTGTGACTAAGCCCCACCCCTCCGTTATCACGTAGCTGAGGTCAGAGGTCAGACACCAACACCTTCACCCAGCTACAGGACAGTCAGACAAGCCAAGATAAAATTTTGCAGCAATTAAAGACAGCACAGAATTACACCACCACTATGTTTTACATTTCAACAGCCCAAAAACAATTATAAGTAAAGACAACACAGAAAGAAAGTATAGTGTCACTACAAGCCTACAATCTAAGTTTAAAAGAAAAATACCAATTACCAGTTACTCTGAAGCATTGAATTGAATATGTTTCCTTCCTTCACCTTCTGGCTTCTTCTGAGAAGATGAACCTCTGTTTGCTGCTTTAACTGTGACTAAGCCCCACCTCCAGTTATCGCGTAGCTGAGGTCAGAGGCCAGACAATTAACACCCTTCACCCAGCTACAGGACAGTCAGACAAGCCAAGATAAAATTTGCAGCAATTAAAGACAGCACAGAATAACACCACCACTATGTTTTAAATTTTCAACAGCCCAAAAACAATTATAAGTAAAGACAACACAGAAAGAAAGTATAGTGTCACTACAAGCCTACAATCTAAGTTTAAAAGAAAAATACCAATTACCAGTTACTCTGAAGCACTGAATTGAATATGTTTCCTTCCTTCACCTTCTGGCTTTTCTGAAAAGATGAACCTCTGTTTGCTGCTTTAACTGTGACTAAGCTCCCACCTCCAGTTATCACGTAGCTGTGGTCAGAGGCCAGACAATTAACACCTTCCACCCAGCTACAGAGACAGTCAGACAAGCCAAGATAAATTTGCAGCAATTAAAGACAGCACAGAATTACACCACCACTATGTTTTAAATTTTCAACAGCCCAAAAACAATTATAAGTAAAGACAACACAGAAAGAAAGTATAGTGTCACTACAAGCCTACAATCTAAGTTTAAAAGAAAAATACTAATTACCAGTTACTCTGAAGCACTGAATTGAATATGTTTCCTTCCTTCACCTTCTGGCTTCTTCTGAGAAGATGAACCTCTGTTTGCTGCTTTAACTGTGACTAAGCCCCACCTCCAGTTATCGCGCAGCTGAGGTCAGAGGCCAGACAAATAACACCCTTCACCCAGCTACAGGACAGTCAGACAAGCCAAGATAAAATTTGCAGCAATTAAAGACAGCACAGAATTACACCACCACTATGTTTTAAATTTTCAACAGCCCAAAAACAATTATAAGTAAAGACAACACAGAAAGAAAGTATAGTGTCACTACAAGCCTACAATCTAAGTTTAAAAGAAAAATACCAATTACCAGTTACTCTGAAGCACTGAATTGAATATGTTTCCTTCCTTCACCTTCTGGCTTCTTCTGAGAAGATGAACCTCTGTTTGCTGCTTTAACTGTGACTAAGCCCCACCTCCAGTTATCGCTTAGGTTGAGGTCAGATGCCAGACAATTAACACCCTTCACCCAGCTACAGGACAGTCAGACAAGCCAAGATAAAATTTGCAGCAATTAAAGACAGCACAGAATTACACCACCACTATGTTTTTAAATTTTCAACAGCCCAAAAACAATTATAAGTAAAGACAACACAGAAAGAAAGTATAGTGTCACTACAAGCCTACAATCTAAGTTTAAAAGAAAAATACCAATTACCAGTTACTCTGAAGCACTGAATTGAATATGTTTCCTTCCTTCACCTTCTGGCTTCTTCTGAGAAGATGAACCTCTGTTTGCTGCTTTAACTGTGACTAAGCCCCATCCAGTTATCACGTGAGCTGAGGTCAGAGGCTAGACAATTAACACCTCTTCACCCAGCTACAGGACAGTCAGACAAGCCAAGATAAAATTTGCAGCAATTAAAGACAGCACAGAATTACACCACCACTATGTTTTAAATTTTCAACAGCCCAAAACAATTATAAGTAAAGACAACACAGAAAGAAAGTATAGTGTCACTACAAGCTTACAATCTAAGTTTAAAAGAAAATACCAATTACCAGTTACTCTGAAGCACTGAATTGAATATGTTCTTCCTTCACCTTCTGGCTTCTTCTGAGAAGATGAACCTCTGTTTGCTGCTTTAACTGTGACTAAGCCCCACCTCGAGTTATTGCGTAGCTGAGGTCAGAGGCCAGACAATTAACACCCTTCACCCAGCTATACAGGACAGTCAGACAAGCCTAGATAAAAATTTTGCAGCAATTAAAGACAGCACAGAATTACACCACTACTATGTTTTAAATTTTCAACAGCCCAAAAACAATTATAAGAAAGACAACACAGAAAGAAAGTATAGTGTCACTACAAGCCTACAATCTAAGTTTAAAAGAAAAATACCAATTACCAGTTACTCTGAAGCACTGAATTGAATATGTTTCCTTCCTTCACCTTCTGGCTTCTTCTGAGAAGATGAACTTCTGTTTGCTGCTTTAACTGTGACTAAGCCCACCTCCAGTTATCACGTAGCTGAGGTCAGAGGCCAGACAATTAACACCCTTCACCCAGCTACAGGACAGTCAGACAAGCCAAGATAAAATTTGCAGCAATTAAAGACAGCACAGAATTACACCACCACTATGTTTTAAATTTTCAACAGCCCAAAAACAATTATAAGTAAAGACAACACAGAAAGAAGTATAGTGTCACTACAAGCCTACAATCTAAGTTTAAAAGAAAAATACCAATTACCAGTTACTCTGAAGCACTGAATTGAATATGTTTCCTTCCTTCACCTTCTGGCTTCTTCTGAGAAGATGAACCTCTGTTTGCTGCTTTAACTGTGACTAAGCCCCACCTCCAGTTATCACGTAGCTGAGGTCAGAGGCCAGACAATTAACACCCTTCACCCAGCTACAGGACAGTCAGACAAGCCAAGATAAAATTTGCAGCAATTAAAGACAGCACAGAATTACACCACCACTATGTTTTAAATTTTCAACAGCCCAAAAACAATTATAAGTAAAGACAACACAGAAAGAAAGTATAGTGTCACTACAAGCCTACAATCTAAGTTTAAAAGAAAAATACCAATTACCAGTTACTCTGAAGCCCTGAATTGAATATGTTTCCTTCCTTCACCTTCTGGCTTCTTCTGAGAAGATGAACCTCTGTTTGCTGCTTGAACTGTAACTAAGCCCCACCTCCAGTTATCGCGTAGCTGAGGTCAGAGGCCAGACAATTAACACCCTTCACCCAGCTACAGGACAGTCAGACAAGCCAAGATAAAATTTGCAGCAATTAAAGACAGCACAGAATTACACCACCACTATGTTTTAAATTTTCAACAGCCCAAAAACAATTATAAGTAAAGACAACACAGAAAGAAAGTATAGTGTCACTACAAGCCTACAATCTAAGTTTAAAAGAAAAATACCAATTACCAGTTACTCTGAAGCACTGAATTGAATATGTTTCTTCCTTCACTCTTCTGGCTTCTTCTGAGAAGATGAACCTCTGTTTGCTGCTTTAACTGTGACTAAGCCTACCTCCAGTTATCGCGTAGCTGAGGTCAGAGGCCAGACACTAACACCTTCACCCAGCTACAGGACAGTCAGACAAGCCAAGATAAAATTTGCAGCAATTAAAGACAGCACAGAATTACACCACCACTATGTTTTAAATTTTCAACAGCCCAAAAACAATTATAAGTAAAGACAACACAGAAAGAAAGTATAGTGTCACTACAAGCCTACAATCTAAGTTTAAAAGAAAAATACCAATTACCAGTTACTCTGAAGCACTGAATTGAATATGTTTCCTTCCTTCACCCTCTGGCTTCTTCTGAGAAGATGAACCTCTGTTTGCTGCTTTAACTGTGACTAAGCCCTACCTCCAGTTATCACGTAGCTGAGGTCAGAGGCCAGACAATTAACACCCTTCACCCAACTACAGGACAGTCAGACAAGCCAAGATAAAATTTGCAGCAATTAAAGATAGCACAGAATTACACCACTACTATGTTTTAAATTTTCAACAGCCCAAAAACAATTATAAGTAAAGACAACACAGAAAGAAAGTATAGTGTCACTACAAGCCTACAATCTAAGTTTAAAAGGAAAATACCAATTACCAGTTACTCTGAAGCACTGAATTGAATATGTTTCCTTCCTTCACCTTCTGGCTTCTTCTGAGAAGATGAACCTCTTTTTGCTGCTTTAACTGTGACTAAGCCCCACCTCCAGTTATCACGCGTAGCTGAGGTCAGAGGCCAGACAATTAACACCCTTCACCCAGCTACAGGACAGTCAGACAAGCCAAGATAAAATTTTCAGCATTTAAAGACAGCACAGAATTACACCACCACTATGATTTAAATTTTCAACAGCCCAAAAACAATTATAAGTAAAGACAACACAGAAAGAAAGTATAGTGTCACTACAAGCCTAATCTAAGTTTAAAAGAAAAATACCAATTACCAGTTACTCTGAAGCACTGAATTGAATATGTTTCCTTCCTTCACCTTCTGGCTTCTTCTGTGAAGATGAACCTCTGTTTGCTGCTTTAACTGTGACTAAGCCCCACCTCCAGTTATCGCGTAGCTGAGGTCAGAGGCCAGACAATTAACACCCTTCACCCAGCTACAGGACAGTCAGACAAGCCAAGATAAATTTTGCAGCAATTAAAGACAGCACAGAATTACACCACCACTATGTTTTAAATTTTCAACAGCCCAAAAACAATTATAAGTAAAGACAACACAGAAAGAATGTATAGTGTCACTACAAGCCTACAATCTAAGTTTAAAGAAAATACCAATTACCAGTTACTCTGAAGCACTGAATTGAATATGTTTCCTTCCTTCACCTTCTGGCTTCTTCTGAGAAGATGAACCTCTGTTTGCTGCTTTAACTGTCACTAAGCCCCACCTCCAGTTATCACGTAGCTGAGGTCAGATGCCAGACAATTAACACCCTTCACCCAGCTACAGGACAGTCAGACAAGCCAAGATAAAATTTGCAGCAATTAAAGACAGCACAGAATTACACCACCACTATGTTTTAAATTTTCAACAGCCCAAAAACAATTATAAGTAAAGACAACACAGAAAGAAAGTATAGTGTCACTACAAGCCTACAATCTAAGTTTAAAAGAAAAATACCAATTACCAGTTACTCTGAAGCACTGAATTGAATATGTTTCCTTCCTTCACCTTCTGGCTTCTTCTGAGAAGATGAACCTCTGTTTGCTGCTTTAACTGTGACTAAGCCCCACATCCAGTTATCACGTAGCTGAGGTCAGAGGCCAGACAATTAACACCCTTCACCCAGCTACAGGACAGTCAGACAAGCCAAGATAAAATTTGCAGCAATTAAAGACAGCACAGAATTACACCACCACTATGTTTTAAATTTTCAACAGCCCAAAAACAATTATAAGTAAAGACAACACAGAAAGAAAGTATAGTGTCACTACAAGCCTACAATCTAAGTTTAAAAGAAAAATACCAATTACCAGTTACTCTGAAGCACTGAATTGAATATGTTTCCTTCCTTCACCTTCTGGCTTCTTCTGAGAAGATGAACCTCTGTTTGCTGCTTTAACTGTGACTAAGCCCCACCTCCAGTTATCGCGTAGCTGAGGTCAGAGGCCAGACAATTAACACCCTTCACCCAGCTACAGGACAGTCAGACAAGCCTAGATAAAATTTGCAGCAATTAAAGACAGCACAGAATTACACCACCACTATGTTTTAAATTTTCAACAGCCCAAAAACAATTATAAGTAAAGACAACACAGAAAGAAAGTATAGTGTCACTACAAGCCTACAATCTAAGTTTAAAAGAAAAATACCAATTACCAGTTACTCTGAAGCACTGAATTGAATATGTTTCCTTCCTTCACCTTCTGGCTTCTTCTGAGAAGATGAACTTCTGTTTGCTGCTTTAACTGTCACTAAGCCCTACCTCCAGTTATCACGTAGCTGAGGTCAGAGGCCAGACAATTAACACCCTTCACCCAGCTACAGGACAGTCAGACAAGCCAAGATAAAATTTGCAGCAATTAAAGACAGCACAGAATTACACCACCACTATGTTTTAAATTTTCAACAGCCCAAAAACAATTATAAGTAAAGACAACACAGAAAGAAAGTATAGTGTCACTACAAGCCTACAATCTAAGTTTAAAAGAAAAATACCAATTACCAGTTACTCTGAAGCACTGAATTGAATATATTTCCTTCCTTCACCTTCTGGCTTCTTCTGAGAAGATGAACCTCTGTTTGCTGCTTTAACTGTGACTAAGCCCCACCTCCAGTTATCACGTAGCTGAGGTCAGAGGCCAGACAATTAACACCCTTCACCCAGCTACAGGACAGTCAGACAAGCCAAGATAAAATTTGCAGCAATTAAAGACAGCACAGAATTACACCACCACTATGTTTTAAATTTTCAACAGCCCAAAAACAATTATAAGTAAAGACAACACAGAAGAAAGTATAGTGTCACTACAAGCCTACAATCTAAGTTTAAAAGAAAAATACCAATTACCAGTTACTCTGAAGCACTGAATTGAATATGTTTCCTTCCTTCACCTTCTGGCTTCTTCTGAGAAGATGAACCTCTGTTTGCTGCTTGAACTGTAACTAAGCCCCACCTCCAGTTATCGCGTAGCTGAGGTCAGAGGCCAGACAATTAACACCCTTCACCCAGCTACAGGACAGTCAGACAAGCCAAGATAAAATTTTCAGCAATTAAAGACAGCACAGAATTACACCACCACTATGTTTTAAATTTTCAACAGCCCAAAAACAATTATAAGTAAAGACAACACAGAAAGAAAGTATAGTGTCACTACAAGCTTACAATCTAAGTTTAAAAGAAAAATACCAATTACCAGTTACTCTGAAGCACTGAATTGAATATGTTTCCTTCCTTCACCTTCTGGCTTCTTCTGAGAAGATGAACCTCTGTTTGCTGCTTTAACTGTGACTAAGCCCTACCTCCAGTTATCGCGTAGCTGAGGTCAGAGGCCAGACAATTAACACCCTTCACCCAGCTACAGGACAGTCAAACAAGCCAAGATAAAATTTGCAGCAATTAAAGACAGCACAGAATTACACCACCACTATGTTTTAAATTTTCAACAGCCCAAAACAATTATAAGTAAAGACAACACAGAAAGAAAGTATAGTGTCACTACAAGCCTACAATCTAAGTTTAAAAGAAAAATACCAATTACCAGTTACTCTGAAGCACTGAATTGAATATGTTTCCTTCCTTCACCCTCTGGCTTCTTCTGAGAAGATGAACCTCTGTTTGCTGCTTTAACTGTGACTAAGCCCTACCTCCAGTTATCACGTAGCTGAGGTCAGAGGCCAGACAATTAACACCCTTCACCCAACTACAGGACAGTCAGACAAGCCAAGATAAAATTTGCAGCAATTAAAGACAGCACAGAATTACACCACCACTATGTTTTAAATTTTCAACAGCCCAAAAACAATTATAAGTAAAGACAACACAGAAAGAAAGTATAGTGTCACTACAAGCCTACAATCTAAGTTTAAAAGAAAAATACCAATTACCAGTTACTCTGAAGCACTGAATTGAATATGTTTCCTTCCTTCACCTTCTGGCTTCTTCTGAGAAGATGAACCTCTTTTGCTGCTTTAACTGTGACTAAGCCCCACCTCCAGTTATCGGCGTAGCTGAGGTCAGAGGCCAGACAATTAACACCTTCACCCATGCTACAGGACAGTCAGACAAGCCAAGATAAAATTTGCAGCAATTAAAGACAGCACAGAATTACACCACCACTATGTTTTAAATTTTCAACAGCCCAAAAACAATTATAAGTAAAGACAACACAGAAAGAAAGTATAGTGTCACTACAAGCCTACAATCTAAGTTTAAAAGAAAAATACCAATTACCAGTTACTCTGAAGCACTGAATTGAATATGTTTCCTTCCTTCACCTTCTGGCTTCTTCTAGTTAGTACAATTCAAGGCATAAATCAGTGTTGAAGACTTGATTAGCGGCCTTTGCTAATCAAAGTAAAAAATGTTTAGCGATTGGCCGAAGTTAATTAGCAATTACCAAAAAGTGATATTTTTGCTCAAAACCCCATCAAAATATACTTATTTTGCTATGTATAGATAAATACACATTTACACAAGTTTCTGAGACTGATACTGTTTCATTTAGCCATTTCCAGAGAAATACAGCAAAATGTGCAGCAGTACATACATTTTAAGAGCCGAGATAAGATGTCTGCCAAAGTAGACTGTGTATTTGTGACCATGATCATCAGTCATAATAAATTAAACATAAACCCCTGCTGCAGCATTACTGGGACTGTGATTGACCACACAGTTAACCACCTGGGACTATGATCAACCACACAGTTACCAACAGGGACTGGGTGCAGTCTATTTTACTACTCTTCTCCACCAGGCATGTAGCCGGTAATTCTTGCCTGTTTTGGGGGGAGGAACCTGGGGGTGGTCCACCCTACTCAGCTGCCAAATCACCAGGACATCGTGGTTTAGCGCTAAAAAATATGTCTACAGCCCTGTCTGGTTTGAATTCAGATGGAGAGGTGCCCTGCTTTTTAATGCAAATCAATGTTTCTAAAGTATCCTCTGCCAAACTTGCTCTCCAGTCACTTTTTACCTTGTTCATAGTTGAAAAACACCTTTCTACAGTTGCATAGACACAGGAAATACTCTCGACACATTGACAGGCTTCAACAGATTTGGATAAGAATTTTGGAAATCACATGCCAGCTTTGACCAGATAGCAGAGGCAGAAAGATTGATGAAATTGGTTTGAACAAAAATCTTAAAACTCTTGCCATTCTGCAGTAAAGAGTCACCCATCATGGATATAGTCCAGTATGGCTGCAGGCGGAGTTAGAGCTGTTGAAAACTCACAACATAGCTCCAGTGTCCCTCTTTTATATATCTAAAAAAAACACACCCAAAATGTTTCAGTCTCTGCCACTCAGGATCTCTCTCAGGGTTGTTTCCCAGCTTTTTAGATATTTCAAGGTCTCTCCAACTTTAGATTTCTCTCAACCCATTTGTGCAAACCCAAACCTGCAGATAGGTAACTCTATGATAGCCAGAGGATGGTTACCAGCTCTTTCTGAATGTAAGGTAGTGGATCTCTATTCACCAGACCGCATTTTAACCACAGAAGAAATCTTAACAAAATTCGGGTGGCGGGCAATGGCTGTTTTTAGAGTTACTCAGCTGAAACACCTTTTAAGCAGAATGTTTGGGTGCAAAGCTAAAGCTCCTCAACTCGCCGATTTTCTTTACCAAATCTCCACAATAGTTAATAAACCACATGGCATCTCTAAGTTGTATAGTCTACTCCATACTTTCCCAGAAATCCCAGCAGCCGCTGGCTCCAAAATCTGGCAAAGTCTCTATCCGAATAGAGACATCAACTGGCAAAGTATATGGAGAGACCTATACACTTACCACACCCAAGATAGATATAGGATAACACAGTATTGCATCCTGAACAACCTTTACTATACCCCTGTTAAATTAGTACAAATGAAACACATATCTTCAGTAATATGCTCCAGATGTAACAAGGAGGAGGGTACTTTGCTACACATTTTGTGGTCGTGTGATTTAATATCCCCTCTATGGAAACAAATAGAATCAACCCTAGATCCACTGCTGGGGTTGCACAGATTATTTTCCCCCAAAACTTGTATTTTTGGCGACTACTCCGATATTCAAGTAAAAGAAAAAAGATATCACCTGGCTTTAATATCAATGGCCCTAAAAAAACTGGTACTCAGACATTGGAAAGACCAAACTATATTATCATATACGGAGTGGTTGCATGAACTGTCTTTTGCACTTCGTGTTGAGAATCTGATAGCGCAAGTGAACCACCGTCTAACCTCTTTTATGAAAAAATGGGAAAATTATATGCTCTCTACTTGAACTGATACTTAGATATAAAATGGGCTTCGGGTCCCTCTATGCTTCTCACCTTCTTCTAATTTGCCTCTTCCTACACCACTTTAAGTAGGAAGAGAACCTCACTGCAAATTTGGGTCTTTCCTCTTTCTTTTCTTCTCTTATCCTTTGTACAGATAGCCCATTGTGTTTTCTTTATTTGAATAATAGCATAGCCACATGAATAGAAAGCAGTACGCACCACAGCGTGGGGAGGGGGGAGGACAAGGGGGGGATGTGTATAATTGTTAAATTCAATTTTAGATCGTTTTAATTTGTTTGGTCTGTTGATTTTCTAGCTCTCTCTCCTACTTTTTTGTACCTAAGATGCCTTTTAAAACTTTGTTACTTTACTGTTATGTCTCAATGATGTTATGATTTTATTAAGTAATAAAATATACTCAATAAAAAAAAATGTAGCAAAGTGCTGTCACACTCGGGCTGCAAAAGTGCAGAAAAGTGGTCAGCTAATGCAGTAATGTCACCGTTACCATACCATACAGCACCAGTTCCTTTCTGTCTACAACTGCTGGCCAAAGCCTGGTATCTAACACTTTTGCACAGCTATAGGCATTCTTTTCATTAAATGAAACCTAACCTTTGTTCACAACAGTTCTCAGTGTTTGTAATGTTTGTTGTATAAAAGTTTTAACAACTTGGTCACTAAAATGTATTAATTTCACACCCTTGTATGTGACTTAAGCACATGCTGCTAAAAGAACATCAGACCCATTTTTTAAGAGAATGTCAAGTTCACTGCCACCTATGGGAACACTCTGTTTAACATGGTCAGGAGTGTTTTTCAAAGGTTCAGCAGAACTAAGTAGCTCTGGCATTTCAACTACCACTTTTTGAAGTGCTAGTGAGAACCTGGCAAGTGGCTGCAGCAGCTGTGCAAAATACAAAAGGTGTGCCACCATTTGGAATTTAGTCATAATTTGCAACACTCCCTTGGTTTTGGCCTGGTCATGAGTTGGGTCTGTGGCTATAGATTCTAAATGGGCACAAATTACGGGGAATGATTTGGTAACAGCATGGGTGGCAGGAAGTTTATATTGCACCCAACGTGTGCCATGGGCCTTCTTAGGCTTTTCAACTGACATCTCCATGGCTTGGGCAAGGGACTGTAACTCTTGAGTCTCTTAGGACTTTCCCGATAGAGATGAAACAGTTGGGTCAGAAAGTTTAAAACATCATTGAAATAGGTGTTATCCAAAGTGTCTTTTATGGCTAGTTCTAATCTGTGTGAGAAACAATGAACACCAACTAACCACTGTATGTCTTCCCTTAATAGAGCAGCAAGCCCCTGGCTTACACCCATGTTGACAGACGCCCCATCAGCCCCAAACCCAGCCATGTTTTTTATATTAAGGCCACACTCTGTAAAAATGTGTAAAAGGAGATACAGCTTTCATTCATAAAAACTTAGGGACTGAATATTCAGACTGTGCCTGGCAGTGGCGCAAGCCTGGGAACAGTGCAACTGGACTGCACCGGGGACAGGACCAGGCTATATTCAACGGCGATACGCCATGGCTCAGCACCGTTGAATATGGCATGGTCATCGCACAAACTGCACATGATGTAGTAGCACTATGCCAGTGCAAGCCTCAGAGAGAGACCACAGGGATGCGCCAGTGCAAGTGCAGTAGCGCTATGCACATCGCCCGTGATATTCCGCTGGGGGCATGCAAATGAGGCCATAATCTATGCAAGGTGCAAATAGGGCCATTTGCATGTCATTATGGCCCCATTTGCATGCAATGCACTGGGCATCCCAGCAAATTGTGCCTGGTGCCCTGCCAAGCAGCTGACGGGGGTTAGCTCCCTTTTGGGGCTATTGCAGCCCCCCCCTCCCATATGCCTGATCGTGGGGGGAGTACAGTGTGACGTAATCCTATGCCCGATCATGGGCAGTAGTGAGAAGAAATGTAATCCAATGCCTGACCATGGGTGGTAGTAATAATGAGCATAGTCCTGGTGGCCTAGTGGACCCCCTTCCGCCCCATATACCCAATATGAGAAATCAACCTGGTGGTCCAGTGGTACCCCCCTCCCCACCCAAAGAGGTCCCCTGGCCACCCGGCTCCCCCACTGTCATCGGCAGGTGGCAGCACCCTGCTCACTTACTGCCTGCCAAATGACAGCATACAGTATGATCTGTATGCCTGTTGGACCACAGTTTGGACCAATAGGCTTGCAGACCATACTGTACTACATAGGACCGGATATGTGAATGAACGTTCCTATGATTTATCATATAGCTACATCTGTGTATGGGCATAGGAGTATATATATGTCCACTACTGCCCACGATCAGGCATAGAATTCCGTTTCCCCTCACTACTGCCCACGATTGGGCATACGGGGAGGGAGGGGGATCCACTAGACCACCAGAACTATGTTCATTATTACTACTGCCCACGATCGGGCATTGGATTATGTTTATTTACACTACTGCCCGTGATCAGGCATGCAGGGTGGGGGGCACTGGACTACCAGGGAGGACTGGGTGCTTGTGGATGGTGGTCATGCTGGGCGGTTGTTGCGCCTTGCATTACAGCTGCCCACCTGTGGGTGGCCAGCATTTGAGCCTGTCCTTTTCGGCTCAGCTTTGAGCAACAGTGTGTGTGCATGTAGGGGTTGCGCCAGCATATGCACCACTTATTCTGGGCTGAATATTGGGATGTGCTGCGTATGTATGGACATGCCCCGCATCTGCACACATACATTACTAATGCGCTTGCATTCGGGTTGCACCATGCAACATGCCCTTGAATATAGTGTCGGTCGCATTGCAGGGTTACGATGGCACAACCCTTTGAATATCCCGGCCTTAGTCTCCACTTAACCATTGATGGGATTTACATAAATTACATAAACCAGTTCCTTTTCAATTACAGCACTGTCAGTACTGCCGCCCATAAGCACTGTAAAATAATTTGCATTTTTGACAGTTGCCAGCAGGTTTTCTTCTAGGTGCTTGCCAATACACATTGTGAGTTATTTCCCACTAACAGTGTTAATGTATTTATTGTCCTAATGAATTCCACGGTGCTTCTCTTGTTCTGCTATCGCTTCAGACTTTTTAATAGGGTTGTCCTCTTTGGTCATAATGTACAGGATCTCCATCAGCCTGCCTAGAATCATTCTGTGATGTTTCTCTGCATTACTGAAAGCTCTCCCAAATAAATTAAATAAGTTTTAAGTCTTGGTCCAAATCCCTAACACTGTCCCCCTCCCCCCATTTTAAACTTACCAATTCTTGTATGGTGATATATATCAAGTGGTGACCTTGTTCTTCCAAATTTGAAACCTTTAACAGCTTTCTTGTGCTGCTGCGTCGGAAGATGTTTCCTGATGGTGTCAACTTTTAGCTGGGGGCCTGTAATCCCTGCAATTAACGCCTCACTGAAGTTCCTCAACCCACGTAGCTCACCTCTGTACTCACAGTACAGTTTCCAACTAACATGCACTGCACAGTCTCCCTCACTGCTAATCTGCAGCCAGTTTTTGACTGGGTTATATTTTTGGTGCCATCCTTCTGCAGTTGCTAATTTAACTCCAGCCATGCCAGACTGCAATTAAAAAGTTTGAAGTTAGCAAAACAAGAGTCTATCAAGCTGTGAATTTAACACATCAAGATCTTATCTGTGTCAAGCTTCACCATTCATCACAGATGGGTACTGGCCGGAGATCAGGACCCCGCGGGAGCCTTTTTTTTTTTTTAAAAAAGGATAGGCGGAGCCGACGCAGCCTTGGCGCCGCCCTCGAGGCCGACGCATCACATGGTGCTCGAGGATTACGTTAGGCTGCGCCGACCACTGCCTTACCAGTTCTTCGAATTCCCACCATCGAGGTCGCCACGCAAGCCTGATCCTTATTTTAGGCCTTAATCCTACGCTTATTGCGTTGAAGTCCGTCGGTCTGCTAGTTCTGGGTTCTGCCTCCCTCGGCGTCGCCAGTAAGATCTCCTTTATTTTAACTTTGAAGCGATCGTGTCTGTTTGGTGTTTTTCTCCGTAGGTCATGTCAGCGGTTGGAGGGCAAGAAATCATCGAAGACAGGGCGGCCCCCCACGCGCTGGGTGCCCATGTGGCCGCAAGTACTCCATCACTGACCAGCACGACTGGTGTCTTTCGTGTCTTGGCCCGCTTCATGACATGGATTCATGTGATGCCTGCTTCTCAATGGACCGCCGCATTCTTGAACAGTGCGCGTTTAAGGTAGGGCGAGCTCCGCCGACTTTCGGAGGAAGGTCGTGCACACGTCGGGCCAAGCCGCACTCTCTCGGCCTTTCCTCCGGGTCCCCTCCTGGTGCTATCACGGACTGAGGAAGAGGGAGCCTCGGCCTCTGTAGCCTGGCCTTGGCCAAGGCTCCTCCGTGGCGCAGGAGGCACATCCGCTTCCTTCGGGAGGCGGGCAGGAAGCCTTTCTGGCAATCACCCCTTCAGGGGTGAAGGCTCCCCAAGTGTCCTCCCCGTGGTCCACCAAGGCCCGGGCCCGTCGCTTGGTGCTGTTAGGGCCTTGGTGCCATTCGCAGTGCTGTGGGACCCGTCGACATTGGCGCCGACCCGTCTCTCGGTGGCGTGGGCCTTGTCAGCACTGTTCACGGTGCCGACTTTGCTCACGGCGCCGTGATCCAGGCTTCGGTGTCACCTTTTGCCATGTCTCACCTCGGTGCCGAGGTTGAGCACGGCGCCGGGGTCTTCGAGTTGTCCATCAGCCCGTGTTCGAGCCGTTAGACCTCGGTGCCGCCATGGCACCAGGGGGCCTGGCTGCACTGTGTTCAGCATGGAGTCTGCCCTCGGAGTCGTCGGCGCCGCCTCAGTCCTGTCGCCACCGCAGCGCTTGAGCGGCCTAGCGGCGTTAAGCGGCACCAAGGCTGGGGCTTGTCGGCACTGTCCTGCCCCGGTACCGCCCCTGATGCCAGTGGACTTGATGGTGCCGCAGCTAGTCCCAGCCCAGGACCTTTGGCCCATGCTGCCCTGCCGCCTTCTGCCAGCGCTGCTCATGGGGCTGTGGAGGGTGCGGGGGTTGCCTTGGCCACTGCTTTGGCTCCTGGGCTCCTCAGTAAGGTTTCCTTCCCTAGTCCTCCTACTGTTTGGCTTCAGGCCTCAGACTCTACCTCTTCGGGGTCGGGCTTGGGCTCTGGGTCGAATGGGCAGTCACACCCTTCAGGGTTGTCTGTGGAGGAGAACGAGCCGGTGGACTCCATGTCGGGTCTCAGCCAGCCCCCTTCCGAGGTGCGTCTGGTTCCTTCTGAGGCTAGGGTCAGTGGCACTGACCAGCAGGCTGTGGTGCATGCCACCATTGCCATGCAACCTGGCCTTAGGGGGTTCCTTGACCCCTCGGTGGTGGTACCCCCTATGGCGGTGTCTCTGGGTCGCCCAACTTTGGGGCCTATTGAGAGACCCACGGGAGGGGAGGGTGCTGCTTTCTGGGTCTCCCCTTTGGGGGCAGCCCAGGGTAGTCAGCTTTCTAGGCTGGCCACTTCAAGGACCAGGACCCTCTCAGACTCTGAGGGGTCGAGGGGTGTGAGTTTGCTTGCGGCCCTTCTCTGGGCCCACCTGGGCCCTGGACGGAGCTAGAGTGCGGACTTCCGCCCTTACCCTTCGGGTTCCTTGAGAGGATCCCATTCTTTTGAGGCAGGGGACCATCCTTCTGGACCTATACAGCCCTGGTCGCCTCTCTGGGTGCAGCCTAGGCAGTACCAAAGTGGTTGTACAGCTGCCGGCTGCGGAGCCTTCCAGAACACCTCCCACGGGGGTCCATGGTCTGCTCCCTAGCCCTGGCAGAGGTCAGACGACTTCTTCTCTTGGCTCTGCCCACTCTCCTCTGCCGCCTTCTCCTGCATTCCCAGGTATTCTTTGTCCTAGCGGTCCTCTCACCTGGGAACAGTTCAGAGCGGTGGCTGCTTGATTCCCTGCCTACGTTAGGGCCTTGGACAGTCAGGTTTTCCAACCTCCTCCCGAGCAGCCACCCTCAGAACGTATGGTGACCTCCAGCTCCTCATCCCCCTTTTCTGGGGGAGAAGAACCTTCTGTCCACATCTCTCCTGCTGCTGATCTCTCTGAGTATCAGCGCTTCCTCGTGAGAATGATGGAGGACCTTCACCTTTCTCCCTTGACTGTTTGCAATCCGCAGCATGCGGCGCATGCCTTTCTAGGCAATTTTGGGACGGCCACCCTTGTAGTGCCACCCTGGCCTGCTCCCTTTCGGGAGGCGTCCATGCGTTTCTGGCAGAGGCCCTTCTCCGGAGTCCCTGCCCCTAGGGACCTCAGCCAGAGGTATTGCACTCCCCCAGAGTCTCCAGGCTCCATGCCTCATCCGCAGTCCAGATTGACGCACCTGGACACTCCTGATGGGCTTTGCGCCCTCCACCGTGACCGGCCCCCAGATCAAGACTTTCTACTCGGCACAGTTGCTTCTCTCCATTTCAGCGCATCAGGCCCACTATGACAGGTTCTTGTTGTCAGCACTAGGTCAGGTCCTAGCCACTCTGCCTGACTCGGAGAAAACCAGGTAAGCCATTGCACTCTCTGCACGTGGCCCGGAGCTAGCAAGGCACCAAGCAAGGGCATCTTACGATGCCAATGAGGTAGCTACCAGGGTCGTAGGGACAGCGATCTGCACCAGGAGATCAGCATGGCTTCGCCTTTCCCGGTTGTCACCCTTGGCCCGGCGTAGGGTGATTTGCTCCGCTCACCAGGGAACCTATCTCTTTTCCCATAGGGCGAGACGACATCTATCGGGGCAACTTCCTTCCCCTTCCGGGGGGACCCTGTCTTGCTCTCCCCACTCTCGGGCCTCTCCAGGCCCAGAATGTTCCCCCTCCTTAGTGTGTCACCCACTGAGGGCTAAGGGACTCTGTCCCTTAGGGTGCAACGAATCCACCCCCTTTGAGGGCTTGATACTCACCCATCTGTGATGAATGGTGAAGATTGACACAGATAAGATATTCAAATTACGTACCTACCGTATTTATGATCTTTCTGTGTATCTTCACCATTCATCACAATCCCTCCCACAATCCCCCTTGGGGCTCTAGTCTCTGGATCCTCCTCCCTCTGTGCCTACCCCTTCCCTGAGCGGGGTGAAGTGGGGACACCGGGGGGCAGTTTCTCCCTAAAAACTGCAGTTTGACTGGCGCTCCTTCTTTATTTCACATCTTCACCCCTACGGGGTGAGAGTTGGTGGTTGCCCTCCTTATCTATTTATTCTAAAAAAAAGTTCCCTTTTTTCTACCAAATATCTTTGCAGAGAGAGTACTGAGTCCCTGTACCCTGTCCTTCTCCAGTATAGCCGACTCTGTTTTCAGGAGTGTTGCCAGTTATTCTGTGCCTTGAATTCTGGCAAGAAAGCTTTGCTACTCCTTGCAGTTCCCATTCATTATGGTTATGGACAAGGGTCCTGGATTCTTATTTCCTCTCACTCTCTCCTAAATTTTCTCTCCCCCCTTCCCTCCCTTTTTCCAGCTCCAGAGATTGTGGCCCTTACCCAGTCCCCTTAGTCTTACTTCTTCTATGCTGTCCTCTCAGTCATTATTTCTCCTTTTAGTTCAGTTTTCTCTTCCTTTTTCTGTCCCTTGGACTCTCTTGTCCCACCCTCCATCCCTTCCTCTTACCTCTCCGGTGACTCAGAACTGGTAGGCAGGCGGAGTCGACGCAACCTAATGACTAATCCTTGAGCGCCACATAGTACGTCAGCCTCAAGGGTGGCGCCGAGGCTGTGTCGGCTCCGCCTATCCTTTTAAAAAAAAAAAAGGCTCCCGCAGGGTCCTGATCTCCGGCCAGTACCCATCTGTGATGAATGGTGAAGATACACAGAAAGATCATAATTACGGTAGGTACGTAATTTCAATTTACTGTAATCTGGCTACTTTCTCTGTTAAAAAAAAGATAAATGGCAGCTGCAGATTTGCTGTGATCCCTGGACCCCCTCCCCCCAAAAATGTCCACATCTCTGCAGGCAGGGCACACAATTAAAGTTTCCAAGCTGTGAACAGAACACTTCCCAAAAGTTCACTGCTGCAGGAAAGCTGACAGCAGGGCATTGTGTTTAACTTGTCCCTGATCGCTGCTATAGACAGGGCACACACTTAAGTTTCAGATCCAGCTGTGAACAGAACCCTTCCTCTTAGTTTCTTGCTGCAGGAATGCTGGCAGCAGGGCACAGTCTTAAGTATCCTCAATCTCTGCCATAGGCAGGGGACACACTTAACGTTTCAGAGCCAGCTGTGAACAGAAGACTTCCTCTTAGTTCACTGCTGCAGCCGTTAACTCTTAGCTGGCAGCAGGGCTATGCGTCTTAATTTATAATGTCCCCTCAGGTCCGATGGGCAGGGCAGCACACAATACAACTTCCACAGTGCAGAACAGAGCAGGTGTATTTTTGTTTTTGTCTCCTTATTAAGCCTAAAAGCAGGGCAGGCACAGATACAGTTTTTTACTACTTTGTTTCCATCTCTCCTGAGAACTCTGGAAAAACCAGGGCACAGTTCTTAATCATCACTACTGCAAAAAAGGGCTGGCTCGGCACAAAAACAGGCAGGTCGGGCATATGACCACTCATTGCCCCCTTCATCTTTACCAAAAGCAGGGTACATTATACGTAAATGTCAAAGATTTTCTTTCTTTCCTCTCCTTCAAAAGGGAGGGATAGTGAGGCTTAATAAAGGGAGGGAGGGTAGGCAGAGGGTGACTTTGAAAGGCAGAGATACTAAACAAATATTTTGCTCAGTATTTACAAAGGAAGAGGGAGGTACCTAAAACAAACAGTAGAAACACTCTGGATACAGAAGTTGATACCAGCCCATTTACAGAAGAAAGGTTCTGAAAGAGCTCAAACTGAAGGTGGACAAAACAATGGGGCCTGATGGGATTCATCCCAGGATTCTAAAAGGACTAAGGTAGAACTAGTGACACCACTGACTACCCTCTTTAACAAATCATGGGAGGATGGGGTGGTACCTGAGGACTGGAGGAGAGCAGATGTGATTCCCTTCACAAAAGTGGGAGCAAGACAGAAGCAGGAAACTACAGACCTGTTAGTTTAACCTCAGTGGTAGGGAAAATGATGGAATCACTTCTGAAGGAAAGAATTGTTGAGTATCTAGAGGCCAGAGGGGCACAGGACCCAAGGCAGCATGGATTCACAGTGGGAAGGTCATGCCAGACAAATCTGATAGATTTCTTTGACTGGGTGACCAAAGTAGTTGATCAGGGAGGGGCTGTGGACATGGCCTACCTAGACTTTAGCAAGGCATTTGACACAGTCCCACACAAAAGATTAATATACAAGTTAGCCAGCCTGGGAGTGGGTCCCAAGATGACAGCCTGGGTAAAGAATTGGCTGGAGAATAGGACACAGAGAGTAATAGTAAATGGAGTCCACTCTGAAAAAAGTGGGGTTAGTAGTGGGGTACCGCAGGGTTCAGTATTAGGACCGGTCCTCTTCAATGTCTTTATAAGCGACATTGCAGAGGGACTGGAAGAAAAAGTATGTCTCTTTGCAGATGACACAAAGATCTGCAACAGAGTTGATGCACAAGGTGGGGTGGAAAGGATGAGAAGGGACTTGGCAAGGTTAGAGGAATGGTCAAATGTATGGCAGCTTAGATTCAATGCTAAGAAGTGCAAGGTAATGCACCTGGGAAACAAAAACCCAGGGGAAGAGTACACAATGGGGGGTGAGATACTAACAACAACAAAAATGGAAAGGGACCTGGGGTAGTCATATCAGATGACCTAAAGGTGGGCAAGCAATGTGAGAGGGCAGCAAGGAGGGCTGGGGGAATACTGGGATGCATAGGAGAGGCATCACCAGTAGAAAACAAGAATTATTATCCCTCTGTACAGACCTGGTGAGACCACAACTGGAGTACTGCGTGCAGTTCTGGAGACCCAATCTCCGAAAAGACTTAGACAGGATGGAAGTTGCCCAGAGGAGGCAACTAAAAGTGCAGGGTCTGCACCGGAAGACATATGAAGAAAGACTTAAGGAGCTTAATATGTATAGCCTCGAGGAAAGGAGGGAGAGGGGGGACATGATAGAAACTTTCAAGTACCTCAAGGGAATCAACAAAGTCCAAGAGGGTAGCATCTTTCAAAAAAAGAGGTGTGCAAGAACAAGGGGGCACAATTTGAAGATAGAAGGGGGCGGCTCAGAGGTAATTTAAGGAAGTATTTTTTCACAGAGAGGGTTGTGGATGTATGGAATGGCCTTCCAGAGGAGGTTGTGGAGTCAAAAACAGTGGTGGAATTCAAGCATGCAATGGACATTCATAAGGCAATTCTAGGGGGTTGGGGTAGGAAGAAGTAGGCTGCTGGTTAACTAGAATCTGCAGCTTATCCATCAGGTAGGGAAATGGGCAGACTGGGTGGGCCAAGCGGTCCTTATCTGCCATCAAATTCTGTGTTTCTATGTAAGTCTCTGGAGTAAACCAGGACACACTTCTTCTTGTTCTGTTCTCAAGAACTGTTCTGCTACTCGCAAGTCAAACATGCAGTTTGATTGTTTACCCCCCATCATTGCTGCAATAAGTGCTGGGTGCATTTTAAAGTTGGGCATGACTGTAAGGTTTATTCACTAGCTGACCTTATCTCTGCCAAAAGCAGGGGAGGCACAGTACAATATAGTTCTCAGAACTCTCTGGAAAATCCAGGGCACAATGTTTGTTTTCTGTTCCCAAAGTTTGCAAAAGCACAGTTATATTTTCCCTATTCAGATCAGTCACTGGCTGGACACAAAAAGAAGACTCTTTACACACTTCACTGAGTCTCTGCCAAGCAATAGTTTACATTTACTTTGCTGTGTTCTTTCCCATTCCTCACATTCATTTTTGCCCCTGATTCACTTGGTTCCTGCTTTGCTGACCATGCGCCCCCCCAGTCGTGTCACTGCCCTGCCACATGCCCTCCCATTCAGTTCACTCCTCCAGGCTCCCAGGACAAAAATAGAAAAGTTGTACTTTTTTTTGTAGAGACTCCCCTGATTGTCTGCTCAGCTCGGTGCGCTGCTCCTCCTGCTCAACTGGGTATCTGTGTCATGCCTGCTGGGCCCGCCACAATGCTTCACATGGCTCTCTGATGTCCTGGTCTCCTCTCGCACCATCTCAGCCTCCTCAGCTCCCCTGCTGCAGTGTGACTCCTCCCTGCAAGACAATAACAAAAAATGATTACCGGACACCACCAATGAGCAAAAAATAATATCATTGAAAAAAAGGAAACTGGAACTTCCCTTAATTTTGCTCCGGCTGGAGCCTTTGAACCTGCTTCCTCTTCTGCTGGGGTCATGCTGCAAGAGCATGTGTTTCTCCCACGCAGAGACTGGTGTGGAGGGTCACTGGCCAATCAGGAGGTGCAGGGGAGGAGGACAGAAAAGAAAATGGGGGGAATTAAAGAATTATGGCCCAGAATGTCAAAAGAGGCATTTTAAAGGACCCAGGGCCAAATTCAGAATGATTAGCAATGACTGCTAATCATTCCAAAAGTTGACTCACTTTTTCCTGATCTTGGGTCGCAGAATGCAATGTGAACCCACTTATTTTATGCCTTGCACTTACATAAGAACTTACCATAACGGTAGATCTTCAAGAAGAGCTTTTGCAGCTGACGCTGCTTTCCTCCATCTTCCCAATCATTCTTCTTTGGGAAGAGTCAAACCCACTTGGTTTTCCATCTTCATCTTACTCAGCTGGGTCTCTGGCAGGAGGACTGAGGTGGGACTGGGGACTGGCCCTTTATACCACTGGCAGATGTTGGAGGTAGTCTGACATCAGGGTGTGGTCCTCACAGTATTCTGCTAGCTAGAAGTTTTCCATGGGGTCCTAATGCCTGGTGGCATAGCCCTTATTGTGTATCCTGCTGCAAGAGCTCTTCTTGAAGATCTTATGTTAAAGTAAGTTCTTATGTAACTGTACTTTATAGAGCCTGCTGCTTTTATAAAACAAATGGTGAGGTAAGCCTCGCTCACCTGGAGGACAATGGCCTCCAGGATGTGAGGCAACATGGGTTCATTTCATGGAAGTCTTGTCAAACCAGCCTTATACAATATTATGACTGGGTGGCAGGTGAGCTTGATAAGGCTCATGTGGTGGATTTTCTTTACTTGGACTTCAGCAAGGCCTTTGATTCGGTACCTCATGGGCAACTTGGGGGGGGACTATCTGATGTAGGGGTAGTGGCAAAAATAAACTGGATTACAAGCTGGCTGAGTGGGAGGCTACAACAGGTGGTAATGGGAGGGGAGCTCTTCACTCCAAAGCCAGTGATGAGCAGGATACCACAGGGCTCTGTGTTAGGACTGGTATTATTTGGGCTCTTCATATCAGACATTGCGCATGGTGTGATGAGCAAGGTAAGTCTGTTTGCAGACACCAAAATGGGAGCAGTGGTGGATGGAGTTGAGGGATGGAAGCAGCTGCAGGGGGAACTAGACAAGCTGGTGGAGTGGTTGGAGAGGTGGCAGCAGGGGTTCAATGCAAAGAAATGTAAGGTTATGCACTTCGGGGCAAAGAACCCAAGAAGAGAAGCATGCAGGGGGCATGCCTCAGACAGCTAGTATTGGAACCCACTCAGGAGGGAGCAGTCCTAGACCTGGTACTCTCAAATGGGGATGGAGAAAGAATCTCAGATTTAGAAGTGGGTAGCCATCTGGGAACAAGCGACCACCAAACAGTGTGGTTCACGATAAACACAGCCATACAATCAAGCCATACAAAAGCAAGAGTACTGGACTTTAGGAGGGCCGACTTTGGGAAAATGAGAGAGTGCCTCAGAAAAGCACTAGCAAACAGGCAAGAAGGAGGGTGGAGGAACAATGGGGAGTGATCAAAACAGCCATCACAGAGGCAACAAGCCTTTGTGTAAAGCAAATCAATAAAACACAATGAAGGAAAAACGCTATGGTTCTCAAAAGAGGTGGCAGGGAGGTTAAGGAGAAAAGGACAGCATTCAGGAAATATAAGGAAACACAGAAGGAGCAGGACAGAGAACTTTATCAGTTAAAGCAGAAAGAGGCTGGGAAGGCAGTCAGAATAGCAAAGGCCCAAACCGAGGAAAGGATAGCCAATTCTGTTAAGAAGGGGGATAAGACCTTTTATAGGTACATTAGGGAGCGAAGTGTACACAATGGGGGCTGAGATACTGACAACAGTAAAAATATAAAGGGACCTGGGGGTAATTATATCAGATGACCTAAAGGTGGGCAATCAATGTGAGAAGGCAGTAAGGAAGGCTGGGATGCATAGGAAGAGGCATCAGTAGTAGAAAACAGGAAGTTTTTATTCCTCTGTACAGACAGTTGGTGAGACCCCATCTGGAGTACTGTGTGCAGTTCTGGAGACCCCATCTCCGCAAAGACATAGACAGAGTGGAAGCTGTCCAGAGGAGGGCAACTAAAATGGTGCAGGGTCTGCACCAGAAGACATACGAAGAAAGACTAAAGGAACTTAATATGTATACCGTAGAGGAAAGGAGGGAGAGAGGGGACATGATAGAAACTTTCAAGTATCTCAAGGGAATTAACAAAGTCCAAGAGGGTAGCATCTTCCAGAAAAAGAGATGTGCAAGAACAAGGGGGCACAATTTGAAGATAGAGGGGGGATGGCTCAGAGGTAATGTGAGGAAGTATTTTTACTGAGAGGGTTGTGGATGCATGGAACTGCCTCCCTGAGGAGGTTGTGGAGTCAAGGACAGTGGGGGACTTCAAGAATGCATGGGACAGGCATAAGGCAGTCCTAGTGGGGGGTAGGAGGAAGTAAGCTGTTGGTTAACTAGGATTTGCAGCTTATCTGTTAGGTAGGAAAATGGGCAGACTAGGTGGGCCAAGTGGTTCTTATCTGCCGTCAAATTCTATGTTTCTATGTAAGAGAATACTGTCTGGGAGGGGTTAAGCTGGGGATCATTGAGGAGGAGAAGAACCTAGAGGTAATGGTAACAGGGACAATGAATAACATTGCCCAGTGCAGGAGAGCGGCTGCAAAAGCAAACAAAATGCTGGGGTGCATAGTGAGAGGGTTTTCATTCAGGTGAAGAGAGGTAATCTTGCCCCTCTACAGGTCACTAGTAAAGCCACACTTGGAGTTTTGTGTGCAATTTTGGAGGCCATATCTGAAGTGTAATGCCAGGTTACTGGGGGGGGGTACAGAGGATGGCAATAAAGATGATTTGTGGAATGGAGGGGAGAGACTATGAGAGCAGGATGGGAGATGTGAGTATCTACACTCTGGAGAACAGAAGGGACAGGGAGGACATGACAGAGACATTCAAGTCTCTGAGGGGAATCAGTAAGGATGGGGCAGATGGGGTCTTAAGCTAAGGAGGGGGAGGGACACCAGGAGACACGGGCTAAGAATAGAGGGGGGAATATTTAGGAGGGAGATGAGGAGACACTACTTCACTGAGAGGGTGCTGACAAAATGAAATTCACTGCCAGAATGGGTGGTATCATGTGAATCTGTGAACAACTTTAGAAGGGCATGGGACAGGGAACAGGAGAGAGAGTGAGGGTGGGGGAAGTGATGGGCTGCTTTGGGATGACAAAGGGAAGGGGGAGTGGGGCAGCTGCACACTAGGGGTGTTAGCTGCACACTTGAGCAGACTTAGATAGACCAGGTGGTATGTTTCTGCTGGCAAATTTGTATATTCATATGTTCTCTTACCTAAGTAGAAACCAGTGCAAACAGTGTTTTCCCAGGGTGATGACACAGGGAATAGCCTCATTATGGTCATATTTATGTAAAAAACAGGTGGGTTGTCCTTATCTGCAGCAGCGGTCTTGAAGGCAGTGCTTACCCTAGATTTAAATATGCACAAATTATCCTTTTAACAAAATGATGCAGCTATCTGCGCATACATAGTAGCCCTGCCTGATATTATAATAGTAAACATTTATTTATAATAAGCACAATTCAACAAATATCAAAGCACTTTTACAGAGGTTAAAAGTAAATGAAATTCAGCAATGAAACTCCTCAATTTAAAAAGAACAGTGCAATATTAGTCAACTAAGAAGGCCAGTGAAAATAGTTTTTTAGAGCTGCTTTAAAGCTCTCCATAGTCAGGCACCCTCTAAGCGGATGAGGCAGAGAATTCCTACGGTGAGGGGCTGTGAAATGGCGTTCGAGCCCCAGAGGTCTTCAAATGAACCCTGGGAATCTCCAGCAGTCCCTCATTGGTAGAGCAGAGCAGCAGGAGGGAGATAGGGATGAAAGAGATCTTGTAGGTAGCTTGGTCCTTATCCATGTAGGGCTTTATAGGTCAGCAAGCCAACCTTGAAGGTGATTTGCCACTGAACTGGCAGCCAGCGCAGTTCGCAACACAGGTGTGATATGGCTAGATCGAGACAGCCCAGTCAACAACCTGGCCATAGCATTCTGTACCATCTACAAGTGGCGAATATCTACTCCCAATAGCCCTAGGTACAGGGCATTGCAGTAATCAAGGCAAAAGGTCACAAAGGCATGGACCAAGATTGGAAGGTCGTCGGGAAGAACCAGATGCCTAATCTGGGTGTCTTTCCTCAGATGGTAAAATGAGGTTTTGATGATAGAGGACAACTGTGATTTCAGAGTTAACCCCTCAACAAGAATAATGCCTAGACTTCACACCCATTCAGAGGTCACCAGCTGACAACCTCTAAGCAGAAGCCCAGTGTCCTGGCCAGCCACTTACCCCTCTACCCGATGGCCTAGGTCCACGACCAAAACCTCAGTCTTGCCAGGATTCAGTTTTAACCAGCTGGCACTCATCCATCCCTGGATCTCAGAGATGCAGTTATTAAGCACAGAGACTGCATCATGCTGATCTGGTGTAAAGGACATTTATAGCTGAGTATCATCTGCATAGCAGTGAAAACTCAGTCCATACCACCTTACAATGTCTTCCAATGGAGGCATGTACACCACAAACAGAATCTGAGCACTGGAGAATGTCACATGGCAGGGAGAAAGAGGAATACATTCCTGATGCTACTCTCTGAAACCTACCAGTGAGAAGTAAATGAAACCATCTGAGGACTATCCCTGACCACAGATCACCTGCAGGTGCTCAAGCAATATGCCATGAGCCACTGTGTCAAATGCTGAAGAGAGATTAAGGAGGACTAAGATGGAATGAGATCTCCAATCTTTCGCTGTCAGGAGATCATTGAGCACCCGAACAAGGGCAGTCTCAGTGCTATGCCTTATCTTGAATCACTACTGGAGAGGATCATAGATCTTACGGATGGTAAGGTGATCCTCCAGCTGCAGCATGACCACCTTCTAAGTAACCTTACCCACAAAGGTCAGGCTAGAGACTTGTCTGTAGTTAATGAGACAGTCTGGGTCAAGAGAAGATTTCTCAAGTAAGGGAATCACCACTACCTCCTTCAAGGAGTCAGGGAACTCACCAATCTCTTAACGAGCACCAGCCTATCTCTGCAAGGACCTGGCCGATTCCCTCAATTCACCCCATAAGGAGGCGGGTTGGGCCCAGGTCCAAACTAAAGCAGGTCGGCTGCATAAGCTGGATAATCTTCATGACATCCACAATCACCAGCTGTTTAAAAACCAATCAGCCAAACCGAGGCTTAGTGACCTTCCACTGATTACCGCAGTAACCAATGGAACGTGCTGCGTGGATCTCTGATCTGATGTTGTCAACCTTATCTGCAAAAAAGCAAGCGAACTCATCACATTTATCTTGTGACAAAGATCTTCAGACCTGAAGACAGGCTGGATTGCACAGCCTGTCCACAGTTTGAAAGAGCTGAGCTAGTCAGTTCCATGCAGTGGTAATCTCCCCAGAGAGGAATTCTGCCTTCTTACAGGAGATAACTGATTGATAGTCTGAATAATGGGCCATCAATCTAAGTCTTTTGGCACTGAGACCAGATTTCCACCAGCGATGTGCAATCCTTCACCCCTCTCTCCTCATCTCACTCAGTCGCATCAAACCATGGAGACTGAGGGTGAAGGGTGGGGGCAAACATGGACATGAGCGATGGAGTCTAGTGCCTCTACCACAGCTTTATTATAGGCTTGTACTAGGGCATCTCGACCCCTGCTTGCATTTGTACACCCCGAGAGATCTAGTACTGCCTTTAGGCCTTCTGGGGCAACATCCCTCAAAGGCAGTGCTGGACCAACTCCACAGAGGCAGGCCTATAAGGGGGAGCCCAGAAATTGAAGCTGACAGTACAATGGTCAGATCAGATGACAGGTTACTATATAGTCCTTTAAGGAATGTTGCCTATGTCTAACCCAGATTTCCTTTCTGTACATTAATTATTTCATGTTTTATTGTGTGAAGATCTCTGGAGCATGGGCTCTTGTTTATGCCCCCTATCCCACCCTGTGGAAATCTCTACCTCATCGGATATGAGAGTGTCAGACAGTGGAGAGCTTTAAAACCCATCTGTATTTGTTTGCTTTCCCTGATCTCTGATTTTTGACTTCTGATATTTGTGATATTGCACATGATGTTAAGAATTTGAGTATGTTTTATATTCTGTTTTTAAATGTTTTGGAGTTTTGATATTTGTACAGCGCTTTGACACGTTGTGAATTGCACTTAATATATAAAATTATTATTATTATTACTATGTAGGGGAGCAGGTGACCACAGGGGAGGTGTATAAAAAGGCCCGCTAGGGGATGGGATGTTAGGCCCATTCCAGAGTTGTTCAGCAGCTTGTTGGACACAGCAGAGGAAGGATCTCGCTCCTCTCCTGATGGTAGGAGAAGCAGAGCACTCAAGACAGAAAATAGATAGGGTCAACCCAGTGGTGTAGAAGGCTGAGGCACCCAGAGCCTTATCTCTTACCATGCTGGAGTATGGGGTTGGGATAGAGCTGCGGTCCCCAGGGGTTGGCCAAGGGGGATAGGTTGAATGAGGATATGATAGACTGTTCTCCTCCACCTCCTCCAGGGGGAGAGGTGTGGTTTCCCTTGGGTTAGGATTGAGCTCAGATCACTGGGAGGAGGTTGGATGAGTGTCTGTTAGACTGCTCTCTTCCTCCTCCAGGGGGAGAGTTGTGGTTTCCCTGGGATTGGGATTGAGCTCGGGTCACTGAGGTGAGGTTGGATGAGCATCTGAAATACTGTTCTCCTCCAGGGGGAGAGTTGTGGTTTCCCTGGGGTTAGGATTGAGCTCAGTTCCCCAGTGGTTGGTCAAGGGGAGGTTGGATGAGCGTCTGATAGACTGCTCTCATCCTCCAAGGGGAAGGTTTTAGTTTCTCTGGAGTCGATATCGAGCTCAGGATCACTAAGGGGAGGTTGGATGAGCATCTGATAGACTGCTCTCCTCCTCCGAGGGAGAGTTGTTGTTTCCCTGGTGTTGGGATTGAGCTCAGATCACTGAGGAGAGGTTGGATGAACATCTGATACACTGCTCTGCTCCTCCAGGGGGAGAGTTGTGGTTTCCCTGGGGTTGGGATCGAGCTCAGGTCACTGAGGGGAGGTTGGATGAGCATCTGATAGACTGCTCTCCTCTTCCATGGGGAGAATTTTGATTTCTCTAGGGTTAGGATTAAGCTCAGGATGCTGAGGGGAGGTTGGATGAGTGTCTGATAGACTGCTCTCCTCCTCCAGGGGGAGGGTTGTGATTTCTCCTGGGGTTGATATTAAGCTCAGGTTGCTAAGGGGAGGTTGGATGAGCATCTGATAGACTGTTCTCCTCCTCCAGGAGGAGGGTTGTGGTTTCCCTGGGATTGGGATCAAGCTGATGTCGTTGAGGAGAGGTTGGATAAGCATCTTATGGACTGCTCTCCTCCTCCAGGGGGAGGATTGTGGTTTCTCTGGCTATCAGTGACACCCAGTGGAGGCTGGGTATGCATCATCCAGGGCCACTGTTTATTTATTTCAAGATTTGCACATTCCCTTTAGCAAAATTTATTTTATAAAGGTTGAGCATCAACAAAGTGTGAACAATTGAAAGTAAGAAAACAAAGGATGGTGGAGCCCTAGTGTAAGCAAATTACATGGGCAAAACATTACTAACAGAGAAGAAAAAATTACTCACCTTAGTAATGTTGTTTCTTCTAATGGAGTCTTGCTATATTATGACATATGCGGTGAGTCCCAACCTTCGAACTGCTCCGGAGGCGAAAGAGTTAACATTCCATGCCAGGCATGGAACTTTGAGCTCGAGCTCAGTTGAAAACTCTATCTGTTGTTCTTCAAACTCAAACTGTTAGATCTTTACGAGCAAAACTCAGTAAGACTCTGTGTGGAAGCTGTAAACCTACACTAGCCAACTGGCTACTAATTATATAAACACATTTTTTGGTGCCAAAACAAAGACTCAAGTCAGGAGACCCAAAATATGACAAACACAACACAGATCACCCCAAAAAGGAAGGGTGAAAACAAAGTGGGCAACTAAAAAGTGCCAACACTGCCCTGCCCACCCACATCCCCAAAAGTAAGGTTCTGAGAGGGGCAGGTGGGGAGAAGGTCATAATATAGCAAGACTCAATTAGAAGAAACAACATTACTAAGGTGAGTAATTTTTTCTTCAAACAACATGAAGTCTTGCTATATTATGACATATGCAGACTACACAGCAGTACCTCCATGGAAGAGGGACAGAACCTACTTAGAAATAGGCTCTGAAGCACAGCTGTGCCAAATCGAGCATCACTCCTAGCCTGGATGTCCAGGGAGTAATGCTTGGTAAAAGTGTGAACTGTTTTCCAGGTAGCTGCTTGACATATCTCTAGGATAGGGATGTCCCTAGCAGCAGCCAGAGATGCAGCTGTACCTCTGGTAGAGTGAGCCCTCAGGCCTGAGGGAGGAACTTTACCCAGTTTTTCATAGCAGAATTGGATACAAGAGATGATCCATCTGGCAATGGATCTTTTAGTGGCAGGTTTCCCTTTGCCAACCTCACCATGAGTGAGGAACAGTTGGAGGGAGTCAAACCTGTGACCCTTGGTACGATCTATGTAGTAGCTAAGAGATCTTTTGACATCTAAACTGTGCAACCTCCTCTCACCAGAGGAGGAATGGTCAGTGAAGTACACAGGGAGAGACATGGATTGATTAAGGTGGAAGTCTGAGACCACCTTAGGCAAGAACTTTCTGTTAGTCCTGAGGACTACCTTATCTCTGTGAAAAGAGATAAAATCAGGCTCCACTGACAATGCTTGTAACTCACTTATGCGCCTGGCAGAAGTGATGGCTACCAAAAACACAGTTTTCAAAGTCAAGTACTTAAGCTCTGCTGAAGACAAGGGCTCAAAAGGGGGTTGCATAAGCTGGGCAATGCAAATATTAAGATCCCAGGCAGGGGCAGGATCCCTGAATGGGGGGTTGGTGTGAAGCAACCCTTTGAAAAACTTGGAGAAAACAGGATGGGCTGAAAGAGAAGAGGGCTTACCTGCTGATAAGAAAGCAGACACGGCTGCCAGGTGCACCTTTAGGGTAGGTGGTCTCAGCCCCAAAGTATTTAGATGGACCATATAGTCCAGGACCATGGGTAAACCAGCAGATTCTGGGGGAATATGCTTTGCAGAGCACCATATGGAAAATCTCTTCCATTTGGAATTATAAGTAACCCTGGTGGAAGGCTTCCTCGAAGCCTTCAGGATATCCAAAACACCTTGAGAGAGGTGTAGGTCAGCAAACTCTAACTATTCAAGAGCCAGGCCTTGAGGTTGAGAGATTTGAGGTTCTGGTCCAAACTCTCCCTGAGCACAGGATAACAGATTGTGATTCCTGGGAAGACACAGGAAGATGGACTGCTAAGGACATAAGGGTGGGTACCAGGGCTGTCTGGCCTAGTCTGGAGCAATCAGGATCATCTTGCAAGGTTGAGATCTGATTTTGACTAGCACTTTGAACAGGAGAGGGAAGGGGGGAAGGCATAGAGAAACTTCCCTTCCCAACTGAGAAGGAAGGCATCAAGGGACTGAGCCCAACACTGGGGGCCTGCAACAAAAAAGGAAGTTGGTGATTGTCTGGGGTTGCAAAAAGATCTGTCTGGGGTGTACCCCATCTGGCAAATACCACCTCCAGTACCAGGGGATCCAGAGCCCATTCGTGGTGGCCCTGGGAAAACCTGCTGAGAGCATCTGCCAGGATATTGTCCTTGCCTGGGAGGTGAACTGCTACAAGGGAGGTTTTCAAGGAGTAAGCCAGAGACCACAACTTCATTGCTTCGGCGCACAAGGCCATAGACCAAGTGCCCCCTTGCTTGTTGATGTACCACATTGTGGTGGTATTGTCTGTTCTGACCTGAATAACTTTGTTCTGAACAGATTTGGAAAAAACTTGAAGTGCTAGAAAAACTGCTCTGAGTCCCAACAGATTGATGTGGAGCAGAGATTCCTGAGGGGACCACAATCCCTGGGTAGTGAGGTCACCCATGTGAGCTCCCCGCCCCAAGAGGGATGCATCTGTAGTAAGGATTAAGGAGTGAGACTGAGGGGTGAAGGGGAACCCCTGTCTCAAATTGCCCTGGTCCTGCCACCACTGAAGGGCCTGGATCAGGGTTCGAGTTACTGGAATTAATTTGGTTAGAGGGTCCCTCCTTTGAGACCAAAAGGCTCTCAAATGGAATTGGATGTCCCTCATCTGAAATCTGGCTCCCTGCACTACTGCTGTCGAAGCAGCCATGTGCCCCAGGAGCTGGAGAAAGTGCCTTGCTGGTCAAGAGACCAGCAGGGTGAAGGAGGAAGCCAGAGAAATCAGGGTCCTTGCTCTTTCCAGAGGAAGGAAGGCTCTGGCTTCTTTTGTGTTCAGTTCTGCACCTATGAAGGTGAGAAGCTGGACAGGTTCTAGACTGACTTTGGAAGACTGAGAAGGAAACCTAGAGAAGTTAGCAGTTGCTGAGTTACTTGAAGATGTAACCTGACTTGGTCTGGAGACTGGCCTACGATGAGCCAGTCGTCCAGGTAAGGAAAGATGGCAGTTTTTTGCCTTCTTAAATGGGCAACTGCTACTGCCAGGCATTTTGTGAATACCCTTGGGGCAGATGTAAGGCCGAAGGGCATTGCTCTGAACTGGTAATGGCCTGAGGGCAGTTCAAATCTGAGGTACTTTCGATGGGAGCTTCTGATGAGAACATGAAAATAGGCATCCTTGAGGTCCAGGGACACTAGCCAGTCCCCTGGCCTTAAAGAGGGTAAAATAATTCCCAGAGTCACCATTTTGAATTTTGGTTTTAAAAGGTGCTTGTTTAGATACCTGAGATCCAGGATGGGCCGCCATTCTCCTGTCTTTTTTGGGGTAAGGAAGTACATGGAGTACAACCCTTTGCCCTGGTGTAGGGGTGGAACCCTTTCCACAGCTCTGAGAGCCAGGAGGGTAGAGACTTCTGCTTCTAGGCAAGAGCCTCTGAAGGATTTGCAGGTGGAAAGGATCTGGTTCTCATCTTTGGAAATTTTTTGAAGCTGAGAACCAGTCCCTGGCTTACTAATTCCAGGACCCACCTGTCTGATGTTAGACTCCCACTCCTGGACAAAGTAAGCCAGTCTGCTCCCTACAGGTAGTGGAGAATCGGCCCTGGGCACCCCATCAGTGTGCCTGTTTGGCAGGGGCTTTAGGCTGAGGGGTGGAAGCAGGTCTGCTTACACCCCGTCTGCCTCTCCCTCTAAAGAACCCCTCTGTGCATAGGCTGAAGAGGAGGCCTGGGCTTGGTAAAAATGCCTATGAAAAGGCCTGCCCCTGCCCCTGGGAGGCTGCCTTTGGGGAGTGACCTGCCTTTCCTTGGCCTGTGCACTCCTATAGGTGGTCCTATATTCATCCATTTTCTTCATGTAATTCTCTGTTTGCTCCCCAAACAGAAAGTTGCCCACAACAGGGAAATCTATGGCCTTAGTCTGGGTATCCTGTGACAGGCTAGTACATCTGAGCCAAGCCATTCTACAGAGAGCCACAGATGTAGCCATGACTCTAGATGATACATCATTAGAGTCCACTGCAGCATGGAATTGCACCTTAGATGCCTCAATACCATCAGCGGCCACCTGCTCCAGCTCCTTTGCCAGCTGGCCAGGGACCTGCTTTGCTAGAGCCAAAACAGTATCCCATCTGGATTTTTGGTCTCTAGCCACATAAGCCACATAATTTGCCTGTCTGAGTCCCAAGGATGCTGCCATGTACTGTTTCTTTACCATGGCATCTATCTTTCTGGAGTCCTTGTCAGGGGGGTGAGAGGCTAAGGGAATATTTGCCTTGTCACAGGCTGCAGCCTGCACAACCCCCACATGGCTGCATTGCTGTGTAAGGAACTCCGTATCAGAGCCTGATAATGCATACCTTTTGTCTATTCTTTTATCAACAGGAGATATAGTGTGAGGAGCTTTTAAAATTTTTACTGTCTGCTTCCAAAAAGATTTATGCAGAGGAATAGACAGTCTCCTAGACTCTGGGATATCCATCATTTCTAGATAATCAGGCTCTTCTTGATCATCCACAGCTTCCTCCATAGGGAGCTGGAGGGTTTCAGCTACTTTTTTATAAAACATAAAATGAGAAGGGGACTCAGAAAGCCTAGGGGGAGACACTCCTGAAGGTCTGTCTGGAGAGATGTCCGGTTCATTGGGCACATCCAGACTTTCAAAACCACATTCACTCTCCTCATACTCCTCTTCCCCCTCCTCTGGTTCATAAAATTCCTCTAAATCATACTCTTGAACCAGTGGAACCGACCGAACTGAACGCTTACCTGATGGTGTCGGTTCGGTCGGAACCGGGGAGAGTGACTGAACAATTTTTATTGCTTCAGCTATTTCTTCAGCGGTTGGAGAGGGAAGTTTTGGCTCCACACCAGCTGATTTTCTAGTTCTCTTTGCTGGAACCGACTCCTCAGAGTCGGCTCTCCTTTTGCCCGAGGAAGTATCGCCCTGGTCAGAGGGCACTCCCTCCGGTTCAGTTTCAACCGAACCGGGCTGGCCATCCGGTTCAGCAGACTTTTTGGCCTCCCTTTCCCTGAGCCTACCAACTCTTTTATCCAGGGTAGCTGCAGAAAACTCTTACAAATCTGGCAGTCTGCATTGAGGTGGTCAAACCCCAGACAATAAACACATGTGGTGTGGGGGTCAGCCTTGGCAAAGGCTTCCCCACAGACAACACAGTGTTGAAACCCAGTGGGCCTGGTTTTTCTTTTGGGTTTCTCAGACATAGTGCCAGCCTAACCAAAAACTTGCCCGTTTATGGCAATCCACCAAGCAAGACTCCCTTATCGGTTCCCAACCGTGTCACGGGTCATGGAAAAAACCGTAATGAAATCCGTTCTTTTTAGAACCGATAAGAACGGGAACCACACTTCTAAAAGCTAGTAATGTAATAGAAATAATTTGATCGGTTCGAACCGAACCGATGAAACCGTTAACAAGTTCCACACAGAAAGTAAATGTAAAACCTATCTAGTACTTACAAATACCACAGATAGAGCTTGAACTGACCGGTTGCGGTTTAATTTCAGTTAAGAAACCGAAAACTTTATACTTTAACCGACAAAAAATGAACCGAGCAGAAGGAGAAATCTCCGGAGCGACTGTTCAGTGAGGCTGAGTAAAGAATCTGACAGTTTGAGTTTGAAGAACAACAGACAGAGCTTTCAACCGAGCTCGAGCTCAAAGTTCCATGCCTGGCATGGAATGTTAACTCTTTCACCTCTGGAGCAGTTTGAAGGTTGGGACTCACTGCATATGTCATAATATAGCAAGACTTTATGTTGTTTGAAATAAGCTATCTGGTAAGTGCAAAGAAACATCACAAGGACAAATATCAGGTACACAGGTATAATTTACAACAGCCAAAGGCTAGGCACAAAAGTATCATCTTCATCAGCTAGGGAGCTAGAACCATCTACATAGTGGAACTGATGTAGAGAGTTGGGGATGTGAGATCTGGGATGTGGGCAGTGGCCCTGTGGGGGCTTTGTTAAAAAGGGTGTAGAAAGGCCGGCTATGTGGTGCCGAGCAAAGGGGTTCGCTCAGCACGCTGACGACCCGGGTTCATGCCCTGAGCCTGGGTGCCAGGAGTAGAGGCTGGCAGATAGAGGATTACAAACGTCCATTGGACACTTCCCTCCCAGTGGGGTGGGCTCTGCCTAGGTCCCTCTGGGTGGATTAGGTGCATGCTTAGAGACGTGTGGCCTTGACTTGCCTCCTGCACACCCTGCCCGAGGTCGGCCTCCACCATAGGCTGAGAACGTGGTGTAAGGGGGTGGAGAAAATGGAAAAAAGTGATGCACCGGGTGCTCGGATGATGGCTGTCTGCACCCTTGCTGCTGGAACCCTTGATCACCATCCCAGCAACACTCAGAGGCCAAAGGTAAGCAGGCCAGAAGGCTAATTCCCTCTGCAGGAAGGGGACCCACCCAACGATAGGGATATGTTGGGTTACCTCAGGGCAAGCTGCAATGTGGTCGGTGGGGTTGGGGGTTGCCCGGGATGAGTCAGTCCTTGGCAGCCCAAAGGAGTTAGTGGTCAGTGCAGGGGGGAGATGCAAAAAGAAATAACACATACACAAAAAAGTGTGGAAGATGACTTGATCCACGTCGGTTAACCAAGCGATTGTGTCTTAAGACTTGCAGGGCTGAGAATGCAATTATTGTCTACTTTTTTTCACTCTATTTCCTTCAGTCACCATCAGTTGGAGTCCCATTGGTTTACTCGCACCTGGCCTGAGACCCTCCCATCCTGTGGTCCTTTCCTCTGTCCCACCCACAACTCACCTGCAGTTTACCACAGGATTTCAAGTCCCTGCATCTGCATGCCTGGCTCCTAAGGACTTAATTTCCTCCCATTTCGAGGTCTCCCCAAGGGTCATAGAAGTCCTAGTCATGGCTCAGAAACCTTCCACAAGAGCTACCTAAGTCATGAAATGGAAGTGTTTCTGTCTCTGGGTTTCTGTGTGTGGTCTGAACCCTTTCTTGTGCCCCATAAATTCAATCTTGGAGTACCTGCTTGGACTCTGGTTTCCACTACTCCTCCTTCAAGGTGCACCTCTCCGCTATCTCTGCTTTCCATGCACCCGTGGAGGGCAAAAGTGTAGCTCAGCTGGACTTGCCCCTTACTTTCCTGTGGGGCATGCTTCACCTCAAGCCTTCCATTAAGGACCTGATTCTCCCATAGGACCTTTTGATTTTGCTAGAAAAGCTCACCCTGCCTCCTTTTGAACCTGCCGCAGATTGCGAGCTTCGCTTTCTGTCATGAAAAGCATTATTTTTGTTGCAGTTAATTCTGCTAAGAGGACTTCCGAGCTTCAGGCTCTGATGTGTAAAGAGCCCTATTTAGTTTTCCATAGGGACAGGGTGTCTTTATGAACTAATCCTACATTTTCTTCCAAGGTTGTGTTTGAATTTACCCTCAATCAGCACATCAGCCTACTGGTCTACTCCCCAGAGTACACAAATCAAGGCAAAGCCCTTCTTCATGCCCTCGCTATGCACATTATTCTCTAATACTACATGGGCTGTACCAAAGATCTCAGAAAATCTGATCACCATTTTGTGTCCTTTGCCCCAAGGTTGTTAGGCTCACCAGTGGCTAAGCAAACTCTTTCTAACTGGCCTGTAAATTGCATTGATTTTTGTTACAAGTACAATACGCCCTCACCGACAGCAAGGTGAAAGTGAAAGCAGACATTCATGGGTCGGGAGCGGGCATGTGTCCATCCCATGCTGACATCATTGCACATCTGTGCCTCCAGAGGGCAACTCCAAAAAACTGGAAACACTGCCTTGACTGGAAGGGAGATGTCTTCTCGGTCACCATGTCCAACACCAGATCCTGCCTCCTGGCTTCCGTGTCATCTCCGACCTTCACTTCCACCTGCCAGGTCACTAGATTAAATGTACTGGAGTGCTGTGGAACAGGAGGCAGCCCCACCCTGGGGGGGCCATGACTTGGGACAAACTGTGGGTGAGTTGTGGGTGGGACAGAGGAACAGTACAGTACAGCACAGTATAGGAGGGTCTCAAGCCAGGTGGGAATGGGAGGAAGTCAATCAATGGGACTCCAGCTGATGGCTACCGAAGGAAACAGAGTGAAAAAAGTCTGAAAATAGAGGACATATTTAATTATATATTAACCTTGGAAAGTTGTCATTCGAAGTACTCCACAAAAGTGCTATGAACTTCATATGTTTGACAGTCTGAATAATCCTGACCATCCTGGTGAATGAAACCAACTGAGGTGTGCTTCACTATACAATCTGTGTCTGAGCATCCTTTTGCAACCACACCCTCCACATATGGTGTTAGAATTGGGATTTGCTAGTCATGTTCTGTCAGGGGGAACTGACTGGCAGGTATTAGTTGTGATATCAAGGAAAGCAGAAGATACATGCAGCATGGCACAGGCACTGGCAGAATGAAGGACACCTTCTACAGATGTCAGAGTATGGACAAGCGCCATGGCAGAAAAGATGGGTGCAGCACTATTGCCTGGTTTGGAGTCTGTGGTGACAATAAAGTTGAAGCCTGAGCCAGTACTGGCTACTGCTGGAGTGGATGACACCAGAGAAGAGATAGAAGAAGGACCACCTAAAGACCTTTCAGAATTTCTGAGGTGGCTGGTAATTACACACATGGAACTGAATAAGAAAGACAGAAAGATGAGGCATGGTGGGTTGATACCCTCAGGACCTTGTAGAAGGAAGGTGCAATGTCAAGTCAGAGAGGGTCTGACACTGCCAGTCTCAAAGACATTAAATTGACTAAACTGGATGCCGGATATGACATTGAGGCATACTTAACCATCGAGAGGGTGGTTCAAGTCTATAGCTAGCCCAGAGATCAGTGGATGATCCGATTAGCACCATATCGCTCAGATCAAGTACAGCTGGCTTACAGCTTCATGGAAGCTAGAGATACATGAACTACAATCTACTGAAGAGGGAGATTCAAAGATAGAATATTAATGAAGAGACTTATAGGCAGTGATTCTGGAACCTGTGATGCCTGCCAGTAGGCACACCTTGAGAGACCTACACATGTCTAAAAGTCCTGCTAGCAGAATGGATCCAACCAGAGGGAAGACTGTCCAAAAGGTGTTGAAAATACTGGCAGTTGAGCAGTTTGTCAACATGTTACCTATGGAAATGCAGTTTTGGGTGTCAGAAAATTGTCTAGAAGTGGGGTGAAGGTGATTGTATTGGTGGATGATTTCCAGATGGTCTGGTCTAATGTCTGCCAGAAAGGACCATCCAGAGGCACTGGTATGGTAAGACCACCCCATCTTGTAGACTTTTGTCTTCCTTTTAACCTTGATTTTAAGTCTAATAATGGAGTATGGCGCAGTCCTACAGAACTAATTTGCTACAACTATCGGGTGGGACACACTGCCAGAAAATGCCCTACAGAAAGAAGGAAGAAATTTGACCACTCTCATTTGGCCTTAGCAAACTGGGTGGTAGTACATCATGTAGGCAGAAACTGTGAAACATCAAGTAGAGAGCTTGATTGACTTTGGTAGCCAGCAGACACTGATACAGGCAGATATAATACCAGTAACTATTCGAGAGGTTACAGCACTGGGGTGACGTGCATGGAGACACCAAGTACTAACCCACCACCCAGGTGTCATGGAAGGTAAATGGGGCAGTCATCCATTAACTTTGGGGGGTGGTATGAACACTTCCCATACCTATTGTCCTGGGGAATGACTTTCCAGGGTTTTAAGCCCTTATTGCAAATTTAACAAGTTCATTTGTAGCAGTGGTCACAGAGCACAGGCCCGTAAAGAGCCTACCTTGGCTGACATTTTCCTTTTTGATGAAAAGAGGTCTTTCATTTACCAAGGAAAGTCCCATCAGTCCAAAGAAAATTAAATGAGGAACAAGAAGCAATGGACCCAGACCCATAACATGAATGATTGTGTGGATACAATGAACCCAGACCCATAACAAGACTGATTGTGTGGATACAATGGACCCAGACCCATAACAAGACTGAGTGTGTGGATACAATGGACCCAGACCCATAATAAGACTGAGTGTGTGGATACAATGTGACCCAGACCCATAACAAGACTGATTGTGTGAATTCAATGTGACTCATACCCATAACAAGACTAATTGTGTGGCTACAATAGTACCCAGACCCATAACAAGACTGATTGTGTGGATACAATGAACCCAGACCCATAACAAGACTAAGTGTGTGGATACAATGCGGCCCAGACCCATAACAAAACTGAGTGTGTGTATACAGACATTGTAATAGTTAGTGTTGATATGCATGATGAACAGGTTGAAGATGTCACTCTTACAGCTGCTATTAATGAAGTAGGGGTTAAATGGGAGAAAGGGAAGCCCTCTTATAGTATTATTGAAGGACTGCTATATCATGTCTGTTTGCACACCCCACATGGCCTGCAGGGTAGAACAACTAAAGGTTCCTATCAAACATAGCGCTAACTTACTGTACTTGGTGCATGACTTGCCATTGGCAAGGAACACAGGAAGGGAACATGCCTTAGCCTGACTGTGCAGTGGTTTTACTGGCCTGTAATACATGAGCTGGTGGCTTTCTATTGCCAAGACTGTGGGGGAATGTCAGGAGGTGGTTGATGTGAGTAAAAGGAAAAGGTGTCCCTGATGCCCTTACCTGTGGTAACAACCCTTTTTGAAAAGATTGTTATGGATGTGGCAGGTTCCCTAGATAAAAGCACGAAAGGGAACAGGCTTGTTCTGGTAATACATGATTATGCCACAAGGTACCTTGAAGTCGTACTTCTGTGAACTGTGACATCCCCAAAAGTTGATAAGGAATTTGCTCAAATGTTCATTTGGGTGGGGATACCTCAGGAAATTTTAACTGATCAGGGGAGCAACTTTAATGCTGTGCAGCTGAAAGAGCTGCATCAGTTGCTGGGGATAGTTGTAGTATGCACCTTTCTATACCACCCTCAAACAGGTGTCCTGGTGGAGCAGTCTAATAAAACTCTAAAGAAAATGCTCCAGACATTTTTGAGTGAGGAGGACAATAACAGGGACCAGTAGCTACCTTACCTACTGTTTGCCTATAGAGAAGTACCACAGGTCTCTACAGGTTTCTCTCCTTTCTAGCTTCTATATGGCAGCTATCCAAGGGGTCCACTTGATGTTGTAAAGGAAAGCTGGGAACACCATACAGACATTGGGTTAGAAATAGGTGCATACATGGTAAATGTAAGGAAAAGACTTCTGAAGTATATTGTAGTAGCCCGTAAGCAAATGTTACAGTCTTAGGTAATACAGAACATCCATTATGATAAAGTAACTGGGGAAAAGGTGTTTAAAGAGGGGGAACATGTTTTGTTGTTGTTATCATCTTATGAAAAGAAGCTTCATATGAAATGGCAAGGCCCTTACAAGGTATTAAAACAAACAGGATCTCTAACCTATGAGGTCAAGCCACCTGATAAACAAGCTGAGTCTATCATGTTAGCCTTTCAAAAAGGGTGTTCAGGGTGGAGGAGAAAACCAACCTCTCTCTCTTTCTCTCTCATGGTTTTGCTTGCATGTGGAGATGGTGAGTTACAGGTAGCAAAAGATTGGAAAAGGGAGGCATGTCAGATGCAGTACAAATAACTCCTTCTCTAACAGTCCTCCAGTTAGTAGAAATAGAGTATTTCTCCATGAATATGGATGAGCACTCATAGTAAAACCTGGGACAGCAAAGGGTGTTGAGCATAACATCCATATAAATAGTACACACATATGACAGATGCCATACAGGTTACCTGAAAAGATGAGGGAAAAGGTAATTAAAGAGATCTGAAAAATAGTGGAAATGGACATCACAGAATTATTCAAAAGTGTTAGTCTTCCACAGTTGTGGCAGTAGGGGGAAAATGAAGGTGGGATCAGGGTATATCTTGACTTTCAAAAGGTGAATGAGGTATCTATCTTTGATAGATACCCCATAGGCAGTAAAGGAAAATAGGTTGGCCTATAGAAAATTCAGGAAGCCCAAGAGAGAGGTGGATAGGGAAAATTACCTAAGGTTGGCTAGTGAGGCAAGTAAGAAAGTCAGGTGAGCAAAAGCACAGCAGGAGCTGCAGATAGCTGAAGGAATTAAGAAGGAGTAGAAGGCTTTCTTTTGTTATATAAGTGAGAAAAGGGACAAGAAGGAAGGGACTGTTATGCATAAGAAAAGGGTGGAGTGGATGGAGGGTAATGGGGGGAAAAGCAGAGATACCAAATGAATACTTCTGTTCTGTCTTCACCAGGGAGAAGGATGGACCAGTGCCTTCAGGAGGGAAGCGGGGGGAGGGGAACACAGATGTAGTGATAGAGGAGGATAGAGTGAGGGAAGGGCTGCTGACATTGAAGGTGCACAAATCACCTGGCCCGGATGGAGTACATCCAAGGGTACTAAAGGAACTGGCTGAGGAGCTGGCAGCAGGGCCGCTGGCAGACCTATTTAATAGCTCTCTAGAGACAGGCATAGTACTGCAGGACTGGGGAACAGCACATGTAGTGCTGCTCCACAAATGTGGTCCTAAGGTTGACCTAGGGAATTACAGACCAGTAAGTCTGACTTCCATTGTGGGCAAGCTCATGGACACCATACTAAAGGAAAGGTTGGTGGAATACCTAGAGGAGCATGGTCTCTAGGATGTGAGGCAGCATGGGTTCATGGGGGGGGAGATTGTGTCAAACAAATCTGATTTACTTCTTTAACTGTGTCATGAAGACAGTAGACAGGGGCCAAGTGGTAGACATCCTCTATCTTGATTTCAGCAAGGCCTTTAACTCTGTGCCCCACAAAAAGTTGATCAGGAAGTTGGTGGATCTCAGGTTTGAGGAAAAGATGGCTAGATAGGTGGAAAACTGGCTGAAGGGCAGAACCCAGAGGGTGGTTGTGGGGGAGAGTTATCTGGCATGACAGGTAACCAATGGGGTACCACAGGGCTTGGTGCTGGGGCCAGTGTTGTTAATGTCTTCATCAGTGACATTGGAGATGGCATTAGGGGCCAAATGTGCCTATTCACAGATGACACCAAGCTCTGTGGGAGAGTGGACACTGCTGAAGGGATACAGGCCCTACAGGAAGATCTGGAAAAGCTAGGGAGGTGGTCCAGGATCTAGCAGCTTGGCTTCAATGCCAAGAAATGCAAAGATCTGTCTTTGAGGGTGGAGCTCTAGCAGTCTGATGCAGGGGACCACCCCTGACATCGGCTCCACCCAACGTCAGATGTGGTATAAAGGGGGCGGTCCCCTGGCACCATCCCAGTTCTTTTTCCGCCGTCAACCCACGTAGTTCGGCTCCACGGACGCCTCTCTTAGCAGTCGACAGCCTTCGAATGTTAGAATTCGTTGTTATCACTTTAGATATTGTGCTCCCAGGTCGCTCCTGTAAAAAAGCTTCCAGCTTAGTGTGCTATACCTGGTTATTCAACTAAATAAAAAAAAAAAAAAATGATCTTCAGTCAATCACTTTGTTTATGTCATCACCCTCACCATCATGGCGAAAGTCAAAGTGTGCCTGCGGGAAGCAGATCCAGGCCAAAGACGGCCACGTGGCCTGCCTCCTCTGCCTAGGCCCAGAACACCAACCCGACGCCTGCACACATTGCCAGAAATTTAACCAAAAGACTCATGCCAGAAGGGCCCATGCTCTCAAGACATTCCTCCTGAAGAAGAAACTAGCGGCCATGCAGCGAGGTTCAGGCAGCTCATCCTCTCCTGCCAGGGTTCCCCACCCAAGGCCAGATCTTCGGAGGGAAGCATCACCACAAGGATAAGGATCAGGCCAGGTCTGAATCCCACCCCAGGTCACCAGCAAAGCAGACTCCGTCTGCATCTTCCTCTGGTAAGAGATCTGGTTCGGTTCCAGCCCAGTCATCCGAACCCTCCCATTGGACTGAGTGCGCTCCTGCCTCTTCCCAGGGCAAACACCAGGAGTCGGCCTTGTCAGGACACCATTGTTACCTGGCTCATCGACCTCTCAAATCCTCAGGGTCAACACAGGAAAGCCTGCCCTGGGCCTCGGACAGGCCCAGCTCTTCGGAGAAGCAAAAAGGGGCAGAAGAACCCATCGGTAGGCAGGAGGTCATCCGGGCTCGGACGCCTCCCCCTCAGGCTAAGGTGCGCCCTTCCTCAGACAAATGCAAACCTAGCCAGTCACCTACCCTGTCATCTTGCTCCCCGATGCCAGACATGGGGCAATCGCCGAATGAGGTCCAGCCATCCACCCCTCTTCCGAGGGACCAGACCCCTGATAAGGCCACACCGGGTGCCCCCTGGATGAGAGCGATACCGGGTGCCAGCCTTCTGACGCCGGGGTCCCAGACCCAACACCCGTTGGGCCAGAACTCCAGATGCCTGCTCTGAAGGATCCAGCTCCCAGTCCCTCAAACCCAACGCTGGCCCCTGCGGTTGTCCCAGTTTCAGAAATTGGTAACTTGTTCACCACTTGGTGGAATACTGTGAAAGGGGACCTTCTATACTGACCCCCAGACACGGTCCCTCCAACACCACCAATGGGTCCCCCACCCCCCCAAAGCCTCAGGGGAATCAGGGTGAGCACCCAAGTACACATCCCAAGGGGAAGAGGAGGAAGCAACCTATATCTCCATCCCCTTCCTCTCCTGCTACGTCCTGCTCCAATAAAGAGGACGAGAATTTTGATTTTGCAGACAGGGAATTACTTCTCTTCTCCCTGGAACCTAAGGACTTTCCTAGGTCCCCTTCAGAAGATCCCTCCTTCTTGGATATTATGCGGCATATTCAGTCCATATATGAGTGGGACACAGAGGACCTGGACCCAGAGCGTAAATGCCTGGCCAAGTTTCTAGGGGAGAAGGAACCCAAACCCTTGGTGATCCGACCATTTGTGGAACCATCCCAAGATGTCACACGCCTAACTTGGAAGACTCCATCTTCCATTCTGGCAGTCCCTAGGAAAGTGGACAGACTCTACAAGCCCCCTACATCTGATCCTTTCCCAGCAGAACAGCCTAAGACCAATTCGCTGGTCCTCACAGCTGCTCATGGCAGGGGATCTCAACCCAAACATTTGCGTTCCCAACCTCCCGGCCCCATCTCTAAGAAGTTTGATTCTTGGGGTTGCAAGGTCTTCTGCTTGGCAACCAGGGCCATCAGGTCATTGAACTTTATGGCTCATATGATCATGTATCAACAGTCACTGTGGAGTAAGACTATAGACCTCGTGGAAGCTCTGCCTGAGTCCGAATCCAAACAAGAGATCCTAGCATGTGCCCAGTCGGGTCTGGATGTGGACAAGCACGCTCTCAGGTGATTCTATGATGCCGTAGACATGGCCTCCAGGGCAGCCACCTCTGGAATTTGTAAGAGACGGCAGTCTTGGCTCCGGATCACAGGATTCCAACCAGACTTACAGGAGTCCATCCTGGATTCCCCTTTCAGGGTCCGGTTTTGTTCAGCCCCGAAGTCGAACTAATAGTGAAACAACTGCAGGAATCAGGGAGAGCAGTGGCTGATGTCCACCACATGTACAGAACTCAGCTTCAAAAACCCCACTGGCACCCTTTTCATAGGGGTCAAGGGCAAGTGCAGGGGAGTAAGCAGTCTCATGGCAAGGGATTCAAGAGGTGCAGGCACCCTGCCCCCAAGGTTCCCAGGGCCCCAAGCAGCACAAAACTCCTAGGGCCCAGGCCCCCACTTCTCCCTCAGCCTGACTCCCTCTGCTACCCTCCTCCCCAAGTGGACAGGCAGAGCGAGAAGGTAGGAGGGCGGTTTGCGCTTTACCTGCTCGAATGGTCCAGTATCACTGCAGACCAATGGGTTCTGGATACCATTCAGAAAAGGTACACGATAGAGTTCACCTCTATCCCGCCGGACAACCCACCCACCCCATGTCCCACTGTCCACCAGATCACAGCCTTCTCCTAGAAGCAGAGATCCAACAGCTCCTAGAGAAAGGAGCCATTCAAAGAGTCCCACCGGCCCAGAAAGGAAAAGGTTATTACTCCTGTTTCTTCATCATCTCGAAGAAAACAGGAGACCTTCGTCCCATTCTAGACCTGAGCCAGCTCAACCTCTCAGTGAAGTACCAGAGGTTTTGAATGGTCACCCTGGCAAGCCTCTTCCCTCTGCTTCAGCAAGGGGGCTGGCTGTGCTCCCTAGATATTCAGGATGCCTACATGCATATCAAGGTCCTGAAGTCCCACAGAAAGTTTCTTTGATTTTGCTTCAGGGATGAGCACTACCAATTCAGGATTCTACCTTTTGGCCTTTTCTCAGCCCCCAGGGTCTTCACCAAATGCCTAGTGGTGGTAGCAGCGGATCTCCACGGGAGACACCTCTTCATCTACCCCTACCTGGATGATTGGCTCCTCTCTGCTCAGCTAGAGGAGGAGCTCCTAATTGCTCTAAGAGAGATGCAGGTTTTGTTTTCTTCCCTGGGCATTACGGTAAATTGGCTGAAGTCACACCCCTGGCCAACGCAATGGCTGCAATTCATCGGAGCTATCCTGGAAACCAGACAGGGTAGAGCTTTTCTGTTTCTGGACAGGGCAGACCGCCTTCGGGGTTTGGCCAGCAGGCTTCAAAGAACTCCCTTCTCACCTGCCTGGGTGGTCCTGCAGCTGTTGGAACACATGGCGGCGGCCATTACCACAGTACCCTTAGCCAGACTCCATATGAGGACTCTTCAATGGCACCTCAGGGTTCAGTGGGACCAATCGATGGATGATCTGGATCTCCGAATCTGGATCTCTTGAGCAGTTCATCATTCTCTGGAATGGTGGTCTCTGCCAGAACAGTCTAGAGGGAGAAGTTCCTTTCCGGAGACCCCAACCTCTTCAGACTTTAACCACAGATGCCTCTCTGTCAGGTTGGGGGGCTCATTTAGGGGATCACAGGACCCAGGGGTCTTGGTCTATCACAGAGAGCTCTCTACATATCAATGTTCTGGAAATGAGAGCAGTGTTGAATGCGCTAACTGCATTCAGAGACCAGCTTTCACCGGGTCCTCTTCTGGTGCAGACAGACAATACACCAGTAGTCTTCTACATCAACAAACAAGGGGAACTCATTCGTACCCCCTTTGCAGGGAGGCCATGAGAGTATGGGACTGGGCAGAAGAACACCGATTTGACCTCATCGCAGTTCATCTGCCCGGTATCCAGAACATTCTCGCTGACAGTCTTAGTCGCTCCACCTCTTAGAACCATGAGTGGGAACTGCTCCAAGATGTCACAGATGACCTTTTCACCCTTGGGGCCATCCAGAGTTGCACCTCTTTGCGTCCCCCGTGCAACACCAAACTGCACAATTTTTGCTCGCTCGTTCCAGGGCCTGGTGTTTTCTGGCAAGATGCATTGTCCCTCTCTTGGACAGGGAAGTTCCTGTACATCTTCCCTCCTTTTCCCCTCATTCAGAGAGTACTGCTCAAATTGCAGTCAGAGGGAGCCAAAATGATTCTGGTGGCTCCTCTATGGCCTCGTCAGATCTGGTATCCATTGCTCCAGCAACTGTCTCTGGAACCTCCAGTTCAGTTGCCACTCTCCACCCCACTTGCTCTCACAAGAACAGGGGACTCTTGTCCATCCTGCTCTTCACTCTACTTATGGAAAGATGAAATGTACTTTGATATGTTTATAGTAGATAGAGCACTTAGATAAATAGGGACTTTCTTATAAGATAACTGAAAACTGCCATTTAGTGTAATTTTTGTATTGTTTATGATGCGTTTTATGTTATATGTTTAAGAGTAACTTAATTGCAATATAACAGGACTGTCTTGAGAACAGGATTGTATAATCCTAATGACTAGAATTCCTGTATAAAAATAAAGTTTTTATCTATCTCTCTCTTTTTTATCTAATCTCTTCACCTGCATGCTTGGCTCCTGCAGTCCTAGTGGAAGAAAGACTAGGAGTGTCAAGCAGGGTGGCTGAAATTCTGGTTGCAGTGAGGAAGCCTTCCACCAGAGCCACGTACGCTCTGAAATGGAAATGCTTTTGTCTGAGGGCTTCAGCCTGTGCCTTAAATGCCTTGGGTTGTCCAGCTGGGCATGTGCTAGAGTGTCTCCATCACCCTCTGGACTTAGGATTGAGTTACTCAACCATCAAGGTGCACATGTGTACGGTCTCCACATATCATGACCCAATAGGAGACAAAACTCTGGCACAGCTTAATGCCTGCAAAACCTTCCTTCAAGGGGTCTTACACATCAGGCCTGCCAAAAGGGACATCGTTCCTCCTTGAGGTCTTCTTTTTGTACTGGAGAAACTCACCCTTCCTCCCTTCAAACTGGCAACTTCTTGTGAACTGCGCTTCCTCTCATGGAAGACCCTCCTTTTGGTAGCCATTACCTCTGCTCGAAGGGTTTCTGAGATCCAGGCTCTGATGTGTAAAGAACCTTACATAGTCTTTCACAGGGACAGGGTGAATCTGTACTCGAACCCTAAGTTTATGCCGAAGGTAATGTCTGTACTGACCCTTAACCAGGACGTCAACCTTCCAGTATACTATCCGGAGTTTACTAACCAAGGTGAAGCACTGTTGCACACCTTGGATGTTCACCGTATTTTGAGGTATTACCTCCACAGGACTCACTCCTCTAGACAGTCGGACCAGTTGTTCGCCTCTTTCGCTAAGCGAATGCTGGCAGCTCCTGTTTCTAAGCAGACACTAGCCCATTGGCTAGTACAGTGTATCTTGTTCTGTTATCAGCACCACGACAGACCTCTTTCAGGTGCTATTAGGGACCATTCCACCAGAGCAGTGGCATCTTCCTTTGCAGCCCTTAAGAACGTCTCTTCAGCCAACATTTGTGCTGCTGCCATGTGGACTTCAGTTCACACCTTCATCAGGCACCACAGCCTGGAAATTGCATCCAGAAGGAGAGCATGTTTCGGACTAGCAGTCCTACAGGGCCTTCTCTCACAGATGCTTTTCTTGTTTTTCAGCATATTTCCCACCACCCTATCAGATCTGGACCTATACTTGGGTACTGCTTGGGACTCAGTCCTAATGGTATTACCTGCTGCAAGAGCTCCACCCTCAAAGACAGATAGTACAGTCTTGTAAGAACTTACCGTAACAGTAGATCTTTGAGAGGAGCTCTTGCAGCAGGTGGCTTTTCCACCCTCCGTCCCCCAGGATAGTTTTTGTTGGGTATCTTATCACCAGACCATGGTGGGGAATTTCTGCTCAGTTCTGCAAGTTGTTTCTAGCCAGGTCTCTGGTGGGAGAACTGAGGGCGCCAGGGGACCACCCTACATCTGGGGTGGTCTCTGCCCTCAGACTGCTAGCTACAGGTTTCCTGTGGGGTCCTAACACCTGACGGCTTCAATGGTATTATCTGCTGCAAGAGCTCCTCTCGAAGATCTACTGCTATGGTAAGTTCTTACGTAACTGTACTTTATGCATATTGAAGCCAAGAATCCTAGGACAGAGTACTATCTGAGTGGAGTCAGAGTATCTGCATCAGATGAAGATAAGAACCCTGGAGTGATCATCACTAGTGACCGGAAACACTCCATGCAGTGCAAGAAAGCAGCAGCAAAGGCAAACAAGATGCTGGGATGCATATCTAGAAGGATCAGTAGTAGGAGAGAGGAGGTTATAAGGCCCTTGTACAGGTCACAGGTAAGGCCACATCTAGAGTATGAAGTTCAGTAGTGGTGCCCACACCTCAAAAGGGACATTAACCTGCTGGAGAAGGTCCAGAGGAGGGCTACAAAGATGATAGCTGGTCAGCAGGTTAAGGCATATGAGGAGAGGTTGAGAGCACTGAACATGTACTCCTTGGAAGACAGGAGAGAGAGCAAGAGAGAGGGGGACACATGACTGGGACCTTCAAGTACTTGAAAGGGATAAATAAGGTTGATAAGAAGAGTCTCTTTAAGCTGAGTGGCAACCATAACACGAGTGAGCACAGTCTTAAGCTGGAGGGTGGGAGATTTAGGAGGGAGGTCAGGAAGCACTTCTTTTCAGAGAGGGTTGGAATGTGCTGCCAGAAGAGGTAATCTCATTAAATACAGTGGTCAACTTTAAGAGAGGCTGGGACAGGTATGGGGGAGGTAAGGGTCATGGGTAGAGAGGAGTGGAGTGAGGGGGCAGGGACAGTAGCTCAAGCCGTGGACCCTGCAACATGAGCAGACTTGATAGGCCAAATGGCCTTCTCCTGCTAGCTTCTTCATATGTTCAGCATTGATGACCTGATAGACTGGGATGTGCACAGTGCATTTCTGCATTGGAGTTGACTAAGGAATACTGGCAAATACCACTAGCCCCAGAGTCCAAAGATAAAACTGCTTTTGCCACCCCCATAATTTTTTTTCAAATTACAACTATATTTTTTGGCCTACATTGTGCCCCTGCAACTTTCCAGATGTATATGGATCAGATATTGGCCCCTCACAGTGCGTACTGTGCCACCTATCTGGATGACGTAGTTGGTTTTAGTCCCAATTGAGAGACACATAAACCTCATCTCCGAAATGTGTTGGAAACAATTAGGAGGGCAGAGTTGACAATAAACACCACAAAATGTGCTGTGGCTATTCAAGAAACACAATATCTTAGGTATGTGCTGGGAAACAGTACAGCAAAGCCTGAAATAGCCAAAGTTGAGGCAGTGGCTAACAGTCCCATTCTGCTGATGAAGAAACATGTGAGATCCTTTTTTTGGGTTTAGCTGGACACTATAGAAGGTTCGTGCCCAACTTTTCTGACCTAGAAACCCCACTGATGGAGCTCACTTATAAAAAAAATCCCAATAAAGTACAATGGATGGAAACCTGCAATCAGGCTTTCTGATCAATGAAAGCTGTCCTATGCTCAGCTCCTGTCCTTACCAGTCCAGACTTCTCTCAACCCTTCTTGGTGTAGATAGATGCCTCAGCTCAGAATCAAGCATTGGGGTGGTGTTATGTCAGATCAAAAGTGGGGAGGACCACTCTGTGTTGTATATCAGCTGAAAACTCTGTGACAGGGAGGAAACGTATGCCACTAGAGGAAATGCGCGCTTGGCCGTGGGCTATTGAAGCATTTAGGCTTTATTTATGAGGTACTTAGTTCACTGTGGTCACAGATCACAATCCATTATGGTGGATCAGTCAAAAGGAAGATAAAAAACCCTTAATAAGCTACTGGTACCTGGCATTAAAACCATACAATTTTAGGGTTGTACACCAAGCCAGGAGCACAACATAAGAATGCTGACTTTTTTTTGCTCCGCTACAGCAAATGGTAAATCTGCCTCTTCTATTGTGCTCTCGACTTACCTGTTTTGTTGATGAAGAGGCCTGGAGTTGAAGGGGGGCAGTGAAGCTAGAACTGAAGGTGGTTACATTTATTTCTCCCAAAACGGTTACCAGGAAGGCTGCCCCGCAATGAGTGGAAGCAAGTGTGCTGCTCCCAATGGGAGAGGCGTCTTTGCTGGCAATGCAGCGTCCTGAGCTGGGCGCTAAGGCAAAGAATCCACAGAAACTGACTTTGGCTTCCTTGCAAGCTTTTCTGACGGAGTTGCAAGTGGATATAAGAGATTCATTTACAAAGGTGCAAACATTGCTTTCTGAGATTTCCCAGCATTGTGGGAGCATAGAAGAAAAGGTTTCCAAAATCGAAGAGCATGTTGAAATTGCTGAAGAACAAACAGAACAACTGGCTGCAAGGGTTCTGACAGTGGAGGGAGCAGTAAATGCCTCCCTTCATGAACAAATAAACACCATAGCAAAATTAGAAAAGATAGAATACACTCTTAATAAAGAACTTGAGATTGATCGGACTTACAGCGAATAACCCCAGTTCCGAATTAAAGACTGAAGTAGAAAACATGTTAGTGATGGCTTTCTCACCTGACCAGCAAGTGTTGCTAGAGTCAGTGTTTAGACCATCATCAAGACCTAAACAAGGGATAAATCATGCTTCAGAATTTCCCCTTAGATTTGTAATCTGTACTTTTGCATCTATGGATCAAAGGAATAAAATGCTGCATGCCTCCAGGGTAAAGCAAGTTTTTCTCTGTCAGGGAAATAAGATCCACCTGTATCCTGCCTAAATACACAGAGAAGAAAGTGGTTTTTGATGCCGAGATCCGAATTTCGTCAGGCTGGAGTCACTGCAGTACTACAAGCCCCTGCAAGGCTAGTTACTTTTCAAAGTAAAGAGTACTTTTATGAAGACATCGATGTTGTAAGGGCTTTCTAGGAAAAAAAGTAGCTTTACCTATGGATTTGGGATCTGAACAAGAAGAGTCAAAGGAAAAGAGTCGGTAGAAATAACTCAGTATATTACTGTGTCCACTTAATTCTTATTTTCTTCTGAATTACTTTAAAAATGAACTTTATTCCATCTGATATGATTTGATAAGGAAGTGTTATTTGCCTGAGAAGTTTAAATGTTTTGATTTTCTTTTTGTGGCAAGTTAAAGCTTGGAGTGTGGGAAATTGAATATATGATATGTAAACTGAAGATGCTCTTAAGTATGTGGGTAGAATGGTTTTCTTTTTATTCCACCCCCCAAAAAATGCATTTATGCTTTTTGGATTTTGAATTTGTGAATCTTATTTTCATGATGAACTTTATTGTATGTCCGTATATCCTCGTTTCTGAAATTTCTTTCTGAATAAAAAGAAAGTATAAAAAAAACCACTGACTTTTTGACCAGCTGAAGCAGATGTCTAGTTATAGGGTGTATTGACTGTTCTCGTGACTGTTAACATTACTTCTTTGTGTTGTATGCAAAGTATGACATATAACCAGAAGGCACAACTGTGTTACTGGTTATTGGAGTTCCCAGGGAATTGTTGATTTATAGGAGTTAACCTTTAAAAAAGGGGAATTTCTCCAGTTATGTTATAATGATAACGGGTCCTGGGTGGAACTGTTTATGCGGTTGGATGGTAGCCCTTCACCTCTCATTGATACTGGGGGAGTCTGATTTAAGAAATTCTGGAAAATAGCCTTTGTTAAGGCTGTTTCCCTCTTCAGGAGTGGTGTGTGCGTGTATGTGTGTGTGTGTGTGTGTGTGCGTTGTGTGTGTGACAGAGTGCAGACGTGTCTAGCCCTAAAAGGGCTGTTGGTGATAGCTGTACTGCTATAGCAAGGCCCTTTTTAGGTACTATATAACGAGAGATGTCCCAGAGGAAAAAAACGAACAAAATGTATGTTGAAAAGAAATAAATAAAAGCAGGAAATACCAACTTTCATATGTCTGTTGCAACAGCTCTGCCTTTCTTTCTTTCTTTCTTTCTTTCTTTCTTTCTTTCTTTCTTTCTTTCTTTCTTTCTTTCTTCTTTCCTCTCCTTCCTTCCTTCCTCACTCTATATCCAGCTCCCTCGCCTGTCCTTCCAAAGCAAGTACCCTGCTCAAAAACATGGGCTAGTGCTGGTTCTAACAGCACTCAGCAGCCCCCGTATTTATTCTCTGTCTCTCTTGATCTGCTTCTTTTCTTCCCCTATCTGCTCCCGCCATCTTAGGTGCCTACTTGAAATCTCCCCCAGCCCAATTTTGCCTGACACCTGAAGTCAGACATACCCCCTTCCCCTGATACTACTCTTTCTCTCCCCACCTCCCAGCTAATTCTCGCTAACTACCCTCTCTGTTGTTTCTAACCCCTCCCATGAATTGACTGTTCCAGTCAGTAGCCCTTACTAAACTACCTAACCACCTCTCCCTCCTCTCTTCCAGGTTGTAAGGTAACATTTTGTAGTAAAACATTTATTTCAGTACAACCTTTTATAATAGGTGGACTGAGTGTGGAAGTACAGCCATTTTTCTAGGATGCTTCAGTATAATTTCTTATACTATATAACCAAATGTGTTTACTCAAGTAGTGGAATAATTTAACATGTACTGTACATGAGGTAGGTGCATGACCAAATAACTGTGTCTATCAGAAAGGGATGGAGTGCAGATGTTGATGTACTATTGTTATGTTGATGTACTAAATAATAGGGACAAATGACAGCAGTATCTGGAAATGCTAGAACATCCGATGACGGGTGCCACTGCTGATCAGAAGTAAATATAGCCTAACATGAAGACATAAAGTTGTTATGACAAAGATATGATTGGTAGAAAGCTACCAGCAGTTGTAAATATTGAGAAATATACTATTGACTTGACACTATATAAACTCTCTGTGTGGAGTGAAAAGTTAGCATTTACCAACTGAAGATATATCCTTGTATGCTATGATGAGTGCATTACAAGTGATATTGAAATACATGCATTTGGAAGAGATGAACTCGCAAGAATAAATTTTACAGAAAGATATATCAACTTCTGTGTGGCTTGAATTTCTTGAAAATAGAAAACACAATGCAGCTACCTGTTACTGCTACAATTGGTGCCGTGACTCGGATGTCTGAAGACAGTCTACATGGTTGCTGACAACATCAAATGAACTGAGAAGTGAAGAAAGCCACTGCGAGGAATGCCTACCATACTTGAACTAATTACTCATGTACGGAGGGAGGTCGGAAGACACTTAAGGAAGCTGAGGCAAAGTCAGACGTGATTTGCCAGTGAACCTACTGACGTGAGTATGGATTCTATATTACGTAAATGTTTAGAGACGAACCTTCAAGAAGGTCCGTACAGCTCTCCTAAAAAGCAGAAAGATGCATGCTTATGTTTAATTAAACAATGTACAGACCGTAATGAGAAAAGTAAATCAGAATTGTTAGAGAAAAATGATGCTCATTACTTAAATATAGCCAAATATGTCACAGAGGCTAAAGACAGTGAATATAAAAGATATTATTCACAAAGGGAAGTTTGTAGGTTAAAAATCAAGACTGTATAATGAGTTCCCTGCTGCCCAAGGTCATGCTGTTCTCTGTACTCGGAGAGCTGCAAAAACATAACTGCATTCAGTAATGAATGTTATGGTTTCATGATATCCGCTTCATTAACTATAATGATGCCGGAGTGAAGTTTAAGCTACTCTGGTTTATTTTTGTGATTCATCCCATGACATGTTCCAGTTTTGAAATGTTGGCTCATTGTCTGCAAACTGCAGTTGCAGATGTCAGGCAGCATTGAAAGGGACATGTGAATGGGTTGGCTCCCTTGGGCAATTACATAGGAAGTAAAGAGATTAGATCATGCCAATCAGGTGCCCCAGACCTTTCATATAAGAAACAGTCCTTGTATACATTACCAGCAGATGCACAGCTGTAGTGCCAAATCGCCTTAGAGTAAAGGCAGAATAACTACCTCCTTTTATCTAATTGAGTGTTCAACTAAGCAAAAAGCTGCCAAAAGTAAAAAAATATGGTAATTTTCACCTTGTTGCAATTGGTGACCTTTAGCAACACAATTTGACCTTCCATGTTTAATAAGAGTTGAGCACATTATTTTGTCAGGATGTAATGTATTTTAGGCTGTACAAGTGAACTTGTTCACTCTGACATAAAAATGTAATTTATTGTCCAAAACAGAAAAGAAGTAATCAAGATTTATTTAAATCTAACATGTCAACTAGCTTAAAAAGTTTTTTTTTAACATCGTATATGGCTCTTAAGCACTAATGACAGCTTCAGCTCTCATTAGTCCTTCTGAGTCCTCTGATTTTGTAATAGGGTGCATGCAACTGATCAGGTAATTAATGCAGTACTGTTACAAAAGAGAGCAGGGGCGTTGCGTCCTGTGGAATATTTTTCTTGTGTACTAACACCTGTGAAAGAGACATATGAAAAATGTGTAAAGCATTTGTTAGCTGTATATTGGGCTATACACAGCTACAGAACATATTGTGGGGTTTAATAAAATTATCCTGCAAACGTCTCACACTCCAGTAAAAGGGATGTGAGAGGTGTGTCTTCCCAGCGATTGGTTAAAATGAGCTTTAGCTCTACAAGAAAAAAATATCACTGTAAAAAAATGTACCTCACCTATGTTAGTCGAATTAATGACATGGGAGAGAGAGGCACATGATGGTAAAACTGTAATGGGAGTTGATGTTAAACCCATATTTGCTGCAGAACCAAATTCTGAAGCAAGAGATGTTTATGTAGATGGCTCTCATTTTAGGGAAGATGGACATTTCCACACAGGATATGCCATATGGACACCGAGTGCTAATAAAGAAATATTAGTACGATGCCCATCATCATTTTCTGCCCTTGACTCACGCTCCAAGCCAACCGGCAGCTGTGGCATGCTTTTCCAGCTGCCGCACCACTCTGCAACCCATCAGCCAGCTCCATTCTTGGACCAAACAGGTATGGACCTCGGGGACTCCCACAGACAACCTCATTGGTCCTTCCAACCATGTGTCTTGCCTGCTATTGGATGCTGACCCTTTTTCCTTCCTCGCCATTGGCTCAACTGACTCCTCCACAAAATTTTAGTTGTGGAGCACAGAGTGGTTTCTCTGCTGTGCGGAAATTATGTTAGAGCCTATTTTTGTCCTGCCCACCTACCCGACCACGGCCTGTATTAAATTGCTCAAGCACCTCCCATCACCACCATCCTTGTTCCCATTGGCTGACAAGCTCAAGACTGGACAATATCACATTTTTCAGCTTGGGGTCCTATCTCCAAAATACCTAGACATTACCTATTTATTAAACCAGCTATCCCCAGAAGAGCTAGGTGCTTTTAAGGATTTAATCTAATACTAAGCTAATCACCTATCCTGTTCCCCACAATTTGCCCCCTTCCACATACACCTTGCAGCTTAAGCACCAGTTTAAATCTGGGTGCCTAGCCAGATATCTGTGTCTTAGGTTGACATTCCTTACAACTCAATTCCAAAAAAAAAGATGTGAGTGTGTGTGTGTGTGTGTATATATATATATATATATATATATATATATAGATAGACAGATAGATATGTTATGCAAAAACTGTATTAATGCATCATTTAAGGTTAAAACACAAAATTCAGGAAATGAAAATCTTTAGGGTTGCTTCTCCCCTGGACCCAGCCATCATCCCAAGATTAACAGCTGATGGGGTGTGTCACTGGGGTTGTGAGGCCTAAATGTCACCCATTCCATTTGAAATTACATTCACAAGCCACAGTAAATAATAATGGGGTGACATTTAGGCCTTCTAGCCCCAATGACACACCTTCAGCTGTCAATCTTGGCATGATGGGCAGGTCCGGGGCAACCTAAAGATTTTTCATTTCCTGACTTTTTGTGTTTAACCTAAATGATGCATTAACACAGTTTTGCATAGAAATTCCTTACTGTTTGAGAAAGAATAAAAACTAAGAACTTTGTGAACGTTGGTGAAGTGTGAGCCCTTCAGGCCCTGTGCTTCCACCAACTTGTAAACATGTGTGTACCATCAACACCTCCAAATTTCAATGTAAAATGCCAAACTATGTCCGAGATAGAATATGCTAAAGTTTGAGATTTTCAGTTGTCAGAGATGCAGAATTCCACACCTGTTAACATTTTACAGGCACAGTTCGCCACTATATTACTGCAGCTATCTCTTAATCTAGATCTAGTAGCGACACCCTGGACCTCAAGCTTCTGTTGCTCACCCTCAATGAGGTAATTCATCCATTAACAAAAGTCCTAAACCTCTCTCTCAGCTGTGGAAAATTCCCAGACCTATGGAAAACAGCCACCGTGACACCTGTCCATTAAAGTGGGGATAAGATGAATCACTCAAATTATCCCCGTATCTCCATACTGCCCCCACTCTCTAAGGCACTTGAGTGCATCGTGGCTGATCAACTTACCGACCACTTGAATAAATACAATATACCTTGTCCACAACAACACGGTTTCCGGAAAGGTCATAGCACCACCACCACAGCCCTTCTTGAGTTCACCAGAGCTTTGCACAAATCCCCTGACAATGGCCTTCTCACAGGGGCCGTTTTCATTGACCCCTCCAAGGCCTTTGATACAGTACACCATGGACTACTAATTGACCAACTACTGAATTCCGGGCTATCACCTGACTCTTCTCTCTGGTTTAAAAGCTACTTAGAAAACCGGTCGCAGAGAGTAAAAATTGCTGACGCTCTTTCTGACACCCTGCCTGTTCACTCGGGTGTCCCACAGGGATCCATACTGAGCCCCCTCCTTTTTAGACTTTTCTTAAACTATCTCCCTTACCACTGCTCTGAGCAGATCATACTATATGCTGATGATGCTGTTGTATGCTCCACTCACAAAGATCCTGCAACTCTTCAACACAACCTTCAATTTGGTTTCAGTTCTGTAGAGACATGGTTTCATAATCATAAACTGGTCCTCAATGACAAGAAAACCAAATCTATGCTCTTCTGCAGCTCTCATAACCCATACAAGCTACATCACTTGGCTATCTCCACCACCCAAGGGAACACTCTAGATCAGGTGGGATCCTTCTAATACTTAGGAATACAGCTTGACCTAATCTCCTATGGACCTCACGTAGATAATGTAGCTAGAGCTGCTAATACAAGGCTTGGTCTCCTCTACAAACACAGACAACACCTCACACCAGAAGCTTTGAAGGTTGCAGTCCTGAGCTCTGTGATCTCTGTAATAGACTATGGTTTCACCATTTGAGGCTCACACAACCACAACCCTTAGAGCGTCTCTCAACTGCCTTAAATAAGGCATGTTGGGTCATCATGGATGCTCACCATCTCACCCACACATGTGACCTGTACACCCAGACCGGCTGGCTCTAACTATCAGACCGCATAAGGTTTCTCACCTGCTCCATGGTGAAAAATATCTACCTTGGCCTTGCATCTTCTGGAGTCTCAACTCTGTTACAACACCGAACCAAAAAATGGTGCCTTCAGAGATCCACGCTACAGCTACTGAAAGTCCCCCACTGTCACACTTCACAGGGACAACGCTCTTTTGTTTATCGAGCGCCACTCTGGTTCAATGGCCTCAGCCCCACCATCTTCTCTGCCCCAACAATTAGTATGTTTAAAACTAGGCTCTGGGACAATCTCACTACCAACAGCTCCTGTGACTGCCTATCTTAAGCTTGTTTCTCAACTTCCCTGCCTGCTCTAGTGGTCCCCCCCTCCTCACCGGATTCTACCCTCACATCGTGGCACCCCAATGCTGCACTTTTCACCCTCTCCCCACCCTACCTACATTCCTTCTTTCCCCCCTTCCCTCTTTCCTCTCCCAATGACTCTGGCACTTCTTATCTCTTCTCTGTTTTCTCTGACAAATGCCACTGACTGCCTTGCTTACAATGCTACCCTTGAATTGTATTAATCCGTAATCTGTTTGCAATGTCCACATTGCTGTAATATCTGTCTTGCTGTTCCCCATAATTTGTATTTTTCTGACGTGGAACCTTTGTAAAAGAGCCTTGGCTCAAAGGTATTTGTAATCCTAGACTTAATAAAATAAAAAAATAAAACAATGACTGAAAACTACATCCATGACACTAAGGCTATGTACCCTATCAATTTCAAGCCACCAGCACAATGCAAAACACTGTCCGCAACACGTAAATTGTGTCACACAATATCTCAGCAAAAAAAAATTTTCTCCAACATGTAAACACCATAATTCACATCTACAGGACATGCTAAGAATACCCTCCAAATTTCAATGCAAAAGACCAAACCGTGTCAGAGATATTGTCACAGGGCGCAGGTGAACATGCGGACTGAGTTTGGCAGTCTGACACAGCAACATTATTTTTAAATGTCGTATTTTATTTCTTCACTCCAAAAGATTCCTCATAACAGGACACATACATCACTGCGAACTATTCAACAGCAGAGTCTCACCATAAACACATGAATTAAATACTGTCCAACACCTTTAGAGCACTTTACAGAGCTCTCTGGAGTTCACCTCCAGACCCAAAACCTATCTAACTGAGTTCTCCACACTTAGTCCTTTTATACAGGGAAATAACCATGTGATTAGTTAACTCCACCCACATCATTAATACTAAAGTAAAACTTTTAATTTAAACCAAATTGTTTTATTTTAACTATATATCTAAACATTTCATAGTTCAAATACATTTATAGGCTTTTTCATTCTATTTTATTTCAGTTCTAGTCCCTTTTACAAATGATACTGTCCATCCAGGCATCACCCTCAACAGAAGACAGCATGAAACAAAGGATCAAATAGCCGGCCAGCACTATAGCTGTCCTTGGAGGAAGTGGTGCAAGGAGCGTCAGAAACAGAGGCTGAAAACCCAAGAAAACACACTGAAGGTGTCCTTCAAGTGAGTGAAACTACACCCTACTTTTGTATATTTATTCCCTAAAATGCACAACCTCCCTTATAGTTTGAGAAGCAAGGTAATTCCATAACCTGATTACTTAAACACAACATGAGCTTTACCAATGTATATTTTAACTGGCTTTGAGCAAGGGAAAGTTCAAATAATCAACGTTTTCATATTGTGCTGCAATCCGCTGCACAAACCCCAAAACTGTAGCACATGCGAACGTACGCACAGCCGAAAACCGGCACTGCAGGAGCACAGCAAATGAATACAAAATGCAAAACAAAAAACACATAGGCCCAGATATTCAAAAGAGTTGAGCCATGCGCAATAGGGTTGCACCTGTGCAAGTCCAAATTGTGCCATTCTGCGATATTCAGCAGGAGGCAGTTGCGCCCCAAAATCATGCTGTGCAACAGTGCAATGATAATGAAGGCATGCGCAACCGGGGAGGAAACCATGCATAAATGGCACAGTGCAATATTCAACAACTTGCGCCATGCGCAATAGGGGAGCAAGTGGAAGTTGCACCATAGCGGAAATGAGCCAAAATAAAAAGGAGCAAGGGAGAGGCACAAGAACACTACGGGAAAGCCTCATGATGCAGAACTCTAGACAGACAGACAGGGCAGGAGGGACACACAGGGCAGGCCAGGGAAAGGGCACCCTGAACACACAGGCACAGGGAAGGTGTGGGGAGCCACAGCCAGTGCAGAAGGGGGAAGTGCCACACAGCACAGAGGCCACCACAGGCAGGTGTTCCCGGTGCAGAGGAAGTAGCAGGGAGGACAGCGGAGGAATACAGTAACAGCTGCGGGGGTGAACACAAGCCAGGGACATGGCCAGTGCCACCTTCCAGATGGAAGCTGTTATGAGGGTGAGAAGGTGGGTGGCAGGGGCGTGGCCATGGAAGGGCCCGTCGGCAGTATGCCCCCAACAGGCAGTACCGTTACCCACCAGCTTCGAGCTGTACAGCGATACTAGATTGTGGGCTGGTACGCCTAAATAGGGCAATTCTGAGGCTGGCTCTGTGAGCTGTGCAGTGATGTGATGCAGGCACCCACACAACAGAGCCATACCCTGTCAGTGAAGACTAAAGTAACAGCCTGCATGTGCTTGCTCACCACGGGTACCTTCCAGAGACCAACTGGGGACACCAGAGGCATAACCCAGTAGGCCACGTCACGCCACCTCACCCAATTCCTCAGCACACTGCTGCCACATGCTGCGGAGTACATCCATTTCCCCAGCACACGGCAGAGTGCACAATAAACATACAGGAGTTCCACAGGGTAGCACATATGCCTGGCATGCTAGGGAAATAGACTGCACACCATTGGCCATACACACACCACCTGGCCCCGACAGGGCCGCATACATCAATCGCAAAGGCTATGCCAGCATCAACTGCCGGTGTGTGATGCCAGGGGGCACATAATCAATGTCTGTGCCACGCACCCTGGAGGAGCACATGATGCCTTCATCTGGCACCAGTCAGCACTGTGCCACAGATTTGAGAGTGGGGACATCCCCACTGGATACCTAGTGAGTGAGTATGCAAACCACATGGACAATCATAGGGCCTGGGGGGGCATGGCCAGAGGTGACATAGGTAGTGGACCTACATGGCCCGGGGCAGGGCGATGCTGATCACCAAACTAACCTCCACCCTCTACACACAGGTGACAGTGGATACCCACTCCGTCCCTGGCTGCTCACACCCTACCAGCGGCCTGTGACCCCATCGCAACAACGCTACAATGAGGCACACGCCACCACCGTAATGTCATTGAGCAGGTGTTCGGGATGCTGAAGGCATGTTTCCATTGCCTGGACACCTCGGTGGTGCCCTACAGTACAGCCCCTCAAAGGCCTGTGGGCTATTCCTGGCCTGTTGCATCCTGCACAACATGGCCAACAGATGTGGGATAGCCATACAGGTCGAAGAGGGGACAGTGATGGGATGATGAGGATGCCGTGATGATGGTGATGGGCAGGCCCCCTTGGCTGACAGGACCCCGACTGATCCGGCTGGCACAGCTGCACTGGGACACCATCACGGAGGAGCACTTCAGCCAACCCAGGTAAGTCATGGGGCCATGTGCAACCACCAGTGGCTAAGGCACAACCCACAACACACATGGACACACACCAGGGTGCATGCCGTCAAGGGAAGTGGCAGGGCACAGAAGCACACACACAACCAGGGATGGGTGAGGATTAACATGCCACATGGATGGACACACACACACACACACACACACAATGCACAAATGTACACAGAGGGCAGGGCACACCAGCCCAGAACACCACCCCTAGCCACACACATGTCCACAGACCACCACGCACACTGTCTGTCCATGTGCATGTGTCAGATCTGAGCACCATTGCACATTGGTGTACAGCGCAATGCAGGCATCATCATGCACACGCAACTGTGGACGGCAGCAGGAGGGTGTGCAGGTGGACTGTGTGTCCGCGTGCAGGGCCGGATACCCACCCGTGCACTGCCCACTGAAACACACAATGCACACAGGGCAGCACCAGACAGTAGCCACACTGGGAGACAGGTCAGTCACTGCGACACAGTGCCCCAGCTGCCACAGATGCGTGGGTGGCCCTGCCGAGACCCGCCAGCACTGACAGGCTGACCACTGGCCTCATGGGGTGGCACCGATGGTCCCCCAAGGGTTCCACTGCGTGAACGTGACCGTGCTCACGCAGGGGTCTGCAGCACACCGAACATGCCTGCGCCAGGAGTGCTCGGGATGCCCACAGCTGAACCCGGTGTCGACAGGGTGGGAGTCACATGATGCCAGGAATGGGGGGTGGACAGTGCACTGCGTGGTGTCTGCGATGCATGGGCACCTGACTGTGTGCCCATTGTGGCCATGACAGCAGTGAATGCCTGTGCATGCCTGTCAATGGCAGTGGTCACATCCTCCCGCAAACGGTCCATCCCTGCCAGGATCAGAGCGGTGTCCCTGCTGTGACACTCCTCTGCCCACTCCAGAGCCACATGCAATGCATCCACAGGTGTCGCAAGCCACATCTGCTGCTGGACTGATACTTGCAGTAGGTGGGTGTGCTCGTCCAAGAGGTCATCTGCCTCCTCAGCATCCTGTCCCTCAGGGTGTGCATGGCCCTGATGATCAGCACCCCTTGAGGGTGGGTGCTGCGCACCAGGACCAGGTCTGGGCATGTCCACAGGCGGTGCACAGACGCTGCCGCTGAACCCTGTACCCCCAAGCCCATTGGCTGACTGTTGATGCTGCCCCTCCGGCTGCTGCTCCCCAGGGCTCATTGGTGCTGCCGCAGTGGCCGCAACAGTCCCACTGTCCTGAACAGACACCAGTGCTGCCCATCTGGTGCTGACAGGCACAGGCTGGGACTGTACTGACATGCAGACCTCCATGGCAGCACCACCTATAGCCATGGGCACGAAGTGCTCTCTGTGTGGCCATCCTGTGGCACACCGTGTCACTGCCCCATGCGTTGGCGTCATCTCAGCACCAGTGATGGACTCTGCACGGCCCTTGTCACAACATGCTGGCATCCGTGGATGCCAGCATGCTGGGACACAGGCAGGGCTTCCTCCACACCTGTTACAACGACATCAGTGTGACAGCCAGGCGGCCCCACTGTCGCAATGATCCACGTATACCTGTGGAGGTGGATGGGCCCTCCTCCATCTCCAGCTGACTGTCCGCAGTGGACAGGCCCACCACCACTGACCCATGCAGACTCTCAGGATCTGTAAGGGAAAGCAAAGTCACGTTACTGCATGTGACCTACCCTGCCCCCCCCATAGACAGACCATGACATGGGCCACCACCCATCTGGAAGCCACCACCTGGAACACCCTCAATGGCACTGTGTGCATGCTTCCAGCAAGCCTCTCCTCCTGTGGGTCAGCTGTTCCACCTCCAGCTGTCCCCACCTGTTGCAACACATGCTGACCTGATGGCAGCCACCTTCTCCTTTATCCTCCTCCTGTCCATGCCCATCTTTTTCTTACACTCCTGCACGGAGCGCTGGTGGCTGCCATGCAGGTTCACAGCACGTGCCACCTCCTCTCATGCAGCAGCATGGGCTTGAGGTGTTCCCTGCCGTCCACTGAGAAGTGGCTCCTGATCCAGGTAGGCCTCAAACAGGGCCTCGGTTTCGGCCTTAGTAAAGTTAGGCCTCCTTCTCCCACCACTGTGTTCCTCCTCTCCAACAACTTGCTCGGTCATTATGTAGCCTGTAAGAATGGCAGTTGTTACCTGTGACTGTGCAGTCCCATGCATGTCCCTAAATCCACAGTCCACACTCCCAAACAGCATGCAACTCACCAATAGACTGCAGTAACCGACTATGGCCACTGCAGCCCAATGTCGCACTTTTATAGCGTAAACCCATGCAAATGAGGTGGCGCAACTTTAAGTGGATGCAAATTGCAGTGCTGTGCCATTGAATGGCTGAGTTAGATGATTTGCATTATGACGTTGAATATTGAGCTGTTGCGCTTTGCTGGTGTGTTGAATGTGCTGAGCCAATGGTGCAGTTCTGTGACATGCGTAGTACACACCTCACTGCGCATGCCTGGGTTGCTGACGCAGGCATCTGCCGTGCTGATGACGTGCTGTGTGCGGTAGGCAATGCAGGGCACGGTCACCATTGTGCCAGTAGTGCTATAGCAATGGTCACTACATGGCTCTGTGGCACTGGGCCATCATAGGTGCACTGGGCCAACTGCGTGGTAGGCCACTATGCGGTGGCACACAGGCAGCCAATCGTGCTACTGCATTGGGTTCCTATGGCTGTGCATGTCCATGCACCAGACCCTTGACCCTGTGCCCGACCTTTGCCCCCTAGGCACCATGCATCAGGCATGGGTGCACCTCTTCACACTGTTCGGTGACAGCGCGATAAGATAACGGCGCTGTACGCACGCAGCATCTGCGTAGGGAGCTGTGCTGCAGAGCGCCATATTGCCAATACACAGTAGCAGAATGGCATACAGGAGGGCAGCCCAGTGGTCTGCAATTGAGCTGGCCAACCTAGTGGCCGTTGTGGAGCCACACCATGGGCCACTGTTCGGGAGGCACCCTGGACAGGTCTAGGACCCAGGTGTGGCAGGAGGTGGCCACTGCACTTGAGGAGGCCACAGGATGGGGGAGGATGCCGAGCAGTGCCACCACAGTACGAGGGACCTGTGGCGGAGAGGCAGGGTTACTGGCATGCCTGCAGGCACTGCCAGGAGGGGCATGGTGCCACGGCCAGGTAGGGATTACGTCAACACACTTTTATCTTCCATATGGGTAACAGTGTTGTATGTGTCCAGCACATGGGGAGGACTGTCTGGGGTTGGCTGTGGTGGCGTTCACAGGGTGTGGGGTGGGTGGGTCTGGCTGGATGGGAGAGCACACACCTGGGGTGGGGACTTTGCTACTGGATTGTACTGATGTTCCATTCTCCATGTTTGCCACACAGGCCTGAAGGAACACCACCGTGCCCGTGAAGAGTGGCAGCAGGAAGAGCAGGGTGCAGCAAGGCGGGCGAGGCCCTCACTGCCCACTGGACCGGCCCAATGAAGGTGAATGCCATACATCCATGATTACTATTGCATGCTGTGTGACAGGGTGGGCAGCGGGGCATGGCCACTATCCATCGACACCACTGCCATGCACGCGACTTGTTACAGTCAACACTGTCCAGTGGCAATGCATGTCTGGGAGTGCATCAATGGTGTTCCATGCGTGCACCAGGTACATGGTTGTGCCACTGCCTTTGCACCACATAGCCATGTCACTAAATGGCCATGGTGGTGCTGTGCATGACTTGGCCGGTGGGTGTGTGCAGTGTTCCGCATGGCTGTATGCGCCTGGGTGGGCAGGTCATGTGGACATGATCACTGTGGGTGGTCACACACCATAACAGAGGTATGTCCCACAGCCATATGCCATGCACAGTGGGCGGGCTGTATGGGGTTGTGCATTCACACCTATTGACTGTGCTCCCTTGTCCTAGGTACCCGCCATCTATGGGAAATCAGGGAGGCGCTGAGGGAGATACTACTGGTGGCAAGGGCATTGCTGGACATCCTCAGGCGGATAGATGACACCGGGTCCTGAGGGGCACAGAGCCCGGAGATCGGGCGAGGCAGTGCTCCCTCAGAATCAATCAGTCCCTGTATTCCCTACCCTCTGGACCCACCCTCACACCCTCCTTTCCCTGTCCCATTTGTCACCCCACCCCTACCCACCCCACCTTGTTTGTGACCCCAACCTTGTATATAGTTTATATAATATTGTAAATAGTTGGATTTTATATTTGTTCAATACTTTTAATTTTGATATGAATACTGTGGTGGTCTCTGATTTGCAGCGGGCTATAGGTGCTCAGCTGCAGTGGTGTGCATGGCGTCAGGGGTGGTGCGATCATGGGTATGTGTGTGTTTCTGTGTGGAGGTGACTATGGTGTGGGGGTAGCTATCTGTCAGTGTCTGTGGTGTGTGTGTTGTGCCCTGTGCACTGGATGACTGTGTGCAGTGGTCCATGGTGCGTGCTCTGTGTCCATGGCACACCCATTGGCCCATCCATGGCCTGTGCAGCTGACACACATGCATGTCTGTGACCTGCACGGTCCACTGGCATGTCAGTGGTGGCAGTCCCTGCAAGACAGTCACTGTACCTGTCACAATGCTGGGTTGCCTCCTGTCACTGGTGTGGTGCATGTCTGCCTCGGGTGACACTGTGGCCTCCACAGTTGTTGTCCCACCTCCATGCTGTGCCTTGTGTGTGTTGCAGGGGATGTGCACCACTGTCTGTGACTTGTGCTTTGGGCAAATGATGGTGTGTATGGGTCCACGGTGCCTGTGCAGGGTGGCTGGCACTCCAGTGCCATGGAGGACTGTGGGTTGTGTGTACACAGTTTACATGGGCCCACGCTGAGGCTTGGTTGCCCCACCACTGCGTCCCTGTTTTGTTGTGCCCTTGTGTATGGGTGGGTGTCTGTCCATGCACTGTGGCATCCAGTGTGTGCATGCTTCCATGCACCACTGTGGGTGTCTGTGCTGGCTGTTGTGTGATGGTGGGTCAGAGTGTGTCACTGGAATACTGTACAGGGAGCTGTACCACTGGAGGTGGTGACGGGGCAAGCCCTGTCCCATGGGGTACCTCATGTGCCGGCCATGGTTGGTCTCTCAGCAGTACCTCGGGGGACTGTGCATGGTGGCACTGTGTATGCCATTGTTCAATTGCTGTGTGCTGCCACCCACTGATGGGTGCTTGTGGTGGGGCTGCCTTGCATGGTTCTGTGGTGCACAGAGTTGCAGTGTCACAGTGGGGGTGGTGGCATGCATGGGGTTTCCTGCAGTGGTGATCGCTGCTCCTGGGGGTGTCTGGGGTCGCGGTGCAGGGTGTGCTCTGCATTGGGGATGGTGTGGCATGGGTGGTCAGCCCTCCTTGTGTGCCAGTCACAGCTTGCCAGAGGTGTGATGGGGCACCATGGCCCGGCTGTGGTTGTTTGCTTGTCTCCATGGGCTGGTGGTTATTCAGCCTCCCCAGTATGTGCAGTGCATTGGGTGTGGGGATGATGTCTGTTCTGCTGGTGTTCTGTGCCCATCTGTGGCATGGGTGGTGGACCCCTACCTCCCTGGTTGTGCAGTTGCATTGCTCTGCTGCTGGTGGGCATCCCTGGTTGTGCTATGGTGCCTCTGGACTGCTCAGCTCACATCTCTTGTTGCTGCTATGGTGCATCAGATCTGCTCAGCTTCCCTCCTAGTTGCGCTATGGCGCAGGTGGTGCGATATTCAGTCGTCGGCTGTAGACGCAGTTTGGCCTGCTCCATTTTTGAATATCACGCCTCTTGCACATGGGCACAATGGACTCGCTTGCTCCTGCTATTGCGCACTTTTTGGGTGCAGTTTGAATATCTGGGCCTCTGTCTGTGGTGCCGTGAGTACTAGATAGGAATTGTTCTGTTTTTCTGTGTGGAACTTGTAAAAGTGTGGCTCGGTTTGGCTGAACCGGCCATTTGATAGTGAAATCTTGTGTTTTGTGTTTTTACTTAGTGTGTGGTTACCAGTTCTTATCGGTTCTGAAAAAAACGTGTTTTAGTACGTTTTTTTCCAATACCCGTGACACGGTTAGGAACCGATAAGGGAGTCTTACCTGGCAGTTGCCATAAAAAGGTAAGTTGGTTAGGCTGGCCATGTCTGAGAAGCCCAAGAAAAAAAAACGGGCCCACTGGGTTTCAACACTGCAGTGAGAGTGGGGAGGTCTTTGCTAAGGCCGATCCCACACCACCTGTGTTTATTGTCTGAGGTTTGACCACCTGGATTCAGACTGCCAAATATGTAAAACTTTCCTAAATCTACCCTTGAGAAGAGATTAGGTAGACTGAGGAAAAGGAGGCCGAGAAGTCTGCTGGCCCAGATGCCAGCCGGTTGGTTCCGACCGAACCAGAAGAGTGCCCTCTAACCAGGCGATACTTCTTCAGGCAAAGGAGATCGAGTTCGAGGATAGGTTCTGACAAAAGAAAATGCAAAGACAAATCGTCCGGTACGGAGCCAGAGGTTCATGTTCCGACCACCGAAGAGATAGCCAGAGCGATTCAGATTGTGGAATCGCTCCGACTGGTTCCTACCGTTCTGGCTCCTTCTGGCAGGGGTTTGGTTCGGTTGGTTCCCCCGGTTCAAGATTATACCCTCGAAGATTTTTATGAACTGGAATTTGAAGAGGAAGGGGAATTTGAGGATGATGATGGTGAAAGTGAGGGTCTGGATGTGCCTGTGGAACCAGACATCTCCCAGACAGACCTTCAGGTGTTTCCTCCAGGCTTTCTGACTCCCCTTCTCACTTTATGCTCTACAGAAAGGTGGCTGAAACTCTCCAGCTTCCTATGGAGGAGGCTGTGGAAGATCAAGAGGAGCCTGATTATGTAGAGATGATGGACATCCCAGGGTCCAGGAGACTGTCTATTCCCCTCCACAAATCCTTTGGGAAACAGACACAAAAAATCCTAAAGTCTCCTAACACTATACCTCCTGTGGATAGAAGAATGGACAACAGGTATACACTTTCAGGCTCAGACACGGAGTTCTTATACCAGCAATGCAGCCATGTTGGGGTAGTGCAGGCTGCTGCCTGTGACAAGACAAATATTCCCTTGGCTTCACACCCCCCCCAGACAAGGACTCCAGGAAGATTGATGCCATGGCAAAGAAACAGTACATGGCATCTTCCTTGGGAGTCAGGCAAGCGAATTACATGGCCTATACAGCCAGGTACCAGAAGTCCAGGTGGGACACTCTACTGGCACTGGCTAAACAGGCCTCCCCCCAGCTAGCCAAGGAGCTGGAGGCAGTGGCTGCAGATGGGATTGAGGCATCTAAAGTTCAGTTTCATGCTGCTGTGGACTCTAATGATGTGTCATCAAGAGACATGGCTACATCTGTGGCTCTTCGGAGGATGGCTTGGCTCAGATGTACTAGCCTCTTGCAGGACACCCAGGCTAAGGCCATGGATTTTCCTGTAGTGGGTAATTCTCTGTTCTAACCTCAGTAATGCTCAGAATATTCATAACTTTGTGCAGTCAGCCTGGTGGGTTGGACTGCCTGGAGAGATGGAACACGTGCAAATGATGGAATTCTTTGCGTGTGAGCATCTTTCAAATACTGCATCTACCAACTGTAGTGTTCTAAGCCCTTCAGATTTTTCTCTCCACCTGAAAGTCTGGTCGCTCAGAGTCTCTGTCACCCTCTATCACTTGAAGGAGATAGAAAAAATCACCAAAACCTTAAGTATATTTAGTTTCTTGTACTGCCTCTACTGATTGTTAGTTTACATCTAGTTTATTATTAAAATAGTTGTTTTCTCGGTTCCTCGTGGTTACAGCATAACCGTGAGGGATCGAGTTAGTTTAACTTTATTTCGGTTGTCTGACTAAAGAACCTATACATTATAGAAATTTTGGTCCTCATAAACTTTAGTTGTAACCGCTTTTTATCGGTTACAGAACCGCTGAACCGGTTCACATTTCATCTCCTCACTCAGTTCCTTCGGTTCCCTATTGGTTCCGGAACCGACCACAAAAAACAAACAAAAAAAAACCTTTTAAAGCTGTTTAAATAACCGCAACAGCATTTAGTATTTAGCGGTTGGGGCTTTTCCTCTTGCTTTTCACCATGACTGAGAAACCTAAGAGAACGGGGAACTCGGGTTTAAAAACTGTTTAAAGTGTGGAGATGTGTTTGCCAAGGTAGACAAGCACATTTTATGTGTAGCTTGTCTGGGTTTTGAACATCTGGACCAGGAATGTGAGATATGTAAAACTTTCCCAGAAAAAAATGTTGAAAAGCACCTTGAATGGCTCAATAAAAAGTTTCCTAGGGGTCCCTCAGTCTCTGACCAGCTGACACCCCAGTCTGTTGTGGTTGAAGCCACAAGTGCTACTATCTCTGCCCCTGATATGGGCGAAAAAGGGGGAAAACAGGGAAAGAACCAGCTGACTCTCCAGTTCCCTCAAAGAAAATAAAGAAACTCAAGCATGCAGAACCCTCTCCTGCTAAACCAGGGACTTCTGCACAGGTGCCTGTAATGCCTTCAGCTCAGGAGATAGCTCAGGCGATTAAAATTATTCAGGCTCTTCAGGACATCATCCCTCAGCCTCCTGCCCTTCACAGGGTCCCCAGGTTGCTGCTACTGTGTTTCCCCCTGCTCTGGAGCAACACTATTTTGAAGGGATGAGAGCCTTATGAGAGGACAAACCTATCCTTCAGAGGTGTCCCTGAGCAGAATTTGGCTCGCCTCCCAGGGTGTCTGAGGATTTTTCCTCCCATTTTTCCTTCATAAGGAAAATGGTAGATGCTAGATAGTGCCACAACAGAACAAGTGGAAGATGAGGAGGAGACTGAGTACCTTAATATGATTGGTCTAACACCCACAAGGCCCCTCCTCCCAGTATATACATTTTTCAAGAAGGATGCTATAGGCTCCTGCAGACCCTAATTCTATTTCCTCCAATTTACAAGAGAATAGATAAAAATACCAGCTGGATAGGGAGGAGCTGACTTCCTCTTCTCCCATCCTGATCATCAGGGTAATACAGCAAGCTGCCTGCGATAAAGCTGAAGTCCCTCTGTCCTCCACCCCAAGGAATCAAGAAAATTGGACAGTATGGCCAAAAAGGGCTATTTGTCAGCCTCACTGGCCATGAGACAGGCTACTTTCCAAGCTTATGCAGCCCAGTATCAGAAATCCCTGTGGCAGTCAGTACTGGCAATATCCATGAAGGCCACCCCACCCTTGTCAGATGACCTGGCTGAAACTGCCAGGTTTGGGCTAGAGGTGGTCAAGTACCAATTCCAAATGGCTGCTAATCTGAATGGCACTGCAGCCAGATGGATGGCTAACACATTGCTCAGAGGAGGTTTGCTTGGCTTAGGGCTACAAACCTCACTCAGGATACCCAGTCGAAAGGCCCTGGATTTTCCATTAGAAGGAAATCGCTCTTTGGGGAATCCACAGTGGCCTATATGAAAAAGGTGGATGAATATAAGGTTACTTATAGAAGTAACTCTGCCAGAGACAGAGCTTCTTCATCCACCAGGCCCTATGGAAGGGGGTAGGGGTCATTCTTTCTTCACAGACCCTTTTCAGCCAGTAGCCATGCCCCAATACCAGCAGTACCTCCCACAGGGCTACTCAAGGGGTAGGGTAGAAGGGACTCTAGGCAGGGGGCTCAGGCACAACCTCAACCCCAGCCTAAACAGAACCCCTGAGATGCAGGCCGCCTCCTCCCTACCTGTCAGGAGGCAGACTGTCCATTTCCTCCCCTCTGGTCAATCATCACCACAGACAAGTGGGTGTTGGAGGTAGTGGGCAAAGGTCTGTCTCTGGACTTCAAATTTCTTCCTCGAAAAAACCCCAGGGTTTCCATCTCCCACCTAGCACAAATTTCGTTGCTGAAGGCAAGGTTCAGAAGCTGCTACAGCTCAGAGCAGTGGAACTAGTCTCTACAAGCCTGAGAGGAAGAGTTTTTACTCCAGCTCCAGCAACTGTCTCTGGAACCTCCAGTTCAGTTGCCACTCTCCACCCACTTGCTCTCACAAGAACAGGGGACTCTTGTCCATCCTGCTCTTCACTCTACTTATGGAAAGATGAAATGTACTTTGATATGTTTATAGTAGATAGAGCACTTAGATAAATAGGGACTTTCTTATAAGATAACTGAAAACTGCCATTTAGTGTAATTTTTGTATTGTTTATGATGCGTTTTATGTTATATGTTTAAGAGTAACTTAATTGCAATATAACAGGACTGTCTTGAGAACAGGATTGTATAATCCTAATGACTAGAATTCCTGTATAAAAATAAAGTTTTATATCTATCTCTTTTTATCTAATCTCTTCACCTGCATGCTTGGCTCCTGCAGTCCTAGTGGAAGAAAGACTAGGAGTGTCAAGCAGGGTGGCTGAAATTTGGTTGCAGTGAGGAAGCCTTCCACCAGAGCCACGTATGCTCTGAAATAGAAATGCTTCTGTCTGAGGGCTTCAGCCTGTGCCTTAAATCCCTTGGGCTGTCTGGCTGGGCATCTGCTAGAGTGTCTCCATCACCCTTTGGAGTTAGGATTGAGTTACTCAACCATCAAGATGCACATGTGTACGGTCTCCACATATCATGACCCAGTAGGAGACAAAACTCTGGCACAGCTTAATGACTGCAAAACCTTCCTTCAAGGGGTTTTACACATCAGGCCTCCCAAAAGGGACATTGTTCCTCCTAGAGATTTTCTTTTGTACTGGAGAACTCACCTTCCTCCCTTCAAACTGGCAACTTCTTGTGAACTCGCGCCTCTCATGGAAGACCTCCTTGGTAGCCATTACCTCTGCTCGAAGGGTTTCTGAGCTCCAGGCTCTGATGTGTAAAGAACCTTACATAGTCTTTCACAGGGACAAGGTGAATTTGCACACAACCCTAAGTTTATGCTGAAGGTGGTGTCTGTACTGACCCTTAACCAGGACATCAACCTTCCAGTATACTATCCGAGTTTACTAACCAAGGTGAAGCACTGTTGCACACCTTGGATGTTCACCGTATTTTGAGGTATTACCTGCACAGAACTCGCTCCTCTAGACAGTAGTACCAGTTGTTCATCTCTTCGCTAAGCAAATGCTGGCAGCTCCTGTTTCTAAGCAGACACTGCCCATTGGCTAGTACAGTGTATCTTGTTCTGTTATCAGCACCACGACAGACCTCTTTCAGGTGCTATTAGGGACCATTCCACCAGAGCAGTGGCATCTTCCTTTGCAGCCCTTAAGAACGTCTCTTCAGCCAACATTTGTGCTGCTGCCATGTGGACTTCAGTTCACACCTTCATCAGGCACCACAGCCTGGAAATTGCATCCAGAAGGAGAGCATGTTTCGGACTAGCAGTCCTACAGGGCCTTCTCTCACAGATGCTTTTCTTGTTTTTCAGCATATTTCCCACCACCCTATCAGATCTGGACCTATACTTGGGTACTGCTTGGGACTCAGTCCTAATGGTATTACCTGCTGCAAGAGCTCCACCCTCAAAGACAGATAGTACAGTCTTGTAAGAACTTACCGTAACAGTAGATCTTTGAGAGGAGCTCTTGCAGCAGGTGGCTTTCCCACCCTCCGTCCCCCAGGATAGTTTTTGTTGAGTATCTTATCACCAGACCATGGTGGGGAATTTCTGCTCAGTTCTGCAAGTTGTTTCTAGCCAGGTCTCTGGTGGGAGAACTGAGGTGGCGCCAGGGGACCGCTCCCTTTATACCACATCTGGGGGTGGTCCGCTGCCTCAGACTGCTAGCTACAGGTTTTCTGTGGGGTCCTAACACCTGACGGCTTCAATGGTATTACCTGCTGCAAGAGCTCCTCTCGAAGATCTACTGCTATGGTAAGTTCTTACGTAACTGTACTTTATGCATATTGAAGCCAAGAATCCTAGGACAGAGTACTATCTGAGTGGAGTCAGAGTATCTGCATCAGATGAAGATAAGAACCCTGGAGTGATCATCACTAGTGACCGGAAACACTCCATGCAGTGCAAGAAAGCAGCAGCAAAGGCAAACAAGATGCTGGGATGCATATCTAGAAGGATCAGTAGTAGGAGAGAGGAGGTTATAAGGCCCTTGTACAGGTCACAGGTAAGGCCACATCTAGAGTATGAAGTTCAGTAGTGGTGCCCACACCTCAAAAGGACATTAACCTGCTGGAGAAGGTCCAGAGGAGGGCTACAAAGATGATAGCTGGTCAGCAGGTTAAGGCATATGAGGAGAGGTTGAGGGCACTGAACATGTACTCCCTGGAAGACAGAGAGAGAAAGAGAGGGGACATGACTGGGACCTTCAAGTACTTGAAAGGGATAAATAAGGTTGATAAGAAGAGTCTCTTTAAGCTGAGTGGCAACCATAACACGAGTGAGCACAGTCTTAAGCTGGAGGGTGGGAGATTTAGGAGGGAGGTCAGGAAGCACTTCTTTTCAGAGAGGGTTGGAATGTGCTGCCAGAAGAGGTAATCTCATTAAATACAGTGGTCAACTTTAAGAGAGGCTGGGACAGGTATGGGGGAGGTAAGGGTCATGGGTAGAGAGGAGTGGAGTGAGGGGGCAGGGACAGTAGCTCAAGCTGTGGACCCTGCAACATGAGCAGACTTGATAGACCAAATGGCCTTCTTCTGCTAGCTTCTTCATATGTTCAGCATTGATGACCTGATAGACTGGGATGTGCACAGTGCATTTCTGCATTGGAGTTGACTAAGGAATACTGGCAAATACCACTAGCCCCAGAGTCCAAAGATAAAACTGCTTTTGCCACCCCCATAATTTTTTTTCAAATTACAACTATATTTTTTGGCCTACATTGTGCCCCTGCAACTTTCCAGATGTATATGGATCAGATATTGGCCCCTCACAGTGCGTACTGTGCCACCTATCTGGATGATGTAGTTGGTTTTATTCCCAATTGAGACACATAAACCTCATCTCCGAAATGTGTTGGAAACAATTAGGAGGGCAGAGTTGACAATAAACACCACAAAATGTGCTGTGGCTATTCAAGAAACACAATATCTTAGGTATGTGCTGGGAAACAGTACAGCAAAGCCTGAAATAGCCAAAGTTGAGGCAGTGGCTAACAGTCCCATTCTGCTGATGAAGAAACATGTGAGATCCTTTTTTTGGGTTTAGCTGGACACTATAGAAGGTTCGTCCCCAACTTTTCTGACCTAGAAACCCCACCGATGGAGCTCACTTACTAAAAAAATCCCAATAAAGTACAATGGATGGAAACCTGCAATCAGGCTTTCTGATCAATGAAAGCTGTCCTATGCTCAGCTCCTGTCCTTACCAGTCCAGACTTCTCTCAACCCTTCTTGGTGTAGATAGATGCCTCAGCTCAGAATCAGGCATTGGGGTGGTGTTATGTCAGATCAAAAGTGGGGAGGACCACTCTGTGTTGTATATCAGCTGAAAACTCTGTGACAGGAAGGAAACGTATGCCACTAGAGGAAATGCGCGCTTGGCCGTGGGCTATTGAAGCATTTAGGCTTTATTTATGAGGTACTTGGTTCACTGTGGTCACAGATCACAAACCATTATGGTGGATCAGTCAAAGGAAAGATAAAACCCTTAATAAGCTGCTGGTACCTGACATTACAAACATACAATTTTAGGGTTGTGCACCAAGCCAGGAGCACAACATAAGAATGCTGACGTTTTTTTTTTTTGCTCCGCTACAGCAAATGGTAAATCTGCCTCTTCTATTGTGCTCTCGACTTACCTGTTTTGTTGATGAAGAGGCCTGGAGTTGAAGGGGGGCAGTGAAGCTAGAACTGAAGGTGGTTACATTTATTTCTCCCAAAACGGTTACCAGGAAGGCTGCCCGCAATGAGTGGAACAAGTGTGCTGCTCCCAATGGAGAGGCGTCTTTCCTGGCAATGCAGCACCTGAGCTGGGCTAAGGCAAAGAATCCACAGAAGCTGACTTTGGCTTCCTTGCAAGCTTTTCTGATGGAGTTGGAAGTGGATATAAGAGATTCATTTACAAAGGTGCAAACATTGCTTTCTGAGATTTCCCAGCATTGTGGGAGCATAGAAGAAAAGGTTTCCAAATCGAAGAGCATGTTGAAATTGCTGAAGAACAAACAGAACAACTGGCTGCAAGGGTTCTGACAGTGGAGGGAGCAGTAAATGCCTCCCTTCATGAACAAATAAACACCATAGCAAAATTAGAAAAGATAGAGAATACACTCTTAATAAAGAACTTGAGATTGATCGGACTTACAGCGAATAACCCCAGTTCCGAATTAAAGACTGAAGTAGAAAACATGTTAGTGATGGCTTTCTCACCTGACCAGCAAGTGTTGCTAGAGTCAGTGTTTAGACCATCATCAAGACCTAAACAAGGGATAAATCATGCTTCAGAATTTCCCCTTAGATTTGTAATCTGTACTTTTGCATCTATGGATCAAAGGAATAAAATGCTGCATGCCTCCAGGGTAAAGCAAGTTTTTCTCTGTCAGGAAATAAGATCCACCTGTATCCTGCCCTAAATACAGAGAAGAAAGTGGTTTTGATGCCGAGATCTGAATTTCTGTCAGGCTGAGTCACTGCAGTACTACAAGCCCCTGCAAGGCTAGTTACTTTTCAAAGTAAAGAGATTACTTTTATGAAGACATCGATGTTGCAAGGGCTTTCTAGGAAAAAAGTAGCTTTACCTGTGGATTTGGGATCTGAACAAGAAGAGTCAAAGGAAAAGAGTCGGTAGAAATAACTCATATATTACTGTGTCCACTTAATTCTTATTTTCTTCTGAATTACTTTAAAATGAACTTATTCCATCTGATATGATTTGATAAGGAAGTGTTATTTGCCTGAGAAGTTTAAATATTTTGATTTTCTTTTGTGGCAAGTTAAAGCTTGGAGTGTGGGAAATTGAATATATGATATGTAAACTGAAGATGCTCTTAAGTATGTGGGTAGAATGGTTTTCTTTTATTCCACCCCAAAATGCATTTATGCTTTTTGGATTTTGATTTTGTGAATCTTATTTTCAGATGAACTTTATTGTATGTCCGTATATCCTCGTTTCTGAAATTTCTTTCTGAATAAAAGAAAGTATAAAAAAAACACTGACTTTTGACCAGCTGAAGCAGATGTCTAGTTATAGGATGTATTGACTGTTCTTGTGACTGTTAACATTACTTCTTTGTGTTGTATGCAAAGTATGACATATAACCAGAAGGCACAACTGTGTTACTGGTTATTGGAGTTCCCAGGGAATTGTTGATTTATAGGAGTTAACCTTTAAAAAAGGGGAATTTCTCCAGTTATGTTATAATGATAACGGGTCCTGGGGTGGAACTGTTTATGCGGTTGGATGGTAGCCCCTTTACACCTCTCATTGATACTGGGGGAGTCTGATTTAAGAAATTCTGGAAAATAGCCTTTGTTAAGGCTGTTTCCCTCTTCAGGAGTGGTGTGTGCGTGTATGTGTGTGTGTGTGTGTGTGTGTTGTGTGTGACAGAGTGCAGACGTGTCTAGCCCTAAAAGGGCTGTTGGTGATAGCTGTACTGCTATAGCAAGGCCCTTTTTAGGTACTATATAACGAGAGATGTCCCAGAGGAAAAAAACGAACAAAATGTATGTTGAAAAGAAATAAATAAAAGCCAGGAAATACCAACTTTCATATGTCTGTTGCAACAGCTCTGCCCTTTCTTTCTTTCTTTCTTTCTTTCTTTCTTTCTTTCTTTCTTTCTTTCTTTCTTTCTTTCTTTCTTTCTCTCCTTCCTTCCTTCCTTCCTTTCCCCAAACTCTGTCATATCCAGCTCCCTCGCCTGTCCTTCCAAAGCAAGCACCCTGCTCAAAAACATGGGCTAGTGCTGGTTCTAACAGCGCTCAGCAGGCCCCTTATTTATTCTCTGTCTCTCTTGATCTGCTTCTTTTCTTCCCCTATCTGCTCCCGCCATCTTAGGTGCCTACGTGAAATCTCCCCCCAGCCCAATTTTGCCTGTCACCTGAAGTCAGACATACCCCCTTCCCCTGATACTACTCTTTCTCTCCCCACCTCCCAGCTAATTCTCGCTAACTACCCTCTCTGTTGTTTCTAACCCCTCCCATGAATTGACTGTTCCAGTCAGTAGCCCTTACTAAACTACCTAACCACCTCTCCTCCTCCTTCCAGGTTGTAAGGTAACATTTTGTAGTAAAACATTTATTTCAGTACAACCTTTATAATAGGTGGACTGAGTGTGGAAGTATAGTCATTTTCTAGGATGCTTCAGTATAATTTCTTATACTATATAACCAAATGTATTTACTCAAGTAGTGGAATAATTTAACATGTACTGTACATGAGCGTAGGTGCATTACCAATAACTGTGTCTATCAGAAAGAGATGGAGTGCAGATGTTGATGTACTATTGTTAAGTTGTTGTACTAAATAATAAGGACAAATGACAGCAGTATCTGAAATGCTAGAACATCCATGACGGGTGCCACTGCTGATCAGAAGTAAATATAGCCTAACATGAAGACATAAAGTTGTTATGACAAAGATATGATTGGTAGAAAGCTACCAGCAGTTGTAAATATTGAGAAATATACTATTGACTTGACACTATATAAACTGTCTGTGTAGGTGAAAAGTTAGCACTTACCAACTGAAGATATATCCTTGTATGCTATGATGAGTGCATAACAAGTGATATTGAAATACATGTAATTGGAAGAGATGAACTCGCAAGAATAAATTTTACAGAAAGACATGTCAACTTCTGTGTGGCTTGAATTACTTGAAAATAGAAAACACAACGCAGCTACCTGTCACCGCTACAATTGGTGCTGTGACTCGGATGTCTGAAGACAGTCTACATGGTTGCTGACAACATCAAATGAACTGAGAAGTAGAAGGAAGCCACTGCGAGGAATGCCTACCATACCTGAACTAATTACTCATGTACGGAGGGAGGTCGGAAGACACTTAGGAAGCTGAGGCAAAGTCAGACGGATTTGCCAGTGAACCTACTGAATCGAGTATGGATTCCATATTACGTAAATGTTTAGAGACTGAACCTTCAAGAAGGTCTGTACAGCTCTCCTGAAAAGCAGAAAGATGCATGCTTATGTTTAATTAAACAATGTACAGACCGTAATGAGAAAAGTAAATCAGAATTGTTAGAGAAAATGATGCTCATTACTTAAATATAGCCAAATATGTCACAGAGGCTAAAGACAGTGAATATAAAGATATTATTCACAAAGGAAGTTTGTAGGTTAAAATCAAGACTGTATAATGAGTTCCCTGCTGCCCAAGGTCATGCTGTTCTCGAGAGCTGCAAAACATAACTGCATTCAGTAATGAATGTTATGGTTCATTGATATCAGCTTCATTAACTATAATGATGCCGGAGGAAGTTTAGCTTACTCTGGTTTATTTTGTGATTCATCCCATGACATGTTCCAGTTTTGAAATGTTGGCTCATTGTCTGCAAACTGCAGTTGCAGATGTCAGGCAACATTGAAAGGGACATGAATGGGTTGGCTCCCTTGGGCAATTACATAGGAAATAAAGAGATTAGATCGTGCCAATCAGGAGTCCCAGACCTTTCATATAAGAAACAGTCCTTGTATACACTACCAGCAGATGCACAGCTGTAGTGCCAAATCTCCTTAGAGTAAAGGCAGAATAACTACCTCCTTTTATCTAATTTAGTGTTCAACTAAGCAAAAGCTGCCAAAACTAAAAATATGGTAATTTTCACCTTGTTGCAATTGGTGACCTTTTGCAACACAATTTGACCTTCCATGTTTAATCAGAGTTGAGCACATTATTTTTCAGGATGTAATGTATTTTAGGCTGTACAAGTGAACTTTGTTCATAACTAGTGTGATTTATTGTCCAAAAACAGAAAAGAAGTAATCAAGATTTATTTAAATCTAACATGTCAACTAGCTTAAAAAGTTTTTTTTTTAACATCGTATATGGCTCTTAAGCAAGCACTAATGACAGCTTCAGCTCTCATTAGTCCTTCCAAGTCCTCTGATTTTGTAATATGGGTGCATACAACTGATCAGGTAATTAATGCAGTACTGTTACAAAAGAGCAGGCGTTGCGTCCTGTGGAATATTTTCTTGTGTACTAACACCTGTGAAAGAGACAGATGAAAATGTGTAAAGTATATGTTAGCTGTATATTGGGCTATACAGCTACAGAACATATTGTGGGGTTTAATAAAATTATCCTGCAAATGTCTCACACCAGTAAAAGGGATGTGAGAGGTGTGTCTTCACAGCGATTGGTTAAAATGAGCTTTAGCTCTACAAGAAAAAATATCACTGTAAAAATGTACCTCACCTATGTTAGTTGAATTAATGACATGGGAGAGAGAGCACATGATTGTAAAACTGTAATGGGAGTTGATGTTAAACCCATATTTGCTGCAGAACCAAATTCTGAAGCAAGAGAATTTTATGTAGATGGCTCTCATTTTAGGGAGGATGGACATTTCCACACAGGATATGCCATATGGACACAGTGCTAATCAAGAAATTTAGTCGATGCCCATCATCATTTTCTGCCCTTGACTCATGCTCCAAGCCAACCAGGCAGCTGTGGCATGCTTTTCCAGCTGCCGCACCACTCTGCAACCCATCAGCCAGCTCCATTCTTGGACCAAACAGGTATGGACCTTGGGGACTCTAAAGACAACCTCATTGGTCCTTCCAACCAAGCGACTTGCCTGCTATTAGATGCTGCCCTTTTCCTTCCTCACCATTGGCTCAACTGACTCCTCCACAAAATTTTAGTTGTGGAGCACAGCGTGGTTTTCTGCTGTGCAGAAATTATGCTAGAGCCTATTTTTGTCCTGTCTGCCTACCCGACCTCTGCCTCTATTAAATATGCTCAAGCACCTCCCATCACCTCCATCCCTGCTCCCATTGGCTGACAAGCTCAAGACTGGACAATATCACATTTTTCAGCTTGGGTCCTATCTCAACATACCTAGACATTACCTATTTATTAAACCAGCTATCCCCAGAAGAGCTAGGTGCTTTTAAGGATTTAATCTAATACTAAGCTAATCACCTATCCTGTTCCCCACAATTTGCCCCCTTCCACATACACCTTGCAGCTTAAGCACCAGTTTAAATCTGGGTGCCTAGCCAGATATCTGTGTCTTAGGTTGACATTCCTTACAACTCAATTCCTAAAAAAAAAGATGTGAGTGTGTGTGTGTGTGTGTATATATATATATATATATATATATATATATATATAACAGATAGATATATATATGCAAAAACTGTATTAATGCATCATTTAGGGTTAAAACACAAAATTCAGAAATGAAAAATCTTTGAGGTTGCCTCCGACCCACCCATCATCCCAAGATTAACAGCTGACGGGGTGTGTCACTGGGGTTAGAGGCCTAAATGTCACCCCATTCCATTTGATATTACATTCACAAGCCACAGTAAATAAGAATGGGGTGACATTTGGGCATAACTCTGACACACCAGTCCTGTCAATCTTGGCATGATGGCAAATCAGGTGGGAGCAACTAAGATCTTCATTCCTGACTTTATGTTTAACTAAATGATACGATGCCTGATTTTGCATAAATACTACTGTTTGAGAAAGAATAAAAACTAAGAACTACTGACGTTGGTGAGAGTGTGAGCCCTTCAGGCCCTGTGCTCCCACCAACTTGTAGACGCGTGTGTACCATCAACACCCTCCAAATTTCAATGTAAAATGCCAAACTATGTCCGAGATAGAATATGCTAAAGTTTGAGATTTTCAGTTGTCAGAGATGCAGAATTCCACACCTGTTAACATTTTACAGGCACAGTTCGCCACTATATTACTGCAGCTATCTCTTAATCTAGATCTAGTAGCGACACCCTGGACCTCAAGCTTCTGTTGCTCACCCTCAATGAAGTAATTCATCCATTAACAAAAGTCCTAAACCTCTCTCTCAGCTGTGGAAAATTCCCAGACCTATGGAAAACAGCCACCGTGACACCTGTCCATTAAAGTGGGGATAAGATGAATCACTCAAATTATCCCCGTATCTCCATCTACCCCACTCTCTAAGGCACTTGAGTACATCATGGCTGATCAACTTACCGACCACTTGAATAAATACAATATACCTTGTCCACAACAACACGGTTCCGGAAGGTCATAGCACCACCACCACAGCCTTCTTGAGTTCACCAGAGCTTTGCACAAATCCCTGACAATGGCCTTCTCACAGGGGCGTTTTCATTGACCCTCTCAAGGCCTTGATACAGTACACCATGGACTACTAATTGACCAACTACTGAATGCCGGGCTATCACCTGACTCTTCTCTCTGGTTTAAAAGCTACTTAGAAAACCAGTCGCAGAGAGTAAAAATTTCCTTTCTGACACCCTGCCTGTTCACTCAGGTGTCCCACAGGGATCCATACTGGCCCCTCCTTTAGACTTTTCTTAACTATCTCCTTACCACTGCTCTGAGCAGATCATACTATATGCTGATGATGCTGTTGTATGCTCCACTCACAAAGATCCTGCAACTCTTCAACACAACCTTCAATTTGGTTTCAGTTCTGTAGAGACATGGTTTCATAATCATAAACTGGTCCTCAATGACAAGAAAACCAAATCTATGCTCTTCTGCAGCTCTCATAACCCATACAAGCTACATCACTTGGCTATCTCCACCACCCAAGGGAACACTCTAGATCAGGTGGGATCCTTCTAATACTTAGGAATACAGCTTGACCCTAATCTCTCCTATGGACCTCACGTAGATAATGTAGCTAGAGCTGCTAATACAAGGCTTGGTCTCCTCTACAAACACAGACAACACCTCACGCCAGAAGCTTTGAAGGTTGCAGTCCTGAGCTCTGTGATCTCTGTAATAGACTATGGTCTCACCATTTATGGCTCGACCACAACCAGAACCCTTAGACGCCTCTCAACTGCCTTAAATAAGGCATGTTGGGTCATCATGGATGCTCACCATCTCACCCACACATGGACCTGTACACCCAGACTGGCTGGCTCCAACTATCAAACCGCATAAGGTTTCTCACCTGCTCCATGGGAAAAATATCTACCTTGGCCTTGCATCTTCTGGAGTCTCAACTCTGTTACAACACCAACCAAAAAATGGTGCCTTCAGAGATCACGCTACAGCTACTGAAAGTCCCCCACTGTCACACTTCACAGGGACAATGCTCTTTTTGCTTATCGAGTGCCACTCTGGTTCAATGGCCTCAGCCCACCATCTCCTCTGCCCCAACAATTAGTATGTTTAAAACTAGGCTCGGGACTATCTCACTACCAACAGCTCCTGTGACTGCCCAACTTAAGCTTGTTTCTCCACTTCCCTGCTGCTCTAGTGATTACCCTTGCGGATTCTGCCCTCACATCTTGGTACCCCAATGCTGCACTTTTCACCCTCTTCCCACTCTACCTGCATTCCTTCTCCCCCCTCCACTCTTTCCTCTCCCTATGACTCTGGCACTTCTTATCTCTTGTCTGTTTTCTCTGACAAATGCCGCTGACTGCCTTGCTTACAATGCTACCCTTGAATTGTATTAATCTCTAATCTGTTTGCAATGTCCACATTGCTGTAATATCTGTCTTGCTGTTCCCCATAATTTGTATTTCTCTGACGTGGAACCTTTGTAAAAGAGCCTTGGCTCAAAGGTATTTGTAATCCTAGACTTAATAAAATAAAAAAATAAAACAATGACTGAAAACTACATCCATGACACTAAGGCTATGTACCCTATCAATTTCGAGCCACCAGCACAATGCAAAACACTATCCGCAACACGAAAATTGTGTCACACAATATCTCAGCAAAAAAAATTTTCTCCAACATGTAAACACCATAATTCACATCTACAGGACATACCAAGAATACCCTCCAAATTTCAATGCAAAGACCAAACCATGTCAGAGATATTGTCACAGGGTGCAGGTAAACATGCGGACTGAGTTTGGCAGTCTGACACAGCAACATTATTTTAAATGTCGTATTTATTTCTTCACTCCAAAAGATTCCTCATAACAGGACACATACATTACTGTGAACTATTCAACAGCAGAGTCTAACCATAAACACATAAATTAAATACTGTCCAACACCTTTAGAGCACTTTACAGAGCTCTCTGGAGTTCACCTCCAGACCAAAAACCTATCTAACTGAGTTCTCCACACTTAGTCCTTTTATACAGGAACATAACCATGTGATTAGTTAACTCCACCCACATCATTAATACTAAAGTAAAACTTTTAATTTAAACCAAATTGTTTTATTTTAACTATATATCTAAACATTTCATAGTTCAAATACATTTATAGGCTTTTTCATTCTATTTTATTTCAGTTCTAGTCCCTTTTACAAATGATACTGACCATCCAGGCATCACCCTCAACAAAAGACATCATAAAACAAAGGATCAAATAGCCAGCCAGCACTATAGCTGTCCTTCGAGGAAGTGGTGCAAGAAGCATCAGAAACAGAGGCTGAAAACCCAAGGAAACACACGGAAGGTGTCCTTCAAGTGAGTGAAACTACACCCTACTTTTGTATATTTATTCCCTAAAATGCACAACCTCCCTTATAGTTTGAGAAGCAAGGTAATTCCATAACCTGATTACTTAAACACAACATGAGCTTTACCAATGTATATTTTAACTGGCTTTGAGCAAGGGAGAAGTTTAAATAATCAACGTTTTCATATTGTGCTGCAATCCGCTGCACAAACCCCAAAACTATAGCACATGCGAGACGTACGCTAGCCGAAAACTGGTACTGCGGAGCACAGCAAATGAATACAAAATGCAAGACAAAAACACAGAGGCCCAGATATTCAAAGAGTTGAGCCATGCGCAATAGGGTTGCACCTGTGCAAGTCCGAAATTGTGCCATTCTGCGATATTCAGCAGGAGGCAGTTGCGCCCCCAAAATCATGCTGTGCAACAGTGCAATGATAATGAAGGCATGCGCAACCGAAGGGGGAGGAACCATGCATAAATGGCACAGTGCAATATTCAACAACTTGCACCATGTGCAATAGGGGAGCAAGCGGAAGTTGCACCATAGCGGAAATGAGCCAAAATAAAAAGGAGCAAGGGAGAGGCACAAGAACACTACAGGGAAACCACATGATGCAGAACTCTAGGCAGACAGACAGGGCAGGAGGGACACACAGGAAGGCCAGGAAAGGGCACCCTGAACACACAGGCACAGGGAAGGTGTGGGAGCCACAGCCAGTGCAGAAGGAAGTGCCACACACACAGAGGCCACCACAGGCAGGTGTTCCCGGTGCAGGGGAAGTAGCAGGGAGGACAGCGGGGAATACAGCAATAGCTGCCGGGGGGGTGAACACAAGCCAGGGACATGGCCAGTGCCACCTTCCAGATGGAAGCTGTTATGAGGGGGTGAGAAGGTGGGTGGCAGGGGGCGTGGCCATGGAAGGGCCCGTCGGCAGTATGCCCCCAACAGGCAGTACCGTGCCCACACCAGCTTCGAGCTGTACAGCGATACTGAGATTGTGGGCTGGTACCGCCTAAATAGGGCAATTCTGAGGCAGCTCTGTGAGCTGTGCAGTGATGTGATGCAGGCACCCACACAACAGAGCCATACCCTGTCAGTGAAGACTAAAGTAACAGCCTGCATGTGCTTGCTCACCAAGGGTACCTTTCAGAGACCAACTGGGGACACCACAGGCATAACCCAGTTGGCCACGTCACGCCACCTCACCCACTTCTTCAGCGCACTGCTGCCACATGCTGCGAAGTACATCCATTTCCCCAGCACACCGGCAGAGTGCACAATAAACATACAGGAGTTCCACAGGGTAGCACATATGCCTGGCATGCTAGGGGAAATAGACTGCACCCACGTGGCCATACACACACCACCTGGCCCCGACAGGGCCGCATACATCAATCGCAAAGGCTATGCCAGCATCAACTGCCGGTGGTGTGCAATGCCAGGGGGCACATAATCAATGTCTGTGCCACGCACCCTGGGGGAGCACACGATGCCTTCATCTGGCACCAGTCAGCACTGTGCCACAGATTTGAGAGTGGGACTTCCCACTGGATACCTAGTGGTGAGTATGCAAACCACATGGACAGTCATAGGGCCTGGGGGCATGGCCAGAGGTGACATGGGTAGTGACCTACATGGCCCGGGGCAGGGCGATGCTGATCACCAAACTAACCTCCACCCTCTACACACAGGTGATGTGGATACCCACTCCATCCCTGGCTGCTCACACCCTACTGGCGGCCTGTGACCCCATCGCAGCAACGCTACAATGAGACACATACCACTACACGTAATGTCATTGAGCAGGTGTTCAGGATGCTAAAGGCATGTTTCCGTTGCCTGGACACCTCCGGTGGTGCCCTACAGTACAGCCCCTCAAAGGCCTGTGGGCTATTCCTGGCCTGTTGCATCCTGCACAACATGGCCAACGAATGTGGGATAGCCATACAGGTCGAAGAGGGGACAGGATGGGATGATGAGGATGCCGTGATGATGGTGATGGGCAGCCCCCTTGGCTGACAGGACCCCGACTGATCCGGCTGGCACAGCTGCACTGGGACACCATCACGGAGGAGCACTTCAGCCAACCCAGGTAAGTCATGGGGCCATGTGCAACCACCAGTGGCTAGGCACAACCCACAAACACATGGACACACACCAGGGTGCATGCCGTCAAGGGAAGTGGCAGGGCACAGAAGCACACACACAACCAGGGATGGGTGAGGATTAACATGCCACATGGATGGACACACACACACACACACACACACAACACGCAAATGTACACAGAGGGCAGGGCACACCAGCCCAGAACACCACCCCTAGCCACACACATGTCCACAGACCACCACGCCACTACTTGTCCATGTGCATGTGTCAGATACTGAGCACCATTGCACTTTGGTGTACAGCGCAATGCAGGCATCATCATGCACACGCAACTGTGGCGGCAGCAGGAGGGTGTGCAGGTGGACTGTGTGTCCGTGCAGGGCCGGATACCCACCGTGCACTGCCCACTGAAACACACAATGCACAGGGCAGCACCAGACAGTAGCTACACTGGGAGACAGGTCAGTCACAGCGACACAGTGCCCCAGCTGCCACAGATGCGTGGGTGGCCCTGCCGAGACCCGCCAGCACTGACAGGCTGACCACTGGCCTCATGGGGTGGCAGCGATGGTCCCCCAAGGGTTCCACTGCGTGAATGTGACCGTGCTCACGCAGGGGTCTGCAGCACACCGAACATGCCTGCGCCAGGAGTGCTCGGGATGCCCACAGCTGAACCCGGTGTCAACAGGGTGGGAGTCACATGATGCCAGGAATGGGGGTGGACAGTGCACTGCGTGGTGTCTGCGATGCATGGGCACCTGACTGTGTGCCCATTGTGGCCATGACAGCAGTGAATGCCTGTGCATGCCTGTCAATGGCAGTGGTCACATCCTCCCGCAAACGGTCCATCCCTGCCAGGATCAGAGTGGTGTCCCTGCTGTGACACTCCTCTGCCCACTCCAGAGCCACATGCAATGCATCCACAGAGTCGCAAGCCACATCTGCTGCTGGACTGATACTTGCAGTAGGTGGGTGTGCTCGTCAAGAGGTCACCTGCCTCCTCGGCATCCTGTCCCTCTGGGTGTGCATGGCCCTGATGATCAGCACCCCTTGAGGGGGTGCTGCTGCACAGGACCAGGTCTGGGCATGTCCACAGGTGGTGCACAGATGCTGCCACTGAACCCTGTACCCCAAGCCCATTGGCTGATTGTTGATGCTGCCCTTCCGGCTGCTGCTCCCCAGGGCTCATTGGTGCTGCCGCGGTGGCTGCAACAGTCCCACTGTCCTGAACAGACACCAGTGCTGCCCATCTGGTGCTGACAGGCACAGGCTGGGACTGTGCTGACGCTGAACCTCCACGGCAGCAGCACCTACAGCCATGGGCGCGGTGCTCTTCTGTGTGGCCATCCTGTGGCACACATGTGTCACTGCCCATGCGTTAGCATCATCAGCACCGAGTGATGGACTCTGCACGGCCCCTGTCACAACATGCTGGCATCCGTGGATGCCAGCATGCTGGGACACAGGCAGGGCTTCCTCCACACCTGTTACAACGACATCAGTGTGGACAGCCAGGCGGCCCCACTGTCGCAATGATCCACGTATACCTGTGGAGGTGGATGGGCCCTCCTCCATCTCCAGCTGACTGTCCGCAGTGGACAGGCCCACCACCACTGACCCATGCAGACTCTCAGGATCTGTAAGGGAAAGCAAAGTCGCGTTACTGCATGTGACCTACCCTGCCCCCCCATAGACAGACCATGACTTGGGCCACCACCCATCTGGAAGCCACTACCCGGAACACCCTCAATGGCACTGTGTGCATGCTTCCAGCAAGCCTCTCCTCCTGTGGGGTCAGCTGTACCACCTCCAGCTGTCCCCACCTGTTGCAGCACATGCTGCCCTGATGGCAGCCACCTTCTCCTTTATCCTCCTCCTGTCCATGCCCATCTTTTTCTTACACTCCTGCACGGAGCGCTGGTGGCTGCCATGCAGGTTCACAGCACGTGCCACCTCCTCTCATGCAGCAGCACAGGCTTGAGGTGTTCCCCGCCGTCCACTGAGAAGTGGCTCCTGATCCAGGTAGGCCTCAAACAGGGCTTCGGTTTCAGCCTTGGTAAAGTTAGGCCTCCTCCTCCTCCCACCACTGTGTTCCTCCTCTCCAACAACTTGCTCGGTCATTATGTAGCCTGTAAGAATGGCAGTTGTTACCTGTGACTGTGCAGTCCCATGCATGTCCCTAAATCCACAGTCCACACTCCCAAACAGCATGCAACTCACCAATAGACTGCAGTAACCGACTATGGCCACTGCAGCCCAATGTCGCACTTTTATTCGTAAACCCATGCAAATGAGGCGGCGCAACTTTAAGTGGATGCAAATTGCAGTGCTGTGCCATTGAATGGCTGATTAGATGATTAGATGATTTGCTATATGATGGTTGAATATCGAGCTGTTGCGCTTTGCTGGTGTGTTGAATATGCTGAGCCAATGGTGCAGTTCTGTGACACGTGGTACACACCTCACTGCGCATGCCGGGTTGCTGGCGCAGGCGTCTGCCAGCTGATGACGTGCTGTAGTCGGTAGGCAATGCAGGGCATGGTCACCATTGTGCCAGTAGTGCTATAGCAATGGTCACTACATGGCTGCTGTGGCACTGGGCCATCATAGGTGCACTGGGCCAACTCGTGGTAGGCCACTATGGCGGTGCACACAGGCAGAATCGTGCAACATGCATTGGGTTCCTATGGTGCTGTGCACTGTCCATGCACCGAGACCCTTGACCCTGTGCCGACCTTTGACCCCTAGGCACCATCATCAGGCATGGGTGCACCTCTTTCGCACTGTTCGGTGACAGCGCGATAGAGAATGGCAGCGCTGTACCGCGCAGCATCTGCACGTAGGGAGCTGTGCTGCAGAGCACCATATTGCAGAATACAGTAGCAAGAATGGCATGCAGGAGGGCAGCCCAGTGGTCTGCAATTGAGCTGGCCAACCTAGTGGCCGTTGTGGAGCCACACTATGGGCCACTGTTCGGGGAGGCACCCCTGAACAGGTCTAGGACCCAGGTGTGGCAGGAGGTGGCCACTGCACTTGAGGAGGCCACAGGATGGGGGAGGAGTGCCGAGCAGTGCCACCACAGATACGGGGACCTGCGGCGGAGAGGCAGGGTTACTAGCATGCCTGCAGGCACATTGCCAGGAGGGACAGTGCCACGGCCAGGATAGGGTTACGTCAACACACTTTTATCTTCCATATGGGTAACAGTGTTGTATGTGTCCAGCACATGGGGAGGACTGTCTGGGGTTGGCTGTGGTGGTGTTCACAGGGTGTGGGGTGGGTGGGTCGTGGCTGGATGGGAGAGCACACACCTGGGGGGGGGACTTTGCTCTGAGATTGTACTGATGTTCCTCTCTCCATGTTTGCCCACAGGCCTGGAGGAACACCACCGTGCCCGTGAAGGAACGGCGGCAGGAAGAGCAGGGTGCAGCAAGGCGGGCGAGGCCCTCACTGCCCACTGGACCGGCCCAATGAAGGTGAGTGCCATACATCCATGATTACTATTGCATGCTGTGTGACAGGGTGGGCAGTGGGGCATGGCCACTATCCATCGACACCACTGCCATGCCGCGACTTGTTACAGTCAACACTGTCCAGTGGCAATGCATGTCGGGAGTGCATCAATGGTGTTCATGCGTACCAGGTACATAGGTTGTGCCACTGCCTTTACCACATAGCCATGTCACTAAATGGCCATGGTGGTGCTGTACATAAACTGCCGAGTGGGTGTGTGCAGTGTTCCGCTGGCTGTATGCGCCTGGGTGGGCAGGTCATGTGGACATGATCACTGTGGTGGTACACACCATAACAGAGGTATGTCCACAGCCATATACCATGCACAGTGGGCGGGCTGTGGGGTTGTGCATTCACACCTATTGACTGTGCTCCTTGTCCTAGGTACCCGCCATCTAGGGAAATCAGGAGGCGCTGAGGGAGATACTACTGGTGGCAAGGGCATTGCTGGACATCCTCAGGCGGATAGATGACACCGGGGTCCTGAGGAGCACAGAGCCCGGAGGTCGGGCGAGGCAGGTGCTCCCTCAGAATCAATCAGTCCTGTATTCCCCTACCCTCTGGACCCACCCTCACACCCCTCCTTTCCCATCCCATTTGTCACCACCCCTACCCACCCCCACCTTGTTTGCCCCCAACCTTGTATATAGTTTATATAATATTGTAAATAGTTGGATTTTATATTTGTTCAATACTTTTAATTTTGATATGAATACTGTGGTGGTCTCTGATTTAGCAGGGCTATAGGTGCTCAGCTGCAGTGGTGTGACATGGCGTCAGGGGTGGTGCGATCATGGGTATGTGTGGTTCTGTGTGGGAGGTGACTATGGCATGGGGTAGCTATCTGTCAGTGTCTGTGGTGTGTGTGTTGTGCCCTGTGCACTGGATGACTGTGTGCAGTGGTCCATGGTGCATGCTCTGTGTCCATGGCACACCCATTGGCCCATCCATGGCCTGTGCAGCTGACACACATGCATGTCTGTGACCTGCACGGTCCACTGGCATGTCAGTGGTGGCAGTCCCTGCAAGACAGTCACTGTACCTGTCACAATGCTGGGTTGCCTCCTGTCACTGGTGTGGTGCATGTCTGCCTCGGGTGACACTGTGGCCTCCACAGTTGTTGTCCCACTTCCATGCTGTGCCTTGTGTGTGTTGCAGGGGATGTGCACCACTGTCTGTGACTTGTGCTCCAGGCAAATGATGGTGGTGTATAGGTCCACGGTGCCTGTGCAGGGTGGCTGGCACTCCAGTGCCATGGAGGACTGTGGGTTGTGTGTACACAGTTTACATGGGCTCACGTTGAGGGCTTGGTTGCCCCACCACTGCGTCCCTGTTTTGTTGTGCCCTTGGGTATGGGTGGGTGTCTGTCCATGCACTGTGTGGCATCCAGTGTGGTGCATGCTTCCATGCACCACTGTGGGTGTCTGTGCTGGCTGTTGTGGCCAGTGGTGGGTCAGGGTGTGTTATTGGAATACTGTACAGGGAGCTGTACCACTGGTGGTGGTGACCGGGGCAAGCCCTGTCCCATGTGGGGTACCTCATGTGCCGACGCATGGTTGGTCTCTCAGCAGTACCTCGGGGGGACTGTGCATGGTGGCACTGTGTATGCCATTGTTCAATTGCTGTGTGCTGCCACCCACTGATGGGTGCTCGTGGTGGGGCTGCCTTGCATGGTTCTGTGGTGCACAGGGTTGCAGTGTCACAGTGGGGGGTGGTGGCATGCATGGGGTTTCCTGCAGTGGTGATCGCTGCTCTGGGGGGTGTCTGGGGTCACGGTGCAGGGTGTGCTCTGCATTGGGGGATGGTGTGGCATGGGTGGTCAGCCCTCCTTGTGTGCCAGTCACAGCTTGCCAGAGGTGTGATGGGGCACCATGGCCCGGCAATGTGGGTTGTTTGCTTGTCTCCATGGGCTGGTGGTTATTCAGCCTCCCCAGTAATGCAGTGCATTGGGTGTGGGGGATGATGTCTGTTCTGCTGCGTGTTCCTGTGCCCATCTGTGGCATGGGTGGTGGACCCCTACCTCCCTGGTTGTGCAGTTGCATTGCTCTGCTGCTGAGGGGCATCCCTGGTTGCGCTATGGTGCCTCTGGACTGCTCAGCTACACATCCCTTGTTGCGCTATGGCGCATCAGATCTGCTCAGCTTCCCCTTCCTAGTTGCGCTATGGCGCAGGTGGTGCGATATTCAGTCGTCGGCTGTAGATGCAGTTTGGCCTGCTCCGATTTTGAATATCACGCCTCTTGCACATGGGCACAATGGACTTGTGTTTGCTCCTGCTATTGCGCACTTTTTGGGTGCAGTTTGAATATCTGGGCCTCTGTCTGTGGTGCCGTGAGTACTAGATAGGAATTGTTCTGTTTTCTGTGTGGAACTTGTAAAGTGTAGCTCGGTTTAGCTGAACCAGCCATTTGATAGTGAAATCTTGTGTTTTGTGTTTTACTTAGTGTGTGTTACCAGTTCTTATCGGTTCTAAAAACGTGTTTTTAATCGTTTTTTCCAATACCCGTGACTCGGGTTAGAACCGATAAGGAGTCTTACCTGGCAGTTGCCATAAAAGGTAAGTTGGTTAGGCTGGCCATGTCTGAGAAGCCCAAGAAAAAAGCGGGCCACTGGTTTCAACACTGCAGTGAGAGTGGGAGCTCTTTGCTAAGGCGATCCCACACCACCTGTGTTTGTGTCTGAGGTTTGACCACCTGGATTCAGATTGCCAAATATGTAAAACTTTCCTAAATCTACCCTTGAGAAGAGATTAGGTAGACTGAGGAAAAGGAGGCCGAGAAGTCTGCTGGCCCAGATAGCCCAGCCGGTCGGTTCGACCGAACCAGAAGAGTGCCCTCTAACCAGGCGATACTTCTTCAGGCAAAGGAGATCAGTTCGAGGATGAGTTCTGACAAAAGAAAATGCAAAGACAAATCGTCCGATGCACGGCCAGAGGTTCATGTTCCGACCACTGAAGAGATAACCAAGGCGATTCAGATTGTGGAATCGCTCACCGGTTCCTACCGTTCTGGCTCCTTCTGGCAGGGTTTGGTTAGGTTGGTTCCCGGTTCAAGATTATACTCGAAGATTTTATGAACTGGAATTTGAAGAGGAAGAATTTGGGAGGATGATGATGGGTGAAGTGAGGGTCTGGATGTGCCTGTGGGACAGACATCTCCCAGACAGACCTTCAGGTGTTTCCCTCCTAGGCTTTCTGACTCCCTTCTCACTTTATGTTCTACAGAAAGGTGGCTGAAACTCTCCAGCTTCCTATGGAGGAGGCTGTGGAAGATCAAGAGGAGCCTGATTATGTAGAGATGATGGACATCCCAGGGTCCAGGAGACTGTCTATTCCCCTCCACAAATCCTTTGGGACACAGACACAAAAAATCCTAAAGTCTCCTAACGCTATACCTCCTGTGGATAGAAGAATGGACAACAGGTATACACTTTCAGGCTCAGACACGGAGTTCTTATACCAGCAATGCAGCCATGTTGGGGTAGTGCAGGCTGCTGCCTGTGACAAGACAATATTCCCTTGGCTTCCACACCCCCAGACAAGGACTCCAGGAAGATTGATGCCATGGCAAAGAAACAGTACATGGCATCTTCCTTGGGAGTCAGGCAAGCGAATTACATAGCCTATACAGCCCAGGTACCAGAAGTCCAGGTGGGACACTCTACTGGCACTGGCTAATGAGGCCTCCCCAGCTAGCAAGGAGCTGGAGGCAGTGGCTGCAGATGGGATTGAGGCATCCTAAGTTCAGTTTCATGCTGCTGTGGACTCTAATGATGTGTCATCAAAGAGACATGGCTACATCTGTGGCTCTTGAGTGGATAACTTGGCTCAGATGTACTAGCCTCTTGCAGGACACCCAGGCTAAAACCATGGATTTTCCTGTAGTGGGTAATTCTCTGTCTAACCTCAGTAATGCTCAGAATATTCATAACTTTGTGCAGTCAGCCTGGTGGGTTGGACTGCCTGGAGAGATGGAACACGTGCAAATGATGGAATTCTTTGCGTGTGAGCATCTTTCAAATACTGCATCTACCAACTGTAGTGTTCTAAGCCCTTCAGATTTTTCTCTCCACCTGAAAGTCTGGTCGCTCAGAGTCTCTGTCACCCTCTATCACTTGAAGGAGATAGAAAAAATCACCAAAACCTTAAGTATATTTAGTTTCTTGTACTGCCTCTACTGATTGTTAGTTTACATCTAGTTTATTATTAAAATAGTTGTTTTTCTCGGTTCCTCGTGGTTCGGCATAACCGTGAGGGATCCGAGTTAGTTTAACTTTATTTCGGTTCTCTGACTAAAGAACCTATACATTATCACAAATTTTTGGTCCTCATAAACTTTAGTTGTAACCGCTTTTTATCGGTTACAGAACCGCTGAACCGGTTCACATTTCATCTCCTCACTCAGTTCCTTCGGTTCCCTATTGGTTCCGGAACCGACCGCAAAAAAAACAAACAAAAAAAAAACCTTTTAAAGCTGTTTAAATAACCGCAAGCATTTAGTATTTAGCGGTTGGGGCTTTTCCTCTTGCTTTTCACCATGACTGAGAAACCTAAGAAGAGAACCGGGGAACTCGGGTTTAAAAACTGTTTAAAGTGTGGAGATGTGTTTGCCAAGGTAGACAAGCACATTTTATGTGTAGCTTGTCTGGAGTTTTATTTATCTGGACCAGGGAATGTGAGATACAAAACTTTCCAGAAAAAAATGTTGAAAAGCTTTCTTGAGCGGCTCAATAAAAAAGTTCCTAGGGTCCCTCAGTCTCTGACAGCTGACACCCCAGTCTGTTGTGGTTGAAGCCACAGTGCTACTATCTCTGCCCTGATATGGGCGAAAAAGGGGAAAAACAGGGAAAGAACCAGCTGACTCTCCAGTTCCCTCAAAGAAAATAAAGAAACTCAAGCATGCAGAACCCTCTCCTGCTAAACCAGGGACTTCTGCACAGGTGCCTGTAATGCCTTCAGCTCAGGAGATAGCTCAGGCGTTTAAAATTATTCAGGCTCTTCAGGACATCATCCCTCAGCCTCCTGCCCCTTCACAGGGTCCCCAGGTTGCTGCTACTGTGTTCCCCCTGCTCCGGGCAACACTATTTTGAAGGGATGAGAAGCCTTATGAGGAGGATAAACCTATCCCTCAGAGGTGTCCCTGAGCAGAATTTGGCTCCACCTCCCAGGGTGTCTGAGATTTTTCCTCCATTTTTCCTTCATAAGGAAAATGGTAGATGCTAGATATTGCCACAACAGAACAAGTGGAAGATGAGGAGGAGCTGAGTACCTTAATATGATTGGTCTAACACCCACAAGGCCTCCTCCTCCCAGTATATACATTTTCAAGAAGGATGCTATAGGCTCCTGCAGACCCTAATTCTATTTCTCCAATTTACAAGAGAATAGATAAAAATACCAGCTGGATAGGAGGAGCTGACTTCCTCTTCTCCCATCCTGACCATCAAGGGGTAATACAGCAAGCTGCCTGCGATAAAGCTAAAGTCCCTCTGTCCTCACACCCCCAAGGAATCAAGAAAATTGGACAGTATGGCCAAAAAGGGCTATTTGTCAGCCTCACTGGCCATGAGACAGGCTACTTTCCAAGCTTATGCAGCCCAGTATCAGAAATCCCTGTGGCAGTCAGTACTGGCAATATCCATGAAGGCCACCCCACCCTTGTCAGATGACCTGGCTGAAACTGCCAGGTTTGGGCTAGAGGTGGTCAAGTACCAATTCCAAATGGCTGCTAATCTGAATGGCACTGCAGCCAGATGGATAACTAACACATTGCTCAGAGGAAGTTTACAGCAGCTTAGGGCTACTAAACCTCACTCAGGATACCAGTGGAAGGCCCTGGATTTTCCATTGAAGGAAATCGCTCTTTGGGGAATCCACAGTGGCCTATTATGAAAAGATGGATGAATATAAGGTTACTTATGAAGTAACTCTGCCAGAGACAGAGCTTCTTCATCCACCAGGCCCTATGGAAGGGGGTAGGGGTCATTCTTTCTTCACAGACCCTTTTCAGCCAGCCATGCCCCAATACCAGCAGTACCCCCACAGGGGCTACTCAAGGGGTAGGGTAGAAGGGACTCTAGGCATGGGGCTCAGGCACAACCTCAACCCCAGCCTAAACAGAACCCCTGAGATGCAGCCGCCTCCTCCCTACCTGTCAGAGGCAGACTGTCCCATTTCCTCCCCTCTGGTCAATCATCACCACAGACAGAGTGGGTGTTGGAGTGAGTGGGCAAGGTCTGTCTCTGGACTTCAAATTTCTTCCTCGAAAAAACCCAGGGTTTCCATCTCACCCCTAGCACAAATTTCGTTGCTGGGCAAAGTTCGAAGCTGCTACAGCTCAGAGCAGTGGAACTAGTCTCTACAAGCCTGAGGAAGGAGTTTTTACTCCAGTTACTTCCTAACAACAAAAGAAAAATGGGAGTGGCGCCATTTTGGATCTCAGAGCTTTAAACAAGCACCTGAAAAAGCCAAAGTTCAAAATGGTGACTTTGGCTCAGGATTCTAACATGATCCAAAAGGGACTGGCTGGCATCTCTGGACTTACAGGATGCTTATTTCCACATCCCCATAAAATAATCTTTCAGGAAATATCTCGATTCAGACTCCCATCAGGTCATTATCAGTTTGCAGCCCTGCTAGCCTTTCCTCTGCACCAAGGGTGTTTACAAAATGCCTAGCAGCTGTGGTGGCATTTCTTTGAAGACAGGGAGTGACTGTTTTCCCATACCTGGATGACTGGCTGGTGGTGGGCAAATCACCAGAACAAGTCACAACCTCTCTAAAGCTCACACAGGATCTTTTGGAGTCCTTGGGTTTCATAGTAAACCAGAAAAAAATCTGTCTTCACCCCTGCACAGACTTTACAGTTCATAGGGGCCGAGATCAGTACTCTACAGGCCAGGGCCTTTTTACCACTACACAGGGTGCAAAGCCTTCAAGCCATAACAAATTCCTTCAAGTTGCACAGTCAAAACAACCAGGCAATTCCTGCAGCTCTTGGGTCATATAGCTACATCCACAGGACATATGCAGGGTTCAGGTTTACATAGAGACATCAGTTTCACCTCAGGAATCATTGGAGTCAGAAAAATGACCCTTTTCAAAACTCATTTCCAGTGACAAGGCCTCTGTTACAAGTCCTCTTGTGGTGGAAAAAGGAATCAACCTAAGGCAGAGTCCCCTTTCAGAAGGATCCTTCACTAGTCCTCACAACAGATGCATCCCTTCTGGGCTGGGGTGCCCATCTAGGGGAGCGCACAACTCAGTGTACCTGGACGGAGGCACAGTCCCTCCAGCATATAAACTTGCTGGAACTCAGAGCAGTGCAGCTGTCACTAAAAGTTTTCTCTACACTGGTGATGGGCAAGGTGGTACAAGTCAGAACAGACAATACCACCACTAAACAAGCAGGGTGGCACCAGATCAGGTCCCCTATGCACAGAAGTCAAAAAAATTTGGACTCTGGCATATTCTCTAAAGGTGTACCTGCAAGCCATCCATCTGCCAGGAAAGGACAATATCTTGGCAGACACACTGAGTCGAATCGATCAGTCCCATCATGAATGGACACTGAACAAGCAGGTGGTGCAGGTAATTTTCAGGAGGTGGGGCATTCCAGAGATAGACCTGTTTGCATCCCACCAGAACCACCAGTTGCCTCAGTATTGCTGCAGGCCACCAGCCCAGGGCACAATCCCTCTGAATGCCCTGGTACTGGACTGGTCAGGCAAGTTTATTTATGCCTTTCCCCCTTTTCCTCTGGTTTTCAGATTGGCCCAGGCAGCCATGGTACTCTCTTCTGCTCTCCATGTCAGTGAGCAAGCCAATAAGTTTGCCTCTCAGGCACAATCTCCTGACCTCCAATCAGGGAACATTGTTGTTTCCCAATCTCAAGTCCCTCCACCTCAAGGCATGGCTCTTGAGGAATTAGAATATGCAGACTTAAACCTTTCTGAAGCTGTATTAACTATCTTGAAAGGTTATAGGAAGCCCTCCACTAAGAAAACGTATTCTGCTAAGTGGAAAAGATTTTCCTTTAGGTACTCTGGTAGAAATTTCACCCCAAATGACGCAGGACTCTCAGTGGTGTTGGATTATTTGACTCACATTCACAAGGTCTACAACCCACTTCTCTAAGGGTTCATTTTGCAGCAGTATCTGCATACCTTTCTGCTAGGACAAAGGTGTCAGTAGCATCAGATCCCATTTTCAAAAGATTTTTTAAAGGCCTGATGCATTTGCACCCTTCTCACAGGGCACCAGTGCCCACTTGGGATCTTAATATATGTATAGCCAGATTGATGCGGGCTCCTTTTGAGCCCATGGCTACAGACCATTTAAAGTACGTTACCTGGAAAACAGTTTTCCTGGTAGCAATTACCTCAGCAAGAAGAATCAGTGAGCTTCAGGCTTGCTGTGTTGACCAAGACTACATCTCTTTCCACAGAGATAAGGTAATCCTCAGAACAAACAGACATTTGCTCCCCAAAGTTGTTTCAGATTTTCATCTGAACCAATCAATCAGTCTGCCTGTCTTTTTCACACACCACACAAGCTCTGGTGAAAGAAGGCTCCACAGTCTGGATGTGAAAAAAGCTCTCAGCTACTACATGACAGCTACTAAAGGCCATAGGCAAGACAAAAAACAACTTTTCCTTATATATGGGGATGTCAGAATGGGCAAACCAGTCTCAAAAAGATCCATTTCTTGGTGGATTGTCAGTGTGATTCAATTCTACTACATTAAAGCAGGTGAGGAGCCCCAGCAGAGCTGAGGGCTCACTCAACAAGAAGGAGACAGTTGCCACTCTTGCAGCTGCTAGGGAGAGTGCCATTATTGGACATTTGTAAAGCAGCTACTTGGAAATCAGTGCACCTTTACAAAACATTACAACTTGGATGTTTTGTCCAGAAGTGATACCAGGTTTGGCTACAAGCAGTCCTAAAAGTCTGTTTCCAAAATAAGTTCACTGCCTACCTCCAGGTACTGCTTGGTAGTCTGCACAAAGTTATGAATGGTCTGAGGCATTACTGGGGTTAGAAGAAAAATGCTCTACCATAGTAATCTTCTTTCTTGCCATGCGATGCCAGATATTCATAACTCCTCCCATCCTCCTTCCAGAACTTCAGCCTCTGCATTCCATGCTAGTGCCACATAGCCATACCCTTCTGGGTACACTTCTCTATGCTAGATAGATTTTAACAAAGTTTCTGTCTCTCTTAATAGTTTCTCACTGTCAGATGAACACCATTATTATTGATGTAGTCCCTCCCTTGGAGTTTTTTGAAGTAAATTGTTTTATTAGGTAATCCTAAAAGTTTTAATTAATTAGATTGTTGCTTTTTCATAATGCCTGACTTCCAGGCTTCTTACAAATCTGAAGGGCTTACAACACTACAGTTGGTAGAGGCACTATTTGAAAGATGCTCGTGCAAAGGAATTCCATCATTTGCATGTGTTTCATCTCCAGGCAGTCAACCCACCAGGCTGACTGCACAAAATTATGAATATCTGAGCATCACTGGGAAGAAGAAGATTACTATGGTAAGTAATTTTTCTTGTGCCATCTCAGCTTATCATGAGCTAGTACTTTCCTTGTCACTGGCTCAATTCGTGTAATTAAGAGGTTTCTTAAAATTCTGCATACCAGACCTCCAATAAGACATCAGTCACAGCCTGGGATATTAATCTTGTGCTAAACATGCTTACTCCACTTTTGAGCCTCTAGTTACCTGTGAGTTAAAATTTCTCACTTGAAATGGCCTTCCTAGTGGCCCTACCTCAGCCTGCAGGATCTCTGAGATACATGCCCCTAGTCACGACACCCCCCATATACTGTGTTCCATAAAGACAAAGTGGTTCTTAGGACCCATCCTAAGTTTCTCCCGAAAGTTGTTTCAGAATTCCACCTAAACCAACCTTTGGTCCTCCCTATTAAGCTGCAAACTTCCAAAATGAAGGAGGCGTTCTCTTCATTCATGGATGTCAAGAGGCTGTGCACTTCTATCTAGACAGAACAAAGATTTCCATAGCTCACAACTGTTTGTTTCCTTCAACCGACACGGCCAGCCAACTCTCGCTATCAGATGTATTTCAGCATAGCTGGCATGCCTCGCCACTGTTATTCCATGGCGCAGGTTAGCTGGAGGGCAGAAGGCAGCCTCACGCATCCCTCGTGGAAATCCGCAATGTGCCCATTACAGATATTTGCAATGCGGCTACCTGGAGCTCAGTGCATACTTTCATCAAACACTATGCCCTGGATGTCCATGCCAGATGACACCTTTCTTTTGGCAGAACCATCCTTAATGGACTCCTGTCCTAAAACTGTGAGCTCTTGCTCTCCTGCTGCCCTCTTGGGGGATTATTAGCTCGGTACTCTCCCATTAGTGAGAATGAGTGGTGGAGACTTTATGTCCAGGAAGATATGAAAATTATGTACCTACTGTAATTCTTGATCTTCTTGGATGAGTCTCCACCACTCATTCACACGTCCACCCTCCATCCCCTGAGCTCACCTCTGTTGTTGGTCTTCACTCCCTCAATATTTAGGCTGTGAAGAATTCTGTGTTGACCCTTCTCACATGGGTCATCCCGACTGTCTTGTGTCCAGTTTTTTTTCGTTAGGCTATCCTTCTAGGTTAAGTTACGCTGCACCTCCTCGGAAAAAAAGTTACTGAGGCAGTTGGAGGGTCGATGCTGAGATAGTCATTACCGCACGAGCTGAGGCTCGCCGTGCCACTCCTCATGGCTGTATCTCTGGCGCCGACCCTCTGGCAAAAAAGTTTGCTCCCACTGGGTCCTAGTGCCTTCAGGGCAGTTCCATTAGTGTGAATGAGTGGTGGAGACTCATCCAAGAAGATCAAGAATTACGGTAGGTACGTAATTTCCATTTGCAGTTACAGGAGTGGATATTGAAGGGTGGCTGCGAAGTGGTTTAAACTGGGCAATCTTGGGTGCACTAGTGATGGTGTTGGGAGTGCATTAAACCATGTAGGGGCCCTGGGTGGAAGATAACTCCTGAGCAAGGGGTTTTACCTGGGAACAACCAGAGTGCTTTCTCTGAGTTGTGGGTGGAGATAGTGGGGTGGCGGATGAAAGAGGCGAGACCCGGGAGGGTCCAAGCAGTATTTTTCTTGGACGGTATGCATGTCTGGTGGCAGACCTTTCTTTAAGAGTTGAAGTGGCAGTGGTATAGAGGGCAGGTGTGAGTGAGCCTCAGTGTGCCAGTTAGGAGCCTGCAGGCCTTGTTTAGAGACCTGGATTTTAATGGAGTGTGGAGTTATCTGCTGGCCCCATACACGAGCCCATGGTCCACTAGGGACAGTATTGATGAGGTGATGGTCAGCCCAAGGGGTGTGGGGGGAAGGCAGTCCCTGTGCCAGTAAAGAGTCCAATCAGGTGTTTGTTACGAGCAGCAAGGGTGTTTATGTGGTCATGGGAAGTAAGGGCGAGTCGAGGTGATCAGGATCATGTAGTGGGATACCTGTTCAGGGGTGCTGGGAAGATACGGAGAGGTGCACTTTTGCTTTGTTTTGGCGGTGAAGAAGATAATTGATTTATTCTTTTTAGGTTTGTAACCAGTCTACAGTCCTTAAACCATGTTTACGCTGGGAGAAAGCATATTGGAGGAGTCCTGAAGGGCGCGGGATTATGATGTGAAGCAAACACTGCATCATCTGCATATAGTAAAATTTTTGTAGAGCAGGCCTTAGGTAAGGAGTTTAGGTAGAGGGAGAAAAGAAGTGGCCCCAGGATAGAGCCCTGGGGCACCCCAAAGCAGACGGGTAGAGTGTCGGATAGGGTTCCATTTATTTTGACACATTGGGACTGGGCAGAAAGGTAACTGGAACACCAGGCTAGGGGGTCTGTGGAGAAATCAAGTTGGTGGAGACAGTCAAGAAGGAGAGGGTGGCAGACCATGTCGAAGGCCTGGGATAGGTCTATGAACACAGCTCCTGCAGATGTTACCAGCATCTGGGAGGTGCAGGAAGTTGGTGAGATTCTAGGAGGGCTGTGGTGGTGCACTGTGGGGCAAATAGAACCATGCTGCTTTGGGCATGGAATGTCATGCAACTAGGTATTCTGTAAGTTGGTGGCAGCCACTTTTCTAATGCTTTGAGGAGGAAGAATGGAGATGGGCTGATAGTTATGGGGAGGCTTTGTCACCACTTTATGGATAGAGGTAATGACAGCTGTTTTCCAGGCACTAGGAATTGCCTAGGCATGATTTGTTGAGCAGGTCCGTTGAGGACTAGGACCTCGTCGAGACTAATCAAAGAAGCCTGGCATCTAGGAGGTCATTTATAGGGTTATTGCTGCTTAGTGCTTTTTGCAGGTAAGGACGAGCTTCGTGGGTGGATATTTTGTAAAGGAGGAAACAAAAATGCTGCAGGGTTGGGGGTTGGGATTGGGGCACAGAGTCAAAGAAACAACTAGGGAGAGCACTGCTGAGATCCAAGAAGGTGGTGTTTAGACAGGTTGCTATAGTGAGTGTGTCTGTGGAGGTAGTGCCATTTATGGTGAGCTGGGAGGGAGGAGGGGTGCGTGATGATGTTAGAAAGACATAAATGTGTGCAGTTAAGACTTCAAAAGAAAGCTATTTTATGCTGACTATGGAACTGAACCCTGAGAGTTGGTGGACATGACTAATGAATTAAATTCATAGTCTTCATTCAGGAGTGAGTGAGAAGCCGCGTTATCGCATTATAAACATTTTGTTCTTGAGCGAGGAAGGACTCTGGCACCTAAGCTAGAAGTGAATTACCATAATCATGATGACAGAAGATGAAGGCAAGAAAAAGGTGTACAGCAGAAGAATGATCTAGGAAGTGCAAATACAAGCAGCACTACAGATGACAGTAAATCAGTCAAGCAATGATTCACACCACTGGTGACTTTCCATAAATTTATTAAGGATAGCACAGAAACTAAAATACAATAAAATCCACAGACAAGAGGCATACCGTCTCCGTGCATACATATTTATGTACAGAGTACCATCACAGTACATACATATTCATATATCACAGAGTACCGTCACAGTACATACATACTCATATAGCACAAGTACCAAAATACAGTACATACATATTCATAGCACAGAATTACCATCACAGTACGTACATATTCATATAGAACAGAGTACTGTCACAGTACATACATATTCATATAGCAGAGTACCATCACAGTACATACATATTTGTATAGCACAAAGTACAATCAGTGTACATTTCTTGGAAATATACAAAATATGATTCACTGAGTCATTATAGGAGAGTTTGAATAAAAAGGTTTTCAGTTGAGAATAACATTTAATTACTGAGAGCACTGATGTAATGTACTCTGGTAAGGATTTTCATAATATTGGTGCCCTAACACTAAAGGAATGACCTCCTACTATCTTCTTTCATAGTCTTGAAACTGAAAGAAATGCTACTATTCTAAAACGAAGAATGAAAAATAAACATATAAAGACTCCTTAAATCATCAGAATCTGTTCTGACAAAAAAAATATCAATAAGAAATTTAAAAAAGAATCTTTGTTCCTACAGTGAACCAGTTAAATTGGTCTAAAGCGGGACAGATGTGATCAAGCCCCCCATATTCAAGGGGTGTGCTTTGCATCTTGGTAGAAAAGGGAAATGAGCCACCAATCCAACAATGTGCTGCAGCGTGATATTCAGAGGGTGAGATGCCACCACACAGGAATGGGCCAGTGTATGCCATGCAAGTGGAGGGGCATTCCTACGAATAAGCCACACACTGACATATTCAGAGGAATGCGCCCCTCAAAGCCAGAAAGGTGCGGCAGACAGGCCATGAAAACCTGGCTAACTCAGCCTGCCACTCACAGGCGGGCTGTGGATGTATACACAGGTGCAATGCAGCCTTCAGACCCAGCGGTCAGAGAACCCCCACCCAGCCCCAAGTGAGTGTTCTGTAAGATATCAACTCCGATGCCCTGATAGACTAGTATCCCTTTCCCCATCCCCTGTCTCTGTTCCTATTTTGAAATTGCCCGATTCAATTTCCATGATGCAGTGGTCCTCCCTCATCCCTGATCGCACCTGAACAGTGCATCCATGCCATAATATAGGCAACCACCCTCACCATCCCTGATCACACCAAAATGCAATTCTGATACCATTTCCATAGTGTAGTGGCCCCTCACCCACTCAGGTACTCACATCCCAACCTGACCCCATTCCAGCATGTCCTGTCTGCCCGTGAGCAACACAGACCCTCTCACACCCTCATGGCTGCCTACAACTGCACTGTCAATGACCGTGTACAGCATATTCTACTCACCTATTGGAGTCAAACCGGTGGACATGTAGTATATACATACTGCCACTGACAATGCAGTCAGCAAGCTGAAGAGGTGTAGGGAGGGCATGATGCTTTCCTTGACAGGTAAAAAGGGAGTAAGGAGTGGGATGAGAAGACCTGAGTGGGTGAAGAATAGGGGACCACGACAACTATGGAAATGGTATCAGGTTTGCATTCTAGTGTGATCTGCATTGATGTGGGTGGTTGCTCTATATTATGGCATAGGATGGCACTGCTCAGGTGCAAATGGGGATGTGGAGGGGCCACTACTGTAAATTTAATTGGGAATAATTCAGTACAAGATTGAAGAATCTGGAAGGGGGCGAGAGACACCAGACCACCAGGGCATCACCCCTTCCATTGTGGTTCAATGAACAAGGATGGGGTTGGGAGGAGGGTTCCCATTGGACAACTGGGGTGGTTTGGTGCAGGACTATGCACCGATCAGGGATAGAACCCGCTGAGAGGATGGCCGGCACTTTCCAGGTAGTACAGCCCACAAATGGGATCATAATGAGCATGCATGGTGCCTATTTGCACCATGCAGGCTAATCAGAGCTCATTAGCATTTCCAGGCTGAATATCACCCTTGGGGTTGTGGCGAGATCAGGTATGTGCCATGCAGTTCCCAATGGCAGTATTCAGCCCCGACCCTGGATGCACTGCACTGGATATGGTGGCAACCCTCTGGGCAGCGCATTAGGGTTGGATATTCAGACAGTATGTGCAAGTCAGTCCAATCTGCATACTGTTTGAATATGCAGTCCAGTCGGCTGGTGCATCTGTTCTACCACACGCATCTTTATGCGAAAGCAACCAGTCGGTTCTGAATATCATCCATCAAATATTTTTATTACACTTACGATGTGATATGAAATTATAACCAGCTGTAACTTGTTGGAAGGAGTTGTTTATAGGACCAGACAAAATGCCATTGCTGTATAGTAGTTCAGTCTGTTGAACACGGGAGAGTGTATCAAAAATTCTCTGCATCAAAAGTCGATGTTTGTGAATTTGTACTTTGTTTTGTAAGATGCTAAGTTTCTTTCTGAAATTGCAGTTATATAGCCCTAAAGGATAACAAAGTAACTAAAACCACACCTGCATCTCCTTTGACTCAAGTTCAGCTCAAATTTACATAAAACAAGCACAGGTTATTGGTAGAAAAGGATCATTAGGACGCAGTCTGTCAAAGGATCCCTGCCTGCTGCACCTTTGCAGACACTAACTTAGTATCGGGGAATCTCCATTCTCTTTTCTGCACAGATATATCCACATATCATCTATACATGCTTAAACCTTTTCACTATTCACCAACCACCACAAGTTTGGGTGGCACCCAGTTGACATTCTACCCACTTTTTGTAAATAATTCTTCACATCCTTTCCTAGTCCTGGATCTCATCTGGTTATAGAAGACCTCTCTCCAGCACTTTCACTCACCACCTGTGAGATACCTGAAGTTCTCAATAATGTCACCACCCTCCTCCTGTCCTTCAGGTATTTATAATTAAGATCCTTACTCTCCTCATAGGGCTTCCTTCAAACCCTGCATCATCTTGGTTGCCCATCTCTGGACACCTCCACTCTCTTTCCTGATGTGTAGTCTCCAGAACAGAACACAATATTCCATGGAGGCATACAAAGAGCAGTACAGTAATACTGGCACTATCAGATGATCAGGGCCACTGGAAAATTAAGCCTCAATTTTAGTTATGGAATCCACAATTTTCACCATTCTCACGAAAATGGACATGTTCATAATTTCTTGCAATTTTGGAGTTTTGTATTGAACTGTGTAAAAAAGTATTAACATTTAATAAAATACTCTCAAATACATTGACAATTTTGCATGCAGCCTTGGGTTTAGCTGAAACAATGCAATGCAAAGAAGTAAGACAAAGGGTTTATATGACACCAATTTATTTTAAATCATTGTCTTGTTTAGTTCAAAACCACTGGCCAAGCACAGTATGCTTAAACACTTAACATTTGTTTTGTGTTGAAACATCTATCAGAAAACTTTGTTGCCACATAAACAAAGATGGAAAAAGTGCAAATTATCCCATTCACCTAAATGGTGTTAACTATAAACCGTTTGTAAGTGGCGGGCAAGATCTTCCCTAGACATAAGTCTCCACATTCATTCACATATGGGATCTACAGCTGGAGGCACTAGGACCCGATGAACAAACTTTTTGTTAGAGGTCGGCGTCTGGATGGAGCCGAGGGAGGCACCCACGAGCCTCAGCTGCGTGCTGTAATGAATATCTCAGCATGAGCCTTCAACCACCTCAGTTCCTTTTTCCCGCCACCAGTGCACTTCAGTGATGATGTTGCTCACCCTCCGAGTCAAACTTCAAACTAGCAGCATAGTTTCCAGTTTTGTTGTTTTGAGTAATATCTCAAAATAAGTATCACTTAAGTTTATTCTCATTTACAAAAGCCTCAACAACCTATTTTGCGGGTCCGACCATGGCGGGTCAGGTGATGGTAGGAGACTTAGTGTGAAAGCTGTTCAGTCAGCCAGGCTGGTCTGGTCCACCCTTCTCCAGAGGAGGTCTGGCAATAGTCAGTCCAATGCCTGAGGGGGCAGGCGGTCCCCTCGAAAGCATAAAAATAAATGGTCGCATTCTTGGCACCATTCGGCCTTGAGCTCTTCTTTGACCCATAGGTCAAAAAAGAGAAGACATCACTTGGGGTTGCCCTCTGATATGTCTGAGCTTAGATGGTCAGTTATTGGAGCTAGTTGCCAATCTCCTCCTTCAGAGTTGCCAGCTTCTGTTTCTGGTAGCCGACATCTTCAACATCGGAGCCCTACCCCACCCTCTGGTAGGTCTTCAGATAAGCAGTTTCATCAGTGGGCTGTTCTTGTGGAGCAATATAGCTGAGAGGTTGGCCCAGCTGCCTGACCGATCACTCAAGGCCCATCGGACTCCTAGAAGGAGCCCAGGTAGAGGCGGTTGAGCCTTCCTGGTAGCGTGGCACCGTCTTCAGTGCTGTCGACTCCACGCCCAGATGCCCCCATATGAAAGCTTGTGCATAGGGGCCACACCGATGCCTCTATCGCCTGCTCTTCTTTCTCCCTTCTCCTCAAATCCTGTTTTTCGGAGTCTTGGGGTGGTTTCGATGCCCTCAGCATTGATGGCGTGCTCGGGCCATCTTCAGCGCCAATGTGTCTGTCGGTGCCATCCTCTGTGCCGTTAGGTTGCTTGGTGCCATGCGCTTCATTAAGCACCATCCTCAGCACCGTCGCATTATCAGTGCTGTGTGATGCTGTGGTGCCGTCCGGCCTCACGGCACCGTCTTTGGTGCTGTGTGGCTCCGTGCGATGCAGGCCTCTTGTCGGCTCCATGTGGCATCTTGGTGCCATATTAGCCGACGATGCCGTTAACATTCTATACGGCGCGAGGGGTTCTTAAGGTGTCATCCACCTTTCAGGACTCCTTTAACCCTTTACATTCCTCAGTTCCCTCTGATTTCCCTCCTTTCCTGTCCATACAGTCCCTCTGGACTGTCAGGAAATAACATTGAGCCTGACCAGAATGCAGCTGGGTGATGAAGTGGAAGGACAGGATCCATTCCTGCTGCAGAGCCTGTGGTCGAGGACCTGTCTTTTAAGTCTCTGCTGAAAACTTGATTTCACTCTTTCTCACCAGACTGCATCACCATGATCCTGAGAAATTGCTAAGACTCCAATGCCTCCATGTTACAGAGATCCTACAGTTTGACTCCTCCAGTACAGCCCTCCTTTGAGATGCTCCTCAAATAGTATGAAACGTTCTGCTCTCATTCACCGGTGGCTAAATCCATAGATAGAAATACTCAGCTAAGCACCAACCCATTTTGGCGTCCCAAGCGATTCGCGGATCTATTGTAGTTTTGGCAGAGAATGATAAGGTCATCCTCCCCAGACTACTACAGCTTGACCTATTAACAAAGAATCTCATAAGATAGACACTTTAGGTAAAGAGTCATTGCTGCTTCCTCCTCAAGGTGTCACAGTGACAGCTACAAAGGCTATTTCTCTTAGCATGAATATATCATGCAGCACTCACTCTAAACAAATGGTTGAAGTTCTACGGAATTGGACACAAAGTCAGAGCTACTTCAAACCATTACCAGAAATGAATCCAACAACCAGCAGGTTAAAGCAGCTATGGATGCTTCTGATACTGCTTCAGAGCAGCGGTGGCCGCCATTTGTACCCAGCTGTCATTCCTGGCTGTGCACTTCAGGTTTTCCTGAATGGCGCATAGCAGACAGGTAATAGCGTTGCCTTTTGATGGTGTGTATCTCTTCAGCCCTCTAGTGGAACAGGCTAGAAGCTACACAAAGACTAGGTCAGCCATTGAGTTGAGCGACCTCCTCCTATCCTCTCAGGGGTGTTAATAAACACCAGTTCCATAACTGTATCAGTCCTTTAAGAGGCAAATGCAGGGGAAGTTTTCATAAAAACCAAGCTGCACTCAAAGAAATGAAACAGAAGGCGCAAGGACCCAAAGTCCCAACTTCGCCTTCTGAGTTGTTAGCCAAGTCCCACCTCAGCTGCCAGGTGGACTCTTCCTCAGTGGTGGGAGGTCATCTGATGCACTTCTACAATCAATGGAAGTCCATAACCTCAGACAAATGGGTTCTCTGTATAATCCACGAGGGGTATTCACTCAATCTTGTGGAAACCCCTCCGGATCATCCTCCCAAACGACAGCCCAAGCTGTCAACCCTTCAGTCAGACCTTCTCACCTCCAAGATGGGGCCTTCAAAGACAACAGGGCAGTAAAGTAGTTCCACCATCAGCAGAACACAGGTTCTACGCCATTACTTTCTAGTTCAAAAAAAACGGGGGCATAGCACCCATTTTGGACCTCAACAAAACTAAACCAAATTTCTGCCCAAGGACAAATTCAAATGACGTTCACTGGGAACCTTGTTACCTTTACTTCATCAGCATGACTGGCTGGCCTCCTAGACATGCAGGATGCCTACCCACATTCTATTCACTAAACATCAAAAATTCCCTAAAGTTTGTAGCTCTGGGACAGCATTATCATTCTGCCTGTGCCTATCCTCGGCACCATAAGTTTTACAAAGTGGTGTGCAGTTCTACGCAACATCTCAGAAAGATTGGAATACAGGTGTTCCTTATCTGGATGATTGCTTCTGGCAAGTCCTTCCAGGCAGGAAACTCTGGATACCGTAGCCATGGCTTCATGCCTTCTCACGTCCATGGGAGTCCTGCTAAACCTCAAAAAATCAGAGCTGCAGCCCTCCCAGAGACTCCTCTTTATAGAAACTCTGCTGGACACCTCCTGTGTGAAGGCTTTTCTTCCAGAGGACAGGAGGAGCGATATCCTTCAGATGGCCCATTACATCAGGGAGAGCAACTCAGTTCCAGCTCTCTCAATGCAATGGAACATGGAGGTATGACTTCTGGTACTGAGCTGTAACTTGCTTTGTCATTGTGCACCCACACCAGGTTGTGAACACTGCTTTACTGGGTCACAGTTAATAATAATAATTCGTGGGTTGTGCCATGACTTCTAGTACTGAGCTGTAACCTGCTTTGTCACTGTGCACCCACACCAGGCTGTGAGCTGTGCTTTACTTGGTCACAGTTAATAATAATAATACGCGGGGTGTGCCATGACTTCTGGTACTGAGCTGTAACTTGCTTTGTCATTGAGCACCCACACCAGGCTGTGAACGCTGCTTTACTGGGTCACAGTTAATAATAATAATAGGCGGGGAGTGCCATGACTTCTGGTACTGAGCTGTAACTTGCTTTGTCATTGTGCACCCACACCAGGCTGTGAGCGCTGCTTTACTGGGTCTGATTAATAATATCGCCGGGATGTGCCATGTATATGATTTTAACAACTAGGTGAATTTTGTCTGTATTGTCTGAATTTGCCTTTAAATGTAATGGCACTCAGAGCCTCTGAGGTTGGGCATCAACATAGAAATAAGTATTACTTTACTTACCTACATAATGTTTCAGTACTTAAATTATGTTTTTTCACCTTGTCGGTCACATCTACCAATTGATTTTATTATTAATAATTAATGCAGCACCACCCTCTTTTCTGGAAGTATGATTACATTTATAGACATCGTAAACAGGCATCTTAAAATCCCATGAGGATTAGTCGTCCCATCATGCTTCTGTGATAGCAGTTATAGCTACGTTCTTTTGTACAATATATACAGTATCTTAAGCATCTGGTATCTAGCAACACACACTTACACTCCACATCATATTGTGATGGCAGGGTGGGAGGCCACTACACCCCAGGGATTAATGTTATACAGACAGATAGCGGATTGGGGTGGGACACCACTATACTATCAGGGATTGTTATACTGATAGATGGGAAGTGGGGATGGAAGGACCACTATACCCCCAGGGATTAATGTTATACAGACGGATAGGGGATTGGGGGTGGGGACACCACTATACTATCAGGGATTGTTATACTGATAGCTGGAAGTGGGGATGGAGGGACCACTATACTCCCAGGGATTAATGTTATACAGACGGATAGGGGATTGGGGTGGGGACACCATATACTATCAGGGATTGTTATACTGATAGCTGGAAGTGGGGATGGAGGGACCACTATACCCCAGGGATTAATGTTATACTGATGGATTTGGGGGACTGAGTTGGGAGAGTCCATGATATCAAAGGGATTAATGTTATACTGATGCATGAGGGAACCACCTGCATACCAAGTATTAATATTATACTAATGGATTTGTGATTGAGTTTTGGGAACCATTATACTACCAAGTATTAATTTTATACTGATGGATTTGTGATTGAGTTTTGGGGATCACTATACCAACAAGGATTAATATTATGAAGGATTTGTGATTGAGTTTTGGGGACCACTATACCAACAGGGATTAATATTATATACTGATGGATGGGGGCTGGAGGAGGGGGACCACGATACCACCAGGAATTAATGTTATACTGATGGATTGGGGATTGGGGCCAGTATGCCATCAGGAATTAATGTCATATTGATGGACTGGGGTGGGAGGACCAGTATGCCATCAGGGATTAATGTTATACTGATGGATGGGAGTCTCAAGGTTGGGGACCACTATACCACCAGGGATAAATGTTATACTGATGGATGGGTGGGGGGGCCAGTATGCCACCAGGGATAAACATTATACTGATGGATGGGGGTTGGAGGAGGGGACCACAATATCACCAGGAATTAATGTTATACCAATGAATTGGGGTGAGGCCAGTATGCCATCAGGGATTAAAGTAATACTAATGGATGGGAGTCTGAAGGTAAGGGACCACTGTACCACCAGGGATTAATGTTATACTGATGGATGGGGGCTGAAGGAGGGAACCATGATACCAGGAATTAATGTTATACTGATGGATGGGGGGGGGCCAGTATGCCATCAGGGATTAATGTTATACTGATGGATGGGGGCTGGGGGCCACTGTACTACCAGGGATAAATGTTATACTGATGGATGGGGGGTGCTGGAGGGGACCATGATACCACCAGGAATTAATGTTATACCAATGAATTGGGGTGGGGGCCAGTATACTATCAGGGATTAATGTTATATTGATGGATGGGAGCCAAGGTAGGGGACCACTGTACCACCAGGGATAAATGTTATACTGATGGATGGGGGCTGGAGGAGGGGGGACCACAATACCACCAGGAATTAATGTTATACTGATGGATGGGAGTCTCAAGGTAGGGGACCACTGTACCACCAGGGATAAATGTTATACTGATGGATTGGGGGCTGGAGGTGGGGAACCACTGTACCACCAGGGATTAAAGGTATGCTGATGGAGGGGATTTTATGTAGGAGCCACTATACCACTAGGAATTAACTTTATACTGATGAGCGGCTATCTGGGAGGGACCACTGTACCACTAGTGAGGATGACTGACATAAAAGCAGTAAGGTACTGTTCACCACAATTAAGGACCACATAATCTGCATGCTTGGCTCCTTAAGCGCACTCATGTTCAATGAGCTCACATGTATGCTGAGCTGGATGTGGCCACAGGAGACCTGGCATTATCCTGTTTGGGGCAGTACTATCTCCTGTGGGCCATATGCATCCATGGTACATGCCCGCACAGTACTGATCTACTTAGTGCAGCGTAAACACGGACCCATATTCAGTTGGTTATCATTGCTTCGTTAGCAAGTGCAAACCATCTGAATATTGCTCACACCTGCTCACGTGCAATCACAAGCTCAGTGCAAAGGGGTCAGATGTAGTTTGTATATTGTATAATCAAGAACTGTACACTGATGCTAGACTGTGCTATATGAAAATGTATGTTAGTGATGCTTGGATAGTATCCCATCAATTAGGATACCACCGGATACCATTCTTTTTGTAGGATAGTGGATCTGGTCGTATGGCAGCACTATTCGACCGTGGATCCAACTGTCCTGGATCCACAGTTGGATGCCAGGATCCGAACGTGGATCCCTGGATCTGACGTCGGATAGTGCGGGATTAGACATCAGATAGTGCAGGATCCAACCTCCAACTTGGTCGGATTCCAGGTCCAGTACTGACAACTACTCGATGGAACAGAATTGGATCCACAAAGGCACTATCCAAGCATCACACGTAATGTATTTCTTTGAAGTGTCTGTCAATGCAGGATTTTACTGTATTGTAACATACTGCAGTACAGTGCCTTAAACATTTTTCATAAAAAGGCGAGGTTTAAAATTAAGTAACTGATCAATTTACAATCAGTTTCAGAACTGCTTGTTCCTGCTAGACCTCCTGCCTGCGAACCCTTTTTTATATCCTCTCAGCTTGAGTACTGTAATTACCGCCTCTGTGCACTTGCTAGGTCACGCCTATCAGAATTACAAATTGTTTATAATACAGATATTTGCCTGATCAACCACTCCTGGAATTCCGATTACGTGACTCCAGTCTTCTATCATATCCACCAGTTATCAAGCCAATCCCAAATCTACTATAAAACTGAAGCCTCTGCACCAGCCCGGTGGTGCAGAAGGTTGAGGCGCTGGACACCACACCTCGTGCTACCCCGGCAACCTGGGTTCGGGAACAAGCCCAGGCCATTGGGGGTCGGTAGGGGTGGGAGAGGATTGAGCGTCCGATGGACAGTTCTCCTCTCCCGGGAGGGAGGAAGGGAAGTCCTTGCTCTGCGCTCACCTGGCCTCTGGCGGAAGCCAGGGGCACAGCAAGCATGATAGCTACAACTCAGGGGATGGGGAAAGGCAACATCAGCGGTGATACCATCACGCCTGGGTACGTGCCACTCCCCCAGGAACACAAGAAACTACTGTGCCCAGTCTCCTAGATAATGGAGACCTCAAAACAGCAGAGACCCTGACTGCCTGCCCCTGCCCAATGTCCCGGTAAGTCTGACACCTGCAAAATTCTCGGGGTGTAGCGGCCCTGCCCCGTACCCACCTGGGGGTATAGCCAAGGCTCAATAGGGACTTACCGGGGTAGAATCGGGTAGATCATGGAGCGGGGAGACTGCCAATATAAGTCTCCTGAAGGAGTGGAGACCGGGTGCAGGATGGGAGGTGAAAACAGAAATAAAAAAAAAAGACCTGAAGCTTCTTTTTCAAATGCTCCTGGACTGTACTCCTTTCAAGTCTGACAGCATCACTGCCTACTCGAAATCCCAAACTCTGCTCATCCAACTCTAGACCATTTCCTTTTCTTCCCAACTCCCTCTCAACCATAACTGGAAAAATTTCAACACGATACATTTAAAACTTCAGGGCAGACTGGGTGGGCCAAGGGGCCCTTTTCTGCCAAAAATTCTATGTTTCTGTCCATAAAAGCATATTATCTAGCCATCTACTGCACTTACTGGTAGGAGTGACTTCAAGATGGTCCTTCTGCTGTACAGTCTCTTCCCTTTTCACATCACCAAATGGGAGCTCTTCATCCCTCTGAAACAGTAGTAACAATTGCTCCAGTGGGGTGTTGAAGCCTACACATCAAAAACAGAAGACAATACCAAGTATTATTAATAATTAGAACTAGATAAATGTTACAAAACACTCTCCCAAGAAAAAATGCATTGTACCTATTGTTGCTAGTAAATATAAATTCATTGATGGTCCATAATGTAGAAACATGGAATCTAGCATCAGGAGACTAAGGGTCCAAACTATAGTACCTCACCCTACTAAGCTACTACACTGGTGGGCTGTCTCCTTCCTCCTCTGCTCCCCAAGCCCTCAATCCAGTATTGCCCCCCACAAGGACAATGAGTCCCTATGTGTGGTTCCAGGCATGTTTAAACATATTTAAGGTAGTTGCCTCACTACCTAAACATGGTTTCACCACCCTTTGAATTTAATCATCCTCGCATCTCTTGAACTTGCCCTCCAACATCCTTCAGTCATGCCCTCTAGTGAATACTTCTGCATTTAAAACTAGTCCTCGTCATTCACCCTATGTATACCTCTCAGAAACCTATATGTTTCTATCATGCCCTCCTCTCGTGACTGGCCTCTTCTGAGTACATATTTAGGGCCACCAACTGCTCCCAATAGGATCTGTCTTGCTGGCCCTGGAACATGTTGGTGACACTCCTATGCACCAACTTCAGACTGTCTACATCCATACCCGGGTGAGGACTCTGGAACTGAGGACTCTGAAACTAAGCAGAGTATTCCAGATGAGGTCTCACTAAGGGTCTGTGTGGGGCCAGTACCACCTTGCTCTTCTACTATCAGAAACTCTCCCTAGTCACCCAGTACCCTTGACACCTTGCTATATATTTTATTACAGTGACTAATTTGCTTGAGGAAGTCACTAATGATGACCCTCAGATCCCTCTGCTATGTTGAAGTGGCCAGCTGAACTCCTCTCATCCAGTACTTGGTGTGTGGGTTCCATCTCCCTAGATGCATTGCCTTGCACTTTTTGACATTGAATCTCAAGTGCCAAATCTTAAACCATCTCTCCACCTTCTCTAGGTCATCTGAAACTCCTGCATCCCTTCCTCATGATTTAACCTGTCAGAGTTTAGTGACATTAGCAAAGAGAGACATCTTGCCCAGATCCCTCCCTTAAGTCATTGATGACCATATTGAATAGGACAGGTCCCAGGACTGACCCCTGCAGCACACAGCTTGTGACCTTCCAGTCCAGTGACTTGGCCATTTTAACTACTACCTTCTGCTGGCCCCCCAAGTCAATCCCCTATCCCTCTGACTAAATCCTGCTACACTCACTAAGTCATTCAACTTTTTCATCAGCCTCCTGTGTGCTGCCAAATCAGAAGTCATGCAGAAGTCAAAGTACAGCAATTCTACCACCTATCATTTGTCTATCACCTTAGTGACCAGTGGAAAACAGTTTCAAGTTGATGTGCCGTGACTTCCCTGATGCATGTCCATGCTGCTTGCTTTCCTGCAGTTCATTATCCTCTAGGTAGGCCGGCAAGCTTTGACTATGGACTCCATCACCTTAGCTACAATTAAGGTAAGACTGTCAGGCCTGCAGTTGCCCAGTTCCTCCCTGTCCCTCCACTTCATAGAGTTGCACGATGTTGGCAGACCTCCAATCTGCTGGAACCATGCCTTATTTCAAGGAGTCATTAAATACTCTGGCTAAGGGGACCACCAATTCTGTGGCCAATTCACTAAGTACCCACAAGGAGCAGGCTGTCCTGGCCTAGTGACGTACCTACCCTGAGGGCTTCCAGTTCCTTCCCCTGTTGCCCAATCATTATCTCTACCCTGACAATCTTCTAAGCCCCATGTGGCAGCCTTGATCCCATGCTGTCCAATAGAGGTCCATCATCCTTTATCATGAACACTGAACATGAACAATTGTTCAGAACGTTTGCCTCCGGTCATCATCTTCAACAGTCCTCCCCCTCTGCTAACCTGACAATTCCCCCTTGCCCCCTCCAGCTCATCTAAATCATTATTTTTCCCCCACCTTTTACACCCATGGCAATCTGAAGCTCGGTGTCTGTCTTCACCCTGCCGACTACCATTCTTGCCTTTTTGCCTACAACCTCAACAGTATTCTATTACAAAGCTATGGTAGAGATCTGTCATCCTCTACTGTGAAAAGTGAGCATAATTATTTGTTCAGTACATTTGAATTGCTTCATCCTGCAGGGTGTGTGTGGGGAGGGGCAGTTTATGCCTCACTGGAGACTACGGCCTCCCCCTCGGCTGGTTTAAATGCTCATCCAAGTAACATGCCAACCTCCCACTAAGCACTATGGATCCCTTCCATGACGGATACAGGCTGTCATCTCTGTATAGGCCCAATATGTTTCCAGGCTGGCCTCTAGTCCCCAATGAAGCCTAAACCATGCTCCCTGCACCATGCCTTCAACCAGCTATTGATGTTCCTGATGCAGAGTGCCCCCCCAGCCATACACAGGTAGCACCTCAGCAAATGTCACCAGGTGTGCTACCTGCTTAAGTCCTTCTCGAGCTCCCTCAAATTATCCTACATGACCCTTACTCCATCACTTGCCAGGTCATTAGTCCCCAGGTGGGGAACAACATCCAGCTCCCTCCCATGACTTGCCGCCATAGTGAGCCTCAGGATACGCTCTCCATCCTTCTGAGCTGTAGCACCACATATGCACTTCACCCACCCCTTCATTCATTTTCCTGCTCCCAAGTCTATCCGCCTCCCAATAGAGCTCTCCACAAGCAGCTGCATCCTCCTTGACTGGAGGCTTCTTTCTCCCACCAAGAGACATTCCAAGGACCCTCACATCCTCCCTCGCCACCATGTCATATAACCTCTTCTCAGCTGTCTGGTCCTGCCTGTACAGTGAAGGAATTCTGTAGTGACATAGGCAGAGGTGTGTGCCCTATCCATCACCCCCACCCTCCCAAACCCACCAAGGTCCAGCCGCCACACCTTTGCATAGGCATCCTCTGAGTCAGTGGCAGCAGATTCTGCATCCTGCCAGCTCAGCTCAAAATTCAGCAACCTCCATCCTCAAACCCAGTAATCTGTGCAAATAGGGTGACAGCACCTCAGTCTACAGAAAGTGTCCTGACAGACTGTCTCCACACCTGTCACACTGCACCACTCCCTTTTGCCTGCTTTGTCTCACACCTATCACACTGCACCACTCCCATGTTTGCCTGCTTTGTCTCCACACCTGTCACACTGCACCACTCCCATGTTGTTTGCCTGCTTTGTCTCCACACCTGTCACACTGCACCACTCCCCTGTTGTTTGCCTGCTTTGTCTCCACACCTGTCACACTGCACCACTCCCCTGTTGTTTGCCTGCTTTGTCTCCACACCTGTCACACTGCACCACTCCCCTGTTGTTTGCCTGCTTTGTCTCCACACCTGTCACACTGCACCATTCCCGTTTGCCTGCTTTGTCTCCACACCTGTCACACTGCACCACTCCCTGTTGTTTGCCTGCTTTGTCTCCACACCTGTCATGCACCACTCCCATGCTGTTTGCCTGCTTTGTCTCCACACCTGTCACACTGCACCACTCCCTGTTGTTTGCCTGCTTTGTCTCCACACCTGTCCCACTGCACCACTCCCCTGTTGTTTGCCTGCTTTGTCTCCACATCTGTCACACTGCACCACTCCCGTTGTTTGCCTGCTTTGTCTCCACATCTGTCACACTGCACCACTCCCCTGTTGTTTGCCTGCTTTACCTTTATTACTACTGAGCACAGCATTACTCTTTTGCCTCCTTACTATGCCCATTTCCTTCCTTCCTTCCCTTCCATTCTCTTTTTGATTTTAATTCAACTCATCACCCTACCCTAAATAGGGTGTTACCTGCTTTCCCTTCTATCGGTATTTCTGTCAGCTGAATCCTTCTCAGTACCCCACTGCCACCTTACTATGCTTTTTTCATGTTCTTTCCCTTCCTTTCCTTACCTGAACTGGCTAAAATTAGCTTACCCCAGATACGGTGTCTCTTGTTTTCCCTCTGTCAGTAGCTATCTACACCTAACTCCTGCGATTTGTACTCTCTGCACTTAACCTTCCCCCTGTGGCAATTTACCTTGCCTCTTTTAGAGTAACTCTACACAGAGCTTGGATTCCTCTTACCTTATTTCTACTCTCCCCTGAAGAACCTCCTGCTGACTGAAGCTGACCTGTGGATTCCTGCCAATGCCTTAGACACCTTAGAATTAACTATTCCACTCCTGCACTGTTCCACTCCTGCACTGGGACATGAGTGCAATGTAGCAGCATCGCTTATATCCCTGAACTTCCAACTAACAGATATTCTTTCCTACCAGCCTACTGGCTGCTTCCAGTCATGCACGCCAAATGTTCCACAATAAAGTCATTCCCTTTTGTTTCACACAGGCCCTGCTACCCCTACCCCTCCCCAGTCACACACCCTCCCAGCAAACTATTAAATAATTACAGTAGGTGAGCCCAGAAATGTGCTGCAAAATCCAGATTTCTTACTCTACAACTGCAGCAGCAGTCTGCCCCAAGACTTCTTTCCACACTGAATAGCTGTAGCCTACCTAAATGTGAAGCGAAATTGTTTTAAAGGACATGTTGAGATAACAGGTCAAACAGCTTAATTTTAGGATTGGCTGAAAAAGCCCGATTAAGGGGGTAGCACTGTATACCATATTATCTTTTAAGAACACTAGGAGGTTCACATAAAATAGCATAGGTGGACATGTGGAATCATGGGAGGCTGCAGCCTACACCAGACAGTGCACCAGCAAGAGATGCTCTTCTCTAATAGGGTTAGGCAGTTAAGTCTTAGACTTCTTTTCTTGTAACAAACTGCGAGCCATTTTAATTGCAGTGTGATGTTTTGAGAAGTGAGCCTACTGTATATGTGGAATGCTCTATTTATGATAACTGTGTGGTAAGTTGTAAGCTACTGTATGTTAGGGTTTAGATTAATGGGCCTTAAGTATGATGGTATGTGTCACCTACTGTAAATGCCAGGCATCCACAGCACACAGACGGCCCTAAGTGGCAATGCTGCACATGGGGGGGTTCCAGTGGGCTCCTGTACATACACACGAGAGGGACACATAACCCTTCTGCACCCGATTCCCCAGATGTTCATGCAGCTACGTGCACAGACCATCTGAGGGAGTGCCTGGAAACCTAGGCCAAATTCTACGCCATTCATGAGGGTGCAGGGCAAGTGGAGCACAGGATGCAGCAGCAGGGACCCTGATGTATCCTTTATGTGCCCCTCCATGACACCTGTTGGCTGCAACAGGACAGGACACCCTTCAAGCATACCGCCCTGGCCCACTGGGCTGATGGGGAGGGTGGGTGGTGGCCCATACTTAAATGATCAACCAGTTCCCAGAATCCCTTGTTCAAGCAGTGCAGGGGATCCACTTCGGGACTCAGAATTGGATGCCCACCTGTGTCCCTCGAATTGTCCCCTGTTCAGCTGCACATTGGGGTGCGGTTGTGGACAGGTGCTCTGTAGGAGTGCACAGTCATGCATACCACACACCCTGCACCTGTCCCCAGGTGAATAGCAACGTGGGCTGGGTACATGAAAATTGCACATACCTGGCCACACCTTCGTGCATAGGCCACAGCATTAGTGCTCTTTGTATGTACTGTAAGTTCTTTTCATATTACATATTCCTACCCTCGTTCTTTGCATACTTACATATTCCCATACCCACTGTTCTTTCCACATGTACTGGGCTGGCCCAGTCATTTGTGTACAGTAATCCCCCTCACAGCTTCATTTCTGAACCCCTATGAATAAAACTTTGTAAACTGACTACAGTTCTCGCTAATTGCAGTTACATGGCCAGAAATCCACTTCCTGGTCTGGTAAATCTATTTAAATGCCATCCCTGGCGAGCGGGCATCTTGATTCTGAAAGACAGCGAGCAGGCCAGAGTCTGAGGCTGTGGGACAGTAAGGCTCCAGCCCACCATTGCTACATTTTAACTGCTTAGCTGTTTTATTTAATGTGTAACTCTGTGGGGAATCACAGTGTTGACGGCTGCCTAGCAACAACAGCAGTAGTTTCGGGAGCAAAAGTGAGAGAGTCTCTGCGCTAGGCATACACCAAGAGGTATTTCAGTACGTGTCAGGTGTAGCTAGCTGTTTCAGCAGTTCTAATCCCCTTCACAGCTTCATTTCTGAACCCCTATGAGTAAAACTTTTAAATTGACTACAGTGCACGCTAACAGCAGTTCGTGTAGCCAGAAATCCACTTCCGGTCTAGTAAATCTATTTAACGCTGCCCTAGCGAGTGGGGTTAGCTCAGGTGGGTGAGCACGTCAGCTGTGCACAGAGATGCATGTCGGCGTGTCCAGTGGGGACTAGGGGACATAGGGCCAAAATCTTCATTTAGCAGTAATGTGTGTGTGTGTATATATATATATATATATATATTCGCGTTCGTGATAAACGGAGCCCTACATTCCCTCTGATGATTTCTTGGCGATATTAAGTTGTAATGGAACAATTGTTAAATGTAGAAACTGCTTCATGTATGCTACGAATATGGAAGATAATAAGTGTGACAACTTTATCTGTGAAAATGTTTAGAATTAAGAATCCTACTAAGAAGTAAAAGCATTTGGGAAAATACTAAGGACCACATACTCACAACTACTAACACAGTCCCTAAAGATAAAAGAAAAATGGAAGGTCCAGGGGATACTGGAGATATAGAAGTCCCAGGGAAGGGAACATCTGAGTCTATCATTACAATAGATCCTGAGGACTAAGACTGGACCATGATAGACAGAATGCCATGTAAAAAAGGTTGTGGAGCAATTGGGACCTTTGAAATCACCACAACAAATAGATATGCACCCTTAGGTGAGCTTATGAATGGGCCTCTTACTAAGCCGCTAGTCACAGGTGACTCAATTCTAAGAACAGATAGCATCCTGTGTGATGGTGACAAGGCAAATAGGAAAGTGTTCTGTTTACCAGGAGCCAGAACAGCTGATGAAAAATAATTTTACCAAATGTGATTGACAACGAGCATAACACTCAGACTGTAGTAATACATGTAGGGCTAAATAATATCGTCCGTGAGCATCAAAAAGATATTGTGGATGAAATAATGGAATTGTCAGAAATATTAAAAACACATCAACAGAAACCATTTCTATTAGGCCTTTTACCTTTACTGAAGTGTCATTGAGAAAAAAATAATACTATACAATGCATTAACTCTAGGATAAAAAACAAATGTCAGGAAGGCAATATTACCTTTATAGATTCATGGGGTAGCTTCTTACATCACAAAGAACTATATGGACAGGATGGCTTACACCTAAGTAACAAGGGGACAAAGAAACTAGCCAAGTTGATACAAAAAGCATTAAACTTGACAAGGAGAGGGAGGAGTTCACCGACCACTTAACTAATACGAAGGTCACAAGTAGCTCCTGAGATCTACCTACTCCTAATTCTGGGGAAAATAACATATACTGTAAAGAAAAGAGTCTGCACAACCAGGCTAATTGGTTATTTAACAAACGCTAGAAGGTTAGCAGGCAAAATAGATTAACTCAAATAATTCTATACACTGATAATATCGATACGGCTTTCATTGCTGAAACCTGGTGGGGCAATAATGATGACTGGGGAAACACATCAATGGTTATCAATTATATCATCAGGATAGGCAAAACAGACAAGAGGGTGGCATTGTGGCATATATCTCTACTAACATTAAATCATGTGATATTTCTGATAAGATAAAAGGTGATAATCAAACTGAGACATTATGAGTAAAAATAGACACAGTCAATAAATTGAATAATATTGTTGGATTATGTTATAGATCACCTGGGACTAATTCAGAAATGGATGATCATGGGTGAATGAACCCAGCCTCCTCCAGGTGTCGCTCCTGTGCCCCCCCCCGGCAGACGGAGAGCAGTCCTAGGGACGCTCAATCCTTCTCCACCTGGCGGCCCTCCGGCGACCTGGATCCTTTCCCAAACCGGGTCAGTGGCGTCGCAGAGTGGAAATCCAACTGCTGGGCGGGCGGCCAGCTCGAGAAATCTGCAACTTTTCAAAAGGAAGGGAGGCCAAGGTTAAGCTTTGCAGTCTAGAAAACTAAGAGGTCTTGCTGGCACTCCCTCAACAAGTGATGATGGGCAGAGCAGAAACACTAATGGAGGCGGACAAGAAGCACATCTGGGATAGGGACTAGAGGTAGGGTAAGTGGAGTCTGTCAAGTCAGAGGTGGTAACCAAGCCAGGAAATGGCCATTTGTCTGAATGCCAATAGTTTTTAGGAAATAAATGGAAGACATCCAGGCAATGGTGAGGCCCAGGTGGGCACCATTATTAACATGAAAGCATGAGTGACAAAAAAATCCATGACCAGGACCCAAGTATCCTGGGATATGCCCATTTAGTAGGGAGACTACATAAAAGCAAGTAAGCAATAAGACATGACAGGGTGTGTGTTGAACAGATATTACCACACGCCCAGGGGCGTAGTAAGGCACGAGGCCACCGGCCGAGTGTCTTAGCCCTGGAAGTGTGGTAATATCTGTTCAACACCAACCCTGGAGTGTCTACTGGCTATAAAATGGTCACTTTTATCTTATAAAATTTAGGAAAAAGTATGTTTATATGTAGAAAAAGATGATTTAATTGTTAATATATGACAAAATAGTCCTTCCGCCTATTTATAATTGATGTCATTACGTAGTTGTGCGTAGTACTACTGATTTAATTTTGTTGCATTACCGCAGTGCTCTTGTGTACTTCTTACAGTTTTTTTTTTTTTTTTTTTTTTTAATAGAAACAAGCTCAGACTGGGGAACTGAATCTGAGGGATGCTGAGCAGGGGAAAATCCGACTGGTGCCCTGCCCTACTGTTTGAATCCCGTCCGGTGACTTTTCCTGTGGGCAGCTGAAACTCCCAGCCCATATGGAGCTCAGGCTGTGGCATGCTCCGCTTGGGTGGGAGTACTCATAAATAAGACAGCCGGTGTGGGCGTGGGAGGCACTGATTGAAGCCCCACCATTCTTTAGTATTTGCAGGTTTTGCTACGGTCCGTTTTTTTTTTTTTTATTGTGAGTGGCTCCAAAGCTTCGGTGAACTGCTATGCTGCTAAAACAATGGCGGCTTTTAAAAAATGAACATTCCATGCCTAGCTTTGAACATTCCATTTAGAGGCATTGATTTCTTTGTTGGTACTTTTTTTATTCTATGTGTAATACAGATATTACACTGGTTTTCTAGCCAATCGCAGAGCTTATTTTTCATGCCCATTTTATAATAGAAGATGAGAAGCTGAGTGAAGTGGGAGTAGAAAATATACATTCAGCTGGTAGTTAAAGGAGGAAGAACCTCAGAGTGATGGTTGCCTTTAGACTACCAAACCAGTCTCAGGACTGGGACAGGGCACTAAATGTTAAAACCAGAGTGGCAACAATAAGTAACATGTTTCTGATGTTAGAGTGCCAAACCTAGAAGATATAGAGTGCCAGAGTCACGCTCTTGTAGATTCTATGTAGGTTGCTACCTTGTAAAATGGGTGAAGAAACCAACCAGAGAGGGAGCCATTTTTGACTTGGTTCAGTCACATCAGAACATTGTAGGAGAGCCCCAGTGATGAGTGATCACAGCTCAGTGTGCTTCAGTACTGCCCTAGATACCCAGCGCCCACTTCAGGGACCGCTGTCTTGGATTTTAGAAGAGTGGTGCTTATAAAAATGGAAGAAATCCTCCACGACAGACTGAAGGAGTGGAAGAGACAGAAGAAGTAGACCAAAGTGAGATGTCATTAGAGGGAGCCTGATACAGGTCACCAATGCTTGTCTGAAGCAGATGGGAGGAAAATGTATTCTGGGTGCACGGGTTCAAATCCAGCTGAAGCACCTTTTTTCTTATCCTCTTCTGTTCAGTTCAGTTAAATTTTATTGTTTCACTTTTATTAATGTCTTTACAATGTTTAGACATAAAAATGAAAATTAAAAACTTTACAATTCAATATTACATTTGCTAGTACAATTATACTATAATTTAATAAAAAGAGCCTTAAGATGGTGTAATACAATGCCTAACTTGTTTTTCTCCTATATCTAACTAGTGTTCAGCTTTCCTGTCAATATCAAGGTGTGTTAATTTTCAAGAATATTGCACTCAATTTCATTCTTGCTCTAGTATTTTACAACCTCATATAGTTTATATATTTGATTATTCGGATTACAACCTTTGACCAAGTAGCTCATTTACAAAGGTTTCACATCAGTTCAAGTGTTACAGAGGCAGACAGGCAGATATTAATTAAATCACAAGATTCCATTTGCATTTTTTCATTATTCAATTTATATTTTATGATATTATTCTTACCCAGTTCTAATATATTTTTCTTTCATTTTGTGTAGGTATCACTTTTTTTTTTTTATTAGCCAGAGGAGGGAAGCCACAGACTCCAGCACCTCCCTGTTATTGGATTTAAGTAGGTCAGTTGCCATATCTTTAGCTTCTGGAGCCAGGTACTTTAATATTTCTCCCAAATATGTTTTCTTTTCCTTCTCATATAACAGGCATAATATTAACAAACGTAATACATCATCCTTCCCCTTTTTACATTTACATTCTTCTTTTCTTTTCTCCTCCTTATCATATCACGCCAATAACCAATTACTGTCATTATCTTCAAACTTAAACCTAGTCAATAATTTCCTTCTATTCTGTTTTTTTATCAGAGTCAATTTTTGCTCCAGTTTGTGAATCCTTTTGTTTTTCGACATCCATTCACATTTATTATATCGTTTGCAATATTACATATCCATTTGTTTTGAGATATCTTTTTTTTGCTTTTTTCTTCCATAATTACTGTATTTAAATCGCACCCAAGGACATCTGTTAAACTTTGCAATAACCCATTTGGTTTTATTATCTTTTCTAGAATCATTATACTGGGAAACTTAATATTTTGTTTTGTGTAATTCATTGCTTCTCTATACAGAGTTTTGGGAGTCTATTTTCACTCATGCTGTATACTTTGATCCAATAACTGACCAACCTTTCCTGATTTGGCAGTCTACTGAATATTGGCCTAGTTAGGCCCTAACCATGGCTGACGGGGTTCCATTTGGCAAGCCCAATAATTTTTTTGTAGTATAAATTTAAACAAGCATCTAGATTTTGTGTTTCATGTACACCCCATATTTTCGCACCGTACAGTAAATGATTACAGATCTTGGCATTTACTACTTTTAAATATCCTATTTCTGAATATCCCCCCCCATATTTTTATTGACATTTGCTCATGACCGGCAGGAATCTCTTCGTTTTGAATTCTGTTTCTTTAATGTGTTTATTCCATTTTAAATCATTTGCTATAATGATACCTACAGTAGGTAGCAAAAGCTGTTTACTACTTCAGTTTTGTTACCATTACTATTACTACTGCATCTATAATTACTTTTATTCTTACCACAAATCATGATTTTTGTTTTCATTATTTCTCTCTTCTGTTTGTGCTTCTGAGTCCCAGGTTTCCAGTTGTCTTGGTGGCATAGCTGACAGTGCAATCAGAACGGTATTTCAGGTGACCTGGGTTCAAATCATAACTGAAGCATCTATTTTCTTCCTCACTTCTGTTCATTTTGGGGATTCTGTAGTGCAGATCAGCGGGGCTGGTACCCTCACTATACAGGTCTGGCTGCAGTGCCCAATGTGGTGGAAGGGTCCAATAACTTTTAAGCAACTTGGGGAGACTAACCTGGTGTATGTACTAATCAGTGGGATTCTGGATATTGTGGGACCTTCAGGTGGTCCATTTCTGCTCTACACTGTATATCAAGTGAGCAGGCTAGCGTTGGAACCATTTGAAGCGAGTGTCCAATAAGTAAGGGGATCTGGAGAGACCCTTTACTGGTTAATCAGCTGGGGTTCAGATACAGGGATGGGAGAGTCCACAAATGTGTACTGGGGTCAGTGGGCCTTAAAGGAACTACTCCTGCAGACCTCAGTATTGCCATAACGAATGCTAGACATGACAAAGTGCCAGAGTGTTTGAGCTCTACATCTGTGTGACAACTTTATACCTATGTATCTGAGCTGCTATGAACAAATTACCCCAGTAAAGGACCATATATATGGACTGCCACTCCTGGGTATTGTGTAATCATTTATATCTGTGTTCCTCAATCTCTGTCTCAATGGGAGCATCACATAATAGTAGATGTACAGGCTGAACCAGAACTATTCAAAGGGGCTCCAGGTGATCTGTAACAACAACCACCCCAAGGGGTCACCACAGTGTTGGCAGTTATCTACAGTGGAGAAACTGGCAGACATCTGGCTGACTGATTCAAAGAACATTACAAGGCAGTCAGAATGGAGAAATTGATCAACCCATTGTATCCCACTTCACCTCTAGGGACCACAGTGCCAATGATCATTCTGTTTATGTCTTTCACAGGGTTTCTGGGATGCTGGCCAAAAATATACACATGGAAAACAAGCTGAACACCTGCCTAGGCTCCCAGTCAGCCCTCCAGTTTAAATAACAAGTATATTTTCTAACAACATCTTTCAGCCAACTATGGTTTTCACCATAATCTATATTTCTTATCGACCCCTGTAATATCATCGCTTGCACATGTGCATGGTATATTTGCATGGTGGTGCCTGCACACACTTCCACCCTGTGTGTGCGGGGGAGGTATCTCACATGTGCATGGTAAGTTTGCATGTGTGGGGACACCTGCACAGACTTCCATCCTGTGTATGTGGGGAAGGGGTGGCATACCCAAATGTGTGTGTGTGTGTGTGTGTAAAGGAGGTGGGCATACTTACAGTGTGGGGATGCCTGCACACACTTCCATCCTCTGTGTGCGGGGGAAGGGGGTGACATCCTCACATGTGCAAGGCAAGTTTAACAACTGCAGGTGCAAGATCATTTGCCTTTGCAGCTCCAACCCTGTGGAGTTCTCCACCTCACTGGGTTAGGGAGTGCCCATCCATTGAGACCTTTACATCTGCCTTAAAAGTGTATTTATTTCAACTGGCATTTTGCGATACCTAGTCATGCTGTTTATATGTTTTTTCCAATTGTTTAACCAGGAGAGACACACTAAGCTGAAAGCTTGTTGACAGGTGCAACCTGGGAACACAAGGAAGTTATGTGACTTGCTCAGGGTCTCACAGTATGCAAGTGGTGGCCGGCTGTGGGATTTAAACCCAGATCTCCAGAGTGCAGCTCAGAGCATTAAACCACTGGGCTATACTGCCTCCCAGTATGTTTGACTTACTAAATTGAATGTTATGACCTATTGGAATAGCATTTCATAAATAAATATTTGCTTGCTTGCTTGCATGTGTGGGTCTTGCCTGCACACACTTCCATCCTGTGTGTGTGTGTGGGGCGGGGTATCCTCACATTTGCATGGTAAGTTTACATGGTGCGGATGCCTGCACAGACTTCCATTCTGCGTGTGGGGGAAGGGGTGGTATCCTCACATTTGCATGGTAAGTTTACATGTGTGGGGATGCCTGCACAGACTTCCATCCTGTGTGTATGGGGAAGAGGTGTCATCCCCAAATGTGTGTGTACAAATGAGGTGGACATCCTTACAAGTGTATGGTATACTTACAGTACAGAGTGGGGATGCCTGCACACTTCCATCCTCCGTGTGTGTGGGGAGGGGTATCTCACATGTGCATGGTAAGTTTGCATGTGTGGGGATACCTGCACAGACTTCCATCCTGTGTATGTGTGGAAGGGGTGGCATCCCCAAAACGTGTGTGTGTGTGTGTAAAGGAGGTGGGCATACTTACAGTGTGGGGATGCCTGCACACACTTCCATCCTCTGTGTGCGGGGGGGGTGACATCCTCACATGTGCAAGGCAAGTTTAACAACTGCAGGTGCAAGATCATTTGCCTTTGCAGCACCAACCCTGTGGAGTTCTCCACCTCACTGGGTTAGGGAGTGCCCATCCAGTGAGACCTTTACATCTGCCTTAAAAGCGTATTTATTTCAATTGGCATTTTGTGATACCTAGTCAGGCTATTTATATGTTTTTTTGTCCAATTGTTTAACCAGGAGAGGCGCAATAAGCTGAAAGCTTGTTGACAGGTGCAAGCTGGGAACACAAGGAAGTTATGTGACTTGCTCAGGGTCTCACAGTATGCAAGTGGGGGCTGTTGGATTTAAACCCAGATTTGCAGCTCAGAGCCTTAAACCACTGCACGATACTGCCTCCCAGTATGTTTGACTTACTAAATTGAATGTTATGATCTGTGATTTTTATGTTTGCTTGCACACATGTGCAAGAAACATAGTGCCACCATATGAGATTTCATAGGTGTGGCACCCCACTTCCAATGCCCTGAGCGTTTTTGCAGGCGCTGTCCCACTGCACCAATGAATGTCTTAGCTGTCTATGACAGCAGTTCAGATGCAGTGGCGTACAGTTGACCGCTACAAACAGCAGTGGTAACATATAGGCAATTTGCATACTGCCCTGCCGTCAGCAGTATGCAAATTGCCTACATGTCACTACCATTAATTGTAGTGGTCATGTGCCGCCCCCTCATTTGTTGTGTGCTAAGGGGGTTCCCAATTCCCCTCAGCTCATGCACACTCCCCCACCCAAGCACATTGTATGTCCAATGGGGGTGCCCAATCCCCCTTAGCTCCAGCACCACGCTGGGAGCCCACCGCGTGCAAATTTCATGCCCCACACTGTACAGCCAACAGGGTGCCTAATCCCTGTTGGCTCCACTCCCAAACAAACTTCTAGGTACCATGCTGAGAGCCCACCTTAGAGTGGCAAAGTCCCCACGTCGTCTTTGTAAAATAAAGAAAACCTGTAACAAAAAAGCGGTCTCTTGTTGACTCTCTTGCCCCCCTAACCCATGCCCATCCTCTGCGTACCCCAACTCCCTACACCCCCCTCACCCCCTACTTACCTGCGGAGGCTGGAGCGACGATTTTCGGTGGAGCGGGAACACGTCTGCACTCTTCAAAGCTGACCGCAAACTGAAGAAATGCTGGTAAGCTGTATAATGGCATAAATAGTGTTTTTTTCAACTTTGGTGCATATCTCGGTCATTTTTTTTAAATTTTTGCACCACATTTTCAACATGGGGTTCTTGGGACCCCACCTCATAAATTCAGTGACTGTCATTTGGTTATTCCGTCCCAAAAGGTGATTTTGCGGTCACTGCACAGAATAACCTTTCGGGACTGACTAACGAAACGACAGTGTCACTGTTCATGAGGTGGGCTCTCAAAAAGCCTATTTGCAAATTTGGTGGAAAAATTCCCAAAAATTACTATGTTACAAGTGTGCGTTGCACAGTTTCCACGCACACTCGCAAATTCATGAATTTGTAATATTTTCATTCCAGATTTTCAACACAGGCAATTTTTCTCACCTCCTAATGAACAGTACAGCTGTCATTTTTCACATCCTGGCTGAAATGTGTTTACGCCCTTTGGCGCAGAATAGCACGGTCACTGTAGGAAATCAGTGTTTGGGACAGATTAAGAAAATCACAGTGATACTGTTCATGAGCAGAGGTCCTAAAATGCCTATGTTAAAAATTTGGTCACAAAAGTCCATAAAATGACTGTTACAAGCGTGCAATGCACAGTTTCTATGCACCCTCGTAACTTCACAGATTTATAATATTTTCACTCCAGATTTTCAACATTGGCATTTTCCACATCCTTAGGAACAGTACAGTTGACATTTTTCACATCCTGGCTGAAATGTGTTTCGCACTTCTGTCACAGATTAGCGCAGTCAGCTGGGAAATCAGTGTTGGGACAGACTAAGGAAAATCAGTAACACTGTTCATGAGCAGAGGTCCCAAATGCCAATATTGAAAATCTAGTAAACCTCCAATAATTGCATTATAGGTGTGTGTTGCGCAGTTTCTATGCACACGTGACTTCACCAGTTTTTTATATTTTCACTTCAGTTTTCAACTTTACCATTTTTATTTTTATTTTTTTTTTTTTTTTTTTTTTTTTTACACCTCCTCAAGAACAGTACAGTGTCAATTTTCATGTCATGTTTTCGCACCTGTGGCACCAAATGCGCAGTCACTGTGCAAAATCACCTTTCAGCTAACAAACTCTGATAGTGTCACCGTTCATGCAGTGGGGCCACAAAAGCCCATGTTGAAAACTTAAGAGCACAAATACCAAGAAGCACCCAGGGCTTTAGGATTTCCAACCAGAATGCCCAGTAGGGTCTGACAGGCATCTGCCCTACCCTTTAGGGACTGACAGTTCAAGTTTATTGCAGGAAAATTCCATTGAGCAAGCTCATTCACAAGGAGGTCCTGAAGCATTTACGAACATGGAGACATTACATAACAGGTATCATAGATTATAAGTACACACAAGTGCAAACAAAGTCCAAAGGCATTTCATAGAAAGCAACAACATTGTAAAGTAATGTACTGTTAAGGAGAATTTGATTCCTTGAGTTCAAGCTATACAGCAGAAGAGTGCGTAGCATAACTCTGGTATTAGGCAATAAGTAGGGTTCGCGTGCAATGACGAGAGAGAGGATACTTAGGAAGGCAGGGTTGAAGATTAGTGGAAAGCAGGGATGTGAGGGGATTAGGAAGAGTGGGGGGGGAATAAGATGTGGGTAGGAGGTCAGGTGGAAGACGACAGTAGGAGCAGGTAGAGAAATCATATAATTTAGCCAAAATATACCTTTTGCAGGCCAGGCAATTTCAGTCCTGACTTGGTCTAGGACCGGGGGTCGAAAAGAATGGGACAGACATGGGGTTAGGGGAATGGCTTAATAGCAGCTACAAATATCTTATTTTTGATGCAGCTAATGCTTTGTAGAGATTGACGGAGACAATGCTAGTTAGTTTCAATACGGATTGGAGTTGGTTCCAAATAGTAGGAAGAACATGCGAAATGGCTTGTTGTCCAAAGGTGGTACGAGTCCTGGCTACGACAAGCAGGATGAAGTCTGATTTCCTAAGGGAGTATGCACTACGGGAAATGCAGATGAGAGCGTTAGATAGCTTGGGAGTTTGTGCAGGAGTATCTTAAGGGTCCAGATACCAGCATGGAGCAGGCGTCTAGTGGCAGTGATGTCCATCCAACAGCTGCGTATAGATCACAATGGTGAGTGCGGTATGGGGAGCTGGTGATAAACTGGAGAGCACGGTGGTAGAGGACGTCCAGCTTGTTTAGGCTTGAAATTGCAGAGGAGGTGTAAATTAGATCTCCTTAATCCAGTAAGGGAAGAAATGTGGTCTGGACAAGCCTGGTTCGAGTCCCAAGAGGGAAGAGAGACCTGTTTCTAAAAAAGAATCCAAGCCTGGCTTTCAGGGTCCTGGATAAGTCCTCAATATGGTCATGAAAAGAGATCTTCTTATCTATCCAAATGCCAAGATATTCAAATTTCGGAATGACTTCTAGGGGTTCTCCTAAAGAGGTGACAATAAAGACTTTCGGCAATGCTGGGGGGGTGCCAGAGGAGTTACTATGAGAGAAGATCATTTCCTTAGTCTTCTTGGCATTTAGGAGAAGCTTGGCTTTATTGGATTATTTTAGAGCTGAGCAAAGTCAGCTTGTAACACATCGCTAACTTCAGATAGAGTTGAGCCAGAAGTATACAGTACAACATCAGGGGTGTGACTTGGGATTGTCAGCAGTAGTGCTCACGCCATTCCACCCCCACACTGCAGCCAGTGACAGGCATCGAGGTGCACCTTGGACTCTTTGGCCCCAGCATTCACACCATTCTCCTATACTGCTCCTATTTTGGCATATTTCCTTATGGAATGAGGTGAGTGTAAAGCCCGAACACCCCAAGGCACACCTTGACAGTTGTCAGTGTCTGCAGGATAGGGTGAGGTGAAATGTTGTGACCGTTATGGGTGACGACCAAAGCACACCCCAATGCCTGTCCATCTCTGCAGGGTGGGGGTGGAGTTGGCGTCAGTTCAACACATCACCGACATTCCTATACTGCATCTGTCTAAGTCCTGCATTTCCACTGCTAATGCCAACAAGCAAACATTCGGCATTGACACTTGCTTGTTGTAAACTGCTATGATCTACTGGAACAGCATTTCATAAATAAATATTTGCTTGCTTGCACGTGTGGGTCATGCCTGCACACACTTCCATCCTGGGTGTGGGGGGGATCCTCACATGTGCATAGTATGTTTGCATGTGTGGGGATGCCAGCACACACTTCTATCATTTGTGTGTGTGTGTAAGTGGGGGAAGTATCTTCACATGTGCATGGCATGCTTGTATGTGTGGGGATGCCTGCACACACTTACATTCCGTGTATGGGGGGATCCACATTTTACATTGAAAGTTTGTATGTGTGGGGATAATCACATGCCTCCATCCTGTGTGTGTGGGGAGGGAATCTGCACATGTGCATGGTATGTTTGCATGTGTGGAGAGCTTGAACATACTTCCATCATATGTGTGTGTGTTTAGGGTATCCTCACATGCATGGTATGTTTGCATGTGGGGATGCCTGAACAAACTTCCATTCTGTGTGTGTTGGTGGTAACATCCTCACATGAGCATGGTATTTTTGCATGTGGAGAAGCCTGCAGACCCTTCCATCCTGTGTGTGCTGCAGCGTGTGGAGGGGGCATCCTCATATGTGCATGGTATGTTTGCATGTGTGTGGATGCTTGCACACACTTCCATCCTGTGTGAGGGGAGGCTGGGTGGCATCCGTACATGTGCATAGTAAGTTTGCATGTATGGGGATTCCTGCACACACTTCCATCTGGTGTGTGGGGGGCATCCTCACATGTGCATGGTATGTTTGCTTGTGTGGGGATGCCTGCACACACTTCCATCCTGTGTGTGGGGGGGCATCCTCACATGTGCAAGTTATGTTTGCATGTGTGGAGACACCTGCACACACTTCCATCGTGTGTGTGTGTGTGTGTGTGTAGCCTTACATGTGCATGGTATGTTTGCACATGTGTGGATGCCTTCACAGACTTCCATCCTGTGTGTGTGTAGGAGGTGGCATTCTCACATGTGCATCATATGTTTGCATGTGTCGAGATGCCTGCACACACTTACATCATGTATGTGTGTGGGGAAATCTTCACATGTGCGTGGTATGTTTGCATGTGTGGGACAGCCTGAACACACTTCCATCATGTGCGTGCGCACACACGTGCAGGGAGTATCCCACACATGCATGGTATGTTTGTATGTGTGGGGATGCCTGAATAAACTTCCATTCTGTGTGTGATGGGGGTAGCATCCTCACACATGCATGGTATTTCTGCATGTATGGAGAAGCCTGCAGACCCTCCTTTTCCTGTGTGTGCACGCGTGTGTGTGGGTGGCATCCTCACATATGCATGGTATGTTTGCATGTGTGGGGATGCTTGCACACACTTCCCTTTTTGTGTGTGTGTGTGTGTGTGTGTGTGTGTGTGTGTGTGTGTGTGTGTGGTAGCATCCTCACATGTGCATGGTACATTTGCTTATATGGGGATGCCTGCACACACTTCCATCCTGTGTGGGGTGTACTCACATGTGCATGGTATGTTTGTATGTGTGGGGATGCCTGCACACTCCTCTATCCTGTGTGTGTGTGTGTGCACACGTGTGTGTATGTGGGGTAGTGGCATCCTCACATGTGCATTGTGTGTTTGCATGTGTGTGGATGTCTTCACAAACTTCCATCCTGTGTATGGGGGGGGATGGCATCCTCACATGTGCATAGTATGCTTGCATGTGTGGAGATGCCCGCACATACTTCTATCTCGTGTGTGTGTGTGTGTGTGTGTGTGTGTGTGTGTGTGTGTGTGTGTGTAGGGGCATCTTCACATATGCATGTTATGTTTGAATGTGTGGAGATGCCTGCACTCACTTATATTCTGTGTCTGTGTTGGAGGTATCCTCACATGTGCATGGTATGTTTGCATGTGTGGGGATGCCTGCACACTCCTCTATCCTGTGTGTGGGGGGTATCCTTACTTGTGCATGGTATGTTTGCATGTATGGGGATGCCTGCACACACTTCCATCGTGTGTGTGTGTGCGCATGTGTGTATGTGGGGTAGTGGCATCCTCACATGTGCATTGTGTGTTTGCATGTGTGTGGATGTCTTCACAAACTTCCATCCTGTGTGTGGGGGGGATGGCATCCTCATATGTGCATAGTATGCTTGCATGTGTGGAGATGCCTGCACATATTTCTATTGTGTGTGTGTGTGTGTGTGTGTGTGTGTGTGTGTGTGTGTGTGTGTAAGTGGGGGCATTCTCATAACTGCATACTATATTTGCAGTGTGGGGATGCCTGCACATGCTTTCACCCTGTTTGAGTTTGTGTGTGTTGGTGGGGACCTTAAATGTGCATGGTATTTATGTAGTGTGTGAATGTCTGCACACACTTCCATCCTGTGTGTGTGTGTGTGTGTCTCTGTGTCTGTGTGTGATGGGGAACCTTAAATGTGCATGGTATTTATGCAGTGTGTGAATGTCTGCACACACTTCCATTCTTTGTGTGGGGGGGTGGGGATCCTCACATGTGCGTGGTATTTATGCAGTGTGTGAATGTCTGCACACACTTCCATCCTGTGTGTGTGTGGGTGGGGGAGACGGGGAACATTAAATGTGCATGGTATTTATGCAGTGTGTGAATGTCTGCACACACTTCCATCCTGTGTGTGGGGATGGGGGTGGCATACTCAGATGTGCATTGTATGTTTGTATGCGTTGGGATGCCTGCAAACACTTCCTTCCTGTGTGTGTGGGGGGGATGGCATACTCACATGTGCAAAGTATGCTTGCATGTGTGGAGATGCCCGCACATACTTCTATCTTGTGTGTGTGTGTGTGTGGGGGCATCTTCACATTTGCATGTGTGGAGATGCCTGCACTCACTTATATTCTGTGTCTGTGTGGGAGGTATCCTCACATGTGCATGGTATGTTTGCATGTGTGGGGATGCCTGCACACTCCTCTATCCTGTGTGTGGGGGGTATCCTTACTTGTGCATGGTATGTTTGCTTGTATGGGGATGCCTGCACACACTTCCATCCTATGTGTGTGTGCGTGTATGTGGGGTACTGGCATCATCACATGTGCATTATGTGTTTGCATGTGTGTGGATGTCTTCACAAACTTCCATCCTGTGTGTGGGGGGGATGGCATCCTCATATGTGCATAGTATGCTTGCATGTGTGGAGATGCCTGCACATACTTCTATTGTGTGTGTGTGTGTGTGTGTGTGTGTGTAAGTGGGGGGGGCATTCTCATAAGTGCATACTATATTTGCAGTGTGGGGATGCCTGCACATGCTTCCTCCCTGTTTGAGTTTGTGTGTGTTGGTGGGGACCTTAAATGTGCATGGTATTTATGCAGTGTGTGAATGTCTGCACACACTTCCATCCTGTGTGTGGGGATGGGGTGGCATACTCAGATGTGCATTGTATGTTTGTATGCATCAGGATGCCTGCACACTTCCATCCTGTGTGTGGGGGTGGGGATCCTCACATGTGCATGGTATGTTTGTATGCGTCGGGATGCCTGCACAGACTTCCATCCTATGTGTGTGTGGGGGAAACCTGAATGTGCATGGTATGTTTGTATGTGTCGGATGCCTGCACAGACTTCATCCTATGTGTGTGTGGGGGTGGGGAACCTTAAATGTGCATGGTATTTATGCAGTGTGTGAATGTCTGCACACTTCCATCCTGTGTGTGGGGGTGAGGATCTCACATGTGCATGTGTATGTTTGTATGCGTCGGGATGCCTGCACAGACTTCCATCCTGTGTGTGTGTGGGGGTAACTCTTAAATGTGCATGGTATGTTTGTATGTGTCGGGATGCCTGCACAGACTTCCATCCTGTGTGTGGGGGGGACCTAAATGTGCATGGTATTTATGCAGTGTGTGAATGTCTGCACACACTTCCATCCTGTGTGTGTGGGGAGGCGAGGAACATTAAATGTGCATATTATTTATGCAGTGTGTGAATGTCTGCACACACTTCCATCCTGTGTGTGGGGATGGGGGTGGCATACTCAGATGTGCATTGTATGTTTGTATGCGTTGGGATGCCTGCACACACTTTCATCCTGTGTGTGGGGGGTGGGGATCCTCACATGTGCATGGTATGTTTGTATGTGTCAGGATGCCTGCACACACTTCCATCCTCTGTGTGGGGGTGGGGGATCCTCACATGTGCATGGTATGTTTGCAAGTGGGGACAGCCTGAACACACTTCCATCATATGTATGTGTGTGTGGGGGATTGTACTCATGTGAATGGTATGTTTGTATGTGTGGGGATGCCTGAACACACATCCATTCTATGTGTGGAGTAGCATCCTCACATGTGCATGGTATGTCTGCATGTGTAGAGATGCATGCACACCCCTCCATCCTGTGTGTGTGTGTGGCATCCTCACATGTGCATGGTATGATTGCATGTGTAGAGATGCATGCACACCCCTCCATCCTGTGTGTGTGTGTGTGTGTGGCATCCTCACATGTGCATGGTATGATTGCATGTGTAGAGATGCACGCACACCCCTCCATCCTGTGTGTGTGTGTGTGTGTGTGTGTGTGTGTGTGTGTGTGTGGCATCCTCACATGTGCATGGTATGATTGCATGTGTAGAGATGCATGCACACCCCTCCATCCTGTGTGTGTGTGTGTGTGTGTGTGTGTGGCATCCTCACATGTGCATGGTATGTTTGTATGCGTGGGGATGCCTATGCATACTATCTTGTGTGTGGGTGGGGTGTGTGTGGCATCCTCACGTGTGCATGGTATGTTTATATGCATTGGGATGCCAGCGCATACTGCAATCTTGTGTGTGGGGGTGACATCCTCACATGTGCATGGTATGTTTAACAACTTCAGGTGTGAAATCATTTGCCTTTGCAGCTCTGACCCTGTGGAATTTCTCACCACGGGTTAGGAGTGCCCATCCATTGAGGCCTCTTAGGTCTGCCTTGAAAATGTATTGATTTGAATTGGCATTTCGTGATACCCAAGTCCTGCTGTTTATATATATGTTTTTAATGTTTAACACTAACTTGAATATTGTTATGATCAGTAATTTTGTAAACCACTATGATCTATTGGAATAGCATTTCATAAATAAATATTTGCTTGCTTGCATGTGTGGGTGATGCCTGCACATACTTTCATCGTGTGTGTGTAGATGGCATCCTCACATGTGGATGGTATGTTTGCATGTCTGGGGATATCTGCACATACTTCAATCCTGTATGGGTGTGCAGGGTTGCAGTTGGCATCCTCACATGTGCATGGTATGGTTGAATGGGTGGGGATGCCTGCATACACTTCCATCCTGTGTGTGAGTATGTGCTAGCTGTTGCTAGCCTTGCTTGTAGAGCAGAAAGCAGCTAACTAAAAGAAGCTACATTTTCTTGTTAATTTAAAACTTATATCTCAGCAGGAGTCAGTGTCAGTTAAGATTAAGTAGACAGATAACTTTATTAGAAGTAGAAGGGTTTTATTTAGGGTTAAAAAAAGAAAGAAAGGCAGTCTGTGTTCTGTGCAGGGAAAGGTACTGTATCAGGTAACTTTGCTAAACCAGTAGGAAGAAAGAGAGCTTACCTGGGGGTGTGGTTTAGACACTAGAAAAGCAGGTGAGTCAAATTACAACTTCCTGTTGCTAGCCATTTTTCTTATTAATTGCCATCCCACCCAAAGCCAGTTCTACTTTTATAGCCACTGGATTTGACTGTCAACAGGAACTTCCTGTTTGGCAGTAGGAAGGAAAGGATCATAGAGAAACACTGGTTTTGTCAACCCTAAAGTAAAAAAAAAGTAGCTCACTCTCCCCTAGCTGCTGGTGGTCTGATATTGAGCAAGGAAGAAGGAGGCTACTGAAGAAGATAGGAAGTTGCTGTCCCAGAACAGGAAGGGTCAGAGTTGTAAGGAGAGAGAGAGGTAAGCACCAGAGAAACAGTAGAGAGGACACAAAATAAGACATAATAGGAGTGATGCAGTGCAATAGCTGTGGGGCGGCAGTGTCTCGGGAGACATTCTGGAGGCTGCGATGCTGCCCTATTTGCAGGCACCTCTCTGGTCTGAGAGAGGAGGTTGCCCATCTCCAGGCTGACCTGGCTAGGATTAGTGAAACCTCCTCCCCCACCCAGGGACCACCAGGGCCAATGCCACTACCTCAGAGGTTGTCAAGAAAGAGGAGAGGTTGGACCAGGGTGGGCTCAAGGAGGGAGAGGGTGGTGAAACAGAGTTGCATCCCTCCAGCTGTACCTCTCCACAATTCATTCGCTCTTCTGGTGGATAGTGGTTCCTCTATGGAGGCACCTGCAGTGGAGACCAAGGAGGATGCTGGGAACCTTCACAAAGGAGACCCACAGGAGTGTGGCATGGGACCCTACAGGGGAAGGAAACAACTCATGGTGGGGGACTCAATAATTAGGGGGTAGAATTGGGGGAGGAAGGGGAGAGGGAGGTAAGGAGCTTCCCAGCCACGGCGTGGAGAGACAGGAAGCGAATACTCAGGATCGTGGAGGAGCTGCACGAGGGAGGGAGCTGGATGTCATTGTCCACCTAGGGACAAAATGATCTGGCAAGGAATGGGATCAGAGCAGTGCAAGAGGAGTTTATAGAGTTGGGAAGGGCCTTAGACAAGTAGCGCATACGGTAATCTTCTCAGAGGTGCTGCCTGTTCATGGCAAGGAAGATGTTAGGCACTTCTCACCAGGGAATTCAATGAGTGGTTGAAAACTGGTGTGGAGCTCAGGTTTTGGATTCATTGGGGACTGGGAGCTACTTGGAGGATGCAGACCTATACTGGTGCGATGGTCTGCATCTGTCCGGGGACCAGGATCCTAGGTGAGAGGTTTAAATGCTTCATTGGCAAGCATTTAAACCAGCCAAGGGAAGGCACTGAAAAGGAGAAGGAAATCCAAGCCTTCCCCACAAAACATGGTGATTAGTGAGGTAAACACCAAGGTACAGAAGAGCAGAACAGATTTACATGCAAAAAAGGCAGTAAGGACAAAAATGGGGCTAAAAGGGGTAAGGCTATCAAATAGTGGAGGGTGATGAGTACCAATGCCCGTAGTCTGTGTAACAAGCTCCCTGAACTAGTGGCCTTGATGGAAGAGGGTTGCCTGGATATTGTGGCAGTCACAGAAACATGGTACACAGAGAACCATGACTGGGATGTCAACATACCAGGATACACAATCTACAGGAGGGACAGGGAGGGTAAAAGAGGAGGAGGGGTAGCTCTCTATGTAAAGGACGGGATCAAAGCAAAAGAACTAAAGAGTAAACAGGGAGCAGATGAGGCACTTTGGGTCACCCTGGAGACAGGAAATGGCACCACAATCCGTATGGGGGTTGTATACAGACCCCCATCTCAGGGGAAGGGAATGGACAAGGAAATGACAGAAGGCTTTCTTAGAATGGCAGAAAAAGGGGAGATATTGTTGATGGGAACCTAAATATGCCAGATGTTAACTGAGCACCTTGCTGTAGGCACATCCAAGAGCAGGGTCATTCTTGATGCCCTACAGGGGCATGCCTCAGACAGCTAGTATTGGAACCCACTGGAGGGAGCAATCTAGACCTGGTACTCTCAAATGGGATGGAGAAAGAATCTCAGATTTAGAAGTGGGTAGCCATCTGGGAACAAGCGACCACCAAACAGTGTGGTTCACGATAAACACAGCCATACAATCAAGCCATACAAAAGCAAGAGTACTGGACTTTAGGAGGGCCGACTTTGGGAAAATGAGAGTGTGCCTCAGAAAAGCACTAGCAAACAGGTAAGAAGGAGGGGTGGAGGAACAATGGGGAGTGATCAAAACAGCCATTGCAGAGGCAACAAGCCTTTGTGTAAAGCAAATTAATAAAACAGAACGAAGGAAAAAACCGCTATGGTTCTCAAAAGAGGTGGCAGGGAAGGTTAAGGAGAAAAGGAGAGCATTCAGGAAATATAAGGAAACACAGAAGGAGCAGAATAGAGAACTTTATCAGTTAAAGCAGAAAGAGGCTGGGAAGACAGTCAGAATAGCAAAGGCCCAAACCGAGGAAAGGATAGCCAATTCTGTTAAGAAGGGGGATAAGATCTTTTATAGGTACATTAGGGAGCAAGAAAGACCAAAGGAGGGATACTGAAGTTTAATAAATGGGAGGAATGTGGGTAGAGGGTGACAGTGAAAAGCAGGGATGCTGAACGAATTTTTCGTCAGTATTCACAAAGAAGGAGGGGGAGTTACCTAAACCAAACAAGAGAAACACTCCAAGACGGGGTCAATACCAGTCCATTTACAGAAGAAAGGGTTCTGAAAAACTGATAAAATTGAAGGTGGACAAAGCAATGGGGCCTGATGGGATTCATCCAAGAATTTAAAAGAACTAAGGTAGAACTAGTGACACCGCTTGACTACTCTCTTTAACAAATCATGGGAGGATGGGGTGGTACCCGAGGACTGGAGGAGGGCAGATGTGATTCTCTTCACAAAAGTGGGAGCAGGACAGAGGCAGGAAACTATAGACCAGTTAGTTTGACCTCAGTGGTAGGAAAATGATGGAATCATTTCTGAAGGAAGAACTTGTCGAGTACCTAGAGGCCAGTGGGGCACAGGACTCAAGGCAGCATGGATTCATGATGGGAAGGTCGTGTCAGACAGATCTAATAGATTTTTTGACTGGGTGACCAAAGTAGTAGACCAGGAGGGTTGTGGACATGGCCTACCTAGATTTTAGCAAGGCATTTGATACAGTCCCACACAAAGATTAATTCACAAGATAGCCAGCCTTGGAGTGAGTTCCAAGGTGGTAGCCTGGATAAAAAATGGCTGAACAACAGGATGCAAAGGGTAGTAGTAAATGGAATAACAGTGAAGAAAGGAGGGTTACTAGTGGGTACCGCGAGGTTCAGTACTGGGACCGGTCCTTTTAATGTCTTTATAAGTGACATTGCAGAGGAACTGGAAGGAAAAGTATGTCTCATTGCAGATGAGACAAAGATCTGCAACAGGGTTGATACACAAGTTGGAGTGGAAAGGATGAGAAGGGATTTGGCAAGGTTGGAGGAATGGTCAAATGTATGGCAGCTCAGATTCAATGCAAAGAAGTGCAAGGTAATGCACATGGGAAACAAAAACCCAGGGGAAGTGTACACAATGGGGGGTGAGATACTGACAACAGTAAAAATGGAAAGGGACCTGGGGGTAATTATATCAGATGACTTAAAGGTGGGCAAGCAATGTGAGAAGGCAGTAAGGAAGGCAGGGGGATACTGGGAGGCATAGGTAGAGGCATCAATAGTAGAAAACAGGAAGTTGTTATCCTCTGTACAGACAGTTGGTGAGACCCCATCTGAGTACTGTGAGCAGTTCTGGAGACCCCATCTCCAGAAGACATAGACAGAGTAGAAGCTGTCCAGAGGAGGGCACCAAAATGGTGCAGGGTCTGCACCAGAAGACATCTGAAGAAAGACTAAAGGAGCTTAATATGTATACCCTAGAGGAAAGGAGGAGAGAGGGACATGATAGAAACTTCCAAGTACCTCAAGGGAATTAACAAAGTCCAAGAGGGTAGCATCTTCCAGGAAAGATATGTGCAAGAACAAGGGCACAATTTGAAGATAGAGGGGACAGCTCAGAAGTAATGTGAGGAAGTAATTTTTCACTGAGAGGGTTGTGGATGCATGGAACAGCCTCCTGAGGAGGTTGAGGAGTCAAGAACAGTGGGGACTTCAAGAATGGGACAGGCATAAGGCAGTCCTAGTGGGAGGTAGGAGGAAGTAAGCTGTTGGTTAACTAGGATTTGCAGCTTATCTGTTAGGTAGGAAAATGGGCAGACTGGGTGGGCCAAGCGGTCCTTATCTGCCGTCAAATTCTATGTTTCTATGGTGGTATCCTTACATGTGCATGGTATGTTTGTATATGTGGGATGCCTGCACACTCTTTCTTCCTGTACGTGCATGTGTGTGTGGGGGCATCCGCATATCTATATGGTAAGTTTGCATGTGTGGGGAAGTTTGCACACACTTCCCTCCTGTGTGTGTGTGTGTGTGGGGGTGGTATCCTCACATGTGCATGGTATGTTTGCATGTATGGGGATGGCTGCATACATTTCCACCCTGTGTTTGTGGGGGGGATCCTCACATGTGTATGGTATGTTTGCATATGTGGGGATGCTTGCATGTGCTTCCATTCTGTGTGTGTGTGTGTGTGTGTGTGTGTGTGGGGACAAGAAGCAAATCCTCAGATCACAAGAGCAGCTGTATGAGAGGCAGACTAGATGTCTTGTCCACCTAGGAACAAATGACTTGGCTGGGCAGGGGATTAGAGCAGTGCAGGAAGAGTTTGTGGAGTTGGGGAGGGGCCTTAGACAAGTAGCATACACAGTATCCTTCTCAGGGCTGCTGCCTGTCAATGGTATGGGTGAGATAAGGGTACTCTGCACTACGTGATTCAATGAATTGTTTGAAAACTGGTGCAGAGAACAGGGATTTGGCTTCATTGGGGACTGGGGTTCCACCTGGAGGGATACCCACCTATACTGGCACGATGGGCTGCATCCGTCTGGGAAGGGAATCAGTCATCTGGGTGATCAGTTCAAAGGCTTCTAAACTAGCCTGGGGGGAGGCACAGATATGAAGCAGGAAATTCAAAGCCTCCCCACAAAACAGGGTAGTTAGCGAGGTTAATACCAAGGTAGAACGGTCAATAGGAAGCAGGACTGGGGAAAATGGAGAGGGCAAAGGCAGTAAGGGCAGGGATGGGGCTACAGATGGTAAAGCCATCAAAAAGTGGAGAGTAATGAGTACCAATGCCTGTAAGCTGGGTAACAAGCTTCCAGAACTAGTGGGCTTAATGGAAAAGGAATATCTGGACATTATGGCAGTCATAGAAACATGGTACACACAGAACCATGACTGGGATGTAAACACACCAGGATACACGCTCTACAGGAGGGACAGGGACGATAAAAGAGGAGGTGGAGCAGCTCTCTACATAGGGAAAAGAATCAAAGCAACAGAACTAAGGGGTACACGTGGAGGACAGGAGACACTGTGGATCAACCTGGATACAGATAATGGCATTGCAATCTAAACAGGGGTTGTATAGAGACCCCCATCTCCGGGGAGGAAATGGACAAGGAAATGATAGAAGGTATACTTAGAATGGCAGAAAAAGGGAAGATATTGTTCATGGAAGACCTAAATATGCCAGACGTTAACTGGAGCGCATTTACTGCAGCCACATCCAAAAGCGGGCTCATTCTCAATGCCCTGCAGGGGGGCATGCCCTAGACAACTAGTATTGGAACCCACTCAGGAGGAGCAATCTTAGACCTGGTACTCTGAAATGGAGACAAAGAGAAGATCACTGATGTAGAAGTGGGTAGCCATCTGGGAAATAGTGACCACCGAATAGTATGGTTCACAATAAACACAGCAACAGAGTCAAGACATACAAAGGCAAAGGGCTGACTCTGTCAAGTTGGATGAGTGCCTAAGGAATGCACTAGTAAATGGGCAGGAAGGAGGGTGGAAGAACAATGGGAATAATAAAACTGCCATCACAGAGGCAATGAGCCTTTGCATGAAGCAAATAAACAAAACAAAACAAAGTAAAAATCCACTATGGGTTTTAAAGGAGGTGGCAGAAAAGGTTAGGGAAAAGAGATAGCATTCAGGAAGTACAAGGAATCACCGAATCAGCAGGACAGAGAACTGTATCAGTTAAAGCAGAAGGAAACAGGAAGGCAGTCAGAATAGCGAAGGCCCAAACTGAGGAAAAGACAGCCAACTCGGTTAAGAAGGGGATAAAACCTTTTATAGGTATATCAAGGATGAAAAGGAAGAACAAGGGAGAGATAATGAGGCTTAAAAAACGTGAGGGGGGTTGGCAGAGGGTGACTGAGAAAAGGCACAGATATTGAATTAATACTTTGCTCATTATTCATACAAAAAGAGGGGGGGGTACCCAAACGAAACAATAAAAGCACTCTAGACAGTGGGGTCGATACCTGTCGATTCACAGGAGAAAGGGTCATGAAGGAACTCCTAAAACTCAAAGTGATCAAAGCTATGGGGCCTGATGGGATTCACCCAGAATTCTAAAAGAACTAAAGGAGAACTAGTGACACCATTGAATACACTTTTAACAAATCATGGGAGGATGGTGTGGTACCAGAGGACTGGAGGAGGGCAGATGTGATTCCTCTTCACAAACGTAGGAGCAAGACAGAGTCAGGAAACTACAGACCTGTTAGCTTGACCTCAGTAGTAGGAAAAATTATGGAATCACTTCTGAAAGAAAGAATTGTTAAGTACCTACAGGCCAGTGGGGCACAGGTCCCAAAACAGCATGGATTCACAGCAGGAAGGTCTTGTCAGATTAATCTAATACGGTTCTTTGACTGGGTAACCAAAGTAATAGACCAGGGAGGGGCTGTGGATATGTCCTACCTAGACTTTAGCAAGGCACTTGACACAGTCCCATACAAAAGATTAACAAACAAGTTAGCCAGCCTAGGGGTGGGTCCCAGGATGGTAACCTGGGTAACAAGCTGGCTAGACAACAGGACCCAGAGGGTAATAGTAAATGGAGTACACTCTGAAGAAAAGGGGGTAACTAGTGGGGTACCACAGGGTTCAGTATTGTGATCGGTTCTCTTTAATGTCTTTATAGGTGACATTGCAGAGGGTCTGAAGGAAAAATATGCCTCTTTGCAGATGACACAAAGATTTGCAACAGGGTTGATGCACAAGAAGGGTTCAAAGGATGAGAAGGAACTTGGCAAGATTGGAGGAATGGTTAAAAATATGGCAGCTTAGATTCAATGCAAAAAAAGTGCAAAGTAATGCACCTGGGAAATAAAAACCCAAGGGAAGAGTACACAATGGGGGGGTGCTAACAACAACAAAAATGGAAAGGGATCTGGGGGGTAGTCTTATTAGACTACCTTAAGGTGGGTAAGCAATGTGAGAAGGCAGTAAGTAGGGCTAGTGAGATACTTGGATGTACAGGAAGAGGCATCACCAGTAGAAAACAGGAAGTTGTCATCCTTCTGTAAAGACAGTTGGTGAGACCCCATCTGGAGTACTGCATACAGTTCTGGAGGGTATCCTCACAAGTGTATGGTATGCTTGCAGTGTGGGGATGCCTGCACACTTCCATCTTGTGTGTGTTTGGGGTGAGGGGTGGCATCCTCAAATGTGCATGGTATGTTTGGAGTGTGGCAATGTCTGCCCAGATATCAATGCTGTGTGTGGGGTTGGGGGTGGCATCCTCACATGTGCATGGTATATTTAACAACTTCAGGTGCAAGATCATTTGCCTTTGTAGCTCTGACCCTGTGGAATTCTCTACCTCACTGGGTTAGGGATTGCTCCTCTGTTAAGGCCTTTAGGTCTGCCTTGAAAACTTATATATTTGAACCGGCATTTTGTGATACCTAGTCCTGCTGCTTATATGTTTTTAACGTTTGACTTATTAAATTGAATGTTCTTATGATCTGTGATTTTTGTAAAACTCTATGATGTATTGGAATAGCATTTCATAAATAAATATCTGCTTGCTTGCATGTGTGGGGATGCCTGCACACACTTCCATCCTGTGTATGTCTGAAGGGGGGTGGCATCCTCACATGTGCATGGTATGTTTGTATGTGTGGGGATGCCTGCACGCACTTCCATCCTGTGTGTGTCTGGAGGAGGTGGCATCCTCACATGTGCATGGTATGTTTGCATGTGTCAGGTTTGCCTGCACTTTCTTCTGCTTTAATTAGTAAGGTTCTCTGTCATGCTCCTTCTGTTTTTCCTTATACTTGCTGAATGCTATGTGTTTCTATCTAACCTTCCCAGCCACCTCATCTGAGAACCATAGTGGGTTTTTTCCATTGCTTTTTTCCTTCAGACAAAGGCATGTTGCCTCTGTAATGGCAGTTTTGATTTTTCCCCATTGTTTCGCCAACTCTCCTTCCTGACCATTTGCTAGTGCATTTCTGAGGCACTCTCCCATTTTGCCAAAGTCAGCCCTCCTAATGACCAGTACCCTTGCTTTTTCATGGCTTAACTCTACAGCTGTGTTTATTGTGAACAACATTGTTTGTTCCCAGATGGCTACCCACTTCTAAATCTGAGATCCTCGCTCTGTACACATTTGAGAGTACCAGTTCTAAGATTGTCCCTCTTGAATGGGTTCCAACACTAGCTGTCTGAGGCATCCCTCCTGTAGGGCATCGGAATGACTCCACACTTGGATGTGGTTGCAGCAAAGGTGCTGCAGTTAACATCTGCATATTCAGGTGCCCCATAGACACGTCTCTCTTTTTCTGCCACATCATTTCCTTTGTCCATTTCTTCCTCTGAGATGGGGGTCAGTACAACCCCGTGTGGATTACAGTGCCAGTTTCTGTCTCCAGGTGACCCACAGGGCCCCTTTCCCCGTTACCCTTTAGTTCTGCTGCTATGATCCCTTCCCTTAGGTTGAGAGCTACTCTTACTCTTTACCCTCTCTGCCACACCTGTAGATTGTGTACCCTGGTAAGCTGACATCCCAGTCATGGTTCTCTGTGTACCATGTTTTCTGTGACTGCCACAATATCCAGGTGTCCCTCTTCCATGAAGTACACTAGTTCAGGAGCTTGTTACCCAGACTATGGGCATTGGTACTCATCATCCTCCATTTTGTGATGGCCTTGCCCTTTTAGACCCATCCCTGTCCTTACTGCCTCTGCCTTTTCTCCATTTATCTCTGTCCTGCTCCCCATCAACTTCTCTACCTTGGTGTTTAGCTAGCTAACTACCCTGTTTGTGTGGGGGTGGGATTTCCTGCTCCTTTTTGGTGCCTCCTCCTTGACAATCTAAATGCTCACCAATGAAGCATTTAAAACTATCACCCAGTGTAACCCCTGCAAATGGGGGTTCCCAAAAGACTTCCAGGAGCTTGCTTGAATGCTCCAAGCCTGAATGGTGTTTGGCGTTTAAGCCTATTTATCAGTAGTGTTTTAGAACCTCTGGTACTGTCTCTTTAAGAGCTGTCTGCTTGCAGACATAATTAGTTTGTATGGGGACTGTGTGTTCTTTGATTGAGTACCACTCGTTGCTGCTAATTCACCCCATTTTGCAGTCACTAGAGTGCAAAGGAACCTGTCTGAAAGATGTAACTGATTGCCAGAAATCATTTACAGTAATAATAAAATTACAGTTTGTCTAACCTGCTCTTTGCAGTCAGAACTGTCTGCCTAGTTCCCCATTCTGGTTTTGAACTGCTGAACTGGACCAATCAGTGTGGGGTAAACTAGCTCTAAAATGATGCCTTGACGAATCAGAACTTGGGACTCATAATCTGAGCCAGCCACAAGAGGATTGTATGGGCAGTGACTCTGGGAGATGTAGTTTAGACTTCGTGCCTTTTGGACCAACAGCAGCAGTCTATTGTGAGTGACAGCCAATCCAGTCAAGAACTGGGAGGAACTCAAAGGAAGTGCCCGTTTTTGTCTGTTGGGAGTTTCAGTTTGAGATCTGAAAGTGAGGGAAAGAAACCCTGTGCTCCTTCAGTGCACAGTTTCAGCCAAAAAAACAGGTGCAAGGCCCAGAGTTCCGGGCTCACAACTTGTGTAACTGCTTGTTAGGACTGAATCCATCCTGAAAAAAGAATCAAAGGATCTCTGAAGAGTAGAAACCAGGCTCACCCTGTGAAGACTGAAGAATGAAATTACACTCGGTCTGTCAATCTCAATCTGTGTTCTCCTGATTATATTCGTGTACAATTTGGGATACAGATACAGCCTGCCTGGTAAAGTGCTTTCTTTTTTTACCATATAAATGTGTGAGGAGTCTCTCGAGATCAAAAGTAGCCCTGCTGACATTGAAGGACCATATCTTCTTTGGAGGTCGTGAGTACTAATTAGGCCGCTCCTGTTGAATTGCACATTAAACCAATGGAATTACTGTACTGCTGACTGTTTAATTTTCCTTTTCTCTGTGTGAAAGGGCCCTACCAGCGTCACTGCGTCTGGACTAGCCACTAGGGCTTGGGCACCCAGGGACAGCAACTGATAGGGATAGCCTCAGCACAGAGCCATAGGTAGATTAGAGTGATAAGCTAATTAACCTGATTCCCTGTCCTTGTTATATCCCCTAAATAAATCAGGAGCCGCTTGTTTCCAGCAAAGTTGTACTGCCTGAGGTATTTGTCTAAGTTAAAGTACTGTACTGTGATTGTTGCACTGTATCTCATTTCACAGGAGGTCCCAGTGCCGAACCAGTCCTGGGGGTAAGTGTATACTGGTGAAGGTAATTCTGATATATTGTGTGGCCACTAGTGGGAAGAAAGGGGGTTGCAGTGTCCCAGAGGGCTGTGACCAAGTTAGTTTAACTATTGCAAACTCCTGACCTCTGGGTGGAGGCACCAGCCATTGGATCCAGGCCCCTCAAATCGTTATTAGTGGCAAATCAGGCAGGGGTAGCGCCCGGGATAGCGCCATCTAGGGGTTACATCTTGAAAGCTCACCGCTGGGATTGTGTGTCTTCTAGTGGCCATATTCTACGAACCACTGTTAAGAAAAAAATGGGTACCCGACAGAAGTGGCTGTGCACCGCTGGTGGAGTGGTGTACTGGGGAGGAGATCGACCCCAAATGCTATGCTTATCCTGGACATCCCTGGGCATCAATACGGACACTGTGCAGGAGTACTCTTCCAAGGTGGAAGGTTTACAAAACTCCTGTGGTGGTGGGTCAGCATGCTAATCTGCTCACCCACACTTCCTGGCCCTAGTAGAGTTTACGATCCCATAGATAGCTCCAAGTGCCACAGACCATTACCCCCAGAGGAGCCCTCACTGCTTAGAGTGATAACTAAGGACAGTAAAGACCTGGGAGATCAGCCTCCACCACTATCTGAAACTTTTGAGGAGAAATTTGCTGAATGGTTGCTGGGAGGGAAAACTGTGGAGGACTTGAAGAAACTATTCTTACCACCTGAGAGTGTTCCTCCCCCCAACACCCTCTCCTCCAGTGCCCGTAATGGTGGCTGAACAATGCAAGACCCTATTTCTGCACCTGCCATTAGTCACGACTCTTACCAAGGTTGAGGATCTTCTGGCACCTCCCCACCCCCAAGGGGAGGATGACTCAGAACCTGGATATGACTATGTGTTGCCCCTCAAGTGCTAGAATGGCAATGCTCGAAGGCAAAGTAAAGAGGGTTAGTGAGAGTCTCGAGGTCCTGCCCCGGCTACCATCCGTGCTAAACGGGCCAGTAACCCTGAAGCGACTGCACAGGCTCATCTTGAGGCCTTGAGAATATGTATGGGAGCCCAGATTCTGATGAGGACCTATGGTGGAAGTAAGAAATGCAACAACAGTACCAAGGGGAGTTGTTGTCTGTGTATGTCTCGGCTGGAAAAATTGTTGCAAGAATGCCTCAGAAAGCGGGTGCCAGCGATTGAACTGGACGAACCAGACTGGACAGAATCCTTAAGTCTGCCCTTCTCAGAACTGCTGTTGCTTCAGTTACGCCTGGCAAATCATCAGATCCCACCCTCCTATGATGAGTTAATGAGAGAGATCGAGGAGTTGAGAAAAGGCGACTCGGGAGGTACCTGCACCAACAGCTGTAGCTACGACCGAGTGACTGAGGGTGACCCATCAAGTGAAGTTCAGGGCAGAGGTGACAGTCAATGAGTGCTCTGACAAAAAAACATGCCACAATGGGGCGAACTGTTGAGAGATCCGGGGAATTCAAAAACAGTCCCTTTATAGAAGGCACGCATGCAAATGCGAGGCCCTGACCCATATCAAGCCAGCATCTGCTATGGGGTGGGGGTACCACCATGTATCTCCTGCTGAAGCACAAACTCAATTCCTTGACCATGGAAGGGAGAAACTGACCGAGATGTCTCCAAAATGCTTATCACGCCGCAGACGAGATGGCACCCAGGTTTCAGTTAGTAATACCACCGCCTGGCTCCCAGTGTGGCGCCCGACCAGCTCAAACTCCAGAAAGTATGTTTTACTATAATTGTGGGAAAGATGGGCACATGAAAGGGAATACCAGTCCCAAAAGACACTGACAAAGTTGCATATAGGCTACAAGGAGAGCCGGAGGAGAAATCAGTGGTTAAGAGGTGCGACATGATCCAGTGAGGCACCAAAATGCTAATTCAAAGTCCTTTTGTGGCAAGGTCAGTTGCCCAGGCCCCACTACCGCCTCTCAGACTGGTCCAGAATGGTGGGTCCCTCCAGGAACCACTGTAAGGTGAATGGAGTGTCTACAAGAGCTGTATGAAAGTGGCTCCCAAGTGACAAGGTATGTTCCAGGATTGGTATCAGAAGCATTTGTCAGGCGTACCTCACAACCATTAGAAGGACTGCATGTATGGGGTTAAAGTGAGAAGCCTACCCCTATTCGGGTATATCCGAATTTGACTGTCTTCCCCACCTCCAGTGGCTGGAGTGGCCGAACAAGTAGAACCCTAGCCTTCAGTGTGTCCCCACTGGACTGTATGATGGTGTCCTTTGTTGATTGGAACAAATGCTCATATGTTAGGAAGCTGGCACAGTTGTGTTATGAAAAACAAAGGGGTCAAAGAGCTAGTAGAGCTTTAAGAGTTCGGCTTTAATTAAGAAGGCCTATGAGGCAAGAGAGATGCTGAAAAACAGAACCAAGAACCGGTTAGAATTGTATGGAAGAAGGATCCTGAGTCTCTGATCCTGGCGCAAATGCCCAGTGGCACCTTACAGGGAGAGGTCCGTATCAGAAAAGGATGTTAGAATAAAATATTAATGTTGGATGCACCAGGCGATGGAAAAATTGCCAGAGGAATCGTTGGTCAAGCCTAGTATTTTGCTGCTAGAGCCCATGCTTATGCCAGAAGGAGTAATGGTCCAAGTTCATAATGTGTCTGAAACAGACATTCAGGTAAACAGAGGTTGCATCTGGCTAATGTGCATTGTGCAGACACTGCAATGATAACAGCAGCAAGAGTTCAAGGAAGATGACGATATAGCCCGACTTGTTTGACTACGACCCCGCTGCCATGAATGAAATGAGGATCAGTGAGAAGCTGCCCAGAGACAAATTGCTTTTTAAAGAAGGATGTAGGATGCGTGCAAGGATGAGTACCAGCTGCATGACGAACCACCATTTCGTGAGAGATCTCGACGCCGGCACCTGCTGACATAGATGATGTGACGGCATCTGCAAGAATGTTAATAATGGTGTAATACAAGAACCAGAAGCCATATCTTCCCATTGTGGTAATGAGGAAAAGAATGGAACAGGATGAGGTGTGTGGATTATCGCACCTAAACCGGGGGACTATCCTGATCAGCACACAATGCCCGCATTCAGGATACTTTGACCGCCTAAACGGGAGAGTGGCCCTCTGTGCTGATCTCGCGTGGTACTACTAGATCCCGATGGCCCCAGAGGACCGTGAGAAGACTGCCTTTATCTGTCCGGGCTTCTATGAATTCATGAGGATGCCTCAGATTTGGTGCCCAGCCACTTTCAACGATTGATGGAGCGCAGTGGGGGACATGAACTTACTAGAGTGCCTGTATACCTAGATGATGTTATTAAATGGCAGCTCACTGGAGGAACATGAAAGCAGATTATAGGTATTGAACCGACTGGAGGACTTTGGCCTTAAACTGTCCATTGATAAGGTTACCTTCAAACATCAGTAAAGTGGGAACATAGTATCCACCGGGAATAAGACCCACCATGTTGAGACCTTGACCACCAAGCCACAGCCCAAATCTAAAAGAACTGCAAAGATTCCTGGGACTGTGGTTATTATCGGAACCCATCAAGGATATTCAAAGCCATCGCTACTTAACCTTACCAGGGTATCCAACCTAAAAATACCAAAGTCAGCGTCCTCAAGACTGAAAGAGCAATGAACCAAAGTGAAGTATTTGGGACCGCTGGACTCCTGATTGTGAGACTGCTTTTCATGAGATCATATATCAACACCCATGCTCAGTGCTGGCCTATGCCGATCCAAGAAAACCTTAAATCCTGCACACTGATGCTAGCTTACAAGGTTGGGGGCTGTGTTAGCAAGAAACACGAGAATGGCCTGAGACCAGTGGCCTTTGCCAGTAGAAGCCTGACCCCATCCAAGAAAGAACTATCCTGTACATAAGTTAGAGTTCCTAGCTTTGAAGTGGGCTATTGACGACCAATTCCACGAGTACTTGTATGGGGCTAAAATACTGAGTAAAAACTGACAATAACCTTTGACCTATGTGCACAGACCTCAATAAGTTGGATGCCACTGGCTATAGGTGGCTTTCTGCATTATCTACATGACTATGCTCGAATACCGAGCAGGTCTGAACCACATAGATGCTGATGCTCTCTCCCGGAGACCTGTTCCCCAGAATGATTGGGTCCGACTGGCAGAACCTGACATCCGGGCACTCTGCCGAAAGTTTGACAGGGAGGAACAAATGTCCACAGACGCAGTGGACTGCATGGTGGATTGCTTGGGAACCTCCAGAGAATTGCATACATGCACTGATTGGCCACTTTCTGCAACAGACATTGAATGCTACCTCAGCTGGACAATGACAGTATTCGGCTCAATCCAGCGATCCTATGATCAAATCAGCTTTAGAAGCCCTCTATGCAGGAAAAGATGTGTCCAAATTCACAGCCCACTGATTTGAGAACTGCACTGTTATACAAAGAAGAATCCAAGTTGAAACTGATCAATAAACTGTTATATAGAGAAACAGTAGACAGAGGGGACAGTGACAAACAACAACTGGTGCCCACTGCCTTTCGAGACTCAGTATTGAGGTCCTTGCACAACCACATAGGGCACCTTGAAGGAACAGAACACTTGACTTGGTGAGATCCAGATTCTATGGCCTAAGATGGGGCTGATGTGGAGCAACACATACGAACTTGTAGTCGCTAACACAGAGAGCTTTGCCCAAGAGGCTGCCCCTTGTTAACATAACCACCAGTGCACCCATGGAGCTGGTCTGTATTGATTTTTCTGAGTTTAGAGTCAGATCAAAGAAATATCAGTAATGTGCGGGTGGTCACTAGACCATTTCACCAGATATGCCCAAGCTTTCCCCACCAAAGACCAGAAAGCATCCACTGTAGCAAAGTACTCGTAGAAAACTTTTTGTTCACTATGGGGCTCAAAGAAACCATTCTGAATCAAGGAGAACTTTGAGAGTCGCCTGATCAAAGAGACTTCTCTGTGGGAGTGAGAAGTCAGAACCACTCCTTACCACCCCAGGGGACCCACAGCCTGAGCGTTTCAACAGCACTTTGCTAGATATGCTGAGGCACCCTGCACCCCAAAGGACAAGCCTAAGATGGAGCCAACAAATTAGCACCCTGGTACATGCTTATAACTGCAACAAAGAGTGATGCCACTGGGTTCTCCCTACCGCCTGATGTTTGGAAGAGAAGCTCGAATACCGGTAAGATGTGTGTTTAGGGTCTCTCCGATGGGGTTCAAGCTGACAACTATTTACAGTATGTGCAAAAGTTAAAGGCCCAACTAACTCATGTAACCAACTGGATCAAACCATGGCTGCCAAAGAAATCTGGCCAACAAAAAAAGGTATGATAAAGGTGAAAGCACAGGAACTCCAGGAGGGAGATCGGGTATTACTAAGAAATCTGGGACTGCATGGCAAGCACAAGATTGCTGACAGATAGCACCATCTCCCTCACATTGTAGTGGGCAAACTAGATGATCTGCCAGTGTACAAAGTAAGGCCTGAGAATAATTCAAAAGATGTAAAAACAATGCATAGAAATCATTTACTGCCCATTGGACAAATCTTAATTGAGTCTGAGCCCTAGAAGATGCCCCTCTGGACCAGTGACTAGAGCTGCTGCTAAGAAAAGATCAAAAAGTCTGCACCTACAGAAGCAAAGTAAAATTCCCCTCCACAAGTCCCAGTTGAGCATGACTGTCAGTCCAGCTCGGAAGAAAGTGAGAGTGACTTTGAATACTATAGCCTAACGAACCAGAGTCAAGCTGTTTGAGGCAATCCCCTAGTCAATACTGGAGACAAAGCTGGGCCTTCTGGACTGTCTAAGCCCCAGCTTCATCCTGGAGCCAATGCTCCCAGAGAAGTGAAGTGCAAAGCATCAGATCAGATGAAATGGAATCATTGTGCATGGTTGAACTGTTTGAGCTTTCAGGAGAGAAATGATAGATTAGGGCAGACTGGTGATACACCAACAAGAAGAGTATTTTGAGTGCCCTGACAGTCCACCCAGTGTCAAAAGCTCTCCATGCGAGGCCAAATGTTGTGGACTCCAAAGCTGTGCTCCTGGAGCTGAAAGTGCCCCAGTTCTAGCCTCTCTACCCCCATGGAGACTCCTGACAAATGAGAACAATGCTGAAAATGAGGCTCAGAGTGCAGAGACTGTAACAGCTCCCCTAGAAAGACTGGTCGAGCTGCAAAGCCTGTGGTGCACCTCAGTTATGATTCCCTGGGCGGCCAGTGGACCTGCCTCTCAATGTTGTCCATAAAGGAGTGTATGTGCCCGAGCTCATTGCCCAAACTGAGCGTTAGTGCTAACTCAAGTTACTTGTGTTGCCCTCTAAGTATGATGCTGCCTTGCCCGTCCAGCCCAAAAGGTAACTGATAGAAGGTCCCCTCTCTTCAGGTTTCATGTACAAGAGGTAATAACGAGTTATGGTACAATGTGTGTGTATATACTGTGTAAGTGACGTGACTGCAATGTTTCAGAAATGGTTCTTGGTAAAATGATGTATTGACTGATGATTACATGTGTAGCCTAATGCAAATGTATATAGTTGCAGTTGAAACTTATGAAGTACTTGTGACCGACGTCAAGCTTTTCCCAAACCAGGAAGTGGTAACCCCCTGCAAATGGGGGTTCCCAAAAGACTTCCAGGAGCTTGCTTGCTTGAATGCTCCAAGCCTGAATGGTGTTTGAGCGTTTAAGCCATTTATCATGTGAGTGTTTTAGAACCTCTGGTACTGTCTCTTTAAGAGCTGTCTGCTTACCAGACATAAATTAGTTGTATGGGGGACTGTGTGTTTCTTTGATTGAGTACCACTCAAGCTGCTGCCAATTCACCCCATTTTGCAGTCACTAGGAGTGCAAGGAACCTGTCTGAAAGATGTAACTGATTGCCAGAAATCATTTACAGTAATAATAAAATTACAGTTTGTCTAACCTGCTTTCTTTGCAGTCAGAACTGTCTGCCTGAGTTCCCCATTCTGGTTTTGAACTGCTGAACTGGACCAATCAGTGTGGGGTAAACTAGCTCTAAAATGATGCCTTGACGAATCAGAACTTGGGACTCATAATCTGAGCCAGCCACAAGAGGATTGTATGAGCAGTGACTCTGGGAGATGTAGATTTAGACTTGAGTGCCTTTTTGGACCAACAGCAGCAGTCTATTGTGAGTGAGCCAATCCAGTCAAGAACTGGGAGGAACTCAAAGGAAGTGCCGGTTTTTGTCTGTTGGGAGTTTCAGTTTGAGATCTGAAAGTGAAGAAAGAAACCCTGTGCTCCTTCAGTGCACAGTTTCAGTCAAAACGTGTACAAGGCCCAGGTTCGGTCTACAACTTTGTAACTGCTTGTTAGGACTGAATCCATCCTGTGAAAAGAATCAAGGATCTCTGAAGAGTAGAAACCAGGCTCACCCTGTAGAAGACTGAAGAAATTGTTGAATTACACTCGGTCTGTCAGGAACTGAATCTGCTGTGTTCTCCTGGTTATTGTGCAGTAATTGCGATTGGGATACAGATGCAGCCTGCCTGGTATAGTGCTTTCTTTTTTTTTACCTATATAAATGTGTGAGGATCTCTTGGAGATCAAAAGTAGCCCTGCTGACATTGAAGGACCATATCTTCTTTGGAGGTCGTGAGTACTAATTAAAGGGTCGCTCCCTGTTGGATGGCCATTAAATCCAAATGGAATTACTGTACTGCTGACTGTTTAATTTTCCTTTTCTCTGTGTGAAAGGGCCCTACCAGCTGCCACAGGTTTGGACTAGCCACTAGAGGCTTGGGTACCCAGGGACAGTAACTGATAAGGATAGGCCTGCACAGAGCCATAGGCAAATGATTATTAGAGTGATAAAGCTAATTAACCTGATTTCCCCCTGTCCTTGTTATATCCCCTAAATAAATCAGAGCTGCTTGTTTCAGCAAAGTTGTACTGCCTGAAGTATTTGTCTATGTTAAGTACTGTGCACTGTGATTGTTGCACTGTATCTCATTTCTGAGGAGGTCCCAGTGCGGAACCAGTCCTGGGGTAAGTGTATACTGTGAAGGTAATTCTGATATATTGTGTGGGCCACTAATGGGAAGAAAGGGGTTGCAGTGTCCCAGAGGGCTGTGACCAAGTTAGTTTAACTATTGCAAACCCTGACCTCTGGGTGGAGGCACACGCCATTGGATCCAGGCCCCTCAACCTGTTAGTGGCAAATCAGGCAGGGGTAGTAGCCCCTGGGATAGCGCCATCTAGGGGTTACACCTAGGATCCTGGTTCCTCTACTGGACAGATGCAGACCAACGTGCTAGTATAGGCCTGCATCCCTCCAGGTGGCTCCCCAGTCCCCAATGAAGTGAAAACTCAGAGCTCTGCACCAGTTTTCAACAATTCATTGAATCCCATGGTGCAGAGTACTCTAACCTTATGGCATAAGTCAAGTTGTGGATGGCTCAAAGGAGCCAGTATGAACTTTTCCAAAATAAAACTGAGGTCCCAAGCCAAGACTGGATTGCAAATAGAAGGTTTTGGATGTAGAATACCCCACAGAAATACAGGCTACCTCCAGCAGAGCCACCGTATGGCCATCTATAGGCACATGGAAAGTTGATCTGGCAGCCAGGTGCACTTTGATTGAGGAATACTGCAGGCCTGGATCCAGCAAGGACAGCAGGACTCCAGAACCTGATTAACTGGACAGGTGAATGGATCCAGGTGGTGAGAAACAGTCTATAAAGCAAGCTGCTTCCACTTCATGGAGTAAGTAGTTCTGGTGGATGGTTTTCTAGCAGCCACCAGAACATCCATCACTCACCCTCCCACAAAACGGCAATGCCGTCCTTAGGCTGCTCCCCCACCCACTCCCCCTCTGTATAGCTAGTCCCCATCTGCATGGCCAGTACTGCCAGTGGCCCAATGACCCTAAATTGACAGACTAAAGCACTTCCTCTGAAGCGGTTTCCTTTGTTTGAGCTCTATCCTGAATGTTCCCTTACTGAAATGCTTTATACCCTTGAAACCCTGTTCCTCCTATTTTATTTGTAACCTGACTGAAACAAACTGTTCCTTCAATGTATTTTAACTCATATCGTTCAAATGTATGCAACCGATATGCTTTGTCTAACTTTTTTTGTAATCTCTGCAACCTGTGTGTTTGACTATTTGTTTTGTGTATGACCTGGAACCTTTGTAAACAACTCCCAGGACTCAAAGGTATTAATCCTAAACTGCAATAAAAAAAAAAAAAAATAATAAATCCACCACTTTTTGGGAAACCTCAAAATGGGCTATGGCTGTGTCTTCAGGAGGTAGCAACAACTGGTGTTTTGGTGGGAGCAGAAGGGCTTTCATGCCACAGGAGAGACCCTACCTGTTCATCTGGATAGGGTGTGCCTCTGTTGCCCACAGCAGCATCGGTTCTCTCTAGGCTTATTGCTACCAGGATGGAATGGACACTACATGGAAATACAGATAACAAAAGCAGGTACAAAATATACATATTTTTTTTTTTTTAACCAGGAGAGACGCACTAAGCTGAAAGTTTTTTTTTTACAGGTGTGACCTGGGAGCACAAGGAAGTTAAGTGACTTGCTCAAGGTCACACAGTATTCAAGTGGGGGTTGTGGGATTCAGACCCAGGTCACCATGTTTGCAGCTCACAGCCTTAAACCACTTCACTATACTGCCTTGTGGGAGGCCTGACAGACTCAGTTCTAAATGGAAGAGTGCAATGACAATAATGGAACGTGCAGTACATAGTGATGAAAGGTAGTCTGTACCCAGGTCAGCAAATGCAGTGTCCATCAGAAGGAGGCTAAGTGTGTGTGTGTGTGTGTGGGGGGGTTAATGCCCATGGCAAAAGTAAGGTTATGTCTTGCAAGTGGAGACTAGTGAGGCTAGCAAATGCAACCAGAATTCTCAGGCCAAGAATGTAGAAAGATAAAATAATGTTTGGCAAAAAAAATAGAAACATCACTGACTGCGTGTGTGTGCAAATTAAAGTATTTTAAGCATTAAACTAACCCTACTTTGCACAGATTCTGCCAGTTGCCTTTGTTTTCAGCACAAGTTAACATATTTTTTTCTCATCTCCAACTTCATGATCCTCAACCAGTCTGTAACACCACCTCCTGACAATTCGAAACTGCACTGTTCAGAATCATTTGGGATTGTTTATATTCAGGAGAACAATTGGTACCATGTCCAGAGAAAACGAAGTCCCTCTGCAGCTCCCTGTTTGCTGTCTATAGGTTACCACTGGTGGCTGACTGAGGTAATGACAAATGCAGCTGGAATACACCGGGCAGAGAAAGCAAAAACAAAATAAAGAGAGCAGTTTGTCAGCAAGCATTGCAATAACACTGTCTGTTTTCTGCACACGTGCAATTATTGGGATTTGAAAAGCATTGCAAACTGATCCTGTTGCCCAGTTTCTGCCTTGCCTTTTTAAACACACTCTGACACACTAATCCTTGCAATCAGCAATTACCTCCAACTTCATGATCCCGTGTTTCAGTCTCCAATACACCACCTCCTAGATAATGTTTCAAAACCACACAGAAGTGAGAGCAGCTTCAGTTCTTCAGCACTTGGAAGCCTTTGAGCTAGGAGAACAAGTGATACCCACAATTCTCTCTGCAACTGCCTGTCAGTCTGAAGTCATTTCCTGTCCGACTCTGAAATGTGTCCCACACCATGCAACTCCAGTCATTAGCATGCCAGTAAATACTGAGAAACAATAAACTACAAGAAAATGTGATATCAGACCCTCCAACATTTCACAGATCAAAATAGGTACACTTCTGTGTTGCATGAGAGGGGGGTTGTATTCAAGGGCCCATTAAACATTTTACTTACTGGATGAAACATGAAACGTTACAGTTACAAATTTGGTTGGTAGAAGGGAGCTTGGACTTTGTAATCCTGAAAGGGAATGAGGGTTAAGCAATATCACTGGCAATTATTTTAGCAGTAATAGCAAAACAAACAATTTCAATAAATGCAGTACTACCCCCCCCAGCAATGTCAGGTTGTCTGGCCTCGCTGAAGATGCCTCTAGTAGCTTGGTGACCCCAGCACCCACAAACAATTACCTTGTGAAGCCTACTGTACTGTAACGCCTCTCACTTCTCACAGTAGCACATCCCCACACAGTTCTGCAAACATTCCAACACTTTTCTATTTAACTGCAGTTTCTTAATACCTGGGTACCCAGCTGAAACACACACGTTCAAACAGATGGACAAGATAATGCTGCGATTAAGCAAGGTCGAATTGGTGCTCATCACAACGAGCAGCCAGCTCGTAATTAAACACAAGTCCAGATAGTGATATAGGCCTTATGTTAGAGAACACTATTGCACATGCCCCAGTAATGCAATCATAGGAAACACATGCACATCCCCAGGAGAGAATTTGGACAGGCTCAACTTTAAGCAGAACTACATGGTGCCAGAAGGCTTCAGGCCTTATGCTGTGCTGCCCTGGATCCTGTGAGGGTGCACTTCACTGCACATACAAGCTTGCAGTTTAACTCACCTGACTGCCTAGACTGGCTAGCACTTTATCAATAGTAAATCTGTATTCCATCCAGAACAGGGAAACCCGAACTGAACAAACACATTTAATCCAACAGAAAAACTAGGCCAGTAACTCACATATCTTGGATTTATGCAGAAGAAGCTACAGTTAGCATTGTTTAAGCAGATGTATGCAGGCCTCTGGTGCAGTCAGACTTGAACGCTGACAGACAACATGCAGCCCTCCTACCCCCAGCAGCACAGCCCCTTTATTTAATAACTTCCTGAACCCAGTCCCCAGACCCTTCCCCCTCTTCGAAGTGTCAACTACCTGCCGTCACCGCCACAGCACTGCTGGATTAATGATTTGTCATAGACAGTACACCCCATGAGATCGAACCCCTCACCTGCTGCAGAGATACGGATCCGGCATCGTAGGGAGATTTCTGGCTGTCTGCGGTCAAACGATCTATCTGTCGTGACAGGGAGAAGATCAGTGCCTGCTCCTGGAGTGCAGTTAAATTAAAGCATCTCCTGACTACCCCTTGGGCTGAGCTGCTCTGATTCTCCCACCTGCTCTTGGAACAAGGCAGCACTGAGGTAAAGCTAAACCAAAGCACTGCAGCTGGGCGGCTCTGGGTGGGCGGCTAGGGGTCAACAGTAGTACGCTTGGCCCATGGAGCAGCTTTACATTTTAATAAATAACTAAGCAAGATACCTGTGGTCCAACTGTCAAGTCCAGGTAGTCAGCGGTACTGTTAGGCAGGAAACAACACTTACTCCTCTGTAGCTCAGCTGCTCCAGTGATCCGATGATGCATTTAATAACTCGGGTGCTGCGGTGGCACTGGTGAGACTCTCAGCTGGATGGAGAGTGGTGAAGATGACCCGACCATTTTTGTTATCAAATCCGACAGGACAATCGACAAGCACTCCGCTGTGGCTCGGGCTGGGTACTCATGTGAGTAACTGTATCACTACTAAAGTGCGCTGTCAGACTGTCTGACACTCCTTCCTGCCTAATGGAAATGTCAGGGAAAGGGCAAGCAAGGCTGCACAGCACAAGCAAGCAAGCACTCTCAGTGCTTCCGACGTCAGTGAGCATCAGTGAGGAGCCCTCTGCCAGCAGCGCCACAGCACAGTGGTGTGGTAACCATGGGCACTGGGACACTCCCTACCTCGGACTGTGCCAGCTGAGCGTTCGGCTCCGGCAAATGATTATTTCAGGGGAAAAATTAAAAATTGAAGACACAGAGAGGCGGCAAATTCGGTACACGGTACAATCTAAGCGGGATCCAGTACCAGATGACAAAATACGGTATTGTACCGGCAAAAACGGTACAGTTGGAGGGTCTTTGATATAATCTGAAGTGAACGTAAAGAGTATATTTTCTAAGATTTTTTTAAGGCATCAGCTGGCTTTAAGGACTGATACTGCTGACTTGCATCTCCTAGTTTCAATCTCCAGGACACCCCTGGAAATAAGCTTTGTTTGGCTCAGTCTACCTTGCAGCCACCACATTTTAATTAAAATAAAGTACTTTCTCCTAACAGTGACAACTCAAAATAGGATCTGCTAGCATGTAACTGTAAATATTTAGCCCCTTCCTCTTACTTCCTTGCTGCTGTACACTATAAGTAAGCATTAAGCCACGACGGAGGTGGGCTCTAATGCTGGATTGATGCATGGGGGGCGGTGCATGCCCGAGGCCCATGGCCGATGTTCCAGGACTAGAGGGCATGGGATGAAGTTGGAGGGAGGATGATTCAGAGAAAACATGAGAAAGAATTTCTTCACAGAACGGGTGGTGGACAAGTGGAACACCCTGCTAGAGGAAGTTGTGGGGGCTGAAACAATCACGGGATTTAAGAATGCATGGGATAGACATAAAGGAATTCTAGAGGTCAGGGGTAGGAAACAGACTTCTAGGAAAACAAACTGAACTTACCAGCTCAAATGGGAGACTGGGTGGGCCATTAGGCCCTTATCTGCCAACACTGTCTATGTATCTATGTATCTATGTATCTATGAGGATGACATATACCAGGGATTAATACCCACTCCGATTCGGGTCTCCTGATGCCGCTCAGCCTATTGCTGCTCCCAATTTCGACTCTCTGATTGATGCCATGTTACAAATATTAATGAGTTGTTTTAACTGGTGGGTGTGTGGGGAGGGACACATAACAGAGGGATACAGGAAGCAAACCTTAGACTCTGGAAACTGCTGGAGAAAGGAGGTAACTGTATTTTTGTGGATTGACATCTTGTTCTTCTAGTTCCAACCTCTGAAGAGCAGCAGCTGCTTGTGTTTCTGAACAGTGCAGTTCATGCTGTGTGACACTGAAACAGAGGATCATGAAAGTAAAAGGAATGCTGAGCACAGGGGAGCAGCAGAGGAACTGGTTGTTCTTTGAGTCCCAAACTCTGAAGAGCAGCAGCAGCTTGTGTTCTGAACACTGTAGTTTTATTCATTTGTTTGAAATATCGGATTTACAACCTGTGAGCCAGGCGGCTCATTTACAAAGTACCTTGTCACAGGGAGGACAGAATAAAAACAGGCGGTATAATTTACAAAGGAAATAGCCATCATGTATGGGTTACAGACATTGTTCACAGACATTATATACAGTTTTGGATAGAGATATTTATACAAACATAGCAGAAAACATAGTTAACATGAGCTAGCACGTGTTACGGTCTAGTCCATCATATTTATGGCCAGACATTGTTGTAAGAGGTTCCAATCCATAATAGACTTTGTCAGAGGTTTGGGTCATTGTGGACATGAGAGCACAGGCTAGTTGCAGTTCCAGGAGCGGACATTGAGGAGGTGGTTTCAGAGAGCAACTTTGAAATGGGCAATCTTGGGTGTGCTAGTGATACACAGATACATAGTGTCGGCAGATAAGGGCCTATGGCCCACCCAGTCTGCCCATTTGAGCTTGTAAGTTCAGTTTATGTTTTCCTAGAAGTCTGTTGCCCCTTACCCCTGACCTCCAGAATTCCTTTATGTCTATCCCATGCATTCTTAAATTCCGTGATTGTTTCAGCCCCCACCACTTCCTCTAGCAGGATGTTCCACTTGTCCATCACCCGTTCTGTGAAGGAATTCTTCCTCACGTTTCCTCTGAATCGTCCTCCCTCCAACTTCATCCCATGCCCTCTAGTCCTGGAACATCTTTTTCACTTAAAAATAGTGTATTCCTGCACCCTGTTCCTCCCTGTAAGATACTTGTATGTCTCTATCATATCCCCTTTCTCCCTCCTCTCCTCCAGGGAGTACATGTTCAATTCCTTCAACTTGTCCTCATAGGACTTGTGATGCAATCCATGTACCATCGTTGTTGTCCTCCTCTGAACCTTCTCTACCCTGTCTATGTCCTTACATAGGTAAGGTCTCCAGAACTGTACTCTGTACTCCAGGTGGGGCCTCACTAGTGTCTTGTATAGTGGAATTATGACCTCCCTTTTCCTGCTGGTGATGGTGGCTGGGAGCGCATTAAACCAAACAGGGGCTCTGTAATGGAAGGATCTGTGGGCAGGGAGATTTATTACCCTGGGTACTGCCAGTATAGCTTTGTCTGAGTTGCGGTGGAGACAGAGGGGTGGCAAGTTGGAGAGAGGTGGTCAGACTGAGCAGGATTTTCTTGGTGAGTAGGCAGGTCTGGTAGTGGAGTCTTTCACTGAGGTTGAGAAGATTGGCAGAGGAATAGAGGAAGTGAATGTGGGTGAGCCTAGGGGCACCAGTTAGGAGCCTGCACGCCTTGTTGAGGGAGACCTGAATTTTCTAGAGCACGGAATTATCTGCTGCCCCATACACAGGGAGCCCATAGTCCACTAGCGACAGTATTGAGGAAGTAATGGCAAGCCTAAGGGCATCAGGAGGGAGGCAGTCCCTGTGCTGGTAAAGGAGTCAAATTCGAGTGTTAGCGGCAGCCACTAGGGTGTTTATGTGGTCATGGAAGGTAAGAGCAGAGTCGAGGGTAAGTCCAAGATATTTGTAGATGGATACCTGTTCAAGGGGGTTCTGGGTGCTGGGGAGGATGAGGAGAGGTGCACTTTTCGCTTTGTTTTGGTGGTGAGAGAAAATCATCGATTTTGTCTTTTTCGGGTTTATGACCAGTCTACGGTCCTTGAACCATGTTTCGGCCTGGAAGAAGGCATGTTGGAGGGAGTCCTGGAGGGGAGTGGGTTTATGATGTGAGGCATAGAGCACTGCATCATCTGCATACAGTAATATTTTTACGGAGCAGGCTTTTGGCAAGGAGTTTAGGTAGAGGGAGAAAAGAAGTAGACCCAGGATGGAGCCCTGGGGCACCCCAGAGTGGACAGGTAGAGAGTCAGATAGTGTTCCGTTTATTTTGATGCACTGGGACCAGGTGGAGAGGTAACTGCACACCATGGCAGGGGGCCTTGGAGAAACCAAGTTGGCAGAGGGAATCAAGAGGATAGCTAACCGTGTCAAAGGCCTTGGAAAGGTCTATGAACACAGCTCTAGCAATGTTACCGGAGTCTAGGAGGAGTGTGGAAGTTGGTGAATTCTAGGAGGGCTGTGGTAGTGTTATGGCCTGAATGGAAGCCATGCTGCTCTGGGCATAGTATGTCATACTTGCCTAGGTATTCAGTCAGCTGAGTGGCAACCACTTTTTCTGAAGCTTTGGGTGGGGATGGAGATGGGTCGATAGTTGCTGGGCGAGGATTTGTCACCAGTTTTATGAATGGGGGTAACGACGGCTGTCTTCCAGGCACTGGGAATTGCCCAAGACAGAGGGATTTGTTGAGTAGGTCCGTTGGAGGGACTAGGACCTCATCGAGGACTAGTCAAAGGAGTCTAGCGTCTAGGGGGTCATTGTTAGTGTTATTGCTGTTTAGTGCTTTTTGCAGGTATGGACGGGCTTCATGGATGGATATTTTGCACAGGAGTAAACGAGGGCACTGCAGGGTTGGGGGTTGGGATTTGAGCACAGGGTCAAAGAAACAACTGGGGAGAACAGTGCTGAGATCCGTGAAGGTGGTGTTTAGACAGTTTGCTATGGAAAGTGGGTCAGTGGAAATGGTGCCGTCTATGGAGAGCTGGGAGGGAGGTGGGGAGCGTGATTTCCCATTAAGTTGTTTGTTATTACTCCAGAAGGTCTGTGCAGATCCCCTTGTGGTGGTGAGAGTCAATTGATAGTGGTCTGCTTTGGCCTTGCGGATGGCTCGAGTGCATCTATTGCGTGCGGCATTATAGGATTGTTTGTCAGCCAACCTGCCAGACTCTGTAGCTTTGTGCCAGAGATTGTCCCTTTCTCTCAGGTTTTGCAGTAGGGAGGGTGATTCATGGTGCATTTATATTTTGGTGCGGTGTTTGGTGAGTGGGCATAGGGTCATAGGCCTTGGTGTGAGCCTGCATGAACAGATCGATCGCAATGTCCATGCTGGGGCTATAAAAGGGGACCAATCCATTTGGGTGAGTAGTTATTTAAGTTTTTTGACCCCTGAGCGGAGATGCCTTTGGAAAGTGGTTTGGGCTATTGGTTTGGGTGTGGAGGAGGTCAATAGGAATAGCATGGGTGAGTGATTGCTTAGGGAGTTGGGAAGTACTTTTATATCCTGAATTTTGTGGGGGCAGTTAGAGACAATGATATCCAGGAGGGTGCTGGAACCAGTAGAAGGATGAAGTCTAGTAGGCTGGGTAACTAATTGGATCATGTCATAAGCAGAGAAGGACTCCTTCATTGGCGCGGCTGAGTGACCAATCCTGTTGACATTTAGGTCCCCTACTAGTGTCTGTTCAGCACTGTGCGGGAGGGTGGAGAGGTAATCAGTGAGGGATGTAATGGCTGGCTTTTGGTTCTTGGGGGGTATGTAGGAGACTGTGAGGTATAGTGGACCCCTGGAGGGGTCTGGGGTGATTTTAGGGTGAGGGCTTATGCTCCGTCTTTGAGTTTGGGGGGTGGGAGCATGTGGCCAATAATGTTATCGCTGATGAAGATCGCACAGCTGCCCCCACATTTTCCCACCCTGTCCTCCCGGTATAGTGTGTAACCGGGGAGTGAGACAAAGGCATCAGCAGTAGATTTAGAGAGCCAGGTCTCAACTAGTGCAATGATGTCTGGTTGGTGTAGAGTGGCCCAGCATTGGAGCACTGCAGATTGTCTTGGCAGGCTGCATATTTTCAAAGAGGCAATGCAGAGTCCAGAGGACCTGGTAGCTGGACTGATGGGGGCAGGACCTGGATTAGGGTGGATATTACCAGACAGGAGTAGTAGAAAGACCAAGGCTCTGACCATGGGGTGGCAGTTGGTTAACTTTTGGTAGTATAGTGAGGGAGGGGAGGATGTAGTGGAGCAGGGGATGGGCAGGGTTTGGAGGTTGGGAAGACACAGAGGGGTGGAGCCGGGGGCAGGGTGGACGGAGGGCAGCTAGGAGGTGGATGCAGGGGTCCAAGGTGCAAATGGGAAAGTGGACACTTGGGGAACGATCATGTAAAATGTCACATGACCTGGCTGCAGCAATAAATGCAAAGCCAAGCTTAGGTGGGAGAGTGGCTGAAGCAGTTGGCACACAACACCGACGATGTAACACCCCTCCACAATAAGCTTGAAGGAGAGCTTTGCCTCTTACAGCTCGCTGGAGTCCCTGATGCCAGCTCGGCAGTGTTCTGAGTTTGTGGTGGTGGAGACTGAAACAGAGGTTCATGAAGTTGGAGGTAAGGAATGCTGAGCACAGGGGAGCTGCAGAGGGAACTGGTTTCTGTGGATAGTTATCCTTTGTTCTTCTAATCCCAAACTCTGAAGAGCAGCTGCTGCTTGTGTTTTGAGCAGTGCAGCTTGTGGTGTTGGAGACTGGATCGTGAAGCTGGAGGTAAGGAACAGAGCTGCTGTGTAAACCAATCAAAGGAAAATTTTAAAAGGACAAAAGGGGTCAGGTAGTATTTATAAATGTGTGTAGAAAATCAATTATAGGAAGGTGTCAGACTGGAATTACAAATGAAACATTGTGACAGACTTGTTTATTTCTTACCAGGGTAGGGTCACTAACACCTACAAATTGTTTTGTTTTTACCTCTTCTTTTACATTCTCTAACCTGAGTGTTCTAGCTTCAGTTGGTAACACCCTCAATAGACTCTGCCTGGAGAATGTAATTAATTTGTCTTGGGCATTTAACCCCATACACTGTAGCCTTCTCCTGTTTAACACTACTTTTATTGACCCGCCTCCATTCCTTTGTTGTTCCTACACTCGGCCTTATTGAGCTGAATTAATCCTGCCCTGACTCTGTAATCTCCCTTCCCCTTGTTTACTGTACCTTATAGAATATGTTATCAGAAGAGGACTGGCAGGCCCTTCCAGTCTACCCTGTGTTTTACTGCCTAGTCTGACACCTCAGACCCTTGTTCACCACCATCCATCCCTCCTCCGTTTTCTCTGCGAATTATGCCACTGTACCTATCCCACACATGCTTGAAGTTCCCCACTGTTTTCTCCCACCACATCTGCTTGCAGGCTGTTCCAGGTGTCCACCACACCTTCTGTGAAGAAGTGCTTCCTCACATCACTCTTAAACCCTCCCCAGCTTCAATCCCGCCCCATTCTGGTACTTTTTCTCCCCTGAAAGAGACTCCCCATCTGCATATTCTTCACCCCTGTGAAGTGCATATCTCAATCACGTCCCCTCGCACTCTCCTCTCTGCCAGGGAGTACATGTTGAGATCCTGCAATCTCTCCCTCATCTGACTTTTTATGCAACCTCGCCTCAATTCTGGTAGCCTTCCTCTCAACTTCTTCCACCTTGTCTGTGTCCTTTTGTAGGTGCAACCTCCAGATCTGGAGACAGTACAGTACTCTAGGCTGGGTCTCACTAGTGAGCGATACGGTGGCAACACCACCTCCCTTGTCCTGCTAGAAACCACCCCCATGCTCCCTAGCATCCCACTAGCCTTGCCATCTGCCCTGTCACCCTGCCCTGCCACCTTGGGATCATCAGAAATGAGTACGCTGAGGTCTCTTTCTTGTGTGATGACTGTCAGTACCTCCCCCCCCATCTTATACACAGCTCCTGGGTTTCCCTGCCCCCCCCCCGCCGGTGCCTGACTTTGCACATTCTGGCATTGAAACCTAGCTGTCACTCCATAGATTGTTCTTTAGGTTACCCAAATCCCTTTATATTCTCTCCACCCCTTCCTGAGTGTCCAGCGTGTTGCAGAATTTTGTCTCTTCACAAAAAGACATACCTTCCTCCAATTCCTCAGCAATGTCACTTATGAAGACATTGAAGAGGATCTGTCCCAGCACCCATCCTTGTAGTACCTCGCTAGTTGGTCTCCCATCCCCCTGAGTGTCTGCCATTTACCGCCACCCTCTGCCTCCTAGCCTTCAACCAATTTAATACTTGGCTTACCACTTTCTCCTCAATCCCCAGGCTGCTTAGATTCTTTACTAGCCTCCCATGCTGCACTGTGTTGAAGGCCTTACTGAAGTCCGGGTAGGCCACATCCATTGCCCTCCCCTGATCCACCTCCCTAGTCACCCAATCAAAAAAATATATTTATTTATTTGCACATCAGTTTACAACCTTTGAGCCAGAGGCTCATTTCCAAAGGTACCTCATCACATAGAGGACAAATACAATACAAGCATTCTCGGTTCCAGGATATTGGTTACATAGTTTGCAGGTACATGTGATAAAGCACATGACAAATACATATACAAGCATTATAGGTTCCAGGATATTGGTTACACAGATAGCAAGCACATGTGATGAAGACAATTATACAGAGAAACCAGTTTGGTTACAGTGGCGCATATTAATGCGCCAGTATGAGCAGTCAACAGAGAGTAGCAGTTTAATCAGAGTGGTACATACTTGCACAGAGAAAGGGCAAGCAACAGGAATAATGGTGGTACAAACAGAAAGGGGTAGGATTTAAAGAGGTGCAGTAAGGATGCTGCCCAGTGGGCATTGTCAGGGCACAGAGTGTTGCACCTCAAGTTATAGACAGGTGCAACTACGCGTGTTGAATAGTTCACTTCTGAGTACAGTTTTGAATTTGGAAATTGTGAGGGCATCCAAGATGAGGAGAGGGAGCGAGTTGTACCAGGAAGGGGCTCTATGGCGGAATGACCTCTTTCCATGGGAGGTCCTAGATCTTGGTATCAGAAAAGTGGCCTTGCAGGAGGTCCGTGTACTAACCAAGGGTTGGGCTAGGTGGAGGGAGGCTGTCAGCCTGGGAGGATAGCCCTAGAGGAGTTTTGCTATTAAGCATGTTTGGTATTGCAGTCGTTCGTCTAGGTTCAGCAATGTTGCCAGTCCATAGAGCTGGCATGAATGTGTGAGCCTAGGGGCCCCAGTGATTAACCTGCATGCCTTGTTTAGGATGAGGCGGATTTTGTTGAGGGCTGTTGTGTCAGCAGCACCATAGACCGATGAGTCCATAATCAACCAGGATAATATGGAGGATATCACACCCAAGCCAGAGGGCAGCGGGGGGCAGTTTTATAGTGGTATAAGATACATAGACATTAGTGGCTAGCAAGAGCATCAATGTGGGTGTGGTAGGTGAGGGCTGAGTCAAAGGAGACCCCAAGGTACTTGTAGGAGTGGAATTGCTCTAGTGGTTGTTTGGAGCAGGGAGGATATGGAGAGGAAGTTGCTGGCTTTGTTTTGGGGTGGACAAAGAGCATTGCTTTTTGTTTTTGAGATTTATGACCAGTCTGTGCTCCTTAAACCAGATTTCGCATCATTATAGGAAAGTTGCATGGAGTCCTGGAGGGAGGTAGGGTTACAGTGGGTGGCAAAGATGACAGTGTCATCTGCATACAGCAAATTTTCCCAGTGCATGCACTGGGCAGGAGTGATTAAGGTAGAGCGAGAGTAGGGGTCCCAGGAGGGGCCCTGAGGAAACTCCTGAGTGGATGGGACAAGTTTTGAAAGTGTCCCATTAATTTTGACACATTGGGAGGCGGGCAGATAGATAGCTGGTGCACCAGGCAAGTGGCCCAGTAGCGAAGCCAGTGTGGCAGAGGTATCCAGCAGGAGGGGTGGAAGACAGTGTCCAAAGCCTTAGAAAGGTCGATGAACACTGCCCGGCTAGGAGCCAGAGTCCAGGAGGAGTGTAGGAATGTTGAAAATTCAACCAGTGCCGTGCCAGTACTGTGTCCTGCACGGAACCATGCTGTTCAGGGCAGAGGATGTTGTGTTTGGTCAGGTACTCAGTGATTTGCATGGCAACCAATTTTCAAGGGCTTTGGAGAGGACAGGAGTATGGAGATAGGCGGTAGTTCCGGCTGAGGACCTGTCACCCCTTGTGAATGGGAGTAACAATGGCAGTTTTCCGTGCAGTAGGGAATTGCCCCGGCAGAGAGTTGTGGGAGAAGGTTGTTGAGTGGGGCAAGGACCTGATCCAGTACCAACCCGGAGAATGCTGGGTCCCACAGAGTTATCGCTTGAGACTATTGCTTTTGTGCATGGATCAGGTGGGGTCTAGCTTCCTGGGCAGTTACCCCACATAGGTAGAAGCTAGGGTGTTGGAGGGCTGGGGCCAGTAGGGAGGGTGGTGGGTCAAATAAATTACTGGGAGGATAGAGGCTGAGGTCCGTGAGGATGTGTTGAGGTGGTTGCAATGTTTGTAGGGTCCGTAATGGAAGTGCCTGTGGTGATCTGGGATGGGGAGGCATCGCCCCGTTCAATTGTTTGACATTATCCCAAAAGTTCAGGCACCCGCCAGGAGAGGTGAGGGTGGCCTGATAGTGGTTGACCTTGGCTTTCCTTATGGCCCAAGTGCACTTATTCTGCGCAGCGTTGTAGGCCTGTCTATCAGCTGGCTGGCCTGTTTCAGTTGCAAGGTGCCATAGGTTATCCCTAAGCCTGAGCAACTGTAATAGGAGTAATCCAGGGCATGTTATGTAACCCTAGATGGCGCTATCCCAGGGGCTACTACCCCTGCCTGATTTGCCACTAACTGGTTGAGGGCCTGGATCCAATGGCGGGTGCCTCCACCCAGAGGTCAGGGTTTGCAATAGTTAAACTAACTGGTCACAACCCTCTGGGACACTGCAAACCCCCTTTCTTCCCACTAGTGGCCCACACAATATATCAGAATTACCTTCACAGTATACACTTACCCCCAGGTCTGGTTCCGGCACTGGGACCTCCTGTGAAATGAGATACAGTGCAACAATCACAGTACAGTACTTTAACATAGACAAATACCTCAGGCAGTATAACTTTGCTGAAACAAGCAGCTCTGATTTATTTAGGGGGATATAACAAGGACAGGGAAATCAGGTTAATTAGCTTATCACTCTAATAATCTACTTATGGCTCTGTGCACAGGCCTATCCCTATCAGTTACTGTCCCTGGGTACCCAAGCCCTAGTGGCTAGTCAAACCGTGGCAGCTGGTAGGGCCCTTTCACACAGAGAAAGGAGAATTAAACAGTCAGCAGTACAGTAATTCCATTTGGATTTAATGTGGCAATTCAACAGGGAGCGACCCTGAATTAGTACTCACGACCTCCAAATAAGATAGGTTTCTACTCTTCAGAGATCCTTTGATTCTTTTCACAGGACGGATTCAGTCCTAACAAGCTGTTACACAAGCTGCAGACCGGAACTCTGGGCCTTACACACGTTTTTTGACTAAAACTGCACACTGAAAAAGCACAGGGCTCCTTCCTTCCTCACTGCCAAAGCTCAACTCAAACTCCAACCGACAAAACCGGGCACTTCCTTTGAGTTCCTCCCAGTTCTTGACTGGATTGGCTGTCACTCACAATAGACTGCTGCTGTTGGTCCAAAAGGTGCTGAAGTCTAAACTACATCTCCCAGAGTCACTGCTCATACAATCCTCTTGTGGCTGGCTCAGATTATGAGTCAAGTTCTGATTCGTCCAAGGCACCATTTTAGAGCTAGCTTACCCCACACTGATTGGTCCAGTTCAGCAGTTCAAAACTAGAATGGGGAACTAGCAGACACAGTTCTGACTGCAAAGAAAGCAGGTTAGACAAACTGTAATTTCATTATTACTCTAAATAATTTCTGGCAAACAGTTACATCTTTCAGATAGGTTCCCTTTGCACTCCTAGTGACTGCAAAATGAAGTGAATTGGCAGCAGCTCGAGTGGTACTCAGAGAAGCACACAGTCCCCCATACAAACTAATTATGTCTGCAAGCAGACAGCTCTTAAAGAGACAGTACCAGAGGCTCTAAAACACTCACTGATAAATGGCTTAAATGCCAAACACCATTCAGGCTTGGAGCATTCAAGCAAGCTCCTGGAAGTCTTTTGGGAACCCCCATTTGCAGGGGGGTTACATATGCTTTTTGGTTTGGGCAGCTGTGAGGGGTGCGAAGAGGTCACAGGCTTTGTTAAAGGTTTGGGAAAAGAAGGCAAGGGCAGTGTCAATATCAGGAGCGTGGTGAATGGGAGACCAGTTTGTTTGGGCAAGAAATTGCCTGAGGTTTTTCAGCCCACCTGGTCTGAGACGCCGGCAGCGCATGTGCTGGGCTGTGGGTCGTGGTGAGGTGGTCACCCAGTGGAATAGGATAAGGGGATGGTCACTGAGTGAGTCAGGGAGGACTTGGATGTCCAGAATTTTTTGGGGGCGGTTGGTGATGATAACATCTAGGAGGGTGCTGGTACCTTTCTTAGGGTTTGCTCTTGTGGGTTGGGAGATTAGTTGAGTCAGATCAATGGCAGCAAAGGAGTCCCGGGTGGTGGTGGAAGTGGGGCTGAGCCAGTTCACGTTAAGGTCCCCCACAAGGACTTGTTCAGCCCTGTGAGAGAAGGTGGCAAGATAATCAGTTAAAGATAATAGTGCCGGGTTTTGGTTCTTTGGTGGAATGTAGGCAGAGGTGAGATAAAGGGGTCTGGAGTAAGTTTAATGGTAAGAGCCTGTGCCCCACTAGCAAGGGCCGGGGCAGGGAGTGCTTGACCAGTGAGAGAATCCCTGGTATAGATTGCACAGCCACCCCCGCGTTTGCCTACACGATCCTCTCGGTATAGGGTATAGCCAGGGAGGGCAACAAAGGAGTCAGGGGTGGATTTTGATAGCCAGGTTTCTACTAGCGCAATGATGTCTGGTTTGTGCAGCATGACCCAGCATTGGAGGGTGTCAAATTTTTCAAGATGCTGCATATATTCAGGAGGTAACACTCAGACCGGGACCCACCTGGTGGGCTGGTCTGGGTGGGGCCTGGAGTTAGAATGTATATTGCCTATTAAGAGTAGAAGGAGGACCACAGCTCTGGCCAGGGTGTGGTGATATGTGTGTTCCTATGGGTGTGAGGGATGGGGGACCTTTGGGGAACAGGGGATGGGTAGAGATTGGCAGGTTGGGAGGCGAGAGCGATGAGCTGCCAAGGGGGCCTGGGAAGGTGGTGGGGTGGTACACGGGGAATGGGTGTTGTAGGCCAGTGTATATGGTAAGTGTGGGGTGAGTGTGAGCTATGTCTGGTAGAATTGCTGGTGCTGGTACCAGTGATCCAGTGAAGATGGCTGGCTGGTGGGATGAGGGTACTAGAAAGTAAATGAGGGGGAGGCATTTTAGGAGGAGGTGGATTAACATGGCTCTTATGGTGGTAGTCGGGTAGAAAGGTAGAAGTATTTAGGTTGACTTCTAAAAAATGTGGTTACCACTTTGGATTAGTGGTAGTGACACAGACTCTGGTGGATAGGGTACAAGGTTCAAGTCTCTGCCAGGGCAGCTAGTGAAGTGCCTGGGTGAGGGCAGTGATCCACGTTCTGGGGATCTGATGCAGGCTGGGTTTGGGTCAGAAACAGGGTGAGAAATAGTGACTCCTAGTGGTCACTGGGTGTGGGTTCAGCAGAGCAATATTGAGTCAGGATGTGGGCTAGTTTGTGGGGCTGGTTGCTGAGGGTGTGTGGGCAGAGGTAGGTGTGAGTTGGAGAGGAGTGAAGTGGTTCAGGAGGTTAGAGGGGTTCCAGGAAGTAAAGGGGAGGAGGACAGGTAGTGGAGCCAAAGTGGGAGAGTATGGGACCCTCTAGTAGCTGGCAGGTATAACCTGCTAATGGAAAAGTGGGGACTTAGTAAAAAATAATTGACAGGAAGTGATGTCAGCAGACCCCCCTATATAGGTAGTGATGAGCCAGGGTGGGTGGGGCAGTTGATGCGCACAGCGTGTTGATGGGCTAACCCCCCTCACAAGGGTGCTCCTTCAGAGGTAGTTCAATTACCTTGCTCTGCACCCACGAAGGTCCTGCTTCTGGAGGGAGCTGTCTGTGTGTGGGCTGTGTAGCTTGGTAGTTCTGCGTGGCTGAGGTACTTGCTGGGGCCTATATCAGGAGGAGAAGACAAAGGAACTTATTAAAATGCAGCGGTAGACTGGGAATAGCTAAACTGTGCATGCACAGGCAGTTTCCTGACTCTAGGCAGCATCTGATATACAGGGGAGAGATGGTGATCACCAACAACGATAGATGTGGCAAGTAGCTAATCTGAACAGAAAATAGCTGCACACTATGATTTAAATAATACTTTGGTGCTCCATTAGCAAGTAAATGATATTTGTTTGGCATGACCTCCCCATGTGAAACTGCTGCTGCTGGTGGTCCTGCAGCCTGTATGCCCCAGGTACCACATCAGCCTCTCCTTCAGCAGGGTCTGAATTAATTTCCCACCACTGATGTGAGATTGACTGGCTGTAGTTACTAGCCTCCTTCTTCCTGCCGCTCTTCTGTAGAGGAACCAAATCAGCTCTCCTCCAGTCCTCTGGAACTGCCTCCAACTTCAGTGGGGGTGCTTGTACCATGTTCAGTTCTTTTAGATCCCTTGGTGAATCCTGTCTAGTCCTGTCTCCTTGTTCTCCATTAGGGCTTCCAGTCTGTTCTCAGCTCCTTCCTCGAATTGTCCACTCCCTCCATTGCCTGCTGATGCATGTTGGTCCATCCCCCCTACTGTGAAGAGCACTCCCACCCTCCTGATTCTCACTATCCCACCCCTTTGCTTTACTCTTTTCACTCATGTATCTGAGGAAAGGCTTATCCCCTTTTTTGACCTCCTTGGCAATCCTCTCCTATGTTTGTGCCTTGGCTGCCCTCACCCTCCTTCCTGCTACTCTATTTTTCCAGACGTATCTTCCTGTCCACATCCATCTGGGTATCCTTGTACTTCCTAAATGCTGTTTTTATTCTCTTTCATTACCTTAGCCACCCCCTCTGAGAACCAAGCAGCCTCATCCTCCTCCTTCCCTTGCTTACTTCCTTCAAACATCATGCTGTTGCCTTAGCTATTCCCTCTTCAGTATTTCTTCCACTGGGACTCCACTCACCCCCTGGCAACCACCCCTAAAGTATTTACTGAGACAAGGCAAGGCAAAGTTTATTTCTAAGGTCCCCAATCCAGGAGGCTCTGTGCACCGTACATAAAACAAACAATACACAGGGTATTGGATAAAATGTCATAAATAAAATCAATACTAAAACGGCAGCATCATAAACATCAGATTTTCTTCAGAAGGCCGGGGAAAAAGATGGGTTGTTAGGCCCCTCTTGAATCCCTCTGTCGATGGGGCCTCCTGATATCAGTTGGCAGTGAGTTCCATAGGACCAGGCGGCAACACTGAAAGCTCAGCCAATAGAAGCTGTTAACCCGATTCTAAGAGCTTCAAGGAGGCCCTGGTCAAGGAACGGAGGAAGTGAACTGAGGTGGAAGGAGTCAGAAGATCATCCAGGTAGCCTGGGCTGAGCCCAAGTAAGACCTTATAGGTGAGTAAACTTACCTTGATGAAAACCCTCCACCTGACTGACAGCCAGTGCAGAGACTGCAACACCAGGTTTACATGCCTAGACCTAGGAAGGCCAATCATCCACCTGGTAGCTGCAGTTTGCACCAACTACAACCAGCGAAGGTACCTGCAGAGACCCTGGTCCCCAAAGTAGACAGTGTCAAGGGTGATCTAATGCTCGTAGATTTATGCTTTGTAAAGGACAGATGTTGAACTGTTAGCCAGAAATTACCCCCAAACGTCTTTGTATTGTCTTTGTATGTTTTCTTTTGTGTTTTAAGCATAGACTGGCCACCTATGCAAATATTTGTTATATGTGTTATTGTCTTTTGTGTATTTCTGGCTGACTAGTACAATATTTTTCAAGTTACAAAGCAAGGCTGTAAGTTCAATTGGTATGGCCCTTTAAAGACCATAATGAAATAGGATATTTCAAAACTCCTTTCTCTGCATAAAACAGAGTTTTATGCCAAGATTTCATTATTTTCCTTCAATAAAAGCTTGTCCTTGTATTTAGACACCCCAGGAATTTGTGTTGAATAAAGCACTCCTTAGCGATGATCCGTTCACAGAGCTGCCGACGTCGCATCTTCATCAGCTTCATAAGCGCGCTAAGCGTTAAAAACCATTCTAACCTTTGAACTCACTATAGCAACAGTTCCACTGTTCCTTGTTAAAAGAATGTGTTATTTATTTATGTAGGTAAGCTTTAGGCAGTTTTAACCCTTGTTTTCAGTGTGGGCAGTTGAGAGCTGAAACTGCCAATATGGAACATTGCTTTCTGGACCTCTTCTCAGTATTAGCAATTAGGGAACTGTTTTCTTTTTACAAACCTTCCTTCCCTTGTACTTTATAAATATTTCCTGTAGTGTTCTTTCTCTCTCAAGGAAATTAGGCTATAATACTTTATAGCAGTGATAAAAGAAAGCCAGGAAGTTGTTGTAAATACCTGATAGAAAATGTAACAGCTAGTGAAGGGCTGTAGTCTGTTCTCTCTCTCTCTCTCTCTAGGAGCCGGCCGGCCATACTACTAGTGCTCTTATACTTAGGAGGGTGGGACTTTCTGTACAAACCTAATATAAAAACTTCTAAATAAAATACTAATGCTACCATTATATATATTTGCATTTATAATATGTTTTAATGCATTGCCTAATGTTTAAAATGTATAAATAATTATTTTATCCAAGAAATGATCCAATACGGTTGATTGATGGATCTTTCAGCCAATGAATGACTAGCATAAGGTATATATAGCCAGCAGTTCAAGTTGAACATCAGTAGCAGTCAGGATGGCGATGTGAATGCTTCTGAACTAGTGCTCTAGTTAAAGACATAAAGACTGCTATTCATGGTTCGTGCCTTTATGCCTGTTATATTTTGCTATTTACTTTGTCGAAATAAGTTAGCCTTATTTTATTTTTAAACTTTGGTGGAAATTCTACAAATAAAACTCTTAAAGTTGCTGAAGATTACAGCCTTCATTGAAGTTCTTCTGTGTACCAGCTATTGCCCTCCACAGACAGCATTAAATTAGCTGAGTCTGGATGTTAAAAGGCATGCACCAGCAAGGCAGGTCCTTGGGTGGAGCTAGGGTTTGAGCCTGGCAATGTTCCTTAAGTGGAAAAAACATTTTGAGGACAGCCAACTCCAGAGCTTCAAGTGTCAGTCTGTCACAAGGATCATGCCAAGATCTCACACCCCAGAGGAGGCCATAAACAGTGTGGGTCCCAGGGCTAAATCAGTAACCTCATTAGAGGCACTCCCATCATGCTCTTATCCTGGCCCAATTACTAGTACCTCTGTCTGGTCCAGGTTAAGTCACATCCCACTGGAGAACATCCAGTCATTGATCTCAACCAGGCAGATATTAAGCACTTCCACGGTGTCCAATGTTCCTGGTGCAGAGGACAGATACAGTTGGAAATAATCTGCATAATAGTAACATCTCACACTGTGCCACCTAATGAGCCCAAACAGGGGCAGTATACATACTACAAATAACATCAGTGACAAGATTGACCCCCTGAGGTACTCCACATGGCAGGAGCTTGGGGGGAGGAGGAGACATTCCCCATTGCCACCTGTTGCTTCCTGCCAGAGAGAAAGGATTCAAACCAGCTGATGACAGTCCTGGCAAGTCCACATTACTCTTTAAGGCAATCAAGAAGCACAATGTGATCTACGGTGTCAAAGGCTGAGGAGAGATCGAGGAGCACAAAAATTGACTTGTCTCCTCTATCTCGTGACCTGAGGAGGTCATTATGCACTCTAACACCAATTCAGTGCGGTGCTTAGCTCTGAAACCTGATTAGAGCAGCGTATAGATGTCAAAGGACACGAGGTGCTCCTCAAGCTGCTGTTCCTAGCTTGAACCCTGATTAGAGCAGAGTATAGATGTCAAAGGATACAAGGTGCTCCTCAAGCTGCTGTGCCTAGCTCTGAAACCTGATTAGAGCAGTGTATAGATAGATGTCAAAGGACACGAGGTGCTCCTCAAGCTGCTGTGCCTAGCTTTGAAACCTGATTAGAGCAGTGTATAGATGTCAAAGGATATGAGGTGCTCCTCAAGCTGCTGTGCCTAGCTCTGAACTCTGATTAGAGCAGTGTATAGATAGATGTCAAAGGACACGAGGTGCTCCTCAAGCTGCTGTGCCTAGCTCTGAACCCTGATTAGAGCAGTGTATAGATGTTAAATGACATGATGTGCTCCTCAAGCTGCTGTGCCTAGCTCTGAACCCTGATTAGAGCAGCGTATAGACAGAGGTCAAAGGATACGAGATGCTCCTCAAGCTTCTGTGCCTAGCTCTGAACCCTGATTAGAGCAGCGTATAGACAGAGGTCAAAGGATATGAGGTGCTCCTCAAGCTGCTGTGCCTAGCTCTGAACCCTGACTAGAGCAGTGTATAGATGTCAAAGGACACAAGGCGCTCCTCAAGCTGCTATGCCTAGCTCTGAAACCTGATTAGAGCAGTGTATAGATGTCAAAGGATACGAGGTGCCTTGTTGCTGTGCCCAGCTCTGAAACCTGATTAGAGCAGTGTATAGATAGATCACAAGGACACGAGGTGCCCCTCAAGCTGCTGTGCCTAGCTCTGAACCCTGATTAGAGCAGCGTATAGATGTCAAAGGACACGAGGTGCCCCTCAAGCTGCTGTGCCTAGCTCTGAAACCTGATTAGAGCAGTGTATAGATAGATGTGAAAGGATACAAGATGCTCCTCAAGCTTCTGTGCCTAGCTCTGAACCCTGATTAGAGCAGCGTATAGACAGAGGTCAAAGGATACGAGGTGCTCCTCAAGCTGCTGTGCCTAGCTCTGAACCCTGACTAGAGCAGTGTATAGATGTCAAAGGACACAAGGCGCTCCTCAAGCTGCTATGCCTAGCTCTGAAACCTGATTAGAGCAGCGAATAGATGTCAAAGGACACGAGGTGCCCCTCAAGCTGCTGTGCCTAGCTCTGAAACCTGATTAGAGCAGTGTATAGATAGATGTCAAAGGACACAAGGTGCTCCTCAAGCTGCTGTGCCTAGCTCTGATCCCTGATTAGAGCAGCATATAGATGTCAAAGGACACAAGGTGCCCCTCAAGCTGCTGTGCCTAGCTTGAAACCCTGATTAGAGCAGCGCATAGATAGATGTCAAAGGACACAAGGTGCTCCTCAAGCTGCTGTGCCTAGCTCTGAAACCTGATTAGAGCAACGTCTAGATGTCAAAGGACATGAGGTGCCCCTCAAGCTGCTGTGCCTAGCTCTGAAACCTGATTAGAGCAGTGTATAGATACATGTGAAAGGATACGAGATGCTCCTCAAGCTTCTGTGCCTAGCTCTGAGCCCTGATTAGAGCAGCGTATAGCTAGATATCAAAGGACACGAGGTGCTCCTCAAGCTGCTGTGCCTAGCTCTGAAACTTGATTAGAGCAGTGTATAGATGTCAAAGGACACGAGGTGCTCCTCAAGCTGCTGTGTCTAGCTCTGAACCCTGATTACAGCAGTGTATAGATAGATGCCAAAGGATACGAGGTGCTCCTCAAGCTGCAGTGTCTAGCTCTGAACCCTGATTAGAGCAGTGTATAGATGTCAAAGGACACGAGGTGCTTCTCAAGCTGCTGTGTCTAGCTCTGAATCCTGATTAAAGCAGTGTATAGATAGATGTCGAAGGACACGAGGTGCTCCTCACGCTGCTGTGTCTAGCTCTGAACCCTGATTAGAGCAGCGTATAGATGTCAAAGGACACGAGGTGCTCCTCAAGCTGCTGTGTCTAGCTCTAAACCCTGATTAGAGCAGTGTATAGATAGATGCCAAAGGATACGAGGTGCTCCTCAAGCTGCTGTGCCTAGCTCTGAACCCTGATTAGGGCAGTGTATAGATAGATGTCAAAGGACACGAGGTGCTCCTCAAGCTTCTGTGCCTAGCTCTGAACCCTGATTAGAGCAGCGTATAGATGTCAAAGGACACCAGATGCCCCTCAAGCTGCTATGTCTAGCTCTGAACCCTGAATAGAGCAGTGTATAGATGTCAAAGGACACGAGGTGCCCCTTAAGCTGCTGTGCCTAGCTCTGAAACCTGATTAGAGCAGTGTATAGATAGATGTGAAAGGATACAAGATGCTCCTCAAGCTTCTGTGCCTAGCTCTGAACCCTGATTAGAGCAGCGTATAGACAGAGGTCAAAGGATACGAGGTGCTCCTCAAGCTGCTGTGCCTAGCTCTGAACCCTGACTAGAGCAGTGTATAGATGTCAAAGGACACAAGGTGCTCCTCAAGCTGCTATGCCTACCTCTGAAACCTGATTAGAGCAGCAAATAGATGTCAAAGGACACGAGGTGCTCCTCAAGCTGCTGTGCCTAGCTCTGAAACCTGATTAGAGCAGTGTATAGATAGATGTCAAAGGACACAAGGTGCTCCTCAAGCTGCTGTGCCTAGCTCTGAAACCTGATTAGAGCAACGTCTAGATGTCAAAGGACATGAGGTGCCCCTCAAGCTGCTGTGCCTAGCTCTGAAACCTGATTAGAGCAGTGTATAGATAGATACATGTGAAAGGATACGAGATGCTCCTCAAGCTTCTGTGCCTAGCTCTGAGCCCTGATTAGAGCAGCGTATAGCTAGATATCAAAGGACACGAGGTGCTCCTCAAGCTGCTGTGCCTAGCTCTGAAACTTGATTAGAGCAGTGTATAGATGTCAAAGGACACGAGGTGCTCCTCAAGCTGCTCTGCCTAGCTCTGAACCCTGATTACAGCAGTGTATAGATAGATGCCAAAGGATACGAGGTGCTCCACAAGCTGCTGTGCCTAGCCCTGAACCCTGATTAGAGCAGTGCATAGATGTCAAAGGACACGAGGTGCTTCTCAAGCTGCTGTCTTAGCTCTGAATCCTGATTAAAGCAGTGTATAGATAGATGTCGAAGGACACAAGGTGCTCCTCAAGCTGCTGTGTCTAGCTCTGAACCCTGATTAGAGCAGCGCATAGATGTCAAAGGACACGAGGTGCTCCTCAAGCTGCAGTGTCTAGCTCTAAACCCTGATTAGAGCAGTGTATAGATAGATGCCAAAGGATACGAGGTGCTCCTCAAGCTGCTGTGCCTAGCTCTGAACCCTGATTAGGGCAGTGTATAGATAGATGTCAAAGGACACGAGGTACTCCTCAAGCTTCTGTGCCTAGCTCTGAACCCTGATTAGAGCAGCGTATAGATGTCAAAGGACACGAGGTGCCCCTCAAGCTGCTGTGCCTAGCTCTGAAACCTGATTAGAGCAGTGTATAGATAGATGTGAAAGGATACGAGATACTCCTCAAGCTTCTTTGCCTAGCTCTGAACCCTGATTAGAGCAGCGTATAGACAGAGGTCAAAGGATACGAGGTGCTCCTCAAGCTGCTGTGCCTAGCTCTGAACCCTGATTAGAGCAGTGTATAGGATGTCAAAGGACACAAGGTGCTCCTCAAGCTGCTGTGCCTAGCTCTGATCCCTGATTAGAGCAGCGTATAGATGTCAAAGGACACAAGGTGCTCCTTAAGCTGCTGTGCCTAGTTTGAAACCCTGATTAGAGCAGCGCATAGATAGATGTCAAAGGACACAAGGTGCTCCTCAAGCTGCTGTGCCTAGCTCTGAAACCTGATTAGAGCAACGTATAGATGTCAAAGGACATGAGGTGCCCCTCAAGCTGCTGTGCCTAGCTCTGAAATCTGATTAGAGTAGTGTATAGATAGGTACATGTGAACGGATGCGAGATGCTCATCAAGCTTCTGTGCCTAGCTCTGAGCCCTGATTAGAGCAGCGAATAGATGTCAAAGGACACGAGGTGCCCCTCAAGCTGCTGTGCCTAGCTCTGAAACCTGATTAGAGCAGTGAATAGATAGGTACATGTGAAAGGATGTGAGATGCTCATCAAGCTTCTGTGCCTAGCTCTGAGCCCTGATTAGAGCAGCGTATAGCTAGATATCAAAGGACACGAGGTGCTCCTCAAGCTGCTGTGCCTGGCTCTGAACCCTGATTAGAGCAGTGTATAGATAGATGTCAAAGGACACGAGAAGCTCCTCAAGCTGCTGTGCCTAGCTCTAAACCCTGACTAGAGCAGCGTATAGATGTCAAAGGACATGAGGTGCTCCTCAAGCTGCTGTGCCTAGCTCTGAACCCGGATTAGAGCAGTGTATAGATAGAGGTCAAAGGATACGAGGTACTCCTCAAGCTGCTGTGCCTAGCTCTGAAACTTGATTAGAGCAGTGTATAGATGTCAAAGGACATGAGGTGCTCCTCAAGCTGCTGTGTCTAGCTCTGAACCCTGATTAGAGCAGTGTATAGATAGATGCCAAAGGATACGAGGTGCTCCTTAAGCTGCTGTGCCTAGCTCTGAACCCTGATTAGGGCAGTGTAAAGATGTCAAAGGACACAAGGTGCTCCTCAAGCTGCTGTGCCTAGCTCTGAACCCTGATTAGAGCAGAGTATAGATAGATGTCAAAGGACACGAGGTGCTCCTCAAGCTTCTGTGCCTAGCTCTGAACCCTGATTAGAGCAGCGTATAGATAGATGTCAAAGGACACGAGGTGCTCCTCAAGCTGCTGTGCCTAGCTCTGAACCCTGATGAGAGCAGCGTATAGGCAGATGTCAAAGGACACAAGGTGCTCCTCAAGCTGCTGTGCCTAGCTCTGAACCCTGATTAGAGCAGAGTATAGATACATGTGAAAGGATACGAGATGCTCCTAAAGCTTCTGTGCCTAGCTCTGAGCCTTGATTAGAGCAGCGTATAGCTAGATATCAAAGGACACGAGGTGCTCCTCAAGCTACTGTGCCTAGCTCTGAAACTTGATTAGAGCAGTGTATAGATGTCAAAGGACACGAGGTGCTCCTCACGCTGCTGTGTCTAGCTCTGAATCCTGATTAGAGCAGCGTATAGATGTCAAAGGACACGAGGTGCTCCTCAAGCTGCTGTGTCTAGCTCTAAACCCTGATTAGAGCAGTGTATAGATAGATGCCAAAGGATACGAGGTGCTCCTCAAGCTGCTGTGCCTAGCTCTGAACCCTGATTAGCGCAGTGTATAGATAGATGTCAAAGGACACGAGGTGCTCCTCAAGCTTCTGTGCCTAGCTCTGAACCCTGATTAGAGCAGCGTATAGATGTCAAAGGACACGAGATGTCCCTCAAGCTGCTGTGCCTAGCTCTGGAAGCCTGAATAGAGCAGTGTATAGATGTCCAAAGGACATGAGGTGCCCTCAAGCTGCTGTGCTATGGCTCTGAAACCTGATTAGAGCAGTGTATAGATAGATGTGAAAGGATACAAGATGCTCCTCAAGCTTCTGTGCCTAGCTCTGAACCCTGATTAGAGCAGCGTATAGACAGAGGTCAAAGTATACGAGGTGCTCCTCAAGCTGCTGTACCTAGCTCTGAACCCTGACTAGAGCAGTGTATAGATGTCAAAGGACACAAGGTGCTCCTCAAGCTGCTATGCCTAGCTCTGAAACCTGATTAGAGCAGCGAATAGATGTCAAAGGACACGAGGTGCCCCTCAAACTGCTGTGCCTAGCTCTGAAACCTGATTAGAGCAGTGTATAGATAGATGTCAAAGGACACAAGGTGCTCCTCAAGCTGCTGTGCCTAGCTCTGATCCCTGATTAGAGCAGCGCATAGATAGATGTCAAAGGACACAAGGTGCTCCTCAAGCTGCTGTGCCTAGCTCTGAAACCTGATTAGAGCAATGTCTAGATGTCCAAGGACATGAGGGTGCCCCTCAGCTGCTGTGCCCAGCTCTGAAACCTGATTAGAGCAGTGTATAGATAGATACATGTGAAAGGATCGAGATGCTCCTCAAGCTTCTGTGCCAAGCTCTGAGCCCTGATTAGACAGCATGTAGCTAGATATCAAAGGACACGAGTGCTCCCTCAAGCTGCTGTGCGAGCTCTGAAACTTGGTGGAGGCAGTGTGCTAGATGTCAAAAGGATCACGAGGTGCTCCTCAGGCTGCTCTGCCTAGCTCTGAACCTGATTGGCAGTGTATAGATAGATGACAAAGGATACGGTGCTCCACAAGCTTCTGTGCCTTGCTCTGAACCCTGATTAGAGCAGTGCATAGATGTCAAAGGAAACGACGTGCTTCTCAAGCTACTGTGTCTAGCTCTGAATCCTGATTAAAGCAGTGTATAGATAGATGTCAAAGGACACGAGGTGCTCCTCAAGCTGCAGTGTCTAGCTCTAAACCCTGATTAGAGCAGTGTATAGATAGATGCCAAAGGATACGAGGTGCTCCTCAAGCTGCTGTGCCTAGCTCTGAACCCTGATTAGGGCAGTGTATAGATAGATGTCACAGGACACGAAGTACTCCTCAAAGCTTCTGTGCCTAGCTCTGAACCTGATTAGAGCAGGAGTATAGATGTCAAAGGACAGAGGTGCCCCTCGAAGCTGCTGTGCCTAGCTCTGGAAAACCTGATTAGAAGCGGTGTATGATAGAAGTGAAAGGATACGAGATGCTCCTCAGAGCTTCTTTGCCTAGCTCTGAACCCTGATTAGAGCAGGCGTATAGACAGAGGTCAAAGATACGAGGTGCTCCTCAAGCTGCTGTGCTAGCTCTGAACCCTGATTAGAGCAGTGTATAGATGTCAAGGACACAAAGGTGCTCCTCAAGCTGCTGTGCCTAGCTGTGAGTCCTGATTAGAGCAGTGTAGAGATGGCGCTGACACAGGTGCTGCTTAGCTGCTGTGCCTAGTTTGAAACCCTGATTTAGAGCAGCGCATAGATGAATGTCAAAGGACACAGGTGCTCCTCAAGCTGCTGTGCCTAGCTCTGATCCCGGATTAGAGCAGCGTATAGATGTCAAAGGACGAGGTGCCCCTCAAGCTGCTGTGCCTAGCTCTGAAACCTGATTAGAGCAGTGTATAGATAGGTACATGTGAACGGATGCGAGATGCTCATCAAGCTTCTGTGCCTAGCTCTGAGCCCTGATTAGAGCAGCGAATAGATGTCAAAGGACACGAGGTGCCCCTCAAGCTGCTGTGCCTAGCTCTGAAACCTGATTAGAGCACAGTATAGATAGATGTCAAAGGACACAAGGTGCTCCTCAAGCTGCTGTGCCTAGCTCTGATCCCTGATTAGAGCAGCGTATAGATGTCAAAGGACACAAGGTGCTCCGTAAGCTGCTGTGCCTAGTTTGAAACCCTGAATAGAGCAGCGCATAGATAGATGTCAAAGGACTGAGATGCTCCCTCAAGCTGCTGTGCCTAGCTCTGAAACCTGATTAGAGCAACGTATAGATGTCAAAGGACATGAGGTGCCCCTCAAGCTGCTGTGCACTAGCTCTGAAACCTGATTAGAGCCAGTGAATGAGTAAGTACACACATGAGAAGGATGCTGAGATGCTCATCAAGCTTCCTGCCTAGCTCTGAGCCCTGATTAGAGCAGTGTAAGCTAGAATATCAAAGGACACGAGGTGCTTCTCAAGCTGCTGTGCCTGGCTCTGAACCATGATTAGAGCAGTGTCAGATAGATGTCAAAGGACGAGGAAGCTCCACAAGCTGCTGTGCCTGGCTCTAAACCCTGACTGGAAGCAGCGTATAGATGTCAAAAGAGACATGAGGTGCTCCTCGCTTGCTGTACTAGCTCTAGACGGATTAGAGCAGTGTATAGATAGAGGTCAAAGGATCTGAGGTCACTCCTCAAGCTGCTGTGCCTAGCTCTGAAACTTGATTAGAGCAGTGTATAGATGTCAAAGGACATGAGGTGCTCCTCAAGCTGCTGTGCCTAGCTCTGAACCCTGATTACAGCAGTGTATAGATAGATGCCAAAGGATAGGAGGTGCTCCTCAAGCTGCTGTGCTTAGCGCTGAACCCTGATTAGAGCAGTGTATAGATGTCGAAGGACACGAGGTGCTCCTCAAGCTGCTGTGTCTAGCTCTGAACCCTGATTAGAGCAGTGTATAGATAGATGCCAAAGAGATCAAGGTGCTCCCTTAAGCTACTTTGTGCCTAACTCTGTGAACCCTGATTAGGGCAATTATATAAAGATGTTAAAAGGACACAAAGGTGCTCCTCAAAAGCTGCAATACTTAGCTCTGAACCTGATTAGAGGACATGAGTATAGATAGATGTCAAAGGACAGGTGCATATAAAGCTTCTGTGCCCTAGCTCTGAACCCTGATTAGGCAACATATAGATAGATGTCAAAGGCAGGGTGCTCCTCAAGCTGCTATGCCCAGCTCTGAACCCTGATGAGAGCAGGCGTATGGGCAGATGTCAAAGGACACAAGGTGCTCCTCAAAGCTGCTGTGCCTAGCTCTGAACCCTGATTAGAGCAAGCGTATGAGATAGATACATGTGAAAGGATACAAGATGCTACTCAAGCTTCTGACTGAAAGCTCTGAGCCTTGATTAGAGCAGCGTATAGCAGATATCAAAGGACATGAGGTGCTCCTCAAGCTACTGTGCCTAGCTCTGAAACTTATTAGAGCAGTGTATAGATGTCAAAGGACACGAGGTGCTCCTCAAGCTGCTGTTGCCTAGCTCTGAACCCTGATTACAACACAGTGTATAGATAGATGCTGCAAAGGATGGCGGTGCTCCTCAAGCTGCTGTAGCCTAGCACTGAACCATGATTAGAGCAGTTATAGATGTCAGGACAGAGGGTGCTTCTCAAGCTGCTGTGCCCTGGCTCTGAACCTAGTGCAGCAGTGTATAGATAGATGCAAAGGATCTGAGGGTGCTCCTCAGCTGCTGTACTTACAGCTCTGAACCATGATTAGAGCACTGGAATAGATGTCAAAGGACACAAGGTGCCCCTCAAGCTGCTGTGCCTAGCTTGAAACCCTGATTAGAGCAGCGCATAGATAGATGTCAAAGGACACAAGGTGCTCCTCAAGCTGCTGTGCCTAGCTCTGAACCCTGATTAGAGCAGAGTATAGATAGATACATGTGAAAGGATACGAGATGCTCCTCAAGCTTCTCTACCTACGCTCTGAGCCTTGATTATGCACAGCGTGACTAGATATCAAAGGACACGAGGTGCTCCTCAAGCTACTGTGCCTAGCTCAGAGAGCTTGATTAGGCAGTGTATAGATGTCAAAGGACTGCAGGAGGTGCTCCCTCAAGCTGCTGTGCCTAGCTCTGAACCCTGATTTCATCAGTGTATAGATAGATGCCAAAGGATACGAGGTGCTACTCAAGCTGCTGTGCCTAGCTCTGAACCCTGATTAGAGCAGAGTATAGACAGATGTCAAAGGACACGAGGTGCTCCTCAAGCTTCTGTACCTAGCTCTGAACCCTGATTAGAGCAGCGTATAGATGTCAAAGGACAGGAGATGCCCCTCAAGCTGCTGTGCCTAGCTCTGAACCCTGATTAGAGCAGTGTATAGATGTCAAAGGACACGAGGTGCCCCTCAAGCTGCTGTACCTAGCTCAGAACCTGATTAGAACCAGTGTATAGATAGATGTGAAAGGATGCGAGATGCTCCTCAAGCTTCTGTGCCTAGCTCTGAACCCTGATTAGAGCAGCGTATGGCAGAGGTCAAAGGATACGAGGTGCTCCTCAAGCTGCTGTGCCTGGCTACTTGACCTTGATTAGAGGCAGTGTATAGATGTCACAAAGGACACAAAGGTGCTCTTCAAAGCTGCTATACCTAGCTCTGAAACCTGATTAGAGCAGTGAATAGATGTCAAAGGACACGAGGTGCCCCTCAAGCTGCTGAGCCTGGCTCTGAAACCCTGATTAGAGCAGTGTAGATAAGATGTCAAAAGGACACAAGGTGCTCCTCAAGCTGCTGTGCCTAGCTCTGAATCCTGAATATGAGCGTATAGATGTCAAAGGACTAAGGTGCCCCTCAAACTGCTGTGCCTAGCTCAAGAGCCCTGATTAGAGCAGCGCTTAGATAGATGTCAAAGGACACAAGATGTCCTCAAGCTGCTGTGCAAGCTCTGAGAGCAGTTAAGAGCCCAGCATTAGCAGTGTCCAAGGACATGAGGGTGCCCCTCGAGCTGCATGCCTGGCTCTGAACCCTGATTACAGCAGTGTATAGATGATGTGAGGATGAGGAGATTGCTCCTCAAGCTGCTGTGCTTAGCTCTGAACCTGATTAGTGCAGTGTATAGATGTCGAGAAGGACACGAGGTGCTTATCAAGCCGCTGTGTCTAGCTCTGAACCCTGATTGGAGCAGTGTATGAATAGATGCCAAAGGATACGAGGTGCTCATAAACCGTTGTACCTAGCTCTGAACCCTGATTAGGGCAGTGTAAAGATGTCAAAAGGACACAAGGTGCTCCTCAAGCTGCATGCCTAGCTCTGAACCTGATTAGAGCGAGTATAGATAGATGTCAAAGGACACGGGGAACTCCTCAAGCCTGTACCTAGCTCTGAAACCTCAGATAGAGCAGCGTATAGACAGATGTCAAAGGACACAGGTGCTCCTCAAGCTGCTGTGCTAACCCCGAGCCTAAAGTGGACCAAGCGTATGAGCAGATGTCAAAGGACAAGAAGGTGGCTCCTCAAGCTGCTGTGCCTGACAACTGAGACCCTGATAGGAGCAGGTGTAGATACATGTGAAGGATACGAGATGCTCCTAAAGCTTCTGTGCCTAGTTCAGAGCCTTGATTAAGGAGCGTATAGCTAGATATCAAAGGACACGAGGTGCTCCTCAAGCTACTGCCTAGCTCAGAGCTTGATTAGAGCAGTGTATGAATGTCAAAAGGACACGAGTGCTCCTCCAAGCTGCTGTCTTTAGCTCTAGACCCTGATTAGGCAGCGTATAGATGTCAAAAGGACAAGGTGCTCCTCAAGCTGCTGTGTCTAGCTCTAAACCCTGATTAGAGCAGTGTATAGATAGATGCCAAAGGATGCGAGGGTGCTCCTCAAGCTGCTGTGCCTAGCTCTGAACCCTGATTAGCGCGAGTGTATAGATAGATGTCAAAGGACCCGAGGTGCTCCTCAAACTACTGTGCCTAACTCTGAACCCTGATTAGAGCAGCGTATAGATGTCAAGGACACAGAGATGCCCCTCAAACTGCTGTGCCTAGCTCCCAGAAGCTGAATAGAGGCAGTGTATAGATGTCAAAGGACACGAGGGCCCTCAAGCTGCTGAGCCTAGCTCTGAAACCTGATTAGAGCAGTAGATAGATGTGAAAGGATACAAGATGCTCCTCAAGCTTCTGTGCCTAGCTCTGAACCCTGATTAGGCAGCGTATAGACAGAGGTCAAAGTATCTGAGGTGCTCCTCAAGCTGCTGTACCTGGCTCTGAACCCTGACTAGAGCCAGGTGTAGATGTCAAAGGACACAAGGTGCTCCTCAAGCTGCTATGCCTAGCTCTGAAACCTGATTAGAGCAGCGAATAGGCGTCAAAGGACACAAGGTGCCCCTCAAACTGCTGTGCCTAGCTCTGAAACCACAGGGATTGGGCAGTGTAGATAGATGTCAAAGGACACAGGTGCTCCTCAAGCTGCTGTGCCCTGGTTCTGATCCTGATTGGGGGCAGGCGCATGAATGAATGTCAAAAGACACAAGGGTATCCTCAAGCTGCTGTGCCTAGCTCTGAAACCTGATTAGAGCAGCGTATAGATGTCAAAGGACATGAGGGTGCCCCTCAAGCTGCTGTGCCCAGCTCTGAAACCTGATTAGAGCAGTGTAAAGATAGATACATGTGAAAGGATCTGAGATGCTCCTCAAGCTTCTGTGCCAAACTCTGAGCCCTGATTAGAGCAGGCGTATAGCTAGATATCAAAAAGGACACGAGGTGCTCCTCAAGCACTGTGACGAGGCTCTGAAACTTGATTAGAGCAGTGTATAGATGTCAAAGGATCAGGAATTGCTCCTCAGGCTGCTCTGCCTAGCTCTGAACCCTGATTACAGCAGTGTATAGATAGATGACAAAGGATACGAGGTGCTCCAAAAAGCTTCATGCCTAGCTCTGAACCCTGATTAGAGCAGTGCATAGATGTACAAAGGAAGACGTGCTTCTCAAACTACTGTGTCTAGCTCTGAATCCTGATTAAAGCAGTGTAGATAGATGTCAAAGAACGCGAGGTGCTCCTCAGAGCTGCAGTGTCTGGCTCTAAACCCTGATTGGAGCAGTGTATCAGATAGATGCCAAAGGATACAGGGTGCTCCTCAGAAGCTGCTGTCCCTGGCTCAGAGACCTGATTAGGGCAGTGTGTAGGGGATGTCAAGGACACAGTACTCCTCAAACTGTGCCTAGCTCTGAACCCTGAATAGAGCAGGCGTAAGATGTCAAAGGACACGAGGTGCCCCTCAAGCTGCTGTGCCTAGCTCTGAAACAGTTAGACCAGTTTATAGATAGAAGTGAAAAAGACACGAGATGCTCCTCAAGCTTCTTTGCCTCAGGAACCCTGATTAGAGCAGCGATAGACAGAGGTCAAAGGAGCCGAGGTGCTCCTCGTGCAATGCTAGCTCTGAACCTGATTAAGCAATGTATAGATGTCAAAGGACACAGGTGCTCCTCAAGCTGCTGTGCCTAGCATGATCCTGATTAGGCAGTGTATAGATGTCAAGCGACACAAGGTGCTGCTTAGCTGCTGTACTAGTTTGAAACCTAATTAAACAGCGCATAGATGAATATCAAAGGACAAAAGTGCTCCTCAAGCTGCTGTACCTAGCTCTGAAACCTGATTAGAGCAGCATTATAGATGTCAAGGACATGGGGTGCCCTCAAGCTGCTGTGCCTAGCTCTGAAACCTGATTAAGGCAAGTGTATAGATGGGTACATGTGAATGGATCGGATGCTCATCAAGCTTCTGTGCCTAGCTCTGAGCCCTGATTAGAGCAGCGAATAGATGTCAAGGACGGGTGCCCCTCAAGCTGCTGTGCCTGGCTCACAAACAGATGAAACACTGTAGATAGATGTCAAGGACAAAAGTGCTCCTCAAGCTGCTGTGCTAACTCAGTCCCTGATTAGAGCGCATAGATGTCAAAGACACAGGTGCTCCTTAAGCTGCAATGCCTGATTTGAAACCCTGAATAGAGCAGCGCATAATAGTGTCAAAGGACAAGGTGCTCCTCAAGCACTGTGCTAGCTCTGAAACCTGATTAGAGCAACGTATAGATGTCAAAGGACATAAAGTGCCCTCAAGCTGTGTAGCTCTGACCTGATTAGAGCAGTGAACGATAGGTACATGTGAAGGATCGAGATGCTCATCAAGCTGCTGTACTAGCTCTGAGCGATTGAGCAGTATAGCTAATATCAAGGACGGTGCTCCTCAAGCTGCTGTGCCTGGCTCTGAACCATGATTAGAGCAGTGTATAGATAGATGTCAAAACACGAAATACAAGTGCTGTACCTAGCAAACCTGACTAGGCGTATAGTATCAAAGGACATGAGGTGCCCTCGCTGCCGTGCCAAACTCGGAACCCGGATTACAGTGTATAGTAGAGGTCAAAGGATACGAGGTACTCCTAGCTGCTGTGCCAGCTCTGAACAGTTAGAGCAGTGTATAGATGTCAAAGGACATGAGGTGCTCCTCAAGAAGCTTGTGCCTAGCTCTGAACCTGATTACAGCAGTGTAGATAGTGCCAAAGGATAGGAGGTGCTCCTCAAGCTACTGTGCAAAAGCGAACCTGATTAGAGCAGTGTAAGATGTGAAGGACACAGGTGCTCCTCAGCTGTAACCAGCTAGACCTGATTAGGCAGTGTAGATAGATGCAAGGATACGGGGTGCTCCTTAGCTGTGCCTAGCTCTGAACCAGTTGGAGCAGTGTAAGATATGGGACCAAGGTGCTCCTCAAGCTGCTGTGCCTAGCTCTGAACCCAGATTAGAGCAAGGTATAATAGATGTCAAAGACACAGGTGCTCCTCAAGCTTCTGTGCCTAGCTCCCAACCTGATTAGAGCAGCATATGAATGAATCTCAAAGGCAGGTGCTCCTCAGCTGCTGCAGCTCCCAACCCTTGAGGCAGCGTAGGCAGATCAAAGGACACAAGGTGCTCCTCAGCTGCTGTGCTAGCTCACAAACCTGATTAGAGCAGCGTATAGATAGATACATGTGAAAGGATCGAGATGCTCCTCGACTGTGCCTAGCTCCAGGCCTTGATTAGGCAGTAGCTGAATATCGAGGACATGAGGTGCTCCTCAAGCTACTGTGCCTAGCTCTGAAACAGTTAGGCAGTATATAGATGTCAAAGGCACGAGGTGCTCCTCAGCTGCTGTGCCTAGCTCTGAACCCTGATTACAGCAGTGTATAGGCCCAGATGCCAAAGGATGCAGGTGCTCCTCAGGCTGCTGTACGCACTGAACCATGATCAGGTGTAGATGTCAAAGGACACGAGATTGGCCTGAAACTGCTGCCTAGCTCTAGACACACAATTACAGCAGTGTATAGATAGATGCCAAAGGATATGGGGAATTGCTCCTCAAGCTGTATTGGCTCCTCCTTGATTAGAGCAGTGAATAGATGTCAAAGGACACAAGGTGCCCCTCAAGCTGCTGTGCCTAGCTTGGAAACCTGATTAGGCAGCGCACAGATAGATGTCAAAGCACAAGGTGCTCCTCAAACTGCAATGCTAGCTCTGAACCTATTAGAGCAACGTCTAGATGTCAAAGGACATGAGGTGCCCTCAAGCTGCTGGCCTAGACCTACAAGTTAGAGCAGTGTAGATAGATACATGTGAAGGATGAGATGCTCTCAAGCTTCTGTGCCTAGCTCTGAGCCCTGATAGAGCAACGTAGCTAGATATCAAGGACGGTGCTCCTCAAGCTGCTGTCCTAGCTCTGAACAGTTAGGCAGTGTATAGATGTCAAGGACACGATGCTCCTCAGCTGCTGTGTCTGTCTGAACCTGATTAGAGCAACATAGATGAAGCCAAAGGATCTGAGGTGCTCCTCAAGCTGCAGTGTCTAGCTCTGAACCCAGTTAGGCAGTGTATTGATGTCAAAGGACAGGGTACTTCAAACTGCATGTCTGGCTCAGATCCAGTTAAAGCAGTGTATAGATGATGTGGAAGGACACGGTGCTCCTCACTACTGTGTCTAGCTCTGAACCCTGATTAGAGCAGCGTATAGATGTCAAAGGACACGAGATGCTCCTCAAGCTGCTGTGTTTAGCTCTAGGCCAATTAGGCAGTGTAAGATAGTGCCAAAGGATCTGAGGTGCTCCTCAAGCTGCTGTGCCCAGCTGAACCTGAATAGGCTGTGTATAGATATCACCAAGAGTTTGAGGTGCCCCCCCAAGCTGCTGTGTGCCCTAGCTGTGAGCCCTGAACAGAGCAGTGTGTATAGATAGATGTGAGAAAGGATACAGATACTCCTCAAACTGTGCTAACCTGAACCCTGATTAGAGCAAGCGTATAGACGAGGTCAAAGTATACCGTGCTCTCAAGCTGCTGTACTAGCTCTGAACCTGACTAGGCAGTGTATAGATGTCAAAGGACACAAGGTCGCCTCAAGCTACTATGACAAACAGAAACCTGATTAGGCGGCGAATAGATGTCAAAGGACGAGGTGCCCTCAAACTGTGCCTAGCTCTGAAACCTGATTAGAGCAGTCATGGGCCAGATGTCAAAGGACACAGGTGCTCCTCAAGCTGCTGTGCCCTAGCTCTGATCCCTGATTAGAAACAGCGCAGATGAATCCAAAGGGACACAAGGTGCTCCTCAGCTGCCATGCCTAGCTCTGAAACCTGATTGAGCAACGTCTAGATGTCAAGGACATGAGGTGCCCTCAAGCTGCCCAGCTCAAACCTGATTAGAGCGGTGTATGATGAATACATGTGAAAGGATCGAGATGCTCCTCAAGCTTCTGTGCAAGCTCTGAGCCCAGATTAGAGCAGGCGTAGCTAGATATCAAAGGACACGAGGTGCTCCTCAAGCAACATGCCGGCTCTGAAACTTGATTAGAGCAGTGTAGATGTCAAGGATCGGGTGCTCCTCGAGCTGCTCCATAGCTCAGACCCACATTACAGCCGTGTAGATAGATGACAAAGTCGAGGTGCTCACAAGCTTCTGGCCTGCTCTGAACCTGATTAGGCAGTGCATAGATGTCAAAGGAAACAGCGTACTTCTCAAGCTATGTCTAGCTCTGAATCACAAAACAGTGCAAATAGATGTCAAGGACACAGAGGTGCTCCTCAAGCTGCAGTGTCTAGCTCAAACCTGATTAGAGCAGTGTATAATAGATGCCAAAGGATACGAGGTGCTCCTCAAGCTGCTGTGCCTAGCTCTGAACCCTGATTAGGGCAGTGTATAGATAGATGTGGACATGAAATACTCCTCAAGCTTCTGCCTAGCTCACAACACAGTTAGAGCAGGCGTATAGATGTCAAGGACAGAGGTGCCCTCAAGCTGCTGTGCTAGCTTGAAACACATTAGGCAGTGTATAATGAAGTGAAAGGATACGAGATGCTCCTCAAGCTTCTTTGCTAGCTCAGACCCTGATTAGAGCAGATAGACAGAGGTCAAAGGATACGAGGTGCTCCTCAGCTGCTATGCCCAGGCTGAACCTGATTAGAGCAGTGTAGATGTCAAAGGACACAAGGTGCTCCTCAAGCTGCTGTGCTAGCTGAGTCCTGATTAGAGCAATGTATAGATGTCACCGACACAAGGTGCTGCTTAGCTGCTGGCCTGATTTGAAACCCTATTAGAGCAGCGCAGATAGATGTCCAAAGGACACAAGGTGCTCCTCAAGCTGCTGCCACACAGAAACCTGATTAGAGCAACGTATAAATGTCAAAGGACGGGTGCCCTCAAGCTACTGGCCTAGCTCCAAACCTGATTAGAGCAGTGTATAGATAGGTACATGTGAATGGATCGAGGCTTCATCAAGCCTGTACTAGCTCTGAGCCCTGATTAGGCAACAAATGATGTCAAGGACCGAGTGCCCCTCAGGCTGCTGTACCTATAAAACCTGATTAGGCACTGTATGATGATCTCAAGGACAAAGGTGCTCCCACAAGCTGCAATACCTAGCTCAGTCCTGATTAGAGCAGTATAGATGTCAAAAGGACACAGGTGCCATAAGCTGCCATGCTAGTTTGAAACCTGAATAGAGCAGCACAAATAGATATCAAAGGACACAAAGGTGCTCCTCAAGCTGCTGCTAGCTCTAAACCAGTTAGAGCAACGTATAGATGTCAAAAGGACAGGAGGTGCCCTCAGCTGCTGTGCCTAGCTCTGAAACCAATTAGAGCAGTGAATAGAGTAAATGTGAAAGAAAGATCAGGTGCTCATCAAGCTTCTGTGCTAACTCTGAGCCCTGATTAGAGCCGTATAGCTAGATATCAAAGGACACGGGTGCTCCTCAGCTGACAGCCTGGCTCTGAACCGACTAGAGCAGTGTATAGTAGATGTCAAACGAGGAAGCTCCACAAGCTGCTGTGCTAATCTAAACCCTGACTAGGCAGCGTATAGATGTCAAGGACATGAGAACTCCTCAGAAGCTAATGCCTGTCTGAACCGGATTAGAGCAGTGTAGATGGGGTCAAGGATCGAGGGTACTCCTCAGCTGCATGCCTAGCTCTGAAACTTATTAGAGCAGTGTATAGATGTCAAGGACATGAGGTGCTCCTCAGCTGCTATGCCTAGCTCTGAACCCTGATTACAGCAGTGTGCAAAGAGATGCCAAAGGACTGAGATGCTCCTCAAGCTGCTGTGTAGCGCTGAACCCTGATTAGGCAGGCGTAGATGAATACATGTGAAGGATCGAGATGCTCCTCAAGCTGTGCTAGCTCTGAGCCTTGAATAGAGCAGGTATAGCTAGAGAATAAAGGACATGGTGCTCCTCAAGCTACTGTGCCTAGCTCTGAAACAGTTAGAGCAGTGTATAGATGTCAAAGGACACGGTGCTCCTCAGCTGTGCTAGCTGAACCCTGATTACAGCAGTGTATAGATGATGCCAAAGGATACGGTGCTCCTCAAGCTGCTGTGCCTAGCACTGAACCATGATCAGAGCAGTGTAGATGTCAAAGGACACGAGGTGCTTCTCAAGCTGCTGTGCTAGCTCTGAACCTGATTACAGCAATGTATAGATAGATGCCAAGGATGAGGTCTCCTCAGCTGCAATGCCTAGCTCTGAACCATGATTAGAGCAGTGAATAATGCCAAAGGACAAAGGTGCCCTCAAGCTGCAATACTAGCTTGAAACCCTCAGTAAAGCAGTGTATAGAGAAGATTCGAAGGACACGAGGTGCTCCTCAACTGCTGTGTCAGCTCTGAACCTAGTTAGAGGCAGCGTGCCAGATGTCAAAGGACACGAGATTGCTCATGGCTGTGTCTGGCTCTAAGCCTGATTAGAGCAGTGTAGATGAATGCCAAAGGATACAGTGCTCCTCAAGCTGCAATAGCTCTGAACCTGAATAAGGCAGTGTAAGATGTCAAAAGACGAGGTGCCCCAAGCTGCTGTGCCTAACTCTGAAACCAGTTAGAGCAGTGTGGAATAGATGTGAAGGATACAAGATATATCAAGCTTCTGTGCTAGCTCTAACCCTGATTAGGCAATGTTTAGACAGAGGTCAAAGTCTCAGTGCTCCTCAAGCTGTTGTACAAACCTGAACCTGACTAGAGCAGTGTATAGATGTCAAAGGACACAAGGTGCTCCTCAAGCTGCCATGCCTAGCTCTGAAACTGATTAGAGCAGCGAATAGTGTCAAAAGCCACGAGGTGCCCCTCAGACTGTATGCTAGCTCAGAAACCTGATTAGAGCAGTGTATAGATGATCAAAGGACACAAGGTGCTCTCAACTGCATGCCCAGCTCATCCCTGATTAGAGCAGCCATGATAGATGTCAAAGGACACAGGTGCTCCTCAAGCTGCTGTACAAGCTCTGAAACCTGATTAGAACAATCTAGATGTCAAGGACATGAGGTGCCCCTCAAGCACATGCCCAGCTCTGAAACCTGATTAGAGCATGTATGATAGTATGAAAGGATACGAGATGCTCCTCAAGCTTCTGTGCAGCTCTGAGCCCTGATTAGAGCAGCGTATAACGAATATCAAAGGACACGAGGTGCTCCTCAAGCTGCTATGCCTAGCTCTGAAACAGTTAGGCAGTGTATAGATGTCAAAGTTCAGGTGTCCTCAAGCTGCTCTGCCTAACTCTGAACCCTGATTACAGCAGTGTATAGATAGATGATAAGAATCAAGGTGCTCCTCAAGCTGCATGCCTATCTAACCTGATTAGGCAATGTATAGATGTCAAAGGACACGAGGGTGCTTCTCAAGCTGCTGTGTCTAGCTCCAAATCCTGATTAAAGCAATGTATAGATAGATGTCGAGAAGGACACAGGATGCTCCTCAGCTGCTGTGTCCAACTCTGAACCTGATTAGAAACCGTATAGATGTCAAGGACACGGTGCTCCTCAAGCTACTGTGTCTAGCTCTAAACACAATTAGAGCAGTGTATAGATAGATGCCAAGGATACAGGTGTCCTCAGCTGCTGTGCCTAACTCTGAACCCTGATTAGGGCAGTGTAGATAGATGTCAAGGACCAGGGTGTCTCAAGAGCTGTGCCTAGCTCTGAACCCTGATTAGAGCAATATAGATGTCAAGGACACGAGATGCCCCTCAAGCTGCTGTACTAGCTCTGAACCTGATTAGAGCAGTGTATAGTGTCAAGGACACAAGGTGCCTCAAGCTGTGCCTAGCTCTGAAACACAATTACAGCAGTGTATAGATAGTGTGAAAGTCGAGATGCTCCTCAGATTCTGTGCGAGCTCTGAACCACATTAGGCAGCGTATAGACAGGGTCAAGGATATGAGTGCTCCTCAAGCTGCTGTGACAGCTCTGAACCCTGATAGAGCAGTACATAGATGTGGACACAAGGTGCTCCTCAAGCTGTACCTAGCTCTGATCCCGGATTAGGCAGCCTAGAATATCAAAGGACACAAGGTGCTCATAAGCTGCTGTGCCTAGCTCTAAAACCTGATTAGAGCAGTGTATAGATAGGTACATGTGAGCGGATGCGAGATATCTGCAAACTGTGCCTGTCCCAGGCCGATTCGACAGCGAATAGATATCAAAGGCACGAGGTGCCCCTCAAGCCACTGTACTAGCTCTGAACCTGATTAGAGCACTGTAGATAATGTCAAAGGACACAAGGTGCTCCTCAAGCTGCTGTGCCTAGCTCAGTCTGATTGAGCAATGTAAATGTCAAAAGGACACAGGTGCTCCTTAAGCTGCTATGCCTAGTTTGAAACCCTGGTTAGGCAGCGCACAAGATAGATGTCAAAGGACACAAGGCTCCTCAAGCTGCTGTGCTAGCTCCCCAGGAAACCTGATTAGGAAGCATTGAATGAATGGTACATGCAAGGATGGGATGCTCATCAGCTTCTGGCCCAGCTCTGAGCCTATTAGAGCAGCGTATAGCTAGATATCAAGGACACGGTGCTACTCAAGCTGTGTGCTAACTCTAAACCTGACTAGAGCAGTGTATAGATGTCAAAGGACATGAGGTGCTCCTCAAGCTGCTGTACTAGCTCAGACGGATTAGGTGTAGATAGGGTCAAAGGATCGAGGTGATCCTCAAGCGCAGCCTAGCTCTGAACAGTTAGAGCAGTACCATAGTGTCAAAGGACAGAGGTGCTTCTCAAGCTGCTGTGCTGGCTCTGAACCCTGATTACAGCAGTATTACTTCTAGCTCTAGAGCTCTGAATGTGGAATTAATTTGATGACAGCTACTTTTCTTCTATTTGGAAGGCAGTTAGCTCTGAGTTGAGAAGTTGTAACACAAAGTCTGTGTTGAAGCTGATTCTTGCACTTGTGAGAGGAGTGTGATTCTCAGCTTTATTCTTTGGTCCCACCAGTAGAGAAATTTCATCTGGGTTATGGTGATGTGAGGACCATGTCCCTCTCCTTCAGTGCTTTAGAACTGATATTTTATACCAGGACAGAAGTGACTGAATTGCCTGCTGCTGCCCTTTGGTTTGACATCACTTCACTTTATAATTTGTTTTTTAAATCTGTTAGCAGTTTGGGATTACTGTCAAAGCACAGCTCACATTATTTGATCTCTCCCTTTTAGTATTTTATTGCTGTGCACTGGTGTGGGGGGTGGTGAAGCTTGTGCTCTGTGGGAGGAGAGAGTGTTTGGAGTTAGGTTATAGAGGGTGTAAGTACATGTGTGTGAGTGGTATATTTGGTTAAATATTTTTTCTGTATTAGTTTGGTTAAATGGAGTTGTGCTTGTGATTGGTTTTTAAGTAAGAGTGAGTAAGAAAGTGCCTGTGGTGCTGGTCCCATGGGATGAGCTGCAGCTTTGGATCCTTGCAGAATACCTATAATGCTTCCCAGCTGTGTGACCTCCACCCTTTTGCTGACCTTCCTGTGTTGGCTATGATAGCGAGGTGCTGACGGGAGGTCAGCATCACCAAGGAGTGTGGAGGTTGTTGGTGGTGGAAAGCTGTGGGACCAGCAGAGGTGAGAGGAATTGGGATGGTGAGGTGCAGGAAATGCCCTGGGTTTAGGCAGAGCCTAGGGAAAGGCCAAATGTGCTGGGGCTCCATCCCCAGGGTGCCCACCAGACCGAGAGGGCAGATAGCCAAAAGGGCTGCAGTGCCTACCATTCCAGTGCAGGCAGTGCTATGCAATGCAGGATTGACAAGGAACAAGACCCTAATTATGGTGGATTTGATTTCCGCGGTCGGTCTGGCTTGCATCGTAGAGACCTGGTTGGGTGACAATGCCAGGCCGATTTTGGAGGCATCGGTCCCCACTAGGTACTTTGTGTTGCCCTGCCCATAGTGGGAATGTAGGGGTGATTGAGTGGCATTTGTTTTAAATCTGACCTAGCACTCACTGTGCAGCCAGTGGGGATGACCAGATCTTTCGAGTGTGTGGCAGTGCATGGGGGTCTGGGGCAGGGAAGAATTCCTGCAGGAGGTGGCAGACTTCAGCGCTGATAGTGTTGGAGTCTCCCTGATGTTTACTACTGGGTGACTTCATTGCCTGGACTTGATGACAAAGCCTTGCATTTTAGTTCCCACCTCCTCTAGTTGCTGTCATCGCTGGGCCTGTCACAAGCAGTTACTTTCGGAACCCATCACTGCGGCCACACACTTGACGAGGTGTGCACACTGGGGTTCAAAGTAACTAACCTTGACATTGATCAGGTTGTATGGTTTGATCACTGCACGGTGAAGTTCCTGGTCTCCCCAGACCTACCCCTGTGAAGATGGTCCGTTATCACCCGTTAAGGTGATTGTCCCGGGAGGGACTACTGGCGGTAGCTGATCTATCTAGTATAGATGCTACATGTGCAAGGGATATGAACGAGGCAGTGGCCACATATAACAAGGCAGTCTCTGGGATGCTTGATACCCTCACACTGGTCTGTGTAGGACTGAGATCCTCTCACTTGAGATCTCTATGGTTTGATGAGGATCTCAAAGTGATGAAGATAAGGGGTCAGAATTTGGACTGTTGTTGGCGCAGGACCTGGTCGAATGTTGACAAGCGGGCACTGTGTACTCATTATTCTGATTACTAGGTGGTAATCAACCATAACAAGGCAGAGTGCCTGCCTAGGGATATTGCTGCCTGGGAGAACTGACATGCTCAGCTTTTTAGGACTGTCAACAGATTTCTTCATGTTGTCTGTCTAAAGCCAATAAATGACTTTTTAATCACTTTATGTGATGAGTTTGCTCAGTTCTTCTTGGAGAGAGTGTCCTCTATATGACAGAGGATCCTGTTAGCGAGCCTTACTGTGACTTACAATGGTCATTCTGGAGGAAACAGGGGCACTCCACTTGTCTGAAATGAGTTCAAACTGGTGGAGCTGGCCGAGGTTTCTGAGGTCATCTTGAAACTGAAACACACGCACTGTGAACTGGACCCGGCTCCAACTCATTTTCTAATGAGATGTGTTGGTTCTATTGGCCTTGTGTTCACCAGTATTGCTTTTTGTTTATTGCCAGATAGGATCTTTCTGGAATGCTTGAAAGAGGCTCTGGTGAGGCCCCTTCTGAAGAAGCCATCTCTCAACTCTGACACCCTGGTGAATTACCGTCCTATCTCCAGCCTCCCCTTTTGGTAAGGTTGTTGAGAAAATCATGATACAGCTGCTTGAGGAGCACCTCGTGTCCTTTGACATCTATACGCTGCTCTAATCAGGGTTCAGAGCTAGACACAGCAGCTTGAGGAGCACCTCGTGTCCTTTGACATCTATCTATACGCTTCTCTAATCAGGGTTCAGAGCTAGGCACAGCAGCTTGAGGAGCACCTCGTGTTCTTTGACATCTATCTATACGCTGCTCTAATCAGGGTTCAGAGCTAGGCACAGCAGCTTGAGGAGCACCTCGTGTCCTTTGACATCTATCTATACGCTGCTCTAATCAGGTTCAGAGCTAGGCACAGCAGCTTGAGGAGCATCTCATGTCCTTTGACATCTATACACTGCTCTAATCAGGATTCAGAGCTAGGCACAGCAGCTTGAGGAGCACCTCGTGTCCTTTGACAGCTATACACTGCTCTAATCAGGGTTCAGAGCTAGGCACAGCAGCTTGAGGAGCACCTCGTGTCCTTTGACATCTACCTATACACTGCTCTAATCAGGGTTCAGAGCTAGACACAGCAGTTTGAGGAGCACCTTGTGTCCTTTGACATCTATCTATACACTGCTCTAATCAGGGTTCAGAGCTAGACATAGCAGCCTGAGGAGCACCTCGTGTCCTTTGACATCTTTACACTGCTCTAATCAGGGTTCAGAGCTAGGCACAGCAGCTTGAGGAGCACCTTGTGTCCTTTGACATCTATCTATACACTGCTCTAATCAGGTTCAGAGCTAGGCACAGCAGCTTGAGGAGCACCTCATATCCTTGGCATCTATCTATACACTGCTCTAATCAGGGTTCAGGCTAGGCACAGCAGCTTGAGGCACCTCGTGTCCTTTGACATCTATACACTGCTCTAATCAAGTTTCAGAGCTAGACACAGCAGCTTGAGGAGCACCTCATGTCCTTTGACATCTATCTATACGCTGCTCTAATCAGGGTTCAAAGCTAGGTACAGCAGCTTGAGGAGCACATCGTGTCCTTTGACATCTATCTATACGCTGCCCTAATCAGGGTTCAGAGCTAGGCACAGCAGCTTGAGGAGCACCTCGTGTCCTTTGATATCTATACACTGCTCTAATCAAGTTTCAGAGCTAGGCACAGCAGCTTGAGGAGCACCTCGTATCCTTTGACCTCTATCTATACACTGCTCTAATCAGGGTTCAGAGCTAGGCACAGCAGCTTGAGGAGCACCTTGTGTCCTTTGACATCTGCCTATACTCTGCTCTAATCAGGGTTCAGAGCTAGGCACAGCAGCTTGAGGAGTACCTCGTGTTCTTTGACATCTATACACTGCTCTAATCAGGGTTTAGAGCTAGGCACAGCATTTTGAGGAGCACCTCATATCCTTTGACCTCTATTTATACACTGCTCTAATCCAGGTTCAGAGCTAGGCACAGCAGCTTGAGGAGCACCTCATGTCCTTTGACATCTATACACTGCCCTAATCAGGGTTCAGAGCTAGGCACAGCAGCTTGAGGAGCACATCGTATCCTTTGGCATCTATCTATACACTGCTCTAATCAGGGTTCAGAGCTAGACACAGCAGCTTGAGGAGCACCTTGTGTCCTTTGACATCTATACACTGCTCTAATCAGGGTTCAGAGCTAAGCACAGCAGCTTGAGGAGCACCTCGTGTCCTTTGACATCTATACACTGCTCTAGTCAGGGTTTAGAGCTAGGCACAGCATTTTGAGGAGCACCTCATATCCTTTGACCTCTATTTATACACTGCTCTAATCCAGGTTCAGAGCTAGGCACAGCAGCTTGAGGAGCACCTCATGTCCTTTGACATCTATACACTGCTCTAGTCAGGGTTTAGAGCTAGGCACAGCAGCTTGAGGAGCTTCTCGTGTCCTTTGACATCTATTTATACACTGCATTAATCAGGGTTCAGAGCTAGCCACAGCAGCTTGAGGAGCACCTCTGTCCCTGATATCTAGCTATATGCTGCTCTAATCAGGGCTCAGAGCTAGGCACAGAAGCTTGAGGAGCATCTTGTATCCTTTCTCATGTATCTATCTATACACTGCTCTAATCAGGTTTCAGAGCTAGGCACAGCAGCTTGAGGAGCACCTTGTGTCCTTTGGCATCTATCTATACACTGCTCTAATCAGGGTTCAGAGCTAGGCACAGCAGCTTGAGGAGCACCTTGTGTCCTTTGGCATCTATACACTGCTCTAATCAGGGTTCAGAGCTAGGCACAGCAGCTTGAGGAGCACCTCGTGTCCTTTGACATCTATACGCTGCTCCAATTAGGGTTTAGAGCTAGGCACAGCATTTTGAGGAGCACCTCATATCCTTTGACCTCTATTTATACACTGCTCTAATCCAGGTTCAGAGCTAGGCACAGCAGCTTGAGGAGCACCTCATGTCCTTTGACATCTATACACTGCCCTAATCAGGTTCTAGAGCAGGCACAGCAGCTTGAGGCACATCGTATCCTTTGGCATCTATCTATACACTGCTCTAATCAGGGTTCAGAGCTAGCCAGAGCAGCTTCAGGAGCACCTTGTGTCCTTTGACATCTATACACTGCTCTAATCAGGGTTCAGAGCTAGGCACAGCAGCTTGAGGAGCACCTCGTGTCCTTTGACATCTATACACTGCTCTAGTCAGGGTTTAGAGCTAGGCACAGCATTTTGAGGAGCACCTCATATCCTTTGACCTCTATTTATACACTGCTCTAATCCAGGTTCAGAGCTAGACACAGCAGCTTGAGGAGCACCTTGTCCTTTGACATCTATACACTGCTCTAATCAGGGTTCAGAGCTAGGCACAGCAGCTTGAGGAGCACCTCGTGTCCTTTGACATCTATACACTGCTCTAGTCAGGGTTTAGAGCTAGCACAGCATTTTGAGGACACCTCATATCCTTTGACCTCTATTTATACACCTGCTCTAATCCAGGTTCAGGCCTGAAGCTGCAGCAACGAGGAGCACCTCATGTCCTTTGACATCTATACACTGCTCTGAGTCAGGGTTTAGAGCTAGGCACAGCAGCTTGAGGAGCTTCTCGTGTCCTTTGACATCTATTTATACACTGCATTAATCAGGGTTCAGAGCTAGCCACAGCAGCTTGAGGAGCACCTCATGTCCTTTGACATCTATCTATACACTACTCTAATCAGAGTTCAGAGCTAGGCACTGCAGCTTGAGGAGCACCTCATAACCTTTGACATCTATACATTGCTCTAATCAGGTTTCAAAGCTAGGCAAAGCAGCTTGAGGAGCACCTCATGTCCTTTGACCTCTATCTATACACTGCTCTAATCAGGTTTCAGAGCTAGGTACAGCAGCTTGAGGAGCACCTCGTATCCTTTGACATCTATATGCTGCTCTAATCCGGGTTCAAGCTTGGCACAGCAGCTTGAGGAGCACCTCGTGTCCTTTGACATCTTGCTATACGCTGCTGTAATCAGGGTTTCGAGCTAGGCACAGCAGCTTGAGGAGCACCTCGTGTCCTTTGACATCTATATGCTGCTCTAATCTGGTTTCAGAGCTAAGCACAGCACTGAATTGGTGTTAGGGTGCATAATGTCCTCCTCAGGTCACGAGATAGAGGGGACAAGTCAATTTTTGTGCTCCTCGATCTCTCCTCAGCCTTTGACACCGTGAATCATTGTGCTTCTTGATTGCCTTAAAAAGTAATGTGGACTCATGGACTGTCATCAGCTGGTTTGAATCCTTTGTCTCGGGCAGGAAGCAACAATTGGCGATGGGGAATGTCTCCTCCTCCCCAAGCTCCTGCCATGTGGAGTACCTCGGGGGGGTCGATCTTGTCACTGATGTTATTTGCAGTATGCATACTGCCCCTGTTTGGGCTCATTAGGTGGCACAGTGTGAGATGTTACTATTATGCAGATTATACCCAACTGTATCTGTCCTCTGCACCAGGAACATTGACACCACAGAAGTGCTTAACATCTGCCTGGTTGTGATCAATGACTGGATGTTCTCAGTGGGATACAACAACCTGGACCACACAGAAGGTGACTAGTGATTGGGCCAGGATAAGAACATGATGGGAGTCCTCTAATGAGGTTACTGATTTATCCCTGGGACCCACACTGTTTTGGCCTCCTAGATTGTGAGATCTTGGTATGATCCTTGTGACAGACTGACACTTGAAGCTCCGGCGTTGGCTGTCCTAAAAAATGTTTTTTTCCACTTAAGGAACATTGCCAGGCTCAAACCCCTAGCTCCACCCAAGGACCTGCCCTTGCTGGTGCATACCTTTTTAACATCCAGACTCAGCTAATTTAATGCTGTCTACTTTGGGGACCAGGGTCTCAACGGGTACCCTTCGCTGGCTGTAGTTGGTGCAAACTGCAGCTACCAGGTGGATGATTGGCCTTCCTAGGTCTAGGCATGTAAACCTGGTGTTGCAGTCTCTGCACTGGCTGCCAGTCAGGTGGAGTGTTATCATTAAGGTAAGTTTACTCACCTATAAGGTCTTACTTGGGCTCAGCCCAGGCTACCTGGATGATCTTCTGACTCCTTCCACCTCAGTTCACTTCCTCCGTTCCTTGACCAAGAGCCTCCTTGAAGCTCTTATAGCCCGGGTTAACAGCTTCTGGTGGCTGAGCTTTCAGTGTTGCCAGACTGGTCCTATGGAACTCGCACTGCCAACTGATATCAGGAGGCCCCATTGACAGAGGGTTCAGAGGGCCCTAACTAACCCATCTTTTCCCGGCCTTCTGAAGAAGTCTGATGTTTATGATGCTGCGTTTTAGTATTGATTTTATTTATGACATTTTATCCAATACCTCTGTGTATTGTTTGTTTTATATGTATAAAAGCCAGAGCCTCCTGGATTGGGGACCTTAGAAATAAACTTGCTTTGCCTTAGCCTTGTCCAGTAAATACTTTAGGGGTGGTTGCCAGGGGTGAGTGGAGTCCCAATGGAAAAATACTGAAGAGGAATAGCTAAGGCAACAGCATGATGTTTGAAGGAAGTAAGCAAGGGAAGGAGGAGGATGAGCTGCTTGGTTCTCAGAGGGGTGGCTAAGGTAATGAGAGAATAAAAACAGCATTTAGGAAGTACAAGGATACCCAAATGGATGTGGACAGGAAGATACGTCTGGAAAAATAGAGTAGCAGGAAGGAGGGTGAGGGCAGCCAAGACTGCAAACATAGGAGAGGATTGCCAGGAGGTCCAGCAAAGGGGATAAGCCTTTCCTCAGATACATGAGTGAAAAAGTAAAGCAAAGGGTGGATAGTGAGAGAATCAGGAGGTGGTAGTGCTCTTCACAGTAGGGGGGGATGGACCAACATGCATCAGCAGGCAATGGAGAGAGTGGACGCAAGTCCATTTTTCGAGGAAGGAGCTGAGAACAGACTGGAAGCCCTAATGGAGAACAAGGAGACAGGACTAGACAGGATTCACCAAGGGATCTAAAAGAACTGAACATGGTACAAGCACCCCCACTGAAGATGAAGGCAGTTCCAGAGGACTGGAGGAGAGCTGATGTGGTCTCTCTACAGAAGAGCAGCAGGAAGGAGGAGGCTAGTAACTACAGGCCAATCAATCTCACATCAATGGTGGGGAAATTAATTCAGACCCTGCTGAAGGAGATGCTGATGTAGTACCTGGGAGCATACAGGCTGCAGGACCACCAGCAGCAGCTTGGTTTCACACGGGGGAGGTCATGCCAAACAAATATCATTTACTTGCTAATGGGGCACTAAAGTATTATTTAAAATCATAGTGTGCAGCTATTGTCTGTTCAAATTAGCTACTTGCCACATCTATTGTTGTTGGTGATCACCATCTCTCTCCCCCTGTATATTGGATGCTGCCTAGAGTCGGGACACTGCCTGTGCATGCACAGTTTAGCTATTCCCAGTCTCCCGCTGCATTTTAATAAGTTCCTTTGTCTTCTCCTCCTGATATAGGCCCCAGCAAGTCCCTCAGCCACGCAGAACTACCAAGCTACCCCAGCCCACAGAGAGCTCCTTCCAGGAGCAGGACCTTCGTGGGTGCAGAGTGAGGTAATTGAACTACCTCTGAAGGAGCACCCTTGTGAGGGGGGAGTAAGCCCATCAACACACTGTGCACGTCAGCTGCCCCACTCACCCTGGCTCATCTCTACCTATATGGGGGGGTCTGCTGACATCACTTCCTGTCAATTATTTTTTTACTAAGTCCCCACTTTTCCATCAGCAGGTTATACCTGCCAGCTACTAGAGGGACCCATACTCTCCCACTTTGGTTTCACTACCTGTCCTCCTCCCCTTTACTTCCTGGAACCCCTCTAACCTCCTGAGCCACTTCACTCCTCTTCAACTCACACCTACCTCTGCCCACACACCCTCAGCAACCAGCCCCACAAACTAGTCCACATCCTGACTTAATATTGCTCTGCTGAACCCACACCCAGTGACCACTAGGAGTCACTATTTCTCACCCTGTTTCTGACCCCAACCCAGCCTGCATCAGATCACCAGAACATGGATCACTGCCCTCACCCAGGCACTTCACTAGCTGCCCTGGCAGAGACTTGAACCTTGTACCCTATCCACCAGTCTCTGTGTCACTACCACTAATCCAAAGTGGTAACCACATTTTTTTTAGAAGTCAACCTAAATACTTCTACCTTTCTACCTGACTACCACCATAAGAGCCATGTTAATCCACCTCCTCCTCAAATGCCTCCCCCTCATTTACTTTCTAGTACCCTCATCCCACCAGCCAGCCATCTCCACTGGATCACTGGTACCAGCACCAACAATTCTACCGAACAAGCTCACGCTCACCCACACTTACCATATACACTGGCCTACAACACCCATTCCCGTGTACCACCCCACCGCCTTCCAGGCCCCTTGGCAGCTCATCGTTCTCGCCCTCCCAACCTGCCAATCTCTACCCATCCTCTGTTCCCCAAAGGTCCCCCATCCCCTCACAGCATAGGAACACATATCACCACACCCTGGCCAGAGCTGTGGTCTCTCCTTCTCTTAATAGGCAATATACATCCTAACCCAGGCCCCACCCAGACCAGCCCACCAGGTGGGTCCCACGGTCTGAGTGTTGCCTCCCTGAATATATGCAGGATCTTGAAAAAATTTGACGCCCTCCAATGCTGGGTCATGCTGCACAAACCAGATGTCATTGCGCTGGTAGAAACCTGGCTATCAAAATCTACCCCTGACTCCTTTGTTGCCCTCCCTGGCTATACCCTATACCGAGAGAATCGTGTAGGCAAACGCGGGGGTGGCTGTGCAATCTATACCAGGGATTCTCTCACTGGTCAAGCACTCCCTGCCCCGGCCCTTGCTAGTGGGGCACAGGCTCTACCTTAAACTTACTCCAGACCCCTTTATCTCACCTCTGCCTACATTCCACCAAAGAACCAAAACCCGGCACTATTATCTTTAACTGATTATCTTGCCACATTCTCTCATAGGGCTGAACAAGTCCTTGTGGGGGACCTTCATGTGAACTGGCTCAGCCCCACCTCCACCACCACCCGGGACTCCTTTGCTGCCATTGATCTGACACAACCAATCTCCCAACCCACAAGAGCAAACCCTAAGAGAGGTACCAGCACCCTCCTAGATGTTATCCATCACCAACCGCCCCCAAAATATTCTGGACATCCAAGTCCTCCCTGACTCACTCAGTGACCATTCCCCTATCCTATCCTATTCCACTGGGTGACCACCTTGCCCCAACCCACAGCCCAGCACACGCTCCGCTGGTGTTTCAGACCAGGTGAGCTGAAAAACCTCAGGCAATTTCTTGCCCAAACTGGTCTCCCATTCACCATGCTCCTGATATTGACACTGCCCTTGCCTTCTTTTCCCAAACCTTTAACAAAGCCTGCAACCTCTTCACACCCCTCACAGCTGCCCAAACCAAAAAGCATAACATGCCCTGGATTACTCCTATTACAGTTGCTCAGGCTTAGGGATAACCTATAGCACCTTGCAACTGAAACAGGCCAGCCAGCTGATAGACAGGCCTACAACGCTGCACAGAATAAGTGCACTTGGGCCATAAGGAAAGCCAAGGTCGACCACTATCAGGTCACCCTTACCTCCTCTTGGGGGGTGCCTGAACTTTTTGGGATAATGTCAAACAATTGAACGGGAGCGCTCGCTCCCCTCCCCCATCCCAGATCACCATTGGCAGCACTTCCATTACGGACCCTACAAACATTGCAAACTACCTCAACACATCCTTTATGGACCTCAGCTCTATCCTCACCAGTAATTTATTTGACCCACCACCCTCCTTACTGGCCCCAGCCCTCCAACACCCTAGCTTCTGCCTATGTGGGGTAACTGCCCAGGAAGCTAGACCCCACCTTATCCGTGCACAAAAAGCAATAGTCTCGGCGATGACTCCATGGACCCCAGCATTCTCCGGCTGGTACTGGATCAGGTCCTTGCCCCACTCAACAGCCTTCTCAACAAATACCTCTGCCTGGGGCAAATCCCTACTGCACGGAAAACTGCCATTGTTACTCCCATTCACAAAAGGGGTGACAGGTCCTCAGCTGGGAACTACTGGCCTATCTCCATACTCCTGTCCCTCTCCAAAGCCCTTGAAAAATTGGTTGCCATGCAAATCACTGAGTACCTGACCAAACACAACATCCTCTGCCCAGCATGGTTTCCATGCAGGACACAGTACTGGCACGGCACTAGTTGAATTTTCAACATTCCTACACTCCTCCCTGGACTCTGGCTCCCTAGCCGGAGCAGTGTTCATCGACCTTTCTATGGCTTTTGACACTGTCTTCCACCCCCTCCTGCTGGATACCCTCTGCCACACTGGCTTCACTACTGGGCCACTTGCCTGGTGCACCAGCTAACTATCTGCCCGCTCCCAATGTGTCAAAATTAAAGGGACACTTTCAAAAACTTGTCCTATCCACTCAGGGTTTCCTCAGGGCTTCCTCCTGGGACCCCTACTCTTCTCGCTCTACCTTAACACCCTGCCCAGTGCATGCACTGGGAAAATTCTGCTGTATGCAGATGACGCTGTCATCTTTGCCACCTACCGTAACCCTACCTCCCTCCAGGACTCCATGCAACTTTCCCATAATGATGATACCGAAATCTGGTTTAAGGAGCACAGACTGGTCATAAATCTCAAAAAAAACAAAAGCAATGCTCTTTGTCCACCCCCAAAACAAAGCCAGCAACTTCCCTCTCCATATCCTCCCCTGCTCCAAGCAACCACTAGAGCAAGTCCACTCCTACAAGTACCTTGGGGTCTCCTTTGACTCAGCCCTCACCTACCACACCCACACTGATGCTCTTGCTTCAGCCACTAATGTGCAGCTAGGTATCTTATACCGCTATAAAAACTGTCCCCCCCACTGCCCTCTGGCTTGCGGTGATATCCTCCATATTATCCCTGGTTGATTATGGACTACTGGTCAATGGTGCTTCTGACACAACAGCCCTTAACAAAATCCACCTCATCCTAAACAAGGCATGCAGGTTAATCACTGGGGCCCCTAGGCTCACACATTCATGCCAGCTCTATGGTATGGCAACATTGCTGAACCTAGACGAACAACTGCAATACCAAACATGCCTAATAGCAAAAAAAAATCTTCTAGGGCTATCCCCGCCCAGGCTGACAGCCTCCCTCCACCTAGCCCAACCCAAGGCCACTTTTCTAATACCAAGATCTAGGACCTCCCATGGACAGAGGTCATTCCACCATAGAGCCCCTTCCTGGTACAGCTTGCTCCCTCTCCTCATCTCGGATGCCCCCACGATTTCCAAATTCAAAACTACACTCAGAAGCGAACTATTCAACATGCGTAGTTGTACCTGTCTATAACTTGAGGCGCAACACTCTGTGCCCCGACAATGCCCACTGGGCAGCATCCTTACTGCACCTCTTTAAATCCTACCCCTTTTCTGTTTGTACCACCATTATTCCTGTTGCTTGCCCTTTCTCTGTGCAAGTATGTACCACTTCTGATTAAACTGCTACTCTCTGTTGACTGCTCATACTGGCGTACTAATATGCGCCACTGTAACCAAACTGGTTTCTCTGTATAATTGTCTTCATCACATGTGCTTGCTATCTATGTAACCCATTTCATGGAACCTATAATGCTTGTATATGTATTTGTCATGTTCTTTATCACATGTACCTGCAAACTATGTAATCAATATCCTGGAATCGAGAATGCTTGTATTGTATTTGTCCTCTATGTGATGAGGTACCATTGGAAATGAGCCTCTGGCTCAAAGGTTGTAAACCGATGTGCAAATAAAAAATTTGTTTTTTTTATTGGGTGACTAGGGAGGTGGATCAGGGGAGGGCAACGGATGTGGCCTACCCGGACTTCAGTAAGGCCTTCAACACAGTGCAGCATGGGAGGCTAGTAAAGAATCTAAGCAGCCTGGGGATTGAGGAGAAAGTGGTAAGCCAAGTATTAAATTGGTTGAAGGCTAGGAGGCAGAGGGTGGCGGTAAATGGCAGACACTCAGGGGATGGGAGACCAACTAGTGAGGTATTACAGGGATGGGTGCTGGGACAGATCCTCTTCAATGTCTTCATAAGTGACATTGCTGAGTAATTGGGGGGAGGTGTGTCTTTTTGTGAAAAGACAAAATTCTGCAACACGCTGGACACTCAGGAAGGGTGGAGAGAATATAAAGGGATTTGGGTAACCTAAAGAACAATCTATGGAGTGACAGCAAGGTTTCAATGCCAGAATGTGCAAAGTCAGGCACCGGGGGGGGGCAGGGAAACCCAGGAGCTGTGTATAAGATGGGGAGGTACTGACAGTCATCACACAAGAAAGAGACCTCAGGGTACTCATTTCTGATGATCCCAAGGTGGCAGGGCAGGGTGACAGGAGCAGATGGCAAGGCTAGTGGGATGCTAGGGAGCATGGGGTGGTTTCTAGCAGGACAAGGGAGGTGGTGTTGCCACTGTATCGCTCACTAGTGAGACCCAACCTAGAGTACTGTACTGTCTCCAGATCTGGAGGTTGCACCTACAAAAGGACACAGACAGGGTGGAAGCAGTTGAGAGGAAGGCTACCAGAATTGAGGCGAGGTTGCACAAAAAGCTGTATGAGGAGAGATTGCAGGATCTCAACATGTACTCCCTGGCAGAGAGGAGAGTGCGAGGGGACGTGATTGAGATATGCACTTTACAGGGGTGAAAAATATGCAGATGGGAAGTCTCCTTCAGGGGAGAAAAAGTACCAGAATGGGGGGGGCAATGAAGCTGGGGAGGGTTTAAGAGTGATATGAGGAAGCCCTTCTTCACGGAAGGTGTGGTGGACACCTGGAACAGCCTGCAAGCAGATGTGGAGGGGAGAAAACAGTGGGGAACTTCAAGCATGTGTGGGATAGGTACAGTGGCATAATTCACAGAGAAAATGGAGGAGGGATGGATGGTGGTGAACAAGGGTCTGAGGTGTCAGACTAGGCAGTAAAACACAGGGTAGACTGGAAGGACCTGCCAGTTCTCTACTGATAACATATTCTATAAGGTAAAGTAAAAAAGGGGAGGGGAGATTACAGAGTCAGGGCAGGATTAATTCAGCTCAATAAGGCCGAGTGTAGGAACAACAAAGGAATAGGCGGGTCAATAAGTAGTGTTAAACAGGAGAAGGCTACAGTGAATGGGGGGTTAAATGCCAAGACAAAATAATTACATTCTCCAGGAAGAGTCGATTGAGGGTGTTACCAACTGAAGCTAGAACACTCAGGTTAGAGAAGGTAAAAAGAAGAGGGTAAAAAAACAAAACAATTTGTAGGTGTTAGTGACCCTACCCTGGTAAGAAATAAACAAGTCTGTCACAATGTTTCATTTGTAATTCCAGTCTGACACCTTCCTATAATTGATTTTCTGCACACATTTATAAATACTACCTGACCCCTTTTGTTCGTTTAAAATGTTCCTTTGGTTGGTTTACACAGCAGCTCTGTTCCTTACCTCCAGCTTCATGATCCAGTCTCCAACACCACAGACTGCACTGTTCAGAAACACAAGCAGCAGCTGCACTTCAGAGTCTGGGACTAGAAGAACAAAGGATATCTATCCACAGAAAACCAGTTCCCTCTGCAGCTCCCCGTGTGCTCAGCATTCCTTACCTCCAACTTCATGAACCTCTGTTTCAGTCTCCAACACCACAAACTCAGAACACTGCCGAGCTGGCATCAGGGGACTCCAGCGAGCTGTAAGAGGTAAAGCCTCTCTCCTTCAAGCTTCCTTGTGGAGGGGTGTTACATCGTCAGCGCTGTGCACCAACTGCTTTAGCCACCCTCCCACCCAAGCTTGGCTTTGCATTTATTGCTGCAGCCAGGTCATGTGACATTTTACATGATCTTTCCCCTAAGTGTCCACTTTCCCATTTGCACCTTGGACCCCAACATCCACCTCCTAGCTGCCCACCCAACCCCTCTGCCCACCCTGCCCCCTGGCTCCACCCCCCTCTGTGTCTCCCAACCCTCCAAACCCTGCCCATCCCTGCTCCACTACATCCTCCCCTCCCCTCACTATACTACCAAAAGTTAACCAACTGCCACCCTATGGTCAGAGCCTTGGTCTTTCTACTACTCCTGTCTGGTAATATCCACCCTAATCCAGGTCCTGCCCCATCAGTCCAGCTACCAGGTCCTCTGGACTCTGCATTACCTCTTTGAAATACGCAGCCTGCCAAGACAATCTGCAGTGCTCAATGCTGGGCCTCTACACCAACCAGACATCATTGCACTAGTTGAAACCTGTCTCTCTAAATCTACTCCTGGCGCTTTGTCTCACTCCCGGTTACACACTATACCGGGAGGACAGAGTGGGAAAATGTGGGGGCAGCTGTGCGATCTTCATCAGCGATAACATTATTGGCCACATGCTCCCACCCCAAACTCAAAGGCGGAGCATAAGCCCTCACCAAAAATCACCCCAGACCCCTCCAGGGTTCCACTATACCTCACAGTCTCCTACATACCCCCCAAGAACCAAAAGCCAGCCATCATATCTCTCACTGATTACCTCTCCACCCTCCCGCACAGTGCTGAACAGATACTAGTAGGGGACCTAAATGTCAACAGGATTGGTCCCTCAGCCGCATCAATGAAGGAGTCCTTCTCTGCTCTTGACATGATCCAATTAGTTACCCAACCTACTAGACTTCATCCTTCTACTGGTTCCAGCACCCTCCTGGATATTATTATCTCTAACTTCCCCCACAAAATTCAGGATATAAAAGTACTTCCCAACTCCCTAAGCAATCACTCACCCATGCTATTCCTATTGACCTCCTCCACACCCAAACCAATAGCCCAAACCACTTTCCAAAGACGTCTCCACTCAGGGGGTCAAAAAAACTTAAATAACTACTCATAAATGGATTGGTCCCCCTTTAATATAGCCCCCAGCATGGACATTGCGCTCAATCTGTTCACGCAGGCCTACACCAAGGCCTATGACCTCTATGCTCCACTCACCAAACACCGCACCAAAAGATAAAATGCACCATGAATCACCCCGTCCCTACTGCAAAAGCTGAGAGAAAGGGACACTCTCTGGCACAAAGCTACAGAGTCTGGCAGGTTGCTGACAAACAATCCTATAATGCCGCCGCAATAGATGCACTCGAGCCATCCATGGGCCAAAGCAGACCACTATCAATTGACTCTCACCACCACAAGGGATCTGCACAGACCTTCTGGAGTAATAACAAACAACTAATGAAATCACGCTCCCCACCTCCTCCCAGCTCTCCATAGACGGCACCATTTCCACTGACCCACTTTCCATAGCAAACTGTCTAAACACCACCTTCACGGATCTCAGCACTGTTCTCCCCAGTTGTTTCTTTGACCCTGTGCTCAAATCCCAACCCCCAACCCTGCAGTGCCCTCGTTTACTCCTGTGCAAAATATCCACCCATGAAGCCCGTCCATACCTGCAAAAAGCACTAAACAGCAATAACACTAACAATGACCCCCTAGACGCTAGACTCCTTTGACTAGTCCTCGATGAGGTCCTAGTCCCTCCAATGGACCTACTCAACAAGTCCCTCTGCCTGGGGCAATTCCCAGTGCCTGAAAGACAGCCGTCATTACCCCAATCCATAAAACTGGTGACAAATCCTCGCCCAGCAACTATCGACCCATCTCCATCCCCACCCAAAGCTTCAGAAAAAGTGGTTGCCACTCAGCTCACTGAATACCTAAGCAAGTATGACATACTATGCCCAGAGCAGCATAGCTTCCATTCAGGCCGTAACACTACCACAGCCCTCCTAGAATTTACCAACTTCCTACACTCCTCCCTAGACTCCGGTAACATTGCTGGAGCTGTGTTCATAGACCTTTCCAAGGCCTTTGACACCGTTAGCTATCCTCTTGATTCCCTCTGCCAACTTGGTTTCTCCACAGGCCCCCCTGGCATGGCGTGCCAGTTACCTCTCCACCCGGTCCCAATGCATCAAAATAAACGGAACACTATCCGACACTCTGCTTGTCCACTCCGGGGTGCCCCAGGGCTCCATCCTGGGTCTACTTCTTTTCTCCCTCTACCAAAACTCCTTGCCAAAAGCCTGCTCCCAAAAAAATTACTGTATACAGATGATGCAGTGCTCTATGCCTCACATCATAAACCCACTCCCCTCCAGGACTCCCTCCAACATGCCTTCTTCCAGGCCGAAACATGGTTCAAGGACCGTAGACTGGTCATAAACCCGAAAAAGACAAAATCAATGATTTTCTCTCACCACCAAAACAAAGCGAAAAGTGCACCTCTCCTCATCCTCCCCAGCACCCAGAACCCCCTTGAACAGGTATCCATCTACAAATATCTTGGACTTACCCTCGACTCTGCTCTTACCTTCCATGACCACATAAACACCCTAGCGGCTGCCGCTAACACTCGAATTTGACTCCTTTACCGGCACAGGGACTGCCTCCCTCCTGATGCCCTTAGGCTTGCCATTACTTCCTCAATACTGTCACTAGTGGACTATGGGCTCCCTGTGTGTGGGGCAGCTGATAGTTCCGTGCTCCAGAAAATTCAGGTCTCCCACAACAAGGTGTGCAGGCTCCTAACTGGTGCCCCTAGGCTCACCCACATTCACTTCCTCTATTTCTCTGCCAATCTTCTCAACCTCAGTGAAAGACTCCACTACCAGACTTGCCTATTCACCAAGAAAATCTTGCTCAGTCTGACCACCTCTCTCCAGCTTGCCACCCCCTCTATCTCCACCCGCAACTCAGACAAAGCTATACTGGCAGTATCCAGGGTAATAAATCTCCCTTGCCTACAGATCCTTCCACTACAGAGCCCCTGTTTGGTTTAATGCTCTCCCAGCCAGCATCACCAGCAGGAAAAGGGAGGTCATAATTCCACTATACAAGACACTATTGAGGCCCCACCTGGAGTACAGAGTACAGTTCTGGAGACCTTACCTACGTAAGGATATAGACAGGGTAGAGAAGGTTCACAGGAGGACAACAAAGATGGTACATGGATTGCTCAACAAGTCCTATGAGGACAGATTGAAGGAATTGAACATGTACTCCCTGGAGGAGAGGAGGGAGAAAGGGGATATGATAGAGACATACAAGTATCTTACAGGGAGGAACAGGGTACAGGAATACACTATTTTTAAGTGAAAAAGATGTTCCAGGACTAGAGGGCATGGGATGAAGTTGGAGGGAGGACGATTCAGAGGAAACGTGAGGAAGAATTCCTCCACAGAACAGGTGGTGGACAAGTGGAACATCCTGCTAGAGGTAGTGGTGGGGGCTGAAACAATCACGGAATTTAAAAATGCATGGGATAGACATAAAGGAATTCTGGAGGTCAGGGGTAAGGGGCAACAGACTTCTAGGAAAACATAAACTGAACTTACAAGCTCAAATGGGCAGACTGGGTGGGCCATAGGCCCTTATCTGCCGACACTATGTATCTATGTATCACTAGCACACCCAAGATTGCCCATTTCAAAGTTGCTCTCCGAAACCACCTCCTCAATGTCCGCTCCTGGAACTGCAACTAGCCTGTTCTCTCATGCCCACAATGACCCAAACCTCTGACAAAGTCCATTATGGACTGCAACCTCTTACAACAATGTCTGGCCCATAGATATGATGGACTAGACCGTAACACATGCTAGCTCATGTTAACTATGTTTTTCTGCTATGTTTGTGTAAATATCTCTATCCAAAACTGTATATAATGTCTGTGAACAATGTCTGTAACCCATACATGACGGCTATTTCCTTTGTAAATTATACCGTCTGTTTTTATTCTGTCCTCCCTGTGACAAGGTACCTTTGTAAATGAGCCGTCTGGCTCACAGGTTGTAAATCCGATATTTCAAACAAATGAATAAAACTACAGTGTTCAGAAACACAAGCAGTTGCTGCTCTTCAGAGTTTGGGGCTAGAAGAACAAAGGATATCTATCCACAGAAAACCAGTTCCCTCTGCAGCTCCCCGTGTGCTCAGAATTCCTTACCTCCAACTTCATGAACCTCTGTTTCAGTCCCCAACACCACAAACTGCACTGTTCAGAAACACAAGCAGCTGCTGCCTGTCAGAGTTTGGGACTAGAAGAACAAAAGATGTCAATCCACAAAAATACAGTTACCTCCTTTCTCCAGCAGTTTTCAGAGCCTAAGGTTTGCTTCCTGTATCCCCCTCTGTTATGTGTCCCTCCCCACACACCCACCAGTCAAAACAACTCATAATATTTGTAACATGGCATCAATCAGAGAGTCGAAATCGGGAGCAGCAATAGGCTGAGTGGCATCAGGAGACCCGAATCGGAGTGGGTATTAATCCCTGGTATATGCCGTCCTCGCTGAGGTAGTACTGCTACCAGTCAGACCCCCAGGTTAGCAGCACTGGGCAGTGGCGGTGAATGAGGGGAACAGTGGCAAGAGAGGTGGAGCGGGAGCCTGACTAGGCATCTGAGGTCAGAAATGGGGAGGGGGGACCAGAACTTGCAGTGCACAGTGGCGAGAGGTAGGAGATCGCAGGCAGACACAGTATGCTGGTCAGTTCTGTGTCCTTGTCAGTGTCAGCAGGCCTCGCAATGGAGCAGTGGTCTGGGTCTGGAGGGAGTGTCAGGGAGGCACAACGAGCAATGATCCCAGCAGTGATGGAGGCGAGAGCCACCAGCAGCATGCACAGCTCAGGCGGGACAGGGGAACCCCAGAGCAGTCAGCGGGAGGCAGCAGGAAATGAGTGCCCCAATATGCAAATCATGAGCCGATCGCTGCTCCCGGCTATTGAGAACTGCACTGCAGACCTCCAGCGGTGGATATGAATGGAATCCCCGCACAGAACTTGGAATGACAGGGACAGTGATGTCGGCTGCACTCAGGTATGCGGTTGCAGGTAGAAGAGTGACTCCGTGCATGAGTATGTAAATAATGTTGTGCACCATTGTGTGAAAGTGCAGCACAAGTTTTACATCCTTGCAGCACCTACGTGTTCTCTGTTTGATGTCTCACAGTATGCAGTCTCCCGATCCCACCACCGACCCGGGGCCCATGTTACAAGCGCATTAAGCCACTCCGTCGGTGGGCTCTAATGCGATTGATGCATGTGAGGCCGGGTGGTAGCCCTCGGCCATGGGCCTCGGGCATGCACCGCCCTCATGCATCAATCCGGCATTAGAGCCCACCGACGGAGTGGTTTAATGCTTACTTATAGTGTACAGCAGCAAGGGAGTAAGAGGAAGGGGTTGCTAAATATTTACAGTTACATGCTAGCAGATCCTATTTTGAGTTGTCGCTGTTAGGAGAAAGTACTTTTATTTTAATTAAAATGTGGTGGCTGCAAGGTACACTGAGCCAAACAAAGCTTATTTCAAGGGGTGTCCTGGAGGTTGAAACTAGGAGATGCAAGTCAGCAGTATCAGTCCTTTAAAGCCAGCTGATGCCTTAAAAAAATCTTAGAAAATATACTCTTTACATTCACTTCAGATTATATCACAGACCCTCCAACTGTACCGTTTTTGCCAGTACAACACCGTATTTTGTCATCTGGTAATGGATCCTGCCTAGATTGTACCGTGTACCAAATTTGCCGCCTCTCTGTGTCTTCAATTTTTAATTTTCCCTGAAATAATTGTTTGCCGGAGCCGAACGATCAGCTGGCACAGTCCGAGGTCGGGAGTGTCCCAGTGCCCATGGTAACCACACCACTGTGCTGTGGCACTGCTGGCAGAGGGCTCCTCACTAATGCTCACTGACGTCGGAAGCACTGAGAGTGCTTGCTTGCTTGTGCTGCGCAGCCTTGCTTGCCCTTTCCCTGACATTTCCATTTGGCAGGAAGGAGTGTCAGACAGTCTGACAGTGCACTTTAGTAGTGACACAGTTACTCACATGAGTACCCAGCCCGAGCCACAGCAGAGTGCTTGTCGATTGTCTGGTCGGATTTGATAACAAAAACGGTTGGGTCATCTTCACCACTCTCCATCCAGCTGAGAGTCTCACTGGTGCCACCGCAACACCTGAGTTATTAAATGCATCATCGGATCACTGGAGCAGCTGAGCTACAGGGGAGTAAGTGTTGTTCCCTGCCTGACAGTACCACTGACTACCTGGACTTGACAGTTGGACCACAGGTATCTTGCTTAGCTATTTATTAAAATGTAAAGCTGCTCCGTGCGCCAAAGCCTACTACTGTTGACCTCAGCCACCACCCAGAGCCGCCCAGCTGCAGTGCTTTAGTTTAGCTTTACCTCAGTGCTGCCTTGTTCCAAGAGCAGGTGGGAGAATCAGAGCAGCTCAGCCCAAGGGGTAGTCAGGAGATGCTTTAATGTAACTGCACTCCAGGAGCAGGCACTGATCTTCTCCCCGTCACAACAGATAGATCGTTTGACTGCAGACAGCCAGAAATCTCCCTACGATGCCGGATCCGTATCTCTGCAGCAGGTGAGGGGTTCGATCTCATGGGGTGTACTGTCTATGACAAATCATTGATCCAACAGTGCTGTGGTGGTGACGGCAGGTAGTTGACACTTTGGGGAGGGGTCTGGGGACTGGGTTCCAGGAAGTTATTAAATAAAGGGGCTGTGCTGCTGGGGGGGGGGGGGCGGATGTAGGTAAGGGCTGCATGTTGTCTGTCAGAGTTCAAGTCTGACTGCACCAGAGGCCTGCATACATCTGCTTAAACAATGCTAACTGTAGCTTCTTCTGCATAAATCCAAGATATGTGAGTTGCTGGCCTAGTTTTTCTGTTGGATTAAATGTTTGTTCAGTTCGGGTTTCCCTGTTCTGGATGGAATACAGATTTACTATTGATAAAGTGCTAGCCAGTCTAGGCAGTCAGGTGAGTTAAACTGCAAGCTTGTATGTGCAGTTAAGTGCACCCTCACATGATCCTGGGCAGCACAGCATAAGGCCTGAAGCCTTCTGGCACCATGCAGTTCTGCATAAAGTTGAGCCTGTCCAAATTCTCTCCTGGGGATGTGCATGTGTTTCCTATGATTGCATTACTGGGGCATGTGCAATAGTGTTCTCTAACATAAGGCCTATATCACTATCTGGACTTGTGTTTAATTACGAGCTGGCTGCTCGTTGTGATGAGCACCAATTCGACCTTGCTTAATCACAGCATAATCTTGTCTGTCTGTTTGAACGTGTGTGTTTCAGCTGGGTACCCAGGTATTAAGAAACTGCAGTTAAATAGAGAAGTGTTGGAATGTTTGCAGAACTGTGTGGGGATCTGCTACTGTGAGTAGTGAGAGGCGTCACAGTACAGTAGGCTTCACAAGGTAATTGTTTGTGGGTGCTTGGGGTCACCAAGCTACAGGCATCTCTGCAGCGAGGCCAGACAACCTGACATTGCTGAGGATAGTACTGCATTTATTGAAATTGTTTGTTTTGCTATTACTGCTAAAATAATTGCCAGTGATATTGCTTAACCCTCATTCCCTTTCAGGAATACAAAGTCCAAGCTCCTTCTACCAACCAAATTCCTAACTGTAACGTTTCATGTTTCATCCAGTAAGTAAAATGTTTAATGGGCCTTGAATACAACCCCCGCCTCACTGCAACACAGAAGTGTACCTATTTTGATCTGTGAAATGTTGGAGGGTCTGATATCACATTTTCTTGTAGTTTACTGTTTCTCAGTATTTACTGAAATGTAAATGGATGGAGTTGCGTGGCGTAGGACACATTTCAGAGTCGGACAGGAAATGACTTCAGACTGACAGGCAGCTGCAGAGAGAATTGTGGGTATCACTTGTTCTCCTAGCCCAAAGGCTTCCAAGTGCTGAAGAACTGAAGCTGCTCTCACTTCTGTGTGGTTTTGAAACATTATCTAGGAGGTGGTGTGTTGGAGACTGAAACACGGGATCATGAAGTTGGAGGTAATTACTGATTGCAGGGATTACTGTGTCAGAATGTGTTTAAAAAGGCAAGGCAGAAACTGGGCAACAGGATCAGTTTGCAATGCTTTTCAAATCCAATAATTGCACGTGTGCAGAAAACAGACAGTGTTTTTGCAAGGCTTGCTGACAAACTGCTCTCTTTATTTTGTTTTCACCTTCTCTGCCCGGTGTATTCCAGCTGCATTTGTCATTACCCTCAGTCTGCCACCAGTGGTAACCTATAGACAGCAAACAGGGGAGCTGCAGAGGGACTTCATTTTCTCTGGACATGGTACCCATTGTTCTCCTGAATATAAACAGTCCCTAATGATTCTGAACAGTGCAGTTTCGAATTGTCAGGAGGTGGTGTTACAGACTGGTTGAGGATCATGAAGTTTTAGATGAGGAAAAAAAAAATATGTTAACTTGTACTGAAAACAAAGGCAACTGGCAGAATCTGTGCAAAGTAGGGTTAGTTTAATGCTTAAAATACTTTAATTTGCACACACACGCAGTCAGTGATGTTTCTAGTTTTTTTTTGCCAAACATTATCTTTTCTACATTCTTTGGCCTGAGAATTCTGGTTGCATTTGCTAGCCTCACTAGTCCCACTTGCAAGACATAACCTTACTTTTGCCATGGGCATTAACCCCCCCCACACACACACAAACACTTAGCCTCCTTCTGATGGACACTGCATTTGCTGACCTGGGTACAGACTACCTTTCATCACTATGTACTGCACGTTCCATTATTGTCATTGCACTCTTCCATTTAGAACTGAGTCTGTCAGGCCTCCCACAAGGCAGTATAGTGAAGTGGTTTAAGGCTCTGAGCTGCAAACATGGAGACCTGGGTCTGAATCCCACAACCCCCACTTGAATACTGTGTGACCCTGAGCAGGTCACTTAACTTCCTTGTGCTCCCAGGTCACACCTGTAAAAAAAGCTTTCAGCTTAGTGTGTCTCTCCTGGTTAAAAAAAATATATATATATTTTGTACCTGCTTTTGTTATCTGTATTTCCATGTAGTGTCCATTCCATCCTGGTAGCAATAAGCCTAGAGAGAACCGATGCTGCTGTGGGCAACAGAGGCACACCCTATCCAGATGAACAGGTAAGGGTCTCTCCTGTGACATGAAAGCCCTTCTGCTCCCACCAAAACACCAGTTGTTGCTACCTCCTGAAGACACAGCCATAGCCCATTTTGAGGTTTCCCAAAAAGTGGTGGATTTATTATTTTTTTTTTTTATTGCAGTTTAGGATTAATACCTTTGAGTCCTGGGAGTTGTTTACAAAGGTTCCAGGTCATACACAAAACAAATAGTCAAACATACAGGTTGCAGAGATTACAAAAAAAGTTAGACAAAGCATATTGGTTGCATACATTTGAGCGATATGAGTTGGAATACATTGAAGAGCAGTTTGTTTCAGTCAGGTTACAAATAAAATAGGAGGAACAGGGTTTCAAGGGTATAAAGCATTTCAGTAAGGGAACATTCAGGATAGAGCTCAAACAAAGGAAACAGCTTCAGAGGAAGTGCTTTAGTCTGTCAATTTAGGGTCATTGGGCCACTGGCAGTACTGGCCATGCAGATGGGGACTAGCTATACAGAGTGGGAGTGGGTGGGGGAGCAGCCTAAGGACGGCGTTGTCGTTTTGTGGGAGGGTGAGTGATGGATGTTCTGGTGGCTGCTAGAAAACCATCCACCAGAACTACTTACTCCATGAAGTGGAAGCAGCTTGCTTTATAGACTGTTTCTCACCACCTGGATCCATTCACCTGTCCAGTTAATCAGGTTCTGAGTCCTGCTGTCCTTGCTGGATCCAGGCCTGCAGTATTCCTCAATCAAGGTGCACCTGGCTGCCAGATCAACTTTCCATGTGCCTATAGATGGCCATACGGTGGCTCTGCTGGAGGCAGCCTGTATTTTCTGTGGGGTATTCTACATCCAAAACCTTCTATTTGCAATCCAGTCTTGGCTTGGGACCTCAGTTTTATTTTGGAAAAGTTCATACTGGCTCCTTTGAGCCATCCACAACTTATGGCTTATGCCATAAGGTTAGAGTACTCTGCACCATGGGATTCAATGGATTGTCGAAAAACTGGTGCAGAGCTCTGAGTTTTCACTTCACTGGGGACTGGGGGTCCTCATGGAGGGATGCAGGCCTATACTGGCACGTTGGTCTGCATCTGTCCAGTAGAGGAACCAGGATCCTAGGTGAAAGTTTTAAATGCTTCATTGGTAAGCATTTAAATTAACCAAGGGGGGAGGCACCGAAAAGGAGCAGGGAAATCCCACCCCCTCCACAAAACAGGGTAGTTAGCTAGCTAAACACCAAGGTAGAGAAGTTGATGGGGAGCAGGATAGAGATAAATGGATAAAAAGGCACAGGCAGTAAGGACAGGGATGGGTCTAAAAGGGCAAGGCCATCACAAAATGGAGGATGATGAGTACCAATGCCCATAGTCTGGGTAACAAGCTCCTGAACTAGTGTACTTCATGGAAGAGGACACCTGGATATTGTGGCAGTCACAGAAAACATGGTACACAGAGAACCATGACTGGGATGTCAGCTTACCAGGGTATACAATCTACAGGTGTGGCAGAGAGGGTAAAAGAGTAAGAGTAGCTCTCAACCTAAGGGAAGGGATCATAGCAGCAGAACTAAAGGGTAAACGGGGGAAAGGGGGCCCTGTGGGTCACCCTGGAGACAGAAACTGGCACTGTAATCCACATGGGGGTTGTATACTGACCCCCATCTTGGAGGAAGGAAATGGACAAGGAAATGATGGAAGCATTCTTAGAGTGGCAGAAAAAGGGGAGACGTTGTCTATGGGGCACCTGAATATGCCAGATGTTAACTGCAGCACCTTTGCTGCAACCACATCCAAGTGTGGAGTCATTCCCGATGCCCTACAGGAGGGATGCCTCAGACAGCTAGTGTTGGAACCCATTCAGGAGGGAGCAATCTTAGAACTGGTACTCTCAAATGTGTACAGAGATTTCTCAGATTTAGAAGTGGGTAGCCATCTGGGAACAAACAATGTTGTTCACGATAAACACAGCTGTAGAGTTAAGCCATACAAAAGCAAGGGTACTGGTCATTAGGAGGGCTGACTTTGGCAAAATGGGAGAGTGCCTCAGAAATGCACTAGCAAATGGGCAGGAAGGAGAGTTGGCGAAACAATGGGGAAAAATCAAAACTGCCATTACAGAGGCAACATGCCTTTGTCCGAAGGAAAAAAGCAATGGAAAAAAAACCACTATGGTTCTCAAATGAGGTGGCTGGGAAGGTTAGATAGAAACACATAGTATTCAGCAAGTATAAGGAAAAACAGAAGCAGCAGGACAGAGAACCTTACTAATTAAAGCAGAAGAAAGTGCAGGCAAACCTGACACATGCAAACATACCATGCACATGTGGGGATGCGCCCCCGACACACACAGGATGAAAGTGTGCAGGCATCCCACACACAAACATACCATGCACATGTGAGGATGCCACCCCTCAGACATACACAGGATGGAAGTGTGTGCAGGCATCCCCACATGCAAGCAAGCAAATATTTATTTATGAAATGCTATTCCAATACATCATAGAGTTTTACAAAAATCACAGATCATAAAAACATTCAATTTAATAAGTCAAACGTTAAAAACATATATAAGCAGCAGGACTAGGTATCACAAAATGCCGGTTCAAATAAATACGTTTTTAAGGCAGACCTAAAGGCCTTAACAGAGGAGCAATCCCTAACCCAGTGAGGTAGAGAATTCCACAGGGTCAGAGCTACAAAGGCAAATGATCTTGCACCTGAAGTTGTTAAATATACCATGCACATGTGAGGATGCCACCCAACCCCACACACAGCATTGATATCTGGGCAGACATTGCCACACTCCAAACATACCATGCACATTTGAGGATGCCACCCCCCCACCGCAAACACACACAAGATGGAAGTGTGCAGGCATCCCCACACTGCAAGCATACCATACACTTGTGAGGATACCCTCCAGAACTGTGTGCAGTACTCCAGATGGGGTCTCACCAACTGTCTGTACAGAGGAATGACAACTTCCTGTTTTCTACTGGTGATGCCTCTTCCTGTACATCCAAGTATCTCACTAGCCCTCCTTACTGCCTTCTCACATTGCTTACCTACCTTAAGGTAGTCTGATAAGACTACCCCCCAGATCCCTTTCCATTTTTGTTGTTGTTAGCACCCCCCCATTGTGTACTCTTCCCTTGGGTTTTTATTTCCCAGGTGCATTACTTTGCACTTTTTTTGCATTGAATCTAAGCTGCCATATTTTTGACCATTCCTCCAATCTTGCCAAGTTCCTTCTCATCCTTTGTACCCCTTCTTGTGCATCAACCCTGTTGCAAATCTTTGTGTCTTTTGCAAAGGCATATTTTCCTTCAGACCCTCTGCAATGTCACCTATAAAGACATTAAGAGAACCGATCACAATACTGAACCCTGTGGTACCCCTCAGTTACCCCTTTTCTTCAGAGTGTACTCCATTTACTATTACCCTCTGGGTCCTGTTGTCTAGCCAGCTTGTTACCCAGGTTACCATCCTGGGACCCACCCCTAGGCTGGCTAACTTGTTTGTTAATCTTTTGTATGGGACTGTGTCAAGTGCCTTGCTAAAGTCTAGGTAGGCCATATCCACAGCCCCTCCCTGGTCTATTACTTTGGTTACCCAGTCAAAGAACCGTATTAGATTAATCTGATAAGACCTTCCTGCTGTGAATCCATGCTGTTTTGGGACCTGTGCCCAACTGGCCTGTAGGTACTTAATTCTTTCTTTCAGAAGTGATTCCATAATTTTTGCCACCACTGAGGTCAAGCTAACAGGTCTGTAGTTTCCTGACTCTGTCTTGCTCCTACGTTTGTGAAGAGGAATCACATCTGCCCCTCCTCCAGTCCTCTGGTACCACACCATCCTCCCATGATTTGTTAAAAAGTGTATTCAGTGGTGTCACTAGTTCTCCCTTTAGTTCTTTTTGAATTCTGGGGTGAATCCCATCAGGCCCCATAGCTTTGATCACTTTGAGTTTTAGGAGTTCCTTCATGACCCTTTCTCCTGTGAATCGACTGATATCGACCCCACTGTCTAGAGTGCTTTTATTGTTTCGTTTGGGTACCCCCCCCTTCTTCTTGTATGAATAATGAGCAAAGTATTCATTCAATATCTGTGCCTTTTCTCAGTCACCCTCTGCCAACCCCCCTCACGTTTTTTAAGCCTCATTATCTCTCCCTTGTTCTTCCTTTTTATCCTTGATATACCTTTAAAAGGTTTTATCCCCCTTCTTAACCGAGTTGGCTGTCTTTTCCTCCGTTTGGGCCTTCGCTATTCTGACTGCCTTCCCTGTTTCCTTCTGCTTTAACTGATACAGTTCTCTGTCCTGCTGATTCGGTGATTCCTTGTACTTCCTGAATGCTATCTCTTTTTTCCTAACCTTTTCTGCCACCTCCTTTAAAACCCATAGTGGATTTTTACTTTGTTTTGTTTTGTTTATTTGCTTCATGCAAAGGCTCATTGCCTCTGTGATGGCAGTTTTTATTATTCCCCATTGTTCTTCCACCCCTTCTTCCTGCCCATTTACTAGTGCATTCCTTAGGCACTCACGCAACTTGACAGAGTCAGCCCTTTGCCTTTGTATGGCTTGACTCTGTTGCTGTGTTTATTGTGAACCATACTATTCGGTGGTCACTATTTCCCAGATGGCTACCCACTTCTACATCAGTGATCTTCTCTTTGTCTCCATTTCAGAGTACCCGGTCTAAGATTGCTCCCTCCTGAGTGGGTTCCAATACTAGTGGTCTAGGGCATGCCCCCCCTGCAGGGCATTGAGAATGAGCCCGCTCTTGGATGTGGCTGCAGTAAATGCGCTCCAGTTAACGTCTGGCATATTTAGGTCTTCCATGAACAATATCTTCCCTTTTTCTGCCATTCTAGGTATACCTTCTATCATTTCCTTGTCCATTTCCTCCCCTGAGATGGGGGTCTGTATACAACCCCTGTTTAGATTGCAATGCCATTACCTGTATCCAGGTTGATCCACAGTGTCTCCTCTCCTCCACGTGTACCCCTTAGTTCTGTTGCTTTGATTCTTTCCCCTATGTAGAGAGCTACTCCACCTCCTCTTTTATCGTCCCTGTCCCTCCTGTAGAGTGTGTATCCTGGTATGTTTACATCCCAGTCATGGTTCTGTGTGTACCATGTTTCTATGACTGCCATAATGTCCAGATATTCCTTTTCCATTAAGCCCACTAGTTCTGGAAGCTTGTTACCCAGCTTACAGGCATTGGTACTCATTACTCTCCACTTTTTGATGGCTTTACCATCTGTAGCCCCATCCCTGCCCTTACTGCCTTTGCCCTCTCCATTTCCCCAGTCTTGCTTCCTATTGACCGTTCTACCTTGGTATTAACCTGCTAACTCTACCCTGTTTTGTGGGAGGCTTTGAATTTCCTGCTTCATATCTGTGCCTCCCCCCAGGCTAGTTTAGAAGCCTTTGAACTGATCACCCAGATGACTGATTCCCTTCCCAGACGGATGCAGCCCATCATGCCAGTATAGGTGGGTATCCCTCCAGGTGGAACCCCAGTCCCCAATGAAGCCAAATCCCTGTTCTCTGCACCAGTTTTCAAACAATTCATTGAATCACGTAGTGCAGAGTACCCTTATCTCACCCATACCATTGACAGGCAGCAGCCCTGAGAAGGATACTGTGTATGCTACTTGTCTAAGGCCCCTCCCCAACTCCACAAACTCTTCCTGCACTGCTCTAATCCCCTGCCCAGCCAAGTCATTTGTTCCTAGGTGGACAAGACATCTAGCTCCGTCTCTCATACAGCTGCTCTTGTGATCTGAGGATTTGCTTCTTGTCCCCACACACACACACACACACACACACACACACAGAATGGAAGCACATGCAAGCATCCCCACATATGCAAACATACCATACACGTGAGGATCCCCCCACACACACAGGATGGAAGTGTGTGCAGGCATCCCCACACATGCAAACATACCCTGCACATGTGAGGGTACCACCCCCCACACACACACAGGGTGGAAGTGTATGCAGCCATCCCTATACATGCAAACATACCATGCACATGTGAGGATACCACCCCCCCCACACACACACACACAGGAGGGAAGTGTGTGCAAACTTCCCCACACATGCAAACTTACCATATAGATATGCGGATGCCCCCACACACACATGCATGTACAGGAAGAAAGAGTGTGCAGGCATCCCACATATACAAACATACCATGCACATGTAAGGATACCACCATAGAAACATAGAATTTGACGGCAGATAAGGACCGCTTGGCCCACCCAGTCTGCCCATTTTCCTACCTAACAGATAAGCTGCAAATCCTAGTTAACCAACAGCTTACTTCCTCCTACCCCCACTAGGACTGCCTTATGCCTGTCCCATGCATTCTTGAAGTCCCCCACTGTTCTTGACTCCCCAGCCTCCTCAGGGAGGCTGTTCCATGCATCCACAACCCTCTCAGTGAAAAATTACTTCCTCACATTACCTCTGAGCTGTCCCCCCTCTATCTTCAAATTGTGCCCCCTTGTTCTTGCACATATCTTTTCCTGGAAGATGCTACCCTCTTGGACTTTGTTAATTCCCTTGAGGTACTTGAAAGTTTCTATCATGTCCCCTCTCTCCCTCCTTTCCTCTAGGGTATACATATTAAGCTCCTTTAGTCTTTCTTCGTATGTCTTCTGGTGCAGACCCTGCACCATTTTGGTTGCCCTCCTCTGGACAGCTTCTACTCTGTCTATGTCTTTGCGGAGATGGGGTCTCCAGAACTGCTCACAGTACTCCAGATGGGGTCTCACCAACTGTCTGTACAGAGGGATAACAACTTCCTGTTTTCTACTATTGATGCCTCTACCTATGCATCCCAGTATCCCCCTGCCTTCCTTACTGCCTTCTCACATTGCTTGCCCACCTTTAGGTCATCTGATATATACCAGGTCCCTTTCCATTTTACTGTTGTCAGTATCTCACCCCCATTGTGTACACTTCCCTGGGTTTTGTTTCCCATGTGCATTACCTTGCACTTCTTTGCATTGAATCTGAGCTGCCATACATTTGACCATTCCTCCAACCTTGCCAAGTCCTTCTCATCCTTACCACTCCATCTTGTGTATCAACCTGTTGCAGATCTTGTCTCATCTGCAATGAGACATACTTTTCCTTTCAGTTCCTCTGCAATGTCACTTATAAAGACATTAAAAAGGACCGGTCCCAGTACTGAACCCTGCAGTACCCCACTAGTAACCCTCCTTTCTTCACTGTGTATTCCATTTACTACTACCCTTTGCGTCCTGTTGTCTAGCCAGTTTTTTATCCAGGCTACCACCTTGGAACTCACTCCAAGGCTGGCTATCTTGTGAATTAATCTTTTGTGTGGGACTGTATTAAATGCCTTGCTAGAATCTAGGTAGGCCATGTCCACAGCCCCTCCCTGGTCTACTACTTTGGTCACTGAGTCAAAGAAATCTATTAGATTCGTCTGACACGACCTTCCCATCATGAATCCATGCTGCCTTGGATCCTGTGCCCCACTGGCCTCTAGGTACTCGACAGTTCTTTCCTTCAGAAATGATTCCATCATTTCCCTACCACTGAGGTCAAACTAACTGGTCTATAGTTTCCTGCCTCTGTCCTGCTCCCACTTTTGTGAAGAGGAATCACATCTGCCTCCTCCAGTCCTCGGTACCACCCCATCCTCCCATGATTTGTTAAAGAGGTAGTCAAGCGGTGTCACCAGTTCTACCCTTAGTTCTTTTAGAATTCTTGGATGAATCCCATCAGGCCCCATTGCTTTGTCCACCTTCAATTTTATCAGTTTTTCAGAACCCTTTCTTCTGTAAATGGACTAGTATTGACCCCGTCTTGGTGTTTCTCTTGTTTGGTTTAGGTAACTCCCCCTCCTCTTCCTTTGTGAATACTGAGCAGAAATATTCGTTCAGCATCCCTGCTTTTTCACTGTCACCCTCTACCCACATTCCCTCCCCTTTATTAAACTTCAGTATCCCTCCTTTGGTCTTTCTTCGCTCCCTAATGTACCTATAAAAGGTCTTATCCCCCTTCTTAACAGAATTGGCTATCCTTTCCTCGGTTTGGGCCTTTGCTATTCTGACTGCCTTCCCAGCCTCTTTCTGCTTTAACTGATAAAGTTCTCTGTTCTGCTCCTTCTGTGTTTCCTTATATTTTCTGAATGCTCTCCTTTTCTCCTTAACCTTCCCTGCCACCTCTTTTGAGAACCATAGCGTTTTTTTTCCTTCGTTGTGTTTTATTAATTTGCTTTACACAAAGGCTTGTTGCCTCTGCGATGGCTGTTTGATCACTCCCATTGTTCCTCCACCTCCTTCTTACCTGTTTGCTAGTGCTTTCTGAGGCACCTCTCATTTTCCCAAAGTCGGCCCTCCTAAAGTCCAGTACTCTTGCTTTTGTATGGCTTGATTGTATGGCTGTGTTTATCATGAACCACACTGTTTGGTGGTCGCTTGTTCCCAGATGGCTACCCACTTCTAAATCTGAGATTCTTTCTCCATCCCATTTGAGAGTACCAGGTCTAAGATTGCTCCTCGAGTGGGTTCCAATACTAGCTGTCTGAGGCATGCCCCTGTGGGCATCAAGAATGACCCTGCTCTTGGATGTGCCTACACAAAGGTGCTCAGTTAACATCTGGCATATTTAGGTCCCCATCAACAATATCTCCTTTTTCTGCCATTCTAAGAAAGCCTTCTGTCATTTCCTTGTCCATTCCTCCCCTGAGATGGGGGTCTGTATACAACCCCCATACGGATTGTGGTGCCATTTCCTGTCTCCAGGGTGACCCAAAGTGCCTCATCTGCTCCCTGTTTACTCTTTAGTTCTTTTGCTTTGATCCCGTCCTTTACATAGAGAGCTACCCCTCCTCCTCTTTTACCCTCCCTGTCCCTCCTGTAGATTGTGTATCCTGGTATGTTGACATCCCAGTCATGGTTCTCTGTGTACCATGTTTCTGTGACTGCCACAATATCCAAGCAACCCTCTTCCATCAAGGCCACTAGTTCAGGGAGCTTGTTACACAGACTACGGGCATTGGTACTCATCACCCTCCACTATTTGATAGCCTTACCCCTTTTAGCCCCATTTTGTCCTTACTGCCTTTGCCTTTTTTTGCATGTAAATCTGTTCTGCTCCCTAATAACTTCTGTACCTTGGTGTTTACCTCACTAATCACCATGTTTTGTGGGGGAAGGCTCGGATTTCCCTGCTCCTTTTCAGTGCCTCCCCCCTTGGCTAGTTTAAATGCTTGCCAATGAAGCATTTAAACCTCTCACCTAGGATCCTGGTCCCCCGGACAGATGCAGACCATCGCACCAGTATAGGTCTGCATCCCTCCAGGTGGCTCCCCAGTCCCCAATGAAGCCAAAACTCTGAGCTCCACACCAGTTTTTCAACCACTCATTGAATTCCCTGGTGAGAAGTGCCCTAGCATCTCTCTTGCCATGGACAGGCAGCACCTCCGAGAAGATTACCGTATGCGCTACTTGTCTAAGGCCCCTTCCCAACTCTATAAACTCCTCTTGCACTGCTCTGATCCCATTCCTTGCCAGATCATTTGTCCCTAGGTGGACAATGACATCCAGCTCCCTCCCTCGTGCAGCTCCTCCCACGACCCTGAGGATTCGCTTCCTGTCTCTCCAAGCCGTGGTGCCAGGAAGGCTCCTTACCTCCCTCTCCCCTTCCTCCCCCAATTCTACCCCCTAATTATTGAGTCCCCCACCATGAGTTGTTTCCTTCCCCTGTAGGGTCCCATGCCACACTCCTGTGGGTCTCCTTTGTGAAGGTTCCCAGCATCCTCCTTGGTCTCCACTGCAGGTGCCTCCATAGAGGAACCACTATCCACCAGAAGAATGAATGAATTGTGGAGAGGTACAGCTAGAGGGATGCAACTCTGTTTCACCACCCTCTCCCTCCTTGAGCCCACCCTGGTCCAGCCTCTCCTCTTTCTTGGCAACCTCTGAGGTAGTGGCATTGGCCCTGGTGGTCCCTGGGTGGGGAGGAGGTTTCACGAATCCTAGCCAGGTCAGCCTGGAGACGGGCAACCTCCTCTCTCAGACCAGAGAGGTGCCTGCAAATAGGGCAGCATCGCAGCCTCCAGAATGTCTCCCGGAACACTGCCGCCCCACAGCTATTGCACTGCACCACTCCTATTATGTCTTATTTTGTGTCCTCTCTACTGTTTCTCTGGATGCTTACTCTCCTCTCCTTACAACTCTGACCCTTCCTGTTCTGGGACAGCAACTTCCTACCTTCTTCAGTAGCCTCCTCCTTCCTTGCTCATATCAGACCACCAGCAGCTAGGGGGGGAGAGTGAGCTACTTTTTTTTTTTACTTTAGGGTTGACAGAACCATTGTTTCTCTATGATCCTTTCCTTCCTACTGCCAAACAGGAAGTTCCTGTTGACAGTCAAATCCAGTGGCTATAAAAGTAGAACTGGCTTTGGGTGGGATGGCAATTAATAAGAAAAATGGCTAGCAACAGGAAGTTGTAATTTGACTCACCTGCTTTTCTAGTGTCTAAACCACACACCCCAGGTAAGCTCTCTTTCCTCCTACTGGTTTAGCAAAGTTACCTGATACAGTACCTTTCCCTGCACAGAACACACACTGCCTTTCTTTCTTTTTTTAACCCTAAATAAGACCCCTTTTACTTCTAATAAAGTTATCTGTCTACTTAATCTTACCAGACACTGACTCCTGCTGAGATATAAGTTTTAAATTAAGAAGAAAATGTAGCTTCTTTTAGTTAGCTGCTTTCTGCTCTACAAGCAAGGCTAGCAACAGCTAGCACATACTCACACACAGGACGGAAGTGTATGCAGGCATCCCCACCCATTCAAACATACCATGCACATGTGAGGATGCCAACTGCTCCCCTGCACACCCATACAGGATTGAAGTATGTGCAGATATCCCCAAACATACCATCCACATGTGAGGATGCCATCTACACACACACACACGATGAAAGTATGTGCAGGCATCACCCACACATGCAAGCAAGCAAATATTTATTTATGAAATGCTATTCCAATAGATCATAGTGGTTTACAAAAGTTACTGATCATAACAATATTCAAGTTAGTAAGTTAAACATTAAAAACATATATATAAACAGCAGGACTTGGGTATCACGAAATGCCAATTCAAATCAATACATTTTCAAGGCAGACCTAAAGGCCTCAATGGATGGGCACTTCCTAACCCCGTGAGGTGAGAAATTCCACAGGGTCAGAGCTGCAAAGGCAAATGATTTCACACCTGAAGTTGTTAAACATACCATGCACGTGTGAGGATGTCACCCCCACACACAAGATTGCAGTATGCGCTGGCATCCCAATGCATATAAACATACCATGCACACGTGAGGATGACACACACAGACCACACACACACACACACACACACACACAAGATAGTATGCGTAGGCATCCCCACGCATACAAACATACCATGCACATGTGAGGATGCCACACACACACACACACACACACACAGGATGGAGGGTGTGCATGCATCCATCATCTACACATGTGAGGATGCCACACACACACACACACACACACACACAGGATGGAGGGTGTGCGTGCATCTCTACACATGCAATCATACCATGCACATGTGAGGATGCCACACACACACACACACACAAGGATGGAAGGGTGTTCAGGCAGTCCCCACTTGCAAACATACCATGCACATGTGAGGATCCCCCATCCCCCCACACAAGATGGAAGTCTGTGCAGGCATCCTAACACATACAAACATACCATGCACTTGTGAGGATCCCCACCCCCCCACACACAGGATGGAAGTGTGTGCAGGCATCCCGACGCATACAAACATACAATGCACATCTGAGTATGCCACCTCCATCCCCACACACAGGATGGAAGTGTGTGCAGACATTCACACACTGCATAAATACCATGCACATTTAAGGTCCCCACCAACACACACAAACTCAAACAGGGTGGAAGCATGTGCAGGCATCCCCACACTGCAAATATAGTATGCACTTATGAGAATGCTCCCCCACTTACACACACACGTGCGCGCGCGATAGAAGTATGTGCAGGCATCTCCACACATATGAGGATGCCATCCCCCCCCCACACACAGGATAGAAGTTTGTGAAGACATCCACACACATGCAAACACATAATGCACATGTGATGATGCCACTACCCCACATACACACACGCGCACACACACACAGGATGGAAGTGTGTGCAGGCATCCCCATACATGCAAACATACCATGCACAAGTAAGGATACCCCCCACACACAGGATAGAGGAGTGTGCAGGCATCCCCACACATGCAAACATACCATGCACATGTGAGGATACCTCCCACACAGACACAGAATATAAGTGAGTGCAGGCATCTCCACACATTCAAACATAACATGCATATGTGAAGATGCCCTTACACACACACGAGATAGAAGTATGTGCGGGCATCTCCACACATGCAAGCATACTATGTACATGTGAGGATGCCATCCCCCCATACACAGGATGGAAGTTTGTGAAGACATCCACACACATGCAAACACACAATGCACATGTGAGGATGCCACTACCCCACATAACACACACACACACACACACACACACACACACACAGGATAGAGGAGTGTGCAGGCATCCCCACACATACAAACATACCATGCACATGTGAGTACACCCCCCACACAGGATGGAAGTGTGTGCAGGCATCCCCATACAAGCAAATGTACCATGCACATGTGAGGATGCCACCACCCCACACACACACACACACACACACACACATACACGGGAAGTGTGTGCAAGCATCCCCACACATGCAAACATACCATGCGTATGTGAGGATGCCACCCACACACACGCGTGCACACAAAGGACAGGAGGGTCTGCAGGCTTCTCCATACATGCAAAAATACCATGCACGTGTGAGGATGCTACCCCCATCACACACAGAATGGCAGTTTATTCAGGCATCCCCACACATACAAACATGCCATGCATGTGAGGGACACTCCCTGCACGTGCATGCGCACACTCATGATGGAAGTGTGTTCTTGCTGTCCCACACATGCAAACATACCATGCACATGTGAGGATTTCCCCCCACACACAAAGGATGGAAGTGTGTGCAGGCATCCCCACACATGCAAACATACCATGCAAATGTGAGGCACCCCCACACATACAGGATGTAAGTGTGTGCAGGCATCTCGACACATGCAAACATATGATGCACATGTGAGAATGCCACCTCCTACACACACAGGATGGAAGTCTGTAAAAGCATCCGCACATGTGCAAACATACCATACACATGTAAGGCTACACACACACACACACACACAGGATGGAAGTGTGTGCAGGTGTCTCCACACATGCAAACATAACTTGCACATGTGAGGATGCCCCCCCCACACACAGGATGGAAGTGTGTGCAGGCATCCCCACACATGCAAACATACCATGCACATGTGAGGATACCCCCCACACACCAGATGGAAGTGTGTGCAGGAATCCCCATACATGCAAACCTACTATGCACATGTGAGGATGCCACCCAGCCTCCCCTCACACAGGATGGAAGTGTGTGCAAGCATCCACACACATGCAAACATACCATGCACATATGAGGATTCCCCCTCCACACGCGCGTGTGCACACACAGGATGGAAGGGTCTGCAGGCTTCTCCACACATGCAAAAAAATACCATGCACATGTGAGGATACTACCCCCAACACACACAGAATGGAAGTTTGTTCAGGTATCCCCACACATGCAAACATAACATGCATATGAGGACACCCCTAAACACACACACATATGATGGAAGTGTGTTCAAGCTCTCCCACACATGCAAACATACCATGCACATGTGAGGATTCCCCCCTCCCCACACACACAGGATGGAGGCATGTGGATCATCTCCACACATACAAACTTCCAATGTAAAATGTGGGATCCCCCCACATACATGGAATGTAAGTGTGTGCAGGCATCCCCATACATACAAGCATGCCATGCACATGTGAAGATACTCCACTTACACACACACACACACACACACACACACACAATAGAAGTGTGTGCTGGCATCCCCACACATGCAAACATACTATGCACATGTGAGGATCCCCCCACACCCAGGATGGAAGTGTGTGCAGGCGTGACCCACACGTGCAAGCAAGCAAATATTTATGAAATGCTGTTCCAGTAGATCATAGCAGTTTACAGCAAGCAAGTGTCAATGCCGAATGTTTGCTTGCTGGCATTAGCAGCGGAAATGCAGGAGTTAGACAGATGCAGTATAGGAATGTCAGTGATGTGTTGAACTGACGCCAACTCCACCCCCACCCTGCAGAGATGGACAGGCATTGGGGTGTGCCTTTGGGTCGTCACCCATAACGGTCACAACATTTCACCTCACCCTACCCTGCAGACACTGACAACTGTCAAGGTGTGCCTTGGGGTGTTCGGGCTTTACACTCACCTTATTCCATAAGGAAATATGCCAAAATAGGTGCAGTATAGGAGAATGGTGTGAACGCTGGGGCCAAAGAGTCCAAGGTGCACCTCGATGCCTGTCACTGGCTGCAGTGTGGGGGTGGAATGGCGTGAGCACTACTGCTGACAATCCCAAGTCACACCCCTGATGTTGTACTGTATACTTCTGGCTCAACTCTATCTGAAGTTAGCGACGTGTTACAAGCTGACTTTGCTCAGCTCGAAAATAATCCAATAAAGCCAAGCTTCTCCTAAATGCCAAGAAGACTAAGGAAATGATCTTCTCTCATAGTAACTCCTCTGGCACCCCCCCCTCCGCACTGCCGAAAGACACTATTGTCACCTCTTTAGGAGAACCCCTAGAAGTCATTCCCAAATTTGAATATCTTGGCATTTGGATAGATAACAAGATCTCTTTTCATGACCATATTGAGGACTTATCCAGGAGCCTGAAAGCCAGGCTTGGATTCTTTTTTAGAAACAGGTCTCTCTTCCCTCTTGGGACTCGAACCAGGCTTGTCCAGGCCACATTTCTTCCCTTACTGGATTAAGGAGATTTAATTTACACCTCCTCTGCAATTTCAAGCCTAAACAAGCTGGACGTCCTCTACCACCGTGCTCTCCAGTTTATCACCAGCTCCCCATACCGCACTCACCATTGTGATCTGTACGCAGCTATTGGATGGACATCACTCACCACTAGACGCCTGCTCCATGCTGGTATCTGGACCCTTAAGATACTCCTGCACAAACTCCCAAGCTACCTAACGTCTCTCATCTGCATTTCCCTCAGTGCATACTCCCTCAGGAAATCAGACTTCATCCTGCTTGTCGTAGCCAGGACTCGTACCACCTTTGGACAACAAGCTATTTCGTATGTTCTTCCTACTATTTGGAACCAACTCCAATCCGTACTGAAACTAACTAGCATTGTCTCTGTTAATCTCTACAAAGCATTAGCTGCATCAAAAAAAGATATTTGTAGCTGCTATTAAGCCATTCCCCTAACCCCATGTCTGTCCCATTCTTTTCGACTCCCCTGGTCCTAGACCAAGTCAGGACTGAAATTGCCTGGCCTGCAAAAGGTATATTTTGGCTAAATTATATGATTTCTCTACCTGCTCCTACTGTCGTCTTCCACCTGACCTCCTACCCACGTCTTATTCCCCCCACTCTTCCTAATCCCCACACATCCCTGCTTTCCACTAATCTTCAACCCTGCCTTCCTAACTATCCTCTCTCTCGTCATTGCACGCGAACCCTACTTATTGCCTAATACCAGAGTTATGCTACGTACCCTTCGTTGTATAGCTTGAACTCAAGGAATCAAATTCTCCTTAACAGTACATTACTTTACAATGTTGTTGCTTTCTGTGAAATGCCTTTCGTGGACTTTGTCTGCACTTGTGTGTACTTATAATCTATGATTCCTGTTATGTAATGTCTCCATGTCTGTGTAAATGCTTCAGGACCTCCTTGTGAATGAGCTTGCTCAATGGAGTTTTCCTGCAATAAACTTGAACTGTCAGTCCCTAAAGGGTAGGGCAGATGCCTTTCAGACCCTACAGGGTAAGGTGTTATGGTTGGAAATCCTAAAGCCCTGGGTGTTTCTTGGTATTTGCGCTCTTAAGTTTTCAACATGGGCTTTTTGTGGCCCCACTGCATGAACGGTGACACTATCAGTTTGTTAGCTGAAAGGTGATTTTGCACAGTGACTGCGCATTTGGTGCCACAGGTGCGAAAACATGACATGAAAAATGACACTGTACTGTTCTTGAGGAGGTGTTAAAAAAAAAAAGGTAATGTTGAAAATCTGGAGTGAAAATATAAAAAAAACTGGTGAAGTCACGAGTGTGCATAGAAACTGCGCAACACCCCCCCGTAATGCAATTATTTGGGGGTGGGGGGGGTTTGCACTAGATTTTCAATATTGGCATTTTGGGACCTCTGCTCATGAACAGTGTTACTGATTTTCTTAGTCTGTCCTGAATACTGATTTCCCACAGCGACTGCGCTAATCTGTGACAGAAGTGCGAAAACACATTTCAGCCAGGATGTGAAAAATGACAGCTGTACTGTTCATAAGGATGTGGGGAAAAATGCCAATGTTGAAAATCTGGAGTGAAAATATTATAAATCTGTGAAGTTACGAGGGTGCGTAGAAACTGTGCATTGCACGCTTGTAGCAGTCATTTTATGGACTTTTGTGACCAAATTTTTAACATAGGCATTTTAGGACCTCTGCTCATGAGCAGTATCACTGTGATTTTCTTAATCTGTCCCAAACACTGATTTCACACAGTGACCATGCTATTCTGCGCCAAAGGGCGAAAACACATTTCAGCCAGGATGTGAAAAATGACAGCTGTACTGTTCATAAGGAGGTGAGAAAAATTGCCTGTGTTGAAAATCTGGAATGAAAATTTTACAGATTCATGAATTTGCGAGTGTGCGTGGAAACTGTGCAACGCACGCTTGTAACATAGTAATTTTTGGGAATTTTTCCACCAGATTTGCAAATAGGCTTTTTGAGAGCCCACCTCATGAACAGTGACACTGTCGTTTCGTTAGTCAGTCCGGAAAGGTTATTCTGTGCAGTGACCGCAAAATCACCTTTTGGGACGGAATAACCAAATGACAGTCACTGAATTCATGAGGTGGGGTCCCAAGAACCCATGTTGAAAATGTGGTGCAAAAATTTAAAAAAAATGACCGAGATATGCACCAAAGTTGAAAAACACTATTTATGCCATTATACAGCTTACCAGCATTTCTTCAGTTTGCGGTCAGCTTTGAAGAGTGCAGACGTGTTCCCGCTCCACCGAAAATCGTCGCTCCAGCCTCCAAAGGTAAGTATGGGGTGAGGGGAGTGTGGGGAGTTGGGGTACGCAGAGGATGGGAGCGGGTTGGGGGGGCAAGAGAGTCAACAAGGGACCGTTTTCTTTTGTTACAGGTTTTCTTTATTTTACAAAGACGCGTGGGACTTTGCCACTCTAAAGTGGGCTCTCAGCATGGTACCTGGAAGTTTGTTTGGGGGTGGAGCCAACAGGGATTGGGCACCCCTGTTGGCCATACAGTGTAGGGGGCATGGGATTTTGCCCGCTGGGGTGGGCTCCCAGCGTGGCACTGGGCTGAGGAGTTGGGCACCCCGTCGGACATACAGTGTGCTTGGGTGGGGAGTGTGCATGAGCTGAGGGGAGTGGGAACCCCTTAGCACACAACAAATGAGGGGCACATGACCACTACAATTAATGGTATGGCAGTGACATATGGGCAATTTGCATACTGCTGACTGGCAGGGCAGTATGCAAATTGCCTACATGTTACCACTGCTGTTTGTAGCGGTCAACTGTACGCCACTGCATCTGAACTGCTGTCATAGACAGCTAAGACATTCATTGGTGCAGTGGGACAGCGCCTGCAAAAACGCTCAGGGCATTGGAAGTGGGGTGCCACACCTATGAAATCTCATATGGTGGCACTATGTTTCTTGCACATGTGTGCAAGCAAACATAAAAATCACAGATCATAACATTCAATTTAGTAAGTCAAACATACTGGGAGGCAGTATTGTGCAGTGGTTTAAGGCTCTGAGCTGCAAATCTGGGTTTAAATCCCACAGCCCCCACTTGCATACTGTGAGACCCTGAGCAAGTCACATAACTTCCTTGTGTTCCCAGCTTGCACCTGTCAACAAGCTTTCAGCTTAGTGGGTCTCTCCTGGTTAAACAATTGGACAAAAAAACATGTATAAATAGCCTGACTAGGTATCACAAAATGCCAATTGAAATAAGTACGCTTTTAAGGCAGATGTGAAGGTCTCACTGGATGGGCACTCCCTAACCCAGTGAGGTGGAGAACTCCACAGGGTTGGAGCTGCAAAGGCAAATGATCTTGCACCTGCAGTTGTTAAACTTGCCCTGCACGTGTGAGGATGTCACCCCTTCCCCCCACACACAGAGGATGGAAGTGTGTGCAGGCATCCCCACACTGTAAGTATGCCCACCTCCTTTACACACACAAACACATTTGGGGATGCCACCCCTTCCCCACATACACAGGATGGAAGTCTGTGCAGGTATCCCCACAAACAATGCACATGACGTACCCTACACATGGAGGATGGAAGTGTGTGCAGGCACCTCATACATGCAAATATACCATGCACATGTGCAAGCGATGATATTACAGGGGTCGGGATAAGAAATATAGATTATGGTGAAAAACCATAAGTTGGCTGAAAGATGTTGTTAGAAAATATACTTGTTATTTAAACCGGAGGGCTGACTGGGAGCCTTGGCAGATGATCAGCTTGTTTTCCATGTGTATATTTTTGGCCAGCATCCCAGAAACCCTGGTGAAAGACATAAACAGAATGATCATTGGCACTGTGGTCCCTAGAGGTGAAGTGGGATACAATGGGTTGATCAATTTCTCCATTCCTGACTGCCTTGTAATGTTCTGTGAATCAGTCAGCCAGATGTCTGCCAGTTTCTCCACTGTAGATAGCTGCCAACACTGTAGTGACCCCTTGGGGTGGGTTGTTGTTACAGATCACCTGCAGCCCTCTTTGAACACTTCTGGTTCAGCCTGTACATGTACTATTATTGTGATGCTCCCACTGAGACAGAGATTGAAGAACACAGATATAAATGATCACACAACACCCAGGAGTGGCAGTCAATATATATGGTCCTTTACTGGGGTAATTTGTTCATAGCAGCTCAGATACATAGGTACAAAGTTGTCACACAGAATGTAGAGCTCAGATGCTCTGGCACTTCATCATATCTAGCATTCGTTATGGCAATACTGAGGTCTGCAGGAGTAGTTTCTTTAAGGCCCACTGACCCCAGTACACATTTGTGGACTCTCCCACCCCCGTATCTGAACCCCAGATGATTAACCAGTAAAGTAAAGGGTCTCTCTTAGATCCCCTTACTTATTGGACGACTGTTACAAATGGTTCCAATGTGAGCCTGCTCACTTGATATACAGTGTAGAGCAGAAATGGACTACCTGAAGGTCCCACAATATCCAGAATCCCCACTGATTAGTACATACACCAGGGTAGTCTCCCCCAAGATGCTTTGGTGCTTAAAAGTTATTGGACCCTTCCACCACATGGGGCACTGCAGCCAGACCTGTATAGTGAGGGTACCAGCCCTGCTGATCTGCACTACAGAATCCCGAAAATGAACAGAAGTGAGGAAGAAAATAGATGCTTCAGTTAGGATTTGAACCCAGGCCACCTGAAATACCGTTCTGATTGCACTATCAGCTATGCCACCAAGACAACTGGTAACCTGGGACTCCCAGAATCAGGTTTCTCTGTCTCTAATGCACATCCTGGTGCTGCACAGATAATTACATTTCCACTTACAAGGATGCAGTGTGCACATATATGTGTAACCCCTAGATGGCGCTATCCCAGGGGCTACTACCCCTGCCTGATTTGCCACTAACAGGTTGAGGGGCCTGGATCCGATGGCGGGTGCCTCCACCCAGAGGTCAGGGTTTGCAGTAGTTGAATTAACTTGGTCACAGCCCTCTGGGACACTGCAACCCCTTTCTTCCCACTAGTGGCCCACATTATATCAGAATTACCTTCACAGTATACACTTACCCCAGGACTGGTTCAGGCACTGGGACCCCCTGTAAAATAAGGAGATACAGTGCAACAATCACAGTACAATACTTTAACATAGAGCACCTGCCTCAGGCAGTATAACTTTGCTGAAACAAGCAGCTCTGATTTATTTGGGGATATAACAAGGACAGGGAAATCAGGTTAATTGAGCTTATCACTTTACTCATCTACCTATGGTTCTGTGCACAGGCCTATCCTACAGTTACTGTCCTGGGTACCCAAGCCCTAGTGGCTAGTCAAACTGTGGCAGCTGGTAGGGGCCCTTTCACAGAGAAAATAAAAATTAGTTAAACAGTCAGCAGTACAGTAATTCTATTTGGATTCAATGTGGCAGTTCAACGGAGGCGACCGTGAATTAGTACTCACGACCTCCAAACAAGATAGGGTCCTTAGCGTCAGCAGGGCTACTCTTGAGCTCATGAGACTCCTCACACATTTATATGACAAACTGCAACAGGCAAAAGTCCTTTAATGGCAGCAGGATTCCCTTGAGCTACATAAGCCTCCTCACACATTTATATGGTAAACAGTAACAGGCAAAAGTCCTTTAATGGCAGCAGGATTCACTGAGCTACACAAGCCTCCTCACACATTTATATGGTAAAGAAAGTACTATACCAGGCAGGCTGCTTTTCTATCCCGATTGCAATTACTGCACAATACCGGGAGAACACACAGCAGATTCAGTTTCTGACAGACCGGAGCAATTCAGCAATTTCTCCAGTCTTCTACAGGGTGAGCCTGGTTTCTACTCTTCAGATATCCTTTGATTCTCTTCACAGAGACAGTTCAGTCCTAACAAGCAATTACACAAGCTGCAGACCGGAACTCTGGGCCTTACGCGTTTCCGACTAAAACTGCACACTGAAAAAGCATAGGATCCTTCCTCTTCTGCCAGAGCTCAACTGAAACTCCAGCAGACAAAACTGGGCACTTCCTTTGAGTTCCTCCCAGTTCTTGGCTGGATTGGCTGTCACTCTGTATAGACTGCCCTGTTGGTCCAAAAGGCGCAAGTCCAAACTACATCTCCTAGAGTCACTGCCCATACAGTCCTCTTGTGGCTGGCTCAGATTCTGAGTCCAAGTTCTGATGCGTCAAGGCACCATTTTAGAGCTACCTTAACCCACACTGATTGGTCCAGTTCAGCAGTTCAAAACTAGAATGGGAACTAGACAAACACAGTTCTGACTGCAAAGAAAGCAGGTTAGACAAACTGTATTTTCATTATTACCCTAAATGATTTCTGGCAAACAGTTACATCTTTCAGATAGGTTCCTTTGCACTCTAGTGACTGCAAAAATGGAGTGAATTGGCAGCAGCTCGAGTGGTACTCAAACAGAGAAGCACACAGTCCCCCCATACAAACTAATTATGTCTGCAAGCAGACAGCTCTTAAAGAGACAGTACCAGAGGCTCTAAAAAACACTCACTGATAAATGACTGAAGCGCAAACACCATTCAGGCTTGGAGCATTCAAGCAAGCTCCTGGAAGTCTTTTGGGAACCCCCATTTGCAGGGGGGTTACACCCTTCCTGGCCTGGGAAAGCTTGATGTCCGCGTCAAGCAAGTACCCCCATAAGTTTCAACTGCAACCATATACATTTGCATTAGGCTCACACATGTAATCATCAGTCAGTATATCATTTTACGAAGAACACATTTCTGAAACATTGCAGTACGTCACTCTTTACACAGTATTACACACTCATTGTACCATAACTCAAGTTATTAACTCTTGTACATGAAACTTGAAGAGAGGTGGCCCTTCCCTATCAGTTACCTTGGGGCTGGACGGGGCAAGGGCACCATACTTAGAGGGCAACACAAGTAACTTGGAGTTAGCACTGACGCTCAGTTTGGGCAATGAGCTCGGGGACACACACTCTCCTTTATGGACAACATTGAAAGGCAAGTCCACAGGCCTCCCAAGGGAATCATAACTGAGGTGCACCACAGGATTTACAGCTCGACCAGTCTTTCTAGGGGGAACTGTTACAGTCTCTGCACTCTGAGCCTCATTTTCAGCATTGTCCTCACTTGTCAGGGGAGTCTCCATGGGGGTAGAGAGGCTAGAACTTGGGGCACTTTCAGCTCCAGGAGTTACAGTTTCTGAGTCCACAACATTTGGCTCGCATGGAGAGCTTTCGGACACTGGCAGTGGACTGTCAGGGCACTCAAAATACTCTTCTTGTTCTGGTGTATCATCAGTCTGCCCCAATCCATCATTTTCCTCCCCTGAAAGCTCAAACAGTTCAACCATGCACAATGATTCCATTTCCTCTGATCTGATGCTTTGCACTTCACTTTCTGGGAGCATTGGCTCCAGGGACGAAGCTGGGAGCTTAGACAGTCCAGAAGGCCCAGCTTCATCTCCAGTATTGACTAGGGGATTGCCCCGAAACAATTGACTCAGTTCGTAAGAAGGATAGTATTCAAAGTCACTCTCACTTTCTTCTGATATGGACTGACAGTCATGCTCAACTGGGACTTGTGGAGGGAACACTTAACTCTGCTTCTGTGGTGCAGACTTTCTTGATCTTTTCTTAGCAGCAGCTGTAGTCACTGGTCAGAGGGGCATCTTCTGGGGGCTCAGACTCAATCAAGATTTGTCAAATGGGCAGTAAATGATTTCTATGCATTGTTTTACATCTTGAATTATTCTCAGGCCTTAATTTGTACTGGGCAGATCATCTAGTTTGCCCACTACAATGTGAGGAGATGGTGCCATCTGTCAACATTCTTGTGTTTGCCATGCAGTCCCAGATTTCTTAGCAATACCGATCTCCCTCCTGGAGTTCCTGTGCTTTCACCTTTTTATCATACCTTTCTTTGTTGCCAGATTTCTTTTGGCAGCCATGGTTTGAGCCAGTTAGTACGCATGAGTTAGCTGGGCCTTTAACTTTTGCACATACTGTAAATAGTTGTCAGCTTGAACCCCATCAGGAGAGACTCCAAACACACATCTACCGGTAGTCGAGCTTCTCTTCCAAACATCAGGCGGTAGGGAGAACCCAGTGGCATCACTTTTGGTGCAGTTATAAGCATGTACCAGGGTGCTAATTTGTTGGCTCCATCTAGGCTTGTCCTTTGGGTGCAGGGTGCTGCAACTTATCTAGCAAGGAATGCGGTTGGAAAGGTTCAGGCTGTGGGTCCCCGGGGAGGTGGTGAGGAGTGGTTCTGGACTTTGCACTCCCCACAGAGAAAGCATCTCTTTGATCAGGCGACTCTCAAAGTCTCTCCCTTGATCAGAATGGATTCTTTGTGGACCCCATAGTGAACAAAAAGTTTTCTACAAGTACTTTGGCCACAGTGGATGCTTTCTGGTCTTTGGTGGGAAAGCTTGGGCATATCTCGTGAAATGGTTAGTGACCACCAGCACATTACTGATATTTCTTTGATCTGACTCCAAACTCAGAAAATCAATACAGACCAGCTCCATGGGTGCACTGGTGGTGATGTTAACAAGGGGGCAGCCCTCTGGGGCAAAGCTTTCCTCTGTAAGCAGCAACTACAAGTTCGAATGTGTTGCTCCACATCAGCCCCCATCTTAGGCCAATAGAATTTGGATCTCACCAAGTCAAGTGTTCTGTCTATACCAAGGTGCCCCATGTGGTTGTGCAAGGATCTCAATACTGAGTCTCGAAAGGCAGTGGGCAGCACTAGTTGTTGTTTGTCTACTTGTCCCCCTCTGTCTACTGTTTCTGTGTATAGCAGTTTATTGATCAGTTTCAACTTAGGACCTTCTTTGTATAACAGTGCAGTTCTCAAATCAGTGGAGCGTAATTTGGACATCTTTTCCTGCACAGGGGCTTCTAAAGCTGATTTGATCATGGGATCGGGGACTGAGCCCGCCGAATACTGTCATTGTCCAGCTGAGGCAGTGCACCAATGTCTATTGCAGAAAAGTGGCAATAAGCAGCAGGTATGCAATTCTCAGAGGGTCCCAAGCAATCCACCATGCAGTCCACTGTGTCCGTGGACATTTGTTCCTCCTGTCAAACTTCCGCAGAGTGCCGAATGTCAGGTTCTGCCAATCTGACCCAATCATTCTGGGAACAGGCCTCCGGGAGAGAGCATCAGCATCTATGTGGTTCAGACCTGCTCGGTATTCGAGAGCATAGTCATATGTAGATAATGCAGAAAGCCACCTATGGCCAGTGGCATCCAACTTAGCTGAGGTCTGCACATAGGTCAAAGGATTATTGTCAGTTTTTACTAGTATTTTAGCCCTATACAAGTACTCATGGAATTGGTCAACAATAGCCCACTTCAAAGCTAGGAAATCTAACTTATGTACAGGATAGTTCTTTTCGGATGGGGTCAGGCTTCTACTGGCAAAGGCCACTGGTCTCAGGCCATCCTCATGCTCTTGGTACAACACAGCCCCCAACCCTTGCAAGCTAGCATCAGTGTGCAGGACGTAAGGTTTTCTTGGATCGGCATAGGCCAGCACTGGAGCATGGGTAAGTTGATATATGATCTCATGAAAAGCAGTCTCACAATCAGGAGTCCAGCAGACCCCAAATACTTCACTCAGGACGAAAATACACTCTCTCAGTCTTGAGGGCAGCTGACTTTTGGTATTTTTGTGGGTTGGGGATACCCTTGAGTGAGGTTAAGTAAAGGCGGATCACTCTTGAATAGTCCTTGATGAAGCGCCGATAATAACCACAGAATCCAGGAATCTTTGCAGTTCTTTTAGATTTTTGGGCTGTGGCCGGGTGGTCAAGGCCTCAACTTTACTTGGTCGGTCTCTATTCCCTCAGTGGATACTATGTGTCCCAATACTTTACTGATGTTTGAAAGAATTGACACTTATCAATGGACAGTTTAAGGCCAAAGTCCTCCAGTCAGTCCAATACCTTAAATAATCTGCTCTCATGTTCCTCAGTGAGCTGCCAAACACAATAACATCATCTAGGTATACCAGGCACTCTAGTAAGTTCATGTCCCCCTGCACACTCCATCAATCGTTGAAAAGTGGCTGGGGCACCTGAAATCCCTTGAGGCATCCTCATGAATTCATAAAATAGCGGACAGATAAAGGCTGTCTTCTCACGGTCCTCTGGGGCCATCGGGATCTGGTAGTACCCACTGCGGAAGCCAACACAGAGAACCACTTGCTCCCATTTAGGCAGTCCAAAGCATCCTGAATGCCGGGCATTGTGTACTGATCAGGGATAGTCTGCCGGTTTAAGGTGCGATAATCCACGCACATCCTTACTGTCCCATTCTTTTTCCTCACTACCACAATGGGGGAAGCATAAGGGCTTCTGGATTCTTGTATTACACCAGCAGCTAACATCTCTTGCAGATGCCGTCTCATATCATCTATGTCAGCAGGTGTCAGGCGTCGAGACCTCTTACGAAATGGTCTTTCATCATGCAGCCGGATATTGTGCTCAGCTCCTTGCACGCATCCTACGTCCCATTCCTTTAAAGAAAACACCTGGTCTCTCTGGGCAAGCTTCTCACTGATCCTCACTTTCCATTCAGCTGGCAACGGGGAGTCGCCGAAATCAAACAAGTCAGGTGTTACTCTGTTATTCTTCCTCGAACTCTTGCTGCTGGGTAGCACTGCAGTGTCTGCACAATGCACATTAGCCAGGATGCAACCTCTATTTACTCGAATGTCTCTTTCAGACACATTATGAACTTGGACCATTACCCTTCTGGCATAAGCATGGGCTCTAGCGGGCAAAATACTGAAGCTTGACCAGCAGTCCCTCTGGCAATTTTCCATCGCCTGGTGCATCCAACATTAATATTTTATTCTTAACATCCTTTCTGATACGGACCTCTCCCTGTAAGGTACACTGGGCATTTGGCACCAGGATCAGAGACTCAGGATCCTTCTTCCATACAATTCCGACCGGTTCCTCTGGTTCTGTTTTTTCAGCATCTCTCTGTGCCTCATAGGCCTTCTTAATTAAAGCCGGAACTCTTAAAGCTCTACTAGTCTTTGACCCTGTTTTCATAACACAACTGTGCCAGCCTTCCGAACATATGAGCATTTGTTCCAATCAACAAAGGACACCATCATACAGTCCAGTGGGGGACACACTAAGGCTAGGGTCTCTACTTGTTCGGCCACTCCAGCCACGGAGGTGGGGAAGACAGCAAATTCGGATATACCCGGAATAGGGTAGGCCTTCTCACTTAACCCCCTATATGCAGTCCTTCTAATGGTTGTAAGTCGTCTGACAAATACTTCTGATACCAATCCTGGAACATAATTGTCACTTGGGAGCCACTGTCTAATACAGCTCTTGTAGACACTCCATTCACCTTTACAGTGGTCTCCATGGAGGGACCCACTATTCTGGACCAGTCTGGAGAGGCGGTAGTGGGGGCCTGGGCAACTGACATTGCCACAAAAGGACGTGAGTTAGCATTTTTGGTGCCCTCACTGGGATCATTTCGTGCACCTCTTAACCACTGATTTGTTCTCCGAAGCTCTCCTTGTAGCCTATATGCAACTTTGTCAGTGTCTTTTGGGGACCGGCATTCCCTTTTCATGTGCCATCTTTCCCACAATTATAGCAAAACATACTTTCTGGAGTTTGAGCTGGCCGAAGCGCCACACTGGGAGCCAGGGCAGGGGTATTACTAACTGGAAACCTGGGTGCCATCTCTGTCTGCGGCGTGATAAGCATTTGGAGACATCTCGTCAGTTTCTCCACTTCCATGGTCAAGGAATTGAGTTTGGAGCTGTTATCAGCAGGAGATACATGGGTGGGTACCCTCATAGCAGATGCAGACGGATATAGGTCGGGGCCCGTACTTGCAGGCGTGGCCTTCATAAAGGGACTGTTTTTGAATTCCCGGATCTCTCTCAACAGTTCGCCCCATTGTGGCATATCTTTTTCCTTGTCAGCGCACTCATTGACTGCCAACCTCTGCCCCTGAACTTCACTTGATGGGTCACCCTCAGTCACTCGGGTGGTAGCCGCAGCTATTGGTGCAGGTCCCTCCCGAGGTCGCCTTTTCTCAACTCCTCAAATTTCTCTCATTAACTCATCATAGGAGGTTGGGGATTCCAGTCGATTTGCCAGGCGTAACTGAAGCAGCAGCAGTTCTGAGAAGGGGCAGACTTAGGATCCTGTCCAGCCTGGTTCGGTCCAGTTCAATCGCTGGCAAACTACCCTTTCTGAGGCATTCTTGCAACAATTTTCCAGCCGAGATACATACACAGACAACAACTCCCCTTGGTACTGTTGTGCATTTCTTACTCTCCACCATAGGTCCTCATCAGAATCTGGGCTCCCACACATTCTCTAAGGCCTCAAGATGAGCCTGTGCAGTCACCTTCAGGGTTACTGGCCGTTTAGCATGGATGGTAGCCAGGGCAGGACCTCGGAGGCTCTCACTAACCCTCTTTGCACCTTCGGCTTCCAAGCATTGCCATTCTAGCACTTGGGGGGCAACATAGTCTATCCAGGTCTCCCAGTCATCCTCCCCTTGGGGGGTGGGGAGGGTGCCAGAGAAGATCCTCAACCTTCGGTAAGAGTCGTGACTAATGGTAGGTGCAGAAATAGGAGTCTGCATTGGTTCAGCCACCATTACGGGTACTGGAGCAGGAGAGGGTGTTGAGGGAGGAACACCCCCAGGTGGCAAGAATAGTTTCTTCAAGTCCTCCACAGTTTTCCCTTCCCCCAGCAACCATTTAGCAAATTTCTCCTCAAACGTTTCAGACAGTGGTGGGGGCTCATTCCCACCCGGGTCTTTACTGTCCTTCGTTATCACTCTCCAGGCAGTGAGGGCTCCCTCTGGGGTAATGGTCTGTGGCACTTTGGAGCTATCTATGGGATCCTTAAACTCTACTAGGGCCAGGAAAGTGTGGGTGAGCAGATTAGCATGCCGACCCACCACCACAGGGTTTTGTAAACCTTCCACCTTGGAAAGTACTCCCTGTACAGTGTCCGTATTGATACCCAGGGGGATGTCCAGGATAAGCATAGCATTTTGGGGGTCGATCTCCTCCCCAGTACACCACTCCACCAGCCGGTGCACTGCCACTTCTGTCGGGGTACCCAGTTTTTTCTTAACAGTGGTTCATAAATATGGCCACTAGAGGACACACAATCCCAGCGGTGAGCCTCCAAGATGTAACCCCTAGATGGCGCTATCCCAGGGGCTACTACCCCTGCCTGATTTGCCACTAACAGATTGAGGGGCCTGGATCCGATGGCGGGTGCCTCCACCCAGAGGTCAGGGTTTGCAATAGTTGAATTAACTTGGTCACAGCCCTCTGGGACACTGCAACCCCCCTTTCTTCCCACTAGTGGCCCACAGTATATCAGAATTACCTTCACAGTATACACTTACCCCCAGCACTGGTTCAGGCACTGGGACCCCCTGTAAAATAAGGAGATACAGTGCAGCAATCACAGTACAATACTTTAACATAGACAAATACCTCAGGCAGTATAACTTTGCTGAAACAAGCAGCTCTGATTTATTTAGGGGATATAACAAGGACAGGGGAAATCAGGTTAATTAGCTTATCACTTTACTCATCTACCTATGGCTCTGTGCAGGCCTATCCCTACCAGTTACTGTCCCTGGGTACCCAAGCCCTAGTGGCTAGTCAAACCGTGGCAGCTGGTAGGGCCCTTTCACACAGAGAAAATAAAAATTAGTTAAACAGTCAGCAGTACAGTAATTCCATTTGGATTCAATGTGGCAATTCAACAGGGAGCGACCCTGAATTAGTACTCACAACCTCCAAACAAGATAGGGTCCTTCAACGTCAGCAGGGCTACTCTTGAGCTCCACGAGACTCCTCACACATTTATATGACAAACTGCAACAGGCAAAAGTCCTTTAATGGCAGCAGGATTCACTTGAGCTACACAAGCCTCCTCACACATTTATATGGTAAACAGTAACAGGCAAAAGTCCTTTAATGGCAGCAGGATTCACTTGAGCTACACAAGCCTCCTCACACATTTATATGGTAAAAAAGAAAGTACTATACCAGACAGGCTGCTTTTCTATCCCGATCGCAATTACTGCACAAAACCGGGAGAACACACAGCATTCAGTTCTGACAGACCGGCATAATTCAGCAATTTCTCCAGTCTTCTACAGGGTGAGCCTGGTTTCTACTCTTCAGATATCCTTTGATTCTCTTCACAGGGACGGATTCAGTCCTAACAAGCAGTTACACAAGCTGCAGACCGGAACTCTGGGCCTTACAGCGTTTCCGACTAAAACTGCACACGAAAAAGCACAGGGATCCTTCCCTCTTCACTGCCAGAGCTCAACTGAAACTCCAGCAGACAAAACCGGGCACTTCCTTTGAGTTCCTCCCAGTTCTTGGCTGGATTGGCTGTCACTCGCAATAGACTGCCCCTGTTGGTCCAAAAAGGCACTGAAGTCCAAACTACATCTCCCAGAGTCACTGCCCATACAATCCTCTTGTGGCTGGCTCAGATTACAAGTCCAAGGCACCATTTTAGAGCTACCTTAACCCACACTGATTGGTCCAGTTCAGCAGTTCAAAACTAGAATGGGGAACTAGACAAACACAGTTCTGACTGCAAAGAAAGCAGGTTAGACAAACTGTATTTTCATTATTACTCTAAATGATTTCTGGCAAACAGTTACATCTTTCAGATAGGTTCCCTTTGCACTCCTAGTGACTGCAAAAATGGAGTGAATTGGCAGCAGCTCGAGTGGTACTCAAGCGAGAAGCACACAGTTCCCCCCCCATACAAACTAATTATGTCTGCAAGCAGACAGCTCTTAAAGAGACAGTACCAGAGGCTCTAAAAACACTCACTGATAAATGACTTAAACGTCAAACACCATTCAGGCTTGGAGCATTCAAGCAAGCTCCTGGAAGTCTTTTGGGAACCCCCATTTGCAGGGGGGTTACATATGGAACCCACACAAACAGAAGAGAGAAATAATGAAAAACCAAAAATCATGATTTGTGGTAAGAAAGAAAGTAATTATAGATGCAATAGTAATAGTAATGGTAACAAAACTGAAGTAGTAAACTGCTTTTGCTACCTACTGTAGGTATCATTATAGCAAATGATTTAAAATGGAATAAACACATTAAAGAAATAGAATTAAAAACGAAGAGGTTCCTGCCGGTCATGAGCAAATGTCAATAAAAATATGGGGGGTATTCAGAAATAGGATATTTAAAAGTAGCAAATGCCAATATCTGTAATCATTTACTGCACGGTGCGAAAATATGACGTGTACAGGAAACACAAAATCTAGATGCTTGTTTAAATTTATACTACAAAAAAATTATTGGGCTTGCCAAATGGAACCCCGTCAGCCATGGTTAGGGCCTAACTAGGCCAATATTCAGTAGACTGCCAAATTGGGAAAGGCTGGTCAGTTATTGGATCAAATTATACAACATGAGTGAAAATAGACTCCCAAAACTCTGTATAGAGTAAGCAGTGAGTTACTCAAAACAAAATATTAAGTTTCCCAGTATAATGATTCTAGAAAAGATAATACAACGAAATGGGTTATTGCAAAGTTTAATAGATGTCCTTGGGTGCGATTTAAATACAGTAATTATGGAAGAAAAAAGCAAAATAAAAGATATCTCAAAACAAATGGGTATGTAATATTACAAACAATATAATAAATGTGAATGGGCATCGAAAGACAAAAGGATTCACAAACTGGAGCAAAAATTGACTCTGATAAAAAAAACAGAATAGAAGGAAATGATTGACTAGGTTTAAGTTTGAAGATAATGACAGTAATTGGTTATTGGCACGATATGATAAGGAGGAGAAAAGAACAGAAGAATGTAAATGTAAAAAGGGGAAGGATAATGTAACATGTTTGTTAATATTATGCCCGTTATATGAGAAGGAAAGGAAAAAATATTTGGGAGAAATATTAAAGTACCTGGCTCCGGAAGCTAAAGATATGGCAAGTGACCTACTTAAATCCAACAACAGGGAGGTACTGGAGTCTGTGGCTTCCCTCCTCTGGCTAATCAAAAAAAAAAAAAGTGACACCTACACAAAATAAAAGAGAAATATATTAGAATTGGGTAAGAATAATATCACAAAATAGAAATCGAATTCCCTATTCCGGCGTAGATAACATATTAAAAAAATGCAAATAGAAACTTGTGATGTAATTAATGTCTGCCTGTCTGTCTCTGTAACACTTGAACTGATGTGAAACCTTTGTAAATGAGCTACTTGCTCAAAGGTTGTAATCTGAGTAATCAAATATATAAACTGTATGAGGTTGTAAAATGCTAGAGCAAGAACGAAATGAACTGAGTGCAATATTCTTGAAAATTAACACACCTTGATATTGCCAGGAAAGCTGAACACTAGTTGGATACAGGAGAAAAACAAGTTAGGCATTGTATTACACCGTTAGAATATGTGTTAAGGCTCTTTTTATTAAATTATAATACAATTGTACTGCAAATGTAACATTGAATTGTAAAGTTTTTCATTTTCATTTTTCTGTCTACACATTGTAAAGACATTAATGAATGTGAAACGATAAACTTTAACTGAACTGAACAGAAGAGAAAGAGAAAACAGGTGCTTCAGCTGGGATTTGAACCCATGCCACCCAGAATGCATTTTTCCTCCTATCTGCTTCAGACAAGCATTGGTGACCTGTATCGGGCTCCCTCTAATGACTTCTCACTTTGGTCTACTCCTTCTGTCTCTTCTAGTCCTTCAGTTTGTCGTGGAGGATTTCTTCCATTTTTATAAGATCCACTCTTCTAAAATCCAAGACAGCGGTCTCTGAAGTGGGTGCTATGTGTCTAGGGCAGTACTGAAGCACACTGAGCTGTGATCACTCATCACTGGGGCTCTCCTACAATGTTCTGATGTGACTGAACCAAGTCAAAAATGGCTCCCTCTCCGGTTGGTTTCTTCACCCATTTTACAAGGCAGTAACCTGCATATAATCTACAAGAGCTTGACTCCTGGCACGCTACATCTTCTAGGTTTGGCACTTTAACATCAGAAACATGTTACTTATTGTTGCCACCCTGGTTTTAACATTTAGCGCCCTGTCCCAGTCCTGAGACTGGTTTGGTAGTCTGTAGGCAACCGTCACTCTGAGGTTCTTCCCTCCTTTAACTACCAGCTGAATGTACATTTTTCTACTCCTACTCCCCCCCAGCTTCTTATCTTCTGTTGCTTTTATGTTGTCTCCCTTTCTGTGTCCCTACTAAATGGGCATATCTCCGGATACTGGGGCCTGGTCATGGATTTTGTGTCACCCATGCTTTCATGTTAATAACGTTGCCCACCTGGGCTTCCGTCACCATTGCCTGGATGTCTTCCATTTTGTTCCCAAAAACTACTGGTATTCAGGCAAATGGCCATTTCCTGGCTAGGGTTACCATCTCTGACTTGACAGACTCCACTTACCCCTACCTCTAGCCGCTATCCCAGATGTGCTTCTTGTCTGTCCTCCATTAGTGTTTCTGCTCTGCCCATCATCACTTGTTGAGGGAGTGCCAGCAAGACCTCTTAGTTTTCTAGACTACAAAGCTTAACCTTGGCCTCCCCCTTCCTTTTGAAAAGTTGCAGATTTCCCAAGCTGGCCGACGGCCCAGTGGTTGGATTTCCGCTTGTGACGCCGGTGACCCGGGTTCGGGAACGGATCCAGGTCGTTGGAGGGCCGCCCAGGGGGAGAAGGATTGAGCGTCCCTAGGACTGCTCTCCTTCTGCGGGGGGGCGGCTATGCGCTCGGCACAGGAGCGACATCTGGCAGAGGCTGGGTTCATCCACCCATGATAAGCCATTTCTGAATTAGTCCCAGGTGATCTATAACATAACCCAACAATATTATTCGGTTTATTGACTGTGTCTATTTTTACTTATAATATCTCAGTTTGATTATCCCCTTTTATCTTATCAGAAATATCATGTGATTTAATGCTAGTAGAGATATATGCCACAATGCCACCCTCTTGTCTGTTTTGCCTATCCCGATGATATAATTGATAACCATTGATGTGTTTCCCCCAGTCATCATTATTGCCCCACCAGGTTTCAGTAATGAAAGCCATATCGATATTATCAGTGTATTGAATTGTTTTAGTTCATCTGTTTTGCCTGTTAAACTTCTAGCATTTGTTAAATAACCATTTAACCCGATTTGTGCAGACTCTGTTCTTTGTAGTATATGTTCTTTTCCCCAGCATTAGGAGTAGGTAGATCTCAGGAGCTACTTGTGATCTTCGTGTTAGTTAAGTGGTCGGTGAACTCCTCCCTCTCCTTGTCAAGTTTAAAGCTTTTTGTATCAACTTGGCTAGTTTCTTTGTCCTCTTGTTACTTAGGTGTAAGCCATCCTGTTCATATAGTTCTTTGTGATGTAAGACGATACCCCATGAATCTATAAAGGCAATAGTGCCTTCACGACATTTGTTTTTTTATCCTAGAGTTAATGCGTTGTATTATTTTTTTCTCTATGACACTTCAGTAAAGGTAAAATGCCTGATAGAAATGGTTTCTGTTGATGTGTTTTTAATATTTATGACAATCCCATTATTTCATCCACAATATCTCTTTGATGCTCACGGACGATATTATTTACCCCTATGTGTACGATATTATTTACCCTACGTGTACGATATTATTTACCCCTACGTGTACGATATTGTTTACCCCTACGTGTATAGAAACATAGACGTTGACGGCAGATAAGGACCGCAAGGCCCATCCAGTCTGCCCATTTCTTTTTCTACCTTATAAATGTGCCATTGGCCTTTGCTCTGTCAGTGACCTATCTATTCATAGTCATTTGTATTGCTCCCTTATGCCTATCCCATGCCTGTTTGAAGCCGTGCACTGTATTCATAGCCACCACTTCTTGTGGTGAGCCATTACATGCATCCACCACCCTTTCTGTGAAAAATTTCCTTACATTCCCCTTAATCGGCCTCCTCTAATCTCATGCTGTGCCTCTTGTCCTGCTATTTTTCTTATATTTAAACATGTTAGACTCTTTCACCTTGTTTATGCCCTTAAGGTGTTTGAATGCCTCGATCATATCACCTCTCTCCCTCCTTTGCTCAAGGGTATACATATTGAGCTCCGTTAATCTGTCCTCATATGTCTTCTGATGCAGTCCCTGCACCATTTTGGTTGCCCTTCTCTGGACTGCCTCAATTTTGGTTAATGTCCTTGTGAAGGTGTGGCTCCAATACTGCCGAGTACTCCAGATGGGGCCTAACCAGTGTCTTGTACAGAGGGATTATTACCTCCCTCTTACGCACTCTGTGATACCCCCCTACAATACACCCTAACACCCCAGCCTTACTTACTGCTTTAGAGGTCTGCTTGGATGATTTTAGGTCATCAGTGATGATGATGCCCAAGTCTCTTTCTTCCTTTGTGACTACTAGCAACTCCCCTCCCAGCCTATAGGTAGCTTCAGGGTTTCTCTTCCCTATGTGCATGATTTTGCACTTCTTTGCATTAAATCCCAGTTGCCACTCTTCTGACCATTCTGCTAGTTTATCCAGATCTCTTCTCATTCTGCCCACCCCATCTGGATCATCTACTCTGTTGCAGATCTTGGTGTCATCTGCAAACAGACAAGCCTTACCCTCTAGTCCATTTGCAAGGTCACTAATGAAGATGTTGAAGAGGACTGGCCCCAGGACTGATCCCTGAGGTACCCCACTTGTGACTTGCATCTCTTCTGACTGTATACCATTTACCACCACTCTCTGTTTTCTGCCCGTCAACCAGTTTGCCACCCAGTTGACCAACTTCTGACCCACCCGAGCCTACCCAGCTTATTTATCAATCTTCTATGTGGAACAGTGTCAAAAGCTTTGCTGAAGTCAAGGTAGGCGACATCAACTGCTCCCCTTGGTCCACCACTCTGGTTACCCAGTCAAAGAAATCTATGAGATTAGTTTGACAGGACCTTCCTTTTGTAAACCCATGCTGTCTTGGATCCTGTGCCTATAGATTCCAGGTGTTGCACTATCCTTTCCTTAAAATGCCTCCATAATCTTGCCCACTACTGAGGTAAGACTGACCGGTCTGTAGTTCCCGCCTCCTCCATGCTACCACTCTTTGTGGGCGGGATCACATGAGCCCTTCTCCAGTCTTCTGGGACCTCTCCTGTGCTCAGAGACTCACTAAACAATTCTGCTAATGGCTCTGCTAGTTCCTCCTTCAGCTCCTTAAGTACCCTGGGATGTATGCCATCAGGTCCCATTGCCTTATCCACCCTGAGCTTAGCAGCTCTTGTGGGACCCTTTCTTTTGTAGAGGAGTAGTGCTCACCTCCCTCCCCTGTGTCCATGACGCTGAGCTGTGGGCCCTGCCTACCTTCTCTTCAGTAAATACTGAGCAAAAGTATCTATTTAGGATAGATGCCTTTACAGGGTCCTCCTCCTCACATGCTCCTTTTCTCCATTAAGCTTAGCAATACCCCTCTGGACTTTCTCCTTTCACTAATGTATCTATAGAAAGTCTTGTCACCTTCTTTTACTATTCGTGCTAGTGTTTCCTCAGTTTGGGACTTTGCCTGCCTTACCTGCTTCCCTTAGGGCAGTTTGGTATGCCTCCTATCTTCATCCGCTGTGTTCCCTTATATTTCCTGAAGGCCAGCCTTTTGGCTCTGACCTTTTCTGCTACTGTATTGAGAACCAAAGTGGTTTCCTTCTTCTTTGCACTTCCTTTCTGTCTAACACAATGGGATGTTGCTTCAAGTATTGCATCCTTAATGCTTGCCCACTCTGTACCCCCTCACCTGTGTTTCTTTTTGCCAGGGCTAGCTTAACTCTGTTGGCCATCTTATCAAAGTCAGCTCCTCTGAAGTCCCATATGTTTGCCTTGGAATGGAATGATTTAGATGTAGTAGCCAAATTGAACCATACCATGTGATGGTCACTGGCACCCAGGTGACCTTCTACCTGGAGATCTGTGATCCCTTCTTTGTTAGTCAGTACTAGATCTAGGATAGCCCTGTCTCTTGTGGGTTGCTGTACCAGTTGTTTGAGGCCCTCCCCCTGCAGGGAATCCACTATGAGTCTAGTTCTGGCAGATGTTCCTGCTGGTATTGACCAATCTGTATCTGGCATGTTGAAGTCTCCCATTATCAGAACCTCCCCTTTAGCTGTCATGTTTTGTATATCTTCTAACAGTAATGTGTCTATGTCCTCCCCCTGGTCTGGGGGCCTGTAGACAACCCCAGTTCTTATGGCTGTCCCATTTCCTGTTTCCAGGGTGACCCACAGTTCTTCTGGCTCCTTATGTGTATCTGAATTTCTGTAGCTTTGATATTTTCATTGACATACAGGGCCACTCCTCCCCCTTTTGCACCTCGGTCTCTTCTGAACAATACATAGCCAGGTACTGAAGTCTCCCAAGTGTGGTTACTGGTAAACCACGTCTCACTAATTGCTACTATGTCCAGTTTAGCCTCTGACATTATGCCTGCAGGTCTGGGATCTTATTTCCCAGGCTGTGAGCATTGTGTACATGATTTCCATTGGCCAGATTTTGGTGTGTTAGTTGTTGGGTGAAGTTTGGCATTACCCCTGTGCATCGTATGGGGAGACAAACCTTTTTTCATACCTGGTGATGCAAATGAACGGCAAACACGCTGAATTCCTGTTTGACCACTAGCTGAGGGGGGAGGGGTGTTCTTCCCATTCAACGTATGGGGTGCTGCACCCCTCTCCCCATTCACTACAGTCTGAGTGTTACGCTCGTTGTCAATCACATTTGGTAAAATTATTTTTCATCAACTGTTCTGGCTCCTGGTAAACAGCACACTTCCCTGTTTGCCTTGTCACCATCACACAGGATGCTATTTGTTCTTCTTAGAATTGAGTCACCTGTGACTAGCAGCTTAGTAAGAGGCCCATTCATAGGCTCACCTAAGGGTGCATATCTATTTGTTGTGGTGATTTCAAAGGTCCCAATTGCTCTACGACCTTTTTTACATTGCATTCTGTCTATCATGGTCCAGTCTTGGTCCTCAGGATCTATTGTAATGATGGACTCATATGTTCCATCCCCTGGGTCTTCTATATCTCCAGTATCCCCTGGACCTTCCATTTTTCTTTTATGTTTAGGGGCTGTGTTAGTAGTTGTGAGTATGTGGTCCTTAGTATTTTCCCCAAATGCTTTTACTTTCTTTAGTAGGTTTCTGAATTCTACACATTTTTTACAGATAAAGTTGTCACACATATTATCTTTCATATTCGTAGCATACATAAAGCAGTTTCTACATTTAACAATTGTTCCATTACTACTTAATATCACCAAGAAATCATCAGAGGAAATGTAGGGCTCCATTTATCATGAACGTGAATATATATATATATATACTTACCGCTAAATGAAGGTTTTGGCCCTATGTCCCCTAGTCCCCACTGGACATGCACCTCTGTGCACAGCTGACATGTGCTCACCCCACCTGAGCTCACCCCACTCGCTAGGGACGGCGTTTAAATAGATTTACCAGACCAGGAAGTGGATTTCTGGCTACATGACTGCTGTTAGCGTGCACTGTAGTCAGTTTACAAAGTTTTACTCATAGGGGTTCAGAAATGAAGCTGTGAGGGGATTAGAACTGCTGAAATAGCTAGCTACACCTGACACATAATGAAATACCTCTTGGTGTATGCCTAGCGCAGAGACTCTCTTGCTTTTGCTCCCGAAACTACTGCTGTTGTTGCTAGGCAGCAGTCAACACTGTGATTCCCCACAGAGTTACATTGAATAAAACAGCTAAGCAGTTAAAATGTACTAGACGGTGGGCTGGAGCCTTACTGTCCCACAGCCTCAGACTCTGGCCTGCTCGCTGTCTTTCAGAATCAAGATGCCCGCTCACCAGGGATGGCATTTAAATAGATTTACCAGACCAGGAAGTGGATTTCTGGCCATGTGACTGCAATTAGCGAGAACTGTAGTCAATTTAAAAAGTTTTATTCATAGGGGTTCAGAAATGAAGCTGTGAGGGGGATTACTGTACACAAATGAGTGGGCCAGCCCAGTACATGTGGAAAGAACAGTGGGTATGGAAATATGTGAGTATGCAAAGAACGAGGGGTGTAGGAATATGTAATATGGAAAGAACTTACAGTTACATACAAAGAGCACTAATGTTGTGGCCTATGCATGAAGGTGTGGCCAGGAATGTGCAATTTTCATGTACCCAGCCCACGTTGCTATTCACCTGGGAACAGGTGCAGGGTGTGTGGTATGCATGACTGTGCACTCCTACAGAGCACCTGTCCACAGCCCCACCCCAATGTGCAGCTGAACAGGGGACAATTCGAGGGACACAGGTGGGCATCCAGTTCTAAGTCCCGAAGTGGATCCCCTGCACTGCTTGAACAAGGGATTTTGGGACAGTGCAGAACTGGTTAATCATTGAAGTATGGGCCACCATCCACCCTCCCCATCAGCCCAGTGGGCAGGGCGGTATGCTTGAAGGATGTCCTGTCCTGCTGCAGCCAACAGATGTCATAGAGGGGCACATAAAGGATATGTCAGGGTTCCTGCTGCTGCATCCTGTGCTCCACTTGCCCTGCGCTCTGCGCCTTCATGAATGGCGTAGAATTTGGCCTAAGTTTCCAGGCACTCCCTCAGATGGTCTGTGCATGTAGCTGCATGAACATCTGGGGACTCGGGTGCAGAAGGGATATGTGTCCCTTTAGGTATTATGCGTACAGGAGCCCACAGAACCCCCCATGCAGCATTGCCACTTAGAGTCGCTCAGTGCTGTGGATGCATGGCATTTACAGTATGTGACACATACCATCATACTTAAGGCCCTATTAATCTAAACCCTAACATACAGTAGCTTACAACTTACCACACAGTTATCATAAATAGAGCATTATGCATATACAGTAGGCTCACTTCTCAAGACATCACACTGCAATTAAAAATGGCTTACAGTTTGTTACAAGAAAAGAAGTCTAAGACTTAACTGCCTAACCCTATTAGAGAAGAGCATCTCTTGCTGGTGCACTGTCTGGTGTAGGCTGCAGCCTCCTGTGATTCCACATGTCCACCTATGCTGTTTTATGTGAACCTCCTTGTGTTCTTAAAAGATAATATGGTATACAGTGCTACCCCCTTAATCGGGCTTTTTCAGCCAATCCTAAAATTAATCTGTTTGACCTGTTATCTCAACATGTCCTTTAAAACAGTTTTGCTTCACATTTCGGTAGGCTACAGCTATTCAGTGTGGAAAGAAGTCTTGGGGTGGACTGCTGCTGCAGCTGTAGAGTAAGAAAAATGGATTTTGCAGCACATTTCTGGGCTCACATACTGTAACTGTTTAATAATTTGCTGGGAGGGTTTGTGACTGGGGAGGGGTAGGGTAGTAGGGCCTGTGTGAAACAAAAGAGAATGACTTTATTGTGGAACATTTGGAGTGCATGACTGGAAGCAGCCAGTAGGCTGGTAGGAAAGAATATCTGTTAGTTGGAAGTTCAGGGATATAACAATGCTGCTCCATTGCACTCATATCCCAGTGTATGAGTGGAACAGTGCAGGAGTGGAACAGTTAATCCTAAGGTGTCTAAGGCATCGGCAAGAATCCACAGGTCGGCCTCAGTCTGCAGGAGGTTCTTCAGGGGAGAGTAGAAATAAGGTCAGAGGAATCCAAGCTCTGTGTACAGTTACTCTTAAAGAGGCAAGGTAAATAGCCACAGGTGGAGGGTTAAGTGCAGAGAGTAAAAATTGCAGGAGCTAGGTATAGATAGCTACTGATAGAGGCAAAACAAGAGACACCATATCTGGGGTGAGCTAATTTTAGCCAGTTCTGGTAAGGAAAGGAAGGGAAAGAACATGAAAAAAGCATAGTAAGGTGGCAGTGGGGTACTGAGAAGGATTCAGCCGACCGAAATACTGATAGACGGGAAGGCAGGTAACACCCTATTTAGGGTAGGGTGATGAGTTGAATTAAAATCAAAAAGAGAATGGAAGGGAAGGAAGGAAATGGGCATAGTAAGGAGGCAAAAGAGTAATGCTGTGCTCAGTAGTAATAAAGGTAAAGCAGGCAAACAGCATGGGAGTGGTGCAGTGTGACAGGTGTGGAGACAAAGCAGGCAAACAGGGGAGTGGTGCAGTGTGACAGGTGTGGAGACAAAGCAGGCAAATAGGGAAGTGGTGCAGTGTGACAGGTTTGGAGACAGTCTTTCAGGACACTTTCCGTAGACTGAGGTACTGCCCTATTTGCACAGACTACTGGGTTGAGGATGGAGGTTGCTGAATTTTGAGCTGAGCTGGCAAGGATGCAGAATCTGCTGCCACTGACTCAGAGGATGCCTATGCAAAGGTGTGGCGGCTGGACCTTGGTGGGTTCTGGGAGGGTGAGGGGTGATGGATAGGGCACACACTCCTCCGTCTATGTCACTACAGAATTCCTTCACTGTACTGGCAGGACCAGACAGCTGAGAAGAGGTATATGACATGGTGGCGAGGGACGATGTGAGGGTCCTTGGAATGTCCCTTGGTGGGAGGAAGAGGACTCCAGTCAAGGAGGATGCAGCTGCTTGTGGGGAGCTCTATTGTGAGGAGGATAGACTTGGGAGCAGGAAAATGAATGGAGGGGTGGGTAAAGTGCCTATGTGGTGCTTCAGCTCGGCAGCATGGAGACCTTATCCTAAGGATCACTATGGCGGCAGGTCATGGGAAGGAGCTGGATGTTGTTCCCCACCTGGGGACTAATGACCTGGCAAGTGATGGAGTAAGGGTCATGTAGGGTAATTTGAGGGAGCTTGAGAGGGACTTAAGCAGGTAGCACACCTGGTGACATTTGCTGAGGTGCTACCTGTGTATGGCTGGGGGGAGCACTCTGCATCAAGAACGTCAATAGCTGGTTGAAGGCATGGTGCAGGAAGCATGGTTTAGGCTTCATTGGGGACTAGAGGCCAGCCTGGAAAGATATTGGGCCTATACAGAGATGGCAGCCTGCATCCATCATGGAAGGGATCCATAGTCCTTAGTGGGAGGTTGGCATGTTACTTGGATGAGCATTTAAACCAGCCGAGGAGGGAGGCCGTAGTCTCCAGGAAGGCATAAACTGCCCCCCCCCCACACACACACACCCTGCAGGATGAAGCAACTCAGATGTACTGAACAGATACTTATGCTCACTATTCACAGTAGAGGATGACAGACCTCTACCATAGCTTTGTAATAGAATACTGTTGAGGTTGTAGGCAAAAAGGCAAGAATGGTAGTCGGCAGGGTGAAGACAGACACCGAGCTTCAGATTGCCATGGGTGTAAAAGGTGGGGAAAAATAATGATTTAGATGAGCTGGAGGGGGACAAGGGGGAATTGTCAGGTTAGCAGAGGGGGAGGACTGTTGAAGATGATGACCAGAGGCAAACGTTCTGAACAGTTGCTCCTGCTCAGTATTCAAGATAAAGGATGATGGACCTCTGTTAGACAGCATGGGATCAAGGCTGTCACATGGGGCTTAGAAGATTGTCAGGATAGAGATAATGATTGGGCAGCAGTGGAGGAACTGGAAGCCCTCAGGGTAGGTATGTCACTAGGCCAGGACAGCCTGCACCTCGTGGGTACTTAGCGAATTGGCCACAGAATTGGTGGTCCCCTTAGCCTGAGTATTTAATGACTCCTTGAAATAAGGCATGGTTCCAGCAGATTGGAGGTCTGCCAACATCGTGCAACTCTGTGAGGTGGAGGGACAGGGAGGAACTGGGCAACTACAGGCCTGACAGTCTTACCTTAATTGTAAATAAGGTGATGGAGTCCATAGTGAAAGCTTGCCGGCCCACCTAGAGGATAATGAACTGCAGGAAAGCAAGCAGCATGGACATGCATCAGGGAAGTCACAGCACATCAACCTGAAACTGTTTTTCCACTGGTCACTAAGGTGATAGACAAATGATAGGTGGTAGAATTGCTGTGCTTTGACTTCTGCATGACCTCTGATTTGGCAGCATACAGGAGGCTGATGAAAAAGTTGGATGACTTAGTGAGTGTAGCAGGATTTAGTCAGAGGGGTAGTGAATTGACTTGAGGGGGCAGCAGAAGGTAGTAGTGAAAAGGGCCAAGTCACTGGACTGGAAGGTCACAAGCTGTGTGCTGCAGGGGTCAGTCCTGGGACCTGTCCTATTCAATATGGTCATCAATGACTTAAGGGAAGGGGATCTGGGCAAGATGTCTCTCTTTGCTAATGTCACTAAACTCTGTGACAGGTTAAATCATGAGGAAGGGATGCAGGAGCTTCAGATGACCTAGAGAAGGTGGAGAGATGGTTTAAGATTTGGCACTTGAGATTCAATGTCAAAAGGTGCAAGGCAATGCATCTAGGGAGATGGAACCCACACACCAAGTATTGGATGAGAGGAGTTCAGCTGGCCACTTCAACATAGGAGAGGGATCTGGGGTCATCATTAGTGACTTCCTCAAGCAAATTAGTCACTGTAATAAAATATATAGCAAGGTGTCAAGGGTACTGGGTGACTAGGGAGAGTTTCTGATAGTAGAAGAGCAAGGTGGTACTGGCCCCACACAGACTCTTGGTGAGACCTCATCTGGAATACTGTGCTTAGTTTCAGAGTCCTCTCCTGAGTATGGATGTAGACAGTCTGAAGTTGGTGCATAGGAGTGTCACCAACATGTTCCAGGGCCAGCAAGACAGATCGTATTGGGAGTAGTTGGTGGCCCTAAATATGTACTCAGAAGAGGCCAGGCACGAGAGGAGGGCATGATAGAAACATATAGGTTTCTGAGAGGTATACATAGGGTGAATGACAAGGGCTAGTTTTAAATACAGAAGTATTCACTAGAGGGCATGACTGAAGAATGTTGGAGGGCAAGTTCAAGATAGACGTGAGGATGATTAAATTCAAAGGGTGGTGAAACAATGTTAGTGAGGCAACTACCCTAAATATGTTTAAACATGCCTGGGACCACACATAGGGACTCATTGTCCTTGTGGGGGGCAACACTGGATTGAGGGCTGAGGGAGCAGAGGAGGAAGGAGACAGCCCACCAGTGCAGTAGCTTAGTAGGGTGAGGTACTGTAGTTTGGACCCTTAGTCTCCTGATGCCAGATTCCATGTTTCTGCATTGTGAACCATCATCAATGAATTTACATTTACTGGCAACAATAGGTACACTGCATTTTTTCTTGGAAGAGTGTTTTGTAACATTTATCTAGTTCCGATTATTAATAATACTTGGTATTGTCTTCTGTTTTTGATGTACAGGCTTCAACATCCCACTGGAGCAATTGTTATTGTTACTACTGTTTCAGAGGGATGAAGAGCTCTCATTTGGTGATGTGAAGGGGGAAGAGACTGCACAGCAGAAGGATCATCTTGAAGTCACTCCTACCAGTAAGTGTAGTAGATGGCTAGATAATATGCTTTTATGGACAGAAACATATAATTTTTGGCAGAAAAGGACCCCTTGGTCCACCCAGTCTGCCCTGAAGTTTTAAATGTATTGTGTTGAAATTTTTTCAATTATGATTGAGAGGGAGTTGGGAAGAAAAGGAAACCCAGTCTAGAGTTGGATGAGCAGAGTTTGGGATTTCGAGTAGGCAGTGATGCTGTCAGACTTGAAAGGAGTAAAGTCCAGGAGCATTTGAAAAAGAAGCTTCAGGTTTTTTTTTTAATTTCTGTTTTCACCTCCCATCCTGCACACGGTCTCCACTCCTTCAGGAGACTTATATTGGCAGTCTCCCCGCTCCATGACCTGCCCGATTCTACCCGGGCAAGTCCCTATCGAGCCTTGGCTATACCCCCAGGTGGGTACAGGGCAGGGCTGCTACACCCCGAGAATTTTGCAGGTGTTTGACTTACCGGGACATCGGGCAGGGGCGGGCAATCAGGGACTCTGCTGTTTTGAGGTCTCCATCATCTAGGAGACTGGGCACAGTAGTTTCTCATGTTCCTGGGGGAGTGGCACGCACCCAGGCATGATGGCATTACCGCTGATGTCGCCATTCCCCGTCCCCTGAGTTGCAGCTGCGATGCTTGCTGTGCCCCTGGCTTCCGCCAGAGGCCAGGTGAACGCAGAGCAAGGACGTCCCTCCATCCCAGGAGAGCAGAGAAGTCCATTGGACGCTCAGTCCTCTCCCACCCCTACCATCCCCCAACGGCCTGGGCTCGTTCCTGAACCCAGGTTGCCAGGGTAGCATGAGGTGTGGTGTCCAGCGCCTCAATCCTCTGCGCCACCGGGCCAGCGCAGAAGCTTCAGTTTATAGTAGATTTGGGATTGGCTTGATAACTGGTGGATATGATAAAAGACTGGAGTCACGTAATCCGAATTCCAGGAGTGGTTGATCAGGCAAATATCTGTGTTATAAAGTATTGTAATTCTGATAGGCATGACCTAGCAAGTGCACAGAGGCAGTAATTACAATACTCAAGATGGGAGGATATAAAAAGGGTTTCAGCAGGCAGGAGGTCTAGCAGGGAACAAGCAGTTCTGCAAAACTGATTGTAAATCGATCAGTTACTTAATTTTAAACCTTGCCTTTTTATGAAAAATGTTTAAGGCACTGTACTGCAGTATGTTACAATACAGTAAAATCCTGCATTGACTGACACTTCAAAGAAATATATTACATGTGATGCTCGGATAGTGCCTTTGTGGATCCAATTCTGTTCCATCGGGTAGTTGTCAGTATTGGACCTGGAATCCCACCAAGTCAGAGATTGGATCCTGCACTATCTGACGTCGGATCCCTGGATTCATGTTCGGATACAGGCATCCAACTGTGGATCCAGGACAGTTGGATCCATGGTCGAATAGTGCTGCCATACGACCAGATCCACTAACCTACAAAAAGACTGGTATCCGGTGGTATTCTAATTGATGGGATACTATCCAAGCAACACTAACATACATTTTCATATAGCACAGTCTAGCATCAGTGTACAGTTCTTGATTATACAATATACAGAGTACATCTGACCCCTTTGCACCGAGCTTGTGCTTGCACGTGAGCAGGTGTGAGCAATATTCAGATGGTTTGCACTTGCCAACGAAGCAATGATAACCAACTGAATATGGGTCCGTGTTTACGCTGCACTAAGTAGATCAGTACTGTGCGGGCATGGACCATGGATGCGTATGGCCCACAGGAGATAGTACTGCCCCAAACAGGATAATGCCAGGTCTCCTGCGGCCGTATCCAGCTCCAGCACACACGTTCGCTCATTGAACATGAGTGTGCTAAGGAGCGAAGCGTGCAGATTATGTGGTCCTTCAATTGCGGTGAACAGTACCTTACTGCTCTTCTTATGTCAATCATCCCTCACTGGTGGTGCAGTGGTCCCTCCCAGATTGCCCGTTCATCAGTATAAAGTTAATTCCTAGTGGTATAGTGGCTCCCTACATAAAATCCCGAATCCTTCAGCATACCATTAATCCCTGGTGGTATAGTGGTTCCCCACCTCCAGCCCCCAATCCATCGGTATAACATTTATCCGTGGTGGTACAGTGGTCCCCTACCTTCAGACTCCCATCCATCAGTATAACATTAATCCCTGATAGCATACTGGCCCCCCACCTCATCCATCAGTATAACATTAATTCCTGGTGGTATTGTGGTCCCCCCATCTCCAGTCCCCCATCCATCAGTATAACATTTATCCGTGGTGGTACAGTGGTCCCCTACCTTCAGACTCCCATTCATCAGTATAACATTAATCGCTGGTAGCATACTGGCCCCCCACCCCAATTCATTGGTATAACATTAATTCCTGGTGGTATCATGGTCCCCCTCCTCCAGCCCCCCATCCATCAGTATAACATTTATCCCTGGTGGTACAGTGGCCTCCCCACCCCCAATCCATCAGTATAACATTAATCCCTGATGGCACAGTGGCTCCCCACCCAATCCATCAGTATAACATTAACCCTGATGGCATACTGGCCCCCACCCCATCCATCAGCATAACATTAATTCCTGGTGATATTGTGGTCCCCTCCTCCAGCCCCCCATCCATCAGTATAACATTTATCCCTGGTGGTCAGTGGTCCTCACCTAGACTCCCATCCATCAGTATAACATTTATCCCTGATGGCATACTGGCCCCCACCCCAGTCTATCAGCATAACGTTAATCCCTGGTGGTATCATGGTTCCCCCTCCTTCAGCCCCCCATTCATCAGTATAACATTTATCCCTGGTGGTACATTGGTCTCCTACCTTCAGACTCCCATCCATCAGTATTACTTTAACCTCTGATGGCATACTGCCCCCACCTCATCCATCAGTATAACATTAATTCCTGGTGATATCGTGGTCCCCCATCCTTCAACCCCCGCCATCCATCAGTATAACATTTATCCCTGGTGGTATAGTGGTCCCCCACCCCAATCTATCAGCATAACATTAATCCCTGATGGCATACTGGCCCCCCACCCCAATCTATCAGCATAACATTAATTCCTGGTGGTATTGTGGTGCCTCCTCCTCCAGCCCCCATCCATCAGCATAACATTAATCCCTGATGGCATACTGGCCCCCCACCCCAATCTATCAGCATAACATTAATCCCTGATGGCATACTGGCTCCCCACCCCAATCTATCAGCATAACATTAATTCCTGGTGGTATTGTGGTGCCTCCTCCTCCAGCCCCCCATCCATCAGTATAACATTAATCCCTGATGGCATACTGGCCCCCGTACCCCAATCTATCAACATAACGTTAATCCCTGGTGGTATTGTGGTGCCCCCTTCTCCAGACCCCCATCCATCAGTATAACATTTATCCGTGGTGGTACAGTGGTCCCCTACCTTGAGACTCCCATCCATCACTATAACATTAATCCCTGATGGATTACTGGTCCCCCGCCTCCACCCACAATCCATCACTATAACATTAATCCCTGATGGCATATTGGTCCCCCAACCCCCAGTCCATCAGTATAACATTAATTCCTGGTGGTATCGTGGTCCCCTCCTCCAGCCCCCATCCATCAGTATAATATTAATCCCTGTTGGTATAGTGGTCCCCAAAACTCAATCACAAATCCATCAGTATAAAATTAATACTTGGTAGTATAATGGTTCCCAAAACTCAATCACAAATCCATTAGTGTAATATTAATACTTGGTATTCCGGTGGTTCCCTCATGCATCAGTATAACATTAATCCCTTTTGATATTGTGGACCCCCCCAACTCAGTCCCAAATCCATCAGTATAACATTAATTCCTGGTGTATAGTGGTCCCTCCATTCCCACTTCCCATCTATCGGTATAACAATCCCTGATAGTATAGCGGTGTCCCACCCCCACCCCAATCCCTATCCATCTGTATAACATTAATCCCTGGGGGTGTAGTGGCCCCACCACCCTGCCATCACAATATGATGTGGAGCGTAAGTTTATGTTGCTAGATACCAGATGCTTAAGATACTGTATATATTGTACAAAAGAACGTAGCTATAACTGCTATCGCAGAAGCATGATGGGATGACTAATCCTCATGGGATTTTAAGATGCCTGTTTACGATGGGCTGGATATTCAAACTGCGCTATTCTGTGGCGCAAGCCCTTGCGCTGTGCAAAATAGTTGCGCAGGGGTGTGGCCGGGGTGATATTCAACAGAGTTGCGTTATTGAGCAACTCCTTTGAATATCACCCCCCCGGCCACAGCCACTGTGCATGGCGCAGTGGAACTTGCGCCACTGCAAGTGGTCAGAGTGGAGCATTCAAGTTGCGGTGGCACAAGTACCATTGCGCCATGCGCAAATTTCCCATATTCAAAAGGTGACATGACAAATGGGGCCATAATTCATGCAAGGCGCGGGGGCCATTTGCATCTGTTATGTTACATTTGCATGCCATTAGCATGCAGGTCGCCCGATCCCGAGGACTTCGCCTGGCGCCTGCCGGGCAGCAGCCGTCGGGGACGATGCCCTGCAGCCCGATCGGCGGGCAAAGTGTAAAATCCCCCACCCCCAACTGGCCCGATCGCGGGCAAAGTGTAATGTAAACCCCCACCAACCCGATCGCGGGCTAAGTAAATAACCCCCACCAGCCCGATCTCGGGCAAATGTGTCAGTAACCCCCACCAGCCCGATCGCGGGGCTGCAAACTGCTAAACACCCCCCAGGACCCACCTACCTGGTGATCTGGTGGCCCCACCTCACCCACCCGAGCCCACCACCCTGCTCCCCGGCAGCATCCCACCCGCCTGCCGCCCCGACTGACTGCCCGGTAGGGTTGCCGCCCATTGGTGCAGAGCAGAGCCAATGGGCGTGCAGCTGCCCATACAAGGCAGTCAGATATGTAATTCATTCATTCACATATCTGGACTGCCTTCTACATATGGGCTGCCGCCCATTGCTCTTGCTACTGTCAAGCGTGGGCGATGCTTCCAATAGTCAGCGGCATGGAGCGGCATGGCGAGTGGGATGCTGCCGCTGCGGAGGGGGTGAGGTGGTAGACGCCCGTGGGTGGGTGGGGTGTGGGCCACTAGATCACCAGGTAGGTGGTCGCGGGGAGGTGTTTGTACAGTTTGCAGCCATCAATCGAGCCTAAGATCCACTGGACCACAGGATATGTTCTTGGGGGTTCTAACACTTGCAGCCTGCGATCGGGCTGGTCGGGGGTTTACATTACACTTTTGCCCGCCGATCGGGCAGTCGGGGAGAGGGGATTTATACACTTTAGCCCGCGATTGGGCTTCACGGTTCACTGGACCACCAGGGATATGTCCTGGGGGGTTGACACTTTGCTGCCCTGATCGAGACCAGTCCAGGAGTGGGGGTTAACTAATGCCCGTGTCCGGGCCAGTCGAGGGTTGCTATATGCCCACGATTGGGCTGCAGGGGCCACAGGGGTAGGTGAGGGCCACCACAGGTGGCAGCTGCTGTGTTGCGCCCTGCAATGCGGCAGCTCACCTGTGGGTGGCCCTCGACTTACTCCTTTTTTTTTTGGCTCAAAGTTGTGCAGACGCAGGTTGGGGGTTGCGCCTGCACAACTCTGCACAGCCCGCTGAATATCGGGCTGTGCAGTTTATGCATGGTTCCTCCCCCTCCGGTTGCGCATGCCTTCATTTGCATTGCGCTGTTGCTCAGCTTGACTTGGGGGGCGCAGCTGCCTCCTGCTGAATATGGCAGTGTAACCCCCTTGCAAATGGGGGTTCCTAAAAGCTTCCCCGGAGCTTGGGTAGATGCTTCGTGCCTGGTTGGAGTTCGGCGTTAAAGTCGCCTAAATGGGAAGCCAGTGAGCGCTTTAAAAGGCCTCCGTATGCTGTCTCTTTAAGGGCTGCCTGTTGCAGCTGTAAGTAATCAAAATGGAGGGCTGCGGGGTTGTATGCCCGAGTCCCACCTGGGCTGCTGATTTGTCACTCCGTTTCTGCCATCGCTAGTGGTGCAGAGGGAGCTCTACAAGACAATGTGAATGTTTGCTTAAAATACTGGGAAATAGTAATGATAATGTAGTTGTTCTAACTTGCCTTGCTTTGCAGCACAGATGGTTTTGATTTCCTCCTCCATTTTGGCCCAGAACTATTGACTTGGACCAATCAGTACTTTGGGACCCCACAGAGCTGACTGACCAATAGAGGAGCTGTTTGTAATTGAGAAAGGTATTATGGGCTATGGCGCTTTTTCTGCACCACTGAGGGCCGGAGGAAGTGACTGGCATGTACAGCCAGCCAATGACAGCGGGTAGCGCCCGAACTGAGAGGAGAGCCCCTTGCTGTTGGGGGTTAGATGCGTTGGGGCTGGTGAGGAGTGAGGAGCTTCTGCGCTGGGAAGTGTTCGTGTGGGAAGCGCGTGAAGGCCTAAGGCGGCCATTTTCTCTGCGAGCGAGTTCGTTTTGAAATCCGCTGGCTGGCAGTCAGAGGAGGCTGTGCCCTGTGCAGCTACCCACCAGGCTCGACCTGTAGGAGGACTGGAGAGAATTGCTGAATTGCACTCGGTCCGAAGGAAAAGTGGAAGCTGCCGTTGCAGTATCTCAATGGTTGTGAGTTTGTGGGAGCCTTGGAAGCAGCTGCCTGGTGTGGTACCCCTCTGTTGCTGTTTACCATATAAATGTGTGAGAAGACTGGTGAAAGTCAGGCTTCATCCTGGTAGCGTGAAGGAATCGTTATTTGCTGGGGTTGTGAGTACTAATTCAGGGTAGCTCCCTGTAGCATGTCTACGCAATGGTTTCAGTGCACTATTGTATTGCTGATTGCCAGACCGAAGCTTCACCCTTGACACGGGTGCGTCTGCTGCTTCAAGCAGCCGGGCGGACCCCTTCTGTCCGCCGGCTGCCTTCCTCGCTGCACTGCCCGCTGTTCACCAGACTGAAGCTTCACCCTTGACACGGGTGCGTCTGCTGCTTCAAGCAGCCGGGCGGACCCCTTCTGTCCGCCGGCTGCCTTTCTCGCTGCACTGCCCACTGTTCACCAGACCGGAAGCTTCACCTTGACACGGGTGCGTCTGCTGCTTCAAGCAGCCGGGCGGACCCCTTCTGTCTGCCGGCTGCCTTCCTCGCTGCACTGCCCGCTGTTCGCAGACGAAGCTTCACCCCTGACATGGGTCGTCTGCTGCTTCAAGCAGCCGGGCAGACTTCTGTCCGCCGGCTGCCTTCCCGCTGCACTGCCGCTGTTCACCAGACGAGCTTCACCCCTTGACCGGTGCGTCTGCTGCTTCAAGCAGCCAGGCGGACCTCTCTGTCCGCCGGCTGCCTTCCTCGCTGCACTGCCCGCTGTTCACCAGACCGAGATACGCTGCAGAAACTTGACTGTCCAGAACCATCGACTCTGCCTGCTGACAGGCTGCTGCAGTTCTTTAATTCTTTGCTACTGCTGTTTCCTCTCAGGACCTTAAGCTAATGTTATATTCTGATTGTGGTACTTGTTAAGTCTCTCCAAATTATCTTGTAAATCCTAACTTAAACACGAACCTAAGCTTGTTTACAGCAATTTGGCACTGTAAGGGTAGTTTGAAGTGCAAGTTCATTTACGCTGCAGGTTTGTAGGTTGTAAAATCTTTTTGTTTTAAGGTCCAGTGGTAAGCTACCCTGGATCAGAAAGTAAGTTTAAAGTGATACAGTTTTTTCTGTTTAGACCAGATTCCATTTGGATCACAGTTGTAAGCTTTGCCCTGCAAATAATTAAATTTCTCTTTCACTTTCTGTCCTTCTGTCTCCTTGCTGCTTGAATTTTTATGCCCACCCCTCATCCCCCACCTTCAGCCTTTATTAAATACTTCCCTCCCCCTCGGCACAACCCTAGCAATGTTCATCCTCCCTCTCTAATATTGCAACTCCTCTTAAAGATACAGAGTGCAGCTATTAGGCCTAACACTTGTTCTGTCTTGCCTTTAAAGACATTTTCCTATTTTACCACCTGCTTGCCTATCAGCATTGTTTAGTTCCTGCTCTGCTATCTGCTGTCAGCGCCTTCAACTACTGCAAGCTGCTGGCCGAGGAGGAGGAGGCATGGGCGACCTACACTGAGGTCCCCCATGGCTAGTTGTGATCTGTTCCTTTTGGGCCCTACCATGCAGGGGTGTCCTGGTTGCCCTTTTACAGGTTTCCAGGAGCCCTGGTTTGCTCCTTTTCTAGGTCTCCAGTTGCCTATAATCTGTGGGGTGGTTACTACTGTCCTTACCATGGAAGAACTGGAAGCCACCTCTCTTATGTTCAGGAGGGGGCGGCAGGTCGGTTTCACGACACTAATAATATGATACTGGCCCTGGGCTAGTCCTCCTTTATTGTGCTACCTCGGCTCTAGCCTATTTATTGACCCAGGGTTATGGCCCTCCTCCCATGATGATACTGATTTCTCCTTTTCCAACCAGCTTGTAACTAAGGTAATGCACTACGGTACTGTCCTTACCCTTGACACTAGATGCCTTATGTGTACGGTCAGGGTGAAGAAAGTCCGAAGCATGCACAGGCCTGGAGGTAGGCTGCTCGTAAGATTGTTCCTCCCCTGGCTAGCCCTACTTTCACTTCTCATGGCTGGAGATATTGAGCTCAATCCTGGGCCATCTAAGCTAATCTCTAATATTCCGCCACCTGGAATGGGAATAAGGGACTAAAAATAGTGCATATGAATATTGGAGCTTGCTTCCTAACCGAGATGATCTCTAGCGTGGACTGAGCTATACAAGCCAGACATCCTAGGGATAACTGAAACTTGGCTCAAACCCTCGATTCCTGACTCTGCCTGCTTCCTAACAGGATACAAGTTCATTCGTCTAGACAGGACTGGGGGTAGGAAGGGGTGGCACCTCATCTACTACAGATCCCATCTGAAAATCTCCCTGGTGGCACAGAGTAAACCTGATCATCCACCTTGTGAGTTTCTTCATGTGCTTCTGCTGCTGGGCGTGCTAAGAAGCTGCACTTAGTGTCGCCTATAATCCCCCTGGGGGGGTCTGACGGGACTTACTTACCTCTTGGATGCAGTTAGGCCCAGTATAGGTGACAATGAACTCATTATTATGGGTGATATCAACATGAACTGGGAGTGTGGCAATATTAGGAAATGTGAATCACAACTTGCCTGCCTATCCCTTAACCAACTAATCCATGACCCGATGAGACAGGCAGCCAATGGTTCCTCAAGTTCCCTGCTGGACTGGATCTTGACCAACCGGCTGGAGAGGATTGCCTCATCAGGCACGCTATCAGACTCCATTTCTGACCACTCCCCGGTATACTGTGTCTGGAAAATCCCCTCCTCTAGAATTCCACACAAAATCATTCAAGTCAGAAAATACTCCAGTTTTGACCCTGAGGCTTTCCTGGCTGATCTAGGATGTACTGACTGGACCAGGGTGCTTGAAGCCTCTGATCCCTCAGTGGCAGCCTCCTGCTTCATACATTCCTTTGGTGTTCTCCAAGATAGACACGCCCCCAGGGTCACCCGGAGGGTGAGGGGAACAGCCACCTTCAGGCTGAATGGTGACTTACTTGCCCAGATGCGGGAGAGAGACAAATGTGGGCAAGTACTAAGGGTTCCAGAGATCCTGCTAATCTCCTGAGATATCGGCAACTCAGGAATCGGTGTAAAAAAGCCATTAGGGCTGCCAAAAGTAACTTCTGTAAATCGGCACTACTTAGCTCTGTCAGAGATCCTAGGAGGTTCTGGAGGAACATTAAATCCCTCGTCAGTGGGCCCTCTCACTCGGGTGTCGTGGACATGATTATTGATGGAGTCTCGTGCAATAATCCCCACACTATAGCCGACCACCTCAATCTCCACTTCTCCGACCTTTCGGCCCTCACCTCTCGTTTCACGACCGATGGGGGTCGCTCGCTTAATATCCCTCCGATGCAGAGTGAACATCCTCCTCGGAGAGTATTTAATCTTAAGCCCGTGTCTGTCCTTGATGTTTGGAACTGCTTGGGTGCCCTCTCCCAGCACTCCAGTGCAGGGTCTGACAACCTTGAGCCCAGGCTTCTCAAGCTGGGAGCAGCTTACATTGCTCCTCTGATTGCCCATATCTTTAACCTATCACTTAGCTCAGGGATAATCCCTGACATCTGGAAGGAGGCAAGGACAGTCCCTGTTTTGAAGCAGGGAAATCCCAAACTCCCTGACAACTATCGCCCTATTGCTATTCTCCCATCCCTTGGTAAACTCCTGGAAAAGGTTGTGGCGCAGCAACTCTCGGAGTACGTGGATACCCATGAGCTGCTTTTCTGGGGCCCAACATGGTTTCCGGAAGGGTCATAGTACCACTACTGCCCTGATTACTGTAACCTCTAGTATTAGATCCGCCATGGATCAGGGCAAACTGTCAGGTGCTATATTTATTGACTTGTCAAAAGCTTTGACCTTGTCAACCATGACCTACTGGGGGAGCAGCTCAGGGCTATCGGGTCCTCTCCGCATGCCATGAGTTGGATGATGGGCTACCTAACGGTTAGAAAGCAGCGCACCTGCTTTAACAAGGTCCTCTCGGAGCCTAGGGCTGTGACCATGGGAGTTCCCCAGGGATCGGTATTTGGACCTCTCCTATTCTCACTTTTTATTAATCAACTCCCACGGGTGACCTCTCGTTGCCAAGTCACGCTTTATGCAGATGACCTTGTGCTAGTGGCCCATGCTCGTAATGCTGCTGACCTTAACCAGTGCCTATCTGAAGACTTCAGCAGAGTCTTGGCCTGGATTACCAACCATAGACTGGTATTGAATCCTAACAAAACTCAGGCCATGCTCTTTGGTTCCACAGCCAAGTTAAAAGCCCCATCAGCTATGCTCAAAAAAAGCTTGTGATGGAGGCCCCTGTTGCCAACAGCGAGCTCAATTAAATATCTTGGGGTCACCCTCGACCCACAACTTGACATGGGAAGCCATATCAAAACATCTGCAGAACCACCAGGTGTAAGCTTGGCCTTGCCTACAGGGCCAAATACAACCTGACTCCGGGAGCGAGGCTGGCACTTGCGAGGGGAGTGCTTCTCCCCTCCCTTAGTTATGGATACCACCTATTTGCCAGGTCACCTCAAATCCATCTTAATCGGTGGAACACGGCATATAATGATATCTGTCGGTTTGCACTTGCTGCTCCCAAACTCACCCACCGATGTGAGCTCTATGACAAACTCAGCTGGCTCCCCCTGCGGAATTCCTGATCCTTGGTGTAGGAAACTTCACCAGGAAAGTGCTTGCCACGGGCATACCGTCGGGACTGGCGCATCTCCTCCCAAAACTGGACGCCATCCCCTACCAGCTCAGGTCACAGACCGCCCGAGTTGTTAAAGTTCCCCTACTCGGACCCTTATGGGGATCGTGACTTTGCGCTTTTGTGCCTAGGCTCTGGAACTCCATTCGGACTCTGTTCGCTCTGCCCCTTCCATGGGACCTTTCGCTCCTCCCTGTGGTCCCACCTAAAACAAATGACAAGATGTGACTGCTCCTAGTCTCTGTAATGTAATACTCTGCAGTCCACTATTGTCCACTCTGAGTCCATGATGGTCTATGAAATATGTATTCAGTGATTCTAATGTCTGTCTATGTCCTGCAACAATTTGTACTATGTGTGGCAGTATCTCTGCCCTTATACAAGCGTTGTTATAGCTGTTTTTTACTGTATCATGCTGTTTCTCCAATGTTGCCATGTATGTATACTGTATGTTTTGTGCTCTCCCGGGTCGTTCCTGAAAATAGGCATACTACTTGTCTAGTGTACTTACCCGGTAAACAAAAGCTAAATAAATAAATAACTAAACTTTCCTCCTACTTTGACCTGCTCAGGACTGTTATGTTTGTCTGTGCTAAGGGCCCCAACCAGCTGCCACATGTGGACTAGCAGTTAGGGCTTGGGTACCCCGGGACAATAAACTGTAGGGTTAGGCCTGTGCACAGAGCCCTATGTAGATAAGTATAGTGATAAGCAAATCAACTTGATTCCCCCCTGTCCTTGTTATTTTCCCCCTGATTAAATCAGATTGTTTTTTGTACAGCTACATCCTGCCTATTGTGTACATTACTGGTGAACTGCTGCCTGGTGATTGCAACATAACTGTGCCTTACTTTACAGGGGTTCCCCGAAGGGAGCTGGAATGTATTATCCGTGGGGTAAGTTTACTGGGGAGCAGAATTGTTGGTACCCAGTGTGAGTCATTAGTGGGATGAAAGGGGGGTTGCAGTAGCCCAGAGGGCTGTAACCAAGGTAGTCTTAACTGTGCTAACCCCGACCTCTGGGTGGAGGCACCCGTCAACGGATCTGGGCCCCTCACCCTGCCTCCGTGGGGGCAGACGGGGGTAGTAGCCCTAAGGATAGCACCCCCTGGGGGTTACAAATTGGAGGCACCACTGGGATTAGCGTCCCCTAGTGGCTCAGTGAGGAGATACCCCAAAGATGGAAAAAATGGAAGGGGATATGTTGGAAAAAATTAAGCTGGGACCCATCAAAACCATGGTACACAAACTGATGGGTTGGGGTGAAGCCAAAGAGCTAGATTCCCAGAAGATTGTATTATTGTTAGATGTGCCTTTGGGTACCTCAGCTGCTGATATTGTCTCTGTTGCAGAACGAGTAAAGTGTTTGGGTAAGGTTAAAGTGAAAGGGCGTAGGCTGATTTGCTTGATCAGACATTGCAGGTGTTACTCCTATGCAGTGTGGCCATCGACTCTAGAAGGTACTCTCCTGTACTTTACCCGGAAGTACGTCCCAGGGGTGGAGGCTAATTCATATCCGAAGTGGGTTAGTCACTCCTGGGGGGTCTCCTCAAATGAACAGTTTTAAAGATAAACTGCTTAAATTGTTAGCTGTGGAGGGGAGGACTACCCAGGAGTTGCTCCAAGCCTTGGATCTGTCCAGTGATACTACCCCTCGGGGTTCCCCGGGCACCTCCCCTTGCCCACCCAAAAGCTCCGTGCTGGCTTCTTTGCCCCTGGCAGTCCCATCCATACAGCTTGATTCCAACCGTAAGTTAAAGCTTTTCTCTGGCATGGTACCAGTGCCCTCCAGGGAGGATGACCTGGAGGCGTGGATGGACTATGCCACCCCTTTAGTCCAGGAGTGGCAATGCTCCGAGGGGGAGAAAAGGAAGAGGCTGATGGAGAGTTTGCGGGGTCCTGCCTTAGAAGCCATTAGATTCTTCCTGGCCACCCGTCCGGAAGCCACTGCTGCAGAGTATCTCTCTGCTTTAGAAGGGGGTTTTTGGGAGTACAGAGACTGGTGAAGATTTACTATGGAAATTCAGGTCTGCTAAGCAGTGGAGAAATGAAAAACTGTCTGCTTTTGTTACTAGAGTGGAGCGGGTATTGCAGAAGGCTTGTAGAAAAGGGGGAATCACTGCTACAGCACTGAATCAGGTTCGGTTAGAACATATTTTAAAGTCTGCCAGATTCTCTAGTGTAACGCTACTGAAACTCAAGTTGCATGATCGTCGGGCCACCCCACCTGAATATTGTCAATTGATGAGGGAAATTCGAGAAGTGGAGACTGATGAAGAGGGGTGGGAACCCTGTGTGGGGGCAATGAACCCTAGTAGGACCCCTGAGTCTAACACCCCTGAGGAGATTGGCTCACCTGGAGGGTCCGAGGGGTCCCCAGATTTCCCAGGTACTGTGGGGATGCGAGTTGTCTCCTCTGACCCCTATGTGGAGGGTGAATTGAGGACTGAGATCAGGAATTTACGGGAACTGGTGAAGGACTTAAAGCAGTCTACTGTGTACCCTATTTGGCCTGGGGTCCCTGAGTCATGTAGAGCCCCGAACCCTAGCCCTAGAGAGCTTTCTCACTCCCCTCAGGACCCCCCTCAGAATAGTGATCCCCGGGACCCCAAGTTTTGTTACCACTGTGGGGAGGATGGGCTTTTCCAGCCTGAGTGCCAGAGGCCGGAGAATTTAAGGAAAGTTAACAGCAGACTGATCGCCCAACACTGCCAGGCCCAGTCTGGGGCCCCCAAGAAAAGTTTTGTGACTCAGACCCATGCCCGCCAGGCTACTAATGCTGCTACCCCCAACTGGTCCGATGTGGTCGGGCCGTCTATGGAGACCTGGGTGCAGGTAAATGGAATTCCCACTCGAGCTGTATTGGACAGTGGCTCCCAGGTGACCATCATGTTTCAGGACTGGTACCAAGCACACTTATCTGAGGTGCCCCTGCAGCCTCTAACTGGTCTACATGTATGGGGGTTGAGCGACAAGGCCTATCCGTATTTGGGGTACATCCGTGTCTGGTTATCATTCCCTGCAACTGTGAATGGAATAGATGAGCAAGTGGAAACCTTAGTTTTAGTTTGCCCACCCACTGGACTGTACGATGGGGTGCCCTTGTTGATTGGGACAAATGCACACATGTTTGGACGATTGGCCCAATTGTGCTCAGAGAAGCGAGCATTCCAAACTGGGTGAGCTTTGAGCATACCTGCTGTGATTCAAAAGGTCAGGGCCACTCAGGAGAAGGGTAGTCTGGAGGAACCTGAAGGCCCTGTGGGGGTGGTATGGAAAAAGGATCCGGCCCCCGTGGTACTTGCCCCAAATGCTCAATGTGTTCTGCATGGAGAGTGACGACTGAAAACAGATGTCAAGAACAAGTTGTTGATGCTGGATCGCCTGTGGAGGGAGGATTACCTGAGGGTTGTTGCTCAGACCATTCTGCTGGCTAGAACCCATGCTACGTTAAGAGGTGATGGTTCAAGTGCACAATGTGTCTGATAAAGAGATTCGGATAAGAAGAGGGAGTACCCTGGCTAGCGTTCATTGTGCGGATACTGCTGTACTACCAAATAGAAAGAGTTCTCGGACGGGTGATAGAGTTGCTCCCGATCTGTTTGACTTTGGTGACTCCCCGCTGCCTACTGACTGGAAGCGAAGGGTCAGTGAGAGGCTTGCCAAGAGGAACTAGGTTTTTTCCCTGAAGGAGTGGGATGTAGGATGTGTACAAGGGGCTGAGCATCACATTCGATTGCATGACGAAAGACCTTTCTGAGAGAGATCCCGACGTCTGGCTCCCGCTGACATAGATGATGTACGGTGGCATCTTCAAGAAATGTTGGCTGCTGGCGTAATTCAAGAGTCTAGGAGCCCCTATGCCTCCCCCATCGTAGTAGTAAGGAAAAAGAATGGGGCAGTTCGGATGTGTGTAGACTATCGCACTTTGAATAGGCGGACCATTCCGGATCAATATACCATGCCACGCATACAAGACACCTTGGATTGTTTGAATGGTAGTAAGTGGTTCTCTGTGTTGGATCTTCGGAGCGGATACTATCAGATCCTGATGTAGCTCAGAGGACCGGAGAAGACTCTTTCATTTGCCCTTTGGGTTTCTATGAGTTTGTTCGGATGCCTCAAGGAATTTCGGGTGCCCCAGCCACTTTTCAGCGCTTGATGGAACGAGCTGTGGGGGACATGAACCTACTCGAGTGTTTGATCTATTTAGATGACGTTATAGTGTTTGGCCGATCATTGGAAGAACATGAGCAACGATTATTCAAAGTCCTGGATCGGTTGGAGGATTTCGGCCTTAAGTTGTCTATTGACAAGTGTCAATTCTTCCAGACTTCCGTGAAATATGTGGGCCACATAGTGTCCACTGAAGGCATAGGGACTGACCCTGGCAAGGTGGAGGCATTGACCACTTGGCCTCAACCCAGGAATTTAAAAGAGCTGCAACAGTTCCTGGGGTTTTGTGGATACTATAGGGTTTGTCAGAGACTATTCACGAGTGATTAGCCCCTCCTTAATCTCACCCAGGGGTATCCGCCTACTCACAAAAAGTATAAGAAGGTGTGTACACTGACATAGAAAAGTATTTTGGCCAAGCGATATGTTCGGGGATCGATGGACTGCTGAGTGTGAGGAAGCTTTTCACGACATCATATATCAACTTACCCACGCTCCAGTACTGGCTTATGCTGACCCAGTCAAGCCCTACACTCTTCATACTGATGCCAGTCTACAAGGATTGGGGGTCGTGTTTTACCAGGAGCTCTTGAATGTGCTGAGACCTGTAGCATTTGCCAGTAGAAGTCTGACGCCTTCAGAGAAAAATTACCCTGTGCACAAACTAGAGTTTTTGGCTCTAAAGTGGGCCATTGTTGATCAGTTTCATGACTATTTGTATGGTGCCAAGATATTAGTAAAGACTGATAACAACCCTCTGACCTATGTACAGACCTCTGCCAAATTGGATGCTACTGGGCATAGGTGGCTCTCTGCCTTGGCCACCTACGATTACGCTGTAGAATACCGGGCGGGCCTGAACCATATAGATGCGGATGCTCTCTCTCGGAGGCCTGCGTCCCAGACTGAATGGTTCCGGTTGTCTGAACCTGACATAAGAGCCCTCTGCCAGAAATTCGACAAAGAAGAACAGGCATCTCCTGATGCAGTGGACTGTGTGGTAGTTTGGGGCCGCCGGAAAACTGTATACCTACTGCTTACTGTCATTTCTCTGCCTTGGACACTAGCTCCCTGCCGCAACTCAACAATGATGATCTTTAACAGGCTCAATCCTTTGATCCTATGATAAGAACGGCCATAGAGGTTTTGCGGGCCGGAAGGGATGTATCCAAACTACGCTCCACTGAAATACGGACTACTTTGTTGTATAAAGAAGGGCCCAAATTAAAGCTGATCAACCAACTACTATATAGAGAGACTGTGAATAAAGAGGGCTGGGTACACCGACAACAACTGGTGCTGCCAGCGGTTTTCAGAGAGCTAGTCCTCAGGTCATTGCATAATCAAATGGGGCACCTGGGCATAGATCGAACACTTGACCTGGTATGGGCTCGATTTTATTGGCCGAAGATGAGTGCGGATGTGGAACAGTATGTCAAGACCTGTGGTCGTTGTTTGCAAAGAAAAGCGTTGCCCCGGAGAGCTGCTCCCCTGGTCAACATTACTACTAGTGCTCCTATGGAACTGGTCTGTATTGATTTCCTGAGTTTAGAACCTGATCTGAAAAGTGTCAACAACATATTGGTGGTCACTGATCATTTTACCCGGTACGCACAGGCTTTCCCAACCAAGGATCAGAGAGCAACCACGGTGGCTAAGGTACTGTTGAGAATTTTTTCGTCCATTATGGGGCCCTGCAGCAGATTCATTCCGACCAGGGAAGAGACTTTGAGAGTCGTTTGATTAAAGAGATGCTATCTTTGTGGGGGGTACGAAAATCACGAACCACCCCTATCATCCGCAGGGAGACCCTCAGCCTGAAAGGTTTAATCGTACATTGCTTGACATGCTGGGCACCTTACAATCAAAAGATAAATCGAGATGGAGCCAACAGATCAGCACTTTAGTTCACGCTTACAATTGCACGAAAAGTGATGCCACAGGGTTTTCCCCCTATCGACTGATGTTTGGGAGAGAGGCTAGATTGCCAGTGGATGTGTGTTTTGGGGTTTCCCCCAATGGGGTGCGAGCAGAAAACCATCTACAGTACGTACAGAGATTAAAGGCCCAATTAAACTATGCCTACCAACTGGCCCAGACCATGGCTGCTAATCGAAATCTGGCTAACAAGGAGATATGACAAAAAAGTGAAAACAGTAGAGTTGAGAGAAGGGGATAGAGTGCTGTTGAGAAATCTGGGACTGCATGGCAAACATAAAATTGCCGACAGATGGCATCACCTCCCTCATATTGTTGTGGGACAGCTGGCAGATCTACCTGTATATAAAGTGTGGCCTGAAAACAATTCGAGAGATGTGAAAACCATACACAGAAATCATTTGTTGCCGATTGGGCAGATCTTGATTGACGCTGAACCTTCTGCTGTCACTTCTTCCCGGCCTGTGACTGGATCTGTTACTAAGAGAAGAACCAAGCCTGTGGAACCTTCAACCAGTCCACCAAGGGAGCCTTGTCCCCCCCCCCCCGCAGAAGGAGATGATCAGCACTCAGTGTCGGAAGATAGTGAAGGTGATATTGAATACTATCCCTCTTATGAACTGAGTCAATTGTTTCGGGGTAATCCCCTTGTTAACTCGACCGAAATTGGCCCGTCTGTACTGATTGAGCCCCCTACTTTGACCCTGGAGGAAATGCCTCCAGAAGATGAATGGGGTAGCAGACAAGCTCAAGGGCCTGAGTCCTTAGGCCTGGCTGAACTGTCTGGCCTGGCTCAATTATCTGACTTTTCAGAAGACGAGAGTGGGACGGGGGAACAAGCCAGGGATATGCCCAAATCGGATGACTATTTTGATTGCCCTGATGGTTCCCCTCTAGTACCTAAACCGCCCCCAGATGAGCTCAGTGGGGTGGGTTCAGGGATAGAAAGTCAGGCCCCTAATAGTATCATGAGCACTGAACCTGTTTCCCTTGAGGAGATTCCCATTACTAATGTCACTGATACGAAGTGGAGTCAAGGCCTGGTTTAGGATCCCCCGAGACCCCTAGACGATCCGGCCGACAAATATGGCCAGTAATAAAGTTGAGCTATGAATCTCTGGGTCAGCCAGTGGACCTGCCCTTAAATGTGGTTCACAAGGGGGTATATGTGTCCCCGAGTTCTTTGCCTAAGTTAGCCTTGGGGGATAACTCCAGACTGTTAGTGGTGCCCTTTGAGTATGGCGTCCCTGCCTCGGGGGACCCGTTAGTAACTAGGAAGAGAGGGATTCCCTCAGTCCGGGTGTCACGAGCAGAAACCAATGACCTGGGTTAAAGAGGAACAAGACTTTATATGTGTAATGTGTATAAACTATAGTACACTATGAAGCTAATATTCGTGTATGTAAGGTAAAATGTGATATAGTGTTAATTGGGTTGTTCGCCTAAATGGCCTCAGGGTGGTTGCTGGCGTGGAGCGTAGCTTTTCAGATCGAGGGAGGGTGTAACCCCCTTGCAAATGGGGGTTCCTAAAAGCTTCCCCGGAGCTTGGGTAAATGCTCCGTGCCTGGTTGGAGTTCGGCGTTAAAGCCGCCTAAATGGGAAGCCAGTGAGCGCTTTAAAAGGCCTCCATATGCTGTCTCTTTAAGGGCTGCCTGTTGCAGCTGTAAGTAATCAAAATGCAGGGGGGCTGCGGGGTTGTATGCTTGAGTCCCGCCCGGACTGCTGATTTGTCGCTCCGTTTCTGCCATCGCTAGTGGTGCAGAGGGAGCTCTACAAGAGGATGTGAATGTTTGCTTAAAATACTGGGAAATAGTAATGATAATGTAGTTGTTCTAACCTGCCTTGCTTTGCAGCACAGATGGTTTCGATTTCCTCCTCCATTTTGGCCCAGAACTATTGACTTGGACCAATCAGTACTTTGGGACCCCACAGAGCTGACTGACCAATAGAGGAGCTGTTTGTAATTGAGAAAGGTATTATGGGCTATGGCGCTTTTTCTGCACCACTGAGGGCCGGAGGAAGTGACTGGCATGTGCAGCCAGCCAATGACAGCGGGTAGCGCCCGAACTGAGAGGAGAGCCCCTTGCTGTTGGGGGTTAGATGCGTTGGGGCTGGTGAGGAGTGAGGAGCTTCTGTGCTTCTACGCTGGGAAGTGTTCGCGCGTGAAGGCCTAAGGCGGCTGTTTTCTCTGCGAGCGAGTTCGTTTTGAAATCTGCCAGCGGGCGGTCAGAGGAGGCTGTGCCCTGTGCAGCTACCCACCAGGCTCGACCTGTAGGAGGACTGGAGAGAATTGCTGAATTGCGCTCGGTCCGAAGGAAAAGTGGAAGCTGCCGTTGCAGTATCTCAATGGTTGTGAGTTTGTGGGAGCCTTGGAAGCAGCTGCCTGGTGTGGTACCCCTCTGTTGCTGTTTACCATATAAATGTGTGAGAAGACTGGTGAAAGTCAGGCTCCATCCTGGTAGCGGTGAAGGAATCGTTATTTGCTGGGGTTGTGAGTACTAATTCAGGGTAGCTCCCTGTAGCATGTCTACGCAGTGGTTTCAGTGCACTATTGTATTCCAGATTGCCTAACTAAACTTTCCTCCTACTTTGACCTGCTCAGGACTGTTATGTTTGTCTGTGCTAAGGGCCCCAACCAGCTGCCACGTGTGGACTAGCAGTTAGGGCTTGGGTACCCCGGGACAATAAACTGTAGGGTTAGGCCTGTGCACAGAGCCCTAGGTAGATAAGTATAGTGATAAGCAAATCAACTTGAATCCCCTTGTCCTTGTTATTTTCCCCCTGAATAAATCAGATTGTTTTTTGTACAGCTACATCCTGCCTATTGTGTACATTACTGGTGAACTGCTGCCTGTTGATTGCAACATAACTGTGCCTTACTTTACAGGGGGTCCCTGAAGGGAGCTGGAATGTATTATCCGTGGGGTAAGTTTACTGGGGAGCAGAATTGTTGGTACCCAGTGTGAGTCATTAGTGGGACGAAAGGGGGGTTGCAGTAGCCCAGAGGGCTGTAACTGAGGTAGTCTTAACTGTGCTAACCCCGACCTCTGGGTGGAGGCACCCGTCAACGGATCTGGGCCCCTCACCCTGCCTCCGTGGGGGCAGACAGGGGTAGTAGCCCTAAGAGTAGCACCCCCGGGGGGTTACAGCAGGATGGCGCAATTTCGGACTTGCACATGGCGCAACCCTTTTGAATATCCAGCCTGCTGTCTATAAATGTAATCATACTTCCAGAAAAGAGAGTGGTGTTGCATTAATTAATAATAATAAAATAAATTGGTAGTTGTGACCAACAAGGTGAAAAAACATAATTAAAGTACTGAAACATTATGTAAGTTATTAAGTAGTACTTATTTCTATGTTGATGCCCAATCTCGGAGGCTCTGAACGCCATTACATTTAAAGGCAAATTAGGACAATACAGACAAAATTTACCTAGTTGTTAAGATCATATATATACAGTATATATATATAAGATTATGCATCAATTCTCATAAAATGTCTTCTTAAAGAGATAGGTCTTCAGGTCCCCTTTAAACTCCTCCACCGTTGGAGCCTCCCTTAAAGATCTGGGCAGTGAATTCCAGAGGGTCAGCCACCTTGAAGGAATGATCCCCAAGGTTTTCAGCCTGGCCCTCGGATTAAACTCATATTTGATCAGGCTGAGTCCTTGATGCTGGGTATTTGTTATCACCCTCTTGACTGTCCATTTGAGATCTATAATGCAGTTTTAATGGAAATTGAACTAGCTGGGGAACTAAGAGATGCTGTTATCTTGGTTCATTTTTGTAGGGGGACATCTGCTTGGAAAATCCTTCAGCACATAGCTCGAGAGGTAGAAAACTCCTATCCATGTGTGAGCACCCCCATTTAAATCAATATGTTATAATGCAAACAAGGGGTGAAAACATACGTGATGTGGGTAATAATGCTCAAAATGTTGTTAAAAAATGCAGTTTTGTTATAACATATAATATAATGAGAAGGAGGAATTAAAGCAAGGACTGGGGAGGTATATTGCCACAAGGGTGGATTTAAACTAGATGGGGGGCTGGCAAGTGGACAGCAGGTAGACAGGGATCCGGTAGAGTGGAGTCACAGCCTACCCCTCACGTTAGCAGGGAAGGACTCGGGGTGGCCAAAAAAGGAGGGAGTAGAAGGGAGGAGATGGAGGCTAGTGAAGGGAAGGGGGCATTATGGAGGGTGGTCTCATTGAATGCAAGAAGCCTAGGAAACAAATCCACTGAGCTACAGGCACTCTTAGCAGTGTGGAGTGTGGATATTGCAGCTATCACAGAAACGTGGGCAACTGACCACCAGGACTGGGATCTGGCAATCCCAGGATACAAGTTATACAGGAGGGACCGTAAGAAAGGGAGGAGGGGTGGGGTGACCGTCTATGTGAGAGACGGGATCAAATGTAAAAGGGACGAGGGAGAAGAAAGGAGAAGAGAGGCAATCTGGCTGCAGCTCCTAGACTCAAGGGGTAGGAAATTGAGGTTTGGGGTGGTATATAGGCCGCCCTCCCAGTCTGAGGAGCTTGACAGGGAGTTAGCGGGACAAATCAAAAAAGGTATGTAGAAAAGGGAAGGTGGTCATCGTGGGGGATTTCAACTTGCCGGGGGTTGACTGGAGCATTCCGGTCACCTCCAGTGCTAGGGAGCAAGTGCTCCTGGATGCGATCCAGGAGGGTCTCCTGACCCAGTTGGTTAGTGTACCTACTAGGCTAAAGAACACTTTAGATCTGGTATTGACGAATGGGGAGGCAGTGAGGGAAATAAAGGTAGAGGACCCACTAGCTGACAGCGATCACTAAACGGTGTGGTTTAATATCACGATGTGGGGGGAGCCAGAGAAATCAGTTACTCGGGTGGTAAACTTCAGGAGGGCAGACTTTGGGAGGATGCAGGAAGTACTGAAAGGGAAACTGGAGGGCATAAGGCAGGAGATGGACGTGGAGCAAAAATGGGATATTATTAAACGGGAGGGTTAAAGAGGCAACAGAAGCCTGCACCAAGGCACAGAGTAAGAGGAGCAGAGTAAGAAAACCATGCTGGTTGAACAGCGAGGTTGTGGAGATGGTGAGGGCAAAACAAATGGCGCACCAGAGGTTTAGGAGGATGGGGAAGGAAGTGGACAGGGATGAATATGCAAGATGGTTCAGGGAGGTGACCAGAAAAGTGAGAGAAGCCAAGGCCCAGAGGGAGCTGAGATTAGCACATGGAATTAATGGGGGGGAGAAAGACTTTTTCAGATACATCAGGGAGAAAAGGAAGTGAAAGGAGACAATGGAAAGGATAAAAAGGGGTGGGGAGTGGACAGAAAAGGGGGAGGAGCAGGCAGAAGCACTGACTGAATACTTTTGCTTAGCGTTCACAGAAGAAAGGGGTTGCTACCAGCATGGGCTGGGAGGGTGGGGACAGGGAGAGGTGACAGATAGAAGAATTGAAGCAAGTAGAGTCCTAGTGGGACTGAGGGCACTGAAGGTAGACAAGGCGCCAGTGCTGGATGGTATCCACCCCAGGGTGCTGAGGGAGATGACGGAGGTGTTGGCGGAGCCACAGGCGGATCTGTACAGCGCCTCACTGGAGTCGGGATGTGTGCCACTAGACTGGAGGATGGCACATGTAGTACCATTACACAAGAGTGGGCCAAGGGATGAACCAGGTAATTATCGTCCGGTAAGTCTCACCCCTCCATAGTGTGCAAACTCATGGAAACTATACTAAAGGAAAGACTGTTGGTGTACCTGGAGGACAATGGCCTAAAGGATGTGAGGCAGCATGGGTTTGTTTCAGGGAAGTCTTGTCAAACCAACTTCATACAATATTATGACTGGGTGACAGGTGAGCTTAATAAGGGTCATGCAGTGGATGTTCTTTACTTGGGCTTCAACAAGGCCTTCAATTCGGTGCCTCATGGGAGGCTTGGGGAGAAGCTAACTGGTGTAAGGGTAGGGGCAAAAATGATGAACTGGATTACAAGCTGGCTGAGTGGCAGACTGCAGCGGGTGGTGGTGAGAGGGGAACTCTTGACTCCAAGGCCGGTGACGACTGGGGTGCCACAGGGCTCTGTGTTGGGGCCAGTATTGTTTGGGCTCTTTATATCAGATATTGCAGACGGGGTGGTGAGCACGGTAAGTCTGTTCGCTGATGACACCAAAATCAGAGCAGTGGTGGATGGAGAGGAGGGATGGAAGCAGCTGCAGGGGTACCTACACAAGCTAGAGGAGTGGTCAGAGAGGTGGCAGCTGGGGTTCAATGCAAAGAAGTGTAAGGTTATGCACTTTGGGGTGAAGAACCCAAGGAGAGAATACTGGCTGGGGGGGGGTCAAGCTGGGGATCACTGAGGAGGAGAAGGACCTAGGGGTAATGATAACAGGGACCATGAACAACACTGCCCAGTGCAGGAGAGCGGATGCAAAAGCGAACAAAATGCTGGGGTGCATAGTGAGGGGGGTTTCGTCTAGAGTGAAGAGAGGTGATCTTGCCCCTCTACAAGTCACTGGTAAGCCGCACTTAGAGTACTGTGAGAAGTTTTGGAAGCCATACCTAAAGCGTGATATCAGGCTACTGAAGGGGGTGCAGAGAAGGGCAACAAAGATGATATGTGGAATGGAGGGGAGAGACTATGACAGCAGGCTGGGAGACCTGAATACGTACACCCTGGAGGATAGAAGGGACAGGGGGGACATGATAGAGACATTCAAGTATCTGAGGGGAATCAATAGGGATGGGGCAGATGGGGTCTTTAAGTTAAGGAGGGAGGGTTACCAGGGCACGGCTAAGAATAGAGGGGAAGATTTGGGAGGAAATGAGGAGACACTATTTCACAGAGAGGGTGGTAGCAAAATGGAGCAGCCCTACCAGAATGGGTGGTATCATGTAAATCTGTGAACAGCTTCAAAGGGCAGGGGACAGGAGCGGAGAGAGAGGGGGGAGGTGGGAGGCAGTGGGATGACATAAGGGGGGGGTGGGGCAGCTGCAAACTAGGGGTGCTGGCTGCACACTCGAGCAGACTTAGCTAGACCGGGTGGTCTGTTTCTGCTGGCACATTCGTATGTTAGTTCAAATGCAATAGGAAATATCATACGGAACAATTGACATATCTCACATATTGAGCCGAGGCTCAGTGAGTGGACACAGTCTTTTCCATGAATGGCTTACAAGAGGGGACGTAACACTGGGGACATTGTCACGCGTGGTTTACAGCCTTATCTCCACCCCTCGACCTGGTTACCTATGCTTCCTCCAGATTGCTGTTGTTGCAACCAGTGCCCACACATTACTGGTACTAAAAGCTTTTACAGTGAGGCCGAAGAAATAGTAAGTACTAGATGTATCAACTGTGATATGACTAATGATGTATATCTGGCCACATGCAGTTGTGGGAAAATATATGTGGGCAAAACTAAAAGGAAGTTTAAAGAACGGGTGGGGGAACATGTTTGTGCTATTAATAATAGCATGTGCAACAATAGAACATGTTGCTGGTAGTAGTAATCTGATGACACATAAGTGGACCTTTTTGAGAATCGTACGTGTTTCCCTGGGTCCAAGGGGAGGCAATTTACAAAAATAAGTCTCATGTAGGGAGGGGTATTGGATTTTCAAATTAAGAGCCATGACTAGAGGGCTAAATGCTAAGTTTCAAATCTCCCCCTACTTATGATATGTGGCTTCGCCTTGCTGGTGCCCCTCCTCCCTTCGCCCTGTCCCTCACGTTCTGCCTCTTTTGCCCATGGCCATCCCGTAGTTCTTTTTAGGACTCTGTGCAAAGTATAATTGGACTTATGGCATGCTAAGGGTGAAAATAGTTCTTATAAGGTCATTATCGAGAATGGAATGAAGTTTGAATATGTATTAGCCCTACTTGTTGCCTTGTTCTCATGTTCTTTCCTTCTCTTTCCCTTCCCCTATCCCTGTCCCCTCCTTTCCTCTGTTTCAATAAATAAATGGCTCATCTCCAGTATATACAGTAGGCCTCTTTAGGCATAACAAACGGAGTATTATGCCATTTTACATGTGATATGAAATACACGGTCCTTAGTAAATATGGCAGTTTGTGAATACTGAAGTGAGCGAGTGCTGTGATGTATGTATTTGTAACTGTGTATGGTGCTTATGTACAGTGGCCCAGATATTCAAACTGCGCCACAAATTAGCGCAGTAGCAAGAGCAGGCTCAAGTCCAGTGCGCCCATGTGCAACATGCGCGATATTCAGACACTGTGCAGGTCAGGATACGCCTGCGGCACGCGACTGAATTTCGCGCCAACTGCGCCATTGCACAACCAGGGATGTGCAGTGGTACAGGTCTGATGCGCAATAGCACAACCAGGGATGCTCAGTGGAGCAGGGTAGCAGCACAACAGCACAACCAGGGATGTGCAGGGACAGGATGCAGGGGTCCACCACCCATGGTAGAGATGGGCAGAGGAGCACACAGCAGAACAGACATTGCCCTGACACACACACCCACACCCCATGCACCGCAGAGAGCTGGAAGAACCACCAACCCATGGACACCAGCATCAATCCCACAGCCTGGGCATGGTGCCCACCCCCTGGCAAGCTGTGACCGGTACACAAGGATGTCCGGCCACCCCATGCCACACCATCCCACCAGTGCAGAGCACACCCTGCACCACGATCCCCATACACTCTGCCCAGGAGTAGCGCCCAACAGTGCAGGACACCCCATGCATGCCACCACCCCCACTGTGACAATGCAATCCTGTGCAACACGGAGCCATGCAAGGCAGCCCCACCATGAGCATCCTGCAGCGGGCGGCAGCAGACAGCGATGCAACAACTGCATACACAGTGCCACCCTGCACGTCTCCCCCCCGCCGAGGTACAGCTGAGAGACCGACCATGCGTCAGCACACGAGGTACCCCACATGCGACAGGGCATGCCCCGGACCCCACCACTAGCAGTACAGCACCCTGCACACTCTCCCAAGGACACACCCTGTCCCAGCACTGGCCACAACAGCCAGCGCAGACACACACAGTGTTGCATGGAAGCATGCACCACAAAGGATGCAACACAGTGCATGGACAAACACCCACCCACCCATACCCAAGGGCACACCAACACAGGGACACAGTAGAGGGTCAACCAAGCCACTGGCATGTGGCCACGCCAGCCATGTACCCACAGCTAGCACCCCTCCATGGCACAGGTGTGCCAGCCACCCTACGCATGCACCATGAAGCTGTACGTACCCAGCATGCGACCGGAGCACAAGTGACAGACAGTGGAGCACATCCCCTGCAATAGACACAAGCAACAGCATGGAGGTGGAACAACAACAGCGGAGGCCACAGTGCCACCCGAAGCAGACATGCACCATACCGGTGACAGGAGGCAACCCGGCATTGTGCTGGGTACAGTGGCTGTCCAGCATGGACAGCCACCACTGACATGCCAGCAGACCGTGCAGTTCACAGACATGCAAGGGTGTCAGCTGCACAGGCCATAGACGGTTTGACAGGGGCACCATGGACACAGTGCATGCACTGTGGACCACTCTACACAGTCATCCAGTGTACAGGGAACAACACACAAACCACAGACAGTGACTGATAGCTACGCCCACACCATGGGCAGCTTCTACGGACACACACACACATGCCCATGCCTGCACCACCCCTGACGCCATGCGCACCACTGCAGGTGAGCACCTGTAGCCCACTGCAAATCAGAGACCACCACAGTAGGCATAACAAAACAAATGTATGTTCTCAAAGGTACAAAAACTATATACAACAATATACATAAGTGGGTGAGGGCCATAAACCAGGTGGGGGAGGGTAAGGGGCAGGGGTGAACAAATGGGAGAGGGAAGAACAGGTGTGAGGGTGGGTCCAGGGGTAGGGTGTAGCGTGGGGCATGGAGGTCTTAGCGGCCGCCCTGCTCCCGCTCCTGTGGTGCCTCCTGCTTCTCCGCCTCCAGACACCGTGCTGGTCCAACCTCTGCAGTACCTCCAATGATGCCCTCGCAAGCTGGAGTAGCTCCTGCACAGCCCTCTCCAGCCGCATCATCCACTGTCCACCTAGGACAAGGGAGCAGAATCAATAAGTGTGAATGTCCATCCCCCTGCAGCCCACCCATTGTGCATGGCATACTGCCATGGGACATGCCCCTGTGATTGTGTGCAACCACCCACAGTGATCGTGTCCACATGACTTGCCTACCAGGCACACACAGCTATGCGGACCACTGCACACACCCACCGCCCAAGTCCCGCACAGCACCACCGTGGCTGTACAGTGACATGGCTATGCGGTGCGAAGGCAGTGGCACAGCCATGTACCCGGTGCACGCATGGACCACCAGCGATGCACACCCACACATGCAATGCCACAGGACAGTGCAGAGTGTACCATGTGGCGTGCAAGGCAGTGGTGTCAGTGGATGGTGGCCATGCCCCGCCGCCTACCCTGCAACACAGCATGCACAGAATATCCTGGAAGAAAGGCACTCACCCTCATCGGCCTGGTCCAGGCGCTGTTGCAAGTTGGGACCAGCGGCCCGTGGCTGTTGCCCATCATCCCTGTCCTCCCGGTGGTGGCATTCGTCCTGGGCTCTGCGCCACTCTTCAGGGCCTAGGGTGCAAACATGGAGAGGGGAACATCAGTACAATCCAGTATCAAAGGCCCCCCACCCCCGGGTGTGTGCGATCCCGAACAGCCCAGCCATGCTGCAACCCTACCACCACCACCACTGCCCACACTGGATGGCACCCCCCTGTGTGGTGGACACATGCCCACCATGATACCCGTATAGACACAACCAGTGTATGGATGGGGCACCTACCTGGTCGTGGCACTGCGCCACGCCTGGCGCGTGCCCGCAGGCAGGCAAGTCTGTCTGGGTCCCTCTGCTGGAGGTCCCCGTATTGGTGGCGACATTGCTCCGATATCCTTTGGAGTCCTGTGGCCTCTTCCAGTGCCACAGCCACCTCCTCCTCCCAGATGGCACTTCTGGCCCTGTCAAGGGGGTCATTCCCAAACAGGGCCCCAGCATGGCGCTCCACGATGGCCACCAAATTGGCCAGCTCCACATGTCTCCATACAGCAGCCCTCCTTCTAGCCATCTCTGCATCAGTTATGAAGCAAAATGGCGCTTTGTAGCGCACGTGTGCCATGTGCAGATGCTGTGCGGTACAGTGCTGCCATTCCCCATTGTGCTGTCACTGAACAGCGCGATAGGGGTGCACCCATGTGGACGCATGGTGCCTAGGGGGCAAAGGTTGAGCACAGGGTCAGGGGTCTCTCGCGCACGGACCACCACAGCGCGATTGGTACTCCCTGCGTGTAGCGCGGTTTGGTGCCTGTGTGAGACGCCCTGCAGTGGCCCACCGCGCTGTGGCACCATGGTGCCTATGGCGCTCCAGGGCACAAACGCCATACATGTGAACAGCGCACTAGCACCACTGGCACAGTGGCGGCTGTGCCCTGCACTGCCTCCTGTGCTCAGCACGTCAGCAGCGCAGCAGGCGTCAGCGTCAGCACCCCGAGCATGCGCCGTGCGGTGCCTGCTGCGCACGTCACAGAGCTGGACCTGTGCCTGAGCACGCTCAACACAATTGCACAAGGCACAACAGCACGATATTCAGCCAGCATATGCAAATCAGCTCATCAGCAATTCCATGGTGCAGCTACTGCATTAGCATCCACTTAAAATTGCGCCTCGCCTCATTTGCATGCCTTGCGCTATATAATTGCGACATGGGGCTGCAAAGGCCATAGTCTGGTATTGCAGTCTATTGTGGTGGGTTGCATGCTGTTTGGAAGTGTGGGCTGTGGTGTGTGGGAGATGCATGGGACTGCACATTGAAAGGTAACACCTGTCATTCCCACAGGCTCTATCATGACCGAACGTGAGGAAGAGGAGGAACAGGGATGTTGGAGGAAGAGGAGGCCCAGCTTCACATGGGCAGAAACAGATGCCCTGTTCGAGGCATACCTCGACAGGTAACCGCTACTCAGCAGACAGCGGGGAACACCACAGGCCCATGCTGCGGCATGGGGTGAGGTTGCGCATGCTGTGAACCAGCATGGCAGCCACCAGCGGTCCGTGCAGGAATGTAAAAAGAAGGTCTGCATGAACAGGAGGAGAATTAAGGACAAGGTGGCTACCATCAGGGCAGCACATGCTGCCACCGGTGGTGGGTAGCCGGATGTGCCACCCCTTACGCCACAGGAGGAGCGGCTGGCTGGCAGCATACGGTGTTGTGCCATAGAGGGCATTCCAGGTGGTGGCTTCCAGATGGGTGGCAGCCCGTCACTGCATGGTAGGTCCTGTGCTGTCACTGTGAGGGAGGCGGGGGGAATGTCACAGGATAGGGCGGATACATTAACGCTACTGTGTTCCCTTACAGCTCCTGAGTGTCTACATGGGTCAGTGGTGGTGGATGTGTCCACCGTGGGTGAGGCCCTGGACATGGAGGACTACCCATCCACCTCCACAGGTGTCTGAGGGTCAGTACCACCGCATACCTGCCTGTCTGTCCAGACTGAAGATGGTGGTGCTGATGCAGATGAGGACCTGCCTGTGTCCCAGCGTGACAGCAGCCACGGACTCCAGCATTCTGGGACATGGACTGGTGCCGGATCAGGCACCGATGATGATGGATCATACATCCCAGACGGTAATACGTGTGGGACGCAGGATGGTCCCACAGCAGGGAACGGCATGAGTGTAGCCGTGGGTGGTGCCGCCGTGGAGGCCTGCGTGACATCACAGTCCCAGCCTGTGCCTGTCTGCCCCAGTGAGGCAGCACTGGTGTGCGTCCAGGCCGGTGGGGCTGTTGTGGCCGCTGCGGCGGCACCAGCAAGCCCTGGCGATTGGTGGCCGGAGGGGCAGTGCCAGCAGTCAGAAAATGGGAACGGGGGGACAGTGTCGGGGGGTGGCGTCAGTGCACCGTGTGCGGATGTGCCCAGGCATGGCTCTGGTGTGCAGCGCCCAACTTCAAGGGGTGCTGCCCAGCACAGCCACGAACACCATGAGGGACAGCATGCCGATCATAGAAACATAGACTCTGACGGCAGATAAGGACCGCTAGGCCCATCTAGTCTGCCCATTTCCCTACCTACAGGATAGGCCGCAGATCCTGTTAACCAACAGCCTATATCTTCCTGCCCCCACAAGAATTGCCTTAATGTCTGCCCATGCATTCTTGAATTCTCCCACAGTTTTAGACCCCACAACTTCCTCAGGAAGGCTGTTCCATGCATCCACTACCCTCTCTGTGAAATAATACTTCCTCCATTGCCCTGAACCGCCTCCTTCTATCTTAAAATTGTGTCCCCTTGTTCTTGTAAGTCTCTTTTCTGAAAGATGCTACCCTGTTGGACTTTGTTGATTCCCTTGAGGTACTTGAAAGTTTCTATCATGTCCCCCTCTCCCTTCTTTCCTCAAGGGTATACATATTAAGCTTCTTTAGTCTCTCCTCATATGGCTTCTCTTGCAGACCCTGCACGTTTTAGTTGCCCTCCTCTGGACTGCCTCTATCCTGTCTATGTCCTTGCGGAGATGGGGTCTCAGAACTGGACACAGTATTCCAGATGGGGTCTCACCAACTGTTTGTACAGAGGATAACAACTTCCTGTTTTCTGCTGCTGATGCCTCTCCTATACATCCCAGTATACCCCGGCCCTCCCTACTGCCTTCTCACATTGCTTGCTAACCTTAAGGTCATCTGATATGATTACCCCCAGGTCCCTTTCCTGTTTTGTTGTTGTTACTACCTCCCCACCCATTGTGTATTCTTCCCTTGGGTTCTTGTTTCCCAGGTGCATTATTTTGCACTTTTATGCATTGAATCCTAGCTGCCATACGTCTGACCATTCCTCCAACCTTGCCAAGTCCCTTTTCATCCTTTCCATGCCTCCTTGTGTATCAACCCTGTTGCAGATCTTTGTGTCATCTGCAAAAGGCATACTTTTCCTTCCAGTCCCTCTGCAATGTCACTGATGAAGACATTAAAAGGACTGGACCCAATACTGAACCCTGCGGTACCCCACTAGTAACCGCCCTTCCTTCAGAGTGGACTCCATTTACAATTACCTTCTGTGTCCTGTTGTCCAGCCAATGTTTTACCCAGGCTACCACCCTGGGACCCACTCCCAGGCTGGTTAATTTGACTAATAATCTTTTGTGTGGGACTGTGTCAAATGCCTTGCTAAAGTCTACTACTTTGGTCACCCAGTCAAAGAAATCTATTAGACTCGTCTGACATGACCTTCCCGCTGTGAACCCATGCTGCCTTGGAGCCTGTGCTCCACTGACCTCTAGGTACTCAACTATTCTTTCCTTCAGAAGTGACTCCATCAGGCGGATGACCTCTTTGATCAGCACAGCCGCATACTCCAGGATTCAGTGGATCAGCAGTTGCGGCTTGTGACGGCGGTGGATACACTCTGTGCGGTCCTGCTACAGGCAGAGGAGTGGCGCAGCAGGGACAATGGTCTGCTCCTGGCAGGGATGGAACGGCTGCAGGAGGATGTGACCGCTGCCATTGACAGGCAGACACATGCATTCACAGCTGTCATGGCCACAATGGGCACCCAGTTGTTTGCCCATGTGCCGCAGACACTGCGCAGTGCCATGTCCACCCCCCGTTCCCGGCGTCGTGCGACACCATCCATGTCGACACCAGGTTCGGCTGTGGGCATACCGAGCATGCCAGGTGCAGGCATGTTCGGTGAGCTGCAGACCTCTGCACGAACACGGTCGTGTTCCCACACCGTCACCCCTGGGGGAACATTTGTGCCACCCCATGAGGCCAATGGTCAGCCTGGCACAGCTGGCAGGTCTTGGAGGGGCCACCCATGCATCCGTGGCGGCCGTGGCACTGTGCCGCTTGACTGACCTGTCTCCCACCATGGCCACTGTCTGCCGCTGCCCTGTGTGCAGTGTGTTGTGCACCGTACGACGCACGGATGGGGTACCCAGCCCTGCACACACACAGTCCTTGTGCACACCCTCCCGGCTGCTGGCCACTGTGGCGTGTGCATGATGATGCCTGCGTTGCGCTGTCCACCAATGTGCAGTGGTGCTCAGCATCTGAGACACGCACAGTGATGGCCACTGGGCGTTGCTGTGTGTGGACCTGTGTGTGGCTAGGGGTTGCAGTCGTGGTCGGCGTGCCTTCTACCTCTTGTGCATGTCTTGTGTGTGTGGTGTGTGTGTGTGTGTGTGTGTGTGTGTGGGTGTGTGTGCGTGCGCTTTTATGTACAATGTCGCGTGTCGTGTTTGGCCATGCCATCCCTGGCGTGCTGCGGATCCACGCCCAGTCCCATTCACTTGCTGCCATCCACCCCTGGGGTTCGTCCATGCCTGTCTGTGGGTTGTGCCCTTGCCATTGGTGGTTGCACATGGCCCCGTGACCTACCTGTGTTGGCCGAAGTGCTCCTCTGTGATGGTGTCCCGATGCAGTTGAGCCATCCTGAACAGGCGGGGGTCCCTTCACCCAGGGGGTGGCTGCACATCACCGTCTGGACCGGTGTCCTCATCGTCCCCATCGCTGTCCCCCTCTTCGACCTCTACGGCTATCCCACAGTCATTGGCTGCGTTGTGCAGATGCAACAGGCCAGGAATAGCCCACTGGCCTTCGAGGGGCTGTACTGTAGGGCACCGCCAGATGTGCCCAGGCACCAGAAACGTGACTTCAGCATCCCGAACACCCGCTCGATGATATTACGTGTGGTGGCATGTGCCTCATTGCACCGTTGCTGCGATGGGGTCGAAGGGCGCCGGTATGGTGTGAGCAGCCAGGGACGGAGTGGGTATCCACTGTCACTTGTGTATAGAGGGTGTACATTAGTATGGTGGTCTGCATCGCTCTGCCATGGGCCATCAAGGCCGGTACCCATGGCACCTCTGACTGTGCCTCCCCCCCACAGCTGCCCATGTCATCCTGCGTGTTGTGCGTACTCACCCACTAGGTGGCCAGTGGGGATGTCCCCACTCTCGAACCTGTGGCACAGTGCAGACTGGTGCCAGATGAAGGCATCATGTGCTCCTCCAGGGTGCGTGGCACAGACATTGGTTATGTGCCCCCTGGCATCGCACACCACCTGGCAGTTGATGCTGGAGAATCCCTTGCGGTTCATGTAGGCTATGCCATCCGGGCCAGGTGGCGTGCGGATGGCCACATGGGTGCTGTCAATGGCCCCGAGCATGCCAGGCATACATGCTACCCTGTGGAACTGTTGTATGTATGCTGTGCACTCCACCTGTGTGCTGGGGAAATGGATGTACTCCGGAGCGTATGGCAGCAGTGCGCTGAGGAATTGTGTGAGTAGGTGTGACGCGGCAGACTGGGTTATGCCTGTTGTGTCCCCTGTTGGTCTCTGGAAGGTGCCCGTGGCGAGCAGGCACATGACAGCTGTCACCTTAGTCTCCACTGACAGAGCATGGCTCCATTGTGTGGGTGCCTGCATCTCATCACTGCACAGCTCACAGAGCCACCTCAGGATCGCCCGGTTCAGGTGGTACCGGCCCACAATCTCTGTATGAGTATACTGCTCGAAGGTGATGTGGGCTTGTTACCGCCTGTTGGGGGCATACTGCCGACGGGCCCTTCCATGGCCATGCCCCACTGCTGCCTGCCTTCTCACACCCCTCATTACTGCCTCCATCTGTATGGTGGCACTGTCCGTGTCCCTGGCTGTTGTCACCCCCCCTGGCAGATGTCCCGTTTCCTGTCCTCTGTGCTGCTCCCCCTGCACCGGGTACACCTCCAGCCTTCTGCTGTCCTGCCTCCTGCCACTACCCTGACTGCTCTGCAGCACTGCCCAGTCTGTCCTTCACACTGTCACAGGCTCCCCACTCCTGTCTTGTGTGTCACGGGTGTGCCCTGTCCTGCTCCTTCTAAGTCCCACACTCTGCTTCCCTCTCAGCTCTTGCTGCCAGCTCGCTCCCACCTCTGGCTTCCCTGTAGCGTTCTTGCGCCTCTCTCTTGTTCCTTTTTATTTTGGCTTATTTCTGCTATCGCGCAACTTCCGCTAGCTCCCCTATTGCACATGGCGCATGTTGTTGAATATCGCACTGCGCCATTTATTCATGGTTCCTCCCCCTACGGTTGCGCATGCTTTCATTACCATTGCGTTCTTGTGCATTGCAACTTGAGCGGCGCAGCTGCCTCCCTCTGAATATCGCACAATGGCCCATTTTCAGACTTGCGCTGGCGCATCTCTGTTGCACATGGCGCAACCCTTTTGAATATTTGGCCCTCTGTGTTTTACACGTTGTGGGTATTCACTTTATTACCGATTAATTTGTCACTGTAAATTGAGTGTTATTATTAATTTATCACTATGTAAATTGAGTGTTATTAATTTGTCACTAGGTAAATTGAGTGTTATTGATTAATGTTACTATGTAAACTGAGTGTTATTATTGATTAATTTGTCTATGTAAATTGAGTGTTATTGCATTAGCACTTTAGCTTCTGGTCAACACGCAAGCACAAAACATTGAAGTCTTTCTGGTGGGAGCATATCCATATCCATTTCACTGCTCGAAATCACCCTTCGGGCCTGAATAATGCCATGACAGTGACATAATTTATGAGAAGGGGTCCCAAAAACCCCATGTTGAAAATTTGGTGCAAAAATTCCAAAACATTACTGTTTTACGATCGTGCGTTGCGCAGTTCCTACGAAGGCTCGTAAGTTCATGAATTTTCAATATTTTCACTCCAGATTTTCAGCATTGCCATTTACCACACCTCCTTATGACATTTTCATCCTGCCCAAAGCGTGTTTCCAGCCCATGTGTAGCTAGTAAACAATCGATTCGAAATCAATGTATGGGACACATTAAGAAAATCACAGTGACGCTGTTCATGAGCAGAGGGTCTTAAAATGGCTATGTTGAAAATTTGGTGAAAAAAATTCCTAAAAATGACTGTTTCTGGCGTCGTTGCACAGTTCCTCATGCGCTCGTAAGTTTGCAAATTTTCAATATTTTCACTCCAGATTTTCAACATTGCCATTTACCACACCTCCTTATGAGCAGTACAGCTGTGATTTTCATCCTGTCCAAGACGTGTTTCCGCCCATGTAGCGCACAACGGCGCAGTCGGTGTGTGAAATCAATGTATGGGACACATTAAGAAAATCACAGTGACACTGTTCATGAGCAGAGGTCTTAAAATGGCTATGTTGAAAATTTGGTGAAAAAATTCCTAAAAATGACTGTTTTACAAGCGTGCGTTGCGCAGTTCCTATGCATGCTCTTAAGTTCGCGAATTTTCAATATTTGCACTCCAATGACTTCCAAATACCTAAACAGCACATAGAAGCAAGCAACATTTGGCATTGACAAATGCTTGTACTTCTTTGTCACTGATTTTTTTTTTTAAGCCATGTTCAAGTGCCAAATACCACTGCAAATACCTGCAAGCGAACGTTCGGCATTGACAAATGCTTGTTAAACTTGGGACACTATGAACCCTAAGGGGGTTGACAGTGTCCCTTTAAGAGGCAGATCATTTAGCAATTATTGAATGAATGAGGTGCAGTGAGGGGACATTGAGGAGGGTAGAGGGGTGGACAAGGGAAACCAGCTGGGGGAAGGAGAGGATAATGATGGGGGGAACATTACCAGAGCAAAGTGAGCAAAAAATCAGTTGCGAGTGACAAGTAAACACAGGGCTAGTGCAATCTGGGAGCACCTCAGACAGAAACAAAAAAGTGCTGGTTATTAACTCGAGTGAACTAATTCCTTTAAGTGCAGGGGTGTAGAGATGGGGACAGCAGGGAGTTGGGAGTAAGGGATAGGGTAGAGAAGGATGAGTCATACCTGGAACTGGCCCCTTCAGAGTGCAGAGATCACTGCCAGTGGCAAAATGAGGGGAGGACTTAGAATAAGTGGCAGGAGTAGGCAAGGACAAGTTGGGTAGAGATAGTAGAGGAGATGGTAAAGGGAAGGATGAGGAGGGGTGGGAGAAACTTGCCTAAGACTATGCCTCTTTAGGATGCTGAGAACCCTGCCAGAGAGCAAAGTCAGGCGAGGACAAGTTAGGTAGAAAGGATGGAGGGGAAAGGGGAGGGAAGGAAGAGTCATTTCCCAGTGCTGGACCCTTCCAGGATGCTGAGAACCCTGCCAGAGGGCAGAACTAGGTGAGGACACCTTGAGAAGACCAAAAAGAAAGGATGAAGAGAAAGGAGGGAAGAGGAAGGAAAGAAGCTTACCTAAGACAAGGCCAGTCGAGGATGCTGAGAACCCTGCCAGAGGGCAGAATCAGGTGAGAACTAGTTGGGCAGAAAGGATGGGGGGGTGAAGGAAGAGTAATTGCCCAGTGCTGAGCCCTTCCAGGATGCAGATAACCCCACCAGGGGATAGAATTAGGCAAGAACAAGTTGGGCAGAGAGAATGGGGGGCTAGAAGAGGAAAGGAAAAAAGGAGGGGGAAGAAACTTACCTGGTAGACCTCGCCAGGGTACTAGGAATCCCAACAGAGGGCAGATTTGTTTGAGGACAAGTTGGGTAGAAAGGAGAGAGGGGGAGGGAGGGGAGGGGGATGATGAGGCTTGCCCAGTGCTAGACCCCTCCAGGATGCTGAGAACCCTACCAAAGGTCAAAACTAAGCATGGTGAGGTTGGTAATGGAAGAATGTTAGGGGTAGGAGTGAGGGGGTAAGCAGTGAAGGGAGAGGGGAGCGTGCTGAGAAGCAGGCTATGGGAGAGTGGAAAGTTTAATAGAGGATGTGAGTCATGGAGAGGAGCAGAGGTAAAGGAGGACTATTAAGGAGGGTTAAAGCATGATGAGCAGTTAGATGAGAGAAAGTTGTGTAAGGCAGAGGCAAGGGAGTAGGAGGAGTACCGTATTTGGGAGGGAGGGAGGGAGTTCAAGATTTGTGGGAAATGATGGGTGAAGTCTGACAGACCGATGAGAGTGGTTGGATGGGGGACCAACAAAGTGTGAGTGTCAGAGGATCTGAGGGAGTGGGAGGGGGGAGTGGGAAGAGAGTGATCATGAGAGGTAGGAGGGAAGTTCTAACCAAAATTTAGGCGCGAGTTTGGCACAATGAGTGAGTGCCTGTTGGCAAGCGAGAGAAAGGACAGGGCATGGTAGAGGTCACAGTGATGTGTGTATGGTGGAGCATCAAGGGCAAAATTGACAGAAGGGGTTAAGAGAGTGTCCAATCTGGTTAGAGAAAATTTGGGAGCGGAGCCATAGACTGCATCACTGTAGTTGAAAAGGGGAGGATCACCTTCTGGACTAGTTCACACCATGCCATAGGATGGATACAACTGCTATTCCTGAATTAGGCATCAAGCTTGGGGTGCAGTTTTTTCAAGATGGCATCAATGTGGCCAGAGAAGTTGAGGTGTTGGTCCAACCATACCCCAAGGTATCTGAATGAGGAGGTGTCCTATAGGATTGTCCCATCAAGGGTATAGAAAGAAGGTAAAGGGTGGAGCCTAGAGAGTCTCTGCCTAGTGCAAAAGGTCATGGAGACAGTCTTTTTGGTACATTGGTGGGGCATATGCCAGAGGAGAACAGAATGGTGTCGGCATACATATGGATAGAGAGGAGGGAGCATATTGAGGGCAAGTCATTTAGGAAGATGGAGAAGAGAATTGATCCAAGCACCGAGCTCTGTGGGACTCCTATGGAAATAGGGAGGTGGGTAGAGATTGTATCCTGGATCTTGACTGATTGTAATCTGCCTGATAGGTAAGCTCTAAACCAGTTTCGGGCAGAAGTAGACAACCCAGCAGCTGTAAGGGAGTCGAGAAGTAGGACATGGGAGACTGCATCGAAAGCCTTGGCGAGGTCAACAAAGATGGCAGGGGTAATGAGGCCATTATCCATCCCAGTGAGGATGGAGTCAGTGAGCCTGAGTAGGGAGGGGGTAGTGGAGTGATTTTTCCAAAACCCAGATTGGAATGGGGTGAAAAAGGAAGAGTCGTTAAGGAAGGAGTTTTTTTTTTTTTAGAAAGGAACAGGTGTTCTTAGAGCTTAGCAAAAGCAGGGAGGGGAGAGAGAGAGAGAGAGAGATTGTGTGAAAATTTGTAGGGGAGGAGGGGTCACCAGCCTTTGAGAGGAAGGATCACCGCATGTTTCTAGGAGAATGGGACAAATGAGGATGAGAAGGAAATATTTAGGATTAGAGAGAGGGCTGTAGCAGAAGCCGAAAGGAAGAGGAGTTTAGAGTCAAGGTCATCCAGTGGTGAGCCTTTAGAAGGATTAAAAGAGAGCAGGGCCATTGGGGTTTCCTTTGGGGAGATGGCAGAAAAGGAGAAGGAAGAGTGGGCATGGAGGGGTTGAGTGCTGGATGTGGGAGGATGGGGAGGGGTAGATTAGAGGGGAGGGACCTTAGAAGTGCTGTGGTGCCGGAGGTATAATAGGAGTTAAACTCTTTAACCACTGCACATGGTACGGAGACCAATGAGTTGTTTATTTTAAGCACTGGGGAGGTGGAAGAGAAGGAGGGTAGAATAGAGCGTGGACCACTTTCCAGAATTTGGAGGGGGAATTGGCATTTTTGAGAAAAGATGATTTAAAATATTCAGACTTGGCAAGTCTGGTAGCTTTTGTGCAGGTATTTCGTAACATGTGATACCTGGCATAGTATGGGGGAAGCTGGGAGGTTTTATGTTTCCTCCAAGCTTTGCCTTGCTCCCTGAGACAGGTCAGTAACTCGGGGGAGACCCAGAGATGATGGATACCATGAACTCTTGTGCGTTTGAATGGAGCATAGGAATTCCATGTAGTTAGAAATTTATCTTTAAAATAAGAGAAAGCTTGGTCAATGGAAGGGGCAAAGGCAATCGGGGACTAATCGTCGCTGGCCAGTTTGTTAAGAAGAGGATTAAGATTTAAGAAGCTGAAGGAGCGGAGTTACAGAATTTTGTGTGGCGGTTTTGGTCTGTGGACTTTCCTAACTACAAAGATTCGGTGATGATCATTGAGTGCATCTGCGAGGATGCCTGATTTAATGACTCTGAGGGGGTGAGAGCCCAGTCTATCTGGGAGTGGTTAAGGCATTTATGATTTAGGAGGGTGGGTTCCAGGATGAGTTGGGAGAGACTGAGGGCCGTGATATCATTACATGTCTTGGCAGTTGGTGGTGATAGCCAGTTTATGTTTACATCACCCAAGATGTATAGCTCGCCTTTATGTGAGAGGGAGGTAGTGAGAACCAAAGTATGGGATGTCTTGGAACCAGGTCAGCAGTAGATGCCGGCAATGAAGATAGGGGAAGAAAAAGGCAATGTAAGGTTTACTACAAGTGCTTCATAGGCGGAGGGTAATGAGGATGATGGAATGGTTGTGAACTGAAGTGAGGACGGGATATATAGGGCTACTCTGCCACCCCGGCCGGTCCTATCCTGCCTGATTATGCAATAACCTGGGATATTAATGGTGAGATCAGGTATTTTAACATTTAACCAAGTTTCTGATAAAATTAGAATATCAGGTGTGAGGGAGATTACCATAGGATGTAAAAGGTTAGTTTTTGAGACGAGACTGCAGATGTTTCAGTACAGGATTTTCAGGCCTTTGGGGAGGGCAGCAGGTGTGAGGGAAATTGGTATGTTAGTGGAAAGGTTGTAACTGGCAGAAGTGGGTGCAGTGGGGCCAGGATTGGGATAAACATTTCCTAATGCGAGTAAGAGGAGTGCTATTATGAGGGAGAGGAGTTTAGGGCATTTGTGATGGGCCTAGGATTTGGGAAGTATGTGGGGGCTAGGTGAGATGAAGATAAGGAGGCAAAGGAAAGCTAGTTGCTGAGACTAGAGTAGCAGGGGAGCGGTGAGGGAAGTGAGACCAGAGTATTTGAGAAGTGTAGGCGTTATGGCAAGGATGAAGGTAGGAGCTAGGAGAGTGGATGGTAAATTTGAGAAAGGTTTATTAGATTGAGGAGAGTGCGGAGCTGGGGTAGATAAAATTGGTAAAAGAATTAGGAGTGGAAGTGGTGAAGAAAGTGTGGACGTATTGTATGGATCGGGGGAGCAAGAATAGATCAGGGTATACTTATCAGCAGTAGGGAGTAGATCAGTGGCACTGGCAGAAGTAAAGTGACTGTGAGTAGCGAAGACAGTAACAGTTGCCAGCAGCAGCAAGTTAATTGAGTTGATTGCCCTCTAGTGGCTTTGCAGTATAATTTGTAAATGGGAAAGTAGACAAAAAGTAGTGTAAAAGTGTCTGGATATCGGGCAGGTCCTCGTGGAAGAGCTGCCAGACATGGCGCAGTTCCCACAGGAGAGGTTGGAGGTGGACAACTGTTCTGGACAAGTGGCCTGTGGAGGGGAGAAAGTCCGGTCAATTTAATGCAAAAAATACAAAGGCAATGGCAGCTAATCCTCTGGGCCCAAAGAAGGTGGGAGGCGGATTGCATAACAAAGGTGCTGCACAAAAGTATCTCTAAAATTAAGCCAAAAAGAGCTTTAACACCTTAGGCTATTGGGTGGGGGGGCATAATTAACAAACACAAGGAAAGCCACAGGGGAAAAAAGAAAGAAATATCAGGGAAAAGGGCAGAGATAGGTAGCAGTGCTAAAATACAGGACACTAATTCTGCTAGTAGAAATTAAAGAGAGGATATAGGGTACTGTGGAGCACTTAACGCTGCTCTGTCACCTCAGGCAGTGTTACAGGGTAGAAAGGAGCATACAAACTATACCTGTAACAATATTTGGCAACTTATATCACAGTAGAATATACACTAAGCAGTTATTAAAAACAAAATAGAATGCTGAATTCAATTAAGTATACAGAGCAGTAAATAAAACCCAGCAATATAAAAGCTTGTGCAAACTAAGCAGCTTAGGGAGAGGAAAGCAGTAGTGAATAAGAGGGCAGGAGAAAGTTGAAGGGTTCAATCAAGGCTGAGGAACTGAGATAAGGAACCAAATCAGCCAGTGGAGACAGAAAGTGCCAAGATTTAAGCCCATAGCTCCAAAGGCCGTGTTCCATCTCTATGTCCATACCTGTGGGTCTCTGGGCTGGCTAGCAGTCTGGCCGGTCCCCATGAAAGAGCCACCAGAGAAGGTGCAGCTCCCACGGGAGAGGCTGGAGGCAGACACCCATTCAGGGCAAGTGGCGTATGGGTCTCTGGGCTGGCTAGCAGTCGAGTAGGTCCCTGTGGAAGAGCTACCAGAGAAGGCGCAGCTCCCATGGGAAAGGTTGGAGGTACATACCCATTTAGGGCAAGTGGCCTGTGGGTCTCTGGGCTGGCTAGCAGTTGGGCAGGTCCCTGTGGAAGAGCTGCCAGAGAGAGTACAGCTCCCATGGGACAGGTTGGAGTCAGACACCCATTCAGGGCAAGTGACCTGTACAGGAAATAATGGTCACAGTGCCTCTGGGTTGGAGTGACCATTGTACAGCATGGTTCTAGTTGGATATGGGCAGGGAAAACATACCAACTAAGACCAAAATCTTGGATTTTAGGAGGGAGGACTTCAGGAAGATGGGCAATGTGTTAAGGAGTCATCTGGCAGGCATCAGAGCAGATATGGGGTAGACCAAAGGTAGTACATTATTAAAGAAGGAATACTGTTTGCCACAGAGGAGTTTCTTAGGCTCAGGGGGAAGAACACAAGGGCCAAAGCACCCAGCTGGTTCAGTTCTGAAGTTGGTCATGCAGTAAGGGAAAAGAGGTTAGCATATAGAAAATTCAGGAAGACTAAGGATGGTTAGTGAGGCAAGTAATGAAGTCTGGTTAGCTAAAGTACAGAAGGAACTGCAGATAGCTGAAGGAATTAAGAAGGGGAGGCCTTCTTTCACTATATAAGTGAGAAAAGGGACAAGAAGGTTGGGATTGTTAGGCATAAGAAAGGGGAGGAGAGGGTGGAGTATAATGAGGGGAAAAGCATAGATTCTAAATGAATATTTCTGTTCCATCTTCACCAAGGAGAAGGATGGGATAGTGCTTTCAGGGGGGAGAAGAGGAGCAGGGGAGGAGGGGAACACAGATGTAGTGATGGAGGATAGTCTGAGGGAGGGGCTGCTAGCATTGAAGGTGGAAAAATCACCAGTCTCAGAGTACATTCAAGAGTACAAAGGGAACTGGTTGAGGAACTGGAAGGCCTGTTTAATATTTCACTAGAGTCAGGTGTGGTGCCGCAGGACTGGAGAATAGCACATGTGGTGCCCCTCCACAAGTGATTCCAAAGATGACGCGGGGAATTACAGACCAGTCATTCTGACCCCTATCCTTTGCAAGCTCATGGAGACCATACTTGAGGAAAGGTTGGTAGAATATTTAGAGGAGCATGGTCTGCAGTATGTGAAGCAGCAGGGGTTCATGGGGGAGGGTGTGATCATGTCAAATAAATCTGATTGACTTCTTTAACTGGGTCACTAAGCCAATAGACTGGGGCCAAGTGGTGGACATCCTCTATCTGGATTTCAGCAAGTCCTTTGACTCTGTGAACCACAAAAGGTTGATCAGGAAATTGATGGATCTCAGGGGTGAGGATAAGATGTACATATGGGTGGAAAACTATCTGAAGGACAGAATCCAAATGGTAGTTGTGGGAGGAGAGTTATCTGGTACCAGAGAGGTCACCAGTCGCATCCTGCAATGGCTCAATGCTGGGGTCGGTGTTGTTCAGTGTCTTCATCAATGATATTGGGGGGTGGCATTAAGGGCAAAATGTGCCTATTCATGGATAATACCAAGCTCTGTGGGAGAGTAGACATGGCTGAAGGGATACAGGACCGAAAGAATGACCTGGAAAAGCTGGGGAGGTGGTCTGGATCTGGCAGCTTGGCTTCAATGCCAAGAAATGCAAAGTTATGCACATTGGAACTAAGCATCCCAGGATGGGGTACTACCTGGGTGGAGTCCATGCATCTGCATCAGAGAAGGGGAAGGACTTGAGAGCGATGCTCACTAGTGAACTGAAGCACTTTACGTAGTGTAAGAAGCCAGCAGCAAGGGCAAACAAGATACTGGGATGCATAGCTAGATGGATCAGTAGTAGGAGACAGGAGGTTATACTACCCTTGTACAGGTCACTGGTGAGACCACATCTAGAATATGGAGTTCAGCACTGGTGATCACACCTCCAAAAGGACATTAAACCCCTTGAGAAGGTTCAGGGGAAGGCTACAAAGATGATAGTGGGTCAGCAGGGTAAGGAATATAAGGAGAGGTTGTGGGCACTGAACATGTACTCCCTGGAGGACAGGAGAGAGAGAGGGAGAGGGACACAACATGATTGGGACCTTCAAGTACCTGAAAGGGGTGGATAAGGAGGGTATCTTTAAGCTGAGTGGCAACCATAACACGAGGGGGTGCAGTCTTAAGCTGGAGGGTGGGAGGTTTAGGAGGGATATCAGGACGCACTTCTTCACAGAGAGGGTGATAGGCACCTGGAATACACTGCCAGAGCATGTGGTCTCATTGAAGATAGTGGGCAATTTCAAAAGAGGCTGGAATAGGCATAGAGAGAAGGTAGGGATCAGGGGTAGGGAGGATGGGAGGAGGGGGGACAGGGACAGTAGCTCAAGTTGTGGACCTTGCAGTATGAGCAGACTAAATAGACTGGCTTCTTCGTATGTTCGTTAGTTAATGTCCATTTCTTCAGCTCACCACAGACTGTCACTCATATGTTTGCAAACCATCATGCCCAACAGACAATAATATTGTTCATCCTCAGAGGATTCAAGGGCTGTCAGTAACAATGGAGCTCTGACATCCTACCCAGCTGGCGATGATGTTGACGATCCTCAGTGGACTTAAGGGCAGTTAGTGACCCAGGAGCTCAGCCCCTTTACAGTAAACAATAGTCTGAAGTGCCAGGGCACGACACCAGTGATCTCCAGTTCCACTTGCGTGCAACCTTTGTCTAGTTTGGTCACTTGGACAATAAATTTTTTTTTTTTTTTTTTTTTTTTTTTATTGATGTATACTGATAGTCAGCTAATTTTTATTTTTCATTCTCCAGAGTAGGGTGCTGGCATCATGTTGCTTGTGTGTGTGTTTGGAGAAATAAGCGTTAGGGATGCCATGATAAAATGAAATGATGATATATCATGGTAATTACCAGTGACGATAATCTGTATCTTTGTGGGGGAAGAAAAACAGCATTGCAATTATCGTGCAGCACGATATACCGTGGTATACAGGGATAATGCATCTTAGCTTACTTTTCTGGCAGTGTATCCTTGTCCAGGTGCAACCATGATTCCTGATACCCCAACATCCTCCTATCAGATTTTTACTATTTTTCCCCAAAATTAGAAATGTAATGCCCGCACAAAGGCGCAGAGGGCCTGGATGTCTCAACTGCTGCCATACTGGTGACCCGTCACACATGGTGAAGTAGAAGTACCTCCATGTACTGCTTGCCCAGTGGTGCTAAAGGCTGAGGGCCTCAGTACTTCACCTGTTGTCACATTGGTGACCCCGCAACCATGGTGATGTATTACTACCTCCATGTAGTGCTAGCCCAGAGGTTTTGAGGTCTGAGGGCCTTGGTGTCTCACCTGCTGCCACACTGGTGACCCCACACCCATGTTGAGTTAGTAGTACCCCCATGCAGTGCTGGCCCAGTGGTGCAGAGGCCTGAGGGACTGGGTGTCTCACCTGCTACCACACTGGTGACCTCACACCCATGGTGAGGTAGTAGAACCTCCATGTAGTGCTGGCCAAGTGGATCAGAGGGCTTAGGGCCTGGATGTCTTAGCTGCTGCCTCACTGGCAACCCAGCACCCATGATGAGGTAGTAGAACCTCCATGTAGTGCTGGCCCCGTGGTGCTGAAGGTCTGGGTGCCTCACCAGTTGCCACACTGGTGACCCCGCACCTGTGGTGATGTATTAGTACCTCAGTGTAGTGCTGGCCTAGTGATTCTGAGGGCCTGGGTGTCTCACCTGCTGCCACACTAGTAACCCTACACCCATGGTGAGGTAGTAGTACCCCCATGCAGTGCCAGCCCAGTGATGCAGAGGCCTGAGGGACTGGGTGTCTCACTTGCTACCACACTGGTGACCTCACACCCATGGTGAGGTAGTAGAACCTCCATGTAGTGCTGGCCAAGTGGATCAGAGGGCTTAGGGCCTGGATGTCTTAGCTGCTGCCTCAGTGTCAACCCAGCACCCATGATGAGGTAGTAGAACCTCCATGTAGTGCTGGCCCCGTGGTGCTGAAGGTCTGGGTGCCTCACCAGTTGCCACACTGGTGACCCTGCACCCGTGGTGATGTATTAGTACCTCAATGTAGTGCTGGCCTAGTGATTCTGAGGGCCTGGGTGTCACACCTGCTGCCACACTAGTGACCCCACACCCATGGTGAGGTAGTAGTACCCCCATGCAGTGCTGGCCCAGTGGTGCAGAGGGCTAAGGGCCTGGGTGCGTCACCTGCTGCCACACTGGTGACCCAGCACCCATGGTGAGGTAGTAGTATCTCCATGTAGTGCTGACCCAGCAGTGTAGGGGGCCGAGGGCATGGGTGCCTCACCTACTGCCACACCAGTGACCCCACACCCATGTTGAGGTATTCATGCCTCCATGTAGTGCTAGCCTGTGGTGCAGAGGGTTGAGGGCCTAGGTGCCTCACATGCTGCCACAGTGGGGACACTGCACCCATAGTGAGGTTGTAGTACATCCATTTAGTGCCGGCCCAGTGGTACAGATGGCTGAGGGCCTGGGTGCCTCACCTACTGCCACAGTGGCTACCGCGTTCCATGGTGAGTTAGAAGTACCTCCATATAGTGCTGGCCCAGTGGTGCAGAGGGCTGAAGGCCTGAGTACCTCATCTGTTGCCACACTGGTGACCCCGCATCCATGGCGAGGTATTAGTACCTCCATGGAGTGCTGGCCCAGTGGTGCGAGGCTGAGGGCCGGGTGCCTCACCTGCTGCCACACTGTGACCCTGCACCCATGGTGAGTGGTAGTAGTAGTACCTCCATGTACTGCTGGCTGAGTGGAGCAGATGGCTGAGGCCCTGGGTGCCTCACCTGCTGTCACTTTGGGGACACTGCACCCATGATATGGTAGTAGTACCTCCATGTAGTGCTGGCCCAGAGGTGCAGAGGACTGTGGGACTGGGTGCTTCACCTGCTGTCACACTGGGGACCCTGCACCCATGATGTGGTAGTAGTACCTCCATGTAGTGCTGGCACAATGGTGCAGAGAGCTGAGGGACTGTGTGCCTCACCTCTGCCACAGTGGGGACCCTGTATCCATGGTGAGGTAGAATTACCTTCATGTAGTGCTGGGCCAGTGGTGCTGAGGGCCTAGGTGTCTCACCTGCTGCCACACTGGTGACCCCGCACCCATGGTGAAGTATTACCTCCATGTAGTGCTGGCCTGGTGGTGCAGAAAGATGAGGGCCTGAGTGCCTCAACTGCTGCCACACTGGGAACTCCACACCCATGTGAGGTAGTAGTACCTCCATGTAGTGCTGGCCCAGAGGGGCAGAGGACTGTGGGACTGCGTGCTTCACCTGCTGCTGTACTGCTGACCCCGTATCCATGAATTGAGCATGACCTTGTGTGCACCCGTGGCCGTGTACCTCCATTGTCCTGCTGTGAAACCCCCTTCTGATGCTCCTCAACACCCTAGTAGCCTTACCATAGGCCTTGTAGTAGTAACTTGATTGGTTGAGGGAGTCACTAATGATGACTCCCAGGTCCTTTACTATATGCTTTGTAGTGCTGACTTGATTGGTTAAGGGAGTCACCAGTGATGACTCCCAGGTCCCTTACTATAGGCCTTGTAGTACTGACTTGATTGGTTGAGGGAGTCACTAATGATGGCCCAGGTTCCTTTCCTCTGGCGTAGTGCTCAGTTTAAATCCTCCCATCCAATACCAGTCTTGTTTTTCCCCTCTAGGTGCAGAACCTTTCATAACTTGGTACTGAATTTCAACTGGCAAGCAAAATAATTCAGCCAGTGAACAAGTGTAGGTTTTTCAGTTTTCAAAACTTAATTTTATCTTCATGCTGTGGCCACCAAATTTAGCTACCAATCAGTCAAACTTTATTTAACCAGGCAATTACATCGTTGAGCAAGCTCATTTGTAAGATGATCCTGGACACACAGTACAATTACATTTACAGTATTCAGTGTCGGACCGTAAAATAGCAGACAGGGAACAATCTAATTCTTAATTACAATAACAATTAATACCGGGAACAATCATATATTGCAGTCAGTATACATACACAGGCAGTTCATATTATTGAAGGAGCAAGAAAGGAGAGGAAGACAAGGAGACGAAGGAGCCAGAGGATGCTGAACACAAGAAGGAAGGGCAGGGCAATCCTGCTAGAGAAGGGTCACCCGGAGGGATTTTCAAAGGGAGGGAGCTAGGAGGAAGTTAGTTACGTTAAGAGGAAGCCAGCCAGCAGGGGGAATAAGCAGGCCAAGGGGGTCCGAGAGCTGTTTGAGAATTCAGACTGTATGTCCATAATTACCTAATGTTTTGTTCGGTCTAAACTCCCAGCTTTATCAATGGATAGTGGTTCTTTAAATTTGAAATACATGCAACCACAGTGTCTGTATCTTTGTAGAGTTTATGCTGCACTTAACCGATATGTGTTTAACATCTCTTTACAAGAGAAAATGCTTTTACATGGCAGGTGTTACAAACAGTATTACATACGTAACCACAGTGTCCGTACCTATTGTAGAGTTTGTGCTGCACTTCACTGATACTTGTTTAACATCTCTTTTACAAGAGTAACTGCTTTTACATGGGATTTGCAAACCTCTGACTTCATTTATGTAAAACTCACCAACTATATCTATCGCAATTCTCCAGTGGAGCACGCATTGCTAGTATGCTGCTTTCAGAAACCCTACCAACAAAGTGCAGATCTGGTGGCATTTTGAATCCTCCAGCCTTTTCAGGGCTCTAACTGACGAGGCACCATGACATCATGCATCCCGCTGGGATGTCCGACATCATTTGGAGAGGCCTAGCACACTTGTGCCGAATGCATAGAACCAGTAGGTTCCAAGGAACGTCTGCAATCTTCCATCCCCAAAGCTGAGGGATTATCATGTAAAGGCAGATTATTTCACATAGCGATCATCCAACACTGTGCTTTTCAGCCTAAATCCAAAACATTATACTTACTTCAAAACTCTTCTTTACTTTCTGTCAAGATTTTGAGGTGGTGGTGGGAGGTCAGCTGAAAATGCACACAAGGGCACTGGGTTCAGAAGTGTTAACTTGTGCTGTTATGCCAGAGGTTCCACTTCTATCTCCCTGCCTGACATAAAAGCACAGGTTAACACTTTATAAACCTAATGCTCTTGTGCATATTCTCAGCTTCAGGAGGAATGTACAAAAGTGCAATTTCATGGAAATAGTGTTGGACAGCTGGTATAGTCTAGTACAAGAGTTGGTATGTGCTGAAACAGTAAGTGGATTCAACCATAGGTAGGACAGGAGTGGGAGGTCTAATAAGAGCATGGGATGGCAGTGCTGGGGAGGGAAACGGGTTGTAGCTGTTAAGTAGGGCCAGCATTACACAAGAAATGTCCTGGGTTAGGCAGATTAGATAGGCTGATGGCTCGTTTTCTGCCGTCACAGTATGTATATTTTCTAGACTTCTAAAACAACAGATAGGCCAGCTCTATGGTGCCGATTGATGGAGCAGTGATCTGACGTGGCTGGCAGTCCAGGATCATGCTCTAATCCTGTACATCAGGAGCAGAGGCTAGCAGGAAGGAAGCAAAGAGCATCCCTTTGATGCTTCCTCGTCGGGGGGGGTTGTTTTGTACCGCTTCAACCATGTTTCCTTGTGGCAGCTTAGCAGAGGTGTTTTTGGTGGTGTGGGTGACCACATGCTGCTGAACTCCCCCCCCCCGGACACTGTGGTGGCCACACGCAAGAGGAAGGTGGGTGGAGCCCTACAAAAGAAGAAAATGGCTGGCCCATAGCACCAGATGATGGCACCAGGTAGGCCACCCTTTGCTACCTGGCAGCACAACACACCGTTCCTGCCTCTCCTAAACTAATGCCACCCTGGAACAATGGAACAATCAGATAGGGGGTGTGCCTGGTGAATCAGTGGTTCGGTGAGCCCTGATGGGTGATATGCGGCAGCGGGAACAGCCCAGCAGAAAGAGAAGGCTGGCATGACAGCTCAAAGGAGAGGAGCTGCAGAGAACTTGGGTAGGTGCAAAAAGAAAAAAAAAAACTTTTCAGATTACTGGCAGCAAATCATTGGTTTCATTCAGATCACACTTTTCATCTGCGGTTGTAAAATGGTTTATGTGGTTTGCCTCTCCTGTTAGGAGTTTTCTGTCATGCTCTGCCTTCTGCCTAGTTTTACCCGTTCCAGGCAAGGAAATCTCAATATGGGTAACTGAAAAAATTGAACAGTACAACATTAGAACATAGTGTTTGCCTACTAGTGCCCTGGGACCTACAGGACTTGTACACTTTCTTTTTTTTAAACTTTTTCTTTTCAAAAATAGTTTATTAGGTTATAGATGTGCATACATTAATAAGTACATATATCCATTTCTTAATATTCCATACACTCAGTTGTCTATACAAACCAACAAAGTAATGCAAGCATAAGTTTTGATGACAATATGGCATGTTTTAAAAAAAAAAGCAAAAAGCAGAAACCTGGGCAAGAAGACACTAAGAAACAGGTACCTAGTTTATCCTTTTATTTTATATGGGGAAATTCCCAGACTCCACTGCATCCAATAGAGGGTACCAGACCTCAAACAATTTATGAAGATTTCACTGAGAGGTCATCTCTGTGCTCTTTCCAGAGCCATGCAGAATTTTAAATTCATTACCCATTTGGCAGTTGATGGGAGGAGCGGGAGGGTGACATCCAACCCTGGGCTATTGTCCTCCTGGCACTGATAAGTGCCAGTGGCCATAATGGGTTGTGGGACTTCTGATTAAGATGAACTGGGTCTGCTTCCAGTAGCAATTCGAGGGGAGAGTTGGAGGGGATGTACCCAAGCACGTGGCTCATTATGTCATGACTGGAATGCCACAAGGGGGCTATCCTTGAGCACGTCATGGCCAAGTGAATGAAATCAGCCTCCTTGCCCCCCCATTTTGGGCAAAGATCAGATTTTAAGTTATCTGAGGCATGCAACCCCTTAGGAGCTGTGTATGCTCTGTGTAAAAAGTTTAACTGGATCTGGCGTAGTCTATTACTGTGGGAGCAGTTTATATAATGGGCACATGCCAGCTTCCATGTGTAGCAGTCTACTGGAAGAAGTAAGTCTGCACTCTGCTTATTTCTGCTAGCTTCCTGTAGAACTTGTTGATGTCCCAGTATAGTATATTGGGGCTGGCAGTATAGCCTAGAGGTTAGAGAAACGAGGTGTGAATGAGATTGATACATCCAGCAGACCAGACCTGAGTTTGATTCTCACAACCTCCACTTGCATAATGTGTGACTCTGAGCAAGTCACTTAACTGCCCAGTGCTCCCTGAAAACAGGCACTTGTGCCTAGTGGGCCTTACCCAGTTACCAAAGACTAAAATAAATAAATAAAATAAATAGTATGGTAATAAACTGAGAGGGTTTTTTTGCCCAGGCTGTGGGTTAAAAAGCTTCTCCTCCAAAGGGGACGGATCTGACCAGCCATAGGTTGCAGCTAAAGTAACACCACATTTTTGGCATATTTGGAGATATAGAAAAAAGTCCCCTGGATGTATCCCCCATTCCTGGCATATCACTGAGGATCTCTTCAGCCGACCTCCCTAATATAACTGCCTAACAGAGATAAGCCCCTTCTTCCTCCACCCCCAGAGACATAGAATCATTTCAGGTGAATAATTGCCCTTGCTGCACATTACTGCTAGCAAGCTAGAGTGAGGGGACAAATTGCAGTTGTGCCCAATATACTGATGAGCTCAGAGCCAAATCTGTAAGGAGGTATTGGTGAAAGGGTTGAGTATTTGCTCACTGGCGAGAGATTACCGTGCAAGATGTGGCCGCCAGGCTGGGCATGCTGTGAGTTCATTCCTGGAGTTGCTCCGTGGTTTTCCGAGTGTTTGGGGCATTTTTGAGCATTTTTAAACTGAATTATTATCTGTTCAAGTCGTCTTTTAAATCGTCTTCTTGGATTTACCTGTGTGCAGTTTGGGTGCATTGATTTGTTATAAGTTACGAGTTCAGAGACTCGGAGTTTGGAGATTCTGGCTCTGGAAATTGTTGGAGGTCTTGGCTCGTTTCCCCTGGTGTCGGAAGATCCTGCTTGCTGGTGGATTTATTTTCCTGCGTGGAGGATCCTGCTTTTTTCCAGTGCGGGAGGACTCTGTCCTTTCGTTTTCTTCATTTGAGGACCGTGCTGATTTCCCATACTGTGTTCTGGACTGATTTTTTGCTTGATTGGTCCAGTTGTGTGCATCAAGATGCTGCTGGGAGATGGAGGTGTTTTGTTCCTTGTTATTTCTTCAGCTGGAAAGGATGAAGGATTTTGCGAGCTGATAGCAGGGCTTGATCTGGGACCTTTTGGGGCAGTCCTAATTGGTCTGGTGGTTAGTATGCTGGCTTGCAGTGGCACAGGGTTCTTGCTCTCATTCACGGGGAGTCCATGTCGAGTGTTGGGCCCTAGGTTTCTCTAGGATTTCTGTGGTGGCTACTGTGAATAGCTGCCGTTCGTTGGGTTTACTTGGACTGCCCTGGGCCTAGATTGGTGCCTGATCTTGAATTTGAAGAGGCCTTTTAAACAAAGTATGTCCTGCTATTTTTGGATTTCCTTCTCCTGTCCATGAGCTGAAATTATGGTCAGAATGTGTTTTTTTTCTGCTTGATTAGGTATCTGACAAAATGTTAAAAGGTAGTGTTTGACTTAGAGGAAACTGGACTCTTGTTTTTCTGCACTGTTTAATTGTTATATTTCTGTTGTTTGTATTATTTTATTTGTTTTTAACAGTGAGAGTGTCATTTAACAATGTTTTCCCAGATTCTAGTAGTGAGAGTACATACGAGCTGAATCTGTGGGTTTATTTTATTGTTATTTTATTTTATTTCAGGGGAGAATTCTGATTTGGGTACATCTATCTAGGGAGGTGAGAGCTCCCAAGAAGACTGTCCTTTTCTGATCGGTGGTGAGAGGACCTTTTGGACTTGGACTTGGGAAATCATCCCCGAAATGGTTTAAGGATTTTTGTTTTATGTTTTTATTTATGTAAAGTATGTATTGGGGAGGGCTATAAAGAAATACTTTTTGTATTAGTGGGATTTGATAAGATTGTGTATTGGTTTATTTTCTTTTGATTTTGTTTGTTTGAATAGTGGGTAATTCAAGGAAGGTTTTCTTCTATCTCAAAATGTGTTGGGGCTCTACCTCCATGGCGTTGTGCTATTCATCCTCCGCTCTTCATGCCCTCTGCCCCTCCTCCTCTTCAGTTTTCAACTTACCTGCACTGTAGGGCATTGGGTATTGTGCGGAAGAATTGAGGTAGGGCTGGGGGGGTGAACATTGGGAGATGAATGAGGGGGGCCACCACATTGGGGTAGTGAAATCCAGGAGATGCCCTGGGGCGAAATGGATCCAGGAGCATGGTACATCATGCCTGGTTTCCATACCCAAGAGCACTACAAATAATGGTAGGCAGGTGGCCCGGGCAGCCTGGGAAGTTCAACCAACTCGGGCGATGTTATGCAATGCTAGGTCCATTAAAAATAAGACTGCAATTATTGCAGATCTTGTTAAATTGTTGGACCTGGCTTGTATCACTGAGACCTGGCTGGATGAAATCTCTGGCCCGGTTTTGGAGGCTGCAGTTCCTGCTGGGTACTCGGTGATACACCGCTCGAGATTGGGTCGCTGGGGAGGGGGTAGCAGGCTGTTTCAAGACTGAACTAAACCTCACAAATGTTCCAGTGGGAGAGACTGAGTCATTTGAGTGTGCCGCAGTGGTGGATGCAGGCTGTAGGATCGTTCTAATCTACCATCCACCAGGTGATGATAAACAATTCCTCCCGGAAGTGGCAGACTTCATCATCGACATGATGTTTGAGTCTCCCAGGCTAATGGTCCTGGGTGACCTTAACGCCTGGGTCGACAATGAACTCTCGCATTTTGGTCAACACTTCCTCCAGTTGATGACATCTCTGGGCCTCACACAGGTTGTTTCCACTGCCTCTCATAATCAAGGTCACTCCCTGGACTTAGTCTTCCTCCTTGGGATTGAGGCCTCCAACTTGGAGGTGGAAACAGTTGGATGGTCTGATCATTACACTGTGGGGTTTGGTTTTAGCGCCCTCCTTTGTAGGCCAACCCCTGTAGAGATGATTAGGTATCGCCCTTTACGAGATATAAAATCTCAAGACCTAATGGTGGTCCTGGATCTCTCGTCCTTCCCAGTGGCAAACAATGACCCAGATGCCGTCGTGGTGGACTATAATTTGGCCATTACAGGGGCCCTGGACATCATTGCTCCAGTCCGAGTTCGTCCACTCTCCCTTCGCCCTCGATCTCCATGGTTTGATGGGACTTTGAGGGAGATGCGGCAACTTGGACAAAGTTTGGAGCGTTGCTGGGGGAAGTCTGCTCTTGATGCAGACCGCCTTAGATTGATGGACCATTATCAAGTCTATCAATCCGAAATCTCCCGTAAGAAGGCAGAGTTCCTGTCCGGGGAGATTGCGGCTGCTCAAAATCGACCAGCTCAGCTGTTCTGAACTGTGGACAGACTGTGCAACCCAATCTGTCTACAATTTTGGAAAGCATTTTCGCAAGAAGAGTGCGATGAACTTGCTCGATTTTTTTTTTTTTGCGAATAAAGTTGCCGACATCAGGTCAGCTTTCCATCCGGCACACTCTGTGGGTGCTGTGGTGAACCAGTGTGGGTTCGCATACCTTGGTCTTTCTTGGAGTGCCTTTGGCCAGCCGGCTTTCATAGATATCATGTGGATTGTCCAGAATGTGCGCCCTACATGCTGTAGTTTTGGATCCAGAACTTACTTCCCTAATTTTGAGTTGTAATGCTGTCATTGGCCCAGTCCTAGTTCGGATAGTCTGGTGATCCTTGGAGACGGGTGAGTTTCCAAGCTCCCTAAAAGAGGCGGTGGTAACACCTCTCTTGAAGAAAGCTTCTTTGGACGCAGACTGCCTTGCTAACTACAGACCAATCTCTAACCTTCCCTTTGTGGGGAAGACGATTGAAAAAATTAGTGGACACACAGCTGGAGGACCATTTGACCACCCGTGCCATCTATGAACCCCTCCAGTCTGGATTTCGAAAAAAGCATAGTACAGAGACAACACTAATTCAGGTGCTCAATGATCTCCTGATGGCTAGAGATGGGAGGTGACGTTCTATCTTGGTCCTCCTAGATCTCTCATCAGCATTTGATACTATGGACCATGGGGTGCTGCTTGATCGCCTGAGGTTCATATGTGGACTGTCGCGTACGGTCCTCAAGTGGTTTACATTGTTCTTCACGGGAAGATCTCAGAGGGTGGTGTCATGTTTGTTTTCCCTCTGACCCGGTCTCGTTAAAGTGTGAAGTCCCTCAGGGATCAGTGTTATTCCCCCATGTTGTTCGCAGCATATATGCTGCCCCTCGTAGACATTGTAAGAAGGTATGGGCTGAGGTTTCACTGCTATGCTGATGATACCCTGCTCTACCTCTCTTTGGCCCCTGATCAGGATGGAGCTCTCTTGTCTTTAATAACTGTCTTGCTGAAATCCAGGAGTGGATGGATGCCAGCTGGCTAAAGTTGAACTCCGATAAGATTGAGGTGTTGGTAGTGGATCCTGGTCACCGGATAAAGAGGTTGGGGGGGGGGTCGCCCTCTGGTTTAATTCTTTTGGGTGTGCCACTCTTGACCTCTGAACGGGTGCGGAACTTGGGGGTAATTTTTGACGATGGGCTTACCGTACATTTACAGGTGTTTGCTGTCGTCGGTTCCTCAGTTTACCATCTGAGAAATATCACCAGGATCAGGCACCTTGTTCCGTCTGATGACCTTCCTACTCTGATTCACGCCTTTGTGACCTCAAGTCTGGTTTGCTGCAATTCCCTTTACCTAGGGCTACCTAGGGTGGAAATCTGCCACTTGCAGTTAGTGCAGAACGCTGCAGCACGGCTGTTGACAGGATCTTCACGGTCCTGCCATATTTCGCCAGTACTGCGCGGACTGCACTGGCTGCTTGTTCAGTGGTGGATCACCTTTAAAGTTGGCTTGCTGACTTTTAAAGCCCTACACAGACTTGGCCCGACTATCTGAAAGAGCTCCGGTTCCTCACTGCCCCAAGCGATCGCTCCACTCGGCCAACAAGGGGTTGCTAGAGATTCCGAGGGTATGTTTGAAATCTTCTGGGGCCAGGACATTTATGTATGTGGCCCCTACCCTATGGAATTTTCTACCCTGTCGGTTACATGAGCACATGACCATGGAGGGTTTTAAACAAGCACTGAAAACCTGGTTGTAGAGTCAAGCCTATGGCATTGAATAGCTGGAATGAGTCTATGATTTTATGAATATGTTATTGGTTGTAGGAATTAAGCCTAAAGTATCCAATAGATGGAATGAGTTCATGATTTTATGATTATATTGTTGGTTTTAGGATTTGTTATCATGTATATTGTTATAGAATTTTAATGATGTGATTTATATTGTTAGGTGCCTTGGTTTTGAAAGGTGCCTTAAAAATAAAGTTTTATTATTATTATTACTGTATTATTTTAGTTCCCAATGAGCCAGCCAGGGTGTCATTCCTTAAGTTCCCATGAAGCATATCCTCTTCCAGACTCAGCCAAGAGCACTCCAGGGCTGTTGGGCCAGTCGGAAGAAAGGCTAGCTGTGCAGCCCAATAGTAAGTTCCAAAGTGCGGGAGTCCCAGTCCCCCTCCCTCCTTCGGTGGAAGCTGCAAGGTCAGTTTTCTAATTTTGGCCATACCTCCCCACCACAAGAACTTATGTATTATGGCATCTAATAATTTTAAATGTGCTTGGGGAACCCTGATAGGGAGGGACTGATACATATAAGGGACCCTTGGCAAAATTGTCATCTTAACCACCCCAGTTGTGCCCAGCAAGGAGAGAGGTAAGGTGGACCACTTATCATAGACTTCTGTTATTTTGGCAGATTAGTCTTGATGAAACTAGCAAAATGATCGGAAGAGTGGCAACTGGGGTTTAATGCAAAGAAGTGCAAGATCATGCACATAGGGAAGAGAAACCCTGAAGCCAGCTATGGACTGGGAGGGGAGTTGCTGGCAGTCACAAAGGAAGAAAGAGACTTGGGCATCATCATCACCGATGACCTGAAATCATCCAATCAGACCACTAAAGCAGTAGGTAAGACTAGCGGGATGTTGGGGTGTATTAGTAGGGGTATGACAAGTCGGAAGAGGGAGGTAATAATCCCACTGGTTAGGCCCCATCTGGAGTACTGCGTGCAGTACTGGAGGCCACACCTTCACAAGGACATTAACCAAACTGGGGCAGTCCAGAGAAAGGCAGCCAAAATGGTGTAGGGATTGCATCAGAAAACATATGAGGACAGATTAACTGAGCTCAATATGTATACCCTAGAGCAAAGGAGGGAGAGAGGTGATATGATTGAAACATTCAAACACCTTAAGGGCATTAACAAGGTGAAAGAGTCTTAACGTTTCAATATAAGAAAACTTGCAGGACAAGAGGACACAGCATGAGATTAGAGGGAGGCCAATTAAGGGGTAATGTGAAGAAGTTATTTTTCACAGAAAGGGTGGTGGATGCATGGAACTGCCTACCTCAGGAAGTGGTGGATATTAATACAGTGCAGGGCTTTAAACAGGCACGGGATAGGCATACGGGAGCAATACAGATGAGTATGAATAGATAGGCCATTGACAGAGCAAACGCCAAAGGCACATTCATAAGGTAGAAAAAGAAATGGGCAGACTGGATGGGCCTTGCGGTCCTTATCCGCTGTCAACTTCTATGTTTCTATGTATTAACTTTGGTGGGTGAGAGTCCAAATGAGAGGCAAGAGTTTTGGCCAGTATTTTATAATTGGCCGTGGGGAGGGAGATGGGCCTGTATGAAGCACATTTTGTAAGATCTTTGCCAGGTTTCAGCACTACTGTAATTATTGCTGACTGCTTGGAGGGGGTATCTCACCCCTGCTTAAACCCTCTGCTATCGTGTCACACAAAGGATCCAGAAGGGGCCACTGAAAGTCTTTTAAAAAATCTATGGGGAGCCCATCTGACCCTGGTGCCTTCCTGCCTTTAAGGGTTTTGAGAGCAACATATATGTCCTGTTTAGCAATGGGGGTGTCCAGCTCCTCCACCGCACCCCAGCACAATTTCTTGAGGGGTATCCCCTCAAAGAAGGAGTCGTAAGCATCCCTCTCCGGGTTGCACTCCAAGACATAAAGGGTAGTGTAAAATTCCCCAAATGCTTGTCCTATTTCAGCTGTGCTTAGTACTAATTCCCCTCGGCTATTACAGATTTGCACAATGGTTCTCTCTGCTTCCTTTCACTTTATTTGCCATGCCAAAAGCTTCCCCGCATGGTCTCCATCAAAATACTCCCCTGCATTAGCTAGTAGGATAGCTCTTTCTAGTTGGGTGCTAGACAGAGTGTTATATTTCCCCTTCAATGTTTGGATCACATTATATTGGGCTTTGGTAGGGTTTGGCTTATGCGCATTCTCACAGGCCTCTATTTTGGCTTTGAGGTTTGAGAGCTCCTTTCCCTCAACCCTTCTCCGATAAGAGCAAAGGAAATGGTCTGGCCCCTGACATAGGCCTTCAGGGCTTCCCACCTGGTCCCAATGCAAGGTTTCTCCTATACCATTATGAGACAGAAATTCCCGGATGCATCCATTCATAAAATGTTGTATATTCCTGATCCTTAAGAAGGAGTGGATCACGTCTACACTGCCTTGGCACCCTGGCTCCCTTGATCCCCTTAGGCCAATGTGATGGAGGACATGGTCCGATATTAATATTAGAAGATAAGTCATCTCCCTCACCCCTAGCAAAAGGGATCTGGAGACCAAGATTCTATCAATCCTGGCATACGAGTGGTGTACATGAGAAAATAAACTGTAGTCCTGCCAGAAGGATTAAAGTGATGCCATGCATCAATTAAGTTCAAACCGGACTGCAGTCCTTTAAAGCCTTTAGCATTATGGGATAAGGACCAGGAGTCTGCTAGAATGGTCCAAAACCATGTCTAACACACAATTAAAATTTCCCCCCAAAATCCAAGGCCCTTCCCAACCTGACATATCCAAAGCTAACTTCTGGTAAAAGTCTGGGTTTTCCATGTTTGGAGCATATCCTGATCCAATCAGGAAAGTTCCCCTTCCCAGTATACTAACTTTGGCTAGGGCGTACCTACTTCTTGGGTCCACTATGCTCCCCAGTAAAGTAACTTGTAGGCCTCGTGGAAACCGGATGGATGCCCCCTGTGTCTTCGAGGAGAAAGTAGCTAGCACCCAGGTGCCCCCCATGAAACTGGCAGGTTTTTGGGCCTCAGCAGCAGTGAAGTGTATCTCCTGTAGAAGGACAATTTGCCTCTTCAACTTCCGGATCCCTGCCATAACCTTCCTGCATTTCAAAATAGATTAAAGGACATTCACATTCCAGGTCACACATTTAATGTCGTCCCCCATGCTTATCTGTGTTAAAAGCAGCTCTGAGGACAACTGAGGTATAAAAGTGCACATCTAGAACCACTTTTCTCCCAAACTTTGGGAACAACCAGCCCAAACAATTCCCCTCCCTCCCCCAAAAGTACCCCTTATAAAAGAAGTACAAAAATCCCCAGCACTCTACTGCGGGTTGGGAAGAGTAGTCGAGCTGTGCCAGGTGCCAGATCAGTGTGGATACCAAGGTCAGCAGTTAAAGCACCCCTGAGCTGATCTTCTGAAAGAGCCGTTCGGTGTCACCATCACAATCCGATGTCCCCCCTCCCCTTTCCCCTCCTCCACAAGAAACAAATCCCTTATGAAACCCCACCCCAACTTGCCAAGCCTACAGCCAGCCAACCCCTCACATAAGAGGTCCAACATGCACAACTGAACTCCCCCCCCCATGGGCAATCCAAGGCCCACCAGTATCCTCACTGCAAACATCAGGCAGAAAATTGAGGCAAATTCCACCATTATTAACATCTAAATGGTGGGACACCAGATTAAGTAAGACCAGCTCCTAAAAGCTGCAAAAAGCAATCAACGACATTTGAAAGAGATCAGAACTTCTAAGTTATGGCTGTTAAGTTAGAGAAACAATGTCGGTCGATTAACATGTATTAAAGCATTGAAAATTTGTCTCTGTAAAACGATAAGCAGGCTAGTAAACCTTAAGGTCAGCATGTGCTTTCCATGTTGTAACAGTTACCTCCATAGAGGAATTGGTACACGATGCATAGTTTAACGCTAGGCCCAGCTGCCCCGCTGTTACCCATGCCCATAGGCACAGTCAGGCAAACTAACAAATATAGTTTAGCAATGTGACCCAGCCAGGCCTTCCAAACAATACCAGATCCCGGCGACTCTCTGGCAGAGTTGAAACAATGTCACCAGGACATGGAGGCCCCTCAAAATATAGGAGCTCATCAAGCCTCCCACAGGATTAAGGACATAAGAGCCCCAAAGAGAGGAAAGAAGTAAATATAATACTTATCTGTCTTATTGAGTGCTCACGCTGGATTAGATTGTTCACCTCCTCTCCTGGTCTCCTCCTCGATTACCCATTTTTCTGCTGCCTTTGGACAAACGAAGATCTGTGGTACCTGGCCCGGTCTATCTATGTGTAGACGAGTGGGGTACATGAAGGAAAATGACCAGCCCATCTGGTGCAGCCTGGCTTTAATCGGATTAAACTTCTGTTGCCAGGTCTGTAAGTCTCTACTGTAATCCTGATATACAAAGACATTTGCGTTGCCAAAGGATATGGGGCCAGATTTCTTTGCCTTTTGTAGAACTGCTTCTTTATCTGTAAATCATAGGTACTTGATCAGACAGTGGTGCGTCTTTTCCCCAGCCTTAGGCGGTGGGCCCACACGATGCACTCTCTCCATCTCAAAGTTCTCACAGGCCTCCGGGAGACCCAGGTGCTTTACCAGCCAGAGGTGTAGCTCTTTATTTGGACTGTGACCCTTTGTGCCTTCGAGGAGTCCTATGATGCATATATTAGACCTACTAGAGTGGTTCTCTTGATCATCCACTCTCATCAGTAACTCTTCCAAAGTGGACTTAAGATCGCTTCTTTTGGCCATGATTGCAGACAGTGATTCCTCCAGCTCATTCACCCATTGCTCCAATTCTGCAATTTGTGTGGAGTGCTAGGCTACTGTTTCTGAGAGACCAGTTACGACCCCCTGTAAGTGTGTAAGTTGGGCCGTGATATTAACAAATCCAGCCTTCATTTCATTCTGCATCTGGAGCAAGGTTGATGGTACGCCAGCTAGGGAGTTGGCAAGTTCCTCCATATTCATTCCTCACCTTTCCTTCATGTCTGTTTTAGAGACCTGCTGTCTGCTCACCACCTCTACCATGCCACTCACTTTGGCCGATTGCTGTGCCTCAAAGGACAATTTCTCTTGCCTGCTTTTTTGCTTGTTGGATGCCATTTTATTTTATTTATTTAGCTTTTGTTGACCGGGTAAGTGCACTAGACAATTTCTGACTATTTTCAGGCACGACCCGGGGGAGGGGGGATACAAATGAATGCCAACTGACCTTGAACCAGATTAAGCTGTTGGTGGTATTTTTAGTGAATGAGGGAAATTTGGCCAGGACACCGGGGAAATTCCCCTACTCTGGGGGACCACGCTGGTGGCAGAGCGCGTGCTGATTGAAGCACTGTGAGGGAGTGTTCTCCTCCTTCACGATGGAGGTGGAGGTGGAGGACTTTAGCAGCAGCTGTTGTAGTGGAAGCAGAGGAGAGCCTGGATGAAGCGGGGACATTTTCGGAGCAGTACACAGCGATGTTGAGAATAGTCGGGCTACACTACAGTCCGATTTGGTGAACTGACCTGGGATTCGTTGTCGTCGTCTTTCCAGTCTCAGACGGAGGAAGGAACGAGACTTTGCATGTTTCAGCCACGAACAACTGACTGGGAGGACCGCTGTTGCAGGAAGCAGGTAGACAGCTGGGGTGCACACGGTTCAGGAAATGTTAAACACCGGAGATATGGATACCGAAGATACTTCCAAAAAGCACCACGCAAGTTTGAGAGAACAATTAGACTTTCCAGCAGAAATCGCCCTTTCCTCAATGGACTGGTCAGCGGAGGAGGCTTTGGGAGATTCAGGCTGGATGAAATCCGATGTCGGACAATGGATTCCTGATCCAGGTTGGACTGCTACATCCCCTATACATCCTACGCATGCCAACACTACAGAAACCCTGAGCTCAGGTATGGACTTAGAAGGGGACAATGCTGCTGTACAGCCTGCTAGTCAGCGTCCTTTGGCTTCTTTGAAGCCAAGTTCGTTGGGGGATAACGATGTTTCTAGACTTAGTGTTGCTGCTATTGAGGGAAAATCTTATTCACTGCAAAATAAAATACCTATGTCTGAGTTGTTTAAAAATCAGTTGGAGCAAGCTCCTAGGAGAAACGCTGTGCGCTTACGTTACCGGGGTGGCCTACAAACCCATCCTGATAGGTATTATGTTGCTAATACATTACTAAAAGGTTCAATGAATTTTTTCCCAGTAGATATCTTTGCTCTGATTCACATTTCAGGTGAAGACACCTTTGACGTCAGTTTTAAAACAGCTAAAGGTATGGAGAAATTTTGGGATAAATATTCCACTTTGAAGGCCTCTCCACTTTGGGTTCCCTTTTATGCCTTACCCCTTACAAAACCTCTGATTCGTTATGTTACAGTAATGTTTCGTAACGAAGGGGTTAATGTCAGCAACATTTACCACTGGTTACAAAAGAAGTGTGAGGTTTTGGGTCCTCCTGAAGCCATTTTGGACCTGGAAGGTATTTGGACTGGCAGCTGGAGATTTAAGTAAAATTAACACAAGTGACACGGGAGGTAGTTCATTTGCCTAATAGTTTTTTTTAGGCAAGGATAGGGGTGTGTTTCTATAGTGGGCAGCCCCAGGCGTACTACAAATGGGGCTAAAGCATCTTAGTAGCACATGCGATCTTTTGAAATGTTCACTATGTGGGGCTTTGGGCATTCTATGGATAGGTGCCAGAATATTTTTCGATGTAATTTATGTGAAGAAAAGGCCACCTTCCATCAATGCCCATGGGCCTCACGCACAATAAAGCGGGGGTGGGACCCAGAGGATTTGGTACATAAAGCACAGGAAAAAGGGGACAGGGCTCTATCATCAGAGGTAGTCCTAAGGAAGACATCCACGACAGAAGCCTGTGGATGGGCCTATCATCTCTGATGAGAAAGCAGGCCCTTCCATTTCTGATACCACTACTCAGCTAGAAATTCCTTTAGATAAGTCCGACTCTCCAAGGACTCCTTCTATGCCTCCCCCTTTGAAATTGTTAAGCCCAGACGGTTTACTAGAGCTTCTAGTAAACCTCTATCAGTGACTCCGACTTGGCCGACAATTTTTTCTCCTTTACAGAAAGAGGAGAGATTCAGATCTAGAGTCTGATACATCTGTCTGTGAATTAATTTCAGAAGAAGAGGCTAGTAAAACAACTGAGCTAGCAAAGAAAAAAAAAGGAAAAAGGGTAAGAAAAGGAAAGCTACTTTCTCTCAGAAGACTGGGTCCTAAACCTTTTACCTAACATCATGGCCTCTCTTAAAATAGCATCCCTTAATGTGTGCAGCATTAAAATTTTAAGAAACGATTATCTCTTCTAACTGCCCATAGCACATTACAGGTGGATGTTATTTTTTACAAGAAACCAGACTTTCCTCTTTGGCTGAGATTTCTCAAACACAAAGCGGTGGGTATGAGGACCGTCTTATTGGGACGTTTGGAGCGGACATTGCAAGACAGTATAGGAATCCTGTTCACCTCCACATTTCAGGATTTCAAGCTGGTAGATATTTGTCCTGGGTGTGCTTTGCTCCTTGACTGTGCTTATCAGGATTTTGACTTCAGGCTCATAAATATTTACGCCCCTCAGTCGAAAGCTACAAGGATAAAATTACTGGAGGAAATTAGGCCTTTCTTGTATACCAGGAGACATGTAATTTGGGAAGGGGATTTTAACTCTGATATTGATGTTAAATTTAAAGGGGATTCCCACATGAGAAAAAAACTGTATTGTGACTCTCTTGCTTTATGCCAGACGGTCTCTTCTGCAGATTTAACTGATGTATATAGATCTTTACATGCTACTGGGGGTTCTTCCTATCACAGGAGTACCTTCTTCACGATAGACTTCATCTTTGTTTCTAAATATTTGAAGCCTTATTTTTCACAAGTTAAACCGCCTGAATTCTCAGATCACCAAATCCTACTTGGTTTTAAATCTAGGAAGTATTCTAAAAATTCCAGCTGCAGGCCCTAGGTGATGTTTTAATGTTTCCTTTTAGAAAATAATAATAGTGTTACTGAATTACAGACTCTACTTGCCATAAGAAGCTCGGTCATTTGCCTTTATGATAATCCTTTTTCTTGGTGGTTGGATACTAAACAAGAGATTAAGTCCTTTCTGATAACTAAAGGAAAAACTAAAATGAATTCACAGTATATCACATACCTATCAATACAGGGATCAGCTTTACAAGCTGATGTCCTTTCCTCCCACGGATAGGTCTCTTTTTCAGTCACAGATTGCTGTAGTTAAAAAACAAATGTTACTTTACCAATATAGTAGAGCTAAGTCCCTAGATATGGAGTTTGGTATGGGATGCAATCACATCCAGCCGGACCCTTATGCGGCCTGTAAACAGCGCTTAGATAAGACACTAATGAGAGGTTTGTTATCTTCGGATGGAACTACAGTTACTTCAGATCTGGATATGATGACAATAGTGAAATCGTTTCTTTCAGATTCCTTTGAAGAACAGATTGGTACACAGGAGGGTTTGCCAGCTGACTTTTGTCTGGTTTGCCTGTCTTGATACTGCCTACCAAGCCTCCTTATTACAGCCATTTCCCTTAGAAGTAGAGAATGTGATAAAATCACTGAAAGTAAAAACATCTCCAGGCCTCGATGGCATTCCCAATGAATTTATAAAAATTTTCTTCAGTAATGGGTCTTTTTTCTCCCGATGGTTTTCAATTACATGCTGACCTCGGGTTTAAACTTCCGAGTTTTAATGTTTCTCTCTTAAAGTTTATACATAAAAAAGGGGATCCTGGGTTATTATCCAATTGGAGGCCCATTAGTTTGCTTAATAGCGATTATAAAATTCTTGCCAAAATTCTTACAAATAGATTATCCCTGGTATCGGATACCCTTATCCACCCGGCACAGTCTTGTGCGATTCGTCAAAGACGGATTCAACAGAATTTATATATTTTAAGAGAACTGTTTGAGTTCAGTAAAAATGGGCAAGGCTCTGGATTTATAGTGGCCTTGGATCAGGTCAAGGCATTTGATAGTGTTTACCATTCGTATATATTTAGTCTTTTAATGACCTATAAGATTCCGAAGCCCTTTGTTCAATGGATTTTTTTATTATACTTAGATGCGGAAGTTCACCCATTAGTAAATAGCCTTATGGGGCCTGCAATCCCAGTCACTAGGGGTGTCAGACAGGGATGCCCTTTGAGTCCCCTATTGTATACATATGCTTTGGACCCCATTATTCGGTATGTTCATAGTAGACATGACATTTTAGGACTTGCTCCGGACGTTTCCTTACAAACGGTTAAAATTTCAGCATATGCAGATGATGTCACTCTGTTTATGCAGGATGAGGTTTCCCTGCAGAATGCTTTAACTTGTTTTAAGGTATGGGGTCGGTCTTCAGGGTCTGAACTTAATATATCTAAAAGTTTTATTTTTTCCTTAAATTCTGAGCAGAATTGTTTATTTGATACCCATGGCATATCCTTTACTCTACAATCACAGCAAAATTCTGGGTCTTTGGTTTGGGAATGGTGATATGGCTGCCTTTAACTGGGAACAACAGCTTAGTATAGGTGAGGAAAAGTTAATGTTTGGAAACAATGGAAATTTGGGAAAAAGAAAAGGGTTTCCATTGTTAAAAGTTTTTGATACGCTTTTTTTATATTTGAGTTATATTTTCCACCTCCGTTTTCATTGGAAACCAGAATTTTTAGTGTCTTTTTCCAAATGGTTTGGGGGAACAGATTGAATCTGGTTTGTAGGGATTTTACTTACTTGCCAGTTAAAAAAGGTGGTTTGGATATGGTTAATCCAATTATCTTCTTTCATTCCATATTTTTATTTAATTCCTTTAATTTTCTTTGGGATTTAAAACAACAGATATGACAGGTTTGGTCTTCCTTTATATGGGAACCTTTCTTACAGAAATGGAAGATGACTCCTCTAAAATCTTTTAAATCTAACAATTACCGTCATATGGGGTGTCGACATTTAAGAAATGCAAGCAGTGGAATGTATCCTTCCTATCCTTGCATCCCATTCTAGAAATCTTTTATAATTATATTGTTTCCACAGTGCAGGTAAAATCCTAGTCTTTCCAGAATGTGTTCCTACAAGATGAATTTTGCCTTGCACAAATTAAGTGACTTTAGAATCCCGCCTTTGTATGGGATATAGTCTGGATATCGGCCCATGGAAGGCTAGGTGTCCGTGGTAACCTAAAATATAAGCCATTGACTGAGAGATATTGCTTGAGAGCAACCTGTATCTCCATAGAGGAAACACTTTCACATTTTGTTAGATTGTCCGTTTGCTAAACAGTTTTGGGCAGATGCATCTGTTTATTGAAACTGCCTGCTTTGGTACATATGACTTATAATACTTTAGTTTTAGGGATTATACAGGGGTTTTGGCAATCCTTCCATCCTAGCACTTTGAATGTTTTTTTTTCACTCATTCAGTTTCACCTATGGCAAGCGAGATGTCAGTTGATTTTCCAGCAACTTTCTGTGTCTTCCTTTTCACTTATTTCTCAGATAGAAACTGATTTATTAAGTGTTAAACACAGAGACAAGACAAGGTTCTCTGCAGTTCATAATTTGTCTTTTTGGAATCATTTCTTTGTTTGACAGTTTCATTGTATTGAAATCCTTTTTCACACTGTATGTTATGATTATTTGGTGATGTTATGTTTTGTCTTTAATAAACTTCCCCTACTCTTTTCGAGAAGTGCCATGGGATCTTTAACATCCACCTGAACTACCACCAATCCAGGCAGATGGGACCTCGGTTTAACTTCTCATCCGAAAGACGGCACCTCAACAGTGCAGCACCCCTCTCATGCTGCACTGCAGTGTCAGTACTGGGATATTAACCCAAGTGCCAGATGTGGGAACTGAACCCACAGCCCTCTGATCTCCCGGCCTCAGAGGCAAGTGTGCTACCTACTGAGCCACTGACATCACTCCGGAAGTAGCTTAGTAGGCAGAGTTCTGGCACAATATCACCTTAGTTGCAGCTTTTTAGGCGATTCTAAAGTTGGTGTCCCAGGGAGCTTGCTAGCACATGTCTGCCATGCTTGCTGGCTAGCCACGCACCCAAATTTCTTCTAAAACTTTCTTTTTATCATTATATCATAGTTTGACATATACTGTAGATATACTTGGTTCCAAGGCATTGAAACTGGTAGAGGCACAGGTACATAATAACTCAGGATATGGTACTTATCTCCTTGTGTTACATCATTGGAGGGGAAGTACTACTGAGTACTGTTCAGTTTTAGTACGAAAAGGTTACCAAATGCCATTTAGAGCCAAGACCATGGACTACCAGATATTTGAAAAAAAGTCTGTTAAGTCCCGGTATACATGACCCGTTAAGTCAGCCAGTGACTTAAATAAAGTTCATGAACAGATCAAAAATATGATAAAACAGTTGTTACTAGAAGCAAGCCATCGAGTCTCCACTCCCCCTGTAAGAAACCAACATCGACTTGTTTTGATGAGCAAATGAGCTAAACTGTGGAACAAACATAGGCAGGCACCATGCTACATCAGTATACGGTCTAGCAAATTCTAGTTGAGTCAAACAAACTCATAGGAAATAAGCCCTTGTGTATATACAACAGAGCTAACATATACAGTAGTACTACAAGGCTTGTTTTGGCCCTCCTTGGTCTCAACTGAAGCTGCAGATCCCCTCAGAAAATCTACCTTCATGTTAACTCATTGCCTCCACAGGAGTTCTTTGAAGTTATGCCATTTGTCTCCTGTATACTGTTAACAGTGAATCCTGGGCATTTCTAAGCAAAATCAAGCTATAGTCAGCATGCCACAAACAAATCCTAATAGCTCAAGAACCATAAGTGCTAGACACAAAGTATGAGTGGCAAAATTATTCAACACAAAATGTCCTTTCCAATGGTAGTATGCAAATAATATGTCATTTTGTTTTTTTCTATGCTGGTTGAAACAGCAGAGAAAAACATTTTTTTCACTAAAATAGGCAACATAAGCCATACACACCATACCATAAACAAATACGAATAACTCCAAAAGTATACATGATATACACAAAATATCAGTGGCAAAGTTGTTCAGCACAAAATTTCCTTTCCAACAGTGCTATGCAATCAAATATATATTATATTCTGTCATGTTATATATTAAAATATATAAGTGACGTGTCCAGACGTTGCATGGGCACACAGGAAGTCAGTAGCTGACTTCTGCAGGCGCCTCAGGACACACCAGTGTATTTACTGACGACTACAGGCGTCTGCTAGGAGACAATGAGTTAAGCAGTCTTTTACCCACTTCAGTGGGGTCAGTGAAAATAAAAGTTTTACCTGCATTCGTAATCTTGAGTTTCGCAGGTACAGGAAGTGAATGGCTAACCATCAGTGATTTCAGTTTGCCATGTACTGCATCAAAGGCTTTCCAGTGCTGGCGAGTACAGTAGCTAAGATCCGGAAAGAAGATCATCCAAGTGCTGTCAGGCAATTAGAGGGGGCTTTAATTTTTGCTGCCTGGAGTATCTGATCCCTAATGTGCTGTCCTGCTGTGTTGTTGAGGATAGTTCAAGGTAAATCTTGATTCAATAATTTAGTCTGTTGGGTAATACAGTACACCTTAAATAGAAACTCTGCTAGGTCGAGGTCTAATGTACAGAGAATAAGTTGGTGGATATACTGGAGTAAATCAATCCCTTCTGAACCCTCGGAGACACCTAGCAAGCGGACATGAGGTAATCGGGCTCCATTCTCTAAATGTTCCAGTTGGAGTTGAAGACGTTTGTTTTCTGATACCAGCCCTGCAGTCACTGCCAAGGTCATGTCGACCAACTCCTTCACCCGACACACTTCCAGGGAGATAGTTTCTACCTTTTTTTTCAATCATGGAGACTGTTGTTGAAGAGGTCCATTTTGGCATCTGGTGCTTTTACCAATCTATCAAGGGCGTGGACAGTCTGAAAAACAATAATGTCAGAGGGTTCAGGGCCTCCAGTGGCTCATGCTGCTCCATCCAGCTGTTTGCCCTGACCAGAATCTGTTTGCCCAGTGTTTTGAGGGTTCCCCATAACCGGGGGTGTGATCATTCAAATATCCAGCTCCTGTCATCCTCAGGTGAATAACTCTGCCTTTTAAGAAGTTCCAACTTCAAAATAAATACTGAATTTTATGTTTATTTTCAGTGGAACTGCAAGAGCTCTTGGGAGTGTGTTCAATGCAGTTGGCTGTTAGTCACACCCCCAGGACTTATACACATTCATACCTCACAATGCAAGTCTCCAAGCCTTAAAGAGGCAGTGCAAATAATTTTCTGCTATGGTATTAAAAAATGTTGGCAGAACTGTTGATTTGGGTTTTCTGGATGCTTCCTATGCTGTGTACTATACATTAGTATTTTTGTGTAGACTCATATCCTCCTTGGGTCCTCAGTATTATTTGTATGCAAAAATTAGGTAGCCATCTTTTTCTTGAGAAATAATTACTTTAAAATGTTCATAAAATTCTTAAATGATATATGAAAACATCCACCACCAAAATAAACTGGAAGCCATCTGGTATCAATTAGGAAGTAAAAAAAGGTGGGGTAAAATTTTAACCTATTTTCGTTGCACTGCTGCTTTAAGGGAGACTATGAAAAATAGGGGGTAGGTGAAATGTGCCATCCAATGAATATCTTATTCCTCCAGCAAAACAGTTATCAAGGAACTATTTGTAACCCAGGCGCCACTTCCCAGCAGACTGCTACCCCTGTCTGCAAATAGCACTTTTGGCTTTGGTATAGAATTTGAATAACAAATTCAGTCCCCCCTGGACTGTCCAGTTAAACTCACTGGGTACCCAGAATTTAGCAGTTGCAGGCCTGGTGCGTTGCAGCTGGTTGGGGCCATTTAAGTAAATAAACTGTTATTGATTCCTTTACCCTTGGCTGTAGTAACATGAGCAGGAACTTTCATCACACAACATTTTGTAATCCTCAGGCCTGATGGCCTGCACAACAGTCTAAACAGCAACTCGTTACTTGTAGGCAAATTAGATGACCACAACATACTTTAAATTGGTTGCAGGGACAAGCCCCCTGGTTATGGTACCAGGACCTTTTGAGGTAATGAATGCAGTCGGGCTGATTCTCCTGGAGTGGGATTCAATCCTCTGGTTCTTTGCTGCAAGCTGCATGATTTCATCCTTCTTGAACAGGAGCAGCATACAGGGTCCAGGGCTAACATGCCTCACCCCCACTTCAAGGCTTTCCTCCCAAGGGTGGCCACAACCCATGCTGAATGATGCCATAGGAGCTGACTCCCTGATCTGGTCTTCAGCCAGTTCAAACTCAGCTGGCAGCAACAGTTGATTAGGCCTCTTAATACAGGAGCGCTGCATAAATGGATCAGTCTCTGATGCAAGACCAAATAAGTCAGACAGTTTACCCACTTGCAAGTTGTAGTCTTTTGGTATGTAAGCTGATAAATTTGTATTCTGTTCTCCCTTTTAGCAGTTAGGCAGAAATAATTCTGGTAGCTTCAACCTTAACTTTAATCAGCAGTCTCTGAGGCAAAGTTCCCTCACAGCAGTTCAGCTTGCTGATTTTCCTCAGGCTCTGAGACACATTAGCCAGGAATTGCAGTTTTTAGCAGAAATACCTTTCCAATTCAACTTTGGTAGCTCGGAAGATAGTCTGCAGTATTTGGCAGTTCCAGAATGATCCACACAGGATATCTGAATATTAGCCAGGTTCAAGAAGCAGAACACCAGGCTGTGGAGAGACAAGCATGCCTCTCCCCGATTTCACAGAGCTGAAAAGAGAGCTTCCTTCCTTGTTGGAAGCTTGAGCTGGATTGACTGTTTGAACTGTCCCTCCAAACTGAAGAAAACAAAATCTAGTAATCTGTTTGGCTGCCCATGCTGTCAATCATAGTGCTAGTGTTCCAACTGGTTAAAATGGGTGCCAAGCACACAGTTCACTGATTCTCTTAGCAGAAAGGACCCCATTAGGACCCCTTGAGTTAAAATTTGCTCAAAAGTAGGGTCAAATTATCAATATGGCTGCTAGCTTATAAAATGTAAACAGTTCAAACTTTAAAGTTCATTTTTAAACACAGCAAATTACATTTAGAGATAAACATTTATAGCATTCACTAGGGCTCCCTCTGTATTATTAAGCAATTTCATAGTGGAGAGTAAGGGAGTGCTGCTTGCCTGTTAATGAGCTTCGTTTCACTCGGACCCAGCACATACTACACACTCTATGTACACAGGCTGGATTTCTTAAAGCAACAGTGTGACAGCATGGATTCGCACATTTGCATAGGGCTACAATAACAACACAGCTGTACAAGGGCTCACACCTTTTGCTAGATATTAGCCAGGTTCAAGAAGTAGAACACCAGGCTGGGCCTTAGCCAGGTAGAGGACAACACAGTGCCCAGGGAGACATCCTTAAGGTGACCCCCACCATTCTGGGGGGGGGTTACATTCTCCCCTGCCTAGGAAAATTGACAGCCGCGCCATGTCTATAAAAGAAGTGGTAACCTTTATATCAACATTCTGTTATGTACAAGTCTGGCCAACAGGTTACAGGTAACATATACTTCTTTTTCCCCAGGCTGCCTGCAAACTGCCCGTAATCCTGAATACTTTGGTTATTGCCTACTCTGGTACTGTTGTTGTTTACCTATGGTTTAAGTGTATATAGTAACTCGCTGTACTGTTCTATATGTATTATTGTGTTATGTTTTGTTCTTGGAATGCGTTATTCCTTTGGTCATTACTGAAAAAGGGACTTTGTCTCTGTTGACCTACCCGGTCATCAAAATTCAAATAAATTATATACAGTATCTATGCAGATATAACTATATAAAATATAGCATGGTATTACATTACACCTCACTGTAGGCATTGGAATATCCCACTGTACTTAAAGACACTGCCATAGCACTTTTAAACTTAACTGCACACAATAGTTATTTCACAATTACATGTGGATAGATTACAGTTCTAATTTTCACACCTTTAACATCTGTGCCTGTAGGTTTTATACAATCACCTTTTTCTGTTTGCATAGCTCTTTGTATACTGGGTGGAGATTTTGGTTTTGGTGGAAGCAGTGAACACAGTTCTGGGCAGGGAATTGGATGTAACATATGCTTCTTTGTGCACAACATTCATGGGCCAGATCACAGGCTTTCCTGGAGTATCATACATGAGCCTTAATACAGGTTTGACAGTTCTTTCTCAGCAGCTGGGCACATTTGACATTGGCACTTGCACTTCTGCTGTAGGATTTCGGGTGATCAGTCCTGATTCAATGGCACTTGCACTTCTGCTGTAGGATTTCAGGTGATCAGTCCTGATTCACTGACACTTGCACTTCTGCTGTAGGATTTCAGGTGATCAGTCCTGATTCACTGACACTTGCACTTCTGCTGTAGGATTTCAAGTGATCAGTCCTGAGTCATCGTCGGCAAATGAAACAGCTTCTGAAGAAATGGGTACCACTGCACTTTCATGACTAGCATTGTCGTGTTCCTGTTCTTTGGGCTCATCCTCATCTATGAGGGGTATATCTACAAAGTTGTAATCATCCAGGGCACAGTTGGCAGTTTCTGGGACAGTAACATTTTCTATTGAATGAAACAGTTTACTTAATCCATCTAATGCAGTTACAATTTCTCATTCACTGGGTTTATACTGGGTTCAGTTAACTCCACCAAACAAAAAGTCATTTATTTCTGAACTTAGACTGTTGGCATCGCTGTCCGTAGGTTCGTCTGCAGATTCAGGTATAACCAATAGCTTAGAATCATCATAAAGCACTGAGTTTTCTGAGGAATTGCTAGGAGCAGAAGTAGGAAATCCCAGGAACAATCTTGCAAGCTCGGGTGATAGATAATAGGCAGCACAAAACTCCTTGTCCTCACTTTCAGAATCAGTGTTTTCAGTGTTAGGGACAGTACTAATGGGAATAAGAGGCTGGATAGCAAATGTTTGCAGACTTTGTTGCCTAGATTTAGTAGCAGACCTGGTCACAGGGCATCCAGGAACCTCAGACTCTTGGCCTTCATTCAGCACTATTTATCCTGTTGACAATAGGTGATTTCTGTGGACTGCTTTAGTGATATGAGAGTCTCCTTGTAGACTTGGAGGTTATTTAGCTTAGCAACTATAAAATAGAGGGTGTGACCCCAATAGTCAGCAGTTTTATGCTTGCCTTGGAACCCAGGATTACACATTAGCACATGGTCTCCTGGCTTGAGTTCTTGTGCTTTGACTCACTTATCATGGTGAACTTTATTTGCAAGATTTCTTTTTGCAGCCGTTATGTTAGCCAGTTGGTAAGTGTGATGTAACTGTTCTTTCAGCTTTTTAACATGCTGTAGGTAGCTTTCAGACTTGGTGCCATCAGGAGAAACAACAAAATACACATCTACTGGAAGGCAAGCTTCTCTTCCAAATATAAGACTATATGGAAAGAAACCAGTGGTGTCATTTTTTGTACAATTATGGGTGTGAAATAAAGCACTGATATGTTGACTCCACTTGCTTTTGTCCGTTGGATCAAGTGTGCCCAACATGTTAAGCAACGAGCGATTAAATCTCTCCAGCTGGGGATCACCTTATGGATGGTAGGAGCAGTCCTAGATTTTCTGACACCCCACAATGACAATATTTCTTTGATGAGTCTGCTCTCAAAGTCACAGGCTTGATTAGAACATATGCATTGAGGTGCACCATAATGTACAGTGAATTTCTCTACCAAAACTTTAGTAGCCGTGGAGACCTTTAGATCCTTGGTGGGGTAGGCCTGAGCATACCTGATAAAATGATCCGTAACTACCAAGACATTTGAGATGCTTTGAGAGTCTGGTTCCAGACTAAGAAAGTCTATGCAAATAGGTTCCATGGGGCGATGGTTACTAAGTTGGCCAAAGGAGCTGCTCTTTGTGGCTGGGCATTTCTTTGAATGTAGCAACTACAGGCTTTACAATATTGCTCAATGTCTAAGCCCATTCTGGGCCAGTAGAAATGTGACCAGGCCAAGTCCAAAGTCCTCTCACTCCCCAAATGTCCCATGTCATTATGCAGGGCTTTTAACACAACAGTTTTAAATGTAGATGGCAGGACTAGTTGTCATTTAATAAGCTCCCCTTGGCTGTTAGTTGCGTCTCGAGACGATAGTTATTCACACAACTTTTGCTTTGGCCACTTGCTCAATAGCAGGCTAATATTGGGATCAGTAGATCGCAGTTGAGAGACATCATCTTCCATCATTAGAGCAGCAGCAACTTTTCTTAGCATAGGGTCACAGCTTTGCTCTCTCAACAGGTCAGCTTTAGTCAACTGATGCAAATAACTTAGGTCCAGAGCAGCTAGGTTACAGTAGGCTATTGGTACACAGGTATTAGGTGGTCCAAGGCAATCCACCAGGCAGTTAACATTCTCCACAGGTGAAGGCTCATCTTTGTCAGACTTGTGACACAGTGCTTTTACTGACTGTTCAGGAATGCATACCCAATTGGGGTCTGAGGCAGGTTTACAAGAGAGAGCATCTACATCAACATGGTTTAAGCCAGGCAGATATTCCACTGCATAGTCATAAGTAAACAAGGCTGAGAGCCACCTATGCCCTGTGGTATCTAACTTGGCTGATGTGTGGACGTACATTAATGGATTTTTGTCACTTTTAACTAGGATCTATGCTCCATACAAATATTCATGAAATTGCTCTGTTGTGGCCCATTTGAGTGCTAAGAAATCCAGTTTATGCACTGGATAGTTTTCTTTGAAGATGATGAGCTTCTGTTGGTGAAAGCAACTGGGCACAACCCCTCAGGATATTCTTGATCAAGCACAGCCCCCAGGCCACTTAGGCTGGCATCTGTGTGAAGCACATAGAGTTTAGAAGGATCAGCATAGACTAACACAGGAGCATCAGTCAGCCGGTAGATGATTTCTTCACAGGCAGTAACACAATCAGTGGTCCATCTTTGGCCAAAAGGTTTGTAAGGTTTGCAATAGGTTTTAACAGTTTTTTTGACACAACCTTTCTTGCATCTTTTGTGAGTGGGTGGGTACCCTTGAGTCAGATTTATCAGAGGATGCACTACTGTAATATAGTCTTTGACAAATCTGTGGTAGTAGACACAAAATCCTAGAAATCTTTGTAGCTCTTTAAGGTTATTAGGCTTTGGCCAGTCAGTTAAAGCTTCCACTTTGCTAGAGTCAGTCTGGATGCCTTCTTCGGACACAGTGTGACCCACATACTTCACAGAACTCTGGAAAAACTGACATTTGTCGATGGACAACTTAAAGCCAGATTCTCCCAGTCAGTCTAGCACCTTTAACAGGTGAGCTTCATGCTCTTCTAGTGTCTTTCCAAAAACTATGACATCATCAAGATACACCAGAAATTTGAGAAGATTCATATCTCCCACTGCTCATTCCATGAGTCTTGAAATATTGTGGGAGCACCCAAGATTCCTTGAGGAGTCCTAAGAAATGCATGAAATCCCAAATGACAAATGCATTTTTTTCTCTATCTTCAGGGGCTATTGGGGTTTAATAGTATCCACTGCATAAATCAAGAACAGAAAACCACTTGCTCCCATTTAAACAATCCAATGCACCTTATATAGAAACATAGAAACATAGACCTTGACGGCAGATAAGGACCGCTTGGCCCACCTAGTCTGCCCATTTCCCTACCTACAGGATAAGCTGCAGATCCTAGTTAACCAACAGCCTGTTTCTTCCTACTCCCCACAAAAATTGACTTAGGTCTGTCCCATGTATTCTTGGATTCTCCCACAGTTTTAGACCCCACAACATCCTCAGGAAGGCTGTTCCATGCGTCCACCACCCTCTCTGTGAAAAAAATACTTACTCACATTGCCCCTGAACTGCCCCCCATCTTCAAATTGTGTCCCCTTGTTCTTGCACATCTCTTTTTCTGAAAGATGCTACCCTCTTGGACTTTGTTGAGTTCACTGAGGTACTTAAAAGTTTCTATCATGTCCCCCCTCTCCTTCCTTTCCTCAAGGGTATACATATTAAGCTCCTTTAGTCTCTCCTTGTATGGCTTCTCTTGCAGACCCTGCACCATTTTAGTTGCCCTCCTCTGGACTGCCTCCATCCTGTCTATGTCCTTGTGGAGATGGGGTCTCCAGAACTGGATGCAGTACTCCAGATGGAGTCTCACTGTCTGTACAGAGGGATCACAACTTCCGGTTTTCTGCTGGTGATGCCTCTCCCTATACATCCCAGTATCCCCCAGCCCTCCCTACTGCCTTCTTACGTTGCTTGCTAACCTTAAGGTCATCTGATAGGTTTACCCCCAGGTTCCTTTCCATTTTTGTTGTTGTTACTACCTCCCCCACATTGTGTAATCTTTCCCTGGGTTTTTGTTTCCCAGGTGCATTATTTTGCACTTATTTGCATTGAATCCAAGCTGCCATACTTCTGACCATTCCCCAACCTTGCCAAGTCCTTCTCATCCTTTCCATGCCTCCTTGTGTACCAATCCTGTTGCAGATCTTTGTGTCATCTGCAAAGATGCATCTTCCAGTCCTTCTGCAATGTCACTTATAAAGACATTAAAAGGACTGGACTCAGTACTGAACCCTTGCGGTACCCACTAGTAACCCTCTTTCTTCAGATGGACTCCATTTACAATTACCTTCTGTGTCCTGTTGTCCAGCCAATGTTTTACCCAGGCTACCACCCTGGGACCCACTGCCAGGCTGGTTAATTTGAGTATTAATCTTTTGTGTGGGACTGTATCAGATGCCTTGCTAAGGTCTAGGTAGGCCATGTCCATAGCCCCTTCCTGGTCTACTACTTTGATCACCCAGTCAAAGAAATCAATGAGGCATAGTGTACAAGTCTGGGATGGTTCTTTTATTTAGCATTCTGTAGACCACACACATTCTCACAGGCCCATTTTTCTTCATTTATTACCATAATTGGTGAGGCATAAGGAGTTTGAGACTCTTGAATTATTCTGCAGCCAGCATCTCTGCAGGTGACATTTACATTGTCTATAGCCGCAGGTGCCAGTCTTCAAGATCTCTCATAGAATGGGCGCTCATCATGAAGTTGGATATGATGCTCAGCACTGGTGATACATACCATTCCTTAAGGGAGAAAACTTTGGTTCTTTGAGCCATCATTTGATGAATTTGGGCCTTCCAGCCATCCAGAATGTGTGACTCTCCTAAATCAAACACGTCTGCAGACTCTTCATCATCTTCTTCTTCTTTCATTTTTCCTGAAGGCAGCACAGCAGTGTTAGCACAATAAACCTTGTCCAGGGTGCATCCTCTATGATCTTCTGTATCTCTGTCAATGAAATTCCATACCTGGATGGCCACACACTGGGCATAAGCATGGGTCCAAACATTGGCTAAGGGTGAGGCAGAATCAGGAATGCAGGAGATTGGCATAGGGGAATCTCAGTGGAAAAAGGTGTGTGGGTAGAGATCAAGTAGGGTCTGTGATGACACTATTGCAAGGGGAAAACATGGGCACACTGCATTCTGCATGGGCCAACTTGCCCTTACCTGCCATTAAATGCTATATTTCTGCATTTCTATGTTTACTAAGGAGATACTGGAAGGTTTGATACCTTTTCTTGGACCAACAAGTGTCTTGTACAAAGATGGAATTCTACATGAGCTTTTGGGGTCTCACAGGTCCCTTCTTCAGGTGAATAACACAACTAAGCAACAGAAGCAGTATTTATATATGTTGTGAAGCAATGTGTAAAGTAACATTTTATTTATATAAGGCGCCCTTCCATAGCTCAGGGCGCCTTTACAATACATCACAGTAAAATTCACAGGGTTATACTTAAAAACAATAAAACAACAGCAGTCATTCAGTAAATACCTGAGAATGCCTAGTTAAATAGATATGTTTTTAAGGATTTTTTAAATCCGTCCACAGTGAAGCTATCTTGTATCTGGTGAGGCAGTGAATTCCACAGGGTAAGTGCCTTAAAGGCAAAGGATCTCCCTCCGGATGTTTTCAGAGATACCCTGGGAATCTCCAGCAATCCATCGTCAGAGGATTGGAGTGGGGGGAGGGGCAGTAAGAAAACAGCAGTTCCTTCAGGTAGTGGGGTCCCAACTCATGTAGAGCCTTGTAGGTCAGCAATGTGACCTTGAAGGTGATCTGCCATTGTACTGGCAGCCAGTGCAGTTCAGACAGCACAGGTGTTATATGGCTGGGTCTAGCGGTTCCAGTCAACAACCTGGCTGTCGCATTCTGCACTAGCTGCAGACAGTGGATCTCCACCCCCGATAGCCCCAGGTAGAGGGCATTGCATGGATCAAGGTAGGAAGATCATCAGGCGGAATCAGGTGTTTCACCCAGGCAGTGTGCCTTAGATGGAAAAAGGAAGATTTGACTAGAGCCGAAACCACGCTCTCAAGGTTAGGCCTTCATCACGTACCATTCCCAGGTTACGCACCTCACCTGAGGCTTTAAGCGGGTTCCCCCCCAGTATAATCCTGATGGTTTCCCCACCCATGCCTCTGTCATCCTAAAACCAGGGTCCACCACCAGTCCCTCCATTCTACTTGAGTTCAGCCAAAGCCAGCTAGTACTCATCCAGTTCTGTAGCTCCATTATGCAGTTGTTAAACACTGTGATAGAATCAGGCTCCTGTTTGGACACAAAAGACATGTAGAGCTGTGAGTCATCGGTATAGCAATGAAAACTCAGCCCATACTGTTTTATAATGTCCCCTAATGGGAGCATGTACACCACAAATAACATGGGGGACAGCACTGAACCCTGTGGAACCCCACAGGTCAGCCAATGAGGGGCCGAGGAATAAATCCCCAACACCACTCTCTGGGATCTGCCCTCGAGGAATGATCAAGACCAGCTGAGGACTGCCCTCCTCAGTCTGCAGAAAAACCACAGGTGTTCGAGCATCACCCCATGATCCACAGTGTCAAATGCTTGCTGAGAGATCAAGGAGAACCAAGATGGAATGGTTTCTCCAATCTCTCGCCATCAGTAGATCATTTAGTGCCGCACCAGGGCCATCTCGGTGCTATGCAGTTTCCTGAAGCCAGACTGGAGAGTGTCATAGATACTGTGGTTGGTCAAATGATCTTCCAGCTGCAGAGCGAGCACCTTCTCATTAACTTTCCCTGTAAAGGGTAAGTTTGAGACTGGTCTGTAGTTTGCTGGGCAGTTGGGATCAAGGGAGTGTTTTTTCAAAAGGGGAGCATACTACTGCCTCCTTTAAAGGATTTGGAAAAATCCCTCTCTCAATGAAGCTGCCACTATCCCAGCAAGGACTGGGCCGATAACCTCTACACACCCCACTAGTAGGCATGTAGGGCCCGGATCCAAACTATAGTATGTAGGCCTCAAAGTCTGAATGATCCTCACTATATCTATGACTGCCGGTTGTCTAAAGGTGAACCAAGTCAACTGGCCATCAGTACCATCCGATTGATTAATGCAAGGTCCAGTGGGAAGGCACTGGCTGATCTCATCCCTGAGGGTGGACACCTTATCAGCGAAGAATTGTGCAAACTCCTCACACTGTACCTGTGACAGTGCTCGACCAGCCTGGAGACGGGCTGGATTGCACAGTCTGTCCACAGTCCAGAAGAGCTGAGCTGGCCTATTCTTTGCTGTAGCAATCTCCCTGGACAGGAACTCTGCCTTTCATATGGGAAATTGGTGATTGGTAGACCTTATAATGGTCTAACAATCTAAGCTTATCTACCTACAGGCGAGTTTTCTGCCAGTGTCTTTTCAACCTTTGCCTATCTCTTCAGCTCACAGATTTCCCCATTAAACCAGGGTGTCCCCCCGGGTGAAGCATAAGGGGGTGAACATGAGCTGGAGCAATGACATCCAAGGCCCCTGTGACAGCCCTTTTATAGGCCAACACCAGGGGCCCTGGGTCCATGCTGTCCATTGGAAAACCTGAAAAGTCCAATTCCATCATTGGGCCTTCTGAGGTAACTCCTCTCAAAGGGCGGAACTGCACTAACTCCTTTAGGGCAGGCCTATTTCGGGGGGCTTTGAAAATGAACCTTAGGACGTGATGGTCAGACCAACCGATCGGCTCCACCTGCACATCGGAGATCTCCATCCCCAGGTGGAACACCAAGTCCAATGTGTGCCCTCCTTCATGAGTTGCAGAGGTAATAACCCGTGTCAGGCCCAATGAATCCATCAATTGGAGGAGGTTTTGTCCAAATGGTGAGAGTTCATCGTCAACCCAGGCACTGAAATCCCTGAGAATAAATCATCTGGGAGACTCCAATACCATCTTGGCGATGAAGTCCGCAGCCTCCTTCAGGAACTCCCTCCCATCACGTGGTGGATGGTAAATGAGAAGGATCCTGTAGCCTGCACCTGCACCCACACTACACTCAAAGGAATTGGTGCCTCCAACTGGCACCTCCCTAGATCCAGTTCCTGTCTTGAAACAGACGGCAACCCCCTCCCCCCAGCCCCAGCGGTCCACTCTCAGGCGGTGAATCACCGAGAACCCAGCTGGAACCACAGACTCCAGAATTGGGCCTGCACTTCCATCCAGCCAGACCTCGGTGATGAAGGCCATGTCAACAGAAGCAACAAGCTGTGCAACCATTGCAGTCTTATTCCTAATTGACCTGACATTGGTTAACACTGCCTGAAAGGGATGGAAATCTAAGGATGGCCCCACACTTCCTATATGACTCAGTCAGAGTCCTTGGGTATGGGTACATGGCAAGGATGACCTCGTTCCTCTGTCCATTTCACTGCAGGGCATCTCCTGGTTCTCACTGTCTCTATCCGTCCACTCCTTTCCCACCCCCCCTTGAGAGTTCCAGGATCCTCGACTCCTATTGCTCCCTCGTTTCCTCAAGATGCCCAAAGCCCAGCATCTGTTATAAACTTTAAATGAGAGCCATGGATGTTGAAATGGGCGAAGATCTCTTAATCTCGAGGGGCAGTACTGCCTGACCATGTCCCTAATACCCCAGCACATATCTCAAGCACTCCTCACACACCAGTGTTCTGACTCGCACCCCACTCACACAGTACAACTCGTCCCGTTTCAATTAAACTTTCAACAATTTACTTATCTAACCATACTCCCCTACTTAAAATATATAATAAATTAACCTTTGTCAAAAAAAAAGATATTATGCTATAAATATTCAGAGTTTCTTCAAACGTTCAATTTATAGCTTTAGTTTTATTCCCCCTCCGTGCTCTCACCACTGCAGGAAAGGAGTTTTCTAGCCCCCTCTCACGAGGCTAAATTTAAATGTTAAGTGGTCATCAAAGTCCAGTAATCAATCTATTTAAATAAAACTATGCCCAGGTTTCACTATGGCAGGTAGGGTGTAATAAAAAAATAAAGAATAAAAAATTAAGAAAATAAAATAAAAATTTCCAGTTTCTAGGGACATGGATATGTTGTTCATCCACACTTATTGGCAGGTATCCTTGCCGCTTTAAATCTTGCCGGAAGGTCTTCAGGCTGGCTCCTCCCACCCACCCGGGTGGTAAAACTCCTGGCTCTGCCCCATGACGCCAGATCTTCCTTACCGCATGAAGCTCAGGTTCCCTCCTTAACGCTCTGCGTATAAGACTAGTTCCTATTTCTTGGTTTGCAGAAATTACTAATGAGGTTTCAAGACTGGTCACTTATTTCCCTCACTGCTTGATGGACAAATCGACTCGGTTTCCGGGTATCGCGGGCAGAAGATGTCTCGGACGGACCCGCACTCACGTGCGTCTACTGCTTGGGCCTTAGGCACGACCCGACCAGGCTGCGACCTGTGCTCTTCTTTTTCGACCCTCGTCCTGGAAACCCGTGCCACCCGTTTACAACTTAGGCGGCCAAGCGTTATCCTGTATGTAAAGTTGAAAGAGCCCGGTTGGCGGTTTCTCTTGGCGGGCTCGGTGAACAGCTGAGCAGATGATCGCCCTCGAGGAGGAGGCGGCGCGGGCCGCATCTTCGTCTTCCTCGGCCGCGGCATTTATCCTGCTCTCCCTGGGATCCTCCTATTCAGCTTCTTTTAAGGAGCTCTGTCTCTCCCTCTCCACTAAGGGAGAGGGATCAACATCTTCAGAGTCTTCCTCTCGGTCCAAGAAGAAGGACCACAAAGGTAAGTCCCTCCGTCGACGCTCTTGGGAGCGGGAGAGATCCCTCTCACCGAGTAGTCGACCATCGACTTCGGTCGATCCTTCGGCTTCGGCCACTGGCTTCACGGTGCCCCCATCAGGTCAGTTGACCAAAACTCCCGTTGACGCAGTCGAGATTTTTCTCGACCCATTGGATGGGCTGTCGACCGTTGAAGCCGAAAACCCTCACTCCCCGGTTCCCCGGCAGTGGTTGAGGTGTCCGTGGACTTGCCCGTGCCTCCGGTTCGAGTCACGGTTGAGCCCTCGAGCCGGGAGGAGGCGGTTTCCGCCCTACCCCATTGCCCTCCTCAGAAAAGCCAAGGTTCGCGGTCTGGGTCTCGGACTTCTTCTGGTTCAGCGATCCGCATCACAAGCGGTCTTGGTCTCGGCATCGTGACAAGCGGCACCACCGCTCATCCGTCCTCCTCCTCGGTTAGAGGAAGCGACGCAAGTTATGTCGAGCGATCGACGAGGACCTCATGTGGCAACAGCTTCTTCTGTCCGGGAGCAAGCCGACGTCATCACCTTCCCCAGCTATCAAGTGGCTGTCACCGGAGCTGCCGAAGCAACCCCTTGCCTTAGCCGAGGCGCCTGCTTCCAGGCCTGTTGCTCGGCCGAAACCGGCTGCCCCACCGATTCTGGTGGAACCTCCGCCTCCACAGCCGTTGTTTGGGGATCCGACCAAAAATTCTCGGTCGGCCCAAGGTCTGCCCCATAGGCTGTCTGTCACCCTCACTCCCGATCGCCCTCGGCAGGTGGAGGGTGGCTCAGGCCCAAAGCAGCTCTTTGCGGACTCCTCTGAGTCTGACGATGATTCCTTCCTGTTCTCCAGGCGGGTCGACTTGGAGTCCTCATGAGGTCAGTCACTGGACGATAGCCCTTCGTCCTTCATGGGTTTGCTTAGGCTCATCTCGGAATCCACCGGGATGCAGCTCGAGCCCGTATCCAAGTATCCCCTCACGGAGATATTGGACCGAGGGGATTCTCTTACGGAGGCCTTTCCAGTGGCGAGGCCATTGTAAACCCGGCCTTGGAGCTCTGGCAGCGTCCTGCTTCCTGCCCTGCGCCTTGGCCAGGATGGCAAGTACACGGTCCCCCGGTTCCCTGTCGGTTTCTCGGAACACCCCTCAGCCAAGGGTTAGTTACCAGCAGCGTCTTCCGGCGTGCGGAAATGCCAGGGGCATGGACAAACCTCCCGACAAAGAGTCCAAGAAGTTGGACTACGCCGGGCGAAAAGTCTACGCTGCGTCCTCCCTTGGCCTTCGTCAGGCCAGCTCGGCCGTGCTGATGGCACATTTTTCTCATGCCCTGTTGGGCTCCCTGGACGAGGTAGTCCCTCATCTCCCAGCTGACCTGCAGACCACGGTTAAGCAGGTGCGGGACCAGGGCTGGGCAGTGGCCGAGCAGCAACTTCAGACTGCTTTGGACGTCGGTGACTCATGCGGCAGGTCAGTAGCGGCCGCAGTGGCTATGCGCCGTCGGGCATGGCTGAGGATATCCACCTTCACAGCGGATACCCAGCACAAATTGGCAGATGTCCCCTTCCTGGGGACTGACCTCTTCGGCCCTGGAGTGGAAGGCCACCTCCAGAGGATCGAAAAGTCCAGTGCCACTTTGGACTCAGTCTCATCCGCCCAGAGGGACAAGGGCTGCAGACCGCAACCCAAGCCCTTTCGTCCGTCTGCGCTCACGGCATGTCCGGCCCAGCAGCATCAGGGCCAGCAGGCTCGCGCTTGGCATCCCAAACCCAAGCCCGCAGCTTCCTCCTCCAGGAAGCAGGGAGGTAAAGGCCCAGGAAGTCCCTCGGCCGGTCCCTCCTCCAAGCCTGCACAATGACGGGTTGAGGGGTGTCACCCCCAACCTCGTCACCTCACCCCAGGTTCCCCCTGTGGGGGGACGGCTCCGCTACTTCCTTTCCGCCTGGTCAGCTATAACCACAGACCGGTGGGTGTTGGAAGTGGTAGGAAAGGGCCTGCCTCTGGAGTTCTAGCAGGCCCCACCCTTCCGAGCCATCGCCCCAAGGGGGCCTTGGGGTCCGCAACCTGCGCTGTCGGCTCGCCGAACCGACATCACTCTGCTCCCTCGAAAGGGTGGTCAGAAGGTGGCGGACCCTCCTCAGACCTGGGGTTTGTGTCCAGGTACTTCCTGTGGTCCCAAAACAGATGGGGCTGGTGCCCCATTTCGACCTGCATGACCTAAACAAGTTCCTAAGGTCTCGGACCTTCAGGATGGTCACTCTGGCTCAGATAATACCATCCTTGGAACGCGGCATGTGGTTCTGCTCTCTGGACCTGCAGGATGCGTTTTTTTCATGTCCCTATCCGTCCATCTCACCAGAGATTCCTTCGCTTTTGAGCAGAAGGATCCCTTTTCGAGTTCCGAGCCATGCCCTTCGGCCTGTCTCTTGCACCCAGGGTCTTCACCAAATGCATGGCAGTGGTGATAGCATTCCTGCGGCGCCGAGGGGTCTGGGTGTACCCTTACCTGGACGATTGGCTGAATAGCCCTCCAGACAGGAGGTGGAGCAGTCCAGAGATCTGGCCCTCCAGGTTTGCTCTCAGGTCGGCCTCCTCATCCACGAGGCCAAGTCGGAACTCGAACGAAGCAGGTGATTCTCTTCACCGGGCAGGCTGAGCTCCCTTGAGCCAGAGCACGACTTCCGGCTGACAGGGCCGAGGGTTCTTTCCTCCTTTGCCCGATCATTTCTGGTTGGGCAATCGCGCCCTGCCCGGGACTTCCTGCACCTCCTGGGTCTCATGGTGGCCTGTACCAGCGTGGTCCATTGGGCCTGCTGGAACATGCGCCCCCTTCAATGGGGGCTGGCCAGCCAGTGGTCTCAACACTGCGATCCATTGGACCAGCTAGTGACGGTGACCCAGGGGATGTGGAACGCTCTCCAGTGGTGGATCGTTCCAGCTCATCTGCAGGAGGGCATGCCGTTTGTTCGCCCCAAGCTGACGGTCTCTCTGTCGACCGACGCCTCTCTGATGGGTTGGGGTGCCCATCTGGGGGAGCACAGAGTGCACGGCCTCTGATCCCCGCGGGAGTCCCGATGCCATATCAACCTGCTGGAGCTCCGGCGGTCCGCCTAGCTCTCACCGCCTTCGCTCTGTTTCTCTACGGGGTCAAGTGGTTCAGGTCCAGACGGACAATACCACGACCATGTACTACCTAAACTGCCAGGGCGGGATGCGCTCCATGCCTCTGTGCAAGGAGGCTCTCCACATTTGGTCACTCGTGTGCAGCCTGGAGGCAGATCTCCTAGCCATTCATGTGGCAGAAGCCTCCAACACCCTGGCCGATAGGGAGAACGCGAAGCTGAGGCTGTTCCATGCCCGCCCCCTCAGCAGGGCTCGCTGCAGGGGGATGCCTTCTCAAGGCCATGGACCCTGGGCCTCTTCTTCGCCTTCCCCCATTTCCTTTGATCCACAAGGTGCTTCTCAAGGCGAGGAGGGACAAGGTGCAGGTGATTCTGGTAGCCCCAGACTGGCCTGTCAATGCTGGTATCCAGATCTCCTCAGCCTCAGCTCCAGGCTCCCGAGGCAGCTTCCAGCTCGCCCGGACCTGCTTTCAGTCAATCAGGGGAAGGTGTTCCATCCGGACCTTCAATCCCTGCACCTGACGGCCTGGTTCCTAAACGGCTAGAGTTCCAGGCCTTGGGTCTTTCCGACGAGGTCCTCAATGTAGTTGAAGCGTCCCATAAGGAGTCGACCAGGATATGCTATGCCTTCAAATTGAAAAGGTTTTCCATTTGGTGTCAGGGCAAGGGCCTGGACCCTTCCTCCTGTTCCTTGGCAAGCATCTTGGACTATTTATGGTCCCTTTCTCAGCAAGGGCTCAGGTCGTCGACCCTAAGGGTGCACCTGGCAGCCATCTCTGCTTACTGGGCGCGGGCCAGGAAGCAGTCGGTGGCGCAGGAGAAGGTGGTCTGGCTATTTTTCAAAGGCCTTGATCACATTTCCCCTCCGGTGCGAGAACCTCCACCTTCATGGGATCTACTGCTGGTACTGGCAAAGCTCATGGGCAAGCCATTCGAACCAATGCACAGGTGTGATCTCTCTCACCTGTCGTGGAAGACCACCTTCTTGGTGGCTGTTATGTTAGCCAGAAGGATGGGAGAGCTCCAGGCGCTTTCCATCCTAGTCTCCTTACCTGGTCTTCCACAGGGACAAGGTTGTCCTGCGTCCCAACCCGAAATTCCTTCCGAAGGTGGTGTTGGAGTTTCACCTTAACCAGGTGTTGACTCTGCTGGTGTTCTACCCCAATCACACCTCGGAGGCCGAATATCGGCTCCATACTCTGGACCCTAGAAGGGCGCTCGCTTACTATAAGGAGCGCACGGCTGAAATTCGGGGAGAGGTTTGCCAGCTGTTTGTCACCTACACTGAAGCCGCACCTGGCAGACCTGCAGCCAAGCAGACGATAAGCAGGTGGGTCACCTCCTGCATAGATCTCTGCTATAGGTTGGCGGGCATGGAGCCTCCCAGAGGGATAAGAGCTCATTCTACCCGCCATACCGCTGCATCGGTGGCTGCTTCCAGCGATGTCCCTATCCAGGAAATCTGCAGGGCTGCTACCTGGAAGTCAGCACACACTTTCATCACCCACTACCACATCGACCTTGAGTCACGCCGGGATGCTGGTTTTGGGGCCTCGGTTCTCCAGTCTCTTTTCCCTAAGTAGGGGGTGTGCATCTTGCCTCCCTCCTCCCAGAGAACTGCTAGGAGTCGACCAATAAGTGTGGATGAACAACATATCCATGTCCCTAGAAATACAGGTTACTCACCTGTAACAGGAGTTCTAGGAATGGTATATGTTGTTCATCCACACGACCCACTCGACCTCTCCGGCTTCGACGCACAACCTGAGCTTCCAGCGGGCCAGATCTGGCGTCATGGGGCAGAGCCAGGAGCTTTACCACCCGGGTGGGTGGGAGGAGCCAGCTTGAAGACCTTCCAGCAAGATTTAAAGTGGCAAGGATACCTGCCAATAAGTGTGGATGAACAACATATACCATTCCTAGAACTCCTGTTACAGGTGAGTAACCTGTATTTATTCTCCTTCCCTCCTCCCCCACAGTGCTCTCACCACTGCGGGGAAAAGGAGCTTTATAGGAGTGCTCAAACCCCCTCTCTCCAGATCAAGATTGGGTATAAGATAAGCCTCTAAGCTCAGTTCTGTCTTTTACTTAATATATATCACCAAACACTCGTCCGAAAATAAAATAGTGAGTACTTCACCAAATATCAATCCAAAGGAATCCAGGTTTCTCTTCAAATTTAGGTGTAAAATAAGCCTCTAGGCTTAGTTCTGTTTCTCTTCTGATGGAATTCATATCCTTCCAGGAGTAGCTGTGAGTAGCAGCAACATATCTAGCTTGATTCAGAGGTCGGGCTATAATTGAAGAGAATTACAGGAAAGGTAGTATGGTAGGCAGAGTGGAGCTCAGAAATAAAGAAAGGAATATGTAAGCATTAATGACTGAGACAGGAGGTCATTTCCCAGGAATTAAAGGGCCTTTGACCCGGTTGAATCTGATCTTCTTCCGAGTGTTCTTTGTGGACTACATTTTTCTGGTAAGGTAGTTAGGTGGTATCAAAATTATTTATGTAACAGATATCATAGAACAATTATTGGTTCAACCACACCTCAGATACTTCCCTTAGTTTGTGGTGTACCCCAGGGTGCAGTCCTGGGGCCACTTATTTTTTCATTCTTTATGAATTCTGCCCCTAGTATTTGTACTCAAACTGAGATGACTCTTTACGCGGACGATGCAGTCATTTTCTGTTCTAGTCCCAGACCTGAGACTGCCCTCTCTTGTCTTCAGACTGACTTTGGGCTTTTTCAGGATTGGTTACTACAAAATCATTTGGTACTTAATTCCAAAAAAACAAAGGTAATGTTTTTTTTTCATAACAAGAAAGAGACTCTTAATTTCCCACCAATTATTGATAAAGGGGGTAATATAGTTGAAATTGTTCCAGTTTTTAAATATTTAAGAATTATCTTAGATAGTCAGTTTACTTTTGAACCGCATATTCAAAGTCTTGGGAAAACCCTGCATCAAAGGTTAGGTATTTTATGTCAGATTAAGCCATTTTTGACTCTTGAATCCAGAAAACATTTGGTTCATAGTTTTTTGTATTCTGTGTTGGATTATGGTATTCTGATATGCATCTCTTCCTGTAGTAGTGCATTGAATTGTCTTCAAGTAATATATCACTCGGCTTTGAGATTTTGGCTTAATATGCCTTTTCGATCCCATCTTTCTGATTTGTATGAACAGTCTTATTCGTTATCTCTTGAAGATCGAGTTTGCCTTAAAATGGGTACTTTTTTATATAAAGTAAAATCGGGATTTCTTCCTCTATCTATTTCCTTAATGTTTCCCAGGGCATTGAATGTTCCATTTACTAGATCCCAGCATAAATTTAAGTTTAAGATACCTCTATTTAAGAAGACTTTTGGGCAGAGATCTTTATTATTTAGAGCTACAACCTTTTTTAATAAGATAGCAACTGAAATTGTTGAAAGTAATTCTACACAGTGTTTTAAAAGACACTTGAAAGAGTGGCTTTTCTCGAAAAAATGAATGTATTTGTAATATCTATGTATTGAACAGCACTTGCACTTTGTGTGGATGGAGTGGTTTGCTCTTAAACTTTGTATCAATATTTTGTACTGTTTTTTAGATATGACTTGTCACCTGTGAAAATGGGCAGTTTTGCTCATCTGGTTGTACAAGAAAAAAAAAAAAAATGAAAATGAAATTAATGCATGGTTGTGGGGTGGATGTGGCCTCGGGCTTCCCACCACCCAACCATGCATTAATTCCTAGGAAATGACCTCCTGTCGAGGTCATTAATGCACTTGTAACATGGAATTATACAATGGGATTACTGTTGTATACTGGTATTTCTCATGGGAAAATAGTGAAATCACAACAATCATGTATAGTAAAGAACTTCATGTCGTAGAAGAAATACTTCACTTCTGTGCCTTTCATAACTCCCAATGTGCACGTTGCACAGGCCACACGCATTAATGTAGTGTCTACCAATTTATTAGAAGTACTAAGTTTGGATTATGTAGGAAAACGCATATAAAATACTGATTCAGCTTCAAAAATTCCTACTTGTACTGACCACTTTCATTCTTTTCAGTTCTATTCCTACCTCACATTCATTTATGTTGGTAATGCATTCTGGGAAAAATTTATAACGTGCATAATTAGCTATCAGCCGGAAATGAGAAGCGCACGGCGTTGACATGTAACCGTTACTTGTTGCTATAATGCTTACTGTGTCTCTCTGCAGTGATTTGCTACACTGCTTCACAATTGCAGCATTGGACAACATAACATGTTCATGCACAGTATTCTTAACACAGTGCCACCTATAGGTCAGATTGCAGCTTTCACTGAGGTGCGAGACTGGTTTTCTTGCTTTAAAAGATAACACAGTATTCTTAACACAGTGCCAACTATAGGTTGGACTGTGACTTTCACTGAGGTGCAATCCTGATTTTCTTGCTTTAACAAATAGCACAGTATTCTTAACACAGTGCCACCTATAGGTCGGATTGCGATTTCCACTGAGCTGTGATCCCTGATTTTCTTGCTTTGAAAGATAGCTGGTCATGTCTCGGGAATTAATGCATGGTTGGATGTGTGTCAGCTGATGTGTTTTGACCAATCTGATTACTTGATTTCAGTGTTGCCATTACTGCCACGTTACAAAGAGCAATAAAGCCCTGAGATGAGAGTCAGTATAAGTTACTAAGTAATAAAAATAGGATATGTGAGACGGACTAATGGGAGGGGTAGCAATTAATAGGAATAGGTCAAGTGAAGATGAAGGGATACTAGGAAGAGGTATTAAGAAAGTGACCAGACAGGAACACAGATGGCTTGAGATACAAGGTGTTTACAGTAAGCCGGAAGGGTAGATGGGTAGGAAGTGATAAGAAATTAATGGAAGCTATGGAGAAATGAAGGAGCACAAAACCACAAATACCTAGGGGCCCTCTATTCAAAGTCAGCCAGATGCACACGCAAAATGTTGCACTGCACAAATAAATTGAGTCGGCTGGCTCTGGTGTCATATTCAGACAGACTGTGCAATCTGTTTGAATATCGGACCCTGGATGCATGGAGCACAGCAGGGGTTGCCATGTCCCACCCTGCGAATCAAGGGGGCGGGGCTAATGAACACCCATAGGGGAATGCAAGGCACATTCTTGTATGTGCTGCAGCCCCAATGGGTGCTATTCAGCCCAAACATGTAAATGAGCGCAATTGGCACGCATGGCACAAAGGGGCCATTTGCATGCCCATTATAGGCTCGTCTTCATGGTTTGCCTGACTGAATGTGCAGGGCCAGCCCACTCCCCAGCCCCAATTGCTGTACAAAAAAGTAGAATCCTGTAGCCCCATTTCCACAGAGTAGGGATCCCCCTCCCAAGCTCTGATCACCTTAACATAAAATCCCATCCCCAATCACCCTGGTAGTCTAATGTGACCCCCTGCCCCGATCATTATAAAATTAAACATCTGCTCCAATCACTCAGTAGTGAAGTGACCCTCCCGAGCCCCGAGCATCGTGAAATAAAACATCCGCCCAATCACTGGGTAGTGAAGTGGCCCCCTCTGCGATCACAGATGCCGAACAAAAACCCACTCCCCGTTCTCTGGTAGTCAAATGGTCCCCAACCCCTCCATCCCATTAGCCAGTGACCCCACCACCCCACCCCCTCACCGAATTGGAGCCGGTGACTGGCACAGCCCACCTCACATTGTACTGGCCAGTCACTAACTGAACTGTACAGGAGTGCCGTACAGTATATAGCACGTGCCTAGTGCTTGACCGGTCACCCAGTGGGTGTGTACTATATACTGCACAGTGCCCTGTACAGTTCGTCAGTGGCTGGCCAGTGCAGTGTGAGGTGGGCTGTGCCAGTTGACAGCTGCAGTCGGGTTGGGGAGTGAGGTGCGGTAACTGGCTAACTGGGTGAGGGGCCACATGATTACCAGGATTAGGGAGTGGGTTTAAGTTTGACATCTGTGATTGGGGCTGGGAGGGGGTCACTCATTACCGGGCGATCAGGGCAGATGTTTCCTTTCATGATGATTGGGGTGGGTGGCACACTAGACTACTTGGGTGATCAGGAAGGGGAATTTGTATTACAGTGATTGGGGGGAGGGGGGTCCGTACACTAAAGAAATGGGGCAATGGGATTCTACTTTTTGTACAGCGATCAGGGCTGTGGTGGGGGAACATGTGTACCAAGCCTCAGACTGTGCACAGGGCACCAACCTGCCCCATGCATAGTTAAAGTAGGGTTTCAAAGGCACAACTATACGCTGGCACAACTGGCTATAGTTGTGCTTTGGGGGGGTCTCAGTATTGTAATGTGTGACTTATGCATGGGGGACTCCTCATTTGCATAGGTGGATCACAGTATTATGCATGTTAGCGCAGTTGGGGTTATGTGGTACATTGGTGGCATTTGAATATAGCTACACCTCGATGGCCTACGCAAGTCCAGAGATGTGTGTTTTATTAAATTCTGCAAGAGCAAAAAAGGCATAACCCATAATAGCTCCTGTTAGGATAAATTATAGTATTTCAGAGTTTTAAATAATTGATTAGCAGTTTTTTTTTATTGGGATAATATTAACTGTACAGAAAGTATTTATATAGATTTTCTAGAAGTGCTGTGTTTGTTAAACACAGTGAGGCAAGAGCTATGCATTTTCACAAAGATTTAGCACTTTTATGAGCAAAACGCTAATCAATTTTTAGAGTTAAATAAATCCCTGTATTTCATGGTCCCTATTGTAGAAATATATTTATCAAGATTTTTTTTTTAAGTTTTCTTTCGTGATGCTTGAGACAGTTTTAAGAGGTAATCTATTCCAAAGCGAAGATGTCCGTAGGGTATAAAAGTATTTTCTGTTTTTGGTTATGAATCTCTCAAGCTTAATCTGTAATGGATGTCCCCTGGTGTTTAGTTGGTCATTCTTATATTCAGTTTCTAGATCCAGCGTTAATAAAGGGTTGTTTAGTATGTTAAAAAAGAACAGATCATCACCTCTCTTCCTTCTGACCTCCTAGCTATGTAGTCCTAATTTATCTAGTCTGTCTTTGTATGAATATTGGTTCAACATGGTTATTGGTTATTGATTCGGTGTATCTTCTTTGTATTTTTTTCTAATATATTAATTTCCCTTGTTTTGTATGGGGACCGTATCTGAGATCCATAGTCCAAGATAGGTCTCACATAAAAGAGATATAGCGGCAGTAATACTTCAGCTTTTCTGCTCCTAATATTTCTTTTAATTGCTAATATTACCTATTTGCTTTGGCAATAATGGAGGTTTGTTGTTCTTTAAAGTTTAATTTATCATTTAGTGTCCCTAAATCGGGGAGGAGGGGGGCGTTAATGAGCACTTAGAGCGACAGACATGTTTCTGCCTCGCTACTGTTCCCTGGAGCAAAAATAAGCAATTAAAGTGAACTTTCTGAGTGCCTTTACAGGAGGTTTTTGTACGGAAACGTACCTTAATTCATCTAGGATGAGTATTTGTCGTCGGGGGGGCCGGGAGAAGCCAGCGTGCGATTGGTAAAACAGCAAAAAAAGGGAACTGCCTGTATGCCGTCGGAAAGCCAACAGATTATTTCCCTGTCTGCTGCTGAGGTGTGCGCTCTGGGGCGCGAATTAATGGGCCAAGTGTTGGCTGCTTTGGAGACCCTCCTTTTGCAAGCTGGAAACCCACATAGACGACAAACTGCAAGAAGTCCTCACTCAACAAGCTGCACAAGGAGCGAGGATTGCAGAGGTAGAGGAACGAGTGTCGCAGGTAGAAGGCGAGATGCAGGGGGTGCCTGAACGAATCCTGGCCCTTCAAAAAGAGTTGGTCTCCATCTGAGGGGCCTGCCAGAGGGGCTGGATGGTGGAAATGCCTTGGATTTTTGTTCAGAGACTCTGCTGAAACTTTTGAGGATTGAGATGAAGCACTGCAAGATAAAGCTCGAGCGAGCGCATAGGGCTGTTATGTCTAGGCCTGTGGCAGGGCAACCGCCTCGCCAGATCATCATGCTTTTCCATAATTATCAAGATCGAGAGAAAGTGCTACGAGCTTTCAGGGAGAAGGAACAAGTTCTTTTTGAAGGACACCGAATCTTCTTATCCTAAGATTATTCCATGAGGCTACTGAATAGGAGGAAGAAATTTAATGAAACCACTGAAGGTGGAGAATTATTTAATATACCCAGCGAATCTTAAAGTGAAGCACTAAGGAGCTACCTGTTTGTTTTTGGAGGTGGACAAGGCGACGAAGTTTGCGGAGGGTCTGCGCCAGAAAATTGGGTGAAGCATGTAATTCAAAAGGAAGAGGATAGGCTGGCGGCCGAACTTCATAGGACTGGGGAAACTACCAGGCTTTTGTGATCACTGGTTAGTTTTTTGATTCTTTCTTTTGGACATTTTCTCCTGGAGTTTCTTTGTCGGTTGAAAGGGGGGGGGATAAAGGACTGGAATTGGACTGGATACTCTGGCATGTTGGAGGGCTTACATCAAACCTGGTAGTCCCCATACCCACTGTCCGGTCGCAGGAGGCGCAGGGCCAGGAGGGAAGATGGATACTCGCCGACTATGGAATGTACAAAGACCATGGCTATCTGGACTGAACTATAGCAGGGGTAATGGGTAAGGTCTGGTAATGGGGGCTGTGGAAAGAGGGGAGGGGAGATATAAAAGATGGAGAGGATGATATATAAGACTGGGGGTTGGTACATTTGCCAAGTGAGAGGGGCGGAAAGATGCTGGTATGACATACAACCCTCCAGTTAAAAAAAAAAAAAAGGAGAAGCTGATTAAATAAGGGAAAACATTTACCTGGATTGATAATCGGAACAGCAGGGAGGGGGACACCAGGAAATACGAAGTGCACCCTAAGGGGCGAACTCAGTGGGACAATGATATGGAGGCTCCAGGAGGGGAGGGGGGGCACTCTATCTGGTGGGGAATTTTTTTTTCTTCTTACGTCATTTATGCAGAATCTGCAGATAATGTCGGTGACGGGAGGATGGTGGCAAAGTTTGTATTTCTATATTTTAGAAGGAGCCAGTCGAGTTACAGAGACTGGTGAAAGGGGGGACAGTGGGTTGAGTTCAAGTGTTTGGACATTTGGGGGGGTACATATCGATGTTATATACATGTTGTATATGCCACTGTTTTATTGTTAAACTGTTTGTTTTGCATGCATACACATAAGAACAAAGTGAGAGGGTGCCAGATATATCATTTTAGAGAGATCTTCTGGATGAAGGGGGTTGTGCCTCACCTTGTAGGTTGGGGTAGGATTTGGGGGCTAGTGGAAGGGACCGTTCAATTTTGTATCGATGGCTAACAAGCAGGACTTAGTGGTATGCTCCTGGAATGTTCGAGGGATAGCGACACCAGTAAAGCGGTCGAAGCTTCTCACAGCAGTGAGACGGCAGGGTGCTCAGGTGGCACTGCTGCAGGAAACACACCTCATGGTGACAGAGCACATGAAGTTGATGAGGGGTTGGGTGGGGAAATGCTTTGCGGCCTCGTATAAAGCACACAGAAGAGGGGTGGCTGTCCTTTTGCATCGAAGTCTCCCTTTTCAAGTAAAACTGGTGGTAAGGGATCAGAGCGGTGGAAGGTACATATTTGTGGAGGGGGAGTTGTGGGGAGAGCATATCACTTTTGGGAGCATATATGCCCCTGCGGTGTTTGAGGCATTGTTTTACAGCACTATCTTCTCTTTACTGATACATAGAGCAGTTCCCGGGCCTGATTTTTGAGAGGGGGACTTGAACTGTACCTTGGATCCGCATCTGGACCACTCACAGGGCAGAGGCCGCTGCAATGAGGCATTTAGACAGTGGCGTCGGGGTATGGGGAATTAGAGCTGGTAGATGGGTGGCGGGAGGCAAAGCCAGGAGCTAAACAGTATTCATTTTACTCAAACCTGCACAGTACGTGGTTGAGGATAGACTACCTCTTTATCCCTCAGGGATGGTATCAAATGTTGCGGATGACACGACACAGTACTATACATATATCTGACCATGCTATGGTCACAGTGTCATTAAGGATGAATAGACCGAGGGAGGGCCCTCCCCCATGGAAATTCCTGACTTACCTGCTAGGGGATGAGAAATTCAAAGAATACTTAAGGAATGTTGGGAATACTATATTACAAGTAATGCGGCCTCACCTACCAGTAAAGGGACTATATATTTGATACAGGAAAGGCTTATATGAGGGGGTTGATTATAAAACATGTATCCAGATGTAAGAAACAGAGGTAGGCCAGACGAGTGGAACTAGAGGGTAAAGTGAGAGAACTGGAGAAGAGGGTGGTAGAAGGAGGGCGAGACATGGACCGGCATAGCTTAAAGGTGGCGAGTGAAGTCCTTAACACCATGCTTAATGAGGAGGCCAGGAAAGCATGGACCGTTCGTCGTAAAAGGTTCTATGAATGGGGGAATAAACCTGGTCCTCTGTTGGTATGCTTAATGTGAGGAGGGCATGGACCAACCTATATAACAGTGATTAAAGATAAATGGGGTGTCCTTCACAAAGTAGAAAACAAATTAGAGAATGCTTCTTAGTTTTTATGAGTGATTATACCGGGCGGGGGAGAGAAGAGGGTAAGGCTTTTTTGGATAGACTGAAGCTCTCCGAATTAAATGAGGCACAGCGGAGAAATATTATTAATAGCCCGATTTAAGAGGGAGAAGGTGCTGAGGGCGATCCTAAAACTGCAGGTGGGGAAAGCGAGTGGACCAGATGGCTTCCCTATAGAATATTACCGACATTTAGCAGGGCAACTGTCAGGACCATTGTGTGAGACATTTCAGCAGGAGAAAGGGGAGGCCTGGGAGTTACCGGGTACTTTCTCAGATGCTGTTGTAACCCCCCTGAAAATGGGGGTTCCCAAAAGACTTCCAGGAGCTTGCTTGAATGCTCCAAGCCTGAATGGTGTTTGGCATTTAAGCCATTTATCAGTGAGTATTTTTAGAGCCTCTGGTACTGTCTCTTTAAGAGCTGTCTGCTTGCAGACATAATTAGTTTGTATGGGGGACTGTGTGCTTCTCTGTTTGAGTACCACTTGAACTGCTTCCAATTCACCTGCTTTTGCAGTCACTAGGAGTGCAAAGGGAACCTATCTGAAAGATGTAACTGTTTGCCAGAAATCATTTAGAGTAATAATGAAATTACAGTTTGTCTAACCTGCTTTCTTTGCAGTCAGAACTGTGTCTGCCTAGTTCCCATTCTGGTTTTGAACTGCTGAACTGGACCAATCAGTGTGGGGTAAGCTAGCTCTAAAATGGTGCCTTGGACGAATCAGAACTTGGACTCATAATCTGAGCCAGCCACAAGAGGATTGTATGGGCAGTGACTCTGGGAGATGTAGTTTAGACTTCGCGGCTTTTGGACCAACAGCAGCAGTCTATTGTGAGTGACAGCCAATCCAGTCAAGAACTGGGAGGAACTCAAAGGAAGTGCCGGGTTTTGTCTGTTGGAGTTTCAGTTTAGCTCTGGCAGTGAAGGGAAAGAAACCCTGTGCTCCTTCAGTGCACAGTTTCAGTCAAAACGTGTGTAAGGCCCAGAGTTCGGTCTGCAGCTTGTGTACTGCTTGTTAGGACTGAATCCGTCCTGTGAAAAGAATCAAAGGATCTCTGAAGAGTAGAAACCAGGCTCACCCTGTAGAAGACTGGAGAAATTGTTGAATTGCACTCGGTCTGTCAGGAACTGAATCTGCTGTGTGTTCTCCCGGTATTGTGCAGTAATTGGCGAGGATAGAGAAGCAGCCTGCCTGGTATAGTACTTTCTTCTTACCATATAAATGTGTGAAGAGTCTCGTGGAGCTCAAGAGTAGCCTCTGCTGACGTTGAAGGACCCTATCTTGTTTGGAGGTCGTGAGCACTAATTCAGGGTCGCCTCCCTGTTGAATTGCCACATTAAATCCAAATGGAATCACTGTACTGCTGACTGTTTAAACTAATTTTTCTTTTCACTGTGAAAGGGCCCCACCAGCTGCCACGGTTTGACTCAGCCACTAGGCTTGGGTACCCAGGGACAGTAACTGGTAGGGATAGGCCATGCACAGAGCCATAGGTAGATAGTAAAGTGATAAGCTAATTAACCTGATTTCCCTGTCTTTGTTATATCCCCTAAATAAATCAGAGCTGCTTGTTTCAGCAAAGTTATACTGCCTGAGGTATTTGTCTTGTTAAGTACTGTACTGTGATTGTTGCACTGTATCTTATTTCACAGGAGGTCCCAGTGCGGAACTAGTCCTGGGGGTAAGTGTATACTGTGAAGGTAATTCTGATATATTGTGTGGGCCACTAGTGGGAAGAAAGGGGGGTTGCAGTGTCCCAGAGGGCTGTGACCAAGTAAGTTTAACTATTGCAAACCCTGACCTCTGGGTGGAGGCACCCGCCATTGGATCCGGGCCCCTCAACCTGTTAGTGGCAAATCAGGCAGGGGTAGTAGCCCCTGGGATAGCGCCATCTGGGGGTTACACTGTGATATGTTTAATACCAAAAGAAGGGAAGGATGTTTTAGAGTGCACTTCATTCCGCCCGATATCATTGCTTAACTGTGATGCTAAAATATTTGCAAAGGTATTGGCGAGCTGACTGGAGGAGGTGTTATCCGATTTGATCCATCCAGAGCAGAACGGGTTCATTAAGGGGTGGTTATCATACCACAATGTTAGGAGACATCTTAAAGTGATTTGTGGGGCGGAGAAGAGAAAGATAGATACCTGTATTCTTTCGATGTATACAGAAAAAGCATTTGACAGAGTGGAATGGAAACATTTGTTTGAAGTGATGGCCCGGTTTGGTCTGGATGGAGCACTTTGGGATTGGGTGCATGCCCTCTACAGGTCACCCAAGGCCACAGTACTGGTAAACAGTTCTCTCTCAGGGGGCTTTGGTCTTGAGAGGGGTACGAGAAAGGGATGCCCACTCTCCCCTCTGCTCTTTGCTTTAGCAGTGGAACCTTTGGCATCAAGCCATTCGACAGGAGGTGAGCATACAGGGGGTGAAGGGGATTTGGGGGGAGCAGCACAAAGTTGCCGTGTATGCGGACAACATGTTATTGTTTATAATGGAGCCTAAAAACTCCATGCCTGGGCTCCTACGGATAATCCAGCAGTTCGCAGTCTTCTCAGGGTACAAACTGAATCTGGATAAATTGGAGATTATGCAGCTCCCTAAACAGGAAAGGGGGGAACAGGGATGGGGCTTTAAGAAGTTAGGCGGCCATTTTAGATATTTGGGGATAAACATTGGATGGTCACTAAAGGCGCTGTATAAACTTAATTGTGACCCCATACTTAAAAAGATTGCAGCCAACCTGAAATGGTGGACATCACTACCAGTATCGTGGTTGGGGAGGATAAATTTGATCAAAATGAATATACTCCCAAGATTGCTGTATGTGTTACAGATGTTACCTGGGGGAATATCCAAGAGAAATACAAAATGGCTGGAGAGAGTGTTTTCTGGATTCATCTGGCAGGGAAAACGTCCGAGAATTCGTTTTAGGCGTCTTAAAACAGACACGGAAAAAGTGGGAATGAACTTCCTGTACATAGGCATATACTATTTGGCGGCACAACAAAGATATGTGAGTGACTGGATTCACAAGCCCCCAGCCGCTCAATGGGTTGATTTAGAGCAGAGAGGTTGTCTTGCGTGACTATCTGCATATTTAGAACAGCAAGGTGGGGAGCATATAAACAACAAAAGGACAGAAACCCATTGGTAGAGGCGACATTCGATAGCTGGGATAGGATGCTTCGATGTAGAGGAGTGGGAGCGCTAGATACCTGCTTGGTACCTCTGGCTGGGAACCCCTATTTCATGCCGTGATGGGAGGACCCTGGATTTAAAGTTTGGGAGGGACAGGGAATGAGGAGTGTAGGGGAAATGAGGGTGGGGGGAGATTAGACTCTTTCATGGAAAACAATTGTTCCGATATTTTCAGGTTAAAGCATATATATTAGGGTTGGAAAGGGATGGACTGGGGATGGGGGAATTACAGAAATTGGAAACCGACATACAGGTGTATAGGTGGGACACCAGAAGGTTTATGGGGAAAATAGTAAGGGACACAAGGTAGTGCCTACCAGATTTGTCGGGAAATGTACGGAGACTCTGGGAAAGAGACCTCTGCCTCCAGATAAGTGACAGCAATTGGAGCGAGCTCTTGAACATGCACATGGGGCTGCTTATTTGTAATAAATTTAAAGAAGCCGCTTTTAAATGTGTACACCAGTTATATAATCCACTGGTAATTGTCCATAAATGTAACTCTGCAATCTCACCTCATTGTGGAAGGTGTCATCAGGTGTTGGGCACCTATGTGCACTGTTTTTGGGCCTGCCCTTCCCTGCAGTATTTCTGGACATCAGTGATAGGAGAAATAGGGAGAATGTGGGGAAGAGGGATTGCACTGGACCCACTGGTCTGTCTATTCAGGATGGAAGTGGAAGAAGACAGGGACTGGGGCCCTTTGCCTAGGTGGGTCCGTATTCTGCTAATCCTGGCCAGACATTGCATATGAAACACCTGGGTTTCCTGTGTTATCCCTACAGTGCAAGTCTGGCAAGTGCTTTCCTTGCATACGTTAGTACTAGAAAGACTTTCTGTTTTGGTTAAAGATAAGTTGGAACAATTTGTAAGGGAATGGGCGCCCTTTCTGGAAGACCTGTCGCAACCTGAGAGTGATTTGTTGAGGGATGGGCTGGAGGTCTAGATCTCTGGCCAGGGAGGCATGAAAAAGGTACTGGCACTGGATTGGAGTGTATGTTACTCTTGATATGATTGTATTGCCCCTTTTAGGGATGACCTAGGATATATAAAGAACCATATTTTTTTTTTTTATTTTTTATTTTAGCTTTTGTTTACCGGGTAAGTACACTAGACAAGTAGTATGCCTATTTTCAGGAACGACCTGGGAGAGCACAAAACATACAGTATACATACATGGCAACATTGGAGAAACAGCATGATACAGTAAAAAACAGCTATGACAATTGTATAAGGGGCAGAGATACTGCCACATAGTACAAATTGTTACAGGACATAGATAGACATTAGAATCACTGAATACATATTTCATAGACCATCATGGACTCAGAGTGGACAATAGTGGACTACAGAGTATTACATTACAGAGACTAGGAGCAGTCACATCTTGTCGTTTTGTTTGGGGTGGAGACCACAGGGAGGAGTGAAAGGTCCCATGGGAAGGGCAGAAATGAACAGAGTCCGGAATGGAGTTCCAGAACCTAGGCACAAAAGCGGCAAAGTCACAATCCCATAAGGGTCCGAGTAGGGGGAACTTTAGCAACTCGATGTTCTGTGACCTGAGCTGGTGGGGATGGCGTCCAGTTTTGGGAGGAGATGCCAGTCCCGACGGGATGCCGTGGCAAGCATTTTCCTGGTGAAGTTTCCTACACCAGGATCAGGAATTCGAGGGAGCCAGTTGAGTTTGTCATGGAAGCTCACATGATGGGTGAGTTTGGGAGCAGCAAGTGCAAACCGACAGATATCATTATATGCCGTGTTCCACCGATTAAGATGGATTTGGGATGACCTGGCAAATAGGTGGTATCCATAACTAAGGGAGGGGAGAAGCATTCCCCTTGCAAGTGCCAGCCTCGCTCCCGGAGTCAGGTTGTATTTGGCCCTGTAGGCAGGGCCAAGTTTACACCTGGTGGCTCTGCAGATGTTTTGGATATGGCTTCCCATGTCAAGTTGTGGGTCAAAGGTGACCCCAAGATATTTAATTGAGCTCGCTGTTGGCAACAGGGGGCCTCCATCACAAGCTATATTGAGCATAGCTGATGGGGCTTTTAACTTGGCGGTAGAACCAAAGAGCATGGCCTGAGTTTTGTTAGGATTCAATACCAGTCTATGGTTGGTAATCCAGGCTGAGACTTTGCTGAAGTCTTCTGATAGGCACTAGTTAAGGTCAGCAGCATTACGTGCATGGGCCACTAGCACAAGGTCATCTGCATAAAGCGTGACTTGGCAATGAGAGGATAGGGATAGGTTAAATATATGGGCAATCAGAGGGGCAATGTAAGCTGCTCCCAGCTTGAGAAGCCTGGGCTCAAGGTTGTCAGGCCCTGCACTGGAGTGCTGGAAGAGGGCAGCCAAGCGGTTCCGAACATCAAGGACAGACACGGCCTTAAGATTAAATACTCTCCAGGAGGATGTTCACTCTGCATCGGAGGGATATTGCCGAGCGACCCCCATCGGCCGTGAAACGAGAGGTGAGGCCAAAAGGTCGGAGAAGGAGATTGAGGTGGTCGGCTATAGTGTGGGGATTATTGCACGAGACTCCACCAATAATCATGTCCATGACACCCGAGTGAGAGGGCTCACTGACGAGGGATTTAATGTTCCTCCAGAACCTTCTAGGATCTCTGACAGAGCTAAGTAGTGCTGATTTACATAAGTTACTTTTGGCAGCCCTAATGGCTTTTTTACACCGATTCCTGAGTTGCCGATATCTCAGGAGATTAGCAGGATCTCTGAACCCTTAGTACTTGCCAAGCATTTGTCTCTCTCCGCATCTGGGCAAGTAAGTCACCATTCAGCCAGAAGGTGGTTGTTCCCTCACCCTCCGGGTGACCCGGGGGGTGTCTATCTTGGAGAACACCAAAGGAATGTATGAAGCAGGAGGCTGCCACTGAGGGGTCAGAGGCTTCAAGCACCCTGGTCCAGTCAGTACATCCTAAATCGGCCAGGAAAGCCTCGGGGTCAAAACTGGAGTATTTTCTGACTTGAATGATTTTGTGTGGAATTCTAGGGGAGGGGATTTTCCAGACACCGTATACCAGGGAGTGGTCAGATATGGAGTCTGATAGCGTGCCTGATGAGGCAATCCTCTCCGGCCGGTTGGTCAGGATCCAGTCCAGCAGGGAATTTGAGGAACCATTGGCTGCCTGTCTCGTTGGGTCATGGATTAGTTGGTTAAGGGATAGGCAGGCAAGTTGTGATTCGCATTTCCTATTATTGCCACACTCCCAGTTCATGTTGATATCACCCTTAATAATGAGTTCATTGTCACCTATACTGGGCCTAACTGCATCTAAGAGGAAAGTGAGTCTTGTCAGACCCCCCTTAGGGGGGTCATAGGTGCACACCAAGTGCAGCTTCTTAGCATCGCCCAGCAGCAGGAGCACATGAAGAAACTCACAAGGTGGATGATCAGGTTTACTCTGTGACACCAGGGAGATTTTCAGATGGGATCTGTAGTAGATGAGGGTGCCACCCCCCTTCCTACCCCCAGTCCTGTCTAGACGAATGAACTCGTATCCTGATAGGAAGCAGGCAGAGTCAGGAATCGAGGGTTTGAGCCAAGTCTCAGTTATCCCTAGGATGTCTGGCTTGTATAGCTCAGTCCATGCTAGGAGATCGTCTTGGTTAGGAAGCAAGCTCCTAATATTCATATGCACTATTTTTAGTCCCTTATTCTCACTCCAGGTGGTGGGAATATTAGAGATCAGCTTAGATGGCCCAGGATTGAGCTCAATATCTCCAGCCATGAGCAGTGAGAGTAGGGCTAGCCAGGGGAGGAACAATCTTACGAGCAGCCTACCTCCAGACCTGTGCATGCTTCGGACTTTCTTCACCCTGACCGTACACATAAGGCATCTAGTGTCAAGGCTAAGGACAGTACAGTAGTGCATTACCTTAGTTACAAGTAGGTTGGAAAAGGAGAAATCAGTATCATCATGGGAGGAGGGCCACAACCCCTGGGTCAATAAATAGGCTAGAGTCGAGGTAGCACAATAAAGGAGGACTAGCCCCAGGGCCAGTATCATAATTATCATGTGTCAGAAACCGACCTGCCACCCCTCCTGAACATAGGAGAGGTGGCTTCCAGTTCTTCCATGGTAAGGACAGTAGTAACCACCCCACAGATTATAGGCAACTGGAGACCTAGAAAAGGAGCAAACCAGGGCTCCTAGAAACCTGTAAAAGGGCAAACCAGGACACCCGTGATGGTAGGGCCCCAAAGGAACAGATCACCACAACTAGCGTGTGGGGGAACCTCGGTGTGGTCGCCCACGCCCTCTTCTCGCCAGCAGCTTGCAGTAGTTGAAGTCAGTTGGACAGCAGATAGCAGAGCAGGAACTAAAAAATGCTGATAGGCAAGCAGGTGGTAAAATAGGAAAATGTCTTTAAAGGCAAGACAGAACAAGTGTTAGGCCTAATAGCTGCACTCTGTATCTTTAAGAGGAGTTGCAATATTAGAGAGAGGAGGATGAACATTGCTAGGGTTGTGCTGAGGGGAGGGAGTATTTAATAAAAGCTGGGGTGGGCGTAAAATTCAAGCAGCAAGGAGACAGAAGGACAGAAAGTGAAAGAGAAATTGAATTATTTGCAGGGCAAAGCTTACAACTGTGACCCAAATGGAATCTGGTCTAAACAGAAAAAACTGTATCACTTTAAACTACTTTCTGATCCAGGGTAGCTTACCACTGGACCTTAAAACAAAAAGATTTTACAATCTACAAACCTGCAGCCTAAATGAACTTGCACTTCAAACTACCCTTACAGTGCAAAATTGCTGTAAACAAGCTTAGGTTCGTGTTTAAGTTAGGATTTACAAGATAATTTGGAGAGACTTAACAAGTACCACAATCAGAATATAACATTAGCTTAAGATCCAGAGAGGAAACAGCAGTAGCAAAGAATTAAAGAACTGCAGCAGCCCGTCAGCAGGCAGAGTCGATGGTTCTGGACAGTTCAGTCTCTGCAGCGTACCTTCGGTCTGGTGATCAGCAGGCAGTGCAGCGAGGAAGGCAGCCGATGGACAGAAGGGGTCCGCCCGGCTGCTTGAAGCAGCAGACGCACCCGTGTCAAGGGTGAGGCTTCGGTCTGGTGATCAGCGGGCAGTGCAGCGAGGAAGGCAGCCGGTGGACAGAAGGGGTCTGCCCGGCTGCTTGAAGCAGCAGATGCACCCGTGTCAAGGGTGAAGCTTCGGTCTGGTGATCAGCAGGCAGTGCAGCGAGGAAGGCAGCCGGCGGACAGAAGGGGTCTGCCCGGCTGCTTGAAGCAGCAGACGCACCCGTGTCAAGGGTGAAGCTAAGGGAAGAAAAAGTATATGCATGTATTGCAAATGTAATAAACTTTTTTTTATGCAAAAAAAAAAAAAGAATCCCTAAATCTTTTTCAGTGGTTTTAATTTGGATCGTTGCCCCATCCAAATAATAAACATAATTTGGGTTATGTCGACCAATATGTAAAACATAACATTTCTCATTGTTAAGCTGCATCCCCCATCTTTTTACCCATATGCTTAATGCATTGATATCATTTTGTAAGGTCTGAAATTGTTCAGTGCTGTTACATGGTCCACAGATTTTTGTGTCATCCGAGTATTTCATAATAATGTTACTAGTATTATCATCCAAATCTGCCATGAAAATCTGAAAAATTAGGGAACCAAATATTGATCCCTGAGGTATTCCACTTGTTATCTGGCCTTCAGTGGATTAGTGGCCTCGTACTGAGATTGTCTGGGATCTGTCATGAAGCCAGTCATCTGTCCACCTTATGATTATCAATTTTATACTTTTGCCATTTTGAATGTATTGCCCAATGTGGGACTCAATCAAAAGCCTTACTCAAGTCAAACAAAAGTATGTCTATGGGGACACTGTTGTCCGTCATCCTACTAACATGATTATAAAGCTAACCAAATCTGTGGCACAGGAGTATCCCTTTTTGAAACCATGCTGGTTCTGATCAAACAATAGATCTTTGTTAACATGTTGATTAATTCTATTTTTTATTAAGGTTTCCAGTATTTTACATGGTATTGATGTAAGGCTTATGTGCCTTTAATTGGAGACCAAGATTTTACTGCCACCTTTATGAATAGGTGTAACTTTAGATTTTTTCCATTCATTGGGTAAACTCCCAGTGTTGAGTGTTTTTTCATAAAGTAATTTTATCGGTAACCAGATATTATCTTTCATAATTTTATGCGTAGTAGAAGTTATGTTATCCAATCCAGGGGCACTGTGATCTTTCATGTTTTCATTTCCTGTCATAATTTCTTCTTTCGAGAAACTATGATTCCCTTCCATTATCCAAAAATCTCGTTGTATGTTTTGTACAGTCTGTTCTGCATATACGGAGCAGAAATTAAATGAGTTTGCAATTTCTGTAGGCTCTGAGATGACATTATTATGAACTGTAATTGTAGTTAATTCTCCCTTACTCTTTTTTCAGATAATTAATGTAGCTAAAGAACTGCTTACCATTGGATTTTGAAGCATTTTTTTGCTATGTATAATGCATACTCTTTTTTTGGCTTTGTTTATTTTGTTCTTACATTTTTTTTTGGATTTGCTTAAATTTTAACCAGTTAGATTCTATTTTATTTCTAATGTATTGTCTGTATGTTTTATTTTCCTTTTTTATTAACTTGATTAGGCTTTTGTTTAACCATATTGGTTTTCTTCCATGTTTATTATATTTATTAACTTGTTTAACATGGGCTTTTATGGTATTGTGTATTGTGGTTTTAATAATATGCCCATGACTCGTCTACAGTTTTCCCTGTTAGTACTTCCTCTCATTTTATCATACTTAGATCTCTTCATAGTCACTCCGTGTTTGCAGTTTTGTATGGGTAAATCTTTGTGAAGCCAGCAATGGGTGAATTTTCATAGTCCAAACTAAATAAAATGGAGGAAAGATCATTATTACCTATAGGTGACACAGGTTCACATTTTGTTATATTAATATCACTGGTTGTAAGTACTAGGTCTAATATGTTATTTACTCTCATTGGTTGTTCTAGGAACTGCATTAAATTATTTCATTACAGAAGTCTAAGAAAACTTTACTCTGATTGTTGACAGCACAGTTTCTTTCCTAGTTTATATCAGGAAAATTGATTTTTGATGTTGTAGTCAGTTTAATATTTGGTGGTCTGTAGTATAGACCCAAAAGGAATTGTTTTATTTTCTTTTAGAATTTTAATCCATAATGTTTCAGAATCACTAGTTTCGTCATTCTTAATTTTATCTGTGATGTCCACATACTTAAATTTTGTTGATAGATAGACAGCAGTTCCACCACTTTTTTTTTCCCTTTCTATCCTGTCTTACTATATTGTAACCTTGTATGTTATTGATCCGGATGTCATTTTCATCAAGTTTCAGAAATCATCACCACATCAGTTTCTTCAGAATGTAATACAACTTGTAATTCATTAATTTTATTAGTCATGCTTCTAATGTTACTAAGTAGACGTTTAATTTTATGTATTTTCTTTGTAGGTTTTGATCGAAATGCTGGACTGTTGGTAGTGACTGGTTTCCAGCTCCCCTGTTGATTAGTTTAAACAGGCTTGCTCCATTTGTTCTTTAATGACTGAGCCCAAGAGATGTGCACCACTGTTATTTAGGTGCATCCCGTCTCTACTAAACAGATGTCACTTGCCTAGAAAATTAGTTCATGAGTTAATAAACCCTATATCTTTGTTCTGACACCGGTTTTCTAGTCTGATGTTTATTCTTGCTAAGGTTTTATTTTTTTTCATCTGGTGCCCTAGGTAGAATACCTGATATAAACACATGTGCTCCCAACTTTTTAATTTGATTAGCAGTTTCTATTAAGTACATACATACATATTTCCTTCTCGTGACTGTGTCCCACATTGTTCACTCCAACATGTATTGTTAATATTTTCTTTGTGTCAGAATCTTTAATTACGTTTGGACTTAGATTTTTTTACATCACTTATCCTTGCACCTGGATAGCAAAGCACCATCCTAATTTCTTTGCCTGCTTTACAAATATTGGTGTCACATTTGAAAATGATTGAGCCACTGAGTACTGTTAACTCATGGTTGCTTGAGTGATCCTGTGCAGATTCTGTTTCCACCAGATTACCGTTCACTAACATACTGTACCTGTTTTGTGTACTTATATCATTACTTTTCAATGCTTGTCTACCCTTTCTCCTCCCCTTTCCACTCTGCACAAGATGCCATTCATTATTCTGACTGCAATCGTATTGCTTTTGTTTTTTTTGGCATATTTTGATTTGATATATCATTTTCAGTATTTTTATGTACATTTTCTTCTCTAACCCTTTTGCTAGATGATGTACTACAATCAGTTTGTATGGTATTTGTTGTTTTATCTCCCTGATTAGTTGTTGATTGGACAGGTACTGTGGTATTTATATGTTGGTCCAGCACATCTCTTCCATAAACTTTTTGTGTATTTTCTAATCCATATACTTCTACATGGTTACCACTCATATTACTATCAGTTGAAAGTTGGTGTATTGTGGTGTTGTTTGAAAGGGTAGGAGTGATATTTTCTATGCCATATCCCTGCTCTAAGTTCATTAATTCTTTAAGATTCTTTAATTCTAGCATTGTATTATTCAGTTTGTACAAGATAACTCCCAATTTGGATACATTTAATCACACTCCTCCATAGGGAGTTCCTTATTAATAGCACAGTCATATGACATTTGTCACACACTGTTAACTTCCTGTCCTGACATAAACAGCCCAATAACAGTTCTATATCTTCATTGTTCTCTATTCTAGTTTATGTGTGATGTTATTTATGCAATTACAATGCTTGCTTACCTACTACGTTCAACTCCCCGCCTCTCTGGACCTCGCTGGACATACCAGACATGCTCGAATCTTGGCACATGTCTCCATGCGTTTGAGCTCACCCTTCTCACTTGCGGGCAAGTTTTTATCTGTCTGGACCAGGAAGTAGAGTGGTCATGTGACCCTTGTCCACTCAGTGCACAAATGTTAAATTTACAAATAAGAACTGTTGTAGAATATGCTACATGTCTCGGCTAAAAGTAGCTCAGTTAGATACAGGACATGCTGTTTAGATGCCTCCTGCAGGTACAGGACAAGTGAGAATGTAGTTCCTCTGAGTGCATAAACTACATATCGCACTGTCCCCTGCAGCACATATACTGTAGCTCAATCCCACAGACCATATCGTGAAACACCGAGGCACACTAGTATCCAGATTTACAAAATACAGCTTGCTTTAACAGCAATACACTCCCTTCATGCATGGATGTAATTATTGTGTGTGCCACTTGCTCGCAAGCAAGTTTTTATCTATCTGGACCAGGAAGTGGAGCGGTCACATGACCCTCGTCTACTCAGTGCCAAACATTAAATTTACAAATAAAAGAGATGTAGAATATTCTATACATCTTGGCTAAAAGTAGCTCAGTTAGATACAGAACACGCTGTTAAGAGGCCTCCTGCAGGAACAGGACATGTGAGAATGTAGTTCCTCAGAGAGCATTATATATATATATATATATATATATATATATTCACTGTCCCCTGCAGCACATATAGCTCAATCCCACAGACTATGTTGTGAGACACACTAGTATCCAGATTTACGAAATGCAGCTTGCTTTAGCAGCAGTACACTCCCTTCATGCATGAATGTAATTATTGTGTGTCCAGAAATGCCCTATGCATCTCATCTGAATATGTGGACCTAGATAAACAGAGCGTAAGCTCTGTATACACAGTTATGTGTGAGAAGAACTAATCAAGTGGTGGTGTAGGGGATGGGTAGGACCGAAGCTGAAAAGATATTCATAAGAGAGGCAGGAAAGATGCTAGGAACAGATAATTAGAACCAGAGCTGTCAGGGACACAGAAAAAAAACTTGACAAGTAACAAAAGAATTACAGTTTACCATAGAGTGTGTCATAAATCCAATGTCCTAATTCACTCCTCAAATATTTGATTTAAATTGTTTCATATGTTTCAGTTCCCATGTCCTTCTGTCCTGAGTGTTTTTTAAAGTTGCCTCTTCGTATTAGGACATATACTTCAGAGAGGGAATGATCTGTTTGTGAGAAATGGTGTCCTACTGGTGTGCTGGTAACCTGGTTGGTTTACTATTGTGAGTCAGTGGTGGTTCATCCTGGTTTGCCATAGTTGCCTAGTTTCCCCAATATAGCATCCATTTATGAACTTCATGCACTGAATTAGATAAACAACATTACTGGACTGACATGTAGGATCCATTGATGTTTACTGTGCTGTTCTGGCTTGTCTTGATGGTGGTCTGTGTGCATATGTGGGTGCAGGTCTTACATCTTGCCATCCTGTATGGTGTTGTCCCTCTTGTTTCCCAGGTATGAAGATCTGTTGGAAGTTATGGACTGCTATGTTGGAGAGGTTGGGGGGGCTGCTTTTAGGCAATTACATGTGGTTCAGGGAAGATGTCCTTAAGTATTTCATCTTCACTCAACATCTTTAATAATTTGCTGAAGGGGTTTTAGCATAGGGCTGTGAGTGACAACTAGGGGTGTGCAATCAGTTTAATCTTTTTGCCTGTATTCCAACAGATTTCCTTGTGGTATTTGTAGGACCCGTTCAGTTTCTCTGTCAGTTTGTTATGGGCTGTGGCCCTGCTGGATTAGGGAATTCCAAAGTGAAGAGAGCTGTCTGTCTCTTGTTCTCTTATCAGATCAGATTTGATGGTATAGAATTGCCTGACTGTAGATTACAGATTTTTTTTGCATGTCCAGGGTGGAAGCTGGAATTATGCCGGTAGCAGTGTCTCAGTGGGTTTCCTGTGTTTTATGTTTACTAAGCTGAGTCTACAAGTGAATTAAATGATGTTCAAATTATGTGATCTGAAGGGTATACTGGTAAGATATAGGCATGGTTTCATATGGGTCTTTTTTGCAATTTTCCCACTATCTGTCCCGTATGATATTAATAAGTTTAGCTGTCTAACCACAGGGGGTTACAGGAGTGAAGTAATGCACCTACATGATATGCACGCCGGTCTCCCTTCATGAATGGGTTTAGGTGTCTAACTACAGGGGATTACAGAAGTGAAGTAATGTACCTACATGATATGTACACCGGTCTCCCTTCATGAATGGGTTTAGCTGTCTAACTACAGGGGGTTACAGAAGTGAAGTAATGCACCTACATGATATGCACACGGTCTCCTTCATGAATGGGTTTAGCTGTCTAACTACAGGGGATTACAGAAGTGAAGTAATGTACCTACATGATATGTACACCGGTCTCCCTTCATGAATAGGTTTAGCTGTCTAACTACAGGGGGTTACAGAAGTGAAGTAATGCACCTACATGATATCTACGCCGGTCTCCCTTCATGAATGGGTTTAGCTGTCTAACTACAGGGGATTACAGAAGTGAAGTAATGCACCTACATGATATGCATGACGGTCTCCCTTCATGAATGGGTTTAGCTGTCTAACTGCAGGAGATTACAGAAGTGAAGTAATGCACCTACATGATATGCACACCAGTCTCCCTTCATGAATAGGTTTAGCTGTCTAGCTACAGGGGATTACTGATGTGTAGTAATGCACCTACATGATATGCACACCAGTCTCCCTTCATGAATAGGTTTAGCTGTCTAACTACAGGGGATTACTAAAGTGAAGTAATGCACCTACATGATATGCACACCAGTCTCCCTTCATGAATAGGTTTAGCTGTCTAACTACAGGGGATTACTGAAGTGAAGTAATGCACCTACATGATATGCATGCCGGTCTCCCTTCATGAATGGGTTTAGCAGTCTAACTACAGGGGATTACAGAAGTGAAGTAATGCACCTACATGATATGCATGCCAGTCTCCCTTCATGAATGGGTTTAGGTGTCTAACTACAGGGGATTACAGAAGTGAAGTAATGTACCTACATGATATGTACACTGGTCTCCCTTCATGAATGGGTTTAACTGTCTAACTACAAGGTGTTACAGTAATGAAGTAATGCACCTACATGATATGCATGCCAGTCTCCCTTCATGAATGGGTTTAGCTGTCTAACTACAGGGGATTACAGAAGTGAAGTAATGCACCTACATGATATGTATGCCAGTCTCCTTCATGAATGGGTTTAGCTGTCTAACTACAGGGGTTACAGAAGTGAAGTAATGCACCTACATGATATGTATGCCAGTCTCCTTCATGAATGGGTTTAGCTGTCTAACTACAGGGGATTACAGAAGTGAAGTAATGCACCTACATGATATGTACACTGGTCTCCCTTCATGAATGGGTTTAGCTGCCTGACTAAAGGGGATTACAGAAGTGAAGTAATACACATACAGTACACGATATGCATGCCGGTCTCCCTTTATGAATGGCAGGAAAGTTTCTTATCTTGTAGACAGCAAAAGAACATAAAAGACACTCTTATAGTTTTACATGCTTATCTTTTTGTTTTCATTTATTTTTGATAAATATTATCCACATATAGTTATTTGTAAAATCTGAGAGTGGGAACTTTATTGATTGAATCAAATCAGAATTACAACCCTTTGAGTCAGAGACTCCTTTACAAAAACTCTACATTAGAAACAACTAGCAACAATTTCAGGAGACAGCAAGTAGTAACAAAGTATACAAGCAGGATGTGGAACAGAAAAAACAAAGGATGTAATAAATGCCATGCAAGGCATGTTACAGGCAGTACAGACAAACAGGACGGTGCAGGCCATGCAAGGTCGGGCTCAGTGTTAAGGAAACAAACATGAAAACATTTAGTAACAAACTAGGGTCTTGATGTAGTCATCAGGACCTTGTCAACTAAGTAGGACAGACAGCAAGGGGACAGGAGGGAAGCTAGAGGCCTTCACAGTGACTGGTGGAGAGTAAGTGCTCCTTTAAATGCCTTTTGAAGGTGTCTAGTTTGGTACCACATGAGACATCAGCTGGTAGGGCATCAAACCAGGAGGGAGCCCTGTACATAAGTGCTCTCTGACCCTGGGATGTCCTGCAGAAAGAAACAGTAAGGGGCGACCTATAGGAGCTCCTGGTGGACCGAGAGGAGGAGGAGGTAGAGGTTAGGAGGTGAGAGAGTCCTGGGAGTATAAGTCCTAAGGTGATCTTTTTGGCGAGGAGACCAGTGTGGTATCTAAGTCTGCCATCCAGATTGAGCCAGCTTGTTTGTTGGTAGAGGTCACAGGTATGGGTCCAGGTATCGCAACTAGTCACAAGACAACAAGCTTATTTTAGCGACATTTGTATTCTGTGAAGAGCAGTGATGGAAGCTGAGCTGTAGATTGCCAGCCCATAATCGACAAGTGATAGCGCAGAGCTCAAGACTGCGAGCTGGAGGACTTCAGGGGGCATGCACTTACGGTGTCTGTAGCGGAGACCTAGCCTGGAGTTGCTGGCCATACTAACTAGGTTAATTTATTCAGTGTAGGAGAGGGAAGGATCAAAGGTGATCCCCAGATATTTAAAGCTGCAGACGTGTTCCAGAGGGGAGAGTTGACAGTTGAAAATGTTTAGAGGGACACCTTTACTTTAGTTTCAAGGGTGAGAAAAGACCTTGACTTTAGCCTTTTTGCAGTTTAGGATTAGCTTGTGTTTTCCAAACCATGCTTCAGTTTCAGAAAAGGATTTTTGAAGATCTTGCTGCAGGTGAATTGGGCGAGGGTGGCTGCTGAATAAAACGGCATTGTCCGCATACAACAACATGTGGCCAGAAGAGGCACGGGGGAGGGAGTTTTCGAACATGCCAAATAGAAGTGGCCCAAGAATAGAGCCCTGGGGTACACCACACCGCACTGGGAAAGAGGAAAACAATGAGGTGTTAATGTTGACTTGCTGAGACATTCCCTCCAGGTAATTAGTTAACCAAGTGGAGGCATCCTGAGACAGACCCAAGAGTGGGAGGGCCTGAATAAGAAGGACATAGCTGACTGTATCAAACACCTTCATCAGATCAGTAAAGACAGTCCTGATTAGATGTCTGCGATCTAACACTTTGTGGGTGCAGTCAGTGAATTCAAGGAGGGCCATGGTGGTACTGTGGCCATTCTGAAAGCCATGTTGTTCTGGACAAAGTATATTGTGTTTGGAAAGATAGTTGGAGAGTTGTTTAGACACTATCCTTTCCAAAGCTTTAGAGGGCCGGGGAGGATGGAAATAGGACAGTAATTATTAGGAGCAGTGCTATTGTCTCCCCTTGTGGATAGGGGTGATGATGGCTGATTTCCAGTGGGAGAGAAATTGGCCAAGGCACAGTGAAAGGCTAATGATCTTAGTGAGAGGGTGGAGGACTGCATCAGGGGTGAGACGGAGAAGTATTTCATATCAGTATTTGTGAAATGATATTGAAGAAAACACTCTGAACCATGGGAATGTAGACTGTGGAACTACTAAAACCATTACCAAAGGAGCTAAATCTGTGGTGTTGTAGAGATCCAGATACCCAGTGAGCCTGTGACTGTTTTCACATTTCTGTAATGGATGTTTGACATATCGGGATACCTCCTGTATAAAGATGCAAATCAGCCCCACAGTGTAGCAATAAAACACCATAACAGGGTTCAGTAGTAGTGCAGGTGTTTTTAACAGTACATGACATGGTCAGTTCTGAAAGCAATAATAGAGCACCATAATAGGATTAAGTAGAAGTACCGTAGTTTTTTTTTTTTCTGTGTGTGATTTTTTTTTTTCTCCCCGGGTCCCCCGTTCAGCCCTATTATCTGCTCATCCTTGTCCTCTGGCTGCCATATGACCAGCGCTGGTCTCCATTGAGGGCGATCACCAATTACTCCACGGCTTGCCCACCATGGCGGGGTGGCAGGGGTCAACCAACTCCCCCACCAGATCTGCACTGGTGATCCCCCTCTGAAGCCGGCACCAGGGCACTCAGGCGGCAATCAAGCCGCTGCAACTGGGGCGCACCATTTCTGTATTCTGGTTTTCAGAGGTGGGGCATGCAATGCTGGCAGGGGGTGTACCACACGTGCATCCACAAGTCGCATGCCCGCTGGCTGCTCCGCGTTCCGACCCCTATGTACAGGACCAGGCATGTCAACACCCAGCCTCTGCTAGGTGTCCTCCCGGAGAGGACAGCTGTCCTATGCACACACCATCTCTTCCTCCCCTGCCGACCCCCAGCAGCCTGAGCTTGCTCCTGGACCTGGGTTGCTGGTGTGGCATGAGGTGTGGCATCCAATGCCTCAACCCTCAGCGTTACCAGGCCAGTCGTACAAGAGGTTTTAACTGTGCATGATGTGGTCAGTACTGAAAGCAATAACAAAATGCCATAATAAGACTAGGTAGCAGTGCAAGAGTTTTTCACTGTGCATGACATGGTCAGTACTTAACGCAATAATAAAACACCATAATAAGGTTCAGTAGCAGTGCAAGGGTTTTTAACTCTGCATGACATGGTCAGTACTAAAAGCAATAATAAAACACCATAATAAGGTTCAGTAGCAGTGCAAGAGTTTTTAACTGTGCATGATATGGTCAGTATTAAAAGACGAACAAACCCCTTATATGTTTATATGTTCCAGGAAACAGAAGGGAAGTAGACACCTTTAACAGACAGCAGTGAACATGGCAGCAATAAAAGAGCTAGAACTACTGAAAAATGAAGTTATGTGTCCCATCTGTGTGGATTATTTTAATGATCCTGTCATTATAGATTGTGGGCACAACTTTTGCAGAGCCTGTGTCACAAAGTACTGGGAGTACCTAGATGGAAATGTCTCCTGTGGCGAATGCTATGATGTGTTAGAGCAGAAGGTACTCCGAGCAAACAGGAAACTTGCAGTGATAATGGAAATTGTAAAACGTCTGACTGGAAATGAAGAGGAGCCCATAAAGAGCAACACCAGTGACCAGCAGCAGCAGCAGCCACTGGGATGGGTTTGTGAAGAATCAGATGAACAAAAACCTGTCCATGCAGCCTGTGAAAAGTCTCCTGAGCATGAATGCCACAGTACTGTTGCCAAGGTGGAGGCCCTAAAGGTAGGTAGAGGAAGAAAATGATTAACATTTAAATCTGGTGCTTTCTGACTAGTTCATGAAATCTATTAACCTTAACGTTAGCAGCACATATTTCAGTAATAAAGCTCAGTTTGCTGGGGTATACAAAAATACCCAGGTGATGCGGGTGGCGTGAGACTGAAAGGCTGAGGATGTCACTCTCCTTGTAAAACAGGTAAGGAAAATGCTGCAAGCTGATTGGCCCACAGCCATCCATGTTATGACCACTACCAACAGAAAAAAAACAACTGCTGCCCACAATACTACAAGAGTTGGTTTTATCAGCAGTGCCATCAGTAGCAGGCCACATCTAATTGTACTAATGAAAGGTTGACTGTGGTTTTAAATGATCTGGCTACTCAATTGTTGCAGTGAACGCTGTGATCCAGACCTCCTCTAGAACTGCATAGTGGTATGAAATGTTAAGAGTTGGTGATCTGACTCCTGGTGTTGTACAGTTTGTTGTTTTTAAGCTGGTTGACATGGGTGTTTGCTATAGTGCTGCCCAACAAGTCATTCCATCAGCCGGTTCAGAAAAGCTGAATGACCACTGCAGATGGTACCATTGTGCACGTTGTACACCGATGTTGAAGGCCCCCTTTCAGGTTCCAGCACGGTCACTGTTGTTTTGGTTGTAGGCTCTGGGGGGGGAGATGTCTGCCTATGTCACATCCTGTCAAGGTGTAACAGGCATTTGTCACTGCCAGTATTCGTCATTTGGAATTGATGTTGGTATGCATAGCTTGGTAGGACTACGGTTCCCAGCAGAAAGAACAAGTTATGCCACCAAGTTCACATTCCCACTGCAATACAGTGAAATGCATACCTGTTTCCTCAATTCATGATCTGCTTTGAAGAGTGAAGATGTGTCTGCAGTTTAGAGAAGATGAGGGCACTGGAGCCCCACCATGGGTTGGGTTGGGGGGGCATTATGGTTAGAAACCCTAACGCCTGGGCGTTTGTTGGTATTTGCACTACAAATTTTCAACATGGCCTTTTGTGACCCCCACCTCATGAAAGCATTTGGGACCTCTGCTCATGAATAGTGGCGCTGTGATTTTGTTAATCTGTCCTGAACATTGATTTCTCACAGCGACCGCGCCATTCTGTACCAGATGTGCGAAAACACAGTTCGGGCAGGATGTGAAAAATTACAGCTGTAGCATTCATAGGGAGGTGTGTTGAACATCTGGAGTGGACTTCCAGTGCCACCACCTACATGGAAGTAGTCTAGCTTCAGAGCTCCGGGCGACTTCTTGATTAACTATATTTTATTCTTTCCACTTCGGTAAAATCTCCTCCTCCACATATAACTGCTTCACATTGAGACATGACAGGAAGACCCCGAGGCAAAAAGACTTTAAAAATAGAGGAGCAAAACCAAAATTTAAGCAACTCTCTATCTGGGCAGCAATGGAGGGCCTCACTACTAACGCATGGCCTGACAACAGGGCAGAAAATGAATCGGAAACTGTGGAAAACGTAGAGATGGAACAACCAAACACAGCTCAAGCCATTCAACAAATCCTGAAAATGGTCACTAAAATAGAAGTGGCATTCACCGACCTTAAAAGCGACCTGAAGAGCATAGATCAAAAGGTTATATAAAATGAAGCAAAAATTGCTCAAGTCACGGAGACACAGGAATCCACGGACTGGGTCCTATTGTAACTTCTCCGGCGGGACAGGCTGGTGCAAGAGCAGCTAGAGGATGCCGAAAATAAAGCAAGAAGGAACAATTTTAGGATTTATGGCATTAAAGAAGGGGCGGAGGAGGGTTATACCATAGGCCCAGATTTTATTAAACAAGCCTTAAAATCCACGCTCTCAATACCTTCTGATTTCACACTGGAAATGGAACGAGCGCATCGATCATTAGGACAAAAATTTACAGATCCAAATGCATGCCCAAGATCGTCGATTATAAAAATGCTGAGATACCAAGAAAAATAGTTTGTTCTCCAGGATGCATGGCACCAAAAAACTCTCACCTATGGCAGAAGCCAAATCTTCTTTGAGTAAGACCACTCAGCTGAACTACAGACCAAGAAAAATATGGTGTGAGCAATTATAAGGGACCTAAAAGAAAAACAAATTAAGGTTAGTTAATGTTTCCAGTGAAATTAAAAATACATACAGAGGAAGGAATCAAAATCTTCAATTCCTTGGTTGAAGCCTTGCCATTTTTGAAGGAATACCATGTTGCTCTTCCAGACCTTACGATGGATACGTTGCAGCAGAAGTTAACTGAGGGAATTTGGCCTGTTCAAATGAAGGGGAGAAAACAAAATCCACCCTGGCAGATACCGAGCTATCTCACAGCAGATGTATGCAGGTTGGCAAAGAAAGTTGTGAAAGGCTCCTCTGGGGATAAAAAAATGAACACTTGCTCTAATGCAGAAGGCTGAACATTTCCTGTAAACCAGAGTGAGTTGGAAATTTTCTGTTTCATGTCATCAGGACACCAACAAACTGCTTTGGGGAGGGAGAAAGCAAAGATCTTACTTGAGAGGGCTCTTGCAGTAGAGTAATTATATAGGACTGGCCTGCCGGCGCATGGACCTGGAAAATGTCTACCCTAGCAGTCCCTGGCGGACCGCCCCACGATCAGGTGACTGGCGTCAGGAAGACGTCGGTATAAAGGGGCGGTCCCGGATGCCCGCCTTCCAGTTCTTTTCCGCCGTTAGCTCGTGCAGCGCCTTGCGGAAAAGTTTGTGCTTTGTCAGCCCTACCTTCGCCGTTTTATTTACCGAAAAATCTTTATTTTTTCGATAACATCAATACTAACGTCAGTGTATGTCATCCCCTACACCCTTCGAGCACAAGAACAAGTGCAATTTGTGCGGCGCCCAACTACCGCACAAGGATGGCCACTCCCTGTGCCTGTTCTGCCTAGGCCCTGATCATCAGGTCGAGAAGTGCCAGCATTGCCTTAGCTTTAATGCGGCTACCCGAAAAAGACGGCAGCAATCCCAGGAGGCCCATGTTCTCAAGAAGAAAATGAGCTCTATGGAGAAGGAGCTTAAAAAGCTAAGGCTGGCGTCCACTTCCCCCAAAGGCCATCGAAAGAAGAAGGACAAGGAGAGGCACTGGGACAAAGGCTCCTCCACCGCATCTCCCTCAGGAGTCGCGGGCACACAGGTAACATCCCCTCCGGGAGATCGCTCCTCGATGGCTGCCTCGGAGGTTTCTGAGGCGGCATCGGCCCGCCCGTCTGGCTCACGCCCGGGCCTTGCGGGCGCCTCCGGGCAGTTGCAGGCCTTCACCCCTGGTTCGGTCACAGGCTTGTGGCCTACCATCGTGGGCGACTCCGGTAAGCCGGGCGTCGGCTCCTCTGACGTTTGTCCGGAGAAGGCTGGTAAGACGTCCAACCCTCCGGGGCGACACGCGGCTTCTTCCCCATCAGACCAGGCTGACCCTCCACTCGACCTGTCTCCTGTGATGGCTCTCATAAGTCAGATGTTGGCTCTTCTGGTGCCCGCCCGAGCTGCGCTCTATGCCTCCGTCCGGCTCGTCCGACGTGTAAGCCCGGCCAGGGAACCGACGACAGACCCCCAACATCCGTTGTTCCTGGTTCACCTCAGCCTGCTGCCGCCTGGGGAACCAGAGTCCCCCAACCTGAACCCGGGACTTTTCCTCCATCCCTGGGCGAAGCTGGGAATTTTTTGCCTCCATCAGTCCTTCCTCCTTCTGGAGTGACGGACCTGACGTCGGCTCCCTGGACGCCAGCTCTGACACCGGCCCCTCCGATGTCGGTACCTCCAGCATCAGGGCCTCCGCCGTCGGCTCTGACATCGGCCTTACCGACTCAGGGAGATTTTCTGCTCCTATCGGGCCCTCCACCCTCTGGGCTGTCCGCTACGGACCCACCCGTGAGGTTCCCAACCGGGCCGTCTGCTCAGGCAGCCCCCCTGGCTTCCGGGTATCTGCCATCTTATTCGATGCCAGTGTACCCGGGAATGCTGTATCCAGCACCGCAGTACCCGACGCCGGGCTTCCAGACGCCGCAGTACTCGATGCCTCAATACCCGATGCTGGGTTACCCGCAGCCAGGTTTTGGATACGCTCCATATCTGTATAGCCCATATTCTTATCCCCCACCTCCTCCTCCTCCACCCTCGCGGTTGCCGGTGGACCTGCAGGAGACTTTGGCCTCCTGGTGGGCTGAAGCCAAGGCTCAGCTCACCAAAGAGGTCGAGAGCCTCCTTCCGGCACCAGTGCCATCCCAGGTTCACATATGCCCCAGGTGGCACACTCCCTCACCACCTCCGGACTCCAGGGTTCTTCCGTCTGGATCCAGAGAGGGGCAGGACACGTGTCCCTGGGGACTCCCCAAGGGACCCGTTCCTCCCCCGGGTCGGGAAAGGGAGTCTTATTCTTCTTCATCCTCCTCTTCACTCTCTGACTCCTCGGACTCTTCCGATGGCTGCTCCGAGAGAGACGACGAGCCTCGCTCTCCATCGAAGCCCCGGCCAAGGACTCCTCCGAAGCCTGCTCTGGAGGATCCTTCTTTTATGGAGTTGCTTAGAAAACTCCAGGAGGTTCATCAGTGGCACTCTTTGGAACCAGATCCTCAGCATCTGAAACTCGCTGAACACCTGGATCTGCCCATGACAGCTCCTACATTAGTGCCACCCTGGATATAGCCTCATGCTGACCTTGTGACCACAGTATGGAAACAGCCGTCTGCCTTAGCCCCACTTCCTAGGAAGTCAAACAGGCTATATCAGGCTCCAGAGGGTATTGATTTCCTGGATTCTCACCCTCGTGCTGACTCGGTCGTGATTAGCGCCGCTCATGGCTGGTCGGCGAACCCAAAACATCTTAGCTTGTTACCTCCTGATAAGGAATCTCGCCTTCTGGACCAGTACGGGAGAAAGATTTACTCTTCCTCCACACTGGGGATTAGGGCCCTGAACTATGTCAGCCACATGGGGGACTACCAGAAGGCCATCCTTACTCGGGTGGAAGCCAAGCTGGACTCCTTGCCTGACTCCCAAGTCAAACAGGAGTTGGCTGATCTCATCTGCTCTGCTCGTTCGGCCAGTCACCACATGCTAACATACGACATACAATGCAGTGGACACTGCTGGGCGGAGCTCAGCTTTCGCCAGAGGCCTACAGCGCCATGCTTGGCTCTGTGTGTCAGGTCTGGTCCTGGAGGTGCAATCTGCTATCCAGAAAGCACCTTTCCGGGGGTCGGTGCTTTTCGGGGGTGATGTCAAGGACATCATTACCGATTTGCAAGAGAAGGGGACGGCTCTGAAATCAGTTGATTCCATGTACCTTCCCCATCAGCAGTAGTGCCATCCCTTTTGCGGTGTTGGTTAAAAATTAGAACATATTGGGAACAGCCATCTCGAGTGTGGTCATACATCCCTCTTAAATGCCTTCCGAACTTTCCAATCCAGAAGTATGTTAAATGCTTTGAAAATTGGGAAACTCAAGGCCTGAAATACCTTACACAGTTTGTACAAAAGGGTATAGTTTTAGATTACAAGACCTTACAAAATAATTACAAAGTATCACATCAATATTTTTATAGATTCCTTCAGTGTAGGCATTGCATAAATTCAGAGATGGGGAGTAAAGCACTGGACTTGGAACCAATAGAAATGATTCAAGTAATAAATAACAGAGCGAGGCTAATGAATACAAAGCACCTTATTTCATGTGTGTAACAAAGTATATTGAGGGAGGGAGGAAGGGAATCTAGCTGTACAAGAAATACAAAGTAGTTGGGAGACTGAAACAAACATAGAACTTGAGGAGGGGGAGTGGGGTAAAATTCGGAAAGATATCCACCACACTGTCATCAGCCATTTGGCGAGAATACAGGTGGAACGTGACGTGCAGATTTTTTATCACTCCCATAATATCTAAACACCTGGGTAATAATAGGTCAGATAGATGTTGGAGAAGTTGTGGGGGTTGGGGAACACACTTTCACATTTTCTGGGATTGTCCAAATGTTCTTAGGTACTGGCACGAGGCTGCCCAGACAGTGAGGGAGATATTGAACCTGCAACAACCAATACGTTTCAAACATCTTATCCAGGGGCGTAGCTACAAGGGTGCAAGGGGTGCAGTGGCACCTGGGCCCTCAAGGTTTGAGGGGCCCAAATCATAATTTTGATGATTATTCAAAACTGGGGAGGGGCCCTGTAACATCGCCTTGCACCCAGGCCCTCTGGGAATTTGCTACACTACTGATCTTATCTTAGGGTTAGCTCCAACAGAACTCAGATTGGAAACCAGTAAATATCTGTTTAGGATAATGGTAGTAGCTGCATTAGAAGTCATCACTAGAGGATGGTTAAGTGAAAGGAAACCAAAAATGGAACAGTGGTGGAGCACGCTGGGGGAGATCAAGGCAGTGGAAGCAATTACAGCCAGCTTATGTCCAGAGATCGACAAATATAATTCTAGGTGGAACCCTTACTTTCATTACATAACTAAAATTAAAGGTACCCCATATATAGAGCAAATATTATTGGATTAAAAGAAAGAGGGCAACTAGATCATTCTGATTTACCGGGGCACTAACCCGAGAGCCTTGATTGCCCACCCATGCATTTTTGCAAGTGGGAGGATGGGGAAGGAACCGTAGAAGCAGAGAAATAAGGGGTGCATTTTCAATAAAATTGCATCTTTACCTCCTCAATCTACAAATAAAATTGGTAGCTTTTTAATTTACTTTTTATTTCTTTGTTTAATAGAATAAATAGTGACTGTTAGAAACCATATTACAGTTAAAGTAATAATTGATATTAACTATACAGAAAAAGAGAGCTAAATATAGTAATAAGAACATGTTTGTACAGGATATAGCACAGTTGAAAGGAGGAGAGACCCCTTTGTAAGAATGGTAAAGATGCAGTCAGGAAACTGATGATACATTCACTCAGGAGCAAATGGACGTATGAAATGGACTTCTCCTAGAAAAAGAAAGAAAGTTTAAAGAACTGGTGTACTAAATAGATTACACTGTAATATGCTGAGTATAGATCCTGTATGTATAAACTTGAATTAGTCTCAATAAACTTGAAGTTCAAAAAAAGAACATCTGGAGTGAAAGCATACTGTACATGGAAATTGCACAACACACGCTCGTAATAGTCATTTAGTGGAATAATTTCACAAAAATTTCAACCTAGGCATTTTGTGACCTCTACTCATGAACACTGTCACTATGATTTTCTTCCTCTGTCCTGAATGTTGATTTCCCACAGTGACCGCGCCATTGTGCGCCAGATGTGCGAAAACACATTTTGGGCAGGATGTGAACAGTGACAGCTGTACTGTTCATAACGAGGTGTGCATAACTGACAATGCTGAAACTCTTGAGTGAAAATATTACAAATCCTTGGCATTACGAGTGTACGTGGTAACTGCACAATGCACGCTCATAAAATAGTCATTATATGGACTTTTGTCACCAAGTTTTCAACATAGGTATTTTGAGAACTCCACTCATGAACAGTGTCACTGTGATTTTTATAATCTGTCTCGAACACTTGATTTCCCACAGCGACCGCGCTATTCTGTGCCGGAAATACAAAAACACATTTCAGCAAGGATGTGAAAAATTACAGCTGTACTGTTCATAAGCAGGTGTAAAAAAAAAAAAGATGCCAGTAGTGAAAATATTACAAATTCATGAAGTTACATGTGTGCGTAGAAACTGTGCAGGACACGCTTGTAACACAGTCATTATATGGAGTTTTGTAACCAAATTTTCATCATGGGTATTTTGAGACCTCTGCTCATGAACAGTGTCATTGTGATTTTTGCAGTCTGTCCCAATCACTGATTTCCCACAGCCACTGGGCTGTTCTGCGCCGGAAGTGCAAAAATGCATTTCGGCCAGGATGTTGAAAGTGACAGCTGTGCTGTTCATGAGGAGCTGTAAACAAAATGCCAGTGTTGAAAATCTAGAATGAAATTACTACAGATTTGCAAAGTTACAAGCATGTGTGGAAACTGTGCAATGCACGCTCATAAAACAGTTATTGTTTGGATTTCTTTTTACCAAATTTGCAACATAGGCTTTTTGAGAACCCACTACACGAACAGTGGCACTGTCGTTTCGTTAATCAGTCCCGAAAGGTGATTCTGCGCAGTGACCATAAGATCACTTTTCGGGACTGATTAACTAAACAACAGTGTCACTGTTGATGAGGTGGGCTCAAAAGCCTGTGTTGCAAATGTGGTGAAAAAAAATCAATAAAATGCCCGAGATATGCACCAAAGTTGAAAAAACCCTATTTATGCCATTATACAACTTACCGGCATTTCTTCAGTTCGTGGTTGGCTTTGAAGAGTGCAGACGTGTTCCCGGTCCACCGAAGATTGTTGTGCTGGGCTCTGGAGGTAAGTATGAGTTCAGGGGGAGTGTGGGGTGGTGGGTGCACTGAGGGTGGGCACGAGTTGAAGGGGCCATCGGACTCAATGAGGGACCATTTTCTATTTTACAGGTTTTAAAACAATTTAAAAACTTTTCGGGAAGGTTTTCTTATTTTTACAGGGTCGTTTGGCATGCTAGTGTTTGTGGGGGGGGCTGTAGCCGATGGGGAATTGGGCACCCCTGTTGGCACATACCAAGTGTTGAGGGGGGGAGACAAGAGCCGAGGGGGATTAGGCACTCCCCTCGGCACACAACAGATTGGAGGGATATTATGCCAATGGGGAGTAGGCTTCCCCATCAGCAAATTAACTGGGAGGGGCATGCCGACAGGGGGATTGGGCACCCCCGTTGGTTTTTGGTTTTTTTGTTTTGTTTTTTTAACTGCAAGGGGGAAGGACTGGGCTCAGCACGTTCACACTGCTGTACACTACAGCAGTGTGACTGTGCAACCAGGAATGCAACTTCAAAGGACCAAGCCACGTCACTATTGGTGCAGCTCAGTCCTTTGAAAAGTTGTCCTGCTCAGCCCGAACAGCTGAACATGGGTTATTGTCAGCCTGCTGATTGATTTGCCTGCCACTGACCTGCCCCTGCAAATGGAGCTCTCCATTGGGCCCACCTCTGCAGAGCACCTCATAGCAGTGAGTTTGTCTGCGCGCCACGATGAACTCAAAAAACGAGCGGGTGATTTAAACTTTAATTGCTGTTGTTTCACGGTGCTTGCAACATGTTTGTTCGGCATTTCTTAGGCCTGAAATAGTACCCCAAACCCTCCAGTACTGCCAGATCAGTGTACATCCAGCAGTGCTTCATTCATCTTTTTCAGATTGTTTCCCACCAAAGTCGCAGAATAAGAAAAATTCATTCTTGCGACCACCTAATTTCGCTCTGTAACAAACAAAGCCTCTGCCACAGCCTCCACTCATTACAGCAGCTAAGGACTTACATTTCAATCAGCCAATTCTCGCTTAGTCATCAGTAAGAGCTCATTTGTATATATTTCAGTTTCAGTGTTGTTAGTACCGTCCGCGGATGGGCACTTCTACCAACAACATGCACCAGGGCACCCCTCATATGCGCAGTAGTGGACCAAAGAGAGGAAGCAGTGCTGCATTTAAGTGCCTTTATTTATTGGGCATCTCCAATTTCACTTTAGGAGTGATTGGCTATAATATATGCTTTTCCTCAAGATCGCTAGCTACTCGGTGCCCAGTATATATTCAGCATGCATTTCAGCTGTTCAATATTCTTCTTAAAGTTGCATGCCTCACAGGTACAACTATATACAGATGCACGACTCGACAGGTCATATGAGGGTTAATGTATTGTGTGCATCTGGAATTCAATCTTTTTTATTTTATTTATTTATTTAGTTTTTGTTGACTGGGTAAGTGCACTAGACATATTCTGCCTATTTTCAGGCACGACCCAGGGAAGGGGGATACAGATGAATGCCAACTGACCTTGAACCAGATTAAGCTGTAGGTGGTATTTTTAATGAATGGGGGAAATTTTGCCAGGGCACTGGGAAAATTCCCCCTACTCTTTTGAGGTGCCATGGGATCTTTAACATCCACCTGAACTACCACCAGAACAGGCAGATGGGACCTTGGTTTAGCGTCTTATCTGAAAGACAGAACCTCAGGAAAGCAGCACCACCCTCATGCTGCACTACAGTGTCAGTAATGGGATTTAACCCAGGTGCCTGGTGTGGGGATAGAATACACAGCATTCTGATTTCCCAGACTCAGAGGCGAGTGTGCTACCTGCTGAGGCACTGACAGGTGTCATTGTACAATCTTGGACCACAGCCATTTTGTTCTCCAATGTGTGGCTGGCTTTTATCACTGCACAATCATGGGTATTCTAACATGGCTGCCAACCCCCCTGACTTCCCAGATGGAGGTGTAATACTGTGGTACTGCAAGTATGGACATTCCATATTACAGTTTTCTGCTGGTACTGCATTGCCCAAAAATACAGTATGGACTAAACAATTCACAATTTGTATGCCCACGAACACTCGTGGTGACCCTTCCATATTTTTTTTTATTTTAGTCTTTTGTAACTGGGTAAGGCCCACTAGGCACACGTGCCTGTTTTTAGGGGCAACCTGGGAGCACTGGGCAGTTAAGTGACTTGCTCAGAGTCGCACAGTATGCAAGTGGAGGTTGTGACAGTCAAACCCAGGTCTCATCTGCTGGATATACCAAGCTCATTTACATCTCATTACTCTAACATCTAGGCTATACTGCCAGCCCAAATATGATGCCACTGTTGTTAGTCACCTGTTGTGGCAGTATACCAGGTCACTATTCCACGTCTTATTAAAATAAAGGCACATGAGCAGTGCTAGGTAGGCACCTAGTGGCTCACCTGGTGGACTGATTATAATCATCTCCAGGTCTTTTGTTTTACACACCAGTGCAGACTGTGCTTTCCTGTCTAGTCACTCAGTATATATGTGCAGACGAGGATGTGTATAGGGGAGCAGAGTGTTGAAGAAACGGGGCTTGGCTATGGTCACAAAACCAGTTGGAAGCCCAGAATTTACTGTGGGGTGATAATGGTCTGATGCTTGGCGAGCCTTTACCTGTGAATTTTCTAGTTGGTGTGTCTTAATGTTTTAATCAAGTCACAATGGTGGAGGGCATTGCCAGTATTGCAACTCTGTGGCAAAGGACTCCGCTCCATGCGTAGGTGCTGGAACTAGGGGTGCTGGGGGTGCGGCACAATACAACACGGTACAGTACAATTCCCTATGGCTTCCTATACAGTTTTGTTCAATGGCTTTCAGCACCCCCACTACAAAAATTGTTCCAGTGCCACTAACTCCATGCCCAAAGCCTGTGTTACCCACTGAAGCAGATGTTAAACAACTGCACAGTGCCATTTCTGGGTTTTGTCTTGCAAGGAAAGCACCCGAGAATAAACATCCAGAGACTGCGGCATGGTATCTCATGGTGGGTGAGTGCCAAATTTTAATAACAAACATATGAGCATACAAAATGTGCCAGCAAATACAGTGCATGTGGTCTATCGAATCTGCTCCAGTGTGCAGCTGTCAGACAATACTCTGTGGCTCCCCCATATCGTAGTGACCCTACCGTGGCAGCAGTGGTGATGGATACTTCCTGTGGCCTCAATCATGTCACTGAAGATGATCACGATAATGACAAATTGAGGGGTCAATTAGACACTGAAGAAAACCAAAATCCAGCAAGCCCTGATCCAGGTGATGGTCACTCCACAGCATCAGTGGCCATGGATGTTGAGTAAATGTGCCGGTGCTCCAGAGCCAAGCTGCTCGGCCCACACTTGGCATGCGCCGTGATCGCAAACATGCTGATTCTGTTGTTTCAGTGATGTCAGAACACTTTAAGTTTATGGCCCAGTCTGACACAAAATATTATGACATGGAGAGGCAGCGGATGCAGTTTATCATGGAAACAGAGCAGCCATGCATCAAGCACTATGAGTGCATGGAACGTTTTCGCGTGGATCATGAGTGTATAGTGCTGCAGCTTCTGACCAAATGGGATTGGCAGTCACTACTACCACCACCACCACCGATGTTCCCCTATGTATCAACTCCCCACATTTGTGTATTTCAACTATACCAACCATGCAATCCTGACGTCAACCACTTGGGACCCAGCAGTAATGATTCTGGCTTTCTGGATTATAATATCAGTGTGTCAATAAATCATGAAATAGGAAAGCAAGTATTGCATAAAGAGACACAAGATAGAGATATTTCGGTGGCTGAGAAAATCATTTTTGATGAAGAAGTGGGGGAAGCACATGTAATTTTGGTAAAACTGAGGTGGAAGGTGGAGAAGGGAATGACTTAGTGCTTAAAACTTTATTGGACTTAAAGAAAGAACATCATTTTAGCAGCATTCAACTCCTGGAACTGGTTACCATTTTTCATGTATTTATGGATTTATATGTTAATAACAACAATAATAATAAATATGAATGTGGGAGAAAGGGTAAAAAGCAAGAAACTGAGAAAAAGGGTTTAGATAGAGATGAGTTGGCTGAAAATAAAAATACTAATGTATCTAGTATACTAAATAATGTAGAAATTCTAGATAGTGTAAAAGAGAAAGAGGTATTCAAGTCAATAAAAACTATAACGAAGGAAATTGGAGAAAAGGAAATAAAAGAAATTGATCTTTTAGTGCAAGATTTAAATGGAAGGAAACGACAGATTGAAGAAGAAAGGGTAAGATCTACATCTGATAAGAATGTGCAAATAAAGGGGAAAGTAGTAAGACAGGATGAAATGAGAAAGAAAAAAGGAAGACAAGGAAAATCTGGTTAAGGTAAGTAAGGTGGAATTAACATCAGAGAAAAGAGTTAGGTTTGAAAAGAGAAAACAGGCTAAAAGTGATGAATCATTAGAAGAACTGAAAAATGAGAGAATAGCTAAAGGTGGTTTACTGCCCACAATATTTGTGCATGGGCTGCCAAATTAAAAAATGAGAACAATTTTACTTTGAAATTAGAAGTCTATAATTTGCTTAAAGGTACTTTGGGGCATAAAGTGAATTGGCAAGATTTGAAATCAACTTATCAATATAAATTTAAACAATTAAAACGGGTTCAAAGAAAAGTGAAAAAAAAAATCCAGGGTATGGCAGACAAATCATATGGAGATAGATTAAAAAGTCTGGGCCTTTATTCTATTAAGTACAGACAACTACATGGAGACATCTGTTTGACTTATAAAGCCATAAAAGAACCTGGAAAGTTTAAACAATTAGATTCATTCATGAGTAACTCTAAATTTGAGTACATATAAATCTAATCCACCCTCAGGTGGCAATCTCAAATATAAGCTATGCCTCCCACGCTTGTACACAACTATGAAACTATGAAGCCACTCCAGCTAAAGGCTGGATTTGTGTAGTTCTTAAAGATGGGGATAAAAGGAGGAAGATTTTGACAAATAAAGAGAAATTTTCTGAAATGCGGAGTTTACTTGATGTTACCATAAGGGAAAGGCAGGAACTACAGATAAGACAGGATGGAAAGAGTGACAAAGGGATAAGGTGTGAGGATGAGGGGAAAAGTAAGTAGGCAAACAGTTATAGACAACCAAAGATAACAGCAAATATGACGCCAACTGAGATAGTGCATAATATAGGAGAAGAGAAAGAAGAAGTGTTTAATAAAAGAGGTTGAAGACAATTGGGGAGAAGAATTAATAGTTCAGATGTTCTAGAGATAGATGAACAATCAGATGGAAGTGATATGTTGGAAATGGTCGATTCAGAAAGCATTGTCAGTAGTGAAAGTATGTTGAGCTTACAGGAAGTGACAAACTGACCAGAGTTGGATAATGTAGGCAAAGGTCCTACAGATTTACTTAGTTGGAATGTGGTGGGTCTGAAAGAGAAACTATTAGATAAAGACTGTCGGGCATGGTTAAAAATATTTCCTATGTTGTTTTTACAGGAAACCTGGTTAAAAAGGGGGGACATTACAACATTTACTGGCTATACGTTTGGTCAGTAGATGCTAGAAGGGATAACAAATGTGGTTGCCCCAAAGGTGGCTTAATGATTTTATTGGATATTGCTCTGAAATATAGAGTAATGGAGGCTAGTGTGGCCTCTAATTACTTTATGTATATTATTATACCAAATGAGGTACCTGTATGTATGTGGGCATTTTTCAACATTTATATTCCTCCAAATCTAAAACTACAGGAATATGATTCAGTTTTGAATCTGATCGGAAATAGGGTAGAGTCAGTTAAAGAAAGATTTGTAGGGGAGAAGATAATTACAGCTGGGGATTTTAATGCCCATGTGGGGAATATGATAGAACAATAATCTGGGAACTGGTGCATTGATGATGCCTTGAATATAGCAATAAGAGCTTCTAAAGGAAAAATTGTGTCTAAAAATGGTAAGAGTGTCATATAATTTTGGGAAAAATACAGCTTTAGATTGTTAAATGGAAGAACTAAGGGAGATAGGAATGAAGAATTTACATTTTTGACAAAAAATGGTGGGAGTGTCTTGGACTTAATGTTTGGTTGAAGTTTTTGATTATAATTTGGTAGAACAGCGAAAAGTAATGAGACTCTGGGATAGTGATAATTTCCCTCTTATATGTAAAATTTATATTGATTTAGAAGTAAAAAAAAGATATGAGAGTTGAATATGAGGCAGATAAGCATATGTGTATTATGTATGGTAAAAAGATTAAGTGGAACATATTTACAAAATGAACATTGGACAGTTTAGTAATGGACAAGTAGAAAGCATAATAAACAAATTTACATCTAATTATTTAGAAAGAGGGGACGGTAGGATCGAGTTGTATGACGAGCTAATATATATTCTAGGGACATGGATATGTTGTTCATCCACACTGTCTGGCAGGTTCCTTGCCACTTTAAATCTTGCCGGAAGGTCTTCAAGCTGGCTCCTCCCACCCACCCGGGTGGTAAAACTCTCGGCTTTGCCCCATGACGCCAGATCTTCCTTACCGCTTGGAAGCTCAGGTTCCCTCCTTAATGCTCTGCATGTAGACTGGATCCTAATTCTTCAGTTCGCCTGAAACTTATTTTAAAATTTTCTAGACTTCGGTCAAGTTTCTCCCTCGCGGCTGCGATGGACAAATTGACTCAAGGATTTCGGTGGTGCCCTTGTGGGCAGAAAGCGTCCAGGACAGACCGCACTCCACATGCGTCTACTGCCTCGGCCTGAACCACGACCCGCAGGCCTGCAGGTGCTGCCGTTCGTTTTCGTACTTTGGGCCTGGAAGACGCTATACGGTGGATCGAAGGAGGCCCATTGGGCGGTTACGTGGTGGCTGGCTCAGCTGAGCAACTCAAGCAGATTATCGCCCTCGAGGAGGAGGCGGCACAGGCCGCATCATCCTATTCCTCGGTCGCAGCATTTATCCCGCACTCTCTGGGTACCGCATATTCAGCTTCTTTCAAGGAGCTTTGCCAATCCCTTTCCACGAAGGGAGAGGGGCCATCGGGACATTCCTCTCAGTCCAAAAAGAAGGACTCAAAAGGTAAGTCCCATTGTCGGCGTTCGTTGGAGCGGGAGAGGTCCCCCTTCCCCGGACAGTCGACACTTGACTTCGGTCGAGGTTGCGGCTAAGGCTGCTGGCTTCACGGTGTCCCCGTCAGGTCAGCCGGCCGAGACATCCGTTGATGCAGTCGAGATTCTTCTCGACCTGTCGGACGGGCTGTCAACTGGTGAAGCTGACAACCCTTCTTCACTGGTTCCCCCGGTGGAGACCGAGGACCTGCCTCTGCCTCTGGTGCCGCAGTCCCCGGTTAAGGCTTCTGAGCCGAGGGAAGAGTGGGTGTCCCCCGCCCCTTCCCAGACCCATCCTTGGAAACACTGAGGTTCTCGGTCTCGGTCTTGGACATCCTCTCGGTCCCGCTGATCCCACCGACATCGGCGGTCTCGGCACCGAAGTAAGTGGCACCGCTGCTCGTCCTCGTCTTCCTCCATGGAAGAGGAGAGGCTTCGGCGCAAATTGCGTCGATGCTACGAGGACCTGATGTGGCAGCAGTTACTTCTGTACGGGAACAAGCCGATGCCGTCCCCGGCCATCAAGTGGCTGTCACCTGAGCGGCCGAAACAACCCCTCACTGTAGCCGAGGTGCCCAAGCCTGGGCCGGTTGTTTGGCCGAAACCAGCTGCCCCACCGATTGTAGTGGAACCTCCACAACCGAAATCGGGGGCGCCGACCAAGGACTCTCGGTCGGGTCAGGACCTGCCCCACAGGTTGTCGGTCACCCTCACTCCTGACCGTCCTGGGCAGGTGGAGGGTGGCTGAGGCCCCAGGCAGCTCTTTGTGGACTTCTTGGAGTCCGACGATGACTCCTCCCTGTTCTGCAGGCCCATTGACCTGGAGTCCTCCGGGGGCCAGTTGATGGACGAAAGCCCATGATCCTTCATGGGTCTGCTTTGGCTCATCTCGGAGTCCACCGCGATGCAGCTCGAGCCCATATCCAAGCGGGCCAAGTATCCCCTCACGGACATACTGGACCGAGGGGATTCACCCACGGAGGCCTTTCTGGTGGCTGAAGCCATTGTTGGCCCAGCCTTGGAGCTCTGGCAGCGGTCTACTTCCTGTCCTGCGCCTTTGGCCAGGATGGCCAGGAAGTATGCGGTCCCAACCGGCTCTTTGCCCGGTTTTTCGGAACACCCCTCCGCCAAGGGGTTGGTCACTGATGGTGTTTTCCGGCGTTCCGGGAGCGCTAGGGATGTGGACAAGCCCCCCGGCTGTGCTGATGGCACACTTCTCCCACGCCCTCATGGGCTCCCTGGATGAGGTGATCCTTCATCTCCCGGCCGACCTGCAGACCACGGTCCGGCAGGTACGGGACCAGGGAAGGGTGGTGGCAAAACAGCAGCTCCAAATGGCTCTGGACATTGGAGACTGCTGTGCCAGATCGGTTGCGGCCGCGGTGGCCATGCGCCGCAGAGCATGGCTGAGGATATCCACCTTCACGGCGGATACCCAGCACAAACTGGCAGATATCCCCTTCCTGGGGACCGACCTCTTCGGCTTTGGAGTGGAAGGTCACCTCCAGCGGATCGAAAAGTCCAATGCCACTCTGGACTTGGTCACCTCCGCCCAGAAGGACAAGGGCAGCCGACAACACCAGCATAAGTCCTTTCGTCCTTCTGCGCCTGCGGCACATCCAGCCCAACAGCACCAGGGCTAGCAGGCTCGCGCTTGACATCCCAAACCCAAGCCCGCGGCTTCCTCCAATAGGAAGCAGGGAGGTGAGGGCCCAGGAGGTCCCTCGGCTGATCCCTCCTCTAAGTCTGCCCAGTGACAGGTTGAGGAGTGTCACCCCCAGCCTCGTCACTCCCCCCTGGGTTCCCCTCATGGGAGAACAGCTCTGCCACTTCCTTTTCGCCTGGTCCGTTATCACCATGGACCATTGGGTGTTGGAGGTGGTAGGAAAGGAGCCTGCCCTGGGTTGGAGCAGGCCCGCCTTTCGAGCCTTCCTTTCGAGAGCTGTAAGTCGCAGCCTCTTGTCAGCTCGCGAGCCGATATCGCCCTGCTCATCAAAAAAGAGGTGATCAGGAAGGTGGCAGATCCTCCTCCAGACCCCGGATTTGTGTCCAGGTACTTCCTGGTCCCAAAATGGATGGGGGGCTGGCGCCCCATTCTCGACCTGAACAGGTTCCTAAGGTCTCGGATCTTCAGGATGGTCACTCTGGCTCAGATAATCCCATCCTTGGAACGAGGCGTGTGGTTCTGTTTTCTGGACCTTCAGGCCTCGTTCTTTCACGTCCCAATCCATCCATCCCACCAGAGATTCCTCCACTTCAGGGCAGAGGGATCCCTCTACGAGTTCCGGGCCATGCCCTTTGGCCTTTCCCTAGCTCCCAGGGTCTTCACCAAATGCATGGCAGTGGTGACAGCATTCCTGTGGTGCTGAAGGGTACTGGTGTACCCCTACCTGGATGACTGGCTGATTGCAGTCCCCTCCAGAACGGAGGTGGAGCGGTCCAGAGATCTAGCCCTCCAGGTTTGCTCTCAGGTTGGCCTCCTCATCAACGAGGCCAAGTTGGAACTCGTGCCAAAGCAGGTGATCCAATTCATCGGGGCAGAGCTCTACTCTCTACGAGCCAGAGCACGGCTCCCGGTGGACAGGGCTGAGGTTCTTACCTCCTTAGCCCAATCATTTCAGGTTGGGCAATCACGCCCTGCCCGGGACTTCCTGCGCCTCCTGGGCCTCATGGTGGCCTGCACCAGTGTGGTCCATTGGGCCTGCTTGTACATGCATCCCCTTCAATGGGGGCTGGCCAGCCAATGGTCACAGCACTGCGATCCTCTGGATCAGCTAGTGACAGTGACCCAGGGGATGTGGAATGCTCTCCAGTGGTGGACCATTCCAGCACATCTGCAGGAGGGCATCCCGTTTGCCGGCCCCGAGCCAACGGGCTCTCTATCGACCGATGCCTCTCTGATGGGTTGGGGTGCCCATCTGAGGGAGCACAGAGCGCACGGCCTCTGGTCCCCTCAGGAGTCCCGATGCCACATCAACCTGCTGGAGGTTTGAGCGGTTCGTCTAGCCCTCACCGCCTTCGCTCCGTTTCTACAGGGTCAAGTGGTTTAGGTCCAGATGGACAATACCACAACCATGTACTACGTAAACCGCCAGGGTGGGACGCGCTCCATGCCTCTATGCAGGGAAGCTCTCCGCATTTGGTCACTCGTGCGCAGCCTGGAGGCGGATCTCCTTGCCACTCATGTGGCAGGAACCTCCAACACCCTGGCCGATGCCCTAAGCCGGATAGGGGCTGCGTCCCATGAGTGGTCTCTCCTGCCGGAGGTAGTACAAGATCTCTTCTCCCACTGGGGCACACCTCAGGTGGACCTGTTTGCCTCCAGGGAGAATGCGAAGCTGAGACACTTTCATGCCTGTCCCCCTCCACAGGGCTCACTGCAGGGGGATGCCTTCTCGAGGCCGTGGACCCCGGGCCTCTTCTACGCCTTTCCCCCATTTCCCTTGATCCACAAGGTGCTTCTCAAGGCGAGGAGGGACAAGGCGCAGATGATTCTGGTAGCCTCAGACTGGCCCCGCCAGTTCTGGTATCCAGATCTTCTCAGTCTCAGCTCCAGGCTCCCGAGGCGGCTTCCAGCCCGCCTGGACCTGATCTCAGTCAATCAGGGGAAGGTATTCCATCCAGACCTTCAATCCCTGCACCTGATGGCCTGGTTCCTGAGCGGCTAGAGTTCCAGGCCTTGGGTCTTTCTGACGAGGTCCTCAACGTCATTGAGGCATCCCTTAAGGAGTCGACCAGAAAATGCTACGTCTTCAAATGGAAGAGGTTCTCCATTTGGTGTCAGGTCAAGGGCCGACCCTTCATCCTGTTCCTTGGCAAGCATTCTGGACTACCTGTAGTCCCTTTCTCAGCTTGGGCTTTGGTCGACGACCCTTAAGGTGCACCTGGCAGCCATCTCTGCTTACCGGGCGCAGGCCGGGAAGCAGTTGGTGGTGCAGGAGGAGGTAGTTAGGTGCTTTTTCAAAGGCGTTGATCACATATCCCCTCCGGTGCAAGAACCTCCACCTCTATGGGATCTACTGCTGGTATTGGCTAAGCTCATGGGCAAGCCATTCGAACCGATGCACAGGTGTGACATCTCTCACCTGTCGTGGAAGACTGCCTTCTTGGTGGCTATCACGTCAGCCAGAAGGATGGGAGAGCTCCAGGCGCTTTCCATCGAGTCTCCTTATCTGGTCTTCCACAGGGACAAGGTTGTCTTGCGCCCCCCACCCAAAATTCCTTCCGAAGGTGGTGTCGGAATTTCACCTCAAAGAAGTTCGGGGAGAGGTTTGCCAGCTGTTTGTCACGTATGCTGAAGTCGCACCTGGCAGACCTGCAGCCAAGTGGACGATAGGCAGGTGGGTCACCTCCTGCATAGATCTCTGCTATAGGTTGGCGGGCATGGAGCCTCCCAGAGGGATAAGAGCTCATTCTACCCGCCATACCGTTGCATCGATGGCTGCTTCAGGGATGTCCTATCCAGAAATCTGCAGGGCTGCTACCTGAAGTCAGCACACACCTTCATCACCCATTACCACATCAACCTTGAGTCACACTGGGATGCTGGTTTTGGGGCCTTGGTTCTCCAGTCTTTATTTCCCAAGTAGGGGTTGTGCGCCTTGCCTCCCTCCTCCCATAGAACTGCTAGGAGTCTGCCAGACAGTGTGGATGAACAACATATCCATGTCCCTACAAATACAGGTTACTCACCTGTAACAGGAGTTCTAGGAATGGTATATATTGTTCATGCACACGACCCACCTGACCTCCCCGGCTTCGATGCACAACCTGGCTTCCAGCGGGCTAGATCTGGCATCATGGGGCGGAGCCGAGAGTTTTACCTCCTGGATGGGTGGGAGGAGCCAGCTTGAAGACCTTCCGGCAAGATTTAAAGCGGCAAGGAACCTGCCAGACAGTGTGGATGAACAACATATACCATTCCTAGAACTCCTGTTACAGGTGAGTAACCTGTATTTATTGTTGATACTTTAAGCAAACAGAAAAGTCTAAGAAAATTATTGAATGTTAGAGCAGAACATCAATGGTATGATAAAAATTGTCTCATGTTAAGGAATGAAATTAAGAAAGTAGGAAAAATAAGACTAAAACAACCAACGGTAGACATCTTAAGGGCTTTTAAGTTGTTGAAAACAGAATATAGATTTGTAATGAAGGGAAAAAAGGCAAATTATAGAAAAAGCCTGAGGGGAGAACTACAAGCTAGTATTGTGAATAAAGATATGAAGTCATTTTGGACCTTAGTTGCTTATGGGTGTAGTGAAGATAATGTGCAATATAATATTGTAGGTATGATTCCCGAGGATATTTGGACTAAACATTATAATAATATTTATAATTTTGATAGTGAAGATTGTAATGAGAATAAGGTAGCTAAAGAAAGTACAGTGCAGCCCGCTTAAGTGCATACCCTTGTGGATATTGCAAAAGTGTGCATTTAAGCGAGCTGTGCATTTATTCAAAAAATAGATTTTCAGGCATCAGAGCAATTTAACAGCGCTTTATTTATAAAGGTGCTAGTACTGAACAGTGTAAATATTGTTGAACATGTATCTAACCACATACTAGTAATGTTGTGCATACTATGCATAATCAACAATTAACATTTACTACTGTATTTAATTTTAAAAGACTGTACTCTATAATGTTTGTAAAAAAAAAATGCAGCAAAAAAATCAGCTAGTCCTAGCATTGCATCTGAAAGTTCAGCTGATCATTTCTTAAAGAAATCGATAATTTTTAAGCTAGCTGCTGAACATACTCATTGAAATGAAAAAGTTTGCTAAACTTCTTTTTTGCTTTTGTCAAAACAAACTGCCTTACTTTCTCTCACTCATAGCATCATCTATGGTGTAAGCTATGAAATCCAATGCTGTCATGCCCGTTGGTAGAACTGGAATCGGCGGCGGCGTTTCTGTGCTGTCCTTTTCCTGGTTCATGGTTCCCTGTGTTGGCAAGCAAGTGCTCCCTCGAACTGTAAATACGCAATACAATTAAAAAAATCAATGCCATACTCTATGGCAAGATCTGATCGTGTTGCATCTTAAGTTAACTAAAGCAACCATCTGCTCTAGAGAGAGCGTTGCTTTTTTTCCTAGGGCTAGTTAAATGCAGTAGGGAACATTGGATAATTGATGCACAAGCCAATTAAGAGTTTAAGGTAGACTTGTAAAGGTGGATTAATGTAACCCAGTGTTGTGTTGTGCACTTGCGGGGGGGTGCTGGACATCAAATTTAATATGCTTTCCTTCCACAAAAATGTGCATTTAATTGAAATGTGCACTTATACAGTGTGCACTTAAGCAGTTAAATTAACATGGCAAACATAGGGAAAAAACGGGATATTGAAAAAGTGTGCACTTAAGCGGGATGTGCACTTATCCGATGTGCACTGAGGTGGGCTGTACTGTACAAGGATTATGTGTAACAATCCCACTCTGTTTGGTATTGAGGAAATAAAAAATGCAATTAGTGCACAAAAAAAGAATAAGACTGCTGGTGGTGATGGTGTCCCTGCAGAGCTATTACATAATAATTTGGAATTATGGGCAAATATTTTTACACAAGTGTTTAATGACATAAATACTACTTTACGGCTGCTTCAAGCTTAGAACAAGGGAATCATTTTTCCTCTTTATAAAAAAGGAGATAAACAGGACCCGAAATGCTATTGCCCTGTAACCTTGTTGCCTGTATCACAGAAAGTTTATTCTAGATTGATTTTAGAGTGTTTTCTTATCTGGGTAGAAGAAAATGAATGTATTTCAAAATTTCAGTGTGGTTTTAGGAAAGAGCGTGGAACCATGGATTTGGTCTTCATGTTTAATTACTTGCTTGACAACTATGTGAGGAATAAAAAAGGATCTCTGTATATTGGTTTCATAGATATTAAATCAGCATTCGATCAAGTAAATTGAAATAAGTTCTGGGATATTTTGGATAGTTTAAGAATGGACCAACATTTGTTAGCTATTTTAAAAAAGTTACATACAGATCACATAGCAAATATTAGATATGGCCGAGATGGGGCAGTGTCCAAGGAAATTACTATTTTCCGAGGTGTGAAGCAGGGTTGCCTGTTGGCACCGTTGTTATTTAATCTATACATAGAAACATTGATAAGTAACATCAAGTTGATTGATACTTTTGAGCCCAAGATAAACAATGTATTAATTCGGATACTTTTATACTCAGATGATGCAATAGTGATTTCCCAAATGGCAATTGGTCTATGAAAAGCAGTGCTAAATATTATGGAGTCGTTGAGTGCCTTAGATTTGGAGTTGAATTCAAATCAATCAAAAAATTATGGTATTTGGACAAAAAAAATAAGAAAGGTAGTAAAGAATGGGAAATTGGAACTGTAAAATTGAGGAAGTATCAGAATATAGATACTTGGGGTAATTATTGATAAAAAAGTATCTTGGATGCAGCATGTTGCTGAGGTTAAGTCTAATGCATTTAAAACTTCGAGTGCAATTAAAAGCTCTGCTTACAAATTTGCAGATAATTCACTTGTAGCCCTAAATAAAACATTTGATACTAAATGTATATGTCAGTTACTTTATGGAAGTGAAATATGAGGCTCTACATGGAGACGTACAATATAGAAGTAATTCAGAATTCATTCCTGAGTTCAACACTGAATCTACCCAGAGATTATCCTGTTAGTCTCATGAGAATAGAAACAGGGTCATTATCTATAAAAATGAATATTTTGATTTGTGCTATAAAATGGCTAGGTAAAATATTGTAAATGAAGGAGGATGGGCTTCCAAGGATGTGTTGGAGTGAGTTTATAAATAAATGTGTAAATGGGCTAAACAATGCAAATTGGTTTGAAAGGTTGAATAATGCGTTAACAAAGGCTGGCTTTGTGGATATTTGGAATGGAAAAGTGGTTAATAGTATTGATTTACTTGTGAATGAAGTAATTGTAAGGTTAAAAGATATTGCAATGCAAGAAGATCTGGGAAGGATTCATGCGATTGATTCATTGGGGTTAGATTCTAGTATTGAAATAAACTGGGGCCTAGATAAGTATTTGGTAAAATGTGAAAACTCTAAACATAGGAACCTGTTATGTATGGTAAGGCTGGCTACTTTGGGTGACACATTTGTTAACCTACATAACAAACTTTATGGAATGAGTATGAGAAACTGTAATTGTGATTCTAAAAAGGATGCTGAAATTGTGCATATATTAACAGAATGTGTAACATGGCAAGAAAAAATAAGGAAATGGCTTAATCCACTAACTGTGATGCAGGGTGATGATGTTAAGACACTGTTAAGAATGAATGAAATTAAGTATGTGTATGGGTTAGCAAGATTTTTTTATACTAAATTTTTGATCTAGATGTAATAAGATTTATATTGTAAGTGTATTATTTGTTAATCAAACAATGTGCATGGTCATGTATTTTTACATTTTTATATTTAAAATGTGACTCTTTTTGATTGTAACAAACGTGTGTTTTATACAATCCTTTTAAATAATGAAAGAATCGGAATCTGACATCATTGGTTCTCTCCCAACTCTTCTCCCTCCTTGATTCTTCTTCCTTTCTCACTCGCTGGTTTTCTGGTTTTCACAAATCCCACTCCATTTCCACCTCCCTCCTCAGGCTGACTGATGCCATCCTGACGGGTGTGGACCAGGGTCTGCTCATCTCTGACATCTTTGTCGACCTGGCCAAAGCCTTTGATACAGTTTATCATCTCCTCCACATAGATCAGCTTTCTAGCAGCTGGTCTTTCTCTCTGTGCCACAGATTGGTTCCGTTCTTACCTCCAGGACAGAACTCAAACTGTAAAAACTGATGACTCCATATCCCTTCCCCATTACCAATCCACACTGGCATCCCCCAAAGCTCAGTGCTTGGACCCATCCTCTTCTCCTTCTTTCTAAACAGCGTCCCCTCTGCATGTTCATCCGCATCCCTGCTATGTATGCTGATGATACTGTAATATTTGCCTCTGGCTTCTCCCTCACTGACCTGCTGAACCAAGCCCAACTTGACTTCAACAACATCCAACACTGGTTCCACTCTAATTGTATTTCTTTAAATGCAGTGAAGATGGTCTGTATGACTTTTAGGACCAGGCAAAAACTGTATAGTCTTTCAGCACTGCCCACCTTCCACTTTGGACGGTACCACCTTAAAGACGTCACTTCCTTCAAGTATCTTCGGTTGTGGCTAGACCGTCACCTAGACTTCTCTGTGCAAATGGGCTCTTTGCACAAAAAACTCCCCCCTAAACTTGGTGCTTTGTATAGGAACTGTAGTTGTATTCCTTTCCATTGATCAGAGAATGATCCTTCCTCTCTTCGACTGCGGTGACACTATCTATGGCAATGCTGCTAAGTCTACCCTGGCCAGACTGGACACCCTCTTCAACTCCTCCAAGTTTACCCTGGCTCACCCCCGACCTACCACTGCCACCTTTACACCCCTCTCTCTCTCACTTTCTCCCCCCCGACCCTTCTGTGGAAGCCAGATGACTGGCTCATGGCTCTGCCCTTATTGCTAAACACTGGCTGAGCTCCCTCCCATCTTACCTCTCTTCTCTAGACTGCTTCTAACTCTGTCTATTCCCTCTGTAGCTCCAGCCAACGCACTTGAGCTCTCCCTTTTAGAAGGTCCTCAGCTGATCAAGTTGCTTTCTCCTACCATGTTCCCAAAGTCTGGAATTCTCTACCACTCCACATCTGCTCTGCCACTACTTTTCCTTCTTTCACCAGGCTTCTTCATGCTTGCACTGCCCCCTCCTGCGTGGGCCCCTGACCTCTTCCTTTTTCTCTTCCTCCTCATTTTTTGACCTTACTGCCTCCTTTAACTCTTCCCCTACCTTCCCTCTGTTTCTTCTCCCTACTCTTCCTGTCCTCATCCTGTTACCTTGTCTTTCCCCATTCACCTCCTACTTTCTCCTCACCTCTGATTGTTCTCCACCATGGTGGGTTAGCCCTTCTGGCTACCATGCCCCCCTCCACCCGATTCTTGAAGGTTGCTGTATGTCTGATTATGCATTGACTTGTATATAACAATTTGTAATTTATCTGTACCTTTTCAGTGCACACCTTGATCTTTATTTATGGTATAATGCTGTGCTTGTGTTTTATGCTGCCCTGTATAATTTTTGCACTCCTAATGCACATGTAAAACTTTTGTACTGATTTACACGTGTCAGTTTTCCCTTCTACCCTCTCCCCCAGGACACTTCTGGAAACGAGCTCTTCTCAGTTCAGTATGTCTCTCCTGGTGAAACTTTTTTGAAATAAATAAAATTATTGATCTCTTTTAGCTTTCATAGGTATACCTCCCTATTGCCCTCAGACTGATCCTCCTTGTACACTTTTCATGTTACCCTTTGCTCTTACTGCTTCTCTAACTTCTCTTTTATACCAAATTGGATTTGTTTTGTGTTTTTTCCCTTCTGCTTCAGACAAGTTTTGGTGACCTCTGTAAGACTCACTTTGATGTTCCATTTTTTCTGTTCCTACCACTCCCCCAGTTTGTCATGAGGATCTCCCCCATGTCCTCCAAAACTGCTGTCCTAAAATTCAAGGACCATTGTCTTTGACTTGGGGTGCTGGGTTTCTAGGGCTATTAGTGTACCACACTGAGTAATGATCACTCTTCCCGGGGGCTCCTTTACTCTGGCCTCTCCTACTATGTCCTGGTTTGACAGTACCAAGTCAAGGATGAGTCCATCTCTGGTTAGTTCCATCACCCATTGTACAAGGAAGCCATAGTGCATTTAAGTTAAAAGATCCTGGCTTCTGGCACTCTGACCCCCACCCCAGCATTTCCCAGTCTGTTAGAATATCCTCCACCATGACTGTGTTTCCATAGTGGTTGCCCTTCTGATGTGGTCCTCTAGCACCCTATAGTCCTCCTCAGACTGGTTTGGTGATCTTTATACACCACCACCAGCACTCAGAGGTTCTTATCTACTTTATCTGTTAGCTGAACAAAACTTAATTCTATCCCCACTTCCCCAGAATGTTATCCCTCTATTGCTTTTATACAGTATAATTGTATAATGTAACCCCTTCTCCTGCCCCTTTTCTTGTCCCTTCATAATAGAGCACATATTGGGATAGCGAGGTCCCAGTTGGGATTTTTTGTCACCCACATTTCCAAGATGACAACTGTGTCTGGCTGGGCTTGCATCTCTGCTGTCTGTAGGTCCCCCATTTTATTTACAAGATGCCTGAAGTTCATGCAGACTGCTTTCTACTAGCTAGGTCTCTCTCTCCCCTCACTTGGCTGTCTTAGTCTCCCCTTCTTAAATGTCATGCTTCCCCCATGTCTGACCTACATTACAGTTGCTATCTTCACTTATTGAAGTGCCAGCAAAGTCCCTTAGTCTTTTAGACTGTGGATCTTAACCTTCCTCATCCCCATCCTGTGTAAAAGTTGCAGATTTCTCAATGTGTGTTGTGAAACCAAGAGAAATTAATCATGTCTCCTGTCCTTTTAGGTACCAGAAACCTTTGAAGATGTTGCTGTTGATTTTTCTGAAGAGGAATGGGAGATGTTAAGCAAACAGGAGAAGGACCTTCACAAGGAAGTGATGGTACAGAACTATGAAACCATGGTTTCAGTAGGTAAGGATCAACCTAGTCTCAGAGGAGGGATCGTTAGTCTGAGGAAGATCAGCTTTCTTTTAACAACTTCAAGTCTGATGGCATATTGGGTAAAGTGATGAAAACAGTGGCTTAGGGGCTCCATTATAACATTCCTATACCTTTTTGACAAATGCTGTATGTGAAGTACATTAACAAATAGAAACATAGACTATGCTGACAGGACCAGTTGGCCTACGCAGTCTGCCCAATTTTCCCTACCTATAATATCACTGTTCATACTCCTTGATCGTCAGTCCATTCACCCCACCTTCCCTTCCCATATGATTCTCTTATGCCTATCTCATGCATTCTCCAACCCCACCACTGTGTGCTTAGTCATCAGCCTTCATTTTGGGACACTATTATCAAAGTGGAGAACATTGCAGTAGATAAATATATAAAACTTGAAAGCAGAAGCAGGCCATTTTTTGTTTCTGTTCTGCCCTTATCATTATCTAACTGATGAGAAAGAGTCCCCTAGTCATCACTTGTCTTCTCTGTCTTCTTTTTATCCCTGTTCACCCCCCTTACTATATCCAAGTGTCGATCCCAATTATTCTTGATCCCTTTACTGACTGCAGGAGAGGGGAAGTGGGTTGGAGGACGGGTAGTACCCTACACTGACTGCAGGAGAAGGGAAGTGGGTTGGAGGAGAGGTGGCATTTTAGATCTTTAACTGCAGGGATGTCCATACTGGGAAGAGGAGCTATAATCCATGATATGGATGACTCAAATTGAGCACCTGTGTTAAGAGCGACTGGGAGAACAGCGAGGAGGAATGAGAGTGACTGGCAAACATGGCTCAGTACTGTATAGCAATTGAGAGCTAGCAAGAAAAGGATACAAGGGTTTGTTTGGGATTGCGGATCCAAGCTGGCCATCTGGCATGGAAGTTAAGACTACGGTCTGTGACAGTGGTGGTCTGAGGTTCTGAACTGGTGTGGGGTTTATTTTTATGTTGATTGTTGTATTGTTGGAATTTTTTGGGGGTGGGTTATTTATCCCTGACTTTGTTTACCCCCCACAGGTTGCTTCCCCCAACATTCTCCCCCTGCACTCTGCTACTCTGGGGGAAAGAGACAAACATGGCAGGAGGCTACTCCACCAATTAGCCTCCTCCCATTTTTGCCTCTTTCCCCAGTGTCCATCCCCTCTGAAGTTGGTTATTTAGAAATGAGGGTGCAAGGCCGGCCCATCGAGACAGCATTGGATTTCCACTTGCAGCACCAGTGACCTGGGTTAGGGAACTTGCCTGGGAGCTGGAGGACTGACCAGGCAGAGGAGGCTTGAGCATCCCAGGGACAGCTCATCTTCTCCAGGAAGGGAGGGGGTAGCGACTGCGTGCTTGACTGGCCCCAGGTGGAAGTCTGGGGCATAGAAAGCACCTTGGCAGACATAGGAGGAGGACGTCATGGACTTTGCCGCTATACGCCTTGATGTTAGAACACTCGTGACATCTGTAAGAAAGGAAGAAAAACACCTTCCAGCTTTGAGGAGTCTTAATGCCATGTATGGCCCCGATGTGCTCCCACCTGCCTTCCTGACTGCCCTGAGCCTGACAAGATGTTGAATTGTTCAGGGTGTAGGGGCCCCACCTCATCCCTGCCCTGGGGGAAATCATGGCAGGATGGGGGAATAGGTTGGTGCACGTAAGGCGGGTAGCAGGGGCAGGGGTGGACTCCATTGGCGCTCCTGAGGAAAATGGAACTAGTAGGGATGGGGGCAAGATGCACAGACATTACAAAAAAAAAAAGAATTGGGGGTGCGGGGGCTTTGCGCCCCCTCCCGCATAAATAGTAAATTTTGGTATCTCCCCTGTAAATTTTCTGTTGTGGCATTGCTTTTTTGGACCAGTGGCTGTAGTGCTGATCTCTGATTTTGTATTCATCGATTTGTGCTTACTCTTTGGCGAATCGAGATTAAATCTTAGCTCTTGTCACATGGCACCATTTTACTCTGTTGGTTTTATATTTTTTCTTGCATTTCTGCTCACAGTCCATCACCAACACAGGAGTGGAAGCGAGTCTGAGGACAAGCCACTGTTATGAACTTCCTTACAGGGGATAGCTGTGCCAGGAATTTGACACAGCATTTTCTTTTTTTTAAAGCTAGAATCTTTCCGCTGCACAGAACTGGGAACGTGGTCAGCACAGTGTACCTACATCCTATTGTTCTTTTCCTCATGTCAGAGACAAGTAGTCTCAGTTTGCAATGATCCATGGAGGTTGCAGGGCTAACTATTCTCTGCTGTGAATATTTTTGTTTGGTGTTTAAGTGTCTGGCGCTAACCAGCTGCTGCAGTTTCCACGGAGGTTGTAGAAGGGAGCCATGGACAGCAGCTATTAGACACACTGTGTCTTTTTCCACAGCAGCAGTAGCTGATTGTTTCCTGTAGCTCATCGCTGAGGGACTTATGGACCACGGTGGGCTCAAGGAGAGTGTAGGACATGGGTCTGAAGCACATCACCCAAGCAGTCCAACTTAACAACTCCTACTCTGTTTTGCAGGAGTGGGAAAGCCCCACAAGGGTACTCAAGGTTGAGACCAAGGAGGATGAGTGAGTCCTCCATAACGGAGCCCAAGGAGTATGGTGTAGAAGACCCCAATAGAAGAGGAAGCTTCTCCTGGTGGAGGACTCAGTTGTCCAGGGAGTGGAATTGGAGACAAGTAACAGGGGGAGAGGGAGGTCAAGTACCTTCCTGGAGGCACAGTACAAAGGATTGGAAAGTCAATCCAGAGGCTTGCAAGGGTGGTAGAAAGGGGGGAGGGACAAATGACCTGGCTGGGGAGAAGGTTGAGGTAGACAGAATACAGGAGGAGTTTAAGGTACTGGGGAGGGTCCTAAAGTGGGTAGCAAACTTTGTCTGACAGTTCTGCCAGTCCATGGCATGGGGAAGATTAGGTCGCTCTGCATCCAGAAGTTCACCTTGTAATTGAAGGAATGGTGTGGAGAGGAGGGAGTTGGCTTCATTGGGGAGTGGGGCCCCACTTAGGGGGATGTGGACCTGTATAATGGTGATGGCCTACATCCATCCGAGGAGTGGACCATAGTTCTCGGTGAAAAGTTTAAATGCTTCATCAGCAATCATTTAAACTAGCCGGGGGGGGGGTTGAAGAAAGCTAAGAATATTCCACCCCTCAGAAACACAATAACTACAGAGGAACATGAGAAGATGGAAGACATTTAGAGGGGTCAAGTCATCATAAGGACAAAGTAGGCCTGATCAGAAAAGAGAGGAACATATGGGAACAGAGCACGGGAACGGCAACACATCCTGGAAAGCCATGTGTACAAATGCCTGTAGTCTGAGTAACAAGTTAGGTGACCTCAAGGCTACCATGGCTTGGACACAATGGCCATTATTTTATTTATTTCAGTTTGGGATTAATACCTTTGACTCAATGACTCATTTTCAAAGGTTCCACGTCAGTGTTGAACAAACATTACAAAAATACAAGGTTTACAGAGAAAAAAAAAAAAGAGAAAAACATTGAAGCATATACAAAGGCAATAACAGTAAAATCTGAACTTATACTCATCAAATGGGTAAAATATCAACAGATAGACTGATTAGATAAGAGGGGGTTAGTGGGGTCAGCCGGAGGTGGCGGCGTCTGAACTGATTACATAAGAGGGGGTTGGGGGGTCAGCCGGAGATGGCATCATCTGAACACAGACCTGGTGTAATGAAAACCAGAACTGATAGGTGACTATACCGGGGTACAATCCTAGGTTGCACCAAAAGACAAGCAACTTGTTACGTAGTGTGCCTTCCTGGTGAAACATTTCGATAAATAAAACAATCTATTCAGGAGGGACAGGGTAGGCAGGAAGGGGTTAGTAGTGGCTCTTTACGGGAAGGAAAGCATATAGGCCACTGAAATTCAAGGGGAACAGGGCGGTGGGAGGAAGCTGTGGGTTACTCTTGAAAGGACCGAAGTGACATCCATCTGGACATGAGTAATATACAGACTACTAGCTCAGGAGGAGGAGGAGGAGGAGGAGGAGGTGGACAATGAGATGATGCTAGTAATCGAAACGATAGCAAAGAAGGGAGAGGTGTTGCTGGTCTGTGATTTGAATCTTCCAGATATATACTGGAATCTTCTTGTGGTGGCAACTGCTAGGAGCAAAAACATCTTAGTCTCAATACAGCGGGCACTCCTTATGCTGATCATAGAACCTACAGAGGAGAGGGCACTATTGGACCTGGTGTTCACAAATAGGGATAATGTGACAGAGGTCAAAGTGGGGGAACACCTTGGAAGCAGGGACTATCGAACTATGATTTAAAATAGCTGAGGGGGGGGGTAGAAACCAGCCAAACAAGGACAACATTCCTAGATTTCTGGAGGGTGAATTTTATAAGGACGGGGAAATGCCTAGGTTTGCATTTATAAAACACCTAGCTTCACCTGGGCTTTTTTCTTCTGGGGTTTGCTTGAAAGGACAGAGCAAGGAGCAACATTAAGGCTTCTTTTGGCTAAGCAGGGTTACCGTTGTGTTGTGTTGTGTTTTGTTTTGTACTATATGTATGTATTTATTTATTTATTTATCTATGACATTTTGATACCCGGATGAGCCCACTGAGACCAGCGGTCCCTTGTACGGGGTGACCCAGAATTAATAACGTACAGTTCCAACAGGAAGCTCATAACATTACAGAACTACATAGTACAGAAAGAATATATCAAGGACATCATACAGAGAAACACACTTAAAGCATAGGAAAATTAGTTACATTCGGCAGATACACATAAGCAGCAGCAGGATATGTGAGATTCATATGCTAACAGACCAGTCTTAGTTAAGCGTATAATATATCATACCAGTCTCCATCAGGGCTAAGCGTTTAACGGTAGCAGCTGCAAAGACAATGTTTCATGGGATAGACCTTTAGACCAGCCTTAAACCCTTCTAGGGAAGTGATTATGGTTACATTTTCTGGAAGGGAGTTCCAGTGGTGGGGGCAGAGTAAGCAACAAGCAGTAAGCAGTAAGCTTTTTCCTAGGTTAGTCCTTACCCTAGGGATCTCCGGAAGGCTGGTGTCTGATGAGTGGAGGGCACGCCTCATGAGTTTTGGGGCCAGTAGACCATGTAGATGGGGAAGGGAATAGATTTTGGTGAGTTTGGAAGTGAGGCATAGGAGAGGCTGAGTGAGCCTGTATTCCAGCTTAGGCCAGTTCAGATCAGAGAGTACCTAGCAGTGATGCCTCCTGGGAGGTGAGCTTGATGCATATCAACTGATTTTGTTGTATAGGACATTCAGTTTGAGTGCTTCAGCCTCCCTGAGGAATTGTAGTATGGGGGCTCTATAAACCAGGGAAGGGAGGAGGGTACTATTGGCAATGTTTCTCTTCAAGTCAGCAGTCAGTGAGTTTCCCAGTCTATGAAGTGGGTCCAACTTCTGATGTACAATCTTGGTGATGTGATTGAGGTGCGACTTAAAAGTCAGGTCTTGGTCCAGGTATACACCGAGGTACTGTACCTTGTCCACTACATCGATCTGAGTCCCCGTTGTCGTAAAAAGTGGCAGTAGATTTTTTCTGTCTACTCCCAACCGCCTTGGACCAAATAAGACTGCTTCATTTTTTTTGCTGTTTAGGACCAGCATGTTGTCAGCAAACCAAGTTTCAAGCGCATTCAGGCTAGGAGCAAGTTTTATCTTAATTGAGCAGGGGATCCACATCACTGCAGTAGATTACAGTGTCATCTGCATAGGAGAGCACTTTCAGATCACCACAGTAGTCACTGATGTCATTGACAAACAGTGAGTAAAATAGGGGACCAAGGATGGAGCCCTGGGGGACTTCATCCGTAACCCCAAGACAGCTGGAGAGTGCTCCTTTCCATTTAACTTTCTGTGATCTACCAACTAGGTAGCTGAAAAACCAGGACACGGAGTGTTTATCCGGACCTGACAGCTCCAGCCTGCCAAGGAGTAATCCGTGGTTGACCAAGTCAAAGGCCTTGGTTAGATCTTTGAAAATGGCACCTGTCAATATCCCCTTTGTCCATTGCACCCACTGTATCGCTCGTGAGTCTGATAAGTGCTGTGTCTGTCCCATAACACTTTCTGAAACCATGTTGTTGGTCAGAAATAAGATGATGTAGTTCGAGGTAGCCCTGCTGCTGGTTGAAGATCAGTCTCTCCTCAATCTTAGCTAAGGGACAGAGGATTGATGTGGGCCTTTAGTTCTCGATGTTGGCCTTTGCTTCACTTTTGTGTATGGGGACCACCACAGCCATCTTCCATTTGTGAGGGACAACCCCCTCCATAAGGGACCTGTTGATAAGCAACAATCTTACTTTGATTGGGAGCTCTTGCAGCAAGCTACAGTATAACCATTAGGACCAATGCCGCAGGCCTTAGGATCCACCAGAAAAATCTTAGCTAGCAGTACCCAGCAGGGACTGCCCCAGATGTCTGCTCCACCCTGATGTCGGTCACGGTACAAGGGGGGCAGACCACGGCTCCACCCCAGTTCTTTTCCCGCCACAACCCACTCACATTGGGAAAGTTTTGGCGCTTGCTTCTAGCAGTTCCAGCGAAAATAGAAGTTTTTCTTCGGATTCTACCTTTTTTTCACCCTTCTTTCGTTTTAAGTTTGCACCCAGCGTATGTCTTCTCCATCGTCGGTCTCCTCCTCTGGGCCAAAGAGCAACAAGTGTGAGTGTGGCCGTCAGATCCCCTCGAAGGATGGCCACGCAAAGTGTGTCTTCTGCCTGGGCCCAGACCACGACAATGCTGCATACAAGATTTGTAGAGGCTTCACCAACAGGATGCCCATTAGACGACTGAAGGCCCTTAAAGCCCACCTCTTAGAACAGCAGATGGATGTCCTGCACACCTCGAGGGATAAGGAAAACCACTGGGACAAGGCCCGTAAGAGGTCTCGGGACAAGGACCGTAGCCAGTCCCTTCATTGGTCCCCCCTCCCACTCTCCCCCCAAGAAAGCCTCTTCTTCCTCTGGTTTGGGGGATCATCAGAAGTGTCCTCGCAAGGAGGACCCCAAGAAGCCGAGCCTTCCCACCAAAAACCTGGCACCGTTCAAGGCGGGATCTTCAGGTGAGAAACCCAAACCCAAGGTGGCACCGCTGCGGGTGACCGTAAAGGCCTCTTTGGCACAAGCCTCAGCCCTGCTGAAGAAGGCCCCAGCTTTGGGCAAGCCACCGGTTACCAAGGATACCCCGGTGCCACCTCCTCTTATACCAGCGCTGGCCAAGGTACAGACACCAGTAGAGGTTCTTATGTTGGGAGACACTCCTGCGGAGGGGGGCACCAGTGAAAGTTCCACTGCTGACCCCCGGGTCTTCTGACCCGTGGTCTCCTCTGGGGACTCCCCCATTCATGCCTTGCTAGAGCCTCCAGCTTAACTGCTTCCCTTGTTAGGGCTACATTCAAAAAGGCTACATTCAAAAAGGAGGAGCTGCAAGAGCTCTTCTCCTTCTGGTGGAGCCAGGTGAAAAAGAATGACACTCCACCGAAGCCAGACCCAACACTGGTTCCCGATCAGCCAGACAACTGTGAGCCCGAGGGCCTCCCTGCTCCTTCGCTGAAGAAAACCCCTGAGCGACCGCTTCTTCAGCCTCCTTCAAAGGCTCGTTCCCGGTCCCGATCTGAGGACTGCAGTCGGCACCTTTCTAAAGCGGACAGCCGTCGACTGTCCCAGTCTCTGCCCAGGAGCAGATCCCACTGCTGCCACAGATCTTCCCACCAGGCGGGCTCGCTCCCGTTCCCGACGCTGGTTTCCAGACAGGCATTGGTCTTCACCCCATCGTCGGTCCCGTAGCCGACATCGGTTGGATAGCCACCGACGTTCAAGCAGGGGGAGGTCTAGATGCAGCTTAGAATCTTCACGGCGTAGTAGTATGTTGTCCTCTTCATCCTCATCCCTTTCAGAGCTAGGGGGTTCCCCTGGGGAGAAGGACCAACCCCGCTCACCTCCTGACGATCCAACTTTTATGGATGTCATGAGGCATATCCAGTCCTCTAACGAATGGGAGACAGAGGACCTGGATCTGGAATGCCGATGACTGCCCTGTTACCTGAGGCAAAAGGAGCCTAAGCCTCTGGTGGTGTCTCCTTTGGTGGACACCTTCCAAAACCTAACCAGGATAACTTGGAAGCATCCAGCATCAGTCCAGGCCATTCCCAAAAAGTTGGACAGGCTGTACAGGGCCCTGAGGGATGAGTCTTTCCTTGAAGAACACTCTCAGGTGGACTCCACGGTCATCACGGCTGCCCATGACAAGTCCAAGCAGCCCAAATACCTCAGCTCCCAGCCTCCCGACCCGGAATCCCGTTATTTGGACCAGGTGTGCAAGAAAGTATATTCTGCCTCCACCTGCTCCATCAGATCCCTGAACTTCCTCATGCATATGGTCCAGTCCCAGAATGCGCTGTGGGAAAGGGGACAGGAGCTAGCCAATGCCTTGCCAGACTCCACACAGAAGACGGAGCTTCTGGATATATTGAAATCGGGCATGTCCTTCGTGCCTCATACGATACTGCAAATATGGTAGCCAGAATGACAGCTTCAGGTGTCTGTCTCCAGTGCCATGCCTGGTTGAGAGTTTCAGGTTTTCACCAAGATCTGCAGTCTGGAATCCGGGACCTCCCATTCCAGGGTTCCGGCCTTTTTGGGCAAGAGATGGAAGCTCTTATCTCCCGTCTTCAGGAGTTGGGCAAATTGATGTGGTCCATCCGACAAATGTGCAGAGGGGACCAGAAGCACACTAGATGCCGGCCCTTTCATAAGCCCTCAGGCCAGTAAGCTTGTGGCAGTCAACAGGGTCAGAGAGGTGGCTTCAACAGGAAAGAAACATCAACATAGAAACATAGAATTTGACGGCAGATAAGGACCACTTGTCCCACCCAGTCTGCCCATTTCCCTACCTAATGGATAAGCTGCAGATCCTAGTTAACCCACAGCCTACTTCATCCTACCCCAACCCCCTAGAATTGCCTTATGACTGTCTCATGTATTCTTGAATTCCACCACTATTTATGACTCCACAACCTACGCCGGAATGCTGTTCCATGCATCTACAACCCTCTCCATGAAAAAATATTTCCTCACATTACCTCTGAGCCACCCCCCCCTCTATTTTCAGATTGTGCCCCTTGTTCTTACACACCTCTTTTTCTGAAAGATGCTACCCTCTAGGACTTTGTTGATTCCCTTGAGGTACTTGAAAGTTTCTATCATGTCCCCCCTCTCCCTTCTTTCCTCGAGGGTATACATATTAAGCTCCTTAAGTCTCTCTTCATATGTCTTCTGGTGCAGATCCTGCACCATTTTAGTTGCCCTCCTCTGGACTACCACCATCCTATCAATGTCTTTGCAGAGATTAGGTCTCCAGAACTGCACACAATACTCCAGATGGGGTCTCACCAGCTGTCTGTACAGAGGGATAACAACTTCCTGTTTTCTACTGGTGGTGCCTCTCCCTATGCATCCCAGTATCCCCCCAACCCTCCTTACTGCCCTCTCATATTGTTTGCCCACCTTTAGGTCATCTGATATGACTACCCCCAGGTCCCTTTCCATTTTTGTTGTTGTTAGTATCTCACCCCCCATTGTGTACTCTTCACCTGGGTTTTTGTTTCCCAGATGCATTACTTTACACTTCTTAGCATTGAATCTAAGCTGCCATACATTTGACCATTCTTCCAACCTTGCCAAGTCCCTTCTCATCCTTTCCACCCCACCTTGTGTATCAACCCTGTTGCAGATCTTTGTGTCATCTGCAAAGAGACATATGTTTCCTTCCAGTCCCTCTGCAATGTCACATCAAGACAATAAAGAGGACTGGTCCTAGTCCTGAACCCTGCAGTACCCCACTAGAAACCCCCTCTCTTCAGAGTGGACTCCGTTTTCTATTACCCTCTGTGTCCTCTTCTCCAGCCAATTCTTTACCCAGGCTACCATCTTGTGACCCACGCCAAGGCTGGCTAACTTGTATATTAATCTTTTGTGTGGGACTGTGTCAAATACCTTACGTCTTTTACTACCTCTGTATGTATGTTGACCCTCATCCTTTGATGTGGAACCTTTGTAAACGAGCAGTTTCTGCTCAAAGGTATTTGTAATCCGAGAATTTAATAAATAAAAAAAAAAAAAAAAAAGTCTAGGTAGGCCATGTCCACAGCCCCTCCCTGATCTACTACTTTGGTCATCCAGTCAAAGAAATCTATTAGATTCATCTGACATGAGCTTCCCGCTGTGAATCCATGCTGCCTTGGGTCCTGTGCCCCTCTGGCCTCTAGGTACTCAACGGTACTTTTCTTTAGAAATGATTCCATCATTTTCCCTATCACTGAGGTTAAACTAACAGGTCTGTAGTTTTCTGTTTCTGCCCGGCTCCCACTTTTGTGAAGTGGAATTAAAATCTACCCTCCTACAGTCTTCAGGTACCACTCCATCCTCCCATGATTTGTTAAAGATGGTAGTCAGTGGTGTCACTAGTTCTACCTTTAGTTCTTTTAGAATTCTGGGATGAATCCCATCAGGCCCAATTGCTCTGTCCACCTTCAGTTTTAAGGGTTCTTTTAGAACTCTTTCTTCTGTGAATGGGTTGGTATCAACCCCCATATCCAGAGTGTTTCTATTCTTTGGTTTAGGTACCTCCCCCTCTTCATTTGTGAATACTGAGCAAAAATATTTATTTTGTATCTCTGCCTTTTCACAGTCACCCTCTGACCACCCCTCCCCTTTATTAAGCCTCACTATCCCTCCCTTGGTCTTCCTTCTCTCTCTCTCTGATGTACCTGTAAAAGGTTTTATCCCCCTTCTTAACCAAGTTGGATATCTTTTCCTCAGTTTGGGCCTTTGCTGTTCTGACTGCCTTCCCTGCTTCCTTTTGCGTTAACTGTTACAGTTCTCTGTCCTGCTCCTTCTGCGATCCCTTGTACTTCCTGAATGCTTTCTTTTTCTCCCTAACCTTCCCAGCCACCTCCTTTGAGAACCATAGTGGTTTCCTACATCATTTTGTTTTGTTTATTTGCTTCACACAAAGGCTTGTTGCCTCTGTGATGGCAGTTTTGATTATTCCCCATTGTTCTTCCACCCCTCCTTCCTGCTCATTTGCTCGTGCATTCCTTAGGCACTCACCCATTTTGGCAAAGTTAGCCCTCCTAAAGTCCAGTACCTTTGCCTTTGTATGACTTGACTCTACTGATGTGTTTATTGTGAACCATACTGTTCGATGGTCGCTAGTTCCTAGATGGCTCTAAATCTGTGATCCTCTTTCCATCTTCATTTGAGAGTACCAGCTCTAAGATTGCTCCCTCTCGAGTGGGCTCCAGTACTAGTTGTCTAAGGCATGGCCCCTGTAGGGCATCTAGAATGACCCCACTCTTGGAAGTGGCAGCTGCAAATGCACTCCTGTTCACATCTGGCATATTCAGATCCCCCATCAACAATATCTCCCCTTTTTCTGCCATTCTAAGGATACCTTCTATCATTTCCTAGTCCATGTCCTCCCCTGAGATGGGGGTCTGTATACAACTCCTGTGTGGATTGTGGTGCCATTGCCTGTCTCCAGATTGACCCACAGTGCTTCCTCTCCTCCCCATTTACCCTTTTGTTCTGTTGCTTTTATTCCTTCTCTTATGTAAAGAGCTACTCCTCCTCCACTTCCCCCCCTCTCTCCTGTAGATAGTGTATCCTGGTATGTTTACATCCCAGTCATGGTTCTATGTGTACCATGTTTCTGTGACTGCCACAATATCCAGATGTTCCTCTTCCACCAAGGTCACTAGTTCAGGAAGCTTGTTACCCAGACTACAGGCTTTGGTACTCATTACTCTCCATTGTTTGATGGCTTTTCTTCTTGTAGCACCATCCCTGTCCTCATGGACTTTGCTTTCTCCATTTACCCCAGTCCTGCTCCCTACTGACCTTTCTACCTTGGTCTTTACCTCATTTAGTACCCTGTTGTGTAGGGGAAGCTGGGAATTCCCTGCTGCTTATCAGTGCCTTCCCCCTTGGCTAGTTTAAAAGCTTGTCAATGAAGCATTTAAACCAATTGCCCAGAAGACTTGTTCTCTTCCTGGACAGATGCAGTCCATCCTGCCAGTATAGGATGGTATCCTTCCAGGTGGATCCCCAGTCCCCAGTGAAGCCAAACCCCTGTGCTCCATACCATTTTTTCAACCATTCATTGAATGATGTGCTGCAGAGTACCCCCGCCTCACCCATGCCATAGACAGACAGCACCTCTGAGAAGGATACAGTGTGTGCTACTTGCCTTAGGCCCCTCCCCAACTCCATAAACTCCTCCTGCATGCTCTAATCTCATGTTGAGCCAAGTCATTCATCCCTAGGTGGACAATGACGTCCAGCTCCGTCTCCCATGCCACTGTTCTCATGATCCTGAGGATGCGCTTCCTGTCCCTCCAAGCCATGACGCCAGGCAGGCACCTTACTTCAGTTTTCCCTGCTCCCCCCAGTTCTAGCCCCCTAATAATTGAGTCCCCCACCAGGAGCTGCTTCCTTTCCCCGTGGTGTCCTCTGCCTTCTTCCTGTGGGCCACCCTTACGACAGTTGTCTGCAGCCTCCTTAGTCTCCTCTGCGGGTGCATCCATGGGGGCTATACTCCACCAGAAATGTGTATGGATTGTGGAGTGGTACAACTGACTGGGTGTGCATCTGTTCCACCACCCTCACCCTCCCTGAGCCCACTGTGGTCCAGCCACTGCACTTTCTTGGCAATCTCTGAGGCAGTGGTGGTAGCCCTGGTGCGCCCTGGGTGGGTAGGTTCCCCTACTACTGTCCAGTGTGGCCTGAAAATGAGCAATCTGCTCCCTCAGAGCAGAGAGTTGTCTGCAGATAGGGCAACATCTCAGCCTCCAGAAAGACTCCCGGGAGACTGCTGCCCCTCAGCCAGTGCATTGCACTACTCCCTATATGTCTGTCTACCTTCCTGTGTATCTTGTGTAAGTTTGTTTTGTTTGTTTTTTGTTGTTTTTTTTCTGTTATTGTATTGTTCACTCTCTCTCTATATATATATGTACAGTTGTCTCTCATTATAGCAGCATGAGTGGGGGACAGCGTTACCATAGTTAACTATAGCGGTATTCATTACAAATGAAAAATAAGACAAAACATACAGTAATAAATTTTAAATGATTTTAAGTACGTTTTTCGGTAATACTGTATGAAAATGTATTACAAGCAACATAAAGAGCTGTAGTATACATTTTTAATTTATTTAAAATAGCAGTCCATTTTTTCTGGGTTAGACCGCTGTTAAGCACATCTTTGTTACACAGCAATAAGAGCTAGCAGCTGTAAGGAGGACACAATGGACTGCTGCTCCAAATATCGTAACCCTGTCTCCAGTCTTGCTACTCCCTCAGCTGAGCTGACTTTGATTTCTTCCGTGCCTGTCGCCCCTTCAAGTGAATCTTCACTGTCTGATAGAGTGCGGTGTCCAGATTTCATTTCAGCCACAATGTCTTCATCTGTTAGCGCACCCGACACAGCCACAGTGTCATCCTGAGCAAACCACTGCTGAAGGTGATTGTGGGCGTCAGGACCAGTTCCTTCAATAAGCCTCAATCGTGCAGCAATGGTGTTATCCTCTCTGTCAATTTCATCATGTTGAGTGGACACAGCAGGGGTAACAGTGGTATTGTCCTCGAATATTGGCCCAAGGCCATCGCGCCAGCAATTGGTCACTTTCTCTGCTGTAATTGAGTCCCATGCAGTACCGGCAACATACATCATATCCTTAATGTTGTATGCTTTTAGAAATTTTATCAGCTCTGTCCCGTTGTCTTGTGAAATAATCTTCCTTAACAGCTGCTTCCAGTAAAGTTTTTTCAGATTAGCTATTACACCGTTTATGAACTGACAGTTTGTCAATTTCAAAACAAGCAGACAAAGTGAATGTATTATAGTGGGAGCCATAAATTACATTCGTTTTAAGCGGGATTCGTTATGACAAGATTCGCTACAACGAGGGACAACTGTATATATAGTATATAGATAGATAATGTGTACACTTATATTGTCAATGCAGTGTGTTGGAAAATATAGAATAGTAGTATGCACCTTGCCCTCCTGAGGAAATGTTGTCAGAACCCCTGTATAAAGGATATGGTACCGGGTGGGTGGGGGGAAGAGGGATATGGGCCCAAACTGTGCCTTCTTGAAACAATCTGCTAAAAGCTCTGACCCACCACCAGGATGAGTGTTGACCTTCCTGTCAGCAAGACAACCTGCACAACAATTTAACAAAGAAAATACCCTGCTAAACAAACCTAGAAAAATCAAGCAGCTGAGTCCAACACAAGTAAATCTTCCCAGCCCCAATACAGCCTGTTGATTTGTGCTGTGAAAGCAGTCAGTCTCCAAAAAAAGCTGTGCACAATGAAAGAAACAGTAAACAGTATTTCAATCTGTCTGTATTTAGACTACCACTCTCCAAAGCAGTATTGCAAGCCCCTTCACTGAAAAGATCAATAACAATTGTAAAATGTAAAGTAAGGTACACCTCCCTCTGCTGTGAGCAAGACTGTCATTCCTGCTAATTCTAAGTTCAATATTTCACCTTTCCAACTTTCAGTTAGAGGTAGCTTCCAACTGAAGAATATTAGCTTTTCTGATGAATCTGCTACAAACCACTTGCTTATAGCAATCTGATCAGGTCTGTAAGACTCTTCTAAAAGTTATTGGTTGATAAGGAGCTGTGATGTAAGCACTCTCTGACAGAGCGTGGTCTGGCCTTTGAAGGCAAACAGAGGGAAAAAAAAAACAGTTTCTACCCCCTGAGACAATGTCTGGGTCAAATACACAACCCTCTAATCTGCACTCACTACAGGATTTATGTCAAATCCTTAGCCCAGTGAATAACTCATAGTATCACAAACAGTGTAATACAAAAGTCACCAAACAAGAATCCCAATCAAGTTAGCTGTGCACAATGAAAGAAACAGTAAACAGTATTTCAATCCCTGTGTGTTTAAACTACTAATATCCAAAGCAGTATTGCAAGCCCCTTCACTGAAGCGAACAATGACAATTGTAAAATATAAAATAAGGTACTCCTCCCTCTGCTGTGAGCAAGACTGTCTTTCCTGCAGATTTTCTAAGTTAAGTATTTCACCTTTCCAACTTTCAGTTAGAGGTAGCTCCACCTGAAGAAAACTGTATGCCAGCACTCTGGAGGTGCTCCTTTTCGAGGCCCAAAGACCTCCCAAGCCTCTCTGCCCACTCCTGGCTCTGCCCAATGACTCCCCACTGACCCCTCTCCTGTTGCTAGCTTTGTTTGTAGAGCAGAAAGCAGCTAACTAAAAGAAGCTACAATTTTCTTACTAATTTAACAGTTGTGTAACAAGCTCCCGAACTAGTGGCCTTGATGGAAGAGGGTTGCCTAGATATTGTGGCAATCACAGAAACATGGTATACAGAGAACCATGACTGGGATGTCAACATACCAGATACACAATCTACAGGAGGGACAAAGAGGGTAAAAGAGGAAGAGGAGTAGCTCTCTGTGTAAAGGAAGGGATCAAAGCAACAGAACTAGAGAGTAAACAGGGAGCAGATGAGGCACTCTGGGTACCCTGGAGACAGGAAATGGCACCACAGTCTGCATGGGGGTTGTATACAGACCTCCATCTCAGGAGGAGGTAATGGACTAGGAAATGATAGGAGGCATCCTTAGAATGGCAGATAAAGGGGAGATATTGTTGATGGGGGACCTGAATATGCCAGATGTTAACTGGAGCACCTTTGCTGCAGGCACATTCAAGAGCAGGGTCATTATTGATGCCCAAGGGGCATGCCTCAGACAGCTAGTATTGGAACCCACTCAGGAGGGAGCAATCTTAGGTCTGGTACTCTAAAATGGGGACCAAGAAAGAATCTTAAATTTAGAAGTGGGTAGCCATCTGGGAACAAGCGACCACCAAATATTGTGGTTCATGATAAACAAAGCCATACAATCAAGCCATACAAAAGCAAGAGTGTTGGACTTTAGGAGGGCTGACTTTGTGAAAATGAGAGAGTGCCTCAGAAAAACACTAGTAAACAGGCAAGAAGGAGGGGTGGAGGAATAATGGGGAGTGATCAAAACAGCAAGCACAGAGGCAACAAGCCTTTGTGTAAAGCAAATCAACAAAATGCATTGAAGGGAAAAAAATACTATGGTTCTCAAAAGAAGTGTCAGGGAAGGTTAAGGAGAAAAGGATAGCATTCTGGAAATATAAGGAAACACAGAAGGAGCAGGACAGAGAACTTTATCAGTTAAAGCAGAAAGAGGCTGGGAAGGCAGAAAATAGCAAAGGCCCAAACCAAGGAAAGGATAGCCAACTCTGTTAAGAAGGGGGATAAGACATTTTATAGGTACGTTAGGGAGCGAAGAAAGACCAAAGGAGGGATACTGAAGCTTAATAAAGGGGAGGGAATCTGGGTAGAGGGTGACAGTGAAAAATCAGGTATACTGAATGAATATTTCTGCTCAGTATTCACAAAAGAAGAGGAGGAGGAGGTACTGAAACCAAACAAGAGAAACACTCTGAAGACGGGAGTCGATACGAGTCCATTTACAGAAGAAAGGGTTCTGAAAGAAGTAATAAAATTGAAGGTGGACAAAGCTATGGGGCCTGATGGGATTCATCCCAGAATTCTGAAAGAGCTAAGGGTAGAACTAGTGACACCACTGACTACCCTCTTTAGTAAATCTTGTGAGGATGGGGTGATACCCGAGGACTGGAGGAGGGAGGATGTGATTCCTCTTCACAAAAGTGGGAGCAGGACAGAGGCAGAAAACTACAGACCTGTTAGTTTGACCTCAGTGATAGGGAAAATGATGGAATCACTTCTGAAGGAAAGAATTGTTGAGTACCTAGAGGTCAGAGGGGCATAGGACCCAAGGCACATGGATTCACAGCGGGAAGGTCATTTCAGATGAATCTAATAGATTTCTTTGACTAGGCAACCAAGGTAGTGGATCAGGGAGGGGCAGTGGACATGGTGTACCTGGACTTTAGCAGGGCACTTGACACAGTGTCACACAAAAGATTAATATACAAGTTGGCCAGTCTTGGAGTGGGTCCCAGGATGGTAGCCTGGGTAAAAAATCAGCTGGAGAACAGGCCACAGAGGGTAATAGTAAACTGAGTCCACTCTGAAGAAAGGGGGGTTACTAGTGGGTACCACAGTGTTCAGTACTAGATCGGTCCTCTTCAGTGTCTTGATAAGGACACTGTAGAGGTCTGAAGAAAACGTATGGCTGTTTACAGATGACACAAAGATCTGCAGCAGGGTCAGTACACAAGGTGGGGTGAAAAGGATGAGAAGGGACTTGGCAAGATTGGAGGAACAGTCACAGTGGCAGCTTGGATTCAGTGTTAAGAAGGCAAAGTAATGCACCTGGGAAACAAAAACCCAGGGGAAGAGTACACAATGGGGGGGTGAGATACTAACAAAAACAAAACTGGAACGGGACCTGGGGTAGTCATTTCAGATGACCTAAAGGTGGGCAAGCAATGAGAGAGGGCAGTAAGGAGGGCTGGGGAGATACTGGGGTACATAGGGAGAGGCATCACCAGTAGAAAACAGGAAGTTGTTATCCCTCTGTACAGACAGCTGGTGAGACCCCCATATGGAGTACTTTATGCAGTTCTGGAGACACAATCTCCACAAGGCAGTCCAGAGGAGGGCAACTAAAATGGTGCAGGGTCTGCACCAGAAGACATATGGAGAGAGACTTAAGGAGCTTAATATGTATACCCTTGAGGAAAGGAGGGAAAGGGGGACATTATAGAACTGTTCAAGTACCTGAAGGGAATCGGCTAGCCAAGAGGGTAACATCTTTCAGAAATAGAGGTGTGCAAGAACAAGGGGCACAATTTGAAGATAGAAGGGGACAGCTCAGAGTGTGATGAGATTTTTCATGCAGAGAGTTGTGTATGCATGGAACAGCCTTCCTGAGGAGGTTGTGGCATCAAAAACAGTGGGCAATTCAAGAATGGATGGGACAGACATAAGGCAATTCTAGGGGGTGGGGTAGGAGGAAGTAGGCTGTTGATTAACTAGGATCTGCAGCTTATCCATTAGGTAAGGAAATGGGCAGACTGGGTGGGCCAAGCGGTCCTTATCTGCCATTAAATTCCGTGTTTCTATGTTTGCACAGCTCTAGTACGGAGAGAACATGGGTTGCAGGAATATGAAGGTATTGAGAGAACAGGGGTGCAGGAATATGTAAATATGGAGAGAGTGGGGTGCAGGAATAGTAAACATGGAGAGAACAGGGAGACAGGAATATGTACGTATGGAGAGAACAGGCTTAGGAACAAATAAGTATGCACTGAATAGGGAGTGCAGGAATATGTATGTATGGAGAAAATAGGGATCAGGAATATGTAAAAGAGAACATGGAGTGCAGGTATAAGTAGGTAGGGTGAGAACATGAGTGCAGTAATATGTAAGTATGGAGAGAACACGGCGTGCAGGAATATGTAGGTATGGAGAGAAGGGGAGTGCAGGAATACTTAAGTATGGAAAGAACAGGGTGTGCAGGAATATGTAAGTATGGATAGAGCAGGGTTGCAGGAATATGTAAGTATGAGAGAACGGCATGCAGGAATATGTTAGTATGGGGAGAACATGGAGTGCATGAATAAGTATGGAGAGAACACAGTGTTCAGGACTATGTAAGTATGGATAAAACACGGTGGAAAAATGTGTAAGTATGGAGAGAAAGGGGGGTGCAGCAATACGCAAGTATGGAAAGAACAGGGTGTGTAGGACTATGTAAGTATGGAGAGAACATGAGGTGCAGGAATATGCAAGTATGTTGAGGGCAAGAGTGCAGGAATATGTAAATTTGTAGAACGGGGTACAGATTTATGTATGTATTGGAGACAGCATTTGCTGCAGGAATATGTAACTATGGAGAGAACAGCTAGTGTAGGAATATGTGGGACAGAGAGAACAGGTGGTGTAGGAATATGCAAGTATGGAGTGAAGAGGGAGTGCAAGATCATGTAACTATGGCAAAACAGGAGGTCTAGGAATGCATAAGTAAGGAGAGAACAGGTCATGCAGTTATATGTAGGTATGGAGAGAACATGTCATGCAGGAATAAATAAGTACGTTGGGAATAAGAATGCAAGAGTATAAGTAAGAGTAGAACAGGGGTGCTGGAATAAGTAAGTATTTAGAGAACATGATGTAATATGGAGAGAACAGGGGTGCAGGAATATGTAAGTATGGAGAGTACATTGGTTGCATGAATACGTATGTATGTCTGGAGAGAACAGTTGGTGAATGAATATGTAACTTTGGTGATAACGGGTGCCGAGTATGGGGAGAACAGTGGGTGCAACAATATGTAAGTACAGCAAGAACAGGGGTGTAGCAATATCTTAATATGGAGAGAACCTATGTGCAGGAATATGTAAGTATTGAGAGAACAAGGGATGTAGGAATACATAAGTATGGAGAGAACATGTGTACAGGAATACAGATGGATGGTGAGATCATGGGTTGAGGAATAAATAAGTTGGGAAATTTATAATTTTTCCTCAGAGAATTACAATCTTTACCCATAACTTTGTGATAGAATCCTGTTGTGGTCATCCCTTGGTTTTCAATAATGAGTAGCAACAAGCAGATATGCTTGAGAGGGTTTTTTGTATAACATGGGCACTGCTTTATTCTGGGACCCCTTTAGTCAGGACCCCATAACATGGCACTGCATTAAAATAGAACATATCCCTGCTGCATAACATCATTGGGGTACATTAACTGAGAACACAACCTTTCAGGGTCAAAATGTCAATCAATCAATCAGTCAATCAATCTTTATTTTTGTAGCGCCTTTCAAAACCAAGGCGCTGTACAAATTATAAAATACAATATAAAAACAGAGAATATAATAACTTTTTTAAAATTAATTCAGTAAATCCGGGAAGGCCAAAGAGAATAAATATGCTTTCAGCATAGATTTAGAATTGCTGATAGTCAGGCATCCTCTTAACCGACAAGGTAGAGAATTCCACAGGCATGGGCTGCAGATGTTTTAAGACAAACCCTGGGAAACTCTAGCAATCCCTCATCGGCGGATGAGAGTGGGCGATTGGGGTAGTAGGGAGTCAGGAGATCTTTAAGGTAGTTAGGTTCCTGTTCATGTAGGGCTTTGAAGGTAAGCACGCCTACTTTATAGATGATCCACCACTGAACTGGCAGTCAGTGCAGTTCTCACAGGACAGGCATACTGTGACTGGACCTGGAGGTACCAGTCGGCAGCCTGGCCACAGCATTCTGCACCTGCTGCAAGCGGCGGATATCAACCCCAGACAGCTCTAGGTAGAGGGCATTGCAGTAGTCAAGACTGATAGTAATGAAAGCATGGACCAATGTTGGAAGGTCGCCTGGGGGAATCAGGTATTTCACCCGTGCAATATTCCTCAGATGGTAAAATGAGGATTTGATCACAGCTGACACCTGAGTCTTCAAGGTCAGGTCATCATCAAAAACAACGCCCAGGTTACACACCCGATCTGAGGTAATGAGCTGGACACCATCAAGCCAAAGGCCTGACGTGTGCCCAGCACCAAAATCTGCCACCGGGTGACCCAGATCCACAACTAATACCTCAGTCTTCTCCAGATTCAGTCTCAACCAACTCAGGCTCATCTAGTCTTTGATCTCAGAGAGGCAGCTGTTTAGCATGGAGATCACATCAAGGACGTATACAGCTGAGTATCATCTGCATAACAGTGAAAATTTAAGTCGTATCACCTGATGATGTCTCCTAAAGGCAGCATATACACTGCGAACAACGTAGGTGCCTATATGGAGCCCTGCAGCACCCTGCAGGACAGGGGGAGGGCGTCAGAGGAGTAAATTCCAGTGACCACCCTCTGAGACCTGCCTACAAAGTAAGATCAAAACCATTTGAGGACTGTACCCGACAGTCCACAAATGAACCTCAGGGTTTCCAAAAGCACTTCATGGTCCACAGCGTCAAAAGCTGCTGAGAGATCGAGAAGGACCAAGATGATACGAGCCTTTCAATCTCTCGCCATTAGGAGGTCATTTAATACCCAAACAAGGGCAGTCTCCATGCTATGCCTCTTTCTGAAACCAGACTGGAGAGCTTCATAGACATTGTGAGTTACCAAGTGATTGTCCAGTTGCAATGTAACCACCTTCTCAATAACCTTTCCCATAAAGGGAAGGCTAGAGACAAGTCTGTAGTTAGCCGGATCGACGGGATCCAAGAAGGGTTTTTTAAGGAGTGGTAGAATGACTGCTTCCTTTAAGGGATCCAGAAAGATTCCCCTTTCCAAGGATCTCCATACAATTTCAGCTAGGATCGGGCAGATAATATCTACTCATCCCACCAAAAGGGAGGTAGGGCCCGGATCCAAACTATAACAAGTTGGGTGCAAAGTCTGGACAATCTTCACAGTGTCCATGAATTCTGGTCAGCTGAAATCTGTCTAGACAGACTGGGTGCTCACCACCTCCCATCGACCTCCACAACCCCTTATAAAGAGAGCCGGGCAGATTCCAGACCTGATGCTGGCAACCTTATCTGTGAAAAACTGAGCTAGCTCATCCCACTTAATTTGTGAAAAAGCTCTTCCTGACTAGAGACACACTGGATTGCACAATCTGTCAACAGTACGAAAGAGTTGAGCTGGTCGGTTCTGCACAGCAGAAATCTTCCTGGACAGGAACTCTGCCTTCTTACGGGTGATTTCTGATTGACAGCCCTTATTATGTTCATCAATCTAAGCCTGTCAGCATCCAGGCTGGACTTCTGCCATGCTCTCTCCCAGCCTTTGACCAGTCCGCCTCAACTCCTTCAAGGGCCCATCATACCAAGGGGACCTTGGACGAAGAGTGAGTAGTCGAACACAAACAGGAGCAGTCAAGTCCACAGCATCTCCCACTGTCTTATTATAGGTTAGTACGAGGTCCCTTGGACTTGTGTTTTCACCCAGCAGTCCCGATAGGTCCAGCACCACCGATAGACCATCTGGGTAATTCCCCTCAAAGGCTATCTCCAAAGGGGTAGGTCCATTTTGGGACCCCAAAACTGAACTCTGTGGTGTGATGGTCAGACCAAATTACTGGTTCCACCCCCCAAATCAGTGATCTCCATCCCCAGGAGGAACAGCAGATCCAGTGAGTGACCTCCTGTATGGGTAGAGGAGGTAACTACCTGTGTAAGGCCCAGCATTGTTATTAGCTGGAGGAGATTTTGACCAAACTGTGAGAGTTCCTCGTTGACCCAGGCATTATAGTCCCCAGAATTATTCATCTGGGGGACTCCAGCACCATGTCGATGACAAAGTGTGCAGTCTCCTGCAGGAATAAACCCCCAGCACCTGGTGGATGGTAGATGAGGAGTATCCTACAGCCTACACCCTCACCCATGACACACTCAAAAGATCTGGTGGTCCCCACTGGGACATCTACAAGGCCCAGTTCGGTCTTAAAAAAGATGGCTACACCCCCACCCCTACGATCCAACCTCGGGCAGTGAATCACCGAGAACCCAGCTGGAACTACAGAGGCCAATATTGGGCCTGCATTTTCATCCAGCCAGGTCTCGGTGATGTATGCCAGGGCCACCGTTTCAACAAGATCAGCTATAATGGTTGTCTTGTTTTGTTTTTGATGGACCTGGCATTACATAACACCGCCTGAGCTGGATGAGATGCTGGGAAAGACCTCAACTCCTGTCCAGCATTAGTTTCTGGGCCCTTGGGTATGAGAACTAGACAGGGATTACCCCTGTCCTAACACCGTTTCACCCCAGGACATTACCTGGTCCCCACCACCCCAATACACCCCCTCTTTCCATTTCCCCACCAGGCCCAACCCCGCTTCCTATGCCTCCTAGCAATCCTGAGGGATTGACAATGTTTGTACGTCTCTGTTGGTAAAAAGTAGCAATCACAGGGGTGCAGCTCCCTGACCCTGGTGGGGGAATACTGCCTGACCATCCTTGGACCCTCCCTACACATTCTTAAAACACAGTCTATCTACACACACCCGAAAGCATAAAACAAACCTCACCCACAACTCTCACTTGTGGGAGCTATAACACAAATAATACAGATTAAACAGTCTAACACCAACAATTAAATTAAACCCCTTATATAAAACTGTCCCAATCTCTCTCATGGGGGAAGTAAATAAAACAAAATACCCACACCAAGTAAACTATAACAATAATAAAATACCCAACCCCATGACAATAATCAATAAACAAATCAGATCAAATAAAATCCACTTTTTAAACTACTTGGTGTTCCAGTCCAGAACACAGAGTCTCAAATGGAAAAGTCAGTCTCAGTGAATGATGCAGAACCAGGAGAAAAATGTGTGTCCCAGTCAACAGAGGATGGCCATGTGAAAACTGCAAATGAGAAACATAAGCAAACTGTTGAACTAACTAAAACCATCAAATATGAGAAATAAAAACAAAACTCGAGTAATCCTCTCACTGGATACAGGAGTCAATAGGTAAAACTGATAAGAGTTCAGACCCCAGCCTCTCTCAGTACCTGGGGGTACTGATAAAACCACTGCACTCTCACCGCCGAAATAAAATTAACAGAAAAAGGTTCAAGGTCTGACCATAAGTTCTTCAGTTGATTCGTGTCAAAAGTAAAAACCTCCTGCAGGTGTCCAGATCCAGCACGAGCTATATCCAAGTCCTGAGAACCCTGCCTGCGAGGGCCGCCGCCGGAGATGTCTGCCTCACAACAACGGCACCTTGTTTGGGCCAATCCACCAGCTGGCCCAGCAAAGGGCCTTGACAAACCGCACACCCACCGGCCGGCTCCCTGGCCAGACCAAGCCCAGTCTACCCGAGCAGGGCAGATTCCAACAGACAGGTCGAACACAATTGCAGGGTCCAACTGGCCAACCGGCGAAAGTCAAATTATTCCATCAGGAGCCGCCAAATAAAGTAAAAAAAAAACCTTCGAACAAGGATACTCGGCTGATCAGCTGGACAAGCTGAACTCAGTGTATAATCGCCTGCAAACCCAGACCACAATGCAGGGTCCACTCGTCACTCAGCTTGGAACTCTCTTCCCAGATAGTCGGTCCTCCTTCTTTATTTATTCTGGGTCCCCATTGGTCAGAACCCCATAACATGGCTCTACATTAAAACAGAACATATCCTTGCTGCATAACATCATTGGGGTACATTAAATGAGAACACAACCTTTCAGGGTCAAAATGTCCCTATATTCCCAATTAAACTGTCTCCTTATGCTTTTAGGTATGCTACTAATGCTCATCTACAAATGCAGCCAAACCATCCGCCTCCCTGTGATGCATCATCCTACCAGCCAATGGTTGCACACACTGGCCAGCATGTTAGGCAGCGTGTTGTCCAAAACATCCCTGAACAAGTCCTCCACCAGAAGCCTCCAGCAGTACATAAAAGATGCGGTTGCTCACCAAAAATGTTCACCACCACTCACCAGCATGATTTAAACCACCAGTCCGCCCCATTTTAGCCCTAAGTGCAGTTTGAGAAGCCAGTGACTTCAGAGCTCGTCAGTAATGTAAATTGCTCTCCCTTCCTGCTCTCCCAGAAAGACACATGAACTCACAGAGATAGCTGAGAGACACCCATTCCTTCAGCGGGATTATTTTCACTAATGTACCTCAGGGTGGTTGTTGAACCCTTCAGGATCGGGACTTGAACCCACTGCTTGGTGCATCAACATACCATAATCCCACCTCTGTCATGCCTTATCCCTTACTTGTCTAGCTCTGATTATAAATGATGTCTGTATTCCCTTGGTACATACATTACCATAGCATAATCCCACCTCTGTCATGCCTTATTCCTTACTTGTCTAGCTCTGATTATAAATTATGTCTGTAGTACCTTGGTACATACATTACCATAGCATAATCCAACCTCTGTCATGCCTTATCCCTTACTTGTCTAGCTCTGATTATAAATGACGTCAGTGTTACCTTGGTACAGTGCATTACCATAGCATAATCCCACCTCTGTCATGCTTTATTTCTTACTTGTCTAGCTCCGATTATAAATGACGTCAGTGTTACCTTGGTACAGTACATTACCATGGCAAAATCCCATCTCTGTCATGCCTCATTCCTTTCTTGTTTAGCTCTAATTATAAATGATGTCTGTATTATGTTGGTACAGTACACTACCATAGCATAATCCCACCTCTGTCATGCCTTATTCCTTACTTGTCTAGCTCAGATTATAAATGACGTCTGTATTACCTTGGTACAGTACATTACCATAGCATAATCCCACCTCTATCCTGCCTCATTCCTTACTTGTCTAGCTCTGATTATAAATAATAGAAACATAGAAACATAGAATTTGACGGCAGATAAGGACCGCTTGGCCCACCCAGTCTGCCCATTTCCCTACCTACTGGATAAGCTGCCGATCCTAGTTAACCAGCAGCCTACTTCTTCTTACCCCAACCCCCCAGAATTGCCTTATGACTATCCCATGCATGCTTGAATTCCACCACTGATTTTGACTCCACAACCTCCTCCGAAGGCCATTCCATGCATCCACAACCCTCTGTGAAAAATACTTCCTTAAATTACCTGAGCCGCCTCTATCTTCAAATTGTGCCTCTTGTTCTTGCACACCTTTTTTGAAAGATGCTACCTCTTGGACTTTGTTGATTCCCCTTGAGGTACTTGAAAGTTTCTATCATGTCCCCCTCTCCCTCCTTTCCTCGAGGCTATACATATTAAGCTCCTTAAGTCTCTCTTTATATGTCCTCCGGTGCAGACCCTGCACCATTTTAGTTGCCCTCCTCTGGACAGCTTCCATCCTGTCTATGTCTTTGCGGAGATTGGGTCTCCAGAACTGCACACAGTACTCCAGATGGGGTCTCACCAGCTGTCTGTACAGAGGGATAATAACTTCCTGGCTGTATTCCCTTAGTACAGTACATTACCATAGTTATAATCCCACCTCTGTCGTGCCTTGTTCCTTACTTGTCTAGCTCTGATTGATTGTAAATGACGTCTATATTTCCTTGGTACAGTACATTACCGTAGTACAATTCCACCTCTGTCGTGCCTTATTCCTTACTTGTCTAGCTCTGATTGTAAATTATGTCTGTATTACCTTGGTACAGTAAAATTACCATAGCATAATCCTACCTCTGTCATGCCTTATTCTTTACTTGTCTAGCTCTGATTATAAATGACGTCTGTTTTACCTTGGTACAGTACATTACCATAGCATAATCCCACCTCTGTCATGCCTTATTCCTTACTTGTCTAGCTCCGATTATGAATGACATCTGTCTTACCTAGGTACAGTATGTCACAAATGCACTCAGCAGGTCAGCCCTCTACTCCCAAAGTGCCAACCTCCGAGTGCAGTCTTGTGAACAGTTAGCAGAAACTAGGTAACCCTCCTGTCTGGTTTTGTGGGTTCAAATCAACCTTTGGTCTCAAATCTTGAAGGGATTCAAACTATCAGCCTCTTGTTAGCATACCCAATGCACAGGCTCAGATAATTCTGTCTTCGGGGGCCAGATATCTTTGCCTACGAACACTTAACCAGGTGTACAACAATGAACCCTTAAAAATTCTAATAAAAGACCTCAGATTAAACTCTTACCTTTTTCCAGTTTGATACCACCATTCAAGCTTATGCACAGTGTCTGCTTTAACCATATATACTCCACTTGATAAAGAAAAGAAATCAAAGACAGACCAAGTAGGCTCTAAAAATAGAGTTTTACTAAGATAGATAAAAAATATGTAAAACATAAAATACAGAACCAATATCACAAGGACCATACAATCTTTTAAAAGAACAAGGTTAGTGCAATTCCTACTACAGTACTTAGATTTTGTCTCTCTCTCTCTCTCTCTCTCTCTAAATACCTGCTTAAAGTGCTCAAAGATGTTTCTTTGTCAGAGTCTAGATAGAAGTGTCTGAATGAAAACAGAATGCTGTTTAAAAGATTGTCTTGGCCAACCCCTTTGCTTGAGGTCACCAGGCTCCTCTCTGTCAGAATATATAAAAAATTATATATCTATACAAAAACAGGATGTCTTATCCAAGTATTAAATTATGCAACCTCAGCATAACTCATTTTCTTCAAATGATTCTCTTTGATCTTATGATCGGCTTCCATTTTCCAGGACATCAAAGGGACTTATGTTTCTCTGCTGGATCTCATGGAGGTGCAACATGCTTTCGTATCACCATGTGAATTTCACTGTGTTTCCTCTGAACATCATAAACGTTTATAATTCTAGCCCAGCATCTGGCAAGCTACCGTAAATCTAGGCAAACAGGAGAGCCCCAATTAAGACCTGGTCTGTAATTAGCTTCTGTCCTTTCAGGTAACACCTTGTATCTAAAACCTGTGTGAGTGTGTGTGTGTCATACTCACATGCTGTTTCAGCATTTCTCAAGAGAGACAGTCCATAGCACATTTTTATATTATAAAAAATGATACAGTGATCTGAACCAGCTGTCCAAGTGTCACACAGTACATTACTATACCCTAATCCCAGCTCTATCATGCCTTATTCTTTACTTGTCTAGCTCTGATTATAAATTACATCTGTATTACCATTGTTCTTTTTTACTGTACAGGCTACAACATCCCAAAGAAACAGTTGTTATTGCTTATTGAGAGGGATGAAGATGTTCCTTTTGGTGATGTGAATGTGGAAGAGTTAGCGCAAGAGGAGGATCACCTTGCAGACACTCTCAGCAGTAAGTAGATGGGTAGAGAATGCGCTTTATGTGAGAATTTTCCAACTGCTGTTGAGGGTTAGAAATAATTGGGAACAGATACTAACTGGAGGGGTATAAATTATAAGATTAAAAATAGCAGGGAGGATAATAGCTGGATAAGAAAGAGAAAACCAATAGAACTGTTAAAAGAAATGGTCAGTGTTATAGTGGATGTGGAATGGACTGGAAGCTGGAGCACATGACAGAGGTTTGAATTCCTGGGATCTTTATTCCGGCAGTGGGTGAGCAGTCAGGTGTCTGCATTATAGTTTGTTTCTTGCTCCTGTTCTCTCCCTCTCTCCTCTCTTCTCTTCTCTCTGTTTTGATGTGATTTTCAAATGTGGGGTGAATCAGGGGGAACAGTAAAGTTTGTTTGTACCCTCTTATTGTCTCACCTATTGTACCATGGTTTCCACCACATGTTCCTGTATTTATTATTCCCTGTATGTAAACATGTTCTTGACCTCTGTTTAACCTGCAACATCCCTGTGCTTTGTGATTTAAATTGTTGCTTAACTATGCCATATTTTATGGCCCTGGTCGTGCCTGAAAACTGTCCGTCGGACAAGTGCACCTACCTGGTAATCAAAGACTTAAATAGAATAAAATAAATAAATACTTTGTTACTGAGAGAAGGACTAGGCCTGTCCCGAAACAAGTGAATTACTGTAGACATGAGAGAAGATAAAGGCAAGAAAAAGTGTTTCCGCAAACAGTAAATGTAGCATTGCAGACATTTTATTAAACTAGTCAGGGATTCATAAATTAAAATATCCTCAGCAGAAGATATTTTAAACTATTGCTAGAGATAGCAGCCATTTTTGACACACATCTATATTAAAAATCTTGTACAGGACTTCTGGTGATGCTACTGCCTAGGATGCAACCTTGAAGTGAGAGCTTAGCCAAACGGGAACAAGCAACTCCTACAAACAGCCTTAAAACCTTAAAAAACTTATAGAAAACAAGAGCCAGGAGTGCAGAAAGTTAATGGGAAGAAGGAGGAAAAAAACAAAAACAGAGAAGATTGTTGATGCAGACAGATTGCTACAACAGACCACAGCGAATTTGCCCCCCACTGCAAGCACGGTGGCCCAGCTATCAGCGTCACTCCAGCCGAGCAATGCAGATATCCTTTCTGAATCATTAGACTTCAGGAAAGAAGTCAAAGATTTTAAGGAACAACTTAAAACTGAAATTATTCAGATGGGGCAAAGAGTGACAGACCTGGAAGCCCAGCAAACTAGTACGGATACCCAAACAGACCGACTCGAGTTCATGGCGCTAAATCTCATAGAAAGTAATCAACAGTTAGAAACGAAATGTGATGATCTAGAAAATAGATCAAGAAGATGTAATCTAAGGATAACAGGAATACCAGTGGAAGAAGACGGAAGAGAAATGACAGCATTCCTGGATACATTCCTGAGAGAGACATTGCAGCTGGACCTGGCCTTCCCCCTCGATATTGAACAGGCGCATCGAACGTTGCAACCAAAACCCCAGAACACAGACCAAAGACCCCGAGCAATAACCTTCAAACTTCTGAGCTATCAAACAAAGCAAAAATTACTAACCAAAGCCTGGTGCATGATGGAGCTGAAATATAAGGGTCAGAGGATTTATTTTGACAACGACTATTCAACTTTGGTTGCAACAGAAAGACGAGCGTATGCACCGCTTCTACGAATCTTAAAGGCACAGCAACTGAGATTCTCCATGCCATACCCAGCGCGTCTTGTCGTAATGTTTCTCGAAGGGCCAAGGACGTTTGACAATCCAGAAGAGGCATCCCAGGCTATGAAAGACGAAGGAACGTCAGTCCCAGAAATGAGCAGAAAACCGAACACCGAAGACCAGCAAAGCCTGCAGCAGCAGAGGTGGGAGAAGCAACAGCCAAAGCAAGCCCGACAGCAGCAGAGCCTCTCAACCTTACGCGATGCAAAAGAACTACTTCAAAAATTCGGCAGAGAGCAGCCGGCCTGCGTAAGAAAGAAAGTCGGAAACTACATAGGAACTGTAAGTACATTTTACCCACTGGTGAAAAGAGGCAGGAAAGAAGATGGAAATAAGCAGTGAGGCTACATTAAATCAAAGGGAGAAACGAGGGATGTTAGGGACAAAATGCTAGAACCTAAACAAATTAAAGACTTTAAAAGACAATACCTAGCAGACAATTGGAGACATACATTAAAGGGATAGTGGCATACCATGAATGTCCTTTAGTGCATTGACAATATGCCAGGATGGAGGAACAAGTGAGGAGGGGAGAATCTCTCGTACAGATTTAAGCGCACAACAGGGAAGTAATTGTGTAACCTTGTTTGAAAGGTGTAATAGCAATGGTAAATTATAGAGAGGCAGGTGGGCCAAAAGATGGACAGGCATAACTGCTTTTAAGCAGACTGCAAACAAGTAGTACCCACAAGATGCATAAAGTCTGTCATGTTTCCCTCCTTTCCTCTCTGCCCAGACAGATCACTGATTATTTACTAGTGCCTGGAACGGTGAGAGCACCTAGTCAACAACATGACACAGAAACAGGGGCTTATCTTCCTTCTGACCCTGCTCCAGGCAGTGTGCATATCTGACCTCACCTGTACCTATAGGAGGTATGGCGATGGCACCCATTGCAGCATATTTCCTTATGGAATGGGACAAGTAAAGCCCAAACACCTGAGGCACACTTCGACACTTGTCAGTGTCTGCAGGGTAGGGTGAGATGAAATGTCGTGACTGTTATGGGCGATGACCCAAAGGCAAACCCCAATGCCTGTCCATCTCTGCAGGGTGGAGGTGAGGTTGGCATCAGTTCATTACTTCACTGCCATTCCTATACTGCATGGGCCCGATTATCATAGTGGCCTGCATCTGACACAAGCTGTGGCAAACAGCAGCTTGCACCAATGTCTGGTGCGCTAGGGACCCTGCACTGGAATAGGTACAGGAGGGGTCCCAGCGACTAAGTCCCCATGCTTGCACTGACCAGAACCCTGCGGCAACCTCCTGGCACACTGCACAGGTCCACTGCAGGCCACTGGAGACTAACACAGGACCCCCGTCCCACTAGGTAATGGGCATGTGAACCCAACCTGGTGGGCTGGTGTCTCCCCACCATGTTTGGTGCAATTGACTCCTGGCCACGGAAGTGAGTGGTGGGATGTGCCTGCTGCTGGGAAGCAGTCGGGACTGGTATATGAGGAGGTTTGGGTACCACCTGCTGGGGCATGGGTGGGCAGTGTATCACCATAGGTTTGTGCTGCAGTAGCGCTGATGGGGCAGGCATCAGGGAGCTGCTGCCAGTATGGGCAGCATCAGGACTGGAGTACCAACATGGTACATCGGTAGCATCGGGGAGCTGTGAAGGATGCCATTGGACCACTAGGATGAAGGCCACACATACGGGGCCACTCTCGGGGGGGGGGTATATGGTTGGTGAACTGTCACCCATGGTGTGCCACACACAGGCATGTCACCTAGGGGAGATTGTCTAAGTCCCCTTACACCTGCCCTGGCTGGTCTAAGGGCACTTAGAATTTCTCCCGCCAGGTGATGTCTGTGAATCACAGGATGCAGCTTGCATTGTCCACAGTCCCCCTTCTGTCGTGCCGCAGTGCATTGCAGATGCAAGCCCCGTTTGGGGCAGGTGGACTGTGGTCAATGCAGGCCAGCTTTGTGAATGTGCAGTCATGGATGCAAGGTGCACCTTGCACCATATCTGTTCTCCACAGGCACCTTGCGTTCCATGCAGGGCTTTGAGAATCGGGCCCCATTTGTCTTAACTCCTGCCCTTCCACTGCTAATGCCAGCAAGCAACCATCGGGCATTGACAAATGCTTGTATAGTAAGCTGTGGCTCATAAGCGGCTCACAGATGACCAGTGGGAAGCTCATTATTAGGAACAGACTGCATCTCCTTTTTAATGTCTTTGTAAATGACATTGCAGAGGGACTGGAAGGAAAAGTATGCCTCTTTGCAGATGACACAAAGATCTGCAGCAGGGTTGATACACAAGGAGGCGTGGAAAGGATGAGAAGGGATCTGGCAAGATTGGAGGAATGGTCAGAAGTATGGCAGCTAGGATTCAATGCAAGGAAGTGCAAAATAATGCACCTGGGAAACAAAAGCCCCAGGGAAGATTACATGAGGGGGAGGTAGTAACAACAACAACAATGAAAAGGGACCTGGGTGTAATCATCTCAGATGACCTTAATATTAGAAAGCAATGTGAGAAGGCAGTAGGGAGGTCTGGGAGGATACTGGGATGTATAGGGAGAGGCATCACTGGCAGAAAACAGGAAGTTATCCCTCTGCACAGACAGTTGGTGAGACCCCATCTGGAGTACTGCGTCGAGTTCTGGAGACCCCATCTCCGCAAAGACATAGACATGATGGAGGTAGTCCAGAGAAGGGCAACTAAAATGGTGCAGGGTCTCAAGAAGGAGAGGGGGACAAGATAGAAACTTTTAAGTACCTCAGTGGAATCAACAAAGTCCAAGAGGGTAGCGTCTTTCATAAAAAGAGATGTGCAAGAACAAGAGGACACAATTTGAAGATAGAGGGAGGATGGCTCGGGGCAATGTGAGGAAGTATTTTTTCCACAGAGAGGGTGGTGGACACATGGAACATCCTTCCTGAGCAGGCTGTGGGCTCTAAAACTGTGGGAGAATGCATGGGACAGATATAAGGCAATCCTTGTGGGGGTAGGAAGAAATAGGCTGTTGGTTAACTAGGATCTGCAGCTTATCCTGTAGGTAGGGAAATGGGCAGACTAGGTGGGCCAATTGGTCCTTATCTGCTGTCAAAGTCTATGTTCCTATCTCTTCCATCTGCAGGCTCAGTCCAGGCTAATGTACAAAGACTTTATCACATTTCTTGAGTCTTTCTTAAACGTGTTTTATCTGTTTACAGGAGTGAACCTGATTTGACGCTAAAATCAAAAGCAAATAGTTATAGTAGCAGAGCCCCCCCACACACACACACTCACCGAAAAAGCTGCTTAAAAGCCTGCAGTTCATTCAAATCAATTCCATTTTCTTACTTAGTTGGGATTCATGCCAACAAATGTAAAATCATGTACCTAGGGTGTAGAAACCCCGATGCTGAGTATCACTCCCTGGTGTATACCCCCAGCTGGAGTACTGTGTCCAATTTTAGAGTCTGCTCTTCAGAAAGGACATAGGGTGGAGGTTTTCCAGAGGAGGGCAACTAAAAGGGTTCAGGATTTTCACAGGAATCCCTACAAGGAAAGGCTGAAGAATCTCAGCATGTACACTCTGGAAGAAAGGAGGACAAGAGGTGACGTGATCAAGACCTACAAAGTACCTCACAGGGGTAAACAGGGTAAAGTTGGGGAGTTTCCTTCAAATGAGGTGAGCAGCCAAATGAAGGGACATACAATGAAGCTGGGGGGGGGGAGTTCATGATAGATGTGAAGAAATATTTCTTTACTGAAAGGGTGGTAGATGCCTTGAACAGACTGCCAGGAGAAGTGGTGGAAGCTAAAATGGTAAGGGGTATGAAGCATGCATGGGATAAACATACGAGTATATTAGATAAAGGGTAAGGAAGGGGTCAATGGAGATCAGTAGGGCTATGGAGATGGAGTAGGTTCAAGTTCATTGCAGGAAAAATCCACTGAGCAAGCTCATTCACAAGGAGGTCCTGATGGACACAGGCAGAACAAGACGTGCAGTAACATATACAGGCAGGAGTTACAAGTAGGTAGAGAACACTTGGGCAGACTGGGTGGCTGAGTGGACCTTTTCTGCTAATTCTGTGTTTCTATGGCATCATGTGTTCATTCAGGTGCAGTGTTTATTTAAAGTTGGACCTACCATACATCCAGATGTAAGGTACAGTAAATTACCGAATTAGATGCAGCCCACTTACAGTACAATAAACAGAACCCCAGTGCTTTGAGAAGCATTTACTCTTCATAAGGCTGCTTAAAGAGCTGGGTTTCTATTTGCAGTGTCCACACCAGTATGCTGATCTGAAAATCGACTGCATGTGAATGAGTACTTGATTCTTGCTCACTCCATTTCTTCCCCACTTTGAAAGCTGCTTGTCCTGAGTTAGCTTTGCTCTGGCAGCGCCTCGCCTGTGTTGGAAGATGACCAGTAAGCGGCACTGAAAGACATCAGACTTCACAGACTGTGAAGGCAGCTGCTCGCCCACCATCTTGGCAAGAAGAAGGCTGCAGCTGTGGCCACTGATGACTGTTCAGGTGTGGGGATGGGGGGACCAAAGGGGACAGACATAAGGAGATAAAATCATAATAAAAAGTGTGAGACCTTCACCAGCTTTCCAAAATGATTACCAGTAAAAGAACACTCTATGAAGTTTTTCAGATGGCAACACAGTCTGGTGAGCCCTCTGTCTGCTGTCTGACACCAGGCATCAACCACCATAAAATTGCCTAAAGAAGGCAGGGTGGTTATATGGTTACTGAAATACTGGAGATTACACATTTATAAGAACAAAAGAATATCACACACAAGCTAGCATGTGTGTCTATAGCAGCTGTCTCCTGCTTCTCTGTAGTTATACTTCTACCCTTGAGGTACTTGAATGTTTCTATCATATCCCCTCTTTCCCTCCTCTCTTCCAGGTAGTACATATTGAGGTCCCTTAATTTCTCCTCATAAGTCTTGTGTTGCAAGCTCTGTACCATCTCATTCACCCTTCTCTGGACCATCTCCAGCCTGTTAATATCTTTACAAAGGTGCAACCTCCAGAATTGCACACAGTACTCCATGTGAGGCCTGACCATGGTTTTATTTAATGACATCACTACCTCCCTCCTTATGCTCGTGATACCCCTGCCTATGCACCCCAGCATGCCACTGGCCCTCCCAGCTGCCTTACCACTTTGACATTTTCAGGTCATCTCAAATAAGAACCCCCAGGTCCCTTTCTTTCTTTGTGACTGTCAGCCACTCCCCCCCCCCATCCTGTAGCTTTCCTGTAGCTTTCCCCAGGGTTTCTGTGTCCCAGTTGCATAATTTTGCACTTTTTTGAATTAAACTTCAGTTGCCAGGCCTCAGACTATTTTTCAAACTTCCCCAGGTCCCTCCTCATTTTCTTCACCCCCTCTGGGGTATCCACTGTCTTACAGATCTTGGTGTTATCTGCAAACAGGCAGAACTTTCCCTTCAACTCTTCTGCAATGTCACTAATGAAGACATTGAACAGGACTGGCCCCTTGACCAATCCCTGTGGCACCCCACTGGTCATCCCTCTCCCCAGACTGCTCCCCATTTACCACCACTTTCTGCCTCCTGTCTGTTAGCCAGTTTCTAACCCAGTTTACCACCCTTTCCCCCATGCCCAGCCTACTCAGCTACTTTATCAGCCTGCTATGTGGGACAGTGTCAAAGGCTTTGCTTAAATCAAGGTAAGCATTGTCCACTGCCCCGCCCTGATTTACTTCCTTTGTCACCCAGTCAAAGAGATCGACCAGATTTGCCTGACATGACCTTCCCACTGTGAATCCATGTTGCCTGTGGTACTGGGCTCCTATGGCTTCTAGATGCCCCACTATCCTTTCTTTAAGCAATGTCTCCGTGATCTTCCCCACTACTGAGGTGAGGGAGGCTGACCAGCATATAGTTCCCCGCCTCCGCCCTACTGCTGGATTTGTATAGAGGGACCACATGTGCCTTCCTCCAGTTCTCTGGTACTGCCCCGGGTTGAATGACTCAGTGAGCATGGCTGCCAGAGGTACTGCTATCTCCCTTCTCAGTTCTCTCAATATCCTTGGGTGTATGCCATCTGGTCCCATCTCTTCTGTGAATACTGAACAGAAAGGCACAGTGGATGTCTTGGGGGGGAGGGGCACATGACAGTTCTTAGGCATGGTACTATCACTTCCAAATACCGAAACAGCACATATAAGCAAGCAACATTCGGCATTGACAAATGCTTGTTAGATGTAATTTTACGATGAAACATGTTGTGATTGTGAACCATCATCAGTCAGTTTTCAACTGTAAGCTACAACTGCTACAATGTATATATTATTAGAAAAGTCCTTTGTTTATTTTATTTATTTATTTAAAAGTTGAAAACCGGGAAAGGCACAATTGAGCCGAGGCTCGTTTCCAGGTGCAACCCAAGGACAGTAGGGATAAAATGAGATAACAACCATTACCAGTGAGCAAAAGAATAAAACTAAACCACTAAAGCTCGGGTCGGGGTTACGAGGCTCATAACATTGTAGAACAACAGGCATAGCAACAGGATAGTACAGCCCCAATAATTCACATGTGTGAAAAGAAAGCAATTCAAAACAAAAAAAAGGTGAGGAGTTGTGGTACACAAGCCCCAACACATCAAATAACAGCATGCTTACTAACCAGAATCAGGTGAGCAACAAAAGAGCTAAGAAAAACAAGCATTTGTCAATGCCGAATGTTGTCTTGCTGACATTGGCATTGGTAGTGCAGGAGTTAGACAGATGCATAAAAGGAGTGGCAGTGAAGTATGGAAGTGACGCCAATCCCACACCACCCTGAAGAGACTGACAGGCACTGAGGTGTGCCTTTGGGTGTTGGCCATAACGCTCATGCCATTTCACCTCACCCTACCCTGCAGAGTCTGACAAGTATCGCGTTCTGTCTTGGGATCCTCAGGCCTTACACTCACCCCATTCCATATGGAAATAAGTTGAGATGGATGTAGTATAGGAGAATAGGGTGAACTTTGGGGCCAAAGAGTGCAAGGCACACTTTAATGCCTGTCAGTGGCTGCAGGGCGTGGGTGGGGGTGGAATGGCGTGAGCATTAGAACAGACAAACTAAAGTCACACCTCTGATGCCGGTCAGTCTCCACAGGGTGGGACGTAATGGTTAGAAACCCTAACACCCCAGACGTTTGTTGGTATTTGCACTCCAAATTTCCAACATGGGTTTTTTCTCACCCCCACTTCATGAAAGCATTTGGGACCTCTGCTCATGAACAGTGGCACTGTGATTTTGTTAATCTGTCCTGAACGTTGCTGACCCACAGTGATCGTGCCATTCTGCGCCAGTAGTGCAAAACCACATTTTGGGGAGGATGTGAGAAATGACAACTGTACTGTTCTTAAGAAGGTGTGCAGAACTGGCAATGTGGAAAATCTGGAATGAAAATATTAAAAATTCTCCAAGTTACTAGCGTGTGTGGAAACTGCGCAATGCATTTTCATGACACAGTTATTCTGTGGAATTTTGTCACCAAATTTTCAACACAGGCATTTTGGGACCTCCACTCATGAACACTGTCACAGTGATTTTCTTAATCTGTCCCGAACATTGATTTCCCAGAGTGACTGCACCATTGTGCACCGCATGTGCAAAACCATATTTTGAGCAGCATGTGAAAACTGACAACTGTACTGTCCTTAAGGAGGTGTGCAAAAATAACAATGTTGAAAATCTGGAGTGAAAATATTAACAATTGCTATGTTGGAATATCTGGCTAAGCATGACATCCTTTGCAAGCAGCAACACAGCTTCCGATAAGGCCACAGCACTACCTCGGCCCTCCTAGAATTCATGGGAGCAATCCACAACTCCCTTGACAATAATCAATGAACTGGCTCAGTCTTCATTGACCTGTCTAAGGCTTTTGACACCATCCATCGCAAACTACTTATCACTGAGCTCCAGAACGCTGGGCTCTCCCTTGAGGCTACATCCTGGTTTAAGAGCTACCTGGAAAATCGCTCACAAAGGGTGAAAATCGCTCTCACCCTCTCTGATGCTAGACCGGTCTGCTCAGGAGTTCCGCAGGGATCCATTCTCGGGCAACTCCTTTTCTGCCTTTTTTTGAACAGTCTCCCACAATCCTGTCCTGAACAAATCCTGCTATACGGGGATGATGCACATTAATGCCTCTCACCATGACCCCATACTACTCCAAAAATATCTCCAGATGGGTTTCTCCTCCATTGAAAATTGGTTCAACAGGCAAAAGCTGGTGCTCAACTACAAGAAAACAAGGGTGATGCTCTTCTGTGGCTCCCGTAACAAGCATAGGTTTCAACCCATCTCAATTGCAAACTGCTATGGTGCTGTCCTAGACCAAGTACACTCCTTTAAATATCTTGGAATCACTCTTGACAGCCACCTAACCTATGGCATCCACACTGACACTGTTGCCAAAGCTGTCAACAAGCGCATTGGCCTTCTCTACAGGCACAGGCAATGCCTCACCTCAGATGCCTTAAGGATAGCCGTTCAGAGTTCTGTGGTCTCTCTAATTGACTATAGAAACATAGAATTTGACGGCAGATAAGGACCGCTTGGCCCACCCAGTCTGCCCATTTCCCTACCTACTGGATAAGCTGCAGATCCTAGTTAACAAGCAGCCTACTTCTTCCTACCCTCACCCCCCAGAATTGCCTTATGACTATCCCATGCATGCTTGAATTCCACCACTGAGTTTGACACCACAACCTCCTCCTGAAGGCAATTCCATGCATCCACAACCCTCTCTGTGAAAAAATACTTCCTTAAATTACCTCTGAGCTGCCCCCCCATCTTCAAATTGTGCTCTCTTGTTCTTGCACACCTCTTTTTTTTGTAAGATGCTACCCTCTTGGACTTTGTTGATTCCCTTGAGGTACTTGAACGTTTCTGTCATGTCCCCCCTCTCCCTCCTTTCCTCGAGGCTATACATATTAAGCTCCTTAAGTCTCTCTTCATATGTCTTCCGGTGCAGACCCTGCACCATTTTAGTTGCCCTCCTCTGGACAGCTTCCATCCTGTCTATGTCTTTGCGGAGATTGGGTCTCCAGAACAGCACACAGTACTCCAGATGGAGTCTCACCAGCTGTCTGTACAGAGGGATAATAACTTCCTGTTTTCTACTGGTGATGCCTCTCCCTATGCATCCCAGTATCCCCCAAGCCCTCCTTGCTGCCCTCTCACATTGCTTGCCCATCTTTAGGTCATCTGATATGACTACCCCCAGGTCCCTTTCCATTTTTGTTGTTGTTAGTATCTCACCCCCCATTGTGTACTCTTCCCTGGGTTTTTGTTTCCCAGGTGCATTACCTTGCACTTCTTAGCATTGAATCTAAGCTGCCATACATTTGACCATTCCTCTAACCTTGCCAAGTCCCTTCTCATCCTTTCCACCCCACCTTGTGCATCAACTCTGTTGCAGATCTTAGTGTCATCTGCAAAGAGACATACTTTTTCTTCCAGTCCTTCTGCAATGTCGCTAAAAGACATTGAAGAGGACCGGGTCCTAACACTGAACCCTCGCGGCACCCTACTCAGTAACCCTCCATTCTTCTGAGTGGACTCCATTTACTATTACTCTCTGTGTCCTATTCTCCAGCCAATTCTTTACCCAGGCTGTCATCTTGGGACCCACTCCCAGGCTGGCTAACTTGTATATTAATCTTTTGTGTGGGACTGTGTCAAATGCTTTGCTAAAGTCTAGGTAGGCCATGTCCACAGCCCTCCCTGATCTACTACTTTGGTCACCCAGTCAAAAGAAGTCTATCAGATCGTGCTGGCATGACCTTCCCGCTGTGAATCCATGCTGCCTAGGGTCCTGTGCCCCTCTGGCCTCTAGATACTCGACAGTTCTTTCCTTCAGAAGTGATTCCATCATTTTCCCTATCACTGAGGTTAAACTAACAGGTCTATAGTTTCCTGCTTATGCCTTGCTCCCACTTTTGTGAAGGGGAATCACATCTGCCCTCCTCCAGTCCTCGGGTACCACCCCATCCTCCCATGATTTGTTAAAAAGTGTAGTCAGTGGTGTCACTAGTTCTACCCTTAGTTCTTTTAGAATTCTGGGATGAATCCCATCAGGCCCCATTGCTTTGTCCACCTTCAGTTTTAAGAGTTCTTTCAGAACCATTTCTTCTGTAAATGGGCTGGTATCAACTTCTGTATCCAGAGTGTTTCTACTGTTTGTTTTATGTACCTCCCCCTCTTCCTTTGTGAATACTGAGCAAAAATATTTGTTTAGTATCTCTGCCTTTTCACAGTCACCCTCTGCCCACCCTCCCTCCCTTTATTAAGCCTCACTATCCCTCCCTTGGTCTTCCTTCGCTCTCTGATGTACCTATAAGAGGTTTTATCCCCCTTTCTTAACTGAGTTGGCTATCTTTTCCTCGGTTTGGGCCTTTGCTGTTCTGACTGCCTTCCCAGCTTCCTTTTGCTTTAACTGATACAGTTCTCTGTCCTGCTCCTTCTGTGATTCCTTGTACTTCCTGAATGCTTTCTTTTCTCTTGAACCTTCATTGCCACTTCCTTTGAGAACCATAGTGGTTTCTTACATCGTCTTGTTTTGTTTATTTGCTTCACACAAGGCTTGTTACCTCTGTGATGGCAGTTTTATTATTCCCCATTGTTCTTCACCTCCTTCCTGCCCATTTGCTAGTGCATTCCTTAGGCACTCACCCATTTTGCAAAGTCAGCCCTCCTAAAGTCCAGTACTTTTGTCTTTGTATGGCTTGACTCTATTGCTGTGTTTGTGTGAACCATACTGTTCGATGGTCGCTAGTTCCCAGATGGCTACCCACTTCTACATCTCTGATCCTCTCTCCATCTCCATTTGAGAGTATCAAGTCTAATATTGCTCCCTCTCAAGTGGGCTCCAGTACTAGTTGTCTCAAGGCATGCCCTGTAGGGCATCTAGAATAACTGCACTCTTCAAGTGGCTGCTGCAACTGCACTCCAGTTAACATCTGGCATATTCAGATCACCCATCAGCAATATCTCCCCTTTTTCTGCCATTCTAAGTATACTTTCTATCATTTCCTTGTCCATTTCCTCCCCTGAGAAGGGGGGTTCTGTATACAACCCCTGTGCGGATTGTGGTGCCATTGCCTGTCTCCAAATTTACCCACAGTGCTTCTTCTCCTCCCTGTTTACCCTTTTGTTCTGTTGCTTTTATTCCTTCCCTTATGTAAAGAACTACTCCTCCTCCTCTTTTACCCTCCCTGTCCCTCCTGTAGATAGTGTATCCTGGTATGTTTACGTCCCAGTCATGGTTTTGTGTGTACCATGTTTCTGTGACTGCCACGATATCCAGATGTTCCTCCTCCATCAAGGCCACTAATTCAGGAAACTTGTTACCCTAGCTACGGGCATTGGTACTCATTGCTCTCCATTTTTGATAGCTTTACCTTCTGTTGCAGCATCCCCACTGACCGTTCTACCTTGGTCTTTTTCTCATTTAGTACCCTGTTTTGTAGGGAGAGGCTGGGATTTTTCTGCTGCTTGTCAGTCTCTCCCTTTGACTAGTTTAAAAGCTTGCCAATGAAGCATTTAAACCATTGCTCAAAAGACTTGTTCCTTCCTGGACAGATGCAGACCATCCTGCCAGTATAGGCTGGTGTCCCTCCAGGTGTAACCCCAGTCCCCAATGAAGCTAAACCCCTGTGCTCCACCATTTTTTCAACCATTCATTAAACTGCATGGTGCCAATTACCCTTGCCTCCCCATGCCTTGACAGGCAGCACCTCTGAGAAGGATACTGTGTGTGCTACTTGTCTTAGGCCCCTCCCCAACTCTGCAATGTCCTCCTGCACTGCTCTAACCTCATGATGAGCCAAGTCATTTGTCCCTAGGTGGACAATTATGTCCAGCTCAGAATCCCTTGCAGCTGTTGTCGTGATCCTGAGGATGTGCTTCCTGTCCCTCCAAGCCATGGCACCAGGCAGGCACCTTACTTCAGTTTTCCCAGCTCCTGTCAGTTCTGTCCTCCTAATAACTGAGTCCCCCACCAGGAGCTGCTTCCTTTCCTTGTGGTGTCCTCTGCCTCCTTCCTGTGGGCCTCCCTTGTGACAGTTGTCCTCAGCCTCCTTAGTCTTCTCTGTGGGTGTATCCATAGGGGAGCTATGCTCCCCCAGAATGGTGTATTGATTGTGGGGTGGAACATCTGACTGGGTGTGCCTCTGTTCCACCATCTGGGCTGGTTGTCTATGACTCTGCTACTGACACTGTCCTAAGGCGCCTATGGTTGGCCCTAAACAAAGCCTGCTACCTCATTACTGGATCCCACCATCTCACCCACACATGTACACTCAACACCCAAATGGGTTGGCTCCAACTATCAAACCATATTAAGTTCCATACCTGCCTAATGGCCAAGAAGATCACGTTAGGCCTTGCACCCCCAGGAGTCCAAAAGCTACTATGTGCAGCACGCATCCCCCGCCTCACCAGGGATTCTGAAAATCAAATTCTGCACATACCACGGTGCTGCACCTTGCAGGGACAAAGGTTGTTTGCGCACCGTGCACCCTGCTGGTTTAATGGACTCAACAAAGACATCACCTTGCTGCAAAGGCTAGGCCAGTTCAAAACCAAGCTTCACCTTCACCTCTCTGCCTCCAGCTCCTGTGACTGTGACTCCTAATCTGCTTTTGCACTTACCTCCCCCACTCCATGACACCTGTCCCCTACCACCTTCCTCGTCGCCCTCCTGGCTTTAGCACTTTAAAACCTGACAATGCCTTTCGGCTGCTACTCTGTCTTCTAACATTCCTGTCAATCCCTCAATCCATCCCAGTTAATCCCTTGCCCTGCTACTTCTCCTTTCCGTCCTCTGGCTTTTTCCAAGCTACCTCACCCTGCTTAGAATCCATTGTACTACATTGCTCTTTCACCTGTACTGCATCATTCATACATATCTTCTGTCCTGTACCGTCAGCCCCCTCAAATGTATTGTATTTCCACTGCTTGAATTGTCTATCCCAAGCCTGTTATGTTTGTATTTGTTTTCAAAGTTGATGTGGAACCTTTGTAAAAGAGCCATGGCTCAAAGGTATTGTAATCCTAGAATTTCAATAACAATTCTCGATCTCACGAAGTAGAAACTGCACAATGCACGCCTCATAAAATAGGCATTTTGTGGAATTTTGTCACCAAATTTTCAAGATAGGCATTTTGGGACCTCCGCTCCATGAAGAGTGTCACTGTGATTTTCTTAATCTGTCCAAAACATTGATTTTGCACACATGTGCGAAAAAAATTTCGGTGACATATAGAAAATGACAGCTGTACTGTTCATAAGTAGGTGTGGTAAAATGGCAATGTTGAAAATCTGAGGAAAATATTAAAATTTCAAAGTTACGAGTGTGTGTAGGAACTGCGCAACTCACGCTCAGAATACAGTATTTTTGAAATTTTTTCACCAAATATGCAACATTGGGTTTTAGGAGGCGACTCATGAACTGTGACACTGTCATTTCGTTAATGGTCCCAAAAGGTGGTTTTGCACAGTGACTGCGAAATCACCTTTTGGGACTGAATAACAAAATGACAGTGACTGAGTTCATGAGGTGGGGTCACAAGAACCCCATGTTGAAAATTTAGTGAAAAAATTCCCCAGAATGACCAAGATATCCACCTAAGTTTAAAAAACCCTATTATGCCATTATACAGCTCACCGTTATAGCTTCAGTTTACGGTCGGCTTTGAAGAGTGCAGACATGTTCCTGCTCCACCAAAGATAGTTGTGCTGGGCTCCGGAGGTAAGTATGGGGTGTGAGGGGTGTGGGAAGGTGGGTGCGGGTTGGGGAAGGGGGCACGAGAGACTGGGAGGGACCATTTTCTGTTTTCACAGGTAAAAAAACAGCAATGTGGGATGGTTTGGGCATGCTTGGGTGGGCTCCTAGCATGCCAGCACACCTGGGTGTTTTCTTTGGGGGGCTGGAGCCTACGAGGATTGGGCACCTCGTTGGGCATACAGTGTACTGGGGGGGGCATGAGCATGCTGGGGTAGGCTTCCAGCATGCCACCTGGCTTTTTGTTTTTGGAGGAGCTGGAGCCGACGAGGATTGGGCACCCCTGTCAGCCGCACAGTATGCTTGGGGGGGAGCATGAGCTGAGGGGGATTGGGCACCCCCTCGCCACACAACAAATTGTTTTGGGAGGGACTTTATGCTGACTGGGATTGGGCTACCCTGTCGGCAAATGAACTGGTGAGGGGACATGCTGACAGGGGGATTGGGCACCCATGACGTCAGCTGTTATGGGGACTTCGAGAGGTGGATAGCTCTGCCATATTTATCGAAATGTTACACCAGGGAAGGCACGTCCTGCAATGAGGGGACACTCCCTCACTGCAGCGGCTAAATCCTTTAAAGTTGGTGGAATGCTTTTGCACTGCTGTCATAGACAGCATGCAGTCTAATTTGTGCCACAGAGCCCATCCGAAAAAACAGTGGCGCCACTGACTACTACTACGTGACTGCACCTCCAAAACCTGATATTCCAAGTTACCTCAATACGTTTCTTGCGTATGCGCAAGACAACATAAAAAAAATGAGTAGGTAAGGATTTGGGACACTGGGGGAATGATTGATGGGGTAGGAGTCTGAGGAGACTTTTGAGTTGGGAAAGGGAGGAAGCGTGACGGAGGTCAGGGGAAGTTTATTCCAGAGAGAAGGGAAATGGAAGGAGAAGGCTGTCTGCCTGGAAACAGAGTGGGGATAAGGGATAGAAAAGGAGTGGTGGACTCTGTGGCAAAGGGAGCAATTGAAGGATGCAGCTTGGGAGAGGTATGAAGAAAGATAGGAGAGGAGGGTACCAGATGAGACTTTAGCAATGAAGGATGCACAGTGAACCTGTCTTCTGTGGGGTAAGGGAGAAAGTGATAGGGCAGAATAAAGAAGACAGTGGTGAGTGAGGGGAGAAGAGGCTGAAGTGAAATGACAGAAGGCATAAAACATGATGTCAGGTCTGCCATGGGAGGCCTGAGAAGCAGTGCTGTACACCACATCAACATAGTCAAAAGTGGGTAGAATCAGTTTGGTGACAAGCTCGCGATGGGTAGGAAGGGGGACGCAGCTCTTGTGCCAGTAGAGGGCGCCTAGCTTGGGGTGAAGCTTAACATAGATGGCATCAATATGGGTGGAGAAGTCCAGGTATTTGTTACCTTTCTGTTGCTCTGATTATAAATAACATTTGTATTGTATTGTGATTTTTACTGTACAGACTGCAATGTAACAAATGAGCAGTTGTTACTGCTGTCTGAGAAGGATGAAGAGCTCCCTTTTGTTGATGTGGAGGAGGAAGAGAGGATCAACGAACTCCCTTTTGTTGATGTGGAGGAGGAAGAGAGGATCAACGAACTCCCTTTTGTTGAAGTGAAGGAGGAAGAGACTGCAGAGCAGAAGGATCACTTTGAAGTCATTCCCACCAGTGAGTACCGTAGATGGCTAGCTAATGTGTTTATATGTGACTTTTTTTCAGCTATGTTTGAGAGGAAGTTGGAAAGAAAAGGAAAATGTAGAGTTGAAGGGGGGACTATAGAATTACAAGCAGGCTATAATGTTGGAAAGTTTGAAAGGAGTAAAGCCGTGAGTATTTTAGAAAGAAATATACTCGTTGCTGAAAACATGTGGTTTCATTTGCCTTCAGCTTGTGACCAGAACAGCTCAGCTCTACTTCGCTGTTCTTGTTTCAGCTGAAGGCGATGAGACCACTGTTTTCATCAACAAGTGGCTCTGGTGGAAAACTGAGATTGGGCACATTTCGGTCTCAGATCACGCCCCAGTTAGGCTGGAGTTAACCTTGGCTCCGAGGCCCCCAGAGTCAGTCTGGTGCTTAAATGTCAGCTTACTAAACTTACCTGATTTTAAACAGTTGATACAGCGATCAATGGAAGATTACCTAGAGTTAAATAGAAAGGAAGACATGGAGGCAGGAGTTAGGTGGGATGCGTTAAAAAGCTATTTGAGGGGAACTATAATTGCTTTTGCAGCGAAACATAAGAGAGCTCAGATCAAAGAAAGGCTAGGACCGAGGCTAAAAATAGTGCAGCTAGAGAAAATCCACATGATACATTCATAGACAAAAGTGGAGGCCGAATTGATTAGTTCCAACCAAACTTAACCAGATCCTAGACCTCCAGACAGAGAGAACTTTTAACATATGCCAGGCAGAGATTCTATGAACATGGCAACAGGGCTGTAGAGTTTTGGCCTGGCAGCTCAGAAGGAGAGAGCCCAGGCGTGTACTAAACTTAAAGACAGGAGTGGGGGATACAACTTGGTCCCCTTCTCTTATTACTGAGCAATTTCAAAAATACTACTCAACTTTATATAGTCGGGAGAGAGACACAGAGCATGAGAAAAGAATTTGACATTACTTGGAAAAACTTAACCTGCCCACCCCTATTTCAATATCTGAAATAACTAAAAAAATCGAAAACCTAAAAAACGGAAAGGCCCCGGGGATGGATGGTTATGTTTCGGAATTTTATAAAACTTTTTCAGAACTGATTGTCCCACTGTTGTACGACACGTATAATGAGCTGTGGAGCGGGGAGGGGGCAGCCCCCAAATCTTGGAGCCTAGCTCAAATTTCTGTGATCTTAAAACCGAATAAAGATCCAGAGGATTGTAGATCTTACCAGCCAACCTACTTTTACCCGTGACCTTAAAATTTTCACGGGATACTCGTGACCGACTCCAGAAATTAATAAGCAGTTTCATTTATAGAGACCAGACTGGTTTTATCTCGGGAGATTTCTCCAGGATAATATCCGCCGCCTGCTGAACGTAGTCTCAGCGCACAAAACACGAAACACTTACAGTTAGCAATCAGTATGGATGCTGAGAAGGCGTTTGACAGGGTTGATTGGGTTTTTGGGGAACCTTGAAAAATTTGCCTGGGGAGGGATTCACAACACAGTCAATAAACTGTATAAAAACTAGAGGCCAGAGTTAGTGAACGGACACTTCTCCGAGAGATTCTGGCCCTGAGGCAAGGCCTAGTCAGGCTGCTCTCTCTCACCACTACTTCTTCGCTTCATCGTTGGAACCCTTTAGCTATTGAGACTGATCCAACCCAGAGATCCAAGGGGTAGTGGTCGGGGATCACGCCCAAAAGGTTGCACCATATGGTGATGATTCCTTGTTCTTTATCACACCTGAACTCAGTTCCAGCTCTGGCCCACTCCACTGGAGGAATATGGTGCTATAGCTGGTTACAAAATTAACCTTCAAAACTGAGGCACTGATCCTCAGTGGGACCCCAAAGAATTCTAGAGCATCCTTCCCTTTGCATGGCCAAGAACAACACAATCAAATATTTAGAATACAAGTTTCAATCAACCTCTCTTTTATATAAAACAACTATGTCTCATTATTCCAACGTGACAGGCGGACATAGCCAGATGGCATCTACTTCCCTGTCCTTATATGGTAGAGGACAGACAATTAAATGAATATCCTACCCAGGTTTCTATTTCTGTTCCAGACTCTCCCAATCCAGCCTCCTAGACTATTTTGGGCAGGATTACAGAAAGAGATTCAGGCCTTGCCTGGAACAGGAAAAGCCCAGGTTAGCCAGAAGAGTTTGCAGCCCCTAGAGGTAAGCAAGGAGGCCCAAGCCTGTAATTTTTATTATTAGTTTTCTGGTGGCCCAAGGAACTCGAGATATGTTCCTGGATAAAGCCGAGGGGGACCTAGGGTGGTATCACCTGAGGAAGCTGCAGTACGAGGATGGGAGTTATGGGCTACACCAACAAGTAATACTTTATAACGGTGATCAAAGAGATCAGTAACCCATGGATTATACACTCATTTTGGATTTTACACAAACTATAGAAGACTTACTAACAATTGAAGGACCAGGCCCCTTCCTTAATAAGATTTGAAGCCCCATTTACTCCACCGCTGGGAGACTGGTTTTAGATATTGGGCACAGCGCACTTTCCACCTTGCCCAGTGTATCAGTGGGGACAGTTGTCACATTTTTAAATACCTCAGAGACAAGTTTCACTTACGCCAAGAAGACCATTTTAGATATTTACAGGTTAGATGTTATATTTATTCTGAGAACAGGTTAGGAAAATTACCAGAGAGAGGACCCCCGTGAGGAATTTTTCTACTGTAATAGTAGGATAAAAGAGATTCCACATCCTTTAGCGCACATATATGAGATTTTAATCAACCTAGCCAATCCAGACCTAGGGAAGCTTGAGCAGAAATGGGTTTAGTTGAATATTTTGATCCCACAACAGGCTTGGGAGAACAGATCAACGAGGGATGGCAGGTGACGAGCCCCTCATGGCGGAATTTCATTGAAGGTCCTTTGGAGATATTTTCTAACACTTTCTAAAATGAAACACTATACTGCTGGTGGTTTAGACCATTGTTGGAGATGGGAGAAGCTGAGGTTCCCCAACACATATACTGTGGGACTGCCCCAAGATCATCAATTTTTGGAAAGAAATTCAGGCTATAGCAAAGGGTATCAGGTCTTAAAATCCCTTTAGAGGGAAGATATGGTATTGGGACTTCCACCTGGTCTCAGGACCTGACAAGTGAGGAAGCTACCAAATGATGAGAGTAGCTGCTTAAAAACAATTACTTCAAAGTGAGCCACCCCATCCTCCAACAGTGGAAGAATGAAGGTCAGGATGGGGCAACTAGAAACAATGGACCAAATCACTTATAATCTGAGACAGGAGAGAAGCATTTGAAGCTGTCTGGACCCTTTAGCGGGCACTAATCATTAAGTAAAGGCCTCGGCATTCCAATCAAGGCTAGAGAGTATGAATTAGCAAACAGGATCTGTCATGCTAGCCTTACAAATCTTTTGTCATTTTAACAGTAAAACTACACTAAGAGCCTCCTTTCTTTTCTTCTTCTTTCTTTTGTTTTCTCTTTCTTCTCCTTCACCTTCTCTTTTTCCTTCTTTCTCCTTTATCTTCGTTTAGTGTAGAACTCTAGATAGAAATTGTAAGATAAATTGGGAGACCTATTGGTTAGTCCTAAGGTTAGTTTAGAGATGGAAAACTGTGTCCACTAGTCAATCAAGATAAGATCCATGTCATCTAATGGAGTTAGTAGTGAGCAAAATAAGCGAGCTCGCTTCTCATCCTCCTCGCTTAACGGGCGGGGGAGGATCTGAGTAAATATAAAGAATATTGGTATCTCACGATTGTGACTAAATTAAATAAAGTGTGTTACATATTGTGTGACTGACACACTATGTATTGTGAAAATGTATTCTATAGTACAAGCATCACTTGGGTTTTAACTTTTAGAATTGACATGGAAACATGTAAGTACATGTGAAAATGTATACGGACACCTAATAAAAGATGAAGTTACAAAAAAAAAAAAAAAAAGTGGCTCTGAGGGATGTATTAACACATATCAGTCTCGATGCCAGGCCTGGGTGAGCAGGCAGGTATCTGCATTATAAACATTTGGTCGTTCAGAAAGGAGGAATGAGTAGTCACAGAGGAAGAATGGACTGATTCTAGGCGATGAGTGAGCAGACAAGTGTCTGCATTATAAACATTTGGTCATTCAGAGAGGAGGGACATAAAAAGTGCATAGAGGAGGGAATGGACTTATCCCAGGCGTGGGAGAACAGGCAAGTGTCTGCATTATAAACAGTGGGTCATCGAGAGGAGGGACATGAGAGGTGAGCAGAGGAGGGAATTGACTGTATTAAGTTCTTGAGGTGATGATGATGATGACTCAATAATGTTTTAAAGATGATAGTGAATCAGTTATTCTTATTTATTATAATGCATTTCCATTAAAATATTAAAGTCACCATACAGTATTTTAAACTACAGAAAAACTTACATTGAAATGCTGTCAAAATGAGAGAAGCAGGCAGAAAAAGGTTTCACCTGCAGAGGAGTTTAGGAAGTGACAAACTATGTGGTGTTGCAAAGATGTTAGTAAATCGATAAATTATTTTTATCTCAATGGAAAAAAACTGAGACTGTGCCATTTGGACCCAGAAAATTGGACACAGATAAAAGAAAAGCTCGTAGCTCTCCTGTGTGTGCTGAGTTGCAGATGGCAGACACAGTAAAGTGCCATGGTGTCTGGCTGACCAAGAACTCACTTTCAGACGACACTGAGCATGCCATAGAGGCTCAAATCCTACCTTACTAATGAAGCTTGTCTGTCTGTTGCCAAGCAGTGTCCTCCTCCCTGCTGCTAATGAAACATGTGGAAGCACTGCATGTGGCAGCAGAAAAAGGCCTTCAGCCTGTCCAGTCTGCTGAACCCTATCTGGTACTTAATGTTGGCCCTATTGACCATCCATCCTTTTTTAAAATTGCATCCATGCCATCTGTTGATCTTTACACTGTACCTGTCCTTCCCGGTTTGAATTTCCACTGTTTTTGTGCATATTGTTTTTGGGGAATTTGTTCCATCTGTTCACCACTCTTCAGTGAAAAACTATTTTCGGACATCCCTCCCAAATGTTACTCCAGCCAGCTTCAGAGGATTCCCTTTGTTCTTGTTGATGTTTAAAGTAAAACGGGTCTGTTCCACTTTACCCCATGAATCCTATAAAGCTGCTTATAGGCATCTATTATGTGCCCCATTTTCCTGCTGTCGAAGCACGATCAGACCTGCAGGAAATAGCACTGTGTATTCTTGACTTTATTATTTTCTTAACTTCGCTCAGCTTCTTTTCGTCATTTTATGTCACCGCTAGAAGAACCTTTGTTTAGATTTTGTACCTCCAGTTACAAGACCTACAAGAATGACATTCACATGGTTTGTGTTTAGCATTTAGACCTGTCCCACAATGTGAGGCGTGTGATATTTGCCAGAGATGTAACCAGGCCACAAGGAGATGCCAAAGAAGGCTCTTAAAGGCTTCATCACTGTCACAGCTATGGAAACTGGTGCCAAGGCTGTGGTCTCCTATCTGACTTCTCACTTAACAGCTGCTGGCTGAAGTCTTCCCAGCATTCATCAAACCTTTATCTACGTGATCATCAAGATCAAAGAATACAGACAGAAAAGTTGTTGAATTGCCACAGGCGAGGGGACAAGGCTCCTAGCTTCACCAGTGAAGTTGAGGTCTCCGTTAAAGGAGAGTAATTCCCCCATCATCTCTCTTTTTTTTTTAATATGATCTAATTTGGCAGAGCTCTGGCTAAAAGGGGCTCAGTGGCGACTGCCTCCTTTAGAGCTCCTGCACTCTAATGCGGGATCATCCAGTGTGGCTGTGGGTGGGTTTTTCCATTCTTAGTAGCCACTTGTCCCTATCACCACCCTGGAGAAACCAGTGACCAACAAATCCAAGTGGTAAGCCATGGTGAAACATAGCTTCTGCCACTTGCCTAATGCAAGGCATAAAATAAGCAGGCTCGTATTGCAATTTTCGACCTAAGAATCAGGAATGCAAGTCAGTTGCCAGTTTGATTAACAATGATTGCTAATCATTAGCTGGCCATCCCGCATATTGTTTTTTATTTTCCTTGGTGTCTAGTGGGGCTCCACCCTCCGATTGCCAGCTCTTTGTTTCCTGGTGTCTAGTGGCCCTCCCTCCACTGATCACCTCCCCCATAATGCTTCTACCCCTGGTGTCTAGTGGAACCCCTGCGATCAGTGTCCCGTAATTTTGTCATTCTTTCGTGTCTAGTGGCACCCCCACCATATGATTTACTGTCCTGTAATTAATTAATTCCTGGTGTCTAGTGGCACCCCACCATATGATTTACTGTCCCTGTAATAAATTCATTCCTGGTGTCTAGTGGCATCCCCATCTGATCGCTGTCCCCTGCTTTTGTCTGACGATGATTTTTTTGAAGTTGAAGAAAAACGGGTCCATCGCTGATCACTCCTGTACCCCCACCTGACCACCCACTGTGCACCCACCACCTCACCCTCTTGATACCCCCACAGACCATCACTCATCTATTGAAGTCCCAGGTTCGATATCCGCCTCCCAATCAAGACCCATCTTGCTGCTGGAACCGCGACTGCAGTGTGAGAAGGTAAATGCGTCCTATGTTTTTAGTGGGGATTTTAACTTTGGCATAACTCTGTCATTTGTTGGCATATTGACCCCAAATTTTCAACATGGCTTTTTGGGACCCCACTCAAGAATAATATAATTGTCACTACATGAACTCCAGGCCCGAAAGGTGATTTCGCAGTCACTTGGGCGATCCACCTTTTGGGCAGGATTTGTGTAATGTCAGTCATATTGTTCATGAGGTGGAGTCTTAAGAAGGTGATGTTGCAAATTTGAAGCCAAAATATGAAAAATGGCAAAGTTATGACCATATGTTGCCATTCATTACACACCCCTTGTAACTTTGAATTTGAAAATATTTTGACCCCAGATTTTCAACATAGCCTTCTTATTAACCCACCTCATATAAGTCACAGCTCTAATTTTTCAAATCCTGGCCAATGTGTTTCTGCACCTGTGGCGCAGAATGGCGCTTTCAGTGGCGCAGAATCACGCTTTGGTAGGACTGGAACATTTTCTGCACCAGGCACATGCGAGGTGAGGTAATGAAAGGCTATGCTGACAATGTGGTCAAATGGCACATTCAGTCTCAAAACTATGTATACAGTGTAATATCCAATAATAACTAATAATTATATGATTTAAAGTAAAAATACACATTTTTGAAAAACTGCTAATCAAAATTGGCTGATTGCTAATCATTTTTCATGTTGATTAGCAAAGGCCGCTAATCAACTCTCCGACACTAATTTATGCCTTGTAACAATGTCCTCCCTCCCCAAGACCATCCACTAATTGCGCGAGTGCCTGACCCACCCCAGGAGAGGAGACTAGCCAGTCGGGCGACTAATCCAGCTCCCCCAGCTGCCCCTGGCTTCCCAGGCTCGCTCCTGAACCTGGGTCACCAGCATAGCATGAGGTGCATCTGGTGCCTCACCCTTCACGCCACCGGCCGGCTGATTCCCCATCATCTCATGCTCCAGCAGTGACGACTAATGCCCCACCCATCATCGATGAGATATCAAAGTCAGGGCTGGCTCTATGTACCTTACTATGGACAGTTTGTGTCCTGCACTAATGGGTTTTACCCCATCAGTGGTGGTAGTCCTGAGCTGTTTTCACAATGCTATCAGCTCAGGTCATGCTACCATCTCAAGGAAGTGGAAAGTGAGGGACACTAGAGTTTGCTGAAAATTCAGTCTTTGACTTGCAGGACCTTACCTCAGACAAACTCAGACATATTGAGTAATTACATAGAGTGACTTGTCCCAAGTCAACCCCAGGAGAAAAACCTTGCTTAATCATTATGAGGTTCCTTCATTATGCAACTGAAGAAAAAGTTCTGTCGGCAGCCTGGTGCAAGAAAGTGGTTCAGTGGGGGAGCACAGGATTTAGGTTGATCAGGGCTACACTGCTTCTCCTTCATTCTGTGTGTATTAAATTCCAGACACCTTTCCCTGCAAAATTCTGAGTCCACTATACAGATAGTATCATACTATACCATTGGTGGCAGAAGATCAAACGATATGCATACAAGGAAATAGATATACCAATCCCAAAATAAACATACCCAGTGGAGAGGTCTTGCAGCCATACCTCTCAACCTCCTGCCTCATAACTGGAGTGCAGTTGCAGCAGCCACTCCGAAGAGTGGGGTTATTCTGGATGCCCTACAGGGAGCATGCCTTAGACAACTAGTATTGGAACCCACTCAAGAGGGAGCAATCTTAGACCTGGTTCTCTCAAATGAAGTGGGTAGCCATCTAGGAACTAGCGACCATCGAACAGTATGGTTCACAATAAATACAGCAATAGAGTCAAGCCATACAAAGGCAAAAGTACTGGACTTTAGGAGGGCTGACTTTGGGTGAGTGCCTTAGGAATGCACTAGCAAATGGGCAGGAAGGGATGGAAACAACAATGGGGAATACTAAAACTGCCATCACAGAGGTAATAAGCCTTTGTGTGAAGATATAAACAAAATGTAACGATGTAAGAAACCACTATGGTTCTAAAGGAAGTGGCAGTGAAGGTTCAAGAGAAAGAAAGCATTCAGGAAGTACAAGGAATCACAGAAGGAGCAGGACAGAGAACTGTATCAGTTAAAGCAAAAGGAAGCTGGGAAGGCAGTCAGAACAGCAAAGACCCAAACCGAGGAAAAGATAGCCAACTCAGTTAAGAAGGGGATAAACCTTTACAGGTACATCGGGAGCCAAGGAAGACCAAGGGAGGGATAGTGAGGCTTATTAAAGGGAGAGGGGTGGCAGAGGGTGGCTGTGAAAAGGCAGAGATACTAAACAAATATTTTGCTCAGTATTTACAAAGGAAGAGGGGAGGTACCTAAACAAACAGTAGAAACACTCTGGATACAGAAGTTGATACCAGCCCATTTACAGAAGAAAGGGTTCTGAAAGAACTCTAAACTAAAGGTGGACAAAGCAATGGGGCTTGATGGGATTCATCCCAGAATTTAAAAGAACTAAGGGTAGAACTAGTGACACCACGGACTACCCTCTTTAACAAATCATGGGAGGATGAGGTGGTACCTGAGGACTGGAGGAGGGCTGATGTGATTCCCTTCACAAAAGTGGAGCAAGGCAGAAGCAGGAAACTACAGACCTGTTAGTTTAACCTCAGTGGTAGGGAAAATGTTGAATCACTTCTGAAGGAAAGAATTGTCGAGTATCTAGAGGCCAGAGGGGCACAGGACCCAAGGCAGCATGGATTCACAGCGGAAGGTCATGCCAGACAAATCTGATAGATTTCTTTGACTGGGTGGCCAAAGTAGTAGATCAGGGAGGGGCTGTGGACATGGCCTACCTAGACTTTAGCAAGGCATTTGACACAGTTCCACACAAAAGATTAATATACAAGTTAGCCAGCCTGGGAGTGGGTCCCAAGATGACAGCCTGGGTAAGGAATTGGCTGGAGAATAAGACACAGAGTAATAGGAAATGGAGTCCACTCTGAAGAAAGGGGGGTTACTAGTGGGGTACTGCAGGGTTCAGTATTAGGACCGGTCCTCTTCAATGTCTTTATAATCGACATTGCAGAGGGACTGGGAGGAAAAGTATGTCTCTTTGCAGATGACACAAAGATCTGCAACAGAGCTGATGCACAAGGTGGGCTGGAAAGGATGAGAAGGGACTTTGCAGGGTTAGAGGAATGGTCAAATGTGCGGTATGGCAGCTTAGATTCAATGCTAAGAAGTGCAAGGTAATGCACCTGGGAAACAAAAACCCAGGGGAAGAGTACACAATGGGGGTGAGATACTAACAACAACAAAATGGAAAGGGACCTGGGGTAGTCATATAGATGACCCAAGGTGGGCAAGCAATGGAGAGGGCAGCAAGGAGGGTTGGGGGATACTGGGATGCATAGGGAGAGGCATCACCAGTAGAAAACAGGAAGTTATTATCCCTCTGTACAGACAGCTGGTGAGACCCCATCTGGAGTACTGCGTGCAGTTCTGGAGACCCAATCTCCGCAAAGACATAGACAGGATGGAAGCTGTCCAGAGGAGGGCACACAAATGGTGCAGGGTCTGCACTGGAAGACATATGAAGAGAGACTCAAGGAGCTTAATATGTATAGCCTCGAGGAAAGGAGGGAGAGGGGACATGATAGAAACTTTTAAGTACCTCAAGGGAATCAACAAAGTCCAAGAGGTAGCATCTTTCAAAAAGAGGTGTGCAAGAACAAGGGGACAATTTGAAGATGGGGGGGCGGCTCAAGTAATTTAAGGAATTTTTCACTGAGAGGGTTGTGAATGCATGGAGCGGCCTTCAGGAGAGGTTGTGAGTCAAAAACAGTGGTAGAATTCAAGCATGCATGGGACAGTCATAAGGCAGTTCTAGGGGGTGGGGGTAGGAAGAAGTAGGCTGCTGATTAACTAAGATCTGCAGCTTATCCATTAGGTAGGGAAATGGGCAGATTGGGTGGGCCAAGCGGTCCTTATCTGCCATCAAATTCTATGTTTCTGTGTTTCTATAAATCAGGGACAAGGCTTGAAAAAAATCAGGGACAAAGGACCAGAATCCTTTTTGCAGTCTACTAATCCAAAAGCGCTCCTGGTGCTTAAAACCCAAACCCGAGCACTCGGAATATCACAATTTATATCTGCAGACTTCAGCAGATCACGGCGCATGCGCTAAGGCGGCATGTTATTGCGCATGCACGGGATCTTCGCCCATGTCTCTTTTGCGCATGCGAGGGATTTCGGCTGAAGTCTGCAGATATAAATTGTGATATTCCAATGCTCGGGTTGGGTTTTTAAGCACCAGGAGCATTTTGGATTAGTAGACCGCACAAAGGGATTATCTTGTTGGCGGTGTCATGGTATCAAATCACACTTCGGGACAGCGAGCATTCATGGTGCGCGTTCACATCCAGTATATGCTTCCGGTGGCGGGTCAGTTATCGGTGCCCGAGTGAAAGGTGATTTTGATTTAAATTTAATAAAAACAGGTACAACTTGTTATTTTTACATCTATGGGGGCATTCTACTGTACATGTTTAATAAGTGTGTGGCTACAAGCTTATAGATTTAAAGTAGTCAGCGTAGGGGGAAGCTGATAGTGCCCCTTTAACCAACAACCTATTTCTTCCTACCCCGACAAGAATTGCCTTATGTATGTTTCATCCATTCTTGAATTTTCACAGTTTTAGACACTACAGCCTCCTCAGGAAGGCTGTTTCATGCATCCACCACCCTCTCTGTGAAAAAAATACTTATTTACACTGCCCCTGAGCCGTCACCTCTCTTTCTTGAAATTGTATCCCCTTGTTCTTGCACATTTCTTTTTCTGAAAGATGCTACCTTCTTGGACTTTGTTGATTCCACTGAGGTACTTAAAAGTTTCTATCATGTCCCCCTCTCCCTCCTTTCCTCAAGGGTATGCATATTAAGCTCTTTTAGTCTTTCTTCGTATGTCTTCTGGTGTAGACCCTGTACCATTTTGGTTGCCCTCCTCTAGTCTGTGCTCGTATGGTTTCTCTTGGAGACCATGCACCATTTTAGTTGCCCTCCCCTGCACTGCCTCCATCCTGTCTATGTCCTTGCGGAGATGAGGTCTCCAGAACTGGACACAGTACTCCAGATGGGGTCTCACCAACTGTCTGTACAGAGGGATAACAACTTCCTGTTTTCTGCTGGTGATGCCTCTCCCTATACATCCCAGTATGCCCCCAGCCCTCCCTACTGCCTTCTCACATTGCTTACCAACCTTAAGGTAATCTGATATGATTACCGCTAGGTCCCTTTCCATTTTTGTTGTTGTTACTACCTCCCCCCACCAATTGTGTACTCTTCCCCTGGGTTCTTGTTTCCCAGATGCATTATTTTGCACTTCTTTGCATTGAATCCAAGTTGCCATACTTCTGACCATTCCTCCAACCTTGCCAAGTCCCTTCTCATCCTTTCCATGCCTCCTCGTTTATCAACCCTGTGGCAGATGTTTGTGTCATCTGCAAAGAGGCATACTTTTCCTTCCAGTCCCTCTGCAATGTCACTTATAAAGACATTAAAAAGGACTGGACCAAGTACTGAACCCTGCAGTACCCCACTAGTAACCCCCTTTCTTCAGAGTGAACTCTGTTTACTATTACTTTCTGTGTCCTGTTGTCCAGACAATGTTTTACCCAGCCTACCACCCTGGGACCCACACCCAGGCTGGTTAATTTGTTTATTAATCATTTGTGTGGGACAGTGTCAGATGCCTTGCTAAAGTCCAGGTAGGCCATGTCCACAGCCCCTCCATGGTCTACTGCTTTGGTCACTCAGTCAAAGAAATCGATTAGATTCATCTGACATGACCTACCCACTGTGAACCCATACTGCCTTGGGTCCTGTGCCCCACTGACTTCTAGGTACTCATCAGTTCTTTCCTTCAGAAGTGATTCTATCACTTTCCCTACCACAGAGGTCTAACTGACAGGTCTGTAGTTTCCTGCCTCTGTCTTGCTCCCACTTTTGTGACGGGGAATCACATCCACCCCCCTCTATTACTCAGGTACCACACCATCTTCCCATGATTTGTTAAAAAGAGTAGTCAGTGGTGTCACTAGTTCTCCCCGTAATTGTTTTAGAATTCTGGGGTGAATCCCGTCAGGCCCAATTGTTTTGTCCACCTTCAGTTTTTGGAGTTCTTTCAGAACTCTTCCTTCTGTGAAAGGACTGGGATCAACCCCCCTATCCAGAATGCTTCTGTTAATTGGATTAGGTACCGCCCCCTCCTCCTCTTTTGTGACTACTGAGCAGTATTCATTCAGTATCCTGCTTTTCACTGTTCCTCTGCTCACCCACCATCCATTCTATTCAGCCTCACTATCCCTCCCATTGTCTTTCTACACTCCCTAATGTACCTATAAAAGGTTTTATACCCCTTCTTAACCGAGTTGGCTATCTTTTCCTCTATTTGGGCCTTTGCTATTCTGACTGCCTTCCCTGCTTCCTTCTGCCTTAACTGGTACAGTTCTCTGCCCTGCTCCTTCTGTGATTCCTTTATACTTCCTAAATGCCATATTTTTTTCCCTAACCTTCCCCGCCACCTCTTTTGAGAACCATAGTGGCTTTTTGTTTCATTTTGATTTATTTCCTTCACACACAGGCTTGTTGCCCTGTGATGGAAGTGTTGATGTTTTCCCATTGTTGCTCGACCCCTTCTTCTTGCCTGTTTGCCAGTGCTGTATTCTGAATTTATTTCATCCAGAAAGTGGGCTGCGATGCATTCTTGGGGAGTTGCACAGCCCCACATTATTTGAAGACGAGGATGGGCAGGGGATGATTCCAGCCCAGTATCACCCAGAAATAATGGGCTGTGACTTGTGGAGCACTGCTCTTTGACAGATCGGTGCAAGTAGTTTCCAGGATGAATCCCAACATGCCATGATTCTCAAGGTTTCTTTGGGAATGGGGAGAGTCTGTGGGAGAAAATGCAAGTAGCTCAGGGTTGGGAGGATTTGGTGAGCTGGGAGTGAGGAGGTATTTTTCACAGACTGGGATTGGGTTCCAAGGGTTTGGTGAGATAAGAGTCTGGAGGTATTTTTCACACACTGGTCTCGAGTTGGTGTATTTTCACAAACTGGAATTGGGCTGTAAGGGTGTGGCAAGCTAAGAGTGGGGAGGTATTTTAGTCACAAGTGGAGATTGGGCTCGAATGGCCTTAAGGGCTATATCTTTAAGAGCTAATCTGTTCATTACAGAGAGGATGGTGCTGACATGGAGCAGACTGCCCATGTAAGTGATGGCAGGTACTATAAATGGGTTAATGAATGGCTGGGACTGGTACAGTACAGAGGGCTGTGTCTCTGAGCACTAATCTGTACATTACAGAGAGGATGGTGTAGACGTGGAACAGACTGTCTGTGTAAGTGATGGGCGAGGTACTATAAATGGGTTAATGAATGGCTGGGACCGGTACAGTACAGAGGGATGTGTCTCTGAGCACTAATCTGTTCATGCCAGAGAGGATGATGCTGACATGGAACAGACTGCCTATGTAAGTGATGGGTGAGGTACTATAAATGGGTTAATGAATGGCTGGGACTGGCACAGTACAGAGGGCTGTGTCTCTGAGCACTAATCTGTATATTACAGAGAGGATGGTGTAGACGTGGAACAGACTGTCTGTGTAAGTGATGGGTGAGGTACTATAAATGGGTTAATGAATGGCTGGGACCGGTACAGTACAGAGGGCTGTGTCTCTGAGCACTAATCTGTACATTACAGAGAGGATGGTGTAGACGTGGAACAGACTGTCTGTGTAAGTGATGGGCAAGGTACTATAAACGTGTTAATGAATGGCTGGGAACGGTACAGTACAGAGGGCTGTGTCTCTGAGCACTAATCTGTACATTACAGAGAGGATGGTGTAGATATGGAACAGACTGCCTGTGTAAGTGATGGGCGAGGTACTATAAATGGGTTAATGAATGGCTGGGACTGGTACAGTACAGAGGACTATATCTCTGAGCACTAATCTGTACATTACAGAGAGGATGATGCTGACATGGGACAGACTGCCTATGTAAGTGATGGGCGCGGTACTATAAATGGGTTAATGAATGGCTGGGACTGGTACAGTACAGAGGACTATATCTCTGAGCACTAATCTGTACATTACAGAGAGGATGATGCTGACATGGGACAGACTGCCTATGTAAGTGATGGGCGAGGTACTATAAATGGGTTAATGAATGGCTGGGACCGGTACAGTACAGAGGGATGTGTCTCTGAGCACTAATCTGTTCATTTCAGAGAGGATGATGCTGACATGGAACAGACTGCCTATGTAAGTGATGGGCGAGGTACTATAAATGGGTTAATGAATGGCTGGGACTGGTACAGTACAGAGGGCTGTGTCTCTGAGCACTAATCTGTACATTACAGAGAGGATGGTGCTGACATGGGACAGACTGCCTATGTAAGTGATGGGTGAGGTACTATAAATGGGTTAATGAACGGCTGGGACTGGTACAGTATAGAGGGCTGTGTCTCTGAGCACTAATCTGTACATTACAGAGAGGATGGTGTAGGCGTGGAACAGACTGCCTGTGTAAGTGATGGGCGAGGTACTATAAATGGGTTAATGAATGGCTGGGACCGGTACAGTACAGAGAGATGCGTCTCTGAGCACTAATCTGTTCATTACAGAGAGGATGATGCTGACATGGAACAGACTGCCTATGTAAGTGATGGGCGAGGTACTATAAATGGGTTAATGAATGGCTGGGACTGGTACAGTACAGAGGGCTGTGTCTCTGAGCACTAATCTGTACATTACAGAGAGGATGGTGCTGACATGGAGCAGACTGCCTGTATAAGTGATGGCGAGGTGCTATAAATGGGTTAATGAATGGCTGGGACCGGTACTGTACAGAGGGCTGTGTCTCTGAGCGCTAATCTATACATTACAGAGAGGATGGTGTAGAGATGGAACAGACTGCCTGTATAAGTGATGGGCGAGGTACTATAAATGGGTTAATGAATGGCTGGGACCGGTACAGTACAGAGGGCTGTGTCTCTGAGCACTAATCTGTTCATTACAGAGAGGATGGTGTAGACATGGAACAGACTGCCTGTATAAGTGATGGGCGAGGTACTATAAATGGGTTAATGAATGGCTGGGACTGGTACAGTACAGAGGGCTGTGTCTCTGAGCACTAATCTGTACATTACAGAGAGGATGGTGTAGACATGGGACAGACTGCCTGTATAAGTGATGGCAGGTACTATAAATGGGTTAATGAATGGCTGGGATCGGTACAGTACAGAGGGCTGTGTCTCTGAGCACTAATCCATTCATTACAGAGAGGATGGTGTAGACATGGAACTGACTGCCTGTATAAGTGATGGGTGAGGTACTATAAATGGGTTAATGAATGGCTGGGACTGGTACAGTACAGAGGGCTGTGTCTCTGAGCGCTAATCTGTACATTACAGAGAGGATGGTGTACACATAGAACAGACTGCCTGTATAAGTGATGGGCGAGGTACTATAAATGGGTTAATGAATGGCTGGGACAGTAGAGAGGGCTGATAATTCCAAGAGGAGAAGTTCAAAATTTGGGGGTAGGTAGTGATGGGGAAGGTTTGGAGGTGGGGTACCGATGGGACAGACTGCCTGTGTAAGTGTGGGTGTGAGGGACTAGAAACTGCTTCATGAATGGCAGGGACAAGTACTGTACAGGTACAGTATAGAGGGCTGATAATGTCAAGAGGAGAAGCTAGGGATGTGGAGGTAGAGTGAGAGGAGGGACAGTTTTCAGTGGTGGAGTATCCATGGAACAGATTGGGGTAGGTGGTGGGGGATGGACTGTTAACACATTCCTGAACAGCTGGGACCGTTATGGTATTGAGTGCTGACAATTCCAAGAGGAGAAGCTAGGGATGTGGAGGTAGAGTGAGAGGAGGGACAGTTTTCAGGGGTGGAGTATCCGTGGAACAGATTGGGGTAGGTGGTGGGGATGGACTGTTAACACATTCCTGAACAGCTGGGACCGTTATGGTATTGAGTGCTGACAATTCCAAGAGGAGAAGCTAGGGATGTGGAGGTAGAGTGAGAGGAGGGACAGTTTTCAGGGGTGGAGTATCCGTGGAACAGATTGGGGTAGGTGGTGGGGGATGGACTGTTAACACATTCCTGAACAGCTGGGACCGTTATGGTATTGAGTGCTGACAATTCCAAGAGGAGAAGCTAGGGATGTGGAGGTAGAGTGAGAGGGACAGTTTTCAGGGTGGAGTATCCGTGGAACAGATTGGGGTAGGTGGTGGGGGATGGACTGTTAACACATTCCTGAACAGCTGGGACCGTTATGGTATTGAGTGCTGACAATTCCAAGAGGAGAAGCTAGGGATGTGGAGGTAGAGTGAGAGGAGGGACAGTTTTCAGGGGTGGAGTATCCGTGGAACAGATTGGGGTAGGTGGTGGAGGATGGACTGTTAACACATTCCTGAACAGCTGGGACCGTTATGGTATTGAGTGCTGACAATTCCAAGAGGAGAAGCTAGGGATGTGGAGGTGGGAAGGGGGGGAGGTTTGGGATAGGAGTACACACAGGGCTTCAGTTAACTCCATTTTGGGAGTATTTGACTTCCAGAAATAAGGCAACAATTTCAAAATAAAGAGGGAGGAAATCAATGACTTCCAGATATAAAACCAGAAATTAGATGACTTCCAAAATTGTTGGCATGGAAGTCAGAAATGATGGATTTTTCTGAAAGAAATTGTATTTTACCACTAATTCATAATGTGAACATCCATAAATGTGTCCGTCCTAGAATATTGACTTCCAAAAGTGGGGTCCTGGAAGTATTTTGACTTCCAAAAAATGTGAATGACTTCCAGATTTCGACTCCTGGAAGTTTTAGACTTCCATTGAAAATAAATAAACTGAACTCCTGGGTACACATGGAACAGATTGTCTGTGTAAGTAGTGGGGGAGGAACTGTAAATGGGTTCATGAATGGCTGGGACTGGTACAGTACAGAGGGCTGACAGTTCCAAGAGGAGAAGCTAGAGATGTGGAGATTGGGGAGGGTGGGAGGGTTTGAGCTGGGGTACACACGGAACAGATTGCCTGTGTAAGTAGTGAGGGAGGAACTATAATTGGATTCATGAATGGCTGGGACTGGTACAGTGTAGAGGGCTGATCATTCCAAGAAGAGAAGCTAGGGTTGTGGGGAGAGGGGGAAGGTTTGGGGTTGGGGTACAGTTGGAACAGACTGCCTGTGTAAGTAGTGAGGGAGGAACTAAAATTGGATTCATGAATGGCTGGGACAGGTACAGTGTAGAGGGCTGATAATTCCAAGAGGAGAAGCTAGGGATGTGGAGGTAGGGAGCAAGGGGAAGGGTTCGAGGGTGGGGTACCCATAGAACAGATTGCCTGTTAGTGGTGGAGGATGGACTATAAGCAGGTTCATGAATGGCTGTGAATGATACAGTATTGAGAGCTGATATTTCCAAGAAGAGAAGCTGGGGGGAGGAGGTAGGGAGCGAGGGAAAGGGCTCGGAGTGGGCATCGTGGCTAAATCCCCTCCACATGGTAGGTCAGTGACATAGGTAGAATGCTGTTTATGGGCAGACAAGATGTACCCTTTGTCATAATCTGCTGGCAGTTTCTCTGTTTATATTCATTTATTTATTTAAAGTTTGGTAACCGGGAGAGGCACTCTGAGCTGAGGCTCGTTTCCAGGTGTGACCAGGAGGGAGAGGATAAGAAGGCATACTACATAAGTACCTAATGTTGAGCAGGAAAAGTAGTACAGAATCAGTTACATTACAGCATAGGGCCAGGCAGGTTATAGAAAATGCCTAGAAATGGAGGCAGTACATACGTACAGAAGCATGAATGCATACAGTATGTACATAATGTTGGGCAGTTTACAGTATAACTAAAATACAGTACATTGGTACATAGGGTCAGGCAGGTTACAGTAGTTGCCTGGTTAAGGAGGCAATATACAGGTACAGAGTGTCATCATAGGATAAGGAGGCAATACATAGATACAGAGTGTCATTAATAGGGTAAGGAGACAATATACAGGTACAGACTGTCATTAATTGGGTAAGGAAACAATACATAGATAGGGTAAGGAGGCAATACATAGGTACTGAGTGTCATTAATAGGGTAATGAAACAATACATAGATAGGGTAAGGAGGCAATATATAGGTACAGAGTGTCACTAATAGGGTAAGGAGGCAATATATAGGTACAGAGTGTCACTAATAGGGTAAGGAGGCAATATACAGGTACAGAGTGTCATTAATAGGGTAAGGAAACAATACACAGATAGGGTAAGGAGGCAATATATAGGTACAGAGTCTCATAGCAGAGAATAGGCAGTGCTGAGAGCAAGGAGAACAGTTAGTGTGACACTAACCATGAATACCACCAGCTGATGGGACAGGGATCATATTCAAACAGTTAGTGTGACACTAACCATGAATACCACCAGCTGATGGGACAGGGACCATATTCAAACAGTTAGTGTGACACTAACCATGAATAGCACCAGCTGATGGACAGGGGCCATATTCAAACAGTTAGTGTGACACTAACCATGAATACCACCAGCTGATGGGACAGGGACCATATTCAAACAGTTAGTGTGACACTAACCATGAATAGCACCAGCTGATGGACAGGGGACATATTCAAACAGTTGTTGTGACACTAACCATGAATAGCACCAGCTGATGGGACAGAGGCCATATTCAAACAGTTAGTGTGACACTAACCATGTATAGTACCAGCTGATGGGACAGGGACCATATTCAAACAGTTAGTGTGACACTAACCATGAATAGCACCAGCTGATGGACAGGGGACATATTCAAACAGTTGGTGTGACACTAACCATGAATAGCACCAGCTGATGGGACAGGGGCCATATTCAAACAGTTAGTGTGACACTAACCATGACTAGCACCAGCTGATGGGACAGGGGCCATATTCAAACAGTTAGTGTGACACTAACCTGAATAGCACCAGCTGATGGGACAGGGGCCATATTCAAACAGTTAGTGTGACACTAACCATGAATAACACCAGCTGATGGGACAGGGACCAGATTCTAACAGTTACTGTGACACTAACCCTGAACAGTACCAGCTGATGGACAGGGGCCAGATTCTAACATTTAGTGTGACACTAACCATGACTAGCACCAGCTGAGGGGGGCAGGGGCCATATTCAAACAGTGTGATGCTAACCGTGCATAGTGCTAACTGATGGAACAGAGGCCATATTCAAACAGTTAGTGTGACGCTAACCATGAATAGCAGTAGTTGATGGGGCAGAAGCCATATTCAAATGCCATTGGTTCTCTGTGCTGATCCGACAGCATGACCACACAGAATATATTGCTGCATCAGTGCAAATGAAGGATACCCCATGCATACTTGGCACAGCAATATATGCGGTGTTTTGACAGTGGTAAACCGTCTCTGTTACTGTGTTGTTTAATGCTGCTGGAACCCCATCCCTTATCCCCATGAACAGTCACCCCCCATGACTGCTTGTCCTGTAGCAGTCTTTCAAATTCCTGGTGGTCTAGTTGTCTCTGCCCCTGCTCATCTGTTCTGTATATTCCTGGTGGTTTAGTGATCCTCCTACCCTTAGTCGTTCATCCTGCTTCTGTCTGAAATATTTCTAGTGATCTATTGGCCTCCACTGTAAGGGCATCTGACCCTCTCACAACCCTGCTTATGACTCCTCCAGGCACCTCCTCACCCTGATCACCTGAGCTGAACAGTGCTGATGGCAACTGGCACAGCCCTCTGTTCACAACCTTGTCCAGCTGCAATCTGTTAGTGAGCAGTCGTAGTACTGTAGAAACAGTTGTTTCTTTGTTACTCACAGCTGTGCACTGTCAGTCAGATGGCTTTCTACAGGACTCATTCAGTGAGACCTGTTGACCTAATGAAGAGAATGCTATGCCAGTCACTGTCACTATTGCCATAGTTTAGCTTAAACGACAGGGGTGAAGGGAGTATGAGGACAAATGTTCTTAACTGGGCATCAGCTGTCCTTATGGGGAGGAACACTAGTCTCCACTGGGAATATGCAAGACAGCTACAGGACTGGCAGTCAGGAGTGGAGGGACCACTAGGCTCCCTTGAGTATTCAAGACAGCTACAGGATTGGCAGTCAGGAGTGGAGGGACCACTAGGCTCCCTGGAATATTCAAGAGAGCTACAGGACTGGCAGTCAGGAGTGGGGGGCCACTAGGCTCCCTTGAATATTCAAGACAGCTGCAGACGGGCAGTTGGGGATGGCAGAAACCATTAGACTGCCAGGAACAGAAACAGAATTTTGTCAGCAGATATAGACTGCTTGTCCCACCCATTCATCCAGACAGTCCCTCCCTGATCTGTCTCTGCATACCCAACCTGATCTACAGCAACCCTCCCTCTTCTCTGCCTATTTACTAATATTCCCCTATATGTAGCCTGTTCATGCTTGAAGCCTGTCACTGTTTTTGCCTCCACCACGTCTGCTGGCAGTCTGTTCCATGTGAATACCACTCTTTCAGTGAAGTACTTCCTCACATCAATCCTGAACCCCTGCCCTCCCACTTCATCACATGCCCTCTTGTCCTAGTGCTCTTTCTCATTTGAAACAGACTCTCTTTTATACCTTGTTCAATCCATGCAGTACTTGTAGGTCTCTATCATGTTTCTTCTGGCTCCTCTGTCTTTTAGGGTGTACATGGTGAGATCCCTCAGCCTCTCCTTGTAGGTCTTTTGAAGCAACCCCTGTACTATTTTAGTTGCACTGTTCTGGACTGCCTCAGCCCTGTCTATATATGTCCTGAGGTGCAGACTCCAGAACTGGACTCAGTACTCCAGGTGGGGCCTCATGTGTGACCAATGCAGTGGTAGCACAAGCTTCCTTCTGCCAGTGATGCCTCTTCCTGTGCATCCCTTTGAGGTAATTAGATATGATTACACAAAGTCCCTTTCCTGCTTAATGACTGCTAGTTATCTTCCCATCCTATACTCAGCTCCTGGGTTTCTATACCTTGGGTGCATGATTGATCACTTCTTGGCATTGAACCCCAGCTGCCATACCCGTGATCACTCTTCAAGTTCCCCAAGGTTTTTATGAATACTTTCCACCCTCTGAGTATCCATCCTGTTACATATTTTAGTGTACGTGCAAAAAAAGGGAACATACCTTTCCTTCCAAACCTTCTGCAGTGTCACTTATAATGACAGTAAAGAGGGCTGGATTAGCACTGAGCCCTGGGGAACCTACTGCTCTCTCTACCCTCCTTAGACTGAATTCCATTAACGACCAGCCGCTGTAGTTATCCATTAACCAGCTACTTACCCAATTTACCACACTGGATTCCACCCCTAGACTGCTTAATTTTTTTATCAGTCTCCTGTGTGACACAGTATTGAAAGCCTTGCTGAAGTGTAAATAAATGCCCATTGCCCTCCTCTGATCTAGTTCCCTGGTCACCTGGTTGAAAACATTAATGAGATTTGTCTGGGAAGACCTCCTTCCCCAAGATTCCATGCTGCCTTTGGTCTTATAGCCCACTAAATTCAAGATACTCTACTAGCCTCTCTTTTAACGTGGTTTCCATTAGTTTTCCCACAAACTGATGTGAGATTGACTGGCCTGTAGTTGTTTCCTCCCTGTTGCCACTCTTATGAAGCAGGATTCCATCTTCTCTCCTCCAGTCTTCTGGAACCAAGCCTGTTTCCAGTGTCCTGCTTATTAAGGTCCTCAGTGGTGCAGAACGTACCTCCCTAAACTCCTTTAGTACCCTTGGGTGAATTCCATCTGTCCCATGACATTAGCTCAATTTATGGACTCTGCAATATGAGCAGACTTGATAGACCAAATGGCCTTCTTCTGCTGGCCTCTTCATATGTTCGTACGACCTTGTCCACCAACTCCCTTCTGGATTCCTTCCATTGAAAATGGACTCATGCCCACCCCAACCCCCATTTTTCCTGCTGCTCTCATGTCATCCGCCCCCCCCACTATGATGACCCAGCCAAACTACCTGTTGAGGATGCATGCTTTTTTATGATTCTCTTCTATGCAGTCTTGCTAGATGTCCTCCTTATCCTTGCTAGCCCTCTTTTTGTTTCCCTCTTCTTGCTTATGTACCTGAAGAAAGTCTTACCCTTTAGCTACCCTTGTTATCCTTTCTTCTGTCTGCACCTCTTTTCACCTCACTTCCTTACCTGCATCCTTCTATTTTACTTGGTACACATCTTTGTCTTCCTCCCTCTGTATTTCTTTGTACCTCCTGAATGCCACCCTTTTTCCTTCACTGCCATGACCACTTCTTTAGAGTACCATGATGGTCTTTTCTTCTTTTTGGTTTTGCTCACCTCCTTCATGCAGAGGCTGTTTCCTTAATTATGCCATACCTAATTTTTCCCACTGTTCCTCTACCCCTCCTAGGCAATCCTGCCCTACTAGGCAACTTCTGAGTTAGTCCCCTGTTTATTTCTTTTAAAATCTTCCCTCCTCAAGACCGGGAGCCTCCTCTTTGTGTTTCTTGCCTCGGCACCCATCTTAATGTTGAACCACACTGTATCGTGATCACTGGTCCCTCAGCAACTGCCCACTGTGATGTCTGCAAAACTGCCCAGGTTAGTAGGCATGAGGTCCAACGCTGCCCTGTCCCTACTAGGCTCATGGACTAGCTGCCTGAAAAAGGTCCCCTGACAGGTGGATATGAAAATGATGCTAGCAATCCAAAGGATGGCTTGCTGTGGGAGGTATTGCTAGAAGGAGATTTCAGTCTACTGGTTGTGGATTGGAACTTCACTTCTGCAGTATCAACCATGAGTAAGAACATCCTGGACTCCCTGCAGGGGGCATTCCATAGGCAGCTAGTTACTAAACCCACTAGGGAAGGGGCATTACTGGACCTGGTACTCACAATTGGGGACATTGTCACAGATGTTACAGTGGGGGACCACCTGAGGAACAGCGATCACCGTGTCGTGTGGTTTGATATAAAAACCAGGTCAGTATCAAACCACATGATGACAAGGGTCCAGGACTTCAGGAGGGCCAATTTCAGGAAAATGGGGGAATGCCTGAGGGACAACCTAGAAGGGTTTGGGGAAATGGGGTGGAGTGGAAGAACAAAGGGCAGCAATAAAAGAGGGACTTGAAAAGGCCACAAATATCTGTGTCAGATAGGTTAGCAAAGGGCAAAAGGAAAAAAAAGAGGCTGCTATGATTCTCTAAGGAGGCAGCGGAAAAAGTGAGAGCTAAAACACAATGACATTAAGAAGATACAAAATAAGACAGAAAGAGGAGGAGGAGGATAGGGAGAGCTACCAAGAGATGCAAAGGGAGGTTTTGCCAGACAAGCCTGACAGAGTTCTTTGGGTAACCAAGGTAGTATATTGGGGAGGGGCGGTGGATGTGGCCTACGTGGATTTCATCAAGGCTTTTGACACCATTCCACGTAGAAGAATGATAAATAGGCTGGGGAATGGAGGAGTCGGTACTGAGGTTGTGAAATGTGTGGAGTGTTAGATGAGCGGTACGACTCTGAGAACTCACCTACCTCCCTGCAGCATTTCAGCTGCGGGCCAGCAAGTTATGAACTGGAGAGCTGCTTAGCTTAATGTGATGCCCACAGCCACCCTGGTTGTTCATTACTTTTATAGGTAGTCCACATCATGTGACTGTGTCACATGACCAGAGCCATATTTTCAATCACCTTACAAGCCCATCTGCAACTTATTTAAGGAGCACAAGGGGTGGCTGCTGCACCTCTCCTCCAGCAGTAACAATTTAACAGCCACTTAGACTTGCCCACTATGTGGTACTGCTACTCCTCTTGACTGCGTGACTTCCCCCTTTGCCCACTAGGTAATATTGCTACTCCTCCTCCTCCTCTCGACTACCTGACCCCCCCTCCATGTGCTAGCTGCTACTTTCGGCTGACATACTGTATCTGTATAACACTCTTCCAGCACAGGGTTCAACCTCCGACTACTTGTGTTGGGACCAACCATAATCTGTAACTCAATCCTCCTGACCACCCAGCCAACTAGAGTGCACACCACAGCTACCTGTGTTATTCGGCAGGACCTAGTGGACATTAGAAGTACTCCACTTTATGGTGTCAACACGCCCTGAACTTTTTACACTTTCTCATTACACTGTTACATTGCTAGGCAGCTAGGGGAGCCATTTGATGACATTGCAGTGAGTGTGCAACTCAAGTAGGCTGAACTGCCGTGATCCGGCAGTATTCCTTTGTCAACCTTGGGCACAAATTACATTAATTGCACTGAGGGAACACGCGCCTGTTCCCATGTTACACTAATAATACTGCATAAACATTAAGGTTAAGAACAAAAGTTAAACTGCACTACAAATTGTGGCTTGGCCAATCACTGGGACTTCAATAGTCCTCTTGATATCTGCCATTTCCATACATATCTCCTCTGTGCATGCCCAGTCATGTACCATTCCTGCAGTTACTGTACTACTAGTACCTCACAGCTCTGGCACAACTAGTCAAGATGCTGATACCAAGCACGGTCCCATTGATTTCCTCTGGGGCTTGGCAGACAACAACACAGAATCAGCCATACTCCTCCTGCCCAAGCTTACCCTTTCAACCCACCAGCATAGCTTTAGAAAAGTTACCAGGGTCAGGCACAATACAAACCTAAAAACCCTAAAAAAAAGTTCTAGTGAGGACAACCCTGATGCTGCTGCTTCTCTCAGGGAACATCCACTAAAACCCTGCACCCCTCTGGGTGTAGATAATCAGCACCCATGGATCTCTTAAATTAGCATCCATACACATCCGTAGCCTGCTGCCCAAAATGTATCAGCTACAAGTTTGGGTTCACCAGCATGAACCAGACATGCTATCGGTAGTGGAAACCTGGCTCACGACTAAAGTCTCTGACTTAGCTTTATCCCAGATAGTTATACCCACTTCAGCGAGGATAGACTAGGGGACAGGGGTGGCATTTGTATCATTTACATTAAAAACAACCTAAAGGGCCATGTCCTTCCCCACATAGTTACTGATAACTATGCACAGGCACTAGCTGTTAGAATTCTGCTTGGAGCACACAACAAATTGCTCACAGTAGCATCAGTACATCCCACCGAGAAACCAATCCTTCGGCATTGACACAGTCATTGACTATATAAGTGAGGTACATCAAAATTGTTAAATGGTAATCTTAGGGGACTTCAATAATAATTGGTTGACTCAGGAGGCTTCCCCATGTAAGGATACCTTCACTAGGATCAATTTTAATCAAAGGGTTGACGTGCCCACAAGAATCAACTATTGGTCTGGGTCAGAAATACTCTTTGACAGGATAGTCACTAATTACCCTGGGAGAATCACTGAAACAACAGCCCACACTGACTCTCTTAGTGATCACTCCTCAGTTACATGCCGCTGGTCCAACAGCAGTATAAAGCCCCTTCCCCCAGGTACATCACAAACCGGATCCTGAAAAAAGAACAAATAGGTGCACTTAAGACTATCTCCATCAAATTGACTGGTCACATGTCGAATCCCTATATGATATGGACAAAGCTCTAGACCACTTAATAGCTGTGCTCAATGCAGCCTGTGACATCTATGCCCCTTTAAAAAAATGAAAAGTGAAGGGAAATAACTCTTGGATTACCCTAGACCTAATAACCCTAATAGGACACGGGGACCTCCAGTGGCAAAATGCGAGGGCTTACGGCATGCAGTTTTATATCCAGCATTGGCGGATCTCTTTTTACTTGTCACTCCAGACAGGGAGGGTGCCAAGGGATTGGAAGCAGGCACATGTTGTGCCCATCCATAAAGGGAGATCAAGAGAAGATCCAGGAAACTATAGACCTGTCAGTTTGATGTCTGTAGTGAGAAGGTAATGGAAAGCATACTTAAGGAAGGCTGGGAGGTTTCTTGGAGGAGATGGTTACCTGGATGACCGGCAGCATAGGTTTGTGCCAGGGAGATCGTGTCAAACAAACCTTGTAGAGTTCTATGAGTGGGTGATATCAGCACTTGACAGGGGAAGCCAGTGGATGTACTGTTCCTGGACTTCAGCAAGGCATTTGATTTGGTCCCTCACATTGGCCTAAGGAAGAAGCTGGGACTAGGCCCATTGGCAGTTAGGTGGATTGGAAATTGGCTTTCATGGCACACTCAGTGGGTAGTGGTCAGAGGGGAGGTCTCATCTCCTAGGGAGGTCATAAGTGGGGTACCACAGGGATCAGTCCTGGGGCCACTCCTGTTTAACGACTACATCACCTATATCAGGGAAGGTATCTGGTGTGAAATTATATTCTTTGCGGATAACTCTAAACTGGGAGCAGTGGTGGAGAGGGAGGAGGGGAGATTGGCCCTGCAAGAGGACCTGGATACTCTGGATAGGTGGTCCTGCACCTGGAAATTGAAATTTAACTCCTCCAAGTGCAAGGTGCTACACCTAGGGTGGGAAAACCCCAACTATGTGTACACCCTGGGGGGGGAGATGTGTTGCAGGCCACAGCAGGGGAAAGAGACCTAGGAGTCTTGGTGGATGTTAACATGAAAAATTCAGAGCAGTGCAGGAGGACTGTGGTCAGGGCAAATAGGATGCTGGGATGCATTGCTAGTTGGGATTACCTCAAGGAACAGAGAGGTAAACACCTGGATAGGACGATCTGCAACCCCGATAAAGTTAATAGAACTTGTTCAAGTTTTAGTGGCTGCAAAATATCTGATCTTACACTCATGTTACCTGAGATTATGAAGGACTGTGGTAACAATCCTTTAGTACTGATACATGTAGGTGCTAATAACATCTATAGAGAGACTGTTCAGTCTATCAAAGAAGATTTTGTAGCCTTATCAAACAACCTAGTGGACATGGGTTGCAAGATATGTATATCAGAAATGTTACCAATCCCACATTTTTCTTCATTTCAAAATCATAAGATTAAAATTGTGAATGAATGGTTAAGAAAATGGTGTTTAAACCAAGACTTGACTTGCCTAACACATTGGGAGGAATTTGATTACCACCCAGAACTGTTCAGTTTTGATGGGTTACACTTAAGCAGACGGGGTAACGCTGTTTTTGGAAAACAGATTCTGACATCCATTCACCATCTTTTAAACTAAAATTCGGGGGTGAGAAGGTGGATAGGCCACCATCTCTAAAATCTCCAGTAAGCAGTTTTGTGAAATGCAATATAATACATTTCTTATACTTTAATGCTAGGTGTTTAACTCAAAAACTGGATGAATTAAAATGTCGAATTAATAAAGGTGATGTTGATATTATTTCAGTCAGTGAAACTTGGGGAGATGATAAAACATCATGGGATCCAACTATACCAGGATTTACTTCTCACACTTTTAATAGACCAAATAGGAAAGGGGGTAGAGTGACGTTATTTATTAAGAACCAACTTAATTCTATCGATGTAACAAAGTGTATTAAAAAACATGATATACAAACTGAGACTATCTGGATTAAGATAAATTTCTCCACATCTGAGGCCCTTATATTGGGTTCCTGTTATCGTCCCCCGAATTCATCAATAGACATATTAGATGCAATGTTATCAGAATTTGAACAGGCTAAATCATTAGGCAAAATTGTAGTCACAGGAGACTTTAACATTGGTTCGATTGATTGGCATAATTTAAGTGCAGCTACCAGCAAAGGCAACAAGTTATTATATACATGTACCCAGTTGGGACTTCGGCAAAATGTACTTTGCCCAACGAGAGGTAAAATATTAGATTTGGTTCTTTGTGACGATTACCTTGAGTTAGGAAATATGTTAATCAGCGAGCCTATAGGGAACAGTCATCACAACACTATTACATTTAATATTGTACAAACTTATGTATACAATTCCAACAGTACTGAAATTTATTTGTATGATAAAGCTGACTAAGGAACTATGAAACAGATTATGGGAAATATTAATTGGGACATCTTATCGTCTGACTTTACTCCGGAACAGTACTGGGAATATTTTAAGCATACCATCTTTCAACTTAAAGAACGATATATTCCATCCAAAATAAAAAATGAGACTAATATTAAAGCTCCCAAATGGATGAATCAGTCTATTAAAAAATGTATTAGACAAAAACATAAGAAATATGTTAAATATCAAAAAACTAAAAATTCTTCCAGTTGGATTTCTTATAAACATATACAAAGAAAATGCAAAAGAATGATCAGGAAGGCCAAATCTACTTTCTAACTGAATCTAGCATCTAGCGCTGATAAATCTAACAATAAACAATTTTATTCTTATATTAACTCTTACGGAAACCAACATGTCATGTAGGTCCATTATTGGAGTGTGAGACTTTGATATATGAGCCAAAAAAATGGCCGAACTGTTTAATAAAAATTTTTGTAAAAATTTCACTGGTTCTTCAGTCTCAAATAATGATTATGCTTTACTAGATACTGCCAATGATTCACCAGTGAAATTTTCGCTGGGCTCTATCAGAGTTTTTAAAACTTAAAGGAAAATTTAGTCCTGGTCCAGACAATATAGCCGGACATTTATTATTTTTATTAGCTGATGTAATTACGGTTCCTTTAAAATTGATGTTCGAATATTTTTTGGCCACCAATTTTGTTCCCTTGGACTGGAAAGAAGCTTATGTAATCCCTATTTACAAAAAGGGCAAAAAAAAACAACTGTTTAACATCTTCTACTTGTAAATTATTAGAGAGTTTAATTAAAGATTTATTATCTCCAGTCCTGGACTGTCATGATTTAGAACAACATGGCTTCAAAAGGCAGAAGTTGTCTGACAAATTTAATGTTTTTACGAACAAATCAGTTCTGTACTAGATAAAAACGTACCATGTGATGATATTTACATTGATTTTAGTAAGGCTTTTGACATTATGCCTCTTTGGGCCTTAACTTCTAAACTTCATAAACTAAATATAAACTGGTTTCTAGTTAATTGGATAATCAATTGGCTTTACAATCGCTCTCAGCAAGTAATTATTCATGGAAGTACTCCAGCCAGGGGTATGGTGACTAGCGGGGTGTCACAGGGTTCAGTATTGGGCCCATGCCTGTTTCAGGCATTTATTGCTGACCTTACTTCCGGTTGCTTATCTTTCACTATAAAATATGCTGATGATGTCAAAATAGGTGGGCCATGTGCCTCTGACTATCAGGTTGATGCCATTCAACAAGATCTAGACCACATTACAACATGGGTCAAAAAGTGGGGTATGACTTTAAATATCTCAAAATGCAAAGTTATGCATTTGGGCCTTAGAATTTCACATTGTCCCTATTATTTGGATGGCATATTACCTGAGACTACATCTGATGAAAGCGATTTGGGAATTAATATCTCGGATAGCTTCTCATAAAAATCATGTACATAATATCATTAACATATCCGGTAAAGTGGTATGGTCTATATTGCGTAATACAAGATCTAGAAAACAGGATGTATTGTTACCTCTATGTAGAGCATATGTAAGACCACATTTGGAATATGCTTCACAGCTTTGGAATCCATATAAAAAAAACAGAATGCCTGTTATTGGAAAGAGTTCAGAGAAAATTCACTAAAAAAGTATCTGGGCTTTTTGATGTTCCTTATGAGAATAGACTTTCTATTTTAAATCTTATGCCCTTATCTACATGTTGTCTTCATGGTGACCTTATGCTGTTGCATGATATTATTCAAGACCCTAATCTATTGTCTGAATTGGGTCTGGAATTTAAAAACTGTGGTCACAATATCAGAGGACATCCCTTACAATTAGAAAACCCTTTGTTAGGTCAAGTTGTAAATATTTTTTTACCATTAGAGTTGTCGGTCCATGGAATAGGCTACCACTAAATGTTGTAATTAGTGAAACTAAAATTATTTTTAAATACAGATTGGATGGTCTTATTTGTAAAGGGTATAACCTTTCCTATTATGTTTTGGATTAGTATAAGAGCTTCATGGGCTTCTGCCTTCTTGCTCTTGCAGTCTACCTTAGTATGAGGTGACTTTGCCACTGTACAACAGCCTGGTTAGATCACATCTTGAGTACTATGTGCAGTTCTGGAGACCACACCTAAGGAAAGACATCCAACTCCTGGAGAGGGTTCAGAGGAGAGCAACCAGAATGATCTGGGGCCTGGGAGATATGACATGAGGAACGACTAGGGGAGCTCAACCTGTTCTCGCTGGAGGAGAGGAGGGACCGGGGGGACATGATTGAGGTCTTCAAGTACCTCAGGGGAGTAAATAAGGTAAGCCAAGATAGGATCTTTCGACTGAAGGAGGGTGGTATCACCAGAGGACACAGTTGGAAGATTGAGGGTGGTAGGATTTGGGGGGAAAGGAGGAGGAGGTACTTCACTGAGAGAGTGGTGGAACTGTGGAATGCGCTACCTGGGGAGCTGGTACAGGCAACTACGGTGGAGGGATTCAAGAGAGGGTGGGACAGGTATAGGCAAGGGGTGAAGCAGAGGCTGGTTTGCCTGGGGGGAGTAGGACTGGGAGATGGAGTAGCAGTGGAAGGAAGCAGGTAGAGGGCTACAGTACCCAATCAGGGTGCTGAAGCATGAGCAGACATGACAGACCAATAGGCCTACTCTGCTGGCATCTAGTATGTTAATACAAAACTGCCAGAAATACCTGTACCTGAGAAACTAGACTAGCAAAAATGCAATACCACAATGACTGTCTCACCACTACATGGGGGACAGTAAGAAATTCTGGGACAACCTGAAAGACCTCACCGGCAGAGCCTATAAGGCCTCTCACTCTATGCTCCTAATAAATGGTGAAATCACCCAAGACCCAAAGGCAAAAGCGGATACATGTAATGTTGCATTCACTGACCTAAGCAACATACTCCTCCTGCATTCCTTAATGCAACAAAGGACACCCAGGTAGATGACAGGCAGACTAATGCTAGGACCACCACAGACCCCCCCCTTCTACTTGAAGGTAATTTCATGTGTTTTTAAGGCCAAAAAAAAATACCTAATGCGATCCTTAGGGAAATCAAGACACAGCAACAACTCACTGGACCTGAAGCTTATTATAGCCTTCACTCTGGATGAAGTTTTATCTCCATCAACAAAAATAATTAACCTGTCACTCAGATTAGGGCAATTTCCACAAAGATGGAAAGCTGCAGTAATCACACTAGTTCATAAAAACGGTGACTGAGTTCCTCATACCAGTTACTGGCCCATCTCAATTCTAGCCCCCCCAAGCCCTACAGCACACAGTCTCGAACTAGCTGGTGGACTACCTGGCGAAGTACAGTATCCAGTGCCACCAACAACAACACGGATTTTGAAGGCCCATAGTACAACGGCTTTTTCTATTTATTTATTTAAGTCTCGGATTACATATACCTTTTGAGCTAAGAGCTCTTTTACAAAGGTTCCATGTCAGTAGAAAGGACAGCAGATTAAACAGGACAGTAAAGTACGGTACAGTAAAGTGTGAATAGGAGGGACAAAACTCATAATGGACACAAACTCATAATGGAGAGTCAGCGTAAAACAGCAGAGACACATTATGGTAATCCGTTTCAGGCACTGGAAAATACTTACAATACATTGATATCAGCCAGCAGGCTTTGTCAAGACAAGCAGGGCACAGGGTGCAGGAAGGGATGTGGGAGGGTGGGCTGGGAAGAGTAAGAGATGGGGGTGGGCGTGAAGGACATGAGGAGAGGTGGGGCAAGGGGAGGAAGGGTGGAGGGGGAGGGGATGCGAGGGGAGTGGTAGGAGGCAAGAGTACTAAGTTACTATGAAAGAGGTTGAGTGCTAAGGTCGAGGTTTGGGAAAACATGGTTAAGGGAGACAGTCACAGGTACTAGCTGTAGAGAGTAGTGACCAAAGCTTGGATCTGAACGGGCCGAGCTTAGTTTCAGAGGTGATGTCATTGTTGAAAGCATTCATCCAGAGGGGGTCCCTGTAGGCAAGTGATCTTTGCTCATGGGTGGTTTGGTGATGAGGGACCTGTAAGAACTGAGATTCAGCACCTCGGGTGCAGTGTGGATTGGGGGGCTTAGAAGATCTGCTCCAGCTGGCAAGAGGCCTAAGGTTATTTCCTTGACCTTTAGGCAAGTTTGGTATTTGATGCGATTTTAAGCTGTAGCAACCCGTTAGGAAATTGAGGTCACACGTGTGGGTGAGATGATGGGCTCCTGAGACGAGATGACATGCCTTGTTAAGAGCAGTGGAGATACACCGGAGGGTGATATTAGTTGCAGAGCCATAGATGATCAGTCCATAGTCAATTATAGAAATAATAGAGCTCTGCACAGCTACCCTTAAGGCTTCAGGGGTCAGGGATGGCCTGTGTCTGTAGAGTAGACCAATACAAATATTTACAGCTATAGCAACACTATCTATATGCACCCCATATGATAGTTTTCTCTCTATGGTGCCTCCAAAATACTTAAAGAATTGTACCTGTTCGAGGGCAGTACCAAGGCAGTTTGTGATAGTCAGAGAATGTGTCCTGTATAGTACTTTTTATGGGAGCTGCTGAAGAGGATAAGCTTAGTTTTTTTTAATAGTTCAGCATCAACTTGTGATGACCCTATACTCGAATATTCCAGCTTCCTTCATGAGACATTAGGTGGCAGACAGCCAGCAGGAACAATTTATATCAGCCTCACTAAAGCCTTCGATACCATCAACCACAACGTACTGCTCAGTACCATTTGCACTACTGGGCTATCGGCAGAGATTGTTGGATGGTTTGTCTGCTATGTAGGTAACAGATCACAGCAGGTGAAAATAAATGGTATGATTTCAGATAGTAGGCAAGTGAGCCCAGGAGTACCAGAATGGTCAGTTCTAGGTCCACTACTGTTTATCCTTTTCCTGAACCAACTCCCTCAGTACGCACTGAAAAACATTTCTATGCAGATGATGCCACCATCTTCACCCAAAAAACTGACCCACTAGCACTAGAAAAGCACCTCCAACAGAATTTCACTTCTGTTGTGAGCTGGTTCTTAGAAAACAAACTACTAATGAACTACAAGAAAACAAACTACTAATGAACTACAAGAAAACTAAGATAATGATGTTCGCAAACCCAAAGAGTAGATATAAAACACATCGACTGACTATCCTGAACAACAAACAAACTGCGCTACATCAGGTGTCTAAATATTTGGATGTTAATATCTCACTCTCCTTCACCCTGCATGTGGACCAAGTTGTTAAGGTTGTAAACACCACAATTGGCCTACTTTACAAACATCGACATAATACGACCCCTGATGCACTCTCATTAGCTGTAAAATGCTCCGTCCTTTCCATCACTGATTATGGTCTTGTAGTTTATGCACAGCCATGGACACAACTCAGGACATCCTTAAATAAAGCTTGTAGACTAATCACTGGGCCACCTAGACTGGTCCACAAGTGTGATCTGTATGTTCTTACCAAGTGGCTAAACCTTCAAGGAAGGGTAAAATACAAAGTCTGTCTTCTCCTGGGGAAAAAAACGATTCCGGCTAACCCCAGTTTTAATGCAGTCTCTCTTCAACCCTGCCATTAACCTGCACAAAACTAGAGGTATATCTAAACTCCCTCCTTGTCTCCTTCTGTCACACTCCACAAGGTCAACGTTCTTTCGGCAACAGAGCACCCTGTTGGCTCAATGAACTTCCTCAAGATGTAACTGATGAGGCCAAAACTGGACCATTTAAGAAAAAAAATTCTACAATACCCTGCTTCCCAAAGTAACTGTGATTATCAGACCTAGCTGACCCACTCATCTTGTCCTCTCCCTCAGCATGTCCCTTAGCTACCCCCCCCCCCACATATCCTTAATAATTCCCCCCATCTCCCTGCCTGACAGTGCCCTTCCCCCCTTTCTCGTCTGGCTGCCTCGTTTGTTTATTGAAAATCTCTGGAAACTGTAACTGTCTAAATGCTTAACATGTTGTTGCACTCTACTCAGGACTACTGTGTGCTACCATGTACCCCTTATTTGTATACAACAGGATGTATTACCATGTAATCTCATCTATACATTTTGAACTGCGTATTCAAATTGTTTGTTATGTATTTGTACTTTCATATAACTTCGAACCTTTGTAATCAAGCTTCTAGCTCAAAGGTGCTTTCTCTAACACAATAAATAAATAAAATGGCATGCCCTCTGGAGTGGGCAGAGTGACCAGTGAAATGCTGCAGGGATCACTGCTGGAGCCAGTCCTCTTCGGTTTCTTTATTAGTTACATTACAGAGGGCCTGGAAGGAGAAGTATGCCTGTTTGCAGATGATACAAAAAACTCTAACAGAGTGGACACACCGAGGGGAGGAGTGGATAGAATGAGGGACGACCTAAAAAAGCTGGATGAATGGTCAAGGGATTGGCAACTGGGTTTCAACACTAAAAGGAGCAAAATAATATACATAAGGCACAACAACCAGAAAAAAAAACAGAGGACAACCTACCAGCTGGGGAAGCACTAACAGACACAAAGCCAGAAAGGGACTTGAGGGTAACAGTTTCTGATGATCTAAAGATTACTAAACAGAGTGACAAGGCAGTGGGAAAGGCTAGAATGATGCTGGGATGCATAGGCAAGGGCATCACCAGCAGAAGGAGGGAGGTAATAATTCCCCTATATAGATCAGTGGAGAGACTACACCTTGAATACTGTGTCCATTTCTGGAGGCCCAGTCTTCAAAAGGGCATAGGTAGGATGTATGTAGTCAAAAGAGAGAAACCAAAATGGGGCAGGGCCTGCATCATTAAACCTACATAGATGCTATTGCAGACAAGGGTCTTGTGGCCCATTCAGTCTGCCCTATCCCTCTTTCTAATGCTTAAGGTACCGTAGATACTACAAGCCCCCTTTTCACCCTAGCTTGATAATTCCCATGTGCTTATCCCTCACATTCTTGAATCCCTGAATGGTGGCCACCCCCACCACTTCCTGGGGGAGACTATTCCATCCCTCCACCAACGTGAAGTGCAGTTTCCTCAAGTTCTCTCTAAGTTTTCCCCCTTTTAGTCTCATGCTGTGCCCCCTTGTTCTGCCATTTCCCTTCATGTGAAAGATGCTCCCCTCTGGTACCCTGTTGATCCCCTTTATATATTTGAAGGTCTCTATCATGTTCCCCTCTCTCTCTTTCCTTTCCTCCAGGGAGTACTTATTGAGAGCTCTCAGTCTCTCTTCATTCAACTTATGCTGCATCCCCAACACCATTTTTGTCGTCCTCCTCTGTACTGTTTCCATCCTATGTCTTTTGGAGATGGGGCCTCCAGAACTGAACACAGTACTCCAGATGAGGCCTTACTAGGGAGTTGTACAACGGTATCACCACATCTTATCTGTGTCAATCTTCACCATTCATCACAGATGGGTACTGGCCAGAATCAGGACCCTCACGGGAACCTTTTTTTTTAAAAGGATTAGCAGGCGAAGCAGCATCGGTAGCCGCCCTCGAGGCTGGCGTTACACGTGGCGCCGAGGATTAGCTGTTAGGCTGCGTCGCTCCGCCTGCCTACCAGTTCTTCGTCTCCGCCATCGAGGTCGCCTTGTGGGAAGCCAACTTAAGAAAACTTTTAAAAGAAATTTCAGCCTTCACCTTCGCTTGCTTTGACAATCCGTCGGGTTACCTGCTAGTTCCGGTTCTGCCTCCACCGACGTCGCCGTAAGATCTTTCCTTTTATTAAAGTTTCATACATCGAGTCTGTTTTTGGTGTTTTTCCGTAGGTCGGGTCTCGGTCGGAGGGCAAGAAGTTTTCCAAGGTGGGTCGGCCCCTCATGCGCCAGTGCCCTGTGGCCGCAGTTATTCCAAGCACGACTAGCATGACCGGTGTCTCGCGTGTCTTGGCCCATTTCACGACATGGATTTGTGCAATGCCTGCTTCTCCATGGACCACTGCGTCCTCGAACAGCACGCGTTTAAAGTGGGGCGAGCTCCGGCGACTTTATGGGGAAGGGTTTGCACTAAATCGGGCCCAAGCCTCTGCCTGCCCTCCGGTCCTCTCCTGGTTCTATATGGGCCGAGGAGGAGGGAGCCTCGGCTACTAGTAGCCTGGCCTTGGTCGAGGCTCCTCCCGCGGCGCAGGAGGCCTGTCTCTTTCCCCTGGGAGTGGGCGGAGGCGCTACGTGCATTGCCCTTTGGGGTGAAGGGTCCCCGGTGTCACTCCGTGGTCCGGAAGGCCCGGGTCAACGCCGCTGGCTTTCAGCCGTCATGTGCTGTGGGCTCTGCGGCACTGACTCGCCTCTCGGCGCCAGGCCCTGTCGGCACCATTCACGGCGCGCCGATGCTGCTGGCCGGGCAGACCCTGGATTCTGCATCAGCTTTAGTCTTGTCTCGCGCCGGAGGTTGAGCGTGGCGCCGTGGGGCCTTCAGCGCCATCAGTCGGTGTCATCCTCGGCGCCATTGGTGCTCTTGGTGCCACTGTGGCGCTGAGGCCTAGCGGTGTCGTGTTCGGCGCCGAGTCCGCCTTCGGCACCGTCGGTGCCGCATCAGTCCTTGGATGCTGCCCGCGGCGCCGAGGGGCCTGGTGGTGTCGGCGCTGAGTCCGCCTTCGGAGTCATAGAAACATAGAATTGACGGCAGATAAGGACCGCTTGGCCCACCCAGTCTGCCCATTTCCCTGCCTACTGAATAAGCTGCAGATCCTAGTTAACCAGCAGCCTACTTCTTCCTACCCCATCCCCTAGAATTGCCTTATGACTGTCCCATGCATGCTTGAATTCCACCACTGTTTTTGACTCCACTCTTCCTCCGGAAGGCCGCTCCATGCATCCACAGCCTCTCTGTGAAAAAATACTTCTTAAATCACCTCTGAGCGCACCCTCTATCTTCAAATTGCGCCCTTGTTCTTGCACACCTCTTTTTGAAAGTTGCTGCCCTCTTGGACTTTGTTGATTCCTTGAGGTACTTGAAAGTTTCTATCATGTCCCCCCTCTCCCTCCTTTCCTCGAGGCTATACATATTAAGCTCCTTTAGTCTCTCTTCATATGTCTTCCGTTGCAGACCCTACACCATTTTAGTTGCCTTCTTCTGGACAGTTTCCATCCTGTCTATGTCTTTGCGAAGACTGGGTCTCCAGAACTGCATGCAGTACTCCAGATGGGGTCTGACCAGCTGTCTGTACAGAGGGATAATAACTTCCTGTTTTCTACTGGTGATGCCTCTCCCTATGCATCCCAATATCCCCCCCAGCCCTCATTGCTGCCCTCTCACATTGCTTGCCCACCTTTAGGTCATCTGATATGACTACCCCCAGGTCCCTTTCCATTTTTGTTGTTCTTAGTATCTCATCCCCCATTGTGTACTCTTCCCTTGGTTTTTGTTTCCCAGGTGCATTACCTTGCAGTTCTTAGCATTGAATCTAAGCTGCCATACATTTGACCATTCCTCTAACCTTGCCAAGTCCCTTTTCATCCTTTCCACCCCACCTTGTGCATCAACTCCGTTGCAGATCTTTGTGTCATCTGCAAAGAGACATACTTTTCCTTCCAGTCCCTCTGCAATGTCGCTTATAAAGACATTGAAGAGGACTGGTCCTAATACTGAACCCTGCGGTACCCCACTAGTAACCCCCCCTTTCATCAGAGTGGACTCCATTTACTATTACTCTCTGTGTCCTATTTTCCAGCCAATTTTTACCCAGGCTGTCATCTTGGGACCCACTCCCAGGCTAGCTAACTTGTATATTAATCTTTTGTGTGGGACTGTGTCAAATGCCTTGCTAAAGTCTAGGTAGGCCATGTCCACAGCCCCTCCCTGATCTACTACTTTGGTCACCCAGTCAAAGAATTCTATCAGATTTGTCTTGCATGACCTTCCTGCTGTGAATCCATGCTGCCTTGGGTCATATGCCCCTGTGGCCTCTAGATACTCGACAATTCTTTTCTTCAGAAGTGATTCCATCATTTTCCCTACCACTGAGGTTAAACTAACAGGTCAGTAGTTTCCTGCTTCTGCCTTGCTCCCACTTTTTTGAAGGGGAATCACATCTGCCCCCCTCCAGTCCTCGGGTACCACCCCATCCTCCCATGATTTGTTAAACCGGGTAGTCAGTGGTGTCAGTAATTCTATCCTTAGTTCTTTTAGAATTCTGGGATGAATCCCATCAGGCCCCATTGCTTTGTCCACCTTCAGTTTTAAGAGTTCTTTCAGAACCCTTTCTTCTGTAAATGGGCTGGTATCAACTTCTGTATCCAGTGTGTTTCTACTGTTTGTTCTAGGCCCCCCTTCCTTTGTAAATACTGAGCAAAAATATTTGTTTAGTATCTCTGCCTTTTCACAGTCTCCCTCTGCCCACCCCACCCCCTTTATTAAGCCTCACTATCCTCCTTGGTCTTCTCGCCCCTGATGTACCTATAAAAGGTTTTATCCTCATTCTTAACTGAGTTGGCTATCTTTTCCTCGGTTTGAGCCTTTGCTGTTCTGACTGCCTTCCCAGCTTCCTTTTGCTTTAACTGATACAGTTCTCTGTCCTGCTCCTTCTGTGATTCCTTGTACATCCTGAAAGCTTTCTTTTTCTCTTGAACCTTCACTGCCACTTCCTTTGAGAACCATAGTGGTTTCTTACATCATTTAGATTTGTTTATTTGCTTCACAAAGGCTTGTTGCCTCTGTGATGGCAGTTTTTATTATTCCCCATTGTACTTCCACCCTCCTTCCTGCCCATTTCTAGTGCATTCCTTAGGCACTTACCCATTTTGGCAAAGTCAGCCCTCTTAAAGTCCAGTACCTTTGCCTTTGTATGGCTTGACTCTATTGCTGTGTTTATTGTGAACCATACTGTTCAATGGTCGCAGTTCACCAGATGGCTACCCACTTCTACATCTGTGATCCTCTCTCATCTCCATTTGAGAGAACCAGGTCTAAGATTGCTCCTCCTCGAGTGGGTTCCAGTACTAGTTGTCTAAGGCATGCCCCTGTAGGGCATCTAGAATAACCCCACTCAAGTGGCTGCAGCAACTGCACTGCAGTTAACATCTGGCATATTCATATCACCCATCAGCATATCTCCCTTTTTGCCATACTAAGTATACTTTATATCATTTCTTGTCCATTTCCTCCTGAGAAGGGGTTCTGTATACAACCCCCAGCGGATTGTGGTGCCATTGCCGTCTCCAAATTTACCCACAGTGCTTCTTCTCCTCCTGTTTTCTTTTGTTCTGTTACTTTGATTCCTTCCCTTATGTAAAGAGCTACTCCTCCTCTTTTACCCTCTCTGTCTCTCCTGTAGATAGTGAATCCTGGTATGTTTACGTCCCAGTCATGGTTTTGTGCGAACCATGTTTCTGTGACTGCCATGATATCCAGATGTTCCTCCTCCATCAAGGCCACTAATTCAGGAAGCTTGTTACTCAGACTACATGAATTGGTACTGATTGCTTTCCATTTTTTGATGGCTTTACTTTCTGTTGCAGCCTCCCCCACTGACCTTTCTACCTCGGTCTTTTTCCCATTTAGTACCCTGTTTTGTAGGGGATTTTCCTGCTGCTTATCAGTGCCTCCCCCCTTGACTAGTTTAAAAGCTTGCCAATGAAGCATTTAAACCGATTGCTCAAAATACTTGTTCCTTCCTGGACAGATGCAGACCATCCTGCCAGTATAGGCTGGTGTCCTCCAGGTGGAACCTCAGTCCCCAATGAAGCCAAACCCCTGTGCTCCACACCATTTTTCAACCACTCATTAAACTGCATGGTGCAAAGTATCCTTGCCTCACTCATGCCATTGACAGGCAGCAACTCTGAGAAGGATACTGTGTGTGCTACTTGTCTTAGGGCCCTCCCAGTTCTACAAAGTCCTTCTGCACTGCTCTAATCTCATGTTGAGCCAAGTCATTTGTCCTTAGGTGGACAATGACATCCAGCTCAGACTCCTGCAGCTGTTCACGTGATCCTGAGGATGCGCCTGTCCCTACAAGCCATGGCACCAGGCAGGCACTTTACTTCAGCTTGCCTGCTCCCCCAGTTCTGTCCCCTAATAATTGAGTCCCCACCAGGAGCTGCTTCCTTCCTTGTGGCATCCTCTGCCTCCTTCCTGTGGACCTCCCTGTGACAGGTGTCCTCAGCCTCCTTAATCTCCTCCATGGTGCATCCATAGGGAGCTGTGCCCCCAGAATGGTGTATGGATTATGGAGTGGAACAACTGACTGGGTGTGCCTCTGTTCCACCCTCCTCACCCTCCCTGAGCCCACTGTGGTCCAACTGCTGTGCTTTCTTTGCAACCTCTGAGGTAGTGGTGGTGGCTCTGGTGCTCCTTGGATGGGGGGGTTTCCCGTGGGTGAAGGTTCTCTTACTGCTGTACAGTGTGCCCTGAAGATGGATAACTTCCTCCCTCAGGGCAGAGAGTTGTCTGCAAATAGGGCAGCATCTCAGCCTCCAGAAAGACTTCTGGAAGACTGCTGCCCCACAGCCATTACATTGCACTGCTCCCCACATGACTATGTACTTTTTTTTTTTGTGTGTGTGTGTGTGATTGGTTTGTTATATAGAAATATATATATATTATACAATGTGTATGATATTTTCAGTGCTGTGTGCTAGAGAGGATATGACATTGATATGCACCTTGTAACTCTTGAGGAAATTATGTCAGAACCCCAGGTATAAAGGAACTATTTCCAGAGGTGGGTGGGTGAGGTGGAAGGGTTGGCCTAAACTGTGCCCTCACAAAACAATCAGCTAAGAGCTCTGACCCACCGGCATGAGTGCCTTCCTGTCTGCAAGATACTATACACAACAATTTGACAGAAAAATCCCTGCTAATCAAACAGAGAAAATCCAGACATCCAAGTCAGACACAGGTAAACCTCCCAGACCCAAAACAGCCTGGTGGTTTGTGCTCTGAAAGCAGTCAGCCCCAAAATAAGTCAGCTGTGCTCTGAACTCTTCCTGCACTGAAAATCATAAGAATTGTAACAAGACTGTCTTTTCCTGATAATTGTAAATTCCTTATTTCACCTTGCTGCTTCGGTCCTCGGTGCCACCTGCGGCGCCGAGGGGCCTGGCGGTGTCGGCGCCGAGGTCGTAGCTGGGGCTGCCATCGGCGCCGTCTCTGTCCCTGGTACCGCCCCTGTGCCAGTGGACTTGACAGCACCGTGGCTGGCCCTGGCTCTGGACCTTTGGCCTGAGCGGCCCTGGCGCTTTCTGCCAGCCCCGCTTTCGGGGCTGTGGAGGGCACGGGTGCCACCTCGGCCACTGCTCTTTACTACCGGGCCCCTTGGTAGGTTGCCTTCCCCGGCCCTCCTACCATTTGGCTTAGGGCCTCAGACTCTACCTCTTTGGAGTCGAGCTCGGAAGCGGACGGGCATTCACACCCTTCAAGGTTGTCTGCGGAGGAGAGCGGGCCAGCGGTCTCCACGACAAGTCATAGCCAGCCCCCTTCTGAGGAGTGTCGGGTAGTTCCCGAGGTTAGGGTCAGTGGTACTGACCAGCAGGCTATGGTGTGTGCCACCATTGCCATGCAACCTGACCTTGGGGGGTTCCTCGACCCCTTGGCGGTGGTACCCCCTCAGGTAGTGTGTCTTGATCACCCAACTTTGGGGCCCATCGAGCAGCCTGCAGGAGGGGAGGGTGCTGCTCCCTGGGTCTCCCCTTCGGGGGCAGCCCAGAGCTGCCAGCTACCTAGGCTGGCCCTCTTGAGGACCTGGACCCTCTCGGACTCTGAGGGGTCGAGGTGTGTGGGGTCAGCACGTCGGCCTTCTCTGGCCCTGGATGAAGCTGCAGTGTGGACTTCCGCCCTTCCCCTTCCGGTTCCTTGAAAGGGTCCCATTCTTTGATGGCAGGGGACCGTCCTTCTGGACCTATACAGCCCCGGTCGCCTCACTGGGGGGATTCTTCTGGGCGCAGCCTTGGCAGTACCAACATGGTTGTACAGCTGTCTGCTGTGGAGTCTTCTAGGACACCCTCCTCGGGTGTCCATGGTCTGCTCCCTAGCTCTGGCAGAGGTCAGCCGACATCTTCTCTCAGCTCTGCCCCATCCCTCTGCCACATTCTCCAGCGCTCCCAGGCATTTTTGGTCCTAGCGGCCCTCTCACCTGTGAGCAGTTCAGAACAGTGGCTGCTCGGTTCCCTGCCTATGTTAGGGCCATGGACAGCCAGGTTTTTCAACCTCCCCTCATGCAGCAACCCTCAGAACACATGGTGACCTCCAGCTCCTCATCCCCCTCTTCTGGAGGAGAGGAACCATCTGTCCTTATCTCTCCTGCTGCTGATCTCTCCGAGTATCAGTGTTTCCAAGTATCAGTGTTTCCTCGTGAGTATGGTGGAGGACCTTCACCTTTCTTCCCTGTCTGTGATCAATCCTGAGCATGCGGCGCACGCCTTTCTAGGCGATTTTGGAGCGGCCACACTTGCGGTGCCGCCCTGGCCTGCTCCCTTCGGGTATCGCCCATGTGTTTCTGGCAGAGGCCCTTCTCTGGAGTTCGCCCCATGGGACCTCAGCCAGAGGTATTGCGCCCTCCCGAGTCTCCAGGTTCTATGCCTCATCCGCATTCCAGATTGATGCACCTGGACACCCCTGATGGGCTTCCAGGCCTCCACTGTGACCGGTCCCCAGATCAAGACTCCTTGGATTTTGACTTGGCGGGGAGGACCTCTACGGCACGGTTGCTTCTCCATCTCTGCTCATCAGGCCCACTATGCATCCTACAACAGGTTCTTGTGGTCCGCACTAGGTCAGATCCTAGCTGCTTTGCCTGACTCGAGCAAACCAGGCAAGCCATCGCGCCTCTGCACCTCGGCCTGAGCCAGCAAGGCACAAGCAAGGGCATCTTACAATGCCAATGAGGTAGCTACCAGGTCGTGAGACCGCGATCTGCACCAGGAGATCGGCGTTCGCCTTTCCCGGTTGTCACCTTTGGCCCGGCGAGGGGTGATTTGTTCTACCACCAGGGAACCTATTCTCTTCCCCGTAGGGTGAGACGACATTTGTCGGGCAACTTCCTCCTCCGGGGACCCTGTCTCACTTCTCCCACTCGGGCCTCATCAGGCCCAGAAGGTTCCCCTTAGTGTGTCACCCACTGAGGGCTAAGGGACTCTGTCCCTTAGGGTGCATGAATCAACCCTCTTGGGGGCTTGGTTTCACTATCTGTGATGAATGGTAAGACTGACACAGATAAGATATAAAAATTCACGACTCTACCATAGTTATGATCTTCTGTATCTTCGCCATTCATCACAGTCCCACCCGCCTTCCCCCTGGGGCCTCAGTCTCTGGGTCCTCCTCCCTCTGTGCCTACCCCTCTTCTTGAGCGGGGTAAAGTTGGGACACACAGGGGGGTAGTTTCTTCCCTAAGGGTTGCAGCTCAAGTGGCACTCCTTCTCTACTACATATCTCCACCCCTATGGGTTGGGAGCTGGTGGTTGCCCTCCTTCTGTTAACCACCTGTTTTAAAAAAAAAAAAATTCCCTTTTTTCACCAAATATCTTTACAGAGAGAGTACTAAGTCCCTGTATCCTGTCCTTCTCCAGAATAGCCGACTCTGCTTTGGGGGTATTGCCAATTATTCTGTGCCTTGAATTCTGGCAAGAAAGCTTTGCCTTCTTGCAGTTCCTATACAGTCTGGTGATGGACAAGGGTCTTGGATCCTTGTTACCTCTCACTCTCCTAAATTTTCTCCTCCCCTTCCACCCTTCTTCCGCTTTTCAGAGATTGGGGCGCCTACCCAATCCCTTAGTCTTACTTCTTCTATGCTCCTCTCAGTCGTTATTTCTCCTTTTAGTTCAGTTTTCTCTTCCTTTTTTGTCCCTTGGACTCTCTTTTCCCACCCTCCATCTCTTCCTCTTACCTCTCTGGCAACTCAGAACTGGTAGGCAGGCGGAGTTGATGTAGCCTAACGGCTAATCATCGAGCGCCACGTAGTATGTCGGCCTTGAGGGCGGCGCCGATGCTGCGTCGGCTCCGCCTATCCTTTATAAAAAAAAAAGGCTCTCGTGGGGTCCTGATCTCCGGCCAGTACCCATCTGTGATGAATGGTGAAGATACACAGAAAGATCATAATTACGGTAGGTACGTAATTTTATTTCCCTCCTTCTACTTGTTATACCCCTCTCTATGCACCCTAGCATTCTGTTAGCCTTTCCAACTGCTTTGTTGCACTGTTTATCCACTTTGAGGTTGTCTTCTATGACTACCCCTAGATCCCTTTTCTCTGTGGTGGCCTCCAGTGTTACCCCATCTAATTCATACTCAGCCCTAGGATTCCCTCTCCCTAGGTGCATAATCTTGCACTTTTTTGCATTGAAACCCAACTGCCATTCCTTGGACCAGTTTTCTAGCCTCTTCAGATCCATCCTCATTTTTTCTATATCTTCCTGTGTATGTATGGTTACATAACTTTGTATCATCTGCGAACAGGCTAACCCTCCTTCTAGACCCTCTGCAATATTGCTTATGAAGACATTGAAGAGCACTGGTCCCAGCACTGATCCCTGGGGTATGCCACTTGTTACGCTTCCCTCCTGTGAGCTAACCTCATTTACCACCACTCTTTGTGCTCTGATACTCAACCAGTTTCTAACCCACGTGATCATGTCTGTCCCCACCCCAAGATTTGCCAGCTTCTGGATTAGTCTGTTGTGTGGGACTGTGTTGTAGGCCTTCCTGAAGTCCAGATATGTCACATCTACTGCTCTGCCCTGGTCTATTTCCTTTGTCACCCACTCGAAGAAGTCAATTAAGTTGGTCTGGCAAGTCCTCCCTGCCTTGAATCCATGTTGCCTTGGGTCCAGCAGCCCCCTTGTCTCTAGGTAGTCCATCAACCATTCCTTCCTTAATTAGGTTTCCATCATTTTACCTACTATTGAGGTCAAACTGATTGGGTGGTAGTTTTACTGCCTCCTCATGCTACCACTTTTGTACAGGGGTACCAGTTGTGCCCTCCTTCACTGCTCTGGAACCACACCTGTTTCTAGTGATGCACTGAACAGCTTAGCCAGAGGTTTAGCCAGTTCCTCCTGGAGCTCCTTTAGGATCCTCTGGTGTATCCCATTGGGCCCCATAACTTTATCCACCCTAAGCTGTTCTAGTTCTCTTTTTACTCTGTCCTCTGAAAAAGGTCTAATGTACACCCCTTCTCCATTAATGGGGGACCATTCCCATTGTCTTCTTCCGTGAGTACAGAGCAGAAGTATTCGTTGAGGACAGTCACCTTGTCAATGTCTTTCTCCACTACCCTGCCTCCCTCTTCCCTAAGTCTCACAATCCTTCCCCCGGTCTTCCTACTCTGGTTAATATACCTAAAGAAGGCCTTCCCTCCTCCCTTCACTTATTTAGCTAGCTTTTCCTCAGTTTGGCCTTTTCTGCCCTTCCTGCCTTGTTCGCTTCCTTTCATTTTTCCAAGTATTCTTGCCTGTCTTCCTTGCTTTGTGTTGCCTTGTACCTCAGAAATGCCATCTTTGTTATTCGTTACTAGCTCTGCTATTCCCCTTGAGAACCACAGTGGTTTCCTCTTTCTTTACTCTTGCTGCAGGGCCTGGCACAATGGTTTGCTACCAGGTACAGGACTTCCCTTACCTCATCCCACTGTTCCACTACTTCCCTATGTCATTGTATCCCTGCATAGCCTTCCTGAATTTGTCCTTCATCTTACCGAAGTCTGTCCTCCTGAAATCCAGGATTCTAGTCCTTGTGTGTCTAGCATCCTGTGATGTCCTATGGTGAACCCCACAGCTCGGTGGTCACTAGTCTCTAGGTTCTTCTGCACTGTGACTTCCTTTATCCTGTCCCCATTGCTTAGGACAAGATCCAGAATTACATTCTCCTTTATAAGCTCTCTCACAGGCTGTGTGAGATCTGCCCCTTGCAGGGATTGCAGGAATTCCTTGCTTCTGGCTGAGGCTGCTGCCAGGATGCTCCAGTCCTCTTCTGGCAAGTTGAAGTCATCCATCAGTAGCTATCCACCCTTTGTTGCCATGTTCTTTATAGTCTCCAGCAGCTCTCTTGTCTATATCCTCCACCTGCCCTGGAGGCCTGTGTATGACTCCCATTCTAAGTACTGTTCCCCTCCCCACCTCCAGGGTTACCCACAGTGCCTCTGTCCCCCTTATCTTGTGGGACTGCCGCCTTTATCTCTTCCCTGATATACAGTGCCATCTCTCCCTTCTTGCCTTCCCTGTCCCATCTGTGCAGCGTGTACCCTGCAATGGCTAGCTCCCAGGCATGGTTGCTATTGCGCCATGTCTCTATGACTGCCACAATAACCAGGTCCTCAGAAGTCATTAATGCCCCAAGTTCCAGGATTTTGTTACTCAGACTGCAGGCACTGATACACATTGCCTTCCAATCATGGCCTCCCCCCTCTGCTATAACTCCATTACCATCCCCCCTATCATCCCCTCTATTCTGTGTCTGCCCCTCCTGTACTTTACATGAGGTCCCTTCTTTTTTATCTATGGCCACTCCTTGCTCACCTACAAGAAAAGGCTTAAGAATTTACGAATGTACTCCCTGGAGGAGAGGAGGAGGAGGGGATATGATAGAAACATTCAAATACCTAACATGGAAGAACAAGGTACAGGAAGGTACCATTTTTGAAAGGAAAGTAAGATCAAGAATAATGGGACACGCTATGAAGTTAGAAGGGAACACTGCTTCACAGAAAGGGTGGTAGACGTGTGGGACAGGCTTCCGGTGGAGATGGTGGGAGGGGAATCAGTTGTGGGTTTCAAGAGTGTATGGGATAGATACAAAGGAATCTTAGAACTACTGTATAGGAGGAGAGACTAGAGACAGAATAGAGTCTGTGGTATCATTGTAGGTTTAGGGAAAACAGGGTTAATTGGGTGGGCCAAGAGGCCCTTATCTGCCAACACCTTCTGTGTTTCTATGTTTTTTATTAGAGTCAAGGATGGTCCAGCTTCTTGCTGAGGCTGCAACTGGAAAGACCCAGTCTACAGCTGGCAGATGAAAGTTGCCAACTAGAAGTACCTCTCATTTATTTGACATCCTTTTTTTATTTCAGATTAAACAAGCTTTATTGGAAGCAACCAAAAATCAAATATTTCTGAATATAACAACAAGATGTCTAAAAACAAACCTTCATCACCCATGTACAGAGACATGAGACTAAAGAAACAGTTTAACATCATAACACTGTATACTTTTTGAAAAACCTAATTCTAGGATTGTGGATATGTTGTTCATCCACACTCTTTGTCATGTCCCCTTCCACTTTAAATCTTGCCGAAATCTTCAAGCTGGCTCCTCCCACCCACCCGGGTGGTATAACCCTCGGCTCCGCCCCATGACACCAGATCTTCCTTTCCGCTGGAAGAGTCGGGTTGCCTCCCTCGTGCTCACGCATTTTGTAGGCCCTGACTCAAAAACCTTCTGTTCTTCTGAAAATTCATCTCGTTCGCGACAGTGAGTTTATCTCTTTGATTATGGAAGACAAGTCTTTCCCCAGATTTTGTCGGTGCCCTTGCAGCCAGAAAATGTCACGCACCGATCCCCACACTGCGTGTGTTTATTGCCTCGGTGGCAACCACAACACCTCAAAATGCGATATGTGATATGTGTCTCGCCTTTCACCCTAACATCCTTGATGACCGTCTTGCACACCTGAAGCTGGGGAGGCTGGAGAAATGCAAACCTCTGGTGAAATCCAAGGAGGCCAGTGGGTGGTTTCTATGGCTGCGGGATCCGCTAGCAATTGGAATGCAAGCAAGCATTTGAAGAGGAAGCGGCTCGGGCTGCAGAGACCACTTTGAGCTTCTTTGTTCCATTCAACTTGGGCTCCACCATCTCGGGTTCCTTCCGAGAGTTGTGCCAATCTCTCCCAACCAAGGGTAAGGTACCTGCGGGCACGCACTCCTCTCGATTGCATTAGCGGGAGAAGGATCCAAGATCATCTTTATCTCGGCGAAGATGTTCTTGGGAGTGGGAGAGATCTCAGTCCCAGGAATATGCAGTCTCGACTTAAGTTGAGATTGCTACTTCGGCTGCTGGCTTTTTGGTGTTGCCATCTGGTCAGTCAACCAAACCATTGATCAACGATGTAGAGATCATCATCGACCCAGTTGACCTGTTGTTGCCGACTCCAGTCGACGATTCTCTCGAACAAACTCCTAATTTAGTCTTCCCAGATGAAGAGACCCAGCCTGATGGGACTCACATCGAGGAAGTGGTCCTCGACCCCGGGAAATCACTGGTCCTGCCGGTGTCTCCTGAGAAACCGAGTCTGCCTGTCCAATCTTGATCAAGATCTCGGACCCCCCTCGACCAACAGGGCAAGGAAGAGGCATAAATGCTGTAAAAAGAGGCAGCGCCATCGGTTATCCTCATCTCCTCAGATGAGGAGAGGCTACAGCGAAACTCTGTCAGCGCTATGAGGACCTAATGTGGCAACAGCTGATTTTGACCGGGCACAAGCCAACTCCAGCTTCCACACCAGCCATTACCTGGCTTGCACCTCCTAGACCAAAGCCGACTCCTTCGGAACTGATTAAGTCAGTTCCCCCATCTGCGGAGCTGGAAAAACCTCCAGTCTGGCCTAAAATGGTCTCTCCACCGATTGTGGTGGAACCACCACCTAAGCATCCTGTGGGAGGGGCTCCTTCCAAGGAAGACAGACCAGACACCGGGCCTCCCTAGCATTTATCGGTCACAGTCACCCTGGACTGCCCCCAGCGAGTTGAAGGTGATGTCGGTGGTCGGCCGTTGTATCCAGATTCCTCAGATTCGAACTTCACAAGCCTGCATTCCCATCCTGGAGATGACGAATCAGCTGCAGGCTTACAGACAGAGGAAGGTCCCTCATCTTTCAGGGCATTCTCTGCCTCATCTCTGAGTCCACAGAGATGCCCCTGATCCCATCCAGAAAAGGCGTAGTACCCTCTTAAGGACATCCTCAAGAGAGGGGATACGCCGACGGAGGCCTTTCCTGTGGCCGAAGCCATTGTTGGACCGGCCTTAGAACTATGGCAGTGCCCTGCCTCTTGTCCAGGACCATCTGCCCGCATGGCCCACAAGTATGTGGTGCCCGTGGGGTCCCTTGTAGGAGTCACAGAGCATCTTTCGGCCGAGAGCCTAGTGACTGCCTCTTTGTTCAGACGTACTGGCAGTTCTGCCGACACTGACTGACCTCCCAAGAAAGAGTCCAAGCTCGTGGACCATTCGGCCAGGAAGGTCTATGCGGCCTCTTCCCTAGGCCTTCATCAGGCAAGTCCGGCCGTCATCATGGCACACTTCTCCCATGCCCTCCTAGGGTCCTTGGATGAAGTCCTCCCACATCTCCCCGCGGACATGCAGACCACGGTCAAGCAGGTCTGGGATCAGGGCCAGCTGTTGCCAAACAGCAGCTTCAGATGGCCCTGGACATTGGGAACTCTTGTGCCCGTTCGATGGCAGCTGCAGTTGCCTCTAACCACAGGGCTTGGCTGAGGCTTTCCTCCTTCCCGACAGATACTCTGCACAAACTGGCTAATGTGCCCTTCCTAGGGACCGACCTCTTTGGCCTAGGAGTGGCTGGTCACCTTCAGCGCATCAAGCAGTCCAATGCCACCTTGACGCTACTTCTGCCAAGGGTTCTTCAGGCAAGAACCAGCAGAAGAAAAAGAAGAAGCCCTTTTGGCATTCTTCCCCTGTGGCTCAGCAGTCCTCCTTTCAGGGAGGTCAGCAATAACAGCAACAGGCTCAAGCTTGGCACCCTCGGCCCAAGCCTGAGCCCTCCCAATCCCATAAAGGAGGCCAAGGTTCCGGTCCTGGCTCTTCTGCCTCCTCCAAGCCTGCGCAGTGACAGGGCGGAGGCTGCCAATCTCTCTCCTGTCACACCAGCAATGGGTCCTCCCGTGGGTGGCCAGCTCCACCACTTCCTTTCCGCCTGGTCTGCTGTCACTTTGGACAGGTGGGTCCTATAAGTGGTCAGTCAGGGACTGCCTCTGGAATTTGAGCAGTACCCTCCAAGCTGAATCTGTGCACCTCGGGAGGAAAGAGTATCTGCTCAGACTCAGTTGGCTCTTCGAGACAACATTACTCAGCTCCTTCTCAAGGAGGTGGTAGCTCCGGTGGCAGATCCTCCAGCAGACCCAGGCTTTGTCTCCAGGTACTTCCTGGTGCCCAAGCGGATGGGGGGCTGGTGCCCCATTCTAAATTTCCACTACCTGGATCAATATCACAGGTCCCGCACCTTTCAGATGGTCACTGTGTACCAGATCATACCATCCTTGGAGCTAAACATGTGGTTCTGTTCACTGGATCTACAGGATGTGTTTTTTCATATCTCAGTCCATCTGTCCCATCAGTGGTTCCTCTGCAGCAGGGTCGAAGGGACCCTGTAAGAATTCTGAGCCATACTGTTCAGCCTGTCATCGGCCCCACAGGTCTTCACCAAATGCATCACACTGGTGGCAGCCCATCTCAGGAGTTGAGGGGTCAGGATTTATCCTTGCTTCGACGATTGGCTCCTAGCAGGCTTCACCATACAGGAGGTGGAGTGGTCCAGGGACCTTGCCCTCCAGACCTGCTCCCAACTCGGCCTCCTGATCAACGAGACCAAGTCGGAAATTGTGCCTTCTCTGGTGATGGGCTTCATCGGGGCAGAGCTCGACTCTTGTCAAGCCAGAGCTTGGCTCCCGTCGGACAGGACAGAGGTTCTCTCCTCCTTTGCCCAATCATTTCTGGTTGGACAACTCCGCCCTGCCCAGGACTTTCTGCACCTTCTGGGTTACCTGGTGGTGTGGACCTCAGTGGTCCCTTGGGCCCAGTTGCACATGCACCCCCTCCAGTGGGAGCTGGCCACCCAGTAGACTCAGCACCACAGTCATTTCGACCAGCTGATCACTGTAACCCAGAAGATACGGGACGCTCTCCGCTGGTGGACTGCCCCATACCGGTTGCTAGAAGGAATCCTGTTTGTCCGCCCCAGGCCGACGGTTCGTCCTTATGACCAATGCCTCTCTCATGGGCTGGGAAGCCCACATGGTGGACAAAAGGGCCCACAGGCTCTGGACCCCTGAGGAGTCCCAGTGCCACATCAACCTGTTTGAGCTCAGAGCAGTCAGACTGGCACTGTCAGCTTTCACTCCTCAGCTCTGGGGTCAAGTGGCTCAAGTCCAGATGGACAATACCACAACCATGTACTACCTCAACAAACAGGGCGGCATGCACTCCCATCTGCTTTGCAGAGTGGTACTCCACATCTGGGTACTCATGAGGTGTCTGGAGGCAGATCTCCTAGCCATCCATGTGGCAGGAGCCTCAAACCATTTGGCAGATGCTTTCAGCCGCTTAGGCGAGACATCCCATGAATGGTTTCTCCATCTAGAGGTAGCTTACAGCCTGTTCTCCTTCTGGGGCAAACCGATGGTGGACCTGTTTGCCTCCAGGGAAAATGCGAAGCTGAGGCTGTTCCATGCCCGCCCCCTCAGCAGGGCTCGCTGCAGGGGGATGCCTTCTCGAGGCCGTGGACAGCAGGCCTCTTCTATGCCTTTCCCCCATTCCACTTGATCCACAAGGTGCTTCTCAAGGCGAGGATGGACAAGGCACAGGTGATTCTGGTAGCCCCAGACTGGCCCCACCAATGCTGGTATCCAGATCTCCTCAGCTCCAGGCTCCCGAGGCAGCTTCCAGCTCGCCCAGACCTGCTTTCAGTCAATCAGGGGAAGGTGTTCCATCCGGACCTTCAATCCCTGCACCTGACGGCCTGGTTCCTGAGTGGCTAGAGTTCCAGGCCTTGGGTCTTTCCGACGAGGTCCTCAATATAGTTGAGGTGTCCCATAAGGAGTCGACCAGGAAATGCTATGCCTTCAAATGGAAGAGGTTTTCCATTTGGTGTCAGGGCAAGGGCCTGGACCCTTTCTCTTGTTCCTTGGCAAGCATCTTGGACTATTTATGGTCCCTTTCTCAGCAAGGCTTAGGTCGTTGACCCTAAGGGTGCACTGGCAGCCATCTCTGCTTACGGGCGCGGGCCGGAAGCAGTCGTGGGCAGGAGAAGGTGGTCTGTGCTTTTTCAAAGGCATTGATCACATTTCCTCCGCAAGTGAACCTCCACCTCCGTGGATCTACTGCTGGTATTGGCAAAGCTCATGGGCAAGCTCTTTGAACCAATGCACAGGTGTGATCTCTCTCACCTGTCATGGAAGACCACCTTCTTGGTGGCTATTACATCAGCCAGAAGGATGGGAGAGCTCCAGGTGCTTTCCATAGAGTCTCCTTACCTGGTCTTCCACAGGGACAAGGTTGTCCTGCGCCCCCACCCGAAATTCCTTCCGAAGGTGGTGTCGGAGTTTCACCTTAACCAGGTGTTGACTCTGCCGGTGTTCTACCCCAATCACACCTCGGAGGCCGAATATAGGCTCCATACTCTGGACCCTAGAAGGGCACTCGCTTACTATTAGGAGCACACAGCTGAAATTCGGGGAGAGGTTCACCAGCTGTTTGTCACTTACGCTGAAGCCACACCTGGCAGACCTGCAGCCAAGCAAACGATAAACAGGTGGGTCATCTTCTGCATAGATCCCTGCTATTGGTTGACTGGCATGGAGTCTCCCAGAGGGATAAGAGCTCATTCTACCCGCCATACCGCTGCATCGGTGGCTGCTTCCAGGGACGTCCCTATCCAGGAAATCTGCAGGGCTGCTACCTGGAAGTCAGCACACACCTTCATCACCCACTACCACGTCGACCTTGAGGCACGCTGGGATGCTGGTTTTGGGCCTCGGCTCTCCAGTCCCTATCCCTAAGTAGGGATGTGCGCTTGCCCTCCCTCCCAGAGAACTGCTAGGAGTCTGCCAATAAGTGTGGATGAACAACATATCCATGTCCTTAGAAATGCAGGTTACTCACCTGTAACAGGAGTTCTAGGAATGGTATATGTTGTTTATCCACACGACCCACCCAACCTCCCCAGCTTCAACGCACAACCTGAGCTTCCAGCGGGCCAGATCTGGCATCATGGGGCGGAGCCGAGAGTTTTACCACCCGGTGGTGGGAGGAGCCAGCTTGAAGACCTTCTGGCAAGATTTAAAGCAGCAAGGATACCTGCCAATAAGTGTGGATGAACAACATACACCATTCCTAGAACTCCTGTTACAGGTGAGTAACCTGTATTTTCCCTCCCCCACCCAACCCATCCTCTCCCACCACCGGAGGCCTTGATGGCAGAAAACCATATAATAAAAACATACATCAGCTATTTGTTTTCATAGTATGCATACTGGCTATGGCAAATAAGGAGCGGTGCTACCAAGGAAAGTATAAATTTACAGAAGACGAGAGATCAAAAGTATTCCATCAGTGAAGAAAACATACAGAGGGTTCCCATAGTCTTTGTTTTTCATCGTGCTGGTTATGAGCCTTTCCACCTGCAATGCAGAAAGTACCTCTCTGTACCATTCTAGAAATGGGGTGGGGGGTTTGCTGGTCAAGCCAGTGTCAGAGAATGGCTTTCTTAGCACAGGCTAAAATGAGAGCCATGTGAGGTCTTTGATTACCAATTAGATGATTTTCGTATTCCCCTAATAAGCAGATCTCGGGAAGGAACCTACAGTATCTGACAATCCTAGCACGGGGTCCAACCGTGATCTAAATAATTCCCAAAAGGGGAAAACTTTTTCGCAGGACCAGAGAATATGGAATAATGTACTGTGTTACTTATTACATCTGGAACAGATGTCAGAAAGGAGTTTGCCTTCGTATGAAACCGAGCCGGGGTATAGTCAAGGCCCCTAGAATTCTGCGGTTGCGGAATTTGCCGCAGAAATTGCATCATGCCACAGAATATATATAGTGCCGCAGAATTCATTGTTTTTGGTGAATTTTCATATAAATATACTGTTTTTCCATAGTGTCAGGCTTTCTTTCCCACCTCATTTATCCTGACGCCCCTCCTCTATGCTCAGCATATGATGTCATCACAGACATCACATCATATTTAGCCAGTGACAGGGCTGCATTCTGCCAGAGAAATGAATAAATCATTCCACAGAAATCAGAAAATGCTGCCGCAGAAGTCAAGGAGCCTTGCCGCAGAAATCAGAAAATTCTACCGCAGAACACCAGGGGCCCTGGGTATACTAGAGGTTATGTAGGACTTGAAATTGTAGGAAGTGATATCTATCCCATTTAATGTATTTCTATAAGTGCCTCCAAATCCAGGACCAGTTCGAAGGGGAGTTAACATTTGGTAAAGTCTGATCCCAGTTATAAAACATCAGGCCCTCATTATTAGTTCGCTCCTTTAATCCATGATACTAATAAGAAATAACATATGAAGTGGGGGAGGATAAAGCCAGGTAGAGGACACCAACTTGTAAGAAATATCCCACTGGCTTGCACCAAAATGATATATTAGCATTTGTGTTAATTGGAAATATTTAAAACATAATGAGGTAGGCCAGTGGTATATCTCTTGAGCTTATTGAAAGGTGAGAAGTTGGGGGGAAGCTGTGGAGCTCGTGCTGAGAAGTTGCAGTACAGCTCGACTCTGCTGGAACCAAATCTTTAAATTAATACTACTTTTAAGTTTAAAAAACAGCAGGATCTTTTCAGTTCTGGAAAGTGAATAGCTTAGAGAACATCATGGGAAAAACTCACAGAAATCCACAGGCTGGAGAGAGCAAGAAAGACGGTGGAAAAGGAGCACCACCTGACCGTAACACTCGTGCCGCGCATACCGAGATGACTGTGGGAGAGGAGACAGAGGAGACTCTACAAACACTAGGCCGGAAAATGCAGCAACATTTGGTATCGGCAGCCTCTACGAATTCCAAGCTTGACACTTTGGTCGGGAGAATAGCCACCGTAGAAAGTGCAGTGGAAACGCAGGGCGATGCAGAGGAGGCAAAGCGGCATGTGGCAATATGCCAGAGCACCACTATACAAAGAGCGAAAGAACAGCAACACGCTCAATAACAGATTGGAGATCCTTGAAAATCAGATCCGGAGTCAAAACTTATGCATTGTGGGCTTACCAGAGGGATCTGAGGGGGACTCTACATGCTTATTTTTAAAGGAAAGGTTGGGTGAGCAGTTCCATTCTCATACTACGGACTTTGAGTTTACTATTGTTAAAGCTTATTGTTTACCCCATCATTCGAAAACATCACCGGAGCTCCCAAGAGTTTTAATGGTGGTCTTGGACAGTATGGGAACTCACGACCGCTTGTTGAGCCTGGCAAAATGTTTTGGGCCTCTTAATGTCGAAAGTACATAAGTATACTTGTTCCCAGACATCTCATATGCCACCCGTCTTAGACAAAAGAAATTCGATGGAGTCAGAGCAACTTTGAGATAACTAAATATACCACATATGATCCAATTCCCTGCCAAACAAAGGATCATTCCGGACAGTAAAATATATATCTTTACGGATCTGGGTGATGCCGGGAAATGGCGGTGGCTATGAAGGATGGGAAGGATGCCACGAGTGTAGTAGGAGAAGATGACACTTGAGAACTCCTCTTGTACAGTTACTGTTTGATTGCTTTTTACTTACTAAGCTAATGCTGCCAGATATCATTAAGGAGTAGTTTGTAGAGACTGAATTGTTTTGATGTTTTCTAAGATTCTCAAGTCTCTACTGTAGAGTTAAGACACATGGGGTGGAGACCCTATACGATTACACCAAGTTTAACATTATGGGTTACATACCTCTGTTTAGTACTGCATTTTAGTTTAAAATATCTATTCATTATATGAAAAATCAATAAGTGAGGTTGTGAGTAAGATCTGCTGCTTTATTTTTATTGTGACACAGGAGTTGGGGTGAAGTACTAGTTGACTATAAAAATTCTACTGGTTTAATTTTACATATAGTGAAGTTCATGGCTCCAAATACTCCTTCAGGATAAGGAGAGTTAGGTTCACATGTTTGGTATTAATTAATACAAGGTAAATAGCCATGGTCCCTTGGGCGTACTGCACAGCATTTAGTAATTGTATCTGGAGTAGACAAACATCTTGTTGTACCTCCCCATTTGGTCATTTGTGAGGGATACTATCTCCTGTATAGAAGATGTAAAATCTCTTTTCTTTTTAAGAGTGGATAATGTTTGTTGTTCCTTGCACGGGACTTTTGTATGAGTGTACAATTTATTCAAAAATAAATAAAATATAAATTTAAAAAAAAAAAGAAAGGTGAGAAGTTCCTGGTCCTGTATGAGGCCTTCAACCGCATCCACCTCATCAAGAAGCCAAAACTATTTAGAAAAGATTTGCCCGGCTATTTTGAAATTGGGGTTCCCTATTATAGGTCAAGAGATGTCCTTAAAGGGCTGTACTTCAAGTAAAGAACAGAGTTGTAAATAAACTTGTAGGACAGCATCCAGTGAGGTACCCTGTAGAGGATGAGGACATTGTTTACAAGATAAATAAAAGAGCGCTCGAATATCAAGGCCCTGCTGTAAACATAACAGGTGCTCTATTTCCAGCCATAATGGGAGCTATGACGTAATCATGTTTTCTGATTTAGGTTGGAGCCATTGAAAGAACCTAGTGCACTGAATGGTCTGATAATATAACTAGAAATTAGGGACTTGCAGGCCTCCCTTCTCTTCAGATTGTATTAGTTTAACTGAGGATCGACGGGGGATCTCGCCCCACCATAAAAAGATGTGAGCATCCTGTTCACCTGTGTGAACCATGAATTCAGCAAAGTATAATTGTACATTTAGGGTGTATTAGTAGGGGTATCACAAGTCGTAAGAGGGAGGTAATAATCCCTCTGTACAAGACATTGGTTAGGCCCCGTCTGGAGTACTGCGTGCAGTATTGGAGGCCACACCTTCACAAGGACATTAACCAAATTGAGGCAGTCCAGAGAAGGGCAACCAAAATGGTGCAGGGACTGCATCAGAAGACATATGAGGACAGATTAATGGAGCTCAATATGTATACCCTTGAGCAAAGGAGGGAGAGAGGTGATATGATCGAGACATTTAAACACCTTAAGGGCATAAACAAGGTGAAAGAGTCTAACATGTTTAAATGTAAGAAAATAGCAGGACAAGAGGACACAGCATGAGATTAGAGGGAGGCCGATTAAGGGGAATGGAGGAAATTCTTTTTCACAGAAAGGGTGGTAGATGCATGGAATGGCTTACCACAAGAAGTGGTGGCTATGAATACAGTGCAGGGCTTCAAACAGGCATGGATAGGTATAAGGGAGCAATACAAATGACTATGAATAGATAGGTCACTGACAGAGCAAAGGCCGATGGCACATTTATAAGGTAGAAAGAAATGGGCAGACTGGATGGGCCTTGCAGTCCTTATCTGGCCAACTTCTATGTTTCTATGTTACATCTTAACTGGGTACAGTAGGTGTGGTAACACCTTCATTTTAGGATATTGAGATGTCCCACATGGCAACAGGTAAAATGGAATAATGGTCCAAATCTATTTTTATTTGGGTAACAACTTGGTCTAAGTTATATTGACTTATTTTGAATGGTGTCACATTTACAGTGAGTAAATACTTAAATATTTTAACTTGTCCTGGACCCAAACAGTACTGATATGTTCTCTTCAGACTTCAGAGTCACACTGTTAAGTTGCATTACTTCCATTTTAGTGAGATTTCATTTAGAATTAGAAATTAGGCTAAATTTAGTAATGATATCCAGGGCAGCAGGCAAGGACATACCCGGAAAGGAAGCATGTAATAGGATACAATCTGCTTAGACAGAGTTTATATTGATGTGACCCTAAAGAAATACCATTAACCTGTGGGGCAGCATTCAGTTTCCTGATCAGAGGTTCCAAACACAAGTTAAAGAGAAATAGCAAGAGTGGTCAGTTTTGCCTGGTGTCCTGCCGTAAAGGGAAAGAGCTTGAGAGGACTCTGTTACATAGTATGTGGGCAGAGGGCAGGAGTAAAGTATCTTAACCCATTGAACAAGAACTAGGAGGGAATATGGAACTTGAATAACAAATGAAACAAATACTCCCAAGAAACTCTGTTCTTTCTCTGCATCCAGAGGTGTCAGCGTCACTGGGAGATGGTACTCCCCGGATGCAGAGATAAGGTCGGAGAGTTTGCGTAAGTGATCCACAAAAAGCAGACCTGAGATGAAGCTTAACCTGTTCTTTTCTGATAAGAGGGCCCCAAACTTGTTTCAACTCTACCAGCCTCTTCAAAATTGGAGTTATCCACTCAGGAAGCTGGTAGAATAAAGGCTTAGTGTAAAATGCATTATCTAAAGAAGAACAAGTCTGTAACTTAAATGTTTGACATTAGTTTATGCTTATAACCACCACTGTTTGGTCACGGAAACACAATTTTAGGAGGGACAGAGTAAAATTTTGAGGCAAAATCAGGGACGTCCCTGAAAATCAGGGACAGTTGAGAGCATAGTGACAGTGACACTACACAGAAGAAAATAATAAACCCTAGCTAGTACTTTTGGTGGAGGTGTATGTGTATGCGGCTGGAGGCCAAACCTGACCTGAGAAGGAAAAGGCATTTTGGGGACACCGAAAAATAAAATAAACCTACCAGTACTAGCTACACTGGTGGAAGTGTTTGTTTGTGTGTGGCTGTGAGACCAGACCTGCCCTGAGAAGGGAAAAAGCAATTTCCTGCTAGTACTCCGTCCGACTCTGGACCCAGCCCCTCCACCTACCCACCTATAGGAAGGGAAAGGAAAACATTTTTGTGTGAAAAGTGACAGTGACACTACACAGAAGAAAATAATAAAGACTAGCTAGTACTTTTGGTGGAGGTGTATATGTGTGTGCGGCTGTGAGGCCAAACCTGACCTGAGAAGGAAAAAGGCATTTTGGGGACACGAAAAAATAAAATAAACCTACCAGTACTAGCTACACTGGTGGAAGTGTTTGTTTGTGTGTGGCTGTGAGACCGAACCTGCCCTGAGAAGGAAAAGCAATTTCCTGCTAGTACTCCGTCCGGCTCTGGACCCAGCCCTCCACCTACCCACCTATAGGAAGGAAAAGAAAAACATTTTTGTGTGAAAGTGACAGTGACACTACACAGAAAATAATAAACCCTAGCTAGTACTTTTGGTGGAGGTGATGTGTGTGATTGCGGCTGTGAGGCCAAACCTGACCTGAGAAGGAAAAGGCATTTTTGGGACACCGAAAAATAAAATAAACCTACCAGTACTAGCTACACTGGTGGAAGTGTTTGTTTGTGTGTGGCTGTGAGACCGAACCTGACCTAAGAAGGAAAAAGCAATTTCCTGCTAGTACTCCGTCCGGCTCTGGACTCAGCCCCTCCCACCTACCCACCTCTGTCCTGCCCTCTTGTAGTGCTGCATAAGCACAACAGCTTAAGGTAAAAAATTACAGTAACACAACACACACAAAGATAACACAAAATAGAATTTTATTGTGTACAATAATACAACAATCTTTATTAGTTTATTTCACAATTGCAGCATAGAAGACAGTTAAAATAATGCAACAAAATAAGCCAAAGCAAGCTACTCTATTTCCCTTTGGACAGGAAAAAATCTTCTTCATCGGAAACAAAAGTAAAGAGCCTGACCCTGAGCCTTCTTCACAGTCTGAAAGCCAGCCCCAACCAGCCCCCCTGGCCCTACTAGTGGTCAGGAAAAAATGACAAGGTTCGCGGTCTGGGTCTGTGTTTGTAGACATAACAGGCGATCAGTCTAACTTGACCGTACCAGTTTCTGAAACAGTGAGCATAACAGTAGCAGCAGTTCAGTGCCATCACATTCTGGTTCAGTACAGGTAAGCGACCTTTCATTTTAGATGATGAGGAAATAAACACTGAGAAAAGAAGCAAAGATAAAAATATGATGTTGAAAAAGGGCTAGAACATTTCAGCATCACTGGCTAAATCAGTTTACCTGGTTAAGGTATGATGACCAAAATACATCATGTACTGCTCTGCCTTGAGAAATATCCCACTCTTGCGACTCCTGCTTATTCAAAAAACCTAACGTGTTTGCCACTGGTTCAAATAATTTCAGAATTGAGTCTGTGAGAGCCCATGAGAAATCGAATCCACATAAATTTGTGCAAACCACCATAGTCACGAAACTGGTCAACATGCAGTCAATTTTAACATATCTGAAACTGCAATATATCATGCATTTTCTCAGATGGAGAAGTCACCAAAAATAAAATGAGGCATTTATTTAACACGCATATTCCTTGGCTAAAATTTACGTCCTTTCTCAGATATGGAGTGGCTTTGCACATTGCAAGAAAAAATGGGGTTAAACTCGGCAGCAATTCGCAAATGGTAAGCAGACCGAGATTTCTGTAGCTAATATCAGCTGTCATGTCTACAACACAGATCAGACTATCAAAAATACAAAATTCGTTACCGTTCTTGCAGATGGCAGTACAGATGCAAGCATTGTAAGTGGGAAAATGTCTTCCTTCGTTTTGTTGATGGCGCAGAAAAAAAGTTACAACTGTGTTAATTAAAGCTGTACCTCTTGAACATTCTCATGCAGATGGAGTTTTTAAAGCAATAACCTCTGCACTTGAGTCTGTTGATCTTTCTTTGCGGACCTTAACGATGTGAGCAGACCTGGACCAGTTCTCATATGTGCCAACTTTGATGGTGCCAGTGTGATGATGGGCCATACAGGTGGCACCATAGCAAAAATCCGAGAACATGTCCCCACTGTAATACCCATGCATTGCGTAGCCCACAAACTGGAGTTAGCAGTTCTCGGCGTCATGAAAAAAACCCTTTGTTCAAAAAGTAGAAAACACCTTGAAAGGAATTTTTAAATTTTACCACTACAGCCCCAAGAAACTTGGAACTGCAGGAAATAGCAGATGTCATACACACCGAGTTGGCTCATTTCAGTGCAATAAAGCAAGTCGTTGGCTTGCAAGTAAGAACACGTTCAGTTCATGCTGTTCAAGTCAACCTACCTACAGTAATTCAGCATCTTGAACATGTGTCAAACTCTGCTGGTGATGATGGGGCCAAAGCAAAGGCACTTCTAAGAGATCGACGCAGATACAGTTTGTAAAATCACTGTTTATTCTTCAAGATTTTCTGCCAATATTGAAAAATTTATCACTTGAATTTCAGAAAGATGACCTACTAATATTAGAAGTCCCCAACTCGTTGAGACATGCTTACTTCAGTTGACTGAGCTAAAAACAAGACCTGGAAAGTTTATGACATCATTTCTGAACCAATATAATCCTGCAGAGAAATGCATGAACTACCTCATTTCAAAACTGGCAGTGAGGACAAGATTGTTCCTTTCACTTTCAAAAGGAACTGCCCAGAAGTAAATGTTACGTACTGATACACAGCTGCACAGTTTAATAGATGCAGCAGTATCTTACATTGATCAGCGTTTGAATTTCTCGAAGAACCTCTGAAATGGTTCAGTTGCTTGGATTTCAAAAATTTTGATCTGTCACGAGAAGAACTTGCACAATTTGGCACAACTGATTTAGGTAATTTATTAGACTACTTTCACAACTTTTTCTGAAGATCATGTAACCAGTATAAAAGGAGTATTGTGCATTAAAAGCAATGCTTAAGTCTGCAGTTGACAAGCCATATCTGCAAGTGTATTCACGACTACTACGAGAGAAACCTGCCCAGCTTGCTCACATCCTTAACCTAATAGAAATGTTACTGGCTATGAGTGTGTCTACTGCTAAATGTGAGAGAGTATTCTCCATTCAGAATCTTATAAAAACAAAATAAGAACAAGTTTGGCTGATGACGCTCCAGTCACTTCTGCATATAGCAGTTGAAGGCCTGCATTAGACAGCTTTGATCCGGATCAGCTATCAACCACTGGCTACTATCTGGTCCTGGCACACGCCACATTCATGGTCATCATGGTCATGCTAGTTCAACTACTAGTTCTGCTGATTCACGTGAAAATGTCCCTGAGGCGGTCACTAGTCTTGATGACGACATGACTGAATATGATGCTCTGGCTGAACAAGCTCAGGCTTCCTGTAACTTTTCCAATGCTGATGCTGTACTGTCTGCTACTCTGCTGTAATGATGTTCTCACTGTGCTGCAGGATGGCACTCTGTGCTGCTGCTGCAACCACACTGCTGTCAGTTCCTCGCTGCTAATGCTAATTCTGTCTATGCTCAGCCCTCGCCATGCTGCTGACAAAAATAAAATCATATTATTTATTCTCCTTATTGTCTATTTCAACACTAAATAACTACTACAATAAATCCATTGAGTTTTCTGTAGTTTGATACTTTCCATTAAAAATATGCCATCTTATACGGGACTACCAACTCAAGCACTGGGACAACTACTTTTGGACAAGCCACTTGTCCGTGGACAAGTACCTAATTTTAAAATTTGTCAAGCCCTGGGTAGAGGGTTTTAGCCAGGTCTCAGACAAGCATAAAATGTCAGGGATATACTAAGTAGCCCACACCTCAAGTTCAGTTAAATTATGGGGAGGCTGCTGACAGTCAGATAAATAATGTGCAGACCCTTAACATCACTCCACATAGCATCAGTGTGGGAGATGTTACCTTCAGTTCCTGGATTAAGTTCAACATCCCTGTTATAATTAGTACAAGGAGTAGCAAAGTACCACAGTTTACGATGGATGAAAGTGGTTGGCAGGATGGGTATGTGAAGAGAAGAGTTGAAAACTATATAGGCAACATGATCAATTATTATATTAAAGTGTTGAGGAGGTGAGGGACAGATTAGATTGTGTTAGCATGTTGGAAAATGTGAAGTCATTAGGGTGTGTGTAATGGCCATTCCCAGAGGGTGGGCAACTGACCACTGGGATCCATAAGATGGAACAAGAATAGAAACTATTAGGAGTAATACACAAGGATATGGGGCCATGCAATTAGACAGAGATGGCCATAGTTGTAAAGGTATGTAGCACGGTGGTGGTTAATTAGTGTTAGGGATTAGGGCAAGAGAGGATTTTTGTAGAAATTCAGCAACAGATTGAATAAACAGACTGAAAACTGAGGAGGATAAGCAGCTTGAGATATGATGCAGGCACCCTCTAGTGGCGATGAAGTATAGGCTGCAAGTGGGAAATTGAGTAGATAAAAAAAAAAATCAGTCCCTTTTGGTGTGGCTAGCCACACACTGTATAACAAAGGCCAGCCAAGGGTGGGAGTGGAGGAGGCGGGTGGGGAGCAGCTGCAAAGCGGCCGAGTGGAAGAAGCAATAAACCAACCATCCTCTACAGGAACCCTAACCCAGCTAAGAAGCCTAGCAGGGTCGTGAGTCCTGAGTCTGCTGAATATCACTTACAGAGTCTGAAAATTACTTAATGTACTAAATATACAGGGAGTTAAATTTATCTATGCAGTGTTCCATTAAATATCATAAACTGCTGCAAGTGTGGAATTGTTGCAAGTTAGCACTGCTAGCCAGATTGATTTGCTTCTAGTGCAGAGCTCCTAAATGCCAAGTGCTGTTCAAGGACACTAGATTTGAAAATAGTACCTGAAATTCTAACAGCAGTAGCACAATCTATAAACTTGAGCAAATTAGTAATTTAGAGTTGAACTTGCAGCTATTCTAGCTTCTTCAAATTAGTTAACACTGTATTTACTTCCCAGTGCTACTTAGGAATCTAGTTTAAAGGCACAAGAAACTTCTAGCAGCAGTTGCAGCGCAACCTTGAAACTTCAGCAAACTCAGGATAGGAATTGAGCTGGCAGCAGTATCCTTTTAAACAAGTTGTAAATTGTAAACTAGTTTGTGTCCACGTCAGGTATCATTCAATCCTAAAATTAATTAGCACAAGATGGAAATCTGTTGTAGTGGAATTAGCGATAGCTGGCACCCGATGATACAGTTCAAGGAAAAAGTACCAAGATTTAAACAGAGGATAAAGGCAGGAGCAAACATTTGAGATCAAGGTTCCAAGAGCTGTGGTGGCAAGATTACCTTTAGATCCTTGCATGGGGACAGCTCTGCTTGCTCCAGGGCTGGGTGCCCTCCTGAACAGGGGCTTTAGATCTTGTGTAGGTGATGGCTCAGCTTACTCCAGAGAAGGGTGCCCTCCTGAGCAGGGGCTTTAGATCCTTGTGTAGGTGATGGCTCTGCTTGCTCCAGAGAAGGTGCCCTCCTGAGCAGGGCTTTAGATCTTTGTGTAGGTGATGGCTCTGCTTGTTCCAGGGCAAGGTGCCCTCCTGAGCAGAGGATTTAGGTCTTTGTGTAGGCAATGGCTCTGCTTGCTCCAGGGTAGGGTGCCCTACTGAGCAGGGGCTTTAGGTCTTGTGTGGCAATGACTCTACTTGATCCAGGGCAGAGGGCCCTACTGAGCAGGGGCTTTAGGTCTTTGTGCAAGTGATGGCTCTGCTTGCTCCAGAGAAGGTGTGCCCTCCTGAGCAGGGGCTTTAGGTCTTTGTGTAGGTGATGGTTCTGCTTGCTCCAGGGCAAGGTGCCCTCCTGAGCAGGGGCTTTAGGTCTTTGTGTAGGCAATGGCTCTGCTTGCTCCAGGGCAAGGTGCCCTCCTGAGCAGGGCTTTAGGTCTTTGTGTAGGTGATGGCTCTGCTTGCTGCAGGAAGGGTGCCTCCTGAGCAGGGGCTTTAGATATTTGCGTGGGTGATGGCTGTCCTTGCTCCAGGGCAAGATGCTCTCCTGAGCAGGGGCTTTAGGTCTTTGCATAGGTTCTCCAGCAGCACTTAATCTGATTAGATAAATTCAAGAAGAATGATTTAGCAGCATGATAGTTTTTGATAATTGTGACTAAACAGCACTATATGACACCAACAAGAAAATAACTTTGCTCATTTGGTAGCTCTTCACAGCCGTGATCGGCTCTGGCTAGACTCTGTTTTAATATAGGATGAAGATGTTGCAGGCTGAATTAAACAGGGTTATAAGATATTGGGGCATGACTGATATTAGTTGCAGTGTCCAGGGTGACCAGTCACATTCTTGGCGATGTGCCTGGAGATGTGTAAGCTGCCCTTTGTTAAGTACACATGGTGAGTATGTTTTCTTAAGTACGTTGGTGAACATGTTGGCTTGCATCATGTCACAAGTTAGAACAACAGTATATTTAGGCTAAGGGCAGACCCTTTCCTACTTCAAAATTGCCACTGTCTTGAGGATTTTGAGTACACCAAGTCAAGAAGTATAGTGGTATAGGTCCCCATATTCTAAGCCACCCATGTGCACTGAGCTTACAGGAGCACTGTGTGGCAGTTAGCACAGCCAGCTTGGAGGAATATTCAGACAATTATTTCCTCTGAGCAGAGCATGGTAAGTGTGTGAATATGGGGCCAGGTCAACACAGTGCAAGATGACTGTGCATTGCGCTGACACAGTCTGAGACTGAATATGGCTCATAGGAGCCAAATGGGGATAGTATGACCCAAACAGGACAGCAGTAGTGCTGTTGTGGGCCATATTCTGCCCCAACATGCTAATGACACCACTGGACATGCAAGACTGTGAGCCATTTGTATCAGCAGGTGTCCAGAGAGAGACTGCGGTCTGCAACATGCTCTTTTGGAGAGCCATAAGAATAGGCAAGATAAAAGCACAGCATTATGTACATGTACCCTATAAGGAGTAGGGTAAAGAACTAAAGATAGTGGGTTAACAACACATGAGATAAAACAGCAGGACTTAAGCATAGGTAGCTACAAGTAGAGGTGAAGCAGGAGACATCCCATCTAGGGTAAGGTGATAAATTTATTTCAAGGAGGATGAGGAAGAGAAGAAGGCAGCAAGACATAAAAGGATTCCGTGAGTACAGGGCAAGTGCAGCTGACTAGAATACTGGTAGAAGGGAATACTGGAACGTACCCTATCTAGGGCAAGATAACTCAATTTCAGGTACTCCAAGGAAGAGAAAGTAGGTTAGTAGCACAGATGGAAGGCTAAAAGGGGCAAGGTAGCTTCAGTAGAAAAAAGGTTATACCGCAAAGAGGTGGGAGTGATGCACATTTGCATTCACCTCTATAAGTTAAGGACAGAGGTCGCTGGACTCCAAGATAAGCTGGCAAGGAGGTAGACTATGCATTCTGTTACCACTGCATCAGATGATGTTCAGACAGAGGCAGAATGGCTGAACCTTTGTGGACTCTGGGAGGGTGAGTGTGATGTGTAGAGAACACATGCCTCAGCCTGTGTCAATACTAAATTCCTTCACCATATTTTTCCAATTGTTTAATCAGGTGAGACACATATTGGTGGGACTGGAAAGCTGGGAGGAGGCACTTAGGTGGTGACTTCAGAGAATGCAAAGTTCCTTAGAGCGGAGGCCCCAAGGTGGGAGGAAGAAGCCCACAGCAAGGGAGGCTGTAGCTGCTGGAAGTGGATGCAATTTTAGGAGACAGAGTTGGGAGAAGGAGCTGGAGACTAGAGAGGTAAAATGCTGCCTGTCACTTGGCTCAGAGGGTGGTGGATCAGTGGATTGCTAAGCCAGCAGGCTACAAGAGAGGCGAGATGTCATTGTCCACCTGGGGACAAATGGCCTGGGAAGGAGTAATGTGACGAATTTCAGTCAGCTGAGTAGGGGCCTTAAACAGGTAGCATATATAGTGCCCCTGGCTGAGGTATTACCTGTGTCTGGCCAAAAGGAGGAAGGGCACTCTGCACTATGGTATTCAACAACTGGTTGAAGAAATGGTGCAGGAGAAAGGCTTCAGCTACCTTGAGACTGGGAGCCAGCCTGGGTGGACTGGATATCTACAAGGATGAAGGCCTGCATCACAGAAACATGGACATTGTCAGTAAAAAGGACAAGTAGGCCAATCTATTCAGCCCATTTTCCTTCTTATCGAACTCTACTGACCCTATGTGGCCACTAGTGTCCTTTCCTCACTATTTATTTCTCTAATATGCCCCTCTGCCTATCCCAAGGCATAAAATAAGTGGTTGCATCACAATTTGCAATCAAAACCAGCAACTGCAAATCAATTTCAGTTTTGATTCATGGTAGGTGCTAATGAAATTTCTCAGGACCCATGAGCTTGGAATTCATGAATGGAACTATTTTCACTGTTTTAGCCATCTCCCCAATTTTGGACCCGCACTGCTAATCATCATCAACCAGCGGCTCATCATTTTCATTCTGATTAGCACAGGCCACTAATCAAGCCTCGATATTAATTTATGCCTTGTATCCCACATGTGCTAAGCTCCCCACAATGTTTGCCCCACTACCTCCTCTGGCAAGATGATTCAGTTATCTACCACCCATTCCACTAAGCATTATTTTGTCACATACCTAATAAACTTCCCTTTAGCTGCATTGCATGCCCTTGTATTCTAGTGCATTCTTTTCTTTGAAATAGACCATCCACTGGTAACTTGCTCACTCCTGTGAGGTACTTGTAGGTTTCATTATGTCTATTTTCACTCTCCTCTCCTCCAGGAAATGATCTTGAGTTTTGCAGCCTTTCCTTCTATGGTTTCTCATGCAGCTCGCAGCATTTTGGTAGCCCTCCTGTATAGCCTCCACCCTGTCAGTAATGCGTGAGGAGTGTAGCCTCCAGAACTGGACACTGTAACCACATGGGACACCGTACTGAGCGACACTCTGCAGCACCACCTCCCTCCTCCTGCCAGAAATCCCCTTCCAATGATTCCCCACATCCTTTTGCATTTTCTCCAACCATTCATGAGTGTACACCCTGTTGCAGATTTTGTATCATCCACAAAAGAAAAAACAACACATTCTGCTAGTGCTTCCTTCCATAAGTACCCTTCTCTTCACAGGATCATCACTAGTAACTATCTGATTTTGCAAACTGACTAATATCGTTGCTTCCTTTACAGAACAATTTATTGCCGCCTATGGCCAACCACCCAACCTCGGAATCTCCTGGTAAAATTACCCCCCATACTTCTAACAATTCCTCTATACCAGGTACCAAATGTTGCAACAGAACATATGCTACACCTGCAATTTATTTCAAGTGTGACTGCAATTCAGGCTCCAAGATGTGTTTTCACATTGCCAAGGAGTTCTCATGCACCACCACTAATGTGGTATATTGTATTCTTTGCAGTTAGTGTGCAGCTATTTACATTGGAAAAACTGGTAGACACCTGGCTGACCAATTCAGGGAACATTACAGGGTAGTCAGGAATGGAGACACTGATAAACCTAGGGACGAATGACTTGGCTCAACATGAGATTGGAGCAGTGCAGGAGGAGTTTGTGGAGTTGGGGAGGGGCCATAGACAAGTAGTACACACAGTATCCTCTTCAAAGGTGCTGCCTGTCTATGGCATGGGTGAGGCGAGGTACTCCACACTATGCGATTCAATGAAAGGGGAGATATTGTTGATAGATGATCTGAATATGCCAGATGTTCAGTAGAGTGCATTTGCATCAGCCACTTCCAGGAGTAGGTTCATTCTAGATGTCCTACAGGGGTATGCCTTAGACAACTAGTAATGGAACCCACTTGAGAGAGAGAGAGCAGTCTTAAACCTGGTACTGTCAAATGGAGATGGAGAGGATCACAGATTCAGAAGTGGGTAGCCATCTGGGAACTAGTGACCATCGCACAGTATGGTTAACAAAAAACACAGCAGTAGAGTCAAGTCATACAAAGGAAAAGGTACTGGACTATAGGAGGCTGACTTTGAAAAAATGGCTGAGTGCCCATCGAATGCATCGCTTAGCACGTACAGGGAAGGAGGGTGGAAGAACAATGGAAATAATCAAAACTGCCATTACGGAGGCAACAAGCCTTGTGTGAAGCAAACAAACAAAACAATGTAAGAAACCACTATGGTTCTCAAAGGAGGTAGCAGGGAAGATTAGGGAGAAAAGAAAGCATTCAGAAAGCACAAGGACTCACAGAAGGAGCAGGACTGAAAACTATCAGTTTAAGCAAAGGAAGCAGGGAAGGCAGTCAGAACAGCAAAGGCCCAAACTGAGGAAAAGATTTATTTATTTAGTTAAACATCAGTTTAGAAACCTTTAAGCCAGAAGCTCATTTACAAAGGTACCTCGTCACAAAGAGGACATCAGAACAGTAGTACAAGGGACACAGTACTTACAAACAAAAAGTTACAGTTCAATTACAATTTTGTTACAATAGAATACAATCTCCAACGAAGCAAAAGATAACAAAGGTGCAAAACTTATGGTCAGGGAGAGCTGGTGGGAGTAGAAGGGAGGGAGATAGGGAGGAGATAGCCAATTCAGTTAGGAAGGGATAAACCCTTTACAGGTACATCCAGGAGTGAAGGAAGACCAAGGGAGGGATATGAGGAGCTAATAAAGGGGACGGGGTGGTCGGAGGGTGACTGTGGAAAGGCAGAGATACTAAACAAATATTTTTGCTCAGTATTCACAAATGAAGAGGGAGGTACCTAAACCAAACAACAGAAACTCTTTGGATGTGGGGTTGATACCAGCCTATTCACAGAAGAAAGAGTTCTGAAAAACTCTTAAAACTGAAGGTGGACAAAGCAATGGGGCCTGATGGATTCATCCCAAAATTCTAAAAGAACTAAGGGTAAAACTAGTGACACCACTGACTACCCTCTTAAACAAATCATGGGAAGATGGGGTGGTACCTGAGGACTGGAGGAGGGCAGATGTTATTCCACTCACAAAAGAGGGAGCAGGGCAGAAGTAGGAAACTACAGACCTGTTAACTGAACCTCAGTGATAGGGAAAATGATGGAATCACTTCTGAAAGAAAGAATTGTTGAGTACCTAGAGGCCAGAGGGCACAGGACCCAAGGCAGCATGGACTCACAGCGGGAAAGTCATGCCAGATGAAACTAATAGATTTATTTGACTGGGTAACAGAAGTAGTAGATCAGGGAGGAGCTGTGGATATGGCCTACCCAGACTTTAGGAAGGCATCTGACACAGTGCCACACATAAGTTTATTACACAAGTTAGCCAGCTTTGGCGTGGGTCCCAAGATGGTAGCTTGGGTAAAGTATAGCTGGAGAACAGGACACAGAGGTAATAGTTAACATAGCCCACTCTGAAAAAGAGGGGTTACTAGTGGCTACCGAGGGTTCAGTACTAGGACCAGTCCTCTTCAATGTCTTTATAAGTGACATTGTAGAGGGATTGAAGGAAAAGTATGTCTCTTTGCAGATGACACAAAGATCTACAACAGGGTTGATAGATAAGGTGGAGTGGAAAAGATGAGAAGAGACTTGGCAAGGCTGGAAGAATGGTCATATGTATGGCAACTTAGATTCAATGCTAAGAAGTGCCCTATTTGCAGACAACTCTCTGTCCTGAGGGAGGAAGTTGCCCATCTTCAGGCCACACTGGACAGCAGTAAGAGAACCTTCCCCAGGCCAGACTTGATGGTAGGAAGGGACCCCCCATCCAGGGAGCACCAGAGCCACCACCACTACCTCAGAGGTTGCAAAGAAAGCACAGCAGTTGGACCACAGTGGGCTCAGGGAGGGTGAGGAGGGTGGAACAGAGGCACACCCAGTCAGTTGTTCCACTCCACAATCCATACACCATTCTGGGAGCACAGCTCCCTATGGATGACCCACAGAGGAGATTAAGGAGGCTGAGGACACCTGTCAAAGGCAGGCCCACAGGAGGGAGGCAGAGGATGCCACAAGGAAAGGAAGCAGCTCCTGGTGGGGACTCAATTATTAGGGGATAGAACTGGGGAGCAGGAAAACTGAAGTAAAGTGCCTGCCTGGTGCCATGGCTTGTAGGGACAGGCGCATCCTCAGGATCACGAGAACAGCAGCTGCAGGAGTCTGAGCTGGATGTCATTGTCCACCTAGGGACAAATGACTTGGCTCAACATGAGATTAGAGCAGTGCAGAAGGACTTTTTAGAACTGGGGAGGGCCTAAGACAAGTAGCACACACAGTAACCTTCTCAGAGGTGCTGCCTGTAAATGGCATGAGTGAGGCAAGGGTACTATGCACCATGCAGTTTAATGAGTGGTTGAAAAAATGGTGTGGAGCACAGGGTTTGGCTTCATTGGGGACTGGGGTTCCACCTGGAGGACACCAGCCTATACTGGCAGGATGGACTGCATCTGTCCAGGAAGGAACAAGTCTTTTGAGCAATCGGTTTAAATGCTTCATTGGCAAGCTTTTAAACTAGTCAAGGGGAGGCACTGATGAGCAGCAGGAAAATCCCAGCCTCTCCCTACAAAACAGGGTACTAAATGAGAAAAAGACCGAGGTAGAAAGGTCAGTGGGGGATGCTGCAACAGAAAGTAAAGCCATCAAAAATGGAAAGCAATGAGTACCAATGCACGTAGTCTGAGTAACAAGCTTCCTGAATTAGTGGCCTTGATGGAGGAGGAACATCTGGATATCGTGGCAGTCACAGAAACATGGTTCGCACAAAACCATGACTAGGACATAAACATACCAGGATACATTATCTACAGGAGGGACAGGGAGGGTAAAAGAGGAGGAGGAGTAGCTCTTTACATAAGGAAGGAATCAAAGTAACAGAACAAAGAGAAAACAGGGAGGAGAAGAAGCACAGTGGGTAAATTTGGAAACCGGCAATGGCACCACAATCCGCACAGGGTTATACAGACCTCCTTCTCAGGGGAGGAAATGGACAAGGAAATGATAGAAAGTATACTTAGTATGGCAAAAAAGGAGATATTGCTGATGGGTGATCTGAATATGCCAGATGTTAACTGGAGTGCAGTTGCCACAGCCACTTGAAGAGTGGGGTTATTCTAGATGCCCTACAGGGGTCATGCCTTAGACAACTAGTATTGGAGCCCACTCAGGAGGAGCAATCTTAGACCTGGTTCTCTCAAATGGAGATGAAGAGAGGATCACAGATATAGAAGTGGGTAGCCATCTGGGAATTAGCGACCATCGAACAATATGGTTCACAATAAACACAGCAATAGAGTCAAGCCATACAAAGGCAAAGGTACTGGACTTTAGGAGGCTGACTTTGCAAAATGAGTAGAGTGCCTAAGGAATGCACTAGCACATGGGCAGGAAGGAGGGTGGAAGAACAATGGGGAATAATAAAACTGCCATCACAGAGGCAACAAGCCTCTGTGTGAAACAAATAAACAAAACTAAACATGTAAGAAACCACTATGGTTCTCAAAGGAAGTGGCAGTGAAGGTTCAAGAGAAAAAAAGCTTTCAGGAAGTACAAGGAACGTAGAAGGAGCAGGACAGAGAACTGTATCAGTTAAAGCAAAAGGAGCTGGGAAGGCAGTCAGAACAGCAAAGGCCCAAACCGAGGAAAAGATAGCCAACTCAGTTAAGAAGGAGGATAAAACCTTTATAGGTACATCAGGAACAAAGGAATACCAAGGGAGGGATAGTGAGGCTTAATGGGGGAGGGTGGGCAGAGGGAGACTGTGAAAAGCAGAGATACTAAACAAATATTTTGATCAGTATTTACAAAGGAAGAGGGGTACCTAGAACAAACAGTAGAAACACACTGGATACAGAAGTTGATACCAGCCCATTTACGGAAGAAAGGGTTCTGAAAGAACTCTTAAAACTGAAGGTGGACAAAGCAATGGGGCCTGATGAGATTCATCCCAGAATTCTAAAAGAACTAAGGGTAGAATTAGTGACACCACTGACTACCCTGTTTAACAAATCATGGGAGGATGGGGTGGTACCTGAGGACTGGAGGAGGGCAGATGTGATTCCCCTTCACAAAAGTAGGAGCAAGGCAGAAGCAGGAAACTACAGACCTGTTAGTTTAACCTCAGTGGTAGGGAAAATGATGGAATCACTTCTGAAGGAAAGAATTGTCCAGTATCTAGAGGCCAGAGGGCAAGGACCCAAGGCAGCATGGATTCACAGCAGGAAGGTCATGCCAGACAAATCTGATAGATTTCTTTGACTGGGTGACCAAAGTAGTAGATCAGGAGGGGCTGTGGACATGGCCTACCTAGACTTTAGAAAGGCATTGACACAGTCCACACAAAGATTAATATACAAGTTAGCTAGCCTGGGAGTGGGTCCCAAGATGACAGCCTGGGTAAAAATTGGCTGGAAAATAGGGCACAGAGGCAATAGTAAATGGAGTCACTCTGATGAAAGGGGGTTACTAGTGGGGTACCGCAGGGTTCAGTATTAGGACCAGTCCTCTTCAATGTCTTTATAGCGACATTGCAGAGGACTGGAAGAAAAATATGTCTCTTTGCAGAAGACACAAAGTTCACAACAGAGTTGATGCACAAGGTGGGGTGGGAAGGATGAAAAGGGACTTGGCAAGGTAAGAAGAATGGTCAAATGTATGGCAGCTTAGATTCAATGCTAAGAAGTGCAGGTAATGCACCTGAGAAACAAAACCCAGGAAGAGTACACAATGGGGGGTGAGATACTAACGACAACAAAATGGAAAGGGACCTGGGGTAGTCATATCAGATGACCTAAAGGTGGGCAAGCAATGTGAGAGGGCAGCAATGAGGGCTGGGGGATATTGGGATGCATAGGAGAGGCATTACCAGTAGAAAACAGGAAGTTATTATCCTCTGTACAGACAGCTGGTCAGACCCCATCTGAGTACTGCGTGCAGTTCTGGAGACCCTGTCTTCCAAAGACATAGACAGGATGGAAGCTGTCCGAGGAGGGCAACTAAAATGGTGCAGGGTCTACGGAAGACATATGAGAGAGACTAAACAAGCTTAATATGTATAGCCTCGAGGAAAGGAGGGAGAGGGGACATGATAGAAACTTTCAAGTACCTCAAGAGAATCAACAAAGTCCAAGAGGGTAGCATCTTTCAAAAAAGAGGTGTGCAAGAACAAGGGGCACAATTTGAAGATGGAGAAGCGGCTCAGAGGTAATTTAAAGTATTTTCACAGAGAGGTTGTGGATGCATGGAGCGGCCTTCGGAGGAGGTTGTGGAGTCAAAAACAGTGGTGGAATTCAAGCATGCATGGGACAGTCATAAGGCAATTCTAGGGGATGGGGGTAGGAAAAAGTAGGCTGCTGGTTAACTAGGATCTGCAGCTTATCCAGTAAGCAGGAAATGGGCAGACTTGGTGGGCCAAGCGGTCCTATGTGCCAACAAATTCTATGTTTCTAAAGTAATGCACCTGGAAACAAAACCCCAGGGAACAGTACCACAACGGGAGTGAGATACTAACAACAACAAAAATGGAAAGGGACCTGGGGTAGTCATATCAGATGACCTAAAGGTGGGCAAACAATGAGAGAGGGCAGTAAGGATGGCTGGAGGGATATCGGGATGCATAGGAAAGGTATCACCAGTAGAAAACAGAAGTTGTTATCCCTCTGTATAGACTGCTGGTCAGACCCCATCTGGAGTACTGCGTGCAGTTCTGGAGACCAGTCTCTGCAAAGACAGACAGGATGGAGGCAGTCAGAGGAGGACAACTAAAATGGTGCAGAGTCTGCACCAGAAGACATATGTAGAGATGTAAGGAGCTTAATGTGTATACCCTTGAGGAAAGGAGGAGATCGGGACAGGATAGAAACTTTCAAGTACCTCAAAGGAATCAACAAAGTGCAAGAGGGTAGCATCTTCCAGAAAAAGAGGTGTGCAAGAACAAGGGGGCAGTTTGAAGATAGAGTGGGGACAGGTCAAAGGTAATGTGACAAAGTATTTTTCATGGAGAGGTTGTGGATGCATGGAATGGCCTTCCTGGGGAGGTTGTGGAGTCAAAACAGTGGTGGAATTCAAGAATGCATGGGACAGTCATAAGGCAATTCTAGGAGTTGGGGTAGAAGTAGGCTGCTGGTTAACTAGGATCTGCAGCTCATCCATTAGGTAGGAAATGGGCAGACTGGGTGGGCCAATGGTCCCTATCTCCATCAAATTCTGTTCTGTTTCACTGTATCCCACATTACCTTCAGGGACCATAGTGTCAATGATCTTTCTGTTTGTGTTCATCACCTTGTTTTCTAAATTCTCTTTTATCTTGCCATTTATCACATTTTATCCCAGAGCCTCCCCTTTTCTTTCCCACATATATACATATATATATATCCTTATTTTCCTCCACCTCTACACTAACTTTATTCCTCTTTCAGATATTTCTTGAAGACAACCCATGGTTGAAACGTGTATTTAAACTCTATTTTAAGCATGCATTTACTACTACCATTTTGTTTTGTTTTCAGACCACATGCTGATGCTGTGCCTTGTTTTGATTATTCACAGAGACAGATCTTCCCTTCAGCTCGTCCATGATGTCTCTTATGAAAGCATTGAAGAGGACTAGTTCCAGCATTAATCTCTGTGGCACCCTGCTAGTAACCCTCCTGCATCCTGAGTGTCTACCATTTACTACCAGCCTTTGCCTCCAATCCTTCATCCAGTTTGATACCAGGCGTGTCACTTTCTCCCTCTCCTTCAGGATGCTTAGTTTCTTAACTAATGCAGTGTTAAAAGCCCTACTGAAGTCCAGATGAAAACAGCCATTGCTCTCACTTGATCCACATCCCTGGCAATCCAGTCAAAGAAATCTACAAGAGTGGTTTGGCAAGACCTCCTTCATGTGAAACTGTGCTGCCAGTAATCCTGCAGGTTACAAGATCAGACCTCAGTCATTAGTGGAGGTATACATGTTACTTGGATCACCATTTAAACTAGCTGCATGGGATGGCTGAATTAACAAGGAGGCATAAACTGCCTGCCACATGATGAAGAAAAAGGGAGGAGGCCTTGAAGGAGAGATCCTCTAGGACAGGGTACAAAAAGTAAAGGGTGCACACTAGGCAGAGGGCAGTAAAGGTATAAACCAAGACTGCAAACAGAGAGAAGTGAAAGAGACAAGAAGCAGGGAAGATAACATGAGAACAGAGGGTCAGAAGAAGGGGCAGGGAGCAGCATAAGCAGTAATGAAAAGGGAAAGAAGAGCTGCAGGCAGTAGTGATCAAGGTATGGAAAGCCATGTGCATGCAACAAAGGTCATTTCCTAACAGCACACATTACCCATCTATTCAACCTGTCTCTCAAACAAGGGTCCTCCCATCTTCTTGAAAATAACACAATAATTCCCCTCACGTCTGGTGATCCCTGCAATCTAAATAATTATCGTTCCACATCACTGCTACCCATTTATCTAAATTTCTCAAAAGTTAGTTAAAATGCAACTAAAGACAACATTTGGACACCCATAACATTCTTAATCCCATACAGTCTAGGTTCAGATAAAAACACAGCGTGGTATCTGCATTAGCTAGGGTGACTAATGACTGGCAAACCATACTTGACTCTAAAATCTATGTTAGTGTAGTATTTTTTGGGATGTGAGCAAGGAATTTGACACAGTGGATCACACATAATTACTTCATATGTAAAAAGCGTCAGCCTTGATGCTACTGGTATGCAATGATTTCGTGTTACCCAACAGGTAGACACCAACAAGTGAAAGTGCAAGGTGACCTCTCCCCAATAAAACTTTGCTGAGAGAAGTGCGTCAAGCTCCATTCTGGGCCCTTTTATTGTTAATATACATCAGTAGTATCAATTACAACAACAGGACAGCTAACATTCATCTTTTGTTGATGACACAGTACTATCGTGTCAGAGCCCTCTCTTGAGGTCACCTGCATAGATCTGGAACAGGACTTTAACCTGCTACAGCAAAACCTCTTCCAATTGAAAATGTAACCGCAAAAAAAAGCCATGATCCCTTCCCTTTATGCTGGTGCTGCAACTGCAGCTACCATTTGTTGCATTATCAGATAACAACCCTCCTTGGTGAAGCGCTCGAGGCAGTGGATCAATTCAAGTATCTGGATTTTTGGCTTGATTGTTAACTATCTGCCGCAACCCATACTGAGTAACAGTCCAAAAACTAAAGCCAAGGTCAGATCTATTCTTCAGAATTAAGTATCAGGCATGGCGAGATTCACCCAAGAATTCTAAATGAACTAAGGGGAGAACTAGTAACACCAGTGACTACCCTTTTAGCAAATCATGGGAGGATGGTGTGGTACCAGAAGACTGGAGGGCAGATGTAATTCCCTTTCACAAAAGTGAGACAAAGCGGAGGCAGGAAACTACAGACCTGTTAGGTTGTCCTCAGTGGTAGGAAAATGATAGAATCACTTCTGAAAGAAAGAATTGTTGAGTACCTGGAGGCCAGTGGGGCATAGGACCCAAGGCAGCATGGACTCACAGTGGGAAAGGTCACGTCAGATGAATCAAACATATTACTTTGACTGGGTGACCAAAGAAGCAGACCAGGGAGGGCTGTGGACATGGCCTACCTAGACTTTAGCCAGGTATTTGACACAGTCCCACACAAGATTAATAAACAAGCTAACCAGCCTGGGAGTGAGTCCAGGGTAGTAGCCTGGATAAAAAAATTGGCTGACAACAGGACACAGAGGGTAATAATAAACAGTGTCCACTCTGAAGAAAGGGGGTTACTAGTAGGTACCACAGGGTTCACACTGGATTGGTCCTTTTAATGTCTTTATAAATGACATTGCACAGGACTGGAAGGAAAAGTATGCCTCTTTGCAGATGACACAAAGATCTGCAACAGGGTTAATACTTAAGGGGTGGAAAGGATGAAAAGGGACTTGGCAAGGTTGGAGGAATGGCCAAAGGTAGCAGCTTAGAATCAATGTAAATAAGTGCAAAGTAATGCACATGGGAAACAAAACCCAGGGAAGAAGTACACAATGGGAGGGTACTACCAACAACAAAATGGAAAAGGATTTGGGGTAGTCACATCACATGACCTAAAGGTAGGCAAGCAATGAAAGAAGGCAGTAGGGAGGTCTGGGGGAATACTGGGATGCATAGGGAGAGGATCACGGTGAAAACAGGAAGTTGTTATCCCTCTGTACAGACAGTTGCCGACATCCTAATCTGGAGTACTGCATGCAGATCTGGAGACCCTGTCTCCACAAGAACACTGACAGGATGGAGGCAGTCAGAGGAGGACAAGTAAAATGGTGCAGTGTTTGCTCCAAGCCATACAAAGAGAGGAGACTAAAGGAGCTTAAGATGTATAGCCTTGAGAATAGGAGGAGACAGGGACATGATAGAAGCGTTTCAGGTACCTCAAGGGAATCAACAAAGTCAAGAGGGTAGCATCTTTCAGAAAAGAGATGTGTAGGAACAAGGGCACAGTTTGATGATGAGGAGGACAGCTCAGGGCAACGTGAGGAAGTATATTTTCATGGAGGGTGGTGGATACATGGAATGGCCTTCCTGAGGAGGTCATGGGGTCATAAACAGTGAGGATATTCAAGAATGTATTGAACAGACATAAGGCAATTCTGGTGGAGGGTTGGAATAAGTAGGCTGTTGGTTAACTAGGCTCTCCAGCTTATCAAATAGAGCAGGAAATAAGCAGAGTGGGTATGCAAGCGGTCCTTACCTGCTATCAAAGTCTATGTTTCTATGTATCTATTTACTCACGAAGCAAAAATAAGGCTGGTCCAGACTACGTTTACGTCCCCTTATAGATTACATTGACTTTCTCTAAAGTGACTGTTCCAAAGTAGCTCTTAACAAAATGGACACACTTTATCATACAGTGCTAAAAAGTATTCTTTATGCCCAACTCGGGTGATCATCACTTCACACTAGAAGGCTAAAAATGCTGCAATATAGGGCCTATAGAGCTGTTACAAATAAACCCCTTTCTTACATCTCTATACTCTATTTTAAGTGTACACCAGGCTTCTATTTACTGAGGCGGTACTCCTTCATACTATCTGACATACCAATGAAAAGATCCCGTCACAGCAAAGCAGCAGCCAGCTATGCTCTCCCAGCTATAAGGAATACCCTCCAGAAGTCACGAAACTCAACAAAGTATCTGCCTGTAGACCTTTAAATCCCTTGTTGGACCGCCACATGCAGGAGGAATGTAATTGTTTAACATAAACTGCACTCAAATCTCAATGTGGATGCCTTCCCTGTGATGTATCACCTATACAGCTCTTAATTATCTGTACAGTTCTGATCAAGTATAAAGTATACTCTTTCTCCTCCAACAACCAGTTATGTTTTAAAATATTGCATATAGCTTGTTAATCCTGTTTCTGTGTTGTGCTATATAATCTCTTTATGCTGAAATACTCATATCTAGGTTATGTGTTATGTTATAAATTCAAACAATGTATGTGTTGAAATGTTTTCCCACATGTGGTCTTTTATCACAATGTCAGCATGGTTTTAGGAAGGAGAGGGTGTTGAGAGTGCCTTGGTCAGTTCAGAGCACGGTCCACGAGGGCATGGAGGAATGCCTGACTGGGGCCACATTCGGTGGACTTGACCAAGGCATTTGATTTAGTGGATCATTCCCTCCTAGTTGAGAGACTTAAGATTTATAGGGTGGGACTCCAATACTATCATGGGTATCAAGCTATCTTTCTAATAGGTTTCAGATGGTAAAGACTGGAAGCAGTTTATCTGATAAGGCTTTGGTCAAGTGTGGAGTCCCACAAGGCTCCATACTGGGGCCAATTTATTTTCCATTTTTTTATTCAGTTATTACAGCTATTAAGGATGCACATGTTGTTATGTATGCAGGCGATGCTGTTGTCTTTAATCAAGGAGAACATTGTCAGAGCTTAATGTAACTCTGACTAGGGAACCTAAATCAATGCAAAATTGGCTGATAAACAATAAATTATTACTTACTAAGAAAAAACTAAAACCGTGATATTTGGTACCCCAGTTAAGTTAAAACTTCACTCTACAAATGAGGTCATTGGATGGGGTTTTATTTGAATATCTAAACAGTTTCAAGTATTTGGGGGTAGTTTTAAATTCAACATTGACATATGAGTCACATATCACATGCAATCAGGGGATGAAAAATCCCAAGTCGAGGTCCGGACTTAAGAACGGCACTCGGACTTGAACTACACAACCCTAGTCAGTCCGAGGACTTGGCTGTGCAGTTCAATGAGAATCATGCAGTATCTCCTTGATTCCCCGAACACGCTTACTCCCCGATCCCACAGAGCACGCTTACCTCCCGATCCCCGGGAGCACGCTTACCTCCCATTAGTCGTACTGAGTTCAGCAGCTGCTCGGAGCAGTTCGTGAAGTCCCGATGGAGATCGGGTGTCAGCTACGCCGAAGTCTCGCGGAGAAAGACAGGGTTGCGAGAACAGCCACGGGAGATCACATGTGTTCCAAATGGTGATCATGTGGTGGCTGTTCTACTATATCTGTCTACAATTTTCAGCAGCCCAAATCACTCCTGTGCAGACTGCCAGACTGAGCAGGACGTTCACTTTACCGTCACCACTTACTGCAGCATAATGCTATTTGATCCAGCTCTACAATTTTCTGTGTTTAAATCCTGACTTTTAAGAGTACCAGCAGGCAAAAAATTAATATTTGAAATTTGGGGGCTATTTTTGGTTGGTACTCGTTATTTGAGTCAGTGAAGTCACAATTTTCTGGGCTGAAGCAAAACCTGCATCTATTAGTTGAGTCAGAGAAGTCACAATATTTTCTGGGCTGAAGCAAAACCTCGTCCATTAGTTTGAGTCAGTGAAGTCACAATAATTTTCTAGGCTGAAGCAAAACCTGCATCCATTAGTTTGAGAGAGAGAGAGAAGTCACAATATTTTCTGGGCTGAAGCAAAACCTGCATCTTATTAGTCTGAGAGAGAGAGAGTCACAATATTTTTTTCTGGCTGAAGCAAAGCCTCGTCCATTAGTTTGAGTCAGTGAAGTCACAATATTTTTCTGGGGTGAAGCAAACCTGCATCTATTAGTTGATTTGAGTCAGAGAAGTCACAATAATTTTCTGGGCTGAAGCAAAAGCCTGTGTCCATTAGTTTGAGTCAGTGAAGTCAGCAATAATTTTCTGGGCTGAAGCAAAGCCTGCGTCCATTAGTTTGAGTCAAGTGAAGTCACCAATATTTTCTGGGCTGGAAGCAAAGCCACCATCTCATTAGTCTGAGAGACAGTCAAGTCAAATATTTTCTGGGCTGAAGCAAAGCCTGCGTCCATTAGTTTGAGCAGTGAAGTCACAATATTTTTCTGGGCTGAAGCAAAGCCTGCATCCATTAAGTTTGAGTCAGTGAAGTCACAATAATTCTTTTGGGCTGAAGCAAAGCCTGCATCTTATTAGTCTGAGAGAGAGAGAGAGAGTCAATAGAGAGTCTTTTCTGGCTGAAGCAAAGCCTCAGTCCATTAGTTTGAGGTCACTGAAGTCTGATATTTTTCTGGGCTGAAGCAAAACCTGCGATCTATTAGTTATTTAGTCAGTGAAGTCACAATAATTTTCTGGGCTGAAGCAAAACCTGCATCTTATTAGTGAGAGAGAGAGAGAGTGAGAGAGTGAGAGAGTGAGAGAAGAGAGAGAGAGTCTTTCTGGCGCTGAAACAAAACCTGCGTCCATTAGTTTGAGTCAGTGAAGTCATAATATTTTTCTGGGCTGAAGCAAAGCCTGCATCCATTAGTTTGAGTCAGTGAAGTCACAATAATTTTACTGTGCTGAAGCAAAACCTGCATCTTATTAGTCCCCAAGAGAGAGAGGTCAATAGAGGTCTTTTCTGGGCTGAAGCAAAGCCTGAGTCCATTAGTTTGAGTCAGTGAAGTCACAAAATATTTTTCTGAAGTTATCAGTGTGTCACTAAAAAGTTTGCAGAAGCACACCTCCCTTGTGACTGATGAATAAAACATTCATAGTGTCACCGCCTTATCTCACTGTCGGTCATTTAGATATTTGTGTTCTGTCTGTCTGCACTTTTACTTGCTAACCTAAGCCAATACTTCTGAGGCCATAATAGTACCTCATGTGTATTTGCATCCTTGCTCATAAAAGTAAACATTTCTAAATTACAAAAACTTCTTCTAATCTTACCCAGAGCAGTTTCTCACAGCAAAATGAGCTCATTAAAATTTGGTTTCTCAAACTGATGGAGCAAGTACTAGTAGTGCTACAACGTCCAGTTCAGCTAAGCGTAAAAGTTCTGGCGGCCTTACCAAGGATCAAAAGATATGACAGAGAAAAAGGGCCAGGAATTTCCTTCCTGAATGGAAAAAGAATTTCCACGGCTGGATTACAGTGAAAGAAAAATCTGTAATGTACTGCATATATTGTAAAGCCTACCCCCAAATCTGTGATCCTAACTCAGCTATGGTAAAGGTTCAGGAGATCTTAAGTTAGACCCCATAAAGAGGCATGATTTGGCGAGGAACACATCACTTACACAAAACATTACTTAAAGGATACTGCTAAAGTACCACCCATTCGTCTGTCAGAAACTGCTCTGGGTCAGTCATTTTCAAAAGACACATGACAACAAAAAGTTGAGAAATACAAAATTTTATTTAACACTGCATGCACCGTGGCAAGAATGGAAACCTTTCCAGATTTTGAAATCATTTGTGAGATCCAGCGTAAAATGGTTTAAATGTTGGCAACAACTACATGAACATAGCAGGTTGCCGCTTGTTTGTGGACAACATAGCTAAAACAATACGTTCAGCAATTACTGAAGAGGTAAAAAATGCTTCCTTTGTGAGTATTCTTGCAGATGGAAAGTACAGACCACTCCATCATTGAACAAGAAATTGTCTACCTGAGATATGTAGGTGCTAACTGTTTGCCAGTCACACATCTAATATCTGGTATTACCACTTGAAACTGCAAGTGCTGAGGGCGATTTAATGCTATTGAGAAAAGCCTTACAATCAGTGGGTCATATTACCAGAACTGACAGGCAGTGCACATCCAACACTTGTATGTGCTAATTTTGATGGTGCATCAGTTAATCTTGGTGAACGGACAGGAGTCATTACTAGACTCAAATCACTTTTGCCAGACATTGTGACATTCACTGTGTTGCCTAAAACTTGAACTTGCCTTTTGGATGCAAATAAACATTTCAAATACATGGCCAAATTTGAAGAGTGTTTAAAAGGCATTTTCAGTTTTTATTTTTGGTCCCCAAAGCGCGGAGAGAACTTAAAAAGAACTGCAAAGTTCTCGATGAGCACCTGTCACATTCATGGCTGTAAAGCAAGTCAGGTGGCTAGCAAGCAAAGAGAGCAGTTGTGGCATTAGAAAAAACCTGGACATTGTGACAATGCATCTGGAGCACAGATTTGTGGATGGCAACAGGACAGAGGATGCTAACAGAGCTAAAAGGTACCTGAAGGAACTGACCTCTATGCATTTCATTAAAGTTCTTATTTTCTTATTAGATTTTTTGCCAATTGTTGCTAGATTATCAAAAACTTTCCAGTTGGCAGACTACTTAATTGTTGAGATACCAGAACATACAGAGAAAGCCATTCTGCAGCTAGAAGCACTTAAAAGTACTCCTGGAAAATATTTACAAAATTCCAGGAACAGTATAACACAGAAGAGCGTATGTTTGGCAAAACAAAGTTCACGGAACACCTGGAAGTGAAGCTGAACTTCACACATTTGTTAACAATACTGTCATGTACATCCAGAAAAGGTTTGGTGTTCTCTCAGAGAAACCTTTGTCTTTACTTCAGATTTTGAATTATCACAACTGGCCACTGGAAAGGAAGATCTAGCAACATTTGGCAATGCTGAACTAATTGAACTCATCACAGATAACCTTTCTCTTCTCACTTCTCAGAACTTGATAAAGATTCTGCTATAGATAGAGTGGGTGCAGCTGAAGTTATATCTTTCGATTCAGAACCAAACCTCTCATAACTATGTACCAGTTGGTGTACAAATGAAAATTGGTGAGCGTGGCCGGACTCCACGAAGGGCCTATGCAAAAGCTTATTGAGATTCTGCTCCGATTTCCCCTTCCACAAGTGAATGTGAAAGAGGATTTTCAAAACTAATTTCATAAAAACAAATTATGAACAACCCTGACACAACAGTCTTTGAGAACCAGCTGCTTATCATGACTATAGGACCATCCGTCTCTGAATTTGATCCACTGCCATCAATAAAGTACTGGCTTGACAAATGTCCATCAAAGAAGAAGAAAAATCAGCCTGAAGCAAGCTGCAGTACTATTGCTGTCTTATAATATTCTCTCTGCCTCTCTGTAACCTTTCTCTGACTGTCACTGGAGCATCCTAAAGGGGGAAAATAAATAATTATTTTTTCGTAATAATATGAAAAATGTTGCGACTTACTGGATCCTGATATGGACTTACCCAAAAATGGACCATAAGTCCTGGACTTATGCATCCCCCAAAATTTTCAACCCCTGTGCAATTACATCTAAAATACATTCTAAGATTGCTTTATTATATAGGCTGTGCAGTTTTTTGACAGATGAGACACGTTTTGCAATAGCTAATCAATGTCAGTTGCCTATTTTGAGTTATGCCTCAATAGTGGTGGATAATGCTCCTTGTAGTATATTAAAGTAGAAATCGGGTATTGCTGCACAAAATAGGAAGATTAGCACTATTAACACCTAATAGTGTACATTATTATACCATATTGGAGAAACTTGGATGGTTATCAGTTGAATACCATCACAAGCTCGTATTATGTCAAATTTGTTTATAAGATGCAACAAGCGGATACCTTTAACACTGAAAAATCATCTATAATTTCTAATTTCAAATACACACTAGATCATCTGGGGATCCTACAATGATAAAAATTCCTTTTACGTATACCTCTAGAGGACAGTGCTCGTTTGCTTACTGTGCACCTAAAATATGGAATGATATCCCAATAAACATTAGAGGTATGGGTAGCTATGGGTCATTCACCACAGCCTTGAAATTATATTTTACAATTTGTCTCGGTGTAGATGTCTTTTAGATTGTTATCTTTTCTGATTGAATGTATTAGTTGTAGAACTACAGCCTCAGTGATATGGATTTTGCACAATAGATAGAATTGCATTAGAGTTTTAAATTAATACTAACATGTGGACGTGGAATTGATATTCCTATTTAAATATGTTTTTTGTACTAAGTTGTATTTTGTTCTATGATGTTTTGTACATATTTTTGATTGACCACAGGTATGTACCTGTAAAAGGATTGTATCCCAGTGTACTTACCTGTATATAAATAAAAAATCAAATCAAAATATAGTGTTATAACTGCCCTTCCCTCTGTTGCCATGTTAGTCAGACCAGATTGCTAGAAATGTATATTGTTGTTGCACCCATTTTAATCTATGTATTTAAATGCCGTTACTCAGCTTATGTTCTCCAGGACCATCTTGTACATAAGCCTACTCCATGGTGTTATTCCTGGTAAAATAAAATTGATTGGAATCTGGGAAATAAAATTATGGATCTAGAAGTCATTGTGGTGGAGGCTGATCTGGATTTGGTGGACATAACTGAGACATGGTGCACTGATAATTATGAGTGGGACATAGTCATACAAGGCTGCTGTGTGTTCAGGAGGGGATAGGAAAAGGGTTGTTGCATATGTAAAGAATTAGGCTATAGAAATACAGGGAATCAAGAAGAAAATAAAGGGCTGGAAGCACTGTGGGTCATCCTGGAGACAAGAGCTTGGGCCACTATCTGTATAGAGCTAGTATACAGATCTCCAACTCAGGGAGCGGAGTTGGATAAGGTACTAGTGGTAGCAATAATCAGGATATTAAATAAATGGGGAGTCACGTGATGTCTTGTCATGGTAGATGCACTTTCCTTAGCTCCCGCTCTTGATTCATTTAAACCGTTTATAATATTTTTCAGTGGGTTCCTACTTTCTGGAGTGCCTGGAAGTGTTATTACTCACCTGAAGGACTTTTGTTGACAGATCTGGATGACATGGATGCTGAAATGAAGTCGGTACTTCTGTGCCAGTTGCCTCCCACAACCTAGACACAGCTACAAAATGTTCTAAGAGCCAAGGAGCTAGAAAGTAGTAACCAAACTCCTCCACAACTACCCTGCAGTCCCTCTGATGGAAGATTTTTTGTCCACTTCAAGAATCTATAAAAGCATAACAGATGAGCTAAAATCAGTGTGACCAAACTGGGGACCTGAATCACAAGGCTGAAGATACCGGAAGCTTGTGCGTACTCACTTGAGTACTAGAAAGAGCGATTTGAACCTGACTTTACTAATATCTGACACAAACTGAATAAAGTGAATGCTAAACTGGAGGACCTGGCAGGGAGATCCGATTAAATGATTTAGTGATATTTGACTGCCTGAAGGGAGATGAAAAGTACTTTCAATTTTATTTTCTCAATAGCTTCTAGAAAAATTGCATGTCCCTCTTCTAAAACTCTGTCTATATTGTGGAGAGGGCATACCACTTTTTGTCCAAAGCTGCTGGAAGGATTTCCACCTTAACCACTGATTTTCTGGCTCCTAAAGTATTTAAACATGTTCTATCCAGGATCAGAGAGCTTAAAGAAATTACTTGGGAAGGAAGTAAACTTCATATCACCCAGGATTTGCCACCCGCTACTAGACAGAAGTGTGCCTCCTTCCATCCTGCCATTTCTCGGATTCTGACAACTGGTAGTCAGTTCAAGATGCTGTACCCTGCCCCAGCAAGTTTTGTTTTCTGGTACCTGGCATTTATTTGAAGATCCGGAACAGGTGAAGCTGGAGTTAAAAATTGCTGTGATCTCTTTAATGCCTGCTGAAGGTGTAAGTAAACCAAAGTCAGGTTAGAGCCCGGACTGTGAGTCAAATGAGGACTAGAGCAATTGGGATGCTTTTGATTCTTGGGTTTCCTGTTTGGAATTGCTAGTTTTACTTTCTTCTCTCGGATTAACTCATGGTCATTGAACTTTTTACTAGTCATATCCATTACCAACTCCTGAGTTGTTTTCAATTTACTTTGGCAAATAATCCTTACTCCTATTTGTGGGCACTTCAGTGGCTCCTCCCACACTGAATAAGCAATCCTACCCCATTGTGATCTTTCTTTGATTACGTTTTGCACTGCTTTGGGGTATAAGATAGACGGTCTGGATGTTCCTAGTCCTCATTTGCTGGCTTTGGGTCACCCCTCATTTCCTGGGTAGATCTGGTCTGGCTACGTATGGGGTTTGGTCACTGCACATCTTATTTTTACTCCCTGCCTAGATAGGATCCCTTGATCCTGGGTTGGTTAAGAAGTTCGGCATAGGCACTTTATAGCTCCATGTTTCAACTGCTCCTAAGTCTCTGGTAATGATAAAGGCTCCAGGGCCAAATTTGTGAGTTTACTAGTGGTTTCCGTAGCCTGTCATAATGAATTTATTTTATATCGGATCTTAGATTGGTGGCAGACTGGTATCTCTATATCGACTTTAATAAGATTGGACCACCAGTTCAGACAAGGATTAGTGGTTGAATACATTCTTTTCCTCTGACCATTTCTCTCTGCCATGTGGGGTCCGTCAGAGTTCAGTGTTTGTTCCCCATGTTGTTTGTGGTGTACATGCCACCCCTGGAACATTATCGACAATATGGGTTGAGGTTTCACTGCTATGCTGATGATACCCAGCTCTACCTGTCTTTCGCACCTGACCAGGATAGTGCCTCTCGGCATTTAATAACTGTTTCACTAAATCCAGGATTGGATGAATTCCAGCAGGCTGAAGTTGAACTTGGGAAGAAGACTGAGGTGTGTTGTGGATCAGAGTAGCTGGATAGAGGGATCAGGGTTGGCCAGCCAATGGGCTTCTCTTGGGGATGCCCAGCTCCTTGCCTCAAATGGGTGTGGGACCTTGGGGTGATTCTTGATGATGGGCTGACACTGCGATCTCAGGTGTCGGCTGTCATCAAATCTTCCTTTACCATCTGAGGAACATTGCCAGGGTCAAGCACCTAGTTCCGTCCAGTGATCTTCTCAGCTGATCCACACCTTTGTGACCTCGTGCCTTGATTACTGCAACTCCCTGAACCTAGGGCTACCGGGGTTGATAGGTGCAGAATGCTGCAGCCCAGTTGTTGAAGGGACCCTCGGATGTGTCATATCACTCCAGTGCTGCACAAACTGCACAGGCTGCCAATTCAGTAGTGGATCACCTCAAGGTCAGATTGTTGACTTATAAAATCCCACAGACTGGGCCTGACTACCTGAAATAACTCCTGTCCCCCTACTGCCCCGGATGATCACTTCACTCCAGCAGATATGAGGTTGCTAGAGATTCCAAGGGTACCACTAAAGTCATTGGGGACCAGTGCATTTATGTATCAGCCCCAGCCCTACAGAATTCTCTACCCCATCAGCTACGGGAGTGCACGACCATGAGGGGCTTCAAACAGGTACTGAAAAATTACCTGTGGTGCCAGGCCTATTCTGATTGGTCTGATTTATTGATTATTTATATTTATATTTATACTGTATTTTATTCTATCCTGTCTCATTTAATTTTAATGTTAAAGCACCTTGGTAGTGTGAAAAGCACTTGATAAATAAAGTTATTTTTATTATTTATAGAGGATATGACTCGGAGCTGCAGTCCTTTGCAGTTCACAGCTGGAACTTCCTATATGTATTCCCATCTCATCATACTGGACAAAAGAGACAGATCAGGGTCTATGTAATAACAGTGCACTCACTCTGGATTAGACCTCTTTTGTTTTATAATGTCCAGAGTAGTATGGCAAAACACTTTCTCAATGTTCTAGTTTCATTTCAGTTTTTATTATTTGTTCATTTCTGCTTGTGTTACAGATAAGACTCTCTGGGACTTTTGGATCCCCCCTTTTTCTTTTCTTATTGCTGTTTATAACTTTTGCCTCATTACTGGGGAGTTGTTATGGTAACATTTTATTTTTGTTCAGACATTCTTTTTGGTTCTTCATTAAGGCTTGCTTCCGTTATGCTGGGGTCCATATCTTCTTTCAGTTACTCCCTGGCAGTTCTTTTGCTTAGTATATGCCGTATTAACATTCATTGCTTAGTAAGCATTCACTGGCTTAGATAGTGGGCTTGTCATTTGCTTATAGCAGGTTATTGAAAGTTATAGCTGAGACTCTATTTGTCGTTTCTGGAAGAATATTTTTTTTTTATTCAGTTTTGTTGGTTATGAGTTACAGTGTCCTCCTAGTATACATATTAGTTTATTTTTCCTTGGAGGGTGGGAGGTAAGGCCTTCTCAGAATGGAGGATGTCATGCACGGAGCGTTGAGGTGGACTTCGCAGCTTGGTAGAAAGCAGTCCTGTTTGGCGTGTGGGAAACTCTGGATTGTTCAATTTTGTTTTATTATTATGGGACATCAATTAAGTCTTACCTTTTCTCTTTTATATGTTTAATCAGTTCCTTAAGGTTGTAATCTGGATTCTTTTAATAAATAAATAAGAAAATAAATAAAATAAATCTTTCAGATAATATTTTTTGTGGTACAGACTCCCTTCTAGCGGTAGTCCCTGCAGTATTTGCTGTACTGAAGAGGTACTTGGTTCTATATATTAACCAATGGTGGTTGTTGGACATTATCGTTGGTTTATTACTTCTATTTAGAGGAACTTTTGGGGTGGGATATTGGGGTTGTTGGGGGAAGGGAAGGAATGGGAGCGAGGAAGAATTCACCTCTCTACTAACAGGGCCTTTGGAGGACATATAGTATGGGACAATTAATAGGTTTAACAATAAAATGGTGGGTGGGACAAGGGTTTTATATATATGGTGTTTGAGAGGTGAATGGAAGGGGGATAGGGAGGAAATAGAGGAGAAAAGGGTGATTATCTACCAGAGGTCTTATATTAGTTGACTGAATATTGTTGTTTTTGCTTTATAAGTACAGGTCAATGTATCCCTTGTAAAGTTGAAATATTATGGCAGCAGAATACATTAATGCTTGTGGAATGTAAGGGGTGCTCAGTCTCTGACAAAGAGGAGCATGGTACCTCACCCGTAACCTGGAGGTGGATACTGCTTTTCTATAAGAAACTCACTTGCTCCGATCCCAGGGTCTCCTTTTAGGCATTCCTGAGTGGGGCAGGTTTTCAGTGCTGGCTCGGATTCCCGTAAGGGGGTGGCTACCCTGGTGGCAATAAAATACCTTTCCATCTGCTCCAAGAGGAGGCAGAACCTCAGAACAGGTTTCTCATTCTTTGGGTGATACTTGGTCATTTAGAAGTCATTCTTGGGACCATTTATGGACCTATGTCAGATGAACCAAATCTCTTTACCACTCTGTCCCTTTTGGAATCCTGGTCCTCCCTTCCTATGCTCCTTGCAGAAGACTGGAACATGGTTTACTGTAATGACCCTGACAGGTCTATTCAACGCCAACAGCCCTTTTACCTGATCAGTTGGCCCTCCTGGATCTGATGGACTTCCTGGGTCTTTTGCATCCTTGGCAGACAATATTCCCAATTCAATGGGAATATTAACTTCTTCAAAATTGTCTCTCAAGGACTGATTATTTTTTGTTTGGGATTAAGCACCTTCCTGGACTCTGTCTTGCCATTGAAGCAGCAAAAGTAATATCTGACCACCACCACTCTCTCCCTCACGGTGGGCCTTTTGCCATCTCAAGAACACAATAGTTTGTGGAACTTTAATAATCACCTTAAGTCTGATCACCTGCAGCAACATACCAGCACTTCATTTCTTATTTCCTGAGTTTAGCTCCCTTCACGACCAAGCTCAATATTTTATAGGGAGCACTGAAATGCCCCTTTAGGAAGAAACGGATCCACTTAGCTTCTAGGCAGAAAAAACAAACCTTAAAGGAATTGGCTTCTGTGTTAGACCAAATTAGGTCTTTGGAATGGCACATTTTTACGACCTCTTCTCAGGCTGACTGGGAACACTTGGAGAGTCTTAGATCAATATATAATACTACTTTAGGAGAGAAGGCAGAACACTTACTAGTACAATCCAAAACAACATATCCTGATCAAGGTGAGAAAGCTGGGAAACTCCTGGCTCTGCATTTGTCTCTCTCAGGCTGCAGACAGGATAGTGTCCTCTATCTGTACTGAATCAGGCCAGCTTCTCACTTCCCCTCGAGATATTGTTGCACATTTTCAGGATTATTATCAAAGCTATACACCCTGCCTCCTCCTTTCAGTCTGAACTGATTTGATGATTTCCTACAAAATATCGATTTACTCCATCTGGCAGACTCATCCTTGGGGATACTCCAGGCTGCCAACTTTATCTGAGATACACCTGACTATTGATGTTTTGGCACTAGACAAACCCCTGGGCCCTGGTGGGTTGCTCCTACTTTCTATAAAGCCTTCAAAGATTTGTTGGCCCTCATTCTCTTACATACTTTCAACTTTATTTTTCAGGAAGGGCTCTCTGATCCCTCCTTCACTCATGAAGCCACTATTATTGTTCTGCTGAAGCCTGGTAGAGACCCCTGCTGGTTTCAAACTATCGCATGATTTCTCTTATCAATGTGGATTTTAAAATTTTTGCCAAGATGTTGGCTGGTAGGTTGAAACAAGTTTGGGGCCCTCTTATCAGAAAAGAACAGGTTAAGCTTCATCTCAGGTCTGCTTTTAAGTGGATCACTTACATAAACTCTCCGACCTTATCTCTGCATCCGGGAGTACCATCTCCCAGTGGCCTGAACACCTCTGGATGCAGAGAAAGAACAGAATTTCTTGGGAGTATTTGTTTCATTTGTTATTCAAGTTCCATATTCCCTCCTAGTTCTTGTTCAATGGGTTAAGATACTTTACTCCTGTCCCTCTGCCCACATACTATGTAACAGAGTCCTCTCAAGCTCTTTCCCTTTACGGCAGGACACCAGGCAAAACTGACCACTCTTGCTATTTCTCTTTAACTTGTGTTTGGAACCTCTGATCAGGAAACTGAATGCTGCCCCACAGGTTAATGGTATTTCTTTAGGGTCACATCAATATAAACTCTGTCTAAGCAGATTGTATCCTATTACATGCTTCCTTTCTGGGTATGTCCTTGCCTGCTGCCCTGGATATCATTACTAAATTTAGCCTAATTTCTAATTCTAAATGAAATCTCACTAAAATGGAAGTAATGCAACTTAACAGTGTGACTCTGAAGTCTGAAGAGGAACATATCGTACTTGTTTGGGTCAGGACAAGTTAAAATATTTAAGTATTTACTCACTGTAAATGTGACACCATTCAAAATAAGTCAATATAACTTAGACCAAGTTGTTACCCAAATAAAAATAGATTTGGACCATTATTCCATTTTACCTGTTGCCATGTGGGGACATCTCAATATCCTAAAAATGAAGGTGTTACCACACCTACTGTACCCAGTTAAGATGTAACATAGAAACATAGAAGTTGACGACAGATAAGGACTGCAAGGCCCATCCAGTCTGCCATTTCTTTTCTACCTTATAAATGTGCCATCGGCCTTTGCTCTGTCAGTGACCTATCTATTCATAGTCATTTGTATTGCTCCCTTATACCTATCCATGCCTGTTTGAAGCCCTGCACTGTATTCCATAGCCACCACTTCTTGTGGTAAGCCATTCCATGCATCTACCACCCTTTCTGTGAAAAAGAATTTCCTCACATTCCCCTTAATCGGCCTCCCTCTAATCTCATGCTGTGTCCTCTTGTCCTGCTATTTTTCTTACATTTAAACATGTTAGACTCTTTCACCTTGTTTATGCCCTTAAGGTGTTTAAATGTCTCGATCATATCACCTCTCTCCCTCCTTTGCTCAAGGGTATACATATTGAGCTCCATTAATCTGTCCTCATGTCTTCTGATGCAGTCCCCACCATTTTGGTTGCCCTTCTCTGGACTGCCTCAATTTAGTTAATGTCCTTGTGAAGGTGTGGCCTCCAATACTGCCGCAGTACTCAGGCGGGGCCTAACCAATGTCTTGATACAGAGGATTATTACCTCCCTCTTACGACTTGTGATACCCTACTAATACACCTAAATGTACAATTATACTTTGCTGAATTCATGGTTCACACAGGTGAACAGGATGCTCACATCTTTTTATGGTGGGGCGAGATCCCCGTCGATCCTCAGTTAAACTAATACAATCTAGAGAGAGGAGGCCTGCAAGTCCCTAATTTCTAGTTATATTATCAGACCATTCAGTGCACTAGGTTCTTTCAATGGCTCCAACCTAAATCAGAAAACATGATTACGTCATAGCTCCATTATGGCTGGAAATAGAGCACCTGTTATGTTTACAGCAGGGCCTTGATATTACGCTCCTTTATTTATCTTGTAAACAATGTCCTCATCCTCTACAGGGTACCTCACTGGATGCTGTCCTACAAGTTTATTTACAACTCTGTTCTTTACTTGAAGTACAGCCCTTTAAGGACATCTCTTGACCTATAATAGGAACCCCAATTTCAAAATAGCCGGGCAAATCTTTTCTAAATAGTTTTGGCTTCTTGATGAGGTGGATGCGGTTGAAGGCCTCATACAGGACCAGGAACTTCTCACCTTTCTTTTTTTTTTTTAAATTTATATTTTATTTATTTTTGAATAAATTGTACACTCATACAAAAGTCCGTGCAAAGGAACAACAAACATTATCCACTCTTAAAAGAAAAGAGATTTTACATCTTCTATACAGGAGATAGTATCCCTCACAAATGACCAAATGGGGAGGTACAACAAGATGTTTGTCTACTCCAGATACAATTACTAAATGCTGTGCAATGCGCCCAAGGGACCATGGCTATTACCTTGTATTAATTAATACCAAACATGTGAACCTAACTCTCCTTATCCTGAAGGAGTATTTGGAGCCATGAACTTCACTATATGTAAAATTAAACCAGTAAGAATTTTATAGTCAACTAGTACTTCACCCCAACTCCTGTGTCACAATAAAATAAAGCAGCAGATCTTACATCACAACCTCACTTATTGATTTTTTCATATAATGAATAGATATTTTAAACTAAAATGCAGTACTAAACAGAGGGTATGTAACCCCATAATGTTAAACTTGGTGTAATCGTATAGGGTCTCCACCCCATGTGTCTTAACTCTACAGTAGAGACTTGAGAATCTTAGAAAACATCAAAACAATTCAGTCTCTACAAACTACTCTTAATGATATCTGGCAGCATTAGCTTAGTAAGTAAAAGCAATCAAACAGTAACTGTACAAGAGGAGTTCTCAAGTGTCATCTTCTCCTACTACACTAGTGGCATCCTTCCCATCCTTCATAGCCACCGCCATTTCCGGCATCACCCAGATCCGTAAAGATATATATTTTACTGTCGGAATGATCCTTTGTTTGGCAGGAATTGGATCATATGTGGTATATTTAGTTATCTCAAAGTTGCTCTGACTCCATGCAATTTCTTTTGTCTAAGGCAGGTGGCATATGAGATGTCTGGAACAAGTATACTTATGTACTTTCGACATTAAGAGGCCCAAAACATTTTGCCAGGCTCAACAAGCGGTCGTGAGTTCCCATACTGTCCAAGACCACCATTAAAACTCTTGGGAGCTCCGGTGATGTTTTCGAATGATGGGGTAAACAATAAGCTTTAACAATAGTAAACTCAAAGTCCGTAGTATGAGAATGGAACTGCTCACCAACCTTTCCTTTAAAATAAGCATGTAGAGTCCCCTCAGATCCCTCTGGTAAGCCCACAATGCATAAGTTTTGACTCGGATCTGATTTTCAAGGATCTCAATCTGTTATTAAGCGTGTTGCTGTTCTTTAAGCTCTTTGTATAGTGGTGCTCTGGCATATTGCCACATGCCGCTTTGCCTCCTCTGCATCGCCCTGCGTTTCCACTGCACTTTCTACGGTGGCTATTCTCCGACCAAAGTGTCAAGCTTGGAATTCGTAGAGGCTGCCGATACAAATGTTGCTGCATTTTCCGGCCTAGTGTTTGTAGAGTCTCCTCTGTCTCCTCTCCCACAGTCATCTCGGTATCCGTGAGCACGAGTGTTACGGTCAGGTGGTGCTCCTTTTCCACGTCTTTCTTGCTCTCTCCAGCCTGTGGATTTCTGTGAGTTTTTCCATGATGTTCTCTAAGCTATTCACTTTCCAGAACTGAAAAGATCCTGCTGTTTTTAAACTTAAAAGTAGTATTAATTTAAAGATTTGGTTCCAGCAGAGTCGAGCTGTACTGCAACTTCTCAACACGAGCTCCACAGCTTCCCCAACTTCTCACCTTTCAATAAGCTCAAGAGATATACCACTGGCCTACCTCATTATGTTTTAAATATTTCCAATTAACACAAATGCTAATATATCATTTTGGTGCAAGCCAGTGGGATATTTCTTACAAGTTAGTGTCCTCTACCTGGCTTTATCCTCCCCACTTCATATGTTATTTCTTATTAGTATCATGGATTAAAGGGCGAACTAATAATGAGGGCCTGATGTTTTATAACTGGGATCAGACTTTACCAAATGTTAACTCCCTCGAACTGGTCCTGATTTGGAGGCACTTATAGAAATACATTAAATGGGATAGATATCACTTCCTACAATTTCAAGTCCTACATAACCTCTAGTATACCCAGGGCCTGGTGTTCTGCGGTAGAATTTTCTGATTTCTCTGGCAAGGCTCCTTGACTTCTGCGGCAGCATTTTCTGATTTCTGTGGAATGATTTATTCATTTCTCTGGCAGAATGCAGCCCTGTCACACTGGCTAAATATGATGTGATGTCTGTGATGACATCATATGCTGAACATAGAGGAGGGGCGTCAGGATAAATGAGGTGGGAAGAAAGCCTGACACTATGGAAAAACAGTATATTTATATGAAAATTCACCAAAACAATGAATTCTGCGGCACTATATATATTCTGTGGCATGATGCAATTTCTACGGCAAATTCCATAACCCCAGAATTCTAGGGGCCTTGACTATACCCGGCTCGGTTTCATCCGAAGGCAAACTCCTTTCTGACATCTGTTCCAGATGTAATAAGTAACACAGTACATTATTCCATATTCTCTGGTCCTGCGAAAAGTTTTCCCCTTTTGGGAATTATTTAGATCACGGTTGGACCCGTGCTAGGATTATCAGATACTGTAGGTTCCTTCCCGAGATCTGCTTATTAGGGAATCTGAAAATCATCTAATTGGTAATCAAAGACCTCACATGGCTCTCATTTTAGCCTGTGCTAAGAAAGCCATTCTCTGACACTGGCTTGACCAGCAAACCCCACACCCCATTTCTAGAATGGTACAGAGGATACTTTCTGCATTGCAGGTGGAAGGCTCATAACCAGTACGATGAAAAACAAAGACTATGGAACCCTCTGTATGTTTTCTTCACTGATGGAATACTTTTGATCTCTGTCTTCTGTAAATTTATACTTTCCTTGGTAGCACACTCCTTATTTGCCATAGCCAGTATGCATACTATGAAAACAAATAGCTGATGTATGTTTTTATTATATGGTTTTCTGCCATCAAGGCCTCCGGTGGTGGGAGAGGATGGGTTGGGTGGGGGAGGGAAAATACAGGTTACTCACCTGTAACAGGAGTTCTAGGAATGGTGTATGTTGTTCATCCACACTTATTGGCAGGTATCCTTGCTGCTTTAAATCTTGCCAGAAGGTCTTCAAGCTGGCTCCTCCACCACCGGGTGGTAAAACCTCGGCTCCGCCCCATGATGCCAGATCTGGCCCGCTGGAAGCTCAGGTTGTGCGTTGAAGCTGGGGAGGTTGGGTGGAGTCGTGTGGATAAACAACATATACCATTCCTAGAACTCCTGTTACAGGTGAGTAACCTGCATTTCTAAGGACATGGATATTTGTTCATCCACACTTATTGGCAGACTCCTAGCAGTTCTCTGGGAGGGAGGGCAAGCGCACATCCCTACTTAGGGATAGGGACTGGAGGCCGAGGCCCAAAACCAGCATCCAAGCGTGCCTCAAGGTCGGCGTGGTAGTGGTGATGAAGGTGTGCTGACTTCCAGGTAGCAGCCCTGCAGATTTCCTGGATAGGGGCGTCCCTGGAAGCAGCCACCGATGCAGCAGTATGGCGGGTAGAATGAGCTCTTATCCCTCTGGGAACTCCATGCCAGTCAACCAATAGCAGGGATCTATGCAGAAGATGACCCACCTGTTTATCGTTTGCTTGGCTGCAGGTCTGCCAGGTGTGGCTTCAGCGTAAGTGACAAACAGCTGAGTGAACCTCTCCCGAATTTCAGCTGTGTGCTCCTAATAGTAGCGAGTGCCCTTCTAGGGTCCAGAGTATGGAGCCTATATTGAGCCTCCGAGGTGTGATTGGGGTAGAACACCGGCAGAGTCAACACCTGGTTAAGGTGAAACTCCGACACCACCTTGGAAGGAATTTGGTGGGGCGCAGGACAACTCTTGTCCCTGTGGAAGACCAGGTAAGGAGACTCTATGGAAAGCACCTGGAGCTCTCCCATCCTTCTGGCTGATGTAATAGCCACCAAGAAGGTGGTCTTCCATGACAGGTGAGAGAGATCACACCTGTGCATTGGTTCAAAGAGCTTGCCCATGAGCTTTGCCAATACCAGCAGTAGATCCACGGAGGTGGAGGTTCACTTGCGGAGGAAATGTGATCAATGCCTTTGAAAAAGCACAGACCACCTTCTCCTGCCCACGACTGCTTCCGGCCCGCGCCCGTAAGCAGAGATGGCTGCCAGTGCACCCTTAGGGTCAACGACCTAAGCCTTGCTGAGAAAGGGACCATAAATAGTCCAAGATGCTTGCCAAGGAACAAGAAAGGGTCCAGGCCCTTGTCCTGACACAAATGGAAAACCTCTTCCATTTGAAGGCATAGCATTTCCTGGTCGACTCCTTATGGGACACCTCAACTATATTGAGGACCTCGCCGGAAAGACCCAAGGCCTGGAACTCTAGCCACTCAGGAACCAGGCCGTCAGGTGCAAGGATTGAAGGTCGGATGGAACACCTTCCTGATTGACTGAAAGCAGGTCTGGGCTGAGCTGGAAGCTGCCTCGGGAGCCTGGAGCTGAGGAGATCTGGATACCAGCATTGGTGGGGCCAGTCTGGGGCTACCAGAATCACCTGTGCCTTGTCCATCCTCGCCTTGAAGCACCTTGTGGATCAAGTGGAATGGGAAAGGCATAGAAGAGGCCTGCTGTCCACGGCCTCAGAAGGCATCCCCTGCAGCGAGCCCTGCTGAGGCGGGCATGGAACAGCCTCAGCTCGCATTTTCCTGGAGGCAAACAGGTCCACCACCGGTTTGCCCCAGAAGGAGAACAGGCTGTAAGCTACCTCTAGATGGAGAAACCATTCATGGGATGTCTCGCCTAAGCGGCTGAAAGCATCTGCCAAATGGTTTGAGGCTCCTGCCACATGGATGGCTAGGAGATCTGCCTCCAGACACCTCATGAGTACCCAGATCTGGAGTACCACTCTGCAAAGCAGATGGGAGTGCATGCCGCCCTGTTTGTTGAGGTAGTACATGGTTGTGGTATTGTCCATCTGGACTTGAGCCACTTGACCCCAGAGCTGAGGTGAAAGCTGAGCAGTGCCAGTCTGACTGCTCTGAGCTCAAACAGGTTGATGTGGCACTGGGACTCCTCAGGGTCCAGAGCCTGTAGGCTTTTTGTCCACCATGTGGGCTTCCCAGCCCATGAGAGGCATTGGTCATAAGGACGAACCGTCGGCCTGGGGCGGACAAACAGGATTCCTTCTAGCAACGGTATGGGGCAGTCCACCAGCGGAGAGCGTCCCGTATCTTCTGGGTTACAGTGATCAGCTGGTCGAAATGACTGTGGTGCTGAGTCTACTGGGTGGCCAGCTCCCACTGGAGGGGTGCATGTGCAACTGGGCCCAAGGGACCACTGAGGTCCACACCACCAGGTAACCCAGAAGGTGCAGAAAGTCCTGGGCAGGCGGGTTGTCAACCAGAAATGATTGGGCAAAGGAGGAGAGACCTCTGTCCTGTCCATGGGAGCCAAGCTCTGGCTTGACAAAAGTCGAGCTCTGCCCGATGAAGCCCATCACCAGAGAGGCACAATTTCCGACTTGGTCTGCGTTGATCAGGAGGCGAGTTGGGAGCAGGTCTGGAGGGCAAGGTCCTGGACCACTCCACCTCCTGTATGGTGAAGCCTGCTAGGAGCCAATCGTCGAAGCAAGGATAAATCCTGACCCCTCAACTCCTGGATGGGCTGCCACCAGTGTGATGCATTTGGTGGAAGACCTGTGAGGCGATGACAGGCTGAACAGTATGGCTCAGAATTCTTACAGGTCCCTTAGACCCTGCTGCAGGAACCACTGATGGGACAGATGGACTGAGATATGAAAAAACACATCCTGTAGATCCAGTGAACAGAACCACATGTTTAGCTCCAAGGATGGTATGATCTGGTACACAGTGACCATCTGAAGGTGCTGGACCTGTGATATTGATCCAGGTAGTGGAAATTTAGAATGGGCACCAGCCCCCATCCGCTTGGGCACCAGGAGTACCTGGAGACAAAGCCTGGGTCTGGAGGATCTGCCACGGAGCTACCACCTCCTTGAGAAGAGCTGAGTAATGTTGTCTCGAAGAAGCCAACTGAGTCTGAGCAGATACTCTTTCCTCCGAGTGCACCAGATTCAGCTTGGAGGTACTGCTCAAATTCAGAGGCAGTCCCTGACTGACCACTTATAGGACCCACCTGTCCAAAGTGACAGCAGACCAGGCGGAAAGGAAGTGGTGGAGCTGGCCACCGCAGGAGGACCCATTGCTGGTGTGACAGGAGAGATTGGCAGCCTCAGCCTGTCACTGCTGCAGGCTTGGAGGAGGCAGAAGAGCCAGGACCCGGAACCTTGGCCTCCTTTATGGGATTGGGAGGAGCTCAGGCTTGGGCCGAGGTGCCAAGCTTGAGCCTGTTGCTTGTGCTGACCTCCCTGAAAGGAGGACTGCTGAGCCACAGGGAAGAATGCCAAAAGGGCTTCTTCTTTTTCTTCTGCTGGTTCTTGCCTGAAGAACCCTTGGCAAGTAGCGTCAAGTGGCATTGGACTGCTTGATGCGCTGAAGGTGACCAGCCACTCCTAGGCCAAGAGGTCGGTCCCTAGGAAGGGCACATTAGCCAGTTTGTGCAGAGTATCTGTCGGGAAGGAGGAAAGCCTCAGCCAAGCCCTGTGGTTAGAGGCAACTGCAGCTGCCATCGAGCGGGCACAGAGTTCCCAATGTCAAGGGCCATCTGAAGCTGCTGTTTGGCAACACTGGCCCTGATCCCAGACCTGCTTGACCGTGGTCTGCATGTCCAGCGGGGGAGATGTGGGAGGACTTCATCCAAGGACCCTAGGAGGGCATGGGAGAAGTGTGCCATGATGGCGGCGGACTTGCCTGATGAAGGCCTAGGGAAGAGCCGCATAGACCTTCCTGGCCGAATGGTCCACAAGCTTGGACTCTTTCTTGGGAGGTCAGTTGAGTGTCGGCAGAACTGCCAGTGCGATCTGAACAAAGAGGCAGTCACTAGGCTCTCGGCGAAAGATGCTCTGTGCTCCTAGGGACCCCATGGGCACCACATGCTTGTGGGCCATGCGGGCAGATGGTGCTGGACAAGAGGCAGGGCACTGCCATAGGTTCTAGGCCGGACCAACAATGGCTTTGGCCACAGGAAAGGCCTCTGTTGGTGTGCCCTCTCTTGAGGATGTCTGTAAGAGGGTACTACATCTTTTCTGGATGGGATCAGGGGCATCTCTGTGGACTCAGAGATGAGGCAGAGAATGCCCTGAAAGATGAGGGACCTTCCTCTGTCTGTAAGCCTGCAGCTGATTACGTCATCTCCAGGATGGGAATGCAGGCTTGTGAATCGAATCTGAGGGAATCTGGATAGCAACGAGCCACCTGACATCACCTTCAACTCGCTGGGGGCAGTCCAGGGTGACTGTGACCGATAAATGCTAGGGAGGCCGGTGTCGGTCTGTCTTCCTTGGAAGGCCCCTCCCAGGATGCTTAGGTGGTGGTTCCACCACAATCGGTGGAGAGACCATTTTAGGCCAGACTGGAGGTTTTCCAGCTCCATGAGATGGAGAACAGCTTAATCAGTTCAGAGGAGTCGCACTTGGTCTAGGAGGTGCAAGCCAGGTAATGGCTGGTGTGGAAGCTGGAGTTGGCTTGTGCCGGTCAAAATCAGCTGTTGCCACATTAGGTCCTCATAACGCTGACAGAGTTTCACTGTAGCCTCTCCTCATCTGAGGAATGAGGATAACCGATGGCGCTGCCTCTTTTACAGCATTTATGCCTCTTCCTTGCCCTGTTGGTGGGGGGTCCGAGATCTTGATCAAGATTGGACAGGCAGACTCGGTTTCTCAGGAGACACCGGCAGGACCAGTGATTTCCGGGGTGGGGACCACTTCCTCGATGTGAGTCCCATCAGGCTGGGTCTCTTCATCTGGGAAGACTAAATTAGGAGTTTGTTAGGAAGATAATCGACTGGAGTCGGCAACAACAGGTCAACTGGGTGATGATGATCTCTACATCGTTGATCAATGGTTTGGTTGCTGACCAGATGGCAACACCAAAAAGCCAGCAGCCAGTAGCAATCTCAACTTAAGTCGAGACTGCATATTCCTGGGACTGAGATCTCTCCACTCCAAGAACATCTTCGCCGAGATAAAGATGATCTTGGATCCTTCTCCGCTAATGCAATCGAGGAGGAGTGCGTGCCCTGCAGTACCTTACCCTTGGTTGGGAGAGATTGGCACAACTCTCGGAAGGAACCCGAGATGGTGGAGCCCAAGTTGAATGGAACAAGAAGCTCAAAGTGGTCTCTGCAGCCGAGCCGCTTCCTCTTGAAATGCTTCTTGCATTCCAATTGCTAGCGGATCCCAGCCATAGAAACCACCCACTGGCCTCCTTGGATTTCACCAGAGGTTTGCATTTCTCCAGCCTCCCCAGCTTCAGGTGTGCAAGGCGGTCATCAAGGATGTTAGGGTGAAAGGCGAGACACATATCACATTCGCATTTTGAGGTGTTGTGCCTGCGAGGCAATAAACACAGCGCAGTGTGGGGATCGATGCGTGACATTTTCTGGCTGCAAGGGCACCGACAAATCTGGGGAAAGACTTGTCTTCCATAATCAAAGAGATAAACTCACTGTCATGAGCGAGATGAATTTTCAGAAGAACAGAAGGTTTTGAGTCAGGGCCTACAAAATGCGTGAGACACGAGGGAGCAACCGACTCTTCAGCGGAAAGGAAGATCTGGTGTCATGGGGCGGAGCCGAGGGTTATACCACCGGGTGGGTGGGAGGAGCCAACTTGAAGATTTCGGCAAGATTTAAAGTGGAAGGGACATGACAAAGTGTGGATGAACAACATATCCACAATCCTAAATTAGGTTTTTCAAAAAGTATACAGTGTTATGATGTTAAACTGTTTCTTTAGTCTCATGTCTCTGTACATGGGTGATGAAGGTTTGTTTTAGACATCTTGTTGTTATATTCAGAAATATTTGATTTTAGGTTGCTTCCAATAAAGCTTGTTTAATCTGAAATAAAAAGGATGTCAAATAAATGAGAGGTACTTCTAGTTGGCAACTTTCATCTGCCAGCTGTAGACTGGAGTCTTTCAGTTGCAGCCTCAGCAAAGCTGGACCATCCTTGACTCTAATAAAACATAGAAACACAGAAGGTGTTGGCAGATAAGAGCCTCTTGGCCCACCCAATTAACTCCTGTTTTCCCTAAACCTACAATGATACCACAGACTCTATTCTGTCTCTAGTCTCTCCTCCTATACAGTAGTTCTAAGATTCCTTTGTATCTATCCCATACACTCTTGAAACCCACAACTGATTCCCTCCCACCATCTCCACGGAAGCCTGTCCACAGTCTACCACCCTTTCTGTGAAGCAGTGTTCCCTTCTAACTTCATAGCGTGTCCCATTATTCTTGATCTTACTTTCCTTTCAAAAATGGTACCTTCCTGTACCTTGTTCTTCCATGTTAGGTATTTGAATGTTTCTATCATATCCCTCCTCCTCCTCTCCTCCAGGGTAGTAAGTCGTAAATTCTTAAGCCTTTTCTTGTAGGTGAGCAAGGGTGGCCATAGATAAAAAGAAGGGACCTCATGTAAAGTACAGGAGGCAGACACAGAATAGAGGGATGATGGGGGATGGTAATGGAGTTATAGCAGAGGAGGCCATGATTGGAAGGCAATGTGTATCAGTGCCTGCAGTCTGAGTAACAAAATCCTGGAACTTGGGGCATTAATGACTTCTGAGGACCTGGTTATTGTGGCAGTCATGAGACATGGCGCAATAGCAACCATGCCTGGGAGCTAGCCATTGCAGGGTACACGCTGCACAGATGGGACAGGGAAGGCAAGAAGGGAGAGATGGCACTGTATATCAGGGAAGAGATAAAGGCGGCAGTCCCACAAGATAAGGGGGACAGAGGCACTGTGGGTAACCCTGGAGGTGGGGAGGGAACAGTACTTAGAATGGGAGTCATACACAGGCCTCCAGGGCAGGTGGAGGATATAGACAAGAGAGCTGCTGGAGACTATAAAGAACATGGCAACAAAGGGTGGATAGCTACTGATGGATGACTTCAACTTGCAGAAGAGGACTGGAGCATCCTGGCAGCAGCCTCAGCCAGAAGCAAGGAATTCCTGCAATCCCTGCAGGGCAGATCTCACACAGCCTGTGAGAGAGCTAAAGGAGAATGTAATTCTGGATCTTGTCCTAAGCAATGGGGACAGGATAAAGAAGTCACAGTGCAGAAGAACCTAGAGACTAGTGACCACCGAGCTGGGGTTCACCATAGGACATCACAGGATGCTAGACACACAAGGACTAGAATCCTGGATTTCAGGAGGACAGACTTCGGTAAGATGAAGAACAAATTCAGGAAGGCTATGCAGGGATACAATGACATAGGGAAGTAGTGGAACAGTGGGATGAGGTAAGGGAAGTCCTGTACCTGGTAGCAAACCATTGTGCCAGGCCCTGCAGCAAGAGTAAAAAGAGGAAACCACTGTGGTTCTCAAGGGAATATGCAGAGCTAGTAACGAATAACAAAGATGGCATTTCTGGGTACAAGGCAACACAAAGCAAGGAAGACAGGCAAGAATACTTGGAAAAATGAAAGGAAGCGAACAAGGCAGGAAGGGCAGAAAAGGCCAAACTGAGGAAAAGCTAGCTAAATAAGTGAAGGAGGAGGAAGGCCTTCTTTAGGTATATTAACCAGAGTAGGAAGACCGGGGAGGATTGTGAGACTTAGGGAAGAGGAGGCAGGGTAGTGGAGAAAGACATTGACAAGGTGACTGTCCTCAGAATACTTCTGCTCTGTACTCACGGAAGAAGACAATGGGAATGGTCCCCATTAATGGAGAAGAGGTGTACATGAGACCTTTTTCAGAGGACAGAGTAAAAGAGAACTAGAAACAGCTTAGGGTGGATAAAGTTATAGGGCCCAATGGGATCACCAGAGGATCCTAAAGGAGCTCCAGGAGGAACTGGCTAAACCTCTGGCTAAGCTGTTCAGTGCATCACTAGAAACAGGTGTGGTTCCAGAGCAGTGAAGGAGGGCACAACTGGTACCCTGTACAAAAGTGGTAGCATGAGGAGGCAGTAAAACTACCACCCAATCAGTTTGACCTCAATAGTAGGTAAAATGATGGAAACCTAATTAAGGAAGGAATGGTCGATGGACTACCTAGAGACAAGGGGCTGCTGGACCCAAGGCAACATGGATTCAAGGCAGGGAGGACTTGCCAGACCAGCAGTTGACTTCTTGAGTGGGTGACAAAGGAAATAGACCAGGGCAGAGCAGTAGATGTGACATATCTGGACTTCAGGAAGCCTACAACACAGTCCCACACAACAGACTAATCCAGAAGCTGGCAAATCTTGGGGTGGGGACAGACATGATCACGTGGGTTAGAAACTGGTTGAGTATCAGAGCACAAAAGTGGTGGTAAATGAGGTTAGCTCACAGGAGGAAGCGTAACAAGTGGCATACCCCAGGGATCAGTGCTGGGACCAGTGCTCTTCAATGTCTTCATAAGCAATATTGCAGAGGGTCTAGAAGGAGGGTTAGCCTGTTACTGAGATGATACAAAGTTATGTAACCATACATACACAGGAAGATATAGAAAAATGAGGATGGATCTGAAGAGGCTAGAAAACTGGTCAAGGAATGGCAGTTGGGTTTCAATGCAAAAAGTGCAAGATTATGCACCTAGGAGAAGGAATCCTAGGGCTGAGTATGAATTAGATGGGGTAACACTGGAGGCCACCACAGAGAAAAGGGATCTAGGGTAGTCATAGAGACAACCTCAAAGTGGATAAACAGTGCAACAAAGCAGTTGGAAGGCAAACAGAATGCTAGGGGTGCATAGAGAGGGTATAACAAGTAGAAGGAGGGAAATAAAATTACGTACCTACCGTAATTATGATCTTTCTGTGTATCTTCACCATTCATCACAGATGGGTACTGGCGGAGATCAGGACCCACAGAACCTTTTTTTTTTATAAAGGATAGGCGGAGCCGGCCTGGCATCGGCGCCGCCCTCAAGGCCGACATACTACGTGGCGCTCGGATGATTAGCCGTTGGGCTACATCAACTCCGCCTGCCTACCAGTTCTGAGTTGCCAGAGAGGAAGAGGAAGAGATGGAGGGTGGGAAAAGAGAGTCAAGGGACAAAAAAGGAAGAAAACTGAACTAAAAGGAGAAATAACGACTGAGAGGAGCATAGAAGAAGTAAGACTAAGGGATTGGGTAGGCGCCCCAATCTCTGAAAAGCGGAAGAAGGGTGGAAGGGGAGGAGAAAATTTAGGAGAGTGAGAGGTAACAAGGATCCAAGACCCTTGTCCATCACCAGACTGTATAGGAACTGCAAGAAGGCAAAGCTTTCTTGCCAGAATTCAAGGCACAGAATAATTGGCAATACCCAAAGCAGAGTCGGCTATTCTGGAGAGGACAGGATACAGGGACTTAGTACTCTCTGTAAAGATATTTGGTGAAAAAGGAATTTTTTTTTTTTTAAAACAGGTGGTTAACAGAAGAGGGCAACCACCAGCTCCACCCATAGGGGTGGAGATATGTAGTAGAGAAGGAGTGCCACTTGAGCTGCAACCCTTAGGGAAGAAACTACCCCTGTGTCCCAACTTTCCCCGCTCAAGAAGAGGGTAGGCACAGAGGAGGAGGACCCAGAGACTGAGGCCCCAGGGGAGGCGGGTGGGACTGTGATGAATGGCGAAGATACAGAAGATCATAACTATGGTAGAGTCGTGAATTTTTATATCTTATCTGTGTCAGTCTTACCATTCATCACAGATAGTGAAACCAAGCCCCCAAGAGGGTTGATTCATGCACCCTAAGGGACAGAGTCCCTTAGCCCTCAGTGGGTGACACACTAAGGGGAACCTTCTGGGCCTGATGAGGCCCGAGTGGGAGAAGTGAGACAGGGTCCCCGGAGGAGGAAGTTGCCCGACAAATGTCGTCTCACCCTACGGGGAAGAGAATAGGTTCCCTGGTGGTAGAACAAATCACCCCTCGCCGGGCCAAAGGTGACAACCGGGAAAGGCGAACGCCGATCTCCTGGTGCAGATCGCGGTCTCACGACCTGGTAGCTACCTCATTGGCATTGTAAGATGCCCTTGCTTGTGCCTTGCTGGCTCAGGCCGAGGTGCAGAGGCGCGATGGCTTGCCTGGTTTGCTCGAGTCAGGCAAAGCAGCTAGGATCTGACCTAGTGCGGACCACAAGAACCTGTTGTAGGATGCATAGTGGGCCTGATGAGCAGAGATGGAGAAGCAACCGTGCCGTAGAGGTCCTCCCCGCCAAGTCAAAATCCAAGGAGTCTTGATCTGGGGACCGGTCACAGTGGAGGCCTGGAAGCCCATCAGGGTGTCCAGGTGCATCAATCTGGAATGCGGATGAGGCATAGAACCTGGAGACTCGGGAGGGCGCAATACCTCTGGCTGAGGTCCCATGGGGCGAACTCCAGAGAAGGGCCTCTGCCAGAAACACATGGGCATACCCGAGGGGAGCAGGCCAGGCGGCACCGCAAAGTGTGGCCGCTCAAAATAGCCTGAAAGGCGTGCGCCGCATGCTCAGGATTGATCACAGACAGGGAAGAAAGGTGAAGGTCCTCCACCATACTCACGAGAAACACTGATACTTGGAAACACTGATACTCGGAGAGATCAGCAGGAGGAATAAGGACAGATGGTTCCTCTCCTCCAGAAGAGGGGATGAGGGCTGGAGGTCACCATGTGTTCTGAGGTTGCTGCATGAGGGAGGTTGAAAACCTGGCTGTCCATGGCCCTAACATAGGCAGGGAACCGAGCAGCCACTGTTCTGAACTGCTCACAGGTGAGAGGCAGCTGGGACCAAAAATGCCTGGGGCGCTGGAGAATGTGGCAGAGGGATGGGGCAGAGCTGAGAGAAGATGTCGGCTGACCTCTGCCAGAGCTAGGGAGCAGACCATGGACACCCGAGGAGGTGTCCTAGAAGACCACAGCAGACAGCTGTACAACCATGTTGGTACTGCCAAGGCTGCCCAGAAGAATCCCCAGTGAGGCGCCGGGGCTGTATAGGTCCAGAAGGGCGGTCCCCTGCCTCAAAGAATGGGACCCTTTCAAGGAACCGGAGGGAAGGCGGAGTCCACACTGCGCTTCATCCAGGGCCAGAGAGGCCCGGCGTGCTGACCCCACACACCTCGACCCCTCAGAGTCCGAGAGGGTCCAGGTCCTCAAGAGGGCCAGCCTAGGTAGCTGGCAGCTCTGGGCTGCCCGAAGGAGACCCAGGGCAGCACCCTCCTCCTGCAGGCTGCTCGATGGGCCCCAAGTTGGGTGATCAAGACACACTACCTGAGGGGTACCACCGCCAAGGGTCGAGGAACCCCCAAGGTCAGGTTGCATGGCAATGGTGGCACACACCATAGCCTGCTGGTCAGTACCACTGACCCTAACCTCGGAACTACCGACACTCCTCAGAAGGGGCTGGCTATGACTTGTCGTGGAGACCGCTGGCCGCTCTCCTCCCATGACAACCTTGAAGGGTGTGAATGCCCGTCCGCTTCGAGCTCGACTCAAGAGGTAGAGTCTGAGGCCCTAAGCCAAATGGTAGGAGGCGGGGAAGGCAACCTACCAAGGGCCCGGTAGTAAAGAGCAGTGGCCGAGTGGCACCGTGCCCTCCACAGCCCATAGCGGGGCTGGCAAACGCCAGGGCCGCTCAGGCCAAAGGTCAGAGCCAGGGCCAGCCACGGTGCTGTCAAGTCCACTGGCACAGGGCGGTACCAGGGACAGAGGCAGGCGCCGATGGCAGCCCCAGCTACGACTCGGCGCCGACACGCCAGGCCCCTCGGCGCCCTTGGGTAGCACCGAGGACCCGAGCAACAGGTGAAATAAGGAATTACAATTATCAGGAAAGACAGTCTTGTTACAATTCTTATGATTTTCAGTGCAGGAAGAGTTCAGAGCACAGCTGACTTATTTTGAGGCTGACTGCTTTCAGAGCACAAACCACCAGGCTGTTTTGGGTCTGGGAGGTTTACCTGTGTCTGACTTGGATGTCTGGATTTTCTCTGTTTGATTAGCAGGGATTTTTCTGTCAAATTGTTGTGTATAGTATCTTGCAGACAGGAAGGCACTCATGCCGGTGGGTCAGAGCTCTTAGCTGATTGTTTTGTGAGGGCACAGTTTAGGCCAACCCTTCCACCTCACCCACCCACCTCTGGAAATAGTTCCTTTATACCTGGGGTTCTGACATAATTTCCTCAAGAGTTACAAGGTGCATATCAATGTCATATCCTCTCTAGCACACAGCACTGAAAATATCATACACATTGTATAATATATATATATTTCTATATAACAAACCAATCACACACACACACACAAAAAAAAAAGTACATAGTCATGTGGGGAGCAGTGCAATGTAATGGCTGTGGGGCAGCAGTCTTCCAGAAGTCTTTCTGGAGGCTGAGATGCTGCCCTATTTGCAGACAACTCTCTGCCCTGAGGGAGGAGTTATCCATCTTCAGGGCACACTGTACAGCAGTAAAAAGAACCTTCAGCCACGGAAACCCCCATCCAAGAGCACCAGAGCCACCACCACTACCTCAGAGGTTGCAAAGAAAGCACAGCAGTTGGACCACAGTGGGCTCAGGGAGGGTGAGGAGGGTGGAACAGAGGCACACCCAGTCAGTTGTTCCACTCCATAATCCATACACCATTCTGGGGGCACAGCTCCCTATGGATGCACCATGGAGGAGATTAAGGAGGCTGAGGACACCTGTCACAGGGAGGTCCACAGGAAGGAGGCAGAGGATGCCACAAGGAAGGAAGCAGCTCCTGGTGGGGACTCAATTATTAGGGGACAGAACTGGGGGAGCAGGCAAGCTGAAGTAAAGTGCCTGCCTGGTGCCATGGCTTGTAGGGACAGGCGCATCCTCAGGATCACGTGAACAGCTGCAGGAGTCTGAGCTGGATGTCATTGTCCACCTAAGGACAAATGACTTGGCTCAACATGAGATTAGAGCAGTGCAGAAGGACTTTGTAGAACTGGGAGGGCCCTAAGACAAGTAGCACACACAGTATCCTTCTCAGAGTTGCTGCCTGTCAATGGCATGAGTGAGGCAAGGATACTTTGCACCATGCAGTTTAATGAGTGGTTGAAAAATGGTGTGGAGCACAGGGGTTTGGCTTCATTGGGGACTGAGGTTCCACCTGGAGGACACCAGCCTATACTGGCAGGATGGTCTGCATCTGTCCAGGAAGGAACAAGTATTTTGAGCAATCGGTTTAAATGCTTCATTGGCAAGCTTTTAAACTAGTCAAGGGAGGCACTGATAAGCAGCAGGAAAATCCCTACAAAACAGGGTACTAAATGGGAAAAAGACCGAGGTAGAAAGGTCAGTGGGGAGGCTGCAACAGAAAGTAAAGCCATCAAAAATGGAAAGCAATCAGTACCAATTCATGTAGTCTGAGTAACAAGCTTCCTGAATTAGTGGCCTTGATGGAGGAGGAACATCTGGATATCATGGCAGTCACAGAAACATGGTTACGCAAAAACCATGACTGGGACGTAAACATACCAGGATTCACTATCTACAGGAGAGACAGAGAGGGTAAAGAGGAGGAGTAGCTCTTTACATAAGGGAAGGAATCAAGTAACAGAACAAAAGAAAACAGGAGGAGAAGAAGCACTGTGGGTAAATTTGGAGACGGCAATGGCACCACAATCCGCTGGGGGTTGTATACAGAACCCCTTCTCAGGAGGAAATGGACAAGAAATGATATAAAGTATACTTAGTATGGCAAAAAGGGAGATATGCTGATGGGTGATATGAATATGCCAGATGTTAACTGCAGTGCAGTTGCTGCAGCCACTTGAGTGGGGTTATTCTAGATGCCCTACAGGGGCATGCCTTAGACAACTAGTACTGGAACCCACTCGAGGAGGAGCAATCTTAGACCTGGTTCTCTCAAATGGAGATGAGAGAGGATCACAGATGTAGAAGTGGGTAGCCATCTGGTGAACTGCGACCATTGAACAGTATGGTTCACAATAAACACAGCAATAGAGTCAAGCCATACAAAGGCAAAGGTACTGGACTTTAAGAGGGCTGACTTTGCCAAAATGGGTAAGTGCCTAAGGAATGCACTAGAAATGGGCAGGAAGGAGGGTGGAAGTACAATGGGAATAATAAAACTGCCATCACAGAGGCAACAAGCCTTTGTGAAGCAAATAAACAAATCTAAATGATGTAAGAAACCACTATGGTTCTCAAAGGAAGTGGCAGTGAAGGTTCAAGAGAAAAGAAAGCTTTCAGGATGTACAAGGAATCACAGAAGGAGCAGGACAGAGAACTGTATCAGTTAAAGCAAAGGAAGCTGGGAAGGCAGTCAGAACAGCAAAGGCTCAAACCGAGGAAAAGATAGCCAACTCAGTTAAGAATGAGGATAAAACCTTTATAGGTACATCAGGGGCGAGAAGACCAAGGAGGATAGTGAGGCTTAATAAAGGGGGTGGGGTGGGCAGAGGGAGACTGTGAAAAGGCAGAGATACTAAACAAATATTTTTGCTCAGTATTTACAAAGGAAGGGGTGCCTAGAACAAACAGTAGAAACACACTGGATACAGAAGTTGATACCAGCCCATTTACAGAAGAAAGGGTTCTGAAAGAACTCTTAAAACTGAAGGTGGACAAAGCAATGGGGCCTGATGGGATTCATCCCAGAATTCTAAAGAACTAAGGATAGAATTACTGACACCACTGACTACCGGTTTAACAAATCATGGGAGGATGGGGTGGTACCCGAGGACTGGAGGGCAGATGTGATTCCCCTTCAAAAAGTGGGAGCAAGGCAGAAGCAGGAAACTACAGACCTGTTAGTTTAACCTCAGTGGTAGGAAAATGATGGAATCACTTCTGAAGAAAGAATTGTCGAGTATCTAGAGGCCACAGGGGCATATGACCCAAGGCAGCATGGATTCACAACAGGAAGGTCATGCAAGACAAATCTGATAGAATTCTTTGACTGGGTGACCAAAGTAGTAGATCAGGAGGGGCTGTGGACATGGCCTACCTAGACTTTAGCAAGGCATTTGACACAGTCCCACAACAAAGATTAATATACAAGTTAGCTAGCCTGGGAGTGGGTCCCAAGATGACAGCCTGGGTAAAAATTGGCTGGAAAATAGGACACAGAGAGTAATAGTAAATGGAGTCCCACTCTGATGAAAGGGGTTACTAGTGGGGTACCACAGGGTTCAGTATTAGGACCAGTCCTCTTCAATGTCTTTATAGCGACATTGCAGAGGGACTGGAAGAAAAAGTATGTCTCTTTGCAGATGACACAAAGATCTGCAACGGAGTTGATGCACAAGGTGGGGTGGAAAGGATGAAAAGGGACTTGGCAAGGTTAGAGGAATGGTCAAATGTATGGCAGCTTAGATTCAATGCTAAGAACTGCAAGGTAATGCACCTGGGAAACAAAAACCAAGGGAAGAGTACACAATGGGGATGAGATACTAAGAACAACAAAATGGAAAGGGACCTGGGGGTAGTCATATCAGATGACCTAAAGGTGGGCAAGCAATGTGAGAGGGCAGCAATGAGGGCTGGGGGATATTGGGATGCATAGGGAGAGGCATCACCAGTAGAAAACAGGAAGTTATTATCCCTCTGTACAGACAGCTGGTCAGACCCCATCTGAGTACTGCATGCAGTTCTGGAGACCCAGTCTTCGCAAAGACATAGACAGGATGGAAACTGTCCAGAAGAAGGCAACTAAAATGGTGTAGGGTCTGCAACGGAAGACATGAAGAGAGACTAAAGGAGCTTAATATGTATAGCCTCGAGGAAAGGAGGAGAGGGGGACATGATAGAAACTTTCAAGTACCTCAAGGAATCAACAAAGTCCAAGAGGGCAGCAACTTTCAAAAAGAGGTGTGCAAGAACAAGGGCGCAATTTGAAGATAGAGGGTGCGCTCAGAGGTGATTTAAGAAGTATTTTTTCACAGAGAGGCTGTGGATGCATGGAGCGGCCTTCCGGAGGAAGAGTGGAGTCAAAAACAGTGGTGGAATTCAAGCATGCATGGGACAGTCATAAGGCAATTCTAGGGGATGGGGTAGGAAGAAGTAGGCTGCTGGTTAACTAGGATCTGCAGCTTATTCAGTAGGCAGGGAAATGGGCAGACTGGGTGAGGCCAAGCGGTCCTTATCTGCCGTCAATTCTATGTTTCTATGACTCCGAGCGGACTCAGCGCCGACACGCCCAGGCTCCCTCGGCGTGAGCGGCATCCAGGACTGATGCGGCACCGGCGGTGCGAAGGCGGACTCGGCGCCGAACACGACACCGCTAGGCCTCAGCGCCACAGTGGCACCAAGAGCACCAATGGCGCCGAGGATGACACCGACTGATGGCGCTGAAGGCCCCACGGCGCCACGCTCAACCTCCGGCGCGAGACAAGACTAAAGCTGATGCAGAATCCAGGGTCTGCCCGGCCAGCAGCATCGGCGCGCCGTGAATGGTGCCGACAGGGCCTGGCGCCGAGAGGCGAGTCAGTGCCGCAGAGCCCACAGCACATGACGGCTGAAAGCCAGCGGCGTTGACCCGGGCCTTCCGGACCACGGAGTGACACCGGGGACCCTTCACCCCAAAGGGCAATGCACGTAGCGCCTCCGCCCACTCCCAGGGGAAAGAGACAGGCCTCCTGCGCCGCGGGAGGAGCCTCGACCAAGGCCAGGCTACTAGTAGCCGAGGCTCCCTCCTCCTCGGCCCATATAGAACCAGGAGAGGACCGGAGGGCAGGCAGAGGCTTGGGCCCGATTTAGTGCAAACCCTTCCCATAAAGTCGCCGGAGCTCGCCCCACTTAAACGCTGCTGTTCGAGGACGCAGTGGTCCATGGAGAAGCAGGCATTGCACAAATCCATGTCGTGAAATGGGCCCAAGACACGTGAGACACGGTCATGCTAGTCGTGCTTGGAATAACTGCGGCCACAGGGCACTGGCGCATGAGGGGCCGACCCACCTTGGAAAACTTCTTGCCCTCCGACCGAGACCCGACCTACGGAAAAACACCAAAAACAGACTCGATGTATGAAACTTTAATAAAAGGAAAGATCTTACGGCGACGTCGGTGGAGGCAGAACCGGAACTAGCAGGTAACCCGACGGATTGTCAAAGCAAGCGAAGGTGAAGGCTGAAATTTCTTTTAAAAGTTTTCTTAAGTTGGCTTCCCACAAGGCGACCTCGATGGCGGAGACGAAGAACTGGTAGGCAGGCGGAGCGACGCAGCCTAACAGCTAATCCTCGGCGCCACGTGTAACGCCAGCCTCGAGGGCGGCTACCGATGCTGCTTCGCCTGCTAATCCTTTTAAAAAAAAAGGTTCCCGTGAGGGTCCTGATTCTCGCCAGTACCCATCTGTGATGAATGGTGAAGATTGACACAGATAAGATGTGGTGATACCGTTGTACAACTCCTAGTAAGGCCTCATCTGAGTACTGTGTTCAGTTCTGGAGGCCCCATCTCCAAAAGACATAGGATGGAAACAGTACAGGAGGACGACAAAATGGTGTTGGGGATGCAGCATAAGTTGAATGAAGAGAGACTGAGAGCTCTCAATACGTACTCCCTGGAGGATAGGAAGAGAGAGGAACATGATAGAGACCTTCAAATATATAAAGGGGATCAACAGGGTACCAGAGGAGCATCTTTCACATGAAGGAAATGGCAGAACAAGGGGCACAGCATGAGACTAAAAGGGGAAAACTTAGAGAGAACTTGAGGAAACTGCACTTCACGTTGGTGGAGGGATGGAATAGTCTCCCAGGAAGTGGTGGGGGTGGCCACCATTCAGGGATTCAAGAATGTGAGGATAAGCACATGGGAATTATCAAGCTAGAAGGGGCTTGTAGTATCTACGGTACCTTAAGCATTAGAAAGAGGATAGGGCAGACTGAATGGGCCACAAGACCCTTGTCTGCCAACAGCATCTATGTAGGTTTAATGATGCAGGCCCTGCCCATTTTGGTTTCTCTCTTTTGACTACATACATCCTACCTATGCCCTTTTGAAGACTGGGCCTCCAGAAATGGACACAGTATTCAAGGTGCGGTCTCTCCAGTGATCTATATAGGGGGTGTACCTCCCTCCTTCTGCTGGTGATGCCCTTGCCTATGCATCCCAGCATCATTCTAACCTTTCCCACTGCCTTGTCACTCTGTTTAGTAATCTTTAGATCATCAGAAACTGTTACCCTCAAGTCCCTTTCTGGCTTTGTGTCTGTTAGTGCTTCCCAGCTGGTAGGTTGTCCTCTGTTTTTCTGGTTGTTGTGCCTTATGTATATTATTTTGCTCCTTTTAGTGTTGAAACCCAGTTGCCAATCCCTTGACCATTCATCCAGCTTTTTAGGTCGTCCCTCATTCTATCCACTCTCCCTTTGGTGTGTCCACTCTGTTAGAGTTTTTGTATCATCTGCAAACAGGCATACTTCTTCCAGGCCCTCTGTAATGTAACTAATAAAGGACACTGAAGAGGACTGGCTCCAGCAGTGATCCCTGCAGCATTTCACTGGTCACTCTGCCCACTCCAGAGGGCATGCCATTTTATTATTTATTGTGTCAGAGAAAGCACCTTTGAGCTAAAAGTTTGATTACAAAGGTTCTAAGTTATATGAAAGTACAAATACATAACAGACAATTTGAATACACAGTTCAAAATGTATAGATGAGATTACATGGTAATACATCCTGTTGTATACAAATAAAGAGGTACATGGTAGCACACAGTAGTCCTGAGTAGAGTGCAACAACATGTTAAGCATTTAGACAGTTACAGTTTCCAGAGATTTTCAATAAACAAACGAGGCAGCCAGACGAGAAAGGGGGAAGGGCACTGGCAGGAAGGGAGATGGGGGAATTATTAAGGATATGTGGGGGTAGCTAAAGGGAAATGCTGAGGAGAGGACAAGATGAGTGGGTCAGCTAGGTTTGACAATCACAGTTACTTTGGGAAGCAGGGTATTGTAGAAGTTTTTTCTTAAATGGTCCAGTTTTGGCCTAATCAGTTATATCTTGAGGAAGTTCATTGAGCCAACAGGGTGCTCTGTTGCCGAAAGAACGTTGACCTTGTGGAGTGTGACAGAAGGAGACAAGGAGGGAGTTTAGATATACCTCTAGTTTTGTGCAGGTTAATGGCAGGGTTGAAGAGACTCTGCATTAAAACTGGGGTTAGCCTGAGTGTTTTTTCCCCAGGAGAAGACAGACTTTGTATTTTACCCTTCCTTGAAGGTTTAGCCACTTAGTAAGAACATACAGATCACACTTGTGGACCAGTCTAGGTGGCCCAGTGATTAGTCTACAAGCTTTATTAAGGATGTCCTGAGTTGTGTCCATGGCTGTGCATAAACTACAAGACCATAATCAGTGATGGAAAGGACGGAGCATTTTGAGGGTAGTATTATGTCGATGTTTGTAAAGTAGGCCAATTGTGGGGTTTACAACCTTAACAACTTGGTCCACATGCAGGGTGAAGGAGGTGAGATATTAACATCCAAATATTTAGACACCTGATGTAGGCAGTTTGTTTGTTGTTCAGGATAGTCAGTCGATGTGTTTTATATCTACTCTTTGGGTTTGCGAACATCATTATCTTAGTTTTCTTGTAGTTCATTAGTAGTTTGTTTTCTTGTAGTTCATTAGTAGTTTGTTTCTAAGAACCAGGTCACAACAAGTGACATTCTGTTGGAGGTGCTTTTCTAGTGCTAGTGGGTCAGTTTTTGGGTGAAGATGGTGGCATCATCTGCATACAAATGTTTTCAGTGCATGCTGAGGGAGTTGGTTCAGGAAAAGGATAAACAGTAGTGTACCTAGAACTGACCTTGTGGTACTCCTGGGCTCACTTGCCTACTATCTGAAATCATACCATTTATTTTCACCTGCTGTGATCTGTTACCTAGATAGCTGACAAACCATCCAACAATCTCTGCCGATAGCCCAGTAGTGCAAATGGTACTGAGCAGTACGTTGTGGTTGATGGTATCGAAGGCTTTAGTGAGGCTGATATAAATTGTTCCTGCTGGCTGTCTGCCACCTAATGTCTCATGAAGGAAGCTGGAATATTCGAGTATAGGGTCATCACAAGTTGATGCTAAACTATTAAAAAAACTAAGCTTATCCTCTTCAGCAGCTACCATAAAAAGTACTGTACAGGAAACATTCTCTGACTATCACCAACTGCCTTGGTACTGCTCGAACAGGTACAATTCTTTAAGTATTTTAGAGTCACCATAGAGAGAAAACTATCATATGGGGTGCATATAGATAGTGTTGCTATAGCTGTAAATATTTGTATTGGTCTACTCTACAGACACAGGCCATCCCTGACCCTGAAGCCTTAAGGGTAGCTGTGCAGAGCTCTATTATTTCTATAATTGACTATGGACTGATCATCTATGGCTCTGCAACTAATATCACCCTCGATTGTATCTCCACTGCTCTTAACAAGGCATGTCATCTCGTCTCAGGAGCCCATCATCTCACCCACATGTGTGACCTCAATTTCCTAACGGGTTGCTACAGCTTAAAAATCGCATCAAATACCAAACTTGCCTAAAGGTCAAGGAAATAACCTTAGGCCTCTTGCCAGCTGGAGCAGATCTTCTAAGCCCCCCACATCCACACTGCACCCGAGGTGCTGAATCTCAGTTCCTACAGGTCCCTCATCACCAAACCACCCAGGGCAAAGATCACTTGCCTACAGAGACCCCTCTGGATGAATGCTTTCAACAATGACATCACCTCTGAAACTAAGCTCGGCCCGTTCAGATCCAAGCTTTGGTCACTACTCTCTACAGCTAGTACCTGTGACTGTCTCCCTTACTGTTTTCCCAAACCTCGACCTTAGCACTCAACCTCTTTCATAGTAACTTAGTACTCTCACCTCCTACCACCCCTCGCATCCCCTCCCCTCCACCCTTACTCCCCTTGCCCCACCTCTCCTCATGTCCTTCATGCCCACCCCCATCTCTTACTCTTCCCAGCCCACCCTCCCACATCCCTTCCTGCACCCTGTGCCCTGCTTGTCTTGACAAAGCCTGCTGGCTGATATCAATGTATTGCAAGTATTTTCCAGTGCCTGAAACTGATTACCATAATGTGTCTCTGCTGTTTTACGCTGACTCTCCATTATGAGTTTGTGTCCATTATGAGTTTTGTCCTCCTATTCACACTTTACTGTACCGCACTTTACTGTCCTGTTTAATCTGCTGTCCTTTCTACTGACATGGAACCTTTGTAAAAGAGCTCTTAGCTCAAAAGGTATATGTAATCGAGACTTAAATAAATAGAAAAAGCCGTTGTACTATGGGCCTTCCGAAATCCGTGTTGTTGTTGGTGGCACTGGATACTGTACTTCCAGGTAGTCCACCAGCTAGTTCGAGACTGTGTGCTCTAGGGCTTGGGGGGCTAGAATTGAGATGGGCCAGTAACTGGTATGAGGAACTCAGTCACCATTTTATGAACTAGTGTGATTACTGCAGCTTTCCATCTTTGTGGAAATTGCCTAATCTGAGTGACAGGTTAATAATTTTTGTTGATGGAGATAAAACTTCATCCAGAGTGAAGGATATAATAAGCTTCAGGTCCAGTGAGCTGTTGCTGTGTCTTAATTTCCCTAAGGATCGCATTAGGTATTTTTGGCCTTAAAACACATGAAATTACCTTCAAGTAGAAGGGGGGTCTGGCATTAGTCTGCCTGTCATCTACCTGGGTGTCCTTTGTTACATTAAGGAATGCAGGGAGTATGTTGTTAGGTCAGTGAATGCAACATTACATGTATCCGCTTTTGCCTTTGGGTCTTGGGTGATTTCACCATTTATTAGAAGCATAGAGTGAGAGGCCTTATAGGCTCTGCGATGAGGTCTTTCAGGTTGTCCCAGAATTTCTTACTGTCCCCATGTAGTGGTGAGACAGTCATTGTAGTATTGCATTTTTGCTAGTCTAGTCTCTCAGGTACAGGTATTTCTGGCAGTTTTGTATTAACATACTAGATGCCAGCAGAGTAGGCCTATTGGTCTATCATGTCTGCTCGTGCTCAGCACCTGATTGGGTACCATAGCCTCTACCTCTGCTTCACCCCTTGCCTATACCTGTCCCACCCTCTCTTGAATCCCTCCACCATAGTTGCCTGTACCAGCTCCCCAGGTAGCGCATTCCACAGTTCCACCACTCTCTCAGTGAGTACCTCCTCCTCCTTTCCCCCAAATCCTACCACCTCAATCTTCCAACTGTGTTCTCTGGTGATACCACCTCCTCCAGTCGAAAGATCCTATCTTGGCTTACCTTATTTACTCCCTGAGGTACTTGAAGACCTCAATCATGTCCCCCGGTCCCTCCTCTCCTCCAGCGAGAACAGGTTGAGCTCCCCTAGTCGTTCCTCATGTCATATCCCCAGGCCCCAGATCATTCTGGTTGCTCTCCTCTGAACCCTCTCCAGGAGTTGGATGTCTTTCCTTAAGTGTGGCCTCCAGAACTGCACATAGTACTCAAGATGTGATCTAACCAGGCTGTTGTACAGTGGCAAAGTCACCTCATACTAAGGTAGACTACAAGAGCAAGAAGGCAGAAGCCCATGAATTTTATACTAATCCAAAACATAATAGGAAAGGTTATACCTTTACAAATAAGACCATCCAATCTGTATTTAAAATAATTTTAGTTTCACTAATAATAACATTTAGTGGTAGCCTATTCCATGGACCAACAACTCTAATGGTAAAAAATATTTACAACTTGACCTAACAAAGGGTTTTCTAACTAATTGTAAGGGATGTCCTCTGATATTGTGACCATAGTTTTAAATTCCAGACCCAATTCAGACAATAGATAAGGGTCTTGAATAATATCATACAACAGCATAAGGTCACCACGAAGACAACATGTAGATAAGGGCATAAGATTTAAAATAGAAAGTCTATTCTCATAAGGAACATCAAAAAGCCCAGATACTTTTTTAGTGAATTTTCTCTGAACTCTTTCCAGTAACAGGCATTCTGTTTTTATATGGATTCCAAAGCTGTAAAGCATATTCCAAATGTGGTCTTACATATGCTCTACATAGAGGTAACAATACATCTTGTTTTCTAGATCTTATATTACTTAATATAGACCATACCACTTTACCGGATATGTTAATGATATTATGTACATGATTTTTATGAGAAGCTATCTGAGATATTAATTCCAAATCTCTTTCATCAGATGTAGTCTCAGGTAATATGCCATCCAAATAATAGGGACATTGTGAATTTCATGGCCCAAATGCATAACTTTGCATTTTGAGATATTTAAAGTCATACCTACTTTTTGACCCATGTTGTAATGTGGTCTAGATCCTGTTGAATGGCATCAACCTGATAGTCAGAGGCACATGGCCCACCTATTTTGACATCATCAGCATATTTTATAGTGAAAGATGAGCAACCCAGTAAGGTCAGCAATAAATGCCTGAAACAGGCATGGGCCCAATACTGAACCCTGTGACACCCGCTAGTCACCATACCCTGGCTGAAGTACTTCCATGAATAATTACTTGCTGAGAGCGATTGTAAAGCCAATTGATTATCCAATTAACTAGAAACCAGTTTATATTTAGTTTATGAAGTTTAGAAGTTAAGGCCCAATGAGGCATGATGTCAAAAGCCTTACTAAAATCAATGTAAATATCATCACATGGTACGTTTTATCTAGTAAAGAACTGATTTGTTCATAAAAACATATTAAATTTGTCAGACAACTTCTGCCTTTTTGAAGCCATGTTGTTCTAAATCATGACAGTCCAGGACTGGAGATAATAAATCTTTAATTAAACTCTCTAATAATTTACAAGTAGAAGATGTTAAACAGTTGTTGTTTTTTGCCCTTTTTGTAAATAGGATTACATAAGCTTCTTTCCAGTCAGGAACAAAATTGGGGCCAAAAATATTCAAACATCAATTTTAAAGGAACTGTAATTACATCAGCTAATAAAAATAATAAATGTCCGACTATATTGTCTGGACCAGGACTAAATTTTCCTTTAAGTTTTAATAACTCTGATAGAGTCCAGCAAAATTTCACTGGTGAAACATTGGCAGTATCTAATAAAGCATAATCATTATTTGAGACTGAAGAACCAGTGAAAATTTTTACAAAAATTTACATTAAACAGTTCGCCATTTTTTGGCTCATATATCAAAGTCTCACACTCCAATAATGGACCTACATGACATGTTGGTTTCCGTAAAGAGTTAATATAAAAATAAAATTGTTTATTGTTAGATTTATCAGCGCTAGATGCTAGATTTAGTTAGAAAGTAGATTTGGCCTTCCTGATCATTCTTTTGCATTTTCTTTGTATATGTTTATAAGAAATCCAACTGGAAGAATTTTAGTTTTTGATATTTAACATATTTCTTATGTTTTGTCTAATACATTTTTTTATAGATTGATTCATCCATTTGGGAGCTTCAAATTAGTCTCATTTTTATTTTGGATGGAATATATAGTTCTTTAAGTTGAAAGATGGTATGCTTAAAATATTCCCAGTACTGTTCGGAGTAAAGTCAGATGATAAGATGTCCCAATTAATATTTCCCATAATCTGTTTCATAGTACCTAAGTCAGCTTTATCATTACAAATAAATTTCAGTACTGTTGGAATTGTATACATAAGTTAGTACAATATTAAATGTAATAAGCGTTGTGATGACTGTTCCCTATAGGCTCGCTAATTAACATATTTTCTAACTCAAGGTCATCGTCACAAAGAACCAAATCTAAATCATTTTACCTCTCATTGGGCAAAGTACACTTTGCGAAGTCCCAATTGGGTACATGTATATAATATCTTGTTGCCTTTGCTGGTAGTTGCACTTAAATTATGCCAATCAATCGAACCAATGTCAAAGTCTCCTGTGACTACATTTTGCCTAATGATTTAGCCTGTTCAAAATTCTGATAACATTGCATCTAATATGTCTATTGATGAATTAGGGATGGTAACAGGAACCCAATATAAGGGCCTCAGATGTGGAAATTTATCTTAATCCAGATAGTCTCAGTTTGTATATCATGATTTTTAATACACTTTGTTACATCGATAGAATTAAGTTGGTTCTTAATAAATAACGTCACTCCACCCCTTTCCTATTTGGTCTATTAAAAGTGTAAGAAGTAAATCCTGGTATAGTTGAATCCCATGATGTTTTATCATCTCCCAAGTTTCACTGACTGAAATAATATCAACATCACCTTTATTAATTCGACATTTTAATTCATCCAGTTTTGAGTTAAACACCTAGCATTAAAGTATAAAATGTATTATATTGCATTTCACAAAACTGCTTACTGGAGATTTTAGAGATGGTGGCCTATCCACCTTCTCACTACCAAATTTTAGTTTAAGATGGTGAATAGATGTCAGAATCTGTTTCCAAAAACAAGTTACCCGTCTGTTAAGTGTAACCCATCAAAACTGAACAGTTCTGGGTGGTAATCAAATTCTCCCAATGTGTTAGGCAAGTCAAGTCTTGGTTTAAACACCATTTTCTTAACCATTCATTCACAACTTTAATCTTATGATTTTGAAATGAAGAAAAATGTGGGATTGGTAAAATTTCTAATATACATATCTTGCAACCCATGTCCACTAGGTTGTTTGATAAGGCTACAAAATCTTCTTTGATAGACTGAACAGAGTGTCTATAGATGTTATTAGCACCTACATGTATCAGTACTAAAGGTTGTTACCACAGTCATTCATGATCTCAGGTAACATGAGTGTAAGATCAGATATTTTGCAGCCACTAAAACTTGAACAAGTTCTATTAACTTTATCGGGGTTGCAGATCGTCCTATCCAGGTGTTTACCTCTCTGTTCCTTGAGGTAATCCCAACTAGCAATGCATCCCAGCATCCTATTTGCCCTGACCACAGTCCTCCTGCACTGCTCTGAATTTTTCATGTTAACATCCACCAAGACTCTATGGTCTCTTTCCCCTGCCGTGGCCTGCAACACATCTCCTCCCCAAGTTGTACACATAGTTGGGGTTTCTCCACCCTAGGTGTAGCACCTTGCACTTGGAGGAGTTAAATTTCAATTTCCAAGTGCAGGACCACCTATCCAGAGTATCAGGTCATCTTGCAGGCCAATCTCCCTCCTCCTCTCACCACCATTCCCAGCTTAGAGTCATCCACAAAGAGACTCATTTCACACCGACACCTTCCTGATATCGGAGATGTAGGCGTTAAACAGGAGTGGCCCCAGCACTGCTCCCTGTGGTACCCACTTCATGACCTCCCTAGGAGATGAGACCTTCCCTCTGACCACTACCCACTGAGTGCGCGCATGAAAGCCAATTTCCAATCCACCTAACTGTCAATGGGCCTAGCCCCAGCTTCTCCCTTAGGCCAATGTGAGGGATCAAATGCCTTGCTGAAGTCCAGGAACAGTACATCCACTGGTCTCCCCTGTCAAGTGCTGATGTCATCCACTCATGGAACTCTACAAGGTTTGTTTGACATGATCTACCTGGCACAAACCCATTCTGCCAGTCATCTAGGTAACCATCTCCTCCAAGAAACCTCCCAGCCTTTCTTAAGTATGCTTTCCATTACCTTCCCACCACTGATGTCAAACTGACAGGTTTATAATTTCCTGGCTCTTCTCTTGATATCCCTTTATGGATGGGCACAACATCGCCTGCTTCCAATCTCTTGGCACCCTCCTGTCTGGAGTGACAAGTTAAAAGAGATCCATAATGCTGGATATAAAACTGCATGCCGTAAGCCCTGGCATTTTGCCACGGAGGTCCCGTGTCCTATTAGGGTTATTAGGTCTGGGGTAATCCAAGAGTTATTTCCATTCACTTTTCATTTTTTTTAAAGGGCATAGATGTCAGGCTGCACTGAGCACAGCTATTAAGTGGTCTAGAGCTTTGTCCATATCATATAGGGAGTCGACATGGACCAGTCAATTTGATGGAGATAGGTCTTAAGTGCACCTATTTGTTCTTTTTCAGGATCCGGTTTGTGATGTACCTGGGGAGGGGCTTTATACTGCTGTTGGACCAGCGGCATGTAACTGAGGAGTGATCACTAAGAGAGTCAGCGTGGGCTGTTGTTTCAGTGATTCTCCCAGGGTAATTAGTGACTATCCTGTCAAAGAGTATTTCTGACCCAGACCAATAGTTGATTCTTGTGGATCGTCAACCCTTTGATTAAAACTGATCCTAGTGAAGGTATCCTTACATTGGGAAGCCTCCTGAGTCAACCAATTATTATTGAAGTCCCTAAGATTACCATTTAACAATTTTGATGTACCTCACTTATATAGTCAATGACTGTGTCAACGCCGAAGGATTGGTTTCTCGGTGGGATGTACTGATACTACTGTGAGCAATTTGTTGTGTGCTCCAAGCAGAATTCTAACAGCTAGTGCCTGTGCATAGTTATCAGTAACTATGTGGGGAAGGACATGGCCCTTTAGGTTGTTTTTAATGTAAATGATACAAATGCCACCCTGTCCCTAGCCTATCCTCTCTGAAGTGGGTATAACTATCTGGGATAGAGCTAAGTCAGAGATTTTAGTCGTGAGCCAGGTTCCACTACCGATAGTATGTCTGGTTCATGCTGGTGAACCCAAACTTGTAGCTGATACATTTTGGGCAGCAGGCTACGGATGTGTATGGATGCTAATTTAAAGAGATCCATGGGTGCTGCAGTTATCTACACCCATGGTGGGGGCAGGGTTTTAGTGGATGCTCCTGAGAGAAGCAGCATCAGGGTTGTCCTCACTAGAACTTTTTTTAGGGTTTTTAGGTTTGTATTGTGCCTGTCCCTGGTAACTTTTCTAAAGCTATGCTGGTGGGTTGAAAGGTAAGCTTGGGCAGGAGGAGTATGGCTGATTCTGTGTTGTTTTGCCAAGCCCCAGAGAAATCGATGGGACCGTGCTTGGTATCAGCATCTTGACTAGTTGTGCCAGAGCTGTGAGGTACTAGTAGTACAGCAACTGCAGGAATGGTACATGACTGGGCATGCACAGAGGAGATATGTATGGAAATGGCAGATATCAGGAGGACTATTGAAGTCCCAGTGATTGGCCCAGCCACAATTTGTAGTGCAGTTTAACTTTTGTTCTTAACCTTAATGTTTATGCAGTATTATTAGTGTAACATGGGAACAGTAGCGTGTTCCCTCAGTGCAATTAATGTAATTTGTGCCCAAGGTTGACAAAGGAATACTGCAGGATCACGGCAGTTCAGCAAACTTGAGTTGCACACTCACTGTAATGTCATCAAATGGCTCCCTAGTTGCCTAGCAATGTAATAGTGTAATGAGAAAGTGTAAAAGTTCAGAGGGTGTTGACACCATAAAGTGGAGTACTTCTAATGTCCACTAGGTCCTGCCGAATAACACAGGTAGCTGTGGTGTGCACTCTAGTTGGCTGGGTGGCCAGGAGGATCGAGTTACAGATTATGTTGGTCCCAACACAAGTAGTGGAGGTTGAACCCTGTGCTGGGAGAGTGTTATACAGATACAGTCCGTCAGCAAGTAGCAGCTAGCACATGGAGGGGTCAGGTAGTGAGAGGAGGAGGAGGAGTAGCAATATTACCTAGTGGGCAAAGGGAAATCACGCAGTCAAGAGGAGGAGTAGCAGTGCCACATAATGGGCAAGTCTAAGTGGCTGTTAAATTGTTACTGCAGGAGAGGTGCAGCAGCCACCCTTGTGCTCCTTGAATAAGCTGCAGATGGGCTTGTAAGGTGATTGAAAATATGGCTCTGGTTATGTGACACAGTCACATGATGTGGACTACCTATAAAAGTAACGAACAACCAGGGTGGCTGTGGGCATCACATTAAGCTAAGCAGCTCTCCAGTTCATACCTTGCTGGCCGCAGCTGAAATGCTGCAGGGAGGTAGGGAGTTCTCAGAGTCATACCGCTCATCTAACACTCCACATTTCACAACCTCAGTACCGACTCCTCCATTCCCAGCCTATTTATCATTCTTCTCGTGGAATGGTGTCAAAAGCCTTGATGAAATCCACGTAGGCACATCCACCACCCTCCCAATATACTACCTTGGTTACCCAAAGAACTCCGTCAGGCTTGTCTGGCAAAACCTCCTTGCCTCTCTTGGTAGCTCTCCCTATCCTCCTCCTCCTCCTTCTGTCTTATTTTGTATCTTCTTAATGTCATTGTGTTTTAGCTCTCACTTTTTCCGCTGCCTCCTTGAGAATCATAGCAGCCTCTTTTTTTCCTTTGCCCTTTGCTAACCTATCTGACACAGATATTTGTGACCTTTTCAAGTCCCTCTTTTATTGCTGCCTTTGTTCTTCTACTCCTCCATTTCCCAAACCCTTCTAGGTTGTCCCTCAGGCATTCCCCCATTTTCCTGAAATTGGCCCTCCTGAAGTCCTGGACCCTTGTCATCATGTGATTTGATACTGACCTGGTTTTTATATCAAACCACACAACACGGTGATCGCTGTTCCTCAGGTGGTCCCCACTGTAACATCTGTGACAATGTCCCCAATTGTGAGTACCAGGTCCAGTAATGCCCCTTCCTAGTGGGTTTAGTAACTAGCTGCCTATGGAATGCCCCTGCAGAGTCCAGGATGTTCTTACTCATGGTTGATACTGCAGAAGGGAAGTTCAATCCACAACCAGTAGACTGAAATCTCCTTCTAGCAATACCTCCCACAGCAAGCCATCCTTTGGATTGCTAGCATCATTTTCATATCCACCTGTCAGGGGACCTTTTTCAGGCAGCTAGTCCATGAGCCTAGTAGGGACAGGGCAGTGTTGGACCTCATGCCTACTAACCTGGGCAGTTTGCAGACATCACAGTGGGCAGTTGCTGAGGGACCAGTGATCACCATACAGTGTGGTTCAACATTAAGATGGGTGCGAGGCAAGAAACACAAGAGGAGGTCCCGGTCTTGAGGAGGAAGATTTTAAAAGAAATAAACAGGGGACTAACTCAGAAGCTGCCTAGTAGGGCAGGATTGCCTAGGAGGGTAGAGGAACAGTGGGAAAAATTAGGTATGGCATAATTAAGGAAACAGCCTCTGCATGAAGGAGGTGAGCAAAACCAAAAGAAGAAAGACCATCATGGTACTCTAAAGAAGTGGTCATGGCAGTGAAGGAAAAAGGTGGCATTCAGGAGGTACAAAGAAATGCAGAGGGAGGAAGACAAAGATGTGTAGCAAGTAGAATAGAAGGATGCAGGTAAGGAAGTGAGGTGAAAAGAGGTGCAGACAGAAGAAAGGATAAGCAAAGGGGTAGCTAAAGGGTAAGACTTTCTTCAGGTACATAAGCAAGAAGAGGAAACAAAAGAGGGCTAGCAAGGATAAGGAGGACATCTGAGCAAGACTGCATAGAAGAGAATCATAAAAAGCATGCATCCTCAACAGGTAGTTTGGCTGAGTCTTCATAGTGGAGGCGGATGACATGAGAGCAGCAGGAAAAATGGGGTGGGGTGGGCATGAGTCCATTTTCAATGGAAGGAATCCAGAGGAGTTGGTGGACAAGGTAAATGCGAACATATGAAGAGGCAGCAGAAGAAGGCCATTTGGTCTATCAAGTCTGCTCATATTGCAGGGTCCATAAATTGAGCTAATGTCATGGGACAGATGGAATTCACCCAAGGGTACTAAAGGAGTTTAGGGAGGATGCTCTGCACCACTGAGGACCTTAATAAGCAGGACACTGAAACAGGCTTGGTTCCAGAAGACTGGAGGAGAAGATGGAATCCTGCTTCATAAGAGCGGCAACAGGGAGGAAACAACTACAGGCCAGTCAATCTCACATCAGTTTGTGGGAAAACTAATGGAAACCACGTTAAAAAGAGGCTAGTAGAGTATCTTGAATTTAGTGGGCTATAAGACCAAAGGCAGCATGGAATCATGGGGAGGGAGGTCTTCCCAGACAAATCTCATTAATGTTTTCAACCAGGTGACCAGGGAACTAGATCAGAGGAGGGCAATGGGCATTTATTTACACTTCAGCAAGGCTTTCAATACTGTGTCACACAGGAGACTGATAAAAATTAAGCAGTCTAGGGGTGGGATCAGTGTGGTAAATTGGGTAAGTAGCTGGTTAATGGATAACTACAGCGGCTGGTGGTTAATGGAATTCAATCTAAGGAGGTAGTGAGAGCAGTAGGTTCCCCAGGGCTCAGTGCAAATCCAGCCCTCTTTACTGTCATTATAAGTGACACTGCAGAAGGTTTGGAAGGAAAGGTATGTTCCTTTTTTGCACATACACTAAAATATGTAACAGGATGGATACTCAGAGGGTGGAAAGTATTCATAAAAACCTTGGGGAACTTGAGAGTGATCACGGTATGGCAGCTGGGGTTCAATGCCAGAAGTGATCAATCATGCACCCAAGGTATAGAAACCCAGGAGCTGAGTATAGGATGGGAAGATAACTAGCAGTCATTAAGCAGGAAAGGGACTTTGTGTAATCATATCTAATTACCTCAAAGGGATGCATAGGAAGAGACATCACTGGCAGAAGGAAGCTTGTGCTACCACTGCATCGGTCACATGAGGCCCCACCTGGAGTACCGAGTCCAGTTCTGGAGTCTGCACCTTAGGACATATATAGACAGGGCTGAGGCAGTCCAGAACAGTGCAACTAAAATAGTGCAGGGTTGCTTCAAAAGACCTACAAGGAGAGCTGAGGGATCTCACCATGTACACCCTAAAAGACAGAGGAGCCAGATGAAACATGATAGAGGCGTACAAGTACTGCATGGATTGAACAAGGTATAAAAGAGAGTCTGTTTCAAATGAGAAAGAGCACTAGGACAAGAGGGCATGTGATGAAGTGGGAGAGCAGGGTTCAGGATTGATGTGAGGAAGTACTTCATTGAAAGTGGTATACACATGGAACAGACTGCCAGCAGGCGTGGTGGAGGCAAAAACAGTGACAGGCTTCAAGCATGAATGGGCTACATATAGGGAATATTAGTAAATAGGCAGAGAAGAGGAGGTTGCTGTAGATCAGGTTGGGTATGCAGAGACAGATCAGGGAGGGACTGTCTGGATGAATGGGTGGGACAAGCAGTCTATCTGCTGACAAAATTCTGTTTCTGTTCCTGGCAGTCTAATGGTTTCTGCCATCCCCAACTGCCAGTCTGTAGCTGTCTTGAATATTCAAGGGAGCCAGTGGCTCTCCACTCCTGACTGCCAGTCCTGTAGCTCTCTTGAATATTCCAGGGTGCCTAGTGGTCCCTCCTCCTGACTGCCAATCCTGTAGCTGTCTTGAATACTCAAGGGAGCCTAGTGGTCCCTCCACTCCTGATTGCCAGTCCTGTAGCTGTCTTGCATATTCCCAGTGGAGACTAGTGTTCCTCCCCATAAGGACAGCTGATGCCCTGTTAAGAACCTTTGTCCTCATACTCCCTTCACCCCTGTCGTTTAAGCTAAACTATGGCAATAGTGACAGTGACTGGCATAGCATTCTCTTCATTAGGTCAACAGGTCTCACTGAATGAATCCTGTAGAAAAGCCATCTGACTGACAGTGCACAGCTGTGAGTAACAAAGAAACAACTGTTTCTACAGTACTCACGACTGCTCACCAACAGATTGCAGCTGGACAAGGTTGTGAACAGAGGCTGTGCCAGTTGCCATCAGCACTGTTCAGCTCAGGTGATCAGGGTGAGGGAGGTGCCTGGAGGAGTCATAAGCAGGGTTGTGAGAGGGTCAGATGCCCTTACAGTGGAGGCCAATACATCACTAGAAATATTTCAGACAGAAGCAGGATGAGCGACTAAGGGTAGGAGGATCACTAAACCACCAGGAATATACAGAACAGATGAGCAGGGGCAGAGACAACTAGACCACCAGGAATTTGAAAGACTGCTACAGGACAAGCAGTCATGGGGAGTGACTGTTCATGGGGATAAGGGAAGGGGTTCCAGCAGCATTAAACAACACAGTAACAGAGGCGGTTTACCACTGTCAAAACCACTGCATATATTGCTGTGCCAAGTATGCATGGGGTATCCTTCATTTGCACTGGTGCAGCAATATATTCTGTGTGGTCATGCTGTTGGATCAGCACAGAGAACCAATGGCATTTGAATATGGCTTCTGCCCCATCAACTGGTGCTATTCATGGTTAGCATCACACTAACTGTTTGAATATGGCCCCTGTTCCATCAGTTGGCACTATGCATGGTTAGCGTCACACTGTTTGAATATGGCCCTGCCCCTCAGCTGGTGCTAGTCATGGTTAGTGTCACACTAACTGTTAGAATCTGGCCCCTGTCCATTAGCTGGTACTGTTCAGGGTTAGTGTCGCAGTAACTGTTAAAATCTGGTCCCTGTCCCATCAGCTGGTGTTATTCATGGTTAGTGTCACACTAACTGTTTGAATATGGTCCCTGTCCCATCAGCTGGTACTGTTCATGGTTAGTGTCATACTAACTGTTTGAATATTGACTCTGTTCCATCAGCTGGTACTATACATGGTTAGTGTCACACTAACCGTTTGAATATAGCCCCTGTCCCATCAGCTGGTACTGTTCATGGTTAGTGTCACACTAACTGTTTGAATATGGTCCCTGTCCCATCAGCTGGTACTGTTCATGGTTAGTGTCACACTAACTGTTTGAATATGGTCCCTGTCCCATCAGCTGGTACTATACATGGTTAGTGTCACACTAACTGTTTGAATATGGTCCCTGTCCATCAGCTGGTGCTATTCATGGTTAGTGTCACACTAACTGTTTGAATATGGCCCCTGTCCATCAGTTGGTGCTATTCATGGTTAGTGTCACACTAACTGTTTGAATATTGATTCTGTTCCATCAGCTGGTGCTATTCATGGTTAGTGTCACACTAACTGTTTGAATATGGGTCCCTAGAGCTGCAAAGATGGTGAACAAAATAAAGAATATCTTTATAAGTTCAATGTTTGTATATAACTTTGTTGTTTTGACATTTTGATCCCAAATTCTCAGCCTCATCTGTTTATGACAACATCTGATGGACAGGTGAAATTCGTTGAATCCTGTTTGAAAGGTGATGTCCCAGAGTGTCTATGAAAACAGGTTTTAAAGGATTTGAAAATGATACCGTCATGTTCATCAGATGAGGTAATAAAAGGGCTATGTTGCACATTTGGGGTTAAAATAAGCAAAATCTCACAGTGATGAGTAAGTGTTGAAAAAATCCTAAAGTCTTTCTAAGACACGCCATATTGTCAAAACAGGTGGAATTTCCATAACCCCGTCAAGGTGCTTTCGCCTTCCACTTCTCCATTCATGGAACTCCCTCCCTCCTCCTCCGAATGCTGCCATCACTAAACCTGTTCACAACTGTCTGCCTCTGCTGGTGCTACACCTCTGACTAATCCCTTTCCCATGTTAATTCATAAACCCTACTCTGATTCATGTACTAGTTTGTGCCTCCCACTAACTGTTCTCCTTGCTCTCAGCACTGCCTATTCTCTGCTATGGACTCTGTACCTATATATTGCCTCCTTACCCTATCTGTGTATTGTTTCCTTACCCTATTAATGACACTCTGTACCTATATATTGCCTCCTTACCCTATTAGTGACACTCTGTACCTATATATTGCCTCCTTACCCTATCTATGTATTGTTTTACCTATTAATGACACTCAGTACCTATGTATTGCCTCCTTACCCTATCTATGTATTGTTTCCTTACCAATTAATGACAGTCTGTACCTGTATATTGTCTCCTTACCTATTAATGACACTCTGTATCTATGTATTGCCTCCTTATCCTATGAATGACACTCTGTACCTGTATATTGCCTCCTTAACCAGGCAACTACTGTAACCTGCCTGACCCTATGTACCAATGTACTGTATTTTAGTTATACTGTAAACTGCCCAACATTATGTACATACTGTATGCATTCATGCTTCTGTACGTATGTACTGCCTCCATTCTAGGCATTTTCTATAACATGCCTGGCCCTATGCTGTAATGTAACTGATTCTGTACTACTTTTCCTGCTCAACATTAGGTACTTATGTAGTATGCCTTCTTATCCTCTCCTCCTGGTCACACCTGGAAACGAGCCTCAGCTCAGAGTGCCTCTCCGGTTACCAAACTTTAAATAAATAAATGAATATAAACAGAGAAACTGCCAGCAGATTATGACAAAGGGTACATCTTGTCTGCCATAAACAACATTCTACCTATGTCACTGACCTACCATGTGGAGGGATTTAGCCACGATGCCCACTCCGAGCCCTTTCCTCGCTCCTACCTCCTCCCCCAGCTTCTCTTCTTGGAAATATCAGCTCTCAATACTGTATCATTCACAGCCATTCATGAACCTGCTTATAGTCCATCCTCCACCACTAACAGGCAATCTGTTCTATGGGTACCCACCTCGAACCCTTCCCTTGCTCCCTACCCACATCCCTAGCTTCTCCTCTTGAATTATCAGCCTTCACACTGTACCTGTCCCAGCCATTCATGAATCCAATTTTAGTTCCTCCCTCACTACTTACACAGGCAGTCTGTTCCAACTGTACCCCAACCCCAAACCTTCCCCTCTCCCCACAACCCTAGCTTCTCTTCTTGGAATGATCAGCCCTCACACTGTACCAGTCCCAGCCATTCATGAATCCAATTATAGTTCCTCCTCACTACTTACACAGGCAGTCTGTTCCATGTGTACTCCAACCCCAAACTTCCCCCTCTCCCCACATTCCTAGCTTCTCTTCTTGGAATTATCAGCTCTCTACACTGTACCAATCCCAGCCATTCATGAATCCAATTATAGTTCCTCCCCACTACTTACACAGGCAATCTGTTCCATGTGTACCCAGGAGTTCAGTTTATTTATTTTCAATGAAGTCTAAAACTTCCAGGAGTGAAATCTGGAAGTCATTCACATTTTGGAAGTCAAAATACTTCCAGGATCCCACTTTGAAGTCAATATTCTAGGACGGACACATTTATGGATGTTCACATTATGAATAAGTGGTAAAATACAATTTCTTTCAGAAAAATCCATCATTTCTGACTTCCATGCCAGCAATTTTGGAAGTCATCTAATTTCTGGTTTTATATCTAGAAGTCATTGATTTCCTCCTCTTTATTTTGACATTTTGCCTTATTTCTGGAAGTCCAATACTCCCAAAATGGAGTTAACTGAAGCCCTGTGTGTACTCCTACCCAACCCCCCACCTCCACATCCTTAGCTTCTCCTCTTGGAATTGTCAGCACTCAATACCATAGGCCCCAGCTGTTCAGGAATGTGTTAACAGTCCATCCTCCACCACCTACCCCAATCTTTTCCATGGATACTCCACCCCTGAAACTGTCCCTCTCACTCTACTTCCACATCCCTAGCTTCTCCTCTTGACATTATCAGCCCTCTATACTGTATCTGTACAGTACTTGTCCCTGCCATTCATGAAGCAGTTTCTAGTCCTCACACCCACACTTACACAGGCAGTCTGTCCCATCGGTACCCACCTCCAAACCTTCCCCATCACTACCTACCCCCACATTTTGAACTTCTCCTCTTGGAATTATCAGCCCTCTCACTGTCCCAGCCATTCATTAACCCATTTATAGTACCCGCCCATCACTTACACAGGCAGTCTGTTCCATGTCAGCACCATCCTCTCTGTAATGTACAGATTAGCTCAGAGACACAGCCCTCTGTACTGTACCAGTCCCAGCCATTCATTAACCCATTTATAGTACCTCACCCATCACTTATACAGGCAGTCAGTTCCATGTCTACACCATCCTCTCTGTAATGAATGGATTAGCGCTCAGAGACACAGCCTCTGTACTGTACCGTCCCAGCCATTCATTAACCCATTTATTGTACCTCGCCCATCACTTATACAGGCAGTCTGTTCCATGTGTACACCATCCTCTGTAATGAACGGATTAGTGCTCAGAGACACAGCCCTCTGTACTGTACTGGTCCCAGCCATTCATTAACCCATTTATAGTACCTCACCCATCACTTATACAGGCAGTCTGTTCCATCTCTACACATCCTCTCTGTAATGTATAGATTAGCCAGAGAGACAGCCCTCTGTACTGTAATCGTCCCAGCCGCTCATTAACCCATTTATAGCACCTCGCCCCATCACTTATACAGGCAGTCTGCTCCATGTCAGCACCATCCTCTCTGTAATGTACAGATTAGTGCTCAGAGACACAGCCCTCTGTACCGTGCCGGTCCCAGCCATTCATTAACCCATTTGTAGTACTCGCCCATCACTTACATAGGCAGTCTGTTCCATGTCAGCATCATCCTCTCTGTAATGAACAGATTAGTGCTCAGAGACACATCTCTCTGTACTGTACCGGTCCCAGCCATTCATTAACCCATTTATAGTACCTCGCCCATCACTTACACAGGCAGTCTGTTCCATACCACCATCCTCTCTGTAATGTACAGATTAGTGCTCAGAGACACAGCCCTCTATACTGTACCAGTCCCAGCCGCTCATTAACCCATTTATAGTACCTCACCCATCACTTACATAGGCAGTCTGTCCCATGTCAGCACCATCCTCTCTGTAATGTACAGATTAGTGCTCAGAGACACAGCTCTGTACTGTACCAGTCCCAGCCATTCATTAACCCATTTATAGTACCTGCCCATCACTTACATAGGCAGTCTGTTCCATGTCAGCATCATCCTCTCTGAAATGAACAGATTAGTGCTCAGAGACACATCCCTCTGTACTGTACGGTCCCAGCCATTCATTAACCCATTTATAGTACCGCGCCATCACTTACATAGGCAGTTTGTCCCATGTCAGCATCATCCCTCTGTAATGTACAGATTAGTGCTCAGAGATATAGTCCTCTGTACTGTACCAGTCCCAGCCATTCATTAACCCATTTATAGTACCCGCCCATCACTTACACAGGCAGTCTGTTCCATATCTACACCAGCCTCTCTGTAATGTACAGATTAGTGCTCAGAGACACAGCCCTCTGTACTGTACCGTCCCAGCCATTCATTAACCCATTTATAGTACCTCACCCATCACTTACACAGACAGTCTGTTCCATGTCAGCATCATCCTCTCTGTAATGAACAGATTAGTGCTCAGAGACACATCCTCTGTACTGTACTGCTCAGCCATTCATTAACACGCTTATAGTACCTTGCCCATCACTTACACACACAGTCTGTTCCACGCCTACACCATCCTCTCTGTAATGTACAGATTAGTGCTCAGAGACACAGCCTCTGTACTGTACCCCATCCCAGCCATTCATTAACCCATTTATAGTACCTCACCCATCACTTACACAGACAGTCTGTTCCACGCCTACACCATCCTCTCTGTAATGTACAGATTAGTGCTCAGAGACACAGCCCTCTGTACTGTACGGTCCCAGCCATTCATTAACCCATTTATAGTACCTCACCCATCACTTACATAAGCAGTCTGTTCCATGTCAGCATCATCCTCTCTGTCATGAACAGATTAGTGCTCAGAGACACATCCCTCTGTACTGTACCGGTCCCAGCCATTCATTAACCCATTTATAGTACCTCCCATCACTTACACAGACAGTCTGTTCCACGCTCACACCATCCTCTCTGTAATGTACAGATTAGTGCTCAGAGACACAGCCCTCTGTACTGTACCGGTCCCAGCCATTCATTAACCCATTTATAGTACCTGCCCATCACTTACATAGGCAGTCTGCTCCATGTCAGCACCATCCTCTCTGTAATGAACAGATGAGCTCTTAAAGATATAGCCCTTAAGGCCATTCGAGCCCAATCTCCACTTGTGACTAAAATACCTCCCACTCTTAGCTTGCCACACCCTTACAGCCCAATTCCAGTTTGTGAAAAATACCGCCAACTCGAGACCAGTGTGTAAAAATACCTCCAGACTCTTATCTCACCAAACCCTTGGAACCCAATCCCAGTCTGTGAAAAATACCTCCTCACTCCCAGCTCACCAAATCCTCCCAACCCTGAGCTACTTGCATTTTCTCCCACATACTCTCCCCATTCCCAAAGAAACCTTGAGAATCATGGCATGTTGGGATTCATCCTGAAACTACTTGCACCGATCTGTCAAAGAGCAGTGTCCACAAGTCACAGCCCATTATTTCTGGGTGATACTGGGCTGGAATCATCCCTGCCCATCCTCGTCTTCAAATAATGTGGGCTGTGCAACTCCCCCAAAGAATGCATCGCAGCCCACTTTCTGGATGAAATAAATTCAGAATACAGCACTGGCAAACAGGCAAGAAGAAGGGTCGAGCAACAATGGGAAAACATCAACACTGCCATCACAGGGCAACAAGCCTGTGTGTGAAGGAAATAAATCAAAATGAAACAAAAAGCCACTATGGTTCTCAAAAGAGGTGGCGGGAAGGTTAGGGAAAAAATATGGCATTTAGGAAGTATAAAGGAATCACATAAGGAGCAGGGCAGAGAACTGTACCAGTTAAGGCAGAAGGAAGCAGGGAAGGCAGTCAGAATAGCAAAGGCCCAAATAGAGAAAGATAGCCAACTCGGTTAAGAAGGGGTATAAAACCTTTATAGGTACATTAGGGAGTGTAGAAAGACAATGGGAGGGATAGTGAGGCTGAATAGAATGGACGGTGGGTGGGCAGAGAGGAACAGTGAAAGCAGGGATACTGAACGAATACTTGGCTCAGTAGTCACAAAAGAGGAGGAGGCGTACCTAATCCAATTAACAGAAGCATTCTGGATACGGGGTTGATCCCAGTCCTTTCAGAAGGAAGAGTTCTGAAAGAACTCCAAAACTTAAGGTGGACAAAACAATTGGGCCTGACGGGATTCACGCAGAATTCTAAAAGAATTACGGGAGAACTAGTGACACCACTGACTACTCTTTTTAACAAATCATGGAAGATGGTGTGGTACCTGAGTAATGGAGGGGGTGGATGTGATTCCCGTCACAAAAGTGGGAGCAAGACAGAGGCAGGAAACTACAGACCTGTCAGTTAGACCTCTGTGGTAGGGAACGTGATAGAATCACTTCTGAAGGAAAGAACTGATGAGTACCTAGAAGCCAGTGGGGCACAGGACCCAAGGCAGTATGGGTTCACAGTGGGTAGGTCATGTCAGATGAATCTAATCGATTTCTTTGACTGAGTGACCAAAGCAGTAGACCATGGAGGGGCTGTGGACATGGCCTACCTGGACTTTAGCAAGGCATCTGACACTGTCCACACAAATGATTAATAAACAATTAACCAGCCTGGGTGTGGGTCCCAGGGTGGTAGGCTGGTAAAACATTGTCTGGACAACAGGACACAGAAAGTAATAGTAAACAGAGTTCACTCTGAAGAGGGGTTACTAGTGGGGTACTGAGGTTCAGTACTTGGTCCAGTCCTTTTAATGTCTTTATAAGTGACATTGCAGAGGGACTGGAAGGAAAGTATGCCTCTTTGCAGATGACACAAACATCTGCCACAGGGTTGATAAACGAGGAGGCATGGAAAGGATGAGAAGGGACTTGGCAAGGTTGGAGGAATGGTCAGAAGTATGGCAACTTGATTCAATGCAAAGAAGTGCAAAATAATGCATCTGGGAAACAAGAACCCAGGGAAGAGTACACAGTTGGTGGGAGGTAGTAACAACAACAAAATGGAAAGGGACCTAGCGGTAATCATATCAGATTACCTTAAGGTTGGTAAGCAATGTGAGAAGGCAGTAGGGAGGGCTGGGGCATACTGGGATGTATAGGAGAGGCATCACCAGCAGAAAACAGGAAGTTGTTATCCTCTGTACAGACAGTTGATGAGACCCCATCTGGAGTACTGTGTCCAGTTCTGGAGACCTCATCTCCGCAAGGACATAGACAGGATGGAGGCAGTGCAGGGAGGGCAACTAAAATGGTGCATGGTCTCCAAGAGAAACCATACGAGGACAGACTAGAGGAGGGCAGCAAAATGGTGCAGGGTCTGCACCAGAAGACATCTAGAAAGACTAAAAGAGCTTAATATGCATACCCTTGAGGAAAGGAGGAGAGGGGACATGATAGAAACTTTTAAGTACCTCAGTGGAATCAACAAAGTCCAAGAAGGTAGCATCTTTCAGAAAAGAAATGTGCAAGAACAAGGGACACAATTTCAAGAAAGAGAGGTGACTCAGGGCAATGTAAATAAGTATTTTTCACAGAGAGGGTGGTGGATGCATGGAACAGCCTTCCTGAGGAGGTTGTAGTGTCTAAAACTGTGAAAATTCAAGAATGGATGAAACAGACATAAGGCAATTCTTGTTGGGGTAGGAAGAAATAGGTTGTTGGTTAAAGGGGCACTATCAGCTTCCCCTCGTTTCTGACTACTTTAAATCTATAAGCTTGTAGCCACACACTTATTAAACATGTACAGTAGAATGCCCCATAGATGTAAAAATAACAAGTTGTACCTGTTTTTATTAAATTTAAATCAAAATCACCTTTCACTCGGCACCGATAACTGACCGCACGGAAGCATATACTGGATGTGAGCACGCACCATGAATGCTCGCTGTCGAAGTGTGATTTGATACCATGACACGCCAACAAGATAATCCCTTTATGCGGTCTACTAATCAAAATGCTCCTGGTGCTAAAAACCCAACCCGAGCATTGGAATATCACAATTTATATCTGCAGACTTCAGCGAAATTCCAGCGCATGCGCAAAGAGACATGGGCGAAGATCCCGTGCATGCGCAATAACATGCCGCTTTAGCGCATGCGCCGGGATTTCAGCTGAAGTCTGCAGATATAAATTGTGATATTCTGAGTGCTCGGTTTGGATTTTTAAGCACCAGGAGCGCTTTGGATTAGTAGACTGCACAAAGGGATTCTGGTCCTTTGTCCTGATTTTTTTCAAGACTTGTCCCTGATTTATAGAAACACAGAAACATAGAATTTGATGGCAGATAAGGACCGCTTGGCCCACCCAATCTGCCCATTTCCTACCTAATGGATAAGCTGCAGATCTTAGTTAATCAGCAGCCTACTTCTTCCTACCCCCACCCCTAGAATTGCCTTATGACTGTCCCATGCATGCTTGAATTCTACCACTGTTTTGACTCCACAACCTCCTCCGAAGGCCGCTCCATGCATTCACAACCCTCTCAGTGAAAAATACTTCCTTAAATTACCTGAGCCGTCCCCCATCTTCAAATTGTCCCCTTGTTCTTGCACACCTCTTTTTGAAAGATGCTACCCTCTTGGACTTTGTTGATTCCTTGAGGTACTTAAATGTTTCTATCATGTCCCCCTCTCCTCCTTTCCTCGAGGCCATACATATTAAGCTCCTAAGTCTCTCTTCATATGTCTTCCAGCGCAGACTCTGCACCATTTTGTTCCCTCCTCTGGACAGCTTCCATCCTGTCTATGTCTTTCTTGGAGATTGGGTCTCCAGAAGTGCACGAGTACTCCAGATGGGGTCTCACCAGCTGTCTGTACAGAGGATAATAACTTCCTGTTTTCTACTGGTGATGCCTCTCCTATGCATCCCAGTATCCCCAGCCCTCCTTGCTGCCCTCTCACATTGCTTGCCCACCTTTAGGTCATCTGATATGACTACCCCAGGTCCCTTTCCATTTTGTTGTTGTTAGTATCTCACCCCCATTGTGTACTCTTCCCTGGGTTTTTGTTTCCCAGGTGCATTACCTTGCACTTCTTAGCATTGAATCTAAGCTGCCATCAGCATACCTCTCAACCTCCCTCATAAATCAGGGACAAGGCTTAAAAAATCAACTAAGAAAGAACAAGTCTGTAACTTTTATGTTTGATATTATTTTGTACTTAGAAACACAATTTTAGGAGGGCAGAGTAAAATTTTAGACAAATCAAGTCCCTGAAAATCAGGGACAGTTGAGAGGTATGGCCATACATTTGACCATTCCTCTAACCCTGCAAAGTCCCTTCTCATCCTTTCCAGCCCACCTTGTGCATCAACTCTGTTGCAGATCTTTGTGACATCTGCAAAGAGACATACTTTCCTCCAGTCCCTCTGCAATGTCGATTATAATGACATTGAAGAGGACGAGTCTAATACTGAACCCTGCAGTACCCACTAGTAACCCCCTTTCTTCAGAGTGGACTCCATTTCCTATTACTCTGTGTCCTATTCTCCAGCCAATTCCTTACCCAGGCTGTCATCTTGGGACCCACTCCCAGGCTGGCTAACTTATATTAATCTTTTGTGTGGAACTGTGTCAAATGCCTTGCTAAAGTCTAGGTAGGCCATGTCCACAGCCCCTCCCTGATCTACTACTTGCCACCCAGTCAAAGAAATCTATCAGATTTGTCTGGCATGACCTTCCGCTGTGAATCCATGCTGCCTTGGGTCCTGCCCCTCTGGCCTCTAGATACTGACAATTCTTTCCTTTAGAAGTGATTCCAACATTTTCCCTACCACTGAGGTTAAACTAACAGGTCTGTAGTTTCCTGCTTCTGCCTTGCTCCCACTTTTGTGAAGGGGAATCACATCTGCCCTCCTCCAGTCCTCAGGTACCACCTCATCCTCCCATGATTTGTTAAAGAGGGTAGTCCGTGGTGTCACTAGTTCTACCCTTAGTTCTTTTAGAATTCTGGGATGAATCCCATCAGGCCCCATTGCTTTGTCCACCTTTAGTTTTAAGAGTTCTTTCAGAACCCTTTCTTCTGTAAATGGGCTGGTATCAACTTCTGTATCCGAGTGTTTCTACTGTTTGTTTTAGGTACCTCCCCTCTTCCTTTGTAAATACTGAGCAAAAATATTTGTTTAGTATCTCTGCCTTTTCACAGCCACCCTCTGCCCACCCTCTCCCCTTTAATAAGCCTCCTATCCCTCCTTGGTCTTCCTTCGCTCCCGATGTACCTATAAAGGTTTTATCCCCTTCTTAACTGAGTTGGCTATCTTTCCTCGGTTTGGGTCTTTGCTGTTCTGACTGCCTTCCCAGCTTCCTTTGCTTTAACTGATACAGTTCTCTGTCCTGCTCCTTCTGTGATTCCTTGTACTTCCTGAATGCTTTCTTTTCTCTTGAACCTTCACTGCCACTTCCTTTGAGAACCATAGTGGTTTCTTACATCGTTACATTTTGTTTATATGCTTCACACAAAGGCTTGTTACCTCGTGATGGCAGTTTTATTATTCCCCATTGTTCTTCCATCCTCCTTCCTGCCCATTTGCTAGTGCATTCCTAAGGCACTCACCCAAAGTCAGCCCTCCTAAAGTCCAGTACTTTTGCCTTTGTATGGCCTGACTCTATTGCTGTGTTTATTGTGAACCATACTGTTCGATGGTCGCTAGTTCCTAGATGGCTACCCACTTCATTTGAGAGAACCAGGTCTAAGATTGCTTCCTCTTGAGTGGGTTCCAATACTAGTTGTCTAAGGCATGCTCCCTGTAGGGCATCTAGAATAACCCCACTCTTGAAGTGGCTGCTGCAACTGCACTCCAGTTTATGAGGCAGGAGGTTGAGAGGTATGGCTGCAAGACCTCTCCACTGGGTATGTTTATTTTGGGGATTGAGGTATATCTATTTCCCTTGTATGCATGTCCATTTGATCTTCTGCCACCAATGGTATGGTATGATACTATCTGTATAGTGGACTCAGAATTTTGCAGGAAAGGTGTCTGGAATTTAATACACACAGAATGAAGGAGTAGCAGTGTAGCCCTGATCAACCTAAATCCTGTGCTCCCCACTGAACCACTTTCTTGCACCGGCTGCCGACAGAACTTTTCTTCAGCTGCATAATGAAGGAACCTCATAATGATTAAGCAAGGTTTTTCTCCTGGGGTTGACTTGGGACAAGTCACTCTATGTAATTACTCAATATGTCTGAGTTTGTCTGAGGGAAGGTCCTGCAAGTCAAAGACTGAATTTTCAGCAAACTCTGAAGTGTCCTGCCTTTCACTTCCTTGAGATGGTAGCATGACCTGAGAGCTGATAGCATTGTGAAAAACAGCTCAGGACTACCACCACTGATGGGGTAAAACCCATTAGTGCAGGACACAAACTGTCCATAGTAGGTACAGCAGAGCCAGTCCCTGACTTTGATATCTCATCGATGATCGGGTGGGGCATTAGTCGTCACTGCTGGAGCATGAGATGATGGGGAATCAGCCGCCCGGTGGCGTGAAGGGTAGAGGCACCAGATGCCACACCTCATGCTATGCTGGTGACCGGGTTCAGGAACGAGCCTGGGAAGCCAGGGGCAGCTGGGGGAGGAGCTGGATTGAGTCGCCGACTGGCTAGTCTCCTCTCCTGGGGTGGGTCAGGCACTGCGCAATTAGTGGATGGTCTTGGGAGAGGGAGGACATTGTTACAAGGCATAAATTAGTGTCGGAGTTGATTAGCGCCTTTGCTAATCAACATGAAAAATGATTAGCAATCAGCCAATTTTGATTAGCAGTTTTCAAAATGTGTATTTTTACTTTAAATCATATAATTATTAGTTATTATTGTAGATATTACACTGTATACATAGTTTTGAGACTGAATGTGCCATTTGACCACATTGTCAGCATAGCCTTTCTATTACCTCACCTCATGTGCCTGGTGCAGAAAATGTTCCAGTCCCTACCAAAGCGTGATTCTGCGCCACTGAATGCCATTCTGCGCACAGGTGCAGAAACACATTTGGCCAGGATTTGAAAAATTAGAGCTGTGACTTATATGAGGTGGGTTAATAAGAAGGCTATGTTGAAAATCTGGGGTCAAAATATTTTCAAATTCCAAAGTTACAAGGGTGTGTAATGAAATGGCAACATATGGTCATAACTTTGCCATTTTTCATATTTTGGCTTCAAATTTGCAACATCACCTTCTTAAGACTCCACCTCATGAACAATATGACTGACATTACACAAATCCTGCCCAAAAGGTGAATTCGCCAAGTGACTGCGAAAATCACCTTGGGCTGGAGCATGAGTGACAGTTATATTGTTCTTGAGGTGGGGTCCCAAAAGGCCATGTTGAAAATTTGGGTCAATATGCCAACAAATGACAGAGTTATGCACCAAAGTTGAAATCCCCACTAAAAACATAGGACCGCATTTACCTTCTCACACTGCAGTCGCCGGTTCCAGCAGCAAGATGGGTCTTCGATTGGGAGCGGATATAGAACCTGGGACTTCAATAGATGAGTGATGGTCTGTGGGGGTATCAAGAGGGTGTGAGGTGGTGGGTGCAGTGGGTGGTCAGGTGGGGGTACAGGAGTGATCAGCGATGGACGTTTTCTTCAGCTTTAAAAAAATCACGTCAGACAAAAGGAGGGACAGCGATCAGATGGGGATGCCACTAGACACCAGGGAATGAATTTATTACAGGGACAGTAAATCATATGGTGGGGGTGCCACTAGACACCAGGGAATTAATTAATTACAGGGACAGTAAATCATATGGTGGGGGTGCCACTAGACACCAAAGAATGACAAAATTACGGGACACTGATCGCATGGGGGGTTCCACTAGACACCAGGGTAGAAGCATTATGGGGACGGTGATCAGTGGAGGAAGGGCCACTAGACACCAGGAAACAAAGAGCTGGCAATCGGAGGGTGGGAGCCCCACTAGACACCAAGGAAAATAAAAAACAATATGTGGGATGGCCAGCTTCAATGATTAGCAATCATTGTTAATCAAGCTGGCAACTGACTTCATTCCTGATTCTTGGGTCGAAAATTGCAATGCGAGCCTGCTTATTTTATGCCTTGCATTAGGCAAGTGGCAGAAGCCGTGTTTCACCATGGCTTACCACTTGGATGTTGTCCTGGTCACTGGTTTCTCAGGGTGGTGATAGGGACAAGTGGCTACTAAGAATGGAAAAACCCACCCCACAGCCGCACTGGATGATCCCCGATTAGGGTGCAGGAGCTCTGAAAGGAGGCAAGTCGCCACTGAGCCCCTAGTCAGAGTCACTAAATAGATCATATTAAAAAAAAAAAGAGATGATGGGGAATTACTCTCCTTTAACGGAGACCTCAACTTCACTGGTGAAGCAGGAGCCTTGTCCCCTCGCCTGTGGCAATTCAACAACTTTTCTGTCTGTATTCTTTGATCTTGATGATCACGTAGATAAAAGGTTTGATGAATGCTGGGAAGACTTCCAGCCAGCAGCTGTTAAGTGAGAAGTCAGATAGGAGACCACGGCCTTGGCACCAGTTTCCATGGCTGTGACAGTGATGAGGCCTTTAAGAGCCTTCTTCGGCATCTCCTTGTGGCCTGGTTACATCTCTGGCAAATATCACACGCCTCACATTGTGGGACAGGTCTAAATGGCAAACACAAACCATGTGAATGTCATTCTTGTAGGTCTTGTAACTGGAGGTACAAAATCTAAACAAAGGTTCTTCTGACGGTGACATAAAATGACGAAAAGAAGTTGAGCGAAGTTAAGAAAATAATAAAGTCAAGAATCGCCAGTGCTATTTCCCTGCAGGTCTGATACGTGCTCGACAGCAGGAAAATGGGGCACATAATAGATGCCTATAAGCAGCTTTATAGGATTCATGGGGTAAAGTGGAACAGACCGTTTACTTTAAACATCAACAAGAACACAAGAGGGAATCCTCTGAAGCTGGCTGGAGTAACATTTAGGAGGGATGTCCGAAAATAGTTTTTCACTGAAGAGTGGTGAACAGATGGAACAAATTCCCAAAGAAACAATATGCACAAAAACAGTGGGAGATTCAAACGGGAGGGACAGGTACAGTGTAAGATCAACAGATGGCATGGATGCAATTTTAAAAAGGATGGATGGTCAATAGGGCCAACACTCAAGTACCAGATAGGGTTCAGCAGACTGGACAGGCTGAAGGCCTTTTTCTGCTGCCACATGCAGTGCTTCCACATGTTTCATTAGCGCAGGGAGGAGGACACTGCTTGGCAACAGACAGACAAGCTTCATTAGTAAGGTAGGATTTGAGCCTCTACGGCATGCTCAGTGTGAGTCTGAAAGTGAGTTCTTGGTCAAGCCAGACACCATGGCACTTTACTGTGTCTACCATCTGCAACTCAGCACACACACAGGAGGAGATCTACACGAGTTTACTTTTATCTGTGTCCAATTTTCTGGGTCCAAATGGCACAGTCTCAGTTTTTCCATTGAGATAAAATAATTTATCGATTTACTAACATCTTTGCAACACCACATAGTTTGTCACTTCCTAAACTCCTCTGCAGGTGAAACCTTTTTCTGCCTAGCTTCTCTCTCATTTTGACAGCATTTCAATGTAGAGTTTTTCTGTAGTTTAAAATACTGTATGGTGACTTTAATATTTTAATGGAAATGCATTATAATAAAATAAATAACTGATTCACTATCACCTTTAAAACATTGCTTGAGTCATCATCATCATCATCATCACCTCCAAGGCTTAAATACAGTCAATTCCTCCTCTGCTCACCTCTCATGTCCCTCCTCTCTGAATGACCCACTGTTTATAATGCAGACACTTGCCTGTTCACCCATGCCTGGGATAAGTCCATTCCCTCCTCTATGCACTTTTTATGTCCCTCCTCTCTGAATGACCAAATGTTTATAATGCAGACACTTGTCTGCTCACTCATCCTAGAATCAGTCCATTTCTTCCTCTGTGCACTACTCATGTCCCTCCTTTCTGAACGACCAAATGTTTATAATGCAGATACCTGCCTGCTCACCCAGGCCTGGCATCGAGACTGATATGTGTTAATACATCCCTCAGAGCCACTTGTTTTTTTTTTTGTAACTTCATCTTTTATTAGGTGTCCGTATACATTTTCACATGTACTTACATGTTTCCATGTCAATTCTAAAAGTTAAAACCCAAGTGATGCTTGTACTATATAATACATTTTCACAATACATCGTGTGTCAGTCACACAATATGTAACACACTTTGTTTAATTTAGTCACAATGCGTGAGATACCGATATTCTTTATATTTTCGTCCGCATCTCCTCCCCCGCCGGTTAAGCGAGGAGGATGAGAAGCGAGCTCGCTTTATTTTTGCTCACTACTAACTCCATTAGATGACATGGATCTTATCTTGATTGACTAGTGGACACAGTTTTCCATCTCTAAACTAACCTTAGGACTAACCAATAGGTCTCCCAATTTATCTTACAATTTCTATCTAAGTTCTACACTAGAAGATAAAGGAGAAAGAAGGAAAAGAGAAGGTGAAGGAGAAGAAAGAGAGGAAAACAAAAGAAGAAGAAGAAAGAAAGGAGGCTCTTAGTGTAGTTTTACTGTTAAAATGACAAAGATTTGTAAGGCTAGCATGACAGATCCTGTTTGCTAATTCATACTCTCTAGCCTTGATTGGAATGCCCGAGGCCTTTACTTAATGATGTCAGTGCCGTAAGGGGTCCAGACAGCTTCAAATGCTTCTCTCCTGTCTCAGATTATAAGTGATTTGGTCCATTGTTTCTAGTTGCCCCATCCTGACCTTCCATTCTTCCACTGTTGGAGGATGGGGTAAAAGCCACTTTGAAGTAATTGTTTTTAAAGCAGCTACTCTCATCATTTGTGGTAGCTTCCTCACTTGTCCAGGTCCTGAGACCAGGTGGGAAGTCCCAATACCATATCTTCCTCTAAAGGGATTTTAAGACCTGATACCCTTTGCATATAGCTGTGAATTTCTTTCCAAAATTGATGATCTTGGGGCAGTCCCACAGTATATGTGTTGGGGAACCTCCAGCTTCTCCACATCTCCAACAATGGTCTAAACCACCAGCAGTATAGTGTTTCTTTTAGAAAGTGTTAGAAAAAATATCTCCAAGGACCTTTCAATGAAATTCCGCCATGAGGGGCTTTCGTCACCTGCCATCCCTCGTTAGTCTGTTCTCCCAAGCCTGTTGTGGGATCAAAATATTCAACCTCGGCTTCCCATTTCTGCTTAAGCTTCCCTAGGTCTGGATTGGCTAGGTTGATTAAAATCTCATATAATTGCGCTAAAGGATGTGGAATCTCTTTTATCCTACTATTACAGTAGAAAAATTCCTCGGGGGTCCTCTCTCTGGTAATTTTTCTAACCTGTTCTCAGAATAAATATAACGTCTAACCTGTAAATATCTAAAATGGTCTTCTTGGCTAAGTGAAACTTGTCTCTGAGGTATTTAAAAGTGTGACAACTGTCCCCACTGATACACTGGGCAAAGGTGGAAAGTCGCTGTGTCGCCCAATATCTAAAACCGAGTCTCCCGCTGTGGAGTAAATGGGGCTTCAAATCTTATTAAGGAAAGGGGGCCTGGTCCTTCTGGGTATTAGTAAGTCTTCTCAGTTTGTGTAAAATCCAAAATGAGTGTATAATCCATGGGTTACTGATCTCTTTGATCACGTTATGGGGTATTACTTGTTGGTGTAGCCCATAACTCCCATCCTCGTACTGCAGCTTCCTCAGGTGATACCACCCTGAGTCCCTCCTCGCTTTATCCAGGAACATATCTGAGTTCCTTGGGCCACCAGAAAATAATAATAAAATTACGGAGCGTGGGCCTCTTCTTACCTCTAGGGCCTGCAAAACTCTTCTAGCTAACCTGGGCTTTTTCCTGTTCCAGGCGAAGGCCTGAATCTCTTTCTGTAATCCTGCCCAAAATAGTCTAGGAGGCTGGATTGGGAAAGTCTGGAACAGAAATAGAAACCTGGGTAGGATATTCATTTAATTGTCTGTACTCTACCATATAAGGACAGAAGTAGATGCCATCTGGCTATGTCCGCCTGTACACGTTGGAATAATGAGACATAGTTGTTTTTACATAAAGAGAGGTTGATTGAAACTGTATTCCTAAATATTTGATTGTGTTGTTCTTGGCCCATGCAAAGGGAAGGATGCTCTAAATTCTTTGAGGGGTCCCACTGAGGATCAGTGCCTCGGATTTTGAAGGTTAATTTTGTAACCAGCTATAGCACCATATTCCTCCAGTGAGTGGGCCAGAGCTGAAACTGAGGATTCAGGGTGTGAAATAAAGAACAAGGAATCATCTGCATAGTGCAACCTTGGGCGTGATCCCGACCACTACCCTTGGATCTCTGGGTTGGATCTGATCTCAATAGCTAAGGGTTCCAACGATAGAGCGAAGAGTAGTGGTGAGAGAGGGCAGCCCTGCCTAGTACCCCTTTCCAGGGCAAATCTCTCGGAGAGGTGTCCATTCACTTTAACTCTGGCCTCTGGATTTTTATACAGTTTATTGACTGTGTTGTGAATCCCTCCCCAGGCCAAATTTTTTCAAGGTTTCCCAGAAACACCCAATCAACCCTGTCAACGCCTTCTCAGCATCCATACTGATGCCAACTGTAAGTGTTTCGTGTTTTTGTGCGCTGAGACTACGTTCAGCAGGCGTGGATATTATCCTGGAGAAATCTCCCGAGATAAAACCAGTCTGGTCTCTATATACCAAACTGCTTATTAATTTCTGGAGTCGGTCCGCCAGTATCCCGTGAAAATTTTACGGTCTCACGGGTAAAAGTGAGATTGGCCGGTAAGATCTACAATCCTCTGGATCTTTATTCGGTTTTAAGATCACAGAAATTTGAGCTAGGCTCCAAGATTTGGGGCTGCCCCTCCCGCTCCACAGCTCATTATCGTGTCATTACAACAGTGGGACAATCAGTTCTGAAAAGTTTTATAAAATTCAAACATAACCATCCATCCCCGGGCCTTTCCGCTTTTTAGGTTTTCAATTTTTTAGTTATTTCAGATATTGAAATAGGTCTCAACTTCCTCAGATATTGAAATAGGGGTGGGAGGTTAAGTTTTTCCAAGTAATGTCGAATTCTTTCTCATGCTCTGTGTCTCTCTCCTGACTATATAAAGTTGAGTAGTATTTTTGAAATTGCTCAGTAATAAGAGAAGGGGACCAAGTTGTGTCCCCCACTCCTGTCTTTTAAGTTTAAGTACCGCCTGGAGCTCTCTCCCTTCTGAGCTGCCAGACCAAAACCCTACCAGCCCTGTTGCCATGTTCATAGAATCTCTGCCTGGCATATGTTAAAAGTTTCTCTGTCTGGAGGTCTAGGATCTGGTTAAGTTTGGTTAGGGAACTAATCAGTTCGACCTCACACTTTTGGTCTAGTGTCTCCTTGTGGATTTTCTCTAGCTGCACTATTTTTAGCCTCGAGTCCTAGCCTTTCTTTGATCTGAGCTCTCTTATGTTTCGCTGCAAAAGCAATTATAGTTCCCTCAAATAGCTTTTTAAGCATCCCACCTAACTCCTGCCTCCATGTCTTCCTTTCTATTTAACTCTAGGTAATCTTCCATTGATCGCTGTATCAACTGTTTAAAATCAGGTAAGTTTAGTAAGCTGACATTTAAGCACCAGACTGACTCTGGGGCCTCGGGCCAAGGTTAACTCCAGCCTAACTGGGCGTGATCTGAGACGAAATGTGCCCAATCTCAGTTTTCCACCAGAGCCACTTGTTGATGAAAGCAGTGGTCTCATGCGCCTTCAGCTGAAACAAGAACAGTGAAGTAGAGCTGAGCTGTTCTTGCTCAAGCTGAAGGCAAATGAAACCAATGTTTTCAGCAACGAGTGGCCATATTTCTTTCTAAAATACTCACCGGCTTTACTCCTTTCAAACTTTCCAACATTATAGCCTGCTTGTAATTCTATAGTCCCCCCTTCCAACTCTACATTTTCCTTTTCTTTCCAACTTCCTCTCAAACATAGCTGAAAAAGTCACATATAAACACATTAGCTAGCCATCTACGGTACTTACTGGTGGGAATGACTTCAAAGTGATCCTTCTGCTCTGCAGTCTCTTCCTCCTTCACTTCAACAAAAGGGAGTTCGTTGATCCTCTCTTCCTCCTCACATCAACAAAAGGGAGCTCCCATCCCCTCTTCATCTTCACATCAACAAAGGGAGCTCTTCATCCTTCTCAGACAGCAGTAACAACTGCTCATTTGAGACGTTGCAGTCTGTACATTAAAATCACAAAACAATACAAATGTTATTTATAATCAGTGATACAGAAAGGTAACAAATACCTGGACTTCTCCACCCATGTTGATGCCATCTATGTTAAGCTTCACCCAAGCTAGGCGCCCTCTACTGGCACAAGAGCTGCGTCCCCCTTCCTACCCATCGCGAGCTTGTCACCAAACTGATTCTACCCACTTTTGACTATGTTGATGTGGTGTACAGCACTGCTTCTCAGGCCTCCATGGCAGACCTGACATCATGTTTATGCCTTCTGTCATTTCACTTCAGCCTCTTCTCCCCTCACTCACCACTGTCTTCTTTATTCTGCCCTATCACTTTCTCCCTTACCCCACAGAAGACAGGTTCACTGTGCATCCTTCATTGCTAAAGTCTCATCTGGTACCCTCCTCTCCTATCTTTCTTCATACCTCTCCCAAGCTGCATCCTTCAATTGCTCCCTTTGCCACAGAGTCCACCACTCCTTTTCTATCCCTTATCCCCCTCTGTTTCCAGGCAGACAGCCTTCTCCTTCCATTCCCTTCTCTCTGGAATAAACTTCCCCTGACCTCCGTCACGCTTCCTCCCTTTCCCAACTCAAAGTCTCCTCAGACTCCTACCTCATCAATCATTCCCCAGTGTCCCAAATCCTTACCTACTCATTTTTTTTATGTTGTCTTGCGCTTTGCATGAAAGCGTATTACGGTAACGGAATATCAGGTTTGGAGTGCAGTCACGTAGTAGTAGTCAGTGGCGCCACTGTTTTTTCAGATGGGCTCTGTGGCACAAATTAGACTGCATGCTGTCTATGACAGCAGTCAAAAGCATTCCACCAACTTGAAAAGGATTTAGCCGCTGCAGTGAGAGTGTCCCTCATTGCAGGGCGTGCCTTCCCTGGTGTAACATTTCGATAAATATGGCAGAGCTATCCACCTCTGCAGTCCCCATAACAGCTGACGTCATGGGTGCCCAATCCCCTGTCAGCATGTCCCTCACCAGTTCATTTGCCGACAGGTAGCCCAATCCCAGTCAGCATAAAGTCCTCCCAAAACAATTTGTTGTGTGGCGGGTGCCCAATCCCCTCAGCTCATGCTCCCCCAAGCATACTGTGCAGCCGACAGGGGTGCCCAATCCTCGTCGGCTCCAGCTCCCCCAAAACAAAAGCCAGGTGGCGTGCTGGGAGCCTACACCAGCATGCTCATGCCCCCAGTACACTGTATGACCAACGGGTGCCCATTCCTCGTAGGGCTCCAGCCCCCAAGAAACACCCAGGTGTGCTGGCATGCTGAGAGCCCACCAAGCATGCCCAAACCATCCCACATTGCTGTTTTTACCTGTGAAAACAGAAAATGGTCCCTCCAGTCTCTCGTGCCCCTCCCCAACCCGCACCCACCTTCCACACCCCTCACACCCATACTTACCTCCGGAGCCCAGCACAACTATCTTTGGTGGAGCAGGAACATGTCTACTCTTCAAAGCCGACCGTAAACTGAAGCTATGACGGTGAGCTGTATAATGGCATAAATAGGGTTTTTAAACTTAGGTGGATATCTTGGTCATTCTGGGGAATTTTTCACTAAATTTTCAACATGGGGTTCTTGTGACCCCACCTCATGAACTCAGTCACTGTCATTTTTGTTATTCAGTCCCAAAGGTGATTTCGCAGTCACTGTGCAAAACCACCTTTTGGGACCGATATGAAATGACAGTGTCACAGTCATAGTGCATCAAAAACCCAATGTTGCATATTTGGTGAAAAAATTTCCAAAAATTACTGTGTTACTGAGCGTGAGTTGCGCAGTTCCTACACACACTCGTAACTTTGAGAAATTTTAATATTTTCCTCCAGATTTTCAACATTGCCATTTTACCACACCTACTTATGAACAGTACAGCTGTCATTTTCTATATGTCACCGAAATGTTTTTTCGCACATGTGTGCAAAATCAATGTTTTGGACAGATTAAGAAAATCACAGTGACACTCTTCATGAGCGGAGGTCCCAAAATGCCTATCTTGAAAATTTGGTGACAAAATTCCACAAAATGCCTATTTTATGAGCGTGCATTGTGCAGTTTCTATGCACACCGTAAGTTCGAGAATTGTTATTGAAATTCTAGGATTACAATACCTTTGAGCCATGGCTCTTTTACAAAGGTTCCACATCAACTTTGAAAACAAATACAAACATAACAGGCTTGGGATATAATTCAAGCAGTGGAAATACAATACATTTGAGGGGCAGATGGTACAGGACAGAAGATATGTATGAATGATGCAGTACAGGTGAAAGAGCAATGTAGTACAATGGATTCTAAGCAGGGTGAGGTAGCTTGGAAAAAGCCAGAGGACGGAAAGGAGAAGTAGCAGGGCAAGGGATTAACCGGGATGGATTGAGGGGAATGTTAGAAGACAGAGTAGCAGCCAAAAGGCATTGTCAGGTTTTAAAGTGCTAAAGCCAGGAGGGGACGAGGAAGGTGGTAGGGACAGGTGTCATGGAGTGGGGAGGTAAGTGCAAAAGCAGATTAGGAGTCACAGTCACAGGAGCTGGAGGCAGAGAGGTGGAGGTGAAGCTTGGTTTTGAACTGGCCTAGCCTTTGCAGCAAGGTGATGTCTTTGTTGAGTCCATTAAACCAGCAGGGTGCCAGTGCAAAACAACCTTTGTCCTACAAGGTGCAGCACCGTGGTATGTGCAGAATTTGATTTTCAGAATCCCTGGTGAGGCGGGATGCGTGCTGCACATAGTAGCTTTTGGACTCCTGGGGTGCAAGGCCTAACGTGATCTTCTTGGCCATTAGGCAGGTATGGAACTTAATATGGTTTGATAGTTGGAGCCAACCCCATTTGGGTGTTGAGTGTACATGTGTGGGTGAGATGGTGGGATCCAGTAATGAGGTAGCAGGCTTTGTTTAGGGCCAACCATAGGCGCCTTAGGACAGTGTCAGTAGCAGAGTCATAGACAACCAGCCCAGATGGTGGAACAGAGGCACACCCAGTCAGATGTTCCACACCACAATCAATACACCATTCTGGGGAGCATAGCTCCTATGGATACACCACAGAGGAGACTAAGGAGTCTGAGGACAACTGTCACAGGGAGGCCCACAGGAAGGAGGCAGAGGACACCACAAGGAAAGGAAGCAGCTCCTGGTGGGGGACTCAGTTATAGGAGGACAGAACTGAGAGGAGCTGGGAAAACTGAAGTAAGGTGCCTGCCTGGTGCCATGGCTTGGAGGGACAGGAAGCACATCCTCAGGATCACGACAACAGCTGCAAGGGATTCTGAGCTGGACATAATTGTCCACCTAGGGACAAATGACTTGGCTCATCATGAGGTTAGAGCAGTGCAGGAGGACATTGCAGAGTTGGGGAGGGCCTAAGACAAGTAGCACACAGTATCCTTCTCAGAGGTGCTGCCTGTCAAGGCATGGGGAGGCGAGGTAATTGGCACCATGTAGTTTAATGAATGGTTGAAAAATAGTGTGGAGCACAGGGGTTTGGCTTCATTGGGGACTGGGGTTACACCTGGAGGGACACCAGCCTATACTGGCAGGATGGTCTGCATCTGTCCAGGAAGGGAACAAGTCTTTTGAGCAATTGGTTTAAATGCTTCATTGGCAAGCTTTTAAACTAGTCAAAGGGAGAAACTGACAAGCAGCAAAAAATCCCAGCCTCTCCCTACAAAACAGGGTACTAAATGAGAAAAGACCAAGGTAGAAACGGTCAGTGGTGGATGCTGCAACAGAAGGTAAAGCTATCAAAAATGGAGAGCAATGAGTACCAATGCCCGTAGTCTAGGTAACAAGCTTCCTGAATTAGTGGCCTTGATGGAGGAGGAACATCTGGATATCGTGGCAGTCACAGAAACATGGTACACACAAAACCATGACTGGGACGTAAACATACCAGGATACACTATCTACAGGAGGGACAGGGAGGGTAAAAGAGGAGGAGGAGTAGTTCTTTACATAAGGGAAGGAATAAAAGCAACAGAACAAAAGGGTAAACAGGGAGGAGAAGAAGCACTGTGGGTAAATTTGGAGACAGGAAATGGCACCACAATCCACACAGAGGTTGTAACAGACCCCCTTCTCAGGGAGGAATGGACAAGAATGATAGAAAGTATAATTAGAATGGCAGAAAAAGGGAGATATTGCTGATGGGTGATCTGAATATGCCAGATGTTAACTGGAGTGCAGTTGCAGCTGCCACTTGAAGAGTGCAGTTATTCTAGATGCCCTACAGGGCATGCCTTGAACAACTAGTACTGGAGCCCACTCGAGAGGGAGCAATATTAGACTTGATACTCTCAAATGGAGATGGAGAGAGGATCAGAGATGTAGAAGTGGGTAGCCATCTGGGAACTAGCGACCATCGAACAGTATGGTTCACAAAACACAGCAATAGAGTCAAGCCATACAAAGACAAAAGTACTGGACTTTAGGAGGGCTGACTTTGCAAAATGGGTGAGTGCCTAAGGAATGCACTAGCAAATGGGCAGGAAGGAGGTTGGAAGAACAATGGGAATAATAAAACTGCCATCACAGAGGTAACAGCTCTTGTGTGAAGCAAATAAACAAACAAGATGATGTAAGAAACCACTATGGTTCTCAAAGGAAGTGGCAATGAAGGTTCAAGAGAAAAAAGCATTCAGGAAGTACAAGGAATCGTAGAAGGAGCAGGACAGAGAACTGTATCAGTTAAAGCAAAGGAGGCTGGGAAGGCAGTCAGAACAGCAAAGGCCCAAACCGAGGAAAAGATAGCCAACTCAGTTAAGAGGGGATAAAACCTTTATAGGTACATCAGGAGCAAAGGAAGACCAAGGAGGGATAGTGAGGCTTAATAAAGGGAGGAGGGTGGGCAGAGGGAGACTGTGAAAAGGAAGAGATACTAAACAAATATTTTTGCTCAGTATTTACAAAGGAAGAAGGGTACATAAAACAAACAGTAGAAACACTCTGGATACAGAAGTTGATACCAGCCCATTTACAGAAGAAATGGTTCTGAAAGAACTCTTAAAACTGAAGGTGGACAAAGCAATGGGCCTGATGGGATTCATCCCAGAATTCTAAAAGAACTAAGGGTAGAACTAGTGACACCACTGACTACACTTTTAACAAATCATGGGAGGATGGGGTGGTACCGAGGACTGGAGGAGGGCAGATGTGATTCCCCTTCACAAAAGTGGGAGCAAGGCATAAGCAGGAAACTATAGACCTGTTAGTTTAACCTCAGTGATAGGGAAAATGATGGAATCACTTCTAAAGGAAAGAATTGTCGAGTATCTAGAGGCCAGAGGGCACAGGACCTAGGCAGCATGGATTCACAGTGGGAAGGTCATGCCAGACTAATCTGATAGACTTCTTTTGACTGGGTGACCAAAGTAGTAGATCAGGGAGGGCTGTGGACATGGCCTACCTAGACTTTAGCAAGGCATTTGACACAGTCCACACAAAGATTAATATACAAGTTAGCCAGCCTGGGAGTGGGTCCCAAGATGACAGCCTGGGTAAGGATGGCTGGAGAATAGGACACAGAGAGTAATAGTAAATGGAGTCCACTCAGAAGAATGGAGGGTTACTAGTGGGGTACACGCAGGTTCAGTGTTAGGACCGGTCCTCTTCAATGTCTTTATAGCGACATTGCAGAAGGACTGGAAGGAAAAGTATGTCTCTTTGCAGATGACACTAAGATCTGCAACAGAGTTGATGCACAGGGGTGGGGTGGAAAGGATGAGAAGGGACTTGGCAAGGTTAGAGGAATGGTCAAATGTATGGCAGCTTAGATTCAATGCTAAGAAGTGCAAGGTAATGCACCTGGGAAACAAAACCCAGGGAAGAGTACACAATGGGGTGAGATACTAACAACAACAAAAATGGAAAGGGACCTGGGGTAGTCATATCAGATGACCTAAAGATGGGCAAGCAATGTGAGAGGGCAGCAAGGAGGGCTGGGGGATACTGGGATGCATAGGGAGAGGCATCACCAGTAGAAAACAGGAAGTTATTATCCCTCTGTACAGACAGCTGGTGAGACCCATCTGGAGTACTGTGTGCTGTCTGGAGACCCAATCTCCGCAAAGACATAGACAGGATGGAAGCTGTCCAGAGGAGGGCAACTAAAATGGTGCAGGGGTCTGCACGGAAGACATATGAAGAGAGACTTAAGGAGCTTAATATGCTATAGCCTCGAGGAAAGGAGGAGAGGGGGACATGACAGAATGTTCAAGTACCTCAAGGGAATCAACAAAGTCCAAGAGGGTAGCATCTTACAAAAAAGAGGTGTGCAAGAACAAGAGGTCACAATTTGAAGATGAGCGGCTCAGAGGTAATTTAAGTATTTTTTTCACAGAAGGCTTGTGGATGCATGGAACGGCCTTCAGGAGGAGGTTGTGGAGTCAAACTCAGTGGTGGAATTCAAGCATGCATGGGATAGTCATAAGGCAATTCTGGGGGTGGGGGTAGGAAGAAGTAGGCTGCTTGTTAACTAGGATCTGCAGCTTATCCAGTAGGTAGGGAAATGGGCAGACTGGGTGGGCCAAGCGGTCCTTATCTGCCGTCAAATTCTATGTTTCTATAGTCAATTAGAGACCACAGAACTCTGAGCGGCTATCCTTAAGGCATCTGAGGTGAGGCATTGCCTGTGCCTGTAGAGAAGGCCAATGCGCTTGTTGACAGCTTTGGCAACAATGTCAGTGTGGATGCCATAGGTTAGGTGGCTGTCAAGAGTGATTCCAAGATATTTAAAGGAGTGTAGTTGGTCTAGGACAGCACCATAGCAGTTTGCAATTGAGATGGGTTGAAACCTATGCTTGTTCACAGGAGCCCTTGTTTTCTTGTAGTTGAGCACCAGCTTTTGCCTGTTGAACCAATTTTCAATGGAGGTGAAACCCATCTGGAGATTTTTGGAGTAGTATGGGGTCATGGTGAGAGGCGTGAAAGTGCATCATCCCGTATAGCAGGATTTGTTCAGGACAGGATTGTGGGAGACTGTTCAAAAAGGCAGAAAAGGGTGCCCGAGAATGGATCCCTGCAGAACTCCTGAGCAGACCGGTCTAGCATCAGAGAGGTGAAGCGATTTTCACCCTTTGTGAGCGATTTTCCAGGTAGCTCTTAAACCAGGATGTAGCCTCAAGGAGAGCCCAGCGTTCTGGAGCTCAGTGATGAGTAGTTTGCGATGGATGGTGTCAAAAGCCTTAGACAGGTCAATGAAGACTGAGCCAGTTCATTGATTATTGTCAAGGGAGTTGTGGATTGCTCCTGTGAATCTAGGAGGGCCGAGGTAGTGCTGTGGCCTTATTGGAAGTTGTGTTGCTGCTTGCAAAGGATGTCATGCTTAGCCAGATATTCCAACATAGCAATTGTTAATATTTTCACTCCAGATTTTCAACATTGTGATTTTGCACACCTCCTTAAGGACAGTACAGTTGTCAGTTTTCACATGCTGCTCAAAATATGGTTTTGCACATGTGGTGCACAATGGTGCAGTCACTCTGGGAAATCAATGTTTGGGGCAGATTAAGAAAATCACTGTGACAGTGTTCATGAGTGGAGGTCCCAAAATGCCTGTGTTGAAAATTTGGTGACAAAATTCCACAGAATAACTGTGTCATGAAAATGCATTGCGCAGTTTCCACACACGCTAGTAACTTGGAGAATTTTTAATATTTTCATTCCAGATTTTCCACATTGCCAGTTCTGCACACCTTCTTAAGAACAGTACAGTTGTCATTTCTCACAACCTCCCAAAATGTGGTTTTGCACTACTGGTGCAGAATGGCACGATCACTGTGGGTCAGCAACGTTCAGGACAGATTAACAAAATCACAGTGCCACTGTTCATGAGCAGAGGTCCCAAATGCTTTCATGAAGTGGGGTGAGAAAAAACCCATGTTGAAATTTGGAGTGCAAATACCAACAAGCGTCTGGGGTGTTAGGGTTTCTAACCATTCGTCCACCCTGTGAGAGACGACCGGCATCAGAGGTGTGACTTTAGTTTGTCTGTTCTAATGCTCATGCCATTCCACCCCACCCACGCCCTGCAGACACTGACAGGCATTAAAGTGTGCCTTGCACTCTTTGGCCCCAAAGTTCACCTTATTCTCCTATACTACATCCATCTCAACTTATTTCCATATGGAATGGGGTGAGTGTAAGGCCTGAGATCCCCAAGACAGAGCCGATACTTGTCAGACTCTGCAGGGTAGGGTGAGGTGAAATGGCATGGCGTTATGGCCAACACCAAAGGCACACCTCAGTGTCTGTCAGTCTCTTCAAAGTGGTGTGGGATTGGCGTCACTTCCATACTTCACTGCCACTCCTTTTATGCATCTGTCTAACTCCTGCACTACCAATGCCAATGTCAGCAAGACAACATTCGGCATTGACAAATGCTTGTTTTTCTTAGCTCTTTGGTTGCTCACCTGATTCTGGTCAGTAAGCATGCTGTTATTTGATGTGTTGGGGCTTGTGTACCACAACTCCTCACCTTTTTTGTTTTGGTGCTTTCTTTTCACACATGTGAATTATTGGGGCTGTACTATCCTGTTGCTATGCCAGTTGTTTTACAATGTTATGAGCCTCGTAACCCGACCCGAGCTTTAGTGGTTTAGTTTTATTCATTTGCTCACTGGTGATGGTTGTTATCTCATTTTATCCCTACTGTCCTTGGTTGCACCTGAAATGAGCATCGCTCAATTGTGCCTTTCCCAGTTTTCAACTTTTAAATAAATAAATAAAATAAACAAAAGACTTTTCTAATAATATATACATTGTACCAGTTGTTGCTTACAGTTAAAACGGACTGATGATGGTTCACAATCACAACACGTTTCATATAAATTACATCTAACAAGCATTTGTCAATGCCGAATGTTGCTTGCTTATATGTACTGTTTCGGTATTTGGAAGTGATAGTACCATGCCTAAGAACTGTCATGTGCCCCCCAAGACATCCACTGTGTCTTTCTGTTCAGTATTCACAGAAGAGGGAAGGGGCAAGGGCCACAGCAGTACAGCAGTTGTGAAGGCGTGAAGAGGTGGACAATAGTCCATCCACAGGCAGAAGAATCCTGCAGGAGGTGACTAAACTGAAGATGGGCAAAGAGATGGGACCAGATGGCATACACCCAAGGATATTGAGAGAACTGAGAAGGAGATAGCAGTATCTCTGGCAGCCATGTTCACTGAGTCATTCAACCCAGGGGTGGTGCCAGAGAGTTGGAGGAAAGCACATGTGGTCCCTCTATACAAATCCAGCAGTAGGGAGGGCGGGGAACTATAGGCTGGTCAGCCTCACCTCAGTAGTGGGAAGATCATGGAGACATTGCTTTAAGAAAGGATAGTGGAGCATCTAGAAGCCATCAGAGCCAAGTACCACAGGCAACATGGATTCACAGTGGAAGGTCATGTCAGGCAAATCTGGTTGATCTCTTTGATTGTGTGACAAAGTGAGAATCAGGGTGGGGCAGTGGACAATGCTTACCTTGATTTAAGCAAAGCCTTTGATACTGTCCCACATAGCAGTCTGATAAAGTAGCTGAGTAGGCTGGGCATGGGGAAAAGGTGGTAAACTGGATTAGAAACTGGGTAACAGACAGGAGGCAGAGAGTGGTGGTAAATGGGGTGCAGTCTGGGGAGAGAGGGTGACCAGTGGGGTGCTGCAGGGATTGGTCAAGGGCAGTCCTGTTCAATGTCTTCATTAGTGACATTGCAGAAGAGCTGAAGGAAAGTTCTGCCTGTTTGCAGATAACACCAAGATCTGTAAGATAGTGGATACCCAGAGGGGTGAAGAAAATGAGGAGAGACCTGGGAAGCTTGAAAAATAGTCTGAGGATTGGCAACTGAAGTTTAATTCAAAATATGCAAAATTATGCAACTGGGACACAGAAACCCTGGGGAAAGCTACAGGATGGGGGAGGTGGCTGACAGTCACAAAGAAGGAAAGGCACCTGGCGGTTCTTACTTGAGATGACCTGAAAATGTCAAATGGTAAGGCAGCTGGGAGGCCTGTGGCATGCTGTGGTGCATAGGCAGGGGTATCACCAGCATAAGGAAGGAGGTAGCGATGCCATTATATAAAACCATGGTCAGGTCTCACATGGAGTACTGTGTGCAGTTCTGGAGGTTGCACCTTACTAAGGATATTAACAGGCTGGAGATGGTCCAGAGAAGGACGAATGAGATAGTACAGAGCTTGCAACACAAGACTTATGAGTAGAAATTAAGCGTATCTCAATATGTACTCACTGGACGAGAGGAGGAAAGAGGGATATGATAGAAACATTCAAGTACCTCAAGGGTATAAGTATAACTACTGAAAAGCAGGAGACAGCTGCTATAGACACATGTGCTAGCTGTTGTGTGATATTCTTTCTTCTTATAAATCTGTAATCTCCAGTATTTCAGTAACCACATAACCACACTGCCTTCTTTAGGCAATTTTATGGTGGTTGATGCCTGGTGTCAGACGGCAGACAGAGGGCTCACCAGATTGTGTTGCCATTCAAAAACTTCATAGAGTGTTCTTTTACTGGTAAGCATTTGGAAAGCTGGTGAATGTCTCACACTTTTTATTATGATTTTATCCCGTATGTCTGTCCCCTTTGGTCCCCCATCCCCACACCTGAACAGTTATCAGTGGCCACAGCTGCAGCCTCTTCTTGCCAAGATGGTGGTGAGCAGCTGCTTTGCAGTCTGTGAAGTCTGACATCTTTCAGTGCCACTTACTGGTCATCTTCCAACACAGGCGTAGGCGCAGCAGAGAAAACTAACTCAGGACAAGCAGCTTTCAAAGTGGGAAGAAATGGGTGAGCAAGAATCAAGTACTCATTCACATGCAGCGTTGATTTTAAGATCAGCATACTGGTGTGGACACTGCAAATAGAAACTCAGCTCTTAAGCAGCCTTATGAAGAGTAAAGGCTTCTCAAAGCACTGGGGTTCTGTTTATTGTACTGTAAGTGGGCTGTCATCTAATTCGGTGATTTACTGTACCTTACATCTGGATGTATGGTAGGCCCAATTTTAAATAAACACTGCACCTGAATGAACACATGATGCCATAGAAACATAGAATTTGTCAGCAGAAAAGGACCATCAGCCCACCCAGTCTACCCAAGTGTTCTCTACCTACTTGTAACTCCTGCCTGTATATGTTACTGCATGTCTTATTCTGCCTGTGTCCATCAGGACCTCCTTGTGAATGAGCTTGCTCAATGGATTTTTCCGCAATGAACTTGAACCTACTCCATCTCCATAGCCCTACTGATCTCTGTTGACCCCCTTCCCTTTTTCTAATATACCACTATGTTTGTAAATGCATGCTTCATTCCCCTACCATTTTAGCTTCCACCACTTCTCCTGGCAGTCTGTTCAAGGCATCTACCACCCTTTCGGTAAAGAAATATTTCTTCACATCTATCCTGAACTCCCTCCCCCACTTCTTTGTATGTCCTTCATTTGGCTGCTCTATCATTTGAAGGAAACTCCCCAACTGTACCTGGTTTACCCCTGTGAGGTACTTTGTAGGTTTTGATCACGTCTCCTCCGCCTCCTCTCTTCCAGAGTGTACATGCTGAGATTCATCAGCCTTTCCTTGTAGGGATTCCTGTGAAAATCCTGAACCTTTTAGTTGCCCTCCTCTAGAAAACCTCCACCTTATGTCCTTTCTGAAGAGTGGACTCTAAAATTGGACACAGTACTCCAGATGGGGTATACCAGGGAGTGATACAATGGCAGCACAACATCCCTCCTCCTCCTCCTGCTGGAGGTGCCCTCCTTATGCACCCCAGAATCCAATTTGCCTGCCCATAGCCTGTCACACTGTACTACCACACTGAGGTCCTCTGATATAATAACCTCAAGGACCCTTTCATGTCTAGTGAGTATCAGTACCTCCTCTCATCCTATACTCAGCATCGGGTTTCTACACCCTAGGTACATGATTTTACATTTGTTGGCATGGAACCCCAACTAAGCAAGAAAATGGAATTGATTTGAATGAACTGCAGGCTTTAAGCAGCTTTCCGGGAAGTGTGTATGTGTGTGTGTGTGTGGGGGGGTCTGCTACTATAACTATTTGCTTTTGATTTTAGCTTCAAATCAGGTTCACTCCTGTAAACAGATAAAACATGTTTAAGAAAGACTCATAAGAAATGTGATAAAGTCTTTGTACATTAGCCTGGGCTGAGCTTGCAGACAGAAGAACAGACATAGACACGACAGCAGATATGAGACCAATTGGCCCACCCAGTCTGCCCATTTCCCTACCTACAGGATAAGCTGCAGATCCTAGTTAACCAACAGCCTATTTCTTCCTACCCCCACAAGGATTGCCTTATATCTGTCTCATGCATTCTCCCATAGTTTTAGAGCCCACAGGCTGCTCAGGAAGGATGTTCCATGTGTCTACCCTCTCTGTGAAAAACACTTCCTCACATTGCCCCTAGAGCTGCTCCTCCCACCATCTTCAAATTGTGTCTTCTTGTTCTTGCACATCTTTTTCTGAAAGATGTTAACCCCTCTTGGACTTTGTTGATTCCACTGAGGTACTTAAAAGTTTCTATCATGTCCCCCTCTCCTCTTGCAGACTCTGCACCATTTTGGTGCCCTCCTCTGGACTACCTCCATCATGTCTATGTCCTGCGGAGATGGAGTCTCAGAACTGGATGCAGTATTCCTGATGGGGTCTCACCAACTATCTGTGCAGAGGATAACTTCCTGTTTTCTGCCGGTGATGCCTCTCCCTATACATCCCAGTATCCTCCCACTTTCCTACTGCCTTCTCACATTGCTTTCTAACCTTAAGGTCATCTGAGATGATTACACCCAGGTCCCTTTTCATTTTGTTGTTGTTACTACCCCCATGTAATCTTCCCGGATTTTGTTTCCCAGGTGCATTACTTTGCACTTCTTTGCATTGAATCCAAGCCGCATACATCTGACCATTCCTCCAATTTTACCAAATCCCTTCTCATCCTTTCCATGCCTCCTTGTGTATCAACCCTGCTGCAGATCTTTTGCCATCTGCAAAGAGGCATACTTTTCCTTTCAGTCCCTCTGCAATGTCATTGACAAAGACATTAAAAGGAGATGCAGTCTGCTCCTAATAATGAGCTTCCCACTGGTCATCTGTGAGCCTTTTGTGAGCCAGAGCATACTACACAAGCATTTGTCAATGCTGAATGGTTGCTTGCTGGCATTAGCAGTGGAAGGGCAGGAGTTAAAACAGATGGGACCCAATTCTCAAAGCCCTGCATGGGACTTAAGGTGCCTGTGGAGAACAGATATGGTGTAAGATGCACCTTGCATCCATGACTGCCCTCCATGCGATTCACAAAGCTGGACTGCATTGACCACAGTCCACCTGCCCCCAAACGGGGCTTGCATCTACAATACACTGTGGACGGCGGTGGGGACTGTGGACAATGCAAGCTGCATCCTGTGATTCAGAGACATCACCTGGCAGGAGAAATTCTAAGTGCCCTTAGACCAGCCAGGGTAGGTGTAAGGGGACTTAAGACATTCTCCCTAGGTGACTTGCCTGTGTGTGACACATCATGGGTGACAGTTCACCAACCATCCCCCCCTTCGAGTGTGGCCCCTTATGTGTGGCCTCCATCCTAGTGGTCCAATGGCATCCCTCACAGCTCCCCGATGCCACCTATGTACCATGTTGGTACTCCCGACCTGATGCTGCCCATACTGGCAGCAGCTCCCCGATGCCTGCCCCATCAGCACTACTGCAGCACCAACTTATGGTGATACAGTGCCCACCCATGCCCCAGCAGGTGGTGCCCAAACCTCCTCGTACACCAATCCCGACTGCTCCCAGCACCAGGCACATCCACCACTCACTTCCGTGGCTAGAGTCAACTGCACAAACATGGTGGGGAGACACCAGCCCACCAGGTTGGGTTCCCATGCCCATTACCTAGTGGGACGGGGTCCTGTGTTAGTCTCTGGTGGCCTGCAGTGGACCTGTGCAGTGTGCCAGGAGGTTGCTGCAGGGTTCCGGTCAAGGCAAGCATGAGGACTTAGCCGCTGGGACCCCTCCTGTACCTGTTCCAGTGCAGGGTCCTGGCGCACCAGACATTAGTGCAAGCTGCTGTTTGCCACAGCTTGTGTCAGATGCAGGCCACAATGATAATCAGGGCCATGCAGTATAGGAATGGCAGTGAAGTACTGAACTGATGCCAACCTCACCCCCACCCTGCAGAGATGGACATGCATTGGGGTTTGCCTTTGGGTATAGCCATAACAGTCATGACATCTCACCTCACCCTACCCTGCAGACACTGACAAGTGTCAAGGTGTCCCTCGAGTGTTCGGCTTTGCAAATCTCAATTCCATATGAAATATGCTTGAAATGGGTGCCATCGCCATGACCTCCAATAGGTAGAGGTGAGGTCAGATATGCGCACTGCCTGGAGCAGGGTCAGAAGGAAGATAAGCCCCTGTTTTTGTGTCATGTTGTTGACTAGGTGCTCTCACCATTCCGGGGACTAGTGAATAATCAGTGATCTGTCTGGGCAGAGAGGAAAGGGTGAAATATGACAGACTTTATGCATCTTGTGGGTACTACTTGTTTGCAGTCGGCTTAAAAGCAGTTATGCCTGTCCATCTTTTGCCCCACCTACCTCTCTTTAGTTTACCATTGCTATTAGGTTTTGACCTTTCAAACAGGTTACACAATTACTTCCTGTTGTGCTTAAATCTGTACTGAGATTCTCCTCCTCACTTGTTCCTCCCTCCTGGCTGTATTGTCAATGCGCTAACGGACATTCATAGTATGCCACTATCCCTTTAATGTATGTCTCCAATTGTCTGCTATGTATTGTCTTTTAAAGTCTTTAATTTGTTTAGGTTCAGCATTTTGTCCCTAATGTCCCTTGTTTCTCCTTTGATTTAATGTAGCCTCGCTGCTTATTTCTATCTTCTTTCTGCTTCTTTTCACTAGTGGGTAAAATGTACTTACAGTTCCTATGTAGTTTCCGACTTTCTTTCTTATGCAGGCGGCGTCTCTGCCGAATTTTTGAAGTAGTTCTTTAGCATCGCGAAGGTTGAGAGGCCTCGCTACGTCGGGCTTGCTTTTGGTTGTTGCTTCTCCCACCCTGCTGCTGCAGGCTTTGCTGGTCTTCGTGTTCGGTTTTCTGCTCATTTCTGGGAATGACATTCCTTTGTCTTTCATAGCCTGGGATGCCTCTTCTGGATTGTTGAATGTCCTTGGACCTTCAGGAAACATTATGACAAGACGCTGGGTATAACGTGGAGAATCTCAGTTACTGTGCCTTTAAGATTAAGTAGAAAGCGGTGCATACTGTTGTCTTTTCAGTTGCACAAGTTGAATAGTTGTCAAAATAAATCCTCTGACCCTTATATTTCAGCTCCATCATGCACCAGGCTTTGGTTAGTAATTTTTGCTTTGTTTGATAGCTCAGAGTTTGAAGGTTATTGCTCGGGGTCTTTGGTCTGTGTTCTGGGGTTTTGGTTACAGCTCAGTAAGCCTGTTCAATATTGAGCGGGAAGGCCGGGTCCAGCTACCAATGTCTCTCTCAGGAATGCTGTCATTTCTCTCCGTCTTCTTCCACTGGTATTCCTGTTATCCTTAGATTACATCTTCTTGATCTATTTTCTAGATCATCACATTTCGTTTCTACCTGTTGATTACTTTCCATGATTTGGCACTATCTGCGCTCGAGTCGGTCTGTTAGGTATCCATACTAGTTTGCTGGGCTTCCAGGTCTGTCACTCTTTGCCCCATCTGAGTAATTTCAGTTTTAAGTTGTTCCTTAAAGTCTTTGACTTCTTTCCTGAAGTCTAATGATTCAGAAGGATATCTGCATTGCTCAGTTGGAGTGATGCTGATAGCTGGGCCGCCATGCTTGCAGTGGAGGCGAACTCGCTGTGGTCTGTTGTAGCATCTGTCTGCATCAACAGTCTTCTCTGTTTTTGTTTTTCCTCCTAACTCCTATTAACTTTCTGCACTCCTGGCTCTTGTTTTCTATACGCTTTTAAGGTTTAATGCTGTTTGTAGGAGTTGCTTTTTCCGTTGGCTAAGCTCTCACTTCAAGGCTGCATCCTAGGCAGTGACATCACCAGAAGTCCTGTACAAGATTTTTAATATAGATGTGTGTCAAAAATGGTTGCTTTCACTAGCAATAGTTTAAAATATCTTCTGCTGAGGATATTTTAATTTATGAATCCTGACTAGTTTAATAAAATGTCTGCAATACTACATTTACTGTTTCGGAAACACTTTTTCTTGCCTTTATCTTCTCTCATGTCTACAGTAATTCACTTGTTTCAGGACAGGCTGAGTCCTTCTTTCTCAGTAACAAAGTATTTATTTATTTTATTCTATTTAAGTCTTTGATTACCAGGTAGGTGCACTTGTCCGACGGACCGTTTTCGAAGCACCGACCAGGGCCATAAAGATGGCATAGTTAAGCAACAATTTAAATCACAAAGCACAGGGATGTTACAGGTTAAACAGAGGTCAAGAACATTTTTACATACAGGGAATAATAAATACAGGAACATGTGGTAGAAACCACGGTACAATAGGTGAGACAATAAGAGGGTACAAACAAACTTTACTGTTCCCCTGATTCACCCCACGTTTGAAAGTCACATCTAGACAGAGAGAGAGAGAGAGGAGAACAGGAGCAAGAATCGAGCTATAATGCAGACACCTGACTGCTCACCCACTGCCGGAATAAAGACCCCAGAATTCAAACCTCTGTCATGTGCTCCAGTTCCCAGTCCATCCTACATCCACTACAACACTGACCATTTCTTTTAACAGTGCTATTGGTTTTCCTTCTTATCCAGCTATTATCCTCCCTGCTATTTGTAATCTTATAATTTATACCCCTCCAGTTACGTATCCATTCCCAATTATTTCTAACCCCTCAACAGCAGTTGGAAAATTCTCACATAAGCGATTCTCTACCCATCTACTTACTGCTGAGAGTGTCTGCAAGGTGATCCTCCTCTTGTGCTAACTCTTCCACATCACCTCACAAAGAGAACATCTTCACCCTCTCAATAAGCAATAACAACTGTTCCTTTGGGATGTTGTAGCCTGTACAGTGAAAAGAACCAAGGTAATACAGATGTAATTTATAATCAGAGCTAGACAAGTAAAGAATAAGGCATGACAGAGCTGGGATTATGCTATGGTAATGTACTGTGTGACACTTGGACAGCTGGTTCTAGATCACTGTATCATTTTTGTAATATAAAAATGTGCTATGGACTGTCTCTTGAGAAATGCTGAAACAGCATGTGAGTATCACACACACACACTCACAGGTTTTAGATACAAGGTGTCACCTGAAGGACAAAGCAAGTACAGACCAGGTGTAATTGGGGATCTCCTGCTTGTCTAGATTTATGGTAGCTTACCAGATGATGGGCTAGAATCAAACGTTTATGACGTTCAGAGGAAACACAGTGAAATTCATTGTGATACAAAAGCATGTTGCACCTCTGTGAGATCTGACAGAGAGACATAAGTCCCTTTGATATCCTGGAAGGGGCAGCTGATCATAAGATCAAAGAGAGTCATTTGAAGAAAATGAGCTATGTTGGGTTACAGAATTTAATACTTGGATAAGACATCCTGTTTTTGTATAGATATATATATTTTTAATATATTCTGACAGGCGGAGCCTGGTGACCTCACGCAAAGGGTTGGCCAAGACAGTCTTTTAAACAATATTTTGTTTTCATTCAGATACTTCTATCTAGACTCTGATAAAAGAAACATATTTGGGCACTTTAAGCAGGTATTGTTAGAGAGAGACAAAATCTAACTACTGTAGTAGGAATTGCACTAACCTTGTTCTTTTAAAAGATTGTATGGTTCTTGTGATATTGGTTCTGTATTTTATGTTTTACATATTTTTCATCTATTTTAGTAAAAATATTTTGAGAGCCTACTTGGTCTGTCTTTGATTTATTTTCTTTAACAAGTGGAGTATATATGGTTAAAGCAGACACTGTGCATAACTTGAATGGTGATACCAAACTGGAAAAAGGTAAGGGTTTAATCTGAGGTCTTTAATTAGGATTTTTAAGGGTTCATTTCTGTCACACCTGGTTAGGTGCCCATAGACAAAGATATCTGGCCCCAAAGACAGAATTATCTGAGCCTGTGCATTGGAGTACGCTAACAAGAGTTCACAGTTTGAATCCCTCCAGACTTGAGACCAAGGTTGATTTGAACCCACAAAACAGAAAGGTGGGTTACCCTGTTTCTGTTAACTGTTCACAAGACTGCACTCAGAGGTTGACACGTTGGGAGTAGAAGGCTGACCTGCTGAGTGCATTTGTGACAGATTAAGTGGCAGCAGTGTGGATAAAACTTTGGTATTACAAGCTTTTATTGTTCAGTGTCAGCTTGAGACCATCAGCTCACTTGCAAAGAAAGAAAAAGCAGAGTTTTATTTTAAAAGGAGACAGAACTATATCATTGGCGTACAGTCAAGTTCCTACCCATTTATTTTTTCCTAAAGTCAAGTTAGAGTAGCAATAGTTAGGAAAGATGAGCACAGCTTCTGCTTGAGCACACTGTAGACTACTTAAGGCAGTTGTGCAGAGACAGAGGAGTCCGTTTGAGGTGAAAGCCAGCAAGCAGAACCTCATAGATGCCCTGATGGTAGCAGATACCCAGAGCAACGAGTCACAGACTGTGACTGAAAAGGACCAAACCTCGAGTGTGGCAGGGCTAGTGGCCAGTGCAGTGTCCAGATCCGATGAGGAGGGCAACTGGGCCAGTGCCAGTGAAGGGCCACAACAGCAGGAAAGGTCACCAGTATCCTGGATCCAGAAGTATTCAGGCTGCAAACTGAGTTGTGCAGGATGGAGCTGGAGTTCAGGAGAAAGAGACAAGAAAGACTAGAGGTAGAGCAGGAACAACAGGAGGCAGACTGTGAGGGAGCATGAGTGCCAGCGAGCTGCAGAGGAGAGAAGGAGTAAGAATGCCGAGACACAGACCATGAGGAGCAGGGCGCCAGAGGCAACACGAACTGGAGAAGCTCGACCCCAACCAGTGGCACCAGAGCAGGTAAGTGGCTTGGGTTTAACTGGGACTACAGGACTGGGTTATAAATTGAATTCAAATTAACAGCCCAATTTAAAGAGGAGGGAGGATATGGATGCCTTTTAAATTCTTTTGAAAAAGTTGTATTCAGGCTAAAATTCCTGGAGAGTCCTGGAGCTTCCAGCTATCCCGCTACTTACTAGGAAAGCTCGGGATGCATTGGGTCAAATGGACAATGAGGACAGTGATGATTACAGCAAACTTAAAACTGCACTGTTAAAGAAATTTGAAATAACTGCTGAATCATACAGAGCTAAATTCGTAAGCTCAGGAGAAGCCCTGACATAAACTATGAGGAGCTAGCCATGAAACAACATCAGTTTTAAAACACTGGAAAGAATTGAGGCAAACTCTGTTGATAAAATTAAAAATGTGATTCTGTTACAACAGTTTTTCTGGGCGTGCCCAGCAGAGCTGAAAACCTGGCTGGAGGACCGAGATCCCAAAACAGTGCAAGAGGCTGCTGAACTCTTGGACCACTATGCCAAGAGCAGACCTGCTCTGAGGGTGAAAAGGGCAGGCGTGGCAGTGCAGAAAGGAAAGCACGCCTTCAGGGCAGCTAAAACCCTCACTGCCTCCACTGAAACCAGTTAGCCCCAGGTTTGAGAGAAAAGATTTCTCTGAGAGAAAAAATTAATGTTGGTTGTGTAAAGAAACTAGGCATATTGCCAGACAGTGTCCCAAAAGCGACAATAATACACAACCGGGTGCAAGAAAAGAAGTGGGTTTTTGTGTCCCTGGAAGCATGCCAGTGAACATGAGGAACACATGCACCCAGTCATGGTGAATGATGTACAGACACAGGAGTTAAGGGACACAGGGGCATCCCTGACCTTGGTAAGGGGATCTGGTACAGCATGGTCAGTTATACCCAATAAATATGTCACTGTACAGGACTTTGTGGGTGGGGAGAAAACATTGCTCCTCTCTAGTGTTCTCTTAGACTGGGGTGAAACAGGGGAACTGTGCAAAGGTGGCTGTAGCCAAAACATTAGCAGTGGATGTGATCCTGGGCAACAGTCTCAAACAGGGATGGTATGTGCAGTTACCCATAGCCAAGCGACAAGGGAAAATTGAGTTCCCTGAGACCCCACAGAAACCATTGTGGAAACCACTAGAGGCTGGTTTCCTAGCCTGTCTCTCGAGATGGGGAGACTAATGAAAAGGGAGAAATTTCCCCAGTAGCAAGTAACCACACAGCTACAGAGGGTTACTCTGAAGAGGAGGGGTGACCCATTGTCAGAGGGTTGGGAATGACAGTGATCCTGAGGTTCCTGATGCTAGTGCTAGGGACCCTAGTTTAGCGACTGAAGGGGACCCGTCCCATGCCTGGGAATGTGTGAGGGGTTCGCAGCTCCTCAGAGAAGTGACCCTAGATTAAAGAAGCTGAGGGCTTGGGCAGACTTGGATGACACACAGGAGTTGAGCGGCAGACATAAGGTTTATTGGGAGATGGACTTATGTATACTTATGCTGTGCAAACAGAGGGAGGATGCTAGGCAGGCAGCTTGTTGTTCCCAAAGGGTATCGTGAGCAGTTCTTGGGATTGCACATGAAATTCCCTTGTCTGGTCATCTGGGGTGTGCGCACTTATACAGCGGTTGGCCCAAAATTTCTCATAGCTAACTTCACCCAGCAGGTGAAGGAGTTATGAGTCTTGTCACCAGTGCCAAGAAATAGGAAGGGCAAGAGAAAACCAAGCCACTGATTCCTATGCATAGTAGAGGAGCCATTCCAGAGGGTGGGAATAGATATTGTGGGGCCTTTAAATACCCCAGCTCCTCAGGGAAGAGATTCATCCTGACTGTGGTGGATTATGCCACATGGTAATCAGAGGCAGTCACCCTATCCTCACTGAGGACAGACAAAGTGGCAGATGCCTTACTTGGAATTTTCTCCCATGTTGGGTTTCTGCAGGAGATTATCACTGATCGGGGTCCTTCATGTCGGACCTGATGAAATGTTTATGGGAGAAGTGTGGGGTGGTGCAGAGATGCGACACCATATCACCCACAAGCCAATGGGCTTGTGGAAAGATTCAATGGTACCCTAAAGTCAATGCTCCGGGCATTTGCAGAACAGCATGGGAGGGACTGGGAGAAATCCTTCCCACCTGTTGATTGCATACAGGGAGGTGCCCCAAGACTCGACAGGATTTTCCCCCTTGAACTCTTACATGGACGCCAGCACGTGGGCCCCTAGAATTGATCCAGGAGGACTGGGAAGGCAACCGCTCCCAGGGAACTCCCATTGTGGATTACATCCTTAGGTTTAGGAAAGGCTGAAGGAACTTATGGGGACAGCCCAGAGCAACCTAGCAGCTGCCCAACAGAAAAAAAAAGTGTGAAGTACGACTGCAGAGCCAGAGCTCGCTCATACATGGTGGGTCAGGAAGTCATGGTTCTTATTCTGGTCCGGAAAGATAAGCTGCAGGCTGAGTGGGCAGGACCGTACAAAGTGGTTAGGAAGGTAAATGACATGAACTACATTGTGGAGTTACCCGACCGAAGACAGACAGAAAGGATGTGCCATGTCAACATGATGGAGCCATATGCAAATAGGGCTGACATGCTGTTGCAGTGTGTAGTCCTGGGGAGGGACGGATGAAGGAGACCCACTTCTGGACTTGCTGGAAGAAAGTAAGTGGGAGTCCTCTGTGGAGGCAGTAAAATGTCTCCCCAGCTGGCCCCAGACCAGATCCAGAAAGTAAGGGAGGTTTAGGAGACTTTGCCCCATTATTTAGCGCCAAGCCTAGACTAACCCCGTTAGTGAAGCATGATGTGGAGACAGGGACACAGATGCCCACATGGCGGACAGCATATCGGGTGTCAGAGGCTGTCCAAAAGGACATTAGAGGAAGCGGAGGAGATGCTGGATTTAGGGTACTCCAGAGATCCCACAGCCCTGGGCCTCACCCGTAGTCCTTGTGCCTAAGCCAGATGGCTCTACTCATTTCTGTGTGGACTATTGTGGACTGAATGCAGTCGCAGTCAGATGCCCACCCGATAACCGGACGGACAAATTCCTGGACAAGCGGGAGACGACCTACCTTCACGATGATTGACCTGACCAAGGGGTATTGGCAGGTAGAGCTGACAGAGCTAGAGGAGAGGTTGGCCTTCATCACTCCGATAGGCTTATTTGAGTTTAAAGTAATGCCTTCGGAATGAAGAACGCCGGCCACTTTCAAAGGTTGGTGATCCAGGTGTTAAATGGTACTGAGGAGTACGCCGTTGGGTACCTGGATGACACTGCCATCTTTAGTACCAGCTGGAGGAGACACCTATCCACCTTAGAAGTGCTGGGCAGGATACAGAGGGCGGGCTCACTGTCAAAGCCGGGAGGTGCCAGGTGGCCACGGAGAAGTGGCATACCTCGGGCATGTGGTAGGCTGAGACAGCTCCGTCCTAACCAAATAAAGATAGAGGTAATCCAGGCGTGGCCCAGACCAGAAATGCAGAAGCAGGTCAGGAGTTTTCTAGGGACAGCAGGGTACTATAGGAAATTTGTACCCAATTACAGTGCCCTGGCTGCTCCCTATCTGACCTGACAAAGAAAAGGATGCCCATGAAAATTACCTGGGGCCCAGCCTGTGAGGAAGCCTTTTCCAAACTAAAGGAGGCACTGTGCAGTGCTCCCGTTTTGTCAAGTCCTGACTATAGCAAAACCTTTATAGTTCAGACTGCGCCTCAGGCAGTATTGTGGCAATACTGAGTCAGACATCCACAGCCATGGGACAGATCACCCAGTAGTGTACCGAGTAAAAAGTTGCTTCCCAGGGAGTAGGCATACTCACGGTGGAAAAGGAGTGTCTTGCCATAGTGTGGGCCCAAAGAAACTAGAGCCATACTTGTATAGGCAGCATTTGTGGTGCAGACTGACCACAACCCCTGGTTTGGCTGGACGCAGATGGGAAAGAACAACAGTAGATTGCTAAGATGGAGTCTTGCTTTGCAAGGGTATGATATGACAATTCTACATGGGGCTGGAGCCAAAAATCAGAACTCAGATGGGTTGTCTCGTGTCCATGAGGAGTGAACTGATTTGGGAAGCTCATCCCATGCAGGGATAGAGCCCCAAATTCCGTCTAGGTGGGAGGTATTGTGACACTTGGACAGCTGGTTCTGATCACTGTATCATTTTTGTAACATAAAAATGTGTTATGGACTGTCTCTCTTGAGAAATGCTGAAACAGCATGTGAGTTTGACACACACACACACTCTCTCTCAGATTTTAGATACAGGGTGTTACCTGAAGGCCAGAAGCTAATTATAGACCAGGCCTTAATTGGGGATCTCCTGTTTGTCTAGATTTATGGTAGCTTACCAGATGCTGGGCTAGAATCATAAACGTTTATGATGTTCAGAGGAAACAGTGAAATTCACATGATGATACAAAAGCATGTTGCACCTCTGTGAGATCTGTCAGAGAGACACAAGTCCCTTTGATGTCCTGGAAAGGGAAGCTGATCATAAGATCAAAGAGAGTCATTTGAGGAACATGACTTATGCTGAGGTTACATAATTTAATACTTGGATAAGACATCCTGTTTTGTATAGATATATATTTTTATATATTCTTACAGGGAGGAGCTTGGTGACCTCACGCATAAGGGTTAGCCAAGACAGTCTTTTAAACAGTATTCTGTTTTCATTCAGACACTTCTATCTAGACTCTGACAAAGAAACATCTTTGAGCACTTTAAGCAGGTATTTAGAGAGAGACAAAATCTAAGTACTGTAGTAAGAATTGCACTAACCTTGTTCTTTTAAAGATTGTATGGTCCTTGTGATATTGGTTCTGTATTTTATGTTTTATATATTTTTATCTATTTTAGTAAACTCTATTTTTAGAGCCTACTTGGTCTGTCTTTGATTTATTTTCTTTAACAAGTGGAGTATATATGGTTAAAGCAGACACTGTGCATAAGCTTGAATGGTGATACCAAACTGGAAAAAGGTAAAGAGTTTAATCTAAGGTCTCTTATTAGAGTTTTAAGGGTTCATTTTTGTACACCTGGTTGGTGCCTGTAGGCAAAGATATCTGCCCCCAAGACAGAATTATCTGAGCATGTGCATTGGGTACGCTAACAAGAGGTTCATAGTTTGAATACCTCCAAGATTTGAGACCAAAGGTTGATTTGAGTCCACAAAACAGACAGGAGGGTTACCCAGTTTCTGTTAACTGTTCACAAGACTACGCTCGGAGGTTGGCACTTTGGGAGTAGAGGCTGACCTGCTGAGTGCATTTGTGACATACTGTACCAAGGTAAGACAGGCGCCATTCATAATCAGAGCTAGACAAGTAAGGAATAAGGCATGACAGAGGTGGGATTATGCTATGGTAATGTACTGTACCAAGGTAAAACAGATGTCATTTATAATCAAACTAGACAAGTAAGAATAAGGCATGACAGAGGTGGGATTATGCTATGGTAATATACTGTACTAAGGAATACAGCCATTATTTATAATCAAAGCTAGACAAGTAAGGAATGAGGCCCACGACAGAGGTGCGATTATACCATGGTAATGTACTGTACCAAGGTAACACAGACATAATTTATAATCAGAGTTAAACAAGTAAGGAATGAGGCATGACAGAGGTGGGATTATGCATGGTAATGTACTGTACCAAGGTAATACAGGCGTCATTTATAATCTGAGCTAGACAAGTAAGGAGTAAGGCATGACACAGATCGATTATGCTATGGTAATGTACTGTACCAAGGTAATACAGCCATCATTTATAATCAGAGCTAGACAAGTAAGGGATAAGGCATGACAGAGGTGGGATTATGCTATGGTAGTGTACTGTACCAAGATAATACAGACATCATTCATAATCAGAGCTAGACAAGTAATGAAGATGGGATTATGCTATGGTCATGTACTGTACCACGGTAACACTGACATCATTTATAATCAGAGCTAGACAAGGAAGGAATGAGGCATGACAGAGGTGGGATTATGCCATGGTAATGTACTGTACCAAGGTAACATTATTTATAAGCTAAGTTAGACAAGTATGGATAAGGTATGGCAGAGGTGGCATTATGCTATGGTAATGTACTGTACCAAGGAACACAGACATCATTTATAATCAGAGCTAGACAAGTAAGGAATGAGGCATGACAGAGATGGGATTATGGTATGTTAATATACCAAGCAGCGGGTTCAAGTCCTGATCATGAAGGGCTTCAACAACCACCCTGAGGTACATTAGCTAAAATAATTCCCCTGAAGGAAAGGTGTGTCTCTCAGCTATCTCTGTGAGTTCATGTGTCTTTCTGGGAGAACAGGAATGGAGAGCAATTTACATTACTGACTAGCTCTGAAGTCTCTGGTTTCTCAAACTGCACTTAAAGGGAAGTCTCCCATAGTTTCACACCAATATTTTCCTAACTCCTTATGTGTAACTGTTGTGTGCCTCCTCCAGTTGCCAGCAGTCCTATTGCTGTCCAAATCTAAATTATAAATAAAATATATAGCCTCCCGGTTAGCAATGTGTTTGTCCTCCATTTTACCATCAATGCTGCTGGAGGCTGATGTCATCAGAGCAACACATAATGGTGCTGCACTAAATGCAGTTTCACCAGTAAACCAAACCCACAGTGTTTAGTCCCCACTTGAGTAATGGAGGAGCTCTTTAAGTGTTGTGCACATCCTGAAGTGCAGGTCTAATAGGGACTAGGACCATGCGACTGTGATGCAGCACTGATTTGACATGTATATACAGTATTCATATAAGGAAGTGCCTGCATGTGTTGTGTTACTGTTTCTGTTAGCAAAATCAGTTTACCCAATAAATGACTTTGGGCACAACAAGAGTTTTAAGTGGCATTATACAGCTGTTGTATTATGTTCTGTGTGTGTTAGCATTCTCTGTTTTGATTGACACCAGCAGTGAGAAACAATCTTGCAAATATGCCCCTTTCCCTTTGCAACTAGGCAGTCAGTGATTGGATGGCTGCTGTAAGGCAATAAAGAGATCAGCTATAACAAGGAATAGGTTACCAGGACAGAATCAGCTGCAGCATATGGAAGAAAGGGTAATCTAGTGGTTAAAGCACAGGCACAAGAACTGGGAGACTCTGGTTTAAATCCTACTAAAGTCTCTTACTCTCTAACCCTTAACAATTTTCCCCAACCTCCTTGGGAACTGTGATGGTCACTCAGGTCCATGACTTTAAAAGTGCCCCATTCCCATTATAAATCATTAGCAGTGATGTGGAGCTACAGTACAGCACTTCACTTTGAAGGTACTGAGGACAAGCTGTGGCAGATCCCCCCACACACACACTTTGTAATACTAGCATTTGAAGTAGGATGTCCCTCACAAATCAGATGCTATACTTCAGCTGTTGTAGGTAAAGAAACTAATCAGTCTCAGTGTTTGTAGTGCTCTGTATCTGCTTAGCTCATTCCTCCAATGTCATATGCATTCTGTGTCTTGGTATTTCCAGTCAGAAATTCAGATTTAAGGAGCATTTGAAATGTAAAACAGTACACTTTATAACCTAAGTGATCTAGCGCCCACTTTCAGGCTGCTGAAAGGGGGTGTATCATTTGTGCAAAAGAGGAATTCAGTCTTGTGTGATCCTTGGGAAACTACCCAGGCCTACCTTGAAATGACTCTTCTCAAGGGTGTTCACCTGGTTCAATATGGATTGACTGCTTGATTGTCTGATTGACTGACTGATTCGGTCTACTGCTGTCACAACATGTTGCAACTGTCTCACAGAGAGAAATGAGCAGTACAAAGGAACAGCTTTGTTTCCTGTGAATGTAATACTATTAGATGTATTATTTGAGCTACACGTACAGTATTAAGGCTACAAGTAATACTCCTTCTGTGGGTTGCATAACAGAACTGTCTTAAGCCATTGCAAACTTAAACTAAATCAGGATAGACAGCATTGATACCCTTATGTTTTTTCTGCACTGTTGCTGCAGTGACATCAGGTAATGGGGGGCTGTATTACAAGTGACTCATTTGCATCTAGGTGGAGGCTTGCTTGACACTTTACTACCTTGTCTCAGAGCCTCAGACTGTAGCTATATGTTGCAACTGAAGAAATAACTGATCTCTTATTGACATATGTACAGTACTTGATGTAATGTATAATAAATACATCAGACATCTCAAATCATAAACATACAGGAGTCCTCTCCTTTAAGGCTAAGGCAGAGGCGGTCTGGTAGCAAGCAGTTGCACTCGTGTTAGGAGTGACAGCATCTTCTAACTTTGGTCAGTTTCCAGGTGCTGGAAGCAATCAGGTTTGCTGGTGAGTAGTTGTGGTCATATTGCTGGCGAGCAATCACCACCATATTGGTAACTGAGTATTTAAATCATGCTGGAGAGTGGTGGTGAACATTTGGTGACAACCGTATCTTTCATGTACTGTTGGGGGCTTCTGGTGGAGGACTTGTTCAGGGATGTTTTGGACAACATGCTGCCTAACATGCTTGTCCAGTGTGTGCAACCATTGGCTGGTGGGATGGTCATCACAGGAGGTGGTTGGTTTGGCTGCATTTGTAGATGAGCATTAGTACCGTACCTAAAAGCATAAGGAGACAGTTTAATTAGGAATATAGTGATATTCTGACCTTGAAAGGTTGTGTTCTCAGTTAATGTACACAAATGTTATGCAGCAAGGATATGTTCTATTTTAATGTAGTGCCATGTTATGGGGTTCTGACCACGAGGACCCAGAATAAATAAAGAAGGAGGACCGACTTTCTGGGAAGAGAGTTCCAGCGGAATGACCAGTGGACCCTGCATTGTGGTCTGGGTTTGCAGGCGATTATACACGTTTCAGCTTGTCCAGCTGACCAGCCGAATATCCTTGTTGTTCTGAAGGTTTTTGTTTTTTTGATTGGATATGGTTTTATTTGGGCTCCTGATGGAATAATTTGACTTTCTCCAGTTGGCCAGTTGGACCCTGCAATTGTGTTTGGCCTGTCTGTTGGAATCTGCCCTGCTCAGGTAGACTGGGCTTGGTCTGGTCGGGGGAGCCAGCCGTTGGGTGTCTTGCGGTTTGTCAAGGCCCTTTGCTGGGCCAGCTGGTGGGTTGGCCCAAACAAGGTGCCATGGTTGTGAGGCAGATGCCTCCAGTGGCGAACCTCGCAGGCAGGGTTCTCAGGACTTGGATATAGTTTGTGCTGGATCTGGACACCTGCAGGAGGTTTTACTTTTGACACGGATCAACTGAAGAACTTATGGTCAGACCTTGAACCTTTTTTCTGTTAATTTTTATTTGGCAGTGAGAGTGTCGTGGTTTTTATCAGTACCCTAGGTACTGAGAGGGCCTAGGGGTCTGAACTCTTATCAGATTTTACCTATTGACTCCTGTATCCAGTGAGAGGGATTACTCGAGTTTTGTTTTTATTTCTCATATTTGATGGTTTTAGTTAGTTCAACAGTTTGCTTATGTTACTCATTTGCAGTTTCACATGGCCATCCTCTGTTGACTGGGACACAAATTTTTCTCCTGGTTCTGCATCGTTCACTCAGACTGACTTTTCCATTTGAGACTCTGTGTTCTGGACTGGAACCAGTAGTTTAAGAAGTGGATTTTATTTGATCTGATTTGTTTATTGATTATTGTCAGGGGATGGGTATTTATTATTGTTATAGTTTACTTGGTGTGGGTATTTTGTTTTATTTACTTCCCCATGAGAGATTGGGACAGTTTTATATAAGGGGTTTAATTTAATTGTTGGTATTAGACTGTTTAATCTGTATTATTTGTGTTATAGCTCCCACAAGTGAGAGTTGTGGGTGAGGTTTGTTTTATGCTTTTGGGTGTGTGTAGATAGACTGTGTTTTAAGAATGTGTAGGAAGGTCAAGGATGGTCAGGCAGTATTCCCCCACCAGGGTCAGGAGCTGCACCCTGTGATTGCTACTTTTACAAACAGAGACATACAAACATTGTCAATCCCTCAGGATTGCTGTCAGGCATAGAGGCGGGGTTGGGCCTGGTGGGGAAATGGAAAGGGGGTGTATTGGGGTGGTGGGGACCAGGTAATGTCCTGGGGTGAAATAGTGTTAGGACAGGGGTAATCCTGTCTAGTTCTCATACCAAGGGCCCAGAAACTGATGCTGGACAGAGTTGAGGTCTTCCCAGCATCTCATCCAGCTCAGGCGGTGTTATGTAATGCTAGGTCCATCAAAAACAAAACAAGACAACCATTATAGCTGATCTTGTTGAAAGCGGTGGACCTGGCATGCATCACTGAGACCTGACTGGATGAAAATGCAGGCCCAATATTGGCCTCTGCAGTTCCAGCTGGGTTCTCGGTGATTCACTGCCTGAGGTTGGATCGTAGGGGTGGGGGAGTAGCCATCTTTTTAAGACCGAACTGGGCCTTGTAGATGTTCCAGTGGGAACCAACAGATCCTTATGGTGTGTCATGGGTGAGGGTGTAGGCTGTAGGACACTCCTCATCTACCATCCACTAGGTGCTTGGGGTTTATTCCTGCAGGAGATTGCGGACTTTGTCGTCGACATGGTGCTGGAGTCCCCCAGATAAATAATTCTGGGGACTTCAATGCCTGGGTCAATGAGGAACACTCACAGTTTGGTCAAAATCTCCTTCAGCTAATGACAATGCTGGGCCTTACACAGGTAGTTACCTCCTCTACCCATACAGGAGGTCACTCATTGGATCTGCTGTTCCTCCTGGGGATGGAGATCACTGATTTGGGGTGGAACCAGTCATTTGGTCTGACCATCACATCACAGATTTCAGTTTTGGGGCCCCAAATGGACCTACCTCTTTGGAATAGCCTATGAGGAATTACCCCAGATGGTCTATCGGTGGTGCTGGACCTATCGGGATTGCTGGGTGAAACACAAGTCCAGGGGACCTCGTACTAACCTATAATAAGGCAGTGGGAGATGCCTTGGACTTGATTGCTCCAATTGGTGTTCGACTACTCACTCTTCACCCAAGGTCCCCTTGGTATGATGGGCCCTTGAAGGAGCTCAGGTGGATTGGTTGAAGGCTGGAGAGAGTATGGCAGAAGTCCGGCCTGGATGCTGACAGGCTTAGATTGATGAACATTACAAGGGCTATCAACGGAAATCACCAGTAAGAAGGCAGAGTTCCTGTCCAGGAAGATTTCTGCTGTGAAGAACCAGCTGGCTCAACTCTTTGTACTGTTGACAGATTGTGCAATCCAGTCTGTCTCTAGTCAGGAAGAGCTTTTTCACAATTAAGTGGGAGAGCTAGCTCAGTTTTTCACAGATAAGGTTGCCAGCATCAGGTCTGGAATCGGCCGGCTCTCTTTATGAGGGTTTGTGGAGGTCAATGGGAGGTGGTGGCGCTCAGCCTGTCTAGACAGATTTCACCCGACCGAATTCATGGACATTGTGAAGATTGTCCACACTGTGCACCAACTTGTTATAGTTTGGATCGGACCCTACCTCCCTTTTGGTGGGATGAATAGATGTTATCTGCCCGATCCTAGCTGAAATTATATGGAGATCCTTGGAGAGAGATCTTTCTAGATCCCTTAAAGGAGGCAGTCACTCCGCCACTCCTTAAAAACCCTCTTTGGATCCCGTCAATCGCTAACTACAGACTTGTCTCTAGCCTTCCCTTTATGGGAAAGGTTATTGAGAAGGTGGTTACATTGCAATTGGGCAATCATTAGAAACTCACAATGTCTATGAAGCTCTCCAGTCTGGTTTCAGGAAGAGCATAGCATGGAGACTGCCCTTGTTTGGGTATTAAATGACCTCCTAATGAGAGAGATCGAAAAGCTCATACCATCTTGGTCCTTCTCGATCTCTCAGCAGCCTTTGACACTGTGGACCATGAAGTGCTTTTGGAAACTCTGCGGTTCCTTTGTGGACTGTCGGGTACAGTCCTCAAATGGTTTGATCTTACCTTGTAGGGAGGTCTCAAAGGGTGGTCACTGGAATTTACTCCTCTGACATCCTCCCCTGTCCTTCAGGGTGCTGCAGGGCTCCATATAGGCACCTCGTTGTTGCAGTGTATATGCCTTTAGGAGACATCATCAGGTGATACGACTTGAGTTTTCACTGTTATGCAGATGATACTCAGCTGTATCGTCCTTTGTGCCGGAAAGGTTGATGTGATCTCCATGCTAAATAGCTACCTCTCTGAGATCAAAGACTGGATGAGCCTGAGTTGGTTGAGATTGAATCTGAGAAGACTGAGATATTGGTTGTGGATCTGGGCCACCCGGTGGCAGATTTTGGTGCTGGGCACCGTCGGACCTTTGGCTTGATGGTGTCCAGCTCATTACCTCAGATTGGGTGTGTAACCTGGGCGTTGTTTTGATGATGACTTGACCTTGAAGCCTCAGGTGTCAGCTGTGATCAAATCCTCATTTTACCATCTGAGGAATATTGCGGGTGAAATACCTGATTCCCCAGGCGACCTTTCAACATTGGTCCATGCCTTCATTACTACCAGTCTTGACTACTGCAATGCCCTCTACCTAGAGCTGTCTGGGGTTGATATCTGCAGCAGCGAGATGCAGAATGCTGTGGCCAGACTGCCGACTGGTACCTCAGGTCAGTCACATTGCATCTGTCCTGTGAGAACTGCACTGGCTGCCAGTTCAGTGGTGGATCATCTATAAAGTAGGCTTGCTTACCTTCAAAGCCCTACATGAACAGGGACCTGACTACCTTAAAGATCTCCTGACTCCTACTACCCCAATCGCCCTCTCATCCACCGCATGAGGATTGCTAGAGTTTCCCAGGGTTTGTCTTAAAACATCTGCAGCCATGCCTGTGGAATTCTCTACCTTGTCAGTTAAGAGGATGCCTGACTATCACAATTTAAATCTATGATGAAAGCATATTTATTCTCTTTGGCCTTCCGGATTAACTGAATTAATTTTAAAAAGTTATTATATTCTCTGTTTTTATATTGTATTTTATCATTTGTACAGCGCCTTGGTTTTGAAAGGCACTATAATAATAAAGATTGATTGATTGACATTTTGACCCTGAAAGGTTGTGTTCTCAGTTAATGTACCCCAATGATGTTATGCAGCAGGGATATGTTCTATTTTAATGCAGTGCCATGTTATGGGGTCCTGACTAAAGGGGTCCCAGAATAAAGCAGTGCCCATGTTATACAAAAACCCTCTCAAGCATATCTGCTTGTTGCTACTCATTATTGAAAACCAAGGGATGACCACAACAGGATTCTATCACAAGTTATGGGTAAAGATTGTAATTCTCTGAGGAAAATTATAAATTTCCCAACTTATTTATTCCTCAACCCATGATCTCACCATCCATCTGTATTCCTGTACACATGTTCTCTCCATACTTATGTATTCCTACATCCCTTGTTCTCTCAATACTTACATATTCCTGCACATAGGTTCTCTCCATATTAAGATATTGCTACACCCTGTTCTTGCTGTACTACATATTCTTGCACCCACTGTTCTCCCCATACTCGGCACCGTTATCACCAAAGTTACATATTCATTCACCAACTGTTCTCTCCAGACATACATACGTATTCATGCAACCAATGTACTCTCCATACTTACATATTCCTGCCCTTTTCTCTCCATATTACATCATGTTCTCTACATACATACTTATTCCAGCACCCTGTTCTACTCTTACTTATACTCTTGCATTCTTATTCCCAATGTACTTATTTATTCCTGCATGACATGTTCTCTCCATACCTACATATAACTGCATGACCTGTTCTCTCCTTACTTATGGTTTCCTGGACCTCCTGTGTTGCCATAGTTACATGATCTTGCCTCCCTCTTCTCTCCATACTTGCATATTCCTACACACCTGTTCTCTCTGTACTTACATATTCCTGCACTAGCTGTTCTCTCCATAGCTACATATTCCTGCAGCAAATGCTGTCTCAATACATACATAAATCTGTACCCCGTTCTACACATTTACATTTCCTGCACTCCTGCCCTCAACACATTTACATATTCATGCACCTCATGTTCTCTCCATACTTACATAGTCCTACACACCTGTTTTTCCATACTTGCATACTGCTGCATCCCCTTTCTCTCCATACTTATACATTCTTCCACCATGTTCTATCCATGCCACATAGTCCTGAACACTGTGTTCTCTCCATACTTATTCCTGCACTCCATGTTCTCCCCATACTAACATATTCCTGCATGCCGCTCTCTCATACTTACATATTCCTGCACCCTGCTCTATCCATACTTACATATTCCTGCACACCTGTTCTTTCCAAACTTAAGTATTGCCCCCCTTCTCTCCATACTTACATATTCCTGCAGCGTGTTCTCTCCATACTTACATATTACTGCACCCATGTTCTCTCCCCTACCTACATATTCCTGCACTCCATGTTCTCTTTTACATATTCCTGATACCCATTTTCTCCATATTTACATATTCCTGCACTCCTATTCAATGCATACTTATTTGTTCCTAAGCCTGTTCTCTCCATACGTACATATTCCTGTCTCTCTGTTCTCTCCATGTTTACTAATCCTGCACCCCACTCTCTCCATATTTACATATTCCTGCACCCCTGTTCTCTCAATACCTTCATATTCCTGCAACCCATGTTCTCTCTCGTACTAGAGCTGTGCAAACATAGAAACACAGATTTGATGGCAGATAAGGACCCCTTGGCCCACCCAGTCTGCCCATTTCCTTACCTAATGGATAAGCTGCAGATCCTAGTTAACCAACATCCTACTTCCTCCTACCCCACCTCCTAGAATTGCCTTATGTCTGTCCCATCCATTATTGAATTGCCCACTGTTTTGATCCACAACCTCCTCAGGAAGGCTGTTCCATCATACACAACTCTCGGCATGAAAAATACTTCCTCACATTACCTCTGAGCTGTCCCCTCTATCTTCAAATTGTGCCCCCTTGTTCTTGCACACCTCTTTTTCTGAAGATGCTACCCTCTTGGGCTAGCTGATTCCTTCAGGTACTTGAGCATTTCTATAATGTCCCCTCTCCCTCCATTCCTTGAGGCTATACATATTAAGCTCCTTAAGTCTCTCTCCATATGTCTTCTGGTGCAGACCCTGCACCATTTGAGTGCCCTCCTCTGGACTGCCTCCATCCTGTCTATGTCCTTGTGGAGACTGTGCCTCCAGAACTGCACACAGTACTCCAGATGGGGTCTGCCAGCTGTCTGTACAGAGGGATAACAACTTCCTGTTTTCTACTGCTGATGCCTCTCCCTATACCCCAGTATCTCCCCAGCCCTCCTTACTGCCCTCCCTCATTGCTTGCCCACCTTTAGGTCATCTGAAATGACTACCCCAGGTCCCATTCAGTTTTGTTTTGTTAGCATCTCACCCCCCTGTGTATCTCTTCTCCTGGGTTTTTGTTTCCTAGGTGCATTACTTTGCCTTCTTAACACTGAATCCAAGCTGCCACTGTGACTGTTCCTCCAATCTTGCCAAGTCCCTTCTCATCCTTTCCACCCCACCTTGTGTACTGACCCTGCTGCAGATCTTTGTGTCATCTGTAAACAACCATACGTTTCCTTCAGACCTCTACAGTGTCCTTATCAAGACACTGAAGAGGACCCTAGTACTGAACACTGTGGTACCCCACTAGTAACCCCGTTTCTTCAGAGTGGACTCAGTTTACTATTAACCTCTGTGGCCTGTTCTCCAGCTGATTTTTACCCAGGCTACCATCTTGGGACCCACTCCAAGACTGGCCAACTTCTATATTAATCTTTTGTGTGACACTGTGTCAAATGCCCTGCTAATGTCCAGGTAGCCGCCATGTCCACAGCCCCTCCCTGATCCACTACCTTGGTCAGCCTAATCAAAGAAATCTATTAGATTCATCTGAAATTACCTTCCGCTGTGAATCCATGCTGCCTTGGGTCCATGCCCTCTGACCTCTAGGTACTCAACAATTCTTTCCTTCAGAAGTGATTCCATCATTTTCCCTATCACTGAGGTCAAACTAACAGGTCTGTAGTTTTCTGCCTCTGTCCTGCTCCCACTTTTGTGAAGAGGAATCACATCCGCCCTCCTCCAGTCCTCGGGTATCACCCCATCCTCACATGATTTGCTAAAGAGGGTAGTCAGTGGTGTCACTAGTTTTACCCTTAGTTCTTTTAGAATTCTGGGATAGATCCCATCAGGCCCCATAGCTTTGTCCACCTTCAATTTATTAGTTCTTTCAGAACCCTTTCTTCTGTTAATGGACTAGTATGACCCCGTCTTCAGAGTGTTTCTCTTGTTTGGTTTGGTACCTCCTCCTCCTCTTCCTTTGTGAATACTGAGCAGAAATATTCATTCAGTATATACCTGCTTTTCACTGTCACCCTCTACCCACATTCCCTCCCTTTATTAAGCTTCAGTATCCCTCCTTTGGTCTTTCTTTGCTCTCTAATGTACCTATAAAATGTCTTATCCCCTTCTTAACAGAGTTGGCTATCCTTTCCTTGGTTTGGGCCTTTGCTATTTTCTGCCTTCCATCCTCTTTCTGCTTTAACTGATAAAGTTCTCTGTCCTGCTCCTTCCGTTTCCTTATATTTCCAGAATGCTATCCTTTTCTCCTTAACCTTCCTGCCACCTCTTTTGAGAACCATATTGTTTTTCCCTTCGTTGTGTTTTGTTGATTTGCTTTACACAAGGCTTGTTGCCTCTGGCTTGCTGTTTTGATTACTCCCCATTGTTCCTCCACCCTCCTTCTTGCCTGTTTGCTAGTGTTTTCTGAGGCACTCTCTCATTTTCCCAAGTCAGCCCTCCTGGGTCCAACACTCTTGCTTTTGTGGCTTGACTGTATGGCTGTGTTTATAGTGAACCACAATGTTTGGTGGTCGCTTGTCCTAGATAGCTACCCACTTCTAAATTTGAGATTCTTTCTTGGTCCCCATTTTAGAGTACCAGATCTAGATTGCTCCCTCCTCAGTGGGTCCCAATACTAGCTGTCTAAGGCATGCCCTTGTAGGGCATCAAGAATGACCCTGCTCTTGAATGTGCCTGCAGCAAAGGTGCTCCAGTTAACATCTGGCATATTCAGGTCCCCATCAACAATATCTCCCTTTTTCTGCCATTCTAAGGATGCCTCCTATCATTTCCTAGTCCATTACCTCCTCCTGAGATGGAGGTCTGTATACAACCCCATGCAGACTGTGGTGCCATTTCCTGTCTCCAGGGTACCCAGAGTGCCTCATCTGCTCCTGTTTACTCTCTAGTTCTGTTGCTTTGATCCTTCCTTTACATGAGAGTTACTCCTCTTCCTCTTCCTCTTTTACCCTCCCTGTCCCTCCTGTACATTGTGTATCCTGGTATGTTGACATCCCAGTCATGGTTCTCTGTATACCATGTTTCTGTGATTGCCACAATATCTAGGCAACCCTCTTCCATCAAGGCCACTAGTTCGGGAGCTTGTTACATAAGTGTTAAATTAGTAAGAAAATTGTAGCTTCTTTTAGTTAGCTGCTTTCTGCTCTACAAACAAAGCTAGCAACAGGAGAGGGTCAGTAGGGAGTCATTGGGCAGCCAGGAGTGCAGAAGGCTTGGGAGGTCTTTGTGCCTCAAAAGGAGCACCTCCAGGGTGCTGGCTTCAGCTTTCTTCAGGTGGAAGCTACCTCTAACTGAAAGTTGGAAAGGAGAAATACTTAACTTAGAAAATCTGTAGGAAAGACAGTCTTGCTCACAGCAGAGGAGGAGTACCTTATTTTATATTTTACAATTGTTATTCTCCTTCAGTGAAGGGCTTGCAATACTGCTTTGGATATTAGTAGTTTAAACACACAGAGATTGAAATACTGTTTACTGTTTCTTTCATTGTGCACAGCTAACTTGATTGGGATTCTTGTTTGGTGACTTTTGTATTACACTATTTGCGATACTATGAGTTATTCACTGGGCTAAGATTTGACATAAATCCTGTAGTGAGTGCAGATTAGAGGGTTGTGTATTTGACCCAGACATTGTCTCAGGGTAGAAACTGTTTTTTTTTTCTGTGTGCCTTCAAAGCCAGACCAGGCTGTGTCAGAGGTGCTTACATCACAGCTCATCAGCCAATAATTTTGGAAGAGTCTTACAGACCTGATCAGATTGCTATAAGCAAGTGGTTTGTAGCAGATTCATCAGAAAAGCTAATATTCTTCAGTTGGAAGCTACCTCTAACTGAAAGTTGGAAAGGTGAAATACTGAACTTAGAATCAGCAGGAATGACAGTCTTGCTCACAGCAGAGGAGGTGTACCTTACTTTACATTTAAATCTATTGTTCTTTTCAGTGAAGGGCTTGCAATACTGCTTTGGAGAGTGGTAGTTTAAATACAGAGAGATTGAAATACTGTTTACTGTTTCTTTCATTGTGCACAGCTTTTTTGGGGATCGATTGCTTTCAAGCACAGCACAAATCAACAGGCTGTATTGGGGCTAGCAAGGTTTACCTGTGATGTGGACTCAGCTGCTTGATTTTTCTAGGTTTGTTTAGCAGGGTATTTTCTCTGTTAAATTGTTGTGCAGGTTATCTTGCTGACAGGAAGGTCAACACTCATCCCAGTGGTGGGTCAGAGCTTTTAGTGGATTGTTTCAAGAGGGCACAGTTTGGGCCCAGATCCCTCTTCCCTCACCCCACCCACCCCGGTACCATATCCTTTATACGGGGTTCTGACAACATTTCCTCAGGAGGGCAAGGTGCATACCACTGTTATATATTTTCCAGCACACTGTATTGACAATATAAGTGTGCACATTATATATAACAATACAATAACAGAAAAAACAAACTTATACAAGATACACAGGAAGGTAGTCAGACATGTAGAGAGTAGTGCAATCCACTTGCTGTGGGGCAGCAGTCTCCCGGAGTCTATTTGCAGACAACTCTGCTCTGAGGGAGAGACTGACCATTTTCAGGCCACACTGGACAGTAGTAGGGAACCCCCACCCAGGCGCACCAGGTGTACCACCACTGCCTCAGAGATTGCAAGAAAGTGCAGTGGTTGGACCACAGTGGGCTCAGGAAGGGTGAGGTGGTGGAACAGAGGCACACCCAGTCAGTTGTGCCACTCACAATCATACACCATTCTGGTGGAGCATAGGCCCCCTATGGATGCACCCACAGAGGAGACTAAGGAGGCTGCAGACAACTGTGCAGCAAGGGAGGCCCACAGGAAGGAGGCGAGGACACCACGGGAAAGGAAACAGCCCCTGGTGGGGCACTCCAATTATTAGGATAGAACTGGGGGAGCAGGAAAACTGAAGTAAGGTGCCTGCCTGGTGCCATGGCTTGGAGGGACAGGAGCGATCATCAGGATCATGAGAACAGCTGCATGGGAGATGGAGCTGGACATCATTGTCCACCTAGGGATGAATGACTTGGCTCAACATGAGATTAGAGCAGTGCAGGAGGAGTTTATGGAGTTGGGGAGGGGCCTAAAGCAAGTAGCACACATAGTATCCTTCTCAGAGGTACTGCCTGCCTATGGCATGCATGAGGCGGGGTACTCCACAGAATGTGATTCAATGAATGGTTGAAAAAATGGTGCGGAGCACAGGGTTTAGCTTCATTGGGGACTGGGGTTCCACCTGGAGGAATACTAGCCTATACTGGCAGGATGGACTGCATCTGTCCAGGAAGGGAACAAGTCTTCTGGGCAATTGGTTTAAATGCTTAATTGACAAGCTTTTAAACTAGTCAATGGGAAGGCACTGATAAGCAGCAGGGAATTCCCAGCCCCTCACACAACAGGGTAATAAATGAGGTAAAGACCAAGGTAGAAAGGTCAGAGGGAGCAGGACTGGGGTAAATGGAGAAAGCAAAGTCCATGAAGACAGGGATGGTGCTACAAGAGGTAAAGCCATCAAACAATAGAGAGTAATGAGTACCAATGCCTGTAGTCTGGGTAACAAGCTTCCTGAACTAGTGACCTTGGTGGAAGAGGAACATCTGGATATTGTGGTAGTCACAGAAGCGTGGTACACACAGAACCATGACTGGGATGTAAACATACCAGGATACACTCTCTATAGGAGGGCAGGAAGGTAAAATGGAGGAGGAGTAGCTCTTATATAAGAGAAGGAATCAAAGCAACAGAATAAAAGGGTAAGCAGGGAGGAGGAAAGCACTGTGGGTTAATTTGGAGACAGGCAATGGCACCACAATCCATAAAGGGTTGTATACAGACCCCATCTCAAGCGAGAGGACATGGACCAGAAATGATAGAAGGTATCTTTAGAGTAGTAGAAAAGGGAGATATTGTTGATGGGGATCTGAATATGCCAGATGTTAACAGGAGTGCATTTGCAGCAGCCACTTCCAAAGTGGGGTCATTCTAGATGCCCTCACGGGGGCCATCCTTAGACAACTAGTATTGGAACCCATTCGAGAGGGAGCAATCTTAGAGCTGGTACTCTCAAATTGAGATGGAAAGAGGATCAGATTCAATGCTAAGAAGTGCAAGGTAATGCACCTGGAAACAAAAACCCTGGGGAAGAGTACACAATGGGGTGAGATACTAACAACAACAAAAATGGAAAGAGACCTGGGGTAGTCATATCAGATGACCTAAAGGTGGGAAAACAATGTGAGAGGGCAGCAAGGAGGGCTGGGGAATACTGGGATGCATAGGAGAGGCATCACCAGTAGAAAACAGGAAGTTATCATCCCTCTGTACAGACAGCTGGTCAGACCCCATCTGGAGTACTCAGTGCAGTTCTGGAGACCCAATCTCCACAAAGACATAGACAGGATGGAAGCTGTCCAGAGGAGGCAACTCAAAATCGTGCAGGGTCTGCAACGGAAGACAATGGAGAGAGAGACTTAAGGAGCTTAATATGTATAGCCTCGAGGAAAGGAGGAAGAGGGAGGGACATGATAGAAACTTTCAAGTACCTCAAGGGAATCAACAAAGTCCAAGATGGTAGCATTTTTCAAAAAAGAGGTGCAAGAACAAGAGGGCACAATTTGAAGATGGGGGCGGCTCAGAGGTAATTGAAGGAAGTATTTTTTACAGAGAGGGTTGTGGATGCATGGAGCGGCCTTCCAGAGGAGGTTGTGGAGTCAAAAACAGTGGTGGAATTCAAGCATGCATGGGACAGTCATAAGGCAATTCTAGGAGGTGGGGTAGGAAGAAGTAGGCTGCTGGTTAACTAGGATCTGCAGCTTATCCATTAGGTAGGGAAATGGGGAGACTGGGTGGGCCAAGCGGTCCTTATCTGCCATCAAATTCTATGTTTCTATGTTTCTATGATCACAGATTTAGAAGTGGGTAGCCATCTGGGAACTAGCGACCATCAAACAGTATGGTTCACAATAAACACAGCAGTAGAGTCAAGTCATACAAAGGCAAAGGTACTGGACTTTAGGAAGGCTGACATTGTTAAAATGGGCGAGTGCCTAAGGAATGCACTAGCAAATGGGCAGGAAGGAGGGGTGGAAGAACAATGGGGAATAATCAAAACTGCCATCACAGAGGCAACAAGCCTTTGTATGAAGCAAATAAACAAAACAATGGAGGAAACCACTATGGTTCTCAAAGGAGGTGGCTGGGAAGGTTAGGGAGAAAAAGAAAGCATTCAGGAAGTACAAGGAATCACAGAAGTAGCAGGACAGAGAACTGCATCAGTTAAAGCAAAAAGAAGCAGGGAGGCAGTCAGAACAGCAAAGGCCCAAACTGAGGAAAAGATAGCCAACTTAGTTAAGAAGGGGAAAACCTTTACAAGTACATCAGAGAGAGAGAGAGAGAAGAAAACCAAGGAGGGATAGTGAGGCTTAATAAAGGGAGGGTGGCTAGAGGTGACTGTGAAAAGGCAGAGATATTAAACAAATATTTTTGCTCAGTATTCACAAATGAAGAGGGAAGTACCTAAACCAAAGAATAGAAACACTCTGGATATGGGGGTTGATACCAACCCATTCACAGAAGAAAGAGTTCTAAAATAACTCTTAAAACTGAAGGTGGACAAAACAATTGGGCCTGATGAGATTCATCCCAGAATTCTAAAAGAACTAAGGGTAGAACTAGTGACACCACTGACTACCCTCTTTAACAAATCATGGGAGGCTGGAGTGGTACCTGAAGACTGGAGGAGGTAGATGTTATTCCACTTCACAAAAGTGGGAGCAGGGCAGAAACAGAAAACTACAAACCTGTTAGTTTAACCTCAGTGATAGGCAAAATGATGGAATCACTTCTGAAGAAAAGTACTGTTGAGTAGCTAGAGGCCAGAGGGGCACAGGACCCAAGGCAGCATGGATTCACAGTGGGAAGCTCATGTCAGATGAATCCAACAGATTTCTTTGACTGGATGACCAAAGTAGCAGATCAGGGAGGGCTGTGGACATGGCCTATCTAGACTTTAGCAAGGTATTTGACACAGTCCCACACAAAGATTAATATACAAGTTAGCCAGCCTTGGAGTGGGTCCCAAGATGGTAGCCTGGGTAAAGAATGGCTGAGAACAGGACATAAGGTAATAGTAAGCAGGAGTCCACTCTGAAGAAAGGTGGTTTCTAGTGGGGTACTGCAGGGTTCAGTACTAGGACCAGTTCTCTTCATTGTCTTGATGTGACATTGCAGAGGGACTGCCTCTTGCAGATGACACAAAGATCTGCTACAGGGTTGATACACAAGGTGGGGTGGAAAGGATGAGAAGGGACTTGGCAAGGTTGGAAGAATAGTCAAATGTATGGCAGCTTAGATTCAATGCTAAGAAGTGCAAGTAATGCACCTGGGAAAACAAAACCCAGGTGAAGAGTACACAATGGGGGTGAGATACTAACAACAACAACAAAATGGAAAGGGACCTGGGGGTAGTCATATCAGATGACCTAAAGGTGGGCAAGCAATGTGAGAGGGCAGTAAGGAGGGCTGGGGAGATACTGGGATGCATAGGGAAAGGCATCACCAGTAGAAAACAGGAAGTTGTTATCCTCTGTACAGACAGCTGGTGAGACCCCATCTGGAGTATTGTGTGCAGTTCTGGAGACCTAATCTCGGCAAAGACATTGACAGGATGGAGCCAGTCCAGAGAAGGACAACTAAAATGGTGCAGGGTCTGCACCAGAAGACATAAGAAAAGAGACTTAAGGAGCTTAATATGTATACCCTAGAGGAAAGAAGGAGAGGGGGACATAGAAAGAAACTTTGAAGTACCTCAAGGGAATCAACAAAGTCCAAGAGGGTAGCATCTTTCAGAAAAGAGTGCGTAAGAACAAGGGGCACAATCTGAAGATAGAGGGGGCGGCTCAGAGGTAATGTGAGGAGGTATTTTTCATGGAGAGGGTTGTAGATGCATGGAACAGCCTTCCTGAGTAGGTTGTGGAGTTATAAACAGTGGTGGAATTCAAGAATGCATGGGACAGTCATAAGGCAATTCTAGGGGTGGGGGTAGGATGAAGTAGGCTGTGGGTTAACTAGGATCTGCAGCTTGTCCATTAGGTAGGGAAATGGGCAGACTGGGTGGGCCAAGTGGTCCTTATCTGCTGTCAAATTCTATGTTTCTATTTCTTTCCTGTTGAAGTCACCTCTCTGACCCTGTTAACTGCCACAAGCCTGCTGGTCTGAGGGTTTATGAAAGGGCCGGCATCTAGCATGCTTCTGGTCCCCTCTGTACATTTGTCGGATGGACCAGATTGATTTGCCCAACTCCTGAAGATGGAGAGATAAGCGCTTCCATCTCCTGCCCAAAAGGACGGAACCCTGGAATGGGAGGTCCCAGATTCGGACTGCAGATCCTGGTGAAAACCTGAGACTCTCAACCAGGCATGGCACTGGAGAAGACACCTGAAGCTGTCATTCTGGCGCCATATCTGCAGTATCGTCACGAGGCAGAAGGACACGCCCGATTTTAATATATCCAGAAGCTCCGTTTTCTGTGTGGAGTCTGGCAAGGCATTGGCTAGCTCCTGTCCCCTTTCCCTGAGCGCATTCTGGTACTGGACCATATGCATGAGGAAGTTCAGGGATCTGATGGAGCAGGTGGAGGCAGAATATACTTTCTTGCACACCTGGTCCAAATAAGGATTCGGGTCGGGAGGCTGGGAGCTGAGGTATTTGGGCTGCTTGGACTTATCATGTTATCATGGGCAGCCGTGATGACCGTGGAGTCCACCTGATGGTGTTCTGCCAGGAAAGACTCATCCCTCAGGGCCCTGTACAGCCTGTCTGACATTTTGGGAATGACCTGGACTGATGCTGGATGCTTCAGGTTATCCTGGTTAGGTCTTGGAAGGTGTCCACCAAGGGAGACACCACCAGAGGCTTGGGCTCCTTTTGCCTCAGGTAACACGCAGTCACTGGTGTTTCAGATCCAGGGCCTCTGTCTCCCATTCGTTAGAGGACAGGATATGCCTCATGACATCCATAAAAGTTGGACTGTCAGGAGGTGAGCGCGGAATTGGTCCTTCTCCCAGGGGAACCCCTAGCTCTGAAAGGGATGAAGATGAAGAGGACAACATGCTACTAGGCACTTAAAGGTCTGAGCTGCATCTAGGACTCCCCGCTTGGACGTCGGTGGCTATCCGACTGATGTCTGCTATGGGACAGCGTGATGGGGCGAAGACCAATGCCTGTCTGGGAACTGGCGTCGGAATGGAGCGAGCCCGCCTGGCAGGAAGATCTGTGGCAGCAGCGGGATCTGCTCTTGGGCAGAGACTGGGACATTCAACGGCTGTCCGCTTTAGAAGGGTGCTGACAGCAGTCCTCAGATCAGGACCGGGAGCGAGCTTTTGAAGGAGGGTGAAGAAGCGGACACTTGGGAGTTTTCTTCGGCGAAGGAGCAGAGAAGCCCTCGGGCTCACAGTTGTCTGGTTGATCGGCAACCAGTGTCGGGTCTGGCTGCGGTGGAGTGTCATTCTTTTCACCAGGCTCCACCAGAAGTAGAAGAGCTCCTGCAGCTCCTCCTTTTTGATGTAGCTGCTGCCATCCCTAACAAGGGAAGCAGTTAAGCCAGAGGCTCTAGCAAGACATGGATGGGGAGTCCCCAGAGGAGCCCTGTGGGTCAGGAAGACCTGGGGGTCAGCAGTGGAACTTTCATGGGTGCCCCTCCACGGGAGTGTCTTCCAACATAAGAACCTCTACACGTGTCGGTACCTTGGCCAGCATTGCTATAAGAGGAGGTGGCGCGAGGTATCTGGTAGCGGTGGCTTGCCTGAAGCTGGGGCCTTCTTCAACAGGGCTGAGGCTTGTGCCGAAGAGGCCTGCGGTCACCCGCAGCGGTGCCACCTTGGTTTGGGTTTCTGACCTGAAGATCTACTTGAGCGGTGCCAGGTTTTGGTAGGAGGGCTCGGTTTCTTGGGGTCCTCCTTGGAGGACACTTCTGGTGATCCCCAAACCAGAGGAGGAGGAAGAAGAGGCTTTCTTGGGGAGAGTGGGGGGGACCGATGATGGGTCCGGCTATGATCCTTGTCCCGAGACCTCTTACGGGCCTTGTCCCGTGGTTTTCCTTATCCCTCGAGGTGTGCAGGATATCCATCTGCTGTTCTAAGAGGTGGGCTTTAAGGGCCTTCAGTCGTCTAATGGGTGTCCTGCTGGTGAAGCCTCTACAAACTTGTATGCAGCGTTGTGGTGGTCTGGGCCCAGGCAGAAGATGCACTTGGGTGGCCATCCTAGGGGATCTGAGAGCCACAATCACACTTGTTGCTCTTTGGCCCAGAGGAGGAGACCGACGATGGAGAAGACATATGCTGGGTGCAAACTTAAAATGAGAGAAGGGTGAAAAAAAGGTAGAATTTGAAGAAAAACTTCTATTTTCACTGGAACTGCTAGAAGCAGGCACCAAAACTTTCCCAACATGAGTGGGTTGTGGTGGGAAAAGAACTGGGGTGGAGCTGTGGTCTGCCCCCTTGTACCGTGACCGACAGAGCAGACATCTGTGGCAGTCCCACCGGTACTGCTAGCTAAGATTTTTCTGGTGGATCCTAAGACCCGCGGCATTGGTCCTAATGGTTATACTGTAGCTTGCTGCAAGAGCTCCCAATCAAAGTAAGATTGTTGCTTATCAACAGGTCCCTCACGGAAGGGTTGTCCCTCACAAATGGCAGGTGGCTGTGGTGGTCCCCATACACAAAAGTGGAGCAAAGGCCAACATCAAGAACTAAAGGCCCATATCAATCCTCTGTCCCTTAGCTAAGATTGAGGAGAGACTGATCTTCAACCAGCTGCAGGGCTACCTCAAACTACATCATCTTATTTCTGACCAACAACATGGTTTCAGAAAGTGTTATGGGACAGACATGGCACTTATCAGTCTCACAGAGATACAGTGGGTGCAATGGACACAGGGATATCGACAGGTGCCATTTTCATAGATCTAACCAAGGCCTTTGACTTGGTCAACCACGATTACTCCTTGGCAAACTGGAGCTGTCAGGTCTGGATAAACACTCCGTGTCCTGGTTTTCAGCTACCTAGTTGGTAGATCACAGAAAGTTAAATGGAAAGGGCACTCTCCAGCTACCTTGGGGTTACGGATGGAGCCCCTAGGGCTCCATCCTTGGTCCCTATTTTACTCACTGTTTGTCAATGACATCAGCGACCACTGTGGTGATCTGAAAGTGCTCTCCTATGCAGATGACACTGTAATCGACTGCAGTGATGTGGATCCCTGCTCAATTAAGATAAAACTTGCTCCTAGCCTGAATGCACTTGAAACTTAGTTTGCTGACAACATGCTGGTCCTAAACAGCAAAAAAAAACGAAGTGGTCTTATTTGGTCCAAGGCGGTTGGGAGTAGACAGAAAAATCTATTGCCGCTTTACGACAACAGGGACTCAGATCGATGTAGTGGACAAGGTACAGTACTCGGTATATACATGGACCAAGACCTGACTTTTAAGCTGCACCTCAATCACATCACCAAGATTGTACATCAGAAACTGGACCTACTTTATAGACTGGGAAACTCACTGACTGCTGACTCAAAGAGAAACATTGCCAATAGTACCCTCCTCCCTTCCTGGTTTATGGAGCCCCCATACTACAATTCCTCAGGGAGGCTGAAGCACTCAAACTGAATGTCCTATACAACAAAATCAGTTGATCTGTGATCAAGCTCACCTCCCAGGAGGCATCACTGTGAGGTACTCTCTGATCTGAACTGGCCTAAGCTGGAATACAGGCTCACTCAACCTCCTATGCCTCACTTCCAAACTCACCAAAATCTATTCCCTCCCATCTACATGGTCTACTGGGTTTGGGCGTGCCCTCCATTCATCAGACACCAGCCTGCTGGAGATCTCTAGGGTAAGGACTAACCTAGGAAAAGGTCTTTTGCTTACTCTGCCCCCACCACTGGAACTCCTTCCAGAAAATGTAACCAAAATCACTTCCCTAGAAGGGTTTAAGGCTGGTCTAAGGTCTATTCCATGAAACACTGTCTTTGCAGCTGCTACCATTAAACTCTTAGCCCTGATGGAGACTGGGGCCCAGATATTCAAAAGTTGCGCCATGCGCAATAGGTTGCACCAGCGCAAGTCCCAAAATGCGCCATTCTACGATATTCAGTGGGAGGCAGTTGCGCCCGCAAATCACGCTTGAGCAACACTATGTCTTCATCTGGCACCAGTCGGCACTGTGCCACAGATTCGAGTGGGGACATCCCCACTGGCCACCTAGTGGGTGAGTATGCAAACCACACGGACAAACATAGGGCTTGGGAGGGGCATAGTCAGAGGTAACATGGGTAGTGGCCGACATGGCCCAGGGCAGGGTGATGCTGATCACCAAACTAACCTCCACCTCTACACACAGGTGACAGTGGATACCCACTCCATCCCTGGCTGCTCACCACAATGGCGGCAATGCTACAATGACACACGCCACCATACATAATGTCATCGGCGGTTGTTCGGGATGCTGAAAGCACGTTCCGTTGCCTGGACACCTCGGCGGTGCCCTACAGTAAAGCTCCTCAAAGGCCTGCGGGCTATTTCTGGCCTGTTGCATCCTGCACAACATGGCCAATGAATGTGGATAGCCATACAGGTCGAAGGGGAGACAGCGATGGGGCGCCGGTGACAATGGTGATGGGCAGCCCCCTTCAGCGATGGGACCCCTGACTGCTCCGGCTGGCACAGCTGCACGGACACCATCATGGAGGAGCACTTCAACCAATCCAGGTAAGTCATGGGGCCATGTGCAACCACCAGTGGCTAAGGCACAACCCACAAACACGCGGACACACCAGGGGTGCATGCCATCAAGGAAGTGGCGGGCATGGAACCACATACACCACCAGGATGGGTGAGTCTAACATGCACGCGGACAGACACACACACACACAAAACACACCAGACATGCACAAAGGGTAGGAGGCACACTGACCCAGAATGCCACCTAGCCACACACAGGTCCACAGACCACCACGCCCACTGCCTGTCATTGTGCATGTGTCAGATGCTGGGCACCATTGCACATTGGTATACGGCGCAATGCAGACATCATCATGCACCGCAACTGCGGGACAGCAGCCGGAAGGTGTGCCAGATGGACTGTGTGTATGCGTGCAGGGCGGAGATACCCACCCGTGCATTGCCCGCTGAATGACACAATGCACATAGGGCAGCATCAGACAGTAACCACGTTGGGAGACAGGTCAGTCATGCGCCACAGTGCCCGGCCGCCATGGATGTGGGCGGCCCTGCCAGTTTCTGCAAGCAGTAACAGGCTGACCACTGGCCTCATGGGGTGGCACTGATGGTCTCCCAGGGGTTCCACTGCGTGAGCGTGACCGTGCTTGCGCGGGGTCTGCAACACCAAACATGCCTGGAGCCACGGCGTGCTGGGATGCCCACAGCTGAACCGGTGTCAACAAGGAGGGTGTCGCGCGATGCCGGAATGGGGGTGGACAGTGCACTGCGCGGTGTCGGCACTGTATGGGCAATAACTGTGTGCCCCCTGTGGCCATGGCAGCTGTGATTGTATGTGTTAGCCTGTCAATGGCAGCGGTCACATCCTCCCACATCGGTCCATCCCTACCAGGAGCAGGCGTTTTTCTGCTGCGACGCCTCTGCCCGCTCCAGGCCGCACTCAGTGCATCCACCACCGTCACAAGCCGCATCTGCTGATTGACTGATGCTTGCAGTATGGTGTGTGCTCATCTAAGAGGTCATCTGCCTGATCGGCATTCTGTCCCTCAGGGTGTGCATGGCCCTGATGCTCAGCACCCCTTGAGGGTGGGCGCTGCACACCAGGACCAGGCCTGGGCATGTCCACAGGTGGTACGCAGCGCAGCCCCTGACACTGTACCCCCAAGCCCAATGGCCGATTGCTGATGCTGCCCCTCCGGCTGCCACTCCCTAGGGCTCACTGGTGCCGCCCGCGGTGGCGCAACAGTCCCACTGTCCTGTGCGCACTAGTGCTGCCCCACCAGTGCTGACAGGCACAGGCTGGGACTGTGATGACACGCAGCCTCCACGGCGGCACCACCCACAGCCATGGCGCGATGTTACCTGCTGTGTGGCCATCCCGTGGCACCACGTGTCACCCACCAGGGCGTTAGCGACATCATCATCGGTAGACGGACCCGGCACCAGCCCAAGTCACAGCATGCTGGCATCCATGGACGCTGGCACGCTGGGGACACGGGCAGGGCCTCCTCTACACCTTTCCAACATCATCAGTCTGGACATCCAGGCGGGCCACTGTCGCACTGAGCCACGTATTCCTGTGGGTGGATGGGCCCTCTCCATCTCCATCTGACTGGCCTCAGTGGAAGGCCCACCACCGCTGACCCATGCAGACACTCAAGAGCTGTAAGGAAAACAAAGTCACGTTACTGCATGTGACCCCTCCCTGTCTCTCCCCAATAGACAGACCATGACCTACCATGCAGTGACGGGCTACCACCCATCTGGAATCCACCACCCGAACACCCTCAGTGGCACAATGCTGCATGCTGCCAGCAACCCTCTCCTCCTGTGGGGTCAGGCGTAGCACCTCCGGCTGTCCCCACCTGTCATGAATCGTACTGCCCTGATGGCAGCCACCTTCTCCTTAATCCTCCTCCTGTCTGTGCCCATCTTCTTCTTGCACTCCTGCGGAGCACTGGTGGCTGCCATGCAGGTTCACAGCATCGCCACTTCCTCCTATGCAGCAGCACAGGCCTGTGGTGCTCCCTGGCGTCCACTGAGAGCGACTCCTGGTCTAGGTAAGCTTGAACAGGGCATCTGTCTCGGCCTTGGTGAAATTAAGCCTCCTCCTCCTCCACCACTCTGTTCCTCTTCTCCCACAACTCGCTCGGTCATGATTCAGCCTGTGAGAAGGACAGTTGTTACCTGTGACTGTGCAGTCCCATGCATGTCCCAAAATCCACAGTCCACACTCCCAAACAACATGCAACTCACCAACAGACTGCAGTAACCGACTATGGCCGTGCAGCCCAATGTCACACTTTTATAGCGCAACTCATGCAAATGAAGCGGGCGCAACTTTAAGTGGATGCAAACTGCAGTGCTGCACCACTGAATGGCTGATTAGCCGATTTGTATATGACGGCTGAATATCATGCTTTTGCACTTTGCGCAATTGTGTTGAATGTGCTGAGCCAAGGGTGCAGTTCTGTGACATGTGCAGTACTCACCTAACTGCGCATGCCGGGTTGATGCGTGGCGCCTGCCATGCTGCTGACATGCTGTGCGCGGGAGGCAATGCAGAACCACGGCCACCACTGTGCCAGTGGCGCTACAGCGATGTTCACCTATATGGCACTGTGGCGCCGTAGGTGCACTGGGGCAACAGCGCGGTGAACCGCTACTGGAAGTGGCACTGAGCACCCAATCGAGCTACACTCATTGGGTTCCAATCGCGCTGTGGCTGTCCGTGTACCAGAGACCCTTGACCCTGTGCCCGACCTTTGCCCCCGATGTGCCATCGTCAGGGCATGGGTGCACCACTATCGCGCTGTTCGGTGACAGCGTGATGAGAGAATGGCAGCGCTATCGCGCAGCATCTGCACGTGGGCGGACCCACGCTGCAGAGCCCCATTTTGACCCTACCAAGCAAGAGAGATGGAGGCGGAGGACAGCTGCCCAGTGGAGCCAGATAGAAATGGCAAACTTGGTTTGCCATTGTGGATTCCTGTTGGCCCACTGTTTAGTAGAGCACCCTGGACAGGTCCGGAGTCAGGTATGGCAGGAGGTGGCCGGCCCTGGAGAGACCACAGGAATGGGGCAGATGGCGGGAGCAGTGCCGCCACAGATATAGAGGGACCTGAGGCAGAGGGACCCGGACTTGCTTGCCCGCCTGCGTGCATGTGTCAGGAGGGCACAGTGCCATGGCCAGGTAGGTGTAACATCCATACACTTTAACTTCCATATGGGTATCACAGTTGCATGTGTCCAGAACAAGGAGGGACCGTCCGTGTTGGCTGTGGTGGTGTTATCAAGGTGTGGGATGGGTGGGTCCTGCTGTGGGATTGCACACACATTGGGGCAGGGGACTTTGCTACAGGATTGTACTGATGTTCCTCTCTCCATTTTGCTAAGCCCAGAAGAGCGGCGGCTGGCAAGGAGAGAGGGTGCCAGCTGGAAGACTTTCACTCCAGGAGGGTGAAGTTCCACAGAGGCAGAGGGACCAGCGTGATGATGGTGAGTGCCTTATCCATGATTACTATTGCATGCTGTGTAACACGGCAGGCAGCGGGCATAGCCACCATCCATTGACACCACTGCCATGCATGCAACTTGTTACAGTCAGCACTGTCCAGTGGCACTGCATGTCTGGGAATGTGTCAATGGTGGTCCAGCGTGCACGGGTACATGGCTGTGCCACTGCCTTCGCACCACATAGCCATGTCACTAAACAGCCCACGTGGTGCTGTGCAGGACTTGGCCGGTGGGTATGTGCAGCGGTCCGCATGGCTGTGTGTGCCTGGGTGGGCAGGTCTTGTGGATCACGATCACTGTGGGTGGTCACACACCATCACAGAGGAATGTCCCACGGCCGTATGCCATGCACAGTGGGTGGGCTGTATGGGGCTGTGCATTCACACCCTATTGACTCTGCTCCCTTGTTCTAGGTGGGCCGGCAGCTGCAGGCAATCAGGAGTCTCTGCAGGAGATACTGAATGTTGCCAGGGCATCACTGGAAACCCTGCAAAGGATCAACAGGCTGGGGTCAGGGCGTGACAGCAGGAGGAGCAGCCAGAGCGGCAGCGGGGCTCTCGCTGAGCTTCACAATGCCCCGATTTCCCCTACCCCTGGACCCATCCTCACACCCCTCCCTCTACCATTTGTTCACCCTGCCCTTACCCACCCCACCTTGTTTGTGGCTCTCCCCAAATGTTTGTAAATATTTGTACATAGTTTTGTTTGATATTTTGAATACATTTCTTTTGATATGACTACTGTAGCGGTCTCTGATTTGCAGCAGGCTATAGGTGCTCAACTGCAGTGGTGTGCATGGTGTCACGGTGGTGCAGTCATGGGCATGTGTGTGTGGCTGTTTGGAAGTGACTATGGTGTGGGAGTAGCTATCAGTCACTGTCTGTGGTGTGTGTGTTGTTCTCTGTGCACTGGATGACTGTGTGCAGTGGTCCATGATGCATGCTCTGTGTCCATGGTGCACCTGTCAGCCCGACCATGGCCTGTGCAGCTGACACCCTTGCATGTCTGTGACCTGCATGGTCCGCTGGCAAGTCAGTGGTGGCTGTCCATGCAAGACAGCCACTGTACCACGTCACAATGCTGGGTTGCTCCTGTCACTGATGTGGTGCATGTCTGCCTCGGGTGACACTGTGACCTCCGCTGTTTTTGTCCCACCTCCATGCTGTGGCTTGTGTGTGTTGCAGGGATGTGCACCACTGTCCGTGACTTGTGCTCGGGCAAATGCTGGTGGCGTACAGCTCCACAGTGCCTGCGCGGTGTGGCTGGCACTCCTGTGCCACGGAGGAGTGCTGGCCATGTGTGCAGTTTCCATGGCCCCACGCTTGGGGCTTAGTTTGCCCTCTGCGTCCCTGTGTTGGTGTGCCCTTGGGTATGGGTGGGTGTTTGTCCATGCACTGTGTTGCATCTGGTGTGGTGCATGCTTCCATGCACCACTGTGGGTGTCTCGCGCTGGCTGTTGTGGCCAGTGCTGAGTCAGGTGTGTCCTTGGGAAGGTGCAGGGTGCTGTACCACTGGGGGTGGGGTCCAGGCATGCCCTGTCCGTGTGGTACCTCATGTGCCGACGCTGGTCAGTCTCTCAGCTGTACTGGGAGATGTGCGTGGTGGCACTGTGTATGCAGTCGCTTGCATCGCTGAGTGCTGCCACCCGCTGATGGGTGCTCATGGTGGGGCTGCCTTGCATGGTTCTGTGCTGCACAGGGTTGCATTGTCACAGTGGGGGTGGTGGCATGCATGGGGTATCCTGCACTGGTGGGCGCTGCTCCTGGGCAAGGTGTCTGGGGTCACGGTGCAGGGTGTGCTCTGCATTGGTGGGATGGTGTGGCATGGGGTGGTCGGCTCTCCTTGTGTGCCAGTCACAGCTTGCCAGGGGTGTGATGGGTCACCATAGCCCAGCTGTGGGTTGGTTGCTGGTCTCCATGGGCCAGTGGTTATTTCAGTCCTCCCCAGTTGTGCAGTGCATGGGGTGTGGGGGATGATGTCTGTTCTGCTGTGTTCCTCTGCCCATCTGTGGCATGGGTGGTGGGCCCTGGATCCCTGGTTGTGCTGTTACATTGCTCCTGCTGCTGGGGGTGTCCCTGGTTGCGCTATGGTGCATCTGGGCTGCTCAGCTGAACATCCTTGTTGCACTGGAGCATCAGATATGCTCAGCTTCCCTCCCTAGTTGCGCTATGGCGCGGGTGGTGTGATATTCAGTCGTCGGCTGTAGCCTGATCTTGCCAAGCGCAGTTTTGAATATCACGCCTCTTGCACATGAGTGCAATGGACTTGCACTTGCTCCTGCTGTTGCGGACTTTTGGGCGCAGTTTGAATATCTGGGCCTGGTATGATATATTATAGGCTTAACTAAGACTGGTCTGTTAGCATCGAATCTCATATTCTGCTGCTGCTTATGTGTATCTGCGAATGTAAACAATTTTCCTGTGCTTTAGCGTGCTTTTCTGTATGATGTCCTTGATATATTCTTTCTGTACTATGTAGTCCTGTAATGTTATGAATTTCCTGTTGGAACTGTCGCTATTAATTCTGGGTTGCCCCTGAACAAGGGACCGCTGGTAATGTCATAGATAAATAAATAAATAGTAATACACAACACAACACAACAACAGTAACCCTGTTAGCCAAAAGAAGCCTTATGTTGCTCCTTGCTCTGTCCTTTCAAGCAAACCCTAGAAGAAAAAGCTCAGGTGAAGCTAGGTGTTTTATGAATGCAAACCTAGGCATTTCCCCATCCTTGTAAAATTCACCCTCCAGAAATCTAGGAATGTTGTCCTTGTGTGGCTGGTTTCTACCCCCTCAGCTATTTTAAATCATAGTTCGATGGTCACTGCTTCAAGGTGTTCCCCACTTGACCTCTGTCACACTATCCCCATTTGTGAACACCAGGTCCAATAGTGCCCTCTCCTGTGTAGGTTCTATGATCAGCATAAGGAGTGCCCGCTGTACTGAGACTAAGATGTTTTGCTTCTAGCAGTTGCCATACAAAAGATTCCAGTATATATCTGGAAAATTCAAATCACAGACCAGCAACACCTCTCCCTTCTTTGCTATCATTTCGATTACTAGCATCATCTCATTGTCCACCTCCTCCTCCTGAGCTAGCAGTCTGTATATTACTCATGTCTAGATGGATGTCACTTTGCTCCCTTCAAGAGTAACCCGGCATCCTCCACACTTCTATTCTCCTTGAATTTCAATTGGCTATATTCTTTCCTTCCCATAAAGAGCCACTACTACCTCCTTCCTGCCTACCCTGTCCCTCCTGAATAGATTGTTTTATTTATCGAAATGTTTCACCAGGAAGGCACACTGTGCAACAAGTTGCTCGCCTCTTGGTGCAACCTGGGATTGTACTCGCGTATAGTCACCTATCAGTTCTGGTTTTCATTACACCAGGTCTGTGTTCAGATGATGCCACCTCCGGCTGACCCCCAACCCCTCTTATCTAATCAGTCTATCTGTTGATATTTTACCCATTTGATGAGTATAAGTTCAGATTTTACTGTTATTGCCTTTGTATATGCTTCAATGTTCTTCTCTTTTTTCTCTGTAAACCTTGTATTTTTGTAATGTTTGTTCAACACTGGCGTGGAACCTTTGAAAATGAGTCATTGAGTCAAAGGTATTAGCAGACTCGATAGACCGTAAGGCCTAATCTGCTGGCAAATAGTATGTTAGTATTAATCCCAAACTGAAATAAATAAATAAATGAATAAATAAAATGGCCACTGTGTCCAAGCCAGATTCTGCCATGGTAGCCTTGAGGTCACCTAACTTGTACTCAGACTACAGGCATTTGTACACTTGATTTCAGGATGTGTTGCCGTTCCCATGCTCTGTTCCCATATGCTCCTCTCTTTCCTGATCAGACCTACTTTGTCCTTATGATGACTTGACCCCTCTGAATGTCTTCCATCTTCTCATGTTCCTCTGTAGTTCTTGCGTTTCTGAGGGGTGGAATATTCTTATCTCCCCAGCTAGTTTAAATGCTTGCTGATGAAGCATTTAAACTTTTCATCGAGAACTATGGTCCACTCCTCAGATGGATGTAGGCCATCACCATTATACAGGTCCACATCCTCCTAAGTGGGGCCCCACTCCCCAATGAAGCCAACTCCCTCCTCTCCACACCATTCCTTCAATTACAAGGTGAACTTCTGGATGCAGAGTGACCTAATCTCCCCATGCCATGGACTGGCAGAACTGTCAGACAAAGTTTGCTACCCACTTTAGGACCTTCCCCAGTACCTTAAACTCCTCCTGTATTCTGTCTACCTCTACCTTCTCCCCAGCCAGGTCATTTGTCCCTCCCCCTTACTACCACCCTTGCAATCCTCTGGATTGACTTTCCAATCCTTAGTACTGTGCCTCCAGAAAAGTACTTGACCTCCCTCTCCGTTACTTGTCCCCAATTCCACTCCCTGGACAACGGAGTCCTCCACCAGGAGTAGCTTCCTCTTCTATTGGGGTCTTCTACACCATTCTCCTTGGGCTCCATTATGGAGGACCCACTCATCCTCCTTGGTCTCAACCGTGAGTACCCTTGTGGGGCTTTCCCACTCCTGCAAAACAGAGTAAGAGTTCTTAAGTTGGACTGCTTGGGGATGTGCTTCAGACCCATGTCCTACACTCTCCATGAGCCCACCGTGGTCCATAAGTCCCTCAGCGATGAGCTACAGGAAACAATCAGCTACTGCTGCTGTGGAAAAAGACACAGTGTATCTAGTAGCTGCTGTCCGTGCTCCCTTCTACAACCTCCGTGGAAACTGCAGCAGCTGGTTAGCGCCAGCCACTTAAACACCAAACAAAAATATATACAGCAGAGAATAGTTAGCCCTGCAACCTCCATGGATCATTGCAAACTGAGACTACTTGTCTTTGACATGAGAAAAGAACAATAGGGCGTGAGTAGCGCTGTGCTGACCACGTTCCCAGTTCTGTGCAGTGGAAAGATTCTAGCTTTAAAAAAGAAACCGTTGTGTCAGCTTCCTGGCACAGCTATCCCGATAAGGAAAATTCATAACAGTGGTTTGTCCTCAGACTCACTTCCGCTCCTGTGTTGGTGATGGACTGTGAGCAGAAATGCAAGAAAAATATAAAGCCAACAGAGTAAAATGGTGCCATGTGACAAGAGCGAAGATTTAATCTCGATTAGCAAAAGTAGCTTCGTCGATGAATACAAAATCAGAGATCAACACTACAGCCACTGGTCCAAAAAGCAATGCCACAACAGAAAACTTACAGGAGATACCAAATGTACTATTTATGCGGGAGGCAAAGCCCACACCCCATTTCTTTTGTAATGTCTGTGCATCTTGCCCTCATCGCTACCAGTTCCATTTTCCTCAGGAGCGCCAATGGAGTCCACCCCTGCCCTGCTACCCGCCTTACCTGCACCAACCTATTCCCCCATCCTGCCATGGTTTCCCCAGAGGCAGGAGATGAGTGAGCCCCTACACCCCGAACAATTTAACATCTTGTCAGGCTCAGGGCAGTCAGGAAGGCAGGTGGGAGCACATCAGGGCCATACGCAGTATTACGACTCCTCAAAGCTGGAAGGTGTTTTTCTTCCTTTCTTACAGACATCACAAGTGTTCTAACATCCAAGGCGTATAGCGGCAAAGTCCGTGACATCCTCCTCCTATGTCTGCCAAGGTGCTTGCTATGCCCCAGACTTCCACCTGGGGTCAGTCAAGCACAGAGTCGCTACCCCTCCCTTCCTGAAGAAGATGAGCTGTCCCTGAGATGCTCAAGCCTCCTCTGCCTGGTCAGCCTCAAGCTCCCGGGCAAGTTCCGAACCCAGGTCACTGGTGCTGCAAGCGTAAATCCAATGCTGTGTCGATGGGCCAGCCTTGCACCCCAATTTCTAAATAACCAACTTCAGAGGGATGGACACTGGGGAAAGAGGCAAACATGGGAGGAGGCTAATTGCGGAGTAGCCTCCTGCCATGTTTGTCTCTTTCCCAAATAGCAGAGTGCAGGGGAGAATGTTGGGGAAGCAACCTGTGGGGGTAAACAAAGTCAGGGATAAATAACCCACCCCAAAAAATTCCAACAATGCAACAACCAACATAAAAATAAACCCCACACCAGTTCAGAACCTCGGACCACCACTGTCGAGACCATAGTCTTAACTTCCACGCCAGATGGCCAGCTTGGATCCGCAATCCCAAACAAACCCTTGTATCCTTTTCGCTAGCTCTCAATTGCTATACAGTACTGAGCCATGTTTGCCAGTCACTCTCATTCCTCCTCGCTGTTCTCCCAGTCGCTCTTAACACAGGTGCTCAATTTGAGTCAGCCATATCATGGATTATAGCTCCTCTTCCCAGTATGGACATCCCTGCAGTTAAAGATCTAAAATGCCACCTCTCCTCCAACCCACTTCCCTTCTCCTGCAGTCAGTGTAGGGTACTACCTGTCCTCCAACCCACTTCCCTCTCCTGCAGTCAGTGTAGGTACTACCTGTCTCCAACCCACTTCCCTTCTCCTGCAGTCAGTGAAGGGTACTACCTGTCCTCCAACCCACTTCCCTTCTCCTGCAGTCAGTGTAGGTACCACCTGTCCTCCAACCCACTTCCTTCTCCTGCAGTCAGTGTAGGGTACTACCTGTCCTCCAACCCACCTCCCTTCTCCTGCAGTCAATGTAGGTACTACCTGTCCTCCAACCCACTTCCCTCTCCTGCAGTCAGTGTATGGTACTACCTGTCCTCAAACCCACTTCTCCTCTCCTGCAGTCAGTAAAGGGATCAAGAATAATTGGGATCAACACTTGGGTATAGTAAGGGAGGCAACAGGGATAAAAAGAAGACAAGTGATGACTGGGGACTCTTTCTCATCAGTTAGGTAGTGATAAGGGCAGAACAGAAACAAAAAATGGCCTGCTTCTGTTTCAAGTTCTATATTGTCATCTCCTGCAATGTTCACTCTGATAACAGTGTCCCAAAATGAAGGCTGATAGCTAGGCACACAGTGGTGGGGTTGGAGAATGCATGAGATAGGCATAAGAGAATCATATGGGAAGGAAGGTGGGGCGAATGGACTGGCGATCAAGGAGTATGAACAGTGATATTATAGGCAGGAAAATTGGGCAGACTGCGTGAGGCCAACTGGTCCTGTCAGCATAGTCTATGTTTCTATCTGTTAATGTAATACACATATAGCATTTGTCAAAAGGTATAGGAATGTTATAATGGAGCCCTAAGCTACTGTTTTATCATTTTACCCAATATGCCATCAGACTTGAGGTTGTTAAAAAGCTGATCTTCCTCACAATAAAGATCCTCCTCTGAGACTAGGTTGATCCTTACCTACTGAAACCATGCTTTCATAGTTCTGTACCATCACTTCTTTGTGAAGGTCCTTCTCCTGTTTGCTTAACATCTCCCATTCCTCTTCAGAAAATCAACAGCAACATCTTCAAAGGTTTCTGGTACCTGAAAGGACAGGAGACATGATTAATTGCTCTTGGTTTCACAACACACATTGAGAAATCTGCAACTTTTAAACAGGATGGGGATCAGCAAGGTTAAGACCCACAGTCTAAAAGACTAGGGACTTTGCTGGCACTTCAACAAGTGAAGATAGCAACTGTAATGTAGGGCAGACATGGGGAAGCATGACATTTAAGAAGGGAGACTAAGACAGCCAAGTGAGGGAGAGAGAGAACCTAGCTAGTAGAAAGCAGTCTGCCTGAACATCAGGCATCTTGGAAATAAAATGGGGCACCTACAGACAGTAGAGATGCAAGCCCAGCCAGACACAATTGTCATCATGGAAATGTGGTGACAAAAATCCCAACTGGGACCTCACTATCCCAATATGTGCTCTATTATGAAGGGACAAGAAAAGGGGCAGGAGAAGGGTTACATTATACAATGATACTGTATAAAAGCAATAGAGGGATAAAATTCTGGTGGAGTGGGGATAGAATTAACTTTTGTTCAGCTAACAGATAAATTAGATAAGAACCTCTGAGTGCTGGTGGTGGTGTATAAAGATCACCAAATCAGTTTGAGGAGGGCTACAGGGTGCTAGAGGACCACATCAGAAGGGCAACCACTATGGAAACACAGTCATGATGGAGGATATTCTAACAGACTGGGAAATGTTGGGGAGGGTCAGAGTACCAGAGCCAGGCTCTTTTAATTTAAATGCCCTATGGCTTCCTTGTACAATGGGTGATGGAACTAACCAGAGAAGGACTTGTTCTTGACTTGGTACTGTCAAACCAGGACATAGTAGGAGAGCCAGAGTAAAGGGCCCTGGGGATAAGTGATTATTACTCAGTGTGGTACACTAATAGCCCTAGAAACCACACCCAAGTCAAAGACAATGGTCCTTGAATTTTAGGACAGCAGTTTTTGAGGACATGGGGAGATCCTCATGACAAACTGGGGAGTGTTAGGAACAGAAAAATGGAACATCAAAGTGAGTCTTACAGAGGTCACCAAAACTTGTCTGAAGCAGAAGGAAAAACACAAAACAAATCCAATTTGGTATAAAGGAGAAGTTAGAGAAGCAGTAAGAGCAAAAAGGGTAACATGAAAAATGTACAATGAGGATCAGTCTGAGGGCAATAGGGAGGAATACCTATGAAAGCTAAAAGAGATCAATAATTTTATTCATTTCAAAGTTTCACCAGGAGAGACATACTGAACTGAGAAGAGCTTGTTTCCAGATGTGTCCGGGGAGAGGGTAGAAGGAAAACTGACACGTGCAAATCAGTACAAAAGTTTTACATGTCCATTAAGAGTGCAAAAATTATACAGGGCAGCATAAAACACATGCACAGCTTTATACCATAAATAAGATCAAGGTGCACACTGAAAAGGTAGAGATAAATTACAAATTGTTACATACAAGTCAGTGCATAATCAGACATACAGCAGCCTTCAAGAATCGGGTGGAGGAGGGCATGGTAGCCAGAAGGGCTAACCCGCCATGGTGGAGAACAATCAGAGGTGAGGAGGAAGAAGGAGGTGAATGGGGAGAGACAAGGTAACAGGACGAGGACAGCAAGAGTAGGGAGGAAGAAACAGAGGGAAGGTAGGGGAGGAGTTAAAGGGGCAGTAAGGTCAAAAATGAGGAGGAAGAGAAAAGGAAGAGGTCAGGGCACACGCAGAGGGGCAGTGCAAGCATGAAGAAGCCTGGTGAAAGAAGGAAAAGTAGTGGCAGAACAGATGTGGAGTGGTAGGAATTCCAGAGTTTGGGAACATGGTAGGAGAAAGCAGCTTGATCAGCCGAGGACCTTCTAGAAGGGAGAGCTCAAGTGCGTTGACTGAAGCTACAAAGGGAATAGACAGAGTTAGAAGCAGTCTAGAGAGAGAGGTAAGAGGGAGGGAGCTCAGCCAGTGTTTGTAATAAGGGCAGAGCCATAAGCCAGTCATCTGGCTTCCAGAGAAGGGCGTGGGGGAGAGAGGTGTAAAGGTGGCAGTGGTAGGTCGGGGGTGATCCAGGGTAAACTTGAAGGAGTTGAAGAGGGTGTCCAGTCTGGCCAGGGTAGACCTAGGAGCATTGCCATAGATAGTGTCACCACAGTCGAAGAGAGGAAGGATCATTCTCTGATCAATGGAAAGGAATACAACTACAGTTCCTATACAAAGCACCACGTTTGGGGGAGCTTTTTGTGCAAGGAGTCCACATGCACAAAGAAGTCTAGGTGACGGTCTAGCCATAACTGAAGATACTTAAAGGAAGTGACCTCTTTAAGGTGATACCGTCCAGAGTGGAAGGTGGGCAGTGCTGAAAGACTATACAGTTTTGCCTGGTCCTAAAGTCATACAGACCGTCTTCACTGCATTTAAAGAAATACAATTAGAGCGAACCAGTGTTGGATGTTGTTGAAGTCAAGTTGGACTTGGTTCATCAGGTCAGTGAGGGAGAAGCCAGAGGCAAATATTACAGTATCATCAGCATACATAGTATGGATACAGATCAGCATGCAGAGGGACGCTGTTTAGAAAGAAGGAGAAGAGGATGGGTCCAAGCACTGAGCTTTGGGGATGACAGTGTGGATTGGTAATGGGGAGGATATGGAGTCACCAGTTTTACAGTTTGAGTTCTGTCCTGGGTAAAATGGAACCAATCTGTGGCACAGAGAGAAAGACCAGCTGCTGAAAGCTGATCTATGTGGAGGAGATGATAAACTGTATCAAAGGCTTTGGCCAGGTCGACAAAGATGTCGAGATGAGCAGACCCTGGTCCACACGGTCAGGTGGCATCAGTCAGCCTGAGGAGGAGGAGGTGGAAATGGAGTGGGATTAGTGAAAACCAGAAAACCAGCGAGGAGAAAGGAAGAAGAATCAAGGAGGAGAAGAGTTGGGAGAGAACCAATGATGTCAGATTCAGATTCTTTCATTATTTAAAAGGATTGTATAAAACACACGTTTGTTACAATCAAAAGAGTCACATTTTAAATATAAAAATGTAAAAATACATGACCATGCATACTGTTTGATTAACAAATAATACACTTACAATATAAATCTTATTACATCTGGATCAACATTTAGTATAAAAAATCTTGCTAACCCATACACATACTTAATTTCATTCATTCTTAACAGTGTCTTAATAACATCACCCTGCATCACAGTTAGTGGATTAAGCCATTTCCTTCTTTTTCTTGCCATGTTACACATTCTGTTAATATATGCACAATTTCAGCATCCTTTTAGAATCACAATTACAGTTTCTCATACTCATTCCATAAAGTTTGTTATGTAGGTTAACAAATGTGTCACCAAAGTAGCCAGCCTTATCATACATAACAGGTTCCTATGTTTAGAGTTTTCACATTTACCAAATACTTATCTAGGCCCCAGTTTATTTTAATACTAGAATCTAACTCCAACGAATCAATCGCATGAATCCTTCCCAGATCTTCTTGCATTGCAATATCTTTTAACCTTACAATTACTTCATTCACAAGTAAATCAATACTAGTAACCACTTTTCCATTCCAAATATCCACAAAGCCAGCCTTCGTTAACGCATTATTCAACCTTTCAAACCAACCATTGTTTAGCCCAGTTACACATTTATTTATAAAATCACTCCAACACATCCTGGAGCCCATCCTCCTTCATTTACAATACTTTACCTAGCCATTTTATAGCACAAATCAAAATATTCCTTTTATAGGTAATGACCCTGTTTCTATTCTCATGAGACTAACAGGACAACCTCTGTGTAGATTCAGTGTTGATCTCAGGAATGAATTCTGAATTACTTCTATATTTGCGTCTCCATGTCGAGCCCCCATATTTCACTTCCATAAAGTAACTGGCTTATACATTAGGGCCAGATATTCAAAGGTTGCGCATCGCAAGTCAATCGTATTCTCGATATTCAGCAGGAGGCAGTTGTGCCACTGAAAACAGGCTGAGCAACAGCGCAATGCAAATGAAGGCATCTACGCAGGAGGAGGAACCATGCATAAACTCGCGGCGATATTCAGTCGGGCTGTGCAGAGGTGTGTAGGCGCAACCCCCAACCTGCGCCTGCACAACTCTGAGCTAAAAACAGGGCTTGTTGAGGGCCACCCACAAGTGAGCTGCTGCATTGCAGGGCTAACACAGCAGCTGCCACTGGCTGGCCCCAACTCAGTCCCTGCCCCCAGCCCGGTCGCGGGCGCCACTCCCCCACCAGCCCGATCGCGGGCATTAATGTGGCTCCCCTCACTCCCGTTCATCCCTGGTGGTCAGTGGACCGTAATGCTAGTGCGGGCAGAATGTAAAATGAGACCCCCTCAGACATGTTCCTAGTGCCCGATTGCGGGCAGTAAGTAAAGTGCCCCCCACCCGAACATCTCCTGGTGGTCAGTGGACCGTAATGCCCGATCGCGGGCAGAATGTAAATTAATACCCCACCCAAACATCTCCCTGGTGTCTAGTGTCCCCACCACAAGCCCCCACCACCCGCTCCGCCCCGCTACCGGGCAGTCAGTCGGCGGGCGGGCGGGCGGCAGGCGGTGGGATGCTGCCACTTGCTGGCTGCCGGGGCGGTGAGCGGTGGTGGGGCTCGGGTGGGTGGTGTGGGGGGACACTAGACACCAGGAGATGTTTGGGTGGGGGTGTCGATTTACATTCTGCCCGCAATCGGGCATTACGGTCCACTGGACCACCAGGGATGGAACGGAGGGGGAGCTACATTGATGCCCGCGATCGGGCTGCGTGGTGCGTCGGTCCCTCGACGCGCTGCCTGGCATGGCGCCAGGCGCAAGTCTCGGGATCCGTGCACCTACACGCCAATGGCATGCAATGAAGATAATGACATGCAATGGCCCCCTGCGCCTTGTATGTATTATAGCCCCATTTGCATGTCACCTTTTGAATATCGAGATTTATGATGGCGACTGGTATTAGCGCCACCGCAAGTTGACTGCTCCACTCTGTCAACTTGCGCCAGACGTTCCACTGCGCTTACGCATGTGGCTGTGGCTGGGGAGCACTATTCAAAGGAGTTGCTCAATAGCGCAACTCCTTTGAATATCACCCCGGCCACACCCCTGTGCAACTATTTTGCGCAGTGCAAGGGCTTGCGCCTCAGAATGGCGCAGTTTTAATATCCAGCCCTTAGTATCAAGTGTTTTATTTAGGGCTACAAGTGAATTATCTGCAAATTTGTAAGCAGAGCTTTTAATTGCACTAAAAGTTTTAAATGCATTAGACTTAACCTCAGCAACATGCTGCATCCAAGATACTTTTTTATTAATAATTACCCCCAAGTATCTATATTCTGATACTTCCTCAATTTTACAGTTACCAATTTCCCATTCTTTACTACCTTTCTTAATTTTTTGTCCAAATACCATAATTTTTGATTTGTTTGAATTCAATTCCAAATCTAAGGCACTCAACGACTCCATAATATTTAGCATTGCTTTTCGTAGACCAGTTGCCGTTTGGTAAATCACTATAGCATTATCTGCGTATAAAAGTATTTGAATTAATACATTGTTCATCTTGGGGTCAAACGTATCAATCAACTTGATGTTACTTATCAATGTTTCTATGTATAGATTAAATAACAGCGGTGCCAACAGGCAACCCTGTTTCAGACCTCGGAAAATTTTAATTTCCTTGGACACTGCCCCATCTCGGCCATTTCTAATATTTGCTATGGTATCTGTAGGTAACTTTTTTAAAATAGCTAACAAATGTTGGTCCATTCTTAAACTATCCAAAATATCCCAGAACTTATTTCTATTTACTTGATCGAATGCTGATTTAGTATCTATGAAACCAACATACAGAGATCCTTTTTTATTCCTCACATAGTTGTCAAGCAAGTAATTAAACATGAAGACCAAATCCATGGTTCCAGGCTCTTTCCTAAAACCACACTGAAATTTTGAAATACATTCATTTTCTTATACCCAGATAAGCAACCTCTCTAAAATCAATCTAGAATAAACTTTCTGTGATACAGGCAACAAGGTTACACGGCGATAGCATTTCGGGTCCTGTTTATTTCCTTTTTTATAAAGAGGAAAAATTATTCCCTTGTTCCAAGCTTGAGGCAGTCATAAAGTAGTATTTATATCATTAAACACTTGTGTAAAAATATTTGCCCATAATTCCAAATTATTATGTAATAGCTCCACAGGGACACCATCGCCACCAGCAGCCTTCTTCTGTTTTTGTGCACTAATTGCATTTTTTACTTCCTCAATACCAGAGTGGGATTATTACACATAATCCTTGTACAGTACAGCCCACCTCAGTGCACATCGGATAAGTGCACATCCCGCTTAAGTGCACACTTTTTCAATATCCCATTTTTTTTCCTGTGTTTGCCATGTTAATTTAACTGCTTAAGTGCACACTGTATAAGTGCACATTTCAGTTAAATGCACATTTTTGTGGAAGGAAAGCATATTAAATTTGATGTCCAGCCCCCCCCCTCAAGTGCACAACACAACACAACCCAACACTGGGTTACATTAATCCACCTTTGTAAGTCTACCTTAAACTCTTAATTGGCTTGTGCATCAATTATCCAATGTTCCCTACTGTATTTAACTAGCCCTAGGAAAAAAAGCAACACTCACTCTAGAGCAGACGGTTGCTTTAGTTAACTTAAGATGCAACACGATCAGATCTTGCCATAGAGTATGGCATTGATTTTTTAATTGTATTGCGTATTTACAGTTCGAGGGCGCTTGCTTGCCAACACAGGGAACCACGAACCAGGAAAAGGACAGCACAGAAACGCCGCCGCCGATTCCAGTTCTACCAATGGGCATAACAGCACTAAATTTCATAGCTTACACCATAGATGATTCTGTGACTACTGTAGGTCCAGTCAGTGTGGAGAAAGTAAGGCAGTATGTTCTGACAAAAGCAAAAAAGAATTTTAGCATACTTTTTCATTTCAATGAGTATGTTCAGCAGCTAGCTTAAAAATTACCGATTTCTTTAAGAAATGATCAGCCGAACTTTCAGATGCAATGCTAGGACAAGCTGATTTTTTTGCTGCATTTTTTTTTTTTTTTTTACACATTATAGAGTACAGTCTTTTAAAAGTAAGTACAGTAGTAAATGTTGACTGTTGATTATGCGTAGTGTGCACAACATTACTAGTATGCGGTTAGATACATGTTCAACAATATTTACGCTGTTCAGTACTAGTGCCTTGATAAATAAAGCGCTGTTAAATTGTTCTGATGCCTGAAAAGCTATTTTTCGAATAAATGCACAGCCCGCTTAAGTGCACACTTTTGCAATATCCTCGAGGGTATGCATTTAAGCGGGCTGCACTGTACTTTCTTTAGCTACCTTATTCTCATTACAATCTTCCCTATCAAAATTATAAATATTATTATAATGTTTAGTCCAAATATCCTCGGGAATCATACCTACAATATTATATCGCACATTATCTTCACTATACCCATAAGCAAATAAGGCCCAAAATGACTTCATATCTTTATTCACAATACTAGCTTGTAGTTCTCCTCTCATGCTTTTTCTATAATTTGCCTTTTTTCCCTTCATTACAAATCTATGTTTTGTTTTCAACAATTTAAAAGCCCTTAAGATGTCTACCGTTGGTTGTTTTAGTCTTATTTTTCCTACTTTCTTAATTTCATTCCTTAATATGAGACAATCTTTATCATACCATTGATGTTCTGCTCTAACATTCAATAATTTTCCTAGACTTTTCTGTTTGTTTAAAGTATCAACAATAATAGATATTAGCTCGTCATACAACTCAATCCCACCATCCCCTCTCTCTAAATAATTAGATGTAAATTTGTTTATTATACTTTCTACTTGTCCACTAACTAAACTGTCCAATGTTCATTTTGTATATCTGTTCCACTTAATCCTTTTACCATATGTAATACACATATGCTTATCTGCCTCATATTCAACTCTCATATCTTTTTTTTTCACTTCTAAATCAATATAAATTTTACATATATGAGGGAAATGATCACTATCCCAGAGTCTCATTACTTTGAGCTGTTCTACCAAATTATAATCAAAAACTTCAACCAAACATAAGTCCAAGACACTCCCACCAATTTTTGTCAAAAATGTAAATTATCCATTCCTATCTTCCTTAGTTCTTCCATTTAACAATCTAAAGCTGTATTTTTCACAAAATTATATGACACTCTTACCATTTTTAGACACAATGTTTTCTTTAGAAGCCCTTATTGCTATATTCAAGGCATCATCAATGCACCAGTTCCCAGACTGTTCTTCTATCATATTCCCCACATGGGCATTAAAATCTCCAGCTATAATTATCTTTACCCCTACAAATCTTCCTTTAACTGACTCTACCCTATTTCCGATCAGATTCAAAACAGAATCATATTCCTGTAGTTTTAAGATTTGGAGGAATATACATTTGGAAAAATGCCCACATACATACCTCATTTGCTATAACAACATACATAAAGTAATTAAAGGCCACACTAGCCTCCATTACTCTATATTTCAGGGCAATATCCAATAAAATCATTAAGCCACCTTTGGGGCAACCACATTTGTTATCCCTTCTAGCATTTACTGACCAAAAAGTGTAGCCAGTAAATGTTGTAATGTCCCCCCTTTTTAACCAGGTTTCCTGTAAAAACAATATAGGAAATATTTTTAGCCATGCCTGACAGTCTTTGTCTAATAGTTTCTCTTTCAGACCCACCACATTCCAACAAAGTAAATATGTAGGACCTTTGCCTACATTATCCAACTCTGGTCAGTTTGTCACTTTCTGTAAGCTCAACATACTTTCACTACGGACAATGCTTACTGAATCTACCATTTCCAACATATCACTCCCATCTGATTGTTCATCTATTTCTAGAACATCTGAACTATTAACCCTACTCTCCAATTGTCTTCTACCTCTTTTATTAAATACTTCTTTCTTTTTCCTATATTATGCACTATCTCAGTTGGCGTCATATTTGCTGTTATCCTTGGTTATCTATAACTGTTTGCCTACTTACTTTTCCCTTCATCCTCACACCTTATCCCTTTGTCACTCTTTCCATCCTGTCTTTTCTATAGTTCCTGCCTTTCCCTTATGGTAACATCAAGTAAAATCTCCATTTCAGAAAATGTCTCTTTATTTGTCAAAATCTTCCTCCTTTTATCCCCATCTTTAAGAACTACACAAATCCAGCCTTTAGCTGGACTGGCTTCATTGTTTCATAGTTGTGTACAAGCGCGGAAGGCATAACCTATATTTGAGCTCGCCACTCGAGGGTGGATTAGATTTATATGTACTCAAATTCAGAGTTACCCATGCATGAATCCAATTGTTGTTTAAATGTTCTCATAGACTTACTTTCTACAAATGTGACTGGTAGTGTGTTCCATACATTTACCACTCTTTGGGAAAACCATTGACATCTTTTTCTGGTTCTACAGTTTGCCCCTTTTAATCTTAGGTTATGGGATCTTGTTTGTGTTATGCTGACATGTTTTTCTATGCCAACTGTTTCAGTAAAGCCAGGTTCTTTTATGGCTTTATAAGTCAAACAGAGGTTTCCACGTAGTTGTCTGTACTTAATAGAATAAAGGCCCAAACTTTTTAATCTATCTCCATATGATTTGTCTGCCATACCCTGGATTTTTTTTTCACTTTTCTTTGAACCCCTTTTAAATTGTTTAAATTTATACTGATAAGTTGATTTAAAATCTTGCCAATTCACTTTATGCCCCAAAGTACCTTTAAGCAAATTATAGACTGCTAATTTCAAAGTATAATTGTTCTCATTTTTTGATCTGGCCGCCCATGCACAAATATTGTGGGCAGTAAATCACCTTTAGCTATGCTCTCATTTTTCAGTTCTTCTAATGATTCATCACTTTTAGCCTGTTTTCTCTTAACTCTTTTCTCTGATGTTAATTCCACCTTACTTACCTTAACCAGATTTTCCTTGTCTTCCTTTTTTTCTTTCTCATTTCATCCTGTCTTACTACTTTCCCCTTTATTTGCACATTCTTATCAGATGCAGATCTTACCCTTTCTTCTTCAATCTGTCTTTTCCTTCCATTTAAATCTTGCACTAAAAGATCAATTTCTTTTATTTCCTTTTCTGCAATTTCCTTCGTTATACTTTTTTACTGACTCGAATAACTTTTTCTCTTTTACACTATCTAGAATTTCTACATTATTTCGTATACTAGATACATTATTATTTTCATATTTCAAATCCATAAATACATGAAAAAGGGTAACCAGTTCCAGGAGTTGAATGTTACTAAAATGTTGTTCTTTCTTTAAGTCCAATAAAGTTTTAAGCACTAAGTCATTCCCTTCTCCACCTTCCACCTCAGTTTTACCAAAATGACATGTGCTTCCCCAATTTCTTCATCAAAAATGATATTCTCAGCTACCAAACTATCTCTATCTTGTGTCTCTTTCTGCAATACTTGCTTTCCTATTTCATGATTTATTGACATATTGATATTATAATCTTTAATATATGGAGCCAGAAAAGATTCATTCTTTTCTAAATAGGTTTCTCTTTTACCATCCTGTTTTTCCAATCTATTAATTGGACTTAACAAGCAAATTGGCTCATTAACTATTCATTTACCCCCTGGACTTAGTTTCCCCTTATCATTTAACAAATCATCACTAGGCATCAAGTCGCTAATCACCTCAGCATCTCTTTCATTATCATTATGTCCAACATCTTTCCCCACACTCCCTTCCATGTTAATCAAATCAGAGACATGTAATTCAGGGCCAATACCACTTATTTTATTTTCATCTTTAAATATTTCCACCATTTCTACCTCATCCTCTAAAGTCCCAATATATTTCATCAGCGGATGGGTACATGAATAAACCACCTCTTTCTGTGTTATTGCAGGAGATGACATTATTTTCCTTATTACCTTCTTATTCCCTTCTTAGCTGAATATGTTCTTCTGGACAGTTTAAACAAATATGTAATTTTATTCAAATCCCTATTTTCTTTTCATAGTAACTCTTTCTTTTTACGTTCATGTTTCTTTTTTCCTTTTTCTGCATTTTTTTTATTTGCAGCATTCATTCTTTAACACCTGTTACCCATTACTGTAGCCTTCTATAACCTACTCTCAACACAATGTGTCAAGCTACAAAAAACTAAATGCTAAAACTGGAGGCTACTCAGCCAACTAGACGCAACTTTAAATACACACAAATATAATTCTATAACAATTAGGACACTTTTCAAACTGCACACTTAAATAAATATAACAAAAGTGCACAAAAGCAAGTTCAATTAAAAGTCCAATGATTTGATACACTCCAGCCAGCTGGCTTAACTTCCTATACAGTACTCTTTTAAAACAGTATGTACTGTATAATCACTTTTTGATTCTTGCTTCTTAATTCTTGTCGAGGTACGAATTCTCGATTTAAACCTCCCGATTTCAAAAGGGTCCAGCAGCACTAAATCTTCCTTTTCCTCCACTAAAAAAAAAACAAAAACGAAAAGATTTTAAAACTATAATGTAATTCCAATACCATATACCTAGAATTAGTTGTACAATTCCAATATAAAAATACTGTACTGAAAAAACTGCTCCAGATGCAGCAAGAATACAGTCTGCAATAATTTCTTTATCCACTTACTTGTACAAATTAAGTTCTTTCCAGCACGCAATCCAAAAGCTACAATCAAGCAGCCCCTAGCAAATGCTCTGCACGGCTCTTCTGCTTGCTTTTTGTTTTCCATTTCTTCAGTCTAACAGCAAACCGTAGTTATTGCAAGAAAGTCAAAAAAATGCCAAGTAGCACAGATATGCCACAATAAGTAATTCACTTTAAAGCTTTTAAGCTTTTTGTAAGCTGCCCAAATTAAGAATCCCTTTTTATGTGTTTTTATTTCCTCCAGCCGTGCTTCAGCACGTCAACACTTACTCGCGGCTTAAACTCCATCTGACTTCCAACCATTTGAAAACGCTACCCTAACACAGCTCACATAAATGCCCTATTTAGCTTCAATGACCTTGTGGTCTTTATCGAAAACAATTAAATCAATTGGATCGATTAAATCAACCTCAATCTCAACGTGCTTTCTTGTTGTTCTAATGTAGCACAGGTGTTACCATGATTGATTCACTAATTACCAAGCCTGATACAAGCTAAATCAATTATGGTAAATTTTCCTCCTAACTAAGATCCCCCAACTAAATTAAAGGCTATTATATCCTTCTCCTTCAATTACACCTGAAATAAAATTAAAATAGAACTTAGTAAAATATGGCAAAAATGTAACAGGAACAACAAAACTAACAAAACTAACTGTGTTAACAGGGATAGCAAGAACATACACAATTTTATACACCCCTCATCTCATATACAGAAGAATCTAAATATAGCTAAAATAACTAAAAGTAACTAAATAGCCCTATACAGGCAACACACAATTTAGTATAAAAATAGAAACCAGTGAAAATATTGGTTAATAACCACAGGGAGAGATTACACAAAAACAAACAAAAAAACTCTGCGGCTCTCCAGTTTGTTGTTATCCACAACTATGAACAGCTTCTGTGCTTTACCAATTCTTCTTGCAGACCACCGGTTCCTTAAGAGGAGATTCTTACAAGAAGAAAAAGCCAACAACTCAGCTCCATATGCACCCACTGTATTCCAACCCGCACACTCAGGCTATCTCCAGGGTGATCCTTCTCCTCTGAGTCACCCCTAGTCAACAATTCAGTACAATTCGGTTCAACAATTCAGCAGCCTAAGTGCGGGTGCAGTTTATATACCATGCAAACAGGTTGTACAGTGTATAGTGTTAGATGCCAGTCGCCACGACGTTTTCGGCACTTGGCATTCAGTTCTTCCTCCTCCTTCTCCTCACCTCCTTCCACCGTCAAATCTACACTGCAAGACACAGAAAACCACGGATAGACCATGCAGAACAAAGGACCACAGTAAGCTCTACTGGAAAGGGAATAAATACACAGGTAACAGCGGTATACCTTTTCTAAAATCAAAAAAAGCTTTTTATCCCCCTGCTTCCAAATCTTCCTCCACAAGAATCCGGAGTGCATAGCGGCCATCTGTCTCTCTCTCTCTCGGCAAAACTGTTGACCAATGATGTGCCCAAGTTACTGACCATACTGTACCTGTTCTTTCAATACATGTTGCTTCTGGGTCAGTTCCCTACTGTGCTGTGTTCCTTTCATGAGGTCTTTCTTTGTGCGTGACAGCATGCTTGCTTTACAGTTCTGTGAACATAAAATTTAAGATGTCCTTTTCCTGTGTGATTATTTATATTGTGATCTCTGCCACTCGGTAAGACATGATACTGTCCCTCATTCAGACTTGAACTGTTTCTTTTACTGTGTGTCAACATGAGCCTTTTTTTTTTTTTTTTTTTTTTACAAAAGTGAACTTGACATGCATGATATGTGTTGCATATCATCTCTGAAGATATCTGTGACTTGTTTGCCTGGATGGTGCTGCTTGAGTTAAACGTCACAATGGCCACACTACTTATAAAGAAATTTTACTCATGACTGGATGCCTACTCTGAGTCAATGTGTCTGCCACACAAAATCCTAATGTTCCATTTTCCTTTTTTGTTGTAGAGCATCAGCATGGACTTTCGAATGTGGCAGTACTTTGCACATGGACTTTCAAATGTAGCAGTACTTTGCACATGCACTTTCGAATGTGGCAGTGCATTGTACATGGAAGAGAGATTGAAGCCCTGACGTCACCAGCAGATGATGAGGCCCTTCTGCAATGCCTATATAAACATTTGCAATGTGGATGAGAAGGTATGGTCTATTCTATGCTGCTTATGAATGTGGCACTCAATAGCCAGCCAAGAACACTGTGGACATGGGAATGTTCCTCAGTGCTTTGGAATTCAGTGACAACATTTAAGCAATATGAATGGATTGAAAACTTCTGCAAGAGTCGTGAAACCTTTTTACTTTACACTGAGCAAACTACAACACATAACAAGAAGACAGAACACCAACATACATCAAGCTATTACCTCTTAAGTAAGATTGGCTATCACAGTTTGAAGACTGGCCACAAACAATGAGTATTGGACCACTGGACACTTGTTTGGCATGTTGAGGGAAGTGGTCTGCTCTGTTGTGCGTGAGGCTTGCGATGCAATTATTAACACCTTCATGCACATAACAACCCCTACAGGTACATGGCTACAAGACATCTTGGATGGGTTTGAGGAAAGATTTGGTTTACCACAGACAGCCAGTGCAATAGATGACACACACATACTAGTTCAGGCAGCAGCAGAAGATGTGGCAGACTTCTTAACTGTAAAGTCTGGCATTCTGTAGGGATGCAGGCAGTGGTGGACCACCAATACTGTTTTTGGGATGCTAATATTGAATAACCTGGTAAAGTTCACAATGCCTGTATTCTTGCAAACAGTGGACCGTATGCAAAGTCTATGGATGGGCTTCTTTTTCCCCAATGTGACACGTGAGATATGTGGGGTACAGGTGCCCATTCATTTACTTGGTGACCCAGCCTACCCATTGATGTCATGGCTGATGAAGCAGTTTCCTGAATTCCTGACACCAGAAACCTTATAATTGAGCAGAATCACTTGAACCACCATCTGTCAAGTGGCGGTATGGCAGTGGAGAATGCCTTTGGTCGGCTAAAGGGAAGATGGCGATGCCTGCTGAAAAGGCTTGATACATACATTTTCTTTGTTCCATCTGTGATGCTCACATGCTGCATTCTACACAACATTTGTGAGCAAAGGAGATTTTTTTAATTTGGAATGGATTAGAGAGGCTGATGGTGAGGATTTACAAAAGTCGTCAGGCACTGAAATATAAACATGCAAAAGGCAGAACAGGCGATCAGGCAAGACAAATCAGAAATGCTATTGCTTAACATCTCAGTAGACAGTACAATGGCTACAGAAATCTGTGGCATGCACAAACACTGGGCAGTAAAGAGAACTGTGAAGGTACACCACACCAACTGTAATGCATGTTTCATTACTGCACTGTTCTTGCTATGAATCTAAAAAAGATCACAGGTGTGGCCTGACAAGCAAGTATGGAGCCACGAGATGAGGTGGCTGCATGCAGCCATCCAGTGCATCCTGTGCTTTTTGTGTGTCCGCAGACCTCACAAAGGTGGTTACACGTAACACATATACTATGAAAGTTGTCATCTTGGTGTTGGTGGATGGATGCGCAATCTTTGCCACTATGCGTACCATGCATGCCATTATTGTCTCACAGAATGCACACAGTGTTGACGGCCTCCTGCCATTGACACCAACATGCTAGTGTCATGTGCGACCACCTTTCAGTGTGCCACTATAGGGCGTGTGTTGATATGAATTCTAATCATTAATGGTTTTGGTTCATGCAACAAGTCATTACTGTAGCTCTTGCCACTGCAACTGTTTGGATTTGCCATTCTTGACACGAGTATGGATCCCATCAGGACACTAGTGCATTGAGACGTAGTAAGCTGTATTGCATGGGATGGTGTGCACAACTGAACATATGCACAATGTGGCGTAGTGAACAGCGAAAAAAGCACAGTACATGAATGAAAAGTCACAGTATCTGACAGAAACATTCAGTCAAGAAATGGAGTTTGAAATCAGGAACTGCAATGAACTGATAAGGACTGCACGGCTGTGATTGAACACAGTAATGTATTTACTATGGAAACACAGAAAAAGGAAAAAAAACACAACATACATTGCACACTTAGAACAAATATATTGCACACAATTCCACAGAATAGTAGTACCCTGTAAAACAACTGTGATCCCAGTCCATCATTCAGTGATAATACAGCCCCTGTGCTGGCGTGTCCCACCACCAACAGCAATATAGTTACTTCACTCGTCATGCTATATATGTCTCCAACACTTTGATGCATTAGGCAAACATGCTGCTAAACAGACAGGGGTGGTGGAAGCTGGCACATAAGTGCACTAGAGCTGTGGGCAACCCCATTTGCATTTTACCATGCATTTAGGCAATTGCTAAGAGGGAGAGAAGAAAGTCTGCTGGGGAAAGCCAGAATCATTACTGCTGGCTCCCAAGTGGTTGACATCAGGATTGCATGGTTGGTATAGTTGAAATACACGAATGTGGGGAGTTGATACATAGGGGAACATCGGTGGTGGTGGTGGTGGTAGCATTAGTGACTGCCAATCCCATTCGGTCAGAAGCTGCAGCACTATACACTCATGATCCATGCGAAAACGTTCCATGCATTCAGAGTGCTTGATGCATCACTGCTCCGTTTCCATGAAAAAACTGCATCCGCTGCCTCTCCAAGTCTTAATATTTTGTGTCAGACTGGGCCATAAACTTAACAAAGTGTTCTCACATCGCTGAAACAACAGAATCAGCATGTTTGCGATCTTGGCGCATGCCAAGTGTGGGCCGAGCAGCTTGGCTCTGGAGCACCGGTACACTGACTCAACACCCATGGCCAATGATGCTGTGGAGTGACCATCACCTGGATCAGGGCTTGCTGGAGTTTGGTTTTCTTCAGTGTCTAATTGACTCCTCAATTTGTCATTATCGTGATCATCTTCAGTGACATGATTGAGGCCACAGGCAGTATCCATCACCACTGCTGGCACGGTAGCTGCGTGGATTCCTAGAATGGCATTGATGTGTCAGGGTAGGGTCACTACGATATGGGGGAGCCACAGAGTACCGTCTGACAGCTGCATACTGGAGCAGACTCGATAGACCACATGCACTGTATTTGCTGGCACATCTTGTATGCTCATATGTTTGTTATTGAAATTTGGCACTCCCCCATAGACACATAGAATTTGACGGCAGATAAGGACCGCTTGGCCCACCCAGTCTGCCCATTTCCCTACCTAATGGATAAGCTGCAGATCCTAGTTAACCAGCAGCCTACTTCTTCCTACCCCAACCCCCTAGAATTGCCTTATGACTGTCCCATGCATGCTTGAATTCCACCACTGTTTTTGACTCCACAACCTCCTCCGGAAGGCCGTTCCATGCATCCACAACCCTCTCTGTGAAAAAATACTTCCTTAAATTACCTCTGAACCGCCCTCCCTCTATCTTCAAATTGTGCCCCCTTGTTCTTGCACACCTCTTTTTTTGAAAGATGCTACCCTCTTGGACTTTGTTGATTCCCTTGAGGTACTTGAAAGTTTCTATCATGTCCCCCCTCTCCCTCCTTTCCTTGAGGCTATACATATTAAGCTCCTTAAGTCTCTCTTCATATGTCTTCTGGTGCAGACCCTGCACCATTTTAGTTGCCCTCTTCTGGACAGCTCCCATCCTGTCTATGTCTTTGTGGAGATTGGGTCTCCAGAACTGCACGCAGTACTCCAGATGGGGTCTCACCAGCTGTCTGTACAGAGGGATAATAACTTCCTGTTTTCTACCAGTGATGCCTCTCCCTATACATCCCAGTATCCCCCCAGGCCTCACTGCTGCCCTCTCACATTGTTTGCCCACCTTTAGGTCATCTGATCTGACTACCCCCAGGTCCCTTTCCATTTTTGTTGTTGTTAGTATCTCACCCCCCATTGTGTACTCTTCCCCTGGGTTTTTGTTTCCCAGGTGCATTACCTTGCACTTCTTAGCATTGAATCTAAGCTACCATATATTTGACCATTCCTCTAACCTTGCCAAGTCCCTTCTCATCCTTTCCACCCCACCTTGTGCATCAACTCTGTTGCAGATCTTTGTGTCATCCTCAAAGAGACATACTTTTCCTTCCAGTCCTTCTGCAATGTCGCTTATAAAGACACTGAAGAGGACCGGTCCTAACACTGAACCTTGCGGTACCCCACTAGTAACCCCCCTTTGTTCAGAGTGGACTCCATTTACTATTACTCTCTGTGTCCTATTCTCCAGCCAATTCTTTACCCAGGCTGTCATCTTGGGACCCACTCCCAGGCTGGCTAACTTGTATATTAATCTTTTGTGTGGGACTGTGTCAAATGCCTTGCTAAAGTCTAGGTAGGCCATGTCCACAGCCCCTTCCTGATCTACTACTTTAGTCACCCAGTCAAAGAAATCTATCAGATTTGTCTGGCATGACCTTCCCGCTGTGAATCCATGCTGCCTTGGGTCCTGTGACCCTCTGGCCTCTAGATGCTTGACGATTCTTTCCTTCAGAAGTGATTCTATCATTTCCCTACCACTGAGGTTAAACTAACAGGTCTGGAGTTTCCTGCTTCTGGCTTGCTCCCACTTTTGTGAAGGGGAATCACATCTGCCCTCCTCCAGTCCTAGGGTACCACCCCATCCTCCCATGATTTGTTAAAGAGGGTAGACAGTGGTGTCACTAGTTCTACCCTTAGTTCTTTTAGAATTCTGGGATGAATCCCATCAGGCCCCATTGCTTTGTCCACCTTCAGTTTTAAGAGTTCTTTCAGAACCCTTTCTTCTGTAAATGGGCTGGTATCAACTTCTGTATCCAGAGTGTTTCTACTGTTTGTTTTAGGTACCTCCCCTCTTCCTTTGTAAATACTGAGCAAAAATATTTGTTTAGTATATCTGCCTTTCACAATCACCCTCTGCCCACCCTCCCTCCCCTTTATTAAGCCTCACTACCCCTCCCTTTGTCTTCCTTCGCTCCCTGATGTACCTATAAAAGGTTTTATCCCCCTTCTTAACTGAGTTGGCTATCTTTTCCTCGGTTTGGGCCTTTGCTGTTCTGACTGCCTTCCCAGCTTCCTTTTGCTTTAACTGATACAGTTCTCTGTCCTGCTCCTTCTGTGATTCCTTGTACTTCCTGAATGCTTTCTTTTTCTCTTGAACCTTCACTGCCACTTCCTTTGAGAACCATAGTGGTTTCTTACATCGTTTCATTTTGTTTATTTGCTTCACACAAAGGCTTGTTACCTCTGTGATGGCAGTTTTTATTATTCCCCATTGTTCTTCCACCCCTCCTTCCTGCCCATTTGCTAGTGCATTCCTTAGGCACTCACCCATTTTGGCAAACTCAGCCCTCCTAAAGTCCAGTACTTTTGCCTTTGTATGGCTTGACTCTATTGCTATGTTTATTGTGAACCATATTGTTCGATGGTCGCTAGTTCCCAGATGGCAACCCACTTCTACATCTGTGATCCTCTCTTCATCTCCAGTTGAGAGAACCAGGTCTAAGATTGCTCCCTCTCCAGTGGGCTACAATACTAGTTGTCTAAGGCACCCCACCCTGAGATACCACTCTGCAGTCTCTGGATGTTTATTCTCGGGTGCTTTCCTTGCAAGGTAAAACCCGGAAATTGCACTGTGCAGTTGTTTAACATCTGCTTCAGTGGGTAACACAGGCTTTGGGCATGGAGTCAGTGGCACTAGAACAATTTTGATAGTGGGGGTGCTGAAAACCATTGAACAAAACTGTATAGGAAGCCATAGGGAATTGTACTGTACCGTTTTGTATTGTGTCGCACCCCCAGCACCCCTAGTTCCAGCACCTATGCATGGAGTTGAGACCTTTGCCAGAGAGTTGCAATACTGGCAATGCCCTCCACCACTGTGACTTGATTAAAACATTAAGAAACACCAACTAGAAAATTCACAGGTAAAGGCTCGCCAAGTGTCAGACCATTATCACCCCACAGTAAATTCTGGGCTTCCAACTGGTTTTGTGACCATAGCCAAGCCCTGTTTCTTCACCACTCTGCTCCCCTATACACATCCTCGTCTGCACATATATACTGAGTGACTAGAAAGGAAAGCACAATCTGCACTGGTGTGTAAAACAGAAGGCCTGGAGTTGACTGCAATCAGTCCACCAGGTGAGCCACTAGGTGCCTACCTAGCATTGCTCACATGCCTTATTTTAATAAGACTTGGAATAGTGACCTGGTATACTGCCACAACAGGTGACTAACAACAGTGACATCATATTTGGGCTGGCAGTATAGCCTAGATGTTAGAGTAATGAGATATAAATGAGCTTGGTATATCCAGCAGATGAGACCTGGGTTTGACTGTCACAACCTCCACTTGCATACTGTGCGACTCTGAACAAGTCACTTAACTGCCCAGTGCTCCCAGGTTACCCCTAAAAACAGGCACATGTGCCTAGTGGGCCTTACCCAGTTACAAAAGACTAAAATAAAATGAAATAAAAAAAAAATATGGACAGGTCACCATGAGTGTTCATTGGCATACAAATTGTGAATTGTTTAGTCCATACTGTGTTTTTGGGCAATGCAGTACCAGCAGGAAATTGTCAATATATAATGTCCATACTTGCAGTACCACAGTATTACACCTCCATCTGGGAAGGCAGGGGGTTTGGTAGCCATGTCAGAATACCCATGATTGTGCAGTGATAAAAGCCAGCCACACATGGGAGAACAAAATGGCTGTGGTCCAGGATTGTACAATGACACCCGTCAGTGGCTCAGCAGGTAGCACACTAGCCTCTGAGGCTGGGAGATCAGAATGCTGTGGGTTCTATCCCCACACCAGGCACTTGGGTTAAATCCCATTACTGACACTGTAGTGCAGCATGAGGGGGGTGCTGCTCTCCTGAGGTTCTGTCTTTCAGACAAGACGTTAAACCAAGGTCCCATTTGCCTGTTCTGGTGGTAGTTCAGGTGGATGTTAAAGATCCCATGGCACTTCGAAAAGAGTAGGGGAATTTTCCCAGTGCCCTGGCCAAATTTCCCCCCATTCATTAAAAATACCACCTACAGCTTAATCTGGTTCCAGGTCAGTTGGCATTCATCTGTATCCCCTTCCCCTGGGTCGTGCCTGAAAATAGGCAGAATATGTCTAGTGCACTTACCTGGTCAACAAAAACTAAATAAATAAATAAAATAAAAAAGATTGAATTCCAGATGCACACAATACATTAACCCTCATATGACCTGTCGAGTCGTGCGTCTGTATATAGTTGTACCTGTGAGGCAAGCAACTTTAAGAAGAATACTGAACAGCCGAAGTGCATGTTGAATATATACTGGGCACCGAGTAGCTGGCAATCTTGAGGAAAATCATATATTATAGCCAATCATTGCTAAAGTGAAATGGGAGATGCCCAATAAATAAAGTCACTTAAATGCAGCACTGCTTCCTCTCTTTGGCCCAATACTGTGCATATGAGGGATGCCCTGGTGCATGTTGTTGGTAGAAGTGCCCATCCACGGACGGTACTAACAACACTGAAACCGAAATATATATAAATGAGCTCTTACTGATGACTCAGTGAGAATCGTCTGACTGAAATGTAAGTCCTTAGCTGCTGTAATGAGTGGAGGCTGTAGCAGAGGCTTTGTTTGTTACAGAGTGAAATTAGGTGGTCACAAGAATGAATTTTTCTTATTCTGTGAGTTTGGTGGGAAAAAATCTGAAAAAGATGAATACAGCACTGCTGGATGTACACTGATTGGGCAGTACTGGAGGGTTTTGGGTACTATTTCAGGCCAAAGAGACGCCGAACAAACATGTTACAAGCACCGTGAAATAACAGCGATTTAAGTTTAAATCACCCGCTCCCTTTTTGAGTTCATCGTGGCACGCAGACAAACTCATTGCTATAAGGTGCTCTGCAGGGGTGGGCCCAATGGAGAGCTCCATCTGCAGGGGCAGGTCAGTGGCAGGCAAATCAGTCAGCAGGCTGACAATAACTCACGTTCAGCTGTTCAGGCTGAGCAGGACAACTTTTCAAAAGACTGAGCTGCACCAATAGTGACATGGCTTGGTCCTTTGAAGTTGCATTCCTGCACTGCATTCCTGGTTGCACATTCACACTGCTGTAGTGTACAGCAGTGTGAACGTGCTGAGCCCAGTCCTTCCCCCCTGCAGTTAAAAACAAAACAAAAACAAACCAATGGGGTGCCCAATCCCCTGTCGGCATGCCCTCCCAGTTAATTTGCTGATGGGAAGCCTACTTCCCATTGGCATAATATCCCAATCTGTTGTGTGCCAGGGGTGCCCAATCCCGGCTCGTCTCTCCCCTCAACACTTGGTATGTGCCAACAGGGTGCCCAATTCCCCATCGGCTACAGCCCCCCCACAAACACTAGCATGCCAAGCGACCCTGTAAATAAGAAAACCTTCCGCATAAGTTTTAAATTGTTTTAAAACCTGTAAAATAGAAAACGGTCCCTCATTGAGTCCGATGGCCCCTCCAACTCGTGCCCACCCTCTGCGCACCCACCTCCCCACAACCCCCCTCAACTCATACTTACCTCTGGAGCCCGGCACGACAATCTTCGGTGGACCGGGAACACATCTGCACTCTTCAAAGCCAACCACAAACTGAAGAAATGCCGGTAAGTTGTATAATGGCATAAATAGGGTTTTTTCAACTTTGGTGCATATCTCGGGCATTTTATTGATTTTTTTCACCAATTTGCAACACAGGCTTTTTGAGAGCCCACCTCATCAACAGTGACACTGTTGTTTCGTTAATCAGTCCCGAAAAGTGATCTTATGGTCACTGCGCAGAATCACCTTTCGGGACTGATTAACGAAACGACAGTGCCACTGTTCGTGTAGTGGGTTCTCAAAAAGCCTATGTTGCAAATTTGGTAAAAAGAAATCCAAACAATAACTGTTTTATGAGCGTGCATTGCACAGTTTCCACACATGCTTGTAACTTTGCAAATCTGTAGTAATTTCATTCTAGATTTTCAACACTGGCATTTTGTTTACAGCTCCTCATGAACAGCACAGCTGTCACTTTCAACATCCTGGCCGAAATGCATTTTTGCACTTCTGGTGCAGAACAGCCCAGTGGCTGTGGGAAATCAGTGTTCGGGACAGATTACAAAAATCACAATGACACTGTTCATGAGCAGAGGTCTCAAAATACCTATGATGAAAATTTGGTGACAAAAGTCCATATAATGACTGTGTTACGAGCGTGTGTTGCACAGTTTCTACGCGCACATGTAACTTCATGAATTTGTAATATTTTCACTCCACATTTTCAACACTGGAATTTTTTTATTTACACCTGCTTATGAACAGTACAGCTGTCATTTTTCACATCCTTGCTGAAATGTGTTTTGTATTCCAGCACAGAATAGCGTCGCTGTGGGAAATCAAGTGTTCGAGACAGATTATAAAAATCACAGTGACACTGTTCATGAGTGGAGTTCTCAAAATACCTATGTTGAAAACTTGGTGACAAAAGTCCATATAATGACTATTTTATGGCGTGCATTGTGCAGTTACCATACACACTCGTAATGCCAAGGATTGTAATATTTTCATCAAGAGTTTCAGCATTGTCAGTTTTGCACACCTCATTATGAACAGTACAGCTGTCACTGTTCACATCCTGCCCAAAATGTGTTTTCGCACAGCTGGCGCACAATGGCACAGTCACTGTGGGAAATCAACATTCAGGACAGAATAAGAAAATCATAGTGACAGTGTTCATGAGTACAGGCCACAAAATGCCTAGGTTGAAATTTTGGTGAAATTATTCCACTAAATGACTATTACGAGCGTGTGTTGTGCAATTTCCATGTATGCTCGTACGTTCAAGCATTTTTAATATTTTCACTCCAGATGTTCTTTTTTTGAACTTCAAGTTTATTGAGAGTAATTCAAGTTTATACATACAGGATCAATACTCAGCATATTACAGTGTAATATATTTAGTACATCAGTTCTTTAACTTTTCTTTCTTTTCCTAGGAGAAGTCCATTTCATATGTCCATTTGCTCCTGAGTGAATGTATCATCAGTTTCCTGACTGCATCTTTACCATTCTTACAAAGGGGTCTCTTCTCCTTTCAACTGCGCTATATCCTGTACAAACATGTTCTTATTATTATATTTATCTCTCTTTTTCTGTATAGTTAATATCAATTATTACTTCAACTGTAATATGGTTTCTAACAGTCACTATTTATTTTATTAAACAAAGAAATAAAAAGTAAATTAACAAGCTACCCATTGTATTTGTAGATTGAGGAGGTAAAGATGCAATTTTATTGAAAATGCACCCTTATTTCTCTGTTCTACCAGTTCCTTCCCCATCCTCCCGCTTGCAAAAATGCATGGGTGGGCGATCAAGGCTCTCGGGTTAGTGCCCTGGTAAATTAGAATGATCTAGTTGCCCTCTTTCTTTTCATCCAATAATATTTGCTCTATATATGGGGTACCTTTAATTCTAGTTATGTAATGAAAGTAAGGGTTCCACCTAGAATGATATTTGTCGCTCTCTAGCCATAATCTGGCTGTAATTGCTTCCATTGCCTTGATCTCCCCCAGCATGCTCCACCATTGTTCCATTTTTGGTTTCCTTTCACTTAACCATCCTCTAGTGATGACTTCTAATGCAGCTACTACCATTATCCTAAACAGATATTTATTGGTTTCCAATCTGAGTTCTGTTAGAGCTAACCCTAAGATAAGATGCTTGAAACTCATTGGTTGTTGCAGGTTCAATATCTCCCTCACTGTCTGGGCAGCCTCGTGCCAGTACCTAAGAACCTTTGGACAATCCCAGAAAATGTGAAAGTGTGTTCCCAACCCCCCACAACTTCCCCAACATCCATCTGACCTATTATTACCCAAGTGTTTAGATATTATGGGAGTGATAAAAAAATCGGCCTGTCACGTTCCACTTGTATTCTCACCAAATGGCTGATGACATAGTGTGGTGGATATCTTTCCAAATTTAACCCCACTCCTCCTCCTCAAGTTCTATGTTCGTTTCAGTCTCCCACCTACTTTGTATTTCTTGTACAGCTAGATTCCCTTCCTCCCTCAATATACTTTGGTACAAACATGAAATAAGGTGCTTTGTATTCATTAGCCTCGCTCTGTTATTTATTACTTGAATCATTTCTATTGGTTCCAAGTCCAGTGCTTTACTCCCTATCTCTGAATTTAGTATGCCTACACTGAAGGAATCTATAAAAGTCTTGATGTGATACTTTGTAATTATTTTGTAAGGTCTTGTAATCTAAAACTATACCCTTTTGTACAAATCGTGTAAGGTATTTCAGGCCTTGAGTTTCCCAATTTTCAACATACTTCTGGATTGGAAAGTTCGGAAGGCATTTAAGAGGGATGTATAACCACACTCAAGATGGCTGTTCCCAATATGTTCTAATTTTTAACCAACACTGGAAAGTGGGTTTTGTCCAGTCATTTTTAATACCTCGTATGTCTTTTAGGAGAATAATCCATGATAGAACTTTCAGTGGGAGCTCAGGGTGGACATTGCCTTCTAAAGACCAACATGTACCATTCTTTGGTGGTGTCGACATTTTAATAATTGGGGTAACTTGAGCGGCTAAATAATAATTATACAGGTTTGGTAAACCCCAACCTCCTTTCTCCTTGGGGGCCATCAAACATGCCCTCCTTATCCTGTGTCTTCTCCTTGCCCATAAGAAAACTGATAGTTTCCTCTGAGCCCTTCTCCAGTCTTGTTGTGGGACCGTAACAGGAAGTGTGGAGAAAAGAAAGGGCAATCTGGGGAGAACATTTGGTTTAATTGTTTCAGTTCTGTTTGAAAAAGATAGAGGGAGCAAGTTCCACCTCTTAAGGTCCTCAAATATCTGTTACAACAATCAACCGTAATTAACCTGATATAATTGTGATAGCTTTGTGGGGATCCAAATGCCAAGATACCGAACCTTACCCCTCACCCATTTAAAGGGAATCTTACTCTCCCCCATAGTCACCGCTCCTGTCTCTGAGGGGAGGGCTTCTGATTTGTCTATGTTAATTTTGAACCCTGAAATATTATTATACAGTATATGGCATGTAATTTTAATAAACGTGGCAAGGATTCTTGATACTTATCTAAATAGACCAACATGTCATCTGCATACAAGGACACTTTACAGACCTGTCCACCCACTTTGATTCCCTTAATATTTTCTGTTTGTCTGATAGCTGCTGCTAATGGTTCTAAACTTAATGTGAATAACAGGGGGGATAGAGGACATCCCTGTCTTGTTCCTCTTTGGACGATGAAGGGCATAGAAATAGTTCCATTTACTTTAATTTTGGCTATGGGGCAAAAATAACATAATTTAACCCATTTAAGAAAATTTCCTTCCACCCCCATATGCTCCATTACTGTGTCAAAGGCTTTCTCCATATCCACAAAAAGTGCCAATTGTGTGGAATTATTAGGTGTTCTATATTTTATGATATTTAACAATTTCCTGATATTGTCTGTTAATTGTCTATGGGGAATAAAGTCTGTTTGATCAGGGTGAATAAGGTGTTCGATGTATTTTTGTAGTCTGTTAGCCAAGATTTTTGTAAGGATTTTCAAATCCTGATTTAATAATGATATGGGATGGTCTGCCTCACAAGTTTCAGGGGGTTTACCTGGTTTGGGGATTGTGGTTATAATGGCTTCCTACCATGACTGTGGTGCTTTATTGTCCACAAGAGCAGTATTATATACTTGTGAAAGAATGGGAGCTAATGTAACAGCAAATGTTTTATAAAAGGAGGAGCACAAACCATTAGGTCTGGGGGTCTTTCCAATCGAAAGGGATTTAATTACTGAGCAGACTTCCACCTCGGATATATTATTACCAAGATCTTCTTCCATATCTCCCTTTAGTTTAGGTAGTTTATATTTTTCTAGAAATTCTTTTGTAGCTAATTATATATTAACTGTCTGGTTCTCCTTTTGGTATAATTTTTGACAGCAGTTTCTAAACTGTTCTGCTATATTTGCTGGGTTGGTCCATATTTTAGATGGCGTCTTATTTTAGAAACAGTTCTGTCTGCTTGTTGTTTTTTTAACCTAAAGGTTAAAAGCCTTGCCGCCTGACCCCCTGTATCATTATATTTTTGATTACAAAATCTTAAATTCCCCTTCTACTTTTTTGTTATCATAAAGTGTTAGGGCTTCTCTAGCCTTGATTAATCTACTCAACACTGCCAAGTTTTCCGGGGGGTTTTGTGTAATGCCTCATATTCTTTTATAACTAATAATTTGCCCTCGTATTACCAGTTTTAAGGCTTCCCAAGTAGATATCTGTGAGCATCCCTGCTCAATATTAACATCATGGATAGCTTGAATTTTGTCCACTAACTGCGACACAAAATGTTTATCATTTAATAGAGACATTAAGCCTCCAGAGTTTTTTTTTTTTTTGCACCTTCTTAAGATTAAGGATGACCGACAGCGGAGCATGATCTGATAAAGTGATCAAATGTATTCGAGATGGACTAATAGTATGTAATTTATCTTGCTGCGTATAAAAAAGATCTATTCTTGAGTATGAGGCAAGGGGGATTGAATAAAAAGTGTAATCTCATTCTCCCATATGTTGCTCCCTCCATATATCTTTGGATCCCAGCTCCTTAGTTAAGCCCAACAGTATCCGTGTCGCTGTCTTGTTTGGAATTTGAGTCTTGGCTGACCTATGTAAAGCTGTGTGCGGTGCAGTATTGAAATCTCCTCCAAATATGACCTGCCCTTGTGGTAAATCTGCAATCTTCTGAAAGACCTTCTTTAGGAAAGCCGTGGTTCGTATTATGGGGGTATAAACATTAATAAAGTGCAATATCTCCCCCTGAAATTCTGCTGAAACTTTAATATAGTGCCCTTGATCATCCCTTTCAATTTATGTACTTTTGATGGCACTTCCCCTCCTAACCAATATTGCAACTCCTGCCTTTTTTGGCTTTCCTGAGGGGGCAGCCTCTACCTGTACCACCCAACCCCATCTGAGCTTTAAATGTTCCCTTCCGTGAGGTGCGTTTCTTGCAAAAACGCAACCTCACAATTAAGTTTCTTTAGTTCTGCCAATAACCTTGATCTTTTAATGGGGGAATGTATTTCTTTCACATTATAGGAAATAATTTGAATTTCAGCCATTATCCTTCGGAGTAAGTTTTACCCTGTAACGCCGCCTCTGTCCTGTAATCACCTTTCTAATCCCCTCAAAATAGGTAGCTTCAGATCTCACATAAAAACCAAAAACACAATTAACACAATTAAACACAATCAACAACCTTTGTCCTAACATGGACTGTAACATATATTTCAACAAACAAATACTTATACCAGCACTGCTGCATATTTTCAATTATACCTTTTTTATATGTACTTCCTGGGTGAATGGCTTTGCCTCACCAGTCGAAAGCCAACTGTTTTCCCTTTTCGTTGGTTCTTTGGGAAACAGGCCGAGTACTTTAGTTATTTTACCAACTATGGCCTCCCTAGGCCCAATTATGAGAGTTATTGTAACTCTCTTCTAATTAGCGTCCCACCACATTTTTTATCTCCGGACGACTCTTGTCATGTCCAACGATTCTCTCCCCTCCCCATCCATGGACACAGTTCCACCTTTAACCCATACACCAAAATTGAGCTTATCTAATTTTCTCAAGATTACATTAGCAGGGGATCTCCACGAGGCGAGGTATGAGAGTTTCATTTTAATTAAATGTTCCAGCATCAATTTTCTATATCTTTCTCTGTTCTGGACCATTTATAACTTTGCTCCGCCCCAAGTAGTTGGTGGTGTCCTGAGGTGACATGAAACAGAAAATTTCCAACTCACTCTGGTTTACAGTGAAATGTTCAGCCTTCTGCATTAGGGCAAGTGTCCAGTTTTTTATCCCCAGAGGAGTCTTTCACAACTTTCTTTGCCAACCTGCATACATCTGCTGTGAGATAGTTCGGTATCTGCCAGGGTGGATTTCGTTTTCTCCCCTTCATTTGAATGGACCAAATTCCCTCGGTTAACTTCTGCTGCAACATATCCATCATAAGGTCTGGAAGGGCAACGTGGTGTTCCTTCAAAAATGGCACAGCTTCAACCAAGGAATTCAACATTTTGATTCCTTCCTCTGCATGTATTTTTAATTTCGCTGGAAACATTAACCGAGCCTTAATTTGTTTTTCTTTTAGGTCCCTTATAATTGCTCTCATCATATTTCTCTTGCTCTGTAGTTCAGCTGAGTGGTCTTGATCAAAGAAGATTTGGCTTCCCTCATAGGTGAGAGTTTTTTGGTGCCATGCTTTCTGGAGAACGAACTATTTTTCTTGGTATCTCAGCATTTTTATCATCGACGATCTTGGGTGTGCATTTGGATCTGTAGATTTTTGTCCTAATGATTGATGCGCTCATTCCATTTCCAGTGTGAAATCAGAAGGCATTGAGAGCATGGATTTTAAGACTTGTTTAATAAAATCTGGGCCTGTAGCATAACCCTCCTCCGCCCCTTCTTTAATGCCACAAATCCTAAAATTGTTCCTTCTTGCTCTATTTTCAGCATCCTCAAGCTGCTCTTGTACCAGCCTGTCCCTCCGGAGAAGTTATAATAGGATCCAGACCGTGGATTCCTGTAGTTCCGTGACTTGAGCGATTTTTGCTTCATTCTGTATAACCTTTTGATCTATGCTCTTCAGGTCACTTTTAAGGTCGGTGAATGCCACTTCTATTTTATTGACCATTTTCATGATTTGTTGAATGGCTTGAGCTGTGTTTTGTTGTTCCATCTCTATGTTTTCCACAGTTTCTGATTCATTTTCTGCCCTGTTGTCAGGCCATGCGTTAGTAGTGAGGCCCTCCATTGCTGCCCAGATAGAAAGTTGCTTAAATTTTGGTTTTGCTTCTCTATTTTTAAAGTCTTTTTGTCTCAGGGATCTTCCTGTCATGTCTCAAAGTGAAGCAGTTATATTTGGAGAAAGAGATTTGACGGAAGCGGGAAGAATAAAATATAGATAATCAAGAAGTCGCCTGCAGCTCTGAAGCTAGACTGCTTCCATGTGGGTGGTGCCACTGGAAGTCCACTCCAGATGTTCAACACACCTCCCTATGAATGGTACAGCTATAAATTTTCACATCCTGCCCAAACTGTGTTTTCGCACATCTGGTACAGAATGGTGCAGTCGCTGTGAGAAATCAATGTTCGGGACAGATTAACAAAATCACAGTGCCACTATTCATGAGCAGAGGTCCCAAATGCTTTCACGAAGTGGGAGTCACAAAAGGCCATGTCGAAAATTTGTAGTGCAAATACCAACAAATGCCCGGGCGTTAGGGTTTCTAACCATAACGTCCCCCCCAACCCAACCCATGGTGGGGCTCCAGTGCCCTCATCTTCTCTGAACTGCAGATACATCTTCACTCTTCAAAGCCAGATCATGAATTGAGGAAACCGGTATGCATTTCACTGTATTGCAATGGGAATGTGAACTTGGTGGCATAACTTGTTCTTTCTGCTGGGAACTGTAATCCTACCAATCTGTGCATACCAACATCAATTCCAAACGACGAATATTGGCATTGACAAATGCCTGTTACACCTTGACAGGATGTGACATAGGCAGACATCTCCACCCCAGAGCCTACAACCAAAACAACAGTGACCGTGCTGGAACCTGAAAGGGGGCCTTCAACATCGGTGTACAACGTGCACAATGGTACCATCTGCAGTGGTCATTCAGCTTTTCCGAACCGGCTGATGGAATGACTTATTGGGCAGCACTATAGCAAACACCCATGTCAACCAGCTTAAAAACAACAAACTGTACAACACCAGGAGTCAGATCACCAACTCTAACATTTCACACCACTACGTACTTCTAGAGGAGGTCTGGATCACAGCGTTCACTGCAACAATTAAGTAGCCAGATCATTTAAAACCACAGTAAACCTTTTATTAGTACAATTAGATGTGGCCTGCTACTGATGGCACCACTGATAAACCAACTCTTGTAGTATTGTTGTGGGCAGCAGTTGTTTTTTTTTTCTGTTGGTAGTGGTCATAACATGGATGGCTGTGGGCCAATCAGCTTGCAACATTTTCCTTACCTGTTTTACAAGGAGAGTGACATCCTCAGCCTTTCAGTCTCAAGCCACCCGCATCACCTGGGTATTTTTGTATACCCCAGCAAACTGAGCTTTATTACTGAAATATGTGCTGCTAATGTTAAGGTTAATAGATTTCATGAACTAGTCAGAAAGCACTAGATTCAAATGTTAATCTTTTTCTTCCTCTACCTACCTTTAGGGCATCCACCTTGGCAACAGTACTGTGGCACTCATGCACAGGAGACTGTTCACAGGCTGCACGGAGAGGTTTATGTTCATCTGATTCCTCACAAACCCATCCCAGTGGCTGTTGCTGCGGGGCCCAGGTGTTGCCCTTTTCAGGCTCCTCTTCATTTCCAGTAAGACGTTTTACAATCTCCACTATCACTGCAAGTTTTCTGTTTGCTCGGAGTACCTTCTGCTCTAACACATCATAGCATTCACCGCAGGAGACATTTCCATCTACGTACTCCCAGTACTTTGTGATACAGGCTCTGCAAAAGTTGTGCCCACAATCTATAATGACAGGGTCATTAAAATAATCCACACAGATGGGACACATCACTTCATTTTTCAGTAGTTCTAGCTCTTTTGTTGCTGCCATGTTCACTGCTGTCTGTTAAAAGTGTCTACTTCCCTTCTGTTTCCTGGAACACAGAAACATATAAAAACATATAAGGGGTTTGTTCTTCTTTTAATACTGACCATATCATGCACAGTTAAAAACTCTTGCACTGCTACTGAACCTTATTATGGTGTTTTATTATTGCTTTCGTACTGACCATGTCATGTACAGTTAAAAACTCTTGCATTGCTACTGAACCTTATTATGGTGTTTTATTATTCCTTTCAGTACTGACCATCTCATGCACAGTGAAAATCTCTTGCACTGCTGCTGAACCTTATTATGGCATTTTGTTATTGTTTTCAGTACTGACCACATCATGCACAGTTAAAACCTCTTGCACGACTGGTCTGGTGATGCTGAGGGTTGAGGCACTGGATGCCACACCTCGCAGCCACACCAGCAACCCAGGTCCGGGAGCGAGCTCAGGCTGCTGGGGGTCGGCAGGGGAGGAAGAGATGGTGCATCCATAGGACAGCTGTCCTCTCCCGGGGAGGGCTGGGGCACAGTGACCGGCATAGCCCGACACCTAGCAGAGGCTGGGTGTTGACATGCCTGGTCCTGTACATAGGGGTCGGAAAGCGGAGCAGCCAGCGGGCATGTGACTTGTGGATGCATGTGTGGTACACCCCCTGCCAGCATTGCATGCCCCACCTCTGAAAACCAGAATACAGAAAAGGTGCACACCAGTTGCAGCAGCTTGATTGCTGCCTGAGTGCCCTGGCACTGGCTCCGGAGGGGGATCACCAGTGCAGATCTGGTGGGGGAGTTGGTTGACTCCTGCCACCCCGCCCTGGTGGGCAAGCCATGGAGTAATTGGTGATTGCCCTCAATGGAGACCGGTGCTGGTGATATGGCAGCCGGAGGACAAGGATGCGCAGATAACAGGGCTGACCAGGGGACCCGGGGAGAAAAAAAAAAACACACAAAAAAAAACAAACTCTGGTACTTCTACGTAATCCTATTATGGTGCTCTATTATTGCTTTCAGAACTGACCATGTCATGTACAGTTAAAAACACCTGCACGACTACTGAACCTTGTTATGGTGTTTTATTGCTACATTGTGGGGCTGATTTGCATCTTTTTACAGAGGTACCCCAATATGTCAAACATCTCCTATTACAGAAATTTGAAAACAGTCACAGGCTCTCTGGGTATCTGGATCTCCACAACACCACAGATTTAGCTCCTTTGGTAATGGTTTTTGTAGTTCCACAATCTACACTCCCATGGTTCAGAGTGTTTTCTTCAATATAATTTCACAAATACTGATATGAAATACTTCTCCATCTCGCCCTTGACACAGTCCTCCACCCTCTCACTAAGATCATTAATCTTTCACTGTGCCTTGGCCAATTTCTCTCCCAGTGGAAATCAGCCATCATCACCCCTGTCCATAAGGGGAGACAATCGCACTGCCCCTAATAATTACTGTCCCATTTCCATCCTCCCGGCCCCTCTAAAGCTCTGGAAAGAATAGTGTCTTAACAACACTCCAACTATCTTTCCAAACACAGTATACTTTGTCCGGAACAACATGGCTTTCAGAATGGCCACAGTACCACCATGGCCCTCCTTGATTTCACTGACTGCACCCACAAAGTATTAGATCGCAGACATCTAATCAGGACTGTCTTTACTGACCTGATGAAGGTGTCTGATACCGTCAGCTATGTCCTTCTTATTCAGGCCCTCCCACTCTTGGGTCTGTCTCAGGATGCCTCCACTTGGTTTACTAATTACCTGGAGGGAATGTCTCAGCAAGTCAAAATTAACACCTCACTGTCTTCCTCTTTCCCAGTGTGATGTAGTGTACCCCAGGGCTCTATTCTTGGGCCACTTCTATTTAGCATATTCGTAAACTCCCTCCCCCGTGCCTCTTCTGGCCACATGTTGTTGTATGCAGACAATGCCGTTTTATTCAGCAGCCACCCTGAACCGATTCACCTGCAGCAAGATCTTCAAAAACCCTTTTCTGAAACTGAAGCATGGTTTGGAAAACACAGCTAATCCTAAACTGCAAAAAGACTAAAGTCAAGGTCTTTTCTCACCCTCAAAACTAAAGTAAAGGTGTTCCTCTAAACATTTTCAACTGTCAACTCTCCCCTCTGGAACACGTCTGCAGCTTTAAATATCTGGGGATCACCTTTGATCCTTCTCTCTCCTACACTGAATACATTAACCTAGTTAGTATGGCCAGCAACTCCAGGCTAGGTCTCCTCTACAGACACTGTAAGGGCATGCCCCCTGAAGTCCTCCACCTCGCAGTCTCGAGCTCTGTCCTATCACTTGTCAATTATGGGCTGGTGATCAACAGCTCAGCTTCCATCACTGCTCTTCATAGAATACAAATGTTGCTAAAATAAGCTTGTTGTCTTGTGACTAGTTGCGATACTTGGACTCATACCTGTGACCTCTACCAACAAACAAGCTGGCTCAATCTGGATGGCAGACTTAGATACCACACTGGTCTCCCCATCAAAAAGATCACCTTAGGACTTACACTCCCAGGATTCTCTCACCTCCTAACCTCTACCTCCTCCTCCTCTCGGTCCACCAGGAGCTCCTATAGACCGCCCCTTACTGTTTCTTTCTGCAGGACATCCCAGGGTCAGAGAGCACTTATGTACAGGGCTCCCTCCTGGTTTGATGCCCTACCAGCTGATGTCTCATGTGACACCAAACTAGACACCTTCAAAAGGCATCTAAAGGAGCACCTACTCTCCACCAGTCACTGCGAAGGCCTCTAGCTTCCCCCCGTCCCCTTGTTGTCTGTCCTACTTAGTTGACACGGTCCTGATGACTACATCAAGACCCTAGTTTGTTACTAAATGTTTTCATGTTTAAGTTTCCTTAACACTGAGCCTGACCTTGCATGGCCTGTACCGTCCTGTTTGCCTGTACTGCCTGTAACATGCCTTGCATGGCATTTATTACATCCTTGGTTTTTTCTGTTCCACATCCTGCTTGTATACTTTGTTACTACTTGCTGTCTGCTGAAATTGTTGCTACTTGTTTCTAATGTAGAATGTTTGTAAAGGAGCCTCTGACTCAAAGGGTTGTAATTCTGATTTGATTCAATAAATAAAGTTCCCACTCTCAGAATTTACAAATAATTATATGTGGATAATATTTATGAAAAATAAATGAAAACAAAAAGATAAGCATGTAAAACTCTAAGAGTGTTTTTCATGTTCTTTTGCTGTCTACAAGATAAGAAACTTTCCTGCCATTCATGAAGGGAGACCAGCATGCATATCGTGTACTGTATTTGTATTACTTCACTTCTGTAATCCCCTGTAGTTAGACAGCTAAATCCATTCATTAAGGGAGACTGGCGTATGTATCATGTAGCTGCATTACTTCACTTCTGTAATCCCCTGTAGTTAGACAGCTAAACTTATTAATATCATACTGGAGAGATAGTGGGAAAATTGCAAAAAAGGCACAGATGAAACCATGCCTATATCTTACCAGTATACCCTTCAGATCACATAATTTGAACATCATTTAATTCACGTGTAGACTCAGCTTAGTAAACATAAAACACAGGAAACCCACTGAGACACCGCTACCTGCATAATTCCAACTTCTACCCTGGGCAAAGAAAAAACAAAAAAAATCTGTAATCTACAGTCAGGCAATTCTATACCATCAAATCTGATCTGATAAGAGAACAAGAGACAGTCAGCTCTCCTCGCTTTGGAATTCCCTAATCCAGCAGGGCCATACCCCATAACAAATTGACAGAGAAACTGAACGGGTCCTACAAATACCACAAGGAAATTTGTTGGAATACAGGCAAAAGGATTAAACTGATTGCACACTCCTAGTTGTCACTCACACCCCTATGCTAAAACCCCTTCAGCAAATTATTAAAGATGCTGAGTGAAGATGAAATACTTAAGGACATCTTCCCTGAACCACCTGTAATTGCCTAAAAGCAGCTCCCCCCAACCTCTCCAACATAGTAGTCCATAACTTCCAGCAGATCTTAATACCCGGGAAACAAGAGGGACAACACAATACAGGATGGCAAGATGTAAGACCTGCACCCACATATGCACACAGACCACCATCAAGACAAGTCAAATAGCACAATAAAAATCAATGGATCCTACACATATCAATCCAGCAATGCTGTTTATCGAATTCAGTGCATGAAGTTCACAAATGGATGCTATATTGGGGAAACTAGGCAATCACGGCAAACCAGGATGAACCACCACTGACTCACAGTAGTAAACCAGGTTAACAGCACACCAGTAGGACACCATTTCTTACAAACAGATCATTCCCTCTCTGAAGTATATGTCCTAATATGAAGAGGCAACTTTAAAGAACACTCAGGACAGAAGGACATGGGAACTGAAACATATGAAACAATTTAAAACCAATATTTGAAGACTGAATTGGGACATTGGATTTATGACAAACTCTATGGTAAACTGTAATTCTTTTGTTACTTGTCAAGGTTTTTTTTCTCTGTTCCTGCCAGCTCTGGTTCTAAATTACCTATTCCTAGCATCCTTCCTGCCTCTCTTATGAATATCTTTTCAGCTTCAGTCCTACCCATCCCCTACACCACCACTTGATTAGTTATTCTCGCACATAACTGTGTATACAGAGCTTACGCTCGGTTTATCTAGGTCCACATATTCAGATGAGATGCACGGGACATTTCTGGACACACAATAATTATATCCATGCATAAAAGGAGAGTATTGTTGCTAAAGCAAGATGTATTTTGTAAATGTGGATACTAGCGTGTCTCTGTGTTTCACGACATAGTCTGTGGGATTGGGCTACATGTGCTGCAGGGGACAGTGAAATATACAGTTCATGCTCTCTGAGGAACTACATTCTCACTTGTCCTGTTCCTGCAGAAGGCCTCTAAACAGCGTGTTCTGTATCTAACTGAGCTACTTTTAGTCAAGATGTGTAGAATATTCTACATCTCTTTTATTTGTAAATTTAATGTTTGGGCACTGAGTGGACAAGGGTCATGTGACCACTCCACTTCCTGGTCCAGATAGATAAAAACTTGCCTGCGAGCAAGTAGCACACACAATAATTACATCCATGTATGAAGGGAGTGTACTGCTGTTAAAGCAAGCTGTATTTTGTAAATTTGGATACTAGTGTGCCTCGGTGTTTCACGACACGGTCTGTGGGACTGAGCTAAAGTATATGTGCTGCAGGGGACAGTGCGATATGTAGTTTATGCACTCAGAGGAACTACAGTCTCACTTGTCCTGTACCTGCAGGAGGCATCTAAACAGCATGTCCTGTATCTAACTGAGCTACTTTTAGCCAAGACATGTAGAATATTCTACAACATCTCTTATTTGTAAATTTAACATTTGTGCACTGTGTGGACAAGGGTCACGTGACCACTCCACTTCCTGGTCCAGACAGATAGAAACTTGCCCACAAAAAGACCAGTAAGGGGAAGGGGATGGATGATGCTATCTCCACCAAAAGGGTGTGGTTAGCCCTCAAGGCCCTAAAGAAAAACAAATCTCCAGGGCCGGATGGCATTCATCCGAGAGTACTATGGGAATTGGCGGACATACTGGCTGCACCCCTGGCGGAGCTTTTCAGCAGGTCACTTGAGACAGGGAGGGTACCTAGTGATTGGCGAGAGGCACATGTGGTACCAATCCATAAAGTGGGGTCGAGGGAAGTACCAGGTAACTATAGACCCATCAGTTTGACCTCGGTGGTGGGAAAATTAATGGAGAGTATACTAAAGGAACGATTGGGGGTGTACTTGGAGGAGGTGGGAGGTCTGGATAGTCGGCAACATGGGTTTGTGCCAGGTAGATCATGTCAAACCAACCTTGTGGAGTTCTATGAATGGGTAACATCAGAACTGGACAGGGTAAGCCTGTGGATGTATTATTCTTGGACTTCAGCAAGGCGTTTGACTCTGTCCCACAATGGTCTGGTGGAGAAACTGATGGGGTTAGAGTAGGCCCTTTGATGGTCAGATGGACTGAAAACTGGCTAGCTGGGCGCACTCAGAGAGTAGTGGTCTGTGGGGCTCTCGAACCCTAGAGAGGTTGGTAGTGGGGTACCACAGGGCTCGGTCCTGGGTCCGATCCTGTTTAATGCATACATATCGGACATCAGGGAGGGTATAGGGTGTGAAATGAGTCTCTTCGTGGATGACTCCAAGATGGGGGCAGTAGTTGAGGGAGAAGAGGGGAGGGTGGCCCTGCAAGGGGACCTGGACACCTTGGAAAGCTGGGCTCACACATGGAAATTAAATTTCAATATCACCAAGTGCAAGGTGTTGCATCTTGGTCGGGGAAACCCTAAACACAGGTACACACTGGGAGGGGAGGCACTGGAGGCCTCAATAGGGGAAAAAGACCTAGGGGTCATGGTGGATACATGTATGAATAACTCTGAGCAGTGCAGGAGAGCAGCTAGCAAGGCAAACAGGATGTTGGGATGCATCGTAAGGGGGATCACCTCTAGGAGCAAGGAAGTGATTCTGCCACTGTACAATGGACTGGTTAGACCACACCTTGAGTACTGTGTACAGTACTGGAGACCACATTTGAAGAGGACATACAGCTCCTGGAGAGGGTACAGAGGAGGGCAACAAAGATGATACGAGGGCTAGGGATTTGACTTATGAGGACAGACTTGAGGAGCTCTGCCTGTTTTCATTGGAGGAGAGGAGAGACAGGGGACATGATAGAGGTCTTCAAGTACCTCAAGGAATAAATAGGGTAAACATGGAGGATCTTTAGACTAAAGCAGGAGGTATCACCAGAGGCATGGTTTGAAGTTGGAAGGTGGAAGGGTGAGGGGAAAGAGGAGGAGGTTTTCACCGAGAGGGTGGTGGACCCTTGGAATGCACTACCTGGTGAGCTGGTTCAGAGATCCACTGTAGAGGGCTTCAAGAGAGGGTGGGACAGACACAGAAAGTGGATGTATCAGATGATGGCCTGTCCCCGGGGGGGTGGGGATGGATGATAGGGGTTTCTAGAGAACAAGGGATGGGAGGGTCTCGCACCCAACTAAGGATCTAGGTTCGAGCAGACTCGATAGACCGTAAGGCCTAATCTGCTGGCAAATAGTATGTTAGTATGTAAGCAAGCAGGGTGAGCTCAAATGCCTGGAGACGCGTGCCAAGACCGCGCATTCGCGCATGTCCAGCGAGGTCCAGAGAGGTGTGGAGCTGAACGTAGTAGGTGAGCAAGCATTGTAATTGCATAAATAACATCACACAAACTAGAATAGAGAACAACGAAGATATAGAACTGTTATTGGGCTGTTTATGTCAGGACAGGAAGCTAACAGTGTGTGACAAATGTCATATGTACTGTGCTATTAATAAGGAACTCCCTATGGAGGAGTGTGATAAATGTATCCAGTTGGGAGTAATCTTGTACAAATTGAATAATACAATGCTAGAATTAAAGAATCTTAAAGAATTAATGAACTTAGAGCAGGAATATGGCATAGAAAATATCACTCCTACCCTTTCAAACAACACTACAATACACCAACTTTCAACTGATAGTAATATGAGTGGTAACCATGTAGAAGTATATGGATTGGAAAATACATGAATAGTTTATGGAAGAGATGTGCTAGGCCAACATATAAATACTACAGTACCCGTCCAATCAACAACTAATCAGGGAGATAAAACAACAAATACCATACAAACTGATTGTAGTACATCATCTAGCAAAAGGGTTAGAGAAGAAAATGTACATAAAAATACTGAAAATGATACATCAAATCAAAATATGCCACAAAAACAAAAGCAATATGATTGCAGTCAGAATAATGAATGGCGTCTTGTGCAGAGTGGAAAGGGGAGGAGAAAGGGTAGACAAGCATTGAAAAGTAATGATATAAGTACACAAAACAGGTACAGTATGTTAGTGAACGGTAATCTGGTGGAAACAGAATCTGCACAGGATCACTCAAGCAACCCTGAGTTAATAGTACTCAGTGACTCAATAATTTTCAAATGTGACACCAATATTTGTAAAGCAGACAAACAAAACAGGATGGTGCTTTGCTATCTGGGTGCAAGGATACAGTAAATGATATAAAAAATGTAAGTCCAAAGGTAATTAAAGATTCTGACACAAAGAACATATTAACAATACATGTTGGAGTGAACGATGTGGGACACAGTCACAAGAAGGATATATATATGGACTTAATAGAAACTGCTAATCAAATTAAAAAGTTGGGAGCACATGTGTTTATATCAGGTATTCTACCTAGGGCACCAGACGAAAAAAATAAAACTTTAGCAAGAATAAACATCGGATTAGAAAACTGGTATCAGAACAAAGGTATAGGATTTATTAACTCATGAACTAATTTTCTAAACAAGTGACATCTGTTTAGTAGAGACGGGATGCACCTAAATAACAGTGGTGCACATCTCTTGGGCGCAGTCATTAAAGGACAAATGGAGTAAGCCTGTTTAAACTAGTCAACAGGGGAGCTGGAAACCAGTCACTACCAACAGTCCAGCATTCGATCAAAACCTACAAAGAAAATACATAAAATTAAATGTCTGTTTAGTAACATTAGAAGCATGACTAATAAAATTAATGAATTGCAGGTTGTATTACATTCTGAAGCAATTGATGTGTTGATGATTTCTGAAACTTGAGTAAAATGACATCCGGATCAATAACATACACTACATGGTTACAATATAGTAAGAAAGGATATAAAGGGAAAAAAAAGGTGGTGGAATTGCTGTCTATCAACAAAATGTTTAAGTATGTGGACATCACAGATAAAATTAAGAATGACGAAACTAGAGATACTGAAACATTACGGATTAAAATGCTAAAAGAAAATAAAACAATTCATTTGGGGTCTATACTACAGACCAACAAATACTAAACCAACTGCAACATCAAAAATCATGGATGAAATTACAAAAACCCTAGAGTACGGGCAAGGAGTCCTGGCAGGTGACTTCAATTTTCCTGATATAAACTGAGAAAGAAACTGTGCTGTAAACAATCAGAGTAAAGTTTTCTTAGACTTCTGTAATGAAATAATTTAATGCAGTTCGTAGAACAACCAACGAGAGTACTGAGTCACCTATAGGTAATAATGATCATTCCTCCATTTTATTTAGTTTGGACTATGAAGATTTGCCAATACAAAACTGCAAACACACGAAGGACTATAAAGAGATCTAAGTATGATAAAATGAGAGGAAGAACTAACAGGGAAAACTGTAGACGAGTCGTGGGCATATATTAAAACCACAATACACAATAATATGAAAGCCCATGTTAAACAAGTTAATAAATATAATAAACATGGAAGAAAACCAATATGGTTAAACAAAAGCTTAATCAAGTTAATAAAAAAAGAAAAATAAAACAGACGGACAATACATTCAAAATAAAATAGAATCTGAGTGGTTAAAATTTAAGCAAATCCCCCCAAAAATGTAAGAACAAAATAAACAAAGCCAAAAAAAGAGTATGCATTATACATAGCAAAAAAACGCTTCAAAATCCAATGGTAAGCAGTTCTTTAGCTACGTTCATTCTCTGAAAAAAAGAGTAAGGGAGAATTCACTACAACTACAGTTCATAGTACTGTCATCTCAGAGCCTATAGAAATTGCAAACTCATTTAATTTCTGCTACGTATATGCAAAACAGACTGTACAAAACATACAACGAGATTTTTTGATAATGGAAGGGAATCATAGTTTCTCAAACGAAGAAATTATGACAGGAACTGAAAACATGAACGATCACAGTGCCTTTGGATTGGATAACATAACTTCTACTACGCTTAAAATTATGAAAGATAATATCTGGTTACCGATAAAATTACTTTATGAAAAAACACTCAACACCGGGAGTTTACCCAATGAATGGAACAAATCCAAAGTTACACCTATTCATAAAGGTGGCAGAAAAATCTTGGTCTCCAATTAAGGGCCCATAAGCCGTACATCAATACCATGTAAAATACTGGAAACCTTAATAAAAGATAGAATTAATCAACATGTTAACAAAGATCCATTGTTTGATCAGAACCAGCATGGTTTCAAAAAGGGATACTCCTGTGCCACAGATTTGGTTAGCTTTATAATCATGTTAGTAGGATGACGGATAACAGTATCCCCATAGACATACTTTTGATTGACTTGAGTAAGGCTTTTTATTGAGTCCCACATTGGGCAATACATCAAAAATGGCAAAAGTATAAAATTGATAATCATAAGGTGGACAGATGACTGGCTTCATGACAGATCCCAGGCAATCTCAGCATGAGGCCACTAATCCACTGAAGGCCAGATAACAAGTGGAGCACCACAGGGATCAAGAATTGGTTCCCTAATTTTTCATATTTTCATGGCAGATTTGGATGATAATACTAGTAACGTTGTTATGAAATGTGCAGACGATACAAAAATCTGTGGATCATGTAACAGCATTGAACAATTTCGGACCTTACAAAATGATATCAATGCATTAAGCATATGGGTAAAAAGATGGGGGATGCAGCTTAACAATGAGAAATGTTATGTTTTACATATTGGTCGACATAACCCAAATTATGTTTATTATTTAGATGGAGCAACGATCCAAATTAAAACCACTGAGAAAGATTTAGGGATTCTTTTTTTTTGTTTTGTCTTTTTGCAGAAAAAAAGTTTATTATATTTGCAATACATACATATGGTTCTTTATACATCCTAGGCCGTCCCGAAAAGGGACAATACAATCATGTCAAGAGTAACATACATTGCAGTCCAGTGCTAGTATCTTGTTCATGCCTCCCTGCCCAGAGACCCAGACCTCCAGCCCATCCCTCAACAAATCACTCTCAGGTTGCGACAGGTCTTCCAGAAAGGGCGCCCATTCCCTTACAAATTGTTCCAACTTATCTTTAACCAAAAGAGAAAGTCTTTCTAGTACTAACGTATGCAAGGAAAGCACTCGCTAGACTTGCACTGTAGGGATGACACAGGAAACCCAGGTATTTTGTATGCAATGTCTGGCCAGGATTAGCAGAATACGGACCCACCTAGGCAAAGGGCCCCAGTCCCCTTCTTCTTCCACTTCCATCCCGAATAGACAGACCAGTGGGTCCAGTGCAATCCTCTTCCCCACATTCTCCATTTCTCCTATCACTGATGTCCAAAATACTGAAGGAGGGCAGGCCCAAAAACAGTCACATAGGTGCCCAACGCCTGATGACACCTTCCACAATGAGGTGAGGTTGCAGAGTATATTTATGGTCACTACCTGTGGATTATATAACCAGTGTACAAATTTAAAAAGTGGCTTTATAAATTTATTACAAATAAGCAGCCCCATGTGCATGTTCAAATGCTTGCTCCAATTCCTGTCACTTTTCTGGAGGCCGAGGTCTCTTTTCCAGAGTCTCCGTACATTTCTCGACAAATCTGGTAGGCATTGCCTTGTGTCCCTTACTATTTTCCCCATAAACCCTCTGGTGTCCCACCTATATACCTGTATGTGGGTTTCCAATTTCTATAATTCCCCCATTCCCGGCCCGTCCCTTTCCAGCCCTAATATATATGCTCTAACCTGAAAATATCGGTTGAAGCCCCATAACCAGGATGAAGAATTCTCTATACCTGGTTTCTTTCTAATCCGCCAAGACAGGCAGGGCAGAAAGAAGGTAGGCGGCACTGCCATGTATATCTCCTCAAATCTCCAGTTTTCCGTAATCTCTCCGATGGCACCCATACAAACTATAGATTCTCTTCTAATCAAAATCACCCAGCCTCACTCTATCCCAGTATACATAGCTGGGTCATACTGTCTGCCGGACACACCTCTGAGTAGCATCCTTGACCACCTTGGTAACCTGCAGTCCCTTATGGAAGGCGGCGAACTCCATATCCTTGGAGATTTCAATCAGAACTGGCTAGGCAGCACTGCCTCTAAATCACGATGCCAAATAAATGCTCTGAACTTGCACCAGCAAATAGAGGAACCCACCCACTTAAACCACAAATCCAATAAACACACACTATTGGACTGGGCACTTACTACCCACCCTCATCGGATATTTAAAGCTGGTCTACTACCGGACTCCCTTACTGACCACCATATGATTTTTATAGTGCGTAAAATCTTTTGAACAATGGCCCCTCCACCCCGCACGCTTTACAGCACAGTTTATAAATCACTTGATCTAACTGCTCTCCTAAACAACCTTACCACCATTGACTGGTCATTCATCCCCAGGGCCACCTCCATGGATGAGGCCCTGGAATATTTCTCTACTAACTTGTTTGCCATCTGGGACCTACATGCTCCGCTCAGGATAGCCCAAGCAAGAGGATCCCACTTACCATGAGTAACAACAAACCTCATGGAAAAACTACGAGCCAGAGACCAAGCCTGGATATCTTTCAAGGTCACAGGTGCTCATACGGCTCAGCAACAATACCGGTCACTAAGAAATGCCTGTACAAGACTCATACGCCAGGCCAAATCAAATTACTTTAAAACTGTGTTCAACAATAACTACGCTCACCCTACTCAATTCTGGAAGTCAATAAAATCCCTTCTTTCCCCACCGGCCCAACCCCCCACTCTCACTCTCAAACTAGATGGGAAAATCACCATGGATCCTAGCTTGGTAGCCACCGAGTTTAATTCATATTTCTCCACCACTACTTCTTCTCTACTCTCCTCCCATCCCCACCCCCTGCCCTTTGTGCCCCCTAAAGTATCCTCCCCGGCCTCCTTCTCGCTCTGACCAGTTGCTCCTGGCCAGGTGCTAAAAATACTGCAGTCACTCAATCCATCCTAAGGCAAGTGCCATCGGGCCTAGATTCCAAAATGCTTTTACTCTCTGCACTGGCCATAGCCCACCCTCTGACCATGCTCTATAACCTGTCCTTTAAACTCGGGGCAGTCCCCAAAATATGAAAACAAGCCACAGTCATCCCCCTACCCAAAGGAGGGGACCTCTCCTCCCCATCAAACTATCAGCCCATATCTCTGCTTCCCATCCTAGCCAAAATTCAAGAGCGCCATGTATTATCCCAGCTCCACCACTACCTAGATACCATATCTTTTTTCACCCCCTACCAAGCTGGCTTCAGAAAAAAATCACTCCACCACCACCTCCCTCCTTCGCCTCACTAACTCCATCCTTACAGGCAAGGACAAAGGGGAAATTACAGCAGCCATATTTATCGACCTGGCAAAAGCCTTCAACACGGTCTCACATCCCCCTGTCGTTGGCTAAACTTGTCCAAGCTGGTCTATCTGTGAACGCAAATAACTGGTTCCATTCATACCTGTCAGGTAGGTCCCAATCAGTCCGTATTGGCTCGGCTAGATCCACCTCACTCCCTGTCACCAGTGGAGTACTCCAAGGGTCTGTACCCGGCCCTCTGCTGTTCTCTATCTTTCTCAATAACCTGCCTGCTGCCTGCCCACAAACTACATCCATGCACGCATCTATATGGTGCTGTTCGCCTGGCCCAGGCCCTTCAAGAACTGGCCAGGACTGTTGTCTTCAGAAGGACTTCGACTCCATCCAATGTTGGTTCCTCAGAAACCAACTATTCTTAAACTCAAAAAAAACAGTCTCCCTCACCTTCGGCTCTAGGGCCAAACTAACCCGGCTTACTGCACCACCCACATTCTACACCTTGGACAGATCTCCACTTGAGGCCTGCACCACGTATCGTTATCTCGGCGTCTGGTTAGATCAGTACCTTGACTTCTCAGCGCATATAGATGCTGCACACAAAAAATTGCATCCCATGCTGGAAGCCCTCTACCGTAACAAGAACTGCATTCCTCTACCAACCAGACTAGCAACTGTCCAAAAAATGATCCTCCCGATTATGGACTATGGCGATGTTGTCTATGGTGGCGCCCCCCAAACTTCCTTAGCCAGGCTTGACCCCCTTTACAACTCCTTCTGCCGGTTCACCTTGGACCGTCCTACCAATACCCATCACTGTGACCTCTACCAGTCCCTGGACCTCCCCTCACTTCAAAACCGACGATTACTCCATGGTGTAAGAACCGCTGCAAAGTTCTGGTCACAGACGCTCCCTTCCTACCTGTCATCATCCCTAACTGCCCTCTCCCCACCTGCCTACGCTCTCAGAAACATAGACTCTAGGCTCCTGCACATTCCACACAGATCCAACAGATCTGGCCAGGCAGCTTTCAGCTTCAGGTTGCCCAAATTATGGAACTCCCTGACAGCTGATATCAGACACACCACAAGTACTCCTGAACGGAATGCCCTTCTTAAAACGCACTTCACTACCAACTGCTCCTGCTTTCCCCCTCACTGAATCCCCATTTCAACTCCTACCCATCAACTGCTAGCACCAGTCTGGGTACCATTCTCGGTCTGCACCTAATGTTATTAAATACTAATGAAATTGAACCTACGCTATTTTGTATTTAAGAAATGCCTCACCCATTGTCTGTAACAACCACTCTATGTATGTTTTATTTCTTCTGTACTACTGTACCATTGTCTGTAACAATCACATAATGTATGATTTGTTTTCTTCTGTACTACTGTATCATTGTAAACCCTCTACCCCCAGGGCGCATCTGGAATCGAGCAGTACTCCGCTCAGCATGCCTTCTTGGTAAATCTCTTAAATAAATAAACATCCATTACAGATTAAGCTTGAGAGATTCATAACCAAAAATAGAAAATACTTTTATACCCTACGGACATCTTCACTTTGGAATAGATTACCTATTAAAATTGTTTCAAGCATCACAAAAGAAAACTTCAAAAAAAATCTTGATAAATATACTTCTACAATAGGAACCATGAAATACTATAATTTATCCTAATGGCAGCAATTATGGGCTATGCCTTTTTTGCTCCTGCAGAATTTAATAAACCACACATCTCTGGACTTGTGTAGGCCATCAAGGTGTGGCTATATTCAAAGGCCACCAATGTGCCATATAACCCCAACTGTGCAAACATGTGTAATATTGTGATCCACCTAAGCAAATGAGGAGTCCCCCATGCATAAGCCACACATTACAATACTGAGAACCCCCCCCCCAAGCACAACTATGGCCAGTTGTGCCAGCGTATAGTTGTGCCTTTGAAACCCTACTTTAACTATGCATGGGGCAGGTTGGTGCCCTGTGCACAGTCTGAGGCTCGGTACACATTTCCCCTCACCACAGCGCTGAACGCTGTACAAAAAGTAGAATCCCATTGCCCCATTTCTTTAGTGTAGGGACCCTCCTCCCCAATCACTGTAATACAAATTCCCTTCCCTGATCACCCAAGTAGTCTAGTGTGCCGCCCACCCCAATCATCATGAAAGGAAACATCCGCCCTGATCGCCCGGTAATGAAGTGACCCCCCCTGCCCCCAGCGCCAATCACAGATGGCAAACAAAAACCCACTCCCTAATCCCTGGTAATCATGTGGCCCCTCACCCTGTTAGCCAGTTACCCACCACCTCACTCCCCCAACCAGACTGCAGCTGTCAAGTGACACAGCCCACCTCACACTGCATTGGCCAGCCACTGACTGAACTGTACAGGAGCACTGTGTAGTATATAGTACACACCCATTGGGTGACCGGTCAAGCACTAGGCATGTACTACATACTGTACAGCACTCCTGTACAGTCTGAAGTTAGTGACTGGCCAAAGTACAATGTAGGTGGGCTGTGCCAGTCACCAGCTCCAATTGGGTGAGGGGTGGGTGGTGGGTCACTGGCTAATGGGATGGAGGGTGGGGACCATTTGACTACCAGAGAATGGGGAGCGGGTTTTTGTTCGGCATCTGTGATCGTAGAGGGGGCCACTTCACTACCCAGTGATTGGGCAGATGTTTTATTTCATAATGATCAGGGCTGGGGAGGGTCACTTCACTACTGAATGATTGGAGCAGATGTTTAATTTTATAATGATCGGGGCAGGGAATCACATTAGAGTACTAGAGTGATTGGGGATGGGATTTTATGTTAAGGTGCTTAGGGCTTGGGAGGGGGATCCCTACTCTGTGGAAATGGGGCTACAGGATTCTACTTTTTGTACAGCAATTAGGGCTGGGGAGTGGGCTGGCCTGCACATTCAGTCAGGAAAACCATGAAGACGAGCCTATAATGGGCATGCCAATGGCCCCTTTGCGCCATGCTTGCCAGTTGCGATCATTTACATGTTTGGGCTGAACAGTGACCATTGGGGCTGCAGCACATACAAGAATGTGCCTTGCATTCCCTTATGGGTGTTCGTTAGCCCCGCACCCTTGATTCGCAGGGTGGGACATGGCAACCCCTGCTGTGCTCCATGCATCCAGGGTCCGATATTCAAACAGACTGCACAGTCTGTCTGAATATGACACCAGAGCCGGCCGACTCAATTTATTTGTGCGGTGCATCATTTTGCGTGTGCATCTGGCCAACTCTGAATAGAGGTCCCCCAGGTATTTGTTGTTTTGTGCTCCTTCATTTCTCCATAGCTTCCATTAATTTCTTATCACTTCCTACCCATCTACCCTTCTGGCTTACTGTAAACACCTTGTATCTCAAGCCATTTGTGTTCCTGTCTGGTCAACTTCTTATTACCTCTTCCTAGTATCCCTTCATCTTCACTTGACCTATTCCTATTAATTGCTACCCCTCCCATTAGTCCGTCTCATATATCCTATTTTTATCACTTTGTAACTTATACCGACTCTCATCTCAGGGCTTTATTGCTCTTTGTAACGTGGCAGTAATGGCAACACTGAAACCAAGTAATCTGATTGGCCAAAACACATCAGCTGACACACATCCAACCATGCATTAATTCCCTAGATATGACCAGCTATCTTTCAAAGCAAGAAAAGCAGGATCGCACCTCAGTGAAAGTCACAATCCAACCTATAGTTGGCACTGTGTTAAGAATACTGTGCTGTCTTTTAAAGCAAGAAAATTGGGATCGCACCTCAGTGAAAAAGTCACAATCCGACCTATAGGTGGCACTGTATTAAGAATACTGTGCAAGATCATGTTATGTTGTCCAGTGCTGCAATTGTGAAGCAGTGTAGCAACTCACTGAAGACAGACACAGTAAGCATTATAGCAACAAGTAAAGGTTACATGTCAACGTCAAGCAGTTCTCATTTCTGGCTGATAGCTAATTATGCACGTTCGAAATTTTTCCCAGAATGCATTACCGACAAATGAATGTGAGGCAGGAATAGAACTGAAAAGAATGAAAGTGGTCACTACAAGTATTAATTTTTGAAGTTGAATCAGTATTTTATATGCGTTTTCCTACATAATCCAAACTTAGTAGTTCTAATAAATTGGTAGACACTACATTAATGCATGTGGCCTGTGCAACGTGCACACTGGGAGTTATGAAAGGCACAGAAGTGAAGTATTTCTTCTAAGACATGAAGTTCTTTACTATACATGATTGTTGTGATTTCACTATTTTTCCATGAGAAACATCAGTATACAACAGCAATAGCATTGTATAATTCCATATTACAAGTGCATTTAATGACCTCGACAGGAGGTCATTTCCTAGGAATTAATAAATGGTTGGGTGGTGGGAAGCCCGAGGCCGCCCCCAACCATGCATTAATTTCATTTTCATTTTTACTTTTTATACTTGTAAAACCAGCTGTGCAAAACTGCCCATTTTCACAGGTGACAAGCCATTATATAAAAAACGATACATTACAAAGTTTCAGAGCAAACCACTCAGTCCACACAAAGTGCAAGTGCTGTTCAATACATAGATATTACAAATATGGTAATTTTTAGAGAAAAGCCATTCTTTCAAACTTCTTTTAAAACACTGTGTAGAATTACTTTCAACAATTTCAGTTGGTATCTTATTAAAAAAGGTTGTAGCTCTAAATAATAAAGATCTCTGCCCAAACATCTTCTTAAATAGAGGTATCTTAAACTTAAATTTATGCTGGAACCTAGTAAATAGAACATTCAATGCCTTGGGAAACATTAAGGAAATAGAGGAAGAAAATCCCAATTTTACTTTACATAACAAAAGTACCCATTTTAAGGCAAACTCGATCTTCAAGAGATAACGAATAAGACTGTTCATACAAATCAGAAAGATGGGATCGAAAAGGCATATTAAGCCAAAATCTCAAAGCCGAGTGATATATTACTTGAAGACAATTCAATGCACTACTACAGGAAGAGGTGCATATCAGAATACCATAATCCAACACAGAAAACAAAAAACTATGAACCAAATATTTTCTGGATTCAAGAGTCAGAAATGGCTTAATCCGATATAAAATACCCAACCTTTGGTGCAGGGTTTTCCTAAGACTTTGAATATGTGGTTCAAAAGTAAACTGACTATCTAAGATAATTCCTAAATATTTAAAAACTGGAACAATTTCAATTATATTACCCCCTTTATCAATAACTGGTGGGACATTAAGAGTCTCTTTCTTGTTACGAGAAAAAAAAACATTACCTTTGTTTTTTTGGAATGAAGTACCAAATGATTTTGTAGTAACCAATCCTGAAAAAGCCCAAAGTCAGTCTGAAGACAAGGTCTCAGGTCTGTGACTAGAACAGAAAATAACTGCATTGTCCGCGTAAAGAGTCATCTCAGTTTGAGTACAAATACTAGGGGCAGAATTCATAAAGAAAGAAAAAATAAGTGTCCCCAGGACTGAGCCCTGGGGTACACCACAAACTAAGGGAAGTGTCTGAGATGTGGTTGAACCAATAATTGTTCTATGATATCTGTTACATGAATAACTTTGACACCACCTGACTACCTCGCCAGAAAAATGTAGTCCACGAAGAACACTCGGGAGAAGATCAAATTCAACCAGGTCAATGGCCCTTAATTCCTGGGAAATGACCTCCTGTCTCAGTCATTAATGCTTACATATTCCTTTCTTTATTTCTGAGCTTCACTCTGCCTACCATACTACCTTTCCTGTAATTCTCTTCAATTATAGCCCAACCTCTGAATCAAGCTTGATATGTTGCTGCTACTCACAGCTACTCGTGGAAGGATATGAATGCCATCGGAAGAGAAACCTGGACTCCCTTGGACTGATATTCAGTGAAGTACCTTCTTTTAATTCCCGGGCGTGTGTTTGACAAATTCAGAGAGTAAAAGAAAAAACTAAGCCTAGAGGCGTATTTTACACCTAAATTTGAAGAGAAACCTGGATTCCTTAGGATTGATATTTGGTGAAGTACTCACTACTTTATTTTCGTGCGAGTGTTTGGTGATATATTAAGTAAAAGACAGAACTGAGCTTAGAGGCTTATCTTATACCAAATCTTGATCTGGTCAGAGGGGGGTTTGAGAACTCCTATAAAGCTCCTTTTCCCCTCAGTGGTGAGAACACTGTGGGGGAGGAGGGAAAGAGAATAAACTGGAACTTTTTATTTTATTTTCTTAATTTTGTATTCTTTTTTTTTTTATTACACCCTACCTGCCATAATAAAACCTGGACATAGTTTTAATTAAATAGATTGATTACTGGACTTTGATGACCACTTAACATTTAAATTTAGCCTCACGAGAGGGGGCTAGAAAACTCCTTTCCTGCAGTGGTGAGAGCACGGGGGATAATACTAAAGCTATAAATTGAACGTTTGAAGAAGCTTTGGATATTTATAGCATAATATCTTTTTTTTTGACAAAGGTTAATTTATTATATGTTTTAAGTAGGGGAGTATGGTTTGATAAGTAAATTGTTGAAAGTTTAATTGAAAGGGGACGAGGTGTACTGAGTGAGTGGGGTGCGAGTCAGAACACTGGTGTGTGAGGAGTGCTTGAGATATGTGTTGGGGTATTAGGGACATGGTCAGGCAGTACTGCCCCTCGAGATTTAAGGATCTTCGCCCATTTGAACATCCACAGCTCTCATTTAAAGTTTATAACAGATGCTGGGCTTTGGGCATCTTGAGGAAACGAGGGAGCGATAGGAGTCGAGGATCCTGGAACTCTCGAGGGGGATGGGAAAGGAGTGGACGGATACAGACAGTGAGAACCAGGAGATGCCCTGGGGTGAAATGGACAGAGGAACAAGGTCATCCTTGCCTTGTGCCCATACCCAAGGGCTCTGACTGAGTCATACAGGAAGTGGGGCCATCCTTTAGGATTTCCATCCCTTTCGGACAGTGTTAAGCAATGTCAGGTCAATTCGGAATAAGACTGCAACGGTTGCAGATCTTGTTGCTTCTGCTGACATGGCTTACATCACCAAGACCTGGCTGGATGGAAGTACAGACCCTATTTTGGAGTCTGTGGTTCCAGCTGGGTTCTCGGTGATTCACCGCCTGAAAGTGGACAGCTGGGGAAGGGGTTGCCGTCTGTTTCAAGACAAGAACTGGATCTAGGGAGCTGCCAGTTGGAGGCACCAATTTCTTAGAGTGTATTGTGGATGCAGGTGCAGGCTACAGGACCCTTCTCAATTACCGTACACCAGGTAATGGAAGGGAGTTCCTGAAGGAGGTTGCGGACTTCATCGCCAAGATGGTATTGGAGTCTCCCAGGTGATTAATTCTCAGGGACTTCAGTGCCTGGGTTGACGATGAACTCTCACCATTTGGACAAAACCTCCTCCAACTGATGGATTCATTGGGCCTGACACGGGTTATTACCTCTGCAACTCATGAAGGAGGGCACACATTGGACTTGGTGTTCCACCTGGGGATGGAGATCTCCGATGTGGAGGTGGAGCCGATCGGTTGGTCTGACCATCAAGTCCTGAGGTTCATTTTCAAAGCCCCCCAAAATAGGCCTGCCCCAAAGGAGTTAGTGCAGTTCCGTCCTTTGAGAGGAGTTACCTCAGAAGGCCTAATGATGGAACAGTACTTTTCAGGTTTTCCAATGGAGAGCATGGACCCAGGGCCCCTAGTGTTGGCCTATAATAGGGCTGTCACGGGGGCATTGGATGTCATTGCTCCAACTCATGTTCACCCCCTTACGCTTCACCCGGGGGGGCCCCCCTGGTTTAATGGGGAAATCTGTGAGCTGAAGAGACAGGGGCAAAGGTTGAAAAGACACTGGCAGAAAACTCGCCTGGAGGTGGATAAGCTTAGATTGTTAGACCATTATAAGGTCTACCAATCAGCAATTTCCCATATGAAAGGCAGAGTTCCTGTCCAGGGAGATTGCTACAGCAAAGAATAGGCCAGCTCAGCTCTTCTGGACTGTGGACAGACTGTGCAATCCAGCCTGTCTCCAGGCTGGTCAAGCATTGTCCCAGGTACAGTGTGAGGAGTTTGCACAATTCTTCGCTGATAAGGTGTCCACTCTTAGGGATGAGATCAGCCAGCGCCTTCCGACTGGACCTTGCATTAATCAATCAGATGGTATTAATGCCCAGTTGACTTGGTTCACCTTTAGACCGCCGGCAGTCATAGATACAGTGAGGATCATCCAGACTCTGCATCCTACATACTATAGTTTGGATCCGGGCCCTACACGCCTACTAGTGGGGGGTGTAGAGGTTATCGGCCCGGTCCTTACTGGGATAGTGGCAGCTTCACTGGTGAAAGGGATTTTTCCAGATCCCTTAAAGGAGGCAGTAGTACGCCCCCTTTTGAAAAAACCCTCCCTTGATCCCGACTGCCCAGCAAACTACAGACCAGTCTCAAACTTGCCTTTATAGGGAAAGTTATTGAGAAGGTGCTCACTCTGCAGCTGGAAGATCATTTGACCAACCACAGTATCTATGACACTCTCCAGTCTGGCTTCAGAAAACTGCATAGCACCGAGATGGCCCTGGTGCGGCACTAAATGATCTCCTGATGGCGAGAGATTGGAGAAACCATTCCATCTTGGTTCTCCTTGATCTCTCAGCAAGCATTTGACACCATGGATCATGGGGTGATGCTCAAACACCTGTGGTTTTTCTGCAGACTGAGGAGGGCAGTCCTCTGTTGATTTCAATCATTCCTCGAGGGCAGATCCCAGAGAGTGGTGTCAGGGGTTTATTCCTCGGCCCCTCAGTGGCTGACCTGTGGGGTTCCATAGGGTTTAGTGCTGTCCCCCATGTTATTTGTGGTATACATGCTCCCATTAGGGGACATTATAAAATGTTATGGGCTGAGTTTTCATTGCTATGCCGATGACTCACAGCTCTACATGTCTTTTGTGTCCAAACAGGAGTCTGATTCTATCATGGTGTTTAACAACTGCCTAATGGAGATACAGAACTGAATGAGTACTAGCTGGCTTCGGTTGAACTCGAGTAGAATGGAAGTACTGGTGGTGGACCCTGGTTTTAGGATGACAGAGGCATGAATGGCGAAACCGTCAGGATTATACTGGGGGGGAACCCGCTTAAGGACTAGGGTGAGGTGCGTAACCTGGGCATGGTATTTGATGAAGGTCTAACCTTGAGAGCATGGTTTCGGCTGTAGTCAAATCTTCCTTTTTCCATCTAAGGAACATAGCCTGGGTGAAGCACCTGATTCGGCCTGATGATCTTCCAACCTTGGTCCACGCCTTTGTCACCAGTTGTTTTGATTACTGCAATGCCCTCTACCTGGGGCTACCGGAGGTGGAGATCCACCATCTGCAGCTAGTGCAGAACGCGACAGCCAGGTTGTTGACTGGAACCGCTAGATCCAGCCATATAACACCTGTGCTGTGTGAACTGCACTGGCTGCCAGTACAATGGCAGATCACCTTGAAGGTTACATTGCTGACCTACAAGGCTCTACATGAGTTGGGACCCCACTAGCTGAAGGAACTGCTGTTTTCTTACTGCCCTTCCCGCCCACTCCAATCCTCTGACGATGGATTGCTGGAGATTCCCAGGGTATCTCTGAAAACATCCGAAGGGAGATCTTATGCCTTTATGGCACCTACCCTGTGGAATTCACTGCCTCACCAGATACAAGGTAGCCTGACTGTGGACGGATTTAAAAAATCCTTAAAAACATATCTGTTTAACCAGGCATTCTCAGGTATTTACTGACTGACTGCTGTTGTTTTATTGTTTTTAAGTATAACCCTGTGAATTTTATTGTGATGTATTGTAAAGGCGCCCTGAGCTATGGAAGGGCACCTTATATAAATAAAATGTTACTTTACACATTGCTTCACAACATATATAAATGCTGCTTAGTTGTGTTATTCACCTGAAGAAGGGACCTGTGAGACCCCAAAAGCTCATGTAGAATTCCATCTTTGTACAAGACACTTGTTGGTCCAAGAAAAGGTATCAAACCTTCCAGTGTCTCATTAGTAAACATAGAAATGCAGAAATATAGCATTTAATGGCAGGTAAGAGCAAGTTGTCCCATGCAGAATGCAGTGTGCCCATTTTTCCCCCTGCAATAGTGTCATCACAGACCCTACTTGATCTCCCCCCACACCTTTTTCCACTGAGATTCCCCTACGCCTATCTCCTACATTCCTGATTCTGCCTCACCCTCAGCCAATGTTTGGGCCCATGCTTATGCCCAGCGTGTGGCCATCCAGGTATGGAATTTCATTGACAGAGATACAGAAGAGCATAGAGGATGTACCCTGGACAAGGTTTATTGTGCTGACACAAGATGATGATGAAGTGTCTGCAGACGTGTTTGATTTAGGAGAGTCACACATTCTAGATGGCTGGAAGGCCCAAATTCATCAAATGATGACTCGAAGAAGCAAAGTTTTCTCCCTTAAGGAATGGTATGTGTCACCAGTGCTGAGCATCATATCCAACTTCATGATGAGCGCCCATTCTATGAGAGATCTTGAAGACTGGCACCTGCTGACATAGACAATGTGAAATGTCACCTGCAAGAGATGCTGGCTGCAAGAATAATTCAAGAGTCTAAAACTCCTTGTGCCTCACCAATTATGGTAATAAGGAAGAAAAATGGGCTGGTGGAGAATGTGTGTGGTCTACAGAATGCTAAATAAAAGAACCATCCCAGACTAGTACACTATGCCTCACTGATTTCTTTGACTGGGTGATCAAAGTAGTAGACCAGGGAGGGGCTATGGACATGGCCTACCTAGACCTTAGCAAGGCATTTGACACAGTCCCACACAAAAGATTAACAGTCAAATTAACCAGCCAGCCTGGCAGTGGGTCCCAGGGTGGTAGCCTGGGTAAAACATTGGCTGGACAACAGGACACAGATGGTAATTGTAAATGGAGTCCACTCTGAAAAAAGAGGGGTTACTAGTGGGGTACCGCCAGGGTTCAGTACTGGGTCCAGTCCTTTTTAATGTCTTTATAAGTGACACTGCAGAGGGACTGGAAGGAAAAGTATGCATCTTTGCAGACGCCACAAAGATCTGCAACAGGATTGATACACAAGGAGGCATGGAAAGGATGAGAAGGGACTTGGCAAGGTTGGAGGAATGGTCAGAAGTATGGTAGCTTGGATTCAATGCAAAGAAGTGCAAAATAATGCACCTGGGAAACAAAAACCCAGGGGAAGATTACACAATGTGGGGGAGGTAGTAACAACAAAAATGGAAAGGAACCTGGGGGTAATCATATCAGATGACCTTAAGGTTAGCAAGCAACGTGAGAAGGCAGTAGGGAGGGCTGGGGGATACTGGGATGTACAGGGGAGAGGCATCACCAGCAGAAAACAGGAAGTTGTGATCCCGCTGTACAGACAGTGAGACCCCATCTGGAGTACTGCATCCAGTTCTGGAGACCCCATCTCTGCAAGGACATAGGATAGAGGCAGTCCAGAGGAGGGCAACTAAAATGGTGCAGGGTCTGCAAGAGAAGCCATACAAGAAGAGACTAAAGGAGCTTAATATGTATACCCTTGAGGAAAGGAGGGACATGCTAGAAACTTTTAAGTACCTCAGTGAAATCAACAAAGTCCAAGAGGGTAGCATCTTTCAGAAAAAGAGATGTGCAAGAACAAGGGGGGACACAATTTGAAGATGGGGGGCAGCTCAGGGGCAATGTGAGGAAGTATTTTTTCACAGAGAGGGTGGTGGACGCATGGAACAGCCTTTCTGAGGATGTTGTGGGGTCTAAAACTGTGGGAGAATTCAAGAATACATGGGACAGACCTAAGGCAATTTTTGTGGGGAGTAGGAAGAAACAGGCTGTTGGTTAACTAGGATCTGCAGCTTATCCTGTAAGTACGGAAATGGGCAGACTAGGTGGGTCAAGCGGTCCTTATCTGCCGTAAAGTCTATGTTTCTATGTTTCTATATGCAAGGTGCATTGGATTGTTTAAATGGGAGCAAGTGGTTTTCTGTCCTTAATTTATGCAGTCAATACTATTAAACCCCAATAGCCCCTGAAGATAGGGAAAAATGCATTTGTCATTTGGGATTTTATGCATTTCTTAGGACTCCTCAAGGAATCTTGGGTGCTCCCACAATATTTCAAAGATTCATGGAATAAGCAGTGAGAGATATGAATCTTCTCAAATTTCTGGTGTATCTTGACGAGGTCATAGTTTTTGGAAAGACACTAGAAGAGCATGAAACTCACCTGTTAAAGGTGCTAGACTGACTGGGAGAATCTGGCTTTAAGTTGTCCATTGACAAATGTCAGTTTTTCCAGAGTTCTGTGAAGTATGTGGGTCACACTGTGTCCGAAGAAGGCATCCAGACTGACTCTAGCAAAGTGGAAGCTTTAACTGACTGGCCAAAGCCTAATAACCTTAAAGAGCTACAAAGATTTCTAGGATTTTGTGTCTACTACCACAGATTTGTCAAAGACTATATTACAGTAGTGCATCCTCTGATAAATCTGACTCAAGGGTACCCGCCCACTCAAAAAAGATGTAAGAAAGGTTGTGTCAAAGAAACTGTTAAAGCCTATTGCAAACCTTACAAACCTTCTGGCCAAAGATGGACCACTGATTGTGTTACTGCCTGTGAAGAAATCATCTACCGGCTGACTGATGTTCCTGTGTTAGCCTATGCTGATCCTTCTAAACTCTATGTGCTTCACACAGATGCCACCCTAAGTGGCCTGGGGGCTGTGCTTGATCAAGGATACCCTGAGGGGTTGTGCCCAGTTGCTTTCACCAACAGAAGCTCGTCATCTTCAGAGAAAACTACCCAGTGCACAGACTGGAATTCTTAGCACTCAAATGGGCCATAGCAGAGCAATTTCATGAATATTTGTATGGAGACAAGACCCTAGTTAAAAGTGACAAAAATCCATTAATGTACGTCCACACGTCAGCCAAGTTAGATACCACAGGGCATAGGAGGCTCTCAGCCTTGTTTACTTATGACTATGCAGTGGAATATCTGCCTGGCTTAAACCATGTTAATGAAGATGCTATCTCTTGTAAACCTGCCTCAAATGCCAATTGGGTATGCATTCCTGAACGGTCAGTAAAAGCACTGTGTCACAAGTCTGACAAAGATGAGCCTTCACCTGTGGAAAATGTTAACTGCCTGGTGGATTGCCTTGGACCACCTGATACCTGTGTGCCAACAGCCTACTGTAACCTAGCTGCTCTGGATCTAAGTTCTTTGCCTCAGTTGACTAAAGCTGACCTGTCGAGAGAGCAAAGCTGTGACCCTATGCTAAGAAAAGTTGCAGCTGCTCTAATGATGAAAGATGATGTCTCTCAGCTGCGATCTACTGATCCCAATATTAGCCTGCTATTGAGCAAGTGGCCAAAGCAAAAGTTGTGTGAACAACTATTGTATCGAGACACAACTAACAGCCATGGGGAGCTTATTAAATGACAACTAGTCCTGCCATCTACATTTAAAACTGTTGTGTTAAAAGCCCTGCATAATGACATGGGACATTTGGGGAGTGAGAGGACTTTGGACTTGGCCTGGTCACATTTCTACTAGCCCAGAATGGGCATAGACATTGAGCAATACTGTAAAGCCTGTAGTTGCTACATTCAAAGAAATGCCCAGCCACAATGAGCAGCTCCTTTGGTTAACATAGTAACCATCGCCCCATGGAACCTATTTGCATAGACTTTCTTAGACTGGAACCAGACTCTCAAAGCATCTCGAATGTCTTGGTAGTTACGGATCATTTTATCAGGTATGCTCAGGCCTACCCCACCAAGGATCTAAAGGCCTCCACTGTTGCTAAAGTTTTGGTAGAAAAATTCATTGTACATTATGGTGCACCTCAATGCATATGTTCTAATCAAGTCTGTGACTTTGAGAGCAGACTCAAAGAAATATTGTCATTGTGGGGTGTCAGAAAATCTAGGACTGCTCCTACCATCCACAAGGTGATCCCCAGCTGTAGAGATTTAATCGCTCATTGCTTGACATGTGGGGCACACTTGATCCAATGGACAAAAGCAAGTGGAGTCAACATATCAGTGCTTTATTTCACACCTATAATTGTACAAAAAATGACACCACTGGTTTCTTTCCAAATAGTCTTATATTTGGAAGAGAAGCTTGCCTTCCAGTAGATGTGTATTTTGGTGTTTCTCCTGATGGTACCAAGTCTGAAAGCTATCTACAGTATGTTAAAAAGCTGAAAGAACAGTTACATCACACTGACCAACTGCTAACATGACGGCTGCAAAAATAAATCTTGCAAATAAAGTCCACCATGATAAGTGAGACAAAGCACAAGAACTCAAGCCATGAGACCATGTGCTAATGTGTAATCCTGGGTTGCAAGGCAAGCATGAAACTGCTAACTATTGGGGTCACACCCTCTTTGTTATAGTTGCTAAGCTAAATGACCTCCAAGTCTACAAGGTATGTCTAGAAGGAGACTCTCATATCACTAAAGCAGTCCTCAGAAATCACCTATTGCCAACAGGATAAATAGTGCTGAATGAAGTCCAAGAGTCTGAGGTTCCTGGATGCCCTGTGACCAGGTCTGCTACTAAATCCAGGCAACAAAGTCTGCAAACATTTGCTATCCAGCCTCTTATTCCCATTAGTACTGTCCTTAACACTGAAAACACTGATTCTGAAAGTGAGGATGAGGAGTTTTGTACGGCCTATTATCCATCACATGAGCTTGCAAGATTGTTCCTGGGATTTCCTACTTCTGCTTCTAGCAATTCCCCAGAAAACCCAGTGCTTTATGATGATTCTAAGCTATCGGTTATACCTGAATCTGCAGACGAACCTATGGACAGTGATGTCAACAGCCTAAGTTCAGAAATAAATTACTCTTTGTTTGGTGGAGATAACTGAACCCAGTTCTAAACCCAGGGAATCAGAAATTGTAACTGCATTAGATGGATTAAGTAAACTGTTTCATTCAATAGAAAAGGTTACTGTCCCAGAAACTGCCAACTGTGCCCTGGATGATTACAACTTTGTAGATATACCCCTCATAGATGAGGATGAGCTCACAGAACAGGAACATGACAATGCTAGTCAAGAAAGTGCAGTGGTACCCATTTTTTCAGAAGCTGATTCATTTGCAGACAGTGACTCAGGAATGATCACCCAAAATCCTACAGCAGAAGTGCAAGCGCCAGTTAATCAGGACTGATCACCCAAAATCCTAAAGCAGAAGTGCAAGTGCCAGTGAATCAGAACTGATCACCCGAAATCCTACAGCAGAAGTGCAAGCGCCAATGAATCAGGAATGATCACCCGAAATCCTACAGCAGAAGTGCAAGTGCCAGTGAATCAGGACTGATCACCCAAAATCCTACAGCAGAAGAGCAAGTGCCAATGAATCAGGACTGATCACCGGAAATCCTACAGCAGAAGTGCAAGTGTCAAAGAATCAGGACTGATCATCCAAAACCTACAGCAGAAGTGCAAGTGCCAATGAATCAGGACTGATCACCGGAAATCCTACAGCAGAAGTGCAAGCGCCAATGAATCAGGACTGATCATCCGAAAACCTACAGCAGAAGTGCAAGTGCCAATGTCAGATGTGCCCAGCTGCTGGGAAAGAACTGTCAAACCTGTATTAAGGCTCACGTATGATACTCCAGGAAAGCCTGTGATCTGCCCATGAACGTTGTGCACAAAGAAGCATATGTTACGTCCAATTACCTGCCCAGAACTGTGTTCACTGTTTCTACTAAAACCAAAATCTCCACCCAGTATACAAAGAGCTTTGCAAACAGAAAATGGTGATTGTATAAAACCTGCAGGCACAGATGTTAAAGGTGTGAAAATTAGAACTGCAATCTATCCACATGTAACTATGAAATGACCATTGTGTGCAGTTAAGTTTAAAAGTGCTATGGCAGTGTCTTTAAGTACAGTGGGATATTCCAATGCCTAAGGTGAGGTGCATTGTAATAGCATGCTATATTTTATATAGTTATATCTGCACAGATACTGTATATAATTTATCTGAATTCTGATGACCGGGTAGGTCAACTGAGACAAAGTCCCTTTTTCAGTAATGACCCAAGGAAAAAAACATAACACAGTAATACACACAGAATAGTACAGCGAGTTACTATATACAGTTAAACCACAGGTAAACAACAACAGTACCAGAGTAGGCAATAACCAAAGTATTGAGGATTATAGGCAGTTTGCAGGCAGCCTGGGGACAAAGAAGTATATGTTACCTGTAACCTGTTGTCCAGACTTGTACATAACAGAATGTTGATATAAAGGTTACCAGTTCTTTTATAGACATGGCTCAGCTGTCAATTTTCCTAGGCAGGGGAAAATGTCACCCTTCCCCTAGGATGGTGGGGGTCACCTTAAGGAACCTGGGCACTGTGTTGCCCTCTACCTGGCTAAGGCCCAGCCTGGTGTTCTACTTCTTGAACCTGGCTAACATCTAGTGAAAGGTGTGAGCTCTTGTACAGCTGTGTTGTTATTGTAGCCCTGTGCAAATGTGCGAAACCATGCTGTCACACTGTGGCTTTAAGAAGTCCAGCCTGTGTACATAGAGTGTGTAGTATGTGCTGGGTCTGAGTGAAACGAAGCTCATTAACAGGCATGCAGCACTCCCTTACTCTCCACCTTGAAATTGCTTAATAATACAGAGGGAGCCCTATTGAATGCTATAAATGTTTATCTCTAAATGTAAATTGCTATGTTTAAAAATGAACTTTAAAGTTTGAACTGTTTACATATTACAAGCTAGCAGCCATATTGATAATTTGACCCTACTTTTGAGCAAATTGGAACTCAAAGGGTCCTAATGGGGTCCTTTCTGCTATGGCTACTAAGAGAATCAGTAAACTGTGTGCTTGGCACCCATTTTAACCAGTTGGAACACTAGATACATAGATACATAGACAGTGTCGGCAGATAAGGGCCTATGGCCCACCCAGTCTGCCCATTTGAGCTTGTAAGTTCAGTTTGTTTTCCTAGAAGTCTGTTTCCCCTTACCCCTGACCTCTAGAATTCCTTTATGTCTATCCCATGCATTCTTAAATCCTTGATTGTTTCAGCCCCACCACTTCCTCTGGCAGGGTGTTCCACTTGTCCACCACCCATTCTGTGAAGAAATTCTTTCTCATGTTTCCTCTGAATCGTCCTCTCTCCAACTTCATCCCATGCCCTCTAGTCCTGGAACATCTTTTTGCTTAAAAATAGTGTTTTCCTGCACCCTGTTCCTCCCTGTAAGATACTTGTATGTCTCTATCATATCCCCTCTCTCCCTCCTCTCCTCCAGGGAGTACATGTTCAGTTCCTTCAACCTGTCTTCATAGGACATGTAATGCAATCCATGCACCATCTTTGTTGCCCTCCTCTGAACCTTCTCTACCCTGTCTATGTCCTTACGTAGGTATGGTCTCCAGAACTGTACACTGTACTCCAGGTGGGGCCACACTAGTGTCTTGTATAGCGGAATTATGACCTCCTTTTTCCTGCTGGTGATGCCCCTGCCTATACATCCCAGCATCCTATTTGCTTTTACCAGCTGCCTTGTCACACTGTTTCCCTACCTTGAGGTCATCAGAGATGACAACCCCAAGATCCCTTTCCTGCTTGGTGCATGCTATATCCTCACCTCCCAACTGATATATTGTGCCAGGGTTTTTGTACCCATATGCATTATCTTGCACTTCTTTGCATTGAATTTCAACTGCCAAACCCCTGACCATTCTTCAAGTTTCTGCAGGTCCCTTCTCATTCTGTCTACACCCTCTGGTGTGTCTACTCTGTTACAGAGCTTTGTGTCATCAGCGAACAGTGAAATTCTGCCTTCTAGATCCTGCGTAATGTCACTGATGAAGATGTTGAATAGGACCGGTCCCAGCACTGATCCCTGTGGTACCCCACTGGTCACTCTTCCCTCTGTGGAGTGACAGCCATTTACCACCACCCTCTGTGTCCTGCCACCCAGCCAGTTACCTACCCACCGCACTACTGTCCTGCCCACACCCATATTCCCCAGTTTGTGTAACAGTCTTCTATGTGGCACAGTGTCAAAGGCCTTGCTGAAGTCCAGATAGGCCATGTCCACTGCCCTCCCCTGATCCACCTCTAGTCACCCAGTCAAAAAATTCAACGAGGTTGGTCTGACATGACCTCCCCCTGGTGAAACCATGCTGCCTTGGGTCCTGTAGTCCATTGACAACCAGATGTTCCACCAATCTCTCCTTCAGCAGTGCTTCCATGATCTTCCCCACTACCAAGGTGAGGCTGACTGGTCTGTAGTTCCCTGCTTCCTCTTTGTTCCCACTTTTGTATAAGGGGACTACATCTGCTGTCCTCCAGTCTTTGGGTACCTCCCCTGTTTCCAGTGATACTGGAACACACTAACACTGTGATTGACAGTATGGGCAGCCAAACAGATTACTAGATTTGTTTTTCTTCAGTTTGGAGGGACAGTTCGAACAGTCAGTCCAGCTCGAGCTTCCAACAAGGAAGGAAGATCTCTTTTCAGCTCTGTGAAATCGGGGAGAGGCATGCTCGTCTCTCCACAGCCTGCTGTTCTGCTTCTTGAACCTGGCTAATATCCAGATATCCTGTGTGGATCATTCTGGAACTGCCAAATACTGCAGACTATCTTACAAGCTACCAAAGCTGAACTGGAGAGGTATTTCTGCTAAAAACTGCAATTCCTGGCTAATATGTCTCAGAGCCTGAGGAAAATCAGCAAGCTGAACTGCTGTGAGGGAACTTTGCCTCAGAGACTGCTGATTAAAGTTAAGGTTGGGGCTACCGGAATTATTTCCTGCCTAACTGCTAAAGGGGAGAACAGAATACAAACTTATCAGCTTACATACCAAAAGACTACAACTTGCAAGTGGGTAAACTGTGTGATTTATTTGGTCTTGCATCAGAGACTGATCCATTTATGCAGCACTCTTGTATTAAGAGGCCTAATCAACTGTTGCTGCCAGCTGAGTTTGAACTGGCTGAAGACCAGATCAGGGAGTCAGCTCCTATGGCATCATTCAGCGTGGGTTGCGGCCCCCCTTTGGGAGGGAAGCCTTGAAGTGGGGGTGAGGCATGTTAGCCCTGGACCCTGTATGCTGCTCCTGTTCAAGAAGGATGAAATCATGCAGCTTGCAGCAAAGAACTAGAGGACTGAATCCCACTCCAGGAGAATCAGCCCGACTGTATTCATTACCTCAAAAGGTCCTGGTACCATAAACACAGGGCTTGTCCCTGCAACCAATTTAAAGTATGTTGTGGTCATGTAATTTGCCTACAAGTTACAAGTTGCTGTTTAGACTGTTGTATAGGCCATCAGGTCTGAGGATTACAAAATGTTGTGTGATAAAAGTTCCTGCTCATGTTACAGGATTTTATTTGACTCTAAAAATTGATTAGCGTTTTGCTCATAAAAGTTCTGAAACATTGTGAAAATGCATAGCACTTGCCTCAATGCGTTTAACAAACATAACACTTCTAGAAAACCTATATAAATACTTTCTGTACAGTTAGTATTGTCCCAAGAAAAAAACTACTAATCAATTATTTAAAACCATGTGTTATTACAGCCAAGGGCAAAAGAATCAATAACAGTTTATTTACTTAAATGGCCCCAACCAGCTGCAATGCACAAGGCCTGCAACTGCTAAATTCTGGGTACCCAGTGAGTTTAACTGGACAGTCCAGGGGGACTGAATTTGTTATTCAAATTCTATACCAAAACCAAAAGTGCTATTTGCAGGCGGGGTAGCAGTCTGCTGGGAAGTGGCGCCTGGGTTACAAAGAGTTCCTAGATAACTGTTTTGCTGGGAGAATAAGATATTCATTGGATGGCACATTTCACCTACCCCCTAGTTTCCATAGTCTCCCTTAAAGCAGCAGTGCAGCGAAAATGGGTTAACATTTTACCACACCTTTTTACTTCCTAATTGATACCAGATATCTTCCAGTTTATTTTGGTGGTGACATTTTCAGTTTTCATTATCATTTAAGAATTTTATGAACATTTTAAAGTAATTATTTCTCAAGAATAAAAGATGGCCACCTAATTTTTGCATACAAATAATACTGAGGACCCAAGGAGGATATGAGTCCAGACAAAAATACAAATGTACAGTACACAGCATAGGAAGCATCCAGAAAACCCAAATCAACAGTTCTGCCAACATTTTTTAATGCCATAGCAGAAAATTATTTGCACTGCCTCTTTAAGGCTTGGAAACTTGCATTGTTTGGTATGAATGTGTATAAGTCCTGAGGGTGTGACTAACACCCAACTGCATTGAACACACTCCCAAGAGCTCTTGCAGTCCCACTGAAAATAAACATTAAATTCACTATTTATTTTGAAGTTGGAACTTCTTAAGGCAGAGTTATTTGCCTGAGGATGACAGGAGCTGGATATTTGAATGATCACATCCCTGGTTATGGGGAACCCTCAAAACACTGGGCAAACAGATTCTGGTCAGGACAAACAGCTGGATGGAGCAGCAAGAGGCACGGGAGGCCCTGAACCCTCTGGCATTATTGTTTTTCAGACTGTTCACGCCCTTGATAGATTGGTAAAAGCACCAGATGCCAAAATGGACCTCTTCAACAACAGCCTCCACGATTGAAAAAAAAAGGTGGAAACTATCTCCCTGGAAGTGTGTGTGGTGAAGCAATTGGTCGACAAGACCTTGGCAGTGACTGCAGGGCTGGTATCAGAAAATAAACGTCTTCGACTCCAACTGGAACATTTAGAGAATGTAGCCCAATTACCTCATGTCCGCTTGCTAGGTGTCTCTGAGGGTTCAAAAGGGACTGATTTACTCCAGTATATCCACCAACTTATTCTCTGTACATTAGACCTCGACCTAGCAGAGTTTCTATTTAAGGTGTACTGTATTACCCAACAGACTAAATTATTGGATCAAGATTTACCTTGAACTATTCTCATCAACACAGCAGGACAGCACATTAGGGATCAGATACTCCAGGCAGCAAAAATTAAAGCCCCCTCTAACTGCCTGACGGCACTTGGATCTTCTTCTTCTTTCCGGATCTTAGCTACTGTACTCACCAGCACTGGAAAGCCTTTGATGCAGTACACAGCAAACTGAAATCACTGATGGTTAGCCATTCACTTCCTGTACCTGCGAAACTCAAGATTATGAATGCAGGTAAAACTTTAATTTTCACTGACCCCACTGAAGTGGGTAAAAGACTGCTTAACTCATTGTCTCCTAGCAGACGTCTGTAGTCATCAGTAAATACACTGGTGTGTCCTGAGGACACCTGCAGAAGTCAGCTACTGACTTCCTGTGTGCCCATGCAACGTCTGGACACGTCACTTACAGTATATATTTTAATATATAACATGACAGAATATAATATATATTTGATTGCATAGCATTGTTGGAAAGGAAATTTTGTACTGAACAACTTTGCGACTGATATTTTGTGTGTATCATGTATACTTTTGGAGTTATACGTATTTGTTTATGGTATGGTGTGTATGGCTTATGTTGCCTATTTTAGTGAAAAAAATGTTTTTCTCTGCTGTTTCAACCAGCATGGAAAAAAATAAAATGACATATTATTTGCATACTACCATTGGAAAGGTCATTTTGTGCTGAATAATTTTGCCACTCATACTTTGTGTCTAGCACTTATGGTTCTTGAGCTATTAGGATTTGTTTGTGGCAGGCTGACTATAGCTTGATATTGATATTGCTTAGAAATGCCCAGGATTCACTGTTAACAGTATACAGGAGACAAGTGGCATAACTTCAGAGAGCTCCTGTGGAGGCAATGAGTTAACATAAAGGTAGATTTTCTGAGGGGATCTGCAGCTTCAGTTGAGACCAAGGAGGGCCAAAACAAGCCTTGTAGTACTACTGTATATGTTAGCTCTGTTATATATACACAAGAGCTTATTTCCTATGAGTTTATTTGACTCAACTAGAATTTGCTAGACCGTATACTGATGTAGCATGGTGCCTGCCTATGTTTGTTCCACAGTTTAGCTCATTTGCTCATCAAAACAAGTTGCTGTTGGTTTCTTATGGGGGAAGTGGAGACTCGATGGCTTGCTTCTATTAACAACTGTTTTATTATATTTTTGATCCATTCATGAACTTTACTTAAGTCACTGGCTGACTTAATGGGTCTTGTATACCGGGACTTAACAGACTTTTTTTCAAATATCTGGTAGTCCATGGTCTGGGCTCTAAATGGCATTTGGTAACCTTTTCTTACTAAAACTGAGCAGTACTCAGTAGTACTTCCCCTCCAATGATGTAACACAAGGAGATAAGTACCATATCCTGAGTTATTATGTACCTGTGCCTCTACCAGTTTCAATGCCTTGGAACCAAGTATATCTACAGTATATGTGAAACTATGATATAATGATAAAAGGAAAGTTTTAGAAGAAATTCAGGTGCGTGGCTAGCCAGCAAGCATGGCAGACATGTGCTAGCAAGCTCCCTGGGACACCAACTTTAGAATCGCCTAAAAAGCTGCAACTAAGGTGATACTGTGCCAGAACTCTGTCTACTAAGCTACTTCCAGAGTGATGGCATCCAACAAGCAAAAAAGCAGGCAAGAGAAATTGTCCTTTGAGGCACAGCAATCGGCCAAAGTGAGTGGCATGGTAGAGGTGGTGAGCAGACAGCAGGTCTCTAAAACAGACATGAAGGAAAGGTACGGAATAAATATGGAGGAACTTGCCAACTCCCTAGCTGGTGTACCATCAACCTTGCTCCACATGCAGAATGAAATGAAGGCTGGATTTGTTAACATCACGGCCCAACTTACACACTTAGAGGGGGTCGTAACTGGTCTCTCAGAAACAGTAGCCTAGCACTCCACACAAATTGCAGAATTGGAGCAATGGGTGAATGAGCTGGAGGAATCACTGTCTGCAATCATGGCCGAAAGAAGCGATCTTAAGTCCACTTTGGAAGAGTTACTGATGAGAGTGGATGATCAGGAGAACCACTCTCATAGGTCTAATATATGCATCATAGGACTCCTCGAGGGCACAAAGGGTCACAGTCCAAATAAAGAGCGACACCTCTGGCTGGTAAAGCACCTGAGTCTCCTAGAGGCCTGTGAGAACTTTGAGATGGAGAGAGTGCATCGTGTGGGCCCACCGCCTAAGGCTGGGGAAAAGACACACCACTGTCTGATCAAGTACCTATGATTTACAGATAAAGAAGCAGTTCTACAAAAGGCAAAGAAATCTGGCCCATATCCTTTGTAGCATAAATGTCTTTGTATATCAGGATTACAGTAGAGACTTACAGACCTGGCAGCAGAAGTTTAATCAATTAAAGCCAGGCTGCACCAGATGGGTTGGTCATTTTCCTTCATATACCCACTCGTCTACACATAGATAGAGCCGGCCAGGCACCACAGATCTTAGTTTGTCCAAAGGCAGCAGAAAAATGGGTAATCGAGGAGGAGACCAGGAGAGGAGGTGAACAATCTAATCCAGCGTGAGCACTCAATAAGACAGATAAGTATTATATTTACTTCTTTCCTCGCTTTGGGGCTCTTATGTCCTTAATCCTGTGGGAGGCTTGATGAGCTCCTACATTTTGCTGGGCCTCCATGTCCTGGTGACATTGTTTCAACTCTGCCTGAAAGTCGCCGGGATCTGGTATTGTTTGGAAGGCCTGGCTGGGTCACATTGCCAAACTATATTTGTTAGTTTGCCGGACTGTGCCTAGGGGCATGGGTAACAGCAGGGCAACTGGATCTAGCGCTAAACTATGCATCGTGTACCAATTCCTCTATGGAGGTAACTGTTACAACATGGAAGGCACATGCTGACCTTAAGGTTTGCTAGCCTGCTTATCGTTTTACAGACACAAATTTTCAATGCTTTAATACATGTTAATCAACTGACATTGTTTCTCTAACTTAGAAGTTCTGATCTCTTTTAAATGTCGTTGATTGCTTTTTGCAGCTTTTAGCAACTGGTCTTACTTAACCTGGTGACCCACCATTTAGATGTTAATAATGGTGGAATTTCCCTTAATTTTCTGCCTGATGTTTGCAGTGGGGATACTGGTGGGCCTTGGATTGCCCATGGGGGGGGGGGGGTAGTTCAGTTGTGCATGTTGGACCTCTTATGTGAAGGGCTGGCTGGCTGTAGGCTTGGCAAGTTGGGGTGGGGTTTCATAAGGGATTTGTTTGTTGTGCAGGAGGGGAAAGGGAAGGGGCGACATCGGAGTGTGATGGTGACACCGAACAGCTCTTTCAGAAGATCAGCTCAGGGGTGCTTTAACTGCTGACCTTGGTATCCACACTGATCTGGCACCTGGCACAGCTCGACTACTCTTCACAACCCGGAGTAGAGTGCCGGGGATTTTTGTACTTTGTTTTATAAGGGGTACTTTTGGGGGGAGGGAGTGGAATTGTTTGGGCTGGTTGTTCACAAAGTTTGGGAGAAAACTGGTTCTAGATGTGCACTTGTACACCTCAGTTGTCCTCAGAGCTGCTTTTAACACAGATAAGCACGGGGGACGACATTAAATGTGTGACCTGGAATGTGAATGGCCTTTAATCTATTTTGAAATGCAGGAAGGTTGTGGCGGGGATCCGAAAGTTGAAGGGGCAAATAGTCCTTCTACAGGAGATACACTTCACTGCTGTTGAGACCCAAAAAAATGCCAGTTTCATGGGGGGCACCTGGGTGCTAGCTACTTTCTCCTCAAAGCAGCAGGGGGCATCCATCTGGTTTCCACGAGGCCTACAAGTTACTTTACTGGGGAGCACAGTGGACCCAGGAAGTAGGTACGCCCTAGCCAAAGTTAGTATACTGTGAAGGGGAATTTTCCTGATTGGATCAGGATATGCTCCAAACATGGAAAACCCGGGCTTTTACCAGAAGTTAGCTTTGGATATGTCAGGTTGGGAAGGTCCTTGGATTTTGGGGGGAAACTTTAATTGTGTGTTAGACATGATTCTGGACCATTCCAGCAGACTCTTGGTCCCCTTATCCCATAATGCTAAAGTCTTTAAAGGACTGCAGTCCAGTTTGAACTTAATTGATGCATGGCGTCACTTTAATCTTTCTGGCAGGACTACAGTTTATTTTCTCATGTACACCACTCATATGCCAGGATTGATAGAATCTTGGTCTCCAGATCCCTGTTGTTGGAGGTGAGGGAGATGACTTATCTTCCAATATTAATATCGGACCATGCCCTCCATCACATTGGCCTAAGGGGATCACGAGAGCCCAGGGTGCCAAGGCAGTGTAGATGTGATCCGCTCCTTCTTAAGGATCAGGAATATATAAAATTTTATGAATGGATGCATCCGGGAATTTCTGTCTCATAATGGTATAGGAGAAACCTTGCATTGGGACCAGGTGGGAAGCCCTGAAGGCCTAAGTCAGAGGCCAGGCCATTTCCTTTGCCTCTTATCGGAGGAGGGTTGAGGGGAAGGAGCTCTAAAACCTCAAAGCCAAAACAAAGGCCTGTGAGAATGCACATAAGCCAAACCCTACCAAAGCCCTATATAATGTGATCCAAACACTGAAGTGGAAATATAGCACTCTGTCTAGCACCCAGCTAGAAAGATCTATCCTACTAGCTAATGCAGGGGAGTATTTTGATGGAGACCATGTGGGGAAGCTTTTGGCACGGCAAATAACATGAAAGGAAGCAGAGAGAACCATTGGGCAAATTTGTAATAGCCACGGGGAATTAGTATTAAGCACAGCTGAAATAGGAAAAGCATTTGGGGAATTTTACACTACCCTTTATGCCTTGGAGTGCAACCCGGAGAGGGATGCTTACTACTCCTTCTTTGAGGGGAACCCCTTAAGAAGTTGTGCTGGGGTGCGGCGGAGGAGCTGGACACCCCCATTGCTAAACAGGACATATATGTTGCTCTCAAAACCCTTAAAGGCAGGAAGGCACCAGGGTCAGATAAGCTCCCCAAAGATTTTTTTAAAAGACTTTAGTGGCCCCCTTCTGGATCCTTTGTGTGACACAATAGCAGAGGGTTTAAGCAGGAGTGAGATACCCCCCTCCACACAGTCAGCAATAATTACAGTAGTGCTGAAACCCGGCAAAGATCTTACAAAATGTGCTTCATCCAGGCGCATCTCCCTCCTCACGGCTGATTATAAAATACTGGCCAAAACCCTTGCCTCTCGTTTGTACTCTCGCCCACCAAGGTTAATACATAGAAACATAGAAGTTGACAGCTGATAAGGACAGCAAGGCCCATCCAGTCTGCCCATTTCTTTTTCTACCTTATGAATGTGCCTTTGGCTTTTGCTCTGTCAATGGCCTATCTATTCATACTCATCTGTATTGCTCCCATATGCATATCCCATGCCTGTTTAAAGCCCTGCACTGTATTCATATCCACCACTTCCTGAGGTAGGCCATTCCATGCATCCACCACCCTTTCTGTAAAAAATAACTTCTTCACATTACCCCTTAATCGGCCTCCCTCTAATCTCATGCTGTGTCCTCCTGTCCTGCTATTTTTCTTATATTAAACATTAGACTCTTTCACCTTATTAATGCCCTTAAGGTGTTTGAATGTTTCAATCATATCACCTCTCTCCCTCCTTTGCTCTAGGGTATACATATTGAACTCAGTTAATCTGTCCTCATATGTTTTCTGATGCAGTCCCTGCACCATTTTGGCTGCCCTTCTCTGGACTGCCTCAATTTGGTTAATGTCCTTGTGAAAGTGTGGCCTCTAGTACTGCACGCAGTACTCCAGATGGGGCCTAACCAGTGGGATTATTACCTCCCTCTTCCGACTTGTCATACCTCTACCAATACACCCCAACATCCCTCTAGCCTTACCTACTGCTTTAGTGGTCTGCTTGGATTTCAGGTCATCGGTGATGATGATGCCCACATCTCTTTCTTCCCTTGTGACTGCCAGCAACTCTCCTCCCAGTCCATAGCTGGCTTCAGGGTTTCTCTTCCCTATGTGCATGATCTTGCATTTCTTTGCATTAAACCCCAGTTGCCACTCTTCTGACCATTTTGCTAGTTTCATCAAGACTAATCAGGTTTTGTGCAGGGTAGGATGGGAAAACATGACATTAGACAAACCTTGAACATCATATATAGATGGGGAGGACCAAACGTAGGCATGGAGCAGCCATGGTGGCGTTAGACACTGAGAAAGTGTTTCACCACGTGGAGTGGGGGTACCTATTTGAAACTTTGGGTAGAATGGGGCTGGGGCCGGCCTACTGTGCTTGGGTACATACACGTTACAATAGACTGGAGGTACAGATGGCAGTCAATGGATCCCTCTCTAGTTTACTCACTTTGGGACGTGGCACCTGTCAGGGATGCCTACTCTCCCCATTACTTTATGTCCTCTCCTTGGAACCGCTGGCAGCAGCCCTTACAGCCCATGAGGGGATTAGGGGATTTGTGGCAGGGGGTGGAGCATAAAATTGCCATATATGCTGATGACCAGCTCCTCTATCTGCAAAACCCTGCACAGGACCGACTGACCATTCATCAGCTGATGAGGACATTCGGAGCGATTTCAGGACATAAGGTCAACTGGTCCAAAAGCGAACTCCTCCCAGTGGGTCTGTCAGATAGGGCACAACTGATAACCATCCTCGGGGGCCTGCAACTTGTAACTCAATTAAAATATCTTGGGGTGCAACTGTCGGTCTCTATTGGCCCCTTACACACCCTCAACTAGAAACCCCTGCCTGCCAAAATAACAGAAGTCTGTGATAGGTGGTCCACCTTACCTCTCTCCTTGCAGGGCACAATTGGGGTGGTTAAGATGACAATTTTGCCAAGGGTCCCTTATATGTATCAGTCCCTCCCTATCAAGTTTCTCCAAGCACATTTTAAATTATTAGATGCCATAATACATACGTTCTTGTGGTGGGGAGGTATGGCCAAAATTAGAAAACTGACCTTGCAGCTTCCGCTGAAGGAAGGAGGGGAACCGGGACTCCCGCACTTTGGAACTTACTATTGAGCTGCACAGCTAGCCTTTCTTCCGACTGGCCCAACAGCCCTGGAGTGCTCTTGGCCGAGTCTGGAAGAGGATATGCTTCATGGAAACTTAAGGAATGACACCCTGGCTGTCTCATTGGGAACTAAAATAATAATAACAATAAAATGTTATTTTTAAGGCGCCTTTCAAAACCAAGGAGCCTAACGATATAAATCACATCATTAAAATTCCATAACAATGTACATGATAACAAATCCTAAAACCAACAATATAATCATAAAATCATGAACTAATTCCATCTATTGGATACTTTAAGCTTAATTCCTACAACCAATAACATATTCATAAAATCATAGACTCATTCCAGCTATTCAATGCCATAGGCTTGACTTAACAACCAGGTTTTCAGTGCTTGTTTAAAACGCTCCACGGTTGTGTGCTCATGTAACCGACGGAGTAGAGAACTCCAGAGGGTAGGGGCCACATACATAAATGTCCTGGCCCCAGAAGATTTCAAACATACCTATGGAATCTCTAGCAACCCCTTCCTGGCTGAGCGGAGCGATCGCTTGGGGCAGTGAAGAACCAGGAGCTCTTTCAGATTTTTTGGGCCAAGTCCGTGTAGGGCTTTAAAAGTCATCAAGCTGACTTTAAAGGTGATCCGCCACTGAACTGGCAGCCAGTACAGTCTGCGCAGTACTGGCGAAATACGGCAGAACCATGAAGATCCTGTCAACAGTCGCGCTGAAGCATTCTGCACTAACTGCAAGTGGCGGACTTCCACCCCAGGTAGCCCTAGGTAAAGGGAGTTGCAGGAATCCAGACTCGAGGTCACAAAGGTGTGAATCAGAGTAGGAAGGTCGTCAGACGGAACAAGGTGCCTGATCCTGGCGATATTCCTCAGATGGTAAACTGAGGAACTGACGACAGCAAACACCTGTAAATGTACAGTAAGCCCATCGTCAAAAATTACCCCCAAGTTCCGTACCCATTCAGAGGTCAGGAGTGGCACACCTAAAGTAAATAAACCACAGGGCGACCCCCCCCCTCAACCTCTCTATCCCGTGACCAGGATCCACTACCAATACCTCAATCTTATCAGAGTTCAACTTTAGCCAGCTGGCATTCATCCACTCCTAGATTTCAGCAAGACAGTTATTAAAGACCGAGAGAGCTCCATCCTGATTGGGGGCAAAAGAGAGGTAGAGCTGGGTATCATCAACATAGCAGTGAAACCTCAGCCTATACCTTCTTACAATGTCTCCGAGGGGCAGCATATATACTGCGAACAACATGGGGGATAACACTGATCCCTGAGGGACTCCACATGTTAACAAGACAGGATCAGAGGAAAAAAAACATGACACCACCCTCTGAGATCTTCCTGTGAAGAATGATGTAAACCACTTGAGGACCGTACCCGACAGTTCACAAATGAACCTCAGGTGATCAAGCAACACCCCACGGTCCACAGTATCAAATGCTGATAAGAGATCTAGGAGGACCAAGCTAGAATGCCACCTCCCATCTCTAGCCATCAGGAGATCACTGAGCACCTGAATCAGCATTGTGTCTGTGTAATGCTTTTTTCGAAATCCGGACTGGAGGGATTCATAGATGGTCAAATGGTCCTCCAGCTGTGTGATCACTACTTTCTCAATCACCTTCCCCACAAAGGGAAGGTTAGAGATTGGTCTGTAGTTAGCAAGGCAGTCTGCGTCCAAAGAAGTTTTCTTCAAGAGAGATGTTACCACCGCCTCTTTCAGGGAGCTTGGAAACTCACCCATTTCCAAGGAGCAACAGACTATCCGAACTAGGACTGGGCCAGTGACATCACTACAACCCAAAATTAGGGAGGTAGGTCCTGGATCCAAACTACAGCATGTAGGGCACATACTCTGGACAATCCGCATGATATCTATGAAAGCAGGCTGGCCATAGGTACTCCAAGAAAGACCAAGGTATGCGAACCCACACTGGTTCACAACAGCACCCATACAGTATGCCGGATGGAAAGCTGACCTAATGTCAGCAACTTTATTCTCAAAAAAATCGAGCAAGTTCATCGCGCTCTTCTTGTGAAAATGCTTTCCAAACTTGTAGACAGACTGGGTTGCACAGTCTGTCCACAGTTCAGAACAGCTGAGCTGTTCAATTTTGAGCAGCCACAATCTCCCCGGACAGGAACGCTGCCTTCTTATGGGAGATTTCGGATTGATAGGCTTGATAATGGTCCCTCAATCTAAGGCGGTCTGCATCAAGAGCAGACTTCCCCCAGCAACACTCTAACTATCGTCCAAGTAGCCGCATCTCCCTCAAAGTCCCATCAAACCATGGGGATCGAGGGCAAAGGGAGAGTGGACGAACTCTGACTAGGGCAATGATGTCCAGGGCCCCCGTAATGGCCAAATTAAAGTCCACCATGAGGGTATCTGGGTCATTGTTTACCACTGGGAAGGACAAGAGATCCAGGACCACCATTAGGCCTTGAGATTTTATATCACGTAAAGGGCAATACCGAATCATCTCTACAGGGGTTGGCCTACAAAGAGGGGTGCTAAAACCAAACCCCACAGTGTAATGATCAGACCATCCAACTGGTTCCACCTCCAAGTTGGAGGCCTCAATCCCCAGGAGGAAGACTAAGTCCAGGGAGTGACCTTGATTATGAGTGGCGGTGGAAACTACCTGTGTGAGGCCCAGAGATGTCATCACCTGGAGGAAGTGTTGACCAAAATGCGAGAGTTCATCATTTGACCCAGGCATTAAGGTCACCCAGGACCATTAGCCTGGGAGACTCAAACATCATGTCGATGATGAAGTCTGCCACTTCCTGGAGGAATCATTTATCATCACCTAGTGGACGGTAGATTAGAATGATCCTACAGCCTACACCCGCCACTACGGTACACTCAAATGACTCAGTCTCTCCCATTGGAACATTTGTGAGGTTTAGTTCAGTCTTGAAACAGATTGCTACCCCACCCCCGCGACCCAATCTCGAGTGGTGTATCACCAAGTACCCAGCAGGAACTGCAGCCTCCAAAACAGGGCCAGAGATTTCATCCAGCCAGGTCTCAGTGATACAAGCCAGGTCCAGCAGTTTAACAAGATCTGCAATAATTGCAGTCTTATTTTTAATGGACCTAGCATTGCATAACACCGCCAGAGTTGGATGAACTTCCCAGGCTGCCCGGGCCACCTGCCTACCATTATCTGTAGTGCCCTTGGGTATGGAAACCAGGCATGATGGACCATGCTCCTGGATCCATTTCGCCCCAGGGCATCTCCTGGATTTCACTACCCCAATGTGGTGCCCCCCCATTCATCTCCCAATGTTCACCCCCCCAGCCCTACCTCTATTCTTCCGCTCAATACCCAATGCCCTACAGTGCAGGTAAGTTGAAAACTGAAGAGAGGAGGTAAAGAGGGGTGGAGGACATGAAGAGTGGAGGATGAATAGCACAACGCCATGGAAGTAGAGTCCCAACACATTTTGAGATAAAAGAAAACCTTCCTTGAATTACCCACTGTTCAAACAAACCCAAACAAACCAAACCAAAAGAAAATAAACCAATACACAATCCTATTAAATCCCACTAATATAAAAAGTATTTCTTTATAGCCCTCCCCAATACATACTTTACATAAATAAAAACATAAAACAAAAATCCTTAAACCATTTCGGGGATGATTTCCCATCAGAATTCTCCCCTGAAATAAAATAAACAAAATAATAATAAAATAAACCCCCAGATTCAGCTCTTATGTACTCTCACTACTAGAATCTGGGAAAACATTGTTAAATGACACTCTCACTGTCAAAAACAAAAAAAATACAAATAACAGAAATATAACAATTAAACACTGCAGAAAAACAAGAGTCCAAAAATCCAAATAGAGTTCCACTCAAAAGTTTCTTCTAAGTCAAACACTACCTTTTAGCATTTTGTCAGATACCTAATCAAGCAGAAAAAAGAACATTCTGACCGTAATTCCAGCTCATGGACAGGAGGAAATCCAAAAATAGCAGGATACACTTTCTTTAAAAGGCCTCTTCAAATTCAAGATCAGGCACCAATCTAGGCCCAGGGCAGGCCAAGTAAACCCAACAAATGGCAGCTAGTCACAGTAGCCACCACAGAAATCCCTGGTAGCGTCTACCATACGATAGGCCTCCCAGAGAAACCTAGGGCCCAAACTCGACAATCACTCCCCGGTGAATGAGAGCAAGAACCCCGTGCCACTGCAAGCCAGCACACCAACCGCCAGACCAATTAAGACTGCCCCAAAAGGTCCCAGACAAAGCCCCGCTATCAGCTCGCAAAATCCTTTGTCCTTTCCAGCTGAAGAAATAACAAGGAACAAAACAGTTCCTTCTTCCAGCAGCATCTTAATGCACACAACTGGACCAATCAAGCAAAAAATCAGTCAAGAACACAGTACAGGAAATCAGCAAGGTCCTCAAATGAAGAAAACGAATGGACAGAGTCCTCCCGCACCAGAAAAAAGCAGGATCGTCCACACAGGAAAATAAATCCACCAGCAAGCAGGATCTTCCGACACCAGGGGAAACAAGCCAAGACCACCAACAATTTCCAGAGCCAGAACCTCCAAACTCCGAGTCTCCAAACTCATAACTTATAACGAATCAATGCACCCAAACTGCACACAGGTAAATCCAAGAAGATGATTTAAAAGACAACTTGAAAAGATAATAATTCAGTTTAAAAACGCTCAAAAATGTCCAAAACACTTGAAAAACCACAGAGCAACTCCAGGAATGGACTCACAGCACGCCCAGCCTGGCGGCCACATCTTGCACGGTAATCTCTCGGAGGTGAAAAAATACTCAACCCTTTCACCAATACCTCTTTACAGATTTGGCTCCGAGCTCATCAGTATATTGGGCACAACTGTAATTTGTCCCCTCACTCTAGCTTGCTAGCAGTAATGTGCAGCAATTGAAATGATTCAATGTCTCTTGGGGTGGAGAAAGAAGGTGCTTATCTCTGTTAGGCAGTTATATTAGGGAGGTCGGCTGAAGAGATTCTCAGTGATATGCCAGGAATGGGGGATACATCCAGGGGACTTTTTTCTATATCTCCAGATATGCCAAAAATGTGGTGTTACTTTAGCTGCGACCTATGGCTGGTCAGATCCGTCCCCTTTGGAGGAAGAGCTTTTTAACCCACAGCCTGGGCAAAAACCCCTCTCAGTTAATTACCATACTATTTATTTTATTCATTTATTTTAGTCTTTAGTAACTGGGTAAGGCCCACTAGGCAAAAGTGTCTGTTTTCAGGGGTGACCTGGGAGCACTGCGCAGTTAAGTGACTTGCTCAGAGTCACACAGTATGCAACTGGAGGTTGTGAGAATCAAACTCAGGTCTGGTCTGCTGGATGTATCAATCTCGTTCACACCTCGATCCTCTAACCTCTAGGCTATATTTCCAGCCCCAATATACTATACTGGGACATCAACAAGTTCTACAGAAAGCTAGCAGAAATAAACGGAGTGCACACTTACTTCTTCCAACAGACTGCTACACATGGAACCTGGCATGTGCCCATTATATAAACTGCTCCCACAGTAACGGACTCCGCCAGATCCAATTAAAGTTTTTACACAGAGCATACACAGCTCCTAAGGGGTTGCATGCCTCAGATAACTTAAAATCTGATCTTTGCCCAAAATGGGGGGGCAAGGAGGCTGATTTAATTCACTTCATTCTTAGACCTGGTACTCTCAAATGGGGACGGAGAAAAAATCTCAGATTTAGAAGTGGGTAGCCATCTAGGAACAAGCGACCACCAAACAGTGTGGTTCACGATAAACACAGCCATACAATCAAGCCATACAAAAGGGTGCACCCCAGGGTCCTTAAAGAACTAAGAGAGGTGGTGGCTGAACCTCTGGCTATCCTGTTTAGCCAATCACTGGAAACAGGGGAGGTACCCAAAGACTGGAGGACAGCAGATGTCGTCCCCTTATACAAAAGCGGGAACAAAGAGGAAGCAGGGAACTACAGACCAGTCAGCCTCACCTCGGTAGTGGGAAAGATCATAGAAGCACTTCTGAAGGAGAGATTGGTGGAACACCTGCTTGTCAATGGACTACAGGACCCAAGGCAGCATGGTTTCACCAGGGGGAGGTCATGTCTGACCAATCTCATTGAATTTTTTGACTGGGTGACTAGGGAGGTGGATCAGGGGAGGGCAGTGGACATGGCCTATCTGGACTTCAGCAAGGCCTTTGACACTGTGCCACATAGAAGACTATTACACAAACTGGGGAATATGGGTGTGGGCAGGACAGTAGTGTGGTGGGTAGGTAACTGGCTGGGTGGCAGGACACAGAGGGTGGTGGTAAATGGCTGTCACTCCACAGAGGAAGAGTGACCAGTGGGGTACCACAGGGATCAGTGCTGGGACCGGTCCTATTCAACATCTTCATCAGTGACATTGCCAGGGATCTAGAAGGCAGAATTTCACTGTTCGCTGATGACACAAAGCTCTGTAACAGAGTAGACACACCAGAGGGTGTAGACAGAATGAGAAGGGACCTGCAGAAACTTGAAGAATGGTCAAGGGTTTGGCAGTTGAAATTCAATGCAAAAGTGCAAGATAATGCATATAGGGCACAAAACCCTGGCACAATATATCAGTTGGAGGTGAGGATATAGCATGCACCAAGCAGGAAAGGATCTTGGGGTTGTCATCTCTGATGACCTCAAGGTAGGGAAACAGTGTGACAAGGCATAAGGTAAAGTAAATAGGATGCTGAGATGTATAGGCAGGGGCATCACCAGCAGGAAAAGGGAGGTCATAATTCCGCTATACAAGACACTAGTGAGGCCCCACCTGGAGTACAGTGTACAGTTCTGGAGACCATACCTACATAAGGACATAGACAGGGTAGAGAAGGTTCAGAGGAGGGCAACAAAGATGGTGCATGGATTGCATCACAAGTCCTATGAAGACAGGTTGAAGGAACTGAACATGTACTCCCTGGAGGAGAGGAGGGAGAGAGGGGATATGATAGAGACATACAAGTATCTTACAGGGAGAAACAGAGTGCAGGAAAACACTATTTTTAAGCGAAAAAGATGTTCCAGGACTAGAGGGCATGGGATGAAGTTGGAGGAAGGACGATTCAGAGGAAACATGAGAAAGAATTTCTTCACAGAACGGGTGGTGGACAAGTGGAACACCCTGCCAGAGGAAGTGGTGGGAGCTGAAACAATCACGGGATTTAAGAATGCATGGGATAGACATAAAGGAATTCTAGAGGTCAGGGGTAAGGGGAAACAGACTTCTAGGAAAACAAACTGAACTTACAAGCTCAAATAGGCAGACTGGGTGGGCCATAGGCCCTTATCTGCCGACACTGTCTATGTATCTATGTATCTATGTAAGAGTATTGGACTTTAGGAGGGCTGACTTTGGGAAATTGAGAGAGTGCCTTAGAAAAGCACTAGCAAACAGGCAAGAAGGAGGGGTGGAGGAACAATGGGGAGTAATCAAAACAGCCATCACAGTGGGAACAAGCCTTTGTGTAAAGCAAATCAACAAAACACAACAATGGAAAAAACTGCTATGGTTCTCAAAAGAGGTGGCAGGGAAGCTTAAGGAGAAAAGGACAGCATTCAGGAAGTATAAGGAAACACAGAAGGAGCAGGACAGAGAACTTTATCAGTTAAAGCAGAAAGAGGCTGGGAAAGCAGTCAGAATAGCAAAGGCCCAAACCGAGGAAAGGATAGCCAATTCTGTTAATAAGGGGGATGACCTTTTATAGGTACATTAGGGAACGAAGAAAGACCAAAGGAGGGATACTGAGGCTTAATAAAGGGGATGGAACGTGGGTAGAGGGTGACAGTGAAAAAGCAGGGATACTGAATGAATATTTCTGCTCAGTATTCACAAAGGAAGAGGAGGAGGAGGTACCTAAACCAAACAAGAAAAACACTCTGAAGACGGGGGTCGATACCAGTCCATTTACAGAAGAAAGGGTTCTGAAAGAACTAATAAAATTGAAAGTGGACAAAGCAATGGGGCCTGATGGGATTCACCCAAGAATTCTGAAAGAACTAAGGGTAAAACTAGTAACACCACTGACTACTCTCTTTAACAAATCATGGGAGGATGGGGTGGTACCTGAGGACTGGAGGAGGGCAGATGTGATTCTTCTTCACAAAAGTGGGAGCAGGACAGAGGCAGGAAACTACAGACCAGTTAGTTTGACCTCAGTGATAGGGAAAATGATGGAATCACTTCTGAAGGAAAGAACTGTTGAGTACCTAGAGGCCAATGGGGCACAGGACACAAGGCAGCATGGATTCGTGATGGGAAGGTCGTGTCAGACGAATTTAATAGATTTCTTTGACTGGGTGACCAAAGTAGTAGACCAGGGAGCAGCTGTGGACATGGTCTACCTAGATTTTAGCCAGGCATTTGATACAGTCCCACACAAAAAAAAACTAGGCTGCGGGACTATCTCACTACCAACAGCTCCTGTGACTGCCCAACTTAACCTTGTTTCTCCACTTCCCTTTCTGCTCTAGTTGTCCCCCCACTGGATTCTACCCTCACATCTTGGTATACCCAATGCTGCACTTTTCACCCTCTTGCCACCTTCCTACATTCCTTCTCTCCCCCCCTCTTCCCTCTCCCTATGACTCTGGCACTTCTTATCTGTTTTCTATTTTCTCTGACAAATGCCGCTGGCTGCCTTGTTACAATGCTACCCTTGAACTGTATTAATCTGTACTCTGTTTGCAATGTCCACATTGTAGTAATGCCTGTCTTGATGTTCCCCATAATTTGTATTTCTCTGACGTGGAACCTTTGTAAAAGAGCCATGGCTCAAAGGTATTTGTAATCCTAGACTTGATAAATAAAAATAAAATAAATAAAAACAAAAGATTAATACACAAGTTAGCCAGCCTTGGAGTGCGTCCCAAGGTGGTAGCCTGGATAAAAAATTGGCTAGACAACAGGATGCAAAGGGTAGTAGTAAATGTAGTACACAGTGAAGAAAGGAGGGTTATTAGCGGGGTACCGCAGGGTTCAGTACTGGGACTGGTCCTTTTTAATGTCTTTATAAGTGATACTGCAGAGGAACTGGAAGGAAAAGTATGTCTCTTTGCAGACGACACAAAGATCTGCAACAGGGTTGATACACAAGATGGAGTGGAAAGGATGAGAAGGGACTTGGCAAGGTTGGAGGAATAGTCAAATGTATAGCAGCTTAGATTCAATGCAAAGAAGTGTAAGGTAATGCACCTGGGAAACAAAAACCCAGGGGAAGAGTACACAATGTGGGGTGAGATACTGACAACAGTAAAAATGGAAGGGGACCTGGGGGTAATTATATCAGATGACCTAAAGGTGGGCAAGCAATGTGAGAAGGCAGTAAGGAAGGCTGGGGGGATACTGGGATGCACAGGAAGAGGCATCAATAGTAGAAAATAGGAAGCTGTTATCCCTCTGTACAGACAGTTGGTGAGACCCCATCTGGAGTACTGTGTGCAGTTCTGGAGACCCAATCTCAGCAAAGACATGGACAGAGTGGAGGCTGTCCAGAGGAGGGCAACCAAAATGGTGCAGGGTCTGCACCAGAAGACATACGAAGAAAGACTAAAGGAGCTTAATATGTACACCCTTGAGGAAAGAAGGGAGAGAAGGGACATGATAGAAACTTTCAAGTACTTCAAGGGAATCAACAAAGTCCAAGAGGGTATCATCTTTCAGAAAAAGAGATGTGCAAGGACAAGGGGTACAATTTGAAGATAGAGGGGGGACTCAGAGGTAATGTGAGGAAGTATTTTTTCACAGACAGGGTTGTGGATGCATGGAACAGCCTCCCTGAGGAGGTCGTAAAGTCAAGAACAGTGGGGGAATTCAAGAATGCATGGGACAGACATAAGGCAGTCCTAGTGGGGGGGGTAGGAGGAAGTAAGCTGTTGGCTAATTAGGATCTCAGCTTATCTGTTAGGTAGGAAAATGGGCAGACTAGGTGGGCCAAGCGGTCCTTATCTGCCGTCAAATTCTATGTTTCTACTTGGCCATGACGTGCTCAAGTATAGCCCCCTTATGGCATTCCAGTCATGACATAATGAGCCACGTGCTTGGGTACATCCCATCCAACTCTCCCCTCGAATTGCTACTGGAAGCACACCCTGTTCATCTTAATCAGAAGTCCCACAATCCATTATGGTCACTGGCACTTATCAATGCCAGGAGGACAATAGCCCAGGGTTGGATGCCCCCATCAACTGCCAAATGGGTAATGAATTTAACATTCTGCATGGCTCTGGAAAGAGCACAGAGATGACCTCTCAGTGAAATCTTCATAAATTGTTTGAGGTCTGGTACCCTCTATTGGATGCAGTGGAGTCTGGGAATTTCCCCATATAAAATAAAAGGATAAGCTAGGTACCTGTTTCTTACTGCCTTCATGCCAAGGTTTCTGCTTTTTGCTTTAAAAAAAAAAAAAAAAAAAAACATGCTATACTGTCATCAAAACTTATGCTTGCATTACTTTGTTGGTTTGTATAAACAACTGATTGTATGGAATATTAAGAAATGGGTATATGTACGTATTAATGTATGCACATCTATAACCTAATAAACTATTTTTGAAAAAAAAGTTAAAAAAAAGAAAGTGTACAAGTCCTGTAGGTCCCAGGGCACTAGCAGGCAAACACTATGTTCTGATGTTGTACTGTTCAATTGTTTCAGTTACCCATATTGTGATTTCCTTGCCTGGAACAGGTAAACCTAGGCAGAAGGCAGATCATGACGGAAAACTCCTAACAGGAGAGGCAAACCACATAAACCATTTTAGAACCACAGATGAAAAGTGTGATCTGAATTAAACCAATGATTTGCTGCCAGTAATCTGAACAGTTTTTTTTTTTCTCGTTTTGCACCTACCCAAGTTCTCTGCAACTCCTCTCCTTTGAGCTGTCATGCGAGCCTTCTCTTTCCGCTGGGCTGCTCACGCTGCCGCATATCACCCATTAGGGCTCACCCCCAATCTGATTGTTCCATTGTTCCAGGGTGGCATCAGTTTGGGAGAGGCAGGAACGGTGTGCTGTGCTGTGCTGCCAGGTAGCTTAGGGTGGCCTACCTGGGGCCATTATCTGGTGCTATGGGCCAGCCATTTCCCTCTTTTGTAGGGCTCCACCCACCTTCCTCTTGCGTGTGGCCACCACAGTGTCCAGAGGGGGGAGGAGTTCAGCAGCATGTGGTCACCCACACCACCAAGAACACCTCTGCTAAGCTGCCACCAGGAAACATGGTTGAAGCGGTACAAAGCAACCCCCGCCCCCGAGGAAGCATCCAAGGGATGCTCTTTGCTTCCTTCCTGCTAGCCTCTGCTCCTGATGCCCAGGATTAGGGCATGATCCTGGACTGCCAGCACGTCAGATCACTGCTCCATCAATCGGTGCCATAGAGCTGGCCTATCTGTTGTTTTAGAAGTCTAGAAAATATACATACTGTGCAGCAGAAAATGAGCCACCAGCCTATCTAATCTGCCTAACCCAGGACATTTCTTGTGTAATGCTGGCCCTACTTAACAGCTACAACCCGTTTCCCTCCAAAGCACTGCCATCCCATGCTCTTATTAGAACCCCCACTCCTGTCCTACCTATGGTTGAATCCACTTACTGTTTCAGCACATACCAACTCTTGTACTAGACTATCCCAGCTGTCCAACACTATTTCCATGAAATTGCACTTTTGTACGTTCCTCTTGAAGCTCAGAATATGTACAAGAGCATTAGGTTCATAAAGTGTTAACCTGTACTTTTATGTCAGGCAGGGCGACAGAAGTGGAACCTCTGGCATAAAAACACAGGTTAACACTTCTGAACCCAGTGCCCTTGTGTGTATTTTTAGCTGACCTCCCACCACCACCTCAAAAGCTCGACAGAAACTGAATAAGAGTTATGAAGTCAGTATAAAGTTTTGGATTTAGGCAGAAAAGCACAGTGTTGGAGGATCGCTCCCTGAAATAATCTGCCTTTCTATGATAATCCCTCAGTTTTGGGGATGGGAGATTGCAGACGTTCCTTGGAACCTACTGGTTCTATGCATTCGGCACAAGTGTGCTAGGCCTCTCCAAGTGATGTCGGACATCCCAGCGGGATGCATGATGCCTCATCAGTTAGAGCCCTGAAAAGGCTGGAGGATTCAAAATGCCACCAGATCTGCACTTTGTTGGTGGGGGTTCTGAAAGCAGCGTACTAGCAATGTGTGCTCCACTGGAGAACTGCAATAGATATAGTTGGTGAGTTTTACATAAATGAAGTCAGAGGTTTGCAAATCCCATGTAAAAGCAGTTACTCTTAAAGAGATGTTAAACAAGTATCAGTTAAGTGCAGCATAAACTCTACCATAGATACGGACACTGTGGTTACATATGTAATACTGTTTGTAACACCTGCCACGTAAAAGCATTTTCTCTTGTAAAGAGATGTTAAACACATATCGGTTAAGTGCAGCATAAACTCTACAAAGATACAGACACTGTGGCTGCATGTATTTCACATTTAAAGAACCACTATCCCTTGATAAAGCTGGGAGTTTAGACCAACAAAACATTAGGTAATCATGGACATACAGTCTGAATTCTCAAACAGTTCTTGGACCCCTTTCCCTGCTTAATCCCCCTGCTGGCTGGCTTCCTCTTACCGTAACTAACTTCCTCCTAGCTCCTTCCCTCTCTCCCCCCCTTCGAAAATCCCTCCGGGTGACCCTTCTCTAGCAGGATTGCCCCGCCCTTCCTTCTTGTGTCTGCCATCCCTCTGGCTCCTTCGTCTCCTTGTCTTCCTCTCCTTTCTCGCTCCTTCAATAATATGAACTGCCTGTGTATGTATACTGACTGCAATATATGATTGTTCCCGGTATTAATTGTTATTGTAATTAAGAATTAGATTGTTCCCTGTCTGCTATTTTACGGTCCGACACTGAATACTGTAAATGTAATTGTACTGTGTGTCCAGGATCATCTTACAAATGAGCTTGCTCAACGATGTAATTGCCTGGTTAAATAAAGTTTCACTGATTGATTGATTGGTAGCTAAATTTGGTGGCCACAGCATGAAGATAAAATTAAGTTTTGAAAACTGAAAAACCTACACTTGTTCACTGGCTGAATTATTTTGCTTGCCAGTTGAAATTCAGTGCCAAGTTAGGAAAGGTTCTGCACCTAGGGGGGAAAAACAAGACTGGTATTGGATGGAAGGATTTAAACTGAGCAGTACGCCAGAGGAAAGGAACCTGAGTCATCATTAGTGACTCCCTCAACCAATCAAGTCAGCACTACAAAGCACATAGTAAGGGACCTGGGAGTCATCATTAGTGACTCCCTCAACCAATCAAGTCACTACTACAAGGCCAATGGTAAGGCTACTAGGGTGTTGAGGAGCATCAGAAGGGGGTTTAACAGCAGGATAATGGAGGTACACTGCCACGGGTGCACACAAGGTCATGCTCAATTCATGGGTGCAGGGTCAGCAGTATGGCAGCAGGTGAAGCACCCAGTCCCACAGTCCTCTGCACCTCTGGGCCAGCACTACATGGAGGTACTACTACCTCACATGGGTGTGGAGTTCCCAGTGTGGCAGCAGTTGAGGCACCCAGGCCCTCAGCCTTCTGCACCAACAGGCCAGCACTACATGGAGGTACTACTTCACCATGGGTGCGGGGTCACCAGTGTGGCAGCAGGTGAGACAGCTAGGCCCTCAGCTCCACTGGCCCAGCACTACATGAAGGTAATGCTACCTCACCATGGATACAGGGTCCCCACTGTGGCAGAGGTGAGGTACACAGTCCCTCAGCTCTCTGCACCATTGTGCCAGCACTACATGGAGATACTACTACCACATCATGGGTGCAGGGTCCCCAGTGTGACAGCAGGTGAAGCACCCAGTCCCACAGTCCTCTGCACCTCTGGGGCCAGCACTACATGGAGGTACTACTTACTACCTCATATGGGTGTGGAGTTCCCAGTGTGGCAGCAGTTGAGGCACCCAGGCACTCAGCTTTCTGCACCACCAGGCCAGCACTACGTGGAGGTACTACTTCACCATGGGTGCGGGGTCACCAGTGTGGCAGCAGGTGAGACAGCTAGGCCCTCAGCTCCACTGGCCCAGCACTACATGAAGGTAATGCTACCTCACCATGGATACAGGGTCCCCATTGTGGCAGAGGTGAGGCACACAGTCCCTCACCTCTCTGCGCCATTGTGCCAGCACTACATGGAAGTACTACTACCACATCATGGGTGCAGGGTCTCCCAAAGTGACAGCAGGTGAGGCACCCAGGGCCTCAGCTCTCTGCACCACTCAGCCAGCAGTACATGGAGGTACTACTACCTCACCATGGGTGCAGGGTTGCCAGTGTGGCAGTAGGTGAGGCACCCAGGCCCTCAGCCCTCTGCACCACTGAACCAGCACTACATGGAGATACCTCCACCTCACCATGGGTGCAGGCTCAACAGTGTGGCAGCAGGTGAGGTACCCCGGCCCTCAGCACCACTGGGACAGCATTCCATGGAGGTACTGATACCTCACCATGGATGCGGGGTCACCAGTGTGGCAACTGGTGAGGCACTCAGGCCTTCAGACCTCTGCACCACTGGGCCAGCACTATATGGAGGTACTTCTAACTCACCATGGAACGCGGTAGCCACTGTGGCAGTAGGTGAGGCACCCAGGCCCTCAGCCATCTGCACCACTGGGCCGGCACTAAATGGATGTACTACAACCTCACTATGGGTGCAGCGTCCCCACTGTGGCAGCATGTGAGGCACCTAGGCCCTCAACCCTCTGCACCACAGGCTAGCACCTACATGGAGGCATGAATACCTCAACATGGGTGTGGGGTCACTGGTGTGGCAGCAGGTGAGGCACCCATGCCCTCAGCCCCCTACACTGCTGGGTCAGCACTACATGGAGATACTACTACCTCACCATGGGTGCCGGGTCACCAGTGTTGCAGCAGGTGAGGCACCCAGGCCCTTAGCCCTCTGCATCACTGGGCCAGCACTGTATGGGGTACTTCTAAATCACCATGGAACGCGGTAGCCACTGTGGCAGTAGGTGAGGCACCCAGGCCCTCAGCCCTCTGCACCACTGAACCAGCACTACATGGAGATACCTCCACCTCACCATGGGTGCAAGCTCAACAGTGTGGCAGCAGGTTAGGTACCCGGCCCTCAGCACCAGTGATCCAGCACTCCATGGAGGTACTAATACCTCACCATGGATGTGGGGTCACCAGTGTGGCAACAGGTGAGGCACTCAGGCTTTCAGCCCTCTGCACCACTGGGCCAGCACTATATGGAGGTACTTCTAACTCACCATGGAACACAGTAGCCACTGTGGCAGTAGGTGAGGCACCCAGGCCCTCAGCCATCTGCACCACTGGGCCGGCACTAAATGGATGTACTACAACCTCACTATGGGTGCAGCATCCCCACTGTGGCAGCACGTAAGGCACCTAGGCCCTCAACCCTCTGCACCACAGGCTAGCACTACATGGAGGCATGAATACCTCAACATGGGTGTGGGGTCACTGGTGTGGCAGCAGGTAAGGCACCAATGCCCTCGGCCCCCTGCACTGCTGGGTCAGCACTACATGGAGATACTACTACCTCATCATGGGTGCCGGGTCACCAGTATGGCAGCAGGTGAGGCACCCAGGCCCTTAGCCCTCTGCACCACTGGGCCAGCATTGCATGGGGGTACTACTACCTCACCATGGGTGTGGGGTCACTTGTGTGGCAGCAGGTGAAACACCCAGACCCTCAGAATCACTAGGCCAGCACTACACTGAGGTACTAATACATCACCACGGGTGCGGGGTCACCAGTGTGGCAACTGGTGAGGCACCTAGACCTTCAGCACCACATGGAGGTTCTACTACCTCATCATGGGTGCTGGGTTGCCAGTGAGGCAGCAGCTAAGACATCCAGGCCCTAAGCCCTCTGATCCACATGGCCAGCACTACATGGAGGTTCTACTACCTCACCATGGATGTGAGGTCACCAGTGTGGTAGCAGGTGAGACACCCAGTCCCTCAGGCCTCTGCACCACTGGGCCAACACTGCATGGGAGTACTACTAACTCATCATGCGTGTGGGGTCACCAGTGTGGCAGCAGGTGAGACACTCAGTCCCTCAGGCCTCTGCACCACTGGGCCAGCACTGCATGGGAGTACTACTAACTCACCATGGGTGTGGGGTCACCAGTGTGGCAGCAGGTGAGGCACTCAGGCCCTCAGACCTCAAAACGTCTGGGCTAGCACTACATGGAGGTAGTAATACATCACCGTGGTTGCGGGGTCACCAGTGTGGCAACAGGTGAAGTACTGAGGCCCTCAGCCTTTAGCACCACTGGGCAAGCAGTACATGGAGGTACTACTACTTCACCATGTATGACGGGTCACCAGTATGGGAGCAGTTGAGACATCCAGGCCTGGGCATTACATAGATACATAGATACATAGACAGTGTCGGCAGATAAGGGCCTATGGCCCACCCAGTCTGCCCATTTAAGTTTGTAAGTTCAGTTTATGTTTTTCAGGAAGTCTGTTGCCCCTTATCCCTGACCTCCAGAATTCCTTTATGTCTATCCCATGCATTCTTAAATCCCGTGATTGTTTCAGCCCCCACCACTTCCTCTGGCAGGGTGTTCCACTTGTCCACCACCTGTTCTGTGAAGAAATTCTTCCTCACGTTTCCTCTGAATCGTCCTCCCTCCAACTTCATCCCATGCCCTCTAGTCCTGGAACATCTTTTTCGCTTAAAAATAGTGCATTCCTGCACCCTGTTCCTCCTGTAAGATACTTGTATGTCTCAATCACCTATCCCTCTCTCCTCCTCTCCTCCAGGGAGTACATGTTCAGTGCCTTCAACCTGTCCTCATAGGACTTGTGATGCAATCCATGCACCATCTTTGTTGCCCTCCTCTGAACCTTCTCTACCCTGTCTATGTCCTTCGTAGGTAAGGTCTCCAGAACTGCAGTGTACTCCAGGTGTGGCCTCACTAGTGTCTTGTATGGTGGAATTATGACCTCCCTTTTCCTGCTGCTGATGCCCCTGCCTATGCATCCCAGCATCCTATTTGCTTTACCTGCTGCCTTGTCACACTGTTCCCTGCCTTGAGGTCATCAGAGATGATAACTCCAAGATCCCTTTCCTGCTTGGTGCATGCTATATCCTCACCCCCAACTGATATATTGTGCCAGGGTTTTGTGCCCCATATGCATTATCTTGCACTTCCTTGCATTGAATTTCAACTGCCAAACCCTGACCATTCTTCAAGTTTCTGCAGGTCCCTTCATTCTGTCTACACCCTCTGGTGTGTCTACTCTGTTACAGAGCTTTGTGTCATCAGCGAACAGTGAAATTCTGCCTTCTAGGTCCTGTGCAATGTCACTGATGAAGATATTGAATGGTACCGGTCCCAGCACTGATCCCTGTGGTACCCCACTGGTCACTCTTCCCTCTGTGGAGTGACAGCCATTTACCACCACCCTCTGTGTCCTGCTGCATAGCCAGTTACCTACCCACTGCACTACTGTCCTGCCCACACCCATATTCCCCAGTTTGTGCAATAGTCTTCTGTGTAGCACAGTGTCAAAGGCCTTGCTGAAGTCCAGATAGGCCATGTCCACTGCCCTCCCCTGATCCACCTCCCTAGTCACCCAGTCAAAAATTCAATGAGGTTGGTCTGACATGACCTTCCCTGGTGAAACCATGCTGCCTTGGGTCCTGTGGTCCATTGACACCAGATGTTCCACCAATCTCTCCTTCAGTAGTGCTTCCATGATCTTCCCCACTACCGAGGTGAGGCTGACTGGTCTGTAGTTCCCGCTTCCTCTTTGTTCCCACTTTTGTATAAAGGGGACTACATCTGCTATCCTCCAGTCTTTGGGTACCTCCCTGTTTTTAGTGATCGGCTAAACAGGATAGCAAGAGGTTCAGCCACCACCTCTCTTAGTTCTTTAAGGACCCTGGGGGCACCCCATCTGGCCCCATTGCTTCAATCAACTCTTATTACTTCCAGTTCCTTCAGGACCCTTTCTCATGTAAAGGGACTTGTGTCCATTTCTGCAACATTCTCCCCTTGTACTCCATTCAGACCCATTACCCTCCTCTTCCTCAGTAAAGACTGAGCAGAAATACCTGTTCAATATGTCAGCTTTACTGTGGTCATCCTCCACACAGCCCCCATCCTCCCCCTTCAGTCTCACTATCCCTCCCTTTGCCTTTCTTTTTTCACTTATGTACCTGTAAAATGTTTTGTCCCCTCTACCCACTGATTTTGCAATGTGTTCTTCTGTCTGAGCTTTGGCTTCCCTTACTGACCTCCCTGCCTCCCTTTGCTTCTCCTGGTACTTCTCCCTATCCCCTTCTGCCTGTGTCTTTTTGTACTGCCTGAATGCAATCTTTTTGGCTTTCACTTTCTTTGCTACCTCTTTGGAAAACCATAATGGTCTCCTCTTCCTTTTCCTCTTGCTAACCTCTTAATACATAATTCTGTTGCTCTTGTAATCCCTATTTTAAATACTTCCCACTGTTCCTCAACCCCTGATTCCTGCCCCATTCCCTTAATGCCTCTTTCAAGTATCTCCCATTTTCCCAAAGTTTGCCCCCTAAAATCCAGGATACGTGTTTTGTGTGGTTTGGTGCTGCTCTTTCTCAGATTTCAAACCACAATGACTGGTGTCACTGTTCCCAGGTGCTCCCCACTCTTACCCCCATCACACTGTCCCTGTTTGTGAGCACAAGGTCCAGTATTGCCTTCTGCCGAGTTGGTTCCATGACCAGTTGCTTGAGGAAGGCACCCTGAAGGAGTCCAGGATAAATCTGCTCCTAGTTGATGCTGCTGCTGGGATGCTCCAGTCACGTCTGGAATATTGAAGTCTCCAACCAAGTACTACCTCACCCTTGTCTGCCATCCTCTGGATGGCTAGCATCAACTCCTATCTGTTTCTTGCTGCTGGGCTGGTGGTCTATAGACCACACCTGTGCGGATGGCTGGCCCCATTTTCCTTTCCAGCTTAACCTACAGTATCTCTCCCCCATTTTGTTCCTCCTGGATCTCTGTGGCCCTTATGTCATTTTTCACATACAGTGCCACTCTTCCTCCCTTCCTGCCTGCCCTGTCTCTTCTGAATATGTTGTAGCCAGGTATGGCCAACTCCCAGTCGTGGTTATCATTACACCAGGTTTCAGTGATGGCCACAATGTCCAGGTCTGACTGCACCATGACAGCCTCCAGATCTTCCATCTTGTTGCTAAGGCTCCTGGCATTTCATTACATTTCTAATTTGGGGGAAAAATAGTAAAAATCTGATAGGAGGATGTTGGGGTATCAGGAATCATGGTTGCACCTGGACAAGGACACACTGCCAGAAAAGTAAGCTAAGATGCATTATCCCTGTACACTGTAGTATATCGTGCTGCACGATAATTGCAATGCTGTATTTCTTCCCCCACAAAGATACAGATTATCGTCACTGGTAAATGCCATGATTTATCATCATTTCATTTTATCATGGCATCCCTAACATTATTTCTCCAAACAAACACACAAGCAACAAGATACCAGCACCCTACTCTGGAGAATGAAAAATAAAAATTAGCTAACTGTCAGTATACATCATTAAAAAAACCAAACTTTATTGTCCAAGTGACCAAACTAGACAAAGGCTGCATGCAAGTGGAACTGGAGACCGCTGGTGTCATGCCCTGGCACTTCAGACTATTGTTTACTGTCAAGGGGCTGAGCTCCTGCGTCACTAACTGCTCTTAAATCCACTGAGGATAGTCAACATCATCGCCAGCTGGGTAGGATGGCAGAGCTCCGTTGTTACTGACAGCCCTTGAATCCACTGAGGATGGGTGAGCTGAAGAAATGGACATTAACTAACGAACATACGAAGAAGCCAGCAGAAGAATGCATTTGGTCTATTTAGTCTGTTCATATTGCAGGGTCCACAACTTGAGCTACTGTCCCTGTCCCCCCTCCTCCCATCCTCCCTACCCCTGATCCTTACCTTCTCTCGATGCCTATTCCAGCCTCTTTTGTAATTGCCCACTATCTTCAATGAGACCACATGTTCTGGCAGCGTATTCCAGGTGCCCATCACCCTCTCTGTGAAGAAGTGCATCCTGATATCCCTCCTAAACCTCCCACCCTCCAGCTTAAGACTGCACCCTCTCGTGTTATGGTTGCCACTCAGCTTAAAGATACCCTCCTCATCCACCTTATTTATCCCTTTCAGGTACTTGAAGGTCCCAATCATGTCTCCTCTCTCTCTCTCTCTCTCTCTCTCATTCCTGTCCTCCAGGGAGTACATGTTCAGTGCCCACAACCTCTCCTTATATTCCTTACCCTGCTGACCCACTATCATCTTCGTAGCCTTCCCCCGAACCTTCTCCAGGGGGATAATGTCCTTTTGGAGGTGTGGGCACCAGTGCTGAACTCCATATTCTAGATGTGGTCTCACCAGTGACCTGTACAAAGGTAGTATAACCTCCTGTCTCCTACTACTGAAAAATCTAGCTATGCATCCCAGTATCCTGTTTGCCCTTGCTGCTACCTTCTTACACTACGTGAAGTGCTTCAGTTCACTAGTGATCATCACTCCCAGGTCCTTCCCCTTCTCTGATGCAGATGGACTTCACCCAGGTAGTACCCCATCCTGGGATTCTTAGTTCCAATGTGCATAACTTTGAATTTCTTGGCATTGAAGCCAAGCTGCCAGATCCAGACCACCTCCCCAGCTTTTCCAGGTCATTCTTTCAGTCCAGTATCCCTTCAGCCATGTCTACTCTCCCACAGAGCTTGGTATTATCCATGAATAGGCACATTTTGCCCTTAATGCTACCCCCCAATATCACTGATAAAGACACTGAACAACACCGACCCCAGCACTGAGCCATTGCAGGATGCGACTGGTGACCTCTCTGGTACCAGATAACTCTCCTCCCACAACTACCCTCTGGATTCTGTCCTTCAGATAGTTTTCCAACCATATGTACATCTTATCCTCAACCCTGAGATCCATCAACTTCCTGATCAACCTTTTGTCGGGCACAGAGTCAAAGGACTTGCTGAAATCCAGATAGAGGATGTCCACCACTTGGCCCCAGTCTATTGGCTTAGTGACCCAGTCAAAGAAGTCAATCAGATTTATTTGACATGATCACACCCTCCCCCATGAACCCATGCTGCTTCACATACTGGAGACCATGCTCCTCTAAATATTCTACCAACCTTTCCTCAAGTATGGTCTCCATGAGCTTGCAAAGGATTGGGGTCAGAATGACTGGTCTGTAATTCCCCGTGTCATCTTTGGAATCACTTGTGGAGTGGCACCACATGTACTGTTCTCCAGTCCTGCGGCACCACCCCTGACTCTAGTGAAATATTAAACAGGTCTTCCAGTTCCTCAACCAGTTCCCTTAGTACTCTTGAACGTACTATAAGACTGGTGAGTTTTCCACCTGTAATGTTAGCAGCCCCTCCCTCAGACTATCCTCCATCACTACATCTGTGTTCCCCTCCTCCCCTGCTCCTCTTCTCCCCCCTGAAGGCACTATCCCATCCTTCTCCCTGGTGAAGATGGAACAGAAGTATTCATTTAGAATCTATGCTTTTCCCCTCATTATACTCCACCCTCTCCTCCACTTTCTTATGCCTAACAATCCCAACCTTCTTGTCCCTTTTCTCACTTATATAGTGAAAGAAGGCCTCCCCTTCTTAATTCCTTCAGCTATCTGCAGCTCCTTCTGTACTTTAGCTAGCCAGACTTCATTACTTGCCTCACTAGTCATCCTTGGTCTTCCTGAATTTTCTATATGCTAACCTCTTTTCCTTTACTGCCTGGCCAACTTCAGAACTGAACCAGCTGGGTGCTTTGGCCCTTGTGTTCTTCCCCCTGAGCCTAACAAACTCGTCTGTGGCAAACAGTATTCCTTCCTTAATAATGTACTACCTTTGGTTTACCCCATATCTGCTCTGATGCCTGCAGATGGCTCCTTAACACATGCCCATCTTCCTGAAGTCCTCCCTCCTAAAATCCAAGATTTTTGTCTTAGTTGGTATGTTTTCCCTGCCCATATCCAACTGGAACCATGCTGTACAATGGTCACTTCCACCCAGAGGCACTGTGACCATTATTTCCTGTACAGGTCACTAGCCCTGAATGGGTGTCTGACTCCAACCTGTCCCATGGGAGCTGTACCCTCTCTGGCAGCTCTTCCACGGGGACCTGCCCAACTGCTAGCCAGCCCAGAGACCCACAGGCCATTTGCCCTAAATGGGTGTGCACCTCCAACCTTTCCCATGGGAGCTGCACCTTCTCTGGCAGCTCTTCCACAGGGACCTACTTGACTGCTAGCCAGCCCAGAGACCCATACACCACTTGCCCTGAATGGGTGTCTGCCTCCAGCCTCTCCCGTGGGAGCTGCACCTTCTCTAGTGGCTCTTTCATGGGGAACTGCCTGACTGCTAGCCAGCCCAGAGACCCACAGGTACGGACACAGAGATGGAACACGGCCTTTGGAGCTATGGGCTTGAATCTTGGCACTTTCTGTCTCCACTGGCTGATTTGATTCTGTATCTCAGTTCCTCAGCCTTGATTGGACCCTTCAACTTTCTCTTGCCCTCTTATTCACTACTGCTTTCATCTCCCTATGCTGCTTAGCTTGCACAAACTTTTATATTGCTGGGTTGTATTTACTGCTCTGTATACTTAATTGAATTCAGCATTCTATTTTGTTTTTAATAATTGCTTAGTGTATATTCTACTGTGATATAAGTTGCCAAAAATTGTTACAGGTATAGTCTGCATGCTCCATTCCACCCTGTAACACTGCCTGAGCTGACAGAGTAGCGTTAAGTGCTCCACGGTACCCTAGATCCTCTCTTTAATTTCTACTATCCGAATTAGTGTCCTGCATTTAGCACTGCTACCTATCTCTGCCCTTTTCCCCTGATATTTTTCTTTCTTTTTTCCTGTGGCTTTCCTTGTGTTTGCTAATCTCCCCACATAGCCTAAGGTGTTAAAGCTCTTTTGCTTTGGCTTAATTTTAGACATACTTTTGTGCAGCACCTTTGTTATGCAATCCGCCTCCCACCTTTCTTGCTCCCCCGATCCATACAATATGCCCACACTTTCTTCACCACTTCCACTCCTAATTCTTTTACCAATTTTATCTACCCCAGCTCTGCATTCTCCTCCATCTAATATACCTTTCTCAGATCATAGGAGGATGGGGTGGTACCCAAGGACTGGAGGAGGGCAGATGTGATTCTTCTTGACAAAAGTGGGAGCAAAGCAGAAGCAGGAAACTACAGACCTGTTAGTTTGACCTCAGTGGTGGGGGGAAAATGATTCAATCACTTCTGAAAGAAAGAACTGTTCAGTACTTAGAGGCCAGCGGGGCACAGGACCCAAAGCATCATGGATTCACAGCAGGAAGGTCATGTCAGACAAATCTAATAGATTTCTTTGATTGGGTGACCAAAGTAATAGATCAGGGAGGGGCTGTGGATATGGCCTACCTAGACTTTAGCAAGGCATTTGACACAGACCTGCACAAAAGATTAATAATCAAGTTAGCCAGCTTGGGAGTGGGTCCCAGGGTGGTAGCCTGGGTAGCAAACTGGCTGCACAACAGGACACAGAAGGTAATAGTGAATGGAGCACATTCTGAAGAAAGGGGGGTTACTAGTGGAGTACCTCAGGGCTCAGTACTGGGTCCAATCCTCTTTAACGTCTTTATAGGTGACACTGCAGAGGGTCTGGAAAGAAAGGTATGCCTCTTTGCAGATGACACAAAAATCTGTAACAGAGTTGATACACGGGGGGCGGGGCAGAAAGGATGAGAAGGGACTTGGCAAGGTTGGAGGAATGGTCAGACACATGGCAACTTAGAGTCATGCAAAGAAGTGCAAAGTAATGCACCTGGGAAATAAAAATCCAGGAGAAGAGTACACAATAGCAGGGGACGTACTAACAACAACAATAATGAAGAGGGATCTGGGTGTCGTCATATCAGATGACTTAAAGGTGGGTAAGCAATGTGAGAAGTCAGTAAGGACAGCCAGGGGGATACTGGGATGCATAGGGAGGGGCATCACAAGCAGAAAAATGGAAGTGGTTATCCCTCTGTACAGACAGTTGGTGAGACCCCATCTGGAGTACTGCGTGCAGTTTGGAGACCTCATCTACGCAGGACATAGACAGGATGGAAGCAGTCAGAGGGCAACTAAAATTGCAGGGTCTACATCAGAAACCATATGAAGAGAGACTGAGAGGCTTAATATGTATACCCTTGATGAAAGGAGGGATGGGGGGACATGATAGAAACTTTTAAGTACCTCAAGGGAATCAACAAAGTCCAGGAGGGTAGCAACTTTCAGAAAAGAGATGTGTAAGAACAAGGGGCACAATTTAAAGTTAGAGGGGGACGGTCAGGGTAATGTGGAAATTCTTTTTCACGGAGAGAGTGGTGGACGCATGGAACTGCCTTCCTGGAGAGGTTGTGAGGTCTAAAACAGGGGGGGGAATTCAAACATGCATGGAACAGACATAAGGCAATTATAGTGGGGGGTTGCAGGAAGTAGGCTGTTGGTTAACTAAAATCTGCAGCTTATCCAATAGGTAGGGAAGTGGGCAGACTGGGTGGGTCAAGTGGTCCTTATCTGCCGTCGCTGCCATTGCCTTTGCATTTTTTGCTTTAAATTGACCGGCCTTTCTCCCCTCCACAGGCCACTTGTCCAGAACAGTTGTCCACCTCCAACCTTTCCCATGGGAACTGCGCCATGTCTGACAGCTCTTCCACGAGGACCTGCCCGATATCCAGACACTTTTACTATACTTTTTGACTACTTTCCCATTTACAAATTATACTGCAAAGCCACTAGAGGGCAATCAACTCAATTAACTTGCTGCTGCTGGCAACTGTTACTGTCTTCGCTACTCACAGTCCCTTTACTTCTGCCAGTGCCACTGATCTACTCCCTACTGCTGATAAGTATACTGTAATCTATTCTTGCTCCCCCGATCCATACAATACGTCCACACTTTCTTCACCACTTCCACTCCTAATTCTTTTACCAATTTTATCTACCCCAGCTCCACAGTCTCCTCAATCTAATAAACCTTTCTCAACTTTCCCATCCACTCTCCTAGCTCCTACCTTCATCCTTGCCATAACGCCTACACTTCTCAAATACTCTGGTCTCACTTCCCTCACCGCCCCCCTGCTACTCTAGTCTCAGCCACTAGCTTTCCTTTGCCTCCTTATCTTCATCTCACCTAGCCCCCACATACGTCCCAAATCCTAGGCCCATCACAAATGCCCTAAACTCCTCTCCCTCATAATAGCACTCCTCTTACTCGCATTAAGAAATGTTCATCCCAATCCTGGCCCCACTGCACCCACTTCTGCCAGTTGCAACCTTTCCACTAACATACCAACTTCCCGCACCCCTTCTGCCCTCCTCAAAGGCCTGAAAATCCTCTACTGAAACATCTGCAGTCTCGTCTCAAAAACTGACCTTTTACATCCTATGGTAATCTCCCTCTCACCTGATAATCTAATTTCATTGGAAACTTGGTTAAACGTTAAAATACCTGATCTCACCATTAATATCTCAGGTTATTGCATAATCAGGCAGGATAGGACTGGCCTGGGTGGCGGAGTAGCCCTATATATCCTATCCTCACTTCAGTTCACAACCATTCTATCATCCTCATTACCCTCCACCTATGAAGCACCTGTAAATGTAAACCTGCGTTCTGCCAGAGGAAGGAATAAATCATGCCACAGAATTGAGAAAATGCTGCTGCAGAAGCCATGAAGCCCTGCCACAGAAATCAGAAAATTCTGCCGCAGAGTACTAGGGGCCCTGACAATAAGATCTGGGCTATGGTCTCCTCCTGCACAGACAGCAGAAGAATATGGCCTTGGGAGACAGGGGTCATGAAAGTCCTGGAATCCCACAAAACAGACTTTGCCATAGAACTGGTGCCAACAACATTCCAACAGCATTCCTTGGACCTCGTCTGTGATTCTACCAAAAGGCCCTTTCAGTACTGTGTTGGGTTACCCCCCTACATCTTGTTTTTGCCCTAGGTGATTTTAGCCAAGTCAGGGTTGAAAGAACAGATGCCTTCCTGGTATCTCAACCTGGTGATGCAGGCACTTACGGCAGCCCCATCTGAGTCACTCGCACAGCTTAGCCCTCTGCAGCTGACTTTGTACCTGGTGCTTTAGGTAGTGGTGGGAGAAGGTGGGAAAATTTGCTTCACCAAGTGCTTAGTGAATTTCACCGACTGATTAGCTGGAGCCCAGAGGCCATATCCTGCATAGTTTTTGCCCAGCAAAGTTCCCTAAATTCATACTCCAAACCTGCATGAATTGTCAATTAGCCAGCAAATTAGGATACAGTATTTGCATTATTTTCACCGGATGATGTGGGTGAAACACCAGTGAAAACTACATTAATTATAGCAGTCTGACAGTTTTGAGCACTAAAAAAAAAAAAAAGCCCAGTTGGGTTACACTCCCTCTCCATTAACTGGGATGTCAGTTCCCACCCCTACTACCTCCTAGACAGTTTTGATAATGAATCCCCCTCTAACCCACCACTAGCATCCTCCTCCCATGGTGTACCTACATATGTGAAGTACACAGTGGTGATAAGACTAACCATACGAACTTCCACCCTATCTCCATTCTGCCTCCCCTGTCGAAGGCACTGGAACGTGTAGTAGCGGACCAATTTACCAAGCATCTGCACAATTATAACATTCTCTGTAAACAGCAACATGGCTTTAGAAAAGGTCATAGTACATCTTCTGCCTTACTTGAATTCACCAGCTCCATTCACTGCTCCCTCAACAATGGGCAACTAACTGGTGCTATTTTCATCGACCTGACCAAAGGCTTCATGTGTTACTGTGTTACTTATTGGGGAAGTAACAGAACAATTTCTTAGAGACACTATCTATGATATGAATACAACTAAGTCTAGAATGTTTTCACCCCCTTGCAAAGTCCAGGGGCAGCTCAGGCAGTAGTAGTGGGTCTTAACAAGGCCAAATTGAATGAATACAAAAGAAAATCACACTCAGGAGTAAAGACTGCAGCGATGCTAAATTACTTTATTGTGCAATGTAGCGTGCCCGTAAAAGTCGGCTGTGCTCCCACCAGAAAGACTTCAATGTTTTGTGCTTGCACGTTGACCAGAAGCTAAAGTGCTAATGCAGTAACACTCAACTTACATAGACAAATTCTCAATTTACATAGACAAATTAATCAATAACACTCAGTTTACATAGTAACATTAATCAATGATACTCAATTTACAGTGACAAATTAATAATAACACTCAATTTACATAGTGACAAATTAATCAGTAATAAAGTGAATACCCACAATGTGTAAAACATAGACGGCCAGATATTCAAAAGGGTTGCACCATACGCAACAGAGATGCGCCAGCGCAAGTCCAAAAATGCGCCATTGTGCGATATTCAGCGGGAGGCAGCTGCACCGCTCAAGCTGCAATGCGCAAGAGCACAATGGTAATGAATGCATGCGCAACTGTAGGGGGAGGAACCATGAATAAATGGCGCATTGCGATATTCAACAACATGCGCCATGCGCAACAGAAAAGCTAGCAGAAGTTGCGTGATAGCGAAAATGAGCCAAAATAAAAAGGAACAAGAGAGAGGCACAAAAACGCTACAGGGAAGCCAGAGATGAGAGCGAGCTGGCAGCAAGAGCTGAGAGGGAAGCAGAGTGTGGGACATAGAAGGAGCATGACAGGGCACACCTGTGCCACACAGGACAGGAGTGGGGAGCCTGTGACAGTGTGCAGGACAGACTGGGCAGTGCTGCAGAGCAGCCAGGGTAGTGGCAGGAGGCAGGACAGCAGAAGGTCAGAGATGTATCCGGTGCAGGGGAAGCAGCACAGAGGACAGCGGGGGGGAACGGGACAACATCTGCCGGGGGGGACAATAGCCAGGGACATGGCCAGTGCCACCATACAGATGGAGGCAGTAATGAGGGGTGTGAGAAGGCAGGCAGCAGGGGGGCACGACCATGGAAGGGCCCATCGGCGGTATGCCCCCAACAGGCAGTACCGAGCCCACATCATCTTCGAGCAGTATACTCATATAGAGATTGTGGGCCAGTACCGCCTGAATCGGAAGATCCTGAGGCGGCTCTGTGAGCTGTGCAGTGATGAGATGCAGGCACCCACATGATGGAGCCATGCTCTGTCAGTGGAGACTAAGGTGACAGCTGTCATGTGCCTGCTCGCCATGGGCACCTTCCAGAGACCAACAGGGGACACAACAGGCATAACCCAGTCGCCCACGTCACACCTACTCACACAATTCCTCAGCACACTGCTGCCACATGCTACGGAGTACATCCATTTCCCCAGCACACAGGCGGAGCGCACAGCACACGTACAACAGTTCCACAGGGTAGTACGTATGCCTGGATGCTCGGGGCCATTGACTGCACCCATGTGGCTATCTGCATGCCACCTGGTCCGGATGGCATAGCCTACATGAACCACAAGGGATTCTCCAGCATCAACTGCCAGGTGGTGTGCGATGCCAGGGTGCACATAACCAATGTCTGTGCCATGCACCTTGGGGGAGAACACGATGCCTTCATCTGGCACCAGTCTGCACTGTTCTCAAAGAAGAAATATGGAGTCACTTCAAATCTTTATATTTTCTTTTTATTTCTTTACCAAAAACTGCCCCTACGTTTCGCTGTTTTCAGCTTGTTCACGGGGCTTCTATAAATATAAAGACCACAATTAATTATCCATTGTATGCCACTTCTCATTTTTAAACAATATAGATACCAACTTATGATTGTTTTTCTACCTGCTATCAAAACATAGCTCCCACTTTCATCTCATCAATATTTATCCAAACTTAATAGTCTTCTCTCTGTTTTATAAATAAAAAAAGGTATTGTTTTCAAAAAAGATTTAAAGATGAACCAAAATCTTTGTTAGATTTATAGAAGAGCCCCATTCTATTTATAAATCATTGTAATGAAACAACAAAGTAGCTCATACCTTTCTAAACCATGCATGTCCCTTTAAACTTGTAGTTTTCTCTATAATTTAAACAAAAGGAAAAACTTTTAATTTCTTGTCCCATTATTTCAATGCATTGCTCAAATTTCATACTGAATTTAAAAAGAAATTTAGATTTTTCAAGATCCACTCACCTTTACAAGGTTACCTCACCAGAAATTGTTTAAGGGATTCGCTGGGACCGCAAGTTCATGCGCTTTAAATCGCTAATTTTTCCAGCACTTAATACCGAATTTAAAATAAAGCACTATATTTATAGATCTTCCCCGCGTTCTCAGATTTAAAACGCCAGCCACTCTTTGTTTATAATGGCGTTAAGACGCCAAAACTTAATCTCTCCCGCGTCCTTAGTTCATGTAGATGCCAACAACCTTTCTCTATTATGGCTAAGCATATAGCAGATATTAGTTCCCAAATGCTGCCTAGTCGTCTATTTATACCTTTTTCTGGCACAGGTAAAAAAGCATTATTTTGGCTTGCGTTCCTTCGGATGGCCCTTAGCTTCTCCTTATTAGCTAGAACAGCTCCAGGTACCTAATTTGCATCACTGCTAATAAATATTAATATATTCAAAATGTCCAGCGCCCTTTCTCCGATCTTTTCATAGGGCTTTATTTCCTTTCTTTTGTGAAGCACTTCAAGATGAGTTAACCTCTCTCCCAGACTCATACGTATTATTAAAAAACATTATAAACCAGGCAAGGCTACTTTTTCCTTTTATGGACTAAATGATTTTGAAACCCCACTAAAAATATTAATGAATATTCATAAAGCTCTCGATCTAATGCTGACATAACTCTTATCCTTATCTTTTAAAGCATAATGCCTACTTAATAAATATTTATAATCTTAATCCATCCTAACAATTGTTTTGAATTTGAAGGCAAGTTTTATCAACAAGAAAAGGGTACAGCAATGGGTAACATGATGGCACCAGGTTATGCAAATTATTAACATACTAAAATGCCAGCAGAATAGGCCTAACGGTCTTTCGTGTCTGCTCGTTTGGTCAGCCCCCACCCTGGGTGCTGACCTTGCTGTCCCCCTCGCCTTCTCTGGCTTCTCCCTTCCCAGTTCCGGATATTCTTGCTGCATTGGATTTTGCTTCTTGAACCCTTCCCCTGTACCTGTCCAACCCCCTCTTGAACCCCTCCACTGTCTCTGCCTCCACCAGCCCCTAGGTAGTGCATTCCATGGCTCCACCACCCTCTCAGTGAAGTAGCACCTCCTCCTTTCTCCCCTGAATCTTCCCCTCCCAGCTTCCACCCATGCCTCTAGTGGCCCTTCCTCCTTTCTTCGAAGCACCCCGACTGTTCCTCCCCTATTTACCCTCTTCGTGTACCTGAAGACCTCTATCATGTCCCCCCGGTCCCTTCTCTCTTCCAAAGTGTACATATTTAGCTCTTCGAGCCTCTCCTCATAGGTCCTGTCCCCCAAGCCCCAAATCATTTTGGTTGCCCTCCTCTGGACCCTCTCCAGGAGGTTAATGTCCCTCTTTAAGTGTGGCCTCCAAAACTGCACGCAGTACTCCAGGTGTGGCCTTACCAAGCAGTTATACAGAGGGAGTATCACTTCCCTCCTTCTGGAGGTGATCCCCCTAGCGATGCATCCCAGCATCCTGTTTGCCTTGGCTGCTGCCCTCCTACAAGTCTCAGAGTTGTTCATCTTGACATCCACCACCACCCCCAGGTCTCTCTCAGCCATTGAGACTGGTAGTATTCCCCCCCCAGGGTGTACACTTGGCCAGGGTTTCTGGCTCCCAGGTGGAGTACCTTGCATTTCCCTGCATTAAACCTCAGCTTCCACTTTCTAGACCATCTTTCCAGAGCCTCCAGGTCCCCCTGCAGGGCCACCCTCCCCTCCTCCCATCCACCACCGCCCCAGTTTGAGTCATCTGCAAAGAGACTCATCTCCTCCTGATTCCTGTTCTTATGTCAGATAACGTGGGCGTTGAACAGAAGGGGCCCAAGGACTGATCCCTGTGGGACCCCACTAATGACCCTCCTTGGGGATGAGACTATCCGCCAACTCGACCCTCTGAGTCTGGTCCTGGAGCCAATTGCCTATCCAGCCGGATCATCTGGTTTCCCACCCCATTTCTCCTAGTTTATCCAACAGGCCCACATGAGGAACAGAGTCAAATGCCTTGCTGAAGTCTAGAAAGACGACATCCACTGGTCTACCCAGGTCCAAGGCACTTGTCACCCAGTCATAGAACTCCACCAGGTTTGTCTGACACGATTTCCCCGGGATGAATCCATGCTGTCTATCGTCCAGGCACCCTGACTTATTCAGGTCCCCCCCTAGCCTCTCCTTGACAATGCATCCATCACCTTGCCCACCACTGATGTCAGGCTGACAGGCCTGTAGTTCCCTGCCACCTCCCTTGATCCCCCCTTGTGGATAGGCACTACATGCGCCACCTTCCAGTCTTGGGGCACCCACCCTGTCCTCAGAGAGATGGTGAAAAGCTCTGCCAGTGGTTTCGTCAGGACATCTGCAAGTTCCTTCAGCACTCTAGGATGTAATTTATCTGGCCCCGGTGCTTTCTCCGTTTTAAGGGAGCTGAAGGCTTCCCTCACTCTCTCTGCTGTGATTTCCACTTCCAGTACCTCTTCTCCCTGCTTAGCCCTCCCCCCACCTGCCAGTGATGCCCCCCCTCCCCAGACCTGCCGATTGGTAAGGGGCCCCCCCTCCTCATTATCTCTGTCTCCTCCATGTATGATGCAGCATCCCCATTTTCCCTGGTGAAAACTGAGGTGAAGTACTCATTTAGTACCTCAGCCAGCTCCCTGGGTCTTGTGCCCATCTCTCCCTGATTTAATCCTGCTAATCTGCCCTTCACCCTTCGTCTTTCCCCAATGTATCTAAAGAACCCTTTTCCCTCTCCTAATTTCCTGGCCAGGTTCTGCTCCTTCCTTGCCTTAGCCGCCCTCACCACTTTAGTGGTCCTTCTAACCATCAGCTCATACTCCCTCGATCCTTTTCACTCCTTGAGCACTTGAATTTCTTATAGGCTGCTTTCTTTCCGCACCACCTCCTGGACCTCCTGGTCCACCAACAGGGTTTTGGGCCCTACCAGATTTCTTCGCTTACTCTTTGCACAGGTGCTGGTAGCATCCTGCACCCCTCCTGATGATTTCCCACCTACTATCAGCATCCATGTCTGACCCAATCCCATCCAAAGCTCCTTAAGGATCCTTCCCATTTCCTTAAAATCCACCCCCTGAAGTCGGTGACTCCGTCTTTGTGCAGCCTTCTACCCTCCTAGGTCCAGGCAGAACTAGAGTGGCATGGTCACTCCCGCCAATGGGTCCCTTTACCTCCAGGCTCCCCAATCTGGTCACTGTCTGCCAGGACCACATCCAGTACCTGCCTCCTGGTCGGTTCCTCACCTGCTGAGTTAGGAACACGCCTTGAAAGACATCCAACAACCTCTGTTCCCTGGTCACAGAGGATGTCATAGTCTCCCAGTCTGTTCCTGGCATGTTTAAGTCCCCTAACACCACCACCTTTCCTCTGCCCAGTCTGCAGTGTCTCCTAACATCTGCCACCAGACTGTCCTCCAGCTCCTCCACCAGGGCAGGGGGTCTATACACCACTCCTATTTTTACTCTCTTGCCCCCCCTTGTTATCAAAGTGATCCAAATTGCCTCCACGGTTCCCTCCACTTCCTCTACCCCCCCATGCCAATGCAGTTTTTTTACTATCATTGCTACCCCTCCTCCCTTCCCTCCCCCTGTCCTTCCTGAACATAGTGTAACCCTCCAGGTTCAGGTCCCAGTCATGTCTTGCAGTGGCCCAAGTCTCAGTGACCGCTGCCACATCCACTGCTCCCTCAGTTAACATCGCCTGGAGCTCAGGCATTTTATTGCCCAAGCTCCTGCCATTTAGCAGGACTACCTTCCACCCTTTCCCTATAGTTCCATTTCCCCTGCTCGTGTTCCCTTGGGGATTCTGTTTTCTCCTGGTCTGCACTTTGCCAGTTGGCCTTTTCCTGCTATCCTCCTGGTCCCCAGGGGGGTGGAGACAGAGTCCCTCCTTTATCGGTACCCCATTGACTGCCTTTTCTCCCATCCCACCCCCCTTCACAAGTTTAAACCCCACTTTTCACCAATGAACTCATCTATTTTCAACCTAAGGATTCCCCTCCCCTCCAAATTGAGATGTAGTCTATCTCTAGCATACAGCTCCTTATCCTCCCAGGTCTCCCCCCAATCCCCCATCAACCCATACCCTATGGCCTCACACCACTCCCTGAGCCACTGGTTTATCTCCCTAATTTTCCTTTTGTGTTCCCCACTAGCCTTTGGCACTGGCAGGATTTCTGAGAAGGAAACTGTGCATCCTACAGACAAAACCGGGCACTTCCTTTGAGTTCCTCCCCGTTCTTGACTGGATTGGCTGTCACTCACAATAGACTGCTCCTGTTGGTCCAAAAAGGCGCCGAAGTCTAAACTACATCTCCCAGAGTCACTGCCCATACAATCCTCTTGTGGCTGGCTCAGATTATGAGTCCAAGTTCTGATTCGTCCAAGGCACCATTTTAGAGCTAGCTTACCCCACACTGATTGGTCCAGTTCAGCAGTTCAAAACCAGAATGGGGAACTAGGCAGACACAGTTCTGACTGCAAAGAAAGCAGGTTAGACAAACTGTAATTTCATTATTACTCTAAAAGATTTCTGGCAAACAGTTACATCTTTCAGATAGGTTCCTTTGCACTCTAGTGACTGCAAAATGGAGTGAATTGGCAGCAGCTCGAGTGGTACTCAATCAAAGAAACACACATTCCCCCATACAAACTAATTATGTCTGCAAGCAGACAGCTCTTAAAGAGACAGTACCAGAGGTTCTAAAAACACTCACTGATAAATGGCTTAAACGCCAAACACCATTCAGGCTTGGAGCATTCAAGCAAGCTCCTGGAAGTCTTTTGGGAACCCCCATTTGCAGGGGGTTACATCTGTATAGGCCCAATGTGTTTCCAGGCTGGCCTCTAGTCCCCAATGAAGCCTAAACCATGCTCCCTGCACCATGCCTTCAACCAGCTATTGATGTTCCTGATGCAGAGTGCCTTCCCAGCCATACACTGGTAGCACCTCAGCAAATGTCACCAGGTGTGCTACCTGTTTAAGTCCCTCTCGAGCTCCTTCAAATTATCCTACATGACCCTTACTCCATCACTTGCCAGGTCATTAGTCCCCAGGTGGGGAACAACATCCAGCTCCCTCCCATGACTTGCCGCCATAGTGAGCCTCAAGATACACTCTCCATCCTTCTCAGCTGAAGCACCACATATGCACTTTACCCACCCCTTCATTCATTTTCCTGCTCCCAAGTCTATCCGCCTCACAATAGCGCTCTCCACAAGCAGCTGCATCCTCCTTGACTGGAGGCCTCTTTCTCCCACCAAGAGACATTCCAAGGACCCTCACATCCTCCCTCGCCACCATGTCATAAACCTCTTCTCAGCTGTCTGGTCCTGCCTGTACAGTGAAGGAATTCTGTAGTGACATAGGCAGAGGAGTGTGTGCCCTATCCATCACCCCCCCCCACCCTCCTGGAAACCCACCAAGGTCCAGTCGCCACACCTTTGCATAGGCATTCTCTGAGTCAGTGGCTGCAGATTCTGCATCCTTGCCAGCTCAGCTCAAAATTCAGCAACCTCCATCCTCAACCCAGTAATCTGTGCAAATAGGGTGACAGCACTTCAGTCTACAGAAAGTGTCCTGACAGACTGTCTCCACATCTGTCACACTGCACCACTCCCCTGTTGTTTGCCTGCTTTGTCTCCACACCTGTCACAGTGCACCACTCCCATGCTGTTTGCCTGCTTTGTCTCCACACCTATCACACTGCACCACTCCCCTGTTGTTTGCCTGCTTTGTCTCCACACCTGTCACACTGCACCACTCCCCTGTTTGCCTGCTTTGTCTCCACACCTGTCACACTGCACCACTCCCCTGTTGTTTGCCTGCTTTGTCTCCACACGTCACACTGCACCACTCCCTTGTTGTTTGCCTGCTTTGTTTCCACACCTGTCACACTGCACCACTCCCATGCTGTTTGCCTGCTTTGTCTCACACCTGTCACACCCTCCCCTGTTGTTTGCCTGCTTTGTCTCCACACCTGTCAACTGCACCACTCCCATGCTGTTTGCCTGCTTTGTCTCCACACCTGTCACACTGCACCACTCCCATGCTGTTTGCCTGCTTTGACTCCACACCTGTCACACTGCACCACTCCCCTGTTGTTTGCCTGCTTTGTCTCCACACCTGTCACACTGCACCACTCCCCTGTTGTTTGCCTGCTTTGTCTCCACACCTGTCACACTGCACCACTCCCCTGTTGTTTGCCTGCTTTACCTTTATTACTACTGAACACAGCATGACTCTTTTGCCTCCTTACTATGCCCATTTTCATTCCTCCCCTCCCCTTCCATTCTCTTTTTTATTTTAATTCAACTCATCACCCTACCCTAAATAGGGTGTTACCTGCTTTCCCTTCTATCGGTATTTCTGTCAGCTGAATCCTTCTCAGTACCCCACTGCCACCTTACTATGCTTTTTTCATGTTCTTTCCCTTCCCTTCCTTTCCTTACCTGAACTGGCTAAAATTAGCTTACCCCAGATACGGTGTCTCTTGCTTTCCCTCTGTCGGTAGCTATCTACACCTAACTCCTTTGATTTGTACTCTCTGCACTCAACCCTCTCCCTGTGGCGATTTACCTTGCCTCTTTTAGAGTAACTGTACACAGAGCTTGGATTCCTCTTACCTTATTTCTACTCTCCACTGAAGAATCTCCTGCTGACTGAGGCTGACCTGTGGATTCCTGCCAATGCCTTAGACACCTTAGAATTAACTGTTCCACTCCTGCACTGTTCCACTCCTGCACTGGGACATGAGTGCAATGTAGCAGCATCCTTATATCCCTGAACTTCCAACTAACAGATATTCTTTCCTACCAGCCTGCTGGCAGGCTTCCAGTCATGCACTCCAAATGTTCCACAATAAAGTCATTCCCCTTTGTTTCACACAGGCCTTGCTATCCCTACCCCTCCCCAGTCACAAACCCTCCCAGCAAACTATTAAACAATTACAGTAGGTGAGCCCAGAAATGTGCTGCAAAATCCAGATTTCTTACTCTACAGCTGCAGCAGCAGTCCGCCCCAAGACTTCTTTTCACACTGAGTAGCTGTAGCCTACCGAAATGTGAAGCGGAATTGTTTAAAAGGACATGTTGAGATAACAGATCAAACAGCTTAATTTTAGGATTGGCTGAAAAAGCCCGATTAAGGGGGTAGCACTGTATGCCATATTATCTTTTAAGAACATTAGGAAGTTCACATAAAATAGCATAGGTGGACATGTGGAATCATGGGAGGCTGCAGCCTACACCAGACAGTGCACCAGCAAGGGATGCTCTTCTCTAATAGGGTTAGGCAGTTAAGTCTTAGACTTCTTTTCTTGTAACAAACTGTAAGCCATTTTTAATTGCAGTGTGATGTTTTGAGAAGTAAGCCTACTGCATATGTGGAATGCTCTATTTATGATAACTGTGTGGTAAGTTGTAAGCTACTGTATGTTAGGGTTTAGATTAATGGGCCTTAAGTATGATGGTATGTGTCACCTACTGTAAATGCCAGGCATCCACAGCACACAGACAGCCCTAAGTGGCAATGCTGCAAATGGGAGGGGGGGGGTTCCAGTGGGCTCTTGTACATACACACGAGAGGGACACATAACCCTTCTGCACCCGATTCCCCAGATGTTCATGCAGCTATGTGCACAGACCACCCGAGGGAGTGCCTGGAAACCTAGGCCAAATTCTACGCCATTCATGAGGGTGCAGAGCACAGAGCAAGTGGAGCACAGGATGCAGCAGCAGTGTCCCTGACGTATCATTTACGTGCCCCTCCATGACACCTGCAGGCTGCAGCAGGACAGGACACCCTTCAAGCATACCGCCCTGGCCCACTGGGCTGATGGGGAGGGTGGGTGGTGGCCCATACTTAAATGATCAACCAGTTCCCAGAATCCCTTGTTCAAGCAGTGCAGGGGATCCACTTGGGGACTCAGAATTGGATGCCCACCTGTGTCCCTCGAATTGTCCCCTGTTCAGCTGCACATTGGGGTGCGATTGTGGACAGGTGCTCTGTAGGAGTGCACAGTCATGCATACCACACACCCTGCACCTGTCCCCAGGTGAATAGCAACGTGGGCTGGGTACATGAGAATTGCACATACCTGGCCACACCTTCGTGCATAGGCCACAGCATTAGTGCTCTTTGTATGTACTGTAAGTTCTTTTCATATTACATATTCCTACACCCCTCGTTCTTTGCATACTTACATATTCCCATACCCACTGTTCTTTCCACATGTACTGGGCTGGCCCAGTCATTTGTGTACAGTAATCCCCCTCACAGCTTCATTTCTGAACCCCTATGAATAAAACTTTGTAAACTGACTACAGTTCTCGCTAATTGCAGTCACATGGCCAGAAATCCACTTCCTGGTCTGGTAAATCTATTTAAATGCCATCCCTGGCGAGCGGGCATCTTGATTCTGAAAGACAGCGAGCAGGCCAGAGTCTGAGGCTGTGGGACAGTAAGGCTCCAGCCCACCGTTGCTACATTTTAACTGCTTAGCTGTTTTATTCAATGTGTAACTCTGTGGTGAATCACAGTGTTGACTGCTGCCTAGCAACAACAGCAGTAGTTTCAGGAGCAAAAGCAAGAGAGTCTCTGCGCTAGGCATACAGCAAGAGGTATTTCAGTATGTGTCAGGTGTAGCTAGCTATTTCAGCAGTTCTAATCCCCTTCACAGCTTCATTTCTGAACCCCTATGAGTAAAACTTTTTAAATTGACTACAGTGCACGCTAACAGCAGTCATGTAGCCAGAAATCCACTTCCCGGTCTAGTAAATCTATTTAAACGCTGCCCCTAGCGAGTGGGGTTAGCTCAGGTGGGGTGAGCACGTCAGCTGTGCACAGAGGTGCATGTCGAGCGTGTCCAGTGGGGACTAGGGGACATAGGGCCAAAATCTTCATTTAGCAGTAAGTGTATATATATATATATATATTCGCGTTCGTGATAAACGGAGCCCTACATTCCCTCTGATGATTTCTTGGCGATATTAAGTTGTAATGGAACAATTGTTAAATGTAGAAACTGCTTCATGTATGCTACGAATATGGAAGATAATAAGTGTGACAACTTTATCTGTGAAAAATGTTTAGAATTAAGAATCCTACTAAACGAAGTAAAAGCATTTGGGGAAAATACTAAGGACCACATACTCACAACTACTAACACAGTCCCTAAAGATAAAAGAAAAATGGAAGGTCCAGGGGATACTGGAGATATAGAAGTCCCAGGGAAGGGAACATCTGAGTCTATCATTACAATAGATCCTGAGGACTAAGACTGGACCATGATAGACAGAATGCCATGTAAAAAAGGTTGTGGAGCAATTGGGACCTTTGAAATCACCACAACAAATAGATATGCACCCTTAGGTGAGCTTATGAATGGGCCTCTTACTAAGCCCGCTAGTCACAGGTGACTCAATTCTAAGAACAGATAGCATCCTGTGTGATGGTGACAAGGCAAATAGGAAAGTGTTCTGTTTACCAGGAGCCAGAACAGCTGATGAAAAATAATTTTACCAAATGTGATTGACAACGAGCATAACACTCAGACTGTAGTAATACATGTAGGGCTAAATAATATCGTCCGTGAGCATCAAAAGATATTGTGGATGAAATAATGGAATTGTCGAAATATTAAAACACATCAACAGAAACCATTTCTATTAGGCCTTTACCTTTACTGAAGTGTCATTGAGAAAAAATAATACTATACAATGCATTAACTCTAGGATAAAAACAAATGTCAGGAAGGCAATATTACCTTTATAGATTCATGGGTAGCTTTTACATCACAAAGAACTATATGGACAGGATGGCTTACACCTAAGTAACAAGGGGACAAAGAAACTAGCCAAGTTGATACAAAAAGCATTAAACTTGACAAGGAGAGGGAGGAGTTCACCGACCACTTAACTAATACGAAGGTCACAAGTAGCTCCTGAGATCTACCTACTCCTAATTCTGGGGAAAATAACATATACTGTAAAGAAAAGAGTCTGCACAACCAGGCTAATTGGTTATTTAACAAACGCTAGAAGGTTAGCAGGCAAAATAGATTAACTCAAATAATTCTATACACTGATAATATCGATACGGCTTTCATTGCTGAAACCTGGTGGGGCAATAATGATGACTGGGGAAACACATCAATGGTTATCAATTATAATCATCAGGATAGGCAAAACAGACAAGAGGGTGGCATTGTGGCATATATCTCTACTAACATTAAATCATGTGATATTTCTGATAAGATAAAGGTGATAATCAAACTGAGACATTATGAGTAAAAATAGACACAGTCAATAAATTGAATAATATTGTTGGATTATGTTATAGATCACCTGGGACTAATTCAGAAATGGATGATCATGGGTGAATGAACCCAGCCTCCTCCAGGTGTCGCTCCTGTGCCCCCCCCCGGCAGACGGAGAGCAGTCCTAGGGACGCTCAATCCTTCTCCACCTGGCCGGCCCTCCGGCGACCTGGATCCTTTCCCAAACCCGGGTCAGTGGCGTCGCAAGTGGAAATCCAACTGCTGGGCCGGCGGGCCAGCTCGAGAAATCTGCAACTTTTCAAAAGGAAGGGGGAGGCCAAGGTTAAGCTTTGCAGTCTAGAAAACTAAGAGGTCTTGCTGGCACTCCCTCAACAAGTGATGATGGGCAGAGCAGAAACACTAATGGAAGACGGACAAGAAGCACATCTGGGATAGGGACTAGAGGTAGGGGTAAGTGGAGTCTGTCAAGTCAGAGATGGTAACCCAAGCCAGGAAATGGCCATTTGTCTGAATGCCAATAGTTTTTAGGAAAAAATGGAAGACATCCAGGCAATGGTGAGGCCCAGGTGGGCACCATTATTAACATGAAAGCATGAGTGACAAAAAAATCCATGACCAGGACCCAAGTATCCTGGGATATGCCCATTTAGTAGGGAGACTACATAAAAGCAAGTAAGCAATAAGACATGACAGGGTGTGTGTTGAACAGATATTACCACACGCCCGGGCGTAGTAAGGCACGAGGCCACCGGCCGAGTGTCTTCAGCCCCTGGAAGTGTGGTAATATCTGTTCAACACACACCCTGGAGTGTCTTACTGCGCTTATAAAATGGTCACCTTTTTATCTTATAAAAATTTAGGAAAAAAAGTATGTTTATATGTAGAAAAAAAGATGATTTAATTGTTAATATATGACAAAATAGTCCTTCCGCCTATTTATAATTGATGTCATTACGTAGTTGTGCGTAGTACTACTGATTTAATTTTGTTGCATTACCGCAGTGCTCTTGTGTACTTCTTACAGTTTTTTTTTTTTTTTTTTGTTTTTTTTTTAATAGAAACAAGCTCAGACTGGGGAACTGAATCTGAGGGATGCTGAGCAGGGGGGAAAATCCGACTGGTGCCGTGCCCTACTGTTTGAATCCCGGTCCGGTGACTTTTCCTGTGGGCACTTGAAACTCCCAGCCCATATGGAGCTCAGGCTGTGGCATGCTCCGTGCGGGTGGGAGTACTCATGAAATAAGACAGCCGGTGTGGCGTGGGAGGCACTGATTGAAGCCCCACCATTCTTTTAGTATTTGCAGGTTTTGCTACGGTCCGTTTTTTTTTTTTTTTTTTTGAGTGGCTCCAAAGCTTCGGTGAACTGCTATGCTGCTAAAACAATGGCGGCTTTTAAAAAATGAACATTCCATGCCTAGCTTTGAACATTCCATTTAGAGGCACTGATTTCTTTGTCGGTACTTTTTTTATTCTATGTGTAATACAGATATTACACTGGTTTTCTAGCCAATCGCCGAGCTTATTTTTCATGCCCATTTTATAATAGAAGATGAGAAGCTGAGTGAAGTGGGAGTAGAAAAATATACATTCAGCTGGTAGTTAAAGGAGGGAAGAACCTCAGAGTGATGGTTGCCTTTAGACTACCAAACCAGTCTCAGGACTGGGACAGGGCACTAAATGTTAAAACCAGAGTGGCAACAATAAGTAACATGTTTCTGATGTTAGAGTGCCAAACCTAGAAGATATAGAGTGCCAGGAGTCACGCTCTTGTAGATTCTATGTAGGTTGCTACCTTGTAAAATGGGTGAAGAAACCAACCAGAGAGGGAGCCATTTTTGACTTGGTTCAGTCACATCAGAACATTGTAGGAGAGCCCCAGTGATGAGTGATCACAGCTCAGTGTGCTTCAGTACTGCCCTAGATACCCAGCGCCCACTTCAGGGACCGCTGTCTTGGATTTTAGAAGAGTGGTGCTTATAAAAATGGAAGAAATCCTCCACGACAGACTGAAGGAGTGGAAGAGACAGAAGGAGTAGACCAAAGTGAGATGTCATTAGAGGGAGCCTGATACAGGTCACCAATGCTTGTCTGAAGCAGATGGGAGGAAAAATGTATTCTGGGTGGCACGGGTTCAAATCCCAGCTGAAGCACCTTTTTTTTCTATCCTCTTCTGTTCAGTTCAGTTAAATTTTATTGTTTCACTTTTATTAATGTCTTTACAATGTTTAGACATAAAAATGAAAATTAAAAACTTTACAATTCAATATTACATTTGTAGTACAATTATACTATAATTTAATAAAAAGAGCCTTAAGATGGTGTAATACAATGCCTAACTTGTTTTTCTCCTATATCTAACTAGTGTTCAGCTTTCCTGTCAATATCAAGGTGTGTTAATTTTCAAGAATATTGCACTCAATTTCATTCTTGCTCTAGTATTTTACAACCTCATATAGTTTATATATTTGATTATTCGGATTACAACCTTTGACCAAGTAGCTCATTTACAAAGGTTTCACATCAGTTCAAGTGTTACAGAGGCAGACAGGCAGATATTAATTAAATCACAAGATTCCATTTGCATTTTTTCATTATTCGATTTATATTTTACGATATTATTCTTACCCAGTTCTAATATATTTTTCTTTCATTTTGTGTAGGTATCACTTTTTTTTTTATTAGCCAGAGGAGGGAAGCCACAGACTCCAGCACCTCCCTGTTATTGGATTTAAGTAGGTCAGTTGCCATATCTTTAGCTTCTGGAGCCAGGTACTTTAATATTTCTCCCAAATATGTTTTCTTTTCCTTCTCATATAACAGGCATAATATTAACAAACATAATACATCATCCTTCCCCTTTTTACATTTACATTCTTCTTTTCTTTTCTCCTTCTTATCATATCGTGCCAATAACCAATTACTGTCATTATCTTCAAACTTAAACCTAGTCAATAATTTCCTTCTATTCTGTTTTTTTAACAGAATCAATTTTAGCTCCAGTTTGTGAATCCTTTTGTTTTTCGACATCCATTCACATTTATTATATCGTTTGCAATATTACATACCCATTTGTTTTGAGCTATCTTTTTTTTTGCTTTTTTCTTCCATAATTACTGTATTTAAATCGCACCCAAGGACATCTGTTAAACTTTGCAATAACCCATTTGGTTTTATTATCTTTTCTAGAATCATTATACTGGGAAACTTAATATTTTGTTTTGTGTAATTCATTGCTTCCTCTATACAGAGTTTTGGGAGTCTATTTTCACTCATGCTGTATACTTTGATCCAATAACTGACCAACCTTTCCTGATTTGGCAGTCTACTGAATATTGGCCTAGTTAGGCCCTAACCATGGCTGACGGGGTTCCATTTGGCAAGCCCAATAATTTTTTTGTAGTATAAATTTAAACAAGCATCTAGATTTTGTGTTTCATGTACACCCCATATTTTCGCACTGCTACAGTAAATGATTACAGATCTTGCATTTACTACTTTTAAATATCTTATTTCTGAATATCCCCCCATATTTTTATTGACATTTGCTCATGACCGCAGGAATCTCTTCGTTTGAATTCTGTTTCTTTAATGTGTTTATTCCATTTTAAATCATTTGCTATAATGATACCTACAGTAGGTAGCAAAAGCTGTTTACTACTTCAGTTTTGTTACCATTACTATTACTACTGCATCTATAATTACTTTTATTCTTACCACAAATCATGATTTTGGTTTTTTCATTATTTCTCTCTTCTGTTTGTGCTTCTGGGAGTCCCAGGTTTCCAGTTGTCTTGGTGGCATAGCTGACAGTGCAATCAGAACGGTATTTCAGGTGACCTGGGTTCAAATCATAACTGAAGCATCTATTTTCTTCCTCACTTCTGTTCATTTTGGGGATTCTGTAGTGCAGATCAGCGGGGCTGGTACCCCTCACTATACAGGTCTGGCTGCAGTGCCCAATGTGGTGGAAGGGTCCAATAACTTTTAAGCAACTTGGGGGAGACTAACCTGGTGTATGTACTAATCAGTGGGGATTCTGGATATTGTGGGACCTTCAGGTGGTCCATTTCTGCTCTACACTGTATATCAAGTGAGCAGGCTAGCATTGGAACCATTTGAAACGGTCGTCCAATAAGTAAGGGGATCTAGGAAAGACCCTTTACTGGTTAATCAGCTGGGGTTCAGATACAGGGATGGGAGAGTCCACAAATGTGTACTGGGGTCAGTGGGCCTTAAAGGAACTACTCCTGCAGACCTCAGTATTGCCATAACGAATGCTAGACATGACAAATTGCCAGAGTGTTTGAGCTCTACATCTGTGTGACAACTTTATACCTATGTATCTGAGCTGCTATGAACAAATTACCCCAGTAAAGGACCATATATATGGACTGCCACTCCTGGGTATTGTGTAATCATTTATATCTGTGTTCCTCAATCTCTGTCTCAATGGGAGCATCACAATAATAGTAGATGTACAGGCTGAACCAGAACTATTCAAAGAGGGCTCCAGGTGATCTGTAACAACAACCCACCCCAAGGGGTCACCACAGTGTTGGCAGTTATCTACAGTGGAGAAACTGGCAGACATCTGGCTGACTGATTCAAAGAACATTACAAGGCAGTCAGAATGGAGAAATTGATCAACCCATTGTATCCCACTTCACCTCTAGGGACCACAGTGCCAATGATCATTCTGTTTATGTCTTTCACCAGGGTTTCTGGGATGCTGGCCAAAAATATACACATGGAAAACAAGCTGAACACCTGCCTAGGCTCCCAGTCAGCCCTCCAGTTTAAATAACAAGTATATTTTCTAACAACATCTTTCAGCCAACTTATGGTTTTTCACCATAATCTATATTTCTTATCCCGACCCCTGTAATATCATCGCTTGCACATGTGCATGGTATATTTGCATGTATGAGGTGCCTGCACACACTTCCACCCTGTGTGTGCGGGGGAGGGGGTATCCTCACATGTGCATGGTAAGTTTGCATGTGTGGGGACACCTGCACAGACTTCCATCCTGTGTATGTGGGGAAGGGGTGGCATACCCAAATGTGTGTGTGTGTGTGTGTGTGTAAAGGAGGTGGGCATACTTACAGTGTGGGGATGCCTGCACACACTTCCATCCTCTGTGTGTGGGGGAAGGGGGTGACATCCTCACATGTGCAAGGCAAGTTTAACAACTGCAGGTGCAAGATCATTTGCCTTTGCAGCTCCAACCCTGTGGAGTTCTCCACCTCACTGGGTTAGGAGTGCCCATCCATTGAGACCTTTACATCTGCCTTAAAAGTGTATTTATTTCAACTGGCATTTTGCGATACCTAGTCATGCTGTTTATATATGTTTTTTTTCCAATTGTTTAACCAGGAGAGACACACTAAGCCGAAAGCTTGTTGACAGGTGCAACCTGGGAACACAAGGAAGTTATGTGACTTGCTCAGGGTCTCACAGTATGCAAGTGGGGGCCGGCTGTGGGATTTAAACCCAGATCTCCAGAGTGCAGCTCAGAGCGTTAAACCACTGGGCTATACTGCCTCCCAGTATGTTTGACTTACTAAATTGAATGTTATGACCTATTGGAATAGCATTTCATAAATAAATATTTGCTTGCTTGCTTGCTTGCATGTGTGGGTCTTGCCTGCACACACTTCCATCCTGTTTGTGTGTGGGGGGGCGGGTATCCTCACATTTGCATGGTAAGTTTACATGGTGCGGATGCCTGCACAGACTTCCATTCTGCGTGTGGGGGGGAAGGGGTGGTATCCTCACATTTGCATGGTAAGTTTACATGTGTGGGGATGCCTGCACAGACTTCCATCCTGTGTGTATGGGGAAGGGGTGTCATCCCCAAATGTGTGTGTACAAATGAGGTGGACATCCTTACAAGTGTATGGTATACTTACAGTACAGAGTGGGGATGCCTGCACGCACTTCCATCCTCCGTGTGTGTGGGGGGGGGTATCCTCACATGTGCATGGTAAGTTTGCATGTGTGGGGATACCTGCACAGACTTCCATCCTGTGTATGTGTGGAAGGGGTGGCATCCCCAAAACGTGTGTGTGTGTGTGTAAAGGAGGTGGGCATACTTACAGTGTGGGGATGCCTGCACACACTTCCATCCTCTGTGTGCGGGGGGAGGGTGACATCCTCACATGTGCAAGGCAAGTTTAACAACTGCAGGTGCAAGATCATTTGCCTTTGCAGCACCAACCCTGTGGAGTTCTCCACCTCACTGGGTTAGGGAGTGCCCATCCAGTGAGACCTTTACATCTGCCTTAAAAGCGTATTTATTTCAATTGGCATTTTGTGATACCTAGTCAGGCTATTTATATGTTTTTTTGTCCAATTGTTTAACCAGGAGAGACACACTAAGCTGAAAGCTTGTTGACAGGTGCAAGCTGGGAACACAAGGAAGTTATGTGACTTGCTCAGGGTCTCACAGTATGCAAGTGGGGGCTGTTGGATTTAAACCCAGATTTGCAGCTCAGAGCCTTAAACCACTGCACGATACTGCCTCCCAGTATGTTTGACTTACTAAATTGAATGTTATGATCTGTGATTTTTATGTTTGCTTGACACATGTGCAAGAAAATAGTGCCACCATATGAGATTTCATAGGTGTGGCACCCACTTCAATGCCCTGGCGTTTTTGCAGGCGCTGTCCCACTGCACCAATGAATGTCTTAGCTGTCTATGACAGCAGTTCAGATGCAGTGGCGTACAGTTGACCGCTACAAACAGCAGTGGTATACATTGGCAATTTGCATACTGCCCTGCCGTCAGCAGTATGCAAATTGCCCTATCACTGCCACTACCATTAATTGTAGTGGTCATGTGCCCCTCATTTGTTGTGTGCTAAGGGGGTTCCCACTTCCCCTCAGCTCATGCACACTCCCCCACCCAAGCACATTGTATGTCCAATGGGGGTGCCCAATCCCCTAGCTCCAGCACCACGCTGGGGAGCCCACTGAGCGTGGCAAAATTTCCATGCCCCCACACTGTACAGCCAACAGGGTGCCAATCCCTGTTGGCTCCACTCCAAACAAACTTCTAGGTACCATGCTGAGAGCCCACCTTAGAGTGGCAAAAGTCCCACAGTCGTCTTTGTAAAATAAAGAAAACCTGTAACAAAAGAAAACGGTCTCTTGTTGACTCTCTTGCCCCCCTAACCCGTGCCCATCCTCTGCGTACCCCAACTCCCTACACCCCCCTCACCCCATACTTACCTGCGGAGGCTGGAGCGACGATTTTCGTGGAGCGGAACATCGCTCACTCTTCAAAGCTGACCGCAAACTGAAGAAATGCTGGTAAGCTGTATAATGGCATAAATAGTGTTTTTTTCAACTTTGGTGCATATCTCGGTCATTTTTTTTAAATTTTTGCACCACATTTTCAACATGGGGTTCTTGGGACCCCACCTCATAAATTCAGTGACTGTCATTTGGTTATTCCGTCCCAAAAGGTGATTTTGCGGTCACTGCACAGAATAACCTTTCGGGACTGACTAACGAAACGACAGTGTCACTGTTCATGAGGTGGGCTCTCAAAAAGCCTATTTGCAAATTTGGTGGAAAAATTCCCAAAAATTACTATGTTACAAGCGTTCGTTGCACAGTTTCCACGCACACTCGCAAATTCATGAATTTGTAATATTTTCATTCCAGATTTTCAACACAGGCAATTTTTCTCACCTCCTAATGAACAGTACAGCTGTCATTTTTCACATCCTGGCTGAAATGTGTTTTCGCCCTTTGGCGCAGAATAGCACGGTCACTGTAGGAAATCAGTGTTTGGGACAGATTAAGAAAATCACAGTGATACTGTTCATGAGCAGAGGTCCTAAAATGCCTATGTTAAAAATTTGGTCACAAAAGTCCATAAAATGACTGTTACAAGCGTGCAATGCACAGTTCCTATGCACCCTCGTAACTTCACAGATTTATAATATTTTCACTCCAGATTTTCAACATTGGCATTTTTCCACACATCCTTAGGAACAGTACAGTTGACATTTTTCACATCCTGGCTGAAATGTGTTTTCGCACTTCTGTCACAGATTAGCGCAGTCGCTGTGGGAAATCAGTGTTCGGGACAGACTAAGAAAATCAGTAACACTGTTCATGAGCAGAGGTCCCAAAATGCCAATATTGAAAATCTAGTGCAAACCCCAATAATTGCATTATAGGTGTGTGTTGTGCAGTTTCTATGCACACTCGTGACTTCACCAGTTTTTTTATATTTTCACTTCAGATTTTCAACTTTACCATTTTTTTTTTTTTTTTAATTTTTTTTTTTACACCTCCTCAAGAACAGTACAGTGTCAATTTTCATGTCATGTTTTCGCACCTGTGGCACCAAATGCGCAGTCACTGTGCAAAATCACCTTTCAGCTAACAAACTCTGATAGTGTCACCGTTCATGCAGTGGGGCCACAAAAAGCCCATGTTGAAAACTTAAGAGCGCAAATACCAAGAAGCACCCAGGGCTTTAGGATTTCCAACCATAACACCCAGTAGGGTCTGATAGGCATCTGCCCTACCCTTTAGGGACTGACAGTTCAAGTTTATTGCAGGAAAACTCCATTGAGCAAGCTCATTCACAAGGAGGTCCTGAAGCATTTACGCAGACATGGAGACATTACATAACAGGTATCATAGATTATAAGTACACACAAGTGCAAACAAAGTCCACGAAAGGCATTTCATAGAAAGCAACAACATTGTAAAGTAATGTACTGTTAAGGAGAATTTGATTCCTTGAGTTCAAGCTATACAACGAAGGGTACGTAGCATAACTCTGGTATTAGGCAATAAGTAGGGTTAGTGCAATGACGAGAGAGAGGATACTTAGGAAGGCAGGGTTGAAGATTAGTGGAAAGCAGGATGTGTGGGGATTAGGAAGAGTGGGGGAATAAGATGTGGGTAGGAGGTCAGGTGGAAGGCGACAGTAGGAGCAGGTAGAGAAATCATATAATTTAGCCAAAATATACCTTTTGCAGGCCAGGCAATTTCAGTCCTGACTTGGTCTAGGACCGGGGTCGAAAAGAATGGGACAGACATGGGGTTAGGGGAATGGCTTAATAGCAGCTACAAATATCTTATACTTTTGATGCAGCTAATGCTTTGTAGAGATTAATGGAGACAATGCTAGTTAGTTTCAATACGGATTGGAGTTGGTTCCAAATAGTAGGAAGAACATGCGAAATGGCTTGTTGTCCAAAGGTGGTACGAGTCCTGGCTACGACAAGCAGGATGAAGTCTGATTTCCTAAGGGAGTATGCACTGCGGGAAATGCAGATGAGAGACGTTAGATAGCTTGGGAGTTTGTGCAGGAGTATCTTAAGGGTCCAGATACCAGCATGGAGCAGGCGTCTAGTGGCGAGTGATGTCCATCCAACAGCTGCGTATAGATCACAATGGTGAGTGCGGTATGGGGAGCTGGTGATAAACTGGAGAGCACGGTGGTAGAGAACGTCCAGCTTGTTTAGGCTTGAAATTGCAGAGGAGGTGTAAATTAGATCTCCTTAATCCAGTAAGGGAAGAAATGTGGTCTGGACAAGCCTGGTTCGAGTCCCAAGAGGAAGAGAGACCTGTTTCTAAAAAAGAATCCAAGCCTGGCTTTCAGGGTCCTGGATAAGTCCTCAATATAGTCATGAAAAGAGATCTTCTTATCTATCCAAATGCCAAGATATTCAAATTTCGGAATGACTTCTAGGGGTTTTCCTAAAGAGGTGACAATAAAGACTTTCGGCAATGCTGGGGGGGTGCCAGAGGAGTTACTATGAGAGAAGATCATTTCCTTAGTCTTCTTGGCATTTAGGAGAAGCTTGGCTTTATTGGATTATTTTCGAGCTGAGCAAAGTCAGCTTGTAACACATCGCTAACTTCAGATAGAGTTGAGCCAGAAGTATACAGTACAACATCAGGGGTGTGACTTGGGATTGTCAGCAGTAGTGCTCACGCCATTCCACCCCCACACTGCAGCCAGTGACAGGCATCGAGGTGCACCTTGGACTCTTTGGCCCCAGCATTCACACCATTCTCCTATACTGCTCCTATTTTGGCATATTTCCTTATGGAATGAGGTGAGTGTAAAGCCCGAACACCCCAAGGCACACCTTGACAGTTGTCAGTGTCTGCAGGGTAGGGTGAGGTGAAATGTTGTGACCGTTATGGGTGACAACCCAAAGGCACACCCCAATGCCTGTCCATCTCTGCAGGGTGGGGGTGGAGTTGGCGTCAGTTCAACACATCACCGACATTCCTATACTGCATCTGTCTAAGTCCTGCATTTCCACTGCTAATGCCAACAAGCAAACATTCGGCATTGACACTTGCTTGTTGTAAACTGCTATGATCTACTGGAACAGCATTTCATAAATAAATATTTGCTTGCTTGCGTGTGGGTCATGCCTGCACACTTCCATCCTGGGTGTGGGGGGGATCCTCACATGTGCATAGTATGTTTGCATGTGTGGGGATGCCAGCACACACTTCTATCATGTGTGTGTGTGTGTAAGTGGGGGAAGTATCTTCACATGTGCATGGCATGCTTGTATGTGTGGGGATGCCTGCACACACTTACATTCCGTGTATGTGGGGGGATCCCACATTTTACATTGAAAGTTTGTATGTGTGGGGATAATCCACATGCCTCCATCCTGTGTGTGTGGGGAGGGGGGAATCTGCACATGTGCATGGTATGTTTGCATGTGTGGGAGAGCTTGAACATACTTCCATCATATGTGTGTGTGTTTAGGGGTATCCTCACATGCATGGTATGTTTGCATGTGTGGGGATGCCTGAACAAACTTCCATTCTGTGTGTGTTGGTGGTAACATCCTCACATGAGCATGGTATTTTTTTGCATGTGTGGAGAAGCCTGCAGACCCTTCCATCCTGTGTGTGCAGACGCGCGTGTGGAGGGGGCATCCTCATATGTGCATGGTATGTTTGCATGTGTGTGGATGCTTGCACACACTTCCATCCTGTGTGAGGGGAGGCTGGGTGGCATCCGTACATGTGCATAGTAAGTTTGCATGTATGGGGATTCCTGCACACACTTCCATCTGGTGTGTGGGGGGCATCCTCACATGTGCATGGTATGTTTGCTTGTGTGGGGATGCCTGCACACACTTCCATCCTGTGTGTGGGGGGGCATCCTCACATGTGCAAGTTATGTTTGCATGTGTGGAGACACCTGCACACGCTTCCATCGTGTGTGTGTGTGTGTAGCCTTACATGTGCATGGTATGTTTGCACATGTGTGGATGCCTTCACAGACTTCCATCCTGTGTGTGTGTAGGAGGTGGCATTCTCACATGTGCATCATACATTTGCATGTGTCGAGATGCCTGCACACACTTACATCATGTATGTGTGTGGGGAAATCTTCACATGTGCGTGGTATGTTTGCATGTGTGTGGGACAGCCTGAACAATATCTTCCATCATGTGCGTACAAGACGCGATCGTGCAGTAGGAGAGTATCCCACACATGCATGGTATGTTTGTATGTGTGGGGATGCCTGAATAAACTTCCATTCTGTGTGTGATGGGGGTAGCATCCTCACACATGCATGGTATTTCTGCATGTATGGAGAAGCCTGCAGACCCTCCTTTTCCTGTGTGTGCACGCGTGTGTGTGGGTGGCATCCTCACATATGCATGGTATGTTTGCATGTGTGGGGATGCTTGCACACACTTCCCTTTTTTGTGTGTGTGTGTGTGTGTGTGTGTGGTGGTAGCATCCTCACATGTGCATGGTACATTTGCTTATATGGGGATGCCTGCACACACTTCCATCCTGTGTGGGGGGTATACTCACATGTGCATGGTATGTTTGTATGTGTGGGGATGCCTGCACACTCCTCTATCCTGTGTGTGTGTGTGTGTGTGTGTGTGTGTGTGTGTGTGTGTGTATGTGGGGTAGTGGCATCCTCACATGTGCATTGTGTGTTTGCATGTGTGTGGATGTCTTCACAAACTTCCATCCTGTGTATGGGGGGGGATGGCATCCTCACATGTGCATAGTATGCTTGCATGTGTGGAGATGCCCGCACATACTTCTATCTGTGTGTGTGTGTGTGTGTGTGTGTGTGTGTGTGTGTGTGTGTGTAGGGGCATCTTCACATATGCATGTTATGTTTGAATGTGTGGAGATGCCTGCACTCACTTATATTCTGTGTCTGTGTGGAGGTATCCTCACATGTGCATGGTATGTTTGCATGTGTGGGGATGCCTGCACACTCCTCTATCCTGTGTGTGGGGGGTATCCTTACTTGTGCATGGTATGTTTGCATGTATGGGGATGCCTGCACACACTTCCATCGTGTGTGTGTGTGTGTGTGTGTGTGTGTGTGTGTGTGTGTGTGCATGTGTGTATGTGGGGTAGTGGCATCCTCACATGTGCATTATGTGTTTGCATGTGTGTGGATGTCTTCACAAACTTCCATCCTGTGTGTGGGGGGGATGGCATCCTCATATGTGCATAGTATGCTTGCATGTGTGGAGATGCCTGCACATATTTCTATTGTGTGTGTGTGTGTGTGTGTGTGTGTGTGTGTGTGTGTGTGTGTGTAAGTGGGGGGCATTCTCATAACTGCATACTATATTTGCAGTGTGGGGATGCCTGCACATGCTTTCACCCTGTTTGAGTTTGTGTGTGTTGGTGGGGACCTTAAATGTGCATGGTATTTATGTAGTGTGTGAATGTCTGCATACACTTCCATCCTGTGTGTGTGTGTGTGTGTGTCTGTGTGTCTGTGTGTGATGGGGAAACTTAAATGTGCATGGTATTTATGCAGTGTGTGAATGTCTGCACACACTTCCATCCTGTGTGTGGGGATGGGGGTGGCATACTCAGATGTGCATTGTATGTTTGTATGCGTTGGGATGCCTGCAAACACTTCCTTCCTGTGTGTGTGGGGGGGATGGCATACTCACATGTGCAAAGTAAGCTTGCATGTGTGGAGATGCCCGCACATACTTCTATTGTGTGTGTGTGTGTGTGTGTGTGTGTAGGGGCATCTTCACATTTGCATGTGTGGAGATGCCTGCACTCACTTATATTCTGTGTCTGTGTGGGAGGTATCCTCACATGTGCATGGTATGTTTGCATGTGTGGGGATGCCTGCACACTCCTCTATCCTGTGTGTGGGGTATCCTTACTTGTGCATGGTATGTTTGCTTGTATGGGGATGCCTGCACACACTTCCATCCTGTGTGTGTGTGCGTGTATGTGGGGTACTGGCATCATCACATGTGCATTATGTGTTTGCATGTGTGTGGATGTCTTCACAGAACTTCCATCCTGTGTGTGGGGGATGGCATCCTCTATATGTGCATAGTATGCTTGCATGTGTGAGATGCCTGCACATACTTCTATCGTGTGTGTGTGTGTGTGTGTGTGTGTGTAAGTGGGGGGGGCATTCTCATAAGTGCATACTATATTTGCAGTGTGGGGATGCCTGCACATGCTTCCTCCCTGTTTGAGTTTGTGTGTGTTGGTGGGGACCTTAAATGTGCATGGTATTTATGCAGTGTGTGAATGTCTGCACACACTTCCATCCTGTGTGTGGGGATGGGGGTGGCATACTCAGATGTGCATTGTATGTTTGTATGCATCAGGATGCCTGCACACACTTCCATCCTGTGTGTGGGGGGGTGGGGATCCTCACATGTGCATGGTATGTTTGTATGCGTCGGGATGCCTGCACAGACTTCCATCCTATGTGTGTGTGGGGAAACCTTAAATGTGCATGGTATGTTTGTATGACCGGGATGCCTGCACAGACTTCCATCCTGTGTGTGTGGGGGAAACCTTAAATGTGCATGGTATTTATGCAGTGTGTGTGAATGTCTGCACACACTTCCATCCTGTGTGTGTGTGTGGGGGGGAGACGAGGAACATTAAATGTGCATGTTATTTATGCAGTGTGTGAATGTCTGCACACACTTCCATCCTGTGTGTGGGGATGGGGGTGGCATACTCAGATGTGCATTGTATGTTTGTATGCGTTGGGATGCCTGCACACACTTTCATCCTGTGTGTGGGGGTTGGGGGATCCTCACATGTGCATGGTATGTTTGCAAGTGGGGACAGCCTGAACACACTTCCATCATATGTGTGTGTGTGTGTGTGTGTGTGTGTGTGTGTGTGTGTGTGTGTGTGTGGAGGGGGATTGTACTCATGTGAATGGTATGTTTGCATGTGTGGGGATGCCTGAACACACGTCCATTCTATGTGTGGAGTAGCATCCTCACATGTGCATGGTATGTCTGCATGTGTAGAGATGCATGCACACCCCTCCATCCTGTGTGTGTGTGTGTGTGTGTGGCATCCTCACATGTGCATGGTATGATTGCATGTAGAGATGCATGCACACCTCCATCCTGTGTGTGTGTGTGTGTGTGTGTGTGGCATCCTCACATGTGCATGGTATGTTTATCGTGGGATGCCTATGCATACTATCTTGTGTGTGGGTGGGGTGTGTGGCATCCTCACGTGTGCATGGTATGTTTATATGCATTGGGATGCCAGCGCATACTGCAATCTTGTGTGTGGGGGTGACATCCTCACATGTGCATGGTATGTTTAACAACTTCAGGTGTGAAATCATTTGCCTTTGCAGCTCTGACCCTGTGGAATTTCTCACCTCACGGGGTTAGGAGTGCCCATCCATTGAGGCCTTTAGGTCTGCCTTGAAAATGTATTGATTTGAATTGGCATTTCGTGATACCCAAGTCCTGCTGTTTATATATATGTTTTTAATGTTTAACTTACTAACTTGAATATTGTTATGATCAGTAATTTTGTAAACCACTATGATCTATTGGAATAGCATTTCATAAATAAATATTTGCTTGCTTGCATGTGTGGGTGATGCCTGCACATACTTTCATCGTGTGTGTAGATGGCATCCTCACATGTGGATGGTATGTTTGCATGTCTGGGGATATCTGCACATACTTCAATCCTGTATGGGTGTGCAGGGTTGCAGTTGGCATCCTCACATGTGCATGGTATGGTTGAATGGGTGGGGATGCCTGCATACACTTCCATCCTGTGTGTGAGTATGTGCTAGCTGTTGCTAGCCTTGCTTGTAGAGCAGAAAGCAGCTAACTAAAAGAAGCTACATTTTCTTGTTAATTTAAAACTTATATCTCAGCAGGAGTCAGTGTCAGTTAAGATTAAGTAGACATATAACTTTATTAGAAGTAGAAGGGGTCTTATTTAGGGTTAAAAAAGAAAGAAAGGCAGTGTGTTCTGTGCAGGGAAAGGTACTGTATCAGGTGACTTTGCTAAACCAGTAGGAAGAAAGAGCTTACCTGGGGGTGTGGTTAGACACTAGAAAAGCAGGTGAGTCAAATTACAACTTCCTGTTGCTAGCCATTTTTCTTATTAATTGCCATCCCACCCAAAGCCAGTTCTACTTTTATAGCCACTGGATTTGACTGTCAACAGGAACTTCCTGTTTGGCAGTAGGAAGGAAAGGATCATAGAGAAACACTGGTTCTGTCAACCCTAAAGTAAAAAAAAAAAGTAGCTCACTCTCCCCCCCTAGCTGCTGGTGGTCTGATATTGAGCAAGGAAGGAGGAGGCTACTGAAGAAGGTAGGAAGTTGCTGTCCCAGAACAGGAAGGGTCAGAGTTGTAAGGAGAGGAGAGAGTAAGCATCCAGAGAAACAGTAGAGAGGACACAAAATAAGACATAATAGGAGTGGTGCAGTGCAATAGCTGTGGGGCGGCAGTGTTCCGGGAGACATTCTGGAGGCTGCGATGCTGCCCTATTTGCAGGCACCTCTCTGGTCTGAGAGAGGAGGTTGCCCATCTCCAGGCTGACCTGGCTAGGATTCGTGAAACCTCCTCCCCCACCCAGGGACCACCAGGGCCAATGCCACTACCTCAGAGGTTGCCAAGAAAGAGGAGAGGTTGGACCAGGGTGGGCTCAAGGAGGGAGAGGGTGGTGAAACAGAGTTGCATCCCTCCAGCTGTACCTCTCCACAATTCATTCGCTCTTCTGGTGGATAGTGGTTCCTCTATGGAGGCACCTGCAGTGGAGACCAAGGAGGATGCTGGGAACCTTCACAAAGGAGACCCACAGGAGTGTGGCATGGGACCCTACAGGGGAAGGAAACAACTCATGGTGGGGGACTCAATAATTAGGGGGTAGAATTGGGGGAGGAAGGGGAGAGGGAGGTAAGGAGCCTTCCTGGCGCCACGGCGTGGAGAGACAGGAAGCGAATACTCAGGATCGTGGGAGGAGCTGCACGAGGGAGGGAGCTGGATGTCATTGTCCACCTAGGGACAAATGATCTGGCAAGGAATGGGATCAGAGCAGTGCAAGAGGAGTTTATAGAGTTGGGAAGGGGCCTTAGACAAGTAGCGCATACGGTAATCTTCTCAGAGGTGCTGCCTGTCTATGGCAAGGAAGATGTTAGGCACTTCTCACCAGGGAATTCAATGAGTGGTTGAAAAACTGGTGTGGAGCTCAGGGTTTTGGATTCATTGGGGACTGGGAGCTATTTGGAGGATGCAGACCTATACTGGTGCGATGGTCTGCATCTGTCCGGGGGGGGGGACCAGGATCCTAGGTGAGAGGTTTAAATGCTTCATTGGCAAGCATTTAAACTAGCCAAGGGGGAAGGCACTGAAAAGGAGAAGGGAAATCCAAGCCTTCCCCCACAAAACATGGTGATTAGTGAGGTAAACACCAAGGTACAGAAGTTATTAGGGAGCAGAACAGATTTACATGCAAAAAAAGGCAGTAAGGACAAAAATGGGGCTAAAAGGGGTAAGGCTATCAAATAGTGGAGGGTGATGAGTACCAATGCCCGCAGTCTGTGTAACAAGCTCCCTGAACTAGTGGCCTTGATGGAAGAGGGTTGCCTGGATATTGTGGCAGTCACAGAAACATGGTACACAGAGAACCATGACTGGGATGTCAACATACCAGGATACACAATCTACAGGAGGGACAGGGAGGGTAAAAGAGAGGAGGAGGGTAGCTTCTATGTAAAGGACGGGATCAAAGCAAAAGAACTAAAGAGTAAACAGGGAGCAGATGAGGCACTTTGGGTCACCCTGGAGACAGGAAATGGCACCACAATCCGTATGGGGGTTGTATACAGACCCCCATCTCAGGGGAAGGGAATGGACAAGGAAATGACAGAAGGCTTTCTTAGAATGGCAGAAAAAGGGGAGATATTGTTGATGGGAAACTTAAATATGCCAGATGTTAACTGGAGCACCTTTGCTGTAGGCACATCCAAGAGCAGGGTCATTCTTGATGCCCTACAGGGGGCATGCCTCAGACAGCTAGTATTGGAACCCACTCAGGAGGGAGCAATCTTAGACCTGGTACTCTCAAATGGGATGGAGAAAGAATCTCAGATTTAGAAGTGGGTAGCCATCTGGGAACAAGCGACCACCAAACAGTGTGGTTCATGATAAACACAGCCATACAATCAAGCCATACAAAAGCAAGAGTACTGGACTTTAGGAGGGCCGACTTTGGGAAATGAGAGAGTGCCTCAGAAAAGCACTAGCAAACAGGTAAGAAGGAGGGTGGAGGAACAATGGGAGTGATCAAACAGCTATTGCAGAGGCAACAAGCCTTGTGTAAAGCAAATTAATAAAACAGAACGAAGGAAAAAACCGCTATGGTTCTCAAAAGAGGTGGCAGGGAAGGTTAAGGAGAAAAGGAGAGCATTCAGGAAATATAAGGAAACACAGAAGGAGCAGAATAGAGAACTTTATCAGTTAAAGCAGAAAGAGGCTGGGAAGACAGTCAGAATAGCAAAGGCCCAAACCGAGCAAAGGATAGCCAATTCTGTTAAGAAGGGGCATAAGATATTTTATAGGTACATTAGGGAGCGAAGAAAGACCAAAGGAGGGATACTGAAGTTTAATAAAGGGGAGGGAATGTGGGAGGGTGACAGTGAAAAGCAGGGATGCGAACGAATTTCTGCTCAGTATTCACAAAGGAAGAGGAGGGGAGTTACCTAAACCAAACAAGAGAAACACTCAAGACGGGGTCAATACCAGTCCATTTACAGAAGAAAGGGTTCTGAAAAAACTGATAAAATTGAAGGTGGACAAAGCAATGGGGCCTGATGGATTCATCCAAGAATTTAAAAGAACTAAGGGTAGAACTAGTGACACCGCTGACTACTCTCTTTAACAAATCATGGGAGGATGGGGTGGTACCCGAGGACTGGAGGAGGGCAGATGTGATTCCTCTTCACAAAAGTGGGAGCAGGACAGAGGCAGGAAACTATAGACCAGTTAGTTTGACCTCAGTGGTAGGAAATGATGGAATCATTTCTGAAGGAAAGAACTGTCGAGTACCTAGAGGCCAGTGGGGCACAGGACTCAAGGCAGCATGGATTCATGATGGGAAGGTCGTGTCAGACGAATCTAATAGATTTTTTTGACTGGGTGACCAAAGTAGTAGACCAGGGAGGGGTTGTGGACATGGCCTACCTAGATTTTAGCAAGGCATTTGATACAGTCCCACACAAAAGATTAATTCACAAGATAGCCAGCCTTGGAGTGAGTTCCAAGGTGGTAGCCTGGATAAAAAATTGGCTAGACAACAGGATGCAAAGGATAGTAGTAAATGGAATACACAGTGAAGAAAGGAGGGTTACTAGTGGGGTACCGCAGGGTTCAGTACTGGGACCGGTCCTTTTTAATGTCTTTATAAGTGACATTGCAGAGGAACTGGAAGGAAAAGTATGTCTCATTGCAGATGAGACAAAGATCTGCAACAGGGTTGATACACAAGTTGGAGTGGAAAGGATGAGAAGGGATTTGGCAAGGTTGGAGGAATGGTCAAATGTATGGCAGCTCAGATTCAATGCAAAGAAGTGCAAGGTAATGCACATGGGAAACAAAAACCCAGGGGAAGTGTACACAATGGGGGGTGAGATACTGACAACAGTAAAATGGAAAGGGACCTGGGGTAATTATATCAGATGACCTAAAGGTGGGCAAGCAATGTGAGAAGGCAGTAAGGAAGGCAGGGGGGATACTGGGATGCATAGGTAGAGGCATCAATAGTAGAAAACAGGAAGTTGTTATCCCTCTGTACAGACAGTTGGTGAGACCCCATCTGGAGTACTGTGAGCAGTTCTGGAGACCCCATCTCCGCAAAGACATAGACAGAGTAGAAGCTGTCCAGAGGAGGGCAACCAAAATGGTGCAGGGTCTGCACCAGAAGACATACGAAGAAAGACTAAAGGAGCTTAATATGTATACCCTAGAGGAAAGGAGGGAGAGAGGGGACATGATAGAAACTTCCAAGTACCTCAAGGGAATTAACAAAGTCCAAGAGGGTAGCATCTTCCAGGAAAAGATATGTGCAAGAACAAGGGGGCACAATTTGAAGATAGAGGGGGGACAGCTCAGAGGTAATGTGAGGAAGTAATTTTTCACTGAGAGGGTTGTGGATGCATGGAACAGCCTCCCTGAGGAGGTTGGGGAGTCAAGAACAGTGGGGGACTTCAAGAATGCATGGGACAGGCATAAGGCAGTCCTAGTGGGAGGTAGGAGGTAAGCTGTTGGTTAACTAGGATTTGCAGCTTATCTGTTAGGTAGGAAAATGGGCAGACTGGGTGGGCCAAGCGGTCCTTATCTGCCCGTCAAATTCTATGTTTCTATGGTGGTATCCTTACATGTGCATGGTATGTTTGTATATGTGGGATGCCTGCACTCTTTCTTCCTGTACGTGCATGTGTGTGTGGGGGCATCCGCATATCTATATGGTAAGTTTGCATGTGTGGGGAAGTTTGCACACACTTCCCTCCTGTGTGTGTGTGTGTGGGGGTGGTATCCTCACATGTGCATGGTATGTTTGCATGTATGGGGATGGCTGCATACACTTCCACCCTGTGTTTGTGGGGGGGGGTGGTACCCTCACATGTGCAGGGTATGCCTGCACACACTTCCATCCTGTGTTTGTTGGGGGGATCCTCACATGTGTATGGTATGTTTGCATATGTGGGGATGCTTGCATGTGCTTCCATTCTGTGTGTGTGTGTGTGTGTGTGTGTGTGTGTGTGTGTGTGTGTGTGAGGGGGACAAGAAGCAAATCCTCAGATCACAAGAGCAGCTGTATGAGAGACGGAGCTAGATGTCTTGTCCACCTAGGAACAAATGACTTGGCTGGGCAGGGGATTAGAGCAGTGCAGGAAGAGTTTGTGGAGTTGGGGAGGGGCCTTAGACAAGTAGCATACACAGTATCCTTCTCAGGGCTGCTGCCTGTCAATGGTATGGGTGAGATAAAGGGTACTCTGCACTCAGTGATTCAATGAATTGTTTGAAAACTGGTGCAGAGAACAGGTTTGGCTTCATTGGGGACTGGGGTTCCACCTGGAGGGATACCCACCTATACTGGCACGATGGGCTGCATCCGTCTGGGAAGGGAATCAGTCATCTGGGTGATCAGTTCAAAGGCTTCTAAACTAGCCTGGGGGGAGGCACAGATATGAAGCAGGAAATTCAAAGCCTCCCCCACAAAACAGGGTAGTTAGCGAGGTTAATACCAAGGTAGAACGGTCAATAGGAAGCAGGACTGGGAAAAAATGGAGAGGGCAAAGGCAGTAAGGGCAGGGATGGGGCTACAGATGGTAAAGCCATCAAAAAGTGGAGAGTAATGAGTACCAATGCCTGTAAGCTGGGTAACAAGCTTCCAGAACTAGTGGGCTTAATGGAAAAGGAATATCTGGACATTATGGCAGTCATAGAAACATGGTACACACAGAACCATGACTGGGATGTAAACATACCAGGACACGCTCTACAGGAGGGACAGGGACGATAAAGAGGAGGTGGAGTAGCTCTCTACATAGGGAAAGAATCAAAGCAACAGAACTAAGGGGTACACGTGGAGGAGAGGAGACACTGTGGATCAACCTGGATACAGGTAATGGCATTGCAATCTAAACAGGGTTGTATACAGACCCCATCTCGAGGAGGAAATGGACAAGGAAATGATAGAAGGTATACTTAGAATGGCAGAAAAGGGAAGATATTGTTCATGGAAGACCTAAATATGCCAGGCGTTAACTGGAACGCATTTACTGCAGCCACATCCAAAAGCGGGCTCATTCTCAATGCCCTGCAGGGGGGCATGCCCTAGACAACTAGTATTGGAACCCACTCAGGAGGGAGCAATCTTAGACGTGGTACTCTGAAATGGAGACAAAGAGAAGATCACTGATGTAGAAGTGGGTAGCCATCTGGGAAATAGTGACCACCGAATAGTATGGTTCACAATAAACACAGCAACAGAGTCAAGACATACAAAGGCAAAGGGCTGACTCTGTCAAGTTGGGTGAGTGCCTAAGGAATGCACTAGTAAATGGGCAGGAAGGAGGGGTGGAAGAACAATGGGGAATAATAAAAACTGCCATCACAGAGGCAACGAGCCTTTGCATGAAGCAAATAAACAAAACAAAACAAAGTAAAAATCCACTATGGGTTTTAAAGGAGGTGGCAGAAAAGGTTAGGAAAAGAGATAGCATTCAGGAAGTACAAGGAATCACCGAATCAGCAGGACAGAGAACTGTATCAGTTAAAGCAGAAGGAAACAGGGAAGGCAGTCAGAATAGCGAAGGCCCAAACTGAGGAAAAGACAGCCAACTTGGTTAAGAAGGGGATAAAACCTTTTATAGGTATATCAAGGATGAAAAGGAAGAACAAGGGAGAGATAATGAGGCTTAAAAAACGTGAGGGGGGTTGGCAGAGGGTGACTGAGAAAAGGCACAGATATTGAATTACTTTGCTCATTATTCATACAAAAGAGAGGGGTACCCAAACAAAACAATAAAAGCACTCTAGACAGTGGGGTCGATACCTGTCGATTCACAGGAGAAAGGGTCATGAAGGAACTCCTAAAACTCAAAGTGATCAAAGCTATGGGGCCTGATGGGATTCACCCAGAATTCTAAAAGAACTAAAGGGAGAACTAGTGACACCATTGAATACACTTTTTAACAAATCATGGGAGGATGGTGTGGTACCAGAGGACTGGAGGAGGGCAGATGTGATTCCTCTTCACAAACGTAGGAGCAAGATGGAGTCAGGAAAATACAGACCTGTTAGCTTGACCTCAGTAGTAGGAAAAATTATGGAATCACTTCTGAAAGAAAGAACTGTTAAGTACCTACAGGCCAGTGGGGCACAGGTCCCAAAACAGCATGGATTCACAGCAGGAAGGTCTTGTCAGATTAATCTAATACGGTTCTTTGACTGGGTAACCAAAGTAATAGACCAGGGAGAGGGGCTGTGGATATGTCCTACCTAGACTTTAGCAAGGCACTTGACACAGTCCCATACAAAAGATTAACAAACAAGTTAGCCAGCCTAGGGGTGGGTCCCAGGATGGTAACCTGGGTAACAAGCTGGCTAGACAACAGGACCCAGAGGGTAATAGTAAATGGAGTACACTCTGAAGAAAAGGGGGTAACTAGTGGGGTACCACAGGGTTCAGTATTGTGATCGGTTCTCTTTAATGTCTTTATAGGTGCCATTGCAGAGGGTCTGGAAGGAAAAATATGCCTCTTTGCAGATGACACAAAGATTTGCAACAGGGTTGATGCACAAGAAGGGGTTCAAAGGATGAGAAGGAACTTGGCAAAATTGGAGGAATGGTTAAAAATATGGCAGCTTAGATTCAATGCAAAAAAAGTGCAAAGTAATGCACCTGGGAAATAAAAACCCAAGGGAAGAGTACACAATGGGGGGGTGCTAACAACAACAAAAATGGAAAGGGATCTGGGGGGTAGTCTTATTAGACTACCTTAAGGTGGGTAAGCAATGTGAGAAGGCAGTAAGTAGGGCTAGTGAGATACTTGGATGTACAGGAAGAGGCATCACCAGTAGAAAACAGGAAGTTGTCATCCTTCTGTAAAGACAGTTGGTGAGACCCCATCTGGAGTACTGCATACAGTTCTGGAGGTATCCTCACAAGTGTATGGTATGCTTGCAGTGTGGGGATGCCTGCACACTTCCATCTTGTGTGTGTTTGGGGAGGGTGGCATCCTCAAATGTGCATGGTATGTTTGGAGTGTGGCAATGTCTGCCCAGATATCAATGCTGTGTGTGTGGGGTTGAGGTGGCATCCTCACATGTGCATGGTATATTTAACAACTTCAGGTGCAAGATCATTTGCCTTTGTAGCTCTGACCCTGTGAATTCTCTACCTCACTGGGTTAGAGATTGCTCCTCTGTTAAGGCCTTTAGGTCTACCTTGAAAACTTATATATTTGAACCGGCATTTTGTGATACCTAGTCCTGCTGCTTATATATGTTTTTAACGTTTGACTTATTAAATTGAATGTTCTTATGATCTGTGATTTTTGTAAAACTCTATGATGTATTGGAATAGCATTTCATAAATAAATATCTGCTTGCTTGCATGTGTGGGGATGCCTGCACACACTTCCATCCTGTGTATGTCTGGAGGGGGGTGGCATCCTCACATGTGCATAGTATGTTTGCATGTGTCAGGTTTGCCTGCACTTTCTTCTGCTTTAATTAGTAAGGTTCTCTGTCATGCTCCTTCTGTTTTTCCTTATACTTGCTGAATGCTATGTGTTTCTATCTAACCTTCCCAGCCACCTCATTTGAGAACCATAGTGGGTTTTTTTCCATTGCTTTTCCTTCAGACAAAGGCATGTTGCCTCTGTAATGGCAGTTTTGATTTTTCCCCATTGTTTCGCCAACTCTCCTTCCTGACCATTTGCTAGTGCATTTCTGAGGCACTCTCCCATTTTGCCAAAGTCAGCCCTCCTAATGACCAGTACCCTTGCTTTTGCATGGCTTAACTCTACAGCTGTGTTTATCGTGAACAACATTGTTTGTTCCCAGATGGCTACCCACTTCTAAATCTGAGATCCTCGCTCTGTACACATTTGAGAGTACCAGTTCTAAGATTGCTCCCTCCTGAATGGGTTCCAACACTAGCTGTCTGAGGCATCCCTCCTGTAGGGCATCGGGAATGACTCCACACTTGGATGTGGTTGCAGCAAAGGTGCTGCAGTTAACATCTGGCATATTCAGGTGCCCCATAGACAACGTCTCCCCTTTTTCTGCCACATCATTTCCTTGTCCATTTCCTTCCTCTGAGATGGGGGTCAGTGTACAACCCCCGTGTGGATTACAGTGCCAGTTTCTGTCTCCAGGGTGACCCACAGGGCCCCCTTTCCCCCGTTTACCCTTTAGTTCTGCTGCTATGATCCCTTCCCTTATGTTGAGAGCTACTCTTACTCTTTTACCCTCTCTGCCACACCTGTAGATTGTGTACCCTGGTAAGCTGACATCCCAGTCATGGTTCTCTGTGTACCATGTTTTCTGTGACTGCCACAATATCCAGGTGTCCCTCTTCCATGAAGTACACTAGTTCAGGGAGCTTGTTACCCAGACTATGAGCTTTGGTACTCATCACCCTCCATTTTGTGATGGCCTTGCCCCTTTTAGACCCATCCCTGTCCTTACTGCCTCTGCCTTTTTCTCCATTTATCTCTGTCCTGCTCCCCATCAACTTCTCTACCTTGGTGTTTAGCTAGCTAACTACCCTGTTTTGTGTGGGGGGGGGTGGTATTTCCCTGCTCCTTTTTGGTGCCTCCTCCCTTGGCTAATTTAAATGCTTACCAATGAAGCATTTAAAACTATCACCTAGGATCCTGGTTCCTCTACTGGACAGATGCAGACCAACGTGCTAGTATAGGCCTGCATCCCTCCAGGTGGCTCCCCAGTCCCCAATGAAGTGAAAACTCAGAGCTCTGCACCAGTTTTTTCAACAATTCATTGAATCCCATGGTGCAGAGTACTCTAACCTTATGGCATAAGCCATAAGTTGTGGATGGCTCAAAAGGAGCCAGTATGAACTTTTCCAAAATAAAACTGAGGTCCCAAGCCAAGACTGGATTGCAAATAGAAGGTTTTGGATGTAGAATACCCCACAGAAATACAGGCTACCTCCAGCAGAGCCACCGTATGGCCATCTATAGGCACATGGAAAGTTGATCTGGCAGCCAGGTGCACCTTGATTGAGGAATACTGCAGGCCTGGATCCAGCAAGGACAGCAGGACTCCAGAACCTGATTAACTGGACAGGTGAATGGATCCAGGTGGTGAGAAACAGTCTATAAAGCAAGCTGCTTCCACTTCATGGAGTAAGTAGTTCTGGTGGATGGTTTTCTAGCAGCCACCAGAACATCCATCACTCACCCTCCCACAAAACGGCAATGCCGTCCTTAGGCTGCTCCCCCACCCACTCCCCCTCTGTATAGCTAGTCCCCATCTGCATGGCCAGTACTGCCAGTGGCCCAATGACCCTAAATTGACAGACTAAAGCACTTCCTCTGAAGCTGTTTCCTTTGTTTGAGCTCTATCCTGAATGTTCCCTTACTGAAATGCTTTATACCCTTGAAACCCTGTTCCTCCTATTTTATTTGTAACCTGACTGAAACAAACCGTTCCTTCAATGTATTCCAACTCATATCGTTCAAATGTATGCAACCAATATGCTTTGTCTAACTTTTTTTGTAATCTCTGCAACCTGTATGTTTGACTATTTGTTTTGTGTATGACCTGGAACCTTTGTAAACAACTCCCAGGACTCAAAGGTATTAATCCTAAACTGCAATAAAAAAAAAATAAATAAATCCACCACTTTTTGGGAAACCTCAAAATGGGCTATGGCTGTGTCTTCAGGAGGTAGCAACAACTGGTGTTTTGGTGGGAGCAGAAGGGCTTTCATGCCACAGGAGAGACCCTTACCTGTTCATCTGGATAGGGTGTGCCTCTGTTGCCCACAGCAGCATCGGTTCTCTCTAGGCTTATTGCTACCAGGATGGAATGGACACTACATGGAAATACAGATAACAAAGCAGGTACAAAATATACATATTTTTTTTTAACCAGGAGACACACCTAAGCTGAAAGCTTTTTTACAGGTGTGACCTGGGAGCACAAGGAAGTTAAGTGACTTGCTCAGGGTCACACAGTATTCAAGTGGGGTTGTGGGATTCAGACCCAGGTCTCCATGTTTGCAGCTCAGAGCCTTAAACCACTTCACTATACTGCCTTGTGGGAGGCCTGACAGACTCAGTTCTAAATGGAAGAGTGCAATGACAATAATGGAACGTGCAGTACATAGTGATGAAAGGTAGTCTGTACCCAGGTCAGCAAATGCAGTGTCCATCAGAAGGAGGCTAAGTGTTTGTGTGTGTGTGGGGGGGGGGGTTAATGCCCATGGCAAAAGTAAGGTTATGTCTTGCAAGTGGAGACTAGTGAGGCTAGCAAATGCAACCAGAATTCTCAGGCCAAAGAATGTAGAAAAGATAAAATAATGTTTGGCAAAAAAAAAAACTAGAAACATCACTGACTGCGTGTGTGTGCAAATTAAAGTATTTTAAGCATTAAACTAACCCTACTTTGCACAGATTCTGCCAGTTGCCTTTGTTTTCAGCACAAGTTAACATATTTTTTTTCTCATCTAAAACTTCATGATCCTCAACCAGTCTGTAACACCACCTCCTGACAATTCGAAACTGTACTGTTCAGAATCATTAGGGATTGTTTATATTCAGGAGAACAATTGGTACCATGTCCAGAGAAAACGAAGTCCCTCTGCAGCTCCCCTGTTTGCTGTCTATAGGTTACCACTGGTGGCAGACTGAGGGTAATGACAAATGCAGCTGGAATACACCGGGCAGAGAAGCAAAACAAAATAAAGAAGAGCAGTTTGTCAGCAAGCCTTGCAATAACACTGTCTGTTTTCTGCACACGTGCAATTATTGTGATTTGAAAAGCATTGCAAACTGATCCTGTTGCCCAGTTTCTGCCTTGCCTTTTTAAACACATTCTGACACAGTAATCCCTGCAATCAGCAATTACCTCCAACTTCATGATCCCGTGTTTCAGTCTCCAATACACCACCTCCTAGATAATGTTTCAAAACCACACAGAAGTGAGAGCAGCTTCAGTTCTTCAGCACTTGGAAGCCTTTGAGCTAGGAGAACAAGTGATACCCACAATTCTCTCTGCAGCTGCCTGTCAGTCTGAAGTCATTTCCTGTCCGACTCTGAAATGTGTCCCACCATGCAACTCCAGTCATTAGCATGCCAGTAAATACTGAGAAACAGTAAACTACAAGAAAATGTGATATCAGACCCTCCAACATTTCACAGATCAAAATAGGTACACTTCTGTGTTGCAGTGAGCGGGGGGGTTGTATTCCAAGGGCCCATTAAACATTTTACTTACTGGATGAAACATGAAACGTTACAGTTAGGAATTTGGTTGGTAGAAGGGAGCTTGGACTTTGTATTCCTGAAAGGGAATGAGGGTTAAGCAATATCACTGGCAATTATTTTAGCAGTAATAGCAAAAACAAACAATTTCAATAAATGCAGTACTATCCCCCCAGCAATGTCAGGTTGTCTGGCCTCGCTGCAGAGATGCCTGTAGTAGCTTGGTGACCCCAAGCACCCACAAACAATTACCTTGTGAAGCCTACTGTACTGTGACGCCTCTCACTACTCACAGTAGCAGATCCCCACACAGTTCTGCATACATTCCAATACTTCTCTATTTAACTGCAGTTTCTTAATACCTGGGTACCCAGCTGAAACACACGCGTTCAAACAGATGGACAAGATAATGCTGCGATTAAGCAAGGTCGAATTGGTGCTCATCTGCGAGCAGCCAGCTCGTAATTAAACACAAGTCCAGATAGTGATATAGGCCTTATGTTAGAGAACACTATTGCACATGCCCCAGTAATGCAATCATAGGAAACACATGCACATCCCCAGGAGAGAATTTGGACAGGCTCAACTTTAAGCAGAACTACATGGTGCCAGAAGGCTTCAGGCCTTATGCTGTGCTGCCCTGGATCCTGTGAGGGTGCACTTCACTGCACATACAAGCTTGCAGTTTAACTCACCTGACTGCCTAGACTGGCTAGCACTTTATCAATAGTAAATCTGTATTCCATCCAGAACAGGGAAACCCGAACTGAACAAACACATTTAATCCAACAGAAAAACTAGGCCAGTAACTCACATATCTTGGATTTATGCAGAAGAAGCTACAGTTAGCATTGTTTAAGCAGATGTATGCAGGCCTCTGGTGCAGTCAGACTTGAACGCTGACAGACAACATGCAGCCCTTACCTACCCCCAGCAGCACAGCCCCTTTATTTAATAACTTCCTGGAACCCAGTCCCCAGACCCTTCCCCCTCTTCAAAGTGTCAACTACCTGCCGTCACCGCCACAGCACTGCTGGATTAATGATTTGTCATAGACAGTACACCCCATGAGATCGAACCCTCACCCTGCTGCAGAGATACGGATCCGCATCGTAGGGAGATTTCTGGCTGTCTGCATGTCAAACGATCTATCTGTCGTGACGGGAGAAGATCAGTGCCTGCTCCTGGTGCAGTTAAATTAAAGCATCTCCTGACTACCCCTTGGGCTGAGCTGCTCTGATTCTCCCACCTGCTCTTGGAACAAGGCAGCACTGAGGTAAACTAAACTAAAGCACTGCAGCTGGGCGGCTCTGGGTGGGCGGCTAGGGTCAACAGTAGTACGCTTTGGCCCATGGAGCAGCTTTACATTTTAATAAATAACTAAGCAAGATACCTGTGGTCCAACTGTCAAGTCCAGGTAGTCAGCGGTACTGTTAGGCAGGAAACAACACTTACTCCTCTGTAGCTCAGCTGCTCCAGTGATCCGATGATGCATTTAATAACTCGGGTGCTGCGGTGGCACTGGTGAGACTCTCAGCTGGATGGAGAGTGGTGAAGATGACCCGACCATTTTTGTTATCAAATCCGACAGGACAATCGACAAGCACTCCGCTGTGGCTCGGGCTGGGTACTCATGTGAGTAACTGTATCACTACTAAAGTGCGCTGTCAGACTGTCTGACACTCCTTCCTGCCAAATGGAAATGTCAGAGAAAGGGCAAGCAAGGCTGCACAGCACAAGCAAGCAAGCACTCTCAGTGCTTCCGGCGTCAGTGAGCATCAGTGAGGAGCCTCTGCCAGCAGCGCCACAGCACAGTGGTGTGGTAACCATGGGCACTGGGACACTCCCTACCTCGGACTGTGCCAGCTGAGCGTTCGGCTCCGGCAAATGATTATTTCAGGGGAAAAATTAAAATTGAAGACACAGCAAGGCGGCAAATTGATATCGGTACAATCTAAGCGGGATCCAGTACCAGATGACAAAATACGGTGTTGTACGGCAAAAGCAAGTACAGTTGGAGGGTCTTTGATATAATCTGAAGTGAACGTAAAGAGTATATTTTCTAAGATTTTTTTAAGGCATCAGCTGGCTTTAAAGGACTGATACTGCTGACTTGCATCTCCTAGTTTCAATCTCCAGGACACCCCTGGAAATAAGCTTTGTTTGGCTCAGTCTACCTTGCAGCCACCACATTTTAATTAAAATAAAAGTACTTTCTCCTAACAGTGACAACTCAAAATAGGATCTGCTAGCATGTAACTGTAAATATTTAGCTACCCCTTCCTCTTACTTCCTTGCTGCTGTACACTATAAGTAAGCATTAAGCCACGACGGAGGTGGGCTCTAATGCTGGATTGATGCATGGGGGGCGGTGCATGCCCGAGGCCCATGGCCGATGTTCCAGGACTAGAGGGCATGGGATGAAGTTGGAGGGAGGATGATTCAGAGAAAACATGAGAAAGAATTTCTTCACAGAACGGGTGGTGGACAAGTGGAACACCCTTGCTAGAGGAAGTTGTGGGGCTGAAACAATCCGCAGGTTTAAGAATGCATGGGATAGACATAAAGGAATTCTAGAGGTCAGGGGTGAGGGAAACAGACTTCTAGGAAAACAAACTGAACTTACCAGCTCAAATGGGCAGACTGGGTGGGCCATAGGCCCTTATCTGCCAACACTGTCTATGTATCTATGTATCTATGTATCTATGAGGATGACATATACCAGGGATTAATACCCACTCCGATTCGGGTCTCCTGATGCCGCTCAGCCTATTGCTGCTCCCAATTTCGACTCTCTGATTGATGCCATGTTACAAATATTAATGAGTTGTTTTAACTGGTGGGTGTGTGGGAGGACACATAACAGAGGGATACAGGAAGCAAACCTTAGACTCTGGAAACTGCTGGAGAAAGGAGGTAACTGTATTTTTGTGGATTGACATCTTGTTCTTCTAGTTCCAACCTCTGAAGAGCAGCAGCTGCTTGTGTTTCTGAACAGTGCAGTTCATGCTGTGTGACACTGAAACAGAGGATCATGAAAGTAAAAGGAATGCTGAGCACAGGGGAGCAGCAGAGGGAACTGGTTGTTCTTTGAGTCCCAAACTCTGAAGAGCAGCAGCAGCTTGTGTTTCTGAACACTGTAGTTTTATTCATTTGTTTGAAATATCGGATTTACAACCTGTGAGCCAGACGGCTCATTTACAAAAGTACCTTGTCACAGGGAGGACAGAATAAAAACAGACGGTATAATTTACAAAGGAAATAGCCATCATGTATGGGTTACAGACATTGTTCACAGACATTATATACAGTTTTGGATAGAGATATTTATACAAACATAGCAGAAAAACATAGTTAACATGAGCTAGCACGTGTTACGGTCTAGTCCATCATATTTATGGGCAGACATTGTTGTAAGAGGTTCCAATCCATAATAGACTTTGTCAGAGGTTTGGGTCATTGTGGACATGAGAGCACAGGCTAGTTGCAGTTCCAGGAGCGGACATTGAGGAGGTGGTTTCAGAGAGCAACTTTGAAATGGGCAATCTTGGGTGTGCTAGTGATACACAGATACATAGTGTCGGCAGATAAGGGCCTATGGCCCACCCAGTCTGCCCATTTGAGCTTGTAAGTTCAGTTTATGTTTTCCTAGAAGTCTGTTGCCCCTTACCCCTGACCTCCAGAATTCCTTTATGTCTATCCCATGCATTCTTAAATTCCGTGATTGTTTCAGCCCCCACCACTTCCTCTAGCAGGATGTTCCACTTGTCCATCACCCGTTCTGTGAAGGAATTCTTCCTCACGTTTCCTCTGAATCGTCCTCCCTCCAACTTCATCCCATGCCCTCTAGTCCTGGAACATCTTTTTCACTTAAAAATAGTGTATTCCTGCACCCTGTTCCTCCCTGTAAGATACTTGTATGTCTCTATCATATCCCCTTTCTCCCTCCTCTCCTCCAGGGAGTACATGTTCAATTCCTTCAACTTGTCCTCATAGGACTTGTGATGCAATCCATGTACCATCGTTGTTGTCCTCCTCTGAACCTTCTCTACCCTGTCTATGTCCTTACATAGGTAAGGTCTCCAGAACTGTACTCTGTACTCCAGGTGGGGCCTCACTAGTGTCTTGTATAGTGGAATTATGACCTCCCTTTTCCTGCTGGTGATGGTGGCTGGGAGCGCATTAAACCAAACAGGGGCTCTGTAATGGAAGGATCTGTGGGCAAGGGAGATTTATTACCCTGGGTACTGCCAGTATAGCTTTGTCTGAGTTGCGGGTGGAGACAGAGGGGTGGCAAGTTGGAGAGGTGGTCAGACTGAGCAGGATTTTCTTGGTGAGTAGGCAGGTCTGGTAGTGGAGTCTTTCACTGAGGTTGAGAAGATTGGCAGAGGAATAGAGGAAGTGAATGTGGGTGAGCCTAGGGGCACCAGTTAGGAGCCTGCATGCCTTGTTGAGGGAGACCTGAATTTTCTAGAGCACGGAATTATCTGCTGCCCCATACACAGGGAGCCCATAGTCCACTAGCGACAGTATTGAGGAAGTAATGGCAAGCCTAAGGGCATCAGGAGGGAGCAGTCCCTGTGCTGGTAAAGGAGTCAAATTCGAGTGTTAGCGGCAGCCGCTAGGGTGTTTATGTGGTCATGGAAGGTAAGAGCAGAGTCGAGGGTAAGTCCAAGATATTTGTAGATGGATACCTGTTCAAGGGGGTTCTGGGTGCTGGGGAGGATGAGGAGAGGTGCACTTTTCGCTTTGTTTTGGTGGTGAGAGAAAATCATCGATTTTGTCTTTTTCGGGTTTATGACCAGTCTACGGTCCTTGAACCATGTTTCGGCCTGGAAGAAGGCATGTTGGAGGGAGTCCTGGAGGGGAGTGGGTTTATGATGTGAGGCATAGAGCACTGCATCATCTGCATACAGTAATATTTTTTCGGAGCAGGCTTTTGGCAAGGAGTTTAGGTAGAGGGAGAAAAGAAGTAGACCCAGGATGGAGCCCTGGGGCACCCCAGAGTGGACAGGTAGAGAGTCAGATAGTGTTCCGTTTATTTTGATGCACTGGGACCAGGTGGAGAGGTAACTGGCACACCATGGCAGGGGGCCTGTGGAGAAACCAAGTTGGCAGAGGGAATCAAGAGGATAGCTAACCGTGTCAAAGGCCTTGGAAAGGTCTATGAACACAGCTCTAGCAATGTTACCGGAGTCTAGGGAGGAGTGTAGGAAGTTGGTGAATTCTAGGAGGGCTGTGGTAGTGTTATGGCCTGAATGGAAGCCATGCTGCTCTGGGCATAGTATGTCATACTTGCCTAGGTATTCAGTCAGCTGAGTGGCAACCACTTTTTCTGAAGCTTTGGGTGGGGATGGAGATGGGTCGATAGTTGCTGGGCGAGTTTGTCACCAGTTTTATGAATGGGAGTAACGACGGCTGTCTTCCAGGCACTGGGAATTGCCCAAGACAGAGGGATTTGTTGAGTAGGTCCGTTGGAGGGACTAGGACCTCATCGAGGACTAGTCAAAGGAGTCTAGCGTCTAGGGGGTCATTGTTAGTGTTATTGCTGTTTAGTGCTTTTTGCAGGTATGGACGGGCTTCATGGATGGATATTTTGCACAGGAGTAAACGAGGGCACTGCAGGGTTGGGGGTTGGGATTTGAGCACAGGGTCAAAGAAACAACTGGGGAGAACAGTGCTGAGATCCGTGAAGGTGGTGTTTAGACAGTTTGCTATGGAAAGTGGGTCAGTGGAAATGGTGCCGTCTATGGAGAGCTGGGAGGGAGGTGGGGAGCGTGATTTCCCATTAAGTTGTTTGTTATTACTCCAGAAGGTCTGTGCAGATCCCCTTGTGGTGGTGAGAGTCAATTGATAGTGGTCTGCTTTGGCCTTGCGGATGGCTTGAGTGCATCTATTGCGTGCAGCATTATAGGATTGTTTGTCAGCCAACCTGCCAGACTCTGTAGCTTTGTGCCAGAGATTGTCCCTTTCTCTCAGGTTTTGCAGTAGGGAGGGGGTGATTCATGGTGCATTTTATATTTTGGTGCGGTGTTTGGTGAGTGGAGCATAGAGGTCATAGGCCTTGGTGTAGGCCTGCATGAACAGATAGATCGCAATGTCAATGCTGGGGGCTATATTAAAGGGGGACCAATCCATTTGGGTGAGTAGTTATTTAAGTTTTTTTGACCCCCTGAGCGGAGATGCCTTTGGAAAGTGGTTTGGGCTATTGGTTTGGGTGTGGAGGAGGTCAATAGGAATAGCATGGGTGAGTGATTGCTTAGGGAGTTGGGAAGTACTTTTATATCCTGAATTTTGTGGGGGCAGTTAGAGACAATGATATCCAGGAGGGTGCAGGAACCAGTAGAAGGATGAAGTCTAGTAGGCTGGGTAACTAATTGGATCATGTCATAAGCAGAGAAGGACTCCTTCATTGGGCTGAGTGACCAATCCTGTTGACATTTAGGTCCCCTACTAGTGTCTGTTCAGCACTGTGCGGGAGGGTGGAGAGGTAATCAGTGAGGGATGTAATGGCTGGCTTTTTGGTTCTTGGGGGTATGTAGGAGACTGTGAGGTATAGTGGACCCCTGGAGGGTCTGGGGTGATTTAGGGTGAGGGCTTATGCTCCGTCTTTGAGTTTGGGGGTGGGAGCATGTGGCCAATAATGTTATCGCTGATGAAGATCGTACAGCTGCCCCCATTTCCCACCCTGTCCTCCGGTATAGTGTGTAACGGGGAGTGAGACAAAGGCATCAGCAGTAGATTTGAGAGCCAGGTCTCAACTAGTGCAATGATGTCTGGTTGGTGTAGAGTGGCCCAGCATTGGAGCACTGCAGATTGTCTTGGCAGGCTGCATATTTTCAAAGAGGCAATGCAGAGTCCAGAGGACCTGGTAGCTGGACTGGTGGGGGCAGGACCTGGATTAGGGTGGATTTTACCAGACAGGAGTAGTAGAAAGACCAAGGCTCTGACCATAGGGTGGCAGTTGGTTAACTTTTTGGTAGTATAGTGAGGGAAGGGGGAGGATGTAGTGGAGCAGGGGATGGGCAGGGTTTGGAGGGTTGGGAAGACACAGAGGGGGTGGAGCCGGGGGGGCAGGGTGGACGGAGGGCAGCTAGGAGGTGGATGCAGGGGTCCAAGGTGCAAATGGGAAAGTGGACACTTAGGGGAACGATCATGTAAAATGTCACATGACCTGGCTGCAGCAATAAATGCAAAGCCAAGCTTGGGTGGGAGGGTGGCTGAAGCAGTTGGCACACAGCGCCGACGATGTAACACCCCTCCACAATAAGCTTGAAGGAGAGAGGCTTTACCTCTTACAGCTCGCTGGAGTCCCCTGATGCCAGCTCGGCAGTGTTCTGAGTTTGTGGTGGTGGAGACTGAAACAGAGGTTCATGAAGTTGGAGGTAAGGAATGCTGAGCACACGGGGAGCTGCAGAGGGAACTGGTTTTCTGTGGATAGTTATCCTTTGTTCTTCTAATCCCAAACTCTGAAGAGCAGCTGCTGCTTGTGTTTTTGAGCAGTGCAGCTTGTGGTGTTGGAGACTGGATCGTGAAGCTGGAGGTAAGGAACAGAGCTGCTGTGTAAACCAATCAAAGGAAAATTTTAAAAGGACAAAAGGGGTCAGGTAGTATTTATAAATGTGTGTAGAAAATCAATTATAGGAAGGTGTCAGACTGGAATTACAAATGAAACATTGTGACAGACTTGTTTATTTCTTACCAGGGCAGGGTCAGTAACACCTACAAATTGTTTTTGTTTTTTTACCCTCTTCTTTTTACATTCTCTAACCTGAGTGTTCTAGCTTCAGTTGGTAACACCCTCAATAGACTCTGCCTGGAGAATGTAATTAATTTGTCTTGGGCATTTAACCCCCATACACTGTAGCTTCTCCTGTTTAACACTACTTTTATTGACCCGCTCCATTCCTTTGTTGTTCCTACACTCGGCCTTATTGAGCTGAATTAATCCTGCCCTGACTCTGTAATCTCCCTCCCTTGTTTACTGTACCTTATAGAATATGTTATCAGAAGAGGACTGGCAGGCCCTTCCAGTCTACCCTGTGTTTTACTGCCTAGTCTGACACCTCAGACCCTTGTTCACCACCATCCATCCCTCCCTCCGTTTTCTCTGCGAATTATGCCACTGTACCTATCCCACACATGCTTGAAGTTCCCCACTGTTTTCTCCCACCACATCTGCTTGCAGGCTGTTCCAGGTGTCCACCACACCTTCTGTGAAGAAGTGCTTCCTCACATCACTCTTAAACCCTCCCCAGCTTCAATCCGCCCCATTCTGGTACTTTTCTCCCCTGAAAGAGACTCCCATCGCATATTCTTCACCCTGTGAAGTGCATATCTCAATCACGTCCCCTCGCACTCTCCTCTCTGCCAGGGAGTACATGTTGAGATCCTGCAATCTCTCTCCTCATACGGCTTTTTATGCAACCTCGCCTCAATTCTGGTAGCCTTCCTCTCAACTTCTTCCACCTTGTCTGTGTCCTTTGTAGGTGCAACCTCCAGATCTGGAGACAGGTACAGTACTCTAGGCTGGGTCTCACTAGTGAGCGATACGGTGGCAACACCACCTCCCTTGTCCTGCTAGAAACCACCCCATGCTCCCTAGCATCCCACTAGCCTTGCCATCTACCCTGTCACCCTGCCCTGCCACCTTGGGATCATCAGATATGAGTACGCTGAGGTCTCTTTCTTGTGTGATGACTGTCAGTACCTCCCCCATCTTATACACAGCTCCTGGGTTTCCCTGCCCCCGGTGCCTGACTTTGCACATTCTGGCATTGAAACCTTGCTGTCACTCCATAGATTGTTCTTTAGGTTACCCAAATCCCTTTATATTCTCTCACCCCTTCCTGAGTGTCCAGCGTGTTGCAGAATTTTGTCTCTTCACAAAAGACATACCTTCCTCAATTCCTCAGCAATGTCACTTATGAAGACATTGAAGAGGATCTGTCCAACACCCATCCTTGTAGTACCTCGCTAGTTGGTCTTCCATCCCTGAGTGTCTGCCATTTACACGCCACCTCTGCCTCCTAGCCTTCAACCAATTTAATACTTGGCTACCACTTTCTCCTCAATCCCCAGGCTGCTTAGATTCTTTACTAGCCTCCCATGCTGCACTGTGTTGAAGGCCTTACTGAAGTCCGGTAGGCCACATCCATTGCCCTCCCTGATCCACCTCCTAGTCACCCAATCAAAAATATATTTATTTATTTGCACATCAGTTTACAACCTTTGAGCCAGAGGCTCATTTCCAAGTACCTCATCACATAGAGGACAAATACAATACAAGCATTCTCGGTTCCAGGATATTGGTTACATAGTTTGCAGGTACATGTGATAAAGCACATGACAAATACATATACAAGCATTATAGGTTCCAGGATATTGGTTACACAGATAGCAAGCACATGTGATGAAGACAATTATACAGAGAAACCAGTTTGGTTACAGTGGCGCATATTAGTACGCCAGTATGAGCAGTCAACAGAGAGTAGCAGTTTAATCAGAGTGGTACATACTTGCACAGAGAAAGGGCAAGCAACAGGAATAATGGTGGTACAAACAGAAAAGGGGTAGGATTTAAAGAGGTGCAGTAAGGATGCTGCCCAGTGGGCATTGTCAGGGCACAGAGTGTTGCACCTCAAGTTATAGACAGGTGCAACTACGCGTGTTGAATAGTTCACTTCTGAGTACAGTTTTGAATTTGGAAATTGTGAGGGCATCCAAGATGAGGAGAGGGAGCGAGTTGTACCAGGAAGGGGCTCTATGGCGGAATGACCTCTTTCCATGGGAGGTCCTAGATCTTGGTATCAGAAAAGTGGCCTTGCAGGAGGTCCGTGTACTAACCAAGGGTTGGGCTAGGTGGAGGGAGGCTGTCAGCCTGGGCGGGGATAGCCCTAGAGGAGTTTTTTTTGCTATTAAGCATGTTTGGTATTGCAGTCGTTCGTCTAGGTTCAGCAATGTTGCCAGTCCATAGAGCTGGCATGAATGTGTGAGCCTAGGGGCCCCAGTGATTAACCTGCATGCCTTGTTTAGGATGAGGCGGATTTTGTTGAGGGCTGTTGTGTCAGCAGCACCATAGACCGGTAGTCCATAATCAACCAGAGGATAATATGGAGGATATCACCGCCATAAGCCAGAGGGCAGCAGGAGGCAGTTTATAGTGGTATAAGATACATAGCAGCACATTAGTGGCTAGCAAGAGCATCAATGTGGGTGTGGTAGGTGAGGGCTGAGTCAAAGGAGACCCCAAGGTACTTGTAGGAGTGGAATTGCTCTAGTGGTTGTTTGGAGCAGGGGAGGATATGGAGAGGGAAGTTGCTGGCTTTGTTTTGGGGGTGGACAAAGAGCATTGCTTTTGTTTTTTTTGAGATTTATGACCAGTCTGTGCTCCTTAAACCAGATTTCGGCATCATTATAGGAAAGTTGCATGGAGTCCTGGAGGGAGGTAGGGTTACAGTGGGTGGCAAAGATGACAGTGTCATCTGCATACAGCAAATTTTCCCAGTGCATGCACTGGGCAGGTGATGGGTAGGCGAGAAGAGTAGGGGTCCCAGGAGGGAGCCCTGAGGAAACCCTGAGTGGATGGGACAAGTTTTTGAAAGTGTCCCATTAATTTTGACACATTGGGAGCGGGCAGATAGATAGCTGGTGCACCAGGCAAGTGGCCCAGTAGCGAAGCCAGTGTGGCAGAGGGTATCCAGCAGGAGGGGGTGGAAGACAGTGTCGAAAGCCTTAGAAAGGTCGATGAACACTGCCCCGGCTAGGGAGCCAGAGTCCAGGGAGGAGTGTAGGAATGTTGAAAATTCAACTAGTGCCGTGCCAGTACTGTGTCCTGCACGGAAACCATGCTGTTCAGGGCAGAGGATGTTGTGTTTGGTCAGGTACTCAGTGATTTGCATGGCAACCAATTTTTCAAGGGCTTTGGAGAGGGACAGGAGTATGGAGATAGGCCGGTAGTTCCCGGCTGAGGACCTGTCACCCTTGTGAATGGGAGTAACAATGGCAGTTTTCCGTGCAGTGAGGAATTGCCCCGGCAGAGAGATTTGTTGAGAAGGTTGTTGAGTGGGGCAAGGACCTGATCCAGTACCAACCCGGAGAATGCTGGGTCCCACAGAGTTATCGCTTGAGACTATTGCTTTTGTGCATGGATCAGGTGGGGTCTAGCTTCCTGGGCAGTTACCCCACATAGGTAGAAGCTAGGGTGTTGGAGGGCTGGGGCCAGTAGGGAGGGTGGTGGGTCAAATAAATTACTGGGAGGATAGAGCTGAGGTCCGTAAAGGATGTGTTGAGGTAGTTTGCAATGTTTGTAGGGTCCGTAATGGAAGTGCCTAGCGGTGATCTGGGATGGGGAGGAGCATCGCCCCGTTCAATTGTTTGACATTATCCCAAAAGTTCAGGCACCCGCCAGGAGGAGGTGAGGGTGGCCTGATAGTGGTTGACCTTGGCTTTCCTTATGGCCCAAGTGCACTTATTCTGCGCAGCGTTGTAGGCCTGTCTATCAGCTGGCTGGCCTGTTTCAGTTGCAAGGTGCCATAGGTTATCCCTAAGCCTGAGCAACTGTAATAGGAGTAATCCAGGGCATGTTATGTGTAACCCTAGATGGCGCTATCCCAGGGGCTACTACCCCTGCCTGATTTGCCACTAACTGGTTGAGGGCCTGGATCCAATGGTGCCTCCACCCAGAGGTCAGGGTTTGCAATAGTTAAACTAACTTGGTCACAGCCCTCTGGGACACTGCAACCCCCTTTCTTCCACTAGTGGCCCACAAATATATCAAATTACCTTCACAGTATACACTTACCCCAGGTCTGGTTCCGGCACTGGGACCTCCTGTGAAATGAGATACAGTGCAACAATCACAGTACAGTACTTTAACATAGACAAATACCTCAGGCAGTATAACTTTGCTGAAACAAGCAGCTCTGATTTATTTAGGGGATATAACAAGGACAGGGAAATCAGGTTAATTAGCTTATCACTCTAATAATCTACCTATGGCTCTGTGCAGGCCTATCCCTATCAGTTACTGTCCCTGGGTACCCAAGCCCTAGTGGCTAGTCCAAACCGTGGCAGCTGGTAGGGGCCCTTTCACACAGAGAAAGGAGAATTAAACAGTCAGCAGTACAGTAATTCCATTTGGATTTAATGTGGCAATTCAACAGGGAGCGACCCTGAATTAGTACTCACGACCTCCAAATAAGATAGGTTTCTACTCTTCAGAGATCCTTTGATTCTTTTCACAGGACAGATTCAGTCCTAACAAGCTGTTACACAAGCTGCAGACCGGAACTCTGGGCCTTACACCGTTTTTGACTAAAACTACACTGAAAAGCACAGGGCTCCTTCCTTCCTCACGCCAAAGCTCAACTCAAACTCAACCGACAAAACCGGGCACTTCCTTTGAGTTCCTCCCAGTTCTTGACTGGATTGGCTGTCACTCACAATAGACTGCTGCTGTTGGTCCAAAAGGTGCTGAAGTCTAAACTACATCTCCCAGAGTCACTGCTCATACAATCCTCTTGTGGCTGGCTCAGATTATGAGTCCAAGTTCTGATTCGTCCAAGGCACCATTTTAGAGCTAGCTTACCCCACACTGATTGGTCCAGTTCAGCAGTTCAAAACTAGAATGGGGAACTAGCAGACACAGTTCTGACTGCAAAGAAAGCAGGTTAGACAAACTGTAATTTCATTATTACTCTAAATAATTTCTGGCAAACAGTTACATCTTTCAGATAGGTTCCCTTTGCACTCCTAGTGACTGCAAAAATGAAGTGAATTGGCAGCAGCTCGAGTGGTACTCAGAGAAGCACACAGTCCCCCCATACAAACTAATTATGTCTGCAAGCAGACAGCTCTTAAAGAGACAGTACCAGAGGCTCTAAAAACACTCACTGATAAATGGCTTAAATGCCAAACACCATTCAGGCTTGGAGCATTCAAGCAAGCTCCTGGAAGTCTTTTGGGAACCCCCATTTGCAGGGGGGTTACATATGCTTTTTGGTTTGGGCAGCTGTGAGGGGTGCGAAGAGGTCACAGGCTTTGTTAAAGGTTTGGAAAAGAAGGCAAGGGCAGTGTCAATATCAGGAGCATGGTGAATGGGAGACCAGTTTGTTTGGGCAAGAAATTGCCTGAGGTTTTTCAGCCCACCTGGTCTGAGACGCCGGCAGCGCATGTGCTGGGCTGTGGGTCGTGGTGAGGTGGTCACCCAGTGGAATAGGATAAGGGGATGGTCACTGAGTGAGTCAGGAGGACTTGGATGTCCAGAATTTTTGAGGCGGTTGGTGATGATAACATCTAGGAGGGTGCTGGTACCTTTCTTAGGGTTTGCTCTTGTGGGTTGGGAGATTAGTTGAGTCAGATCAATGGCAGCAAAGGGTCCCGGGTGGTGGTGGAAGTGGGGCTGAGCCAGTTCACGTTAAGGTCCCCACAAGGACTTGTTCAGCCCTGTGAGAGAAGGTGGCAAGATAATCAGTTAAAGATAATAGTGCGGGTTTTGGTTCTTTGGTGGAATGTAGGCAGAGGTGAGATAAAGGGGTCTGGAGTAAGTTTAATGGTAAGAGCCTGTGCCCCACTAGCAAGGGCCGGGGCAGGGAGTGCTTGACCAGTGAGAGAATCCCTGATATAGATTGCACAGCCACCCACGCGTTTGCCTACACGATCCTCTCGGTATAGGGTATAGCCAGGGAGGGCAACAAAGGAGTCAGGGTGGATTTTGATAGCCAGGTTTCTACTAGCGCAATGATGTCTGATTTGTGCAGCATGACCCAGCATTGGAGGGTGTCAAATTTTTTCAAGATGCTGCATATATTCAGGGAGGTAACACTCAGACCGGGGGACCCACCTGGTGGGCTGGTCTGGGTGGGGCCTGGGTTAGAATGTATATTGCCTATTAAGAGTAGAAGGAGGACCACAGCTCTGGCCAGGGTGTGGTGATATGTGTGTTTCCTATGGGTGTGAGGGGATGGGGGGGACCTTTGGGGAACAGGGGATGGGTAGAGATTGGCAGGTTGGGAGGGCGAGAACGATGAGCTGCCAAGGGGGGCCTGGGAAGGTGGTGGGGTGGTACACGGGGAATGGGTGTTGTAGGCCAGTGTATATGGTAAGTGTGGGGTGAGTGTGAGCTATGTCTGGTAGAATTGCTGGTGCTGGTACCAGTGATCCAGTGAAGATGGCTGGCTGGTGGGATGAGGGTACTAGAAAGTAAATGAGGGGGAGGCATTTTAGGAGGAGGTGGATTAACATGGCTCTTATGGTGGTAGTCGGGTAGAAAGGTAGAAGTATTTAGGTTGACTTCTAAAAAAAATGTGGTTACCACTTTGGATTAGTGGTAGTGACACAGACTCTGGTGGATAGGGTACAAGGTTCAAGTCTCTACCAGGGCAGCTAGTGAAGTGCCTGGGTGAGGGCAGTGATCCACGTTCTGGGGATCTGATGCAGGCTGGGTTTGGGTCAGAAACAGGGTGAGAAATAGTGACTCCTAGTGGTCACTGGGTGTGGGTTCAGCAGAGCAATATTGAGTCAGGATGTGGGCTGTTTGGGGCTGGTTGCTGAGGGTGTGGGCGGCAGAGGTAGGTGTGAGTTGGAGGTGAAGTGGTTCAGGAGGTTAGAGGGGTTCCAGGAAGTAAAGGGAGGAGGACAGGTAGTGGAGCCAAAGTGGGAGAGTATGGTCCCTCTAGTAGCTGGCAGGTATAACCTGCTAATGGAAAAGTGGGGACTTAGTAAAAAATAATTGACAGGAAGTGATGTCAGCAGACCCCCCTATATAGGTAGTGAAGAGCCAGGGTGGGTGGGGCAGTTGATGCGCACAGCGTGTTGATGGGCTAACCCCCCTCACAAGGGTGCTCCTTCAGAGGTAGTTCAATTACCTTGCTCTGCACCCACGAAGGTCCTGCTTCTGGAGGGAGCTGTCTGTGTGTGGGCTGTGTAGCTTGGTAGTTCTGCGTGGCTGAGGTACTTGCTGGGGCCTATATCAGGAGGAGAAGACAAAGGAACTTATTAAAATGCAGCGGTAGACTGGGAATAGCTAAACTGTGCATGCACAGGCAGTTTCCTGACTCTAGGCAGCATCTGATATACAGGGGAGAGATGGTGATCACCAACAACGATAGATGTGGCAAGTAGCTAATCTGAACAGAAAATAGCTGCACACTATGATTTAAATAATACTTTGGTGCTCCATTAGCAAGTAAATGATATTTGTTTGGCATGACCTCCCCCATGTGAAACCAAGCTGCTGCTGGTGGTCCTGCAGCCTGTATGCCCCCAGGTACCACATCAGCCTCTCCTTCAGCAGGGTCTGAATTAATTTCCCCACCACTGATGTGAGATTGACTGGCTGTAGTTACTAGCCTCCTTCTTCCTGCCGCTCTTCTGTAGAGGAACCAAATCAGCTCTCCTCCAGTCCTCTGGAACTGCCTCCAACTTCAGTGGGGGTGCTTGTACCATGTTCAGTTCTTTTAGATCCCTTGGTGAATCCTGTCTAGTCCTGTCTCCTTGTTCTCCATTAGGGCTTCCAGTCTGTTCTCAGCTCCTTCCTCGAATTGTCCACTCCCTCCATTGCCTGCTGATGCATGTTGGTCCATCCCCCCTACTGTGAAGAGCACTCCCACCCTCCTGATTCTCACTATCCCACCCCTTTGCTTTACTCTTTTCACTCATGTATCTGAGGAAAGGCTTATCCCCTTTTTGACCTCCTTGGCAATCCTCTCCTATGTTTGTGCCTTGGCTGCCCTCACCCTCCTTCCTGCTACTCTATTTTTCCAGACGTATCTTCCTGTCCACATCCATCTGGGTATCCTTGTACTTCCTAAATGCTGTTTTTATTCTCTTTCATTACCTTAGCCACCCCCTCTGAGAACCAAGCAGCCTCATCCTCCTCCTTCCCTTGCTTACTTCCTTCAAACATCATGCTGTTGCCTTAGCTATTCCCTCTTCAGTATTTCTTCCACTGGGACTCCACTCACCCCCTGGCAACCACCCCTAAAGTATTTACTGAGACAAGGCAAGGCAAAGTTTATTTCTAAGGTCCCCAATCCAGGAGGCTCTGTGCACCGTACATAAAACAAACAATACACAGGGTATTGGATAAAATGTCATAAATAAAATCAATACTAAAACGGCAGCATCATAAACATCAGACTTTCTTCAGAAGGCTGGGGAAAAAGATGGGTTGTTAGGCCCCTCTTGAATCCCTCTGTCGATGGGGCCTCCCTGATATCAGTTGGCAGTGAGTTCCATAGGACCAGGCCGGCAACACTGAAAGCTCAGCCAATAGAAGCTGTTAACCCGATTCTAAGAGCTTCAAGGAGGCCCTGGTCAAGGACGGAGGAAGTGAACTGAGGTGGAAGGAGTCAGAAGATCATCCAGGTAGCCTGGGCTGGGCCAGTAAGACCTTATAGGTGAGTAAACTTACCTTGATGAAACCCTCCACCTGACTGACAGCCAGTGCAGAGACTGCAACACCAGGTTTACATGCCTAGACCTAGGAAGGCCAATCATCCACCTGGTAGCTGCAGTTGCACCAACTACACCAGAAGGTACCTGCAGAGACCCTGGTCCCCAAAGTAGACAGTGTCAAGGGTGATCTAATGCGTAGATTTATGCTTTGTAAAGGACAGATGTTGAACTGTTAGCCAGAAATTACCCCCCAAACGTCTTTGTATTGTCTTTGTATGTTTTCTTTTTGTGTTTAAGCATAGACTGGCCACCTATGCAAATATTTGTTATGTGTGTTATTGTCTTTTGTGTATTTCTGGCTGACTAGTACAATATTTTTCAAGTTACAAAGCAAGGCTGTAAGTTCAATTGGTATGGCCCTTTAAGAGCCATAATGAAATAGGATATTTCAAAACTCCTTTCTCTGCATAAAACAGGAGTTTTATGCCAAGATTTCATTATTTTCCTTCAATAAAAGCTTGTCCCTTGTATTTAGACACCCAGGAATTTGTGTTGAATAAAGCACTCCTTACGATGATCCGTTCACGGCTGCGCAGCGTCGCATCTTCATGCAGCTCGCAAACGCCGCTAGCGCTTAAAAACCATTCTAACCTTTGGAACTCACTATAGCAACAGTTCCACTGTTCCTTGTTAAAAAGAATGTGTTATTTATTTATGTAGGTAAGCTTTAGGCAGTTTTAACCCTTGTTTTCAGTGTGGGCAGTTGAGAGCTGAAACTGCCAATATGGAACATTGCTTTCTGGACCTCTTCTCAGTATTAGCAATTAGGGAACTGTTTTCTTTTTACAAACCTTCCCTCCCTTGTACTTTATAAATATTTCCTGTAGTGTTCTTTCTCTCTCAAGGAAATTAGGCTATAATACTTTATAGCAGTGATAAAAGAAAGCCAGGAAGTTGTTGTAAATACCTGATAGAAAATGTAACAGCTAGTGAAGGGCTGTAGTCTGTTCTCTCTCTCTCTCTCTATCTAGGAGCCGGCCGGCCATACTACTAGTGCTCTTATACTTAGGAGGGTGGGACTTTCTGTGCAAACCTAATATAAAACTTCTAAATAAAATACTAATGCTACCATTATATATATTTGCATTTATAATATGTTTTAATGCATTGCCTAATGTTTAAAATGTATAAATAATTATTTTATCCAAGAAATGATCAAATTACGGTTGATTGATGGATCTTTCAGCCAATGAATGACTAGCATAAGGTATATATAGCCAGCAGTTCAAGTTGAACATCAGTAGCAGTCAGGATGGCGATGTGAATGCTTCTGAACTAGTGCTCTAGTTAAAGACATAAAGACTGCTATTCATGGTTCGTGCCTTTATGCCTGTTATATTTTGCTATTTACTTTGTCGAAATAAGTTCGCCTTATTTTATTTTTAAACTTTGGCTGGAAATTCTACAAATAAAACTCTTAAAGTTGCTGAAGATTACAGCCTTCATTGAAGTTCTTCTGTGTACCAGCTATTGCCCTCCACAGACAGCATTAAATTAGCTGAGTCTGGATGTTAAAAAGGCATGCACCAGCAAGGGCAGGTCCTTGGGTGGAGCTAGGGGTTTGAGCCTGGCAATGTTCCTTAAGTGGAAAAAAACATTTTTGAGGACAGCCAACTCCAGAGCTTCAAGTGTCAGTCTGTCACAAGGATCATGCCAAGATCTCACACCCCAGAGGAGGCCATAAACAGTGTGGGTCCCAGGGCTAAATCAGTAACCTCATTAGAGGCACTCCCATCATGCTCTTATCCTGGCCCAATTACTAGTACCTCTGTCTGGTCCAGGTTAAGTCACATCCCACTGGAGAACATCCAGTCATTGATCTCAACCAGGCAGATATTAAGCACTTCCACGGTGTCCAATGTTCCTGGTGCAGAGGACAGATACAGTTGAGATAATCTGCATAATAGTAACATCTCACACTGTGCCACCTAATGAGCCCAAACAGGGGCAGTATACATACTACAAATAACATCAGTGACAAGATTGACCCCCTGAGGTACTCCACATGGCAGGAGCTTGGGGGGAGGAGGAGACATTCCCCATTGCCACCTGTTGCTTCCTGCCAGAGACAAAGGATTCAAACCAGCTGATGATAGTCCTGGCAAGTCCACATTACTCTTTAAGGCAATCAAGAAGCACAATGTGATCTACGGTGTCAAAGGCTGAGGAGAGATCGAGGAGCACAAAAATTGACTTGTCTCCTCTATCTCGTGACCTGAGGAGGTCATTATGCACTCTAACACCAATTCAGTGCTGTGCTTAGCTCTGAAACCTGATTAGAGCAGCGTATAGATGTCAAAGGACACGAGGTGCTCCTCAAGCTGCTGTGCCTAGCTCGAAACCCTGATTAGAGCAGCGTATAGTTAGATGTCAAAGGACACGAGGTGCTCCTCAAGCTGCTGTTCCTAGCTTGAACCCTGATTAGAGCAGAGTATAGATGTCAAAGGATACAAGGTGCTCCTCAAGCTGCTGTGCCTAGCTCTGAAACCTGATTAGAGCAGTGTATAGATAGAGGTCAAGGACATGAGGTGCTCCTCAAGCTGCTGTGCCTAGCTCTGAAACCTGATTAGAGCAGTGTATAGATGTCAAAGGACACGAGGTGCTCCTCAAGCTGCTGTGCCTAGCTCTGAACCCTGATTAGAGCAGTGTATAGATAGATGTCAAAGGACACGAGGTGCTCCTCAAGCTGCTGTGCCTAGCTCTGAACCCTGATTAGAGCAGTGTATAGATGTCAAAGGACATGATGTGCTCCTCAAGCTGCTGTGCCTAGCTCTGAACCCTGATTAGAGCAGCGTATAGACAGAGGTCAAAGGATACGAGATGCTCCTCAAGCTTCTGTGCCTAGCTCTGAACCCTGATTAGAGCAGCGTATAGACAGAGGTCAAAGGATATGAGGTGCTCCTCAAGCTGCTGTGCCTAGCTCTGAACCCTGACTAGAGCAGTGTATAGATGTCAAAGGACACAAGGCACTCCTCAAGCTGCTATGCCTAGCTCTGAAACCTGATTAGAGCAGTGTATAGATGTCAAAGGATACGAGGTGCCCCTTAAGCTGCTGTGCCCAGCTCTGAAACCTGATTAGAGCAGTGTATAGATAGATGTCAAAGGACACGAGGTGCCCCTCAAGCTGCGGCGCCTAGCTCTGATCCCTGATTAGAGCAGCGTATAGATGTCAAAGGACACGAGGTGCCCCTCAAGCTGCTGTGCCTAGCTCTGAAACCTGATTAGAGCAGTGTATAGATAGATGTGAAAGGATACGAGATGCTCCTCAAGCTTCTGTGCCTAGCTCTGAACCCTGATTAGAGCAGCGTATAGACAGAGGTCAAAGGATACGAGGTGCTCCTCAAGCTGCTGTGCCTAGCTCTGAACCCTGACTAGAGCAGTGTATAGATGTCAAAGGACACGAGGTGCTCCTCAAGCTGCTGTGCCTAGCTCTGAACCCTGATTAGAGCAGTGTATAGATAGATGTCAAAGGACACGAGGTGCCCCTCAAGCTGCTGTGCCTAGCTCTGAAACCTGATTAGAGCAGTGTAGATAGATGTCAAAGGACACAAGGTGCTCCTCAAGCTGCTGTGCCTAGCTCTGATCCCTGATTAGAGCAGCATATAGATGTCAAAGGACACAAGGTGCCCCTCAAGCTGCTGTGCCTAGCTTGAAACCCTGATTAGAGCAGCGCATAGATAGAAGTCAAATGACACAAGGTGCTCCTCAAGCTGCTGTGCCTAGCTCTGAAACCTGATTAGAGCAATGTCTAGATGTCAAAGGACATGAGGTGCACCTCAAGCTGCTGTGCCTAGCTCTGAAACCTGATTAGAGCAGTGTATAGATAGATACATGTGAAAGGATACGAGATGCTCCTCAAGCTTCTGTGCCTAGCTCTGAGCCCTGATTAGAGCAGCGTATAGCTAGATATCAAAGGACACGAGGTGCTCCTCAAGCTGCTGTGCCTAGCTCTGAAACTTGATTAGAGCAGTGTATAGATGTCAAAGGACACGAGGTGCTCCTCAAGCTGCTGTGTCTAGCTCTGAACCCTGATTACAGCAGTGTATAGATAGATGCCAAAGGATACGAGGTGCTCCTCAAGCTGCAGTGTCTAGCTCTGAACCCTGATTAGAGCAGTGTATAGATGTCAAAGGAAACGAGGTGCTTCTCAAGCTGCTGTGTCTAGCTCTGAATCCTGATTAAAGCAGTGTATAGATAGATGTCAAAGGACACGAGGTGCTCCTCAAGCTGCTGTGTCTAGCTCTGAACCCTGATTAGAGCAGCGTATAGATGTCAAAGGACACGAGGTGCTCCTCAAGCTGCTGTGTCTAGCTCTAAACCCTGATTAGAGCAGTGTATAGATAGATGCCAAAGGATACGAGGTGCTCCTCAAGCTGCTGTGCCTAGCTCTGAACCCTGATTAGGGCAGTGTATAGATAGATGTCAAAGGACACGAGGTGCTCCTCAAGCTTCTGTGCCTAGCTCTGAACCCTGATTAGAGCAGCGTATAGATGTCAAAGGACACGAGATGCCCCTCAAGCTGCTGTGCCTAGCTCTGAACCCTGAATAGAGCAGTGTATAGATGTCAAAGGACACGAGGTGCCCCTCAAGCTGCTGTGCCTAGCTCTGAAACCTGATTAGAGCAGTGTATAGATAGATGTGAAAGGATACGAGATGCTCCTCAAGCTTCTGTGCCTAGCTCTGAACGCTGATTAGAGCAGCGTATAGACAGAGGTCAAAGGATACAAGGTGCTCCTCAAGCTGCTGTGCCTAGCTCTGAACCCTGATTAGAGCAGTGTATAGATGTCAAAGGACACGAGGTGCTCCTCAAGCTGCTATGCCTAGCTCTGAAACCTGATTAGAGCAGCGAATAGATGTCAAAGGACACGAGGTGCTCCTCAAGCTGCTGTGCCTAGCTCTGAAACCTGATTAGAGCAGTGTATAGATAGATGTCAAAGGACACAAGGTGCTCCTCAAGCTGCTGTGCCTAGCTCTGAAACCTGATTAGAGCAGCGTATAGATGTCAAAGGACATGAGGTGCCCTCAGCTGCTGTGCCCAGCTCTGAAACCTGATTAGAGCAGTGTATAGATAGATACATGTGAAGGATATGAGATGCTCCTCAAGCTTCTCTGCCTAGCTCTGAGCCCTGATTAGAGCAGCGTATAGCTAGATATCAAAGGACACGAGGTGCTCCTCAAGCTGCTGTGCCTAGCTCTGAAACTTGATTAGAGCAGTGTATAGATGTCAAAGGACACGAGGTGCTTCTCAAGCTGCTCTGCCTAGCTCTGAACCCTGATTACAGCAGTGTATAGATAGATGACAAAGGATACGAGGTGCTCCACAAGCTGCTGTGCCTAGCTCTGAACCCTGATTAGAGCAGTGTATAGATGTCAAAGGACACGAGGTGCCCCTCAAGCTGCTGTGCCTAGCTCTGAAACCTGATTAGACCAGTGTATAGATAGATGTGAAAGGATACGAGATGCTCCTCAAGCTTCTGTGCCTAGCTCTGAACCCTGATTAGAGCAGCGTATAGACAGAGGTCAAAGGATACGAGGTGCTCCTCAAGCTGCTGTGCCTAACTCTCAACCTTGATTAGAGCAGTGTATAGATGTCAAAGGACACAAGGTGCTCTTCAAGCTGCTATGCCTAGCTCTGAAACCTGATTAGAGCAGCGAATAGATGTCAAAGGACACGAGGTGCCCCTCAAGCTGCTGTGCCTAGCTCGAAACCCTGATTAGAGCAACATATAGATGTCAAAAGACATGAGGTCCCCCTCAAGCTGCTGTGCCAAGCTCTGAAACCTGATTAGAGCAGTGTATAGATAGATACATATGAAAGCATGCGAGATGCTCCTCAAGCTTCTATGCCTAGCTCTGAGCCCTGATTAGAACAGCGTATAGCTAGATATCAAAGGACACGAGGTGCTCCTCAAGCTGCTGTGCCTGGCTCTGAACCCTGATTAGAGCAGTGTATAGATAGATGTCAAAGGATACGAGAAGCTCCTCAAGCTGCTGTGCCTAGCTCTGAAACTTGATTAGAGCGGTGTATAGATGTCAAAGGACACGAGGTGCTTCTCAAGCTGCTGTGCCCAGCTCTGAACCCTGATTACAGATGTGTATAGATAGATGCCAAAGGATACGAGGTGCTCCTCAAGCTGCTGTGCTTAGCTCTGAACCCTGATTAGAGCAGTGTATAGATGTCGAAGGACACGAGGTGCTCCTCAAGCTGCTGTGTCTAGCTCTGAACCCTGATTAGAGCGGTGTATAGATAGATGCCAAAGGATACGAGGTGCTCCTTAAGCTGCTGTGCCTAGCTCTGAACCCTGATTAGGGCAGTGTAAAGATGTCAAAGGACACAAGGTGCTCCTCAAGCTGCTGTGCCTAGCTCTGAACCCTGATTAGAGCAGAGTACAGATAGATGTCAAAGGACACGGGGTGCTCCTCAAGCTTCTGTGCCTAGCTCTGAACTCTGATTAGAGCAGCGTATAGATAGATGTCAAAGGACACGAGGTGCTCCTCAAGCTGCTGTGCCTAGCTCAGAACCCTGATGAGAGCAGCGTATAGGCAGATGTCAAAGGACACAAGGTGCTCCTCAAGCTGCTGTGCCTAGCTATGAACCCTGATTAGAGCAGCGTATAGATAGATACATGTGAAAGGATACGAGATGCTAGTCAAGCTTCTGTGCCTAGCTCTGAGCCTTGATTAGAGCAGCGTATAGCTAGATGTCAAAGGACACGAGGTGCTCCTCAAGCTACTGTGCCTAGCTCCGAAACTTGATTTGAGCAGTTTATAGATGTCAAAGGACACGAGGTGCTCCTCAAGCTGCTGTGCCTAGCTCTGAACCCTGATTACAGCAGTGTATAGATAGATGCCAAAGGATACGAGGTGCTCCTCAAGCTGCTGTGCCTAGCTCTGAACCATGATTAGAGCAGTATATAGATGTCAAAGGACACGAGGTGCTCCTCAAGCTGCTGTGTCTAGCTCTAAGCCCTGATTAGAGCAGTGTATAGATAGATGCCAAAGGATACGAGGTGCTTCTCAAGCTGCTGTGCCTAGCTCGGAACCCTGATTAGGGCAGTGTAAAGATGTCAAAGGACACAAGGTGCTCCTCAAGCTGCTGTGCCTAGCTCTGAACCCTGATTAGAGCAGAGTATAGATAGATGTCAAAGGACACGAGGTGCTCCTCAAGCTTCTGTGCCTAGCTCTGAACCCTGATTAGAGCAGCGTATAGATGTCAAAGGATACGAGATGCCCCTCAAACTGCCGTGCCTAGCTCTGAACCCTGATTAGAGCAGTGTATAGATGTCAAAGGACACGAGGTGCCCCTCAAACTTCTGTGCCTTGCTCTGAAATCTGATTAGAGTAGAGTATAGATAGATGTCAAAGGACACGAGGTGCTCCTCAAGCTTCTGTGCCTAGCTCTGAACCCTGATTAGAGCAGCGTATAGATGTCAAAGGACACGAGATGCCCCTCAAACTGCCGTGCCTAGCTCTGAACCCTGATTAGAGCAGTGTATAGATGTCAAAGGACACGAGGTGCCCCTCAAACTGCTGTGCCTAGCTCTGAAACCTGATTAGAGCAGTGTATAGATAGATGTGAAAGGATACAAGATGCTCCTCAAGCTTCTGTGCCTAGCTCTGAACCCTGATTAGAGCAGCGTATACACAGAGGTCAAAGGATACGAGGTGCTGCTCAAGCTGCTGTGCCTAGCTCTCAACCTTGATTAGAGCAGTGTATAGATGTCAAAGGACACAAGGTGCTCTTCAAGCTGCTATGCCTAGCTCTGAAACCTTATTAGAGCAGCGAATAGATGTCAAAAGACGCGAGGTGCCCCTCAAGCTGCTGTGCCTAACTCTGAAACCTGATTATAGCAGTGTATAGATAGATGTCAAAGGACACAAGGTGCTCCTCAAGCTGCTGTGCCTAGCTCTGATCCCTGATTAGAGCAGCGTATAGATGTCAAAGGACAGAAGGTGCCCCTCAAGCTGCTGTGCCTAGCTCGAAACCCTGATTAGAGCAGCGCATAGATAGATGTCAAAGGACACAAGGTGCTCCTCAAGCTGCTGAGCCTAGCTCTGAAACCGGATTAGAGCAACGTATAGATGTCAAAGGACATGAGGTGCCCCTCAAGCTGCTGTGCCTAGCTCTGAAACCTGATTAGAGCAGTGTATAGATAGATACATGTGAAAGGATGCGAGATGCTCCTCAAGCTTCTATGCCTAGCTCTGAGCCCTGATTAGAGCAGCGTATAGCTAGATATCAAAGGACACGAGGTGCTCCTCAAGCTGCTGTGCCTAGCTCTGAACCCTGATTAGAGCAGTGTATAGACAGATGTCAAAGGACATGAGAAGCTCCTCAAGCTGCTGTGCCTAGCTCTAAACCCTGACTAGAGCAGCGTATAGATGTCAAAGGACATGAGGTGCTCCTCAAGCTGCTGTGCCTAGCTCTGAACCCGGATTAGAGCAGTGTATAGATAGAGGTCAAAGGATACAAGGTGCTCCTCAAGCTGCTGTGCCTAGCTCTGAAACTTGATTAGAGCAGTGTATAGGTGTCAAAGGACACGAGGTGCTCCTCAACCTGCAGTGCCTAGCTCTGAACCCTGATTACAGCAGTGTATAGATAGATGCCAAAGGATATGAGGTGCTCCTCAAGCTGCTGTGCTTAGCTCTGAACCCTGATTAGAGCAGTGTATAGATGTCAAAGGACATGAGGTGCTCCTCAAGCTGCTGTGTCTAGCTCTGAACCCTGATTAGAGCAGCGTATAGATGTCAAAGGACACGAGGTGCTCCTCAAGCTGCTGTGTCTAGCTCTAAACCCTGATTAGAGCAGTGTATAGATAGATGCCAAAGGATACGAGGTGCTCCTCAAGCTGCTGCGCCTAGCTCTGAACACCGATTAGGGCAGTGTAAAGATGTCAAAGGACACAAGGTGCTCCTCAAGCTGCTGTGCCAAGCTCTGAACCCTGATTAGAGCAGAGTACAGATAGATGTCAAAGGACACGAGGTGCTCCTCAAGCTTCTGTGCCTAGCTCTGAACCTTGATTAGAGCAGCGTATAGATGTCAAAGGACAGGAGATGCCCCTCAAGCTGCTGTGCCTAGCTCTGAACCCTGATTGGAGCAGTGTATAGATGTCAAAGGACACGAGGTGCCCCTCAAGCTGCTGTGCCTAGCTCTGAAACCTGATTAGAGCAGTGTATAGATAGATGTGAAAGGATATGAGATGCTCCTCAAGCTTCTGGGCCTAGCTCTGAACCCTGATTAGATCAGCGTTTAGACAGAGGTCAAAGGATACGAGGTGCTCCTCAATCTGCTGAGCCTAGCTCTCAACCTTAATTAGAGCAGTGTATAGATGTCAAAGGACACAAGGTGCTCTTCAAGCTGCTATGCCTAGCTCTGAAACCTGATTAGAGCAGCGAATAGATGTCAAAGGACACGAGGTGCCCCTCAAGCTGCTGTGCCTAGCTCTGAAACCTGATTAGAGCAGTGTATAGATAGATGTCAAAGGACACAATTTGCTCCTCAAGCTGCTGTGCCTAGCTCTGATCCCTGATTAGAGCAGCGTATAGATGTCAAAGGACACAAGGTGCCCCTCAAGCTGCTGTGCCTAGCTCGAAATCCTGATTAGAGCAGCGCATAGATAGATCTCAAAGGACACAAGGTGCTCCTCAAGCTGCTGTGCCAAGCTCTGAAACCTGATTAGAGCACCGTATAGATGTCAAAGGACACGAGGTGCCCCTCAAGCTGCTGTGCCTAGCTCTGAACCCTGATTACAGCAGTGTATAGATAGATGCCAAAGGATATGAGGTGCTCCTCAAGCTGCTGTGCTTAGCTCTGAACCCTGATTAGAGCAGTGTATAGATGTCAAAGGACATGAGGTGCTCCTCAAGCTGCTGTGTCTAGCTCTGAACCCTGATTAAAGCATTGTATAGATAGATGTCGAAGGACACGAGGTGCTCCTCAAGCTGCTGTGTCTAGCTCTGAACCCTGATTAGAGCAGTGTATAGATAGATGCCAAAGGATACGAGGTGCTCCTCAAGCTGCTGTGCCTAGCTCTGAAACCTGATTAGGGCAGTGTAAAGATGTCAAAGGACACGAGGTGCTCCTCAAGCTGCTGTGCTAGCTCTGAAACTTGATTAGAGCACTGTATAGATAGATGTCAAAGGACAAGGTGCTCCTCAAGCTGCTGTGCCTAGCTCTGATCCCTGATTAGAGCAGTGTATAGATAGATGTGAAAGGATACAAGATGCTCCTCAAGCTTCTGTGCCTAGCTCTGAACCCTGATTAGAGCAGCGTATAGACAGAGGTCAAAGGATACGAGGTGCTCCTCAAGCTGCTGGGCCTAGCTCTCAACCTTGACTAGAGCAGTGTATAGATGTCAAAGGACACAAGGTGCTCTTCAAGCTGCTATGCCTAGCTCTGAAACCTGATTAGAGCAGCGAATAGATGTCAAAGGACACGAGGTGCCCCTCAAGCTGCTGTGCCTAGCTCTGAAACCTGATTAGAGCAGTGTATAGATAGATGTCAAAGGACACAAGGTGCTCCTCAAGCTGCTGTGCCTAGCTCTGATCCCTGAATAGAGCAGCGTATAGATGTCAAAGGACACAAGGTGCCCCTCAAACTGCTGTGCCTAAGCTGAAACCCTGATTAGAGCAGCGCATAGATAGATGTCAAAGGACACAGATCTCCTCAAGCTTCTATGCCTGGCTCTGAGCCCTGAATAGAGCAGCGTATAGCTAGATTATCAAAGGACACGAGATGCTCCTCAAGCTGCTGTGTCCAGCTCTGAAACAATTAGAGCAGTGTATAGATGTTAAAGGACACAAGGTGCTCCTCAAGCTGCTCTGCCTAGCTCTGAACCCTGATTACAGCAGTGCATAGATAGATGACAAAGGATACGAGGTGCTCCTCAAGCTGCTGTGCCTAGCTCTGAACCCTGTTTAGAGCAGTGCATAGATGTCAAAGGACACGAGGTGCTTCTCAAGCTGCTGTGCCCAGCTCTGAACCCTGATTACAGATGTGTATAGATAGATGCCAAAGGATACGAGGTGCTCCTCAAGCTGCTGTGCTTAGCTCTGAACCCTGATTAGAGCAGTGTATAGATGTCGAAGGACACGAGGTGCTCCTCAAGCTGCTGTGTCTAGCTCTGAACCCTGATTAGAGCGGTGTATAGATAGATGCCAAAGGATACGAGGTGCTCCTTAAGCTGCTGTGCCTAGCTCTGAACCCTGATTAGGGCAGTGTAAAGATGTCAAAGGACACAAGGTGCTCCTCAAGCTGCTGTGCCTAGCTCTGAACCCTGATTAGAGCAGAGTACAGATAGATGTCAAAGGACACGGGGTGCTCCTCAAGCTTCTGTGCCTAGCTCTGAACTCTGATTAGAGCAGCGTATAGATAGATGTCAAAGGACACGAGGTGCTCCTCAAGCTGCTGTGCCTAGCTCTGAACCCTGATGAGAGCAGCGTATAGGCAGATGTCAAAGGACACAAGGTGCTCCTCAAGCTGCTGTGCCTAGCTCTGAACCCTGATTAGAGCAGCGTATAGATAGATACATGTGAAAGGATACGAGATGCTAGTCAAGCTTCTGTGCCTAGCTCTGAGCCTTGATTAGAGCAGCGTATAGCTAGATGTCAAAGGACACGAGGTGCTCCTCAAGCTACTGTGCCTAGCTCCGAAACTTGATTTGAGCAGTTTATAGATGTCAAAGGACACGAGGTGCTCCTCAAGCTGCTGTGCCTAGCTCTGAACCCTGATTACAGCAGTGTATAGATAGATGCCAAAGGATACGAGGTGCTCCTCAAGCTGCTGTGCCTAGCTCTGGACCCTGATTAGAGCAGTATATAGATGTCAAAGGACACGAGGTGCTCCTCAAGCTGCTGTGTCTAGCTCTAAACCCTGATTAGAGCAGTGTATAGATAGATGCCAAAGGATACGAGGTGCTTCTCAAGCTGCTGTGCCTAGCTCGGAACCCTGATTAGGGCAGTGTAAAGATGTCAAAGGACACAAGGTGCTCCTCAAGCTGCTGTGCCTAGCTCTGAACCCTGATTAGAGCAGAGTATAGATAGATGTCAAAGGACACGAGGTGCTCCTCAAGCTTCTGTGCCTAGCTCTGAACCCTGATTAGAGCAGCGTATAGATGTCAAAGGATACGAGATGCCCCTCAAACTGCCGTGCCTAGCTCTGAACCCTGATTAGAGCAGTGTATAGATGTCAAAGGACACGAGGTGCCCCTCAAACTGCTGTGCCTTGCTCTGAAATCTGATTAGGAGTAGAGTATGGTAGATGTCCAAAGGATACGAGGTGCTCCTCAAGCTTCTGTGCCTAGCTCTGAACCTGATTAGAGCAGTATAGATGTCAAAAGGACACGAGATGCCCTCAAACTGCCGTGCCTAGCTCTGAACCCTGATTAGAGCAGTGTATAGATGTCAAAGGACACGAGGTGCCCCTCAAACTGCTGTGCCTGGCTCTGAAACCTGATTAGAGCAGTGTATAGATAGATGTGAAAGGATACAAGATGCTCCTCAAGCTTCTGTGCCTAGCTCTGAACCTGATTAGAGCAAGCGTATACACAGAGGTCAAAAGGATACGAGGGGTGCTGCTCAAGCTGCTGTGCCTAGCTCAACCTGATTAGAGCAGTGTATGGTGTCAAAGGACACAGGTGCTCTTCAAGCTGCTATGCCTAGCTCTGAAACCTTATTAGAGCAGCGAATAGATGTCAAAAACGCGAAAGTGCCCCTCAAGCTTGCTGTGCCTAACTCTGAAACCTGATTATAGCAGTGTATAAGATGATGTCAAGGACACAAGGTGCTCCTCAAGCTGTGTGCCTAGCTCTGATCCCTGATTAGAAACAGCGTATAGATGTCAAGGACAGAGGTGCCCCTCAAGCTGCTGTGCCTAGCTCGAAACCCTGATTAGAACAGCGCATGAATAGATGTCAAAGACACAAGGTGCTCCCTCAAGCTGCTGTGCCTAGCTCTGAAACCTGATTAGAGCAACGTATAGATGTCAAAGGACACGAGGTGCCCCTCAAGCTGCTGTGCCTAGCTCTGAAACCTGATTAGAGCAGTGTATAGATAGATACATGTGAAAGGATGCGAGATGCTCCTCAAGCTTCTATGCCTAGCTCTGAGCCCTGATTAGAGCAGCGTATAGCTAGATATCAAAGGACACGAGGTGCTCCTCAAGCTGCTGTGCCTAGCTCTGAACCCTGATTAGAGCAGTGTATAGACAGATGTCAAAGGACATGAGAAGCTCCTCAAGCTGCTGTGCCTAGCTCTAAACCCTGACTAGAGCAGCGTATAGATGTCAAAGGACATGAGGTGCTCCTCAAGCTGCTGTGCCTAGCTCTGAACCCGGATTAGAGCAGTGTATAGATAGAGGTCAAAGATACGAGGTGCTCCTCAAGCTGCTGTGCCTAGCTCTGAAACTTGATTAGAGCAGTGTATAGGTGTCAAAGGACACGAGGTGCTCCTCAACCTGCAGTGCTAGCTCTGAACCCTGATTACAGCAGTGTATAGATAGATGCCAAAGGATATGAGGTGCTCCTCAAGCTGCTGTGCCTAGCTCTGAACCCTGATTAGAGCAGTGTATAGATGTCAAAGGACATGAGGTGCTCCTCAAGCTGCTGTGTCTAGCTCTGAACCCTGATTAGAGCAGCGTATAGATGTCAAAGGACACGAGGTGCTCCTCAAGCTGCTGTGTCTAGCTCTAAACCCTGATTAGAGCAGTGTATAGATAGATGCCAAAGGATACGAGGTGCTCCTCAAGCTGCTGTGCCTAGCTCTGAACACCGATTAGGGCAGTGTAAAGATGTCAAAGGACACAAGGTGCTCCTCAAGCTGCTGTGCCAAGCTCTGAACCCTGATTAGAGCAGAGTACAGATAGATGTCAAAGGACACGAGGTGCTCCTCAAGCTTCTGTACTCTCAGCTCTGAACCTTGATTAGAGCAGCGTATAGATGTCAAGGACGGGAGATGCCCTCAAGCTGCTGTGCCTAAAAATGAACCCTGATTGGAGCAGTGTATAGATGTCAAGGACACGAGGGTGCCCCTCAGCGGCTGTGCCTAGCTCTGAAACCTGATTAGAGCAGTGTATAGATAGATGTGAAAGGATATGAGATGCTCCTCAAGCTTACTGGGCCTAGCTCTGAACCCTGATTAGATCAGCGTTTAGACAGAGGTCAAAGGATACGAGGTGCTCCTCAATCTACTGAGCCTAGCTCTCAGCCTAATTGAGAGCAGTGTATAGATGTCAAAGGACACAAGGTGCTCTTCAAGCTGCTATGCCTAGCTCTGAAACCTGATTAGAGCAGCAAAGATGTCAAAGGACACGAGGTGCCCTCAAGCTGCTGGCCTAGCTCTGAAACCTGATTAGAGCAGTGTATAGATAGATGTCAAAGGACACAATTTACTCCTCAAGCTGCTGTGCCTAGCTCTGATCCCTGAGAGCAGCGTATAGATGTAAAGGACACAAGGTGCCTCAAGCTGCTGTGCCTAGCTCGAAATCCTGATTAGAGCAGCGCATAGATAGATCTCAAAGGACACAAGGTGCTCCTCAAGCTGCTGTGCCAAGCTCTGAAACCTGATTAGAGCAACGTATAGATGTCAAAGGACACGAGGTGCCCCTCAAGCTGCTGTGCCTAGCTCTGAACCCTGATTACAGCAGTGTATAGATAGATGCCAAAGGATATGAGGTGCTCCTCAAGCTGCTGTGCTTAGCTCTGAACCCTGATTAGAGCAGTGTATAGATGTCAAAGGACATGAGGTGCTCCTCAAGCTGCTGTGTCTAGCTCTGAACCCTGATTAAAGCATTGTATAGATAGATGTCGAAGGACACGAGGTGCTCCTCAAGCTGCTGTGTCTAGCTCTGAACCCTGATTAGAGCAGTGTATAGATAGATGCCAAAGGATACGAGGTGCTCCTCAAGCTGCTGTGCCTAGCTCTGAAACCTGATTAGGGCAGTGTAAAGATGTCAAAGGACACGAGGTGCCCCTCAAGCTGCTGTGCCTAGCTCTGAAACTTGATTAGAGCACTGTATAGATAGATGTCAAAGGACACAAGGTGCTCCTCAAGCTGCTGTGCCTAGCTCTGATCCCTGATTAGAGCAGTGTATAGATAGATGTGAAAGGATACAAGATGCTCCTCAAGCTTCTGTGCCTAGCTCTGAACCCTGATTAGAGCAGCGTATAGACAGAGGTCAAAGGATACGAGGTGCTCCTCAAGCTGCTGGGCCTGCTCTCAACCCTTGACTAGAGCAGTGTATAGATGTCAAAAGGACAGCAAGGTGCTCTTCAAGCTGCTATGCCTAGCTCAGAGCCTGATTAGAGCAGCGAATAGATGTCAAAGGACACGAGGTGCCCCTCAAGCTGCTGTGCCTAGCTCTGAAACCTGATTAGAGCAGTGTATAGATAGATGTCAAAGGACACAAGGTGCTCCTCAAGCTGCTGTGCCTAGCTCTGATCCCTGAATAGAGCAGCGTATAGATGTCAAAGGACACAAGGTGCCCCTCAAACTGCTGTGCCTAGCTCGAAACCCTGATTAGAGCAGCGCATAGATAGATGTCAAAGGACACAAGATGCTCCTCAAGCTTCTATGCCTAGCTCTGAGCCCTGAATAGAGCAGCGTATAGCTAGATATCAAAGGACACGAGGTGCTCCTCAAGCTGCTGTGTCCAGCTCTGAAACTTGATTAGAGCAGTGTATAGATGTTAAAGGACACAAGGTGCTCCTCAAGCTGCTCTGCCTAGCTCTGAACCCTGATTACAGCAGTGCATAGATAGATGACAAAGGATACGAGGTGCTCCTCAAGCTGCTGTGCCTAGCTCTGAACCCTGTTTAGAGCAGTGCATAGATGTCAAAGGACACGAGGTACTTCTCAAGCTGCTGTGTCTAGCTCTGAATCCTGATTAAAGCAGTGTATAGATAGATGTCGAAGGACACGAGGTGCTCCTCAAGCTGCTGTGTCTAGCTCTGAACCCTGATTATAGCAGCGTATAGATGTCAAAGGACACGAGGTGCTCCTCAAGCTGCTGTGTCTAGCTCTAAACCCTGATTAGAGCAGTGTATAGATCGATGCCAAAAGGACACGAGGTGCTCCTCAAGCTGCTGTGCTAGCTCTGAACCCTGATTTAGGGCAGTGTGTAGTTGAGATGTCAAAGGACACGAGGGTGCTCCTCAAGCTCGTGCCTAGCTCTGAACCCTGATTAGAACAGCGTGTAGATGTCCAAAGGACACGAGAGATGCCCTCGAACACTGTGCCTGGCTCTGAACCTGATTAGAAGCAGAGTATAAATGTCAAAGGACACGAAGTGCCCCTCAAGCTGCTGTGCCTAGCTCTGACACCTGATTAGAGCAGTGTATAGATAGGTGTGAAAGGATACGAGATGCTCCTCAAGCTTCTGTGCCTAGCTCTGAACCCTGATTAGAGCACCGTATAGACAGAGGTCAAAGGATACGAGGTGCTCCTCAAGCTGCTGTGCCTAGCTCTGAACCCTGATTAGAGCAGAGTATAGATAGATACATGTGAAAGGATACGAGATGCTCCTCAAGCTTCTCTGCCTAGCTCTGAGCCTTGATTAGAGCAGCGTATAGCTAGATATCAAAGGACACGAGGTGCTCCTCAAGCTACTGTGCCTAGCTCTGAAACTTGATTAGAGCAGTGTATAGATGTCAAAGGACACGAGGTGCTCCTCAAGCTGCTGTGCCTAGCTCTGAACCCTGATTACAGCAGTGTATAGATAGATGCCAAAGAATACGAGGTGCTACTCAAGCTGCTGTGCCTAGCTCTGAACCATGATTAGAGCAGTGTATAGATGTCAAAGGACACGAGGTCCTTCTCAAGCTGCTGTGTCTAGCTCTGAATCCGGATTAAAGCAGTGTATAGATAGATGTCAAAGGACACGTGGTGCTCCTTAAGCTGCTGTGTCTAGCTCTGAACCCTGATTAGAGCAGCGTATAGATGTCAAAGGATACGAGGTGCTCCTCAAGCTGCTGTGTCTAGCTCTAAACCCTGATTAGAGCAGTATATAGATAGATGCCAAAGGATACGGGGTGCTTCTCAAGCTGCTGTGCCTAGCTCTGAACCCTGATTAGGGCAGTGTAAAGATGTCAAAGGACACATGGTGCTCCTCAAGCTGCTGTGCCTAGCTCTGAACCCTGATTAGAGCAGAGTATAGATAGATGTCAAAGGACACGAGGTGCTCCTCAAGCTTCTGTGCCTAGCTCTGAACCCTGATTAGAGCAGCGTATAGATGTCAAAGGACCAGATGCCCCTCAAGCTGCTATGCCTAGCTCTGAACCCTGATTAGAGCAGTGTATAGATGTCAAAGGACACGAGGTGCCCCTCAAGCTGCTGTGCCTAGCTCTGAAACCTGATTAGACCAGTGTATAGATAGATGTGAAAGGATACGAGATGCTCCTCAAGCTTCTGTGCCTAGCTCTGAACCCTGATTAGAGCAGGCGATAGACAGAGGTCAAAGGATACGAGGTGCTCCTCAAGCTGCTGTGCCTAACTCTCAACCTTGATTAGAGCAGTGTATAGATGTCAAAGGACACAAGGTGCTCTTCAAGCTGCTATGCCTAGCTCTGAAACCTGATTAGAGCAGCGAATAGATGTCAAAGGACACAGAGGTGCCCCTCAGCTGCTGTGCCTAGCTCAGAAACCTGATTAGAGCAACATATAGATGTCAAAGACATGGGAATCCCCCTCAAGCTGCTGTGCCAAGCTCTGAAACCTGATTAGAGCAGTGTATGAGATGAATACATATGAAAGCATGCGAGAGGTCTCCTCAAGCTTCTATGCCTAGCTCTGAGCCCTGATTAGAACAGCGTATAGCTAGATATCAAAAGGACATGAGGTGCTCCCTCAAGCTGCTGTGCCTGGCTCTGAACCCTGATTAGAGCAGTGTAGATGATAGTGTCAAAGGATACGGAGAAGCTCCTCAAGCTGCTGTGCCTAGCTCTGAAACTTGATTAGGCGGTGTATAGATGTCAAAGGACCACGGTGCTTCTCAAGCTATGTGCCCAGCTCTGAACCCCGATTACAGATGTGTATAGATAGATGCCAAGGATACAGAGGTGCTCCTCAGCTGCTGTGCTAGCTCTGAACCCTGATTAAGAGCAGTGTATAGATGTCACAAGGACACGAAGTTGCTCCTCGAAGCTGCTGTATCAGCTCTAAACCCTGATTAGAGCGGTGTAGAGATAGATGCCAAAGGATACAAGATGCCCATAGCTGCTGTGCCTGGTTCACAACCCTGATTAGGGCAGTGTAAGATGTCAAAGGACAACAAGGTGCTCCTCAAGCTGCTGTGCCTAGCTCCCAGACCCGATTAGAGGCAGAGTACAGATAATGTCAAGGACAGGTGCTCCTCAAGCTTCTGTGCCTACTCAGAACTCTGATTAGAGCAGCGTAGATAGATGTCAAGGACACAAGGTGCTCCTCAAGCTGCTGTGCCTAGCTCTGAACCCTGATGAGGCAAGCGTATAGGCAGATGTCAAAGGACACAAGGTGCTCCTCAAGCTGCTGCGCTAGCTATGAACCCTGATTAGGCAGCGTATAGATAAATACATGTGAAAAGGATACGAGATGCTAGTCAAGCTTCTGTGCCTGGCTCTGAGCCTTGATTAGAGCAAGTATAGCTAGATGTCAAAGGACAAGGTGCTCCTCAAGCTACATGCACCTGACTCCGAAACTGATTTGAGCGGTGTAAGATGTCAAGGACACAGGTGCTCCTCAAGCTGCTGTGCCTAGCTCTGAACCCTGATTACAGCAGTGTAGATAGATGCCAAAGGATACGAGGTGCTCCTCAAGCTGCTGTGCCTAGCTCTGAACCATGATTAGACCAGTATAAGATGTCAGGACACGAGGGTGCTCCTCAAGGCTGCTTTGTTGTCTAGCTCTAAGCCTGATTAGAGCGGTGTAGATAGATGCCAAGACAGAGTTAGCTGCTCAAGCTGCTGTGCCTAGCTAGGAACCCTGATTAGGGCAGTGTAAAGATGTCAAAGGACACAAGGTGCTCCTCAAGATGCTGTACCTAGCTCTCAGACCTGATTAAGAGAGTACAGATAGATGTCAAAGGACACGAGGTGCTCCTCAGGCTGCTGTGCCTGGCTCTGAACCCTGATTAGAGCAGGCGTGATAGATGTCAAAGGATACGAGATGCCCACAAACTGCCTGCAGCTCTGAACCTGATTAGAGCAGTGTATAGATGTCAAAGGACACGGGGTGCCCCTCAAACTTCTGTGCCTTGCTCTGAAATCTGATTAGAGTAGAGTACAGATAGATGTCAAAAGAACACGAGGTGCTCCTCAAGCTATGCTAGCTCTGAACCCTGATTGAGCAGCGTATAGATGTCAAAGGACACGAGATGCCCTCAAACTGCCGTGCCTAGCTCTGAACCTGATTAGAGCAGTGTATAGATGTCAAAGGACACGAGGTGCCCTCAAACTGCAGCCTGGCTCTGAAACCTGATTAGAGCAGTGTATGAGAAACATGAGAAAGGATACAAGATGCTCCTCAAACTGTGCCTAGCTCTGAACCCTGATTAGAGCAAGCGTATACACAGAGGTCAAAGGATCGAGGTGCTGCTCAGAACTGCTGTGCCTATTTCTAGCCAGTTAGAGCGAATTGTATGAATAAAAGGACACAAGAATTGCTCTTCAAGGCTACTGTACTAGCTCTGAAGAACCTTATTAGACAGCGAATGAATGTCAAAAACCGAGGTGCCCCTCAAGCTGCATGCTAACTCTAGAACCTGATTATAGCAGTGTATAGATAGATGTCAAAGGACACAAGGTGCTCCTCAAGCTGCTGTGCTAATCTGATCCCTGATTAGGCAGGCGTAGCAGATGTCAAGGGACAGAGCTGCCCCTCAACTCACTGTGCCTGAGCCCGAAACCCTGATTAGCAGCAGCGCATAGATAGACGATCAAAGGACACAAGGTGAACACTCAAGCTGCTGGAGCCTGGCTCTGAAATTTGGATTAGAGCAGTATAGTGTGCAAGGACATGAGGTGCCCACGCTGCTGTGCCTAGCTCTGAAACCTGATTAGAGCAGTGTATAGATAGATACATGTGAAAGGATGCGAGATGCTCCTCAAACTTCTATGCCTAGCTGAGCCCTGATTAGAGCCATGCTGGCCTGAATGTCAAAGGACCTGAGGTGTCCTCAAGCTGCTGTGCCTAGCTCTGAACCCCATTACAGCAGTATAGATAGAGTGCCCAAAGATGTAGAGGTGCTCCTCGGCTGCTGTGCGCTTAGCTCTGAACCCTGATTAGGCAGTGTATAGATGTCAAGGACATGAGGTGCTCCTCAGCTGCTGTGTCTAGCTCTGAACTTACAGTTAGAGCAGCGTATAGATGTCAAAGGACCACGGTGTCCTCAAGCTGCAGCCAACCGGCCTGATTAGAGCAGTGTAGATGAATGCCAAAGGATACGAGGTGCTCCTCAAGCTGCTGTACTAGCTCAGAACACTGGTGGGGCAGTGTGAATGTCCAAAGGACACAAGGTGCTCCTCAGCTGCTGTAAACTCTGCCCCTGATTAGAGCAGACTAGATAGATGTCAAAAGGACGGGGTGCTCCTCCAGAAGCTTCTGCCTGGCTCTGAACCTTGATTAAACAGCGTATAGATGTCAAAGGACGGGAGCCCTCAAGCTGCAGCCTGGCTCTGAACCCTGATTGGGGCAGTGTATAGATGTCAAAAGACACGGTGCCCTCAAGCTGCTGTGCCTCTGAAACCAGTGGAGCAGTGTGATAGATGTGAAAGGACTGGGAGCCTCCTCAAGCTTCTGGACCTAACTCTGAACCTGATTAGATCAGCGTTGAGCAGAGGTCAAAGGATCTGGTATATAAATCTACTGACAACTCTCCCAACCTTAATTAGAGCAGTGTATAGATGTCAAGGACACAGGTGCTCTTCAAGCTGCTAAAAGCTCTAAAACCTGATTAGAGCAGCGAATAGATGTCCAAAGGACACAGGAATTGCCCCTCAAGCTGCTGTGCCTAGCTCTGAAACCTGATTAAGAGCAGTGTGTAGATAGATGTCCAAAGGACACAATTTGCTCCCTCAAGCTGCTGTGCCTAGCTCTCATCCTGATGAAACCAGTATAGATGTCAAAGGACACAAGGTGCCTCAAGCTCCAATGCCTAGCTCAAAACACCAGAGAAGAGCAGCGCATAGATCAATCTCAAAAGGACACAAGGTGAACCACTCAAGCTGCTGGCTAGCTCTGAAACCTGATTGAAACACATTATAGATGTCAAGGACACGAGAGTTGCCCCTCAAGCTGCTGTGCCTAGCTCTGAACCCTGATTACAGCAGTGTGATAGTGCCAAAGGATACAGGGGTGCTCCTCAAGCTGCTGTGTAGCTCTGAACCCTGAATTAGGCAGTGTATAGATGTCAAAGGACATGAGGTGCTCCTCAAGCTGCTGTATAACTCTGAACCTGATTAAAGCATTGTATAGATAGATGCCGAAGGACACGAGGTGCTCCTCAGCTGCTGTCTAGCTCTGAACCTGATTAGGCAGTGTATGAAGATGCCAAAGGATACAGGTGCTCCTCAAGCTGCTGTACCTAGCTCTGAAACCTGATTAGGGCAGGTAATGATGTCAAGGACAAAGTGCTCCTCAAGCTGCTGTGTAGCTCTGAACCCTGATTAGAGCAGACTATGAGTAAGTGTCAAAGGACATGAGGTGCTCCTCAAGCCTGTGCCTGCTTCTGAACCTTGATTAGAACAACGTATGAATGGTGTCCAGAGTGCTCCTCAAGCTGTGCAACTCTGACCCTGATTAGTGCAGTGTATCGATGTCAAGGACACGGTGCTTCTCAAGCTGCTCACATGCTCTGATCCTGATTAAGCAGTGTAGATAATATAAAAGGACACGGGTACTCCTCAGCTGCTTGTCTAGCTCTGAACCTATTAGGCAGTGCATAGATGTCAAAGGACGTGATGCTCCTCAAGCTACTGTGTCTAGCTCTAACCCTGATTAGAGCAGTGTATGATACACAAAGGATACAGTGCTCCCGGCTGTACTAGCTCCGAACAGTTAGGGCAGTGTAAAGTTGTCAAGGACAAGGTGCTCCTCAGCTGCTGTGCTAACTCTGAACCTGATTAGAGAGAGTATAGATAGATGTCAAAGGACACGAGGTGCTCCTCAAGCTATGTGCTAGCTCTGAACCCTGATTAGAGCAACGTGAATGTCAAAGGACAGAATGCCCCTCAAGCTGCTGTGCCTAGCTCTGAACCTGATTAGAGCAGTGTATGAATGTCAAGGACCGAGGTGCCCCTCAGCTGCTAGCTCTGAACCTGATTAGGCAGTGTATAGATAATGTGAGAGGATCGGATGTCCTCAAACTGTGCCTAGCTCTGAACCTGAGTAGATCAGCGTATAAACCCAGGGTCAAAGGATACGAGCTGCTCCTCAAGCTACTGTGCCTGTCTCAACCTTGATTAGAGCAGTGTAGATGTTAAAGGACAGGTGCTCTTCAAGCTACTATGCCCAGCTCTGAAACCTGATTAGAGCAGGGAATAGATGTCAAAGGACACGAGGTGCCCCTCAAGCTGCTGGCCTGCTCTGAAACCTGATTAGGCAGTGTATAGATAGATGTCAAAGGACACAATTTGCCCCAAGCTGATGTACACTCAGATCCTGATTAGGCAGCGTATAGATGTCAAGGACACAAGGTGCCTCAAGCTGCAGTGCCTAGCTCGAAATCCTGATTAGAGCAGGAGATAGATCTCAAAGGACACAGTGCTCCTCAAGCACTGCCAAACTCTGAAACCAGTTAGAGCGCGTAGATGTCAAAGGACACGAGACCCTCAAGCTGCTGTGCCTAGCTCACAACCCTAATTACAGCAATTATAGATAGTAGCAAAGAAATGGGTGCTCCTCAGCTGTATGTAGCTCTGAACCTGATTAGAGCAGTGTATAGATTTCAAAAGGACAGGTGCTCCTCAGCTCCTGTCTAGCTCTGAACCCTTATTAAAGCATTGTATATATGATAACGAAGGACACAGGTGCTCCTCAAGCTGCTGTCTCTAGCTCTGAACCTAATTAGAGCAGTGCCTTAGATAGATGCTTAGAAAGGATGCGAGGTGCCCTGGGCGCTGGTATGCCTGGCTCTGGAGCCTAGTTAGAGCCCAGAGTAGATGATGTCAAAGGACATGAGGTGCTCCTCAAGCTTCTGTGCCTACCTCTGAACCTGATTAGAACAAGCATAGATAATGTAAAAGGGCCGAGGTGCTCTCAAGCTGCTGTGCCTAGCTCTGAACCCTGATTAGTGCAGTGTATATCGATGTCAAAGGGACACGAGGAGATTAGCCTCAAGGCGCTGCTCTGTTTAGCTCTAGATCCTGATTAAAGCGGTGTTTAGGGATGTCAAAGGACGAGGTCCTCCTCAAGCTGCTGTGTCAAATACAGACCCTGATTAGAGCAGTGTATAGATGTCAAGGATACGAGGTGCTCCTCAAGCTGCTGTCAAGCTCTAAACCTGATTGAGCAATTATAGATAGATGCCAAAGGATACGAGGTGCTCCTCAAGCTGCTGTGCTAGCTGAACCCGGTTAGGGCAGTGTAAAGGATGTCAAAGGACACAAGGTGCTCCTCAGCTGCTGTACTAGCTCTGACCCTGATTAGAGCAGAGTAGATAGATGTCAAAGAACACGAGGTGTCCTCAAGCTTCTGTGCCAGCTCTGACCCAGATAGAGCAGTATAGTGTCGGACAGAAGTGCCCTCAAGCTGCTGTGCTAGCTCTGAACCTGATTAGAGCAGTGTAGACAGATGTCAAAGGACATGAGGCTCCTCAAGCTAACTGCCACAGCTCTAAACCTGACTATGGCAGTATAGATGTCAAAGGACATGAGGTGCTCCTCAGAAGCGCTATCTCTTAACCCAGATTAGAGGCAGTGTAATAGAGGTCAAAGGATACAGGTGCTCCTCAAGCTGCTGCACCTAGCTCTCAAAAGCGATTGAGCAGTGTATAGGTGTCAAAGGCCCAGGTGCTCCTCAAGCTACTGTGCCTAGCTCTGACCCTGATTACAGCAGGTATAATAGATGCTAAAAAGATGAGGTGCTCCTCAAGCTGCTGTGTCTAGGTCTGAACCCACATTAAAGCAGTGTAGATAGTCTCGAAGGACAAGGTGCCCTCAAGCTGCATGTCTAGCTCTGAACCCTGATTAGAGCAGTGTAGATAGATGCTAAAGGATAAGGGTGCTCCTCAGCTGCAATGCCCTAGCTCTGAACCCTGATCAGGGCAGTGTAAAGATGTCAAAGGACACAAGTGCTCCTCAAGCTGCACCTAGCTCTGAACCCTGATTACAACAGAGTATGAATAGATGTCAAGGACACAGTGCTCCTCAAGCTTCTGTGCACAGCTCTGATCCTGATTAGAGCAGCTTATAGATGATGTCAAGGACGAGATGCTCCTCAAGCTGCTGTGCCTAGCTCTGAACCTAGCCCAAGGCAAGCGATATGGGCAGATGTCAAAGGAGAAAAGGTGCTCCTCAAGCTATGCCTAGCTCTGAACCCTGATTAGGCAAGTATGATATGTCAAAGGCCGCGTATCCTCAAGCTGCTATGCCTTACTCTGAACCTGATCAAGGGCAGTGTAAAGATGTCAAGGACACAAGGTGCTCCTCAAGTTGCTGTGCTAGCTCTGAACCCTGATTGGGCAGGTATAGATGATGTCAAAGGACCGAGGTGCTCCTCAAGCTTCTGTGCTGTCTGAACCTGATTAGAGCAGCGTATAGATACATGTCAAAGGACACGAGTGCTCCTCAGCTACTGTGCTGGCTCACAAACCTGATGAGAGCAGCGTATGAGCGGATCTCAAAGGACAAGGTGCTCCTCCATCTGCTGTGCCCAGCTCGAACTCTGATTAGGCAGTGTATAGATAGATGTCAATGGACACGGTGCTCCTCAGCTGCTGTGCTAGCTCTGAAACCTGATTAGGCAGTGATAGAAAAAGGCACATGTGAAAGGATGCGAGATGCTCATCTTCAAGCTATACCCAGAAGCTCTGAGCCCTGATTAGAGCAGGCGTAGCTAGATATCAAGAAAAGGGCCAGTGCTACTCAAGCTGCTGTGCTGGCTCTAAACCTGACTGAGCAGCGTATAGATGTCAAAGGACATGGTGCTCCTCAAGCTGCTGTGCTAGCTCTGAACCCGGATTAGAGCAGTGTAGATGGGGTCAAAGGATACGATTGCTCCTCAAGCTGCTGTGCCTAGCTCTGAACAGTTAGAGCAGTGTATAGTGTCAAAGGACACGGTGCTCCTCAAGCTGCTGCCTAGCTCTGAACCTGATTACAGCAGTGTAGATAGATGCCAAAGGATACGAGGTCTCCTCAAGCTGCTGTGCCTAACTCACAGAGCCTGAAAGTTAGGGCGGTGTAAAGATGTCAAAGGGACACAAGGCGCTCCTCAACAAGAGGCTGCTGTGGCAATACAGACCCTGATTAGAGCCAGAGTAGATATAGATGTCAAGGACATGAGGTATACTCAAGCTACTGTGCCTACCTCTGAACCTTGATTAAAACAACGTATAGATAGATGTCAAAGGACCGAGGTGCTCCTCAAACTGCAGCACAGCTCTGACCTGATTAGTGCAGTGTATCGTGTCAAAGGACACGAGGTGCTTCTCAAGCTGTCATCTCTGAATCCTGTTAAAGCAGTGTAGAGAGATGTCAGCGGACACGAGGTGCCCTCAGCTGCTGTGTCTAGCTCTGAACCCTGATTAGAGCAGTGTATAGATGTCAAAGGACGGAGCTCCCTCAAGCTGCTATGTCTAGCTCTAAACCCTGATTAGGCAGTGTAGATAGATGCAAAAGGATAAAGAGTGCTTCTCAAGCTCTGTGCCTAGCTCTGAACCTGATTAGGGCGGTGTAAGTTGTCAAAGGACACAGGTGCTCCTCAAGCTGTAGCCTAGCTCTGAACCCTGATTAGAGCAGAGTATAGATAGATGTCAAGGACACGGTGCTCTCAGCTTCTGTGCCTAGCTCTGAACCCTGATTAGAGCAGCCATAGATGTCAAAGGACGGAATGCCCCAAAGCTACTGCCTAGCTCTGAACCCTGATTAGAGCAGTGCTAGATGTCAAGGACACGGGTGCCCCTCAAGCTGTGCCTAGCTCTGAAACCTGTTAAAGCAGTGTAAGTGTCAAGGCACAGGTGCTCCTCAAGCTGCTGTGCTTAGCTCCAGACCTGATTGAGCAGGTATAGATGATGTCAAAAGGACATGAGGTGCTCCTCAAAACTACAACCTACCTCTAACCATGATTAGAACAGCGTATTGATAGATGTCAAGGGCCGAGGTGCACCTCAAGCTGCTGTGCCTAACTCTGAACCCTGATTAGTGCAATTATCAATGTCAAGGACCAGAGGTGCTTCTCAAACACTCTGTCTATCTCTGAATCTGATTAAAACAGTGTATAGATAGATGTCAAAGGACACGGTGCTCCTCAGGCTGTGTCTAGCTCTGAACCCTGATTAGAGCAGTGTATAGATGTCAAGGACGGTGCTCCTCAAGCTGTGTCTAGCTCTAAACCTATTAGGCAGTGTATGAAGAGATGCCAAAGGATAAAGAGTTGCTCCTCAAGCTGCTTGCTAGCTCTGAACCCTGATTAGGGCAGTGTAAAGTTGTCAAGGACACAGGTGCTCCTCAAGCTGCATGTAGCTCACAGACCTGATTAGAGCCAGGTATAGATAGTGTCAAGGACACGGGTACCTCAACACTGTGCTAGCTCAGAACCTGATTAGAGCAGCGTATAGATGTCAAAGGACGGAGATGCCTCAAGCTGCTGTGCTGGCTCAGAACCTGATTAGGCAGTGTATAGATGTAAAGGACACGAGGTGCCCCTCAAGCTGCTGTGCCTGGCTCTGAAACCAGTTAGAGCAGTGTAGATGAGTGTAAGAAAGGATACGAGATGCTCCTCAAGCTTCTGTGCCTAGCTCAGACCCTGATTAGATCAGCGTATAGACAGAGGTCAAAGGATCGAGGTGCTCCTCAAGCTGCTGTGCCTGCTCTCAACCTTGATTGAGCAGTGTATAGATGTCAAAGGACACGGTGCTCTTCAAGCTGCTACTAGCTCTGAAACCTGATTAGAGCAGCGAATAGATGTCAAGGACACGAAGTCCTCCTCAAGCTACTGTGCTAACTGAACCGATTAAGACAGTGTAAAGATGTCAAAGGACACAAGGTGCTCCTCAAGCTGCTGTGCTTAGCTCTGAACCCTGATTAGAGCAGAGTATAGATAGATGTCAAAGGACATGAGGTGCTCCTCAAGCTTCTGTGCCTACCTCTGAACCTTGATTAGAACAACGTATAGATAGATGTCAAAGGACGCGAGGTGCTCCTCAAGCTGCTGTGCCTAGCTCTGAACCCTGATTAGTGCAGTGTATCGATGTCAAAGCACACGAGGTGCTTCTCAAGCTGCTCTGTCTATCTCTGAATCCTGATTAAGCAGTGCATAGATGATGTCATGGACACGAGGGGATCCTCAAGCTGCATGTCTGCTCTGAACCCTGATTAGAGCAGTGTATAGATGTCAAGGACACAGAGTGCCCTCAAGCTGCTGACTAGCTCTGATCCAATTAGAGCAGCACGAAGAATGTCAAGGACACAAGGTGCTCCTCAGCTGCTGTCCTAGCTCTGAAACAGATTGAGCAATCCAGATGTCAAAGGACATGGGGCCCCTCAAGCTGCTGTGCCCAGCTCTGAAACCTGATGAGAGCAGCATAGGCAGATGTCAAAGGAGACAGTGTCCTCAAGCTGCTGTGCTAACAAAGACCCTGATTAGAGCGTATAAATATTTGTCAAGGACGATGTGCTCCTCAAGCTGCTGTGTATGAACCTGATAAGGCAGTATAAATGTCAAAGGACACAAGGTGCCCCTCAATTGCTGTGATAGCTCTGAACCCTGATTAGGCAGAGTATAGATAGATGTCAAAGGACACGAGGATGCTCCTCAAGCTTCTGTACCTAGCTCTGAACCCTGATTAAGCGTATGATAGATGCCAAGGACACGAGGTGCTCCTCAGCTGCTGTGCTAACTCTGAACCTGAGAGGCAGCGTATGACCAGATATCAAGGAACAAAGTGCTCCTCAATCTGCTGTGCCTTGCTCTGAACTCTGATTGAGCAGTGTAGAAATGATGTCAAGGACAGGGTGCTCCTCAAGCTGCTGTGCCTAGCTCTGACCTGATTAGAGCAGTGTATGAAGCCAAGGGCATGATGTATCTCAAGCTGCTGCCCAGCTCAGAACCCTGATTATAGCAGCGTATAGACGGGGGTCAAAGGAACGAGATGCTCCTAAACTTCTGTTCCTAACTCTCAACCCTGATTAGAAAGTGTAGACACAGAGGTCAAAGATAAGATGCTCCTCAGGCTGCCATGCCTGGCTCTGAACCCTGACTAGAGCAGTGTATAGTGTCAAAAGGACCAGGCGGCTGAAATCAGAAGCTGTGCCTTGCTCTGATCCTATTGAAACAGTGTATAGATGTCAAGGACACGGTGCCCCTCAAGCTGCCTAGCTCGGAACCTGATTAGAGCAGCGTATAGATGTCAAAGGATAAATTGCCCTCAAGCTGCTGTGCAGGTGAAACCTGATTAGAGCAGTGTAGAGAGATGTCAAAGGACAGGTGCTCCTCAAGCTGCTGTGCTTGCTCTGATCCTGATTAGAGGCAAGCGTGTAAATGTCCAAAGGACACGAGGTGCCCCTCAAGCTGCAATATGCTCTGAACCCAGTTAGAGCAACATATAGATGTCAAAAGGCACGGGGTGCCCCTCAAACACTGTGCCTGCTCTGAAACCGATTAGAGCAGTGTAGATAAGGGTGAAGGATATGAAATGCTCCTCGAAGCTTCTGTGCCTAGCTCCTGAACCTGATTAGAGCGAATTATAGACAGAGGTCAAAGAAAGGATACGAGGTGCTCCTCAAGCTGCTGTGCTAGCTCACAAACCTGACTAGCCAGTGTATAGATGTCCAAAGGCACAAGGCGGCTCCCTCAAGCTGCCTAGCTCTGAAACCTGATTAGAGCAGCGAGAGATGTCAAGGACAAAAGTGCTCCTCAAGCCCAGTGCTAGCTCACAGTCTGATTAGGCAACATATAGATGTCAAGAACACAGGGTGCCCCTCAAGCTGCTGTGCCTGGCTTGGGGCCTGAATTAGAGCAGGCGCATAGAAAGATGTCAAGACACAATGCTCCCAGAAGCTGCCTAGCTCTGGAAACCTGAGGTCAGAGCAAAATCTAGATGTCCAAAGGACATGGAGAACCCTCAAGCTACTGTGCCAGCTCTGAACCCTGATTAGAGCAGAGTATGATAGCTGTCAAAGGACACGGGTGCTCTTCAAGCCTGACTAGCTTGAACCTGATTAGTGCAGCGTATAGATGATGTCAAAGGACACAGTGCCACTCAAGCTGCTGTACCAAACAGACCTGATGAGGCAGCGTGTAGGCAGATGTCAAGCGTCGAGTGCTCCTCAAGCTGCTGTGCCTCTAGACTGACTGGGCAGCGTATAGATAGTACATGTGAAGGATCGAGATGCTCCTCAAGCTGCTGTGTCTAGCTCTGAACCAAGTACAGCAGTGTACAGATGAATGCCAAAAGATGAGGTGCTCCTCAAAGCTGTGCCAAGCTCTGAACCATGATTAGAGCAGTGTATAGATAGATCGAGATTACACGAAGTCAGAAGCTGCAACAGACCCTGATTGGGCATGTAGATCATCAAAGGACACGAGTGTCCTCAAACTGCTGTGTCTAGCTCTAAACCCTGATTAGAGCAGTGTGAATAGATGCCAAGGATACGTGTGCCTCAAGCTGCCCTGCTAACAAGGAACCTGTTAGGGCAGTGTAAAGATGTCAAAGACAAGGTGCTCCTCAGCTGCTGTACTAGCTCTGAACCACAATTGAGCCAGAGTATAGATAGATGTCAAAGGACCGGGGATCCTCAAACTTATGCCTAGCTCTGAACCTAATTAGGGCGTATGATGTCAAAGGACACGAGATGCCCTCAATGTTCCTAGCTCACAACCATGATTAGAGCGGTGTATAAATGTAAGGACACAAGGTGCCCTCAAGCTGCCGTGCCTGGCTCTGAAACCTGAGTAGAGCAGTGTATAGATAGATGTGAAAGGATACGAGATGCTCCTCAAGCCTCAGTGCCTATCTCTGAACCCTGATTAGAGCACCATATAGACAGAGGTCTAAGGATGCAAGGTGCTCCTCAAGCTGCTGTGCCTAGCTCTCAAACTTGATTAGAGCAGTGTATAGATGTCAAGGGACACAGGTGCTCTTCAAGCTGCTATACCAAGCTCTGAAACCTGATTAGACAGTGAATAGTATAAAAGGACAAGGTGCCCTCAAACTGCTGTGCTAGCTCAGAACCTGAGTTAATGCAGTGTAGATAGATGTCAAAGGACACAGAGGTATAAACTGCTATTACAGCTCTGATCCTGATGGAGCATTATGGTGTCCAAGGACAAAGGGTGCCTCAGCTGCTGCCTGTGCGAGCCTGATTAAAGCGCAGATAGATGTCAAAGGACACAGGTGCTCATAAGCCTGGGCTGGCTCAGAGCCTGATTAGAGCAGATGATGTCAAAGGACCTGAGTTGCCTCAAACACTGTGGCTAGCTCTGAAACCTCATTAGGCAGTGTGATAGATTCATGGAGAAAGGATTCGGTCTCCTCAATCTTCTGTACTAGTCAAGGCCTGTTAAACAGAGTAGACAGATGTCAAAGGACATGAGAAGCTCCTCAAGCTACTATACCTAGCTCTAAAACCTGACTAGTGCAGCGTGAGATGTCAAAGGTGAGGAACTCCTCAGCTGCTGTGCTAACTCTGACCCAGTTAGAGCAGTATATAAGCGAGTCAAAGGATAAAGTGCTCCTCAGCGCTGTACCTAACAAACTTGATTAGAGAAGTGTATAGGTGTCAAAGGACACAAGGTGCTCCTCAGGTGCAGTGCCTAGCTCAGACCTAATTACAGCAGTGTATAGATAGATGCCAAAGGATATGAGGTGCTCCTCAAGCTGCTGTAGCTCTGAACCCTGATTAGAGTAGTGTATAGATGTCAAAGGACACGAGGGTGCTCCCTCAAGCTGCTAGGTCTGGCTCTGAACCCTAGTGAAAGCGGTGACAGATAGATGTCCGAAGGACTAAAGGTGCTCCTCAGAAGCTGCTGTTTCTGGCTCTGAACCCTGATTAAGAGCAGTGTGTAGATGGTCACCCAAAGGATACGAGGTGCTCCTCAAGCTGCTGTAGCTCACAACCCTGATTAGGGCAGTGTAAAGATGTCGAAGGACACAAGTGCTCCTCAAGCTGCTGCCAGCTCAGAACCTGATTAAGGCAGGTAGATAGATGTCAAAGGACACAGGGTGCTCCTCAAGCTGCATGCCTAGCTCACAGCCTGATGAGGCAGCGTATGGGCAGATAAGGACAAAAGTGTCCTCAAGCTGGCACCTAGCTCAGCCCTGATTAGAGCAGCGTGTAGATGATGTCAAAGACGATGTGCTCCTCAAGATACTGTACTAACTCTGAACCTGATTAGAGCCAGTAGATAGATGTCAAAGGACAGAGGTGCTCCTCAAGCTGCTGTGCTGGCCCTGAACCCTGATTGAGAGCAGCGTATGGAGAAGTAGATGTCCAAAGGGCGCGGGGGTGCTCCTCAAGCTGCTATTACCCTGGCTCTGAACCCTGATTAAAGCAGTGTATAGATAGATTAAAAGGACACGAGATGCCTCAAACTGCTGTGCCTAACTCTGAACCCTGATGGAGCAGCGTGTAGATCAAGGATACGAGGTGACTCTCAGCTGCTATGCCTAGCTCTGACATCAGTTAGAGCAGCGAATAGTGTCAAAGGACACGAGTGCCCCTCAAGCTACATACTGGCCCAGAACCTGATTAGAGCAGTGTAGATAATGTCAAAGGGACACAGGTGCTCATAAGCTGCTGTGCCTATCGCTGAACCCTGAACAGAGGCAGCGTATAATGTCAAAAGGACACAAGGTGCCCTCAAGCTGCTGTGCCTGGCTCGAAACCTGATTGAGCAGCGCATGAATGTCAAAGGACACAATGCCTCAAAAGCTGTGCCTAGCTCTGAAACCTGATTAGAGCAGCGTATAGATGTCAAAAGGACCAGCGTGCCCCTCAAACTGCTGTGCCTAGCTCTGAAACCTGATTAGACAGTGTATAGATAGATACATGTGAAGGATGAGATGCCTCAAGCACCAGTGCTAGCTCAGGCCCTGATTAGAGCAGCGTATAGCTGATATCAAAGGACAGTGCTCCTCAAGAAGCTGCTGTGCTAGCTCTGAACCCTGATTAGAGCGCGTAGATAGATGTCAAAGACACGAGGTGCTCCTCAAGCTGCTGTACTAACTCTGAACCTGACTGAGCAGCATATAGATGTCAAGGACATGAGGTGCCCTCAGGCTGCTATGCCTGTTCTAGACAGGTTAGAGCAGTGTAGAGATAGGTCAAGGATACAGTTGCTCCTCAGCTGCTGTGCTAGCTCTGAGGCAGTTAGAGCAGTGTATAGGTGTCAAAGGACACGAGGTGCTCCTCAGCTGCTGTTCTAGCTCTGAACCCTGATTACAGCAGTGTATACATAGATGCCAAAAGATGAGGTGCTCCTCAAGCTGCTGTGTAGCTCAGACCTGATTAGAGCAGTGAATGATCTCAAAGAACACGGTGCTCTATCAAGCTGCTGTCTAGCTCAGACCCTGATTAAAGCAGTGTATAGATAATGCAAAAGATAAGTGCTCCTCAAGCTGTGCCCAGCTCTGAACCTGATTAGGGCAGTGTAAAGATGTCCAAGGACAAGGTGCTCCTCAACTGCTGTGCCTAGCTCTAGACCCTGAGTAGAGCCAGGTAGGTAGATGTCAAGGACAGGGTGCTCCTCAAGCTTCTATGCCTAGCTCTGAACCTGATTAAGGCAGCATATAGATGATGTCAAGGACACGAAGTGCTCCTCAGCTGCTGTACTAGCTCAGAACCTGATTAGGCAGCGTAGATAGATGTCAAAGCGAGGTGCTCCTCAAGCTGTGCTAGCTCTGAACCTGATTAGGCAGCACATAGATGATGTCAATGGGCAGCTATACTCATGCTGCTGTGCCTAGCTCTGAACCCTGATTAGGGCAGTGTAAGATGTCAAAGGGCGAGTGCTCCTCAAGCTGCTGTGCCTAACTCTGAACCCTGATTAGAGCAGCGTATGATATATGTCAAGAAACGTGTATATCAAGCTGCACTAGCTCTGAACCTGATTAGAGCAGCTTATAGATGGTGTCAAAGGACGAGGTACTCCTCCTGCTGCTGTGCCTAGCTCTGAACCCTGATTAGAACAAGTATAGATGATGTCAAAGCACGGTGCTCTCAACTGCTGTGCCTAACTCTGATCCTGATTAGAGCAGCATATAGATAGATGTGAATGAGCACAGGGTGTCCTCAAGCTGCTGTGCTGCTCACAACCTGATTAGGCAGCGTATAAATAAATAAAGAGTGAGAGTTCTCCTCAAGCTGCTGTACCTAACTCTGAACCCAATTAGGCTGAGTATAGATGTCAAAGGACATGAGGTGCTCCATGGCTGCTGTACCATCTCTGAACCCTGATTAAGCAGTGTAGATGTCAAAGGACAAAGTGCTCCTGAGCTACTGTGCCTAGCTCAACCTAATTAGGCAGTGTATAGATGTCAAAAGGACATGTGCTCCTCAGCTGCTGTGCCTAGCTCTGAACCCTGATTAGAGCGTATAGATGATATCAAAGGACAGTGCTCCTCAGCTGCTATGCCTGCTCTGACACAATTAGAGCAGCGTATAGATCGATGTCAAAGAGCAGAGGTGCTCCTCAAGCTGCTATACCTAGCTCGAACCTGATTAAAGCAGTGTAGATAGATGTCAAAGGCAGGGTGCTCCTCAAGCTGCTGTGCCTAGCTCAGACCTGATTAGAGGCAGCATAGATGAATGTCAATGGGCACGAGGTGCTCCTCAGCTGCTGTGCCTAGCTCTGAACCTGATTAAGACGTGTAAAGATGTCAAAGGGCCGAGGTGCTCTCAAGCTGCTGTGTCTAGCTCTGACTGATTAGAGCAGCGTATAAACAGATGTCAAAGGCACGAGGTGCTCCTCAAGCTGCTGTGCCTAGCTCTGAACCCTGATTAGAGCAGCGTATAAATAAATGTGAAAGGACACGAGGTGCTCCTCAAGCTGCAATGCTAGCTCTGAACCTGATTAGAGCTGTGTATAGATGTCAAAGGACATGAGGTGCTCCATAGCTGCTGTACTAGCTCAGACCGGATTAGAGCAGTGTAGATAGTGTCAAAGGACGACGTGACCTGAAGCTGCTGTGCCTATCTCTGAACCTGTTAGAGCAGTGTATGATGTCAAGGACACAGATGCTCCGAAAGATATGCCCTAACTCCAACCCTAATTAGAGCAGTGTATAGATGTCAGACATGATGTGCTTCCTCAAGCTGCTGTGCCTGCTCTGACCCAGAATAGGCAGTGTATAGATAGATGTCAAAGGACACAGGTGCTCCTCAGCTGCTGTCTGCTCTGAACCTGATTAGAGCAGAAGAGAGATAGATGTCAAAGGACACGAAGTGCTCCTCAAGCTGCTGACCTAGCTCTGAACCTGTTAGGCAAGTAGATAGATGTCAAGGCACGAGGTGCTCCTCAAGCTACATGCCTAGCTGGAACCCTGATTAGAGCAGTGTAGATGTCAAGGACAGGTGCTCCTCAGCTGCTGTCTAGCTCCGAACACTGATTAAGCAGTTTATAGATAGATGTCCGAAGGCACAAGGTGCTCCTCAAGCTGCAGTGTCTAGCTCTGAACCTATTAGAGCAGTGTAGATAGATGCCAAAGGATGCAGGATGCTCCTCAAGCTGCAGCCCTAGCTCAGAACCTAATTAGGGAAGTGTAAGATGTCTGGACCAAAGTGCTCCTCAGTGCTATGCCTCGCTCTGAACCTGATTAGAGCAAGCGTATGGGTAGATGTCAAGGACATGAGGTGCTCCTCAAGCTGCTGTACCTAGCTCTGAACCCTGATAAGGCAGCGTATAGGCAGATGTCAAGGGACAAGTGCCCTCAAGCTGCTGTACCTAGCTCTGACCCTAATTTAGACCAGCGTATAGATAGATGTCAAAGCACGATGTATCCTCAAGCTACTGTGCCTAGCTGAACCCTGATGAGCAGCGTATGATGGAATGTCAAAAGGACAAAGGGGTGCTCCTCAAGCTACTGTGCCCCTAGCTCCCAGACCCAGATTAGGCAGGCGTATGGTCGATGTCAAGGAGCGGGTGCTCCTCAGCTGCTGTGCTAGCTCTGAACCTAGTTAAAGCACTGTAGATAGATGTCAAGGTTACGAGGTGCTCCTCAGGCTGCTGTCTAGCTCAGAACTGATGAGCAGTATGGATGGTGCCAAAGAACACGAGGTGCCTCAGCTGCCTAGCTCTAAGCCTGATTAGGGCGGTGCAAAGATGTCAAAGGACACGGTTCTCCTCAAACTGCTGTGGCCTAACTCTGAACCTGATTAGAGCAGCATATAGTGTCAAGGACACAGATGCCTCAAGCGCTCTAATCAGGGTTCAAGCTAGGCAAAGAAGCTTGAGCATATCTCTCCTTTCACTTCTGTCTATAAACTGTAATCAGGCTCAGGCTAGGCACAGCAGCGAGGGGCACTCGTGTCCTTTGACATCTATCGCTGCTCTAATCAGGTTCAGAGCCAGCACAGAAGCTTGAGGGTACCGTGTCCTGTGACATCTATCTACACCGCCCTAATCAGGTTCAGATAGGCACAGCAGCTTGAGGAGCACACCTCCTTGGCATCTATCTACACACTGCTCAATCAGGCTTAGAGCCAGACACTGCAGCTTGAGGGCACCTCGTGTCCTTGACATCTATCATACACTGCTTTAATCGATTCAGAAATAGACACAGTAGCTTGAGAAGCACGTCATTTTGACATCTATGCACTATAATCAGGGTTCAGAGCTAGGCACAGAAAAGCTTGTAGACACCTCGTATCCTTTGTCATCTATCTATACACTGCTGTAATCAGGGTTCAGAGCTAGGAGCAGCTCGAGAACCACCTCGTATCCTTGACATCTAAATGCCTAATCAAGTTTCAGAGTCGGCACAGCAGCAGGAACCACCCGTGTCCTTTGATATCTAGCTACGCTGCTCTAATCAGGGCTCAGAGCTGGGCACAGAAGCGAGCATCGTATCCTTTCACATGTATCTATCTACACTGCTCTAATCAGGTTTCAGAGCTGGGCACAGCAGCAGGAGCACCTCATGCCTGACATCTAGATTGCTCTAATCAGGTTTCAGGCAGGCACAGCAACGAGGAGCAATTGTGTCCTTTGACATCTATCTATGCGCTGTCTAATCAGGATCAGAGCTAGCACAGCAACGAGAGCACCTTGTGTCCTGACATTATCTAGACACTACTCTAATCAGGTTTCAGAGCTAAGCACAACAGTTTGAGGCACCTGTGTCCTTGGCGCTAATTCTGCTCTAATCAGTTCAGAACTAGCACATAACAACGAGGGCACCTGTGTCTCGACATCTATACACTACCTAGTCAGGGTTCGAGCAGCACAGCAGCAGGGCACCTCAGATACCCCGACCCCGTCTCAGCTGCTCTAATCAGGGTTCAGAGCCAGGCACAGGTTGCAGGAGCATCTTGTATCCTTTCACATCTATCTATACACCGCTCCAATCAGGTTTCAGAGCTAGGCACAACAGCTTGAGGGGCTCCTCAGTCCTTTGACATCTATACACTGCTCTATTCAGGTTTCAGAGCCAGGCACACAGCAACAGGACATCTCGTGTCCTTGACATCACACGCTCTAATCAGGGTTCAGAGCTAGGCACAGAAGCTTGAGGAGCCTGTGTCCTTGACATCTATCTATACACTGCGCTAATCAGGGGACAGAGCCAGGCACAGCAGCAGGAGCACCTCGTATCTTTAAGCACCTATACACCGCTCTAATCAGGGTTTAGAGCCAGACACAGCAACGAGGGAGCACCGTCCTTGACATCTATCGCCGCTCCAATCAGAGTTCGAGCCAAACACAACGTGAGGCACCTCGTGTCCTTGACATCTATACACCGTCTAATCAAGTTTCAGGCTAGGCACAGTAACGGGGAGCACCGTGTCCTTTGATATCTAGCTATAAACAGCAATCAAGGCTCAGAACTAGGCAGAAACTTTAGGAGCATCTGTATCCTTTCATGTATTACACTCTGCTCTAATCAGGGTTCAGAGCTAGGCAGCAGCTTGAGGAGCACCTTGTGTCCTACGACATCTGCCCATACGCTGCCTCATCAGGGTTCAGAGCCAGGCACAACAGCGAGGAGCACCCGTGTCCTTTGACATCTATCTATACCACTCTAATCAGGTTCAGGCCAGGTACAGAAGCTTGAGCACCACCGTCCCTGACATATCTACTCTGCTCTAATCAGGTTCAGAGCTACACAGCAACAGGAACACCATCGCTGACATCTTCTGCCCAATCAGGGTTCAGAGCCAGGCACAGCGTTTAAAGAACCTCGTATCTTGGCATCTATCTATACACTGCTCTAATCAGGGTTCAGAGCCAGACACAGCAACAACAAGCACCTCGGCCTCGCCGACCACACACTGCCTCTAATCAGGGTTCAGGCTACACAGCAACGAGGCAACCCTATCCCTAAGCATCTATCTACACTGCTGTAATCAGGGTTCAGAGCCAAACACAGCAACGAGGCTCATGTCCTGACATCTATCGCTGCTCTAATCCGGTTTCAGAGCTTGGCACAAAAAGCGAGGAGCATCTTGTGTCCTGACATCTATCTATGCGCTGCTCTAATCAGGGTTTTCGGCAACGGCACAACAGTTTGAAGGGCACCTTGTGTCCTTGACTATGCTGTCTATTCAGGGATCAGAGCTAGCACAGCAGCTTGAGGAGCACCTTGTAACCTTTGACATTATCTATACACTGCTCTAATCAGGTTTCAGAGCTAGGCACAGCAGCTTGAAGGCACCTGGCATTGACATCTATTCGCTGCTCTAATCAGGTTTCAGAGCTAGGCGCAGCTTGAAGAGCACCTTGTCCCTTGACATCTACACTGCTCTAATCAAGGCTAGAGCTAGGCACAGCAACGGGAGCACCTCGTATCCTTTGACCTCTGTCTATCGCTGCTCTAATCAGGGTTCGAAACAGGCACAGAAGCAGGAGCATCTCATCCTTTCACATCTATCATACACTGGTCTAATCAGGTTTCAGAGCCAGGCACAGCAACGAAGGCACCCAGTATCCTGACATCTTCACTGCTCTAATCAGGTCAGGCCACACAGCAACGAGGCATCTCCTGTCCTTGACATCTATACCTGCCTAATCAGGTTCAAACTGGCACAAGCTGAGGAGCACCTCAGTCTTGACATCTATCCTCTCTGCTAATCAGGGTTCAGAGCCAAACAGCAGCTTGAGTAGCACCGCATCCTTTGGCATCTATCTAACACCGCTGAAATCAGGGTTCAGGCTAGCACAGCAGCAGGAGCACCCGCGTCCCCGGAATCTACACTGCTCTAATCAAGTTTCAGGCTAGGCACAGTAGCGAGAGGAGCACCTCGTGTCTTTTGATATCTAGCTACACTGCTCTAATCAAGGCTCAGAGCTAGCAGAGGCTTGAGGAGCACTGTGTCCTTTCACATGTATCTATTATACCTGCCTAACCAGGTCAGGCCAGCACAGCAGCCGAGAAAACCTCGTGCCCTCGACATCTGCTATACTGCTCTAATCAAATTCAGAGCTAGGCACAGCAGCTTGAGGCATCGTGTCCTGACACATATCTGCCGATGACTCAATCAGGGTTCAAACTAGCACAGAAGCTTGAGAACACCTCGTGTCCTTGACATCTATCTATCGGCTCTAATCAGGTTCAGAGCTGGCACAGCAACGAGGTGCAACTTGTGCTGACATTTTACACTGCCCCAATAGAGTTCAGAGCTAGGCACAGCAGCCAAGGCACCAGGTCCGTAGGCCCATCTATATACTGCTCTAATCAGGTTCGAACTAGACACAGCAACGAGGAGCACCTCGTGTCCTTCAACATCTAGACACTGCTCAAATCAGGTTCAGGCTAAACAGCAGCTGAGAGCACCTCATATTTTGGCATCTATCATACACTGCTGTAATCTGCGTTCAGACTAGCACAGCAACTTGAGGAGCACCTCGTGCCTTGACACGCTCACACTGCTCTAATCAAGTTTCAGTGCTAGGCACAGCAGCTTGAGGAGCACCTCGTATCCTTGACTCTATCTCATACCTGCTCTAATCCGGGTTCAGAGCTAGGCACAGCAGCTTGAGGAGCACCTCATGTCCTTTGACATCTATCACTTGCTCTAGTCAGGGTTTAGAGCTAGGCACAGCAGCTTGAGTAGCACCTCGCGTCCTTTGATATCTAGCTATACGCTGCTCTAATCAGGGCTCAGAGCTTGGCACAGAAGCTTGATGAGCATCTCGCATCCTTGCACATGTACCTATCTATTCACTGCTCTAATCAGGTTTCAGAGCTAGGCACAGCAGCTTGAGGAGCACCTTGTGTCCTTTGACATCTATCTATGCGCTGCTCTAATCAGGGTTTCAAACTAGGCACAGCAACAGGAGCACCTTGTCAGCACAATCTATACACTGCTCTAATCAGGGATCAGGCTAGGCACAGCAGCTGAGGAGCACCCCTGTGCCTCGACATCTATCTATACAGTGCTCTAATCAGGTTTCAGAGCTAGGCACAGCAGCATGAGGGGCACCTCGTGTCCTTTGACATCTATTAGCTGCTCTAATCAGGGCTCAGAGCTAGGCACAGAAGCTTGAAGAGCATCTCGCATCCGTTCACATGTACCTATCTATACACTGCTCTAATCAGGTTTCAGAGCTAGGCACAGCAGCTTAAGGAGCACCTTGTGTCCTTTGACATCTATACGCTGCTCTAATCCGGGATCAAACTAGGCTTTGGCAACGAAGACACCTTGTGTCCTTTGACATCTATACACTGCTCTAATCAGGGTTCAGAGCTTAGACACAGCAACGAGAGCACCTCATAGCCTTGACCTCTGTCCTCACGCTGCTCTAATCAGGTTCAGGACTCCTTTAGAATCTTGAGGGCATCACCGTGTCCTTTCACATCTATCTATACACTGCTGTAGTCGGTTTCAGAACTCAGAACAGCAGCATCGAAGACACCTCGTGTCGCTGACATCTATACACTGCTCTAATCAGGGTTCAGGCTAGGCACAGCAGCTTGAGGGGCATCTCGTGTCCTGACATCTATGCAGCTGCTCTAATCAGGGTTCAGGCTCAGCACAGAAGCTTGAGGAGCAACCTCGTGTCCTTTGACATCTATCTATACACTGCCCTAATCAGGGTTCCAGAGCTAGGCACAGCAGCTTGAGGAGCAACCTCGTATCCTTTGGCATCTATCTATACACTGCTCTAATCAGTGTTTAGAGACCAGACACAGCAGTTTGAGGAGCACCTCGTGTCCTTTGACATCTATACGCTGCTCTAATCAGGGTTCAGAGCTAGACACAGCAGCTTGAGGAGCACCTCGTGTCCTTCGACATCTATCTATACACTGCTTTAATCAGGATTCAGAGCTAGACACAGCAGCTTGAGAAGCACCTCGTGTCCTTTGACATCTATACACTGCTCTAATCAGGGTTCAGAGCTAGGCACAGCAGCTTGAGGAGCACCTCGTATCCTTTATCATCTATCTATACACTGCTGTAATCAGGGTTCAGAGCTAGGCAGAGCAGCTTGAGGAGCACCTTGAATCCTTTGACATCTATACACTGCTCTAATCAAGTTTCAGAGCTAGGCACAGCAGCTTGAGGAGCACCTCGTGTCCTTTGATATCTAGCTATACGCTGCTCTAATCAGGGCTCAGAGCTTGGCACAGAAGCTGAGGAGCATCTGTATCCTTTCATATATCTATCATACACTGCTCTAATCAGGTTTCAGAGGCTGGGCACAGCAGCAGGGGCACCTCATGTCCTTTGACATCTGAGCGTTGCTCTAATCAGGTTTCAGAGCTAGGCACAGCAACTTGAGGAGCACCTTGTGTCCTTTGACATCTATCTATAAGCTGCTCTAATCGGGGATCAGAGCTAGAGCACAGCAACTTGAGGAGCACCTTGTGTCCTTTGACATATCTATACACTGCTCTAATCAGGTTTCAGAGCTAGGCACAGCAGTTTGAGGGCACCTCGGTCCGTTGACATCTATAGCTGCTCTAATAAGTTTCAGAGCTAGGCATGGCAGCTAAGGAGCACCTTGTGTCCTTTGACATCTACACTCACTCTAGTCAGGGTTCAGAGCTAGGCACAGCAGCTTGAGGAGCACCTCATATACTTTGATCTCTGTCTACTACGCTGCTCTAATCAGGGTTCAGAGCCAAGCACAGAAGCTTGAGGAGCATCTTGTATCCTTTCACATCTATCTATACACTGCTTTAATCAGGATTGAGAGCTAGACACAGCAACGAGCACCTACGTGTCATGACATCAATACACTGCTCTAATCAGGAGTTCACAAACTAGAACACTGCAGCAGGGAGCACCTCGTATCCTTTTGGCATCTATCTACACTGCTCTAATCAGGGTTCAGAAACTAGACACAGCAGCTTGAGGAGCACCTCGTGTCCTTTGACATCTATACACTGCTCTAATCAAGTTTCAGAGCTAGGCACAGGCAACTTGAGGAGCACCTCGTGTCCTTTGATATCTAGCTATCACGCTGCTCCATTCAGGGCTCAGGAGCTAGGCACAGAAGCTTGAGGAGCATCTCGTATCCTTTCACATGTATCTATCTATACACTGCTCTAATCAGGTTTCAGAGCTAGGCACAGCAGCTTGAGGGGCACCTCATGTCCTTTGAGCATCTAGACGTTGCTCTAATCAGGTTTCAGAGCTAGGCACAGCAGCAGCTTGAGGGCACTTGTGTCGCTGACATCTATCTATCCGCTGCTCTAATCAGGGTTTCAAAGCTAGGCACAGCAGCTTGAGGGGCACCTTGTGTCCTTTGACATCTATTCACTGCTCTAATCATGGTTCAGAGCTAGGCACAGCAGCTTGAGGAGCACCTCGTATCCTTTGGCATCTATCTATACACTGCTGTAATCAGGGTTCAGAGCTAGGCACAGCAGCTTGAGAAGCACCTCGTGTCCTTTGACATCTATACACTGCTCTAATCATGGTTCAGTGCTAGGCACAGCAGCTTGAGGAGCACCTCGTATCCTTTGGCATCTATCTATACACTGCTGTAATCAGGGTTCAGAGCTAGGCACAGCAGCTTGAGGAGCACCTCGTGTCCTTTGACATCTATACACTGCTCTAATCAAGTTTCAGAGCTAGGCACAGTAACAGGGAGCACCTCATGTCACTTTGATATCTAGCTACTCGCTATAATCAAAGGCTCAGGCTAGGCACAGAAGCTTGAGGAGCATCTCGTATCCTTTCACATGTATCTATCTATACGCTGCTCTAATCAGGGTTCAGAGCTAGGCACAGCAGCTTGAGGAGCACCTTGTGTCCTTTGACATCTGCCTATACGCTGCTCTCATCAGGGTTCAGAGCTGGGCACAGCAGCTTGAGGAGCACCTCGTTTCCTTTGACATCTATCTATATGCTGCTCTAATCAGGGTTCAGAGCTAGGCACAGAAGCTTGAGGAGCACCCACGTATCCTTTGACATCTATCTATACTCTGCTCTAATCAGGGTTCAGAGCTAGGCACAGCAACGAGAGCACTGCCTTGTCCTTTGACATCTTTACACTGCCTAATCAGGGTTCAAAGCTAGGCACAGCAGCAAGGAGCACCTAGTATCCCTTTGGCATCTATCTATACCTGCTCTCTAATCAGGGTTCAGAGCTGAGACACAGCAGCTTGAGGAGCACCTCGTGTCCTTTGACATCTATACACTGCTCTAATCAGGGTTCAGCGCTAAGCACAGCAACGAGGCACCTCCTCCATCCTTTGGCATCTATCTATACACTGCTGTAATCAGGGTTCAGAGCTTGAGCACAGCAGCTTGAGGAGCACCTCATATCCTTTGACATCTATACACTGCTCTAATCAAGTTTCAGAGCCAAGCACAGCAACTTGAAATTACCTCGTATCCTTTGACCTCTATCGACACTGCTCTAATCCGGGTTCAGAGCTAGGCACGGCAACGAGGCACCTCATGTCTTTGACATCTCTCGCTGCTCTAGTCAGGGTTTAGAGCTAGGCACAGCAGCTTGTGGAGCTTCTCGTGTCCTTTGACATCTATCTATACACTGCTCTAATCATGGTTCAGAGCCAGGCACAGCAGCTTGAGGAGCACCTCGTGTCCTTTGATATCTAGCTATACGCTGCTCTAATCAGGGCTCAGAGCTAGGCACAGAAGCTTGATGAGCATCTCGCATCCTTTCACATGTACCTATCTATTCACTGCTCTAATCAGGTTTCAGAGCTAGGCACAGCAGCTTGAGGGGCACCTCATGTCCTTTGACATCTATACGTTGCTCTAATCAGGTTTCAGAAGCTAGGCACAGCAACTTGAGGAGCATCTTGTGTCCTTTGACACATCTATCTATGCGCTGCTCTATTCAGGGGTTCAAACTAGGCACAGCAACTTAGGAGCACCTTGTGTCCGCTGACATCCTCGCTGCTCTAATCAGGGATCGAGACCAGGCACAGCAACGAGGAGCACCTTAGTAATCGCTTTGACATCTATCTATACAGTGCTCTAATCAGGTTTCAGAGCCAAACTGCAGCAGCAGGGGCACCTCGTGTCGCTTGACATCCAATCGCTGCCTCTAATCAGGGCTCAGAGCTAGGCACAGAAAGCATGATGAGCATCGCATCCGTTCATGTACCTATCTATACACTGCTCTAATCAGGTTTCAGAGCTAGGCACAGCAGCATGAGGGGCACCTCATGTCCTTTGACATCTATCACGTTGCTCTAATCAGGTTTCAGGCCGCACGGCTTGAACTTGAGGGCACCTTGTGTCCTTGACATCTATCTGTCGCTGCTCTAATCAGGGTTTCAAACTAGGCACAGCAGCAAGCAGCACCTTGTGTCGGTTGACATCTCTATACACTGCTCTAATCAGGGATCAACAGCTAGGCACAGCGGCGAGGAGCACCTGTGTCGCTTGACATCTATACACTGCTCTAATCAGGGTTCAGAGCTAGGCACAGCAGCTTGAGGAGCACCTCGTATCCTTTGACCTCTGTCTATCGCTGCTCTAATCAGGGTTCAGAGCTAGGCAAAGAAGCGAGGAGCATCGTATCCTTTCACTCTATCTATACACTGCTCTAATCAGGTTTCAGGAGCTAGGCACAGCAACTTGAGGGCACCTCGTGTCCTTTGACATCTATCGCTGCTCTAATCAGGGTTCAGGCTAGGTACAGAAGCTTGAGGAGTACCTCGTGTCCTGTGACATCTATCTATACACTGCCCTAATCAGGGTTCAGAGCTAGGCACAGCAGCTTGAGGAGCACCTCGTATCCTTTGGCATCTATCTATACACTGCTCTAATCAGGGTTTAGAGCTAGACACTGCAGCTTGAGGAGCACCTCGTGTCCTTTGACATCTATCTATACACTGCTTTAATCAGGATTCAGAGCTAGACACAGTAGCTTGAGAAGCACGTCGTTTCCTTTGACATCTATGCACTGCTCTAATCAGGGTTCAGAGCAAGGCACAGAAGCTTGTGGAGCACCTCGTATCCTTTGTCATCTATCTATACACTGCTGTAATCAGGGTTCAGAGCTAGGCAGAGCAGCTCGAGGAGCACCTCGTATCCTTTGACATCTATACACTGCTCTAATCAAGTTTCAGAGCTCGGCACAGCAGCTTGAGGAGCACCTCGTGTCCTTTGATATCTAGCTATACGCTGCTCTAATCAGGGCTCAGAGCTTGGCACAGAAGCTTGAGGAGCATCTCGTATCCTTTCACATGTATCTATCTATACACTGCTCTAATCAGGTTTCAGAGCTGGGCACAGCAGCGTGAGGGGCACCTCATGTCCTTTGACATCTAGACATTGCTCTAATCAGGTTTCAGAGCTAGGCACAGCAGCTTGAGGAGCACCTTGTGTCCTTTGACATCTATCTATGCGCTGCTCTAATCAGGGATCAGAGCTAGGCACAGCAGCTTGAGGAGCACCTTGTGTCCTTTGACATCTATCTATACACTGCTCTAATCAGGTTTCAGAGCTAGGCACAGCAGTTTGAGGGGCACCTCGTGTCCTTTGACATCTATTCGCTGCTCTAATCAGTTTCAGAGCTAGGCATAGCAGCTTGAGGAGCACCTTGTGTCCTTTGACATCTATACACTGCTCTAGTCAGGGTTCAGAGCTAGGTTCAGCAGCAGGGAGCACCTCGTATACTTTGACCTCTGTCTGTCACGCTGCTCTAATCAGGGTTCAGAGCTAGGCACAGAAGCATGAGGCATCTTGTATCCTTTCACATCTATCTATACACTGCTCTAATCAGGTTTCAGAGCTAGGCACAGCAGCTTGAGGGCACCTCGTGTCCTTTGACATCTATACACTGCTCTAATCAGGTTTCAGAGCTAGGCACAGCAGCTTGAGGGGCATCTCGTGTCCTTTGACATCTATACGCTGCTCTAATCAGGGTTCAGAGCTGGGCACAGAAACGAGGAGCACCTCGTGTCCTTGACATCTATCTATACACACTCGCTAATCAGGGTTCAGAGCCAGGCTACAGCAGCAGGAGCACCTCATTGTCCTTTGGCATCTATCTATGCACTGCTCTAATCAGGGTTTAGAGCTAGACACAGCAACTTGAGGAGCACCTCGGTCGCTGACATCCATCGCTGCTCTAATCAGGGTTCAGAGCTAGACACATGCAGCGTGAGGAGCACCTCGTGTCCTTTGACATCTATACACTGCTCTAATCAAGTTTCAGAGCTAGGCACAGTAGCTTGAGGAGCACCTCGTGTCCTTGATATCTAGCTATCGCTGCTCTAATCAAGGCTCAGAGCTAGGCACAGAAGCTTTAGGAGCATCTCGTATCCTTTCACGTATCTATACTCTGCTCTAATCAGGGTTCAGAGCTAGACACAGCAGCAACGAGAAGCACCTTGTAATCGCTGACATCCTGCTATCGCTGCTCTCATCAGGAGTTCAAACTAGAGCACAGCAACGAGGCTTTTCGTGTCCTTTGACATCTATCCTCGCTGCTCTAATCAGGGTTCAGAGCTAGTACAGAAGCTTGAGGCACCTCGTGTCCTTTGACATCTATCTATACTCTGCTCTAATCAGGGTTCAGAGCTTGGCACAGCAACTGGAGGCACCTTGTGCTTTGACATCTTTACACTGCCTAATCAGGGTTCAGAGGCTAGGCACAGCGGTTTAAGGCACCTACGTATCCTTTGGCATCTATCCTATACACTGCTCTAATCAGGGTTCAGAGCTAGAGACACAGCAACTGACAAGCACCTCGTGTCCTTCGACATCTACACTGCTCTAATCAGGGTTCAGAGCTAAGCACAGCAAGAGGAGCACCTCCTATCCTTCGCATCTATCTAAACTGCTGTAATCAGGGTTCAGAGCTAGGCACAGCAGCTTGAGGAGCACCTCATGTCCTCTGATATCTATACACTGCTCTAATCAAGTTTCAGATCTAGACACAGTAGCTTGAGGTACCTCGATCCTTAGACCTCTATCTATACACTGCTCTAATCCGGGGTTCAGAGCTAGGCATAGCAACGAGCACCTCATGTCCCTTTGACATCTAATCCTGTTCTCTAGTCAGGGGTTTAGAGCTAAACACAGCAGCTTGAGAGCTTCTGGTGTCCTTTGACATCTATCTATACACTGCTCTAATCAGGGTTCAGAGCCAGGCACAGCAACGAGAGCACCTCGTCGTCCTTTGATATGTAGCCTATCGCTGCTCTAATCAGGGCTCAGAGCTAGGCACAGAAAGCTTGAGTGAGCATCTCGCATCCTTTCACATGTACCTATCATTCACTGCTCTAATCAGGTTTCAGAGCTAGGCACAGCAGCTTGAGGGGCACCTCGTGTCCTTTGACATCTATTCGCTGCTCTAATCAGGGCTCAGAGCTAGGCACAGAAGCTTGAAGAGCATCTCGCATCCGTTCACATGTACCTATCTATACACTGCTCTAATCAGGTTTCAGAGCTAGGCACAGCAGCTTAAGGAGCACCTCGTGTCCTTTGACATCTATCTATGCGCTGCTCTAATCAGGGTTTCAAACTAGGCACAGCAGCTTAAGGAGCACCTTGTGTCCTTTGACATCTATACGCTGCTCTAATCAGGGATCAGAGCTAGGCACAGCAGCTTGAGGAGCACCTTGTGTCCTTTGACATCTATACACTGCTCTAATCAGGGTTCAGAGGTAGGCACAGCAGCTTGAGGAGCACCTCGTATCCTTTGACCTCTGTCTATACGCTGCTCTAATCAGGGTTCAGAGCTAGGCAAAGAAGCTTGAGGAGCATCTCGTATCCTTTCACATCTATCTATACACTGCTCTAATCAGGTTTCAGAGCTAGGCACAGCAGCTTGAGGGGCACCTCGTGTCCTTTGACATCTATACGCTGCTCTAATCAGGGTTCAGAGCTAGGCACAGCAGCTTGAGGAGCACCTCGTGTCCTTTGACATCTATACACTGCCCTAATCAGGGTTCAGAGCTAGGCACAGCAGCTTGAGGAGCACCTCGTATCCTTTGGCATCTATCTATACACTGCTCTAATCAGGGTTTAGAGCTAGACACAGCAGCTTGAGGAGCACCTCGTGTCCTTTGACATCTATACGCTGCTCTAATCAGGGTTCAGAGCTAGACACAGCAGCTTGAGGAGCACCTCGTGTCCTCGACATCTATCTATACACTGCTTTAATCAGGATTCAGAGCTAGACACAGCAGCTTGAGAAGCACCTCGTGTCCTTTGACATCTATTCACTGCTCTAATCAGGGTTCAGGGCTAGGCACAGCAGCTTGAGGAGCACCTCGTATCCTTTGGCATCTATCTATACACTGCTGTAATCAGGGTTCAGAGCTAGGCAGAGCAGCTTGAGGAGCACCTCGTGTCCTTTGACATCTATACACTGCTCTAATCAAGTTTCAGAGCTAGGCACAGCAGCTTGAGGAGCACCTCGTGTCCTTTGATATCTAGCTATACGCTGCTCTAATCAGGGCTCAGAGCTAGGCACAGAAGCTTGAGGAGCATCTCGTATCCTTTCACATGTATCTATCTATACACTGCTCTAATCAGGTTTCAGAGCTGGGCACAGCAGCATGAGGGGCACCTCATGTCCTTTGACATCTAGACGTTGCTCTAATCAGGTTTCAGAGCTAGGCACAGCAGCTTGAGGAGCACCTTGTGTCCTTTGACATCTATCTATACACTGCTCTAATCAGGTTTCAGAGCTAGGCACAGCAGTTTGAGGAGCACCTCGTGTCCTTTGACATCTATTTGCTGCTCTAATCAGGTTTCAGAGGTAGGCATAGCAGCTTGAGGAGCACCTTGTGTCCTTTGACATCTATACACTGCTCTAGTCAGGGTTCAGAGCTAGGCACAGCAGCTTGAGGAGCACCTCGTATCCTTTGACCTCTGTCTATACGCTGCTCTAATCAGGGTTCAGAGCTAGGCACAGAAGCTTGAGGAGCATCTTGTATCCTTTCACATCTATCTATACACTGCTCTAATCAGGTTTCAGAGCTAGGCACAGCAGCTTGAGGGGCACCTCGTGTCCTTTGACATCTATACACTGCTCTATTCAGGGTTCAGAGCTAGGCACAGCAGCTTGAGGGGCATCTCGTGTCCTTTGACATCTACCTATACGCTGCTCTAATCAGGGTTCAGAGCTAGGCACAGAAGCTTGAGGAGCACCTCGTGTCCTTTGACATCTATCTATACACTGCTCTAATCAGGGTTCAGAGCTAGGCACAGCAGCTTGAGGAGCACCTCGTATCCTTTGGCATCTATCTATACACTGCTCTAATCAGGTTTAGAGCTAGACACAGCAGCTTGAGGAGCACCTCGTGTCCTTTGACATCTATACGCTGCTCTAATCAGGGTTCAGAGCTAGACACAGCAGCTTGAGGAGCACCTCGTGTCCTTGACATCTATCTATACACTGCTTTAATCAGGATTCAGAGCTAGACACAGCAGCTTGAGAAGCACCTCGTGTCCTTTGACATCTATACACTGCTCTAATCAGGGTTCAGAGCTAGGCACAGCAGCTTGAGGAGCACCTCGTATCCTTTGGCATCTATCTATACACTGCTGTAATCAGGGTTCAGAGCTAGACACAGCAGCTTGAGGAGCACCTCGTGTCCTTTGACATCTATACACTGCTCTAATCAAGTTTCAGAGCTAGGCACAGCAGCTTGAGGAGCACCTCGTGTCCTTTGATATCTAGCTATACGCTGCTCTAATCAGGGCTCAGAGCTAGGCACAGAAGCTTGAGGAGCATCTCGTATCCTTTCACATGTATCTATCTATACACTGCTCTAATCAGGTTTCAGAGCTAGACACAGCAGCTTGAGGTGCACCTCATGTCCTTTGACATCTAGACGTTGCTCTAATCAGGTTTCAGAGCTAGGCACAGCAGCTTGAGGAGCACCTTGTGTCATTTGACATCTATCTATGCGCTGCTCTAATCAGGGTTTCAAGCTAGGCACAGCAGCTTGAGGGGCACCTTGTGTCCTTTGACATCTATATGCTGCTCTAATCAGGGATCAGAGCTAGGCACAGCAGCTTGAGGAGCACCTTGTGTCCTTTGACATCTATCTATACACTGCTCTAATCAGGTTTCAGAGCTAGGCACAGCAGCTTGAGGGGCACCTCGTGTCCTTTGACATCTATTCGCTGCTCTAATCAGGTTTCAGAGCTAGGCATAGCAGCTTGAGGAGCGCCTTGTGTCCTTTGACATCTATACACTGCTCTAGTCAGGGTTCAGAGCTAGGCACAGCAGCTTGAGGAGCACCTCGTATCCTTTGACCTCTGTCTATACGCTGCTCTAATCAGGGTTCAGAGCTAGGCACAGAAGCTTGAGGAGCATCTTGTATCCTTTCACATCTATCTATACACTGCTCTAATCAGGTTTCAGAGCTAGGCACAGCAGCTTGAGGGGCACCTCGTGTCCTTTGACATCTATACGCTGCTCTAATCAGGGTTCAGAGCTAGGCACAGCAGCTTGAGGGGCACCTCGTGTCCTTTGACATCATCTATACACTGCTCTAATCAGGTTTCAGAGCTGGGCACAGCAGCTGAGGGCACCTCGTGTCCTTTGACATCTATACACTGCTCTAATCAGGTTTCAGAGCTAGGCATAGCAGCTTGAGGGGCACCTTGTGTCCTTTGACATCTATACACTGCTCTAGTCAGGGTTCAGAGCTAGGCACAGCAGCTTGAGGAGCACCTCATATCCTTTGACCTCTGTCTATACACTTCTCTAATCAGGGTTCAGAGCTAGGCACAGAAGCTTGAGGAGCATCTCGTATCCTTTGACCTCTGTCTATACGCTGCTCTAATCAGGGTTCAGAGCTAGGCACAGCAGCTTGAGGAGCACATCATGTCCTTTAACATCTATACACTGCTCTAATCAGGGTTCAGAGCTAGGCACAGCAGCTTGAGGAGCACCTCGTGTCCTTTGACATCTATCTATACACTGCTCTAATCAGAGTTCAGAGCTAGGCACAGCAGCTTGAGGAGCACCTCGTATCCTTTGACATCTATACACTGCTCTAATCAGGTTTCAAAGCTAGGCACAGCAGCTTGAGGAGCACCTCATGTCCTTTGACCTCTATCTATACACTGCTCTAATCAGGTTTCAGAGCTAGGCACAGCAGCTTGAGGAGCACCTTGTATCCTTTGACATCTATACTCTGCTCTAATCAGGGTTCAAGCTAGGAACAGCAGCTTGAGGAGCACCTCGTGTCCTTTGACATCTATACGCTGCTCTAATCAGGTTTCAGAGCTAAGCACGCACTGAATTGGTGTTAGAGTGCATAATGACCTCCTCAGGTCACGAGATAGAGGAGACAAGTCAATTTTGTGCTCTCGATCTCTCCTCAGCCTGACACCGTAGATCACATTGTGCTTCTTGATTGCCTTAAAGAGTAATGTGGACTTGCCAGGACTGTCATCAGCTGGTTTGAATCCTTTCTCTCTGGCAGGAAGCAACAGGTGGCAATGGGGAATACCTCCTCCCCAAGCTCCTGCCATGTGGAGTACCTCAGGGGGTCAATCTTGTCACTGATGTTATTTGTAGTATGTATACTGCCCCTGTTTGGGCTCATTAGGTGGCACAGTGTGAGATGTTACTATTATGCAGATTATTCCCAACTGTATCTGTCCTCTGCACCAGGAACATTGGACACCGTGGAAGTGCTTAATATCTGCCTGGTTGAGATCAATGACTGGATGTTCTCCAGTGGGATGTGACTTAACCTGGACCAGACAGAGGTACTAGTAATTGGGCCAGGATAAGAGCATGATGGGAGTGCCTCTAATGAGGTTACTGATTTAGCCCTGGGACCCACACTGTTTATGGCCTCCTCTGGGGTGTGAGATCTTGGCATGATCCTTGTGACAGACTGACACTTGAAGCTCTGGAGTTGGCTGTCCTCAAAAATGTTTTTTTCCACTTAAGGAACATTGCCAGGCTCAAACCCCTAGCTCCACCCAAGGACCTGCCCTTGCTGGTGCATGCCTTTTTAACATCCAGACTCAGCTAATTTAATGCTGTCTGTGGAGGGCAATAGCTGGTACACAGAAGAACTTCAATGAAGGCTGTAATCTTCAGCAACTTTAAGAGTTTTATTTGTAGAATTTCCAGCCAAAGTTTAAAAATAAAATAAGGCGAACTTATTTCGACAAAGTAAATAGCAAAATATAACAGGCATAAAGGCACGAACCATGAATAGCAGTCTTTATGTCTTTAACTAGAGCACTAGTTCAGAAGCATTCACATCGCCATCCTGACTGCTACTGATGTTCAACTTGAACTGCTGGCTATATATACCTTATGCTAGTCATTCATTGGCTGAAAGATCCATCAATCAACCGTATTGGATCATTTCTTGGATAAAATAATTATTTATACATTTTAAACATTAGGCAATGCATTAAAACATATTATAAATGCAAATATATATAATGGTAGCATTAGTATTTTATTTAGAAGTTTTTATATTAGGTTTGCACAGAAAGTCCCACCCTCCTAAGTATAAGAGCACTAGTAGTATGGCCGGCCGGCTCCTAGAGAGAGAGAGAGAGAGAGAACAGACTACAGCCCTTCACTAGCTGTTACATTTTCTATCAGGTATTTACAACAACTTCCTGGCTTTCTTTTATCACTGCTATAAAGTATTATAGCCTAATTTCCTTGAGAGAAAGAACACTACAGGAAATATTTATAAAGTACAAGGGAGGAAGGTTTGTAAAAGAAAACAGTTCCTAATTGCTAATACTGAGAAGAGGTCCAGAAAGCAATGTTCCATATTGGCAGTTTCAGCTCTCAACTGCCCACACTGAAAACAAGGGTTAAAACTGCCTAAAGCTTACCTACATAAATAAATAACACATTCTTTTTAACAAGGAACAGTGGAACTGTTGCTATAGTGAGTTCCAAAGGTTAGAATGGTTTTTAAGCGCTAGCGGCGTTTGCGAGCTGCATGAAGATGCGCACGTCCGTGCAGCTCGTAACGGATCATCGCGAAGGAGTGCTTTATTCAACACAAATTCCTGGGGTGTCTAAATACAAGGGACAAGCTTTTATTGAAGGAAAATAATGAAATCTTGGCATAAAACTCCTGTTTTATGCAGAGAAAGGAGTTTTTGAAATATCCTATTTCATTATGGCCTCTTAAAGGGGCCATACCAATTGAACTTACAGCCTTGCTTTGTAACTTGAAAAATATTGTACTAGTCAGCCAGAAATACACAAAAGACAATAACACACATAACAAATATTTGCATAGGTGGCCAGTCTATGCTTAAACACAAAAGAAAACATACAAAGACAATACAAAGACGTTTGGGGGGGGTAATTTCTGGCTAACAGTTCAACATCTGTCCTTTACAAAGCATAAATCTACGGCATTAGATCACCCTTTGACACTGTCTACTTTGGGGACCAGGGTCTCTGCAGGTACCCTTCGCTGGCTGTAGTTGGTGCAAACTGCAGCTACCAGGTGGATGATTGGCCTTCCTAGGTCTAGGCATGTAAACCTGGTGTTGCAGTCTCTGCACTGGCTGTCAGTCAGGTGGAGGGTTTTCATCAAGGTAAGTTTACTCACCTATAAGGTCTTACTTGGGCTCAGCCCAGGCTACCTGGATGATCTTCTGACTCCTTCCACCTCAGTTCACTTCCTCCGTTCCTTGACCAGGGGCCTCCTTGAAGCTCTTAGAATCGGGTTAACAGCTTCTAGTGGCTGAGCTTTCAGTGTTGCCGGCCTGGTCCTATGGAACTCACTGCCAACTGATATCAGGGAGGCCCCATCGACAGAGGGATTCAAGAGGGGCCTAACAACCCATCTTTTTCCCAGCCTTCTGAAGAAAATCTGATGTTTATGATGCTGCCGTTTTAGTATTGATTTTATTTATGACATTTTATCCAATACCCTGTGTATTGTTTGTTTTATGTACGGTGCACAGAGCCTCCTGGATTGGGGACCTTAGAAATAAACTTTGCCTTGCCTTGTCTCAGTAAATACTTTAGGGGTGGTTGCCAGGGGTGAGTGGAGTCCCAGTGGAAGAAATACTGAAGAGGAATAGCTAAGGCAACAGCATGATGTTTGAAGGAAGTAAGCAAGGAAGGAGGAGGATGAGGCTGCTTGGTTCTCAGAGGGGTGGCTAAGGTAATGAAAGAGAATAAAAACAGCATTTAGGAAGTACAAGGATACCCAGATGGATGTGACAGGAAGATACGTCTGGAAAAATAGAGTAGCAGGAAGGAGGGTGAGGGCAGCCAAGGCACAAACATAGGAGAGGATTGCCAAGGAGGTCAAAAAGGGATAAGCCTTTCCTCAGATACATGAGTGAAAGAGTAAAGCAAAGGGGTGGGATAGTGAGAATCAGGAGGGTGGGAGTGCTCTTCACAGTAGGGGATGGACCAACATGCATCAGCAGGCAATGGAGGGAGTGGACAATTCGAGGAAGGAGCTGAGAACAGACTGGAAGCCCTAATGGAGAACAAGGAGACAGGACTAGACAGGATTCACCAAGGGATCTAAAAGAACTGAACATGGTACAAGCACCCCCACTGAAGTTGGAGGCAGTTCCAGAGGACTGGAGGAGAGCTGATTTGGTTCCTCTACAGAAGAGCGGCAGGAAGAAGGAGGCTAGTAACTACAGCCAGTCAATCTCACATCAGTGGTGGGGAAATTAATTCAGACCCTGCTGAAGGAGAGGCTGATGTGGTACCTGGGGCATACAGGCTGCAGGACCACCAGCAGCTAGTTTCACATGGGGAGGTCATGCCAAACAAATATCATTTACTTGCTAATGGAGCACCAAAGTATTATTTAAATCATAGTGTGCAGCTATTTTCTGTTCAGATTAGCTACTTGCCACATCTATCGTTGTTGGTGATCACCATCTCTCCCCTGTATATCAGATGCTGCCTAGAGTCAGGAAACTGCCTGTGCATGCACAGTTTAGCTATTCCCAGTCTACCGCTGCATTTTAATAAGTTCCTTTGTCTTCTCCTCCTGATATAGGCCCCAGCAAGTACCTCAGCCACGCAGAACTACCAAGCTACACAGCCCACACACAGACAGCTCCCTCCAGAAGCAGGACCTTCGTGGGTGCAGAGCAAGGTAATTGAACTACCTCTGAAGGAGCACCCTTGTGAGGGGGGTTAGCCCATCAACACGCTGTCGCATCAACTGCCCCACCCACCCTGGCTCATCACTACCTATATAGGGGGTCTGCTGACATCACTTCCTGTCAATTATTTTTACTAAGTCCCCACTTTTCCATTAGCAGGTTATACCTGCCAGCTACTAGAGGGTCCCATACTCTCCCACTTTGGCTCCACTACCTGTCCTCCTCCCCTTTACTTCCTGGAACCCCTCTAACCTCCTGAACCACTTCACTCCTCCAACTCACACCTACCTCTGCCCACACACCCTCAGCAACCAGCCCCACAAACTAGCCCACATCCTGACTCAATATTGCTCTGCTGAACCCACACCCAGTGACCACTAGGAGTCACTATTTCTCACCCTGTTTCTGACCCAAACCCAGCCTGCATCAGATCCCCAGAACGTGGATCACTGCCTCACCCAGGCACTTCACTAGCTGCCCTGTGAGACTTGAACCTTGTACCCTATCCACCAGAGTCTGTGTCACTACCACTAATCCAAAGTGGTAACCACATTTTTTTTAGAAGTCAACCTAAATACTTCTACCTTTCTACCCGACTACCACCATAAGAGCCATGTTAATCCACCTCCTCCTAAAATGCCTCCCCCTCATTTACTTTCTAGTACCCTCATCCCACCAGCCAGCCATCTTCACTGGATCACTGGTACCAGCACCAGCAATTCTACCAGACATAGCTCACACTCACCCCACACTTACCATATACACTGGCCTACAACACCCATTCCCGTGTACCACCCACCACCTTCCCAGGCCCCCTTGGCAGCTCATCGTTCCGCCCTCCCAACCTGCCAATCTCTACCCATCCTCTGTTCCCCAAAGGTCCCCCCCATCCCCTCACACGCATAGGAAACACACATATCACCACACCCTGGCCAGAGCTGTGGTCCTCCTTCTACTCTTAATAGGCAATATACATCCTAACCCAGGCCCCACCCAGACCAGCCCACCAGGTGGGTCCCCCGGTCTGAGTGTTGCCTCCCTGAATATATGCAGGATCTTGAAAAATTTGACACCCTCCAATGCTGGGTCATGCTACAGACATCATTGCGCTTAGTAGAAACCTGGCTATCAAAATCCACCCTGACTCCTTTGTTGCCCTCCCTGGCTATACCCTATACCGAGAGGATCGTGTAGCAAACGAAGGTGGCTGTGCAATCTATATCAGGGATTCTCTCACTGGTCAAGCACTCCCTGCCCCGGCCCTTGCTAGTGGGGCACAGGCTCTTACCATTAAACTTACTCCAGACCCTTTATCTCACCTCTGCCTACATTCCACCAAAGAACCAAAACCGGCACTATTATCTTTAACTGATTATCTTGCCACCTTCTCTCACAGGCTGAACAAGTCCTTGTGGGGACTTAACGTGAACTGGCTCAGCCCCACTTCCACCACCACCCGGGACTCCTTTGCTGCCATTGATCTGACTCAACTAATCTCCCAACCCACAAGAGCAAACCCTAAGAAAGGTACCAGCACCCTCCTAGATGTTATCATCACCAACCGCCCCCAAAAAATTCTGGACATCCAAGTCCTCCCTGACTCACTCAGTGACCATCCCTTATCCTATTCCACTGGGTGACCACCTCACCACGACCCACAGCCCAGCACATGCGCTGCCGGCGTCTCAGACCAGGTGGGCTGAAAAACCTCAGGCAATTTCTTGCCCAAACAAACTGGTCTCCCATTCACCACGCTCCTGATATTGACACTGCCCTTGCCTTCTTTTCCCAAACCTTTAACAAAGCCTGTGACCTCTTGCACCCTCACAGCTGCCCAAACCAAAAGCATATGTAACCCCTGCAAATGGGGTTCCCAAAAGACTTCCAGGAGCTTGCTTGAATGCTCCAAGCCTGAATGGTGTTTGGCATTTAAGCCATTTATCAGTGAGTGTTTTAGAGCCTCTGGTACTGTCTCTTTAAGAGCTGTCTGCTTGCAGACATAATTAGATTTGTATGGGGGACTGTGTGCTTCTCTGAGTACCACTCGAGCTGCTGCCAATTCACTTCATTTTGCAGTCACTAGGAGTGCAAAGGGAACCTATCTGAAAGATGTAACTGTTTGCCAGAAATTATTTAGAGTAATAATGAAATTACAGTTTGTCTAACCTGCTTTCTTTGCAGTCAGAACTGTGTCTGCTAGTTCCCATTCTAGTTTTGAACTGCTGAACTGGACCAATCAGTGTGGGGTAAGCTAGCTCTAAAATGGTGCCTTGGACGAATCAGAACTTGGACTCATAATCTGAGCCAGCCACAAGAGGATTGTATGAGCAGTGACTCTGGGAGATGTAGTTTAGACTTCAGCACCTTTTTGGACCAACAGCAGCAGTCTATTGTGAGTGACAGCCAATCCAGTCAAGAACTGGGAGGAACTCAAAGGAAGTGCCCGGTTTTGTCGGTTGGAGTTTGAGTTGAGCTTTGGCAGTGAGGAAGGAAGGAGCCCTGTGCTTTTTCAGTGTGCAGTTTTAGTCAAAACACGTGTGTAAGGCCCAGAGTTCCGGTCTGCAGCTTGTGTAACAGCTTGTTAGGACTGAATCCGTCCTGTGAAAAGAATCAAAGGATCTCTGAAGAGTAGAAACCTATCTTATTTGGAGGTCGTGAGTACTAATTCAGGGTCGCTCCCTATTGAATTGCCACATTAAATCCAAATGGAATTACTGTACTGCTGACTGTTTAATTCTCCTTTCTCTGTGAAAGGGCCCCTACCAGCTGCCACGGTTTGGACTAGCCACTAGGGCTTGGGTACCCAGGGACAGTAACTGATAGGGATAGGCCTGTGCACAGAGCCATAGGTAGATTATTAGAGTGATAAGCTAATTAACCTGATTTCCCCCTGTCCTTGTTATATCCCCCTAAATAAATCAGAGCTGCTTGTTTCAGCAAAGTTATACTGCCTGAGGTATTTGTCTATGTTAAAGTACTGTACTGTGATTGTTGCACTGTATCTCATTTCACAGGAGGTCCCAGTGCCGGAACCAGACCTGGGGGTAAGTGTATACTGTGAAGGTAATTCTGATATATTGTGTGGGCCACTAGTGGGAAGAAAGGGGGGTTGCAGTGTCCCAGAGGGCTGTGACCAAGTTAGTTTAACTATTGCAAACCCTGACCTCTGGGTGGAGGCACCCGCCATTGGATCCAGGCCCCTCAACCAGTTAGTGGCAAATCAGGCAGGGGTAGTAGCCCCTGGGATAGCGCCATCTAGGGGTTACACATAACATGCCCTGGATTACTCCTATTACAGTTGCTCAGGCTTAGGGATAACCTATGGCACCTTGCAACTGAAACAGGCCAGCCAGCTGATAGACAGGCCTACAACGCTGCGCAGAATAAGTGCACTTGGGCCATAAGGAAAGCCAAGGTCAACCACTATCAGGCCACCCTCACCTCCTCCTGGCGGGGTGCCTGAACTTTTTGGGATAATGTCAAACAATTGAACGGGGGCGCATGCTCCCCTCCCCCATCCCAGATCACCGTTGGCAGCACTTCCATTACGGACCCTACAAACATTGCAAACTACCTCAACACATCCTTTACGGACCTCAGCTCTATCCTCCCCAGTAATTTATTTGACCCACCACCCTCCCTACTGGCCCCAGCCCTCCAACACCCTAGCTTCTACCTATGTGGGGTAACTGCCCAGGAAGCTAGACCCCACCTGATCCATGCACAAAAAGCAATAGTCTCGGCGATAACTCTGTGGACCCCAGCATTCTCCGGCTGGTACTGGATCAGGTCCTTGCCCCACTCAACAACCTTCTCAACAAATCCCTCTGCCGGGGGCAATTCCCTACTGCACGGAAAACTGCCATTGTTACTCCCATTCACAAAGGGGGTGACAGGTCCTCAGCCGGGAACTACCGGCCTATCTCCATACTCCTGTCCCTCTCCAAAGCCCTTGAAAAATTGGTTGCCATGCAAATCACTGAGTACCTGACCAAACACAACATCCTCTGCCCTGAACAGCATGGTTTCCGTGCAGGACACAGTACTGGCACGGCACTAGTTGAATTTTCAACATTCCTACACTCCTCCCTGGACTCTGGCTCCCTAGCCGGGGCAGTGTTCATCGACCTTTCTAAGGCTTTCGACACTGCCTTCCACCCCCTCCTGCTGGATACCCTCTGCCACACTGGCTTCGCTACTGGGCCACTTGCCTGGTGCACCAGCTATCTATCTGCCCGCTCCCAATGTGTCAAAATTAATGGGACACTTTCAAAAACTTGTCCCATCCACTCAGGGTTTCCTCAGGGCTCCCTCCTGGGACCCCTACTCTTCTCGCTCTACCTTAACACCCTGCCCAGTGCATGCACTGGGAAAATTCTGCTGTATGCAGATGACACTGTCATCTTTGCCACCCACTGTAACCCTACCTCCCTCCAGGACTCCATGCAACTTTCCTATAATGATGCCGAAATCTGGTTTAAGGAGCACAGACTGGTCATAAATCTCAAAAAAAACAAAAGCAATGCTCTTTGTCCACCCCCAAAACAAAGCCAGCAACTTCCCTCTCCATATCCTCCCCTGCTCCAAACAACCACTAGAGCAATTCCACTCCTACAAGTACCTTGGGGTCTCCTTTGACTCAGCCCTCACCTACCACACCCACATTGATGCTCTTGCTTCAGCCACTAATGTGCAGCTATGTATCTTATACCACTATAAAAACTGCCCCCCCCCGCTGCCCTCTGGCTTGCGGTGATATCCTCCATATTATCCCTGGTTGATTATGGACTACCGGTCTATGGTGCTGCTGACACAACAGCCCTCAACAAAATCCGCCTCATCCTAAACAAGGCATGCAGGTTAATCACTGGGGCCCCTAGGCTCACACATTCATGCCAGCTCCATGGACTGGCAACATTGCTGAACCTAGACGAACGACTGCAATACCAAACATGCTTAATAGCAAAAAACTCCTCTAGGGCTATCCCGCCCAGGCTGACAGCCTCCCTCCACCTAGCCCAACCCTTGGTTAGTACACGGACCTCCTGCAAGGCCACTTTTCTGATACCAAGATCTAGGACCTCCCATGGAAAGAGGTCATTCCGCCATAGAGCCCTTCCTGGTACACTCGCTCCCTCTCCTCATCTTGGATGCCCTCACAATTTCCAAATTCAAAACTGTACTCAGAAGTGAACTATTCAACACGCGTAGTTGCACCTGTCTATAACTTGAGGTGCAACACTCTGTGCCCTGACAATGCCCACTGGGCAGCATCCTTACTGCACCTCTTTAAATCCTACCCCTTTTCTGTTTGTACCACCATTATTCCTGTTGCTTGCCCTTTCTCTGTGCAAGTATGTACCACTTCTGATTAAACTGCTACTCTCTGTTGACTGCTCATACTGGCGTACTAATATGCGCCACTGTAACCAAACTGGTTTCTCTGTATAATTGTCTTCATCACATGTGCTTGCTATCTGTGTAACCAATATCCTGGAACCTATAATGCTTGTATATGTATTTGTCATGTGCTTTATCACATGTACCTGCAAACTATGTAACCAATGTCCTGGAACCGAGAATGCTTGTATTGTATTTGTCCTCTATGTGATGAGGTACCTTTGGAAATGAGCCTCTGGCTCAAAGGTTGTAAACTGATGTGCAAATAAATAAATATATTTTTTTGATTGGGTGACTAGGGAGGTGGATCAGGGGAGGGCAATGGATGTGGCCTACCCGGACTTCAGTAAGGCCTTCAACACAGTGCAGCATGGGAGGCTAGTAAAGAATCTAAGCAGCCTGGGGATTGAGGAGAAAGTGGTAATCAAGTATTAAATTGGTTGAAGGCTAGGAGGCAGAGGTGGCGGTAAATGGCAGACACTCAGGGATGGAAGACCAACTAGCGAGGTACTACAAGGATGGTGTTGGGACAGATCCTCTTCAATGTCTTCATAAGTGACATTGCTGAGGAATTGAGGAAGGTATGTCTTTTGTGAAGAGACAAATTCTGCAACACGCTGGACACTCAGGAAGGGTGGAGAGAATATAAAGGATTTGGGTAACCTAAAGAACAATCTATGGAGTGACAGCTAGGTTTCAATGCCAGAATGTGCAAAGTCAGGCACCGGGGGCAGGGAAACCCAGGAGCTGTGTATAAGATGGGGAGGTACTGACAGTCATCACACAAGAAAGAGACCTCAGCGTACTCATTTCTGATGATCCCAAGGTGGCAGGGCAGGGTGACAGAGCAGATGGCAAGGCTAGTGGGATGCTAGGGAGCATGGGGGTGGTTTCTAGCAGGACAAGGGAGGTGGTGTTGCCACCGTATCGCTCACTAGTGAGACCCAGCCTAGAGTACTGTACTGTCTCCAGATCTGGAGGTTGCACCTACAAAAGGACACAGACAAGGTGGAAGAAGTTGAGAGGAAGGCTACCAGAATTGAGGCGAGGTTGCATAAAAAGCCGTATGAGGAGAGATTGCAGGATCTCAACATGTACTCCCTGGCAGAGAGGAGAGTGCGAGGGGACGTGATTGAGATATGCACTTCACAGGGGTGAAGAATATGCAGATGGGGAGTCTCTTTCAGGGGAGAAAAAGTACCAGAATGGGGCGGGATTGAAGCTGGGGAGGGTTTAAGAGTGATGTGAGGAAGCACTTCTTCACAGAAGGTGTGGTGGACACCTGGAACAGCCTGCAAGCAGATGTGGTGGGGAGAAAACAGTGGGGAACTTCAAGCATGTGTGGGATAGGTACAGTGGCATAATTCGCAGAGAAAACGGAGGAGGGATGGATGGTGGTGAACAAGGGTCTGAGGTGTCAGACTAGGCAGTAAAACACAGGGTAGACTGGAAGGGCCTGCCAGTCCTCTTCTGATAACATATTCTATAAGGTACAGTAAACAAGGGAAGGGGAGATTACAGAGTCAGGGCAGGATTAATTCAGCTCAATAAGGCCGAGTGTAGGAACAACAAAGGAATGGGCGGGTCAATAAAAGTAGTGTTAAACAGGAGAGGCTACAGTGTATGGGGGGTTAAATGCCAAGACAAATTAATTACATTCTCCAGGCAGAGTCTATTGAGGGTGTTACCAACTGAAGCTAGAACACTCAGGTTAGAGAATGTAAAAGAAGAGGGAAAAAACAAAACAATTTGTAGGTGTTACTGACCCTGACCTGGTAAGAAATAAACAAGTCTGTCACAATGTTTCATTTGTAATTCCAGTCTGACACCTTCCTATAATTGATTTTCTACACACATTTATAAATACTACCTGACCCCTTTTGTCCTTTTAAAATTTTCCTTTGATTGGTTTACACAGCAGCTCTGTTCCTTACCTCCAGCTTCACGATCCAGTCTCCAACACCACAAGCTGCACTGCTCAAAAACACAAGCAGCAGCTGCTCTTCAGAGTTTGGGATTAGAAGAACAAAGGATAACTATCCACAGAAAACCAGTTCCCTCTGCAGCTCCCCGTGTGCTCAGCATTCCTTACCTCCAACTTCATGAACCTCTGTTTCAGTCTCCACCACCACAAACTCAGAACACTGCCGAGCTGGCATCAGGGGACTCCAGCGAGCTGTAAGAGAAAGCTCTCTCCTTCAAGCTTATTGTGGAGGGTGTTACATCGTCGGGCTGTGTCCAACTGCTCAGCCACCCTCCCACCAAGCTTGGCTTTGCATTTATTGCTGCAGCCAGGTCATGTGACATTTTACATGATCGTTCCCCTAAGTGTCCACTTTCCCATTTGCACCTTGGACCCCTGCATCCACCTCCTAGCTGCCCTCCATCCACCCTGCCCCCCCGGCTCCACCCCCTCTGTGTCTTCCCAACCCTCCAAACCCTGCCCATCCCCTGCTCCACTACATCCTCCCCTTCCCCTCACTATACTACCAAAAAGTTAACCAACTGCCACCCTATGGTCAGAGCCTTGGTCTTTCTACTACTCCTGTCTGGTAATATCCACCCTAATCCAGGTCCTGCCCCCATCAGTCCAGCTACCAGGTCCTCTGGACTCTGCATTGCCTCTTTGAAAATATGCAGCCTGCCAAGACAATCTGCAGTGCTCCAATGCTGGGCCACTCTACACCAACCAGACATCATTGCACTAGTTGAGACCTGGCTCTCTAAATCTACTGCTGATGCCTTTGTCTCACTCCCCGGTTACACACTATACCGGGAGGACAGGGTGGGAAAATGTGGGGGCAGCTGTGCGATCTTCATCAGCGATAACATTATTGGCCACATGCTCCCACCCCCCAAACTCAAAAACGGAGCATAAGCCCTCACCCTAAAATCACCCCAGACCCCTCCAGGGGTCCACTATACCTCACAGTCTCCTACATACCCCCCAAGAACCAAAAGCCAGCCATTACATCCCTCACTGATTACCTCTCCACCCTCCCGCACAGTGCTGAACAGACACTAGTAGGGGACCTAAATGTCAACAGGATTGGTCACTCAGCCGCGCCAATGAAGGAGTCCTTCTCTGCTTATGACATGATCCAATTAGTTACCCAGCCTACTAGACTTCATCCTTCTACTGGTTCCAGCACCCTCCTGGATATCATTGTCTCTAACTGCCCCCACAAAATTCAGGATATAAAAGTACTTCCCAACTCCTAAGCAATCACTCACCCATGCTATTCCTATTGACCTCCTCCACACCCCAAACCAATAGCCCAAACCACTTTCCAAAGGCATCTCCGCTCAGGGGGTCAAAAAAACTTAAATAACTACTCACCCAAATGGATTGGTCCCCCTTTAATATAGCCCCCAGCATGGACATTGCGATCGATCTGTTCATGCAGGCCTACACCAAGGCCTATGACCTCTATGCTCCACTCACCAAACACCGCACCAAAATATAAAATGCACCATGAATCACCCGCAAAACCTGAGAGAAAGGGACAATCTCTGGCACAAAGCTACAGAGTCTGGCAGGTTGGCTGACAAACAATCCTATAATGCTGACGTAATAGATGCACTCGAGCCATCCGCAAGGCCAAAGCAGACCACTATCAATTGACTCTCACCACCACAAGGGGATCTGCACAGACCTTCTGGAGTAATAACAAACAACTTAATGAAATCACGCCCCACCTCCTCCCAGCTCTCCATAGACGGCACCATTTCCACTGACCCACTTTCCATAGCAAACTGTCTAAACACCACCTTCACGGATCTCAGCACTGTTCTCCCAGTTGTTTCTTTGACCCTGTGCTCAAATCCCAACCCCCAACCCTGCAGTGCCCTCGTTTACTCCTGTGCAAAATATCCATCCATGAAGCCCGTCCATACCTGCAAAAGCACTAAACAGCAATAACACTAACAATGACCCCTAGACGCTAGACTCCTTTGACTAGTCCTCGATGAGGTCCTAGTCCCTCCAACGGACCTACTCAACAAATCCCTCTGTCTTGGGCAATTCCCAGTGCCTGGAAGACAGCCGTCGTTACCCCCATTCATAAAACTGGTGACAAATCCTCGCCCAGCAACTATCGACCCATCTCCATCCCCACCCAAAGCTTCAGAAAAAGTGGTTGCCACTCAGCTGACTGAATACCTAGGCAAGTATGACATACTATGCCCAGAGCAGCATGGCTTCCATTCAGGCCATAACACTACCACAGCCCTCCTAGAATTCACCAACTTCCTACACTCCTCCCTAGACTCCGGTAACATTGCTAGAGCTGTGTTCATAGACCTTTCCAAGGCCTTTGACACGGTTAGCTATCCTCTTGATTCCCTCTGTCCAACTTGGTTTCTCACAGGCCCCCTGCCATGGTGTGCCAGTTACCTCTCCACCTGGTCCCAGTGCATCAAAATAAACGGAACACTATCTGACTCTCTACCTGTCCACTCTGGGGTGCCCCAGGGCTCCATCCTGGGTCACTTCTTTCTCCTCTACCTAAACTCCTTGCCAAAAGCCTGCTCAAAAAATATTACTGTATGCAGATGATGCAGTGCTCTATGCCTCACATCATAAACCCATCCCTCCAGGACTCCTCCAACATGCCTTCTTCCAGGCCAAACATGGTTCAAGGACCGTAGACTGGTCATAAACCGAAAAAGACAAAATCATGATTTTCTCTCACCACCAAAACAAAGCGAAAAGTGCACCTCTCCTCATCCTCCCCAGCACCCAGAACCCCTTGAACAGGTATCCATCTACAAATATCTTGGACTTACCTCGACTCTGCTCTTACCTTCCATGACCACATAAACACCTAGCGGCTGCCGCTAACACTCGAATTTGACTCCTTTACCAGCACAGGACTGCCTCCTCCTGATGCCCTTAGGCTTGCCATTACTTCCTCAATACTGTCGCTAGTGGACTATGGGCTCCCTGTGTATGGGGCAGCAGATAATTCCGTGCTCTAGAAAATTCAGGTCTCCCTCAACAAGGCATGCAGGCTCCTAACTGGTGCCCCTAGGCTCACCCACATTCACTTCCTCTATTCCTCTGCCAATCTTCTCAACCTCAGTGAAAGACTCCACTACCAGACCTGCCTACTCACCAAGAAAATCCTGCTCAGTCTGACCACCTCTCTCCAACTTGCCACCCCCTCTGTCTCCACCCGCAACTCAGACAAAGCTATACTGGCAGTACCCAGGGTAATAAATCTCCCTTGCCCACAGATCCTTCCATTACAGAGCCCCTGTTTGGTTTAATGCGCTCCCAGCCACCATCACCAGCAGGAAAAGGGAGGTCATAATTCCACTATACAAGACACTAGTGAGGCCCCACCTGGAGTACAGAGTACAGTTCTGGAGACCTTACCTATGTAAGGACATAGACAGGGTAGAGAAGGTTCAGAGGAGGACAACAACGATGGTACATGGATTGCATCACAAGTCCTATGAGGACAAGTTGAAGGAATTGAACATGTACTCCCTGGAGGAGAGGAGGGAGAAAGGGGATATGATAGAGACATACAAGTATCTTACAGGGAGGAACAGGGTGCAGGAATACACTATTTTTAAGTGAAAAAGATGTTCCAGGACTAGAGGGCATGGGATGAAGTTGGAGGAGGGGCGATTCAGAGAAGCGTGAGGAAGAATTCCTTCACAGAGACAGGTGATGGACAAGTGGAACATCCTGCTAGAGGAAGTGGTGGGGCTGAAACAATCACAGAATTTAAGAATGCATGGGATAGACATAAAGGAATTCTGGAGGTCAGGGGTAAGGGGCAACAGACTTCTAGGAAAACATAAACTGAACTTACAAGCTCAAATGGGCAGACTGGGTGGGCCATAGGCCCTTATCTGCCGACACTATGTATCTGTGTATCACTAGCACACCCAAGATTGCCCATTTCAAAGTTGCTCTCTGAAACCACCTCCTCAATGTCCGCTCCTGGAACTGCAACTAGCCTGTGCTCTCATGTCCACAATGACCCAAACCTCTGACAAAGTCTATTATGGATTGGAACCTCTTACAACAATGTCTGGCCCATAAATATGATGGACTAGACCGTAACACGTGCTAGCTCATGTTAACTATGTTTTTCTGCTATGTTTGTATAAATATCTCTATCCAAAACTGTATATAATGTCTGTGAACAATGTCTGTAACCCATACATGATGGCTATTTCCTTTGTAAATTATACCGTCTGTTTTTATTCTGTCCTCCCTGTGACAAGGTACCTTTGTAAACGAGCCGTCTGGCTCACAGGTTGTAAATCCGATATTTCAAACAAATGAATAAAACTACAGTGTTCAGAAACACAAGCTGCTGCTGCTCTTCAGAGTTTGGGACTCAAAGAACAACCAGTTCCCTCTGCTGCTCCCCGTGTGCTCAGCATTCCTTTTTACTTTCATGATCCTCTGTTTCAGTGTCACACAGCATGAACTGCACTGTTCAGAAACACAAGCAGCTGCTGCTCTTCAGAGGTTGGAACTAGAAGAACAAGATGTCAATCCACAAAAATACAGTTACCTCCTTTCTCCAGCAGTTTTCAGAGACTAAGGTTTGCTTCCTGTATCCCTCTGTTATGTGTCCCTCCCCACACACCCACCAGTTAAAACAACTCATTAATATTTGTAACATGGCATCAATCAGAGAGTCGAAATTGGGAGCAGCAATAGGCTGAGCGGCATCAGGAGACCCGAATCGGAGTGGGTATTAATCCCTGGTATATGTCATCCTCATAGATACATAGATACATAGATACATAGACAGTGTTGGCAGATAAGGGCCTATGGCCCACCCAGTCTGCCCATTTGAGCTGGTAAGTTCAGTTTGTTTTCCTAGAAGTCTGTTTCCCCTTACCCCTGACCTCTAGAATTCCTTTATGTCTATCCCATGCATTCTTAAATCCCGTGATTGTTTCAGCCCCCACAACTTCCTCTAGCAAGGTGTTCCACTTGTCCACCACCCGTTCTGTGAAGAAATTCTTTCTCATGTTTCCTCTGAATCATCCTCCTTCCAACTTCATCCCATGCCCTCTAGTCCTGGAACATCGGCCATGGGCCTCGGGCATGCACCGCCCCCCATGCATCAATCCAGCATTAGAGCCCACCTCCGTCGTGGCTTAATGCTTACTTATAGTGTACAGCAGCAAGGAAGTAAGAGGAAGGGGTTGCTAAATATTTACAGTTACATGCTAGCAGATCCTATTTTGAGTTGTCACTGTTAGGAGAAAGTACTTTTATTTTAATTAAAATGTGGTGGCTGCAAGGTAGACTGAGCCAAACAAAGCTTATTTCCAGGGGTGTCCTGGAGATTGAAACTAGGAGATGCAAGTCAGCAGTATCAGTCCTTTAAAGCCAGCTGATGCCTTAAAAAAATCTTAGAAAATATACTCTTTACGTTCACTTCAGATTATATCAAAGACCCTCCAACTGTACCGTTTTTGCCGGTACAATACCGTATTTTGTCATCTGGTACTGGATCCCGCTTAGATTGTACCGTGTACCGAATTTGCCGCCTCTCTGTGTCTTCAATTTTAATTTTTCCCTGAAATAATCATTTGCGGGCGAGCGCTCAGCTGGCACAGTCCGAGTAGGGAGTGTCCCAGTGCCCATGGTTACCACACCACTGTGCTGGCGCTGCTGGCAGAGGGCTCCTCACTGATGCTCACTGACGTCGGAAGCACTGAGAGTGCTTGCTTGCTTGTGCTGTGCAGCCTTGCTTGCCCTTTCCCTGACATTTCCATTTGGCAGGAAGGAGTGTCAGACAGTCTGACAGCGCACTTTAGTAGTGATACAGTTACTCACATGAGTACCCAGCCCGAGCCACAGCAGAGTGCTTGTCGATTGTCCTGTCGGATTTGATAACAAAAACGGTCGGGTCATCTTCACCACTCTCCATCCAGCTGAGAGTCTCACCAGTGCCACCGCAGCACCCGAGTTATTAAATGCATCATCGGATCACTGGAGCAGCTGAGCTACAGAGGAGTAAGTGTTGTTTCCTGCCTAACAGTACCGCTGACTACCTGGACTTGACAGTTGGACCACAGGTATCTTGCTTAGTTATTTATTAAAATGTAAAGCTGCTCCGTGGGCCAAAGCGTACTACTGTTGACCCCTAGCCGCCCACCCAGAGCCGCCCAGCTGCAGTGCTTTAGTTTAGCTTTACCTCAGTGCTGCCTTGTTCCAAGAGCAGGTGGGAGAATCAGAGCAGCTCAGCCCAAGGGGTAGTCAGGAGATGCTTTAATTTAACTGCACTCCAGGAGCAGGCACTGATCTTCTCCCTGTCACGACAGATAGATCGTTTGACCGCAGACAGCCAGAAATCTCCCTACGATGCCGGATCCGTATCTCTGCAGCAGGTGAGGGGTTCGATCTCATGGGGTGTACTGTCTATGACAAATCATTAATCCAGCAGTGCTGTGGCGGTGACGGCAGGTAGTTGACACTTGCGAAGGGGAGGGTCTGGGGACTGGGTTCAGGAAGTTATTAAATAAAGGGGCTGTGCTGCTGGGGGGTAGGTAAGGGCTGCATGTTGTCTGTCAGCGTTCAAGTCTGACTGCACCAGAGGCCTGCATACATCTGCTTAAACAATGCTAACTGTAGCTTCTTCTGCATAAATCCAAGATATGTGAGTTACTGGCCTAGTTTTTCTGTTGGATTAAATGTGTTTGTTCAGTTCGGGTTTCCCTGTTCTGGATGGAATACAGATTTACTATTGATAAAGTGCTAGCCAGTCTAGGCAGTCAGGTGAGTTAAACTGCAAGCTTGTATGTGCAGTGAAGTGCACCCTCACAGGATCCAGGGCAGCACAGCATAAGGCCTGAAGCCTTCTGGCACCATGCAGTTCTGCTTAAAGTTGAGCCTGTCCAAATTCTCTCCTGGGGATGTGCATGTGTTTCCTATGATTGCATTACTGGGGCATGTGCAATAGTGTTCTCTAACATAAGGCCTATATCACTATCTGGACTTGTGTTTAATTCGAACTGGCTGCTCGTTGTGATGAGCACCAATTCGACCTTGCTTAATCGCAGCATTATCTTGTCCATCTGTTTGAACGTGTGTGTTTCAGCTGGGTACCCAGGTATTAAGAAACTGCAGTTAAATAGAGAAGTGTTGGAATGTTTGCAGAACTGTGTGGGGATGTGCTACTGTGAGAAGTGAGAGGCGTTACAGTACAGTAGGCTTCACAAGGTAATTGTTTGTGGGTGCTGGGGTCACCAAGCTACTAGAGGCATCTCTGCAGCGAGGCCAGACAACCTGACATTGCTGGGGGGATAGTACTGCATTTATTGAAATTGTTTGTTTTTGCTATTACTGCTAAAATAATTGCCAGTGATATTGCTTAACCCTCATTCCTTTCAGGATTACAAAGTCCAAGCTCCCTTCTACCAACCAAATTTGTAACTGTAACGTTTTCATCCAGTAAGTAAAATGTTTAATGGGCCCTTGAATACAACCCCCACTAACACAGAAGTGTACCTATTTTGATCTGTGAAATGTTGGAGGGTCTGATATCACATTTTCTTGTAGTTTATTGTTTCTCAGTATTTACTGGCATGCTAATGACTGGAGTTGCACGGTGTGGGACACATTTCAGAGTCGGACAGGAAATGACTTCAGACTGACAGGCAGCTGCAGAGAGAATTGTGGGTATCACTTGTTCTCCTAGCTCAAAGGCTTCCAAGTGCTGAAGAACTGAAGCTGCTCTCACTTCTGTGTGGTTTTGAAACATTATCTAGGAGGTGGTGTATTGGAGACTGAAACACGGGATCATGAAGTTGGAGGTAATTGCTGATTGCAGGGATTACTGTGTCAGAATGTGTTTAAAAAGGCAAGGCAGAAACTGGGCAACAGGATCAGTTTGCAATGCTTTTCAAATCACAATAATTGCACGTGTGCAGAAAACAGACAGTGTTATTGCAAGGCTTGCTGACAAACTGCTCTCTTTATTTTGTTTTTGCTTTCTCTGCCCGGTGTATTCCAGCTGCATTTGTCATTACCCTCAGTCAGCCACCAGTGGTAACCTATAGACAGCAAACAGGGGAGCTGCAGAGGGACTTCGTTTTCTCTGGACATGGTACCAATTGTTCTCCTGAATATAAACAATCCCTAATGATTCTGAACAGTACAGTTTCGAATTGTCAGGAGGTGGTGTTACAGACTGGTTGAGGATCATGAAGTTGGAGATGAGAAAAAAATATGTTAACTTGTGCTGAAAACAAAGGCAACTGGCAGAATCTGTGCAAAGTAGGGTTAGTTTAATGCTTAAAATACTTTAATTTGCACACACAGCAGTCAGTGATGTTTCTATTTTTTTTGCCAAACATTATTTTATCTTTTCTACATTCTTGGCCTGAGAATTCTGGTTGCATTTGCTAGCCTCACTAGTCTCCACTTGCAAGACATAACCTTACTTTTGCCATGGGCATTAACCCCCCACACACACACAACACTTAGCCTCCTTCTGATGGACACTGCATTTGCTGACCTGGGTACAGACTACCTTTCATCACTATGTACTGCACGTTCCATTATTGTCATTGCACTCTTCCATTTAGAACTGAGTCTGTCAGGCCTCCCACAAGGCAGTATAGTGAAGTGGTTTAAGGCTCTGAGCTGCAAACATGGTGACCTGGGTCTGAATCCCACAACCCCCACTTGAATACTATGTGACCCTGAGCAAGTCACTTAACTTCCTTGTGCTCCCAGGTCACACCTGTAAAAAAAGCTTTCAGCTTAGTGTGTCTCTCCTGGTTAAAAAAAAAAAAATGTATATTTTGTACCTGCTTTTGTTATCTGTATTTCCATGTAGTGTCCATTCCATCCTGGTAGCAATAAGCCTAGAGAGAACCGATGCTGCTGTGGGCAACAGAGGCACACCCTATCCAGATGAACAGGTAAGGGTCTCTCCTGTGACATGAAACCCTTCTGCTCCCCAAAACACCAGTTGTTGCTACCTCCTGAAGACACAGCCATAGCCCATTTTGAGGTTTCCCAAAAAGTGGTGGATTTATTTATTTTTTTTTTATTGCAGTTTAGGATTAATACCTTTGAGTCCTGGGAGTTGTTTACAAAGGTTCCAGGTCATACACAAAACAAATAGTCAAACACACAGGTTGCAGAGATTACAAAAAAAGTTAGACAAAGCATATCGGTTGCATACATTTGAACGATATGAGTTAGAATACATTGAAGGAACAGTTTGTTTCAGTCAGGTTACAAATAAAATAGGAGGAACAGGGTTTCAAGGGTATAAAGCATTTCAGTAAGGGAACATTCAGGATAGAGCTCAAACAAAGGAAACAGCTTCAGAGGAAGTGCTTTAGTCTGTCAATTTAGGGTCATTGGGCCACTGGCAGTACTGGCCATGCAGATGGGGACTAGCTATACAGAGGGGAGTGGGTGGGGAGCAGCCTAGAGGACGGCGTTGCCGTTTTGTGGGAGGGTGAGTGATGGATGTTCTGGTGGCTGCTGAAAACCATCCACCAGAACTACTTACTCCATGAAGTGGAAGCAGCTTGCTTTATAGACTGTTTCTCACCACCTGGATCCATTCACCTGTCCAGTTAATCAGGTTCTGAGTCCTGCTGTCCTTGCTGGATCCAGGCCTGCGTATTCCTCAATCAAAGTGCACCTGGCTGCCAGATCAACTTTCCATGTGCCTATAGATGGCCATACGGTGGCTCTGCTGGAGGTAGCCTGTATTTCTGTGGGGTATTCTACATCCAAAACCTTCTATTTGCAATCCAGTCTTGGCTTGGGACCTCAGTTTTATTTTGGAAAAGTTCATACTGGCTCCTTTTGAGCCATCCACAACTCTGGCTTATGCCATAAGGTTAGAGTACTCTGCACCATGAGTTCAATGGTGTTGAAAAACTGGTGCAGAGCTCTGAGTTTCACTTCATTGGGGACTGGGGAGCCACCTGGAGGATGCAGGCCTATACTAGCACGTTGGTCTGCATCTGTCCAGTAGAGGAACCAGGATCCTAGGTGATAGTTTTAAATGCTTCATTGGTAAGCATTTAAATTAACCAAGGAGGAGGCACAAAGGAGCAGGAAATCCCACCCCCACAAAACAGGGTAGTTAGCTAGCTAAACACCAAGGTAGAGAAGTTGATGGGGAGCAGGAAGAGATAAATGGATAAAAGGCAGAGGCAGTAAGGACAGGGATGGGTCTAAAAGGGCAAGCCATCACAAAATGGAGGATGATGAGTACCAATGCCCATAGTCTGGGTAACAAGCTCCTGAACTAGTGTACTTCATGGAAGAGGACACCTGGATATTGTGGCAGTCACAGAAAACATGGTACACAGAGAACCATGACTGGGATGTCAGCTTACCAGGGTACACAATCTACAGGTGTGGCAGAGGGGTAAAAGAGTAAGAGTAGCTCTCAACATAAGGGAAGGATCATAGCAGCAGAACTAAAGGGTAAGCGGAAAGGGGCCCTGTGGGTCACCCTGGAGACAGAAACTGGCACTGTAATCACCATGGGGTTGTACACTGACCCCCATCTCAGAGGAAGGAAATGGACAAAGGAAATGATGTGGCAGAAAAAGGGAGACGTGTCTATGGGGCACCTGAATATGCCAGATGTTAACTGCAGCACCTTTGCTGCAACCACATCAAGTGTGGAGTCATTCCCGATGCCCTACAGGAGGGATGCCTCAGACAGCTAGTGTTGGAACCCATTCAAGAGGGACAATCTTAGAACTGGTACTCTCAAATGTGTACAGAGCGAGGATCTCAGATTTAGAGTGGGTAGCCATCTGGGAACAAACAATGTTGTTCACAATAAACACAGCTGTAGAGTTAAGCCATGCAAGCAAGGGTACTGGTCATTAGGAGGGCTGACTTTGGCAAAATGGGAGAGTGCCTCAGAAATGCACTAGCAAATGGGCAGGAAGGAGAGTTGGCGAAACAATGGGAAAAATCAAAACTGCCATTACAGAGGCAACATGCCTTTGTCTGAAGGAAAAAGCAATGGAAAAAACCACTATGGTTCTCAAATGAGGTGGCTGGGAAGGTTAGATGAAACACATAGCATTCAGCAAGTATAAGGAAAAACAGAAGGAGCATGACAGAGAACCTTACTAATTAAAGCAGAAGAAAGTGCAGGCAAACCTGACACATGCAAACACTACCATGCATGTGAGGATGCCACCTCCTCCAGACACACACAGGATGGAAGTGCGTGCAGGCATCCCCACACATACAAACATACCATGCACATGTGAGGATGCCACCCCCCTCCAGACATACACAGGATGGAAGTGTGTGCAGGCATCCCCACACATGCAAGCAAGCAGATATTTATTTATGAAATGCTATTCCAATACATCATAGAGTTTTACAAAAATCACAGATCATAAGAACATTCAATTTAATAAGTCAAACGTTAAAAACATATATAAGCAGCAGGACTAGGTATCACAAAATGCCGGTTCAAATATATAAGTTTTCAAGGCAGACCTAAAGGCCTTAACAGAGGAGCAATCTCTAACCCAGTGAGGTAGAGAATTCCACAGGGTCAGAGCTACAAAGGCAAATGATCTTGCACCTGAAGTTGTTAAATATACCATGCACATGTGAGGATGCCACCCCAACCCCCACACACAGCATTGATATCTGGGCAGACATTGCCACACTCCAAACATACCATGCACATTTGAGGATGCCACCCCACCCCAAACACACACAGATGGAAGTGTGCAGGCATCCCCACACTGCAAGCATACCATACATTGTGAGGATACCCTCCAGAACTGTGTGCAGTACTCCAGATGGGGTCTCACCAACTGTCTTTACAGAAGGATGACAACTTCCTGTTTTCTACTGGTGATGCCTCTTCCTGTACATCCAAGTATCTCACTAGCCCTACTTACTGCCTTCTCACATTGCTTACCCACCTTAAGGTAGTCTAATAAGACTACCCCCAGATCCTTTCCATTTTGTTGTTGTTAGCACCCCCCCATTGTGTACTCTTCCCTTGGGTTTTTATTTCCCAGGTGCATTACTTTGCACTTTTTGCATTGAATCTAAGCTGCCATATTTTTGACCATTCCTCCAATCTTGCCAAGTTCCTTCTCATCCTTTGTACCCCTTCTTGTGCATCAACCCTGTTGCAAATCTTTGTGTCTTTTGCAAAGAGGCATATTTTTCCTTCAGACCCTCTGCAATGTCACCTATAAAGACATTAAAGAGAACCGATCAATACTGAACCCTGTGGTACCCCACTAGTTACCCCCTTTTCTTCAGAGTGTACTCCATTTACTATTACCCTCTGGGTCCTGTTGTCTAGCCAGCTTGTTACCCAGGTTACCATCCTGGGACCCACCCCTAGGCTGGCTAACTTGTTTGTTAATCTTTTGTATGGGACTGTGTCAAGTGCCTTGCTAAAGTCTAGGTAGGACATATCCACAGCCCCTCCCTGGTCTATTACTTTGGTTACCCAGTCAAAGAACCGTATTAGATTAATCTGACAAGACCTTCCTGCTGTGAATCCATGCTGTTTTGGGACCTGTGCCCCACTGGCCTGTAGGTACTTAACAATTCTTTCTTTCAGAAGTGATTCCATAATTTTTCCTACTACTGAGGTCAAGCTAACAGGTCTGTAGTTTCCTGACTCTGTCTTGCTCCTACGTTTGTGAAGAGGAATCACATCTGCCCTCCTCCAGTCCTCTGGTACCACACCATCCTCCCATGATTTGTTAAAAAGTGTATTCAATGGTGTCACTAGTTCTCCCTTTAGTTCTTTTAGAATTCTGGGGTGAATCCCATCAGGCCCCATAGCTTTGATCACTTTGAGTTTTAGGAGTTCCTTCATGACCCTTTCTCCTGTGAATCGACAGGTATCGACCCCACTGTCTAGAGTGCTTTTATTGTTTCGTTTGGGTACCCCCCCCTCTTTTTGTATGAATAATGAGCAAAGTATTAATTCAATATCTGTGCCTTTTCTCAGTCACCCTCTGCCAACCCCCCTCACGTTTTTTAAGCCTCATTATCTCTCCCTTGTTCTTCCTTTTCATCCTTGATATACCTATAAAAGGTTTTATCCCCTTCTTAACCGAGTTGGCTGTCTTTTCCTCAGTTTGGGCCTTCGCTATTCTGACTGCCTTCCCTGTTTCCTTCTGCTTTAACTGATACAGTTCTCTGTCCTGCTGATTCGGTGATTCCTTGTACTTCCTGAATGCTATCTCTTTTTCCCTAACCTTTTCTGCCACCTCCTTTAAAACCCATAGTGGATTTTTACTTTGTTTTGTTTGTTTATTTGCTTCATGCAAAGGCTCATTGCCTCTGTGATGGCAGTTTTATTATTCCCATTGTTCTTCCACCCCTCCTTCCTGCCCATTTACTAGTGCATTCCTTAGGCACTCATCCAACTTGACAGAGTCAGCCCTTTGCCTTTGTATGTCTTGACTCTGTTGCTGTGTTTATTGTGAACCATACTATTCGGTGGTCACTATTTCCCAGATGGCTACCCACTTCTACATCAGTGATCTTCTCTTTGTCTCCATTTCAGAGTACCAGGTCTAAGATTGCTCCCTCCTGAGTGGGTTCCAATACTAGTTGTCTAGGGCATGCCCCTGCAGGGCATTGAGAATGAGCCCGCTTTGGATGTGGCTGCAGTAAATCGCTCCAGTTAACGTCTGGCATATTTAGGTCTTCCATGAACAATATCTTCCCTTTTTCTGCCATTCTAGTATACCTTCTATCATTTCCTTGTCCATTTCCTCCCGGAGATGGGGTCTCTATACACCCCTGTTTAGATTGCAATGCCATTATCTGTATCAGGTTGATCCACAGTGTCTCCTGTCCTCCACGTGTACCCCTTAGTTCTGTTGCTTTGATTCTTTTCCCTATGTGAGAGCTGCTCCACCTCCTCTTTTATCGTCCCTGTCCCTCCTGTAGGCGTGTATCCTGGTGTGTTTACATCCCAGTCATGGTTCTGTGTGTACCATGTTTCTATGACTATAATGTCCAGATATTCCTTTTCCATTAAGCCCACTAGTTCTGGAAGCTTGTTACCAAGCTTACAGGCATTGGTACTCATTACTCTCCACTTTTTGATGGCTTTACCATCTGTAGCCCCATCCCTGCCCTTACTGCCTTTGCCCTCTCCATTTTCCCCAGTCCTGCTTCCTATTGACCGTTCTACCTTGGTATTAACCTCGCTAACTACCCTGTTTTGTGGGGGAGGCTTTGAATTTCCTGCTTCATATCTGTGCCTCCCCCCAGGCTAGTTTAGAAGCCTTTGAACTGATCACCCAGATGACTGATTCCCTTCCCAGACGGATGTAGCCCATCGTGCCAGTATAGGTGGGTATCCCTCCAGGTGGAACCCCAGTCCCCAATGAAGCCAAATCCCTGTTCTCTGCACCAGTTTTCAAACAATTCATTGAATCACGTAGTGCAGAGTACCCTTATCTCACCCATACCATTGACAGGCAGCAGCCCTGAGAAGGATACTGTGTATGCTACTTGTCTAAGGCCCCTCCCCAACTCCACAAACTCTTCCTGCACTGCTCTAATCCCCTGCCCAGCCAAGTCATTTGTTCCTAGGTGGACAAGACATCTAGCTCCGTCTCTCATACAGCTGCTCTTGTGATCTGAGGATTTGCTTCTTGTCCCCCACACACACACACACACACACACACACAGAATGGAAGCACATGCAAGCATCCCCACATATGCAAACATACCATACACATGTGAGGATCCCCCCCACAAACACAGGGTGGAAATGTATGCAGCCATCCCCATACATGCAAACATACCATGCACATGTGAGGATACCACCCCCACACACACACACAGGAGGAAGTGTGCAAACTCCCACACATGCAAACTTACCATATAGATGTCACGGATGCCCCCACACACAATGCACGTACAGGAAGAAAGAGTGTGCAGGCATCCCACATATACAAACATACCATGCACATGTAAGGATACCACCATAGAAACATAGAATTTGACGCAGATAAGGACCGCTTGGCCCACCCAGTCTGCCCATTTTCCTACCTAACAGATAAGCTGCAAATCCTAGTTAACCAACAGCTTACTTCCTCCTACCTCCCACTAGGACTGCCTTATGCCTGTCCCATGCATTCTTGAAGTCCCCCACTGTTCTTGACTCCCCAACCTCCTCAGGGAGGCTGTTCCATGCATCCACAACCCTCTCAGTGAAAAATTACTTCCTCACATTACTTCTGAGCTGTCCCCCCTCTATCTTCAAATTGTGCCCCCTTGTTCTTGCACATATCTTTTCCTGGAAGATGCTACCCTCTTGGACTTTGTTAATTCCCTTGAGGTACTTGGAAGTTTCTATCATGTCCCTCTCTCCTCCTTTCCTCTAGGGTATACATATTAAGCTCCTTTAGTCTTTCTTCGTATGTCTTCTGGTGCAGACCCTGCACCATTTGGTACCCTCCTCTGGACAGCTTCTACTCTGTCTATGTCTTTGGAGATGGGGTCTCCAGAACTGCTCACAGTACTCCAGATGGGGTCTCACCAACTGTCTGTACAGAGGATAACAACTTCCTGTTTTCTACTATTGATGCCTCTACCTATGCATCCCAGTATCCCCCTGCCTTCCTTACTGCCTTCTCACATTGCTTGCCCACCTTTAAGTCATCTGATATAATTACCCCAGGTCCCTTTCCATTTTACTGTTGTCAGTATCTCACCCCATTGTTACACTTCCCTGGGTTTTGTTTCCCATGTGCATTACCTTGCACTTCTTTGCATTGAATCTGAGCTGCCATACATTTGACCATTCCTCAACCTTGCAATCCCTTCTCATCCTTTCCACTCCAACTTGTTATCAACCCTGTTGCAGATCTTTGTCTCATCTGCAATGAGACATAGTTCCTCTGCAATGTCACTTATAAAGACATTAAAAGGACCGGTCCCAGTACTGAACCCTGCAGTACCCACTAGTAACCCTCCTTTCTTCACTGTGTATTCCATTTACTACTACCCTTTGCATCCTGTTGTCTAGCCAATTTTTATCCAGGCTACCACCTTGAACTCACTCCAAGGCTGGCTATCTTGTGAATTAATCTTTGTGTGGGACTGTATCAAATGCCTTGCTAAAATCTAGGTAGGCCATGTCCACAACCCCTCCCTGGTCTACTACTTTGGTCACCCAGTCAAAAAATCTATTAGATTCGTCTTGACACGACCTTCCCATCATGAATCCATGCTGCCTTGAGTCCTGTGCCCCACTGGCCTCTAGGTACTCGACAGTTCTTTCCTTCAGAAATGATTCCATCATTTTCCCTACCACTGAGGTCAAACTAACTGGTCTATAGTTTCCTGCCTCTGTCCTGCTCCCACTTTTGTGAAGAGGAATCACATCTGCCCTCCTCCAGTCCTCGGGTACCACCCCATCCTCCCATGATTTGTTAAAGAGAGTAGTCAGCGGTGTCACTAGTTCTACCCTTAGTTCTTTTAGAATTCTTGGATGAATCCCATCAGGCCCCATTGCTTTGTCCACCTTCAATTTTATCAGTTTTTTCAGAACCCTTTCTTCTGTAAATGGACTGGTATTGACCCCCGTCTTCGGAGTGTTTCTCTTGTTTGGTTTAGGTAACTCCCCCTCCTCTTGCTTTGTGAATACTGAGCAGAAAATTCGTTCAGCATCCCTGCTTTTTCACTGTCACCCTCTACCCACATTCCCTCCCATTTATTAAACTTCAGTATCCCTCCTTTGGTCTTTCTTCGCTCCCTAATGTACCTATAAAAGATCTTATCCCCCTTCTTAACAGAATTGGCTATCCTTTCCTCGGTTTGGGCCTTTGCTATTCTGACTGTCTTCCAGCCTCTTTCTGCTTTAACTGATAAAGTTCTCTATTCTGCTCCTTCTGTGTTTCCTTATATTTCCTGAATGCTCTCCTTTTCTCCTTAACCTTCCTGCCACCTCTTTTGAGAACCATAGCGTTTTTCCTTCGTTCTGTTTTATTAATTTGCTTTACACAAAGGCTTGTTGCCTCTGCAATGGCTGTTTTGATCACTCCCCATTGTTCCTCCACCCCTCCTTCTTACCTGTTTGCTAGTGCTTTTCTGAGGCACACTCTCATTTTCCCAAAGTCGGCCCTCCTAAAGTCCAGTACTCTTGCTTTTGTATGGCTTGATTGTATGGCTGTGTTTATCGTGAACCACACTGTTTAGTGGTCGCTTGTTCCCAGATGGCTACCCACTTCTAAATCTGAGATTCTTTCTCCATCCCATTTGAGAGTACCAGGTCTAAGATTGCTCCTCCCGAGTGGGTTCCAATACTAGCTGTCTGAGGCATGCCCCCTGTAGGGCATCAAGAATGACCCTGCTCTTGGATGTGCCTGCAGCAAAGGTGCTCCAGTTAACATCTGGCATATTTAGGTTTCCCATCAACAATATCTCCCCTTTTTCTGCCATTCTAAGAAAGCCTTCTGTCATTTCCTTGTCCATTCCCTCCCCCTGAGATGGGGGTCTGTATACAACCCCCATAAGGATTGTGGTGCCATTTCCTGTCTCCAGGGTGACCCAAAGTGCCTCATCTGCTCCCTGTTTACTCTTTAGTTCTGTTGCTTTGATCCCTTCCTTTACATAGAGAGCTACCCCCTCCTCTTTTACCCTCCCTGTCCCTCCTGTAGATTGTGTATCCTGGTATGTTGACATCCCAGTCATGGTTCTCTGTGTACCATGTTTCTGTGACTGCCACAATATCCAGGCAACCCTCTTCCATCAAGGCCACTAGTTCAGGGAGCTTGTTACACAGACTGCGGGCATTGGTACTCATCACCCTCCACTATTTGATAGCCTTACCCCTTTTAGCCCCATTTTTGTCCTTACTGCCTTTTTTTGCATGTAAATCTGTTCTGCTCCCTAATAACTTCTGTACCTTGGTGTTTACCTCACTAATCACCATGTTTTGTGGGGGAAGGCTTGGATTTCCCTTCTCCTTTTCAGTGCCTTCCCTGGTTAGTTTAAATGCTTCCAATGAAGCATTTAAACCTCTCACCTAGGATCCTGGTCCCCCTCGACAGATGCAGACCATCGCACCAGTATAGGTCTGCATCCCTCCAGGTGGCTCCCCAGTCCCCAATGAATCCAAAACCCTGAGCTCCACACCAGTTTTTCAACCACTCATTGAATTCCCTGGTGAGAAGTGCCCTAGCATCTTCCTTGCCATAGACAGGCAGCACCTCTGAGAAGATTACCGTATGCGCTACTTGTCTAAGGCCCCTTCCCAACTCTATAAACTCCTCTTGCACTGCTCTGATCCCATTCCTTGCCAGATCATTTGTCCCTAGGTGGACAATGACATCCAGCTCCCTCCCTCGTGCAGCTCCTCCCACGATCCTGAGTATTCGCTTCCTGTCTCTCCACGCCGTGGCGGCAGGAAGGCTCCTTACCTCCCTCTCCCCTTCCTCCCCCAGTTCTACCCCCTAATTATTGAGTCCCCACCATGAGTTGTTTCCTTCCCTGTAGGGTCCCATGCCACACCCTGTGGGTCTCCTTGTGAAGGTTCCCAGCATCCTCCTTGGTCTCCACTGCAGGTGCCTCCATAGAGGAACCACTATCCACCAGAAGAGCGAATGAATTGTGGAGAGGTACAGCTGGAGGGATGCAACTCTGTTTCACCACCCTCCCTCCTCCTTGAGCCCACCCTGGTCCAACCTCTCCTCTTTCTTGACAACCTCTGAGGTAGTGGCATTGGCCCTGGTGGTCCCTGGGTGGGGGAGGAGGTTTCACTAATCCTAGCCAGGTCAGCCTGGAGATGGGCAACCTCCTCTCTCAGACCAGAGAGGTGCCTGCAAATAGGGCAGCATCGCAGCCTCCAGAATGTCTCCCGGAACACTGCCGCCCCACAGCTATTGCACTGCATCACTCCTATTATGTCTTATTTTGTGTCCTCTCTACTGTTTCTCTGGATGCTTACTCTCTCCTCTCCTTACAACTCTGACCCTTCCTGTTCTGGGACAGCAACTTCCTACCTTCTTCAGTAGCCTCCTCCTTCCTTGCTCAATATCAGACCACCAGCAGCTAGGGGAGAGTGAGCTACTTTTTTTTTTTTTTTTACTTTAGGGTTGACAGAACCAGTGTTTCTCTATGATACTTTCCTTCCTACTGCCAAACAGGAAGTTCCTGTTGACAGTCAAATCCAGTGGCTATAAAAGTAGAACTGGCTTTGGGTGGGATGGCAATTAATAAGAAAAATGGCTAGCAACAGGAAGTTGTAATTTGACTCACCTGCTTTTCTAGTGTCTAAACCACACCCCCAGGTAAGCTCTCTTTCTTCCTACTGGTTTAGCAAAGTTACCTGATACAGTACCTTTCCCTGCACAGAACACGCACTGCCTTTCTTTCTTTTTTTTAACCCTAAATAAAACCCCTTCTACTTCTAATAAAGTTATATGTCTACTTAATCTTAACTGACACTGACTCCTGCTGAGATATAAGTTTTAAATTAACAAGAAAATGTAGCTTCTTTTAGTTAGCTGCTTTCTGCTCTACAAGCAAGGCTAGCAACAGCTAGCACATACACACAGGATGGAAGTGTATGCAGGCATCCCCACCCATTCAACCATACCATGCACATGTGAGGATGCCAACTGCAACCCTGCACACCCATACAGGATTGAAGTATGTGCAGATATCCCCAGACATGCAAACATACCATCCACATGTGAGGATGCCATCTACACACACACGATGAAAGTATGTGCAGGCATCACCCACACATGCAAGCAAGCAAATATTTATTTATGAAATGCTATTCCAATAGATCATAGTGGTTTACAAAAATTACTGATCATAACAATATTCAAGTTAGTAAGTTAAACATTAAAAACATATATATAAACAGCAGGACTTGGGTATCACGAAATGCCAATTCAAATCAATACATTTTCAAGGCAGACCTAAAGGCCTCAATGGATGGGCACTCCCTAACCCCGTGAGGTGAGAAATTCCACAGGGTCAGAGCTGCAAAGGCAAATGATTTCACACCTGAAGTTGTTAAACATACCATGCACATGTGAGGATGTCACCCCCACACACAAGATTGCAGTATGCGCTGGCATCCCAATGCATATAAACATACCATGCACACGTGAGGATGCCACACACACCCCCACCCACACACAAGATAGTATGCATAGGCATCCCCACGCATACAAACATACCATGCACATGTGAGGATGCCACACACACACACACACACACACACAGGATGGAGGGGTGCATGCATCTCACACATGCAATCATACCATGCATGTGAGGATGCCACACACACACACACACACACACACACACACACACACACAGGATGGAGGGGTGTGCACTCATTCAATCGTCCCATGCAATATGTGAGGATGCCACACACACACACACACACACACACAGGATGGAGGGGTGTGCATGCATCTCTACACATGCAATCATACCATGCACATGTGAGGATGCCACACACACACACAGGATGGAGGGGTGTGCATGCATCTCTACACATGCAGACATACCATGCACATGTGAGGATGCTACTCCACACATAGAATGGACGTGTGTTCAGGCATCCCCACACATACAAACATACCATTCACATGAGTACAATCCCCCTCCACACACACACACACACACACATACATATGATGGAAGTGTGTTCAGGCTGTCCCCACTTGCAAACATACCATGCACATGTGAGGATCCCCCACCCCCCACACAGAGGATGGAAGTGTGTGCAGGCATCCTGACACATACACAACATGCACATGTGAGGATCCCCACCCCCCACACACAGGATGAAAGTGTGTGCAGGCATCCCAACGCATACAAACATACAATGCACATCTGAGTATGCCACCCCCATCCCCACACACAGGATGGAAGTGTGTGCAGACATTCACACACTGCATAAATAACATGCACATTTAATGTTCCTCGTCTCCCCCCCCCCCCACACACACAGGATGGAAGTGTGTGCAGACATTCACACACTGCATAAATACCATGCACATTTAGGTCCCCCCCACACACAGGATGGAAGTCTGTGCAGGCATCCCGACACATACAAACATACCATGCACATTTAAGATGTACCCCCACACACACACAGGATGGAAGTCTGTGCAGGCATCCCGACGCATACAACATACACATGCACATGTGAGATCCTCACTTCCCCACACACAGGATGGAAGTGTGTGCAGACATTCACACACTGCATAAATACCATGCACATTTAAGGTTCCCCACCCCCACACACACATAGGATGGAGTCTGTGCAGGCATCCCGACACATACAAACATACCATGCACATTTGCAGGTTTCCCCACACACACATAGGATGGAAGTCTGTGCAGGCATCCCGACGCATACAAACATACCATGCACATGTGAGGATCCCCACCCCCCACACACAGGATGGAGTGTGCAGGCATCCTGATGCATACAAACATACAATGCATCTGAGTATGCCACCCCATCCCCACACACAGGATGGAAGTGTGTGCAGACATTCACACACTGCATAAATACCATGACATTTAAGGTCCCCACCAACACACACAAACTCAAACAGGGAGGAAGATGTGCAGGCATCCCCACACTGCAAATAGGTATGCAGTTATGAGAATGCCTCCACTTACACACACACACACACACACACACACACAATAGAGTATGTGCAGGCATCTCCACACATGCAAGCATACTATGCACATATGAGGATGCCATCCCCCCCACACACAGGATGGAAGTTTGTGAAGACATCCACACACATGCAAACACATAATGCACATGTGATGATGCCAGTACCCCACATACACGCACACACACTCAGGATGGAAGTGTGTGCAGGCATCCCCATACAAGCAAACATACCATGCACAAGTAAGGATACCCCCACACACAGGATAGAGGAGTGTGCAGGCATCCCCACACATGCAAACATACCATGCACATGTGAGGATACCTCCCACACAGACACAGAATATAAGTGAGTGCAGGCATCTCCACACATGCAAATGTGAAGATGCCCCCACACACACACACACACAAGATAGAAGTATGTGCGGGCATCTCCACACATGCAAGCATACTTTGCACATGTGAGTATGCCATCCCCCCCACACACACAGGAAGGAAGTGTTTGCAGGCATCCCAACGCATACAAACATACAATGCACATCTGAGTATGCCACCCCCATCCCCACACACAGGATGGAAGTGTGTGTAGACATTCACACACTGCATAAATACCATGCACATTTAATGTTCCCCGTCTCCCCCACCCACACACACACAGGATGGAAGTGTGCAGACATTCACACACTGCATAAATACCACGCACATGTGAGGATCCCAACCCCCCCACACAAAGAATGGAAGTGTGTGCAGACATTCACACACTGCATAAATACCATGCACATTTAAGGTTCCCCATCACACACAGACACAGAGACACACACACACACACACAGGATGGAAGTGTGTGCAGACATTCACACACTACATAAATACCATGCACATTTAAGGTCCCCACCAACACACACAAACTCAAACAGGGTGAAAGCATGTGCAGGCATCCCCACACTGCAAATATAGTATGCAGTTATGAGAATGCCCCCACTTACACACACACACACACACACACACACACACACACACACACACACACAATAGAAATATGTGCAGGCATCTCCACACATGCAAGCATACTATGCACATATGAGGATGCCATCCCCCCCACACACAGGATGGAAGTTTGTGAAGACATCCACACACATGCAAACACACAATGCACATGTGAGGATGCCACTACCCCACATACACACATGCGCACACACACACACGATGGAAGTGTGTGCAGGCATCCCCATACATGCAAACATACCATGCACAAGTAAGGATACCCCCCACACACAGGATAGAGGAGTGTGCAGGCATCCCCACACATGCAAACATACCATGCACATGTGAGGATACCTCCAACACAGACACAGAATATAAGTGAGTGCAGGCATCTCCACACATTCAAACATAACATGCATATGTGAAGATGCCCCTACACACACACACACACACACACACACACACACACACACACACACACACACACACGAGATAGAAGTATGTGCGGGCATCTCCACACATGCAAGCATACTATGCACATGTGAGGATGCCATCCCCCCCCATACACAGGATGGAAGTTTGTGAAGACATCCACACACATGCAAACACACAATGCACATGTGAGGATGCCACTACCCCACATACACACACGTGTGCACACACACACACACAGGATAGAGGAGTGTGCAGGCATCCCCACACATACAAACATACCATGCACATGTGAGTACACCCCCCACACAGGATGGAAGTGTGTGCAGGCATCCCCATATAAGCAAATGTACCATGCACATGTGAGGATGCTACCACCACACACACACACACACACACACACACACACACACACACACACACAAAAGGGAAGTGTGTGCAAGCATCCCCACACATGCAAACATACCATGCATATGTGAGGATGCCACCCACACACACGCGTGCACACACAGGAAAAGGAGGGTCTGCAGGCTTCTCCATACATGCAGAAATACCATGCATGTGTGAGGATGCTACCCCCATCACACACAGAATGGAAGTTTATTCAGGCATCCCCACACATACAAACATACCATGCATGTGTGGGATACTCCCTGCACGTGCGTGCGCACGCACATGATGGAAGTGTGTTCAGGCTGTCCCACACATGCAAACATACCACGCACATGTGAAGATTTCCCCCCACACATACATGATGTAAGTGTGTGCAGGCATCTCGACACATGCAAACATATGATGCACATGTGAGAATGCCACCTCCTACACACACACAGGATGGAAGTCTGTGAAGGCATCCACACATGTGCAAACATACCATGCACATGTAAGGCTACACACACACACACACACACGATGGAAGTGTGTGCAGGTGTCTCCACACATGCAAACATAACTTGCACATGTGAGGATGCCCCCCCACACACAGGATGGAAGTGTGTGCAGGCATCCCCACACAAGCAAACATACCATGCACATGTGAGGATGCCCCCCACACACCAGATGGAAGTGTGTGCAGGAATCCCCATACATGCAAACTTACTATGCACATGTACGGATGCCACCCAGCCTCCCCTCACACAGGATGGAAGTGTGTGCAAGCATCCACACACATGCAAACATACCATGCACATATGAGGATGCCCCCTCCACACGCTGCAGCACACACAGGATGGAAGGGTCTGCAGGCTTCTCCACATGCAAAAATACCATGCTCATGTGAGGATGTTACCACCAACACACACAGAATGGAAGTTTGTTCAGGCATCCCCACATGCAAACATACCATGCATGTGAGGATACCCTAAACACACACACATATGATGGAAGTATGTTCAAGCTCTCCACACATGCAAACATACCATGCACATGTGCAGATTCCCTCCCCACACACACAGGATGGAGGCATGTGATTATCCCCACACATACAAACTTTCAATGTAAAATGTGGGATCCCCCCATACACGGAATGTAAGTGTGTGCAGGCATCCCCACACATACAAGCATGCCATGCACATGTGAAGATACTTCCCCCACTTACACACACACACAAATGATAGAAGTGTGTGCTGGCATCCCCACACATGCAAACATACTATGCACATGTGAGGATCCCCCCCACACCCAGGATGGAAGTGTGTGCAGGCATGACCCACACGTGCAAGCAAGCAAATATTTATTTATGAAATGCTGTTCCAGTAGATCATAGCAGTTTACAACAAGCAAGTGTCAATGCCGAATGTTTGCTTGTTGGCATTAGCAGTGGAAATGCAGGACTTAGACAGATGCAGTATAGGAATGTCGGTGATGTGTTGAACTGACGCCAACTCCACCCCCACCCTGCAGAGATGGACAGGCATTGGGGTGTGCTTTTGGGTCGTCACCCATAACGGTCACAACATTTCACCTCACCCTATCCTGCAGACACTGACAACTGTCAAGGTGTGCCTTGGGGTGTTCGGGCTTTACACTCACCTCATTCCATAAGGAAATATGCCAAAATAGGAGCAGTATAGGAGAATGGTGTGAATGCTGGGGCCAAAGAGTCCAAGGTGCACCTCGATGCCTGTCACTGGCTGCAGTGTGGGGGTGGAATGGCGTGAGCACTACTGCTGACAATCCCAAGTCACACCCCTGATGTTGTACTGTATACTTCTGGCTCAACTCTATCTGAAGTTAGCGATGTGTTACAAGCTGACTTTGCTCAGCTCTAAAATAATCCAATAAAGCCAAGCTTCTCCTAAATGCCAAGAAGACTAAGGAAATGATCTTCTCTCATAGTAACTCCTCTGGCACCCCCCCAGCATTGCCGAAAGTCTTTATTGTCACCTCTTTAGGAGAACCCCTAGAAGTCATTCCGAAATTTGAATATCTTGGCATTTGGATAGATAAGAAGATCTCTTTTCATGACCATATTGAGGACTTATCCAGGACCCTGAAAGCCAGGCTTGGATTCTTTTTTAGAAACAGGTCTCTCTTCCCTCTTGGGACTCGAACCAGGCTTGTCCAGACCACATTTCTTCCCTTACTGGATTAAGGAGATCTAATTTACACCTCCTCTGCAATTTCAAGCCTAAACAAGCTGGACGTTCTACCACCGTGCTCTCCAGTTTATCACCAGCTCCCCATACCGCACTCACCATTGTGATCTATACGCAGCTGTTGGATGGACATCACTGCCACTAGACGCCTGCTCCATGCTGGTATCTGGACCCTTAAGATACTCCTGCACAAACTCCCAAGCTATCTAACGCTCTCATCTGCATTTCCCTCAGTGCATACTCCCTTAGGAAATCAGACTTCATCCTGCTTGTCGTAGCCAGGACTCGTACCACCTTTGGACAACAAGCCATTTCGCATGTTCTTCCTACTATTTGGAACCAACTCCAATCCGTACTGAAACTAACTAGCATTGTCTCCGTCAATCTCTACAAAGCATTAGCTGCATCAAAAATAAGATATTTGTAGCTGCTATTAAGCCATTCCCCTAACCCCATGTCTGTCCCATTCTTTTCGACCCCCCCCCGGTCCTAGACCAAGTCAGGACTGAAATTGCCTGGCCTGCAAAAGGTATATTTTGGCTAAATTATATGATTTCTCTACCTGCTCCTACTGTCGTCTTCCACCTGACCTCCTACCCACATCTTATTCCCCCCCACTCTTCCTAATCCCCTCACATCCCTGCTTTCCACTAATCTTCAACCCTGCCTTCCTAAGTATCCTCTCTCTCGTCATTGCACGCGAACCCTACTTATTGCCTAATACCAGAGTTATGCTACGTACCCTTCGTTGTATAGCTTGAACTCAAGGAATCAAATTCTCCTTAACAGTACATTACTTTACAATGTTGTTGCTTTCTATGAAATGCCTTTGGACTTTGTTTGCACTTGTGTGTACTTATAATCTATGATACCTGTTATGTAATGTCTCCATGTTTGCGTAAATGCTTCAGGACCTCCTTGTGAATGAGCTTGCTCAATGGAATTTTCCTGCAATAAACTTGAACTGTCAGTCCCTAAAGGGTAGGGCAGATGCCTGTCAGACCCTACTGGGCATTCTGGTTGGAAATCCTAAAGCCCTGGGTGCTTCTTGGTATTTGTGCTCTTAAGTTTTCAACATGGGCTTTTTGTGGCCCCACTGCATGAACGGTGACACTATCAGAGTTTGTTAGCTGAAAGGTGATTTTGCACAGTGACTGCGCATTTGGTGCCACAGGTGCGAAAACATGACATGAAAATTGACACTGTACTGTTCTTGAGGAGGTGTAAAAAAAAAAAAAAAAAAAAAAAAAATAAAAATAAAAATGGTAAAGTTGAAAACTGAAGTGAAAATATAAAAAACTGGTGAAGTCACGTGTGCATAGAAACTGCGCAACACACACCTATAATGCAATTATTGGAGGTTTACTAGATTTTCAATATTGGCATTTGGGACCTCTGCTCATGAACAGTGTTACTGATTTTCCTTAGTCTGTCCCAACACTGATTTCCCAGCTGACTGCGCTAATCTGTGACAGAAGTGCGAAACACATTTCAGCCAGGATGTGAAAAATGTCAACTGTACTGTTCCTAAGGATGTGGAAAATGCCAATGTTGAAAATCTGGAGTGAAAATATTATAAATCTGTGAAGTTACGAGGGTGCATAGAAACTGTGCATTGCACGCTTGTAACAGTCATTTTATGGACTTTTGTGACCAAATTTTTAACATAGGCATTTTAGGACCTCTGCTCATGAACAGTATCACTGTGATTTTCTTAATCTGTCCCAAACACTGATTTCCTACAGTGACCGTGCTATTCTGCGCCAAAGGGCGAAAACACATTTCAGCCAGGATGTGAAAAATGACAGCTGTACTGTTCATTAGGAGGTGAGAAAAATTGCCTGTGTTGAAAATCTGGAATGAAAATATTACAAATTCATGAATTTGCGAGTGTGCGTGGAAACTGTGCAACGCACACTTGTAACATAGTAATTTTTGGGAATTTTTCCACCAAATTTGCAAATAGGCTTTTTGAGAGCCCACCTCATGAACAGTGACACTGTCGTTTCGTTAGTCAGTCCCGAAAGGTTATTCTGTGCAGTGACCGCAAAATCACCTTTTGGGACGGAATAACCAAATGACAGTCACTGAATTTATGAGGTGGGGTCCCAAGAACCCCATGTTGAAAATGTGGTGCAAAATTTAAAAAAATGACCGAGATATGCACCAAAGTTGAAAAAAACACTATTTATGCCATTATACAGCTTACCAGCATTTCTTCAGTTTGCGGTCAGCTTTGAAGAGTGCAGACGTGTTCCCGCTCCACCGAAAATCGTCGCTCCAGCCTCCGCAGGTAAGTAGGGGGTGAGGGGGGTGTAGGGAGTTGGGGTACGCAGAGGATGGGCATGGGTTAGGGGGGCAAGAGAGTCAACAAGAGACCGTTTTCTTTTGTTACAGGTTTTCTTTATTTTACAAAGACGACGTGGGACTTTTGCCACTCTAAGGTGGGCTCTCAGCATGGTACCTAGAAGTTTGTTTGGGAGTGGAGCCAACAGGGATTAGGCACCCTGTTGGCTGTACAGTGTGGGGCATGAAATTTGCACGCGGTGGGCTCCCAGCGTGGTGCTGGAGCTAGGGGATTGGGCACCCCCATTGGACATACAATGTGCTTGGGTGGGGGAGTGTGCATGAGCTGAGGGGAATTGGGAACCCCCTTAGCACACAACAAATGAGGGGGCGGCACATGACCACTACAATTAATGGTAGTGACATGTAGGCAATTTGCATACTGCTGACGGCAGGGCAGTATGCAAATTGCCTATATGTTACCACTGCTGTTTGTAGCGGTCAACTGTACGCCACTGCATCTGAACTGCTGTCATAGACAGCTAAGACATTCATTGGTGCAGTGGGACAGCGCCTGCAAAAACGCTCAGGGCATTGGAAGTGGGGTGCCACACCTATGAAATCTCATATGGTGGCACTATGTTTCTTGCACATGTGTGCAAGCAAACATAAAAATCACAGATCATAACATTCAATTTAGTAAGTCAAACATACTGGGAGGCAGTATCGTGCAGTGGTTTAAGGCTCTGAGCTGCAAATCTGGGTTTAAATCCAACAGCCCCCACTTGCATACTGTGAGACCCTGAGCAAGTCACATAACTTCCTTGTGTTCCCAGCTTGCACCTGTCAACAAGCTTTCAGCTTATTGCGCCTCTCCTGGTTAAACAATTGGACAAAAAAACATATAAATAGCCTGACTAGGTATCACAAAATGCCAATTGAAATAAATACGCTTTTAAGGCAGATGTAAAGGTCTCACTGGATGGGCACTCCCTAACCCAGTGAGGTGGAGAACTCCACAGGGTTGGTGCTGCAAAGGCAAATGATCTTGCACCTGCAGTTGTTAAACTTGCCTTGCACATGTGAGGATGTCACCCCCTCCCCCCCGCACACAGAGGATGGAAGTGTGTGCAGGCATCCCCACACTGTAAGTATGCCCACCTCCTTTACACACACACACACACGTTTTGGGGATGCCACCCCTTCCACACATACACAGGATGGAAGTCTGTGCAGGTATCCCCACACATGCAAACTTACCATGCACATGTGAGATACCCCTCCCCACACACACGGAGGATGGAAGTGTGCAGGCATCCCCACTCTGTACTGTAAGTATACCATACACTTGTAAGGATGTCCACCTCATTTGTACACACACATTTGGGGATGACACCCCTTCCCCATACACACAGGATGGAAGTCTGTGCAGGCATCCCCACACATGTAAACTTACCATGCAAATGTGAGGATACCACCCCTTCCCCCCCACACGCAGAATGGAAGTCTGTGCAGGCATCCGCACCATGTAAACTTACCATGCAAATGTGAGGATACCCCGCCCCACACACACACACAGGATGGAAGTGTGTGCAGGCAAGACCCACACATGCAAGCAAGCAAGCAAATATTTATTTATGAAATGCTATTCCAATAGGTCATAACATTCAATTTAGTAAGTCAAACATACTGGGAGGCAGTATAGCCCAGTGGTTTAATGCTCTGAGCTGCACTCTGGAGATCTGGGTTTAAATCCCACAGCCGGCCACCACTTGCATACTGTGAGACCCTGAGCAAGTCACATAACTTCCTTGTGTTCCCAGGTTGCACCTGTCAACAAGCTTTCAGCTTAGTGTGTTCTCCTGGTTAAACAATTGGAAAAAACATATAAACAGCATGACTAGGTATCGCAAAATGCCAGTTGAAATAAATACACTTTTAAGGCAGATGTAAGGTCTCAATGGATGGGCACTCCTAACCCAGTGAGGTGGAGAACTCCACAGGGTTGGAGCTGCAAAGGCAAATGATCTTGCACCTGCAGTTGTTAAACTTGCCTTGCACATGTGAGGATGTCACCCCTTCCCCCCGCACACAGAGGATGGAAGTGTGTGCAGGCATCCCCACACTGTAAGTATGCCCACCTCCTTTACACACACACACACACACACATTTGGGTATGCCACCCCTTCCCCACATACACAGGATGGAAGTCTGTGCAGGTGTCCCCACATGCAAACTTACCATGCACATGTGAGATACCTCCCCCGCACACACAGGGTGGAAGTGTGTGCAGGCACCACCATGCAAATATACCATGCACATGTGCAAGCGATGATATTACAGGGGTCGATAAGAAATATAGATTATGGTGAAAACCATAGTTGGCTGAAAGATGTTGTTAGAAAATATACTTGTTATTTAAACTGGAGGGCTGACTGGGAGCCTAGGCAGGTGTTCAGCTTGTTTTCCATGTGTATATTTTTGGCCAGCATCCCAGAAACCCTGTGAAAGACATAAACAGAATGATCATTGGCACTGTGGTCCCTAGAGGTGAAGTGGGATACAATGGGTTGATCAATTTCTCCATTCTGACTGCCTTGTAATGTTCTTTGAATCAGTCAGCCAGATGTCTGCCAGTTTCTCCACTGTAGATAACTGCCAACACTGTGGTGACCCCTTGGGGTGGTTGTTGTTACAGATCACCTGGAGCCCCTTTGAATAGTTCTGGTTCAGCCTGTACATCTACTATTATTGTGATGCTCCCATTGAGACAGAGATTGAGGAACACAGATATAAATGATTACACAATACCCAGGAGTGGCAGTCCATATATATGGTCCTTTACTGGGGTAATTTGTTCATAGCAGCTCAGATACATAGGTATAAAGTTGTCACACAGATGTAGAGCTCAAACACTCTGGCACTTTGTCATGTCTAGCATTCGTTATGGCAATACTGAGGTCTGCAGGAGTAGTTCCTTTAAGGCCCACTGACCCCAGTACACATTTGTGGACTCTCCCATCCCTGTATCTGAACCCCAGCTGATTAACCAGTAAAGGGTCTCTCCAGATCCCCTTACTTATTGGACACTCGCTTCAAATGGTTCCAACGCTAGCCTGCTCACTTGATATACAGTGTAGAGCAGAAATGGACCACCTGAAGGTCCCACAATATCCAGAATCCCCACTGATTAGTACATACACCAGGTTAGTCTCCCCCAAGTTGCTTAAAAGTTATTGGACCCTTCCACCACATTGGGCACTGCAGCCAGACCTGTATAGTGAGGGGTACCAGCCCCGCTGATCTGCACTACAGAATCCCCAAAATGAACAGAAGTGAGGAAGAAAATAGATGCTTCAGTTATGATTTGAACCCAGGTCACCTGAAATACCGTTCTGATTGCACTGTCAGCTATGCCACCAAGACAACTGGAAACCTGGGACTCAGAAGCACAAACAGAAGAGAGAAATAATGAAAAAACAAAAATCATGATTTGTGGTAAGAATAAAAGTAATTATAGATGCAGTAGTAATAGTAATGGTAACAAAACTGAAGTAGTAAACAGCTTTTGCTACCTACTGTAGGTATCATTATAGCAAATGATTTAAAATGGAATAAACACATTAAAGAAACAGAATTCAAAACGAAGAGATTCCTGCCGGTCATGAGCAAATGTCAATAAAAATATGGGGGGGGATATTCAGAAATAAGATATTTAAAAGTAGTAAATGCCAAGATCTGTAATCATTTACTGTACGGTGCGAAAATATGGGGTGTACATGAAACACAAAATCTAGATGCTTGTTTAAATTTATACTACAAAAAAATTATTGGGCTTGCCAAATGGAACCCCGTCAGCCATGGTTAGGGCCTAACTAGGCCAATATTCAGTAGACTGCCAAATCAGGAAAGGTTGGTCAGTTATTGGATCAAAGTATACAGCATGAGTGAAAATAGACTCCCAAAACTCTGTATAGAGAAGCAATGAATTACACAAAACAAAATATTAAGTTTCCCAGTATAATGATTCTAGAAAAGATAATAAAACCAAATGGGTTATTGCAAAGTTTAACAGATGTCCTTGGGTGCGATTTAAATACAGTAATTATGGAAGAAAAAAGCAAAAAAAAAGATATCTCAAAACAAATGGGTATGTAATATTGCAAACGATATAATAAATGTGAATGGATGTCGAAAAACAAAAGGATTCACAAACTGGAGCAAAAATTGATTCTGATAAAAAAACAGAATAGAAGGAAATTATTGACTAGGTTTAAGTTTGAAGATAATGACAGTAATTGGTTATTGGCGTGATATGATAAGGAGGAGAAAAGAAAAGAAGAATGTAAATGTAAAAAGGGGAAGGATGATGTATTATGTTTGTTAATATTATGCCTGTTATATGAGAAGGAAAAGAAAACATATTTGGGAGAAATATTAAAGTACCTGGCTCCAGAAGCTAAAGATATGGCAACTGACCTACTTAAATCCAATAACAGGGAGGTGCTGGAGTCTGTGGCTTCCCTCCTCTGGCTAATAAAAAAAAAAAAGTGATACCTACACAAAATGAAAGAAAAATATATTAGAACTGGGTAAGAATAATATCATAAAATATAAATTGAATAATGAAAAAATGCAAATGGAATCTTGTGATTTAATTAATATCTGCCTGTCTGCCTCTGTAACACTTGAACTGATGTGAAACCTTTGTAAATGAGCTACTTGGTCAAAGGTTGTAATCCGAATAATCAAATATATAAACTATATGAGGTTGTAAAATACTAGAGCAAGAATGAAATTGAGTGCAATATTCTTGAAAATTAACACACCTTGATATTGACAGGAAAGCTGAACACTAGTTAGATATAGGAGAAAAACAAGTTAGGCATTGTATTACACCATCTTAAGGCTCTTTTTATTAAATTATAGTATAATTGTATTGCAAATGTAATATTGAATTGTAAAGTTTTTAATTTTCATTTTTATGTCTAAACATTGTAAAGACATTAATAAATGTGAAACAATAAAATTTAACTGAACTGAACAGAAGAGGATAAGAAAAAAGGTGCTTCAGCTGGATTTGAACCCGTGCACCCAGAATACATTTTCCTCCCATCTGCTTCAGACAAGCATTGGTGACCTGTATCAGGCTCCCTCTAATGACATCTCACTTTGGTCTACTTCTTCTGTCTCTTCCACTCCTTCAGTCTGTCGTGGAGGATTTCTTCCATTTTTATAAGCACCACTCTTCTAAAATCCAAGACAGCGGTCCCTGAAGTGGGCGCTGGGTATCTAGGGCAGTACTGAAGCACACTGAGCTGTGATCACTCATCACTGGGGCTCTCCTACAATGTTCTGATGTGACTGAACCAAGTCAAAAATGGCTCCCTCTCTGGTTGGTTTCTTCACCCATTTTACAAGGTAGCAACCTACATAGAATCTACAAGAGCGTGACTCCTGGCACTCTATATCTTCTAGGTTTGGCACTCTAACATCAGAAACATGTTACTTATTGTTGCCACTCTGGTTTTAACATTTAGTGCCCTGTCCCAGTCCTGAGACTGGTTTGGTAGTCTAAAGGCAACCATCACTCTGAGGTTCTTCCCTCCTTTAACTACCAGCTGAATGTATATTTTTCTACTCCCACTTCACTCAGCTTCTCATCTTCTATTATAAAATGGGCATGAAAAATAAGCTCTGCGATTGGCTAGAAAACCAGTGTAATATCTGTATTACACATAGAATAAAAAAGTACCGACAAAGAAATCAATGCCTCTAAATGGAATGTTCAAAGCTAGGCATGGAATGTTCATTTTTAAAAGGCCATTGTTTTAGCAGCATAGCAGTTCACGAAGCTTTGGAGCCACTCATAATAAAAAAAAAAAAAACGGACCGTAGCAAAACCTGCAAATACTAAAAGAATGGTGGGGCTTCAATCAGTGCCTCCCACGCCACACCGGCTGTCTTATTTCATGAGTACTCCCACCCGCACGGAGCATGCCACAGCCTGAGCTCCATATGGGCTGGGAGTTTCAAGTGCCCACAGGAAAAGTCACCGGACCGGGATTCAAACAGTAGGGCAGGGCACCAGTCGGATTTTCCCCTGCTCAGCATCCCTCAGATTCAGTTCCCCAGTCTGAGCTTGTTTCTATTAAAAAAAAAAAAAAAAAAAAAAACTGTAAGAAGTACACAAGAGCACTGCGGTAATGCAACAAAATTAAATCAGTAGTACTACGCACAACTACGTAATGACATCAATTATAAATAGGCGGAAGGACTATTTTGTCATATATTAACAATTAAATCATCTTTTTTTCTACATATAAACATACTTTTTTTCCTAAATTTTATAAGATAAAAGTGACCATTTTATAGCCAGTAGACACTCCAGGGTTGGTGTTGAACAGATATTACCACACTTCCAGGGGCTGAAGACACTCGGCCGGTGGCCTCGTGCCTTACTACGCCCCTGGGCGTGTGGTAATATCTGTTCAACACACACCCTGTCATGTCTTATTGCTTACTTGCTTTTATGTAGTCTCCCTACTAAATGGGCATATCCCAGGATACTTGGGTCCTGGTCATGGATTTTTTTGTCACTCATGCTTTCATGTTAATAATGGTGCCCACCTGGGCCTCACCATTGCCTGGATGTCTTCCATTTTTTCCTAAAAACTATTGGCATTCAGACAAATGGCCATTTCCTGGCTTGGTTACCACCTCTGACTTGACAGACTCCACTTACCCTACCTCTAGTCCCTATCCCAGATGTGCTTCTTGTCCGCCTCCATTAGTGTTTCTGCTCTGCCCATCATCACTTGTTGAGGGAGTGCCAGCAAGACCTCTTAGTTTTCTAGACTGCAAAGCTTAACCTTGGCCTCCCTTCCTTTTGAAAAGTTGCAGATTTCTCGAGCTGGCCGCCCGCCCAGCAGTTGGATTTCCACTCTGCGACGCCACTGACCCGGTTTGGGAAAGGATCCAGGTCGCCGGAGGGCCGGCCAGGTGGAGAAGGATTGAGCGTCCCTAGGACTGCTCTCCGTCTGCCGGGGCACAGGAGCGACACTTGGAGGAGGCTGGGTTCATTCACCCATGATCATCCATTTCTGAATTAGTCCCAGGTGATCTATAACATAATCCAACAATATTATTCAATTTATTGACTGTGTCTATTTTTACTCATAATGTCTCAGTTTGATTATCACCTTTTATCTTATCAGAAATATCACATGATTTAATGTTAGTAGAGATATATGCCACAATGCCACCCTCTTGTCTGTTTTGCCTATCCTGATGATATAATTGATAACCATTGATGTGTTTCCCCAGTCATCATTATTGCCCCACCAGGTTTCAGCAATGAAAGCCGTATCGATATTATCAGTGTATAGAATTATTTGAGTTAATCTATTTTGCCTGCTAACCTTCTAGCGTTTGTTAAATAACCAATTAGCCTGGTTGTGCAGACTCTTTTCTTTACAGTATATGTTATTTTCCCCAGAATTAGGAGTAGGTAGATCTCAGGAGCTACTTGTGACCTTCGTATTAGTTAAGTGGTCGGTGAACTCCTCCCTCTCCTTGTCAAGTTTAATGCTTTTTGTATCAACTTGGCTAGTTTCTTTGTCCCCTTGTTACTTAGGTGTAAGCCATCCTGTCCATATAGTTCTTTGTGATGTAAGAAGCTACCCCATGAATCTATAAAGGTAATATTGCCTTCCTGACATTTGTTTTTTATCCTAGAGTTAATGCATTGTATAGTATTATTTTTTTCTCAATGACACTTCAGTAAAGGTAAAAGGCCTAATAGAAATGGTTTCTGTTGATGTGTTTTTAATATTTCTGACAATTCCATTATTTCATCCACAATATCTTTTTGATGCTCACGGACGATATTATTTAGCCCTACATGTATTACTACAGTCTGAGTGTTATGCTCGTTGTCAATCACATTTGGTAAAATTATTTTTCATCAGCTGTTCTGGCTCCTGGTAAACAGAACACTTTCCTATTTGCCTTGTCACCATCACACAGGATGCTATCTGTTCTTAGAATTGAGTCACCTGTGACTAGCGGCTTAGTAAGAGGCCCATTCATAAGCTCACCTAAGGGTGCATATCTATTTGTTGTGGTGATTTCAAAGGTCCCAATTGCTCCACAACCTTTTTTACATGGCATTCTGTCTATCATGGTCCAGTCTTAGTCCTCAGGATCTATTGTAATGATAGACTCAGATGTTCCTTCCCCTGGGACTTCTATATCTCCAGTATCCCCTGGACCTTCCATTTTTCTTTTATCTTTAGGGACTGTGTTAGTAGTTGTGAGTATGTGGTCCTTAGTATTTTCCCAAATGCTTTTACTTCTTAGTAGGATTCTTAATTCTAAACATTTTCACAGATAAAGTTGTCACACTTATTATCTTCCATATTCGTAGCATACATGAAGCAGTTTCTACATTTAACAATTGTTCCATTACAACTTAATATCGTCAAGAAATCATCAGAGGGAATGTAGGGTCCGTTTATCACGAACGCGAATATATATATATATATATATATACACACACACACACACACTTACTGCTAAATGAAGATTTTGGCCTATGTCCCTAGTCCCCACTGGACACGCCGACATGCATCTCTGTGCACAGCTGACGTGCTCACCCACCTGAGCTAACCCCACTCGCTAGGGCAGCGTTAAATAGATTTACTAGACCGGAAGTGGATTTCTGGCTACACGAACTGCTGTTAGCGTGCACTGTAGTCAATTTAAAAGTTTTACTCATAGGGGTTCAGAAATGAAGCTGTGAAGGGGATTAGAACTGCTGAAACAGCTAGCTACACCTGACACGTACTGAAATACCTCTTGGTGTATGCCTAGCGCAGAGACTCTCTCACTTTTGCTCCCGAAACTACTGCTGTTGTTGCTAGGCAGCCGTCAACACTGTGATTCCCCACAGAGTTACACATTAAATAAAACAGCTAAGCAGTTAAAATGTAGCAATGGTGGGCTGGAGCCTTACTGTCCCACAGCCTCAGACTCTGGCCTGCTCGCTGTCTTTCAGAATCAAGATGCCCGCTCGCCAGGGATGGCATTTAAATAGATTTACCAGACCAGGAAGTGGATTTCTGGCCATGTAACTGCAATTAGCGAGAACTGTAGTCAGTTTACAAAGTTTTATTCATAGGGGTTCAGAAATGAAGCTGTGAGGGGGATTACTGTACACAAATGACTGGGCCAGCCCAGTACATGTGGAAAGAACAGTGGGTATGGGAATATGTAAGTATGCAAAGAACGAGGGATGTAGGAATATGTAATATGAAAAGAACTTACAGTACATACAAAGAGCACTAATGCTGTGGCCTATGCACGAAGGTGTGGCCAGGTATGTGCAATTTTCATGTACCCAGCCCACGTTGCTATTCACCTGGGGACAGGTGCAGGGTGTGTGGTATGCATGACTGTGCACTCCTACAGAGCACCTGTCCACAACCGCACCCCAATGTGCAGCTGAACAGGGGACAATTCGAGGGACACAGGTGGGCATCCAATTCTGAGTCCCGAAGTGGATCCCCTGCACTGCTTGAACAAGGGATTCTGGGAACTGGTTGATCATTTAAGTATGGGCCACCACCCACCCTCCCCATCAGCCCAGTGGGCCAGGGCGGTCTGTTTGAAGGGTGTCCTGTCCTGTTGCAGCCAACAGGTGTCATGGAGGGCACATAAAGGATACATCAGGTCCCTGCTGCTGCATCCTGTGCTCCACTTGCCCTGCACCCTCATGAATGGCGTAGAATTTGGCCTAGGTTTCCAGGCACTCCCTCGGATGGTCTGTGCACATAGCTGCATGAACATCTGGGGAATCGGGTGCAGAAGGGTTATGTGTCCCTCTCGTGTGTATGTACAGGAGCCCACTGGAACCCCCCCATTTGCAGCATTGCCACTTAGGGCTGTCTGTGTGCTGTGGATGCCTGGCATTTACAGTAGGTGACACATACCATCATACTTAAGGCCCATTAATCTAAACCCTAACATACAGTAGCTTACAACTTACCACACAGTTATCATAAATAGAGCATTCCACATATACAGTAGGCTCACTTCTCAAAACATCACACTGCAATTAAAATGGCTCGCAGTTTGTTACAAGAAAAGAAGTCTAAGACTTAACTGCCTAACCCTATTAGAGAAGAGCATCTCTTGCTGGTGCACTGTCTGGTGTAGGCTGCAGCCTCCATGATTCCACATGTCCACCTATGCTATTTTATGTGAACCTCCTAGTGTTCTTAAAAGATAATATGGTATACAGTGCTACCCCTTAATCGGCTTTTCAGCCAATCCTAAAATTAAGCTGTTTGACCTGTTATCTCAAATGTCCTTTAAAACAATTTCGCTTCACATTTGGTAGGCTAGCTATTCAGTGTGGAAAGAAGTCTTGGGGCAGACTGCTGCTGCAGTTGTAGAGTAAGAAATCTGGATTTTGCAGCACATTTCTGGGCTCACCTACTGTAATTATTTAATAGTTTGCTGGGAGGGTGTGTGACTGGGGAGGGGTAGGGGTAGCAGGTCCTGTGTGAAACAAAAGGGAATGACTTTATTGTGGAACATTTGGCGTGCATGACTGGAAGCAGCCAGTAGGCTGGTAGGAAAGAATATCTGTTAGTTGGAAGTTCAGGGATATAACGATGCTGCTACATTGCACTCATGTCCCAGTGTAGGAGTGGAACAGTCAGGAGTGGAATAATTAATTCTGAGGTGTCTAAGGCATCGGCAAGAATCCACAGGTCAGCCTCAGTCTGCAGGAGGTTCTTCAGGGGAGAGTAGAAATAAGGTCAGAGGAATCCAAGCTCTGTGTACAGTTACTCTAAAAGAGGCAAGGTAAATAGCCACAGGTGGAGGGTTAAGTGCAGAGAGTACAAATTGCAGGAGCTAGTGTAGATAGCTACCGACAGAGGGAAAACAAGAGACACCATATCTGGGGTAAGCTGACTTTAGCCAGTTCAGGTAAGGAAAGAAAGGAAAAGAACATGAAAAAAGCATAGTAAGGTGGCAGTGGGGTACTGAGAAGGATTCAGCTGACAGAAATACCGATAGAAGGGAAAGCAGGTAACACCCTATTTAGGGTAGGGTGATGAGTTGAATTAAAATCAAAAAGAGAATGGAAGGGAGGAGGAAGAAATGGGCATAGTAAGGAGGCAAAAGAGTCATGCTGTGTCAGTAGTAATAAAGGTAAAGCAGGCAAACAACAGGGAGTGGTGCAGTGTGACAGATGTGGAGACAAAGCAGGCAAACAAAGGGAGTGGTGCAGTGACAGATGTGGAGACAAAGCAGGCAAACAACAGGGAGTGGTGCAGTGTGACAGGTGTGGAGACAAAGCAGGCAAACAACAGGGGAGGTGCAGTGTGACAGGTGTGGAGACAAAGCAGGCAAACAACAGGGAGTGGTGCAGTGACAGGTGTGGAGACAAAGCAGGCAAACAACAGGGAGTGGTGCAGTGTGACAGTGTGGAGACAAAGCAGGCAAACAGGGAATGGTGCAGTGTGACAGGTGTGGAGACAAAGCAGGCAAACAACAGGGAGTGGTGCAGTGTGACAGGTGTGGAGACAAAGCAGGCAAACAACAGGGAGTGGTGCAGTGTGACAGGTGTGAGACAAAGCAGGCAAACAACAGGGGTGGTGCAGTGTGACAGGTGTGGAGACAAAGCAGGCAAACAACAGGGAGTGGTGCAGTGTGACAGGAGACAAAGCAGGCAAACAACAGGGGAGTGGTGCAGTGTGATAGGTGTGGAGACAAAGCAGGCAAACAGGGGAGTGGTGCAGTGTGACAGGTGTGGAGACAGTCTGTCAGGACACTTTCTGTAGACTGAGGTGCTGTCACCCTATTTGCACAGATTACTGGTTTGAGGATGGAGGTTGCTGAAGTTTGAGCTGAGCTGGCAAGGATGCAGAATCTGCTGCCACTGACTCAGAGGACGCCTATGCAAAGGTGTGGCGGCTGGACCTTGGTGGGTTTCTGGGAGGGTGGGGGGTGATGGATAGGGCACACACTCCTCTGCCTATGTCACTACAGAATTCCTTCACTGTACAGGCAGGACCAGACAGCTGAGAAGAGGTATATGACATGGTGGCGAGGGAGGATGTGAGGGTCCTTGGAATGTCTCTTGGTGGGAGAAAGAGGCCTCCAGTCAAGGAGGATGCAGCTGCTTGTGGAGAGCTCTGTTGAGGCGGATAGACTTGGGAGCAGGAAAATGAATGAAGGGTGGGTGAAGTGCATATGTGGTGCTTCAGCTGAGAAGGATGGAGAGCGATCCTGAGGCTCACTATGGCGGCAAGTCATGGGAGGAGCTGGATGTGTTCCCACCTGGGGACTAATGACCTGGCAAGTGATGGAGTAAGGGTCATGTAGGGATAATTTGAGGGAGCTCGAGAGGGACTTAAGCAGGTAGCACACCTGGTGACATTGCTGAGGTGCTACCTGTGTGTGGCTGGGGGCACTCTGCATCAGGAACATCAATAGCTGGTTGAAGGCATGGTGCAGGAAGCATGGTTTAGGCTTCATTGGGACTAGAGGCCAGCCTGGAAAGATATTGGGCCTATACAGAGATGGCAGCCTGCATCCATCATGGAAGGATCCATAGTCCTTAGTGGGAGGTTGGCATGTTGGATGAGCATTTAAACCAGCCGAGGAGGGAGGCCGAGTCTCCAGGAAGGCATAAACTGCCCCCACACACACACACCCTGCAGGATGAAGCAATTCAAATGTACTGAACAAATAATTATGCTCACTTTTCACAGTAGAGGATGACAGACCTCTACCATAGCTTTGTAATAGAATACTGTTGAGGTTGTAGGCAAAAAGGCAAGAATGGTAGTCGGCAGGGTGAAGACAGACACCGAGCTTCAGATTGCCATGGGTGTAAAAGGTGGGGGAAAAATAATGATTTAGATGAGCTGGAGGGGGCAAGGGGGAATTGTCAGGTTAGCAGAGGGGGAGGACTGTTGAAGATGATGACCGGAGGCAAACGTTCTGAACAATTGTTCATGTTCAGTGTTCATGATAAAGGATGATGGACCTCTATTGGACAGCATGGGATCAAGGCTGCCACATGGGGCTTAGAAGATTGTCAGGATAGAGATAATGATTGGGCAGCAGTGGAAGGAACTGGAAGCCCGCAAGGTAGATAAGTCACTAGGCCAGGACAGCCTGCACCTGTGGGTACTTAGTGATTGGCCACAGAATTGGTGGTCCCCTTAGCCTGAGTATTTAATGACCTTGAAATAAGGCATGGTTCCAGCAGATTGGAGGTCTGCCAACATCGTGCAACTCTATGAGGTGGAGGGACAGGGAGGAACTGGGCAACTGCAGGCCTGACAGTCTTACCTTAATTGTAGTAAGGTGATGGAGTCCATAGTCAAAGCTTGCCGGCCTACCTAGAGGATAATGAACTGCAGGAAAGCAAGCAGCATGGACATGCATCAGGGAAGTCACGGCACATCAACTTGAAACTGTTTTCCACTGGTCACTAAGGTGATAGACAAATGATAGGTGGTAGAATTGCTGTGCTTGACTTCTGCATGACTTCTGATTTGGCAGCACACAGGAGGCTGATGAAAAAGTTGAATGACTTAGTGAGTGTAGCAGGATTTAGTCAGAGGGATAGGGGATTGACTTGGGGGGCCAGCAGAAGGTAGTAGTTAAAATGGCCAAGTCACTGGACTGGAAGGTCACAAGCTGTGTGCTGCAGGGGTCAGTCCTGGGACCTGTCCTATTCAATATGGTGATCAATGACTTAGGGGGAGGGGATCTGGGCAAGATGTCTCTCTTTGCTAATGTCACTAAACTCTGACAGGTTAAATCATGAGGAAGGGATGCAGGAGTTTCAGATGACCTAGAGAAGGTGGAGAGATGGTTTAAGATTTGGCACTTGAGATTCAATGTCAAAAGTGCAAGGCAATGCATCTAGGGAGATGGAACCCACACACCAAGTATTGGATGAGAGAGGAGTTCAGCTGGCCACTTCAACATAGGAGAGGGATCTGAGGGTCATCATTAGTGACTTCTCAAGCAAATTAGTCACTGTAATAAAATATATAGCAAGGTGTCAAGGTACTGGGTGACTAGGAGAGTTTCTGATAGTAGAAGAGCAAGGTGGTACTGGCCCCACACAGACCCTTAGTGAGACCTCATCTGGAATACTGTGCTTAGTTTCAGAGTCCTGTCCTCCGCCAGTATGGATGTAGACAGTCTGAAGTTGGTGCATAGGAGTGTCACCAACATGTTCCAGGGCCAGCAAGACAGATCCTATTGGGAGCAGTTGGTGGCCCTAAATATGTACTCAGAAGAGGCCAGTCACGAGAGGAGGGCATGATAGAAACATATAGGTTTCTGAGAGGTATACATAGGGTGAATGACGAGGACTAGTTTTAAATGCAGAAGTATTCACTAGAGGGCATGACTGAAGGATGTTGGAGGGCAAGTTCAAGAGAGATGCGAGGATGATTAAATTCAAAGGGTGGTGAAACCATGTTTAGGTAGTGAGGCAACTACCTTAAATATGTTTAAACATGCCTGGAACCACACATAGGGACTCATTGTCCTTGTGGGGGGCAATACTGGATTGAGGGCTTGGGGAGCAGAGGAGGAAGGAGACAGCCCACCAGTGTAGTAGCTTAGTAGGGTGAGGTACTATAGTTTGGACCCTTAGTCTCCTGATGCTAGATTCCATGTTTCTACATTATGGACCATCAATGAATTTATATTTACTAGCAACAATAGGTACAATGCATTTTTTCTTGGGAGAGTGTTTTGTAACATTTATCTAGTTCTAATTATTAATAATACTTGGTATTGTCTTCTGTTTTTGATGTGTAGGCTTCAACACCCCACTGGAGCAATTGTTACTACTGTTTCAGAGGGATGAAGAGCTCCCATTTGGTGATGTGAAAAGGGAAGAGACTGTACAGCAGAAGGACCATCTTGAAGTCACTCCTACCAGTAAGTGCAGTAGATGGCTAGATAATATGCTTTTATGGACAGAAACATAGAATTTTTGCAGAAAAGGACCCTTGGCCCACCCAGTCTGCCCTGAAGTTTTAAATGTATCGTGTTGAAATTTTTCCAGTTATGGTTGAGAGGGAGTTGGGAAGAAAAGGAAATGGTCTAGAGTTGGATGAGCAGAGTTTGGGATTTCGAGTAGGCAGTGATGCTGTCAGACTTGAAAGGAGTACAGTCCAGGAGCATTTGAAAAGAAGCTTCAGGTCTTTTTTTTATTTCTGTTTTCACCTCCCATCCTGCACCGGTCTCCACTCCTTCAGGAGACTTATATTGGCAGTCTCCCGCTCCATGACCTGCCCGATTCTACCCGGCAAGTCCCTATCGAGCCTTGCTGACCCAGGTGGGTACAGGCAGGGGCTGCTACACCCTCGAGAATTTTGCAGGTGTTTGACTTACCGGGACATCGGGCAGGGGCGGGCAATCAGGGTCTCTGCTGTTTGAGGTCTCCATTATCTAGGAGACTGGGCACAGTAGTTTCTTGTGTTCCTGGGGGAGTGGCATGCACCAGGCGTGATGGCTATCACCGCTGATGTTGCCTTTCCCCATCCCTGAGTTGTAGCTATCATGCTTGCTGTGCCCTGGCTTCGCCAGAGGCCAGGTGAGCGAGAGCAAGGACTTCCCCTCCCTCCCGGGAGAGGAGAACCGTCCATCGACGGCTAATCCTTCCCACCCCTACCGACTCCCCAATGGCCTGGGCTTGTTCCCCAACCCAGGTTGCCGGGTAGCACGAGGTGTGGTGTCCAGCGCCAACCTTCTGCACCACCGGCTGGTGCAGAGGCTTCAGTTTTATAGTAGATTTGGGATTGGCTTGATAACTGGTGGATATGATAGAAGACTGGAGTCACGTAATCGAATTCCAGGAGTGGTTGATCAGGCAAATATCTGTATTATAAACAATTTGTAATTCTGATAGGCGTGACCTAGCAAGTGCACAGAGGCGGTAATTACAGTACTCAAGCTGAGAGGATATAAAAAAGGGTTGCAGCAGGCAAGAGGTCTAGCAGGGAACAAGCAGTTCTGTAAAACTGATTGTAAATTGATCAGTTACTTAATTTTAAACCTCGCCTTTTTATGAAAAATGTTTAAGGCACTGTACTGCAGTATGTTACAATACAGTAAAATCCTGCATTGACAGACACTTCAAAGAAATACATTACGTGTGATGCTTGGATAGTGCCTTTGTGGATCCAATTCTGTTCCATCGAGTAGTTGTCAGTACTGGACCTGGAATCCGACCAAGTTGGAGGTTGGATCCTGCACTATCTGACGTCGGATCCGTGACTATTCGATTCAGATCCAGGGATCCAACGTTGGATCCAGGACAGTTGGATCCACGGTCAATAGTGCTGCCATACCACCAGATCCACTATCCTACAAAAGAATGGTATCCGTGGTATCCTAATTGATGGGATACTATCCAAGCATCACTAACATACATTTTCATATAGCACAGTCTAGCATCAGTGTACAGTTCTTGATTATACAATATACAAACTACATCTGACCCCTTTGCACTGAGCTTGTGATTGCACGTGAGCAGGTGTGAGCAATATTCAGATGGTTTGCACTTGCTAACGAAGCAATGATAACCAACTGAATATGGGTCCGTGTTTACGCTGCACTAAGTAGATCAGTACTGTGCGGGCATGTACCATGGATGCATATGGCCCACAGGAGATAGTACTGCCCCAAACAGGATAATGCCAGGTCTCCTGTGGCCACATCCAGCTCCAGCATACATGTGAGCTCATTGAACATGAGTGCGCTAAGGAGCGAAGCATGCAGATTATGTGGTCCTTTAATTGTGGTGAACAGTACCTTACTGCTTTTTTTATGTCAGTCATCCCTCACTAGTGGTACAGTGGTCCCTCCCAGATAGCCCGTTCATCAGTATAAAGTTAATTCCTAGTGGTATAGTGGCTCCCTACATAAAATCCCCCATCCATCAGCATACCTTTAATCCCTGGTGGTACAGTGGTTCCCCACCTCCAGCCCCCAATCCATCAGTATAACATTTATCCCTGGTGGTACAGTGGTCCCCTACCTTGAGACTCCCATCCATCAGTATAACATTAATTCCTGGTGGTATTGTGGTCCCCTCCTCCAGCCCCCATCCATCAGTATAACATTTATCCCTGGTGGTACAGTGGTCCCCCTACCTTCAGGCTCATCCATCAATATAACATTAATCCCTGATAGTATACTGGCCCCCACCCCAATTCATTGGTATAACATTAATTCCTGGTGGTATCATGGTCCCCCCCAGCACCCCCATCCATCAGTATAACATTTATCCCTGGTAGTACAGTGGCCCCAGCCCCCATCCATCAGTATAACATTAATCCCTGATGGCATACTGGCCCCCACCCATCCATCAGTATAACATTAATTCCTGGTGGTATCATGGTTCCCTCCTTCAGCCCCCATCCATCAGTATAACATTAATCCCTGGTGGTACAGTGGTCCCTTACCTTCAGACTCCCATCCATTAGTATTACTTTTAATCCCTGATGGCATACTGGCCTCACCCCAATCATTGGTATAACATTAATTCCTGGTGATATTGTGGTCCCCTCCTCCAACCCCCATCCATCAGTATAATGTTTATCCCTGGTGGCATACTGGCCCCCACCCATCCATCAGTATAACATTTATCCCTGGTGGTATAGTGGTCCCCAACCTTGAGACTCCCATCCATCAGTATAACATTAATCCCTGATGGCATACTGGTCCTTCCCACCCCAGTCCATCAATATGACATTAATTCCTGATGGCATACTGGCCCTCAATCCCCAATCCATCAGTATAACATTAATTCCTGGTGGTATCGTGGTCCCCCTCCTCCAGCCCCCCATCCATCAGTATATAATATTAATCCCTGTTGGTATAGTGGTCCCCAAAACTCAATCACAAATCCTTCAGTATAATATTAATCCTTGTTGGTATAGTGATCCCCAAAACTCAATCACAAATCCATCAGTATAAAATTAATACTTGGTAGTATAATGGTTCCCAAAACTCAATCACAAATCCATTAGTATAATATTAATACTTGGTAGTACGGTGGTTCCCTCATGCATCAGTATAACATTAATCCCTTTTGATATCATGGACTCTCCCAACTCAGTCCCAAATCCATCAGTATAACATTAATCCCTGGGGGTATAGTGGTCCCTCCATCCCCACTTCCCAGCTATCAGTATAACAATCCCTGATAGTATAGTGGTGTCCCAACCCCCAATCCCCTATCCGTCTGTATAACATTAATCCCTGGGAGTATAGTGGTCCCTCCATCCCCACTTCCCAGCTATCAGTATAACAATCCCTGATAGTATAGTGGTGTCCCCACCCTCAATCCCCTATCCGTCTGTATAACATTAATCCCTGGGGGTATAGTGGTCCTTCCATCCCCACTTCCCATCTATCAGTATAACAATCCCTGATAGTATAGTGGTGTCCCAACCCCCAATCCGCTATCTGTCTGTATAACATTAATCCCTGGGGGTGTAGTGGCCCCCCCACCCTGCCATCACAATATGATGTGGAGTGTAAGTGTGTGTTGCTAGATACCAGATGCTTAAGATACTGTATATATTGTACAAAAGAACGTAGCTATAACTGCTATCACAGAAGCATGATGGGACGACTAATCCTCATGGGATTTTAAGATGCCTGTTTACGATGTCTATAAATGTAATCATACTTCCAGAAAAGAGGGTGGTGCTGCATTAATTATTAATAATAAAATCAATTGGTAGATGTGACCGACAAGGTGAAAAAACATAATTTAAGTACTGAAACATTATGTAGGTAAGTAAAGTAATACTTATTTCTATGTTGATGCCCAACCTCAGAGGCTCTGAGTGCCATTACATTTAAAGGCAAATTCAGACAATACAGACAAAATTCACCTAGTTGTTAAAATCATATATATATAAAAATTATGCATCAATTCCCGTAAAATGTCTTCTTAAAGAGATAGGTCTTCAGGTCCCCTTTAAACTCCTCCACCATTGGGGCCTCCCTTAAAGATTTGGGCAGTGAATTCCAGAGGACCAACCACTTTGAAGGAATGATCCCCCAAGGTTTTCAGCCTGGCCCTCGGATTAAACTCGTATTTGATCAGGCGGAGTTCTTGATGCTGGGTATTTATCACACTCTTGACTGCCCATGTGAGATCTATGATGCTGTTTTAATGGAAATTGAACTAGCTGGGGAACTAAGAGATGCTGTTATCTTGGTTAATTTTAGTACGGGGACATCAGCTTGGGAAAATCCTTCAGCACATAGCTCGAGAGGTAGAAAACTCCTATCCATGTGTGAGCACCTCCATTTAAATCAATATGTTATGTTATTTTAGTTAGTTGTTTTTTTTTTTTAACCAGGTATAGCACACTAAGCTGAAAGCTTTTTTACAGGAGCGACCTGGGAGCACAAGGAGGTTAAGTGACTTGCTCAGGGTCACACAGTATGCAAGTGGAAGCTATGGGATTCAAACCCAGGTCTGGTCTGCTGGATGTCACCAAATTTGCAGCTCAGAGCCTTAGACCACTGCGCTATACTGCCTCCTATATAATGCAAACAAGGGGTGAAAACACACATGATGTGGGCAATAATGCTCAAAATGTTGTTAAGAAATGCAGTTTTGTTATAACATATAATATAATGGGAAGGAGGAATTAAAGCAAGGGCTGGGGAGGTATATTGCAACGAGGGTGGATTTAAACTAGATGGGGGGGTGGCAAGTTGACAGCAGGTAGGCAGGGATCCGGTAGAGTGGAGTCACAGCCTACCCCTCATGCTAGCAGGGAAGGACTTGGGGTGGCCAAAAAAGGAGGGAGTAGAAGGGAGGAGATGGAGGCTAGTGAAGGGAAGGGGGCATTATGGAGGGTGGTCTCATTGAATGCAAGAAGCCTAGGAAACAAATCCACTGAGCTACAGGCACTCTTAGCAGTGTGTAGGGTGGATATTGCAGCTATCACAGAAACGTGGGCAACTGAGCACCGGACTGGGATCTGGCAATCCCAGGATACAAATTGTACAGGAAGGACCGTAAGAAAGGGAGGAGGGTTGGGGTGGCAGTTTATGTGAGAGACGGGATCAAATATAAAAGGGACGAGGGAGAAGAAAGGAGAAGAGAGGCAATCTGGCTGTAGCTCCTAGACTCAAGGGGTAGGAAATTGAGGTTTGGGGTGGTATATAGGCTGCCCTCCCAGTCTGAGGAGCTTGACAGGCAGTTAGCAGGACAAATCAAAAAGGTATGTCGAAAAGGGAAGGTGGTCATCGTGGGGGATTTTAACTTGTCGGGGGTTGACTGGAGATTTCCGGTCACCTCCAGTGCTAGGGAGCAAGTGCTCCTGGACACGATCCAGGAGGGTCTCCTGACAGAGTTGATTACTGTACCTACTAGGCTAAAGAACACTTTAGATCTGGTATTGTCGAATGGGGAGGCAGTGAGGGAAATAAAGGTAGAGGACCCACTAGCTGACAGCGATCACTAAACGGTGTGGTTTAATATCACGATGTGGGGGGAGCCAGAGAAATCAGTTACTTGGGTAGTAAACTTTGGGGGGGGGCAGACTTTGGGAGGATGCAGGAAGTACTGAAAGGGAAACTGGAGGGCATAAGGCAGGAGATGGATGTGGAGCAAAACGGGACATTATTAAACGGGGGTTAAAGAGGCAACAGAAGCCTGCACCAAGGCACAGAGTAAGAGGAGCAGAGCAAGAAAACCGTGCTGGTTGAACAGCGAGGTTGTGGAGATGGTGAGGGCAAAACAAATGGCGCACCAGAGGTTTAGGAGGATGGGGAAGGAAGTGGACAGGGATGAATATGCAAGATGGTTCAGGGAGGTGACCAGAAAAGTGAGAGAAGCCAAGGCCCAGAGGGAGCTGAGATTAGCACAGGGAATTAATGGGGGCAGAAAGACTTTTTCAGATACATCGGAGAGAAAAGGAAGTGCAAGGAGACAATAGAAAGGATAAAAAGGGGTGGGGAGTGGACAGAAAAGGGGAAGGAGCAGGCAGAAGCACTGACTGAATACTTTTGCTTCGTGTTCACAGAAGAAAGGGGGGACCGCTACCAGCATGGGCTGGGAGGTTGGTGACAGATAGAAGAACTGAAGCAAGTAGAGTCCTAGAGAGACTGAGGGCACTGAAGGTAGACAAGGCGCCAGTGCTGGATGGTATCCACCCCAGGGTGCTGAGGGAGATGGCGGAGATGTTGGCAGAGCCGCTGGCGGATCTGTACAGTGCCTCACTGGAGTCGGGATGTGTGCCACTAGACTGGAGGATGGCACGTGTAGTACCATTACACAAGAGCGGGCCAAGGGATGAACTGGGTAATTATCGTCCGGTAAGTCTCACCCCTCCATAGTGCAAACTCATGGAAACTATACTAAAGGAAAGACTGATGTTGTACCTTGAGGACAATAGCCTCTAGGATATGAGGCAGCATGGGTTTGTTTCAGGGAAGTCTTGTCAAACCAACCTCATACAATATCATGACTGGGTGACAGGTGAGCTTTATAAGGGTCATGCGGTGGATGTTCTTTACTTGGACTTCAGCAAGGCCTTCAATTCGGTGCCTCATGGGAGGCTTGGGGAGAAGCTAACTGGTGTAGGGGTAGGGGCAAAAATGATGAACTGGATTACAAGCTGGCTGAGTGGCAGGCTGCAACAGGTGGTGGTGAGAGGGGAGCTCTTGACTCCAAGGCCGGTGACAAGTGGGGTGCCACAGAGGGCTCTGTGTTGAGAGCCAGTATTGTTTGGGCCTTTTATCAGACATTGCACACGGGTGGTGAGCAAGGGAAGTCTGTTCGCTGACGACACCAAAATCAGAGCAGTGGTGGATGGAGAGGAGGGATGGAAGCAGCTGCAGGGGTACCTACACAAGCTAGAGGAGTGGTCAGAGAGGTGGCAGCTGGGGTTCAATGCAAAGAAGTGTAAGGTTATGCACTTTACTTGGTTACTTGGTTAGATGGACAAAAGAAGACCATAGCCCATCGAGATTGTCCTCCACGTGTGTGGATCATTGTATATGGTGCTAATTTTAATAACCATTTATCTAGTTTATTTTTGAAAATCATAACAGTAGGTGAATAAACAATATCTTCTGGTAGTGTGTTCCATAACATAGGAGTTCTAATAGTAAAGAAGTTTTGTCTTTTATTTGTATTAGACTTTTTAATATCCAGTTGTTCATTATGCAACCTAGCTACAATTTTTCTGTTGGATAATGTTATACCACATTATTCCATCAGAACGGGTGATTTCCTGATTTTGAATAGCTGTAAAAGATCACCTCTAGTTCTTCTCTGTTGGAGTGAATACAAGCCTGTCTTCTGTAGTCTAGAGTCATAATCCAAATGAGTATAATATGGAATAATTTGTGTCGCCCTGCGTTGAATTTGTTCAATTCTATTAATGTCTGATACTAGGTAAGGATTCCAAAAAGAGGAGCCATAGTCCATGTAAGGTCTGACATGAGATCATAATACACTGTTCGGACTTAGAAACAAATGTGCTATTTATCCTGCGAAAAAAAGTATTAGCTTGATTGGATATTTTATTACAGTGGGAAGATGAGGAAAGTTTATTATTTACTGGAATTCCAAGATCTTTTTCTAAACAAGATGCTCTAATAGTTATGTTATTCAAAGATTATACTTGTTTAGGGTTGTTTTTACCCATATGTAAGACTGCACATTTTGTTACACTAAAGTACATTTTGTTTATAGTAGCCCAATGTTCAATTGAGCAAGGTTAGTTAATAAAGTTTTTGTGTTGACTGCATTGTTCACAGTACCCCCTAATTTGGTGTCATCAGCAAATTTCATGAGAATGTTAGGAGAACACATTTTCATATCACTGATGAAAACACTTTGGGGTGAAGAACCTGAGAGAATACTGGCTGGGGGGGGGGGGTTAAGCTAGGGATCACTGAGGAGGAGGAGGAGAAGGACCTAGGGATAATGATAACAGGAACCATGAACAACACTGCCCAGTGCAGGAGAGCGGATGCAAAAGCGAACAAAATGCTGGGGTGCATAGTGAGGGGGGTTTCGTCTAGGTGAAGAGAGGTGATCTTGCCCCTCTACAAGTCACTGGTAAGCCGCACTTAGAGTACTGTGTGAAGTTTTGGAAGCCATACCTAAAGCGTGATATCAGGCTACTGAAGGGGGTGCAGAGAAGGGCAACAAAGATGATATGTGGAATGGAGGGGAGAGACTATGACAGCAGGCTGGGAGACCTGAATACGTACACCCTGGAGGATAGAAGGGACAGGGGGGACATGATAGAGACATTCAAGTATCTGAGGGGAATCAATAGGGATGGGGCAGATGGGGTCTTTAAGTTAAGGAGAAGGAGGGTCACCCGGGGGCACGGGCTAAGAATAGAAGGGGGAAGATTTAGGAGGGAAATGAGGAGACACTATTTCACAGAGGGTGGTAGCAAAATTGAACGCCTACCAGAATGGGTGGTATCATGTAAATCTGTGAACAGCTTCAAAGGGCAGGGGACAGGGACGGAGAGAGTGGGGGGAGGTGGGGTGGCAGTGGGATGACATAAGGGGGGGGTGGGGTAGCTGCAAACTAGGGGTGCTGGCTGCACACTCGAGCAGACTTAGCTAGACCGGGTGGTCTGTTTCTGCTGGCACATTCGTATGTTAGTGCAAATGCAATAGGAAATATCATACGGAACAATTGACATATCTCACGTATTGAGCCGAGGCTCAGTGAGTGGACACAGTCTTTTCCATGAATGGTTTACAAGAGGGGACGTAACACTGGGGACATTGTCACGCATGGTTTACAGTTTATCTCCACCCCTCGACCTGGTTACCTATGCTCCCTCCAGATTGCTATTGTTGCAACTGTAAGTTTGCCCACACATTACTGGTGCTAAAAGCTTTTACAATGAGGCCGAAGAAATAGTAAGTACTAGATGTATCAACTGTGATATGACTAATGATGTATATCTGGCCACATGCAGTTGTGGGAAAATATATGTGGGCAAAACTAAAAGGAAGTTTAAAGAACGGGTGGGGGAACATGTTTGTGCTATTAATAATAGCATGTGCAACAATAGAACATGTTGCTGGTACTAGTAATCTGATGACACATAACTGGACCTTTTTGGGAATCGAACGCGTTTCCCTGGGTCCAAGGGGAGGCAATTTACAAAAATAAGTCTCATGTAGGGAGGAGTATTGGATTTTCAAATTAAGAGCCATGACTAGAGGGCTAAATGCTAAGTTTCAAATCTCCCCCTACTTATGATATGTGGCTTCGCCTTGCTGGTGCCCCTCCTCCCTTCGCCCTGTCCCGCACGTTCTGCCTCTTATGCCCATGGCCATCCCGTAGTTCTTTTTAGGACTCTAGCAAAGTATAATTGGACTATGGCATGCTAAGGGTGAAAATAGTTTTATAAGGTCATTATCGAGAATGGAATGAAGTTTGAATATGTATTAGCCCTACTTGTTGCCTTGTTCTCATGTTCTTTCCTTCTCTTTCCCTTCCCCTATCCCTGTCCCCTCCTTTCCTCTGTTTCAATAAATAAATGGCTCATCTCCAGTATATACAGTAGGTCCCTTTAGGCATAACAGATGGAGTATTATGCCATTTTACATGTGATATGAAGTACACTGTCCTTTGTAAATATGGCAGTTTGTGAGTGAGTGCTGTGATGCATGTATTTGTAACTGCGTATGGGGCTTATGTACAGTGTCCCAGATATTCAAACTGCGCCACAAAGGAGCGCAATAGCAGGAGCAGGCGCAAGTCCAGTGCACCCATGCGCAACATGCGTGATATTCAGACACTGTGCAGGTCAAGATGCGCCCGCGGCACATGACTGAATATCGTGCCAACTGCGCCATTGCACAACCAGGGATGCGCAGTGGTACAGGTCTGATGCGCAACAGCACAACCAGGGATGCTCAGTGGAGCAGGGCAGCAGTGCAACAGCACAGCCAGGGATGCACAGGGACAGGATGCAGGGGTCCACCACCCATGGTAGAGATGGGCAGAGGAGCACACAGCAGAACACACATCACCCCCCACCCCCACCACCCCATGCACAGCACAACCTGAGGAGAGCTGGAAGAACCACCGGCCCATGGACACCAGCAATAATCCCACAGCTTGGGCATGGTGCCTCAGCACACCCCCTGGCAAGCTGTGACCGGCACACAATGATGTCCGGCCACCCCGTGCCACACCATCTCACCAATGCAGAGCACACCCTGCACCACAATCCCCATACACCCTGCCCAGGAGTAGCGCCCAACAGTGCAGGACACCCCATGCATGCCACCACCCCCACTGTGACAATGCAACTCTGTGCACCATGGAGCCATGCAAGGCAGCCCCACCATGAACACCCTGCAGCGGGCGGCAGCAGACAGCAGTGCAACAACTGCATACACAGTGCCGCCCTGCACGTCCCTCCCAAGGTACAGCTGAGAGACCAACCATGTGTCAGCACACCAGGTACCCCACATGCGACAGGGCATGCCCCAGACCCCACCACCAGCGGTACAGCACCCTGCACACCCTCCCAAGGACACACCCCGTCCCAGCACTAGCCACAACAGCCAGCGCAGACACACACAGTGTTGTATGGAAGCATGCGCCACACAGGATGCAACACAGTGCACGGACAAACACCCACCCATACCCAAGGGCACACCAACATAGGGACACAGTAGCGGGTCAACCAAGCCACTGGCGTGTGGCCACGTGCAGCCAGGTACACATGGCTCAGCACCCCTCCATGGCACAGGTGTGCTAGTCACCCCTGCGCAGCACCATGAAGCTGTCGCCACCAGCATGCGGCCCGGGCACAAGTGACAGACAGTGGAGCACATCCCTGCAACAGACACAAGCGACAGCGTGAGGTGGGACAACAACAGCAGAGGCCACAGTGCTACCCGAGGCAGACGTGCACCACAACAGTGACAGGAGGCAACCCGGCATTGTGCTGGGTACAGTGGCTGTCCAGCATGGACAGCCACCACTGACATGCCAGCTTACTGTGCACATCACAGACATGCAAGGGTGTCAGCTGCACAGGCCATGGACGGTCTGACAGGGGTGCCATTGGACACAGTGTATGCACCATGGACCACTGCACACAGTCATCCAGTGCACAGGGAACAACACACAAACCACAGACAGTGACTATAGCTATGCCCACACCATAGGCGCTTTCCTTATGGACACACACATGACGCCCATGCCTGCACCACCCTGATGCCATGCACACCACTGTGCTGAGCACCTGTAACCGCTGCAAATCAGAGACCACCACAGTAGGCATAACAAAACAAATGTATATTCTCAAAGGTACAAAACTATATACAGCTATATCGATGGCAGGTGGGGCCACAAACCAGGTGGGGGAGGGTAAGGGGCAGGGGTGAACAAATGGGAGGGGGAAGAATGGGTGTGAGGGTGGGTCTAGGGGGGTAGGGTGTAGCATGGTGCATGGAGGTCTTAGCAGCCGCCCCGCTCCCCGCTCCTGTGGTGCCTTCTGCTTCTCCACCTCCGGATACCGTGCTGGTCCAACCTCTGCAGTACCTCCAATGATGCCCTCGCAAGCTGGAGAAGCTCCTGCATGGCCCTCTCCAGCCGCATCATCCACTGTCCACCTAGGACAAGGGAGCAGAATCAATAAGTGTGAATGTCCATCCCCCTGCAGCCCACCCATTGTGCATGGCATACAGCTGTGGGACATGCCCCTGTGATGGTGTGCGACCACCCATAGTGATCGTGTCCACATGACCTGCCTACCAGACGCATACAGCCATGCGGACTGCTGCACACACCCACTGCCCAAGTCCTCACAGCACCACCGGCTGTACAGTGACATGGCTATGTGGTGCGAGGGCAGTGGCACAGCCATGTACCCGGTGCACGCGTGGACCACCAGCGATGCACACCCACACATGCAGTGCCACAGGACAGTGCTGAGTGTATCATGTGGCGTGCACGGCAGTGGTGTCAATGGATGGTGGCCATGCCCTGCTGCCTACCCTGCAACACAGCATGCACAGAATATCCTGGAAGAAAGGCACTCACCCTCATCGGCCTGGTCTGGGTGCTGTTGCAAGTTGGGACCAGCGGCCCGTGGCTGTTGCCCATCATCCCTGTCCTCCTGGCGGTGGCGTTTGTTCTGGGTTCTGCGTCGCTGTTCAGGGCCTAAGGTGCAAACATGGAGAGGGGAACATCAGTACAATCCAGTATCAAAGGCCCCCCATCCCCAGGGGTGTGCTATCCCGCACAGCCCAGCCATGCTGCAACCCGACCACCACCACCACCACTGCCCACACTGGACAGCCCACCCCCCCGTGTGGTGGACATATGCCCACCGCAATACCCGTACTGACGCAGTCATTGTATGGATGGGGCACCTACCTGGTCGTGGCACCGTGCCATGCCTGGCGCGTGCCCACAGGCAGGCAAGCCTGTCCGGGTCCCTCCACTGGAGGTCCCTGTATCGGTGGTGACACTGCTCCAATGTCCTTTGGAGTCCTGTGGCCTCTTCCAGTGCCACAGCCACCTCCTCCCAGACGGCATTTCTGGCCCTGTCCAGGGGGTCATTCTCAAACAGGGCCCCAGCATGGGGCTCCACGATGGCCACCAAATTGGCCATCTCCACTTGTCTCCAGACAGCAGCCCTCCTTCTAGCCATCTCTGCATCAGTTATGAAGCAAAATGGCGGTCTGTAGCGCACGTCCGCCACGCACAGATGCTGTGCGGTACAGTGCTGCCATTCCCCTTCGCGCTGTCACCGAACAGTGCGATAGGGGTGCACCCATGCAGACGCATGGCACCTAGGGGGCAAAGGTCGAGCACAGGGTCAGGGGTCTCTCATGCACAGACCACCACAGTGCAGTTGGTACTCCCTGTGTGTAGAGCTGTTTGTTGCCTGTGTGAAATGCCCTGCAGCGGCCTACCGTTCAGTGGCACCATGGTGCCTATGGCGCCCCAGGGCACGAGTGCCATACATGTGAACAGCGCACTAGTGCCACTGGCACAGTGGTGGCCATGCCCTGCATTGCCTTCCACGCTCAGCACATTAGCAGTGCGGCAGGCGTCAGCGTCAGCACCCCAAGCATGCACCGTGCGGTGCCTACTGCACACGTCACAGAGCTGTGCCTGTGCCTGAGCATGCTCAACACAATTGCACAAGGCGCAACAGCACGATATTCAGCCAGCATATGCAAATCAGCTCATCAGCAATTCCACGGTGCAGCTACTGCATTAGCATCCACTTAAAGTTGCGCCTCACCTCATTTGCATGCCTTGCGCTATATAAATGCAGCATGGGGCTGCAGAGGCCGTAGTCTGGTATTGCAGTCTATTGTGGTGGGTTGCATGCTGTTTGGAAGTGTGGACTGTGGTGTATGGGAGATGCATGAGACTGCACATTGAAAGGTAACACCTTCATTCCCACAGGCTCTATAATGACCAAACGTGAGGAACAGGAGGAACAGGGATGTTGGAGGAAGAGGAGGCCCAACTTCACATGGGCGGAAACAGATGCCCTGTTTGAGGCATACCTCAACAGGGAACCGCTACGCAGTGGACAGCAGGGAACACCACAGGCCCGTGCTGCGGCATGGGGTGAGGTTGCACATGCCGTGAACCAGCATGGCAGCCACCAGCGGTCCGTGCAGGAATGTAAAAAGGTCGGCACGGACAGGAGGAGAATTAAGGACAAGGTGGTGGGCAGCCAGATGCGCCAAGCCTTATGCCACAGGAGGAGCGGCTGGCTGGCAGCATATGGCGTTGTGCCATAGAGGGCATTCCAGGTGGTAGCTTCCAGATGGGTGGCAGCCCGTCACTGCATGGTAGGTCCTGTGCTGTCACTGTGTGGGAGGCGGGGGGAATGCCACAGGGTAGGGCCGATACATTAACGCTACTGTGTTCCCTTACAGCTCTTGAGCGTCTACATGGTTCAGCGGTGGTGGGCGAGGCCCTGGACACGGAAGACTGCCCATCCACCTCCACAGGTGTCCGAGGGTCAGTACCACCACATACCTGCCTGTCTGTCTGGACTGAAGATGGTGGTGCTGGTGCAGACGAGGACCTGCCTGTGTCCCAGCATGACAGCGGCCTCGGACTCCAGCATGCTGGGACATGGACTGGTGCTGGATCAGGCACAGATGATGATGGATCACACATCCCAGACAGTAATACGTGTGGGACGCAGGATGGTGCCACAGCAGGGAACGGCATGGGCGTAACTGTGGGTGGTGCTGCCGTGGAGGCCTGTGTGACATCACAGTCCCAGCCTGTGCCTGTATGCCCCAGTGGGGCAGCACTGATGTGCGTCCAGGCTGGTGGGGCTGTTGCGGTCACTGCGGTGGCACCAGCAAGCCTTGGTGATCGGCGCCAGAGGGGCAGTGCCAACAGTCAGAAAATGGGGATGGGGGGCAGTGTCAGGGGGTGGCGTCAGTGCACCACGTGTGGACGTGCCCAGGCATGGCTCTGGTGTGCAGCGCCCAACTTCAAGGGGTGCTGCCCGGCACGGCCACGAACACCATGAAGGACAGCATGCCAATCAGGCGGATGACCTCTTTGATGAGCACAGCTGCGTACTCCAGGATTCAGTGGATCAGCAGTTGTGGCTTGTGACGGCGGTGGATACACTCCGTGCAGTCCTGCGCCAGGCAAAGGAGCGGCGCAGCAGGGACAATGGTCTGCTCCTGGCATGATGGACTAGCTGAGGGAGGATATGACCGCTGCCATTGACAGGCAGACACATTCATTCACAGCTGTCATGGCCACAATGGGCACCCAGTTGTTTGCCCATGCGCCACAGACACCGCGCAGTGCCATGTACACCCCCCCCATTCCTGGCATCGTGAGACAGCTTCCATGTCGACATTGGGTTCGACTGTGGACATACTGAGCATGCCAAGCACAGGCACGTTCGGTAAGCTGCAGACCCTTGCGCGAACATGGTCGAATCCCCGCAGCGTCACCCTTGGGGGAACATCTGTGCCACCCCATGAGGCCAATGGTCAGCCTGGCACAGGTGGTAGGTCTCGGCGGGGCCTCCCATGCATCCGTGGCAGCCGTGGCACTGTGCCGCATGACTGTCCTGTCTCCCACCATGGCCACTGTCTGCTGCTGTCCTGTGTGCAGTGTGCTGTGCACCATACGACGCACAGGTGGGGTACCCAGCCATGCACACACACAGTCCATGTGCACACCCTCCCGGCTGCTGGCCACTGTGGCGTGTGCATGAAGATGCCTGCGTTGCACTATCTGCCAGTGTGCAATGGTGCCCAGCATCTGAGACACGCACAGTGACGGCCACTGGGCGTTGCCTTGTTTGGACCTGTGTGTGGCTAGGGGTTGCAGTCGTGGTCGGCGTGCCTTCTACCCCTTGTGCATGTCTTGTGGTGTGTGTGTCTGTGTTTGTCTGTGTGTCGTGTTTGGCCATGTCCATCCCTGACAGTGTGTGTGGATCCATGCCCAGTCCTATTCACTTGCCGGCATCCACCCCTGGGGTTTGTCCATGCCTGTCTGTGGGTTGTGCCCTTGCAATTGGTGGTTGCACATGGCCCCGTGACCTACCTGTGTTGGCGGAAGTGCTCCTCTGTGATGATGTCCTGGTGCAGCTGAGCCATCCTGAACTGGCGGGGGTCCCTTCACCCAGGGGGTGGCTGCACATCACCATCTGGACCAGCGTCCTCATCGTCCCCATCGCTGTCCCCCTCTTCGACCTCTACGGCTATCCCACAGTTGTTGGCTATGTTGTGCAGGATGCAGCAGGCCAGGAATAGCCCGCAGGCCTTCGAGGGGCTGTACTGTAGGGCACTGCCAGACGTGTTCAGGCACCAGAAACGTGACTTCAGCATCTCAAACACCCGCTCGATGATATTACATGTGGTGGCATGTGCCTCATTGTACCGTTGCTGCGATGGGGTCGAGGGGTGTGGGCAGCTAGGGACGGAGTGGGTATCCACTGTCATCTGTGTATAGAGGGTGTACATTAGTATGGTAGTCTGCATCCCTCTGCCATGGGCCGTCAAGGCCAGTACCCATGGCACCTCTGACTGTGCCTCCCCCCCAACAGCAGCCCATGTCATCCTGCGTGTTGTGCATACTCACCCACTAGGTGGCCAGTGGGGATGTCCCCAGTCTCGAACCTGTGGCACAGTGCAGACTGGTGCCAGATGAAGGCATCATATGCTCTCCCAGGGTGCATGGCACAGACATTGGTTATGTGCCCCCTGGCATCGCACACCACCTGGCAGTTGATGCTGGAGAATCCCTTACTGTTCATGTAGGCTATGCCATCCGGGCCAGGTGGCGTGCGGATGGCCACATGGGTGCATTCAATGGCCCCGAGCATGCCAGTCATATGTGCTACCCTGTGGAACTGTTGTATGTGTGCTGTGCACTCTGCCTGTGTGCTGGGGAAATGGATGTACTCTGCAGCATGTGGCAGCAGTGCGCTGAGGAATTGTGTGAGTAGGTGTGACGCGGCCGACTGGGTTATGCCTGTTGTGTCCCCTGTTGGTCTCTGGAAGGTGCCCGTGGTGAGCAGGCACATGACAGCTGTCACTTTAGTCTCCACTGACAGAGCATGGCTCCATCGTGTGGTGCCTGCATCTCATCACTGCACAGCTCACAGAGTCACTCAGGATCACCGGTTCCAGGCGGTACCGGCCACAATCTCTGTATGAGTATACTGCTCGAAGGTGATGCAGGCTCGGTACCGCCTGTTGGGGGTATACCGCCAATGGGCCCTTTCACGGCCGTGCCCCCCTGCTGCCTGCCTTCTCACACTCCTCATTACAGCCTCCATCTGTATGGTGGCACTGGCCGTGTCCCTAGCTGTCCTTCCCCCCCACCGGCAGATGTTGTCCCGTTCCTCCCGCTGTCCTCTGTGCTGCTCCCCCTGCACCAGGTACACCTCCGGCCTTCTGCTGTCCTGCCTCATGCCACTACCCTGACTGCTCTGCAGCACTGCCCAGTCTGTCCTGCACACTGTCACAGCCTCCCCACTCCTGTCCTGTGTGGCACATGTGTGCCCTGTCCTGCCCCTTTTGTGTCCCACACTCTGCTTCCCTCTCAGCTCTTGCTGCCAGCTCGCTCCCACCTCTGGCTTCCCTGTAGCGTTCTTGCACCTCTCGCTTGTTCCTTTTTATTTTGGCTCATTTCCACTATTGCGCAACTTCTGCTAGCTCCCCTCTTGCGCATGGCGCATGTTGTTGAATATCTCAATGCGACATTTATTCACGGTTCCTCCCCCTACGGTTGCACATGCATTCATTACCATTTCGCTCTTGCACATTGCAACTTGAGCGGCGCCGCTGCCTCCCACTGAATATCACACAGTGGCGCATTTTTGGACTTGCGCTGGTGCATCTCTGTTGTGCATGGCGCAACCCTTTTGAATATCTGGCCCTCTGTGTTTTACATGTTGTGGGTATTCACTTTATTACTGATGAATTTGTCACTATGTAAATGGAGTGTTATTAATTAATGTTACTATGTAAACTGAGTGTTATTAATGATTAATTTGTCTGTGTAAATTGAGTGTTATTGCATTAGCACTTTAGCTTTTGGTCAACGCGCAAGCACAAAACATTGAAGAATTTCTGGTGGGAGCATATCCATCTTTTACGGCCATGCTACATTGCACAATAAAGTAAGTTAGCTTTGCTGCAGTCTTTACTCCTGAGTGTGATTTTCTTTTGTATTCATTCAATTTGGCCTTGTTAAGACCCACCACTACTGCTTGAGCTGCACTGGACTTTGCAAGGGGTGAAAACATTCTAGACTTAGTTGTATTCATAGACAGTCTCTCTATAAAGAATTGTTCTGTTACTTTCCCATTAGGTAACACAGTAACTCATGAAGGCTTTGGTCAGGTAGATGAAAATAGCACCAGTTAGTTGTCCATTGTCGAGGGAGCAGTGAATGGAGCCGGTGATTTCGAGTAAGGCAGAGGATGTGCTATGACCTTTTCTAAAGCCATGCTGTTATTTACAGAGAATATTATAATTGTACAGATGCTCGGTAAGTTGGTCCGCTACTATACATTCCAGTGCCTTCGATAGGGGAGGCAGAATGGAGATAGGGCGGAAGTTCGTGTGGTTAGTCTTATCACCTCTATGTACTTCACATATGTAGACACACCATGGGAGGAGGATGCTAGTGGTGGGTGAGAGGGGGATTCATTATTAAAACTGTCTAGGAGGTAGTAGGGGTGGGAACTGACATCCCAGTTAATGGGGAGGGAGTGTAACCCAACTGGGCTTTGTTTTAGTGCTCAAAACTGTCAGATGGCCATAATTAATGTCGTTTTCACTGGTGTTTCACCCACATCATCTGGTGAAAAAAATGCAAATACTGTATCCTAATTTGCTGGCTAATTGACAATTCATGCAGGTTTGGAGCATGAATTTAGGGAACTTTGCTGGGCAAACACTATGCAAGATATGGCCTCCGGGCTCCAGCTAATCAGTCAGTGAAATTCACTAAGCACTTGGTGAAGCGAATTTTCCCACCTTCTCCCACCATTACCTAAAGCACCAGGTACAAAGTCAGCTGCAGAGGGCTAAGCTGTGCTAGTGCCTCAGATGGGGCTGCCATAGGTACCTGCATCATCAGGTTGAGATACCAGGAAGGCATCTGTTCTTTCAAGCCTGACTTGGCTAAATCACCTAGGGCAAAAGCAAGATATAGGGGGGTAAGCCAACGGAGTACTGAAAGGGCCTTTTGGTAGAATCACAGACGAAGTCCAAGGAAAGCTGTTGGAATGTTGCTGGCACCAGTTCTGTGGCAAAGTATGTTGTGTGGGATTCCAGGACTTTCATGACCCCTGTCTCCCAAGGCCATATTCTTCTGCTGTCTGCCCAGGAGGAGACAATAGCCCAGATCTTATTGTCAGGGCCCCTAGTGCTCTGTGGCAGAATTTTCTGATTTCTGTGGCAATGCTTCATGGCTTCTGCAGCAGCATTTTCTCAATTCTCTGGCATGATTTATTCCTTTCTCTGGCAGAACGCAGTCCTGCCATTGGCTAAATATTATGTGATGTCATCAATTACATCATATTCTGAGCATGGGGGGGCTTCAGGATAAATGAGATGGGAAAGAAAGCCTGACACTATGGAAAAACAGTATATTTGAATGAAATTTCACCAAAAACAATGAATTCTGTGGCACTATGTATATTCTGTGGCATGATGCAAATGCTGTGTAGAATTCCAGAATCACAGAATTCCAGGGCCCTTGCTTATTGTACACTCATGAAGTTTAACCTTTCTGAGCTTTTAGGAGGCTGTCTACCACAGTGTTGTTTGACTGGGAATTTTTTGGTGTTCATCCCCCAATCCAGCAGATGTGGTATGTCTGGACTGAGGTGCTGAAGAGGCCCTTGTGAGAAGGTCCTTCTTGAACAAGAGCGGGGTTAGCAGATTAGTTACCAGATCCAGGAGATCTGTGAACCATGGGTGACATGGCCAGTACGAGACCAATAACTGCATCTGTGCCTTGTCGACTCACACTAACTTAACTACCCTTGGGATTAAGGGAATTGGGAGAAGGACATTACATAGATACATAGATACTGTTGGCAGATAAGAGCCTATGACCCACCCGGTCTGCCTATTTGAGCCTGTAAGTTCCCTTTACATTTTTCTAGAAGTCTGTTGCCCCTTACCCCTGACCTCCAGAATTCCTTTATGTCTATCCCATGCATTCTTAAATCCTGTGATTGTTCCTGCCCCCACCACTTCCACTTGCAGGGTGTTCCACTTGTCCACCACCCTTTCTGTGAAGAAACTCTTTCTCACGTTTCCTCTGAATTGCCCTCCCTCCAACTTCATCCCATACCTTCTAGTCCTGGAACATCCTTTTCACTGGAAAACGGTGTAATCCTGCACCCTGCTCCTCCCTGTAAGGTACTTGTATGCCACTGTCATATCCCTTCTCACCTTACTCTCCTCCAGGGAGTGCATATTCAAGTTTTTCAGCTTGTCCTCATAGGACTTGTGATGCAGTCCCTGTACCTGTAACAATGGGCCGATTTTAATTCCATGGAGTGGTTAAAGAGTCTAACGTGCAGTTTTCTGCTTTCAACAACCCTTCCACATATTAACTACAACTGTACCTTCTTATTTCTCTATCTTCACGACCCTTCCCCATCCTTTGATCTTAAAACTTGATATTTCTGTCATTGTATGTGAATGTAGTTTAGAGCTGGCAATTTATGTGACAATTGTGGTGCTCACAGTTAGGGAGAATGTTTATTTATTTATTGAAATGTTTTACCAGGAAGGCAAACTGAACAGCAAGTTACTCATTTCCTGGTGCAACCTGGGTTACAATTGGATGAAGAATTAGACATTCATTTTGACATTTAACATAGCTGAGAAATTAAACAGTCAACTACATTTGTAACAAGACATACAGTTGAAAAATATCATAAATGGTAATGCTGTTGCATCTGTCATATACAATTAAGTATATCATAAATGTAGAATATGCATTTAATTAAAAGTGGCATATCTGAGGAACAGAGTACAGAAATTTGATTTAGCCTTAAAGCCAGCTCCTTGCAGGAATGGATCACAGTTAAAGGGACACTGTCAGCCAGTTTTGCATCATATTATTTCTAGTTAAAACTCCACATTTTATGATTGCTTACCTTCTCCAAAATTCATTGACATTGCTGTTTGTTTTGTCTGTCTGCTTGTTTAGTAGAACTGAAATGCATGTTAATGCATATTTATAAACAACTTTGTTTTGTCTACAGTCCTGTAACTTATCTTGTTGAATACTTCTTGAACATTAGAAAAACCTCAGAACAGTGCAGTCACCCATGCTGCAGTAGCCTCCTCAACTCCCATTGCATCGCGAGTGGCTAGGCTATGTTGGGGATGTTCCCAAGTACAGGACAGATGCAGTGGGAGCTGATCAAGGAATGTAAACAAACATGTTTTTGTGTGGTAACACCAGTAGAGTGTACAGTCTGTTTTTCATTTTTTTTAAGAAAAAAGAATCAGAATCAAACTATCAGCTACTTCAGCAATCTTTACAGAATGTTAGCAGTCATAAAATGTGTTTTTTAAACTTGGGACACTGAAGCCTAAGGAGGTTGACAGTGTCCCTTTAAGAGGCAGATAATTTAGCAATTATTGAATGAATGAGGTGCAGTGAGGGGACATCGAGGAGGGTAGAGGGGTGGACAAGGGAAACCAGCTGAGGGAAGGAGAGGATAATGATGGGGGGAACATTACCAGAGCAAAGTGACCAAAAAATCAGTTGCGAGTGACAAGTTAACACAGGGCTAGTGCAATCTGGGAGCACCTCAGACAGAAACAAAAAAGTGCTAGTTATTAACTCGAGTGAACTAATTTCTTTAAGTGCAGGGGTGTAGAGATGGGGACAGCAGGGAGGTGGGAGTAAGGGATAGGGTAGGGAAGGATGAGTCATACCTGGAACTGGCCCCTTCAGAGTACAGAGATCACTGCCAGTGGCGAAATGAGTGAGGACTTAGAATAGAAGTGGCAGGGGTAGGCAAGGACAAGTTGGGGAAAAGATAGTAGCGGAGATGGTAAGGAAGGAGGAGGAGGGTGGGAGAACTTGCCTAAGACTATGCCTCTTTAGGATGCTGAGAACCCTGCCAGAGAGCAAAGTCAGGCGAGGACAAGTTAGGTAGAAAGGATGGAGGGGAAAGGGGAGGGAAGAAAGAGTCATTTCCCAGTGCTGGATCCTTCCAGGATACTGAGAACCCTGCCAGAAGGTAGAACTAGGTGAGGACACCTTGGGAAGAGAGAAAAGAAAGGAGGGAAAGAAGCTTACCTAAGTCTAGGCCACTCCAGGATGTTGAGAACCCTGCCAGAGGGCAGAATCAGGTGAGAACTAGTTTGGTAGAAAGGATGGGGGGGTGAAGGAAGAGTAAGTGGCCAGTGCTGGGCCCCTCCAGGATGCAGATAACCCCACCAGGGGATAGAATTAGGCGAGAACAAGCTGGGCAGAGGGAATGGGGGGATAGAAGAGGAAAGGAAAAAAGGAGGAAGGGAAGAAACTTACCTGAGCGTAGACATTGCCAGGGTACTAGAATCCCAACAGAGGGCAGATTTGTGTGAGGACAAATTGGGTAGAAAGGAGAGAGAGGGAGGGAAGGGGGATGATGCGGCTTGCTCAGTGCTGGACCCCTCCAGGATGCTGAGAACCCTGCCAGAGGTCAAAACTAAGCATGGTGAGGTTAGTAATGGAAGAATGTTAGGGGTAGGAGGAGGGTAAGAGTGAGGAGAGGGGCGTGCTGAGAAGCAGGCTCAGGGAGAGTGGAAAGTTTAATAGGGATGTGAGTCATGGAGAGGAGCAGAGGTAAAGAAGGACTATTAAGAGGGTTAAAGCATGATGAGCAGTTAGATGAGAGAAAGTTGTGTAAGGCAGAGGCAAGGGAGTAGGAGGAGTACCTGATTTGGGAGGGAGGGAGGGAGTTCAAGATTTGTGGGAAATGATGGGTGAAGTCTGACAGACCTGAGAGTGGTTGGATGGGGACCAACAAAGTGTGAGTGTCAGAGGATCTGAGGGAGTGGGAGGGGGAGGGAAGAGAGTGACATGAGAGGCAGGAGGGAAGTCCTAATCAAAATTTAGAGCGAGTTTGGCACAATGAGTGAGTGCCTGTTGGCAAGCGAGAGAAAGGACAGGGCATGGTAGAGGTCACAGTGATGTGTAGGTGGAGCATCAAGGGCAAAATGACAGAAGGAGTTAAGAGAGTGTCCAATCTGGTTAGGAGGATTTGGGAGTGGAACAATAGACTGCATCACTGTAGTGAGAAAAGGGAGGATCATCTTCTGGACTAGTTTACACCACACCATAGGATGGATACACATGCTATTCCTGAATTAGGCACAAGCTTGTGGCGCAGTTTTTTCAGGATGGCATCAATGTGGCCAGAGAAGTTGAGGTGTTGGTCCAACCATACCCCAAGGTATCTGAATGAGGAGGTGTCCTATAGGATTGTCCCATCAAGGGTATAGAAAGAAGGTAAAGGGTGGAGCCTAGAGAGTCTCTGCCTAGTACAAAAGGTCATGGAGACAGTCTTTTTGGTACATCGGCGGGGCATATGCCAGAGGAGAACAGAATGGTGTCGGCATACATATGGATAGAGAAGGAGGGGAGCATATTGAGGGCAAGTCATTTAGGAAGATGGAGAAGAGAATGGGTCCAAACACTGAGCTCTGTGGGACTCCTATGGAAATAGGGAGGTGGGTAGAGATTATATCCTGGATCTTGACTGTTTGTAATCTGTCTGAGAGGTAAGCTCTAAACCAGTTTTGGGCAGAAGTAGACAACCCAGCAGCTGTAAGGGAGTTGAGAAGTAGGACATGGGAGACTGCATCGAAAGCCTTGTCGAGGTCGACCAAGATGACAGAGGTAATGAGGCCATTATCCATCCCAGTGAGGATGGAGTCAATGAGCCTGAGTAGGGAGGGGGTAGTGGAGTGATTTTCCAAAAGCCAGATTGGAATGGGGTGAAAAGGAAGAGTAATTATGAAGGAGTTTTTTTTTTTTTTTTTTAGTAGAAAGGACCAGGTGTTCTTAGAGCTAGCAAGAGCAGGGAGGGGAGAGAGAGAGAGAGAGATTGGGTGAAAATTTGTAGGGGAGGAGGGGTCACCAGCCTTTGAGAGGGAGGATCACCGCATGTTTCCAGGAGAATGGGACAAATGAGGATGAGAAGGAAAGATTTAGGATTAAGGAGAGGGCTGTAGCAGAAGCTGAAAGGAAGGGGAGTTTAGGGTCAAGGTCATCCAGTGATGAGCCTTTAGAAGGATTAAAAGAGAGCAGGGCCATTGGGGTTTCCTTTGGGGAGATGGCAGAAAAGGAGAAGGAAGGGTGGGCATGGAGGGGTTGAGTGCTGGATGTGGGAGGATGGAGAGGGGTAGATTAGAGGGGAGGGACTTTAGAAGTGCTGTGGTGCAGGAGGTATAATAGGAGTTAAACTCTTTAACCACTGCGCATGGTACGGAGACCAATGAGTTGTTTATTTTAAGCACTGGGCAGGTGGAAGAGAAGGTGGGGAAGAATAGAGCGTGGACCACTTTCCAGAATTTGGAGGGGGAATTGACATTTTTGAGAAAAGATGATTTAAAATATTCAGACTTGGCAAGTCTGGTAGCTTTTGTGCAGGCATTTCTTAGCATGCGATACCTGGCATAGTGTGCGGGAAGCTGGGCGGTTTTATGTTTCTTCCAAGCTTTGTCTTGCTCCCTGAGACAGGTCAGTAACTCGGGGGAGACCCAGAGATGATGGCTACCATGAACTCTTGTGCGTTTGAATGGAGCATAGGAATTCCATGTAGTTAGAAATTTATCTTTAAAGTAAGAGAAGGCTTGGCCAATGGAAGGGGCAAAGGCAATCGGGGACTAATCGTCGCTGGCCAGTTTAAGAAGGGGATTAAGATTTAAGAAGCTGAAGGAGCGGAGCTACAGAATTTAGTTTGGTGGTTTTGGTCTGTGGACTTTCCTGACTACAAAGATTCGGTGATGATCACCGAATGCATCTGCGAGGATGCCTGATTTAATGACGGTGGGGGTGAGAGCCCAGTCTATCGGGGAGTGGTTAAGGGGTTTATGATTTAGGAGAGTGGGTTCCAGGATGAGTTGGGAGAGACTGAGGGCTGTGATATCATTACATGTCTTGGCAGTTGTTGGTGATAGCCAGTTTATGTTTACATCACCGAAGATGTATAGCTCGCCTTTATGTGAGAGGGAGGTAATGAGAACCAAAGTATGGGATGTCTTGGAACCAGGTCAGCAGTAGATGCCGGCAATGAAGATAGGGGAAGAAAAAGGCAATGTAAGGTTTACTACAAGTGCTTCATAGGCAGAGGGTAATGAGGATGATAGAATGGTTGTGAACTGAAGTGAGGCAGTATAGCACAGTGGTCTAAGGCTCTGAGCTGGAAGTCTGGTGACATCCAGCAGACCAGACCTGGGTTTGAATCCCACAGCTTCCACTTGCATACTGTGTGACCCTGAGCAAGTCACTTAACCTCCTTGTGCTCCCAGGTCGCTCCTGTAAAAAAGCTTTCAGCTTAGTGTGCTATACCTGGTTAAACAAATCAAATAAATATAAAATATAGGATAGGATATATAGGGCTATTCCGCCACCCTGGCCAGTCCTATCCTGCCTGATTATACAATAACCTGGGATATTAATGGTGAGATCAGGTATTTTAGCATTTAACCAAGCTTCCAATGAAATTAGAATATCAGGTGTGAGGGAGATTACCATAGGATGTAAAAGGTTCGTTTTTGAGATGAGACTGCAGATGTTTCAGTACAGGATTTTCAGGCCTTTGGGGGAGGGCAGAAGGGGTGTGGGAAGTTGGTATGTTAGTGGAAAGGTTGCAACTGGCAGAAGTGGGTGCAGTGGGGCCAGGATTGGGATGAACATTTCCTAATGCGAGTAAGAGGAGTGCTATTATGAGGGAGAGGAGTTTAGGGCATTTATGATGGGCCTAGGATTTGGGAGGTATATGGGGGCTAGGTGAGATGAAGATAAAGAGGCAAAGCTAGTTGCTGAGACTAGAGTAGTGGGGGGAGGTGAGGGAAGTGAGACCAGAGTATTTGAGAAGTGTAGGCGTTATGGCAAGGATGAAGGTAGGAGCTAGGAGAGTGGAGGGGAAAGTTGAGAAAGGTTTATTAAATTGAGGAGAGTGCGGAGCTGGTCTAGATAAAATTGGTAAAAGAATTAGGAGTGGAAGTGGTGAAGAAAGTGTGGGCATATTGTATGGATCGGGGGGGCAAGAATAGATCAGGGTATACTTATCAGCAGTAGGAAGTAGATCAGTGGCACTGGCAGAAGTAAAGTGACTGTGAGTAGCGAAGACAGTAACAGTTGCCAGCAGCAGCAAGTTAATTGAGTTGATTGCTCTCTAGTGGCTTTGCAGTATAATTTGTAAATGGGAAAGTAGACAAAAAGTATAGTAAAAGTGTCTGGATATCGGGCAGGTCCTCGTGGAAGAGCTGCCAGACATGGCGCAGCTCCCACAGAAGAAGTTGGAGGTGGACAACTGTTCTGGACAAGTGGCCTGTGGAGGGGAGAAAGGTCGGTTAATTTAAAGCAAAAAATACAAAGGCAATGGCAGCTAATCCTCTAGGCCCAAGGAAGGTGGGAGGCGGATTGCATAACAAAGGTGCTGCACAAAAGTATCTCTAAAATTAAGCCAAAAAGAGCTTTAACACTTTAGGCTATGGGGGGGGGGGGAGATAATTAGCAAACACAAGGAAAGCCACAGGGGAAAAAAAGAAAGAAATATCAGGGAAAAGGGCAGAGATAGGTAGCAGTGCTAAAATGCAGGACACTAATTCTGATAGTAGAAATTAAAGAGAGGTTATAGGGTACTGTGGAGCACTAAACGCTGCTCTGTCAGCTCAGGCAGTGTTACAGGGTAGAAAGGAGCCTACAAACTATACCTGTAACAATATTTGGCAACTTATATCATAGTAGAGTATACACTAAGCAATTATTAAAAACAAAATAGAATGCTGAATTCAATTAAGTATACAGAGCACCTAGCAGTATAAAAGTTTGTACAAACTAAGCAGCTTAGGGAGAGGAAAGCAGTAGTGAATAAGAGGGTAGGAGAAAGTTGAAGGGTTCAATCAAGGCTGAGGAACTGAGATAAGGAACCAAATCAGCCAGTGGAGACAGAAAGTGCCAAGATTTAAGCCCATAGCTCCAAAGGCCGTGTTCCATCTCTGTGTCCGTACCTGTGGGTCTCTGGGCTGGCTAGCAGTTGGGCAGGTCCCTGTGGAAGAGCTGCCAGAGAAGGCGCAGCTCCCACGGGAGAGGCTGGAGGTACACACCCATTTAGGGCAAGTGGCCTATGGGTCTCTGGGCTGGCAAGCAGTTGGGCAAGTCCCTGTGGAAGAGCTGCCAGAGAGAGTACAGCTCCCATGGGACAGGTTGGAGTCAGACACCCATTCAGGGCAAGTGACCTGTACAGGAAATAATGGTCACAGTGCCTCTGGGTGGGAGTGACCATTGTGCAGCATGGTTCTAGTTGGATATGGGCAGGGAAAATATACCAAGTAAGACCAAAATCTTGGATTTTAGGAGGGAGGACTTCAGGAAGATGGGCAATGTGTTAAGGAGCCATCTGGCAGGCATCAGAGCAGTTATGGGGTAGACCAGAGGTAGTACATTATTAAGGAAGGAATACTGTTTGCCACAGAGGAGTTTGTTAGGCTCAGGGGGAAGAACACAAGGGCCAAAGCACCCAGCTGGTTCAGTTCTGAAGTTGGTCATGCAGTAAGGGAAAAGAGGTTAGCATATAGAAAATTCAGGAAGACCAAGGATGGCTAGTGAGGCAAGTAATGAAGTCTGGCTAGCTAAAGTACAGAAGGAGCTGTAGACAGCTGAAGAAATTAAGAAGGGGAGGCCTTCTTTCGCTATATAAGTGAGAAAAAGGACAAGAAGGTTGGGATTGTTAGGCATAAGAAAGGGGAGGAGAGGGTGGAGTATAATGAGGGGAAAAGCATAGATTCTAAATGAATATTTCTGTTCCATCTTCACCAGGGAGAAGGATGGGATAGTGCTTTCAGGGGGGAGAAGAGGAGCAGGGGAGGGGGAACACAGATGTAGTGATGGAGGATAGTCTGAGGGAGGAGCTGCTAGCATTGAAGGTGGAAAAATCACCAGTCTCTGAGTACATTCAAGAGTACTAAGGGAACTAGTTGAGGAACTGGAAGGCCTGTTTAATATTTCACTAGAATCAGGTGTGGTGCCACAGGACTGGAGAACAGCACATGTGGTGCCCCTCCACAAGTGATTCCAAAGGTGACGCGGGGAATTACAGACCAGTCATTCTGACCCCAATCCTTTGCAAGCTCTTGGAGACCATACTTGAGGAAAGGTTGGTAGAATATTTAGAGGAGCATGGTCTCCAGTATGTGAAGCAGCAGAGGTTCATGGGGGAGGGTGTGATCATGTCAAATAAATCTGATTGACTTCTTTGACTGGGTCACTAAGCTAATAGACTGGGGCCAAGTGGTGGACATCCTCTATCTGAATTTCAGCAAGTCCTTTGACTCTGTGCCCCACAAAAGGTTGATCAGTAAGTTGATGAATCTCAGGGGTGAGGATAAGATATACATATGGGTGGAAAACTATCTGAAGGACAGAATCCAGAGGGTAGTTTTGGGAGGAGAGTTATCTGGTACCAGAGAGGTCACCAGTTGCATCCTGCAATGGCTCAGTGCTGGGGTCGGTGTTGTTCAGTGTCTTTATTAGTGATATTGGGGGGTGGCATTAAGGGCAAAATGTGCCTATTCATGGATAATACCAAGCTCTTTGGGAGAGTAGACATGGCTGAAAGGATACTGGACTGAAAGAATGACCTGGAAAAGCTGGGGAGGTGGTCTGGATCTGGCAGCTTGGCTTCAATGCCAAGAAATGCAAAGTTATGCACACTGGAACTAAGAATCCCAGGATGGGGTACTACCTGGGTGAAGTCCATGTATCTGCATCAGAGAAGGGGAAGGACCTGGGAGCGATGATCACTAGTGAACTGAAGCACTTCATGTAGTGTAAGAGGCAGTAGCAAGGGCAAACAGGATACTGGGATGCACAGCTAGATGGATCAGTAGTAGGAGACAGGAGGTTATACTACCCTTGTACAGGTCACTGGTGAGACCACATCTAGAATATGGAGTTCAGCACTGGTGATCACACCTCCAAAACGACATTAAACCCCTTGAGAAGGTTCAGGGGAAGGCTACAAAGATGATAGTAGGTCAGCAGGATAAGGAATATAAGGAGAGGTTGTGGGCACTGAACATGTACTCCCTGGAGGACAGGAGAGAGAGAGAGAGAGAGAAAGAGAACGAGAGAGAGAACATGAGAGAGAGAGAGAGAGAACGAGAGCGAGAGAGAGAGAGAGAGAACGAGAGAACATGATTGGGACCTTCAAGTACCTGAAAGGGATAAATAAGGTGGATAAGGAGGGTATCTTTAAGCTGAGTGGCAACCATAACATGAGGGGGTGTAGTCTTAAGCTGGAGGGTGGGAGGTTTAAGAGGGATATCAGGATGCACTTCTTCGAAGAGAGGGTGATAGGCACCTGGAATACACTGCCAGAGCATGTGGTCTCATTGAAGATAGTGGGCAATTTCAAGAGAGGCTGGAATAGGCATCGAGAGAAGGTAAGGATCACGGGTAGGGAGAATGGGAGGAGGGGGGACAGGGACAGTAGCTCAAGTTGTGGACCTTGCAGTATGAGCAGACTAAATAGACCAAATGCATTCTTCTGCTGGCTTCTTCGTATGTTCGTTAGTTAATGTCCATTTTTTCAGCTCACCACAGACTGTCACTCATATGTTTGCAAACCACCATGCCCAACAGGCAATACTATTGTTCATCCTCAGTGGATTCAAGGGCTGTCAGTAACAACGGAGCTCTGACATCCTACCCAGCTGGCGATGATGTTGACGATCTTCAGTGGATTTAAGGGCAGTTAGTGACCCAGGAGCTCAGCCCCTTGACAGTAAACAATAGTCTGAAGTGCCAGGGCACGACACCAGCAGTCTCCAGTTCCACTTACGTGCAGCCTTTGTCTAGTTTGGTCACTGGACAATAAAGTTTGTTTTTTTATTGATGTATACTGATAGTCAGCTAATTTTTATTTTTCGTTCTCCAGAGTTGGGTGCTGGTATCTTGTTGCTTGTTTGGAGTAATAAGTGTTAGGGATGCCATGATAAAATGAAATTATGATATATCATGGTAATTACCAGTGACGATAATCTGTATCTTTGTGGGGGAAGAAAAACAGCATTGCAATTATCGTGCAGCACAATATACCGAATATACAGGATAATGCACCTTACATAGAAACATAGAAACATTGAATTTGACAGCAGATAAGGACCGCTTGGCCCACCCAGTCTGCCCATTTCCCTACCTACTGGATAAGCTACAGATCCTAGTTAACCAGCAGCCTACTTCTTCCTACCCCCACCCCCTAGAATTGCCTTATGACTGTCCCATGCATGCTTGAATTCCACCACTGATTTTGACTCCACAACCTCCTCCGGAAGGCTGCTCCATGCATCTACAACCCTCTCTGTGAAAAATACTTTAAATTACCTCTGAGCCGCCTCTTCATCTTCAAATTGTGCCCCCTTGTTCTTGCACACCTCTTTTTTTGAAAGATGCTACCCTCTTGGACTTTGTTGATTCCCTTGAGGTACTTGAAAGTTTCTATCATGTCCCCCCTCTCCCTCCTTTCCTCGAGGCTATACATATTAAGCTCCTTTTGTCTCTCTTCATATGTCTTCCGGTGCAGACCCTGCACCATTTTAGTTGCCCTCCTCTGGACAGCTTCCATCCTGTCTATGTCTTTGCGGAGATTGGGTCTCCAGAACTGCACAGTACTCCAGATGGGGTCTCACCAGCTGTCTGTACAGAGGGATAATAACTTCCTGTTTTCTACTGGTGATGCCTCTCCCTATGCATCCCAGTATCCCCCCAGCCCTCCTTGCTGCCCTTTCACATTGCTTGCCCACCTTTAGGTCATCTGATATGACTACCCCAGGTCCCTTTCCATTTTTGTTGTTGTTAGTATCTCACCCCCCATTGTGTACTCTTCCCCTGGGTTTTTGTTTCCGAGGTGCATTACCTTGCACTTCTTAGCATTGAATCTAAGCTGCCATACGTTTGACCATTCCTCTAACCTTGCCAAGTCCCTTCTCATCCTTTCCATCCCACCCTGTGCATCAACTCTGTTGCAGATCTTTGTGTCATCTGCAAAGAGACATACTTTTCCTTTCAGTCCTTCTGCAATGTTGTATATAAAGACATTGAAGAGGACTGGTCCTAATACTGAACCCTCAGGTACCCCACTAGTAACCCTCCTTTCTTCTGAGTGGACTCCATTTACTATTACTCTCTGTGTCCTATTCTCCAGCCAATTCTTTACCCAGGCTGTCATCTTGGGACCCACTCCCAGGCTGGCTAACTTGTATATTAATCTTTTGTGTGGGACTGTGTCAAATGCGTCGCTAAAGTCTAGGTAGGCCATGTCCACAGCCCCTCCCTGATCTACTACTTTGGTCACCCAGTCAAAGAAATCTATCAGATTCGTCTGGCATGACCTTCCCGCTGTGAATCCATGCTGCCTAGGGTCCTGTGCCCCTCTGGCCTCTAGATACTGAGCAATTCTTTCCTTCAGAAGTGATTCCATCATTTTCCCTATCACTGAGGTTAAACTAACAGGTCTGTAGTTTCCTGCTTCTGCCTTGCTCCCACTTTTGTGAAGGGGAATCATCTGCCCTCCTCCAGTCCTCGGTACTACCCCATCCTCCCATGATGTGTTAAAAAGGGTTGTCAGTGGTGTCACTAGTTCTACCCTTAGTTCTTTTAGAATTCTAGGATGAATCCCATCAGGCCCCATTGCTTTGTCCACCTTCAGTTTTAAGAGTTCTTTCAGAACCCTTTCTTCTGTAAATGGGCTGGTATCAACTTCTGTATCCAGAGTGCTTCTACTGTTTGTTTTATGTACCTCCCCCTCTTCATTTGTAAATACTGAGCAAAAATATTTGTTTAGTATCTCTGCCTTTTCTTACTTTTCCTTAGCCTTAACCTTGGCTTACTTTTCTGGCAGTGTGTCCTTGTCCAGGTGCAACCATGATTCCTGATACCCCAACATTCTCCTATCAGATTTTTACTATTTTCTCCCAAAATTAGAAATGTAATGCCCACAAAGGCGCAGAGGGCCTGGATGTCTCAACTGCTGCCATACTGGTGACCCGTCACACATGGTGAAGTAGAAGTACCTCCATGTACTGCTTGCCCAGTGGTGCTAAAGGCTGAGGGCCTCAGTACTTCACCTGTTGCCACATTGGTGACCCCACAACCATGGTGATGTATTACTACCTCCATGTAGTGCTAGCCCAGAGGTTTTGAGGTCTGAGGGCCTTGGTGTCTCACCTGCTGTCACACTAGTGACCCCACACCCATGGTGAGTTAGTAGTACCCCCATGCAGTGCTGGCCCAGTGGTGCAGAGGCCTGAGGGACTGGGTGTCTCACCTGCTACCACACTGGTGACCTCACACCCATGGTGAGGTAGTAGTACCCCCATGCAGTGCTGGCCCAGTGGTGCAGAGGCCTGAGGGACTGGGGCCTCAGTACTTCACCTGTTGCCACATTGGTGACCCCACAACCATGGTGATGTATTACTACCTCCATGTAGTGCTAGTCCAGAGGTTTTGAGGTCTGAGGGCCTTGGTGTCTCACCTGCTACCACACTGGTGACCTCACACTTATGGTGAGGTAGTAGAACTTCCATGTAGTGCTGGCCAAGTGGATCAGAGGGCTTACGGCCTGGATGTCTTAGCTGCTGCCTCACTGGCAACCCTGCACCCATGATGAGGTAGTAGAACCTCCATGTAGTGCTGGCTCCGTGGTGCTGAAGGTCTGAGTGCCTAACCAGTTGCCACACTGGTGACCCCGCACCCGTGGTGATGTATTGGTACTACAATATAGTGCTGGCCTAGTGATTCTGAGGGCCTGGGTGTCCCACCTGCTGCCTCACTGGGAACTCCACACCCATGTGAGGTAGTAGTACCCCCATGCAGTGCTGGCCCAGTGGTGCAGAGGGCTAAGGGCCTGGGTGCCTCACCTGCTGCCACACTGGTGACCCGGCACCCATGGTGAGGTAGTAGTATCTCCATGTAGTGCTGACCCAGCAGTGCAGGGGGCCGAGGGCATAGGTGCCTCACCTGCTGCCACACCAGTGACCCCACACCCATGTTGAGGTATTCATGCCTCCATGTAGTGCTAGCTTGTGGTGCAGAGGGTTGAGGGCCTAGGTACTTCACATGCTGCCACAGTGGGGATGCTGCACCCATAGGGGAGGTTGTATATCCACTTAGTGCCGGCCCAGTAGTGCAGATGACTGAGGGCTTGGGTGCCTCACCCACTGCCACAGTGGCTACCGCGTTCCATGGCAAGTTAGAAGTACCTCCATATAGTGCTGACCCAGGTGGTGCAGAGGGCTGAAGGCCTGAGTGCCTCACCTGTTGCCACACTGGTGGCCACGCATCCATGGTGAGGTATTAGTACTTCCATGGAGTGCTGGCCTAGTGGTGCTGAGGGCTGAGGGCCTGGGTGCCTCAACTGCTGCCACACTGGGAACTCCACACCCATGTGAGGTATTAGTACCTCCATGTAGTGCTGGCCCAGAGGTGCAGAGGATGTGGGACTGGGTGCTTCACCTGCTGCCGTACTACTGACCCCACACCCATGAATTGAGCATGACCTTGTGTGCACCCGTGGCAGTGTACCTCCATTGTCCTGCTGTTAAACCCCCTTCTGATGCTCCTCAACACCCTAGTAGCCTTACCATAGGCCTTGCAGTAGTGACTTGATTGGTTGAGGGAGTTACTAATGATGACTCCCAGGTCCCTTACTATAGCCCTTGTAGTACTGACTTGATTGGTTGAGAGAGTCACTAATAATGACTCTGGTTCCTTTCCTCTGGCGTAGTCCTCGGTTTAAATCCTCCCATCCAATACCAGTCTTGTTTTTCCCCCCTAGGTGCAAAACCTGTCATAACTTGGCACTGAATTTCAACTGGCAAGCAAAATAATTCAGCTAGTGAAGAAGTGTAGGTTTTTCAGTTTTCAAAACTTAATTTTATCTTCATGCTGTGTCCACCAAATTTAGCTACCAATCAATCAATCAGTCAAACTTTATTTAACCAGGCAATTACATCGTTGAGCAGGCTCATTTGTAAGATGATCCTGGACACGCAGTACAATTATATTTACAGTATCTAATGTCGGACCGTAAAATAGCAGATAGGGAACAATCTAATTCTTAATTACAATAACAATTAATACCGGGATCAATCATATATTGCAGTCAGTATACATACACATAGGGTGTGTCCAGTTTTTGGGCCATTTTGAGTGCTCATATACTCTTAAAACTGATGTATCAAATCATTCACTGTTTTGGCTGCATTACATGTCCAGGTTACAAAGAAGTTCTGCTGTCACAGTCATTCAGACCTGCCTTTGTCTGTAAAACCAGACTGTCTGAGAGGTGTGAAGTATGGCCATTAAGAGCATTAGCAGTAAATTAACCTATTCTTTTCCACTCGGAATTTTAAGTATGGTCTTTTACTGCTATGACAGGAAACAGTTTTTACACCTTTATGTGTTCTCATGTATTTCTTTTTGTTTGTTCTATATTATGGTAAGTTTGAAACCCATTTTTGTTGAATTAATAATCTACTTTTATTGCTTTTATCACTACATTAGCTCTAATTTTTTTGTATTACCTGAACATTCCATGATATTAGCTACACTTTGACAGGTCATTTAGACAAACAGCATGGAATGGTGTATCTGAAATTGTGGAATGTCTTAGAAATATGAAAAGAAACACCATAAATCAAATAAATAACAGTATAAAAATTATTTCCTATCACTAGTAATGTCTATTCCCAACATTACAAATGGCTTTGGAGGAGGAGTGATATACTCGCCAGTCATAAAAAAGGGGTGGAGCCAGAGGCGGAGTTTGGGGTGTGGTTTCGGATCCGGTTTTTACCTCATCCAAAGGTGGTAACCCTGCATACACAGGCAGTTCATGTTATTGAAGGAGCGAGAAAGGAGAGACGAAGGAGCCAGAGGGATGGCAGACACAAGAAGGAAGGGCGGGGCAATCCTGCTAGAGAAGGGTCACCCAGAGGGATTTTCAAAGGGAGGGAGAGAGGGAAGAGGCTAGGAGGAAGTTAGTTACATTAACAGGAAGCCAGCCAGCAGGAGGAATAAGCAGGCCAAGGGGGGTCCGAGAGCTGTTTGAGAATTCAGACTGTATGTCCACGATTACCTAATGTTTTGTTGGTCTAAACTCCCAGCTTTATCAAGGGATAGTGGTTCTTTAAATGTGAAATACATGCAGCCACAGTGTCTGTATCTTTGTAGAGTTTGTGCTGCACTTCACTGATACGTGTTTAACATCTCTTTACAAGAGTAACTGCTTTTACATGGGATTTGCAAACCTCTGACTTCATTTATGTGAAACTCACCAACTGTATCTATTGCCAATTCTCCAGTGGAGCACGCATTGCTAGTATGCTGCTTTCAGAAACCCCACCAACAAAGTGCAGATCTGTTGGCATTTTGAATCCTCCAGCCTTTTCAGGGCTCTAACTGACGAGGCATCATGACATCATGCATCCTGCTGGGATGTCCGACATCATTTGGAGAGGCCTAGCACACTTGTGCCGAATGCATAGAACCAGTAGGTTCCAAGGAACATCTGCAATCTCCCATCCCCAAAACTGAGGGATTATCATATAAAGGCAAATTATTTCAATGAGTGATCATCCAACACTGTGCTTTTCAGCCTAAATCCAAAACATTATACTTACTTCAAAACACTTGTTTAGTTTCTGTTGAGATTTTGAGGTGATGGTGGGAGGTCAGCTGAAAATACACACAAGGGCACTGGGTTCAGAAGTGTTAACCTGTACTTTTATGCCAGAGGTTCCACGTCTATCACCCTGCCTGACATAAAAGTACAGGTTAACACTTTATGAACCTAATGCTCTTGTGCATATTCTCAGCTTCAGGAGGAATGTACAAAAGTGCAATTTCATGGAAATAGTGTTGGACAGCTGGAATAGTCTAGTACAAGAGCTGGTATGTGCTGAAACAGTAAGTGGATTCAACCATAGGTAGGACAGGAGTGGGGGGGTCTAATAAGAGCATGGGATGGCAGTGCTGGGGAGGGAAACGGGTTGTAGCTGTTAAGTAGGACCAGCATTACACAAGAAATGTCCTGGGTTAGGCAGATTAGATAGGTTGATGGCTCATTTTCTGCTGTCACAGTATGTATATTTTTTAGACTTCTAAAACAACAGATAGGCCAACTCTGTGGTGCCGATTGATGGAGCATTGATCTGATGTGCTGGCAGTCCAGGATCATGCCCTAATCCTGTACATCAGGAGCAGAGGCTAGCAGGAAGGAAGCAAAGAGCATTGCTTTCTCCGGGGTTGCTTTGTACTGCTTCAACCATGTTTCCTGGTGGCACCTTAGCAGAGGAGTTCTTGGTGGTGTGGGTGACCACATACTGCTGAACTCCTCCCCCCCCGGACACTCTGGTGGCCACATGCAAGAGAAAGAGGTGGGTGGAGCCCTACAAAAGAGGGAAATGGCTGGCCCATAGCACCAGATGGTGGCCCCAGGTAGGCCACCCTATGCTACCTGGCAGCACAACACACCGTTCCTGCCTCTCCCAAACTGATGCCACCCTGGAACAATGGAACAATCAGATTGGGGGTGTGCCTGGTGAATCAGTGGTTCGGTGAGCCCTGATGGGTGATATGCAGCAGCGGGAGCAGCCCAGCGGAAAAAGAAGGCTGGTATGACAGCTCAAAGGACAGGAGCTGCAGAGAACTTGGGTAGGTGCAAAAGGAAAAAAAAAACTATTCAGATTACTGGCAGCAAATCATTGGTTTCATTCAGATCACACTTTTAATCTGGGGTTCTAAAATGGTTTATGTGGTTTGCCTCTCTTGTTAGGAGTTTTCTGTCATGATCTGCCTTCTGCCTAGTTTTACCCGTTCCAGGCAAGGAAAACTCAATATGGGTAACTGAAAAAATTGAACAGGACAACATTAGAACATAGTGTTTGCCTACTAGTGCCCTGGGACCTACATGACTTCTACGCTTTCTTTTTTTAAAACTTTTTTTTTTCAAAAATAGTTTATTAGATTATAGATGTGCATACATTAATACGTACATATATCAATTTCTTAGTATTCCATACAATCAGTTGTCTATACAAACCAACAAAGTAATGCAAGCATAAGTTTTGATGACAATATGGCATGTTTTTTTAAAAAAAGCAGAAACCTGGGCATGAAGACAGTAAGAAACAAGTACCTAGCTTATCCTTTTATTTTATATGGGGAAATTCCCAGACTCCACTGTATCCAATAGAGGGTGCCAGACCTCAAACAATTTATGAAGATTTCACTGAGAGGTCATCTCTGTGCTCTTTCCAAAGCCATGCAGAATTTTAAATTCATTACCCATTTGGCAGTTGATGGGAGGGGCGGGAGGGTGACATCCAACCCTGGGCTATTGTCCTCCTGACATTGATAAGTGCCAGTGACTATAATGGGTTGTGGGACTTCTGATTAAGATGAACAGGGTCTGCTTCCAATAGCAATTCGAGGGGAGAGTTGGAGGGGATGTACCCAAGCACGTGGCTTATTATGTCATGACTGGAATGCCACAAGGGAGCTATCCTTGAGCACGTCATGGCTAAGCGAATGAAATCAGCCTCCTTGCCCCCCCATTTTGGGCAAAGATCAGATTTTAAGTTATCTAAGGCATGCAAGCCCTTAGGAGCTGTGTATGCTCTGTGTAAAAAGTTTAACTGGATCTGGCGGAGTCTATTACTGTGGGAGCAGTTTATATAATGGGCACATGCCAGCTTCCATGTGTAGCAGTCTATTGGAAGAGGTAAGTCTGCACTCCGCTTATTTCTGCTAGCTTCCTGTAGAACTTGTTGATGTCGCCTACGTCTCTGACATAAGGACAGGAATCAGGAGTGAGATGAGTCTCTGCGGATGACTCAAAACTGGGGGCGGTGGTGGATGGGGAGGAGGGGAAGCTGGCCCTACAGGGGGACCTGTAGGCTCTGGAAAGATGGTCTAGAATGTGGAAGCTGAGGTTCAATGTAGGGAAATGCAAGGTACTCCACCTGGGGGCCAGAAACCCGGGCCAAGTGTACACCCTGGGGAATGCTACAAGTCTTGATGGCTGAGAGGGACCTGGGGTTGGTGGTGGATGTCAAGATGAACAACTCGGAGACTTGTAGGAGGGCAGCAGCCAAGGCCAACAGGATGCTGGGATGCATCGCTAGGGGGATCACCTCCAGAAGGAGGGAAGTGATACTCCCTCTGTATAACTGCTTGATGAGGCCACACCTTGAGTACTGCGTGCAGTTTGGGAGGCCACACTTAAAGAGGACATTAAACTCCTGGAGAGGGTCCAGAGGAGGGCAACCAAAATGATTTGGGGCTTGGGGACAGGACCTATGAGGAGGCTAGAAGAGCTAAATATGTACACACTGGAAGAGAGAAGGACCGGGAGACATGATAGAGGTCTTCAGGTACATGAAGAGGTAAATAGGGAGGAACAGTCAGGGTGCTTGAAGGAAGGAGGAGGGGGCCACTAGAGGGCATGGGTGGAAGCTGGAGGGAAGATTCAGGGAGAAAGAGGAGGTGCTACTTCACTGAGAGGGTGGTGGAGCCATGGAATGTGCTGCCTAGGGGGCTGGTGGAGGCAGAGACGGTGGAGGGGTTCAGGAGGGGGTGGGACAGGTACAGGGGAAGGGTTCTGGAAGCAAAATCCAATGCAGCAAGAATATCCGAAACTGGGAAGGGAGAAGCCAGAGAAGGCGAGGGGGGCAGCAAGGTCAGCACCCAGGGTGGGGCTGACCAATCAAGCAGACATGAAAGACCATTAGGCCTATTCTGCTGGCATTTTAGTATGTTAGTAGTATGTCCCAGTATAGTATATTGGGGCTGGCAATATAGCCTAGAGGTTAGAGGAACGAGGTGTGAACGAGATTGATACATCCAGCAGACCAGACCTGAGTTTGATTCTCACAACCTCCACTTGCATACTGTGTGACTCTGAGCAAGCCACTTAACTGCCCAGTGCTCCCAGGTCACCCCTGAAAACAGGCACTTGTGCCTAGTGGGCCTAACCCAGTTACCAAAGACTAAAATAAATAAATAAAATAAATAGTATGGTAATAAACTGAGAGGGGTGTTTGCCCAGGCTGTGGGTTAAAAAGCTCCTCCTCCAAAGGGGACGGATCTGACCAGCCATAGGTCGCAGCTAAAGTAACACCACATTTTTGGCATATCTGGAGATACAGAAAAAAGTCCCCTGGATGTATCATCCATTCCTGGCATATCACTGAGAATCTCTTCAGCCGACCTCCCTAATATAACTGCCTAACAGAGATAAGCCCCTTCTTCCTCCACCCCCAGAGACATTGAATCATTTCAGCTGAATAACTGCCCTTGCTGCACATTACTGCTAGCAAGCTAGAGTGAGGGGACAAATTACAGTTGTGCCCAATATACTGATGAGCTCGGAGCCAAATCTGTAAGGAGGTATTGGTGAAAGGGTTGAGTATTTGCTCACTGCCAAGAGATTACTGTTCAAGATGTGGCCGTCAGGTTGGGCGTGCTGTGAGTTCATTCCTGGAGTTGCTCCGTGGTTTTCCGAGTGTTTTGGGCATTTTTGAGCATTTTTAAACTGAATTATTATCTTTACAAGTTGTCTTTTAAATCGTCTTCTTGGATTTACCTGTGTGCCGTTTGGGTGCATTGATTCGTTGTAAGTTACAAGTTTGGAGACTCGGAGTTTGGAGATTCTGGCTCTGGAAATTGTTGGAGGTCTTGGCTCGTTTCCCCTGGTGTTGGAAGATCCTGCTTGCTGGTAAATTTATTTTCCTGTGTGGAGGATCCTCCTTTTTTCCAGTGCGGGAAGACTCTATCCATTTGTTTTCTTCATTTGAGGACCTTGCTGATTTCCCGTACTGTGTTCTGGACTGATTTTTTGCTTGATTGGTCCGGTTGTGTGCATCAAGATGCTGCTGGGAGAAGGAACTGTTTTGTTCCTTGTTATTTCTTCAGCTGGAAAGGATGAAGGATTTTGCGAGCTGATAGCGGGGCTTGATCTGGGACCTTTGGGGCAGTCCTAATTGGTCTGGTGGTTGGTGTGCTGGCTTGCAGTGGCACGGGGTTCTTGCTCTCATTCATCAGGGAGTCGGTGTCGAGTGTTGGGCCCTAGATTTCTCTGTGGGGCCTATCATATGGTAGACGTTACCAGGGATTTCTGTGGTGGCTACTGTGACTAGCTGCCATTCGTTGGGTTTACTTGGACTGCCCTGGGCCTAGATTGGTGCCTGATCTTGAACTTGAAGAGGCCTGTTAAAGAAAGTATATCCTGCTATTTTTGGATTTCTTCCTCCTGTCCATGAGCTGGAATTACGGTCAGAATGTTCTTTTTTCTGCTTGATTAGGTATCTGACAAAATGTTAAAAGGTAGTGTTTGACTTGGAAGAAACTTTTGAGTGGAACTCTATTTGGATTTCTGGACTCTTGTTTTTCTGCACTGTTTAATTGTTATATTTCTGTTATTTGTATTATTTTATTTGTTTTTGACAGTGAGAGTGTCATTTAACAATGTTTTCCCAGATTCTAGTAGTGGGAGTACATAAGAGCTGGATCTGGGGGTTTATTTTATTATTATTTTGTTTATTTTATTTCAGGGGAGAATTCTGATTTGGGTACATCTATCTAGGGAGGTGAGAGCTCTCAAGAAGACTGTCCTTTTCTGATTGGTAGTTAGAGGACCTTTTGGACTTGGACTTGGGAAATCATCCCCGAAATGATTTAAGGATTTTTGTTTTATGTTTTTATTTATGTAAAGTATTTATTGGGGAGGGCAATAAAGAAATGCTTTTTATATTAGTGGGATTTGATAGGATTGTGTATTGGTTTGTTTTCTTTTGGCTTGGTTTGTTTGAATAGTGGGTAATTCAAGGAAGGTTTTCTTTTATCTCAAAATGTGTTGGGGCTCTACCTCCATGGCGTTGTGCTATTCATCCTCCGCTCTTCATGCCCTCCGCCCCTCTTTTCCTCCTCCTCTTCAGTTTTCAACTTACCTGCACTGTAGGGCATTGGATATTGTGCGGAAGAATCGAGGTAGGGCTGGGGGGGTGAACATTGGGAGATGAATGAGGGGGGCCACCACATTGGGGTAGTGAAATCCAGGAGATGCCCTGGGGCGAAATGGATCCAGGAGCGTGGTCCATCATGCCTGGTTTCCATACCCAAGGGCACTACAGATAATGATAGGCAGGTGGCCCGGGCAGCCTGGGAAGTTCACCCAACTCGGGCGGTGTTATGCAATGCTAGGTCCATTAAAAATAAGACTGCAGTTATTGTAGATCTTGTTAAATTGTTGGACCTGGCTTGTATCACTGAGACCTGGCTGGATGAAATCTCTGGCCCGGTTTTGGAGGCTGCAGTTCCTGCTGGGTACTCGGTGATACACCGCTTAAGATTGGGTCGCTGGGGAGGGGGTAGCAGGCTGTTTCAAGACTGAACTAAACCTCACAAATGTTCCAGTGGGAGAGACTGAATCATTTGAGTGTGCCGTAGTGGTGGATGTAGGCTGTAGGATCGTTCTAATCTACCATCCACCAGGTGATGATAAACAATTCCTCCAGGAAGTGGCAGACTTCATCAGCGACATGATGTTTGAGTCTCCCAGGCTAATGGTCCTGGGCGACCTTAACGCCTGGGTCGACAATGAACTCTCGCATTTTGGTCAACACTTCCTCCAGTTGATGACATCTCTGGGCCTCACACAGGTTGTTTCCACTGCCTCTCATAATCAAGGTCACTCCCTGGACTTAGTCTTCCTCCTGGGGATTGAGGCCTCCAACTTGGAGGTGGAAACAGTTGGATGGTCTGAGCATTACACTGTGGGGTTTGGTTTTAGCACCCTCCTTTGTAGGCCAACCCCTGTAGAAATGATTCGGTATCGCCCTTTACAAGATATAAAATCTCAAGGCCTAATGGTGGTCCTGGATCTCTCGTCCTTCCCAGTGGCAAACAGTGACCCAGATACCCTTGTGGTGGACTATAATTTGGCCATTACAGGGGCCCTGGAAATCATTGCTCCAGTCCAAGTTTGTCCACTCTCCCTTTGCCCTCGATCCCCATGGTTTGATGGGACTTTGAGGGAGATGCGGTGACTTGGACGAAGGTTGGAGCGTTGCTGGGGGAAGTCTGCTCTTGATGCAGACCGCCTTAGATTGATGGACCATTATCAAGTCTATCAATCCGAAATCTCCCGTAAGAAGGCAGAGTTCCTGTCCGGGGAGATTGAGGCTGCTCAAAATCGACCAGCTCAGCTGTTCTGAACTGTGGACAGACTGTGCAACCCAGTCTGTCTACAATTTTGGAAAGCATTTTCGCAAGAAGAATGCGATGAACTTGCTCGATTTTTTTTTTTTTTTTTTTTTTTTTTTTGCAAATAAAGTTGCCGACATCAGGTCAGCTCTCCATCCGGCACACTCTATGGGTGCTATGGTGAACCAGTGTGGGTTCGCATACCTTGGTCTTTCTTGGAGTGCCTTTGGCCAGCCGGCTGTCATAGATATCATGCGGATTGTCCAGAATGTGCACCCTACATGCTGTAGTTTCGGATCCAGGACTTACTTCCCTAATTTTGGGTTGTAATGCTGTCATTGGCCCAGTCCTAGTTCAGATAGTCTGGTGCTCCTTGGAGACGGGTGAGTTTCCAAGCTCCCTAAAAGAGGCGGTGGTAACACTTCTCTTGAAGAAAGCTTCTTTGGACGCAGACTGCCTTGCTAGCTACAGACCAATCTCTAACCTTCCCTTTGTGGGGAAGGTGATTGAAAAAATTAGTGGCCACACAGCTGGAGGACCATTTGACCATCTGTGCCATCTATGAACCCCTCCAGTCTGGATTTGGAAAAAAGCATAGTACAGAGACAACACTGATTCAGGTGCTCAGTGATCTCCTGATGGCTAGAGACGGGAGGTGACATTCTCTTTTGGTCCTCCTAGATCTCTCATCAGCATTTGATACTATGGACCATGGGGTGTTGCTTGATCGCCTGAGGTTCATTTGTGGACTGTCGGGTACGGTTCTCAAGTGGTTTACACTGTTCTTCACGGGAAGATCTCAGAGGGTAGTGTCATGTTTTTTTTCCCTCTGATCCGGTCTCGTTAAAGTGTGGAATCCCTCAGGGATCAGTGTTATCCTCCATGTTGTTCGCAGTATGTATGCTGCCCCTCGGAGACATTGTAAGAAGGTATGGGCTGAGGTTTCACTGCTATGCTGATGATACCCAGCTCTACCTCTCTTTGGCCCCTGATCAGGATGGAGCTCTCTCGATCTTTAATAACTGTCTTGCTGAAATCCAGGAGTGGATGGATTTCAGCTGGCTAAAGTTGAACTCTGATAAGATTGAGGTGTTGGTAGTGGATCCTGGTCACCGGATAAAGAGGTTGGGGGGGGGTCGCCCTTTAGTTTATTTCTTTTGGGTGTGCCATTCCTGACCTCTGAACGGTTGCGGAACTTGGGGGTAATTTTTGACTATGGGATTACCGTACATTTACAGGTGTTTGCTGTCGTCAGTTCCTCAGTTTACCATCTGAGGAATATCGCCAGGATCAGGCACCTTGTTCCGTCTGACGACCTTCCTACTCTGATTCACACCTTTGTGACCTCGAGTCTGGATTGCTGCAACTCCCTTTACCTAGGGCTACCTGGGGTGGAAATCTGCCACATGCAGTTAGTGCAGAACGCTGCAGCATGGCTGTTGACAGGATCTTCACGGTCCTGCCATATTTCGCCAGTACTGCGTGGACTGCACTGGCTGCTAGTTCAGTGGCGGATCACCTTTAAAGTCGGCTTGCTGACTTTTAAAGCCCCACACAGACTTGGCCCAGACTATCTGAAAGAGCTCCTGGTTCCTCACTGCCCCAAGCGATCGCTCCGCTCAGCCAACAAGGGGTTGCTAGAGATTCCGTGGGTATGTTTGAAATCTTCTGGGGCCAGGACATTTATGTATGTGGCCCCTACCCTCTGGAATTCTCTACCCTGTCGCTTACATGAGCACATGACCATGGAGGGTTTTAAACAAGCACTGAAAACCTGGTTGTAGAGTCAAGCCTATGGCATTGAATAGCTGGAATGAGTCTATGATTTTAGAAATATGTTATTGGTTGTAGGAATTAAGTCTAAAGTATCCAGTAGATGGAATGAGTCCATGATTTTATGATTATATTGTTGGTTTTAGGATTTGTTATCATGTTTATTGTTATGGAATTTTAATGATGTGATTTATATTGTTAGGTGCCTTGGTTTTGAAAGGTGCCTTAAAAATAAAGTTTTATTATTATTATTACTGTATTATTTTAGTTCCCAATGAGCCAGCCAGGGTGTCATTCCTTAAGTTCCCATGAAGCATATCCTCTTCCAGACTCAGCCAAGAGCACTCCAGGGCTGTTGGGCCAGTCGGAAGAAAGGCTAGCTGTGCAGCCCAATAGTAAGTTCCAAAGTGCGGGAGTCCCAGTCCCCTCCCTCCTTGATTGGAAGCTGCAAGGTCAGTTTTCTAATTTTACCCATACCTCCCCACCACAAGAACTTATGTATTGTGGCATCTAATAATTTAAAATGTGCTTGGGGAACCCTGATAGGGAGGGACTGATACATATAAGAGACCCTTGGCAAAATTGTCATCTTAACCACCCCAATTCTGCCCAGCAAGGAGAGAGGTAAGGTGAACCACCCATCACAGACTTCTATAATTTTGGCAGGCAGGGGTTTATAGTTGAGGGTGTGTAAGGAGCCAATAGAGACACAGTTGCACCCCAAGATATTTTAATTGAGTGACAAGTTGCTGGCCCCCCGAGGATGGTTATCAGTTGTGCCCTATTTGACAGACTCACTGGGAGGAGTTTGCTTTTGGACCAGTTGACCTTATGTCCTGAGATCACTCCAAATGTCCTTATCAGCTGATGAATGGTCAGAAGGTCATGTGCAGGCTTTTGCAGATAGAGGAGCTGGTCATCAGCATATATGGATGGCAATTTTATGCTCCACCCCCCTTCCACAAATCCCCTAATCCCCTCATGGGCTGTAAGGGCTGCTGCCAGCAGTTCCAAGCAGAGGACATAAAGTAATGGGGAAAGTGGGCATCCCTGATGGGTGCCACATCCCAAAGTGAATAGACTAGAGAGGGATCCATTGACCACCATCTGTGCCTACAGTCTGTTGATGTACCCAAGCACAGTAGGCTGGCCCCAGCCCAATTCTATCCAAAGTTTCAAACAAGTACCCCCACTCCATGCGGTGAAGCACTTTTTTCAGTGTCTAATGCCACCACGGCTGCTCCATGCCTACGTTTGGTCCTCCCCATCTATATGATGTTCAGGGTTCGTCTAATGTCATGTTTTCCCATCCTACCCTGCACAAAACTGATTAGTCTTGATGAAACTAGCAAAATGGTCACACAACCTGATTAGTCTTGTTGAAACTAGCAAAATGGTCAGAAGAGTGGCAACTGGGGTTTAATGCAAAGAAGTGTAATATCATGCACATAGGGAAGAGAAATCCTGAAGCCAGCTATGGACTGGGAGGGGAGTTGCTGGCAGTCACAAGGGAAGAAAGAGATGTGGGCGTCATCATCACCGATGACCTGAAATCATCCAAGCAGACCACTAAAGCAGTAGGTAAGGCTAGAGGGATGTTGGGGTGTATTAGTAGGGGTATGACAAGTCAGAAGAGGGAGGTAATAATCCCAGTGGTTAGGCCCCATCTGGAGTACTGCGTGCAGCAGGGTTCGACAAATAGGATAGCCCGACGTCCCGGGTACAACTTTCCAGCCAGGGACAAGCGCTGCCTCAGATTGCCAGTTGCCCAGGGACAAGCATTTAAAAAAGAAATGCCCAATTTGCCTGCATTGCTGGCTTTTGCCACTAGGTGTGCTGTCAGCGATACTGGAGGGAGTACTGGGTCATCTGACCGAGCAGCAGTCACGTGAGCGGGGGTGAGGCAGAACGGATAGTCACAGTGACAGGCCGGTGCCAAGACAGCAGGACAACAGAGGAGGAGCCGAGACGAGAGAGATGGGCATATGTGGCAGCAAATGGAAGGGAGGCTCACGGAGGGTAAGGCGCGCATTGGGCGAGCTGGCTCCCGTGCAGACTTAGCGGGAAGCGATCTGAGGACACACACACACACACTTTCTCATTTCACGGAGAAAGGGCGTGCGTGCTGTTCCCAGAGAGACAGTTCACTAAGTCTTTCTTTCTGGATTGTGTGCACTTGCTTTGGAGAGAGAGGAGACTTGAAGTGCAGTGTGCAGTACTGTAGACTACAGTACTTGTCTTACCTCAGCATTTTTTTTTTTTTCTTAAAATAAAAAGTCAGAGTTTGAAGACTGAGGTACTGGTGGAGGTTGCTGAGATTGCAGGTGGGGCGGTGGACGGCTGTGGCAGGGAGGTTGGTGATTGGGGAAGCAGCTGGCAAAAACTGTTTTCTTAGCCCATGCTATTGCCATAAACAAAAAATAGAGACTGAGAGCGAAGCGAGAGCCTGAGAAGGAGAACTGTAGAAAGTGGGAAACCAAACCACTCCATTAGTTTCAGCTGTAGCCTCTTGAATCTGTTGATAAGTGTTCAGTTTGTTCACAACTTAGAAGCCACAAAAAAAAAGTGTGCCATTATACTGCTTGTGCTGTGCAAATGTGCATTGGCAGTTTGTTTTCTTAGCCCATGCTATTGCCAGAAACAAAAATAGAGACTGGAGAGCTGAGCAGAGCCTGAGAAGGAGAACGCCAGATTAGAAAGTGGGAAACCAAATCACTCCATTAGTTTCAGCTGTAGCCTCTTGAATCTGTTGATGAGTGTTCAGTTTGTTCACAACTTAGAAGCCACAAAAAAAAAAAGAGTGTGCCATTATACTGCTTGTGCTGTGCAAATGTGCATATGTTGTTCCAGTATTAACACAACTTAACTGAAGGTCATTTGTAAATAAAGATCCATTGCCTTTATTGAATAGGCTAGCAAATAAGCACCTCATCCTTCTGGCTCCCTGATCACTGAAAGTGTCATCACTGTCTGCCAGGCCACTAGGCCAGCCGTCCCAGCCCAGTCCAGTCCACCCAAAAAAACTCACACAGACACACCTAATTAATAAAATATACTTTATTATCATTGGGGAAGAAAATAAGTGCCACCCCAGCCCACCAATATGCAGAACAGGAGTAGTAGTAGTAAACAACAGACTCTTTTTTTCTCCCTGGTCAGTAGCCTCACGAGTAACAGACTCCATCAGCAGCAATACACCAGCACCTGAAACAGAAACACAATCCACCTCTGTCAGTGTGTCCAGTGCAGATAAGAGCAATAACAATGACAACGAGCCTATATCTGTGTCAGGAGATATAACTGCTGGTCATCAGTGTGTTGAATTAAGCAGTGACGGCTTAACTGAAAGTTTACATCCACTCCCTAAAAAACGTACTTTAGTGCTCCATGAGCAGGATGAGAGGCCAGAGGCCAAATAAAGATAAGAAATATGATCAGGAGAAAAGGGCCCGATTGTTTCAGAGGCATTGGTTAACCATTTATAACTGGCTGAGATATGATGAAAAAAAAGAACTGATGTATTGCACTGTGTGCGAAAAATATCCAACCATTGCAGTACCAGCCTTTTCAAAGAAACCTAATGTTTTTGCCACTGGCTCAAATACTTTTCGAATTGAGTCAGTTCGTGCTCATGACAAGTCCAATCCACATTTGCTGTGCATGAATCAACATATTGCGGACAGTGGTCAGCGTGTGGTACATTTTGATATCACTGAGTCCCCACTGTATCAAGCATTTACGCAGTTGGATCAGGGCACTAAGGTCAAGATGCAATGCCTGTTCAACACAGCATATTCCATTGCCAAAAATCTGCGCCCTTTCTCGGACATGGGTGGCTCTGTGAACTGCAAGAAAGAAATGGGATAACACTGGTTCCTAATTATACCAATGATAAGCGAGCCAGGGACTTCTGTGGTGCTATATCAGCAGTTATATCCCAAACCCAGATGCAGACTCTTACTGATGTTAAATATGTGACAGTTCTTGCTGGACGGTAGTACAGATTCTAGTATAACTGAGTGGGAAAATGTTTTCATACGGTTTGTTGACCCAAACTCAAAACAGTGCGTACAGTGCTTATCCAAGCTGTGCCACTGGAACATGCACATGCAGAAGGTGTATTTCACATAATAACGACTGCACTTGAGTCAGTAAATCTTCCCTAAGTAACCTACAAAATGTTCACAATCAGGCCATTCCTTGTTTCAGCAAATTTTGATGGGGCCAGTGTCATGATGGTGAAAGAGGAGGAACCATAGCAAAGTTGCGGGAACACTGTCCTCAAATAATTGCAATGCACTGTGTTGCCCATAAGTTAGAGCTGGCAGTTCTTGATGTGGTAAAAAAATACATTTGTCTCAAAGCTTGAAAGTACTCTCAAGGGAATATTTAAGTTTATCATTACAGTCCCAAAAAATGAGAGAACTAAAAGAAATTGCTAATGTCATGGATACTGATCTTGCTCACTTTAGTGCTATAAAACAAGTGAGATGGCTTGCCAGTAGGTCACGGTCAGTTCATGCAGTTCAGGTTAATCTACCCAGTGTCGCTCAACACCTAGAACATGCATCCTCTGCTGCTGGTGATGAAGGTTCTAGAACAAAGCCCTCTTAAAGGAAGTACAGAGTGTACAGTTTGTAAAATCCCTATATATACTACAAGACTTCCTGCCAATACTAAAAAACCTGTCACTCCAGTTTCAAAGAGATGACATAGTAATACTGGAAGTTCCACAACTTGTTGAGACCTGCCTACTCCAGCTTACGGAGCTGAAAACATCACCAGGGAAATACATGGCAACTTTCCTTAGCCATTACAAACCTGAACAGAAATGGATGGAGTATGTTGTGTCAAAGAGGAGAGGAGGAGGAGGACAGGACTGTTCCTTTCCCATTCAGAGGCAACTGCCCAGAAGTCAGTTTTGTAAGAGATGCACAATTGCAGAATTTAATAGATGCAGCGATAAAGTACATAGACGAGAGGTTTAAAAATTTCTCAGAGGTGCCTCTCAAATGGTTCAGCTGTTTAGATTTCAAGCAGTTTGATCTGCCAAGAGACCAACTAGCGGTGTTTGGGACCTGTGAACTGGCAAACCTGGTTAAATACTTTGATTTTTTACAGAAGAGCAGCAAGAACATATAAAGTCTGAGTATGCTGCATTTAAAATGCTGCTTAAATCTTCAGCTGACAAGCCGTATTGCAGGTCTACACAAAATTACTAAAAGAAAAACCACCACAGATTGGGCACATTATTCTTGACTTTGTCGAAATACTAATAACTATGAGTGTCTCAACTGCTAAGTGTGAAAGAGTTTTTCTATCCAGAACCTTATCAAACAAAAATACGGACACGGCTTTCTGATGACACACTACAGTCTCTCTGCAGATAGCGGTAGAAGGTCCTGAACTGCATGAATTTAATCCTGATCCTGCAATTAACCACTGGCTGCTCTGTGGTCCAGGAACTAGACATGTTCATGGGCATGCTGCTGCCACTACTGCTGCTACATCTACTGCTGGTGGTGTCGCTGCTGCTTCGTTTCTCCTGATGAGTGATGATGATCCGATGCAAGTACTCCTAGTAGTGCTCCATCATCATCTTCCTGTCTTCCCAATCTCTAGTCAGTCTACCCCTTGATGTGACAGTCATGCTATAGTCACAGAATGGCTTATTGATTGATGGCCTTGGTTTCATTTCACTACAATTATCCAATCTCTTCTGAAACAGACTTCAGCCTGCCCTGCTGCATGCACACATGGTTAGTTAGGGTCACCACCAGATGTCCTCTTTTACGAGCACATGTCCTCTTTCCCAGCTGCCAAATATTCTTCATGTACCTTCAATTCAATATTCTGTTGTATTATTATTATTATTTTTATAATTTTTTTTACTCTCAGTCTCTTCTCCTACCGTACGGACCTCCCCTTGTGTATGAGCTGTGAAGGAAAGAAGTGGAGATTTTAAACCTGTTTTACTCGGGGTCTGGCAGTGACCAGGGCTCATCGGGGAACTAGGTGTCCTCTTTTTTTGCCCAAAATCTGGTTCGGGGTACGGTACCCCTACACACGGTACACCGGTCCCACCCTGGACCTGCCGTATTAGAAAGGAAAGGAAAGGAATTGGATGGAGAGTCAGTCACTCAGTATTGTTTTTCCCGATTTACACAGTTCTTCTACATCTACATCCATCCTAATACAATAGTACAACCCCAGACACACCATGTAATTTATTTCTACAGATGTTTGGTTAAAATTTTCATATAAACGTATTGGACTACCACTCGGAACTCTGGGACTACCATTTTTGACCAGACCAGTTGCCCGGGACTAGCATGCCATTTTGAAATTTGTCGATCCCTGGCGTGCAGTACTGGAGGCCACACCTTCACAAGGACATTAACCAAATTGAGGCAGTCCAGAGAAGGGCAGCCAAAATGGTGCAGGGACTGCATCAGAAAACATATGAGGACAGATTAACTGAGCTCAATATGTATACCCTAGAGCAAAGGAGGGAGAGAGGTGATATGATTGAAACATTCAAACACCTTAAGGGCATTAATAAGGTGAAAGAGTCTAACGTTTAATATAAGAAAAATAGCAGGACAAGAGGACACAGCATGAGATTAGAGGGAGGCCGATTAAGGGGTAATGTGAAGAAGTTATTTTTCACAGAAAGGGTGGTGGATGCATGGAACGGCGTACCTCAGGAAGTGGTGGATATGAATACAGTGCAGGGCTTTAAACAGGCATGGGATAGGCATATGGGAGCAATACAGATGAGTATGAATAGATCGGCCATTGACAGAGCAAAAGCCAAAGGCACATTCATAAGGTAGAAAAAGAAATGGGTAGACTGGATGGGCCTTGCGGTCCTTATCAGCTGTCAACTTCTGTGTTTCTATGTATTAACTTTGGCGGGTGAGAGTGCAAATGAGAGGCAAGGGTTTTGGCCAGTATTTTATAATCAGCCATGAGGAGGGAGATGGGCCTGTATGAAGCACATTTTGTAAGATCTTTGCCGGGTTTCAGCACTACTATAATTATTGCTGACTGTGTGGAGGGGGGTATCTCACCCCTGCTTAAACCCTCTGCTATCATGTCACACAAAGGATCCAGAAGGGGGCCACTAAAAGTCTTTTAAAAAAATCTGTGGGGAGCCCATCTGACCCTGGTGCCTTCCTGCCTTTAAGGGTTTTGAGAGCAACATATATGTCCTGTTTAGCAATGGGGGTGTCCAGCTCCTCCACCGCACCCCAGCACAACTTCTTAAGAGGTTCCCCTCAAAGAAGGAGTCGTAAGCATCCCTCTCCGGGTTGCACTCCAAGGCATAAAGGGTAGTGTAAAATTCCCCAAATGCTTGTCCTATTTCAGCTGTGCTTAATACTAATTCCCCGCGGCTATTACAGATTTGCCCAATGGTTCTCTCTGCTTCCTTTCACTTTATTTGCCATGCCAAAAGCTTCCCCGCATGGTCTCCATCAAAATACTCCCCTGCATTAGCTAGTAGGATAGCTCTTTCTAGTTGGGTGCTAGACAGAGTGTTATATTTCCACTTCAATATTTGAATCACATTATATTGGGCTTTGGTAGGGTTTGGCTTATGTGCATTCTCACAGGCCTTTGTTTTGGCTTTGAGGTTTTAGAGCTCCTTCCCCTCAACCCTCCTCCGATAAGAGGCAAAGGAAATGGTCTGGCCCCTGACTTAGGCCTTCAGGGCTTCCCACCTGGTCCCAATGCGATGTTTCTCCTATACCATTATGAGACAGAAATTTCCGGATGCATCCATTCATAAAATGTTATATATTCCTGATCCTTAAGAAGGAGTGGAACACGTCTACACTGCCTTGGCACCCTGGGCTCCCTTGATCCTCTTAGGCCAATGTGATGGAGGGCATGGTCCAATATTAATATTGGAAGATAAGTTATCTCCCTCGCCTCCAGCAACAGGGATCTGGAGACCAAGATTCTATCAATCCTGGCATACGAGTGGTGTGCATGAGAAAATAAACTGTAGTCCTACCAGAAGGATTAAAGTGATGCCATGCATCAATTAAGTTCAAACCGGACTGCAGTTCTTTAAAGCCTTTAGCATTATGGGATAAGGGGAACGAGAGTCTGCTAGAATGGTCCTGAACCATGTCTAACACACAATTAAAGTTTCCCCCCAAAATCCAAGGACCTTCCCAACCTGACATATCCAAAGCTAACTTCTGGTAAAAGCCTGGGTTTTCCATGTTTGAAGCATATCCTGATCCAATCAGGAAAGTTCCCCTTCACAGTATACTAACTTTGGCTAGGGTGTACCTACTTCCTGGGTCCACTGTGCTCCCCAGTAAAGTAACTTGTAGGCCTTGTGGAAACCAGATGGATGCCCCTTGCGGCATCGAAGAGAAAGTAGCTAGCACCCAGGCGCCCCCCATGAAACTGGTATTTTTTTGGGCCTCAACAGCAGTGAAGTGTATCTCCTGTAGAAGGACTATTTGCCCCTTCAACTTCCGGATCCCAGCCATAACCTTCCTGCATTTCAAAATAGATTAAAGGCCATTCACATTCCAGGTTACACATTTAATGTCTTCCCCCATGCTTAACTGTGTTAAAAGCAGCTCTGAGGACAACTGAGGTATAAAAGTGCACATCTAGAACCAGTTTTCTCCCAAACTTTGTGAATAACCAGCCCAAACAATTCCCCTCCCTCCCCCCAAAAGTACCGCTTATAAAATGGAGTACAAAAATCCCCGGCACTCTACTGCGGGTTGTGAAGAGTAGTCGAGCTGTGCAAGGTGCCAGATCAGTGTGGATACCAAGGTCAGCAGTTAAAGCACCCCTGAGCTGATCTTCTGAAAGAGCCGTTCGGTGTCACCATCACACTCCGATGTCCCCCTTCCCCTTTCCCCTCCTCCACAAGAAACAAATCCCTTATGAAACCCCACCCCAACTGGCCAAGCCTACAGCCAATCAACCCCTCACATAAGAGGTCCAACATGCACAACTGAACTCCCCCCCCATGGGCAATCCAAGGCCCACCAGTATCCCCACTGCAAACATCAGGCAGAAAATTAAGAGAAATTCCACCATTAATAACATCTAAATGGTGGGACACCAGGTTAAGTAAGACCAGTTGCTAAAAGCTGCAAAAAGCAATCAACGACATTTGAAAGAGATCAGAACTTCTACGTTATGGCTGCTAAGTTAGAGAAACAATGTTGATCGATTAACATGTATTAAAGCATTGAAAATTTGTGTCTGTAAAACGATAAGCAGGCTAGTAAACCTTAAGGTCAGCGTGTGCCTTTCATGTTGTAACAGTTACCTCCATAGAGGAATTGGTACACGATGCATAGTTTAGCGCTAAGCCCAGTTGCCCCGCTGTTACCCATGCCCCTAGGCACACTCGGGCAAACTAACTAATATAGTTTGGCAATGTGACCCAGCCAGGCCTTCCAAACAATACCAGATCCCGGCAACTTTCAGGCAGAGTTGAATCAATGTCACCAGGACATGGAGGCCCCGCAAAATGTAGGAGCTCATCAAGCCTCCCACAGGATTAAGGACATAAGAGGCCCAAAGAGAGGAAAGAAGTAAATATAATACTTATCTGTCTTATTGAGTGCTCACGCTGGATTAGATTGTTCACCTCCTCTCCTGGTCTCCTTCTCGATTTACCAATTTTTCTGCTGCCTTTGGACAAACTAAGATCTGTGGTGCCTGGCCCAGTCTATCTATGTGTAGATGAGTGGGGTACATGAAGGAAAATGACCAGCCCATCTGGTGCAGCCTGGCTTTAATCAGATTAAACTTCTGTTGCCAGGTCTGTAAGTCTCTACCATAATCCTAATATACAAAGACATTTGCGTTGCCAAAGGATATGGGGCCAGATTTCTTTGCCTTTTGTAGAACTACTTCTTTATCTGTAAATCATAGGTACTTGATCAGACAGTGGTGCGTCTTTTCCCCAGCCTTAGGCAGTGGGCCCACACGATGCACTGTCTCCATTTCAAAGTTCTCACAGGCCTCCAGGAGACCCAGGTGCTTTACCAGCCAGAAGTGTAGCTCTTTATTTGGACTGCGACCCTCTGTGTCCTCGAGGAGTCCTATGATGCATATATTAGACCTACAAGAGTGGTTCTCCTGATCATCCACTCTAATCAGTAACTCTTCCAAAGTGGACTTAAGATCGCTTCTTTCGGCCATGATTGCAGACAGTGATTCCTCCAGCTCATTCACCCGTTGCTCCAGTTCTGCAATTTGTGTGGAGTGCTAGGCTACTGTTTCTGAGAGACCAGTTACGACCCCCTCTAAGTGTGTAAGTTGGGCCGTGATGTTAACGAATCCAGCCTTCATTTCATTCTGCATGTGGAGCAAGGTTGATGGTACACCAGCTAGGGAGTTGGCAAGTTCCTCCATATTTATTCTGCACCTTTCCTTCATGTCTGTTTTAGAGGCCTGCTGTCTGCTCACCACCTCTACCATGGCACTCAATTTGGCCGATTGCTGTGCCTCAAAGGACAATTTCTCTTGCCTGCTTTTTTGCTTGTTGGATGCCATCACTCTGGAAGTAGCTTAGTAGGCAGAGTTCTGGCACAATATCACCTTAGTTGCAGCTTTTTAGGCGATTCTAAAGTTGGTGTCCCAGGGAGCTTGCTAGCACATGTCTGCCATGCTTGCTGGCTAGCCACGCACCCAAATTTCTTCTAAAACTTTCTTTTTATCATTATATCATAGTTTCACATATACTGTAGATATACTTGGTTCCAAGGCATTGAAACTGGTAGAGGCACGGGTACATAATAACTCAGGATATGGTACTTATGTCCTTGTGTTACATCATTGGAGGGGAAGTACTACTGAGTACTGCTCAGTTTTAGTAAGAAAAGGTTACCAAATGCCATTTAGAACCAAGACCATGGACTACCAGATATTTGAAAAAAAGTCTGTTAAGTCCCGGTATACATGACCCGTTAAGTCAGCCAGTGACTTAAATAAAGTTCATGAATGGATCAAAAATATGATAAAACAGTTGTTAATAGAAGCAAGCCATTGAGTCTCCACTTCCCCTGTAAGAAACCAACAGCAACTTGTTTTGATGAGCAAATGAGCTAAACTGTGGAACAAACATAGGCAGGCACCATGCTACATCAGTATACGGTCTAGCAAATTCTAGTTGAGTCAAACAAACTCATAGGAAATAAGCCCTTGTGTATATACAACAGAGCTAACATATACAGTAGTACTACAAGGCTTGTTTTGGCCCTCCTTGGGCTCAACTGAAGCTGCAGATCCCCTCAGAAAATCTACCTTTATGTTAACTCATTGCCTCCACAGGAGCTCTCTGAAGTTATGCCATTTGTCTCCTGTATACTGTTAACAGTGAATCCTGGGCATTTCTAAGCAAAATCAAGCAATAGTCAACATGCCACAAACAAATCCTAATAGCTCAAGAACCATAAGTGCTAGACACAAAGTATGAGTGGCAAAATTATTCAGCACAAAATGACCTTTCCAATGGTAGTATGCAAATAATATGTCATTTTATTTTTTTCCATGCTGGTTGAAACAGCAGAGAAAAACATTTTTTTCACTAAAATAGGCAACATAAGCCATACACACCATACCATAAACAAATACGAATAACTCCAAAAGTATACATGATATACACAAAATATCAGTGGCAAAGTTGTTCAGCACAAAATTTCCTTTCCAACAGTGCTATGCAATCAAATATATGTTATAGTCTGTCATATTATATATTAAAATATATAAGTGACATGTCCAGATGTTGCATGGGCACACAGGAAGTCAGTAGCTGACTTCTGCAGCGTCCTTAGGATGCACCAGTGTATTTACTGACGACTACAGGCGTCTGCTAGGAGACAATGAGTTAAGCAATCTTTTACCCACTTCAGTGGGGTCAGTGAAAATAAAAGTTTTACCTGCATTCGTAATCTTGAGTTTCGCAGGTACAGGAAGTGAATAGCTAACCATTAGTGATTTCAGTTTGCCGTGTACTGCATCAAAGGCTTTCCAATGCTGGCGAGTACAGTAGCTAAGATCCGGAAAGAAGAAGATCCAAGTGCCGTCAGGCAGTTAGAGGGGGCTTTAATTTTTGCTGCCTGGAGTATCTGATCCCTAATGTGCTGTCCTGCTGTGTTGATGAGGATAGTTCAAGGTAAATCTTGATCCAATAATTTAGTCTGTTGGGTAATACAGTACACCTTAAATAGAAACTCTGCTAGGTCGAGGTCTAATGTACAGAGAATAAGTTGGTGGATATACTGGAGTAAATCGGTCCCTCTGAACCCTCAGTGACACCTAGGAAGCGGACATGAGGTAATCGGGCTTCATTCTCTAAATGTTCCAGTTGGAGTTGAAGATGTTTATTTTCTGATACCAGCCCTGCAGTCACTGCCAAGGTCATGTCGACCAGCTCCTTCATGATACACACTTCCAAGGAGTTAGTTTCCACCTTTTTTTTCAATCATGGAGACTGTTGTTGAAGAGGTCCATTTTGGCATCTGGTGCTTTTACCAGTCTATCAAGGGCGTAGACAGTCTACAAAACAATAATATCAGAGGGTTCAGGGCCTCCCGTGGCGCTTGCTGCTCCATCCAGCTGTTTGCCCTGACCAGAATATGTTTGCCCAGTGTTTTGAGGGTCCCCCATAACTGCGGGTGTGATCATTCAAATATCCAGCTCCTGTCATCCTCAGGTGAATAACTCTGCCTTTTAAGAAGTTCCAACTTCAAAATAAATAGTGAATTTAATGTTTATTTTCAGTGGGACTGCAAGAGCTCTTGGGAGTGTGTTCAATGCAGTTGGGTGTTAGTCACACCCTCAGGACTTATACATATTCATACCTTACAATGCAAGTTTCCAAGCCTTAAAGAGGCAGTGCAAATAATTTTCTGTTATGGTATTAAAAAATGTTGGCAGAACTGTTGATTTGGGTTTTCTGGATGCTTCCTCTGCTGTGTGCTATACATTTGTATTTTTGTTTGGACTCGTATCCTCCTTGGGTCCTCAGTATTATTTGTATGCAAAAATTAGGAAGCCATCTTTTTTTCCTTGAGAAATAATTACTTTAAAATGTTCATAAAATTCTTAAATGATAGTGAAAACTGAAAATGTCACCACCAAAATAAACTGGAAGACATCTGGTATCAATTAGGAAGTAAAAAAAGGTGGGGTAAAATTTTAACCTATTTTCGTTGCACTGCTGCTTTAAGGGAGACTTTTGAAAATAGGGGGTAGGTGAAATGTGCCATCCAATTAATATCTATTTCCCCCAGCAAAACAGTTATCTAGGAACTATTTGTAACCCAGGCGCCACTTCCCAGCAGACTGCTACCCCTGTCTGCAAATAGCACTTTTGGTTTTGGTATAGAATTTGAATAACAAATTCAGTCCCCCTGGACTGTCCACTGGGTACCCAGAATTTAGCAGTTGCAGGCCTGGTGCATTGCAGCTGGTTGGGGCCATTTAAGTAAATAAACTGTTATTGATTCTTTTACCCTTGGCTGTAGTAACATGAGCAGGAACTTTCATCACACAACATTTTGTAATCCTCAGGCCTGATGGCCTGCACAACAGTCTAAACAGCAACTCATAACTTGTAGGCAAATTAGATGACCACAACATACTTTAAATTGGTTGCAGGGACAAGCCCTGTGGTTGTGGTACCAGGACCTTTTGAGGTAATGAATGCAGTCGGGCTGATTCACCTGGAGTGGGATTCAATCCTCTGGTTCTTTGCTGCAAGCTGCATGATTTTATCCTTCTTGAACAGGAGCAGCATACAGGGTACAGGGCTAACATGCCTCACCCCACTTCAAGGCTTCCTCCCAAGGTGGCCTGACCACGCTGAATGATGCCATAGGAGCTGACTCCCTGATCTGGTCTTCAGCCAGTCCAAACTCAGCTGGCAGCAACAGTTGATTAGGCCTCTTAATACAAGAGTGCTGCATAAATGGATCAGCCTCTGATGCAAGACCAAATAAGTCACACAGTTTACCCACTTGCAAGTTGTAGTCTTTTGGTATGTAAGCTGATAAATTTGTATTCTGTTCTCCCCTTTTGGCAGTTAGGCAGGAAATAATTCTGGTAGCCCCAACCTTAACTTTAATCAGCAGTCTCTGAGGCAAAGTTCCCTCACAGCAGTTCAGCTTGCTGATTTTCCTCAGGCTCTGAGACACATTAGCCAGGAATTGCAGTTTTTAGCAGAAATACCTCTCCAATTCAACTTTGGTAGCTCGGAAGATAGTCTGCAGTATTTGGCAGTTCCAGAATGATCCACACAGGATATCTGGATATTAGCCAGGTTCAAGAAGCAGAACACCAGGCTGTGGAGAGACAAGCATGCCTCTCCGTGATTTCACAGAGCTGAAAAGAGAGCTTCCTTCCTTGTGAGAAGCTCGAGCTGGACTGACTGTTCGAACTGTCCCTCCAAACTGAAGAAAAAAAAATCTAATTATCTGTTTGTCTGCCCATGCTGTCAATCACAGTGCTAGTATTCCAACTGGTTAAAATGGGTGCCAAGCACATAGTTCACTGATTCTCTTAGTAGCCATAGCAGAAAGGACCCCATTAGGACCCCTTGAGTTCAAATTTGCTGAAAAGTAGGGTCAAATTATCAATATGGCTGCTAGCTTGTAAAATGTAAACAGTTCAATCTTTAAAGTTCATTTTTAAACACAGCAAATTACATTTCGAGATAAACATTTATAGCATTCACTAGGGCTCCCTCTGTATTATTAAGCAATTTCAAAGTAGAGAGTAAGGGAGTGCTGCTTGCCTGTTAATGAGCTTCGTTTCACTCGGACCCAGTACATACTACACACTCTATGTACACAGGCTGGACTTCTTAAAGCCACAGTGTCACAGCATGGATTCACACATTTGCACAGGGCTACAATAACATCACAGCTGTACAAGGGCTCATACCTTTTGCTAGATATTAGCTAGGTTCAAGAAGTAGAACACCCGGCTGGGCCTTAGCCTGGTAGATGACAACACAGCACCCAGGGAGACATCCTTAAGGTGACCCCCACCATTCTGGGGGAGGGGTTACATTCTCCCCTGCCTAGGAAAATTGACAGCTGCACCATGTCTATAAAAGAACTGGTAACCTTTATATCAACATTCTGTTATGTACAAGTCTGGCCAACAGGTTACAGGTAACATATACTTCTTTGTCCCCAGGCTGCCTGCAAACTGCCTGCAATCCTGAATACTTTGGTTATTGCCTACTCTGGTACTGTTGTTGTTTACCTATGGTTTAACTGTATATAGTAACTCACTGTACTGTTCTATGTGTATTACTGTGTTATGTTTTGTTCTTGGAATGCTTTATTCCTTGGGTCATTACTGAAAAAGGGACTTTGTCTCAGTTGACCTACCCGGTCATCAAAATTCAAATAAATTATATACAGTATCTATGCAGATATAACTATATAAAATATAGCATGCTATTACATTACACCTCACCGTAGGCATTGGAATATCCCACTGTACCTAAAGACACTGCCATAGCACTTTTAAACTTAACTGCACACAATAATCATTTCACAATTACATGTGGATAGATTACAGTTCTAATTTTCACACCTTTAACATCTGTGCCTGTAGGTTTTATACAATCACCTTTTTCTGTTTGCATAGCTCTTTGTATACTGGGTGGAGATTTTGGTTTTAGTGGAAGCAGTGAACACAGTTCTGGACAGGGAATTGGATGTAACCTATGCTTCTTTGTGCACAACATTCATGGGCCAGATCACAGGCTTTCCTGGAGTATCATACGTGAGCCTTAATACAGGTTTGACAGTTCTTTCTCAGCAGCTGGGCACATTTGACATTGGCGCTTGCACTTCTGCTGTAGGATTTCAGGTGATCAGTCCTGATTCACTGACACTTGCACTTCTGCTGTAGGATTTCAGGTGATCAGTCCTGATTCATTGGCACTTGCACTTCTGCTGTAGGATTTCAGGTGATCAGTCCTGAGTCATTGGCACTTGCACTTCTGCTGTAGGATTTCGGGTGATCAGTCCTGAGTCATTGGCACTTGCACTTCTGCTGTAGGATTTCCGGTGATCAGTCCTGATTCATCGGCACTTGCACTTCTGCTGTAGGATTTCCGGTGATCAGTCCTGAGTCATTGCTGGCAAATGAAACAGCTTCTGAAGAAATGGGTACCACTGCACTTTCATGACTAGCATTGTCGTGTTCCTGTTCTTTGGGCTCATCCTCATCTATGAGGGGTATATCTACAAAGTTGTAATCATCCAGGGCACAGTTGGCAGTTTCTGGGACAGTAACATTTTCTATTGAATTAAACAGTTTACTTAATCCATCTAATGCAGTTACAATTTCTGATTCACTGGGTTTAGGACTGGGTTCAGTTAACTCCGCCAAACAAAGAGTCATTTATTTCTGAACTTAGGCTGTTGGCATCACTGTCTGTAGGTTCATCTGCAGATTCAGGTGTAGCCGATAGCTTAGAATCATCATAAAGCACTGGGTTTTCTGGGGAATTGCTAGAAGCAGAAGTAGGAAATCCCAGGAACAATCTTGCAAGCTCAGGTGATGGATAATAGGCAGCACAAAACTCCTCGTCCTCACTTTCAGAATCAGTGTTTTCAGTGTTAGGGACAGTACTAATGGGAATAAGAGGCTGGATAGCAAAAGTTTGCAGACTTTGTTGCCTGGATTTAGTTGGAGACCTGGTCACAGGGCATCCAGGAACCTCAGACTCTTGGACTTCATTCAGCACTATTTATCCTGTTGGCAATAGGTGATTTCTGTGGACTGCTTTAGTGATACGAGAGTCTCCTTCTAGACATACCTTGTAGACTTGGAGGTCGTTTAGCTTAGCAACTATAACATAGAGGATGTGACCCCAATAGTCAGCAGTTTTATGCTTGCCTTGGAACCCAGGATTACACATTAGCACATGGTCTCCTGGATTGAGTTCTTGTGCTTTGACTCACTTATCATGGTGAACTTTATTTGCAAGATTTCTTTTTGCAGCCGTTATGTTAACCTGTTGGTAAGTGTGATGTAACTGTTCTTTCAGCTTTTTAACATACTGTAGATGGCTTTCAGACTTGGTACCATCAGGAAAACACCAAAACCACACATCTACTGGAAAACAAGCTTCTCTTCCAAATATAAGACATATGGAAAAACCAGTGGTGTCATTTTTGTACAATGATAGGTGTGAAATAAAGCACTGATGTGTTGACTCTACTTGCTTTTGTCCATTGGATCAAGTGTACCCAACATGTCAAACAACGGCGATTAAATCTCTCAGCTGAGGATCACCTTGTGGATGGTAGGAGCAGTCCTAGATTTTCTGACACCCCACAATGACAATATTTCTTTAATAGTCTGCTCTCAAAGTCACAGGCTTGATTAGAACATATGCATGGAGGTGCACCATAATATACAATGGTTCTCTATCAAAACTTTAGCAACAGTGGAGGCCTTTAAGATCCTTGGTGGGGAGTAGGCCTGAGCATACCTGATAAAATGATCCGTAACTACCAAGACATTTGAGATGCTTTGAAGTCTGGTTCCAGACTAAGACAGTCTATGCAAATGGGTTCCATGGGGCGATGGTTACTGTTGACCAAGGAGCTGCTCTTTGTGGCTGGGCATTTCTTTGAATGTAGCAACTACAGGCTTTAAAATATGCTCAATTCTCTATGCCCATTCTGGGCCAGTAGAAATGTGACTAGGCCAAGTCAAAGTCTCTCTCATTCCCCAAATGTCCCATGTCATTATGCAGGGCTTTTAACACAACAGTTTAAATGTAGATGGCAGGACTAGTTGTCATTTAATAAGCTCCCCTTGGCTGTTAGTTGCGTCTCGATACAATAGTTGTTCACACAACTTTTGCTTTGGCCACTTGCTCAGTAGCAGGCTAATATTGGGATCAGTAGATCGCAGTTGAGAGACATCATCTTCCGTCATTAGAGCAGCAGCAACTTTTCTTAGCATGGGGTCACAGCTTTGCTCTCTCGGCAGGTCAGCTTTAGTCAGCTGAGGCAAAGAACTTACAGTGGCGTGAAAAAGTATTTGCCCCCTTCCTGATTTTCTCTATTATTGCATATTTGTCACACTGGATGTTTTCAGATCTTTAGACAAAATGTAATATTAGAAAAAGGGAACCTGAGTGAACAAATAACACTTGTTTTTTTTTTTATTTCACTTATTTAATGAAAAAAAGTTAACCAACACCAATTGGCACTGTGTGAAAAAGTAATTGCCCTTACACTTAATAACTGGTTCATACATTTAGCTGCAATGACTGCAACCAAACACTTCCTATAATTCAATATCAGTCTTTCACATCGTTGTGGAGTAATTTTAACCCTCTTCCTCGCAGGAACTGCTTTAATTCAGTAACATTTGGGGTTCGAATGAACTGCTCATTTCAGGTCCTGCCACAACATCTCTATTAGGTTTAAGTCTGGACTTTGACTAGGCCACTCCAAAACTTTAATTTCTTCTTTTAGCCATTCTGATGTGGATTTGCTTGTGTTTTGGATCATTGTCTTGTGCATGACCCAACTACAAATCTAGCTGACAGAAGGATGACTGGACATTCTCCTTGAGAATTTTCTGGTACAGAGCAAGAATTATGGTTCCTTTAATTATGGCAAGTCATCAAGTCCTTGGCAGCAAAGCATCCCCACCATCACTACCACCACCATGTTTGACTGTTGGTATGGTGTTCTTACTGTGGAATGCTGTGTTTGCTTCGTGAGACATTATGGGATCCATGTTGTCCAAAAGTTCTACTTTGGACTCGTATGTCCATAGAACATTTTCCCAAAGGCTTGTGGATCATCCAGGTGCTTCTTGGCAAATGAGAGATGAGCATTTATGTTCTTCTTGGTTAGCAGTGGTTTCCATAGCTACTCTCACATGAAGCCCATTTTGCCTAGTCTCTTTCTGATTGTGGAGTCAGAACACTGACCTTAGCTGAGGCAGAGAGAAGCCTGCAGTTCTTTGGATGTTGTTTTGGATCCTTTGAGACTTCTTGGATGATTTTACACTGCGCCCTTGGAGTAATTTTTGGCAGGCCACCCACTCCTGGGAAGGTTCACTACTGTTCCAAGTGTTCTCCATTTGGAGATTTGAAATCTCACTGTGGTTCAATGGAGTTCCAGAGCCTTAGAAATAGCTTTGTAACCCTTTCCAGACTGATAGAGGGCAACAAAATGTTTTTCTGATCTTTTCAGGCACTTCCTTTGATCATGGCATAATGTGCTTGTTGAATCTTTGTGCTGGCAATGTGACTGTGATGGTAAGGCCAAAATAAGTGAGGTTTATATTGAGCAGGGCTGGCTGTAATCAAGCCTGGCTGTGTTCAATCAGCTGACTCTAATTATCCCTTTAATTGGGTTGATTTAACTGAGGGGCAATTACTTTTCACACAGTGCCAGTTGGTGTTGGTTAACTTTTTTCACTAAATAAATGAAATAAGTAAAAAAAAGAAGTGTTATTTGTCCACTCAGGTTCCCTTTATCTAATATTATATTTTGTCTAAAGACCTGAAAACATCCAGTGTGACAAATATGCAATAATAGAGAAAATCAGGAAGGGGGCAAATACTTTTTCTGCCACTGTAGATCCAGAGCAGTTAGGTTACAGTACGCTATTGGCACACAGGTATCAGGTGGTCCAAGGCAATCCACCAGGCAGTTAACATTCTCCACAGGTGAAGGCTCACCTTTGTCAGACTTGTGACACAGTGCTTTTACTGACTGTTCAGGAATGCATACACAGTTGGGGTTTGAGGCAGGTTTACAAGAGAGAGCATCTACATCAACATGGTTTAAGCCAGGCAGATATTCCACTGCATAGTCATAAGTAAACAAGGCTGAGAGCCACCTATGCCCCGTGGTATCTAACTTGGCTGATGTATGGACGTACATTAATGGATTTTTGTCACTTTTAACTAGGATCTTGGCTCCATACAAATATTCATGAAATTGCTCTGCTATGGCCCATTTGAGTGCTAAGAATTCCAGTTTGTGCACTAGGTAGCTTTCTCTGAAGATGACGAGCTTCTGTTGGTGAAAGCAACTGGGCACAACCCCTCAGGGTATTCTTGATCAAGCACAGCCCCCAGGCCACTTAGGCTGGCATCTGTGTGAAGCACATAGGTTTAGAAGGATCAGCGTAGGCTAACACAGGAGCATCATTCAGCCGGTAGGTGATTTCTTCACAGGCAGTAACACAATCAGTGGTCCATCTTTGGTCCAAAGGTTTGTAAGGTTTGCAATAGGTTTTAACAGTTTCTTTGATACAACCTTTCTTGCATCTTTTGTGAGTGGGTGGGTACCCTTGAGTCAGATTTATCAGAGGATGCACTACTGTAATATAGTCTTTAACAAATCTGTGGTAGTAGACGCAAAATCCTAGAAATCTTTGTAGCTCTTTAAGGTTATTAGGCTTTGGCCAGTCAGTTAAAGCTTCCACTTTGCTAAAGTCAGTCTGGATGCCTTCTCGGACACAGTGACCCATACTTCACAGAACTCTGGAAAAACTGACATTTGTCAATGGACAACTTAAAAGCCATATTCTCCCAGTCAGTCTAGCACCTTTAACAGGTGAGCCTCATGCTCTTCTAGTGTCTTCCCAAAAACTATGACATCATCAAGATACACCAGAAATTTAAGAAGATTCATATCTCCCACTGCTCATTCCCTGAGTCTTTAAAATATTGTGGGGGCACCCAAGATTCCTTGAGAGTCTAAAATGCATAAAATCCCAAATGACAAATGCATTTTCCCCTATCTTCGAGGGCTATTGGGGTTTGATAGTATCCACTGCATAAGTCAAGGACAGAAAACCACTTGCTCCATTTAAACAATCAATGCACCTTCCATATGAAACATAGACTTTAACGACAGATAAGGTCCACTTGGCCCACCTAGTCTGCCCATTTCCCTACTAGGATAAGCTGCAGATCCTAGTTAACCAACAGCCTGTTTCTTCCTACTCCCTACAAAAATTGCCTTAGGTCTGTCCCATGTATTCTTGAATTCTCCACAGTTTTAGACCCCACAACATCCTCAGGAAGGCTGTTCCATGCGTCCACTACCCTCTCTGTGAAAAAATACTTCCTCACTTGCCCCTAGACTGCCCCCATCTTCAAATTGTGTCCCCCCCCTTGTTCTTGCACATCTCTTTTCTGACAGATGCTACCCTCTTGGACTTTGTTGATTTCACTGAGGTACTTAAAAGTTTCCTATCATGTCCCCCTCCTCCTTTCCTTAAGGGTATACATATTAAGCTACTTTAGTCTCTCCTTGTATGGCTTCTCTTGCAGACCCAGAACCATTTTAGTTGCCTCCTCTGGACTGTCTCTATCCTGTCTATGCCCTTGTGGAGATGGGGTCTCCCAGAACTGGATACAGTACTCCAGATGGGGTCTCACTAACTGTCTGTACAGAGGATCACAACTTCCTGTTTTTCTGCTGGTGATGTCTCTCCCTACATCCCAGTATCCCCCCTCCCTACTCCTTCTCACATTTAGCATAACCTTAAGATCATCTGATATGATTATCTCCAGGTCCTTTCCATTTTGTTATTCTACCTCCCCATTGTGTAATCTTCCCTGGGTTTTGTTCCCCAGGTGCATTATTTTGCACTTCTTTGCATTGAATCAAGCTGCCATACTTCTGACCATTACTCCAACCTTGCCAAGCCCCTTCTCATCCTTTCCGCCTCCTTGTGTATCAACCCTGTTGCAGATCTTTGTGTCATCTGCAAAGGGCATACTTTTCCTTCCAGTCCCTCTGCAGTGTCACTTATAAAGACATTAAAAGGACTGGACCCAGTACTGAACCCTATGTACCCACTCAGTAACCCCTCTTTCTTCAAGTGGACTCCATTTACAATTACCTTCTGTGTCCTGTTGTCCAGCCAATGTTTACCCAGGCTACCACCCTGGGACCCACCCAAGCTGGTTAATTTGACTATTAATCTTTTGTGTGGGACTGTGTCAAATGCCTTGCTAAAGTCTAGGTAGGCCATGTCCATAGCCCCTCCCTGGTGTACTACTTTGGTCACCCAGTCAAAGAAATCAATGAGGCATAGTGTACTAGTCTGGGATGGTTCTTTTATTTAGCATTCTGTAGACCACACACATTCTCACTGGCCCATTTTTCTTCCTTATTACCATAATTGGTGAGGCATAAGGAGTTTGAGACTCTTGAATTATTCTTGCAGCTAACATCTCTTTCAGGTGACATTTCACATTGTCTATGTCGGCAGGTGCCAGTCTTCAAGATCTCTCATAGAATGGGCACTCATCATGAAGTTGGATATGATGCTCGGCACTGGTGACACATACCATTCCTTAAGGGAGAAAACTTTGGTTCTTTGAGCCATCATTTGATGAATTTGGGCCTTCCAAGATCTCCGGCCGGATGTTTTCAGAGATACCCTGGGAATCTCCAGCAATCCATCGTCAGAGGATTGGAGTGAGCAGGAGCGGCAGTAATAAAACAGCAGTTCCTTCAGGTAGTGGGGTCCCAACTCATGTACAGCCTTGTAGGTCAGCAATGTGACCTTGAAGGTGATCTGCCATTGTACTGGCAGCCAGTGCAGTTCAGACAGCACAGGTGTTATATGGCTGGATCTAGCGGTTCCAGTCAACAACCTGGCTGTCACATTCTGCACTAGCTGCAGATGGCGGATCTCCACCACCGATAGCCCCAGGTTGAGGGCATTGCAGTAATCAAAATGACTGGTGACAAAGGCGTGGACCAAGGTAGGAAGATCATCAGGCGGAATCTGGTGCTTCACCCAGGCTATGTTCCTTAGATGGAAAAAGGAAGATTTGACTATAGCCAAAACCGCACTTTCAAGGTTAGGCCTTCATCAAATACCACGCCCAGGCTACGCACCTCACCCGAGGCCTTAAGTGGGGTCCCACCCCATTATAATCCTGACGGTTTCCCCACCCATGCCTCTGTCATCCTAAAACCAGGGTCCACCACCAGTACCTCCGTTCTACTCGAGTTCAACCGAAGCCAGCTAGTACTCATCCAGTTCTGTATCTCCATTAGGCAGTTGTTAAACACCGTGATAGAATCAGGCTCCTGTTTGGACACAAAAGACCTGTAAAGCTGTGAGTCATCAGCATAGCAATGAAAACTCAGCCCATACCATTTTATAATGTCCCCTAATGGGAGCATGTACACCACAAATAACATGGGGGACAACACTGAACCCTGTGGAACCCCACAGGTCAGACAATGAGGGGCCGAGGAATAAATCCCCGACACCACTCTCTGGGATCTGCCCTCGAGGAATGATCGAAACTAACTGAGGACTGCCCTCCTCAGTCTGCAGAAAAACCACAGGTGTTCAAGCATCACCCCATGATCCATGGTGTCAAATGCTTGCTGAGAGATCAAGGAGAACCAAGATGGAATGGGTTCTCCAATTTCTTGCCATCAGGAAATCATTTAGTACCCGCACCAGGTCCATCTTGGTGCTATGCAGTTTCCTGAAGCCAGACTGGAGAGTGTCATAGATACTGTGGTTGATCAAATGATCTTCCAGCTGCAGAGTGAGCACCTTCTCAATAACTTTCCCTATAAAGGGCAAGTTTGAGACTGGTCTGTAGTTTGCTGGGCAGTTGGGATCAAGGGAGGTTTTTTTCAAAAGGGGGCGTACTACTGCCTCCTTTAAAGGATCTGGAAAAAGCCTCTCTCCAGTGAAGCTGCCACTATCCCAGCCAGGACTGGGCCGATGACCTCTACACACCTCACTATTAGGCGTGTAGGTCCCGGATCCAAACTATAGTATGTAGGCCACAAAGTCTGGATGATCCTCACTATATCTATGACTGCTGGCTGTCTAAAGGTGAACCAAGTCAACTGGGCATTAGTACCATCCGATTGATTAATGCAAGGTCCAGTGGGAAGGCGCTGGCTGATCTCATCCCTGAGGGTGGACACCTTATCAGCGAAGAATTGTGCAAACTCCTTACACTGTACCTGTGACAATGCTCGACCAGCCTGGAGACAGGCTGGATTGCACAGTCTGTCCACAGTCCAGAAGAGCTGAGCTGGCCTATTCTTTGCTGTAGCAATCTCCCTGGACAGGAACTCTGCCTTTCAAATGGAAAATTGCTGATTGGTAGACCTTATAATGGTCTAAAAATCTAAGCATATCCACCTCCAGGCGAGTTTTCTGCCAGTGTCTTTTCAACCGTTGCCCCTGTCACTTCAGCTCACGGATTTCCCCATTAAACCAGGGGGCCCCCCGGGTGAAGCGTAAGGGGGTGAACATGAGTTGGAGCAATGACATCCAAGGCTCCCATGAGAGCTCTATTATAGGCCAACTCCAGGGGCCCTGGGTCCATGCTCTCCACTGGAAAACCTGAAAAGTCCAGTTCCATCATTAGGCCTTCTGAGGTAACTCCTCTCAAAGGACGGAACTGCACTAACTCCTTTGGGGCAGGCCTGTTTCGGAGGCCTTTGAAAATGAACCTCAGGACTTGATGGTCAGACCAACCGATCAGCTCCACCTCCACATCGGAGATCTCCATCCCCAGGTGGAACACCAAGCCCAATGTGTGCCCTCCTTCATGAGTTGCAGAGGTAATAACCCGTGTCAGGCCCAATGAATCCATCAATTGGAGGAGGTTTTGTCCAAATGGTGAGAGTTCATCGTCGACCCAGGCACTGAAGTCCCTGAGAATTAATCACCTGGGAGACTCCAATACCATCTCAGCGATGAAGTCTGCAACCTCCTTCAGGAACTCCCTCTCATCACCTGGTGAACAGTAAATGAGAAGGATCCTGTAGTCTGCACCTGCACCCACAATACACTCAAAGGAACTGGTGCCTCCAACTGGCACCTCCCTAGATCCAGTTCCTGTCTTGAAACAGAAGGCAACCCCCTTCCCCAGGGGTCCACTCTTGGGCATTGAATCACAGAGAACCCGGCTGGAACCACAGATTCCAAAATAGGGCCTGCACTTCCATCCAGCCAGACCTCGGTGATGAAGGCCATGTCAACAGAAGCAACAAGCTGTGCAACCATTGCAGTCTTATTCCTAATTAATCTAGCATTGCTTAACACTGCCCAAAAGGGATGGAAATCCAAGGATGGCCCCACTTCCTGTATGACTCAGTCAGAGCCCTTGGGTATGGGCACAAGGCAAGGATGACCTCGTTCCTCTGTCCATTTCACCCCAGGGCATCTCCTGGTTCTCACTGTCTCTATCCGTCCACTCCTTTCCCATCCCCTCGAGAGTTCCAGGATCCTCGACTCCTATCGCTCCCTCGTTTCCTCAAGATGCCCAAAGCCCAGCATCTGTTATAAACTTTAAATGGGAGCTGTGGATGTTCAAATGGGCGAAGATCCCTTAATCTCGAGGGGGAGTACTGCCTGACCATGTCCCTAATACCCCAACACATATCTCAAGCACTCCTCACACACCAGTGTTCTGACTCGCACCCCACTCAATCAGTACACCTCGTCCCGTTTCAATTAAACTTTCAACAATTTACTTATCTAACCATACTCCCCTACTTAAAACATATAATAAATTAACCTTTGTCAAAAAAAAGATGTTATGCTATAAATATTCAGAGTTTCTTCAAACGTTCAATTTATAGCTTTAGTTTTATTCCCCCTCCGTGCTCTCACCACTGCAGGAAAGGAGTTTTCTAGCCCCCTCTCACGAGGCTAAATTTAAATGTTAAGTGGTCATCAAAGTCCAGTAATCAATCTATTTAAATAAAACTATGTCCAGGTTTCACTATGGCAGGTAGGGTGTAATAAAAAAATAAAGAATAAAAAATTAAGAAAATAAAATAAAAAGTTCCAGTTTATTCTCTTTCCCTCCTCCCCCACAGTGCTCTCACCACTGCGGGGAAAAGGAGCTTTATAGGAGTTCTCAAACCCCCTCTCTCCAGATCAAGATTTGGTATAAGATAAGCCTCTAAGCTCAGTTCCGTCTTTTACTTAATATATCACCAAACACTCGCCCGAAAATAAAATAGTGAGTACTTCACCAAATATCAATCCAAAGGAATCCAGGTTTCTCTTCAAATTTAGGTGTAAAATAAGCCTCTAGGCTTAGTTCTGTCTTTTACTCTGCGAATTTGTCAAACACATGCCTGGGAATAAAAAGAAGGTACTTCACCGAATAGCAGTCCAAGGGAGTCCAGGTTTCTCTTCCGATGGAATTCATATCCTTCCACGAGTAGCAGCAACATACCTAGCTTGATTCAGAGGTCGGGCTATAATTGAAGAGAATTACAAGAAAGGTAGTATGGTAGGCAGAGTGAAGCTCAGAAATAAAGAAAGGAATTTGTAAGCATTAATGACTGAGACAGGAGGTCATTTCCCAGGAATTAAAGGGCCTTTGACCTGGTTGAATTTTATCTTCTCCCGAGTGTTCTTCGTGGACTACATTTTTCTGGTGAGGTAGTCAGGTGGTATCAAAGCTATTCATGTAACAGATATCATAGAATGATTATTGGTTCAACCACATCTCAGATACTTCCCTTAGTTTGTGGTGTACCCCAGGGCTCAGTCCTGGGGCTACTTATTTTTTCATTCTTTATGAATTCTGACCCTAGTATTTGTACTCAAACTGAGATGACTCTACGCGGACAATGTAGTTATTTTCTGTTCTAGTCCCAGACCTGAGACTGCCCTCTCTTGTCTTCAGACTGACTTTGGGCTTTTTCAGGATTGGTTACTACAAAATCATTTGGTACTTAATTCCAAAAAAACAAAGGTAATGTTTTTTTCTCATAACAAGAAAGAGACTTAATTTCCCACCAATTATTGATAAAAGGGGTAATATAATTAAAATTGTTCCAGTTTTTAAATATTTAGGAATTATCTTAGTCAGTTTACTTTTGAACCACATATTCAAAGTCTTAGGAAAACCCTGCATCAAAGGTTAGGTATTTTATATCGGATTAAGTCATTTCTGACTCTTGAATCCAGAAAACATTTGGTTCATGGTTTTTGGTTTTCGGTGTTGGATTATGGTATTCTGATATGCACCTCTTCCTGTACTAGTGCATTGAATTGTCTTCAAGTAATATATCACTCGGCTTTGAGATTTTGGCTTAATATGCCTTTTCGATCCCATCTTTCTGATTTGTATGAACAGTCTTATTCATTATCTCTTGAAGATCGAGTTTGCCTTAAAAAAGGGTACTTTTTTATATAAAGTAAAATCGGGATTTCTTCCTCTATCTATTTCCTTAACGTTTCCCAGGACATTGAATGCTCTATTTACTAGATCCCAGCATAAATTTAAGATACCTCTATTTCAGAAGACTTTTGGGCAGAGATCTTTATTATTTAGAGCTACAACCTTTTTTAATAAGATACCAGCTGGAATTGTTGAAAGTAATTCTACACAGTGTTTTAAAAGAAGTTTGAAAGAGTGACTTTTCTCTAAAAAATGAATGTATTTGTAATATCTATGTATTGAACAGCACTTGCACTTTGTGTGGACTGAGTGGTTTACTCTGAAATTTTGTATCAATATTTTGTACTGTGTTTTAGATATGGCTTGTCACCTGTGAAAATGGGCAGTTTTGCTCATCTGGTTTTACAAGTATAAAAAATGAAAATGAAATTAATGCATGGTTGGGGTTGGGTGGGTGCCCGAGGCCGCAGGCTGAGGGCTTCCCACCTCCCAACTATGCATTAATTCCTAGGAAATGACCTCCTGTCGAGGTCATTAAATGCACTTGTAATATGGAATTATACAATGGGATTACTGTTGTATACTGGTATTTCTCATGGAAAAATAGTGAAATCACAACAATCATGTATAATAAAGAACTTCATGTCTTAGAAGAAATACTTCACTTCTGTGCCTTTCATAACTCCCAGTGTGCACGTTGCACAGGCCACATGCATTAATGTAGTATCTACCAATTTATTAGAACTACTAAATTTGGATTATGTAGGAAAACGCATATAAAATACTGATTCAACTTCAAAAATTCCTACTTGTACTGACCACTTTCATTCTTTTCAGTTCTATTCCTACCTCACATTCATTTGTCAGTAATGCATTCTGGGAAAAAATGTCTAACGTGCATAATTAGCTATCAGCCAGAAATGAGAAGCGCTTGGCGTTGACATGTAACCTTCACTTGCTGCTATAATGCTTACTGTGTCTCTCTTCAGTGAGTTGCTACACTGCTTCACAATTGCAGCACTGACAACATAACACGTTCTTGCACAGTATTCTTAACACAGTGCCACCTATAGGTCAGATTGTGACTTTCACTGAGGTGCGATCCTGATTTTCTTGCTTTAAAAGATAGCACAGTATTCTTAACACAGTGCCACCTATAGGTCGGATTGTGACTTTCACTGAGGTGCGATCCTGATTTTCTTGCTTTAACAGATAGCACAGTATTCTTAACACAGTGCCACCTACAGGTCGGATTGTGACTTTCACTGAGCTGCGATCCTGATTTTCTTGCTTTGAAAGATAGCTGGTCATATCTCCGGAATTAATGCATGGTTGGATGTGTGTCAGCTGATGTGTTTTGACCAATCTGATTACTTGATTTCAGTGTTGCCATTACTGCCACGTTACAAAGAGCAATAAAAGCCCTGAGTTGAGAGTCGGTATAAGTTACAAAGTAATAAAAATAGGATGTGTGAGACGGACTAATGGGAGGGGTAGCAATTATAGGAATAGGTCAATTGAAGATGAAGGGATACTAGGAAGTGGTAATAAGAAGGTGACCAGACAGGAACACAGATGGCTTGAGATACAAGGTGTTTACAGTAAGCCGGAAGGGTAGATGGGTAGGAAGTGATAAGAAATTAATGGAAGCTATGGAGAAATGAATGAGCACAAAACAACAAATACCTAGGGGCCCTCTATTCAAAGTCGGCCAGATGCACATGCAAAATGATGCACCGTACAAATAAATTGAGTCGGCTGGCCCTGGTGTCATATTTAGACAGACTGTGCAATCTGAACAGATTGCGCAGTCTGTTTGAATATCGGACCCTGGATGCATGGAGCGCAGCAGGGGTTGCCATGTCCCACCCTGCGAATCAAGGGTGCGGGGCTAATGAACACCCATAGGGGAATGCATGGCACATTCTTGTATGTGCTGCAGCCCCAATGGGCGCTATTCAGCCCAAACATGTAAATGAGCGCAACTGGCACGCATGGCACAAAGGGGCCATTGGCATGCCCATTATAGGCTCGTCTTCATGGTTTGCCTGGCAGAATGTGCAGGGCCAGCCCACTCCCCAGCCCCAATTGCTGTACAAAAAGTAGAATCCTGTAGCCCCATTTCCACAGAGTAGGGATCCCCCTCCCAAGCCCTGATCACCTTAACATAAAATCCCATCCCCAATCACCCTGGTAGTCTAATGTGACTCCCTGCCCCAATCATTATAAAATTAAACATCTGCTCCAATCACTCAGTTGTGAAGTGACCCTTCCCAGCCCCGATCATCGTGAAATAAAACATCTGCCCAATCACTGGGTAGTGAAGTGGCCCCCTCTGTGATCACAGATGCCGAACAAAAACCTGCTCCCCATTCTCTGGTAGTCAAATGGTCCCCCACCCCTCTATCCCATTAGCCAGTGACCCACCAACCTCACCCAATTGGAGCCGGTGACTGGCACAGCCCACCTCACATTGTACTGGCCAGTCACTAACTGAACTGTACAGGAGTGCTGTACAGTATATAGCACATGCCTAGTGCTTGACCGGTCACCCAGTGGGTGTGTACTATATACTGCACAGTGCTCCTGTACAGTTCAGTCAGTGGCTGGCCAATGCAGTGTGAGGTGGGCTGTGTTAGTTGACAGCTGCAGTCTGGTTGGGGGAGTGAGGTGGTGGGTAACTGGCTAACAGGGTGAGGGGCCACATGATTACCAGGGATTAGGGAGTGGGTTTTTGTTTGACTCTGTGATTGGGGCTGGGAGGCGGAGATCACTTCATTGCCGGGCGATCAGGGCAGATGTTTCCTTTCATGATGATTGGGGTGGGTGGCACACTAGACTACTTGGGTGATCAGGAAGGGGAATTTGTATTACAGTGATTGGGGCTGGGAAGGGGGGTCCCTACACTAAAGAAATGGGGCAATGGGATTCTACTTTTTGTACAGCGATCAGGGCTGTGGTGAGGGGAAATGTGTACCGAGCCTCAGACTGTGCACAGGGCAGCAACCTGCCCCATGCATAGTTAAAGTAGGGTTTCAAAGGCACAACTATATGCTGGCACAACTAGCCATAGTTGTGCTTTGGGGGGGGGTCTCAGTATTGTAATGTGTGACTTATGCATGGGGGACTCCTCATTTGCATAGGTGGATCACAATATTATGCATGTTGGCGCAGTTGGGGTTATGTGGTACATTGGTGGCATTTGAATATAGCTACACCTCGATGGCCTACGCAAGTCCAGAGATGTGTGGTTTATTAAATTCTGCAGGAGCAAAAAAGGCATAGCCCATAATAGCTCCTATTAGGATAAATTATAGTATTTCATGGTCCCTATTGTAGAAATATATTTATCGAGATTTTTTTTTGAAGTTTTCATTTGTGATGCTTGAGACAACTTTAATAGGTAATCTATTCCAAAGCGAAGATGCCCGTAGGGTATAAAAGTATTTTCTATTTTTGGTTATGAATCTCTCAAGCTTAATCTGTAATGGATGTCCCCTGGTGTTTAGTTGGTCATTCTTATATTCAGTTTCTAGATCCAATGTTAATAAAGGGTTGTTTAGTATGTTAAAAAAGAACAGGAGATCACCTCTCTTCCTTCTGGCCTCCTAGCTATGTAGTCCTAACTTATCTAGTCTGTCTTTGTATTAATATTGGTTCAACATGGTTATTGGTTATTGATTCGGTATATCTTCTTTGTATTATTTCTAATTTATTAATTTCCATTGTTTTGTATGGGGACCGTATCTGAGATCCATAGTCCAAGGTAGGTCTCACATAAAAGAGATATAGCGGCAGTAATACTTCGGCTTTTCTGCTCCTAATATTTCTTTTAATTGCTAATATTACCTGTTTGCTTTGGCAATAATGGGGGTTTGTTGTTCTTTAAAGTTTAATCTGTAATCATTAAGTATCCCTAAATTGGGGGTTGGGGGGGCTAATGAGCACTTAAAGCGATGGACGTGTTTCTGCCTCGCTCCTGATCCCCGGAGCAAAAATAAGCAATTAAAGTGAACTTTCTGAGTGCCTTTACAGGAGGTTTTTGTATGGAAACGTACCTTAATTCATCTAGGATGAGTATTTGTCGTCGGGGCCTGGGAGAAGCCAGCGTGCGACTGGTAAAACAGCAAAAAAGGGAACGGCCTGTATGCCGTCGGAAAGCCAACAGATTATTTCCCTGTCTGCTGCTGAGGTGAGCGCTCTGGGGTGCGAATTAACTGACCAAGTGTTGGCGGCTTTGGAGCCCCTCCTTTGCATGCTGGAAACCCGCATTGACGACAGGCTGCAAGAAGTCCTCACTCAACAGGCTGCACAAGGAGCGAGGATTGCAGAGGTAGTGGAATGAGTGTCGCAAGTAGAAGACGAGATGCAGGGGGTGCCTGGATGAATCCTGGCCCTTCAAAAAGAGTTGGAGGACATGAAAGAGGTAGCGGACTATCAAGAGAACTACCACCGCCGCCTCAATCTCCGTCTGAGGGGTCTGCCAGAAGGGCTGGAGGGTGGAAATGCCTTGGATTTTTGTTCAGAGACTCTGCCAAAACTTTTGGGGATTGAGATGAAGCATGGCAAGATAAAGCTCGAGTGAGCGCATAGGGCTGTTATGTCTAGGTCTGTGGCGGGGCAACCACCCTGCCAGATCATCATGTGTTTCCATAATTATCAAGATCAAGAGAAAGTGCTACGAGCTTCCAGGGAGAAGGAGCAAGTACTTTTTGATGGACACTGAATCTTCTTATCCCAAGATTATTCCATGAGGCTACTGAATAGGAGGAAGAAATTTAATGAAACTCTGGCCTTGCTCAGATCACTGAAGGTGGAGAATTATTTAATATATCCACCGAATCTTAAAGTGAAGCACAAAGGAGCTACCTATTCGTTTTGGGAGGCGGACAAGGCGGCGAAGTTTGCGGAGGGCCTGCGCCAGAAAATTAGGTGAAGCATGTAATTCAAAAGGAAGAGGATAGGCTGGTGGCCTTACTTCATAGGACTGGGGAAACTACCAGGCTTTTGTGATCACTGGTTAGTTTTTTGATTCTTTCTTTTGGACAGTTTCTCCTGGAGTTTCTTTGTTGGTTGAAGGGGGGGGGAGGGGATAAAGGACTGGAATTGGACTGGATACTCTGGCATGTTGGAGGGCTTACATCAAACCTGGTAGTCCCCATACCCGCTCTCTGGTCGGAGGAGGTGCAGGGCCAGGAGGGAAGATGGATACTCGCCGACTACGGGATGTACAAAGACCATGGCTATCTGGACTGAACTATAGCAGGGGTAATGGGTAAGGTCTGGTAATGGGGGCTCTGGAAAGAGGGGAAGGGAGATATAAAAGATGGAGAGGATGATGTATAAGACTGGGGGTTGGTACATTTGCCAAGTGAGAGGGGCGGAAAGATGCTGGTATGACATACAACCCTCCAGTTAAAGGAAAAAAAAAAAGGAGAAGCTGATTTAAATAAGGGAAAACATTTACCTGGATTGATAATCAGAACAGCAGGGAGGGGGACACCAGGAAATCCGAAGTGCACCCTAAGGGGCAAACTCAGTGGGACAATGATAATGGAGGCTCCGGGGGGGCACGTCTATCTGGTGAGGGATTTTTTTTCTTCTTGCGTCATTTATGCAGAATCTGCAGATAATGTTGGTGAAGGGAGGATGGTAGCAAAGTTTGTATTTCTACATATTAGAAGGAGCCAGTCGAGTTACAGAGACTGGTGAAAGGGGGGAAAATGGGTTGAGTTCAAGTGTTTGGACATTTGGGGGGTACATATCAATGTTATATACATGTTGTATATGCTGTTGTTTTATTGTTAAACTGTTTTGCATGCATACATATAAGAACAAAGTGAGAAGGTGCCAGATATGTCCTTTTAGAGAGGTCTTCTGGATGAAGGGGGTTGTGCCTCACCTTGTAGGTTGGGGTAGGAATTGGGGGCTAGTGGCAGGGACCGTTCAATTTTATATCAATGGCTAACCAGCAGGACTTAGTGGTATGCTCCTGGAATGTTTGAGGGATAGCGACACCAGTAAAGCGGTCGAAGCTTCTCACGATAGTGAGGCGGCAGGGTGCTCAGGTGGCACTGTTGCAGGAAACACACCTCACGGTGACAGAGCAGATGAAGTTGATGAGGTGGGGAAAATGCTTTGCGGTCTTGTATAAAGCACACAAAAGAGGGGTGGCTGTCCTTTTGCATCGAAGTCTCCCATTTCAAGTAAGACTGGTGATAAGGGATCAGGGCGGTGGAAGGTACATATTTGTGGAGGGGGAGTTGTGGGGAGAGCATATCACTTTTGGGAGCATACATGTCCCTGCGGTGTTTGAGGCATTGTTTTACAGCACTATCCTCTCTTTACTGATACAGGAGCAATTCTCGGGCCTGATTTTGGGGGGGGGACTTGAATTGTACCTTGGATCCGCATCTGGACCACTCACAGGGCAGAGGCCGCTGCAATGAGGTGATTAGACAGTGGCGTCGGGGTATGGGGGAGTTAGAGCTGGTAGATGGGTGGCGGGAGGCAAACCCAGAGTATACATTTTACTCAAACCCGCTTGGTTCGTGGTCAAGGATAGACTACCTCTTTATCCCTCAGGGATGGTATCAAAGGCTGCGGATGACACGACACAGTCCTATACATATATCTGACCATACTATGGTCACAATGTCATTAAGGATGAATGGACCGAGGGGAGGGCCTCCCCCATGGAAATTCCTGACTTACCTGCTAGGGGATCAGAAATTCAAAGAATACCTAAAGGATTGTTGGGAAAACTATATTATAAGTAATGCGGCCTCACCTACCAGTAAAGGGACTATATGGGATGCAGGAAAGGCTTATATGAGGGGGATGATTATAAAATATGTATCCAGACATAAGAAACAGTGGCAGGCCAGACGAGTGGAACTGGAGGGTAAAGTGAGAGAACTGGAGAAGAGAGTGGTAGAAGGAGGGCGAGACATGAACCAGCACAGCTTAAAGGTGGCAAGGGAAGCCCTGAATACCATGCTTAACGAGGAGGCCAGGAAAGCATGGACCTTTGGGCGTAAAAGGTTCTACGAATGGGGGAATAAACCTGGGTCTCTGTTGGTATGCTTAATGCGAGGAGGGCATGGACCAACCTATATAACAGCGATTAAAGATAAATGGGGTGTCCTTCACAAAGTAGAAAAACAAATTAGAGAATGCTTTCGTAGGTTTTTATGAGTGATTATACCGGGTGGGGGGGGCAGGAGGCAAGAGAAGAGGGTAAGGCCTTTTTGGATAGACTGAAGCTCCCTGAATTAAATGAGGCACAGCGGAGAAATATTAATAGCCTGATTAAGAGGGAGGAGCTGCTGAGGGCGATCCAAAAACTACAGGTGGGGAAAGCGAGTGGACCAGACTGCTTTCCTATACAATATTACTGATGTTTAGCGGGGCAACTGTCAGGACCATTGTGTGAGACATTTCAGCAGGAGGAAGGGGAGGCCTGGGAGTTACCGGGTACTTTCTCAGATGCTGTGTTATGTTTAATACCAAAAGAAGGGAGGGATGTGTTAGAGTGCGCTTCATTCCACCCGATATCATTGCCTAACTGTGATGCTAAAATATTTGCAAAGATATTGGCGAGCCGACTGGAGGAGGTGTTATCCGATCTGATCCATCCAGACCAGACTGGGTTCATTAAGGGGCGGTTATAGTACCACAATGTTAGGAGACTTCTTAATGTGATTTGAGGGCCAGAGAAGAGAAAGATAGATACCTGTATTCTTTCGATGTATGCGGAAAAAGCGTTTGACAGAGTCGAATGGGAATATTTGTTTGAAACGATGGCCCGGTTTGGTCTGAATGGAGCATTCGGGGATTGGGTGCGTTCCCTCTACAGGTCGCATAAGGCCACAGTACTGGTAAACAGTTCTCTCTCGGAGGGCTTTGGTCTCGGGAGAGGTATGAGGTAGGGATGCCCACTGTCCCCTCTGCTCTTTGCTTTGGCAGTGGAAACTTTGGCGGCAACCATTCGACAGGAGGTGAGCATACAGGGGGTGAAGGGGGTGTTGGGGGAGCAACACAAAGTTGCCATGTATGTGGATGACATGTTATTGTTTATAACGGAGCCTAAAAACTCCATGCCTGGGCTGCTACGGATAATCCAACAGTTCGCAGTCTTCTCGGGGTACAAACTGAATCTGGATAAATCGGAGATTATGCAGCTCCCTAAACAGGAAAGGGGGGAACAGGGATGGGGCTTGAAGAAGGTAGGCGGCCATTTTAGATATTTGGGGATAAACATTGGATGGTCACTAGAGGTGCTGTATAAACTTAATTATGACCCCATACTTAAAAAGATTGTAGCCGACCTGAAACGGTGGACATCACTACCAATATCGTGGTTGGGGAGGATAAATTTGATCAGAATGAATATACTCCCAAGATTGCTGTATGTGGTACAGATGTTATCTATGGGAATATCCAAGAGAGATTCAAAATGGCTGGAGAGAGTGTTTTCTAGATTCATCTGGCAGGGAAGACGTCCGAGAATTAGTTTGAGGCGTCTTGAAACAGACACGGGAAAAGGGGGAATGAACTTCCCAGACATAGGCATATATTATTTGGCGGCACAACAAAGATATGTGAGTGACTAGATTCATAAATCCCCAGCCGCTAGATGTGTTGATTTAGAGCAGAGAGGCTGTCTTGCGTGACTATCTGCATATTTAGAACAGCTAGGTAGGGGAGCATATAAACGACAAAAGGACAGAAACCCATTGGTAGAGGCGACATTGGATAGCTGGGATAGGATGCTTCAATGTAGAGGGGTGGGAGCGCTAGTTACCTGCTTGGTACCTCTGGCTGGGAACTCCTATTTCATGCCGGGATAGGAGCACCCTGGATTTAAAGTTTGGGAGGGACATGGAATGAGGAGTGTAGGGGAAATGAGGGTGGGGGGAGATTAGGATCTTTCATGGAAATACAGCAGAAGTTTAATTTAGGGGAAGGACAATTGTTCTGATATTTTCAGGTTAGAGCATATATATTAGGGCTGGAAAGGGCCGGGCCGGGAATGGGGGAATTACAGAAATTAGAAACCCACATACAGGTGTATAGGTGGGACACCAGAGGATTTATGGGGAAAATAGTAAGGGACACAAGGAAATGCCTACCAGATTTGTCGGGAAATGTACGGAGACTCTGGGAAAGAGACCTCGGCCTCCAGAAAGTGACAGGAATTGGAGCGAGCACTTGAACATGCACATGGGGCTGCTTATTTGTAATAAATTTAAAGAAGCCGCTTTTAAATTTGTACACTGGTTATATAATCAACCGGTAATTGTCCATAAATATAACACTGCCACCTCACCTCATTGTGGAAGGTGTCATCAGGCGTTGGGCACCTATGTGCACTGTTTTTGGGCCTGCCGCTCCCTGCAGTATTTCTGGACATCAGTGATAGGAGAAATAGGGAGAATGTGGGGAAGAGGGATTGCACTGGACCCACTGGTCTGTCTATTCAGGATGGAAGTGGAAGAAGACAGGGACTGGGGCCCTTTGCCTAGGTGGGTCCGTATTCTGCTAATCCTGGCCAGACATTGCATACAAAACACCTGGGTTTCCTGTGTTATCCCTACAGTGCAAGTCTGGCAAGCGCTTTCCTTGCATACGTTAGTACTAGAAAGACTTTCTCTTTTGGTTAAAGATAAGTTGGAACAATTTGTAAGGGAATGGACGCCCTTTCTGGAAGACCTGTGGCAACTTGAGAGTGATTTGTTGAGGGATGGGTTGGAGGTCTAGGTCTCTGGGCAGGGAGGCATGAACAAGATACTGGCACTGGATTGCAATGTATGTTACTCTTGATATGATTGTATTGCCCCTTTTAGGGATGGCCTAGGATATATAAAGAACCATATGTATGTATTGCAAATATAATAAACTTTTTTTATGCAAAAAAAAAAAAAAGAATCCCTAAATCTTCTTCAGTGGTTTTAATTTGGATCGTTGCCCCATCCAAATAATAAACATAATTTGGGTTATGTCGACCAATATGTAAAACATAACATTTCTCATTGTTAAGCTGCATCCCCCATCTTTTTACCCATATGCTTAATGCATTGATATCATTTTGTAAGGTCTGAAATTGTTCAGTGCTGTTACATGGTCCACAGATTTTTGTATCGTCCGCGTATTTCATAATAATGTTACTAGTATTATCATCCAAATCTGCCATGAAAATCTGAAAAATTAGGGAACCAATTCTTGATCCTTGTGGTACTCCAGTTGTTATCTGGCCTTCAGTGGATTAGAGGCCTCATACTGAGATTGTCTAGGATCTGTCATGAAGCCAGTCATCTGTCCACCTTATGATTATCAATTTTATACTTTTGCCATTTTTGATGTATTGCCCAATGTGGGACTCAATCAAAAGCCTTACTCAAGTCAAACAAAAGTATGTCTATGGTGACACTGTTATCCGTCATCCTACTAACATGATTATAAAAGCTAACCAAATTTGTGGCACAGGAGTATCCCCTTTTGAAACCATGCTGGTTCTGATCAAACAATGGATCTTTGTTAACATGTTGATTAATTCTATCTTTTATTAAGGTTTCCAGTATTTTACATGGTATTGATGTACGGCTTATGGGCCTTAATTGGAGACCAAGATTTTACTGCCACCTTTATGAATAGGTGTAACTTTGGATTTTTTCCATTCATTGGGTAAACTCCCGGTGTTGAGTGTTTTTTCATAAAGTAATTTTATCGGTAACCAGATATTATCTTTCATAATTTTAAGCATAGTAGAAGTAATGTTATCCAATCCAAGGGCACTGTGATCTTTCATGTTTTCAATTCCTGTCATAATTTCTTCTTTTGAGAAACTATGATTCCTTCCCATTATCCAAAAATCTCATTGTATGTTTTGTACAGTCCATTCTGCATATACGGAACAGAAATTAAATGAGTTTGCAATTTCTATAGGCTCTGAGATGACATTATTATGAACTGTAATTGTAGTTAATACTCCCTTAATCTATTTTCAGAGAATTAACGTAGCTAAAGAACTGCTTACCATTGGATTTTGAAGCGTTTTTTTGCTATGTATAATGCATACTCTTTTATGGCTTTGTTTATTTTGTTCTTACATTTTTGGGGAGATTTGCTTAAATGTTAACCAGTTAGATTCTATTTTATTTTTAATATATTGTCTGTATGTTTTCTTTTTCTTTTTTATTAACTTGATTAGGCTTCTGTTTAACCATATTGGTTTTCTTCCATGTTTATTATATTTATTAACTTGTTTAACATGGGCTTTCATGGTATTGTGTATTGTGGTTTTAATATATGCCCACGACTCGTCTACAGTTTTCCCTGTTAGATCTAAGTATGATAACATGAGAGGAAGAATTCTTTATAGTCCCTACGTGTTTGCAGTTTTGTATAGGTAAATCTTTGTGAAGCCAGCAATGGGTGGATTTTCATAGTCCAAACTAAATAAAATGGAGGAATGATCATTATTACCTATAGGTGACACAGTTTCACATTTTGTTATATTAATATCACTGGTTGTAAGTACTAGGTCTAATATGTTATTTACTCTCGTTGGTTGTTCTACGAACTGAATTTAAATTATTTCATTACAGAAGTCTAAGAAAACTTTACTCTGATTGTTTAAAGCACAGTTTCTTTCCCAGTTTATATCAGGAAAATTGAAGTCACCTGCCAGGACTCCTTGCCCGTGCTCTAGGGTTTTTGTAATTTCATCCATGATTTTTGATGTTGTAGTCAGTTTAGTATTTGGTGGTCTGTAGTATAGACCCAAAATGAATTGTTTTATTTTCTTTTAGCATTTTAATCCATAATGTTTCAGTATCACTAGTTTCGTCATTCTTAATTTTATCTGTGATGTCCACATACTTACATTTTGTTGATTCCACCACCTTTTTTTTCCTTTCTATCCTTTCTTACTATATTGTAACCTTGTATGTTATTGATCCAGATGTCATTTTCATCAAGTTTCAGAAATAATCACCACATCAATTTCTTCAGAATGTAATACAACTTGTAATTCGTTAATTTTATTAGTCATGCTTCTAATGTTACTAAATAGACATTTAATTTTATGTATTTTCTTTGTAGGTTTTGATCGAATGCTGGACTATTGGTAGTGACTGGTTTCCAGCTCCCCTGTTGATTAGTTTAAACAGGCTTATTCCATTTGTCCTTTAATGATTGAGCCCAAGAGATTTGCACTATTGTTATTTAGGTGCATCCCGTCTGTACTAAACAGATGTCACTTGCCTAGAAAATTAGTTCATGAGTTAATAAATCCTATACCTTTGTTCTGACACCAGTTTTCTAATCTGATGTTTATTCTTGCTAAGGTTATATTTTTTTTCATCTGGTGCCCTAGGTAGAATACCTGATATAAACACACGTGCTCCCAACTTTTTAATTTGATTAGCAGTTTCTATTAAGTCCATACCGATATCCTTCTCATGACTGTGTCCCACATCGTTCACTCCAACATGTATTGTTAATATTTTCTTTGTGTCAGAATCTTTAATTACCTTTGGACTTACATTTTTTATATCATTTATCCTTGCACGGATAGCAAAGCACCATCCTATTTTCTTTGTCTGCTTTACAAATATTGGTGTCACATTTGAAAATTATTGAGTCACTGAGTACTATTAACTCAGGGTTGCTTGAGTGATCCTGTACAGATTCTGGTTCCACCAGATTACCGTTCACTAACATACTGTACCTGTTTTGTGTACTTATACCATTACTTTTCAATGCTTGTCTACCCTTTCTCCTCCCCTTTCCACTCTGCACAAGATGCCATTCATTATTCTGACTGCAATCATATTGCTTTTATTTTTTTTTGGCATATTTTGATTTGATATATCATTTTCAGTATTTTTATGTACATTGTCTTCTCTAACCCTTTTTCTAGATGATGTACTACAATCAGTTTATATAGTATTTATTGTTTTATCTTTCTGATTAGTTGTTGATTGGACAGGTACTGTGGTATTTATATGTTGGTCTAGCATATCTCTTCCATAAACTATTTGCGCATTTTCTAATCCGTATACTTCTACACGGTTACCACTCATATTACTATCAGTTGAAAGTTGGTGTATTGTAGTGTTGTTTGAAAGGGTAGGAGTGATATTTTCTATGCCATATTCCTGCTCTAAGTTCATTAATTCTTTAAGATTCTTTAATTCTAGCATTGTATTATCAATTTGTACCAGATAACTCCCAATTGGATACATTTATCACACTCCTCCATAAGGAGTTCCTTATTAATAGCACAGTTCATATGACATTTGTCACACACTGTTAACTTCCTGTCCTGACATAAACAGCCCAATAACAGTTCTATATCTTCATTGTTCTCTATTCTAGTTTACGTGTGATGTTATTTAAGCAGTTACAATGCTTGCTCACCTACTACGTTCAGCTCCCCGCCTCTCTGGACGTGCCAGACATGCGCGAATGCGTGGGTCTTGGCACGTGTCTCCACACCTTTTGAGCTCATCCTGCTCGCTCGTGGGCAAGTTTTTATCTGTCTGGACCAGGAAGTGGAGCGGTCAAGTGACCCTTGTCCACTCAGTGCACAAATGTTAAATTTACAAATAAGAGATGTTGTAGAATATTCTACATGTCTCGGCTAAAAGTAGCTCAGTTAGATACAGGACATGCTGTTTAGATGCCTCTTGCAGGTACAGGACAAGTGAGAATGTAGTTTCTCTGAGTGCATAAACTACATATTGCACTGTCCCCTGCAGCACATATACTGTAGCTCAATCCCACAGACCGTGTTGTGAAACACTGAGGCACACTAGTATCCAAATTTACAAAATACAGCTTGCTTTAACAGCAATACACTCCCTTCATGCATGGATATAATTATTGTGTGTGCCACTTGCTCGCAGGCACGTTTTTATCTATCTGGACCAGGAAGGGGTCACAAGACCCTCGTCCACTCAGTGCACAAACATTAAATTTACAAATACAAGAGATGTAGAATATTCTACACATCTTGGCTAAAAGTAGCTTGGTTAGATACAGAACACGCAGTTTAGAGGCCTCCTGCAGGAACAGAACAAGTGAGAATGTAGTTCCTCAGAGAGCATAAACTATATTTATCACTGTCCCCTGCAGCACATATAGCTCAATCCCACAGACTATGTTGTGAAACACAGAGACACACTAGTATCCAAATTTACAAAATACAGCTTGCTTTAGCAGCAGTACACTCCCTTCATGCATGGATGTAATTATTGTGTGTCCAGAAATGCCCCATGCATCTCATCTGAATATGTGGATGTAGATAAACAGAGCGTAAGCTCTGTATACACAGTTATGTGTGAGAAGAACTAATCAAGTGGTGGTGTAGGGGATGGGTAGGACAGAAGCTGAAAAGATATTCATAAGAGAGGCAGGAAGGATGCTAGGAACAGGTAATTAGAACCAGAGCTGGCAGGAACACAGAAAAAAAACTTGACAAGTAACAGAAGAATTACAGTTTACCACAGAGTGTGTCATAAATCCAATGTCCCAATTCAGTCCTCAAATATTAGATTTAAATTGTTTCATATGTTTCGATTCCCATGTCCTTCTGTCCTGAGTGTTTTTAAAGTTGCCTCTTCGTATTAGGACATATACTTCAGAGAGGGAATGATCTGTTTGTGAGAAATGGTGTCCTACTGGTGTGCTGTTAACCTGGTTTACTATTGTGAGTCAGTGGTGGTTCATCCTGGTTTGCCATGATTGCCTAGTTTCCCCAATATAGCATCCATTTGTGAACTTCATGCACTGAATTCGATAAACAGCATTGCTGGACTGACATGTAGGATCCATTGATTTTTATTGTGCTGTTTGACTTGTCTTGATGGTGGTCTATGTGCATATGTGGGTGCAGGTCTTGCATCTTGCTGTCCTGTATGGTGTTGTCCCTCTTGTTTCCCAGGTATTAAGATCTGCTGGAAGTTATAGACTACTATGTTGGAGAGGTTGGGGTGGTGCTGCTTTCAGGCAATTACAGGTGGTTCAGGGAAGATGTCCTTAAGTATTTCATCTTCACTCAGCATCTTTAATAATTTGCTGAAGGGGTTTTAGCATAGGGCTGTGAGTGACAACTAGGGGTGTGCAATCAGTTTAATCTTTTTGCCTGTATTCCAACAGATTTCCTTGTGGTATTTGTAGGACCCATTCAGTTTCTCTGTCAATTTGTTATGGGGTGTGGCCCTGCTGGATTAGGGAATTCCAAAGTGAGGAGAGCTGTCTGTCTCTTGTTCTCTTATCAGATCAGATTTGATGGTATAGAATTGCCTGACTGTAGATTACAGATTTTTTTGTATGCCCAGGGTGGAAGCTGGAATTATGCAGGTAGCAGTGTCTCAGTGGGTTTCCTGTGTTTTATGTTTACTAAGCTGAGTCTACAAGTGAATTAAATCATGTTCAAATTTTGAAAGGTATACTGGTAAGATATAGGCATGGTTTCATCTGTGCCTTTTTTGCAATTTTCCCATTATCTCTCCAGTATGATATTAATAAGTTTAGCTGTCTAACTACAGGGGGTTACAGAAGTGAAGTAATGCACCTACATGATATGTACACCAGTCTCCCTTCATGAATGGATTTAGCTGTCTAACTACAGGGGATTACAGAAGTGAAGTAATACACATACAGTACACAATATGCATGCCGGTCTCCCTTCATGAATGGCAGGAAAGTTTCTTATCTTGTAGACAGCAAAAGAACATAAAAGACACTCTTATAGTTTTACATGCTTATCTTTTTGTTTTCATTTATTTTTCATAAATATTATCCACATATAATTATTTGTAAAATCTGAGAGTGGGAACTTTATTTATTGAATCAAATCAGAATTACAACCCTTTGAGTGAGAGGCTCCTTTACAAAAAACTCTACATTAGAAACAAGTAGCAACAATTTCAGCAGACAGCAAGTAGTAACAAAGTATACAAGCGGGATGTGGAACAGAAAAAACAAAGGACGTAATAAATGCCATGCAAGGCATGTTACTGGCAGTACAGGCAAACAGGACGGTACAGGCCATGCAAGGTCGGGCTCAGTGTTAAGGAAACTTAAACATGAAAACATTTAGTAACAAACTAGGGTCTTGATGTAGTCATCAGGACCTTGTCAACTAAGTAGGACAGACAACAAGGGGACGGGGGTGGGGAAGCTAGAGGCATTCACAGTGACTGGTGGAGAGTAGGTGCTCCTTTAGATGCCTTTTGAAGGTGTCTAGTTTGGTGACACATGAGACATCAGCTGGTAGGGCATCAAACCAGGAGGGGAGCCCTGTACATAAGTGCTCTCTGACCCTGGGATGTCCTGCAGAAAGAAACAGTAAGGGGCGACCTATAGGAGTTCCTGGTGGACCGAGAGGAGGAGGAGGAGGACGTAGAGATTAGGAGGTGAGAGAGTCCTGGGGGTGTAAGTCCTAATGTGATCTTTTTAGCGAGGAGACCAGTGTGGTATCTTAAGTCTGCCATCCAGATTGAGCCAGCCTGTTTGTTTGTAGAGGTCACAGGTACGGGTCCAAGTATCGCAACTAGTCACAAGACAACAACCTTATTTTAGCGACATTTGTATTCTGTGAAGAGCAATGATTGAAGCTGAGCTGTAGATCACCAGTCCATAATCGACAAGTGATAGGACAGAGCTCGAGACTGCGAGATGGAGGACTTCAGGGGGCATACACTTACGGTGTCTGTAGAGGAGACCTAGCCTGGAGTTGCTGGCCGTACTAACTAGATTAATGTATTCAGTGTAGGAGAGGGAAGGATCAAAGGTGATCCCCAGATATTTAAAGCTGCAGACGTGTTCCAGAGGGGAGAGTTGACAGTTGAAAATGTTTAGAGGGACACCTTTACTTTAGTTTCGAGGGTGAGAAAAGACCTTGACTTTAGTCTTTTTGCAGTTTAGGATTAGCTTGTGTTTTCCAAACCATGCTTCAGTTTCAGAAAAGGGTGTTTAAAGATCTTGCTGCAGGTGAATCGGGTCAGGGTGGCTGCTGAATAAAACGGCATTGTCTGCATATAACAACATGTGGCCAGAAGAGACATGGGGGGGGAGTTTATGAATATGCTAAATAGAAGTGGCCCAAGAATAGAACCCTGGGGTACACCACAGCACACTGGGAAAGAGGAAGACAGTGAGGTGTTAATTTTGACTTGCTGAGACATTCCCTCCAGGTAATTAGTAAACCAAGTGGAGGCATCCTGAGACAGACCCAAGAGTGGGAGGGCCTGAATAAGAAGGACATAGTTGACGGTATCAAACACCTTCATCAGGTCAGTAAAGACAGTCCTGATTAGATGTCCACGATCTAACACTTTGTGGGTGCAGTCAGTGAATTCAAGGAGGGCCATGGTGGTACTGTGGCCATTCTGAAAGCCATGTTGTTCTGGACAAAGTATATTGTGTTTGGGAAGATAGTTGGAGAGTTGTTTAAACACTATTCTTTCCAGAGCTTTAGAGGGGTGGGGAGGATGGAAATAGGACAGTAATTATTAGGGGCAGTGCGATTGTCTCCCCTTGTAGATAGGGGTGATGATGGCTAATTTCCACTGGGAGAGAAGTTGGCCAAGGCACAGTGAAAGGCTAATGATCTTAGTGAGAGGGTGGAGGACTGCGTCAAGGGCGAGACGGAGAAGTATTTCACATCAATATTTGTGAAATTATATTTATTTATTTAGTTTTTGTTGACCGGGTAAGTGCACTAGACATATCCTGCCTATTTTCAGGCACGACCCGGGGGAGGGGGATACAGATGAATGCCAACTGACCTTGAACCAGATTAAGCTGTTGGTGGTATTTTTTTTTTTAGTGAATGAGGGAAATTTAGCCAGGACACTGGGGAAATTCCCCTACTCTTTTCGATAAGTGCCATGGGATCTTTAACATCCACCTGAACTACCACCAATCCAGGCAGATGGGACCTCGGTTTAACGTCTCATCCGAAAGACAGCACCTCATAAGTGCAGCACCCCTCTCATGCTGCACTACAGTGTCAGTACTGGGATATTAACCCAAGTGCTAGATATGGGAACTGAACCCACAGCCCTCTGATCTCCCGGCCTCAGAGGCGAGTGTGCTACCTACTGAGCCACTGGCAATGGATATTGAAGAAAACATTCTGAACCATGGGACCGTAGATTGTGGAACTACTAAAACCATTACCAAAGGAACTAAGTCTGTGGTGTTGTGGAGAACCAGATACCCAGTGAGACTGACTGTTTTCAAATTTCTATAATAGGAGATGTTTGACATATTGGGGTACCTCTGTAAAAAGATGCAAATCGGCCCACAGTGTAGCAATAAAACACCATAACAAGGTTCAGTAGTAGTGCAGGTATTTTTAACTGTACATGACATGGTCAGTACTGAAAGCAATAATGGAGCACCATAATAGGATTAAGTAGAAGTACCAGAGTTTTTTTTTTTGTTTTTTTTTTGTGTGTGTGTGATTTTTTTTTTTTCTTCCCGGGTCCCACGGTCAGTCCTATTGTCTGCACATCCTTGTCCTCCGGCTGCCATATGACCAGCGCCGGTCTCCATTGAGGGCGATCACCAATTACTCCACGGCTTGCCCACCATGGCGGGGTGGCAGGGGTCAACCAACTCCCCCACCAGATCTGCAATGGTGATTCTCCTCCGGAGCCAGCGCCAGGGCACTCAGGCAGCACTCAAGCTGCTGCAACTGGTGCGCACCTTTTCTGTATTCTGGTTTTCAGAGGTGAGGCATGCAATGCTGGCAAGGGGTGTACCACACATGCATCCACAAGTTGCATGCCTGCTAGCTGCTCCGCTTTCCGACCCCTACGTACAGGACCAGGCATGTCAACACCCAGCCTCCGCTAGGTGTCAGGCTATGCCGGTCACTGTGCCCCGGCCCTCCCCGGGAGAGGACAGCTGTCCTATGGATGCACCATCTCTTCCTCCCCTGCCGACCCCAGCAGCCTGAGCTCGCTCCTGGACCTGGGTTGCTGGTGTGGCGCGAGGTGTGGCATCCAGTGCCTCAACCCTCAGCGTCACCAGGCCAGTCGTACAAGAGGTTTTAACTGCACGATGTGGTCAGTACTGAAAGCAATAACAAAATGCCATAATAAGGTTCTGTAGCAGTGCAAGAGTTTTTCACTGTGCATGACGTTGTCAGTACTGAAAGCAATAATCAAACACCATAATAAAGTTCAGTAGCAGTGCAAGAGTTTTTAACTGTGCATGATATGGTCAGTATTAAAAGGACAAACCCCTTATATGTTTATATGTTTCTGTGTTCCAGGAAACAGAAGGGAAGTAGACACCTTTAATAGACAGCAGTGAACATGGCAGCAAGAAAAGAGCTAGAACTACTGAAAAATGAAGTTATGTGTCCCATCTGTGTGGATTATTTTAATGATCCTGTCATAATAGATTGTGGGCACAACTTTTGCAGAGCCTGTATCACAAAGTACTGGGAATACGTAGATGGAAATGTCTCCTGTGGCGAATGCTATGATGTGTTAGAGCAGAAGGTGCTCAGAGCAAACAGGAAACTTGCAGTGATAGTGGAGATTGTAAAACATCTGGCTGGAAATGAAGAGGAGCCCAAAAAGAGCAACACCTGTGACCACCAGCAACAGCCACTGGGATGGGTTTGTGAAGAATCAGATGAACATAAACCTGTCATTGATGCCTGTGAAAAGTCTCCTATGCATGAATGCCACAGCACTGTTGCCAAGGTGGAGGCCCTAAAGGTAGGTAGAGGAAGAAAATGATTAACATTTGAATCTGGTGCTTTCTGACTAGTTCATGAAATCTATTAACCTTAACGTTGAGCAGCACATATTTCAGTAATAAAGCTCAGTTTGCTGGGGTATACAAAAATACCCAGGTGATGCGGGTGGCTTGAGACTGAAAGGCTGAGGCATGTTACTCTCTTTGTAAAACAGGTAAGGAAAATGCTGCAAGCTGATTGGCCCACAGCCATCCATGTCATGACCACTACCAACAGAAAAAAAAACAACTGCTGCCCACAACAATACTACAAGAGTTGGTTTATCAGCAGTGCCACCAGTAGCAGGCCACATCTATTTGTACTAATAAAAGGTTTACTGTGGTTTTAAATGATCTGGCTACTTAATTGTTGCAGTGAACGCTGTGATCCAGACCTCCTCTAGAAGTGCGTAGTGGTGTGAAATGTTAGAGTTGGTGATCTGACTCCTGGCGTTGTACAGTTTGTTGTTTTTAAGCTGGTTGACATGGGTGTTTGCTATAGTGCTGCCCAACAAGTCATTCCATCAGCCAGTTCAGAAAAGCTGAATGACCACTGCAGATTGTACCATTTCGCACATTGTACACCGATGTTGAAGGCCCCCATTCAAGTTCCAGCATGGTCACTGTTGTTTTGGTTGCAGGCTCTGGGGGTGGTGGTGGAGAGATGTCTGCATATGTAGCATCCTGTCAAAGTGTAACAAGCATTTGTCAATGCCAATATTCATTGTTTGGAATTGATGTTGGTATGCACAGATTGGTAGGATTACAGTTCCCAGCAGAAAGAACAAGTTATGCCACCAAGTTCACATTCCCATTGCAATACAGTGAAATGCATACCTGTTTCCTCAATTCATGATCTGGCTTTGAAGAGTGAAGATGTGTCTGCAGTTCAGAGAAGATGAGGGCACTGGAGCCCCACCATGGTTTGGGTTGGGGGGGGAGACGTTATGGTTAAAACCCTAACGCCCGGGCGTTTGTTGGTATTTGCACTACAAATTTTCAACATGGCCTTTTGTGACCCCCACCTCATGAAAGCATTTGGGACCTCTGCTCATAAATAGTGGCACTGTGATTTTGTTAATCTGTCCTGAACATTGATTTCTCACAGCGACCGCACCATTCTGTACCAGATGTGCGAAAACACAGTTCGAGCAGGATGTGAAAAATTACAGCTTTACCATTCATAGGGAGGTGTATTGAACATCTGGAGTGGACTTCCAGTGGCGCCACCTACATTGAAGCAGTCTAGCTTCAGAGCTCCGGGTGACTTCTTGATTAACTATATTTTATTCTTCCCGCTTCTGTCAACTCTCCTCCTCCAAATATAACTGCTTCACATTGAGACATGGCAGAAAGACCCCCAAGGCAAAAAGACTTTAAAAATAGAGGAGCAAACCGGCCCAGTGGCGCTGAGGGTTAAGGTGCTGGACGTCACACCTCACGCTACGCCGGCGGCTCGGGGATCGGTGGGGAGAGGGAGGATTGAGCGTCCCAATGGATGCTTTCTCCCTCAGGGTGGGCAACCAAGAACGCTTCTGCAGCCTGCATCCCTCCAGCCGGCGGAAGCACCAGCATTAGGAAGGGATGGAGGCGGCTTCACCACCGGAGCTGGGGGACGTCATGGCAAGATGAGGGTTGGCGAAGCGCCAGCAGCTACCACTTGGGACGACGTCCCAGGTGCTGATGTCCCAGGGGGAGTGGGACGCAAGGGGAGAAAAACAGGAAACCCCCTCCGGTAGCCCTAGATGAAGGCCGCTCCAGTACCACCTGGCCACCTACAGGACAGACCCCACTGTGCAAGGTGAAGATGAGGAGGCACTCTAGGGGCAGATCCCTAAGGTAGGTGGTGCGGGGTACATGACTGGATGGAAGGAGTGGGCACCGGAGGTAGGCAAGAGGATAAAGAAGAAAGTATAAAAAAAAAAAAAAAAGGTAGAGGAGCAAAACCAAAATTTAAGCAACTCTCTGTCTTAGCAGCAATGGAGGGCCTCACTACTAACGCATGGCCTGACAACAGGGCAGAAACTGTGGAAAACGTAGAGATGGAACAACCAAACACAGCTCAAGCCATTCAACAAATCCTGAAAATGGTCAATAAAATAGAAGTGGCATTCACCGACCTCAAAAGCGACCTGAAGAGCATAGATCAAAAGGTTATGCAGGATGAAGCAAAAATTGCTCAAGTCGCGGAGACACAGGAATCCACGGACTGGGTACTATTATAACTTCTCCGGAGGGACAGGCTGGTGCTAGAGGATGCCGAAAATAGAGCAAGAAGGAACAATTTTAGGATTTATGGCATTAAAGAAGCGGCGGAGGAGGGTTATGCTACAGGCCCGGATTTTATTAAACAAGTCTTAAAATCCACGCTCTCAATACCTTCTGATTTCACACTGGAAATGGAACGAGCGCATCTATCATTAGGACAAAAATCTACAGATCCAAATGCACGCCCAAGATCGTCGATTATAAAAATGCTGAGATAGCAAGAAAAAGAGTTTGTTCTCCAGGATGCATGGCACCAAAAATCTCTCACCTATGAGGGAAGCCAAATCTTCTTTGATCAAGACCACTCAGCCGAACTATAGACCAAGAGAAATATGGTGCGAGCAATTATAAGGGACCTAAAAGAAAAACAAATTAAGGCTCAGTTAATATTTCCAGCGAAATTAAAATACATACAGAGGAAGGAATCAAAATCTTCAGTTCCTTGGTTGAAGCCATGCCATTTTTGAAGGAATACCACGTTGCCCTTCCAGACTTTTCGATGGATATGTTGCAGCAGAAGTTAACCGAGGAAATTTGGTCCATTTAAATGAAGGGGAGAAAACGAAATCCACCCTGGCAGATACCGAGCTATCTCACAGCAGATGTATGCAGATTGGCAAAGAAAGTTGTGAAAGGCTCCTCTGGGGATGAAAAACTGAACACTTGCTCTAATGCCGAAGGTTGAACATTTCACTGTAAACCAGAGTGAGTTGGAAATTTTCTGTTTCATGTCACCTCAGGACACCAACAAACTACTTTGGGGGGAGGGAGAAAGCAAAGTTATAAATGGGCCAGAAATAGAGAAAGATATAGAAAATCGATGCTGGAACATTTAATTAAAATGAAACTCTCATACCTCACCTCGTGGGGATCCCCTGCTAATGTAATGTTGAGAAAATTAGATAAGCTCAATTTTGGTATAAGGGTTAAAGGTGGAACTGTGTCCATGGATGGGGAGGGGAGAGAATCGTTGGACATGACAAGAGTCGCCCAGAGATAAGAAATGTGGTGGGGCGCTAATTAGAAGAGAGTTATAATAACTCTCACAATTGGGCCTAGGGAGGCCATAGTTGGTAAAATAACTAAAGTACTCGGCCTGTTTCCCAAAGAACCAATGAAAAGGGAAAACAGTTGGCTTTCGCCTGGTGAGGCAAAGCCATTCACCCAGGAAGTACATATAAAAAAGGTATAATTGAAAATATGCAGCAGTGCTGGTTTAAGCATTTGTTTATTGAAATATATGTTACAGTCCTTGTTAGGACAAAAGTTGTTAATTGTGTTTTGGTTTTTTATGTGAGATCTGATGCTACCTATTTTGAGGGGATAAGAAAGGTGATTACAGGACAGAGGCGGCGTTACAGGGTAAAACTTACTCCTAAGGATAATGGCTGAAATTCAAATAATTTCCTATAATGTGAAAGAAATACATTCCCCCATTAAAAGATCAATGTTATTGGCAGAACTAAAGAAACTTAATTGTGAGGTTGCGTTTTTGCAAGAAACACACCTCACGGAAGGGAACATTTAAAGTTCAGATGGGGTTGGGTGGTACAGGTAGAGGCTTCCCCCTCAGGAAAGCCGAAAAAGGCAGGAGTTGCAATATTGGTTAGGAGGGGAAGTGCCATCAAAAGTACAGAAATTGAAAGGGATGATCAAGGGCACTGTATTAGAGTTTCAGCAGAATTTCAGGGGGAGATATTGCACTTTATTAATGTTTATACCCCCATAATAGGAACCACGGCTTTCTTAAAGAAGGTCTTTCAGAAGATTGCAGATTTACCACAAGGGCAGGTCATATTGGGAGGAGATTTCAATATTGCACTGCACACAGCTTTAGATAGGTCGGCCAAGACTCAAATTCCAAACAAGACAGTGACACGGATACTATTGGGCTTAACTAAGGAGCTGGGATTCAAAGATATATGGAGGGAGCAACATATGGGAGAACGAGATTACACTTTTTATTCAAACCCCCATGCCTCATATTGAAGAACAGATCTTTTTTTATACGCAGCAAGATAAATTACATACTATTAGTCAATCTCGAATACATTTGATCACTTTATCAGATCATGCTCTGCTGTCGATCATCCTTAATCTTAAGAAGGGGTAAAAAAAAAACCCACTCTGGAGGCTTAATGTCTCTATTACATGATAAACATTTTGTGTCGCAGTTAGCGGGCAAAATCCAAGCTATGCATGATATTAATATTGAGCAGGGATGCTCACAGATATCTACTTGGGAAGTCTTAAAACTGGTTATACGAGGGGAAATTATTAGTCATGCCTCTGCAAAAAAGAAACTAAACTGATTAACATATGACAAATTGCTGCAAGAAATAAAAGAATATAAGGCATTACACAAAAAACCCACAAAACTCAGCAATGTTGATTAGATTAATCAAGGCTAGAGAAGCCCTGACACTTTATGATAACAACAAGATAGAAGGGAGTTTAAGATTTTTTAATCAAAAATACCATGATACAGCTGGTCAGGCGGCAAGGCTTTTATCCTTTAGACTGAAAAAACAACAAGCAGACAGAACAGTTTCTAAAATTCAAAATAAGACGCCATCTAAAATATGGAGCAACCCAGCAGATGTAGCAGAGCAGTTTAGAAACTACTATCAAAAATTATACCAAAAGGAGAACCAGACAGTAAATATAAAATTAGCTACAAAAGAATTTCTAGAAACATATAAACTACCTAAACTAAAGGGAGATATGGGAGAAGATCTGGTAAAAATATATCAGAGGTGGAAGTCTGCTCAGTAATTAAATCCCTTTCGATTGGAAAGACCCCCGGACCTAATGGTTTGTGCTCCTCCCTTTATAAAACATTTGCTGTTACATTAGCTGCCATCCTTTCACGAGTATATAATACTGCTCTTGTGGACAATAAAGCACCACAGTCATGGTAGGAAGCCATTATAACCACAATCCCCAAACCAGATAAACCCCTTGAAACTTGTGAGGCATACCGTCCCATATCATTATTAAATCAGGATTTGAAAATCCGTACAAAAATCTTGGCTAGCAGACTACAAAAATACATTGAACACCTTATTCACCCTGATCAGATGGGCATTTTTCCCCATAGACAATTAACAGAAAATATCAGGAAATTGTTAAATATCATAAAATATAGAACACCTAATAATTCCACACAATTAGCACTTTTTGTGGATATGGAGAAAGCCTTTGACAGTCTAGAATGGGAGTATTTGTTCACAGTAATGGAGCATATGGGGTGGGAGGAAATTTTCTTAAATGGGTTAAATTATGTTATTATTGCCCCATAGCCAAAATTAAAGTAAATTGAACTATCTCTTCCCACTTCGTCGTCCAAAGAGGAACAAGACAGGGATGTCCTGTATCCCCCCTGTTATTCACTTTAAGTTTAGAACCATTAGCAGCAGCTATCAGACAAACAGAAAATATTAAGGGAATCAAAGTGGGTGGACAGGTCTGTAAAGTATCTTTGTATGCGGACGACATGTTGGTCTATTTAGATAAGTATCAAGAATCCTTGCCACATTTATTAAAATTACTTGCCGCATGTAATAATATTTCAGGGTTCAAAATTAACATAGACAAATCAGAAGCCCTCCCCTTAGAGACAGGAGCGGTGACTGTGGGGGAGAGTAACATTCCCTTTAAATGGGTGAAGGGTAAGGTTCGGTATCTTGGTATTTGGATCCCCACAAAGCTATTACAATTATATCAGGTTAATTACGGTAGATTGTTGTAACAGATATTTGAGGACCTTAAGAGGTGGAACTTGCTCCCCCTATCTTTTTCAAACAGAATTGAAACAATTAAACCAAATGTTCTCCCCAGATTGCTCTTTCTTTTCTCCACACTTCCTGTTACGGTCCCACAACAAGACTGTTGAAGGGCTCAGAGGAAACTATCAGTTTTCTGATGGGCAGGGAGAAGGCCCAGGATAAGGAGGGCATGTTTGATGGCCCCAAGGAAAAAGGAGGTTGGGGTTTACCAAACCTATATAGTTATTATTTAGCCACTCAAGCTACCCCAATTATTAAAATGTCGACACCACCAAAGAGTGGTACATGGTGGTCTTTAGAAGGCAATGCCCACCCTGAGCTCCCACTGAAAGTTCTATCATGGATCATTCTCCTAAAAGACATACGAGGTATTAAAAATGACCAGACAAAACCCACTTTACGGTGTTGGTTAAAAATTAGAACATATTGGGAACAGCTGTCTTGAGTGTGGTCATACATCCCTCTTAAATGCCTTCCGAACTTTCCAATCCAGAAGTATGTTGAAAATTGGGAAACTCAAGGCCTGAAATACCTTACACGATTTGTACAAAAGGGTATAGTTTTAGATTACAAGACCTTACAAAATAATTACAAAGTATCACATCAAGATTTTTATAGATTCCTTCAGTGTAGGCATTGCATAAATTTAGAGATAGGGAGTAAAGCACTGGGCTTGGAACCAATAGAAATGATTCAAGTAATAAATAACAGAGCGAGGCTAATGAATACAAAGCACCTTATTTCATGTGTGTACCAAAGTATATTGAGGGAGGAAGGGAATCTAACTGTACAAGAAATACAAAGTAGATGGGAGACTGATATGAACATAGCACTTGAGGAGGGGGAGTGGGGTAAAATTTGGAAAGATATCCACCACACTATGTCATCAGCCATTGGCGAGAATACAGGTGGAACTTGACAGGCAGATTTTTTATCACTCCCATAATATCTAAACACCTGGGTAATAATAGGTCAGATAGATGCTGGAGAAGTTGTGGGGGGTGGGGAACACACTTTCACATTTTCTGGGATTGTCCAAAGGTTCTTGGGTACTGGCACGAGGCTGCCCAGACAGTGAGGGAGATATTGAACCTGCAACAACCAATGAGTTTCACACATCTTATCTTAGGGTTAACTCCAACAGAACTCAGATTGGAAACCAATAAATATCTGTTTAGGATAATGGTAGTAGCTGCATTAGAAGTCATCACTAGAGGATGATTAAGTGAAAGGAAACCAAAAATGGAACAGTGGTGGAGCACGCTGGGGGAGATCAAGGCAATGGAAGCAATTACAGCCAGATTATGGCTAGAGAGCGACAAATATAATTCTAGGTGGAACCCTTACTTTCATTACATAACTAAAATTAAAGGTACCCCATATATAGAGCAAATATTATTGGATGAAAAGAAAGAGGGCAACTAGATCATTCTGATTTACCGGGGCTCTAACCCGAGAGCCTTGATCGCCCACCCATGCATTTTTGCAAGCGGGAGGATGGGGAAGGAACCGATAGAAGCAGAGAAATAAGGTGGTGCATTTTCAATAAAATTGCATCTTTACCTTCTCAATCTACAAATAAAATGGGTAGCTTGTTAATTTACTTTTTATTTCTTTGTTTAACAGAATAAATAATGACTGATAGAAAGCATATTACAGTTAAAATAATAAGTGATATTAACTATACAAAAAAAGAGAGATAAATATAGTAATAAGAACATGTTTGTACAGAATATAGCACAGTTGAAAGGAGAAGAGACCCCTTTGTAAGAATGGTAAAGATGCAGTCAGGAAACTGATGATACATTCACTCAGAAGCAAATTGACATATGGAATGGACTTCTCCTAGAAAAAGAAAGAAAAGTTAAAGAACTGGTATACTAAATATATTACACTGTAATACACTGAGTATTGACCCTGTATGTATAAACTTGAATTACTCTCAACAAACTTGAAGTTCAAAAAAAGAACATCTGGAGTGAAAATATTAAAAATGCTCGAACGTACGAGCATACATGGAAATTGCACAGCACACGCTTGTAACAGTCATTTAGTGGAATAATTTCACCAAAATTTCAACCTAGGCATTTTGTGACCTCTACTCATGAACACTGTCACTATGATTTTCTTACTGTGTCCTGAATGTTGATTTCCCACAGTGACCGCGCCATTGTGCGCCAGCTGTGCGAAAACACATTTTGGGCAGGATGTGAACAGTGACAGCTGTACTGTTCATAACGAGGTGTGCAAAACTGACAGTGTTGAAACTCTTGAGTGAAAATATTACAGATCCTCGGCATTACGAGTGTGCGTGGTAACTGCACAATGCACGCTCATAAAATAGTCATTATATAGACTTTTGTCACCAAATTTTCAACATAGGTATTTTGAGACCTCCACTCATGAACAGTGTCACTGTGATTTATATAATCTGTCCCGAACACTTGATTTCCCACAGCGACCGCGCTATTCTGTGCCGGAAGTGCAAAAACACATTTCAGCCAGGATGTGAAAAATTACAGCTGTACTGTCCATAAGCAGGTGTAAAGAAAAAAAAAATGCCAGTAGTGAAAATATTACAAATTCATGAAGTTACATGTGTGCGTAGAAACTGTGCAACACACGCTCGTAACACAGTCATTATATGGACTTTTGTCACCAAATTTTCATCATGGGTATTTTAAGAGCTCTGTTCATGAACAGTGTCATTGTGATTTTTGTAATCTGTCCCGAACACTGATTTCCCACAGCCACTGGGCTGTTCTGCGCCAGAAGTGCAAAAATGCATTTCAGCCAGGATGTTGAAAATGACAGCTGCACTGTTCATGAGGAGCTGTAAACAAAATGCCAGTGTTGAAAATCTAGAGTGAAATTATTACAGATTTGCAAAGTTACAAGCATGTGTGGAAAGTGTGCAATGCACGCTCATAAAACAGTTATTGTTTGGATTTTTTTTTTTACCAAATTTGCAACATAGGCTTTTTGAGAACCCACTACACGAAAAGTGGCACTGTCGTTTCGTTAATCAGTCCCAAAAGGTGATTCTGCGCAGTGACCATAAGATCATTTTTCGGGACCGATTAACGAAACAACAGTGTCACTGTTGATGAGGTGGGCTCTCAAAAAGCCTGTGTTGCACATTTGGTGAAAAAAATCAATAAAATGCCCGAGATATGCACCAAAGTTTAAAAAACCTATTTATGCCATTATACAACTTACCGGCATTTCTTCAGTTCGTGGTTGGCTTTGAAGAGTGCAGACGTGTTCCCAGTCCACCGAAGATTGTTGTGCCGGGCTCTAGAGGTAAGTATGAGTTGAGGGGGAGTGTGGTGTAGTGGGTGCGCAGAGGGTGGGCATGAGTTGGAGGGGCCATCGGACTCAATGAGGAACCATTTTCTATTTTACAGGTTTTAAAACAATTTAAAAACTTTGTGGAAGGTTTTTTTTTTTTTTCTGAGGACGTTTGGCATGCTAGTATTTGTGTGGGGGCTGTAGCCATGGGAATTAGGCACCCCTGTTGGCATATACCAAGTGTTGAGGGGAGACAAGAGCCAGAGGATTGGGCACCTCCTCGGCACACAACAGATTGGGGGATATTATGCCAATGGGGAGTGGGCTTCCCCATCAGCAAATTAACTGGGAGGGGCATGCCGACAGGGGGATTGGGCACCCCCGTTGGTTTGTTGTTTTTTTGTTTTGTTTTTTTAACTACAGCAGTGTGAATGTGCAACCAGGAATGCAGTGCAGGAATGCAACTCCAAAGGACCAAGCCACGTCACTATTGTTGCTGCTCAGTCCTTTGAAAAGTTGTCCTGCTCAGCCCGAACAGCTGAACGTGAGTTATTGTCAGCCTGCTGACTGATTTGACTGCTGCTGACCTGCCCCTGCAAATGGAGCTCTCCATTGGGCCCACCCCTGCAGAGCACCTTATAGCAATGAGTTTGTCTTCGTGCCACAGTGAACTCAAAAAGGGAGTGGGTGATTTAAACTTTAATTGCTGTTGTTTCACGGTGCTTGCAACATGTTTGTTCGAATAAGAAAAGTTCATTCTTGCGACCACCTAATTTCGCTCTGTAACAAACAAAGCCTCTGCCACAGCCTTATCTCGTTACAGCAGCTAAGGACTTACATTTCAATCAGCTGATTCTCGCTGAGTCATCAGTAAGAGCTCATTTATATATATTTCAGTTTCAGTGTTGTTAGTACCGTCCACGGATGGGCACTTCTACCAATAACATGCACCAGTGCACCCCTCATATGCGCAGTATTGGGCCAAAGAGAGGAAGTAGTGCTGCATTTAAGTGCCTTTATTTATTGGGCATCTCCCATTTCACTTTAGCAGCGATTGGCTGTAATACATGCTTCTCCTCAAGACTGTTAGCTACTCAATGCCCAGTATATATTCAGCATGCATTTCGGCTGTTCAGTGTTCTTTTTGAAGTTGCATGCCTCACAGGTACAACTATATACAGACGCACGACTCGACAGGTCATATGAGGGTTAATGTATTGTGTGCATCTGGAATTCAGTCATTTTTATTTTATTTATTTATTTAGTTTTTGTTGACCGGGTAACTGCACTAGACATATTCTGCCTATTTTCAGACATGACCCAGGAGAGGGGGATACAGATGAATGCCAACTGACCTTGAACCAGATTAAGCTGTAGGTGCTATTTTTAATGAATGGGGGAACATTTGGCCAGGGCACCAGGGAAATTTCCCCTACTCTTCTCGAAGTGCCATGGGATCTTTAACATCCACCTGAACTACCACCTGAACAGGCAGATGAGCAGTACCCACCCTCATGCTGCACTACAGTGTCAGTAATGGGATTTAACCCAAGTGCCTGCTGTGGGGATAGAACCCACAACATTCTGATCTCCCGGTCTCAGAGGCAAGTGTGCTACCTGCTGAGCCACTGACAGGTGTCATTGTGCAATCCTGGACCACAGCCATTTTGTTCTCCCATGCATGGCTGGCTTTTATCACTGCACAATCATGGGTATTCTAACATGGCTACCAAACCCCCTGCCTTCCCAGATGGAGGTGGAATACTGTGGTACTGCAAGTATGGACATTCCATATTGACAATTTCCTGCTGGTACTGCATTGTCCAAAAACACAGTATGGACTAAACAATTCACAATTTGTATGCCCATGAACACTCATGGTGACCTGTCCATATTTTTTTTATTTTATTTTAGTCTTTTGTAACTGGGTAAGGCCCACTAGGCACACGTGCCTGTTTTTAGGGGCAACCTGGGAGCACTGGGCAGTTAAGTGACTTGCTCAGAGTTGCACAGTATGCAAGTGGAGGTTGTGACAGTCAAACCCAGGTCTCATCTGCTGGATATACCAAGCTCATTTACATCTCATTACTCTAACATCTAGGCTATACTGCCAGCCCAAATATGATGCCACTGTTAGTCACTTGTTGTGGCAGTATACCAGGTCACTATTCCACGTCTTATTAAAATAAGGCACATGAGCAATGCTAGGTAGGTACCTAGTGACTCACCTGGTGGACTGATTACAATCCACTCCAGGTCTTTTGTTTTACACACCAGTGCAGATTGTGCTTTCCTGTCTAGTCACTCAGTATGTATGTGCAGACGAGGATGTGTATAGGGGAGCAGAGTGGTGAAGAAACAGGGCTTGGCTATGGTCACAAAACCAGTTGGAAGCCTAGAATTTACTGTGGAGTGATAATGGTCTGATGCTTGGTGAGCTTTTATTTACCTGTGGATTTTCTAGTTGGTGTTTCTTAATGTTTTAATTGAGTCACAGTGGTGGAGGGCACTGCCAGTATTGTAACTCTGTGGCAAAGGTCTCAACTCCATGCGTAGGTGATGGAAGTAGGGGTGCTGGGGGTGCGGCACAATACAAAACGGTACAGTACAATTCCCTATGGCTTCCTATACAGTTTTGTTCAATGGCTTTCAGCACCTCCACTATAAAAATTGTTCCAGTGCCACTAACTCCATGCCCAAAGCCTGTGTTACCCACTGAAGCAGATGTTAAACAACTGCACAGTGCCATTTCTGGGTTTTATCTTGCAAGGAAAGCACCCGAGAATAAACATCCAGAGACTGCAGAGTGGTATCTCAGGGTGGGGGAGTGCCAAATTTCAATAACAAACATATGAGCATACAAAATGTGCCAGCAAATACAGTGCATGTGGTCTATTGAGTCTGCTCTAGTGTGCAGCTGTCAGACAGTACTCTGTGGCTCCCTCATATCGTAGTGACCCTCCCCTGACCCTGTCCCATCAATGCCATTCTAGGAACCCACACAGCTACCGTTCCAGCAGTGGTGATGGATACTTCCTGTGGCCTCAATCATGTCACTGAAGATGATCACGATAATGACAAATTGTGGGGTCAGTCAGACACTGAAGAAAACCAAACTCCAGCAAGCCCTGATCCAGGTGACAGTCACTCCACAGCATCATTGGCCATGGATGTTGAGTAAATGTGTCGGTGCTCCAGAGCCAAGCTACTCGGCCCCCCACTTGGCATGCGCCATGATCGCAAACATGCTGATTCTGTTGTTTCAGCGATGTCAGAACACTTTGTTAAGTTTATGGCCCAGTCTGACACAAAATATTATGACATGGAGAGGCAGCGGATGCAGTTTATCATGGAAACGGAGCAGCGATGAATCAAGCACTCTGAGTGCATGGAACGTTTTCGCATGGATCATGAGTGTATAGTGCTGCAGCTTCTGACCGAATGGGATTGGCAGTCACTACTACTACCACCACCACCACCACCGATGTTCCCCTATGTATCAACTCCCCACATTCGTGTATTTCAACTATGCCAACCATGCAATCCTGACGTCAGCCACTTGGGAGCCAGCAGTAATGATTCTGGCTTTCCCCAGCAGACTTTCTTCTCTCCCTCTTAGCAGTTGCCTAAATGCACGGTAAAATGCAAATGGGGTTGCACACAGCTCTGGTGCACTTATGTGCCAGCTTCCACCACCCCTGTCTGTTTAGCAGCATGTTTGCCTAATGCATCAAAGTGGTGGAGACATATATAGCATGACGAGTGAAGTCACTCTATTGCTGTTGGTGGTGGGACACGCCAGCACAGGGGCTGTATTATCACTGAATGATGGACTGGGATCACAGGTGTTTTACAGAGTACTGCTGTAGTGTGGAATTGCGTGCAGTGTATTTGTTCTAAGTGTGCAGTGTATGTTGTGTTTTTTTTTCCTTTTTCTGTGTTTCCATAGTAAATACATTACTGTGTTCAATCACAGCCATGCAGTCCTTGTTATCAGTTCATTGCAGTTCCTGATTTCAAACTCCATTTCTTGACTGAATTAGTTTCTGTCAGATACTGTGACTTTTCATTCATGTACTGTGATTTTTTTCGATGTTCACTACTCCACATTGTGCATATGTTCAGTTGTGCATACCATCCCATGCAATACAGCTTACTACATCTCAATGCACTAGTGTTCTGATGGGATCCATACTCATGTCAAGAATGGCAAATCCAAGTATTTACAGTGGCAAGGGCTACAGTAATGACTTGTTGCATGAACCAAAACCATTAATGATTAGAATTTGTCAACGCACGCCTATAGTGGCACACTGAAAGGTGGTCGCACATGACACTAGCATGTTGGTGTCAGTGGAAGGAGGACGTCAACTCTGTATGCATTCTGTGAGACAATAATGGCATGTATGGTGGCAAATATTGCACATCCATCCACCAACACCAAGATGACAACTTTCATAGTATATGTGTTACGTGTAACCACCTTTGTGAGGTCTGTGGATGCACAAAAACCACAGGATGCACTGCTTGGCTGCATGCAGCCACCTCATCTAGTGGCTCCATACTTGCTTGTCAGGCCACACCTGTGATCTTTTTTAGATTCATAGCAAGAACAGTGCAGTAATGAAACATGCATTACAGTTGGTGTGGTGTACCTTCATAGTTCTCTTTATTGCCCAGTGTATGCGCATGCCACAGATTTCTGTAGCCATTGTGCTGTCTACTGAGATGTTAAGCAATAGCATTTCTGATTTGTCTTGCCTGATCGCCTGTTCTGCCTTTTGCATGTTTATATTTCAGTGCCTGATGGCTTTTGCAGATCCTCACCATCAGCCTCCCTAATCCATTCCAAATTAAAACATCCCCTTCGCTCACAATTGTTGTGTAGAATGCAGCATGTGAGGCTCACGGCTGGAACAAAGGAAATGTATGTATCAAGCCTTTTCAGCAGGCATCGCCATCTTCCCTTTAGCCAACCAAAGGCATTCTCCACTGCCATACCCCCACTTAACAGATGATGGTTCAAGTGTTTCTGCTCAATTATAAGGTTTCTGGTGTCAGGAATTCAGGAAACTGCTTCATCAGCCATGACATCAATGGGTAGGCTGGGTCACCAAGTAAATGAATGGGCACCTCTACCCCACATATTTCAAGTGTCACATTGGGAAAAAAGCCCATCCATAGCCTTTGCATACAGTCCACTGTTTGCAAGAATACAGGCATTGTGAACTTTACCAGGCCATTAAATGTTAGCATCCCAAAAACAGTATTGGTGGTCCACCACTGCCTGCATCCCTACAGAGTGCCAGACTTTACAGTTAAGAAGTCTGCCATATCTTCTGCTGGTGCCTGAACCAGTATGTGTGTGTCATCTATTGCCCCGGCTGTCTGTGGTAAACCAAATCTTTCCTCAAACCCATCCAAGACATCTTGTAGCCATATGCCTGTAGGGGTTGTTATGTGCATGAAGGTGTTAATGATTGCATCGCAAACCTCACGCACAACAGAGCAGACCACTTCCCTCAACATGTCAAACAAGTGTCCAGTGGTCCAATACTCATTGTTTGTGGCCAGTCTCCAAATTGCGATAGCCAGTCTTACTTAAGAGGTAATAGCTTGAGGTATGTTGGTGTTCTGTCTTCTTATTTTGTGTTGTATTTTGCTCAGTATAAAGTAAAAGGTTTCACGACTCTTGCAGAAGTTTTCAATCCATTCATATTGCTTAAACGTTGTCACTGAATTCCAAAGCACTGAGGAACATTCCCATGTCCACAGTGTTCTTGGCTGGCTATTGAGTGCCACATTCATAAGCAGCATAGAATAGACCATACCTTCTCATCCACATTGCAAATGTCTATATAGGCATTGCAGAACGGCCTCATCATCTGCTGGTGACATCAGGGCTTCAGTCTCTCTCTTCCATGTACAGTGTACTGCCACATTCGAAAGTGCATGTGTAAAGTACTGCCACATTTGAAAGTCCATGTGCAAAGTGCTGCTACATTTGAAAGTCCATGCAGATGCTCTACAACAAAAAAGGAAAATGGAACATTAGGATTTTGTGTGGCAGACACATTGACTCAGAGTAGGCATCCAGTCATGGGTACAATTTGTTTTATTAGTAGTGTGGCCATTGTGGCGCTTAACTCAAACAGCACTATCCAGGCAAACAAGTCACAGGTGTCTTCAGAGAAGATATGCGACACATATCATGCATGTCAAGTTCACTTTTGTAAAAAAAAAAAAAAAAAAAAATGTTGACACACAGTAAAAGAAACTGTTCAAGTCTGAACGAGGGACAGTATCACGTCTTACTGAGTGGCAGAGATCTCAATATGAATAATTGCACAGGAAAAGGACACCTTAAATTGTATGTTGCCAGAACTGTAAAGCAAGCATGGTGTCATGCACAAAGAAAGACCTCATGAAAGGAACACAGCACAGTAGTGAACTGACCCAGAAGCAACATGTATTGAAAGAACAGGTACAGTATGGTCAGTAACATGGGCACATTATTGGTCAACAGTTTTGCAGAGAGAGAGAGACAGACAGCTGCTATGCACTCCGGATTCTTGTGGAGGAAGATTTGGAAGCAGGGGGATAAAAAGCTTTTTTTGATTTTAGAACAGGTATACCACCGTTACCTGTGTATTTATTCCCTTTCCAGTAGAGCTTATTGTGGTCCTCTGTTCTGCGTGGTCTGTCCATTGTTTTCTGTGTCTTGCAGTGTAGATTTGATGGTGGTCTCCAGTGGAAGGAGGTGAGGAGAAGGAGGAGGAAGAACTGAATGCCGAAAACATCGTGGCGACTGGCAGCTAACACTATACACTGTGCGACCTGTTCGCATGGTATATGAACTATATCCGCACTTAGGCAACTGAATTGTACTGAATTGCTGACTAGGGGTGATTCAGAGGAGAAGGATCACCCTGGAGATAGCTTGAGTGTGCGGGTTGGAATACAGTGGGTGCATACGGAGCTGAGTTGTTGTCGACTTTTTCTTCTTATAAGAATTTCCTGTTAAGGAGCCAGTGGTCTGCAAGAAGAATTGGTAAAGCACAGAAGCTGTTCAAAGTTGTGGATAACAACAAATTGGAGAGCTGCAGAGTGTTTTTTTTGTTTTTGTGTAATCTCTCCCTGTGGTTATTAACCAATATTTTCATTGGTTTCTATTTTTATAATAAATTGTGTGTTGCCTGTATAGGGCTATTTTAGTTACTTTTAGTTATTTTAGCTATATTTAGATTCTTCTGTATATGAAATGAGGGGTGTATAAAATTGAGTATGTTTTTGCTATCCCTGTTAACACAGTTAGTTTTGTTGTTCCTGTTACATTTTTGCCATATTTTACTAAGTTCAATTTTAATTTTATTTCAGGTGTAATTGAAGGAGAAGGACATAATAGCCTTTAATTTAATTGGGGGATCTTAGGAGGAAAATTTACCTTAATTGATTTAGCTTGTATCAGGCTTGGTAATTAGTGAATCAATCATGGTAACACCTGTGCTACATTAGAACAACAAGAAAGCACGTTGAGATTGAGGTTGATTTGATCGATCCAATTGATTTAATTGTTTTCGATAAAGACCACAGGGTCATTGAAGTTAAATAGGGCGTTTATGTGAGCTGTGTTAGGGTAGCGTTTTCAAACGGCTGGCAGTCAGTGTGGAGTTTAAGCCGTGAGTAAGTGTTGACATGCTGAAGCACTGCTGGAGAAAATAAAAACACGTAAAAGGGGATTCTTAATTTGGGCAGCCTATAAAAAGCTTAAAAGCTTTAAAGTGAATTACTTATTGTGGCATATCTGTGCTACTTGGCATTTTTTTTGGCTTTCTTGCAGTAACTATGGTTTGCTGTTAGTCTGAAAAAATGGAAAACAAAAAGCAAGCAGAAGAGCAGTGCAGAGCATTTACTAGGCGCTGCTTGATTGTAACTTTTGAATTGCGTGCTGGAAAGAACTTTATTTGTGCAAGTAAGTGGATAAAGAAGTTATTGTGGACTGTATTCTTGCTGCATCTGGAGCAGTTTTTTCAGTGCAGTATTTTTATATTGGAATTGTACAGCTAATTCTAGGTATATGGTATTGGAATTACATTATAGTTTTTAGAATCTTTTCTTTTTTTTTAGTGGAGGAAAAGGAAGATTTAGTGCTGCTGGACCCTTTTGAAATCGGGAGGTTTAAATTGAGAATTCGTACCTCGACAAGAATTAAGAAGCAAGAATCAAAAAGTGATTATACGGTGCATACTGTTTTAAAAGAGTACTGTATAAGAAGCTAAGCCAGCTGGCTGGAGTGTATCAAATCATTGGACTTTTAATTGAACTTGCTTTTGTGCACTTCTGTTATATTTATTTAAGTGTGCAGTTTGAAAAGTGTCCTAATTGTTATAGAATTATATTTGCGTGTGTTTTAAAGTTGCATCTGGTTGGCTGAGTAGCCTCCAGTTTTAGCATTTATTTTTTTGTAGCTTGCCACATTGTGTTGAGAGTAGGTTATAGAAGGCTACAGTAATGGGTAACAGGTGTTAAAGAATGAATGCTGCAAATAAAAAATGCAGAAAAAGGAAGAAAAAAACATGAAAGTAAAAAGAAAGAGTTACTACAAAAAGAAAAAAGGGATTTGAATAAAATTACACATTTTTTAAACTGTCCCGAAGAACATATTGAGCTAAGAAGAGAATAAGAGGGTAATAAGGAAAAAGTTTAATCCAAAAATGATGTAATCTCCTGCAATAACACAGAAAGAGGTGGTTTATTCATGTACCCATCCTCTGATGAAATATATTGGGAATTTTGAGAATGAGGTAGAAACGGTGGAACTGTTTAAAGGTGAAAATAAAATAAGTGATATTGGCCCTGAATTACATGTCTTTGATTTGATTAACATGGAAGGGAGTGTGGGGAAAGATGTTGGACATAATAATAGTGAAAGAGATGCCGAGGTGATTATCGACTTGATGCCTAGTGATGATTTGTTAAATGATAAGGGGAACTAAGCCCAGGGGATGAATGTATAGTTAGTAAGCCAATTTGCTTGTTAAGTCCAATTAATAGATTGGAAAAACAGGATGGTAAAAGAGGAACCTATTTAGAAAAGTATGGATCTTTTCTGGCTCCATATATTAAAGATTATAATATCAGTGTGTCAATAAATCATGAAATAGGAAAGCAAGTATTGCAGAAAGAGACACAAGATAAAGATATTTCGGTAGCTGAGCAAATCATTTTTGATGAAGAAATGGGGGGAAGCACATGTAATTTTGGTAAAACTGAGGTGGAAGGTGGAGAAGGGAATGACTTAGTGCTTAAAACTTTATTGGACTTAAAGAAAGAACAACATTTTAGTAACATTCAACTCCTGGAACTGGTTACCATTTTTCATGTATTTATGGATGTATATGTTAATAACAACAACAATAATAAATGTGAATGTGGGGAAAGGGTAAAAAGCAAGAAACTGAGAAAAAGGGTTTAGATAGAGTCGAGTTGGCTGAAATTAAAAATAATAATGTATCTAGTATACTAAATAATGTAGAAATTCTAGATAGTGTAAAAGAGAGAGAGTTATTCAAGTCAATAAAAACCATAATGAAGGAAATTGCAGAAAAGGAAATAAAAGAAATTGATCTTTTAGTGCAAGATTTAAATGGAAGGAAAAGACAGATTGAAGAAGAAAGGGTAAGATCTACAACTGATAAGAATGTGCAAATAAAGGGGAGAGTAGTAAGACAGGATGAAATGAGAAAGAGAAAAAGGAAGACAAGGAAAATCTGGTTGAGGTAAGTAAGGCAGAATTAACATCAGAGAAAAGAGTTAGGTTTGAAAAGAGAAAACAGGCTAAAAGTGATGAATCATTAGAAGAACTGAAAAATGAGAGAATAGCTAAAGGTGATTTACTGCCCACAATATTTGTGCATGGGCTGCCAAATCAAAAAATGAGAACAATTATATTTTGAAATTAGCAGTCTATAATTTTCTTAAAGGTACTTTGGGGCATAAAGTGAATTGGCAAGATTTGAAATCAACTTATCGATATAAATTTAAACAAAAGGGGTTCAAAAAAAAGTGACAAAAAAAATCCAGGGTATGGCAGACAAATCATATGGAAATAGATTAAAAAGTTTGGGCCTTTATTCTATTAAGTACAGACAACTTCGTGGAGACCTCTGTTTGACTTATAAAGCCTTAAAAGAGCATGGTTTTACTGAAACCGTTGGCAGAGAAAAACATGTCAGCATAACACAGACAAGATCCTGTAACCTAAGATTAAGAGGGGCAAACTGTAGAACCAGAAAAAGATGTCAGTGGTTTTCCCAAAGAGTGGTAAACGTATGGAACACACTACCAGTCACAGTTGTAGAAAGTAAGTCTATGAGAACGTTTAAACAACAATTAGTTTCATTCATGGGTAACTCTAAATTTGAGTACATATAAATCTAATCCACCCTCGAGTGGCGAGCTCAAATATAGGCTATGCCTCCCGTGCTTGTACACAACTATGAAACTATGAAGCCAGTCCAGCTAAAGGCTGGATTTGTGTAGTTCTTAAAGATGGGGATAAAAGGAGGAAGATTTTGACAAATAAAGAGAAATTTTCTGAAATGGGGATTTCACTTGATGTTACCATAAGGGAAAGGCAGGAACTACAGATAACACAGGATGGAAAGAGTGACAAAGGGATAAGGTGTGAGGATGAAAGGAAAAGTAAGGAGGCAAACAGTTATAGACAACCAAGGATAACAGCAAATACGACACCAACTGAGAGAGTGCATAATATAGGAAAAGAGAAAGAAGTGTTTAATAAAAGAGGTCGAAGACAATTGGAAAGTAGGATTAATAGTTCAGATGTTCTAGAGATAGATGAACAATCAGATGGAAGTGATATGTTGGAAATGGTCGATTCAGTAAGCATTGTCAGTAGTGAAAGTATGTTGAGCTTACAGGAAGTGACAAACTGACCAGAGTTGGATAATGTAGGCAAAGGTCCTACAGATTTACTTAGTTGGAATGTGGTGGGTCTGAAAGAGAAACTATTAGACAAAGACTGTCAGGCATGGTTAAAAATATTTCCTATATTGTTTTTACAGGAAACCTGGTTAAAAAGGGGGGACATTACAACATTTACTGGCTATACTTTTTGGTCAGTAGATGCTAGAACGGATAACAAATTTGGTTGCCCCAAAGGTGGCTTAATGATTTTATTGGATATTGCCCTGAAATATAGAGTAATGGAGGCTAGTGTGGCCTCTAATTACTTTATGTATATTAGTATAGCAAATGAGGTATGTATGTGGGCATTTTTCAACATTTATATTCCTCCAAATCTAAAACTACAGGAATATGATTCTGTTTTGAATCTGATCAGAAATAGGGTAGAGTCAGTTAAAGGAAGATTTGTAGGGGTGAAGATAATTACAGCTGGGGATTTTAATGCCCATGTGGGGAATATGATAGAAGAACGATCTGGGAACTGGTGCATTGATGATGCCTTGAATATAGCAATAAGGGCTTCTAAAGAAAAAAATGTGTCTAAAAATGGTAAGTGTGTCATATAATTTTGTGAAAAATACAGCTTTAGATTGTTAAATGGAAGAACTAAGGGAGATAGGAATGAAGAATTTACATTTTTGACAAAAAATGGTGGGAGTGTCTTGGACTTAATGTTTGGTTGAGGTTTTTGATTATAATTTGGTAGAACAGCTCAAAGTAATGAGACTCTGGGATAGTGATAATTTCCCTCTTATATGTAAAATTTATATTGATTTAGAAGTGAACAAAAGATATGAGAGTTGAATATGAGGCAGATAAGCATATGTGTATTGCGTATGGTAAAAGGATTAAGTGGAACAGATATACAAAATGAACATTGGACAATTTAGTTAGTAGTGGACAAGTAGAAAGTATAATAAACACATTTACATCTAATTATTTAGAGAGAGGGGATGATAGGATTGAGTTGTATGACGAGTTAATATCTGTTATTGTTGATATTTTAAGCAAACAGAAAAATCTAGGAAAATTAGTGAATGTTAGAGCAGAACATCAATGGTATGATAAAGATTGTCTCATATTAAGGAGTGAAATTAAGAAAGTAGGAAAAATAAGACTAAAACAACCAACGGTAGACATCTTAAGGGCTTTTAAGTTGTTGAAAACAGAATATAGATTTGTAATGAAGGGGGAAAAAAGGCAAATTATAGAAAAAGCCTGAGGGGAGAACTACAAGCTACCATTGTGAATAAAGATATGAAGTCATTTTGGACCTTAGTTGCTTATGGGTGTAGTGAATATAATGTGCAATATAATATTGTAGGTATGATTCCCGAGGATATTTGGACTAAACATTATAATAATATTTATAATTTTGATAGGGAAGATTGTAATGAGAATAAGGTAGCTAAAGAAAGTACAGTGCAGCCCGCTTAAGTGCATACCCTCAGGGATATTGCAAAAGTGTGCATTTAAGCGGACTGTGCATTTATTCGAAAAATAGCTTTTCAGGCATCAGAGCAATTTAAAAGTGCTGTGTTTATCAAGGCGCTAGTACTGAACTGCGTAAATATTTTTGAACATGTATCTAACCACATACTAGTAATGTTGTGCATACTACGCATAATCAACAATCAGCATTTACTACTGTACTTAATTTTAAAAGATTGTACTCTATAATGTTTGTAAAAAAAAAAAAAAAAATGCAGCAAATAAATCAGCTTGTCCTAGCATTGCGTCTGAAAGTTCGGCTGATCATTTCTTAAAGAAATCGGTCATTTTTAAGCTAGCTGCTGCACATACAGTACTCATTGAAATAAAAAAGTATGCTAAAATTCTTTTCTGCTTTTGTCAGAACATACTGCCTTACTTTCTCCTCACTGACTGGACCTACAGTAGTCACAGCATCATCTATGGTGTAAGCAATGAAATCCAGTGCTGTCATGCCCGTTGGTAGAACTGGAATCGGCGGCGTTTATGTGCTGTCCTTTTCCTGGTTCGTGGTTCCCTGTGTTGGCAAGCAAGCGCTCCCTCGAACTGTAAATATGCAATACAATTAAAAAATCAATGCCATACTCTATGGCAAGATCTGATCGTGTTGCATCTTAAGTTAACTAAAGCAACCGTCTGCTCTAGAGTGAGCGTTGCTTTTTTTCCTAGGGCTAGTTAAATACAGTAGGGAACATTGGATAATTGATGCACAAGCCAATTAAGAGTTTAAGGTAGACTTACAAAGGTGGATTAATGTAACCTAGTGTTGGGTTGTGTTGTGTTGTGCACTTGGGGGGGGGTGCTGGACATCAAATTTAATATGCTTTCCTTCCACAAAAATGTGCATTTAACTGAAATGTGCACTTATACAGTGTGCACTTATTCAGTTAAATTAACATGGCAAACATAGGGAAAAAATGGGATATTTAAAAAGTGTGCATTTAAGCGGGATGTGCACTTATCCGATGTGCACTGAGGTGGGCTGTACTGTACAAGGATTATGTGTAACAATCCCACTCTTATTTTGGGTATTGAGGAAGTAAAAAATACAATTAGTGCACAAAAAAAGAATAAGGCAGCTGGTGGTGATGGTTTCCCTGCGCAGCTATTACATAATAATTTGGAATTATGGGCAAATATGTTTACACACGTATGTAATGATATACATACTACTTTACGGCTGCCTCAAGCTTGGAACAAGGGAATCATTTTTCCTCTTTATAAAAAAGGAGATAAATAGGACCCGAAATGTTATCACCCTGTAACCTTGTTGCCTGTATCACAGAAAGTTTATTCTAGATTGATTTTAGAGAGTTTGCTTATCTGAGTAGAAGAAAATGAATGTATTTCAAAATTTCAGTGTGGTTTTAGGAAAGAGCGTGGAACCATGGATTTGGTCTTCATGTTTAATTACTTGCTTGACAACTATGTGAGGAATAAAAAAGGATCTCTGTATGTTGGTTTCATAGATATTAAATCAGCATTCGAGCAAGTGAATAGAAATAAGTTCTGGGATATTTTGGATAGTTTAAGAATGGACCAACGTTTGTTAGCTATTTTAAAAAAGTTACATACAGATACCATAGCAAATATTAGATATGGCTGAGATGGGGCGGTGTCCAAGAAAATTAAAATTTTCCGAGGTGTGAAGCAGGGTTGCCTGTTGGCACTGTTATTTAATCTATACATAGAAACATTGATAAGTAACATCAAGTTGATTGATACTTTGGAGCCCAAGATAAACAATGTATTAATTCAAGTACTTTTATACGCAGATGATGCGATAGTGATTTCCCAAACGGCAATTGGTCTACGAAAAGCAATGCTAAATATTATGGAGTCGTTGAGTGCCTTAGATTTGGAATTGAATTCAAATAAATCAAAAATGATGGTATTTGGACAAAAAAATAAGAAAGGTAGTAAAGGATGGGAAATTGGGAACTGTAAAATTGAGGAAGTATCAGAATATAGATATTTGGGGGTAATTATTGATAAAAAAGAATCTTGGATGCAGCATATTGCTGAGGTTAAGTCTAATGCATTTAAAACTTCTAGTGCAATTAAAAGCTCTGCTTACAAATTTGCAGATAATTCACTTGTAGCCATAAATAAAACATTTGATACTAAATGTATATGTCAATTACTTTATGGAAGTGAAATATGGGGGCTGTACATGGAGACATATAATATAGAAGTAATTCAGAATTCATTCCTGAGATCAACACTGAATCTACCCAGAGATTGTCCTGTTAGTCTCATGAGAATAGAAACAGGGTCATTATCTATAAAAATGAATATTTTGATTTGTGCTATAAAATGGCTAGGTAAAATATTGTAAATGAGGGAGGATGGGCTTCCAAGGATGTGTTGGAGTGATTTTATAAATAAATGTGTAAATGGGCTAAACAATGGTTGGTTTGAAAGGTTGAATAATGCGTTAACAAAGGCTGGCTTTGTGGATATTTGGAATGGAAAAGTGGTTAATAGTATTGATTTACTTGTGAATGAAGTAATTGTAAGGTTAAAAGATATTGCAATGCAAGAAGATCTGGAAAGGATTCATGAGATTGATTCGTTGGGGTTAGATTCTAGTATTAAAATAAACTGGGGCCTAGAGAAGTATTTGGTAAAATGTGAAAACTCTAAACATAGGAACCTGTTATGTATGATAAGGCTGGCTACTTTGGGTGACACATTTTTTAACCTACATAACAAACTTTATGGAATGAGTATGAGAAACTGTAATTGTGATTCTAAAAAGGATGCTGAAATTGTGCATATATTAACAGAATGTGTAATATGGCAAGAAAAAAGAAGGAAATGGCTTAATCCACTAACTGTGATGCAGGGTGATGTTATTAAGACACCGTTAAGAATGAATGAAATTAAGTATGTGTATGGGTTAGCAAGATTTTTTTATACTAAATGTTGATCCAGATGTAATAAGATTTATATTGTAAGTGTATTATTTGTTAATCAAACAGTGTGCATGGTCATGTATTTTTACATTTTTATATTTAAAATGTGACTCTTTTTGATTGTAACAAACGTGTGTTTTATACAATCCTTTTAAATAATGAAAGAATCGGAATCTGACATCATTGGTTCTCTCCCAACTCTTCTCCCTCCTTGATTCTTCTTCCTTTCTCACTCGCTGGTTTTCTGGTTTTCACAAATCCCACTCCATTTCCACCTCCCTCCTCAGGCTGACTGATGCCATCCTGACGGGTGTGGACCAGGGTCTGCTCATCTCTGACATCTTTGTCGACCTGGCCAAAGCCTTTGATACAGTTTATCATCTCCTCCACATAGATCAGCTTTCTAGCAGCTGGCCTTTCTCTCTGTGCCACAGATTGGTTCCGTTCTTACCTCCAGGACAGAACTCAAACAGTAAAAACTGGTGACTCCATATCCCCTCCCCATTACCAATCCACACTGGCATTCCCCAAGGCTCAGTGCATGGACCCATCCTTTTCTCCATCTTTCTAAACAGCGTCCCCTCTGCATGTTCATCTGCATCCATACTATGTATGCTGATGATACTGTAATATTTGCCTCCGGCTCCTCCCTCACTGACCTGATGAACCAAGTCCAACTTGACTTCAACAACATCCAACACTGGTTCTGCTCTAATTTTATTTCTTTAAATGCAGTGAAGACAGTCTGCATGACTTTTAGGACCAGACAAAAACTGTATAGTCTTTCAGCACTGCCCACCTTCCACTCTGGACGGTATCACCTTAAAGACGTCACTTCCTTCAAGTATCTTCAGTTATGGCTAGACTGTCACCTAGACTTCTCTGTGCAAATGGGCTCTTTGCACAAAAAGCTCCCCCCTAAACTTGGTGCTTTGTATAGGAACTGTAGTTGTATTCCTTTCCATTGATCAGAGAATGATCCTTCCTCTCTTCGACTGCGGTGACACTATCTATGGCAATGCTGCTAAGTCTACCCTGGCCAGACTGGACACCCTCTTCAACTCCTCCAAGTTTACCCTGGCTCACCCCCCGACCTACCACTGCCACCTTTACACCCTCTCTCTCTCTCTCTCTCTCTCCCCGACCCTTCTGTGGAAGCCAGATGACTGGCTCATGGCTCTGCCCTTATTGCTAAACACTGGCTGAGCTCCTTCCATCTTACCTCTCTTCTCTAGACTGCTTCTAACTCTGTCTATTCCTCTGTGTAGCTCCAGCCAGCATGATTGAGCTCTCCCTTTTAGAAGGTCCTCAGCTGATCAAGTTGCTTTCTCCTACCATGTTCCCAAAGTCTGGAATTCTCTACCACTCCACATCTGCTCTGCCACTACTTTTCCTTCTTTCACCAGGCTTCTTCATGCTTGCACTGCCCCCTCCTGCATGTGCCCCTGACCTCTTCCTTTTTCTCTTCCTCCTCATTTTTTGACCTTACTGCCTCCTTTAACTCCTCCCCTACCTTCCCTCTGTTTCTTCTCCCTACTCTTCCTGTCCTCATCCTGTTACCTTGTCTTTCCCCATTCACCTCCTACTTCCTCCTCACCTCTGATTGTTCTCCACCATGGGGGTTAGCCCTTCTGGCTACCATGCCCTCCTCCACCCGATTCTTGAAGGCTGCTGTATGTCTGATTATGCATTGACTTGTATATAACAATTTGTAATTTATCTGTACCTTTTCAGTGCGCACCTTCATCTTTATTTATGGTATAATGCTGTGCTTGTGTTTTATGCTGTCCTGTATAATTTTTGCACTCTTAATGCACATGTAAAACTTTTGTACTGATTTCAACGTGTCAATTTTCCCTTCTACCCTCTCCCCCAGGACACATCTGGAAACGAGCTCTTCTCAGTTCAGTATGTCTCTCCTAGTGAAACTTTTGAAATAAATCAAATTATTGATCTCTTTTAGCTTTCATAGGTATACCTCCCTATTGCCCTCAGACTGATCCTCCTTGTACACTTTTCATGTTTCCCTTTTTGCTCTTACTGCTTCTCTAACTTCTTTTTTATACCAAATTGGATTTGTTTTGTGTTTTTTCCCTTCTGCTTCAGACAAGTTTTGGTGACCTCTGTAAGACTCACTTTGATGTTCCATTTTTTCTGTTCCTACCACTCCCCCAGTTTGTCATGAGGATCTCCCCATGTCCTCCAAAACTGCTGTCCTAAAATTCAAGGACCATTGTCTTTGACTTGGGGTGCTGGGTTTCTAGGGCTATTAGTGTACCACACTGAGTAATAATCACTTATCCCCAGGGGCTCCTTTACTCTGGCTTCTCCTACTATGTCCGGGTTTGACAGTACCAAGTCAAGGATGAGTCCATCTCTGGTTAGTTCCATCACCCATTGTACAAGGAAGCCATAGTGCATTTAAGTTAAAAGAGCCTGGCTCCTGGCACTCTGACCCCATCCAACATTTCCCAGTCTGTTAGAATATCCTCCATCATGACTGTGTTTCCATAGTGGTTGCCCTTCTGATGTGGTCCTCTAGCACCCTGTAGTCCTCCTCAGACTGGTTTGGTGATCTTTATACACCACCACCAGCACTCAGAGGTTCTTATCTACTTTATCTGTTAGCCGAACAAAAATTAATTCTATCCCCACTCCCCCAGAATTTTATCCCTCTATTGCTTTTATACAGTATCATTGTATAATGTAACCCCTTCTCCTGCCCCTTTTCTTGTCCCATCATAATAGAGCACATATTGGGATAGCGAGGTCCCAGTTGGGATTTTTTGTCACCCACATTTCCATGGTGACAACTGTGGCTGGCTGGGCTTGCATCTCTGCTGTCTGTAGGTCCCCCATTTTATTTCCAAGATGCCTGAAGTTCATGCAGACTGCTTTCTACTAGCTAGGTCTCTCTCTCCCCTCACTTGGCTGTCTTAGTCTTCCCTTCTTAAATGTCGTGCTTCCCCCATGTCTGCCCTACATTACAGTTGCTATCTTCACTTATTGAAGTGCCAGCAAAGTCCCTTAGTCTTTTAGACTGTGGATCTTAACCTTCCTCATCCCCATCCTGTGTAAAAGTTGCAGATTTCTCAATGTGTGTTGTGAAACCAAGAGCAATTAATCATGTCTCCTGTCCTTTCAGGTCCCAGAAACCTTTGAAGATGTTGCTGTTGATTTTTCTGAAGAGGAATGGGAGATGTTAAGCAAAGAGGAGAAGGACCTTCACAAGGAAGTGATGGTACAGAACTATGAAACCATGGTTTCAGTAGGTAAGGATCAACCTAGTCTCAGAGGAGGGATCTTTATTCTGAGGAAGATCAGCTTTCTTTTAACAACTTCAAGTCTGATGGCATATTGGGTAAAGTGATGAAAACAGTGGCTTAGGGGCTCCATTATAACATTCCTATACCTTTTTGACAAATGCTGTATGTGAAGTACATTAACAGATAGAAACATAGACTATGCTGACAGGACCAGTTGGCCTACGCAGTCTGTCCAATTTTCCCTGCCTATAATATCACTGTTCTTACTCCTTGATCGCCAGTCCATTCACCCCACCTTCCTTTCCCATATGATTCTCTTATGCCTATCTCATGCATTCTCCAACCCCACCACTGTATGCCTAGCCATCAGCCTTCATTTTGGGACACAGTTATCAGAGTGGAGAACATTGCAGGAGATGAAAATATAGAACTCGAAAGCAGAAGCAGGCCATTTTTTGTTTCTGTTCTGCCCTTATCACTACCTAACTGAAGAGAAAGAGTCCCCTAGTCATCACTTGTCTTCTCTGTCCTCTTTTTATCCCTGTTGCTCCCCCTTGCCATACCCAAGTGTCGATCCCAATTATTCTTGATCCCTTTACTGACTGCAGGAGAGGAGAAGTGGGTTGGAGGACAGGTAGTACCCTACACTGACTGCAGGAGAAGGGAAGTGGGTTGAAGGACAGGTAGTACCCTACACTGACTGCAGGAGAAGGGAAGTGGGTTGGAGGAGAGGTGGCATTTTAGATCTTTAACTGCAGGGATGTCCATACTGGGAAGAGGAGCTATAATCCATGATATGGGTGACTCAAATTGAGCACCTGTGTTAAGAGCGACTGGGAGAACAGCGAGGAGGAATGAGGGTGACTGGCAAACATGGCTCAGTACTGTATAGCAATTGAGAGCTAGCGAGAAAAGGATACAAGGGTTTGTTTGGGATTGCGGATCCAAGCTGGCCATCTGACGTGGAAGTTAAGACTACGGTCTGCAACAGTGGTGGTCCGAGGTTCTGAACTGGTGTGGGGTTTATTTTTATGTTGGTTGTTGCATTTTTGGAATTTTTTGGGGGTGGGTTATTTATCCCTGACTTTGTTTACCCCCCCTACAGGTTGCTTCCCCCAACATTCTCCCCCTGCACTCTGCTACTCTGGGGGAAAGAGAAACATGGCAGGAGGCTACTCCGCCAATTAGTCTCCTCCCATGTTTGCCTCTTTCCCCAGTGTCCATCTCCTCTGAAGTGGGTTATTTAGAAATGGGGGTGCAAGGCCGGCCCATCAAGACAGCGTTGGATTTCTGCTTGCAGCACCAGTGACCTGGGTTTTGAAACTTGCCCGGGAACTGGAGGGTTGACCAGGCAGAGGAGGCTTGAGCATCCCAGGGACAGCTCATCTTCTCCAGGAAGGGAGGGGGTAGCGACTCTGTACTTGACTGGCCCCAGGTGGAAGTCTGGGGCATAGCAAGCACCTTGGCAGACATAGGAGGAGGACATCACGGACTTTGCCACTATACGCCTTGATGTTAGAACACTCGTGACGTCTGTAAGAAAGGAAGAAAAACACCTTCCAGCTTTGAGGAGTCGTAATGCCGTGTGTAACCCCTCACCCCTGCCTTTTTGCAAATGACAGGTGATATGCTGTTGAAGCTGACAGCAGTACCAGGTGGGGGACTGGGTTCGGGGAGGATGAGGTTACTCAGCACAAAGGCCTAAGTTTGTCTACTCTGCACAGGGGCACCCAAGTAAATCCGAACACAGGAAGCAATAACTGTAATGTCCAGAACCAGGAATGGGATTCTAAAGTGTGGCTTTTATTCACATCCAAACTGAACAAACAAAGCATAGACTGACCCCCACGGGGCTACATTCCTGGTAATGCAGATAAGAGAAACAGAACACTTCCTCAGCACTTCAGCCCTCAGGCTCTGGATCCACTAGGCACACAGCCCGGACTTGCATGCTGCTTTGGGTACACAGCCCGACTTGTACGCTATTTCGGTTTTCCGTGGCCCGGCTCCCCTGCCGGCCACTCGAACCCCGTCCATATGACATGGACACATTTTCCTGGTGGCTCCCTAAACCAACTTAGAGCCTTTGACTCCTTAAGGGAAATTTCCTTTCAATCCCATGTCTGGGTACTTCCTTCAGCACTGGCCAAATGCCTGAGGCAAAGTAAAAGGGCCACAGAGCAAATCCATAGAGGTGAACCTGGTTACTAAAGATGGGGGGGTTTCCCACCTCTAGCTTCCACAATCCATACCCGTCCATTTCTCTGGACATTAAACAACTCTTTCTGAAAAGTTTGGCAATGTAGATTAAAGGGTAAACACATAGCACATTTCCTCTACATGTCTTGACTTTCCCCTTGTACTAGACTCGAACATACTTAAACATCTCTTTCTGAAAAGCTTGGCAGTGTAGATTAAAGGGTAAATGCTTAGCACATTTCCTCTACATGTCTTGACTTTCCCCTTGTGCTGGACTTGAACATACTTTTACTTTGGCTTAGCCTATTCCTCTAGGCCTCCCACTGATTAATCAGTCCAATCCCCACTTCACAACAGTTCAGGTGAAACATAGGCCCCCTGTAAGAGCAGAACTCACCCTTTGGTTGCAGGTGCCCCACAGGCGATTCTTGACAGCTTCTAGTGCCACAACACAACTTAGAAAAATAAGGCAGCTTCTTTCCTAGCAGGAGGTTGCCCCTGGAATAACAGGCAAACCTTTTACCCCCATCCCTTCAGGGATGGGGCACAGAGACCAGAAACAGCGGTCTCCACCACTTCACTAACAGCTTACTGTGTTACTCTTTTGGTGGAAACACATACCTCTCCCTTAAAGTAGCTCTATCAGAGCTTTAGGCTCCAGGAGCCTGTGCACAGACTGCTGTGCTCCTCTCTTCAAGACTGCTCACACACAACTACTGCTCACTGTTCAAAAACTCCCAACATTCTAACCTAACTCCCAACTGCAGATTCCAATGTGGCTCATGCAGCTGCGATAGTTCTATGGTGATGTCATCCCTCAGTCTCAGCTGAGACTGAGAACAGAGTGAGACAGTGTGAAATCCATTTAACTTGAGTTTCACAAGCTGCCGCCCTGCCTACCACTAGGTCTTACTGGGATTCTAGTAACCCCGTGTAACGGGGGGGTTACACTTGCCCTGGGCCAGGAAAATGACTGTCCACAGTCATTATTTACCCACCTTAGGCCATCCCACCCTATGTGCCACCTGCGGAGGGTGGTGATCAGGCCCCCTCCTACCATGTGCTAGCACAGGCAGGCAACACTAAGGGCCTAGAGGCCTTTGGCTGACATATCAGCCTCTACTCTATCCACTAACTATGGGTGCCTAGTGGCTCTGGTAGAACTGTCCAGAGCATAGCCCTAATAGATCAGCACTGCAGTCCCTACGGCCATTCAGGACCACAGCCTGTCTATCCCCCCTAGCCCTCTAGGGAAAATCTATCTGCCTCTAACTCAAACCCCAAAACAAAAACAAACCGGGGACTTCCCCGACCTTGGGCACCATGCAGCCACACACCAGGAAACTAATACCATCTATTACATTACTCCCTCATACCCCCACAACCACACCTGTGGAAGGAAAGGGTTACTACAGTAACAACGACAACAACAGTACTTTAAATACTACACACTAAAGTACTAGTGAGGAACTCCAATGAGCCCCTCCTCCTCTTCTTGTCTTCTCTTCTATCTTCTTCAGGAACACCTGCAAGAAAAAAGGAAGACAACACACACTCCTAATCTGCATACACAGTCTATCTAAACCCCTACCATCAAAACACTGGAGAATCCCAAAAAGATTTTTTTTTTTTTTAGACTAGGTAGAAAAACAGTATATACACTAGAAAACAGTAGAAGAACAATGACGTTATTTACAATACACCTTTGGGGGATGGAGTGCCCTAAAAGTCCCATCTAGTGACTACAGTGCCCGAAGGCTAGTTCATTAAAAAGTCTCTCCTGGGCCGGAGCCCAGTGAAGTACAGTTCTAGCAGGCCAAAGTCCCGAAGGGGAGAGTCTTTGAGGACAGTTCACACATCTGGAGTCTGCTAGTGTAGGGTGTGTACTGCAGTGTCATAAAAATAGAAAACTTACCAGCCCCTTGTAGAATGAACAACGGCACCGACCTGCTCCTCGGCCGAAGACTCGCCCTGGCAGCATTCTTCCGATACAGCTGCGCGGACATCTTCCGGGAACGACAGGAGGGCACATCTGGAAACTGCTGGGTTGATGTCATCTCTGGAGATGTAACCTTGGAACAGGAACAAAAAAGGAAAACAGCTGGTCTGACGTCATCCGATTACCAGGCAGTGGATCAGGATACAACTGGGCTGGTGTCCTGTCTGGATCTGAAGTCATCTGGTGGGCCAGTCGATGGATTCTGGAAAGTCAGTACACTGTAGAACTGATGCATGTGGGGCACCTGAGTCCTGGATGTCCATACTGGCTGAACAACAGAGGCACTGTAATGGCTGGAGTGGCAGCACTGACTACCACTGTTCTGTTTTCCATCTGGTAGGCATGGGCACATTTGCAGGGAGGTCTTTGCATTGGGGCCAATAGCACAACGGGTCAGGAGCTTGAATTATTACCAAGTCTGGGCGCACATAATTCACACTGTGAAAGGTTTCACGTCCCTCTCCATCCACTATTCGAACAGTGTCCATAAACAGTGTCCTGCCTCTTTTCCACTGGCTGTATTTTTCATGAAACATTCTGTTCCTGACCTGCTTGTTTGCACCAGGATGCACACATTTCATTGCTTCGGCCCAGATCCAGGATTTCCTGCTGTTCTCAATCTCCTCCCAGACTCTCCGAGAAAAGGTAGGAAAGGACATCCCATAGATTTCATTCGCCTTCCTACGAACCGGTCTCTCCTCTTTACTAGCTTTGGTCAACCTGAGACCGCTGGCCTGGCATGGGGGTGGCCAGTCCTGGTTCTGCCAGCTACGCATTCTCAACGAGACAAAAAACGGATCCCTGACTACTACTTCTTGCACAGCAAAGGCAGTGGCATCACCACTCTCTTCCATGCAGTCCTCTGAGGCAAGAGCTTGAGGCTGTGTACCCGTTCCTTTTTCACAAGGTCACATAGGTTCCCCCTCTTCTTCTTCCTCACTGAGAATCTGTGCCCAGGAGTGAGCAGTTGTCCTCACTCCTGAGACTATCCACTCTTCACTGGGCGCGGAGGTCAATACCTCCCATTCAAAGGCCTCCCTCATCTCATCTTCTACTAAGAGACTTGGGCTACGCCCTCCCCACCAGGGGTCTACTGATGCTCTGTCTGAATTGTCTCTCTCTGATCCAGCATCCAAAACATCAGCATATTGTTCTGTCTGCAAATCTGCACCCTCTAGCTTTGTGCCACACTCCCCCTAGGGGCCTTCTTCAACAGGCTCCGCCTGGTGCTGTGTGCTGCCAACCACAAATTCTTGAACTTTTGTCCATGTGGGAGCCAAATGAATCTTGGGTGCTTTATACAAGCCGTATTTCTCTAAGCACCCTGAACAGTGAGGTACCATGAAGACATCCCTTCTAGCATTTAAGCATATTAAGCACACTTGCACTGGGTATCCAGGAATCGCCACATGAGAAGGCAGTTGTCCTCCATAGTAACACCTCTCAATGCCCCCTAACTTATTTACTTCTGCTGCTACCGCAGCCCGGGCATAATCCGGGTAGTGGGCTGGTCCTGAGGCCATGACTGCAGAGAAAAATAAACAAACGCTCACTGTTGCTGAAAGTCCCACATCACTGAACACTTTCTTTCACTTTGAAAATGGCTCCTCTGCTGCTGTGTTTACATTACTACCCCACCCTGTAATGGCGGCGGCAGCACTCCTGCTCATCAGCATTCAGAAATTGGGTCAAGCCACTGCGCATCCGATTTACACATACTACTGATAACTTTGCTCAAAAACTGCACAAACTTGCACTGTTCTTTTCCTAGCACATTTATATGATTTGCCATGGACTTTTCACTTGCTGAAAACATTTCTTTAGCTCACAGTCCCTTAAAGCCTCAGGATTTCAAGCACAGGATTGCCTGTAACTAGTGCTGCACATTTTGCTACAACTCACAGTCTCTCTACTGGCTTTGAAACTTTATTCTGACACTGAACCCATAACTATGCTCACAGTCAATGGCTTAACAGACTTGCTTTTGCTGGTAAACTTGACACAGTCTTTATTTGCAAAGTGACTACACTGCTGCACACAGATTCAGCTGGCTTTTGGCAAAAATCACTGTTTGAGCAATTATTACTGTTGGTACTCACTGTTATCACTAGCTGTTTGCTGCGATGGAAAATGGCCTGCAGCCAGTCTTGGAGGCTTCAGAAAGGAAACGGGTGGGCAGTCCTGCCGATCGTCTCTCCGATCACCTCACTCACAATCCAGTCGATTGAAATGCGGGTTGAGCCCGATTTTAAACAGAAAAGTCTATTTTTCTAAACTTTTACAGTGCTTTTTTAATCACCGCGACGCTCCTCCACTAAACCAGTACACGCACTCCACTCCCTCTCCCTCTCGAATGCTGGGCAGTCACTGTAGAGCTGGCTTGGGGGCAGGACTGATTGCAGCCTCACCAATCACACGACGCCATGCAAATGAGCCTCTTTCCCTCGCGAGTGCTCTTCTCCTCACAGCGATCGTCGAGCAGGCAAAGTTAAACTGCAGAAACCACTATTTTTTTTCCCCGAACTGACTCCACGGCGGAAGCCCATTTCAACCATTTAACATGGCCATTAACACAGCAAGTCTCTCAGTTTACTAAAAAGCATTTCCAACGTCCAGGGCACAATTTTCCTGTTGCTACCCCTAGTCTTCCACACTTTTCTTCATAACAACAGTTCTTTAGAAAGCATTTCCAACGTCCAGGGCACAATTTTTCTGTTGCTACCCCTAGTCTTCCACACTTTTCTTTATCACACACAGTTTTTTTTAAAAGCTGGCAAAAATGCTGTAAACATTTGATGCAGGACATGGGCATACTCTTTCAGCTTTACTGCTCCTTGGTAAACAGTTGGCATTTTAACAGCAGCATATGAACCACAGCACACAGCGACACACTATTTAAACTTGCTTCAGCTTTTTGGGCTACCCACTGCCAGATAACCAAAATGCTAGCCCCTTGCCCGAGCATTGTTCCTCCCTAAATTAGAAATCCAAAGCAGTGCCTCCATTTTGTAACCCCTCACCCCTGCCTTTTTGCAAACAACAGGTGATATGCTGTTGAAGCTGACACCAGTACCAGGTGGGGACTGGGTTCGGGGAGGACTAGGTTACTCGGCACAAGGGCCTAGGTTTGGCTACTCTGCACAGGGGCACCCAAGTAAATCCGAACACAGGAAGCAATAACTGTAATGTCCAATACCAGGAATGGGATTCTAAAGTGTGGCTTTTATTCACATCCAAACTGAACAAATAAAGCATAGACTGACCTCCACGGGGCTACATTCCTGGTAATGCAGATAAGAGAAACAGGACACTTCAGCCCTCAGGCTCTGGACCCACCAGGCAAACAGCCCGGACTTGCATGCTGCTTTGCGTACACAGCATGACATGTACACTATTTGGGTTTTCCCTGGCCCAGCTCCCCTGCCGGCCACTCGAACCCTGTCCATATGACATGGACACATTTTCCTGGTGGCTCCCCAAACCACCTTACAGCCTTCGACTCCTTAAGGGAAATTTCCTTTCAATCCCACGTCTGGGTACTTTCCTCAGCACTGGCCAAGTGCCTGAGGCAAAGTAAAAGGGCCACAGAGCAAATCGGTAGAGGTGAACCTGGTTACTAATGATGGGGGGTATCCCACCTCTAGCTTCCACAATCCATACCCGGCCATTTCTCTGGACATTAAACAACTCTGTCTGAAAAGCTTGGCAATGTAGATTAAAGGGTAAATGCATAGCACATTTCCTCTACATGTCTTGACTTTCCCCTTGTACTAGACTCGAACATACTTAAACATCTCTTTTTGAAAAGCTTGGCAGTGTAGATTAAAGGGTAGTAAATGCTTAGCACATTTCCTCTACAAGTCTTGACTTTCCCCTTGTGCTGGACTTGAATGTACTTTTACTTTGGCTTAGCCTATTCCTCTAGGCCTCCCACTGATTAAGCAGTCCAATCCCCACTTCACAACAGTTCAGGTGAATCATAGGCCCCATGTAAGAGCAAAACTCACCCTTTGGTTGCAGGTGCCCCACAGGCGATTCTTGACAGCTTCTGGTACCACAACACAACTTAGAAAATGAGTCAGCTTCTTCCCTAGCCAGAGCCAGGAGGTTGCCCCTGGAATAACAGGCAAACCTTTTATCCCCATCCACTCAGGGATGGGGCACAGAGACCAGAAACAGCGGTCTCCACCACTTCATGAACAGCTTACTGTGTTCCTTTTTTGGTGGAAACACACACCTCTCCCTTAAAGTAGCTCTATATCAGAGCTTTAGACTCCAGGAGCCTGTGCACAGACTGCTGTACTCCTCTCTTTAAGACTGCTCACACACAACTGCTGCTCACTGTTCAAAAATTCCCAACATTCTAACCTAACTCCCAACTGCAGATTCCAATGTGGCTCATGCAGCTGCGATAGTTCTATGGTGATGTCATCCCTCAGTCTCAGCTGAGACTGAGAACAGAGTGAGACAGTGTGAAATCCATTTAACTGGAGTTTCACAAGCTGCCTTCCCTGCCTACCACTAGGTCTTACTGGGATTCTAGTAACCCCGGGTATCAGGGGAGTTACACGTGTATGGCCCCGATGTGCTCCCACCTGCCTTCCTGACTGCCCTGAGCCTGACAAGATGTTGAATTGTTCGGGGTGTAGGGGCCCCACCTCATCCCTGCCCTGGGGGAAACCATGGCAGGATGGGGGAATAGGTTGGTGCAGGTAAGGCGGGTAGCAGGGGCAGGGGTGGACTCCATTGGTGCTCCTGAGGAAAATTGAACTAGTAGGGATGGGGAAAGATGCACAGACATTACAAAAAAAAAAAAAAAGTAAGTCGAGGCTCCCCCCATAAATAGTACATTTTGGTATCTCCCTGTAAGTTTTCTGTTGTGGCATTGCTTTTTTGGACCAGTGGCTGTAGTGCTGATCTCTGATTTTGTATTCATCGATTTGTGCTTACTCTTTGGCGAATCGAGATTAAATCTTAGCTCTTGTCACATGGCACCATTTTACTTTGTTGGTTTTATATTTTTTCTTGCATTTCTGCTCACAGTCCATCACCAACACAGGAGCGGAAGTGAGTCTGAGGACAAGCCACTGTTATGAACTTTCCTTACAGGGGATAGCTGTGCCAGGAAGCTGACACAGCATTTTCTTTTTTTTAAAGCTAGAATCTTTCCGCTGCACAGAACTGGGAATGTGGTCAGCACATCATACCTACATCCTATTGTTCTTTTCCTCATGTCAGAGACAAGTAGTCTCAGTTTGCAATGATCCATGGAGGTTGCAGGGCTAACTATTCTCTGCTGTGAATATTTTTGTTTGGTGTTTAAGTGGCTGGCGCTAACCAGCTGCTGCAGTTTCCACGGAGGTTGTAGAAAGGAGGCACGGACAGCAGCTACTAGATACACTGTGTCTTTTTCCACAGCAGCAGTAGCTGATTGTTTCCTGCAGGTCATCACTGAGGGACTTATGGACCACGGTGGGCTCATGGAGAGTGTAGGACACGGGTCTGACACATCCCCAAACAGTCCAACAAGAACTCCTACTCTGTTTTGCAGGAGTGGGAAAGCCCCACAAGGGTACTCAAGGTTGAGACCAAGGAGGATGAGTGGGTCCTCCATATCGGAGCCCAAGGAGTATGGTGTAGAAGACTCCAATAGAAGAGGAAGCTACTCCTGGTGGAGGACTCAGTTGTCCAGGGAGTGGAATTGGGGCAAGTAACAGGGGGAGAGGGAGGTCAAGTACAGTACGAAGGAATGGAAAGTCAATCCAGAGGATTGCAAGGGTGGTAGTAAGGGGGAGGGACAAATGACCTGTCTGGGGAGAAGGTAGAGGTAGACAGAATACAGGAGGAGTTTAAGATACTGGGGAGGGTCCTAAAGTGGGTAGCAAACTTTGTCTGACAGTTCTGCCAGTCCATGGCATGGGGGAGATTAGGTCACTCTGCATCAGAAGTTCACCTTGTAATTGAAGGAATGGTGTGGAGAGGAGGGAGTTGGCTTCATTGGGGAGTGGGGCCCCACTTAGGGGGATGTGGACCTGTATAATGGTGATGGCCTACATCCATCCAAGGAGTGGACCATAGTTCTCAGTGAAAAGTTTAAATGCTTCATCAGCAAGTATTTAAACTAGCTGGGGGGGGTTGAAGAAAGATAAGAATATTCCACCCCTCAGAAACACAAGAATTACAGAGGAACATGAGAAGATGGAAGACATTCAGAGGGGTCAAGTCATCATAAGGACAAAGTAGGTCTGATCAGGAAAGAGAGGAGCATATGGGAACACAGCATGGGAACGGCAACACATCCTGGAAAGCCATGTGTACAAATGCCTGTAGTCTGAGTAACAAGTTAGGTGACCTCAAGGCTACCACGGCAGAATCTGGCTTGGACACAATGGCCATTTTATTTATTCATTTATTTATTTATTTCGGTTTGGGATTAATATCTTTGACTCAGTGACTCATTTTCAAAGGTTCCACGTCAGTGTTGAACAAACATTACAAAAATACAAGGTTTACAGAGAAAAAAAAAAGAGAAAAGCATTGAAGCATATACAAAGGCAATAACAGTAAAATCTGAATTTATACTCATCAAATGGGTAAAATATCAACAGACTGATTAGATAAGAGGGGGTTGGTGGGGTCAGCCGGAGGTGGCATCATCTGAACACAGACCTGGTGTAATGAAAACCAGAACTGATAGGTGACTATGCCGGGGTACAATCCCAGGTTGCACCAAGAGACAAGCAACTTGTTGCACAGTGTGCCTTCCTGGTGAAACATTTCGATAAATAAAACAATCTATTCAGGAGGGACAGGGTAGGCAGGAAGGGGGTAGTAGTGGCTCTTTATGGGAAGGAAAGAATATAGGCCACTGAAATTCAAGGGGAACAGGGCGGTGGGAGGATGCCGTGGGTTACTCTTGAAGGGAGCAAAGTGACATCCATCTAGACATGAGTAATATACAGACTGCTAGCTCAGGAGGAGGAGGTGGACAATGAGATGATGCTAGTAATCTAAATGATAGCAAAGAATGGAGAGGTGTTGCTGGTCTGTGATTTGAATCTTCCAGATATATACTGGAATCTTCTTGTGTCGGCAACTGCTAGGAGCAAAAACATCTTAGTCTCAATACAGCGGGCATTCCTTATGCTGATCATAGAACCCACACAGGAGAGGGCACTATTGGACCTGGTGTTCACAAATGGGGATAGTGTGACAGAGGTCAAAGTGGGGGAACACCTTGGAAGCAGTGACCATCGAACTATGATTTAAAATAGCTGAGAGGGGTAGAAACCAGCCACACAAGGACAACATTCCTAGATTTCTGGAGGGTGAATTTTACAAGGATGGGGAAATGCCTAGGTTTGCATTCATGAAACACCTAGCTTCACTTGGGCTTTTTTCTTCTAGGGTTTGCTTGAAAGGACAGAACAAGGAGCAACATTTAGGCTTCTTTTGGCTAAGCAGGGTTACTGTTGTGTTTTGTTTTGTACTATATTTATTTATTTATTTATCTATGACATCTTGATACCCAGATGAGCCCACTGAAACCAGCGGTCCCTTGTTCAGGGGTGACCCAGAATTAATAACATACAGTTCCAACAGGAAGTTCGTAACATTACAGAACTACATAGTACAGAAAGAATATATCAAAGACATCATACAGAGAAACACGCTTAAAGCACAGGAAAATTAGTTACATTCGGCAGATACACATAAGCAGCAGCAGGATATGTGAGATTCATATGCTAACAGACCAGTCTTAGTTAAGCCCATAATATATCATACCAATCTCCATCAGGGCTAAGCATTTAATGGTAGCAGCTGCAAAGACAATGTTTCATGGAATAGACCTTTAGATCAGCCTTAAACCCTTCTAGTGAAGTGATTTTGGTTACATTTTCTAGAAGGGAGTTCCAGTGGAGGGGGCAGAGTAAGCAAAAGACCTTTTTCCTAGGTTAGTCCTTACCCTAGGGATCTCCAGCAGGCTGATGTCTGATGAGTGGAGGCACACCTCCTGGGTTTTGGGGCCAGTAGACCATGTAGATGGGGAAGGGAATAGATTTTGGTGAGTTTGGAAGTGAGGCATAGGAGAGGTTGAGTGAGCCTGTATTCCAGCTTAGGCCAGTTTAGATCAGAGAGTACCTCACAGTGATGCCTCCTGGGAGATGAGCTTGATGGAAATCAACTGATTTTGTTGTATAGGACATTCAGTTTGAGTGCTTGAGTCTCCCTGAGGAATTGTAGTATGGGGGCTCCATACACCAGGGAAGGGAGGGGGGTACTATTGGCAATGTTTCTCTTCGAGTCAGCAGTCGGTGAGTTTCCCAGTCTATAAAGTAGGCCCAATTTTTTATGTACAGTCTTGGTGATGTGATCGAGGTGCGGCTTAAAAGTCAGGTCTTGGTCCAGGTATACACTGAGGTACTGTACCTTGTCCACTACATCGATCTGAGTCCCCATTGTCGTAAAAAGCGGCAATAGTTTTTTTCTGTCTGCTCCCAACCGCCTTGCACCAAATAAGACTGCTTCATTTTTTTTTGCTGTTTAGGACCAGCATGTTGTCAGCAAACCAAGTTTCAAGTGCATTCAGGCTAGGAGCAAGTTTTATCTTAATTGAGCAGGGATTCGCATCACTGCAGTAGATTACAGTGTCATCTGCATAGGACAGCACTTTCAGATCACCACAGTGGTCGCTAATGTCATTGACAAACAGTGAGTAAAATAGGGGACCAAGGATGGAGCCCTGGGGACTCCATCCGTAACCCCAAGGCAGCTGGAGAGTGCCCCTTTCCATTTAGCTTTCTGTGATCTACCAACTAGGTAGCTGAAAAACCAGGACACGGAGTGTTTATCCAGACCTGACAGCTCCAGCTTGCCAAGGAGTAATCTGTGGTTGACCAAGTCAAAAGCCTTGGTTAGATCTATGAAAATGGCACCTGTCGATATCCCTTTGTCCATTTCACCCACTGTATCGCTTTTGAGTCTGATAAGTGCCGTGTCTGTCCCATAACACTTTCTGAAACCATGTTGTTGGTCAGAAATAAGATGATGTAGTTCGAGGTAGCCCTGCAGCAGGTTGAAGATCAGTCTCTCCTCAATCTTAGCTAAGGGACAGAGGATTATTATGGGCCTTTAGTTCTCGATGTTGGCTTTTGCTCCACTTTTGTGTATGGAGACCACCACAGCCACCTTCCATTTGTGAGGGACAACCCCCTCCATGAGGGACCTGTTGATAAGCAACAATCTTACTTTGAGTGGGAGCTCTTGCAGCAAGCTATAACCATTAGAACCAATGCCGCAGGCCTTAGGACCAACCGGAAAAATCTTAGCTAGCAGTACCCAGCAGGGACTGTCCCCAGATGTCGGCTCCACCCCGATGTTGGTCATGGTACAAGGGGGGCAGACCACGGCTCCACCCCAGTTCTTTTCCCACCACGACCCACTCACGTTGGGAAAGTTTTGGCGCTTGCTTCTAGCAGTTCCAGCAAAAATAGAAGTTTTTCTTCGGATTCTACCTTTTTTTCATCCGTCTCTCATTTTAAGTTCACACCCAGCATATGTCTTCTCCATTGTCGGTCTTCTCCTCTGGGCCAAAGAGCAACAGGTGTGATTGTGGCCGTCAGATCCCCTCGAAGGATGGCCACGCGAAGTGCGTCTTCTGCCTGGGCCCGGACCATGACAATGCTGCATACGAGATTTGTAGAGGCTTCACCAGTAGGATGCACATTAGACGCCTGAAGGCCCTTAAAGCCCACATCTTAGAACAGCAGATGGATGTCCTGCACACCTCGCGGGATAAGGATAACCACCGGGACAAGGCCCGTAAGAGGTCTTGGAACAAGGACCGTAGCTGGTCCCATCACTGGTCCAGCTCCCACTCTCCCCCCAAGAAAACCTCTTCTTCCTCTGGTTTGGGGGATCACCAGAAGTGTCCTCGCAAGGAGGACCCCAAGTAGCCGAGCCTTCCCACCAAAACCTGGCACCGTTCAAGGCGGGATCTTCAGGTGAGAAACCCAAACCCAAGGTGGCACCGCTGCAGGTGACTGCAAAGGCCTCTTCAGCACAAGCCTCAGCCCTGCTGAAGAAGGCCCCAGCTTTGAGTAAGCCACCGGCTTCCAAGGATACCCCGGCGCCACCTCCTTTTATACCAACGCTGGCCAAGGTACTGACGCCAGTAGAGGTTCTTACATTGGAAGACACTCCTGCGGATGGGGCACCTGCGAAAGTTCCACTGCTGACCCCCAGGTCTTCCGACCCGCAGGGCTCCTTTGGGGACTGCCCCATCTATGCCTTGCTAGAGCCTCTGGCTTTACTGCTTCCCTTGTTAGGGATGGCAGAGGCTACATTCAAAAAGGAGGAGCTGCAGGAGCTGTTCTCCTTCTGGTTGAGCCAGATGAAAAAGAATGACACTTCACCGAGGCCGGACCCGACACTGGTTCCCGATCAGCCAGACAACTGTGAGCCCGAGGGCCTCCCCACTCCTTCACCGAAGAAAACCCCCGAGCGACCGCTTCTTCATCCTCCTTCAAAGGCTCGTTCCCGGTCCTGATCTGAGGACTGCCATCTGCACCCTTCTAAAGTGGACAGCCGTGGACTGTCCCAGTCTCTGCCCAGGAGCAGATCCTGCTGCTGCCACAGATCTTCCCGAATAGGTGGGCTCGCTCCCGTTCCGGACGCCAGTTCCCAGACAGGCATTGGTCTTCACCCCATCATCGGTCCTGTAGCCGACGTCGGTCGGATAGCCACTGACGTTCGAGCAGAGGGGGTCCTAGATGCAGCTCAGACTCTTTACGGCCTAGTAGCATGTTGTCCTCTTTATCCTCATCCCTTTCAGAGCTAGGGGGTTCCCCTGGGGAGAAGGACCAACCCCGCTCACCTCCTGACAATCCAACTTTTATGGATGTCATGAGGCATATCCAGTCCTCTAATGAATTAGAGATGGAGGACCTGGATCTGGAACGTCGACGACTGCCCCGTTACCTGAGGCAAAAGGAGCCCAAGCCTCTGGTGGTGTCTCCTTTGGTGGACACCTTCCAAGACCTAACTAGGATAACTTGGAAGCATCCAGCATCAGTCCAGGCCATTCCCAAAAGATGGACAGGCTGTACAGGGCCCTGAGGGATGAGCCTTTCCCGGCAGAACACTCTCAGGTGGACTCCACGGTCATCACGGCTGCCCATGACAAGTCGAAGCAGCCCAAACACCACGACTCCCAGCCTTCTGACCCAGAATCCCGATATTTGGACCAGGTGTGCAAGACACTATATTCTGCCTCCACCTGCTCCATCAGATCCTTGAACTTCCTCATGCATATGGTCCAGTACTAGAATGCACTGTGGGAAAGGGGACAGGAGCTAGCCAATGCCTTGCCAGACTCCACACAGAAAACAGAGCTTCTGGATATATTGAAATCGGGTTTGGACATAGGAACGCATGTCCTTCGTGCCTCGTACGATACTGCAGATATGGTGGCCAGAATGACAGCTTCAGGTGTCGTGTCTCCCGTGCCATGCCTGGTTGAGAGTCTCAGGTTTTCACCAGGATCTGCAGTCCGGAATCCGGGACCTCTCATTCCAGGGTTCCGTCCTTTTTGGGCAGGAGATGGAAGCTCTTATCTCCCATCTTCAGGAGTTGGGCAAATCGATCTGGTCCATCTGACAAATGTACAGAGGGGACCAGAAGCACACTAGATGCAGGCCCTTTCATAAGCCCTCAGGCCAGCAAGCTTGTGGCAGTCAACAGGGTCAGAGAGGTGGCTTCAACAGGAAAGAAACATAAACATAGAAACATAGAATTTGACGGCAGATAAGGACCACTTAGCCCACCCAGTCTGCCCATTTCCCTACCTAATGGATAAGCTGCAGATCCTAGTTAAACCACAGCCTACTTCATCCTACCCCCACCCCATATAATTGCCTTATGACTGTCCCATGCATTCTTGAATTCCACCACTGTTTGACTCCACAACCTACTCAGGAAGGCTGTTCCATGTATCTACAACCCTTTCCATGAAAAAATACTTCCTCACATTACCTCTGAGCCGTCCCCCCTCTATCTTCAGATTGTGCCCCTTGTTCTTGCACACCTCTTTTTCTGAAAGATGCTACCCTCTTGGACTTTGTTGATTCCCTTGAGATACTTGAAAGTTTCTATCATGTCCCCCCCCTCCCTTCTTTCCTCTAGGGTATACATATTAAGCTCCTTAAGTCTCTCTTCATATGTCTTCTGGTGCAGACCCTGCACCATTTTAGTTGCCCTCCTCTGGACTGCCTCCATCCTGTCAATGTCTTTGTGGAGATTAGGTCTCCAGAACTGCACATAGTACTCCAGATGGGGTCTCACCAGCTGTCTGTACAGAGGGATAACAACTTCCTGTTTTCTACTGGTGATGCCTCTCCCTATGCATCCCAGTATCCCCCAAGCCCTCCTTACTGCCCTCTCACATTGCTTGCCCACCTTTAGGTCATCTGATATGACTACCCCCAGGTCCTTTCCATTTTTGTTGTTGTTAGTATTTCACCCCCCATTGTGTACACTTCACCTGGGTTTTTGTTTCCCAGGTGCATTACTTTGCACTTCTTAGCATTGAATCTAAGCTGCCATACATTTGACCATTCTTCCAACCTTGCCAAGTCCCTTCTCATCCTTTCCACCCCACCTTGTGTATCAACCCTGTTGCAGATATTTGTGTCATCTGCAAAGAGACATACATTTCCTTCCAGTCCCTCTGCAATATCACATAAAGACAATGAAGAGGACTGGTCCTAGTACTGAATCCTGCAGTATCCCACTAGAAACCCCCTTTCTTCAGAGTGGACTTCATTTACTATTACCCTCTGTGTCCTGTTCTCCAGCCAATTCTTTACCCAGGCTACCATCTTGGGACCCAGTCCAAGGCTGGCTAACCTGCATATTAATCTTTTGTGTGGGACTGTGTCAAATACCTTGTTAAAGTTTAGGTAGGCCATGTCCACAGCCCTTCCCTGATCTACTACTTTGGTCATCCAGTCAAAGAAATCTATTAGATTCATCTGACATGAGCTTCCCGCTGTGAATCCATGCTGCCTTGGGTCCTGTACCTCCCTGGCCTCTAGGTACTCAACAGTACTTTTCTTCAGAAGTGATTCCATCATTTTCCCTATCACTGAGGTTAAACTAACAGGTCTGTAGTTTTCTGTTTCTGCCCTGCTCCCACTTTTGTGAAGTGGAATAACATCTACCCTCCTCCGCTCTTCAGGTACCACTCCATCCTCCCATGATTTGTTAAAGAGGGTAGTCAGTGGTGTCACTAGTTCTACCCTTGGTTCTTTTAGAATTATGGGATGAATCCCATCTGGCCCCATTGCTTTGTCCACCTTCAGTTTTAAGAGTTCTTTTAGAACTCTTTCTTCTGTGAATGGGTTGGTATCAACCCCCATATCCAGAGTGCTTCTATTCTTTGGTTTAGGTACCTCCTCCTCTTCATTTGTGAATACTGAGCAAAAATATTTGTTTAGTATCTCTGCCTTTTCATAGTCACCCTCAGACCACCCCTTCCCCTTTATTAAGCCTCACTATTCCTCCCTTGGTCTTCCTTCTCTCTCTGATGTGCTTGTAAAAGGTTTTATCCCCCTTCTTAGCTAGGTTGGCTATCTTTTCCTCAGTTTGGGCCTTTGCTGGTCTGACTGCCTTCCCTGCTTCCTTTTGCTTTAACTGATGCAGTTCTCTGTCCTGCTCCTTCTGTGATTCCTTGTACTTCCTGAATGCTTTCTTTTTCTCTTGAAGCTTCTCAGCCACCTCCTTTGAGAACCATAGTGGTTTCCTACATCGTTTTGTTTTGTTTATTTGCTTCACACAAAGACTTGTTGTCTCTGTGATGGCAGTTTTGATTATTCCCCATTGTTCTTCCACCCTTCCTACCTGCCCATTTGCTAGTGCATTCCTTAGGCACTCACCCATTTTGGGAAAGTCACCCCTCCCAACGTCCAGTACCTTTGCCTTTGTATGACTTGACTCTACTGCTGTGTTTATTGTGAACCATACTGTTCGATGGTTGCTAGTTCCCAGATGGCTACCCACTTCTAAATCTGTGATCCTCTTTCCATCTCCATTTGACAGTACCAGCTCTAAGATTGCTCCCTTGTGAGTGGGTTCTAATACTAGTTGTCTAAGTCATGGCCCCTGTAGGGCATCTAGAATGACCCCACTCTTGGAAGTGGCTGCTGCAAATGCACTCCTGTTAACATCTGGCATATTCAGATCCCCCATCAACAGTATCTCCCCTTTTTCTGCCATTCTAAGGATACCTTCTACCATTTCCTAGTCCATGTCCTCCCCCTGAGATGGGGGCTACATACAACCCCTGTGCGGATTGTGGTGCCATTGTCTGTCTCCAAATTGACCCACAGTGCTTCCTTTCCTCCCCGTTTACCCTTTTGTTCTATTGCTTTTATTCCTTCCTTTATGTAAAGAGCTACTCCTCCTCCTCCTCTTTTTTACCCTCCCTGTCCCTCCTGTAGATAGTGTATCCTGATATGTTTACATCCCAGTCATGGCTCTGTGTGTACCATGTTTCTGTGACTGCCACAATATCCAGATGTTCCTCTTCCACCAAGGTCACTAGTTCAGGAAGCTTGTTACCCAGACTACAGGCATTGGTACTCATTACTCTCCATTGTTTGATGGCTTTACCTCCTGTAGCACCATCCCTGTCCTCATGGACTTTGCTTTCTCCATTTACCCCAGTCCTGCTCCCTACTGACCTTTTTACCTTGGTCTTTACCTCATTTAGTACCCTGTTGTGTAGGGGGAGGCTGGGAATTCCTTGCTGCTTATCAGTGCCTTCCCCCTTGGCTAGTTTAAAAGCTTGTCAATGAAGCATTTAAACCAATTGGCCAGAAGACTTGTTCCCTTCCTGGACAGATGCAGTCCATCCTGCCAGTATAGGCTGGTATCCCGCCAGGTGGAAACCCAGTCCCCAATGAAGCCAAACCTCTGTGCTCCATACCATTTTTTCAATCATTCATTGAATCACATGCTGCGGAGTACCCTCGCCTCACCCATGCCATAGACAGGCAGCACCTCTGAGAAGGATACTGTGTGTGTGCTGCTTGCCTTAGGCCCCTCCCCAACTCCACAAACTCCTCCTGCACTGCTCTAATCTCATGTTGAGCCAAGTCATTCATCCCTAGGTGGACAATGATGTCCAGCTCCATCTCCCATGCAGCTGTTCTCATGATCCTGAGAATGCGCTTCCTGTCCCTCCAAGCCATGGCACCAGATAGGCACCTTACTTCAGTTGTTCCTGCTCCCCCCAGTTCTATCCCCCCTAATAATTGAGTCCCCCACCAGGAGGTGCTTCCTTCCCCGTGGTGTCCTCTGCCTCCTTCCTCTGGGCCTCCCTTGCGACAGTTGTCTGCAGCCTCCTTAGTCTCCTCTGTGGGTGCATCCATAGGGGGACTATGCTTCACCAGAATGGTGTATGGATTGTGGAGTGGTACAACTGACTCGGTGTGCCTCTGTTCCACCACTTTCACCCTCCTGAGCCCACTGTGGTCCAACTGCTGCACTTTCTTGGCAATCTCTGAGGCAGTGGTGGTAGCCCTGGTGCGCCTTGGGTGGGAGAGGTTCCCCTACTCCTGTCCAGTGTGGCCTGAAAATGGGTAATCTTCTCCCTCAGAGCAGAGAGTTGCCTGCAAATAGGGCAGCATCTCAGCCTCCAGAAAGACTCCCGGGAGACTGCTGCCCCACAGCCAGTGGATTGCGCTACTCCCTACATGTCTGTCTACCTTCCTGTGTATCTTGTGTAAGTTTGTTTTGTATGTTTTTTTTTCTGTTATTGTATTGTTCTATATATACACACAGACACACACACACACATATATATATAGTTAGATAATGTGTGCGTTTATATTGTCAATGCAGTGTGCTGGAAATGATATAACAGTGGTATGCACCTTGCCCTCCTGAGGAAATGTTGTCAGAACCCCTGGTATAAAGGATATGGTACCAGGGTGGGTGGGGGTGAGGGAAGAGGGATATGGGCCCAAACTGTGCCCTCTTGAAACAATCCGCTAAAAGCCCTGACCCACCACTAGGATGAGTGTTGACCGTCCTGTCAGCAAGACAACCTGCACAACAATTTAACAGAGAAAATACCTTGCTAAACAAACCTAGAAGAATCAAGCAGCTGAGTCCAACACAGGTAAACCTTCCCAGCCCCAAAACAGCCTGTTGATTTGTGCTCTGAAAGCAATCTGTCCCAAAAAAAGCTGTGCACAATGAAAGAAACAGTAAACAGTATTTCAATCCCTGTGTGTTTAAACTACCAATCTCCAAAGCAGTATTGCAAGCCCCTTCACTGAAAAGAACAATAACAATTGTAAAATATAAAATAAGGTACTCCTCCCTCTGCTGTGAGCAAGACTGTCTTTCCTGCTGATTTTCTAAGTTAAGTATTTCACCTTTCCAACTTTCAGTTAGAGGTAGCTTCCACCTGAAGAAAGCCGGAAGCAAGCACCCTGGAGGTGCTCCTTTTCGAGGCCCAAAGACCTCCCAAGCCTCTCTGCCCACTCCTGGCTATGCCCAATGACTCCCTACTGACTCCTCTCCTGTTGCTAGCTTTGTTTGTAGAGCAGAAAGCAGCTAACTAAAAGAAGCTACAATTTTCTTACTAATTTAACACTTGTGTAACAAGCTCCCAAACTAGTGGCCTTGATGGAAGAGGGTTGCCTAGATATCGTGGCAATCACAGAAACATGGTATACAGAGAACCATGACTGGGATGTCAACATACCAGGATACACAATCTACAGGAGGGACAGGGAGGGTAAAAGAGGAAGAGGAGTAGCTCTCTATGTAAAGGAAGGGATCAAAGCAACAGAACTAGAGAGTAAACATGGAGCAGATAAGGCACTCTGGGTACCCTGGAGACAGGAAATGGCACCACAGTCTGCATGGGGGTTGTATACAGACCCCCATCTCAGGAGGAGGTAATGGACTAGGAAATGATAGGAGGCATCCTTAGAATGGCAGAAAAAAGGGAGATATTGTTGATGGGGGACCTGAATATGCCAGATGTTAACTGGAGCACCTTTGCTGCAGGCACATTCAAGAGCAGGGTCATTCTTGATGCCCTACAAGGGGCATGCCTCAGACAGCTAGTATTGGAACCCACTCAGGAGGGAGCAACCTTAGATCTGGTACTCTCAAATGGGGACCAAGAAAGAATCTCATATTTAGAAGTGGGTAGCCATCTGGGAACAAGCGACTACCAAACATTGTGGTTCACGATAAACACAGCCATGCAGTCAAGCCATACAAAAGCAAGAGTGTTGGACTTTAGGAGGGCTGACTTTGGGAAAATGAGAGAGTGCCTCAGAAAAACACTAGCAAACAGGCAAGAAGGAGGGGTGGAGGAACAATGGGGAGTAATCAAAACAGCAAGCACAGAGGCAACAAGCCTTTGTGTAAAGCAAATCAACAAAACACAACGAAGGGAAAAACGCTATGGTTCTCAAAAGAGGTGGTAGGGAAGGTTAAGGAGAAAAGGATAGCATTCTGGAAGTATAAGGAAACACAAAAGGAGCAGGACAGAGAACTTTATCAGTTAAAGCAGAAAGAGGATGGGAAGGCAGAAAATAGCAAAAGCCCAAACCAAGGAAAGGATAGCCAACTCTGTTAAGAAGGGGGATAAGACATTTTATAGGTACATTAGGGAGTGAAGAAAGACCAAAGGAGGGATACTGAAGCTTAATAAAGGGGAGGGAATGTGGGTAGAGGGTGACGGTGAAAAAGCAGGTATACTGAACGAATATTTCTGCTCAGTATTCACAAAGGAAGAGGAGGAGGAGGTACCGAAACCAAACAAGAGAAACACTCTGAAGACAGGGGTCGATACCAGTCCATTTACAGAAGAAAGGGTTCTGAAAGAACTAATAAAATTGAAGGTGGACAAAGCTATGGGGCCTGATGGGATTCATCCCAGAATTCTAAAAGAACTAAGGGTAAAACTAGTGACACCACTGACTACCCTCTTTAGCAAATCATGTGAGGATGGGGTGATACCCGAGGACTGGAGGAGGACGGATGTGATTCCTCTTCACAAAAGTGGGAGCAGGACAGAGGCAGAAAACTACAGACCTGTTAGTTTGACCTCAGTGATAGGGAAAATGATGGAATCACTTCTGAAGGAAAGAATTGTTGAGTACCTAGAGGTCAGAGGGGCACAGGACCCAAGGCAGCATGGATTCACAGCGGGAAGGTCATTTCAGACAAATCCAATAGATTTCTTTGACTAGGTGACCAAGGTAGTGGATCAGGAAGGGGCTGTGGACATGGCGTACCTGTACTTTAGCAGGGCATTTGACACAGTGTCACACAAAAGATTAATATACAAGTTGGCCAGTCTTGGAGTGGGTCCCAAGATGGTAGCCTGGGTAAAAAATCAGCTGGAGAACAGGCCACAGAGGGTAATAGTAAACTGAGTCCACTCTGAAGAAAGGGGGTTACTAGTGGGGTACCACAGTGTTCAGTACTAGGACCGGTCCTCTTCAGTGTCTTCGATAAGTGACACTGTAGAGGGGCTGGAAGGAAACGTATGGCTGTTTACAGATGACACAAAGATCTGCAGCAGGGTCAGTACACAAGGTGGGGTGGAAAGGATGAGAAGGGACTTGGCAAGGTTGGAGGAACAGTCACAGTGGCAGCTTGGATTCAGTGTTAAGAAGGCAAAGTAATGCACCTAGGAAACAAAAACCCAGGGGAAGAGTACACAATGGGGGGTGAGATACTAACAAAAACAAAACTGGAATGGGACCTGGGGTAGTCATTTCAGATGACCTAAAGGTGGGCAAGCAATGAGAGAGGGCAGTAAGGAGGGCTGGGGAGATACTGGGGTACATAAGGAGAGGCATCACCAGTAGAAAACAGGAAGTTGTTATCCCTCTGTACAGACAGCTGGTGAGACCCCATCTGGAGTACTGTGTGCAGTTCTGGAGACACAATCTCCACAAGGACATAGACAGGATGGAGGCAGTCCAGAGGAGGGCAACTAAAATGGTACAGGGTCTGCACCAGAACACATATGGAGAGAGACTTAAGGAGCTTAATATGTATACCCTCGAGGAAAGGAGGGAGAGGGGGACATTATAGAAATGTTCAAGTACCTGAAGGGAATCAGCTAGCCCAAGAGGGTAACATCTTTCAGAAAAAGAGGTGTGCAAGAACAAGGGGGCACAATTTGAAGATTGAGGGGACGGCTCAGAGGTAGTGTGAGGAAGTATTTTTTCATGCAGAGAGTTGTGTATGCGTGGAACGGCCTTCCTGAGGAGGTTGTGGAGTCAAAAACAGTGGGGAATTCAAGAATACATGGGACAGACATAAGGTGGTTCTAGGGGGTGGGGTAGGAGGAAGTAGGCTGTTGGTTAACTAGGATCTGCAGCTTATCCATTAGGTAAGGAAATGGGCAGACTGGGTGGGCCAAGCGGTTCTTATCTGCCATCAAATTCTATGTTTCTATGTTTGCACAGCTCTAGTGTGGAGAGAACATGGGTTACAGGAATATGAAGGTATTGCGAGAACAGGGGTGCAGGAATACATAAATATGGAGAGAGTGGGGTGCAGGAATAGTAAACATGGAGAGAACAGGGAGACAGGAATATGTACGTATAGAGAGAACATGCTTAGGAACATATAAGTATGCACTGATTAGGGAGTGCAGGAATATTTAAGTATGGAGAAAATGGGGATCAGGAATATGTAAAAGAGAACATGGAGTGTAGGAATATGTAGGTAGGGAGAGAACACGGCATGCAGGAATAGGTAAGTATGGAGAGAACACGGCATGCAGGAATAGGTAAGTATGGAGAGAATATGACATGTAGGAATGTAAGTATGGAGAGAACAGGGAGTGCACAAATAAGTAAGTATGGAGAGAAGACTGAGTGGAGGAGTGGAGGAATATGTAAGTATGGAGAGAAGGGGAGTGCAGCAATACTTAAGTATGGAAAGAACAGGGTGTGCAGGAATATGTAAGTATGGATAGAGGAGGGGTGCAGGAATATGTAAGTATGAAAGAACGGCATGCAGGAATATGTTAGCATGGGGAGAACATGGAGTGCATGAATAAGTATGGAGAGAACACAGTGTTCAGGAATATGTAAGTATGAATAGAACACGGTGGAAGAATGTGTATAAGTATGGAGAGAAGGGGGGTGCAGCAATACGTAAGTATGGAAAGAACAGGGTGTGTAGGACTATGCAAGTATGGAGAGAACATGAGGTGCAGGAATATGCAAATATGTTGAGGGCAGGAGTGCAGGAAAATGTAAATGTGTGTAGAATGGGGGGTACAGATTTATGTATGTAGTAGGACAGCATTTGCTGCAGGAATATGTAGCTATGGAGAGAACAGCTAGTGCAGGAATATGTAAGTACAGAGAGAACAGGTGGTGTAGGAATATGTAAGTATGGAGTGAAGAGGGAGTGCAAGATCATGTAACTATGGCAACACAGGAGGTCCAGGAATGCATAAGTAAGGAGAGAACAGGTCATGTAGTTATATGTAGGTATGGAGAGAACATGTCATGCAGGAATAAATAAGTATGTTGGGAATAAGAATGCAAGAGTATGTAAGTAAGAGTAGAACAGGGGTGCTGGAATAAGTAAGTATGTAGAAAACATGATGTAATATGGAGAGAACAGGGGTGCAGGAATATGTAAGTATGGAGAGTACATTGGTTGCATGAATACGTAGTATGTATGGAGAGAACAGTTGGTGAATGAATATTTAACTTTGGAGATAACGGGTACCGAGTATGGGGAGAACAGTGGGTGCAAGAATATGTAAGTACAGCAAGAACAGGGGTGTAGCAGTATCTTAATATGGAGAGAACCTATGTGCAGGAATATGTAAGTATTGAGAGAACAAGGGGTGTAGGAATACATAAGTATGGAGAGAACATGTGTACAGGAATACAGATGGATGGTGAGATCATGGGTTGAGGAATAAATAAGTTTGGAAATTTATAATTTTGCCTCAGAGAATTACAATCTTTACCCGTAACTTTGTGGTGTAATACTGTTGCGGTTATCCATTGGTTTTCTATAATGAGTAGCAACAAGCAGATATGCTTGAAAGGGTTTTTTTGTATAAAATGGGCACTGCTTTATTCTGGGTCCCCTTTAGTCAGGACCCCATAATATGGCACTGCATTAAAATAGAACATATCCCTGCTGCATAACATCATTGGGGTACATTAACTGAGAACACAACCTTTCAGGGTCAAAATGTCAATCAATCAATCAGTCAATCAATCTTTATTTTTATAGCGCCTTTCAAAACCAAGGCGCTGTACAAATTATAAAATACAATATAAAAACAGAGAATATAATAGCTTTTTAAAATTAATTCAGTTAATCCGGGATGGCCAAAGAGAATAAACATGCTTTCAGCATAGATTTAAAATTGCTGCTGGTCAGGCATTCTCTTAACCGACGAGGTAGAGAATTCCACAGGGTCGGTGCTGCAAATGAAAATGCACGGGCTGCAGATGTTTTAAGACAAACCCTGAGAAACTCTAGCAATCCCTCGTCGTCGGATGAGAGAGGGCGATGGGGTAGTAGGGAGTCAGGAGATCTTTAAGGTAGTCAGGTCCCTGTTCATGTAGGGCTTTGAAGGTAAGCAAGCCTACTTTATAGATGATCCACCACTGAACTGGCAGCCAGTGCAGTTCTCACAGGACAGGCATAATGTGACTGGACCTGGAGGTACCAGTCGGCAGTCTGGCCACAGCATTCTGCATCTGCTGCAAGCGGCAGATATCAACCCCAGACAGCTCTAGGTAGAGGGCAGTGCAGTAGTCAAGACTGGTAGTAATGAAGGCATGGACCAATGTTGGAAGGTTGCCTGGGGGAATCGGGTATTTCACCCATGCAATATTCCTCAGATGGTAACATGAGGATTTGCTCACAGCTGACACCTGAGGCTTCAAGGTCAATTCATCATCAAAAACAACACCCAGGTTACACACCCGATCTGAGGTAATGAGCTGGACACCATCAAGCCAAAGGCCCGACGTGTGCCCAGCACCAAAATCTGCCACTCGGTGGCCCAGATCCTCAACCAACACCTCAGTCTTCTCCAGATTCAGTCTCAACCAACTCAGGCTCATCCAGTCTTTGATCTGAGAGAGGCAGGTATTTAGCATGGAGATCACATCAACCTGTCCGGGCACAAAGGACGGATAGAGCTGAGTATCATCTGCATAGCAGTGAAAACTCAAGCCGTATCACCTGATGATGTCTCCTAAAGGCAGCATATACACTGCGAACAACATAGGTGCCAAATATGGAGCCCTGCAGCACCCTGCAGGACATGGGGAGGGCGTCAGAGGAGTAAATTCTAGTGACCACCCTCTGAGACCTGCCTACAAGGTAAGATCAAAACCATTTGAGGACTGTACCCAACAGTCCACAAAGGAACCGCAGGGTTTCCAAAAGCACTTCATGGTCCACAGTGTCAAAAGCTGCTGAGAGATCGAGAAGGACCAAGATGGTACGAGCTTTTCGATCTCTCACCATTAGGAGGTCATTTAATACCCAAACAATGGCAGTCTCCATGCTATGCCTCTTCCTGAAACCAGACTGGAGAGCTTCATAGACATTGTGAGTTACCAAGTGATTGTCCAGTTGCAATGCAACTACTTTCTCAATAACCTTCCCCATAAAGGGCAGGCTAGAGACAAGTCTGTAGTTAGCTGGATAGACGGGATCCAAGGAGGGTTTTTTAAGGAGTGGTGGAATGACTGCCTCCTTTAAGGGATCCAGAAAGATTCCCCTCTCCAAGGATCTCCATACAATTTCAGCTAGGATCGGGCAGTTAACATCTACACATCCCACCAAAAGGGAGGTAGGGCCCGGATCCAAACTATAACAAGTGGGGTGCAAAGTCTGGACAAGCTTCACAATGTCCAAGAATTCCGGTCGTCTGAAATCTGTCTAGACAGAATGGGCACTCACCACCTCCCGTCGACCTCCACAGCCCCTCATAAAGAGAGCCGGGCCGATTCCAGACCTGACGCTGGCAACCGTATCTGTGAAAAACTGAGCTAGCTCATCCCACTTAACTTGTGAAAAAGCTCTTCCTGACTAGAGACAGACTGGACTGCACAATCTGTCAACAGTACGAAAGAGTTGAACCGGTCGGTTCTGCACAGCAGAAATCTCCCTAGACAGGAACTCTGCCTTCTTACTGGGTGATTTCTGATTGATAGCCCCTATAATGTTCATCAATCTAAGCCTGTCAGCATCCAGGCCGGACTTCCGCCATGCTCTCTCCAGCCTTCGACCAATCTGCCTCAACTCCGTCAAGGGCCCATCATACCAAGGGGACCTTGGGCGAAGAGTGAGTAGTCGAACACAAACAGGAGCAATCAAGTCCAAGGCATCTCCCACTGCATTATTATAGGCTAGTACGAGGTCCCCTGGAGTTGTGCTTTCACATAGCAATCCCGATAGGTCCAGCACTGCCGATAGACCGTCTGGGGTAATTCCCCTCAAAGGCTATCTCCAAAGGGGTAGATCCATTTGGGGGCCCCAAAACTGAACTCTGTGGTGTGATGGTCAGACCAAATGACTGGTTCCTCCCCCAAATCAGTGATCTCCATCCCCAGGAGGAACAGCAGATCCAATGAGTGACCTCCTGTATGGGTAGAGGAGGTAACTACCTGTGTAAGGCCCAGCATTGTCATTAGCTGGAGGAGATTTTGACCAAACTGTGAGAGTTCCTCGTTGACCCAGGCATTGAAGTCCCCAGAATTATTCATCTGGGGGACTCCAGCACCATGTCGATGACAAAGTCCTCAATCTCCTGCAGGAATAAACCCCCAGCGCCTGGTGGATGGTAGATGAGGAGTATCCTACAGCCTATACCCTCACTAATGATACACTCAAAGGATCTGGTGGTCCCCACTGGAACATGTACAAGGCCCAGTTTGGTCTTAAAAAAGATGGCTACACCCCCACCCCTACGATCCAACCTCGATCAGTGAATCACCGAGAACACAGCTGGAACTGCAGAGGCTAATATTGGGCCTGCATTTTCATCCAGCCAGGTCTCGGTGATACATGCCAGGTCCACCGTTTCAACAAGATCAGCTATAATGGTTGTCTTGTTTTGTTTTTGATTGACCTAGCATTACATAACACCGCCTGAGCTGGATGAGATGCTGGGGAAGACCTCAACTCCTGTCCAGCATCAATTTCTGAGCCCTTGGCTATGAGAACTAGACAGGGATTACCCCTGTCCTGACACCATTTCACCCCAGGGCATTACCTGGTCCCCACCACCCCAATATATCCCCCCCCTTTCCATTTCCCTACCAGGACCAACCCCACTTCCTGTGCCTCCTAGCAATCCTGAGGGATTGACAGTGTTTGTACTTCTCTGTTGATAAAAAGTAGCTATCACAGGGTGCAGCTCCCTGACCCTGGTTGGGGAATACTGCCTGACCATCCTTGGACCCTCCCTATACATTCTTATAGCACAGTCTATCTACACACACACCCAAAAGCATAAAACAAACCTCACCCCACAACTCTCACTTGTGGGAGCTATAACACAAATAATACAGATTAAACAGTCTAAATACCAACAATTAAATTAAACCCCTTATATAAAACTGTCCCAATCTCTCTCATGGGAGAAGTAAATAAAATACCCACACCAAGTAAACTATATAACAATAATAAAATACCCACCCCCATGACAATAATCAATAAAACAATAAACAAATTAGATCAAATAAAATCCACTTCTTAAACTACTCGGTGTTCCAATCCAGAACACAGAGTCTCAAATGGAAAAGTCAGTCTGAATGAATGATGCAGAACCAGGAGAAAAATGTGTGCCCCAGTCAACAGAGGATTGCCATATGAAAACTGCATATGAGAAACCTAAGCGAACTGTTGAACTAACTAAAACCATCAAATATGAGGAATAAAAAACAAAACTCGAGTAATCCCCTCTCACTGGATACAGGAGTCAATAGGTAAAATCTGATAAGAGTTCAGACCCCCAGGCCCTCTCACTACCTGGGGGTACTGAAAAAAAAAACCATGGCACTCTCACTGCCGAAATAAAAATTAACAGAAAAAAGGTTCAAGGTCTGACCATAAGTTCTTCAGTTGATTTGTGTCAAAAGTAAAAACCTCCTGCAGGTGTCCAGATCCAGCACGAGCTATAGCCAAGTCCTGAGAACCCTGTCTGCGAGGGCCGCCGCTGGAGATGTCTGCCTCACAACCACGGCACCTTGTTTAGGCCAACCCACCAGCTGGTCCAGCAAAGGGCCTTGACAAACCGCACACCCACTGGCCGGCTCCCCAAGCAGGGCAGATTCCAACAGACAGGCCGAACACAATTGCAGGGTCCAACTGGCCAACCAGCGAAAGTCAAATTATTCCATCAAGAGCCGTTCAAATAAAGTAAAAAAAAAAAAAAAAACCCTTCGGAACAACAAGGATACTCTGCTGATCAGCTGGACAAGCTGAAACTTTGTGTATAATCGCCTGCAAACTCCAGACCATGATGCAGGGTCCACTCGGGTCACTCAGCTGGGAACTCTCTTCCCAGATAGTCGGTCCTCCTTCTTTATTTATTCTGGGTCCCCATAACATGGCACTACATTAAAATAGAACATATCCTTGCTGCATAACATCATTGGTGTACATTAACTGAGAACACAACCTTTCAGGGTCAAAATGTCACTATATTCTCAATTAAACTGTCTCCTTATGCTTTTAGGTACGCTACTAATGCTCATCTACAAATGCAGCCAAACCAACTGCCTTCCTGTGATGCATCATCCTACCAGCCAGTGGTTGCACACACTGGCCAGCATGTTAGGCAGCGTGTTGTCCGAAACATCCCTGAACAAGTCCTCCACCAGAAGCCCCTAGCAGTACATAAAAGATGCGGTTGCTCACCAAAATGTTCACCAGCATGATTTAAATACTCACTTGCCAATATGATGGTGACTGCTCGCCAGTGTTATATGACCACAACTACTCACCAGCAAAACTGGATTGCTTCCAGCACCTGGAAATTGACCAAAAGTTAGAAGATGCAGTCACTCCTAACACGAGTGCAATTGCTTGCTACCAGACCGCCCCATCTTAGCCTTAAGTGCAGTTTGAGAAAGCAGAGACTTCAGAGCTAGTCAGTAATGTAAATTGCTCTCCCTTCCTGCTCTCCCAGAAAGACACATGAGCTCACAGAGATAGCTGAGAGACACCCATTCCTTCAGGGGGATTATTTTAGCTAATGTACCTCAGGGTGGTTGTTGAAGCCCTTCAGGATCGGGACTTGAACCTGCCGCTTGGTACATTAACATAGCATAATCCCACCTCTGTCATGCCTTATTCCTTACTTGTCTAGCTCTGATTATAAATGACATCTGTATTACCTTGGTACAGTACATTACCATAGCATAATCCCACCTCTGTCATGCCTTATTCCTTACTTGTCTAGCTCTGATTATAAGTGACATGTTACCTTGGTACATACATTACCATAGCATAATCCCACCTCTGTCATGCTTTATTCCTTACTTGTCTAGCTCTGATTATAAATTATGTCTGTATTCCCTTGGTACATACATTACCATAGCATAATCCCACCTCTGTCATGCCTTATTCCTTCCTTGTCTAGCTCTGATTATAAGTGACATGTTACCTTGGTACAGTACATTACCATAGCATAATCCCACCTCTGTCATGCTTTATTCCTTACTTGTCTAGCTCTGATTATAAATTATGTCTGTATTCCCTTGGTACAGTACATTACCATAGCATAATCCCACCTCTGTCATGCCTTATCCCTTACTTATCTAGCTCTGATTATAAATGACATGTTACCTTGGTACAGTACATTACCATGGCATAATCCCACCTCTGTCATGCCTCATTCCTTACTTGTCTAGCTCTGATTATAAATGACATGTTACCTTGGTACAGTACATTACCATGGCATAATCCCACCTCTGTCATGCCTCATTCCTTACTTGTCTAGCTCTGATTATAAATGATGTCAGTGTTACCTTGGTACAGTACATAACCATAGCATAATCCCATCTTCCTTACTTGTCTAGCTCTGATTATAAATGATGTCTGTATTCCCTTGGTACAGTACATTACCATAGCATAATCCCATCTCTGTCATGCCTCATTCCTTACTTGTCTAGTTCTGATTATAAATGACGTCTGTATTACCTTGGTACAGTACACTACCATAGCATAATCCCACTTCTGTCATGCCTTATTCCTTACTTGTCTAGCTCTGATTATAAATGCTGGCTGTATTACCTCGTTACAGTACATTACCATAGCATAATCCATCTCTGTCATGCCTTATTCCTTACTTGTCTAGCTCAGATTATAAATGACGTCTGTATTACCTTGGTACAGTACATTACCATGGTGTAATCCCACCTCTGTTATGCCTCATTCCTTACTTGTCTAGCTCTGATTATAAATAATGGCTGTATTCCCTTAGTACAGTACATTACCATAGTATAATTCCACCTCTGTCGTGCCTCGTTCCTTACTTGTCTAGTTCTGATTGTAAATGATGTCTATATTACCTTGGTACAGTACATTACCATAGCATGATCCCACCTCTGTCATGCCTTATTCCTTACTTGTCTAGCTCTGATTATAAATGATGTCTATTTTACCTTGGAACAGTACATTACCATAGCATAATCCCACCTCTGTCATGATTTATTCCTTACTTGTCTAGCTCTGATTATGAATGACGTCTGTTTTACCTTGGTACAGTATGTCACAAACACACTCAGCAGGTCAGCCCTCTACTCCCAAAGTGCCAGCCTCCGAGCGCAGTCTTGTGAACAGTTAACAGAAACTGGGTAACCCTCCTGTCTGTTTTTGTGGGTTCAAATCAACCTTTGGTCTCAAGTCTTGGAGGGATTCAAACTATCAACCTCTTGTTAGCATACCCAATGCACAGGCTCAGATAATTCTGTCTTCGAGGGGCCAGATATCTTTGCCTACGGGCACCTAACCAGGTGTACAAAAATGAACTCTTAAAAACTCTAATAAAAGACCTCAGATTAAACCCTTACCTTTTTCCAGTTTGGTATCACCATTCAAACTTATGCACAGTGTCTGCTTTAACCATATATACTCCACGTGTTAAAGAAAAGAAATCAAAGACAGACCAAGTAGGCTCTAAAAATAGAGTTTACTAAAATAGATAAAATATGTAAAACATAAAATACAGAACCAATATCACAAGGACCATAAATATTTTAAAAGAACAAGGTTAGTGCAATTCCTACTACAGTACTTAGATTTTGTCTCTCTCTCTCTAAATACCTGCTTAAAGTGCTCAAAGATGTTTATTTGTCAGAGTCTAGATAGAAGTGTCTGAATGAAAACAGAATACTGTTTAAAAGACTGTCTTGGCCAACCCCTTTGCATGAGGTCACCAGGCTCCTCTCTGTCAGAATATATAAAAAAATATATCCAATCCAACTTTATTTATATAGCACCTTTCAGATCCAAGGCGCTGTACAAAAACATATACAAAGTAATAAAAATTCCATACATTAAAATGTCAGCCATGACTAACTAGAATATGCTAAATTAAATAAATATGTTTTTAAAGCAACCTTAAAACTATCGACGGTTGGGCATTCTCTCAACCAACGAGGTAGAGAATTCCACAGGGTTGGTGCTGAAAAAGCAAAAGCACGAGATCCTGATGTCTTTAATCGAACCCTGGGAATCTCTAGCAATCCCTCGTTGGCGGAACGGAGAGGACGGAGGGGGCAGTAAGGAATCAGGAGATCTTTCAGGTAACTGGGTCCCTGATCATGTAGGGCTTTAAAGGTTAGTAAACCAACCTTAAAGGTGATCCTCCACCAAACAGGCAACCAGTGCAGTTCATGGAGCACAGGCGTAATATGACTGGTTCTAGAAGTCCCAGTCAAAAGCCTGGCTGCCTCATTCTGCACCAGCTGGAGGCGGCGGATATCAACCTCTGGTAGCCCTAGGTAGAGGGAATGGCAGTAGTCCAGACAAGTAGTGACAAAGGCGTGGACCAATGTTGGAAGATCCCCCAGAGGAACCAGATGTTTCACCCGGGCGATATTCCTCAGATGGTAAAAAGCGGATTTGACGACAGCTGACACCTGAGATTTTAGGGTCAGACCATCATCAAAAATAACGCCCAGATTTCGCACCTGATCAGAGGTAGAGAGCGGTATACCACCAAGTAACAAACCTGATGGTTGTCCAGCTCCCAAACCCACCCCTGGATGACCTGGATCCACAACCAATACCTCAGTCTTATCCAGATTGAGTCTCAGCCAGCTGGAACTCATCCAAAGTCTGATCTCCACAAGGCAGTTATTTAGTACAGAGAGTGCATCACCCTGACCAGGGAGAAAGGACAGATACAGCTGAGTATCATCTGCATAGCAGTGGAAACCCAGACTGTATTGCCTGATGATTTCTCCCAATGGCAGCATATACACTGCAAACAACATGGGAGCTAAAATGGAGCCCTGTGGTACCCCACAAGGCAGGGAGTGAGCACCAGAGGAATAAATTCCAGTGACAACTCTCTGAGACCTGTCCGTGAGGTAAGAACGAAACCATTTGAGGACTGTACCAGACAGCCCACAAAAGACCCGCAGGCGCTCCAATAGCACTCCATGGTCTACAGTGTCAAATGCAGCAGAGAGATCGAGAAGGACCAGAATGGTACATGCCTTTCGATTTCTAGCCATTAGGAGGTCGCTCAATACCCAGACAAGGGCAGTCTCTGTGCTATACCTTTTCCTAAAGCCAGACTGGAGAGTATCATAGACATTGTGAGTTATAAGATGATCATCCAATTGCAACGCAACTGCCTTTTCAATAACCTTACCAACAAATGGTAGGTTAGAGATAGGCCGGTAGTTAGCTAGACAATCTGGATCCAAGGAGGATTTTTTTAAGGAGTGGTCGAATGAACAACTCCTTAAGGGGGTCAGGAAAGATCCCACTCTCCAAAGACTTCCAGACAACGTCAGCAAGGATTGCCAGACAGTGTCAGCAAGGATTGGGCAGATAACTTCTACACATCCTACTAAGATTGTAAGATTGTTTAATTATTTTATTTTTGGGATTTAAATTCTCTTCAGAAACTGATTCTTAATGGGTGGTTTTCTTTTTGGGTCGTTTGATTTATAATTTATTTGTATTGTTTTATTTGATAATTTTAAGGTTATAGTTTTTAAGTGTCTATATCTAGGAAGGCTGAACAATTGTGACTTACTTTATATAAGTTGGTGATTATATATTTTTTGTTATTTGTTTAGTTTATTTTTGAAATGTGTCAGGGTGATTTGGCGACGGTTGGACATTATTCCCCACCAGACTTAGAGAATTGTGTCCCTTCGAATGTCCTCCACTACCATCCAACACCTATTTTAGGTGTCGTGCCTTAGGCATTTTGAGGAAGCACAAAAGAAGATGGAGGGCGAAGTCTGTTGGGGGACAGGAGGGGGGAGGGCGGATTGAGGTGGTGGGATCCAGGAGACACCCTGGGGCGAAATGGGGTCAAGATAGAGGTTACTCTTGTCTTGTTCCCATACCCAAGGGTTCCGACTTTAGTAGGCAGGAGCCGAGGTCTTCCTAGACAGCTCATCCGGTCTTGGCGGTGTTATGCAATGCTAGATCTATTAAAAACAAGACAGCTATAATAGCCGATCTTGTTGCACCAACTGATCTGGCATGCATCACCGAGACCTGGCTGGATGATAATTCAGGCCCTATATTGGCCTCAGCAACACCAGCCGGGTTCTCGGTGATACACCGTCCAAGGCTGGATCATGGGCCGGGGGTGTAGCCATTGTGTTTAAAACTGAGCTGGGCCTTGTGGATGTGCCTTTGGGAAGTACCGGATCCTTTGAATATATCCTGGGTGAGGGTGTAGGTTGCAGAATTCTCCTCATCTACTGTCCACCAGGAGATGGTGGAGAATTCCTGCAGGAGATAGCAGACTTCATCGTCGACCTGGTATTGCGATCCCCCAGACTGTTAATTCTGGGGGATTTCAATGCCTGGCCGACGATGAACTCTCTGGTTTTGGTCACAAAAATCTCCTCCAGTTGATGATTTCACTGGCCCAACACAGGTTGTTACCTCCTCAACCCATATAAAAGGTCATTCATTGGATCTGGTCTTCCTTTTGGATATGGAGATTGCTGACTTGGGGGTGGAACCAGTCAGTTGGTCTGACCATCACACCATAAGGTTCAGTTTCAGGGCTCCCCCCAATAGGTCTGCCCCTACGGTGATGGTTCAGTACCGCCCTTTAAGGGATATTAGTCCCAGCGACCTGACGGCGGTACTGGACCTATCGGGTTTGTCTGGTGAATGCATGAGTCCAGACGATCTCGTATTGGCCTATAATAAGGCTGTGGGAGATGCTCTGGACAAGATTGCTCCTGTTTGTGTTCGGCCTCTCACCCTCCGTTCAAGGAGTCCTTGGTTTGATAGCTCCTTGAAAGAGTTAAGGAGAGTAGGCCGAAGGTTGGAGAGAGCTTGGCAGAAGTCCGGAAATTATGCTGACAGGCTTAGGTTGATGGCACATTATGACGGCTATCAATCAGAAATGAACCGTAAGAAGGCAGAATTCCTGTCCAGGGAGATTTCTGCTGCACAGAATCAACCGGCTCAGCTTTTCCGGACTGTTGACAGATTGTGCAATCCAATCTGTCTCCAGCCCAGAGAAGCCTTTTCTCAGCTAAGATGCGAGGAGTTCGGTCGGTTCTTTGCAGATAAGGTTGCTAGCATCAGGTCCGGTATCGGTCTGACTCCTCCTTTAAGGGATTGCAGTTGTCGACAGGAAGTGATATTCACCCGGTCTGTCTGGTCAGATTTTCACCGGCTGGAGTTCACTGACATTGTGAAGATATTCCAAGCATTACGGCCAACCAGTTGTAGTTTGGATCCGGGTCCTACAACCCTCTTGGTGGGATGTTTAGAGGTTATCTGCCCGATCCTTGCTGACATTGTCTGGAAATCCTTGGAAAGGGGAGTCTTTCCTGATCCCCTTATGGAGGCGGTAGTTCGACCACTCTTAAAAAAAAACCCTCCTTGGATCCAGACTGTCTAGCTAACTACCGGCCTATCTCTAACCTTCCTTTTGTTGGGAAGGTTATTGAGAAGGCAGTTGCGTTACAACTGGATGATCATCTTATAACTCACAATGTCTATGATACTCTCCAATCTGGTTTCAGGAAGAAGCATAGCACGGAGACTGCCCTTGTCCAGGTGTTAAATGACCTCCTAATGGCTAGAGATCGAAATGCATGTACCATTCTGGTTCTTCTCAATCTCTCTGCGGCATTTGACACTGTAGACCATGGTGTGCTGCTGGAGCACCTGTGGATTTATTGTGGACTGTCTGGAACAGTCCTCAAATGGTTTCAATCTTACCTCACAGACAGGTTTCAGAGGGTTACCACTGGAATTTATTCCTCTGGTGCTCACTCCCTGCCTTGTGGGGTACCGCAGGGTTCCATTTTAGCGCCCATGTTGTTTGCAGTGTATATGCTGCCTTTAGGAGATATCATCAGGCGATACAGCTTGGGTTTTCACTGTTACACAGATGATACTCAGCTGTATCTGTCCTTTCCACCCAGGCAAGATGGTGCTCTCTCCAAGCTAGACAATTGCCTTACTGAGATCAGATTATGGATGAGTTCCAGCTGGTTGAGACTGAATCCAGATAAGACTGAGGTGTTGGTAGTGGATCCAGGTCGCCCGGTGATGGGTTTTGGGGCTGGCCAACCACCGGGCTTATTGCTCGGTGCTATGTCGCTCACTACCTCTGATCAGGTGCGAAATCTGGGCGTTATCTTTGCCGACGGCTTGACTTTGAAATCTCAGGTGTCAGCCGTTGTCAAATCCTCTTTTTTTCATCTGAGGAATATCGCCCGGATTAAGCACCTGGTCCCACCGGGCGATCTGCCAACGTTGGTCCATGCCTTTATCACTACCCGTCTTGACTACTGTAATTCTCTGTACCTAGGGCTATCTGGGGTTGATATCCGTCACCTCCAGTTGGTGCAGAACGCGGCGGCAAGGCTTTTGACTGGGATCTCTAGATCCAGTCATATTACGCCTGTGCTCTGCGAACTGCACTGGCTGCCTGTGAGGTGGCGGATTACCTTGGTTTACTAACCTTTAAAGTCCTACATGATCAGGGACCCGGCTACCTGAAAGATCTCCTGGTACCCTACTGCCCCCTCCGTCCTCTCCGCTCCGCCAACGAGGGATTGCTAGAGATTCCCAGGGTTCGTTTAAAAACATCTGGATCTCGTGCTTTTGCCTTTTCTGCACCAACCCTGTGGAATTCTCTACCTCGTTGGTTGAGAGATTGTCCAACCATCGAGAAATTTAAAAATGATTTAAAGACATATTTATTTGGTCTAGCTTATCCTAGTTATAGCTTTTAATTTGTTATTTTAATTTATATATTTATGTGTATCATTGTACAGCGCCTTGGTTCCGAAAGGCGCTTTATAAATAAAGATGATATGATATATACTAAAAGAGGTGTAGGGCCCAGATCCAAACTACAACTAGTTGGTTGCATTGTTTGGATGATCTTCACAATGTCCCCGAGCTCCAGCCTGCGAAAATCTAACCGGACAGACCGAGGACATGCCACTTCTCGTTGACCACCGCAGTCCCCCATAGGAGAGGTCAGACCGATGCCGGACCTGATGCTGGCAACCTTATCTGCAAAAAACCGAGCAAACTCCTCGCATCTTAGCTGAGAAAAGGCTTCTCTGGGCTGAAGACAGACTGGATTGCACAATCTGTCCACGGTCCAGAAAAGCTGAACAGGTCGATTTTGTGCAGCAAAAATCTCTCTGGACAGGAATTCTGCCTTCTTATGAGTGATTTCTGATTGATAGCTATCATAATGTGCCATCAACCTAAGCCTGTCAGCATCAAGGCCCGACTTCCGCCAGGCTCTCTCCAGCCTTCGGCCAACTCGCCTTAACTCCTTCAAGGAGCCATCAAGCCAGGGGCTCCTTGGACGGAGGGCAAGAGGCCGAACACGAAAAGGAGCAATTTTGTCCAGAGTATCTCCCACAGCCTTATTATAGGCTAATACAAGATCATCTGGACTCATGCATTCACTTGACAAACTCGATAGATCCAGTACGGCCGTTAGGTCACTGGGGTTAATACCCCTTAAAGGGCGGTACCGAACCATCTCGGTTGGGGCAGACCTATTGGGGGGGCCCTGTAATTGAACCTTATGGTGTGATGGTCAGACCAACTGACAGCTTCCACCCCCAAGTCAGCGATCTCCATACCCAAAAGAAAGACCAGATCCAGTGAATGACCCCCTGTATGGGTCGAGGAGGTAACTACCTGTGTTAGGCCCGGCGTATTCATAAGCTGGAGGTGATTTTGACCAAAACGCAAGAGTTCATCGTCGACCCAGGCATTGAGGTCCCCCAGAACTATCAGTCTGGGGAAACTCAACACCAAGTCGATGAAGTCTGCTATCTCCTGCAGGAATTCTCCGCCGTCATCTGGTGGACGGTAGACGAAGAGAATCCCGCAGCCTACACCCTCTCCCAGGATATATTCAAAGGATCTGGTACTTCCCAATGGCACATCCACAAGGCCCAGCTCAGTCTTAAACTTAATGGCCACACCCCCCCCTCTACGATCCAACCTTGGATGGTGTATCACCGAGAACCCGGCTGGAGTTGCCGAGGCCAATATAGGGCCTGGATTTTCATCCAGCCAGGTCTCGGTGATGCAAGCCAGATCAGCTGATCCAACATGATCAGCTATAATAGCTGTCTTGTTCTTAATAGATCTGGCATTGCATAACACCGCCAAGGTGGGATGAGCTGTCGGGGAAGACCTCGGCACCTGTCCAATAACATCGGAACCCTCGGGTATGGGGACAAGACAGGAGTGACCGCTATCCTGACCCCATTTCGCCCCAGGGCGTCTCCTGGACCCCAAAACCCCAATCTGCCCTCCCCTTTCCTGTCCCCCACCAGGCCCAGCTCTCCACCTTCGCCCACGCTTCCTCAGGATGCCCAGCACGCGACACCTAAAATAGGTGTCGGATGACAATGGTGGACATTCAAAAGGACGATATTCCCTGAGCCTGGTGGGGGAATAACGCCCAACTGTCACTAAACCTTTCCAACACATTTATAATTAAATAAATTAACTAAAAAGAAAACAAAATATAAAACAGAAGATTAAACCTATCAATATCAAAAACTATGAATAAAAACACTCCTCCACTCTCTCTCACAGAGGGGAGCAGAATAAAACAAACAATATTACAAATTTGAAAAGGAGAAAAAATATAAAATAAAACCCCAACCCAAAATATATAAAATAGAACCCCAACCCAAAATATAACCCCAAAATAACAATAAAATACAATAACAAGTTAAAGCATCAGATTGTCCAATAGGACACAGTGTCCAATGTCTTCAAACGTTGCTGGATAATAAACCCGGGCTGAAAGAATATGATACTCTCACTACCACAACAGAAAGTAGTAGTGAAAAACTAAAAATAACTGACAAAAATAAAATAAATCTGTATTATGGCATTCAGTTCAGCACCTCTCACGTGCATGCAAATCCAGCAAATCACCAGTATATCAGAGATTTAAAAAGTATTGTGTACACCCCCAACACCACCTCTCACATGGTGGGGGACCCTTTATAAATTAGTCCACAAATTAATCCATAACTGTTTAAAGAAGAATAAAACAGTGTGCACAGCACTCTCACCACCCCTATATCCAGGAACAGGGCAAGGGAAGAGCAAGTCAGTTTCTCCACCAATACCAAGTTAAATCCAAGCAGGAAAGTTTAGATGTCATTCAACACAATCCTCTTGGTAGCAGATCCTCACAGTTAGATCTTAAAACAGCCAGGGAAACTCAGGACAGGCAAATAGCTCCAGGAGTACAGTCACAGATGAACAAACAGACCCCTTCTCCAACAGAAGCCAAATGCCCCCCAATTGGTCGACGACCAGCAGCTACAGACGCCTCAGCAACCCAGCTCGATGGCTGACTCCTAAGGCGGCTTAGGAGAGGCCTCAGTTTCCCCCCAGCTCCCTAGGGAACAAACAAGGTGACTCCTGCCCAGTCGAGGACCGAAACGGCGGCTGCAGCTCTCACAGCTCCAGAGACACAGGCAGATCTTCACCCAGCACTACTTGCCCACAGCGAGCCCTGCTTGAGCCTGCTAGTTCAACTGAGCTCCTTCACTTCTTCCGACGAAACACAACAAAACAGCTCCACAGGTCCTGGCAACGACGGTGAGAGTCAGTAAAAGTCCAAGACAGGTCGATCAAAGCAAACCAACACCAATCCCTCGATCTTCAGCTCTATTCGTACAATGCTAGAACTAGCGTGTACAATTGGTGTAGTCAGCCCTTGGTTCCAGCGAGTAGCGAGTATCAAGTGTCCAAATAGCGTAATCAACACGGTTAATAAACAAATCACAAGTTAAAACTGATGAACTTTAACTTGTTAAATCTATAAAACTTAAAACTAAATAAATTAAATAACTAAACTTCATGGCTCTCAGTAGCTCTCAGTGGCTGACCCAGCGTGGCCGCCATCTTGCCGCATATCTATACAAAAACAGGATGTCTTATCCAAGTATTAAATTATGTAACCTCAGCACAACTCATTTTCTTCAAATGACTCTCTTTGATCTTATGATCAGCTTCCCCTTTCCAGGACATCAAAGGGACTTATGTCTCTCTGCCAGATCTCACAGAGGTGCAACATGCTTTTGTATCACCATTTGAATTTCACTGTGTTTCCTCTGAACATCATAAATGTTTATGATTCTAGCCCAGCATCTGGTAAGCTACCATAAATCTAGGCAAACAGGAGATCCCCAATTAAGGCCTGGTCTGTAATTAGCTTCTGGCCTTTCAGGTAACACCTTGTATCTAAAACCTGTGTGTGTGTGTGTCATACTCACATGCTGTTTCAGCATTTCTCAAGAGAGACAGTCTGTAGCATATTTTTATATTACAAAAAATGATACAGTGATCAGAACCAGCTGTCCAAGTGTCACACAGTACATTACCATAGCATAATCCCAGCTCTGTCATGCCTTATTCTTTACTTGTCTAGCTCTGATTATAAATTACATCTGTATTACCTTGGTTCTTTTTTACTGTACAGGCTACAACATCCCAAAGGAACAGTTGTTATTGCTTATTGAGAGGGATGAAGATGTTCCTTTTGGTGATGTGAATGTGGAAGAGTTAGCGCAAGAGGAGGATCACCTTGCAGACACTCTCAGCAGTAAGTAGATGGGTAGAGAATGCGGTTATGTGAGAATTTTCAAACTGCAGCTGAGGGGGTTAGAAATAATTGGGAACAGATACGAACTGGAGGGGTATAAATTATAAGATTACAAATCAGCAGGGAGGATAATAGCTGGATAAGAAGGAGAAAACCAATATGTAACCCCTAGATGGCACTATCCCAGGGGCTACTACCCCTGCCTGATTTGCCACTAACAGGTTGAGGGGCCTGGATCCAATGGCGGGTGCCTCCACCCAGAGGTCAGGGTTTGCAATAGTTAAACTAACTTGGTCACAGCCCTCTGGGACACTGCAACCCCCCCTTTCTTCCCACTAGTGGCCCACACAATATATCAGAATTACCTTCACAGTATACACTTACCCCAGGTCTGGTTCCGGCACTGGGACCGCCTGTGAAATGAGATACAGTGCAACAAATCACAGCACAGTACTTTAACATAGACAAATACCTCAGGCAGTATAACTTTGCTGAAACAAGCAGCTCTGATTTATTTAGGGGATATAACAAGGACAGGGAAATCAGGTTAATTAGCTTATCACTCTAATAATCTACCTATGGCTCTGTGCACAGGCCTATCCCTATCAGTTACTGTCCCTGGGTACCCAAGCCCTAGTGGCTAGTCCAAACCGTGGCAGCTGGTAGGGGCCCTTTCACACAGAGAAAGGAGAATTAAACAGTCAGCAGTACAGTAATTCCATTTGGATTTAATGTGGCAATTCAACAGGGAAGCGACCCTGAATTAGTACTCACGACCTCCAAATAAGATAGGGTCCTTCAATGTCAGCAGGGCTCACTTGAGGTACACAAACCTCTTCACACATCCATATAAAAAAGCACTGTACCAGGCAGGCTGCATCTGTATCCCGATCGCAATTACTGCACAATACCCGGGAGAACACACAGCAGATTCAGTTCCTGACAGACCGAGTGTAATTCAACAATTTCTCCAGTCTTCTACAGGGTGAGCCTGGTTTCTACTCTTCAGAGATCCTTTGATTCTTTTCACAGGACGGATTCAGTCCTAACAAGCTGTTACACAAGCTGCAGACCGGAACTCTGGGCCTTACACACATTTTTTTGACTAAAACTGCACACTGAAAAAGCACAGGGCTCCTTCCTTCTTCACTGCCAAAGCTCAACTGAAACTCCAACCGACAAAACGGGCACTTCCTTTGAGTTCCTCCCAGTTCTTGACTGGATTGGCTGTCACTCACAATAGACTGCTGCTGTTGGTCCAAAAGGCACTGAAGTCTAAACTACATCTCCCAGAGTCACTGCCCATACAATCCTCTTGTGGCTGGCTCAGATTATGAGTCCAAGTTCTGATTCGTCCAAGGCACCATTTTAGAGCTAGCTTACCCCACACTGATTGGTCCAGTTCAGCAGTTCAAAACTAGAATGGGGAACTAGCAGACACAGTTCTGACTGCAAAGAAAGCAGGTTAGACAAACTGTAATTTCATTATTACTCTAAATAATTTCTGGCAAACAGTTACATCTTTCAGATAGGTTCCCTTTGCACTCCTAGTGACTGCAAAAATGAAGTGAATTGGCAGCAGCTTGAGTGGTACTCAATCAAAGAAACACACAGTCCCCCATACAAACTAATTATGTCTGCAAGCAGACAGCTCTTAAAGAGACAGTACCAGAGGTTCTAAAACACTCACTGATAAATGGCTTAAATGCCAAACACCATTCAGGCTTGGAGCATTCAAGCAAGCTCCTGAAGTCTTTTAGGAACCCCCATTTGCAGAGGTTACACCCTTCCTAGCCTGGGAAAGCTTGGCGTCCAACGTCAAGCAAAGTACCCATAAGTTTCAACTGCAACCATATACATTTGCATTAGGCTCGCACATGTAATCATCAGTCAATATATCATTTTACCAAGACGCATTTCTGAAACATTGCAGTCGTCACTCTTTACACAGTATTACATACACATTGTACCATAACTCAAGTTATTACCTCTTGTACATGAAACCTGAAGAGAGGGGCCCTTCCTATCAGTTACCTTGGGGCTGGATGGGGCAAGGGCACCATACTGAAAGAGCAACACAAGTAACTTGGAGTTAGCACTGATGCTCAGTTTGGGCAATGAGCCCGGGGACACATACACTCCTTTATGGACAACATTGAGAGGCAAGTCCACAGGCCTCCCAAGTGAATCATAACTGAGGTGCACCACAGGCTTTACAGCTCGACCAGTCTTTCTAGGGGAACTGTTATAGTCTCTGCACTCTGAGCCTCATTTTCAGCATTGTCCTCACTTGTCAGGGAGTCTCCATGGGGGTAGAGAGGCTAGAACTTGGGGCACTTTCAGCTCCAGGAGTTACAGTTTCTGAGTCCACAACATTTGGCTTGCATGGAGAGCTTTCGGACACTGGCAGTGGACTGTCAGGGCACTCAAAATACTCTTCTTGTTCGGGTGTATCACCAGTCTGCCCCAATCTATCATTTTCCTCCCCTGAAAGCTCAAACAGTTCAACCATGCACAATGATTCCATTTCATCTGATCTGATGCTTTGCACCTCACTTTCTGGGAGCATTGGCTCCAGGGACGAGCTGGGGGCTTAGACAGTCCAGAAGGCCCAGCCGTCTCCAGTATTGACTAGGGGATTGCCCGAAACAACTGACTCAGTTCGTAAGAAGGATAGTATTCAAAGTCACTCTCACTTTCTTCCGATATGGACTGACAGTCATGCTCAACTGGGACTTGTGGAGGGAACACTTTAACTTTTGCTTCTGTAGGTGCAGACTTTCTTGATCTTTTCTTAGCAGCAGCTCTAGTCACTGGTCCAGAGGGGCATCTTCTAGGGGCTCAGACTCAATTAAGATTTGTCCAATGGGCAGTAAATGATTTCTATGCATTGTTTTTACATCTTTTGAATTATTCTCAGGCCTTACTTTGTACACTGGCAGATCATCTAGTTTGCCCACTACAATGTGAGGAGATGGTGCCATCTGTCAGCAATCTTGTGCTTGCCATGCAGTCCCAGATTTCTTAGCAATACCCGATCTCCCTCCTGGAGTTCCTGTGCTTTCACCTTTTATCATACCTTTCTTTGTTGGCCAGATTTCTTTTGGCAGCCATGGTTTGAGCCAGTTAGTGCATGAGTTAGCTGGGCCTTTAACTTTTGCACATACTGTAAATAGTTGTCAGCTTGAACCCCATCAGGAGAGACCCCAAAACACACATCTACTGGTAGTGAGCTTCTCTTCCAAACATCAGGCGGTAGGGGAGAATCCAGTGGCATCACTTTTGGTGCAGTTATAAGCATGTACCAGGGTGCTAATTTGTTGGCTCCATCTAGGCTTGTCCTTTGGGTGCAGGTGCCTAGCATATCTAGCAAAGTGCGGTTGAAGCGTTCAGGCTGTGGGTCCCCTGGGGTGAGGTAAGGAGTGGTTCTGGACTTTCGCACTCCCACAGAGAAAGCATCTCTTTGATCAGACGACTCTCAAAGTCTCTCCTTGATCAGAATGGACTCTTTGTGGAGCCCCATAGTGAACAAAAAGTTTTCTACAAGTACTTTGGCTACAGTGGATGCTTTCTGGTCTTTGGTGGGGAAAGCTTGGGCATATCTCGTGAAATGGTCAGTGACCACCAGCACATTACTGATATTTCTTTGATCTGACTCCAAACTTAGAAAATCAATACAGACCAGCTCCATGGGTGCACTGGTGGTGATGTTAACAAGGGGCAGCCTCTGGGGCAAAGCTTTCCTCTGTAAGCAGCGACTACAAGTTCGAATGTGTTGCTCCACATCAGCCCCCATCTTAGGCCAATAGAATCTGGATCTCACCAAGTCAAGTGTTCTGTCTACAAGGTGCCCCATGTGGTTGTGCAAGGACCTCAGTACTGAGTCTCAAAGGCAGTGGGCAGCACTAGTTGTTGTTTGTCTACTTGTCCCCTCTGTCTACTGTTTCTCTGTATAACAGTTTATTGATCAGTTTCAACTTAGGACCTTCTTTGTATAACAGTGCAGTTCTCAAATCAGTGGGCGTAATTTGGACACATCTTTCCTGCATAGAGGGCTTCTAAAGCTGCTTTGATCATGGGATCGCGGGATTGAGCCCGCCTAATACTGTCATTGTCCAGCTGAGGCAGTGCACCAATGTCTATTGCAGAAAAGTGGCAATAAGCAGCAGGTATGCAATTCTCAGAGGTCCCAAGCAATCCACCATGCAGTCCACTGCGTCCGTGGACATTTGTTCCTCCCTGTCAAACTTCCGGCAGAGTGCCCGAATGTCAGGTTCTGCCAATCGGACCCAATCATTCTGGGGAACAGGCCTCCGGGAGAGAGCATCAGCATCTATGTGGTTCAGACCTGCTCGGTATTCGAGAGCATAGTCATATGTAGATAATGCAGAAAGCCACCTATGGCCAGTGGCATCCAACTTAGCTGAGGTCTGCACATAGGTCAAAGGATTATTGTCAGTTTTTACTAGTATTTTAGCCCCATACAAGTACTCATGGAATTGGTCAACAATAGCCCACTTCAAAGCTAGGAACTCTAACTTATGTACAGGATAGTTCTTTTCGGATGGGGTCAGGCTTCACCGGCAAAGGCCACTGGTCTCAGGCCATTCTCGTGCTCTTGGTATAACACAGCCCCAACCCTTGCAAGCTAGCATCAGTGTGCAGGACGTAAGGTTTTCTTGGATCGGCATAGGCCAGCACTGGAGCATGGGTAAGTTGATATATGATCTCATGAAAAGCAGTCTCACAATCAGGAGTCCAGCGGGCCCCAAATACTTCACTCGGATGAAATACACTCTTTCAGTCTTGAGGGCGCTGACTTTTGGTATTTTTGTGGGTTGGGGATACCCTTGAGTAAGGTTAAGTAAAGGCGGATCACTCTTGAATAGTCCTTGATGAAGCGCCCGATAATAACCACAGAATCCCAGGAATCTTTGCAGTTCTTTTAGATTTTGGGCTGTGGCCAGGTGGTCAAGGCCTCAACTTTACTTGGGTCGGTCTCTATTCCCTCGGTGGATACTATGTGTCCCACATACTTTACTGATGTTTGAAAGAATTGACACTTATCAATGGACAGTTTAAGGCCAAAGTCCTCCAGTCGGTCCAATACCTTAAATAATCTGCTCTCATGTTCCTCCAGTGAGCTGCCAAACACAATGACATCATCTAGGTATACCAGGCACTCTAGTAAGTTCATGTCCCCCACTGCACGCTCCATCAATCGTTGAAAAGTGGCTGGGGCACCTGAAATCCCTTGAGGCATCCTCATGAATTCATAGAAATAGCCGGACAGATAAAGGCCGTCTTCTCACGGTCCTCTGGGGCCATCGGGATCTGGTAGTACCCACTGCGGAGATCCAGCACAGAGAACCACTTGCTCCGTTTAGGCAGTCCAAAGCATCCTGAATGCGGGGCATTGTGTACTGATCAGGATAGTCCGCCGGTTTAGGTGCGATAATCCACACACATCCTTACTGTTCCATTCTTTTCCTCACTACCACAATGGGGAAGCATAAGGGCTTCTGGATTCTTGTATTACACCAGCAGCTAACATCTCTTGCAGATGCCGTCTCACATCATCTATGTCAGCAGGTGCCAGGCGCGAGACCTCTCACGAAATGGTCTTTCGTCATGAGCCGGATATTGTGCTCAGCTCCTTACGCATCCCATCCCATTCCTTTAAAGAAAACACCTGGTCTCTCTGGGCAAGCTTCTCACTGATCCTCACTTTCCATTCAGCTGGCAGCGGAGTGCGAAATCAAACAAGTCAGGTGTTACTCTGTCATTCTTCCTTGAACTCTTGCTGCTGGGTAGCACTGCAGTGTCTGCACAATGCACATTAGCCAGGATGCAACCTCTGTTTACTCGAATGTCTCTTTCAGACACATTATGAACTTGGACCATTACCCTTCTGGCATAAGCATGGGCTCTAGCGGGCAAAATACTAGGCTTGACCAGCAGTCCCTCTGGCAATTTTCCATCGCCTGGTGCATCCAACATTAATATTTTATTCTTAACATCCTTTCTGATACGGACCTCTCCCTGTAAGGTACACTGGGCATTTGGCGCCAGGATCAGAGACTCAGGATCCTTCTTCCATACAATTCCGACCGGTTCCTCTGGTTCTGTTTTTCAGCATCTCTCTGTGCCTCATAGGCCTTCTTAATTAAAGCTGGAACTCTTAAAGCTCTACTAGTCTTTGACCCCTGTTTTCATAACACAACTGTGCAGCCTTCGAACATATGAGCATTTGTTCCAATCAACAAAGGGACACCATCATACAGTCCAGTGGGGGATACACTAAGGCTAGGGTCTCTACTTGTTCGGCCACTCCAGCCACGGAGGTGGGAAAGACAGCCAAATTCGGATATACCCCGAATAGGGGTAGGCCTTCTCACTTAACCCCCATACATGCAGTCCTTCTAATGGTTGTAAGGGTACGTCTGACAAATGCTTCTGATACCAATCCTGGAACATAATTGTCACTTGGGAGCCACTGTCTAATACAGCTCTTGTAGACACTCCATTCACCTTTACAGTGGTCTCCATGGAGGACCCACTATTCTGGACCAGTCTGGAGAGGCGGTAGGGGGGCCTGGGCAACTGACCTTGCCACAAAGGGCGTGAATTAGCATTTTGGTGCCCTCACTGAGATCATATGCTGCACCTCTTAACCACTGATTTCTTCTCCGAAGCTCTCCTTGTAGCCTATATGCAACTTTGTCAGTGTCTTTTGGGGACTGGCATTCCCTTTCATGTGCCCATCTTTCCACAATTATAGCAAAACATACTTTCTGGAGTTTGAGCTGGCCGGGCGCCACACTGGGAGCCAGGCGGGGTATTACTAACTGGAAACCTTGGTGCCATCTCTGTCTGCGGCGTGATAAGCATTTGGAGACATCTCGTCAGTTTCTCTCCACTTCCATGGTCAAGGAATCGAGTTCGGAGCTGTTATCAGCAGGAGATACATGGGTGGTACCCCCACCCCATAGCAGATGCAGTCGGATATAGGTCAGGGCCCGTACTTGCAGGCGTGGCCTTCATAAAGGACTGTTTTTGAATTCCGGATCTCTCTCAACAGTTCGCCCCATTGTGACATATCTTTTTCCTTGTCAGAGCACTCATTGACTGCCAACCTCTGCCCTGAACTTCACTTGATGGGTCACCCTCAGTCACTCGGTCGTAGCCGCAGCTATTGGTGCAGGTCCTCCCGAGGTCGTCTTTCTCAACTCCTGAATTTCTCTCATTAACTCATCATAGGAGGTGGGATTCCAGTCGATCTGCCAGGCGTAACTGAAGCAACAGCAGTTCTGAGAAGGGGCAGACTTAAGGATCCTGTCCAGCCTGGTTCGTCCAGTTCAATCGCTGGCAAACTACCTTTTCTGAGGCATTCTTGCAACAATTTTTCCAGCAGAGATACATACACAGACAACAACCCCCTTGGTACTGTTGTGCATCTCTTACTCTCCACCATAGGTCCTCATCAGAATCTGGGCTCCCATACACATTCTCCAAGGCCTCAAGATAGGCCTGTGCAGTGCTTCAGGGTTACTGGCCCGTTTAGCACGGATGGTAGCCAGGGCGGGACCTCGGAGGCTCTCACTAACCCTCTTTCGCCGCTCCCGAGCACTGCCATTCTAGCACTTGGGGGCAACATAGTCTATCCAGGTCTCCCAGTCATCCTCCCTTGGGGGTGGGAGGTGCCAGAGAAGATCCTCAACCTTCGGTAAGAGTCGTGACTAATGGCAGGTGCAGAAATAGGAGTCTGCATTGGTTCAGCCACCATTACGGGCACTGGAGCAGGAGAGGGTGTTGGGGAAGAACACCCCAGGTGGCAAGAATAGTTTCTTCAAGTCCTCCACAGTTTTCCTCTCCCAGCAACCATTCAGCAAATTTCTCCTCAAAAGTTTCAGATAGTGGTGGGGCTGATTCCCCGGGTCTTTACTGTCCTTAGTTATCACTCTCCAAGCAGTGAGGCTCCTCTGGGGTAATGGTCTGTGGCACTTTGGAGCTATCTATGGGATCCTTAAACTCTACTAGGGCCAGGAAAGTGTGGGTGAGCAGATTAGCATGCCCCACCACACCACAGGGTTTTGTAAACCTTCCACCTTGGAAAGTACTCCCTGCACAGTGTCCGTATTGATACCCAGGGGATGTCCAGGATAAGCATAGCATTTTGGGGTCGATCTCCTCCCAGTACACCACTCCACCAGCCGGTGCACAGCCACTTCTGTCCGGGTACCCATTTTTTCTTAACAGTGGTTCGTAATTGGCCACTAGAGGACACACAATCCCAGCGGTGAGCCTCCAAGATGTAACCCCTAGATGGCACTATCCAGGGCTACTACCCCTGCCTGATTTGCCACTAACAGGTTGAGGGCCTGGATCAATGGCGGTGCCTCCACCCAGAGGTCAGGGTTTGCAATAGTTAAACTAACTTGGTCACAGCCCTCTGGGACACTGCAACCCCCTTTCTTCCCACTAGTGGCCCACACAATATATCAGAATTACCTTCACAGTATACACTTACCCCAGGTCTGGTTCCGGCACTGGGACCGCCTGTGAAATGAGATACAGTGCAACAATCACAGTACAGTACTTTAACATAGACAAATACCTCAGGCAGTATAACTTTGCTGAAACAAGCAGCTCTGATTTTATTTAGGGATATAACAGGACAGGGAAATCAGGTTATTGCTTATCACTCTAATAATCTACCTATGGCTCTGTGCACAGGCCTATCCTATCAGTTACTGTCCTGGGTGCCCAAGCCCTAGTGGCTAGTCCAAACCGTGGCAGCTGGTGAGGGCCCTTTCACCAGAGAAAGGAGAATTAAACGAGTCAGCAGTACAGTAATTCCATTTGGATTTAATGTGGCAATTCAACAGGGAGCGACCCTGAATTAGTACTCCGACCTCCAAATAAGATAGGGTCCTTCAATGTCAGCAGAGACTCACTTGAGGTACCAAACCTCTTCACACATCCATATAAAAGAAAGCACTGTACCAGGCAGGCTGCATCTGTATCCCGATCGCAATTACTGCACAATACCCGGAGAACACACAGCAGATTCAGTTCCTGACAGACCGAGTGTAATTCAACAATTTCTCCAGTCTTCTACAGGGTGAGCCTGGTTTCTACTCTTCAGAGATCCTTTGATTCTTTTCACAGGGGATTCAGTCCTAACAAGCTGTTACACAAGCTGCAGACCGAACTCTGGGCCTTACACACATTTTTGACTAAAACTGCACACTGAAAAGCACAGGGCTCCTTCCTTCTTCACTGCCAAAGCTCAACTGAAACTCCAACCGACAAAACGGGCACTTCCTTTGAGTTCCTCCCAGTTCTTGACTGGATTGGCTGTCACCACAATAGACTGCTGCTGTTGGTCCAAAAGGCACTGAAGTCTAAACTACATCTCCCAGAGTCACTGCCCATACAATCCTCTTGTGGCTGGCTCAGATTATGAGTCCAAGTTCTGATTCGTCCAAAGGCACCATTTTAGAGCTAACACCCACACTGATTGGTCCAGTTCAGCAGTTCAAAACTAGAATGGGGAACTAGCAGACACAGTTCTGACTGCAAAGAAAGCAGGTTAGACAAACTGTAATTTCATTATTACTCTAAATAATTTCTGGCAAACAGTTACATCTTTCAGATAGGTTCCTTTGCACCCTAGTGACTGCAAAAATGAAGTGAATTGGCAGCAACGAGAGGGTACTCAATCAAAAAACACAGTCCCCCATACAAACTAATTATGTCTGCAAGCAGACAGCTCTTAAAGAGACAGTACCAGAGGTTCTAAAAACACTCACTGATAAATGGCTTAAATGCCAAACACCATTCAGGCTTGGAGCATTCAAGCAAGCTCCTGGAAGTCTTTTGGGAACCCCCATTTGCAGGGGGGTTACAAATAGAACTGTTAAAAGAAATGGTCAGTGTTATAGTGGATGTGGAATGGACTGGAAGCTGGAGCACATGACAGAGGTTTGAATTCCTGGGGTCTTTATTCCAGCAGTGGGTGAGCAGTCAGGTGTCTGCATTATAGCTTGTTTCTTGCTCCTGTTCTCTCCCTCTCTCTTCTCTCTGTCTAGATGTGACTTTCAAATGTGGGGTGAATCAGGGGGAACAGTAAAGTTTGTTTTGTACCTTCTTATTGTCTCCCCTGCTGTACCATGGTTTCCACCATTTGTTCCTGTATTTATTATTCCCTGTATGTAAAAATGTTCTTGACCTCTGTTTAACCTGTAACATCCCTGTGCTTTGTGATTTAAATTGTTGCTTAACTATGCCATCTTTTATGGCCCTGGTCGTGCCTGAAAACAGTCCGTCGGACAAGTGCACCTACCCGGTAATCAAAGACATAAATAGAACAAAATAAATAAATACTTTGTTACTGAGAGAAGAAAGACTCGGCCTGTCCTGAAACAAATGAATTACTGTAGACATGAGAGAAGATAAAGGCAAGAAAAAGTGTTTCCGCAAACAGTAAATGTAGGGTTGCAGACATTTTATTAAACTAGTCAGGGATTCATAAATTAAAATATCCTCAGCAGAAGAGATTTTAAACTGTTGCTAGTGAAAGCAACCATTTTTGACACACATCTATATTAAAATCTTGTACAGGACTTCTGGTGATGTCACTGCCTAGGATGCGGCCTTGAAGTGAGAGCTTAGCCAAACGGGAACAAGCAACTCCTACAAACAGCCTTAAAACCTTAAAAAACTTACAGAAAACAAGAGCCAGGAGTGCAGAAAGTTAATGGGAGGAAGGAGGAAAAAAATAAAAACAGAGAAGACTGTTGATGCGGACAGATTGCTACAACAGACCACAGCGAGTTCGCCCCCCACTGCAAGCATGGCGGCCCAGCTATCAGCGTCACTCCAGCCGAGCAATTCAGATATCCTCTCTAAATCATTAGACTTCAGGAAAGAAGTCAAAGATTTTAAGGAACAACTTAAAACTGAAATTACTCAGATGGGGCAAAGAGTGACAGACCTGGAAGCCCAGCAAACTAGTACGGATACTCGAACAGACCGACTCGAGCGCATGGTACTAAATCTCATGGAAAGTAATCAACAGTTAGAAACTAAATGTGATGATCTAGAAAATAGATCAAGAAGATGTAATCTAAGGATAACAGGAATACCAGTGGAAAAAGAGGGGAGAGACATGACAGCATTCCTGGATACATTCCTGAGAGAGACATTGCAGCTGGACCCGGCCTTCCCGCTCGATACTGAACAGGTACATCGAGTGTTGCAACCAAAACCCCAGAACATAGACCAAAGACCCCGAGCAATAACCTTCAAACTTCTGAGCTATCAAACAAAGCAAACATTACTAACCAAAGCCTGGCGCATGAAGGAACTGAAATATAAGGGTCAGAGGATTTATCTTGACAATGACTATTCAACTTTGGTTGCAACGAAAAGACAAGCATATGCACTGCTTCTACGAATCTTAAAGGCACAGCAACTGAGATTCTCCATGCCATACCCAGCGCGTCTTGTCATGTTTCCCAAAGAGCCAAGGATGTTCGATAACCCAGAAGAGGCATCCCAGGCTATGAAAGACAAAGGCATGTCAGTCCCAAAAATGAGCAGAAAACCGAACACGGAAGACCAACAAAGCCTGCAGCAGCAGAGGTGGGAGAAGCAGCAGCCAAAGTAAGCCCGACAGCAGCAGAGCCTCTCGACCTTATGCGATGAAAAAGAACTACTTAGAAGATTCGGCAGACAGCAGCCGGCCTGCGTAAGAAAGAAAGTCGGAAACTACATAGGAACTGTAAATACATTTTACCCACTGGTGAAAAGAGGCAGGAAAGAAGATGGAAATAAGCAGCGAGACTACATTAAATCAAAGGGAGAAACGAGGGACATTAGGGACAAAATGCTAGAACCTAAACAAATTAGACTTTAAAAGACAATACCTAGCAGACAATTGGAGACATACATTAAAGGGATAGTGGCATGCCATGAATGTCCATTAGTGCATTGACAATACACCAGGAGGGAGGAACAAGTGGGGAGGGGAGAATCTCTCGTACAGATTTAAGCGCACAACAGGGAAGTAATTGTGTAACCTCATTTGAAAGGCCAAAACCTAATAGCAATGGTAAATTACAGAGAGGCAGGTGGGGCAAAAGATGGACAGGCATAACTGCTTTTAAGCAGACCGCAAACAAGTAGTACCCACAAGATGCATAAAGTCTGTCATGTTTCCCTCCTTTCCTCTCTGCCCAGACAGATCACTGATTATTCACTAGTCCTCGGAATGGTGAGCACCTAGTCAACAACATGACACAGAAACAGGGGCTTATCTTCCTTCTGACCCTGCTCCAGGCAGTGCGCATGTCTACCTCACCTCTACCTATAGGAGGTATGGCGATGGCACCCATTTCAGCATATTTCCTTATGGAATGAGACGAGTAAGGCCCGAACACCCGAGGCACACCTCGACACTTGTCAGTGTCTGCAGGGTAGGGTGAGGTGAAATGTCATGACTGTTATGGGCGATGACCCAAAGGCAAACCCCAATGCCTGTCCATCTCTGCAGGGTGGGGATGAGGTTGGCATCAGTTCAGTACTTCACTGCCATTCCTATACTGCATGGCCCTGATTATCATAATGGCCTGCGTCTGACACAAGCTGTGGCAAACAGCAGCTTGCACCAATGTCTGGTGCGCCAGGGACCCTGCACCAGAACAGGTACAGGAGGGGTCCCAACGGCTAAGTCCCCATGCTTGCACTGACCAGAACCCTGTGGCAACCTCCTGACACACTGCACAGGTCCACTGCAGGTCACCAGAGACTAACACAGGACCCCCGTCCCACTAGGTAATGGGCATGTGAACCCAACCTGGTGGGCTGGTGTCTCCTCACCATGTTTGGTGCAATTGACTCCTGGCCACAGAAGTGAGTGGTGGGATGTGCCTGGTGTTGGGGAGCAGTCGGGACTGGTGTATGAGGAGGTTTGGGCACCACCTGCTGGGGCATGGGTGGGCACTGTATCACCATCAGTTGGTGCTGCAGTAGCGCCGATGGGCAGGCATCGGGGAGCTGCTGCCAGTATGGGCAGCATCAGGACGGGAGTACCAACATGGTACATAGGTGGCATCGGGGAGCTATGAGGGATGCCATTGGACCACTAGGACAGAGGCCACACATACGGGGCCACACTCGGGGGTATATGGTTGGTGAACTGTCACCCATGGTGTGCCACACACAGGCATGTCACCTAGGGGAGAATGTCTAAGTCCCCTTACACCTGCCCTGGCTGGTCTAAGGGCACTTAGAATTTCTCCCACCAGGTGATGTCTGTGAATCACAGGATGCAGCTTGCATTGTCCACAGTCCCCCTACTGCTGTGCCGCAGTGCATTGCAGATGCAAGCCCCGTCTGGGGCAGGAGGACTGCGGTCAATGCAGGCCAGCTTTGTGAATTGCACGGAGGGCAGTCATGGATGCAAGGTGCACCTTGCACCATATCTGTTCTCCACAGGCACCTTGCGTCCAATGCAGGGCTTTGAGAATCGGTCCCCATCTGTCTTAACTCCTGCCCTTCCACTGCTAATGCCAGCAAGCAACCATTCAGCATTGACAAATGCTTGTGTAGTAAGCTGTGGCTCATAAGAGGCTCACAGGTGACCAGTGGGAAGCTCATTAATTAGGAACATACTGCATCTCCTTTTTAATGTCTTTGTAAGTGACATTGCAGAGGGACTGGAAGGAAAAGTATGCCTCTTTGCAGATGACACAAAGATCTGCAGCAGGGTTGATACACAAGGAGGCACGGAAAGGATGAGAAGGGATTTGGCAAGATTGGAGGAATGGTCAGAAGTATGGCAGCTTGGATTCAATGCAAAGAAGTGCAAAATAATGCACCTGGGAAACAAAAGCCCCAGGGAAGATTACATGGGGGGAGGTAGTAACAACAACAAAATGAAAAGGGACCTGGGTGTAATCATATCAGATGATCTTAAGGTTAGAAAGCAATGTGAGAAGGCAGTAGGGAGTCTGGGAGGATACTGGGATGTATAGGAGAGGCATCACCGCAGAAAATAGGAAGTTATCCTCTGCACAGACAGTTGGTGAGACCCGATCTGGAGTACTCGCCCAGTTCTGGAGACCCCATCTCCGCAGGACATAGACATGATGGAGGCTGTCAGAGGAGGGCAACTAAAATGGTGCAGGGTCTGCAAGAGGGAGAGGGGGGACATAATAGAAACTTTTAAGTACCCTAGTGGAGTCAACAAAGTCCAAGAGGGTAGCGTCTTTCAGAAAAAGAGATGTGCAAGAACAAGAGGACACAATTTGAAGATAGAGGGAGGACAGCTCAGGGGCAATGTGAGGAAGTATTTTTTCACAGAGAGGGTGGTGGACACATGGAACATCCTTCCTGAGCAGCCTGTGGGCTCTAAGACTGTGGGAGAATGCATGGGACAGATATAAGGCAATCCTTGTGGGGGTAGGAAGAAATAGGCTGTTGGTTAACTAGGATCTGCAGCTTATCCTGTAGGTAGGGAAATGGGCAGACTAGGTGGGCCAATTGGTCCTTATCTGCTGTCAAAGTCTATGTTTCTATCTCTTCTGTCTGCAAGCTCAGCCTAGGCTAATGTACAAAGACTTTATCACATTTCTTGAGTCTTTCTTAAACGTGTTTTATCTGTTTACAGGAGTGAACCTGATTTGACGCTAAAATCAAAAGCAAATAGTTATAGTAGCAGAACCCCCCCACACACACACACATGCATACACACTCCCCGAAAAGCTGCTTAAAAGCCTGCAGTTAATTCAAATCAATTCCATTTTCTTACTTAGTTGGGGTTCCATGCCAACAAATGTAAAATCATGTACTTAGGGTGTAGAAACCCCGATGCTGAGTATAGGATGAGAGGAGGTACTGATACTCACTAGACATGAAAGGGTCCTTGAGGTTATTGTGTTAGAGGACCTCAATGTGGTAGTACAGTGTGACAAGGCTGTGGGTAGGGCAAATTGGATTCTGGGGTGCATAAGGAGGGGCATCTCTAGTAGGAGGAGGGATGTTGTGCTGCCATTGTATCACTCCCTGGTATACCCCCAGCTGGAGTACTGTGTCCAATTTTAGAGTCCACTCTTCAGAACGGGCATAAGGTGGAGGTTTTCCAGAGGAGGGCAACTAAAAGGGTTCAGTATTTTCACAGGAATCCCTACAAGGAAAGGCTGAAGAATCTCAACATGTACACTCTGGAAGAAAGGAGGGCGAGAGGCGAGATGATCAAGACCTACAAAGTACCTCACAGGGTTAAAAAGGGTACAGTTGGGGAGTTTCCTTCAAATGAGGTGAGCAGCCAAACCAAGGGACATACAATGAAACTGGGGGAGGGAGTTCAGGATAGATGTGAAGAAATATTTCCTTACTGAAAGGGTGGTGGATGCCTTGGTGGAAGCTAAAATGGTAGGGGGAATGAAGCATGCATTTTACAAACATAGTGGTATATTACAAAAAGGGGTAGGGGGGTTCAACGGAGATCAGTAGGGCTATGGAGATGGAGTAGGTTCAAGTTCATTGCAGGAAAAATCCATTGAGCAAGCTCATTCACAAGGAGGTCCTGATGGACACAGGCAGAATAAGACATGCAGTAACATATACAGGCAGGAGTTACAAGTAGGTAGAGAACACTTGGACAGACTGGGTGGGCTGAGCGGTCCTGTTCTGCTGACAAATTCTATGTTTCTGTGGCATCATGTGTTCATTCAGGTGCAGTGTTTATTTAAAGTTGGGCCTACTATACATCCAGATGTAAGGTACAGTAAATTACCGAATTAGATGCAGCCCACTTACAGTACAATAAACAGAACCCCAGTGCTTTGAGAAGCCTTTACTCTTCATAAGGCTGCTTAAAGAGCTGGGTTTCTATTTGCAGTGTCCACAACAGTATGCTGATCTTAAAATCAACGCCGCATGTGAATGAGTACTTGATTCTTGCTCACTCCATTTCTTCCCCACTTTGAAAGCTGCTTGTCCTGAGTTAGTTTTCCTCTGGCAGCGCCTCGCCTGTGTTGGAAGATGACCAATAAGCGGCACTGAAAGACGTCAGACTTCACAGACTGTGAAAGCAGCTGCTCACCCACCATCTTGGCAAGAAGAAGGCTGCAGCTGTGGCCACTAATGACTGTTCAGGTGTGGGGATGGGGGGACCAAAGGGGACAGCCAAAAGGAGATAAAATCATAATAAAAAGTGTGAGACCTTCACCAGCTTTCCAAAATGCTTACCAGTAAAAGAACACTCTTATGAAGTTTTTCAAGTGGCAACACAATCTGGTGAGCCCTCTGTCTGCCGTCTGACACCAGGCATCAACCACCATAAAATTGCCTAAAGAAGGCAGTGTGGTTATGTGGTTACTGAAATACTGGAGATTACAGATTTATAAGAACAAAAGAATATCACACAACAGCTAGCACATGTGTCTATAGCAGCTGTCTCCTGCTTCTCAGTAGTTATACTTATACCCTTGAGGTACCTGAATGTTTCTATCATATCTCGTTTCCCTCCTCTCTTCCAGTGAGTACATATTGAGGTCCCTTAATTTCTCCTCATAAGTCTTGTGTTGCAAGCTCTGTACCATCCCATTCGCCCTTCTCTGGACCATCTCCAGCATGTTAATATCCTTATGAAGGTGCAACCTCCAGAACTGCACACAGTACTCCGTGTGAGGCCTGACCATTGTTTTATTTAATGGCATCACTACCTCCCTCCTCATGCTGGTGATACCCCTACCTATGCACCCCAGCATGCCACTGGCCCTCCCAGCTGCCTTACCACATTGACATTTTCAGGCCATCTCAAATAAGAACCCCCAGGTCCTTTTCCTTCTTTGTGACTGTCAGCCATCCCCCCCCCATCTTGTAGCTTCCCCCAGGGTTTCTGTGTCCCAGTTGCATAATTTTGCACTTTTTTGAATTAAGCTTCAGTTGCCAGTCCTCAGTCTATTTTTCAAGCTTCCCCAGGTCCCTCCTCATGTTCTTCACCCCTTCTGGGGTATCCACTGTCTTACAGATCTTGGTGTTATCTGCAAACAGGCAGAACTTTCCCTTCAGCTCTTCTGCAATGTCACTAATGAAGACATTGAACAGGACTGGCCCCTTGACCAATACCTGCGGCACCCCACTGGTCACCCTCTCTCCCCAGACTGCACCCCATTTACCACCACTCTCTGCCTCCTGTCTGTTAGCCAGTTTCTAACCCAGTTTACCACCCTTTCCCCCATGCCCAGCCTACTCAGCTACTTTATCAGCCTGCTATGTGGGACAGTGTCAAAGGCTTTGCTTAAATCAAGGTAAGCATTGTCCACTGCCCCACCCTGATTTACTTCCTTTGTCACCCAAAGAGGTCAACCAGATTTGTCTGACATGACCTTCCCACTGTGAATCCATGTTGTCTGTGGTACTGGGCTCTGATGGCTTCTAGATGCTCCACTATCCTTTGTTTAAGCAATGTCTCCATGATCTTCCCCACTACTGAGGTGAGGCTGACCAGCCTATAGTTCCCCGCCTCCTCCCTACTGCTGGATTTGTATAGAGGGACCACATGTGCCTTCCTCCAATTCTCTGGTACCACCCCAGGGTTGATTGACTCAGTGAACATGGCTGCCAGAGGTACTGCTATCTCCCTTCTCAGTTCTCTCAGTATCCTTGGGTATATGCCATCTGGTCCCATCTCTTTGCCCACCTTCAATTTAGTCACCTCCTGCAAGATTCTTCTGCCTGTGAATGGACTATTGTCCACCTCTTCACGCCTTCACAACTGCTGTACTGCTGTGGCCATTGCCCTTCCCCCTCTTCTGTGAATACTGAATAGAAAGACACAGTGGATGTCTTGGGGGGAGGGGCACATGACAGTTCTTAGGCATGGTACTATCATTTCCACATACCGAAACAGCACATATAAGCAAGCAACATTCGGCATTGACAAATGCTTGTTAGATGTAATTTTATGATGAAACATGTTGTGATTGTGAACCATCATCAGTCAGTTTTCAACTGTAAGCAACAACTGCTACAATGTATATATTATTAGAAAAGTCTTTTGTTTATCTTATTTATTTATTTATTTAAAAGTTGAAAACCGGGAAAGGCACAATTGAGCCGAGGCTCATTTCCAGGTGCGACCCAGGGACAGTAGGGATAAAATGAGATAACAACCATCACCAGTGAGCAAATGAATAAAACTAAACCACCAAAGCTCGGGTCGGGGTTACAAGGCTTATAACATTGTAAAACAACAAGCATAGCAACAGAATAGTACAGCCCCAATAATTAACATGAGTGAAAAGAAAACAATTCAAAACAAAAAAAAAGGTGAGGAGTTGTGGTACACAAGCCCCAACAAATCAAATAACGACACGCTTGTTGACCAGAATCAGGTGAGCAACAACAGAGCTAAGAAAAACAAGCATTTGTCAATGCCGAATGTTGTCTTGCTGACATTGGCATTGGTAGTGCAGGAGTTAGATAGATGCATAAAAGGAGTGGCAGTGAAGTATGGAAGTGACGCCAATCCCACACACCCTGAAGAGACTGACAGGCACTGAGGTGTGCCTTTAGGTGTTGGCCATAACGCTCATGCCATTTCACCTCACCCTACCCTGCAGAGTCTGACAAGTATCGCGTACTGCTTTGGGGTCCTCAGGCCTTACGCTCACCCCATTCCATATGGAAATAAGTTGAGATGAATGTAGTAGAGGAGAATAGGGTGAACTTTGGGGCCAAAGAGTGCAAGGCACACTTTAATGCCTGTCAGTGGTTGCAGGGTGGGGGTGGGGGTGGAATGGTGTGAGCATTAGAACAGACAATCTAAAGTCACATCCCTGATGCCGGCCAGTCTCTACAGGGTGGGACGTAATGGTTAGAAACCCTAACACCCCAGACGTTTGTTGGTATTTGCACTCCAAATTTTCAACATGGGCTTTTTCTCACCCCACTTCATGAAAGCATTTGGGACCTCTGCTTATGAACAGTGACACTGTGATATTGTTAATCTGTCCAGAACGTTGCTGACCCACAGTGATCGTGCCATTCTGCACCAGTAGTGCAAAACCACATTTCGGGGAGGATGTGAGAAATGACAACTATACTGTTCTTAAGAAGGTGTGCATAACTGGCAATGTGAAAAATCTGGAATGAAAATATTTAAAATTTTACAAGTTACGAGCATGTGTGGAAATTGCACATTGCATTTTCATGACACAGTTATTCTGTGGAATTTTGTCACCAGATTTTCAACACAGGCATTTTGGGACCTCCACTCATAAACACCGTCTCAGTGATTTTCTTAATCTGTCCCGAACATTGATTTCCCAGAGTGACTGCACCATTGTGCACCGCAATGTGCAAAACCACATTTGAGCAGCATGTGAAAAATGACAACTGTACTGTCCTTAAGGAGGTGTGCAAAAATGGCAATGTTGAAAATCTGGAGTGAAAATATTAACAATTGCTATGTTGGAATATCTGGCTAAGCATGATATCCTTTGCAAGCAGCAACACGGCTTCCGATAAGGCCACAGCACTACCTCGGCCCTCCTAGCATTCACGGGAGCAATCCACAACTCCCTTGACAATAATCAACTAACTGGTTCAGTCTTCACTGACCTGTCTAAGGCTTTTGACACCATCCATCACAAACTACTCATCACTGAGCTCCAGAACGCAGAGCTCTCCCTTGAAGCTACATCCTGGTTTAAGAGCTACCTGGAAAATCGCTCACAAAGGGTGAAAATCGCTCGCACCCTCTCTGATGCTAGACCGGTCTGCTCAAGAGTTCCGCAGGGATCCATTCTCGGGCCAGTCCTTTTCTGCCTTTTTTTGAACAATCTCCCACAATCCTGTCCTGAACAAATCCTGCTATACGGGGATGATGCAGTCATTCACGCCTCTCACCATGACCCCATACTACTAAAAAAAAAAAAAAAAAAAAAAAGCTCCAGATGGGTTTCACCTCCGTTGAAAAATGGTTCAACAGGCAAAAGCTGGTGCTCAACTACAAGAAAACAAGGGTGATGCTCTTCTGTGGCTCCCGTAACAAGCATAGGTTTCAACCCATCTCAATTGCAAACTGCCATGGTGCTCTCCTAGACCAAGTACACTCCTTCAAATGTCTTGGAATCACTCTTGACAGCCACCTAACCTATGGTATCCACACTGACACTGTTACCAAAGCTGTCAACAAGTGCACTGGCCTTCTCTACAGGCACAGGCATTGCCTCACCTCAGATGCCTTAAGGATAGCTGTTTAGAGTTCTGTGGTCTCTCTAATTGACTATGGGCTGGTTATTTATGACTCTGCTACTGACACTGTCCTAAGGCACCTATGGTTGGCCCTAAACAAAGCCTGCCACCTCATTACTGGATCCCACCCTCTCACCCACACATGTACACTCTACGCCCAAACGGGTTGGCTCCAACTATCAAACCATATTAAGTTCCATACCTGCCTAATGGCCAAGAAGAGCACGTTAGGCCTTGCACCCCCAGGAGTCCAAGCACTACTATGTGCAGCACACATCCCCCGCCTCACCAGGGATTCTGAAAATCAAATTCTGCACATACCACAGTGCTACACCTTGCAGGGACAAAGGTCGTTTACGCACCGTGCACCCTGCTGGTTTAATGGACTCAACAAAGATATCACCTTGCTGCAAAGGCTAGGCCAGTTCAAAACCAAGCTTCACCTCCACTTCTCTGCCTCCAGCTCCTATGACTGTCGCTCCTAATCTGCTTTTGCACTTACCTCCCCCACTCCATGACACCTGTCCCCTACCACCTTCCTCGTCGCCCTCCTGGCTTTAGCACTTTAAAACCTGACAATGCCCTTCGGATGCTACGCTGTCTTCTAGCGTTCCCCTCAATCCCTCAATCCATCCCAGTTAATCCCTTGCCCTGCTACCTCTCCCTTCCGTCCTCTGGCTGTTTCCAAGCTACCTCACCCTGTTTAGAATCCATTGTACTACATTGCTCTTTCACCTGTACTGCATCATTCATACATATCTTCTGTCCTGTACCGTCTGCCCCCTCAAATGTATTGTATTTCCACTGCTTGAATTGCCTATCCCAAGCCTGTTATGTTTGTATTTGTTTTCAAAGTTGACGTGGAACCTTTGTAAAAGAGCCATGGCTCAAAGGTATTGTAATCCTAGAATTTCAGTAACAATTCTCGAACTTAGGAGTATGCGTGGAACCTGCACAATGCACGCTCATAAAATAGGCATTTTGTTGAATTTTGTCACCAAATTTTCAAGATAGGCATTTTGGGACCTCCGCTCATGAGCAGTGTCACTGTAATTTTCTTAATCTGTCCAAAACATTGATTTTGCACACATATGCGAAAACACATTTCGGGTGACATATGGAAAATGGCAGCTGTATTGTTCATAAGAAGGTGTGATAAAATGGCAATGTTTAAAATCTGGAGTGAAAATATTAAAATTTCTCGAAGTTATGAGTGTGTGTAGGAACTGCGCAATGCACGTTCGTAACACAGTCATTTTTGGGAATTTTCTCACCAAATATGCAACATAGGGTTTTTGGGAGCATACCTCATGAACTGTGACACTGTCATTTCATTAATCGGTCCCAAAAGGTGGTTTTGCGCAGTGACTGCAAAATCACCTTTTGGGCTGAATAACAAAATGACAGTGACTGAGTTCATGAGGTGGGGTCTCAAGAACCCCATGTTGAAAATTTAGTGAAAGAATTCCCCAAAATGGCCAAGATATCCACCTAAGTTGAAAAAAACCCATTTATGCCATTATACAGCTTACCGTCATGTCTTCAGTTTACGGTCGGCTTTGAAGAGTGCAGACATGTTCCTGCTCCACCGAAGATGGTCACGCTGGGCTCCGGAGGTAAGTATGGGGTGTGAGGGGTGTGGGAAGGTGGGTGCGGGTTGGGGGAGGGGGCACGAGAGACTGGGAGGGACCATTTTCTGTTTTCACAGGTAAAAAACAGCAATGTGGGATGCTTTGGGCATGCTCGGGTAGGCTCCTAGCATGCCAGCACATCTGGGTGTTTTCTTTGGGGGTGCTGGAGCCGCCGGGGATTGGGCACCCCGTTGGGCATGCAGTGTGCTGGGGGGCATGAGCATGCTGGGGTAGGCTCCCAGCACGCCACCTGGCTTTTTGTTTTGGGGGGAGCTGGAGCCGACGAGGATTGGGCACCCCTGTCGGCTGCACAGTATGCTTGGGGGGGAGCATGAGCTGAGGGGGATTGGGCACCCCCTCACCACACAACAAGTTGTTTTGGGAGGGACATTATGCTGACGGGGATTGGGCTACCCTGTCGGCAAATGAACTGGTGAGGGGACATGCTGACAGGGGGATTGGGCACCCATGACGTCAGCTGTTATGAGGACTGTGAGAGGTGGATAGCTCTGCCATATTTATTGAAATGTTACACCAGGGAAGGCACGCCCTGCAATGAGGGGACACTCCCTCACTGCAGCGGCTAAATCCTTTCAAGTTGGTGGAACGCTTTTGCACTGCTGTCATAGACAGCATGCAGTCTAATTTGCACCACAGAGCCCATCCCAAAAAAGCAGTGGCGCCACTGACTACTACATGACCGCACCTCCAAAACCTGCTATTCCAAGTTACCGCAATATGTTTCTTGTGTGTGCGCAAGACAACATAAAAAAATAATTAGGTAAGGATTTGGGACACTAGGGGAATGATTGGTGGGGTAGGAGTCTGAGGAGACTTTTGAGTTGGGAAAGGGAGGAAGCATGACGGAGGTCGGGGAAAGTTTATTCCAGAGAGAAGGTAAATGGAAGGAGAAGGCTGTCTGCCTGGAAGCAGAGTGGGAATAAGGGATAGAAAAGGAGCGGTGGTCTCTGTGGCAAAGGGAGTAATTGGAGGATGCAGCTTCAATCAATCAATCAATCAATCAAAATCTTTATTTAATCAGGCGAACATCATTGAGCATGGCTCATTTACAAGATGGACCTGAGTGGTCAAGAAGTGCAAGTGTTAATACATTGACAAGGGTAGCATAAACAGTAATACAATGACAGGGGTAACATAAACAGTAATACAATGACATAAGTGCTAATATATAACAATATACATATGTACACGGCACATTAAAACTTTTAATCTGTGAGACAGAAGGCAATGTGCACATCAGGAGTAATATGTAGATTATAGGACCTAGCAGGCATTTGAGGGTGAATCTTGGGACTGGAAGCGGGAGTTTTATCAGCATATAGGAACACGAAAAAGAGAGAGTAGGTAGGGTCGGGGTTTAGGCCTTGTGGAAGCAGTTGCAGAGTTCTGGGAATAGGGTGGTGAATAATCTTTTGAAGGATATTAAGGGTATGAGGTTATTTAGCTTCATGGTTTTTGGAGTGAATTCAAACAATTGCTAGTGAGTAGCTGATAGCAGCCTCCCAAACTGGGTGCAGACATTGGGGACCTTAAGAATGACAATTTTGCTGATCCTTAGGTTGTATGGCCTAGAAGTAATTTGAGTAAAACAGTCTGAGATATAGGTAGGTAGCTTGCCTGATAAGGCTTTGAATATCCCAATTGCAGCATTCCTATTTCTTCTGTGTTGTAATGATGTCCAGTTAACTGCCTTATAAAGGGAGCAATGATGGGTGCTGAAGGGAAGGTCAGTAATGAATCTGATGGACCTGTGGTATAGGGTGTCCAGTTTATTTAAGAGGGGGAGTGAACAATGTCCGTACAGAAAGTCAGCATAGTCAATGAGGGATAGGAATGAAGCCTGGATTAATCTTTTTTTGGAGTCTCTGTTGAGGTAGTGCTTTATTCTAAAAAATAAACCAAGCCTTTGTCTCAGTTTCTTTAGTAGCTCCTCAATATGGACAGAATAGTCAAGCTTGTTATCAATCCAGACTCCAAGGTATTTGAAGTTATCAACGAATTCCAGCTTCTCTCCAAGTAAGGTGGTTAGTTGTATGGTGGTGGATGGTGGGGTAGTGGCAGAGCAACTCTTTGAGGTAAAGAACATAGCTTTTGTTTTTTTGGCATTTAGAAGTAGTTTTTTATCCAGTAGGTTGTGTTGTAGGATGGAAAATTCAGATTGTAGCAGTTCACAGGCTTTAGATAATGAAGGATTGCTAACATATAATACAGTATCATCAGCAAACAGATGGATGTTGGATTGAGTGAGGTTAGCATAATATTATTAATATAGATGGCAAAGAGGATGGGGCCAAGAATAGAGCCTTGCGGTACACCTCTTAACAGTGGTTTTAAGGTGGATAGGTAGTTTCATTTTTACCAGTTGTGACCTATCTGATAGATAGCACTTGAACCAATTGAGTGAAGGGAATCCAACCCTAGTGAGCCAAGGGAGGTGATTAATGATTCATGATCCTCTGTGTCAAATGCTTTGCTCAAATCCAGGAACACAGCACAGGTACTGTTCTTCTTATCCATAGCAATCTGCCAGTCGTTGGTTACTTTGGCTAGGGCGAAATGGTGCTATGCCTTGATCTAAACCTTGATTGTGCTGTATTTAGGAGGTTATTGTTATCCAGGTAGTCCTTAATTGTGAGTTTACTAACTTTTGAGCATCTTGGATAGAACTGATAGGATGGAAATGGGCCTGTAATTATTGAGGTCCATGGGATCACCAGATTTGAGTAAAGGAACTACTTGAGCTGTTTTCCAAGTGGAGGAATGGATCCAGTGGTGAGGGAAAGATTGAAGAGATGAGTGAGGGGGCAGATAAGACTTGAGATGCAATCTTGAGGAAGTAGGGGTCCAGGAGTCTGTACCTGCACTTTTTGAAGTATCTAAATTGGAGAGAGATCTTCCACTTCTTTCAAGGATATTGGGTTGAAGGAGAAGGTTGATGTAGCCTTTGACCCACGGTGGATTGAAGGTTCAAGGAAGATCTCAGGAGATTTGCAGGTGAAGAGTCAAATGCTAGTCCAGCTGTGGTGAAGTGGTCATTGAAGGTATTTAGGATTTCTTGTTTGTCCGTAATTTCTGTGTTATTTAGTAGCAGTTTGCAGGTTAAGGCAGGAGTAGAGTTTTGGCCAAGATACTTTTATAGTTCCCCAGAGCCTGGTTGGGTATTATAGGAGGCATCCAATTCAGCTCTATAATAGGCAGCTTTGGCAGATCTTATTTGTGTTGTACATGAATTTCTTGCTTTTCTGAAATTTAGCCAGTCTCTGGAATCCTTAGTTTTTCTTGCCTTTTTCCACAGTTTGTCTCTGGCTAGCAAGGCTGTTTTAAGATCAGTGGTGAACCAGGGGCAGGACCTTGCTTTAGTTCTGATATTGGTGAATGGTGCATGAATATTGAGAGCATTAGTGATAATGTCCTTTAAGATCTGGAGAGCTGTTTCCACTGAGGTTGTAAGGTGAAATCTTGCCAATATATTGTGTTACTCAGGTCATGGAGGTATCCTGGTATGTTGAACTTTTTTTGACCTTTGAGGACAAATTCAGCAGGGTTGGGTGGTTTGAGTGAAGATCTTATGCCAGCTATGGGACAATGGTCACTTACATCATTGGTAGTACTCCTGCATGCGTATATAAGTGAGGCTTGTTTACCAACATAATATCCAGGAGTGGGCTGTTGCTAGAATTTTTAGGTTAACCCTGGTTGGGTCTTTAATTAGCTGTGTAAAGCCATAGGTGTCACAAAAGGTTACCAATGGTGCAGATGCATTAGATAGCCAGTTTAAATTCAAATCACCAAGGATGATGGTATCTTCAGGGCCTAGATTGGTTATTGACCCCAGGTGAGATAGTAATTTGAGGCCTGCTGAGGGGTCTATAGCAGCCAATCAATTTAAATGAAGACAAGTTAGGAAGGGATATTTTGATTGACAAACATTTAAATTCCTTTGGTCTGGATGTGTTGATGAGGCAGGTAGCAGAGATGGTGTCCTTAATGTATATGGCCACCCCACCACCCCTGGAAGGGTGATCTGCTCTGAAGAGCTGATAGTTGGTAAGGTTTACAACACTGTCTTTGGTCAAGGTCTGAGCCAAGATTCAGAGATGACCAGAAAGTCAGGCAGGGTATGTGCCACCCAGGCCTGTATTACGGAGAAATTTTAAGAGGCTGCAGGCATTGAAGTGTAGGAAGCTTAGGCCATTTATAGAGGATAGATCAGCAGGGAAAATAAACTTTCAATGGGGCCAGGATTTATTTCAGTGGTACCAAAACAGATCAGAAGGTAGAAGATTAATTTGAGGAGGGCACCAAGGGACAGGGATAGTGAGTGGTCAGAGCGTTTCCTCCTAATCCTGGGTGCCTGCTGAGATGAGTGATGGTCCTGGTATATAGGTCGAATTTTATCATAGCATAATAATTTAATGGACAGGCATAGTGGGTTAATAAAAAGCCATGATACAAGTAAGGTGCCAGGGCTGTGCTGAATTGTTAGGGTGGCCTTATGTGGGATATCCCAGAGGTTGCATTGTAAACGTGGTTCGGGGTGAATAAGGAATCTGTGGTTGGCCATTGTGGATGGCAGAAGTGGGCAGGTCGTATTAACTGAGTTATTTATCTTGACACTGGGCGTAACATTAATATCATAAGGGATTGGGTGAGATGCGAGGCTCAGGAGCAAAAGGAAGCAAAGTAGCATTGTGGAGGTTAGGTATGGGCTAAGGGAGGAAGGGAAAGGGATGTGGGCGTGGATTAAGAAATGGCGGGAGAAAGTGTATAAAGGAATCAACCAGGAGGGGGCGGGCAGGGTATTGCGGCTTTGCCCGCACCTTTCTGCCTGCTTCTCCCAGCCTCCTGAACTCTTGGTCGGCCGCACAGGTGCTACCGACCCTGGCAGCGCGGAGCCTCCGCCTCCCTGGACCCTCGAGGGCTGCGCCTTCTACAAGGTGGGGGACAGAGGAGAAGGCAGTCAGCAGGGTACCTTTATTGCAGTAATCTGCAATAAGGTGCTAAAACTTAAGATTTGCACAACAATAGACTGGGAGGGTATGGGGGGGTTAGGCCCAAGCATCCAGCCCACACAGCATTTCAAAAGACTGTAACACTTATTTTAAAATACAGAAAAACAGCCCATAAATCAGGCACAAAGTAAGAGAAAACAGCACTTTTATGAGGAATTCAAAATAATTTAAAGAAAAGCAGAAATCCCGGCCAGAATAGTGCAGCAAACCCAGTTTAAGTCTATGGAAGGCGCACCAATCGAAGCAAGGCACAGACTGCGTCTGATTGGTTTTGCGGTTTTGCCCGTACCTTTCTGCCTGCTTCCCGGCCTCCTGAACCCTTGGTTGGCTGCACAGGTGCCGCCGACCCTGGTGGCTTGAGCCCTCCGCCTCCCTGGACCCCGAGGGCTGCGCCTTTCTGCCTGCTTCTCCCGGCCTCCTGAACCCTTGGTCGGGTTGCACAGGTGCCGCCGACCCGCTGGCGGCTCGGAGCCCTCCGCTCCCTGGACCTCGAGGGCTGCGCCTTCTTTCTGCCTGCTTCCGGCCTCCTGGAACCCTTGGTCGGCTGCACAGGTGCCGCCGACCGCATGCTCGGAGCCCCTCCGCCTCCCTGGACCTCGAGGGCTGCGCCTTCTTTCTGCCTGCTTCTCCCGGCCTCCTGGAACCCTTGGTCGGCTGCACAGGTGCCGCAGACCCGCTGGCGGCTCGGAGCCCCTCCGCTCCCTGGACCTCGAGGGCTGCGCTTCTTTCTGCCTGCTTCTCCCGCCTCCTGAACCCTTGGTCGGCTGCACAGGTGCCGCTTGACCACTGATGGCTCGGAGCCCCTCCGCTCCCTGGACCTCGGGGCCTTCTTTCTGCCTGCTTCTCCCGGCCTCCTGGAACCCTTGGTCGGCTGCACAGGTGCTGCAGACTCATTATGGCTCAGAGCCCCTCCGCTCCCTGGACCTCGAGGGCTGCGCCTTCTACAAGGTGGGGGACAGAGGAGGAGCTTGGGAGAGGCATGAAGAAAGATAGGAGGGGAGGGTACCAAACGAGAATTTAGCAATGAAGGATGCACAGTGAACCTGTCTTCTGTGGGGTAAGGGAGAAAGTGATAGGGCAGAATAAAGAAGTCAGTGGTGAGTGAGGGGAGGAGAGGCTGAGGAGAAATGACAGAAGGCATAAAACATGATGTCAAGTCTGCCTAGGGAGGCCTGAGAAGCAGTGCCATACACCACATCAACATAGTCAAAAGTGGGTAGAATCAGTTTGGTGACAAGCTCGCGATGGGTAGGAAGGGGGAGGCAGCTCTTGTGCCAGTAGAGGGCGCCTAGCTTGGGGTGGAGCTTAGCATAGATGGCATCAACATGGGTGGAGAAGTCCAGGCATTTGTTACCTTTCTGTTGCTCTGATTATAAATAACATTTGTATTTTTTGTGATTTTTACTGTACAGACTGCAACGTCCCAAATGAGCAGTTGTTACTGCTGTCTGAGAAGGATGAAGAGCTCCCTTTTGTTGATGTGGAGGAGGAAGAGAGGATCAACGAACTCCCTTTTGTTGATGTGAAGGAGGAAGAGAGGATCAACGAACTCCCTTTTGTTGATGTGAAGGAGGAAGAGACTGCAGAGCAGAAGGATCACTTTGAAGTCATTCCCACCAGTAAGTACTGTAGATGGCTAGATAATGTGTTTATATGTGACTTTTTTCAGCTATGTTTGAGAGGAAGTTGGAAAGAAAAGGAAAAATGTGGAGTTGGAAAGGGGGAGAGGGGACTATAGAATTACAAGCAGGCTATAATGTTAGAAAGTTTGAAAGGAGTAAAGCCGGTGAGTATTTTAGAAAGAAATATGTCCATGTTATAATTGATATTATACAATGGCAAGAAAATTTCCTGGACTCTTATTGGTCAATGTGAGCCTGAGACAGTGATGTTATTACACAATAACATCACTGCATTGATTTTTTGGATGATTATTATTATCCTTTTTTTTTTTTTTTTCAGAAACAAAGATACACTGCCTCACTAAAAATCTGCTAAAAACATTTTTATTTTTATTTTTTGTTTTCTATAACATTGAGCCCTTGTATAATTGCAGTAAGGCAGTCCAAGGTGTGTTATCGTGTAATAACTCACTCCTGTGGTGAGCACTCTGCTTCGCCTCGTGCTTCAACCCATCCCAGGAGTGACGTTATTACACGATAACACACTTTGTCATGCCTTATTGCTTAATTATAGATTGAGGGAGCTCTCCTGACCAGTTGGAGTGCTCCTTTCCCCTGCACGTGAAGCACTCTTATTCCGTGAAGAGCATCTCATGCGCAGATGCCCTGGAAATGGGCATGTTCTGGGAAGTTTATTTAAAAAAATATGTATTATTGATCGTTCTCGATCAATAATATATTAATACGTCATCTGTTGCCACTCGTTGCTGAAAACAAGTGGTTTAATTTGCCTTCAGCTTGAGCCAGAACAGCTCAGCTCTATTTCGCTGTTCTTGTTTCAGCTGAAGGCGCATGAAACCACTCGTTTTCATCAACACGTGGCTCTGAGGGACGTATTAACACATATTGGTTTTGATGCCAGGCCTGGGTGAGCAGGCAGATGTCTGCATTATAAACATTTGGTCATTCAGAAAGGAGGGACATGAGAAGTGCACAGAGGAAGAAATGGACTGATTCTAGGCATGGGTGAACAGGCAAGTGTCTGCATTACAAACAGTGGGTCATTCAGAGAGGAGGGACATGAGAAGTGAGCAGAGGAGGGAATTGACTGTATTTAAGTCTTGGAGGTGATGATGATGATGACGACTCAAGCAATGTTTTAAAGGTGATAGTGAATCAGTTATTTATTTTATTATAATGCATTTCCATTAAAATATTAAAGTCACCATACAGTATTTTAAACTGCAGAAAAACTCTACATTGAAATACTGTCAAAATGAGAGGAGAAGCCAGGCAGAAAAAGGTTTCACCTGCAGAGGAGTTTAGGACGTGACAAACTATGTGGTGTTGCAAAGATGTTAGTAAATCGATAAATTATTTTTATCTCAATGGAAAAAAACTGAGACTGTGCCATTTGGACCCAGAAAATTGGACACAGAAAAAGTAAACTCTTGTAGCTCTCCTCCTGTGTGTGTGCTGAGTTGCAGATGGCAGACACAGTAAAGTGCCTTGGTGTCTGGCTTGACCAAGAGCTCACTTTCAGACGCACACTGAGCATGCCGTAGAGGCTCAAATCCTACCTTACTAATAAAGCTTGTCTGTCTGTTGCCAGCAGTGTCCTCCTCCCTGCGCTAATGAAACATATAGAAGCACTGCATGTGGCAGCAGAAAAAGGCCATTCAGCCTGTCCAGTCTGCTGAACCCTATCTGGTACTTGAGTATTGGCCCTGTTGACCATCCATCCTTTTTTAAAATGGCATCTATACCATCTGCTGATCTTACACTGTACCTGTCTCTCCCCGGTTTGAATTCCCCCACTGTTTTTGTGCATATTGTTTCTTTGGGGAATTTGTTCCATCTGTTCACCACTTTTCAGTGAAAAACTATTTTTGGACATCCCTCCTAAATTTTACTCCAGCCAGCTTCAGAGGATTCCCTCTTGTGTTCATGTTGATGTTTAAAGTAAAACAGTCTGTTCCACTTTACCCCATTAATCCTATAAAGCTGCTTATAGGCATCTATTAGGTGCCTCATTTTCCTGCTGTCGAGCATGTATCAGACCTGCAGGGAAATAGCTCTGGCGATTCTTTACTTTATTATTTTCTTAACTTCGTTCAACTTCTTTTTGTCATTTTATGTCACCGTCCGAAGAACCTTTGTTTAGATTTTGTACCTCCAGTTACAAGACCTACAAGAATGACATTCACATGGTTTGTGTTTGCCATTTAGACCTGTCCCACAATGTGAGGGCGTGTGATATTTGCCAGAGATGTAACCAGGCCACAAGGAGATGCCGAAAGAAGGCTCTTAAAGGCTTCATCACTGTCACAGCCATGGAAACTGGTGCCAAGGCCGTCGTCTCCTATCTGACTTCTCACTTAACAGCTACTGGCTGGAAGTCTTCCCAGCATTCATCAAACCTTTTATCTGCGTGATCATCAAGATCAAAGAATACAGACAGAAAAGTTGTTGAATTGCCACAGGTGAGGGGGACAAGGCTTCTGCTTCGCCAGTGAAGTTGAGATCTCCATTAAAGGAGAGTAATTTCCCATCATCTCTCTCTCTTTTTTTTTTTTTTATATGATGTATTTAGCCGACTCTGACTAGGGCTCAGTGGCGACCTACCTCCATCCAGAGCTCCTGCACCCCTGATCGGGGATCATTCAGTGCGGCTGTGGGGTGGGTTTTTCCATTCTTAGTAGCCACTTGTCCCTATCACCACCCTTGAGAAACCAGTGACCAGGACAACATCCAAGTGGTAAGCCATGGCTTCTGCCACTTGCCTAATGCAAGGCATAAAATAAGCAGGCTCGCATTGCAATTTTCGACCCAAGAATCAGGAAATGCGAGTCAGTTGCCAACTTGATTAGCAATGATTGCTAATCATTGAAGCTGGCCTTCCCGCGTATTGTTTTTTATTTTCCTTGGTGTCTAGTGGGGCCCCTACCCTCCGATTGCCAGCCCTTTGTTTCCCTGGTGTCTAGTGGCCCTTCCCTCCACTGATCACCGTCCCCATAATGCTTCTACCCCTGGTGTCTAGTGGAACCGCCCATGCGATCAATGTCCCCATAATTTTGTCATTCTTTGGTGTCTAGTGGCACCCCCACCATATGATTTACTGTCCCTGTAATTAATTCATTCCCTGGTGTCTAGTGGCATCCCCCCATCTGATTGCTGTCCCCGTTCCTTTTGTCTGACGACGATTTTTTTTAAAGCTGAAGGAAAAAAAAAGGTCCATCGCCGATCACTCCTGTACCACCACCTGACCACCCACTGTGCACCCACCACCTCACACCCCCCCCTTGATACCCCCACAGACTACCACTCATCTATGGAAGTCCCAGGTTCGATATCCGCGCTCCCAATCGAAGACCCATCTTGCTGCTGGAACCGGCGACTGCAGTATGAGAAGGTAAACACGGTCCTATGTTTTTAGTGGGGATTTCAACTTTGGTGCATAACTCTGTTATTTGTTGACATATTGACCCCAAATTTTCAACATGGCCTTTTGGGGACCCCACCTCAAGAACAATATAACTGTCACTACGCAGCTCCAGCCCGAAAGGTGATTTTGCAGTCGCTTTGCACATTCGCCTTTTGGGCGGGATTTGTGTAATGTCAGTCATATTGTTCATGAGGTGGAGTTTTAGAGAAGGCGATGTTGCAAATTGAGCCAGAATATGAAAAATGGCAAAGTTATGACCATATGTTGCCATTTCATACACACCCTTGTAACTTTGAATTTTAAAATATTTTGACCCCAGATTTTCAACATAGCCTTCTTATTAACCCACCTCATATATGTCACAGCTGTAATTTTTCAAATCCTGGCCATAATGTGTTTCTGCACCTGTGGCGCAGAACGGTGTTTCAGTGGCGCAGAATCACACTTTGGCAGGGACTGGAAAATTTTCTACACCAGGCACATGAGGTGAGGTAATAGGAAGGCTATGCTGACAATGTAGTCAAAATGGCACATTCAGTCTCAAAACTATGTATACAGTGTAGTATCTACAATAATAACTAATAATTATATGATTTAAAGTAAAAATACCCATTTTTGAAAACTGCTAATCAAAATTGGCTGATTGCTAATCATTTTTCATGTTGATTAGCAAAGGCCACTAATCAACTCTCCAACACTAATTTATGCCTTGTAACAATGTCCTCCCTCTCCCAAGACCATCCACTAATTGGCGCAGTGCCTGACCCACCCCCAGGAGATGAGAGGAGACTCGCCAGTCGGCGACTCAATCCAGCTCCCCCCCCCCCCAGCTGCCCCCTGGCTTCCCATGCTCGTTCCCGAACCCGGGTCACCAGCATAGCATGAGGTGTGCCATCTGGTGCCTCTATCCTCCACGCCACGGGGCTGGCTGATTCCCCATCATCTCATGCTCCAGCTGTGACGACTAATGCCCCACCCGATCATCGATGAGATATCAAAGTCAGGGGCTGGCTCTGCTGTACCTACTATGGACAGTTTGCGTCCTGCATTAATGGGTTTTACCCCATCAGTGGTGGTAGTCCTGAGCTCATTTTCACAATGCCATCAGCTCTTAGGTCATGCTGCCATCTCGAGGAAGTGGAAAGGCAGCACACTTCAGAGTTTGCTGAAAACTCAGTCTTTGACTTGCAGGACCTTCCCTCAGACATATTGAGTGCTTACATAGAGTGACTTGTCCCAAGTCAACCCCAGGAGAAAGCCCTTGCTCAGTCGTTGTGAGGTTTCTTCATTATGCAACTGAAGAAAAAGTTCTGTCAGCAGCCTGGTACAAGAAAGGGGTGCAGTGGGGGAGCACAGGATTTAGGTTGATCAGGACTACACTGCTACTCCTTCAGTCTGCATGTATTAAATTCAGACACCTTTCCCTGCAAAATTCTGAGCCCACTATACAGACAGCATCATACTATACCATTGGTGGCAGAAGATCAGTTGGTGGTAGAAGATCAAACGGACATGCATACAAGGGAAATAGATATACCTCAACCCCCCCGGAAATAAACATACCCAGTGGAGAGGTCTTGCAGCCATACCTCTCAACCTCCTGCCTCATAAATCAGGGACAAGGCTTGAAAAAAATCAGGGACAAAGGACCAGAATCAGGGATACATTTTCAAAATTAACGATATCCACTCAGGAAGCTGGTAGAATAAGGGGCGTAGTGTAAAATGAAATTTCTAAATTAGAGCAAGTCTATAACTTTAATGTTTGACATTAATTTGTACTTCCAATCCCCCCAGTTTAGTCATGGAAATGCAAATTTTAGGAGGGATAGAGTAAAATTTTGAGGTAAAATCAGGAACATTCCTGAAAATCGGGGACAGTTGAGAGGTATGCTTGCAGCAACAAAAGAACTATCTTATACTCCACTTCCAGACTGGGAGGTGCTTCTGTGTCTGCCTTCTATGAAAGTGGCCAGACAACAGGCATTGAACAGAGCAGATGATCACAGGCATTTTAAAACATTTCCAGCACTTCCCAAAACATTAACTTTGCCTAAATAGGTTGAACTAATCTTTGACTAACGTGCATTCTGAGTGATTATCTAGGAAGGTCATCATTTGTTCAGCAGCTTCATATTTTACTCAAACTTAAACTATAACATAGAAACTTAGACTCTGATGGCAGATAAGGTCTGCTTGGCCCACCTAATCTGCTCATTTCCCTACCTACTGGATAAGCTGCAGATCCTAGTTAACCAACAACCTATTTCTTCCTACCCCCCACAAGAATTGCCTTATGTCTATCTCATGCATTCTTGAATTATCCCAGTTTTAGACACTACAACCTCCTCAGGAAGGCTGTTCCATGCATCCACCACCCTCTCTGTGAAAAAATACTTCTTCACATTGCCCCTGAGCCGTCCCCCCTCTATCTTGAAATTGTGTCCCCTTGTTCTTGCACATCTCTTTTTCTGAAAGATGCTACCTTCTTGGACTTTGTTGATTCCACTAAGGTACTTAAAAGTTTCTATCATGTCCCCCCTCTCCCTCCTTCACTCTAGGGTATGCATATTAAGCTCCTTTAGTCTCTCCTTGTATGGCTTCTCTTGCAGACCCTGCACCATTTTAGTTGCCCTCCCCTGCACTGCCTCCATCCTGTCTATGTCCTTGCAGAGATGGGGTCTCCAGAACTGGACACAGTACTCCAGATGGGGTCTCACCAACTGTCTGTACAGAGGGATAACAACTTCCTGTTTTCTGCTGGTGATACCTCTCCCTATACATCCCAGTATCCCCCCAGCCCTCCCTACTGCCTTCTCACATTGCTTACCAACCTTAAGGTAATCTGATTAGATTACCCTTAGGTCCCTTTACATTTTTGTTGTTGTTACTACCACCCCCCTTGTGTACTCTTCCCCTGGGTTCTTGTTTCCCAGGTGCATTATTTTGCACTTCTTTGCATTGAATCCTAGCTGCCATACTTCTGACCATTCCTCCAACCTTGCCAAGTCCCTTCTCATCCTTTCCATGCCTCCTTGTGTATCAACCCTGTGGCAGATGTTGAATAGAATGTGTAGTGCAGTGGTTTAAGGCTCTGAGCTGCAAATCTGGTGACATCCAGCAGACCAGACCTAGGTTTGAATCCCACAGCTTCCACTTACATACTGTGTGACCCTAAGCAAGTCACTTAACTTCCCTGTGCTCCCAGGATGCTCCTGTAAAAAAGCTTTCAGCTTAGTGTGCTACTCCTGGTTAAACAACTAAAAAGAAAAAATGTTTCTGTCATCTGCAAAGAGGCATACTTTTCCTTCCAGTCCCTCTGCAATGTCACTTACAAAGACATTAAAAAGGACTGGACCAAGTACTGAACCTTGTGGTACCCCACTAGTAACCCCCCTTTCTTCAGAGTGGACTCTGTTTACTATTACCTTCTGTGTCCTGTTGTCCAGCCAATGTTTTACCCAGCCTACCACCCTGGGACCCACTCCCAGGCTGGTTAATTTGTTTATTAATCATTTGTGTGGGACGGTGTCAGATGCCTTGCTAAAGTCTAGTTAGGCCATGTCCACAGCCCCTCCATGGTCTACTACTTTGGTCACCCAATCAAAGAAATCGATTAGATTCATCTGACATGACGTTCCCGCTGTGAACCCATGCTGCCTTGGGTCCTGTGCCCCACTGGCCTCTAGGTACTCATCAGTTCTTTCCTTCAGAAGTGATTCTATCACTTTCCCTACCACAGAGGTCTAACTGACAGGTCTGTAGTTTCCTGCCTCTGTCTTGCTTCCACTTTTGTGACTGGGAATCACATCCACCCTCCTCCAGTCCTCAGGTACCACACCATCTTCCCATGATTTGTTAAAAAGAGTAGTCAGTGGTGTCACTAGTTCTGCCCTTAATTCTTTTAGAATTCTGGGGTCAATCCCGTCAGGCCCCATTGCTTTGTCCACCTTCAGTTTTTGGAGTTCTTTCAGAACTCTTCCTTTTGTGAAAGGACTGGGATCAACGCCCCTATCCAGAGTGTTTCTGTTAATTGGATTAGGTACCTCCCCCTCCTCCTCTTTTGTGAATACTGAGCCAAAGTATTCATTCAGTATCCCTGCTTTTTCACTGTTCCTCTCTGCCCACCCACCATCCATTCTATTCAGCCTCACTATCCCTCCCATTGTCTTTCTACATTCCCTAATGTACCTATAAAAGGTTTTATACCCCTTCTTAACCGAGTTGGCTATTTTTTCCTCAGTTTGGGCCTTTGCTATTCTGGCTGCCTTCCCTGCTTCCTTCTGCCTTAACTGGTACAGTTCTCTGTCCTGCTCCTTCTGTGATTCCTTTATACTTCTAAATGCTATCTTTTTTTTCCCTAACCTTCCCCGCCACCTCTTTGAGAACCGTAGTGGCTTTTTGTTTCATTTTGATTTGTTTATTTGCTTCACACACAGGCTTGTTGCCCTGTGATGGCAGTGTTGATGATTTCCCATTGTTGCTCGACCCCTCCTTCTTGCCTGTTTCCTAGTGATGTATTCTGAATTTATTTCATCCAGAAAGTGGGCTCCGATGCATTCTTTGGGGGGGGGAGTTGCACAGCCCCACATTATTTTGAAGACGAGGATGGACAGGGGTTGATTCCAGCCCAGTATCACCCAGAAATAATGGGCCGTGACTTGTGGAGCACTGCTCTTTGACAGATCGGTGCAAGTAGTTTCCAGGATGAATCCAACATGCCATGATCCTCAAGGTTTCTTTGGGAATGGGGAGAATCTATGGGAGAACATGCAAGTAGCTCAGGATTGGGAGGATTTGGTGAGCTGGGAGTGAGGAGGTATTTTTCACACATTGGTCTCGAGTAGGTGGTATTTTTCACAAACTGGAATTGAGCTGTAAGGGTTTGGCAAGCTAAGAGTGGGGAGGTATTTTAGTCACAATTGGAGATTGGGCTCGAATGGCCTTAAGGGCTCTATCTTTAAGCGCTAATCTGTTCATTATAGAGAGGATGGTGCTGACATGGAACAGACTGCCTGTGTAAGTGATGGGCGAGGTACTATAAACATGTTAATGAATGGCTGGGACCGGTACAGTACAGAGAGATGTGTCTCTGAGCACTAATCTGTTCATTACAGAGAGGATGGTGTAGAAGTGGAACAGACTGCATATGTAAGTGATGGTCGAGGTACTATAAATGGGCTAATCAACGGCTGTGACAGTAGAGAGGGCTGATAATTCCAAGAGGAGAAGTTCAAAATGTGGCGGTATGTAGTGATGGGGAAGGTTTGGAGGTGGGGTACCGATGGGACAGATTGCCTGTGTAAGTGTGGGTGTGAGGGACTAGAAACAGCTTCATGAATGGCAGGGACAGGTACTGTACAGGTACAGTATAGAGGGCTGATAATGTCAAGAGGAAAAGCTAGGGATCTGGAGGTAGAGTGAGAGGGACAGTTTTCAGGGGTGGAGTATCCAGGGAACAGATTGGGGTAGGTGGTGGGGGATGGACTGTTAACACATTCCTGAACAGCTGGGACCATTATGGTATTGAGTGCTGACAATTCCAAGAGGAGAAGCTAGGAATGTGGAGGTGGGGGGGGTTGGGGTAGGAGTACACACAGGGCTTCAGTTAACTCCATTTTGGGAGTATTTGACTTCCAAAAATAAGGCAACAATTTCAAAATAAAGAGGGAGGAAGTCAATGGCTTCCAGATATAAAACCAGAAATTAGATGACTTCCAAAATTGCTGGCATGGTAGTCAGAAATGATGGATTTTTCTGAAAGAAATTGTATTTTACCACTTATTCATAATGTGAACATCCATAAATGTGTCCGTCCTAGGATATTGACTTCCAAAAGTGGGGTCCTGGAAGTATTTTGACTTCCAAAAAATGTGAATGACTTCCAGATTTCGACTCCTGGAAGTTTTAGACTTCCATTGAAAATAAATAAACTGAACCCCTGGGTACACATGGAGCAGATTGCCTTTGTAAGTGGTGGGGGAGGAACTGTAAATGGGTTCATGAATGGCTGGGACTGGTACAGTACAGAGGGCTGACAATTCCAAGAGGAGAAGCTAGAGATGTGGAGATTGGGGAGGGTGGGAGGTTTGGGCTGGGGTACACATGGAACCGATTGCCTGTGTAGTGGGCAAGATACTATAGACAGGTTAATGAATGACTGCGGCTAGTACAGTATATAGGGCTGATAATTCTGAGAGGAGAAGTTCAAGATGTGAGAGTAGGGAGCTAGGGGGAGGGTTTGGGAGTGGGGGTGTCAATGGAACAGATTGCCTGTGTATGTGGTGGAGGAGGGACTAGAAACAGCTTCATGAGTGGCTGGCACAGGTACAGTATAGAGGACTAATAATTCCATGAGGATAAGTTAGGGATGTGGAGGATAGGGCAAGAGGGACAGGGTTCAGGAGTGGTGTACTCAAGGAACAGACTGCCTGTGGAAGTGGTGGGGAGGGAACAGTAAACACATTCCTGAAGAGCTGGGACTATTACAGTATAGCGTGCTGATGATTCCCAGAGGAGGAGCTAGGGATGTGGGGAGAGGGGGAGGTTTTGGGGTTGGGGTACACTTGGAACAGATTGCCTGTGTAAGTAGTGGGGGAGGAACTATCATTGGATTCATGAATGGCTGGGACTGTTACAGTGTAGAGGGCTGATAATTCCAAGAAGAGAAGCTAGGGATGTGGGGAGAGGGGGGAAGGTTTGGGGTTGGAGTACATATGGAACAGACTGCCTGTGTAAGTAGTGAGGGAGGAACTATAATTGGACTCATGAATGGCTGGGACTGGTACAGTGTAGAGGGCTGATAATTTCAAGAAGAGAAGCTAGGGATGTGGGGAGAGGGGAGGGTTTGGGGGTACACTTGGAACAGATTGCCTGTGTAAGTAGTGGGGGAGGAACTATCATTGGATTCATGAATGGCTGGCACTGGTACAGTGTAGAGGGCTGATAATTCCAAGAAGAGAAGCTAGGGTTGTGGGGAGAGGGGGAAGGTTTGGGGTTGGGGTACACTTGGAACAGACTGCCTGTGTAAGTAGTGAGGGAGGAACTATAATTGGATTTATGAATGGCTGGGACAGGTACAGTGTAGAGGGCTGATGATTCCAAGAGGAGAAGCTAGGGATGTGGAGGTAGGGAGCAAGGGGAAGGGTTCGAGGGTGGGGTACCCATAGAACAGATTGCCTGTTAGTGGTGGAGGATGGACTATAAGCAGGTTCATGAATGGCTGTGAATGATACAGTATTGAGAGCTGATATTTCCAAGAGGAGAAGCTGGGGGGAGGAGGTAGGAAACAAGGGAAAGGGCTTGGAGTGGGCATCGTGCCTAAATCCCCTCCACATGGTAGGTCAGTGACATAGGTAGAATGCTCTTTATGGGCAGACTAGATGGACCCTTTGTCATAATATGCTGCCAATGTCTCTGTTTATATTCATTTATTTATTTAAAGTTTGGTAACCGGGAGAGGCACTCTGAGCAGAGGCTCATTTCCAGGTGTGACCGGGGAGGATAAGAATGCATACTACATAAGTACCTAATGTTGAGCAAGAAAAGTAGTACAGAAGCAAGTACATTACAGCATAGGGCCAGGCAGGTTACAGAAAATGCCTAGAAATGGAGGCAGTACATACGTACAGAAGCATGAATACATACAGTATGTACATAATGTTGGGCAGTTTACAGTATAACTAAAATACAGTACATTGGTACATAGGGTCAGGCAGGTTACAGTAGTTGCCTGATTAAGGAGGCAATGCATAGATACAGAGTGTCATTAATAGGGTAAGGAGGCAATATACAGGTACAGAGTCTCATAGCAGAGAATAGGCAGTGTTGAGAGCGAGGAGAACAATTAGTGGGAGGGGCACAAACTAGTACATGAATCAGAGTAGGGTTTATGAATTGGGTCTGTTCATGAAAAAGGGTTACCAAAGTGTGACATGGGAGTGAAATTTTCAAATCGACCATAGAAGAATTGTGTAATACAGGTTAAGATAATATGACCCATATATGAAAAAAATCACAATGTTTTAAGATAAAAAATGTTAAGGTTCCTAAGAAAATTGGGGTCTAGTGTGATGATTGTAACAACACACCATGATGAGTGTAACAAGACACACCACACACCATGGTGAGTGTAACAAGACACACCACACATCACTGCAAGTGTAATAAAGGGTGACCATAGATGAATTGTGTAATATAGGTTAAGATACTATGACCCACATGTGAAAAAATCACAATGATTTAATGTAAAAAAAATGTTAAGGTTCCCAAGAAAATTGGGGTCTAGTGTGATGATTGTAATAACACACCATGACAAGTGTAACAAGACACACCACACATCACTGTGAGTGTAATAAAGGGCACCACACAACTGTTAATGAGTAAAAAGGTTTACTTAAGTAGACTGAAGACTTTTTAAACATGACATTACTTTAAAAAACAACATGTTTATTATAATTACACTACTTTAAACTATTCTACATGGCACGGAATACTCAAGACCATTCGATAGGAGAGGAACAGTGCACTCAAGGCCATTTGACAGTACAAAAGAGTCAGCATGCACACTCCACATGATCCTTCAATCAAGGGAGAGGCATGGAACACTCAGGACAATTTGATGGAAAAAAAGATGGGATATTATAAAAAGGCTTTCAGAAATGCTGCAATCTGATTGGCTGTTAGGAGTCCAAAAGCCTTACAATAATCCCTGTTATACTTTCATGTACAGCCTGATCAAAATTGCATAATTTTTTATAATTACAATAAGGCACTCCCAAGAGTTAGATTAACAGTCTGTTAAGTACCCCACCAGCGTCAAAGGCACCAAGAGTACCCCCACAACCACAACCCACTCTCAGGGAAGCTGCATGGTGCTCATGAAGGCTACATATGAATGCTCACACAGGCCAACCAAAAGACTGGCTGGGACACACTCCCAGGCCAGTATAATAACCACAGCATAACTACACCACTTTTTATTTTACCCAGACACAATGATTTGGACAATCAGAAGCATCAAGAGTTGTGTGAGTATTCATATTTGGCCATAATGAGACCAGCGCCAAAGGCACCAAGAATACCCCCAAACCATCACCCACCAGCAGGGAAGCCACATGGTGCTCAGGAAGGCCAAATATGAATGCTCACACAGGCAGAGTCAATACACGTTTTCACTTTTTTTGTACACATTATTACTGTATAACATTTATTCCAACATTAAAAATAAAAAACAAAGTATTCACAGTACATTAAGCACCCAACCCCACCCCCATACAAAATGCATGGACAGCAATTACAAAGAATGCCCAAAATTTTATTTCAGTCACTGCCCTCTCACACTTACTTGTAATGACAAACAATGAGACCTAGCCTTCAGGTCTGATGAACCTTGCACCAGACCATGAGTAAATGACTCCACTACCTACACAACTCAGTTACAAGGAGGTCCTGGGAAGGAGATTGTAAACAATACCAAAATAAAATAATACAACAGGACACAGAAGGTACATCAAAATATTTGGCAGCAAAAACAGAAACAAAACATACCCTGGTAAAATAGAACATCAACTAAATTAATAGCACATTTAAAATGTATTTTATTCTATGGTAACCGTAAGGCCCACTAGGTACAGGTGCCTGTGTTCAGGAATGACCAGGGTGCACAGGGGAAGTTTAGGGATTTAGGGATTTGCTCAGTCATCCAGTATGCAAGTGGAGGTTGAAGGAATCAAACCCAGGTCTGTCTGTTAGATGTACCAAGCTCATTCACAGCTTCTACCTTCTAGGCTGTGCATTATTGCTGCATTGGAGCTCACACAGTTAGCATCACAATGAAATGTATTGCACTAGAACTCTGACATCCAGAACAAAACACCAGGATGCTTGAACAAGCATTTAATATTGTTGCTGCCATGCAACCTATGCCTCCGAGTTAAAATTGCTCAGAGGAGATCTCCACTACTAAACTCTCTCAAAAGAGGAACATGTACAAACAAAAATGCAGGTAAATGGGCCGGGATCAAACCACAGAGCTTACATACTTGACAATACAGGGACATAGTCCTTTTAAAATGTATACTAACTGGCTCCATTTCTAACCTCACTAAAGACACTCATGAGAGAACATGATGGGCGATCAGATACACCACAGTTTTTGGTGTGTTTCACTAACTCCAGCAAGTTCAGTCAGTGAAATGAAAAGCTCCCCATCTCCAAAATCAGAGAACTTGCATACTAATGCCACCAGTGAACAATCAATCCTATAGGATTGATCTTGGCTGCCCAGTTCGTTAATTGTTACTTTGTCCCCCACGATGGTTGTAACTAGTCACTCACCTCGTGATGGGTGTAACACTGAGGAGTGGCAAAGACACCACTCTTTAACTCTCACTGGATGTGAAGGAAAAGAGGAAGATCCAGTCACAAACGTAACTTTTATACTGCCACCAACTCAAACTGCTTTTCTGGCACAGACACAAGACAAGTATCACACTGGGCTACCAGACTGACTCCCCACCTGTGATGTGCAAACATAAGCAAATCTAGGACACCATGTCAGGTGGGGGATCAAACAGTCACATATTATCGTTGTGCTAGGGGCCATGGACAAATCAATGTTTTCTCTAAGAAGCTGAGAGATCCAGGGAGCAAGGAAAAGTGCAATACTTTTAAATAACTGACTGGAAGTCAGTAGAAATGATCCAGATGGCGAATAAAGTAGGACACTACACGCTACACCCATCACGGAAACTATTGAGCATCTCTGCAGCCAAAGGGAATAAAGTAAAGGGCCAGGACAGTGTGGATATCTTAAAAGAAGATGTTTTGAGCAACACAGTACTTTAGTTTCAATACTGTGAAGTAAAATGAGTTCACAGTAGCAAACAACAAACGTTGTTTTTTATGTCACATTTTGAGGCAAGGAAATCAGCAGTAAATTAACATAAATTGAAAAAAATATATATGTTAGGGATATAATTGCAAAACAACATTATGTTACCTATCTCTACTACCAACTACCCTTAAAGAGCACCATTTGTATTAGGGAAATCTTTTTTAATTTTTGTAACACAATTCAATCAAAGTGATGGGTGCCTTGGTAACCCCTTTTTGTGAACAGACCCAATTAACATGGGGAAGGGGATAATAGGCAGTGCTGAGAGCAAGGAGAACAGTTAGTGGGAGGCACAAACTAGGACACGAATCAGAGTAGGGTTTATGAATTAACATGGGGACAGGGATTAGTCAGAGGTGTAGCACCAGCAGGGCAGAGGCAGACAGTTGTGAACAGGTTTAGTGATGGCAGCATTCGGAGGGAGGAGGGAAGGGAGTTCCATGAATGGAGAAGTGGAAGGCGAAAGCACCTTTCACGGGGGTTATGGAAATTCCACCTGTTTTGACAACATGGCGGTGTCTTAGAAAGACTTTAGGATTTTTTCAACATTTACTCATCACTGTGAGATTTTTGCTTATTTTAACCCCAAATGTGCAACATAGCCCTTTTACTACCTCATCTGATGAACATGACGGGTATCATTTTTCAAATTCCCTTTAAAACCTGTTTTCATAGACACTCTGAGACATCACCTTTCAAACAAGATTCAACAAATTTCACCTGTCCATCAGATGTTGTCATAAACAGATGAGGCTGAGAATTTGGGGTAAAAATGTCAAAAAACAACAAAGTTATAAACAAACATTGAACTTATAAAGATATTCTTTATTCCGTTCACCATCTTTGCAGCTCTAGGGACCCCATATTCAAAACAGTTAGTGCGACAGTGCCCATGAGTAGCACCAGCTGATGGAACAGGGACCATATTCTAACAGTTAGTGTGACACTAACCAGGAATAGTGCCAACTGATGGAGCCAGGGACTATATTCAAACAGCTAGTGTGACACTAACCAGGAAGAGCACCAGCTGATGGGGCAGGGGCCATATTCAAACAGTTAGTGTGATACTAACAATGAATAGCACCAGATGAGAGGACAGGGACAATATTCAAATAGTTAGTGTGACAGTAACCATGAATAGCATCTGCTGATGGACAGGGGCCAGATTCTAACAGTTAGTGTGACACTAACCATGACTAGCACCAGCTAATGGGACAGGGACCATATTCAAACAGTTAGTGTGACAATAACCATGAATAGTGCCAACTGATGGAGCCAGGGACCATATTCAAACAGTTAGTGTGACACTAACCAGGAATAGTACCAGATGAGAGGACAGGGACAATATTCAAATAGTTAGTGTGACAGTAACCATGAATAGCGCCAACTGATGGGGAGGAGCCATATTCTAACAGTTAGTAGGGCACTAAACATGATTAGCACCAGCTGATGGGGCGGGGGCCATATTCATACAGTTAGTGTGACACTAACCATGTATAGTGTCAGCTGATGGAACAGAAGCCATATTCTAACAGTTAGTGTGACACTAACCCTGTATAGCACCAGCTGATGGGACAGGGGACATATTCAAACAGTTTGTGTGACACTAACCATGACTAGCACCAGCTGATGGGGCAGGGGCCATATTCAAACAGTGTGACGCTAACCATGCATAGTGCCAACTGATGGAACAGAGGCCATATTAAACAGTTAGTGTGACGCTAACCATGAATAGCACCAGTTGATGGGGCAGAAGCCATATTCAAATGCCATTGGTTCTCTGTGCTGATCCGACAGCATGACCACACAGAATATATTGCTGCACCAGTGGAAATGAAGGATACCCCATGCATACTTGAAACAGCAATATATGCAGCGGTTTTGACAGTGGTAAACCGTCTCTGTTACTGTGTTGTTTAATGCTGCTAGAACCCCTTCCCTTATCCCCATGAATAGTCACCCCCCATGATTGCTTGTCCTGTGGTCAGGGCAAATAGTCCTGTCCTTTCAAATTCCTGGTGGTCTAGTTGTCTCTGCCCCTGCTCATCTGTTCTGTATATTCCTGGTGGTTTAGTGATCCTCCTACCCTTAGTCGTTCATCCTGCTTCTGTCTGAAATATTTCTAGTGATCTATTGGCCTCCACTGTAAGGGCATCTGACCCTCTCACAACCCTGCTTATGACTCCCCTCCAGGCACCTCCCTCACCCTGATCACCTGAGCTGAACAGTGCTGATGGCAACTGGCACAACCCTCTGTTCACAACCTTGTCCAGCTGCAATCTGTTGGTGAGCAGTCGTAAGTACTGTAGAAACAGCTGTTTCTTTGTTACTCACAGCTGTGCACTGTCAGTCAGATGGCTTTTCTACAGGACTCATTCAGTGAGACCTGTTGACCTAATGAAGAGAATGCTATGCCAGTCACTGTCACTATTGCCATAGTTTAGCTTAAACGACAGGGGTGAAGGGAGTATGAGGACAAAGGTTCTTAACAGGGCATCAGCTGTCCTTATGGGGAGGAACACTAGTCTCCACTGGGAATATGCAAGACAGCTACAGGACTGGCAGTCAGGAGTGGAGGGACCACTAGGCTCCCTTGAGTATTCAAGACAGCTACAGGACTGGCAGTCAGGAGTGGAGGGACCACTAGGCTCCCTTGAGTATTCAAGACAGCTACAGGACTGGCAATCAGGAGTGGAGGGACCACTAGGCTCCACTGGGAATATTCAAGACAGCTACAGGACTGGCAGTCAGGAGTGGAGGGACCACTAGACTTCCTGGAATATTCAAGACAGCTACAGGACTGGCAATCAGGAGTGGAGGGACCACTAGGCTCCACTGGGAATATTCAAGACAGCTACAGGACTGGCAGTCAGGAGTGGAGGGACCACTAGACTTCCTGGAATATTCAAGACAGCTACAGGACTGGCAATCAGGAGTGTGGGACCACTAGGCTCCCTGGAGTATTCAAGACAGCTACAGGACTGGCAGTCAGGAGTGGGGGGGCCACTAGGCTCCCTGGAATATTCAAGACAGCTACAGGACTGGCAGTCAGGAGTGGGGGGCACTAGGCTCCCTTGGAATATTCAAGACAACTACAGGACTGGCAGTTGGAGATGGCAGAAACCATTAGACCGCCAGGAACAGAAACAGAATTTTGTCAGCAGATATAGACTGCTTGTCCCACCCATTCATCCAGACAGGTCCTCCCTGGTCTGTCTCTGCATACCCAACCTGATCTACAGCAACCCTCCCTCTTCTCTGCCTATTTACTAATAGTCGCCTATATCTATCCTGTACATGCTTGAAGCCTGTCACTGTTTTTGCTTCCACCACTTCTGCTGGCAGTCTGTTCCATGTGTATACCACTCTTTCAATGAAGTACTTCCTCACATCAATCCTGAATCCCCACGTCATCACATGCCCTCTTGTCCTAGTGCTCTTTCTCATTTGAAACAGACTCTATTTTTTACCTTGTTCAATCCAGGCAGTACTTGTAGGTCTCTATCATGTTCCATCTGGCTCCCCTGTCTTTTAGAGTGTACATGGTGAGATCCCTCAGCCTCTCCTTGTAGGTCTTTTGAAGCAACCCCTGCACTATTTTAGTTGCCCTCTTCTGGACTGCCTCAGCCCTGTCTATATATGTCCTGAGGTGCAGACTCCAGAGCTGGACACAGTACTCCAGGTGGGGCCTCGTGTGACCAATGCAGTGGTAGCATCAGCTTCCTTCTGCTGGTGATGCCTCTTCCTATGCATCCCTTTGAGGTAATTAGATATGATTACACAAAGTCCCTTTCCTGCTTAATGACTGCTAGTATCTCCTCCATCCTATACTCAGCTCCTGGGTTTCTATATGTTGGGTGCATGATTGATCACTTCTTGGCATTGAACCCCAGCTGCCATACCCGTGATCACTCCTCAAGTTCTCCAAGGTTTTTATGAATTCTTTCCACCCTCTGAGTATCCATCCTGTTACATATTTTAGTGTGATGTGCAAAAAAAGGGAACACACCTTTCCTTCCAAACCTTCTGCAGTGTCACTTATAATGACAGTAAAGAGGGCTGGATTAGCACTGATCCCTGGGGAACCTGCTGCTCTCTCTACCCTCCTTAGATTGAATTTCACTAACCAGCTACTTACCCAATTTACCACACTGGATCCCACCCCCAAACTGCTTAATTTGTTTATCAGTCTCCTGTGTGACATAGTATTGAAAGCCTTGCTGAAGTTTAAATAAATGCCCATTGCTCTCCTCTGATCTAGTTCCCTGGTCACCTGGTTGAAAACATTAATGAGATTTGTCTGGGTAGACCTCCCCTCCCCCATGATTCCATGCTGCCTTTGGTCTTATAGCCCACTAAATTCAAGATACTCTACTAGTCTCTCTTTTAACATGGTTTCCATTAGTTTCCCCACAAACTGATGTGAGATTGACTGGCCTGTAGTTGTTTCCTCCCTGCTGCCGCTCTTATGGAGCAGGATCCCATCTTCTCTCCTCCAGTCTTCTGGAACCAAGCCTGTTTCCAGTGTCCTATTTATTAGGGTCCTCAGTGGTGCAGAACGTACCTCCCTAAACTCCTTTACTACCCTTGGGTGAATTCCATCTGTCCCATGACATTAGCTCAAGCTATGGACCTTGCAATATGAGCAGACTTGATAGATCAAGTGGCCTTCTTCTGCTGGCTTCTTCGTATGTTCGTATGACCTTGTCCACCAACTCCCTTCTGGATTCCTTCCATTGAAAGTGGACTCATGCCCACTCCACCCCATTTTCCTGCTGGTCTCTTGTCATCCACCCCCCCCCCCACTATGAAGACTCAGCCAAAGTACCTGTTGAGGATGCATGCTTTTTTATGATTCTCTTCTATGCAGTCTTCCTCCGATGTCCTCCTTATCCTTGCTAGCCCTCTTTTTGTTTCCCTCTACTTGCTTATGTACCTGAAGAAAGTCTTATCCCCTTTAGCTACCCCTTTGCTTATCCTTTCTTCTGTCTGCACCTCTTTTCACCTCACTTTCTTACCTGCATCCCTCTCTTTTACTTGGTACACCTCTTTGTCTTAGTCCCTCCGCATTTCTTTGTACCTCCTGAATGCCACCCTTTTTCCTTCACTGCCATGACCACTTCTTTAGAGTACCATGATGGTCTTTTCTTCTTTTTGGTTTGCTCACCTCCTTCATGCAGAGTCTGTTTGCTTAATTATGCCATACCTAATTTTTCCCACTGTTCCTCTACCCCTCCCAGGCAATCCTGCCCTACTAGGCAGCTTTTGAGTTAGTCCCCTGTTTATTTCTTTTAAAATCTTCCCTCCTCAAGACCAGGACCCTCCTCTTTGTGTTTCTTGCCTTGGCGCCCATCTTAATGTTGAACCACACTGTATGGTGATCACTGGTCCCTCAGCAACTGCCCACTGTGATGTCTGCAAAGTTGTCCCGGTTAATAGGCATGAGGTCCAACACTGCCCTGTCCCTACTGGGCTCATGGACTAGCTGCCTGAAAAAAGGTCCCCGACAGGTGGATATGAGAATGATGCTAGGAATCCAAAGGATGGCTTGCTGTGGGAGTATTGCCAGAAGGAGATTTCAGTCTACTGGTTGTGGATTGGAACTTCCCTTCTGCAGTATCAACCATGAGTAGGAACATCCTGGACTCCCTGCAGGGGGCATTCCATAGGCAGCTAGTTACTAAACCCACTAGGGAAGGGGCATTACTGGACCTGGTACTCAAAAATGGAGACATTGCCACAGATGTCACAGTGGGGGACCACCTGAGGAACAGTGATCACCGTGTTGTGTGGTTTGATATAAAAACCAGGTCAGTATCAAATCACATGATGACAAGGGTCCAGGACTTCAAAAGGACCAATTTCAGGAAAATGGGGGAATGCCTGAGGGACAACCTAGAAGGGTTTGGGGAAATGGGGGGGAGTAGAAGAACAAAGAGCAACAATAAAAGAGGGCATTGAAAAGGCTACAAATATCTGTGTCAGATAGGTTAGCAAAGGGCAAAAGGAAAAAAAGAGGCTGCTATGATTCTCTAAGGAGGCAGTGGAAAAAGTGAGAGCCAAAACAAAATGACATTAAGAAGATACAAAATAAGACAGAAAGAGGAGGAGGAGGATAGGGAGAGCTACCAAGAGAGGCAAAGGGAGGTTTTGCCAGACAAGCCTGACAGAGTTCTTTGGGTAACCAAGGTAGTATATTGGGGAGGGCCGGTGGATGTGGCCTACGTGGATTTCATCAAGGCTTTTGACACCATTCCACGTAGAAGAATGATAAATAGGCTGAGGAATGGAGGAGTAGGTACTGAGGTTGTAAAATGTGTGGAATGTTAGATGACCAGTAGAACTCAGAGAACTCACCTACCTCCCTGCAGCATTTCAGCTGTGGACCAGCATGGTATGAACTGGAGAGCTACTTAGCTTAATGTGATCCAACAGCCACCCTAGTTGATCATTACTTTTATAGGTAACCCACATCATGTGACTATGTCACATGACCAGAATCATATTTTCAATCACCTTACAAGCCCATCTCTTATTTAAGGAACACAAGGGGTGGCTGCTGCACCTCTCCTCCAGCAGTAACAATTTAACAGCCACTTAGACTTGCTCAGTATGTGGCACTGCTTCTCCTCCTCTTGACTACGTGACCCCCTTCTTTGCCCACTAGGTAATGTTGCTACTCCTCCTCCTCTTCTCGACTACCTGACCCCCCCTCTATGTGCTAGCTACTTCTTTCTGCTGACATACTGTATCTGTATAACACTCTCCCAGCACAGGGTTCAACCTCCGACTACTTGTGTTGGGACCAACCATAATCTGTAATTCGATCCTCCTGGCCACCCAGCCAGCTAGAGTGCACACCACAGCTGCCTGTGTTATTTGGCAGGACCTAGTGTACGTTAGAGGTACTCCACTTTATGGTGTCAACACGCCCTGAACTTTTTACACTTTCTCATTATACTGTTACATTGCTAGGCAGCTAGGGGAGCCATTTGATGACATTGCAGTGAGTGTGCAACTCAAGTTTGCTGAACTGCCATGATCCAGCAGTATTCCTTTGTCAGCCTTGGGCACAAATTACATTAACTGCACTGAGGGAACACGCGCCTGTTCCCACCTTACACTAATATTACTGCATAAACATTAAGGTTAAGAACAAAAGTTAAACTGCACTACAAATTGTGGCTGGGCCAATCACTGGGACTTCAGTAGTCCTCCTGATATCTATCATTTCCATACATATCTCCTCTGTGCATGCCATCCCTGCAGTTACTGTACTACTAGTACCTCACAGCTCTGGCACAGCTAGTGAAGATACTGATACCAAGCACAGGCCCATCAATTCCCTCTGGGGCCTGGCAAACAACAACACAGAATTGGCCATACTCCTCCTGCCCAAGCTTACCCTTTCAACCCCCCAGCATAGCTTTAGAAAAGTTACCAGGGACAGGCACAATGCAAACCTAAAAACCCTAAAACAAAGTTCTAGTGAGGACAACCCTGATGCTGCTTCTCTCAGGAAGCATCCACTAAATCCCTGCCCCCACCATGGGTGTAGATAACTGCAGCACCCATGGATCTCTTAAATTAGCATCCATACACATCTGTAGCCTGCTGCCCAAAATGGATCAGCTACAAGTTTGGGTTCACCAGCATGAACCAGACATACTATCGGTAGTGGAAACCTGGCTCACGACTAAAATCTCTGACTTAGCTCTATCCCTGGATGGTTATACCCACTTTAGAGAGGATAGACTAGGGGAAAGGGGTGGCATTTGTATCATTTACATTAAAAACACCCTAAAGGGCTATGTCCTCCCCCACATAGTTACTGGTAACTATGCACAGGCACTAGCTGTTAGAATTCTGCTTGGAGCACACAACAAATCGCTCACAGTAGTATTAGTACATCCCACAGAGAAACCAATCCTTCGGCGTTGACACAGTCATTGAGTATATAAGTGAGGTACATCAAAATTGGGAAATGGTAATCTTAGGGGACTTCAATAATAATTGGTTGACTCAGGAGGCTGCCCCATGTAAGGATACCCTCACTAGGATCAATTTTAATCAAATGGTTGACGTGCTCACAAGAATCAACTATAGGACTAGGTCAGAAATGCTCTTTGACCAAATAGTCACTAACTGCCCTGGGAGAATCACTGAAACAACAACCCACACTGACTGTCTTAGTGATCACTCCTCAGTTAAAATGCCACTGGTCCAACAGTGGTATAAAGCTCCCTCCCCCAGGTACATCACAAACCGGATCCTGAAAAAAGAACAAATAGGTGCACTTAAGACCCATCTCCATCAAACTGACTGGTCACATGTCGAATCCCTGTATGTTATGGACAAAGCTCTAGATCACTTAATAGCTGTGCTCAATGCAGCCTGTGACATCTATGCCCCTTTAAAAAAATGAAAAGTGAAGGGAAATAACTCTTGGATTACCCCAGACCTAATAACTCTAATAGGACACTGGGACCTCCGGTGGCAAAATGCCAGGGCTTACGTCATGCAGTTTTATATCCAGCATTGGTGGATCTCTTTAACTTGTCACTCCAGACAGGGAGGGTGCCAAGGGATTGGAAGCAGGCGCATGTTGTGCCCATCCATAAAGGGGGAACTATAGACCTGTCAGTTTGACGTCGGTAGTGGGAAGGTAATGGAAAGCATACTTAAGGAAGGCTGGGAGGTTTCTTGGAGGAGATGGTTACCTGGATGACTGGCAGCATGGGTTTGTGCCAGGGAGATCGTGTCAAGCAAACCTTGTCGAGTTCTATGAGTGGGTGATATCAGCACTCGACAGGGGGAGCCAGTGGATGTACTGTTCCTGGACTTCAGCAAGGCATTTGATTTGGTCCCTCACATTGGCCTAAGGAAGAAGTTGGGACTAGGTCCCACTGACAGTTAGAGGATTGAAATTGGCTTTCACGCACACTCAGTGGGTAGTGGTCAGAGGGGAGGTCTCATCTCCTAGGGAGGTCATAAGTGGGGTACCACAGGGATCAGTCCTGGGGCCACTCCTGTTTAACGCCTACGTCTCCTATATCAGGGAAGGTATCGGGTGTGAAATTATATTCTTTGTGGATAACTCTAAGCTGGGAGCGGTGGTGGAGAGGGAGGAGGGGAGATTGGCCCTGCAAGAGGACCTGGATACTCTGGATAGGTGGTTCTGCACCTGGAAATTGAACTTTAACTCCTCCAAGTGCAAGGTGCTACACCTAGGGTGGGAAAACCCCAACTATGTGTACACCCTGGGGGGGGATGTGTTGCAGGCCACAGCAGGGGAAAGAGACCTAGGAGCCTTGGTGGATGTTAACATGAAAAATTCAGAGCAGTGCAGGAGAGCTGTGGTCAGGGCAAATAGTATGCTGGGATGCATTGCTAGTTGGGATTACCTCAAGGAACAGAGAGGTGATTTTGCCACTGTACAACAGCCTGGTTAGACCACATCTTGAGTACTATGTGCAGTTCTGGAGGCTGCACCTAAGAAAGGACATCCAACTCCTGGAGAGGGTTCAGAGGAGAGCAACCAGAATAATCTGGGGTCTGGGGGATATGACATATGAGGAACGACTAGGGGAGCTCAACCTGTTCTCGCTGGAGGAGAGGAGGGACTGGGGGATATGATTGAGGTCTTCAAGTACCTCCAGGGAGTAAATAAGGTAAAACAAGATAGGATATTTCGACTGAAGGAGGGTGGTATCACCAGAGGACACAGTTGGAAGATTGAGGGTGGTAGGATTGGGGGAGGAAAGGACGAGGAGGTACTTCATCGAGAGAGTGGTGGAACCGTGGAATGCACTACCCAGGGAGCTGGTACAGGCAACTACGGTGGAGGGATTCAAGAGAGGGTGGGACAGGTATAGGCAAGGGGTGAAGCAGAGGCTGGTTTGCCTGGGGGGGCAGGTCTGGGAGATGGAGTAACAGTGGAAGGAAGCAGGAAGAGGGCTACGGTACCCAATCAGGATGCTGAAGCACGAGCAGACATGATAGACCAATAGGCCTACTTTGCTGGCGTCTAGTATGTTAGTATGTTAATACAAAACTGCCAGAAATACCTGTACCGGAGAGACTAGACTAGCAAAAATGCAGTACTACAATGACTGTCTCACCACTACATGGGGATAGTAAGAAATTCTGGGACAACCTGAAAGACCTCACTAGCAGAGCCTATAAGGCCTCTCACTCTGTGCTTCTAATAAATGGTGAAATCACCCAAGACCCGAAGGCAAAAGCGGATACATGTAACGTTGCATTCACTGACCTAAGCAACGTACTCCCCCTGAATTCCTTAATGCAACAAAGGACACCCAGGTAGATGACAGGCAGACTAATGCTAGGACCACCACCAGACCCCCTTCTACTTGAAGGTAATTTCGCATGTGTTTAATGGCCAAAAATACCTGGCCTTGATCCTTAGGAAATCAAGACAGCAACAGCTCACTGGACCTGAAGCTTATTATCTCCTTCACTCTGGTTGAAGTTTATCTCCATCAACAAAATAATTAAGCTGTCCTCAGATTAGGGCAATTTCCACAAAGATGGACAGCTTCAGTAATCACACTAGTTCATAAAAGAGCGGTGACCGCAGTTCTCATACCAATTACTGGCCCATCTCAGTTCTAGCCCCCCAAGCCCTTGGAGCACACAGTCTCGAACTAGCTGGTGACTACTTGGCGAAGTACAGTATCCAGTGCCCACAACAACAACAGCGGATTTGGAAGGCCCATAGTACAACGGCTTTTTCTATTTTTTTAATTCTCGGATTACATATACCTTTAGCTAAGAGCTCTTTACAAAGGTTCCATGTCAGTAGAAAGGACGTCAGATCAACAGGACAGTAAAGTGCGGTACAATAAAGTGTAAATAGGAGGACAAAACTCATAATGGACACAAAATCATAATGGACAGTCAGCATATAAAACAACAGAGACACATTATGGTGTCAGTTTCAGGCACTGGAAATGCTTACAATACATTGATATCCGCCAGCTTTGTCCAGATATTGGGAGTGATGGAAAGGATGTGAGGGTGGGGGCGAAAGGAGTTAAAAGATGGGGTTGGGCGTGTATGACAGAGAGAGGTGGGGCAAGGGTAAGGTGGAGGGTGGGGATGGGAGGGGAGGGTGGTAAGATTACTAAGTTTTTATGAAAGGGGTTTGAGTGTTGAGTCGAGGTTTGGGAAAATATGGTTAAGGGAGACAGTCACAGGTACTAGCTGTAAGAGTGACCAAGCTTGGATCTGAGCAGCCTGCCGAGTTTCAGGGTGATGTCATTGTTGAAAGTATTCATCCAGAGGTGGTCCCTGTGGGCAGTGATCTTTGCCCCTGTTTGGTGGTGAGGGACCTGTAGGAACTGATTCAGCACTGGTGCGGTGGATTACGGAGGTAGAAGATCTGCTCAGCTGGCCAAAGGGCTAAGGTTATTTCCTGACTTCCGGCCTTTTGGTGTTTATGATTTTTGCTGTAGCCAACCCGTTGAAATAGAGGTCACATGTGTGGTGAGATTAGGGCCCTGGGCTAGATGATGCCTTGTTAAGGCTGTGAGATCGCCAGAGGTATCGGTTAGAGCCATAGATGATCAGTCCATAGTTAATTATAGAAATAATAGCTCTGGGCACAGCTATCCTTAAGGCTTCGTTGAGGATGTCCTGTAAGTGAACCAATACAATATTTACACTAACAGCGCTATCTATATACCCCATATGATAGTTTTCTATATTGGCTTTTAAAATACTTAAAAATTGTACCTGTTCGAGGCAGTACCAAGGCAGGTAGTATGGTCAGAGAGTGTTTCCTGTACATTACTTTTATGAGCTGCTGAAGAGATAAGCTAGTTTTTTTAATGGTTTAGCATCAACTTGTGATGACCTATACCGAATATTCCAGCTTCCTCATGAGGCATTAGGTGGCACAGTTAGCAGGAACAATTATATCAGCCTACTAAAGCCTTCATACCATCAACCTGGCGTGCTGCTCAGTACCATTTGCACTACTGGGCTATCGGCAGAGATTATTAGATGGTTTGTCAGCTGTCTAGTAACAGATCACGGCAGGTAATAAATGGTATGATTTCAGATGGTAGGCAAGTGAGCCCAGAGTACACAAGAGTCAATTTAGTCCACTACTGTTTGTCCTTTTTCTGAACTAACTCCTTCAGTACGACTGAAAACATTTCGCGCAGATGATGCCACCTTTTTCACCACAAAACTGCCCCACTAGCACTAGGAAAGCACCTCCAACAGAATTCCCTGCTGTTGTGACCTGGTTCTAGAAAACAAACTACTAATGAACTACAAGAAAACTAAGATAATGATAAGATAATGATACAAACCCAAAAGTAGATATAAAACACATCGGCTGCTATCCTGAACAACAAACAAACCCACATCAGGTGTCTAAATATTTGGATTTTATCTCACCTCCTTCACCCTGCACGTGGACCAAGTTGTTAGATTGAAATGTCACAATTGGCCTACTTTACAAACTGTCTACATAATATGACCCCGTACTTTCATTAGCTTAAAAGGTCGTTCTTCCATCATTATTATGGTCTTGTGGTTTATGCACAGCCACGGACACAACTCTTAAAATAGTCAGGACGTCCTAAATAAAGTTGTAGACTAATCACTGGGCCCACATAGACTGGTGCACAAGGTGATCGAATGTTTTACTAAGTGGTTAAACCTTCAAGGAAAGGTAAATAAAATCTGTCTTCTCTTGGGAAAAACTACTCAGGCTAACCCTGTTTTAATGCAGAGTCTCTTCAACCTGCCATCACAAAACTAGAGGTATATCAAACTCCCTCCTTGTCTCCTTCTGTCACGCTTCATAGGGCGCGTTCTTTTCGCAATGAGCACCTGTTGGCTCAGTGAACTCTCAGATATAACTGATGAGGCCAAAATTGGACCATTTAAGAAAAAAACTTCTAATACCCTGCTTCCCAAGTAACTGATTGTCAAACCTAGCTGACCCCTCATCTTGTCCTCTCTAACATGTCCCTTAGCTACCCCATTATCCTTAATTTCATTCCTGCCTGACAGTGCCCTTCCCTTTCTCCATGGCTGACAAAGTCAATGTCTGGTTGTTTATTGAAAATCTGAAACTGTACTATTTAAATGCTTAACTTTTGTTTTACTCTACTCAGACTACTGTGTGTTACCATGTACCTTTATTTGTATACAACAGGTTATTACCATGTAATCTCATCTACATTTGAACCGTGTATTCAAATTGTCTGTTATGTATTTGTGCTTTATAACTTAGAACCTTTGTAATCAAGCTTCTGGCTCAAAGTGTTCTCTAACACAATAAATAATAAAATGGCATGCCCTCTGGTGGGTAGTGACCATTGAATGCTGCAGGAGACTGTTGACCAGTCCTCTCAGTGCCTTTATTGGTTACATTAGAGGGCCTGGAAGGAGAGTATGCCTGTTGCAGATGTTTAAAAACTCTTAATAGACTGGACACACCAGGGGAGGGTGAATGAGGATGACCTAAAAAGCTGGATGAATGGTGGGGGATTGGCAGCTGGGTTTCAACACTAAAAGGACAAAATAATACATAAGGCACAACAACCAGAAAAACGAGCAACCTACCAGCTGGGGGCACTAACAGACAGAAAGCCAGAAAGGGACTGGGGTAACTGTTTCGATGATCTAAGATTGCTAAATGAGTACAAGGCAGTGGGAATGCTAGAATGATGCTGGGATGTGTAGGCAGGGGTATCGCCAGTAAAGGAGGAGGTACATTATTCCCTGTATGACTGCTAGAGACTACACCTTGAATACTGTCCATTCTGGAGGACCACTTCAAGGACATAAGTAGGATGTATGTAGTCAGAAGAGAGAAACTAAATGGGGCAGGGCCTGTATTATTAAGCCTATATGATGCTATTGGTAGACAAAGGTTTTTGTGGCCCATCCAGTCTCCCCTCCCTCTTCTAATACTTAAGGTACTCTAGCTACAAGCCCCTTTCACCCGGAAGCAGGCGATGTTGTGCCCATCCATAAAGGGGAACTATAGACCTGTCAGTTTGACGTCGGTAGTGGGAGGTAATGGAGCATACTTAAGGAAGGCTGGGAGGTTTCTGGAGATGGTTACCTGGATGACAGCATGGGTTTGTGCCAGGAGATCGTATCAAATAAACATGAGATTCTATGAGTGGGTGATATCAGCACAAACAGGGTAGCCAATGGATGTACTGTTCTGGACTTCAGCAGGCATTTGATTTGGTCCCTCACATTGGCTAAGGAAGAGCTGAGACTAGGCCCACTGACAGATTAGGTGGATTGAAATTGGCTTTCCGCAGCACTCAGTGGGAGTGGTCAGAAGTCTCATCTCTAGGGAGGTCATAAGTAGGGTACCACGGGATCAGTCCTGCAACACTCCTGTTTACGCCCACGTCTCTATATCAGGAAGTATCGGGTGAAAGTATATTCTTTGTGGATAACTCTAAGCTGGGAGGCGGTGGTGGAGAGAGGGGAGAGGAAGTTGCAGAGGACCGCATACTTGGATAGGTGGTTCTCACTGCAAATTGAACTAACTCCTCCATGCAAGGTGCTACACCTAGGGTGGAAACCCCAACTATGTGTAACCTGGGGGATATGTGCAGACACAGCAGGAAAGAGACCTAGGAGCCTTGGTGGATATTAACATGAAAAGTCGAACAGTGCAGGAGGTGGTCAGAAACAATAGTAGCTGGATGTTGCTAGTTGAGATACTCAAGGAACAGAAAGTGATTTTGCCCACTGTACAACAGCCTGGTTGCACATCTTGAGCACTATATTCTGATTCTGAGGTACCTAAGAAGACATCAACTCCTGGAGGTTCGGAAACAACCGAATAATCAGGGTCTGGGGATACAACTATGAGGAACGACAGGGGCTCAACCTGTTCTCGCTGGGAGAGGAGGACTGAGGGATATGATTGGTCTTCAAGGACCTCCAGGGTAATAAGTAAAAAAAGATCGGATATTTCGACTGAAGGTGGTATCACCAGGGACACAGTTGGAGTTGAGGGTAGTAGGATTGGGAGGAAAGGACGAGGCGCTAAAAGAAGAGGTGGACAGTGGAATGCACTACCCAGGGCTGGTACAGGCAACTACAGTGGAGGTTCAAGAGGTGGGACAGGTATAGGCAAGGGTGAGCAGAGCTGGTTTGCCTGGGGGCAGGACTGGAGATGGAGGAACAGGAAGGAAGCAGGAGGGCCTACAGTACCCAATCAGGATGCTGAAACATGAGCAGACATGAAGACCAATGACCTACACAACTGGCGTCTAGTATGTTAGTGTAACAATACAAACTGCAAATACCTGCACGGAGACTAGACCACAAAAATACATACTATTACTTCTCTCACCACTACATGGGATAGCAGAAACTGGAAACCTGAAAGCCTCATGAGAATGAAACTCTCCTCTGTGCTTCTAATAAATGGTGAAATCACCCAAGACCCGAAGGCAAGCGGATACATGTAACGTTGCATTCACACACCAAAACGTACTCCCTAATTCACAATGCAACAAAGGACACAGGTAGATGACAGGCAGACTAATAGGACACCAGCCCCCTTCTACTTGGTAATTTCATGTGTTTAAGGCCAAAAAAATACATGGGATCCATGGGAAATCAAGACACAACAACAGCTCCTGGACCTGAAGCTTATTATATCCTTCCTCTGGTTGAAGTTTTATCTCCATCAACAAAAATAATAGCTGTCCTCAGATTAGGGCAATTTCACAAAGATGGAAGCTGCAGTAATCTAGTTCCTATAAAGCGGTGACGAGTTCCTCATACAATTACTGGCCCATCTCAGTTACTACACCCCAAGCCCTAGAGCACACACAGTCTCGAACTAGCTGGTGGACTACCTGGCGAGTACAGTATCCAGTGCCACCAACAACAACACAGATTTCGAAGGCCCATAGTACAACGGCTTTATCTATTTATTTAGAAAGTCTCCGGATTACATATACCTTTGAGCTAAGAGCTCTTTACAAAGGTTCCATGTCCAGTAGAAAGGACAGCCGATTAAACAGGACAGTAAAGTACGGTACAATAAAGTGTAAATAGGAGGGACAAAACTCATAATGGACACAAAATCATAATGGACAGTCAGCATAAAACAACAGAGACACATTATGGTAATCAGTTTCAGGCACTGGAAAATGCTTACAATACATTGATATCAGCCAGCAGGCTTTGTCAAGACAAGCAGGGCACAGAGTGATGGAAAGGATGTGAGAGGGTGGGCTGAAAAGAGTTAAAAGATGGGGGTGGGCGTGAGGACATGAGGGAGGTGGGGCAAGGGAGTAGGGTGGAGAGGGGAGAGGATCACGAGGGGTGGTGAAGGCAAGATTACTAAGTTACTATGAAGAGGTTGAGTGCTGAGGTGGGAGTTTGGAAAAACATGGTTAGAGAGACAGTCACAGATTGTAAACTAGCAGGAAGTAGTGACCAAAGCTTGGATCTGAGCAGGCCCGGCTTAGTTTCAGAGGTGATGTCATTGTTGAAAGCAGTCATCCAGAGGTGGTCCCTAGGCAAGTCATTGCCCCTGGGTGGTTTGGTGATGAGGACCTGTAGAACTGAGTTCAACACCTCAGGTGCAGTGTGGATTACAGGGGGGAAGAGAAATCTGCTCCAGCTGGCAAAGGCCTAAGGTTATTTCCTTGACCATCAGGCAAGTTTGGTATTTGATCAATTTTTAAGCTGTAGCCAACCGGTTAGGACATAGAGTCACACTGTGGGTGAGATAGTGGTCTCCTGAGATGCAGATGACATACCTTGTTAAGAGCAATGAGAAATGCCAGAGGCAATATCAGTTGCAGAGCCATAGATGATCAGTCCATAGTTAATTATAAAAATAATAGAACTTACCAGACTATCATGAAGGCTTCAGGGGTGAGGGATGGCCTGTGTCTGTAAATAGACCAATAAAATATTTACATATAGCAACTATCTATATACACACATGATAGGTTTCTCCTCTGGTGGCTAAAATGTAAAAATTGTACCTGTTGGGGGCAGTACCAAGGCAGGTAGTGATAGTCAGAGAGTGTTTCCTGTACAGTACTTTTATGGGAGCTGCTGAGAGGATAAGCTTGGTTTTAATGGTTTAGCATCAACTTGTGACCTATACTCCAATATTCCAGCTTCCATGCATGGGGCATTGGGTGGCAGCCAGCTACAAGAACAATTTATATCAGCCTACTAAACCTTCTATACCATCAACCACAACGTGCTGCTCAGTACCATTTGCACTACTGCGATCGGCGGGAATTATTAGATGGTTTGTCAGCTGTCTAGGTACAGATCAAGCAGATGAAATAAATGGTATGATTTCAGATAGTAGGCAAGTGAGCCCAGGAGTACCACAAAGAGTCAATTCTAGGTACACTACTGTTTATCCTTTCCTGAACCAACTCCCTCAATACACTGAAAACATTTCTATGCAGATGATGCCACCATCTTCACCAAAAAAACTGACCCACTAGCACTAGAAAAGCACCTCCAACAGAATTTCACTGCTGTTGTGACCTGGTTCTTAGAAAACAAACTACTAATGAACTACAAGAAAACTAAGATAATGATAAGATAATGATGTTCACAAACCCAAAAAGTAGATATAAAACACATCAACTGACTATCCTGAACAACAAACAAACTCCGCTACATCAGGTGTCTAAATATTTGGATGTTAGTATCTCACTCTCCTTCACCCTGCACGTGGACCAAGTTGTTAAGATTGTAAACACCACAATTGGCCTACTTTACAAACATCGACATAATATGACCCCTGATACACTTTCATTAGCTGTAAAAAGCTCCGTCCTTCCATCATTGATTATGGTCTTGTAGTTTATGCACAGCCACGGACACAACTCTTAAAATAGTCAGGACGTCCTTAAAAAATAAAACAGGCATTAATCACTGGGCCACATAGACTGGTGCACAAGTGTGATCTGAATGTTCTTACCAGAGGATAAAACCTTCAAGGTAAAATACAAAGTCTGTCTTCTCCTGGGAAAAAAACGACTCAGGCTAACCCCAGTTTTAATGCAGGTCTCTTCAAACCTACCATTAACCCACACAAAACTAGAGTATATCAAACTCCCTCCTTGTCCTTCTGTCACACTTCACAAGAGCAGCGTTCTTTACGGACAACAGAGACACCCTGTTGGCTCAATGAACTCCTCAAGATATAACTGATGAGCAAAAATTGAACATTTAAGAAAAAAAAAACTACAATACCCTGCTTACAAAGTAACTGTGATTGTCAAACCTGAATGACCCACTCATCATCACTCTCCCTCAACATGTCCCATAGCTACCCCCACATGTCCTTAATAATTCCCTCATCTCCTGCCTGACAATGACCCTTCCCCCTTTCTCCATGGCTGACAAAAGCCAATGTCAAACTCACTTGTTTTGTTGAAATCTATGGAAACTATAACTATTTAAATGCTTAACATTTTGTTGCACTCTACTCAGGACTACTGTATTATTACCATGTACCTTATTTGTATACAACAAGAGATTATTACCATGTAATCTCATCTGTACATTTTGAACAAATGTATTCAAATTGTCTGTTATGTTGTACTTTCATATAACTTAGAACCTTTGTAATCAAGCTTCTAGCTCAAAGGTGTTTTCTCTAACACAATAAATAAATAAAATGGCATGCCCTCTGGAGTGGGCAGAGTGACCAGTGAAATGCTGCAGGGATGACTGCTGGAGCCAGTCCTCTTCAGTGCCTTTATTAGTTACATTACAGAGGGCATGGAAGGAGAAGTATGCCTGTTTGCAGATGATACAAAAAACTCTTAACAGACTGGACACCAAGGGAGGTGAGGATAGAATGAGGATGACCTAAAAAGCTGGATGAATGGCAGGGGATTGGACTGGGTTCAACACTAAAGGAGCAAAATAATATACATAAGGCACAAACAACCAGAAAAAAAGAAGACAACCTACCAGCAGAGAGCACTAACAGACAGAAAGCCAGAAAGGACTTGGGGTAACTGATGCAGTGATCTAAAGATTACTAAACAGAGTGACAAGGCAGTGGGGAATGCTAGAATGATGCTGGGATGCATAGGCAAGGGCATCGCCAGCAAAAGGAGGGAGGTAATAATTATTCCCCTGTATAGATCACTAGAGACTACACCTTGAATACTGTGTCCATTTCTGGAGGACCAATCTTCAAAAGGACATAAGTAGGATGTATGTAGTCAAAAGAGAGAAACCAAAATGGGACAGGCCTGCATCATTAAACCTACATAGATGCTATTGCAGACAAAGGTTTGTGGCCCATCAGTCTGCCTATCCTCTTTCTAATACCCAGGTACCCTAGATGCTACAAGCCCCTTTTCACCCTAATGATAATTCCCATGTGCCTATCCCTCACTCTTGAATCCCTGAAGTAGTACCCACCACTTCCTGGGGAGACTGTCCATCTCTCCACCAACGTCAAGTGCAATTTCCTCAAAGTTCTTTTTAGTTTCCCTTTTAGTCTCATGCTGTTGTATATACTGCCATTTCCTTTATGAAAGATGCTCCCTCTGGTACCCTGTTGATCCCTTTATATATTTGAAGTCTCTATCATGTCCCCCTCTCTCCTTTCCTCAGGGAGTACATATTGAGCTCCTCAGGTCTCTCTTCATTCAACTTAACTACATCCCGACACCATTTTTGTTGTCCTCCTCTGCACTGTTTCCATCATAATCATCTGGAGATGGGGCCTCCCAGAACTGACACAGTACTCAGTGAGGCCTTACTAGGGAGTTGGCCTGGCGGTATCACCACTTCATCCTTCTACTTGTTACCCCTCCCTACAACCACAACATTTTGTTAGCCTTTCCAACTGCTTTGTTGCACTGTTTAGCACTTGAGGGTTGTCTTCATGACTACCCTAGTCTCTTTCCTCTGGGTGGCCTCCAGTGTTACCCTATCTAATTCATACTCAGCCCTAGGATTCCCTCTCCTAGGCGCATAATCTTCAACTTTTTGCATTGAAACCCAACTGCCATTCCTTGGACCAGTTTTAACCTCTTCAGATCCATCCTCGTTTTTTCTATATCTTCCTGTGTATGTACCTGTTACGAGCTTTGTATAATCTCAGAACAGGCTAACCCTCCCTTCAGACACTCTGCAATATTATTATGAAGACATTGAAGTACACTGATCCCTGGGCAAGCCCCTTGTTACGCATCCTCCTGTGATCTAACCTCATTTACCACCACTCTTTGTGTTCTGTTACTCAACCAGTTTCTAACCCACGTGATCATGTCTGTCCCCACCCCAAGATTTGCCAGCTTCTGGATTAGTCTCTTGTGTGGGACTGTGTTGAAGACCTTCCTGAAGTCCAGATATGTCACATCTACTGCTCTGCCCTGGTCTATTTCCTTCGTCACCCACTCGAAGAAGTCAATCAAGTTGGTCTGGCAAGTCCTTCCTGCCTTGAATCCATGTTGCCTTGGGTCCAGCGGCCCGTTGTCTCTAGGTACTCTGTAACCTTTCCTTAAGTAGGGTTCCATCATTTTACCTACTATTGAGGTCAAACTGATTGGTGGTAGTTTCTACCTCCTCATGCTACCACTTTTGTGACAGGGAATTTACCGTGTGCCCTCCTTCATTCCTCTGGAACCACACTGTTTCAATGATCCACTGAACAACTTAGCCAGAGGGTTTAGCCAGTTCCTCCAGACTCCTTTAGGATCCTCCAGTGTATTCGATTGGGCCCCATAACTTTATCCACCCTAAGCTGTTCTAGTTCTCTTTTAACTCTGTCCTCTGAAAAGGTCTAATGTGTACCCTTCTCCTGTTGCCCTTCTCCATGTGGGGACCATCCCCATTGTCTTCTTCCTGAATACAGAACAGAAGTATTTGTTGAGGACAGTCACCTTGTCAATGTCTTTCTCCACAACATGCCCTCTCTGCCCTAAGTCTCACAATCCCTCCCCAGTGCTTCCACTCTTGTTAATATACCTAAAGAAGGCCTCCTCCTCCCTTCACTTATTTAGCTAGCTTTTCCTCAGTTTTGCCCCTTCTCTGCCCTTCCTGCCTTGTTCGACTCCTTTCATTTTCCAAGTATTCATGCCTGTCTTCCTTGCTTTGTGTTGCCTTGTACCTCAGAAATGCCATCTTTGTTATTCCTTACTAGCTCTGCTATTCCCCTTGAGAACCACAGTGGTTTCCTCTTTCTTTACTCTTGCTGCAGGGCCTGGCACAATGGTTTGCTACCAGGTGCAGGACTTCTCTTACCTCATCCCACTGTTCCACTACCCCTATGTCATTGTGATCTCTGCACAGCCTTCCTGAATTGTCCTTCATCTTACTGAAGTCTGTCCTTCTGAAATCCAGGATTCTAGTCCTTGTGTGGCTAGCATCCTGTGATGTCCTTATGGTGATCCCCACAGCTCGATGGTCACTAGTCCCTAGGCTGTCCTCCACTGTGACTTCCTTTATCCTGTCCCCATTGCTTAGGACTATTCTGTTTAGCCAATCACTGGAAACAGGAGTACCCAAAGACTGGAGGATAGCAGATGTAGTCCCCTTATACAAATGTGGGAACAAAGAGGAAGCAGGGAACTACAGACCAGTCAGCCTCACCTCGGTAGTGGGGAAGATCATGGAAGCACTACTGAAGGAGAGATTGGTGGAACATCTGGTTGTCAATGGACCACAGGACTCAAGGCAGCATGGTTTCACAGGGAGGTCATGTCAGACCAACCTCATTGAATTTTTGACTGGGTGACTAGGGATGTGGATCAGGGGAGGGCAGTGGACATAGCCTATCTGGACTTCAGCAGGCCTTTGACACTGTGCCACATAGAAGACTATGCACAAACTGGGAATATGGGTGTGGGTAGGTGAGTAGCTGGCTGGGTGGCAGGACACAGAGGGTGGTGGTAAATAGCTGTCACTCCACAGAGGAAGAAGTGACCAGTGAGCGCCACAGTGATCAGTGCTGGGACCGGTCCTATTCAATATCTTCATCAGTGATATTGCATAGGACCTAGAAAGCAAATTTCACTGTTGGCATGATGACACAATGCTCTGTAACAGAGTAGACACACCAGGGTTAGACAGAATGAGAAGGGACCTGCAGAAACTTGAAGAATGGTCAGGCTTTGGCAGTTGAAATTCAATGCAAGGAAGTGCAAGATAATGCATATGGGGGTACAAAAACCCTGGCACAATATATCAGTTGGGGGTGAGGATATAGCATGCACCAAGCAGAAAGGGATCTTGGGTTATCATCTCTTGATGACCTCAAGGCGAAACTGATGAGCAAGGCAGCAGGTAAAACAAATAGGATGCTGGGATGCATAGGCAGGGGCATCCCCAGCAGGAAAAGGAGGTCATAATTCGCTATACAAAGACACTGAGTGAGGGCCCACCTACAGATACAGTGTACAGTTCTGGAGACCTTACCTACGTGGGACATAGACAGGATAAAGAAGGTTCAGGGGAGACAACAAGATGGTACATGGATTGCATCACAAGTCATATGAGGACAGGTTGAAGGAACTGAACATGTACTCCCTGGAGAAAGGAGGAGAGAGGGATATGATGAGAGACATACAAGTATCTTACAGGGAGGAACAGGGTGCAGGAATACACCTATTTTAAGCGAAAAAGATGTTCTAGGGACATGGATATGTTGTTCATCCACACTGTCTGGCAGGTTTCCTTGCTGCTTTAAATCTTGCGGAAGGTCTTCAAGCTGGCTCCTCCCACCCACCCGGGTGGTGAACTCTCGCTCCGCCCCATGCAGCCAGATCTTCACTTCGCTTGGAAGCTCAGGTTCCTCATAACGCTCTCATTATAAGACTAGTTCCTAATTCTTGAATCTTGAAATTAAAAGTTTTTGCTAAAAGACTTTGGTCTTCTCTCCCTCTCGGCTGCGATGGACAAATCGACTCCGGTTTCCGGAGATGCCGCGGTCAGAAGATGTCTCGGAGCGGATCCGACCCACGCACGTGCCTACTGCTTGGGCCCAGCAGGCATGACCTGCAGGCTTGCGACCTGCTCTTCTTTTAGAAGCCTCGTCTCCCGAAGACCGTGCTACCACGTTTACAGCTGAGGCGTCCCGAGAAAGATTTCCTCGGTTAAGTCTAAAGAGGCCCGGTTGGTGGTGTCATGGCTGCGGCCGGATCAGCTCGGGCAGATGATCGCCCTCGAAGAAGGAGGCGGCGCGGGCCGGCTACCTCGACCCTGCGGCATTTGTCCGCTCTCTCTCGGTGCCCGCGTGTTTGGCTTCTTTTAAGGTGCTTTGTCCTGACCTCTCACGGCGAAAGGTGAGGTCCAACTACTTCTGGACGTTTTCTCGGTCCAAAAGAACACTAAATAAGTCTCACCGTCGGCGGCTCTTGGGAGGCGGAAGATTCCCCGGTAGTCGATGGTCGACTTCCGTCGACCCTGCAGCCGGCCACTGGCTTCACGGTGTCCCGTCAGGCCAGTTGACCGAGACTCCACGCCCGGCACCGGTCGAGATTTTACTCGACCGTTGGAATGATTGTCGACTGGAGAAGCTGAGGAATCCTCTCCCTGTTCTTCTCGGTGGGAGTTGAGAGGTCCGTCGGCTCGTCTGTGCCTCGGTTCCGGAGCCTGCGGTGGAATCTTCGAACAGGGGAGTGCGATTCGACACCTCCCGCACCATCCTCGGCCTGGCCGAGGTTCTCTATCTTGGGCGTCTCAGCAGTCCAGCGATTCCGCCACCATAGGCGGTCTCGGTCTCGGCACCGTGGCAGCGTGCGATCTTCCTCCTCCCCCTCGGACAGGGAGACTTGAGAAACAAGGATTGCGTCGGAGGTATGAGAACTCATGTAGCAGCAACTCCTTTGACTGGGAATAAATAGGCCAATAGATGCTTTCCCGACATTAAGTGGCTGTCACGGGCTGGCCGAAACAACCTACGTTGTGAGCCTGTTTCCCCAGAGCCAGTTGTTTAACAAATTCAGCTACCCACCGATTCTGGTGTGAGACCTCCGCCTCCACAGCCGTTATTTAGGCTCCAACCAAAATTCTCACAGTCGGCTCAGGGGACTGCCCATAGGCTGTCTGTCACCCTCACCCGATAGCCTCAGCAGGTGGAAGGTGGCTCAGGCCGAGGCAGCTCTTTGAGGACTCTTCCGAGTCCGAGGATGATTCCTTCCCTTTTCTCCAGCGAATGAACTTGGAGTCCTCAGGAGGACAGTCGGTGGAGGATGGCCTGCGTCCTTCCTAAAGTTTGCTTGGCTCATCTCGGAGTCCACAAGGATGGCTTCGAACCATTTCTAAATGGGCCAGGTATCCCCTCTACGGAGATTCTGGACCGAGTTCGGAAGCCTTTCCGGTGGCCAAGGCATAGTGGGCGGCCTTGGAGTTTTTAGCAGCGCCCTGCTTCCTGCCCTCGCCCGGCCAGGATGGCCAGGAAGTATGCAGTCCCCCACCAGTTCCCTGTCGGTTTGAAACACCCCTCTGCAGGGTTGGTTACAAACAGCGCATTTTCCGGCCACTGAAACGCCAGGGATACAAACTCTCCGACAAGGAATCCAAGAAATTGGATTATGCGGGCGAAAGTCTATCTGCGTCCTCTCTCGGCCTCAGGTGACCGGTTCGGCCCATACTGCACATTTTCTCATGCCCTGTTGGGCTCCCTGGATAAAGTCGTCCCTCATCTTCCAGCGGATCTGCAGACTACAGCCAGGCAGGTGCGGGACCAGGGAAGCAGTGGCCAAACAGCAGCTCCAGACTGCTTTTAGACCATTGGGGACTCATGTGCCAGGTCTGTGCGGCGCAGATAGCTGCGTCGTCGGGCTAGGCAGAGGATATCACCTTCGCCAGGATACCCAGCACAAGTTGGCGGACATTCCCTTTTGAGGACAGCCTCGGCCCGGCTCTGGGGTGGAAGGTCACAGCAGAAGAGATCGAGAGTCCAATGCTACCTTGGACTGGGTCTCTTCATCCAGAGGACAAAGGCATGAAGCCTCAGCCTAAGCACTTTTAGATCCTTCCTATAGCCCGTGGCCGCCCTGGCCCAAGCGTCAGGGCCAGCAGGCTCGGGCTTGGCATCCCAAGCCCAAGCCGTCGGCTTCACTCAACAGGAAGCAGGGGTAAAGACCAGGGAGGTCCCTCGGCGGTCCCTCCTCCAAGCCTGCCCAGTGACAGGCTGAGGGTCTCGCCCCCATCCCGTCTTTCACCCCCTGGTTCCCCCCCATGAGGCAGCTCCGACCTTCCTTTCCACCTGGTCCATTATTACCGGACAGGTGGGTACTGAGAGTGGTGGGAAAAGGCTGCCTCTGGGGAATTGAGCAGGGCCCACCCTTCAGAGCCGTCGCTTTCCGGGGGCCTCGAGATCATAGCCTCACTGTCGGCTCGTCGGGCGACATCACTCTCTCACTCAGAAAGGAATTGATCAGGGGTAGCGGATCCCCCCTCAGACCCGGGTTTGTGTCCAGGTACTTCCTGGTTCAAGCGGATGGGGCTGGCGCCCATTCTCGAGCTCCTGACCTGAACAAGTTCCTAAGGTCTCGAACCTTCAGGATGGTCACTCTGGCGCAGACAATTACCATCTGGAACACGGTAGTTCTGCTCTCTGGACCTGCAGAACGCGTTCTTTCATGTCCTGTCGTCCGTCTCACGCCGGAGATTCCTCAGCGATTATGTAGAGGTCCCTCTTCGAAGATTCGAGCCATGCCTTCAGCCTGTCTTGAGCTCCCAGGGTCTTCATCAAATGCATTGCAGTGGTGACAGCTTTCCTGCAGCGCTTCCGGGGGCCAGGTCACCTGGATGATTGGCTGATAGCAGCCCCCTCCAGACAGGAGGTGGAGGCGGTCCAGAGATCTGGCCCTCCAGGTTTGCTCTCAAGTCGGCCTTCTCGTCATGAGGCCAGTCAGAACTTTCGAGCGAAGCAGGTGATTATGTTTTATCGAGGCAGGCTCGACTCTCTTGAGCCAAACACGGATCCGGGTGGACAGGGCCGAGGTTCTTACCTGGTTTGCCCAATCATTTCTGGTTGGGCAATCGCCCTGCCGGGACTTCCTCGCCTCCTAAGGTCTCGCGGTCTGCTGCCAGCGTGGTCCGTTGGAGCGCGCGGCACATCACGCCCTCTTCAGTGGGGTCTGGCCAGCCAGTGGTCCCAGCGCTGCGATCCATTGGACCAGCTAGTGATGGTGACCCAAGAGATGTGGAACTCTCTTGGTGGTGGACCGTTCCATCTCATCTGCGGAGGCATCCCGTTTGTCCGCCCGACCCGGCGATCTCTCTATTGACCGATGCCTCTCTGATGGGTTGGTGCCCATCTGGGGGTACACGGCATACGGCCTCTCTGGTCCCAGCAGGGTCGATGCCACATCCAACCTGCTGGAGCTCAAGCGGTCCTCCTAGCTCTCACCGCCTTTGCTCCGTTTCTCGGGGTCAAGTGGTCCGAGTCCAGGCAGGACAATACCACGACCCTAAACCCGCCAGAGGCGGGCCAGCGTTCCATGCTTCTATGCAGGCTCTCCGCATTTGGTCACTCGTGGCGCAGCCTGGGGCGATCCTAGCCATTCATGTGGCAGGGCCCCAACACTCTGGCGATGCCTGGGCGGATGGGGCTGCATCTACGGTGGTCTCTCCTGCCGGAGGTAGTACAGATCTGTTCTCCCACTGGGGCACACCTCAGGTTGGACCTGTTTGCCTCAGGGAGAATGCGGCTGAGGCTGTTTGCATCCGCCCCCTCAGCAGGGCTCGCTGCAGGATGCCTTCTCGAGGCTGTGGACCCGGGCCTCTTTATGCCTTTCCCCATTTCCCTTGATCCATAAGGTGCTTCTCAAGGCAAGGAGGGACAAAGGCGCAGGTGATTCTGATAGCCCCAGCCTGGCCCGCCAGTTCTGAGTATCAGATCTCCTCAGCCTCAGCTCCAGGCTCCGAGGCAGCTTCCAGCTCGCCCCGGACCTGCTCTCAGTCAATCAGGGAAGGTGTTCCATCAGACCTTCAATCCCTGCACCTGACAGCCTGGTTCCTGAGTGGCTAGGTTCAGGCCTTGGGTCTTTCCGACGAGGTCCTCCAATGTTGTTGAGGCATCCCGTGAGGAGTTGACCAGGAAATGCTATGCCTTCAAATGGAAGAGATTTTCCATCTGGTGTCAGGGCAAGGGCTTGGACCACTTTCTCTGTTCTTTGGCAAGCATTTTGGACTATTTATGGTCCCTTTCTAGTCAAGGGCTTAGGTCGGCGACCCTAAAGGTGCACCTGGCAGCCATCTCTGCTTACCGGTAGCGGGCGAGGAGCAGTCGGTGCTTTGCAGGAGAAGGTGGTCTGGCCATTCAGACCAATGCACAGGTGTGAACTCTTCACCTGTCGGTGAAGCGCCTTCTTGGTGGCTTTCACTCAGCCAGAAGGATGGGAGAACTCCAGGCGCTCTGCATCGAGTCTCCTTACCTGGTCTTCCACAGGGACAAGGTTGTCCTCGCCTCCACCCGAAATTCCTTCTGAAGGTGGTGTCGGAGTTTCACCTTAACCAGGTGTTGACTCTGCAGGTGTTCTACCCCAATCACCTCGGAGGCGAATACAGGCTCCATACTTTGGACCGAGGAGGCACTAAGCTTATTATAAGGGCTACGGCTGAAATTAGGGAGAGGTTTGCCAGCTGTTTGTCACCTACGCTGAGCGCACCTATGGCAGACCTGCAGCAAGCGGACGATAAGCAGGTGGGTCACCTCCTGCAGATCTCCGCTATAAGTTGGCAGGCATGAAGCCTCCCAGAGGGATAAGAGATCATTCTGCCCGTCATACTGCTGCATCGGTGGCTGCTTCCAGGGACGTCCCTATCCAGGAAATCTGCAGGGCTGCTACCTGGAAGTCAGCACACACCTTCATTACCCTTTACCACATCAACCTTGAGTCACGCCGGGATGCTGGTTTTGGGGCCTCGGTTCTCCAGTCTTTATTCCCTAAGTAGGGGGTGTGCGCCTTGCCTCCCTCCTCCCGGAGAACTGCTAGGAGTCTGCCAGACAATGTGGATGAACAACATATCCATGTCCCTAGAAATACAGGTTACTCACCTGTAACAGGAGTTCTAGGAATGTATATGTTGTTCATCCACACGACCCACCCGACCTCCCCGGCTTCGAAGCACAACCTGAGCTTCCAGTGGGCCAGATCTGGCGTCATGGGGCGGAGCCGAGAGTTTTGCCACCCGGGTGAGTGGGAGGAGCCAGCTTGAAGACCTTCCGGCAAGATTTAAAGCGGCAAGGAACCTGCCAGACAGTGTGGATGAACAACGTATACCATTCCTAGAACTCCTGTTACAGGTGAGTAACCTGTATTTCCAGGACTAGAGGGCATGGGATGAAGTTGGAGGGAGGACGATTCAGAGGAAGCGTGAGGAAGAATTTCTTCACAGAACGGGCGGTGGACAAGTGGAACACCCTGCCAGAGGAAGTGGTGGGGGCTGAAACAATCATGGGATTTAAGAATGCATGGGATAGACATAAAGGAATTCTGGAGGTCAGGGGTAAGGAACAACAGACTTCTTGGAAAACATAAACTGAACTTACAAGCTCAAATGGGCAGACTGGGTGTGCCATAGGCCCTTATCTGCCGACACTGTCTATGTATCCAGAATTACATTCTCCCTTGTAGGCTCCCTCACAAGCTGTGTGAGACCTGCCCCTTGCAGGGACTGCAGGAATTCCTTGCTCCTGGCTGAGGCTGCTGCCAGGATGCTCCAGTCCACTTCTGGCAAGTTGAATTCACCCATCAGTAGCTATCCACCTTTTGTTGCCATGTTCTTTATAGTCTCCAGCAGTTCTCTGTCTGCTCTGGAGGCCTGTGTATCACTCCCATTCTAAGTACTATTCTCCTCCCCACCTCCAGGGTTACCCATAGTGCCTCTGTTTCCCCCCCTTGTCTTGTGGGACTGTCACCTTTATCCCTTCCCTGATATATGGTGCAGTCTCTCCCCCTTCTTGCCTTCCCTGTCCCATCTGTGCAGCGTGTACCCTGGAATGGCTAGCTCCCAGGCATGGTTGCTATTGCACCATGTCTCTATGACTGCCACGATAACCAGGTCCTCAGACGTCATTAATGCCCCAAGTTCCAGGATTTTGTTACCCAGACTGGAGACACTGATACACATTGCCTTCCAGTCATGGCCTCCCCCCTCTGCTATAACTCCAGTACCATCCCCCCTATTATGTGTCTGCCCCTCCTGTACTTTACATGAGGTCCCTTATTTTTTGTGGCCAGTCCTTGCTCACCTACAAGAAAAGGCCTAATGAATTATATATGTACTCCCTGGAGGAGAGGAGGAGGAGGGGGATATGATAGAAACATTCAAATACCTCACACAGAAGAACAAGGTACAGGAAGGTAGCAATTTTGAAAGGAAAGGAAGATCAAGAATAATGAGACACACTATGAAGTTAGAAGGGAACACTCCTTCACAGAAAGGGTGGTAGACATGTGGGACAGCTTTCTGGTGGAGGTGGTGGGAGGGGAATCAGTCATGAGTTTCAAGAGTGTATGGGATAGACACAAAGGGTTCTTAGAACTACTGTATAGGAGGAAAGACTAGAGACGGAATAGAGTCTGTGGTATCATTGTAGGTTTAGGGAAAACTGGGCTGATTGGGTGAGCCAAGTGGCCTTTATCTGCCAACAGCTTCTGTGTTTCTATGTTTTTTATGGGAGTCAAGGATGGTCCAGCTTCTTGCTGAGGCTGCAGCTGGAAAGACCCAGTCCACAGCTGGCAGATGAAAGCTGCTAACTAGAAGTGCCTCTCATTTATTTGACATCCTTAAGCTTTATTGGAGGCAACCAAAAATGAAACATTTCTGAATATAACAACAAGATGTCTAAAACCAAACCTTCATCATCCATGTACAGAGACATGAGACTAAAGAAACAGTTTAACATCATAACATTGTATACTTTTTGAAAAACCTAATTCTAGGATCGTGGATATGTTGTTCATCCACACTCTTTGGCATGTCCCTTTCCACTTTAAATCTTGCCAGAAGTCTTCAAGCTGGCTCTTCCCACCCACCCGGGTGGTATAACCCTCGGCTCCGCCCCATGACACCAGATCTTCCTTTCCGCTGGAAGAGTCAGTTTGCCTCCCTCGTGCTCACGCATTTTGTAGGCCCCGACTCAAAGACCTTCTGTTCTTCCGAAAATTTATCTCGTTCGCATTAGCAACCATGAGTTTATCTCTTTGATTATGGAAGACAAGTCTTCCCCCAGATTATGTCGGTGCCCTTGCAGCCAGAAAATGTCACACACCGATCCCCACACCACGTGCGTTTATTGCCTCGGTGTTGACCATGACACCTCGAAATGCGATATGTGTCTTGCCTTTCACCCTAGCATCCTTGATGACCATTTCACACACTTGAAGCTGGGGAGACTGGAGACACGCAACCCTCTGGTGAAATCCAAGGAGGCCCAGTGGGAGGTTTCCATGGCTGCGGGATCCGCTGAGCAATTGGAATGCAAGCAAGCATTTGAAGAGGAAGTGGCTCGGGCTGCAGAGACCACTCGGAGCTTCTTTATTCCACTCAACTTGGGTTCCACCTTCTCGGGTTCCTTCCGAGAGTTGTGCCAATCTCTCCCGACCAAGGGTGAGGTACCTGTGGGCACGCACTCCTCTCGATCGCGTAAGCAGGAGAAGGATCCGGTATCATCTTCATCTCTGCGAAGACGTTCTTGGGAGTGGGAGAGATCTCAGTCCCAGGAACATGCAGTCTCGACTTTGGTTGAGATTGCTACTTCGGCCGCTGGCTTTTTGGCGTTGCCATCTGGTCAGTCAACCAAACCATCGATCAACGATGTAGAGATCATCATCGACCCATTGTTGCCAACTCTGGTTGACGATTCTCTCGATCAGACTCCTAATTTAGTCTTCCCAGTTGACGAGACCCTGCCTGATGGGACTCCTATCGAGGAAGTGGTCCTCGACCCCGGGAAATCACCATTCCGTCCGGTGTCTCCTGAGCAACTGAGTCTGCCTGTCCGATCTTGATCAAGGTCTCGGACCCCCCTCGACCGACAGGGCAAGGAAGAGGCATAAATGCTGTGAAAAGAGGCAGCGCCATAGGTCATCCTCATCCTCCTCAGATGAGGAGAGGCTCCGGCAGAAACTCTGTCAGCGCTACGAGGACCTAATGTGGCAACAGCTGATTTTGACCGGACACAAGCCAACTCCAGCTTCCACACTAGCCATTACTGGGCTTTCACCTCCTAGACCAAAGCTGACTCCTTCGGAACTGATTAAGTCAGTTCCCCCACCTGCGGAGCTGGAAAAACCTCCAGTCTGGCCTAAAATGGTCTCTCCACCGATTGTGGTGGAACCACCACCTAAGCATCCTGTGGGAGGGGCTCCTTCCAAGGAAGACAGACTGGACACCGGGCCTCCCTGGTGTTTGTCGGTCACGGTCACCCTGGACTGCCCCCAGCGAGTTGAAGGTGACCTGGGCAGTCGGCCGTTATATCCGGATTCCTCAGATTCGGACTTCACCAGCCTGCATTCCCATCCTGGAGATGATGAATCAGCTGCTGGCTTACAGACAGAGGAAGGTCCCTCATCTTTTCAGGGCATTCTCCGCCTCATCTCTGAGTCCACAGAGATGCCCCTGATCCCATCCAGAAAAAGATGTAGTACCCTCTTACAGACATCCTCAAGAGAGGGCACACCCCAACAGAGGCCTTTCCTGTGGCCAAAGCCATTGTTGGCCCGGCCTTAGAACTATGGCAGCACCCTGCCTCTTGTCCAGCACCATCTGCCCGCATGGCCCACAAGTATGTGGTGCCTATGGGTTCCCTTGTAGGATTCACAGAGCACCTTTTGGGCAAGAGCCAGGTGACCACCTTTGTGTTCAGGCATACTGGCAGTTCTGCCGACACTGACTGACCTCCCAAGAAAGAGTCCAAGCTCATGGAACATTCGGCCAGGAAGGTCTATGCGGTCTCTTCCCTAGGCCTTCATCAGGAAAGTCCAGCCGTCATCATGGCACACTTCTCCCATGCCCTCCTAGGGTCCTTGGGTGAAGTCCTCCCACATCTCCCCGCAGACATGCAGACCACAGTCAAGCAGGTCTGGGATCAGGGCCATGCTGTTGCCAAACAGCAGCTTCAGATGGCCCTGGACATTGGGGACTCTTGTGCCCGTTCGATGGCAGCTGCAGTTGCCTCTAACCGCAGGGCTTGTCTGAGGCTTTCCTCCTTCCCGGCGGATACCCCGCACAAACTGGCTAATGTGCCCTTCCTAGGGACCGACCTTTTCGGCCTAGGAGTGGCTGGTCACCTTCAGCGCATCAAGTAGTCCAATACCTCCTTGGATGCTACTTCTGCCAAGGATTCTTCAGGCAAGAACCAGCAGAAGAAAAAGAAGAAGCCCTTTTGGCATTCTTCCCCTGCTGCTCAGCAGTCCTTCTTTCAGGGAGGTCAGCAATAACAGCAGCAGGCTCAAGGTTGGCACCCTTGGCCCAAGCCCGGGCCCTCCCAATCCCGTAAAGGAGGCCAAGGTTCCGGTCCTGGCTCCTCCGCCTCCTCCAAGCCTGCGCAGTGACAGGGCGGAGGCTGCCAACCCCTCTCCTGTCTCCAGCTCAGGGTCTTCCCATGGGGGGCCAGCTCCACCACTTTCTTTCCGCCTGGTCTGCTGTCACTTCGGACAGGTGGGTTCTAGAAGTGGTCGGTCAGGGACTGCCTCTGGAATTTGAGCAGTACCCTCCAAGCTGAACCTGTGCACCTCGGGAGGAAAGAGTATCTGCTCAGATTCAGTTGGCTCTTCGAGACGACATTGCTCAGCTCCTCCTGAAGGAGGTGGTAGCTCCAGTGGCGGATCCTCCAGCAGACCCAGGCTTTGTCTCCAGGTGCTTCCTGGTGCCCAAGCGGATGGGGGGCTGGCGCCCCATTCTAAATCTCCACTACCTGGATCAGTATCACAGGTCCCACACCTTTCGGATGGTTACTGTGTACCAGATCATACCATCCTTGGAGCTAAACATATGGTTCTGTTCACTGGATCTACAGGTTTCCTTTTTACACATCCCAGTCCATCTGTCCCATCAGTGGTTCTCTGCGTCAGGGTCGAAGGGACCCTATAATAGTTCTGAGCCATACTGTTCAGCCTGTCATCGGCCCCACGGGTATTCACCAAATGCATTGCAGTGGTGGCGGCCCATCTCAGGAGTCGAGGGGTCAGGATTTATCCTTGCTTCGACGATTGGCTCCTAGCAGGCTCCACCATACAGGAGGTGGAGTGGTCCAGGGACCTGGCCCTCCAGACCTGCTCCCAACTCGGCCTCCTGATCAACAAGACCAAATCGGAACTTGTGTCTTCTCCAATGATGGGCTTCATCGGGGCAGAGCTAGACTCTTGTCAAGCCAGAGCTTGGCTCCTGGCAGGCAGGACGGAGGTTCTCTGCTCCTTTGCCCAATCATTTCTGGTTGGACAATTGCGCCCTGCCCAGGACTTTCTGCACCTTCTGGGTTACATGGTGGTGTCGACCTCCGTGGTCCCTTGGGCCCAGTTGCACATGCACCCCCTCCTGTGGGAGCTGGCCACCCAGTAGACTCAGCACCACAGTCATTTCGACCAGCTGATCACTGTAACCCAGAAGATGTGGGATGCTCTCTGCTCGTGGACCGCCCCAGACTGGTTGCAGGAAGGAATCCTGTTTGTCCGCACTGGGCCGACGGTTGATCCTTACGACCGATGCCTCTCTCATGGGCTGGGGAGCCCACATGGTGGACAAAAGGGCCCATGGGCTGTGGACCCATGAGGAGTCCTGGTGCCACATCAACCTGTTTGAGCTCAGAGCAGTCAGACTTTCACTTCTCAGCTCCGGGGTCAAGTGGTTCAAGTCCAGATGGACAATACCACAACCATGTACTACCTCAACAAACAGGGCGGCATGCACTCCCATCTGCTTTGCAAATTGGTACTCCGCATCTAGGTACTCATGAGCTGTCTGGAGGCAGATCTCCTAGCCATCCATATGGCAGGAGCCTCAAACCATTTGGCAGATGTCTCAGCCGCTTAGGCGAGACATCCCATGAGTGGTCTCTCCATCTAGAGGTAGCTTACAGCCTGTTCTCCCTCTGGGGCAAACCGATGGTGGACCTGTTTGCCTCCAGGGAAAACACAAAGCTGGGGCTGTTTCAAGCCCGCCCCCCTCAGCAGGGCTCACTGCAGGGGGGTGCCTTCTTGAGGCCATGAATCTCAGGCCTCTTGTACGCCTTCCCTCCATTTCCCTTGATCCACAAGGTGCTCTTCAAGGTGAGGAGGGACAAGACGAAGGTGATCCTGGTAGCTCCAGATTGGCTGCCCGAGTTCTGGTATCCAGATCTCCTCAGTTGCAGGCTCCCAGAGTGGCTTTGCACACGCCCAGACCTGATATCTCTCAATCGGGGGAAGGCATTCCATCCAGACCTTCAATCCCTGCACCTCACAGCCTGGTACCTGAACGGCTAGATTTCCAGGCTTTGGGTCTTTCCGAGGATGTCTACACTGTGGTGGAGGCATCAAGAAAGGAATCGACCAGGAAATGTTACGCCTTTAAATGGTAGAGATTTTCCATTTGGTGTCAGGGCAAGGGCCTGTAGCCTTTGTCCTGTCCGGTGGCTAACATTCTCGACTGCTTTTTGGTCTCTCTCCAAAGGGGTCTTCAGTCATCGATCCTTAGGGTGCACCTGGCAGCCATATCTGCTTACCGGCACAGCCAGTCAGCCAATGTTAATGCAGGAGACGGTGGTTGGGTGCTTTCAAAGGCCTGGATCACATATCCCTCTGGTGCGTGAACCTCCACCTCTGTAGGATCTACTGCTGGTACTGGCAGAGCTCATGGGCAAGTCATTTGAACCAATGCACAAGTGTACGTTGTCACACTTGTCATGGAAGACTGCCTTCCTGGTGGCTATCACGTCTGCCAGAAGGACAGGGGAGCTCCAGATGCTTTCGGTGGACTCCCCTTATCTAGTCTTTCACACGGACAAGATTGTCCTACACCCCCACCTGAAATTCCTTCCGAAGGTGGTGTCGGAGATTCACCTTAACCAGGTGTATTAACTCTGCCAGTGTACTACCCTAATTACATCTCGGAGGCCAAGTAGAGGCTCCATACTTTGGACCTGAGACATGCTGTCTCCTATTGTAAGGAGAGAACGGTGGAAATTCGGGGAGAGGTTCGACTGCAGTTTGTCACCTGCACTGAAGCCACTTCTGGCAGATCTGCAGCAAAGAGGACGATTGCAAGATGGATCACATCATGCATTAGCCTCTACTATGAATTGGTGGGCAAAGAGCCTCCCCAAGGGATAAGAACTCATTCTACCCGCCATACCGCTGCATCAGTGGCTGCTTCCAGGGGCATCCCTATCCAGCAAATCTGTTGGGCTGCTACCTGGAAGTCAGCAAACACCTTCATTACCCATTACCACATCGACCTTGAGTCATGTCGGGATGCTGGTTTTGGGGTCTTGGTTCTCTAATCTCTGTTCTCTAAGTAGGGGGTGTGTGCCTTGCTTCCCTCCCCCCAGAGAACTGCTAGGAGTCTGCCAAAGAGTGTGGATGAACAACATATTCATGATCCTAGAAAAACAGGTTACTCACCTGTAACAGTGGTTCTAGGAGTGGTATATGTTGTTCATCCCACCATTCTCTCAGCTGGCCCTTTCAAACCTGGCTTACAGCTGGCTAAGATCTGGCGTCATGGGGTGGAGCAGGGCTGTTCCACCTGGGTGGGTGGGAGGAGCCAGCTTGAAGACTTCCAGCAAGATTTAAAGTGGTAGTGGACATGCCAAAGAGTGTGAATGAACAACATATACCAGTCCTAGAACTACTGTTACAGGTGAATAACCTGTTTATCTCAAGCTAGTGATGAGAACACAACAAAACAATAATTTGCCCCTTCCCCCCACCCAACCCATCCTCTCCCACCACCGGAGGCCTTGATGGCAGAAAACCATGTAATAAAAACATACATCAGCTATTTGTTCAACAACCATAATATGCATACTGGCTATGGCAAATAAGGAGAGGTGCTACCAAGGAAAGTATAAATTTACAGAAGATGAGAGATCAAAAATATTCCATCAGTGTAGAAAACATACAGAGGGTTCCCATAGCCTTTGTTTTTCATTGTGCTGGCTATGAGCCTTTCCACCTGCAATGCAGAAAGTACCTCTCTGTACCATTCTAGAAATGGAGATGGGGGGTTTGCTGGTCAAGCCAGTGTTGGAGAATGGCTTTCTTAGCACAGGCTAAAATGAGAGCCATGTGAGGTCTTTGATTACCAATTAGATTATTCTCATATGCCCCTAATAAGCAGATCCCAGGAAGGAACCTACAGTATCTGACAATCCTAGCAAGGGGTCCAACCGAGATCTAATTAATTCCCAAAAGGGGAAAACTTTTTTGCAGGACCAGAGAATGTGGAATAATGTACTGTGTTCCTTATTACATATGGAACAGACGTTAGAAAGGAGTTTGCCCATCATATGTAACCGAGCAGGGGTATAGTAGAGGTTATGTAGGACTTGAAATTGTAGGACGTGATATCCCATTTAATGTATTTATATAAGTGCCTCCAAATCCAGGACCAGTTCTGAGGGGAGTTAACATTTACTAAAGTCTGCTCCCAATAATAAAACATCAGGCCCTCATTATTAGTTAGCTCCTATAATCCATGATAGTAATAAGAAATAACATGTGAAGTGGGGGCGGATAAAGCCAGGGACAGGATGCCCGACTTATATAAGTGCCTCCAAATCCAGGACCAGTTCAGAGGGGAGTTAACATTTGGTAAAGTCTGATCCCAATAATAAAATGTCTGGCCCTCATTATTAGTTAGTAACTCCTGTAATCCATGATAGTAATAAGAAATAACATGTGAAGTGGGGGAGGATAAAGCCAGGTAGAGGAGGCCCAACTTATAAGAAGTATCCCACTGGCTTGCACCAAAATGATATATTAGCATGTGTGTCAGTTGGAAATATTTAAAACATAATGAGGTAGGCCAGCGGTATATCTCTTGAGCTTGTTGAAAGCTGAGAAGTTGGGGGAAACTGTGGAGCTCATGCTGAGAAGTTGCAGTACAGCTCAACTCTGTGCTGGAACCAAATAATTCTTTAAATTAATGCTACTTTTAAGTTGAAAAAAAAGCAGGATCTTTTCAGTTCTGGAAAGTAAGTAGCTTAGAGAACATCATGGGAAAAACTCACAGAAATCTGCAGGCTGGAGAGAGCAAGAAAGACTGAGGAAAAGGAGCACCATCTGACCTGAACACTCGTACCTCGCATGCCGAGATGACTGTGGGAGAGCAGACAGAGGAGACTCTACAAACACTAGGCTGGAAAATGCAGCAACTTTTGGTATCGGCGGCCTTTACCAATTCCAGGCTTGACACTTTGGTCGGGAGAATAGCCACCGTAGAAAGAGCAGTGGAAACGCAGGGCGATGCGGAGGAGGCAAAGTGGTATGTGGCGATATGCCAGAGCACCACTATACAAAGAGCGAAAGAACAGCAACACGCTCATAACAGATTGGAGATCCTTGAAAATCAGATCTGAAGTCGAAGCTTACGCATTGTGGGCTTACCAGAGGGATCTGAGGGGGACTCTACATGCTTATTTTTAAAGGACTGGTTGGGTGAGCAGTTCCGTTCTCATACTACTGACTTCGAGTTTACTATCATTAAAGCCTATTGTTTACACCACCGTTTGAAAACACCACCGGAGCTCCCAAGAGTATTAATGGTGGTCTTGGACAGTATGGGAACTCGGGACCACTTGTTGAGCCTGGCAAAATGTTTTGGGCCTCTTAATATCGAAAGTACATCAGTATACTTGTTTCCAGACATCTCATATGGCACCCGTCTTAGAAGAAAGAAATTCGATGGAGTCAGAGCAACTTTGAGAGAACTAAATATACCACATATGATCCAATTCCCTGCCAAACTAAGGATCATTCAGGACAGTAAAATATACATCTTTATGGATCTGGGTGATGCTGGGAAATGGGCTACAAAGATGGCGGTGGCTATGGAGGATGGAAAGGACGCCACGAGTGTAGTAGGAGAAGATGACACTTGAGAACTCCTCTTGTACAGTTACTGTTTGAATGCTTTTTACTTACTAAGCTAATGCTGCCAGATATCAATAAGGAGTAGTTTGTAGAGACTGAATTGTTTTCATTTTTTTCTAAGTTTCTTAAGTCTCTACTGTAGAGTTAAGACACATGGGGTGGAGACCCTATACGATTACACCAAGTTTAACATTATGGGGTTACATACCCTTTGTTTAGTACTGCATTTTAGTTTAAAATATCTATTAATTATATGAAGAAAGCAATAAGTGAGGCTGTGATGTAAGATCTGCTGTTTTATTTTTATTGGGACACAGGAGTTGGGGTGAAGTACTAGTTGACTATAAAATTCTTACTGGTTTAATTTTACATATAGTGAATTTCATGGCTCCAAATAATCCTTCGGAATAAGGAGTTAGGTTCACATGTTTGGTATTAATTAATACAAGGTAAATAGCCATGGTCCCTTGGGCTTACTGCACAGCATTTAGTAATTGTATCTGGAGTAGATAAACATCTTGTTGTAACTCCCTATTTGATCATTTGTGAGGGATACTATCTCCTGTATAGAAGATGTAAAATCTATTTTCGTTTTAAGAGTGGATAATGTTTGTTGTTCCTTGCACGGGACTTTTGTATGAGTGTACAATTTATTCAAAAATAAATAAAATATAAGTTTAAAAAAAAAGGAAGGTGAGAAGTTCCTGGTCCTGTATGAGGCCTTCAACCGCATCCACCTCATCAAGAAGCCAAAACTATTTAGAAAAGATTTGCCCGGCTATTTTGAAATTGGTGTTCCCTATTATAGGTTGAGAGATGTCCTTAAAGGGCTGTACTTCAAGTAAAGTACAGAGTTGTAAATGAACTTGTAGGACAGCATCCAGTGAGGTACCCTGTAGAGGATGAGGACATTGTTTACAAGATAAATAAAGGAGAGCTCGAATGTCAAGGCCTTGCTGTAAACATAACAGGTGCTCTATTTCTAGCCATAATGGGAGCTATGACATAATGATGTTTTCCGATTTAGGTCGGAGCCATTGAAAGAACCTAGTGCACTGAATGGTCTGATAATATAACTAGAAATTAGGGACTTGCAGGCCTCCCTTCTCTTCAGATTGTATTAGTTTAACTGAGGCTCGACGGGGGATCTTGCCCCACCATAAAAATACGTGAGCATCCTGTTCACCTGTGTAAACCATGAATTCGGCAAAGTATAATTGTACATCTGAATTGGGTACAGTAGGTGTGGTAACACCTTCATTTTTAGGATATTGAGATGTCCCCACATGGCAACAGGTAAAATGGAATAATGGTCCAAATCTGTTTTTATTTGGGTAACAACTGAATCTAAGTTATATTGTCTTATTTTGGATGGTGTCACATTTACAGTGAGTAAATACTTAAATATTTTAACTTGTCCTGGACCCAAACAAGGCCGATATGTTCCACGTCAGACTTCAGAGTCACACTGTTAAGTGGCATTACATCCATTTTAGTGAGATTTAATTTAGAATTAGAAATTAGGCTAAATTTAGTAATGATATCTAGGGCAGCAGGCAAGGACATACCCAGAAAGGAAGCACGTAATATGGTGTCATCCGCTTAGACAGAGTCTATATTGATGTGACCCTAAAGAAATACCATTAACCTGTGGGGCAGCATTCAGTTTCCTGATCAGAGGTTCCAAAGACAAGTTAAAGAGAAATAGCAAGAGTGGACAGTTTTGCCTGGTGTCCTGCCGTAAAAGGGAAAGAGCTTGAGAGGACTCCGTTACATAGTATGTGGGCAGAGGGACAGGAGTAAAGTATCTTAACCCATTAAACGAGAACTGGGAGGGAATATAGACCATGAGTAACAAGTGAAACAAATAGTCCCCAGAAACTCTATTCTTTCTCTGCATTCCGAGATGTCAACGTTGCTGGGAGATGGGACTCCCCGGATGCAGAGATAAGGTCGGAGAGTTTGGCGTAAGTGATCCACAAAAAGCTGACCTGAGATGAAGCTTAACCTGTTCTTTTCTGATAAGAGGGCCCCAAACTTGTTTCAACCTACCAGCCAACACCTTGGCAAAAATTTTAAAATCCACATTGATAAGAGAAATCGGCTGATAGTTTGAAACCAGCAGGGGGTCCCTACCAGGCTTCAGCAGAACAATAATAGTGGCTTCCATGAGGGAAGGAGGGATTAGAGAGCCCTTCCTGAAAAATAAAGTTGAAAGTATATAAGAGAATAAGGGCCAACAAATCTTTGAAGGCTTTATAGAAATTAGGAGCATACCCATCAGGGCCCAGGGATTTGTCTAGTGCGAAAGCATCAATAGTCAGGTGTATCTCGGATAAAGTCGGTGGCCTGGAGTATCTCCAATGATGAGTCTGCCAGATGGAGTAAATCTATATTTTGCAGGAAGTCAACAAATCAATTCAGACTGAAAGGGGAAGAAGGCGGGGTGTATAGCTTTTGATAATAATTCTGAAAATGTGCAACAATATCTCGAGGGGAAGTGAGAAGCTGGCCTGATTCAGTGCAGATAGAGGACACTATCCTATCTGCGGCCTGAGAGAGCAAATGCAGAGCCAGGAGTTTCCCAGCTTTCTCACCTTGATCAGGATATTTTGTTTTGGATTGTACTAGTAAGTGTTCTGCCTTCTCTTCTAAAGTAGTAGTATATTTTGAGCTAAGACTCTCCAAGTGTTCCCAGTCAGCCTGAGAAGAGGTCGAAGAAATGTGCCATTCCAAGACCTAATTTGGTCTAACAGAGAAGCCAATTCCTTTGAGGTATGTTTTTTTCTGCCTAGAAGCTAAGTGGATCCGTTCTTCTTAAAGGGAGCATTTCAGTGCTCCCCATAAAACATTGAGCTTGGTCATGGAAGGGGAGCTAAACTCCAGAAAAGAAGTGAAGTGTTGGGTATGTTGCTGCAGGTGATCAGACTTAAGCAAGTGATTATTAAAGTTCCACAAATTGTTGCGTTCTTGAGATGGCAAAAGGCCCACCCTGAGGAGAGTGGGGTGGTGGTCAGATATTACTTTTGCTGTCTAATGGCAAGACAGGAGTCCAGGAAGGTGCTTAATCCCCAACAAAAAATAATCAGTCCTTGAGAAACAATTTCGAAGAAGTGAATAGTCCCATTGAGTTGGGAATATTGCCTGCCAAGGATGCAAAAGACCCAAGGAGTCCATCAGATCCCGGAGGGCCAACTGATCAGGTAAAAGGGGCTGTTGGTGCTGAATAGACCTGTCAGGGTCATTACAGTAAACCATGTTCCAGTCTCCTGCGAGGAGCATAGGAAGGGAGGACCAGGGTTCCAAAAGGGACAGAGTGGTAAAAAAATTTGGTTCATCTGACATAGGTCCATAAATGGCCCCAAGAATGACTTCTGAATGACCAGGCATGGCCCAAAGAATGAGAAACCTGCTCTGAGGTTCTGCCTCCTCTTGGAGCAGATGGAAAGGTATTTTTATTGCCACCAGGATAGCCACTCCCCTTTTACGGGAATCGAGCTAGCACTGAAAACCTGCCCCACTCAGGAATGCCTAAAAAGGAGAACCTGGGATGGGAGCAAGTGAGTTTCCTGTAGAAAAGCAATATCCACCTCCAGGTTACGGGGGTGAAGTACCTTGCTCCTCTTTGTCAGAGACTGAGCACCCCTTACATTCCACAAGCAGAAATTGTATTCTGCTGCCATAATATTTCAACTGATAAGGGATAGATTGACCTGTACTTAAGTAAAGCAAAAAAATGTCCCTCCCTATCCCCCTTCCATTCACCTCTCAAACACCGTATATACTAAAACCCTTGTCCCACCCATCATTTTATTGTTAAACCTACTAATCGTCCCATACTATATGTCCTCCAAAGGCCCTGGGAGTAGAGAGGTGAATTCTTCCTCGCTCCCATTCCTTCCCTTCTCCCAACAACCCACAATATCCCACCCCAAAAAGTTCCCTCTAAAGAGAACTAACAAACCAACTATAATGTCCAACAACAACCATTGGTTAATATATAGAACCAAGTACCTCTTCAGTACAGCAAATACTCCAGGCACTACCGGCTAGAAGGGAGTCTGTAACATAAAAAATATTATCTGAAGAATTTATTTTATTTATTTTCTTATTTATTTATTAAAAGAATCCAGATTACAACCTTAAGGAACTAATTAAAACATATAAAAGAGAAAAGCTAAGACTTAATTGATGTCCCATAATAATAAAACAAAAATTGAACAATCCAGAGTTTCCCACACGCTGAACAGGATTGCTTTCTAACAAGCTGCCGAAGTCCACCTCAACGTTCCGGTGCATGACATCCTCCATTCTGAGCAGGCCTTGCCCTCCCACCCTCCAAGGAAAATAAAACTAATATGTATATTAGAAGGAGGATGCTGTAACTCATAACAACAAAACTGAATAAAAATAAAAAAAACATTCCTCCAGAAGCGACAAATAAGAGTCTCAGCTATAAATTTCAATAACCTGCTATAAGCAAATGACAAGCCCACAGACTAGAGTGTCTAAGCCAGCGAAAGCTTACTAAGCAGTGAATGTTAATACGGCATATACTAAGCAAAAGAACTGCCAGGGAGTAACTGAAAGAAGATATGGACCCCAGCATAATAGAAGCAAGCCTTAATGAAGAACCAAAAAGAATGTTTGAACAAAAAATAAAATATTACCATAACAACTCCCCCAGTAATGAGGGCAAAAGTTATAATAAATAGGGGGGATCCAAAAGTCCCAGAGGATCTTATCCGTAACACAAGCAGAAATGAACAAATAATAAAAAATGGAAATGAAACTAGAAAATTGAGAAAGTGTTTGCCATACTACTCTGGACATTATAAACAAAAAGAGGTCCAATCCAGAGTGAGTGCATTGTTATTACATAGACTCTGGTCTGTCTCTTTTGTCCAGTACGATGAGATGGGAATACATATAGGAAGTTCCAGCTGTGAACTGCAAAGGACTGTAGCTCCGGAGTCCTATCCTCTATAAATAATAAAAATAACTTTATTTATCAAGCGCCTTTCACACTACCAAAGTGCTTTAACATAAAAATTAAATGAGACAGGATAGAATAAAATACAGTATAAATATAAATAATCAGTAAAATCAATAAAATCGGACCAATCAGAATAGGCCTGGCACCACAGGTAATTTTTCAAGGCCTGTTTGAAGCCCCTCATTTTCGTGCACTCCCGTAGCTGATGGGGTAGAGAATTCCGTAGGGCTGGGGCTGTATACATAAATGCACTGGGCCCCAATGACTTTAGCGGTACCCTTGGAATCTCTAGCAACCCCATATCTGCTGAGCGGAGTGATCTGGGGCAGTAGGGGGACAGGAGTTCTTTCAGGTAGTCTGGGCCCAGTCTGTGTAGGACTTTATAAGTCAACAATCTGACCTTGAAGGTGATCCACCACTGAACTGGCAGCCTGTGCAGTTTGTGCAGCACCGGAGTGATATTACACATCCGAAGGGTCCCTGTCAACAACCGAGCTGCAGCATTCTGCACAAGCTGTAAGCGGCGGATATCAACCCCCGGTAGCCCTAGGTTCAGGGAGTTGCAGTAATCAAGGCACGAGGTCACAAAGGCGTGGATCAGCGTAGGAAGATCACTGGAAGGAACTAGGTGCTTGATCCTGGCAATGTTCCTCAGATGGTAAAAGGAAGACTTGGTGACAGCTGACACCTGAGATCGCAGTGTCAGCCCGTCATCAGGAATCACCCCAAGGTCCCACACCCATTTGGAGGCAAGGAGCTGGGCACCCCCCAAGAGAAGCCCATTGGCTGGCCAACCCCTGATCCCTCTATCCGGCGACCCGGATCCACAACCATCAACTCAGTCTTTCCCAAGTTCAATTTCAGCCTGCTGGAATTCATCCAATCCTGGATTTCAGCGAGACAGTTATTAAATGCCGAGAGTGCACTATCCTGGTCAGGTGCGAAAGACAGATGGAGCTGGGTATCATCAGCATAGCAGTGAAACCTCAGCCCATAACATCTTATAATGTCTCCAAGGGGTGGCATGTACACCACAAACAACATGGGGAACAACACTGAACCCTGAGGGATCCCACATGGCAGAGAGAAATGGTCAGAGGAAAAATAATGTATTCAACCACTAATCCTTGTCTGAACTGGTGGTCCAATCTTATTAAAGTCGGTATAGAGATACCAGTCTGCCACCAATCTAAGATCCGATATAAAACAAGTTCATTATGACAGGCTATGGAAATCCACTAGTAAACCCACAAATTTGGTCCTGGAGCCTTTATCATTACCAGAGACTTAGGAGCGGTTGAAACATGGAGCTATAAAGTGCCTATGCTGAATTCCTTAACCCACCCAGGATCAGGGATCCTATCTAGGCAGGGAGTAAAAATAAGATGTGCAGTGACCGAGCCCCATATGTAGCCAGACCAGATCTACCCAGGAAAAGAGGGGTGACCCAAAGCCAGCAAACAAGGTCTAGGAACATCCAGACCTTCATCTTGTACCCCAAAGCAGTGCAAAACGTAATCAAAGAAAGATTCACAATGGGGTAGAATAGCTTATTACAGTGTAGGAGCCCAGGGATCGACAAATTTCAGTATGGCATGCTAGTCCAGGACAACTGGCCTTGACCAAAATGGTAGTCCGGTGCATTTCAATGGACATTTTCAACCAAATTAATAAAAATAAATTATGGTGTGGCAGGGCTTATATTGAACTATTATTTAATAAGATGGATGGATGTAGGTGTAGAAGAACCTCATAAATCAGGAAAAACAATCTTCTGCATATTGTCTGTATGAATTGGTCACTTTTAAAAGCCTGCTAATGGAACTAATAAATTTTTTGTATCAAAACACTGTGTGTGTGTCTTTTCACTGATGGGTCACTGTAATCATACTTTCTAATCTATACACTGTTTAAATTAAGCAACGCGCACTCTGGGAAGAACAGAAAGGTTAGGCAACAGGTAGTGGAAGGGATTGGGTGGGATGAGTTGACTGGGGTGTGGGAAGAAATACCAGCAGTGATTCAATCACTGACAAACACGGACAGATAGTGTAGTGTATGTATTGCTAGCTTGCTTGCTTGCTTAGTGCTTACTGTTTAAAAAAAAATATATATATAAATGAACACCACAAGTTGTCGTGTCCTGTCACAATCCAGCTGGCCGCAGGACACTGGATGGGTAGCAGGTCAGTCACCCACCCCTTGGCTTCAAGTTCACTCCTTACACCATCACAATCTCCTAACAGCCCACCCACCCACAGTTAGAGTTAGGCTCTGCTCAGTATTATTATTATTATTTTTTTTTTACTAGTTTTATTTCTTTTCTGTGTGTCTTAATCCACAAGTTAGGTGGCCACAGGACACACTGGGCAGGACACCCTGCCGGGCCCTTTCCTCACTCCTTTTCACACAATCTTCTATCTCCCACTCCCAACAGTCCAGGCCAACACACACAGAGTTGGTAGGCTTCTCCTTTCTTATTTAATTTTTCTTTACTAAATTTTTTATTTTTTTTTTGTCTTTCAAGCCGGTTGGCCTTAAGACGCACGGTGTGCGGTGTCCACCGTGCTACCCCTTACTCCTTTCCACACAATCTCCCAACAGCCCACACGGTTAGGCTGAAGGCTCCTCTTCCCCTCTCATTTATTTTCCTTACACTCGTCTTTTACTTTGTACGTGCTGTCCTTTTTTGTCTTCACAAGCCAGCCGGCAGGTCAAGGTCACCCCTTTACTCCTTTTCTCACAGCAATCTCCTTTACCAACAGTCCAGTTAGGCTTCCTTCTCTTATATTACTGTCCTATATTTTGTTTACAACCTTTTCCTTTAAGCTGCTTTTTTTTTGGGGGTCTTAATCTTTCACAAGCCAGTAAACTGGGCAGTGGGCTGGTCAGTGGTTACCCTTCCAGTCACTTCTCTCCTCACACAAACAGTCAGGCTACAGGCTCTCTTATTTTATCTTTATTAAAATTTTTCTGATCTCCACACACTGGGCTTCTAACTTCTCCTCTTTTTTGTTCTTTAAAGTCTTCAAGCCTCCTCCCCCCACCCCAATACTGTGTGAACTGAGAAGGAGGGACTGGTAGTTTCCCACACAGTCAACACCTCTCCTGTAGTCTGTTCAGCTGTTGTAGGCTACTGGTGCTAGTGTGCTGTATTCTTCCTGACCTAGTTCTTATATTTTTTTAATTTCTGTATTCAGTCAGTAGTACAGAAGTTGCATATACACTGTCACTTCCAGACAGCGGCCCTTTTTTTTGGGCTGTTTTTATTTCATTTTAATTCATAGGTTGGGCTCTTGGGTTTGGTCGCAGTTGGTTTGGTTTAATCAGTTGCCTGCCCTGCACTATCAAACAGCAATTAGGCAAAGTAATACTTTAAACTTTCGTTATGTGATACTGTCCCCCAAAATGCAGTCTCACTTTCTCCTTAGGCTGCACTCTAGACTCTCAAGAAAATTAAGCCCAGACCGCGTCCATCTCCAACCGCTTCCATCGGCAACCCCTCCTCCCCCCCCCTTCAAACTGCCTTTCAGGCTCTCAATGCACTGCAGCAATCCCTTAAAAAGCCTCCATTTATTTATTTTACTGGCTCCCCCTTTAGTTTGCTCACACAGTCAGAATGATGCCGAAGTGAAATTTGTAATAGTTCGTAGACTGCTACAGCACACGACCACGCACACTTTAGTTCGTCCCTTCACTCAAACACACAGACCAACTGATACATCTAGCAGACAGCATACTTTCTCCCGCTCTATCCCCGAGAAACTCTGCCCCTATCACTGCTGCGACCAATTACCAGGACAGACAGGTACTGTCCCATATTGGATTCAATGAATCACCTGTCAGTCCTGGAGCCTCTGCTGCTGCTGATGGGTGGAGAGAGAGAGAGATCGGGGAGGGTACTTGCTGCATCTGATACTGGCTGCACAGCGTGCACGCTGCCACTACCGCTCACTCGGCTCTGTCAGTAAATTGCAGCATGGGCACCCATGTGATGGCATTCTCAGCTGACTCAGCGACCATGTGACCCAGCTGGCTAGAGAACGAATGATGGGGAGCACTGGCGGCACCTAGTGGTTGGGATATCGTGAACAGTCATAGCAGAAAAAGATAAAATAAATGCTCCTGGGCACTTCTGAGTTGGTTGTCCGGTGGGCAAGCAGCAAGTGAGATACTGCTTGTCCGACTGCAAATTCTTGTAGCCTGGGACATCACGCTATGGGATTTGTCGATCCCTGGAGGAGCCACTGAAGTGCCTGCAAATATGAGCAAGGATTGTTTGCCAAAGCAGGTTGAAAACAACTCAGGAGCTGGTACGGGATATGAATAGTAAAAGTTCAATGGCCATGAGTTACTCTGGAGAGAAAAAAGTAAAAACTAGCAATTCCAAACAGGAAACCCAAGAAGCAAAAGCATCCCAATTGCTCTAGTCCCTATTTGGCTCACAATCCTGGATTGAACCTGACTTTGGTCTACTTACACCTTCAGCAGGCATTAAAGAGATCAAGCAGCAATTTTTTGAACTTCAACTTCACCTGTTCCGGATCTTCAAATGAATGCCAGGTACCAGAAACCAAAACTTGCTAGCGGGCAGGGTACAACATCTTGAACTGACTACCAGCTGCCTGAATCCGAGAAATGGCAGGATGGAAGAAGGCACACATCTGTCTAGTAGCGGCTGGGAAATCCTGGGTGACATGAAGTTTACTTCCTTCCCAGGTAATTTCTTTAAGCTCTCTGATCCTGGATAGAACATGTTTAAATACTTGAGGAGCCAGAAAATCGGGGGTCAAGGTGGATATCCTTCCAGCAGCTTTGGACAAAGCAAGCAGTATGCCCTCTCCACAATATAGACAGAGTTTTTAGAACAGGGACATGCAATTCTCTCCGGAAGCTATTGAGAAAATAAAATTGGGGAAGTACTTTCCACCTCCTTCAGGAAGTCAAATATCACTAAATTATTTCTTCGGGATCTCCCTTCCAGGTCCTTCAGTTTAGCATTCACTTTATTCAGTTCGTGTCAGATATTAGTAAAGTCAGGTTCAAGGCGCTCTTTCTAGCACTCAAGTGAGGACGCACAAGCTTCAGTGTCTTTAGCCTTATGATTCAGGTCCCCCAGTTTGGTCCACAGAGATTTTAGCTCATCTGTTATGCTTTTATAGATTCTTGAAGTGGACAAAATATCTTCCATCAGAGGGAGTGCAGTAGGTAGTTGTGGAGGAGTTTGGTTACTACTCGCTCCTTGGCTCTTAGAACATTTTGCAGCCTTGTCTGGGGTTTGTGGAGGCAACAGGCACAGAGGTACCAACTTCATTTCAGCATCCATGTCATCCAGATCTGCAAACGGAAGTCCTTCAGGTGAGTAAGTAACACTTCCAGGCACTCCAGATAGTAGGAATAACCCACTGGAAAAATATTATAAATGGGTTTAAATGAATCCGAAGAGCAGGAGCTATGGGAAAGTGCATCTACCCATGATGAGACATCACGTGACTCCCCATTTGTTAAATATCCTGATTATTGCTACCACTAGTGCCTTATCCAACTCCGCTCCCCGAGTTGGAGGTCTGTATACTACCTCTATACAGATAGTGGCCCAAGCTCCTGTCTCCAGGATGACCCACAGTGCCTCCAGCTCTTCATTTTCTTCTTGATTCCCCTGTATTTCTATAGCCTTAATTCTTTACATATGCAACAACCCCTCTTTCCCTTCCTATCTCTCCTGAACACACAGCAGCCTTGTATGACTATGTCCCAGTCATAATTATCAGTGCACCATGTCTCAGTTATGTTCACCAAATCTAGACCAGCCTCCACCACAATGACTTCCAGATCCATAATTTTATTTCCCAGATTCCAATCAATTTTTATTTTACCAGGAATAACACCATGGAGCAGGCTCATGTACAAGATGGTTCTGGAAAACATAAGCTGAGTACAGCATTTAAATACATAGATTAAAATGGGTGCAGCAACAATATACATATCTAGCAATCTGGTCTGACTTACATGGCAACAGAGGAAGGGCAGTTACAATACATATTTTGATTTGATTAGATTTTATTTGTATACGGGTAGTACTGAGGATACAATCCTTATACAAGTACAACCCTTGGTCAATCAAAACATACATACAAAAACATCATAGAACAAAATACAACATAGTACAAAACATATTTGAATAGGAATATCAATTCCACGTGCACATGTTAGTATTAATTTAAAACTCTAATACAGTTCTATCTATTGTACAAAATCCATATCACAGAGACTGTGGTTCTACAACTAATACATTCAATCAGAAAGGATATCAATCTAAAAGACATCTACACCGAGACAAATTCATAAAATATAATTTCAAGGCTGTGGTGAATTACCCATAGCTACCCATACCTCTAATGTATACTGGGATATCATTCCATACTTTAGGTGCATAGTAAGCAAATGAGCGCTGTCCTCTAGAGGTATACATAAAAGGAATTTTTATCATAGTAGGATCCCCAGATGATCTAGTGTGTGATTTGAAACTAGAAATTATAAGCTGATTTTTTCATGTTAAAGGTACCCGTTTGTTGTATCTTATAAACGAATTTGGACAATACGAGCTTGTGATGGTATTCAACTGATAACCATCCAAGTTTCTCCAATATGGTACAATGATGTACATTATTAGGTGTTAATAGTGCGAATCTTCCTATTTTGTGCAGCAATACCGATTTCCGCCTTAATATACTACAAGGAGCATTTATCCACCACTATTGTGGCATAATTCAAAATAGGCAACAGACATTGATTAGCTATTGCAAAACATGTCTCATCTGTCAAAAAACTGCACAGCCTATATAATAAAATAATCTTATAATGTATTTTAAATGTAATAGCATGTATATGTGACTCATATGTCAGTGTTGAATTTAAAACTACCCCCAAATACTTGAAACTGTTTACATATTCAAATAAAACCCCATCCAACGACTCTACTTGTAGACTGGAACCAATAGCTTTTAACTTAACTGGGGTATCAAATACCATGGTTTTAAGTTTTTTGCTTAGTAAGTAATAATTTATTGTTTATCAGCCAATTTTGCATTGATTTAGGTTCCATAGTCAGAGTTACATTAAGCTCTGACAATGTTCTCCCTTGACTAAAGTCAACAGAATCATCTGCATACATAACAACATGTGCATCTTTAATAGATGTAATAACTGGATAAAAAAAAAATGGAAAATAAAATTGGCCCCAGTATGGAGCCTTGTGGGACTCCACACTTGACCAAAGCCTTATCAGATAAACTGCTTCCAGTTTTTACCATTTGAAACCTATTAGAAAGATAGCTTGATACCCATGATAGTATTGGAGTCCCCACCCCTATAAATCTAAGTCTCTCAACTAGGAGGGAATGATCCACTAAATCAAATGCCTTGGTCAAGTCCACGAATGTGGCCCCAGTCAGGCATTCCCCCTCCATGCCCTCGTGGACCGCACTCGTGAACTCGACCAAGGCACTCTCAACACCCCTTCCCTTCCTAAAACCATGCTGACATTGTGATAATGGACCATGTGTGGAAAACATTTCAACACATACATTGTTTGAATGCATAACATAAGACATAACCCAGATACGAGTATTTCAGCATAAAGCGACTATATAGCACAACACAGAAACAGGCTTAACAAGCTATATGCAATATTTTAAAACATAACTGGTTGTTGGAGGGAGAAAAAGGAAGGAAAAAGAGTATACTTTACATACTGCGATAGAACTGGTACAGATAATTAAGAGCTATATAGGTGATGCATCACAAGGAAGGCATCCACCAATAAGTTTGAGTGCAGCTTATGTTAAACAATTATATTCCTCCTGCAAGTGGCGGTCCAACAGGATTAAAGGTCTGCAGGACAGATACTTTTGGTGAGTTTGGTGACTTCTGGAGGGTATTCCTTATAGCTGGGAGAGCATAGCTGGCTGCTGCTTTGCTGTGACGGGATCTTTTCATAGGTATGTCAAATAGTATGTAGGAGTACTGTCTCAGTAAATAGAAGCCTGATGTACACTTAAAAAGAGTATAGAGATGTAAGAAAGGGGTTTATTTGTAACAGCTCTATAGGCCCATACTGCAGCATTTTTTTAGCCTTCTAGTGTGAAGTGATGACCACCCGAGTTGGGCATAAAGAATACTTTTTAGCACTGTATGGTAAAGTGTGTCCATTTTGATAAGAGCTACTTTGGAACAGTCACTTTAGAGAAAGTCAGTGTAATCTATAAGGGGAAGGAACGTAGTCTGGACCAGCCTTGTTTTTGCTTCATAGGTAAATAGATACGTAGAAACATAGACTCTGACGGCAGATAAGGACCGCTTGGCCTACCCACTCTGCCTACAGTATTTCCCTGCCTATTTGATAAGCTGGAGATCCTAGTTAACCAAAAGCCTACTTCTTCCAACCCCCCACCAGAATTGCCTTAGGTCTGTCCAATACATTCTTGAATTCCCCCACTGTTTATGACCCCACGACCTCCTCAGGAAGGCCATTCCATGCATCCACCACCCTCTCCATGAAAAAATACTTCCTTACGTTGCCCCTGAGCTGTCCCCCTCTATCATCAAACTGTGCTCCTTGTTCCTACACATCTCTTTTTCTGAAAGATGCTACCCTCTTGGACTTTGTTGATTCCCTTGAGGTACCTGAAAAAGTTTCTATCATGTCCCCTGTCTCCCTCCTATTCTCAAGGCTATACATCTTAAGCTCCTTTAGTCTGCCTCTCTTTGTATGGCTTCTGGAGCAAACACTGCACCATTTTACTTGCCCTCCTCTGGACTGCCTCCATCCTGTCTGTGTTCTTTTGGAGATAGGGTCTCCAGATCTGCATGCAGTACTCCAGATGGGGTGTCGGCAACTGTCTGTACAGAGGGATAACAACTTCCTGTTTTCTACCGGTGTTGCCTATCCCTATGCATCCCAGTATCCCCCCAGCCCTCCCTACTGCCTTCTTACATTGCTTGCCTACCTTTAGGTCATCTGATATGACTACCCCCAGATCCTTTTCCATTTTTGTTGTTGTTAGTACCCCCCTCCCCATTGTGTACTCTTCCCCTGGGTTTTGTTTCCCAGGTGCATTACTTTGCACTTATTTGCATTGATTCTAAGCTGCCATACCTTTGGCCATTCCTCCAACCTTGCCAAGTCCCTTCTCATCCTTTCCACCCCCTTATGTATCAACTCTGTTGCAGATCTTTGTGTCATCTGCAAAGAGGCATACTTCTCCTTCCAGTCCCTCTGCTATGTCATTTATAAAGACATTAAAAAGGACCAATCCCAGTACTGAACCCTGCGGTACCCCACTAGTAACCACCCCCTTTCTTCAGAGTGGACTCCGTTTATTATTACCCTCTGTGTCCTGTTGTCCAGTCAATTTTTTTTATCCAGGCTTCCACCCTGGGACTCACTCCCAGGCTGGTTAGCTTGTTTATTAATCCTTTGTCTGGGACTGTGTCAAATACCTGGCTAAAGTCTAGGTAAGCCATGTCCATAACCCCTCCCTGGTCTACTATTTGGTCACCCAGTCAAAGTATGTTTGATTCATCTGGCGTGACCTTCCCACTGTGAGTCCATGCTGCCTTGGGTCCTATGCCCCACTGGCCTCCAGGTACTCAACAATTCTTTCTTTCAGAATTGATTCTATCATTTTCCCCTACCACTGAGGACACCCTAACAGGTCTATAGTTTCCTGCCTCTGCTTTGCTCCCACTTTTGTGAAGGGGAATCACATCTGCCCTCCAGTCCTCTGGTACCACACCATCCTCCCATGATTTGCTAAAAAGGGTAGTCAGTGGTGTTACTAGTTCTCCCCTTAGTTCATTTAGAATTCTTGGGTGAATCCCACCATGCCCTGATACTTAATTCTGAAGAATAGATCTGACCTCTGCTTTAGTTTTTTGGACTGTTACTCAGTATGGGTTGCGGCAGACAGTTAAAAATCAAGCCCAAAATCCAGATACTTGAATTGATCCACTACCTCGAGCGTTTCACCAAGGAGGGTTGTTATCTGATAAATGCAACTAATGGTAACTGCAGTTGCAGCATCAGCATAAAGGGAAAGGATCATGGCTTTTTTTTGCGTTAAGTTACATTTTCAATTGGAAGAGGTTTTGCTGAAGCAGGTTAAAGTCCTGTTCCAGATCTATGCAGGTGACCTCAAGAGAGGGCCTGGTGACATACAGTACTGTGTCGTCAACAAAAAGATGAACGTTAGCTGTCCTGATGTTGTAATTGATACTACTGATGTATATTAACAATAAAAAGGGCCCAGAATGGAGCTCTGACGTACCCCTCTCAGCAAAGTTTATTGGGGGAGAGGTCATCTTGCGCTTTCACTTGTTGCTGTCTACCTGTTAGGTAACATGAAAATCATTGCATACCAATAGCATCAAGGCCGATGCCTTTTAACATATGAAGTAATGATGTGTGGTCTACTGTGTCAAATTCCTTGCTCAGATCCAAAAATACTGCACTAACATAGATTTTAGAGTCAGGTATGGTTTGTCAGTCATTAGTCACCCTAGCCAATGCAGATACTATGCTGTGTTTTTTATCTGAACCTAGACTGTATGGGATTAAGAATGTTATGGGTGTCCAAATGTTGTCTTAGTTGCATTTTAACTAACTTTTCGAGAAATTTAGATAAAATGGGTAGCAGTGATGTGAAGCGATAATTATTTAGATTGCAGGGATCACCAGACTTAGAGGGAATTATGCGTGCTATTTTCCAAGAAGTTGGGAGGACCCCTTGTTTGAGAGACAGGTTGAATAGATGGGTAATTGGTGCTGTTAGTAAATGACTCCCTGTGTTGCATGCACATTGCTTTCTATACCTCGATCACTCACTGCCTGCAACAATTCTTTCCCTTTTCCTTACTACCTGTGCTGCTCCCTGCCTCTCCTCCTGACCCCTCTGTTCTCATGTTATCTTCCCTGCTTCTTGTCTCTTCCACTTCTCTCTGTTTGCAGCCTGGGTTTATACCTTTACTGCCCTCTGCCTTGTGTGCACCCTTTACTTTTTGTACCCTGCCCTAGAGGATCTCTCCCTCCTCAGGCCCTTCCTCCCTTTTTCTTCATCATAGATACATACATACATAGACAGTGTCGGCAGATAAGGGCCTATGGCCCACCCAGTCTGCCCATTTAAGTTTGTAAGTTCAGTTTATGTTTTCCAGGAAGTCTGTTGCCCCTTATCCTAACCTCTAGAATTCCTTTATGTCTATCCCATGCATTCCTAAATCCCGTGATTGTTTCAGCCCCACCACTTCCTCTGGCAGGGGTGTTCCACTTGTCCACCACCCGTTCTGTAAGAAATTCTTCTTCACGTTTCCTCTGAATCGTCCTCCCTTCAACTTCATCCCATGCCCTCTAGTTCTGGAACATCTTTTTGCTTAAAAATAGTGCATTCCTGCACCCTGTTCCTCCCTGTAAGATACTTGTATGTCTCTATCATATCCCTCTCTCCTCCTCTCCTCCAGGAGTACATGTTCAGTGCCTTCAACCTGTCCTCATAGGACTTGTGATGCAGTCCATGCACCATCTTTGTTGCCCTCCTCTGAACCTTCTCTACCCTGTCTATGTCCTACTTAGGTAAGGTCTCCAGAACTGCAGTGTACTCCAGGTGCGGCCTCACTAGTGTCTTGTATAGTGGAATTATGACCTCCTTTTCCTGCTGGTGATGCCCCTGCCTATGCATCCCAGCATCCTATTTGCTTTACCTGCTGCCTTGTCACACTGTTTCCCTGCCTTGAGGTCATCAGAGATGATAACTCCAAGATCGCTTTCCTGCTTGGTGCATGCTATATCCTCACCCCCAACTGATATATTGTGCCAGGGTTTTGTGCCCCATATGCATTATCTTGCACTTCCTTGCATTGAATTTCAACTGCCAACCCCTGACCATTCTTCAAGTTTCTGCAGGTCCTTCTCATTCTGTCTACACCCTCTGGTGTGTCTACTCTGTTACAGAGCTTTGTGTCATCAGCGGCAGTGAAATTCTGCCTTCTAGGTCCCGCGCAATGTCACTGATGAAGATATTGAATAGTACCGTCCCAGCACTGATCCCTGTGGCCCCACTGGTCACTCTTCCTCTGTGGAGTGACAGCCATTTACCACCACCCTCTGTGTCCTGCTGCCCAGCTGTTACCTACCCAACGACTACTGTCCCGCCCACACCCATATTCCCCAGTTTGTGCAGTAGTCTTCTATGTGGCACAGTGTCAAAGGCCCTGCTGAAGTCCAGATAGGCCATGTCCACTGCCCTCCCCTGATCCACCTCCCTAGTCACCCAGTCAAAAAATTCAATGAGGTTGGTCTGACATGACCTTCCCCTGGTGAAACCATGCTGCCTTGGGTCCTGTAGTCCATTGACAACCAGATGTTCCACCAATCTCTCCTTCAGTAGTGCTTCCATAATCTTCCCCCTACCGAGGTGAGGCTGACTGGTCTGTAGTTCCCCTTCCTCTTTGTTCCCACTTTTGTATAAAGGGGACTACATCTGCTATCCTCAGTCTTTGGGTACCTCCCTGTGTTTCTAGTGATTGGCTAAACAGGATAGCAGAGGTTCAACCACCACCTCTCTTGGTTCTTTAAGGACCCTGGGGTGCACCCCATCTGGCCCCCATTGCTTTATCAACTCTTATTACTTCCAGTTCCTTCAGGACCTTTCTCATGTAAAGGGACTGTGTCCATTTCTGCACCATTCTCACCCCTTGTACTCCATTCAGAGCCATTACCCTCCTCTTCCTCAGTAAAGACTGAGCAGAAATACCTGTTCAATATGTCAGCTTTACTGTTGTCATCCTCCACACAGCCCCCATCCTCCCCCTTCAGTCTCACTATCCTTCCCTTGCTTTCTTTTTCACTTATGTACCTGTAAAGGTTTTGTCCCTCGACCCACTGATTTTGCAATGTGTTCTTCTGTCTGAGCTTTGGCTTCCCTTACTGACCTCCTGCCTCCCTTTGCTTCTCTTGGTACTTCTCCTCTCCCTTCTGCCTGTGTCTTTTTGTATTGCCTGAATGCAATCTTTTGGCTTTCACTTTCTTTGCTACCTCTTTGGAAAACCAATGGTCTCCTCTTCCTTTCTTCTTGCTAACCTGCTTATTACATAATTCTGTTGCTCTTGTAATCCCCATTTTAAATACTTCCCACTGTTCCTCAACCCCTGATTCTTGCCCCATTCCCATAATGCCTCTTTCAAGTATCTCCCCATTTTCTCAAAGTTTGCCCCCTAAAATCCAGGATGCATGTTTTTGTGTGGTTTGGTTCTGCTCTTTCTTTGATTTCAAACAACAGTGACTGGTGGTACTGTTCTGATTGCTCCCCACTCTTACCCCATCACACACTGTCCCTGTTTGTGAGCACAAGGTCCAGTATTGCCTTCTGCCGAGTTGGTTCCATGACCAGTTGCTTGAGGAAGGCACCTGAAGGAGTCAGGGATAAATCTGCTCCTAGTTGATGCTGCTGCTGGGATGCTCCAGTCCACATCTGGAATAATGAAGTCTCCAACCAGTACTACCTCACCCTTGTCTGCCATCCTCTGGATGCTAGCATCAACTCCCTATCTGTTTCTTCCTCCTGGGCTGGTGGTCTATAGACCACACCTGTTGGATGGCTGGCCTCATTTTCCTTTCCAGCTAACCCACAGTATCTCTCCCTCATCTTGTTCCTCCTGGATCTCTGTGGCCCTTATGTCATTTTTCACATACAGTTGCCACTCCTCCTCCCTTCCTGCCTGCCCTGTCTCTTCTGAATATGTTGTAGCCAGGTATGGCCAACTCCCCAGTCGTGATTATCATTACACCAGGTTTCAGTGATGGCCACAATGTCCAGGTCTGACTGCACCATGACAGCCTCCAGATCTTCCATCTTGTTGCTAAGGCTCCTGGCATTTGCACACATGACTTTCCATGATTTGACCTCCCTCGACTGTTTCGCTGTTCTACTCCAGCCCCTTCCTTGGTTGTCCTTTATCCCTGGTTCACCTTGCTGTCTGCCCTTCTGCTGAATTTTGCCCCTATTTTGCCTATCCACCTCCTGGGCGCTAATCTCCATCTTTTGCACTTGGCTAACCTCCACATCCTTTCCTTCCATTTCTCTGGGTACCTCTGTTTGGTTGTCCCTGTTTGGCAGTGTGGCATATGAGTTCTTGAGTGGAATAAGATCTGGGATGTGCCTCTGCCTGACTGGTCTAACCCTCTCTGAGCCCACTGTCATCCAAGTACTTCGTTCTCTGCATCCTTTGAGGCAGCTGCATTTGAACTGAGTGGTCTCTGGATAGGAGTGATGGTACTCCTGACCCAGTTTACTTCCGCTCTGATTCTGGCTACCTCATCCATGATCCAGAAAGATGCATGCAGATAGGGCAGCACCTCAGTGTCCAGAAGATCTGCCTGAATATGGCTGCTCACAGCCACTGCATTGCAATACTCCCCACATTATACTGCAATTATACTGCTATTCCACTACTTGTCTGCTACTGAAGCTCTCCAGTCCCTTTTATTAATTTACTGTCCTAAAAATCCTGCCACTGTTCCTTTATAATATTTGAAAATACATACACTTCTATCTCACTTCTTTATCCTTATCATCAAAAGGTAACTACAATCACAATAATCTACCTTCTACTAATACAGATTCTATCACAGAATCAGAGCACAATGCAAAAACATCTGCTACTTAGCAACAACAAACAGGTGACAACAAACCAAGTTAATGTAGCTTTTTTTTAAATAGAAAAACAATGTAGTCGTTTAAACCAATAGAAATCAGCAGTTCCAAAAGTACCTTGAACTACAAGAAAGAACACAGTACCACACCTCTGCCACAATAACTAAACAGTTCTAAAACATTGGAGAAAGAAGAGAAAAATCAGAGACTGAGCAAAAAGATACAATGTACTATAAAGTATTGGGCAATAGGTATACTCGGCTTTGAATGTGACAGAGAGGCAGTTCATGCCTCCTTGTTAATTTAGCCATCCCATCCAGCTAGTTTAAATGGTCATCCAAGTAACATGTATGCCTCCCACTAAGGACTGAGATCCTGCCTTGTAAGATGCAGGATTACTGGCAGTACAGTTTCACATGAAGGAGGTCTTGCCAAACCACTCTTGTAGATTTCTTTGACTGGATTGCCAGGGATGTGGATCAAGTGAGAGCAGTGGCTGTTTTCTATCTGGACTTCAGTAGGGTTTTAACACTGTGTTGCACCGGAGACTAGTTAAGAAACTAAGCATCCTGAAGGTGAGGGAGGAAAGTGACACGCCTGGTATCAAACTGGATGAAGGATTGGAGGCAAAGGCTGATAGTAAATGGTAGACACTCAGGATGCAGGAGAGTTACTAGCAGGGTGTCACAGGGATTGATGCTGGAACTGGTCCTCTTCAATGTCTTCATAAGTGACATCATGAACGAGCTGAAGGGGAAGATCTGTCTCTCTGTGGATAATCAAAACAAGGCACTGCATTAGCATGTGGTCTGAAAACAAAACAAAATGGTAGTAGTAAATGCACGCTGAAAATAGAGTTTAAATAGACATTTCAACCATGGGTTGTCTTCAAGAAATATCTGAAAAAGGAATAAAGTTAGTGTAGAGGTGAAGGAAAATAAGGGATATATATATATATGTGGGGAAAGAAAAGGGGGAGGCTCTGGGATAAAAAGTGATAAATGGCAAGATAAAAAGAGAATTTGGAAAACAAACAAGGTGATGAACACAGACAGAAAGATCATTGACACTATGGTCCCTGAAGGTAATGTGGGATACAATGAAACATAGAAACAGAATTTGACAACAGATAAGGACCGTTTGGCCCACCCATTCTGCCCATTTCCCTACCCAATGGATAAGCTGCAGATCGTAGTTCACCAACAGCCTACTTCTCCTACCCCCATCTCCTAGAATTGCCTTATGACTGTCCCATGCATTCTTGAATTCCACCACTGATTTTGACTCCACAACCTCTCCAGGAAGGCTGTTCCATGCATCCACAACCCTCTCCGTGAAAAAATACCTTGTCACATTACCTTTGATCTGTCCCCACTCAATCTTCAAACTGTGCCCCCTTGTTCTTGCACACCTCTTTTTCTGAAAGATGCTACCCTCTTGGACATTGTTGATTCCCTTGAGGTACTTGAAAGTTTCTATCATGTCCCCGATCTCCCTCCTTTCCTCAAGGGTATACACATTAAGCTTCTTACATCTCTCTGCATATGTCTTCTGGTGCAGACTCTGCACCATTTTAGTTGCCCTCCTCTGTACTGCCTCCATCTGTCTGTCTTTGCAGAGATTGGGTCTCCAGAACTGCACACAGTACTCCAGATGGGGTCTTACCAGCTGTCTGTACAGAGGGATAATAACTTCCTGTTTTCTACTGGTGATGCCTCTCCCTGTGCATCCCAGTATCCCCCCAGCCCTCCTTGCTGCCCTCTCACATTGCCTGCCCACCTTTAGGTCATTTGATATGACTACCCCTCCGGTCCCTTTTCATTTTCATTGTCAGTGTCAGTGGCTCAGTAGGTAGCACACTCGCCTCTGAGGCCGGGAGATCAGAGGGCTGTGGGTTCAGTTCCCACATCTGGCACTTGGGTTAATATCCCAGTACTGACACTGCAGTGCAGCATGAGAGGGGTGCTGCACTGTTGAGGTGCCGTCTTTTGGATGAGACGTTAAACCGAGGTCTCATCTGCCTGGACTGGTGGTAGTTCAGGTGGATGTTAAAGATCCCATGGCACTTCTCGAAAAAGAGTAGGGAATTTCCCTGGTGTCCTGGCCAAATTTCCCTCATTCACTAAAAATACCACCAACAGCTTAATCTGGTTCAAGGTCAGTTGGCATTCATCTGTATCCCCCCTCCCCCTGGGTCGTGCCTGAAAATAGTCAGAAATTGTCTAGTGCACTTACCCGGTCAACAAAAGCTAAATAAAATAAATTAATAAAATAAATAAATTTTTGTTGTTGTTAGTATCTCGACCCCCGTTGTGTACTGTTCTCCTGGGTTTTTGTTTCCCAGGTGCATTACTTTGCACTTCTTAGCATTGAATCTAAGTTGCCATACATTTGACCATTCTTCCAACCTTGCCAAGTCCCTTCTCATCCTTTCCACCCCACCTTATCTATGAACCCTGTTGTAGATCTTTGTGTCATCTGCAAAGAGACATACTTTTCCTTCCAGTCCCTCTACAATGTCACTTATAAAGACATTGAAGAGGACCGGTCCTAGTACTGAACCCTGCAGTACCCCACTAGTAACCCCTGTTTCTTCAGAGTGGGCTACATTAACTATTACCCTCTGTGTCCTGTTCTCCAGCCAATTCTTTACCCAAGCTACCATCTTAGGACCCACTCCAAAGCTTGCTAACTTGTATAATAAACTTTATTTATTTATTTATTAAGCATCAGTTTACAACCTTTGAGCCAGAGCCTCGATTACAAAGGTACCTCGTCACAAAGAAGACAAAACAGTGATAACAACTTAGTACAGAGAAACAGTGTACAGTATGTTTTGAAACTTTTGTGTGGGACTGTGTCAAATGCCTTGCTAAAGTCTAGGTAGGCCGTGTCCACAGCCCCTTCCTGATCAACTACTTCTATCACCCAGTCAAAGAAATCTATTAGATTCGTCTGACATGACCTTCCCGCTGTGAATCCATGCTGCCTTGGGTCCTGTGCCCCTCTGGCCTCTAGGTACTCAACAATTCTTTCTTTCAGAAGTGATTCCATAATTTTCCCTATCACTGAGGTTCAGTTAACAGGTCTGTAGTTTCCTGCTTCTGCCCTGCTCCCACTTTTGTGAAGTGGAATCACATCTGCCCTCCTCCAGTCTTCAGGTACCACCCCATCCTCCCATGATTTGTTTAAGAGGGTAGTCAGTGGTGTCACTATTTCTACCCTTAGTTCTTTTAGAATTCTGGGATGAATCCCATCAGGCCCCATTGCTTTGTCCACCTTCAGTTTTAAGAGTTTTTTCAGAACTCTTTCTTCTGTGAATGGGCTGGTATCAACCTCCACATCCAGAGTGTTTCTGTTGTTTGGTTCTGGTACCTCCCCCTCTTCCTTTGTGAATACTGAGCAAAAATATTTGTTTAGTATCTCTGCCTTTCCACAGTCATCCTCTGACCACCCCCTTCCCTTTATTAAGCCTCATTATCCCTCCTTTGGTCTTCCTTCGCTCCTGGATGTACCTATAAAAGGTTTTATCCCCCTTCTTAACTGAGTTGGCTATCTTTTCCTCAGTTTGGGCCTTTGCTGTTCTGACTGCCTTCCCAGCTTCCTTTTGCTTTAACTGATACAGTTCTTTGACCTGCTGCTTCTGTGATTGCTTGTACTTCCTGAATGCTTTCTTTTTCTCCCTAACCTTCCCTTCCACCTCCTTTGAGAACCATAGTGTTTTTTTACATAGTTTTGTTTTGTTTATTTGCTTCACACAAAGGCTTGTTGCCTCTGTAATTGCAGTTTTGATTATTCCCCATTGTTCCTCCACCCCTCCTTCCTGCCCATTTGCTAGTGCATTCCTTACGCACTCACCCATTTTGGCAGAGTCAGCCCTCCTAAAGTCCAGTACCTTTGCCTTTGTATGACCTCGATTCTACTGCTGTGTTTATCTTGAACCTACTGTTCAGTGGTCGCTAATTCCCAGATGGCTACCCACTTCTAAATCTGTGATCCTCTCTCCACTCTCCATTTGACAGTACCAGGTCTAAGATTGCTCCCTCTCAAGTGGGTTCCAGTACTAATTGTCCAAGGCATGCTCACTGTACAGCATCTACAATGACCCCCACTCTAGGAAGTGGCTGCAGCAAATGCACTCCAGTTAACATCCGGCATATTCAGATCCCCCCCTTTTTCTGCCATTCTAAGGATACTTTCCGTCATTTCCTTGTCCATTTCCTTCCCCTGAGATGGAGGTCTGTATACAACCCCTGTGCAGATTGTGGTGCCACTGCCTGTCTCCAAATTGACCCACAGTGCTACCTCTCCTCCCTGTTTACACTTTTGTTCTGTTGCTTTGATTCCTTCCCTTGTGTAGAGAGCTACTCCTCCTCCTCCTCCTCTCTTACCCTCCCTGTCCCTCCTGTAGATAGTATATTCTGGTATATTTACATCCCAGTCATGGTTCTGTGTGTACCATGTTTCTGTGACTGCCACAATATCCAGATGTTCCTCTTCCATCAAGGTCACTAGTTCAGGAAGCTTGTTACCCATACTACAGGCACTGGTACACATTACGCTCCATTTTTTGATAGCTTTACCTCTTGTAGCACCACCCCTGTCCTCATTGACCTTGCTTTCTCCATTTATCCCTGTCCTGCTCACTACTGACCTTTCTGCCTTGGTCTTTACCTCATTTAGTACCCTGTTTTGTAGGGGAAGGCTGGGAATTGCCTGCGTTATCAGTGCCTCCTTGACTAGTTTAAAAGCTGCTACCTAGCATTTAACCGATCACCCAGAAGACTTGTTTCCTTCCTGGATAGGTGTAGACCATCCTTCCAGTACAGGCTGGTATCCCTCCAGGTGGAGCCCCAGTTCCCAATGACACCAATCCCATGTGCTCTGCACCAGTTTTTCAACCATAAACATAGAAACATAGAATTTGATGGCAGATAAGGATGGTTTGGCCCACCGATTCTGCCCATTTCCTACCCAATGGATAAGCTGCAGATCCTAGTTAACCAACAGCCTACTTCCTCCTACACCCACCCACCCCTAGAATTGCTTTATGACTGTCCCATGCATTCTTGAATTCCACCACTGCTTTTTGACTCCACAGCCTCCTCAGGAAGGCTGCTCCATGCATCCACCACCTTCCATGAAAAAATACTTCCTCACATTACTTCTGAGCATTCTCTCTATCTTCAAATTGTGCCCTTATTCTTGCACACCTCTTTTTTTGAAAGATGCTACCCTCTTGGACTTTGTTGATTCCCTTGAGGTATTTGAAAGTTTCTATCATGTCTCCCCTTTCCCTGCTTTCCTCAAGGCTATACATATTAAACTTCTTAAGTCTCTCTTCATATGTCTTCTGGTGCAGACCTTGCACCATTTTATTTGCCCTCCTCTGTACTGCCTCCATCCTGTCTATGTCTTTGCGGAGACTGGGTCTCCAGAACTGCACACAGTACTCCAGATGGAGTCTTACCAGCTGTCTGTACAGAGGGATAACAATTTCCTGTTTTCTACTGGTGATGCCTCTCCCTATGCATCCCAGTATCCCCCAGCCCTCCTTAATGTCCTCTCACATTGCTTGCCCACCTTTAAGTCATCTGATAAGACTACCCCAGGTCTCTTTCCATTTTTGTTGTTAGTATCTCACCCCCCATTGTGTACTGTTCCCCTGAGTTTATGTTTCCCAGGTGCTTTACTTTGCACTTCTTAACATTGAATCTAAGCTGCCATACATTTGACCATTCTTCCAACCTTGCCAAGTCCCTTCTCATACTTTCCACCCCACCTTGTTTATCAACTCTGTTGCAGATCTTTGTCGTCTTCAAAGAGGCATGCCTTCCCTTCCAGTCCCTCTGCAATGCACTTATAAAAACATTGAAGAGAACCGGTCCTAGTACTGAACCTGCAGTACCCCACTAGTAACCCCTCTTTCTTCAGAGTGGACTCCGTTTACTATTACCCTCTGTGTCCTGTTCTCCAGCCAGTTCTTTACCAGGCTGCCATCTTGGGACCCACTCCATGGCTGGCTAACTTGTATATTAATCTTTTGTGTAGGACTGTGTCAGGTGCCTTGCTAAAGTCTAGGTAGGCCATGTCCACAGCCCATCCCTGATCTAAAATGTGTGTCACCCAGTCAAAGAAATTTTTAGATTTGTCTGACATGACCTTCCTGTTGTGAATCCATGTTGCCTTGGGTCCTGTGCCCCTCTGGCCTCTAGGTACTCAACAATTCTTTCCTTCAGAAGTGATTCCATAATTTTCCCTATCACTGCGTTAAACCAACAAGTCAGTAGCTTCGCTTCTGCCCTGCTCCCACTTTTGTGAAGTGGAATAACATCTGCTCTGCTCCAGTCTCGGTACCACCCCATCCTCCCATGATTTGTTAATGAGGTTAGTCAGTGATGTCACTAGTTCTACCCTTAGTTCTTTTAGAATTCTGGGATGGATCCCATCAGGTCGCATTGCTTTGTCCACCTTCAGTTTTAAGAGTTCTTTCAGAACTCTTTCTTCTGTGAATGGGCTGGTATCAACCCCCATATCCAGATTGTTTCTAGTGTTTGGTTTAGGTACCTCCCCCTCTTTGTTTGTGAATACTGAGCAAAAATATTTGTTTAGTATCTCTGCCGTTTCACAGTCACCCTCGGACCCCCCCATTAAGCCTCACTATCCCTCCCTTGGTCTTCTTTCACTCTCTGATGTACCTGTAAAAGGTTTTATCCCCCTTCTTAACTGAATTGGCTATCTTTTCCTCGGTTTGGGCCTTTGCTGTTCTGACTGCCTTCCCTGCTTCCTTTTGCTTAAACTGATAAAGTTTTCTGTTCTGCTCCTTCTGTGATTCCTTGTACTTTCTGAATGCTTTCTTTTTCTCCCTAACCTTCCCTGCCACCTCCTTTGAAAACTATAGTGGTTTCTTACATCGTTTTGTTTTGTTTATTTGCTTCACACAAAGGCTTGTTGCCTCTGTGATGGCAGTTTTGATTACTCCCCATTGTTCTTCCACACCTCCTTCCTGCCCATGTTCTAGTGCATTCCTTGGGCACTCATCCATTTTTTCAAAGTCAGCCCTCCTAAAGTCCAGTACCTTTTCCTTTGTATGACTTCACTCTACTGCTGTGTTTTTTGTTAACCATACTGTTCAGTGGTCGCTAGTTCCCACATGGCTACCCACTTCTAAATCTGTGATCCTCTCTCCATCTCCATTTGACAGTACCAGGTTTAAGACTGCTCTCTCTCAAGTGGGTTCCAGTACTAGTTGTCTAAGGCATACCCCCTGTAGGACATCTAGAATGACCCCACTCCTGGAAGTGGCTGCTGCAAATGCACTCTACTGAACATCTGGCGTATTCAGATCACCCATCAACAGTATCTCCCCTTTCATTGAATCGTATGGTGTGGAGTACCCTCGCCTCACCCATGCCATATACAGGCAGCACCTTTGAGGAGGATACTGTGTGTGCTACTTGCCTAAGCCCCTCCTCAACTCCACAAACTCTTCCTGCACTGCTCTAATCTCATGTTGAGCCAAGTCATTCATCCCTAGGTTTATCAGTGTCTCCATTCCTGACTGCCCTGTAATGTTCCCTGAATTGGTCAGCCAGGTGTCTACAAGTTTTTCCAATGTAAATAGCTGCACACTAACTGCAAAGAATACAATATACCACATTAGTGGAGGTGCATGAGAACTCCTTGGTGATGTGAAAAACACATATTGGAGCCTGAATTTCAGTCACACTTGAAATAAATTTGCAGGTGTAGCAACATATTCTGTTGCAAGATTTGGTACCTGGTATAGAGGAATTGTTAGAAGTATGGAGGGTAGTTTTTAACAGGAGATTCCGCAGGTTTGGTGGTTGGCCATAGGCGGCAATAGGTGGTTCTGTAAAGAAAGCACCGATATTAGAGTCAGTTTGCAAAATCAGATAGTTACTAGTGATGATCCTGTGAAGAGAAGGGGTACTGCGATGGAAGGAGAGCACTAGCAGAATGTGTTGTTGTTTCTCTTTGTGGATGATACAGAAATCTGCAACAGGGTATACACTTATGAATGGATGGAGAAAATGCAAAATGATTTGGGGAATCATTGGAAGGGGGATTTCTGGCAGGAGAAGGGAGGCGATGCTGCCATAGTATTGCTCAGTACGGTGTCCCCACCTGGAGTACAGTGTCCAGTTCTGGAGGCTACACCTCCTCAAGCACATTGACAGGGTGGAGGCCATATACAGGAGGGCTACCAAAGTGCTGCGAGAGCTGCATGAGAAACCATACAAGGAAAGGCTGAAAAAAAACTAAAAATCACTTCCTGCAGGAGAGGAGAGTGAAAACGGACATGATGGAAACCTACAAGTACCTCACAGGAGTGAACAAGTTGCCAGTGGATGGTCTATTTCAAAGAAAAGAAGGCACTAGAATACAAGGGCATGCAATGCAGCTAAAGGGGGAAGTTTATGAGGTATGTGAGGAAATACTTCTTCATGGAATGGGTGGTAGATAACTGGAACATCTTGCCAGAGGAGGTAATGGAGGCAAAGACTGTGGGGAGCTTCAAGCATGTCTGGGATACAAGGCATAATTTAATGTCGGAGACTTGATTAGTGGCCTGTGCTAATCATAATGAAAAATGATTAGCAGCTGGTTGAAGATGATTATGTGGGGGAGATGGTTAAAAGCAGTGAAAAATAGTGCCATTTGCGAATTCCAAGCCCTGCGGTCCTGAGAAATTTCATTAGCACCTACCATGAATCAAAACCGAAATTGATTTGCAATTGCCGGTTTTTGATTCCGCAAATTGCGATGCGAACCAACTTATTTTATGCCTTGGGGTAGGCAGAGAGGCATATTAGAGAAATGAACAATGAGGAAAGGACACTAGTGGCCACATAGGGTCAGTGGAGTTGGAATAAGAAGGGAAAATGGGCTGAATAGATTGGCCTACTTGTCCTTTTCTGCTGACAATGTCCATGTTTCTATGATGCAGGCCTTCATCCTTGTAGATACCCAGTCCATCCAGGCTGGCTGCCAGACTCCAAGGTTGCTGAAGCCTTTCTCCCTGCACCATTTCTTCAACCAGTTGTTGAATGCCATAGTGCAGAGTGCCCTTTTCTCCTTTTGGCCAGACAGGTAATACCTCAGCCAGTGGCACTGTATATGCTACCTGCTTAAGGCCACTACTCAGCTGACTGAAATTACCTCGCATTACTCCTTCCCAGGCCATTTGTCCCCAGGTGGACAATGACATGTAGCTCTCTCTTGTGACCTGCTGGCTTAGCAATCCACTCGATCCACTCACCACCCCTCTGAGCCGAAGTGACAGGCGGCATCTTACCTCTCTCTAGTCTCCAGTTCCTTCTCCCAACACTGTCTCCCTAAACATAGCATCCACATCCTCCCTTGCTGTGGGCTTCTTCCTCCCACCTTGGGGCCTCAACTTCTAAGGAACTTCACATCCTCCGAAGTCACTACCTTAAGTGCCTCCTCCCAGCTTTCCAGTCCCACCAATATGTGTCTCACCTGGTTAAACAATTGGGGGAAAAAAAATATGGTGAAGGAATTTAGTATTGGCACAGGCTGAAGCATGTGTTCCCTACCCAACACACTCACCTTCCCAGAGTCCCCAAAGGTTCAGCCATTCTGCCTCTGTCTGAACATCACCTGATGAGTGGTAACATCCTGGAGGGCCCTAGGCAGGAATGCATAGTCTACATCCTTGCCAGCATATCTCAGAGTCCAGTGACCTCTGTCCTTAACTCATAGAGGTGAATGCAAATGATGCATCACTCCCACCTCTTTGCGTGTGTAACACTTTTTCTACTGAAGCTACCTTGCCCTTCAGCATTCCATCTATGCTATTAACCTACTTCCTTCCTTAGAGTACCTGAACTTGAGTTCTCGTGCCCTAGATAGGGTATGTTCCAGTATTCCCTTCTACCAGTATTCTAGTCAGCTGCACTTGCCCTGTACTCTACGGAATCCTTTTTATGTCTTGCTGCCTTCTTTTCTTCCTCACCCTCCTTGAAATAAATTTATCACATTACCCTAGATAGGATGTCTCCTGCTTTGCCTCTACTTGTAGCTGCCTATACTTAAGTCCTGCTGTTTTATCTCATGTGTTGTTAACCCACTATCTTCTGTTCTTTACCCTACTCCTTATAGGGTACATGTACATAGTACTGTGTTTTATCTTGCCTATTCTTATGGCTCTCCAAAAGAGCTTGTTGCAGACTGCAGTCTCTCTGTGGACACCTGCTGCTACAAATGGCTCAGAGTCTTGCATGCCCAGTGGTGTCATTAGCATGTTGGGGCAGAATATGGCCCACAACAGCACTACTGCTGTCCTGTTTGGGTCATACTATCCCCATTTGGCTCCTGTGAGCCATATTCAGTCTCAGACTGTGTCAGCGCAATGCATAGTCGTCTTGCACTGTGCTGACCTGGCCCCATATTCACACACTTACCATGCTCTGCTCAGAGTGAAATAATTGTCTGAATATTCCTCCAAGCTGGCTGTGCGCTAATTGCCACACAGTGCTCCTGTAAGCTCAGTGCACATGGGTGGCTCAGAATATGGGGACCTATACCACTATACTTCTTGACTTGGTGTACTCAAAATCCACAAGACAGTGGCAATTTTGAAGTAGGAAAGGGTCTGCCCATAGCCTAAATATACTGTTGTTCTAATTTATAACATGATACAAGCAAACATGTTCACCAACATGCACTTAAGAAAACATACTCACCAATGTGTACTTAACAAAGGGCAGCTTACACATCTCCAGGCACATCTCCGAGAATGTGACTGGTCACCCCTGGACACTGCAACTAATATCAGTCATGCCCCAATATCTTATAACCCTGTTTAATTCAGCTTGCAACATCTTCATCCTATATTAAAACAAAGTCTAGCCAGAGCCGATAGGGCTGTGAAGAGCTACCAAATGACCAAAGTTATTTTCTTGTTGGTGTCATATAGTGCTGTTTAGTCACAATTATCAAAAATGATCATGCTGCTAAATCAGTCTTCTTGAATTTATTTAGTCAGATTAAGTGCTGCTGGAGAGCCTATGCAAAGACCTAAAGCCCCTGCTCAGGAGGGCACCTTGCCCTGGAGCAAGGAGAGCCATCACCTACGCAAAGATCTAAAGCCCCTGCTCAGGAGGCACCCTTCCCTGGAGCAAGCAGAGCCATCACCTACACAAAGACCTAAAGCCCCTGCTCGGTAGGGCACCCTTCTCTGGAGCAAGCAGAGCCATCACCTACACAAAGACTCCAAAGCCCCTGCTCAGGAGGGCACCCTTCTCTGGAGCAAGCAGAGCCATCACTGCACAAAGATCTAAAGCCCCTGCTCAGGAGGGCACCTTCTCTGGAGCAAGCAGAGCCATCACCTACACAAAGACCTAAAGCCCCTGCTCAGTAGGGCCCTCTGCCCTGGATCAAGTAGAGTCATTGCCTACACAAAGACCTAAAGCCCCTGCTCAGTAGGGCACCCTACCCTGGAGCAAGCAGAACCATTGCCTCACACAAAGACCTAAACCTCTGCTCAGGAGGGCACCTTGCCTCTGGAGCAAGCAGAGCCATCACCTCACACAAAGATCTAAAGCCCCTGCTCAGGAGGGCACCCTTCTCTGGAGCAAGCAGAGCCATCACCTACACAAAGATCTAAAGCCCCTGCTCAGGAGGGCACCCTTCTCTGGAGCAAGCAGAGCCATCACCTACACAAAGATCTAAAGCCCCTGTTCAGGAGGGCACCCGGCCCTGGAGCAAGCAGAGCTGTCCCCCATGCAAGGATCTAAAGGTAATCTTGCCACCACAGCTCTTGGAACCTTGATCTCAAATGTTTGCTCCTGCCTTTATCCTCTGTTTAAATCTTGGTACTTTTTTTCCTTGAACTGTATCATCGGGTGCCAGCTATCGCTAATTCCACTACAACAGATTTCCATCTTGTGCTAATTAATTTTTAGGATTGAATGATACCTGACGTGGACACAAACTAGTTTACAATTTACAACTTGTTTAAAAGGATACTGCTGCCAGCTCAATTCCTATCCTGAGTTTGCTGAAGTTTCAAGGTTGCGCTGCAACTGCTGCTAGAAGTTTCTTGTGCCTTTTAAACTAGATTCCCCAAGTAGCACTGGGAAGTAAATACAGTGTTAACTAATTTGAAGAAGCTAGAATAGTGCTGCAAGTTCAACTCTAAATTACTAATTTGCTCAAGTTTATAGATTGTGCTACTGCTGTTAGAATTTCAGGTACTATTTTCAAATCTAGTGTCCTTGAACAGCACTTGGCATTTAGGAGCTCTGCACTAGAAGCAAATCAATCTGGCTAGCAGTGCTTAACTTGCAGCAATTCCACACTTGCAGCAGTTTATGATATTTAATGGAACACTGCATAGGTAAATTTAACTCCCTGTATATTTAGTACATTAGGTAATTTTCAAACTCTGTAAGTGATATTCAGCAGACTCAGGACTCACGACCCTGCTAGGCTTCTTAGCTGGGTTAGGGTTCCTGTAGTAGATGGTTGGTTTATTGCTTCTTCCCGCAGCCGCTTTGCAGCTGCTCCCCACCCGCTCCCCCTCCACTCCCACCCTTGGCTGGCCTTTGTTATACAGTGTGTGGCTAGCCACACCAAGAGGGACTGATTTTTTTTTTATCTCCTCAATTTCCCACTTGCAGCCTATACTTCATCGCCACTAGAGGGTGCCTGCATCATATCTCAAGCTGCTTATCCTCCTCAGTTTTCAGTCTGTTTATTCAATCTGTTGCTGAATTTTACACAGCAAAAATCCTCTTTTGCCCTAATCCCTAACACTAATTAACCACCACCGTGCTACGTACCTTTACAACTATGGCCATCTCTGTCTAATTGCGTGGCCCCATATCCTTGTGTATTACTCCTAGTAGTTTCTATTCTTGTTCCTATCTTATGGATCCCAGTGGTCAGTTGCCCACCCTCTGGGAATGGCCATTACACACACCCTAATGACTTCACATTTTCCAACATGCTAACACAATCTAATCTGCCCCTCGCCTCCTCAACACTTTAATATAATAATTGATCATGTTGCCTATATAGTTTTCAACTCTTCTCTTCACATACCCATCCTGCCAACCACTTTCATCCATCGTAAACTGTGGTACTTTGCTACTCCTTGCACTAATTATAGCAGGGCATGTTGAACTTAATCCAGGAACTGAAGGTAACATCTCCCACACTGATGCTATGTGGAGTGATGTTAAGGGTCTGCACATTATTTATCTGACTGTCAGCAGCCTCCCCCATAATTTAACTGAACTTGAGGTGTGGGCTACTTAGTATATCCCTGACATTTTATGCTTGTCTGAGACCTGGCTAAAACCCTCTACCCCTGATCACCTGTGCCAAATACCTAACTACAAAATAATTAGGAAAGACAGGTCCTCTTCAAAGTGTGGTGGGGTTGTTGCAATATTCTATAAATCTCACCTTTTATTACACCATAATATCTCTCTCACCCTCTCACACTGTGAATCAATTCATGTTACCCTTCAACTGGGCTCTAAGAGGTTACATACAGTATGTGCCTATAACCTTCCCATTGGTGGCATCACTGGTCTTGAGGAACTCATTTCACTGGTGGACTCAGTCATCGAACGTAAAGAGGTCCTCATTTTGACAGACCTAAACCTAAGCTGGTCTGGAAAATCCAGTCAGTTCCTCCACACTTTGGTACAAGGCCATGACTTCCACCAGCTAATCATTGACCCAACTAGGGTCATGCCCCCCCATCTAGTTCTCTAATTGACTGGGTCCTCGCGAACCATCTTGATGATATAGTCTCAGCCGATACACTTGCAGATGCTGTAAGTGACCACTCTCCAATCTTTTACTTCTGGTGCTAGGACAACCTTCTCCCCTCCAAACTTATCACCCTTCTGAAATCTGGCCAACTTTGAGTCAGGATACAGTTTATGCAGGATCTCTAGGACTGACTGGTCACCCATCTTTGCCTCCACTAATGCTCAGTCAGCCCCAGATCACTTCCTTACAAAATTTGATGTCTCCAGGACCACTGTGCTCCCATGTCACTTGCCATATCTGAGGTACACAAACCAAATGGCCTCTAAGGATCTTCACCCAACCCAGGGCCAGGACAAAAGCTGGTACAGTTTCAAGGCCTCTGATCTTCAGGGAGACTACAGTTGCTATACTGTTGGAAACTCCTGCAAAGAAATACTTGCTTAGCTAAAAGCTCTTCTGTAAAGGGTTGTTAATAAAGGCTGTGAGGCTCCAAGAAATTTGGGTTCATTATCAAAATCTTCCTTAGCCAATAAATCGACCACCTCAAATGACATAATACTAAATGGCGTGCATTGTAATAATCCGTGAACATCACTAACTCTAAAACTTCAACTGCCACTGGACTTATCTAGCTACTCAGCCTCCTTCCCTCTGGTCACCTGTACTCCCCTCCTCCCATGGATACTCAGAACCCCTGCAGTCTCAGTTCTCAAGGTTCCAGTTCCTGGACCATCACTAGAACTGAAGTCTCAAAAGCTTCTACTCTCCATCTCAGACAATTACTTAGCTCCAGTGTTGATGGTTTGGAACCTAGGCTTCCGGAAAGCTGCTGCCCTCTTCAGCCTCCCCACTTACTAAAAATCTTTAACCTCATCGCTATAGGTGGTGGTTCCTATATGAAAGATAGCTAGAATAACTCCTATCCTTAATAAAGGTGGATCCTAAAGACATGTCTAACTACTCCACCTATTGCTATCCTTTCTTGTGTTCAGTAAAACCTGAAACATTAGTGGCGCACTCAAACCATAGAGTATCTTCAGAAACACAACCTCCTCTCCAGTTCCCAGAGATCTCTTGTAAAAGGCCACAGCACTTCCACTGTCCTTCTAAAACTTACCAACGACATCTTTGTGCTGCGATGGAATCTGGTCTCTTTGACAGGTGCAATCTTCATTGATTTAACCAAGGTTTTTGACCTGGTTAATCATACTCTTCTCCTTACTATGCTTCTGTTCCCTGGGTTTTCAGTTGATCACGGTGAACTGTTCAACAGCTATTTATCCAGTCGGAGCAGGCTGTAGCTTTTAATGCAGCCTTGTTTGATTATTCATCCATACATAGTGGCGTCCTCAGGGTTCCATACTTGGTCCCTGCTCCTCACGATTTTCATTAATGACCTCCTTGCTGGCACCTACCCTGCTCTTCCTTGCTTTACGGTGATGACCTTGTCACCCACCACAGTGCCAGAAATGTCTTGGACTATCCGTGAACTCCTTGTACTGGACTTCCTAAACATTCAAACCCTTCAACTGAAAGTAACCTTGTTCTCAATGTAAGCCAAACCCATGCTCCTGGGCCTCCTGCCAGACTTAAAGTGAATCATAACCTCTCAAAATATCCTGTGCTGATGGTTCCATTAGTTAACAGTAGTTCCTTCAAATACCTGGGTATTCTTCTTGATGAATCCCTGGAGTTCGATCTCCACATCACCTCTACTTGCAAATCTGCTAATGCAAAAATAGGGGAGCCTACCGTACCAGCTATGCCCTCACTCCATAGGCTAGGTGTGCTGTGGTGCAAGGCCTTCTGCTCCCAGCATTGGCATATGGCTGTCACCTACCTAGGCACCACCAAGACCTCCCTCCATAAATGGGACACCACCTATAATAGGGGAGCCTACTGTACCAGCTATGCCCTCTCTCCATCGGCTAGGTGTGCTGTGGCACAAGGCCTTCTGCTCCCAGCATTGACATATGGCTCAGTCACCTACCTAGGTGCCACCAAGACCTCCCTCCATAAATGGGACACCACCTATAATAGGGGAGCCACTGCATCAGCCATGCCGCCTCCATCGGCTAGGTGTGCTGTGGCACAAGGCCTTCTGCTCCCAGCATTGGCATATGGCTCAGTCACCCACCTAGGCGCCACCAAGACCTCCCTCCATAAATGGGACACCACCTATAATAGGGGAGCCTACTGTACCAGCTATGCCCTCTCTCCATCGGCTAGGTGTGCTGTGGCACAAGGCCTTCTGCTTCCAGCATTGGCATATGGCTGTCACCTACCTAGGCACCACCAAGACCTCCCTCCATAAATGGGACACCACCTATAATAGGGGAGTCTACTGTACCAGCTATGCCCTCTCTCCATCGACTAGGTGTGCTGTGGCACAAGGCCTTCTGCTCCCAGCATTGGCATATGGCTGTCACCTACCTAGGCGCCACCAAGACCTCCCTCCATAAATGGGACACCACCCATAATAGGGAGCCTACTGCACAGCTATGCCCTCCTCCATCGGCTAGGTGTGCTGTGGCACAAGGCCTCTGCTCCCAGCATTGGCATATGGCTGTCACCTACCTAGGCGCCACCAAGACCTCCCTCCATAAATGGGACACCACCTATAATAGGGGAGTCTACTGTACCAGCTATGCCCTCTCTCCATCGGCTAGGTGTGCTGTGGCACAAGGCCTTCTGCTCCCAGCATTGGCATATGGCTGTCACCTACCTAGGCGCCACCAAGACCTCCCTCCATAAATGGGACACCACCTATAATAGGGGAGCCTACTGTACCAGCTATGCCCTCTCTCCATTGGCTAGGTGTGCTGTGGCACAAGGCCTTCTGCTCCCAGCATTGGCATATGGCTGTCACCTACCTAGGCACCACCAAGACCTCCCTCCATAAATGGGACACCACCTATAATAGGGGAGCCTACTGTACCAGCTATGCCCTCTCTCCATTGGCTAGGTGTGCTGTGGCACAAGGCCTTCTGCTCCCAGCATTGGCATGTGGCTCAGTCACCTACCTAGGTGCCACCAAGACCTCCTCCATAAATGGGACACCACCTATACTAACATTTGCCACTGCACCTCTGCTTCTCCACAGTACAAACACCACTGTCAGCTCAATGCTTTCCTAAGATTGCCCAGCCCTGCAGTTCACTGTCTACTGTCCTGTGGCTCCCTACTGGATTGTATAACAGATCAGGCCTCCCTCAATCCCTCACCTCTTTGCTATACCCCCAGATCCCCACTTATGGTCTCCAATCTAATGACGAAACCTCTTTCTACATCCCCAGATGCAAAACCACCATGGGTCACTGATCACTGTTGGAGATGTGGCAACCCGGTGGAAACCTGGCCCATATCCTGTGGAGCTGCCCCAAACTATCTCCCTACTGGATAGCGGTGTCTGGCCTTGTGGAACAGATTTTGGGGCTGCCAATAGGGCTACCCCTACACTTTGGATTCTGGGGCTGCTACCTCAGGGAATAAGGCTCTCCAAGTTGCAGATCCAATGGCTATCCATGGTCAGCCTGCAGGCCAAAAGACTGAGTTTGAGCCGCTGGAGGTCCACTGAGATTCCATCCATGTCTGAACTTTACAACTCAATGGCTCAAATTGCCAAGTTTGACCGTCTAGCTCACATAGCCAATAATACACTCTCCAAATATCATCTTTGCTGGGGCCCCTAGATGGCTTTTCTCTCCCAGAGCAGGGTGGGTGATTGCTAAGCTCACCCCTAAAGATTTAATTCAAATTCAGGCCTGTAATTGACAACCCTGATCACTGGTTATACTATGTAACACTGATTGCATGACTATATACCTGTATATCCTAAATAATTAATGTTGGATACTTTGAATAGCTTGTTTTTTGTCCTTCTGTCATTTTAGCATCTTTTTAAGTTCAGTCCTATGATCTTTTCCTTTCCCTTTTTATTTCTTCGTGAAACAGACTTCACAGTAGTAACAGGTCATCTTTCTGGTGAGATTGTGCTCCAGTATAGAGGCACAATTACTTAATCTCACCCTAAGGTGGACTACTACAGGTGTGCCAGTACTGAAGCACAATGCAATATCGTAGATTTCTTTTTGTTTCTCTGTATAAGTTTGTACCAGTCTCACACAGAGCTAATGGATGAAGTGTATTGTATTGATCATAGTCTTATATCACTTGATCTATGTACCGCTGTTCAAATCTCAGATTATGGCTCTGAATATTAACTGTATGTTCCTATTGTTGAAAACACAATAAAAAGTATTAACCAAAAAAAAAACCACCATGGGTGCACAAGCTTTCTTTTGCTGCCCCTAAGTATTGGAATTCTATCCCTCAAACTATTCGCCTAGCCCCTACACATGCTGGTTTAAAGAAACTTCACCGTGAGCATCTACTAGCATCTAATCCCTGCACGTGCTTCCGTTCACTTTAGTGCATCCATTTTCTCTCTGTCTCTCACGTTGCGTTATCTTACTTACTCTCCCCTCTTCCTCTGCATTCTTTCATCTACTTCTCGCCTTCTCTGCCATCCTCTTCTGTCTCTTTATTACTATGTTTATCAGCCTTGCTAACAGCACTTACTCTATATTGTACATAAAACCTGATCAGGCCAATTCTGGACTTGTCCTGCACTTGTCTATATTTTTGAATATCTCCCAACTGTATTTTGTTTATATTTTGACTTTGTATAAATCTGTACTTTTACGGTTTGCAAATTTGTCTGTATTTTCTGCCCACCTGCACATTGTCTAACCTGTGTGCTGCATCATGTTGTTGTTTTGCTCATGTATTTGACTTGTATCCTCCCGGTTCTTGCCTGAAGATAGGCATCCCTATGCCTAGAGCACCCACCCGCTTACCAAAAGCAGATAAATAAATGTGTGTGTCAGTGTGCGTCTGTGTCTGTGTCACTGCTCCCAGAGTACATTTGCCTTTTTCCTGTAACTGCAGGGCAATTTTCCTATGTTTTCCTGTAGATTACATTATTTCCAGTGGAAGCCAAATTCCTCTTGTTTTCCCGTATAACTAATGCAAGTCTGTGGGAGGAATTTCCCTGTAGATGGCTCCAAATACCTGTAAACACAGTTCCTTACTATTTAAATAAAATACCTGACATTCCCTACAAGCTTAGTTAAAGGAGAACTGCACTGAACCTGTGAGTAATGTTTCCTGTAGAAGCTTTTTTTCATTTAGTGGGTCTGCTTCTGCCCCATTTTTGCTGGCCTTTTAGTTAACCCATTGGATATTTGTGGGTCACACACTGCTGCAAAGTGCCATCTAAGAATTGTATGATGTTGTTTATGTCTCCATGAGCCTAAGAATTCTAAATTAGAACACAGTTGCATTGTACCAACAATGTAAGTTTTTGACAAGATCATATTGTTCTAAAATGATCAGTGCCAGCAGTGTGTGGATCAGAAGCACTCACTTAATTTACCAAAAGGCCAGTTAAGATTAAGCAGTAACAAAATGAGAAATGGTATTTTAAAAAATAACATCCACATCTACAAAATGCATGTTTGTTGATTCAAGGCAGTTCTCTTTTGAGATATTAACAGCCCAATCTAAATTGTTCACTATTTATGGGGCTGGCAGAGTAGCCTAAAGGTTAGAATAATGAGCTATAAATTAGCTTTTAGACCACATGCTGACGCAGCGCCTTGTCTTTGTTTTTTTATAAATTAGCTTTATACATTCAGCATTCAGATGTGAGTTTGATTCCCACACCCTCCATTTCCATACTATGTGGCTCTGATTAAGTCACTTAATCTCCCTAGTGTTCCTGGGTTGTCATCGTTCCTGGAAACAAGCACCTAAGCCTAGTTGGCCTTACCTGGTTATCAAAGGAAAACATATATATATATTTATTCACTTGCATTTATAAACTGTAAACAAACATTAAACTCCAGTACACAGATTCCAGATCCATGCAATAACCAGCCTCCCTACTCTAAACGGCATCCATTTAAGTACTCTATCCCCGTCTGTAAATCTGTTATTTTTTTTCCTCTGAGTTTGGTTTTACACTGACCTTCTGCTATGCAGGAGAGAATGCTCACTCAAACAGTGTAGACGAGCCTCAGACGGTAAATCCTACATAAGAGATTAGCAGTCTTCGTCACATAGCCCATCTGAAAGCAGGATTGTACTCAACTACTCACTCACACATACTCACGTACACACTTAAAAGCTCTTTACACTTTATACTTTTGACTCCAGAAATGGCAAACAAGCACAAAGCACCTCTTTTGTTCTATGTGTGCCTGGGCAGCTGGACTTAACTCTGCCACACTAGTTTATGCTTACTTTTTTTGTTCATTTAAAGGGCGAGATCCTTCAGGCCAAAAAAAGTGATGGGGCAACAGCCCCCCCCTCGCCCTGCAGTTCGTATGTATGCCCATGAAATAGCTCACAGACTGCAGGTCCACTGTCTGTAATCTAACACTGTAGACTACAGACATCATATAATGAGTTAACACCTAGGTTGCTGAAAGAAATAGAATACATCTATTAGTCTGAGCTGGACAGATGATATAAACAGTAGTTTAAAAAGTGTTTTTTGTTATATTAATATCATGAGACGTTCTGAGGCACAGTATAGTAGCATCCTTCAGATGCTTTTAACTTACAGCAGCAAATAGCAAAAATCAGAGGAGGAGGAGGAGGAGTGCACTGCTTTGCAACTATGGAGGAATACTTCCAAATGTCTAAAAAGGGAGTTCCACGAAAAGCTGTTTTAGAGCTACAATCTGATCAATGACAGAAGGGCTGTAGGCTTTGCCCACAGCCATAAAAAGGAAGGTAAAAGCCACTGTTAGTCCCTGGATCTCCACCTCCCTCCTAAACCTAATGGCTACTAGAAATCACATCTGGGACAAAGTGCAGGCCACAGGGAAACAAGTGGACTGGCAGAAGTACAAAGCTGCCAGGAACACCTACACCCAATAGATCAGTTTAGCCAGATCTGCTCACTACAAAGACGTACTCTCAAATTACTGTGGTGACAGTAGGACATTTTGGGAGAACATCAAAGAACTTGCCAGTAAGCCCAACAGCTCCCCTTCCTTCATGCTTAACATAAACAGGAAAATCATCCATGACCCAATGTTAGTACAAAATACAAAGTGGGATTATTCAGGTCAGGGCAGACATGTTAGTGAATGGGCTGGATGAGTCATCTAAGAAATTAGACTGGCATATGCCAATAAGGTCAGTGAAGGCTGAGCTAAATGTGTCCACTATTAATTAATTAATTGTTTGGTGAAACATTTCAATAAATTCATTAATTAATGGTGGACACATTTAACTCAGCCTTCACTTACCTTACAGCCATATTCCATTCTACTTTCTTAGATAAATCATCCAGCCCATTCAACCCCAAAATGCCTGTCCTGACCCTGAATAAATCCCACTTTGTATTTTAAGAACGTCTCCTTTAGGGAATCTAAAAAACATTTTTATTTATTTATTTGATTTAAGTCTTTGGTAACCATGTAAGATCTCTGAAACGTTCTTGGCAAGTCTCCTTTCAGTGGTGACCCATTCGATCTGAAGCTGCTGTACCTTACCTTAGATACGGTACTGTTGCCACTCACAAAAATCCTTAACTTGTCACTTTGCCCTCAATGATTCCTACTACTGTGGAAAGCAGCAGTGGTGACTCCCATTCGCAAGAATGGAGACAGTGCTCTGCACTCAAACTACTACCCGATTTCCATCCTCCCACCCCTTTCCAAAGCCCTGGGGTGGGTTGTATATGAACAGCTCTCCAACTGCCTGACCAAGTACAATATCCAATGTCCGGAGCAACATGGATTTATAGAAAGGGTCACAGTAACACATCTGCCCTTCTAGAGTACACTGATATCACAAGGCACTAGACCAGGGTCACTTAGTGAGGTCAATATACATTGACTTCACTAAGGCTTTCGGCGTGGTCAGTCACACTCTCCTCCTCGAGTCCCTCCTTGCCCTTGGAATCTCTCATGGAGCTACAATCTAGTTTCAGAACTACCTAGAAGGCAGAACCCAGCAAGTAAAAATCCATGACACCCTATCCATCAGCCACCTAGTCCACTCAGGAGTTCCTCAAGACTCCATACTGGGTCCCCTACTCTTTAGCCTCTTCCTTAATACCCTTCCTCAAATCTGCACCAGTAATCTTCTCCTCCATGCAGACAGTGTGGTTTTATTTACTAGTCACCCTGACCCTCTCCCCTTAGTTAGAACCCTACAACATAACTTTGCAGCCGTTGAAGCCTGGTCCCTCCAGCATAAGCTGATTCTGAACTACAAAAAAAACCAAGTTTTGGAGCCCTCCTCCCATCAAGACCGGGCGCTCCCTCTCCTCACGGAGTGGCAATTCCTTTGCTGCTGCCCACTCAAGCCTGATCCTCCAGCCACTTAAATAGTTTCAGAGCCCCCCACCACCACCAGGACTGGGCACTCCCTCTCCCTGCGGAGCGTTGATTCCTTTGCTGCCACCCGCTCAAGACTGCTCCTTCAGCCACTTACACAGGTATGAGTCTTCCCTGGATTTTCAGATTTCAGCACCCTATAGCAGGATTTTGATGATTGGCTGGCTTGCACAGTTACTGTTTTCTGATTTGCGCACTGTCTTACTGCTATTACACACCATTCCAGCCTGCTGTTTCTTTACTTATATTTTGCCTCTAGACTGCCATGCTTTCAATATTTATAACCGAATTGTTCTAGGTAAGCTAGGGTAAGAAAAATGTACCGTTTATTCTAGGGACATGGATATGTTGTTCATCCACACTTATTGGCAGGTTCCTTGCCGCTTTAAATCTTGCTGGAAGGTCTTCAAGCTGGCTCCTCCCACCCACCCGGGTGTTAAAACTCTCAGCTCCGCCCCATGACGCCAGATCTTCCTTACCGCTTAGAAGCTCAGGTTCCCTCCTTAACGCTCTGCGTATAAGACTGGTTCCTAATTCTTCGAATTTTCGAAATCAAAGTTTTTGCTAAAAAGACTTCGGTCTTCTCTCCCTCGTGGCTGCGATGGACAAATCGACTCACGGTTTCCGGAGATGCCCTTGCGGGCAGAAGATGTCTCGGACTGATCCGCACTCCACGTGCGTCTACTGCTTAGGCCTTGAGCACGACCCGCAGGCTTGCGACCTGTGCTCTTCTTTTTCAGCCTACGTCCTTGAAGACTGTGCTGCCCGTTTACAGCTGAGGCGTCCCGAGAAAAGATTTCCTCCGGTTAAATCTAAAGAGGCCGGTTGGTGGTGTCCCGCTGGCGGCGGGTCGATGGATCAGCTCAAGCAGATGATCGCCTCGCAAGAGGAGGCGGCGCGGGCCGCTTTACCTCGGGCGCGGCATTGTCCCCTCTCTCTCAGTGCCTCAGATTCGGCTTCCTTTAAGGAGTTCTGTCTGACCTCTCTGACGAAAGGTGAGGGTCCAACTTCTTCTGGACCTTTCCGGTCCGAAAGAGCAAAGTAAGTCTCACCGTCGGCGCTCTTGGGAGTCGGGAAAGATCCCCCTCCTTGTTGTCGACAGTAGACTTCGTCGACCCCTCAGAAGCTCGGGCCACTGGCTTCACGGTGTCCCTCTCAGGCCAGTTGGACCGAGACTCCGCCGACGCGGTCGAGATTTTTCTTGACCCTGCTAGACGGGTTGTCGGCTGGAGAAGCTGAGAACCTCTCCCAGTTCCCCGTGGGAGTTGAGGATCCCATTGGCTCGTCTCCAGCCTCCGGTTCCGGAGCTCGGGTGGAATCATCGAACCGAGGGAGTGCCGATTCCCGACACCTCCCGCACCATCCTCGGCCTAGCCGAGATTCGGTCTCCGGATATCTTCGCGGTCCAGCCGATCCCGCCCGTCATAGGCGGGTCTCGGCATCACAGTGGCGGCGCCGTCATTTTCCTTTTCCTCTCCTCGACGAGGGAGGCTTCGCTAGTTGCGTCAAGGTATGAGGAACTCATGTGGCAACAGCTCCTTCTGACCGGGAATAAGCCGACCCAGTCGTCTTCCCCGGTCATTAAGTGGCTGTCACCGGAGTGGCCAAAACAACCCCTCGTTGTAGCCGGGGAGCCTATTCCCAGGCCGGTTGTTCTGCCAATTCCAGCTGCCCCACCGATTCTGGTGGAACCTCCACCTCCACAGCCGTTAGTTGGGGCTCCGACCAAAAATTCTCAGTCGGCTCGGGGTTTGCCCCATAGGCTGTCTGTCACCCTCACTCCCGATAGACCTCGGCAGGTGGAGGGTGGCTCAGGCCCGAGGCAGCTCTTTGAGGACTCTTCCAAGTCTGAGGATGATTCCTCCCTTTTCTCCAAGCGAATGGACTTGGAGTCCTCAGGAGGACAGTCAGTGGACTATAGCTCTTCGTCCTTCCTAGGATTGCCTCGGCTCATCTCGGAGTCCACCGGGATGAAGCTCGAACCCGTTTCTAAACGGGCCAGGTATCCCCTCACAGAGATTCTGGACCGAGGGGATTCCCCTACGGAGGCCTTTCCGGTGGCCGGGGCCATAGTGGGTCCGGCCTTGGAGCTTTGGCAGCGCCCTGCTTCCTGCCCTCGCGCCTTGACCAGGATGGCCAGGAAGTGCGGTCCCTACCAGTTCCCTGTCCGTTTTTGGAACACCCTCTGCTGAAGGGTTGGCTACCGACAGCGTTCCGCACGCCCGGGAACGCCAGGATGTGGATAAACCTCCCACAAGGAATCCAAGAAATTGGATTATGCCGGGCGAAAAGTCTATGCTGCGTTCTCTCTCGGCTCACAGGCCAGTTCGGCAGTCCTCATGGCACATTTTTCCCATGCCCTGTTGGGCTCCCTGGATGAGGTCGTCCCTCATCTTCCCGCGGATCTGCAGACTACGGTCAGGCAGGTGTGGGACCAGGGCAGGGCAGTGGCCAAATAGCAGCTCCAGACTGCTTTAGACATTGGGGACTCATGTGCCAGGTCTGTGGCGCCGAGTGGCTATAAGCGGCTGTCGGGCTTGGCTGAGGATATCCACCTTTACCTCAGATACCCAGCACAAGTTGGCGGATGTTCCTTTTTGGGACTGACCTCTTCAGCCCTGGGGTGGAAGGTCACCTGCAGAGAATCGAGAAGTCCAATGCTACCTTGGACTCGGTCTCTTCTGCTCAGAAGGACAAGGCGCAAGCCACAGCCTAAGCCCTTTCATCTCTGCTCACAAGCGCCCCGCCCAGCAACATCAGGCTAGCAGGCTCGGGCTTGGCACCCCAAACCAAGCCGGCCGGCTTCCTCCAACAGGAAGCAGGAGGTAAGGCTCCAGGAGGTCCCTCGGCGGTCCCTCCTCCAAGCCTGCCCAGTGACGGGCTGAGGGTGTCACCCCCATCTCCGTCACCCACCCCTGGTTCCCCGGTGGGGACGGCTCCAACATTCTTTCCACCTGGTCCGCTATTACCATGGACAGGTGGGTACTGGAGGTGGTGGGAAAAGCCCTGCCTCTAGAATTCGAGCAGGCCCGCCTTCAGAGCCGCCGCACTGGGGCCTCGGAGTCCGCAGCCTCACTGTCGGCTCATCGAGCCGACATCGCTGTCCTCCTCCAAAGGGGGTGATCAGGAGGTAGAGGACCCCCTCAGACCCGGGTTCGTGTCCCAGGTACTTCCTGTTTCCGAACAGACGGGGCTGGCGCCCATTCTCGACCTACACGACCTGAACAAGTTCCTAAGGTCTCGAACCTTCAGGATGGTCACTCTGGGCAGATAATACCATCTCTGGAACACGGTGTGGTTCTGCTCTCTGGACCTGCAGGATGCATTCTTTCACGTCCCTATCCGGTCCGTCACATCGAGATTCCTTCGCTTGAAAGCGGAGGGATCCCTCTTCGAGTCCGAGCCATGCCCTTCGGCCTGTCTCCAGCTCCCAGGGTCTTCACCAAATGCATTGCAGTGGTGACAGCTTTCCCTCGCGACGCTTGAGGGGTCCGGGTGTCCCTTACCTGGACGTCGGTTGATAGCAGCCCCTCCAGACAGGAGGTGGAGCGGTCCAGAGATCTGGCCCTCCAGGTTTGCTCTCAAGTCTGCCTTCTCATCAACGAGGCCAAGTCGGAACTCGAGCCGAAGCAGGTGATTCTGTTTATCGGGGCAGAGCTCGACTCTCTTCGAGCCAGAGCACGGCTCCCGGCGGACAGGGCCCAGGTTCTTACCTCCTTTGCCCAATCATTTCTGGTTGGGCAATCGCGCCCTGCCCGGGACTTCCTGCATCTCCTGGGTCTCATGGCGGCCTGTACCAGCGTGGTCCGTTGGGCACGCTGGCACATGCGCCCCCTTCAGTGGGGTCTGGCCAGCCAGTGGTCACAACGCTGCGATCCGTTGGACCAGCTAGTGATGGTGACCCAGGAGATGTGGAACGCTGTCCAGTGGTGGACCGTTCCATCTCATCTGCAGGAGGGCATCCTGCTTGTCCACCCGAGCCGACGGCTCTCTATCGACCGATGCCTCTCTGATGGGTTGGGTGCCATCTGGGGAAACACCGAGCGCATACGGCCTCTGGTCCTCGCGGAGTCCCGATGCCACATCAACCTGCTGGAGCTCCGCGGTCTGCCCTAGCTCTCACCGCCTTTGCTCTGTTTCTCCGGGGTCAAGTGGTCCGAGTCCAGACGGACAATACACGACCATGTACTACCTAACCGCCAGGCGGACGCTGTCTCATGCTTCTGCATGGGTTCTCCATATTGGTCACTTTCAAGAGGCCTGGAGGCAGGATCTCTAGCCATTCATGTGGCAGGAGCCTCCAACACCCTGGCCGATGCCCTGAGCCAGATAGGGGCTGCATCTCACGAGTGGTCTCTTCTGCCGGAGGTAGTACAAGATCTGTTCTCCCACTGGGGCACACCTCAGGTGGACTTGTTTGCCTCCAGGGAGAGCGCAGGCTGAGGCTTTGTTTCATGCCCGCCCCCTCAGCAGGGGCTCGCTGCAGGGGATGCCTTCTCGAGGCTGTGGACTGAGGCCTCTTCGCCCTTTTCCCCATTTCCCTTGATTCCTAGGTGCTTCTCTCAAGGGCAAGGAGGACAAGGCAGGTGATCTGATGGCCCCGGACTGGCCCGCCAGTTCTGGTACCCAGATCTCCTCAGCCTCAGCTCCAGGCTCCTGAGGCAGCTTCCAGCTCGCCCGGACCTGCTCTCAGTCAATCAGGGAAGGTGTTCCATCCGGACCTTCAATCCCTGCACCTGACGGCCTGGTTCCTGAGCTGCTAGGAGTTCCAGGCCTTGGGTCTTTCCGGCAAGGTCCTCAATGTTGTTGAGCATCCAGTAAAGAGTCGACCAGGAAATGCTATGCCTTCAAATGAAGAGATTTTCCATTTGGTGTCAGAGCAGAGCTTGGACCCTTCCTCCTGTCCTTTGGCAAGCATCTTGGACTATTTATGGTCCTTTCTAGTCAAGGGCTTAGGTCGATGACCCTAAAGGTGCACCCTGGCATGCCATCTCTGCTTACTGGGTGCGGGCGGGGAAGGCAGTCAGGCGCAGGGAGAAGGTGGTCTGGCGATTTTCAAAGGCCTTGATCACATTTCCTCCAGTGCGAGAACCTCCACCTCCGTGGGATTTACTGCTGGTACTGGCAAAGATCATGGCAAGCCATTCAACCAATGCACAAGTGTGAACTCTCTCACCTGTCGTGGAAGATCGCCTTCTGGTGGCTATACGCCAGCCAGAAGGATGGGAGAACTCCAGGCTCCTGCATTGAGTCTCCTTACCTGGTCTTCCACAGGGACAAGGTTGTCCTGCACCCCACCCGAAATTCCTTCCCAAGGTGGTGTCGGAGTTTCACCTAACCAGGTGTTGACTCTGCCGTGTTCTACCCAATCACACCTCGGGATGCGAATACGGGCTCCATACTTTGGACCCTAGAAGGCGCTTGCTTATTATAAGGCGCCGCGGCTGAAATTGGGAGAGGTTCGCCAGCTGTTTGTCACCTATGCTGAAGCCACACCTGGCAGACCTGCAGCCAAGCGGACGATAGGCAGGTGGGTCACCTCCTGCATAGATCTCTGCTACAAGTTGGCGAGCATGGAGCCTCCTAGAGGGAGGCAAGAGGTCCTACCCGCCATATTGTTACATCGGTGGTTGCTCTAGGACGCCCCTATCCAGGAAATCCTGCAGGCTGCTACCTGGAAGTCAGCACATACCTTATTACCCATTACCACATCGACCTTGAGTCACGCCGGATGCTGGTTTTGGGGCCTCAGTTCTCAGTCTTTTTCCCTAAGTAGGGGGTTATTGCTTGCCTCTCCTCCGCGGAGAACTGCTGAGAGTCTGCCAATAAGTGTGGATGAACAACATATCAATGTCCCTAGAAATACAGGTTACTCACCTGTAACAGGAGTTCTAGGAATGGATATGTTGTTCATCCCATGACCCACCCGCCTCCCCAGCTCGACGCGACAACCTGAGCTTTCCAGCGGCCAGATCTGACGTCATGGGGCGGAACCGAGAGTTTTACCACCCGGGTGGGTGGGAGGAGCGAGCTTGAAGACCTTCCGGCAAGATTTAAAGCGGCAAGGAACCTGCCAATAAGTGTGGATGAACAACATATACCATTCCTAAAACTCCTGTTACAGGTGAGTAACCTGTATTTTCTGACCTGGTATGAAACGATGCTGTGATTTTCATAGCTGACTCTGTTGTCTCTTTCCTCGCTCTCCAGCCTGTTTCTTTCATCTACAGAGCTAGGTGCTGACCTGCCCAGCCCCCATTTTTCTTTTTTTTATTTTACTCTTTCAGCTGCAATTTGCAACCTGCCCCTCGATTAAATCGCTATGCTAGCCCCCTGCTGTGTTACTGTCTCCTGCTCTCTGCCTACCCTCCACCCACCTATCTCTTTGATATTAATCCCCCTTCTCTCTGTTTCTTCCCTTCTAGCTTTGGAGCCACCCCCTTCCACTAAGATCGGGTTCTCCCTCTCCCTGCAGAGTGGCGATTCCTTTTCTTCCACCCGCTTAAGCCTGCTTCTCTGGCTGAGTATGAGTCTTCCCTGGATTTTCAGATTTCAGCACCCTACAGTAGGATTCTGTGATTTGCTCCTTGCACAGTTGTTGTTTTTTTATTTGCACACTGTCTTGCTGCTATTACACACCATTCCAGCCTGTAGTTTCTTCACTTAGATTTTGTCCTACCCCCACCACTCTTTAAATACTCTTTGCCTCCCCTCCTACCTTGCAGTGCCACTATGCTATTGGTTGAATTCAAAGTCCAAGCTTAAATCTTAAATGGATCATCTCTCTGCTTTCCTATCTGGAATCTATCCTCTTTCTCACTTTGCTGCCCCCATCTTTATCCCTAAATTGTCTCCTTTCACCAGTCTGTACTCTAGTTCAGTCCTGAAATCCTCCCAAACAATCATGCACCCCACCTCATCAGTCGCTTTTCTTATGCATCACCTATTACTTTCTTTCCTATTCCTTCCCCAACCACCCTCAAAGTTGCTCTTACCCTCCGTTCTCCTGCTTCCTATTTACCATTTCCCCTGCATACCCACCCCACTCCCTCCCAGTCAGTTTTGTTCCTACAACACTCGCTACCCTTTCACTCAATTTCTCCAAGCTTTCTTCCTCCTGGCATAAACCTCAGTGCCACTCTAATATACTACATCGGGTGCAAACAATATACACTAAACACAATAAGAGGTTGTGCATTCCCAGCTACCTTTTCTGTGCTTTTTCTCCTTTTGCTCCTTGCTAGTGACATTGAAAGGAACCCCGGCCACCCTAAATGTACCCAGCTGCCATCCTCACACAAAGGCCTAAAGGTCATGCTTATTAACATTAGAAGTTTCCTCCCAAAATGGGACCTTCTAAATTGCTGGATAACTCCGAATGACCTTGACATACTATGCCTCTCTGAAACCTGGCTATCTGCCCAAACCCCTGACTCATCTGTCTCCATCCAAGGCTACCACCTCATCCATCAAGATCATGGAAAAAGAGGAGGTGGTGTGACAGACTTAGTTTGATGGACCATTATGTGGTCTGTCAATCAGCAATCACCCATAAGAAGGCAGTATTCCTGTCCAGGGAGATTGCTGCCGCACAGAATCGACCAGTTCAGCTTTTCCGGACCGTGGACAGATTGTGCAATCCAATCTGTCTTCAGCCTGGAAGTGATTTTCCTCAAGAACGGTGCGAGGAGTTTGCTCGATTCTTTTCAGATAAGGTTGCTGCAGTCAGGTCCAGTATCCACTTTACCCTCTCTAATGGGAGCTGTGGTGGTCGGCAGGAGATGTTGGACACCCAGTTGGTGTGGTGTGACTTCAGCCTCCCCACGATCAGTGACATTGTGATGATCATCCAGTCATTGCGTCCGACCAACTGTAGTTTGGACCCGGGCCCTACACATCTCCTAGTGGGCTGTGTGGATAAAATCAGTCTGGTCCTTGACGAGATAATCTGGATGTCTTTGGAGCGGGGGATCTTCCCTGATCCTCTGAAGGAGACCCGTGGTTCGGCCCCTTCTTAAAAAGCTCTCCTTGGACCCAGATTGTCTGGCTAACTACAGACCTCTCTCTAACCTGCCCTTTGTGGGTAAGGTTATTGAGAAGGTGGTTGCGTCGCAGATGGATGATCATTTGACCAGCCACAATGTCTGTGGTTCTCTCCAGTCTGGATTTAGGAAGAGACATAGTACCGAGACAGCCCTTGTCCGGGTACTAAATGATCTGATAGTGAGAGATCGAAGGACCCGTTCCATCTTGGTCGCTCTTGATCTCTCTGCTGCATTTGACACCGTAGACCATAGTGTGCTATTGGAGCACCTGTGGTTCATCTGTGGACTGTCTGGTGTGGTCCTCAGATACAGTAGTTTCGATCTTTCCCTGGGAGTAGGGCTCAGAGGATGGTATCTGGGATATTTTCCTCAGCATCACTCCCCCATCCTGTGGGATGCTGCAGGGTTCCATTTTGGTACCCTTGTTGTTTGAGGTGTACATGCTGCCATTGGGAGCGATTATTAGGCAGCACGGCTTGAGTTTTCACTGCTATGCAGATGACACTCAGCTGTATATGTCCTTTGTGCCTGGCCAGGATGCTGCTGTTTTGGTTTTTAACTACTGACTCACCGAAATCCAGGATTGTATTAATGTGAGCTAGCTGCAGTTAAAGCCAGAAAAAACTGAGGTGTTGGTTGTGGACTCAGGTCACCAGGAGGCGGATTTGTTGGCAGGATCACCTTCAGGTCTATGACTTTGGGGTGTTCAGCTAACTACCTCAAACAGGGTGCGGAACCTGGGCGTTATGTTTGATGACTGTTTGACACTTAAATCTCAGGTTTTGGCAGTTGTCAAAACCTCTTTTTACCATCTGAGGACTATTGCCCGGGTGAAGTACCTGGTTCCTTCTGACGATCTTCCAACTTTGGTCCACGCCTTTGTTACCTCCCACCTTGACTACTGCAACACCCTTTACCTTTGGTTAGCAGGGGTTGATATCCACCACCTGCAGCTTGTGCAGAATGCGTTAGCCAGGCTATTAACTGGTTCGTCTAGGACCAGTCATATAACGCCTGTGCTCCACGGACTGCATTAGCTGCCAGTATGGTGGTGGATCACCTTCATGGTCAGTTTGCTGACCTATAAGGCTCTACACGACCAGGGACCTGGTTACCTGCAAGATCTCCTTCATCCCTACTGTCCCTTCCACTCTCTCTGATCCACAGACGAGGGATTTCTAGAGGTTCCCAGGGTTCGTTTAAAGACATCTGGGGCCAGGTCTTTTAGTTTTATGGCCCCAGCCCTGTGGAATTCGCTATCTCATCAGGTGCGAGATTGCCCAATCATCCAAAGTTTTAAAGTAGTTTTGAAGACATTTCTTTTTAGTCTGGCGTATACTGATTTTTAATGCCACTGTCATGAGTTTTAACCTGTTTATTTATGGTTTTAATTACTTGTTTTATTTATTAATCTATTTTAATAAATTACGTACAAGTGCCTTGGTTTTGGAAAGGTGCTTTTTTATAAATAAAGTTTGATTTGATTTGATAAGACAGAACCTCCTTTACTTGGTAACGAAAGAAGAATCCTGCCTTGGATCCCATGAGCTTCTTGTACTCAAACTCTCCTTTCCCTGCACTTTCCCCACTTTCATTGGGGTAGTTTATGCCTCTCCTCAGCTTGATCAAGATGCCCTTGCAGCATACATCTCTGCGCTTATACCTCTTGCTATCTCTGGTGAACTAATGCTATTTGGGGATTATAACCTCAATTGATTGTTCCTCTCATATAAACCCACAACTCCAAACTGGAATCCCTAAATCTAACACAGTTAATCTTGGAACTGACCCGCAACAACTTCCATTCCTCAAATCACTCCCTCATAGATTGAGTCCTCATGTCCCACGATTCCTCCTTGAGTGACCACTGTACCACTTACTGCATTTAGAAAAATGCACCTACCCAAATTCTCACCAAAATATATAGAAACACACCTACTAAATTCTCTCGACACAAACTCCCTTCTCTCGGATTTGCATTTTGCAAATTGGTCACCAGTGTGCTCTGCTGCTATTATCGATACTGCCCTAGCCCAGTTCACTTATATCCTCAAAAGTGCCTGGGATCGACATGCGCCCCCCCCTTAAAAAATTCAGGATCAGGAAATGCCACCACTCCTGGATTACTGCCCCATAACCACTCTCTGCAAAGCCTGCGGTAGAGCCTGGTCCACTTTTAAATCCTGCCAAACCATCATCACAAGACAAGCTTACAACACTGGAAGAAACACTTATACCAAAGTCATCCATCGGGCTAAGAAGGACTACTTTAAACACCAATTCAGTTCAACACACACACCTCCTCCTTCTGGAACATAGCACACTCCATTGTCAACCCTCCTCCACAGTCCAGCACCACAACTCTCAAGTACAGTGGCACTTTAATTACTAACCCTGTCCAAGTTGTTACTTCCCTAAACAACTTCCTTACTAGTTATGCCTCCCCAGTCGCAACCATCCCTCCGTCACCTGCTTCCAAACCCTTCCCAAAGCAAACAACTAATAATAAATTCCTTCTAGCACATGCTTCCATGGATGAAGTACTGCGTACCCTTCTATCTCGCAACAGCTCCAAATCTAGCCCTCATGGATTACATCCTAGTCCCCTGTGTCTTTCTGCCCCCACTATCGTTCTCCCTCTCACCTACATCATAAATATGTCCTTCTCAGGCTTAGTTCTGAATGCCAGGAACATGGTATGTGCTATCTCTGTCCATAAAGGTGGTGACCTCACCACTCCTGGAAACTAGTAACCTATATCCCTCCTCCCCACCTTAGCTGAACTACCGGAATGCCTCATACAATCTCAGTTGACTGAGTTCCTTACAGATGCAAATTTCCTATCCACCTATCAATCTGGGTTAAGAAAAAAACACCACTTTATCCTCCCTTCTCTCTGTCACTGGCCACATCCAGTCTGCCACCAACATCAGTCACCTCACCGCTTCAGTCTTTATTCATGTGGCTAAAACCTTTGACTCTGTATCTCACGGCAAGGCAAGATAAGGCACATTTTATTTGAAAAATGCACATCCCGGAGGCTCTGGGCACCGTACATGTTAAAATTCCATATACATATAAAACACTATACATAAATAACACATTTATAACATCAATACATATAATTACTAAAATTAAAATAATACCCTCAACAACAGCAATAGGCTCAGGGAAGCAAGAAATTACTTTAAACATATGATTCTGAAGTCAGGTTAGGGATGTAACATACAGTCTGGGAAGACCTGATTGTATAAGAAGGCCTTAAGGTGGGCCTTGAATACCTCAACAGACAGGGCCTCCCTAATAGCTGGAGAAAGTGAATTCTCCAGGATGGGGGCGGCGACACTAAATGCTCTGTTGCCAGTTGTTTCTAGCCTCATCCTGGGAATCGCTAGGAGACCCCTAAAGGAGGAGTTGAGGTGGCAGACCGAAATAGCAGGTGTAAGGAGGCCCTTCAGGTAACCAGGGCCCAGGCTGTGTAGGGCCTGAAAGGTGAGCAAACCCACCTTAAAGAGGATCCTACACCTAACCGGCAGCCAGTGCAGTTGACACAGCACTGGAGTGATATGACAGTACTTATACTGTCCTATCAGCAATCTAGCTGCTGCATTCTGCACCAGCTGCAGTCAGCACAGGGTATCCCCTGAGACCTTGAGATAGAGCACATTACAGTAGTCAAGCCTGGATGTCCCGAAGGCATGCACCAAGGTGGGGAGGTCCAGTGGTGGAACCAGGGGCTTTATCCTGGCAATATTCCTCAGATGGTAAAAACTGGAACAGACAATGGATGCCACCTGAAACTCAAGTGACAGTCCGCTGTCAAGAATAACGCCAAGATCACGCACCCTGGAGGCCTTCAATGGTACCAAGCCAAGAAAAAGCCCTGTCTCTGCACCAGAGGCCAACCTATCATGCCCTCTGTTCGACTCCACCGCCAGTACCTCCATCTTACCGGGGTTCAGTCATAACCAACTGGAGGCCATCCAGTCATTGATCTCAACGAGGTAGCTGTTAAGCACTTCCACTGCACAAGATGTTCCATGAGCAAAGGAAAAATACAGCTAGGTATCATCAGCATAGCAGTGAAAACCCAGACTGTACTTTCTAATGATCTCTGCCAGTGGCAGCACGTACACAGCGAACAATATCGGCAACAGGATCGAGCCCTGGAGAACTCTTCATGACAGGAGAACAGGGGAGGAGGAGAAATTCCCCATCACAACTCTCTGCCTCCTGTTAAATAGAAAAGACTCAAACCAGCAGATGACAGTGCCAGTGAGTCCACAGAAATCCCTTAGACGGTCAAGTAACACTCGATGATCCACCATATCAAATGCTGAAGAAAGATCGAGGAGATCAAGAATTGTCCCCTCTCCTCAATCTTTAACCCTAAGGAGGTCATTATGCACCCGAAGTAGTTCAGTTTCAGTGCTGTGCCTCACACGAAACCCAGACTTGGAGCCGCTCGTATAAATCATGGGCCACAAGATGCTTCTCAAGCTGAAGTGCCACCTCCTTCTCCACAATCTTACGCAAGAACAGTAGACTGCAGATGGTCGGTAATTTCCTTGACGTCAGGGTCCAAAGATGTTTTTTCAGAAGGGGTCTCACCAATGCTTCCTTCAAGACATCGGGAAAGACCCCTTCTGACAAGGAACATTGGACAAGCAAGGCAAACACCGGACTAATGGAGTCAACACATCCCATTAAGAAACAAGTTGGCACCGGGTCCAGTTTACAAAAGGTCTGCCGAAGCTTGGAAGCAGTCTCAATGACCTCAGCCATCTCCACCATTCTAAACTCACTCCAACCAGGCCAAGTGCTCTCCGGACACCCATGGCGACCATTGTCGGCCAAACTCTGGCCCAGTGGAAGACCCTCCTGACTGATGGCGGACACCCTGTCTGAGAAGAACCAAGCAAACTCCTCACACAATACATCTGAAAAGGCTACCTTCAGCTGTAGACAGGAAGGATGAAGAAGCCTGTCCACAGTCCAGAAGAGCGCAGTTGGTCAGTTCCTCCCAGCAGCAATCTCCCTGGACAGTAACTTTGCCTTCTAACAGTTGATTGCCCCCTGGTATGCACCATAGTGCACACGCTGGGCCAGTTTGTCCACCTCCAGTCCTGACCTCCTCCAGCAGCACTCTAATCTCTGACTCAAGTCCTTCATCACCTTGAGCTCCCCATTAAACCAAGGGGATCTCAAGTGAGAAGACCTGGGTCATACACGAACTGGTGTGAGGGAGTCGAACGCACCAGACAATGCCTTGTTATAGGCATCGGCTGCCACGCCCACACCTCCAATGCATGTACTGTCCACACTAGATAGATCAGCCACCACCAAAAAACCCTCCTGGGTTAACCCCCTTAAAGGGCAGTAGCTGACCATCTAAGCAGGGGGAGGGCTCTCAGTGGGCACCCTGAACAAGAACTATACCGTGCAATGATTGGACCAAACAACCCTATCAATCCTGAGATTATTAATCTCAAACCCCAATGAGAACATCAGGTCCACCATGTGACCACCCTGATGGGTCACGGAAGAAACTCCTTACGTAAGACCCAGAGACGGCATAATCTGGAGAAAGTTGTAACCAAGCCGAGAAAATTTGTCGTTATCCCAAACATTGAAGTCCCCTAGCACTAAACATCTGGGGGTCCCCTGTGTTTCACTGATGACAAAATTGGCCACCTTCTGCCGGAAATCTTCCACTGCCCCAGAAGGGCGGTAAATAAGGATAATCCAGCAACCTGTGCCCATACTTCCACGGATGGCCACACATTCAAATGAACGTGGTGTTCTCACTGGGTGCCGGGTGAAGCCAAGTTCGGATCTAAAACAAATGGCTACCCCCCTGCCCTTGCATTCCACTCTGGGGCAGTGCACTACGGTATACCCGGGCGGGACAGCGGCCTCTAAAACCAGGCCAGCATCATCACCGATCCAGGTCTCCGTAATGCAAGCCAGATCGGCTGAAGAAACCAAGTCCACTATAATTGCTGTCTTCTTTCTGACTGATCTGGCTTTGCAAAGCACCACCCTAAGGGGATTGGTGGACAGTGCAACCCCACTAGTCACCTGCCCACTCAGTCTGGTGGAAACCCTGGCAATGGGAACTAAACACGACTGGCCTCTTCCCAAAACCCGTCTAATTCCATGGTGCCTTCTACACCCCACTACCTCGATCCTGCCACCCCCCGCCATGCACAGGCACCCCAGCCAAATCGAATCATCTGGTTCCTCCCTATTCTGACCTCCCTATGGTGCCTAACTGTAGTAGCAGACACTGGGAGGCTAAGAAAGGGCCATAGATTACTAGCCCAGTGGCACTGAGGGTTGAGGTGCTGGACCCAACACCTCGCTCCATGCCAGTGACCGAGGTTCGGGAATGAGCCCGGGTCACTGGGGTTTGGCAGTGGAGGACTAGGACTGAGTTTCCGACAACAGCTCTCCTGGTCATGGGAAAATGGTGGGGACCACACTGCACTCTGGCGGTCCCTGGGGATGCCCGGAGGCACTGCAGGTGAACGGTATTCAGCAGTGGGGGGAAGCACGGTGGATGTCTGCACGCCTGTGCATGGGCATCCTTGCATGTCCATGCTCCCACTGTGGCAAAAAAGGACTGGGCATGACCATGCAGCTTGATGGCCATGCCCTGCCTCTCCAGGAGGACTGTCGTGGAATCGCACTTGGAGGGTGGGGTTTGGCGCCAGTCCATCTGGCAGGGACAGGGAGCCCTCCAGCATGTCGGCCATGGCCATGCTGGACCCCCTTATCATGCAAGTGAGCCTACTGCTCTCCCTGCAGGCAGGGCCAGTGGCTGGATGCACCTGCCGGTAGGTGCTGTGGCGGACACAAGAAATAGAGAGGAGATAAAACAAAAAAGAAGGCCATAGATCAAGCAGCAGGGATGCCTCATACACTATCTTAGCCCACCCCAGACCGTTGGAACTTCCCAGACACATACCTCCTGACTGTGTAGTCCTGGCCCACAGACAGTGCCAAACCCACAAACACAACACACACCACAGTCTATACAACTGTAAACCACACACTCTCCATGCAACATACACAATCACAACATCTTTATTAATAACAAATCCCCCAAAAAGTAACCCCAAATCACACCAACCCCTAAACCCCTAAATAAACACCCCCTTTAAGTATCTAAATTTAAATAAAAAGAACAAATAAAATAGACTATAAAACAATCCCTCCCAAAACCCAAAGAATGACACAGCAAACAACAAGCAAAATATGGTAGGATAAAGAGTGATTACTGAAAAAGAGAGGTCACAAATAATCTCTCAAAAAGGATATTAATGATCTCCAAGGAGCTCCCACCTCCCCAGTAAAAACTGTCAACTGGCACTATCTCCCACCTAGGCCAGGAACAATTACACAATTTTGCAGATTTACCAAGCAGTATAGGAAAAAGGGAGCACTCTCACTGCCCACCAAGTCCAGGTTATATAAAATAACAAGAATCTGACCATCCATCAAGTAGAATAGTACAGTTCTAAAATAAATCCTGTACTGGTCCTACAACAGCTCAGTACATCCAGAAAAGTCTCCTACAACAGGACACCACAGCGACCCTACCGCTCCCCAAGAGGTCACCATGTTACGTAAAGAAGTTCAGATAGTAGAGTAAATAATAATAATACTAATAATGCAGATTCTTGTGTCTTCGGAGTCTGCCAAGAAACATTCATAAACAAGCAAGGAGTACTAATAAAGTTTATTATACTAGTAAGGCCTTTAACACCGTTCTGCATGGTGGAATGGTGCATAAGCTGGACAGACTAGTGGTGGATCATAGGATCACCAGGTGAGTGGAAAACTGGTTGAAGGGAAGGAGTCAGATGGTGGTGGTAAATAGGACACATTCCAGGGAATGGGTGGTGACCAGTGGGGTGCCACAGGGGTCAGTGTAAGGCAAATACTCTTTAACATCTATGTTAGTGACCTAGCGGAGGGTCTGAGGGATGGGTGTGCCTGTTCACAGATGATACAAAGGTCTGCAATAGGGTGGATTCACCTAGTGGGGTGCAAGCCATGAGGCGGGACCTGGAGAGGCTGGAGAGGTGGTCAGACACCAGGAAATTGAAGTTTAATGCAAAAAAGTGCTCGGTGATGCACCTGGGGAGGAGAAATAGGAGAGAACCTTACTCCCTAGGGGGGTGGTGATTAAGGAGAAGGACTCAGAAAGGGACCTGGGAATTATGGTAGCACGAGACCTCAAGGTGGGCAGTTAGTGTAGCAGGGCAGTGGGAAAGGCAAATGGAATGTTGACTTGCATTGCGAGGGGTTTTAATAGCAGAAAGAGGGAGGTGCTAATGCCATTATACAAAACCGTGGTCAGGCCACATCTGGAGTATGGGGTGCAGTTCTGGAGCTGATGGAGAGGGTGTAGAGAAGGGCAACCAGAATGGTATGAGGGATGCAGGATGTACCCTATGAGGAAAGATTGAAAAGGCTAAATTTATACCCACTGGAGACTGGGGGGGGGACATGATTGAAACCTTTAAATATCTGAAGGGAATAAACAAGGTGGAGGGTGATAGTTTGTTCAAATTGATGAAGGGAGCAAACTTGAGGGGACATAGCCTCAGACTGGAATCTGGACAATACAGAGGTAATGTCGAGGGCAGTTTTTCACAGAGAGGGTAATGGAAGCCTGGAACAAGCTGCTGGAGGAGGTGGTGGCAGCTAAAATGGTGGAGGGTTTCAAGAGGGCTTGGGATGGTTTTAAGGGGTTGGGAAATGAGGGTGGAAACATAACAGAAGGGGGGTAGGGTGTTGGGCAGACTAGATGGGCCGAGGGGCCTTTCTCTGCCTCACATTTCTGTACATCTGTGTATCTGTGTACTTACTCCAAGGATGTGACGGAGAAAATCACAAGGGGGATGGGTTTCTCACTACTCTCCTGAAGAATATACATAATCTCCATAATTGTAGATATTAGGTTCTCTAACATCTCGGTCTCTCTCTCTCTCTCTCTCTCTGTCTCTCTCTCTCTGCAATCTAGTTCTCTCTCCATGTACAACTGGGTTACAGAAGTCTAAATACTACAGATAACAGCATAGCAACAGAGATTACCTCATAGTTACAGATATGAAAAACTAGATGTATTGGTCCTAAGTCATTCTCCATTGGATGATGACTTAGGAGATAGAATTACTAATGAGTATCATATGAGACAGAATATGCTTCCATTAGCATTATAGCTTGGCCAAAAGAAATACTGACTGGTTCAAACTACATGTGGCATTTCTTGCTTAAGAAGCCAGAAGGGAAGGAAGGAAACATATTCAATTCAGTGCTTTAGAGTAACTGGTGATTGCTATTTTTCTTTTAAACTTAGATTGTGGGCTTTTAGTGACACTGTACTGTCTTTGTTGTCTTTACTTATAATTGTTTAGGGCTGTTGAAAATTTAAAACATAGTGGTGGTGAAATTCTGTGCTCTCTTTAATTGCTGCAAATTTTATCTTGGCTTGTCTGACTGCCCTGTAGTTGGGTGAAGGGTGTTAATTGTCTGGCCTCTGACCTCAGCTACATGATAACTGGAGGTGGGGCTTAGTCAGAGTTGAGGTAGCAAGTAGAGTTTTATTTTCTCAGAAGAAGCCAGAAGGGAAGGAAGGGAACATATTCAATTCAGTGCTTTAGAGTAACTGGTAATTGCTATTTTTCTTTTAAACTTAGATTGTGAGCTTTTAGTGACACTGTACTTTCTTTGTTGTCTTTACTTATAATTGTTTTTGGGCTGTTGAAAATTTAAAACATAGTGGTGAAACTGCAGTATAATGTGGGGAGTGGTGCAATGCAGTGGCTGTGGGGCAGCCATATTCAGGCAGATCTTCGGAACACTGAGGTGCTGCCCTGTCTGCATGCATCTCTCTGGACTACGGGATGAGGTAGCCAGACTCAGAGCGGAAGTAAACTGGGTCAGGAGTACCATCACCCCTATCCAGAGACCACCCAGTCCAATGCAACTGTCTCAAAGGATGCCGACAACAAGGAGCACTTGGATGACAGTGGGCTCAGGGAGGGTTAGAGCGGTCAGGCAGAGGCACATCCCAGATCCTATTCTGCTCAAGAACTCATATGCCACACTGGCAAATGAGGACAACCAAATAGAGGTACCCAGAGAAGTGGAAGGAAAGGATTTGGAGGTAAGCCAAGGAGGTGACCTCAGCGGGGAAAGCAGTGGACCCCAGAGGAGGAGGAAGTAATCCTGTGGGGACTCCATCATAAGAGGGATCCAGCTAGGAACACAGGAGGGGAGGACAGGGAGGTGAGGTGCCTACCAGGTGCCACAGCATGGTGGGATGGAAGGAAGATCCTGGGGATCACTGGGAAGGCAAGACGGGAGGGTGAGCTGGATGTCATTATCCACCTAGGTACTAATGACCTTGCAAATGGGGAGCCAAAGGAAGTTCAGGAAGAGTTTAGGAAATTGGGGAGGGGTCTCAAGCAAGTAGCTACTTCTGTCACTTTCTCAGAAGTACTACCTACGAGAGGCAAGGGAGAGCATAGGAGTGCATGCACCAGGAACTTTAACTCATGGTTGAAGAACTGGTGCTGTGAGGAAGGGTTTGGATTCATTAGTGACTGGGGACCCACCTGGAGGGATGGAGGTTTGTTCAAGCCTGACGGCCTGCATCCATCCTGGAGGGGAATCCAAGCACTCAATGATAAGTTTAAATGCTACATTGACAAGCATTTAAACTAGCAAAGAGGGGTGGCAGGCTAGCAAGGAGGGTACCTACTTGCTCACCCCCCACAGCTAGCAGTGGAACCAGTTAACCAGAGGAGTGGCTATCTCTGCAAAGCAGTGTGCAAAAGATGGAGATTAGTACCCAAGAGGTGGATAGGCAGAAAAGGGACAAAATTCAGCAGAAGGGCAGACAGCAAGGAGAACCAAGGATAAAGGACAACCAAGGAAGGGGCTGGAGTAGAACAGTGAAGCAGTCTAGGGAGGTCAAATCATGGAAAGCCATGTGTGCAAATGCCAGGAGTCTTAGCAACAAGGTGGAAGATCTGGAGGCTGTCATGGTGCAGTCAGACCTGGACATTGTGGCCATCACTGAAACCTGGTGTAATGATAACCACGATTGGGAGACGGCCATACCTGGCTACAACATATTCAGAAGAGACAGAGCAGGCAGGAAGGGAGGAGGAGTGGCACTGTATGTGAAAAATTACATAAGGGCCACAGAGATCCAGGAGGAACAAAATTGGGGAGAGATACTGTGGGATAAGCTGGAAAGGAAAATGGGAACAGCCATCCGCACAGGTGTGGTCTAGAGACCACCAGCCCAGGAGGAAGAAACAGACAGGGAGCTGATGCTAGCCATCCAAAGGATGGCAGACAAGGGTGAGGTATTACTGGTTGGAGACTTCAATATTCCAGACGTGGACTGGAGCATCCCAGCAGCAGCATCAGCTATGAGCAGATTTATCCTGGACTCCTTCAGGTGCCTTCCTCAACAACTGGTCATGGAACCAACTCGGCAGAAGGATATACTGGACCTTGTGCTCACAAATGGGGACAGTGTGATGGGGTAACAGTGGGGAGCACCTCAGGAACAGTGACCACCAGTCATTGTGGTTTGAAATCACAAAAGAGCAGAACCAAACCACACAAAAACACGATCCTGGATTTTAGGGGCAGACTTTGGCAAAATGGGGAGATACTTGAAAGAGGCATTAAGGGAATGGGACAGGAATCAGGGGTTGAGGAACAGTGGGCTGTATTTAAAATGGGGATTACAAGAACAACAGAATTATGCATCAAGCAGGTTAGCAAAAGGAAAAGGAAGAGGAGACCATTATGGTTTTCCAAAGGGTAGCAAAGAAAGTGAAACCAAAAGATTGCATTCAGGCAGTACAAAAAGACACAGGCAGAAGGGATAGGGAGAAGTACCAGGAGAAGCAAAGGGAGGCAAGGAGGTCAGTAAGGGAAGCCAAAGCTCAGACAGAAGAACACATTGCAAAATCAGTGGGTAGAGGGGACAAAATCTTTACAGGTACATAAGTGAAAAGAAAGACAAAGGAGGGATAGTGAGACTGAAGGGGGGATGATGGGGCGGGTGGAGGATGACAACAGTAAAGCTTGATATATTGAATAGGTATTTCCTGCTCAGTCTTTACTGAGGAAGAGGAAGGTAATGGGTCTGAAGGGAGTACAAGGGTGAGAATGGTGCAGAAATGGACACAAGTCCCTTTACACAAGAAAGAGTCCTGAAGGAACTGGAAGTAATAAGAGTTGATAAAGCAATGGGGCCAGATGGGGTGCACCCAGGGTCTTAAAGAACTAAGAGAGGTGGTGGCTGAACCTCTGGCTATCCTGTTTAGCGATCACTGGAAACAGGAGGTACCCAAAGACTGGAGGACTGCAGATGTAGTCCCTTTATACAAAAGGGAACAAAGAGGAAGCAGGGAACTACAGACCAGTCAGCCTCACCTCCTGGTAGTGGGGAAGATCATGGAAGCACTACTGAAGGAGAGATTGGTGGAACATCTGGTTGTCAATGGACTACAGGACCCAATGCAGCATGGTTTCACCAGGGGAGGTCATGTCAGACCAACCTCGTTGAATTTTTGACTGGGTGACTAGAGAGGTAGATCAGGGAGGGCAGTGGACATGGCCTATCTGGACTTAGCAAGGCCTTTGACACTGTGCCACATAGAAGACTATTACACAAACTGGGGAATATGGGTGTGGGCAGGACAGTAGTGTGGTGGGTAGGTAACTGGCTGGGTGGCAGGACACAGAGGGTGGTGGTAAATGGCTGTCACTCCACAGAGTGACCAGTGGGGTACCACAGGGATCAGTGCTGGGACCGGTCCTATTCAACATCTTCATCAGTGACATTGCACAGGACCTAGAAGGCAGAATTTCACTGTTCGCATGATGATACAAAGCTCTGTAACAGAGTAGACACACGAGAGGGTGTAGACAGAATGAGAAGGACCTGCAGAAACTTGAAGAATGGTCAGGGGTTTGGCAGTTGAAATTCAATACAAAGAAGTGCAAGATAATGCATATGGGGCACAAAACCTGGCACAATATATCGGTTGGGGGTGAGGATATAGCATGCACCAAGCAGGAAAGGGATCTTGGGGTTATCATCTCTGATGACCTCAAGGCAGGGAAACAGTGGACAAGGCAGCAGGTAAAGCAAAGGATGCTGGGATGTGTGGCAGGGGCATCACCAGCAGGAAAAGGAGGTCATAATTCCACTATACAAGACACTAGTGAGGCCCCACCTGGGTACAGTGTACAGTTCTGGAGACCATACCTACGTAAGGACATGGACAGGAAGAGAAGGTTCAGAAGAGGGCAACAAAGATGGTGCATGGATTGCATCACAAGTCCTATGGAAGACAGGTTGAAGAAACTGAACATGTACTCCCTGGAGGAGAGGAGGGAGAGTGGGATATGATAGAGACATACAAGTATCTCCAGGGAGGAACAGGGTGCAGGAATACACTATTTTTAAGCGAAAAGATGTTCCAGGACTAGAGGGCATGGGATGAAGTTGGAGGAGAGGACTATTCAGAGGAAACATGAGGAAGAATTTCTTCACAGAATGGTGTGGACAAGTGGAACACCCTGCAGAGGAAGTGGTGGGGCTGACACAATCATGGGATTTAAGAATGCATGGGATAGACATAAAGGAATTCTGGAGGTCAGGGTAAGGCAACAGACTTCTAGAAAACATAAACTGAATTTACAAGCTCAAATGGGCAGACTGGGTGGACCATAGGCCCTTATCTGCTGACACTGTCTATGTATCTATGTATAATATAAGACATAACAAAGGATTTCTCTCTGTCAGCTTGCTTAGACAAAGAGAAGTGCTGACAGGGTTCTATTACATGTGGCATATCTGCCTGAGTGTAAAACACACACTACATATAATTATATGTGAATATAAGTATACAGTACTCACTAATGATACCTCAGAGTCATCTTATCAGTGATTAGGTAGATTATATATGGAATATATGTGAAAGACAAATATAATCTAGATAAATGTATTATAGTGAGGTATAATGAATCATGCATGATAAACATTAGCATATATTAGCAGCAAAGCACATTCCTAGCACCCATGCTTATATGATGGGTGCCTGTATCTATATGTTAGTGCAAAATAGCAGTATCACAGTATAATAGACCAGTAATACAGTGTAAGGTGTATGTGGGACGATAGGGGGCATAACCCAGGCATAGCAACCACATCAAGTCCTCGGCCATCACTGGTCTCGGTATAGAGCAAGCACTCCTGCCTGACCCTCAAGAATCTTTGGAGCACCAGCCAATACAGTGCTCGCTGTCCAGCGGTGATTGATCCCAGGCTCCCCGATGGCCATTCCCCCCCCTGCAATTCCTCTCCTGGGTTCAGACAAAGTCACACTCCAGTCCCGTCAGGAAAATTAGCAGGTACTAGTGTGGCCCAAGCCAAAGGTCCACAATTCCCCAATCCACAGTCCTTCCGTGAAGACAAATCAGCGATGAGTTTCCGGTCCTCATCCTTCAGTTTTGGTACTGCCATCAGAGGGTTCTCCACACCACTGTTCCAGTGGAACTCACAGACATCGCGATCTCTCCAGGCTCCAGTAACAGAGAACACTGGACTCTGCACCACTCTCAGGACGGTCAGAGCAGCTGTTCTTCACCTTTCCTGACTGGCCCAAAAGACAACTGGCCAGGTAAGGAAAACCACAAGTCATTCACAAAAGATATTCACAGTCACCACTATTGTCAGGATGACAGCGAGAAAGCCAGTGCCCCAACAGTGACACATACCATGGGGCAGCAAATGGGAGAACAATTTCTCTTGCAGCTTGCGACTTGACACAGTTCTAATATGCTCCTCACACTAAATAACTTCCTGCTTCGCCCCATCTACCTACCACTAATTCACAAAACAATTGTAGACCACAGCATACATAAAATAATCTAAAATTAATGAAAACTGGTTGGACCAGCGTGGAGGTTCAAACGGGTAAATAAGTATTTTTAACTTTGGGAATCAGGGTAGGAAGGTCCTGACCCTCTATGATCTGAATTATACACCAATGTTCAAAAATATTTTTGTGATTTGAAGCATTGGCGTCCTGCCAATTTTTGTTAGAGAATCAACCTGATCAGGATGAATATTTTGCCTCTGCAGATGCTTCATATGGGGCTAACAAGGAAGGACATTAAAACGTTGGAGTGGGCCTTCTCCATGTTCATTTGGCATGGGAAATTGTGAGGTCAGCCTGCAGAGGCTTAAATTGAGTCAGGGAGAGGGGCCTTAATTTCCCAGATTTGGGACATTACTTTCTAGCGATACAACAAAGGTATATAGGGGATTGGGTGCATACTCCCAGGGTGGCAAGGTGGGTAGACTTGGAACAATTGGGCTGCCCTGCAAGGCTCTCGGAGTATCTGGAGAGAAGGGGCCTTCAGGTGTACAGAGCTCAGGCTGGGAAAAACCCTCTGACACTGGCCACTTTGGAATGTTGGGAGAAGTTTAAGAAGCTGAGAGGTGTCGGCGGGATAGATACTTTGTTGCTCAGAACCCCTTTTTCTTGCCGGGGTGGAATGACTCTGACTGAGGAGGTGGGCGCAGAAGGGAGCCTGACGTTTGGGGCACTTATGTCAAAGGGATGATATACTCCCTTATATAACAATGAAGCAGGGTTTAGAGTTGGGGGGGCAATTGTTTCGCTGCTTTCAGGTTAGAGCCTATCTTTCTGGGATGGACAGAGGAGGAGTGTGTAGGCAAGAAATGTTAAAAATAGAGGCCTCAATTATGTCTGTAGCTGAGGATCCAAAGGGTTTTGTTAGAAAAGTCATTAAGGAATGTAGGAATTGCTTTCCGGATCAGTTACAATGGGGACGGGGACTTTGGGAGAGAGACTTAGGGGGCCTGATACTGGACCAGAATTGGGCTATGGTGCTGTCTTTACATATGGGTCGCCTCATTTGCAATAAATTTAAAGAAGCCTTTACAAATTTCTTCACAGACTGTATCGCCCTCCTGCAATAATACACAAATATCACCAAGCTGTCTTACCAAAGTGTGGACAATGTGAGGAGGAGATTGGGACTTGTTATCATTGCTTTTGGGAGTGCAGGGTCTTACAGAGATTCTGGAAGGCGGTGGCCTCGGAAGTGGGAAAAATGGCTGGGAGGGCTTTGAGGCTGGACTCCCTCATGTGCCTGTTTGAAGCAGAGACTGAGGAGGGAGAATGAGAACCCCTACCTAGGCAGATGAGGGTGTTGTTCATTTTGGCCCGACACTGTATTCAGGATACTTGGGTTTCCCAAGTAATTCCCTTGGTACCACAATGGCAGGCTATAATCCTTCGGATTATTTTTTTTTATTTAATATACCTTATTGATCAGATTTTATATTCTCAATACAAAGGCAAGCATCCGTGGAGCAGTACAAGAATAAGCAGCTATAACTACATGGTTTATACAGGCTGATTAACAACAAAGAGATATAACTGTCATTAGTCATAGAATTAGAATGGTGTTTGCCCCCCTCCCCACCTGTCCCAAACTTCCCTCTATCCGCCCTCTCCACCCATCCCACCCATCTGCCACAAAAAACAATCTGCACAAAGTTCTGGGTATAACCAGCACTAGAACCATAAGTAAGTAAAAGGTGATTATATATAGGGGCACTTATAAAGAAGAAGTTGGGGAAGACTGAACTGTCAGCAGAGTGAAAAAGGGTCCCACACCTTATTGTATTGTCATCCTATTGTTTCTACCAGCAATAACCCTTTTTGCCTGAAGAGCAAACATAATTTCTCTAAACCACTCAATATAAGCATGTGTAGAGAAATCTGTCCACTGTCTAAGGAGGACCTTTTTGGCACATGCTGAGGTTAGGGCCATTTGGGCTCTTTGTGTATGACTGTGGTGGTTCGTATATTACCCCAGAATGCAGATTTCAGGAATAAATTTATCGGAGAGAGACAGCAGGATCCAAGCGGATTTGATGTTATTCCAGAATGGGGAAACCTTATTGCATGACCACAACATATGTAGTAGATCTCCAGGAGATAACATGCATTTGGGACATAAATTAGAAGGTAACAATCCCATTTTGCATAGATTTACCGGGGTATGGTACAGGTTATGGTTAATCTGAAACTGCATGTATCTGTATCTATCCCATTTAATATATTTATAAGCATGCTTCCAGAAAATCTGCTATTTTCTGGGGGTAGTAGTCTGTAAGGCCTGGTCCTACCAGTAGTCTCTCTAACCTTCTAATTTAAGGGAAGTAGTTTGTAAAAACTTTTACATGTAGGTTATCAGGTAAGATGAAGGGAGAGAAGAAAGATAAGATGCCAAAATATCTAAAAGGGTCCTGACCCATGGACCGACCCCAAAATGGTGTCGTAGCATATGGGATAGCTGTAGGTATTTGAATATATGGGAAGAGGGCCAATGGTAAAAGAGGGAGGCCTCTTGAAAGCACAACAGTTTATGATTGGTAACCAAATCTTCCACATTCTCAGCTCCCATATTAGGCAAAAAAAGGTCAGGCCTAACTGGATGATGCAAGATAAGAAGGTTTGGGTTATTAAAGAGGGGTTGTGCTACATCTTTGGTCAGTCAGGAAGGAAGGAAGGAAGGAAGGGAGGGAGAGAGAGGGAGGGTGTGGATAGGAGGGCACCCAAGGGAGAGTGTTTCAATGCAGTTGGGAGTTTCCTAAGACAAAGAAAAGGAAGGGCCCCTGGGGTTCAACCTGTGGTTAACACATAGGGATTTTTCAATTTCCAGCCAGAAAGGATAGTAACGGCAGCTATGGAAATGAATGGGGGGAAGTAGTCAGTACCTCATCCTAGTTAAGTGAATAGACAGATAATACAAGTAAAAGTCAGGAGCTTGCAGACTCCCATCAATTTTTTGACACACAAGCTTACTATAGCTTCTCCTCACCTTTTTCCAGACCCACAAGAAGGAAGTAAGGAGTTTATAAACTTGGGCGAACCAAGAATATGGTAGAGCCCAGTTACACATTTGCAATGGGTAAAGTATACAAGGTGGAATGTTCATTTTAATAATACTCATATGACCCCACAATGAAAGAGGCAGTAGAGACCAGCATTTAATATCCTCTCGTATAGTATTTACAATGGAATTGAGGTTGAATGTTTTCATGATTGTGGGGGGGAGGAAAATGCCCAGATCCTTGAGTTTGTCTGAATGCCACTGTAGACCAAGACTGTTAATTTCCAATTTCTGAAAGTAGTTATTTAGGGGAAAGACCTCTGTCTTATCCAGATTCAGTTTATAGTTTAAGATCACTCCAAATTGGGAGATTATTGATAATGCTGCCAGGAGAGATTGAGAGGGGGAAGAAATATGTTGTAGTACATCATCCGCATAAGCGGGGCTTTTAAATTCTGAGTCTCCTATTTTTAATACCAGAGACTACCGGGGAAGAGTTCAGTTTCCTTAGAAGGGGTTCTAAAAAAAGGTTGAATAAATAGAGTGAGAGGGACAGCCTTGTCAGGTACCCGTTGCAGAGAAAAGGTGTGGAGAGTACTCCATTGCATGGTACCGGGCTGAGGGGATGAATAAAGTATCTTGATTCAATTGATGCATTCCACTAGAATGCCATATTTAGGGAGTGTGGAAAATAAAATATTCCCAGGAGACCCTATCAAATGCCTTTTCTGCATCCAAGGACACCAAAGCAACCGGAGTTGTGGTATCCTTGGATGCAGAGAAAAGATAGGCCAGCTTTCGAAGATGATCTGAGGAATGGCGACCCACAACATACCCCACTTGCTCTGCAGAAATCAGGGAATCCCATACTTTGCTCAATCCTGAGGCTAGAACCTTAGCTAGTATTTTAAAGTCCACATTGATGAGAGAAATTGGGCAGTAATTTTTAACATATTGAGGGTCTTTACCAGGTTTAGGAAGGACTACAATAATGGTCTGGGTTAAAGAAATGGCCAAGAGGCCATGTTCACAAATGTATTGGAATGTATCCTGGAGGATAGGCGCTATGGTAGATTTGAAAGCATTATAAAAATGAGATGAGAATCCATACGGAGCCGGCCCGGTGGCGCTGAGGGTTGAGGCGCTGGACGCCACACCTCACGCTGCGCCCGGCGACCGGGTTCGGAAGCGGACTCGGGTGGCCGGGGTCGGAGGGGAGCTGAGGATCGAGCGCCCAACGATGCTCTCCTCCCTCAGGGTGGAGCTACCAAGAGCGCGATAGCGCTCTACATTCTTCCATAGCGGTGGAAGCACCAGCAGAGGGAAGGGGTGAGGCGTTCAGCTTGTCGGGAGCCGGGAGGGGACGCCGCGCGCATGAGGGTCTGCGGCGTAGACGCACACCACTCGGGGACGACGTCTCCAGCGCAAGGCGTCCTGGGGGAGTGGGGACGTCAGGGGAGAAAACCAGAAAAATCCTCTGGCAGCCCTAGATGAAGTCTGCCCTAAGTCCTCCCGGACCACCTACAGGACAGACCCCAATGTGAGAAGGAGAGGAGGATGGGCACTTTAGGGGCAGATCCCTAAGGTAGGTACCGGGGGACATGAGCGGATGGAAGGAGGGGGCACCGGAGGCAGTAAGGAGGGATAAAGACGAAAATAAAAAAAAATAAAAAGAATCCATACCGACCTGGGAATTTGTCTAAGGGGAGTGTGTCAGTAGCTTCCAGAATTTCTGCAACAGTGATAGGAGCTTTTAGGCTGGATATGTGCTCATCGGACAGCCTGGGAAGAGTAATGTCTGTAAGAAAGGATTTGAACTTGTGCTGGGAGAAAAGAAAGTTGGTGGGAGTGTACAGGGTCTTACAAAAATTCTGAAAAGCTTCACAAATATCCCTAGGTGATGTAAGTATTTGACCCTCAGAGGACTGAAGAGAGGTGACGATCCTGTTGGATAATTGAATCCTAAGACGAAGGGCTAGCAGTTTGCCTGCTCTCTTGCCCTGGTCAAAATAAGTTATCCTGAATCTAAGCATAAGAAATTCAGCTTGCTCAGCTAATAACTGATTATATTGGGCTGTGAGGGATTCTAGTTTCTCCCATTCCTCTGTGGGGGATGAAGTCATTATGTTTGCCTCTGCTTGTGCAGTTTGGTCTGTTAAGGAAGAGAGAACCTGTTCCCTCTCTTTTTTACGTTTTGATGTTAAACGTACGAGTTCTTCTCGTAGAGCACATTTTAATGCGCTCCATAGAAAATCAAACTTTGGCATGGAGGGGCCATTATCCAGCATGAAATTAGAGATGAAAGATTGTAGACAAAGTGCATGGTCTTCAGAGGAAAGTATTTGATTGTTAATCCTCCAAAGTCTGTCCTTTTGAATATTTGGTGTTATCTCTATAAGTAAATGAGCAATATAATGATCAGAAAAGGCTTTGTGTGACTAAAATGCAGAAGTAACCCCAGAAAACCCGTCTATACTTACTTAGAAATGGTCTATATGAGAGGAGGAGTGGTGAACTGGAGAGTGGATGGAGTACTTCCTTCTGTTACTATATGTAATCCTCCAAGGATCCACCAATTCAACCGACTGCATAAACTCCTGCAAGGCTTTTTGTCCTGGAGACGGTGTTTCTGGAATGACCTGATCTGTCAAGACTATTGGAGAGCACTTGATTGCAGTCTCCTCTGAGTATAATTAGCAAAGTGGACCAGGAGGCGAGTCTAGTCATTAAGTTTATAAAGAATTCTAGGTCTTCAGAGTTGGGTTCATAAATAGAACCTAAAAGAACCTCTGAGTGACCCAAAATTACTCTCATAAGGATATAACGGCCTTCTGGGTCAGAAATATCTTGGAGTAAACGGAAGGGGAATCTGCATGCAATTAGTATAATGGTTCCCCTCTTACGAGAGTTTTACCCTGAAATAAACTCTTGGTCCACCCACAGCCTATGAAAGTAGAGCACCTGGGTGGGTAACAGATGTGTCTCCTGAAGAAACACTACATCGGCGTTCAATTGACGTAAATGTAGTAGCACTTTCATCCTTTTGGCCGGAGTCTGTGCCCCTTTAATATTCCACATACAAAAATGATAACCTGACATTATTGTTCTAATATGAAAGGAGAAGTGGAAGTACCCAATAAAGAGAAACCCAGAAAAATGGAAGCAATATTTAGGGGCCTATGGTTTGTGGCAGTGCCCTCCCCTCTGTATAACAGAAAAACCCGCTCACCCACTCCCACACTTACCCCATAGAAAGGAACCTGACTGAAAACCCAACCCAAGCCCCACAAAATCCATATCAATAACAAATCAACAAAGATCTCGAAGGGTAAAGTATGTGGAGGCTCCATCCCCATCGCAATGACATGACTGTTCCACCCAAGATAGACCATCCTCTGCCCTCCTCCCCCTCCAAATCATATTAGATCAGCCCAGACTTGGTCTGAAACAGGTTTTGACAACATCAAGAGATGAACCACATCTTAAGAACTTAGGCTGGAACTTAGCGAATAATATATCATAGTCCTGTGAAAATGTAAGTATAGATTGTCTAAACAGTAATATAACCACATCAAAATAATTAACTGCGGGTCACAACAGGTGATTATCCTTCAGATACTAATAGCGTTTAACACATCAAGCGATTGAGGGCAGGAAGAGACCGGAAGGAGAAAAAAAATGGGGGAGTAGGTGACCAGCTGACACAGAGTATTACAGTAAGATCCCAAGTGATGGTGTGGAAAACAGTGCCATTCATCAACTCAATATAACCCTGAGTCAGGACGTTGCATGCCCAGTTTACAACATCGGGCACAGCCTGGAGCAAAGTAAAAGAATAAAGGACGGGGGAGGAGAAATGGAGAAGGAGGAAGGAGAAGGATTCTAATAAAAAGGAAAAACAGTCCAATTAGAGTAAAGTGGCGAACTGCCACTATGTGCTGTCCAGGAGGAGTAGCTTCCATAATCAGTGTTTCAAAAGTAAGCTTGTTGTCTAAACACTCTTGGTGTGTAGGGTAAACAATAAAAATAATAATAACAACAGATTCTTGTGTCTCAGATTCTGCCAAGAAACATTCGTAAACAAGCAAGGAGTACTAATAAAGTTTATTATTCTACTTACGTCAAGCATGTGACAAAATCACAAGGGAGATGGGTTTCTCACCACTCCTGAAGAATGTACATAATCTCCAGAATTGTCGATCTTAGGTTCTCTAAGATCTTGTTTTATCTCTCCCCACGCTCCAGCTCTCTGCCCTTCTGAGAAGTTGCCGTAGTGTCTCGAGAGCGCTACAATGGGTTGAAGACAACTAAATACTACAGATAACAGCATAGCAACAGAGATTACAACATAGTTACAGATATAAGAAACAATATGTATTGGTCCTAAGTCATTCTCAATTGGGTAATGACTTAGGAGACAGAATTACTAATGAGTATTATATGAGACAGAATATGCTTCCATTAGCATTATAGTTTGGACAAAAGAAATGCTGACAGTTCAAACTACATTTCTTGCTTATGTGCAATATAAAATATTAGACATAACAAAGGCCTTCTGTCTCTGTCAGCTTGCTTAGAGAAAAAGTGAACTGCTGACAGGCTTATTACATGGCATATCTGAGTGTAAAATACACTACATATAATTATATGAGAATATGAGTATACAATAATCACTGATGATCCCTCTGAATCATCTTATCAGTGATTAGGGTAGATGTAGATAATATATGGAATATCTATAAAAGACAAACTAATCTAGATAAATGTATTATAGTGAGGTATAATATATCATGCATGATGATATTAGCATATCTTAGCAGCAAAGCACATTCCTAGCACCCATGCTTATATGATTGGTGCTCATAACTATAGGTTAGTGCAAAATAGCAGTATCACAGTACAATAGACCAGGAATACAGTGTGAGGTATATGTGGGACGAAAGGGGGCATAACCCAGGTGTAACAAGTTGAGTCGAGGAGCAGGTTACTGTGATGACGTGCACAGCAGCGCTGATGGTGAGCCACACAACCAGATGGGAAGGGAATTAAAGTTCGATCATGTAACAGAGTGAGTAACCTTGGAGCTCTTCTTCTGTGTATGATGCCTTAGTCCCAGAGGATAGTAGCGCAGTTGAAACACAAAAGAGGTGGAAACGACTAACAGAAGGAAAGTCTCTTCCTGTAAGTGATATCTGGGAGCAAAACAGTTTATACAGGCCACATAAATTCTCCTGGTAGACTTGATAGAGAAGACTAGCCCTAATCTTTGTTAGTTGGGTCAGCGGTGAGCAAACAAGTCAGGGAATAAAATGGGGAGTTCCTCTGCCACCTGTTTGGCACTTTTGAAGGCTTTCCAATTGCCTTGGTGTTGGACGAGCAGCTTGGCCGTGTAGATCATCCTAAATCGGACCCCTGCTGCAATCAATTTAGTTATGTAGGCATAATATTCAGCTCATTTCTGCCGAATCGTTACTGGCAAATCTTGTGAAAAGCGAAGTCGGGCTTCCTCCCAGCATATTTCCTGCAGCTCCTTGGTTTTGGCTAGTATATGCTGCTGATCCACATAGCTGAGAAGGCAAAGGATAAGTGGTCTGGGTGTACCACTGGGTGGGGGTGGGGGTGGCGGTTTTAGTGATCAGTGAGCTCGTTCCACATGAGAGGCTGTGGAATGTGGAGGAGGGCCTGCAATTTTCAGTAAAAGCTTCTATACAAAGGGGGATTACAGAGGAATCTTCTGCTTCTTCAGGTAAGCTGAAGATAAATATTAAGTTATTACGTCTATTACGACCTTCAAGGTCCTCCATTTTTAATTCCAGGTTGCTGACATAAAGATACAATGTCAGGCTCTACTCTTGCCTACCAATGTTCAAGAGAGGAGGTGCGACCTGCGACATTGCTGATTTTCTTATTGGTGTCTTTCAGTTCCACTTGGATTTCTTTCAGGTCGGATGCGAAGTCCTTGAAAACTTCCCTTATAGAGGCCATCTCAGTAAAGAATGTTTCCTCTGCCGGGGGGGGGTAGAGCCTATGGAACCAGTTGTTGATTTGGTAGGAGTCACAGCCTGTGTTTTGGACTGCTTGGTGGTTTTCTCTGGTGACTGAGGTGGCGTCCAAGCCGGGAGGGCCTGGCGCATGTCAGTGTCCATGATCAAGTATAAAAGCTCACCAATTGCTACCAGATCTGCCTGGTATTTACACCCCAGTGCTTGTAGTAGAGGTTGAAAAAAGGAGAATAACAAAATTCACCTCTAATGTGGGTAAATAGCACAAATTTTAGAGGTTAAGGAGGAGAGCTGGGCTGATACATGTTCTCGCAAAGCGAAGGCATCACGTGATCTCAGTCCTTCAGATTTTGGTGCTAGAGTGCCTTACCTTATTGATTAAGGACAGACTGGATGGCTTTGCAAGGGAATGAGCACCTTTACTGGCAGATTTAAGCCAGTAGAAAGCATGTCACTATGGCAAGAAATGGAGGAGTAAGGGTGTCAGGGACTATGGTGCTACGTTTCTGACTAAGTACAAGGTAAGGGGTGAGCTGGATTGGCCTGAGCTTTAAATATACAGGGGTTCCTTCCCTTCTATTCTATTACCATGAAAAGATGCAATTGTCTCTTGTCGAATCTGTGTTGGCTAGAATATAGTGTCATGTAAATGATTATGGACATATGGATGTGAATTGTTTTACAATTGTCTTTTATAATAAAATCATTTTATGCAAAAAGAATTAATTAAAACAACACCAAATAATAAACTAACACTGCTGCTGCATCAGAATGCTTCAGTTGGCAAGCCCACCCTCTCCTTTTAAACACACTCGAGGATGCTGGGCTTGCTTCCCCTGCCCTACGGTGGTTTGACTGTAATCTCAATAACAGACATCAGTCAGTTAAAACTGCAAACTCCATCTCTCTCTCTCTCGCTCCCTTCCTAGCCTAGACAGTGTCCTGCAAGGCTTCATTCTCAGCCCTATCTTGTTTTCTGTATTTATAAATAGCCATCCATATGTATGCGAATGATACCATATTGTTCTTATCCAGCCTAGACCTAACTACTATCTACTCAGTGCTGCAGAAAGACTTTAATTTGGTTCAGTCTTGGTTCCAGTTAAAACAACTCAAACTAAACACTACTAAAACTGTCTATATGACCTTTGGTACCACTCAAAGATTGTCAAAAACAAACAGTGCCCCGCCCATCACCTCTCTTGGCAGCCACCCACTAAAGGCTGCCCCCCCTTACAAATACCTAGGCATCTGGCTTGACCCTCAACTAAACTTTGCAGTCCACATTGACCAAGTAACCACCAAACTCCGCCCTAAGCTTGGAATCCCCTTCTGAAATGGAGGCTCTCTCCCCCTTCCCGTACGTTGAGAGCTCCTGGCAAAGATGATCATGCCAGTCTTAGACTATGCAGACATAACGTACTGCACTGCACCCTCTCTGTCTCTCTTGACTTGACTCCCTCTGTTATGCTTTCTGTTGTTTTGTATCAAATTCTCCATACAGGACTAACCACTGTTCCCTACTCTCCTGCCTGGACCTTCTGCCACTCTCACATAAGCGTCTCATCCAGTCCTTATCCTCCATCTCAAAATTCTGGTTCTGCCTGCTCCTCTCTTGCATCTCTTCCCTCCTCTCTCTTGCCCCTACCTCGACTTATTCCATACACACTAGGGATTCACGCTCCTTCTCTCTCCCCACCCCATTCTCCAACATGGGTAAAGCTACCTTTACCTACCACCTCCCTTCGCTGTGGAACTCTCAAGTATCCCTCCTACAAAACACTACATCTCACTTCTCTGTCACGTCTCTGGTGCACCTCCTACCCCACCCAATTTGCTCCCATAGCAACAGATAGCACTACTGTTTGTATTTTCCAGCTGTATCTTACGCAGCTCTTTCCTATTCCATCCCACTCATTCCTATATCATTCACATATCACTCGTGTTGTTTATCTCCCAGGTTGTCTATTCGCAACCCTGTGTCTTTTCTCCTGCACCCCACCTTGTACATTAAACAGTAGCATAGCCTTTTTTGTTATATTAGCTATCATGAATGTATTAGTATACTTTCTGTGTACTTCTTACATTTTGTTTACTTCTGACTATATCTTTGCATATAACTAGTACAGCATAATACAGTGTACAGTGTAGGACTGTGCAGGGGCTGGATACTGATTTCCAAATACCACGAATATCAGGGCTTCCAAATATTCGGAAGCCCTTCCCAAATAGAGGACTGTTTGGGAGGTATTCGTATTCGGCATTCACCCAGCTGCACAGCCCTTAAAAAACCTCACATCTCCTCCCCAGACCCTTAAAACAGTACTGTCTCCTCCACCAGCCAGCATATCCCAACCTCCTACCCACCCAGCTCCCACAATTTCTTTATTTTTCTCCAGAAAAAAAAGTTTAAAGGAGACCGGCACAATCCCTCTGCCTCCACAGCCGATCCCTATCTTTTGTTCTAAAGTAAAAGTGAAATCCCACTCTCCTACTCCACCAGCATGGCCAAGACTTGCAATTAATTTTTGTTCTGCTGAAAAAATGTAAAGAGGACCGTCACAACCAGCCCTTCTCTGCAGCTGGCCCCAATCTTATGGAGAAAATACAGCATTGTGGAAAAAAAACCAAGAGAAATCTCCCCCCATCAGGAACAACAAGTCATGCCACCAGACTGTCACTGTGCCTACTAGTGCTATGTTCTCCCACCCAGCAAAAATTCTCTTATTAGGAGAGAGATGGCAATTGCCACTGGTCAGTACAACCCTCCATCTTTCACTGCCGACTCCGAGTTGGCTTCTATGAATGAGCACAATGCGCTTGTTGCTATATTAAAGCTGAGCTAGCAGATCATGTTCTTCTGGCTTGGCTTTACTGTTACAACAAAGGCATGATTTCATGCATAGAAAGCTCAGTTGGCAGTGGAGGAGGAAGGGTTGTGCTGGACCAACGGCGGGCATTTGCTATCTCCCAATAAGGAGAATTGGGTGCTGGGGGGGACAGGTACTAGTAGGAGCACTGCCTGTGCATGACTTGTTTTTCCTGATGGAGGTTATTTCTCTTGTTTTTTGTTTCATGATGCTGTCATTTCTCACTTTACTTTAGCCCATATGATGGGGACCAGCCGAGGAGGTGGGCAGGTTGTAATGGTCCTCTTTAAAACATTTTTGCTGCAGAAAAAAAATTTGCAGGTCCTGGCACTGCTAGTGGGAGTGAAGGCAGAATTTCCTTGACTGTAGAACACAAGATGTGGGGCGCCTGCATGAGGCGGGGTGGTGTTTTTTGGTCCCCTTAAAATTTTTGGGAGAAAAATAAATAACTTGCAAGTGCTGGGTGGTTAGGAGGGTGGGATATTCTGGCTGCTAGAGGGTGGGTGGGGAGACTGTATTGTTTTTAAGGGTGCTGGGGTTGGCATTTATATTTTTTTTCTGGGCTGTGCCGAATACGAATATTCGGCTGAATAACAAGTATTTGGCAACTGAATACCGAATATTCATCCAAATATTCGAAAAAAGGTATTCGCACAGCCCTAGTACAATGTATTACTTTGCTCCTGTGTACCACTGTGTTTGTATGCTCTCAATCCCATGTTCCCCAACCCACAGTTCACACCTTGAAATGAGCCTTGGCTCAGTGTGCCTGTACCCAGTCATCAAATGTTTAAATAAAAATAAAAGTCAGTGCTCTTTGCCAGTTCCCATAATAAGCAAAAGTCAGCCCCTCTTACTATCATAAACAGTGACAATGTCCCATCAAGTAAGTCCGTACCTTCAAATACCTAGGTATGACTCTCAACAATGCATTGTCCTTCACCGAATATGTTAGCCTTATGTCAGTGGTGGTCAACGCCAGACTTAGGATCCTCCACAGAAACAGACATAGCATGACTCCTGCAGCACTAAGGTTAGTGGTCACCAGCTCAGTGCTTTCTGTAATTGACTATGAATTAGTCATTTACGGCTCTCCTACTGAGACTACCCTTAAAAGAATTACCATTGCTTTCAACAAAAGCTTGCAGACTGGTCTCAGGAGCTCACAGACACACCGTACATGCGACCTATACACCCTGACAAACTAGTTGCACCTCAGAGGGAGGATTTTGTATCAGACCTGTCTGCTGGGAAAAACAATCACCCTAGGGCTTACTCCATGAACCACCTAGCACCTTCTCACACATGCGCCTCTCTTGTGTAACACTAGGAGTGCATCTAGACATGCTTACAAGGTCCCATTTTGCCAGACCTCTCAGACACAAAGGTCTTTTAAGTTCCGACCTCCTAACTTGGTAGACAAATTCCCTTTGGAAATCCTTGATGAACCCAAGCTCGGTCCCTTCAAGCACAATCTCCAACAACACCTTACTGCACATAACAGTTGTGACTGCCCCAGCTAGCCACCACCCCTGTAGGTCTTCTCCATTGCTTCACCTAGGCCCTAGCCCCCCACACCCAGCCACCTCATCCTTCCCTCCCTGTCACTACCTCCTCAGCCTGTCAGACATCTTCCAAAACTATACACTCTCCTTGATCCCTCCCTCCCTCTGGCACCTTAAAGACCCCTGAAAAACCTCCTTCCTTTACCTGATTCCCCCTTCCTTTTGCCTTCTTCCTCCCTTTTCTCCCCCTTCCCCATTTACCTACTGCCCCCCTTCTCATTTACCTATATCCCTGCTTTTCTCTCACCTAACTGGGGCTTGACAAGGTCTTCTCACCTACTGGTCACCCTCCACCTCCCATCTACTCCCTACTTTTACCCCCTCTCTCCATTCCAGGATACAATAACATCTATGTGCTAACAGTTCTACTTTTAACCCCTTCTCTCCACTCTGGTACAAGACAGGGTCAACTGACCAACTGAACTAATGGTACAACAATGTATAACTTGTATTGCCTACCTGTAATCTGTAAATCAAGCTGGTGTAATTACCTGTAACCTACTTGTCTGCTACATGGACACTTTCACTTTGAAACTTTGCTTGTTGTGCAAATAGTTTTGTATTGTTATTCAATCTATTCTGTTTTGTTAATCAAATGTTGATACTGATGTGAAACCTCTGAAAAGAGCCTCTGGCTCAAAGGTATTTGTAGTCTGAGATATAAATAAATAAATGTTCAGCATTGCTGCACATTAATTAGCTAGATGGGATATTTTTGCACTTGTATTGTACTGTTGGGCTTTGGTGACTTGCACCTTTGTTATAAAAAAGCAGATAACCCACATTGTGTGCTTGTTTTGATTACCATTTTGATGTGCTTACATTTAGAGCTTGTTTATTTTCCTCTGTATATTTTAGCCTATATGTATCTATTCCTGCTGGACTATGTTAACCTGCTGACTGCTGCTCTCCTCACTGGGACCCCCATGAAAGCAAGTTGCTGCATCTCATGGGGTCATCCTGCTTGGAATAATTTCAAAAAAGTAAAAAATAAAAATTGATGTTGTTGTTACTCTGACTTTGGTAGCTGTCTGCATTGAATTGTGATTGTGTCCTTTACTCAGGGAGTCACTTGTTTATAACATTCACATATTTGTGACTGTCTAGTGCAGTATGCCTTGGACCAATGGGCTTACACTTCATACTATAAGCGGTCATTCAGCAGGCAGCTGGGTGGTAAGCAGGCGGGTAGCAGCTGCCTGCCGATGACGGGGGGCTCGGTGGGCAGGGGGTCTTATGTGGTTGCGGGGGGTGCCACTAGACTACCGGGGATTTATTTTGTTCAGTTCTACCTGTGATTGTGGCTATGGGGAGGGACGGGGTACCACTAGACTACCAGGGATTTATTTATTTTCTACCGGCAATCACAGCTACAACAGGGAGGGAGGGGGTACCACTAAACCATCAGGCATTTCTTTCTTTTTATTACCGGTGTTCACTGCTATATGGCAGGGGTGTGCCCAAGGACCCTGTCTGTCTGCACTACATGCTGTGCAGTGCACCAGGCGCATTTCGCCGGGAAAGGGTCTGGGGGGGAAGGTATGCCTTCTTGCAGATGACACAAAGATCTGTAACAGAGTTGATACACAAGGGGGGATAGAAAGGATGAGAAGGGACTTGGCAAGGTTGGAGGAATGGTCAGACATGTGGCAACTTAGATTCAATGCAAAGAAGTGCAAAGTAATGCACCTGGGAAACAAAAACCCAGGAGAAGAGTACACAATAGCAGGGGTGGTACTAACAACAACAAAAATGGAAAGGGACCTGGGGGTAGTCATATCAGATGATCTAAAGGTGGGTAAGCAATGTGAGAAGTCAGTAAGGAGAGCCAGGGGGATACTGGGATGCATAGGGAGGGGCATCACAAGTAGAAAAAGGGAAGTGGTTATCCCTCTGTACAGACAGTTGGTGAGACCCCATCTGGAGTACTGTGTGCAGTTTTGGAGACCTCATCTACGCAAGGGCATGGACAGGATGGAAGCAGTCCAGAGGAGGGCAACTGAAATGGTGCAGGGTCTGCATCAGAAACCATATGAAGAGAGACTGAGAGAGCTTAATATGTATACCCTTGATGAAAGGAGGGATGGGGGGACATGATAGAAACATTTAAGTACCTCAAGGGAATCAACAGAGTCCAGGAGGGTAGCATCTTTTGAGAAAAGAGATGTGTAAGAACAAGGGGCACAATTTAAAGATAGAGGGGGGATGGTTCAGGGGTAATGTGAGGAAATTGTTTTCATGGAGAGAGTGGTGGACGATGGAACCACCTTCCTGGAGAGGCTGTGGGGTCTAAAACAGTGGAGGAATTCAAACATGCATGGGACAGACATAAGGCAATTATAGTGGGGGGGTGGCAGGAAGTAGGCTGTTGGTTAACTAAAATCTGCAGCTTATCCAGTATTAGGGAAATGGGCAGACTGGGTGGGCCAAGTGGTCCTTATCTGCCGTCAAAGTCTATGTCTAGGTCTATAACCCTTCTCAGCTCATGCAAACGGGGCTATAATGACATGCAAAGGCCCCATATGTGCCTTGCATACATTATGGCCCCATTTGCATGTCCCAGTCTGAATATCTCGGAAATGCACCCGGCGCACCTCCAGTTGCACTGGAGCAGTCCCAGTTCTACTAGTCAGTGGGATGCACTGATGCATTGTAAATGTGCCCTGAGCATTCTGTGCTATATGCAGAGGTGATGCACCATGGTACATCTCCTTTGAGTATCATTGTCTGGCTGTGGCGCACCTCGGTTGTGCTGTGCCTGTACTTGCACCATTGCCAGGTGTGGTCTGATTATCTAGCCCATAATATCATGAGTTGTGCAAATCTACCATTGTCGTGCACTTTAAAATCCATGTGGCCTCTTGATTCCTCCCTTCTCCACTCTTCTCAGCTACAGCTACGCACTTCGTTCCCTGTCTCTGCCTGGGAATTGTCTCTTTGCTGACTTACCAACAACACGGTCATGTTTTTTACATTATTAATCCTAAATTGTGCCTTTTTTTCCTGTTTTGTTCCTATTATAATGTGTGATATGTACCTCCTCTATGTACTATGTAATTTGCATCTCTATATAACTGTTTGGAACTCCTATTGTAGAACACTGCATATGTATTTATTTTTACCTGTTCCTTGATTTGTACTCTCCCGGGTTGTGCCTGAAAATAGGCAGTTCTATCTAGTGGGCAGAGTAGGTGAGCCAAGTGGTCCTTATTTGCCATCAAATTCTGTGTTTCTAGATTTATGTTAGACCACTTACCCGGTAACCAAAAGCATATAAATAAAATAATTTTAAGACAAAAAGTTTAAAAAAAAAAACACCAACATCTGAACTACAGTACAACCTTAAGATGACCATTGACAAGAGTTACAGCAGACCAAGTAGTTATCTTTAAACCAATTCTTTTTATACTTTGCAATGAGGTAATGACTTGACAGTGGAACATAAGTACACAGGCAGAGACTTCCAGTGCTTTGAACTATTATATGTACATTACACTTGCATTGTATTGTGACTGGTTCTGGTGTTGATCTTTATTACAAAAATGCAATTTTTATTGTTTACTCTGGGGGGGGTAGCTTCTGTTGTATCATATTCTGTATTACTTTGGCAGCAGTCTGCATAAAACATGTGATCTTTGCGTTTTACTCAGGGGAGGAGGCAGTTGCAGTTTATTATGTTCTGTCTGACTTTAGCGCCTGCCTGCATTTAAAAATGAGGCTTTGCTTGTTTTACTGTGGGGATAGGTAGCTGCAGATTGATAACTTACTTGCTCTTACTCTGACTGCGGTTATTAAAAATGTAATTACAATGTTATCTTTGCTGGACAGTTTCTGTGTGGCTCTTTGTGATTTGTTTAATTATCTTTTGCCCCATTTCACTACTGTTTTTTTATTAGCATAACCCTCCAGCCATGATTTGTTACCTGTTAGCGTACTCTCTTGTGATCAGGTTTTGATCAGTGAGAAGCCAGGATTGGTCAGACCCTTTCTATGAATATTATCAATTAAAGCAATAAATTCAAATGCCACAGAAAGAATAATTTAATTCAAATGAGTTAAAAATGGAAATGTTTGAAAGACACATTTCTGAGGTTAAATTGCAGGAAAGTTGGTGGGGCACTCACAGAAACAGTTAAGGAAAAGGAACTAACACATCTGTTTGCTTATTGGAAGAAAATACTAATTAAATATGTGTTGTTTTTAGTCTGCAGGAAGTTTGAGTGGAGTGAAACATGGAGCCAGCAATCATCACTAGAGAATTTCCAGCTGAGTCACACAACAGAGAAATGCCATAAGTATCCTCAGTGCAGTAAGACATTCCATGACCTACATCTTGTCACTGCACAACACCAAATTCATGAAGAGGGGCAATTGCAATATACCAAATATCAAAGCAAGCTAAATGCAGTTAAATGTACTGACAAGAATTTCACTGCACAGCATAATACTACAAGACACCAAATGCACAAGAAACAAAATAAATGTACTCATTGTGACAAGAGTTTTACAGCACAGAATATCTTAATGAGTCATCAGCAAATTCACATGGTGGAGAGACCATATAAATGTTCTGAATGCAACAAGAGTTTTGGCCAGAAGGCTTCCCTGAAAAAACATTACCAAATTCACACTGGCAAGAGACCATACAAATGTGATGAATGTGACAAGAGTTTTGGCTGGAAAAGTAGCCTAATAAAACATCAGCGAATTCAGTCTGGAGAGAAACCATACAAATGTGATGCATGTGACAAGAGTTTTGATCATAAGTGTGTCCTGAGAAAACATCAGCAAATTCATACTGGGGAGAGACCATATAAATGTGCTGAATGTGACAAGAGTTTTGGCCGGAAGGATCACCTAATAATACATCAGCGAATTCATTCTGGAGAGAGATCATACAAATGTGATGAATGTGACAAGAGTTTTGGCCAGAAGGGTCACCTGATAATACATCAGCGAATTCATCCTAGAGAGGGATCATACAAATGTGATGAATGTGACAAGAGTTTTGGCCAGAAGGGTCACCTAATAACACATCAGCTAATTCATCGTGGAGAGAGATCATACAAATGTGATGAATGTGACAAGAGTTTTGGCCGGAAGAGTAACCTAATAATGCATCAGCTAATTCATTCTGGAGAGAAACCATACAAATGCGATGAATGTGACAAGAGTTTTGGTAATAAGAGTGACCTGAGAAAACAACAAATGCACACTGGGGAGAGACCATATAAATGTGCAGAATGTGACAAGAGCTTTGGTAGTAAGCATAACGTGAGAAAACATCAGCGAATTCACACTGGAGAGAGACCATATAAATGTGCTGAATGTGATAAGAGTTTTGGCCAGAAGAGTCACTTAATAACACATCAGCGAATTCATTCTGGAGAGAGACCATACAAATGTGATGAATGTGACAAGAGTTTTGGCCAGAAGAGTAGCCTAATAAAACATCAGCGAATTCACTCTGGAGAGAGAGTATACAAATGTGAGGAATGTGACAAGAGTTTTGGCCAGAAGAGTAACCTAATAATACATCAGCTAACTCATTCTGGAGAGAAACCGTATAAATGTGATGAATGTGATGAGAGTTTTGGCTGGAAGAGTGACCTAATAATACATCAGCGAATTCATTCTAGAAAGAGATCATACAAATGTGATGAATGTGACAAGAGTTTTGGTAATAAGAGTGACCTGAGAAGACATAAATGTATTCACTCTGGAGAGAGACCATATAAATGTGCAGAATGTGACAAGAGCTTTGGCTGTAAGAGTAGCCTGAGAAAACATCACCGAATTCACACTGGAGAGAGACCATATAAATGTGCTGAATGTGATAAAAGTTTTGGCCGGAAGAGTCACTTAATAACACATCAGCAAATTCATTCTGGAGAGAGACCATATAAATGTGGTGAATGTGACAAGAGTTTTGGCCTGAAGGGTCACCTGACAGTACATCAGCGAATTCACTCTGGAGAGAGATATAAATATAAATAGAAATATAAGTATCCAACGAGGGATATTTCAAGGTGACTCTTTGTCACCACTTCTGTTTTGCCTTGCCCTCAATCCCTTGAGTAGCCTAATCAACAACCTAGGCTATGGATACAGCTTGAACCCCAGAAACAAAAACAATCAACAGCTAACATCTCACCTTCTATTTGTAGATGACCTAAAACTTTACAGTTCATCTGACAAACATTTGAAAGAACAACTACAAATTGTTAAGACCTTTTCTGATGACATACGGATGACGTTTGGCCTAGACAAATGTGCCAAAGCAACATTTGTAGCAGGAAGGTTAACTCGTAAAGAAACATGAATCTGGCGGAGGTTTGTGACATAAAAGAACTTGAGCAAGAGGGAGTGTATAAATACCTGGGAATAGATGAAGAGCAACAGCACAACATGAACAAATGAGAGTGAAAATAAGCAAGGAATATTTTAGAAGGTTAAAGCTAATTTTGAAAACTGCTTTGACAACACTAAATAAAGTGCAAGCTATAAATCAACTCGCCTCCCAGTTATATCATACAGCTTTGTGTGATAGACTGGCCACAGAAAGTGTTGAACCAGCTAGATATAAAACAAGAAAATGTTTCATGCTCACCAATTAATATACAAAAATCAGTGTATGCCAAGATTATATATCCCAAGGGCAGAGGGAGGCATGGGCCTCATTGAGATTGATTACACATATAGATCCACAATAGTGGGGCTATATGCATACTTACTGACATCCTTGGACCCAAATATAGTCAAGGTCTTGCATCATGAAGAAAATAAGCCTAAAATGACTTCACTCATCGAATTAGGAGAAGCCTTCAGAAGGGTAGCAGAGATTGATGTCAATCCAAAGGTAGATAAGGAATTGTCAGCAACAGAAAATGCAAAGAATCAGACAAAGGAGTATAAAGATAAAGACCAACAGAAAAGAAAAAACAATTGGAAAGTCCATAATTATAGTGGAAAATACAGGGAGCTACTGGAGCAACCACAGGTCGATCAAGCCCTGACCCATGATTGGTTAAAAAGAGAGGTGAATTTAGGCCACGAGATGAGAGACTAATAATGGCAGCCCAAGATAGTGGGCTACGACAAGATGGTTCACAAAATCCATAGAAAAACAGGAGAAACAGACAAGTGCAGGTTCTGTAGTACAGAATTAGAAACAGTTGCATCTTGTGGCTGGATGTGAAGTACTTATGGCAGAAGGCCTGTATACTGAAAGACACAACAATGTAGCCAGATTGATCCACTGGAAACTGTGCAAACACTATAACATACAGGTAGCAGAGAGACACTGGAAACATGAACCACAAAGAATCATAGAGAATGAAGAAGTAATGATCACATGGGATCACCCCATACCGACAGCCAAAAAGTGGAAGCAAAAAGCCTGATATTGTAATACAAGAAAAAGAGGACAAAGGTAGCATTACTGATTGAAATAGCCACCCCTGGTGACTACAGTGTGCTGCGTACAGAGAGACACACAAAATCATGAAATACCAAGATATGCAGTCAGAAACCAAACTGATGTGGAATAAGGACACACAGATTGTTCCAGTAGTGCTTGGAGCAATGGGACTAATCAAAAGAATTTTCAGGCACATTTAAATATGCTACCAATATTTGTGACACCTTATGAACTTCAAAAGGAAGCTATTTTGGGGACGTTGAGTGTGCTGAGAAGAGCGCTCTCAGCAAACATCAAAGATTAATACAGTACTAATTTCTTGAGTTTTGAATATGCCCTGGCTAAAGAATGGGGTCCATTCTTGCCACGGTATTAGAAATCCCTAAACATTTGGAGACACTAACCCCGAGAGAGACCATACAAATGCGATGAATGTGACAAGAGTTTTGGCCGGAAGGATTACCTGATAAAACATCACCGAATTCACACTGTAGAGATGAAGTGAAAGTGATGAATCATTGGTGGAGCAATCTGTGACACTAGTGACAAGCCACAGTTATTTTGTGCTCAAGTCTTGGTGAGTACCTTCACGTGGTGGGCCCTGTTTTAACAGAATCTCACCAAGGCGAGACTACTGTATAGACAAGAACTATATAGTATGGAAAGAGAGGAGAAAGAAACTAGAAGCTGGGCGCACAGATCCCAGCATGAAAAAGTGCCCAACCCTAGCCTAGGCACTAGGGCAAGGGTTGGATGAGGTGATAGTGCCTCATCCTCGAGTAGTAGTACTACTACACCTGCCACAGTGTTAGACCATGGAGAACAGGGTCCCACAGTGGCAGCAGAAGCCAGCAAGCCACAAAGATTTTAAAGACTGACAGGCCAGCCCAGAAGACTGGAAGCAGTTAAGTGGACTTACAAGGACAAACTAGAAATTATGTACTATTATTTCTATGCAACACACCCTGAATTTCCAGTGAGAGGATATATCATTAGACTTCGGAGCAAATTGCAGCAAAGAGGAATAGTTGCCACAGACAAACTGAACAGTGTTACAGATGCCAACTTTAGAACCCTAATAGGACAAATAAAAACCAAAAAGTATGTCGATGATATTAACTTGGGCAGACTACAGAAGGAAGCAGGTGAAGAAGTAGCAAAAGAGAAGGAAGAGGTACTACAGGTTTTCAAAGCTGGAAGAGCAGATACATGGGACACAGCAAAGAAAAGGGATCTGATATGATGTAGCATTTATGCCGAAAAGAAAGCAGCTGTTACCAGCACAGCAACAAAAACGGCAGATATATTCAAACAGACATATAGACAGAGACATACAGATATGGCAAACAGCACAAAGAAAAGAATAACCACACAAAAGTGGAATGTAATGAAAAGTGCACAGTTTAGTGATCTAGAAAGGCAACACATCAAAATAGAAGTCCTTGAACAGTTAAAGAAACAAGGATTTGAGGTAGAGACTCAGCCTCCACCATTATCATCTGGTAAGCCGTTACTGCAGACAACTGCTCAGCCAGTACTGGTACATGAAACAAAACATGACACACTTACTAAAGACACTCAGCAAAGTGCACATCAAGAGCCATATCCGAACAAAACAGCTGAAATTCCAGTTCAACCCATACAGAGAGCGGAAGAGCAGGAAATCCTAATTACAGGAACAACCCTAAACCAAGAGGAAGAAAACATAAGAGGAGACTTGCTGGACTTAATCGACATGGACAAATATATCAAAATACATCAAAGGGAAAGACTGCAAAAATTACGCATGACATACACACTTAGGGAACACATAAAACAGATAAACAAAGTTATTGGAACCATCCAGAGGGATCCATATGATGTCACTGAAATAAACAGAATACATTATTGTGCAGCGAGACTAATAACAAATAGAGCAGTGCCACAAAATCAAGGCATGAAGAACAAAAAGAGAGGGAAATTCAACATACCACCATGGCAAAAGCGGATAGAAGGGACAATTATGGAGCTAAGATCAGAAGTATCACTGCTGGAGGAGTTTAGAAAGGGTAACAGATCAATGAAAGTCATCAGGAAAGTGGATGAAATCGAAGAAAAATGCTGTATTAAAACAGATCAGGACCTAAATTTTACCATCTCGAATAATAAGCTTAAGATCTCTGCTCAAGCCGAGAAGCTCAGGAGATACGTAGAAAGGAACAATGAAAAAATGCAAAATAGATGGTTTAGAGAAGACCTGAAGAAATTCTATAGGGAGATGGGAAAGAAAACAGTCAACGTAAAAACACCACCGGTAAAGAAAGAAATTGAGAAATCCTGGAGAAGCATTTATGAAGACCCAGTTGAACATAATAGGGAAGCAAAGTGGATACAGGAAATAAAAGACAGCACAAGAAATGGTACTACCAGGGATATGGAGTGGCCTGATGTAACAGCTAAGGAGATAGAAGCAAAGATAAGGAAGGCCTCCAACTGGAAAACCCCATGTCCAGATGCAGTACCCAACTTCTGGCTAGAAGTGCTAACATCTTTACACCAAGATTTAGCTACCTCAAAAAACTATTTATACACACATCCTGAGTTGACACCCATCTGGTTAACAACAGGGAATACCACACTTCTTATTAAATCTGAGCCTGCCAGTCTCCCCAAGAACTATCGCCCAATAACCTGTTTGCCAACAACATATAAACTATATACTGGAATTGATGCAAACAGAGTCTACAGTCATTTAGATTGCAATAAACTCATGGCAATAGAACAAAAAGGCATAAAAGAAAATCATATGGTACAAAGGATTATCTCCTGTTGAAAAAAGCTGAAACCTTAGTGTAGCATGGATCGACTACAAAAAAGCATTTGACAGCATCCCACACTCCTGGATTACTGAGTGTTTACAGATCTACAAGATACATCCCACATTGATAAACTTCATCACAACAACGAGAAAGTGGCAAACTGCCCTGCAATTAAATCATGAGAGAGGTCAAATCACCATCCCAAATATAAGCATCCAACGAGGAATATTTCAAGGTGACTCTCTGTCACCACTTCTGTTTTGCCTTGCCCTCAATCCCTTGAGTAGCCTAATCAACAACTCGGGCTATAGATACAGCTTGAACCCCAGAAACAAAAACAATCAGCAAACATCTCACCTTCTATTTGTAGGTGACATAAAACTTTATAGTTCATGTGACAAACATTTGAAAGAACAACTACAAATTGTTAAGACCTTTTCTGATGACATATGGATGACGTTTGGTCTAGACAAATGTGCCAAAGCCACATTTGTAGCAGAAAAGTTAACTCATTCTTGCCACGGTATTAGAAATCCCTAAACATTTGGAGACATTAACCCCGGGAGAAAGCATATGAATGTGCTGAATGTCACAAGAGTTTTACACAAAAGACTAGCCTTATATACCATCAGTTAGTTTACGAGGGGGAGAAACCCTATGAATGTGTTGAATGTAACAAGGGTTTTAAAAACCAGAGATGTCTCATGCAACATCAGTGGGTTCACACAGGAGAGGAATAAGATAAATGACAGATGAGAGTAAAAATAAGCAAGGAATATTTCAGAAGGTTGAAGCTAATTCTGAAAACTACTTTGACAACACGAAATAAAGTGCCAGCTATAAACCAACTCGCCCTTCCAGTGATATCATACAGCTTTGGTACGATAGACTGGCCACAGAAAGTGTTCAACCAGCTAGATATAAAAACAAGAAAAATGTTTCATGCTCACCAGTTAATATACAAAAACCAGTGCATGCCAAGATTATACATCTCAAGGTCGGAGGGAGGCATGGGCCTCATTGAGACTGATTACACATATAGAGCCACAATAGTGGGGCTACATACATACTTACTGACATCCTTGGACCCAAATATAGTCAAGGTCTTGCATCATGAAGAAGATAAGCCTAAAATGACTTCACTCATCAAATTAGGAGAAGCCCTCAGAAGGGTAGCAGAGATTGATGTCAATCCACAAGTAGATAAGGAACAGTCAGCAAAGAATCAGAAAAAGGAGTATAAGGACAAAGACCAACAGAAAAGAAAACACAATTTGGAAAGCCCATAATTATAGTAGAAAATACAGGGAGCTACTGGAACAACCACAGGTCAATCAAGCCCTGACCCATGAGTGGCTAAAAAGAGGTGAATTTAGGTCACGAGATGAGAGACTGATAAAGGCAGCCCAAGATAGTGAGCTACATGCAAGATGGTTCACAAAATCCATAGAAAAAACAGGAGAAACAGACAAGTGCAGGTTCTGCAGTACAGAATTAGAAACAGTTGCACATCTTTTGGCTGGATGTGAAGTACTCATGGCAGAAGGCCTGTATACTGAAAGACACAACAATGTAGCAAAATTGATCCACTGGAAACTGAGCAAACACTATAACATACAGGTAGCAGAGAAACAATGGAAGCATGAACCACAAAGAATCACGGAGAATGAAGAAGTAATGATCACATGGAATCACCCAATACCAACTGCCAAGGAAGTGGAAGCGAGAAAACCGATATTGTAATACAAGAAAAGAGAACAAAGGTAGCATTGCTGATTGAAATAGCCACCCCTAGTGACTACAGCGTCCTGTGTACAGAGAGAGACAAAATCATGAAATACCAAGATATGCAGTCAGAAACCAAACTGATGTGGAATAAGGACACACAAATTGTTACAGTAGTGCTTGGAGCAATGGGACTAATCAAAAAGAACTTTCAGGCACATTTAAATATGCTACCAATACTTGTGACACCTTATGAACTTCAAAAGGAAGCCATTTTGGGGACGTTGTGTGTGCTGAGAAGAGCGCTCTCAGCAAACATCAAAGATTAATACAGTACTAATTTCTTGAGTTTTGAACATGCCCTGGCTAAAGAATGGGGTCCATTCTTGCCACGGTATTAGAAATCCCTAAACATTTGGAGACACTAACCCCGGGGAAACCCTATAAATGTGCTGAATGTCCCAAGAGTTTTACACAAAAGAGTAACCTCGTGAAACATAAGCAGGTTCACACAGTGGGAGGAACCCTATAAGTGTGCTGAATGTCACAAGAGTTTTAAACAAAAGAATAACCACGTACAACATCAACTAGTTCACATGGGGGGATGACAAAGGTAGTATTGCTGATCAAAATAAATAAATAAAGTAAATAAATAGAAATAGCAACCCCTATCGATTAGTTTCCTGCATATAGAGAGACACAAAATCATGAAATACCAAGATATGCGAACGGAAACTAAACTAATGTGAACTAAAGACACACAAATCATTCCAATAGTGCTCGAGGCATTGGGGCTAATCAAAAATAATTTTCTGGCACATCTAAATATGCTACCAGTTTGCGTGACACCGTATGAACTGCAAAGGAAGCCATCCTGGAGACAATGGTGCATGCAGAGAAAAGTGCTCCAGGAAATATCAAAGACTAGTACAGTACAGATTTCCTGATATTTTACATATGCCCTGGGTTCAGAATGGGGTCCATTCTCATCATGGTAATATAAATACCTGAACAGTTGGAGACGCTAACCCTGAGAGAACCCTAACTTAAGAATGGGGTTGATTCTCATCATGGCGCTATAAATCCCTGAACATTTGGAGACACTAACCTTGGGAGAAACCATGTAAATATGTTGAATATAACAAAGGTTTGTGCATAAGGGTAATCTAACAGTACATTAACGGGTTCACACGAGGCAGAAACTATACAAAATGGGCTGGATATTCAAACTGCGCTATTCTGTGGCGCAAGCCCTTGCGCTGCACAAAATAGTTGCACTGGGGTGTGGTGGGGGCAATATTCAACGGAGTTGCGCTATTGAGCAACTCCTATGAATATCACCCCCCGGCCACAGCCACTGTGCATGGCGCAGTGGAACTTGTGCCACCGCAAGTGGTCAGAGTGGAGCATTCAAGATGCGGTGGCACAAGTACCATTGCGCCATGCACAAATTCCTGATATTCAAAAGGTGACATGTAAATGGGGCCATAATTCATGCAAGGCACAGGGGGGGCCATTTGCATCTATTTGTGGCCCCATTTGCATGCCATTAGCATGCAGGTGCGCCGATCCCCGAGGACTTGAGCCTGGCGCCCTGCCAGGCAGCAGCCGTCAGCGACCGACGCCCCCTGCAGCCCGATCGCGGGCATAAGTGTAAACCTCCCCCCGACTGGCCCGATCGCGGGCATATGTGTAAATCTCCCCCCACCCCCCGACTGGCCTGATCGCGGGTATATTTGTAAATCTCCCCCACCCCTGACTGGTCCGATCGAGGCATAAGTTTAAAAAACCACACCCCAGTAGCCGATCATGGGCATAAGTGTAAAATCAACCCCCACCCTGCACTAGCCCGATCGTGGGCATCAAGAAGGTCAAACACCCCACCCAGAACATATCCTGGTGATCTGGTAGCCCCACCCACCCACCCAGGAGCCCCACCACTACTCCCCCATCAGCCAGAGGCGGCAGCATCACCACGCCTGCCAACTGACTGCCGGTGAGGCTATGCCCAGTGGTTCAGAGCAAGAGCCTATGGGCATGCAGCCCATACTTACAAAGCAGTCAGATATGAATGAGATCATTCACATATCTGGACCCTTAATATGACTCAACTGCCCATGTGGCTCTTGCTCTGAACCAACGGTGCAGCCCTACCGGGCAGTCAGTCGGCGGCGGCGGGGTGGCAGGCAGGTGGATGCTGCTGGCTGACGGGGGAGCGGGTGGTGGGGCTCCATGGGTGGGGTGGGGTGGGTGGGGCCACTAGATCACCAGGGTAGGTGGTCCTTGGGGGTGTTTGACCTCTTTGATGCCCGCAATCAGGCTTCGAGGTCCACTGGACCACCAGGATATGTTCTAAGGGGGTGTTTGACCTCTTTGCGCCGTGATCAGGCTACTGGGGGTGGGGGTTGTTTTACACTTATGCCCGTGATCGGGCCAGTCGGAGGTGGGGAGGTTTACACTGATGCCCGCGATCGGGCCAGTTGGGGAGGGGTGTTTTACACTTATGCCCTTGATCGGGCCTGTCGGGGAGGGGGATTACTATATGCCTGCGATTCGGCTGCAGGGGGCACAGGGAGTGATGTGAGGGCCACCCACAGGTGGCAGCTGCTGTGTTGCACCCTGCAATGTGGCAGCTCACCTGTGGGTGGCCTCGACTTACTCCTTTTTTTTTTCAAAGTTGTGCAGGCGCAGGTTGGGGGTTGCGCCTGCACAACTCTGCACAGCCCGTTGAATATCGGGCTGTGCAGTTTATGCATGGTTCCTCCCCCTCCAGTTCAGCATGCCTCCATTAGCATTGCGCTGTTGCACAGCTTGACTTGGGGGGCGCAACTGCCTCCTGCTGAATATGGCAGAATGGCGCAATTTCGGACTTGCGCAGGTGCAACCCTTTTGAATATCCAGCCCAATGTGCCCACTGTAACAATAGCATGCTCAGTGTAACAATAGCTTGCCCAAAAGAGTAACCTGATAACATATCAACGGGTTCACATGGGGAAGTAACCATATAAAAGTGCTGAGTGAAACAAGAGGTTTACTCAGAAGACTAACCTGATACAACAGCCAGTACAGATAGAGGAGAAACAGTATAAATGTGCTCAATGTAACAAGAGTATTACACAACAGTAGCACTGTGCAGAATGAGAAAATTCAGAAATCATGGAATATCAATAAAATTTCTTGAAATTCACTGAAATTTCACAGAATTTAAATTGTAAATTAGTCATTAGTCATCTGTTGTGTTAGAGCTCTGCAATTTGGCATTCTTACTTTCTGGGAGAGCTTATAGTGACATTACAAATATCATGAAATGTGGATGAGTTGTCTCAAAATGATAGGTGCTCAAAGTCTGTTGTTATATATTTGTGGGAAATTTCCTGAGAATCTTTTTCTGCATAGCCATTGGTCCAGAGATCTTAAATTTGGCATGACTTATTGATGATAAGTGTTCTAATGATGTGCCAAATTTCATGACATTAGGATGGATTGTCTCAAAATTATAGGCGCTTAAAATGTCATTTTATTTTTTGTGGAAAACTTCATGAAAACATTTATCTGCACATACCTCTGCTGTCTAATGGGCCAAAGATATTAAGGTTGGTATGATTACCTGGTTATATGTATTCTGGCAGTGTGCATGATACCCATGCTTCTTGTTCCCAATCTGATTTTATGTTTTAATGTATGTATTTTGTACTCAGTGTGTAATATGATGTGGACCCTTTGGCAATGAGTCTTTGTCTCAGAAGATTGTAATTCTGATCTCTGACAAATAAAATTTCATAGCATTAGTATGCATCACTTCAAAAGTATGTGTGCTCAATGTCTGTCATTTTATTTTTTGCAGCATGTTTCATTTAACAACGGCACCTTTGGAGCTAGACTTGTGTAAATTAGCTTGAATTACCTTTTTTTCTAATGGTAATAGAACTGTCTAGATATTGAAAGAATTGGATTAGAGATGTTTATGTTACATGGGTTCAAAATGTTACTATGTGTGCAGTTGCAAAATGTTGTGAAAACTCTAAAAAATGTGGATGTTTGTAATTTTTCTGCTCTTGCAGGTAAACACTAAACATTTGACATGCATATATGATGTCAGTGTATCTTGGTATCTAACACAACTGGATAAAGTAAAAACCTAGAAGTTGACAGCAGATGAGGACAGTGCAGCCCATCCAGTCTGCTAGTGTTCCTACCTATTGCAATACCACAGACCCCAAGTTATCTGCAGCATTTACCGCTTTCCTACATTTCTTGTGAGAGCTAGTTTTGTTTATTTTATTTTAATAACCTACAGTTTTAGTCTGGCTGTGTAGGGCTCAAAGCAGTAGGTAGGGCTAAAGTAGTGAGAATGAACAGGAGTATGGTGTTTAATTTTTAGATAGGGTAGGGGCAAGAGGACTAAAGCCAACATTTAAAAAACATATGTTGTGCAGAGTGTTTTGATTTGTAGGTGTACTTCTAGTAAGTCCATCCTTTTACTCACTGAAAGAAGTTTTTTTTTTTTCTAAATTTGCTTGCTGGTTTTATGGCCCTCGGGGGGGGGGGGTCTCCAAATGAGCATTTCTAATGGCTATGCTTGTTCCTACAATGTCTCCTCTACCATGTGACTGTGATGTGTTCTGAGAAATACAAAGTCACACATACCCCCATAATGCAAAGCATCATTGGCTGTATATGCAAAGCACCACAGAATATTATGCTGGTTCAACTTTAAGCAGAAATGCATGGTGCCGAAAGGCCTCTCACACAGTTTGAAAAGGGTGCCAGCAGAAGACACAGACACGTGTTTCATCCTACCAGGACTCATCAGTGTGCCTTGTCTGTATGACACCCCAGTGGAATGAACCAGCTACCCCTAAGATGGTCTATCTGGGTTATGTTGTGGTGATGTGTTCTGGACCATTACTTGAACAAGATCTGTGTTTTAGTAATTGAGCTGTTATGTTAATTAACTCTCCTTGTCCAGGGAGTTCTTAAGCACATGGCAAATGCCTGAGGGATCATTGAGTGGGCTATTATGTAAGGAAACAGCTAGAGTCTTCACTATTTGTAGCATTTGAGGCCTTGTGTGATTTGTATACATTGATAATGGTTGCGTGTAGTTTGATCAAAAACAAAACATTCACTTCTGCTGACTAGACATAGACACATACATGAAAAAACATAAATTTGGATTAGATAATTATTTAGGTGAAGCCAGAATATCAGGCCCACAACAGTAGATGTTGCTGCAGCAGTTATTACTCTCTGAGTCAATGGTCCTGGATACATCAAAGTCACATGGAACAGGAGGCATTGTTGGAACAAGAAAGGCCATTAGAAATACTAATATGGAGATCCCCAGGGGCCACAAAAGCAGCAAGCAAATTTAGAAAACATTCCTTTCAGCAAATACAAGGAAGACCTTACTAGGAGTATACCTACAAATCAAAACACTCTACATAACATATTTTTTTTGCACATTTTGACATTAGTTCTCCTTGTTTAAGTGGAAGCGTTTTGGTGCTCTGCACTGTGACTGATCTAATTTTCGAAGAGGAGCAGACTTTGATTTTCCCTTACCATTCTGTGGACTGAGAAATCCAGGAGCCATTGCAGAGGTGCCGACTGTGGTGGACATTCTCTTGGAGCAGACTTTGAAACAACTTTAAACATCATTAATGTCTAGAAGAGAAAGGGAGAAGAAGGTTGAAGGCTGCGGCTGTCTTTTCAATCCAAAACCAAAACAGGAGCAGGACAAGTTGTGTAGTGGTAAGTGGCGGAGGTAATCAGTGGGGGTGCGAAGATGAAACCTCCACTGCCTCCTGGGAAAACCACATCAGCTTAGCCACCTCATTGCCCAGTGCTGGAGTTGCGTTTAGTTTGAAGTCATGAAGGGATCAGAGAGGAGCTCTCTGAGTAGAGAAGAGCGGTCCTCCTTTTGACTTCGCTCTCCTGTGGACTGCTGTTTGCTGTGATTTCTCCCTGCCCCATCCTTTCCTTTGGAGTTTGGCTCAATATTTTCAGCCCCAGACTGCATCAGCTCTGGAAGTTGCCTTTTGAGGAGCTTTTGGTTAGAGCAAAATTCTTCTGTATAAAAACTGTTAGTGGTTCCGGATAAGAGTTTGCTTAAAAAGATCTATCTGAGTTGTCACTCGGCACCTGGGAGAGATGAGCCAAAGAACACTCCCTCAAACATTGCTAGCAGTCTATTGTGTTATACCAGGGTCATGGTGGCATTAGTGCCATTTCCCCTCGCTTCCTTCTCTGAGACTCTGGAACTGTTTTCCCTGGATCTTTTTGCCAGGATTGGATTGAGTGCTATACTTTGCTCTGGAATTTATCTCTCATTCAAATTGTCATGTGTTTCTTTTCCTTTGGTGGATTGTACTTGCAGTATGCTACAGTGCACCGTACTTCATCAAAGCTCTCCTATATCTATTTGCTTTAACTTTTGTTGGTGCTGGGGGGAGGTACAACTTGGCTGTTGGGTAGGAATTTTGTGGTTTCTGGGAAAGGGTTGTAGGTTTGAGTTGTGTGACTGGTTTATGAAGGTAGTGAGTGTTTGGGTGGGTGTGGGTAAAAACTGTAAATAATTCAGCCCATAGGTTAGCACTTTCTCTGCTTTTAAGGCAAGGTTAGTTGGGCTGTCTTTTTAAGTGTTGGTGATTCCCAGTTAGGCTAGGAAGTGTCAGAGCTATGGTCCTCTGCAACTCAACTACACTGCCTCCCACCTACGTGACCTATACCCCTTTTCTGACCCCCAGTTTCTGCAACTGCATCACGGCTCTGCAGAGAGGTTGGGATTACTAGAGGGCATAGAGGACAGTGGTAGCAGGTAGCAGTGGGTGTTTATTTATTTATTTATTGATAAATATCGGATAACACCTTTGAGTCAAAGACTCCTTTACAAAGGTTCCACGTCGTACACAAGACAGAGACAACTGTGAACAAAGTAACAACTAACATAGTAATTAAAGACAATAGTTACAGAATGGTTGCAAATGAATACAGAAAATACAAAATAGCAGCAGGGAATACATGGTAACAGAGCTGCTAACAAGGTGCAAAATGTTACAGGTACAAACATAACATTTCAGGGCGATGGCACTAGCCATGCCCAGGATTTCTTCATTGGCCAAGGCAGGACATTGGGGCCATTGTCACGGTATAGGCATGCCCAGAGGCGGTGGACCAGTGTTAGGTCCATGGTCAAGGGAGGAGAGGGGAGGTGGGGTGGTAGAAATGGAAGGTCAGGTTTAGGGGCAGTCACATACTGATCCCTGGGTGATAAGGTCCCTTAGTTGGGACTTGAATTGACCAAGTTTCGTTCAGTGAGGAGGGAATTTGGGAGTGAGTTGAGCCAGGATGGGGCCAGATATCAAAACGTTCTTTGGCCTGAGGTGGTCTTGAGGGACCCCACATGGCAGAGAGAAATGGTCAGAGGAAAAATAATGTATTCAACCACTAATCCTTGTCTGAACTGGCGGTCCAATCTTATTAAAGTCAGTATAGAGATACCAGTCTGCCACCAATCTAAGAACCGATATAAAACAAGTTCATTATGACAGGCTACGGAAATCCACTAGTAAACCCACAAATTTGGCTCTGGAGCCTTTATCATTACCAGATACTTAGGAGTGGTTGAAACATAGAGCTATAAAGTGCCTATGCCGAACTCCTTAACCAACCCAGGATCGGGGATCCTATCTAGGCAGGGAGTAAAAATAAGATGTGCAGTGACCAAGCCCCCATATGTAGCCAGACCAGATCTACCCAGGCAAAGAGGGGTGACCCAAAGCCAGCAAATGAGGTCTAGGAACATCCAGACCTTCATCTTGTACCCCAAAGCAGTGCAAAACGTAATCAAAGACAGATTCACAATGGGGTAGAATTGCTTATTACAGTGTGGGAGGAGCCCAGGGATCGACAAATTTCAGAATGACATGCTAGTCCAGGACAACTGGCCTTGACCAAAATGGTAGTCCCACAGTTCCGAGTGGTAGTCCGGTGCATTTCAATGGACATTTTCAACCAAATTAATAAAAATAAATTATGGTGTGGCAGGGCTTATATTGAACTATTATTTAATAAGATGGATGGATGTAGCTGTAGAAGAACCTCATAAATCAGGAAAAACAATCTTCAGCATTTTGTCTGTATGAATTGGTCACTTTTTAAAAGTCTGCTAATGGAACTAATAAACTTATTTTGTATCAAAACACTGTGTGTGTGTCTTTTCACTGATGGGTCACTGCAATCATACTTTCTAATCTATACACTGTTTAAATTAAGCAACGCACACTTTGGGAAGAACAGGAAGGTTAGGAAACAGGTAGTGGAAGGGATTGGGTGGGATGAGTTGACTGGGGGGTGGGAAGAAATACCAACAGTGATTCAATCACTGACAAACACGGACAGATAGTGTAGTGTATGTATTGCTAGCTTGCTTGGTGCTTAGTGCTTACTGTTTAAAAAAAAATATATATATATATATAAATAAACACCACAAATTGTCTTGTCCTGTCACAATCCAGCTGGCCGCAGGACATTGGGTGGGTAGCAGGTCAGTCACCCACCCCTTGGCTTCAAGTTCACTCCTTACACCATCACAATCTCCTAAAAGCCCACCCACCCACAGTTAGAGTTAGGCTCCGCTCAGTATTATTTTCTTTTTTTTTTTTTACTAGTTTTATTTCTTTTCTGTGTGTCTTAATCCACAAGTCAGGTGGCCACAGGACATACTGGGCGGGACACCTCGCCGGGCCCTTGCCTCACTCCTTTTCACACAATCTCCTATCTCCCACTCCCAACAGCCCAGGCCAACACACACAGAGTAGGTAGGCTTCTCCTCTCTTATTTAATTTTTCTTTACTAATTTTTTTTTTTGTCTTTCAAGCCAGTTGGCCTTAAGACGCACGGTGTGCCATGTCCACCATGCTACCCCTTACTCCTTTCCACACAATCTCCCAACAGCCCACACGGTTAGGCTGAAGGCTCCTCTTCCCCTCTCATTTATTTTCCTTACACTCGTCTTTTATTTTGTACATGCTGTCCTTTTTTTGTCTTCACAAGCCAGCCGGCAGGTCAAGGTCACCCCTTTACTCCTTTTCTCACAGCAATCTCCTCTACCAACAGTCCAAGTTAGGCTTCCTTCTCTTATATTACTGTCCTATATTTTGTTTTACAACTTTTTTTCCTTTAAGATGCTTTTTGTTTTGGGGGGGTCTTAATCTTTCACACGCCAGTAGACTGGTCAGTGGTTACCCCTTCACAGTCACTTCTCTCCCCACACAAACAGTCAGACTACAGGCTTCTCTTATTTTATCTTTTATTAAAATATTTTTCTAATCTCCACACACTGGGCTTCTAACGTCTCCTCTTTTCTTTGTTCTTTAAAGTCTTTCAAGCCTCCCCTTTTTTCCCCCCTCTCCCTGTAGTACTGTGTGAACTGAGAAGGAGGGACTGGTAGTTTCCCACACAGTCAACACCTCTCCTGTAGTCTGTTCAGCTGTTGCAGACTACTGGTGCTAGTGTGCTGTGTCCTTCCTGACCTAGTTCTTATATTTTTTTAATTTCTGTATTCAGTCAGTAGTACATTAGTTGCATATACACTGTCACTTCCAGACAGTGGCCCTTTTTTTGGCTCTTTTTATTTCATTTTAATTCATAGGTTGGGCTATTGGGTTTGGTTGCAGTTGGTTTGGTTTAATAGGTTGCCTGCCCTGCACTATCAAATGGCAATTAGGCAAAGTAATACTTTAAACTTTCGTTATGTGATACTGTCCCCCAAAATGCAGTCTCACTTTCTCCTTAGTCTGCACTCTAGACTCTCAAGAAAATTAAGCCCAGACCGCGTCCAACTCCAACCACTTGCGTCGGCAACCCCTCCTCCCCCCCAACTGCCTTTCAGGCTCTCAACGCACTGCAGCAATCCCTAAAAAAAGCCTCCATTTATTTATTTTACTGGCTCCCCCTTTAGTTTGCTCGCACAGTCAGAATGATGCCAGTGAAATTTGTAGTAGTTCATAGACTGCTACAGCAGCGACCACACACTTTAGTTAGTCAGCTTCACTCAAACACACAGACCAACTGATACATCTAGCAGACAGCATACTTTCTCCTCTGTCCCGAGAACCTCCGCCCCTATCACTGCCGCGACCAATTACCAGGACTGACAGGTACTCTCCCATATCAGTTCAGTGACTCACCTGTCAGTCCTGGAGCCTCTGCTGCTGCTGATGGGTGGAGAGAGAGATCGGGGAGGGTCCTTGCTGCATCTGATACTGGCTGCACAGCGTGCACACTGCCACTACCGCTCACTCGGCTCTCTCAGTAAATTGCAGCGTGGGCACCCATGTGATGGCATTCTCGGCCAACTCAGCGACCATGTGACCCAGCTGGCTGGAGAATGAATGATGAGGAGTACTGGCGGCACCTAGTGGTTGGGACATCATGAACAGTCACAGCAGAAAAAGATAAAATAAATACTCCTGGGCACTTCTGAGTTGGTTGTCCGGTGGGTAAGCAGCAAGTGAGATACTGCTTGTCTGACTGCAAATTCTTGTAGCCCAGGACGTCAGGCTATGGGATTTGTCGATCCCTGGAGAAGCCACTGAAGTGCCCGCAAATATGAGCAAGGATTATTTGCCAAAGCAGGTTGAAAACAACTCAGGAGCTGGTATGGGATATGAGTAGTAAAAGTTCAATGACCATGAGTTACTCCAGAGGGAAAAAAGTAAAAACTAGCAATTCCAAACAGGAAACCCAAGAAGCAAAAGTATCCCAATTGCTCTAGTCCCTATTTGGCTCACAATCCTGGGTCGAACCTGACTTTGGTCTACTTACACCTTCAGCAGGCATTAAAGAGATCAAGCAGCAATTTTTTTAACTCCAGCTTCACCTGTTCCGGATCTTCAAATGAATGCCAGTTACCAGAAAGCAAAACTTGCTAGCGGGCAGGGTACAACATCTTGAACTGACTACCAGCTGCCAGAATCCGAGAAATGGCAGGATGGAAGGAGGCACACTTCTGTCTAGTAGCGGCTGGCAAAGCCTGGGTGACATGAAGTTTACTCCCTTCCCAGGTAATTTCTTTAAGTTCTCTGATCCTGGATAGAACATGTTTAAATACTTGAGGAGCCAGAAAATCAGGGGTCAAGGTGGAAATCCTTCCAGCAGCTTTGGACAAAGCAAGCAGTATGCCCTCTCCACAATGTAGACAGAGTTTTTAGAACAGGGACATGCAATTTTCTTTCGGAAGCTATTGAGAAAATAAAATTAGGGAAGTACTTTCCACCTCCTTCAGGAAGTCAAATATCACTAAATTATTTCTTCGGGATCTCCCTTCCAGGTCCTCCAGTTTAGCATTCACTTTATTCAGTTTGTGTCAGATATTAGTAAAGTCAGGTTCAAGGCACTCTTTCTAGCACTCAAGTGAGGACGCACAAGCTTCAGTATCTTCAGCCTTATGATTCAGGTCCCCCAGTTTGGTCCACAGAGATTTTAGCTCATCTGTTATGCTTTTTATAGATTCTTGAAGTGGACAAAAAATCTTCCATCAGAGGGAGTGCAGTAGGTAGTTGTGGAGGAGTTTGGTTACTACTCGCTCCTTGGCTCTTAGAACATTTTGCAGCCTTGTCTGGGGTTTGTGGAGGCAACTGGCACAGAGGTACCAACTTCATTTCAGCATCCATGTCATTCAGATCTGTCAACGAAAGTCCTTCAGGTGAGTAAATAACACTTCCAGGCACTCCAGAAAGTAGGAATAACCCACTGGAAAAACATAAAAGGGTTTAAATGAATCCGAAGAGCGGGAGCTAAGGGAAAGTGCATCTACCCATGACGAGACATCACATGACTCTCCATTTATTTAATATCCTGATTATTGCTACCACTAGTGCCTTATCCAACTCCGCTCCCTGAGTTGGAGGTCTGTATACTACCTCTATACAGATAGTGGCCCAAGCTCCTGTCTCCAGGATGACCCACAGTTCCTCCAGCGCTTCCTTTTCTTCTTGATTCCCCTGTATTCCTATAGCCTTAATTCTTTACATATGCAACAACCCCTCCTCCCCTTCCTATCCCTCCTGAACACACAGCAGCCTTGTATGACTATGTCCAAGTCATAATTATCAGTGCACCATGGCTCAGTTATGTTCACCAAATCCAGACCAGCCTCCACCACAATGACTTCCAGATCCGTAATTTTATGTCCCAGATTCCAATCAATTTTTATTTTACCAGAAATAACACCATGGAGCCGGCTCATGTACAAGATGGTTCTGGAGAACATAAGCTGAGTACAGCATTTAAATACATAGATTAAAATAGGTGCAACAACAATATACATATCTAGCAATCTGGTCTGACTTACATGGCAACAGAATCATATTTTGATTTGATTTTTATTTGTATACGGGTAAGTACACTGGGATACAATCCCTTTTACAGGTACGACCTGTAATCATTCAAAAATACGTACAAAAACATCATAGAACAAAATACAACATAGTACAACAACATATTTAGATAGGAATATAAATTCCACGTCCACATGTTAGTATTAATTTAAAAACTCTAATACAATTCTATCTATTGTGCAAAATCCATATCACAGAGACTGTAGTTGTACAACTAATACATTCAATCAGAAAAATATCAATCTAAAAGACATCTACACTGAGACAAATTCATAAAATATAATTTCAAGGCTGTGGTGAATGACCATAGCTACCCATACCTCTAATGTATACTGGGATATCATTCCATACTTTAGGTGCACAGTAATCAAATGAGCGCTGTCCTCTAGAGGTATACGTAAAAGGAATTTTTAACATAGTAGGATCCCCAGATGATCTAGCGTGTGATTTGAAACTAGAAATTATAAGCTGAATTTTCAATGTTAAAGGTATTCGTTTGTTGTATCTTAAAAAACAAACTTGGACAATACGAGCTTGTGATGGTATTCAACTGATAACCATCCAAGTTTCTTCAGTATGGTACAATGATGTACATTATTAGTTGTTAATAGTGTGAATCTTCCTATTTTGTGCAGCAATACTGATTTCCGCCTTAATATACTACAAGGAGCATTATCCACCATTATTAAGGCATAATTCAAAATAGGCAACAGACATAGATTACCTGTTGCAAAACGTGTCTCATCTGTCAAAAAACTGCACAGCCTATATAATAAACCAATCTTAGAATGTATTTTAAATGTAATAGCATGTATATGTGACTCATATGTCAGTGTTGAATTTAAAACTACTCCCAAATACTTGAAACTATTTACATATTCAAATAAAACCCCATCCAATGACTCTACTTGTAGACTGGAAACCAACAGCTTTTAACTTAACTGGGGTACCAAATACCATGGTTTTAGTTTTTTTCTTATTAAGTAATAATTTATTGTTTATCAGCCAGTTTTGCATTGATTTAGGTTCTCTAGTCAGAGTTACATTAAGCTCTGACAATGTTCTCCCTTGACTAAAGACAACAGCATTGTCTGCATACATAACAACATGTGCATCCTTAATAGATGTAATAACTGAATTAAAAAAATGGAAAATAAAATTGGCGCCCCAGTATGGAGCCTTTTGGGACTCCACACTTGACCAAAGCCTTATCAGATAAACTGCTTCCAGACTTTACCATTTGAAACCTATTAGAAAGATAGCCTGGTACCCATGATAGTACTGGAGTCCCCACCCCTATAAATCCAAGTCTCTCAACTAAGAGGGAACTAAGAGGAATCAAATGCCTTGGTCAAGTCCACGAATGTGGCCCCAGTCAGGCATTCCCCCTCCATCCCCTTGTGGACCGCGCTCGTGAACTTGACCAAGGCACTTTCAACACCCCTCCCCTTCCTAAAACCATGCTGACATTGTGATAATAGACCATGTGTGGGAAAACATTTCAACACATACATTGTTTGAATGCATAACATAAGACATAACCCAGATACGAGTATTTCAGCATAAAGAGACTATATAGCACAACACAGAACAACCTTAACAAGCTATATGCAATATTTTAAAACATAACTGGTTGTTGGAGGGAGAAAAAGGAAGGAAAATGAGTATACTTTACATACTGCGATAGAACTGGTACAGATAATTAAGAGCTATATAGGTGATACATCACAGGGAAGGCATCCACCAATGAGATTTGAGTGCAGCTTATGCGAAACAATTACATTCCTCCTGCAAGTGGCGGTCCAACAGGGATTTAAAAGTCTGCAGGCAGATACTTTTGGTGAGTTTCGGTGACTTCTGGAGGGTATTCCTTATAGCTGGGAGAGCATAGCTGGCTGCTGCTTTGCCGTGACGGGATCTTTTCATAGGTATGTCAGATAGTATGTAGGAGTACTGTCTCAGTAAATAGAAGCCTGATGTACACTTAAAAAGAGTATAGAGATGTAAGAAAGGGGGTTATTTGTAACAGCTCTATAGGCCCATATTGCAGAATTTTTTTAGCCTTCTAGTGTGAAGTGATGACCACCCGAGTTGGGCATAAAGAATACTTTTTAGCACTGTATGATAGTGTGTGTCCATTTTGGTAAGAGCTACTTTGGAACAATCACTTTAGAGAAAGTCAGCGTAATCTATAAGGGGAAGGAACGTAGTTTGGACCAGCCTTATTTTTGCTTCATGGGTAAGTAGATACGTAGAAACACAGACTTTGATGGCAGATAAGGACCGCTTGGCCTACCCACTCTGCTTATTTCCCTGCCTATTTGATAAGCTGGAGATCCTAGTTAACCAACAGCCTACTTCTTCCAACCCCCCACCAGAATTGCCTTATGTCTGTCCAATACATTCTTGAATGGGGAATTTATAATTTTATGACCCCACGACCTCCTCAGGAAGGCCATTCCATGTATCCACCATCCTCTCCATGAAAAAATATTTCTTCACGTTGCCCCTGAACTGTCCCCCTCTCTCATCAAACTGTGCTCCTTGTTTCTACACATCTCTTTTTCTGAAAGATGCTACCCTCTTGGACTTTGTTGATTCCCTTGAGGTACCTGAAAGTTTCTATCCTGTCCCCTCTCTCCCTCCTATTCTCAAGGCTATACAGCTTAAGCTCCTTTAGTCACACTCTCTTTGTATGGCTTCTGGAGCAAACACTGCACCATTTTAGTTGCCCTCCTCTGGACTGCCTCCATCCTGTCTGTGTTCTTGTGGAGATAGGGTCTCCAGATCTGCATGCAGTACTCCAGATGGGGTGTTGGCAACTGTCTGTACAGAGGGATAACAACTTCCTGTTTTCTACCGGTGATGCCTCTCCCTGTGCATCCCAGTATCCCCCCAGCCCTCCCTACTGCCTTCTTACATTGCTTGCCTACCTTTAGGTCATCTGATATGACTACCCCAGATCCTTTTCCATTTTTGTTGTTATTAGTACCCCCCGCCCCCCGTTGTGTACTCTTCCCTTGGGTTTTGTTTCCCAGGTGCATTACTTTGCACTTATTTGCACTGACTCTAAGCTGCCATACCTTTGGCCACTCCAACAACCTTGCCAGGTCCCTTCTCATCCTTTCCACCCCTTATGCATCAACCCTGTTGCAGATCTTTGTGTCATCTGCAAAGAGGCATACATTTCCTTCCAGTCCCTCTGCAATGTTCAAGTTTATTGCAGGAAAACTCCATTGAGCAAGCTCATTCACAAGGAGATCTTAAATCATGTACACGGACAGCAGACTTAGCATAAAAGAGGTGACATATAAACAGCAAAAGTGAAACAATATACACATAAGATTAAAATGCATCAATTCACATAAGTACATCATACCAAAAAGAGGTATAGTAAGGTTCATATATTACCAGGTGCTCAGTTACGACAGTGCATGGTGGGAATTGTTAGCATAAGATAGAGGTAGGTAGAAAATGGGACTGTACCGAGATTAGTTAGATAGGAGTAGTTAAGTAAATAATGTGGGGACTATACCGAGACAGGAGAGAGTAGCTAAGTAAGAGGGAGGGGTTAAAACTAACAGAAGGAAGTAGTAGAATAAGATGGAAGGGTAGCTAATGAGTGGTAAGAGGGGGGTGAGGGCTAATGAGAGTAGGGGGAAAAGGATATAGGTACAGAAAGTAAGGACAGGAGAAAGGTTTGAGAATAACTGCATGGTTTCATGTCCTGTCGAGAGGTGATTCAAGGTGGATGTTCATAAAGAAATAAGTGCAGGGAAGAGGCTTAAAAGCATCTACAACTATCTTTTAATTTGGATGCAGTTAACTCTTTGAAGAAATTAACCGAGACCACACCGGATTGTTTCAGGGTGGATTGGAGTCGGTTCCAGATTGTTGGAAGAGCATATGAAATAGCACCTTTACCAAAGGTGGTGCGAGTCCTAGGCACGTCAAGGAAGATGAAGTCAGATCTCCTGAGAGAATAAGCACAGTGGGAGATACTGATGAGAGATGTGAGGCAGCTCGGCATTTTGTTAAGGAGTAACTTGAGAGTCTAAATACCAGCATGATGCAGACGTCTAGTGGTAAGTGATGTCTAGCCAACAGCTGCGTAAAGGTCACAGTGGTGGGTTTGGTACAGGGATTTGATAATGAACCACAGGGCACGGTGGTAAAGTACGTCCAACTTGTTTAGGTTTGAGATCGCAGAGGAGCTGTAAATTAGGTCCCCATAATCAAGTAAGGGAAGAAATGTGGCCTGCGCGAGCCTAATTCTGGTTTCAGTCAGAAGGAGGGACTTGTTTCTGAAGAAGAATCCTAACCTAGCTTTTAGGCTTCTGGAAAGGTCCTCAAGGTGATCATTGAAAGAGAGCTTGTTATCTGGCCAAATGCCAAGATATTTAAATTTGGGGACAACTTCCAAGGGTTGACCTAGCGAGGTAGTAATAAGGTCCTTCGGTAAACCTGGGGTGGCGGTATATGAGTTGCAAAGAGAAAAGATCATAGCCTTAGTTTTCTTAGCATTAAGAAGAAGCTTAGCATTAATTAGGTTAGTTTCCAGCTGGAAAAAGTCAGCTTGCAGTGCGTCCTTTACTTCAGACAGCGTACAGCCAGAAGTGCACAATACTGTGTCATCCACAAAGAAATGTAGGTTGGATTTGGTAATATGAGAGTCAAGATGATTAATGTACAAGGAGAAGAGGATAGGACATAGGATGGAGCCTTGAGGGACTCCCCTGGCAATCGGCAAGGAAGCTGAGTATAAACCATCGGCTTTGACTTTCTGAGTCCTCCCTTCGAGGTAGCTGGTGAACCACTGCACAGTGAAGGAAGTGGCACCAAGTTTAAAAAGGCTGGTGATTAGTAAGTTGTGGTCAATGGTGTTGAAAGCTTTACTTAGATCTAGGAAGATTGTACCAAGGACCTTTTTGGTATCCATAGCAGAGATCCAGTCATTGGTCACTTTAGCCAATGCTGTGATAGTGCTGTGCTTAGGGCGGAAGCCTGATTGGGCTGGGTTTAAAAGTGAGAAGGTTTTGAAATGAAGTTTTAATTGATTGTAGATCAGTTTTTCCAAAACCTTAGAGAGAATAGGCAAAATTGAGATAGTCCTGTAATTATTTAGGTCGCATGGGTCTCCTGATTTGAATAGGGGAAGGATGTGGGCGGATTTCCAACGGGATGGAACTGTGGCAGAGGAGATAGAGAGATTGAGAATATGTAGAATGGGGGCCGTAATATAGGCATAACCAAGTTTTAGGACAAAAGGTTCAAGACCATCATCCCCAGCGCTTTTCTTGGTATCAAGGTTAAGTAGCGAGTCTTCTATTTCCTTGTAGTTAAGGGAGCGCAACTGGAAAGGACAGTTCGAGGTGTGGTGAGTAAGGCTAGACTTGGCTTGGTTAATCTCTTGGCCTGCATAAGGCGAGGAGTCAAAGGCTAGGCCAGCCGTGACAAAATGAGAATTGAGTTCTTCCAGGATTTGAGAATTACCTTCGACAATCCTGCCATTAGTAAGGATCTTGGCTGGAATGGAGGGGGCGCTTGGCCGTCCTTCAGTAGATTTAAGTGTCCTCCAAATTTTGTGTGAATTCCCTTTGGCCTGTTCTAGTGTGGAAACATAGTAGTTTGCTTTGGTAATTTATAACGTCATTTATAAAGACATTAAAAAGGACCAGTCCCAGTACTGAACCCTGCGGTAGCCCACTAGTAGCCCCCCCTTTCTTCAGAGTGGACTCCATTTACTATTACCCTCTGTGTCCTGTTGTCCAGCCAATTTTTTTATCCAGGCTACCACCCTGAGACTCACTCCCAGGCTGGTTAGCTTGTTTATTAATCTTTTGTGTGGGACTGTGTCAAATACCTGGCTAAAATCTAGGTAGGCCATGTCCACAGCCCCTTCCTGGTCTACTACTTTGGTCACCCAGTCAAAGAAATATGTCTGATTCTTTTGACGTGACCTTCCCACTGTGAGTCCATGCTGTCTTGGGTCCTATGCCCCACTGGCCTCCAGGTACTCAACAATTCTTTCTTTCAGAAGTGATTCTATCATTTTCCCTACCACTGAGGACAACCTAACAGGTCAATAGTTTCCTGCTTCCGCTTTGCTCCCATTTTTGTGAAGGGGAATCACATCTACCCTCCAGTCCTCTGGTACCACACCATACTCCCATGATTTGCTAAAAAGGGTAGTCAATGATGTTACTAGTTCTCCCCTTAGTTCATTTAGAATTCTTGGCTGAATCCTGCCATGCCCTGATACTTAATTCTGAAGAATAGACCTGACCTCAGCTTTAGCTTGTTGGACTGTTACTCAGTATGGGTTGCGACAGATAGTTAACAATCAAGCCAAAAATCCAGATACTTGAATTGATCCACTACCTCGAGCGTTTCACTAAGGAGGATTGTCATCTGATAAATGCAACTAATGGTAGCTGTGGTTGCAGCACCAGCATAAAGGGAAAGGATCATGGCTTTTTATGCATTAAGTTACAGTTTCAATTGAAAGAGGTTTTGCTGAAGCAGGTTAAAGTCCTGTTCCAGATCTATGCAGGTGACCTCAAGAGAGGGCCTGGCGATGTACAGTACTGTGTCGACAACAAAAAGATGAACGTTAGCTGTCCAGATGTTGAAATTGATACTACTGATGTATATTACAAATAAAAAGGGCCCAGAAGGGAGCTCTGAGGTACTCCTCTCAGCAAAGTTTTAATGGGGGAGAGGTCACCTTGTGCTTTCACTTGTTGCTGTCTACCTGTTAGTTAACACAAAAATCATTGCATACCAATAGCATCAAGGCCGATGTCTTTTAACATATGAAGTAATGATGTGTGGTCCACTGTGTCAAATTCCTTGTTCAGATCCAAAAATACTGCACTAACATAGATTTTAGAGTCAAGTACGGTTTGCCAGTCATTAGTCACCCTAGCCAATGCAGATACCATGCTGTGTTTTTTATCTGAACCTCGACAGTATGGGATTAAGAATGTTATGGGTGTCCAAATGTTGTCTTAGTTGCATTTTAACTAACTTTTCAAGAAATTTAGATAAAATGGGTAGCAGTGATGTGGATCGATAATTATGTAGATCGCAGGGATCACCAGACTTAGAGGGGAAATATGTGCTGTTTTCCAAGAAGATGGGAGGACCCCTTGTTTGAGAGACAGGTTGAATAGATGGGTAATGTGTGCTGTTAGGAAATGACTCCCTTTGTTGCATGCACATGGCTTTCCATACCTTGATCACTCACTGCCTGCAACTCTTCTTTCCCTTTTCCTTACTGCCTATGCTGCTCCCTACCTCTTCTCCTGACCCCTCTGTTCTCATGTTATCTTCCCTGCTTCTTGTCTCTTCCACTTCTCTCTGTTTGCAGCCTGGGTTTATACCTTTACTGCCCTCTGCCTTGTGTGCACCCTTTACTTTCTGTACCTTGCCTTAGAGGATCTCTCCCTCCTCAGGCCTTCCTCCCTTTTTCTTCATCATGTGACAGAGAGGCAGTTCATGCCTCCTTGTTAATTTAGCCATCCCATCCAGCTAGTTTAAATGGTCATCCAAGTAACATGTATGCCTCCCACTAAGGACTGAGGTCCTGCCTTGTAAGATGCAGGATTACTGGCAGCACAGTTTCATATGAAGGAGGTCTTGCCAAACCACTCTTGTAGATTTTCTTTGACTGGATTGCCAGGGATGTGGATCAAGTGAGAGCACTGGCTGTTTTCTATCTGGACTTCAGTAGGGCTTTTAATACTGTGTTGCACTGGAGACTAGTTAAGAAACTAAGCATCCTGAAGGTGAGGGAGAAAGTGTCATGCCTGGTATCAAACTGGATGAAGGATTGGAGGCAAAGGCTGGTAGTAAATGGTAGATACTCAGGATGCAGGAGAGTTACTAGCAGGGTGCCACAGGGATTGATGCTGGAACTGGTCCTCTTCAATGTCTTCATAAGTGACATCATGGACGAGCTGAAGGGGAAGATCTCTCTCTCTGTGGATAATCAAAACAAGGCACTGCATCAGCATGTGGTCTGAAAACAAAACAAAATGGTAGTAGTAAATGCACGCTGAAAATAAAGTTTAAATAGACATTTCAACCATGGGTTGTCTTCAAGATATATCTGAAAGAGGAATAAAGTTAGTGTAGAGGTGAAGGAAAATAAGGGATATATATATGTGGGGAAAGAAAAGGGGGAGGCTCTGGGATAAAAAGTGATAAATGACAATTTAAAAAGAGAACTTGGAAAACAAGGTGATGAACACAGACAGAAAGATCATTGACATTATAGTCCCTGGAGGTAAAGTGGGATACAATGAAACATAGAAACAGAATTTGACAGCAGATAAGGACCGTTTGGCCCACCCAGTCTGCCCATTTCCCTACCTAATGGATAAGCTGCAGATCCTAGTTCACCAACAGCCTACTTCTCCTACCCCCAACCCCTAGAATTGCCTTATGACTGTCCCATGCATTCTTGAATTCCACCACTGTTTTTGACTCCACAACCTCCCCAGGAAGGCCAGTCCATGCATCCACAACCCTCTCCATGAAAAACTACTTTGTCACATTACCTTTGACCTGTCCCCGCTCTATCTTCAAACTGTGCCCCCTTGTTCTTGCACACCTCTTTTTCTGAAAGATGCTACCCTCTTGGACATTGTTGATTCCCTTGAGGTACTTGAAAGTTTCTGTCACATCCCCGATCTCCCTTCTTTCCTCAAGGGTATACACATTAAGCTCCTTACATCTCTCTGCATATGTCTTCTGGTGCAGACTCTGCACCATTTAAGTTGTCCTCCTCTGGACTGCCTCCATCCTGTCTGTCTTTGCAGAGATTGGGTCTCCAGAACTGCACGCAGTACTCCTGATGGTGTCTTACCAGCAGTCTGTACAGAGGGATAACAACTTCCTGTTTTCTACTGGTGGTGCCTTTCCCTATGCATCCCGGTATCCCTCCAGCCGTCCTTACTGCCCTCTCACATTGTTAGCCCACCTTTAACTCATCTGATATGACTACTCCCAGGTCCCTTTCCATTTTTGTTGATGTTAGTATCTCACCCCCCATTGTGTACTGTTCCCCTGGGTTTTTGTTTCCCAGGTGCATTACTTTGCACTTCTTAGCACTGAATCTAAGTTGCCATACATTTGACCATTCTTCCAACCTTGCCAAGTGCCTTCTCATCGTTTCCACCCCACCTTAGCTATCAACCTTGTTGTAGATCTTTGTGTCATCTGCAAAGAGACATACTTTTTCTTCCAGTCCCTCTACAGTGTCACTTATAAAGACATTGTAGAGGACCGGTCCTAGTACTGAACCCTGCGGTACCCCACTAGTAACCCCTCTTTCTTCAGAGTGGGCTATGTTTACTATTACCCTCTGTGTCCTGTTCTCCAGCCAATTCTTTACCCAAGCTACCATCTTGGGACCCACTCCAAAGCTGGCTAACTTGTATAATAAACTTTTGTGTGGGATTGTGTCAAATGCCTTGCTAAAGTCTAGGTAGGCCATGTCCACAGCCCCTCCCTGATCTACTACTTCTGTCACCCAGTCAAAGAAATCTATTAGATTCATCTGACATGACCTTCCTCTGTGAATCCATGCTGCCTTGGGTCCTGTTCCCCTCTGACCTCTAGATACTCAACAATTCTTTCTATCAGAAGTGATTCCATCATTTTCCCTATCACTGAGGTTCAGTTAACAGGTCTGTAGTTTTCTTTCTTCTGCCCTGCTCCTACTTTTGTGAAGTGGAATAACATCTGCCCTCCTCCAGTCCTCAGGTACCACCCCATCCTCCCACGATTTGTTAAAGAGGGTAGTCAGTGGTGTCACTAGTTCTACCCTTAGTTCTTTTAGAATTCTGGGATGAATCCCTTCAGGCCCCATTGCTTTGCCCACCTTCAGTTTTAAGAGTTTTTTCAGAACTCTTTCTTCTGTGAATGGGCTGGTAACCCCCACATCCAGAGTGTTTTTGTTGTTTGGTTTAGGTACCTCCCCCTCTTCATTTGTGAATACTGAGCAAAAATATTTGTTTAGTATCTCTGCCTTTCCACAGTCACCCTCTGACCACCCCTTCTCCTTTATTAAGCCTCATTATCCCTCCCTTGGTCTTCCTTCGCTCCTGGATGTACCTTATAAAGGTTTTATCCCCCTTCTTAACTGAGCTGGCAATCTTTTCCTCAGTTTGGGCATTTGCTGTTCTGACTGCCTTCCCTGCTTCCATTTGCTTTAACTGATACAGTTCTTTGACCTGCTCCTTCTGTGATTCCTTGTACTTCCTGAATGCTTTCTTTTTCTCGCTAACCTTCCCTTCCACCTCCTTTGAGAAACATAGTGTTTTTTTACATTGTTTTGTTTTGTTTATTTGCTTCACACAAAGGCTTGTTGCCTCTGTAATGGCAGTTTTGATTATTCCCCATTGTTCTTCCACCCCTCCTTCTTGCCCATTTGCTAGTGCATTCCTTATGCACTCACCCATTTTGGCAGAGTCAGCCCTCCTAAAGTCCAGTACCTTTGCCTTTGTATGGCTCGACTACTGCTGTGTTTATCTTTAACCATACTGTTCAATGGTCGCTAATTCCCAGATGGCTACCCACTTCTAAATCTGTGATCCTCTCTCCATCTCCATTTGACAGTACCAGGTCTAAGATTGCTCCCTCTCTAGTGGGTTCCAGTACTAATTGTCTAAGGCATGCCCACTGTAGGGCATCTACAATGACCCCACTCTTGGAAGTGGCTGCAGCAAATGCACTCCTGTTAACATCTGGCATATTCAGATCCCCCATCAACAATCTCTCCCCTTTTTCTGCCATTCTAAGGATACCTTCTATCATTTCCTTGTCCATTTCCTCCCCCTGAGATGGGGTCTGTATACAACCCCTGTGCAGATTGTGGTGCCATTGCCTGTCTCCAAATTGACCCACAATGCTACCTCTCCTCCCTGTTTACACTTTTGTTCTGTTGCTTTGATTCCTTCCCTTATGTAGAGAGCTACTCCTCCTCCTCCTCCTCCTCTCTTACCCTCCCTGTCCCTCCTGTAGATAGTATATTCTGGTATATTTACATCCCAGTCATGGTTCTGTGTGTACCATGTTTCTGTGACTGCCACTACATCCAGATGTTCCTCTTCCATTAAGGCCACTAGTTCAGGAAGCTTGTTACCCATACTACAGGCACTAGTATCCTGCTATCCTGTTTAGCCGATCACTAGAAACAGGGGAGGTACCCAAAGACTGGAGGATAGCAGATGTAGTCCCCTTATACAAAGGTGGGAACAAAGAGGAAGCTGGGAACTACAGACCAGTCAGCCTCACCCCGGTAGTTGGCAAGATCATGGAAGTACTACTGAAGGAGAGATTGGTGGGACATCTGGTTGTCAATGGACTACAGGACCCAAGGCAGCATGGTTTCACCAGTGGGAGGTCATGTCAGACCAACCTCATTGAATTTTTTGATTGGGTGGCTAGGGAGGTGGATCAGGGGAGGGCAGTGGACATGGCCTATCTGGACTTCAGCAAGGCCTTTGACACTGTGCCACATAGAAGACTATTGCACATACTGGGGAATATGGGTGTGGGAAGGACAGTAGTGTGGTGGGTAGGTAACTGGCTGGGCAGCAGTATACAGAGGGTGATGGTAAATGACTGTCACTCCACAGAGGGAAGAGTGACCAGTGGGGTACCACAGGGATCAGTGCTGGGACCGGTACTATTCAATATCTTCATCAGTGACATTGTGCAGGACCTAGAAGGCAGAATTTCACTGTTCGCTGATGACACAAAGCTCTGTAACAGTGTAGACACACCAGAGGGTGTAGACAGAATGAGAAGGGACCTGCAGAAACTTGAAGAATGGTCAGGGGTTTGGCAGTTGAAATTCAATGCAAGGAAGTGCAAGATAATGCATATGGAGCGCAAAAACCCTGGCACAATATATCAGTTGGGGGGTGAGGATATAGCATGCACCAAGCAGAAAAGGGATCTTAGGGTAATCATCTCTGATGACCTCAAGGCAGGGAAACAGTGTGACAAGGCAGCAGGTAAAGCAAATAGGATGCTGGGATACATAGGCAGGGGCATCACCAGCAGGAAAAGGGAGGTCATAATTCCACTATACAAGACACTAGTGAGGCCACACCTGGAGTACACTGTGCAGTTCTGGAGACCTTACCTACGTAAGGACATAGACAGGGTAGAGAAGGTTCAGAGGAGGGCAACAAAGATGGTGCATGGATTGCATCACAAGTCCTATGAGGACAGGTTGAAGGCACTGAACATGTACTCCCTGGAGGAGAGGAGGGAGAGTGGGGATATGATAGAGACATACAAGTATCTTACAGGGAGGAACAGGGTGCAGGAATGCACTATTTTTAAGCGAAAAAGATGTTTCAGGACTAGAGGGCATGGGATGAAGTTGGAGGGAGGACGATTCAGAGGAAACGTGAGGAAAAATTTCTTCACAGAACAGGTGGTGGACAAGTGGAGCACCCTGCCAGAGGAAGTGGTGGGGGCTGAAACAATCACGGGATTTAAGAGTGCATGGGATAGACATAAAGGAATTCTGGAGGTCAGGGGTAAGGGGCAACAGACTTCTTGGAAAACATAAACTGTACTTACAAACTTAAATGGGCAGACTGGGTGGGCCATAGGCCCTTATCTGCCGACACTGTCTATGTATGTATCTATGGTACACATTACGCTCCATTTTTTGATGGCTTTACCTCTTGTAGCACCACCCCTGTCCTCATGGGCTTTTCTTTCTCCGTTTACCCCTGTCCTGCTCACTACTGACCTTTCTGCGTTGGTCTTTACCTCATTTAGTACCTGGTTTTGTAGGGGAAGGCTGGGAATTCCCTGCTGCTTATCAGTGCCTCCCCCTTGACTAGTTTAAAAGCTTGCCAATGAAGCATTTATACCGATCACCCAGAAGACTCGTTCCCTTCCTGGACAGATGCAGACCATCCTTCCAGTATAGGCTGGTATCCCTCCAGGTGGAGCCCCAGTCCCCAATGAAACCAAGCTCGTGTGCTCTGCACCAGTTTTTCAACCATAAACATAGAATTTGATGGCAGATAAGGACCGTTTGGCCCACCCATTCTGCCCATTTCCCTACCCAATGGATAAGCTGCAGATCCAAGTTAACCAACAGCCTACTTCCTCCTACCCCCACCGCCTAGAATTGCCTTATGACTGTCCCATGCATTCTTGAATTCCACCACTGTTTTTGACTCCACAACCTCCTCAGGAAGGCCGTTCAATGCATCCACAACCCTCTCCATGAAAAATACTCTCACATTACCTCTGGAGCCGCCTCTATCTTCAAATTGTGCCCCTTATTCTTGCACACCTCTTTTTCTGAAAGATGCTACCCTTTGGACTTTGTTGATTCCCTTGAGGTATTTGAAAGTTTCTATCATGTCTCCCCATAGAAACATAGACTTTGACGGCAGATAAGGACCGCTTGGCACATCTAGTCTGCCCATTTCCCTACCTACAGGATAGGCCGCAGATCCTAGTTAACCAACAGCCTATTTCTTCCTACCCCCCCCACAAGAATTGCCTTTTGTCTGTCCCATGCATTCTGGAATTCTGCCACAGTTTTAGACCCCACAACCTCCTCAGGAAGGCTGTTCCGTGCATCCACTACCCTCTCTGTGAAATGATACTTCCTCATATTGCCCCTGAACCGCCCCCCTTCTATCTTTAAATTGTGTCCCCTTGTTCTTGCACGCTCTCTTTTCTGAAAGATGCTACCCTCTTGGACTTTGTTGATTCCACTGAGATACTTAAAAGTTTCTATCATGTCCCCCCTCTCCCTTCTTTCCTCAAGGGTATACATATTAAGCTCCTTTAGTCTCTCCTCATACGGCTTCTCTTGCAGACCCTGCACCATTTTACTTGCCCTCCTTTGGACTGCCTCTATCCTGTCTATGTCCTTGCGGAGATGGGGTTTCCAGAAGTGGATGCAGTACTCCAGATGGGGTCTCACCAACTGTCTGTACAGAGGGATAACAACTTCCTGTTTTCTACTGCTGATGCCTCTCCCTATACATCCCAGTATACCCCAGCCCTCCCTACTGCCTTCTCACATTGCTTGCTAACCTTAAGGTCATCTGATATGATTACCCCCAGGTCCCTTTCCATTTTTGTTGCTACTACCTCCCCACCCATTGTGTATTCTTCCCCTGGGTTCTTGTTTCCCAGGTGCATTATTTTGCACTTCTTCGCATTGAATCTTAGCTGCCATACTTCTGACTATTCCTCCAACCTTGCCAAATCCCTTTTCATCCTTTCCACACCTCCTTGTGTATCAACCCTGTTGCAGATCTTTGTGTCATCTGCAAAAAGGCATACTTTTCCTTCCAGTCCCTCTGCATTGTCACTGATGAAGACATTAAAAAGGACTGGACCCAATACTGAACCCTGCGGTACCCCACTAGTAACCCCTCTTTCTTCAGAGTGGACTCCATTTACAATTACCTTCTGTGTCCTGTTGTGCAGCCAATGTTTTACCCAGGCTACCACCCTGGACCCACTCCCAGGCTGGTTAATTTGACTATTAATCTTTTGTGTGGGACTGTGTCAAATGCCTTGCTAAAGTCTAGGTAGGCCATGTCCACAGCCCCTCCCTGGTCTACTACTTGGTCACCCAGTCAAAGAAATCTATTAGATCGTCTGACATGACCTTCCCTGGCTAGAACCCATGCTGCCTTGGGTCCTGTGCACCACTGGCCTCTAGGTACTCAACTTTCTTTCCTTCAGAAGTGACTCCATCACTTTCCCTACCACAGAGGTCAGACTGACAGGTCTGGTAGTTTCTGCCTCTTTCTTGGTCCTACTTTGTGAAGGGAATCACATCCGCTCTTCCTCTAGTCCTCAGGTACCACACCATCCTCCCATGATTTATTAAAAAGAGTAGCCAGTGGTTTCACTAGTTCCTCCCTTAATTCTTTTAGAATTCTGGGTGAATTCCATCAGGACCCATTGCTTTGTCCACCTTCAGTTTTAGGGTTCTTGCAGAACCCTTTCTTCTGTGAAAGGACTGGATCGACCCCCCTATCAAGAATGCTTCTGTTAATTGGATTAGGCACTTCCCCCTCCTCTTTTGTGAATACTGAGCAGAAATATTTGTTCAGTATCCCTGCTTTTTCACTGTCCCCCTCTGCCCACCCACCATTCATTCTATTCAGCCTCACTGTCCCTCCCTTTGTCTTCCTACGCTCGCTGAGGTACCTATAAAAGGTTTTATCCCCCTTCTTAACTGAGTTGGCTATCTTTTCCTCAGTTTGGGCTTTTGCTATTCTGACTTCCTTCCTGCTTCCTTCTGCCTTAACTGGGTACAGCTCTCTGTCCTGCTCCTTCTGTGTTTCTTTATACTTCGGATGCTATCTTTTTTTCTTCCTGACTTTCTCAAGCCACCTCTTTTGAGAACCATAGTGGCTTTTTCTTTCATTTTGATTTGTTTTATTTGCTTCTCACAGGCTTGTTGCCTCTGTGATGGCAGTTTGATGATTCCCCATTGTTGATCCACACCTCCTTCTAGCCTGTTTGCTAGTGCTTTCTGAGGCACTCTCCCATCTTGCCAAAGTCAGCCCTCCTAAAGTCCAGTACTCTCACTTTTGTATGGCTTGACTCTGTAGCTGAGTTTAACGTGAACCACACTGTTTGATGGTCACTTGTCCCCAGATGGCAACCCACTTCTAGGTCTGAGGATCCTCTCACTGCTCCTGTTTGAGAGTATGAGGTCTAAGATTGCCCCTCATGAGTGGGTTCCGAAACTAGCTGTCTGAGGCCTGCCACCTGTAGGGCATCAAGAATGGCCCTGCTCTTGGATGTGGCTGCAGCAAATGTGCTCCAGTTAACATCTGGCATATTCGGGTCTCCCATCAACAGTATCTCCCCTTTCTCTGCCATTCTAAGAATGCCTTCTATCATATCCTTGTCCATTCCCTCCCCCTGACATGGGGGTCTGTACACAACCCCTGTGCGGATTGTGGTGCCCTTTCCAGTCTCCAAGGTGACCCACAGTGCCTCCCCTCTCCCTCCTTTCCTTGAGGCTATACATATTGAACTCTTTAAGTCTCCTTAAGTCTCTCTTCATATGTCTTCTGGTGCAGACCCTGCACCATTTTAGTTTCCTCCTCTGGACTGCCTCCATCCTGTCTATGTCTTTGCGGAGATTGGGTCTCCAGAACTGCACACAGTACTCCAGATGGAGTCTTATCAGCTGTCTGTAAAGAGGGATAACAACTTCCTGTTTTCTACTGGTGGTGCCTCTCCCTATGCATCCCAGTATCCCCCCAGCCCTCCTTACTGTCCTCTCACATCACTTGCCCACCTTTAGGTCATCTGAAATGACTACCCCAGGTCTCTTTCCATTTTTGTTGTTAGTATCTCACCCCCCCATTGTGTACTATTCCCCTAGGTTTTTGTTTCCCACATGCATTACTTTGCACTTCTTAGCATTGAATCTAAGCTGCCATACATTTGACCATTCCTCCAACCTTGCCAAGTCCCTTCTCATCCTTTCCACCTCACCTTGTGTATCAACTCTGTTGCAGATCTTTGTCATCTTCAAAGAGACATGCCTTCCCTTCCAGTCCTTTTGCAATGTCACTTATAAAGACATTGAAGAGAACAGGTCCTAGTACTGAACCCTGCGGTACCCCACTAGTAACCCCCCTTTCTTCAGAGTGGACTCCGTTTACTATTACCCTCTGTGTCCTGTTCTCTAGCCAATTATTTACCCGAGCTGCCATCTTGGGGCCCACTCCATGGCTGGCTAACTTGTATATTAATCTTTTGTGTGGGATTGTGTCACATGCCTTGTTAAAGTCTTTGTAGGCCATGTCCACAGCCCCTCCCTGATCTAAAACTTGGGTCACCCAGTCAAAGAAATCTTAGATTTGTCTGACATGACCTTCCTGTTGTGAATCCATGTTGCCTTGGGTCCTGTGCCCCTCTGGCCTCTAGGTACTCAACATTTCTTTCCTTCAGAAGTGATTCCGTCATTTGCCCTATCACTAAGGTTAAACTAACAGGTCGGTAGTTTCCTGCTTCTGCCCTGCTCCCACTTTTGTGAAGTGGAATAACATCTGCTCTCCTCCAGTCCTCAGGTACCACCCCATCCTCCCATGATTTGTTAATGAGGGTAGTCAGTGATGTCGCTAGTTCTACCCTTAGTTATTTTAGAATTCTGGGATGAATTCCATCAGGCCCCATTGCTTTGTCCACCTTCAGTTTTAAGAGTTCTTTCAGAACTCTTTCTTCTGTGAATGGGCTGGTATCAACCCCCATATCCAGATTGTTTCTAGTGTTTGGTTTAGGTACCTCATCCTCTTCGTTTGTGAATACTGAGCAAAAATATTTGTTTAGTATCTCTGCCTTTTCACAGTCACCCTCGGACCACCCCTCTCCCCTTTATTAAGCCTCATTATCCCTCCCTTGGTCTTCTTTCACTCTCTGATGTACCTGTAAAAGGTTTTATCCCCTTCTTAACTGAATGGGCTATCTTTTTCTCAGTTTGGGCCTTTGCTGTTCAGATTCAGAAAGTACAAGGAATCACAGAAGGAGCAGGACAGAAAACTGTATCAGTTTAAGCAAAAGGATGCAGGGAAGGCAGTCAGAACAGCAAAGGTCCAAACTGAGGAAAAGATAGCCCATTCCACAAGACAGTGGCAATTTGAAGTAGGAAAGGGTCTGCCCAAAGCCTAAATATACTGTTGTTCTAACTTATAACATGATACAAGCAAACATGTTCACCAACGTGTACTTAAGAAAACATACTCACCAATGTGTACTTAACAAAGGGCAGCTTACACATCTCCATGCACATCTCCAAGAATGTGACTGGTCACCCCTGGACACTGCAACTAATATCAGTCATGCTCCAATATCTTATAACCCTGTTTAATTCAGCTTGCAACATCTTCATCCTATATTAAAACAAACTCTAGCCAGAGACGATAAGGCTGTGAAGAGCTACCAACTAACCAAAGTGATTTTCTTGTTGGTGTCATATAGTGCTGTTTAGTCCCAATTATCAAAAACTATCATGCTGCTAAATCAGTCTTCTTGAATTTGTTTAGTCACATTAAGTGCTGCTGGAGAGCCTATGCAAAGACCTAAAGCCCCTGCTCAGGAGGGCACCCTTCCCTGGAGCAAGCAGAGTCATCACCTACACAAAAACCTAAAGCCCCTGCTCAGGAGGGCACCATGCCCTGGAGGAAGCAGAGTCATCACCTACACAAAGACCTAAAGCCCCTGCTCAGTAGGGCACCCTGCCCTGGAGCAAGTATATTCATTGCCTAAAGAAAGACCTAAAGCCCCTGCTCAGGAGGGCACCTTGCCCTGGAGCAAGCAGCACCATCACCTACACAAAGATCTAAAGCCCCTGCTCAGGAGGGCACCTTGTCCTGTAGCAAGCAGAGCCATCACCTACACAAAGATCTAAAGCCCCTGCTCAGGAGGGCACCCTTCCCTGGAGCAAGCAGAACCATCACCTACACAAAGACCTAAAGCCCCTGCCCTGGAGCAAGCAGAGCCATTGCCTACACAAAGATCTAAAGCCCCTGCTCAGGAGGGCACCCTGCCCTGGAGCAAGCAGAGCCATCCCCTATGCAAGGATCTAAAGGTAATCTTGCCACCACAGCTCTTGGAACCTTGATCTCAAATGTTTGCTCCTGCCTTTGTCCTCTGTTTAAATCTTGGTACCTTATTTCCCTGAACTGTGTCATTGGGCGCCAGCTATCGCTATTTCCACTACAACAGAGTTCCATCTTATATTAATTAATTTTTAGGATTGAATGATACCTGACATGGACACAAAGTAGTTTACAATTTACAACTTGTTTAAAAGGATACTGCTGCCAGCTCAATTCCTAGCGTGAGTTTGCTGAAGTTTCAAGGTTGCACTGCAACTGCTGCTAGAAGTTTCTTGTGCCTTTTAAACTAGATTCCCCGAGTAGCACTGGGGGGTGAATACAGTGTTAACTAATTTGAAGAAGCTGGAGTAGTGCTGCAAGTTCAACTCTAAATCACTCATTTGCTCAAGCTTAAAGATTGCACTGCTGCTGTTAGAATTTCAGGCACTATTTTCAAATCTAGTGTCCTTGAATAGTACTTGGCATTTAGGAGCTCTGCACTAGAAGCAAATCGATCCGGCTAGCAGTGCTTAACTTGAAGCAATTCCACACTTGCAGCAGTTTATGATATTTAATGGAACACTACATAGGTAAATTTAACCCCTTGTATATTTAGAACATTAGGTAATTTTCAAACTCTGTAAGTGATATTCAGCAGACTCAGGACTCACGTCCCTGCTAGGCTTCTTAGCTGGGTCAGGGCTCCTGTAGTGGATGGTTGGCTCATTGCTTCTTCCCGCAGCCACTTTGCAGCTGCTCCCCACCACCCCCCTCCACTCCCACCCTTGGCTGACCTTTGTTATATAGTGTGTGGCTAGCCATGCCCAGGAGGGACTGATTTTTTTAACTATCTATTCACTTTCCCACTTGCAGCCTATACTTTATCGCCACTAGAGGGTACCTGCATCATATCTCAAGCTGCTTATCCTCCTCAGTTTCCAGTCTGTTTATTCAGTCTGTTGCTGAGTTTTACACTGCAAAAATCCTCTTTCACCCTACTCCCAAACACTATTTAACCACCACCGTGCTATGTACCTTTACAACAATGGCCATCTCTGTCTAATTGCATGGCCCCATATCCTTGAGTATTACCCCTAATAGTTTCTATTCTTCTTCCTATCTTATGGATCCCAGTGGTCAGTTGCCCACCCTCCAGGAATGGCCATTACACACACCCTAACAACTTCACATTTTCCAACATGCTAACACAATCTTATCTGCCCCTAGCCTCCTCAACACTTTAATATAATAATTGATCATGTTGCCTATATAGTTTTCAACTCTTCTCTTCACATACCCATCCTGCCGACCACTTTCATCCATCATAAACTGTGGCACTTGCTACTCCTTGAACTAATTATAGCAGGGGATATTGAACTTAATCAAGGAACTGAAGGTAACATCTCCCACACTGACGCTATGTGGAGCGATGTTAAGGGTCTGCACATTGTTCATCTGAATGTCAGAAGCCTCCCCCATAATTTAACTGAACTTGAGGTGTGGGCTACTCAATATATCCTTGACATTTTATGCTTGTCTGAGACCTGACTAAAACCCTCTACCCCTGATCATCTGTGTCAAATACCTAACTACAAAATAATTAGGAAAGACAGGTCCTCTTCAAAGCGTGGTGGGGTTGTTGCAGTATTCTATAAATCTCACCTTTTATTACACCATAATATCTCTCTCACCCTCTCACACTGTGAATCAATTCATGCTACCCTTCAACTGGGCTCTAAGAGGTTACATATAGTATGTGCCTATAACCCTCCCATTGGTGGCATCACTGGTCTTGAGGAACTCATTTCACTGGTGGACTTAGTCATCGAACGTAAAGAGGTCCTCATTTTGGGTGACCTAAACCTAAACTTGTCTGGAAAATCCAGTCAGTCCCTCCACACTTTGGTACAAGGCCATGACTTCCACCAGCTAATCATTGACCCAACTAGGGTCATGCCCCCCCCATCTAGTTCTCTAATTGACTGGGTTCTCATGAACCATCTTGATGATATAGTCTCAGCCGGTACACTTGTAGATGCTGTAAGTGACCACTCTCCAATCTTTTACTTCTGGCGTGCTGGCAGACAACCTTCTCCCCCTCTGAAACTTATCACCTTCTGAAATCTGGCCAACTTTAATCAGGTACAGTTTATGCAGGATCTCTCTAGGATTGACTGGTCACCCATCTTTGCCTCCACTAATGCTCAGTCAGCCCTAGATCACTTCCTTACAAAATTTGGATGTCTCCAGGACCACTGTGCTCCCCTTGTCACTTGCCATATTTGAGGTACACAAACTAAATGGCTCTCTAAGGATCTTCTTACCCAACTCAGGGCCAGGGACAAAAGCTGGTGTTGTTTCAAGGCCTCTGGTCTTCAGGGAGACTACAGTCGCTATAGGGCCCTTAGAAACTCCTGCAAAAGAAATACTTGCCTAGCTAAAAGCTCTTTCTGTAAAGGCTTGTTAATAAAAGCTGCAGGGGACTCCAAGAATTTCTGGTCCATTATCGAAACTCTCCTTGAAGCCAAAAAATCGACCACCTCAAATGACATAATACTAAATGGCGTGCATTGTAATAATCCAATGACCATTGCTAACTCAAAAATTTCAACTGCCACTTCTCAGACTTATCTAGCTATTCAGCCTCCTTCCCCTCTGGTCACCTAACTCTCCCTCCCATGGATACTGAACCCCTGCAGTCTCGTTCGTTGTTCCTGTTCCGGACCATCACTAGAACTGAAGTCCTAAAGCTTCTACTCTCCATCTCAGACACCACTAGCTCCAGTGTTGATGGTTTGGAACCTAGGCTCCTGAAAGCTGCTGCCCCTCTCATAGGCTCCCCACTTACTAAAATCTTTACCCTATCGCTATGCCATGGTGTGGTTCCTGACATATAGAAGATAGCTAGAATAACTCCTATCCTTAATAAAGGTGATCCCAAAGACATGTCTAACTATCGACCTATTGCTATCCTTTCTGTGCTCAGTAAAATGCTGGAAACATTAGTGGCGACCCAAACCATAGAGTATCTTCAGAAACACAACTGCCTCTCCAGTTCCCAGCATAGATTCCGCAAAGGCCACAGCACTTCCACTGCCCTTCTTAAACTTACCAACGACATCTATGCTGCTATGGTATCTGGTCTCTTGACAGATGCAACCTTCATTGATTTAACCAAGGCTTTTGACCTGGTTAATTATACTCTTCTCCTTACTATGCTCTGTTCCTTGGGTTTTTCAGTTGATACAGTGAACTGGTTCAGCAGCTATTTATCCAGTGGGAAGCAGGCTGTAGCTTTTAATGCAGCCTTGTTTGATTATTCATCCATACATAGTGGCGTCCCTCAGGGTTCCATACTTGGTCCCCTGTTCTTCACTATTTTCATTAATGACCTCCCTTTGCTGGCACCTACCTGCTCTTCCTTGCTTTACGCTGATGACCTTGTCACCTACCACAGTGCCAGAAATGTCTTGGATATCAACAACTCCCTTGCACTGGACTTCCTAAACATTCAAACCTTGCTAACTGAAAGTAACCTTTTTCTTAATATAAGCAAAACCCATGCCATGCTCCTGCGCTCTCCTGCCAGGCTTAAAGTGAATCATAACTCTCTCAAAATATCCTGTGCTGATGGTTCCCCATTAGTTAGCACTAGTTCCTTCAAATACCTGGGTATTCTTCTTGATGAATCCTTGGAGTTCGAGCTCCACATCACCGCTGCTTTCAAATCTGTTAATGCAAAAATAGGGGAGCCTACCGTACCAGCTATGCCCTCTCTCCATCGGCTAGGTGTGCTGTGGCACAAGGCCTTCTGCTCCCAGCATTGACATATGGCTCAGTCACCTACCTAGGTGTCACCAAGACCTCCCTCCATAAATGGGACACCACCTATAATAGGGGAGCCTACTGTACCAGCTATGCCCTCACTCCATCGGCTAGGTGTGCTGTGGCACAAGGCCTTCTGCTCCCAGCATTGGCATATGGCTGTCACCTACCTAGGCACCACCAAGACCTCCCTCCATAAATGGGACACCACCTATAATAGGGGAGCCTACTGTACCAGCTATGCCCTCACTCCATCGGCTAGGTGTGCTGTGGCACAAGGCCTTCTGCTCCCAGCATTGGCATATGGCTGTCACCTACCTAGGCACCACCAAGACCTCCCTCCATAAATGGGACACCACCTATAATAGGGGAGCCTACCACCAGCTATGCCCTCTCTCCATCGGCTAGGTGTGCTGTGGCACAAGGCCTTCTGCTCCCAGCATTGGCATTGGCTGTCACCCTACCTAGGCACCACCAAGACCTCCCTCCATAAATGGGACACCACCTATAATAGGGGAGCCTACCGTACCAGCTATGCCCTCTCTCCATCGGCTAGGTGTGCTGTGGCACAAGGCCTTCTGCTCCCAGCATTGGCATATGGCTGTCACCTACCTAGGCACCACCAAGACCTCCCTCCATAAATGGGACACCACCTATACTAACATTTGCCGCTTCACCTCTGCTTCTCCACAGTACAAACACCACTGTCAGCTCAATGCTTTCCTAAGATGGCCTAGCCCTGCAGTTCACTGTCTACTGTCCTGTGGCTCCCTACTGGATTGTATAACAGGATCAGGCCTCCCTCAATCCCTTGCCTCTTTGTTATACCCCCAGACCCCCCTCTTAGGGTCTCCGGTCTAACGACCAAACTTCTTTCTACATCCCCAGACGCAAAACCACCATGGGTACACAAGCTTTCTCTTTTGCTGCCCCTAAGTATTGGAATTCTATCCCTCAAACTATTTGCCTAGCCCCTACACATGCTGGTTTCAAGAAACTTCACCATGAGCATCTACTAGCATCTAATCCCTGCACGTGCTTCCGTTCACTTTAGTGCATCCATTTTCTCTGTCTCTCATGTTGCATTATATTACTTACTCTCCCCCTCTTCCTCTGCATTCTTTCATCTACTTTCGCCCCTTCTCTCTGCCGTCCTCTTCTGTCTCTTTCTTACTATGTTTATCAGCCTTGCTAACACCACTTACTGTATATAGATACATAGATACATAGACAGTGTCAGCAGATAAGGGCCTATGGCCCACCCAGTCTGCCCCTTTGAGCTTGTAAGTTCAGTTTGTTTTCCTAGAAGTCTATTTCCCCTTACCCCTGACCTCTAGAATTCCTTTATGTCTATCCCATGCATTCTTAAATTCCGTGATTGTTTCCAGCTACCACTTCCTCTGGCAGGGTGTTCCACTTGTCCACCACCCGTTCTGAAGAAATTCTTTCTCATGTTTCCTCTGAATCGTCCTCCCTCCAACTTCATCCCATGCCCTCTAGTCCTGAAACATCTTTTTTGCTTAAAAATAGTGTTTTCCTGCACCCTGTTCCTCCCTGTAAGATACTTGTATGTCTCTATCATATCCCCTCTCCTCCCTCTCCTCCAGGGAGTACATGTTCAGTTCCTTCAACCTGTCTTCATAGGACTTGTGATGCAATCCATGCACCATCTTTGTTGCCCTTCCTGAACCTTCTCTACCCTGTCTATGTCCTTACATAGGTATGGTCTCCAGAACTGTACACTGTACTCCAGGTGGGCCTCACTAGTGTCTTGTATAGCAGAATTATGACCTCCTTTTCCTGCTGGTGATGCCCTGCCTATACATCCCAGCATCCTATTTGCTTTACCTGATGCCTTGTCACACTGTTTCCCTACCTTGAGGTCATCAGAGATGACAACCCCAAGATCCCTTCTCCTGCTTGGTCATGCCATATCCTCACCCCCCAACTGATATATTGTGCCAGGTTTTTGTGCCCCATATGCATTATCTTGCACTTCTTTGCATTGAATTTCAACTGCCAAACCCTTGACCATTCTTCAAGTTTCTGCAGGTCCCTTCTCATTCTGTCTACACCTCTGGTGTGTCTACTCTGTTACAGAGCTTTGTGTCATCAGCAACAGTGAAATTCTGCCTTCTAGATCCTGCAATGTCACTGATGAAGATGTTGAATAGGACCGGTCCCAGCACTGATCCCTGTGGTACCCCACTGGTCATTCTTCCCTCTGTGGAGTGACAGCCATTTACCACCACCCTCTGTGTCCTGCCACCCAGCCAGTTACCTACCCACCACACTACTGTCCTGCCCACACCCAGTATTCCCCAGTTTGTGTAATAGTCTTCTATGTGCACAGTGTCAAAGGCCTCATTGAAGTCCAGATAGGCCATGTCCACTGCCCTCCTGATCCACCTCCCTAGTCACCCAGTCAAAAATTCAATGAGGTTGGTCTGACATGACCTCCACCTGGTGAAACCATGCTGCTTTGGGTCCTGTAGTCCATTGACAACCAGATGTTCCACCAATCTCTCCTTCAGTAGTGCTTCCATGATCTTTCCCACTACGAGGTGAGGCTGACTGGTCTGTAGTTCCCTGCTTCCTCTTTGTTCCCACTTTTGTATAAGGGACTACATCTGCTGTCCTCCAGTCTTTGGGTACCTCCCTGTTTCCAGTGATTGGCTAAACAGGATAGCCAGAGGTTCAGCCACCACCTCTCTTAGTTCTTTAGGACCCTGGGTGCACCCCATCTGGCCCCATTGCTTTATCAACTCTTATTACTTCCAGTTCCTTCAGGACCCTTTCTCGTGTAAGGGACTTGTGTCCATTTCTGCACCATTCTCACCCTTGTACTCCCTTCAGACCCATTACTCCCCTCTTCCTTAGTAAAGACTGAGCAGAAATACCTGTTCAATATGCCAGCTTTACTGTTGTCATCCTCACGCGGCTCCCATCCTCCCCTTCAGTCTCACTATCCCTCCTTTGTCTTCTTTTTTTCACTTATGTACCTGTAAAGGTTTTGTCCCTTTACCCACTGATTTTGCAATGTGTTCTTCTGTCTGAGCTTTGGCTTCCTTACTGACTTCCCGCCCCCCTTTGTTTCTCCTGGTACTTCTCCTATCCCCTTCTGCCTGTGTCTTTTTGTATTGCCTGAATGCAATCTTTTGGTTTTCACTTTCTTTGCTACCTCTTTGGAAAACCATAATGGTCTCTCTTCCTTTTCCTCTTGCTAACCTGCTTAATGCATAATTATGTTGTTCTTATAATCCCCATTTTAAATACTGCCCACTGTTCCTCAACTCCTGATTCCTCCCATTCCCTTAATGCCTCTTTCAAGTATCTCCCATTTTCCCAAAGTCTGCCCCCTAAAATCCAGGATACGTGTTTTTGTGTGGTTTGGTTCTGCTCTTTCTGTGATTTCAAACCACAATGACTGGTGGTCACTGTTACCCAGGTGCTCCCCACTGTACCCCCATCACACTGTCCCTGTTTGTGAGCACAAGGTTCAGTATTGCCTTCTGCCGAGTTGGTTCCATGACCAGTTGCTTGAGGAAGGCACCCTGAAGGGAGTCCAGGATAAATCTGCTCCTAGTTGATGCTGCTGCTGGGATGCTGCAGTCCACGTCTGGAATATTGAAGTCTCCAACCAGTACTACCTCACCCTTGTCTGCCATCCTTTGGATGGCTAGCATCAGCTCCCTATCTGTTTCTTCCTCCTGGGCTGGTGGTCTATAGACCACACCTGTGTGGATGGCTGGCCCCATTTTCCTTTCAGCTTAACCCACAGTATCTCTCCCCATTTGTTCCTCCTGGATCTCTGTGGCCCTTATGTCATTTTTTCACATACAGTGCCACTCCTCCTCCCTTCCTGCCTGCTCTGTCTCTTCTGAAGATGTTGTAGCCAGGTATGGCCATCTCCCAGTCATGGTTATCATTACACCACAGGTTTCAGTGATGACACAATGTCCAGGTCTGACTGTACCATGACAGCCTCCAGATCTTCCATCTTGTTGCTAAGGCTCCTGGCATTTGCACATGGCTTTCCATGATTTGACCTCCTAGACTGCTTCACTGTTCTACTCCAGCCCCTTCCTTGGTTGTCATTTATCCCTGGTTCTCCTTGCTGTCTGCCCTTCTGCTGAATTTTGCCCTTTTCTGCTTATCCACCTTTTGGACACTAATCTCCATCTTTTGCACACTGCTTTGCAGAGATAGCCACTCCTCTGGTTCACTGGTTCCACTGCTAGCTGTGGGAGGTGAGCAAGTAGGTACCCTCCTTGCTGGCCTGCCACCCCCCTTTGCTAGATTAAATGCTTGTCAATGTAGGATTTAAACTTATCATTGAGTGCTTGGATTCCTCTCCAGGATGGATGCAGGCCGTCAGGCTTGAACAAACCTCCATCCCTCCAGGTGGGTCCCCAGTCACCAATGAATCCAAACCCTTTCTCACAGCACCAGTTCTTCAACCATGAGTTAAAGTTCCTGGTGCATGCACTCCTATGTTCTCCCTTGCCTCTCTACAGGTAGTACTTCTGAGAAAGTGACATAGCTAGCTTCTTCTGAGACCCTCCCAGTTTCTCTAAACTCTTCCTGAACTTCCTTTGGCTCCCCATTTGCCAAGTCATTAGTACCTAGGTGGATAATGACATCCAGCTCACCTCCTGTCTTGCCTTCCCAGTGATCCCAGTATCTTCCTTCCATCCCTCCATGCCGTGGCACCTGGTAGGCACCTCACCTCCCTGTCCTCCCCTCCTGTGTTCCTAGCTGGATCCCTCTTATGATGGAGTCCCCCACCAGGATTTGCTTCCTCCTCCTCTGGGGTCCACTGCTTTCCCCACTGAGGTCACCTCCTTGTCTAACCTCCACATCCTTTCCTTCCACTTCTCTGGGTACCTCTATTTGGTTGTCCTCATTTGCCAGTGTGGCAGATGAGTTCTTGAGAGGAATAGGATCTGGGATGTGCCTCTGCCTGACTGCTCTAACTCTCCCTGAGCCCACTGTCATCCAAGTGCTCCTCATTCTCGGCATCCTTTGAGGCAGCTGCATTGGACTGGGTGGTCCATGGATAGGGGTGATGGTACTCCTGACCCAGTTTACTTCTGCTCTGGGTCTGGCTACCTCATCCCACAGTCAGAGAGTGCATGCAGATAGGGCAGCACCTCAGTGTCCAGAAGGTCTGCCTGAATATGGCTGCCCCACAGCCACTGCATTGCACCACTCCCCACATTATACTGCAATTCCACTACTTGTCTGCTACTGAAGCTCTTTTAGTTCTCTCTTTATTAATTTACAGTACTAAAAATCCTGTAACTTATCCTCAGATATATATTTTTTTTTAAGGAAAAAGAAAGCAATAAATAAATAAATGAGTCAAAACACTTGTCGTGCTGAGGGTGGTATATTGTACATAAAACCTGATCAGGCCAATTCTGGACTTGTCCTGCACTTGTCTATATTTTTGAATATCTCCTAACTGTATTTTGTTTATATTTTGACTTTGTATAACTCTTTACTTTTACGGTTTGCAAATTTGTCTGTATTTTCTGCCCACCTGCACATTATCTAATCTATTCTGTGTGCTGCGTCACACTGTTGTTTTCCTCACGTAATTCACTTGTATCCTCCCGATTCTTGCCTGAAGATAGGCATCCCTATGCCTAAAGCACCCAACCGGTTACCAAAAGCAGATAAATAAATATGTGTGTCAGTGTTTGTGTCACTGCTCCCAGAGTACATTTGCCTTTTTCCTGTAACTGCAGGGCAATTTTCCTATGTTTTCCTGTAGATTACATTATTTCCAATGGAAGCCAAATTCCTCTTGTTTTCTCATATAACTAATGGAAGTCTGTGGGAGGAATTTCCCAGTAGATGGCTCCAAATACCTGTAAACACAGTTCCTTACCATTTAAATAAAATACCTGACATTCCCCACAAGCTTAGTTAAAGGAGAACTGCACTGAACCTGTGAGTAATGTTTCCTGTAGAAGCTTTTTTTCATTTAGTGGGTCTACTTCTGTTTCTGCCCCATTTTTGCTGGCCTTTTAGTTAACCCATTGGATATTTATGGGTCACTCACTGCTGCGAAGTGCCATCTAAGAATTGTATGATGTTGTTTATGTCCCCATGAGCCTAAGAATTCTAAATTAGAACACAGTTGCATTGTACCAACAATGTAAGTTTTTGACAAGATCATATTGTTCTAAAATGGTCAGTGCCAGCAGTGTGTGGATCAGAAGCACTCACTTAATTTACCAACAGGCCAGTTAAGATTAAGCAGTAACAAAATGAGAAATGGTGTTTTAAAAAATAACATCCACTTCTACAAAAATGCATGTTTGTTGTTTCAATGCAGTTCTCTTTTGAGATATTAACAGCCCAATCTAAATTGTTCACTATTGATGGGGCTGGCAGTATAGACCAGAGATTAGAATAATGAGCTATAAATTAGCTTTATACATTCAGCATTCAGATGTGAGTTTGATTCCCACACCCTCCATTTCCATACTATGTGGCTCTGATTAAGTCACTTAATCTCCCTAGTGTTCCTGGGTTGTCATCGTTCCTGGAAACAAGCACCTAAGCCTAGTTGGCCTTACCTGGTTATCAAAGGAAAAAATATATATATTTATTCACTTACATTTATAAACTGTAAACGGTCATTCAACTCCTGTACACAGATTCCAGATCCATGCAATAACCAACCTCCCTACTCTAAACGGCGTCCATTTAAGTACTCTATCCCTCTCTGTAAATCTGTTATTGTTTTCCCTCTGAGTTTAGTTTTACACTGACCTTCTTCTGCGCAGGAGGGAATGCTCACTCAAACAGTGTAGCTGAGCCTCAGATGGTAAATCCTAGAAAAGAGATGAGCAGTCTTCATCACATAGCCCATCTCAAAGCAGGATTGTACTCACTCACTCACACACACACACACACACACACACAGTCACGTACACACTTAAAAGCACTTTCCACTTTCCACTTTCGACTCCAGAAACCGCAAACAAGCACAATGCACCTCTTTTGTTCTATGTGTGCCTGGGCAGCTGGACTTAATTAACTCTGTCACACTAGTTTATGCTTACTTTTTTTGTTCATTTAAAGGGCGAGATCCTTCAGGCCAAAAAAAGTGATGGGACAACAGCCCCCCCCCGCCCTGCAGTTCGTATGTATGCCCATAGGAATGAAATAGCTCAGACTGCAGATCCACTGTCTGTAATCTAACACTGTAGACTACAGACGTCATATAATGAGTTAACACCTAGGTTGCTGAAAGAAATAGAATACATCTATTAGTCTGAGCTGGACTGATGATAGAAACAGTAGTTTAAAAAGTGTTTTTTATGTTAATATCATGAGACGTTCTGAGGCACAGTACAGTAGCATCCTTCAGATGCTTTTAACATACAGCAGCAAATAGCAAAAATCAGAGGAGGAGTGCACTGCTTTGCAGCTGTGGAGGAATACTTCCAAATGTCTAAAAACGGAGTTCCACAAAAAGCTGTTTTAGAGCTACAATCTGATCGACGACAGAAGGGCTGTAGGCTTTGCCCACAGCCATAAAAAGGAGGGTAAAAGCCACTGTTAGTCCCTGGATCTCCACTTCCCTCCTAAGCCTAATAGCTACTAGAAACCACCTCTGGGACAAAGCGCAGGCCACAGGGAAACAAGTGGACTGGCAGCAGTACAAAGCTGCCAGGAACACCTACACCCAAGAGATCAGTTTAGCCAGATCTGCACACTACAAAGACACACTCTCAAATTACTGTGGTGACAGTAGGACATTTTGGGAGAACATCAAAGAACTTGCCAGTAAGCCCAACAGCTCCCCTCCCTTCATGCTTAACATAAACAGAAAATCATCCATGACCCAATGTTAGTACAAAATACAAAGTGGGATTATTCAGGGTCAGGGCAGACATGTTGGGGTGAATGGGCTGGATGAGTTATCTAAGAAATTAGACTGGCATATGCCAATAAGGTCAGTGAAGGCAGAGCTAAATGTGTCCACTATTAATTAATTAATTAATTTTTGGGTGAAACATTTCAATAAATAAATAAATTAATTATTGTTTTTAGTGAAACATTTCAATAATTAATTAATTAATAGTGGACACATTTAACTCAGCCTTCACTGACCTTATTGATGTATTCCAGTCTAATTTCTTAGATAAATCATCCAGACCATTCAACCCCAAAATGCCTGTCCAAACCCTGAATAAATCCCCCCTTTGTATTTTAAGAACGTCTCCTTTAGGGAATCTAAAAAATTTTTATTTATTTATCTGATGTAAGTCTTTGGTAACCATGTAAGATCTCTGAAACGTTCTTGGCAAGTCTCCTTTCAGTGGTGACCCATTCGATCTGAAGCTGCTGTACCTTACCTTAGATACGGTACTGTTGCCACTCACAAAAATCCTTAACTTGTCACTTTGCCCTCAATGATTCCCACTACTGTGGAAAGCAGCAGTGGTGACTCCCATTCACAAGAATGGAGACAGTGCTCTGCACTCAAACTACTACCCGATTTCCGTCCTCCCACCCCTTTCCAAAGCCCTGAGGTGGGTTGTATATGAACAGCTCTCCAACTGCCTGACCAAGTACAGTATCGAATGTCCAGAGCAACATGGATTTAGAAAGGGTCACAGTAACATATCTGCCCTTCTAGAGTACACTGATTACATTCACAAGGCACTAGACCAGGGTCACTTAGTGGGGTCAATATACATTGACTTCACTAAGGCTTTCGGTGTGGTCAGTCACACTCTCCTCCTCGAGTCCCTCCTTGCCCTTGGAATCTCTCATGGAGCTACAATCTAGTTTCAAAACTACCTAGAAGGCAGAACCCAGCAAGTAAAATCCATGACACCCTATCCATCAGCCACCTAGACCACTCAGCAGTTCCTCAAGGCTCCATACTGGGTCCCCTACTCTTTATCCTCTTCCTTAATACCCTTCCTCAAATCTGCACCAGTAACCTTCTCCTCCATGTAGACAATGTGGTTTTATTTACTAGTCACCCTGACTCTCTCCCCTTAGTTAGAACCCTACAACACAACTTTGCAGCCATTGAAGCCTGGTTCCTCCAGCATAAGCTGATTCTGAACTACAAAAAAAACAGTTTCAGAGCCCCTCTCCTCATGGAGTGGCAATTCCTTTGCTGCTGCCCACTCAAGCCTGATCCTCCAGCCACTTACATAGCTTCAGAGCTCCCCACCACCACCAAGGCTGGGCACTCCCTCTCCCTGCGGAGCGTCGATTCCTTCGCTGCCACCCGCTAAAGACTGCTCCTTCGGCCGCTTACACAGGTATGAGTCTTCCCTGGATTTTCAGATTTCAGCACCCTATAGCAGGATTTTGATGATTGGCTGGCTTGCACAGTTATTGTTTTCTGATTTGTGCACTGTCTTACTGCTATTACACACAATTCCAGCCTGCTGTTTCTTTACTTATATTTTGCCTCTAGACTGCCAAGCTTTCAATATTTATAACCGAATTGTTCTAGGTTAGCTAGGGTAAGAAAAATACTGTTTATTTCTGACCTGGTATGAAATGATGCTGTGATTTTCATTGCTGACTCTGTTGTCTCTTTCCTCGCTCTCCAGCCTGTTTCTCTCATCTACAGAGCTAGGTGCTGACCCGCCCAGCCCCCATTTTTCTTTTTGTTATTTTACTCTTTCAGCTGCAATTTGCAACCCGCCCCTCGATTAAATCGCTCTGCTAACCCCCTGCTGTGTTACTGTCTCCTGCTCTCAGCCTACCTCCCACCCACCTATCTCTTTGATATTAATCCCCCTTCTCTCTGTTTCTTCCCTTCTAGCTTTGGAGCCACCCCCCCACTAAGATCTGGTGCTCCCTCTCCCTGTGGAGTGGTGATTCCTTTTCTTCCACCCACTTAAGCCTGCTCCTCCAGCTGCTTACACAGGTATGAGTCTTCCCTGGATTTTCAGATTTCAGCACCCTACAGCAGGATTCTGTGATTTGCTGGCTTGCACAGTTGTTGTTTTTTATTTGCACACTGTCTTGCTGCTATTACACACCATTCCAGCCTGTTGTTTCTTCATTTAAATTTTGTCCTGACCCCACCACTCTTTAAATACTGTTTGTCTTCCCTCCTACCTTGCAGTGCCACTATGCTATTGGTTGAATTCAAAGTCCAAGCTTAAATCTTAAATGGACCATCTCTCTGCTTTCCTATCTGGAATCTATCCTCTTTCTCACTTTGCTGCCTCCTCTCATCTTTATCCCTAAACTGTCTCCTTTCACCAATCTGTACTCTAGTTCAGTCCTGAAATCCCCTCCCAAACAATCATGCACCCCACCTCATCAGTCCTTTTCTTATGCACCACCTATTACTTTCTTTCCTGTTCCTTCCCCCAACCACCCCAAAGTTGCTCTTACCCCTCCCGTCCTCCTGCTTCCTATTTACCGTTCCCCCTACATACCCACCCCACTCCCTCCCAGTCAATTTTGTTCCTACCACACTTGCCACCCTTTCACTGTTTCTCCAAGCTTTCTTCCTCCTGGCATAAACCTCTGTGCCACTCCAATATACTACATCAGATGAAAACAATATACACTAAACACATTTAGAGGTCGCACATTCCCGGCTACCTTCTCTGTGCTTTTTCTCCTTTTTGTTCCTTGCCTGATCCTCTGAAGGAGGCTGTGGTTCAGACCCTTCTTAAAAAGCCATCCTTGGACCCAGATTGTCTGGCTAACTACAGGCCTCTCTCTAACCTGCCCTTTGTGGGTAAGGTTATTGAGAAAGTGGTTGCGACGCAGAAGGATGATGATTTGACCAGCCACAATGTCTATGATTCTCTCCAGTCTGGATTTAGGAAGAGACATAGGTCTGAGACGGCCCTTGTCCGGGTACTAAATGACCTAATAGAGAGAGATCGAAGGACCTGTTCCATCTTGGTCCTTCTTGATCTCTCTCTGCGGCATTTGACACTGTATACCATAGTGTGTTATTGAAGCACCTGTGGTTCATCTGTGGACTGTCTGGTATGGTCCTCAGATAGTTTAGATCTTTCCTTGGGGGTAGGACTCAGAGGGTGGTGTCTGGGATTTTTTCCTCAGCATCACTCCCCCCTATCCTGTGGGGTGCTGCAGAGTTCCATTTTGGTACCCTTGTTGTTTGCGGTGTACGTGCTGCCATTGGGAGCGATTATTAGGCAGCACGGCTTGAGTTTTCACTGCTATGCAGATGACACTCAGCTGTATATGTCCTTTGTGCCTGGCCAGGATGCTGCTGTTTTGGTTTTTAACAACTGTCTCACCGAAATCCAGGATTAGATGAATGTGAGCTAGCTGCAGTTAAACCCAGAAAAAACTGAGGTGTTGGTTGTGGACCCAGGTCACCGGGAGGCGGATTTGTTGGCAGGATCACCTTCAGGTCTATGGCTTGGTGTTGTTCAGCTAACTACCGCAAACCGGGTGCGGAACCTGGGCGTTACTTTTGATGACTGTTTGACACTTAAATCTCAGGTTTTGGCAGTTGTCAAAACCTCTTTTTACCATCTGAGGACTATTGCCCGGGTGAAGCACCTGGTTCCTTCCGACGATCTTCTAACTTTGGTCCACGCCTTCGTTACCTCCCACCTTGACTACTGCAATACCCTTTACCGTTGGTTAGCAGGGGTTGATATCCGCCACCTGCAGCTTGTGCAGAATGCGTTAGTCAGGCTATTGACTGGTTCGTCTAGGACCAGTCATATAACGCCTGTGCTCCCCGGACTGCATTGGCTGCCAGTACGGTGGCGGATCACCTTCAAGGTCGGTTTGCTGACCTACAAGGCCCTACATGAGCAGGGACCTGGTTACCTGCAAGATCTCCTTCATCCCTACTGTCCCTCCCACTCTCTCTGATCCACTGACGAGGAAATGCTAGAGGTTTCCAGGGTTTGTTTAAAGACATCTGGGGCCAGGTCTTTTAGTTTTATGGCCCCAGCCCTGTGGAATTCTCTACCTTGTCAGGTGCGAGATTGCCCGACCATCCAAAGTTTTAAAGTAGCTTTGAAGACATTTCTTTTTAGTCTGGCGTATACTGATTTTTAATGCCACTGTCATGAGTTCTAACCTGTTTATTTATGGTTTTAATTAATTGTTTTATTTATTAACCTATTTTAATGAATTACGTACAAGTGCCTTGGTTTTGGAAAGGCGCTTTTTTATAAATAAAGTTTGATTTGATTTGATAAGACAGAACCTCTTTTACTTGGTAATGAAAAAGAATCCTGCCTTGGATTCCGTGAGCTTCTTGTACTCAAACTCTCCTTTCCCTGCACTCTCCCCACTTTCATTGGGGTAGTTTATGCCTCTCCTCAGCTAGATCAAGATGCCCTTCCAGCATGCATCTCTGTGCTTACACCTCTTGTTATCTCTGGTGAACTAATTATACTTGGGGATTATAACCTCAATTCTCATATAAACCCACAACTCCAAACTGGAATCCCTAAATCTAACACAGCTAATCTTGGAACTGACCCGCAACAACTTCCGTTCCTCAAATCAGTCCCTCATAGATTGAGTCCTCATATCCCACCCCCACCGTATATCTGCAGCTGGAGTCCATGATTCCTCCTTGAGTGACCACTGTATCACTTACTGCATTTAGAAAAATGCACCTACCCAAATCCTTATCAAAATATATTGAAACACACCAACTAAATTCTCTCGACACAAACTTCCTCCTCTCAGACTCGCATTTTGCAAATTGGTCACCAGTGTGCTCTGCTGCTACTATTATCGATACTGCCCTAGCTCAGTTCACTTATATCTTCAAAAGTGCCTGGGATCAGGAAATGCCACCACTCCTGGATTACTGCCCCGTAACTGCTCTCTGCAAAGCCTGCGATAGAGCCTGGTCTACTTTTAAATCCTGCCAAACCATCATCATACGACAAGCTTACAACACTGGAAGAAACACTCGTACCAAAGTCATCCATCGGGCTAAGGAGGACTACTTTAAACACCAATTCAGTTCAACACACACCTCCTCCTTCTGGAACATAGCACACTCCATTGTCGACCCTCATCCACAGTCCGGCACCACAACTCTCAAGTACAATGCCACTTTAATTACTAACCCTGTCCAAGTTGTTACTTCCCCAAACAACTTCCTTACTACTTATGCCTCCCCAGTCACCACCATCCCTCCGTCACCTGCTTCCAAACCCTCCCCAAAGCAAACAACTAATATTAAATTCCTTCTAGCACCTGCTTCCACGAATTAAGTACTGCGTAGCCTTCAATCCCACAACAGCTCCAAATCTAGCCCTGATGGATTACATCCTAGTACCCTGTGTCTTTCTGCCCCCACTATCGTTCTCCCTCCCACCTACATCATAAATATGTCTTTCTCAGGCTTAGTTCTGAATGCCAGGAACATGGTATGTGCTATCTCTGTCCATAAAGGTAGTGACCTCACCACTCCTGGAAATTACCAACCTATATCCCTCCTTCCTGTCTTAGCTAAACTACCAGAATGCCTCATACAATCCCAATTGACTGAGTTTCTTACAGATTCAAACTTCCTATCCTCCTATCAATCTGGGTTAAGAAAAAAACACCACCTTATCCTCCCTTCTCTCTGTCACTGGCCACATCCAATCTGACACCGACATCAGTCACCTCACAGCTGCAGTCTTTATTGATGTGGCTAAAACTTTTGACTCTGTATCTCATGGCAAGGCAAGGTAAGGCACATTTTATTTGAAAGATGCCAGGGGCAGCACGTACACAGCGAACAACATCGGCAGCAGGATCAAGCCCTGGGGAACTCTTCATGACAGGAGAGCAGGGGAGGAGGAGAAATTCCCAATCACAACCCTCTGCCTCCTGTTAAATAGAAAAGACTCAAACCAGCAGATGACAGTGCCAGTGAGTCCACAAAAATCCCTTAGGCGGTCAAGTAACACTCGATGATCCACCATATCAAATGCTGAAGAAAGATCGAGGAGATCAAGAACTGTCCCCTCCCCTCAATCTTTAACCCTAAGGAGGTCATTATGCACCCGAAGTAGTTCAGTTTCAGTGCTATGCCTCACACGAAACCCAGACTGGAGCCACTTGTATATATCATGGGCCACAAGATGTTTCTCAAGCTGAAGTGCCACCTCCTTCTCCACAATCTTACCCAAGAACAGTAGATTGCAGATGGTCGGTAATTTCCTTGACGTCAGGGTCCAAAGATGTTTTTTTCAGAAGGGGTCTCACCAATGCCTCCTTCAAGATATCGGGAAAGACCCCTTCTGACAAGGAACACTGGACAAGCAAGGCAAACACCGGACTAATGGAGTCAACACATCCCATTAAGAAACAAGTTGGTCCCGGGTCCAGTTTACAAAAGGTGTGCCGAAGCTTGGAAGCAGTCTCAATGACCTTAGCCATCTCCACCATTCTAAACTCACTCCAACAAGGCCAAGTGCTCTCCGGACACCCATGGCGACCAGTGTTGGCCAAACTCTGGCCCAGTGGCGGACCCTCCTGACTGATGGCTGACACCCTGTCTGAGAAGAACCAAGCAAACTCCTCACACAATATGTCTGAAAAGGCTACCTTCGGCTGTAGACAGGAAGGATGAAGAAGCCTGTCCACAGTCTGAAAGAGTGTAGTTGGTCAGTTCCTCCCAGCAGCAATCTCCCTGGACAGTAACTTTGCCTTCTAATGGTTGATTACCCCCTGGTATGCACCATAGTGCACACACTGGGCCAGTTTGTCCACCTCCAGGTCTGACCTCTGCCAGCAGCACTCTAATCTCTGACCCAAGGTCTTCATCACCTTGAGCTCCCCATTAAACCAAGGGGATCTCAAGTGAGAAGACCTGGGTCATACATGAACTGGTGTGAGGGAGTTGAACTCACCAGACAATGCCTTATTATAGGCATCAGCTGCCACGCCCACACCCCCAATGCATGTACTGTTCACACTAGATCGATCAGCCACCACCAAAAAACCCTCCTGGGTTAACCCCCTTAAAGGGCAGAAGCTGACCATCTCAGCAGGGGGAGGGCTCTCAGGGGGCACCCTGAACAAGAACTATACCGTGCAATGATTGGACCAAACAACCCAATCAATCTGGAGATTATTAATCTCAAACCCCAATGAGAACACCAGGTCCACTATGTGGCTGCCCTGAAGGGTCACATAAGAAACTCCTTGTGCAAGACCCAGAGATGACATAATCTGGAGAAAGTTGTAACCATGCTGAGAAGATTTGTCATCATCCCAAACATTGAAGTCCCCCAGCACTCTACATCTGGGGGTCTCCTGTGTTTCACTGATGACAAAATTGGCCACCTTCTGCCGGAAATCTCCCACTGCCCCAGAAGGGCGGTAAATAAGGATAATCCGGCAACCTGTGCCCATATTTCCACGGATGGCCACATATTCAAATGAACGTGGTGTTCTCACTGGGTGCCAGGTGAAGCCAAGTTCAGATCTAAAACAAATGGCTACCCCCTGCCCCTGCAGTGCACTATGGTATACCCGGGCGGGACAGCGGCCTCTAAAACTAGGCCAGCATCATCACCGATCCAAGTCTCCATAATGCAAGCCAGATCGGTTGAAGAAACCAAGTCCACTGTAATTGCTGTCTTCTTTCTGACTGATCTGGCATTGCAAAGCACCACCCTAAGGGGACTGGTGGACAGTGCAGCCCCACTAGTTACCTGCCCACTCGGTCTGGTGGAAATCCTGGTGATGGGAACTAAACACATCTGGCCTCTTCCCAGAACCCATCTAATTCCATGGTGCCTTCTACACCCCACTACCTCGATCCTGCCACCCCCCGCCATGCACAGGGCACCCCAGCCAAATTGAATCATCTGGTTCCTCCCTATTCTGGGCACCCTATGGTGCCTTACTGTAGTAGCAGACACTGGGAGGCTAAGAAAGGGCCATAGATTACTGGCCGAGTGGCACTGAGGGTTGAGGTGCTGGACCCAACACCTCGCTCCACGCCGGTGACCCAGGTTCAAGAATAAGCCCGGGTCATTGGGGGTCGGCAGTGGAGGACTAGGGTTGAGCATCCGACAACAGCTCTCCTAGTCATGGGGAAAGGGTGGGAACCACACTGCACTCTGGCGGTCCCTGGGGAAGCCCAGAGGCACTGCAGGTGAACGGTATTCAGCAGTAGGGGGAAGCACGGCAGATGTCTATGTAGTCCTGGCCCCCAAACAGTGCCAAACCCACAAACACAACACACACCACACTCTATAGAACTGTAAACCACACACTCTCCACACAATATACACAATCACAACATCTTTATTAATAACAAATCCCCCAAAAAAGTAACCCCAAATCACACCAACCCCTAAATAAACGCCCCCTTTAAGTAACTAAATTTAAATAAAAAGAACAAATAAAATAGACTATAAAACAATCCCTCCCAAAACCCAAAGAATGACATAGCAAACAACAAACAAAATATGGTAGGATAAAGGGTGATTACTGAAAAAGAGAGGTCACAAATTATCTCTCAAAAAGGATATTAATGATCTCCAAGGAGCTCCCACCTCTCCAGTAAAAACTGTCAACTGGCACTATCTCCCACCTATGCCAGGAACAGTTAAACAATTTTGCAGATTTACCACGCAGTATAGGAAAAAGGGAGCACTCTCACTGCCCACCAAGTCCAGGTTATATAAAATAACAAGAATCTGACCATCCATCAAGTAGAATAGCACAGTTCTAAAATAAATCCTCCACTGGTCCTACAACACCTCGGTCCATCCAGAAAAGTCTCCTACAACAGGACACCACAGCGACCCTACTGTTCCCCAAGAGGTCACCATGTTACGTAAAGAATCTCAGATACTAGAGTAAATAATAATACTAATAATGCAGATCTTGTGTCTTTGGAGTCTGCCAAGAAACATTCATAAGCAAGCAAGGAGTACTAATAAAGTTTATGATACTAGTAAGGCCTTCAACACCGTTCTGCATGGTGGAATGGTGCATAAGCTGTACAGACTAGAGGTGGACCATAGGATCACCAGGTGGGTGGAAAACTGGTTGAAGAGAAGGCGTCAGACTGTGGTGGTAAATGGGACACATTCCAGGGAACGGGTGGTGACCAGTGGGGTGCCACAGGGATCAGTGCTAGGGCCAATACTCTTTAACATCTATGCTAGTGACCTAGTGGAGGGTCTTGAGGGATGGGTGTGCCTGTTCGCAGATGATAAAAAGGTCTGCAATAGGGTGGATTCACCTAGTAGGGTGCAAGCCATGAAACGGGACCTGGAGAGGCTGGTGAGGTGGTCAGATTCCTTGAAATTGAAGTTTAATGCACACAAGTGCTCAGTGATGCACCTGGGGAGGAGAAATAGGAGAGAACCTTACTCCCTAGGGGGGTGGTGATTAAGGAGAAGGACTCAGAAAGGGACCTGGGGATTATGGTAGCATGAGACCTCAAGGTGGGCAGTCAGTGTAGCAGGGCAGTGGGAAAGGCAAATGGAATGTTGGCCTGCATTGCAAGGGGTCTTAATAGCAGAAAGAGGGAGGTGCTAATGCCATTATACAGAACCATGGTCAGGCCACATCTGGAGTATGTGGTGCAGTTCTGGAGGTCTCATCTACGCAGAGATGTTGAGCTGATGGAGAGGATGTAGAGAAGGGCAACCAGAATGGTATGAGGGATGCAGGATGTACCCTATGAGGAAAGATGGAGAAGGCTAAATGTATACCCACTGGAGACTGGGGGGGCATGATTGAGACCTTTAAATATCTGAAGTTAATAAACAAGGTGGAGGGTGATAGTTTGTTCAAATTGAAGAAGGGAGCAAACATGAGGGGACATAGCCTCAGACTGGAATCTGGGCAATACAGAGGTAATGTCAGGAGGCAGTTTTTCACAGAGAGGAGAGTGGAAGCCTAGAACAAGCTGCAAGAGGAGGTGGTGGCAGCTGAAATCATGGATAGGGTTCAGGAGGGCTTGGGATGGATTTAAGGGGTTGGGAAACGAGGTGAAACATAACAGATGGGGGTAGAGTGTTGGGTAGACTAGATGGGCCGATGTGCCTTTCTTTGCCTCACATTTATGTACATTTGTGTATCTGTGTACTTACTCCAAGGATGTGACAGAGAAAATCACAAGGGGGATGGGTTTCTCACTACTGTCCTGAAGAATGTACATAATCTCCAGAATTGTAGATATTAGGTTCTGTAACATCTCGGTCTCTCTCTCTGCGATCTAGTTTGCTCTCCATGTACAGTGGGTTACAGAAGCCTAAATACAACAGATAACAGCATAGCAACAGAGATTACCTCATAGTACAGATATGAGAAACAATATGTATTGGTCCTAAGTCATTCTCCATTGGATGATGACTTAGGAGATAGAATTACTAATGAGTATCATATCAGACAGAATATGTTTCCATTAGCATTATAGCTTGGCCAAAAGAAATGCTGACTGGTTCAAACCACGTGGTATTTCTTGCTTTTGTATAATATAAGACATAACAAAGAATTTCTCTCTGTCAGCTTGCTTAGACAAAGAGAAGTGCTGACAGGGTTCTATTACATGTCGCATATCTGCCTGAGTGTAAAACACACACTACATATAATTATATGTGAATATAAGTATACAATAATCACTAATGATCCCTCAGAGTCATCTTATCAGTGATTAGGTAGATTATGTATGGAATATATGTAAAAGAAAAATATAATCTAGATAAATGTATTATAGTGAGGTATAATGAATCATGTATGATAAACATTAGCATATATTAGCAGCAAAGCACATTCCTAGCACTCATGCTGATATGATGGGTGCCTGTATCTATATGTTAGTGCAAACTAGCTGTATCACAGTATAATAGACCAGGAATACAGTGTGAGGGTATGTGGGACGATAGGGGGCATTACCACCGCATCACTGGCCTTGATATAATGCAAGCAGTCTTGCCAGACCCTCAAGAATCCTTGGAGCACCAGGCAATACGGTGCTCGCTGTCCGGCAGCGATTGAGCCAAGGCTAACTGGCGCCCCCTGCAATTCCTCCCCTGGGTTCAGGCAAAGTCACACTCCAGTCCCGTCAGGAAAATTAGCAGGTACTAGTGTGGCCCAAACCAAAGGTCCACAGTTCCCCAATCTGCAGTCCTTCCATGAAGACAAATCAGTGGTGAGTTTCCAGTCCTCATCCTTCAGTTTTGGTACCACCGTCAGAGGGTTCTCCACACCACTGTTCTAATGGAACTCACAGACACCGCGATCTCTCCAGGCTCCAGTAACCGAGAGCAACACTGAACTCAGCACCACTCTCAGGATGGTCAGAGCAGCTCTTCTTCACCTTTCCTGACTGGCCCAAAAGACAACTGGCCAGGTAAGGAAAACCACAAATCATTCACAGAAGATATTCACAGTCACCACTATAGTCAGGATGACAGCAAGAAAGCCAGTGCCCCAACAGTGACACATACTACGGGGCAGCAAATGGGAGAACAATTTTTCTTGCAGCTTGCGACTTGACACAGTCCTCATATGCTCCTCACGCTAAATAACTTCCTGCTTCACCCCTATCTACCTACCACTAATTCACAAAACAATTGTAGACCACAGTATTCATAAAATAATCTAAAATTAATGAAAACTGGTTGGACCAGACGTGGAGGTTCCAACGGTAAATAAGTATTTTTTATCTTTGGGAATCAGGGTGGGAAGGTCCCTCAGGACCCTCTATGATCTGAATTATACTCCAATGATCAAAAATATTTTGGAGGATTTGAAGCATTGGGCCTCCCTGCCGATTTTTTGGCTAGGGCGAATCAACCTGATCAAGATGAATATTTTGCCTCTGCAGATGCTTCATATGGGGCTAATAAGGAAGGACATTAAAAAGTTGGAGTGGGCCTTCTCCATGTTCATTTGGCATGGGAAACATGCGAGGGTCAGCCTGCAGAGGCTTAAATTGGAGTCAGGGAGAGGGGGCCTTAATTTCCCAGATTTGGGACATTACTTTCTAGTGATGCAACAGAGATATATAGGGGATTGGGTGCATACTCCCAGGGTGGCAAGGTGGGTAGACTTGGAACAATGGGGCTGCCCTGCAAGGCTCTCGGAGTATCTGGAGAGAAGGGGCCATCAGACGTACAGGACTCAGGCTGGGAAAAACGCTCTGACACTGGCCAATGTTGGGAGAAGTTTAAGAAGCTGAGAGGTGTCGACGGAATAGATACATTGTTGGTGCCCACTGCTCAGAACCCCTTTTTCTTGCTGTGGTGGAACGACTCTGGGCTGAGGAGGTGGGAGCAGAAGGGAGCCTGACGTTTGGGGCACTTATGTCAAAGGGATGATATACTCCCTTATATAACAGTGAAGCAGGGTTTAGAGTTGGGGGGGCAATTGTTTTGCTACGTTCAGGTTAGAGCCTATCTTTCTGTGATGGACAGAGGAGGAGTGTGTAGGCAAGAAATGTTAAAAATAGAGGCCTCAATTATGTCTGTAGCTGAGGATCCAAAGGGTTTTGTTACAAAAGCCATTAAGGAATGTAGGAATTGCTTTCCAGATCAGTTACAATGGGGACGGGGACATTGGGAGAAAGACTTAGGGGGCCTGATACTGGACCAGAACTGGGCTATGGTGCTGTCTTTACATATGGGTCACCTCATTTGCAATAAATTTAAAGAAGCCTTTACAAATTTCTTCACAGACTGTATTGCCCTCCTGCAATAGTACACAAATATCACCAAGCTGTCTCACCAAAGTGTGGACGATGTGAGGAGGAGATGGGGACTTATTATCATTGCTTTTGGGAGTGCAGGGTCTTACAGAGATTCTGGAAGGTGGTTCCCTCGGAAGTGGGAAAATGGCTGGGAAGGCCTTGAGTTTGGACCCCCTCATGTGCCTGTTTGGAGTGGAGGAGACTGAGGAGGGAGAATGAGAACCCCTACCTAGGCAGATGAGGGTGTTGTTCATTTGGCCGACCTGTATTCAGGATACTTGGTTTTAAGTGATTCCTTTAGTACGCAATGGTGGAGCTATGATCCTTCGATTTTTTTTGTTTAAAATACCTTATTGAACAGATTTTATATTCTCAATACAAAGGCAAGCATCCGTGGAGCAGTACAAGAATAAGCAGCTATAACTACACGGTTTATACAAGCTGATTAACAACAAAGAGATAACTGTCATTAGTCATGGAATTAGAATGGTGCTTGCCCCTCCCCACCCATCCCAAACTTCCTCTATCCTACCCCCACCCATCCCACCCATCTGCCACAAAACACAATCTGCACAAAGTTCTGGGTATAACCAACATTAGAACCATAAGGAAGCAAAAGGTGATTATATATAGGGGCACTTATAAAGGAGAAGTTGGGGAAGACTGAACTGTCAGCAGAGTGAAAAAGTGCCCCACACCTTATTGTACTGTCATCCTATTGTTCCTACCAGCAATAACCCTTTCTGCCTGAAGAGCAAACATAATTTCTCTAAACCACTCAATATAAGCATGTGTAGAGAAATCTGTCCAGTGTCTAAGGAGGACCTTTTTGGCACATGCTGAGGTTAGGGCCATTTGGGCTCTTTGTGTATGACTGTGGAGGTTCATATATTCCTCTAGAATGCAGATTTCAGGAATAAATTTATCGGAGAGAGACAGCAGGGGATCCAAGCGAGATTTGATGTTATTCCATAATGGGGAAACCTTATTGCATGACCACAATATATGTAGTAGATCTCCAGGAGACAACATGCATTTGGGACATAAATTAGAAGGTAACAGTCCCATTTTGCATAGATTAACCGGGGTATAGTACAGGTTATGGTTAATCTGAAACTGCATGTATCTGTATCTATCCCATTTAATATATTTATAAGCATGCTTCCAGAAAATCTGCTATTTTCTGGTGGGGGGGTTAGTAGTCTGTAAGGCCTGGTCCTACCAGTAGTCTCTCTAACCTTCTAATTTAAGGGAAGTAGTTTGTAAAAACTTTTACATGTAGGTTATCAGGTGAGATGAAGGGAGAGAAGAGAGATAAGATGTCAAAATATCTAAAAGGGTCCTGACCCATGGACCGACCCCAAAATGGTGCCGTAGCATATGGGATAGCTGTAGGTATTTGAATATATGGGTAGAGGGTCAATGGTAAAGGAGGGATGCCTCTTGAAAGCACAACAGTTTGATTGGTAACCAAATCTTCCACCTTCTCAGCTCCCATATTAGGCAAAAAAAAAGGTCAGGCCTAACTGGATGATGCATGATAAAAAGCTTTGGGTTATTAAAGAGGGGTTATGCTACATCTTTGGTCCCTGAGGAAGGAAGGAAGTTGAGAGTGTGTGGATATGAGGGCACCCAAGGGAGAGTGTTTCAATGCAGTTGGGAGTTTCCTAAGACAAAGAAAAGGAAGAGCCCCTAGGGTTCAACCTGTGGTTAACACATAGGGTTTTTCAATTTCCAGCCAGAAAGAATAGTAACGGGAGCTATGGAAATGAATGGGGGGAAGTCATCAGTACCTCATCCTAGTTAAGTGAATAGACAGATAATACAAGTAAAAGTCAGGAGCTTGCAGACCCCCATCAATTTTTTGACACACAAGCTTACTATAGCTTCTCCTCACCTTTTTCCAGGCCCACAAGAAGGAAGTAAGGAGTTTATGAACTTTTATTTATTTATTTATTTAGCTTTTGTTGACCGGGTAAGTGCACTAGACAAATCCTGCCTATTTTCAGGCACGACCCGGGGGAGGGGGATACAGATGAATGCCAACTGACTTTGAAACCAGATTAAGCTGTTGGTGGTATTTATAGTGAATAAACTAGTGAACTTGGGTGAACCAAGAATATGGTAGAGCCCAGTTATACATTTGCAATGGGTAAAGTATACGAGGTGGGATGTTCATTTTAATAATACTCATATGACCCCACAATGAAAGAGGCAGTAGAGACCAGTGTTTAATATCCTCTCATATAGTATTTACAAAGGAATCGAGGTTGAATGTTTTCATGATTGTGGGGGGGTTGGGGTGGAGGAAAATGCCCAGATCCTTGAGTTTATCTGAATGCCACTGTAGACCGAGACTGTTAATTTCCAATTTCTGAAAGTAGTTATTTAGTGGAAAGACCTCTGTCTTATCCAGATTCAGTTTATAGTTTGAGATCACCCCAAATTGGGAGATTATTGATAATGCTGCCAGGAGAGATTGGGAGGGGGAGGAAATATGTAGTAGTACATCGTCTGCATAAGAGGAGTTTTTAAATTCTGAGTCTCCTATTTTTAATACCAGAGACTACCGGGGAAAAGTTCAGTTTTCTTAGAAGGGGTTCTAAAAAAGGTTGAATAAATAGGGTGAGAGGGGACAGCCTTGTCAGGTACCCCGTTGCAGAGAAAAGGGTGTGGAGAGTACTCTATTGCATGGTACCCGGGCTGAGGGGGATGAATAAAGTATCTTGATTCAATTGATGCATTCCACTAGAATGTCATATTTAGGGAGTATGGAAAAGAAATATTCCCAGGTGACCCTATCAAATGCCTTTTCTGCATCCAAGGATACCAAAGCAACCGGAGTTGTGGTATCCTTGGATGCAGAGAAAAGATGGGCCAGCTTTCAAAGATGATCTGAGGAATGGCGTCCCGCAACAAACCCCACTTGCTCTGTGGAAATCGGGGAATCCCATACTTTGCTCAATCTTGAGGATAGATCCTTAGCTAGTATTTTAAAGTCCACATCGATGAGAGAAATTGGGCAGTAATTTTTAACATATTGAGGGTCTTTACCAGGTTTAGACTACAATAATGGCCTGGGTTTAAGAAATGGCCAAGAGGCCATGTTCATAAATGTATTGGAATGTATCCTGGAGGATAGGCACTATGGTAGATTTGAAAGCTTTATAAAAATTAGATGAGAATCCATACGGACCTGGGAATTTATCTAAGGAGATTGTGTCAATAGCTTCCAGAATTTCTTCAACAGTGATAGGAGCTTTTAGGCTGGATATGTGCTCATCGGATAGCCTGGGAAGAGTAATGTCTGTAAGAAAGGATTTGAACTTGTGCTGGGAGAAAAGAAAGTTGGTGGGAGTGTACAGGGTCTTATAAAAATTCTGAAAAGCTTCACAAATATCCTTAGGTGATGTAAGTATTTCACCCTCGGAGGACTGAAGAGAGGTGACGATCCTGTCTGATAGTTGAATCCTAAGACGAAGGGCTAGCAGTTTGCCTGCTCTCTTGCCCTGGTCAAAATAAGTTATCCTGGATCTAAGCATAAGAAATTCAGCTTGCTCAGCGAATAACTGTTTATATTGGGCTGTGAGGGATTCGAGTTTCTCCCCCTCCTCTGTGGAGGATGAAGCTGTTATGTTTGCCTCTGCTTGTGCAGTTTGGTCTGTTGAGGAGAGAACCTGTTCCCTCTCTTTTTTGTGTTTTGATGTTAAACGTATGAGTTCTTCTTGTAGAGCACATTTTAACGCGCTCCATAGAAAATCAGACTTTGACATGGAGGGGGTATTATCCAGCATGAAATTAGAGATGATTACAGACAAAGTGCATGGTCTTCAGAGGAAAGTATTTGATTGTTAATGCTCCAAAGTCTGTCCTTTTGAATATTTGGTGTTATCTCTAAAAGTAAATGAGCAATATAATGATCAGAAAAGGCTTTGTGTGAATAAAATGCAGAGGTAACCCCAGAAAACCTATCTAAACTTACTAAGAAATAGTCTATATGATAGGAGGATTGGTGAACTGGAGAGTGGATGGAGTACTGCCTTCTGTTAGGATATGTAATTCTCCAAGGATCCACCAATTCAACCAACTGCATAAACTCCTGCAAGTCTTTCTGTCCTGGAAACAGTGTTTCTGGAATGACCTGATCTGTCAAGACTATTGGAGAGGACTTGATTGCAGTCTCCTCTGAGTATAATTGGTAAAGTGGACAAGGAGGCGAGTCTAGTCATTAAGTTTATAAAGAATTCTAGGTCTTCAGAGTTGGGTCCAAAAATAGAACCTAAAGGAACCTCTGAGTGACCCAAAATTACTCTCATAAGGATATAACGGCCTTCTGGGTCAGAAATATCTTGGAGTAAATGGAAGGGGAGTCTGCATGCAATTAGTATAATGGTTCCCCTCTTACGAGAGTTGTACCCTGAAACAAACTCTTGGCCCACCCACAGCCTATGAAAGTAGAGCACCTGGGTGGGTAACAGATGTGTCTCCTGAAGAAACACTACATCGACGTTCAATTGACGTAAATGTAGTAGCACTTTCATCCATTTGGCCGGAGTTTGTGCCCCTTTAATATTCCATATACACAAATGATAACCTGACATGGTTATTGTTCTAATATGAAAGGAGAAGTGGAAGTACCCAATAAAGAGAAACCCAGAAAAATGGAAGCAATATTTAGGGGCCTATGGTTTGTGGCAGTGCCCTTCCCTCTGTATAACAGAAAAACCTGCTCACCCACTCCCACACTCACCCCATAAAAAGGAACCTGACTGAAAACCCAACCTGTGACCCACAAAATCCATATCAATAACAAATCAACAAAGATCTCGAAGGGTAGAGTATGTGAAGGCTCTGTCCCCATCGCCATGACAAGACTGTTCCACCCAAGAGAGACCATCCCCTGCCCTCCTTCCCCCGACCCCTCCAAATCATGTTAGATCAGCTCAGACTTTGTCTGAAACAGCTTTTGTCAACATCAAGAGTTGAACCACATCTTAAGAACTTAGGCTGGAACTTAGCGAATAATATATCATAGTCCTGTGAAAATGTAAGTATAGATTGTCTAAACAGTAATATAACCACATCAGAATAATTAACTGTGAGTCACAACCCTTCTAATACTGGTGACATTTATCACATCAGTATCACTAACTGTGGGTCACAACAGGTGATTACCCTTCAGATACTAATAGCGTTTAACATATCAAGCGATTGAGGGCAGGAAGAGACCGGAAGGAGAAAAAAAAGGGGGGAGTAGGTGACCAGCTGACATAGAGTATTACAATATGATCCCGAGTGATGGTGTGGAAAACAGTGCCATTCATCAACTCAATATAACCCTGAGTCAGGACGTTGCATGCCCAGTTTACAACATCAGGCACAACCGGGAGCAAAGTAAAAGAATAAGGGGTGGGGGAGGAGAAATGGAGAAGGAGGAAGGGGAAGGATTCTAATAAAAAGAAAAAACTGTCCAATTAGAGTAAAGTGGCGAACTGCCACTATGTGCTGTCCAGGAGGAGTAGCTCCATAATCACCGTTTCAAGGAGTAAGCTTGTTGTCTAAACACTCTTGGTGTGTAGGGTAAACAATAAAAATAATAGTAACAGATTCTTATGTCTCGGAGTCTGCCAAGGAACATTCGTAAACAAGCAAGGAGTACTAATAAAGTTTATTATGCTACTTACGCTAAGCATGTGACAAAGAAAATCACAAGGGAGATGGGTTTTTCACCACTCCTGAAGAATATACATAATCTCCAGAATTGTAGATCTTAGGTTCTGTAAGATCTTGTTTTATCTCTTCCCATGCTCCAGCTCTCTGCCCTTCTAGAGAAGTTACAGTAGTGTCTCGAGAGCACTACAATGGGTTGCAGACAGCTAAATACTACAGATAACAGCATAGCAACAGAGATTACAACATAGTTACAGATATAAGAAACAATATGTATTGGTCCTAAGTCATTCTCAATTGGATAATGACTTAGGAGACAGAATTACTAATGAGTATTATATGAGACAGAATATGCTTCCATTAGCATTATAGCTTGGACAAAAGAAATGCTGACAGTTCAAAGTACATTTCTTGTTTATGTATAATATAAAATATTAGACATAACAAAGGCCTTCTGTCTCTGTCAGCTTGCTTAGAGACAAAGATAACTGCTGACAGGCTTATTACATGGCATATCAGAGTGTAAAATACACTACATATAATTATATGAGAATATGAGTATATATAGTAATCACTGATGATCCCTCTGAGTCATCTTATCAGTGATTAGGTAGATAAGGACTTTCCTAGCTATGTGATGCTCATCTGCTTCCTTAATGTGAGCAGAAATCAGTTCATTAACAAGAACATTTGTCAGGTCAAACCCCTTCACAATATTCTTAATATTGTAAATGTAAATAACTCTTGATGAGCAAAATCATGTGTACCATGCAATGGGGGGGGTATTATATTTCACACTATTATGAACCTTTAACATATGTGCTTGAATAATGGCTATATCAGCCTTATTTCAAATAGATATGTCAGAGCCAAGTGGGTCTGAGTCTAAACCTGTGTTTTTTTTTTTTTTTTAATAAAAAACAAAACAAAAACAAAATGCCTAGTGTGTTTGGGTAGATTTACAGTCATAGGTTGTACCACTAGCAGTTAGCATGTGAAAATCCTAAGTGTGTGTGTCTGTGTGTGCTATTAATCCCTGTATAGGGAGTTATTAATGAGTACCTGGTATGCTGCCAGGGTATTCAATCACATCATTATGAAAAAAAAAAAATTGTGGGAAATGTTTGTTGTGAAACATGAAACAAATTATTCGAAGTTCTAAAAGGTGACATTTTAAATCACTGGGATGTGCATAAATTGCACATTATTAACTAGGGTACCTGGTTTGGAAGTGGCTGTTAAGACCACTGGGTGGGCCAGGGTTCTGTTTTGGGCATTCAGTATTAAGTGTTACAAATTATGAAGCATCATAGGGTTAAAAACCTTAAGGTCTAATGGCTTTCATTGCCATATAATTTTGGATGCAAAATTCCTGATTATCAATAAAATGAAAATAGGAGTCCAGATATAGTCTAGCTGCTACAATTGATCCAAAACAATGACCATAACATTTTGTAGGGCCTCACTACCCTTTTGGACAATGAACATGTCTTTTAGGACTTTAGTGTGAATTCCACAGGATGCAATTAAATCATGTGGGCTTGTGAGGTATTCTGCCTCAACAACCTTTTTAGGTTTAGGTCACTGGTTCTTGTCTGCAATACAATGTGCAGTTTGGGCTTGTAAGAAGACCCATACTTCTAAAAAGAATAAGCATAAAAGCAAGCATCTCTCTCTCTCTCTCTCTCTGGAACCTAAAAGGAAAGAGAAAAGAAAAACATAGTTAGTTTAGTACTATTCCACCCACATTTATGGAAAAGTAATTTAATCTCCTTTAAACAGGTTCATTTGATAGGCATATAGCCAGTTATCAATGACTGTTATTGTGAGGCAGTCAAACTTGGTAGCCTGCTGGACTGCATTTGTTTACAATGGGGATAGGTCCTATTGTTGGGTTTTGTCCACACATTGTGAAGCAAACAAGTGTACTTTTGGATGTCTTGTTTGAGTTATTTAACATATATATCTACTGAGGCTCCATCAGTAGTGGCAGTACGCAGGTCTAGAAGTAAATGTTCTGGGAGTCTCATAGACCGTCCGGTCATGATTTTAAAAATGGGGTATGCTGTGTACCTGCAGAGGGTGTCCCTCTTATTGCCATAAGGAGTAAAGTAAATAAATTCCAGTCCTTTTGGGTGTTCTGAACAAGTTTTTTTATAACATAACTTTGATCTGCCTGTTAGCACATTCCACCTGTCCTGGTGACTGTGGGTTGTAAGGGATATAAAACTTTTGTTTTACCCATAATGAATCCCAGAGTTTCCTGCATTACTTTGGCTGTAAAGTCAGATCTCTGTAATCAAAATTTACCTTAAAGGGTAAAGCCCATTTGGTAAATAGCTGGTTTACCAATACATTTGTAGTCACTTTGACTGTGCTATTCTGTTTTGGGATAGCTTTAAACTATTTGGAAAATAGGTCGGTGATCACTAGTGCAAACTACTTTTTAGTGGTTAGCATAGGGCCAATGTAGTCAAACTGGATATTGTTCCAGGGGCATTTTGCCTCTGGGATAACAATGCATTTGTCCTAGCTGGTATAGGATTGTTCTGTTCACAGATCAAACAGTTACTGATGCAGTGTTCTACATCATTTCTCATGTGTGGCCACAAGATAGAGGATTTTAGTCTATCTAGGGTTTTTACTGACTCATTGGTGTCCACCAGTTTGAGTACTATGTATTTGGTACAGTTGATAAAATTTACTCTCAGGTGTTCAGGAATTACCCATAACTTTTTATGAGTGTTACAGCAGTGATGTACCAAATGAGTAGGCCATCACTGGATAGCCGAATGTCATTTTCACTTTCTTTAAGAGCTATTCTTGGAAGTTATTCCCCAGTTCCTTTATTAAGGAACCTATACACTGCCCTCAAATGAGGGTCCTTCTTATAGAGCATAAGGAATATACATACAACATGTTGGAACCTTATGAATGTACAATTTGTAAACTGTTAGGTTGTGATGTACAAAAGCAAGTCACTCTATTTTTCAGAGGTAATGTCAGAGAATTGGACAGAAGTTTGTCTTCTGCCAAAGAAATTTAGTTTAGAGAGAAACAGTCCCAATTAGAAACTGTAATAAAAACATTGTATTTGCAGTGCTTTCTGCAATTATCTCAAGGACATTTCTTGAAGCGGGCAGAACTTAACCCTCTCATGGAGTGCTGGTATTATTTTACGTAAGGAAAAATCTTTTTATTCCTTTCATAACACAAGTTGTGTCTTTCTCAAGGACGTTTCAACTCTCTAAACCATTCACAAATATTTGTGGCAATTAGGAGACTCCTCGCCTCCCTGATTTTCATTTTATTTGCCAGGCATGTTTTAACATTGCCTGTGAATCGTACACATACGATGATACAATTACTAGCCATGCACATTCTGTCATTACCAGAATGTAAAATAATTTTAAACCCTGCTACCTGACCCTCATTGGTATGTGTGGCTGAGTCATCAGTCAAAACATGACACACAGTTGTGTCTTTTAACCCTTTCTGAGGTTCTGTCAGAAAGGGCACTGCAACAGATAGGTCGGTGAGTTGGAGTGAACAATCATGGGTCTGTCCTGTAAATTGTAGGCCATGGGCAAACAAGGATGACGTTTTGATAGGAAGGACAGTGATGTCATAATCCTGTAAAATGAGAGACCAGTGTATAAGTCTGGCATCGGATACAGAGTCATCTTTTACTCTGTCTAACAACAGAACGTTAGTTAGCAAATGATTGGAATGCAGCACAATGGGTGTATATCCAATGATGTACATAAAGCATCTCACTGCCCAGTATGTAGCCGAAAGATTCCTTTCACAAAGGTTGTATTTTAGCTCCACTGGGGCAAGCATCTGAGATGCATAAGCAATGGGTCTGATGTGTCCATTGTATGTTTGGGCTAAAGCTGTTGAGATTGCTATATCTGATGTGGCAGTTTCAAAATAATGCCCTAAAGCTGTGTTAGGATTAACCAATGCTGGGGCCATGGTCAGTGATCCCAAAAGAAAAGACAATGATATCAGTATTATGATACCTTGTACCTTCTTACCTGTAGTGTCTGCCATTGCAGCCATAGTATGGGATGATCCAGGTGTCACTGATGGAGGGGGTTCTGCATCATGTGCAGGCAGTGCTGGCACTATCAAGGGTGCCTGCCCAGTGGAGAAAAGTGGTGTGCAAGCTGCATGTAATTCTCCAGCTATGGATTGTGGTTTAGTAGGTATCAGGGGTGGAGAAAGTAAGAAATCAAACCTGTAACCCTCCCCCCCAACATGGCCTGTGATGCTGAAAATATCACAGCCACGGGGCTTTTAGAATCAGGGTTGTCTCCTCCCCTATCAAATGTAAAATGGGTTTTCCCATCGGAATGTTGCTGAATTATAGCAACATTGTTTTTACCATTACAGCTTAAGGTATTAATGCACTGCATTGGAAAAGCAGTGCGTTTAGTCTTCTCAGGGGAAGCAGATGTTAAATTGCATAGGAAATAAAAACAATCTTTCATGTAATAAACTGCAATGTGTTTTTTATTCAAGGCCATGTTAATAAAGCAAACATAAACAGCATCAGCTGTTTCTTTAGCATTAGACGCTGACTTCAAGACAGATTGCGTATCAACCTTATTCAAAAGTACGTCAACATCATTTTTAATGAGAATCTTCTGTCCCTCAGAAACACTAGTGTTACTGATAACATTAATCATGCCAAAAAACTCCGGTTTGTTTTGTTTGGTTATGGCAGCAATCACAGGTCCTTGTGACTACAGGATTGAACCTCCATGAGATGGTGGTCGGCCATTTTAGATTACTTCATGGGCATCATGGGTTACTGTGTCATGACCATCATCACATGACCATGAGCGGACATCTTGGGGATGGTATGGGGATGCAACCTGATGACATGTGTGTCCACCATTTTGAGACTCTAATAATTCTCCATTTTGTGAATCACAGAAAAACAAGTGGCTAGCCTTTGCTGTAGTCCACCCCACAGCATACTGTGAGTGTTTAAAATTAAACTCTTCAACATTAGAAGAGACAAGGTCTTTGGACATTAAGTTAGTGTGCCCTGCCAATACCTCTGGCTGATGGCTTAAGTTCGCCATATCTGACTTTTTACTCCTACATTTTAACTGCTCAGATACAGGAGTTAGCACGCTATTAAGTGCTTTGTTTTCAGATTGCAAGACATTCCCATCTTGTAAAACATGCTTATTATTGACAGAAGCTGTGTCATAGTTTATATTGAAAACCTTCATTTCAAATTTGCTGTAATTAAAACATACTGAATCATGCTGTACCATCAAGGTCTGATGTTGAAATACCAGCTTGTTAACTTTTTTAGTAATTACTTTAGACTTATTTTTAAGTTTCTTGTTTTCAAAATGTAAGGAATCAGTGTTATTAGCCAGAACACCATTTGTTTGAAAAACATTTTTTTTTAAGTTTTGCCTTTTTAGCGTTATCTCTTAAGGCATGCAGGTAATGGTTGCTTCTCTCATTAAGTAGAGACTCATTTTCTAGACGGACAGATTGTAGCTTAGACAGTAGTCTAGCTATTTTTTCTGTATGAGAAGCCCTTTTCAGACTAATCTCCTGCTTGTAGGCAGAATTCTCCATTTTGCAAGCATCATACTCACTTTTCAAAACAGATATCTTATTTAGAATAGCATCAAAACAATTAAACAATGTTGCAATTAATAACCCTTCAGGATCATTGGCACCATTGTTTAATTCCCCATAATGGGCTTTTATGATATCCCTTAAAGGACTAGCATTGGATTTTGCTACTTTAACAAAATCAAGCCAACTACTGTTAGCAGTTTGGCTTGTTAAGGCATCCAGCCTCAACTCAGTACTGATATATTTAGACATGTTTTAAGATAAGAAACCCTTAGCTGTCTGTGGATCAAAAAACTTTGTTTGCAACCAAAATTTATGAAAGCACACAAACAGCCTTTGGCGTATGTGGTCACCTAGATGAGTAAATACCCATTAGGATTTGAATGCACAAGAAAGCTGTCTGTTTTGTTTTGGATCCTTTATAGCTGTGTTTTCACAGAGAAAGAACAGGAAAAAAAATCAAAAATCAAACCACTCATTACACAGAAATTGAATATCTGCCAAGGGATTATTTTGTCTGCACTGTAGAACACACAACTGACCGAAAAATTTTAAACATTAGATACTTTCAACTTGTTTTTACTGGGGATATCTCACCCAGTGTTTTAATTTACAGAGGAAATTAAAATGAAACTTGGCAAAAACATCGAGACTCCATTTCACGGTCGCCATTATGTTGTCTAAACACTCTTGGTATGTAGGGTAAACAATACAAATAATAATAATAACAGATTCTTGTGTCTCGGAGTCTGCCAAGAAACATTCATAAACAAGCAAGGAGTACTAATAAAGTTTATTATGCTACTTACGCCAAGCATGTGACAAAGAAAATCACAAGGGAGATGGGTTTCTCACCACTCCTGAAGAATGTAATAACCCAGGTGTAACAAGCTGAGTCGAGGAGCAGGTCACTGTGATGACATGCACAGCAGCGCCGATGGTGAGACACACAACCAGAAGGGAAGGGAGCTAAAGTTCGATCATGGAACGGAGTGAGTAACCTTGGAGCTCTTCTACTGTGTACGATGCCTTAGTCCCAGAGGATAGTAGGGCAGTTGAAACACTAAAGAGGTGGAAACGACTAACAGAAGGAAAGTCTCTTCCTGTAAGTGATATCTGGGAGCAAAACAGCTTATACAGGCCACATAAATTCTCCTGGTAGACTTGATAGAGAAGACTAGCCTTAATCTCTGTTAGTTGGGTCAGAGGTGAGCAAACCAGTTGGGGAATAAAATGGGGAGTTCCTCTGCCACCTGTCTGGCACTTTTGAAGGCTTTCTAGCTGCCTTGGTGTTGGATGAGCAGCTTGGCCAGGTAGATCATCCTAAATTGGACCCCTGCTGCAATCAATTTAGTTATGTAGGTGTGATATTCAGCTCATTTCTGCTGAATCGTTAGGATATGCTGCTGATCCACGTAGCTGAGAAGGCGAAGGATAAGTGGTCTGGGTGTACCACCGGGTGGGGGTCGCGGTTTTAGTGATCAGTGAGCTCATTCCACATGAGAGGCTGTGGAATGTGGAGGAGGGCCTGCAATTTTCAGTAAAAGCTTCTATACAAAGGGGATTACAGAGGAATCTTCTGCTTCTTCAGGTAAGCTGAAGATTATTAAGTTATTACGTCTATTCTGACCTTCAAGGTCCTCCATTTTTAGTTCAAGTTTGCTGAGTTGCTGACATAGAGATACAGTGTTGGGCTCTACTATTGCCTGCCAGTGTTCAAGAGAGGAGGTGCGAGCCGAGACATCGCTGATTTTCCTGTGGGTGTCTCAGCTCCGGCGATTTCTTTTCCAAGTTGGATCGAAGTCCTTGAAAACTTCCCTTATAGAGGCCATCTCAGTAAAGAATGTTTCCTCTGACAGGGGGTAGAACTATGGAACCAGTTGTTGATTTGGTAGGAGTCACAGCCTGTGTTTTGGACCGCTTGGTGGTTTTATCTGGTGACTGAGGTGGCGTCCGAACCGGGAGGGCCTGGTGCATGTCAGTGTCCATGATCAAGTATAAAAGCTCACCAATTGCTCCCAGATCTGCCTGGTATTTACACCCCAGTGCTTGTAGTAGAGGTTGAAAAAAGGAGAATAACAAAATTCACCTCTAATGTGGGTAAATAGCATGAATTTTAGAGGTTAGGGAGGAGAGCTGGGCTGATAAATGTTCTCTCAGAGCGAAGGCATCACATGATCTCAATCCTTCAGATTTTGGTGCTAGAGTGACTTACCTTATTGGTTAAGGGCAGACTGGATGGCTTTGCAAGGGAATGAGCACCTTTACCGGCAGATTTAAGCCAGTAGAAAGCATGTCACTATGGGAAGGAATGGAGGAGTAAGGGTGTCAGGGAGTATGGTGCTAGGTTCCTGACTAAGTACAAGGTAAGGGGTGAGCTGGATTGGCCTGAGCTTTAAATATACAGGGGCTGCTTTCCTCCTATTCTATTGCCATGAAAAGATGCAATTGTCTCTTGTCGAATCTGTGTTGGCTAGAATATAGTGTCATGTAAATGATTATGGACATATGGATGTGAATGTTTTACAATTGTCTTTTATAAGAAAATCATTTTATGCAAAAAAAAATTAATTAAAACAACACCAAATAATAAACTAACACTGCTGCTGCATCAGAATGCTTCAGTTGGCAAGCCCACCCTCTCCTTTTAAACACACTCGAGGATGCTGGGCTTGCTTCCCCTGCCCTAGAGTGGTTTCACTGTAATCTCAATAACAGACATCAGTCAGTTAAAATTGCAAACTCCATCTCTCTCTCTCCCTCCCTTCCTAGCCTAGGCAGTGTCCTGCAAGGCTTCATTCTCAGCCCTATCTTGTTTTCTGTATTTATAAATAGCCATCCATATGTATGCAGATGATACCATACTGTTCTCATCCAGCCTAGACCTAACTACTATCTACTCTGTGCCACAGAAAGACTTTAACTTGGTCCAGTCTTGGTTCCAGTTAAAACAATTTAAACTAAACACTATATAACTGTCTATATGACCTTCGGTACCACTCAAAGATTGTCAAAAACAAACAGTGCCCCACCCATCACCTCTCTTGGCAGCACCCCACTTACAAATACCTAGGCATCTGGCTTGACCCTCAACTAACTTTGCAGTCCACATTGACCAAGTAACCACCAAACTCTGCCCTAAGCTTGGAATCCTCTTCTGAAATGGAGACTCTCTCTCTCTCCCCTTCCCGTACATTGAGAGCTCCTGGCAAAGATGATCATGCCAGTCTTAGACTATGCAGACATAACATACTGCACTGCACTCTCTCTGTCTCTCTTGACTTGACTCCCTCTATTATGCTTTCTTTTGTTTTGCATCAAATTCTCCATACAGGACTAACCACTGTTCCCTATTCTCCTGCCTGGACCTTCCGCCACTCTCGCATAAGGGTCTCATCCAGTCCTCATCCTACATCTCAAAATTCTGGTTCTACCTACTCCCCACTTACATCTCTTCCCCCCTCTCTCTTGCCCCTACCTCGACTTATTCCATAGACACTAGGGATTCATGCTCCTTCTCTCTCCCTACCCCATTCTCCAACATGGGTAAAGCTACCTTTACCTACCACCTCCCCTCACTGTGGAACTCTCAAGCATCCCTCCTACAAAACACTAAATCTCACTTCTCTGTCACGTCTCTGTTAGCCCTCCTACCCCACCCCATTTGCTCCCATAGCAACAGATAGCATTACTGTTTATATTTTCCAGCTGTATCTTACGCAGCTCTTTCCTATTCCATCACACTCATTCCCATATCATTCACATATCACTCGAGTTGTTTATCTCCCAGGTTGTCTATTCGCAACCCTGTGTCTTTTCTCCTGCACCCCACCTTGTACATTAACAGTAGCATAGCCTTTTTTGTTGTATTAGCTATCATGAATGTATTAGTATACTTTCTGTTGTGTACTTCTTACATTTTATTTACTTCTGACTATATCTTTGCATATAACTAGTACAGCATAATACAGTGTACAATGTAGGACTGTGCAGGGGCCGAATATTAATTTCCGAATACCACGAATATCAGGGCTTCCGAATATTCGGAAACCCTTCCCTAATAGACGACTATTTGGGAGGTATTCATATTCGGCATTCACCCAGCTGCACAGCCCTTAAGAAACCTCACATCTCCTCCCCAGACCCTTAAAACAGTACTGTCTCCTCCACCCTCCAGCAGCCAGCATATCCCAACCTCCTACCCACCCAGCTCCCGCAATTTATTTATTTTTCTCCAAAACAAAAGTTTAAAGGAGACCAGCACAACCCCCTGCCTCCACAGCTGACCCCTATCTTTTGTTCTAAAGTAAAAGTGAAATCCCACTCTCCTACTCCACCAGCACAGCCAAGACTTGCAATTTATTTTTGTTCTGCAGAAAAAATGTAAAGAGGACCGTCACAACCAGCCCTTCTCCACAGCTGGCCCCAATCTTATGGAGAAAATACAGCATCGTGGAAAAAAACAAAACAAGAGAAATCTCCCCCCATCAGGAACAACAAGTCATGCCACCAGACTGTCACTGTGCCCCTACTAGTACTATGTTCTCCCACCCAGCAAAAAATTCTCCTTATTAGGAGAAGATAGCAATTGCCACTGGTCCAGTACAACCCTCCATCTTTCACTGCCGACTCTGAGCGCCTGGCTTCTATGAATGAAACTGCGCGCTTGTTGCTATAGTAAAGCTGAGCTAGCAGATCATGTGTTCTGCTGGCTTGGCTTTACTGTTACAACAAGCAGCATGATTTCATTCATAGAAAGCTCTCAAAGTTGGCAGTGGAGGAGGAAGGGTTGTGCTGGACCAACGGCGGACATTTGCTATCTCCCAGTAAGGAGAATTGGGTGCTGGGGAAGGGACAGGTACTAGTAGGGTGATGTCTGTGCATGACTTGTTTTTCCTGATGGAGGGGAATTTCTCTTTTTTGTTTCACGATGCTGTCATTTCTCACTTTACTTTAGCCCATATGATGGGGACCAGCCGAAGAGGTGGGCGGGTTGTAATGGTCCTCTTTAAAACATTTTTGCTGCAGAAAAAAAAATTGCTGGTCCTGGCACTGCTAGTGGGGTAGAAGGGCAGTATTTCACTTGACTGTAGAACATAAGATGGGGGCCTGCCATGGAGGCGGGGGGGGCTTTTTTCTGGTCCCTTAAAAACTTTTTGGAGAAAAATAAATAACGTGCTGGGTGGTTAGGAGGGTGGGATATTCTGGCTGCTAGAGGGTGGGTGGGGAGACTGCATTGTTTTTAAGGGTGCTGGGGTTGGCATTCATATTTTTTTCTGGGCTGTGCCGAATACGAATATTTGGCCGAATAACGAATATTTGGCAACTGAATACCGAATATTCATCCGAATATTCGAAAAAAGGTATTCACACAGCCCTAGTACAATGTATTATTTTGCTTCTGTGTACTACTGTGTTTGTATGCTCTCAATCCCATGTTCCCCAACCCAAGGTTCACACCTTGAAATGAGCCTTGGCTCAGTGTGCCTGTACCCAGTCATCAAATGTTTAAATAAAAATAAAAGTCAGTGCTCTTTGCCAGTTCCCACAATAAGCGAATGTCAGCCCCACTTACTATCTTAAACAGTGACAATGTCCCATCGAGTAAGTCCATGCCTTCAAATACCTAGGTATCTCTCTTGACAAAGCATCATCCTTTACAGAATATGCTAGCCTTGTGTCAAAGGTGGTCAGTGACAGACTTGGGATCCTCTACAGACACAGCATGACTCCTGAAGCACTAAGGTTAGCGGTCACCAGCTTAGTGCTTTCTGTAATTGACAGTGAGTTAGTCATTTATGGCTCTCCTACTGAGACTACCCTTAAGATAATTACCATTGCTTTCAAAAAAGCATGTAGACTGGTCTCAGGAGCTCACAGACACACCATACATGCGACCTATACACCCTGACAAACTGGTTGCACCTCAGAGGGAGGATTTTGTATCAGACCTGTCTGCTGGCAAAAAAATCACCCTAGGGCTTACTCCTTGAACCACCCAGCACCTTCTCACACATGCGCCTCTGTGTGTAACACTAGGAGTGCATCTAGATATGCTTACAAGGTCCCATTTTGCCAGACCTCTCAGACACAAAGGTCTTTTAAGTTCCGGCCTCCTAACTTGCTAGACAAACTCCCTTTGGAAATCCTTGATGAACCCAAGCTCGGTCCCTTCAAGCACAATCTCCAACAGCACCTTACTGCACATAGCAGTTGGGACTGCCCCAGCTAGCCACCACCCCTGTAGGTCTTCTCCATTGCTTCACCTAGGCCCTAGCCCCCCACACCCAGCTACCTCATCCTTCCCTCCCTGTCACTACCTCCTCAGCCTGTCAGACATCTTCCAAAACTATACACTCTCCTTGATACCTCCCTCCCTCTGGCACCTTTAAGACCCCTGAAAACCTCCCTCACTCCCTCCCTTACCTGATTCCTCTCCTTTGCCTTCTTCCTCCCTTTTCTCCCTCTCCCGTTTACCTACTGCCCCTTCTCTTTTACCTATATCCCTGCTTTTCTCTCACCTAACTGGGGCTTGACAAGGTCTCCTTACCTACTGGTCACCATCTACTCCCTCCTTTTAACCCCTCTCTCCATTCCAGGATACAATAACATCTATGTGCTAACAGTTCTACTTTTACCCCACTTCCCTCCACTCTGGTACAAGACAAAGTCAACTGACCAACTGAACTAATGGTACAACAATGTATAACTTGTATCGCCTACCTGTAATCTGTAAATCAAGCTGGTGTAATTACCTGTAACCTACTTGTCTGCTAAATGGACACTTTCACTTTGAAACTTTGCTTGTTGTGCAAATAGTTTTGTATTGTTATTCAATCCATTCTGTTTAGTTAATCAAATGTTGATACTGATGTGAAACCTCTGAAAAGAGCCTCTGGCTCAAAGGTATTTGTAGTCTGAGATATAAATAAATAAATATGTTCAACATTGCTACACATTAATTAGCTAGATGGGATATTTTTGCACTTGTATTGTACTGTTGGGCTTTGGTGACTTGCACCTGTGTTATAAAAAAGCAGATAATCCACATTGTGTGCTTGTTTTGATTACCATTTCGATGTGCTTACATTTAGAGCTTGTTTATTTTCCTCTGTATATTTTAGCCTATATGTATCTATTCCTGCTGGACTATGTTAACCTGCTGACTTCTGCTTTCCTCACTGGGACCCCATGAAAGCAAGTTGCTGTGTCTAATGGGGTCATCCTGCTTTGACTAATTTCAAAAAAGTAAAAAATAAAAATTGATGTTGTTTTTACTCTGACTTTGGTAGCTGTCTGCATTGAATTGTGATTGTGTCTTTTACTCAGGGAGTCACTTGTTTATAACATTCACATATTTGTGACTGTCTAGTACAGTATGCCCTGGACCAATGGCTTACACTTCATACTATAAGCTGTCATTCGGCAGGCAGCTGGGTGGTATGCAGGCGAGTAGCAGCTGCCTGCCAATGATGGGGGGGCTCGGTGGGCAGGGGGTCTTATGTGGTTGCGGAGGGTGCCACTAGACTACCAGGGATTTATTATGTTCAGTTCTACCTGTAATTGTTGCTATGGGGAGGGACGGGGTACCACTAGACTACCAGGGATTTATTTTTTTTCTACCGGCGATCACAGCTACGACAGGGAGGGAGGGGGTACCACTAAACCATCAGGCATTTCTTTCTTTTTATTGCCGGTGTTCACTGCTACAGGGCAGGGGTGTGCCCCAGGCTCCCGTCTGTCCACACCACATGCTGTGCAGTGCACCAGGCGCATTTCACTGGAAAACCCTGCTCAGCTCATGCAAATGGGAACATAATGACATGCAAAGGCCCCATTTGTGCCTTTCATACATTATGGCCCCATTTGCTTGTCCCAGTCTGAATATCTCAGAAATGCACCCAGCGCACCTCCAGTTGCGCTTGAGCAGTCCCAGTCCTACCAGTCAGGGGGATGCACTGGTGCATTGTAAATGTGCGCTGAGCATTCTGTGCCATATTTAAAGGTGATGCGCCATGGCACATCTCCTTTGAATATCCCCTTGTCTGGCTATGGCGCACCTCGGTTGTGCTGTGCCAGTACTTGCAGCATTGCTGGGTGCAGTCTGATTATCTAGCCCATAATATCATGAGTTGTGCAACTTTACCATTGCCGTGCACTTAAAAATCCATGTGGTCTCTTGATTCCTCCCTTCTCCACTCTTCCTCAGCTACAGCTATGCACTTTGTTCCCTGTCTCTGCCTGGGAATTGTCTCTTTGCTGACTTACCAACAGCACTGTCATGTTTTTACATTAACAACTCTAAATTGTGCCTTTTTTGCCTGTTTTGTTCCTATTATAATGTGTGATATGCACCTCCTCTATGTACTATGTAATTTGCACCTCTATATAACTGTTTGGAACTCCTATTGTAGAACACTGCATATGTATTTATTTTTACCTGTTCCTTGATTTTTACTCTCCCGGGTTGTGCCTGAAAATAGGCAGTTCTATCTAGTGGGCAGAGTAGGTGAGCCAAGTGGTCCTTATTTGCCATCAATTTCTGTGTTTCTAGGTTTATGTTAGACCAATTACCCGGTAACCAAAAGCATATAAATAAAATAATTTTAAGACAAAAAGTATTAAAAAACCCACCAACATCTGAACTACAGTACAACCTTAAGATGACCATTGACAAGAGTTACAGCAGACCAAGTAGTTATCTTTAAACCAATTATTTTATACTTTGCAATGAGGTAATGACTTGACAGTGGAACATAAGTACACAGGTAGAAACTTCCAGTACTTTGAACCATTATATGTACATTACATTTGCATTGTATTGTGACTGGTTCTGGTGGTGATGTTTATTACAAAAATGCAATTTTTATTTTTTACTCCGGGGAAGGGGTAGCTTCTGTTGTATCGTATTCTCTATTACTTTGGCAACAGTCTGCATAAAACATGTGATCTTTGCTTTTTACTCAGGGGAGGAGGCAGCTGCAGTTTATTATGTTTATTATGTTCTGTCTGACTTTAGTGCCTGCCTGCATTTAAAAATGAGGCTTTGCTTGTTTTACTGTGGGAATAGGTAGCTGCAGATTGATAACTTACTTGCTCTTACTCTGACTGCGGTTATTAAAAATGTAATTACAATGTTATCTTTGCTGGACAGTTTCTGTGTGGCTCTGTGTGATTTGTTTAATTATCTTTTGCCCCATTTCACTACTGTTTTTTTATTAGCATAACCCTCCAGCCATGATTTGTTACCTGTTAGCGTATTCCCTTGTGACCAGGTTTTGACCAGTGAGAAGCCAGGATTGGTCAGACCCTTTCTATAAATAGTATCAATTAAAGCAATAAATTCAAATGCCACAGAAAGAATAATTTAATTCAAATGAGTTAAAAATGGAAATGTTTGAAAGAGACATTTCTGAGGTTAAATTGCAGGAAAGTTGGTGGGGCACTCACAGAAACAATTAAGGAAAAGGAACTAACACATCTGTTTGCTTATTGGAAGAAACTACTAATTAAATATGTGTTGTTTTTAGTCTGCAGGAAGTTTGAGTGGAGTGAAACATGGAGCCAGCAATCATCATCACTAGAGAATTGCCAGCTGAGTCACGCAACAGAGAAATGCCATAAGTATCCTCAGTGCAGTAAGACATTCCATGACCTACATCTTGTCACTGCACAACACCAAATTCATGAAGAGGGGCAATTGAAATGTACCAAATATCAAAGCAAGCTAAATGCAGTTACATGTACTGACAAGAATTTCACTGCACAGCATAATACTACAAGACACCAAATGCACAAGAAACAAAATAAATGTACTCATTGTGACAAGAGTTTTACAGCACAGAATATCTTAATGAGTCATCAGCAAATTCACATGGTGGAGAGATCATATAAATGTTCTGAATGCAGCAAGAGTTTTGGCCAGAAGTCTACCCTGAAAAAACATCACCAAATTCACACTGGCAAGAGACCATACAAATGTGATGAATGTGACAAGAGTTTTGGCAAGAAGAGTAACCTAATAATACATCAGTGAATTCAGCCTGGAGATAAAAAAAGCATATGGCACAAAGGACCATCTCTTGTTGAACAAAGCCATTATGGAGAGCTGCAAAAAATGCCGAAATCTTAATGTAGCATGGATCGACTACAAAAAAGCATTTGACAGTATCCCACACTCCTGGATCACTGAGTGTTTGCGGATCTACAGGATACATCCCACACTGATAAACTTCATCACAACAACAATGACAAAGTGGCAAACCACCCTGCAATTAAATCATGAGAAAGGTCAAATCACCATCCCAAATATAAGTATCCAACGAGGGATATTTTAGGGTGACTCTTTGTCACCGCTTCTGTTTTGCCTTGCCTCAATCCCTTGAGTAACCTAATCAACAACCTAGGCTATGGATACAGCTTGAATCCCAGAAACAAAAATTATTAACAGCTAACATCTCACCTTCTATTTGTAGATGACCTAAAACTTTACAGTTCATCTGACAAACATTTGAAAGAACAACTACAAATTGTTAAGACATTTTCTGATGACATATGGATGACGTTTGGCCTGAACAAATGTGCCAAAGCAACATTGTAGCAGGAAAGTTAATCTCAGTAAAAACGTGAATCTGGCGGAGGTCTGTGACATAAAAGAACTTGAGCAAGAGGGAGTGTATAAATACCTGGGAATAGATGAAGGAGCAACAGCACAACATGAACAAATGAGAGTAAAAGTAAGCAAGGAATATTTTAGAAGGTTAAAGCTAATTCTGAAAACTGCTTTGACAACACGAAATAAAGTGCAAGCTATAAATCAACTCGCCCTTCCAGTGATATCATACAGCTTTGGTGTGATAGACTGGCCACAGGAAGTGTTGAACCAGCTAGATATAAAAACAAGAAAAATGTTTCATGCTCACCAATTAATATACAAAAATCAGTGCATGCCAAGATTATACATCCCAAGGGCAGAGGGAGGCATGGGCCTCATTGAGATTGATTACACATACAGATCCACAATAGTGGGGCTGCATACATACATACTGACATCCTTGGACCCAAATATAGCCACGGTCTTGCATCATGAAGAAAATAAACCTAAAATGACTTCACTCATCAAATTAGGAGAAGCCTTCAGAAGGGTAGCAGAGATTGATGTCAATCCAAAAGTAGATAAGGAATTGTCAGCAACAGAAAACGCAAAGAATCAGAAAAAGGAGTATAAGGATAAAGACCAACAGAAAAGAAAAAACAATTGGAAAGTCCATAATTATAGTGGAAAATACAGGGAGCTACTGGAGCAACCACAGGTCGATCAAGCCCTGACCCATGAGTGGTTATAAAGAGGTGAATTTAGGCTACGAGATGAGAGACTAATAATGGCAGCCCAAGATGGTTCACAAAATCCATAGAAAAAAACAGGAGAAACAGACAAGTGCAGGGTCTGCAGTACAGAATTAGAAACAGTTGCACATCTTGTGGCTGGATGTGAAGTACTCATGGCAGAAGGCCTGTATACTGAAAGACACAACAATGTAGCAAGATTGATCCACTGGAAACTGTGCAAAACTATAACATACAGGTAGCGAGAGACACTGAAACATGAACCGCAAAGAATCACAGAGAATGAAAAAGTAATGATCACATGGATCACCCAATACCAACAGCCAAGAAAGTGGAAGCAAGAAAACCTGATATTGTAATACAAGAAAAGAGAACAAAGGTAGTATTACTGATTGAAATAGCCACCCTAGTGACTACAGTGTGCTGCGTACAGAGAGACACAAAATCATGAAATACCAAGATATGCAGTCAGAAACTAAACTGATATGGAATAAGGACACACAGATTGTTCCAGTAGTGCTTGGAGCAATGGGACTAATCAAAAAGAACTTTCAGGCACATTTAAATATGCTACCAATACTTGTGACACCTTATGAACTTCAAAAGGAAGCTATTTTGGGGACGTTGCGTGTGCTGAGAAGAGCGCTCTCAGCAAACATCAAAGATTAATACAGTACTAATTTCTTGAGTTTTGAATATGCCCTGGCTAAAGAATGGGGTCCATTCTTGCCACGGTATTAAAAATCCCTAAACATTTGGAGACACTAACCCCGAGAGAGACCATACAAATGTGATGAATGTGACAAGAGTTTTGGCCTGAAGGGTCAGCTAACAATACATCAGCGAATTCACTCTGGAGAGAGACCATACAAATGTGATGAATGTGACAAGAGTTTTGGTAATAAGAGTGACTTGAGAAGACATAAATGTATTCACTCTGGAGAGAGATCATACAAATGTGATGAATGTGACAAGAGTTTTGGTAATAAGAGTGACCTGAGAAGACATAAATGTATTCAGTCTGGCACCAAGATTTAGCTACCTCAAAAAACTATTTATACGCACATCCTGATTTGACACCCATCTGGTTAACGACAGGGAATACCACACTTCTTATTAAATCTGAACCTGCCAGTCCCCCCAAGAACTATCGCCCAATAACCTGTTTGCCAACAACATATAAACTATATACTGGAATCGATGCAGATAGAGTCTATAATCATTTAGACTGCAATAAACTCATGGCAATAGAACAAAAAGGTAATAAAAGAAAATCATATGGCACAAAGGATCATCTCCTGTTGAACAAAGCTATTATGAGAGCTGCAAAAATGCAGAAATCTTAATGTAGCATGGATCGACTACAAAAAGCATTTTGGTGTCCCACACCCTGGATCACTGAGTGTTTATGGATCTACAGGATACATCCCACACTGATAAACTTCATCACAACAACAATGACAAAGTGGCAAACCACCTTGCAATTAAATCATGAGAAAGGTCAAATCACCATCCCAAATATAAGGATCCAACAAGCGATATTTCAAGGTAACTCCTTGTCACCACTTCTGTTTTGCCTTGCCCTCAATCCCTTGAGTAGCCTAATCAACAACTTAGGCTATGGATACAGCTTGAACCCCAGAAACAAAAACAATCAACAGCTAACATCTCACCTTCTATTTGTAGATGACCTAAAACTTTATAGTTCATCTGACAAACATTTGAAAGAACAACTACAAATTGTTAAGACCTTTTCTGATGACATACGGATGATTAGGCTATTTAGACAAATGTGCCAAAGCAACATTTGTAGCAGGAAAGTTAACTCGTAAAGAAAACATGAATCTGGCGGAGGTTTGTGACATAAAGAACTTGAGCAAGAGGAGTATAAATACCTGGAATAGATGAAGGAGCAACAGCACAACATGAACAAATGAGAGTAAAAGTAAGCAAGGAATATTTTAGAAGGTTAAAGCTAATTCTGAAAACTGCTTTGACAACATGAAATAAAGTACAAGGTATAAACCAACTCGCCCTTCCAGTGATATACAGTTTTGGTGTGATAGACTGGCCACAGAGAGTGCTGAACCAGCTTGATATAAAAACAAGAAAACTGCTTCATGCTCACCAGTTAATATACAAAATCCAGTGCATGCCAAGATTATTCATCCCAAGGTCAGAGGGAGGCGTGGGCCTCCTTGAGACTGATTACACATATAAATCCACAGTAGTGGGGTTACATACATACCTACTGACATCCATGAACCCAAATGTAATAAAGGTCCCGCATCATGAAAAAGTAAGCCGAAGATGACTTCACTCATCAAATTAGGAGAAGCCTTCAGGAGAGTAGCAGAGATTGATGTCAATCCACAAGTAAACAAGGAACAGCCACCAACAGAAAGTGCAAAGAATCAGAAAAAAGTGTATAAGGATAAAGATCAACAGAAAAGAAAAAACAACTGGAAAACCCATAATTATAGTGGAAAATACAGGGAGCTGTTGGAACAACCACAGGTTGATCTAGCCCTGACCCATGAGTGGTTAAAAAGAGGTGAATTTAGATAACAAGATGAGAGACTGATAATGGCAGCCCAAGGTAGTGGGCTACATACAAGGTGGTTCACAAAATCCACAGAAAAAACAGGAGAAACAGACAAGTGCAGGTTCTGTAGTACAGAATTAGAAATGGTTGTGCATCTCTTGGCTGGATGTGAAGTACTCAAGGCAGAAGGCCTCTATACCGAAAGACACAACAACATAGTAAGACAGATCCACTGGAAACTGAGCAGACACTATAACATGCAGGTAGCAGAGAGACACTGGAAGCATTAACCACAAATAATCACAGAGAATGAAGAAGTAATGATCTCATGAGATCACCCAATACCAACTGGCAAGAAAGTGGAAGCGAGAAAACTGGATATTGTAATACAAGAAAAAAGAACAAAGCTAGCATTGCTGATTGAAATAGCCACCCCTAGTGACTACAGTGGCCTGCGTACAGAGAGATACAAAATCATGGTATACCAAGATATGCAGTCCAAAACCAAATTTATGGAATAAGGACACAAAAATTGTTCCAGTAGTGCTTGGAGCAACAGGACTAATCAAAAAGAACTTTCAGGCACAATTAAACATGCTACTGTACCAATACTTGTGACACCTTATGAACTTCAAAAAGAAGCTATTTTGGGGACGTTGCATGTGCTGAGAAGAGCGCTCTCAGCAAACATCAAAGATTAATACAGTACTGATTTCTTGAGTTTTGAAAGTGCCCTGGCTTAAGAATGGGGTCCATTCTCATTACGGTATCAGAAATCCCAAACCATTTGGAGACACTAACCCTGAGAGAGAGAGACAGAGATGTGGAATAAGGACACACAGACTGTTCCAGTAGTGCTTGAAGCAATGGGACTAGTCAAAAAACTTTCAGGCACATTTGAATATGCTACCAATATTTGTGACACCTTATGAACTTCAAATTGAAGTCATTTTGGGGATGCTGTGTGTGCTGAGAAGAGTGCACTCGGATAACATCAGAGACTAATACAATACTGATTTCTTCAGTTTTGAATATGCCCTGGCTTAAGAATGGGGTCCATTCTCATCACAGTATCATAAACTCCTAACCATTTGGAGACACTTACCCTGAGAGAGTCCATACAAAGGTGCTGAATGTAACAAACATTTTAGCTACAAGAGTACCCTGAGAAGACATCACTGTATTTGCTCTGAAGGAGAAGCCTTCAGGAGGGCAGCAGAGATGGATGTTAATCCACTAGTAGAAAAGGAACAGCCAGCAACAGAAAGTGCAAAAAAATCAGAAAAAGGAGTATAAGGAGAAAGACCAACAGAAAAGGAAAAACAACTGGAAAGCCCGTAATTATAGTGGAAAATATAGGGAGCTATTGGAACAACCACAGGTCGATCAAGCCCTGACCCATGCATGGTTAAAAAGAGGTGAAGTTAGGTAACGAAATGAGAGATTGATAATGGCAGCCCAAGATAGTGGACTACGCACAAGATGGTTCCCAAAATCCATAGGAAAAACAGGAGAAACAGACAAGTGCAGGTTCTGTAGTAAAGAATTAGAAACAGTTGTGCATTTCTTGGCTGGATGCAAAATACTCATGGCAGAAGGCCTGTATACCGAAAGACATAACAACGTAGCAAGATTGATCCACTGGAAACTGTGCAGACACTATAACATACAGGTAGCAGAGAGACACTGGAAACATGAACCACAAAGAATCACAGAGAGTGAAGAAGTAATCATCACATGGGATCACCCAATACCAACAGCCAAGAAAGTGGAAGTGAGGAAACCCGATATTGTAATACAAGAAAAGAGAACAAGGGTAGCATTGCTGATTGAAATAGCCACCCCTAGTGACTACAGTGTCCTGCGTACAGAGAGAGACAAAATCATGAAATACCAAGATATGCAGCCAGAAACCAAACTTATGTGGAATAAGGACACACAAAAAATTCCAGTAGTCCAAACTGATGTGGAATAAGGACACACAAATTGTTCCAGTAGTGCTTGGAGCAATGGGACTAATCAAAAATAATTTTCAGGCACATTTAAATATGCTATCAATACTTGTGACACCTTATGAACTTCAAAAGGAAGCCATCTTGGGGAAGTTGCATGTGCTGAGAAGTGCGCTCTCAGCAAACATCAGACTAATACAGTACTAATTTTTTGAGTTTTAAATATGCTCTGGCTAAAGAATGGGGTCCATTCTTGCCACAGTATTAGAAATCCCTAAACATTTTGAGACATTAACTCCAAGACAGATCATACAGATGTGATGAATGTGACAAGACTTTTGGTCATAAGAGTGACCTGAGAGGACATCCACAAATTGACACTGTTAAGGTCTTAACAAATTGTTAAGACCTTTTCTGATGACATATGGATGACATGTGACCTAGACAAATGTGCCAAAGCAATATTCCTAGCAGGAAAGTTAACTTATAAAGAAAACATGAATCTGGCGGAGGTTTGTGACATAAAAGAACTTGAGCAAGAGGGAGTGTATCAATAACCTGGGAATAGATGAAGGAGCAACAACACAGCAGGAACAAATGAGAGTAAAAATAAGCAAGGACTATTTCAGAAGATTAAAGCTTATACTGAAAACTGCTTTGACAACACAAAATAAAGTGCAAGCTGTTAACCAACTCGCTTCTCCAGTGATATTATACAGCTTCGGTGTGATATACTGGCCACAGAAAACATTGAACCAACTAGATATAAAAACAAGAAAACTGCTTCATGCTCACCAGTTAATATTTAAAAACCAGTGCATGCCAAGATTATACATCCCAAGGTCAGAGGGAGGCATGAGCCTCCTTGAGATTGTTACACATATAGATCCACAGTAGTGGGCTACATACATGCCTACTGACATCCTTGGACTCAAATGTAGTCAAGGTCCTGCTTCATGAAGAAAATAAGCCTAAAATGACTTCAGTTATCAGATTAGGAGAAGCCTTCAGGAGGGCAGCAGAGAAGGATGTTAATCCACTAGTAGATAAGGAATAGCCAGGAACAGAATGTGCAAAGAACTGGAAAGTCCATAATTATAGTGGAAAATATAGGGAGCTATTGAAACAACCACAGGTCGGTCAAACCCTGACCCATGAGTGGTTAAAAAGAGGTGAACTTAGGTCATAGGATGAGAGACTCATAATGGCAGTCCAAAACAGTGGCCACACACAAAATGCTTAAAAGAATCCATAGGAAAAACAGGAGAAACAGACAAGTGCAGGTTCCGTAGTACAGAATAAGAAACAGTTGTGCACATTTTGGCTGGATGCGAAGTACTCATGGCAAAAGCCCTCAATTTAAGGACCATGACTTCCTGTTCTGATTTCACCTAAGTCCTCACTTTCCCACGTGCAGCTTATACTCACCCTCTAGAGGGAGCACTCCCCACGTAATACTTCCCATAAAGTTGAGCCACTCTTTTCTCCTGCTGACCTTCATACCCTTGCTGACTCTCAAGTCTCCTTCCCACTCTACTACCCCTCTCCCACTCTGTCTCCTACCCTGCTCTCTCCAACATACCCAGCCCTCCTCTACCAAGCCACCAGAACCTTCCCTGCACACATCCTCCCCCCATGCTCTGTATGGAACCCCCCTCTTGGCCACTAGGAGTCATTGCTGTGCACCTACTCTTGGCCTTTCACCCCCTCTGCTCTTTGGCTCCCACATAGCCTCTCGAGCTCTCAGACCAAGCACAAAAGCATCCCCCCAGGGATTTGAGCCTTGTACCCTCAGCACCAAAGTCCACAGCCCTGCCACTGTACCATCGAGGCTGACCTACCCATTGGAGACTCTGGGCCAACCGCATCCCTTCCAAGACCCCAGCCCACATAGCTATGGGTACCTCTACCCTCCCATACAAGCTGACCACTCTGCTACTACTGGCACTTGCCATCTCCCTTACCGATGACTCCCCCTGCAGTGACACACCCATGCACCTTACCACCCCATCCACCCACACCCACACTCTGGACCTCACTCTGCACCCTCCCCACCCACTGCCAACACAATCCTCTCCCTCATCCCTTCCCCACCCCTCCTGGTCCTCTCCTCCTTGCTGTACCCACCCTCTGGACCCTACCCATTCCCTGTACACCCTTCTCTAGGTCAACCTCTTCATGCACCAAAACTAGCACAAAGCACTATCTTCTCTTGCTAAAATCCTCTCTCTACTCTTCATACTGGCAGGTAACATCCACCCCAATCCCTGCCCCTTATCCACTGACCAGCACAGGCTGCCACCTGTGTCAGGGTTGCACATTGCCTCAAAGAACATCTGCAGCCTCCTGAAGAAATCTGCTGCCCTTCAGTGCTGGACCACTCAACACAATCCCGATATCCTTGCCCTAGTTGAAACATGGCTGTCAAAGACAACCCCTGACTCCTTCATCTCCCTCCCTGGCTACACTCTCTTCAGGGAAGACCGAATCAGCAAATGTGGTGGCGGATGCACCTTCTGTATACGGAACGCCCTGTCAGGTCATGCCCTCCTAGCATCTAAACTGGACCATGGCACCCAAGCCCTGTCCTTAAAAATCACTGTGGCATATATCCCCCCTCAGAACCAAAACCCCAGACATACACTCACTCTCCAAGTACCTCACCAAACTATCTCATAAGCTCAAGCAGGTCCTCCTAGAGGACCTGAACTCCAACTGGCTTGCCAGCTCAAACTCATGCATCAAAGATTCATTCTCAGCCCTTGATATGACACAACTTATCTCCCAACCTACTACGTAGAACCCCAAGTCTGGCACCGGCACCCTCCTAGACATTTTCCTGACTAACCGACCCCATAAAATCGCTGACCTACTCGTCCTCCCAGATATGCTCAGTGACCACTTCCCAGTCTTATTCACATGGTCCACTCAAGCTCAGAAACATGCCCCTAGGACAGTCCAAAGGCACCTAGCCCCTGCAACCTCAGTAAACTCAGGCTCTACCTAGCCCAATGGGACTGGACCCCCATTATCCACTCCCCAAGTACATACCTAGGACTTGACTATTTCCTTAGCTCTTTCAACAAGGCCTGTGACATTTTTGCACCCCTCACCAAGACCTTAACTAAGAAATGGAATGCCCCATGGGTTACCCCAGTGCTCATCCACCAAATGCAATTAAGGGACAACCTTTGGCATAGAGCCGTGGAATCCGGTAGGCAGGCTTATAATGCCGAGTGCAACGAGCGCACCTGGGCCATCCGCAAGGCTAAGGTTGAGCATTACAAATCTGAAACTTCTGTGGCAATTTAAAGGAACTGAACGAGTAGACGCAGTCTCCCCCAATCCCAACTCATTGGCAATGGCTCTATTACCACAGACACCCAAACAATTGCCGATAGCCTCCACATCACCTTCACCAATCTCAGCTAGGTCCTACCCAGCAACTTCTTCGACCCAGTCCCTCCATCCCCACGACCCAATCTTCACCCCCCCACCTCCAGACCATAACCCCACAAGAAGCCAGGCCGTACCTGCTCAAAGCCCTCAGCAGCACCAGCCCCAGCAGCGAACTCCTGGACACTAGACTACTTTGGCGAGTATTGGATACAGTACTCATCCCCCTCACCCACTTACATAGATACATAGACAGTGTCGGCAGATAAGGGCCTATGGCCCACCCAGTCTGCCCATTTAAGTTTGTAAGTTTAGTTTATGTTTTCCAGGAAGTCTGTTGCCCCTTACCCCTGACCTCCAGAATTCCTTTATGTCTATCCCATGCATTCTTAAATCCCGTGATTGTTTCAGCCCCCACCACTTCCTCTGGCAGGGTGTTCCACTTGTCCACCACCCGTTCTGTGAAGAAATTCTTCCTCACGTTTCTTCTGAATCGTCCCTCCTCCAACTTCATCCCATGCCCTCTAGTCCTGGAACATCTTTTTCGCTTAAAAATAGTGCATTCCTGCACCCTGTTCCTCCTGTACGAGATACTTGTATGTCTCTATCATATCCTCTCCCTCCTCTCCTCCAGGGAGTACATGTTCAGTACCTTCAACCTGTCCTTATAGGACTTGTGATGCAATCCATGCACCATCTTTGTTGCTCTCCTCTGAACCTTCTCTACCCTGTCTATGTCCTTACGTAGGTAAGGTCTCCAGAACTACACAGTGTACTCCAGGTGCGGCCTCACTGGTGTCTTGTATGGTGGAATTATGACCTCCCTTTTCCTGCTGGTGATGCCCCTGCCTATGCATCCCAGCATCCTATTTGCTTTACCTGCTGCTTGTCACACTGTTTCCTGCCTTGAGGTCATCAGAGATGATAACTCCAAGATCACTTTCCTGCTTGGTGCATGCTGTATCCTCACCCCCCAACTGATATACTGTGCCAGGGTTTTTGTGCCCCATATGCATTATCTTGCACTTCCTTGCATTGAATTTCAACTGCCAAACCCTTGACCATTCTTCAAGTTTCTGCAGGTCCCTTCTCATTCTGTCTACACCCTCTGGTGTGTCTACTCTGTTACAGAACTTTATGTCATCACGAACAGTGAAATTCTCTGCCTTCTAGGTCCCATGCGCATGTCACTGATGAAGATATTGAATAGTACCGGTCCCAGCACTGATCCCTGTGGTACCCCACTGGTCACTCTTCCCTCTGTGGAGTGACAGCCATTTACCACCACCCTCTGTGTCCTGCTGCCCAGCCAGTTACTCACCCACCGCACTACTGTCCTGCCCACACTATATTCCCAGTTTGTGCAGTAGTCTTCTTGTGGCACAGTGTCAAGCCTTGCTGAAGTCCAGATAGGCCATGTCCACTGCCCCTCCCTGATCCACCTCCTAGTCACCCAGTCAAAAATTCAATGAGGTTGGTCTGACATGACCTTCCCTGGTGAAACCATGCTGCCTTGGGTCCTGTAGTCCATTGACAGCCAAATGTTCCACCAATCTCTCCTTCCAGTAGTGCTTTCATGATCTTCCCCACTACCGAGGTGAGGCTGACTGGTCTGTAGTTCTCCACTTCCTCTTTGTTCCCACTTTTGTATAAGGGGACTACATCTGCTATCCTCCATCTTTGGGTACCTCCCTGTTTCTAGTGATCATTAAACAGGATAGCAAGAGGTTCAGCCACCACCCTCTTAGTTCTTTAAGGACCTGGGTGCACCCCATCTGGCCCCATTGCTTTATCAACTCTTACTTCCATTTCCTTCAGGACCCTTTCTCGTGTAAAGGGACCTGTCACCTTCTGCGCCATTCTCACCCCTTGTACTCCATTCAGACCCATTACCCTCCCTTCCTCAGTAAAGACTGAGCAGAAATACCTGTTCAATATGTTAGCTTTACTGTTGTCATCCTCCACACAGCCCCATCCTCCCCTTCAGTCTCACTATCCTCCTTTGCCTTTCTTTTTTCCTTATGTACCTGTAAAGGTTTTTCCCTCTACCACTGATTTTGCAATGTGTTCTTTCTGTCTGAACTTTGCATCCTTACTGACCTCCTGCCTCCCTTTGCTTCTCCTGGTACTTCTCCTATCCCCTTCTGGCTGTGTCTTTTTGTATTGCCGGAATGCAATCTTTTTCTTTCACTTTCTTTGCTACCTCTTTGGAAAACCATAATGGTCTCCTCTTCCTTTTCCTCTTGCTAACCTGCTTTATACATAATTCTGTTGCTCTTGTAATCCCCATTTAAATACTTCCCACTGTTCCTCAACCCCTGATTCTCGCCCATTCCCTTAATGCCTCTTTCAGGTATCTCCCATTTCTCAAAGTTTGCCCTCTAAAATCCAAGTTATGTGTTTTGTGTGGTTTGGTTCTGCTCTTTCTGTGATTTTAAACCACAGTGACTGGTGGTCACTGTTCTCCAGTGCTCCCCACTCTACTCCCATCACACTGTCCCTGTTTGTGAGCACAAGGTCCAGTATTGCCTTCTGCTGAGTTGGTTCCATGACCAGTTGCTTGAGGAAGGCACCTGAAGGAGTCAGGATAAATCTGCTCCTAGTTGATGCTGCTGCTGGGATGCTCCAGTCCGCGTCTCTGGAATATTAAAGTCTCCAACCAGTGCTACCTCACCTTGTCTGCCATCCTCTGGATGGCTAGCATCAACTCCCCTATCTGTTTCTTCCTCCTGGGCTGGTGGTCTATAGACCACACCTGTGCGGATGGCTGGCCCCATTTTCCTTTCCAGCTTAACCCACAGTATCTCTCCCCCATTTTGTTCCTCCTGGATCTCTGTGGCCCTTATGTCATTTTTCACATACAGTACCACTCCTCCTCCTCCCTTCCTGCCTGCCCTGTCTCTTCTGAATATGTTGTAGCCAGGTATGGCCATCTCCCAGTCATGGTTATCATTACACCAGGTTTCAGTGATGGCCACAATGTCCAGGTCTGACTGCACCATGACAGCCTCCAGATCTTCCATCTTGTTGCTAAGGCTCCTGGTATTTGTACACATGACTTTCCATGATTTGACCTCCTAGACTGTTTCAGCTGTTCTCTCCAGCCCTTCCTTGGTTGTCCTTTATCCCTGGTTCACCTTGCTGTCTGTCCTTCTGCTGAATTTGCGCCCTATTCTGCCTATCCACCTCCTGGATGCTAATCTCCATCTTTTGCACTTGCTAACCTCCACATCCTTTCCTTCCATTTCTCTGGGTACCTCTATTTGGCTGTCCCTGTTTGGCAGTGTCTCATATGAGTTCTTGAGTGGAATGGGATCTGGATGTGCTCTGCCTGACTGGTCTAACCTCCTGAGCCCACTGTCATCCAAGTACTCCTCGTTCTCTGCATCCTTTGAGGCAGCTGCATTGGACTGAGTGGTTCTGGATAGGGGTGATGGTACTCCTGACCCAGTTTACTTCCGGCTCTGAGTCTGGCTACCTCATCCCACAGTCCAGAAAGATGCATGCAGATAGGGCAGCACCTCAGTGTCCAGAAGATCTGCTTGAATATGGCTGCCCCACAGCCACTGCGTTGCACCACTCCCACATTATATTGCAATTATACTGCTATTCCACTACTTGTCTGCTACTGAAGGTCTCCTAGTTCCATTTTTATTAATTTTACTGTCCTAAAATCCTGCCACTGTTCCTCATAATATTTGAAAATACATACTTCTATCTCACTTCTTTATCCTTACCATCAACAGGTAACTACAATCACAATAATCTACCTTCTACTAATACAGATTCTATCACAGAATCAGAGCACAATGCAAAAACATCTGCTACTTAGCAACAACAAACAGGTGACAATAAACCAAGTTGATGAAGCTTTTTTTTAAATAGAAAAAAAAATGTAGTCTTTTAAACCAACAGAAATCAGCAGTTCCAAAAGCACCTTGAACTACAAGAAAGAACACAGTATCACACCTCTGCCACAATAACTAAACAGTTCTAAAACATTGGAGAAAGAAGAGAAAAATCAGAGACTGAGCAAAAAGATACAATGTACTATAAAGTATTAGGCAATAGGTATACTCGGCTGTTTAACAAAGAAAATGAAGTACCTGCCAAAACAGACAAGATACCCACAATTGACACTTAGGTTCTCAATATCAGACACCACCAAAGGCATATACAGAAAGGGTTTAAACTATAGTATTAAAATTAACCACATCAGAGTAGAAAGATCACACTAAATAAATGTGTTGATCCTTCTGACTTCAACAAATATCTCACACACAAATTTTATATCTTCCTGGGCTTAATCACTTGCTTAATCACTGCCTCTGCCTAGGTCAATTCCCTCTTGCCTGGAAAGTGACGATCATCACCCCATTCACAAAGGTGGGGACTGCACTGTGCAATGTAATTATAGACCAATTTCCATCCCCCCCTTTCAAGGCACTAAAAAAAACTGTGGCTGACCAGCTATCTGACTATCTTACCAAGCACAACATCATATGCAGGGAGCAATACGGCTTCCATGCAGGACACAGCACCACCATAGCCCTGCTAGAGTTATCCAACTTCCTGCACACAGCCATAGACACTGGGCAGCTGGCCAGAACTGTCTTTATTGACCTCTCCAAGCCTTTGATACTTTCTGCCACCCCCTCCTGCTCAACTCCCTGTGAAATATCAGACTCTCCTGGTTTGATAGCTATCTGTCCTCCAGGTCCCAGCACATAAAAATCAATGGCACCCTATCAGACACCCAGCCTGTCCACCCTGGAGTCCCCAAGGCTCCATATTAGGCCCACTTATCATTAGCTTCTACTTAACACACTCCATCAATGTCCACGCAGAAAATCCTTCTCTGTGTGAACAATGCTGTCCTCACTCTTGTTACACCCCACTGCCCTACAGAACATCCTCCAGCACTCCTTCACTAAGGCCGAGCAATGGTTCACTGACCACAAATTGGTCATCAACCTGAAAAAAAATAACTTTTATGCTTTTTGCCCACCATCAGAATAAGACCAGAGATACCCCCCTCCAGATCCTTCCCAGCACCCGGGTCCCCCTCAGACAAATGATTATGTAGAAATACCTGGGCATCACCTTTGACCCTGCCCTCACCTTCCACCACCATATCGCTGCCCTCTCGTCCACCACAAACATACGGATTGGCCTCCTATACTGCCACAGGGACTACTCCCCCCCGATGTGCTTTGTATTGCAGTCACCTCATCAGTTCTGTCACTGGTAGACTATGGCCTCCCAATTTATGCTGCTGCTGACAAAACTGCCCTCAACAAAGTGCAACTGTCCATTAATAAGGCCTGCAGGCTCTGTGGAGTGCAGATAGGCACACCCACCTGCTGTCTCTACTCTTGCCAACATCCTCAACTCTCAAGGGCTCCTCTACCAATCCTGCCTGCTGGTGGAGACAATCATCCTGGGTCTCTTCCTCCCAGAGGTGGCCTCCTCTATCAGTGCCACCTGCCCCATAGTATTTACCTACAGCACCTGAAAACCCACTCTCACGGTACCCAGAGTCATGACCTCGCTCACACAGCGGTCCTTCCACTATAGGACCCAACTATGATACAGCTCCCTCCCAGCTACTGTTACCAGCCTCGCTAGAATAAGTCCTTTCAGAATTGCACTCAGAAACCATCTCTTTGCCTTGCACTGCTGCAACTGTTGATAAACCAAGGCCCCCCTACTCTTTCTTCATCCATCCACAGCCCCCCCTGACAATGTCCCTTGGACAGCTAACCATCACCCCCTGCAGAGCGTCTGTTTCAGCATTTCCACTCTGTATCCCCCAGCAAAAATCCCACTATTTACTGTGTCACCCTCTGTCGCCCCTCTATTGCTTCCCTCTGGACTGTACCTCAGTCACTCTATATGGCGATCTGTCATACTCTTTCTACGCATTGCCTGCTCATGTACTTATGTAACCGTATGAAGCTATGCTATTGTACTTCTCTGTAATTGCCTACTCGTGTACCTATGTAACCCTGTATATGACTGCAACCTATTATCAAGGCCCCTACTTTTCTGCGGCACAGTGGGACCAAGTTCTGCGGCAAGACTACCATTTGCCGCAGAACTTCTGTGGCAGTGGTTTGCAATTTCTGCAGAAATTCTGCGGCACTAACAAACAACCACATCACAGTGTCAGCACGTCATCTTGACTTCACTTTCATGACTGTGGTTATAGCAATCAGGATGCTGGAAAGCACAGTAACACTAGTTCAAAAAATAACAGACTTATAGAAATAATTTTATGCCTAAAAAAGCAAAACAAATATCTCTCCTTTAAGGTCCTAGCCTGTTGCATAAATGAAATATGCAGAGGGGACCTTATGTGATAAATAAGGCATTTCTATATGAATGGTATCTATACCACTAATGAGGTCTCCACTGTGTATCACTTATATATTAATATGTGCTTTCTACACCACTCATGAGGTCCCCACTGTGTATCACATACATTTATATGCAATCTGTAACATATATACAAATGTGTGTGTGTGTGTGTGTGTGTGTGTGTGTGTGTGTAGACAGAGAGAGAGAGAGAGAGAGAGGGATACTGTATATGTGTGTGTGTGTGTATAATATATTTAATTTCCATGAAATTGCATCCTCATTCATACAAGTCCCACTGGAAATGGAATAAACAGAATAGAGGAGTTACTGCAAAACTCATTTTTCATGCCAACCTGCTTCCCCTGACACATTACGTAACACCATCAGGCCATGACATGCATGTGAACCAGTTGTGAGATAGAGCACTCCAGCCCATCACAATGTGCCCACCGTGTGACAGAACACTGCACCATACCTTCCCAGGCTCAGAGCCGTGATGTGTTCACCCAATCCTTGTGTTGCCCAGCCAGCTCCCAGAGCTAATCTCTGAACCTGAGTTGCCAGCATGGAAACACAACATGCTACCCTCTGGCCCAACAGCTGGCCCTGAATGCATTTCTCTATAATGTTTGGCTGACTCTATCAACTAGTGACAATATTTAATCAATAACCCTGGCAAAAATGTGTACAGTGCTATTATTTATTTTAACAGGTCTGTTCTTTCAGTAGGTCTATACATTATTATATTCTACTTTTCTGGGCATAATTACTTTATTTTCTTAAAAATTACAGGTAAATTCATTTTACCAGTTATTCATTTCATATATATCTCTATACCTTAAAAAGGCACAAATTCGTTTTACAAAGTGAGGTATGGACTTAACAGGTATATGCTACTGACAAGGCTTTGTTTAAGTTGGCCCTAGTGCAATAATGTAAGACTGAAAATTCTATTAGGCTGTAGTGCAGGTTGAGCAAATATCACCATGCCTGATGTGCTGTACTACCATCTCTGGCAGTGGGAGCTGTGGTAGATAAGTGACGGTTCATTTCTGTTGCAGAATGTAACCACTTCATTAGCTGATTTATGATGTTAGAGCAATGATAACATCATTCTGAGCTTAGAGGGATTTTGGATATAAAAAAATTGGAAGGGCACCAGATTCTATGGATAAACAGAAATATTAATAAAAAATCACCAAGAACAGTGACTTCTGCGGCACTGCAGAAGTTCTGCGGTAGATTGCAAGTTCTGCACAAAATTCTGTGGCCTCAGAATTCTAGGGGCCTTGCCTATTATAAGCAACATTATTATGTAACCTATGTGTACTCTGTTTAATGTTCTGCACCTGTACTGTTATGACTGTTGTAGCCACACTGTGTAACTCTGTCTGCCCCCCTGCGATGAGGTGCCTTTGTAAATGAGTCCATGACTCAAAGGTTGTAAATCCATCTTATCTAATAAATAAATAACTGTATGAAGCTATGGTATTGGTATTCCTCTTTAACTATGATGTCCTGTTTGTATGAGCTCTGTACTTTGTCTGATGATGAGCCTTTGAAACAAGTTCTTTACTCAAAGGATTGTAATTCTGATTTGTACAAATAAATAAATAAGTAAAAGACACCAACCCGAGAGAGCAGTGATAGTGTCTTGCTGCAAGATGGTTCAGAAAATCTATAGAGAAAAACAGGAGAAACAGACTAGTGTAGGTTCTGTGGTGCAGAATTAGAAGCAGTTGCACATCTTGTGGGTTGGGTGCAAAGTACTCAGCAGAAGGCCTGTATACTGAAAGGCACAACAACATATGCAAGATTGATCCACTGGAAACTGTGTCCAACACTATTGCATACAGGTAGCAGAGAGAACACTGGAAACATGAACCACAGAGAATGAAGAAGTAATGATCACATGGGATCACCCGATACCAACAGGCCAAGAAAGCAGAAGCAAGAAAACCAGATATTGTGAGTACAAGAAAAAAAGAACAAAAGGTAGTATTGCTAATTGAAATGGCCACCCTTAGTGACTACAGTGTCCTGGGTACAAAGAGACACTAAATCATGAAATACCAAGATCTACAGTCAGAAACCCAACTGATGTGGAATAAGGACACACAGATTGTTCCAGAAGTGCTTGGAGCAATGGGACTAATCAAAAAGAACTTTCAGGCACATTTAAATATGCTACCAATACTTGTGACACCTATGAACTTCAAAAGGAAGCCATCCTGTGGTGTTGTATGGGCTTAGAGAAGATTCGACTCAAACATCAAAGACTAATGCAGTACTAATTTCTTGAGTTTTGTATGTTCTGGCGCAAAGAATGGGTCCATTCTTGTCATGGTATCAAAACCGAACATTTGGAGACACTGGCTGGGATTTTCAAAGGGGTTGCACCTGGTGCAACTGAGTTGCACTGGCGCAACCCTGCATTGTGCCCCGGTGGGATATTCAGAAGGCTGCCAGGTGCAGCGTAAGTCCCTATGTGCCAGGGCACAATGTATTCCTATGCGGCACAGATGCAGGTGGCGTGCCCATGCATATGCGGCACATCCCAATATTCAGCCTGAGATGTGCAGCTCATATGCCGGTGCAACCCTTCATTGCACCACATGGGGCTCACAGTTGAGTCCTGGAAAGTAGGGCAGAGTCCTGGGCCACCCACAGGCAGGCTGCTGTCTTGCAGTGCAACCAGCAGTTACTCAGTCATGGGTAGCCACCCTCCCACAGAAAACCATTGCCAAGCACACATATCCTCCGTGGTGGTCAGTGGACCCCACCCCTTAAAAGCCCAATTATGGCATCTGAATTAATACAAGTTAACCCTGGTGGTCTGGTGGTCCCCCCTTGCTCGATCATGGGCATCTGAATAATAAAAGTAACCCTTGGTGGTTCGGAGTCCCCCTGCAGCCCAATCACCGGGTTGCCGCTACATAGACGCATACCTGGTTGTCCAGTGGTACCCACCGGCACCCCATGTCGTCTGGTTGGCGGCAGCACCCGTACCTGGCATACCACCAGGCCAGCCACTGAATGAGAAACTTGTAGACCAATGGGCTTACAGAGCATACTGTACCTGTTATTTGGCAGGCTCGGGTGGGGTGCTGCCACCGCCCGATGGCGGGGGAGCGGGTGGTACCACTGGACCAACGTCTATGTAAATGGCAACTGCCCATTGTCTGGCTGCAGGGTGCTGCTAGACCACCAGGTTACTTTTATTTATTCAGATGCCCGCGATCGGGCATGGGGGATCGCTAGACCACCAGAGTTACTGTTATTTATTCAGTTGTTCGCACTGGGCTGGTGGGAGACCGCTAGACTTACTAGGTTTATGTTTATTTAATCAGATGCCTGCACCTCAAGCATATGGGAGTGAGGGGCTGCAGTGGCTCACCATGGTTACTGACCATCGACGTAGTAGCTTGTGTGGGTGCCAGGTGCAATTCACCGAGATCCAGTGTATCACATGCAAATGGAGCCATAATGACATGCAGATGGCCCCATTTGTGCTTTGCATATATTATGACCCCATTTGTATGCTGCCGGCTGAATATCATTGGTGATGCGCCTTGCACAACTGCACTTGTGCTAGCATCCCTGTGTCTCCTCGCTGAGTCTTGCACTGGCACTGTATTGTGCCTCTGTGCTATATTCAATGGTGATGAGCCATGGTGCATCACCGTTGAATGCTCGGCCTGGTCCTGGCATGGCCCAGTTCCACTGCGTCCAGGCTTTTGCCACTGCCTGGGCCTGGAATATCCGGACCAGTTTGTGTGAGATAAAGACATCATATCATGTTGAATGACAAGAGTTTTTGGGAGTCACCTAATAATACATCAACGATTCACTTGTGAGTAGTTACTGTTAATAGAAACCTTCAGGAGGGTAAAAGGGTGGTGTTAAGCCCGCAGTAGTTAATGGAAACCAGCAACAGAAAGTGCAAAAAAAACAACAGGAAAGCATGTAAGGAAAGAGGTCAGTAGAGAAGAAAGGACGACTGAGAGACTAAATACATGTGGAAACACAGGGAGCTGCACAATCACAATTCAAATAAAATTGGACCCATTACATCGTTGAAAAAGGGCATTTAAGCACGAGATGAGAGGTTGATAATGGCAGCCTCTATTGATTTCCATACAAGAGATTCACAAAATCCATAATAAATCAGACAGGTGCAGGTTCTGTAATACAGAATTGAAAGGTTGCACATCTTTGGGTGGATCGTATGAAGCTATGGTATTGTATTCTCTTTAACTATGATGTCCTTTTTGTATGTAGCCTGTACTGTCTGATAGGAGCCTTTAAACAAGTTTTATCAAAGTTGTAATTCTGATTTGTACAACAATAAATAAGTAAGACACCAACCCCGAGAGAGACAGTGATAGCCCAGTGCAAGATGTTCAGAAAATCTATAGAAAAACAGGAGAAACAGACTAGTGTAGGTTCGTGGTGCAGAATTAGAAGCAGTTGTACATCTTGGCTGGGTGCAAGTACCATGGCAGAAGGCCTGTATACTGAAGGCGTTAAATATAAGATTGATCCACTGGAAACTGTGCCAACACTATTGCACTGGTAGCAGAGAAACACTGGAAACATGAACCACAGAGAATGGAAAATGTGGTCACAGGGATCTTGATATCAACAGCCAAGCAGCAGAAGCAAGAAAACCAGATATTGTAGTACAAGAAAAAAGAACAAAGGTAGTATTGTTAATTGAAATGTCCACCCTTAGTTATTTCTGTGTCCTGGGTAAAAAGAGACACTAAATCATGAAATACCAAGATCTACAGTCAGAAACCCAACTGATGTGGAATAAGGACACACAGGTTGTTCCAGAAGTGCTTGGGCAATGGGACTAATCAAAAGAACTTTCAGGCACATTTAAATATGCTACCAATACTTGTGACACCTATGACTTCAAAAGGAAGCCATCCTGTGGGTGTTGCATGGGCTGAGAAGAGCGCACTCGGCAAACATCAAAGACTAATGCAGTACTAATTTCTTGAGTTTTGAATATGCCCTGGCTAAAGAATGGGGTCCATTCTTGTCATGGTATCAGAAATCCCGAAACATTTGGAGACACTGGCTGGGATTTTCAAAGGGGTTGCACCTGGTGCAACTGAGTTGCACTGGCGCAACCCTGCATTGTGCCCCGGTGGGATATTCAGAAGGCTGCCAGGTGCAGCGCTAAGTCCCTAGTGTAGGGCACAATCTAATCCCTATCGGCGCCAGATGCAGGTAGGTGTGCCCATGCATATGCGGCACATCTCATATTCAGCCTGAGATGTGTGGCTCATATGCCGGTGCAACCTCATTGTTACCACATGGGGGGGCTCAAAGTTGAGTCCTGAAAAGCAGTGCGTAAATCCTGGCCACCCACAGGGCAGGCTGCTGTCTTGCAGCGCCCAACAGCAGCCACCAGTCATGTGGTGCCACCCTCCCACAGAAAACCATTGCCAAGCACACATATCCTCCGTGGTGGTCAGTGGACCCCACCCCTTAAAAGCCCAATTATGGCATCTGAATTAATACAAGTAACCCTGGTGGTCTAGTAAGTCCCCCACCCCGGTCTATCATATCTGAATAAATAAAAGTAACCCTGGTGGTCTGAGAGTCCCCTGCAGCCCAATCACGGGAGTTGCCGCTTACATAGGCGTATACCTGGTTGTCCAGTGGTACCCACCCGGCACCCCCCATGTCGTTGGTTGGCGGCAGCACCCGTACCATACCCACCAGGCCACCCTGAATGAAAACCTGTAGACCAATGGGCTTACAGAGCATGTGCCTGTACCTGTCATTTGGCAGGCTCTGGTGGGGTGCTGCCACCCGCCGATGACGGGGGGAGCCGGGTGGTACCACTGGACCACGTCTATGTAAATGGCAACTGCCCACGATCAGGCTGCAGGGTGCTGCTAGACCACCAGGGTTACTTTTATTTATTCAGATGCCCGCGATCGGGCATGGGGGATCGCTAGACCACCAGAGTTACTGTTATTTATTCAGTTGCCCGCAATTGGGCTGCGGGGAGACCGCTAGACCACTAGGGTTATGTTTATTTAATCAGATGCCTGCACTCAAGCATATGGGAGTAGAGGCTGCAGTAGCCCACCATAATTCCGACACCATCGGCCAATGATGCGCCAACGGCAGGGTGCCAGGTGCAATTCACGAGATCAGTGCATCACATGCAAATGGAGCCATAATGACATGCAAATGGCCCCATTTTGCGCCTGCTTATATTATGACCCCTTTGCATGCTGCGGCTGAATATCATTGGTGAAGCGCCTTGCACAACTGCACTTGTGCTGGCGCATCCCTGTGCTCCCTCGCTGAGTCTTGCACTGGCACAGTATGTGTGCCCTCTGTGCCATATTCAATGGTGATGAGCCATGGTGCATCACCGTTGAATATCGCCTGGTCCTCGCACAGCCCAGTTCCACTGCACCCAGGCTTTTTGCCACTGCCTGGTGCAGTCTGAATATCCGGACCAGTTTGTGTGAGATAAAGACACCATATCAATGTGCTGAATGTGACAAGAGTTTTGGCTGGAAGAGTCACCTAATAATACATCAACAGATTCACTCTGGTGAGTAGTTATCAAGTTAACAGAAACCTTCAGGAGGGTAAAAGGGGTGGGTGTTAAGCCACCAGTAGTTAAGGAACAACCAGCAACAGAAAGTGCAAAAAAAAAAACAACAGGAAAAAGCATATAAGGAAAGAGGTCAGCAGAGAAGAAAGGACGACTGGAGAGACTATAAATACATGTGGAAAATACAGGGAGCTGCACAATCACAATTCAAATAAAAACTGACCCACACATCGTTGAAAAAGGGCACATTTAAGCCACGAGATGAGAGGCTGATAATGGCAGCCCCGAATATTGGATTTACACACAAGATGATTTCACAAAATCCATAATACAAACAGACAGGTGCAGGTTCTGTAATACAGAATTAGAAAGAGTTGCACATCTTGTGGGTGGATCTGAAACTACATGGCAGGTCTATACACTGAAAGACATAACTGTGATGGGGTGAGGCCCTGTCTAACTCTTAAATAAGTTGTTAGTGATAGCTGTACTGCTACAGCAAGGCCCTTTTTTAGGTACAGTATAACAAGGTATGGCCCAGAGAAATAAACAAAAATAAAGAAAATTTATATTGAACAAAGAAATAAAAAGCTAAGAAATGCCAGCCTTTTTAAGTCTGTTGCAACATCTCTGCTCTGCCCTTTCTTCTTTTTTCTTCCTTCTAACTGTGGGATGGCCACCCAGAGTTGCAAAGCCTTTACATTTTTTTTGTCTTGCCTGCTTTCGTTTCTTACATCCTTTTATATTCTGGTGCTGGTCACAGTGCCCCCACCCTTACATCCCCAATTACAGCATACTATAGTACTAGGCTGCTATTGCCCTGTAGTGCAGGATGTGTTAAAAATAGTTAAATATAGCCAGCCTGTAAATTACAGGCCTTGGTTTGCTACCTGTATGGGAAATTGTGCTTTACATGTATGTAACTGCCTGTAAATTACTAAGACATCTTTTCATGTCCTTTAAAACTCGCTTTCCTATTTTGGCATTGCTACCAGCTAAGCAGTGTGTAAGTAAACTTTGAAAACTGGAACATTCATTTGTGGAGCATTTTAGGGTTATGGTTTCAGACTGACAGACTGTCAGAATACCTTTCTGTTAAAAATAAATGGGCCTGTATTACAAAGGGAAAATGGGACCTTTTCCAGCAGGCTACACAATAAGGACTATGTCACCAGTCACTAGGACCTCAAGGAACATTTCTAGCTAGCAGTATACAACGGGGACTGCCCCGACGTTGGACCATCTCCAACGTTGGCTAATGGTATAAAGGGGGCAGTTCCCAGCCCCACCTCAGTTCTTTTTCCATTGTCAGACTATATTCTTCGGCTCCACGGACAGCTCCTGCTACTCGTCTACCACCACTGTGCATTTTTTTTGCTATATCTTCAGATTTCTGCTTGATGTATGTCTTCTCCATCCACTTCAGAACAGTGTAAATCCAAATTTGCTTGTGGAAACAATTGCGGTGGAAGACGGCCCTACAACCTGCCTAATTTGTCTTAGCTGTCACATGACTCCTGAGGCCTGCCCACACTGTTTGGGTAGTTTCAACCATGCACCCAGATTCACCACCTGAAAGCACTGAAGACTCTTCTCTTGAACAGCAGCTGGCTGCCATGCAACAAACCTCCACCAATTGTTATTCTTCTTCCTTGATCCCAGGACTTTGACCACTTCCCACAGGATGTCTAGTGGGAAGAATCACCTCTGATGTAAAAGAAGACACACCCTCCAGATTCCCATTCCAGATCCCAGCATCACAAGCTGTGGCCTTCTCATCCAGTCTGCACTCCAGGCGGAGGGCAGACTTCTCCTCACTGGCAGCCCTCCTTGCTTTTGGGCTTCCATCGATGAAGGCCCTCGCTTAACAGATGTCAGTCAGAGGGGCTTCAGGGATGATTCCTTGGCCCCACCCCCGACTCTTAGGCCTTTCCACTCACCTGATCATAAGTCTGGAGTGTCAGCCAGTTCTCCATTGGGTGTGGGTGGAAACTTGATGCCCGCCTGGCTGCAGCATTGTCCTTCTCATTGAAATGTAGACTTTGACAGCAGATAAGGACTGCTTGGCCCACCTAGTCTGTTCATTTCCTACCTATCTGATAAGTTGCAGTTTCCAGCTACCCAACATCCTGCTTCTCAGTCCATCTCTCTGCACCTGTCAACCAGATAAGATGCAAGGAGCAGTATCTTCAGGTTGCAGTCCACTCCCCAGAACTACAGATGATGGACTTCCATCATCAGACCCCCATGTCCTCATCTTCCACCTCCCTGGGGTTGAGATCAAGCAACACTGCCTCCTCCGGCTTCACCTAAGCTGCTGTCTGGGGTTTTGCCACCTACCAAGCTAGTGTCCCCCACCACCAATGCTAGAATATGTGTCATCAGATAATTCCGACCTGCAGGATGACCAGGCATACCCCTCCTTGCCACTAGCTGGATCTCCGGCTCACATGCCAGCATCCCTGGACCTTGCAACCAGACCCTCAGGGCCTTTGGAACCGATGCTGGGTAACCCCGGCATCCCCGTCCAGCACTGGATAAACCTGACATCCCTCTAGCAAAACCAGATGTACCAGTGCCTCCCTAGTTTCATTGGCAGGATGCTTTTCTCCACATGGTGGATCACCATAGGGCAATCTCCTGCCTAAGTATTGTCTGACCCTGTCACCAGATCTGGCTCCCTTGCATGTCCCAACAAGACCTTAAGGTCCTTAACTCCTCCACGAAGGAGATCACCGTCTCTCACCACGAAGGTCACTGTCCCTTCCTTAAATGATGACTCCTTTGGAACTCTCTTGACGACGGCTCCTTGCAGTGCACAGATGATGGTGCTATTCGTCAGCCAGATCTACCTCAGGCACCATCTCCGCTTCCTGTAGCCATCGATCCCATGGGTTTTTCCAGATCTTCCTCTTCTGATTCATCTGGCAGGAGTTCCTCCTCATCTTCAGCTTCTTTGGTGGATTTGCTTCCCTCTAAGACCAGACACCCAGCAGATTCTCTACCAGGTCACCTCCGGATGATCCAACTTTTATGGATGTGATGTGTCACATCCAGTTCTTAAACCAGTGGGACACAGAAGATCTAGGCCTGGAGAGCGGTGCCTGGCCCACTTTCTGGCATGGAATGACCAAAGTCCACTATTGGTGCCTCCTTGGTGGCTCCATTCAAGATGTCACCAGACTGGCTTGAAAGCACCTAGAATCCACTTCGCTATCCCAGAGAGAGTGGACAGACTGTACCAGACCCCTTAAGAAATGAGCCCTTTCAGGGTAGAAAAAAGGACTTGACAAAGTCCAAGAGGGTAGCATCTTTCAGGGAAAATAGATGTGCAAGAACAAGGGGGAACAATTTGAAGAAGATAGAGGGGGACAGCTCGAAGGTAATGTGAGGAAGTATTTTTTTTTGCAGAGAGGGTTGTAGATGTATGGAACAGCCTTCCTGAAGAGGTTGTGAAGTCAAAAATGGGGGAATTAAAAAATGCATGGGACAGACATAAGGCAATGCTATTGAGAAGTAGGAGGAAGAAGGCTGTTGGTTAATTAGGATTTGCAGCTTATCCATTAAGCAGGGAAATGGGCAGACTAGGTGGGCCAGTCAGTCCTTATCTACCATCAATTTCTCTGTTTCTATGAAATCCCCAAGACCAATTCCGTGGTCCTCATGGCCACCCATGACAGAACCAAGCAGCCATGACATATGAGTGCTGGGCCACCTTGGTTAGAAGGTGTATTTGTCTGCCACTTGCACCATGTGCTGGTAAATTTTTTGGCACACATGGTGTTGTATCAAAAATTACTTTGGCAAAAGGTCATTGAACTGGTCCTGAAACAACCAGACTCGCCTCACAAAACCAAGCTCCTGTACATTTTGCAGTCTAATCTTGATGTGGGATAACATGTTTTAATTTCTTACATATGACTCAGCAGACGACAGCTAGGGCAGCGGCTACTGGTGTCTGTCTTAGAAAGCTTTCTTGGCTCAGAGTTTCCAGGTTTAGGCAGCATCTCTGGGATGCCATTATGGATGCCCTGCAGGGTCCATTCTGTTCAGTGAGGCCTCTAGCATTTGAGAAAAGTCATCCAATATGTGCTACTAAATGTGGAGGTCTGACCCCCTTCGGCTTCTGAAGGAAGCATTTCCATTGCTCTACAGGTCAGAAGCCCAGAGGGCAACAATCTAGCATGGCCTTCAAGCGCAAGGCTCCCAGCCTACAAGCGCCTCGGAACACCAAGCCCTCCCAGGTCTCCCTGTCTACCATGGAAGCATGGTCTGACTACCTACCAGAACCCCCTTCCCCCAGCAAAGTCCTTGGGGAAGTGGTAGGGGGTCAGTTCTCCCTCTGCCAAGAGGTATGGTTCAAAATCACTTCTGATGTGTGGGTACTCCAATTGATTGAATGGGGTAATGCAGCGGAATTCAGGCAAGTCCCCTCAGACAACTCTTCCCATTCATTCTACCTACTTGTCTTCTCATGCTATCCTCATTGGGGAGGAAATTCAGTCTCTCCTGAGCAAACAGGCCATAAAACATGTTCTCCCATCTCAGCATGGGAAAGGATTTTATTCCCACTTGCTCCCAAGAAGATGAGGGATCTCTGTCCAATCCTAGGTCTAAGTCTCCTAGGATTGAGAAGATTTAGGATGGTGACCCTGCAAAGCCTTCTCACCATGCTCCATCCAGAGCACTGGCTTAGTTCTCTGGACAAGCAGGATGCCTACCTCCATATCAAGGCACTCCCAGCCCACAGGAGGTTCCTGTGGTTCACTTTTCAGGGTGAACATTACCAGTTCCAAGCATTCCCGTTGGTCTGTCCTCAGCACTGTGGGTATTTACAAAATGCCTCATGATGGTTGCAGCAGCTCTTAGGCACTGGGTCATTACATCTACCCATACCTAGATGATTAGCTCCTCTCCCCCCCCTCCAGGGAACAGTATCTGCCCTCCCTGTCGAACATATTTCACCTCTTTGGGACTCCAGGGATTACCCTGAACATGGCCAGATCGTTCAGCTGGCCATCCCAATGGCTTCAATACATAGGGGCCATTCTGGGCACCTCTCTGGGTAGAGCATTTCTCCCCCCCAGACAAGACAACCCATCTATGAACTCTGGCCCAGAGGATCTCTTCCTCACACCAGGTTCCTGCAGAGATGATGATGATGATGATGCAGCTTCTTGGGCACATGCAACTGCCACAGTGACAGTACCAATGGCTAATCTGTACATGAGAGTCCCACAATGGACTCTCAAAGTCCAGTGGGACCAAAGGTTGGTTGACTTCAATCAGTTCATTCAAATGTCCTGGAAAATGAGCCAAACCCTCTCCTGTTTGGAGACGGGGTCCTCTTCCAGATGGATTCCCCCTAAAGATTTTAATGATGGATGCATCAAATCTAGGATAGGGTGCTCACCTGCAGCACCATCAGACAGCAGGGCTGCTGGTCACCACTGGAACAAGGCATGCATATCAACGTCCTGGAGATGAAACTGTTCTTCACACTCTTCAAGCCTTTCAAACAGATCTTTTCTCAGGACTCTTGTTGATTGGGACAGACAACATGCCTGTTGTCTTTATATCTGCCTGTTATCTTTTTATATCAATGAGCAGGGGAACCTCTTGCATTTCTGTGCCAAGAGGTGAGTGAGTGTGGTTTTTTCTGCCAAGAGCATGGCCTCTCCCTCACAGTGGTACATGTCCCAGGAGTCCAAAACACTTTGGACGATGGTCTAAACCACTCTTGGTCCTGGGCACACAAGTGGGAGCTTCTTCAGTCCATAGTGAATGACCTGTTGGACAGGTAGGGCCATCCAAAACTGGACCTTTTTGCATCCCCCATACAATGACAGACTGCCCAAGTTTGCTCGGTAGTGCAGGGCCTGGATTTTTTGGTGAGATGTGCTGTCCCTTTATTGGACAGGGAGGTTTCTATACACCTTCCCTCCCTTCCCAGTTCTTCAGAGGGTCCTCTTCAAGCTCCAAGTGGGGAGTGTGGACATAATCTTGATCATTCCTCCATGGCCACGTCAGATATGGTTCCTTCTGCTGCAGTAACTGGCAGAGGAACCTCCAGTTTCCCTACCCCTCTCCTTCCACTTGCTCTCCCAGGATCAGGGTTCTCTTGGTCCATCAAGACCTCAAGTACTTGCATCTGCATGCCTGGCTCATAAAGATTTCATTTTCTCCTGTTTTGGGTTTTCCCCAAGGGTTGCAGAAATGTCCTGATTGCTCAGAAACCTTCCACTAGAGGTACCTGTGCCTTGAAATGGAAGTGTTTCTGCCTCTGGGCTTCCACGCATGGTCTGGACCCCTTCTCCTGCCCCATAATTTTGATCTTGGAGTACCTCCTTCCCCTCTCAGGCTTCAGTCTTGCCACTCTTCCCACAAGGTGCCCCTCTTGCAATCTCTGCTTACCACACACCTGAGGAGGGCAAGAATGTTGTTCAGCTGGACTTGCCCCACAATTTTCTGTGGGCCATGCTTCACCTGTTAGGCTTACCAGTTGCTAAGCAAATTTTTTCTATGTAGCTTGTGAATTGCATTTATTTTTGTTACAACAAGTACAATAAGCCCTTACCAGAAGAAGTAAAGAGTCATTCCACAAGGGGAATCTCTGCATCTTCACAGCTTACATAACATGTCAGCGGCTGAGATTTGTGCTGTGGCTACCTGTAGCGCAGTGCCTACATTTATCAAGCACTACAGTCTGTTCATTGCCTCTCATAGAAGGGTAGGCTTTGGCCTTGCAGTCTTTCAGGGACTTCTGTCTTAAACGTCCTTCTTGCATTTGCCACCTCCTCCCTTTCAGCCAGGTTTTCTCTGGTACTGCTTGGCTCTCAGTCCTTATTGTGTAGCCTGTTGCAAGAGCTCCAGCTCAAAGTATGATAGTATAATTCAAGGCATAAATTAGTGTTGAAGACTTGATTAGCGACCTTTGCTAATCAAAGTAAAAAATGTTTAGCGATTGGCCGAAGTTAATTAGCAATTACCAAAGAGTGATATTTTTGCTCAAAACCCCATAAAAATATACTTATTTTGCTCTGTATAGATAATACACATTTACTCAAGTTTCTGAGACTGATACTGTTTTATTTAGCCATTTCCAGAGAAATACAGCAAAATGTGCAGCAGTACATAACATTGTAAGAGCCAAGATAAGATGTCTGCCAAAGTAGACTGTGTATTTGTGACCATGATCGTCAGTCATAACAAATTAAACTTAAACCTCTGCCTCAGCATAACTGGGACTGTGATTGACCACACAGTTAATCACCTGGGACTGTGATCAACCACACAGTTACCAACAGGGACTGGGTGCAGTCTGTTTTACTACTCTTCTCCACCAGGCATGTAGCCGGTAATTCTTGCCGGTTTTGTGGGGAGGGACCTGGGGGTGGTCCATCATCCTCAGCTGCCAAATCACCAGGACAACTTGGTTTAGCACTAAAAAATATGTCTACAGCCCTGTCTGGGTTTAATTCAGATGGAGGGGTGCCCTGCTTTATAATGCGAATCAATGTTTCTGCAGTATCCTCTGCCAGACTTGCTCTCCAGTCAGTTTTTACCTTGTTCATAGTTGAAAAACACCTTTCTACAGTTGCATAGACACAGGATACACTCTCGACACATTGACAAACTTCAACAGATTTGGATAAGAATTTTGGAAATCACATGCCAGCTTTGATCAGATAATGGAGGCAGAAAGATTGATGAAATTGGTTTGAGCAAAAATCTTAAAACTCTTGCCATTCTACAAGTAGCAAAGCGCTGTCACCCTCGGACTGCAAAAGTGCAGAAAAGTGGTCAGCTAATGCAGTAATGTCACCGTTACCATACCATACAGCACCAGTTCCTTTCTGTCTGCAACTGCTTGCCAAAGCCTGGTATCCAACACTTTTGCATGGCTATAGGTATTCCTTTCATTAAATCAAACCTAACCTTTGTTCACAACAGTTCTCAGTATTTGTAATGTTGTTTGTATAAAAGTTTTAACAACTTGGTCACTAAAATGTGTTAATTTCACATCCTTGTATGTGACTTAAGCACATGCTGCTAAAAGAACATCAGACCCATTTTTTAAGAGAATGTCAAGTTCACTGCCACCTATGGGAACACTCTGCTTAACATGGTCAGGAGTGTTTTTCAAAGGTTCACCAGAGCTAAGTAGCTCTGGCATTTCAACTACCACTTTTTGAAGTGCTAGTGAGAACTTGGCAAGTGGCTGCAGCAGCTGTTCAAAATACAAAAGGTGTGCCACGATTTGGAATTTAGTCATAATTTGCAACACTCCCTTGGTTTTGGCCTGGTCATGAGTTGGGTCTGTGGCCATAGATTGAAATGGGCACAAATTACGGGGAATGATTTGGTAACAGCATAGGTGGCAGAAAGTTTATATTGCACCCAACGTGTGCCATGGGCCTTCTTAGGCTTTTCAACTGACATCTCCATGGCCTGGGCAAAGGACTGTAACTCTCTTAGGTCTTTTCTAATAGAGATAAAACAGTTGGGTCAGAAAGTTTGAAACATTGTTGAAATAAGTGTTATCCAAAGTGTCTTTTATGGCCAGTTCTAATCTGTGTGAGAAACAATGAACACCAACTAACCACCGTATGTCTTCCCTTAATAGAGCAGCAAGCCCCCGTCTTACACCCATGTTGACAGACGCCCCATCAACCCCAAACCCAGCCATGTTTTTTATATTAAGGCCACACTCTGTAAAAATGTGTAAAAAGAGATACAGCTTTCATTCGTAAAAACTTAGGGATGAATATTCAGACTGTGCCTGGCAGTGGCGCGAGCCTGAGCACAGCGCAACTGGACTGCGCCGGAGCCAGAACCAGGCGATATTCAACGGCGATGCACCATGGCTCAGCACCATTGAATATGGCATGGTCGGCGCACAAACTGCACATGATGCAGTGGCACTACGCCAGCACAAGCTGCAGAGAGGGAGCACAGGGATGCACCAGCACAAGTGCAGTTGTACTAGGCACATCACCCACGATATTCAGCTGGGGGCATGCAGATGAGGTCATAATCTATGCAAGGTGCAAATAGGGCCATTTTCATGTCATTATGGCCCCATTTGCATGTGATGCACTGGGCGTCCCAGCAAATTGCGTCTGGCACCCTGCCAAGCAGCTGATGGGGGTTGGCTCCCTGGTGGGCTATTGCAGCCCCCCTCCCATATGCCCGATCCTGGGGGGAGTACAATGTGATGTAATCATATGCCTGATCACGGGCAGTAGTGAGAAGAAATGTAATCCAATGCCTGACCATGGGTGGTAGTAATAATGAGCATAGTCCTGGTGGCCTAGTGGACCCCCTCCCTCCCCGTATACCCAATATGAGAAATCAACCTGGTGGTCCAGTGGTACCCCCCTTCCCATCCACCCACAGAGGCCCCTAGCCACCCAGCTCCCCCCGACATCAGCAGGCAGCAGCACCCTGCCCACGAACCACCTGCCAAATGACAGCATACAGTATGATCTGTATGTCTGTTGGACCACAGTGTGGACCAATGGGCTTGTAGACCATCCTGTACTACATAGGACCAGATATGTGAATGAACATTCCTATGATTTCCCATATAGCTACAGCCTGTGTACAGGCATAGGAGTATATACATGTCCACTACTGCCCATGATCAAACATAGAATTCCGTTTCCCCTCAATACTGCCTACAATTGGGCATATGGGGAGGGAGGAGGATCCACTAGACCACCAGGACTGTGTTCATTATTACTACCACCTGTGATTGGGCAATGAATTATGTTTATTTACACTACTGCCCGCGATTGGGCATGCGGGGTGGGGAGCACTGGACTACCAGGGATGACTGGGTGCTTGTGAAAGGTGTTCATGCTGGGCGGTTGTTGCGCCTTGCATTACAACTGCCTGCCTGTAGGTGGCCAGCATTTGAGCCTGTCCTTTTTGGCTCAGCTTTGAGCAACAGTGTGTGCCGCATGTAGGGGTTGCGCCAGCATATGCGCCACTTATCCTGGGCTGAATATTGGGATGTGCTGCATATATATGGGCATGCCCCCCTGCATCTGCACCACATACATTACCAATGTGCCCGCAATCGGGGGTTGCACCGTGCAGCATACCCCTTTGAATATCGTGCTGGGGCGCATTGCGGGGTTGCGCATAGCACAACCCCTTGGAATATCCCAGCCTTAGTGTCCACTTAACCATTGATGGGATTTACATAAATTATGTAAACCAGTTCCTTTTCAATTACAGCACTGTCAGTACTACCGTCCATAAGCACTGTAAAATAATTTGCATTTTTTGACAGTTGCCAGCAGGTTTTCTTCTAGGTGCTTGCCAATACACATTGTGAGTTATTTCCCACTAACAGCGTTTATGTATTTATTGTCCAAATGAATTCCACAGTGCTTCTCTTGTTCTGCTATCGCTTCAGACTTTTTAATAGGGATGTCCTCTTTGGTCATAATGTACAGGATCTCCATCAGCCTGCCCAGAATCATTCTGTGATGTTTCTCTGCATTACTGAAAGCTCTCCCTGCAAATAAATAAGTTTTAAGTCTTGGTCAAAATCCCTAACACTGTCCCCCCCCCAATTTAAACTTACCAATTCTTGTATGGTGATATATATCAAGTAATGACCTTGTTCTTCATCATATTAAACTTCTCTCCTCCTCAGTCAATACCCGACTTGGCATTCTTTACAGGCACAAACACTGCCTTACCCCACAGGCGCTACAGTTAGCCGTTACAAGCTCAGTCCTCTCATTGGTCGATTATGGAATAACCATTTACGGCACTGCTGACAAATCTGCTCTAAGCAGCATCAATATAGCACTCAACAAAGCCTGCCACATGGTCACTAACAGCAATAGACAAACTCACACTTGTTTGCTCTATTATCGTGCAGACTGGCTAACCCTAGAAGGGAGACTTAAGTACCAAACCTGCCTCCAAACCAAAAAGATCCTTATGAAACTAACACCAATTGGACTCCACCACCTCATCCGCCCAGCCCATCATAGGGGCACCTTTAGATGACTTGCTGGTACCTCCTATACAGTCCCCCACTGTAGGACATCTCTAGGGCAAAGATCCTTCCGGTATCGAGCTCCACTCTGGCTAAACAATCTACCAACCTCCGTCTTACTTGCCCCTAATCTAAGTCTATTCAAAGCTGGGATCAAGAAGTTTCTTCTTAACTCCGAGACCTGTACCTGTTCTCCCTCTTTCCCCTTAGGTGGTCGGTCACTGGGGCCACCTCACCATTAGGAGCATCTCCATCCTCAGATATTTGCTGAGCCTAGGCAATACCTTATACGGTGATTGTTTGAACCATTGTAATGTCCTGTTTTTGAAACTTCTTTACAACCTGTTTCTCTGTGTACTCTCTAATACAACTGACGTGTAGCCTTACTTATGCTATGATATTAATTTTTGTCGAAATGTAATATCTCTGTTTTGCTCTATGTAATGTCATTTTGAAACTGACATGTAGCCTTGCTTATGCTATGATTTTGAACATTTTGTCAAAATGTAATGTCTCTGTCTTGAAAACTTTGGTACAATCAGTCTTGTCCTAATGTTCTGGCGTGATTGACGTGGAGCCTTTGCAAAGGAGTCCTTGACTCAAAGGTTGTAATTCCGAAATTTTCAATAAATAAAAAAATAAAAATTGTTCTTCCAAATTTGAAACCTTTAACAGCTTTCTTGTGCTGCTGCGTCGGAAGATGTTTCCAGATGGTGTCAACTTTTAGCTGGGGGCCTGTAATCCCTGCAATTAATGCCTCACTGAAGTTCCTCAACCCACGTAGCTCACCTCTGTACTCACAGTACAGTTTCCAACTAACATGCACTGCACAATCTCCCTCACTGCTAATCTGCAGCCAGTTTTTGACTGGGTTATATTTTTGGTGCCATCCTTCTGCAGTTGCTAATTTAACTCCAGCCATGCCGGACTGCAGTTAAAAAGTTTGAAGTTAGCAAAACAAGAGTCTATCAAGCTGTGAATTTAACACATCAGGTTACTGTAATCTGGCTACTTTCTCTGTTAAAAAAAAAGATAAATGGCAGCTGCAGATTTGCTGTGATCCCCGAGCCCCCCCCCAAAAAAAATGTCAACATCTATGCAGGCAGGCCACACACTTTAAGTTTCCGAGCTGTGAACAGAACACTTCCCCAAAGTTCACTGCTGCAGGAAAGCTGGCAGCAGAGCATTGTGTTTAACTTGTCCCTGTTCCCTGCCATAGGCAGGACACACACTTAAGTTTCAGAGCCAGCTGTGAACAGAACCCTTTCTCTTAGTTCACTGCTGCAGAAATGCTGGCAGCAGCGCACAGTCTTTGGTATCCTCAATCTCTGCCATAGGCAGGGCACACACTTAACATTTCAGAGCCAGCTGTGAACAGAACACTTCCTCTTAGTTCACTGCTGCAGCCATTAACTCTTAGCTGGCAGCAGGGTTATGCGTCTTAATTTATAATGTCCCCTCAGGTCCGATGGGCAGGGCAGCACACAAGACAACTTCCACAGTGCAGGACAGAGCAGGTGTATTTTTGTTTTTGTCCCCTTATCAAGCCTAAAAGCAGGGCAGGCACAGATACAGTTTTTTACTGCTTTGTTTCCATCTCTCCTGAGAACTCTGGAAAAACCAGGGAACAGTTCTTAATCATCACTACTGCAAAAAAGGGCTGGCTCGGCACAAAAACAGGCAGGTCGGGCATATGACCACTCATTGCCTCCTTCATCTTTACCAAAAGCAGGGTACATTATAGGTAAATGTCAAAGATATTTCTTTTCTTTCCTCTCCTTCATAAAAGTCTCTGGAGTAAACCAGGACACACTTCTTCTTGTTCTGTTTTCAAGAACTGTTCTGCTACTCACAAGTCAAACATGCAGTTTGATTGTTTACCCCCATCATTGCTGCAATAAGTGCTGGGTGCATTTTAAAGCTGGGCATGACTGTAAGGTTTATTCACTAGCTGACCTTATCTCTGCCAAAAGCAGGGGAGGCACAGTACAATATAGTTCTCAGAACTCTGGAAAATCCAGAGCACAATATTTGTTTTCTGTTCCCAAAGGGGACTCAGAAAGCTTAGGGGGAGACACTCCTGAAGGTCTGTCTGGAGAGATGTCCGGTTCAATGGGCACATCCAGACTTTCAAAACCACATTCATTCTCCTAATACTCCTCTTCCCTTTCCTCCAGTTCATAAAATTCCTCTAAATCACATACTCTTGAACCCGGTGGAACTGACCAGACCAAAGCGCTTACCTGATGGTGCGGTTTCGGTCGGAACCGGGGAGAGTGACTGAACAATTTTTATTGCTTTAGCTATTTCTTCAGCGGTTGGAGAGGGAAGTTTTGGCTCCACACCAGCTGATTTTCTAGTTCTCTTTGCTGGAACTGACCCCTCAGAGTTGGCTCTCCTTTTGGCCGAGGAAGTATCGCCTGGTCAGAGGGCACTCCCTCCGGTTCGGTTTCTACTGAACCGGGCTGTCCATCCGGTTCAGCGGACTTTTTGGCCTCCCTTTCCCTGAGCCTACCAACTCTTTTATCCAGGGTAGCTGCAGAAAACTTTTACAAATCTGGCAGTCTGCATTGAGGTGGTCAAACCCCAGACAATAAACACATGTGGTGTGGGGGTCAGCCCTGGCAAAGGCTTCCCCACAGACAACAGTGTTGAAACCCAGTGGGCCGGGTTTTTCTTTTGGGCTTCTCGGACATAGTGCCAGCCTAACCAAAACTTACTTGCCGCTTATGGCAATCCACCAGCAAGACTTCTTTATTGGTTCCCAACCATGTCACGGGTCGTGGAAAAAAACGTAATGAAATCTCTTTTTTTAGAACCGATAAGAACCGGGAACTGCACTTCTAAAAGCTAGTAATGTAATAGAAATAACTTCATCGGTTCGAACTGAACCGATGAAACCGTTTACAAGTTCCACACAGAAAGTAAATGTAAAACCTATCTAGTACTTACAAATACCACAGATAGAGCTTTAACCAACCGGTTGCAGTTTAATTTTGGTTAAGAAACTGAAAACTTTATACTTTAACCGACAAAATGAACCAAGCAGAAGGAGAAATCTTCGGAGCGACTGTTCAGTGAGGCGGAGTAAAGAATCTGACAGTTTGAGTTTGAAGAACAAGCGATAGAGTTTTCAATTGAGCTTGAGCTCAAAGTTCCATGTTTGGCATGGAATGTTAACTCTTTCACCTCCGGAGAAGTTCAAAGGTTGGGACTCACTGCATATGTCATAATATAGTAAGACTTCATGTTGTTTGAAATAAGCTATCTGGTAAGTGCAAAGAAACATCACAAGGACAAATATCAGGTACACAGGTATAATTTACAACAGCCAAAGGCTAGACACAAAAGTATCATCTTCATCAGCTAGGGAGTTCTAATGTAGTGGAACTGATGTAGAGAGTTGGGGATGTGGGATGTGGGATCTGAGATGTGGGCAGTGGCCCTGTGGGGGCTTTGTTAAAAGGTGTAGAAAGGCTGGCTATATGGTACCGAAGCAAAGGGTTCGCTTTCAGCACGCTGACTTAATTCGGGTTCATGCACTGAGCCTGGGTGCCAGGAGTAGAGGCTGGCAGACAGAGGATTACAAATGTCCATTGGACGATTCCCTCCCAGTGGGGTGGGCTCTGCCTAGGTCCCTCTGGGTGGATTAGGTGTGGCCTTGACTTGCCTCCTGCACACCCTGCCCGAGGTCGGCCTCCACCATAGGCTGAGAACGTGGTGTAAGAGGGTGGAGAAAAATGGAAAAAAGTGATGCACCGGCTGCTCGGATGGTGGCTGTCTGCACCCTTGCTGCTGGAACCCTTGATCACCATCCCAGCAACACTCAGAGGCCAAAGGTAAGCAGGCCAGAAGGCTAATTCCCTCTGCAGGAAGGGGACCCACCCAACGATAGGGATACGTTGGGTTACCTCAGGGCAAGCTGTAATGTGGTCAGTGGGGTTGGGGGCTGCCTGGGACGAGTCAGTCCTTGGCAGCCCAAAGGAGTTAGTGGTCGGTGCAGGCGGGAGATGCAAAAAGAAATAACACACACAAAAAAAAAAGTGTAGAAGATGACTTGATCCACGTCGGTTAACCAGGTGATTGTGTCTTAAGACTTGCAGGGCTGAGAATGCAATTATTGTCTACTTTTTTCACTCTATTTCCTTCAGTCACCATCAGTTGGAGTCCCATTGGTTTACTCGCACCTGGCCTGAGACCCTCCCTTCCTGTGATCCCTTTCCTCTGTCACACCCACAACTCATCTGCAGTTTACCACAGGATCTCAAGTTCCTGCATTTGCATGCCTGGCTCCTAAGGACTTAATTTCCTCCCATTTTGAGGTCTCCCAAGGGTCACAGAAGCCCTAGTCATGGCTCAGAAACCTTCCACAAGAGCTACCTAAGTCATGAAATGGAAGTGTTTCTGTCTCTGGGTTTCTGTGTGTGGTCTGAACCCTTTCTTGTGCCCCATAAATTCAATCTTGGAGTACCTGCTTGGACTCTGGTCTCCACTTCTCCTCCCTCAAGGTGCACCTCTCCGCTATCTCTGCTTTCCATGCACCTATGGAGGGCAAAAGTGTAGCTCAGCTAGACTTGCCCCATACTTTCCTGTGGGGCATGTTTCACCTCAAGCCTTCCATTAAGGACCTGATTCTCCCATAGGATCTTTTGATTTTGCTAGAAAAGCTCATCCTGCCTCCTTTTGAACCTGCCGCAGATTGCAAGCTTCGCTTTCTGTCATGAAAAGCATTATTTTTGTTGCAGTTAATTCTGCTAAGAGGACTTCTGAGCTTCAGGCTCTGATGTGTAAAGAGCCTTATTTAGTTTTCCATAGGGACAGGGTGTCTTTATGAACTAATCCTACATTTTCTTCCAAGGTGGTGTTTGAATTTACCCTCAATCAGCACATCAGCCTACTGGTCTACTCCCCAGAGTACACAAATCAAGGCAAAGCCCTTCTTCATGCCCTCGCCATGCATATGATTCTCTAATACTACATGGGCTGTACCAAAGATCTCAGAAAATCTGATCACCATTTTGTGTCCTTTGCCCCAAGGTTGTTAGGCTCACCAATGGCTAAGCGAACTCTTTCTAACTGGCCTGTAAATTGCATTGATTTTTGTTACAAGTACAATACACCCTCACCGACAGCAAGGTGAAGGTGAAAGCAGACATTCATGGGTCAGGAGCGAGCATGTGTCCATCCCATGCTGACATCATTGCACATCTGTGCCTCCAGGGAGCAACTCCAAAAAACTGGAAACACTGCCTTGACTGGAAGGGAGATGTCTTCTCGGTCACCATGCCCAACACCAGATCCTGCCACCTGGCTTCTGTGTCATCTCCGACCTTCACTTCCACCTGCCAGATCACTAGATTAAATGTACTGGAGTGCTGTGGAACAGGAGGCAGCCCCACCCTGTGGGGCCATGACTTGGGACAAACTGTGGGTGATACAGAGGAACAGTACAGTACAGCACAGTATAGGAGGGTCTCAAGCCAGGTGGGAATGGGAGGAAGTCAATCAATGGGACTCCAGCTGATGGCTACCAAAGGAAACAGAGTGAAAAAAGTCTGAAAATAGAAGACATATTTAATTATATATTAACCTTGGAAAGTTGTCATTTGAAGTACTCCACAAAAGTGCTAGGAACTTCATATGTTTGACAGTCTGAATAATCCTGACCATCCTGATGAATGAAACCAGCTGAGGTGTGCTTCAGTATACAATCTGTGTCTGAGCATCCCCAACCACACCCTCCACATATGGTGTTAGAATTTGCTAGTCATGTTCTGTCAGGGGGAACTGACTGGCAGGTATCAGTTGTGATACCAAAAGATACATGCAGCATGGCACAGGCACTGAAGCAGGATGAAGGACACCTTCTACAGATGTCAGAGTATGGACAAGGGCCATGGCAGAAAAGATGGGGTGCAGCACTATTGCCTGGTTTGGAGTCTGTGGTGACACTAAAGTTGAAGCCTGAGCCAGTACTGGCTACTGCTGGAGTGGATGACACCAGAGAAGAGATAGAAGAAGGACCACCTAAAGACCTTTCAGAATTTCTGAGGTAACTGGTAATTACACACATGGAACTGAATAAGAAAGACAGAAAGATGAGGCATGGTGGGTTGATACCCTCAGGACCTTGTAGAAGGAAGGTGCAATGTCAAGTCAAGAGGATCTGACACTGCCAGTCTCAAAGACATTAAAGTGACTAAATTGGATGCCGGAGATGACATTGAGGCATACTTAACCATCGAGAGGGTGGTTCAAGTCTATAGCTAGCCATAGATCTGTGGGTGATCAGATTAGCCCCATATCTCGCAGATCGAGCACAGTTGGCTTACAGCTTCACGGAAGCTGGAGATGCATGAACTACAATCTACTGAAGAGGGAGATTCAAAGATACAATATTAATGAAGAGGCTTATAGGCAGTGATTCTGGAACATGTGATGCCTGCCAGTAGGCACACCTTGAGAGACCTACACATGTCTAAAAATCTTGCTAGCAGAATAGATCCAACCAGAGGGGAGACTGTCCAAAAGGTGTTGAAAATACTGGCAGTTGAGCAGTTTGTCAACATGTTACCTATGGAGATACAGGCCTGGGTGTGAGAACATTGTCTAGAAGTGGGGTGAAGGTGATTGTATTGGTGGATGATTTCCAGATGGTCTGGTCTAATGTCTTCCAGCAAGGACCTTCCAGAGGCACTGGAATGGTAAGACCACCCCATCTTGTAGACTTTTGTCTTCCTTTTAACCTTGATTTTAAGTCTAATAATGGAGTATGGCGCAGTCCTACAGAACTAATTTGCTACAACTATCAAGGGGTGGGACACACTGCCAGAAAATGCCCTACAAAAAGAAGGAAGAAATATGACCACTGTCATTTGGTCTTAGCAAACTGGGCGGTAGTACATCTTGTAGGCAGAAACTGTGAAACATCAAGTACAAAGCTTGATTGACTTTGGTAGCCAGCAGACACTGATACAGGCAGATATAATACCCAGTAACTATTCGAGAGGTTATCACACTGGGGTGACATGTGCCTCGAGACACCAAGTACTAACCCACCACCCAGGTGTCATGGAAGGTAAATGGGTCAGTCATCCATTAACTTTGGGGGGTGGTATGAACACTGCCTGTACCTATTGTCCTGGGGAATGACTTTCCAGGGTTTTAAGCCCTTACTGCAAATTTAACAAGTTCATTTGTAGCAGTGGTCACAGAGCACAGGCCCGTAAAGAGCCTACCTTGGCTGACATTTTCCCTTTTGATGAAAAAGAGGTCTTTCATTTACCAAGGAAAGTCTATCATTCCAAAGAAAATTAAATGAGGAACAAGAAGCAATGGACCCAGACCCATAACAAGACTGACTGTGTGGATGCAATGGACCCAGACCCATAACAAGACTGATTGTGTTAATACAATGGAACCCAGCCTCATAACAAGACTGAGTATGTGGATACAATGCGGACCAGACCCATAACAAGACTGAGTGTGTGTATACAGACATTGTTATATTTAGTGTTGATATGCATGATGAACAGGTTGAAGATGTCACTCTTAGAGCTGCTATTAATGAAGTAGGGGTTAAATGGGAGAAAGGGAAGCCCTCTTATAGTATTATTGAAGGACCGCTATATCATGTCTGTTTGTACCCCACATGGCCTGCAGGGTAGAACAAGTAAAGGTTCCTATCAAACATAGCGCTAACTTACTGTTATTGGCACGTGACTTGCCATTGGCAAGGAACACAGGCAGGGAACATACCTTAGCCTGACTGTGCAGTGGTTTTACTGGCCTGGAATACATGAGCTGGTGGCTTCCTATTGCCAAGACTGTGGGGAATGCCAGAAGGTGGCTGATGTGAGTAAAAGGAAAAGGTGGCCTTGATGCCCTTTCCTGTGGTAACAACCCCTTTTGAAAAGAATGTTATGGATGTGGCAGGTTCCCTAGATAAAAGCACAAAAGGAGCAGGCTTGTTCTGGTAATACGTGATTATGCCACAAGGTACCTTGAAGTCGTACTCCTGTGAACTGTGACATCCCCAAAAGTTGATAAGGAATTTGCTCAGATGTTCATTTGGGTGGGGATACCTTAGGAAATTTTAACTGATCAGGGGAGCAACTTTAATGCTGTGATGCTGAAAGAGCTGCATCAGTTGCTGGGGATAGTTGTAGTAAGCACCTCTCAACACCACCCTCAAACAGGTGTCCTGGTGGAGCAGTCTAATAAAACTCTAAAGAAAATGCTCCAGACATTTTTGAGTGAGGAGGACAATAACGGGGACCAGTAGCTACCTTACCTACTGTTTGCCTATAGAGAAGTACCACAGGTCTCTTCAGGTTTCTCTTCTTTCTAGCTTCTATATGGCAGCTATCCAAGGGGTCCACTTGATGTTGTAAAGGAAAGCTGGGAACACCATACAGACATTGGGTTAGAAATAGGTGCATACATGGTAAATGTAAGGAAAAGGCTACTGAAGTATGTTGCAGTAGCTCATAAGCAAATGTTACAGTCTTAGGTAATACAGAACATCCATTATGATAAAGTAACTGGGGAAAAGGTGTTTAAAGAGGGGGAACATGTTTTGTTGTTGTTATCATCCTATGAAAAGAAGCTTCATATGAAATGGCAAGGCCCTTACAAGGTATTAAAACAAACAGGATCTCTAACCTATGAGGTCGAGCCACCTGATAAACAAGCTGAGTCCATCATGTTAGCCTTTCAAAAAGGGTGTTCAGGGTGGAGAAAACCAGCCTCTCTCTCTTTCTCTCTCATGGTTTTGCTTGCATGTGGAGATGGATAGTTACAGGTAGCACACAAAAGATTGGAAAAGGGAGGCATGTCAGATGCGGTACAAATAACTCCTTCTCTAACAGTCCTTCAGCTAGTAGAAACAGAGTATTTCTCCATGAATGTGGATGAGCACTCCTAATAAAACCTGGGACAGCAAAGGGTGTTGAGCACAACATCCGTATACATAGCACAGACATATGACAGATGCCATACAGGTTACCTGAAAAGATGAGGGAAAAGGTAATTAAAGAGATCTGAAAAACAGTGAAAATGGACATCACAGAATTATTCAAAAGTGGTTAGTCTTCCACAGTTGTGGCAGTAGGGGGAAAATGAAGGTGGGATCAGGGTATATCTTGACTTTCAAAAGGGGAATGAGGTATCTATCTTTGATAGATACCCCATATGCAGTAAAGGAAAAGAGGCTGGCCTATAGAAATTTCAGGAAGCCAAAGAGAGAGGTGAATAGGAAAAATTACCTAAGGTTGGCTAGTGAGGCAAGTAAGAAACTCAGGTGAGCAAGGCACAGAAGGAGCTGCAGATAGATGAAGGAATTAAGAAGGGGTAGAAGGCGTTCTTTTGCTATATAAGTGAGAAAAGGGACAAGAAGGAAGGGACTGTTAGGCATAAGAAAAGGGTGGAGTGAATGGAGGGTAATGGGAGGAAGCAGAGATACCAAATGAATACTTCTGTTTTGTCTTCACCAGGGAGAAGGATGGACCAGTGCCTTCAGGAGGGAAGTGGGGGGAAGGAACACGGATGTAGTGATAGAGGAGGAGAGAGTGAGGGAGGGGCTGCTGGCATTGAAGGTGGACAAATCACCAGGCCTGGATGGAGTACATCCAAGGGTACTAAAGGAACTGGCTGAGGAGCTGGCAGCAGGGCCACTGGTAGACCTATTTAATAGCTCTCTAGAGACAGGCATAGTACTGCAGGACTGGGGAACAGCACATGTAGTGCTGCTCCACAAATGTGGTCCCAAGGTTGACCCAGGGAATTACAGACCAGTTAGTCTGACTTCCGTTGTGGGCAAGCTCATGGAGACCATACTAAAGGAAAGGTTGGTGGAATACCTAGAGGAGCATGGTCTCTAGGATGTGAGGCATCATGAGTTCATGGGGGGGGACTGTGTCAAACAAATCTGATTTATTTCTTTAACTGTGTCATGAAGACAGTAGACAGGGGCCACGTGGTAGACATCCTCTATATTGATTTCTGCAAGGCCTTTAACTCTATGCACCACAAAAAGTTGATCAGGAAGTTTGTGGATCTCAAGTTTGGGGAAAAGATGGCTAGATAGGTGGGAAACTGGCTGAAGGGCAGAACCCAGAGGGTGGTTGAAAGGGAGAGTTATCTGGCACGACTAGGTAACCAATGGGGTCCCACAGGGCTTGGTGCTTGGGGCCAGTGTTGTTAATGTCTTCATCAGTGACATTGGAGATGGCATTAGGGGCAAAATGTGCCTATTCACAGATGACACCAAGCTCTGTGGGAGAGTGGACACTGCTGAAGGGATACAGGCCCTACAGGAAAATCTGGAAAAGCTAGGGAAGTGGTCCATCATCTAGCAGCTTGGCTTCAATGCCAAGAAATGCAAAGATCTGCCTTTGAAGGTGGAGCTCTAGCAGTCTGAGGCAGGGGACCACCCCCGACATCAGCTCCACCCAATGTCAGATATGGTATAAAGGGGGTGGTCCGCTGGTGCCATCCCAGTTCTTTTTCTGCTGTCGACCCATGTAGTTCGACTCTACGGATGCCTCTCTTAGCAGTCGACAGCCTTCGAACCTTAGAATTCATTGTTATCTCTTTAGATCTTCAATCAATCACTTTGTTTATATCATCACCCTCACCATCGTGGCGAAAGTCAGTGTGCCTGCGGGAAGTAGATCCAGGCCAAAGACAGCCACATGGCCTGCCTCCTCTGCCTAGGCCCAGAACACCAACCCGACACCTGCACACATTGCTAGAAATTTAACCAAAAGATTCATGCCAGAAGGGCCCATGCTCTCAAGATATTACTCCTGGAGAAGAAACTAGTGGCCATGCAGTGAGGTTCAGGCAGCTCATCCTCTCCTGCCAGGGATTCCCCACCCAAGGCCAGGTCTTTAGGGGGAAGCATAACCATATGGATAAGGATCGGGCCAGGTCTGAATCCCACCCCAGGTCACCAGCAAAGCAGGCTCCATTTGCATCTTCCTCTGGTAAGAGATCTGGTTCGGTTCCAGCCCAGCCATCCGAACCCTCCCATTTGACTGAGTCCGCTCCTGCCTCTTCCCAGGACAAACACCAGGAGTCGGCCTTGTTAGGACACTACTCTGCCCTGGCTCATTGACCTCTCAAATCTTCAGGATCAACCCAGGAAAGCCTGCCCTGGGCCTCGGACAGGCCCAGCTCTTCAGAGAAGCAAAAAGGGACAGAAGAACCCACCGGTAGGCAGGAGGTCATCTGGGCTCAGATGCTTCCCTCTCAGGCTACGATGCACCCTTCCTCAGACAAATGCAAACCTAGCCAGTCACCTACCCTGTCATCTTGCTCCCCAATGCCAGACATGGGGCAGTCGCTGAATGAGGTCCAGCCATCCACCCCTCTTCTGAGGGACCAGATGTCTGATAAGGCCACACCGGGTGCCCCCTTGGATAAGAGCGATACCAGGCACCAGCCTTCTGATGCCGGGGTCTCAGACCAACACCCGTTGGGCCAGAACTCCAGATGCTTGCTCTGAAGGACCCAACTCCTGGTCCCTCAGACCCAACACCAGCCTCTGCGGTCATCCTGGTTTCAGAAATTGGTAACTTGTTCACCACTTGGTTGAATACTGTGAAAGGGGACTTTCTATACCGACCCCCAGACACAGTCCCTCCAACACCACCAATGGGTCCCCCACCCTTCCAAAGCCTCAGGGGAATCAGAGTGAGCACCCAAGTCCACATCCCAAGGGAAAAAGGAGGAAACAACCTATATCTCTATCACTTTCCTCTCCTGCTATGTCCTGCTCCGATGAAGAGGAAGAGAATTTTGATTTTGCGAATGGGGAATTACTTCCCTCCTCCCTGGAACCTAAGGACTTTCCTAGGTCCCCTCCAGAAGATCCCTCCTTCTTGGACATCATGTGGCACATTCAGTCCATATATGAGTGGGACACAGAGGACCTGGACCCAGAGCATAAATGCCTGGCCAAGTTTCTAGGGGAGAAGGAACCCAAACCCTTGGTGATCCCACCATTTGTGGAACCATCCCAAGATGTCACACACCTAACTTGGAAGACTCCATCTTTCATTCTGGTGATCCCTAGGAAAGTGGACAGACTCTACAAGCCCCCTATGTCTGATCCTTTCCCAGCAGAACAGCCTAAGGCCAATTCGCTGGTCCTCACAGCTGCTCACAGCAGGGGATCTCAACCCAAACATTTGTGTTCCCAACCTCCCGACCCCATCTCTAAGAAGTTTGATTCTTGAGGTTGCACGGTCTTCTCCTTGGCAACCAGGGCCATCAGGTCATTGAACTTTATGGCCCATATGATCACATATCAGCAGTCACTGTGGAGTAAGACTATAGACCTCGTGGAAGCTCTGCCTGACTCTGAATCCAAACAAGAGATCTAGCATGTGCCCAGTCGGGTCTGGATGCGACAAGCACTCTCTCAGGTGATCCTATAATGCAATAGACATGGCCTCCAGGGCAGCCGCCTGAATTTGTAAGAGACGGCAGTCTTGGCTCTGGATCACAGGATTCCAACCAGACTTGCAGGAGTCCATCCTGGATTCCCTTCAGGGTCCGGTTTTGTTCAGCCCCAAAGTTGAACAAATAGTGAAACAACTGCAGGAGTCAGGAGAGTGGTGGCTGATGTCCACCACGTGTACAGAACTCAGCCTCAAGAACCCCACTGGTGCCCTTTTTGTAGGGGTCAAGGGCAAGCGCAGGAAAGTAAGCAGTCTCATGGCAAGAGATTCAAGAGGTGCAGGCACCCTGCCCCCAAGGTTCCCAGGGCCTCAAGCAGCACAAAACTCCTAGGGCCCAGGCCCCCACTATCCCCCTCAGCCTGATTCCCTCTGCTACCCTCCTCCCCTAGTGGACAGGCAGAGCAAGAAGGTAGGAGGGCGGTTTGTGCTTTCCCTGCTTGAATGGTCCAGTATCACCACAGTCCAATGGGTTCTGGATACCATTCGGAAAAGGTACACAATAGAGTTCACCTCTATCCCACTGGACAACCCTCCCACCCCCCATGTCCCATTGTCCACCAGATCACAGCCTTCTCCTAGAAGCAGAGATCCAACAGCTCCTAGAGAAAGGAGCCATTCAAAGGGTCACACCAGCCCAGAAAGGAAAAGGTTATTACTCCTGTTTCTTTATCATCTCGGAAGAAAACAGGAGACCGTCATCCCATTCTAGACCTGAGCCAGCTCAACCTCTCAGTGAAGTACCAGAGGTTTTGAATGTTCACCCTGGCAAGCCTCTTCCCCTGCTTCAGCAAGGGGGGTGGCTGTGCTCCCTAGATATGCAGGATGCCTACATGCATATCATGGTCCTGAAGTCCCACAGAAAGGTTTTTTGATTTTGCTTCAGGGACTAGCACTACTAATTCAGGGTTCTATCTTTTGGCCTTTCCTTAGCCCCCAGGGTCTTCATCAAATGCCTAGTGGTGGTAGCAGTGGATCTCTGCAGGAGACGCCTTTTTTCTTTGTCTACCCCTACCTGGATGATTAGCTACTCTCTGCTCGGCTAGTGGAGGAGCTCCTAATCTCTTTAAGAGAGATGCAGGTTCTGTTTTCTTCCCTGGGCATTATGGTAAATTGATTGAAGTCACATCCCTGGCTGACGCAATGGCTGCAATTCATCGGAGCTATCCTGGAAACCAGACAGGGGAGAGCCTTTCCGCCTCCGGACAGGGCAGACTGCCTTCGGGGTTTGGCCCTTCTCCCCTATCCAGGTGGTCCTACAGCTGTTGGAACAGATGGCAGTGGCCATTACCACAGTACCCTCAGCTGGACTCCATATGAGGACTCTTCAATGGCACCTCAGGGTTCAGTGGGACCAATCAATGGATGATCTGGATCTCCGAATCCAGATCTCTTGAGCAGTTCATCATTCTCTGGAGTGGTGGTCTCTGCCAGGACAGTTTAGAGGGAGGAGTTCCTTTCCAGAGACCCCAACCTCTTCAGACTTTAACCACAGATGCCTTCCTGTCAGGTTGGGAGGCTCATTTAGGGGATCACAGGACCCGGGGTCTTGGTCTATCACAGAGAGCTCTCTACATACTGTATCAATGTTCTGGAAATGAGAGCAGTGTTGAATGCGTTAACTGCATTCAGAGACCAGCTTTCACCGGGTCTTCTTCTGGTGCAGACAGACAATACACCAGTAGGCTTCTACATCAACAAACAAGGGGGAACTCATTTGTACCCCCTTTGCAGGGAAGCCATGAGAGTATGGGACTGGGCAGTAGAACACCGATTGGACCTCACTGCAGTTCAATTGACCGGTGTCCAGAACATTCTCATTGACAGTCTTAGTCACTCTACCTCTTAGAACCATGAGTAGGAACTGCTCCAAGATTTCACAGATGACCTTTTCGACCATTGGGGCCTTCCAGAGTTGGACCTCTTTGCGTCCCCGTGCAACACCAAACTGCACAATTTTTGCTCGCTCGTTCCAGGGCCTGGTGTTTTCTGGCAAGATGCATTGTCCCTCTCTTGGACAGGGAAGTTCCTGTACATCTTCCCTCCTTTTCCCCTCATTCAGAGAGTACTGCTCAAATTGCAATCAGAGGGAGCCAGAATGATTCTGGTGGCTCCTCTATGGCCTCGTCAGATCTGGTATGCATTGCTCCAGCAACTGTCTCTGGAACCTCCAGTTCAGTTGCCACTCTCCACCCACTTGCTCTCACAAGAACAGGGGACTCTTGTCCATCCTGCTCTTCAATCTACTTATGGAAAGATGAAATGTACTATGATATGTTTATAGTAGATAGAGCACTTAGATAAATAGGGACTTTCTTATAAGATAACTGAAACTGCCATTTAGTGTAATTTTTGTATTGTTTATGATGCGTTTTATGTTATATGTTTAAGAGTAACTTAATTGCAATATAACAGGACTGTCTTGAGAACAGGATTGTATAATCCTAATGACTAGAATTCCTGTATAAAAATAAAGTTTTATATATGTATCTCTTTTTTATCTAATTTCTTCACCTGCATGCTTGGCTCCTGCAGTCCTAGCGGAAGAAAGACTAGGAGTGTCAAGCAGAGTGTCTGAAATTCTGGTTGCAGTGAGGAAGCCTTCCACCAGAGCCATGTATGCTCTGAAATAGAAATGCTTCTGTCTGAGGGCTTCAGCCTGTGCCTTAAATCCCTTGGGCTGTCTGGCTGGGCATCTGCTAGAGTGTCTCCATCACCCTCTGGAGTTAGGATTGAGTTACCCAACCATCAAGGTGCTCATGTGTATGGTCTCCACATATCATGACCCAGTAGGAGACAAAACTCTGGCACAGCTTAATGCCTGCAAAACCTTCCTTCAAGGGGTTTTACACATCAGGCCTCCCAAAAGGGACATTGTTCCTCCTAGAGATTTTCTTTTTGTACTAGAGAAGATCACCCTTCAAACCGGCAACTTCTTGTGAACTGCGCTTCCTCTCATGGAAAACCCTCCTTTTGGTAGCCATTACCTCTGCTCGAAGGGTTTCTGAGCTCCAGGCTCTGATGTGTAAAGAACCTTACATAGTCTTTCACAGGGACAAGGTGAATTTGCACACAAACCCTAAGTTTATGCTGAAGGTGGTGTCCGTACTGACCCTTAACCAGGACATCAACCTTCCAGTATACTATCCGGAGTTTACTAACCAGGGTGAAGCACTGTTGCACACCTTTGATGTTCACTGTATTTTGAGGTATTACCTCCACAGGACTCGCTCCTCTAGACAGTAGTACCAGTTGTTCATCTCTTTCGCTAAGCAAATGCTGGCAGCTCCTGTTTCTAAGCAGACACTTGTCCATTGGCTAGTACAGTGTATCTCATTCTGTTATCAGCACCATGACAGAACTCTTTTGAGTGCTATTAGGAGCCATTCCACCAGAGTGGTGGCATCTTCCTTTGCAGCCCTCAAGAACGTCTCTTCAGCCAACATTTGTGCTGCTGCCATGTGGACTTCAGTTCACACCTTCATCAGGCACTACAGCTGGGAAATTGCATCCAGAAGGAGAGCATGTTTTGGACTAGCAGTCCTACAGGGCCTTCTCTCACAGATGCTTTTCATTAGCTGTTTTTCAGCATATTTCCCATCACCCTATCAGACCTGGGCCTATCCTTGGGTACTGCTTGGGACTCAGTCCTAATGGTATTACCTGCTGCAAGAGCTCCACCTTCAAAGACAGATAGTACAGTTTCGTAAGAACTTACCGTAACAGTAGATCTTTGAGAGGAGCTCTTGCAGCAGGTGGCTTTTCCACCCTCCGTCCCCCAGATAGTTTTTGTTGGGTATCAACCCACCAGACCATGGTGGGGAATTCCTGCTCAGTTCTGCAAGTTGTTTCTAGCCAGGTCTCTGGTGGGAGAACTGAGGTGGTGCCAGGGGACCACCCCCTTTATACCACATCTGGGGGTGGTCCCCTACCTCAGACTGCTAGCTACAGGTTTCCGTGGGGTTCTAACACCTGACGGCTTCAATGGTATTATCTGCTGCAGGAGCTTCTCTCGAAGATCTACTGCTACGGTAAGTTCTTACGTAACAGTACTTTATGCATATTGAAGCCAAGAATCCTAGGACAGAGTACTATCTGAGTGGAGTCAGAGTATCTGCATCAGATGAAGAGAAGAACCCGAAAGTGATGATCACTAGTGACCTGAAACTCTCCATGCAGTGCAAGAAAGATGCAGCAAAGGCAAACAAGATGCTGGGATGCATATCTAGAAGGATCAGTAGTAGGAGAGAGGCAGTTATAAGGCCCTTGTACAGGTCACTGGTATGACCACATCTAGAGTATGGAGTTCTGTACTGGTGCCCACACCTCAAAAAGGACATTAACCTGCTGGAGAATGTCCAGAGGAGGGCTACAAAGATGACAGCTGGTCAGCAGGTTAAGGCATATGAGGAGAGGTTGAGAGCACTGAACATGTACTCCTTGGAAGGCAGAAGAGAGGGGGGACATGACTGGGACCTTAAAGTACTTGAAAGGGATAAATAAGGTTGATAAGAAGAGTCTCTTTAAGCTGAGTGGCAACCATAACACGAGTGGGCACAGTCTTAAGCTGGAGGGTGGGAGATTTAGGAGGGAGGTCAGGAAGCACTTCTTCTCAGAGAGGGTTGGAATGTGCTGCCAGAAGAGGTAATCCCATTGAATACAGTAGTCAGCTTTAAGAGATGCTGGGACAGGTATAGGGGAGGTAAGGGTCATGGGTAGAGAAGAGTGGGGGTGAGGGGACAGGGACAGTAGCTCAAGCTGTGGACCCTGCAACATGAGCAGACTTGATAGACCAAATGGCCTTCTTCTGCTAGCTTCTTCATATGTTCAGCATTGATGACCTGATAGACTGGGATGTGCACAGTACATTTCTGCATTGGAGTTGACTAAGGAATACTGGCAAATACCACTAGCCCCAGAGTCCAAAGATAAAACTGCCTTTGCCAGCCCCATCATTTTTTTTCAAATTACAACTACGTTTTTTGGCCTACATTGTGCCCCTGAAACTTTCCAGATGTATACGGATCAGATATCTGCCCCTCACGGTGTGTACTATGCCACCTATCTGGATGATGTAGTTGGTTTTATTCCCGATTGAGAGATACATAAACCTCATCTCTGAAATGTGTTGGAAATAATTAGGAGGGCAGAGTTGACAATAAACACCACAAAATGTGCTGTGGCTATTCAAGAAACACAATATCTTAGCTATGTGCTGGGAAACAGTACAGCAAAGCCTGAAATAGCTAAAGTTGAGGCAGTGGCTAACAGTCACATTCTGCTGATGAAGAAACATGCAAGATCCTTTTTTTTGAGTTTAGCTGGACACTATAGAAGATTCGTCCCCAACTTCTCTGATCTAGAAACCCCACTGATGGAGCTCACTTATAAAAAAAAATCCCAATAAAGTACAATGGATGGAAACCTGCAATCAGGCTTTCTGATCAATGAAAGCTGTCCTGTGCTCAGCTCCTGTCCTTACCAGTCCAGACTTCTCTCAACCCTTCTTGGTGTAGATAGATGCCTCAGCTCAGAATCAGGCATTGGGGTGGTGTTATGTCAGATCAAAAGTGGGGAGGACCACTCTGTGTTGTATATCAGCTGAAAACTCTGTGACAGGAAGGAAGCGTATGCCACTAGAGGAAATGCGACTTGGCCGAGGCTATTGAAGCATTTAGGCTTTTATTTATGAGGTACTTAGTTCACTGTGGTCACAGATCACAATCCATTATGGTGGATCAGTCAAAAGAAAGATAAAAAACCCTTAATAAGCTACTGGTACCTGGCATTAAAACCATACAATTTTAGGGTTGTACACCAAGCCAGGAGCACAACATAAGAATGCTGACTTTTTTTTTTTTTGCTCCGCTATAGCAAATGGTAAATCTGCCTCTTCTACTGTACTCTTGACTTACCTGTCTTGTTGATGAAGAGGCCTGGAGTTGAAGGGGGGCAGTGAAGCTAGAACTGCAGGTGGATACATTTATTTCTCCCAAAACGGTTACCAGGAAGGCCGCTCTGCAGTGGGGGGCAGCAAGTGTGCCGCTCCCAATGGGAGAGGCGTCTTTCCCAGCAATGCAGCATCCTGAGCTGGGCGATAAGGCAAAGAATCCACAGAAGCTGACTTTGGCTTCCTTGCAAGCTTTTCTGATGGAGTTGGAAGTGGATATAAGAGATTCATTTACGGAGGTGCAGACATCGCTTTCTGAGATTTCCCAGAATTGTGGGAGCATAGAAGAAAAGGTTTCCAAAATTGAAGTGTGGGTTGAAATTGCTAAAGAACAAACAGAACAACTGGCCACAAGGGTTCTGACAGTGGAGGGAGCAGTAAATGCCTCCTTTCATGAACAAATAAACACAACAGCATTATTAAAAAAAATAGAGAATACACTCTTAATGAAGAACTTGAGCTTAATCGGACTTACAGCGAATATCCCCAGTTCCAAATTAAAGACTGAAGTAGAAAACATTTTAGTAATGGCTTTCTCACCTGACCAGCAAGTGTTGCTAGAGTCAGTTTAGACCATCATCAAGACCTAAACAAGGGATAAATCATGCTTCAGAATTTCCCCTTAGATATGTAATCTGTACTTTTGTGTCTATGGATCAAAGGAATAAAATGCTGCATGTCTTCAGGGTAAAGCAAGTTTTTCTCTGTCAGGGCAATAAGACCCATCTGTATCCAGACCTTTGCCTAAATACACAGAGAAGAAAGTGCTTTTTGAATCCGAGATCTGAATTTCGTCAGGCTGGAGTCACTGCAGTACTACAAGCCTCTGCAAGGTTAAAGTTTACTTTTCAAAGTAAAGATTACTTTTATGAAGACATCGATGTTGCAAGGGCTTTCTAGGGAAAAAAAGTAGCTTTACCTGTGGATTTGGGATCTGAACAAGAAGAGTCAAAGGAAAAAGAGTCGGTAGAAATAACTCAGTATATTACTGTGTCCACTTAATTCTTATTTTCTTCTGAATTACTTTAAAATGAACTTATTCCATCTAATATGATTTGATAAGGAAGTGTTATTTGCCTGAGAAGTTTAAATATTTTGATTTTCTTTTTGTGGCAAGTTAAAGCTTGGAGTGTGGGAAATTGAATATATAATATGTAAACTGAAGATGCTCTTAAGTATGTGGGTAGAATGGTTTTCTTTTTATTCCACCCCCCAAAAATGCATTTATGTTTTTTGGATTTTGATTTTGTGAATCTTGTTTTCGAGATGAACTTTATTGTATGTCCGTATATCCTCGTTTCTGAAATTTCTCTCTGAATAAAAAGAAAGTATAAAAAATAACACTGACTTTTTGACCAGCTGAAGCAAATGTCTAGTTATAGGATGTATTGACTGTTCTTGTGACTGTTAACATTACTTCTTTGTGTTGTATGCAAAGTATGACATATAACCGGAAGGCACAACTGTGTTACTGGTTATTGGAGTTCCCAGGGAATTGTTGATTTATAGGATTTAACCTTTAAAAAGGGGAATTTCTCCAGTTATGTTGTAATTATAACGGGTCCTGGGGTGGAACTGTTTATGCGGTTGGATGGTAGCCCCTTTACACCTCTCATTGATGCTGGGGGAGTCTGATTTAAGAAATTCTGGAAAATAGCCTTTGTCAAGGCTGTTTCCCTCTTCAGGAGTGGTGTGTGTGTGTGTGTGTTGTGTGTTGTGTGTTGTGTGCGACAGAGTGCAGACGTGTCTAGCCCTAAAAGGGCTGTTAATGATAGCTGTACTGATATAGCAAGGCCTTTTTTTAGGTAAAATACAACGAGAGATGTTCCAGAGGAAAAAAATGAACAAAATGTAGGTTGAAAAGAAATAAATAAAAGCTAGGAGATACCAGCTTTCATACTGTGTGTCTGTTGCAACAGCTCTGCTCGCTCTTTCTTTCTTTCTTTCTTTCTTTCTTTCTTTCTTTCTTTCTTTCTTTCTCAAAACTCTATCATATCCAGCTCCCTCTCCTGTCCTTCCAAAGCAAGTACCCTGCTCAAAAACATGGGCTAGTGCTGGTTCTAACAGCACTCAGCAGCCCCCGTATTTATTCTCTGTCTCTCTTGATCTGCTTCTTTTCTTCCCCTATCTGCTCCCGCCATCTTAGGTGCCTACTTGAAATCTCCCCCAGCCCAATTTTGCCTGACACCTGAAGTCAGACATACCCCCTTCCCCTGATACCACTCTTTCTCTCCCCACCTCCCAGCTAATTCTTGCTTACAACCCTCTCTGTTGTTTCTAACCCCTCCCATCAATTGACTGTTTCAGTCAGCAGCCCTTACTAAACTACCTAACCACCTCTCCCTCCTCCCTTCCAGGCTGTAAGGTAACATTTTGTAGTAAAACATTTATTTCAGTACAACCTTTTATAATAGGTGGACTGAGTGTGGAAGTATAGTCATTTTTCTAGGATGCTTCAGTATAATTTCTTATACTATATAACCAAATGTATTTACTGAAGTAGTGGAATAATTTAACATGTACTGTACATGACGTAGGTGCATTTCCAACTAACTGCATCTATCAGAAAGAGATGGAGTGCAGATGCTGATGTACTATTGTTAAGTTGTTGTACTAAATAATAAGGACAAATGACAGCAGTATCTGGAAATGTTAGAACATCCGATGACGGGTGCCACTGCTGATCAGAAGTAAATATAGCCTAACATGAAGACATAAAGTTGTTATGACAAAGATATGATTGGTAGAAAGCTACCAGCAGTAAATATTGAGAAATATACTATTGACTTGACACTATATAAGCTGTCTGTGTAGAGTGAAAAGTTAGCACTTACCAACTGAAGATATATCCTTGTATGCTATGATGAGTGCATAACAAGTGATATTGAAATACATGTAATTGGAAGAGATGAACCCGAAAGAATAAATTTTACAGAAAGACACGTCAACTTCTGTGTGGCTTGAATTACTTGAAAATAGAAAACACAACGCAGCTACCTGTCACCGCTACAATTGGTGCTGTGACTCGGATGTCTGAAGACAGTCTACATGGTTGCTGACAACATCAAATTAACTGAGAAGTGAAGGAAGCCACTGCGAGGAATGCCTACCATACCTGAACTAATTACTCATGTATGCGGAGGAGTGGAAGACACTTAAGGAAGCTGAGGCAAAGTCAGACATGATTTGCCAGTGAACCTACTGACGTGAGTATGGATTCCATATTACGTAAATGTTTAGAGATGAACCTTCAAGAAGGTCTGTACAGCTCTCCTGAAAAGCAGAAAGATGCATGCTTATGTTTAATTAAACAATGTACATACCGTAATGAGAAAGTTAATCAGAATTGTTAAAGAAAAATGATGCTCATTACTTAAATATAGCCAAATATGTCACAGAGGCTAAAGACAGTGAATATAAAAGATATTATTCACAAAGGGAAGTTTGTAGGTTAAAAATCAAGACTGTGTAATGAGTTCCCTGCTGCCCAAGGTCATGCTGTTCTCGGAGAGCTGCAAAAACATAACTGCATTCAGTAATGAATGTTATGGTTCATTGATATCAGCTTCATTAACTATAATGATGCCGGAGTGAAGTTTAAGCTACTCTGGTTTATTTTTGTGATTCATCCCATGACATGTTCCAGTTTTGAAATGTTGTCTCATTGTCTGCAAACTGCAGTTGCAGATGTGAGGCAGCATTGAAAGGGGCATGTGAATGGGTTGGCTCCCTTGGGCAATTACATAGGAAATAAAGAGATTAGATCGTGCCAATCAGGAGTCCCAGACCTTTCATATAAGAAACAGTCCTTGTATACACTACCAGCAGATGCACAGCTGTAGTGCTAAATCTCCTTAGAGTAAAGGCAGAATAACTACCTCCTTTTATCTAATTGAGTGTTCAACTAAGCAAAAAGCTGCCAAAACTAAAAAATATGGTAATTTTCACCTTGTTGCAATTGGTGACCTTTTGCAACACAATTTGACCTTCCATGTTTAATCAGAGTTGAACACATTATTTTTCAGGATGTAATGTATTTTAGGCTGTACAAGTGAACTTGTTCACTCTGACATGAAAAGTGTGATTTATTGTCCAAAAACAGAAAAGAAGTAATCAAGATTTATTTAAATCTAACATGTCAACTAGCTTAAAAAAGTTTTTTTTTTTTTTTAATATCGTATATGGCTCTTAAGCAAGCACTAATGACAGCTTCAGCTCTCATTAGTCCTTCTGAGTCCTCTGATTTTGTAATATGGGTGCATGCAACCGTTCAGGTAATTAATGCAGTACTGTTACAAAAGAGAGCAGGGACGTTGCATCCTGTGGAATATTTTTCTTGTATACTAACACCTGTGAAAGAGACAGATGAAAAATGTGTAAAGCATTTGTTAGCTGTATATTGGGCTATACACAGCTACAGAACATACTGTGGGGTTTAATAAAATTATCCTGCAAATGTCTCACACTCCAGTAAAAGGGATGTGAGAGGTGTGTCTTTACAGCAATTGGTTAAAATGAGCTTTAGCTCTACAAGAAAAAAATACCACTGTAAAAAAAATGTACCTCACCTATGTTAGTTGAATTAATGACATGGGAGAGAGAGGCACATGATTGTAAAACTGTAATGGGAGTTGATGTTAAACCCAAATTTGCTGCAGAACCAAATTCTGAAGCAAGAGATGTTTATGTAGATGGCTCTCATTTTAGGGAGGATGGACATTTCCACACAGGATATGCCATATGGACACCGAGTGCTAATCAAGAAATGTTAGTACGATGCCCATCATCATTTTCTGTCCTTGACTCATGCTCCAAGCCAACAGGCAGCTGTGGCATGCTTTTCCAGCTGCCACACCACTCTGCAACCCATCAGCCAGCTCCATTCTTGGACCAAACAGGTATGGACCTTGGGGACTCCCAAAGACAACCTCATTGGTCCTTCCAGCCATGCGACTTGCCTGCTATTAGATGCTGCCCCTTTTTCCTTCCTCACCATTGGCTCAACTGACTCCTCCACAAAATTTTAGTTGTGGAACACAGCGTGGTTTTTCTGCTGTGCGGAAATTATGTTAGAGCCTATTTTTGTCCTGCCCGCCTACCCGACCCCTGCCTCTATTAAATATGCTCAAGCACCTCCCATCACCTCCATCCCTGCTCCCATTGGCTGACAAGCTCAAGACTGGACAATATCACATTTTTCAGCTTGGGCTCCTATCTCCAACGTACCTAGACATTACCTATTTATTAAACCAGCTATCCCCAAAAGAGCTAGGTGCTTTTGAGGATTTAATCTAATATTGAGCTAATCACCTATCCTGTTCTCCACACTTTGCCCCCTTCCACATACACCTTTGCAGCTTAAGCACCTGTTTAAATCTGGGTGCCTAGCCAGATATCTATGTCTTAGGTTGACATTCCTTACAACTCAATTCCTAAAAAAAAAAAAAAAGATGTGAGTGTGTGTGTGTGTGTGTATATATATATATGTATGTATGTAGATATATATATATATATATATATATATATATATATATATATATATATATATATATATATATTCATAGCAAAAACTATGTTTAATGCATCAGTTAGGGTTGTTCCACAGTGACAAAAGTGAGGAATTAAGCTGTTAGGGTTGAAAACCTAACTCAGATCACCCTCCCCAGCACCACACACACACACACACACACACACACACACGACACACACACACACACATTCAAGTATGGGGAGGACCAAGTCAACACAACCAATGACAGACATCCAGCAGCAGGTGACAGAAATAACAAACAATTGTCTAAATGTACTCCGAGACATCCCCACCCACCTGACCAGGTACTGCATGCTCAGTGGAGATCAACAGCAAAACTGAGGCCATGTACACCAAACGTACACATCCCTGATTGCTGCTGCACACAACGTACCACACTTTGTAGTTGCAAGGCCTTACCTACCGATGCCCCACACCACACCACAACTGGTACTGTGCCGTTATTCAACATAAATGCTGAAGGTGCATGATGACAGTTGTAAAAAGGTTTTAACACTAGTGAGTATACATTAATTAAGAGAAGCACATAAATTAACTACAAGACACTAGCATGCTCAAGATAAAAGTAGTGATACATTTAGTAGGTGATTTACATAGTAGTACATTTACTGCAGTGGTTTACTCAACATAAGGAGGCTGATGTAAACGTATGGAAAAGCATTGCCTGTTCAACGCTGTGAAATTCGTACTGCCAGTATCACATGCATTCTTACTGATGAAGGTGTACTGCTGATGTACATACATAGACCTTCAGTGTGTTTCAATACTAAAGATGCAGTAAGTATTCTTTGTAAGAAACATTGTAATTGCATGGATCAGGCCAAGCAACTTCTAAATATCATAGCACTACTGAGCCAACAATGATGTACCCGTATCAGAGATGTATATAGGATAGATTTTCCTGTAGGCACTTTCTTAGTATGTTGTACCTGATAAAGACAATCTCATTGCATCTGTGATGACTAACTCATTCAAATAGTAATACATTTACTATTGCTGCAATGAGTGATCTATGCCACTTATGGACACAGTGTCTTTTTTTTATACAGTTGTTTCATACTCAGGCTGTATGCCTACTGTTTGGGTTTTGCCACACTTCTGTCACTGATGCTATCAAAGTGATAACTATCTAGATTGTGGTACAACAGGAATCAAGTAGGTATGGTGTAGATATAAACAGAATGTCTTTTAGTATTGATTTCACTCACAATGGGGTAAGTGTACTAGAACAGCAGGGGTTATCCTCTATCACTGAGTCTGTCAGTTATAATCACACTAGGGTTTCGATGACTGTAATGATCAAGTTACACTGTTCATCTTCTTGAGTTCATATTCACAGCCATTCTCCAGTAACTAGACAGTGTATGGTGTAACTGGGTGGGACACTGTGTTGCAAAGCTGCTGCAGTGCCTAGCAGAGGGAGAGTATCTACTCATAAAGACAATTAAGCAATAAGGCATGACCAACAGTTATGTTAAATGGTCTGTTAATCACCCTGTAGGGGTTTAATGTTGAATGAGGCGTAGCCGAGTGCCACATGTCGCTAGACAGTGATAAACTGACCATTAACATATATACCTAGGAGTGGCTTATTGCTATCATAATAAAACTGTTTTTTGAACAACATTAAACCATGTTCATCATATGGTTAGGCTCTACATGTATGTTAATAAAAACTAAACATAAGGCTGTTACAATGTTTACAGTCAATTAGAATGCTGCATTTCTCAAACCCTTGTTATAATCAGAGATATTATACCTGTACAACTCCTTGGTTTTGCTCAACTCTATTGCTCAGGTGGCCCACCACATGTGGTGTGGTGTGGTGTGGGGCATCGGTAGGTAAGGCCATGCAACTACTAAGTGTGGTACATTGTGTGCAGCTGCAATCAGGGATGTGTATGTTTGGTGTACATGGCCTCAGTTTTGCTGTTGATCTCCACTGAGCATGCAGTACCTGGTCAGGTGGGTGGGGATGTATCGAGTACATTTAGACAATTGTTTGTTATTTCTGTCACCTGCTGATGGATGTCTGTCATTGGTTGTGCTGACTTGGTCCTCCCCATACTTGAATGTGTGTGTGTGTCTGTGTGTGTGTGGTGCTGGGATGACGGAGTTAGGGTTTTCTACCTAACAGCGAATTTCCTCACTTTTGTAAGCTGTGGAACAACCTAACTGATGCATTAAACATAGTTTTGCTATGAATTTCCCTTCTTTTTGAGAATGATAATGAGAAATGGTGAATGTAATGCGGTGGGCGGGGCGTGGGGCCCAAAGGGCCGCTCACTCCATCAATGATGGCATACTAACAGGAGCAGCAATGCAAACAGAAATGCTAACAGTGGCACACATGGTAACACAAGCGTGAATCAGAACAGAAAGGGTAACGCACACGGTGGCGTAGACGAGAACGGTGTGCCATGTGATGTTTTGTCACATAGTAACATGGTGCCTGTAAATGGAAATGTCAATGGGCATGGTGACGTAAAGTGAAACAGAAAGAGAAACAGTACGGTACACACAAATGGCAAAAAAGTAACAGAAACACAAGCGCAAATGAAAACGCAAAGGATGACGCACGTGGTGGCATTGGGGTGTGCATTGGGATCATCAGCCCTAACTCTCACCCCATGACATGTGTAAAGCAGCAGAAGTATAGGAATATGGGGGTGAGAGTTAGGACCCACGATCCAAATGCACACCACAATGCGGTTGGGGAGGTGGGTGGGGGTGCAAGGGGGGTTTTCAACCCTAACAGTGAATTTTCTCACTTTTGTCACTGTGGAACAACCCTAACTAATGCATTAAATGGAGTTTTGCCTCTAATTTCCTTATTTTTGAGAATGATAACGAGAAATAGTGAATGTAATGCAGCGGCAGAACACGGGCCCACCGCATAATGCGGATGGCGGGGAGCCTGCCACCTCCGGCCCAGGCCCCCCACATGATGTGTTGTGGCATACTAACAGGGACAGCAATGCAAACAGAAATACTAACAGTGGCGCACATGGTAACAGAAGCGTGAATGAGAACAGAAAGGGTAACGCACATGGTGGCGTAGAAGTGAACTGTCTGCCACGTGATGTGTTGTCACATAGTAACATGGTGCCTGCAAACGGAAATGTCAATGGGCATGGTGACGCAAAGTGAAACAGAAAGAGAAACAGTACTGTAGACAGAAATGGCAAAAAATAACAGAAACACAAGCACAAATGAAAACGCAAAGGATAACGCACATGGTGGCGTAGACGTCAATGGTAAGTGAAACGGGTACAGAACCACAAGCAGAAAGAGCAACAGTAACAGTAATGTAAGCGCAAAGGCTGGTTTTCCCTAAAACCTGCATAGAGAAAGACAGTGAGTACAAATAATGTATGCATAATAATGAGTATCGGCGAAGAAAATGAGATCTTGGAATACTAAATACATTATATCTCAGGAACCGTATAACGTAGAAAAAAAATTTAAAAGTCATATTATTTACAACTGTCTGCTAATTTGAGTCTTAGCCCCATTGAGGGCTAAGCAATTCTCGACAAAGTCCGTATCTCACACCGTTTCGAGATACGGGCCTGAAATGCACAGCGAATGCCTTAATGTTATCCTATGGGAAAAAAAGAAAGTTTGGAGCGCCATAACTTTGCCTCCCTGTAATGTTTTTTCACCAAACCTCTGAAAGGCACATCTGTGGGCTGTTGGCTGTCTTCTCTCCAAATTTCAGGAAAAAAGACCAAACCGTTATTTTGTAGCAGGGTGCCAAAGGATTTCTGCAATGTGTTGGGCGCCGTAATGTTATCCTATGAGAAAAACTGTCAACTTTGGAGTGCCACAACTTTGCCGCCATGTAATATTTTTTCAAAACAACACTGAAAGGCACATTTGTGAGATGTCTTCTACGTTCCCTTCAAATTTCAGCCTAAAACTCCCAACCGTTCTTTTGCAGCAGAGTGCCAACGAATTACTGTTATTTTGGGCATAGTGTCACAAAGTAGTGTCGTGATTTGCAAAAGCTTTCACAAAAAATTTGTGACACTTTCGCAAGTGCAACACTACTTTGCGACACTACTTTTTCCAGAAATTTGAAAAACAAATTTCTGGGGTGTTTTACCCCAAAATAAAGACATGGCTAGCATCCTCAGGGCCCGACTAGGTGAATACAAAAAGAATTAGGTTGCTAGAGGGTCTCAATTTTAAATGCCAACCATTTTTCTGATCACAAACTGAAAACAAGATGGCGGATTTGCAACACTAACAAAGCCATTTGCAACACTAAAAAGTGCATTTGCGACACTGTCAAACTTTTTGTTAACTTTTCCCGTTGACTTATAATGGGAAACTGTTTTTTGAATAACTTTTGAATCGTTTAAAATTTTTTCACGAAATCTTTGAAAGGCACATTGGGGACCCCAGCTGCACGCTCCCTGAAGATTTTGGACCAGGTTTGCAAACCGTATGACCTGTAGGCGCGACCGTAGAATTCCAGAAAAGCGTAAACGCGCGCACAGATCATGCTTAATAACTCCACAGCCGTATATCCGAGCAGTAGGAAACTTGGCAGATCCCAAGGCCTATGATTCTTGACCGTGTATCCCAAATCTCAGGCAAATCCATTAAATGGTTGCAAAGTTATTAAGGTGCAAAATTTGGGGTTTAACATAGAAATGGCTCCTCAACTAACTATGGTAGCACTACCGTGCTACCATATATATATATATATATATATATATATATATATATATATAGATAGATAGATAGATAGATTGTATGCAAAAACTGCATTAATGCAACATTTAAAGTTAAAACACAAAATGTCAGGAAATGAAAATCTTTAGGGTTGCTCTCTCCCCTGGACCCAGCCATCATCCCAAGATTAACAGCTGATGGGGTGTGTCACTGGGGTTGTGAGGCCTAAATGTCACCCCATTCCATTTGAAATTACATTCACAAGCCACAGTAAATAATAATGGGGTGACATTTAGGCCTTACAACCCCAATGACACACCCCTTCAGCTGTCAATCTTGGCATGATGGGCAGGTCCGGGGGGGGGGCAACCCTAAAGATTTTTCATTTCCTGACTTTTTGTGTTTTAACCCTAAATGATGCATTAACACAGTTTTTTGCATAGAATTTCCTTACTGTTTGAGAAAGAATAAAAAACTAAGAACTTGCGAACGTTGGTGAGAGTGTGAGCCCTTCAGGCCCTGTGCTTCCACCAACTTGTAAACATGTGTGTACCATCAACACCCTCCAAATTTCAAAGTAAAATGCCAAACTATGTCCGAGATAGAACATGTTAAAGTTTGAGATTTTCAGTTGTCAGAGATGCAGAATTCCACACCTGTTAACATTTTACAGGCACAGTTCGCCACTATATTACTGTAGCTATCTCTAAATCTAGATCTAGTAGTGACACCGGGACCTCAAGCTTCTGTTGCTCACCCTCAATGAGGTAATTCATCCATTAACAAAATCCTAAACCTCTCTCTCAGCTGTGGAAAATTCCCAGACCTATGGAAAACAGCCACTGTGACACCTGTCCATAAAAGTGGGATAAGATGAATCCTCTCAAATTATCCCCTATCTCCATACCCCACTCTCTAAGGCACTTGAGCACATCATGGCTGATCAACTTACCGACCACTTAGATAAATACAATATACCTTGTCCACAACAGCACGGTTTCCGGAAAGGTCATAGCACCACCACAGCCCTTCTTGAGTTCACCGGAGCTTTGCACAAATCCCCTGACAATGGCCTTCTCACAGGGGCCGGTTTCATTGACCCCTCCAAGGCCTTTGATACAGTACACCATGGACTACTAATTGACCAACTACTGAATGCCGGGCTATCACCTGACTCTTTTCTCTGGTTTAAAAGCTAGTTAGAAAACCAGTCGCAGAGAGTAAAAATTTCTTTCTGACACCCTGCCTGTTCGCTCGGGTGTCCCACAGGGATCCATACCGGGCCCCCTCCTTTTTAGAATTTTCTTAAACTCCCTCCCTTATCACTACTCTGACCAGATCATACTATATGCTGATGATGCGTTTGTATGCTCCACTCACAAAGATCCTGCAACTCTTCAACACAACCTTCAACTTGGTTTCATAATCATAAACTGGTCCTCAATGACAAGAAAACCAAATCTATGCTCTTCTGCAGCTCTCATAACCCATACAAGCTACACCACTTGGCTATCTCCACCACCCAAGGGAACACTCTAGATTAGCTGGGGTCCTTCTAATACTTAGGAATACAGCTTGACCCTAATCTCTCCTATGGACCTCACGTAGATAATGTAGCTAGAGCTGCTAATACAAGGCTTGGTCTCCTCTACAAACACAGACAACACCTCACACCAGAAGCTTTGAAGGTTGCAGTCCTGAGCTCTGTGATCTCTGTAATAGACTATGGTTTCACCATTTGAGGCTCGGCCACAACCACAACCCTTAGACGCCTCTCAACTGCCTTAAATAAGGCATGTTGGGTCATCATGGATGCTCACCATCTCACCCACACATGTGACCTGTACACCCAGACCGGCTGGCTCTAACTATCAGACCGCATAAGGTTTCTCACCTGCTCCATGGTGAAAAATATCTACCTTGGCCTTGCATCTTCTGGAGTCTCAACTCTGTTACAACACCGAACCAAAAAATGGTGCCTTCAGAGATCCACGCTACAGCTACTGAAAGTCCCCCACTGTCACACTTCACAGGGACAATGCTCTTTTGCTTATCGAGTGCCACTCTGGTTCAATGGCCTCAGCCCCACCATCTCCTCTGCCCCAACAATTGGTATGTTTAAAACTAGGCTCCGGGACTATCTCACTACCAACAGCTCCTGTGACTGCCCAACTTAAGCTTGTTTCTCCACTTCCCTGCCTGCTCTAGTGGTCCCCCGTACCGGATTCTGCCCTCACATCTTGGTACCCCAATGCTGCACTTTTCACCCTCTTCCCACTCTACCTGCATTCCTTCTCCCCCCTCCACTCTTTCCTCTCCCTATGACTCTGGCACTTCTTATCTCTTGTCTGTTTTCTCTGACAAATGCCGCTGACTGCCTTGCTTACAATGCTACCCTTGAATTGTATTAATCTCTAATCTGTTTGCAATGTCCACATTGCTGTAATATCTGTCTTGCTGTTCCCCATAATTTGTATTTCTCTGACGTGGAACCTTTGTAAAAGAGCCTTGGCTCAAAGGTATTTGTAATCCTAGACTTAATAAAATAAAAAAATAAAACAATGACTGAAAACTACATCCATGACACTAAGGCTATGTACCCTATCAATTTCGAGCCACCAGCACAATGCAAAACACTATCCGCAACACGAAAATTGTGTCACACAATATCTCAGCAAAAAAAATTTTCTCCAACATGTAAACACCATAATTCACATCTACAGGACATGCCAAGAATACCCTCCAAATTTCAATGCAAAAGACCAAACCATGTCAGAGATATTGTCACAGGGTGCAGGTAAACATGCGGACTGAGTTTGGCAGTCTGACACAGCAACATTATTTTTAAATGTCGTATTTTATTTCTTCACTCCAAAAGATTCCTCATAACAGGGCACATACATTACTGTGAACTATTCAACAGCAGAGTCTAACCATAAACACATAAATTAAATACTGTCCAACACCTTTAGAGCACTTTACAGAGCTCTCTGGAGTTCACCTCCAGACCAAAAACCTATCTAACTGAGTTCTCCACACTTAGTCCTTTTATACAGGAACATAACCATGTGATTAGTTAACTCCACCCACATCATTAATACTAAAGTAAAACTTTTAATTTAAACCAAATTGTTTTATTTTAACTATATATCTAAACATTTCATAGTTGAAATACATTTATAGGCTTTTTCATTCTATTTTATTTCAGTTCTAGTCCCTTTTACAAATGATACTGACCATCCAGGCATCACCCTCAAGAAAAGACATCATAAAACAAAGGACTCAAATAGCCAGCCAGCACTATAGCTGTCCTTCGAGGAAGTGGTGCAAGAAGCATCAGAAACAGAGGCTGAAAACCCAAGGAAACACACGGAAGGTGTCCTTCAAGTGAGTGAAACTACACCCTACTTTTGTATATTTATTCCCTAAAATGCACAACCTCCCTTATAGTTTGAGAAGCAAGGTAATTCCATAACCTGATTACTTAAACACAACTTGTAGGCTTTTACCAATGTATATTTTAACTGGCTTTGAGCAAAGGGAGAAGTTTAAATAATCAACGTTTTCATATTGTGTTGCAGTTCGCTGCACAAACCCCATAACTGTAGCACATGTGAACATATGCACAGCCGAAAACTGGTACTGCAGGAGCACAGCAAATGAATACAAAATGCAAGACAAAAAACACAGAGGCCCAGATATTCAAAAGAGTTGAGCCATGCGCAATAGGGTTGCACCTGTGCAAGTCCGAAATTGTGCCATTCTGCGATATTCAGCAGGAGGCAGTTGCGCCCCCAAAATCATGCTGTGCAACAGTGCAATGATAATGAAGGCATGCGCAACCGAAGGGGGAGGAACCATGCATAAATGGCACAGTGCAATATTCAACAACTTGCACCATGTGCAATAGGGGAGCAAGCGGAAGTTGCGCCATAGCGGAAATGAGCCAAAATAAAAAGGAGCAAGGGAGAGGCACAAGAACACTACAGGGAAGCCACATGATGCAGAACTCTAGGCAGACAGACAGGGCAGGAGGGACACAAGGGCAGGCCAGGAAAGGGCACCCTGAACACACAGGCACAGGGAAGGTGGGGAGCCACAGCCAGTGCAGAAGGGGAATTGCCACACAACACAGAGGCCACCACTGGCAGGTGTTCCGTGCAGGGGAAGTAGCAGGGAGGACAGTGGGGGGAATACAGCAATAGCTGCCGGGGGGGTGAACACAAGCCAGGGACATGGCCAGTACCACCTTCCAGATGGAAGCTGTTATGAGGGGGCGAGAAGGTGGGTGGCAGGGGGCGTGGCCATGGAAGGGCCCATTGGCAGTATGCCCCCAACAGGCAGTACCGTGCCCGCACCAGCTTCGAGCTGTACAGCGATACCGAGATTGTGGGCTGGTACCGCCTAAATTGGGCAATCCTGAGGCAGCTCTGTGAGCTGTGCAGTGATGTGATGTGATGCAGGCACCCACACAACAGAGCCATACCCTGTCAGTGAAGACTAAAGTAACAGCCTGCATGTGCTTGCTCACCAAGGGTACCTTTCAGAGACCAACTGGGGACACCACAGGCATAACCCAGTTGGCCACGTCACGCCACCTCACCCACTTCTTCAGCGCACTGCTGCCACATGCTGCAAGTACATCCATTTCCCCAGCACACCGGCAGAGTGCACAATAAACATACAGGAGTTCCACAGGGTAGCACATATGCCTGGCATGCTAGGGGAAATAGACTGCACCCACATGGCCATACACACACACACCTGGCCCCAACAGGGCCAGATACATCAATCGCAGAAAGGCTATGCCAGCATCAACTGCCGGTGGTGATGCCAGGGGCACATAATCAATGTCTGTGCACGCACCCTGGAGGAGCACATGATGCCTTCATCTGGCACCAGTCAGCACTGTGCCACAGATTTGAGAGTGGGACTTCCCACTGGATACCTAGTGAGTGAGTATGCAAACCACATGGACAATCATAGGGCCTGGGGGCATGGCCAGAGGTGACATGGGTAGTGGCCTACATGGCCCGGGCAGGGTGATGCTGATCACCAAACCAACCTCCACCCTCTACACACAGGTGACGTGGATACCCACTCCATCCCTGGCTGCTCACACCCTACTGGCGGCCTGTGACCCCATCGCAACAACGCTACAATGAGACACATGCCACTACACGTAATGTCATTGAGCAGGTGTTCGGGATGCTGAAGGCATGTTTCCATTGCCTGGACACCTCCGGTGGTGTCCTACAGTACAGCCCCTCAAAGGCCTGTGGGCTATTCCTGGCCTGTTGCATCCTGCACAACATGGCCAACGAATGTGGGATAGCCATACAGGTCGAAGAGGGGGACAGTGATGGGGATGATGAGGATGCCGGTGATGATGGTGATGGGCAGGCCCCCTTGGCGACGGGACCCCCGACTGATCCGGCTGGCACAGCTGCACTGGGACACCATCACGGAGGAGCACTTCAGCCAACCCAGGTAAGTCATGGGGCCATGTGCAACCACCAGTGGCTAAGGCACAACCCACAAACACGCATGGACACACACCAGGGGTGCATGCCATCAAGGGAAGTGGCAGGGCACAGAAGCACACACACAACCAGGGATGGGTGAGGATTAACATGCCATGTGGATGGACACACACACACACACACACACACAATGCACCAAATGTACACAGAGGGCAGGGCACACCAGCCCAGAACACCACCCCTAGCCACACACATGTCCACAGACCACCACACACTGTCTGTCCATGTGCATGTGTCAGATGCTGAGCACCATTGCACTTTGGTGGTACAGCGCAATGCAGGCATCATCATGCACGCGCTGCAGGCGGCAGCTGGAGGGTGTGCAGGTGGACTGTGTGTCCACATGCAGGGCCGGATACCCACCCGTGCACTGCCCACTGACACACAATGCACAGGGCAGCACCAGACAGTAGCTGCACTGGGAGACAGGTCAGTCATGCGACACAGTGCCCCAGCTGCCACAGATGCATGGGTGGCCCTGCCGAGACCCGCCAGCACTGACAGGCTGACCACTGGCCTCATGGGGTGGCAGCGATGGTCCCCCAGGGGTTCCACTGCGTGAATGTGACCATGCTCACGTAGGGGTCTGCAGCACACTGAACATGCCTGCGCCAGGAGTGCTCGGGATGCCCACGGCTGAACCCGGTGTTGACAGGGTGGGAGTCACACGATGCCGGGAATGGGGGGGTGGACAGTGCACTGCGTGGCTGTACGTGATGCATGGGCACCTGACTGTGTGCCCATTGTGGTCATGACAGCAGTGAATGCCTGTGCATGCCTGTCAATGGCAGTGGTCACATCCTCCTGCAAATGGTCCATCCCTGCCAGGATCAGAGCGGTGTTCCTGCTGTGACACTCGTCTGCCCGCTCCAGAGCCACATGCAATGCATCCACGGATGTCGCAAGCCACATCTGCTGCTGGACTGATACTTGCAGTAGGTGGGTGTGCTCGTCCAAGAGGTCATCTGCCTCCTCGGCATCCTGTCCCTCTGGGTGTGCATGGCCCTGATGATCAGCACCCCTTGAGGGTGAGTGCTGTGCACCAGGACCAGGTCTGGGCATGTCCACAGGTGGTGCACAGATGCTGCCACTGAACCCTGTACTCCCAAGCCCATTGGCTGATTGTTGATGCTGCCCTTCCGGCTGCTGCTCCCCAGGGCTCATTGGTGCTGCCGCAGTGGCTGCAACAGTCCCACTGTCCTGAACAGACACCAGTGCTGCCCAACTGGTGCTGACAGGCACAGGCTGGGACTGTGCTGACATGCAGACCTCCACGGCAGCAGCACCTACAGCCATGGGCACGAAGTGTTCTGTGTGGCCATCCTGTGGCACACATGTGTCACTGCCCATGACGTTAGCATCATCAGCACCAGTGATGGACTCTGCACTCGCTCTTGTCACAGCATGCTGGCATCCGTGGATGCCAGCATGCTGGGACACAGGCAGGGCTTCCTCCACACCTGTTACAACGACATCAGTGTGACAGCCAGGCGGCCCCACTGTCGCAATGATCCACGATACCTGTGGAGGTGGATGGGCCCTCCTCCATCTCCAGCTGACTGTCCGCAGTGGACAGGCCCACCACCACTGACCCATGCAGACTCTCAGGATCTGTAAGGGAAAGCAAAGTCGCGATACTGCATGTGACCTACCCTGCCCCCCCATAGACAGACCATGACTTGGGCCACCACCCATCTGGAAGCCACTACCCGGAACACCCTCAATGGCATTGTCTGCATGCTTCCAGCAAACCTCTCCTCCTGTGGGGTCAGCTGTTCCACCTCCAGCTGTCTCCCACCTGTTGCAGCACATGCTGACCTGATGGCAGCCACCTTCTCTTTATCCTCCTCCTGTCCATGCCCATCTTTTTCTTACACTTCTGCACGGAGCGCTGGTGGCTGCCATGCAGGTTCACAGCACGTGCCACCTCCTCCCATGCAGCAGCACGGGCTTGAGGTGTTCCCCGCCGTCCACTGAGAAGTGGCTCCTGATCCAGGTAGGCCTCAAACAGGGCCTCGGTTTCAGCCTTAGTAAAGTTAGGCCTTCTCCCACCACTGTGTTCCTCCTCTCCAACAATTTGCTCTGTCATTATGTAGCCTGTAAGAATGGCAGTTGTTACCTGTGACTATGCAGTCCCATGCATGTCCCTAAATCCACAGTCCACACTCCCAAACAGCATGCAACTCACCAATAGACTGCAGTAACCGACTATGGCCACTGCAGCCCAATGTCGCACTTTTATAGTGCAAACTCATGCAAATGAGGCGAGGCAAACTTTAAGTGCATACAATTGCAGTGCTGTGCCATTGAATGGCTGATTAGATGATTAGATGTTTTGCATATGATGGTTGAATATTGAGCTGTTGCGCTTTGCGCAATTGTGTTGAATGTGCTGAGCCAATGGTGCAGTTCTGTGACATGCGTAGTACACACCCTCACTGCGCATGCCTGTTGTTGACGAGGCGCCTGCCATGCTGATGACGGCTGTGTGCAGTAGGCAATGCAGGGCATGGCCACCATTGTGCCAGTAGTGCTATAGCAATGGTCACTACATGGCGCTGTGGCATTGGGCCATCATAGGTGCACTGGGCCAACTGCATGGTAGGCCACTATGGCGGTGGCACACAGGCAGCCAATCGTGCTACATGCATTGGGTTCCTATGGTGCTGTGCGTGTCCATGCACCAGAGACCCTTGACCCTGTGCCCGACCTTTGCCCCCTAGGCACCATGCATCAGGCATGGGTGCACCTCTATCATGCTGTTCAGTGACAGCATGATAGAGAATGGCAGCGCTGTACCACGCAGCATCTGCACGTGGGGAGCCGTGCTGCAGAGTGCCATATTACCAAATACAGCAGCGAGAATGGCACACAGGAGGGCAGCCCAGTGGTCTGCAATTGAGCTGGCCAACCTAGTGGCCATTGTGGAGCCACACCATGGGCCACTGTTTGGGGAGGCACCCCTGGACAGGTCTAGGACCCAGGTGTGGCAGGAGGTGGCCACTGCACTTGAGGAGGCCACAGGATGGGGGAGGAATGCCGAGCAGTGCAACCATAGATACGGCGACCTGTGGCAGAGGGAGCCAGAGCAACTGGCATGCCTGCAGGCACGTGCCAGGAGGGGCACTGTGCCACGGCCAGGTAGGGGTTACATCAACACACTTTTATCTTCCATATGGGTAACAGTGTTGTATGTGTCCAGCACATGGGGGAAGGACTGTCTGGGGTTGGCTGTGGTGGCGTTCACAGAGTGTGGGTGGGTGGGTGTGGCTGGATGGGAGAGCACACACCTGGGGGCAGGGGAACTTTGCTACGGGATTGTACTGATGTTCCATTCTCCATGTTTGCCACACAGGCCTGAAGGAACACCGCCGTGCCCGTGAAGAGTGGCAGCAGGAAGAGCAGGGTGCAGCAAGGCGGGGCGAGAGCCCTCACTGCCCACTGGACCGACCCGATGAAGGTGAATGCCATACATCCATGATTACTATTGCATGCTGTGTGACAGGGTGGGCAGCGGGGCATGGCCACTATCCATCGACACCACTGCCATGCACGCGACTTGTTACAGTCAACACTGTCCAGTGGCAATGCATGTCTGGGAGTGCATCAATGGTGATTCACAGTGCACCAGGTACATGGTTGTGCTACTGCCTTTGCACCACATAGCCATGTCATTAAATGGCCACGGTGGTGCTGTGCATGACTTGGCCAGTGGGTGTGTGCAGCATTCCACATGGCTGTATGTGCCTGGGTGGGCAGGTCATGTGGATGTGATCACTGCGGGTGATCACAGAGGTATGTCCCACGGCCGTATGCCATGCACAGTGGGTGGGCTGTATGGGGTTGTGCAATCACACCTATTGACTGTGCTCCCTTGTCCTAGGTACCTGCCATCTATGGGAAATCAGAGAGGCACTGAGGGAGATACTGCTGGTGGCGAGGGCATCGCTGGACATCCTCAGGTGGATAGATGACATTGGGGTCCTGAGGAGGCACAGAGCCCTGAGGAGTCGGAGCAGGGAACGGTGCTCCCGCTAGAGATCAATCAGTCCCTGTATTCCCCTACCCCCATGGACCCACCCTCACACCCCTCCTTTCCTGTCCCATTTGTCCACCCCTGCCCCCTACCCACCCCACCTTGTTTGTGCCCCCCCACCCTTGTATATAGTTTATGTAATATTGTAAATAGTTGGATTTTATATTTGTTCAATACTTTTAATTTTGATATGAATACTGTGGTGGTCTCTGATTAGCAGTGGGCTATAGGTGCTCAGCTGCAGTGGTGTGCATGGCATCAGGGTGGTGCGGTCATGGGGTGTGTGTGTGTCTGTGTGAGGTGACTATGGCATGGGGTAGCTATCTGTCAGTGTCTGTGGTGTGTGTGGTGCCCTGTGCACTGGTAGACTGTGTGCAGTGGTTCATGGTGCATGCTCTGTGTCCATGGTGCACCCATCGGCCCATCCATGGCCTGTGCAGCTGACACACATGCATGTCTGTGACCTGCACGGTCCACTGGCATGTCAGTGGTGGCAGTCCCTGCAGGGCAGTCACTGTACCCGTCACAATGCTGGGTTGCCTCCTGTCACTGGTGTGGTGCTTGTCTGCCTCTGTTGACACTGTGGCACCCACAGTTGTTGTCCCACCTCCATGCTGTGCCTAGTGTGTGTTGCAGGGGATGTGCACCACTGTCTGTGACTTGTGCTTTGGGCAAATGATGGTGGTGTATGGGTCCACAGTGCCTGTGCAGGGTGGCTGGCACTCCAGTGCCATGGAGGACTGTGGGTTGTGTGTACACAGTTTACATGGGCCACGCTGGGGGCTTGTTGCCCACCACTGCATCCCTTTGTTGTTGTGCCCTTGTGTATGGGTGGGTGTCTGTCCATGCACTGTGGCATCCAGTGTGGTGCATGCTTCCATGCACCACTGTGGGTGTCTGTGCTGGCTGTTGTGGCCAGTGGTGGGTCAGAGTGTGTCACTGGAATACTGTACAGGAGCTGTACCACTGGAGGTGGTGTCAGGGCAAGCCTGTCCTTGTGGGGTACCTCATGTGCCAACGCATGGTTGGTCTCTCAGCAGTACCTCGGGGACTGTGCATGGTGGCACTGTGTATGCTTGTTGCATTGCTGTGTGCTGCCACCTGCTGATGGGTGCTCGTGGTGGGGCTGCCTTGTATGGTTCTGTGGTGCACAGGGTTGCAGTGTCACAGTGGGGGTGGTGGCGTGCATGGGGTTTCCTGCAGTGGTGATCGCTGCTCCTGGGGGGTGTCTGGGGTTGCGGTGCAGGTGTGCTCTGCATTGGGCAGATGGTGTGGCATGGGTGGTCAGCCCTCCTTGTGTGCCAGTCACAGCTTTCCAGGGGGTGTGATGGGGCACCATGGCCCGGCTGTGGGTTGTTTGCTTGTCTCCATGGGCTGGTGGTTATTCCAGCCCTCCCCCAGTTGTGCAGTGCATTGGGTGTGGGGGGGATGATGTCTGTTCTGATGTGTGTTCCTGTGCCCATCTGTGGCATGGGTGGTGGACCCCTACCTCCCTGGTTGTGCAGTTGCTTTGCTCTGCTGCTGGTGGGTGTCCCTGGTTGTGCTATGGTGCCTCTGGACTGCTCAGCTGCACATCTCTTGTTGTGCTATGGTGCATCAGATCTGCTCAGCTTCCCCTCCCTAGTTGCGCTATGTCGCAGATGGTGTGATATTCAGTCGTCGGCTGTAGACGCAGTTTGGCCTGCTCCATTTTTGAATATCACGCCTCTTGCACATGGGCACAATGGACTTGCGCTTGCTCCTGCAATTGCGCACTTTTTGGGTGCAGTTTGAATATCTGGGCCTCTGTCTGTGGTGCCGTGAGTACTAGATAGGAATTGTTCTGTTTTTCTGTGTGGAACTTGTAAAAGTGTGGCTTGGTTCAGCTGAACCGGCCATTTGATAGTGAAATCTTGTGTTTTGTGTTTTTACTTAGTGTGTAGTTACCGGTTCTTATCGGTTCTAAAAAAAACGTATTTTAGTACTTTTTTTCCCAATACCCGTGACACGGTTAGGAACCGATAAGGAAGTCTTACCTGGCAGTTGCCATAAAAATGGTAAGTTGGTTAGGTTGGCCATGTCTGAGAAGCCCAAGAAAAAAAAACGGCCCACTGGGTTTCAACACTGCAGTGAGAGTGGGGAGCTCTTTGCTAAGGCCGATCCCCACACCACCTGTGTTTATTGTCTGGGGTTTGACCACCTGGATTCAGACTGCCAAATATGTAAAAACTTTCCCAAATCTACCCTTGAGAAGAGATTAGGTAGACTGAGGGAAAAGGAGGCCGAGAAGTCCGCTGACCCGGATGGCCAGCCCGGTTCGGTTCCGACTGAACCAGAAGGAGTGCCCTCTAACCAGGGCGATACTTCTTCAGGCAAAAGGAGATCCAGTTCCGAGGGATAGGTTCTGACAAAAAGAAAATGCAAAGACAAATCTTCCGGTACGGATCCAGAGGTTCATGTTCTGACCACTGAAGAGATAACCAGAGCGATTCAGATTGTGGAATCGCTCCGCCCGGTTCCTACCGTTCTGGCTCCTTCTGGCAGGGGTTCGGTTCGGTTGGTTCCCCCGGTTCAAGATTATACTCTCGAAGATTTTTATGAACTGGAATTTGAAGAGGAAGGGGAATTTGAGGATGAGGATGATGATGATGGTGAACGTGAGGGTCTGGATGTGCCTGTGGAACCAGACATCTCCCCAGATAGACCTTCAGGTGTTTCCCCTCCTAGGCTTTCTGACTCCCCTTCTCACTTTATGCTCTACAGAAAGGTGGCTGAAACTCTCCAGCTTCCTATGGAGGAGGCTGTGGAAGATCAAGAGGAGCCTGATTATGTAGAGATGATGGACATCCCAGGGTCCAGGAGACTGTCTATTCCCCTCCACAAATCCTTTGGGAAACAGACACAAAAAATCCTAAAGTCTCCTAACACTATACCTCCTGTGGATAGAAGAATGGACAAGAGGTATACACTTTCGGGCTCAGACACGGAGTTCTTATACCAGCAATGCAGCCATGTTGGGGTAGTGCAGGCTGCTGCCTGTGACAAGGCAAATATTCCCTTGGCTTCACACCCCCCAGACAAGGACTCCAGGAAGATTGATGCCATGGCAAAGAAACAGTACATGGCATCTTCCTTGGGAGTCAGGCAGGCGAATTACATGGCCTATACAGCCAGGTACCAGAAGTCCAGGTGGGACACTCTACTGGCACTGGCTAAACAGGCCTCCCCCCAGCTAGCCAAGGAGCTGGAGGTGGCTGCAGATGGGATTGAGGCATCTAAGGTTCAGTTTCATGCTGCTGTGGACTCTAATGATGTGTCATCAAGAGACATGGCTACATCTGTGGCTCTTCAGAGGATGGCTTGGCTCAGATGTACTAGCCTCTTGCAGGACACCCAGGCTAAGGCCATGGATTTTCCTGTAGTGGATAATTCTCTGTTCTAACCCCAGTACTGCTCAGAATATTCATAACTTTGTGCAGTCAGCCTGATTGGTTGGACTGCCCGGAGAGATGGAACACATGCAAATGTTGGAATTCTTTGCACGTGAGCATCTTTCATATACTGCATCTACCAACTGTAGTGTTCTAAGCCCTTCAGATTATTCTCTCCACCTGAAAGTCTGGTCGCTCAGAGTCTCTGTCGCCCTCTTTCACTTGAAGGAGATAGAAAAAATCACCAAAACCAGAAGTATATTTAGTTTCCTGTACTGCCCCTACTGATTGTTAGTTTACATCTAGTTTATTATTAAAATAGTTGTTTTTCTCGGCTCCTCATTGTTCAGCATAACCGTGAGGGATCCGAGTTAGTTTAACTTTATTTCGGTTGTCTGACTAAAGAACCTATACATTATCACAAATTTTTGGTCCTCATAAACTTTAGTTGTAACCGCTTTTTATCGGTTACAGAACTGCTGAACCGGTTCACATTTCATCTCTCACTCAGTTCCTTCAGTTCTCTATCGGTTCCGGAGCCGATCAAAAAAAAAAAGAAAACCTTTTAAAGTTGTTTAAATAAACAGCAACTATTTAGCGTTGGGACTTTCCTCTTGCTTTTCACCATGACTGAGAAACCTAAGAGAGAACTGGGAACCCGGTTTAAAAACTGTTTAAAATGTGGAGATGTGTTTGCCAAGGTAGAAAGCACACTTTATGTGTAGCTTGTCTGGGTTTTGAACATCTGGACCAGGAATGTGAGATATGTAAAACGCCCCAGAAAAAATGTTGAAAGCACCTTGAATGGCTCAATAAAAAGTTTCCTAGGGGTCCCTCAGTCTCTGACCAGCTGACACCCCAGTCTGTTGTGGTTGAAGCCACAAGTGTTACTACCCTGCCCCTGATACCGGGAAAAAGGGGAAAAACAGGAAAGAACCAGCTGACTCTCCAGTTCCCTCAAAGAAAATAAAGAAACTCAAGCAGCAGAACCTCTCCTGCTAAACCAGGGACTTCTCGCAGGTGCCTGTAATGCCTTCAGCTCAGGAGATAGCTCAGGCATTTAAAATTATTCAGGCTCTGCAGGACATCATCCCTCAGCCTCCTGCCCCTTCACAGGGTCCCCAGGTTGCTGCTACTGTGCCCTCTGCTCTGGAGCAACACTATTTTGAAGAGGATGAGGAGCCTTATGAGGAGGATGAACCTATCCCTCCAGAGGTGTCCCCTGAGCAGGAATTTGGCTCGCCTCCCAGAGTGTCTGAGGATTTTTCCTCCCATTTTTCCTTCATAAGGAAAATGGCAGATGCTTTAGATAGTGCCACAACAGAACAAGTGGAAGATGAGGAGGAGACTAAGTACCTTAATATGATTGGTCTAACACCCACAAAGGCCCTCCTCCCAGTATATACATTTTTCAAGAAGGATGCTATGAAGCTCCTGCAGACCCCCAATTCTATTCCTCCAATTGACAAGAGAATAGTTAAAAAATACCAGCTGGATAGGGAGGGAGCTGACTTCCTCTTCTCCCATCCTGATCATCAAGGGTAATACAGCAAGCTGCCTGTGATAAAGCTGAAGTCCCTCTGTCCTCACACCCCAAGGAATCAAGAAATTGGACAGTATGGCCAAAAGGGCTATTTGTCAGCCTCACTGGCCATGAGCAGCTACTTGCCCAGTGTGGGTGCACAAGGACAAAAGCAAGTTACAGCTCAGTGCCAGAGTCATGGCACCCATTATTAATATTATTATTAACTGTGACAAAGTAAAGAACGCTCACAGCCTAGTGTAGTGCACAATGTCAATCAAGTTACAGCTCAGTACCAAGTCATGGCTCACCCCATGTATTATTATTATTGTTATTAACTGTGTTAGCTGTGCTCACAGCCTGGGTGGATGCACAATGACAAAAGCAAGTTACAGCTCAGTACCAAAGTCATGACTCACCCGTGTGTTATTATTAGCTGTGACCAAGTAAAGCAGCGCTCACAGCCTGGAGTGGGAGCACAATGACAAAGCAAGTTGCAGCTCATTACCAGAAGTCATGGCACACCCCGCGTATTATTTTTATTATTAACTGTGACCAAGTAAATTAGTGCTCACAACCTGGTGTTGGAGCTCAATGACATAGCAAATTACAGCTCAGTACCAGAAGTCATGGCACACCCCACATATTATTGTTATGATTATTAACTGTAACCAAGTAAAGCAGCGCTCACAGCCTGGTGTTGGAGCTCAATGGCAAAGCAAGTTACAGCTCAGTACCAGATGTCAAGGCACACCCCCATATTATTAATATTATTATTAACTGTGACCAAGTAAAGCAGAGCTCACAGCCTGGTGTGGGTGCACAATGACAAAGCAAGTTACAGCTCAATACCAGAAGTCATGGCACACCCAACATAATATTATTATTATTAACTGTGACTAAGTAAGCAGTGCTCACAGCCTGGTGTGGGTGCACAATGACAAAGCAAGTTACAGCTCAGTACCAGAAGTCATGCACACCCCACATATTATTATTATTATTAACTGTGACCAAGTAAAGCAGAGCTCACAGCCCTGGTATTGGGTGCATAATGACAAAACAAGTGGCAGCTCAGTAGCGGAACTCATGGCACGCCCCACGTATTATTATTATTATTAAGTGTGACCAAGTAAAGCAGAGCTCACAGTCTGGTCAGAGTGCTCAATGACAAAGCAAGTTACAGTTCAGTACCAGAAGTCATGGCACACGCCACGTGTTATTATTATTGACTGTGACCAAGTAAAGCAGAGCTCACAGCCCGTTGTGGGTGCTCAATGACAAAGCAAGTTACAGCTCTGTACCAGAAGTCATGGCATACTCCATGTATTATTATTATTAACTGTGACGAAGTAAAGCACTGCTCACAGCCCAGTGTGGGTGCACAAGGACAAAGCAAGTTACAGCTCAGTACCAGAAGTCATGGCACACCCCAAGTATTATTAATATTATTGTTATTAACTGTGACCAAGTAAAGCTGCGCTCACAGCCTGGAGTGGATGCTCAATGACAAAAACCAAGTTACAGCTCATTGCCAGAAGTCATGGCTCTTACGTATTATTAATATTAATTGTGACCAAGTAAAGCAGCGCTCTCAGCCTGGTGTGGAGCACAATGACAAAGCAAGTTGCAGCTGATTACCAGAAGTCATGGCACACCCCGCGTATTATTTTTATTATTAACTGTGACCAAGTAAATCAGTGCTCACAACCTGGTGTGGGGGCTTAATGACAAAGCAAGTTGCAGCTCAGTACCAGAAGTCATGGCACATCCACGTATTATTATTATTATTAAATGTGACCAAGTAAAGCAGTGCTCACAGCCTGGCGTGGGTGCACATGACAAAGCAAGTTACAGCTCAATACCAGAAGTCATTGCACACACAACATAATATTATTATTAGCTGTGACCAAGTAAAGCAGCGCTCACAGCCTAGTGTGAGTGCACAATGTCAAATCAAGTTACAGCTCAGTAGCAGAAGTCATGGCACACCCCACGTATTATTATTATTATTATTATCTGTGACCAAGTAAAGCTGCGCTCACAGCCTGGTGTGGATGCTCAATGACAAAGCAAGTTACAGCTCAGTACCAGAAGTCATGGCACACCCCATATTATTATTATTATTAACCCTGACCAAGTAAAGCAGCGCTCACAGCCTGGTGTGGGTGCACATGACAAAGTAAGTTACTGCTCAGTACCAGAAGTCAAGGCACACCCCACGCATTATTACAATTAGCTGTGACCAAGTAAAGTAACGCTCACACCCTGGTGTGGGTGGACAATGACAAAGCAAGTTACAGCTCAGTACAAGAAGTCATGGCACACCCCACGTATTATTATTATTAACTGTGACCAAATATTTGCACGCTCACAGCCTGCTGTGGGTGTGCAGTGACAATGCAAGTTACAGCTCAGTAGCAGAAGTCAGTGCACACCCATGTATTATTATTATGAACTGTGACCAAAGTAAATCAGAGCTCACAGCCTGGGTGCATGATATAACAAACGAGTTAAGCTCAGTGCCGAGAGTCATGGCACACCCCGTGTGTGTAACTGTGACCAAGTAAAGCAGCGCTCACAGCCTTTTGAGGGTGCACAATGACAAAGCAAGTTACAGCTCAGTACCAGAAGTCATGGCACACCCCACATATTATTATCATTAACTCTGACCAACTGAAGAAGCGCTCACAGCCTGGTGTTGGTGCCCTTGACAAAGCAAGTTACTGCTCAGTACCAGAAGTCATGGCGCACCCCACGCATTATTACAATTCGCTGTGACCAAGTAAAGTAGCGCTCACACCCTGGTGTGTGTGCACAATGACAAAGCAAGTTACAGCTCAGTACCAGAAGTCATGGCACACCCCACGTATTATTATTATTAACTGTGACCAAGTAACACAGCGCTCACAGCTTGCTGTGGGTGTACAGTGACAATGCAAGTTACAGCTCAGTACCAGAAGTCAGTGCACACCCCATGTATTATTATTATTAACTGTGACCAAGTAAAGCAGAGCTCACAGCCTGGCGTTGGTGCACGATGACAAAGCAAGTAACAGCTCAGTACCAGAAGTCATGGCACACCACGCGTATTAATATTATTAATCAGACCAAGTAAGCAGAGCTCACAGCCTGGTGTGTGTGAACAATGACAAAGCAACTTACAGCTCAGTACCAGAAGTCATGGCACACCCCACATATTATTATTATTATTAACTGTGACCAAGTAAAGCAGAGCTCACAGCCTGGAGTGAGTGCACAATGACAAAGCAAGTTACAGCTCAATACCAGAAGTCATGGCACACTCCACATATTATTATTATTAACTGTGACCAAGTAAAGCAGAGCTCACAGCCTTGTGTGGGTGCTTAATGACAAAGCAAGCTACAGCTCAGTAACAGAAGTCATGGCACACCCCACATATTATTATTATTAACTGTGACCAAGTATAGCAGCGCTCACAGCCTGGTGTGGGTGCACAATGACAAAGCCAGTTACAGCTCAGTACCAGAAGTCATGGCACACCCCACGTATTATTATTATTAACTGTGACCAAGTAACGCAGCGCTCACAGCCTGCTGTGGGTGTACAGCAACAATGCAAGTTACAGCTCAGTACCAGAAGTCAGGGCACACCCGACGTATTATTATTATTAACTGTGACCAAGTATAGCAAGAGCTCACAGCCTGGTGTCGGTGCACGATGACAAAGCAAGTTACTGCTCAGTACCAGAAGTCATGGCACACCCCGCGTATTATTATTATTAACTGTAACCAAGTAAAGCAGAGCTCACAGCCCTGTGTGGGAGCTCAATGACAAAGCAAGTCACAGCTCAGTACCAGAAGTCATGGCACACCCCACGTATTATTATTTTTAACTGTGACCAAGTAACGCAGCGCTCACAGCCTCCTGTGGGTGTACAGTGACAATGCAAGTTACAGCTCAGTACGAGAAGTCAGCCACACCCCATGTATTATTATTATTAACTGTGACCAAGTAAAGCAGGGCTCACAGCCGGGTGTGGTGCACAATGACAAAACAAGTTACAGCTCAGTACCATAAGTCATGGCACACCCCACGTATTATTATTATTATTATTAACTGTAACCAAGTAAAGCAGCGCTAACAGCCTGGTGTGGGAGCTCAATGACATAGCAAGTTACAGCTCAGTACCAGAAGTCATGGCACTCCCCACATATTATTGTTATTATTATTAACTGTAACCAAGTAAAGCAGCGCTCACAGCCTGGTGTGGGAGTTCAATGACAAAGCAAGTTACAGCTCATTACCAGAAGTCAGGGCACACCCCCATATTATTATTATTATTAACTGTGACCAAGCAAAGCAGAGCTCACAGCCTGGTGTGGGTGCACAATGGCAAAGCAAGTTACAGCTCAAAACCAGAAGTCATGTCACACCCAACAGAATATTATTATTATTAATTTTGACCAAGTAAAGCAGTGCTCACAGCCTGGTTTGGGTGCACAATGACAAAGCAAGTTACAGCTCAGTACCAGAAGTCATGGCACACCCGCGTATTATTATTATTAACTGTGACCAAGTAAAGCAGAGCTCACAGCCTGGTGTGGGTGCACAATGACAAAGCAAGTTACAGCTCAGTACGAGAAGTCATGGCACACCCCACGTATTATTATTATTAACTGTGACCAAGTAACGCAGCGCTCACAGCTTGCTGTGGGTGTACAGTGACAATGCAAGTTACAGCTCAGTACCAGAAGTCAGGGCACACCCCACGTATTATTATTATTAACTGTGACCAAGTAAAGCAGAGCTCAAAGCCTGGTGTCGGTGCACAATGACAAAGCAACTTACAGCTCAGTACCAGAAGTCATGGCACACCCCACATCTTATTATTATTATTATTAACTGTGACCAAGTAAAGCAGAGCTCACAGCCGGGTGTGTTGCACAATGACAAAACAAGTTACAGCTCAGTACCAGAGGTCATGGCACACCCCACGTATTATTATTATTATTATTAACTGTAACCAAGTAAAGCAGCGCTCACAGCCTGGTGTGGGAGCTCAATGACATAGCAAGTTACAGCTCAGTACCAGAAGTCATGTCACACCCCACATATTATTGTTATCATTATTAACCGTAACCAAGTAAAGCAACGCTCACAGCCTGGTGTGAGTGCACAATGACAAAGCAAGTTACAGCTCAATACCAGAAGTCATGGCACACCCAACATAATATTATTATTATTAACTGTGACTAAGTAAAGCAGTGCTCACAGCCTGGTGTGGGTGCACAATGACAAAGCAAGTTACAGCTCAGTACCAGAAGTCATGGCACACCCCACATATTATTATTATTATTAACTGTGACCAAGTAAAGCAGAGCTCACAGCCTGGTGTGGGTGCACAATGACAAAGCAACTTACAGCTCAGTACCAGAAGTCATGGCACACCCCACGTATTATTATGATTAACTGTGACCAAGTAAAGCAGTGCTCACAGCCTGGTGTGGGTGCATAATGACAAAACAAGTGGCAGCTCAGTACCGGAAGTCATGGCATGCCCCACGTATTATTCTTATTATTAAGTGTGACCAAGTAAAGCAGAGCTCACAGCCTGGTCTGAGTGCACAATGACAAAGCAAGTTACAGTTCAGTACCAGAAGTCATGGCACCCCACGTGTTATTATTATTAACTGTGACCAAGTAAAGCAGAGCTCACAGCCCGTCGTGGGTGCTCAATGACAAAGCAATTTACAGCTCAGTACCAGAAGTCATGGCACACTCCATGTATTATTATTATTAAGTGTGACCAAGTAAAGCAGTGCTCACAGCCCAGTGTGGGTGCACAAGGACAAAGCAAGTTACAGCTCAGTACCAGAAGTCATGGCACACCCCATGTATTATTATTATTATTAACTGTGACCAAGTAAAGCAGAGCTCACAGCCAGGTGTGGGTGCACAATGACAAAGCAAGTTACAGCTCAGTACCAGAAGTCATGGCACACCGCGCGTATTATGATTATTATTATTATTAACTGTGACCAAGTAAAGCAGCGCTCACAGCCTGGTGTGAGTGCACAATGTCAAATCAAGTTACAGCTCAGTACCCGAAGTCATGGCACACCCCACGTATTATTATTATTATAATTAACTGTGACCAAGTAAAGCAGTGCTCACAGCCTGGTGAGGGTGCACAATGACAAAGCAAGTTACAGCTCAGTACCAGAAGTCATGGCACACCCCACGTATTATTATTATTAAGTGTGACCAAGTAAAGCAGAGCTCACAGCCTGGTCTGAGTGCACAATGACAAAGTAAGTTACAGTTCAGTACCAGAAGTCATGGCACACGCCACGTGTTATTATTATTAACTGTGACCAAGTAAAGCAGAGCTCACAGCCCGTTGTGGGTGCTCAATGACAAAGCAAGTTACAGCGCAGTACCAGAAGTCATGGCATACTCCATGTATTATTATTATTAACTGTGACCAAGTAAAGCAGTGCTCACAGCCCAGTGTGGGTGCACAAGGACAAAGCAAGTTACAGCTCAGTACCAGAAGTCATGGCACACCCCACGTATTTTTATTCTTATTAACTGTGACCAAGTTAAGTAGCGCTCACCGCCTAGTGTGAGTGCACAATGTCAAATCAAGTTACAGCTCAGTACCAGAAGTCAAGGCACACCCCACGTATTATTAATATTATTGTTATTAACTGTGACCAAGTAAAGCTGCGCTCACAGCCTGGAGTGGATTCACAATGACAAAGCATGTTACAGCTCAGTACCAGAAGTTATGGCGCACCCCACGTATTATTATAATTATTAACTGTGACCAAGTAAAGCAGCGCTCTCAGCCTGGTGTGGAGCAGAATGACAAAGCAAGTTTCAGCTCATTACCAGAAGTCATGGCACACCCCGCGTATTATTTTTATTATTAACTGTGACCAAGTAAATCAGTGCTCACAACCTGGTGTGGGGGCTTAATGACAAAGCAAGTTGCAGCTCAGTACCAGAAGTCATGGCACATCCCGCGTATTATTATTATTATTATTAAATGTGACCAAGTAAAGCAGTGCTCACAGCCTGGCGTGGGTGCACATGACAAAGCAAGTTACAGCTCAATACCAGAAGCCATTGCACACACAACATAATATTATTATTAGCTGTGACTAAGTAAAGCAGCGCTCACAGCCTAGTGTGAGTGCACAATGTCAAATCAAGTTACAGCTCAGTTCCAGAAGTCATGGCACACCCAACGTATTATTATTATTATTATTAACTGTGACCAAGTAAAGCTGCGCTCACAGCCTGGTGTGGATGCACAATGACAAAGCAAGTTACAGCTCAGTACCAGAAGTCATGGCACACCCCACGTATTATTATTATTATTAACCCTGACCAAGTAAAGCAGCGCTCACAGCCTGGTGTGGGTGCACAATGATAAAGCAAGTTTCAGCTCAGTACCAGAAGTCATGGCACACCCCACGTATTATTATTATTAACTGTGACCAAGTAACACAGCGCTCACAGCCTGCTGTGGGTGTACAGTGACAATGCAAGTTACAGCTCAGTAGCAGAAGTCAGTGCACACCCCATGTATTATTATTATGAACTGTGACCAAGTAAAGCAGAGCTCACAGCCTGGTGTTGGTGCACGATAACAAAGCAAGTTACAGCTCAGTGCCAGAAGTCATGGCACACCCCGCGTATTAATATCATTAACTGTGACCAAGTAAAGCAGCGCTCACAGCCTTTTGAGGGTGCACAATCACAAAGCAAGTTACAGCTCAGTACCAGAAGTCATGGCACACCCCACGTATTATTATCATTAACTCTGACCAACTGAAGAAGCGCTCACAGCCTGGTGTTGGTGCCCTTGACAAAGTAAGTTACTGCTCAGTACCAGAAGTCATGGCGCACCCCACGCAGTATTACAATTCGCTGTGACCAAGTAAAGTAGCGCTCACACCCTGGTGTGTGTGCACAATGACAAACCAAGTTACAGCTCAGTACCAGAAGTCATGGCACACCCGACGTATCATTATTATTAACTGTGACCAAGTAACACAGCGCTCACAGCTTGCTGTGGGAGTACAGTGACAATGCAAGTTACAGCTGAGTACCAGAAGTCAGTGCACACCCCATGTATTATTATTATTAACTGTGACCAAGTAAAGCAGAGCTCACAGCCTGGCATTGGTGCCAGATGACAAAGCAAATAACAGCTCAGTACCAGAAGTCATGGCACACCCCGCGTATTAATATTATTAACTGTGACCAAGTAAAGCAGAGCTCACAGCCTGGTGTGTGTGAACAATGACAAAGCAACTTACAGCTCAGTACCAGAAGTCATGGCACACCCCACATATTATTATTATTATTAACTGTGACCAAGTAAAGCAGAGCTCACAGCCTGGTGTGAGTGCACAATGACAAAGCAAGTTACAGCTCAATACCAGAAGTCATGGCACACTCCATATTATTATTATTAACTGTGACCAAGTAAAGCAGAGCTCACAGCCTTGTGTGGGTGCTTAATGACAAAGCAAGTTACAGCTCAGTAACAGAAGTCATGGCACACCCCACATATTATTATTATTAACTGTGACCAAGTATAGCAGCACTCACAGCCTGGTGTGGGTGCACAATGACAAAGCCAGTTACAGCTCAGTACCAGAAGTCATGTCACACCCCACATATTATTATTATTAACTGTGACCAAGTAACGCAGCGCTCACAGCCTGCTGTGGGTGTACAGTGACAATGCAAGTTACAGCTCAGTACCAGAAGTCAGGGCACACCCCACGTATTATTATTATTAACTGTGACCAAGTAAAGCAGAGCTCACAGCCTGGTGTCGGTGCACGATGACAAAGCAAGTTACTGCTCAGTACCAGAAGTCATGGCACACCCCGCGTATTATTATTATTAACTGAAACCAAGTAAAGCAGAGCTCACAGCCCTGTGTGGGAGCTCAATGACAAAGCAAGTCACAGCTCAATACCAAAAGTCATGGCACACCCCACGTATTATTATTATTAACTGTGACCAAGTAACGCAGCGCTCACAGCCTCCTGTGGTTGTACAGTGACAATGCAAGTTACAGCTCAGTACGAGAAGTCAGGCACACCCCATGTATTATTATTATTAACTGTGACCAAGTAAAGCAGAGCTCACAGCCGGGTGTGGTGCACAATGACAAAACAAGTTACAGCTCAGTACCATAAGTCATGGCGCACCCCACGTATTATTATTATTATTATTAACTGTAACCAAGTAAAGCAGCGCTCACAGCCTGGTGTGGGAGCTCAATGACATAGCAAGTTACAGCTCAGTACCAGAAGTCATGGCACTCCCCACTATATTGTTATTATTATTAACTGTAACCAAGTAAAGCAGCGCTCACAGCCTGGTGTGGGAGCTCAATGACAAAGCAAGTTACAGCTCAGTACCAGAAGTCAGGCACACCCCCATATTATTATTATTATTAACTGTGACCAAGCAAAGCAGAGCTCACAGCCTGGTGTGGGTGCACAATGACAAAGCAAGTTACAGCTCAGTACCAGAAGTCATGGCGCACCCCGTGTATTATTATTATTAACTGTGACCAAGTAAAGCAGAGCTCACAGCCTGGTGTGGGTGCACAATGACAAAGCAAGTTACAGCTCAGTATGAGAAGTCATGGCACACCGCATTATTATTATTAACTGTGACCAAGTAACGCAGCGCTCACAGCCTGCTGTGGGTGTACAGTGACAATGCAAGTTACAGCTCAGTACCAGAAGTCAGGGCACACCCCACGTATTATTATTATTAACTGTGACCAAGTAAAGCAGAGCTCAAAGCCTGGTGTCGGTGCACAATGACAAAGCAACTTACAGCTCAGTACCAGAAGTCATGGCACACCCCACATATTATTATTATTATTAACTGTGACCAAGTAAAGCAGAGCTCACAGCCGGGTGTGGTGCACAATGACAAAACAAGTTACAGCTCAGTAGCAGAGGTCATGGCACACCCCACGTATTATTATTATTATTATTAACTGTAACCAAGTAAAGCAGCGCTCACAGCCTGGTGTGGGAGCTCAATGACATAGCAAGTTACAGCTCAGTACCAGAAGTCATGGCACACCCCACATATTATTGTTATCATTATTAACTGTAACCAAATAAAGCAGCGCTCACAGCCTGGTGCTGGAGCTCAATGACAAAGCAAGTTACAGCTCAGTACCAGAAGTCAAGGCACACCCCCATATTATTATTATTATTAACTGTGACCAAGTAAAGCAGAGCTCACAGCCTGGTGTGGGTGCACAATGACAAAGCAAGTTACAGCTCAATACCAGAAGTCATGGCACACCCAACATAATATTATTATTATTAACTGTGACCAAGTAAAGCAGTGCTCACAGCCTGGTGTGGGTGCACAATGACAAAGCAAGTTACAGCTCAGTACCAGAAGTCATGGCACACCCAACATATTTTTATTATTATTAACTGTGACCAAGTAAAGCAGAGCTCACAGCCTGGTGTGGGTGCACAATGACAAAGCAACTTACAGCTCAGTACCAGAAGGCATTGCACACCCCGCGTATTATTATTATTAACTGTGATCAAGTCAAGCAGTGCTCACAGCCTGGTGTGGGTGCATAATGACAAAACAAGTGGCAGCTCAGTACCGGAAGTCATGGCACGCCCCACGTATTATTCTTATTATTAAGTGTGACCAAGTAAAGCAGAGCTCACAGCCTGGTCTGAGTGCACAATGACAAAGCAAGTTACAGTTTAGTACCAGAAGTCATGGCGCACGCACGTGTTATGATGATTAACTGTGACCAAGTAAAGCAGAGCTCACAGCCCGTTGTAGGGTGCTCAATGACAAACAAGTTACAGCTCAGTACCAGAAGTCATAGCACACTCCATGTATTATTATTAACTGTGACCAAGTAAAGCAGTGCTCCACAGCCCAGTGTGGGTGCACAGGACAAAGCAAGTTACAACTCAGTACCAGAAGTCATGGCACACCCCAATTATTATTATTATTAACTGTGACCAAGTAAAGTAGCGCTCACAGCCTAGTGTGAGTGCACAATGTGAAATCAAGTTACAGCTCAGTACCAGAAGTCATGGCACACCCCATTATTATTATTATTATTATTATTATTATTATTAACTGTGACCAAGTAAAGCTGCGCTCACAGCCTGGTGTGGATGCACAATGACAAAGCAAGTTACAGCTCAGTACCCGAAGTCATGGCACACCCCACGTATAATTATTATTATGAACTGTGACCAAGTAAAGCAGAGCTCACAGCCAGGTGTGGGTGCACAATGACAAAGCAAGTTACAGCTCAGTACCAGAAGTCATGGCTCACCCCACGTATTATTATTATTAACTGTGACCAAGTAAAGCAGCGCTCACAGCCTGTGTGGGAGCACAATGACAAAGCAAGTTGCAGCTCATTACCAGAAGTCATGGCACACCCCGCGTATTATTATTATTATTAACTGTGACCTAGTAAATCAGTGCTCACAACCTGGTGTGGGGGCTCAATGACAAAACAAGTTACAGCTCAGTACCAGAAGTCATGGCACACCCCGTGTATTATTATTATTATTATTAAATGTGACCAAGTAAAGCAGTGCTCACAGCCTGGCGTGGGTGCACATGAGAAAGCAAGTTACAGCTCAATACCAGAAGTCATTGCACACACAACATAATATTATTATTAACTGTGACCAAGTAAAGCAGCGCTCACAGCCTAGTGTGGGTGCACAATGTCAAATCAAGTTACAGCTCAGTACAGAAGTCTGGCACCCGTATTATTATTGTATTATTAACTGTGACCAAGTGGCCAGACTCACAGCCTGGTGTCGGTGCACGATGAAAAAGCAAGTTACAGCTCAGTACCAGAAGTCATGGCACACCCCGCAGTATTAATATTAACTGTGACCAAGTAAAGCAGCAGCTCACAGCCTGGTGAGGGTGCACAATGACAAAGCAAGTTACAGCTCAGTACCAGAAGTCATGGCACACCCCACGTATTATTATTAACTGTGACCAACTGAAGAAGCGCTCACAGCCTGGTGTTGGTGCACTTGACAAAGCAAGTTACTGCTCAGTACCAGAAGTCATGGCACACCCCACGCATTATTACAATTAGCTGTGACCAAGTAAAGTAGCGCTCACACCCTGGTGTGTGTGCACAATGACAAAGCAAGTTACAGCTCAGTACCAGAAGTCATGGCACACCCCACGAATTATTATTATTAACTGTGACCAAGTAACACAGCGCTCACAGCTTGCTGTGGGTGTACAGTGACAATGCAAGTTACGGCTCAGTACCAGAAGTCAGTGCACACTCCATGTATTATTATTATTAACTGTGACCAAGTAAAGCAGAGCTCACAGCCTGGTGTCGGTGCACAATGACAAAGCAACTTACAGCTCAGTACCAGAAGTCATGGCACACCCCACATATTATTATTATTATTATTAACTGTGACCAAGTAAAGCAGAGCTCACAGCCTGGTGTGAGTGCACAATGAGAAAGCAAGTTACAGCTCAATACCAGAAGTCATGGCACACCCCACGTATTATTATTATTAACTGTAACCAAGTAAAGCAGAGCTCACAGCCCTGTGTGGGAGCTCAATGACAAAGCAAGTCACAGCTCAGTACCAGAAGTCATGGCACACCCCACGTATTATTATTATTAACTGTGACCAAGTAACACAGCGCTCACAGCCTCCTGTGGGTGTACAGTGACAATGCAAGTTACAGCTCAGTACGAGAAGTCAGGGCACACCCCATGTATTATTATTATTAACTGTGACCAAGTAAAGCAGCACTCACAGCCTGGTGTGGGTGCACAATGACAAAGCAACTTACAGCTCAGTACCAGAAGTCTTGGCACACCCCACATATTATTATTATTAACTGTGACCAAGTAAAGCAGAGCTCACAGCCGGGTGTGGTGCACAATGACAAAACAAGTTACAGCTCAGTACCAGAAGTCATGGCACACCCCACGTATTATTATTATTATTATTAACTGTAACCAAGTAAAGCAGCGCTCACAGCCTGGTGTGGGAGCTCAATGACATAGCAAGTTACAGCTCAGTACCAGAAGTCATGGCACTCCCCACATATTATTGTTATTATTATTAACTGTAACCAAGTAAAGCAGCGCTCACAGCCTGGTGTGGGAGCTCAATGACAAAGCAAGTTACAGCTCAGTAGCAGAAGTCAAGGCACACCCCCATATTATTATTATTATTAACTGTGACCAAGTAAAGCAGAGCTCACAGCCTGGTGTGGGTGCACAATGACAAAGCAAGTTACAGCTCAATACCAGAAGTCATGGCACACCCAACAGAATATTATTATTATTTACTGTGACCAAGTAAAGCAGAGCTCACAGCCTGGTGTGGGTGCACAATGACAAAGCAACTTACAGCTCAGTGCCAGAAGTCATGGCACACCCCGCGTATTATTATTATTAACTGTGACCAAGTAAAGCAGTGCTCACAGCCTGGTGTGGGTGCATAATGGCAAAACAAGTTGCAGCTCAGTACCGGAAGTCATGGCACACCCCACGTATTATTATTATTAAGTGTGACCAAGTAAAGCAGAGCTCACAGCCTGGTCTGAGTGCACAATGACAAAGCAAGTTACAGTTCAGTACCAGAAGTCATGGCACACGCCACGTGTTATTATTATTAACTGTGACCAAGTAAAGCAGAGCTCACAGCCCTTGTGGGTGCTCAATGACAAAGCAAGTTACAGCTCAGTACCAGAAGTCATGGCACACTCCACGTATTATTATTATTAACTGTGACCAAGTAAAGCAGTGCTCACAGCCTAGTGTGGGTGCACAAGGACAAAGCAAGTTACAGCTCAGTACCAGAAGTCATGGCACACCCCACGTATTATTATTATTATGAACTGTGACCAAGATAAAGTAGCGCTCACCGCCTAGTGTGAGTGCACAATGACAAATCAAGTTACAGCTCAGTACCAGAAGTCATGGCACACCCCACGTATTATTATTATTATTATTAACTGTGACCAATTAAAGCAGCGCTCACAGCCTGGTGTGGATGCACAATGACAGAGCAAGTTACAGCTCAGTACCAGAAGTCATGGCACACCCACGTATTATTATTATTAACTGTGACCAAGTAAAGCAGAGCTCACAGCCTGGTGTGGGTGCACAATGACAAAGCAAGTCACAGCTCAGTATCAGAAGTCATGGCTCACCCCACGTATTATTATTATTAACTGTGACCAAGTAAAGCAGCGCTCACAGCCTGGTGTGGGTGCATAATGACAAAGCAACTTACAGCTCAGTGCCAGAAGTCGTGGCACACCCCGCGTATTATTATTATTAACTGTGACCAAGTAAAGCAGTGCTCACAGCCTGGTGTGGGTGCATAATGACAAAACAAGTTGCAGCTCAGTACCGGAAGTCATGGCACACCCCACGTATTATTATTATTATTAAGTGTGACCAAGTAAAGCAGAGCTCACAGCCTGGTCTGAGTGCACAATGACAAAGCAAGTTACAGTTCAGTACCAGAAGTCATGGCACACGCCACGTGTTTTTATTATTAACTGTGACCAAGTAAAGCAGAGCTCACTGCCCTTTGTGGGTGCTCAATGACAAAGCAAGTTACAGCTCAGTACCAGAAGTCATGGCACACTCCACGTATTATTATTATTAACTGTGACCAAGTAAAGCAGTGCTCACAGCCCAGTGTGGGTGCACAAGGACAAAGCAAGTTACAGCTCAGTACCAGAAGTCATGGCACACCCCACGTATTATTATTATTATTAACTGTGACCAAGTAAAGTAGCGCTCACCGCCTAGTGTGAGTGCACAATGACAAATCAAGTTACAACTCAGTACCAGAAGTCATGGCACACCCCACGATTATTATTATTATTAACTGTGACCAAGTAAAGCAGCGCTCACAGCCTGGTGTGGATGCACAATGACAGAGCAAGTTACAGCTCAGTACCCGAAGTCATGGCACACCCCATGATTATTATTATTATTAACTGTGACCAAGTAAAGCAGAGCTCACAGCCTGGTGTGGGTGCACAATGACAAAGCAAGTCACAGCTCAGTACCAGAAGTCATGGCACACCCGCGTATTATTATTATTAACTGTGACCAAGTAAAGCAGCGCTCACAGCCTGGTGTGGGTGCATAATGACAAAACAAGTTACAGCTCAGTACCCGAAGTCATGGCACACCCAACGTATTATTATTATTAACTGTGACCAAGTAAAGCAGAGCTCACAGCCTGGTGTGGGTGCACAATGACAAAGCAGTTACAGCTCAGTACCAGAAGTCATTTCACAACCCAAGTATTATTATTATTAACTGTGACCAAGTAAAGCAGAGCTCACAGCCTGGTGTGGGTGCACAATGACAAAGCCAGTTACAGCTCAGTACCAGAAGTCATGGTACACCCACATATTATTATTATTAACTGTGACCAAGTAAAGCAGCGCTCACAGCCTTGTGTGGGTGCTCAATGACAAATCAAGTTTCAGCTCAGTACCAGAAGTCATTTCACAACCCACGTATTATTATTATTAACTGTGACCCAGTAAAGCAGCGTTCACAACGTGGTGTGGGTGCACAATGACAAAGCAAGTTACAGCTCTGTACTAGAAGTCATTTCTCACCCCACGAATTATTATTATTAACTGTGACCCAGTAAAGCAGCGTTCACAACCTGGTGTGGGTGCACAATGACAAAGCAAGTTACAGCTCAGTACCAGAAGTCATACCTCCATGTTCCATTGCATTGAGAGAGTTGTAACTGAGTTGCTCTCCCCGATGTAATGGGCCATCTGAAGGATATTGCTCCTCCTGTCCTCTGGAAGAAAAGCCTTCACACAGGAGGTGTCCAGCAGAGTTCCTATAAAGAGGAGTCTCTTGGACGGCTGCAGCTCTGATTTTTTGAGGTTTAGCAGGGCTCCCATGGACGTGAGAAAGCGTGACACCGTGGCTATGGTGTCCTGAGTTCCCTGCCTGGAAGGACTTGCCAGAAGCCAATCATCCAGATAAGGGAACACCTGTATTCCAATCTTTCTGAGATGTGCTGCAAGAACTGTACAACACTTTGTAAAAACTTGCGGTGCCGAGGATAGCACAAAGGGCAGAACTTATAATGCTGTCCCAGAGCCACAAGCTTTTGGAATTTTTGATGCATTAGGTGAATAGAAATGTGCTGGTAAGCATCCTGCATGTCTAGGGAGGCTAGCCAGTCATGCTGATGAAGTAAAAGTAACAAGGTTCCCAGTGAAATCATTCTGAATTTGTCCTTGGGCAGAAATTTGTTTAGTTTGCTGAGGTCCAAAATGGGACGCATGCCCCCGGTTTTCTTTGGAACCAGAAAGTAATGGAAGTAGAACCCTGTGTTCCGTTGATGCAGCGCAACTACTTCTACTGCCCTGTTGTTCAGAAGGCCCTGTATCTTGGAGGCGAGAAGGTCTGACTGAAGGGTTAACAGCTTGGGCTATTGTTTGAGAGGATGATCTGGAGGGATCTCCACAAAATTGAGTGAATACCCCTCGCGGATTATACAAAGGACCCATTTGTCTGAGGTTATGGACTTCCATTGATTGTAGAAGTGCATCAGATGACCTCCCACCGCTGAGGAAGAGTCCACCTCGGGCAGCTGAGGTGGGACTTGGGCCAACAACTCAGAAGGTGGTGCTGGGCACTTTGGGTCCTTGCGCCTTCTGTTGCATTTTCTTTTGAGGCTGGGGGGCTTGTTTTTTATGAAAACTTCCCCTGCATTTGCCTCAAAAGGACTGACGGTTATGGAACTGGTGTTTATTAACACCCCCCTCGAGAGGGGACAGGAGGAGGAAGTCAAGCCAACTTAATGGCTGGCCTAGTCTTTTGTGTAGCTTCTAGAGCCTGTTCCACTAGAGGGCCGAAGAGATACACACCATCAAAAGGCAACACCATTACCTGCTGCTGTGCATCATTCGTGAAACCTGAAGTGCACAGCTAGGAATGACAGCGGGTACAAATGGTGGCCACCGCTGCTCTGGAAGCAGTATCAGAAGCATCCATAGCTGCTTTAACCTGCTGGTTGTTGGATTCAATATCTCTGGTAATGGTTTGAAGTAGCTCTGACTTTGTGTCCGATTCCGGTAGAGCTTCAACCATTTGTTTGAGTGAGTACCAAAGGATATATTCATGTTAAGAGAAATAGCCTTGATAGCTGGCAATTCGTATACCCAGGGAGGAAGCAGCAATGACTCTCTTACCTAAAGTGTCTATCTTAAGAGATTCTTTGTTAATAGGTCGAGCTGTAGTAGTCTGGGGGAGGATGACCTTATCATTCTCTGCCAAAACTACAATAGGATCTGCAATGGCTTGGGATGCCAAAATGGGTCGGTCCTTGGGGACTGAGTATTTCCTATCTATGGATTTAGCCACCGAAGGAATGAGAGCAGAACTATTTCATACCATTTGAGACAGCATCTCAAAGGAGGGCTGTACTGGAGGAGCCAAATCCATAGGGATCTCCGGAACATGGAGGTATTGGAGTCTTAGCAATTTCCCAGGATCGATGACTGTAGTTTGGAGAGAAAGAGTGGAAATTAAGTTTTTCAGCAGAGACTTAAAAGACAGGTCCTTGACCACAGGCTCTGCAGCAGGAATAGATCCTGTCCCTTCCATTTCATCACCCAGCCTAAGGTCTGGGTCAGGCTCAATGTCTTTTCCTGACAGTCCAGGAGGGACTGCATGGACAGGAAAGGAGTGGAAATCAGAGGGAAATGAGGAAGAAAAAGGGTTAAAGGAGTCCTGAAAGATGGATGACACCCTAAGAACCCCCGGCGCCGCAGAAACACACGGCGCCATCGAAGCACATGGCACCGAGAAGCCACATGGAGCCAACAAGGCGCACGGCACCGAGGAGCCACACAGCACTGAAGATGGTGCCGAGAGGCTGGATGGTGCCACAGCACCACAAAGCGCTGACAACGCGCACGGTGCCGAGGATGGCGATGATGAAGCGCATGGCACCAAGTAACTCAACGGCACAGAGGACGGCACCGACAGACACATTGGTGCTGAAGATGGTGCCGAGCACACCATCAACACCGAGGGCATCGAAACTACCCCAAGACTCCAAAAAACAGGATTTGAGGAGAATGGAGGAAGAAGAGCAGGAGATAGAGGCATCGGTGTGGCCCCCTGCACCACAGCCATATGGGGGGAACACCTAAGTGTGGAGTCGACAGCACCGAAGACGGTGCCACATGACCAGGGAGGCTCAACTGCCCTACCTGGGCTCCCAAGAAGCCCAATGGCCCCTGAGTGACTGGGTCAGGCAGCTGGGCCAACCTCCGAGCACATTGCTCCATAAGAGCAGCCCACTGATGAAACTGCTCATCTGAAGACCTACCAGATGGTGGGGTAGGGCTCCGATGTCGAAGATGTCGGCTACCAGAAACAGAAGCTGGCAACTCTGAAGGAGGAGACTGGCAACTAGCTCCAATAACTGACCATCTAAACTCAGACATATGAGAGGGCGACCCCAAGTGATGCCTTCTCTTTTTTGACCTATGGGTCGAAGAAGAGCTCAAGGCCGAATGGTGCCAAGAATGCAACCATTTATTTTTATGCTTTCGAGGGGACCTCCTGCTCCCTCAGGCATTGGACTGACCATTGTCAGACCTCCCCTCCAGAGAAGGCGGCGGACCAGACTCAACCTGGCTGACTGAACAGCTTTCATTCGAAGTCTCCCTACCGTCACCTGACCCACTCATGGTTGACTCCGTCAAAATAGGTTGAGACTTCTTTATAAATGAGAATAAACTTAAGCGATACTTATTCAAGATATTACTTCAAAACAACAAAACTGAAAACTACGCTGCTAGTTTGAAGTTTGACTCCCGGAGGGTGAGCGACATCGTCACTGAAGTGCACTCGATGGTGGGAAAAAAGGAACAGAGGTGGTTGGAAGGTCGATGCTGAGATATTCATTACAGCATGAGCTGAGGCTCGTTGTGCCACTCCTCATGGCTAAATCTCAGGCGCCGGCCTTCTAACAAAAAAGTTTGCTCCCAATGGGTCCTAGTGCCTCCAGCGCAGATCCCATAAGTGTAAATGAGTGGTGGAGACTTATGTCTAGGAAGATCTTGCCCTGCCACTTACAAAAAGGCTTCATAGTCAGCACCACATTTAGGTGAATGGGATAATTTGCACTTTTTCTCTCATCATTTGTTTGTGTGGCAACAAAAAGTTTTCTGATAGACTGCTTCAACACAAAACAAATGTTAAGTGTTTAAGTGTACTTGTGCTTGGCCAGTGGATTTTGAAACCAAACAAGACAAGGATTTAAAATAAATCAGTGTCACATAAAACCCTTGCCCTACTTTGCATTGCATTGTTTCAGCCAAACCCAAGGCTGCATGCAAAATTGTCAATGTATTTGAGAGTATTTTATTAAAAATGTTAATACTTTTTACACAGTTCAATACAAAAACTCAAAAATTGCAAGAAATTGCGGAACATGTCCATTTTCGTGGAGAATGGTGAAAATTGCGGATTCCGAAAAAATTGAGGGCGCAATTTTCCAGTGGCCCTGATCATCAGATAGTGCTATTACTGTACTGCTCTTTGGTATGCCTCCACATGGAATATTGTGTTCTGTTCTGGAGATGACACATCAGGAAAGAGAGTGAAGGTGGTTCAGAGATGGGCTACCAAGATGATGCAGGGTTTGGAAGGGAAGCCCTGTGAGGAGAGACTAAGGGATCTCAATATAAACACTCTGAAGGACAGGAGGAGGGTGGTGACATTATTGAGAACTTCAGGTATCTCACAGGGGTGAGCAAAGTGCTGGGAGAGAGGCTCTTCTATAACCAGATGAGATCCAGGACTAGGGAAAGGATGTGAAGAATTACTTCTTCACAAAAAGAGTGGCAGTAGAATGTAACAGGGTGCCACCCAAACTTGTGGAGGCTAGAATAGTGAAAAGCTTTAAGCATGTATAGGACAGATACAGGGATATATCTGTGCAGAAAAAGAGAATGGAAGATTCCCCGGATACCAGTTAGTGTCTGCAAAGGTGCAGCAGGCAGGGATCCCTTGAGCAGACTGCGTGGGCCTAATGGTCCTTTTCTACCAATAAACTCTGTGCTTCTGTTTTTATGTAAAATTTGGAGCTGAACTTTGAGTCAATGTTTAAGTTAGAGATGCAGGTGTGGTTTTAGTTACTTTGTTATCCTTTTAGGGCCATATAAATGCACTTCAGAAGGAAACTTAGCATCTTACAAAACAAAGCACAAATTCACAAACATCGTACTTTGGATGCAGAGAAATGCGGATACACTCTCCCCGGTGTTCAACAGACTGAACTACTATACAGCAATGGCACTCTGTCTGGTCCTATAAACAACTCCTTCAACAAGTTACAGCTGGTTATAAATTTAGCTGCTCACACTGTAAGTGTAACAAAAATATTTGGATGGACATATTCAGAACCGACTGGTTGCACACGCAAAGATGCGTCGTGTAGAACAGATGCACCAGCCGACTCTGACCGCATATTCAAACAGTATGCATGATTGGGACTGACTTGCACATACTGTCTGAATATCCAACCCTGAATGCGCTGCCCAGAGGGGTACGCCACCATATCCAGTGCAGTGCATCCAGGGTCAGGGCTGAATACTGCCATTAGGAACTGTTTGGCACATACCTGGATCTGCCACAACCCCAAGGGTGATATTCAGCCGGTAAATGCTAATGAGCTCATTGGGCCTGCGTGGTGCAAATAGGCACCATGCATGATCATTATGATCCCATTTGTGTGGCTGCACCAAGTGGAAAGCGCCTGCCCATCCATCTCTCAGCTCCTATCCCCGATCAGTGCATACTCCTGCACCAAACCACCCTAGTTGTCCAATGGGAACCCTCCTCCCAACCCCATCCTTGTTCACCTTGAACCACAATGGAAGGGTGATGCCCTGGTGGTCTGGTGCTCCCCCTCCCCATTCCAGATCTCCAATCTTGTACTGAAATTACGTCAATTAAATTTCCATAGTGTAGTGGCCCCCCCTCCACATCCCCATTTGCACCTGAGCAGTGCCATCCCATGCCATAATATAGAGGCAACCACCCACATCAATGCAGATCACACTAGAATGCAAACCTGATACCATTTCCATAGTGTAGTGGTCCCCTATTCTTCACCCACTCAGGTACTCACATCCCACCCCACTCCCCCTGTCTGCCGGCGAGCATCATGCCCTCCTCACACCTTCACACTGCTTGCTGACTGCATTGTCAGTGACGGTGTACGGTATATACTACATGTCCACTGGTGGACTCCAGTAGGCAAGTAGAATATGCTGTACACGGTCAGTGACAGTGCAGTCGGTAGGCAGCCATGAGGGTGTGAGGAGGGCTGTGCTGCTCGCCGGCTGACAGGACATGCTGGAATGGGGGGCGAGGTGGGATGTGAGTACCTGAGTGGGTGAGGGGGCCACTACACTATGGAAATGGTATCAGAATTGCATTTTGGTGTGATCAGGGATGGTGAGGGTGGTTGCCTCTATATTATGGCATGGGATGGCACTGTTCAGGTGCGATCAGGGATGGAGGGGGGGACCACTGCACTATGGAAATGGTATCAGAATTGCATTTTGGTGTGATCAGGGATGGTGAGGGTGGTTGCCTCTATATTATGGCATGGGATGGCACTGTTCAGGTGCGATCGTGGTTGGAGAGGGGGACCACTGCACTATGGAAATTGAATCGGGACAATTTCAAAATAGGAACAGAGACAGGGGATGGGGAAAGGGGATACTAGTCTATCAGGGCATGGCGTTGATATCTTTACAGAACACTCACTTGGGGCTGGGGTGGGGGTCTCTGGACACTTGGTCTGGAAGGCTGCAGTGCACCTGTGTGCACATCCACAGCCCGCCTGTGGGTGGCAGGCTGAGTTAGGCCAGCTTTTCATGGCCTGTCTTCATACCGCACCTTTCTGGCTTTGAGGGGTGCATTCCCTCTGAATATGTCAGTGTGTGGCTTATTCATGGAATGCCCCCTCCACTTCATAAGCATACACTGGCCCATTCCCTGTGGGTGGTGCATCTCACCCCTCTGAACATCACGCTGCAGCACATTGTTGGATTTGGTGGCTCATCTCCCTTTTGTACCAAGATACAATGCGCATCTCCTTCGAGTATGGGGACTATGATCACATCTGTCCTGCTTTAGTACAACTTGACTGGTTCACTGTAGAACAAAGATTCGTTTTAAATTCTCTCACTGATATATATATATTTTTTTGTGAGGAACAGAATGATTTAAAGGAGTCTTTATATGTTTATCTTTTCATTCTTCATTTTAGAATGATAGCATTTCTTTCAGTTTCAAGACTGTGAAAGAAGATAGTAGGAGGTCATTCCTTTAGTGTTAGGGCACCAATATTATGAAAATCCTTACCAGAGTACATTACATCAGTGCTCCCAATAATTAAATGTTATTCTCAACTGAAAACCTTTTTATTCAAACTCTCCTATAATGACTCAGTGAATCATATTTTGTATATTTCCAAGAAATGTACACTGATTGTACTCTGTGCTATATGAATATGTACAGTATGTACTGTGATGGTACTCTGCTATATGAATATGTATGTACTGTGACAGTACTCTGTTCTATATGAATATGTATGTACTGGGACGGTACTCTGTGCTATATGAATATGTATGTACTGTGATGGTACTCGGTGCTATATAAATATATGTATGTACTGTGACGGTACTCTGTGCTATATAAATATATGTATGTACTGTGACGGTACTCTGTGAAATATGAATATGTATGTACTGTGATGGTACTCCTGCTATATAAATATATGTATGTACTGTGACGGTACTCTGTGCTATATGAATATGCATGTACTGTGACAGTACTCTGTGCTATATGAATATGTATGTACTGTGACGTTAATCTGTGCTATATGAATATGCATGTACTGTGATGGTACTCTGTGATGGTACTCTGTGATATATGAATATGTATGTACTGTGACAGTACTCTGTGTTATATGAATATGCATGTACTGTGACGGTACTCTGTGATATATGAATATGTATGTACTGTGATGGTACTCTGTGATATATGAATATGTATGTACTGTGACAGTACTCTGTGCTATATGAATATGCATGTACTGTGACGGTACTCTGTGATATATGAATATGTATGTACTGTGACGGTACTCTGCTATATGAATATGTATGTACTGTGACAGTACTCTGTTCTATATGAATATGTATGTACTGTGACGGTACTCTGTGCTATATGAATATGCATGTACTGTGACGGTACTCTGTGAAATATGAATATGTATGTACTGTGATGGTACTCTGCTATATGAATATGTATGTACTGTGACAGTACTCTGTTCTATATGAATATGTATGTACTGTGACGGTACTCTGTGCTATATGAATATGCATGTACTGTGATGTACTCTGTGATATATGAATATGTATGTACTGTGACAGTACTCTGTGCTATATGAATATGCATGTACTGTGACGGTACTCTGTGATATATGAATATGCATGTACTGTGACGGTACTCTGTGATATATGAATATGTATGTACTGTGACGGTACTCTGTGCTATATGAATATGCATGTACTGTGACGGTACTCTGTGATATATGAATATGTATGTACTGTGACGGTACTCTGTGCTATATGAATATGCATGTACTGTGACGGTACTCTGTGATATATGAATATGCATGTACTGTGACGGTACTCTGTGATATATGAATATGTATGTACTGTGATGGTACTCTGTGCTATATGAATATGCATGTACTGTGATGGTACTCTGTGATATATGAATATGTATGTACTGTGACGGTACTCTGTACTATATGAATATGCATGTACTGTGACGGTACTCTGTGATATATGAATATGCATGTACTGTGACGGTACTCTGTGCTATATAAATATGTACGTACTGTGATGGCATGCCTCTGTCAGGATTTTATTATATTTTAGTATTCTGTACAGTGCCTTAATAAATTTATGGAAAGTCACCATAATGTGAATCCTTGCTTGACTGATTTACTGTCATCTGTGCAGTGCTGCTTGTATTTGCACTTCCTAGATCATTCTTCTGCTGTACACCTTTTTCTTGCCTTCATCTTCTCTCATCATGATTATGGTAATTCACTTCTAGCTATAGTGCCAGAGTCCTTCCTCGGTCAAGAACAAAATGTTTATAATGCAGATAATGTGCCTTCTCACTCACTCCTGGAATGAAGACCATGTGAATTTAATTCACTGTCATGTCCACCAACTCTCAGTTCAGTTCCATAGTCAGCATAAAATAGACCTGCTTCTTTTAAAAGTCTTAACTGTACACATTTATATCTTTCTGACATCATAACACACCCCACCTCCCTCCCAGCTCACCATAAATGGCACTACCTCCACAGACACACTCACCATAGCAACCTGTCTATACACCACCTTCTTGGATCTCAGCAGTGTTCTCCCTAGTTCTTTCTTTGACCCTGTGCCCCAATCCCAACCCCCACCCCTGTGGCATTCCTGTTTCCTCCTTCACAAAATATTCACCCACGAAGCTCGTCCTTACCTGCAAAAAGCACTAAGCAGCAATAACCCTATAAATGACCCCCTAGATGCCAGGCTTCTTTGATTAGTCCTCAACGAGGTCCTAGTCCCCCTAATGGACCTGCTCAACAAATCCCTATGCCTAGGGCAAGTCCCTAGTGCCTGGAAAACAGCTGTCATTACCCCCATCCATAAAAGTGGTGACAAAGCCTCCCCAAATAACTATCAGCCCATCTCTATTCTTCCTCCCCTAAAGCATAAGAAAAAGTGCTTGCTACCCAACTTACAGAATACCTAGCCATGTATGACATTCTATGCCCAGAGCAGCATGGCTTCCGTTTGCCCCACAGCACCACCACAGCCCTCCTGGAATTCACCAATTTCCTGCACTCCTCCCTAGATGCCGGTAACATTGCAGGAGCTGTGTTCATAGACCTATCCAAGGCCTTCGACATGGTCTGTCACCTTCTCCTTCTTGACTGTCTCCACCAACTTGGTTTCTCCACAGACCCCCTAGCCTGGTGTTCCAGTTACATTTCTGCCCAGTCCCAATGTGTCAAAAGAAATGAAACCCTATCCGACACACACTACCCGTCTGCTCTGGGGTGCCCCAGGGCTCTATCCTGGGGCCACTTCTTTTCTCCCTCTACCTAAACTCCTTACCAAAGGCCTGCTCTACAAAAATCTTACTATATGCAGATGATGCAGTGCTCTTTGCTTCACATCATAAACCTACGCTCCTTCAGGACTCCCTCCAATATGCCTTCTCACAGGCCGGAACATGGTTTAAGGACTGTAGACTGGTCATAAGCCTAAAAAAGACTAAATCAATGATCTTCTCTCACTGCCAAAACAAAGCAAAAAGTGCACCTCTCTGCATCTTCCCCAGCACCCCCTTGAACAGGTATCCAACTACAAATATCTTGGACTTAGCCTCGACTCAGCCCTTACTTTCCATGACTACATAAACACCCTTGCTGCCACAACAAACACCTGGATTGGACTCCTTTACCGACACAGGGACTGCCTTCCCCCCCACGCCCTTAGGCTGGCCATCACCTCATCAATACTGTCCCTAGTGGAAGATGGGCTCCCTGTATACGGGGCAGCAGATAACTCTGCACTCCAGAAAATCCAAGTCTCTCTAAACAAGGCCTGCAGGCTCCTAACTGGCACACCGAGGCTCACTGAGACCTGCTCCCTCTATACCACTGCCAATCTTCTCAACCTCAATGAAAGGCTCCGCTACCAGACCTGCATACTGTCCAAGAAAATACTGCTTGGACTCTCTCCCCCGGGGTCTCTGCCTGTCTTCATCCGGCCACCCCACAATCTCCACCCACAACTCAGAGAAAGCACCTCTGGTTGTTCCCAGGGTAAAAACCTCCCTTGCCCAGATATCTTTCCACCCCAGGACCCCCACATGGTTTAATGCACTCCAAAACACCATCACTAGTGCACCCAAGATCGCCCACTACAAAACCACTCTTCACAGCCACCTCTTCAATATCCACTCCTGTAACTGCAAATGGAAATGACATACCTACCGTAATTCTTGATCTTCTTGGATGAGTCTCCACCACTCATTCACACTAATGGAGCTGTCCTGGAGGCACTAGGACCCAGTGGGAGCAAACTTTTTTGCCAGAGGGTCGGCGCCAGAGATAGAGCCATGAGGAGCGGCACCACAAGCCTCAGCTCGTGTGGTAATGACTATCTCGGTGTCAACTCTCCAACTGCCTCAGTAACTTTTTTCCTGAGGAGGTGCAGCAGAACTTAACCGAGAAGGATAGCCTAACCAAAAAAAACTGGACACAAGACAGTCCGGATGACCCGTGCGAGAAGGGTCAACACAGAATTCTTCACAGCCTAAAGATTGAGGGAGTGAAGACCAACAACAGTGGTGAGCTCGGGGATGGAGGGTGGGTGTGTAAATGAATGGTGGAGACTCATCCAAGAAGATCAAGAATTATGGTAGGTACGTAATCTCTATATCTTCCTGGACATAAAGTCTCCACCACTCATTCACACTAATGGGAGAGTACTGAGCTAATAATCCCCCAAGAGGGTGGCAGGAGAGCAAGAGCTCACGGTTTTAGGACAGGAGTCCATTAAGGATGGTTCTGCCAAAAGAAAGATGTCATCTGGCATGGACATCCAGGGCATAGTGTTTGATGAAAGTATGCACTGAGCTCCAGGTAGCCGCATTGCAAATATCTGCAATGGGCATGTTGTGGATTTCCACTAGGGATGCCGTGAGCGTACACTCTGCCCTCCAGCTTAACCTGTGCCATGGAATAACAGTGGTGAAGGCATGCCACTAGCCATGCTGAAATACATCTGATAGCGACAGGTTGACCCAGCCAGGTCTCGTTGAAGGAAACAAACAGTTGTTGAGCTTTGCAGAAATCTTTTGTTCTGTCTAGATAGAAGTGCAAAGCTCTCTTGACATCCAAGGAATGAAGAGAACACTCTCCTTCATTTTGGAAGTTTGCAAAGTAAGTAGGAAGCACCAATGGTTGGTTTAGGTGGAATTCTGAAACAACCTTAGGGAGAAACTTAGGATGAGTCCTAAGAACTACTTTGTCTTCATGAAACACAGTATATGGGGGGTCTGTGACTAGGGCATGTATCTCAGAGACCCTGCGAGCTGAGGTAATGGCCATTAGGAAGGCCATTTTCCAAGTGAGAAATTTTAACTCACAGGTAGCTAGAGGTTCGAAAGGTTTTTGAGTAAGCATGTCTAGCACAAGATTAATATCCGAGGCTGTGACTGGATGTCTTATTGGAGGTCTGGTATGCAGAATTCCCTCAAGAAACCTCTTAACCACAGGTAACTGAGCCAGTGACAAGGAAAGTACTAGCTCATGATAAGCTGAGATGGCACAAGAAAAAATTACTTACCATAGTAATCTTCTTTCTTCCCAGTGATGCTGATATTCATAACTTTGTGCAGTCAGCCTGGTGGGTTGGACTGCCTGGAGAGATGGAACACATGCAAATGCTGGAATTCTTTGCACGTGAGCATCTTTCAAATAGTGCCTCTACCAACTGTAGTGTTCTAAGCCCCTCAGATTTGTAAGAAGCCTGGAAGACAGGCATTATGAAAAAAGCCAACAATCTAATTAATTAAAACTTTTTTAGGATTACCCTAATAAAACAATTAACTCCAAAAAAACTCCAAGGGAGGGACTACATCAATAATAATGGTGTTCATCAGACAGTGAGAAACTATTAAGAGAGACAGAAAACTCTGTTAAAATCTATCTAGCATAGAGAAGTGTACCCAGAAGGGTATGGCTATGTGGCACTAGCATGCGGAATGCAGAGGCTGAAGTTCTGGAAGGGGAGGATGGGAGGGAGTTATGAATATCTGAGCATCACTGGGAAGAAAGAAGATTACTATGGTAAGTAATTTTTTCTTCTAATCCCAGTAATGCTCAGAATATTCATAACTTTGTGCAGACTACCAAGCAGTACCCCTGGAGGTGGGCACAGAACTTATTTTGGAAACAGACTTTGCAGGACTGCTGTGCTAAACCTGGCATCACTTCTGAACAAAACATCCAAGTTGTAATGCTTTGTAAAGGTGTGTTCTGATTTCCAAGTAGCTGCTTTACAGATGTCCAATAATGGCACCTCCCTAGCAGCTGCAAGAGTGGCAGCTGTTCCCCTTGTTGAGTGAGCCCTCAGCCCAGCTGCAAGAGTGGCAACTGTTCCCCTTGTTGAGTGAGCCCTCAGCCCAGCTGGGGACTCCCTACCTGCTCTATCATAGTAGAATTGAATACACTGGACAATCCACCAAGAAATGGATCCTTTTGAGGCTGGTTTGCCCATTCTGACATACCCATATATAAGGAAAAGTTGTTTCTTGTTTTGCCTATGGCCTTTAGTAGCTGTCTTGTAGTAGCTGAGCGCTCTTTTCATGTCCAGACTGTGTTGCCTTCTTTCACCAGAGCTTGTGTGGTCTGTGAAAAAGACAGGCAGAGTGATTGATTGGTTCAGATGAAAATCTGAAACAACCTTGGGGAGGAAATGTCTGTTCTGAGGACTACCTTATCTCTGTGGAAAGAGATGTAGTCTTGGTCAACACAGCGAGCCTGAAGCTCACTGATTCCTCTTGCTGAGGTAATTACTACCAGGAAAACTGTTTTCCAGGTAATGTACTTTAAATGGGCTGTAGTCATGGGCTCAAAAGGAGCCTGCATCAATTTGGCTATACATATATTAAGATCCCAAGTGGGCACTGGTGCCCTGTGAGAAGGGTGCAAATGCATCAGGCCTTTAAAAAATCTTTCGAAAATGGGATCCGATGCTACTGACACCTTTGTCCTAGCAGAAAGTATGCAGATACTGCTGCGAAATGAACCCTTAGAGAACTGGGTTGTAGACCTTGTGAATGTGAGTCAGATAATCCAACACCACTGAGACTCCTGCATCATTTGGGGTGACATTTCTACCAGAGTACATAAAGGAAAATATTTTCCACTTAGGAGAATACATTTTCTTAGTGGAGGGCTTCCTATAACCTTTCAAGATAGTTAATACAGCTTCAGAAAGGTTTAAGTCTGAATACTCTAATTCCTCAAGAGCCATGCCTTGAGGTGGAGGGACTTGAGATTGGGGAACAACAATGTTCCCTGATTGGAGGTCAAGAGATTGTGCCTGAGAGGCAAACTTATTGGCTTGCTCACTGACATGGAGAGCAGAAGAGAGTACCATGGCTACCTGGGCCAGTCTGGAGCTATCAAGATCAGAGAAGCTGAGAGGGATCTGAGCTTCAGCAGTACCCTGAAAACCAGAGGGAAAGGGGGTAAGGCATAAAGAAACTTGCCTGACCAGTCCAGTACCAGGGCGTCCAGAGGGATTGTGCCCTGGGCTGGTGGCCTGCAGCAATACTGAGGCAACTGGTGGTTCTGGTGGGATGCGAACAAGTCTATCTCTGGAATGCCCCACCTCCTGAAAATTACCTGCACCACCTGAGTGTTCAGTGTCCATTCGTGATGGGACTGATTGATTCGACTCAGTGCGTCTGCCAAGATATTGTCCTTTCCTGACAGATGGATGGCTTGCAGGGACACCTTTAGAGAATATACCAGAGTCCAAATTTTTTGACTTCTGTGCATAGGGGACCTGATCTGGTGCCACCCTGCTTTTTTATGTAACACATAGTGGTGGTATTGTCTGTTCTGACCTGTACCACCTTGCCCATCACCAGTGTAGAGAAAACTTTTAGTGACAGCCGCACTGCTCTGAGTTCCAGCAAGTTTATATGCTGGAGGGACTGTGCCTCTGTCCAGGTACCCTGAGTTGTGTGCTCCCCTAGATGGGCACCCCAGCCCTGCAGGGATGCATCTGTTGTGAGGACTAGTGAAGGATCCTCCTTCTGAAAGGGGACTCCTTGCCTTAGGTTGGATTTCTTTTTCCACCACAAGAGGGCTTGTAACAGAAGCCTTGTCACTGGAATGAGTTTTGAAAAGGGATCTTTTTTTCTGATTCCAGTGATTCCTGAGGTGAATTTGGATGTCTCTCATGTGAAACCTGGAACCCTGCACTGCGCCTGTGGATGTAGCCATATGACCCAAGAGCTGCAGGAATTGCCTGGCTGTTTTTTGACTGTGCAACTTGAAGGAATTTGCTATGGCCTGAAGGCTTTGCACCCTGTCTAGTGGTAAAAAGGCCCTGGCCTGCAGAGTGCTGATCTCTGCCCCTATGAACTGTAAAGTCTGTGTAGGGGTGAAGACAGATTTTTTTTCTGGTTTACTATGAAACCCAAGTACTCCAAAAGATTCTGTGTGAGCTTTAGAGAGGTTGTGACTTGTTCTGGTGATTTGCCCACCACCAGCCAGTCGTCCAGATATGGGAAGACAGTCACTCCCTGTCTTCGAAGAAATGCCACCACAGCTGCTAGGCATTTGTCAACAGCCCTGGTGCCAAGGAAAGGCCGAAGGGCAGGGTTGCAAACTGATAATAACCTGATGGGAGTCTGAATCTGAGATATTTCCTGAAAGATTCTTTTATGGGGATGTGGAAATAAGCATCCTGTAAGTCCAGAGATGCCAGCCAGTCCCCTTTTTGGATTATTGGCAGAATCCAAGCCAAAGTCACCATTTTGAACTTTGGCTTTTTCAGGTGCTTGTTTAAAGCTCTGAGATCCAAAATTGGCCGCCACTCTCCATTTTTCTTTGTTGTTAGGAAGTAACTGGAGTCAAAACCTCTTCCTCTCAGGGTTGTAGAGACTAGTTCCACTGCTCTGAGCTGTAGCAGCTTCTGAACCTTTGCCTTCAGCAACGAAGTTTGTGCTAGGGTTGGGGAGATGGAAACCCTGGGGTTTTTTCGAGGAAGAAATTTGAAGTCCAGAGACAGACCTTTGCCCACTACCTCCAACATCCACTTGTCTGTGGTGATGATTGACCAGAGGGGGAGGAAATGGAACAGTCTGCCTCCGACAGGTAGGGAGGAGGCGGCCTGCATCTCAGGGGTTCTGTTTAGGCTGGGGTTGAGGTTGTACCTGAGCCCCTCATCTAGAGCCCCTTCTACCCTTACCCCTTGAGTAGCCCTGTGGGGAGTACTGCTGGTATTGGGGCATGGCTACTGGCTGGAAAAAGGGTCTTGTCAAGAAAGAATGACCCCTAGCCCCCTTCCATAGGGCCTGGTGGATGAAGAAGCTCTGTCTCTGGCAGAGTTACTTCTATAAGTAACCTTATATTCATCCACCTTTTTCATATAGGCCACTGTGGATTCCCCAAAGAGCGCATTTCCTTCTAATGGAAAATCCAGGGCCTTCGACTGGGTTTCCTGAGTGAGGTTTGTAGCCCTAAGCCAAGCAAACCTCCTCTGAGCAATGTGTTAGCCATCCATCTGGCTGCAGTGTCATTCAGATTAGCAGCCATTTGGAATTGGTACTTGGCCACCTCTAGCCCAAACCTGGCAGTTTCGGCCAGGTCATCTGACAAGGGTGGGGTGGCCTTCATGGACATTGCCAGTACCGACTGCCACAGGGATTTCTGATACTGGGCAGCATAAGCTTGGAAAGTAGCCTCATGGCCAGTGAGGCTGACAAATAGCCCTTTTTGGCCATACTGTCCAATTTTCTTGATTCCTTGGGGGTGTGAGGACAGAGGGACTTCAGCTTTATCACAGGCAGCTTGCTGTATTACCCCTTGATGATCAGGATGGGAGAAGAGGAAGTCAGCTCCCTCCCTATCCAGCTGGTATTTTTTATCTATTCTCTTGTCAATTGGAGGAATAGAATTAGGGGTCTGCAGGAGCTTCATAGCATCCTTCTTGAAAAATGTATATACTGGGAGGAGGGCCTTTGTGGGTGTTAGACCAATCATATTAAGGTGCTCAGTCTCCTCCTCATCTTCCACTTGTTCTGTTGTGGCACTATCTAAAGCATCTGCCATTTTCCTTATGAAGGAAAAATGGGAGGAAAAATCCTCAGACACTCTGGGAGGCGAGCCAAATTCCTGCTCAGGGGACACCTCTGAAGGGATAGGTTTGTCCTCCTCATAAGGCTCCTCATCCTCTTCAAAATAGTGTTGCTCCAGAGCAGAGGGCAACACAATAGCAGCAACCTGGGGACCCTGTGAAGCGGCAGGAGGCTGAGGATGATGTCCTGCAGAGCCTGAATAATTTTAAATGCCTGAGCTATCTCCTGAGCTGAAGACATTACAGGCACCTGCGCAGAAGTCCCTGGTTTAGCAGGAGAGGGTTCTGCATGCTTGAGTTTCTTTATTTTCTTTGAGGGAACTGGAGAGTCAGCTGGTTCTTTCCCTGTTTTTTCCCCTTTTTTGCCCGTATCAGGGGCAGGGGTAGTAGCACTTGTGGCTTCAACCACAACAGACTGGGGTGTCAGCTGGTCAGAGACTGAGGGACCCCTGGGAAACTTTTTATTGAGCCATTCAAGGTGCTTTTCAACATTTTTTTCTGGGAACGTTTTACATATCTCACATTCCTGGTCCAGATGTTCAAAACCCAGACAAGCTACGCATAAAGTGTGCTTGTCTACCTTGGCAAACACATCTCCACATTTTAAACAGTTTTTAAACCCGGGTTCCCCGGTTCTCTTCTTAGGCTTCTCAGTCATGGTGAAAAGCAAGAGGAAAAGTCCCAGCCGCTAAATAGTTGCGGTTATTTAAACAGCTTTAAAAGGTTTTCCTTTTTTTTTTTTTGCGGTCGGCTCCGGAACCGATAGAGAACTGAAGGAACTGAGTGAGGAGATGAAATGTGAACCGGTTCAGCAGTTCTGTAACCGATAAAAAGCGGTTACAACTAAAGTTTATGAGGACCAAAAATTTGCGATAATGTATAGGTTCTTTAGTCAGACAACCGAAATAAAGTTAAACTAACTCGGATCCCTCACGGTTATGTCGAACCATGAGGAGCCGAGAAAAACAACTATTTTAATAATAAACTAGATGTAAACTAACAATCAGTAGGGGCAGTACAAGAAACTAAATATACTTCTGGTTTTGGTGATTTTTTCTATCTCCTTCAAGTGAAAGAGGGCGACAGAGACTCCGAGCGACCAGACTTTCAGGTGGAGAGAAAAATCTGAAGGGCTTAGAACACTACAGTTGGTAGACGCAGTATTTGAAAGATGCTCAGACGCAAAGATTTCCATCATTTGCATGTGTTCCATCTCTCCGGGCAGTCCAACCCATCAGGCTGACTGCACAAAGTTATGAATATTCTGAGCAGTACTGGGGTTAGAACAGAGAATTACCCACTACAGGAAAATCCATGGCCTTAGCCTGGGTGTCCTGCAAGAGGCTAGTACATCTGAGCCAAGCCATTCTACAAAAAGCCACAGATGTAGCCATGTCTCTTGATGACACATCATTAGAGTCCACAGCAGCATGAAACTGAACCTTAGATGCCTCAGTCCCATCTGCAGCCACTGCCTCCAGCTCCTTGGCTAGCTGGGGGGGGAGGCCTGTTTAGCCAGTGCCAGTAGAGTGTCCCACCTGGACTTCTGGTACCTGGCTGTATAGGCCATGTAATTCGCCTGCCTGACTCCCAAGGAAGATGCCATGTACTGTTTCTTTGCCATGGCATCAATCTTCCTGGAGTCCTTGTCTGGGGGGGTGTGAAGCCAAGGGAATATTTGCCTTGTCACAGGCAGCAGCCTGCACTACCCCAACATGGCTGCATTGCTGGTATAAGAACTCCGTGTCTGAGCCTGAAAGTGTATACCACTTGTCCATTCTTCTATCCACAGGAGGTATAGTGTTAGGAGACTTTAGGATTTTTTTGTGTCTGTTTCCCAAAGGATTTGTGGTGGGGAATAGACAGTCTCCTGGACCCTGGGATGTCCATCATCTCTACATAATCAGGCTTCTCTTGATCTTCCACAGCCTTCTCCATAGGAAGCTGGAGAGTTTCAGCCACCTTTCTGTAGAGCATAAAGTGAGAAGGGGAGTCAGAAAGCCTAGGAGGGGAAACACCTGAAGGTCTATCTGGGGAGATGTCTGGTTCCACAGGCACATCCAGACCCTCACGTTCACCATCATCATCATCCTCATCCTCAAATTCCCCTTCCTCTTCAAATTCCAGTTCATAAAAATCTTCGAGAGTATAATCTTGAACCGGGGGAACCAACCGAACCGAACCCCTGCCAGAAGGAGCCAGAACGGTAGGAACCGGGCGGAGCGATTCCACAATCTGAATCGCTCTGGTTATCTCTTCAGTGGTCAGAACATGAACCTCTGGATCCGTACCGGAAGATTTGTCTTTGCATTTCCTTTTGTCAGAACCTATCCTCGAACTGGATCTCTTTTGCCTGAAGAAGTATCGCCCTGGTTAGAGGGCACTCCTTCTGGTTCAGTCGGAACCGAACCGGGCTGGCCATCCGGGTCAGCGGACTTCTCGGCCTCCTTTTCCCTCAGTCTACCTAATCTCTTCTCAAGGGTAGATTTGGAAAAGTTTTTACATATTTGGCAGTCTGAATCCAGGTGGTCAAACCCCAGACAATAAACACAGGTGGTGTGGGGATCGGCCTTAGCAAAGAGCTCCCCACTCTCACTGCAGTGTTGAAATCCAGTGGGCCCATTTTTTTTTCTTGGGCTTCTCAGACATGGCCAACCTAACCAACTTACCGTTTTTATGGCAACTGCCAGGTAAGACTTCCTTATCGGTTCCTAACCGTGTCACGGGTATTGGGAAAAAAAGTACTAAAATACGTTTTTTTTAGAACCGATAAGAACCGGTAACTACACACTAAGTAAAAACACAAAACACAAGATTTCACTATCAAATGGCCGGTTCAGCTGAACCAAGCCACACTTTTACAAGTTCCACACAGAAAAACAGAACAATTCCTATCTAGTACTCACGGCACCACAGACAGAGGCCCAGATATTCAAACTGCACCCAAAAAGTGCGCGAATTGCAGAGCAAGCGCAGGGTCCATTGTGCCCATGTGCAAGAGGCGTGATATTCAAAATGGAGCAGGCCAAACTGCGTCTACAGCCGATGACTGAATATCACACCATCTGCGACATAGCGCAACTAGGGAGGGGAAGCTGAGCAGATCTGATGCACCATAGCACAACAAGAGATGTGCAGCTGAGCAGTCCAGAGGCACCATAGCACAACCAGGGACACCCACCAGCAGCAGAGCAAAGCAACTGCACAACCAGGGAGGTAGGGGTCCACCACCCATGCCACAGATGGGCACAGGAACACACATCAGAACAGACATCATCCCCCACCCCAATGCACTGCACAACTGGGGAGGCTGGAATAACCACCAGCCCATGGAGACAAGCAAACAACCCACAGCCGGGCCATGGTGCCCCATCACACCCCCTGGAAAGCTGTGACTGGCACACAAGGAGGGCTGACCACCCATGCCACACCATCTGCCCAATGCAGAGCACACCCTGCACCGCAACCCCCAGACACCCCCCCCAGGAGCAGCGATCACCACTGCAGGAAACCCCATGCACGCCACCACCCCCACTGTGACACTGCAACCCTGTGCACCACAGAACCATACAAGGCAGCCCCACCACGAGCACCCATCAGCAGGTGGCAGCACACAGCAATGTAACAACGGCATACACAGTGCCACCATGCACAGTCCCCTGAGGTACTGCTGAGAGACCAACCATGCGTTGGCACATGAGGTACCCCACAAGGGACAGGGCTTGCCCTGGACACCACCTCCAGTGGTACAGCTCCCTGTACAGTATTCCAGTGACACACTCTGACCCACCACTGGCCACAACAGCCAGCACAGACACCCACAGTGGTGCATGGAAGCATGCACCACACCGGATGCCACACAGTGCATGGACAGACACCCACCCATACACAAGGGCACAACAACAAAGGGATGCAGTGGTGGGGCAACCAAGCCCCCAGCGTGGGCCCATGTAAACTGTGTACACACAACCCACAGTCCTCCATGGCACTGGAGTGCCAGCCACCCTGCACAGGCACTGTGGACCCATACACCACCATCATTTGCCCAAAGCACAAGTCACAGACAGTGGTGCACATCCCCTGCAACACACACTAGGCACAGCATGGAGGTGGGACAACAACTGTGGGTGCCACAGTGTCACAGAGGCAGACAAGCACCACACCAGTGACAGGAGGCAACCCAGCATTGTGGGGTACAGTGACTGCCCTGCAGGGACTGCCACCACTGACATGCCAGTGGACCGTGCAGGTCACAGACATGCATGTGTGTCAGCTGCACAGGCCATGGACGGGCCGATGGGTGCACCATGGACACAGAGCATGCACCATGAACCACTGCACACAGTCTACCAGTGTACAGGGCACAACACACACACCACAGACACTGACAGATAGCTACCCCCATGCCATAGTCACCTCCACACAGACACACACACACCCATGACCGCACCACCCCTGATGCCATGCACACCACTGCAGCTGAGCACCTAGAGCCCACTGCTAATCAGAGACCACCACAGTATTCATATCAAAATTAAAAGTATTGAACAAATATAAAATCCAACTATTTACAATATTACATAAACTATATACAAGGGTTGGGGGCACAAACAAGGTGGGTGGGTAGGGGCAGGGTGGACAAATGGGACAGGAAAGGAGGGGTGTGAGGGTGGGTCCATGGGGGTAGGGGAATACAGGGACTGATTGATCCCTAGCGGGAGCACCGTTCCCTGCTCCGACTCCTCCGGGCTCTGTGCCTCCTCAGGACCCCAATGTCATCTATCCACCTGAGGATGTCCAGCAATGCCCTCACCACCAATAGTATCTCCCTCAGCGCCTCCCTGATTTCCCATAGATGGCAGGTACCTAGGACAAGGGAGCACAGTCAATAGGTGTGATTGCACAACCCCATACAGCCCGCCCACTGTGCATGGCATACGGCCGTGGGACATACCTCTGTGATGGTGTGTGACCACCCGCAGTGATCACGTCCACATGACCTGCCCACCCAGGCACATACAGCCATGCGGAATGCTGCACACACCCACCAGCCAAGTCATGCACAGCACCACCGTGGCCATTTAATGACATGGCTATGTGGTGCAAAGGCAGTAGCACAACCATGTACCTGGTGCACGCGTGGACCACCATTGATGCACTCCCAGACATGCATTGCCACTGGACAGTGTTGACTGTAACAAGTCGCGTGCATGGCAGTGGTGTTGATGGATAGTGGCCATGCCCCGCTGCCCACCCTGTCACACAGCATGCAATAGTAATCATGAATGTATAGCATTTACCTTCATTGGGCCGGTCCAGTGGGCGGTGAGGGCTCTCGCCCCGCCTTGCTGCACCCTGCTCTTCCTGCTGCCACTCTTCATGGGCACGGTGGTGTTCCTTCAGGCCTGTGTGGCAAACATGGAGAATGGAACATCAGTACAATCCCGTAGCAAAGTTCCCCTGCCCCCAGGTGTGTGCTCTCCCATCCAGCCACACCCACCCACCCCACACTCTGTGAACGTCACCACAGCCAACCCCAGACAGTTCCTCCCCCATGTGCTGGACACATACAACACTGTTACCCATATGGAAGATAAAAGTGTGTTGACGTAATCCCTACCTGGCCGTGGCACCATGCCCCTCCTGGCACGTGCCTGCAGGCATGCCAGTAGCTCCGGCTCCCTCTGCCACAGGTCGCCGTATCTATGGTTGCACTGCTTGGCATTCCTCCCCTATCCTGTGGCCTCCTCAAGTGCAGTGGCCACCTCCTGCCACACCTGGGTCCTAGACCTGTCCAGGGGTGCCTCCCCAAACAGTGGCCCATGGTGTGGCTCCACAATAGCCACTAGGTTGGCCAGCTCAATTACAGACCACTGGGCTGCCTCCTGTGTGCCATTCTCGCTGCTGTATTTGGTAATATGGCACTCTGCATCACGGCTCCCCACGTGCAGATGCTGCGTGGTACAGCGCTGCCATTCTCTATCATGCTGTCACTGAACAGCATGATAGAAGTGCACCCATGCCTGATGCATGGTGCCTAGGGGGCAAAGGTCGGGCACAGGGTCAAGGGTCTCTGGTGCATGGACACGCACAGCACCATAGGAACCCAATGCATGTAGCACGATTGGCTGCCTGTGTGCCACCGCCATAGTGGCCTACCATGCAGTTGGCCCAGTGCACCTATGATGGCCCAATGCCACAGTGCCATGTAGTGACCATTGCTATAGCGCCACTGGCACAATGGTGGCCATGCTCTGCATTGCCTACTGCACACAACACGTCATCAGCATGGCGGCGCCTCGTCAGCAACAGGCATGCGCGGTGAGGGTGTACTACATGTCACAGAACTGCACCATTGGCTCAGCACATTCAACACAATTGCGCAAAGCGCAACAGCTCAATATTCAACCATCATATGCAAATCATCTAATCATCTAATCAGCCATTCAATGGCACAGCACTGCAATTTGCATGCACTTAAAGTTGTGCCTCGCCTCATTTGCATGAGTTGCACCATAAAAGTGCGACATTGGGCTGCAGTGGCCATAGTCGGTTACTGCAGTCTATTGGTGAGTTGCATGCTGTTTGGGAGTGTGGACTGTGGATTTAGGGACATGCATGGGACTGCATAGTCACAGGTAACAACTGCCATTCTTACAGGCTACATAATGACAGAGCAAATTGTTGGAGAGGAGGAACACAGTGGTGGGAGAAGGAAGCCTAACTTTACTAAGGCTGAAACCGAGGCCCTGTTTGAGGCCTACCTGGATCAGGAGCCACTTCTCAGTGGACGGCAGGGAACACCTCAAGCCCGTGCTGCTGCATGAGAGGAGGTGGCACGTGCTGTGAACCTGCATGGCAGCCACCAGCGTCCGTGCAGAAGTGTGAAAAAGATGGGCATGGACAGGAGGAGGATAAAGAGAAGGTGGCTGCCATCAGGTCAGCATGTGCTGCAACAGGTGGGAGACAGCTGGAGGTGGAACAGCTGACCCCACAGGAGGAGAGGTTTGCTGGAAGCATGCAGACAATGCCATTGAGGGTGTTCCGGGTAGTGGCTTCCAGATGGGTGGTGGCCCAAGTCATGGTCTGTCTATGGGGGGGCAGGGTAGGTCACATGCAGTAACGCGACTTTGCTTTCCCTTACAGATCCTGAGAGTCTGCATGGGTCAGTGGTGGTGGGCCTGTCCACTGCGGACAGTCAGCTGGAGATGGAGGAGGGCCCATCCACCTCCACAGGTATACGTGGATCATTGCGACAGTGGGGCCGCCTGGCTGTCCACACTGATGTCGTTGTAACAGGTGTGGAGGAAGCCCTGCCTGTGTCCCAGCATGCTGGCATCCACGGATGCCAGCATGCTGTGACAAGGGCCGATGCAGAGTCCATCACTGGTGCTGATGATGCTAACGTCATGGGCAGTGACACATGTGTGCCACAGGATGGCCACACAGAAGAGCACTTCGTGCCCATGGCTGTAGGTGCTGCTGCCGTGGAGGTCTGCGTGTCAGCACAGTCCCAGCCTGTGCCTGTCAGCACCAGTTGGGCAGCACTGGTGTCTGTTCAGGACAGTGGGACTGTTGCAGCCACTGCGGCAGCACCAATGAGCCCTGGGGAGCAGCAGCCGGAAGGGCAGCATCAACAATCAGCCAATGGGCTTGGGAGTACAGGGTTCAGTGGCAGCATCTGTGCACCACCTGTGGACATGCCCAGACCTGGTCCTGGTGCACAGCACTCACCCTCAAGGGGTGCTGATCATCAGGGCCATGCACACCCAGAGGGACAGGATGCCGAGGAGGCAGGTGACCTCTTGGACGAGCACACCCACCTACTGCAAGTATCAGTCCAGCAGCAGATGTGGCTTGCGACACCTGTGGATGCATTGCATGTGGCTCTGGAGTGGGCAGACGAGTGTCACAGCAGGGACACCACTCTGATCCTGGCAGGGATGGACCGTTTGCAGGAGGATGTGACCACTGCCATTGACAGGTATGCACAGGCATTCACTGCTGTCATGACCGCAATGGGCACACAGTCAGGTGCCCATGCATCGCATACACCACGCAGTGCACTGTCCACCCCCCCATTCCCGGCATCATGTGACTCCCACCCTGTTGACACCGGGTTCAGCTGTGGGCATCCTGAGCACTCCTGGTGCGGGCATGTTCGGTGTGCTGCAGAACCCTACGTGAGCACGGTCACATTCACATGGTGGAACCCCTGGGGGACCATCGCTGCCACCCCATGAGGACAGTGGTCAGCCTGTCAGTGCTGGCGAGTCTCGGCAGGGCCACCCACGCATCTGTGGCAGCTGGGGCACTGTGTCGCGTGACTGACCTGTCTCCCAGTGCAGCTACTGTCTGGTGCTGCCCTGTGCATTGTGTGTCAGTGGGCAGTGCAGGTGGGTATCCGGCCCTGCATGTGGACACACAGTCCACCTGCACACCCTCCAGCTGCCGTCTGCAGTTGCGTGTGCATGATGATGCCTGCATTGCGCTGTACACCAAAGTGCAATGGTGCTCAGCATCTGACACATGCACATGGACAGACAGTGGGCGTGGTGGTCTGTGGACATGTGTGTGGCTAGGGGTGGTGTTCTGGGTTGGTGTGCCCCCTGCCCTCTGTGTACATTTGGTGCATTGTGTGTGTGTGTGTGTGTGTGTGTGTGTCCATCCATGTGGCATGTTAATCCTCACCCATCCCTGGTTGTGTGTGTGCTTCTGTGCCCTGCCACTTCCCTTGACGGCATGCACCCTGGTGTGTGTCCATGTGTGTTTGTGGGTTGTGCCTTAGCCACTGGTGGTTGCACATGGCCCCATGACTTACCTGGGTTGGCTGAAGTGCTCCTCCGTGATGGTGTCCCAGTGCAGCTGTGCCAGCCGGATCAGTCGGGGGTCCCGTCAGCCAAGGGGGCCTGCCCATCACCATCATCACCGGCATCCTCATCATCCCCATCACTGTCCCCCTCTTCGACCTGTATGGCTATCCCACATTCGTTGGCCATGTTGTGCAGGATGCAACAGGCCAGGAATAGCCCACAGGCCTTTGAGGGGCTGTACTGTAGGACACCACCGGAGGTGTCCAGGCAATGGAAACATGCCTTCAGCATCCCGAACACCTGCTCAATGACATTACGTGTAGTGGCATGTGTCTCATTGTAGCGTTGTTGCGATGGGGTCACAGGCCGCCAGTAGGGTGTGAGCAGCCAGGGATGGAGTGGGTATCCACGTCACCTGTGTGTAGAGGGTGGAGGTTAGTTTGGTGATCAGCATCACCCTGCCCCGGGCCATGTAGGCCACTACCCATGTCACCTCTGGCCATGCCCCCCCAGGCCCTATGATTGTCCATGTGGTTTGCATACTCACTCACTAGGTATCCAGTGGGGAAGTCCCCACTCTCAAATCTGTGGCACAGTGCTGACTGGTGCCAGATGAAGGCATCATGTGCTCCTCCAGGGTGCGTGGCACAGACATTGATTATGTGCCCCCTGGCATCACACACTACCGGCAGTTGATGCTGGCATAGCCTTTCTGCGATTGATGTATCTGGCCCTGTTGGGGCCAGGTGGTGTGTGTGTAGCCATGTGGGTGCAGTCTATGGCCCCTAGCATGCCAGGCATATGTGCTACCCTGTGGAACTCCTGTATGTTTACTGTGCACTCCGCCGGTATGCTGGGGAAATGGATGTACTTTGCAGCATGTGGCAGCAGTGCGCTGAAGAACTGGGTGAGGTGGCGTGACGTGGCCAACTGGGTTATGCCTGCGGTGTCCCCGGTTGGTCTCTGGAAGGTACCCGTGGTGAGCAAGCACATGCAGGCTGTTACTTTAGTCTTCACTGACAGGGTATGGCTCCGTTGTGTGGGTGCCTGCTTCACATCACTGCACAGCTCACAGAGCCACCTCAGAATTGCCCTATTTAGGCGGTACCAGCCCACAATCTCAGTATCGCTGTACAGCTCGAAGCTGGTGTGGGCACGGTACTGCCTGTTGGGGGCATACTGCCGACGGGCCCTTCCATGGCCACGCCCCCTGCCACCCACCTTCTCACCCCCTCATAACAGCTTCCATCTGGAAGGTGGCACTGGCCATGTCCCTGGCTTGTGTTCACCCCCCCGGCAGCTATTGCTGTATTCCTCCCGCTGTCCTCCCTGCTGCTTCCTCTGCACCGGGAACACCTGCCAGTGGTGGCCTCTGTGTTGTGTGTAATCCCCCTTCTGCACTGGCTGTGGCTCCCCACACCTTCCCTGTGCCTGTGTGTTCAGGGTGCCCTTTCCCTGGCCTGCCCTGTGTGTCCCTCCTGCCCTGTCTGTCTGCCTAGAGTTCTGCCTCATGTGGCTTCCCTGTAGTGTTCTTGTGCCTCTCCCTTGCTCCTTTTTATTTTGGCTCATTTCCGCTATGGCGCAACTTCCCTTGCTCCCCTATTGCACATGGTGCAAGTTGTTGAATATTGCACTGTGCCATTTATGCATGGTTCCTCCCCCTTCGGTTGCGCATGCCTTCATTATCATTGCACTGTTGCACAGCATGATTTTGGGGGCGCAACTGCCTCCTGCTGAATATCGCAGAATGGCACAATTTCGGACTTGCACAGGTGCAACCCTATTGCGCATGGCTCAACTCTTTTGAATATCTGGGCCTCTGTGTTTTTCATCTTGCATTTTATATTCATTTGCTGTGCTCCTGCAGTACCAGTTTTTGGCTGTGCGTACGTTCGCATGGGCTACAGTTATGGGGTTTGTGCAGCGGACTGCAGCACAATATGAAAACGTTGATTATTTAAACTTCTCCCTTTGCTCAAAGCCAGTTAAAATATACATTGGTAAAAGCCTACAAGTTGTGTTTAAGTAATCAGATTATGGAATTACCTTGCTTCTCAAACTATAAGGGAGGTTGTGCATTTTAGGGAATAAATATACAAAAGTAGGGTGTAGTTTCACTCACTTGAAGGACACCTTCCGTGTGTTTCCTTGGGTTTTCAGCCTCTGTTTCTGATGCTTCTTGCACCACTTCTCGAAGGACAGCTATAGTGCTGGCTGGCTATTTGATCCTTTGTTTTATGATGTCTTTTCTTGAGGTGATGCCTGGATGGTCAGTATCATTTGTAAAGGGACTAGAACTGAAATAAAATAGAATGAAAAAGCCTATAAATGTATTTGAACTATGAAATGTTTAGATATATAGTTAAAATAAAACAATTTAGTTTAAATTAAAGTTTTACTTTAGTATTGGTGATGTGGGTGGAGTTAACTAATCACATGGTTATGTCCCTGTATAAAAGGACTAAGTGTGGAGAACTCGGATAGGTTTTGGTCAGGAGGTGAACTCCAGAGAGCTCTGTAAAGTGCTCTAAAGGTGTTGGACAGTATTTAATTTATGTGTTTATGGTTAGACTCTGCTGTTGAATAGTTCACAGTAATGTATGTGTCCTGTTATGAGGAATCTTTTGGAGTGAAGGAATAAAATACGACATTTAAAAATAATGTTGCTGTGTCAGACTGCCAAACTCAGTCCGCATGTTCACCTGCGCCCTGTGACAATATCTCTGAAATGGTCATTTTTTTGCTGAGATATTGTGTGACACAATTTTCATGTTGCGGACAGTGTTTTGCATTGTGCTGGTGGCTCGAAATTGATAGGGTGCATAGCCTTAGTGTCATGGATGTAGTTTTCAGTCATTGTTTTATTTTTTTATTTTATTAAGTCTAGGATTACAAATACCTTTGAGCCAAGGCTCTTTTACAAAGGTTCCACGTCAGAGAAATACAAATTATGGGGAACAGCAAGACAGATATTACAGCAATGTGGACATTGCAAACAGATTAGAGATTAATACAATTCAAGGTAGCATTGTAAGCAAGGCAGTCAGCGACATTTGTCAGAAAACAGACAAGAGATAAGAAGTGCCAGAGTCATAGGGAGAGGAAAGAGTGGAGGGAGAAGGAATGCAGGTAGAGTGGGGAGAGGGTGAAAAGTGCAGCATTGGGGTACCAAGATGTGAGGCAGAATCGGTGGGGGGCCCACTAAAGCAGGCAGGGAAGTGGAGAAACAAGCTTAAGTTGGGCAGTCACAGGAGCTGTTGGTAGTGAGATAGTCCCGAGCTTAGTTTTAAACATACCAATTGTTGGGGCAGAGGAGATGGTGGGGCTGAGGCCATTGAACCAGAGTGGCGCTCAATAAGCAAAGAGCATTGTCCCTGTGAAGTGTGACAGTGGGGGACTTTCAGTAGCTGTAGCGTGGATCTCTGAAGGCACCATTTTTTGGTTCGGTGTTGTAACAGAGTTGAGACCCCAGAAGATGCAAGGCCAAGGTAGATATTTTTCACCATGGAGCAGGTAAGAAACCTTATGCGGTTTGATAGTTAGAGCCAGCCAGTCTGGGTGTACAGGTCACATGTGTGGGCGAGATGGTGAGAATCCATGATGACCCAACATGCCTTATTTAAGGCAGTTGAGAGAGGTCTAAGGGTTGTGGTTGTGGCTGAGCCATAAATGGTGAAACCATAGTCTATTACAGAGATCACAGAGCTCAGGACTGCAACCTTCAAAGCTTCTGGTGTGAGGTGTTATCTGTGTTTGTAGAGGAGACCAAGCCTTGTATTAGCAGCTCTAGCTACATTATCTACATGAGGTCCATAGGAGAGATTAGGGTCAAGCTGTATTCCTAAGTATTAGAAGGACCCCACCTAATCTAGAGTGTTCCCTTGGGTGGTGGAGATAGCCAAATGGTGTAGCTTGTATGAGTTATGAGAGCTGCAGAAGAGCATAGATTTGGTTTTCTTGTCATTGAGGACCAGTTTATGATTATGAAACCATGTCTCTACAGAACTGAAACCAAGTTGAAGGTTGTGTTGAAGAGTTGCAGGATCTTTGTGAGTGGAGCATACAAACGCATCATCAGCATATAGTATGATCTGCTCAGAGCAGTGGTAAGGGAGGGAGTTTAAGAAAATTCTAAAAAGGAGGGGGCCCAGTATGGATCCCTGTGGGACACCCGAGCGAACAGGCAGGGTGTCAGAAAGAAATTTTTACTCTCTGCGACTGGTTTTCTAAGTAGCTTTTAAACCAGAGAGAAGAGTCAGGTGATAGCCCAGCATTCAGTAGTTGGTCAATTAGTAGTCCATGGTGTACTGTATCAAAGGCCTTGGAGGGGTCAATGAAAACAGCCCCTGTGAGAAGGCCATTGTCAGGGGATTTGTGCAAAGCTCCGGTGAACTCAAGAAGGGCTGTGGTGTGCTATGACCTTTCCGGAAACCGTGTTGTTGTGGACAAGGAATATTGTATTTATCCAAGTGGTCGGTAAGTTGATCAGCCATGATGTGCTCAAGTGCCTTAGAGAGTGGGGGCAGTATGGAGATAGGGGGATAATTTGAGTGATTCATCTTATCCCCACTTTTATGGACAGGTGTCACAGTGGCTGTTTTCCATAGGTCTGGGAATTTTCCACAGCCGAGAGAGGTTTAGGATTTTTGTTAATGGATGAATTACCTCATTGAGGGTGAGCAACAGAAGCTTGAGGTCCGGGTGTCACTACTAGATCTAGATTTAGAGATAGCTACAGTAATATAGTGGCGAACTGTGCCTGTAAAATGTTAACAGGTGTGGAATTCTGCATCTCTGACAACTGAAAATCTCAAACTTTAACAAGTTCTATCTCGGACATAGTTTGGCATTGAAATTTGGAGGGTGTTGATGGTACACACGTGTTTACAAGTTGGTGGAAGCACAGGGCCTGAAGGGCTCACACTCTCACCAACGTTCGCAAGTTCTTAGTTTTTATTCTTTCTCAAACAGTAAGAAATTCTATGCAAAAACTGTGTTAATGCATCATTTGGGTTAAAAACACAAAAAGTCAGAAATGAAAAATCTTTAGTTGCCCTCCCCGGACCTGCCCATCATCCCAAGATTGACAGCTGAAGGGTGTGTCATTGGGGTTGTAAGGCCTAAATGTCACCCCATTATTATTTACTGTGGCTTGTGAATGTAATTTCAAATGGAATGGGTGACATTTAGCCCTTCACAACCCCAGTGACACACCCCGTCAGCTGTTAATCTTGGGATGATGGGTGGTGGGTCCAGGGGAGAGGCAACCCTAAAGATTTTCATTTCCTGACATTTTGTGTTTTAACCTTTAAATGTTGCATTAATGCAGTTTTTGCATACAATCTATCTATCTATCTATCTATCTATCTATCTATCTATCTATCTATCTATTTATATTATGGTAGCACGGTAGTGCTACCATAGATAGGGTTGAGGAGCCATTTCTATGTTAAACCCAAAATTTTGAACCTTAATAACTTTGTAACCATTTAACGGATTTGCCTGAAATTTGGAATACACGATCAAGAACCATACCCCTTGGGATCTGCCAAGTTTCCTACTGTTTGGATATACGGCTGTGGAGTTATTAAGCCTGATCTGTGCGCTCATTTACGCTTTTCTGGAATTCTACGGTCGTGCCTACAGGTCGTACGGTTTGCACGACCGGTCCAAAATCTTCAGGGAGCGTGCGGCTGGGGTCCCCGATGTGCCTTTCGAAGATTTCGTGAAAAAATATTAAACGATTCAAACGTTATTCAAAAAACAGTTTCCATTATAAGTCAACAGGAAAAGTTAACAAAAGTTCTACAGTGTCGCAAATGCACTTTTTAGTGTCGTAAATGGCCCTGTTAGTGTCGCAAATCTGCCATCTTGTTTTCAGTTGGTGATCAGAAAATGGTTGGCATTTAAAATGGGACCCTCTAGCAACCTAATTATTTTTGTATTCACCTAGTCAGGCCCTGAGGATGCTAGCCTGTCTTTATTTGAGGTAAAACACCCCAGAAATATATTTTTCAAATTTCTGGAAAAGTAGTGTCGCAAAGTAGTGTTGCACTTAGAAAGTGTCGCAAATTTTAGTAAAGCTTTGCAAATCATATTACACTACTTTGTGACACTATGCCCAAAATAACAGTAATTCTTTGGCACTCTGCTGCAAAAGAACGTGTTGGGAGTTTTAGGATGAAATTTGGAGGAACACAGAAGACATCTCACAAATGTGCCTTTCAGTGTTGTTTTGAAAAAATATTATATGGCGCAAGTTGTGGCACTCCAAAGTTGACAATTTTTCCCATGGATAACATTAGGCGCTAACGCATTGCAGAAATCCTTTGGCACCCTGCTGCAAAATAACGGTTTGGTCTTTTTTCCTGAAATTTGGAGGGAAGACAGCCAACAGCCCACAGATGTGCCTTTCAGTGGTTTGGTGAAAAAACATTACAGGGAAGCAAAGTTATGGCGCTCCAAACTTTCCTTTTTTTCCCATAGGATAACATTAAGGCATTCGCCACGCATTTCAGGGCCTGTATCTCGGAAAAGGTGTGAGATACAGACTTTTTGTCAGAAAATTGCTTAGCCCCCTAATGGGGGCTGGGGGCTAAGACTCAAATTAGCCAGGACAGTTGTAAATAATATGACTTTTAATTTTTTTTCTACATCATATGGTTCCTGAGATATAATGTATTTAGTATTCCAAGATTTCATTTTCTGCGCCGATACTCATTATTATGCATACATTATTTGTACTCACTGTCTTTCTCTATGCAGGTTTTAGGGAAAACCAGCCTTTGCACTTACATTACTGTTACTGTTGCCCTTTCCGCTTGTGGTTCTGTACCTGTTTCACTTACCATTGACGTCTACACCACCATGTGTGTTATCCTTTGCGTTTTCATTTGTGCTTGCATTTCTGTTATTTTTTGCCATTTCTGTCTACAGTACTGTTTCTCTTCGCATCACCTTGCCCATTGACATTTCCGTTTGCAGGCACCATGTTACTATGTGACAACACATCACGTGGCAGACCCTTCCCGTCTACGCCACCATGTGCGTTACCCTTTCTGTTCTCATTCACGCTTGTGTTACCATGTGCGCCACTGTTAGTATTTCTGTTTGCATTGCTGTCCCTGTTAGTATGCCACAACACATCATGTGGGGGGCGCGCGGGGCCCGGAGGGTGGCTGGGCCTGTGCTACCGCCACTGCATTACATTCACTATTTCGTTATCATTCTCAAAAATAAGGGAAATTAGAGAAAAAACTCCATTTAATGCATTAGTTAGAGTTGTTCCACAGTGACAAAAGTGAGAAAATTCGCTGTTAGGGTTGAAACTCCTTGCACCCCACATCTCCCCAACCGGCATTGTGGTGTGCATTTGGATTGTGGGTCCTAACTCTCACCCCATATTCCTATACTTCTGCTGCTTTACACATGTCATGGGGTGAGAGTTGGGAGCTGATGATCAATACTGCGCCCAATGCCACCACGTGCGTCATCCTTTGCGTTTTCATTTGCGCTTGCGTTTCTGTTACTTTTTTGCCATTTGTGTGTACCGTACTGTTTCTTTTTCTGTTTCACTTTATGTCACCATGCCCATTGACATTTTCATTTACAGGCACCATGTTACTATGTGACAAGACATCACGTGGCACACCATTCTCGTCTACGCCACTGTGTGCATTACCCTTTCTGTTCTGATTCACGCTTGTGTTATCATGTGTGCCACTGTTAGCATTTCTGTTTGCATTGCTGCTCCTGTTAGTATACCACAAGACATCATGTGATGGGAGCACGGGGCCCTTTGGGCCCCACGCTCCCGCCACCGCATTACATTCACCATTTCTCATTATCATTCTCAAAAAGAAGGGAAATTCATAGCAAAAAACTATGTTTAATGCATCAGTTAAGGTTGTTCCACAGCGACAAAAGTGAGGAAATTCGCTGTTAGGGTTGAAAACCCTAACTCCGAATTCACCCCCCCAGCACCACACACACACACAGACACACACGCACACATTCAAGTATGGGGGAGGACCAAGTCAACACAACCAATGACAGACATCCAGCAGCAGGTGACAGAAATAACAAACAATTGTCTAAATGTACTCGAGACATCCCCACCCACCTGACCAGGTACTGCATGCTCAGTGGAGATCAACAGCAAAACTGAGGCCATGTACACGAATATACATCCCTGATTGCAGCTGCACACATACCACACTTATTATTGTATGGCCTTACCTACCGATGCCCACACCAGACCACACCACATGTGGTGGGCCACCTGAGCAACAGAGTTCAACAAAACCAAGGAGTTGTACAGGAATAATATCTCTGATTATAACAAGGGTTTGAGAAATGCAGCTTTCTAATTGACTGTAACCATTGTAACAGCCTTATGTTTAGTTTTTATTAACATACATGTAGAGCCTAACCATATGATGAACATGGTTTAATGTTGTTTAAAAACAGTTTTATTATGATAGCAATAAGCCACTCCATGTATTATGTTAATGGTCAGTTTATCACTGTCTAGTGACATGTGGCACTCAGCTATGCCTCATTCAACATTAAACCCCTACAGGGTGATTAACAGACCATTTAACATAACTGTTGGTCATGCCTTATTGCTTAATTGTCTTTATGAGTAGATACTCTCCTCTGCTAGGCACTGCAGCAGCTTTGGTAAACACAGTGTCCCACCCAGTGCTACACCATACACTGTCTAGTTACTGAAGAACAGCAGAATATGAACTCATGAAGAAGAACAGTGTAACTTGATCATTACAGTCATCGAAACCCTAGTGTGATTATAACTGACAGAGTCAGTGATAGAGGATAACCCGCTGTCCAAGTACACTTACCCCATTATGAGTGAAATCAATACTAAAAGACATTCTGTTTATATCTACACCATACCTACTTGATCCCTGTTGTACCAAAATTAACATAGTTATCACTTTGATAGCATCAGTGACAGAAGTGTGGCAACCCAAACAGTAGGCATACAGCCTGAGTATGAAACAACTGTTAAAAAAAAAATACACTGTGTCCATAAGTGGCATAGATCATTCATTGCAGCAATAGTAAATGTATTACTATTTGAATAAGTTAGTCATCACAGATGCAATGAGATTGTCTTTATCAGGTACAACATACTCAGAAAGTGCCTACAGGAAAATCTATGCTATATACATCTCCGATACAGGTACATCATTGTTGGCTCAGTAGTGCTATGATATTTAGAAGTTGCTTGGCCTGATACATGCAATTACAATGTTTCTTACAAAGAATACTTACTGCATCTTTAGTATTGAAACACACTGAAGGTCTATGTATGTACATCAGCAGTACACCTTCATCAGTAAGAATGCATGTGATACTGGCAGTACAATTTCCAGCGTTGAACAGGCAATGCTTTTCCATACATTTCCATCAGCCTCCTTATGTCAGTAAGTAAACCATGCAGTAAATGTACTACTATGTAAATCACCTACTAAATGTATCACTACTTTTATCTTGAGCATGCTAGTGTCTTGTAGTTAATTTATTTGCTTCTCTTAATTAATGTATACTCACTAGTGTTAAAACCTTTCTACAACTGTCATCATGCACCTTCAGCATTTATGTTGAATAACTGCACAGTACCAGTTGTGGTGTGGTGTGGGGCATCGGTAGGTAAGGCCATGCAACTACTAAGTGTGGTACGTTGTGTGCAGCTGCAATCAGGGATGTGTACGTTTGGTGTACATGGCCTCCGTTTTGCTGTTGATCTCCACTGAGCATGCAGTACCTGGTCAGGTGGGTGGGGACGTCTCATAGTACAGTTAGACAATTGTTTGTTATTTCTGTCACCTGCTGCTGGATGTCTGTCATTGGTTGTGTTGACTTGGTCCTCCCCCATACTTGAATGTGTGCATGTGTGTCTGTGTGTGTGTGTGTGGTGCTGGGGGGGGGTGTTCGGAGTTAGGGTTTTCAACCCTAACAGAAAATTTCCTCACTTTTGTCGCTGTGGAACAACCTAACTGATGCATTAAACGATTTTTTGCTATGAATATATATATATATATACATATACATACATACACACACACACACTCATATTTTTTTTAGGAATTGAGTTGTAAGGAATGTCAACCTAAGACATAGATATCTGGCTAGGCACCCAGATTTAAACAGGTGCTTAAGCTGCAAAGGTGTATGTGGAAGGGGCAAAGTGTGGAGAACAGGATAGGTGATTAGCTCAGTATTAGATTAAATCCTTAAAAGCACCTAGCTCTTTTGGGGATAGCTGGTTTAATAAATAGGTAATGTCTAGGTATGTTGGAAATAGGAGCCCAAGCTGAAAAATGTGATATTGTCCAGTCTTGAGCTTGTCAACCAATGGGAGCAGGGATGGAGGTGATGGGAGGTGCTTGAGCATATTTAATAGAGGCAGAGGTCGGGTAGGCAGACAGGACAAAAATAGGCTCTAGCATAATTTCTGCACAGCAGAAAAACCACGCTGTGCTCCACAACTAAAATTTTGTGGAGGAGTCAGTTGAGCCAATGGTGAGGAAGGAAAAAGGGGCAGCATCTAATAGCAGGCAAGTCGCTTGGTTGGAAGGACCAATGAGGTTGTCTTTGGGAGTCCCCAAGGTCCATACCTGTTTGGTCCAAGAACGGAGTTGGCTGATGGGTTGCAGAGTGGTGGGGCAGCTGGAAAAGCATGCCACAGCTGCCGGTTGGCTTGGAGCACGAGTCAAGGGCAGAAAATGATGATAGGCATCGTACTAACATTTCTTGATTAGCACTCAGTGTCCATATGGCATATCCTGTGTGGAAATGTCCATCCTCCCTAAAATGAGAGCCATCTACATAAACATCTCTTGCTTCAGAATTTGGTTCTGCAGCAAATATGGGTTCTAACATCAACTCCCATTACAGTTTTACAATTATGTGCCTCTCTCTCCATGTCATTAATTCAACTAACATAGGTGAGGTACATTTTTACAGTGGTATTTTTTCTTGTAGAGCTAAAGCTAATTTTAACCAATCGCTGTAAAGACACACCTCTCACATCCCTTTTACTGGAGTGTGAGACATTTGCAGGATAATTTTATTAAACCCCACAATATGTTCTGTAGCTGTGTATAGCCCAATATACAGCTAACATATGCTTTACACATTTTTCATCTGTCTCTTTCACAGGTGTTAGTACACAAGAAAAATATTCCACAGGACGCAACGTCCCTGCTCTTTTTTGTAACAGTACTGCATTAATTATCTGAACAGTTGTATGCACCCATATTACAAAATCAGAGGACTCAGAAGGACTAATGAGAGCTGAAGCTGTCATTAGTGCTTGCTTAAGAGCCATATATGATGTTAAAAAAAAAATAACTTTTTTAAGCTAGTTGCCATGTTAGATTTAAATAAATCTTGATTACTTCTTTTCTGTTTTTGGATAATAAATCACACTTTTCATGTCAGAGTGAACAAGTTCACTTGTACAGCCTAAAATACATTACATCCTGAAAAATAATGTGTTCAACTCTGATTAAACATGGAAGGTCAAATTGTGTTGCAAAAGGTCACCAATTGCAACAAGGTGAAAATTACCATATTTTTTAGTTTTGGCAGCTTTTTGCTTAGTTGAACACTAAATTAGATAAAAGGAGGTAGTTGTTCTGCCTTTACTCTAAGGAGATTTGGCACTACAGCTGTGCATCTGCTGGTAGTGTATACAAGGACTGTTTCTTATATGAAAGGTCTGGGACTCCTGATTGGCACGATCTAATCTCTTTATTTCCTATGTAATTGCCCAAGGGAGCCAACCCATTCACATGCCCCTTTCAATGCTGCCTCATATCTGCAACTGCAGTTTGCAGACAATGAGCCAACATTTCAAAACTAGAACATGTCATGGGATAAATCACAAAAATAAACCAGAGTAGCTTAAACTTCACTCCGGCATCATTATAGTTAATGAAGCTGATATCAATGAACCATAACATTCATTACTGAATGCAGTTATGTTTTTGCAGCTCTTCAAGAACAGCATGACCTTGGGCAGCAGGGAACTCATTATACAGTTTTGATTTTTAACCTACAACTTCCCTTTGTGAATAATATATTTTATATTTACTGTCTTTAGCCTCTGTGACATATTTGGCTATATTTAAGTAATGAGCATCATTTTTCTTTAACAATTCTGATTAACTTTCTCATTACGGTATGTACATTGTTTAATTAAACATAAGCATGCATCTTTCTGCTTTTCAGGAGAGCTGTACAGACCTTCTTGAAGGTTCGTCTCTAAACATTTACGTAATATGGAATCCATACTCACGTCAGTAGGTTCACTGGCAAATCACGTCTGACTTTGCCTCAGCTTCCTTAAGTGTCTTCCGACCTCCCTCCGTACATGAGTAATTAGTTCAGGTATGGTAGGCATTCCTCGCAGTGGCTTCCTTCACTTCTCAGTTCATTTGATGTTGTCAGCAACCATGTAGACTGTCTTCAGACATCCGAGTCACAGCACCAATTGTAGCGGTGACAGGTAGTTGCGTTGTGTTTTCTATTTTCAAGTAATTCAAGCCACACAGAAGTTGACATGTCTTTCTGTAAAATTTATTCTTGCGAGTTCATCTCTTCCAATTACACGTATTTCAATATCACTTGTTATGCACTCATCATAGCATACAAGGATATATCTTCAGTTGGTAAGTGCTAACTTTTCACTCTACACAGACAGCTTATATAGTGTCAAGTCAATAGTATATTTCTCAATATTTACAACTGCTGGTAGCTTTCTACCAATCATATCTTTGTCATAACAACTTTATGTCTTCATGTTAGGCTATATTTACTTCTGATCAGCAGTGGCACCCGTCATCGGATGTTCTAACATTTCCAGATACTGCTGTCATTTGTCCCTATTATTTAGTACAACAACTTAACAATAGTACATCAGCATCTGCACTCCATCTCTTTCTGATAGACACAGTTAGTTGGAAATGCACCTACGTCATGTACAGTACATGTTAAATTATTCCACTACTTCAGTAAATACATTTGGTTATATAGTATAAGAAATTATACTGAAGCATCCTAGAAAAATGATTATACTTCCACACTCAGTCCACCTATTATAAAAGGTTGTACTGAAATAAATGTTTTACTACAAAATGTTACCTTACAGCCTGAAAGGGAGGAGGGAGAGGTGGTTAGGTAGTTTAGTAAGGGCTGCTGACTGAAACAGTCAATTGATGGGAGGGGTTAGAAACAACAGAGAGTGTTGTAAGCAAGAATTAGCTGGGAGGTGGGGAGAGAAAGAGTGGTATCAGGGGAGGGGGTATGTCTGACTTCAGGTGTCAGGCAAAATTGGGCTGGGGGAGATTTCAAGTAGGCACCTAAGATGGCAGAAGCAGATAGGGGAAGAAAAGAAGCAGATCAAGAGAGACAGAGAATAAATAAGGGGGCTGCTGAGTGCTGTTAGAACCAGCACTAGCCCATGTTTTTGAGCAGGGTACTTGCTTTGGAAGGACAGGAGAGGGAGCTGGATATGATAGAGTTCTGGGAAGGAAAAAAAAAGAAAGAAAGAAAGAAAAAGAAAGAAAGAGCAGAGCTGCTGCAACAGACATACAGTATGAAAGCTGGTATCTCCTAGCTTTTATTTATTTCTTTTCAACATACATTTTGTTCATTTTTTTCCTCTGGAACATCTCTCGTTGTATTGTACCTAAAAAAGGGCCTTGCTATAGCAGTACAGCTATCACTAACAGCCCTTTTAGGGCTAGACACATCTGCACTCTGTCGCGCACACACACAACACACACACACACACACACACACACCACTCCTGAAGAGGGAAACAGCCTTGACAAAGGTTATTTTCCAGAATTTCTTAAATCAGACTCCCCCAACATCAATGAGAGGTGTAAAGGGGCTACCATCCAACCGCATAAACAGTTCCACCCCAGGACCCGTTATAATTACAACATAACTGGAGAAATTCCCCTTTTTAAAGGTTAAATCCTATAAATCAACAATTCTCTGGGAACTCCAATAACCAGTAACACAGTTGTGCCTTCCGGTTATATGTCATACTTTGCATACAACACAAAGAAGTAATGTTAACAGTCACAAGAACAGTCAATACATCCTATAACTAGACATTTGCTTCAGCTGGTCAAAAAGTCAGTGTTGTTTTTTATACTTTCTTTTATTCAGAGAGAATTTCAAACGAGGATATATGGACATACAATAAAGTTCATCTAGAAAATAAGATTCACAAAATCAAAATCAAAAAACATAAATGCATTTTGGGGTGGAATAAAAGAAAACCATTCTACCCGCATACTTAAGAGCATCTTCAGTTTACATATCATATATTCAATTTCCCACACTCCAAGCTTTAACTTGCCACAAAAAGAAAATCAAAATATTTAAACTTCTCAGGCAAATAACACTTCCTTATCAAATCATATTAGATGGAATAAGTTCATTTTAAAGTAATTTGGAAGAAAATAAGAATTAAGTGGACACAGTAATATACGGAGTTATTTCTACCGACTCTTTTTCCTTTGACTCTTCTTGTTCAGATCCCAAATCCACAGGTAAAGCTACTTTTTTTCCTAGAAAGCCCTTGCAACATTGATGTCTTCATAAAAGTAATCTTTACTTTGAAAAGTAAACTTTAGCCTTGCAGGGGCTTGTAGTACTGCAGTAACTCCAGCCTGACAAAATTCAGATCTCGGGTTCAAAAAGCACTTCTTCTCTGTGTATTTAGGCAAAGGTCTGGATACAGATGGATCTTATTGCCCTGACAGAGAAAACCTCACTTTACCCTGGTGGCATGAAGCATTTTATTCCTTTGATCCATAGACACAAAAGTACAGATTACATATCTAAGGGGAAATTCTGAAGCATGATTTATCCCTTGTTTAGGTCTTGATGATGGTCTAAACACTGACTCTAGCAACACTTGCTGGTCAGGTGAGAAAGCCATCACTAAAATGTTTTCTACTTCAGTCTTTAATTTGGAAGTGGGGATATTCGCTGTAAGTCCAATTAAGTTCAAGTTCTTCATTAAGAGTGTATTCTCTATCTTTTCTAATTTTGCTGTTGTGTTTATTTGTTCATGAAAGGAGGCAATTACTGCCCTCTCCACTGTCAGAACCCTTGTGGCCAGTTGTTCTGTTTGTTCTTCAGCAATTTCAACCCACACTTCAATTTTGGAAACCTTTTCTTCTATGGTCCCACAATTCTCGGAAATCTCAGAAAGCAATGTCTGCACCTTCGTAAATGAGTCTCTTATATCCACTTGCAACTCCATCAGAAAAGCTTGCAAGGAAGCCAAAGTCAGCTTCTGTGGATTCTTTGCCTTAGAGCCCAGCTCAGGATGCTGCATTGCCAGGAAAGACGCCTCTCCCATTGGGAGCGGCACACTTGCTGCCCCCACTGCAGAGCGGCCTTCCTGGTAACCGTTTTGGGAGAAATAAATGTATCCACTTGCAGTTCTAGCTTCACTGCCCCCTTCAACTCAGGCCTCTTCAACAACAAGACAGGTAAGTCGAGAGTACATTAGAAGAGGCAGATTTACCATTGCTATAGCGGAGCAAAATAAAAAGTCAGCATTCTTATGTTGTACAACCCTAAAATTGTATGGTTTTAATGCCAGGTACCAGTAGCTTATTAAGGGTTTTTATCTTTCTTTTGACTGATCCACCATAATGGATTGTGATTGTGACCACAGTGAACTAAGTACCTCATAAATAAAGCCTAAATGCTTCAACCTGGCCACAGTGCGCATTTCCTCTAGTGGCATACGTTCCTTCCTGTCACAGAGTTTTCAGCTGATATACAACACAGAGTGGTCCTCTCCACTTTTGATCTGACATAACACCACCCTAATGCCTGATTCTGAGCTGAGGCATCTATCTACACCAAGAAGGGTTGAGAGAAGTCTGGACTGGTAAGGACAGGAGCTGAACACAGGACAGCTTCCATTGATCAGAAAGCCTGATTGCAGGTTTCCATCCATTGTACTTTATTGGGATTTTTTTTTATAAGTGAGCTCCATCAGTGGGGTTTCTAGATCAGAGAAGTTGGGGACGAATCTTCTATAGTGTCCAGCTAAACTCAAAAAAAGGATCATGCATGTTTGTTCATCAGCAGAATGGGACTGTTAGCCACTGCCTCAACTTTAGCTATTTCAGGCTTTGCTGTACTGTTTCCAAGCACATAGCTAAGATATTGTGTTTCTTGAATAGCCACAGCACATTTTGTGGTGTTTATAGTCAACTCTGCCCTCCTAATTGTTTCCAACACATTTCGGAGATGAGGTTTATGTGTCTCTCAATCGGGAATAAAACCAACTACATCATCCAGATAGGTGGCATAGTACACACCGTGAGGGGCAGATATCTGATCTGTATACATCTGGAAAGTTGCAGGGGCACAATGTAGGCCAAAAAACATAGTTGTAATTTGAAAAAAAAAATGATGGGGGTGGCAAAGGCAGTTTTATCTTTGGACTCTGGGGCTAGTGGTATTTGCCAGTATTCCTTAGTCAACTCTAATGCAGAAATGTACTGTGCACATCCCAGTCTATCAGGTCATCAATGCTGAACATATGAAGAAGCTAGCAGAAGAAGGCCATTTGGTCTATCAAGTCTGCTCATGTTGCAGGGTCCACAGCTTGAGCTACTGTCCCTGTCCCCTCACCCTCACTCTTCTCTACCCATGACCCTTACCTCCCCCTATACCTGTCCCAGCATCTCTTAAAGCTGACTACTGTATTCAATGGGATTACCTCTTCTGGCAGCACATTCCAACCCTCTCTGAGAAGAAGTGCTTCCTGACCTCCCTCCTAAATCTCCCACCCTCCAGCTTAAGACTGTGCCCACTCGTGTTATGGTTGCCACTCAGCTGAAAGAGACTCTTCTTATCAACCTTATTTATCCCTTTCAAGTACTTGAAGGTCCCAGTCATGTCCCCCCCCCTCTCCTGTCTTCCAAGGAGTACATGTTCAGTGCTCTCAACCTCTCCTCATATGCCTAAACCTGCTGACCAGCTGTCATCTTTGTAGCCCTCCTCTGGACATTCTCCAGCAGGTTAATGTCCTTTTTGAGGTGTGGGCACCAGTACTGAACTTCATACTCTAGATGTGGTCATACCAGTGACCTGTACAAGGGCCTTATAACTGCCTCTCTCCTACTACTGATCCTTCTAGATATGCATCCCAGCATCTTGTTTGCCTTTGCTGCAGCTTTCTTGCACTGCATGGAGAGTTTCAGGTCACTAGTGATCATCACTTCCGGGTTCTTCTCTTCATCTGATGCAGATACTCTGACTCCACTCAGATAGTACTCTGTCCTAGGATTCTTGGCTTCAATATGCATAAAGTACAGTTATGTAAGAACTTTCCATAGCAGTAGATCTTCGAGAGAAGCTCTTGCAGCAGATAATACCATTGAAGCTGTCAGGTGTTAGAACCCTACGGAAACCTGTAGCTAGCAGTCTGAGGTAGGGGACCACCCCCAGATGTGGTATAAAGGGGGTGGTCTCCTGGCACCACCTCAGTTCTCCCACCAGAGACCTGGCTAGAAACAACTTGCAGAACTGAGCAGGAATTCCCCACCATGGTCTGGTGGGTTGATACCCAACAAAAACTATCCTGGGGGACGGAGGGTGGAAAAGCCACCTGCTGCAAGAGCTCCTCTCAAAGATCTACTGTTACAGTAAGTTCTTACGAAACTGTACTATCTGTCTCTTTGAAGGTGGAGCTCTTGCAGCAAACAACTCTCAATAGGACTGAGTCCCAAGCAGTACCAAGGATAGGCCCAGGTCTGATAGGGTGATGGGAATATGCGAAAAACAGCTAATGAAAAGCATCTGTGAGAGAAGGCCCTGTGGGACTGCTAGTCCAAAACATGCTCTCCTTCTGGATGCAATTTCAGGCTGTAGTGCCTGATGAATGCCATGAACTGAAGTCCACATGGCAGCAGCACAAATGTTGGCTGAAGAGGCGTTCTTGAGGCTACAGGAAGATGCCACCACTCTGGTGGCAATAATAGCACTTCATAAGAGTTCTGACATGGTGCTGATAACAGAATGAGATACACTGTACTAGCCAATGGACAAGTGTCTGCTTAGAAACAGGAGCTGCCAGCATTTGCTTAGCGAAAGAGATGAACAACTGGTACTACTGTCTAGAGGAGCGAGTTCTGTGCAGGTAATACCTCAAAATATGGTGAACATCAAAGGTGTGCAACAGTGCTTCCCCCTGGTTAGTAAACTCCGCATAGTATACTGGAAGATTGATGCCCTGGTTAAGGGTCAGTACGGACACCACCTTCAGCATAAATGTAGGGTTCATGTGCAGATTCACCTTGTCCCTGTGAAAGACTATGTAAGGTTCTTTACACGTCAGAGCCTGGAGCTCAGAAACCCTTCGAGCAGACGTAAGGGCTACCAAAAGGAGGGTCTTCCATGAGAGGAAGCGCAGTTCACAAGAAGTTGCCGGTTTGAAGGGTGAGCTTCTCTAGTACAAAAAGAAAATCTCTAGGAGGAACAATGTCCCTTTTGGGAGGCCTGATGTGTAAAACCCCTTGAAGGAAGGTTTTGCAGTCATTAAGCTGTGCCAGAGTTTTGTCTCCTACTGGGTCATGATATGTGGAGACCGTACACATGTGCATCTTGATGGTTGAGTAACTCAATCCTAACTCCAAAGGGTGATGGAGACACTCTAGCAGATGCCCAGCCAGACGGCAAGGTTTAAGGCACAGGCTGAAGCCCTCAGACAGAAGCATTTCTATTTCAGAGCATACGTGGCTCTGGTGGAAGGCTTCCTCAATGCAACCAGAATTTCAGCCACTCTGCTTGACACGCCTAGTCTTTCTTCCACTAGGACTGCAGGAGCCAAGCATGCAGGTGAAGAAATTAGATAAAAAAGAGATACATATATAAAACTTTATTTTCATACAGGAATTCTAGTCATTAGGGTTGTACAATCTTGTTCTAAACATAGAAACATAGACTTTGATGGCAGATAAGGACCGCTAGGCCCATCTAGTCTGCCTATTTCCCTACCTACAGGATAGGCCGCAGATCCTAGTTAACCAACAGCCTATATCTTCCTGCCCCCCACAAGAATTGCCTTATGTCTGTCCCATGCATTCTTGAATTCTCCACAGTTTTAGACCCCACAACTTCCTCAGGAAGGCTGTTCCATGCATCTACTACCCTCTCTGTGAAATAATACTTCATCACATTGCCCTGAACCGCCCTCCTTCTATCATTAAATTGTGTCCCCTTGTTCTTGCAAAGTCTCTTTTCTGAAAGATGCTACCCTCTTGGACTTTGTTGATTCCCTTAAGGTACTTGAAGTTTCTATCATATCCCCCTCTCCCTTCTTTCCTCAAGGGTATACATATTAAGCTCCTTTAGTCTCTCCTCATATGGCTTCTCTTGCAGACCCTGCACCATTTTAGTTGCCCTCCTCTGGACTGCCTCTATCCTGTCTATGTCCTTCGGAGATGGGGTCTCCAGAACTGGACACAGTATTCCAGATGGGGTCTCACCAACTAGCTATCTGTACAGAGGGATAACAACTTCCTGTTTTCTGCTGATGCCTCTCCCTGCCATCCCAGTATACCCCGGCCCTCCCTACTGCCTTCTCACATTGCTTGCTAACCTTAAGGTCATCTGATAGGATTACCCCAGGTCTCTTTCCTGTTTTGTTGTTGTTACTACCTCCCCACCCATTGTGTATTCTTCCCTGGGTTCTTGTTTCCCAGGTGCATTATTTCACTTTTGCATTGAATCCTAGCTGCCATATGTCTGACCATTCCTCCAGCCATGCCAAGTCCCTTTCATCCTTTCTATGCCTCCTTGTGTATCAACCCTGTTGCAGATCTTTGTGTCATCTGCAAAAGGCATACTTTCCTTCAGTCCCTCTGCAATGTCACTGATGAAGACATTAAAAGGACTGGACCCAATACTGAACCCTACGGTCCCACTGGTAACTGCCCTTTCTTCAGAATGGACTCCATTTACAATTACCTTCTGTGTCCTGTTGTCCAGCCAATGTTTGCAGGCTACCACCCTGGGACCCTCCCAGGTTGGTTAATTTGACTAATAATCTTTTGTGTGGGACTGTGTAAAAGCCTTGCTAAAGAATCTAGGTAGGCCATGTCCACAGCCCCCAGTCTACTACTTTGGTCACCCAGTCAAAGAAATCTATTAGATTAGTCTGACATGACCTTCCCACAGTGAACCCATGCTGCCTTGGATCCTGTGCTCCACTGACCTCTAGGTACTCAATTATTCTTTCCTTCAGAGTGACTCCATCACTTTCCCTACCACAGAGGTCAGACTGACAGGTCTGTAGTTTCCTGCCTCTGTCTTGGTCCCACTTTTGTGAAGGGAATCATCCGCCTTCCTCCAGTCCTCGAGTCCACACCATCCTCCATGATTTATTAAAAAGAGTAGTCAGTGGTTTCACTAGTTCCTTCCTTAATTCTTTTAGAATTCTGGGGTGAATTCCATCAGGACCCATTGCTTTGTCCACCTTCGTTTTGGGAGTTCTTGCAGAACTCTTTCTTCTAATGAAAGGACTGGGATCGACCCCCATCAAAAGTGCTTCTGTTAATTGGATTAGGCACTTCCACCTCCTTTTGTGAATACTGAGCAGAAATATTTGTTCAGTATTCAGCTTTTTTACTGTCCCCTCTGCCCACTCACCGTTCATTCTATTCAGCCTCACTATCCCTCCTTTGCCTTTCTCGCCAAGCTGATGTACCTATAAAAGGTTTTATCCCCTTCTTAACTGAGTTAGCTATCTTTCCTCAGTTTGGGCCTTTGCTATTCTGACTTCCCTCCTCTGCTTCTTTCTGCCTTAACTGGTGCAGCTCTCTGTCCTGCTCCTTCTGTGTTTCCTTATACTTCAGGAATGCTATCTTTTCTTCCTCGACTTTCACAGCCACCTCTCTTGAGAACCATAGTGGCTTTTTCTTTCATTTTGATTTGTTTATTTGCTTCACGCAAAGGCTTGTTGCCTCTGTGATGGCAGTTTTGATAATACCCCATTGTTGATCCATACCTCCTTCTAGCCTGTTTGCTAGTGCTTTTCTGAGGCACTGTCCCATCTTGCCAAAGTCAGCCCTCCTAAAGTCCAGTACCCTCACTTTTGTATGGGTTGACTCTGTAGCTGAGTTTAACGTGAACCACACCGTTTGATGGTCACTTGTCCCCAGATGGCAACCCACTTCTAGATCTGAGATCCTCTCACTGCCCCGTTTGAGAGTACAAGGTCTAGATTGCTCTCTCTCAAGTGGGTTCCGAACTAGCTATCTAAGCCTGCCACCTGTGAGGCATCAAGAATGGCCCTGCTCTTGGATGTGGCTACAGCAAATGTGCTCCAGTTAACATCTGGCATATTCAAGGTCTCCCATCAACAGTATCTCCTTTCTCTGCCATTCTAAGAATGCCTTCCATCATATCCTTGTCCATTTCCTTCCCCCTGACATGGGGTCTGTACACAACCCCTGTGCGGATTGTGGTGCCCTTTCAGTCTCCAAGGTGACCCACAGTGCCTCCTCTCCTCCCTGTTTACTCTTTTGTTCAGTTGCTTTTATCCCTTCCTTTACATGAGAGCTACTCCTCCCCTCTTCTCCCTGCCTGTCTCTCCTGTAAGTTATGCACTGGTATGTTAACATCCCAGTCATGGTTCTCTTTGTACCATGTTTCTGTGACTGCTACAATATCCAGGCATCCCTCTTCCATTAAGGCCACCAGCTCAGGGAGCTTGTTGCCCAGACTACAGGCATTGGTACTCATTACCCTCCATTTCCTGATAGCCTTACCCCCTTTTGCCCCATCCCTGTCCTTCTTGCCTTTGTCGCTTTCTCCATTTACCCCTGCCCTTCTCCCTATTGACACCTCCATGTTGGTGTTTGCCACACTTACTACCGTGATTGTTTGGGGGGGGACTAGGATTTTCCTGCTCCTTTCCAGTTCCTCCTCCCTTGGCTAGTTTAAAAGCTTGCCAATGAAGCATTTAAACCTATCACCTAGGATCCTGGTTCCCCTCCCGACAGATGCAGCCCATCATGCCAGTATAGGCTTGCATCACCCAGGTGGACCCCAGTGCCCAATGAAGCCAAACCTGAGCTTCACACCAGTTTTCAACCACTGATTGAATCCCATGGTACGGAGCACCCTAGCCTCTCCTATACCATAGATGGGTAGCACCTCCGAAAAGGTTACTGTGCGTGCTACTTGACTAAGGCCCTCCCAATCCACAAACTCTTCCTGCACTTCTCTAATCCTTTCTTAGCCAGGTCATTTGTCCCTAGGTGGACAATGACATCCAGCTCTCTCCCTGTGCAGCTGCTCCAGCAATCCTGAGGATTCTCCCTGTCCCTCAAGCCATGGCACCAGGCAGGCACCTTACCTCCCTCTCCTTCCTTTCCTTGCCCAGTTCTACCTTCCTAACAATGGGTCCCCACCAGGGAGTTGTTCCTTCCCTGCCACCCTCCTGTGGGTCTCCTTGTGGAGTTCCCAACATCCTCCTTGGTCTCCACTGTGGTGCCTCCATAGAGGAACCACACTTGGCCAGAATGGCATAGGAATTGTGGAGAGATACAACTGGAGGGATGTGCCTCTGTTCCACCACCCTCACCCTCCCTGAGCCCACTGTGGTCCAACCACTCCTCTTTCTTGGCAACCTCTGAGGCAACGGCAGTGGCCCTGGTGGTCCCTGGATGGAAGAGGAGGTCCCACAAATCCTGGCCAACTCAGCCTGGAGATGAGCAACCTCCTCCTCAGCCCAGAGAGGTGCCTGCAGATGGACAACACCGCATCCTCCAGAACATCTCCCGGAAGACTGCTGCTCCACAGCCACTGCACTGCACCACTCCAATCATGTCTTATTTCTGGCCCTTAACTGTTTGCAATCCTTACTCTTTCCTCTGTTTTTCTCTCTCTCCTTACTTTCTGCCTGTGTGCCTTTAAGCTCCTGACTGTCCTGTTCTGAGACAAGAATATCCTATATTTCTCAGTAGACCACTTACTTGTTCAGGGCAAACCTCCAGCAGCTAGAGGGGCAGGAGAGCTACTCTTGCCGCTTCTAGGATGGTGGGTCCTTGAGTGAGTTCTGTGCTCACTCACTTCCTGCCCTAAACAGGAAGTTCCTGTTATCAGTCAAATCCTGTGTCTATAAAAATAGAACTAGCTTTGGGTGGAGGGGAGGAAGGAGGGCAATATAGTCCCAGTAGAGAAGTTCAGTCACACAGCAGTCCTTTCTCCTGTTGTCTTCTGCCAAGCTATTAGCAGAATCTTTCTCACGGCAGTCTTTAAATGTAGCTTCCTTCTAGCTAAGCCCTCCCCTACTTACCAGATCTTTGTACAAGTAATTTAAACCTCACAGCAGTTAAGTCCTTTCAGTCACCTGAGATTTACACCTAGATGACTTTTCAGTTACCCATTCAGTTCAGTTAACCCAAACACACACTTTTTGTTGTTTTGTATGTTAGTTTTTTTTACCCTTAATTAAAGGTCCAAATACAAAAGTTCTTCTACTTTAGTCCCAGCAGAGAAGTCCAGTCACACAGCAGTCCTTTCTCCTGTTGTCTTCTGCCAAGCTATTAGCAGAATCTTTCTAAAGCAGTCTTTAAATGTAGCTTCCTTCTAGCTAAGCCACTCCCCCTACTTACCAGATCTTTGTACAAGTAATTTAAACCTCACAGCAGTTAAGTTCTTTCAGTCACCTGAGATTTTCAGTCCTGCAGAAAGACAGTCCTGTTTTATTGCAATTAAGTTACTCTTAAACATATAACATAAAACACATCATAAACAATATCAAAATTACACTAAATGCAGTTTTCAGTTATCTTATAAGAAAGTCCCTATTTATCTAAGTGCTTTATCTACTATAAACATATCAAAGTACATTTCATCTTTCAATAAGTAGATTGAAGAGCAGGATGGACAAGAGTCCCCTGTTCTTGTGAGAGCAAGTGGGTGGAGAGTGGCAACTGAACTGGAGGTTCCAGAGACAGTTGCTGGAGCAGTGGATACCAGATCTGATGAGGCCATAGAGGAGCCACCAGAATCATTCTGGCTCCCTCTGACTGCAATTTGAGCAGTACTCTCTGAATGAGGGGAGAAAAAGGGAGGATGTACAGGAACTTCCCTGTCCAAGAGAGGGACAATGTGTCTTGCCAGAAAACACCAGGCTCTGGAACGAGCGAGCAAAGATTGTGCAGTTTGGTGTTGCATGGGGATGCAAAGAGGTTCAACTCTGGATGGCCCCAATGGTCGAAAAGGTGGTCTGTGACACCTTGGAGCAGTTCCCACTCATGGTTCTAAGAGGTAGAGTGATGAAGACTGTCAGCGAGAATGTCCTGGACACCGGGCAGATGAACTGCAGTGAGGTCCAATCGATGTTCTACTGCCCAGTCCCATACTCTCATGGCCTCCCTGCAAAGGGGGTACAAATGAGTTCCCCCTTGTTTGTTGATGTAGAAGCCTACTGGTGTATTGTCTGTCTGCACCAGAAGAGGACCCGGTGAAAGCTGGTCTCTGAATGCAGTTAGCGCATTCAACACTGCTCTCATTTCCAGAACATTGATACAGTATGTAGAGAGCTCTCTGTGATAGACCAAGACCCCCGGGTCCTGTGATCCCCTAAATGAGCCCCCCAACCTGACAGGAAGGCATCTGTGGTTAAAGTCTGAAGAGGTTGGTGTCTCCAGAAAGGAACTCCTCCCTCTAAACTGTCCTGGCAGAGACCACCATTCCAGAGAATGATGAACTGCTCAAGAGATCCAGATTCGGAGATCCAGATTATCCATTGATTGGTCCCACTGAACCCTGAGGTGCCATTGAAGAGTCCTCATATGGAGTCTGGCTAAGGGTACTGTGGTAATGGCCACTGCCATCTGTTCCAACAGCTGTAGGACCACCTGGGCAGGGGAGAAGGGCCAAACCCCAAAGGCAGTCTGCCCTGTCCGGAGGCAGAAAGGCTCTCCCCTGTCTGGTTTCCAGGATAGCTCCGATGAATTGCAGCCATTGCGTTGGCCAGGGGTGTGACTTCAGTCAATTTACCATACTGCCCAGGGAAGAAAACAGAACCTGAATCTCTCTTAAAGAGATTAGGAGCTCCTCCACTAGCCGAGCAGAGAGTAGCCAATCATCCAGGTAGGGGTAGATAAAGAAAAGAGGTGTCTCCTGCAGAGATCCACTGCTACCACCACTAGGCATTTGATGAAGACCCTGGGGGCTAAGGAAAGGCCAAAAGATAGAACCCTGAATTGGTAGTGCTAGTCCCTGAAGCAAAATCAAAAAACCTTTCTGTGGGACTTCAGGACCGTGATATGCATGTAGGCATCCTGCATATCTAGGGAGACAGCCATCCCCTTGCTGAAGCAGGGGAAGAGGCTTGCCAGGGTGAACATTCAAAACCTCTGGTACTTCACTGAGAGGTTGAGCTGGCTCAGGTCTAGAATGGGATGACGGTCTCCTGTTTTCTTCGAGATGATAAAGAAACAGGAGTAATAACCTTCTCTTAATGGGCCGGTGTGACCCTTTGAATGGCTCCTTTCTCTAGGAGCTGTTGGATCTCTGCCTCTAGGAGAAGGCTGTGATCTGGTGGACAATGGGACATGGGGGGTGGGAGGGTTGTCCGGTGGGATAGAGGTGAACTCTATTGTGTACCTTTTTCAAATGGATCCAGAACCCATTGGGCTGTGGTGATACTGACCATTCAAGCAGGGAAAGTGCAAACCGCCCTCCTACCTTCTCGCTCTGCCTGTCCACTAGGGGAGGAGGGTAGCAGAGGGAGTCAGGCTGAGGGGATAGTGGGGGCCTGGGCCCTAGGAGTTTTGTGCTGCTTGAGGCCCTGGGAACCTTGGGGACAGGGTGCCTGCACCTCTTGAATCTCTTGCCATGAGACTGCTTACTTTCCTGCACTTGCCCTTGACCCCTACAAAAAGGGCACCAGTGGGGTTCTTGAGGCTGAGTTCTGTACATGTGGTGGACATCAGCCACCACTCTCCCTGACTCCTGCAGTTGTTTCACTATTTGTTCAACTTTGGGGCTGAACAAAACCGGACCCTGAAAAGGGGAATCCAGGATGGACTCCTGCAAGTCTGGTTGGAATCCTGTGATCCAGAGCCAAGACTGCCGTCTCTTACAAATTCAAGAGGCGGCTGCCCTGGAGGCCATGTCTATGGCATTATAGGATCACCTGAGAGAGTGCTTGTCCGCATCCAGACCCGACTGGGCACATGCTAGATCTCTTGTTTGGATTCAGAGTCAGGCAGAGCTTCCACGAGGTCTATAGTCTTACTCCACAGTGACTGCTGATATGTGATCATATGGGCCATAAAGTTCAATGACCTGATGGCCCTGGTTGCCAAGGAGAAGACCGTGCAACCTCAAGAATCAAACTTCTTAGAGATGGGGTCTGGAGGTTGGGAACACAAATGTTTGGGTTAAGATCCCCTGCTGTGAGCAGCTGTGAGGACCAGCGAATTGGCCTTAGGCTGTTCTGCTGGGAAAGGATCAGACATAGGGGGCTTGCAGAGTCTGTCCACTTTCCTAGGGATCACCAGAATGAAAAATTGAGTCTTCCAAGTTAGGTGTGTGACATCTTGGGATGGTTCCACAAATGGTGGGATCACCAAGGGTTTGGGTTCCTTCTCCCCAAGAAACTTGGCCAGGCATTTACGCTCTGGGTCCAGGTCCTCTGTGTCCCACTCATATATGGACTGAATGTGCCACATGATGTCCAAGAAGGAGGGATCTTCTGGAGGGGACCTAGGAAAGTCCTTAGGTTCCAGGGAGGAGGGAAGTAATTCCCCATCTGCAAAATAAAAATTCTCATCCTTATCATCGGAGCAGGACATAGCAGGAGAGGAAAGCGATAGAGATATAGGTTGTTTCCTCCTCTTTCCCTTGGGATGTGGACTTGGGTGCTCACCCTGATTCCCCTGAGGCTTTGGAAGGGTGGGGGACCCATTGGTGGTGTTGGAGGGACTGTGTCTCGGGGTCGGTATAGAAAGTCCCCTTTCACAGTATTCAGCCAAGTGGTGAACAAGTTACCAATTTCTGAAACCAGGATGACGCTGAGGCCGGTGTTGGGTCTGAGGACCAGGAGTTGGGTCCTTCAGAGCAGAGCATCTGAGTTCCATGTGGTGTTGGTCTGAGACCCGGCATCAGAAGGCTGGTGCCTGGTATCACTCTTATCCAGGGGCACCGGTGTGGCTTTATCAGACATCTGGTCCCTCAGAAGAGGGGTGGATGGCTGGACCTCATTCAGCGACTGCCCCATGTCTGGCATTGGGGAGCAAGATGACAGGGTAGGTGACTGGCTAGGTTTGCATTTGTCTGAGGAAGGGTGCATCGTAGCCTGAGAGGGAGGCATCTGAGCCCAGATGACCTCCTGCCTACAGGTGGGTTCTTCTGCCCCTTTTTGCTTCTCTGAAGAGCTGGGCCTGTCCAAGGCCCAGGGCAGGCTTTCCTGGGTTGATCCTGAAGATTTGAGAGGTCGATGAGCCAGGGCAGAGTAGTGTCCTAACAAGGCCAACTCCTGGTGTTTGTCCTGGGAAGAAGCAGGAGTGGACTCAGTCAAATGGGAGGGTTCGGATGGTTGGGCTGGAACCGAACCAGATCTCTTACTAGAGGAAGATGCAGATGGAGCCTGCTTTGCTGGTGACCTGGGGTGGGATTCAGACCTGGCCCGATCCTTATCCATATGGTTATGCTTCCCCCTAAAGACCTGGCCTTGGGTGGGGAATCCCTGGCCGGAGAGGATGAGCTGCCTGAACCTCACAGCATGGCCACTAGTTTCTTCTCCAGGAGTAATATCTTGAGAGCATGGAACCCTTCTGGCATGAGTCTTTTGGTTACATTTCTAGCAATGTGTGCAGGTGTCAGGTTGGTGTTCTGGGCCTAGGCAGAGGAGGCAGGCCACGTGGCCGTCTTTGGCCTGAATCTACTTCCCGCAGGCACACTGACTTTCGCCACGATGGTGAGGGTGATGATATAAACAAAGTGAATGATTGAAGATCTCAAGAGATAACAATGAATTCTAAGGTTCGAAGGCTGTCGACTGCTAAGAGAGGCATCCGTAGAGTCGAACTACTTGGGTCGACGGCAGAAAAAGAACTGGGTTGGCACCAGGGGACCACCCCTTTATACCACATCTGACATTCGGTGGAGCTGATGCCAGGGGTGGTCCCCTGCCTCAGACTGCTAGAGCTCCACCTTCAAAGGCAGATCTTTGCATTTCTTGGCATTGAAGCCAAGCTGCTAGATGATGAACCACCTCCCTAGCTTTTCCAGATCTTCTTGTAGGGCCTGTATCCCTTCAGCAGTGTCCACTCTCCCACAGATCTTGGTGTCATCTGTGAATAGGCACATTTTGCCCCTAATGCCATCTCCAATGTCACTAATGAAGACATTAACAACACTGGCCCCAGCACCAAGCCCTGTGGGACCCCATTGGTTACCTATCGTGCCAAATAACTCTCCCGCACAACCACCCTCTGGGTTCTGCCCTTCAGCCAGTTTTCCACCTATCTAGCCATCTTTTCCCCAAACTTGAGATCCACAAACTTCCTGATCAACTTTGTGTGGTGCATAGAGTTAAAGGCCTTGCAGAAATCAAGATAGAGGATGTCTACCACTTGGCCCCTGTCTACTGTCTTCATGACACAATTAAAGAAGTAAATCAGATTTGTTTGACACAATCCCCCCCATGAACCCATGATGCCTCACATCCTAGAGACCATGCTCCTCTAGGTATTCCACCAACCTTTCCTTTAGTATGGTCTCCATGAGCTTGCCCACAATGGAAGTCAGACTAACTGGTCTGTAATTCCCTGGGTCAACCTTGGGACCAAATTTGTGGAGCAGCACTACATGTGCTGTTCCCCAGTCCTGCAGTACTATGCCTGTCTCTAGAGAGCTATTAAATAGGTCTACCAGTGGCCCTGCTGCCAGCTCCTCAGCCAGTTCCTTTAGCACCCTTGGATGTACTCCATCCAGGCCTGGTGATTTGTCCACCTTCAATGCTAGCAGCCCCTCCCTCCCTCACTCTCTCCTCCTCTATCACCACGTCCGTGTTCCTTCCCCCACTTCCCTCCTGAAGGCACTGGTCCATCCTTCTCCCTGGTGAAGACAAAACAGAAGTATTCATTTGGTATCTTTGCTTCCTCCCATTACCTTCCATTCACTCCACCCTTTTCTTATGCCTAACAGTCTCTTCCTTCTTGTCCCTTTTCTCACTTATATAGCAAAAGAAAGCCTTCAACCCCTTCTTAATTCCTTCATCTTTCTGCAGCTCCTTCTGTGCCTTGCTCACCTGAGTTTCTTACTTGCCTCACTAGCCAACCTTAGGTAATTTTCCCTATCCACCTCTCTCTTCGGCTTCCTGAAATTTCTATAGGCCAGCCTCTTTTTCTTTACTGCATATGGGGTATCTATCAAAGATAGATACCTCATTTACCTTTTGAAAGTCAAGATATACCCTGATCCCACCTTCATTTTCCCCCTACTGCCACAACTGTGGAAGACTAACCATTTTTGAATAAATCTGTGATGTCCATTTCCACTGTTTTTCAGATCCCTTTAATTACCTTTTCCCTCATCTTTTCAGGTAACCTGTATGGCGTCTGTCATATGTCTGTGCTATGTATACGGATGTTGTGCTCAACACCCTTTGCTGTCCCAGGTTTTATTAGGAGTGCTCATCCACATTCATGGAGAAATACTCTGTTTCTACTAGCTGAAGGACTGTTAGAGAAGGAGTTATTTGTACCGCATCTGACATGCCTCCCTTTTCCAATCTTTTGTGTGCTACCTGTAACTCTCCATCTCCACATGCAAGCAAAACCATGGGAGAGAAAGAGAGAGAGGCTGGTTTTCTTCTCAACCCCGAACACCCTTTTTGAAAGGCTAACATGATGGACTCAGCTTGTTTATCAGGTGGCTCGACCTCATAGGTTAGAGATCCTGTTTGTTTTAATACCTTGTAAGGGCCTTGCCATTTCATATGAAGCTTCTTTTCATAGGATGATAACAACAACAAAACATGTTCCCCCTTTTTAAACACCTTTTCCCCAGTTACTTTATCATAATGGATGTTCTGTATTACCTAAGACTAACATTTGCTTATGGGCTACTGCAACATACTTCAGTAGCCTTTTCCTTACATTTACCATGTATGCACCTATTTCTAACCCAATGTCTGTATGGTGTTCCCAGCTTTCCTTTACAACATCAAGTGGACCCCTTGGATAGCTGCCATATAGAAGCTAGAAAGAAGAGAAACCTGAAGAGACCTGTGGTACTTCTCTATAGGCAAACAGTAGGTAAGGTAGCTACTGGTCCCCGTTATTGTCCTCCTCACTCAAAAATGTCTGGAGCATTTTCTTCAGAGTTTTATTAGACTGCTCCACCAGGACATCTGTTTGAGGGTGGTGTTGAGAAGTGCTTACTACAAATATCCCCAGCAACTGATGCAGCTCTTTCAGCATCACAGCATTAAAGTTGCTCCCCTGATCAGTTAAAATTTCCTAAGGTATCCCCACCCAAATGAACATCTGAGCAAATTCCTTATCAGCTTTTGGGGATGTCACAGTTCACAGGAGTACGACTTCAAGGTACCTTGTGGCATAATCACGTATTACCAGAACACGCCTGTCCCCTTTTGTGCTTTTATTTAGGGAACCTGCCACATCCATAACAATCTTTTCAAAAGGGGTTGTTACCACAGGTAAGGGCATCAGGGCCACCTTTTCCTTTTACTCACATCAGCCACCTTCTGGCATTCCCCACAGTCTTGGCAATAGGTAGCCACCAGCTCATGTATTCCAGGCCAGTAAAACCACTGCACAGCCAGGCTAAGGTACGTTCCCTGCCTGTGTTCCTTGCCAATGGCAAGTCATGTGCCAAGAACAGTAAGTTAGCGCTGTTTGATAGGAACCTTTACTTGTTCTACCCTGCAGGCCATGTGGGGTACAAACAGACATATATAGCGGTCCTTCAATAATACTATAAGAGGGCTTCCCTTTCTCCCATTTAACCCCTACTTCATTAATAGCAGCTCTAAGAGTGGCACCTTCAACCTGTTCATCATGCTTATCAACACTAAATATAACAATGTCTGTATACACACACTCAGTCTTGTTATGGGTCTGGGCCGCATTGTATCCACACACTCAGTCTTGTTATGAGGCTGGGTTCAATTGTATCCACACAATCAGTCTTATCATGGGTCTGGGTCCCATTGTATCCACACACTCAGTCATGTTATGGGTCTGGGTCCCATTGTATCCACACAATCAGTCTTGTTATGGGTCTGGGTCCATTGGTTCTTGTTCCTCATTTAATTTTCTTTGGAATGATAGACTTTCCTTGGTAAATGAAAGACCTCTTTTTCATCAAAAGGGAAAATGTCAGCCAAGGTAGGCTCTTTACAGGCCTGTGCTCTGTGACCACTGCTACAAATGAACTTGTTAAATTTGCAATAAGGGCTAAAAACCCTGGAAAGTCATTCCCCTGGACAATAGGTACAGGCAGTGTTCATACCACCCCCCAAAGTTAATGGATGACTGCCCCATTTACCTTCCATGACACCTGGGTGGTGGGTTAGTACTTGGTGTCTCCATGCACATGTCACCCCAGTGCGATAACCTCTCGAATAGTTACTGGGTATTATATCTGCCTGTATCAGTGTCTGCTGGCTACCAAAGTCAATCAAGCTTTGTACTTGATGTTTCACAGTTTCTGCCTACATGATGTACTACCACCCAGTTTGCTAAGACCAAATGACAGTGGTCATATTTCTTCCTTCTTTTTGTAGGGCATTTTCTGGCAGTGTGTCCCACCCCTTGATAGTTGTAGCAAATTAGTTCTGTAGGACTGCGCCATACTCCATTATTAGACTTAAAATCAAGGTTAAAAGGAAGACAAAAGTCTACAAGATGGGGTAGTCTTACCATTCCAGTGCCTCTGGAAGGTCCTTGCTGGCAGACATTAGACCAGACCATCTGGAAATCATCCACCAATACAATCACCTTCACCCCACTTCTAGACAATGTTCTCACACCCAGGCCTGTATCTCCATAGGTAACATGTTGACAAACTGCTCAACTGCCAGTATTTTCAACACCTTTTGGACAGTCTCCCCTCTGGTTGGATCTATTCTGCTAGCAAGATTTTTAGACATGTGTAGGTCTCTCAAGGTGTGCCTACTGGCAGGCATCACATGTTCCAGAATCACTGCCTATAAGCCTCTTCATTAATATTGTATCTTTGAATCTCCCTCTTCAGTAGATTGTAGTTCATGCATCTCCAGCTTCCGTGAAGCTGTAAGCCAACTGTGCTCGATCTGCGAGATATGGGGCTAATCTGATCACCCACAGATCTATGGCCTAGCTATAGACTTGAACCACCCTCTCGATGGTTAAGTATGCCTCAATGTCATCTCCGGCATCCAATTTAGTCACTTTAATGTCTTTGAGACTGGCAGTGTCAGATCCTCTTGACTTGACATTGCACCTTCCTTCTACAAGGTCCTGAGGGTATCAACCCACCATGCCTCATCTTTCTGTCTTTCTTATTCAGTTCCATGTGTGTAATTACCAGTTACCTCAGAAATTCTGAAAGGTCTTTAGGTGGTCCTTCTTCTATCTCTTCTCTGGTGTCATCCACTCCAGCAGTAGCCAGTACTGGCTCAGGCTTCAACTTTAGTGTCACCACAGACTCCAAACCAGGCAATAGTGCTGCACCCATCTTTTCTGCCATGGCCCTTGTCCATACTCTGACATCTGTAGAAGGTATCCTTCATCCTGCTTCAGTGCCTGTGCCATGCTGCATGTATCTTTTGGTATCACAACTGATACCTGCCAGTCAGTTCCCCCTTGACAGAACATGACTAGCAAATCCCAATTCTAACACCATATGTGGAGAGTGTGGTTGCAAAAGGATGCTCAGACACAGATTGTATAGTGAAGCACACCTCAGTTGGTTTCATTCCTCAGGATGGTCAGGATTATTCAGACTGTCAAACATATGAAGTTCCTAGTACTTTTGTGGAGTACTTCAAATGACAACTTTCCAAGGTTAATATATAATTAAATATGTCTGTCTTCTATTTTCAGACTTTTTTCACTCTTTTTCCTTTGGTAGCCATCAGCTGGAGTCCCATTGATTGACTTCCTCCCATTCCCACCTGGCTTGAGACCCTCCTATACTGTGCTGTACTGTACTGTTCCTCTGTCCCACCCACAACTCACCCACAGTTTGTCCCAAGTCATGGCCCCACAGGGTGGGGCTGCCTCCTGTTCCACAGCACTCCAGTACATTTAATCTAGCGACCTGGCAGGTGGAAGTGAAGGTCGGAGATGACACGGAAGCCAGGAGGCAGGATCTGGTGTTGGGCATGGTGACCGAGAAGACATCTCCCTTCCAGTCAAGGCAGTGTTTCCAGTTTTTTTGAGTTGCTCCCTGGAGGCACAGATGTGCAATGATGTCAGCATGGGATGGACACATGCCCACTCCCGACTCATGAATGTCTGCTTTCACTTTCACCTTGCTGTCGGTGAGGGCATATTGTACTTGTAACAAAAATCAATGCAATTTACAGGCCAGTTAGAAAGAGTTCGCTTAGACATTGGTGAGCCTAACAACCTTGGGGCAAAGGACACAAAATGGTGATCAGATTTTCTGAGATCTTTGGTACAGCCCATGTAGTATTAGAGAATCATATGCATGGCGAGGGCATGAAGAAGGGCTTTGCCTTGATTTGTGTACTCTGGGGAGTAGACCAGTAGGCTGATGTGCTGATTGAGGGTAAATTCAGGCACCACCTTGGAAGAAAATGTAGGATTAGTTCATAAAGACACCCTGTCCCTATGGAAAACTAAATAAGGCTCTTCACACATCAGAGCCTGAAGCTCGGAAGTCTTCTTAGCAGAATTAACTGCAACAAAAATAATGCTTTTCATGACAGAAAGCAAAGCTTGCAATCTGCGGCAGGTTCAAAAGGAGGCAGGGTGAGCTTTTCTAGCAAAATCAAAAGATCCTATGGGAGAATCAGGTCCTTAATGGAAGGCTTGAGGTGAAGCATGCCCCACAGGAAAGTACGGGGCAAGTCTAGCTGAGCTACACTTTGCCCTCCATAGGTGCATGGAAAGCAGAGATAGCAGAGAGGTGCACCTTGAGGGAGGAGTAGTGGAAGCCAGAGTCCAAGCAGATACTCCAAGATTGAATTTATGGGGCACAAGAAAGGGTTCAGACCACACACAGGAACCCAGAGTCAGAAACACTTCCATTTCATGACTTAGGTAGCTCTTGTGGAAGGTTTCTGAGCCATGACTAGGGCTTCTAGACCCTTGGGAGACCTCAAAATGGGAGGAAATTAAGTCCTTAGGAGCCAGGCATGCAGATGCAGGAACTTGAGATCCTGTGGTAAACTGCAGGTGAGTTGTGGGTTTGACAGAGGAAAGGGATTACAGGATGGGAGGGTCTCGGGCCAGGTGCGAGTAAACCAATGGGACTCCAACTGATGGTGACTGAAGGAAATAGAGTGAAAAAAGTAGACAATAATTGCATTCTCAGCACTGCAAGTCTTAAGACACAATCACCTGGTTAACTGACGTGGATCAAGTCATCTTCTACACTTTTTTTTTTGTGTGTTATTTCTTTTTGCATCTCCCGCCTGCACTGACCACTAACTCCTTTGGGCTGCCAAGGACTGACTGTCCGGGCAGCCCCACCGACCACATTGCAGCTTGCCTGGGGTAACCAAGCGTATCCCTATCATTGGGTGGGTCCCCTCCCTGCAGAGGGAATTAGCCTTCTGGCCTGCTTACCTTTGGCCTCAGTGTTGCTGGGATGGTGATCAAGGGTTCCAGCAGCAAGGGTGCAGACAGCCACCATCCAAGCAGCCAGTGCATCACTTTTTTCCCTTTTTCTCCACCCCCTTACACCATGTTCTCAGCCTATGGTGGAAGCCGACCTCGGGCAGGGTGTGCAGGAGGCAAGTCAAGGCCACACGTCTCTAAGCATGCACCTAATCCACCCAGAGGGACCTAGGCAGAGCCCACCCCACTGGCAAGGAAGTGTCTAATGGACATTTGTAATCCTCTGTCTGCCAGCCTCTACTCCTGGCACCCAGGCTCAGTGCATGAACCCGGGTCGTCAGCGTGCTGAGCGAACCCCTTTGCTCGGTACCATATAGCCAGCCTTTCTACACCCTTTTTAACAAAGCCCCCACAGGGCCACTGCCCACATCTCAGATCCCACATCCCACATCCCCAACTCTCTACATCAGTTCCACTACGTAGAACTCCCTAGCTGATAAAGATGATACTTTCGTGTCTAGACTTTGGCTGTTGTAAATTATACCTGTGTACCTGATATTTGTCCTTGTGATGTTTCTTTGCACTTACCAGATAGCTTATTTCAAACAACATGAAGTCTTACTATATTATGACATATGCAGTGAGTCCCAACCTTTGAACTGCTCCGGAGGTGAAAGAGTTAACATTCCATGCCAGGCATGGAACTTTGAGCTCGAGCTCAATTGAAAACTCTATCTGTTGTTCTTCAAACTCAAACTGTCAGATTCTTTACTCCACCTCACTGAACAGTCGCTCCGGAGATTTCTCCTTCTGCTTGGTTCATTTTGTCGGTTAAAGTATAAAGTTTTCAGTTTCTTAACCGAAATTAAACTGCAACCGGTCAGTTAAAGCTCTATCTGTGGTATTAAGTACTAGATAGGTTTTACATTTACTTTCTGTGTGGAACTTGTAAACGGTTTCACTGGTTCAGTTCGAACCAATGAAGTTATTTCTATTACATTACTAGCTTTTAGAAGTGCGGTTCCCGGTTCTTATCGGTTCTAAAAAAAATGGATTTCATTACAGTTTTTTCCACGACCCGTGACATGGTTGGGAACCAATAAGAGAGTCTTGCTTGGTGGATTGCCATAAACGGGCAAGTTTTTGGTTAGGCTGGCACTCTGTCCGAGAAGCCCAAAAGAAAAACCCGGCCCACTGGGTTTCAACACTGTTGTCTGTGGGGAAGCCTTTGCCAGGGCTGACCCCCACACCACATGTGTTTATTGTCTGGGGTTTGACCACCTCAATGCAGACTGCCAGATTTGTAAGAGTTTTCCTGCAGCTACCCTGGATAAAAGAGTTGGTAGGCTCAGGGAAAGGGAGGCCAAAAGTCCGCTGAACCGGATAACAGCCCGTTCAGTAGAAACCGAACCGAGGGAGTGCCCTCTGACCAGGCGACACCGGCAAAGGAGAGCCGACTCTGAGGGTCAGTTCCAGCAAAGAGAACTAGAAAATCAGCTGGTGTGGAGCCAAAACTTCCCTCTCCAACTGCTGAAGAAATAGCTAAAGCAATAAAAATTGTTCAGTCACTCTCCCCGGTTCCGACCGAACCGGCACCATCAGGTAAGCGTTTGGTTCGGTCAGTTCCACCGGTTCAAGAGTATGATTTAGAGGAATTTTATGAACTGGAGGAAAGGGAAGAGGAGTATCAGGAAAGTGAATGTGGTTTTGAAAGTCTGGATGTGCCCATTGAACTGGACATCTCTCCAGACAGACCTTCAGGAGTGTCTCCCCCTAGGCTTTCTGAGTCCCCTTTGGGAATAGAAAACAAATATTGTGCCCTGGATTTTCCAGAGTTCTGAGAACTATATTGTACTGTGCCTCCCCTGCTTTTGGCAGGGATAAGGTCAGCTAGTGAATAAACCTTACAGTCATGCCCAGCTTTAAAATGCACCCAGCACTTATTGCAGCAATGCTGGGGGTAAACAATCAAACTGCATGTTTGACTTGTGAGTAGCAGAACAGTTCTTGAGAACAGAACAAGAAGAAGTGTGTCCTGGTTTACTCCAGAGACTTTTATGAAGGAGAGGAAAGAAAAGAAATATCTTTGACATTTACCTATAATGTACCCTGCTTTTGGTAAAGATGAAGGAGGCAATGAGTGGTCATATGCCCGACCTGCCTGTTTTTGTGCCGAGCCAGCCCTTTTTTGCAGTAGTGATGATTAAGAACTGTTCCCTGGTTTTTCCAGAGTTCTCAGGAGAGATGGAAACAAAGCAGTAAAAAACTGTACCTGTGCCTGCCCTGCTTTTAGGCTTGATAAGGGGACAAAAACAAAAATACACCTGCTCTGTAGAAGTTGTCTTGTGTGCTGCCCTGCCCATCGGACCTGAGGGGACATTATAAATTAAGACGCATAGCCCTGCTGCCAGCTAAGAGTTAATGGCTGCAGCAGTGAACTAAGAGGAAGGGTTCTGTTCACAGCTGGCTCTGAAACTTAAGTGTGTGTCCTGCCTATGGCAGGGAACAGGGACAAGTTAAACACAATGCCCTGCTGCCAGCTTTCCTGCAGCAGTGAACTTTGGGGAAGTGTTATGTTCACAGCTCGGAAACTAAGTGTGTGGCCTGCCTGCAGAGATGTTGACATTTTTTTTGGGGGGGGGGGCTCGGGGATCACAGCAAATCCGCAGCTGCCATTTATCTTTTTTTAACAGAGAAAGTAGCCAGATTACAGTAACTTGATGTGTTAAATTTACAGTTTGATAGACTCTTGTTTTGCTAACTTCAAACTTTTTAACTGCAGTCCGGCATGGCTGGAGTTAAATTAGCAACTGCAGAAGGATGGCACCAAAAATATAACCCAGTCAAAAACTGGCTGCAGATTAGCAGTGAGGGAGACTGTGCAGTGCATGTTAGTTGGAAAGTGTACTGTGAGTACAGAGGTGAGCTACGTGGGTAGAGGAACTTCAGTGAGGCATTAATTGCAGGGATTACAGGCCCCCAGCTAAAAGTTGACACCATCTGGAAACATCTTCCGACACAGCAGCACAAGAAAGCTGTTAAAGGTTTCAAATTTGGAAGAACAAGGTCATCACTTGATATATATCACCATACAATAATTGGTAAGTTTCAAATGGGGGGGCAGTGTTAGGGATTTTGACCAAGACTTAAAACTTATTTATTTGCAGGGAGAGCTTTCAGTAATGCAGAGAAACATCACAGAATGATTCTAGGCAGGCTGATGGAGATCCTGTACATTATGACCAAAGAGGACATCCCTATTAAAAAAGTCTGAAGCGATAGCAGGACAAGAGAAGCACCGTGGAATTCATTTGGACAATAAATACATTAACGCTGTTAGTGGGAAATAACTCACAATGTGTATTGGCAAGCACCTAGAAGAAGACCTACTGGCAACTGCCAAAAATGCAAATTATTTTACAGTGCTTATGGGCAGCAGTATTGACAGTGCTGTAATTGAAAAGGAACTGGTTTACATAATTTATGTAAATCCCATCAATGGTTAAGTGGACACTAAGGCCGGGATATTCCAAGGGGTTGTGCCATGCGCAACCCCGCAATGCGCCCCAGCACGATATTCAAAGGGGTATGTTGCACGGTGCAACCCCCCGATTGCGGGCGCATTGGTAATGTATGTGGTGCAGATGCAGGGGGGCATGCCCATACATATGCAGCACATCCCAATATTCAGCCCAGGATAAGTGGCGCATATGCTGGCGCAACCCCTACATGCGGCACACACTGTTGCTCAAAGCTGAGCCCAAAAGGACAGGCTCAAATGCTGGCCACCTACAGGCAGGCAGCTGTAATGCAAGGTGCAACAACCGCCCAGCATGACCACCGTCCACAAGCACCCAGTCCTCCCTGGTAGTCCAGTGCTCCCCACCCCCGCATGCCCAATCGCGGGCAGTAGTGTAAATAAACATAATCCAATGCCCGATCGTGGGTGGTAGTAATAATGAACACAGTCCTGGTGGTCTAGTGGATCCTCCTCCCTCCCCATATGCCCAATTGTGGGCAGTAGTGAGGGGAAACGGAATTCTATGCCTGATCGTGGGCAGTAGTGGACATATATATACTCCTATGCCTGTACACAGGTTGTAGCTATATGGGAAATCATAGGAACGTTCATTCACATATCCGGTCCTATGTAGTACAGGATGGTCTGCAAGCCCATTGGTCCACACTGTGGTCCAAAAGGCATACAGATCATACTGTATGCTGTCATTTGGCAGGTGGTTCGTGGGCAGGGTGCTGCCGCCTGCTGATGACGGGGGGGAGCTGGGTGGCTAGGGGCCTCTGTGGGTGGACGGGAAGGGGGGGTACCACTGGACCACCAGGTTGATTTCTCATATTGGGTATACAGGGAGGGAGGGAGGGGTCCACTAGGTCACCAGGACTATGCTCATTATTACTACCACCCATGGTCAGGCATTGGATTACGTTTCTTCTCACTACTGCCCGCAATCAGGCATATGATTACATCACATTGTATTCCCCCCAGGATCGGGCATATGGGAGGGGGGGCTGCAATAGCCCACCAGGGAGCCATCCCCCATCAGCTGCTTGGCAGGGTGACAGACGCAATTTGCTGGGACGCCCAGTGCATCACATGCAAATGGGGCCATAATGACATGAAAATGGCCCTATTTGCACCTTGCATAGATTATGACCTCATCTGCATGCTCCCAGCCGAATATCGTGGGTGATGAGCCTAGCACAACTGCACTTGTGCTGGCGCATCCCTGTGCTCCCTCTCTGCGGCTTGCGCTGGCATAGTGCCACTGCATCATGTGCAGTTTGTGCGCCGACCATGCCATATTCAATGGTGCTGAGCCATGTCGCATAGCCATTGAATATCGCCTGGTTCTGGCCCTGGCGTAGTCCAGTTGTGCTGTGCCCAGGCTCGTGCCACTGCCAGGCACAGTCTGAATATTCGTCCCTAAGTTTTTACTAATGAAAGCTGTATCTCTTTTTACACATTTTTACAGACTGTGGCCTTAATATAAAAAACATGGCTGGGTTTGGGGTTGATGGGGCGTCTGTCAACATGGGTGTAAGACGGGGGCTTGCTGCTCTATTAAGGGAAGACATACAGTGGTTAGTTGGTGTTCACTGTTTCTCACACAGATGAGAACTGGCCATAAAAGACACTTTGGATAACATCTATTTCAATGATGTTTCAAACTTTCTGACCCAACTGTTTTATCTCTATTAGAAAAGTCCTAAGAGAGTTATGGTCCTTTGCCCAGGCCACGGAGATGTCAGTTGAAAAGCCTAAGAAGGCCCATGGCACACGTTGGGTGCAATATAAACTTCCTGCCACCCATGCTGTTACCAAATCATTCCCCGTAATTTGTGCCCATTTAGAATCTATGGCTGGAGACCCAAGTCATCACCAGGCTAAAGCCAAGGGAGTGTTGCAAATTATGACTAAATTCCAAATCGTGGCACACCTTTTGTATTTTGAACAGCTGCTTCAGCCACTTGCCAAGTTCTCACTAGCACTTCAAAAAGTGGTAGTTGAAATGTAAAACTACTTAGCTCTGCTGAACGCTTGAAAAACACTCATGACCATGTTAAACAGGTGTTCCCCATAGGTGGCAGTGAACTTGACATTCTCTTAAAAAATGGGTCTGATGTTCTTTTAGCAGCATGTGCTTAAGTCACATACAAGGGTGTGAAATTAACACATTTTAGTGACCAAGTTGTTAAAACTTTTATACAAACAACATTACAAACACTGAGAACTGTTGTGAACAAAGGTTAGGTTTGATTTAATGAAAAGAATACCTATAGCCATGCAAAAGTGTTGGATACCAGGCTTTGGCCAGCAGTTGCAGACAGAAAGGAACTGGTGCTGTATGGTATGGTAATGGTGACATTACTACATTAGCTGACCACTTTTCTGCACTTTTGCAGTCCGAGGATGACCGCGCTTTGCTACTTGCAGAATGGCAAGAGTTTTAAGATTTTTGCTCAAACCAATTTCATCAATCTTTCTGCCTCTGTTATCTGATCGAAGCTGGCATGTGATTTCCAAAATTCTTATCCAAATCTGTTGAAGCTTGTCAATGTATCGAGAGTATGTCCTGTGTCTATGCAACTGTAGAAAGGTGTTTTTCAACTATAAACAAGGAAAAAACTGACTGGAGAGCAAGTCTGGCAGAGGATACTGCAGAAACATATTTTTTAGTGCTAAACCAAGATGTCCTGGTGATTTGGCAGCTGAGGATGATGGACCACTCCCAGGTCCCTCCCCACAAAACCGGCAAGAATTACCGGCTACATGCCTGGTGGAGAACAGTAGTAAAACAGACTGCACCCAGTCCCTGTTGGTAACTGTGTGGTTGATCACAGTCCCAGGTGATTAACTGTGTGGTCAATCACAGTCCCAGTTATGCTGGGGCAGGGGTTTAAGTTTAATTTGTTATGACTGATGATCATGGTCACAAATACACAGTCTACTTTGGCAGACATCTTATCTCGGCTCTTACAGTGTTATGTACTGCTGCACATTTTGCTGTATTTCTCTGGAAATGGCTAAATAAAACAGTATCAGTCTCAGAAACTTGTGTAAATGTGTATTATCTATACAGAGCAAAATAAGTATATTTTTATGGTGTTTTGAGCAAAAATATCACTCTTTGGTAATTGCTAATTAACCCATTGACAGCTAAACATTTTTACTTTGATTAGCAAAGTACTAATCAAGTCTTCAACATAATTTATACCTGAATTATACTATCTTACTTGAGCTGGAGTTCTTGCAACAGGTTACACAATAAGGACTGAGAGCCAAGCAGTACCAGAGAGAACCTGGCTGAAAGGGAGGAGGTGGCAAATGTAAGAAGGAAGTTTAAGACAGAAGTCCCTGAAAGACTGCAAGGCCAAAGCCTACCCTTCTATGAGAGGCAATGAACAGACTGTAGTGCTTGATAAAAGTAGGCACTGCGCTACAGGTAGCCACAGCAGAAATCTCAGCTGCTGACATGTTATGTAGGCTGTAAAGATGCAGAGATTCCCCTTGTGGAATGACCCTTTACTTCTCCCGGTAAGGGCTTATTGTACTTGTAACAAAAATAAATGTAATTCACTAGCTACATAGAAAAAAATTTGCTTAGCAACTGGTAAGCCTAACAGGTGAAGCATGGCCCACAGAAAATTGCGGGGCAAGTCCAGCTGAACAACATTCTTGCCCTCCACAGGTGCGTGGTAAGCAGAGATTGCGAGAGGGGCACCTTGTGGGAAAGAGTGTAAGACTGAAGTCTGAGAGGAAAGGAGGTACTCAAGATCAAATTTATGGGGCAGGAGAGGGTCCAGACCATGCGTGGAAGCCCAGAGGCAGAAATGCTTCCATTTCAAGGCACAGGTAGCTCTAGTGGAAGGTTTCTGAGCAATCAGGACATTTCTACAACCCTTGGGGAAAACCCAAAACAGGAGGAAATGAAATCCTTATGAGCCAGGCATGCAGATGCAAGTACTTGAGGTCTTGATGGACCAAGAGAACCCTGATCCTGGGAGAGCAAGTGGAAGGAGAGGGGTAGGGAAACTGGAGGTTCCTCTGCCAGTTGCTGCAGCAGAAGGAACCATATCTGACATGGCCATGGAGGAATGATCAAGATTATGTCCACACTCCCCACTTGGAGCTTGAGGAGGACCCTCAGAAGAATTGGGAAGGGAGGGAAGGTGTATAGAAACCTCCCTGTCCAATAAAGGGACAACACATCTCACCAAAAATTCCAGGCCCTGCACTACTGAGCAAAACTTGGGCAGTCTGTCATTGTATGGAGGATGCAAAAAGGTCCAGTTTTGGATGGCCCTACCTGTCCAACAGGTCATTCACTATGAACTGAAGAAGCTCCTACTTGTGTACCCAGGACCAAGAGTGGTTTAGACCATCATCCAAGGTGTTTTGGACTCCTGGGACATGTACCACTGTGAGGGAGATGCCATGCTCTTTGGCAGAAAAACCACACTCATATCACCTCTTGGCACAGAAAATGCGAGTGTGTTCCCCCTGCTCATTGATATAAAATATAACAGGCAGATATAAAAGACAACAGGCATGTTGTCTGTCCGAATCAACAAGAGTCCTGGAGAAAGATCTGTTTGAAAGGCTTGAAGAGTGTGAAGAACAGTTTTCATCTCCAGGATGTTGATATGCATGCCTTGTTCCAGTGGTGACCAGCAGCCCTGTGTCTGATGGTGCTGCAGGTGAGCACCCTATCCTAGATTTGATGCATCCATCATTAAAATCTTTAGGGGGAATCCATCTGGAAGAGGACCCCGTCTCCAAACAGGAGAGGGTTTGGCTCATTTTCCAGGACATTTGAATGAACTGATTGAGGTCAACCAACCTTTGGTCCCACTGGACTTTGAGAGTCCACTGTGGGACTCTCATGTACAGATTAGCCATTGGTACTGTCACTGTGGCAGTTGCATATGCCCCAGAAGCTGCATCATCATCTCTGCAGGAACCTGGTGTGAGGAAGAGATCCTCTGGGCCAGAGTTCATAGATGGGTTGTCTTGTCTGGGGGGGGAGAAATGATCTACCCAGAGAGGTGTCCAGAATGGCCCTTATGTATTGAAGCCATTGGTATGGCCAGCTGAATGATTTGGCCATGTTCAGGGTAATCCCTGGAGTCCCAAAGAGGTGAAATATGTTCGACAGGGAGGGCAGATACTGTTCCCTGGAGGGGAGGAGAGGAGCTAATCATCTAGGTATGGATAGATGTAATGACCCAGTGCCTGAGAGCTGCTGCAACCATCCTGAGGCATTTTGTAAATACCCACAGTGCTGAGGACGGGCCAACGGGAATGCTTGGAACTGGTAATATTCACCATGAAAAGTGAACCACAGGAACCTCCTGTGTGCTGGGAGCACCCTGATATGGAGGTAGGCATCCTGCTTGTCCAGAGAACTAAGCCAGTGCTCTGGATGGAGCATGGTGAGAAGGCTTTGCAGGGTTACCATCCTAAATCTTCTCAATCCTAGGAAACTTAGACCTAGGATTGGACAGAGATCCCTCATCTTCTTGGGAGCAAGTGGGAATAAAAGCCTTTCTCATGCTGAGATGGGAGAACAAGTTTTATGGCCTGTTTGCTCAGGAGAGACTGAATTTCCTCCCCAATGAGGATAGCATGAGAAGAGGAGTAGGTGGAATGAATGGGAAGAGTTGTCTGAGGGGACTTGCCTGAATTCCGGTGCATTACCCCATTCAATCAATTGGAGTACCCACACATCAGAAGTGATTTTGAACCATACCTCTTGGTAGAGGGAGAACTGACCCCCTACCACTACCCCAAGGACTTTGCTGGGGGAAGGGGGTTCTGGTAGGTAGTCAAACCATGCTTCCATGGTAGACAGGGAGACCTGGGAGGGCTTGGTGTTCCGAGGCGCTTGCAGGCAGGGAGCCTTGCGCTTGAAGGCCATGCTAGATTGTTGCCCTCTGGGCTTCTGACCTGTAGAGCAATGGAAATGCTTCCTTCAAGCCGGAAGGGGGGGGTCAGACCTCCACATTTGGTACACATATTGGATGACTTTTCTCAAATGCTAGAGGCCTCATTGAACAGAATGGACCCACTGCAGGGGGCATCCATAATGGCATCCCAGAGATGCTGCCTAAACCTGGAAACTCTGAGCCAAGAAAGCTTTCTAAGACAGACACCGGTAGCCGCTGCCCTAGCTGTCATCTGCTGAATCATATGCAGGATCTTAAAACATGTTGTCCCACATCAAGATCAGACTGCAAAATGTACAGGAGCTCGGTTTTGTGAGGCGAGTCTGGTTGTTTCAGGACCAATTAAATTACCTTTTGCCAAAGCAATTTTTGATACACCACGTGTGCCAAAAAATTTAGCAGCACATGGTACAAGTGGCTGACGAATACACCTTCTAACCAAGGTGGCCCAGCACTCATATGTCATGGCTGCTTGGTTCTGTCATGGGTGGCCATGAGGACCACGGAATTGGTCTTGGGGATTTCACAGAAACATGGAAATTGATGGTAGATAAGGACTGCTTGGCCCACCTAGTCTGCCTATTTCCCTGCTTAATGGATAAGCTGCAAATCCTAATTAACCAACAGCCTTCTTCCTCCTACTTCTCAATAGCATTGCCTTATGTCTGTCCCATGCATTTTTGAATTCCCCAGTTTTTGACTTCACAACCTCTTCAGGAAGGCTATTCCATACATCTACAACCCTCTCTGTAAAAAAAAAATACTTCCTCACATTACCTTCGAGCTGTCCCCCCTCTATCTTCAAATTGTTCCCCCTTGTTCTTGCACATCTATTTTCCTGAAAGATGCTACCCTCTTGGACTTTGTCAAGTCCCTTTTTTTCCACTCAGAAAGGGCTCATTCTTGGCAGTCTGGTACAGTCTGTCCACTTTTTTGGGGATAGCTGAAGTGGATTCTAGGTGCTTTCAAGCCAGTCTGGTGACATCTTGAAATGGAGCCACCAAGGGAGGCACCAATAGTGGCTTTGGGTCATTCATGCCCAGAAAGTGGGCCAGGCACTGCCTCTCCAGGCCTAGATCTTCTGTGTCCTATTGGTTTAAGAACTGGATGTGACACATCACATCCATAAAAGTTGGGTCATCCGGAGGTGACCTGGTAAGTCACCTTGGGTGTCTGGTCTTAGAGGGGAAGCAAATCCCGTCAAAGAAGCTGAAGATGAGGAAGAACTCCTGCCAGATGAATCAGAAGAGGAAGATCTGGAAAAAGACCCATGGGATCGATGGCTACAGGAGCGGAGATGGTGCCTGGAGGCAGATCTGGCTGATGAATGGCACCATCTTCTGTGGCACTGCAAGGAGCCGTCGTCAGAGAGTTCCAAAGGAGGCATCGTTTAAGGAAGGGACAGTGACCTTCTGGGTGGTGGAGTTGGTGATCTCCTTGGTGGAGGAGTAAAGGACCTTAAGGGTCTCATTGGGACATGCAAGGGAGCCAGATCTGGTGACAGGGTCAGACAATACTTAGGCAGGAGATTGCCCTATGGTGTTCCACCATGTGGAGAAAAGCATCCTGCCAATGAAACTAGGGAGGCACTGGTACATCTGGTTTTGGTAGAGGGATGTCAGATTTATCCAGTGCTGGACGGGGATGCCGGGGTAACCCAGCATCAGTTCCAAAGGCCCTGAGGGTCTGGTTGCAAGGTCCAGGGATGCTGGCATGAGAGCCAGAGATCCCACTAGTGGCAAGGAGGGGTATGCCTGGTCATCCTGCAGGTCGGAATTATCTGATGACACATATTCTAGCATTGGTGGTGGGGGCACTAGCTTGGTAGGTGGCAAAACCCCAGACAGCAGCTTAGGTGAAGCCGGAAGAGGCAGTGTTGCTTGATCTCAACCCCAGGGAGGTGGAAGATGAGGACATGGGGGGTCTGATGATAGAAGTCCATCATCTGTAGTTTTGGGGAGTGGACTGCAGCCTAAAGATCCTGCTCCTTGCATCTTATCTGGTTGACAGGTGCAGAGAGATGGACTGAGAAGTAGGATGTTGGGTAGCTCGAAACTGCAACTTATCAGATAGGTAGGAAATGAACAGACTAGGTGGGCCAAGCGGTCCTTATCTGCTGTCAAAGTCTACATTTCAATGAGAAGGAGAATGCTGCAGCCAGGCGGGCATCAAGTTTCCGCCCGACACCCAATGGAGAACCAGCTGACACTCCAGACTTATGATCAGGTGAGTGGAAAGGCCTAAGAGTATGGGGTGGGGCCAAAGGTCCTTGCCCAAAAGCCCCTCTGACTGACATCTGGTTAAAGGTGAGGGCCTTCATCGATGGAAGCCCAAAAGCAAGGAGGGCTGCCAGAGGGGATGTCTGCCCTCCCGCTGGAGTGCAGACTGGATGAGAAGGCCACCTTGTGATGTTGGGATCTGGAATGGGAATCTGGAGGGTGTGTCTTTCTTTTACTCTGCGGTGATTCTTCCCACTAGACATCCTGTGGGAAGTGATCAAAGTCCTGGGGATCAAGGAAGAAGAATAACTGGTGGAAGTTTGTTGCATGGCAGCCAGCTGCTGTTCAAGGAGAAGAGTCTTCAGTGCTTTCAGGTGGTGAATCTGGGTGCGCTGGTTGAAACTTTGGCAGTGTGGGCAGACCTCAGAGTCATGTAACAGCTAAGACAAATTAGGCAGGCTGTATAGGCCGTCTTCCACCGCAATTTGTTTTCCACAAGCACACTTTGATTTACACTGTTCTGAAGTGGATGGAGAAGACATACATCAAGCAGGAAATCTGAAGATATAGCAGAAAAATGCACGTGGTGGTAGACGAGTAGCAGGAGCTGTCCAAGGAGCTGAAGCATATGGACTGACAATGGAAAAATAACTGAGGTGGGGCTGGGAACTGCCCCCTTTATACCATTAGCCAACGTTGGAGGTGGTCCAACGTTGGGGCGGTCCCCGCTGTATACTGCTAGCTAGAAGTGTTCCTTGAGGTCCTAGTGACATAGTCCTTATTGTGTAGCCTGCTGGAAAAGGTCCCGTTTTCCCTTTGTAATACAGACCATTTATTTTTAACGGAAAGGTATTCTGACAGTCTGCCAGTCTGAAACCATAACCCTAAAATGCTCCACAAATGAATGTTCCAGTTTTCAAAGTTTACAGTGCTTAGCTGGTAGCAGTGCCAAAATAGGAACGAGAGTTTTAAAGGACACGAAAAGATGTCTTAGTAATTTACAGGCAGTTACATACATGTAAAGCACAAATTCCCATACAGGTAGCAAACTAAGTCCTGTAACTTACAGGCTGGCTATATTTAACTAATTTTAACACATCCTGCACTACAGGGCAATAGCAGCCTAGTACTATAGTATGCTGTAATTGGGGATGTAAGGGTGGGGGCACTATGACTAGCACCAGAATATAAAAGGATGTAAGAAAGGAAAGCAGGCAAGACAAAAAAAATGTAAAGGCTTTGCAACTCTGGGTGGCCATCCCACAGTTAGAAGGAAGAAAAAAAAGAAGAAAGGCCAAGCAGAGATGTTGCAACAGACTTAAAAAGGCTGGCATTTCTTAGCTTTGTATTTCTTTGTTCAATATAAATTTTCTTTATTTTTGTTTATTTCTCTGGACCATGCCTTGTTATACTGTACCTAAGAAAAGGGCCTTGCTGTAGCAGTACAGCTATCACTAACACCCTATTTTAGAGTTAGACAGGGCCTCACCCTGTCACAGTTATGTCTTTCAGTGTATAGACCTGCCATGAGTACTTTAGATCCACCCACAAGATGTGCAACTCTTTCTAATTCTGTATTACAGAATCTGCACCTGTCTGTTTGTATTATGGATTTCGTGAATCATCTTGTGTGTAAATCCAATATTCGGGGCTGCCATTATCAACCTCTCATCTCGTGGCTTAAATGTGCCCTTTTTCAACGATGTGTGGGTCAGTTTTTATTTGAATTGTGATTGTGCAGCTCCCTGTATTTTCCACATGTATTTACAGTCTCTCCAGTTGTCCTTTCTTCTCTGCTGACCTCATTCCTTATATGCTTTTTCCTGGTTTTTTCTTTTTGCACTTTCTGTAGCTGGTTGTTCCTTAACTACTGGTGGCTTAACACCAACCCCTTTTACCCTCCTGAAGGTTTCCACTAACTTGATAACTACTCACCAGAGTGAATCTGTTGATGTATTATTAGGTGACTCTTCCAGCCAAAACTCTTGTCACATTCAGCACATTGATATGGTGTCTTTCTCTCACACAAAGTGGTCCGGATATTCAGACTGCACCAGGCAGTGGTGAAAAGCCTGGGTGCAGTGGAACTGGGCTGCGCCGGGCCCAGGCGATATTCAACAGTGATGCGCCATGGCCCATCACCATTGAATATGGCACAGAGGGCACACATACTGTGCCAGCGCAAGACTCAGCGAGGGAGCACAGGGATGCGCCAGCACAAGTGCAGTTGTGCAAGGCGCATCACCAATGATATTCAGCTGGCAGCATGCAAATGGGGTCATAATATATGCAAGGTGCAAATGGGGCCATCTGCATGTCATTATGGCCCCATTTGCATATGATGCACTGGATCTCGGTGAATTGCACCTGGCACCCTGCCAAGCTGCTACCGTCGATGGTCGGAACCATGGTGGGCTACTACAGCCCCCTCACTCCCATATGCTTGAGTGCAGGCATCTGATTAAATAAACATAACCCTAGTGGTCTAGCGGTCTTCCCACAGCCCAACTGCGGGCAACTGAATACATAAAAGTAACCCTGGTGGTCTAGCGATCCCCCTATGCCCGATTGCGGGCATCTGAATAAATAAAAGTAACTCTGGTGGTCTAGCGGCACCCTGCAGCCTGATCATGGGCAGTTGCCACTTACATAGACGTGGTCCAGTGGTACCACCCATGGCTGGTGGCTGCTTTGTTGTGCTTTGCAAGACAGCAGCATGCCTGTGGGTGGCCAGGACTTGCTCCTGCTTTTCCGGGGCTCAACTTTGAGCCCCCCCCATGAGGTGCAATGAAGGGTTGCACCGGCATATGAGCTGCACATCTCGGGCTGAATATTGGGATGTGCCGCATATGCATGGGCACGCCACCTGCATCTGCGCCGCATAGGAATACATTGTGCCCTGGCACATCGGGACTTACGCTGCACCTGGCAGCCTTCTGAATATCCAACCGGGGCACAATGCAGGGTTGTGCCTGGTGCAACTCAGTTGCACCAGGTGCAACCCCTTTGAAAATTGTGGCCAGTGTCTCCAAATGTTTAGGGATTTCTAATACCGTGGCAAGAATGGACCCCATTCTTTAGCCAGGGCATATTCAAAACTCAAGAAATTAGTACTGTATTAATCTTTGATGTTTGCCAAGTGCGCTCTTCTCAGCCCATGCAACATCCACAGGATGGCTTCCTTTTGAAGTTCATAAGGTGTCACAAGTATTGGTAGCATATTTAAATGTGCCTGAAAGTTCTTTTTGATTAGTCCCATTGCTCCAAGCACTTCTGGAACAATCTGTGTGTCCTTATTCCACATCAGTTGGGTTCCTGACTGTAGATCTTGGTATTTCATGATTTAGTGTCTCTCTGTACCCAGGACACTGTAGTCACTAGGGGTGGCCATTTCAATTAGCAATGCTACCTTTGTTCTTTTTTCTTGTACTACAATATCTGGTTTTCTTGCTTCTGCTTTCTTGGCTGTTGGTATCGGGTGATCCCATGTGATCATTACTTCTTCATTCTCTGTGATTCTTTGTGGTTCATGTTTCCAGTGTTTCTCTACTACCTGTATGCAATAGTGTATGCACAGTTTCCAGTGGCTCAATCTTGCTATGTTGTTGTGTCCTTCAGTATACAGACCTTCTGCCATGAGTACTTTGCATCCAGCCACTATATGCAACTGCTTCTAATTCTGCACCACAGAACCTGCACTAGTCTGTTTCTCCTGTTTTTTCTATGGATTTTCTGAACCATCTTGTGCATAGACACTATCACTATCTCTATTGGGGTTAGTGTATTTTACTTATTTGTTTATTTGTACAAATCAGAATTACAATCCTGTGAGTCAAGAACTTGTTTCCAAAGGCTACTCATCAGACAAAGTACAGGCTACATACAAACAGGACACCATACAGTTGAAGAGGAATACAATACCATAGCTTCATACAGTTATTTATTTATTAGATAAGACGGATTTACAACCTTTGAGTCATGGACTCATTTATAAAGGCACCTCATCGCAGGGGGGCAGACAGAGTTACACAGTGTGGCTACAACAGTCATAACAGTACAGGTGCAGAACATTAAACAGAGTACACATAGGTTACATAATAATGTTGCTTATAATAGGTTAGTCATATACAAGGTTATGCAGGTACACGAGTAGGCAATTACAGAGAAATACAATAGCACAGCTTCATACGGTTACATAAGTACACGAGCAGGCAATGCGTAGAAAGGGTATGACAGATCGCCATATAGAGTGACTGAGGTACAGTCAAGAGGGGAAGCAATAGAGGGGCGGACAGATAGGGTACTTCGTAAAATAGTGGGATTTTTGCTGAGGGATACAGAGTGGAAATGCTGAAACAGACGCTCTGCAGGGGGTGATGGTTAGCTGTCCAAGGGACATTGTCAGGGGGGCTGTGGATGGATGAAGAAAGAGGAGGGGCCTTGGTTTATCAACAGTTGCAGCAGTGCAAGGCAAAGAGATGGTTTCTGAGTGGAATTCTGAAAGGACTTATTCTAGCGAGGCTGGTAACAGTAGCTGGGAGGGAGCTGTATCATAGTTGGGTCCTATAGTGGAAGGGCCGCTGTGTGAGCGAAGTCATGACTCTGGGTACCATGAGAGTGGGTTTTCAGGTGCTGTAGGTAAATACTATGGGGCAGGTGGCACTGATAAAGGAGGCCACCTCTGGGAGGAAGAGACCCAGGATGATTGTCTTCACCAGCAGGCAGGATTGGTAGAGGAGCCTCTCTTCGAAGTTGAGGATGTTGGCAAGTGAGTAGAGACAGCAGGTGTGGGTGTGCCTATCTGCACCTAACAGGAGCCTGCAGGCCTTATTAATGGACAGTTGCACTTTGTTGAGGGCAGTTTTGTCAGCAGCAGCATAAATTGGGAGGCCATAGTCTACCAGTGACAGAACTGATGAGGTGACTGCAATACAAAGCACATCGGGGAAGGTAGTCCCTGTGGCAGTATAGGAGGACAATCCGTATGTTTGTGGTGGACAAGAGGTCAGCGATATGGTGGTGAAAGGTGAGGGCAGGGTCAAAGGTGATGCCCAGGTATTTCTACATAATCACTTGTCTGAGGGGGACCCGGGTGCTCGGGAGGATCTGGAGGGGGGTATCTCTGGTCTTATTCTGATGGTGGGCAAAAAGCATAAAAGTTATTTTTTTTCAGGTTGATGACCAATTTGTGGTCAGTGAACCATTGCTCAGCCTTAGTGAAGAAGTGCTGGAGGATGTTCTGTAGGGCAGTGGGGGTGCAAGGTGAGGAGGACAGCATTGTTCACACAGAGAAGGATTTTTTCTTCGCAGACATTGCAGAGCGTGTTTAAGTAGAAGCTAATGATAAGTGGGCCTAACATGGAGCCTTGGGGGACTCAGGAGTGGACAGGCTGGGTGTCTGATAGGGTGCCATTGATTTTTATGTGCTGGGACCTGGAGGACAGATAGCTATCAAACCAGGAGAGTCTGATATTTCGCAGGGAGTTGAGCAGGAGGGGGTGGCAGAAAGTATCAAAGGCTTGGAGAGGTCAATAAAGACAGTTCTGGCCAGCTGCCCAGTGTCTATGGCTATGTGCAGGAAGTTGGAGAACTCTAGCAGGGCTATGGTGGTGCTGTGTCCTGCATGGAAGCCATATTGCTCCCTGCACATGATGTTGTGCTTGGTAAGATAGTCAGATAGCTGGTCAGCCACAGTTTTTTTTTAGCGCCTTGAAAGGGGGGGATGGAAATTGATCTATAATTACATTGTGCGGTGCGGTCCTCACCTTTGTGAATGGGGTGATGATCGTCACTTTCCAGGCAAGAGGGAATTGACCTAGGCAGAGGCAGTGATTAAGCAAGTGATTAAGCTCCAGGAAGATATAAAATCTGTCTGGTAGATATTTGTTGGAAGTCAGAAGGATCAACACATTTATTTAGTGTGATCTTTCTACTCTGATGTGGTTAATTTTAATACTATAGTTTAAACCCTTTCTGTATGTGCCTTTGGTGGTGTCTGATATTGAGAACCTAAGTGTCAATTGTGGGTATCTTGTCTGTTTTGGCAGGTACTTCATTTTCTTTGTTAAACAGCCGAGTATACCTATTGCCTAATACTTTATAGTACATTGTATCTTTTTGCTCAGTCTCTGATTTTTCTCTTCTTTCTCCAATGTTTTAGAACTGTTTAGTTATTGTGGCAGAGGTGTGGTACTGTGTTCTTTCTTGTAGTTCAAGGTGCTTTTGGAACTGCTGATTTCTGTTGGTTTAAACGACTACATTTTTTTTCTATTTAAAAAAAAGCTTCATCAACTTGGTTTATTGTCACCTGTTTGTTGTTGCTAAGTAGCAGATGTTTTGCATTGTGCTCTGATTCTGTGATAGAATCTGTATTAGTAGAAGGTAGATTATTGTGATTGTAGTTACCTTTTGATGGTAAGGATAAAGAGGTGAGATAGAAGTGTATGTATTTTCAAATATTATAGAGGAACAGTGGCAGGATTTTTAGGACAGTAAATTAATAAAAATGGAACTAGGAGACCTTCAGTAGCAGACAAGTAGTGGAATAGCAGTATAATTGCAGTATAATGTGGGGAGTGGTGCAATGCAGCGGCAGTGGGGCAGCCATATTCAGGCAGATCTTCTGGACACTGAGGTGCTGCCCTATCTGCATGCATCTTTCTGGACTGTGGGATGAGGTAGCCAGACTCAGAGCGGAGTAAACTGGGTCAGGAGTACCATCACCCTATTCAGAGACCACTCAGTCCAATGCAGCTGCCTCAAAGGATGCAGAGAGAGGAGTACTTGGATGACAGTGGGCTCAGGGAGGGTTAGACCAGTCAGGCAGAGGCACATCCCAGAACCTATTCCACTCAAGAACTCATATGCCACACTGCCAAACAGGGACAACCAAATAGAGGTACCCAGAGAAATGGAAGAAAAGGATGTGGAGGTTAGCCAAGTGCAAAAGATGGAGATTAGCGCCCAGGAGGTGGACAGGCAGAATAGGGGCAAAATTCAGCAGAAAGATAGACAGCAAGGTGAACCAGGGATAAAGGACAACCAAGGAAGGGGCTGGAGTAGAACAGCGAAACAGTCTAGGGAGGTCAAATCATGGAAAGTCATGTGTGCAAATGCCAGGAGCCTTAGCAACAAGACGGAAGATCTGGAGGCTGTAATGGTGCAGTCAGACCTGGACACTGTGGCCATCACTGAAACCTGGTGTAATGATAACCACAACTGGGAGTTGGCCATACGTGGCTACAACATATTCAGAAGAGACAGGGCAGCCAGAAAGGGAGGAGGAGTGGCACTGTATGTGAAAAATGATATAAGAGCCACAGAGATCCAGGAGGAACAAAATGGAGGAGAGATACCGTGGGTTAAGCTGGAAAGGAAAATGGGGCCAGCCATCCACACAGGTGTGGTCTATAGACCACCAGCCCAGGAGGAAGAAACAGATAGGGAGCTGATGTTAGCCATCCAGAGGATGGCAGACACGGGTGAGGTAGTACTGGTTGGAGAATTCAATATTCCAGATGTGGACTGGAGCATCCCAGCAGCAGCATCAACTAGGAGCAGATTTATCCTGGACTCCCTTCAGGGTGCCTTCCTCAAGCAACTGGTCATGGAACCAACTCAGCAAAAGGCAATATTGGACCTTGTGCTCACAAACAGGGACAGTGTGATGGGAGTAAGAGTGGGGGAGCACCTGGGGAACAGTGACCACCAGTCACTGTGGTTTAAAATCACAGAAAGAGCAGAACCAAACCACACAAAAACACATATCTTGGATTTTAGGGGGCAAACTTTGAGAAAATGGGGATACCTGAAAGAGGCATTAAGGGGAAAGGGGCAGGAATCAGGGGTTGAGGAACAGTGGGAAGTATTTAAAATGGGGATTACAAGAGCAACAGAATTATGTATAAAGCAGGTTAGCAAGAGGAAAAGGAACAGGAGACCAGTATGGTTTTCCAAAGAGGTAGCAAAGAAAGTGAAAGCCAAAAAGACTGCATTCAGGCAATACAAAAGACACAGGCAGAAGGGATAGAGAGAAGTATCAGGAGAAGCAAAGGGAGGCAGGAGGTCAGTAAGGGAAGCCAAAACTCAGACAGAAGAACACATTGCAAAATCAGTGGGTAGAGGGGAAAAAACCTTTTACAGGTACATAGTAAAAAGAAAGGCAAAGGGGCATAGTGAGACTGAAGGGGAGGATGGGGGCTGTGTGGAGGATGACAACAGTAAAGCTGACATATTGAACAGGTATTTCTGCTCAGTCTTTACTGAGGAAGGGGAGGTAATGGGTCTGAATGGAATACAAGGGTGAGAATGGTGCAGAAATGGACACAAGTCCTTTACGAGAAAGGGTCCTGAAGGAACTGGAAGTAAGAGTTGATAAAGCAATGGGGCCAGATGGGTGCACCCAGGGTCCTTAAAGAACTAAGAGAGGTGGTGGCTGAACCTCTTGCTATCCTGTTTAACGATCACTAGAAACAGGAGCACCCAAAGACTGGAGGATAGCAGATGTAGTCCCCTTATACAAAAGCGGGAACAAAGAGGCGGGGAACTACAGACCAGTCAGCCTCCACCTCGGTAGTGGGAAGATCATGGAAGCTTTCACTGAAGGAGAGATTGGTGGAACATTTGGTTGTCAGCGGACTACAGGACCCAAGGCAGCATGGTTTCACCAGGGGAAGGTCATGTCAGACCAACCTCATTGAATTTTTTGACTGGGTGACTAGGGAGGTGGCTCAGGGGAGGGCAGTGGACATGGCCTATCTGGACTTCAGCAAGGTCTTTGACACTGTGCCACATAGAAGACTACTGCACAAACTGGGGTATATGGGTGTGGGCAGGACAGTAATGTGGTGAGTAGGTAACTGGCTGGGCAGCAGGACACAGAGGGTGGTGGTAAATGGCTGTCACTCCACAGAGGGAAGAGTGACCAGTGGGGTACCACAGAGATCAGTGCTGGGACCGGTACTATTCAATATCTTCATCAGTGACATGCGCATGGGACCTAGAAAGCAGAATTTCACTGTTAGCTGATGACATAAAGTTCTGTAACGAGTAGACACACAGAGGTGTAGACAGAATGAAGGGACCTGCAGAAACTTGAAGAATGGTCAGGGGTTTGGCAGTTGAAATTCAATGCAAAGAAGTGCAAGATAATGCATATGGGGCACAAAAACCCTAGCACAATATATCAGTTGGGGGATGAGGATATAGCATGCACCAAGCAGGAAAGGGATCTTGGAGTTATCATCTCTGATGACCTCAAGGCAGGGAAACAGTGTGACAAGGCAGCAGGTAAAGCAAATAGGATGCTGGGATGCATAGGCAGGGGCATCACCAGCAGAATAAGGGAGGCCATAATTCCACTATACAAGACACTAGTGAGGCCGCACCTGGAGTACACTGTGCAGTTCTGGAGACCTTACCTACGTAAGGACATAGACAGGGTAGAGAAGGTTCAGAGGAGGGCAACAAAACTGGTGCATGGATTGCATCACAAGTCCTATAAGGACAGGCTGAAGGCACTGAACATGTACTCCCTGGAGGAGACGAGGGAGAGAGGGGATATGATAGAGACATACAAGTATCTTACAGGGAGGAACAGGGTGCAGGAATGCACTATTTTTAAATGAAAAAGATGTTCCAGGACTAGAGGGCATGGGATGAAGTTGGAGGAGGGCGATTCAGAGGAAACATGAGGAAGAATTTCTTCACAGAGCGGGTGGTGGACAAGTGGAACACCGTGCCAGAGGAAGTGGTGGGGGCTTGAACAATCACGGGATTTAAGAATGCATGGGATAGACATAAAGGAATTCTGGAGGTCAGGGGTAAGGGGCAACAGACTTCCTGGAAAACATAAACTGAACTTACAAACTTAAATGGGCAGACTGGGTGGGCCATAGGCCCTTATCTGCAGACACTGTCTATGTATCTATGTAAGTGGGTGAGGGGTATGAGTACTGCATCCAATACTCGCCAAAGTAGTCTAGTGTCCAGGAGGTCGCTGCTGGGGCTGGTGCTGCAGAGGGCTTTGAGTAGGTATGGCCTGGCTTCTTGTGGGGTTATGGTCTGGAGGTGGGGGGGTGAAGATTGGGTCATGGGGATGGAGGGACCGGGTCAAAGAAGTTGCTGGGTAGGACCTAGCTGAGATTGGTGAAGGTGATGTGGAGGCTACTGGCAATTGTTTGGGTGTCTGTGGTAATAGAGCCATTGCCAATGAGTTGGGATTGGGGGGGACTGTGTCTACTCGTTCAGTTCCTTTAAATTGCCACAGAAGTTTCAGATTTGTAATGCTCAACCTTAGCTTTGCGGATGGCCCAGGTGCACTCATTGTACTTGGCATTATAAGCCTGCCACGGCTCTATGCCAAAGGTTGTCCCTTAATTGCATTTGGTGGATGAGCACTGGGGTAACCCATGGGGCATTCCGTTTCTTAGTTAAGGTCTTGGTGAGGGGTGCAAAAATGTCACAGGCCTTGTTGAAAGAGCTAGTGAAATAGTCAAGTCCTAGGTATATACTTGGGGAGTGGATAATGGGAGTCCAGTCCCATTGGGCTAGGTAGAACCTGAGTTTACTGAGGTTGCAGGGGCATGGGTGCCTTTGGACTGTTCTAGGGGCATGTTTCTGAGCTTGAGTGGACCATGTGAATAAGATTGGGGAGTGGTCACTGAGCATATCTGGGAGGACGAGTAGGTCAGCGATTTTATAGGGTCGGTTAGTCAAGAAAATGTCTAGGAGGGTGCCAGTGCTAGACTTGGGGTTCTACCTAGTAGGTTGGGAGATGAGTTGTGTCATATCAAGGGCTGAGAATGAATTTTTGATGCATGAGTTGGAGCTGGCAAGCCAGTTGGAGTTCAGGTCCTCTAGGAGGACCTGCTTGAGCTTATGAGATAGTTTGGTGAGGTACTTGGAGAGTGAGTGTATGGCTGGGGTTTTGGTTCCGTGGGGGGATATACACCACAGTGATTTTTAATGACAGGGCTTGGGTGCCATGGTCCAGTTTGGATGCTGGGAGGGCATGACCTGACAGGGCGTTCCGCATATAGAAGGTGCATCCGCCACCACATTTGCTGACTTGGTCTTCCCTGAAGAGAGTGTAGCCAGGGAGGGAGATGAAGGAGTCAGGGGTTGTCTTTGACAGCCATGTTTCAACTAGGGCAAGGATATCGGATTGTGCTGAGTGGTCCAGCACTGAAGGGCAGCAGATTTCTTCAGGAGGCTGCAGATGTTCATTCAGGCAATGTGCAACCCTGACACAGGTGGCAGCCTGTGCTGGTCATTGGATAAGGGGCAGGGATTGGGGTGGATGTTACCTGCCAGTATGAAGAGTAGAGAGAGGATTTTAGCAAGAGAAGATAGTGCTTTATACTAGTTTTGATGCATGAAAAGATTGACCTAGAGAAGGGTGTACAGGGAATGGGTAGGGTCCAGAGGGTGGGTACAGCAAGGAGGGGGGAGGATCAGGAGGGGTGGGGAAGGGATGAGGGAAGGGGATTCATGTTGGCAGTGGGTGGGGAGAGGGTGCAGAGTAGGTCCAGGGTGGGTGTGGGCAGATGGGGTGGTAAGGTGCATGGGTGTGTCACTGCAGGGGGAGTCATCAGTAAGGGAGATGGCAAGTGCCAGTAGTAGCAAAGTGGTCAGGTTGTATGGGAGGGTAGAGGTACCCACAGCTATATGGGCTGGGGTCTTGGAAGGGATGCAGTTGGCCCAGAGTCTCCAATGGGTAGGTCAGCCTCGATGGTACTAGTGGCCAAGAGAGGGGTTTCATACAGAGCATAGGGGGAGGATGTGTGCAGGGAAGGTGCTGGTGGCTTGGTAGAGGAGGGCTGGGTGTGTTGGAGGGAGCAGGGTAGGAGACGGAGAGGGGTAGTAGAGTGGGAAGGAGACCTGAGGGCAAGGGTATGAAGGTCAGCAGAAGAAAAGTGTGGCTTAACTTTATGGGAAGTATTAGTTGGGGAGTGCTCCCTCTAGAGGATGAGTATAAGCTGCAAATGGGAAAGTGAGGACTTAGGTGAAATCAGAACAGGAAGTCATGTGACTAGGTTGGTCCTTAAATTGAGGGCTTTTGCCATGAGTACTTTGCATCCAGCCAAAAGATGCACAACTGTTTCTTATTCTGTACTACGGAACCTGCACTTGTCTGTTTCTCCTGTTTTTCCCATGGATTCTTTTAATCATTTTGTGTGTGGCCACTGTTTTGGACTGCCATTATGAGTCTCTCATCCTGTGACCTAAGTTCACCTCTTTTTAACCACTCATGGGTCAGGGTTTGATCGACCTGTGGTTGTTTCAATAGCTCCCTATATTTTCCACTATAATTATGGGCTTTCCAGTTCTTTGCACTTTCTGTTCCTGGCTATTCCTTATCTATTAGTGGATTAACATCCATCTCTGCTGCCCTCCTAATTTGATAACTGAAGTCATCTTAGGCTTATTTTCTTCATGAAGCAGGACCTTGACTACATTTGAGTCCAAGGATGTCAGTAGGTATGTATGTAGCCCACTATTGTGGATCTATGTGTAACAATCTAAAGGAGGACCATGCCTCCCTTTGACCTTGGATGTATAATCTTGGCATGCACTGGTTTTTGTATATTAACTGGTGAACATGAAGCAGTTTTCTTGTTTTTATATCTAGTTGGTTCAACGCTTTCTGTGGCCAGTACAGTGGCGTGAAAAAGTATTTGCCCCCTTCCTGATTTTCTCTATTACTGCATATTTGTCACACTGGATGTTTTCAGGTCTTTAGAGAAAATGTAATATTAGATAAAGGGAACCTGAGTGAACAAATAACACTTGTTTTTTTTTTTTTTATTTCACCTATTTAATGAAAAAAGTTAACCAACAACAACTGGCACTATGTGAAAAGTAGTGCCCCTTACATAACAATAACTGGTTACGCCACATTTAGCTGCAATGACTGCAACCAAACACTTCCTATAATTCAATATCAGTCTTTCACATCGCTGTGGAGGAATTTTTAACTCACTCTTCCTTGCAGAACTGCTTTAATTCAGTAACATTTGGTAGGTTTTCAGCATGAACTGCTCGCTTCAGGTTCTGCCACAGCATCTCTATTGGATTTAAGTCTGGACTTTGACTAGCCACTCCAAAACTTTAATTTTACTTCTTTTAGCCATTCTGATGTGGACTTGCTTTTGTGTTTTGGATCATTGTCTTGCTGCATGACCTAACTACGCTTCAGCTTCAGCTGACGGAAGGATGACCGGACATTCTCCTTAAGAATTTTCTGGTACAGAGCAGAATTCATGGTTCCTTTAATTTTGGCAAGTCATCCAGGTCCTTAGGAAGCAAAACATCCCACACCATCACACTACCACCACCATGTTTGACTGTTGGTATGGTGTTCTTACTGTGGAATGCTGTGTTTGCTTCAGGAGACATTATGGGATCCATGTAGTCCAAAAGTTCCACTTTGGACTCATCTGTCCATAGAACATTTTCCCAAAAGGCTTGTGGATCATCCAGGTGCTTTTGGCAAATGTGAGACAAGCATTTATGTTCTTCTTGGTTAGCAGTGGTTTCCGCCTTGCTACTCTCACAGAAGCCCATTTTGCCCAGTCTCTTTCTGCTTGTGGAGTCATGAACACTGACCTTAGCTGAGGCAAGAGAAGCCTGCAGTTCTTTGGATGTTGTTTTAGGATCCTTTGAGACTTCCTGGATGATTTTACGCTCGCCCTTGGAGTAATTTTGGCAGGCCGCCCACTCCTGGGAAGATTCACTACTGTTCCAAGTGTTCTCCATTTGGAGATTATGGCTCTCACTGTGGTTCGATGGAGTCCCAGAGCCTTAGAAATAGCTTTGTAACCCTTTCCAGACTGATAGAGGGCAACACATTTTTTCTGATCTTTTCAGGAACTTCCTTTGATCATGGCATAATGCTGGTTGAATCTTTGTGCTGGCAGCGTGACTCTGATGGTGAGGTCAAAATAAGTGAGGTTTATATTGAGCAAGGCTGGCTGTAATCAAGCCTGGCTGTGTTCAATCAGCTGACTCTAATTATCCCTTTAATTGGTTAATTTAACTAGGGGCAATTACTTTTCACACAGTGCCAGTTGGTGTTGGTTAACTTTTCATTAAATAAATGAAATAAGTAAAAAAAAAAAAGTGTTATTTGTTCACTCAGGTTCCCTTTATCTAATATCATATTTTGTCTAAAGACCTGAAAACATCCAGTGTGACAAATATGCAATAATAGAGAAAATCAGGAAGGGGGCAAATACTTTTTCACGCCACTGTATATCACACCGAAGCTGTATGATATCACTGGAGAAGCGAGTTGGTTTACAGCTTGCACTTTATTTTGTGTTGTCAAAGCAGTTTTCAGTATAAGCTTTAGCCTTCTGAAATATTCCTTACTTATTTTTACTCTAATTTGTTCCTGTTGTGTTGTTGCTCCTTCATCTATTCCCAGGTTATTTATACACTCCCTCTTGCTCAAGTTCTTTTATGTCACAACTCTCTGCCAGATTCATGTTTTCTTTATAAGTTAACTTTCCTGCTAGGAATATTGCTTTGGCACATTTGTCTAGGTCACATGTCATCCGTATGTCATCAGAAAAGGTCTTAATTTGTTAAGACCTTGACAGTGTCAATTTGTGGATGTCCTCTCAGGTCACTCTTATGACCAAATGTCTTGTCACATTCATCACATTTGTATGATCTCTCTTAGGGTTAATGTCTCCAAATGTTCAGGGATTTCTAATACCGTAGCAAGAATGGACCCCATTCTTTAGCCAGGGCATATTCAAAACTCAAAAAATTAGTACTGTATTAATCTTTATGTTTGCTGAGAGCGCTCTTCTCAGCACATGCAACTTCCCCAAGATGGCTTCCTTTTGAAGTTCATAAGGTGTCACAAGTATTGATAGCATATTTAAATGTGCCTGAAAGTTATTTTTGATTAGTCCCATTGCTCCAAGCACTACTGGAACAATTTGTGTGTCCTTATTCCACATCAGTTTGGTTTCTGGTTGCATTTCTTGGTATTTCATGATTTTGTCTCTCTCTGTACGCAGGACACTGTAGTCACTAGGGGTGGCTATTTCAATCAGCAATACTACCCTTGTTCTCTTTTCTTGTATTACAATATTGGGTTTCCTCACTTCCTTGGCTGTTGGTATTGGGTGATCCCATGTGATCTTTACTTCTTCATTCTCTGTGATTCTTTGTGATTCATGTTTCCAATGTCTGCACAGTTTCCAGTGGATCAATCTTGCTACGTTGTTATGTCTTTCGGTATACAGGCCTTCTGCCATGAGTATTTCGAATCCAGCCAAGAAATGCACAACTGTCTCTAATTCTGTACTACAGAACATGCACTTGTCTGTTTCTCCTGTTTTTCCCTATGGATTTTGGGAACCATCTTATGCGTAGTCTACTATCTTGGGCTGCCATTATCAATCTCTCATTTCATTACCTAAGCGTCACCTCTTTTTAACCATGCATGGGTCAGGGCTTGATTGACCTGTGGTTGTTCCAATAGCTCCCTATATTTTCCACTATAAATTATGGGCTTTCCAGTTGTTTTTCCTTTTCTATTGGTCTTTGTCCTTATACTCCTTTTTCTGATTTGATGCACTTTCTGTTGCTGGCTGTTCCTTTTCTACTAGTGGATTAACATCCATCTCTGCTGCCCTCCTGAAGACTTCTCCTCTATAGCAACTACAGTGATGTCTTCTCAGGGAACTCTTGTAGCTAAAATGTTTGTTACATTCAGCACCTGTATATGGTCTCTCTCAGGGTTAGTGTCTCCAAATGGTTAGGAGTTTATGATACTGTGATGAGAATGGACCCCATTCTTAAGCCAGAGCACTTTCAAAACTCAAGAAATCAGTACTGTATTAATCTTTGCTGTTTGCTGAGAGCGCTCTTCTCAGCACATGCAACGTCCCCAAAATAGCTTCTTTTTGAAGTTCATAAGGTGTCACAAGTATTGGTACAGTAGCATGTTTAATTGTGCCTGAAAGTTCTTTTTGATTAGTCCTGTTGCTCCAAGCACTACTGGAACAATTTGTGTGTTCTTATTCCATAAGTTTGGTTTCTGACTGCATATCTTGGTATACAATGATTTTGTATCTCTCTGTATGCAGGACACTGTAGTCACTAGGGGTGGCTATTTCAATCAGCAATGCTATCTTTGTTCTTTTTTCTTGTATTACAATATCCAGTTTTCTCGCTTCCACTTTCTTGGCAGTTGGTATTGGGTGATCTCATGTGATCATTACTTCTTCATTCTCTGTGATTCTTTGTGGGTAATGCTTCCAGTATCACTCTGCTACCTGCATGTTATAGTGTCTGCATAGTTTCCTGTGGATCAGTCTTATTATGTTGTGTCTTTCGGTATAGAGGCCTTCTGCCATGAGTACTTCACATCCAGCCAAGAGATCAAGAGATGCACAACCATTTCTAATTCTGTACTACAGAACCAGCACTTGTCCGTTTCTCCTGTTTTTTCTGTGGATTTTGTGAACTACCTTGTACGTAGCCCACTACCTTGGGCTGCCATTATCAGTCTCTCATTTTGTTACCTAAATTCACCTCTTTTTAACTACTCATGGGTCAGGGCTAGAACGACCTGTGGTTATTCCAACAGCTCCCTGTATTTTCCACTGTAATTATGGGTTTTCCAGTTGTTTTTTCTTTTCTGTTGCTCTTTATCCTTATACACTTTTTTCTGATTCTTTGCACTTTCTGTTGCTGGCTGTTCCTTATTTACTTGTGGATTGACATCAATCTCTGCTACTCTCCTGAAGGCTTCTCCTAATTTGATGAGTGAAGTCATCTTCGGCTTACCTTTTCATGATGCAGGACCTTGATTACATTTGGGTTCATGGATGTCAGTAGGTATGTATGTAACCCCACTACTGTGGATCTATATGTGTAATCAGTCTCAAGGAGGCCCACGTCTCCCTTTGACCTTGGAATGAATAATCTTGGCATGCACTGGGTTTTGTATATTAACTGATGAGCATGAAGCAGTTTTCTTGTTTTTATATCTAGCTGGTTCTACACTCTCTGTGGCCAGTCTATCACACCAAAACTGTATATCACTGGAAGGGTGAGTTGGTTTACACCTTGTATTTTATTTCATGTTGACAAGGCAGTTTTCAGTATGAGCTTTAATCTTCTAAAATATTCCTTGCTTATTTTTGCTCTCATTTGTTCATGTTGTGCTATTGCTCCTTCATCTATTCCCAGGTATTTATACACTCCCTCGTGCTCAAGTTCATTTATGTCATAGCACTCTGCCAGATTCACATTTTCTTCATGAGTTAACTTTCCTGCTATAAATGTTGCTTTGGCACATCTGTCTAGGCCAAATGTCATCCGTATATCATCAGAGAAGGTCTTAACAATTTGTAGTTGTTCTTTCAAATGTTTTTCGGATTAACTATTTATTTTTAGGTCACCTACGAATAGAAGGTGAGATGTTAAATGTTGACTGCTGTTGTTGCTGGGGTTCAAGCAGTATACATAGCCTAGGTTGTTGATTAGGTTACTTAAGGGATAGAGGTCAAGGCAAAACAGAAGTGGTGACAGGGAGTCACCTTGAAATATCCCTCACTGGATGCTTATACTTGGGATGGTGATTTGACCCTTCTCATGATTTAACTTCAGGGTGGTTTGCCACTTTCTCATTGTGGTTGTGTTGACATTTATCAGTGTGGGATGTATCCTGTAGATCTGTAAACACTCAAGTGATCCAGGAGTGTGTGGTGCTGTCAAATGCTTTTTTGTAGTCAATGCATGCTACACTAAGGTTTCAGCCTTTTCTGCACCTCTCTATTATGCTTTGTTCAACAGGAGATGGTCCTTTGTACCATATGATTTTCTTTTATTGCCTTTTTGTCCTATTGCTATGAGGATATTGTAATCTAGATGACTGTAGACTTTGTCTGCATCAATGCTAGCGTATAATTTATATGTTGTTGGCAAACAGGTTATTGGGTGATAGTTCTTGGGGAAACTGGCAGGCTCAGACTTGATAAGAAGTGTGGTATTCCCTGTTGTTAGCCAGATGGGGGTCAACTTGGGATGTGCGTGCAAAAAGTTTTTACAGGTGGCTAAATCTTGGTGTAGAGATGTTAGTACTTTCAGCCAGAAGCTGGGTACTGCATTTGGACCTGGGGTTTTCCAGCTGGGGGCCTTCCTTATCTTACTTCTATCTCCTTAGCTGTTTGTCAGGCCTCCATATCCTGGTAGTGCTATTTCTTGTGCTGTCATTTATTTCCCATATCCACTTTGCTTCCCTATTATGTTCAACTGGGTGTTAGTAAGTGTTTCTCTAGATTTCCTCAATTTCATTCTTTACCAGTAGTGTTTTTGCTTTGGTTGTTTTGTTTCCCAGCTCCCTATAGAATTTCTTTTCTCTCAGGGTTAATGTCTCCAAATGTTTAGGGATTTCTAATACCTTGGCGAGAATGGACCCCATTCTTTAGCCAGGGCATATTCAAAACTCAAGAAATTAGTACTGTATTAGTCTTTGATGTTTGCTGAGAGTGCTCTTCCCAGCACACACAACGTCCCCAAGATAGCTTCCTTCTGAAGTTCATAAGGTGTTACATGTATTGGTAGCATATTTAAATGTGCCTGAAAGTTCTTTTTGATTAGTCTCATTGCTCCAAGCACTACTGGAACAATTTGTGTGTCCTTGTTCCACATCAGTTTGGTTTCTGACTGCATATATTGATATCTCATGATTTTGTGTCTCTCTGTACGCAGGACACTGAAGTCACTAGGGGTGGCTATTTCAATCATCAATGCTACCTTTGTTCTCTTTTCTTGTATTACAATATCGGGTTTTCTTGCTTCCACTTTCTTGACTGTTGGTATTGGGTGATCCCATGTGATCATTACTTCTTCATTCTCTGTGGTTCATGTTTCCAGTGTCTCTCCGCTCCTTGTATGTTATAGTGTTTGCACAGTTTCCAATGGATCAATCTTGCTACACCGTTATGTCTTTTGGTATACAAGCCTTCTGCCATGAGTACTTCACATCCAGCCATAAGATGCGCAACTGTTTCTAATTCTGTACTATAGAACCTGCACTTGTCTGTTTTGCCTAATTTTTCTATGGATATTGTGAACTATCTTGTGCTTACCTAAATGCACCTCTTTTTAACCACTCATGGGTCAGGGTTTGATCGACCTGTGGTTGTTCCAGTAGCTCCCTGTGTTTTCCACTATAATTATGGGCTTTCCAATTGTTTTTTTCTTTTCTGTTGGTCTTTGTCCTTATACTCCTTTTTCTGATTCTTTGCACTTTCTGTTGCTGACTGTTCCTTATCTACTTGTGGACTGATATCAATCTCTGCTACCCTTATGAAGGCTTCTCCTAATTTGATGAGTGAAGTCATCTTAGGCTTATTTTCTTCATGATGCAAGACCTTGGCTATATTTGGGTCCAAGGATGTCAGTAAGTATGTATGTAGCCCCACTATTGTAGATCTATGTGTGTAATCAATCTCAATGAGGCCCATTCCTCCCTCCGACCTTGGGATGTATAATTTTGACACGCACTGTTTTTTGTATATTAATTGGTGAGCATGAAACATTTTTCTTGTTTTTATATCTAGCTGGTTCAACACTTTCTATGGCCAGTCTATCACACCAAAACTGTATGATATCACTGGAAGGGCGAGTTGGTTTATAGCTTGCACTTTATTTGTGTTGTCAAAGCAGTTTTCAGAACTGGCTTCAACCTTCTAAAACATTCTTTGCTTGCTTTTACTCTCATTTGTTCATGTTGTGCTGTTGCTCCTTCATCTATTACCAGGTATTTATACACTCTCTCTTGCTCAGGTTCTTTTATGTCACAAACCTCCGCCAGCTTCATGTTTTTTTATGAGTTTACTTTCCTGCTACAAATGTTGCTTTGGCACATTTGTCAAGGCCAAATGTCATCTGTATTTCATCAGAAAAGGTCTTAACAATTTGTAGTTGTTCTTTCAAATGTTTGTTAGATAAACTATAAAGTTTTAGGTCATCTACACATAGAAGGAGATGTTTGCTGTTGAGTGATTTTGTTTCTGGGGTTCAAGCTGTATCCATAGCCCTAGTTGTTGATTAGGCTACTCAAGGGATTGAGGGCAAGGCAAAACAGAAGTGGTGACAGAGTCTCACCTTGAAATATCCTTCATTGGATGCTTATATTTGGGATGGTGATTTGACCTTTCTCACGATTTAATTGCAGGGTGGTTTGCCACTTTCTCATTGTTGTTGTTGTGATGAAGTTTATCAATGTGGGATGTATCCTGTAGATTTGTAAACATTCAGTAATCCAGGAGTTTGGGATGCTGTCAAATGCTTTTTTGTAGTCAATCCATGCTACACTAAGGTTTCGGCATTTTTTGCAGCTCTCCATAATGGCTTTGCTCAACAGGAGATGATCCTTTGTACCATGTGATTTTCTTTTATTGCCTTTTTGTTCTATTGTCATGAATTTATTGCAATCTAAATGATTGTGGACTCTGTCTGCATTGATTCCAGTATATAGTTTATATGCTGTTGACAAACAGGTTATTGGGGAGACTGGCAGGCTCAGATTTAGTAAGAAGTGTGGTATTCCCTGCTGTTAACCAGATGGGTGTCAACTCAGGATGTGCGTATAAAAAAGTTTTTTGAGGTAGCTATATCTTGGTGTTAAGATGTTAGTACTTTTAGCCAGAAGTTGGGTACTGCATCTGGATCTAGGGTTTTCCAGTTGGAGGACTTCCTTATCTTTGCTTCTATCTCCTTAGCTGTTATGTCAGGCAACTCCATATCCCTGGTAGTACCATATGTTGTGCTGTCTTTTATTTCCTGTATCCACTTTGCTTCCATATTGTGTTCAACTGTGTCTTCATGAATGGTTCTCCAGAATTCCTCAATTTCTTTCTTTACTGGTGGTGTTTTTATGTTGGTTGTTTTCTTTCCCAGCCTCCTATAGAATTTCTTCAGGTCTTCTCTAAACCATCTATTTTGCATTTTTTAATTGTTCCTTTCTACGTATCTCCCAAGCTTCTCTGCTTGAGCAGAGATCTCAAGCTTGTTATTCGAGATGGTAAAATTTAGGTCCTGATCTGTTTTAACACAGTGTTTTTCTTTGATTTCATCCACTTTCCTGATGACTTTCATTAATCTATTACCCTTTCTAAACTCCTCCAGCAGTGTTTCTTCTGATCTTAGCTCCATAATTGTATCTTCTATCTGCTTTTTCCATGATGGTATGCTGAATTTCCCTCTCTTTTTGGTTCTTCATTCCTTGCTTTTGTGGCACTGCTCTATTTGTTATTAGTATCGCTGCACAATAATGTATTCTGTTTATTTCAGTGACATTATATGGATCCCTCTGGATGGTTCCAATAACTGTTTATCTGTTTTATGTGTTCCCTAACTGTGTATGTCATGCACACTTTTTGAAATCTTTCCCTTTCATGTATTTTGATATATTTGTCCATGTCAATTAAGTCCAGCAAGTCTTCTCTCATGTTTTCTTCCTCTTGGTTTAGGGTTGTTCCGGTAATTAGCATTTCCTGCTCTTCCGCTCTCTGTATGGGTTGAACTGGAACTTCAGCTGTTTTGTTCGGATATGGCACTTGATGTGCACTTTGCTGGGTGTCTTTAGGAAGTGTGTCATGTTTTGTTTCATGTACCAGTATTGGCTGAGCAATTGTCTGCTGTAACGGCTTACCAGATGATAGTGGTGGAGGCGGAGTCTCTACCTCAAATCCTTCTTTCTTTAACTGTTCAAGGACTTCTATTCTGATGTGTTGCCTTTCTAGATCACTAAACTGCACTTTTCATTACATTCCACTTTTGTGTGGTTACTCTTTTCTTTGTCTACATGTCTGTTCGATTATATCTGCAGTTTTTGTTTCTGTGCTGGTAAGAGCTGCTTTCTTTTCGGCATAAATGCTGCATCATATCAGATCCCTTTTCTTTGCTGTGTCCCATGTATCTGCTCTTCCAGCTTTGAAAACCTCTGGTACTTCTTCCTTCTCTTTTATTACTTTGTCACCTGCTTCCTTCTGTAGTCTGCCCAAGTTAATATCAACGTACTTTTTGGTTTTTATTTGTCCTATTAGGGATCTAAAGTTGGCATCTGTCACACTGTTCAGTTTGTCTGTGGCAACTATTCCTCTTTGCTGCAATTTGCTCCAAAGTCTAATGGTATATCCTCTCAATGGAAATTCAGGGTGCATTGCATAGAAATAACAGTACATAATTTCTAGTGTGTCCTCGTAAGTCCACTTAACTGCTTTGAGTCCTCTGGGTGGGCCTGTCAGTCTTTTTAATCTTTGTGACTTACTGGCTTCTGCTGCCACTGTGGGACCCTATTCTCCATGGTCTAACACTGTGGTAGGGGTAGTACTACTACTCAAGGATGTGGCGCTATCACCTCATCCAACCCTTGCCCTAGTGCCTAGGCTAGGGTTGGGCACTTTTTTTATGCTGGGATCTGTGCGCCCAGCTTCTAGTTTCTTTCTTCTCTCTTTCCATGCTATATACTTCTTCTCTATATAGTAGTCTCACCTTGGTGAGATTCTCTTAAAACAGGGCCCACCATGTGAAGGTACTCACCAAGACTTGAGCACAAAATAACTGTGGCTTGTCACTATTGTCACAGATTGCTCCACCAATGATTTGTCACTTTCACTTCATCACTCCATATCTCGGGGTTAGTGTCTCCAAATGTGTAGGGATTTCGAATACCGTGGCAAGAATGGACCCCATTCTTTAGCAAGGGCATATTCAAAACTCAAGAAATTAGTACTGTATTAATCTTTGATGTTTGCTGAGGAGCTCTTCTCTCAGCACCATATCCAAAATGGGCTTCCTTTTGAAGTTCATAAGGTGTCACAAGTATTGGTAGCATATTTAAATGTACCCGAAAGTTCTTTTTGATTAGTCCCATTGCCCCAAGCACTACTGGAACAATTTGTGTGTCCGTATTCCACATCAGTTTGGTTTCTGACTGCATATCTTGGTATTTCATGATTTTGTGTCTCTCTGTACGCAGCACACTGTAGTCACTAGAGGTGGCTATTTCAATCAGTAATGCTGCCTTTGTTCTCTTTTCTTGTATTACAATATCGGATTTTCTTGCTTCCACTTTCTTGGCTGTAGGTATTGGGTGGTCCCATGTGATCATTACTTCTTCATTCTCTGTGATTCTTTGTGGTTCATGTTTCCAGTGTCTCTCTGCTACCTGTATGTTATAGTGTTTGCACAGTTTCCAGTGGATCAATCTTGCTACATTGTTGTGTCTTTCAGTATACATACCTTCTGCCATGAGTACTTCACATCCAGCCACAAGATGTGCAACTGTTTCTAATTCTGTACTACAGAACCTGCACTTGCCTGTTTCTCCTGTTTTTTTCTATGGATTTTGTGAACCATCTTGTGCGTAGCCCACTATCTTGGGCTGCCACTATTAATCTCTCATCTCATGGCCTAAATTCACCTCTTCTTAACCACTCATGGGTCAGAGCTTGATCGACCTGTGGTTGCTCCAGTAGCTCCCTGTATTTTCCACTATAATTATAAACTTTCCAATTGTTTTCTCTTTTCTGTTGGTCTTTATCCTTATACTCCTTTTTCTGATTCTTTGCGTTTTCTGTTGCTGACAATTCCTTATCTATTTGTGGATTGACATCAATCTCTACTACCCTTCTGAAGCTTCTCCTAATTTGATGAGTGAAGTCATTTAGGCTTATTTTCTTCATGATGCAAGACCTTGACTATATTTGGGTCCAAGGATGTCAGTAAGTGTATGTAGCCCACTATTGTGGATCTATATGTGTAGTCCAATCTCAATGAAGGCACATGCCTCCTTTGCCCTGGGATGTATAATCTTGGCATGCACTGATTTTTGTATATTAATTGGTGAGCATGAAACATTTTTCTTGTTTTTCTATCTAGCTGGTTCAACACTTTTTGTGGCCAGTCTATCACAGCAAAGCTGTATGATATCAGTGGAAGGGTGAGTTGGTTTATAGCTTGCACTTTATTTCGTGTTGTTAAAGCAGTTTTCAGAATTAGCTTTAACTTTCTAAAATATTCCTTGCTTACTTTTACTCTCATCTGTTCATGTTGTGCTGTTGCTCCTTCATCTATTCCCAGGTATTTATACACTCCCTCATGCTCAAGTTTTTTTTATGTCACAAACCTCCGCCAGATGTTTTCTTTACGAGTTAACTTTCCTGCTACAAATGTTGCTTTGGCACATTTGTCTAGGCCAAACATCATCCATATGTCATCAGAAAAGGTCTTAACAATTTGTAGTTGTTCTTTCAAATATTTGTCAGATGAACTATAAAGTTTTAGGTCATCAACAAAGAGAAGGTGAGATGTTAGCTGTTCATTTTTCTCCAGAATGAATTAGCTGATGTATTATTAGGTTACTCTTCCGGCCAAAACTCTTCTCACATTCATCACATTTGTATGGTCTCTCTCGGGGTTAGTGTCTCCAAATGTTTAGGAATTTTTAATACCGTGGCAAGAATGGACCCCATTCTTTAGCCAAGGCATATTCAAAACTCAAGAAATTAGTACTGCATTAATCTTTGATGTTTGCTGAGAGTGCTCTTCTCAGCACAAGCAACATCCCCAAAATAGCTTCTTTTTGGAGTTCATAAGGTGTCACAAGTATTGGTAGCATATTTAAATGTGCCTGAAAGTTCTTTTTGATTAGTCCCATTGCTCCAAGCACTACTGGAACAATCTGTGTCCTTATTCCACATCAGTTTAGTTTCTGACTGCATATCGTAGCACACTGTAGTCGCTAGGGGTGGCTATTTCAATCAGTAATGCTACCTTTGTTCTCTTTTCTTGTAATACAATATCAGGTTTTCTTGCTTCCACTTTCTTGGCTGTTGGTATTGGATGATCCCATGTGATCATTACTTCTTCATTCTCTGTGATTCTTTGTGGTTCATGTTTCCAGTGTCTCTCTGCTACCTGTATGTTATAGTGTTTGCACAGTTTCCAGTGGATTAATCTTGCTACATTATTGTGTCTTTCAGTATACAGGCCTTCTGCCATGAGTACTTCACATCCAGCCACAAGATGTGCAACTGTTTCTAATTCTGTACTACAGAACCTGCACTTGTCTGTTTCTCCTGTTTTTTTCAATGGATTTTGTGAACCATCTTGTGCGTAGCCCACTATCTTGGGCTGCCATTATTATCTCTCATCTCATGGCCTAAATTCACCTCTTTTTAACCACTCATGGGTCAGAGCTTGATCGACCTGTGGTTGCTCCAGTAGCTCCCTGTATTTTCCACTATAATTATGGACTTTCCAATTATTTTTTCTTTTCTGTTGGTCTTTATCCTCATACTCCTTTTTCTGATTCTTTGCGTTTTCTGTTGCTGACAATTCCTTATCTATCTTTGGATTGACATCAATCTCTGCTACCCTTCTGAAGGCTTCTCCTAATTTGATGAGTGAAGTCATTTTAGGCTTGTTTTCTTCATGATACAAGACCTTGACTATATTTGGGTCCAAGGATGTCAGTAAGTATGTATGTAGCCCCACTATTGTGGATCTATGTGTGTAATCAATCTCAATGAGGCCCATGCCTCCCTCTGCCCTAGGATGTATAATCTTGGCATGCACTGATTTTTGTATATTAATTGGTGAGCATGAAGCATTTTCTTGTTTTATATCTAGCTGGTTCAACACTTTCTGTGGCCAGTCTATCACACCAAAGCTGTATGATATCACTGGAAGGGCGAGTTGATTTATAGCTTGCACTTTATTTCGTGTTGTCAAAGCAGTTTTCAAAATTAGCTTTAACCTTCTAAAATATTCCTTGCTTACTTTTACTCTCATTTGTTCATGTTGTGCTGTTGCTCCTTCATCTATGAATTCTCTGATGTTTTGTCAGGTCACTCTTACTGTAAAAACCCTTGTTGCAGACAGCACATATATATGGTCTCTCTCCAGAGTGAATTCTCTGATGTATTATCAGAGAGGATTTACGGCTAAAACTCTTGTTGCATTCAACACATATATATGGTCTCTCTCCAGAATGAATTCGCTGGTGTATTATTAAGTGACTCGTCTGACCAAAACTCTTATCACATTCAGCACATTTATATGGTCTCTCTCCAGTGTGACTTCGGTGATGTACTGTTAGATGACTCTTCAGGGCAAAACTCTTGTCACATTCATCACATTTATATGGTCTCTCCCCAGTATGAATTTGCTGATGTTTTCTCAGAACACATTTTTGACCAAAACTCTTGTCACATGCATCACATTTGTATTGTTTCTCTCCAGACTGAATTCGCTGATGTATTATTAGGTTACTCTTCTGGCCAAAACTCGTGTCATATTCATCACATTTGTATGGTCTCTTGCCAATGTGAATTTGTTGATGTTTTTTCAGGGTAGCCTTCTGGCCAAAACTCTTGTTGCATTCAGAACATTTATATGGTTTTTCCACCATGTGAATTTGCTGATGACTCATTAAGATATTCTGTGCTGTAAAACTCTTGTCACAATGAGTACATTTATTTTGTTTCTTGTGCATTTGGTGTCTTGTAGTATTATGCTGTGCAGTGAAATTCTTGTCATTACGTGTAACTGCATTTAGCTTGCTTTGATATTTGGTACATTTCAATTGCCCCTCTTCATGAATCTGGTGTTGTGCAGTGACAAGATGTAGATCATGGAATGTCTTACTGCACTGAAGATACTTATGGCATTTCTCTACTGTGCGACTCAGCTGGCAATTCTCTAGTGATGATGAGTGCTGGCTCTTTGTTTTACTCCACTCAAACTTTCTGCAGACTAAAAACAACACATATTTAATTAGTATTTTCTTCCAATAAGCAAACCAATGTATTAGTTCCTTTTGTTTCTGTGAGTGCCCCACCAACTTTCCAGCAATTTAACCTCAGAAATGTGTCTTTCAAACATTTCCATTTTTAACTCATTTGAATTAAATTATTCTTTCTGTGGCATTTGCATTTATTGCTTTAATTGATACTATTTATAGAAAGGGTCTGACCAATCCTGGCTTCTCACTGGTCAAAACCTGTTCACAAGGGAGTACGCTAACAGGTAACATATCGTGGCTGGAGGGTTATGCTAATAAAAAAACAGCAGTGAAATGGGGCAAAAGATAATTAAATCACACAGAGCCACACAGAAACTGTCCAGCAAAGAAAAATGTATTACATTTTTAATAACTGCAGTCAGAGTAAGAGCAAGTAAATTATCAATCTGCAGCTACCTATTCCCACAGTAAAACAAGCAAAGCCACATTTTTAAATGCAGGCAGGCACTAAAGTCAGACAGAACATAATAAACATAATAAACTGCAGCTGCCTCCTCCCCTGAGTAAAATGCAAAGATCACATGTGTTATGCAGACTGTTGCCAAAGTAATACAGAATACGATACAAAAGAAGCTACTCCATCCCCGGTGTAAAAAACAAAATTTAATTTTTGTAATAAAGATCACCACCAGAACCAGTCGCAATACAATGCAAATGTAATGTACCTATAATGTTTCAAAGTACTGGAAGTCTCTGACTGTGTACTTATGTTCCATGGTCAAGTCATTATCTCACTGCAAAGTATAAAAATAATTGGTTTGAAGATAACTACTTGGTCTGCTGTAACTCTTGTCAATTGTCATCTTAAGGTTGTACTGTAGTTCAGATGTTGGTGTTTTTTTTTTATACTTTCTGTCTTAAAATGATTTTATTTATATGCTTTTGGTTACCGAGTAAGTGGTCTAACATAGAAACATAGAATTTGATGACAAATAAGGACCACTTGGCTCACCTACTCTGCCCACTAGATAGAACTGCCTATTTTCAGGCACAACCTGGGAGAGTACAAATCAGGAACAGGTAAAAATAAACACGTATGCAGTGCTCTACAATAGGAGTTCCAAACAGTTGCATAGAGGTGCAAATTACATAGTACATGGAGGAGGTACGTATCACACATTATAATAGGAACAAAACAGGCAAAAAAGGCACAATTTAGGATTAATAATGTAAAATAAACATAACAGTGTTGTTGGTAAGTCAGCAAAGAGACAATTCCCAGGCAGAGACAGGGAACAAAGTGCGTAGCTGTAGCTGAGGAAGAGTGGAGAAGAGAAGAATCAAGAGGCCACATGGATTTTTAAGTGCAGGACAATGGTAGATTTGCACAACTCATGATATTATGGGCTAGATAATCAGACTGCATCTGGCAATGGTGCAAGTACAGGCACAGCACAACCGAGGTGCGCCATAGTCAGACAAGGGGATATTCAAAGGAGATGTGCCAACTCTAAAATAATGATCTGCATCAGCATTCTCTGCCATACTTAAGCTCTACCCACTGCACAGTCTGCACTTACCCCATTTCATGCTCATAGAAAAATTATCCTATGTATCTTGGAGGAATGTTTCCTAGCTCTCTGAACTCTCTGTACTGTCTCATCAATTGTACGTCGCTGTAGCAAGAGCAAATGCACAAAAGGATAAACAGCTAGACACTTATGACATTTTTGACCTCTAAACATGAAAGCTATACCTCATAGATTGAAAGCTGTTGCTTACTGTAAACCTCAGCCTGTATATTGCTGTACATTGCTGTAAATTGCTCCATTGTCCTTTATGTCATGTACTGTCACTTCCCGGGTCGCCCCTGAAAAAGGGACCTCTGGGGCCCAGTGGGCCTACCCGGTCACCAAAATTCAATAAATAAATAAATATAGCACAGAATGCTCAGGGCACATTTACAATGCACCGGTGCATTCCCCTGACTGGTAGGACTGGGACTGCTCAAGCACAACGGGAGGTGCGCTGGGTGCATTTCCGAGATATTCAGACTGGGACATGCAAATGGGGCCATAATGTATGCAAAGGCACAAATGGGGCCTTGCATGTCATTATGACCCGTTGCATGAGCTGAGCAGGGTTTTCGGCAAAATCGCCTGGTGCACTGCACAGCATGTGGTGCGGACAGATGGGGACCTGGGGCACACCCCTGCCCTGTAGCAGCGATCACCGGTAATAAAAAGGAAGAAATGCCTGATGGTTTAGTGGTACCCCCTCCCTCCCTGTCGTAGCTGCAATCGCCGGTAGAAAATAAATAAATCCCTGGTAGTCTAGTGGCACCCCCCACAACCACATAAGACCCCTGCCCACCGGCCCCCCCCGTCATCGGCAAGCAGCTGCTACCCGCCTGCATACCACCCAGCTGCCTGCTGAATGACCGCTTATAGTACGAAGTGTAAGCCCATTGGTCCAGGGCATACTGTACTAGACAGTCACAAATATGTAAATGTTATAAACAAGTGACTCCCTGAGTAAAAGACACAATCACAATTCAATGCAGACAGCTACCAAAGTCAGAGGAACAACATCAATTTTAATTTTTTACTTTTTTGAAATTAGTCAAAGCAGGATGACCCCATGAGACGCAGCAACTTGCTTTCATGGGGTCCCAGTGAGGAGAGCAGCAGTCAGCAGGTTAACATAGTCCAGCAGGAATAGATACATATAGGCTAAAATATACAGAGGAAAATAAACAAGCTCTAAATGCAAGCACATCGAAATGGTAATCAAACAAGCACACAATGAGGGTTATCTACTTTTTTATAACAAAGGTGCAAGTCACCAAAGCCCAACAGTACAATACAAGTGCAAAAATATCCCATCTAGCTAATTAATGTGTAGCAATGCTGAACATTTATTTATTTATATCTCAGACTACAAATACCTTTGGCCATAAGCTCTTTTCAGAGGTTTCATATCAGTATCAACATTTGATTAACAAAACAGAATGGATTGAACAACAATACAAAACTATTTGCACAATAAGCAAAGTTTCAAAGTGAAACTGTCCATTTAGCAGACAAGTAGGTTACAGGTAATTACACCAGCTTGATTTACAGATTACAGATAGGCGATACAAGTTATACATTGTTGTACCGTTAGTTCAGTTGGTCAGTTGACTTTGTCTTGTACTAGAGTGGAGGGAAGGGGGTAAGAGTAGAACTGTTAGCACATAGATGTTATTGCATCCTGGAATGGAGAGAGGGGGTAAAAGTAGGGAGTAGATGGGAGGTGGAGGGTGACCAGTAGGCGAGGAGACCTTGTCAAGCCCCAGTTAGGTGAGAGAAAATCAGGGATATAAGTAAAAGAAGGGGACAGTAGGTAAGCGGGGGAGGGGTGAAAAGGGAGGAAGAAGGCAAACGGGAGGGGGAAGCAGGTAAAGGGAGGAAAGTGAGGGAGGAGGTTTTTCAGGGGTCTTAAAGGTGCTGGAGGGAAGGAGGGATCAAGGAGAGTGTATAGTTTTGGAAGATGTCGGACAGGCAGAGGAGGTAGTGACAGGGAGGAAAGGATGAGGTGGCTGGGTGTGGGGGGCTAGGGCCTAGGTGAAGCAATGGAGAAGACCTACAGGGTGGCGGCTAGCTGGAGCAGTCACAACTGCTATGTGCAGTAAGGTGTTGTTGGAGATTGTGCTTGAAGGGACCGAGCTTGGGTTCATCAAGGATTTCCAAAGGGAGTTTGTCTAGCAAGTTCTTAGAGAACCTAAGATCTACAATTCTGGAGATTATGTACATTCTTCAGGAGTGGTGAGAAACCCATCTCCCCTGTGATTTTGTCAGAATAATAAACTTTATTAGTACTCCTTGCTTGTTTACGAATGTTTCTTGGCAGAATCTGAGACACAAGAATCTGTTATTATTATTATTTTTATTGTTTACCCTACACACCAAGAGTGTTTAGACAACAAGCTTACTTTTGAAACGTTGATTATGGAAGCTACTCCTCCTGGACAGCACATAGTGGCAGTTCACCACTTTACTCTAAATGGACTGTTTTTTCTTTTTATTAGAATCCTTCTCCTTCCTCCTTCTCCATTTCTCTTCTCCCGCCCCTTTTTCTTTTACTTTGCTCCTGGCTGTGCCCAATGTTATAAAATGGGCATGCAACATCCTGACTCAGGGTTACACTGAGTTGATGAATGGCACTGCTTTCTACTCCATCACTTGGGATTTTACGGTAATACTCTGTGTCAGCTGGTCACCTATTAGCCCCCCATTTTTTTCTCCTTTGGGTCTCTTCCTGCCCTCAATCGCTTGATGTGTTAAATGCTATTAGTATCTGAAGGGTAATCACCTGTTGTGACCCGCAGTTAATTATTCTGATGTGGTTATATTACTGTTTAGACAATCTATATTTACGTTTTCACAGGACTATGATATATTATTCGCTAAGTTCCAGCCTAAGTTCTTAAGATGCGATTCATCTCTTGATGTTGTTAAAACCTGTTTCAGACCAAGTCTGGGCTGATCTAATGTGATTTGGAGGGTGGGGGAAGGAGGGGCAGGGGATGGTCTATCTTGGGTGGAACAGTCATGTCATTACGATGGGGACGGAGCCTCCACGTACTTTACCCTTCGAGATCTTTGTTGATTTGTTATTGATATGGATTTTGTGGGGCTCGGGTTGGGTTTTCAGTCAGGTTCCTTTCTATGGGTAAGTGTCTGAGTGGGTGAGCGGGTTTTTCTGCTATACAGAGGGGAGGGCACTGCCACAAACCATAGGCCCCTAAACATTGCTTTCATTTTTCTGGGTTTCTCTTTATTGGGTACTTCCACTTCTCCTTTCATATTAGAACAATAATCATGTCAGGTTATTATTTTTGTATGTGGAATATTAAAGGGGCACAGACTCCGGCAAAAAGGATGAAAGTGGAACTACATTTAAGTCAAATTAATGCCCATGTAGTGTTTCTTCAGGAGACACATCTGTTACCCACCCAGGTGCTCTACTTTCATAGGCTGTGGGTGGGCCAAGAGTTTATTTCAGGGTACAACTCTCGTAAGAGGGGAACCATTATACTAATTGCATGCAGACTCCTCTTCCGTTTACTCCAAGATATTTCTGACCCAGAAGGCCGTTATATCCTTATGAGAGTAATTTTGGGTCACTCAGAGGTTCTTTAGGTTCTATTTATAGACCCAACTCTGAAGACCTAGAATTCTTTATAAACTTAATGACTAGACTCACCTCCTCGTCCACTTTGCTAATTATACTCAGAGGAGACTGCAATCAAGTCCCTTCCAATAGTCTTGACAGATCAGGTCATTCCAGAAACACCGTCTCCAGGACAAAAAGCCTTGCAGGAGTTTATGCAGTTGGTTGAATTGGTGGATCCTTGGAGGACTGCATATCGTAACAGAAGGAAGTACTCCATCCACTCTCCAGTTCACCACTCCTCTTCTCGTATAGACGGGTTTTCTGGGGTTACTTCTGCATTTTATTCACACAAAGCCTTTTCTGATCATTATATTACTCATTTACTTATAGAGATAACACCAAATATTCAAAAGGACAGACTTTGGAGGATTAACAATCAAATACTTTCCTCTGAAGACCATGCACTTTGTCTACAATCTTTCATCTCTAATGTCATGCTGGATAATGCCCCCTCCATGCCAAAGTTTGATTTTCTATGGAGCGCATTAAAATGTGCTCTTCGAGAAGAACTCGTATGTTTAACATCACAACGTAAAAAAGAGAGGGAACAGGTTCTCTCTTCCTTAACAGACCAAACTGCACAAGCAGAGGCAAACATAATGGCTTCATCCCCCACAGAGGAGTGGGAGAAATAGAGATCCTTACAGCCCAATATATAATCAGTTATTAGCTGAGCTAAGCTGAATTTCTTGTCTTAGATTCAGGATAACTTATTTTGACCAGGAGCAAGAGAGCAAGCAAACTGCTAGCCCTTCGTCTTAGGATTCAATTATCCAACAGGATCATCACCTCTCTTCAGTCCTCTGAGAGTCAAATACTTACATCACCTAGGGATATTTGTGAAGCTTTTCAGAATTTTTTTAAGACCCTGTACACTCCCACCAACTTTCTTTTCTCCCAGCACAAGTTCAAATCCTTTCTTACAGACATTACTCTTCCCAGGCTGTCCAATGAGCATATATCCAGCCTAAAAGCTCCTATCACTGTTGCAGAAATTCTGGAAGCTATTGACACACTCCCCTTAGATAAATTCCCAGGTCCGTAAGGATTTTCATCTCATTTTTATAACACTTTCAAATCTACCATAGTGCCTACCCTCCAGGATATATTCCAATACATTTATCAACATGGCCTCTTGGCCATTTCTTTAACCCAGACCATTATTGTAGTCCTTCCTAAACCTGGTAAAGACCCTCAATATGTTAAAAATTACTGCCCAATTTCTCTCATCAATGTGGACTTTAAAATACTAGCTAAGGTTCTAGCCTCAGGATTGAGCAAAGTATGGGATTCCCTGATTTCTGCAGAGCAAGTGGGGTTTGCTGTGGGTCACCATTCCTCAGATCATCTTCGAAAGCTGGCCCACCTTTTCTCTGCTTCCAAGGATACCACAACTCCGGTTGCTTTGGTGTCCTTGGATGCAGAAAAGGCATTTGATAGGGTCTCCTGGGAATATTTTATTTTCCACAATCCCTAAATATGGCATTCTAGTGGAATGCATCAATTGAATCAAGATACTTTATCCCTCTCAGCCCGGGTACCATGCAATAGAGTACTCTCCCCACCCTTTTCTCTGCAATGGGGTACCTGACAAGGCTGCCCCCTCTCACTCTATTTATTCAACCTTTTTTTAGAACCCCTTCTAAGGAAACTGAACTCTTCCCCGGTAGTCTCTGGTATTAAAAATAGGAGACTCAGAATTTAAAAGCCCCGCTTATGCAGATGATGTACTACAACATATTTCCTCCCCCTCCCAATCTCTCCTGGCAGTATTATCAATAATCTCCCAATTTGGGGTGATCTCAAACTACAAACTGAATCTGGATAAGACAGAGGTCTTTCCCCTAAATAACTACTTTCAGAAATTGAAATTAACAGTCTCGGTCTACAGTGGCATTCAGACAAACTCAAGGATCTGGGCATTCCCCCCACAATCATGAAAACATTCAACCTCAATTCCACTGTAAATACTATCTGAGAGGATATTAAACGCTGGTCTCTACTGCCTCTTTCATTGTGGGGTCCTATGAGTATTATTAAAATGAACATCCCACCTCGTATACTTTACCCATTGCAAATGTGTAACTGGGCTTTACCATATTCTTGGTTCGCCCAAGTTCATAAACTCCTTACTTCCTTCTTGTGGGTCTGGAAAAAGGTGAGGAGAAGCTATAGTAAGCTTGTCTGTCAAAAAATTGATGGGGGTCTGCAAGCTCCTGACTTTTACTTGTATTATCTGTCTATTCACTTAACTAGGATGAGGTACTGACTATTTCCCCCCATTCATTTCCATAGCTGCCGTTACTATCCTTTCTGGCTGGAAATTGAAAAATCCCTATGTGTTAACCATAGGTTAAACCCCAGGGGCCCTTCCTTTTCTTTGTCTTAGGAAACTCCCAACTGCATTGAAGCACTCTCCCTTGGGTGCCCTCCTGTCCACACAGTCTCAACTTCCTTCCTTCCTCAGGGACCAAAGATGTAGCATAACCCCTCTTTAATAACCCAAACCTTCTTATCTTGCATCATCCAGTTAGGCCTGACCTTTTTTTTTCCTAATATGGAGCTGAGAATGAGGAAGATTTGGTTACCAATCATAAACTGTTGTGCTTTCAAAAGGCCTCCCTCTTTTGCCATTGGCCCTCTACCCATATATTCAAATACCTACAGCTATCCCATATGCTACAACACCATTTTGGGGTCAGTCCGTGGGTCAGGACCCTTTTAGATATTCTGACATCTTATGTCTCTTCTCTCCCTTCATCTTACCTGATAACCTACATGTAAAAGTTTTTACAAACTACTTCCCTTAAATTAGAAGGTTAGAGAGACTACTGGTAAGACCGGGCCTTAAGATTACAACCCCTCCCCAGAAAATAGCAGATTTTCTGGAAGCATACTTATAAATATATTAAATGGGATAGATACAGATACATGCAGTTTCAGATTAACCATAACCTGTACTATACCCCGGTTAATCTATGCAAAATGGGATTGTTACCTTCTAATTTATGTCCCAAATGCATGTTATCTCCTGGAGATCTACTACATATGTTGTGGTCATGCAATAAGGTTTCCTCATTCTGGAATAACATCAAATCTCGCTTGGATCCCCTGCTGTCTCTCTCCGATAAATTTGTTCCTGAAATCTGCATTCTGGGGGAATATATGAACCACCACAGTCATACACAAAGAGCCCAAATAGCCCTAACCTCAGCATGTACCAAAAAGGTCCTCCTTAGACAGTGGACAGATTTCTCTACACATGCTTATATTGAGTGGTTTAGAGAAATTATGTTTGCTCTTCAGGCAAAAAGGGTTATTCCTGGTAGGAACAATAGGATGACAATACAATAAGGTGTGGGACCCTTTTTCACTCTGCTGACAGTTCAGTCTTCCCCAACTTCTTCTTTATAAGTGCTCCTATATATAATCACCTTTTACTTACTTATGGTTCTAGTGTTGGTTATACCCAGAACTTTGTGCAGATTGTTTTTTTTGTGGCAGATGGGTGGGATGGGTGGAGAGGGTGGATAGAGGGAAGTTTGGGACGGGTGGGGAGGGGGGCAAGCACCATTCTAATTCTATGACTAATGACAGTTATATCTCTTTGTTGTTAATCAGCCTGTATAAACCATGTAGTTACAGCTGCTTATTCTTGTACTGCTCCACGAATGCTTGCCTTTGTATTGAGAATATAAAATCTGTTCAATAAGGTATACTAAATAAAAAAAAAAATCCGAAGGATTATAGCCCGCCATTGTGGTACCAAGGGAATCACTTGGGAAACCCAAGTATCCTGAATACAGTGTCGGGCCAAAATGAACAACACCCTCATCTGCCTAGGTAGGGGTTCTCATTCTCCCTCCTCAGTCTCCACTTCAAACAGGCACATGAGGGAGTCCAGGCTCAAAGCCCTCCCAGCCATTTTTCCCACTTCCGAGGCCACCACCTTCCAGAATCTCTGTAAGACCCTGCACTCCCAAAGCAATGATAATAAGTCCCATCTCCTCCTCACATTGTCCACACTTTGGTGAGACAGCTTGCTGATATTGTGTATTATTGCAGGAGGCGATACAGTCTGTGAAGAAATTTGTAAGGCTTCTTTAAATTTATTGCAAATAGGCGACCCATATGTAAAGACAGCACCATAGCCCAGTTCTGGTCCAGTATCAGGCCCCCTAAGTCTTTTTCCCAAAGTCCCCGTCCCCACTGTAACTGATCTGGAAAGCAATTCCTACATTCCTTAATGACTTTTCTAACAAAACTCTTTGGATCCTCAGCTACAGACATAATTGAGGCCTCTATTTTTAACATTTCTTGCCTATACACTCCTCCTCTGTCCATCCCAGAAAGATAGGCTCTAACCTGAAAGTAGCGAAACAATTGCCCCCCAACTCTAAACCTTACTTCACTGTTATATAATCGAGTATATCATCCCTTTGACATAAGTGCCCCAAACGTCAGGCTCCCTTCTGCTCTCACCTCCTCAGTCAGAGTCGATTCCACCCGGCAAGAAAAAAGGGTTCTGAGCAACAAAGTATCTATCCATGACACCTCTCAGCTTCTTAAACTTCTCCCAACATTCCAAAGTGGCCAGTGTCAGAGGGTTTTCCCAGCCTGAGCTCTGTACATCTGAAGGCCCTTCTCTCCAGATACTCGAGAGCCTTGCAGGCAGCCCAATTGTTCCAAGTCTACCCACCTTGCCACCCTGGAGTATGCACCAATCCCTATATACCTTTGTTGTATCGCTAGAAAGTAATGTCCTAAATTGGAGAAATTAAGGCCCCCTCTCCCTGACTCCAATTTAAGCCTCTGCAGGCTGACCCTCACACATTTCCCATGCCAAATGAACATGGAGAAGGCCCACTCCAACTTTGTAATGTCCTTCCTTGTTAGCCCCATATGAAGCATCTGCAGAGGCAAAATATTCATCTTGATCAGGTTGATTCTCCCTAGCCAAAAAATTGGCAGGGAGGCTCAATGCTTCAAATCCACCAAATATTTTTGAACATTGGTGTATAATTCAGATCATAGAGGGTCCCGAGGGACCTTCCTACCCTGATTCCCAAAGGTAAAAAATACTTATTTACCCGTTTGAACCTCCACATCTGGTCCAACCAGTTTTCATTAATTTTAGATTATTTTATGTATGCTGTGGTCTACAATTGTTTTGTGAATTAGTGGTAGGTAGATAGGGTCGAAGCAGGAAGTTATTTAGTGTGAGGAGCATATTAGAACTGTGTCAAGTCGCAAGCTGCAAGAGAAATTGTTCTCCCATTTGTTGCCCATGGTATGTGTCACTGTTGGGGCACTGGCTTTCTCGCTGTCATCCTGACAATAGTGGTGACTGTGAATATCTTCTGTGAATGACTTGTGGTTTTCCTTACCTTGCCAGTTGTCTTTTGGGCCAGTCAGAAAAGGTGAAGAAGAGCTGCTCTGACCGTCCTGAGAGTGGTGCAGAGTCCAGTGTTGTTCTCTGTTACTGGAGCCTGGAGAGATCGCAGTGTCTGTGAGTTCCATTGGAACAGTGGTGTGGAGAACCCTCTGATGGCGGTACCAAAACTGAAGGATGAGGACCAGAAACTCACCACTGATTTGTTTTAACAGAAGGACTATGGATTGGGGAATTGTGGACCTTTGGCTTGGGCCACACTAGTACCTGCTAATTTTCCTGAGGGGACTGGAGTGTGACTTTGTCTGAACCCAGGAGAGGAATGCGGGGCCGGGGGGAATGGCCGTTGGAGAGCCTGGGATCAATCACCGCTGGACAGCGAGCACTGTATTGGCTGGTGCTCCAAAGATTCTTGAGGGTCAGGCAGGAGTGCTTGCTCTATACCGAGACCAGTGATAGCCGAGGACTTGATGTGGTTGCTATGCCTGGGTTATGCCCCCTATCGTCCCACATACACCTTACTCTGTATTACTGGTCTATTATACTGTGATACTGCTATTTTGCACTAACATATAGATACAGGCACCCATCATATAAGCATGGGTGCTAGGAATGTGCTTTGCTGCTAATATATGCTAATGTTTATCATGCATGATTCATTATACCTCACTATAATACATTTACCTAGATTATATTTGTCTTTCACATATATTCCATATATAATCTACCTAATCACTTGTAAGATGACTCTGAGGGATCATTAGTGAGTACTATATACTTATATTCACATATAATTATATGTAGTGTGTGTTTTACACTCAGGCAGATATGCCACATGTAATAGAACCCTGTCAGCACTTATCTTTGTCTAAGCAAGCTGACAGAGAGAAATTCTTTGTTATGTCTTATACACAGATACATAGACAGTGTCGGCAGATAAGGGGCTATGGCCCACCCACTCTGCCAATTTGAGCTTGTAAATTCAGTTTATGTTTTCCTAGAAGTCTGTTGCTCCTTACCCCTGACCTCCAGAATTCCTTTATGTCTATCCCATGCATTCTTAAATCCCATGATTGTGTCAGCCCCCACCACTTCCTCTGGCAGGGTGTTCCACTTGTCCACCACCCGTTCTGTGAAGAAATTCTTCCTCATGTTTCCTCTGAATCGTCCTCCCTCCAACTTCATTCCATGCCCTCTAGTCCGGGAACATCTTTTTCGCTTAAAAATAGTGTATTCCTGCACCCTGTTCCTCCCTGTGAGATACTTGCATGTCTCTATCATATCCCCTCTCTTCCTCCTTTCCTCCAGGGAGTATATGTTCAGTTTCTTCAACCTGTCCTCACAGGACTTGTGATGCAATCCATGCACCATCTTTGTTGCCCTCTTCTGAACCTTCTCTACTCTGTCTATGTCCTTACATAGGTATGGTCTCCAGAACTGTACACTGTACTCCAGGTGGGGCCTCACTAGTGTCTTGTATAGCGGAATTATGACCTCCTTTTTCCTGATGGTAATGCCCCTGCCTATACATCCCAGCATCCTATTTGCTTTAACTGCTGCCTTGTCACACTGTTTCCCTGCCCTGAGGTCATCAGAGATGATAACCCCAAGATCCCTTTCCTGCTTGGTGCATGCTATATCCTCACCCCCCAACTGATATATTGTGACAGGGTTGTTGTGCCCCATATGCATTATCTTGCACTTCTTTGCATTGAATTTCAACTGCCAAACCCCTGACCATTCTTCAAGTTTCTGCAGGTCTCGTCTCATTCTGTCTACACCCTCTTGTGTGTCTACTCTGTTACAGAGCTTTGTGTCATCAGCGAACAGTGAAATTCTGCCTTCTAGGTCCTGTGCAATGTCACTGATGAAGATGTTGAATAGGACCGGTCCCAGCACTGATCCCTGTGGTACCCCACTGGTCACTTTCCCTCTGTGGAGTGACAGCCATTTAACACCACCCTCTGTGTCCTGCCACCCAGCCAGTTCTCTACCCACCACACTACTGTCCTGCCCACACCCATATTCCCCAGTTTGTGTAATAGTCTTCCATGTGGCACAGTGTCAAAGGCCTTGCTGAAGTCCAGATAGGCCATGTCCACTGCCCTCCCTGATCCATCTCTTTAGTCACCCAGTCAAAAAATTCAATGAGGTTGGTCTGACATGCCCTCCCCCTGGTGAAACCATGTTGCCATGGGTCCTGTAGTCCATTGACAACCAGATGTTCCACCAATCTCTCCTTCAGTAGTGCTTCCATGATCTTCCCCACTACTGAGGTGAGGCTGACTGGTCTGTAGTTCCCTGCTTCCTCTTTGTTCCTGCTTTTGTATAAGGGGACTACATCTGCAGTCCTCCAGTCTTTGGGTACCTCCCCTGTTTCCAGTGATTGGCTAAACAGGATAGCCAGAGGTTCAGCAACCACCTCTCTTAGTTAAGGACCCTGGGGTGCACCCCATCTGGCCCCATTGCTTTATCATCTCTTATTACTTCCAGTTCCTTCAGGACTCTTTCTTGTGTAAAGGGACTTGTGTCCATTTCTGCACCATTCTCACCCTTGACTCCTTCAGACCCATTACCTCCTCTTCCTCAGTAAGACTGAGCAGAAATACCTGTTCAATATGTCAGCTTTACTGTTGTCATCCTCCATGGCTCATCATCCCCTTCAGTCTCACTATCCCCCCTTTGTCTTTCTTTTCACTTATGTACCTGTAAAGGTTTTGTCCCTCTACCCACTGATTTTGCAATGTGTTCTTCTGTCTGAGCTTTGGCTTCCCTTACTGACCTCCTGCCTCCTTTGCTTCTCCTGGTACTTCTCCTATCCCTTCTGCCTGTGTCTTTTGTATTGCCTGAATGCAATCTTTTGGCTTTCACTTTCTTTGCTACCTCTTTGGAAAACCATAATGGTCTCCTCTTCCTTTTCCTTTTGCTAACCTGCTTAATGCATAATTCTGTTGTTCTTGTAATCCCCATTTTAAATACTGCCCACTGTTCCTCAACTCTGATTCCTGTCCCATTCCCTTAATGCCTCTTTCAAGTATCTCCCATTTTCCCAAAGTCAGCCCCCTAAAATCCAGGATCGTGTTTTGTGTGGTTTGGTTCTTCTCTTTTGTGATTTCAAACCACAATGACTGGTGGTCACTGTTCCCAGGTGCTCCCCACTATTACCCCCATCACACTGTCCCTGTTTGTGAGCACAAGGTCCAGTATTGCCTTCTGCCGAGTTGGTTCCATGACCAGTTGCTTGAGGAAGGCACCCTGAAGAGTCCAGGATAAATCTGCTCTAGTTGATGCTGCTGCTGGGATGCTCCAGTCCACGTCTGGAATATTGAAGTCTCCAACCAGTACTACCTCACCGTTATCTGCTATCATTTGGATGGTTGGCATCAGCTCCCTATCTGTTTCTTCCTCCTGGGCTGGTGGTCTATAGACCACACCTGTGCGGAGGGCTGTTCCCATTTTCCTTTCCAGCTTAACCCACAGTATCTCTCCCCCATTTTGTTCCTCCTGGATCTCTGTGGCCCTTATGTCATCACATACAGTGCCACTCCTCCTCCTCCCTTCCTGCCTGCTCTGTCTCTTCTGAATATGTTGTAGCCAGGTATGGCCATCTCCCAGTCATGGTTATCATTACACCAGGTTTCAGTGATGGCCACAATGTCCAGGTCTGACTGCACCATGACAGCCTCCAGATCTTCCATCTTGTTGCTAAGGCTCCTGGCATTTGCACACATGGCTTTCCATGATTTGACCTCCCTAGACTGTTTCACTGTTCTACTCCAGCCCCTTCCTTGGTTGTCCTTTATCCCTGGTTCTCCTTGCTGTCTGCCCTTCTGCTGAATTTTGCCCTTTTCTGCCTATCCACCTCTTGGGTACTAATCTCCATCTTTTGCACACTCCTTTGCAGAGATAGCCACTCCTCTGGTTCACTGGTTCCACTGCTAGCTGTGGGGGTGAGCAAGTAGGTACCCTCCTTGCTGGCCTGCCACCCCCCTTTGCTAGTTTAAATGCTTGTCAATGTAGCATTTAAACTTATCATTGAGTGCTTGGATTCCCCTCCAGGATGGATGCGGCCATCAGGCTTGAACAAACCTCCATCCCTCCAGGTGGGTCCCCAGTCACCAATGAATCCAAACCCTTCCTCACAGCACCAGTTCTTCAACCATGAGTTAAAGTTCCTGGTGCATGCACTCCTATGCTCTCCCTTGCCTCTCATAGGTAGTACTTCTGAGAAAGTGACAGAAGTAGCTACTTGCTAGAGACCCCTCCCCAATTTCCTAAACTCTTCCTGAACTTCCTTTGGCTCCCCATTTGCCAGGTCATTAGTACCTAGGTGGATAATGACATCCAGCTCACCCTCCCATCTTGCCTTCCCAGTGATCCCCAGGATCTTCCTTCCATCCCTCCATGCTGTGGCACCTGGTAGGCACCTCGCCTCCCTGTCCTCCCCCTCCTGTGTTCCTAGCTAGATCCCTCTTATGATGGAGTGCCCACCAGGATTCGCTTCCTCCTCCTCCTCTGGGGTCCTCTGCTTTCCCCGCTGAGGTCACCTCCTTGGCTAACCTCCAAATCCTTTCCTTCCACTTCTCTGGGTACCTCTATTTGGTTGTCCTCATTTGCCAGTGTGGCATATGAGTTCTTGAGTGGAATAGGATCTGGGATGTGCTTCTGTCTGAGTGCTCTAACCCTCCCTGAGCCCACTGTCATCCAAGTGCTCCTCGTTCTCGGCATCCTTTGAGGCAGTTGCATTGGACTGGGTGGTCTCTGGATAGGGAGTGATGGTACTCCTGACCCAGTTACTTCGCTCTGAGTCTGGCTACCTCATCCGCGGTCAGAGAGATGCATGCAGATAGGGCAGCACCTCAGTGTTCAGAAGGTCTGCCTGAATATGGCTGCCCACAGCCACTGCATTGCACCACTCCCCACATTATACTGCAATTTCACCACTATGTTTTAAATTTTCAATAGCCCAAAAACAATTATAAGTAAAGACAACAAAGAAAGTACAGTGTCACTAAAAGCTCACAATCTAAGTTTAAAAGAAAAATAGCAATTACCAGTTACTCTAAAACACTGAACTGAATGTGTTTCCTTCCTTCCCCTTCTGGCTTCTTCTGAGAAAATAAAACTATACTTGCTACCTCAACTCTGACTACGCCCCACCTCCAGTTATCATGTAGCTGAGGTCAGAGGCCAGACAATTAACACCCTTCACCCAACTACAGGGCAGTCAGACAAGCCAAGATAAAATTTGCAGCAATTAAAGAGAGCAGAGAATTACACCACCACTATGTTTTAAATTTTCAACAGCACAAAACAATTATAAGTAAAGACAACAGAGACAGTACAGTGTCACTAAAATCACACAATCTAAGTTTAAAAGAAAAAAAAATCACCAGTTACTCTAAAGCACTGAATTGAATAGGTTTCCTTTCTTACCCTTCTGGCTTCTTAAGCAAGAAATGCCACATGTAGTTTGAACCAGTCAGTATTTATTTTGGCCAAGCTATAATGCTAATGGAAGCATATTCTGTCTCATATGATACTCATTAGTAATTCCATCTCCTAAGTCATCATCCAATGGAGAATGACTTAGGACCAATACATACAGTTTTTCATATCTGTAACTAAGAGGTAATCTCTGTTGCTATGCTGTTATCTGTAGTATTTAGGCTTCTGTAACCCAGTTGTACATGGAGAGAACTAGATTACAGAGCGAGAGAGAGAGAGACCTAATATCTACAATTCTGGAGATTATGTATATTCTTCAGGACAGTAGTGAGAAACCCATCCCCCTTGTGATTTTCTCTGTCACATCCTTGGAGTAAGTACACAGATGTACAGAAATGTGAAGCAGAGAAAGGCCCCTTGTCCCATCTAGTCTGCCCAACACCCTACCCCCCATCTGTTATTTTTCTACCCTCATTTCCCAACCCCTTAAAACCATCCCAAGCCCTCTTGAACCCCTCCACCATTTCAGCTGCCACCACCACCTCCTCCAGCAGTTTGTTCCAGGCTTCCATTGCCCTCTCTGTGAAAACTGCCCCCTGACATTACCTCTGTATTGCCCAGATTCCAGTCTGAGGCTATGTCCCTTCATGTTTGCTCCCTTCTTCAATTTGAACAAACTATCACCCTCCAACTTGTTTATTCCCTTCAGATATTTAAAGGTTTCAATCATGTCCCCCCCAGTCTCCAGTGGGTATAAATTTAGCCTTTTCAATCTTTCCTCATAGGGTATATCCTGCAACCCTCATACCATTCTGGTTGCCCTTCTCTACACCCTCTCCATCAGCTCAACATCTCTGTGTAGATGAGACCTCCAAAACTGCACCCCATACTCCAGATGTGGCCTGACCATGGTTTTGTATAATGGCATTAGCACCTCCCTCTTTCTGCTATTAAAACCCCTCACAATGCAAGTCAACATTCCATTTGCCTTTCCCAATGCCCTGCTACACTGACTACCCACCTTGAGGTCTCATGCTACCATAATCCCCAGGTCCCTTTCTGAGTCCTTCTCCTTAATCACCACTCCCCTAGGGAGTAAGGTTCTCTCCTATTTCTCCTCTCCAGGTGCATCACCGAGCACTTTTGTGCATTAAACTTCAATTTTCTGGTGTCTGACCACCTCTCCAACCTCTCCAGGTCCCGCCTCATGGCTTGCCCCCCACTAGGTGAATCCACCCTATTGCAGACCTTTGTATCATCTGTGAACAGGCACACCCATCCCTCCAGACCCTCTGTTAGGTCACTAACATAGATGTTAAAGAGTATTGGCCCTAGCACTGACCCCTGTGGCACCCCACTGGTCACCACCCATTTCCTGGAATGTGTCCTATTTACCACCACCGTCTGACTCCTTCCCTTCAACCAGATTTCCACTCACCTGGAGATCCTATGATCACCACTAGTCTGTCCAGCTTATGCACCATTCCACCATGCAGAATGGTGTTGAAGGCCTTACTAGTATAATAAACTTTATTAGTACTCCTTGCTTGTTTATGAATGTTTCTTGGCAGACTCCAAAGACACAAGAATCTGCATTATTAGTATTATTATTTACTCTACTATCTGAACTTCTTTACGTAACATGGTGACCTCTTGGGGAACGGTAGGGTTGCTGTGTTGTCCTGTTGTAGGAGACTTTTCTGGATGGACTGAGGTGTTGTAGGAAAAGTACAGGATTTATTTTAGAACTGTGCTATTCTACTTGATGGATGGCCAGATTCTTGTTATTTTATATAACCTGGACTTGGTGGGCAGTGAGTGTGCTCCCTTTTTCCTATACTGCTTGGTAAATCTGCAAAATTGTTTAACTGTTCCTGGCCTAGGTGGGAGATAGTGCCAATTGACAGTTTTTTACTGGGGAGGTGGGAGCTCTTTGGAGATCATTAATATCCTTTTTGAGAGATTATTTGTGACCTCTCTTTTTCAGTAATCACCCTTTATCCTACCATATTTTGTTTGTTGTTTGCTGTGTCATTCTTTGGTTTTTGGGAGGGATTGTTTTACAGTGTATTTTATTTGTTCTTTTTATTTAAATTTAGATACTTAAAGGGGGTGTTTATTTAGAGGTTTAGGGGTTGGTGTGATTTGGGCTTACTTTTTGGAGGATTTGTTATTAATAAAGATATTGTGATTGTGTATGTTGCGTGGAGAGTGTGTGGTTTACAGTTGTATAGACTGTGGTGTGTGTTGTGTTTGTGGGTTTGGCACTGTCTGTGGGCCAGGACTACATAGTCAGGAGATATGTGTCTGGGAAGTTCCGAGGGTCTGGGGGTGGGCTAAGATAGTGTATGAGGCATCCCTGCTGCTTGATCTATGGCCCTCTTTTTGGTTTTATCTCCTCTTTATTTCTTGTGCCCGCTGCAGCACCTACCGGCAGGTGCATCCAGCCACTGGCCCTGCCTGCAGGGAGAGCAGCAGGCTCAGCTGCATGATGAGGGGGTCCAGCATGGCCGTGGCCGACATGCTGGAGGGCTCCCTGTCCCTGCCAGATGGACTGGCGCCGAACCCCACCCTCCAAGTGCGATTCCACTACGGTCCTCCTGGAGAGGCAGGGCATGGCCATCAAGCTGCATGGTCATGCCCAGACCTTTTTTGCCACAGTGGGAGTGTGGACATGCAAGGATGCCCATACGCAGGCGTGCAGACATCCGCCGTGCTTCCCCCTACTGCTGAATACCGTTCACCTGCAGTGCCTCTGGGCATCCCCAGGGACTGCCAGAGCGCAGTGTGGTTCCCACCCTTTCCCCATGACTAGGAGAGCTGCTGTTGGACACTCAATCCTAGTCCTCCACTTCCAACCCCCAGTGACCCAGGCTCATTCCCAAACCTGGGTCACTGGCATGGAGCAAGGTGTTAGGTCCAGCACCTCAACCCTCAGTGCCACTAGGCCAGTAATCTATGGCCCTTTCTTAGCCTCCCAGTGTCTGCTACTACAGTTAGGCACCATAGGAAGGTCAGAATAGGGAGGAACCAGATGATTCGATTTGGCTGGGGTGCCCTGTGCATGGCGGGGGGTGGCAGGATCGAGGTAGTGGGGTGTAGAAGGCATCATGGAATTAGACGGGTTTTGGGAAGAGGCCAGATGTGTTTAGTTCCCATTGCCAGGGTTTCCACCAGACTGAGTGGGCAGGTGACTAGTGGGGTTGCACTGTTCACTAATCCCTTTAGGGTGGTGATTTGCAATGCCAGATCAGTCAGAAAGAAGACAGCAATTATAGTGGACTTGGTTTCTTCAGCTGATCTGGCTTGCATTACAGAGACCTGGGTCAGTGATGATGCTGGCCTGGTTTTAGAGGCCGCTGTCCCGCCCGGGTATACCATAGTGCACTGCCCCAGAGTGGAATGCAAGGGCAGGGGGGTAGCCATTTGTTTTAGATCCGAACTTGGCTTCACCCGGCACCCAGTGAGAACACCACGTTCACTTGAATGTGTGGCCATCCGTGGAAGTATGGGTACAGGTTGCTGGATTATCCTTATTTACCGCCCTTCTGGGGCAGTGGAAGATTTCCGGCAGAAGGTGGCCAATTTTGTTATCAGTGAAACACAGGGGACCCCCAGATGTTTAGTGCTGGGGGACTTCAATGTTTGGGATAACGACAAATCTTCTCGGCTTGGTTACAACTTTCTCCAGATTATGTCATCTCTGGGTCTTACGTAAGGAATTTCTTCCATGACCCATCAGGGCAGTCACATGGTGGACCTGATGTTCTCATTGGGGTTTGAGATTAATAATCTCAGGATTGTTCGGGTTGTTTGGTCCTATCATTGCACAGTATAGTTCTTGTTCACGGTGCCCACTGAGAGCCCTCCCCCTGCTGAGATGGTCACTTACTGCCCTTTAAGGGGGTTAACCCAGGAGGGTTTTTTGGTGGTGGCTGATCTATCTAGTGTGGACAGTACATGCATTGGAGGTGTAGGCATGGCAGCTGATGCCTATAACAAGGCATTGTCTGGTGCACTTGTCTCCCTCACACCAGTTTGTGTATGATCCAGGTCTTCTCACTTGAGATCCCCTTGGTTTAATGGGGAGCTCAAGGTGATGAAGACCGTGAGTCAGAGATTAGAGTGCTGCTGGTGGAAGTCAGGCCTGGAGGTGGACAAACTGGCCCAGTGTGTGCACTATGGTGCATACCAGGGAGCAATCAACTGTTAGAAGGCAAAGTTCCTGTCCAGGGAGATTGCTGCTGGGAGGAACTGACCAACTGCACTCTTTCGGACTGTGGACAGGCTTCTTCATCCTTCCTGTCTACAGCTGAAGGTAGCCTTTTCAGATGTATTATGTGAGGAGTTTGCTTGGTTCTTCTCAGACAGGGTATCTGCCATCAGTCAGGAGGGTCTGCCACTGGGCCAGAGTTTGGCTGACAATGGTCGCCATGGGTGTCCGGAGAGCACTTGGCCTGGTTGGAGTGAGTATAGAATGGTGGAGATGGCTGAGGTCTTTGAGACTGCTTCCAAGGTTCGGCAGACCTTTTGTAAAGTGGACCCGGTGCTAACTTGTTTCTTAATGGGATGTGTTGACTCCATTAGTCCAGTGTTTGCCTTGCTTGTCCAGTGTTCCTTGTCAGAAGGGGTCTTTCCCGAAGTCTTGAAGGAGGCATTGGTGAGACCCCTTCTGAAAAAAACATCTTTGGACCCTGACGTCAAGGAAATTACTGACTCTCTGCAGTCTACTGTTCTTGGGTAAGATTGTGGAGAAGGAGGTGGCACTTCAGCTTGAGAAGCATCTTGTGGCCCATGATTTATATGAGCAGCTCCAAGTCTGGGTTTCGTGTGAGGCATAGCACTGAAACTGAACTACTTCGGGTGCCTAATGACCTCCTTAGCGTTAAAGATTGAGGGGAGGGGACAATTCTTAATCTCCTCGATCTTTCTTCAGCATTTGATATGGTGGATCATCGAGTGTTACTTGACCATCTAAGGGATTTCTGTGGACTCACTGGCACCGTCATCTGCTGATTTGAGTCTTTTCTATTTAACAGAAGGCAGAGAGTTGTGATGGGGAATTTCTTCTCCTCCCCTGCTCTCCTGTCATGAAGAGTTCTCCAGGGCTCAATCCTGTTGCTGATATTGTTCGCTGTGTACGTGCTGCCACTGGCAGAGATAATTAGTAAGTACAGTCTGGGTTTTTACTGCTATGCTGATGATACCTAGCTGTATTTTTCCTTTGCTCATGGAACATCTTGTGCAGTGGAAGTGCTTAACAGCTACCTCGTTGAGATCAATGACTGGATGGCCTCCAGCTGGTTATGACTGAACCCCGGTAAGATGGAGGTACTGGCAGTGGAGTCAAACAGAGGGCATGATAGGTTGGCCTCTGGTGCAGAGACAGGGCTTTTTCTTGGCTTGGTACCATTGAAGGCCTCCAGGGTGCGTGATCTTGGCATTATTCTTGACAGCGGATTGTCACTTGAGTTTCAGGTGGCATCCATTGTCTGTTCCAGTTTTTACCATCTGAGGAATATTGCCAGGATAAAGCCCCTGGTTCCGCCACTGGACCTCCCCACCTTGGTGCATGCCTACAGGACATCCAGGCTTGACTACTGTAATGTGCTCTATCTCAAGGTCTCTGGGGATACCCTGTGCTGACTGCAGCTGGTGCAGAATGTAGCAGCTAGATTGCTGACAGGACAGTATAAGTACTGTCATATTACTCCAGTGCTGTGTCAACTGCACTGGCTGCCGGTTAGGTGGAGGATTCTCTTTAAGGTGGGTTTGCTCACCTTTAAGGCCCTACACAGCCTGGGCCCTGGTTACCTGAAGGACCTCCTTACACCTGCTATTTCGGTCCACCCCTCAACTCCTCCTTTAGGGGTCTCCTAGCGATTCCCAGGATGAGGCTAGAAACAACTGGCAACAGAGCATTTAGTGTCACCACCCCATCCTGTGGAATTCACTTTCTCCAGCTATTAGGGAGGCCCTGTCTGTTGAGGTATTCAAGGCCCACCTTAAGACCTTCTTATACAATCAGGTCTTCCCAGACTGTATGTTACATCCCTAACCTGACTTCAGAATCATATGTTTAAAGTAATTTCTTGCTTCCCTGAGCCTACTGCTGTTGTTGAGGGTATTATTTTAATTTTAGTAATTATATGTATTAATGTTATAAATGTGTTATTTATGTATAGTGTTTTGTATGTATACGGAATTTTAACTTGTACGGTGCTAGAGCCTCCAGGATGCACATCTTTCAAATAAAACGTGCCTTACCTTGCCTTGCCGTGAGATACAGAGTCAAGGGTTTTGGCCACATCAATAAAGACTGAAGCGGTGAGGTGACTGATGTCGGTGGCAGATTGGATGTGGCCAGTGGCAGAGAGAAGGGAGGATAAGGTGGTGTTTTTTTCTTAACCCAGATTGATAGGTGGATAGAAAATTTGTATCTGTAAGGAGCTCAGTCAATTGGGATTGTGTAAGGCATTCCGATAGTTCAGCTAAGGCGGGGAGGAGGGATATAGGTTGCTAGTTTCCAGGAGTGGTGAGGTCACCGCCTTTATGGACAGAGATAGCACATACCATGTTCCTGGCATTCAGAACTAAGCCTGAGAAGGACATACTTATGATGTAGGTGAGAGGGAGAATGATAGTGGGGGCAGAAAGACACAGGGGACTAGGATGTAATCCATCAGGGCTAGATTTGGAGCTGTTGAGGGATAGCATGGCACGCAGTACTTCATCCATGGAAGCATGTGCAAGAAGGAATTTAATATTAGTTGTTTGCTTTGGGGAGGGTTTGGAAGCAGGTGATGGAGGGATGGTTGCAACTGGAAAGGCATAACTAGTAAGGAAGTTAATTAGGGAAGTAACAACTTGGACAGGGTTAGTAATTAAAGTGCCATTGTACTTGAGAGTAGCGGTGCTGGACTGTGGATGAGGGTCGACAATGGAATGTGCTATGTTCCAGAAGGAGGAGGTGTGTGCTGAACTGAATTGGTGTTTAAAGTAGTCCTCCTTAGCCCGATGGATGACTTTGGTATAAGTGTTTCTTCCAGTGTTGTAAGCTTGTCTTGTGATGATGGTTTGGCAGGATTTAAAAGTGGACCAGGCTCCATCGCAGGCTTTGCAGAGAGTGGTTATGGGGCAGTAATCCAGGAGTGGTGGCATTTCCTGATCCTGACTTTTTTTAAGGGAGGGCACGTGTCGATCCCAAGCACTTTTGAAGATATAAGTGAACTGGGCTAGGGCAGTATCGACAATAGCAGCAGAGCACACTGGTGACCAATTTGCAAAATGCAAATCCGAGAGAAGTGAGTTTGTGTCGAGAGAATTTAGTAGGTGTGTTTCAATATATTTTGGTGAGGATTTGGGTAGGTGCATTTTTCTAAATGCAGTAAGTGGTACAGCGGTCACTCAAGGAGGAATCGTGGGACATGAGGACTCAATCTATGAGGAAGTGATTTGAGGAACGGAAGTTGTTGCGGGTCAGTTCCAAGATTAACTGGGTTAGATTTAGGGATTCCAGTTTGGAGTTGTGGGTTTATATGAGAGGAACAACCAATTGAGGTTATAATACCCAAATAGCATTAGTTCACCAGAGATAGCAAGAGATATAAGCGCAGAGATGTATGCTGCAAGGGCATCTTGATCAAGCTGAGGAGAGGCATAAACTACCCCAACGAAAGTGGGGAAAGTGCAGGGAAAGGAGAGTTTGAGTACAAGAAGCTCATGGGATCCAAGGCAGGATTCTTCTTTCGTTACCAAGTAAAGGAGGTTCTGTCTTATCAAATCAAATCAAACTTTATTTATAAAAAAGCACCTTTCCAAAAACAAGGCACTTGTACGTAATTCATTAAAATAGATTAATAAATAAAACAAGTAATTAAAACCATAAATAAACAAGTTAAAATTCACAACAGTGGCATTAAAAATCAGTATACGCCAGACTAAAAAGAAATGTCTTCAAAACTACTTTAAAACTTTGGATGGTTGGGCAATCTCGCACCTGACGAGATAGAGAATTCCACAGGGCTGGGGCCATAAAACTAAAAGACCCAGCCCCAGATGTCTTTAAACGTACCCTGGAAACCTCTAGAAATCCCTTGTCAGTGGATCAGAGAGTGTGGGAAGGACAGTAGGGATGATGGAAATCTTGCAGGTAACAAGGTCTCTGTCATGTAGAGCCTTATAGGTCAGCAAACTGACCCTGAACGTGATCCACTACTGCACTGGCAGCCAATGCAGTCCGTGGAGCACAGGCGTTATACGACTGGTCCTAGATGAACCAGTCAATAGCCTGGCTAACACATTCTGCACAAGCTGCAGGTGGCAGATATCAACCCCTGCTAACCAAAGGTAAAGGGTGTTGCAGTAGTCAAGGTGGGAGGTAACGAAGGCGTGGACCAAAGTTGGAAGATCGTCGGAAGGAACCAGGTACTTCACCGGGCAATAGTCCTCAGATGGTAAGAGAGCTTTGACAACTGCCAAAACCTGAGATTTAAGTGTCAAACAGTCATCAAGCATCGCTCAGGTTCTGCACCCGGTTTGAGGTAGTTAGCTGAACACCCAAAAGTCATAGACCTGAAGGTGATCCTGCCAACAAGTCCGCCTCCTGGTGACCTGAGTCCACAACCAACACCTCAGTTTTTTCTGGCTTTAACTGCAGCTAGCTCACATTCATCCAATCCTGGATTTCAGTGAGTCAGTTGTTAAAAACCAAAACAGCAGCATCCTGGCCAGGCACAAAGGGCATATACAGCTGAGTGTCATCTGCATAGCAGTGAAAACTCAAGCCATGCTGCCTAATAATCGCTCCCAATGCCAGCATGTACACCGCAAACAACAAGGGTACCAAAATGGAACCCTGCAGCATCCCACAGAATGGGGGATTGATGCTAAGGAAAAAATCCCAGATACCATCCTCTGAGTCCTACTCCCAGGGAAAGATCGAAACTACTGTATCTGAGGACCACACCAGACAGTCCACAGATGAACCACAGATGCTCCAATACCACATTATGGTCTACGGTGTCAAATGCCACAGAGAGATCAAGAAGGACCAAGATGGACGGGTCCTTCAATCTCTCACTATCAGATCATTTAGTACCCGGACAAGGGCTGTCTTGGTACTATGTCTCTTCCTAAATCCAGACTGGAGAGAACCACAGACATTGTGGCTGGTCAAATGATCATCAATCTGCGATGCACCCACCTTCTCAATAAGCTTACCCACAAAGGGCAGGTTAGAGAGAGGTCTGTAGTTAGCCTGACAATCTGGGTCCAAGGAGAGCTTTTTAAGAAGGGGCCGAACCACGGGCCTCCTTCAGAGGATCAGGGAAGATCCCCCGCTCCAAAGATATCCAGATTATCTCGGCAAGGACCAGATCGATTTTATCCACACAGCCCACTAGGAGATGTGTAGGGCCCGGGTCCAAACTACAGTTGGTCGGACGCAATGACTGGATGATCATCACAATGTCACTGATCGTGGGGAGGCTGAAGTCACACCACACAAACTGGGTGTCCAAAATCTCCTGCCGACCACCACAGCTCCCATTAGAGAGGGTAAAGTGGATACCGGACCTGATTGCAGCAACCTTATCTGAAAAGAATCGAGCAAACTCCTCACACCGTTCTTGAGGAAAATCACTTCCAGACTGAAGATAGATTGGATTGCTCAATCTGTCCACAGTCCGGAAAAGCTGAGCTAGTTGATTCTGTGCAGCAGCAATCTCCCTGGACAGGAATACTGCCTTCTTACGGGTGATTGCTGATTGATAGACCACATAATGGTCCATCACACTAAGTCTGTCACACCACCTCCTCTTTTTCCATGATCTTGCTGGATGAGGTGGTAGCCTTGGATGGAGACAGATGAGTCAGGGGTTTGGGCAGATAGCCAGGTTTCAGAGAGGCATGGTATGTCAAAGTCATTTGGAATTATCCAGCAGTTTAGAAGGTCCCATTTTGGGAGGAAACTTCTAATGTTGATAAGCATGACCTTTAGGCCTTTGTGTGAGGATGGCAGCTGGGTACGTTTAGGGTGGCCGGGGTTCCTTTCAATGTCACTAGCAAGGAGCAAAAGGAGAAAAGCACAGAAAAGGTAGCTGGGAATGTACAACCTCTTATTGTATTTAGTGTATATTGTTTGCACCTGATGTAGTATATCAGAGTGGCACAGAGGTTTATGCCAGGAGGAAGAAAGCTTGGAGAAATTGAGTGAAAGGGTAGCGAGTGTGGTAGGAACAAAACTGACTGGGAGGGAGTGGGGTGGGTATGCAGGGGAAATGGTAAATAGGAAGCAGGAGAACGGGAGGAGTAAGAGCAACTTTGGGGTGGTTGGGGAAAGGAATAGGAAAGAAAGTAATAGGTGATGCATAAGAAAAGGACTGATGAGGTGGGGTGCATGATTGTTTGGGAGGGGATTTCAGGACTGAACTAGAGTACAGACAGGTGAAAGGAGACAATTTAGGGATAAAGATGGGGGGGCAGCAAAGTGAGAAAGAGGATAGATTCCAGATAGGAAAGCAGAGAGATGATCCATTTAAGATTTAAGCTTGGACTTTGAATTCAACCAATAGCATAGTGGCACTGCAAGGTAGGAGGGGAGGCAAAGAGTATTTAAAGAGTGGTGGGGGTAGGACAACATCTAAGTGAAGAAACAACAGGCTGGAATGGTGTGTAATAGCAGCAAGACAGTGTTCAAATCAAAAAAAACAACAACTGTGCAAGGAGCAAATCACAGAATCCTGCTGTAGGGTGCTGAAATCTGAAAATCCAGGGAAGACTCATACTCAGCCGGAGAAGCAGGCTTAAGCGGGTGGAAGAAAAGGAATCGCCACTCTGCAGGGAGAGGAGAACCGTTCTTAGTGGAAGGGGTGGCTCCAAAGCTAGAAGGAAGAAACAGAGAAGAGTTAATATCAAAGAGATAGGTGGGGAGGTAGGCAAGAGCGAGGAGACAGTAACACAGCAGGGGCTAGCATAGCGATTTAATCGAGGGGCAGGTTGCAAATTGCAGCTGAAAGAGTAAAATGAAAAAAAGAAACATGGGGGCTGGGCAGGTCAGCATTTAGCTCTGCAGATGAGAGAAACAGGCTGGAGAGTGAGGAAAGAGACAACAGAGTCAGCTATGAAAAATCACAGCATCGTTTCATACCAGGTCAGAAATAAACAATACATTTTTCTTACCCTAGCTTACTTAGAACAATTCGGTTATAAATATTGAAAGCATGGCAGTCTAGAGGCAAAATATAAGTAAAGAAACAGCAGGCTGGAATGGTGTGTAATAGCAGTAAGACTGTGCACAAATCAGAAAACAGTAACTGTGCAAGCCAGCCAATCATTGAAATCCTGCTATAGGGTGCTGAAATCTGAAAATCCAGGGAAGACTCAGCGGGTGGCAGCGAAGGAATCGACGCTCCGCAGGGAGAGGGAGTGCCCAGTCCTGGTGGTGGGGGGCTCTGAAACTATGTAAGTGGCTAGAGGATCAGGCTTGAGAGTGCAGCAGCAAAGGAATTGCCACTCTGTGAGGAGAGGGAGTGCCCGGTCTTGATGGGAGGGGGGCTCCAAAACTTTGTTTTTTTTGTAGTTCAGAATCAGCTTATGCTGGAGGGACCAGGCTTCAATGGCTGCAAAGTTATGCTGTAGGGTTCTAACTAAGGGGACAGGGTCAGGGTGAATAGCAAATAATACCACACTGTCTGCATGGATAAGATTACTGGTGCAGATTTGAGGAAGGGTATTAAGGAAGAGGCTAAAGAGTAGGGGACCCAGTATGGAGTCTTGAGGAACTCCTGAGTGGACTAGGTGGCTGATGGATAGGGTGTCATGGATTTTTACTTGCTGGGTTCTGCCTTCTAGGTAGTTTTGAAACTAGATTATAGCTCCATGAGAGATTCCAAGGGCAAGGAGGGACTCAAGGAGAAGAGTGTGACTGACCACGCCGAAAGTCTTAGTGAAGTCAATGTATATTGACCCCACTAAGTGACCCTGGTCTAGTGCCTTGAGATATCAGTGTACTTTAGAAGGGCAGATGTGTTACTGTGACCCTTTCTTAATCCATGTTGCTCCAGATATTGGATATTGAACTTGATCAGGCAGTTGGAGAGCTGTTCATATACAACCCACCCCAGGGCTTTGGAAAGGAGTGGGAGGATGGAAATCGGGTAGTAGTTTGAGTGCACAGCACTGTCTCCATTCTTGTGAATGGGAGTTACCACTGCTGCTTTCCGCAGTAGTAGGAATCATTGAGGGCAAAGTGACAAGTTAAGGATTTTTGTGAGTGGCAACAGTACCGTATCTAAGGTAAGGTACAGCAGCTTCAGATCGAATGGGTCACCACTGAAAGGAGACTTGCCAAGAACGTTTCAGAGATCTTACATGGTTACCAAAAATTTAAATCAAATAAATAAATAAAAAAATTTTTTAGATTCCCTAAAGGAGACGTTCTTAAAATACAAAGTGGGATTTATTCAGGGTCAGGACAGGCATTTTGGGGTTGAATGGGCTGGATGATTTATCTAAGAAAGTAGAATGGAATATGGCTGTAAGGTAAGTGAAGGCTGAGTTAAATGTGTCCACCATTAATTAATGAATTTATTGAAATGTTTCACCAAACAATTAATTAACTAATAGTGGACACATTTAGCTCAGCCTTCACTGACCTTATTGGCATATGCCAGTCTAATTTCTTAGATGACTCATCCAGCCCATTCACCCCAACATGTCTGCCCTGACCCTGAATAATCCCACTTTGTATTTTGTACTAACATTGGGTCCTGGATGATTTTCCTGTTTATGTTAAGCATGAAGAAAGGGGAGCTGTTGGGCTTACAGGCAAGTTCTTTGATGTTCTCCCAAAATGTCCTACTGTCACCATAGTAATTTGAGAGTACGTCTTTGTAGTGTGCAGATCTGGCTAAACCGATCTCTTGGGTGTAGGTGTTCCTGGCAGCTTTGTACTTCTGCCAGTCCACTTGTTTCCCTGTGGTCTGCATTTTGTCCCAGAGGTGATTTCTAGTAGCCATTAGGTTTAGGAGTGAGGTGGAGATCCAGGGACTAACAGTGGCTTTTACCTTCCTTTTTATGGCTGTGGGCAAAGCCTACAGCCCTTCTGTCATCGATCAGATTTTAGCTCTAAAACAGCTTTTCGTGGAACTCCCTTTTTAGACATTTGGAAGTATTCCTCCATAGCTGCAAAGCAGTGCACTCCTCCTCCTCCTCCTCTGATTTTTGCTATTTGCTGCTGTACATTAAAAGCATCTGAAGGATGCTACTGTACTGTGCCTCAGAACATCTCATGATATTAATATAACAAAAAACACTTTTTAAACTACTGTTTCTATCATCTGTCCAGCTCAGACTAATAGATGTATTCTATTTCTTTCAGCAACCTAGGTGTTAACTCATTATATGATGTCGGTAGTCTACAGTGTTAGATTACAGACAGTGGACCTGCAGTCTGTGAGCTATTTCATGGGCATACATATGAACTGCAGGGCAGGGAGGGGTGCTGTTGCCCCATCACTTTTTTTGGCCTGAAGGATTTCGCCCTTTAAATGGATAAAAAAAGTAAGCATAAACTAGTGTGGCAGAGTTAAGTACAGCTGCCCAGGCACACATAGAACAAAAGAGGTGCTTTGTCCTTGTTTGCTGTTTCTGGAGTCGAAAGTGGAAAGTGCTTTTAAGTGTGTACGTGAGTGAGTGAGTGAGTGAGTGTACAATCCTGCTTTGAGATGGGCTATGTGACGAAGACTGCTTATCCCTTATCTAGGATTTACCCTCTGAGGCTCAGCTACACTGTTTGAGAGAGCATTCCCTCCTGCACAGCAGAAGGTCAGTGTAAAATTAAACTCGGAGGAAAAAAAAAAAAAACAGATTTACAGAGAGGGATAGAGTACTTAAATGGATCCCATTTAGAGTAGGGAGGTTGGTTATTGCATGGATCTGGAATCTGTGTACAGGAGTTGAATGACCATTTACAGTTTATAAATGTAAGTGAATAAATATATATATATGTTTTCCTTTGATAACCAGGTAAGGCCAACTAGGCTTAGGTGCTTGTTTCCAGGAAAGATGACAACCCAGGAACACTAGGGAGATTAAGTGACTTAATCAGAGCCACATAGTATGGAAATGGAGGGTGTGGGAATCAAACTCACATCTGAATGCTGAATGTATAAAGCTAATTTATAGCTCATTATTCTAACCTCTGGGCTATACTGCCAGCCCCATAAATAGTGAACAATTTAGATGGGGCTGTTAATATCTCAAAAGAGAACTGCCTTGAATCAAACAACATACATTTTTGTAGAAGTGGATGTTATTTTTTAAAATACCATTTCTCATTTTGATACTGCTTAATCTTAACGGGCCTTTTGGTACATTAAGTGAGTGCTTCTGATCCACACACTGCTGGCACTGACCATTTTAGAACAATATGAACTTGTCAAAAGCTTACATTGTTGGTACAATGCATCTGTGTTCTAATTTAGAATTCTTAGGCTCATGGAGATGAACATCATCATACAATTCTTAGATGGCACTACGCAGCAGTGTGTGACACACAAATATCCAATGGGTTAACTAAAAGGCCAGCAAAAGTGGGGCAGAAGCAGACCCACTAAATGAAAAAAAGCTTCTACAGGAAACATTACTCACAGGTTCAGTGCAGTTCTCCTTTAACTAAGCTTGTAGGGAATGTCAGGTATTTTATTTAAATAGTAAGGAACTGTGTTTACAGGTATTTGGAGCCATCTAGAGGGAAATTCCTCCCACAGACTTGCATTAGTTATACGGGAAAACAAGAGGAATTTGGCTTCCACTGGAAATAATGTAATCTACAAGAAAACATAAGAAAATTGCCCTGCAGTTACAGGAAAAAGGCAAATGTACTCTGGGAGCAGTGACACAAACACTGACACACACATTTATTTATCTGCTTTTGGTAAGCGGGTGGGTGCTCTAGGCATAGGGATACCTATCTTCAGGCAAGAATCGGGAGGATACAAGTCAAATACATGAGCAAAACAACAACAACATGACGCAGCACACAGGTTAGACAATGCTCAGATGGGCAGAAAATACAGACAAATTTGCAGACCGTAAAAGTACAGATTTATACAAAGTCAAAATATAAACAAAATACAGTTGGGAGATATTCAAAAATATAGACAAGTGCAGGACAAGTCCAGAATTGGCCTGATCAGATTTTATGTACAATATACAGTAAGTGCTGTTAGGAAGGCTGATAAACATAGTAAGAAAGAGACAGACGAGGACGGCAGAGAGAAGGGCGAAAGTAGATGAAAGAATGCAGAGGAAGAGGGGAGAGTAAGTAAGATAACGCAACGTGAGAGACAGAGAGAAAATGGATGCACTAAAGTGAACGGAAGCACGTGCAGGGATTAGATGCTAGTAGATGCTCACGGTGAAGTTTCTTTAAACCAGCATGAGTAGGGGCTAGGCGAATAGTTTGAGGGATAGAACTCCAATACTTAGGGGCAGCAAAAAAGAAATCTTGTGCATCCATGGTGTTTTTTTTTTGGTTAATACTTTTTATTGTGTTTTCAACAATAGGAACATACAGTTAATATTCAGAGCCATAATCTGAGATTTGAACAGCGGTACATAGATCAAGTGTTATAAGACAATGATCAATACAATACACTTCATCCATCAGCTCTGTGAGAGAGTGGTACAAACTTACACACAGAAACAAAAAAGAAACCTACGATACTGCACTGTGCTTCAGTACTGGCACACATATCCACCTGTAGTAGTCCACCTTAGGGTGAGATTAAGTAATTGTGCCTCTATACTGGAGCACAATCTCACCAGGACGATGACCTGTTCCTATTGTGAAGTCTTTTTCATGGAGAAATAAAAAGGGGAAGGAAAAGATCATAGGATTGAACTTAAAAAGATGCTAAAATGACAGGAGGGCAAAAAACAAGCTATTCAAGATATCCAACATTAATTATTTAGGATATATATATATAGTCATGCAATCAGTGTTACATAGTATAACCAGTGATCAGGGTTGTCAATCACAGGCCTGAATTTGAATTAAATCCTTAGGGGTGGGCCTTAGCAATCACCCCACCCCTGCTCTGGGGGAGAGAAACGCCATCTAGGGGCCCCAGCAAAGATGATATTTGGAGAGTGTATTATCAGCTATGTGAGATAGATGGTCAAACTTGGCAATTTGAGCCATTGAGTTGTAAAGTTCAGACATGGATGGAATCTCAGTGGACCTCCAGTGGCTCAAACAGTCTTTTTGCCTGCAGGATAGCCATCGGATCTGTAACTTGGAGAGACTTATTCCCTGAGGTAGCAGACCCAGAATCCAGAGTGTAGGGGGAAGCTCTATTGGCAGCCCCAAAATCTGTTCCACAAGGCCAGACACCGCTATCCAGTAGGGAGATAGTTTGGGACAGCTCCACAGGATATGGGCCAGGTTTCTTCCCAGGTTGCCACATCTTCAACAGTGATCAGTGACCCATGGTGGTTTTGCATCTGGGGATGTAGAAAGAGGTTTGGTCGTTAGATCGGAGACCATAAGTGGGGGTCTGGGGGTATAGCAAATAGGTGAGGGATTGAGGGAGGCCTGATCCTGTTATACAATCCAGTAGGGAGCCACAGGACAGTAGACAGTGAACTGTAGGGCTGGGCCATCTTAGGAAAGCACAGAGCTGACAGCGATGTTTGTACTGTGGAGAAGCAGAGGTGAAGCGGCAAATGTTAGTATAGGTGGTGTCCCATTTATGGAGGGAGGTCTTGGTGGCGCCTAGGTAGGTGACAGCCATATGCCAATGCTGGAAGCAGAAGGCCTTGTGCCACAGCACACCTAGCCGATGGAGAGAGGGCATAGCTGGTACGGTAGGCTCCCCTATTTTTGCATTAGCAGATTTGCAAGTAGCAGTGATGTAGAGATCGAACTCCAGGAATTCATCAAGAAGAATGCCCAGGTATTTGAAGGAGCTAGCGCTAACTAATGGGGAACCATCAGCACAGGATATTTTGAGAGAGTTATGATTCACTTTAAGCCTGGCAGGAGAGCCCAGGAGCATGGCACGGGTTTTGCTTACATTAAGAACAAGGTTACTTTCAGTTAGCAAGGTCTGAATGTTTAGGAAGTCCAGTGCAAGGGAGTTGCGGATATTCAAGACATTTCTGGCACTGTGGTAGGTGACAAGGTCATCAGCGTAAAGCAAGGAAGAGCAGGTAGATGCCAGCAAAGGGAAGTCATTAATGAAAATAGTGAAGAGCAGGGGACCAAGTATGGAACCCTGAGGGACGCCACTATGTATGGATGAATAATCAAACAAGGCTGCATTAAAAGCTACAGCCTGCTTCCAACTGGATAAATAGCTGTTGAACCAGTTCACCATATCAACTGAAAAACCCAAGGAACAGAGCATAGTAAGGAGAAGAGTATGATTAACCAGGTCAAAAGCCTTGGTTAAATCAATGAAGACTGCACTTGTCAAAAGACCAGATTCCATAGCAGCACAGATGTTGTTGGTAAGTTTTAGAAGGGCAGTGGAAGTGCTGTGGCCTGTGCGGAATCCATGCTGGGAACTGGAGAGGAGGTTGTGTTTCTGAAGATGCTCTGTGGTTTGGGTCGCCACTAATGTTTCCAGGATTTTACTGAACACAGAAAGGATAGCAATAGGTCCAGGGTTTTAAATAATTGATTAACAGTTTTTTTCCTTGGGACAATACCAACTATACAGGAGGCATTTATATAGGTTTTCTAGAAGTGTCATGTTTGTTAAACACAGTGAGGAAAGTGATATGCCTTTTCACAATGTTTTAGAACTTTTATGAGCAAGACGCTAATCAATTTTTAGAGTTATTTTAAACCCTGAGGTCGATAGTTAGACATGTCTTTGGGATCACCTTTATTAAGGATAGGAGCTATTCTAGCTATCTTCCATATGTTGGGAACCACACCATGGCATAGCGATACGTTAAAAATTTTAGTAAATGGGGAGGCTGAGAGGGGCAGCAGCTTTCAGGAACCTAGGTTCCAAACCATCAACACTGGAGCTAGTGGTGTCTGCGATGGAGAGTAGAAGCTTTAGAGCTTCAGTTCTAGTGATGGCCCGGAACTGGAACGAACGAGACTGCAGGGGTTCAGTATCCATGGGAGGGAGAGTTAGGTGACCAGAGGGGAAGGAGGCTGAGTAGATAGATAAGTCCGAGAAGTGGCAGTTGAAATTTTTGAGTTAGCAATGGTCACTGGATTATTACAATGCACGCCATTTAGTATTGTCATTTGAGGTGGTTGATTTATTGGCTTCAAGGAGAGTTTTGATAATGAACCAGAATTTCTTGGAGTCCCCTGCAGCTTTTATTAACAATCCTTTACAGAAAGAGCTTTTAGCTAGGCAAGTATTTCTTTTGCAGGAGTTTCCCATGGCCCTATAGTGACTGTAGTCTCCCTGAAGATCAGAGGCCTTGGAACAGCACCAGCTTTTGTCCCTGGCCCTGAGTTGGGTAAGAAGATCCTTAGAGAGCCATTTAGTCTGTGTACCTCAGATGTGGCAAGTGACATGGGGAGCACAGTGGCCCTGGAGACATCCAAATTTTGTAAGGAAGTGATCTAGGGCTGACTGAGCATTAGTGGAGGCAAAGATGGGTGATCAGTCAATCCTAGAGAGACCCTGCATAAACTGTACCTGACTAAAGTTGGCCAGATTTCAGAAGGTGATAAGTTTTGGAGGGGGAGAAAGTTGTCTGCCAGCACTCCAGAAGTAAAAGATTGGAGAGTGGTCGCTTACAGCATCTGCAAGTGTATCGGCTAAGACTATATCATCAAGATAGTTCATGAGGACCCAGTCAATTAGAGAACTAGATGGGGGGGCATGACCCTAGTTGGGTCAATGATTAGCTGATGCAAGTCATGGCCTTGTACCAAAGTGTGGAGGAACTGACTGGATTTTCCAGACCAGCTTAGGTTTAGTTCAGTCAAAATGAGGACCTCTTTACGTTCGATGACTGAGTCCACCAGTGAAATGAGTTCCTCAAGACCAGTGATGCCACCAATGGGAGGGTTATAGGGACATACTATAAGTAACCTCTTAGAGCCCAGTTGAAGGGTAGCATGAATTGATTCACAGTGTGAGAGGGTGAGAGAGATATTATGGTGTAATAAAAGGTGAGATTTATAGAATATTGCAACAACCCCACCACGCTTTGAAGAGGACTTGTCTTTCCTAATTATTTTGTAGTTAGGTATTTGGCACAGGTGATCAGGGGTAGAGGGTTTTAGCCACGTCTCAGACAAGCATAAAATGTCAGGGATATATTGAGTAGTCCACACCTCAAGTTCAGTTAAATTATGGGGGAGGCTCCTGATATTCAGATAAAGAATGTGCAGACCCTTAACATCACTCCACAGAGCATCAGTGTGGGAGATGTTACCTTCAAGTCCTGGATTAAGTTCAACATCCCCTGCTATAATTAGTGCAAAGAGTAGCAAAGTACCACAGTTTACGATGGATGAAAGTGGTCGGCAGGATAGGTATGTGAAGAGAAGAGTTGAAAACTATATAGGCAACATGATTCATTATTATATTCAAGTGTTGAGAAGGCTAGGGGCAGAAAATATTGTGTTAGCATGTTGGAAAATGTGAAGTCATTAGGTTGTGTGTAATGGCCATTCCCAGAGGGTGGAAAACTAACCACTGGCATCCATAAGATAGGAACAAGAATAGAAACTACTAGGAGTAATACACAAGGATATGGGGCCATGCAATTAGACAGAGATGGTCATAGTTGTAAAGGTACGTAGCACGGTGGTGGTTAATTAGTGTTAGGGATTAGGGCAAAAGAGGATTTTTGCAGTGTAAAATTCAGCAACAGACTGAATAAACAGACTGGAAACTGAGGAGGATAAGCAGCTTGAGATATGATGCAGGCACCCTCTAGTGGCGAAGAAGTATAGGCTGCAAGTGGGAAATTGGGAAGATAAAAAAAATCAGTCCCTCTTGGTGTGGCTAGCCACACTGTATAACAAAGGCCAGCCAAGGGTGGGAGTGGAGGGGAGCGAGGGGAGGAGCCGCAAGTCGGCATGGAAGAAGCAAAACCAACCATCCACTACAGGAACCCTAACCCAGCTAGAAGCCTAGCAGGGCCGCGAGTCCTGAGTCTGCTGAATATCACTTACAGAGTTTGAAAATTACCTAATGTACTAAATATACAGGGAGTTAAATTTACCTATGCAGTGTTCCATTAAATATCATAAACTGCTGCAAGTGTAGAATTGCTGCCAGTAAAGCACTGCTAGCCAGATTGATTTGCTTCCAGTGCAGAGCTCCTAAATGCCAAGTGCTGTTCAAGGACACTAAATTTGAAAATAGTGCCTGAAATTCTAACAGCAGCAGTGCAATCTTTAAGCTTGATAAAATTAATCATTTAGAGTTGAGCTTGCAGCACTACTCTAGCTTCTTCAAATTAGTTAACACTGTATTTACTTCCCAGTGCTACTCGGGGAATCTAGTTTAAAAGGTACTAGCAGCAGTTGCAGCGCAACCTTGAAACTTCAGCAAACTCATGATAGGAATTGAGCTGGCAGCAGTATCCTTTTAAACAAGTTGTAAATTGTAAACTACTTTGTGTCCACATCAGGTATCATTCAATCTTAAAAATTAATTAGCACAAGATGGAACTCTGTTGTAGTGGAATTAGCGATAGCTGGCACCCGATGATACAGTTCAAGGAAAAAAGGTACCAAGATTTAAACAGAGGACAAAGGCAGGAGCAAACATTCGAGATCAAGGTTCCAAGAGTTGTACTGGCAAGATCACCTTTAGATCCTTGTGTAGGTGATGGCTCTGCTTGCTCCAGAGAAGGGTGCCCTCCTGAGCAGGGGCTTTAGATCTGTGTGTAGGTGATGGCTCTGCTTGCTCCAGAGAAGGGTGCCCTCCTGAGCAGGGGCTTTTGATCTTTGTGTAGGTGATGGCTCTGCTTGCTCCAGGGCAAGGTGCCCTCCTGAGCAGGGGTTTAGGTCTTTGTGTAGGCAATGGCTCTGCTTGCTCCAGGGTAGGGTGCCCTACCGAGCAGGGGCTTTAGGTCTTTGTGTAGGTGATGGCTCTGCTTGCTCCAGGGCAAGGTGCCCTCCTGAGCAGGGACTTTAGGTCTGTGCATAGGCTCTCCAGCAGCACTTAATCTGACTAAATAAATTCAAGAAGACTGATTTAGCAGCATGATCATTTTTGATAATTGTGACTAAACAGCACTATATGACACCAACAAGAAAATAACTTTGGTCATTTGGTAGCTCTTCACAGCCCTATCGGCTCTGGCTAGACTTTGTTTTAATATAGGATGAAGATGTTGCAAGCTGAATTAAACAGGGTTATAAGATATTGGGGCATGACTGATATTAGTTGCAGTGTCCAGGGGTGACCAGTCACATTCTCGGAGATGTGCCTGGAGATGTGTAAGCTGCCCTTTGTTAAGTACACATTGGTGAGTATGTTTTCTTAAGTGCATGTTGGTGAACATGTTTGCTTGTATCATGTTATAAATTAGAACAACAGTATATTTAGGCTATGGGCAGACCCTTTCCTACTTCAAAATTGCCACTGTCTTGTGGATTTTGAGTACACCAAGTCAAGAAGTATAGTGGTATAGGTCCCCATATTCTGAGCCACCCATGTGCACTGAACTTACAGGAGCACTGTGTGGCAATTAGCGCACAACCAGCTTGGAGGAATATTCAGACAATTATTTCACTCTGAGCAGAGCATGGTAAGTGTGTGAATATGGGGACAGGTCAGCACAGTGCAAGACGACTATGCATTGCGCTGACACAGTCTGAGACTGAATATGGCTCACAGGAGCCAAATGAGGATAGTATAACCCAAACAGGACAGCAGTAGTACTGTTGTGAGCCATATTCTGCCCCAACATGCTAATGACACCACTGGGCATGCAAGACTCTGAGCCATTTGTAGCAGCAGGTGTCCACAGATAGGCTGTAGTCTGCAACAGGCTCTTTTGGAGAGCCATAAGAATAGGCAAGATAAAGCACAGTACTATGTACATGTACCCTATAAGGAGTAGGGTAAAGAACTAAAGATAGTAGGTTAACAACACATGAGATAAAACAGCAGGACTTAAGTATAGGCAGCTACAAGTAGAGGCAAAGCAGGAGACATCCTATCTAGGGTAAGGTGATAAATTTATTTCAAGGAGGGTGAGGAAGAAAGGAAGGCAGCAAGACATAAAAAGGATTCCGTAGAGTACAGGGCAAGTGCAGCTGACTAGAATACTGGTAGAAGGGAATACTGGAACATACCCTATCTAGGGCACGAGAACTCAAGTTCAGGTACTCTAAGGAAGGGAAGTAGGTTAATAAGCATAGATGGAATGCTGAAAGGGGCAAGGTAGCTTCAGTAGAAAAAAGTGTTACACACGCAAAGAGGTGGGAGTGATGCATCATTTGCATTCACCTCTATGAGTTAAGGACAGAGGTCACTGGACTCTGAGATATGCTGGCAAGGATGTAGACTATGCATTCCCTGCCTAGGGCCCTCCCAGGATGTTACCACTGCATCAGGTGATGTTCAGACAGAGGCAGAATGGCTGAACCTTTGGGGACTCTGGGAAGGTGAGTGTGTTGGGTAGGGAACACATGCTTCAGCCTGTGCCAATACTAAATTCCTTCACCATATTTTTTTTCCCCCAATTGTTTAACCAGGTGAGACACATATTGGTGGGACTGGAAAGCTAGGAGGAGGCACTTAAGGTAGTGACTTCGGAGGATGTGACGTTCCTTAGAAGTTGAGGCCCCAAGGTGGGAGGAAGAAGCCCACAGCAAGGGAGGATGTGGATGCTATGTTTAGGGAGACAGTGTTGGGAGAAGGAACTGGAGACTAGAGAGAGGTAAGATGCTGCCTGTCACTTCGGCTCAGAGGGGTGGTGAGTGGATCAAGTGGATTTCTAAGCCAGCAGGTCACAAGAGAGAGCTACATGTCATTGTCCACCTGGGGACAAATGGCCTGGGAAGGAGTAATGCGAGGTAATTTCAGTCAGCTGAGTAGGGGCCTTAAGCAGGTAGCATATACAGTACCACTGGCTGAGGTATTACCTGTGTCTGGCCAAAAGGAGGAAAGGGCACTCTGCACTATGGCATTCAACAACTGGTTGAAGAAATGGTGCAGGGAGAAAGGCTTCAGCTACCTTGGAGACTGGCAGCCAGCCTGGGTGGACTGGGTATCTACAAGGATGAAGGCCTGCATCATAGAAACATGGACATTATCAGCAGAAAAGGACAAGTAGGCCAATCTATTCAGCCCATTTTCCCTTCTTATTCCAACTCCACTGACCCTATGTTGCCACTAGTGTCCTTTCCTCATTGTTCATTTCTCTAATATGCCTCTCTGCCTATCCCAAGGTATAAAACAAGTTGGTTCGCATCGCAATTTGCGAATCAAAAACTGGCAATTGCAAATCAATTTCGGTTTTGATTCATGTTAGGTGCTAATGAAATTTTTCAGGACTGCAGGGCTTGGAATTCACAAATGCCACTATTTTTCACTGCTTTTAACCATCTCCCCCACATAATCATCTTCGACCAGCTACTAATTATTTTTCATTATGATTAGCACAGGCCACTAATCAAGTCTCTGACATTAAATTATGCCTTGTATCCCACACATGCTTGAAGCTCCCCACAGTCTTTGCCCCATTACCTCCTCTGGCAAGATGTTTCAGTTATCTACCACCCATTCCATGAAGAAGTATTTCCTCACATACCTCATAAACTTCCCCCTTTAGCTGCATTGCATGCCCTTGTATTCTAGTGCCTTCTTTTCTTTGAAATAGACCATCCACTGGCAACTTGTTCACTCCTGTGAGGTACTTGTAGGTTTCCATTATGTCCATTTTCACTCTCCTCTCCTCCAGGAAATGATCTTGAGTTTTTGCAGCCTTTCCTTCTATGGTTTCTCATGCAGCTCTCGCAGCATTTTGGTAGCCCTCCTGTATATGGCCTCCACCCTGTCAATGTGCGTGAGGAGGTGTAGCCTCCAGAACTGGACACTGTAACCCACATGGGGACACCGTACTGAGCGACACTATGGCAGCACCGCCTCCCTCCTCCTGCCAGAAATCCCCCTTCCAATGATTCCCCAAATCATTTTGCATTTTCTCCATCCATTCATAAGTGTATACCCTGTTGCAGATTTCTGTATCATCCACAAAGAGAAACAACAACACATTCTGCTAGTGCTCTCCTTCCATCGCAGTACCCCTTCTCTTCACAGGATCATCACTAGTAACTATCTGATTTTGCAAACTGACTCTAATATCGGTGCTTCCTTTACAAAACCGCCTATTGCCGCCTATGGCCAACCACCAAATCTGCAGAATCTCCTGATAAAAACTACCCTCCATACTTCTAACAATTCCTCTATACCAGGTACCAAATCTTGCAACAGAATATGTTGCTACACCTGCAAATTTATTTCAAGTGTGACTGCAATTCAGGCTCCAATATGTGTTTTCACATTGCCAGGAGTTCTCATGCACCACCAATAATGTGGTATATTGTATTCTTTGCAGTTAGTGTGCAGCTATTTACATCGGAAAAACTTGTAGACACCTGGCTGACCAATTCAGGGAACATTACAGGGCAGTCAGGAATGGAGACACTGATAAACCTAGGGATGAATGACTTGGCTCAACATGAGATTAGAGCAGTGCAGGAAGACGTTGGGGAGGGGCTTAGGTAAGTAGCACACAAAGTATCCTCCTCAAAGGTGCTGCCTATCTATGGCATGGGTGAGGCGAGAGGGTACTCCACACCATACGATTCAATGAAAGGGGAGATACTGTTGATGGGTGATCTGAATACGCCAGATGTTCAGTAGAGTGCATTTGCAGCAGCCACTTCCAGGAGTGGGGTCATTCTAGATGTCCTACAGGGGGTATGCCTTAGAGAACTAGTACTGGAACCCACTTGAGAGAGAGCAGTCTTAAACCTGGTACTGTCAAATGGAGCTAGAGAGAGGATCACAGATTTAGAAGTGGGTAGCCATCTGGGAACTAGTGACCACTGAACAGTATGGTTAACAAAAAACACAACAGTAGAATAAAGTCATACAAAGGAAAAGGTACTGGACTTTAGGAGGGCTGACTTTGAAAAAATGGATGAGTGCCCAAGGAATGCACTAGAACATGGGCAGGAAGGAGGTGTGGAAGAACAATGGGGAGTAATCAAAACTGCCATCACAGAGGCAACAAGCCTTTGTGTGAAGCAAATAAACAAAACGATGTAAGAAACCACTATAGTTTTCAAAGGAAGTGGCAGTGAAGGTTAGGGAGAAAAAGAAAGCATTCAGAAAGTACAAGGAATCACAGAAGGAGCAGAACAGAAAACTGTATCAGTTTATGCAAAATGGAAGCAGGGAAGGCAGTCAGAACAGTAAAGGCCCAAACAGAGGAAAAGATAGCCAATTCAGTTAAGAAGGGGGATAAAACCTTTTACAGGTACATCAGAGAGTGAAAGAAGACCAAAGGAGGGATAGTGAGGCTTAATGGGGGTCCGAGGGTGACTGTGAAAAGGCAGAGATACTAAACAAATATTTTTGCTCAGTATTCACAAACGAAGAGGGGGAGGTACCTAAACCAAACACTAGAAACAATCTGGATATGGGGGTTGATACCAGCCCATTCACAGAAGAAAGAGTTCTGAAAGAACTCTTAAAACTGAAGGTGGACAAAGCAATGCGACCTGATGGGATCCATCCCAGAATTCTAAAAGAACTAAGGGTAGAACTAGTGACATCACTGACTACCCTCATTAACAAATCATGGGAGTATGGGGTGGTACCCGAGGACTGGAGCAGAGCAGATGTTATTCCACTTCACAAAAGTGGGAGCAGGGCAGAAGCAGGAAACTACTGACTTGTTAGTTTAACCGCAGTGATAGGGAAAATTATGGAATCACTTCTGAAGGAAAGAACTGTTGAGTACCTAGAGGGCAGAGGGGCACAGGACCCAAGGCAACCTGGATTCACAACAGGAAGGTCATGTCAGACAAATCTAAAAAATTTCTTTGACTGGGTGACACACATTTTAGATCAGGGATGGGCTGTGGACATGGCCTACCTAGACTTTAGCAAGGCACCTGACACAGTCCTACACAAAAGATTAATATACAAGTTAGCCAGCCATGGAGTGGGTCCCAAGATGGCAGCCTGGTAAGAACTGGCTGGAGAACAGGACACAGAGGGTAATAATGCGGAGTCCACTCTGAAGAAGAGGGGTTACTAGTGGGGTACTGCAGGTTCAGTACTAGGACGGTTCTCTTCAATGTTTTTATAAGTGCATTGCAGAGGGACTGGAAGGGAAGGCATGCCTCTTTGAAGACGACAAAGATCTGCAACAGAGTTGATAAACAAGGTGGGGTGGAAAGTATGAGAAGGGACTTGGCAAGGTTGGAAGAATGGTCAAATGTATGGCAGCTTAGATTCAATGTTAAGAAGTGCAAAGTAAAGCACCTGGGAAACATAAACTCAGGGGAACAGTACACAATGGGGGGTGAGATACTAACAACAAAAATGGAAAGAGACCTGGGGTAGTCTTATCAGATGACTTAAAGGTGGGCAAGCAATGTGAGAGGACATTAAGGAGGGCTGGGGGATACTGGGATGCATAGGGAGAGGCATCACCAGTAGAAAACAGAAATTGTTATCCCTCTGTACAGACAGCTGGTAAGACTCCATCTGGAGTACTGTGTGCAGTTCTGGAGACCCAGTCTCCTCAAAGACATAGACAGGATGGAGGCAGTACAGAGGAGGGCAAATAAAATGGTGCAAGGTCTGCACCAGAAGACATATGAAGAGACTTAAGAAGTTTAATATGTATAGCCTTGAGGAAAGCAGGAAAGGGAGACATGATAGAAACTTTCAAATACCTCAAGGAATCAACAAAGTCCAAGAGGTAGCATCTTTCAGAAAAAGAGGTGTGCAAGAATAAGGGGCACAATTTGAAGATAGAGGGGGAATGGCTCAGAAGTAATGTGAGGAAGTATTTTTTCATGGAAGGTGGTGGATGCATGGAACGGCCTTCCTGAGGAGGCTGTGGAGTCAAAAACAGTGGTGGAATTCAAGAATGCATGGGACAGTCATAAAGCAATTCTAGGGGTGGGTGGGTGTAGGAGGAAGTAGGCTGTTGGTTAACTAGGATCTGCAGCTTATCCATTGGGTAGGGAAATGGGCAGAATCGGTGGGCCAAACCATCCTTATCTGCCATCAAATTCTATGTTTCTATGTTTATGGTTGAAAAACTGGTGCAGAGCACATGGGATTGGTGTCATTGGGAACTGGGGCTCCACCTGGAGGGATACCAGCCTGTACTGGAAGGATGGTCTGCATCCATCCAGGAAGGAAACAAGTCTTCTGGGTGATCCGTTTAAATGCTATATTGGCATTTAAACTAGTCAAGGGGGAGGCACTGATAAGCAGCAGGCAATTCCCAGCCTTCCCCTACAAAACAGGGTACTAAATGAGGTAAAGACCAAGGCAGAAAGGTCAGTAGTGAGCAGGACAGGGATAAATGGAGAAAGCAAGGTCAATGAGGACAGGGGTGGTGCTACAAGAGGTAAAGCTATCAAAAAATGGAGCGTAATGTGTACCAGTGCCTGTAGTATGGGTAACAAGCTTCCTGAACTAGTGACCTTGATGGAAGAGGAACATCTGGATATTGTGGCAGTCACAGAAACATGGTACACACAGAACCATGACTGGGATGTAAATATACAGAATATACTATCTACAGGAGGGACAGGGAGGGTAAGAGGGAGGAGGTAGCTCTCTACACAAGGGAAGGAAGCAAAGCAACAGAACAAAAGTGTAAACAGGGAGGAGAGGTAGCACTGTGGGTCAATTTGGAGACAGGCAGTGGCACCACAATCTGCACAGGGGTTGTATACAGACCTCCATCTCAGGGGGAGGAAATGGACAAGGAAATGTCGGAAAGTATCCTTAGAATGGCAGAAAAAGGGGGGGATCTGAATATGCCGGATGTTAACTGGAGTGCATTTGCTGCAGCCACTTCCTAGAGTGGGGGTCATTGTAGATGCTGTACAGTGAGCATGCCTTGGACAATTAGTACTGGAACCCACTTGAGAGGGAGCAATCTTAGACCTGGTACTGTCAAATGGAGGTGGAGAGAGGATCACAGATTTAGAAGTGGGTAGCCATCTGGGAATTAGCGACCACTGAACAGTAAGGTTCAAGATAAACACAGCAGTAGAATCGAGTCATACAAAGGCAAAGGTACTGGACTTTAGGAGGGCTGACTCTGCCAAAATGGGTGAGTGCGTAAGGAATGCACTAGCAAATGGGCAGGAAGGAGGGGTGGAGGAACAATGGGGAATAATCAAAACTGCAATTACAGAGGCAACAAGCCTTTGTTTGAAGCAAATAAACAAAACTATGTAAAAAACACTATGGTTCTCAAAGGAGGTGGAAGGGAAGGTTAGGGAGAAAAAGAAAGCATTCAGGAAGTACAAGGAATCACAGAAGCAGCAGGTCAAAGAACTGTATCAGTTAAAGCAAAAGGAAGAAGGGCAGACAGTCAGAACAGCAAATGCCCAAACCGAGGAAAAGAAGCCAGCTCAGTTAAGAAGGGGGATAAAACCTTTTATAGGTACATCCAGGAGCGAAGGAAGACCAAAGGAGGGATAATGAGGCTTAATAAAGGGAAGGGGGTGGTCAGAGGATGACTGTGGAAAGGCAGAGATACTAAACAAATATTTTTGCTCAGTATTCACAAATGAAGAGGGGGAGGTAACAGAACCAAACAACAGAAACACTCTGGATGTGGAGGTCGATACCAGCCCATTCACAGAAGAAAGAGTTCTGAAAAAACTCTTAAAACTGAAGGTGGACAAAGCAATGGGGCCTGATGGGATTCATCCCAGAATTCTAAAAGAACTAAGGGTAGAACTAGTGACACCACTGACTACCCTCTTAAACAAATCATGGGAGGATGGGGTGGTACCTGAAGACTGGAGGAGGGCAGATGTGATTCCACTTCACAAAAGTGGGAGCAGGGCAGAAGCAGGAAACTACAGACCTGTTAACTGAACCTCAGTGATAGGGAAAATTATGGAATCACTTCTGAAAGAAAGAATTGTTGAGTACCTAGAGGCCAGAGGGGACGGGACCCAAGGCAGCATGGATTCACAGCGGGAAGGTCATGTCAGACGAATCTAATAGATTTCTTTGACTGGGTGATAGAAGTAGTTGATCAGGGAGGGGCTGTGGACACGGCCTACCTAGACTTTAGCAAGGCATTTGACACAGTCCCACACAAAAGTTTCAAAAAATACTGTACACTGTTTCTCTGTACTAAGTTGTTATCACTGTTTTGTCTTCTTTGTGATAAGGTACCTTTGTAACCGAGCGTCTGGCTCAAAGGTTGTAAACTGATGCTTAATAAATAAATAAATAAAGTTTATTATACAAGTTAGCCAGCTTTGGAGTGGGTCCTAAGATGGTAGCTTGGGTAAAGAATTGGCTGGAGAACAGGACACAGAGGGTAATAGTTAACTTAGTCCACTCTGAAGAAAGAGGGGTTACTAGTGGGGTACTGCAGGGTTCAGTACTAGAACCGGTCCTCTTCAACGTCTTTATAAGTGACATTGTAGAGGGACTGGAAGGAAAAGTATGTCTCTTTGCAGATGACACAAAGATCTACAAAAGGGTTGATAGATAAGGTGGGGTGGAAAGGATGAGAAGGGACTTGGCAAGGTTGGAAGAATGGTCAAATGTATGGCAACTTAGATTCAGTGCTAAGAAGTGCAAAGTAATGCACCTGAGAAACAAAATCACAGGAGAACAGTACACATCGGGGGGTGAGATACTAACAACAACAAAAATGAAAAGGGACCGGGGGGTAGTCATATCAGATGACCCAAAGGTGGGCAAGCAATGTGAGAGGGCAGTAAGGATGGCTGGCGGGATACCGGGATGCACAGGGAAAGGTATCACCAGTAGAAAACAGGAAGTTGTTATCCCTCTGTATAGACTGCTGGTAAGACCCCATTTGGAGTACTGCGTGCAGTTCTGGAGACCCAATCTCTGCAAAGACAGACAGGATGGAGGCAGTACAGAGGAGGGCAACTAAAATGGTGCAGAGTCTGCACCAGAAGACATATGCAGAGAGATGTAAGGAGCTTAATGTGTATACCCTTGAGGAAGGGAGGGATATCGGGGACATGACAGAAACTTTCAACTACCTCAAGGGAATCAACAATGTCCAAGAGGGTAGCATCTTTCAGAAAAAGAGGTGTGCAAGAACAAGGGGGCACAGTTTGAAGATTGAGTGGGGACAGGTCAAAGGTAATGTGACAATGCAATTTTTCACGGAGAGGGTTGTGGATGCATGGAACGGCCTTCCTGGAGAGGTTGTGGAGTCAAAATCAGTGGTGGAATTCAAGAATGCATGGGACAGTCATAAGGCAATTCTAGCAGATGGGGGTAGGAGAAGTAGGCTGTTGGTGAACTAGGATCTGCAGCTTATCCATTGGGTAGGGAAATGGGCAGAATGGGTGGGCCAAACGGTCCTTATCTGTTGTCAAATTCTGTTTCTATGTTTCATTGTATCCCACATTACCTTCAGGGACCATAGTGTCAATGATCTTTCTGTCTGTGTTCATCACCTTGTTTGTTTTCCAAATTCTCTTTTTATCTTGCCATTTATCACTTTTTATCCCAGAGCCTCCCCCTTTTCTTTCCCCACATATATATATATCCCTTATTTTTCTTCACCTCTACACTAACTTTATTCCTCTTTCAGATATTTCTTGAAGACAACCCATGGTTGAAATGTCTATTTAAATTCTATTTTCAGCGTGCATTTACTACTACCACTTTGTTTTGTTTTCAGACCACATGCTAATGCAGTGCCTTGTTTTGATTATCCACAGAGAGACAGATCTTCCCCTTCAGCTCGTCCATGATGTCTCTTATGAAAACATTGAAGAGGACTAGTTCCAGCATCAATCTCTGTGGCACCCTGCTAGTAACTCTCCTGCATCCTGAGTGTCTACCATTTACTACCAGCCTTTGCCTCCAATTCTTCATCCAGTTTGATACCAGGCGTGTCACTTTCTCCCTCACCTTCAGGATGCTTAGTTTCTTAACTAGTCTCCAGTGCAACACAGTATTAAAGGCCCTACTGAAGTCCAGATAGAAAACAGCCATTGCTCTCACTTGATCCACATCCCTGGCAATCCAGTCAAAGAAATCTACAAGAGTGGTTTGGCAAAACCTCCTTCATGTGAAACTGTGCTGCCAGTAATCCTGCAGGTTACAAGACCGGACTTCAGTCCTTAGTGGGGGGTATACACGTTACTTGGATCACCATTTAAACTAGCTGGATGGGATGGCTAAATTAACAAGGAGGCATGAACTGCCTCTCTGTCACATGATGATGAAAAAGGGAGGAAGGGCCTGAGGAGGGAGAAATCCTCTAGGGCAGGGTACAAAAAGTAAAGGGTGCACACAAGGCAGAGGGCAGTAAAGGTATAAACCCAGGCTGCAAACAAAGAGAAGTGGAAGAGACAAGAAGCAGGGAAGATAACATGAGAACAGAGGGATTAGGAGGAGAGGCAGGGAGCAGCACAGGCAGTAAGGAAAAGGGAAAGAAGAGTTGCAGGCAGTGAGTAATCAAGGTATAGAAAGCAATGTGCATGCAACACAGGGAGTCATTTACTAACAGCACCAATTACCCATCTATTCAACCTGTCTCACAAACAAGAGGTCCTCCCAACTTCTTGGAAAATAGCACGCATAATTCCCCTCTAAGTCTGGTGATCCCTGCAATCTAAATAATTATCGTTCCACATCACTGCTACCCATTTTATCTAAATTTCTCGAAAAGTTAGTTAAAATGCAACTAAGACAACATTTGGACACCCATAACATTCTTAATCCCATACAGTCTAGGTTCAGATAAAAAACACAGCATGGTATCTGCATTGGCTAGGGTGACTAATGACTGGCAAACCGTACTTGACTCTAAAATCTATGTTAGTGCAGTATTTTTGGATGTGAGCAAGGAATTTGACACAGTGGACCACACATCATTACTTCATATGTTAAAAGGCATTGGCCTTGACGCTATTGGTATGCAATGATTTTCGTGTTACCTAACAGGTAGACAGCAACAAGTGAAAGTGCAAGGTGACCTCTCCCCCAATAAAACTTTGCTGAGAGGGGTACGTCAGAGCTCCATTCTGGGCCCTTTTTATTGTTAATATACATCAGTAGTATCAATTACAACAACAGGACAGCTAACGTTCATCTTTTTGTTGATGACACAGTACTGTACATCACCAGGCCCTCTCTTGAGGTCACCTGCATAGATCTGGAACAGGACTTTAACCTGCTTCAGCAAAACCTCTTCCAATTGAAAATGTAACAACGCAAAAAAAGCCATGATCCTTTCCCTTTATGCTGGTGCTGCAACCGCAGCTACCATTTGTTGCATTTATCAGATAACAACCCTCCTTGGTGAAACGCTCAAGGCAGTGGATCAATTCAAGTATCTGGATTTTGGGCTTGATGTTTAACTATCTGCCGCAACCCATACCGAGTAACAGTCCAAAAAACTAAAGCCGAGGTCAGATCTATTCTTCAGAATTAAGTATCAGGGCATGGCGGGATTCACCCAAGAATTCTAAATGAACTAAGGGGAGAACTAGTAACACCACTGACTACCTTTTTTAGCAAATCATGGGAAGATGGTGTGGTACCAGAGGACTGGAGGGCAGATGTGATTCCCCTTCACAAAAGTGGGAGCAAAGCAGAGGCAGGAAACTATAGACCTGTTAGACTGTCCTCAGTGGTAGGGGAAAATGACAGAATCACTTCTGAAAGAAAGAATTGTTGAGTACCTGGAGGCCAGTGGGGCATAGGACCCAAGGCAGCATGGACTCACAGTGGGAAGGTCACGTCAGATGAATCAAACATACTTCTTTGACTGGGTGACCAAAGTAGTAGACCAGGGAGGGGCTATGGACATGGCTTACCTAAACTTTAGCCAGGTATTTGACACAGTCCCAGACAAAGGATTAATAAACAAGCTAACCAGCCTGGGAGTGAGTCCCAGGGTGGTAGCCTGGATAAAAAAAATTGACTGGACAACAGGACACAGAGGGTAATAATAAACAGGGTCCACTCTGAAGAAAGGGGGGGGTTACTAGTGGGGTACCGCAGGGTTCGGTACTGGGATTGGTCCTTTTTAATGTCTTTATAAATGACATAGCAGAGGGACTGGAAGGAGAAGTATGCCTCTTTGCAGATGACACTAAGATCTACAACAGAGCTGATACATAAGGGGTTGGAAAGGATGAGAAGGGACTTGGCAAGGTTGGAGGAATGGCCAAAGGTATGGCAGCTTAGAATCAATGCAAATAAGTGCAAAGTAATGCACGTGGGAAACAAAACCAAGGGGAAGAGTACACAATGGGAAGGGGGGTACTAACAACAACAAAAATGGAAAAGGATCTGGGGGTAGTCATATCAGATGACCTAAAGGTAGTCAAGCAATGTAAGAAGGCAGTAGGGAGGGCTGGGGGGATACTGGGATGCACGGGGAGAAGCAACACCAGTAGAAAACAGGAAGTTGTTATCCCTCTGTACAGACAGTTGCCGACACCCCATCTGGAGTACTGCATGCAGATCTGGAGACCCTATCTCCAAAAGAACACAGACAGGATGGAGGCAGTCCAGAGGAGGGCAAGTAAAATGGTGCAGTGTTTGCTCCAGAAGCCATACAAAGAGAGGTAGACTAAAGGAGCTTAAGATGTATAGCCTTGAGAATAGGAGGGAGACAGGGGACATGATAGAAACTTTCAGGTACCTCAAGGGAATCAACAAAGTCCAAGAGGGTAGCATCTTTCAGAAAAAGAGATGTGTAGGAACAAGGAGCACAGTTTGATGATAGAGGGGGACAGATCAGGGGCAACGTGAGGAAGTATTTCTTCATGGGGAGGGTGGTGGATGCATGGAATGGCCTTCCTGAGGAGGTTGTGGGGTCATAAACAGTGGGGGAATTCAAGAATGTATTGGACAGACCTAAGGCAATTCTGGTGGGGGGTTGGAAGATGTAGGCTTTTGGTTAACTAGGATCTCCAGCTTATCAAATAGGCAGGGAAATACTGTAGGCAGAGTGGGTAGGCCAAGCGGTCCTTATCTGCCATCAAAGTCTATGTTTCTACGTATCTATTTACCCATGAAGCAAAAACAAAGCTGGTCCAGACTACGTTCCTTCCTCTTATAGATTACGCTGACTTTCTCTAAAGTGACTGTTTCAAAGTAGCTCTTATCAAAATGGACACACTTTACCATACAGTGCTAAAAAGTATTCTTTATGCCCAACTCGGGTGGTCATCACTTCACATTAGGAGGCTAAAAAAATGCTGCAATATGGGCCTATAGAGCTGTTACAAATAACCCCCTTTCTTACATCTCTATATCCTTTTTAAGTGTACACCAGGCTTCTGTTTACTGAGACGGTACTCCTACATACTATCTGACATACCTATGAAAAGATACCATCACGGCAAAGCAGCAGCCAGCTATGCTCTCCAAGCTATAAGGAATACCCTCCAGAAGTCACTGAAACTCACCAAAAGTATCTGCCTGCAGGCCATTAAATCCCTGTTGGACTGCCACTTGCAGGAGGAATATAATTATTTAACATAAGCTGCACTCAAATCTCATTGGTGGATGCCTTCCCTGTGATGCATCACCTATATAGGTCTTAATTATCTGTACCAGTTCTATCGCAGTATGTAAAGTATACTCTTTTTCCTTCCTTTTTTCCCTCCAACAACCAGTTATGTTTTAAAATATTGCATATAGCTTGTTAAGCCTGTTTCTGTGTTGTGCTACATAGTCGCTTTATGCTGAAATACTCGTATCTGGGTTATGTCTTATGTTATGCATTCAAACAATGTATGTGTTGAAATGTTTTCCCACACATGGTCCATTATCACAATGTCAGCATGGTTTTAGGAAGGGAGGGGTGTTGAGAGTGCCTTGGTCGAGTTCGACGCGGTCCAAGGCATGGAGGGAATGCCTGACTGGGGCCACATTCATGGACTTGACCAAGGCATTTGATTTAGTGGATCATTCCTCCTAGTTGAGAGACTTAGATTTATAGGGGTGGGGACTCCAATACTATCATGGGTATCAAGCTATCTTTCTAATAGGTTTCAAATGGTAAAAACTGGAAGCAGTTTATCTGATAAGGCTTTGGTCATGTGTGGAGTCCCACAAGGCTCCATACTGGGGCCAATTTTATTTTCCATTTTTTTTTTATCCAGTTATTACATCTATTAAGGATGCACATGTTGTTATGTATGCAGACGATTCTGTTGACTTTAGCCAAGGGAGAACATTGTCAGAGCTTAATGTAACTCTGACTAGGGAACCTAAATCAATGCAAAATTGGCTGATAAACAATAAATTATTATTTACTAAGCAAAAAACTTAAAACCATGGTATCTGGTACCCCAGATAACTTAAAAGCTATTGGTTCCAGTCTACAAGTAGAGTCATTGGATGGGGTTTTATTTGAATATGTAAACAGTTTCAAGTATTTGGGGGTAGTTTTAAATTCAACACTGACATATGAGTCACATATACATGCTATTACATTTAAAATACATTATAAGATTACTTTATTATATAGGCTGTGCAGTTTTTTGACAGATGAGACACGTTTTGCAATAGCTAATCAATGTCTGTTGCCTATTTTGAGTTATGCCTCAATAGTGGTGGATAAATGCTCCTTGTAGTATATTAAGGCGGAAATCGGTATTGCTGCACAAAATAGGAAGATTCGCACTATTAACACCTAATAATGTACATCATTGTACCATATTATTGAAACTTGGATGGTTATCAGTTGAATACCATCACAAGCTTGTATTGTCCAAATTCGTTTATAAGATACAACAAACGGGTACCTTTAACATTGAAACATCAGCTTATAATTTCTAGTTTCAAATCACACACTAGATCATCTGGGGATCCTACTATGATAAAAATTCCTTTTACGTATACCTCTAGAGGACAGCGCTCATTTGCTTACAGTGCACCTAAAGTATGGAATGATATCCCAGTATACATTAGAGGTATGGGTAGCTATGGGTCATTCACCATAGCCTTGAAATTATATTTTATGAATTTGTCTTGGTGTAGATGTCTTTTAGATTGATATCCTTTCTGATTGAATGTATTAGTTGTAGAACTACAGTCTCTGTGATATGGATTTTGCACAATAGATAGAACTGTATTAGAGTTTTTAAATTAACACTAACATGTGCACGTGGAATTGATATTCCTATTCAAATATGTTTTTGTACTATGTTGTATTTTGTTCTATGATGTTTTTGTATGTATGTTTGATTGACCAGGGGTCGTACCTGTAAAAGGGATTGTATCCCAGTGTACTTACCCGTATACAAATAAAAATCTAATCAAATCAAAATATGTATTGTAACTGCCCTTCCCTCTGTTGCCATGTAAGTCAGACCAGATTGCTAGATATGTATATTGTTGCTGCACCCATTTTAATCTATGTATTTAAATGCTGTACTCAGCTTATGTTCTCCAGAACCATCTTGTACATGAGCCGGCTCCATGGTGTTATTTCTGGTAAAATAAAAATTGATTGGAATCTGGGAAATAAAATTATGGATCTAGAAGTCATTGTGGTAGAGGCTGATCTGGATTTGGTGGACATAACTGAGACATGGTGCACTGATAATTATGACTGGGACATAGTCATACAAGGCTGCTGTGTGTTCAGGAGAGATAGGAAGGGGAAGAGGGGTTGTTGCATATGTAAAGAATTAAGGCTATAGAAATACAGGGGAATCAAGAAGAAAAGGAAGAGCTGGAGGCACTGTGGGTCATCCTGGAGACAGGAGCTTGGGCCACTATCAGTATAGAGGTAGTATGCAGACCTCCAACTCAGGGAGCAGAGTTGGATAAGGCACTAGTGGTAGCAATAATCAGGATATTTAACAAATGGGGTGTCATGTGATGTCTCGTCATGTGTAGATGCACTTTCCCTTAGCTCCCGCTCTTTGATTTCATTTAAACCCGTTTATATATTTCCAGTGGGTTATTCCTACTTTCTGGGGTGCCTGGAAGTGTTATTTACTCACCTGAAGGACTTTTGTTGACAGATCTGGATGACATGGATGCTGAAATGAAGTTGGTACCTCTGTGCCAGTTGCCTCCACAAACCCCAGACAAGGCTGCAAAATGTTCTAAGAGCCAAGGAGCGAGCAGTAACCAATCTCCTCCACAGCCACCTACTGATGGAAGATTATTTGTCCATTTCAAGAATCTATAAAAAGCATAACAGATGAGCTAAAATCTCTGTGGACCAAACTGGGTAACCTGAATCACAAAGCTGAAGATACTGAAGCTTGTGCGTCCTCACTTGAGTGCTAGAAAGAGTGCCTTGAACCTGACTTTACTAATATCTGACACAGAAACTAAATAAAGTGAACGCTAAACTGGAGGACCTGGAAGGGAGATCCCGAAGAAATAATTTAGTGATATTTGACTTCCTGAAGGAGGTGGAAAGTACTTCCCCAATTTTATTTTCTCAGTAGCTTCTGGAGAAAATTGCATGTCCCTCTTCTAAAAACTCTGTCTATATTGTGGAGAGGGCATACTGCTTGCTTCGTCCAAAGCTGCTGGAAGGATATCCACCTTGACCCCTGATTTTCTGGCTCCTCAAGTATTTAAACATGTTCTATCCAGGATCAGAGAGCTTAAAGAAATTACCTGGGAAGGGAGTAAACTTCATGTCACCCAGGATTTGCCAGCCGCTACTAGACAGAAATGTGCCTCCTTCCATCCTGCCATTTCTCAGATTCTGGCAGCTGGTAGTCAGTTCAAGATGTTGTACCCTGCTTGCTAGCAAGTTTTGTTTTCTGGTACCTGGCATTCATTTGAAGATCCGGAACAGGTGAAGTTGGAGTTAAAAAAAATTGCTGCTTGATCTCTTTAATGCCTGCTGAAGGTGTAAGTAAGACGAAAGTCAGCTTCGACCCAGGATTGTGAGCCAAATGGGGACTAGAGCAATTGGGATGCTTTTGCTTCTTGGGTTTCCTGTTTGGAATTGATAGTTTTTACTTTTTTCCCTCTGGAGTAACTCATGGTCATTGAACTTTTACTACTCATATCCCGTACCAGCTCCTGAGTTGTTTTCAACCTGCTTTGGCAAATAATCCTTGCTCGTAATTGCAGGCACTTCAGTGGCTCCTCCCACACTGTAATAAGCAATTCTACCCCATTGTGAATCTTTCTTTGATTACGTGCTGCACTGCTTTGGGGTACAAGATGAAGGTCTGGATGTTCCTAGACCTTGTTTGCTGGCTTTGGGTCACCCCTCTTTTCCTGGGTAGAGCTGATCTGGCTACATATGGGGCTCGGTCACTGCACATCTTATTTTTACTCCATGTCTAGATAGGATCCCCGATCCTGGGTTGGTTAAGGAGTTCAGCATAGGCACTTTATAGCTCCATATTTCAACCGCTCCTAAGCCTCTGGTAATGACAAAGGCTCCAGGGCCAAATTTGTGGGTTTACTCGTGGATTTCCGTAGCCCGTCATAATGGACTTGTTTTATACTGGATCTTAGATTGGGGGCAGACTGGTATCTCTATACCGACTTTAATAAGATTGGACCACCAGTTCAGACAAGGATTAGTGCTTGAATACATTATTTTTTCTCTGACCATTTCTCTCTGCCATGTGGGGTCCCTCCAGGTTCAGTGTTGTTCCCCATGTTGTTTGTGGTGTACATGCCACCCCTCGGAGACATTATAAGATGGTATGGGCTGAGGTTTCACTGGTATGCTGATGATGCCCAGCTCTGTCTTTCGCACCTGACCAGGATGCACTCTCGGCATTTAATAACTGTCTCGCTGAAATCCAGGATTGGATGAATTCCAGCTGGCTGAAGTTGAACTTGGGAAAGACTGAGGTGACGGTTGTGGATCAGAGTCACTGGACAGAGGGATCAGGGGTTGGCCAGCCAATGGGCTTCTCTTGGGGGGATACCCAGCTCCTTGCCTCTGAATGAGAGTGGGACCTTGGGGTGATTCTTGATGATGGGCTGACACTGTGATCTCAGATGTCGGCTGTCATCAAGTCTTCCTTTTACCATCTGAGGAACATTGCCAGGGTCAAGCACCTAGTTCCGTCCAGTGATCTTCCTACGGTAATCCATGCCTTTGTGACCTTGTGCCTTGATTATTGCAACTCCCTGAACCTAGGGCTACCGGGGGTTGATATCCACTGCTTACAGCTGGTGCAGAACACTGTAGCCCGGTTGTTGACAGGGACCCTTCGGATGTGTAATATCACTCCGGTGCTGCACAAACTGCACAGGCTGCCAGTTCAGTGGTGGATCACCTTCAAGGTCAGATTGTTGACTTATAAAGTCCTACACAGACTGGGCCCAGACTACCTGAAAGAACTCCTGTCCCCCTACTGTCCTGGATGATCACTCCGCTCAGCAGATATGGGGTTGCTAGAAATTCTAAGGGTACCACTAAAGTCATTGGGGCCCAGTGCATTTATGTATACGGCACCAGCCCTACTGAATTATCTACCCCATCAGCTATGGGAGTGCACGACCATGAGGGGCTTCAAACAGGCATTGAAAAATTACCTGTGGTGCCAGGCCTATTCTGATTGGTCTGATTTTATTGATTTTACTGATTATTTATATTTATACTGTATATTATTCTATCCTGTCTCATTTAATTTTTATGTTAAATCACTTTGGTAGTGTGAAAGGCGCTTGATAAATAAAGTTATTTTTATTATTTATAGAGGCTAGGACTCCGGAGCTACAGTCCTTTGCAGTTCACAGCTGGAACTTCCTATATGTATTCCCATCTCATCATACTGGACAAAAGAGACAGACCAGAGTCTATGTAATAATAATGCACTCACTCTGGATTAGACCTCTTTTTGTTTATAATGTCCAGAGTCGTATGGCAAACACTTTCTCAATTTTCTAGTTTCATTTCCGTTTATTATTATTTGTTCATTTCTGCTTGTGTTACAGATAAGATCCTCTGGGACTTTTGGATCACCCCCTAATTTTTCTTTTCTTTTTGCTGTTTATAACTTTTGCCCTCATTACTGGGGGAGTTGTCATAGTAATATTTTTTGTTCATACATTCTTTTTGGTTCTTCATTAAGGCTTGCTTCTATTATGCTGGGGTCCATATCTTCATTCAGTTACTCCCTGGCAGTTCTTTTGCTTAGTATATGCCGTATTAACATTCACTGCTTAGTAAGCGTTCGCTGGCTTAGACACTCTAGTCTGTGGGCTTGTCATATGCTTACAGCAGGTTACTGAAATTTATAGCTGAGACTATTTGTCGTTTCTGGAGGAATTTTTTTTATTCAGTTTTGTTGGTTATGAGTTACAGCGTCCTCCTTCTAATATACATACTAGTTTCATTTTCCTTGGAGGGTGGGAGGGCAAGGCCTGCTCAGGATGGAGGATGTCATGCACCGGAACGTTGAGGTGGACTTCGGCAGCTTGCTAGAAAGCAATCCTGTTTGGTGTTCGGGAAACTCTGGATTGTTCAATTTTTGTTTTATTATTATGGGACAGCAATTAAGTCTTACCTTTTCTCTTTTATATGTTTTAATCAGTTCCTTAAGGTTGTAATCTGGATTCTTTTAATAAATAAATAAGAAAATAAATAAAATAAATCCTTCTGATAATATTTTTTGTGTTACAGACTCCATTTTAGCCGGTAGTGCCTGCAGTATTTGCTGTACTGAAGAGGTACTTGGTTCTATATATTAACCAATGGTTGCTGTTGGACATTATGGTTGGTTTGTTACTTCTATTTAGAGAGAACTTTTTGGGGTGGGATATTGGGGGTTGTTGAGAGAAGGGAAGGAATGGAAGTGAGGAAGAATTCACCTCTCTACTCCCAGGGCCTTTGGAGGACATATAGCATGGGATGATTAGTAGATTTAATAATACAATGGTGGGTGGGACAAGGGTTTTAGTATATATGGTGTTTGAGAGGTGAATGGAAGGGGGATAGGGAGGGAAATAGACGAGAAAAGGGTGATTATCCACCAGAGGTCTTATATTAGTTGGCAGAATGTTATTGTTTTTGCTTAAGTACAGGTCAATGTATCCCTCATCAGTTGAAATATTATGGCAGCAGAATACAATTTCTGCTTGTGGAATGTAAGGGGTGCTCAGTCTCTGACAAAGAGGGCAAGGTACTTCACCCCCGTAACCTGGAGGTGGATATTGCTTTTCTACAGGAAACTCACTTGCTCCCATCCCAGGTTCTCCTTTTTAGGCATTCCTGAGTGGGGCAGGTTTTCAGTGCTAGCTCGGATTCCCGTAAAAGGGGAGTGGCTATCCTGGTGGCAATAAAAATACCTTTCCATCTGCTCCAAGAGGAGGCAGAACCTCAGAGCAGGTTTCTCATTCTTTGGGCCATGCCTGGTCATTCAGAAGTCATTCTTGGGGCCATTTATGGACCTATGTCAGATTAACCAAATTTCTTTACCACTCTGTCCCTTTTGGAACCCTGGTCCTCCCTTCCTATGCTCCTCGCAGGAGACTGGAACTTGATTTACTGTAATGACGCTGACAGGTCTATTCAGCGCCAACAGCCTCTTTTACCTGATCAGTTGGCCCTCCGGGATCTGATGGACTCCCTGGGTCTTTTGCATCCTTGGCAGACAATATTCCCAACTCAATGGGAATATTCACTTCTTCAAAATTGTTTCTCAAGGACTAATTATTTTTTGTTGGGGATTAAGCACCTTCCTGGACTCCTGTCTTGCCATTAGACGGCAAAAGTAATATCTGACCACCACCCCACTCTCCTCAGGGTGGGCCTTTTGCCATCTCAAGAACGCAATAATTTGTGGAACTTTAATAATCACTTGCTTAAGTCTGATCACCTGCAGCAACATACCCAATACTTCACTTCTTTTCTGGAGTTTAGCTCCCCTTCCATGACCAAACTCAATGTTTTATGGGGAGCACTGAAATGCTCCCTTTAAGAAGAACGGATCCACTTAGCTTCTAGGCAGAAAAAACACAACTCAAAGGAATTGGCTTCTCTGTTAGACCAAATTAGGTCTTGGAATGGCACATTTTTTCAACCTCTTCTCAGGCTGACTGGGAACACTTGGAGAGTCTTAGCTCATAATATACTACTACTTTAGAAGAGAAGGCAGAACACTTACTAGTACAATCCAAAACAAAATATCCTGATCAAGGTGAGAAAGCTGGGAAACTCCTGGCTCTGCATTTGCTCTCTCAGGTCGCATTTAGGAAAGTGTCCTCTATCTGCACTGAATCAGGCCAGCTTTTCACTTCCCCTCGAGATATTGTTGCACATTTTCAGGATTATTATCAAAAGCTATACACTCCGCTTTCTTCCCCTTTCAGTCTGAATTGATGTGTTGACTTCCTACAAAATAGAGATTTACTCCATCTGGCAGACTCATCATTGGAGATACTCCAGGCCACCGACTTTATCTGAGATACACCTGACTACTGATGCTTTGGCACTAGACAAATCCCTGGGCCCTGATGGGTATGCTCCTAATTTCTATAAAGCCTTCAAAGATTTGTTGGCCCTTATTCTCTTAAATACTTTCAACTTTATTTTTCAGGAAGGGCTCTCTGATCCCTCCTTCCCTCATGGAAGCCACTATTATTGTTCTGCTGAAGCCTGGTAGGGACCCCCTGCTGGTTTCAAACTATCAGCCGATTTCTCTTATCAATGTGGATTTTAAAAATGTTGCCAAGGTGTTGGCTGGTAGGTTGAAACAAGGTTGGGGCCCTCTTATCAGAAAAGAGCAGGTTAGGCTTCATCTCGGGTCAGCTTTTTGTGGATCACTTACGCAAACTCTCCGACCTTATCTCTGCATCCAGGGAGTCCCATCTCCCAGCGACGTTGACATCTCGGAATGCAGAGAAAGAATAGAGTTTCTTGGGACTATTTGTTTCATTTGTTACTCATGTTCCATATTCCCTCCCAGTTCTTGTTTAATGGGTTAAGATACTTTTTTCTCCTGTCCCTCTGCCCACATACTATGTAACGGAGTCCTCTCAAGCTCTTTCCTTTTACGGCAGGACACCAGGCAAAACTGTCCACTCTTGCTATTTCTCTTTAACTTGTTTTTGGAACCTCTGATCAGGAAACTGAATGCTGCCCCACAGGTTAATAGTATTTCTTTAGGGTCACATCAATATAAACTCTGTCTAAGTGGATGATACCCTATTACGTGCTTCCTTTCTGGGTATGTCCTTGCCTGCTGCCCTGGATATCATTACTAAATTTAGCCTAATTTCTAATTCTAAATTAAATCTCACTAAAATGGAAGTAATGCCACTTAATAGTGTGACTCTGAAGTCTGACGTGGAACATATCGGCCTTGTTTGGGTCCAGGACAAGTTAAAATATTTAAGTATTTACTTACTGCAAATGTGACACCATCCAAAATAAGACAATATAACTTAGATTCAGATGTTACCCAAATAAAAAACAGATTTGGACCATTATTTCATTTTACCTGTTGCCATGTGGGGACATCTCAATATCCTAAAAATGAAGGTGTTACCACACCTACTGTACCCAGTTCAGATGTACAATTGCACTTTGCCGAATTCATGGTTTACACAGGTGAACAGGATGCTCACGTCTTTTTATGGTGGGGCAAGATCCCCCGTCGAGCCTCAGTTAAACTAATACAATCTAAAGAGAAAGGAGGCCTGCAAGTCCCTAATTTCTAGTTATATTATCAGACCATTCAGTGCACTAGGTTCTTTCAATGGCTCCGACCTAAATCGGAAAACATCATTATGTCATAGCTCCCATTATGGCTGGAAATAGAGCACCAGTTATGTTTACTGCAAGGCCTTGACATTCGAGCTCTCCTTTATTTATCTTGTAAACAATGTCCTCACCCTCTACAGGGTACCTCACTAGATGCTGTCCTACAAGTTCTTTTACAACTCTGTTCTTTACTTGAAGTACAGCCCTTTAAGGACATCTCTCAAATTCAAAATAGCCTGGCAAATCTTTTCTAAACAGTTTTGGCTTCTTGATGAGGTGGATGCAGTTGAAGGCCTCATACAGGACCAGATCCAGAAGCAAATGATTTGATACCTTTTAATGGACCAACATAGATGTAACAACAAGAACAAAGTGCTCTAGCTTTCGGACCAACCAGTCCTTCTTCAGAAGCTCATGGCAGTTGTTTAGAAAATATAATACTTATAACAGCTAGATAATGCAGAGAAAAACAGAAAAAAAATCCCCATTGGTTTAAAATACTCATTTAAAAAAAAAAAAAAAAAAAAAACAGAAGATGATGTCAGAGAAGTTAAACAGGACAATACTGTAATCACATCCTTATACTGACTGTGACACTCATGGCTTGATTTGGGAGTTATCTGCTTCAGCAGTGTTATCTTATGTCAATTAAATTTATGTGTAGTAGGATTCTTTATGTTTGTTGCACCAAGCACATCTTAACCCAAGGTTCATTCGGACTGAGGGCAGTATTGTACTGTTTAACTTCTCTGACATCATCTTCTGTTTTTTTTTTTTTTTTTTTTTAAATGAGTATTTTAAACCAATGGGGATTTTTTTCTGTTTTTCTCTGCATTATCTAGCTGTTAAGTATTATATTTTCTAAACAACTGCCATGAGCTTCTGAAGAAGGACTGGTTGGTCCGAAAGCTAGAGCACTTTGTTCTTGTTGTTACATCTATGTTGGTCCATTAAAAGGTATCAAATCATTTGCTTCTGGATCTATTCTTGCAAGGACCAATACGACAACTACTAAATCAAGATTTCATACAGGACCAGGAACTTCTCACCTTTCTTTTTTTTTAAACTTATATTTTATTTATTTTTTAATAAATTGTACACTCATACAAAAGTCCTGTGCAAGGAACAACAAACATTATCCACTCTTAAAAAGAAAAGAGATTTTACATCTTTTATACAGGAGATAGTATCCCTCACAAATGACCAAATAGGGGGGTACAACAAGATGTTTATCTACTCCAGATACAATTACTAAATGCTGTGCAGTAAGCCCAAGGGACCATGGCTATTTACCTTGTATTAATTAATACCAAACATGTGAACCTAACTCTCCTTATTCCGAAGGATTATTTGGAGCCATGAACTTCACTATATGTAAAATTAAACCAGTAAGAATTTTATAGTCAACTAGTACTTCACCCCAACTCCTGTGTCCCAATAAAAATAAAACAGCAGATCTTACATCACAGCCTCACTTATTGATTTCTTCATATAATTAATAGATATTTTAAACTAAAATGTAGTACTAAACAGAGGGTATGTAACCCCATAATGTTAAACTTGGTGTAATCGTATAGGGTCTCCACCCCATGTGTCTTAACTCTACAGTAGAGACTTAAGAAACTTAGAAAAAATGAAAACAATTCAGTCTCTACAAACTACTCCTTATTGATATCTGGCAGCATTAGCTTAGTAAGTAAAAAGCAATCAAACAGTAACTGTACAAGAGGAGTTCTCAAGTGTCATCTTCTCCTACTACACTCGTGGCATCCTTCCCATCCTTCATAGCCACCGCCATTTCCCGGCATCACCCAGATCCGTAAAGATATATATTTTACTGTCCTGAATGATCCTTAGTTTGGCAGGGAATTGGATCATATGTGGTATATTTAGTTCTCTTAAAGTTGCTCTGACTCCATCGAATTTCTTTCTTCTAAGATGGGTGCCATATGAGATGTCTGGAAACAAGTATACTGATGTACTTTTGATACTAAGAGGCCCAAAACATTTTGCCAGGCTCAACAAGTGGTCCCGAGTTCCCATACTGTCCAAGACCACCATTAATACTCTTGGGAGCTCCGGTGGTGTTTTCGAATGGTGGGGTAAACAATAGGCTTTAATGATAGTAAACTCGAAGTCAGTAGTATGCGAATGGAACTGCTCACCCAACCAGTCCTTTAAAAATAAGCATGTAGAGTCCCCCTCAGATCCCTCTGGTAAGCCCACAATATGTAAGTTTTGACTTCGGATCTGATTTTCAAGGATCTCCCATCTGTTATTAGCGTGTTGCTGTTCTTTCGCTCTTTGTATAGTGGTGTTCTGGCATACTGCCACATGCCGCTTTGCCTCCTCCGCATCGCCCTGCATTTCCACTGCACTTTCTAAGGTGGGTGTTCTCCTGACCAAAGTGTCAAGCTTGGAATTCGTAGAGGCCGCCGATACCAAAAGTTGCTGCCTTTTCCGCCTAGTGTTTGTAGAGTCTCCTCTGTCTCCTCTCCCACAGTCATCTCGGCATGCGTGGTACGAGTGTTAAGGTCAGATGGTGCTCCTTTTCCTCAGTCTTTCTTGCTCTCTCTAGCCTGCAGATTTCTGTGAGTTTTTCCCATGATGTTCTCTAAGCTACTTACTTTCCAGAACTGAAAAGATCCTGCTGTTTTTTCAACTTAAAAGTAGTATTAATTTAAAGAATTATTTGGTTCCAGCACAGAGTCGAGCTGTACTGCAACTTCTCAGCACGAGCTCCACAGTTTCCTCCAACTTCTCACCTTTCAACAAACTCAAGAGATATACCACTGGCCAACCTCATTATGTTTTAAATATTTCCAACTGACACACTTGCTAATATATCATTTTGGTGCAAGCCAGTGGGATACTTCATATAAGTCGGGCGTCCTCTACCTGGCTTTATCCTCCCCCACTTCACATGTTATTTCTTATTACTATCATGGATTACAGCAGCTAACTAATAATGAGGGACTGAAGTTTTATTATTGGGATCAGACTTTAGTAAATGTTAACTCCCCTTAGAACTGGTCCTGGATTTGGAGGCACTTATATAAATACATTAAATGGGATAGATATCACTTCCTACAATTTCAAGTACTACATAACCTCTACTATACCCCTGCTCAGTTACATACGATGGGCAAACTCCTTTCTGACGTCTGTTCCAGATGTAATAAGGAACACAGTACATTATTCCACATTCTCTGGTCCTGCGAAAAAGTTTTCCCCTTTTGGGAATTAATTAGATCACGGTTGGACCTCTTGCTAGGATTGTCAGATACTGTAGGTTCCTTCCTGAGATCTGCTTATTAGGGCAATATGAGAATAATCTAATTGGTAATCAAAGACCTCACATGGCTCTCATTTTAGCCTGTGCTAAGAAAGCCATTCTCCGACACTGGCTTGACCAGCAAACCCCCCATCCCCATTTCTAGAATGGTACAGAGAGGTACTTTCTGCATTGCAGGTGGAAAGGCTCATAGCCAGCACGATGAAAAACAAAGGCTATGGGAACCCTCTGTATGTTTTCTACACTGATGGAATATTTTTGATCTCTCGTCTTCTGTAAATTTATACTTTCCTTGGTAGCACCCCCCCTTATTTGCCATAGCCAGTATGCATATTATGGTTGTTGAACAAATAGCTGATGTATGTTTTATTACATGGTTTCTGCCATCAAGGCCTCGGTGGTGGGAGAGGATGGGTTGGGTGGGGAAGGGCAATATTGTTTTGTTGTGTTCTCATCACTAGCTTGAGATAAACAGGTTACTCACCTGTAACAGTAGTTCTAGGAGTGGTATATGTTGTTCATTCACACTCTTTGGCATGTCCACTACCACTTTAAATCTTGCTGGAAGTCTTCAAGCTGGCTCCTCCCACCCACCCAGGTGGAACAGCCCTCAGCTCCACCCCATGACGCCAGATCTTAGCCAGCTGTAAGCCAGGTTTGTGCGTCAGCAGCTGGAGAGGCCGGTTGGATGAACAACATATACCACTCCTAGAACCACTGTTACAGGTGAGTAACCTGTTTTTCTAGGATCATGAATATGTTGTTCATCCACACTCTTTGGCAGACTCCTAGCAGTTCTCTGGGAGGAGGGAGGCAAGGCGCAGACCCCGTACTTAGGGAACAGAGATTAGAGAACCAAGGCCCCAAAACCAGCATCCCGGCATGACTCAAGGTTGATGTTGTAATGGGTAATGAAGGTGTTTGCCGACTTCCAGGTAGCAGCCCAACAGATTTCCTGGATAGGGATGCCCCTGGAAGCAGCCACTGATGCAGCGGTATGGCGGGTAGAATGAGCTCTTATCCCTTGGGGAGGCTCTTTGCCCACCAATTCATAGTAGAGGCTAATGCATGATGTGATCCATCTTGCAATCGTCTTCTTTGCTGCAGATCTGCCAGAAGTGGCTTCAGTGCAGGTGACAAACTGCAGGTGAACCTCTCCCCGAATTTCCACCGTTCTCTCCTTACAATAGGAGACAGCATGTCTCAGGTCCAAAGTATGGAGCCTCTACTTGGCCTCCGAGATGTAATTAGGGTAGTACACTGGCAGAGTTAATACACCTGGTTAAGGTGACACTTCGACACCACCTTTGGAAGGAATTTCGGGTGGGGGCGTAGGACAATCTTGTCCCTGTGAAAGACTAGATAAGGGGAGTCCACCGAAAGCATCTGGAGCTCCCCTGTCCTTCTGGCAGACGTGATAGCCACCAGGAAGGCAGTCTTCCATGACAAGTGTGACAAGGTACACTTGAGCATTGGTTCAAATGACTTGCCCATGAGCTTTGCCAGTACCAGCAGTAGATCCTACAGAGGTGGAGGTTCACGCACCAGAGGGGATATGTGATCCAGGCCTTTGAAAAAGCACCCAACCACCGTCTCCTGCATTAACATTGGCTGACTGGCCTGTGCCCGGTAAGCAGATATGGCTGCCAGGTGCACCCTAAGGATCGATGACTGAAGACCCCCTTTGGAGAGAGACCAAAAGCAGTCGAGAATGCTAGCCACTGGACAGGACAAAGGGTACAGGCCCTTGCCCTGACACCAAATGGAAAATCTCTTCCATCTGAAGGCGTAACATTTCCTGGTCGATTCCTTTCTTGATGCCTCCACCACAGTGTAGACATCCTCGGAAAGACCCAAAGCCTGGAATTCTTGCCGTTCAGGTACCAGGCTATGAGGTGCGGGGCTTGAAGGTCTGGATGGAATGTCTGCCCCTGATTGAGAGATATCAGGTCTGGGCATGTGCAAAGCCACTCTGGGGGCCTGCAGCTGAGGAGATCTGGATACCAGAACTCGGGCAGCCAATCTGGGGCTACCAGGATCACCTTCGCCTTGTCCCTCCTCACCTTGAGGAGCACCTTGTGGATCAAGGGAAATGGAGGGAAGGCATACAAGAGGCCTAAGATTCATGGCCTCAAGAAGGCACCCCTGCAGTGAGCCCTGCTGAGGCGGGCTTGAAACAGCCCCAGCTGTGTTTTCCTGGAGGCAAACAGGTCCACCATCGGTTTGCCCAGAGGAGAACAGGCTGTAAGCTACCTCTAGATTGGAGAGACCACTCATGGGATGTCTCGCCTAAGCAGCTGAAAGCATCTGCCAAATGGTTTGAGGCTCCTGCCACATGGATGGCTAGGAGATCTGCCTCCAGACACCTCATGAGTACCCAGATGCGGAGTACCACTTTGCAAAGCAGATGGGAGTGCATGCCGCCCTGTTTGTTGAGGTAGTACATGGTTGTGGTATTGTCCATCTGGACTTGAGCCACTTGACCCCGGAGCTGAGGAGTGAAAGCTGACAGTGCCAGTCTGACTGCTCTGAGCTCAAACAGGTTGATGTGGCACCGGGACTCCTCAGGGGTCCACAGCCCATGGGCCCTTTTGTCCACCATGTGGGCTCCCCAGCTCATGAGAGAGGCATTGGCCGTAAGGATGATCATCGGCCCAGGGCGGACAAACAGGATTCCTTCCTGCAACTGGTCTGGGGCAGTCCACCAGCAGAGAGCATCCCACATCTTCTGGGTTACAGTGATCAGCTGGTCGAAATGACTGTGGTACTGAGTCTACTGGGTGGCCAGCTCCCACAGGAGGAGGTGCATGTGCAACTGGGCCCAAGGGACCACAGAGGTCGACACCACCATGTAACCCAGAAGGTGCAGAAAGTCCTGGGCAGGGTGCAATTGTCCAACCAGAAATGATTGGGCAAAGGAGGAGAGAAGCTCCGTCCTGTCTGCCGGGAGCCAAGCTCTGGCTTGACAAGAGTCTAGCTCTGCCCCGATGAAGCCCATCACCGGAGAAGACACAAGTTCCGATTTGGTCTCATTGATCAGGAGGCCGAGTTGGCAGCAGGTCTGGAGGGCCAGGTCCCTGGACAACTCCACCTCCTGTATGGTGGAGCTGCTAGGAGCCAATCATCGAGGTAAGGATAAATCCTGACCCCTCGACTCCTAAGATGGGCCGCCACCACTGCAATGCATTTGGTGAAGACCCGTGGGGCCGATGACAGGGCTGAACAGTATGGCTCAGAACTCTTATAAGGTCCCGTCGACCCTGACGCAGAGGAACCACTGATGGGACACATGGACTGGGATGTGTAAAAAGGAAACATGTAGATCCAGTGAACAGAACCATATGTTTAGCTCCAAGGATGGTATGATCTGGTACACAGTAACCATCCGAAAGGTGTGGGACCTGTGATATAGATCCAGGTAGTGGAGATTTAGAATGGGGCGCCAGCCCCCCATCCGCTTGGGCACCAGGAAGTACCTGGAGACAAAGCCTGGGTCTGCTGGAGGATCCACCACTGGAGTTACCATCTCCTTGAGGAGGAGCTGAGCAATGTCGTCTCGAAGAGCCAACTGAATCTGAGCAGATACTCTTACCTCCTGAGGTGCACAGGTTTAGTTGGAGCGTACTGCTCAAATTCCAGAGGCAGTCTCTGACCGACCACTTCTAGAACCCACCTGTCTGAAAAGACAGCAGACCAGGCGGAAAGAAAGTGGTGGAGCTGGCCCCCCAGAGGAGGACCCTGAGCTGGAGTGACAGGAAAGGGGTTGGCAGCCTCTGCCCTGTCACTGCGCAGGCTTGGAGGAGGCGGAGGAGCCAGGACCAGAACCTTGGCCTCCTTTACGGGATTGGGAGGGCCCGGGCTTGGACCAAGGGTGCCAACCTTGAGCCTGCTGCTGCTGTTATTGCTGACCTCCCTGAAAGAAGGACTGCTGAGCAGCAGGGGAAGAATGCCAAAAGGGCTTCTTCTTTTTCTTCTGCTGGTTCTTTCCTGAAGAATCCTTGGCAGAAGTAGCGTCCAAGGAGGCATTGGACTGCTTGATGCGCTGAAGGTGACCAGCCACTCCTAGGTTGGTCCCTAGGAAGGGAACATTAGCCAGTTTGTGCGGATTATCCGCCGGGAAGGAGGAAAGCCTCAGCCAAGCCCTGTGGTTAGAGGCAACTGCAGCTGCCACCGAACGGGCACAAGAGTCCCCAATGTCCAGGGCCATCTGAAGCTGCTGTTTGGCAACAGCATGGCCCTGATCCCAGACCTGCTTGACCGTGGTCTGCATGTCTGCGGGGAGATGTGGGAGGGCTTCATCCAAGGACCCTAGGAGGGCATGGGAGAAGTGTGCCATGACGACGGCTGGACTTGCCTGATGAAGGTCTAGGGAAGAGACCGCATAGACCTTCCTGGCTAAATGTTCCATGAGCCTTTCTTGGGAGGTCAGTCAGTGTTGGCAGAACTGCCAGTATGCCTGAACACAGAGGTGGTCACCTGGCTCTTGGCCGAAAGGTGCTCTTCGAATCCTACAAGGGACCCCATGGGCACCACATACTTGTGGGCCATGCGGGCAGATGGTGCTGGACAAGAGGCAGGGCGCTGCCATAGTTTTAAGACAGGGCCAACAATGGCTTCGGCCACAGGAAAGGCCTCTGTCAGGGTATCCCCTCTCTTGAGGATGTCTGTAAGAGGGTATTACATCTTTTTCTGGATGGGCTCTGGGGCATCTCTGTGGACTCAGAGATGAGGCAGAGAATGCCCTGAAAAGATGAGGGACATTTCTCTGTCTGTAAGCCAGCAGCTGATTCGTCATCTCCAGGATGGGAATGCAGGCTGGTGAAGTCCAAATCCGAGGAATCTGGATATAACGGCCGACCGCCGCGGTAACCTTCAACTCGCTGGGGGCAGTCCAGGGTGACCGTGACCGACAAACACCAGGGAGGCCCGGTGTCCAGTCTGTCTTCCTTGGAAGGAGTCTCCCTCCCACAGGATGCTTAGGTGGTGGTTCCACCACGATCGGTGGAGAGACCATTTTAGGCCAGACTGGAGGTTTTTCCAGCTCTGCAGGCAGGGGAACTGACTTAATCAGTTCCGAAGGAGTCAGCTTTGGTCTAGGAGGTGAAATCCCAGTAATGGCTAGTGTGGAAGCTGGAGTTGGCTTGTGCCCGGTCAAAATCAGCTGTTGCCACATTAGGTCCTTGTAGCGCTGACAGAGTTTCTGCCGGAGCCTCTCCTCATCTGAGGAGGATGACCGATGGTGCTGCCTCTTTTCACAGCATTTATGCCTCTTCCTTGCCCTGTCGGTCTAGGGGGGTCTGAGACCTTGATCAAGATCGGACAGGCCGACTCGGTTGCTCAGGAAACACCGACGGGACTGGTGATTTCCCGGGGTCGAGGACCACTTCCTCGATAGGAGTCCCATCAGGCAGGGTCTCGTCAACTGGGAAGACTAAATTAGGAGTCTGATCGAGAGAATCGTCGACTGGAGTTGGCAACAATGAGTTGATTGGGTCGATGATGATCTCTACATCGTTGATCGATGGTTTGGTTGACTGACCAGACGGCAATGCCGAAAAGCCAGCAGCCGAAGTAGCAATCTCAGCCAAAGTCGAGACTGCATGTTCCTGGGACTGAGATCTCTCCCACTCCCAAGAATGTCTTCGCCGAGATGAAGATGATACCGGATCCTTCTCCCGCTTACGCGATCGAGAGGAGTGCGTGCCCCGCAGGTACCTCACCCTTGGTCAGGAGAGATTGGCACAACTCTCGGAAGGAACCCAAGAAGGTGGAGCCCAAGTTGAGTGGAACAAAGAAACTCTGAGTGGTCTCTGCAGCCCGAGCCGCTTCCTCTTCAAATGCTTGCTTGCATTCCAATTGCTCAACGGATCCCATGCCATGAAACCTCCCACTGGGCGCCTTGGATTTCACCAGAGGGTTGCGTGTCTCCAGCCTCCCCAGCTTCAAGTGTGTGAAATGGTCATCAAGGATGCTAGGGTGAAAGGCAAGACACATATCGCATTTCGAGGTCGACACCAAGGCAATAAACGCACGTGGTGTGGGGATCGGTGTGTGACATTTTCTGGCTGCAAGGGCACCGACATAATCTGGGGGAAGACTTCTCTTACATAATTGAAGAGATAAACTCATGGTTGCTAATGCGAACGAGATAAATTTTCAGAAGAACAGAAGGTCTTTCAGTCAGGCCCTGCAAAATGCGTGAGCACGAGGGAGGCAAACTGAGTCTTCCAGCGGAAAGGAAGATCTGGTGTCATGGGGCGGAGCCGAGGGTTATACCACCCGGGTGGGTGGGAAGAGCCAGCTTGAAGACTTCTGGCAAGATTTAAAGTGGAAAGGGACATGCCAAAGAGTGTGGATGAACAACATATCCACGATCCTAGAATTAGGTTTTTCAAAAAGTATACAATGTTATGATGTTAAACTGTTTCTTTAGTCTCATGTCTCTGTACATGGGTGATGAAGGTTTGGTTTTAGACATCTTGTTGTTATATTCAGAAATGTTTGATTTTTGGTTGCCTCCAATAAAGCTTGTTCAATTTGAAATAAAAAAAGGATGTCAAATAAATGAGAGGTACTTCTAGTTAGCAGCTTTCATCTGCCAGCTGTGGACTGGGTCTTTCCAGCTGCAGCCTCAGCAAGAAGCTGGACCATCCTTGACTCTAATAAAAAACATAGAAACACAGAAGCTGTTGGCAGATAAGGGCCTCTTGGCCCACCCAATCAGCCCTGTTTTCCCTAAACCTACAATGATACCACAGACTCTATTCTGTCTCTAGTCTTTCGTCTCGTCTCTCCTCCTATGCAGTAGTTCTAAGATCCCTTTGTATCTATCCCATGCACTCTTGAAACCCTCAACTGATTCCCTTCTCACCACCTCCACCGGAAGCCTGTCCCACACATCTACCACCCTCTCTGTGAAGGAGTGTTCCCTTCTAACTTCATAGCGTGTCCCATTATTCTTGATCTTACTTTCCTTTCAAAAATGCTACCTTCCTGTACCTTGTTCTTCCGTGTGAGGTATGTGAATGTTTCTATCATATCCCCCTCCTCCTCCTCCTCTCCTTCAGGCAGTACATATGTAATTCCTTAAGCCTTTTCTTGTAGGTGAGCAAGGAGTGGCCACAAATAAAAAAGAAGGGACCTCATGTAAACTACAGGAGGGGCAGACACATAATAGGGGGGATGGTACTGGAGTTATAGCAGAGGGGGAGGCCATGATTGGAAGGCAATGTGCATCAGTGCCTGCAGTCTGGGTAACAAAATCCTGGAACTTGGGGCATTAATGACGTCTGAGGACCTGGTTATCGTGGCAGTCATAGAGACATGGTGCAATAGCAACCATGTATGGGAGCTAGCAATTCCAGGGTACACGCTGCACAGATGGGACAGGGAAGGCAAGAAGGGGGAGAGATGGCACTGTATATCAGGGAAGGGATAAAGGCGACAGTCCCACAAGACAAGGTGGGGGAAACAGAGGCACTATAGGTAACATTGGAGGTGGGGAGGAGAACAGTACTTAGAATGGGAGTGATACACAGGCCTCCAGTGCAGGTGGAGGATACAGACAGAGAACTGCTGAAGACTATAGAGAACATGGCAACAAAGGGTGGATAGCTATTGATGGGTGACTTCAACATGCCAGAAGTGGACTGGAGCATCCTGGCAGCAGCCTCGGCCAGGAGCAAGGAATTCCTGCAATCCCTGCAAGGGGCAGGTCTCACACAGCTTGTGAGGGAGCCTACAAGGGAGAATGTCATTCTGGATACATACACAGATACATAGACAGTGTCGGCAGATAAGGGCCTATGGCACACCCAGTCTGCCCATTTAAGCTTGTAAATTCAGTTTATGTTTTCCAAGAAGTCTGTTGCTCCTTACCCCTGACCTCCAGAATTCTTTTATGTCTATCCCATGCATTCTTAAATCCCATGATTGTTTCAGCCTCCACCACGTCCTCTGGCAGGGTGCTCCACTTGTCCACCACCCGTTCTGTGAAGAAATTCTTCCTCACGTTTCCTCTGAATTGTTCTCCCTCCAACTTCATCCTATGCCCTCTAGTCCTGGAACATCTTTTTCGCTTAAAAATAGTGTATTCCTGCACCCTGTTCCTCCCTGTAAGATACTTGTATGCCTATATCATATCCCCGCTCTCCCTCCTTTCCTCCAGGGAGTACATGTTCAGTTCCTTCAACCTGTCCTCATAGGACTTGTGATGCAATCCATGCACCATCTTTGTTGCCCTCCTCTGAACCTTCTCTATCCTGTCTATGTCCTTACGTAGGTCTCCAGAACTGTACAGTGTACTCAGGTGGGGCCTCACTAGTGTCTTGTATAGTGGAATTATGACCTCCCTTTTCCTGCTGGTGATGCCCTTGCCTATGCATCCCAGCATCCTATTTGCTTTACCTGCTGCCTTGTCACACTGTTTCCCTGCCTTGAGGTCATCAGAGCGATAACCCCAAGATCCCTTTCCTGCTTGGTGCATGCTATATCCTCACCCCCCAACTGATATATTGTGCCAGGGTTTTTGTGCCCCATATGCATTATCTTGCACTTCCTTGCATTGAATTTCAACTGCCAAAGCCTGACCATTCTTCAAGTTTCTGCAGGTCCCTTCTCATTCTGTCTATACCCTCTGGTGTGTCTACTCTGTTACAGAGCTTTGTGTCATCAGTGGACAGTGAAATTCTGCCTTCTAGGTCCTGCGCAATGTCACTGATGAAGATATTGAAAAGGACCGGTCCCAGCACTGATCACTGTGGTACCCCACTGGTCACTCTTCCCTCTGTGGAGTGACAGCCATTTACCACCACCCTCTGTGTCCTGCCACCCAGCCAGTTACCTACCCACCACACTACTGTCCTGCCCACACCCATATTCCCCAGTTTGTGCAACAGTCTTCTATGTGGCACAGTGTCAAAGGCCTTGCTGAAGTCCAGATAGGCCATGTCCACTGCCCTCCCCTGATCCACATCCCTAGTCACCCAGTCAAAAAAATTCAATGAGGTTGGTCTGACATGACCTCCCCCTGGTGAAACCATGCTGCCTTGGGTCCTGTAGTCCATTGACAACCAGATGTTCCACCAATCTCTCCTTCAGTAGTGCTTCCATGATCTTCCCCACTACCGAGGTGAGGCTGACTGGTCTGTAGTTCCCCACTTCCTCTTTGTTCCCACTTTTGTATAAGGGTACTACATCCGATATCCTCCAGTCTTTGGGTACCTCCCCTGTTTCTAGTGATCGGCTAAACAGGATAGTCCTAAGCAATGGGGACAGGATAAAGGAAGTCACAGTGGAGGAGAGCCTAGGGACTAGTGACCATCGAGCCGTGGGGATCACCATAAGGACATCACAGGATGCTAGCCACACAAGGACTAGAATCCTGGATTTCAGGAGGACAGACTTTGGTAAGATGAAGGACAAATTCAGGAAGGCTATGCAGAGATACAATGACATAGGGGAGTTGTGGAACAGTGGGATGAGGTAAGGGAAGTCCTGCACCTGGTAGCAAACCATTGTGCCAGGCCCTGCAGCAAGAGTAAAGAAAGAGGAAACCACTGTGGTTCTCAAGGGGAATAGCAGAGCTAGAAAGGAATAACAAAGATGGCATTTCTGAGGTACAAGGCAACACAAAGCACGGAAGACAGGCAAGAATACTTGGAAAAATGAAAGGAAGCGAACAAGGCAGGAAGGGCAGAGAAGGCCAAAACTGAGGAAAAGCTAGCTAAATAAGTGAAGGGAGGAGGGAAGGCCTTCTTTAGGTATATTAACAAGAGGAGGAAAACCGGGGGAGGGATTGTGAGACTTAGGGAAGAGGAAGGCATGGTGTGGAGAAAGACATTGACAAGGTGACTGTCCTCAACAAATACTTCTGTTCTGTATTCAGGGAAGAAGACAATGGGGATGGTCCCCCATTAATGGAGAAGGGGTGTACATTAGACCTTTTTCAGAGGACAGAGTAAAAAGAGAACTAGAACAGCTTAGGGTGGATAAAGTTATGGGGCCCAATCGAATACACTGGAGGATCCTAAAGGAGCTCCGGGAGGAACTGGCTAAACCTCTGGCTAAGCTGTTCAGTGGATCACTGGAAACAGGTGTGGTTCCAGAGCAGTGAAGGAGGGCACAAGTGGTACCCCTGTACAAAAGTGGTAGGAGGCAGGAAACTACCACCCAATCAGTTTGACCTCGATAGTAGGTAAAATGATGGGAACCCTACTTAAGGAAAGGTCAGTGGACTACCTAGAGACAAGGGGGCTGCTGGACCCAAGGCAACATGAATTCAAAGCAGGAAGGACTTGCCAGACCAACTGGATTGACTTCTTCGAGTGGGTGACGAAGGAAATAGACCAGGGCAGAGCAGTAGATGTGACATATCTGGACTTCAGGAAGGTCTTCAACACAGTCCCACACAAGAGACTAATCCAGAAGCTGGCAAATCTTGGGGTGGGGACAGACATGATCACGTGGGTTAGAAACTGGTTGAGTAACAGAACACAAAGAGTGGTGGTAAATGAGGTTAGATCACAGGAGGGATGCGTAACAAGGGACGTACCCCAGGGATCAGTGCTCTTCAATGTCTTCATAAGCAATATTGCAGAGTGTCTAGAAGGGAGGGTTAGCCTGTTAGCAGATTATACAAAGCTACGTAACAGTACATACACAGGAAGATAAAGAAAAAATGAGGATGGATCTGAAGAGGCTAGAAAACTGGTCCAAGGAATGGCAGTTGGGTTTCAATGCAAAAAAGTGCAAGATTATGCACCTAGGGAGAGGGAATCCTAGGGCTGAGCATGAATTAGATGGGGTAACACTGGAGGCCACCACAGAGGAAAGGGATCTAGGGGTAGTCATAGAAGACAACCTCAAAGTGGCTAAACAGTGCAACAAAGCAGTTGGAAAGGTTAACAAAATGTTAGGGTGCATAGGGAGGGGTACAACAAGTATAAGGAGGGAAGTGGTGATACCGTTGTACAACTCCCTAGTAAGGCCTCATCTGGAGTACTGTGTTCAGTTCTGGAGGCCCCATCTCCAGAAGACATAGGATGGAAACAGTACAGAGGAGGACAACAAAAATGGTGTCAGGGATGCAGCATAAGTTGAATGAAGAGAGACTCAGAGCTCTCAATATGTACTCCCTGGAGGAAAGGAGAGAGAGGGGGACATGATAGAGACCTTCAAATATATAAAGGAGATCAACAGGGTACCAGAGGGGAGCATCTTTCACATGAAGGGAAATGGCAGAACAAGGGGGCACAGCATGAGACTAAAAGGGGGAAAACTTAGAGAGAACTTGACGAAATTGCACTTTACATTGGTGGAGAGATGGAACAGTCTCCCCCAGGAAGTGGTGGGGGTGGCCACCATTCAGGGATTCAAGAGTGTGAGGGATAGGCACATGGGAATTATCAAGTTAGGGTGAAAAGGGGGCTTGTAGCATCTAGGGTACCTTAAGTATTAGAAAGAGGGATAGGGCAGACTGGATGGGCCTCAAAACCCTTGTCTGCCAATAGCATCTATATAGGTTTAATGATGCACCCTGCCCCATTTTGGTTTCTCTCTTCTGACTACATACATTCTACTTATGTCCTTTTGAAGATTGGGCCTCCAGAAATGGACACAGTATTCAAGGTGTGGCCTCTAGTGATCTATACAGGGGAATTATTACCTCCCTCCTTCTGCTGGTGATGCCCTTGCCTATGCATCCCAGCATCATTCTAGCCTTCTCCACTTCCTTGTCACTCTGTTTAGTAATCTTTAGACTATCAGAAACGGTTACCCCCAGGTCCCTTTCTAGCTCTGTGTCTGTTAGTGCTTCCCCAGCTGGTAGGTTGCTCAGTTTTTTTTCTGGTTTTTGTGCCTTATGTATATTATTTTGCTCCTTTTAGTGTTTAAACCCAGTTGCCAATCCCTTGACTATTCTTCCAGCTTTTTTAGGTCGTCCCTCATTCTATCCACTCCCCCCCTCGGTGTGTCCACTCTGTTAGAGTTTTTTGTATCATCTGCAAACAGGCATACTTCTTCTTCCAGGCCCTCTGTAATGTAACTAATAAACCGAAGAGGACTGGCTCCAGCAGTGATCCCTGCAGCATTTCACTGGTCACTCTGCCCACTCCAGAGGGCATGCCATTTTATTATTTATTGTGTTAGAGAAAGCATCTTTGAGCTAGAAGCTTGATTACAAAGGTTCTAAGTTATATGAAAGTATAAATACATAGCAGACAATTTGAATACACGGTTAAAAATGTACAGATGAGATTATATGGTAATACACCCTGTTGCACACAAATAAGGGGTACATGGTAGCACACAGTAGTCCTGAGTAGAGTGCAACAACATGTTAAGCATTTAGATAGTTACAGTTTCCATAGATTTTCAATAAACAAACAAGGAGGCAGCCAGACATTAGCTTTGTCAGCCATGGAGAAAGGGAGGAAGGGCACTGTTAGGCAGGGAGATGGGTGAAATTATTAAGAATATGTGGGTGGTAGCTAAGGGACATGTTGAGGGAGAGGACAAGATGAGTGGGTCAGCTAGGTTTGACAATCACAGTTACTTTGGGAAGCAGGGTATTGTAGAAGTTTTTTTCTTAAATGGTCCAGTTTTAGCCTCATCAGTTATATCTTGAGGAAGTTCATTGAGCCAACAGGGTGCTCTGTTGCCAAAAGAACGTTGCCCTTGTGAAGTGTGACAGAAGGAGACAGGAGGGAGTTTAGATATACCTCTAGTTTTGTGCAGGTTAATGGCAGGGTTGAAGAGACTCTGCATTAAAACTGGGGTTAGCCGGAATCGTTTTTTTCCCCAGGAGAAGTCAGACTTTGTATTTTACCCTTCCTTGAAGGTTTAGCCACTTGGTAAGAACATACAGATCACACCTGTGCACCAGTCTAGGTGGCCCAGTGATTAGTCTACAAGCTTTATTTAAGGACATCCTGACTATTTTAAGAGTTGTGTCCGTGGCTGTGCATAAACTACAAGACCATAATCAGTGATGGAAAGGATGGAGCTTTTTACAGCTAATGAGAGTGCATCAGGGGTCGTATTATGTCGATGTTTGTAAAGTAGGCCAACTGTGATGTTTACAACCTTAACAACGTGGTCCACATGCACAGTGAAGGAGAGTGAGATATTAACATCCAAATATTTAGACACCTGATGTAGCGGAGTTTGTTTGTTGTTCAGGATAGTCAGTTGATGTGTTTTATATCTACTCTTTGGGTTTGCGAACATCATTATCTTAGTTTTCTTGTAGTTCATTAGTAGTTTGCTTTCTTGTAGTTCATTAGTAGTTTGTTTTCTTGTAGTTCATTAGTAGTTTGTTTTCTAAGAACCAGGTCACAACAGAAGCGAAATTTTGTTTGAGGTGCTTTTCTAGTGCTAGTGGATCAGTTTTTTTGGTGAAGATGGTGGCATCATCTGCATACAAATGTTTTTCAGTGCATACTGAGGGAGTTGGTTCAGGAAAAGGATAAACAGTAGTGGACTTAGAACTGACCATTGTGGTACTCCTGGGCTCACTTGCCTACTATCTGAAATCATACCATTTATTTTCACCTGCTGTGATCTGTTACCTACAAAGCTGACAAACCATCCAACAATCTCTGCCAACAGCCCAGTAGTGCAAATGGTACTGACCAGTACGTTGTGGTTGATGGTATCGAAGGCTTTAGTGAGGCTGATATAAATTGTTCCTGCTGGCTGGCTGCCACCTAATGCCTCATGAAGGAAGCTGGAATATTCGAGTATAGGGTCATCACAAGTTGATGCTAAACTATTAAAAAAAACTAAGCTTATTCTCTTCAGCAGCTCCCATAAAAAGTACTGTACAGGAAACATTCTTTGACTATCACTAACTGCCTTGGTACTGTCCTCAAACAGGTACAATTCTTTAAGTATTTTAGAGTCACCATAGAGATAAAACTATCATATGGGGTGCATATAGATAGCGTTGCTATAGGTGTAAATATTTGTATTGGTCTACTCTACAGACACAAGCCACCCCTGACCCCTAAAGCCTTAAGGATAGCTGTGCAGAGCTCTATTATTTCTATAATTAGTTATGGACTGATCATCTATGGCTCTGAAACTAATATCGCCCTCTAGCGTATCTCCACTGCTCTTAACAAGGCATGTCATCTCGTCTCAGGAGCCCATCATCTCACCCACACGTGTGACCTCTATTTCCTAACGGGTTGGCTACAGCTTATAAATGGCATCAAATACCAAACTTGCCTGAAGGTCAAGGAAATAACCTAAGGCCTCTTGCCAGCTGGAGCAGATCTTCTAGCCCCCAATCCACACTGCACCCGAGGTGCTGGATCTCAGTTCCTGCAGGTCCCTCATCACCAAACCACCCAGTGGCAAAGATCACTTGCCTACAGGGACCCCCTCTGGATGAATGCTTTCAACAATGACATCACCTCTGAAACTAAGCTCGGCCCGTTCAGATCCAAGCTTTGGTCACTACTCTCTACAGCTAGTACCTGTGACTGTCTCCCTTAACCATGTTTTCCCAAACCTCGACCTTGGCACTCAACCTCTTTCATAGTAACTTAGTACTCTTGCCTCCTACCACTCCCCTCGCATCCCTTCCCCCTCTCCACCCTTCCTCCCCTTGCCCCACCTCTCCTCATATCCTTCACGCCCACCCCCATCTCTTACTCTATTCAGTCCACCCTCCCACATCCCTTCCTGCACCCTGTGCCCTGCTTGTCTTGACAAAGCCTGCTGGCTGATATCAATGTATTGTAAGTATTTTCCAGTGCCTGAAACTGATTACCATAATGTGTCTCTGTTGTTTTACGCTGTCACTCCATTATGATTTTGTGTCCATTATGAGTTTTCTCCCTCCTATTTACACTTTACTGTACCGTACTTTACTGTCCTGTTTAATCTGCTGTCCTTTCTACTGACATGGAACCTTTGTAAAAGAGCTCTTAGCTCAAAGGTATATGCAATCCGAGACTTTAATAAATAAATAAATAAAGCCGTTGTACTATGGGCCTTCCGAAATCTGTGTTGTTGTTGGTGGCACTGGATACTGTACTTCGCCAGGTAGTCCACCAGCTAGTTTGAGACTGTGTGCTCCAGGGCTTGGGGGGGCTAGAACTGAGATGGGCCAGTAATTGGTATGAGGAACTCGGTCACCGTCTTTATGAACTAGTGTGATTACTGCAGCTTTCCATCTTTGTGGAAATAGCCCTAATCTGAGTGACAGCTTAATTATTTTTGTTGATGGAGATAAAACTTCATCCAGAGTGAAGGATATAACAAACTTCAGGTCCAGTGAGCTGTTGCTGTGTCTTAATTTCCCTAAGGATCGCATTAGGTATTTTTTTGGGCCTTAAAACACATGAAATGACCTTAAAGTAGAAGGGGGGTCTGGTGGTGGTCCTAGCATTAGTCTATCTGTCATCTACCTGGCTGTCCTTTGTTGCATTAAGGAATGCAGGGGGAGTATGTTGCTTAGGTCAGTGAATGCAACATTACATGTATCCGCTTTTGCCTTTGGGTCTTGGGTGATTTCACCGTATATTAGAAGCACAGAGTGAGATGCCTTATAGGCTCTGCTGGTGAGATCTTTCAGGTTGTCACAGAATTTCTTACTATCCCCCATGTAGTGGCGAGACAGTCATTGTAGTATTGCATTTTTGCTAGTCTAGTCTGTCAGGTACAGGTATTTCTGGCAGTTTTGTATTAACATACTAGACGCCAGCAGAGTAGGCCTAGTGGTCTATCATGTCTGCTTGTGCTTCAGCACCCTGATTGGGTACCGTAGCCCTCTACCTGCTTCCTTCCACTGTTACTCCATCTCCCAGTCCTGCCCCCCCCAGGCAAACCAGCCTCTGCTTCACCCCTTGGCTATACCTGTCCCACCCTCTCTTGAATCCCTCCACCATAGTTGCCTGTACCAGCTCCCTGGGTAGCGCATTCCACGGTTCCACCACTCTCTCGATGAAGTACCTCCTCCTCCTTTCCTCCCCCAATCCTACCACCCTCAGTCTTCCAACTGTATCCTCTGGTGATACCACCCTCCTTCAGTCGAAAGATCCTATCTTGGTTTACCTTATTTACTCCCCGGAGGTACTTGAAGACCTCAATCATGTCCCCCCGGTCCCTCCTCTCCTCCAGCGAGAACAGGTTGAGCTCCCCTAGTAGTTCCTCATATGTCATATCCCCCAGGCCCCAGATTATTCTGGTTGCTCTCCTCTGAACCCTCTCCAGGAGTTGGATGTCCTTCCTTAGGTGCGGCCTCCAGAACTGCACATAGTACTCAAGATGTGGTCTAACCAGGCTGTTGTACAGTGGCAAAATCACCTCTCTGTTCCTTGAGGTAATCCCAACTAGCAATGCATCCTAGCATCCTATTCTCCCCGACCACAGCCCTCCTGCACTGCTCTGAATTTTTCATGTTAACATCCACCAAGACTCCTAGGTCTCTTTCCCCTGCCGTGGCCTGCAACACCCCCCCCCCAGGGTGTACATATAGTTGGGGTTTTCCAACCCTAGGTGTAGCACCTTGCACTTGGAGGAGTTAAATTTCAATTTACAGGTGCAGGACCACCTATCCAGAGTATCCAGGTCCTCTTGCAGGGCCAATCTCCCCTCCCCCCTCTCCACCACTGCTCCCAGCTTAGATTTATCCGCAAAGAATATCATTTCACACCAGATACCTTCCCTGATATAGGAGATGTAGGCGTTAAACAGGAGTGGCCCCAGAACTGATCCCCGTGGTACCCCACTTATGACCTCCCTAGGAGATGAGACCTCCCCTCTGACCACTACCCACTGAGTGTGCTGTGAAAGCCAATTTCCAATCCACCTGTCAATGGGCCTAATCCCACCTTCTTCCTTAGGCCAATGTGAGGAACCAAATCAAATGCCTTGCTGAAGTCCAGGAACAGTACATCCACTGGCTTCCCCTGTTGAGTGCTGATATCACCCACTCATAGAACTCTACAAGTTTATTTGACACAATCTCCATGGCACAAACCCAAGCTGCCGGTCATCCAGGTAACCATCTCCTCCAAGAAACCTCCCAGCCTTCCTTAAGTATGCTTTCCATTACCTTCCCACTACAGACGTCAAACTGACAGGTCCATAGTTTCCTGGCTCTTCTGTTGATCCCCCTTTATGGATGGGCACAACATGCACCTGCTTCCAATCCCTTGGCACTCTCCCTGTCTGGAGTGACAAGTTAAAGAGATCCACCAATGCTGGATATAAAACTGCATGCCGTAAGCCCTGCCATTTTGCCACCGGAGGTCCCCATGTCCTATTAGGGTTATTAGGTCTGGGGTAATCCAAGAGTTATTTCCCTTCACTTTTCATTTTTTTTAAAGGGGCATAGATGTCACAGGCTGCATTGAGCACAGCTATTAAGTGGTCTAGAGCTTTGTCCATATCATACAGGGAGTCAACATGTGACCAGTCAGTTTGATGGAGATGGGTCTTAAGTGCACCTATTTGTTCTTTTTTCAGGATCTGGTCTGTGATGTACCTGGGGAAGGGGGCTTTATACCGCTGATGGACCAGCGGCATGTAACTAAGGAGTGATCACTAAGACAGTCAGTGTGGGTTGTTGTTTCAGTGATTTTCCCACGGTAGTTAGTGACTATCCTATCAAAGAGTATTTCTGACCTAGTCCTATAGTTGATTCTTGTGGGCACGTCAACCATTTGATTAAAGTTGATCCTAGTTTGGGTATCCTCACATGGGGAAGTCTCCTGAGTCAACCAATTAGTATTGAAGTCCCCTAAGATTACCATTTCCCAGTTTTGATGTACCTCACTTATATACTCAATGACTGTGTCAACGTAGAAGGATTGGTTTCTCTGTGGGATGTACTGATACTACTGTGAGCAATCTGTTGTGTGCTCCAAGCAGAATTCTAACAGCTAGTGCCTGTGCATAGTTACCAGTAACTATGAGGGGGAGAACATGGCCCTTTAGGGTGTTTTTAATATAAATGATACAAATGCCACCCCTTTCCCCTAGTCTATCCTCTCTAAAGTGGGTATAACCATCCAGGGATAGAGCTAAGTCAGAGATTTTAGTTGTGAGCCAGGTTTCCACTACTGAAAGTATGTCTGGTTCATGGTGGTGAACCCAAACTTGTAGCTGATCCATTTTGGGCAGCAGGCTACAGATGTGTATGGATGCTAATTTAAGAGATCCACAGGTGCTGCAGTTATCTACATCCATGGTGGGGGCAGGGTTTTAGTGGATGCTCCCTGAGAGAAGCAGCATCAGGGTTGTCCTCACTAGAACTTTGTTTTAGGGTTTTTAGGTTTAGAAACATAGAAACATAGAAGTTGTCGGCAGATAAGGACCGCAAGGCCCATCCAGTCTGCCCATTTCTTTTTCTACCTTATAAATGTGCCATTGGCCTTTGTCAGTGACCTATCTATTCAAAGTCATTTGTATTGCTCCCTTATGCCTATCCCATGCATGTTTGAAGCCCTGCACTGTATTCATAGCCACCACTTCTTGTGGTAAGCCATTCCATGCATCTACCACCCTTTCTGTGAAAAAATTTCCTCATTCCCTCTTAATCGGCCTCCCTCTAATCTCATGCTGTGTCCTCTTGTCCTGCTATTTTCTTATATTTAAACATGTTAGACTCTTTCACCTTGTTTATGCCCTTAAGGTGTTTGAATGCCTCGATCATATCACCTCTCTCCTCCTTTGCTCAAGGGTATACATATTGAGCTCCGTTAATCTGTCCTCATATGTCTTCTGATGCAGTCCCTGCACCATTTTGGTTGCCCTTCTCTGGACTGCCTCAATTTGGTTAATGTCCTTTTGAAGGTGTGGCCTCCAATACTGCACATGATACTCCAGATGGGGCCCTAACCAATGTCTTGTACAGAGGATTATTACCTCCCTCTGACGACTTGTGATACCCCTACTAATACACCTAACACCCCTAGCCTACCTACTGCTTTAGAGGTCTGCTTGGATGATTTCAGGTCATCAGTGATGATGATGCCCAAGTCTCTTTCTTCCTTTGTGACTGCTAACTCCTCCCAGCCTATAAGTGGCTTCAGGGTTTCTCTTCCCTATGTGCATGATTTTGCACTTCTTTGCATTAAATCAGTTGCCCTCTTCTACGCACATTCTGCTAGTTTATCCAGATCTCTTCCCCTTCTGCCCACCCATCTGGATCATCTACTCTGTTGCAGATCTTGGTGTCATCTGCAAACAGACAACCCTTACCCTCTAGTCCATCTCGAGGTCACTAATGAAGATGTTGAATAGGACTGGCCCCAGGACTGATCCCTGAGTACCCACTTGTGACTTGCATCTCTTTTGACTGTATACCATTTACCACCACTCTCTGTTTTCTGCCAGTCAACCAGTTTGCCACCAGTTGACCAACTTCTGACCCACCCCAAGCCTACCTAGCTTATTTATCAATCTTCTATGTGGAACAGTGTCAAAAGCTTTGCTGAAGTCAAGGTAGGCGACATCAACTGCTCCCCCTTATTCACCACTCTGGTTACCCAGTCAAAAAATCTATGAGATTAGTTTGACAGGACCTTCCTTTGCAAACCCATGCTGTCTTGGATCCTGTGCCCTATAGATTCCAGGTGTTGCACTATCCTTTCCTTTAGGAGTGCCTCCATAATCTTGCCACTACTGAGGTAAGACTGACCGGTCTGTAGTTCCCCGCCTCCTCCTGCTACCACTCTTGTGGAGTGGGATCCATGAGCCCTTCTCCAGTCTTCTGGGACCTCTCCTGTGCTCAGAGACTCACTAAACAATTCTGCTAATGGCTCTGCTAGTTCCTCCTTTAGCTCTGTAAGTACCCTGGGATGATGCCATCAGGTCCCATTGCCTTATCCACCCTGAGCTTAGCAAGCTCTTGTAGGACCCTTTCTTTTGTGAAGGGAGTAGTGCTCACCTCCCTCCCCCCTGTGTCCATGATGCTGAGCTGTGCGCCCTGCCCTACCTTCTCTTCAGTAAATACTCAGCAAAAATATCTATTTAGGATAGATGCCTTTACAGGGTCCTCCTCCCCACTTGCTCCTTTTCTCCATTAACAGCATACCCCTCTAGACTTTCTCCTTTCACTAATGTATCTATAGAAAGTCTTGTCACCTTCTTTACTGTTCGTGCTAGTGTTTCCTCAGTTTGGGACTTTGCCTGCCTTACTGCCTTCCTGCTTCCCTTAGGGCAGTTTGGTATGCCTCCCTATCTTCATCACTGTGTTCCCTTATATTTCCTGAAGGCCAGCCTTTTGGCTCTTACCTTTCTGCTACTGTATTTGAGAACCAAAGTGGTTTCCTTCTTCTTGCACTTCCTTTTCTGTCTAACACAATGGGATGTTGCTTCAAGTATTGCATCCTTAATGCTTGCCCACTTTGCCTGTACCTCCTCACCTGCGTTTCTTTTGCCAGCGCTAGCTTAACTTGTTGCCATCTTATCAAAGTCAGCTCCTCTGAAGTCCCATATTTTTGCCTTGGAATGGGATGATTTAGATGTAGTAGCCAAATTGAACCATACCATGTGATGGTCACTGGCCCCAGGTGACCTTCTACCTGGAGATCTGTGATCCTTCTTTGTTAGTCAGTACTAGATCTAGGATAGCCCTGTCTCTTGTGGGTTGCTGTACCAGTTGTTTGAAGCCTCCCCTGCAGGAATCCACTATGAGTCTAGTTCTGGCAGATGTTCCTGCTGGTATTGACCAATCTGTATCTGGCATGTTGAAGTCTCCCATTATCAGAACCTCCCTTTAGCTGTCATGTTTTGTATATCTTCTAACAAGTAATGTGTCTATGTCCTCCCCTGGTCTGGGGGCCTGTAGACAACCCAGTTCTTATGGCTGTCCCATTTCCTGTTTCCAGGGTGACCCACAGTTCTTCTGGCTCCTTATGTGTATTCTGAATTTCTGTAGCTTTGATATTTTCATTAACATACAGGGCCACTCCTCCCCCTTTTGCACCTCGGTCTCTTCTGAACAATACATAGCCAGGTACTGAAGTCTCCCAAGTGTGGTTACTGGTAAACCACGTCTCACTAATTGCTACTATGTCCAGTTTAGCCTCTGACATTGTGCCTGCAGGTCTGGGATCTTATTTCCCAGGCTGTGAGCATTGTGTACATGATTTTCCATTGGCCAGATTTTGGTGTGTTAGTTGTTGGGTGAAGTTTGGCATTACCCCAGTGCATCGTATGGGGAGACAAACCTTTTTTTTCTTACCTGGTGATGCAAATGAACGGCAAACACGCTGAATTCCTGTTTGACCACTAGCTGAGGGGAGGGGTGTTCTTCCATTCGACGTATGGGTGCTGCACTCTCCCCTTTGCTGGTTTAAATATTCTGCAAAGGCGTCAAACTTCTGCCCCAATGCACTGACTCCTCTTTAGTCAGATGCAGTCCATCAAATTTAAAGAACTTTCGCTCCCAGAACTGTTGCCAGTTCCTACAAATCTGTGTCCTTTTCCTGGCACCAGTCCTTGAGCCACGTGTTTAGCTCCCTATCTCCCTTCTCTGACCTTCCGTCCATCTGCTCCTTCTCCCTTCTCCCAGACTGGCAGGATCTCAGAGAAGAGATGCCGGACGAAATAGATGATAGTTTGTCACCCAGCCTAGTCAGGTGTTCCTTGGTCTCCACAACTGACCGGCTGGCGAGATCGATTAGTCCCTATGTGTACTAGGACATCAATGTTTTCTCCTGCTTTGTGAACAATTTTAGCAATGCGGTCAGTGTCTCTCCATGCTGATGTACCTGGGAGACATCTGACCATCACCCTAGCTGGAGATGGGTATCAACTCCCGAATCATGGAGTCTCCTATGATCGAAGTTTTGGATTTCCTTTGTGCTTGTTTAGTTTGGTTCCTGATTTGGGTGAGTATTGTTGTGCTAGCTCCTGTGCATGCAGTGTCCTGCTCTGCAGTGTCTTCTGCCTCTTTATTTGATTTCAGAGATAGAGGCAGATACCTGTTTGTAGTGTATATATGGTTTTTGGAGGTAATGTGTTGGAGAGCAGAGGTGATGGGGCACCTGATTTGAGCCTCTAACCACCTGCCAACCTCCTGGACCAACTACCCTCTGCGTCGGGGTTTTTCTGTTGGATGCTGGGGAAATGGCAGGTGGTTCTTATAATGTATTTCCTCTTCAATATGAAATTTGAGGCGTGCAATCTCTGCCCATGCTGCCTGGAGCTGAGACCTAAGATCTCCAAAGGCCCAGCATGTAGGACAGTGTCCTAAATCCTGTAAGACTATCCTTCTGAAAATTGTTCCACAGTACCTGCAGTTAATGAAATCCATTCCAAATAAGTTGCTGTGTTTGTAACCTAGTCAGAGTAATTTAGAAGGAAAAAAAGGAAAAATGCAAGTAATGGTTTAATTGTGCTGTGTTAACTTGTTATAACAAGTTAAATTACTAGTGCCCTGTAAATGAGATCACCTTGTGGAGGCCCCACTGATCTGCCCTTCCTGTTCTGCCACAGGAAATGTCACAACTGTGGTACACTATAAAGGAGTGTGGCGGGGGTGGTTGGGGATGGGGTGGGTGGATGGGCCCTTCCCTGCCTAAAAGAAGAACCACGGACGAAAAGAACAAGGAGGTAAGAGCAGAAACCATCAGTCAACAATAAATACAGTAACCCTGAAAGCTTATCCTAATGTTAGATAAAACTGTAAAACCTGTAAAGCACCACCTGTAATAATTTCAGAGAAGATATACCCTGTAAGAAACACTTTGCTCCAGAGAAACATAAAGCAGTAACAGAAGATATACCTTGCAAAAGACAATTTGAATCAGAAGATTACAGCAGTAATCTGTTAGCACACACCTGTAGGCACACCTTGTAATAATGCAGAAGAAGGTATACCAGCAACAACAATTTGAATCAGAGAAAAAAATAAAGCAATAAAATGTTAGCAACAAACAGTAGCAATCCCTGTGAGTAAAAATATAAAAACACCACCACACAGTAAATCTGTTTAGCCAAACTAAGTCTTAATCCTTCTCCCTTGCTCTGGTAAGTTTCTCTACTCTGCCTTTCAAGCAGTCTTAGAAGGAAAGAGCTCAGGTGAAGCTAGGTGCCTTGGCCAGCAAACCAAGTCTTCTACCTTCTAGGTTTGTATTGTGCCTGTCCCTGGTAACTTTTCTAAAGCTATGCTGGTGGGTTGAAAGGGTAAGCTTGGGCAGGAGGAGTATGGCCAATTCTGTGTTGTTGTTTGCCAGGCCACAGAGGGAATTGATGGGACTGTGCTTGGTATCAGCATCTTGACCAGTTGTGCTAGAGCTGTGAGGTACTAGTAGTACAGTAACTGCAGGGATGGCAGGCACAGAGGAGATATGCATGGAAATGGTAGATATCAGGAGGACTATTTAAGTCCCAATGATTGGCCCAGCCACAATTTGTAGTGCAGTTTAATTTCTGTTCTTAACCTTAATGTTTATGCAGTAATATTAGTGTAAGGTGGGAACATGCGCGTGTTCCCTCAGTTCAATTAATGTAATTTGTGCCCAAGGTTGACAAAGGAATACTGCTGGATCATGGCAGTTCAGCAAACTTGAGTTGCACACTTAATGCAATGTCATCAAATGGCTCTCCTAGCTGCCTAGCAATGTAACAGTATAATGAGAAAGTGTAAAAAGTTCAGGGCGTGTTGACACCATAAAGTGGAGTACCTCTATCGTAAACTAGGTCCTGCCGAATAACACAGGTAGCTGTAGTGTGCACTCCAGCTGGCTGGGTGGCCAGGAGGATTGAGTTACAGATTATGGTTGGTCCCAACACAAGTAGTCGATGGCTGAACCCTGTGCTGGGAGAGTGTTATACAGATACAGTACATCAGCCGAAAGAAGTAGCTAGCACATGGAGGGGGGGTCAGGTAGTCGAGAGGAGGAGTAGCAATATTACCTAGTGCGCAAAGAGGGGGTCACATAGTCAAGAGGAGGAGTAACAGTGCCACATAGTGGGCAAGCCTAAGTGGCTGTTAAATTGTTACTGCTGGAGGAGAGGTGCAGCAGCCACCCCTTGTGCTCCTTAAATAAGAGATGGGCATGTAAGGTGACTGAAAATATGGCTCTGGTCATGTGACATAGTCACGTGATGTGAGCAACCTATAAAAGTAATGATCAACCAGGGTGGTTGTGGGCATCACATTAAGCTAAGCAGCTCTCCAATTCATACCTTGCTGGTCCACAGCTGAAATGCTGCAGGGAGGTAGGTGAGTTCTCTGAGTCCTACCGCTCATCTAACACGCCACACATTTTACAACCTTAGTACCTACTCCTCCATTCCCCAGCCTATTTATCATTCTTCTACGTGGAATGGTGTCAAAAGCCTTGATGAAATCCAGGTAGGCCACATCCAACGCCCCTCCCCAATATACTTCCTTGGTTACCCAAAGAACTCCATCAGGTTTGTCTGGCAAGACCTCCCTTTGCATCTCTTGGTAGCTCTCCCTATCCTCCTCCTCCTCCTTCTATCTTATTTTATATCTCCTTAATGTCATTTTGTTTTAGCTCTCACTTTTTCCGCTGCCTCCTTAGAGAATCATAACAGCCTCTTTTTTCCCTTTTGCCCTTTGCTAACCTGTCAGACACAGATATTTGTAGCCTTTTCAATGCTCTATTTTATTGTTGCCCTTTGTTCTTCTACTCCCCCCATTTCCCCAAACCCTTCTAGGTTGTCCCTCAGCCATTCCCCCATTTTCCTGAAATTGGCCCTCCTGAATCCTGGACCCTTGTCATCATATGAGTTGATACTGACCTGGTTTTTATATCAAACCACACAACATGGTGATCGCTGTTCCTCAGGTGGTCCCCCACTGTAACATCTGTGACAATGTCCTCAGCTGTGAGTACCAGGTCCAGTAATGCCCCTTCCCTAGTGGGTTTAGTAACTAGATGCCTATGGAATGCCCCCTGCAGGGAGTCCAGGATGTTCCTACACATGGTTGATACTGCAGAAGGGAAGTTCCACTCCACAACCAATAGACTGAAATCTTCTTCTAGCAATACCTCCCACGCAAGCCATCCTTTGGATTGCTAGCATCATTTTCATATCCACCTGTCAGGGGACCTTTTCAGGCAGCTAGTCCATGAGCCCAGTAGGGACAGGGCAGTGTTGGACCTCATGCCTACTAACCAGGACAGCTTTGAAGACATCACAGTGGGCAGTTGCTGAGGGACCAATGATCACCATACACTGTGGTTCAACATTAAGATGGGCACTGAGGCAAAAAACGCAAAGATGAGGGTCCTGGTCTTGAGGAGGGAATATTTTAAAAGAAATAAACAGGGGACTAACTCAGAAGCTGCCTAGTAGGGCAGGATTGCCTGAGAGGGATAGAGGAACAGTGGGAAAAATTAGGTATGGCATAATTAAGGAAAAAAAACCTCTGCATGAAGGAGGTGAGCAACACCAAAAAGCAGAAAAGACCATCATGGTACTCTAAAGAAGTGGTCATGGCAGTGAAGGAAAAAGGGTGGCATTCAGGAGATACAAAGAAATGCAGAGGGAAGAAGACAAAGAGGTGTACCAAGTAAAAGAGAGGGATGCAGGTAAGAAAATGAGGTGAAACGAGGTGCACACAGAAGAAAGGCTAAGCAAAGGGGTAGCTAAAGGGGATAAGACTTTCTTCAGGTACATAAGCAAGAAGAGGGAAACAAAAAGAGGGCTAGCAAGGATAAGGAGGACATCTGAGGAAGACTGCACAGAAGAGAATCATAAATAAGCATGCATCCTCAACAGGTACTTTGTCTGAGTCTTCATAGTGGGGGGGCGGATGACAAGAGAATAGTAGGAAAATTGGGGGTAGAGTGGGCATGAGTCCATTTTCAGTGGAAGGAATCCAGAAGGGAGTTGGTGGACAAGGTTATACGAACATACGAAGAAGCCAGCAGAAGAAGGCCATTTGGTCTATTAAGTCTGCTCATATTACAGGGTCCATAAATTGAGCTAATGTCATAGGACAGAAGGATTTCACCCAAGGGTACTAAAAGAGTTTCGGAAGGTACGTTCTGCACCACTGAGGACCTTAATAAACAGGACACTGGAAACAGGCTTGGTTCCAGAGGACTGGAGGAGAGAAGATGGGATCCTGCTCCATAAGAGCGGCAGCAGGGAGGAAACAACTACAGGCCAGTCAATCTCACATCAGTTTGTGGGGAAACTAATGGAAACTGTGTTAAAAGAGAGGTTAGTAGAGTATCTTGAATTTAGTGGGCTATAAGACCAAAGGCAGCATGGAATCGTGGGGAAGGGGAGCTCTTCCCAGACAAATCTCATTAATGTTTTCAACCAGGTGACAGGGAACTAGATCAGAGGAGGGCAAGGGGTATTTATTTAAACTTCAGAAAGGCTTTCAATACTGTGTCACACAGGAGACTGATAAAAAAATTAAGCAGTCTAGGAGTGGGATCCAGTGTGGTAAATTGGGTAAGTAGCTGGTTAATGGATAACTACAGCGGCTGGTCGTCAATGGAATTCAATCTAAGGAGGGTAGAGAGCAGCAGATTCACCAGGGCTCAGTGCTAATCCAGCCCTCTTTACTGTCATTATAAGTGACACTGCAGAAGGTTTGGAAGGAAAGGTATGTTCCCTTTTTTTGCACATGACACTAAAATATGTAACAGGATGGATACTCAGAGGGTGGAAAGAATTCATAAAAATCTTGGGGAACTTGAGGAGTGATCAAGGGTATGGCAGCTGGGGTTCAATGCCAAGAAGTGATCAATCATGCACCCAAGGTATAAAAACCCAGGAGCTGAGTATAGGATGGGGGAGATACTAGTAGTCATTAAGCAGGAAAGTGACTTTGTGTAATCATATCTAATTACCTCAAAGGGATGCATAGGAAGAGGCATCACCGGCAGAAGGAAGCTGGTGCTACCACAGCATCGATCACACATGAGGCTGGTGCTATTCATGGTTAGTGCCACACTAACTGCTTGAATACAGCCCCTGTCCCATCAGCTGGTGCTATTCATGGTTAGTGCCACACTGTTTGAATATGGACCCTGTCCCACCATTTGGTGCTATTCATGGTTAGTGCCACACTAACTATTTGAATATGGCCCCTGTCCCATCAGCTGGTGCTATTCATGGTTAGTGTCATTCACAAATCTGGACTGTCATGTACGGTATGGGCGGCATGCCCATTGGCTCTGCTCTGCACCAATGGGTGTGCAGCCCTACTGATCAGTCAGTCGGCTGAAGCGGGTGGGATGCTGCCAACCGGCTGCGAGGAGGCGGGGTGGTGGGGCTTCATGGGTGGGTGGGTGGGGTGGGGGGACACTAGCCACCAGGAGATGATTCGGGGGGTTCAATTACATTCTGCCCATGATCGGGCATTTCGGTCCACTGGGGCCACCAGGAGATATGTGCGGGAGGAGGGTGGGGAGCCACATTTGCTGCCCAGCGATCGGGCTGCAAGTGCGTCCGGTCCCAACGGTTGCTGCTGCTGGCAGGGCTCAGGTACTGAAGCCCTCGGGATTGGCGCTGCGTACTGACATGCAAATGGAATATAATCGGATGCGGTATTTGGCATACCATGAATTATGGCCCCATTTGCATGTCACCTTTTGAATATCGTGGACTTAGCATGGCGCAATGGTACTTGCCACCGCAAGTTGAATGCTCCACCTGAGCCAACTTGCGTGGCGCAAGTTCCACTGGCGCCATGCACAGTGGTTGTGGCTGGGGTGATATTCAAAGGAGTAGCTCAATATTTGAATATCGCCTCGGCCACACCCCTGCGCAACTATTTTGCGCAGCACAAGGGCTTGCGCCTCAGAATGGCGCAGTTTAAATATCCAGCCCTGTATGTATTTATGTTTCTGTACGTATGTACTGCCTCCATTTCTAGGTATTTTCTGTAACCTGCCTGGCCCTATGCAGTAATATACTTGCTTCTGTACTACTTTTCCTGCTCAACATTAGGTACATATGTAGTATGCCTTCTTAACCTCCTTCCCCGGTCACACCTGGAAACGAGCCTCAGCTCAGATTGCCTCTCCCAGTTACCGAACTTTAAATAAATAAATGAATATAAACAGAGACACTGCCAGCAGATTATGACAAAGGGTCCATCTAGTCTGCCCATAAAGAGCATTCTACCTATGCACTGACCTAACATGTGGAGGGGATTTAGCCATGATGCCCACTCCGAGCCCTTTCCCTCATTCCCTACCTCTTCCCCCCAGCTTCTCCTCTTGGAAATATCAGCTCTCAATACTGTATCATTCACAGCCATTCATGAACCTGCTTATAGTCCCTCCTCCACCACTAACAGGCAATCTGTTCTATGGGTACCCCACCCTCGAACCCTTCCCCGTGCTTCCTATCTCCACATCCCTAGCTTCTCCTCTTGGAATTATCATCCCTCTATACTGTACCAGTCCCAGCCATTCATGAATCCAATTATAGTTCCTCCCCCACTACTTACACAGGCAGTCTGTTCCATGTGTACCCCAACCCCAAACCTTCCCCCTCTCCCCACAACCCTAGCTTCTCTTCTTGGAATTATCAGCTCTCTACACTGTAGCAGTCCCAGCCATTCATGAATCCAATTATATTTCCTCCCCTACTACTTACACAGGCAATCTGTTCCAAGTGTACCCCAACCCCAAACCTTCCTCCTATCCCCACATCCCTAGCTCCTCCTTTGGGAATCAGCAGCACGCTATACTGTGATGGTCCCAGCTCTTCAGGAATGTGTTTATTGTTCCTTCCCCACTACTTCCACAGGCAGTCTGTTCCTCAAGTACCCCACCCCTGAACCCTGTCTTTCTTGCCCTACCCTCCACATCCCTAACTTATCCTCATGGAATTATCAGCCCTCTATACTGTACCTGTCCTAGCCACTCATTAAGCTGTTTCTAGTTCCTCCTCCACTACTTACACAAGCAATCTGTTCCATCGACACCCCCATTCTCAAACCCTCTCCCTCGCTCCCTACTCTCACATCTTGAACTTTTCTCAGAATTATCAGCCCTATATACTGTACTAGCCGCAGTCATTCATTAACCTGTCTACAGTATCTTGCCCACTACACAGGCAATCTGTTCCACGTGTACCCCAGCCCCAAACCCTCCCACCCTCCCCAATCTCCACATCCTTAGCTTCTCCTCTTGGAATTTTCAGCCCTCTGTAGTGTACCAGTCCCAGCCATTCATGAACCCATTTACAGTTCCTCCCCCACCACTTACAAAGGCAATCTGTTCCATGTGTACCCAGGGGTTCAGTTTATTTATTTTCAATGAAAGTCAAAAACTTCCAGGAGTCGAAATCTGGAAGTCATTCACATTTTTTGGAGGTCAAAATACTTCCAGGACCCCACTTTTGGAAGTCAATATTCTAGGAGTGACACATTTATGGATGTTCACATTATGAATTAGTGGTAAAATACAATTTCTTTCAGGAAAAAATCCATCATTTCTGACTTCCATGCCAGCAATTTTGGAAGTCATCTAATTTCTGGTTTTATATCTGGAAGTCATTGACTTCCTCCCTCTTTATTTTGAAATTGTTGCCTTATTTCTGGAAGTCAAATACTCCCAAAATGGAGTTAACAGAAGCCCTGTGTACTCCTATCCCAAACCTCCCCACCTCCACATCCCTAGCTTCTCCTCTGCAATTGTCAGCACTCAATACCATAACGGTCCCAGCTGTTCAGGAATGTTAACAGTCCATCCCCACCACCTACCCCAATCTGTTTCACGGATACTCCACCCGGAAACTGTCCCTCCTCTCACTCTACCTCCACATCCCTAGCTTCTCCTCTTGGAATTGTCAGCACTCAATACCATAACGGTCCCAGCTGTTCAGGAATGAGTTAACAGTCCATCCCCACCACCTACCCCAATCTGTTTCACGGATACTCCACCCCTGAAAACTGTCCCTCCTCTCACTCTACTCACATCCCTAGCTTCTCCTCTTGGAATTGTCAGCACTCAATACCATAACGGTCCCAGCTGTTCAGGAATGTGTTAACAGTCCATCCTCCACCACCTACCCCAATCTGTTCCACGGATACTCCACCCCTGAAAACTGTCCCTCCTCTCACTCTACCTCCACATCCCTAGCTTCTCCTCTTGACATTATCAGCCCTCTGTACTGTACCTGTACAGTACCTGTCCCTGCCATTCATGAAGCTGTTTCTAGTCCCTCACATCCACACTTACACAGGCAGTCTGTTCCATCGATACCCCACCTTCAAACCTTCCCCATCACTAGATACCCTCACATTTTGAACTTCTCCTCTTGGAATTATCAGCCCTCTCTACTGTCACAGCCGTTGATTAACCCATTTATAGTACCTCGCCCATCACTTACATAGGCAGTCTGTTCCATGTCAGCACCATCCTCTCTGTAATGAACAGATTAGCTCTTAAAGATCTAGCCCTTAAGGCCATTTGAGCCCAATCTTCAACTGTGACTAAAATATCTCCCCACTCTTAGCTTGCCAAACCCTTACAGCTCAATTCCAGTTTGTGAAAAATACCACGTACTCGAGACCAGTGTGTGAAAAATACCTCCTGACTCTTATCTCACCAAACCCTTGGAACCCAATCCCAGTCTGTGAAAAACACCTTCTCACTCCCAGCTAACCAAATCCTCCCAACCCTGAGCCACTTCCATTTTCTCCCATAGACTTTCCCCATTTTCAAAGAAACCTTGAGAGTCATGGCATGTTGGATTCATCCTGGAAACTACTTGTACCAATGTGTCAAAGAGCAGTGCTCCACAAGTCATGGACCATTATTTCTGGGTGATGCTAGGCTGGAATCATCCCCTGCCCATCCCTGTCTTCAAATAATGTGGGGCTGTGCAAATCCACCCCCCCAAGAATGTATCGGAGCCCACTTTCTGGATGAAATAAATTCAGAATACCGCACTAGCAAACAGGCAAGAAGGAGGGGGTTGTGCAAAAATGGGAAAACATCAACACTGCCATCACAGGGCAACAAGCCTGTGTGTGAAGCAAATAAACAAATCAAAATGAAACAAAAAGCCACTGTGGTTCTCAAAAGAGGTGGCAGGGAAGGTTAAGGAGAAAAAGATGGCATTTAGGAAGTATAAAGGAATCACAGAAGGAGCAAGACAGAGAACTGTACCAGTTAAGGCAGAAGGAAGCAGGGAAGGCAGTCAGAATAGTAAAGGCCCAAACTGAGGAAAAAATAGCCAACTCGGTTAAGAAGGGGGATAAAACCTTTTATATGTACATTAGGTAGTGTAGAAAGACAATGGGAGGTATAGTGAGGCTGAATAGAATGGACAGTGAGTGGGCAGAGAGGAACAGTGAAAAAGCAGGGATACTGAATGAATACGTCTACTCAGTAGTCACAAAAGAGGAGGGGGAGGTACCTAATCCAATTAACAGAAGCACTGTGGATAGGGGGTTGATCCCAGTCCTTTCACAGAAGAAACAGTTCTGAAAGAACTCCAAAAACTGAAGGTGGACAAAGCAATGGGGCCTGACGGGATTCACCACAGAATTCTAAAAGAATTAAGAGAACTAGTGACACCACTGACTACTCTTTTTAACAAATCATGGGAAGATGGTGTGGTACCCGAGTACTGGAGGAGGGTGGATGTGATTCCCCTTCACAAAAGTGGGAGCAAGACAGAGGCAGGAAACTACAGACCTGTCAGTTAGACCTCTGTGGTAGGGAAAGTGATGGAATCACTCCTGAAGTAAAGAACCGTCTAGTACCTAGAGGCCAGTGGGGCACAGGACCCAAGGCAGTATGGGTTCATAGTGGGACGGTCATGTCAGATGAATCTAATCAATTTATTTGACTGGGTGACCAAAGTAGTAGACCATGGAGGGGCTGTGGACATGGCCTACCTAGACTTTAGCAAGGCATCTGACACAGTCCCACACAAATGATTAATAAACAAATTGACCAACGTGGGTGTGGGTCCCAGGGTGGTAGGCTGGGTAAAACATTGGCTGGACAACAGGACACAGAAGGTAATAGTAAACAGAGTCCACTCTGAAGAAAGGGGGTTACTAGTGGGGTACCACAGGGTTCAGTACGTGGTCCAGTCCTTTTTAATGTCTTTATAAGTGACATTGCAGAGGGACTGGAAGGAAAAGTATGCCTCTTTGCAGATGACACAAACATGTGCAACAGGGTTGATACACAAGGAGGCATGGAAAGGGTGAGAAGGGACTTGGCAAGGTTGGTGGAATGGTCAGAAGTATTGCAGCTTGGATTCAATGCAAAGAAGTGCAAAATAATGCACCTGGGAAACAAGAACCCAGGGGAAGAGTACACAATTGAGAAGTGGGTAGTAACAACAACAAAAATGGAAAAGGACCTAGGGGTAATCATATCAGATTACCTTAAGGTTGGTAAGCAATGTGAGAAGGCAGTAGGGAGGGCTGGGGGGATACTGGGGTGTATAGGGAGAGGCATCACCAGCAGAAAACAGGAAGTTGTTATCCCTCTGTACAGACAGTTGGTGAGACCCCATCTGGAGTACTGTGTCCAGTTCTGGAGACACCATCTCCGCAAGGACATAGCCAGGATGGAGGCAGTGTAGGGGACAGCAACTAAAATGGTGCAGGGTCTCCAAGAAAACCATACAAGGAGAGACTAAAGGAGCTTAATATGCATACCCTTGAGGAAAGGAGGGAGAGGGGGACATGATAGAAACTTTAAAGTATCTCAGTGGAATCAACAAATCAGGGATTTATTTAACTCCCAAAATTGATTAGCGTTTTGCTCGTAAACGTGCTAAAACATTGTGAAAATGCATAGCACTTGCCTCGCTGTGTTTAACAAACATAACACTTTTAAAAAACCTATATAAATACTTTCTGTACAGTTAGCATTGTCCCAAGAAAAAAACTGCTCATCAATTATTTAACACCCTGCAAATTTCAAGAAGGTAGCATCATTCAGAAAAAGAAATGTGCAAGAACAAGGGGACACAAGTTCAAGATAGAGGGGGGAAGGCTCAGGGGCAATGTGAGGAAGTATTTTTTCACAGAGAGGGTGGTGGATGCATGGAATAGCCTTCCTGAGGAGGTTGTAGTGTCTAAAACTGGGAGAATTCAAGAATGCATGTGACAGACATAAGCTAATTTTGGTGGGGCATAGGAAGAAATAGGTTGCTGGTTAACTAGGATCTGCAGCTTATCCAGTGGGTAGGAAAATGAGCAGATTAGGTGGGCCAAGCAGTCCTTATCTGCCATTAAAGTCTAAGTTTCTATGTTATACATAGATACACAGACAGTGTCGGCAGATAAGGGCCTATGGCCCACCCAGTCTGCCCATTTAAGTTTGTAAGTTCAGTTTATGTTTTTCAGGAAGTCTGTTGCCCCTTACCCCTGACCTCCAGAATTCCTTTATGTCTATCCCATGCATTCTTTAATCCCGTGATTGTTTCAGCCCCCACCACTTCCTCTGGTAGGGTGTTCCACTTGTCCACCACCCATTCTGTGAAGAAATTCTTCCTCACGTTTCCTCTGAATCGTCCTCCCTCCAACTTCATCCCATGCCCTCTAGTCCTGGAACATCTTTTTCGCTTAAAAATAGTGCATTCCTGCACCCTGTTCCTCCCTGTAAGATACTTGTATGTCTCTATCATATCCCTCTCTCCTCCTCTCCTCCAGGGAGTACATGTTCAGTGCCTTCAACCTGTCCTCATAGGACTTGTGATGCAATCCATGCACCATCTTTGTTGCCCTCCTCTGAACCTTCTCTACCCTGTCTATGTCCTACGTGAGGTAAGGTCTCCAGAACTGCACAGTGTACTCCAGGTGCGGCCTCACTAGTGTCTTGTATAGTGGAATTATGACCTCCTTTTCCTGCTGGTGATGCCCTGCCTATGCATCCCAGCATCCTATTTGTTTTACCTGCTGCCTTGTCACACTGTTTCCCTGCCTTGAGGTCATCAGAGATGATAACTCCAAGATCCCTTTCCTGCTTGGTGCATGCTATATCCTCACCCCCCAACTGATATATTGTGCCAGGGTTTTTGTGCCCCATATGCATTATCTTGCACTTCCTTGCATTGAATTTCAACTGCCAAACCCCTGACCATTCTTCAAGTTTCTGCAGGTCCCTTCTCATTCTGTCTACACCCTCTGGTGTGTCTACTCTGTTACAGAGCTTTGTGTCATCAGCGAACAGTGAAATTCTGCCTTCTAGGTCCTGTGCAATGTCACTGATGAAGATATTGAATAGTACCGGGTCCCAGCACTGATCCCTGTGGTACCCCACTGGTCACTCTTCCCTCTGTGGAGTGACAGCCATTTACCACCACCCTCTGTGTCCTGCTGCCCAGCCAGTTACCTACCCACTGCACTACTGTCCTGCCCACACCCATATTCCCCAGTTTGTGCAATAGTCTTCTATGTGGCACAGTGTCAAAGGCCTTGCTGAAGTCCAGATAGGCCATGTCCACTGCCCTCCCCGATCCACCTCCCCTATTATATTATATATGATATTATAGTTTAAGTTCCAGTAAAATATGAAGCTGCTGAATGATGAAGTTCCTAGATAATCACTCAGAATGCACGTTAGTCAAAGATTAGTTCAACCTATTTCGGCAAAGTTAATGTTTTGGGAAGTGCTGGAAATGTTTTAAAATGCATGTGATCATCTGCTCTGTCTAATGCCTGTTGTCTGGCCACTTTCATAGAAGGCAGACACAGAACCACCTTCCCAGTCTCAGTGCTCCCATATTGTTTTGGCATTTTCCCTGTAACTCCAGGGTGATATTCCTGGGTATTTCCTGTAGATTACATTATTTCCTATGGAAGCTGAATTGCCCTGTTTTCCTGTATAACCAATGCAAGTCTATGGGAAGAGTTTTCCTGTAGATGCCTCCAAATCCCTGTAAAATACAGGAATCCCCGTAGATATGGGGGGCCTGCAGTCTGGAAGTGGAGTATAAGATAGTTCTTTTGTTGCTGCAAGCATACCTCTCAACTGTCCCTGATTTTCAGGGATGTTCCTGATTTTAATTCAAAATGTTACTCTATCCCTCCTAAAATTTGTGTTTCCATGACTAAACTGGGGGGATTGGATGTACAAATTAATGTCAAGCATTAAAGTTACAGAAGTACAAATTAATGTCAAGCATTAAAGTTACAGACTTGCTCTAATTTAGAAATGTCATTTTACACTAAGCCCCTTTTTCTACCAGCTTCCTGAGTGGATATTACTAATTTTGAAAATGTATCCCTGATTTTTTTCAAGCCTTGTCCCTGATTCAAGAGGTAGGAGGTTGAGAGGTATGGCTGCAAGACCTCTCCACTAGATATGTTTATTTATGGGGGGTGAGGTATATTTATTTACCTTGTATGCATGTCTGTTTGATCTTCTGCCACCAACTGTATAGTATGATGCTGTCTGTATAGTGGACTCAGAATTTTGCAGGGAAAGGTGTCTGGAATTTAATACACACAGACCAAAGGAGCAGCAGTGTAGCCCTGATCAACCTAAATCCTGCTCTCCCCCACTGAACCACTTTCTTGCACCAAGCTGCCAACAGAACTTTTTCTTCAGCTGCATAATGAAGGAACCTCATAATGGTTAAGCAAGGTCTTTCTCCTGGGGTTCACTTGGGACAATTCACTCTACGTAAGCACTCAATAAGTCTGAGCTTGTCTGAGGGAAGGTCCTGTAAGTCAAAGACTGAGTTTTCAGCAAACCCTGAAGAGTGCCGCCTTTCCACTTCCTCGAGATGGTAGCATGACCTGAGAGCTGATAGCATTGTGAAAAAGAGCTCAGGACTACCACCACTGATGGGGTAAAACCAATTAATGTAGGACGCAAACTGTCCATAGTAGGTATAGCAGAGCCAGCCCCTGACTTTGATATCTCATCGATGATCGGGTGGGGCATTAGTCGTCACTGCTGGAGCATGAGATGATGGGGAATCAGCTGGCTCGGCGTGGAGGATAGAGGCACCAGATGGCACACCACATGCTATGCTGGCAACCCGGGTTCAGGAACGAGCCTGGGAAGCCATGGGGCAGCTGGGGGGGGGGGAGGAGCTGGATTCAGTCACCGACTGGCAGTCTCCTCTCCAGGGGGTGGGTCAGGCACTGCGCCAATTAGTGGATGGCCTTGGGACAGGGAGGACATTGTTACAAGGCATAAATTAGTGTCAGAGAGTTGATTAGCGGCCTTTGCTAATCAACATGAAGAATGATTAGCAATCAGCCAATTTTGATTAGCAGTTTTCAAAAATTTGCATTTTTACTTTAAATCATATAATTAATAATTATTATTGTAGATATTACACTGTATTCATAGTTTTGAGACTGAATGTGCTATTTTGACCACAATGTCAGCATAGCCTTCCTATTACCTCACCTCATGTGCCTGGTGTAGAAAATTTTCCAGTCCCTGCCAAAGTGTGATTCTGCGCCACTGAAACACCGTTCTGCGCCACAGGTGCAGAAACACATTTGGCCAGGATTTGAAAAATTACAGCTGTGACATATATGAGGTGGGTTAATAAGAAGGCTATGTTGAAAATCTGGGGTCAAAATATTTTAAAATTCCAAAGTTACAAGGGTGTGTAACAAAATGTCAACATATGGTCATAACTTTGCCATTGTTTCATATTTTGGCTTCAAATTTGCAACATCGCCTTCTTAAAACTCCACCTCATGAACAATATGACTGACATTACACAAATCCTGCCCAAAAGGCGAATTCGCCAAGCGACTGCAAAATCACCTTTCGGGCTGGAGCCATGTAGTGACAGTTATATTGTTCTTGAGGTGGGGTCCCCAAAAGGCCATGTTGAAAATTTGGGTCAATATGTCAACAAATAACAGAGTTATTCACCAAAGTTGAAATCCCATCAAAAAACATAGGACCGTATTTACCTTCTCATACTGCAGTCGCCGGTTCCAGCAGCAAGATGGGTCTTCGATTGGGAGCGCGGATATCGAACCTGGGACTTCATAGATGAGTGATGGTCTGTGGGGGTATCAAGGGGTGTGAGGTGGTGGGTGCACAGTGGGTGGTCAGGTGGGGGTACAGGAGTGATCAGCGATGGACCATTTTTTTCTTCAGCTTTAAAAAAATCATCATCAGACAACAGGAACGGGGACAGCGATCAGATGGGGGGATGCCACTAGACACCAGGGAATGAATTAATTACAGGGACAGTAAATCGTATGGTGGGGGTGCCACTAGACATCAAAGAATAACAACATTACGGGGACACTGATCGCATGGGGGGGGGTTCCACTAGACACCAGGGGTAGAAGCATTATGGGGAAGGTGATCAGTGGATGGATGGGTCACTAGTCACCAGGGAAACAAAAGTCTGGCAATCGGAGGGTAGGGGGGCCCCACTAGACACCAAGGAAAATAAAAAAACAATATGCGGGATGGCCAGCTTCAATGATCAGCAATCATTGCTAATCAAGCTAGCAACCGACTCGCATTTCCCAATTCTTGGGTCGAAAATTGCAATGCGAGCCTGCTTATTTTATGCCTTGCATTAGGCAAGTGGCAGAAGCTGTGTCTCACCATGGCTTACCACTTCGATGTTGTCCTGGTCACTGGTTTCTCAGGGGCGGTGACAGGGACAAGTGGCTACTAAGAATGGAAAAACCCACCCCATAGCCGCACTGAATTATCCCCGATCAGGGGTGCAGGTGCTCTGGATGGAGGTAGGTCGCCACTGAGCCCTAGTCAGAGTCGGCTAAATAGATCATATTAAAAAAAAAAAAAGAAAAAGAGAGATGATGGGGAATTACTCTCCTTTAATGGAGACCTCAACTTTACTGGCGAAGCAGGAGCCTTGTCCCCCTCGCCTGTGGCAATTCAATAACTTTTCTGTCTGTATTCTTTGATCTTGATGATCACATAGATGAAAGGTTTGATGAATGCTGGGAAGACTTCCAGCCAGCAGCTGTTAAGTGAGAAGTCAGATAGGAGACCACGGCCTTGGCACCAGTTTCCATGGCTGTGACGGTGATGAAGCCTTTAAGAGCCTTCTTTCGCATCTCCTTGTGGCCTGGTTACATCTCTGGCAAACAGCACACGTCCTCACATTGTGGGACAGGTCTAAATGGCAAACACAAACCATGTGAATGTCATTCTTGTAGGTCTTGTACCTGGAGGTACAAAAGCTAAACAAAGATCTTTTTGATGTCGACATAAAATATTAAAAAGAAGTTCAACAAAGTTCAGAAAATAATAAAGTCTAGAATCAACAGTGCCATTTCACTGCAGGTGTGATGAGTGCTCAACAGCAAGAAAATGGGGGACATGATATATACATACAAGTAGCTCTATGGGATTAATGGGGTCAATTTGAACAGACTGTTTACTTTAAATATCAACACAAGGGGGAATCCTCTGAAGATGGCTGGAGTAAAATTTAGGAGGGATGTCCAAAAATAGTTTTTCACTGAAAAGTGGTGAACAGATGGAACAAATTCCCCAAAGAAACAATATGCACAAAAACAGTGGGGGAATTCAAACTGGGGAGGGACAGGTATCGTGTAAGATCAACAGATGGTATAGATGCCATTTTAAAAAAGGATGGATGGTCAATAGGGCCAACACTCAAGTACCAGATAGGGTTCAGCAGACTGGACAGGCTGAAAGGCCTTTTTCTGCTGCCACATGCAGTGCTTCCACATGTTTCATTAACGCAGGGAGGAGGACACTGCTTGGCAACAGACAGACAAGCTTTATTAGTAAGGTAGGATTTGAGCCTCTACGGCATGCTCAGTGTGCGTCTGAAAGTGAGCTCTTGGTCAAGCTAGACACCAAGGCACTTTACTGTGTCTACCATCTGCGACTCAGCACACACACAGGAGGAGATCTACACGAGTTTACTTTTATCTGTGTCCAATTTTCTGGGTCCAAATGGCACAGTCTCAGTTTTTTTCCATTGAGATAAAAATAATTTATCGATTTACTAACATCTTTGCAACACCACACACCACATAGTTTGTCACTTCCTAAACTCCTCTGCAGGTGAAATCTTTTTCTGCCTAGCTTCTCTCATTTTGACAGTATTTCAATGTAGAGTTTTTCTGTAGTTTAAAATACTATATGGTGACTTTATTATTTTAATGGAAATTCATTATAATAAAATAACTGATTCACTATCACCTTTAAAACATTGCTTGAGTCATTATCATCATCATCACCTCCAAGGCTTAAATACAGTCAATTCCCTCCTCTGTGCACCTCTCATGTCCCTCCTCTCTGAATGACCCACTGTTTATAATGCAGGCACTTGCCTGTTCACCCACGCCTGGAATAAGTCCATTCCCTCCTCTGTGCACTTCTCATGTCCCTCCTCTCTGAATGACTGGATGTTTATAATGCAGACACTTGCCTGCTCACCCACACCTGGAATCAGTCCATTCCCTCCTCTGTGCACTTCTCATGTCCCTCCTCTCTGAATGACCCACTGTTTATAATGCAGGCACTTGCCTGTTCACCCACGCCTGGAATAAGTCCATTCCCTCCTCTGTGCACTTCTCGTGTCCCTCCTCTTTGAATGACCAAATGTTTATAATGCAGACACTTGCCTGCTCACCCATGCCTGGAATCAGTCCATTTCCTCCTCTGTGCACTTCTCATGTCCCTCCTCTCTGAATGTTTATAATGCAGACACTTGCCTGCTCACCCATGCCTGGAATCAGTCCATTCCCTCCTCTATGCACTCCTCATGTCCCTCCTCTCTGAATGACTGAATGTTTATAATGCAGACACTTGCCTGTTCACCCACGCCTGGAATCAGTCCATTCCCTCCTCTGTGCACTTCTCATGTCCCTCCTTTCTGAATGACCAAATATTTATAATGCAGTTACCTGCCTGCTCACCTAGACCTGGCACCGAGATCAGTATGTGTTAATACGTCCCTCAGAGCCACTTGTTGATGAAAACGAGTGTTTTCATGCACCTTCAGCTGAAACAAGAACAGCGAAGTAGAGCTGAGCTGTTCTGGCTCAAGCTGAAGGCAAATGAAACCACTTGTCTTCAGCAACGAGTGGGGATGGGGGACATTTTAAAATATGGATTGTGAAAATAATATCCCTGAAAAGCATACAAAAAAATTCTTGTAATACCATCGCTCCTGGAGGCGATAATGCACTACTGTTCCGAGTGATAATACTATTGTTAGGATTGCTTATATTAGTATGTCTCGCACCCGAGCGATAGTATTATCAAGAAAGCCGAAGAGCACATGTCCAAGTCTATCCCCAACATGTTAAACTGTGTGCCTTCTGATTGGCCGCTTTTCCTCTGTGGGCGGGCAGAAGGAGTCTGAAAATATGGCGGCATAGCGAGACAATCTTCTGTTAAGCAACCGGGTTTTTTTTTTTAAGGTTGAAAACTATTTGGCAACCGGACTCTCTCTGGGGCTCCTCTGCTCACTTCATATCGCCACTTACCCCCAAAAAATGGCCAAATGAAGCCCACAGCAGCCGCTCGTCCACACAGGACTGGGGAACCCTGCCAGCACGCACATCCACCCGCTAACTCCAGTGCTGAAACAGAGGTGAGTCAATTCACCTCTTATCCATATATTAAAAAAAATAACAAATAGGTTCTGGCATTACAAGGTAGTAATTACATCTCGAGGTTCTGGGGACACATGAAACCTCTCGAGCTTCGCTCTCGGGGTTTCTGTTCCCAGAGGCTCTTCAATTACTGCTGTAAATCCTCAGAATCTATCTATTTATTCTATTTATTGATCGAAAATGATCAATAATACATATTTTTTTAAAATAAACTTCCCAGAACATGCCCATTTCCAGGGCATCTGCACATGAGATGCTCTTCCCAGAATAAGAGTGCCTCATGTGCAGGGGAAAGGAACGCTCCAACTGGTCGGGTGAGCTCCCTCAATCTATAATATCAATTGTAACATGAACATATTTCTTTCTAAAATACTCACCGGCTTTACTCCTTTCAAACTTTCCAACATTATAGCCTGCTTGTAATTCTATAGTCCCCCTTCCAACTCTACATTTTCCTTTTCTTTCCAACTTCCTCTCAAACATAGCTGAAAAAAGTCACATATAAACACATTAGCTAGCCATCTACGGTACTTACTGGTGGGAATGACTTCAAAGTGATCCTCCTGCTCTGCAGTCTCTTCCTCCTTCACATCAACAAAAGGGAGTTCGTTGATCCTCTCTTCCTCCTTCACATCAACAAAAGGGAGTTCGTTGATCCTCTCTTCCTCCTCCACATCAACAAAAGGGAGTTCGTTGATCCTCTCTTCCTCCTTCACATCAACAAAAGGGAGTTCATTGATCCTCTCTTCCTCCTCCACATCAACAAAAGGGAGCTCTTCATCCTTCTCAGACAGCAGTAACAACTGCTCATTTGGGACGTTGCAGTCTGTACATTAAAAATCACAAAAAATACAAATGTTATTTATAATCAGAGATACAGAAAGGTAACAAATACCTGGACTTCTCCACCCATGTTGATGCCATTTGTGCTAAGCTTCACCCCAAGCTAGGCACCCTCTACTGGCACAAGAGCTGCCTTCCCCTTCCTACCCATCGTGAGCTTGTCACCAACCTCATTCTACCCACTTTTGGCTATGCTGATGTGGTGTACGGCACTGCTTCTCAGGCCTCCCATGGCAGACCTGACATCATGTTTTATGCCTTCTGTCATTTCACTTCAGCCCCTCCTCCCCTCACTCACCACGGTCTTCTTTATTCTGCCCTATCACTTTCTCCCTTACCCCACAGAAGACAGGTTCACTGTGCATCCTTCACTGCTAAATTCTCATTTGGTACCCTCCTCTCCTATCTTTCTTCATGCCTCTCCCAAGCTGCATCCTTCAATTGCTCCCTTTGCCACAGAGACCACCGCTCCTTTTCTATCCCTTATCCCCACTCTGTTTCCAGGCAGACAGCCTTCTCCTTCCATTTCCCTTCTCTCTGGAATAAACTTCCCCCGACCTCCGTCACGCTTCCTCCCTTTCCCAACTCAAAAGTCTCCTCAGACTCCTACCCCAACAATCATTCCCCCAGTGTCCCAAATCCTTACCTACTTATTTTTTTTTATGTTGTCCTGCGCACACGCAAGAAACGTATTGCGGTAACTTGGAATAGCAGGTTTTGGAGGTGCGGTCATGTAGTAGTCTGTGGCGCTACTGCTTTTTCGGGATGGCTCTGTGGCACAAATGAGACTGCATGCTGTCTATGACAGCAGTGCAAAAGCATTCCACCAACTTGAAAGGATTTAGCCGCTGCAATGCGAGAGTGTCCCCTCATTGCAGGTCGTGCCTTCCCTGGTGTAACATTTCAATAAATATGGCACAGCTATCCACCTCTCGCAATCCCCATAACAGCTGATGTCATGGGCGCCCAATCCCCCTGTCAGCATGTCCCCTCACCAGTTAATTTGCCGACAGGGTAGCCCAATTCCCGTCAGCATAATGTCCCTCCCAAAACAATTTGTTGTGTGGCGAGGGGGTGCCCAATCCCCCTCAGCTCATGCTCCCCCCCCAAGCATACTGTGTGGCTGACAGGGGTGCCCAATCCTCGTCGGCTCCAGCTCCCCCAAAACAAAAAGTCAGGTGGCATGCTGGGAGCCTACCCCAGCATGCTTATGCCCCCAGCACACTGCATGCCCAACAGGGTGCCCAATCCCTGTCGGCTCCAGCCCCCCAAGCATACTGTGTGGCCGACAGGGTGCCCAATCCCTGTCGGCTCCAGCCCCCAAGCATACTGTGCGGCCGACAGGGGTGCCCAATCCTGTCGGCTCCAGCCCAAGCATACTGTGTGGCCGACAGGGTGCCCAATCCCTGTCGGCTCCAGCCCCCAAGCATACTAGTGCGGCCGACAGGTGCCCAATCCTCGTCGGCTCCAGCTCCCCCAAAACAAAAAGCCAGGTAGCATGCTGGGAGCCTACCCCAGCATGCTCATGCCCCCCCAGCACACTGTATGCCCAACAGGGTGCCCAATCCCTGTCTGCTGCAGCCCCCCAAAGAAAACACCCAGGTGTGCTGGCATGCTAAGAGCCCACCCGAGCATGCCCAAAGCATCCCACATTGCTCTTTTTTTACCTGTGAAAACAGAAAATGGTCCCTCCCAGTCTCTTGTGCCCCTTCCCCCAACCCACACCCACCTTCCCATATCCCATACTTACCTCCAGAGCCCAGCGCGACTATCTTCGGTGGAGCAGGAACATGTCTGCACTCTTCAAAGCCGACCGTAAACTGAAGACATGACGGTAAGCTGTATAATGGCATAAATAGGGTTTTTTCAACTTAGGTGGATATCATTGTCTATTTGGGGAATGTTTTCACTAAATTTTCAACATGGGGTTCTTGTGACCCCATCTCATGAACGCAGTCACTGTCATTTTGTTATTCTGTCCCAAAAGGTGATTTGCAGTCACTGCACAAAACCACTTTTGGGACCGTAAACAAAATGACAGTGCCACAGTTCATGAGATGCGCTCTAAAACCTAGGTTGTACATTTTGTGAAAAATTCCTAAAATGACTAGTAAGCATTGAGGCGTGCTAACAGCTCCTACACACACACTGTGAACTTCGAGAAATTTTAATATTTTCACCCAGATTTTCAACATTGTCATTTTACCACACCTCCTTATGAACAGTACAGCTGTCATTTTCCATATGTCACCTGAAATGTGTTTTTGCACATGTGTGCAAAATCAATGTTTTGGACAGATTAAGAAAATCACAGTGACACTGTTCATGAGCGGAGGTCCCAAAATGCCTATTTTATGAGCATGCATTGTGCAGTTTCCATGCACACTCGTAAGTTCAAGAATTGTTATTGAAATTCTAGGATTACAATACCTTTGAGCCATGGCATTTTACAAAGGTTCCACGTCAACTTTGAAAACAAATACAAACATAACAGGCTTGGGATAGGCAATTCAAGCAGTGGAGATACAATACATTTGAGGGGGCAGACAGTACAGGACAGAAGATATGTATGAATGATGCAGTACAGGTGAAAGAGCAATGTAGTACAATGGATTCTAAGCAGGGTGAGGTAGCATGGAAAAAGTCAGTGGACGGAAAGGAGAGGTAGAAGGGCAAAGGATTAACTGGGATGGATTGAGGGATTGAGGGGAACACTAGAAGACAGTGTAGCAGCCGAAGGGCATTGTCAGGTTTTAAAGTGCTAAAGCCAGGAGGGCGACAAGGAAGGTGGTAGGGGACAGGTGTCATGGAGTGGGGGAGGTAAGTGCAAAAGCAGATTAGGAGCGACAGTCAGAGGAGCTGGAGGCAGAGAGGTGGAGGTGAAGCTTGGTTTTGAACTGGCCTTGCCTTTGCAGCAGAGAGGTGTCTTTGTTGAGTCCATTAAACCAGCAGGGTACACGGTGCGCAAACAACCTTTGTCCCTGCAAGGTGCATCACCGTGGTATGTGCAGAATTAGATTTTCAGAATCCCTGGTGAGGCGGAGGATGCATGCTGCACATAGTAGCGCTTGGACTCCTGGGGGTGCAAGGCCTAACGTGATCTTCTTGGCCATTAGGCAGGTATGGAACTTAATATGGTTTGATACTTGGAGCCAACCCGTTTGGGCGTAGAGTGTACATGTGTGGGTGAGACGGTGGGATCCAGTAATAAGGTGTCAGGCTTTGTTTAGGGCCAACCATAGGCGCCTTAGGACTGTGTCAGTAGCAGAGCCATAGACAACCAGCCCATAGTCAATTAGAGAGACAACAGAACTCTGAACAGCTATCCTTAAGGCATCTGAGGTGAGGCATTGCCTGTGCCTGTAGAGAAGGCCAATGCGCTTGTTGACAGCTTTGGCAACAGTGTCAGTCTGGATGCCATAGGTTAGGTGGCTGTCAAGAGTGATTCCCAGACATTTGAAGGAGTGTACTTGGTCTAGCACAGCACCATGGCAGTTTGCAATTGAGATGGGTTGAAACCTATGCTTGTTGTGGGAGCCACAGAAGAGCATCACCCTTGTTTTCTTGTAGTTGAGCACCAGCTTTTGCCTGTTAAACCATTTTTCAAAGGAGGTGAAACCCATCTGGAGCTTTTTTTGGAGTAGTATGGGGTCATGGTGAGAGGCATGAAAGACTGCATCATCCCCGTATAGCAGGATTTGTTCAGGACAGGATTGTGGGATACTGTTCAAAAAAAGGCAGAAAAGGAGTGGCTCGAGAATGGATCCCTGCAGAACTCCTGAGCAGACTGGTCTAGCATCAGAGAGGGTGTGAGTGATTTTCACCCTTTGTGAGCGATTTTCCAGGTAGCTCTTAAACCAGGATGTAGCCTCAAGGGAGAGCCCAGCGTTCTGGAGCTCAGTGTTGAGTAGTTTGTGATGGACGGTGTCAAAAGCCTTAGACAGGTCAATGAAGACTGAACCAGTTAGTTGATTATTGTCAAGGGAGTTGTGGATTGCTCCCATGAATTCTAGGAGTGCCAAGGTAGTGCTGTGGCCTTATCAGAAGCCGTGCTGCTTGCAAAGGATGTCATGCTTAGCCAGATATTCCAACATAGCAATTGTTAATATTATCACTCCAGATTTTCAACATTGCCATTTTTGCACTCCTCCTTAAGGACAGTACAGTTGTCATTTTTCACATGCTGCCCAAAATGTGGTTTTGCACATGCGGTGCACAATGGTGTGGTCACTCTGGGAAATCAATGTTCGGGACAGATTAAGAAAATCACTGTGACGGTGTTCATGAGTGGAGGTACCAAAATGCCTGTGTTGAAAATTTGGTGACAGAATTCCACAGAATAAATGCGTCACGAAAATGCACTGCGCAGTTTCCACACACGCTCGTAACTTGGAGAATTTTTAATATTTTCATTCCAGATTTTCCACATTGCCAGTTCTGCACACCTCCTTAAGAACAGTATGGTTGTCATTGCTCACATCTTCTGCGAAATGTGGTTTTGCACTACTGGCGCAGAATGGCGTGATCACTGTGGGTCAGCAACGTTCAGGACAGATTAACAAAATCACAGTGCCACTGTTCATGAGCAGAGGTCCCAAATGCTTTCAGAAAGTGGGGTGAGAAAAAGCCCATGCTGAAAATTTGGAGTGCAAATACCAACAAACGTCCGGGGTGTTAGGGTTTCAAACCATTACGTCCCACCCTGTAGAGACTGACCAGCGTCAGGGGTGTGACTTTAGCTTGTCTGTTCTAATGCTCATGCCATTCCACCCCATCCCCACTCTGCAGCCACTGACATGCATTAATGTGTGCCTTGCACTCTTTGGCCCCAAAGTTCACCCTATTCTCCTATACTACATCCATCTCAACTTATTTCCCTATGGAATGGGGTGAGTGTAAGGCCTGAGGACCCCAAGACAGAACGCGATACTTGTCAGACTCTGCAGCATAGGGTGAGGTGAAATGGCATGAGCGTTATGGCCAACACCCAAAGGCACACCTCAGTGCCTGTCAGTCTCTCAGGGTGGTGTGGGATTGGCGTCACTTCCATACTTCACTGCCACTCCTTTTATGCATCTAACTCCTGCACTACCAATGCCAATGTCAGCAAGACAACATTCGGCATTGACAAATGCTTGTTTTTCTAAGCTCTGTTGTTGCTTATCTGATTCTGGTCAGTAAGCGTGCTGTTATTTGATGTGTTGGGGCTTGTGTACCACAACTCCTCACCTTTTTTTTGTTTTGAATTGCTTTCTTTTCACTCATGTGAATTATTAGGGCTGTACTATCCTGTTGCTGTGCTTGTTGTTTTACAATGTTATGAGCCTTGTAACCCCGAACCGAGCTTTAGTGGTTTAGTTTTATTAATTTGCTCACTGGTGATGGTTGTTATCTCATTTTATCCCTACTGTCCATGGGTCGTACCTGGAAACGAGCCTCAGCTCAATTGTGCCTTTCCCAGTTTTCAACGTTTAAATAAATAAATAAAATAAACAAAAGCCTTTTCTAATAATATATATACACTGTACCAGTTGTTGCTTACAGTTGAAAACTGACTGATGATGGTTTACAATCATAACACGTTTCATTGTAAAATTATGTCTAACAAGCATTTGTCAATGCCGAATGTCGCTTGCTTGTATGTGCTGATTCGGTATTTGGAAGTGAAAGTACCATGCCTAACAACTGTCATGTGCCCCTTCCCCCCCCAAGACAACCACTGTGCCTTTCTGTTCAGTATTCACAGAAGAGGGGAAGGGGCAAGGGCCACAGCAGTACAGCAGTTGCCAAGGCATGAAGAGGTGGACAACAGTCCATTCACAAGCAGAAGAATCCTGCAGGAGGTGACTAAATTGCAGGTGGCCAAAGAGATGGGACCAGATGGCATACACCCAAGGATATTGAGAGAACTGAGAAGGGAGATAACAGTACCTCTGGCAGCCATGCTCACTAAGTCATTCAACTCGGGGCAGTACCAAAGAATTGGAGGAAGGCACATGTGGTCCCTCTATACAAATCCAGCAGTAGGGCAGAGGCAGGGAACTATATGCTGGTCAGCCTCCCTCACCTCAGTAGTGGGGAAGATCACGGAGACATTGCTTATAGAAAGGATAGTGGGGCATCTAGAAGCCATAGGAGCCCAGTACCACAGGCAACATGGATTCACAGTGGGAAGGTCATGTCAGGCAAATCTGGTCGATCTCTTTGACTGGGTGACAAAGGAAGTAAATCAGGGCGGGGCAGTGGACAATGCTTACCTTGATTTAAGCAAAGCCTCTGACACTGTCCCACATAGCAGGCTGATAAAGTAGCTGAGTAGGCTGGGCATGGGGGAAAGGGTGGTAAACTGGGTTAGAAACTGGCTGACAGGAGGCAGAAAGTGGTGGTAAATGGGGAGCAGTCTGGGGAGAGAGGGTGACCAGTGGGATGCCACAGGGATTGGTCAAGGGGCCAGTCCTGTTCAATGTCTTCATTAGTGACATTGCAGAAGAGCTGAAGGGAAAGTTCTGCCTGTTTGCAGATAACACCAAGATCTGTAAGACAGTGGATACCCCAGAGGGGGTGAAGAAAATGAGGAGGGACCTGGGGAAGTTTGAAAAATAGTCTGAGGCCTGGCAACTGAAGTTTAATTCAAAAAAGTGCAAAATTATGCAACTGGGACACAGAAACCCTGGGGAAAGCTACAGGATGGGGGGGGGAGTAAGGGACCTGGGGGTTCTTAATTGAGATGACCTGAAAATGTCAAAGTGGAAAGGTAGCTGGGAGGGCCAGTGGCATGCTGGGGTGCATAGGCAGGGGTATCAAGAGCATAAGGAGGGAGGTAGTGATGCCATTATATAAAACCATGGTCAGGTCTCACATGGAGTACTGTGTGCAGTTCTGGAGGTTGCACCTTTGTAAAGATATTAACAGGCTGGAGATGGTCCAGAGAAGGGCGAATGAGATGGTACAGAGCCTGCAACACAAGACTTGTGAGGAGAAATTAAGGGACCTCAATGTGTACTACCTGGAAGAGAGGAGGGAAAGAGGGGATATGATAGAAACATTCAGGTACCTCAAGGGTAGAAGTATAACTACTGAGAAGCAGGAGACAGCTGCTATAGACACACATGCTAGCTTGTGTGTGATATTCTTTTGTTTTTATAAATGTGTAATCTCCAGTATTTCAGTAACCACATAACCACAATGCCTCCTTTAGGCAATTTTATGGTGGTTGATGCCTGGTGTCAGACGGCAGACAGAGGGCTCACCAGACTGTGTTGCCATCTGAAAAACTTCATGGAGTGTTTTTTTTACTGGCAATCATTTTGGAAAGCTGGTGAAGGTCTCACACTTTTTATTATGATTTTATCTCCTTATGTCTGTCCCCTTTGGTCCCCCCATCCCCACACCTGAACAGTCATCAGTGGCCACAGCTGCAGCCTTCTTCTTGCCAAGATGGTGGGCAAGCAGCTGCCTTCACAGTCTGTGAAGTCTGATGTCTTTCAGTGCCGCTTATTGGTCATCTTCCAACACAGGCGAGGCGCTGCCAGAGCAAAGCTAACGCAGGACAAGTAGCTTTCAAAGTGGGGAAGAAATGGAGTGAGCAAGAATTAAGTACTCATTCACATGCAGCGTCGATTTTAAGATCAGCATACTGGTGTGGACACTGCAAATAGAAAAACAGCTCTTTAAGCAGCCTTATGAAGAGTAAATGCTTCTCAAAGCACTGGGGTTCTGTTTATTGTACTGTAAGCAAGGGTGTAGACAGGCATACTCACTGTACACATTTGTGTACAGTTTTGTTGAGTGCCTGCCATAAACCATAAGCCACTCTGTTAATATTATCATTCTAATCTGTAGTTTCTAGGGACATGAATATACTGATGCTGCTCTTTGTATGTACTCTGCTTTCTATTTTAACTGTATTATCTACCATTGTTGACGAGGTACCTTTATAAATGAGCCGTTGGCTCAAAGGTTGTAAACTGATTACATTAAATAAATAAATAAATAAAATGGATATGTTGTTCATCCACACTGTCTGGCAGGTATCCTTGCCGCTTTAAATCTTGCCGGAAGGTCTTCAAGCTGGCTCCTCCCACCCACCCGGGTGGTAAAACTCTCAGCTCCGCCCCATGATGCCAGATCTTCCTTACCGCTTGGAAGCTCAGGTTCCCTCCTTAATGCTCTACGATTAAAGATTGGTTCCTAACTCTTCAAACTTCTCAAAACTCGTTTTGAAATTTCTAAACGACTCTTGCTCTTCTTCTCCTCGCGGCTGTGATGGACAAATTGACTCCCGGATTTCGGAGATGCCCCTGCAGGCAGAAAATGTCTCGAACGGACCCGCACTCCACATACGTCTACTGCCTAGGACTGGAGCACGACCCGCAGGCTTGCGACCTGTGCTCTTCTTTCTCTGCCTATGTCCTCGAGGATCGTGCTGCCCGTTTGTAGCAGGGGTGTCCCGAGAACAGATTTCCTCCAGTCAAGTCTAAGGAGGCCCGATTGGCGGTGTCCACGGCTGCGGGCTCTGCAGAACAGCTAGAGCAGATGATAGCCCTCGAAGAGGAGGCAGCGCGGGCCGCTCCATCTTCGGCTGCGGCATTCGTCCCGCTCTCTCTCGGCGCCTCGTACTCGGCTTCTTTTAAGGAGCTTTGCCTGACCCTCTCGACCAAAGGCAAGGGTCCAACCTCTTCTGGACCATTTTCTCGGTCAAAAAAGAGCAAGGTTAAGTCCCAGCGTCGACGCTCTTGGGAGCGGGAAAGATCTCCCTCCCCTGGTCGACCCTTCAGCTTTGGCCACTGGCTTCATGGTGTCCCGTCAGGCCAGTTGACCGAGACACCCGATGACTCGGTCGAGATTTTTCTCGACCCGTTAGACGGGTTGTCGGCTGGTGAAGCTGATAATCCCCTCTCCCTGGTTCCCCTGGTGAGAGTTGAGGATCCCGTTGGCTTGACTGTGCCTCCGGTTCCGGAGCCGTCGATGGAATCAGCCGAGCTGAAGGGAGTACCGATCCTTGGCACCCCGCCTCGCCGACCTCGGCCTAGCCGAGATTCTCGGTCTCTGTCTCGGACCTCTTCGCGGTCCAGCCGATCCCGCCGTCATAGGCGGTCTCAGTCTCGGCACCATGGTAAGCGGCGTCGCCGCTCTTCCTCTTCTTCCTCCTCCTCCTCGGACGAGGGGAGGCTTCGGCGCAAGCTGCGCCGTAAATACGAGGAGCTTATGTGGCAACAGCTTCTGTTGGCCAGGAATAAGCCGACCCACTTGTCTTCACCGGCCATTAAGTGGCCATCACCGGAGTGGGCAAAACAACCCCTCTCTGTGGTCGAGGAGCCTGTTCCCAGGCCTGTTGTTTGGCCTATTACAGCTGCCCCAACGATTTTGGTGGAACCGCCGCCTCCTCAGCCATTAATTGGGGATCCGACCAAGAGTTCTCGGTCAGCTCAGGGGCTGCCCCATAGGCTGTCGTTCACTCTCACTCCCGTCAAACCTCGGCAGGTGGAGGATGTCTCTGGCTCGAGGCAGCTCTTTGAAGACTCGTCCGAGTCTGAAGATGACTCCTCCTTGTTCTCCAAGAAGATGGACTTAGAGTCCTCGGGGGGAAGTTAGTGGACGACAGCCCTTCGTCCTTTCTTGGGCTCCTTCGGCTCATCTCGGAGTCCACCGGGATGAAGCTCGAACCCGTTTCTAAACGGGCCAGATATCCCCTCACGGAGATTCTGGACCGAGGGGATTCTCCTACGGAGGTCTTTCCGGTGGCCGAAGCCATTGCTGGTCCGGCCTTGGAACTAAGGCAGCGTCCGGCTTCCTGCCCTGCACCTTCGGCCAGGATGGCTAGGAAGTACGCGGTCCCTACTGGTTCCCTGTCTGGTTTCTCGGAACACCCCTCTGTGGAGGGGCTGGTTACTGACAGCGTTTTCCGGCGTGCCGGGAACGCCAGGGACGTGGACAAACCACCCGACAAGGAAGCCAAGAAATTGGATTATGCCGGGCGGAAAGTCTATGCTGCATCATCTCTCGGCCTTCATCAGGCCAGTTCGGCCGTCCTGATGGCACACTTCTCCCATGCCCTGTTGGGCTCCCTGGATGAGGTCATTCCCCATCTTCCGGTGGACCTGCAGACCACGGTCAGGCAGGTGCCGGACCAGGGCAGGGCAGTGGCAAAGCAGCAGCTCCAGACTGCTCTCGACATTGGAGACTCTTGTGCTAGATCAGTGGTGACCACAGTGGCCATGCGTCGGCGGGCTTGGCTGAGGATATCCATCTTCACCTCAGATACCCAGCACAAGTTGGCGGATGTTCCCTTTTTGGGGACTGACCTCTTCGGCCCTGGGGTGGAAGGTCACCTCCAGAGGATTGAAAAATCCAATGCCACCTTGGACTCTGTCTCTTCCGCACAGAAAGACAAAGGCCGTAAGCCTCAGCCTAAACCTTTTTGCCCTTCTGTGCCCGCGACGCGCCCGGCAAAGTAATGTCAGGGCCAGCAGGCTCGACCTTAGTACCCCAAACCCAAGCCGTCAGCTTCCTCCAATAGGAAGCAAGGAGGAAAAGGCCCAGGAGGTCCCTCGGCCCGTCTCTCCTCCAAGCCTGCTCAGTGACGGGCTGAGGGATGTCGCCCCCATCCCCGTCACCTCACCCCTGGTTCCCCCCATGGAGGGATGGCTCCGGCGCTTCCTTTCCGCCTGGTCCGCTGTTAGCACAGACAGGTGGGTCTTGGAGATGGTGGGAAGAGGCCTGCCTCTGGAGTTCTGGCAGGCCCCGCCCTACAGAGCCGTCCCCCCTCGGGGGGCTTCGGGGTCCCCAGCCTCACTGGCGGCTCATCGAGCCGACATCGCTCTCCTCCTCCAGAAGGAGGTGATAAGAGAGGTGGAGGACCCCCCTCTTCAGACCCGGGGTTTGTGTCCAGGTATTTCCTGGTCCCGAAACGGACGGGGTGCTGGTGCCCCATTCTCGACCTACATGACCTAAACAAGTTCCTAAGGTCTCGAACCTTCAGAATGGTCACTCTGGCTCAGATAATACCATCTCTGGAACATGGCATATGGTTTTGCTTCTCTGGACTTTCAGGACGCTTTTTCACGTCCCTATCCGTCCATCTCACCAGAGATTCCTCCGCTTCAGAGCAGAGGGATCCCTATTTGAGTTCCAGGCCATGCCCTTTGGCCTTTCTCTAGCTCCCAGGGTTTTCACCAAATGCATGGCAGTGGTGACAGCATTCCTGCGCGCCTAAGGGGTCCGGGCGACTTACCTGGACGATTGGCTGATGTGCCCCTCCAGACTGGAGCGGAGGTCCAGAGATCTGGCCTCCGGGTTTGCTCTCAAGTCGGCCTTCTTATCAACAAGGCTAATTCGGAACTCAAGCCGAAGCAGGTGATACTGTTCATCAGGGCAGAGCTCAACTCTCTACGAGCCAGAGCACGGCTCCCGGCGGACAGGGCCGAGGTTCTTACCTCCTTTGCCCAATCATTTCTGGTTGGGCAATTGCACCTTGCCTGGGACTTCCTGCACCTCCTGGGTCTCATGGCGGCCTGTACCAGCATAGTCCATTGGGCACGTTGGCACATGCGCCTCCTTCAGTGGGGGCTGGCCAGCCAGTGGTCACAACGCTGCAATCCCTTGGACCAGCTTGTGATGACGACCCAGGAGATGTGGAACGCTCTCTAGTGGTGGACCGTTCCATCCCATCTGCAGGAGGGCATCCCGTTTGTCCGCCCCGAGCAGACTGTCTTTCTATCGACCGACGCATCTTTGATGGGTCGGGGTGCCCATTTGGGGGAACACCGAGTGCACGGCCTCTGGTCCCCGAGGGAGTCCCGATGCCACATAAACCTGCTGTAGCTCTGAGCGGTCCACCTAGCTCTCACCGCCTTTGTCCTGTTTCTCCGGGGTCAAGTGGTCTGCGTCCAGACGGACAATACCACGACCATGTACTACCTGAACTGCCAGGGCGGGACACGCTCCATGCTTCTATGCAAGGAAGCTCTCCGCATTTGGTCTCAAGTGTGCAGCCTGGAGGCGGATCTCCTAGCCATTCATGTGGCAGGAGCCTCCACCTTGGCCGATGCCCTGAGCCGAGGGGCTGCATCAAAAGACGAGTGGTCTCTCCTGCCGGAGGTAGTAAAGATCTGTTTTCCCACTGGGGCATACCTCTGTGGATCTGTTTGCCTAGGAGAATGCGGTTGAGGTTGCTCTCATGCCCGCCTCAGCAGGGCTCGCTGCTGGGGATGCCTCGAGGCCGTGGACCCCGGGCCTCTTTACACTCCCCCCTTCCCTGATTCACAGGGTCCTGCTCAAAGTGAGGAGGGACAAGGCGCAGGTGATTCTGATAGCTCCCAGACTGGCCTCGCCAGTTCTGGTACCCAGATCTCCTCAGCCTCAGCTCCAGGCTCCCACATGCTTCCAGCTCGCCCGGACCTGCTCTCAGTCAATCAGGAGAAGGTGTTCCATCCGACCTTCAATCCCTGCACCTGATGGCCTGGTTCCTGAGCGGCTAGAGTTCCAGGCCTGGGTCTTTCTCAGGTCCTCAACGCCGTTGGAGGTGTCATGTAAGGATCGACTAGAAAATGTTACGCTTCAAATGGAAGAGATTTTCCATTTGGTGTCGGGCAAGGCTTGGACCCTTCCTCTTGTTCTGTGGCCAGCATTTTGGACTATCTATGGTCCCTATCTGAGTCAAGGGCTTAGGTCGATGACCCTAAGGTGCACCTGGCAGCCATCTCTGTTTATTGGGCGGTCGGTCAGCAGTCAGTGGCGCAGGAGAAGGTGGTGGTCGGCTTTTCAAAGGCCTTGATCACATTTCCTCCAGTGCGGGAACCCCACCTCTGTGGGATTTACTGCTGGTACTGGCAAAGCTCATGGGCAAGCCATTCGAACCAATGCACAGGTGTGATCTCTCCCACCTGTCGTGGAAGACCGCCTTCTTGGTGGCTATCACGTCAGCCAGAGGGATGGGAGAACTCCAGGCGCTTAGCATAGAGTCTCCTTACCTGGTCTTCCACAGGGACAAGGTTGTCCTACGCCCCCACCTGAAATTCCTTCCGAAGGTGGTGTCGGAGTTTCACCTTAACCAGGTGTTGACTCTGCCAGTGTTCTACCCCAATCACACCTCGGAGGCCGAATATAGGCTCCATACTTTGACCCTGAAGGGCGCCGGTCATTATAAGGAGCGCATCGCTGGGATTCGGGAGAGGTTCGCCAGCTGTTTGTCACCTACGCTGAAGCCGCACTCTGGCAGACCTGCAGCCAAGCGGACGATAAGCAGATGGGTCACCTCCTGCATAGATCTCTGCTATGTTGGCGGGCATGGAGCTCCCAGAGGGATAAGAGCTTATTCTACCTGCCATACTGCTGCATCGGTGGCTGCTCCAGGGACGTCCCTATCCAGGAAATCTGTGGGCTGCTACCTGGAAGTCAGCACACACCTTTATTACCCATTACCACATCGACCTTGAGTCACGCTGGATGCTGGCTTTGGGGCCCTGCTTCAGTCCTTATTTCCCAAGTAAGTATTAAGGGGTGTGTGCTCTTGCCTCCTCCTCCCGGAGAACTGCTAGGAGTCTGCCAGACAGTGTGGATGAACAACATATCCATGTCCCTAGAAGCCTGGGTTGCTCACCTGTAACGGGAGTTCTAGGAATGGTATGTTGTTCATCTACGATATCGACCTCCCTGCTCAACGCACAACCTGAGCTTCCAGCGGGCCAGATCTGGTGTCATGGGGCGGAGCTGAGAGTTTTACCACCCGGGGGGTGGGAGGATCCAGCTTGAAGACCTTCCGGCAAGATTTAAAGCGGCAAGGATACCTGCCAGACAGTGTGGATGAACAACATATACCATTCCTAGAACTCCTGTTACAGGTGAGTAACCTGTATATTTGGGTTACTGTAGGTAAGTGAGGAGTGTCCAATACATGCATAACCTCTTTAGAGAATAGAGGGAGTCATCTGACAACAAGCTGACTTGTTTGGAAGGGGGTGCCATTTGGAAAGGATGTGTACATTTTTTAATTGGGGGGGTGTAACCCTTGGAGATTGTGTACACAATGGAAATTTCTGGCTACACTCCTGACTGTAAGTGGGCTGCATCTAATTCTGTAATTTACTGTACCTTACATATGGATGTATGGTAGGTCCAACTTTAAATAAACACTGCACCTGAACGAACACATGATGCCACAGAAACATAGAATTAGCAGAAAAGGTCCACTCAGCCCACCCAGTCTGCCCAAGTGTTCTCTACCTACTTGTAACTCCTGCCTGTATATGTTACTGCACGTCTTGTTCTGCCTGTGTCCATCAGGACCTCCTTGTGAATGAGCTTGCTCAGTGGATTTTTCCTGCAATGAACTTGAACCTACTCCACTTCCATAGCCCTACTGATCTCCATTGACCCCTTCCTTACCCTTTATCTAATATACTCGTATGTTTATCCCATGCATGCTTCATGCCCCTTACCATTTTAGCTTCCACCACTTCTCCTGGCAGTCTGTTCAAGGCATCTACCACCCTTTCAGTAAAGAAATATTTCTTCACATCTATCCTGAACTCCGCCCCCCCCAGCTTCATTGTATGTCCCTTCATTTGGCTGCTCACCTCATTTGAAGGAAACTCCCCTACTGTACCCCGTTTACCCCTGTGAGGTACTTTGTAGGTCTTGATCACGTCACCTCTTTTCGTCCTTTCTTCCAGAATGTACATGCTGAGATTCGTCAGCCTTTCCTTGTAGGGATTCCTGTGAAAATCCTGAACCCTTTTAGTTGCCCTCCGCTGGAAAACCTCCACCCTATGTCCTTTCTGAAGAGTAGACTCTAAAATTGGACACAGTACTCCAGCTGGTGGTATACACCAAGGAGTGATACTCAGCATCGGGGTTTCTACACCCTAGGTACATGATTTTACATTTGTTGGCATGAACCTCAACTAAGTAAGAAAATTGAATTGATTTGAATGAACTGCAGGCTTATAAGCAGCTTTTCGGGGAGTGTGTATGCGTGTGTGTGTGTGTGGGGGGGTGGGGGTCTGCTACTATAACTATTTGCTTTTGATTTTAGCGTCAAATCAGGCTCATTCCTGTAAACAGATAAAACACGTTTAAGAAAGACTCAAGAAATGTGATAAAGTCTTTGTACATTAGCCTGGACTGAGCTTGCAGACGGAAGAGATAGGAACATAGACTTTGACAGCAGATAAGGACCAATTGGCCCACCTAGTCTGCCCATTTCCCTACCTACAGGATAAGCTGCAGATCCTAGTGAACCAACAGCCTATTTCTTCCTACCCCCACAAGGATTGCCTTATATCTGTCCCATACATTCTCCCACAGTTTTAGAGCCCACAGGCTGCTCAGGAAGGATGTTCCATGTGTCCACCACCCTCTCTGTGGAAAAAATACTTCCTCACATTGCCTCGAGCCATCCTTCCTCTATCTTCAAATTGTGTCCTCTTGTTCTTGCACATCTCTTTTTCTGAAAGATGCTACCCTCTTGGACTTTGTTGATTCCACTGAGGTACTTAAAAGTTTCTATCTTGTTCCCCTCTCCTTCTTGAGACCTTGCACCCTTTTACTTGCCCTTCTCTGGACTACCTCCATCATGTCTATGTCCTTGCGGAGATGGGGTCTCCAGAACTCGACGCAGTACTCCAGATGGGGTCCCGCCAACTGTCTGTGCAGAGGGACAACTTCCTGTTTTCTGCCGGTGATGCCTCTCCCTATACAACCCAGTATCCTCCCAGACCTCCCTACTGCCTTCTCACATTGCTTGCTAACATTAAGGTCATCTGAGATGATTACACCCAGGTCCCTTTTCATTTTTGTTGTTGTTACTACCCCCCCATGTAATCTTCTCCGGGATTTTTGTTTCCCAGGTGCATTACTTTGCACTTCCTTGCACTGAATCCTAGCTGCCATACTTCTGACCATTCCTCCAATCTTGCCAGATCCCTTCTCATCCTTCCCACTCCTCCTTGTGTATCAACCCTGCTGCAGATCTTTGTGTCATCTGCAAAGAGGCATACTTTTCCTTCCAGTCCCTCTGCAATGTCATTTACAAAGACATTAAAAAGGAGATGCAGTCTGTTCCTAGTAATGAGCTTCCCACTGGTCATCTGTGAGCCTCTTATGAGCCACAGCTTACTATACAAGCATTTGTCAATGCCCGATGGTTGCTTGCTGGCATTAGCAGTGGAAGGGCAGGAGTTAAGACAGATGGGGCCCGATTCTCAAAGCCCTGCATTGGACGCAAGGTGCCTGTGGAGAACAGATATGGTGCAAGGTGCACCTTGCATCCATGACTGCACATTCACAAAGCTGGCCTGCATTGACCACAGTCCACCTGCCCCAAATGGGGCTTGCATCTGCAATGCACTGCGGCACGACAGAAGGGGGACTGTGGGCAATGCAAGCTGCATCCTGTGATTCACAGACATCACCTGGCAGGAGAAATTCTAAGTGCCCTTAGACCAGCCAGGGCAGGTGTAAGGAGACTTAGATAATCTCCCCTAGGTGACATGCCTGTGTGTGGCACACCATGGGTGACAGTTCACCAACCATATACCCCCCCCCCGAGAGTGGCCCCGTATGTGTGGTCTCCATCCTAGTGGTCCAATGGTATCCTTCACAGCTCCCCGATGCTACCTATGTACCATGTTGGTACTCCAGTCCTGATGCTGCCCATACTGGCAGCAACTCTCTGATGTCTGCCACATCAGCTCTACTGCAGCACAAACCTATGGTGATACACTGCCCACCCATGCCCAGCAGGTCAGGTGGTACCAAACCTCTCTCATACACCAGTCCTGACTGCTTCCCAGCACCAGGCACATCCCACCCTCACTTCCGTGGCCAGGAATCAATTTCACAAACATGGTGGGAGACACCACCCACCAGGTTGGGTTCACATGCCATTACCTAGTGGGGCGGGGTCCTGTGTTAGGTCTCAGTGGCCTGCAGTGGACCTGTGCGTGTGCCAGGAGGCTGCCACAGGGTTCCGGCCAGTGCAAAGCATGGGACTTAGTCGCTTGGGACCCTCCCGTACCTCTTCCAGTGTAGGGTCCCGCGCACTAGAACATTGGTGCAAGCTGTTGTTTTTCACAGCTTGTGTCAGATGCAGGCCACTATGATAATCGGGCCCATGCAGTATAGGAATGGCAGTGAAGTAATGAACTGATGCAAACCTCACCTCCACCCTGCAGAGATGGACAGGCATTGGGGTTTGCCTTTGGGTCACTCGCCTTAACAGTCTGCCATTTCATCTCACCCTCACCATGCAGACACTGACAAGTGTCGAGGTGTGCCTCAGGTGTTTGGGCTTTCCATTCTATAAGGAAATATGATTGAAATGAGGTGCCATCACCGTACCTCCTATAGGTAGAGGTGAGGTCAGATGTCACACTGCCTGGAGCAGGGTCAGAGGAAGATAAGCCCTGTTTCTGTGTCATGTTGTTGACTAGGTGCTGCTCACCGTTCCAGGCACTAGTAAATAATCAGTGATCTGTCTGGGCAGAGAGGAAGGAGGAAACATGACAGACTTTATGCATCTTGTGATACTACTTGTTTGCAGTCTGCTTAAAAGCAGTTATGCCTGTCCATCTTTTGCCCCACCTGCCTCTCTATAATTTACCATTGCTGTTAGACCTTTCAAACAAGGTTACACAATTACTTCCCTGTTGTGCGCTTAAATCTGTATGACAGATTCTCCCCTCCTCACTTGTTACTCCCTCCTGGAGTACTGTCAATGCACTAAAGGACATTCATGGTGTGCCACTATCCCTTTAATGTATGTCTCCAATTGTCTGCTAGGTATTGTCTTTTAAAGTCTTTAATTTGTTTAGGTTCTAGCATTTTGTCCCTAACATCCCTCGTTTCTCCCTTTGATTTAATGTAGCCTCACTGTTTATTTCCATCTTCTTTCCTGCCTCTTTTCACCAGTGGGTAAAATGTACTTACAGTTCCTATGTAGTTTCTGACTTTCTTTCTTACACAGGCCGGCTGCTCTCTGCCGAATTTTTGAAGTAGTTCTTTTGCATCGCATAAGGTTGAGAGGCTCTGCTGCTGTCGGGCTTGCTTTGGCTGTTGCTTCTCCCACCTCTGCTGCTGCAGGCTTTGCTGGTCTTCGGTTTTCTGCTCATTTCTGGGACTGACGTTCCTTCGTCTTTCATAGCCTGGGATGCCTCTTCTGGATTGTCAAACATCCTTGGCCCTTCGGGAAACATTACGACAAGGCGCGCCTGGGTATGGCATGGAGAATCTCAGTTGCTGTGCCTTTAAGATTCGTGAGAAGCGGTGCATATGTTCGTTTTCCGTTGCAACCAAAGTTGAATAGTCGTTGTCAAAATAAACCTCTGACCCTTATATTTCAGCTCCATCATGCACCAGGCTTTGGTTAGTAATTTTTGCTTTGTTTGATAGCTCAGAAGTTTGAAGGTTATTGCTCGGGGTCTTTGGTCTGTGTTCTGGAGTTTTGGTTGCAACGCTTGATGCGCCTGTTCAATATCAAGCGGGAAGGCCAGGTCCAGCTGCAATGTCTCTCTCAGGAATGCTGTCATTTCTCTCCCGTCTTCTTCCACTGGTATTCCTGTTATCCTTAGATTACATCTTCTTGATCTATTTTCTAGATCATCACATTTTGTTTCTAACTGTTGATTACTTTCTATGAGATTTAGCACCATGAACTCGAGTCGGTCTGTTTGGGTATCCGTACTAGTTTGCTGGGCTTCCAGGTCTGTCACTCTTTGCCCCATCTGAATAATTTCAGTTTTAAGGTGTTCCTTAAAATCTTTGACTTCTTTCCTGAAGTCTAATGATTCAGAAAGGATATCTGCATTGCTCGGCTGGAGTGACGCTGATAGCTGGGCCACCGTGCTTGCAGTGGGTGGCGAATTCACTGTGGTCTGTTACAGCAATCTGTCTGCATCAACAGTCTTCTCTGTTTTTGTTTTTTTCCTCCTTCTTCCCATTAACTTTCTGCACTCCTGGCTCTTGTTTTCTATAAGTTTTTTAAGGTTTTAAGGCTGTTTGTAGGAGTTGCTTGTTCCCATTTGGCTAAGCTCTCACTTCAAGGTTGCATCCTGCAAATCTTTGCAAATCTGGTGATACTAGGGATCTCAACAATTACAGACCTATCTCCATCCTACCAGTACTATCTAAGATGCTCGAAAAACTAGTAAACTCTCAGTTAAGGGACTATCTGGATAACAATAACCTTCTAAATTCTGCACAATCTGGATTTAGATCAAAGCATAGCACCATTACTGCCTTAGCCAAGGTAACCAACGATTGGCAGACTAATTTGGACAAAAAAATTTTTACCTGTGCTGTGTTTCTGGATTTGAGTAAAGCCTTTGACACAGTGGATCATGCGACTTATTACTCACCTCCCTTAACTCATTAGGCCTGGATTCCCTATCACTCAACTGGTTTAAGGATTACCCTTCAGATAGGTTGTAACTGGTTAGAAATGGAAATTACCTATCCACCTCAAACCTCTGGTAAGGGGTGTACCATAAGGCTCTATTCTTGGCCCTATCCTCTTTGCTATTTATATAAACAATATTGATGCCAACCTCACTCAATCTAACATTCATCTGTTTGCTGATGATACTGTATTGTATGTCAGCAATCCCTCACCTTCCAAAGCCTGTGAACTTCCTACAATCCAGATTCTCCATTCTGCAGCACAATCTACTTGACAAAAACTACTTTAAATGCAAAAAACAAAAGCTATGTTCTTTTACCACAAAGGGTTGTACTACCACTACCCCAGCATCCAACACTCTACATATATCCACCTTTTTGAGAGAAACTTGAATTTGTTGATAACTTCAAATACCTTGGAGTCTGGATAGATAACAGGCTTGACTATTCTGTCCATATTGAAGAGTTACTTAAAAGCTAAGAAGAGGCTCGGACTCATTTTTAGAATAAAACATTACCTAAACAGTGATTCCAAAAAAGGTTAATTCAGGCCTCATTCCTATCCCTCATTGATTATGCTGATTTTCTCTACTGCCATTGTTCAAGTCATCTCTACATAAGCTGGACACCCTGTATCACAGGTCCATAAGATTTATTACTGACCTTCCCTCCAACACCCATCATTGCTCCCTTTATATGGCAGTCAACTGGACATCATTGCAACACAGAAGAAATAGGAATGCTGTTATCTGGATACTCAAGCGTTAATGAGCAAACTACCGACCTATCACTGATTGCTTTACCCAAATTACAACCAGGCCATACACCTATGATCAGTAAACCTCATCACATTAAAGGTCCCCAATGCCTGCACCCGGTATGGGAGGGCTGCTTTCAGCTATCTTAGCAGCTGCATGGAACTCTCTCCAAAATCCATGAAGCTAGATAGCCTACTACCTCTGGCATCCTTCAAAAGATTGTTCTCCGTCCTTTTTCCAGAGCTCTGCAATTGCTTTATAAGCATAATCCCCACCTTCTGACCCAACTAAACCTCCCTTTTCTATCCATTATATTAACTCAATTTCTTTCTTCCGAATCACCTATTATATTCACTTAAAACCAGTTTAATTATATAATCTTATATTTTAGGACTGTATACCTTTGTCCTCTTTTTTTTCCTACAGGCTAAATGGTTCTATTGTTACTTGTATATATGTAAATTGTTGTATATAATCATTTCATGCCATTGTATTGCTATTTATTCTATTCTTGTCTATGTAATAATACTTGTATCCTCATTTGTATGACCACTCAGGTCCATCTTGTAAATGAGCTTTGCTCAATGATGTTCGCCTGAATAAATAAAGATTTTGATTGATTGATTGATTGATTGATCCTAGGCAGTGACATCACCAGAAGTCCTGTACAAGATTTTTAATATAGATGTGTGTCAAAAATGGTTGCTATCCCTAGCAATAGTTTAAAATATCTTCTGCTGAGGATATTTTAATTTATGAATCCCTGACTAGTTTAATAAAATGTCTGCAATACTACATTTACTGTTTGCGGAAACACTTTTTCTTGCCTTTATCTTCTCTCATGTCTACAGTAATTCCCTTATTTCAGGACAGGCTGAGTCCTTCTTCTCTCAGTAACAAAGTATTTATTTATTTTATTCTATTTAAGTCTTTGATTACCAGGTAGGTGCACTTTTCCGACGGACCGTTTTCAGGCACGACCAGGGCCATAAAAGATGGCATAGTTAAGCAACAATTTAAATCACAAAGCACAGGGATGTTGCAGGTTAAACAGAGGTCAAGAACATTTTTACATACAGGGAATAATAAATACAGGAACGTGTGGTGGAAATCATGGTACAATAGGTGAGACAATAAGAGGGTACAAACAAACGTTACTGTTCCCCCTGATTCACCCCACGTTTGAAAATCACATCCAGACAGAGAGAAGAGAGAGGGAGAGAACAGGAGCAAGAAACAAACTATAATGCAGACACCTGACTGCTCACCCACTGCCGGAATAAAGATCCCAGGAATTCAAACCTCTGTCATGTGCTCCAGCTTCCAGTCCATTCCACATCCACTATAACACTGACCATTTCTTTTAACAGTTCTACTGGTTTTCTCTTTCTTATCCAGCTATTATCCTCCCTGCTATTTTTAATCTTATAATTTATACCCCTCCAGTTCGTATCTGTTCCCAATTATTTCTAACCCCCTCAACAGCAGTTGGAAAATTCTCACATAAACACATTCTCTACCCATCTACTTACTGCTGAGAGTGTCTGCAAGGTGATCCTCCTCTTGCGCTAACTCTTCCACATTCACATCACCAAAAGGAACATTTTCATCCCTCTCAATAAGCAATAACAACTGTTTCTTTGGGATGTTGTAGCCTGTACAGTAAAAAAGAACAATGGTAATACAGATGCAATTTATAATCAGAGCTAGACAAGTAAAGAATAAGGCATGATAGAGCTGGGATTAGGGTATGGTAATGTACTGTGTGCCACTTGGACAGCTGGTTCAGATCACTGTATCATTTTTTGTAATATAAAAATGTGCTATGGACTGTCTCTCTTGAGAAATGCTGAAACAGCATGTGAGTATCACACACACACACTCACACAGGTTTTAAATACAAGGTGTTATCTGAAAGGACAGAAGCTAATTACAGACCAGGTCTTAATTGGGGCTCTCCTGTTTGCCTAGATTTACGGTAGCTTGCCAGATGCTGGGCTAGAATTGTAAACGTTTATGATGTCAGAGGAAACACAGTGAAATTCACATGGTGATATGAAAGCATGTTGCACCTCCATGAGATCCGGCAGAGAAACATAAGTCCCTTTGAGTCCTGGAAAATGGAAGCCGATCATAAGATCAAAGAGAATCATTTGAAGAAAATGAGTTATGTGGAGGTTGCATAATTTAATACTTGGATAAGACATCCTGTTTTTGTATAGATATATATTTTTTTATATATTCCGACAGAGAGGAGCCTGGTGACCTCACGCAAAGGGGTTGGCCAAGACAATCTTTTAAACAGCATTCTGTTTTCATTCAGACACTTCTATCTAGACTCTGACAAAGAAACATCTTTGAGCACTTTAAGCAGGTATTTAGAGAGAGAGAGAGAGACAAAATCTAAGTACTGTAGTAGGAATTGCACTAACCTTGTTCTTTTAAAAGATTGTATGGTCCTTGTGATATTGGTTCTGTATTTTATGTTTTACATATTTTTTATCTATCTTAGTAAAACTCTATTTTTAGAGCCTACTTGGTCTGTCTTTGATTTCTTTTCTTTAACAAGTGGAGTATATATGGTTAAAGCAGACACTGTGCAAAAGCTTGAATGGTGATATCAAACTGGAAAAAGGTAAGAGTTTAATCTGAGGTCTTTTATTAGAGTTTTTAAGGGTTCATTGTTGTACACCTGGTTAAGTGCTCGTAGGCAAAGATATCTGGCCCCCGAAGACAGAATTATCTGAGCCTGTGCATTGGGTATGCTAACAAGAGGCTGATAGTTTGAAACCCTCTAAGATTTGAGACCAAAGGTTGATTTGAACCCACAAAAACAGACAGGAGGGTTACCTAGTTTCTGCTAACTGTTCACAAGACTGCACTCAGAGGTTGACACTTTGGGAGTAGAGGGCTGACCTGCTGAGTGCGTTTGTGACATACTGTACCAAGGTAAGACAGATGTCATTCATAATCAGAGCTAGACAAGTAAGGAATAAGGCATGACAGAGGTGGGATTATGCTTGTATGTACTGTACCAAGGTAAGACAGACATCATTTATAATCAGAGCTAGACAAGTAAAGAATAAGGCATGACAGAGGTAGGATTATGCTATGGTAATTTTACTGTACCAAGGTAATACAGACATAATTTACAATCAGAGCTAGACAAGTAAGGAATAAGGCACGAAAGAGGTGGAATTATACTATGTTAATGTACTGTACCAAGGGAATACAGACGTCATTTACAATCAATCAGAGCTAGACAAGTAAGGAACAAGGCATGACAGAGGTGGGATTATACTATGGTAATGTACTGTACTAAGGGAATACAGCCAATATTTATAATCAGAGCTAGACAAGTAAGGAATGAGGCAGGACAGAGGTGGGATTATGCTATGGTAATGTACTGTACCAAGGTAATACAGACGTCATTTATAATCCGAGATAGACAAGTAAGGAATAAGGCATGACAGAGGTGGGATTATGCTATGGTAGTGTACTGTACCAAGATAATACAGACATCATTTATAATCAGAGCTAAACAGGTAAGGAATGAGGCATGACAGATATGGGATTATGCCATGGTAATGTACTGTACCAAGGTAACACTGACGTCATTTATAATCGGAGCTAGACGAGTAAGAAATAAGGCATGACAGAGGTGGGATTATGCTATGGTAATGCACTGCACCAAGGTAACACTGACGTCATTTATAATCAGAGCTAGACAAGTAAGGGATAAGGCATGACAGAGGTGGGATTATGCTATGGTAATGTATGTACCAAGGTAATAGACATAATTTATAATCAGAGCTAGACAAGTAAGGAATAATGCACGACAGAGGTGGGATTATGCTATGGTAATGTATGTACCAAGGGAATACAGACATCATTTATAATCAGAGCTAGACAAGTAAGGGATAAGGCATGACTGAGGTGGGATTATGGTATGTTGATGCACCAAGCGGTGGGTTCAAGTCCCGATCCTGAAGGGCTTCAACAACCACCCTGAGGTACATTAGCTAAAATAATCCTGTTGAAGGAATGGGTGTCTCTCAGCTATCTCTGTGAGTTCATGTGTCTTTCTGGGAGAGCAGGAAGGGAGAGCAATTTACATTACTGACGAGCTCTGAAGTCTCTGGCTTCTCAAACTGCACTTAAGGCTAAGATGGGGTGGACTGGTGGTTTAAACCATGTTGGTGAGTGGTGGTGAAGTTTTCTGGTGAGCAACTGCATCTTTCATGTACTGCTGGAGGCTTCTGGTGGAGGACTTGTTCAGGGATGTTTTGGACAACATGCTGCCTAACATGCTGGCCAGTGTGTGCAACCATTGGCTGGTAGAATGATGCATCACAGGGAGGCGGATGGTTTGGCTGCATTTGTAGATGAGCATTAGTAGCATACCTAAAAGCATAAGGAGATTGTTTAATTGGGAATATAGTGACATTCTGACCCTGAAAGGTTGTGTTCTCAGTTAATGTACCCCAATGATGTTATGCAGCAAGGATATGTTCTGTTTTAATGTAGAGCCATGTTATGGGGCTCTGACCAATGGGGACCCAGAATAAATAAAGAAGGAGGACCGACTATCTGGGAAGAGAGTTCCCAGCTGAGTGACCGGAGTGGACCCTGCATTGTGGTCTGGAGTTTGCAGGCGATTATACACCGAGTTTCAGCTTGTCCAGCTGATCAGCCGAGTATCCTTGTTCCGAAGGATTTTTTTTTTTTTTACTTTATTTGAGCGGCTCCTGATGGAATAATTTGACTTCCGCCGGTTAGCCAGTTGGATCCTGCAATTGTGTTCGACCTGTCTGTTGGAATCTGCCCTGCTCGGGTAGACTGGGCTTGGTCTGGCCAGGGAGCCGGCCGGTGGGTGTGCGGTTTGTCAAGGCCCTTTGCTGGGCCAGCTGGTGGGTTGGCCCAAACAAGGTGCCGTTGTTGTGAGGCAGACATCTCCGGCAGCGGCCCTCGCAGGCAGGGTTCTCAGGACTTGGATATAGCTCGTGCTGGATCTGGACACCTGCAGGAGGTTTTTACTTTTGACACAAATCAACTGAAGAACTTATGGTCAGACCTTGAACCTTTTTTTCTGTTAATTTTTATTTCGGCAGTGAGAGTGCCGTGGTTTTTATCAGCACCCCAGGTACTGAGAGGGCTTGGGGGTCTGAACTCTTATCAGTTTTTACCTATTGACTCCTGTATCCAGTGAGAGGGGATTACTCGAGTTTTGTTTTTTATTTCTCATATTTGATGGTTTTAGTTAGTTCAACAGTTTGCTTATGTTTCTCGTTTGCAGTTTTCACATGGCCATCCTCTGTTGACTGGGACACACATTTTTCTCCTGGTTCTGCATCATTCACTCAGACTGACTTTTCCATTTGAGACTCTGTGTTCTGGACTGGAACACCAAGTAGTTTAAAAAGTGGATTTTATTTGATCTGATTTGTTTATTGATTATTGTCATGGGGATGGGCATTTTATTATTGTTATAGTTTACTTGGTGTGGGTATTTTGTTTTATTTACTTCCCCCATGAGAGAGATTGGGACAGTTTTATATCAGGGGTTTAATTTAATTGTTGGTGTTAGACTGTTTAATCTGTTATTTGTGTTATAGCTCCCACAAGTGAGAGTTGTGGGTGAGGTTTATTCTATGCTTTTGGGTGTGTGTAGATAGACTGTGTTTTAAGAATGTGTAGGGAGGGTCCAAGGATGGTCAGGCAGTATTCCCCCCTCAGGGAGCTGCACCCCTGTGATTGCTACTTTTTACCAACAGATACGTACAAACATTGTCAATCCCTCAGTATTGCTAGGAGGCATAGGAAGCGAGGTTGGGCCTGGTGGGGAAATGGAAAGAGGGGGTGTATTGGGGTGGTGGGGAACAAGTAATGTCCTGGGGTGAAATGTTGTTAGGACAGGTTAATTCCTGTCTAGTTCTCATACCCAAGGGCCCAGAAACTAATGCTGGACAGGAGCTGAGGTCTTTCCCAGCATCTCATCCAGCTCAGGCGGTGTTATGTAATGCTAGGTCCATCAAAAACAAAACAAGACAACCATTATAGCTGATCTTGTTGAAACGATGGCCCTGGCATGCATCACCGAGACCTGGCTGGATGAAAATGCAGGCCCAATATTGGCCTCTGTAGTTCCAGCTGGGTTCTCGGTGATTCAATGCCCGAGGTTGGATCGTAGGGGTGGGGGTGTAGCCATCTTTTTTAAGACCGAACTGGGCCTTGTAGATGTTCCAGTGGGGAACCACCAGATCTTTGGAATGTGTCATGGATGAGGGTGTAGGCTGTAGGATACTCCTCATCTACCATCCCCCAGGTGCTGGGGGTTTATTCCTGCAGGAGATTGACACTTTGTCATCGACATGGTGCTGGAGTCCCCAGATGAATAATTCTGGGGACTATAATGCCTGGGTCAACGAGGAACTCTCACAGTTTGGTCAAAATCTCCTCCAATAACAATGCTGGGCCTTACACAGGTAGTTACTTCCTCTACCCATACAGGAGGTCACTCACTGGATCTGCTGTTCCTCCTGGGGATGGAGATCACTGATTTGGGGGTGGAACCAGTCATTTGGTCTGACCAACACACCTCAGAGTTCAGTTTTGGGGTCCCAAAATGGACCTACCCCTTTGGAGATAGCCTTTGAGGGGAATTACCCCAGATGGTCTATCGGTGATGCTGGACCTATCGGGACTGCTGGGTGAAAGCACAAGTCCAAGGGACCTTGTACTAACCTATAATAAGATAGTGGGAGATGCTGTGGAGTTGAATGCTCCTGTTTGTGTTTGACTACTCACTCTTCGTCCAATGTCCCCTTGGTATGATGGGCCCTTGAAGGAGTTGAGGCGGATTGGTCAAAGGCTGGAGAGAGCATGGCAGAAGTCCAGCCTGGATGCTGACAGGCTTAGATTGATGAACATTATAAGGGCTGTTAAATTAGAAATCACCCGTAAGAAGGCAGAGTTCCTGTCCAGGGAGCTTTCTGCTGAGCAGAACCGACCAGCTCAACTCTTTCATACTGTTGACAGATTGTGCAATCCAGTCTGTCTCTAGTCAGGAAGAGCTTTTTCACAAATTAAGTGGGATGAGCTAGCTCAGTTTTTCACAGATAAGGTTGCCAGCATCAGGTCTGGAATCTGCCCGGCTCTCTTTATAAGGGGTTGTGGAGGTCGATGGGAGGTGGTGAGCACCCAGTCTGTCTAGACAGATTTCAGCTGACCAGAATTCATGGACACTGTGAAGATTGTCCAGATTTTGCACCCAACTTGTTATAGTTTGGATCCGGGCCCTACCTCCCTTTTGGTGGGATGAGTAGATGTTATCTGCCCGATCCTAGCTGAAATTGTATGGAGATCCTTGGAAAGGGGAATCTTTCTGGATCCCTTAAAGGAAGCAGTCATTCTACCACTCCTTAAAAAACCCTTCTTGGATCCCGTTGATCCGGCTAACTACAGACTTGTCTCTAGCCTTCCCTTTACGGGAAAGGTTATTGAGAAGGTGGTTACATTGCAACTGGACAATCACTTGGTAACTCACAATGTCTATGAAGCTCTCCAGTCTGGTTTCAGAAAGAGACATAGCATGGAGACTGCCCTTGTTTGGGTATTAAATGACCTCCTAATGGCGAGAGATCAAAAGGCTCATATCATCTTGGTCCTTCTCGACCTCTCAGCAGCTTTTGACACTGTGGACCATGAAGTGCTTTTGGAAACCCTGAGGTTCATTTGTGGACTGTCGGGTACAGTCCACAAATGGTTTTGATCTTACTTAGTAGGCAGGTCTCAGAGGGTGGTCACTGGAATTTACTCCTCTGACACCCTCCACCTGTCCTGCAGGGTGCTGTAGGGCTCCATATAGGCACCTATGTTGTTCACAGTGTATATGCTGCCTTTAGGAGACATCATCGGTGATACGACTTGAGTTTTCACTGTTATGCAGATGATACTCAGCTGTATACGTCCTTGATGTGATCTCCATGCTAAACAGCTGCCTCTCTGAGATCAAAGACTGGATGAGCCTGAGTTAGTTGAGACTGAATCTGGAGAAGACTGAGTGTAGTTGTGGATCAGGGCCACCGGTGGCAGATTGTGGTGCTGGGCACACGTCGGGCCTTGGCTTGATGGTGTCCAGCTCATTACCTCAGATTGGGTGTGTAACCTGGGCGCTGTTTTTGATGATGACTTGACCTTGAAGCCTCAGGTGTCAGCTGTGATCAAATCCTCATTTTACCATCTGAGGAATACTGCACGGGTGAAATACCCGATTCCCCCAGGCGACCTTCCAACATTGGTCCATGCTTTCATTACTATCAGTCTTGACTACTGCAATGCCCTCTACCTAGAGCTGTCTGGGGTTGATATCCGCTGCTTGCAGCAGGTGCAGAATGCTGTGGCCAGGCTGCCGACTGGTATCTCCAGGTCCAGTCACAGTATGCCTGTCCTGTGAGAACTGCGCTGGCTGCCAGTTCAGTGGTGGATCATCTATAAAGTAGGCTTGCTTACCTTCAAAGCCCTACATGAACAGGAACCTAATTACCTTAAAGATCTCCTGACTCCCTACTACCCCAATCGCCCTCTCTCATCCACCAACGAGGGATTGCTAGAGTTTCCAAGGGTTTGTCTTAAAACATCTGCAGCTTGTGCCTGTGGAATTCTCTACCTTGTCAGTTAAGAGGATGCCTGACTATCAGTAATTCTAAATCTATGCTGAAAGCATATTTATTCTCTTTGGCCTTCCCGGATTAACTGAATTAATTTTAAAAAGTTATTATATTCTCTGTTTTTATATTGTATTTTATCATTTGTACAGCGCCTTGGTTTTGAAAGGCACTATAACAATAAAGATTGACTGATTGATTGACATTTTGACCCTGAAAGGTTGTGTTCTCAGTTAATGTACCCCAATGATGTTATGCAGCAGGGATATGTTCTGTTTTAATGCAGCGCCATGTTATGGGGTCCTGACTAAAGGGGTCCCAGAATAAAGCAGTGCCCATTTTATACAAAAAACCCTCTCAAGCATATCTGCTTGTTGCCACTCATTATTGAAAACCAAGGGACGACCACAACAGGATTCTATCACAAAGTTACGGGTAAAGATTGTAATTCTCCGAGGAAAAATGATAAATTTCCCGACTTATTTATTCCTCAACCCATGATCTCACCATCCATCTGTATTCCTGTACACGTTCTCTCCATACTTATGTAGTCCTACACCCCTTGTTCTCTCAATACTTACATATTCCTGCACATAGGTTCTCTCCATATTAAGATATTGCTACACCCCTGTTCTTGCTGTACTTACATATTCTTGCACCCACTGTTCTCCCCATACTCGGCACCCGTTATCACCAAGGTTACATATTCATTCACCAACTGTTCTCTCCAGACATACATACGTATTCATGCAAACAATGTACTCTCCATACTTACATATTCCTGCACCCCTGTTCTCTCCATATTACATCATGTTCTCTCCATACTTACTTATTCCTGCACCCCTGTTCTCTCCATATTACATCATGTTCTCTCCATACTTACTTATTCCTGCACCCCTGTTCTCTCCATATTACATCATGTTCTCTACATACTTACTTATTCCAGCACCCCGTTCTACTCTTACTTACATACTCGTGCATTCTTATTCCCAACGTACTTATTTATTCCTGCATGACATATTCTCTCCATACCTACATATAACTGCATGACCTGTTCTCTCCTTACTTATGCATTCCTGGACCTCCTGTTTTGCCATAGTTACATGATCTTGCACTCCCTCTTCACTCCATACTTGCATATTCCTACACCACCTGTTCTCTCTGTACTTACATATTCCTACACTAGCTGTTCTCTCCATAGCTACATATTTCTGCAGCAAATGCTGTCTCAATACATACATAAATCTGTACCCCTGTTCTACACACATTTACATATTCCTGCACTCTTGCCCTCAACATACTTGCATATTCCTGCACCTCATATTCTCTCCATACTTACATAATCCTACACACCCTGTTCTTTCCATACTTGCGTATTGCTGCACCCCCCTTTCTCTCCATACTTACATATTTTTCCACCGTGTTTTATCCATACTTACATAGTCCTGAACACTGTGTTCTCTCCATACTTATTCATGCACTCCATGTTCTCCCCATACTAACATATTCCTGCATGCCGCTCTCTCATACTTACATATTCCTGCAACCCTGCTCTATCCATACTTACATATTCCTGCACACCCTGTTCTTTCCATACTTAAGTATTCCTGCACTCCCCTTCTCTCCATACTTACATATTCCTGCATGCTGTGTTCTCTCCATACTTACATATTACTGCACTCATGTTCTCGCCCTACCTACTTATTCCTGCACTCCATGTTCTCTTTTACATATTCCTGATCCCCATTTTCTCCATACATACATATTCCTGCACTCCCTATTCAGTGCATACTTAGTTGTTCCTAAGCCTGTTCTCTCCATACGTACATATTCCTGTCTCCCTGTTCTCTCCATGTTTACAATTCCTGCACCCCACTCTCTCCATATTTACATATTCCTGACACCCCTGTTCTCTCAATACCTTCATATTCCTGCAACCCATGTTCTGTCCATACTAGAGCTGTGCAAAGATAGAAGCACAGAATTTAATGGCAGATAAGGACCGCTTGGCCCACCCAGTCTGCCCATTTCCTTACCTAATGGATAAGCTGCAGATCCTAGTTAACCAACAGCCTACTTCCTCCTACCCCACCCCCTAGAATTGCCTTATGTGTGTCCCATCCATTCTTGAATTGCCCACTGTTTTTGATGCCACAACCTCCTCAGGAAGGCTGTTCCATGCATACACAACTCTCTGCATGAAAAAAATACTTCCTCACATTACCTCTGAGCCATCCCCTTCTATCTTCAAATTGCACCCCCTTGTTCTTGCACATCTCTTTTTCTGAAAGATGTTACCCTCTTGGGCTAGCTGATTCCCTTCAAGTACTTGAACAGTTATATAATAAACCCCTTTCCCTCCTTTCCTCGAGGGTATACATATTAAGCTCCTTAAGTCTCTCTCCATATGTCTTCTGGTGCAGACCCTGCACCATTTTAGTTGCCCTCCTCTGGACTGCCTTGTGGAGATTGTGTCTCCAGAACTGCTCAAAGTACTCCATATGGGGGTCTCACCAGCTGTCTGTACAGAGGGATAACAACTTCCTGTTTTCTACTGGTGATGCCTCTCCCTATGTATCCCAGTATCTCCCCAGCCCTCCTTACTGCCCTCTCTCATTGCTTGCCCACCTTTAGGTCATCTGAAATGACTACCCCAGGTCCTGTTCCAGTTTTGTTTTTGTTAGTATCTCACCCCCCCATTGTGTACTCTTCCCCTGGGTTTTTGTTTCCCAGGTGCATTACTTTGCCTTCTTAACACTGAATCCAAGCTGCCACTGTGACTGTTCCTCCAATCTTGCCAAGTCCCTTCTCATCCTTTTCACCCCACCTTGTGTAATGACCCTGCTGCAGATCTTTGTGTCATCTGTAAACAGCCATACGTTTTCTTCCAGACCCTCTACAGTGTCACTTATCAAGACGCTGAAGAGGACCGATCCTAGTACTGAACACTGTGGTACCCCACTAGTAACCCCCCTTTCTTCAGAGTGGACTCAGTTTACTATTACCCTCTGTGGCCTGTTCTCCAGCTGATTTTTTACCCAGGCTACCATCCTGGGACCCACTCCAAGACTGGCCAACTTGTATATTAATCTTTTGTGTGACACTGTGTCAAGTGCCCTGCTAAAGTCCAGGTACGCCATGTCCACAGCCCCTCCCTGATCCACTACCTTGGTCGCCTAGTCAAAGAAATCTATTAGATTCATCTGAAATTACCTTCCCGCTGTGAATCCATGCTGCCTTGGGTCCTATGCCCCTCTGACCTCTAGGTACTCAACAATTCTTTCCTTCAGAAGTGATTCCATCATTTTCCCTATCCCTGAGGTCAAACTAACAGGTCTGTAGTTTTCTGCCTCTGTCCTGCTCCCACTTTTGTGAAGAGAAATCACATCCTCCCTCCTCCAGTCCTCGGGTATCACCCCATCCTCACATGATTTACTAAAGAGGGTAGTCAGTGGTGTCACTATTCTACCCTTAGTTCTTTCAGAATTCTGTGATGAATCCCATCAGGCCCCATAGCTTTGTCCACCTTCAATTTTATTACTTCTTTCAGAACCCTTTCTTCTGTAAATGGACTCGTATCGACCCCCGTCTTCAGAGTGTTTCTCTTGTTTGGTTTCAGTACCTCCTCCTCCTCTCCCTTTGTGAATACTGAGCAGAAATATTCATTCAGTATACCTGATTTTTCACTGTCACCCTCTACCCACATTCCTTCCCCTTTATTAAGCTTCAGTATCCCTCCTTTGGTCTTTCTTCGGTCCCTAATGTACCTATAAAATGTCTTATCCCCCTTCTTAACAGAGTTGGCTATCCTTTCCTTGGTTTGGGCCTTTGCTATTTTCTGCCTTCCCAGCCTCTTTCTGCTTTAACTGATAAAGTTATCTGTCCTGCTCCTTCTGTGTTTCCTTATATTTCCAGAATGCTATCCTTTTCTCCTTAACCTTCCCTGCCACTTCTTTTGAGAACCATAGCACTTTTTTCCCTTCAATGCATTTTGTTGATTTGCTTTACACAAAGGCTTGTTGCCTCTGTGCTTGCTGTTCTGATTACTTCCCATTATTCCTCCACCCCTCCTTCTTGCCTGTTTGCTAGTGTTTTTCTGAGGCACTCTCTCATTTTCACAAAGCCAGCCCTCCTAAAGTCCAACACTCTTACTTTTGTATGGCTGTGTTTATCATGAACCACAATGTTTGGTGGTCGCTTGTTCCCAGATAGCTACCCACTTCTAAATTTAAGATTCTTTCTTGGTCCCCATTTTAGAGTACCAGACTTACGATTGCTCCCTCCTGAGTGGGTTCCAATACTAGCTGTCTGAGGCATGCCCCTTGTAGGGCATCAAGAATGACCCTGCTCTTGAATGTGCCTGCAGCAAAGGTGCTCCAGTTAACATCTGGCATACTCAGGTCCCCCATCAACAATATCTCCCCTTTTTTCTGCCATTCTAAGGATGCCTCCTATCATTTCCTAGTCCATTACCTCCTCCTGAGATGGGGCTCTGTATACAACCCCCATGCAGACTGTGGTGCCATTTCCTGTCTCCAGGGTACCCAGAGTGCCTCATCTGCTCCCTGTTTACTCTCTAGTTCTGTTGCTTTGATCCCTTTCTTTACACAGAGAGCTACTCCTCTTCCTCTTTTACCCTCTCTGTCCCTCCTGTAAATTGTGTATCTGGTATGTTGACATCCCAGTCATGGTTCTCTGTATACCATGTTTCTGTGATTGCCAAAATATCTAGGCAACCCTCTTCCATCAAGGCCACTAGCTTGTTACACAAGTGTTAAATTAGTAAGAAAATTGTAGCTTCTTTTAGTTAGCTGCTTTCTGCTCTACAAACAAAGCTAGCAACAGGAGAGGGGTCAGTGGGGAGTCATTGGGCAGAGCCAGGAGTGGGCAGAGAGGCTTGGGAGGTCTTTGGGCCTCGAAAAGGAGCACCTCCAGAGTGCTGGCATACAGTTTTCTTCAGGTGGAAACTACCTCTAACTGAAAGTTGGAAAGGTGAAATACTTAACTTAGAAAATCTGCAGGAAAGACAGTCTTGCTCACAGCAGAGGGAGGAGTACCTTATTTTATATTTTACAATTGTTATTGTTCTCTTCAGTGAAGGGGCTTGCAATACTGCTTTGGAGATTGGTAGTTTAAACACACAGGGATTAAAATACTGTTTACTGTTTCTTTCATTGTGCACAGCTAACTTGATTGGGATTCTTGTTTGGTGACTTTTGTATCACACTATTTGTGATACTATGAGTTATTCACTGGGCTAAGGATTTGACATAAATCCTGTAGTGAGTGCAGATTAGAGGGTTGTGTATTTGACCCAGACATTGTCTCGGGGGTAGAAACTGTTTTTTTTTCTCTGTGTGCCTTCAAAAGCCAGACCAGGCTGTGTCAGAGAGTGCTTACATCACAGCTCATCAGCCAATAATTTTTGGAAGAGTCTTACAGACCTGATCAGATTGCTATAAGCAAGTGGTTTGTAGCAGATTCATCAGAAAAGCTAATATTCTTCAGTTGGAAGCTACCTCTAACTGAAAGTTGGAAAGGTGAAATACTGAACCTAGAATCCGCAGGAATGACAGTCTTGCTCACAGCAGAGGGAGGTGCACCTTACTTTACATTTTACAATTGCTATTGTTCTTTTCAGTGAAGGAGCTTGCAATACTGCTTTGGAGAGTGGTAGCTTAAATACAGAGAGACTGAAATACTGTTTACTGTTTCTTTCATTGTGCACAGCTTTTTTTGGGGACCGATTGCTTTCAGAGCACAAATCAACAGGCTGTATTGGGGCTAGCAAGGTTTACCTGTGATGGACTCAGCTGCTTGATTTTTCTAGGTTTGTTTAGCAGGGTATTTTCTCTGTTAAATTGTTGTGCAGGTTATCTTGCTGACAGGAAGGTCAACACTCATCCTGGTGGTGGGTCAGAGCTTTTAGCAGATTGTTTCAAGAAGGGACAGTTTGGGCCCATATCCCTCTTCCCTCACCCCCACCCACCCAGATACCATATCCTTTATACTAGGGGTTCTGACAACATTTCCTCAGGAGGGCAAGGTGCATACTACTATTCTATATTTTCCAGCACACTGCATTGACAATATAAGTGTACACATTATCTATCTATATACTATATATACAGTTGTCCCTCGTTGTAGTGAATCTTGTCATAATGAATCCCGCTTAAAACGAATGTAATTTATGGCTCCCGCTATAATGCATTCACTTTGTCTGCTTGTTTTGAAATTGACAAAATGTCAGTTCATAAACGGTGTAATAGCTAATCTGAAAAAACTTTACTGGAAGCAGCTGTTAAGGGAGATTATTTCACAAGACAACAGGACAGAGCTGATGAAATTTCTAAAAGCATACAACATTAAGGATATGATGTATGTTGCCAGTACTGCATGGGACTCAATTACAGCAGAGAAAGTGACCAATTGCTTGCGCGATGGCCTTGGGCCAATATTCAAGGACAGTACCACTGTTACCCCTGCTGTGTTCACTCAACATGATTAAATTGACAGAGAGGATAACACCATTGCTGCACGAGTGAAGCTTATTGAAGGGACTGGTCCTGACGCCCACAATCAACTTCAGCAGTGGTTTGCTCAGGATGACACTGTGGCTGTGTCGGGTGTGCTAACAGATGAAGACATTGTGGCTGAAATGAAATCTGGGCACCACACTCTATCAGACAGTGAAGATTAACTTGAAGGGGTGACAGGCACTGAAGAAATCAAAGTAAGCTCAGCTAAGGGAATAGTAGGACTGGAGACAGGGTTGCGGTATTTGGAGCAGCCGTCCTTTGTGTCCTCCTTACAGCTGCTACAGTTCAGACAGTTCATATTGCTGTGTAACAAGGATGTGCTTAGCAACGGTCTAACCCAGAAAAAAATGGACTGCTATTTTAAATAAATTAAAAATGTATACTACAGTTCTTTATGTTGCTTGTAATAAATTTTCATACAGTATTTACCGAAAAAGCTTACTTAAAGTCATTGCAAATTTATTACTGTATGTTTTGTCTTATTTTTCATTTGTAATGAATACTCGCTATAGCGAACTATGGTAACGGCCCCCACTGCGTTCGTTATAATGAGAGACAACTGTACGTATATGTATATATATATATAGAGAGAGAGAGAACAATACAATAACAGAAAAATAAACAACAAAAAACAAACAAAACAAACTTACACAAGATATACAGGAAGGTAGACAGACATATAGAGAGTAGTGCAATCCACTGGCTGTGGGGCAGCAGTCTCCCGGGAGTCCTTCTGGAGGCTGAGATGCTGCCCTATTTGCAGGCAACTCTCTTCTCTGAGGGAGCAGATTGCTCATTTTCAGGCCACACTGGACAGTAGTAGGGGAACCTACCCACCCAGGGCGCACCAGGGCTACCACCACTGCCTCAGAGATTGTCAAGAAAGTGCAGCGGCTGGACCACAGTGGGCTCAGGGAGGGTGAGGGTGGTGGAACAGATGCACACCCACTCAGTTGTACCACTCCACAATCCATACACCATTCTGGTGGATTACAGTCCCCCTGTGGATGCACCTGCAGAGGAGACTAAGGAGGCTGCGGACAACTGTCGCAAGGGTGGCCCACAGGAAGGAGGCAGAGGACACCACAAGGAAAGGAAGCAGCTCCTGGTGGGGGACACAATTATTAGGGGGCTAGAACTAGGGGGAGCAGGGAAAACTGAAGTAAGGTGCCTGCCTGGCGTCATGGCTTGGAGGGACAGGAAGCGCATACTCAGGATCATGAGAACAGTTGCATGCATGGGAGATGGAGCTGGACATCATTGTCCACCTAGGGATGAATGACTTGGCTCAACATGAGATTAGAGCAGTGCAGGAGGAGTTTATGAAGTTGGGGAGATGCTTAAGGTAAGTAGCACACACTGTATCCTTCTCAGAGGTGCTGTCTGTCTATGGCATGGATGAGGTGGGGGTACTCTGCAGCATGTGAGTCAATGAATGGTTGAAAAAATGGTGCAGAGCACAGGGGTTTGGCTTCATTGGGGACTGGGGTTCCACTTGGAGGGATACCAGCCTATACTGGCAGGATGGACTGCATCTGTCCAGGAAGGGAACAAGTCTTCTGGGCAATTGGTTTAAATGCTTCATTGACAAGCTTTTAAACTAGCCAAGAGGAAAGGCACTGATACGCAGCAGGGAATTCCCAGCCTCCCCCTACACAACAGGGTACTAAATGAGGTAAAGACCAAGGTAGAAAGGTCAGTAGGGAGCAGGACTGGGGTAAATGGAGAAAGCAAAGTCCATGAGGACAGGAATCATGCTACAAGTGGTAAAGCCATCAAAAAATGAAGAGTAATGAGTATCAATGCCTGTAGTCTGGGTAACAAGCTTTCCGAACTAGTGACCTTGGTGGAAGAGGAACATCTGGATATTGTGGCAGTCACAGAAACATGGTACACATAAAACCATGACTGGGATGTAAACATACCAGGATACACTATCTACAGGAGAGACAGGGAGGGTAAAAGTAGAGGAGGAGTAGCTCTTTACATAAGAGATAGTATAAAAGCAACAGAACAAAAGGGTAAACGGGGAGGAGAGAAAGCACTGTGGGTCAATTCGGAGACAGGCAATGTCACGACAATCCACACAGGAGTTGTATACAGACCCCCATCTCAGGTCTCAGGGGGAGGACATGGGGCAGGAAATGATAGAAGGTATCCTTAGAATGGCAGAAAAAGGGGAGATATTGTTGATGGGGGGATCTGAATATGCCAGATGTGAACAGGAGCGCATTTGCAGCAGCCAGTTCCAAGAATGGGGTCATTCTAGATGCCCTACAGGGGCCATGCCTTAGACAACTAGTACTGGAACCCACTCAATAGGGAGCAATCTTAGAGCTGGTATTCTCAAATGAAGATGGAAAGAGGATCACAGATTTAGAGCCATCTGGGAACTAGCGACCATCGAACAGTATGGTTCACAATAAATACAGCAGTAGAGTCAAGTCATACAAAGGCAAAGGTACTGGACTTTAGGAGGGCTGACTTTTCCAAAATGGGTGAGTGCCTAAGGAATGCACTAGCAATTGGGCAGGAAGGAGGGGTGGAAGAACAATGGGGAATAATCAAAACTGCCATCACAGAGGCAACAAGCCTTTGTGTGAAGCAAATAAACAAAACAAAATGATGTAGGAAACCACTATGGTTCTCAAAGGAGGTGGCTTGGAAGATTAGGGAGAAAAAGAAAGCATTCAGGAAGTACAAGGAATCAAAGAAGGAGCAGGACAGAGAACTGCATTAGTTAAAGCAAAAGGAAGCAGGGAAGGCAGTCAGAACAGCAAAGGCCCAAACTGAGGAAAAGATAGCCAACTTAGTTAAGAAGGGGGATAAAACCTTTTACAGGTACATCAGAGAGAGAAGGAAGACCAATGGAGGGATAGTAAGGCTTAATAAAGGGGAGGGGGTGGTCAGAGGGTGACTGTGAAAAGGCAGAGATACAAAATAAATATGTTTGCTCAGTATTCACAAATGATGGGGGTTACCTAAACCAAAGAATAGAAACACTCTGGATAAGGGGTTTGATAACAACCTATTCACAGAAGAAAGAGTTCTAAAAGAACCCTTAAAACTGAAGGTGGACAACGCAATTGGGCCTGATGGGATTCATCCCAGAATTCTAAAAGAACTAAAGGTAGAACTAGTGACACCACTGACTACCATCTTTAACAAATCATGGGAGGATGGAGTGGTACCTGAAGACTGGAGGAGAGTAGATGTTATTCCACTTCACAAAAGTGGGAGCAGGGCAGAAACAGAAAACTACAGATCTGTTAGTTTAACCTCAGTGATAGGGAAAATGATGGAATCACTTCTGAAGAAAAGTACTGTTGAGTACCTAGAGGCCAGAGGGGCACAGGACCCAAGGCAGCGTGGATTCACAGCAGGAAGGTCATGCCAGATGAATCTAAAAGATTTCTTTGACTGGATGACCAAAGTAGTAGATCAGGGAGGGGCTGTGGACATGACCCACCTAGACTTTAGCAAGGTATTTGACACAGTCCCACACAAAAGATTAATATACAAGTTAGTCAGCCTTGGAGTGGGTCATGAGATGGTAGCCTGGCTAAAGAATTGGCTGGAGAAAAGGACACAGAGGGTAATAGTAAACAGAGCCCACTCTGAAGAAAGGGGGTTTCTAATGGGGTACTGCAGGGTTCAGTACTAGGACCAGTCCTCTTTATTGTCTTGATGTGACACTGCAGAGGGACTGGAAGGAAACTTATGTCTCTTTGCAGATGACACAAAGATCTGCAACAGAGTTGATGCACAAGGCGGGGTGGAAAGGATGAGAAGGGACTTGGCAAGGTTAGAGGAATGGTCAAATGTATGATAGCTTAGATTCAATGCTAAGAAGTGCAAAGTAATGCATCTGGGAAAGAAAAAAAACAGGTGAAGAGTACATAATGGGGGGTGAGATACTAACAACAACAAAAATGGAAAGGGACCTGGGGGTAGTCATATCAGATGACCTAAAGGTGGGCAAGCAATGTGAGAGGGCAGTGAGCAGGGTTGGGGGGATACTGGGATGTATAGGGAGAGACATCACCAGTAGAAAACAGGAAGTTGTTATCCCTCTGTACAGACAACTGGTGAGACCCCATCTGGAGTATTGTGTGCAGTTCTGGAGACCTAATCTCTGCAAAGACATTGACAGGATGGAGGCAGTCCAGAGGAGGGTAACTAAAATGGTGCAGGATCTGTGCCAGAAGACATACGAAGAGAGACTTAAGGAACTTAATATGTATACCCTAGAAGAAAGAAGGAAGAGGGGTGACATGATAGAAACTTTTAAGTACCTCAAGGGAATCAACAAAGTCCAAGAGGGTAGCATCTTTCAGAAAAAGAGGTGTGTAAGAACAAGGGGCACAATCTGAAGATAGAGGGGGGATGGCTCAGAGGTAATGTGAGGAAGTATTTTTTCATGGAGAGGGTTGTAGATACATGGAACAGCATTCCTGAGTAGGTTGTGGAGTCATAAACAGTGGTGGAATTCAAGAAGACATGAGACAGTCATAAGGCAATTCTAGGTGGTGGGAGTAGGATGAAGTAGGCTGTGGGTTAACTAGGAACTGGAGCTTATCCATTAGGTAGGGAAATGGGCAGACTGGGTGGGCCAAGTGGTCCTTATCTGCTGTCAAATTCTATGTTTCTTTCCTGTTGAAGCCACCTCTCTGACCCTGTTGACTGCCACAAGCTTGCTGGCCTGAGGGCTTATGAAACGGCCGGCATCTAGCGTGCTTCTGGTCCCCTCTGTACATTTGTCGGATGGACCAGATCGATTTGCCCAACTCCTGAAAACAGGAGATAAGAGCTTCCATCTCCTGCTCAAAAAGACCGGAACCCTGGAATAGGAGGTCCCAGATTCCAGACTGCAGATCTTGGTGAAAACCTGAGACTCTCAACCAGGCATGGCACTGGAGACAGAGACCTGAAGCTGTCATTCAGGCTGCCATATCTGCAGTATTGTACAAGGCACGAAGGACATGCCCGATTTCAATATATCCAGAAGCTCCGTTTTCGGTGTGGAGTCTGACAAGGAATTCGCTAGCTCCTGTTCCCTTTCCCATACTGCATTCTGGGACTGGACCATATGCATGAGGAAGTTCAGGGATCTGATGGAGCAGGTGGAGGCAGAAGAAAAAATTACTCACCATAGTAATGTTGTTTCTTCTAATGGAGTCTTGCTATATTATGACATATGCAGTGAGTCCCAACCTTCAAACTGCTCCAGAGGTGAAAGAGTTAACTTTCAATGCCAGGCATGGAACTTTGAGCACGAGCTCAGTTGAAAACTTTGTCTGTTGTTCTTCAAACTCAAACTGTCAGATCTTTATGAGCAAAACTCACTAAGGTTCTGTTTGGAAGCCGTAAACCTACACAAGCCAACTGGCTACTAAACATAAGAACACATTTTTTTGGTCCCAAAACAAAGACTCAAGTCAGGGGATCCAAAAATGAAAACATAACACCCAAACACCCCAAAAAGGAGGGGTGAAAAACAAGGTGGGAACTACTAAGTGCCAACACTGCACTGCTCACCCACATCCCAAAAAGCAGAGGTTCTGAGAGGGTATGGGAGGGTCATAATATAGCAAGACTCAATAGGAGAAACAACATTACTAAGGTGAGTAATTTTTCTTCAAACAAAATGAAGTCTTGCTATATTATGACATATGCAGACTACACAGCAGCACCTCCATGGAGAAGGGACAGGACCTACTTAGGAAATAGGCTCTGAAGCACAGCTGTGCCAAACTGAGCATCACTCCTAGCCTGGATGTCCAGGGAGTAATGCTTGCTAAAAGTGTGAACTGTTTTCCAGGTAGCTGCTTGACATATCTCTAGGATAGGGATGTCCCTGGAAGCAGCCAAAGACGCAGCTGTACCTCTGGTAGAGTGAGCCTTCAGGCCTAAGGGAGGAACCTTACCCAGTTTTTCATAGCAAAATTGGATACAAGAGACAATCCACCTGGCAATGGATATTTTAGTGGCAGGTTTCCCTTTACCATCCTCACCATAAGTGAGGAACAGTTGGAGGGAGTCAAACCTGTGACCCTTGGTACGTTCTATGTAATAACTAAGGGCTCTTTGACATCTAAACTGTGCAGTCTTCTCGCCAGAGGAGGAATGGTCAGTGAAGCACACAGGAGAGACATAGATTGATTAAGGTTGAAGTCTGAAACCACCTTAGGCAAGAACTTTCTGTTAGTCCTGAGGACCACCTTATCTCTATGAAAGGAGATAAAAATCAAGCTCCACTGACAATGCTAGTAATTCACTTATGCACCTGTCAGAAGTGATGGCTACCAAAAGCACAGTTTTCCAAGTCAAGCACTTAAGCTCTGCTGAAGACAAGGGCTCAAAAGGGGGTTGCATAAGCTGGGCAATGCAAATATTAAGATCCCAGGCAGGCAGGGTCCCTGAATAGAGGGTTGGTGGAAGCAACCCCTTGAAAAACTTGGAGAATACAGGATGAGCTGAAGAGAAGAGGGTTTACCTGCTGATAAGAAAGCAGACACGGCTGCCAGGTGCACTTTTAGGTAGCTGGTCTCAGCCCCAAAGTATTCAAATGCACCATATAATCCAGGACTGTGGGTAAGTCAGCAGATTCTGGGGAAATATGCTTGCCAGAGCACCACATGGAAAACCTCTTCCATTTGGAATTGTAAGTTGCCCTAGTAGAAGGCTTCCTAGAAGCCTTCAAGATATCCAATACACCTTAGGAGAGGTGTAGGTCAGCAAACTAACTCTTCAAGAGCCAGGCCTTGAGATTGAGAGATTTGAGATTCAGGTACCAAACTCTCCCCTGAGCCCAGGTTAACAGGTTGTGATTCCTGGGAAGACACAGGGGAAGGTGAAGGTGGACTGCTATGGACATGGAGTGGGTACCAGGGCTGTCTGGCCCAATCTGGAGCAATCAGGATCATCTTGCAGGGTTGAGATCTGATTTTGACTAGCACCTTGAACAGAAGAGGGAAGGGGAGAAAAGCATAGGGAAACTTCCCTTCGCAAATGAGAAGGAAGGAAGGCATGCAGAGGGACTGAGCCCAACACTGGGGGCCTGCAGCAAAAAAGAGGAAGTTGGTGATTGTCTGGGGCTGCAAAAAGATCTATCTGCGGGGTGCCCAACTGGCAAATACTACCTCCAGTACTAGGGGATCCAGTGACCATTTGTGATGGCCCTGGGAAATCCTGCTGAGAGCATCTGCCAGGACATTGTCCTTGCCTGGGAGGTGAACTGCCATAAGGGAGGTGTTGAGGGAATGAGCCAGAGACCACAACTTCATTGCTTCGGTGCACAAGGCCGTAGACAGAGTGCCTCCTTGCTTGCTGATGTACCACATTGTAGTGGTGTTGTCTGTTCTGACCTGTACCACATTTTTCTGAACAGATGTGGAAAAAATTTGAAGTGCTAGAAATACTGCTCTGAGTTCCAACAGATTGATGTGGAGCAGAGATTCCTGAGGGGACCACAACCCCTGGGTAGTGAGGTCGCCCATGTGAGCTCCCCACCCCAAGAGGGATGCATCTGTAGTAAGGATTAAGGAGTGAGACTGAGGGGTGAAGGGAACCCCCGTCTCAGATTGCTCTGGTCCTGCCACCAGTGAAGGGCTTGGATCAGGGTTCGAGTCACTGGGATCAATTTGGTTAGAGGGTCTCTCCTTTGAGACCAAAAGGCTCTCAAATGGAACTGGATGTCCTTCATCTGAAATCTTGCTCCCTGCACTACTGCTGTAACTGCAGCCATGTGCCCCAGGAGCTGAAGAAAATGTCTTGCTGGTCAAGAGACCTGCAGGGTGAAAGAGGAGGCCAGAGAGACCAGGGTCCTTGCTCTTTCCAGAGAAAGGAAGGCTCTGGCCTCTTTTGTGTTCAGTTCTGCACCTATGAAGGCGAGAAGCTGGACAGGCTCTAGAACTGACTTTGGAAGATTGAGAAGGAAATCTAGAGATGTGAGCAGTTGCTGAGTTACCTGAAGGTGTAGTTTGACTTGGTCTGAGATTGCTCTATGAGCCAGTCATCCAGGTAAGGAAAGATGGCAATCTTTTGCCTTCTTAAGTGGGCAACTGCTACTGCCAGGCATTTTGTGAATACCCTTGGGGCAGAGGTGAGGCCGAAGGGCATTGCTCTGAACTGGTAATGGCCTGAGGGCAGCTCGAACCTGAGGTACTTTTGATGGGAGCTTCTGATGAGAATATGGAACTAGGCATCCTTGAGGTCCAGGGATGCTAGCCAGTCCCCTGGCCTTAGAGAGGGTAAAATAATTCCCAGAGTCACCATTTTGAATTTTGGTTTTAAAGGTGCTTGTTTAGGTATCTGAGATCCAGGATGGGCCACCATTCTCCTGTCTTTTTGAGGTAAGGAAGTACCTGGAGTACAACCTTTGCCCTGGTGTGGGTGGAACTCTTTCCACAGCTCTGAGAGCCAGGAGGGTAGAAACTTCTGTTTCTAGGGCAAGTGCCTCTGATGGATTTGCAGGTGGAAAGGACCTGGTTCTCATCTTTGGAAATTTTTTAGTTGAAACCAGTCCCTGGCTTACTACTTCCAGGACCCACTTGTCTGATGTTAAAGACTTCAGTTCTGGACAAAGTAAGCCAACCTGCCCCCTACAGGAAGTGGGGAATCGGCCCCGGCCACCCCATCAGGGTGCCTGCTTGGCAGGGGCTTTAGGCTGAGGGGTGGAAGCAGGTCTGCCTCTCCCTCTCCCTCTAAAGAACCCCCTCTGGGCATAAGCTGAAAAGGAGGCCTGGGCTTGGTAAAAAGGCCTATGAAAAGGTCTGCCCCTGCCCCTGGAAAGCTGCCATTGGGGAGTGGCCTGCCTTTCCTTGGCCTGTGCACTCCGATAGGTGGTCCTATACTCATCCATTTTCTTCATGTAATTCTCTGTCTGCTCCCCAAACAGAGAATTACCCACAACAGGAAAATCCATGGCCTTAGTCTGGGTATCCTGTGACAGGCTAGTACATCTGAGCCAAGCCATTCTGTGAAGTGCCACAGATGTAGCCATGACTCTCAATGACATATCATTAGAGTCCACTGCAGCATGGAATTGCACCTTGGATGCCTCAGTACCATCAGCAGCCACCTGCTTCAGCTCCTTGGCAAGCTGGCCAGGGACCTGTTTTGCTAGAGCCATAACAGTATCCCATCTGGATTTGTGATATCTAGCAACACAGGCCATATAATTTGCCTGTCTGAGTCCCAAGGATGCTGCCAGGTACTGTTTCTTTGCCATGGCATCAATCATTCTGGAGTCCTTGTCAGGGGGTGTGAAGCTAAGGGAATATTTGTCTTGTCACAGGCTGCAGCCTGCACAACCCCAACATGGCTGCATTGTTATGTAAGGAACTCTGTATCAGAGCCTGACAATGTGTACCTCTTGTCCATTCTTTTTATCCACAGGAGGTATAGTGTGAGGAGTTTTAGAATTTTTACTGTCTGTTTCCCAAAAGATTTATGCAAAGGAATAGACAGTCTCCTAGACTCTGGGATAGCCATCATTTCTACATAGTCAGGCTCCTCTTGATCATCCACAGCTTCCTCCACTGGGAGCTGGAGGGTTTCAGCCAATTTTTATAAAACATAAAATGAGAGGGGGACTCAGAAAGCCTAGGGGGAGACACTCCTGAAGGTCTGTCTGGGGAGATGTCCAGTTCAATGGGCACATCCAGACTTTCAAATCCACATTCACTCTCCTCATACTCCTCTTCCCTCCCCTCCGGTTCATAAAATTCCTCTAAATCATATTCTTGAACCAGTGGAACCGACCGAACTGTACGCTTACCTGATGGTGACGGTTCGGTCGGAACCGGGGAAAGCGACTGGACAATTTTAATCGCTTTGGCTATTTCTTCAGTGGTTGGAGATGGAAATTTTGGCTCCATACCTGCTGATTTTCTAGTCCTTTTTACTGGAACTGACTCCTCCAAGTCAGCTCTCCTTTTGCCCGAGGAAGTATCGCCCTGGTCAGAGGACACTCCCTCCGGTTCGACTACAACTGAACTGGGATGGCCATCCGTGTCAGCGGACTTCTTGGCCTCTCTTTCCCTGAGCCTACCAACTCTCTTATCCAGGATAGCTGCAGGAAAATTTTTGCAAATCTGACAGTCTGCATTGAGGCGGTCAAACCCCAGACAATAAACACAGGTGGTGTGGGGGTCAGCCTTGGCAAAGGCTTCCCCACAAACACTGCAGTGTTGAAACCCAGTGGGCCCAGTTTTTCTTTTGGGTTTCTCAGACATAGTGCTAGCCTAACCAAAACTTGCCCATTCAAAGCAATCCGCCAAGTAAGACTCTCTTATCGGTTCCCAACCGTGTCACGGGTCATGGAAAAAAACGTAATAAAATCCGTCTTTTTTAGAACCGATAAGAACCGGGAACCGCACTCTAAAAGCACAGATTTAATGTATTTAGAACAACCTGATTGGTTCAAACCGAACCGATAATACTGTTTACAAGTTCCACACAGAAAATAAATGTAAAACCTATCTAGTACTTACGATACCCCAGACAGAGCTTGAACCGACCGGTTGTGGTTTAAATTCATTTAAAAAAAATGAAAAATGAATACTTTAACCAACAAAATGAACCGAGCAGAAGGAGAAATCTCCGGAGCGACTGTTCAGTGAGGCGGAGTAAAGAATCTAACAGTTTGAGTTTGAACAACAACAGACAGAGTTTTCAACCGAGCTCGTGCTCAAAGTTCCATGCCTGGCATGGAAAGTTAACTCTTTCACCTCCGGAGCAGTTCGAAGGTTGGGACTCACTGCATATGTCCTAATATAGCAAGACTTCATGTTGTTTGAATATACTTTCTTGCACACCTGGTCCAAATAACGGGATTCCGAGTTGGGAGGCTGGGAGCTGAGGTATTTGGGCTGCTTGGACTCGTCATGGGCAGCCGTGATGACCCTGGAGTCCACCTGAGGATGTTCTGCCAGGAAAGACTCATCCCTCAGGGCCCTATATAGCCTGTCTGACATTTTGGGAATGGCCTAGACTGATGCTGGATGCTTCCAAGTTATCCTGGTTAGGTCTTGGAAGGTGTCCACCAAAGGAGACACCACCAGAGGCTTGGGCTCCTTTTGCCTCAGGTAACAGGGCAGTCATCGGTGTTCCAGAGCCAGGTCCTCTGTCTTCCATTCATTAGAGGACTGGATATGCCTCATGACATCCATAAAAGTTGGATCATCAGCAGTTGAGCGGGATTGGTCCTTCTCCCAAGGGGATCCCCCAGCTCTGAAAGGAATGAGGATCAAGAGGACAACATGCTACTAGACCACACCATAAAAGTTGGATCATCAGCAGTTGAGCGGGATTGGTCCTTCTCCCAAGGGGATCCCCCAGCTCTGAAAGGAATGAGGATCAAGAGGACAACATGCTACTAGACCACAAAGAATCTCAACTGCATCTAGGGCTCCCCCTGCTCGACCGTCGGTGGCTATCCAACTGACATCGGCTACGGGACCAATGATGGGGCGAAGACCAATGTCTGTCTGGGAACTGGCATCGGGAACAGCAGCGAGCCCACCTGGTGGGAAGATCTGTGGCAGCAGTGGGATCTACTCCTGGGCAGAGACTGGGACAGTCGTCGGCTGTCCGCTTCAAAAGGGTGCTGACGGCAGTCCTCAGACTGGGTCCGGGAACAAGCCTTTGAAGGAGGGTGAAGAAGTGGTCACTCGGGGGGGTTTTCTTCGGCAAAGAAGTGGGGAGGCCCTCGGGCTCACGGTTGCCTGGCTGATTGGGAACCAGTGTTGGGTCCGACTTTGGTGGAGTGTCATTTTTTTTTTCACCTGGCTCCACCAGAAGAAGAACAGCTCCTGCAGCTCCTCTTTTTGAATGTAGCCAATGCCATCCCTAACAGGGGAAGCAGTTAAGCCAGAGGCTCTAGCAAGGCATGGATGTGGGAGTCCTCAGAGGAGCCCTGCAGGTCAGAAGACCTGGGGGTCAGCAGTGGAACTTTCACCGGTGCCCCTCCGCAGGAGTGTCATCTGACGTAAGAACCTCTACCGGTGTCAGTACCTTGGCCAGCATTAGTATAAGAGGAGGTGGCGCTGAGGTATCTTTGATAGCCGGTGGCTTGCCCAAAGCTGGGGCCTTCTTCAGCAAGGCTGAGGCTTGTGCTGAACAGGCCTTTGTGGTCACCTGCAGCAGTGCCACCTTGAGTTTGGGTTTCTCACCTGAAGATCCTGCCTTGAACAGTGCCAGGTTTTTGGGGGGAGGGCTTGGCTTCTTAGGGTCCTCCTTGCAAGGACACTTCTGGTGATCCCCCAAACCAGAGGAAGAAGAGGCTTTCTTGGGGGGGAGAGCGGGAGGGGGACCGATGATGGGACCGGCTACGGTCCTTGTCCCGATAACTCTTACGGGCCTTGTCCTGGTGGTTTTCCTTATCCCTCGAGGTGTGCAGGACAGCTATCTGCTGATCTAAGAGGTGGGCTTTAAGGACCTTTAGGCATCTAATGTGCATCCTGTTGGTGAAGCCTCTACAAATCTTGTATGCAGCATTGTCGTGGACTGGGCCCAGGCAGAAGACGCACTTTACATGGCCATCCTTCGAGGGGATCTGACAGCCACAATCACACTTGTTGCTCTTTGGCCCAGAGGAGGAGACCGATGATGGAGAAGACATACGTTGGGTGTGAACTTAAAATGAGAAAAGGGTGAAAAAAAGGTAGAATCCAAAGAAAAACTTCTATTTTCACTGGAACTGCTAGAAGCAAGCGCCAAAACTTTCCCAACGTGAGTAGGTTGTGGCGGGAAAAGAACTGGGGTGGAACCAGGGTCTGCCCCCTTGTACCGTGACTAACATTTGGGTGGAGCAGACATCTGGGGGCAGTCCCTGCTGTGTACTGCTAGCTAAGATTTTTCCGTTGGATCCTAAGGCCTGCAGCATTGGTCCTAATGGTTATAGCTTGCTGCAAGAGCTCCCACTCAAAGTCAGATTGTTGCTTATCAACAGGTTCCTCATGGAGGGGGTTGTCCCTCACAAATGGAAGGTGGCTGTGGTGGTCCCCATACACAAAAGTGGAGCAAAGGCCAACATCAAGAACTAAAGGACCATATCAATTCTCTATCCCTTAGCTAAGATTGAGGAGAGACTGATCTTCAACCAGCTGCAGGGCTACCTCGAACTACATCATCTTATTTCTGACCAACAACATGGTTTCAGAAAGTGTTATGGGAAAGACACTGCACTTATCAGTCTCACGAGTGATACAGTGGGTGCAATGGACAAAGGGATATTGACAGGTGCCATTTTCATAGCTCTAACCAAGGCCTTTGACTTGGTCAACCATGGATTACTCCTTGGCAAGCTGGAGCTGTCAGGTCTGGATAAACACTCTGTGTCCTGGTTTTTCAGCAACCTAGTTGGTAGATCACAAAAAGTTAAATGGAAAGAGGCACTCTCCAGCTGCCTTGGGGTTATGGATGGAGTCCCCCAGGGCTCCATCCTTCTTCCCCTATTTTACTCACCATTTGTCAATGACATCAGTGACTACTGTGGTGATCTGAAAGTGCTCTCCTATGCAGATGACGCTGTAATTTACTGCAGTGATGCGGATTCCTGGTCAATTAAGATAAAACTTGCTCCTAGCCCGAATGCACTTGAAACCTGGTTTGCTAACAACATGCTGGTCCTAAACAGCAAAAAAAAACAAAAAACGAAGTGGTCTTATTTGGTCCAAGGCGGTTGGGAGTAGACAGAAAAAAATCTACTGCTGCTTTTTACGACAACAGGTACTCAGATCGATGTAGTGGACAAGGTACAGTACCTCTGTATATAACTGGACCAAGACCTGACTTTTAAGCCGCACCTCGATCACATCACCAAGGCTGTACATCAGAAATTGGACCTACTTTATAGACTAGGAAACTCACTGACTGCTGACTTGAAGAGAAACACTGTCAACAGTACCCTCCTCCCTTCCCTGGTTTATGGAGCCCCCGTACTACAATTCCTAAGTGAGGCAGAAGCACTCAAACTGAATGTCCTATACAACATAATCAGTTGATTTGCATCAAGCTCACCTCCCAGGAGGCATCACTGCGAGGTACTTTCTGATCTGAACTGGCCTAAGCGGGAATACAGGCTCACTCAACCTCTCCTATGCCTCACTTCCAAACTCACTAAAATCTATTTCCTTCCCCATCTACATGGTCTACTGGCCCCAAAACCCAGGAGGCGTGCCCTCCACTCATCAGACACCAGCCTGCTGGAGATCCCTAGGGTAAGGACTAACCTAGGAAAAATGTCTTTTGCTTACTCTGCCCCCACCACTGGAACTCCCTTCCAGAAAATGTAACCAAAATCACTTCCCTAGAAGAGTTTAAAGCTAGTCTAAAGGTCTATTCCACGAAACACTGTCTTTACAGCTACTACCGTTAAACACTTAGCCCTGATGGAGATTGGTATGATATATTATAGACTTAACTAAGACTGGTCTGTTAGCAAATGAATCTCACATATCCTGCTGCTGCTTGTGTGTATCTGCCGAATGAAACTAATTTTCCTGTGCTTTGAGCGTGTTTCTCTGTATGATGTCCTTGATATATTCTTTCTGTATTATGTAGTTCTGTAATGTTATGAACTTGCTGTTGGAACTGCATGTTATTCAGGGTTTTAAATAATTGATTAGCAGTTTTTTTTTCTTGGGACAATACTAACTGTACAGAAAGTATTTGTATAGGTTTTCTAGAAGTGTTATGTTTGTTAAATACAGTGAGGCAAGTACTATGCATTTTCACAATGTTTTAGAACTTTTATGAGCAAAACGCTAATCAATTTTTAGAGTTAAATAAAACCCTGTTATTAATTCTGGATCGCCCCTGAACAAGGGATCGCTGGTCTCAGTGGGCTCATCCGAGTATCAAAATGTCATAGATAAATAAATACATATAGTACAAAACAAAATACAACACAACAGTAACCCTGCTTAGCCAAAAGAAGCCTTAATGTTGCTCCTTGCTCTGTCTTTTCACGCAAACCCTAGAAGAAGAAAAAAGCTCAGGTGAAGCTAGGTGTTTTATGAATGCAAACCAAGGCATTTTCCCATCTTTGTAAAATTCACCCTCCAGAAATCTAGGAATTTTGTCCCTATGTGGCTGAATTCTACCCCCCTCAGCTATTTTAAATCATAGCTTGATAGTCACTGCTTCCAAGGTGTTCCCCCACTTTGACCTCTGTCACACTATCCCCATCTGTGAACACCAAGTCCAATAGTGCCCTCTCCTGTGCGGGTTCTATGATCAGCATAAGGAGTGCCCGCTGTATTGAGACTAAGATGTTTTTGCTCCTAGCAGTTGCCACCACAAGAAGATTCCAGTATATATCTGGAAGATTCAAATCACGGACCAGCAACACCTCTCCCTTCTTTACTATCATTTCAATTACTAGCATCATCTCATTGTTTACCTCCTCCTCCTGAGCTAGTAGTCTGTGTATTCCTCATGTCCAGATGAATGTCTCTTTGCTCCTTTCAAGAGTAACTCACAGAATCCTCCCACTGCCCTGTTTCCCTTGAATTTCAGTGGCCTATATGCTTCCCTTCCCATAAAGAGCCACTACTATCCCCTTCCTGCCTACCCTGTTCCTCCTGAATAGATTGTTTTATTTATCGAAATGTTTCACCAGGAAGGCACACTGTGCAACAAGTTGCTTGTCTCTTGGTGCAACCTGGGATTGTACCCCGGTATAGTCACCTATCAGTTCTGGTTTTCATTACACCAGGTCTGTGTTCAGATAATGCCACCTCTGGCAGACCCACCAACCCCCTCTTATCTAATCAGTCTATCTGTTGATATTTTACCCATTTGATGAGTATAAGTTCAGATTTTACTGTAATTGCCTTTGTATATGCTTCAATGTTTTTCTCTTTATTTTTTCCCTCTGTAAACCTTGTATTTTTGTAATGTTTGTTCAACACTGATGTGGAACCTTAGAAAATTAGTCACCGAGTCAAAGGTATTAATCTCAAACTGAAATATATAAATACAATGGCCATTGCGTCCAAGCCAGATTCTGCCATGGTAGCCTTGAGTTCACCTGACTTGTTACTCAGACTATAGGCATTTGTACACATGGCTTTCCAGGATATGTTGCAGATCCCTTGCTCTGTTCCCATATGCTCCTCTCTTTTCTGATCAGACCTACTTTGTCCTTATGATGACTTGACCCCTCTGAATGTCTTCCATCTTCTCATGTTCCTCTGTAGTTCTTGTGTTTTTGAGGGGTGGAAACTTCTTATCTGTCTTCAACCCCCCCCCTTTAAATGCTTGCTGATGAAGCTTTAAACTTTTCACCGAAAACTATGGTCCACTCCTCGGATGGATGTAGGCCATCACCATTATACAGGTCCACATCCCCCTAAGTGGAGCCCCACTCCCCAGTGAAGCCAACTCCCTCCTCTCCACACCATTCCTTCAATTACAAGGTGAACTTCTGGATGCAGAGTGACCTAATCTTCCCCATGCCATGGACTGGCAGAACTGTCAGACAAAGTTTGCTACCCACTTAAGGACCCTACCCAGAACCTTAAACTCCTCCTGTATTCTGTCTACCTCTACCGTCTCCCCAGCCAGGTCATTTGTCCCCCTTCCCTTACTGCCACCCTTGTAATCCTCTGGATTGACTTTCCATTCCTTCGTACTGTGCCTCCAGGAAGGTACTTGACCTATCTCTCCCCCGTTACTTGTCCCCAATTCCACTCCCTGGACAACTGAGTCCTCCACCAGGAGTAGTTCCTTCTTCTATTGGGGTCTTCTACACCATTCTCCTTGGGCTCCATTATGGAGGACCCACTCATCCTCCTTGGTCTCAACCTTGAGTACCCATGTGGGGCTTTCCCACTCCTGCACAACATAGTAGGAGTTCTTAAGTTGGACTGCTTGGGGGATGTGCTTCAGATCCATGTCCTACACTCTCCATGAGCGCATCGTGGTACATAAGCCAACTCAGCGATGAGCTACAGGAAACAATCAGCTACTTCTGTTGTGGAAAAAGGCACAGTGTATCTAGTAGCTGCTGTCCGTGGCTCTCTTCTACAACCTCCGTGGAAACTGCAGCAGCTGGTTAGCACCAGCCACTTAAACACCAAACAAAAATATATACAGCAGAGAATAGTTAGCCCCGTAACCTCCATGGATCATTGCAAACTGAGACTACTTGTCTCTGACATGAGGAAAAGAACAATAGGATATAGGTACACTGTGCTGACCACGTTCCCAGTTCTGTGCAGCGGAAAGATTCTAGCTTTAAAAAAAAGAAAACCCTGTGTCAGCTTCCTGGCACAGCTATCCCCGGTAAGGAAAATTCATAACAGTGGCTTGTCCTCAGACTCACTTCCGCTCCTGTGTTGGTGATGGACTGTGAGCAGAAGTGCAAGAAAAAATATAAAGCCAACAGAGTAAAATGGTGCCACATGACAAGAGCTAAGATTTAATCTCGATTTGCCAAAGAGTAAGCATAAATCGATGAATACAAAATCAGAGATCAGCACTACAGCCACTGGTCCAAAAAGCAATGCCACAAAAGAAAACTTACAGGGAGATACCAAAATGTACTATTTATGCAGTGGGAGGCAAAGCCCCCCCACCCCCATTTTTTTTTGTAATGTCTGTGCATCTTGCCCCTCATCCCTACCAGTTCCAATTTCCTCAGGAGCGCCAAAGGAGTCCACTCTGCCTCTGCTACCCGCCTTACCTGCACCAACCTATTCCCCCATTCTGTGATGGTTTCCCCCAGGGCAGGGATGAGGTGGGGCCCCTACACCCCGAACAATTCAACATCTTGTCAGGCTCAGGGCAGTCAGGAAGGCAGGTGGGAGCACATCGGGGCCATACACGGCATTGTGACACCTCAAAGCTGGAAGGTGTTTTTCTTCCTTTCTTACAGACGTCACGCGTGTTCTAACATCAAGGCATATAGCGGAAAAGTCCGTGACGTCCTCCTCCTATGTCTACCAAGGTGCTTGCTATGCCCCAGACTTCCACCTGGGGTCAGTCAAGCACAGAGTCTCTACCCCCTCCCTTCCTGAAGAAGATGAGCTGTCCCTGGGATGCTCAAGCCTCCTCTGCCTGGTCAGCCCTCAAGCTCTCGGGCAAGTTCCCGAACCCAGGTCACTGGTGCTGCAAATGGAAATCCAATGCTGTCTTGATGGCCTGGCCTTGAACCCCCATTTCTAAATAACCAACTTCAGAGGGGATGAACACTGGGGAAAGAAGCAAACATGGGAGGAGGCTAATTGATGGAGTAGCCTCTTGCCATGTTTGTCTCTTTCCCCCAGAGTAGCAGAGTGCAGAGGGAGAATGTTGGGGGAAGCAACCTGTGGGGGTAAACAAAGTCAGGGATAAATAACCCACCCCCAAAAAATTCCAACAACCAACATAAAAATAAACCCCACACCAGTTCAGAACCTCGGACCACCACTGTCTCAGACCATAGTCTTAACTTCCACACCAGATAGCCAGCTTGGATCTGCAATCCCAAACAAACCCCTGTATCCTTTTCTCACTAGTTCTCAATTGCTATACAGTACTGAGCCACGTTTGCCAGTCACTCTCATTCCTCCTCGCTGTACTCCCAGTCGCTCTTAACACAGGTGTTCAATTTGAGTCAGCCATATCAAGGATTACTGAGTAAAATAGCTTCTCCTCTTCCCAGTATGGACATCCCTGCAGTTAAAGATCTAAAATGCGACCTCTCCTCCAACCCACTTCCCTTCTCCTGCAGTCAGTGTAGGGTACAACCTGTGCTCCAACCCACTTCCCCTCTCTTGCAGTCAGTAAAGGGATCAAGAATAATTGGGATCGACACTTGGGTATAGTAAGGGGGGCAACAGGGATAAAAAGAGGATAGAGAAGACAAGTGATTACTAGGGGACTCTTTCTCTTCAGTTAGGTAATGATAAGGGCAGAACAGAAACAAAAAATGGCCTGCTTCTGCTTTCAAGTTCAATATTTTCATCTCCTGCAATGTTCTTCACTCTGATAAGTGTCCCAAAATGAAGGCTGGTGGCTAAGCACACAGTGGTGGGGTTGGAGAATGCATGAGATAGGCATAAGAGAATCATATGGGAAGGGAAGGTTGGGTGAATGGACTGGCGATCAAGGAGTATGAACAGTGATATTATAGGCAGGGAAAATTGGGCAGACTGCGTTGGTCAACTGATCCTGTCAGCATAGTCTATGTTTCTATCTGTTAACGTACTTTTCATACAGCATTTGTCAAAAAGGTATAGGAATGTTATAATGGAGCCCCTAAGCCACTGTTTTCATCATTTTACCCAATATGCTTTCAGACTTGAAGTTGTCAAAAAAAAGCTGATCTTCCTCAGAATAAAGATCCCTCCTCTGAGACTAGGTTGATCCTTACCTACTGAAACCATGGTTTCATAGTTCTGTACCATCACTTCCTTGTGAAGGTCCTTTTCCTGTTTGCTTAACATCTCCCATTCCTCTTCAGAAAAATCAACAGTAACATCTTCAAAGGTTTCTGGTACCTGAAAGGACAGGAGACATGATTAATTGCTCTTGGTTTCACAACACACATTGAGAAATTTGCAACTTGTAAACAGGATGGGGATCAGCAAGGTTAAGACCCACAGTCTAAAAGACTAAGGGACTTTGCTGGCACTTCAACAAGTGAAGATAGCAACTGTAATGTAGGGCAGACATGGGGGAAGCATGGCATTTAAGAAGGGGAGACTAAGACAGCCAAGTGAGGGGGGAGAGAGAGACCTAGCTAGTAGAAAGCAGTCTGCCTGAACATCAGGCATCTTGGAAATAAAATGGGGCACCTACAGACAGTAGTGATGCAAGCCCGGCCAGACACAGTTGTCATCATGGAAATCTGTAGGACCTTTGCCTACATTATCCAACTCTGGTCAGTTTGACACTTCCTGTAAGCTCAACATACTTTCACTACTGACAATGCTTACTGAATCTACCATTTCCAACATATCACTTCCATCTGATTGTTCATCTATCTCTAGAAAATCTGAATTATTAATCCTACTCCCCAATTGTCTTCTACCTCTGTTATTAAACACTTCTTCTTTCTCTTTTGCTATATTATGCACTCAGTTGGTGTCATATTTGCTGTTATCCTTAGTTGTCTATAACTGTTTGCCTCCTTACTTTTCCTTTCATTCTCACACCTTATCCCTTTGTCACTCTTTCCATCCTGTCTTATCTGTAGTTCCTGCCTTTCACTTATGGCAACATCAAGTAAAATCCCCATTTCAGAAAATGTCTCTTTATTTGTCGAAATATTCCTCCTTTTATCCCCATCTTTAAGAACTACACACATCCCGCCTTTAGCTGAACTGGCTTCATAGTTGCGTACAAGCACGGGAGGTATAGCCTATATATGAACTTGCCACTCGAGGGTGGATTAGATTTATATGTACTCAAATTTAGAGTTACCCATGAATGAATCTAATTGTTGTTTAAATGTTCTCATAGACTTACTTTCTACAGCTGTGACTGGTAGTTAGTGTATTCCATACATTTACCACTCTTTGGGAAAACCACTGACATCTTTTTCTGGTTCTACAGTTTGCCCCTCTTAATCTTAGGTTATGGGATCTTGTTTGTGTCATGCTGACGTTTTTCTACGCCAATTGTTTCAGTAAATCCAGGTTATTTTATGGCTTTATAAGTCTAACAGAGGTCTCCACGTAGTTGCCTGTACTTAATAGAATAAAGGCCCAAACGCGCAGTGGGTTAAGGCTCTGAGCTGCAAATCTGGAGACCTGGGTTTGAATCCCACAGCCCCCTAGATGCATACTGTGTGACCCTGAGCAAGTCACTTAACTTCCTCATGCTCCCAGGTTGCACCTGCAAACAAGCTTTCAACTTAGTGTGTCTCACCTGGTAAAAACAAAACAAAACAAAATTTTAATCTATCTCCATATGATTTGTCTGCCATACCCTGGATTTTTTTTTGTCACTTTTCTTTGAACCCCTTTTAAAATTATTCAAATTTATATCGATAAGTTGATTTCAAATCTTGCCAATTCACTTTATGCCCCAAAGTACCTTTAAGCAAATTATAGACTGCTAATTTCAAAGTATAATTGTTCTCATTTTTTGATTTGGCAGCCCATGCCCAAATATTGTGGGCAGTAAAGTCACATTTAGCTATTCTCTCATTTTTCAGTTCTTCTAATGATTCATCACTTTTAACCTGTTTTCTCTTTTCAAACCTAACTCTTTTCTCTGATGTTAATTCCACCTTACTTACCTTAACCAGATTGTCCTCGTCTTCCTTTTTTTCTTTCTCATGTCATCCTGTCTTACTACTTTCCCCTTTATTTGCACATTCTTATCAGATGTAGATCTTACCCTTTCTTCTTCAATCTGTCTTGTCCTTCCATTCAAATCTTGCACTAAAAGATCAATTTCTTTTATTTCCTTTTCTGCAATTTCCTTCGTTATAGTTTTTATTGACTTGAATAACTCTTTCTCTTTTACACTATCTAGAATTTCTACATTATTTAGTATACTAGATACATTATTTTTATTTTCAGCCAGCTCGTCTCTATCTAAACCCTTTTTCTCAGTTTCTTGCTTTTTACCCTTTCCCCCAGATTCACATTTATTATTATTGTTGTTATTAACATATAAATCCATAAATACATGAAAAATGGTAACCAGTTCCAGGAAGAAGAAGAAGAAGAAGAAGAATCTGCATTTATATAGCGCTTTTCTTACAACCAAAGTGCTTTACAAGCAATGCTAGACTGGTAGTGAAGTGACTGAATGTGTGGTGGCGGCCATATCGCACATCATCACCCACACACAGCCTGGATAATTGCATGAACCGGCTTATGGGAAGGGGAATGCTGGCCAGGACACGGGAATGTTCCCTATTCTTTGCAAAAGTGCCCTGGGTTCTTTTACTTCCACCTGGACACCCACCAGGACACCAGGATGGGTAAGGACCTCGGTTTTAACATCTCATCCGAAGGACGGCACACCACAACGATACAGCACCCCCAATACTGCACTCGGATGCCAGAATTTTTAGGTGCAAGTCTAATCCCCAGTGTAGGTAGAGAGCGCCTGACCAACTTCTGGTCCAGAGGCGGATGTGCTACCAACTGAGCCACGCTGACACGCTGAATGTTACTAAAATGTTGTTCTTTCTTTACGTCCAATAAAGTTTTAAGCACTAAATCATTCCCTTCTCCACCTTCCACCTTAGTTTTAGCAAAATGACATGTGCTCCCCCCATTTCTTCATCAAAAATGATTTTCTCAGCTACCAAACTATCTCTATCGTATGTCTCTTTCTGCAATACTTGCTTTCCTACTTCATGATTTATTGACACACTGATATTATAATCTTTAATATATGGAGCCAGAAAAGATCCATACTTTTCCAAATAGGTTCCTCTTTTACCATCCTGTTTTTCCAATCTATTAATTGGACTTAACAAGCAAATTGGCTTATTAACTATATATTCATCCACTGGGCTTAGTTTCCCCTTATCATTTAACAAATCATCACTAGGCATCAAGTCGCTAATCACCTCAGCATCTCTTTCATTATCATTATGTCCAACATCTTTCCTCACACTCCCTTCCATGTTAATCAAATCAGAGACATGTAATTCAGGGCCAATACCACTTATTTTATTTTCACCTTTAAACATTTCCACCATTTCTACCTAATTCTCTAAATTCCCAATATATGTCATCAGAGGATGGGTACATGAATAAACCACCTCTTTCTGTGTTATTGCAGTAGATGACGTCATTTTTGGATCAAACTTTTTCCTTATTACCCTCTTATTCCCTTCTTAGCTCAATATGTTCTTCTGGACAGTTTAAAAAATGTGTAATTTTATTCAAATCCCTTTTTTCTTTTTGTAGTAACTCTTTCTTTTTACTTTCATGTTTCTTTTTCTCCTTTTTCTGCATTTTTTATTTGCAGCATTCATTTTTTAACACCTGTTACCCATTACTGTAGCCTTCTATAACCTACTCTGAACACAATGATTCAAGCTACAAAAAAATAAATGCTAAAACTGGAGGCTACTCTGCCAACCAGATGCAACTTTAAACACACGCAAATATAATTCTATAACAATTAGGACACTTTTCAAACTGCACACTTAAATAAATTTAACAAAACTGCACAAAAGCAGTTCAATTAAAAGTCCAATGATTTGATTCACTCCAGCCAGCTGGCTTAACTTCTTATGCAGTACTCTTTTAAAACAGTATGCACTGTATAATCAGTTTCTGATTCTTGCTTCTTAATTCTTGTTGAGGTACGAATTATCGATTTAAACCTCCTGATTTCAAAAGGGTCCAGCAGCACTAAATCTTCCCTTACCTCCACTAAAAAAAAAAAAAGATTCTAAAAACAATAATGTAATTCCAATACCATATACCTAGAATTAGCTGTACAATTCCAATATAAAAATACTGCACTGAAAAAACTACTCCAGATGCAGCAAGAATACAGTCCACAATAACTTCTTTATCCACTTGCTTCCACAGATTAAGTTCTTTCCAGCACACAATCCAAAAGCTACAATCAAGCAGCCCCTAGCAAATGCTCTGCATGGCTCTTCCGCTTGCTTTTTGTTTTCCATTTCTTCAGACTAACAGCAAACTGCCGTTATTGCAAGAAAACCAAAAAAATGCCAAGTAGCACAGATATGCCACAATAAGTAATTCATTTTAAAGCTTTTAAGCTTTTTGTAGGCTGCCCAAATTAATCCTTTTTTACGTGTTTTTATTTTCTCCAGCCGTGCTTCAGCACATCAACACTTACTTGCAGCTTAAACTCCACACTAACTGCCAACCGTTTGAAAACGCTACCCTAACACAGCTCACATAAACGCCCTATTTAACTTCAATGTCCTCATGGTCTTTATCAAAAACAATTAAATCAACTGGATTGATTAAATCAACCTCAATCTCAACGTGCTTCCTTGTTGTTCTAATGTAGCACAGGTGTTACCACGACTGATTCACTAATTGCCATGCCCGATACTAGCTAAATCAATTATAGTAAATTTTCCTCCTAACTAAGATCCTCCAACTAAATTAAAGGCTATTATGTCCTTCTCCTTCGATTATACCTGAAATAAAATTAAAATAGAACTTAGTAAAATTTGGCAAAAATGTAACAGAAACAACAAAACTAACTGTGTTAACAGGGATCGCAAGAACATATACAATCTTATATACCCCATCTTATATACAGAAGACTCTAAATATAGCTAAAATAACTAAAAGTAACTAAAATAGCCCTATACAGGCAACACAAAATTTATTATAAAAATAGAAACCAATGAAAATATTGGTTAATAACCACAGGGAGAGATTACACAAAAACAAAAAAAAAACTCTGCGGCTCTCCAGTTTGTTGTTATCCACAACTTTGAACAGCTTCTATGCTTTACCAATTCTTCCTGCAGACCACCAGCTCCTTAAGAGGAAATTCTTACAAGAAGAAAAAGACGACAACAACTCAGCTCCGTATGCACCCACTGTATTCCAACCCGCATACTCAGGGTATCTCCAGGGTGATCCTTCTCCTCTGAATCACCCCTAGTCAGCAATTCAGTACAATGCAGTTCAACAATTCAGCAGCCTAAGTGCAGGTACAGTTCATATACCATGCAAACAGGTTGTATAGTGTTAGCTGCCAGTCACCACGATGTTTTCGGCATTTGGCATTCAGTTCTTCCTCCTCCTCCTTCTCCTCACCTCCTTCCACCAGAGACCACCATCAAATCTACACTGCAAGACACAGAAAACAACGGACAGACCACACAGAACAGAAGACCACAATAAGCTCTAATGGAAAGGAAATAAATACACAGGTAACGGTGGTATACCTATTCTAAAATGAAAAAAATCTTTTTATCCCCCTGCTTCCAAATCTTCCTCCACAAGAATCCGGAGTGCGTAGCGGGTATCTGTCACTCTCTCGGCAAAACTGTTGACCAATAATGTGCCCATGTTACTGACCATACTGTACCTGTTCTTTCAATACATGTTGCTTCTGGGTCAGTTCACTGCTGTGCAGTGTTCCTTTCATGAGGTCTTTCTTTGTGCGTGACACCATGCTTGCTTAACAGTTCTAGCAACATACAATTTAAGGTGTCCTTTTCCTGTGCGATTATTCATATTGTGATCTCTGCCACTCAGTAAGACGTGATACTGTCCCTTGTTCAGACCTGAACAGTTTCTTTTACTGTGTGTCAACATGAGCCTTTTTTTTTTTTTACAAAAGTGAACTTGACATGCATGATATGTATCACATATCTTCTCTGAAGACACCTGTGACTTGTTTGCCTGGATGGTGCTACTTGAGTTAAGCGCCACAATGGCTACACTACTTATAAAACATATTTTACTCATGACTGCATGCCTACTCTGAGTCAATGTGTCTGCCACACAAAATCCTAATGTTCCATTTTCCTGTTTTGTTGTAGAGCATCAGCATGGACTTTCGATTGTGGCAGTACTTTGCACATGCACTTTCAAATGTAGCAGTACTTTGCACATGCACTTTCGAATGTGGCAGTACATTGTACATGGAAGAGAGATTGAAGCCCTGATGTCACTAGCAGATGATGAGACCCTTCTGCAATGCTTATATAGACATCTGCAATGTGGATAAGACAGTATGGTCTATTCTATGCTGCTTATGAATGTGGCACTCAATAGCCAGCCAAGAACACTGTGGACATGGGAATGTTCCTCAGTGCTTTGGAATTCAGTGACAATGTTTAAGCAATATGAAAGGATTGAAAACTTCTGCAAGAGTCGTGAAACCTTTTACTTTATACTCAGCAAAATACAACACATAATAAGACAGAACACCAACATACATCAAGCTATTACCTCTTAAGTAAGACTGGCTATCGCAATTTGGGGATTGGCCACAAACAATGAGTACTGGACCACTGGACACTTGTTTGGCATGTCGAGGGAAGTGGTCTGCTCTGTTGTGCGTGAGGCTTGCGATGCAATTATTAACACCTTCATGCACATAACAACCCCTACAGGGACATGGCTACAAAACATCTTGGATGGGTTTGAGGAAAGATTTGGTTTACCGCAGACAGCCGGTACAATAGATGACACACACATACTGGTTCAGGCAAAAGCAGAAGATGTGGCAAACTTCTTAAATGTAAAGTCTGGTACTCTGTAGGGATGCAGGCAATGGTGGACCACCAGTACTGCTTTTGGGAAGCTAACACTGAATGGTCTGGTAAAGTTCACAATGCCTGTATTCTTGCAAACAGTGGACCGTATGCAAAGTCTATGGATGGGCTTCTTTCTCCCAGTGTGACACGTGAAATATGCGGGGGTACAGGTGCCCATTCATTTACTTGGTGACCCAGCCTGCCCACTGATGTCATGGCTGATGAAGCAGTTTCCTGAATTCCTGACACCAGAAACCTTATAATTGAGCAGAAACACTTGAACCACCATCTGTTAAGTGGGGGTATGGCAGTGGAGAATGCCTTTGGTCGGTGTAGTAGGGTGCAGGTATATGTGTGGGCAATCAGACAACGTGACACCATAGTAGTATGATGTATGCTTCATATATTTATTATTTAACAGAAAAGTTCTTCATATTAGCAGAAGGTACTTTCTCTCAGCAACTCATCAATAGTGCTCCCAAGATGAAGTCAGTCATTATACTGCTAGCTTCCTCATCAAATAGCAATGCATTCCAGGTCTCAGACACATATTATCTTCATCGAATCAATATCTGTATCTTTAATCTTCCACCTTAATACGTACAGTTTCACTCCTAAGAGCACATCTGATGTAAACGTTTTAATTGACCAAAGCATTCCCCGGAGTTCACCTCCAGACTCAAAGTTGATCTAACCAACTGAACCATATGTTCAACCTTTATACCCTGAAAGAGTCAGGTGACCTTAAAACCCCACCCCTACCTAAGATCTTTAACTAGATTTCTTTATACTCTATATATTTATTCTATTGAAAGAAGTTATGTCTTTTTAAATTCATATAATAACATACTCTCCCGCTCAGAAGTAATTTATATCCTTTCTAAACATTTTCCATTTCATTTCTAGCAGCAGGGAAGCACCACCCCTTCCTAATAATATTTAAGAATGTCAGAATGGCAGGAACTCCAGAGCTCCACAGCGCTCACAATCCCCTCGTTTCAAGACCAACACCAAATCAACTCTAAAACAAAAGGAATTCACCTCCGGGGGGGGTAAGAAGAGAGATCCTCCAGATTTTAAACAGACTAAGGGTTCAGGTTTTTAAAAGCTAGAGGGCTACCTACCCTCGCGCACCAACGAGAAGAAATAGCCGCTTGAACACTCACATCCACACTTTCATTTGGCAGCTTGCAATACCGGCTCCTATAACTGCACAGCCCCAAACAAAATATCCCTCAGCAATGCAACAGCAAACCTCAGTTACTAACCAGGGGATATCTCACTTACATGTGAATCCACTGTAAGTCCAAATTCTGCAGAGAATCCTAAAAACTGGAAAGCCGAAATCTATGCATTAGGAGGGGGGGCCCTTTTTCTACAACCAAAGTGGACACAGAAAACGCCCTCACAAAGGTGCACACACCAGCATAAAAATCTCACCAGCAATTTGCATTCATATTGCCACTCGAAACCCAAGCTTCTCCCAAACTCCCATATACAGATAACCACCCTCCTCTATGTTCTTACCAAATTAAAGAATTGAAAAGCTACCTACGTATTTTCAGGGGGTCCAAAAATACTTTCTTTTGCTGGCATAATTCCAAATTAGCTGAATTCTGCACACAGCGTCCTGCGCCTGGCCCCACATAGCCCCCCCACCAAGAACAATATTCAAACCATCAAAACATACGATTTTAGGGGGGTAATTATCTTTAGAACCCCAAAGGAAAAGCTACTGCTTGTAAGCCTAAAGACTGGAATAATATTTTAAACTGCACAAACGTGCGCTCGATCGCACAGACGTGCTGTTTTACCGATCTTTCAGAAAACAAGAAAAATTACTCGTAGGGGCCAGATAAACTAAAAACCTACTCTGACACCTCCCAAGGACCACACCAAGGGATCTTATTCTATAAACAAGAGGAAACAATTCTACCAGCTCCAAACTTCTCTAAAGGGGGGGGTTCTCCCTTATTACACTTCAAATATAATTTTTTTTAAAGGGGGGGCTTCCCAATACTCCAACACCAAAAGAAAACTAAACACTAGCCTCTTATATTATTATGTCAATAATCACAGAGCCACTCTGTGACAGTCGGCTAAAGGGAAGATGGCGATGCCTGCTGAAAAGGCTTGATACATACATTTCCTTTGTTCCATCCGTGATGCTCACATGCCGCATTCTACACAACATTTGTGAGTGAAGGGGATGTTTTAATTTGGAATGGATTAGGGAGGCTGATGGTGAGGATCTGCAAAAGTCATCAGGCACTGAAATATAAACATGCAAAAGGCAGAACAGGCAATCAGGCAAGACAGATCAGAAATGCTATTGCTTAACACCTCAGTAGACAGTACATTGGCTACAGAAATCTGTGGCACGCACATACACTGGGCAGTAAACAGAACCGTGAAGGTACACCACACCAACTGTAATGCATGTTTCATTACTGCACTGTTCTTGCTATGAATCTAAAAAAGATCACAGGTGTGGCCTGACAAGCAAGTATGGAGTCACTAGACGAGCTGGCTGCATGCAGCCATCCAGTGCATCACATGGTTCTTGTGTGTCCGCAAACCCCACAGGGGTGGTTACACTTAACACATATAGTACGAAAGTTGTTATCCTGGTGTTGGTGGAAGGACGTACAATGTTTGTCGCTATGCATGCCATTATTGTTGCACAGAATGCACACAGTGTTGATGTCCTCCTGCCATTGACACCAACATGCTATTGTCATGTCAGGGTTTTCAAACAATCAATCAATCAATCAAATCTTTATTTATTCAGGCGATCATCACTGAGCAAGGCTCATTTACAAGATGGACCTGATAAGGGCAAGGTTCAAGTTGGTTCACAGCAATTACATCACATACTTATGAGACAGTTATACATACAGAAACAAGAAAATGTTATTTATAACACAATAATATACAGAGAATTCACATGTTAAAGCTTGGCAAGAGAAAGTTAAACTAACATCCACAATATGTACAATACATATATATCACAATGAGGGCCATGACAGTCACTCACATAACGAGTACAAGGATGGTGAAGGGAATATTGGGTGCCATATACTGGCGGTGTCTGGCTGGAAGGAATAGGCCATATGTGATTGGAATAAGGTTTTGTGAGATGATTATTCTATCTCTAGCGGTAGCAACTGCATTTCTCTGTGAAGAAGGCTGTACAGTGCTGCTTGAAGGATGTAAATGGAATGATAATGGACAGTTTTAGGGATTTTTGTAGGGTGTTCCATGCTATAGCTAGAGAATAGCCAATTGCTGCCCTCCCTATTTTGGTGTTGACTTTGGGCAAATTTGAGCAGGATGATATTGTTGCTTCTTAAGGCACAGGAGCTGGGAGTGGTCAGGTTGAAGCCATCCAGGAAATAGCTTGGGAGTTTTTTTGATAAAGCTCTGTAGATCCATAAAGCTGCATTTCTGCTCCTCCTGACATGAAGGGAAAATACAGGTTACTCACCTGTAACAGGAGTTCTAGGAATGGTGTATATTGTTCATCCACACTGTCTGGCAGGTATCCTTGCCACTTTAAATCTTGCCGGAAGGTCTTCAAGCTGGCTCCTCCCACTCACCCGGGTGGTAAAACTCTCGGCTCCGCCCCATGACGCCAGATCTGGCCCGCTGGACGCTTAGGTTTTGGCGCCGGGCCGGAATGGAAATGTAGGATGAACACATATACCATTCCTAGAACTCCTGTTACAGGTGAGTAACCTGTATTACTAGGGACATGGATATGTTGTTCATCCACACTGTCTGGCAGACTCCTAGCAGTTCTCCGGGAGGAGGGAGGCAAGGCGCACACCCCCTTAATACTTACTTGGGAAATAAGGACTGGAGAACCGAGGCCCCAAAACCAGCATCCCAGCGTGACTCAAGGTCGATGTGGTAATGGGTAATAAAGGTGTGTGCTGACTTCCAGGTAGCAGCCCTGCAGATTTCCTGGATAGGGATGTCCCTGGAAGCAGCCACCGATGCAGCAGTATGGCGGGTAGAATGAGCTCTTATCCTCTGGGAGGCTCCATGCCCGCTCAACTTATAGCAGAGATCTATGCAGGAGGTAACCCATCTGCTTATCGTCCGCTTGGCTTCAGGTCTGCCAGGTGCGGCTTCAGCATAGGTGACAAACAGCTGGCGAACCTCTCCCCGAATCCAACCGTCGCTCCTTGTAATAAGGCGGCCCTTCTAGGGTCCAAAGTATGGAGCCTATATTGGCCTCCGAGGTGTGATTGGGTAGAACACCGGCAGAGTCAACACCTGGTTAAGGTGAAACTCTGACACACCACCTTCGGAAGGAATTTCGGTTGGGGGCATAGGACAACCTTGTCCCTGTGGAAGACCAGGTAAGGAGACTCGATGCTAAGCACCTGGAGTTCTCCCATCCTTCTAGCTGACGTGATAGCCACCAAGAAGGCGGTCTTCCACGACAGGTGGGGGAGACCACACCTGTGCATTGGTTCGAATGGCTTGCCCATGAGCTTTGCCAGTACCAGCAGTAAATCTCACAGAGGTGGGGGTTCCCGCACTGGAGGGGAAATGTGATCAAGGCCTTTGAAAAAGCACCAGACCACCTTCTCCTGCGCCACTGACTGCTGACCGGCCCGCGCCCGGTAAGCAGAGATGGATGCCAGGTGCACCTTTAGGGTCGTTGACCTAAGCCCTTGACTAGATAGGGACCATAGATAGTCCAAAATGCTGGCCACAGAACAAGAGGAAGGGTCCAAGCCCTTGCCCCGACACCAAATGGAAAATTTCTTCCATTTGAAGGCGTAGCATTTTCTGGTCGACTCCTTAAGGGACACCTCAACGACGTTGAGGACCTCGTCGGAAAGACCCAAGGCCTGGAACTCTAGCCACTCAGGAACCAGGCAGTCAGGTGCAGGGATTGAAGGTCCGGATGGAACACCTTCCCCTGACTGACTGAGAGCAGGTCCGGGCGAGCTGGAAGCTGCCTCGGGATCCTGGAGCTGAGGCTGAGGAGATCTGGGTACCAGAACTGGCAGGGCCAGTCTGGGGCTATCAGAATCACCTGCGCCTTGTCCCTCCTCGCTTGAGCAGGACCCTGTGAATCAGGGAAAGGGGGAAGGCGTAAAGAAGCCCGGGTCCACGGCCTCGAAGGCATCCTGCAGCGAGTCCTGCTGGGGGCGGGCATGAAACAGCCTCAGCTTCACGTTCTCCCTGGAGGCAAACAGATCCACCAGAGGTGTGCCCCAGTGGGAGAACAGATCTTGTACTACCTCCGGCAGGAGAGACCACTCATGCGAAGCAGCCCCTATCCGGCTCAGGGCATCGGCCTGGGTGTTGGAGGCTCCTGCCACATGAATGGCTAGGAGATCCACCTCCAGGCTGCGCACGAGTGACCAGATGCGAAGAGCTTCCTTGCATAGAAGCATGGAGCGCGTCCCGCCCTGGCGGTTCAGGTAGTACATGGTCGTGGTATTGTCCGTCTGGACTCGGACCACTTGTCCCCGGAGAAATGGAGCAAAGGCGGTGAGAGCTAGGCGGACCGCTCGGAGCTCCAGTAGGCTGATGTGACATCGGGACTCCCTCGGGGACCAGAGGCTGTGCACTCGGTGTTCCCCCAGATGGGCACCCCAACCCATCAAATATGCGTTGGTCGAAAAAAAGACCGTCGGCTCGGGGCGGACAAACGAGATGCCCTCCTGCAGATGGGATGGAACGGTCCACCACTAGAGAGCGTTCCACATCTCCTGGGTCGTCCTCACAAGCTGGTCCAAGGGATCGCAGTGCTGTGACCACTGGCTGGCCAGCCCCCACTGAAGGGGGCGCATGTGCCAACGTGCCCAACGGACTACGCTGGTACAAGCCACCATGAGACCCAGGAGGCGCAGGAAGTCCCGGGAAGGGGCGCAATTGCCCAACCAGAAATGACTGGGCAAAGGAGGCAAGAACCTCGGCCCTGTCCGCCGGGAGCCATGCTCTGGCTCGTAGAGAGTCGAGCTCTGCCCCGATGAACAGTATCACCTGCTTCAGCTCAAGTTCCGATTTGGCCTCGTTGATGAGAAGGCCGACTTGAGAGCAAACCTGGAGGGCCAGATCTCTGGACCGCTCCGCCTCCTGTTTGGAGGGGGCTGCTATCAGCCAATCGTCCAGTTAAGGGTACACCCGGACCCCTCAGCGCCGCAGGAATGCTGTCACCACTGCCATGCATTTGGCGAAGACCCTGGGAGCTAGAGAAAGGCCGAAGGGCATGGCCTGGAACTCGAATAGGGATCCCTCCACTCGGAAGCGGAACAATCTCCGGTGAGACGGATGGATAGGGACGTGAAAGAACGCGTCCTGAAAGTCCAGAGAGCAAAACCACATGCCGTGTTCCAGAGATGGTATTATCTGAGCCAGAGTGACCATTCTGAAGGTTCGAGACCTTAGGAACTTGTTCAGATCGTGTAAGTCGAGAATGGGGTGCCAGTCCCCCGTCCGTTTCGGGACCAGGAAATACATGGACAGAAACCCCGGGTCTGAAGGGGGGTCCTCCACCTCTCTTATCACCTCCTTCTGGAGGAGGAGAGCGATGCCGGCTCAATGAGCCGCCAGTGAGGCTGGGGACCACGAAGCCCCCCGAGGGGCGACGGCTCTGTAGGGCGGGGCCTGCCCGAACTCCAGAGGCAGACCTCTTCACACCACCTCCAAGACCCACCTGTCCATGGTAACAGCGGACCAGGCGGAAAGGAAGTGCCGGAGCCATCCCCCCACGGGGGGAACCAGGGGTGAGGGGATGGGGGCGACACCCCTCAGCCCGTCACTGAGCAGGCTTGGAGGAGGGACCGGCCGAGGGACCTCCTGGGCCTTTTCCTCCCTGCTTCCTATTGGAGGAAGCCGACGGCTTGGGTTTGGGGTACCAAGGTCGAGCCTGCGGGCCCTGACATTGCTGGGCCGGGCGCGTCACGGGCACAGAAGGGCAAAAAGGTTTAGGTTGAGGCCTACGGCCTTTGTTCTTCTGTGCGGAAGAGACCGAGTCCAAGGTGGCATTGGACTTTTCGATCCTCTGAGGTGACCTTCCACCCCAGGGCCGAAGAGGTCAGTCCCCAAAAAGGGAAAATCCGCCAACTTGTGCTGGGTATCCGAGGTAAAGGTGGATATCCTCAGCCAAGCCCACCAACGCATGGCCACTGCGGTCGCCACTGATCTTGCACAAGAGTCTCCGATGTCGAGAGCAGTCTGGAGCTGCTGCTTTGCCACTGCCCTGCCTGGTCCCGCACCTGCTTGACCGTGGTCTGCAGGTCCGCGGGAAGATGAGGAACAACCTCATCCAGGAAGCCCAACAGGGCATAGGAGAAGTGTGCCATCAGGACAGCCAAACTGGCCTGACGAAGGCCGAGAGATGATGCAGCACAGACTTTCCGCCTGACATAATCCAATTTCTTGGATTCCTTGTTGAGTGGTTTGTCCACGTCCCTGGCGTTCCTGGCGCGCCGGAAAACGCTGTTGGTAACCAGCCCCTCCACAGAGGGGTGTTCCGAGAAACCGGACAGGGAACCGGTAGGGACCGCATACTTCCTAGCCATCCTGGCCAAAGGCGCAGGGCAGGAAGCCGAATGCTGCCATAGTTCCAAGGCCGGACCAACAATGGCTCCGGCCACCGGAAAGGCCTCCGCAGGAGAATCCCCTTGGTCCAAAATCTCCATGAGGGGATATCTGGCCTGTTTAGAAACGGGTTCGAGCTTCATCCTGGTGGACTCCGAGATGAGCCGAAGGAGTCCAAGAAAGGACGAAGGGCTGTTGTCCACTGACTGCCCCCCTGAGGACTCCAGGTCCATTCGCCTGGAGAACAAAGATGAGTCATCTTCGGACTCGGACGAGTCCTCAAAGAGCTGCCTCGAGCTACAGACACCCTCCACCTGCCGAGGTTTATCGGGAGTGAGAGTGACCGACAGCCTATGGGGCAGCCCCTGAGACGACCGAGAACTCTTGGTCAGTGCCCCAACTAATGGCTGAGGAGGCGGCGGTTCCACCAAAATCGGTGGGGCAGCTGTAATAGGCCGAACAACCAGCCTGGGAACAGGCTTTCGGCCGCTCCCGTGACAGCCACTTAATGGCCGGTGAAGACGACTGGGTCGGCTTATTCCCAGCCAACAGAAGCTGTTGCCACATAGCTCCTAAGTATTTTCGGTGCAGCTGGCGCGAAGCACTCCCCTCGTCCGAGGAGGGTAAAGAGGAAGGCGGCGCCCGCCCGTGTGCCAAGACCAAGACCGCCTATGACGGCGGGATTGGCAGGACCGCGAGAAGGTCCGAGACAGAGAATCTCGGCTAGGCCGAGGTCGGCGAAGCGGGGTGCTGAGGATCGGTACTCCCTTTGGCTCTGAAGATTCCACCGACAGCTCCGGAACCGGAGGCACAGTCGAGCCGATGGGATCCTCAACTCTCACCGGGGGAACCGGGGAGAGGGGATTATCAGCTTCACCAGCCGACAACCCGTCTAACGGGTCAAGAAAAATCTCGACCGCGTCATCGGGTGTCTCGGTCAACTGGCCTGACGGGGACACCGTGAAGCCAGTGGCGGAAGCTGAAGGGTCGACCGAAGTCGACTGTCAACCAGGGGAGGGAGATCTTTCCCGCTCCCAAAAGCGTCGACACTGGGACTTACCCTTGCTCTTTTTTGACCGAGAAAACGGTCCAGAAGAGGTTGGACCCTCGCCTTTGGTCGAGAGGGTCAGGCAAAGCTCCTCAAAAGAAGCCGAGTCGAAGGCGCCGAGAGAGCGGGATCACCGTGGCCGAAGATGGAGCGGCCCACGCCACCTCCTCTTCAAGGGCTATCATCTGCTTTAGCTGTTCTGCAGAGCTCACAGCCGTGGACACTGCCAATCGGGCCTCCTTCGACTTGACCGAAGGAAATCTCTTCTCGGGATGCCCCAGCTGCAAACGGGCAGCACAATCCTCAAGGACATAGGCCGAGAAAGAAGAGCACAGGTCGCAAGCCTGCGGGTCGTGCTCCAGGCCTAGGCAGTAGACGCACGCGGGAGTGCGGGTCCGTTCAAGACATTTTCTGCCCGCAGGGGCAACTCCGAAATCTGGGAGTTGATTTGTCCATCGCAGCCGCGAGGAGAAGAAGGCCGAGAGTCGTTGAGAATTTTCAAAACGAGTTTTGAGAAGTTTGAAGAATTAGGAACCAGTCTTAATCGCAGAGCGTTAAGGAGGGAACCTGAGCTTCCAAGCAGTAAGGAAGATCTGGTTCATGGGGAGGAGCAGAGAGTTTTACCACCCAGGTGGGTGGGAGGAGCCAGCTTGAAGACCTTCCGGCAAGATTTAAAGCGGCAAGGATACCTGCCAGACAGTGTGGATGAACAACATATCCATGTCCCTAGAATTTTAAGTTTTTAATAATTGATTAGCAGTTTTTTTCTTGGGACGATACTAACTGTACAGAAAGTATTTGTATAGATTTTCTAGAAGTGTTGTGTTTGTTAAACACAGTGAGGCCAGAGGTATGCATTTTCACAAAGATTTAGCACTTTTATGAGCAAAACGCTAATCAATTTTTAGAGTTAAATAAAACCCTGCATGTGCGACCACCTTTCAGTGTGCCACTATAGGGCGTGTGTTGACATGAATTCTAATCATTAATGGTTTTGGTTCATGCAGCAAGTCATTACTCTAGCCCTTGCCACTGCAAATGCTTGCATTTGCCATTCTTGACATGAGTATGGATCCCATCAGGACACTAGTGCATTGAGACGTAGTAAGCTGTATTGCATGGGATGGTGTGCACAATTGAACATATGCACAATGTGGCACAGTGAACATTAAAAAAAGCACAGTACATGAATGAAAAGTCACAGTATCTGACAGAAACTTAAGTCAAGAAACGGAGTTTGAAATCAGGAGCTGCAATGAATTGATAACAAGGACTGCATGGCTGTGATTTAACACAGTAATGTATTTACTATGGAAACACAGAAAAGGGAAAAAAAACACAACATACACTGCACACTTAGAACAAATATATTGCATACAATTCCACAGTATAGCAGTACCCTGTAAAACACCTGTGATCCCGGTCCATCATTCAGTGATAATATAGCCCCTGTGCTGGCGTGTCCCACCACCAACAGCAATATAGTGACTTCACTCGTCATGCTATATATGTCTCCACCACTTTGATGCATTAGGCAAACATGCTGCTAAACAGACAGGGGTGGTGGAAGCTGGCACATAGGTGCACCAGAGCTGAGTGCAACCCCATTTGCATTTTACCGTGCATTTAGGCAATTGCTAACAGAGAAAGAGAAGAAGGTCTGCTGGAGAAAGCCAGAATGATTACTGCTGGGTCCCAAGTGGCTGACGTCAGGATTGCATGGTTGGTATAGTTGAAATACACGAATGTGGGGAGTTGATACATAGGGGAACATTGGTGGTGGTGGTAGTAGTAGTGACTGTCAATCCCATTCGGTCAGAAGCTGCAGCACTATACACTCACGATCCACGCGAAAACGTTCCATGCACTCACATTGCTTGATGCATCGTTGCTCCGTTTCCATGATAAACTGCATCTGCTGCCTCTCCATGTCGTAACATTTTGTGTCAGACTGGGCCATAAACTTAAAGTGTTCTGACATCGCTGAAACAACAGAATCAGCATGTTTGCGATCGTGGCGCATGCCAAGTGTGGGCCGAGCAGCTTGACTCTGGAGCACCTGCACATTTACTCAACATCCATAGCCAATGATGCTAAGGAGTGACCATCACCTGGATCAGGGCTTGCTGGAGTTTGGTTTTCTTCAGTGTCTGACTGACCCCTCAATTTGTCATTATCGTGATCATCCTCAGTGACATGATTGAGGCCACAGGCAGTATCCATCACCACTGCTGGCACGGTAGCTGCGTGGGTTCCTAGAATGGCATTGATGGGACAGGGTCAGGGTAGGGTCACTACAGTATGGGAGAGTCACAGAGTACTATCTGACAGCTGCACACTCGAGAAGACTCGATCGACCACATGCACTGTACTTGCTGGCACATTTTGTATGCTCATATGTTTGTTATTGGAATTTGGCACTCCCCCACCCCGAGATACCACTCTCCAGTCTCTGGACGTTTATTCTCAGGTGCTTTCCATGCAAGATTAAACCCGGAAGTGGCACTGTGCAGTTGTTTAACATCTGCTTCAGTGGGTAACACAGGCTTTGGGCATGGAGTTGAGACCTTTGCCAGAGAGTTGCAATACTGGCAATGCCCTCCACCACTGTGACTTGATTGAAACATTAAGAAACACCAACTAGAAAATTCACAGGTAAAGGCTCGCCAAGTGTCAGACCATTATCACCCCACAGTCAATTCTGGGCTTCCAACTGGTTTTGTGACCATAGCCAAGCCCTGTTTCTTCACCACTCTGCTCCCCTATACACATATATACCGAGTGACTAGACAGGAAAGCACAGTCTGCACTGGTGTGTAAAACAAAAGACCTGGAGTGGACTGTGATCAGTCCACCAGGTGAGCCACTAGGTGCCTACCTAGCACTGCTCATGTGCCTTTATTTTAATAAGACTTGGAATAGTGACCTGGTATACTGCCACAACAGGTGACTAACAAAAGTGGCATCATATTTGGGCTGGCAGTATAGCCTAGATGTTAGAGTAATGAGATGTAAATGAGCTTGGTATATCCAGCAGATGAGACCTGGGTTTGACTTTCACAACCTCCACTTGTATACTGCGCGACTCTGAGCAACTCACTTAACTGCCCAGTGCTCCCAGGTTGCCTCTAAAACCAAGCACGTGTGCCTAGTGGGCCTTACCCAGTTACAAAAGACTAAAATAAAATAAAAAAAATATGGAAAGGACACCATGAGTGTTCATGGTGTACAAATTGTGAATTCAGGGTTTTAAATAATTGATTAGCAGTTTTTTTCTTCGGACAATGCTAACTGTCAGAACGTATTTATATAGGTTTTCTAGAAGTGTTATGTTTGTTAAACACAGTGAGGCAAGTGCTATGTATTTTCATAATGTTTTAACACTTTTATGAGCAAAACACTAATCAATTTTTGGAGTTAAATAAATCCTGGAATTGTTTAGTCCATACTGTGTTTTTGGGCAATGCAGTACCAGCAGAAAATTGTCAATATGGAATGTCCATACTTGCAGTACCACAGTATTCCATCTCCATCTGGGAAGGCAGGGGGTTTGGTAGCCATGTTAGAATACCCATGATTGTGCAGTGATAAAAGCCAGCCACACATGGGAGAACACAATGGCTGTGGTCCAGAATTGTACAATGACATCTGTCAGTGGCTCAGCAGGTAGCACACTCACCTCTGAGGCTGGGAGATCAGAATGTTGTGGGTTCTATCCCCGCACCAGGCACTTGGGTTAAATCCCATTACTGAAAATAACCCACGTTCAGCTGTTTGGACTGAGCAGGACAACTTTTCAAAGGACTGAGCTGCACCAATAGTGACGTGACTTGGTCCTTTGAAGTTGCATTCCTGCACTGCATTCCTGCTTGCACATTCACACTGCTGTAGTGTACAGCAGTGTGAACGTGCTGAGCCCAGTCCTTCCCCCTTGCAGTTAAAAAAACAAAACAAACAAAAAAAAAAAAAAAACACAACAATGGGGGGTGCCCAATCCTCCACTGTCGGCATGCCCTCCCAGTTCATTTGTAATGGGGGAGCCCACTCCTCATTGGCATTATATCCCAATCTATTTATTATGCGGGGGTGCTAATTCCCCTTAGCTCTTGTCTCCCCCTCAATACTTGGTATGTGCCAAAGGGTGCCCAATCCCCGTCGGCTACAGCCCCCCCCACAAACACTAGCATGCCAACGCCCCTGTAAAAACAAAAGAAAACCTTCCCGCAAAGTTTTTAAATTGTTTTAAAACCTGTAAAATAGAAAATGGTCCCTCATTGAGTCCGGTAGCCTCAACTCGTACCCACCTCTCGCACCCACCTCCCCACCCACCCTCAACTCATCATTGCCTCCGGGCCAGTCAATCTTGGTGGACCCGAGACATCTGCACTCTTCAAAGCCCAACCACGAACTGAAGAAATGCCAGTAAGTTGTATAATGGCATAAATAGGGTTTTTTCAACTTTGGTGCATATCTCGGGCATTTACTGATTTTTTTTTTTAACCAAATTTGCAACATAGGCTTTTTGAGAGCCCACCTCATGAACAGTGACACTGCTGTTTCGTTAATCGGTCCCAAAAAGTGATTTTACCATCACTGCGTGGAATCACCTTTCGGGACTGATTAATGAAATGACAGTGCCACTGTTCGTGTAGTGGGTTCTCAAAAGCCTATGTTGCAAATTTAAAAAAATCCAAACAATAATCTGTTTAACGAGTGTGCATTGCTCAGTTTCCACACATGCTTGTAACTTTGCAAATCTGTAATATTTTCACTCTAGATTTTCAACACTGGCATTTTGTTTACAGCTCCTCATGAACAGTACAGCTGTCATTTTCAACATCCTGGCCAAAATGCATCTTTGCACTTCCAGCGCAGAACAGTCCATTGGCTGTGGGAAATCAGTGTTCGGGACAGATTACAAATATCATAATGACACTGTTCATGAGCAGAGGTCTCAAAATACCTATGATAAAAATTTGGTGACAAAAGTCCATATAATGAATGTGAGAAGGCAGTAGGGAGGGCCGGGGGTATACTGGGATGTATAGGAAGAGGCATCAGCAGCAGAAAACAGGACGTTGTTATCCCTCTGTACAGACAGTTGGTGAGACCCCATCTGGAATACTGCGTCCAGTTCTGGAGACCCCATCTCCGCAGGACATAGACAGGATAGAGGCGTCAGAGGATGGCAACTAAAATGGTGCAGGGTCTGCAAGAGAAGCCGTATGAGGAGAGACTAAAGGAGCTTAATATGTATACCCTTGAGGAAAGGGGGCATGACAGAAACTTTCAAGTACCTCAAGAGAATCAACAAAGTCCAAGAGGGTAGTATCTTTTAGAAAAAGAGACTTGCAAGAACAAGGGGACACAATTTAAAGATAGAAGGAGGGCGGTTCAGGGGCAATGTGAGGAAGTATTATTTCACAGAGAGGGTAGTGGATGCATGGAACAGCCTTCCTGAGGAAGTTGTGGGGTCTAAAACTGTGGAAGAATTCAAGATGCATGGGACAGACATAAGACAGTTCTTGTAGCCCACTCGAGAGGGAACAATCTTAGACCTGGTTCTCTCAAATGGAGATGAAGAGAGAATCACAGATGTAGAAGTGGGTAGCCATCTGGGAACTAGCGACCATCGAACAGTATGGTTCACAATAAACACAGCAATAGAGTCTCGCCATACAAAGACAAAGGTACTGATTTTAGGAGGGCTGACTTTGTCAAATGGGTGAGTGCCTAAGGAATGCACTAGCAAATGGGCAGGAAGGAGGGATGGAAGAACAATGGGAATAATAAAACTGCCATCACAGAGGTAACAAGCCTCTGTGTGAAACAAATAAACAAAATGAAACGAGGTAAGAAACCACTATGGTTCTCAAAGGAAGTGGCAGTGAAGGTTCAAGAGAAAAGAAAGCATTCAGGAAGTACAAGGAATCACAGAAGGAACAGGACAGAGAACTGTATCAGTTAAAGCAAAAGAAGCTGGGAAGGCAGTCAGAACAGCAAAGGCCCAAACCGAGGAAAAGATAGCCAACTCAGTTTAGAAGGGATAAAACCTTTTTAGGTACATCAGGGGCGAAGGAAGACCAAGGGAGGGATAGTGAGGCTTAATAAAGGGGAGGGAGGGTGGGCAGAGGGAGACTGTGAAAGGCAGAGATACTAAACAAATATTTTTGCTCAGTATTTACAAAGGAAGAGGGGGAGGTACATAAAACAAACAGTAGAAACACTCTGGATACAGAAGTTGATATCAGCCCATTTACAGAAGAAAGGGTTCTGAAAGAACTCTCAAAACTGAAGGTGGACAAAGCAATGGGGCCTGATGGGATTCATCCCAGAATTCTAAAAGAACTAAGGGTAGAACTAGTGACACCACTGACTACCCTCTTTAACAAATCATGGGAGGATGGGGTGGTACCCGAGGACTGGAGGAGGGAGGATGTGATTCCCCTTCACAAAAGTGGGAGCAAGGCAGAAGCAGGAAACTACAGACCTGTTAGTTTAACCTCAGTGGTAGGGAAAATGATGGAATCACTTCTGAAGGAAAGAACTGTTGAGTATCTAGAGGCCAAAGGGGCACAGGACCCAAGGCAGCATGGATTCACAGCGGGAAGGTCATGCCAGACAAATCTGATAGATTTCTTTGACTGGGTGACCAAAGTAGTAGATCAGGGAGGGGCTGTGGACATGGCCTACCTAGACTTTAGCAAGGCATTTGACACAGTCCCACACAAAGATTAATATACAAGTTAGCCAACCTGGGAGTGGGTCCGAGATGACAGCCTGGGTAAAGAATTGGCTGGAGAATAGGACACAGAGTAATGTAAATGGAGTCCACTCTGAATAAAGGGGTTAGTAGTGGGGTACATGAGAGTTCAGTATGGACGGACCTCTTCAATGTCTTTATAGCGACATTGCAGAGGGACTGGAAGAAAAGTATGTCTCTTTGCAGATGACACAAAGATCTGCAACAGAGTTGATGCACAAGGTGGGGTGGAAAGGATGAGAAGGGACTTGGCAAGGTTAGAGGAATGGTCAAATGTATAGCAGCTTAGATTCAATGCTAAGAAGTGCAAGGTAATGCACCTGGGAAACAAAAACCCAGGGGAAGAGTACACAATGGGCGTGAGCTACTAACAACAACAAAAATGGAAAGGGACCTGGGGGTAGTCATATCAGATGACCTAAAGGTGGGCAAGCAATGTGAGAGGGCAGCAAGGAGGGCTGGGGGGATAGTGGGATGCATAGGAAGAGGCATCACCAGTAGAAAACAAGGAAGTTATTATCCCTCTGTACAAACAGCTAGTGAGACCCCATCTGGAGTACTGCGTGTAGTTCTGGAGACCCAATCTCCGCAAAGACATAGACAGGATGGAAGCTGTCCAGAGGAGGGCAACTAAAATGGTGCAGGGTCTGCACCGGAAGACATATGAAGAGAGACTTAAAGAGCTTAATATGTATAGCCTCAAGGAAAGGAGGGAGGGGAGACATGATAGAAACTTTCCAAGTACCTCAAGGGAATCAACAAAGTCCAAGAGGAGCATCTTTCAAAAAGAGGTGTACAAGAACAAGGGGCACAATTTAAAGATAGAAGGGGCTCAGGGTAATTTAAGGAAGAATTTTTCACAAAGAGGTTGTGGATGTATGGAGCGGCCTTCCAGAGGAGGTTGTGGAGTCAAAAACAGTGGTGGAATTCAAGCATGCATGGGACAGTCATAAGGCAATTCTAGGGGTGGGGGTAGGAGAAGTAGGCTGCTGGTTAACTAGGACCTGCAGCTTATCCATCATGTGAGGAAATGGGCAGACTGGGTGGGCCAAGCGGTCCTTATCTGCCGTCAAATTTTATGTTTCTATGTTTGTGGGGGGCAGGAAGATATAGGCTGTTGGTTAACTAGGATCTGCGGCCTATCCTGTAGGTAGGGAAATGGGCAGACTAGATGGGCCTAGCGGTCCTTATCTGCCGTCAAAGTCTATGTGTTACGAGCGTGTGTTGCACAGTTTCTACGTACACACGTAACTGCATGAACTTGTAATATTTTCACTCCACATTTTAAAAACTGGCATTTTTTATAACACACCTACTTATTAACAGTACAGCTGTCATTTTTAACATCCTGGCTGAAATGTGTTTTTGCACTTCCGGCACAGAATAGTGCGGTCGCTGTGGGAAATCAAGTGTTCAGGACAGATTACAAAAATCACAGCGACATTGTTCATGAGCAGAGGTCTCAAAATACCTATGTTGAAAATTTGGTGACGAAAGTCCATATAATGACTATTTTTTATGAGCGTGCATTGCGCAGTTACCATGCACACTCGTAATGCCGAGGATTTGTAATATTTTCACTCAAGAGTTTCAACATTGTCAGTTTTGCACACCTCATTATGAACAGTACAGCTGTCACTGTTCACATCCTGCCTAAAATGTGTTTTCGCACATCTGGCGCACAGTGGCGCAGTCGCTGTGGGAAATAAACTTTCAGGACGGAAGTAAGAAAATCATAGTGACAGTGTTCATGAATAGAGGTCACAAAATGCCTAGGTTGAAATTTTGGTGAAATTATTCCACTAAATGACTATTACGAGCATGTGTTGTGCAATTTCCATGTATGCTCGTATGTTCAAGCATTTTTAATATTTTCACTCCAGATGTTCTTTTTTGAACTTCAAGTTTATACATACAGGATCAATACTCAGCGTATTACAGTGCAATATATTTAGTACACCAGTTCTTTAACTTTTCTTTCTTTTTCTAGAAGTCCATTTCATATGTCCATTTGCTCCTGAGTGAATGTATCATCAGTTTCCTGACTGCATTTTTACCATTCTTACAAAGGGGTCTCTTCTCCTTTCAACTGTGCTATATTCTGTACAAACAGGTTCTTATTACTATATTTATCTCTCTTTTTCTGTACAGTTAATATCAATTATTACTTTAACTGTAATATGGTTTCTAACAGTCACTATTTATTCTATTGAACAAAGAAATAAAAAGTAAATTAACAAGCTACCCATTGTATTTGTAGATTGAGGAGGTAAAGATGCAATTTTATTGAAAATGCACCCCTTATTTCTCTGCTTCTACCAGTTCCTTCCCCATCCTCCCGCTTGCAAAAATGCATGGGTGGGCGATCAAGGCTCTCGGGTTAGTGCCCTGGTAAATTAGAATGATCTAGTTGCCCTCTTTCTTTTCATCCAATAATATTTGCTCTATATATGGGGTACCTTTAATTTTAGTTATGTAATGAAAGTAAGGGTTCCACCTAGAATGATATTTGTCGCTCTTTAGCCATAATCTGGCTGTAATTGCTTCCAGTGCCTTGATCTCCCCCAGCACGCTCCACCACTGTTCCATTTTTGGTTTCCTTTCACTTAACCATCCTCTAGTGATGACTTCTAATGCAGCTACTACCATTATCCTAAACAGATATTTATTGGTTTCCAATCGGAGTTCTGTTGGAGTTAACCCTAAGATAAGATGTGTGAAACTCATTGGTTGTTGCAGGTTCAATATCTCCCTCACGGTCTGGGCAGCCTCGTGCCAGTACCTAAGAACCTTTGGACAATCCCAGAAAATGTGAACGTGTGTTCCCAACCCCCCACAACTTCTCCAACATCTATCTGACCTACTATTACCCAGGTTTTTAGATATTATGAGAGTGATAAAAAATCTGCCCATCACGTTCCACCTGTATTCTTGCCAAATGACTGATGACACAGTGTGGTGGATATCTTTCCAAATTTTACCCCACTCCTCCTCCTCAAGTTCTATGTTGATTTCAGTCTCCCATCTACTTTGTATTTCTTGTACAGCTAGATTCCCTTCCTCCCTCAAAATATTTTGGTACACACATGAAATAAGGTGCTTTGTATTTATTAGCCTTGCTCTGTTATTTATTACTTAAATCATTTCTATTGGTTCCAATTCCAGGGTTCCAATTCCAGTGCTTTACTGCCTATCTCTGAATTTATGTAACGCCTACACTGAAGGAATCTATAAAAATATTGACGTGATACTTTGTAATTATTTTGTAAGGTCCTGTAATCTAAAACTATACCATTCTGTACAAATTGTGTAAGGTATTTCAAAGCATGTAACATACTTCTGGATTGGAAAGTTTGGAAGGCATTTAAGAGGGATGTATGACCACACTCGAGATTGCTGTTCCCAATATTTTCTCATTTTTAACCAACACCGTAAAGTGGGTTTTGTCCAGTCATTTTTAATACCTCGTATGTCTTTTGGGAGAATAATCCATGACAGAACTTTCAGTGGGAGCTCAGGGTGGGCATTGCCTTCTAAAGACCACCATGTACCATCTTTGGTGGTGTCAACATTTTAATAATTGTGGTAACTTGAGCGACTGAATAATAATTATATAGGTTTGGTAAACACCAATGTCCTTTCTCCTTGGGGGCCATCAAACATGCCCTCCTTATCCTGTGTCTTCTCCCTGCCCATAAGAAAACTTACGGTTTCCTCTGAGCCCTTCTCCAGTCTTGTTGTGGGACTATAGCAGGAAGTATGGAGAAAAGAAAGAGCAATCTGGGGAGAACATTTGTTTAATTGTTTCAATTCTGTTTGAAAGAGATAAGGGGAGCAAGTTCCACCTCTTAAGGTCCTCAAATATCTGTTACAACAATCTACCATAATTAACCTGATATAATTGTGATAGCTTTGTGGGGATCCAAATACCAAGATACCGAACCTTACCCCTCACCCATTTAAAGGGAATGTTACTCTTCCCCATAGTCACCGCTCCTGTCTCTAAGGGGAGGGCTTCTGATTTGCCTATGCTAGTTTTGAACCCTGAAATAGTATTATATGTGGCAAGTAATTTTAATAAATGTGGCAAGGATTCTTGATACTTATCTAAATAGACCAACATGTTGTCCGCATACAAGGACACTTTACAGACCTGTCCACCCACTTTGATTCCCTTAATATTTTCTGTTTGTCTGACAGCTGCTGCTAATGGTTCTAAACTTAAAGTGAATAACGGGGGATAGAGGACATACTTGTCTTGTTCCTCTTTGGATAATGAAGGGGGTAGAAATATACAGGTTACTCACCTGTAACAGGAGTTCTAGGAATGGTATATGTTGTTCATCCACACTATCTGGCAGGTTCCTTGCCGCTTTAAATCTTGCCGGAAGGTCTTCAAGCTAGCTCCTCCCACCCACCCGAGTGGTAAAATTCTTGGCTCCGTCCCATGACGCCAGATCTGGCCCGCTGGAAGCTCAGGTTGTGCGTTGAAGCCGGGAGGTCGAGATTGGTAGGGATGAACATATACCATTCCTAGAACTCCTGTTACAAGTGAGTAACCTGTATTTCTAAGGACATGGATATGTTGTTCATCCACACTATCTGGCAGACTCCTAGCAGTTCTCCGGGAGGAGGGAGGCAAGCCACCCCTATATACTTACTTGGGGAAAGAGATTGAGAACCAAGGCCCCAAAACCAGCATCCCGGCGTGACTCAAGGTCGATGTGGTAGTGGGTAATAAGGTGTGTGCTGACTTCAGGTAACAGCCCTGCAGATTTCCTGGATAGGGCGTCCCTGGAAGCAGCCACCGATGCAGCAGTATGGCGGGTAGAATGAGCTCTTATCCCTCTGGGAGGCTCCATGCCCGCCAACTCATAGCAGAGATTTATGCGGAGGTGACCCATCTGCCTATCGTCCGCTGGCTGCAGGTCTGCCAGGTGCGGCTTCAGCGTGGTGACAAACAGCTGGCCGAACCTCTCCCGAATTTCAACCGTCGCTCCTTATAATAAGCGGCGTATTCTAGGGTCCAAAGTATGGAGCCTATATTCGACCTCAGTGTGATTGGGGTAGAACACGGCAGAGTCAACCTGATTAAGGTGAAACTCCGACACCACCTTGAAGGAATTTCGTGGCAAGAGGACAATCTGTCCCTGTGGAAGACCAGGTAAGGAGACTCATGCTAAGCGCCTGGAGTACTCCCATCCTTCTGGCTGACGTGATAGCCACCAAGAAGGCGGTCTTCCACGACAGGTGGGGAGACCACACCTGTGCATTGGTTCGAATGGCTTGCCCATGAGCTTTGCCAGTACCAGCAGTAAATCCCACGGAGGTGGGGGTTCCCGCACTGGAGGGGAAATGTGATCAAGGCCTTTAAAGAAGCGCCCGACCACTTTCTCCTGCGCCACTGACTGCTGACCGCCCGCTCCGTAAGCAGAAATGGCTGCCAGGTGCACTTAAGGGTCGCGACCTAAGCCCTCGACTAGATAGGGACCATAGATAGTCCAAAATGCTTGCCACAGGACACGAGAAAGGGTCCAACCCTTTATCCCGACACCAAATGGAGAACCTCTTCCATTTGAAGGCATAGCATTTTCTGGTCGACTCCTTACGGGACGCCTCAACGACGTTGAGGACCTCGTCGGAAAGACCCAAGGCCTGGAACTCTAGCCGCTCAGGAACCAGGCCGTCAGGTGCAGGGATTGAAGGTCCGGATGGAACACCTTCCCCTGATTGACTGAGAGCAGGTCCGGGCGAGCTGGAAGCTGCCTCGGAGTCCTGGAGCTGAGACTGAGGAGATCTGGGTACCAGAACTGGCGAGGCCAGTCTGGGGCTATCAGAATCACCTGCGCCTTGTCCCTCCTCACTTTCAGCAGGACCATGTGAATCAGGAGAATGGGGGAAAGGCAAAAGAGGCCCGGGGTCCACGGCTCAGAAGGCATCCTGCAGCGAGCCCTGCAGAGGGGGGCGGGCATGAAACAGCCTCAGCTTCGCATTCTCCCTGGAGGCAAACAGATCTACCAGAGGTGTGCCCCAATGGGAGAACAGGTCCTGTACTATCTCCGGCAGGAGAGACCACTCGTGCGATGCAGCCCCTATCCGGCTCAGGGCGTTGGCCAAAGTGTTGGAGGCTCCTGCCACATGAATGGCCAGGAGATCCACCTCCAGGCTGCGCACTAGTGACCAGATGCGGAGAGCTTCCTTGCATAAGAGCATGGAGCACGTCCCGCCCTGGCGGTTTAGATAGTACATAGTCGTGGTATTGTCCATCTGGACCCGGACCACTTGACCCCGGAGAAACGGAGCAAAGGCGGTGAGAGCTAGGCAGACCGCACGGAGCTCCAGCAGGTTGATATGGCATCGGGACTCCCGCGGGGACCAGTGGCCATGCACTTGGTGTTCCCCCAGATGGGCACCACAACCCATCAAAGAGGCGTCGGTCGTTAGAGAGACCGTCGGCTCGGGGCGGACAAACGGGATACACTCCTGCAGATGGGATGGAACGGTCCACCACTGGAGAGCGTTCCACATCTCCTGGGTCATCCACACACGCTGGTCCAGAGGATCGCAGCGCTGTGACCACTGGCTGGCCAGTCCCCACTGGAGGGGGCGCATGTGCCAGCGTGCCCAACGGACTACGCTGGTACAGGCCGCCATGAGACCCAAGAGTCACAGGAAGTCCCGGGCAGGGCGCGATTGCTCAACCAGAAATGATTGGGCAAAGGAGGTAAGAACCTCGGCCACGTCCGCCGGGAGCCGTGCTCTGGCTCGAAGAGAGTCGAGCTCTGCCCCGATGAAGGATATCACCTGCTTCAGCTCGAGTTCCGACTTGGCCTCATTGACCAGGAGGCCGAGTTGAGAGCAAACCCGGAGGGCCAGATCCCTGGACCGTCCACCTCCGACCTTGAGGGGGCTGCTATCAACCAATCGTCCAGGTAAGGGTACACCCAGACCCTCGGCACCGCAGGAATGCTGTCACCACTGCAATGCATTTGGTGAAGACCCTGGAGCTGAAGAGGGCCGAAGGGCATGGCCTGGAACTCAAAGAGGGATCCCTCCGCCCTGAAGCGGAGGAATCTCTGATGAGATGGACGGATAGGGACGTGAAAGAACGCGTCCTGGAAGTCCAGAGAGGAGAACCACACGCCATGTTCCAGAGATGGTATTATCTGAGCCAGAGTGACCATTCTGAAGGTTCGAGACCGTAGGAACTTGTTCAGGTCATCTAGGTCTAGAATGGGGCACCAGCCCCGCGTCCGTTTCGGGACCAGGAAGTACCTGGACACGAACCCTGGTTCTGATGGTGGGTCCTCTATCTCTTTATCACCCCTCTTTTGAAGAAGTAGGGCGATGTCGGCTCGACGAGCCTCTAGAGATTCTGGGGACCCCAAAGCCCCCCGCGGGCGACGGCTCTGAAGGGCGGAGCCCGCTCGAATTCCAGAGGCAGGCCTCTTCCCACCACCTCCAAAACCCACCTGTCCGTGGTAACAGCGGACCAGGCAGAAAGGAAGTGTTGGAGCCGTCCCCCCATGGGGGGAACCAGGGCCGAGGTGACGGGGATGGGGGCGACACCCCTCAGCCCGTCACTATGCAGGCTTGGAGGAAGGACCGGCCGAGGGACCACCAGGGCCTTTTCCTCCTTGCTTCCTATATGAGGAAGCTGACGGCTTGGGCTTGGAATACCAAGGTCTAGCCTGCTGGCCCTGATGCTGTTGTTGGGCCGGACGCCATGCCGGAGCAGAGGCAAGGGTTTAGGCTGGGCTTACGGCCCTGTCCTCTGCGCGACAAGACCGAGTCCAAGGTGGCATTGGACTTTTCGATCCTCTGAGGTGACCTTCCACTCCAGGGCTGAAGAGGTCCGTTCCCAAGAGGGCGATCCCAAGCTTGTGCTGGGTATCCGAGGTGAAGTGGATATCCTCAGCCACGCCCGCCGTTGCATAGCCACAGCGGCCGCCACTGACGCGGGCGCAGAGTCCCCAATATCCAGAGCAGTCTGGAGCTGCTGTGGCTACTGCCCTGCCCTGGTCCCGCACCTGCTTGACTGTGGTCTGCAGGTCGGCGGGAAGATAAGGGACGACCTCATCCAGGGAGCCCAACAGGGCATGGGAAAAATGCGCCATGAGGACGGCCGAACTGGCCTGATGAAGGCCAAGTGAGGAGGCAGCATACACTTTACGCCCCGCATAGTCCAACTTCTTGGACTCTTTGTCGGGCGGTTTGTCCACGTCCCTGGCATTTCCGGCACGCCGGAAAACACTGTCCGTGACCAACCCCTCGGCCGAAGGGTGTTCGGAAAAGCCGGACAGAGAGCCCGTAGGGACCGCATACTTCCTGGCCATCCTGGCCGAAGGCGCAGGACAGGAAGCCGGACGCTGCCACAATTCCAGGGCCGGACCAACAATGGCTTCGGCCACCGGAAAGACCTCCGTGGGAGAATCCCCTCAGTCCAGAATCTCAGTGAGGGGATATCTGGCCCGTTTGGACACGGGTTCAAGCTTCATCCCAGTGGATTCTGAGATGAGCCTAAGAAGTCCGAGGAAGGATGAAGGGCTATCGTCCACTGACTGCCCCCCAGAGGACTCCAAGTCAAGGCGCTTGGAGAACAGGGAGGAGTGGTCCGATTCCGACGAGTCGTCGAATAGCTGCCTGGAGCCTGAGCCACCCTCCACGTGCCGAGGCTTATCGGGCGTGAGAGTGACAGACAGCCTATGGGGAAGGCCATGGGCCGACCGTGAATTTTTCGACGGTGCCCCAACTGTCGGCTGAGGCGGAGGCGGTTCCACCAGAATTGGTGGGGCAGCCGGAATAGGCCGAACAACCGGCCTGGAAACAGGCACCTCGACCGCTGTGAGGGGTTGTTTCGGCCGCTCTGGTGACAACCATTTTATGGCCGGGGAAGAGGCCTGAGCCGGCTTACTGCCGGCCAATAATAGTTGTTGCCACATCAGTTCCTCATACTTGCGGGCGTAACTTACGCGAGCCTCCTCTCGTCGAGGAGGAGGAAGATGAGGAAGAGGCGGTGCAACTTACCGCGGTGCCGAGACCGAGACCGCTTTGTCGACGGAGAACGGCTGGACTCATGGCGATGTCCGAGACCGAGAATTCGGCTAGGCCGAGGTCGGCATGGCGAGGCCGAGATCGGCAATCCCTCGGCTCAGTCGACAAATCCGACGGCTCCGGGCCGGAGGCGCAGATGGCCACGGGTATCCTCCAGACCTCACCGGGAACCGGGGAGGAGGAGTTCGGCTTCTCCAGCGAGCAACCCGTCTAACGGTCGAAAAATCTCGACCATGTCGGCGATGTCGGTCACCCTGGCCTGTGAGGCACCGATGAAGCCAGTGGCGGCCGAGCGATTTTCGACCGAATGACTATCGACAAGGGAGGGAGATCTTTCCCGCTCCCAAGAGCGTCGACGATGGGACTTACCCTTACTTTTCTTCGACCGGTGATACGGTCCAGAAGAAGTTGGACCCTCGCCTTTGGTTGAGAGGGTCAGGCAAAGCTCCTTAAAAGAAGCTGAATAGGAGGCCCCGAGCAAGAGCGGGACGAATGCCGCAGCCGAAGATGTGGCGGCCTGAGCCGCCTCCTCCTCGAGGGCAACCATCTGCTCGAGTTGTTCAGCGGATCCCGCAGCCGCGAAACCAGCCAATCGGGCCTCCTGGGTTGACCGGGAAATCTCCTTTCGGGGGCGCTTAAGTTGGAGGCGGGCAGCCGCGATCTCGGGGAGTAGACCGAAAAAGAGCACAGTTCGCAGGCCTGTGGGTCGTGCTCCTGGCCAAGGCAATAGCAACGCGATGGAGTGCGCGGGTCCGTCAGACATCTTCGCCCACAGGACATCTCCGAAACTGGGAGTCGATTGTCCATCGCAGCCGCGAGGGAAGAAGACCGAAGTGGTAAAAGTTTTGTTTTTTAAATATTTTCAAAATCGAAGATTTAGGCCGAAAGCTTAATCGCAGAGCGTTAAGGAGGGAACCTGAGCTTCCAAGCGGTAAGGAAGATCTGGTGTCATGGGGCGGAGCTGAGGGTTTTACCACCCGGGTGGGTGGGAGGAGCTAGCTTGAAGACCGTCCGGCAAGATTTAAAGCAGCAAGGAACCTGCCAGATAGTGTGGATGAACAACATATCCATGTCCCTAGAAAGTTCCATTTACTTTAATTTTGGCTATGGGGCAAAAATAACATAATTTAACCCATTTAAGAAAATTTCCTCCAACCCCCACATGCTCCATTACTGTGAACAAATACTCCCATTCTAACCTGTCAAAGGCTTTCTCCACATCCACAAAAAGTGCTAATTGTGTGGAATTATTAGGTGTTCTATATTTTAGGATATTTAACAATTGCCTGATATTGTCTGTTAATTGTCTATGGGGAATAAAGCTTGTTTGATCAGGGTGAATAAGGAGTTTGATGTATTTTTGTAGTATGTTAGCCAAGATTTTTGTAAGGATTTTCAAATCCTGATTTAATAATGATATGGGACGGTATACCTCACAAGTTTCAGGGGGTTTACCTGGTTTGGGGATTGTGGTTATAATGACTTCCTACCTTGATTGTGGTGCTTTATTGTCCACAAGAGCAGTATTATATACTTATGAAAGGATGGAAGCTAATGTAACAGCAAATGGTTTATAAAATTAGGAGCACAAACCATTAGGTCTGAGGGTCTTTCCAATTGAAAGGGATTTAATTGCTGAGCAGACTTCCACTTCGGATATATTTTTACCCAGATCTTCTTCCATATCTCCCTTTAGTTTAGGTAGTTTATATGTTTCTAGAAATTCTTTTGTAGCTAATTTTATATTTACTGTCTGGTTCTCCTTTTGGTGTAATTTTTGGTAGTAGTTTCTGAACTGTTTTGCTATATCTGCTGGGTTGGTCCATATTTTAGATGGTGTCTTATTTTGAATTTCAGAAACAGTTCTGTCTGCTTGTTGTTTTTTCAACCTAAAGGATAAAAGCCTTGCCGCCTGACCCCCTGTATCATGATATTTTTGATTAAAAAATCTTAAATTCCCTTCTACCTTTTTGTTATCATAAAGTATTAGGGCTTCTCTAGCCTTGATTAATCTACTCAACATTGCTGAGTTTTCTGGGGTTTTTTTGTGTGATGCCTCATATTCTTTTATTTCTTGCAGCAATTTGTCAAATGTTAATCAGTTTAGTTTCTTTTTTGCAGAGGCATAACTAATAATTTCCCCTCGTATAACTAGTTTTAAGGCTTCCCAAGTAGATATCTGTGAGCATCCCTGCTCAATAGTAATATCATAGACAGCTTGAATTTTGTCCGCTAACTGCGACACAAAATGTTTATCATTTAATAGAGACATTAAGCCTCCAGAGTGTTTATTTTTTTTTTTTATACCCTTCTTAAGATTAAAGATGATCGACAGCAGAGCACGATCTGGTAAAGTGATCAAATGTATTCGAGATTGACTAATAGTATGTAATTTATCTTGCTGCGTATAAAAAAGATCTATTCTTGAGTATGAGGCAAGGGGGATTGAATAAAAAGTGTAATCTCGTTCTCCCATATGTTGCTCCCTCCATATATCTTTGAATCCCAGCTCCTTAGTTAAGCCCAATAGTATCCATGTCGCTGTCTTGTTTGGAATTTGAGTCTTGGCTGACCTATGTAAAGCTGTGTGCGGTGCAGTACTGAAATCTCCTCCAAATATGACCTGCCCTTGTGGTAAATCTGCAATCTTCTGAAAGACCTTGTTTAGGAAAGCCGTGGTTCCTATTATGGGGGTATAAACATTAATAAAGTGCAATATCTCCCCCTGAAATTCTGCTGAAACTCTAATATAGTGTCCTTGATCATCCCTTTCAATTTCTGTACTTTTGATGGCACTTCCCTTCCTAACCAATATTGCAACTCCTCCTTTTTGGCTTTCCTGAGGGCAGCCTCTACCTGTACCACCAACCCCATCTGAGCTTTAAATGTTCCCTTCCGTGAGGTGCGTTTCTTGCAAAAACGCAACCTCACAATTAAGTTTCTTTAGTTCTGCCAATAACCTTGATCTTTTAATGGGGGAATGTATTTCTTTCACATTATAGGAAATAATTTGAATTTCAGCCATTATCCTTCGGAGTAAGTTTTACCCTGTAACGCCGCCTCTGTCCTGTAATCACCTTTCTTATCCCCTCAAAATAGGTAGCTTCAGATCTCACATAAAAAACAAAAACACAATTAACACAATTAAACACAATCAACAACCTTTGTCCTAACATGGACTGTAACATATATTTCAACAAACAAATACTTATACCAGCACTGCTGCATATTTTCAATTATACCTTTTTTATATGTACTTCCTGGGTGAATGGTTTTGCCTCACCAGGCGAAAGCCAACTGTTTTCCCTTTTTGTTGGTTCTTTGGGAAACAGGCTGAGTACTTTAGTTAGTTATTTTACCAACTATGGCCTCCCTAGGCCCAATTGTGAGAGTTATTATAACTCTCTTCTAATTAGCGCCCCACCACATTTTTTATCTCCGGGTGACTCTTGTCACGTCCAACAATTCTCTCCCCTCCCCATCCATGGACACAGTTCCACCTTTAACCCTTATACCAAAATTGAGCTTATCTAATTTTCTCAACATTACATTAGCAGGGGATCCCCACGAGGTGAGGTATGAGAGTTCCATTATAATTAAATGTTCCAGCATCGATTTTCTATAACTTTCTCTATTTCTGGCCCATTTATAAAGTACAGTTACGTAAGAACTTACCGTAACAGTAGATCTTCGAAAAAGGCTCTTGCAGTAGGTAATTACATATAGGACTGACACCTGCAGGCCCCCATGGAAACATTCTAGCTAGCAGTCCCTGGCAAGGGACCGCCTCAACGTCAGGTGACCGGCGTCAGGAGACGTCGGTATAAAGGGGTGGTCCCAGACACCCGCCTTCCAGTTCTTTCCAGTCACAGGCCCAAAGAGGTCAGACAAGAGAGGAGCGGATATTTCTCTATATGGAAAAGGAGCTGAAAAAGCCTAGGGGGATGGAAGGCGGGAAGGTATTATCTACTGCAAAAGCCTCTCTCGAAGATCTACTGTTACGCCAAGTTCTTATGTAACTGTACTGTCTTACTTCGAGAGGGCTCTTGCAGTAGGTAATTACATACAGGACTGAATCCCAAGCGGTCTGGAACGAAGAAAGGCACCGGGAGGAGGAAAACTACTCCAAGAAGTAGCTCTAGCCATGCAAGCCTCAAGACAGGAGGCCTTGCAAAACAGCTAGCCCGAAGCCTGCTCTACAGCGAGAGGCAATATCCAAACTGTAACTTTTGTAAAGGTATGGATGGAAGTCCAGGTGGCGGCAGCGCATATGTCTGCCGCAGACACATTCTTGAAACAAGCTGCAGAGGCAGCTACTCCTCTTGTGGAGTGGCGTCTGACTTGACCCGGGAGGGTCTTGTGGTATCTGTCATAACAGAAAGTGATGCAATGAGCCAACCACTTAGACAGGCCTTGCTTGGAAACTGCATTGCCTTCCCTTTTGTGAGCAAAAGAGACGAACAACTGATCAGTCTTTCTGAGATCCTTCGTCCTGTTGGTGTAGTATCTCAGAATCCGGTGAACATCCATAGTATGGAGTAAATACTCCCCTTGGTTAGAGTACTGCGTAAAAAAGGCAGGTAGCTCTATGGACTGATTTAAGGTAGACTCTGCTACTACTTTAGGTAGAAACTTAGGATTCGTTCAAAGAGCAACCTGTTCCTTGTGAAAAATCAAATAGGGGATTTTACACATCAGGGCCTGGAGCTCGGAGATTCTTCGAGCCGAAGTAATGGCCACCAAGAAGAGCATCTTCCACAAAAGAAACTTCAAATCTGCAGAAGCTGCAGGTTCGAAGGTAGGAAGGGTAAGTTTCTCGAGAACAAAATTCAAGTCCCAGGGGGGCAGGAGTACGGATGGGGGGGCCTCAGATGGAGAACCCCTCTGAAAAAGGTCTTGGAGACCTCCAGTTGAGCAAAGGCCCTGTTTGCGAAGGGAACATGACAGGCCGAGATGGCCACTGTGTGTACCTTCAAAGAGGAATGGCTGAGACTCAGGGCAAACAGATGACATAGATACTCCAACAGAAGCCGCGCTAAACAGGAGAAAGGTTCCACGTTCTTGGAGGCGGCCCAAATAGTGAATCTTTTCCACTTCATGGCATAAGTGGATCTGGTGGAGGGTTTCCTGGCCTCCACTAAAATCTCCGCCACTTTGGGAGACACACCAAAATGGGATTGGGCTAGGTCTGCAGGAGCCATGCATGCAGTTGAAGGGATTTGAGGCCTGGATGGACCAGGGTCCCCTGATCCTGGGTCAACAAACCTCGAGATAGAGGAAGAGGAGGATCCTCTGAATATTGTTGTAGAAGAGAGAACCAGATTTGACTGGGCCAGAAAGGAGTGATCCGAATCATTCTCGCTCCTTCTGAAGCTAGTTTCTGCAAGACTCGTGGGATAAGAGGAATTGGGGGAAAGGCATAGACGAATCTGTCCTTCCAGTCTAGAGATGGAGCGTCGTTCCAGAAAGTGCCTTGCTCTGGAATGAGCGAGCAGAAGGTGGGAAGTTTTGCATTTTGGGGGGATGCGAACAGGTCGACCTGTGGTGTTCCCCAAAGTTGGAAGATACTGTCTAGGACCCCTTGGTCCAGTTCCCATTCATGAGTCAGAGCAGAAGAGTGACTTAGTTTGTCTGCCAGGTTGTTGTCGACTCCTGGGACGTGAATCGCCGTGAGGTGAAGGTCGTGTTGTGTTGCCCAATTCCAAACCCTCATTGCCTCCCTGCATAGAGGGTAGAACAGAGTTCCTCCCTGCTTATTGATGTACCACACTATGCACATGTTGTCCGTCTGGACGGCTAGGTGGCCGGGAAAGATGTATTGGTGAAGAGCTTGGAGAGCGTACAACACTGCCCAAGATCGAGCACACTGATGTGGAGAGGTTGTTCTAGCCTGGACCAGGAGCCCTGGGTCTGATGAGGGCCTAAATAGGCTCCCCAACCTTCGCCTGAGGCATCTGTGCTTAGAGTCTGGGAGGGGGGAGGATGAAAGAAAGGAACCCCTGAAACAGGTTCTCTCGAACCATCCACCACTGTAAGTCTCGCATCGTCGGCGATGAGATCAGAACTGAGTGATCTAGGTCGTCCACTAGTTGGTCCCTCTGAGAGCGTAGAGTCCACTGAGAGATCCTCATGTGGAGTCGAGCGTGAGGGACCATCAGGATAGCAGCCACCATGAGCCAAAGAAGGCAAAGGACCGACCTCGCCGAGACCATCCTGCGATCGGATAACAGACTTGTCTGGGTCTGAAGGGAGGCCACCCTGTCCGGAGGCAGGTAGGCCTTGCCCATGGTCATATTGAGGATCGCCCCAATAAACTGTAGCCTCTGGGAAGGGTCCAGATGAGACTTGGAATGGTTGATGGTAAGACCCAGGCAGGCAAAAACCTGCTGGGTGAGGGGAAGCAGGAGTTCCTCCCTGGACGAGGCCGCCAGGAGCCAGCCATCCAGGTAAGGGAACACCTGTACTCCCTTGGTACGCAGGTGGGCCACCACCACTGCCAGGCATTTGGTAAATACTCGGGGGGCCGAGGATAGACCAAACGGGAGTGCCTTGAAGTGGTAGTGGTCCCCCTGGAACACAAAACGAAGGTATTTGCAATATGATGGGCGAATGAGAATGTGCAGATAAGCATCCTGCATATCCAGGGCACAAAGCCATTGATCCATCCGGAGGAGGGGCAGAAGGCTCTGCAGAGAGAACATCCTGAACCTTTTGTACTCTACATAAAGATTCAGGGAACTGAGATCTAAAATCGGTCTGAGATCTCCTGTCTTCTTTGGGACCAGGATGAAATGGGAATAGTAACCAGTCCCCTGAAGATGAAAGGGGACAGGCTCTATCGCTTGCTTCAGCAGAAGAGCCGAGATTTCCTCCTGGAACAAAGGAAGGTGTTCTCATGAATATGACGACTTCAAAGGGGGGTGGCGGGGTGGTTTCTGAAGAAACTCTATGGAGTGTCCTTCTGCTATGAGCTGGAGCACCCAAGAATCCATGGTTATCCTCTCCCATCCCAGAAGGTGGAGGGAAAACCTCCCTCCTACTGGTTCCCACGGGGAGTCCAGAGGCAGTGGGAGAGGAAAGGAGTCAGGTGGTGTAGGGCAGCGCCACACCTGAAGCACCCGCTGCTTTAGGCGGGGGCTTAGCAGGAGGGGCCCGATGTTTTGTGGCCCGCCTTCCCTGGGGTTTCACCTTTGGCCGATTCTGTCTGCAAAAGGGATGGCACTACTGCTGATGGGGAAGGTACATGGAATCAACTGATTTCAGAGCCGTCCCCTTCTCTTGCAAATCGGTAATGATGTCCTTGACATCACCCCCGAAAAGCACTGACCCCCGGAAAGGTGCTTTCTGGATAGCAGATTGCACCTCCAGGACCAGACCTGACACACGGAGCCAAGCATGACGCTGTAGGCCTACGGCGAAAGCTGAGCTCCGCCCAGCAGTGTCCACTGCATCGTATGACGCACGTAGCATGTGGTGACTGGCCGAACGAGCAGAGCAGATGAGATCAGCCAACTCCTGTTTGACTTGGGAGTCAGGCAAGGAGTCCAGCTTGGCTTCCACCCGAGTAAGGATGGCCTTCTGGTAGTCCCCCATGTGGCTGACATAGTTCAGGGCCCTAATCCCCAGTGTGGAGGAAGCATAAATCTTTCTCCCGTACTGGTCCAGAAGGCGAGATTCCTTAACAGGAGGTGGCGAGCTAAGATGTTTTGGGTTCTCTGACCGGCCATGAGTAGCGCTAATCACGACCGAGTTGGCATGAGGGTGAGAATAACAGGAAATCAACACCCTCTGGAGCCTGTTCAACTTCCTAGGAAGTGGTGCTAAGGCCGACGGCTGTTTCCATATTGTTTATTTATTTTTTTATTTGTGAAATCAGTTTACAACCTTTGAGCTAGAGGCTCGTTTCCAAAGGTACCTCGTCACATTAAAGACATACATAGAGTTTTAGGTTACGTAGCACAGGTTTGCTAAAAATAGGCATTCATCAGAGGCGCCACGTCACACTGAGGTCAGACAAAATACATTTAGGTTACAGGATACAAGTAATTGAGACAGGTGCTACACAAGTTGGTATCAAAAACTGAGCAATCTAATTGGCATACCATAAAACAGCAGGCACTCACCAGGTTAGACATAGGTATGGTGTACCGGAAAGAGGTGGTGGGGTGGGCTAGGTGGAGAGCCGCCCAGTGGGCATTGTCATGAGAAGTCGAGGTGGAGGCTGTCTTCAGAGACAGGAGCAGCTACGAGTGTTGATGAGTTGGTTTCGAAGGATGGTTTTGAACTTGGAGATGGTGATGGGGGCAGGGAGAGAGTTAAACCAGGATGGGGCTCTGTAGCAGTAGGACCTCTGGCCACGGCTGGTTCTTGATCTGGGGACCATTACAGTGGTCTTGTTGGATGACCGTGTTGCAATAGTGGGTGGGGTCCGGTGGATGGAGCCGTTACCCCAGGAGGAGACAGCCCGAGTAGGGTTTTTTTTTGTGAGGAGGCAGGTTTGATATCGGAGCCATTCATCTAGGGTAAGGAGTTTAGCCTTATCATACAGCTGACAGGTGTGTGTGAGCCTGGGGGCACCAGTAATCAGTCTGCAGGCTTTATTCAGGGTTAAGTGAATTTATTTGAGTGCAGTCGTGTCGGCAGCACCATAGACTGGTAGGCCATAGTCTACAAGGGACAATATGGAAAACATAACAGCGAGCCGGAGCACATTTGGGGGAAGGCAGGTTCTATGGCGGAAGAGGATGCCAAGTCGTGTGTTAGTGGTGGATGTTAGGGCATCAATGTGGTCATGGAATGTGAGGGCTGAGTTAAAGGTAACCCCAAGGTATTTGTAGGAGCAGACTTGTTCCATTGGCTGTTTGGTACTAGGAAGGATATGGAGTGGATGGTCGCTAGCTTTGTTTTGGGGGTGGGAAAAGAGCATAGCTTTGGTTTTTTTAAGATTAATGACGAGTCTGCACTCCTTAAACCAGGCTTCGGCATCATTGAAAGACTGCTGTAGGGTGTCCTGAAGGGAGACGGGATTGCGGTGGGTGGCAAAAATGACAGCATCATCTGCATACAGAAGAATTTTGCCAGGGCATGCACTGGGCAGGGTGTTCAGATAGAGTGAGAAGAGACGGGGGCCCAGGATGGAGCCTTGGGGGACGCCAGAGTGTATGGGACGGGTATCAGAGAGTATCTCATTGATTTTAACACACTGTGATCGAGCGGCTAGATAGCTCATGCACCATGCTAGGGGGCCAGCCGAGAGACCAGTGTGGCAGAGGGCATTCAGGAGAAGAGGGTGGGAGACAGTGTCGAAGGCCTTTGAGAGGTCGATGAACACTGCACCAGCTAGGAGCTGGTATCCAGGGAGGAGGGAAGTTGGAGAATTCAATTAGTGCAGTGCTGGTACTGTGACCAGCACAGAAGCTATGTTGCTCTGGGCATAAGATGTTATGCTTAGCCAGATATTCAGTGATTTGAATGGCCACCACTTTTCCAGGGCTTTGGGGGAGGATGATTATTGGTCGTTGTTGACGTACCTGTTGCCCCCTTTATGAATGGGCGTGATTATGGCTGTTTTCAAGCAGTGGGAAATTGTCCCAGGCAGAGCGATCGGTTAATTAGGCTGGTGAGTGGGGCAAGGACTTCATCTAGCACCAGCCTGAGGATACTGGGGTCCAGTGAGTCACTGCCGGGACAGTTGCTATTCAAAGCTTTGATTAGGATGGGTCTGGATTCCCAGGCAGAAACCTTGCGCAGGTGGAAGCTGGGGTGGTGGAGGACAGGGGAAGGTTGGTTGGGTCAAAAAAATTACTAGGGAGAACTGAGCTAAGGTCAGTGAAAGCAGTGTTGAGCCAGTTAGCTATGATGGCAGGATCGGTGGAGGTAGTGCCATCACTAGTGAGCTGGGATGGGGCAGGGAAGCATGGTTTTCCATTTAGCTGTTTAATATTATCCCAGAAAGTCCGGGCCGAACCCCAGGAGGAGGTAAGTGTGGCCTGGTAATGGTCGGCCTCGGCTTTCCGGACGGCCCAAGAGCACTTATTCTGGGCTGCATTGTAAGCTTGCCTATCAGACAGCCGACCCATTTCAGTGGCAAGGTGCCAGAGGTTATCCCGATTTCTTAGCAATTGTAGAAGGGCAGGGCTAACCCAGGGTGCATTCTGCTTTTTGGATCGGATTTTGGTGAAGGGTGCAAAGAGATCACAGGCCATGTTGAAGGTGTGTGAGAAGAAGGCGAGGGCAGTGTCAATGTCGGATGCACGATGAATGGGGGACCAGTTTATCTGGGTGAGGAATTGTTTACGTTTTTGAAGCCCACCAGGGCGGAGGCGCCTGCGGAGGGTGGTCTGGGCTTTGGGTTTGGGATTGGGGACTGCCCAATGAAATAGGATAGGGGAGTGGTCACTTAGGGAATCTGGTAGGACCTGGATGTTTTGGATTTGTTGGGATCGGTTGGTGATAATTACATCCAGAAGGGTGCTGGTTCCTCTCTTTGGGTTTATTCTAGTGGGCTGGGTGACGAGTTGCGCCAGGTCTTGGGCGGCAAATGAGTCTCGGATTGTGAAGAGGAGGTGCTGAGCTGACTCTACTAAGGTCCCCAACTAGATTTGTTCCACTATGGTGGAGGGAGGCCAGATAGTCAGTTAAAGATACCAGGGCCGGGTGCTGGTTCTTTGGGGGAACATAGGCAGTGGTGAGACAGAGAGGGCCCCTAGAGGGGTCCAGGGTGAGTTTGAGGGTAAGAGCCTGGGCCCCATTTGCCTACTTGGTCCTCCCGGTATAAGGTATAGCCTCGGAGGGAGACAAATGAGTCAGGGGTGGATTTGGACAGCCAGGTTTCAACCAGGGCTATGATGTCTGGTTGTTGAGCCATGGCCCAGCACTGGAGGGCGTTAGATTTTTTCAGCAGGCTGCATATGTTTATGGAGGCTATTTGGAGACCAGTGGGCCGAGTAGGTAGGTGGGTGGGAGGGGGCAGGGCCTGGGTTGAGATGTATGTTCCCCATCAGAGCAGAAGGAGGAGAACTGCTCTGGTGAGAGGGTGGCAGAAGGAGAGTTTACGCTGGGAGCAAAAGGAAGAGAAGGGGGGTTTCAGTAGCACAGGGGTGGGTAGGGCAGCACAGGCAGAGAAGGCTTGAGTGATCATATGCCCAAGGAAGCAGGAGGGGGAGGAAAGTTAGTGTCTGGATGGGGGGTGAGGTGGAGAGGAGCATATGGGGTGTGTGGAGGAGGAGGAGGGAGGGGGAGGAGCAGTGGTAAAGGAGGAGGGGAGGGCTGGAGGGTAGGTAGGAGCACTAGAGTAGTGAGGCTGAGGGTTAACAGGGACAATAGGGTTGGTGGAAGGCAAAAGGAGGAGGAGGAGAAGAGAGAGGCAGGTAGGCAGGAGGTGCACATGCATAACTGGTAAAGGTGAAAGGGCTGAAGTGAAGAAAGATGGGGGAACTAGGATGATAGAGGGGGAGATAGTATTGAGAGGTCACCTCTAAATGTAGTTGCCACTTTGGTACAGTGGCAGAGCTGGTGCCTGAGGTGCACAGGGCACTAGGTTCAAGACTTGCCCAGGGCAGCAGGAAGGACCCCTGACAGTGGCTGTAGCAGCAGGGAGCTGGGCTCAAGGCCTGCAGTAACAATCAGACAACAATTTAGCAGTGTCTGTGGGTTAGAGGGTTTTAGAGTTTGAAATCCTGCACAAATAATAGACAGGTGTGCTAGCTGAGTGGTGGAACTGCTGACTAAAGCAGTGAGGGTGCAGGGTTCAATGCCTGCAAACGCAGCAAGACAGAAGTGGTAAAACGTTATATTTTGGCAGGTTGAAGGGGGGGTAAGAGACTAAAAGTCCTAGAAAGTAGGAATAAAATAGCTAGACAACGTGGTTAAGAGGTGATATTGTGGTCACAAGGTCGGTGTGAGGCTCTAGCCAGGGTGGCACTAATGCAGGAGCTGTCATAGGCAGATCCAGATGTTCAGCGAGTTTCAGACGCTGAGGATCTGGTTCCAAAGAGCGCTACTGATGAACCTCCTGGATTTTTCTAAGCAACTCCATAAAAGAAGGATCCTCTGGAGGAGACTTGAGGAGTCCTTGGTCAGGCTTCACGGAGAACGAGGTCGTTGTGTCTTTCTCGAGCAGCGGTCGAAGAGTCCCGAGGAGTCCGAGAGTGAAGAGGAGGATGAAAGAGAATAAGACTCCCTTTCCCGACCCGGGGGAGGAACGGGTCCCTTGGGGAGTCCCCGGGGACGTGTATCCTGCCCCTCTCTGGATCCAGACAGAAGAACCCTGAGTCCAGAGGTGGGGGGAGCGTGCTGCCTGGGGCGTATGGGAACCTGGGAAGGCACTGTCACCGGAAGGCGGCTCTTGACCTCTTTGGTGAGCTGAGCCTTGGCCTAAGCCCCCCAGGAGGCCAGAGTCTCCTGCAGGTCCACCAGCGACCGCGAGGGTGGTGGAGGAGGAGGAGGTGGGGGAAAAGAATATGGGCTATACCCATATGGAACGTATCCAAAACCTGGCTGTGGGTAACCCGGCATTGGGTATAAAGGTGTCAAGTACTTCAGCATCGGAAAGCCTGGCATCTGGTACTGCGGTGCCAGATACAGCGTTCCTGGGTACACCGGCGTCGAATGAGATGGCAGATACCCAGAAGCCGTGGGGGGGGCTGCCTGAGCAGACGGCCCGGCTGGGAACCTCACGAGTGGGTCCATAGCGGAGAGCCCGGAGGGTGGAGGGCCCGATGGGAGCAGGAAATCTCCCTGAGTCAGTAAGGCCGATGTCAGGGCCAACGGCAGAGGCCCTGATGCCGGAGGTACTGACATCGGAGGAGCCAGCGTCGGACCTGGCGTCCAGGGAGCCGATGTCAGGTCCATCACTCCAGATGGAGGAAAGACTGACGGAGGCAAAAAATCCCCAGCTTTGCCTGGGGATGGAGGGGAAAGGTCCCAGGGTTCAGGTTGGGGGGACTCTGGCTCCCCAGATGGCAGTGAAGGCTGTTGTGAACCGGGAACGACGGACATTGCGGGGTCCGTCGTCGGTTCCCTCGCCGGACGGACACTGGATGAGCTGACGTGAGGCATAGAGGCGAGGTCTCGGTGGGCGCTGGAAGAGCCGACGTCCAACTTACGAGAGCCATCACTGGAGACAGGTCGAGAGGAGGGGTTGGCCTGGTCCAATGGGGAAGAAGCCGCGTGTCGCCTGGAGGGTCGGACGTCTTACCAGCCCTCTCCGGGTGGACGTCTGAGGAGCCGACGCCTGGCTTACCGGATTCACCCATGATGGTAGGCTGCAAGCCTGCGGCCGAACCAGGGGTAGAGGCCACCAACTGCCCGGAGGCACCCACAAGGCCCGAGCACGAGCCAGATGGGCGGACTGACGCCGCCTCAGAAACCTCCGAGGCTGCCGTCGAGGAGTGATCCCCCAGAGGGGATGTTACCTGCGTGCCCGCGACTCCCGAGGGAGACACGGTGGAGGAGCCTTTGTCCTGGTGCCTCTCCTTGTCCTTCTTTCGATGGCCTTGGGGAAGTGGACGCCTGCCTTAGCTTTTTAAGCTCCTTCTCCATAGAGCTCATTTTCTTCTTAAGAATATGGGCCTCCAGGGATTGCTGCCATCTTTTCCGGGTAGCCGCATTAAAGCTAAGGCAATGCTGGCACTTCTCAACCTGATGATCAGGGCCTAGGCAGAACAGGCACAGGGAGTGGCTGTCCTTGTGCGGTAGTTGGGCGCCGCATAAATCACACTTGTTCTTGTGCTCAGAGGGTTAGAGGACGACATACACCGACATTAGTACTGTCGTTATCGAAACAATGAAGATTTTTTGGTTAAAAAAACGATGAAGGTAGGGCTAACGAAGCACGAACTTTTCCGCGAGGTGCTGCATGAGCTAATGGCAGGAAAGAACTGGAAGGCAGGCGTCTGGGACTGCCCCTTTATACCAACGTCTCCTGAAGCCAGTCACCTGATGTGGGGCCGGTCCCTCATCAGGGACTGCTAGCTGGAAATTTCTTTTGGGTCCTTGCACTGCCGCCAGTCCTATATGTAATTACCTACTGCAAGAGCCCTCTCGAAGTAAGATCTTTGCTTTCTCCCTCCCCCCAAAGTAGTTTGTTGGTGTCCTGAGGTGACATGAAACAGAAAATTTCCAACTCACTCTGGTTTACAGTGAAATGTTCAGCCTTCTGCATTAGAGCAAGTGTTCAGTTTTTTTATCCCCACAGGAGCCTTTCACAACTTTCTTTGCCGACCTGCATACATCTGCTGTGAGATACCTCGGTATCTGCCAGGGTGGATTTTGTTTTCTCCCCTTCATTTGAATGGACCAAATTCCCTCAGTTAACTTCTGCTGCAACGTATCCATCGTAAGGTCTGGAAGGGCAACGTGGTGTTCCTTCAAAAATGGCGCAGCTTCAACCAAGGAACTGAAGATTTTGATCCTTTCCTCTGTATGTATTTTTAATTTCGATGGAAACATTAACTAAGCCTTAATTTGCTTTTCTTTTAGGTCCCTTATAATTGCTCGCACCATATTTTTCTTGGTCTGTAGTTCAGCTGAGTGGTCTTGACCAAAGAAGATTTGGCTTCCCTCACAGGTGAGAGTTTTTTGGTGCCATGCATCCTGGAGAATGAACCCTTTTTCTTGGTATGTCAGCATTTTTATAATCAACGATCTTAGGCGTACATTTGGATCTGTAGATTTTTGTCCTAATGATCGATGCGCTCGTTCCATTTCCAGTGTGAAATCAGAAGGTACTGAGAGTGTGGATTTTAAGACTTGTTTAATAAAATCTGGGCCTGTAGCCTAACCCTCCTCCGCCCCTTCTTTAATGCCATAAATCCTAAAATTGTTCCTTCTTGCTCTATTTTCGGCATCCTCTAGCTGCTCTTGCACCAGCCTGTCCCTCCGGAGAAGTTATAATAGGACCCAGTCTGGATTCCTGTGCCTCCGTGACTTCAGCAATTTTTGCTCAGTGATCCCCATTCATTAAAAATGAGAGGCGGCCGCCATGCTATCTTGAATGCCCACCTCTCATTCTGTATTGCCGCCACTCTTTCCTGCTCTGTGCTGCCCTAGTAGCGCTTAGCGCTACTATCCCTTTAAATGTTCGCGATCGCACACTAGGAGAGTGCACGTTAGGAGCGCGCATGCAGGCAGGCAGCCAGCTCGTGCGGTCACGGAGGCACGCAACCGCGGTCAGGAAGTTACAAAGTCAGTGATCACGGGGTTGTTGGTCTAGCAGTCAGCAGACCATGCAAGGCGCCAAATTGTGGAACGAATCACAGAGGAAGCAGGAGAGTGACAGCTAAGACGCCCTATAGTGGAGCAGCTGCAACACTTAGGGGTAAGTCCCACTAAAGTAGTCTGCTGCCACTCGAGGGTTTTTGCCAGTGTGACTGTGAGTCTTCTAAGGAGATGATCGTTTTCAGCATGTGAGAGTTGGGGCTATAGTATTACTGATGTGACAGCAGGCAGCTAATCCCCCCCCAGAAAAAAAAACAAATCTGTATTGAAGTCTAGCAGTGTTGATCACAGTGAAAACTATCTATTAATTTAGTACTTTGAAGTTGGCTGAGTGAGGTGGGCAGGGAGGGAAAGATCATTGTGGACTTCACAGAGCAGCAGCTGATTTGAGTCAATGACTCTTAGAGAAGTGTTTTGTGCACTTTACAGCCCTCCACCAGAGATTTGTTTTGAGCCAGCAAAAATATTTGTGTGGGGGTCTGTGGGTCTGCACCACTAGTCAGGTTGTGCACTTAGTCTAAGCTTCAGTGGTCACTTGTCCCTGATTCAGGGAGCAAAAAAATATTTGTGTGGGGGGAACAAAATTCTGGTCTCCTTAACTGTGCCAACAGGGGGTCTGCACCACTAGTCAGGTTGTGCACTTAGTCTAAGCTTCGTCAGTGGTCACCTGTCCCTGATTCAGGGAGCAAAAAAATATTTGTGTGGGGGGGAAAAAAATTCTGGTCTCCTTAACTGTGCCAACAGGGGGTCTGCACCACTAGTCAGGTTGTGCACTTAGTCTAAGCTTCGTCAGTGTTCACTTGTTCCTGATTCAGGGAGCAAAAAAATATTTGTGTGGGGGAAAAAAAAATTCTGGTCTCCTTAACTTTGCCAACAGGAGGTCTGCACCACTAGTCAGGTTGTGCACTTAGTCTAAGCTTCGTCAGTGGTCACTTGTCCCTGATTCAGGGAGCAAAAAAATATTTGTGTGGGGAAAAAATATTTGGGGCTCAGCCAGCATTACCAAACCCTTGTTCTGTACTGACAAATAAACACACGATAAAACTTAGGGGGAAAAAAAGCTTCATTGTACACAATGCAGAAACTAACTTTGGTTTCAAATTAACTCAAAAACGGAAACATCCTGATCAAGATGACAATTGTGAGTCAATTGGGACAATGCCAATTGGTCCATTTGATATCGACGTCATTGTCCAAAACACTCCCTGCACTTCTTCCTCCTGTAATACAGAAAAAAACACCTCTAAGCATAGAGCAACAGGATTTTATACTGGCTGGCTTAACAAATACTGTTGGTTACAGTACAAAGAAAATGATGGCATGTTTTGTGCATTTTGCATAAAACATAAACAGATGCCCAAATCAGGAACAGTTTGGGTACTCAGGGGGTGTAAGACATTCAGAGAAGATGCTATAAGAAGGCATCAGAACAGTTCAGTTCATGTTGTTGCTTCTGAAATGGAAGCTAACTGCAGAATTTCTGCTTCAAAAGGTAGAATAGAGCAGGCAATGCAGCAGGCCCTGACCCTGGAACAAGAAGCTTTTGTGGCATCCCTTCGTTGCATGTACTGGCTAATAAAAAAATGAGCTGCCTCACAAAACTAAATATGGCTCACTGCTGGATCTCGCCAAATCATTGGGATGCAAATACCTAGACAATATACATATTGTTGATGTTGTTAAATATTGTTCTGATCGAACTGTCAGAGAAATGGTTCTCTCTCTGGGTGAGGTGGTCAGGAGATCAGTTCTTACAGATTTGAAGGCTGCCAGATTTTTTTCATATTTGGTGGACGAAACAACTGATATTGCTGTTATGAAGCAGCTCATTCTGTATGGTATGTACTGCAAAGAAGGGAAACCCAGAGTTTCTTTCCTGGGACTTGAGGAACTAATTGATGGAAAGGCAGACACAATTGTTAAATAAATCTCGGTTGATCACCTTGCAGAGTTAGGCAGTGATGGAGCAGCCGTTATGCTGGGCAGGCAAAATGGGGCGGCTAAAAAGCTGAAAGAAGTCAGCCCAATTCTTGTTGAAAATCACTGTATGGCTCACCGGGAGGCCTTGGCTGTAAAGGCAGCAGCAAATGAAGTGAACGCCAAATAAAAAGTTTAATCAAACACTAGATCACTTCTACAGATATTATGAAAACTCTGCTGTTCGCATGGCTGCTCTGAAAGAAATTCGGCAGGCAATGGAGAACCCTGTTTTAAAGCCTAAACAGGCAAAAGCAGTTAGGTGGTTGTCCCATGATGCAGCATGTGACACACTTAGGAAGATTTTCCCATCCGTTGTTACGTCCTTGCATAGAGAGGCCTCTGAAAGGCATGATCCCCAAGCTGTGGGCCTAGTAAAAATTGTGGAAAATTGGGAGTTTTTCTCTATTTTATGCATGATGTGTGACATACTTCCACACCTTAGCATCTTATCTAAATGCTTTCAAACATCAGTTCTGAATTTTACTGATATAAAGAGACATTTACATTCCACTTTAGAGATTCTTAGGGCACTTACTGGTACCTGGTCAGTACTTCTCCTCCGCTTCACCTGAACTAGTACTCCTGAATGATAATGGCCTGAACTTGCCATTTAGCGAACCACAGTTACATCATTTCAGAACCCTGTGCATGACAACTTTATTAGGCCCTAATTGCTCAAACTTGAGCAAAGGTTTCAAGCACAGAACTTTGGATGCGTTCAGTATCTTTGACCCCAGCATGATACCGGAAGGTGATATTGAAGAGTTGGAAGGGTATGGTAGTGATAGCCTTGAGATTATTCTTGGTCAGTATGCTACTGTTGTGGATGTAGGTGCTTCTGCACTGGAATGGGCTTCCCTACGTAGTCTCATGTTCACGGAATAGATGGCCTTTAAGACTATGTCTGATGTGCTGCACGCTCTAACTAATAAGTATGTAGACCTGTATCCAAACATATCTACTTTGGCAGAACTGGCAATGATAATACCAATGTCAACTGCAGATTGTGAGAGGGGGTTTTCTGCACTGAATCAAATAAAAATGCAGGAACGAAATAGATTAAGTGCCAGTGTGCTACATGCACTTATGCTTATCTCAATTGAGGGCCCTGATATTGACAGTTTCCCTTATTTGGAAGCTGCAGCTCATTGGGCAGGACTGCAAAACTGAAGATTACATCTTGGCCTTGCAGGCACGAGTAAAGAGATGTAGTATGGCTGCACCAAAATGTCAAGACTGTCACAAACTGTTGCCAGGCCTACAACTAGAATGCAGCGGTTTTCCAGTACGTTTTCTTTTGCTACTGCACACTATAGAGGCCTACAGATCATCATATTACTCTTATTTCTTGTTTCTTATGCATTTATTGCATCCCAACTGACTCCGCCCACTGGCAGCTCCGCCCCCTGGTGACCCCACCCCCTGTGGCTCCTCCCCATTACCACCACTCTATATTTTCAGGCAATGTGGAACACTGTTGCTTCATTCTGTATAACCTTTTCAGCTATGCTCTTCAGGTCGCATTCAAGGTCAGTGAATGCCACTTCTATTTTATTGACCATTTTCAGGATTTGTTGAATGGCTTGAGCTGCGTTTGGTTGTTCCATCTCTACATTTTCTGATTCATTTTCTGCTCTGTTGTCAGGCCATGTGTTAGTAGTGAGGCCCTCCATTGCTGCCCAGATACAGAGTTGCTTAAATTTTGGTTTTGCTCCTCTATTTTTAAAGTATTTTTGCCTCAGGGGTTTTCCTGTCATGTCTCAATGTGAAACAGTTATATTTGGAGGAGGAGATTTGACAGAAGCAGGAAGAATAAAATATAGTTAATCAAGAAATAGTTAATCAACCCTGCCAGAGGAAGTGGTGGGGGCTGAAACAATCATGGGATTTAAGAATGCATGGGATAGACATAAAGGAATTCTGGAGGTCAGGGGTAAGGGGCAACAGACTTCCTGGAAAACATAAACTGAACTTACAAACTTAAATGGGCAGACTGGGTGGGCCATAGGCCCTTATCTGCTGACACTGTCTATGTATCTATGTATGTATCTATAAGAAGTCGCCCTGAGCTCTGAAGCTAGACTGCTTCCATGTAGGTGGTGGCACCGGAAGTCCACTCCAGATGTTCAACACACCTCCCCATGAATGCTACAGCTGTAATTTTTCACATCCTGCCCGAACTGTGTTTTCGCACATCTGGTACAGAATGGCGCGGTCGCTGTGAGAAATCAATGTTCAGGACAGATTAACAAAATCACAGCGCCACTACTCATGAGCAGAGGTCCCAAATTCTTCATGAGGTGGGGGTCACAAAAGGCCATGTTGAAAATTTGTAGTACAAATACCAACAAACGCCCGGGAGTTAGGGTTTCTAACCATAACGCCCCCAACCCAACCCATGGTGGGGCTCCAGTGCCCTCATCTTCTCTGAACTGCAGGCACATCTTCACTCTTCAAAGCCAGATAATGAATTGAGGAAACAGGTATGCATTTCACTGTATTGCAGTGGGAATGTGAACTTGGTGGCATAACTTGTTCTTTCTGCTGGGAACTGTAATCCTACCAATCTGTGCATACCAACATCAATTCCAAACAACGAATACTGGCAGTGACAAATGCTTGTCACACCTTGACAGGATGTGACATATGCAGACATCTCTCCACTCCCCCCCCCGAGCCTGCAACCAAAACAACAGTGACAACGCTGGAACCTGAATGGGGGCCTTCAACATCGGTGTACAACTTGCACAATGGTACCATCTGCAGTGGTCATTCAGCTTTTCCGAACTGGCTTATGAAATGACTTGTTGGGCAGCACTATAGCAAACACCCATGTCAACCAGCTTAAAAACAACAAACTGTACAACACCAGGAGTCAGATCACCAACTCTAACATTTCACATCACTACGCACTTCTAGAGGAGGTCTGGATCACAGCGTTCACTGCAACAATTAAGTAGCCAGATCATTTAAAACCACAGTAAACCTTTTATTAGTACAATTAGATGTGGCCTGCTACTGATGGCACTGCTGATAAAACCAACTCTTGTAGTATTGTGGGCAGCAGTTGTTTTTCTGTTGGTAGTGGTCATGACATGGATGGCTGTGGGCCAATCAGCTTGCAGCATTTTCCTTACCTGTTTTACAAGGAGAGTAACATGCCTCGACCTTTCAGTATCAAGCCACCCACATCACCTGGGTATTTTTGTATACCCCAGCAAACTGAGCTTTATTACTGAAATATGTGCTGCTAACGTTAAGGTTAATAGATTTCATGAACTAGTCAGAAAGCACCAGATTCAAATGTTAAACATTTTCTTCCTCTACCTACCTTTAGGGCATCCACCTTGGCAACAGCACTGTGGCATTCATGCATAGGAAACTTTTCACAGGCATCAATGACAGGTTTATGTTCATCTGATTCTTCACAAACCCATCCCAGTGGCTGTTGCTGCTGGTCACAGGTGTTGCTCTTTTTGGGCTCTTCATTTCCAGCCAGATGTTTTACAATCTCCACTATCACTGCAAGCTTCCTGTTTGCTCGTAGTACCTTCTGCTCTAACACATCATAGCATTCGCCACAGGAGACATTTCCGTCTACGTATTCCCAGTACTTAGTGACACAGGCTCTGCAAAAGTTGTGCCCACAATCTATTATGACAGGATCATTAAAATAATCCACACAGATGGGACACATAACTTCATTTTTCAGTAGTTCTAGCTGTTTTGTTGCTGCCATGTTCACTGCCGTCTGTTAAAGGTGTCTACTTCCCGCTGTTTCCTGGAACATAGAAACATATAAGGGGTTTGTTCTTCTTTTAATACTGACCATATCATGCACAGTTAAAAACTCTTGCACTGCTACAGAACCTTATTATGGTGTTTTATTATTGCTTTTAGTACTACTGACCATGTCATGCACAGTTAAAGACTCTTGCACTGCTACTGAACCTTATTATGGTGTTTAATTATTGCTTTCAGTACTGACCACATCATGCACAGTTAAAACCTCTTGTACGACTGGCCTGGTGACGCTGAGGGTTGAGGCACTGGATGCCACACCTCATGCCACACCAGCAACCCAGGTCCGGGAACGAGCTCAGGCTGCTCGGGGTCAGCAGGGGAGGAAGAGATGGTGCGTCTGAAGGACAGCTGTCCTCTCCTGGGGAGGGCTGGGGCACAGTGACCGGCATAGCCTGACACCTAGTGGAGGCTGGGTGTTGATATGCCTGGTCCTGTACGTAGGGGTCGGAAAGCGGAGCAGCCAGCAGGCATGCGACTTGTGGATGCATGTGTGGTACACCCCCTGCCAGCATTTCAAGTCCTACCTCTGAAAACCAGAATACAGAAAAGGTGACCACCAGTTGCAGCAGCTTGAGTGCCGCCTGAGTGCCCTGGTGCTGGCTCCGGAGGGGAATCACCAGTGCAGATCTGGTGGGGGAGTTGGTTGACCCCTGCCACCCCGCCACGGTGGGCAAGTCGTGGAGTAATTGGTGATCGCCCTCAATGGAGACCGGCGCTGATCATATGGCAGCCGGAGGACAAGTATGCGCAGATAATAAGGCTAACCAGGGGACCCGGGGAGGAGAAAAAAAAATCTCACACAAAAAAAACCCTCTGGTACTTCTACTTAATCCTATTATGGTGCTCTATTATTGCTTTCAGAACTGACCATGTCACGTACAGTTAAAAACACCTGCACTACTACTGAATCCTGTTATGGTGTTTTATTGCTACACTGTGGGGCTGATTTGCATCTTTTTACAGAGGTAACCCAATATGTCAAACATCTCCTATTACAGAAATTTGAAAACAGTCACAGGCTCACTGGGTATCTGGATCTCCACAACACCACAGATTTAGCTCCTTTGGTTATGGTTTTAGTAGTTCCACAATCTACAGTCGCATGGTTCAGAGTGTTTTCTTCAATATCCAGTGTCAGTGGCTCAGTAGGTAGCACACTCGCCTCTGAGGCCGGGAGATCAGAGGGCTGTGGGTTCAGTTCCTACATCTGGCACTTGGGTTAGTATCCCAGTACTGACACTATAGTGCAGCATGAGAGGCGTACTGCACTTCTGAGGTGCCGTCTTCCGGATGAGACGTTAAACCGAGGTCCCATCTGCCTGGATTGGTGGTAGTTCAGGTGGATGTTAAAGATCCCATGGCACTTATCGAAAAGAGTAGGGGAATTTCCCCAGTGTCATGGCTAACTTTCCCTCATTCACTAAAAATACCACCAACAGCTTAATCTGGTTCAAGGTTAGTTGGCATTCATCTGTATTCCCCTCCACCTGGTCGTGCCTGAAAATAGGCAGGATATGTCTAGTGCACTTACCCGGTCAACAAAAACGAAATAAAAAATAAATAAATATAATTTCACAAATACTGATATGAAATACTTCTCCCTCTCGCCCTTGATGCAGTCCTCCACCCTCTCACTAAGATCATTAGCCTTTCACTGTGCCTTGGCCAATTTCTCTCCTAGTGGAAATTGGCCATCATGAACCCTATACATAAGGGGGGGCAATCACACTGCCCCTAATAATTACTGTCCAATTTCCATCCTCCCCACCCCTCTAAAGCACTGGAAAGAATAGTGTCTAAACAACTCTCCAACTATCTTTCCAAACACAATATACTTTGTCCGGAACCACATGGCTTTCAGAATGGCCACAGTACCACCATGGCCCTCCTTGAATTCACTAACTGCACCCACAAAGTGTTAGATCGCATACATCTAATCAGGACTGTCTTTGCTGACCTGATGAAGGTGTTTGATGCCGTCAGCTATGTCCTTCTTATTCAGGCCTTCCCACTCTTGGGTCTGTCTCAGGACGCCTCCACTTGGTTTACTAATTACCTGGAGGGAATGTCTCGGCAAGTCAAAATTAACACCTCACTGTCTTCCTCTTTCCCAGTGTGGTCTGTTGTACCCCAGGGCTCTATTCTTGGGCCACTTCTATTTAGCATATTCGTAAACTCTCTCCCCCATGCCTCTTCTGGCCACATGTTATTGTATGCGGACAATGCTGTTTTATTCAGCAGCCACCCTGAACCGATTCACCTGCAGCAAGATCTTCAAAAACCCTTTTCTGAAACTGAAGCATGATTTGGAAAACACAAGCTAATCCTAAACTGCAAAAAGACTAAAGTCAAGGTCTTTTCTCACCCTTGAAACTAAAGTAAGGGTGTCCCTCTAAACATTTTCAACTGTCAACTCTCCCCTCTGGAACACGTCTGCAGCTTTAAATATCTGGGTATCACCTTTGATCCTTCCGTCTCCTACACTGAATAAATTAACCTAGTTAGTACAGCCAGCAACTCCAGGCTAGGTCTCCTCTACAGACACTGTAAGTGCAAGCCCCCTGAAGTCCTCCACCTCACAGTCTCGAGCTCTGTCCTATTACTTGTCGATTATGGGCTGGTGATCTACAGCTCAGCTTCCATCACTGCTCTTCATAGAATACAAATGTCGCTAAAATAAGCTTGTTGTCTTGTGACTAGTTGCGATACTTGGACCCATACCTGTGACCTCTACCAACAAACAAGCTGACTCAATCTGGATGGCAGACTTAGATACCACACTGGTCTCCTTGCCAAAAAAATCACCTTAGGACTTACACCTCCAGGACTCTCTCACCTCCTAACCTCTACCTCCTCCTCCTCCTCTCGGTCCACCAGGAGCTCCTATAGGTCGCCCCTTACTGTTTCGTTCTGCAGGACATCCCAGGGTCAGAGAGCACTTATGTACAGGGCTCTCTTCTGGTTTGATGCCCTACCAGCTGATGTCTCATGTGGCATCAAACTAGACACCTTCAAAAGGCATTTAAAGGAGCACTTACTCTCCACCAGTCACTGTGAAGGCCTCTAGCTTCCCTCCTATCCCCTTGCTGTCTGTCCTACTTAGTTGACAAGGTCCTGATGACTACATCAAAACCCTAGTTTGTTACTAAATGTTTTCATGTTTAAGTTTCCTTAACACTGAGCCCGACCTTGCATGGCCTGTATCGTCCTGTTTGCCTGTACTGCCTGTAACATGCCTTGTATGGCATTTATTACATCCTTTGTTTTTTCTGTTCCACATCCTGCTTGTATACTTTGTTACTACTTGCTGTCTGCTGAAATTGTTGCTACTTGTTTCTAATGTAGAGTTTTTGTAAAGGAGCCTGTGACCCAAAGGGTTGTAATTCTGATTTGATTCAATAAATAAAGTTCCCACTCTCAGATTTTACAAATAATTATATGCAGATAATATTTATGAAAAATAAATGAAAACAAAAAGATAAGCATGTAAAACTATAAGAGTGTTTTTTATGTTCTTTTGCTGTCTACAAGATAAGAAACGTTCCTGCCATTCATGAAGGGAGACTGGCATGCATATCGTGTACTGTATTTGTATTACTTCACTTCTGTAATCCCCTGTAGTTAGACAGCTAAATCCATTCATTAAGGGAGACTGGCATACGTATCATGTAGATGTATTACTTCACTTCTGTAATCCCCTGTAGTTAGACAGCTAAATTTATTAATATCATACTGGAGAGATAGTGGGAAAATTGCAAAAAAGGCACAGATGAAACCATGCCAATATCTTACTAGTATACCCTTTAGATCACATAATTTGAACATCATTTAATTCACTTGTAGACTCAGCTTAGTAAACATAAAACACAGGAAACCCACTGAGACACCGCTACCTGCATAATTCCAGCTTCCACCCTGGGCATACAAAAAAATCTGTAATCTACAGTCAGGCAATTCTATACCATCAAATCTGATCTGATAAGAGAACAAGAGACAGACAGCTCTCCTCACTTTGAATTCCTAATCCAGCAGGGCCACACCCATAACAAATTGACAGAGAAACTGAACGGGTCCTACAAATACCACAAGGAAATCTGTTGGAACACAGGCAAAAAGATTAAACTGATTGCACACCCCCTAGTTGTCACTCACAGCCCTATGCTAAAACCCCTTCAGCAAATTGTTAAAGATGCTGAGTGAAGATGAAATACTTAAGGACATCTTCCCTAAACCACCTGTAATTGCCTAAAAGCAGCCCCCCCAACCTCTCAAACATAGTAGTCCATAACTTCTGGCAGATCTTAATACCTGGGAAACAAGAGGGACAACACAATACAGAATGGCAAGATGTAAGACCTGCACCCACATATGCACACAGACCACCATCAAGACAAGCCAGAACAGCACAATAAAAAAACAATGGATCCTACACATGTCAGTCCAGCAATGCTGTTCATCTAATTCAGTGCATGAAGTTCACAAATGGATGCTATATTGGAGAAACTAGGCAACCATGGCAAACCAGGATGAACCACCACTGACTCACAATAGTAAACCAGGTTAACAGCACACCAGTATGTCACCATTTCTCATAAACAGATCATTCCCTCTCTGAAGTATATATATCCTAATACGAAGAGGTAACTTTAAAAAACACTCAGGACAGAAGGACATGGAAACTGAAACATATGAAACAATTTAAATCTAATATTTGAGGACTGAATTGGGACACTGGATTTATGACACACTATATGGTAAACTGTAATTCTTTTGTTACTTGTCAAGTTTTTTTTCTGTGTTCCTGCCAGCTCTGGTTCTAAATTACCTATTCCTAGCATCCTTCCTGCCTCTCTTATGAATATCTTTTCAGCTTCAGTTCTGCCCATCCCCTACACCACCACTTGATTAGTTCTTCTCGCACATAACTGTGTATACAGAGCTTACGCTCTGTTTATCTAGGTCCACATATTCAGAAGAGATGCATGGAGCATTTCTGGACACACAATAATTACATCCATGCGTGAAGGGAGGGTATTGCTGCTAAAGCAAGCTGTATTTTGTAAATCTGGATACTAGTGTGTGTCTGTGTTTCACGACATAGTCTGTGGGATTGGGCTATATGTGCTGCAGGGGACAGTGATATATACAGTTTATGCTCTCTGAGGAACTACATTCTCACTTGTCCTGTTCCTGCAGGAGGCCTCTAAACAGCGTGTTTTGTATCTAACTCAGCTACTTTTAGCCAAGATGTGCAGAATATTCTACATCTCTTATTTGTAAATTTAATGTTTGTGCACTGGGTGGACAAGGGTCATGTGACCGCTCCACTTCCTGGTCCAGATAGATAAAAACTTGCCTGCGAGCAAGTAGCACACACAATAATTATATCCGTGCATAAACGGAGTGTACTGCTGTTAAAGCAAGCTGTATTTTGTAAATTTGGATACTAGTGTGCCTCGGTGTTTCATGACACGGTCTGTGGGATTGAGCTACAGTATACATGCTGCAGGGGACAGTGCGATATGTAGTTTATGCACTCAGAAGAAAGTACAGTTACGTAAGAACTTACCGTAACAGTAGATCTTCGAGAACAGCTCTTGCAGCAGGTAACACCATTAGGACTGAAGCCGGCAGGCGCCAGGACCCCGGAGACTTTTCTAGCTAGCTATCTTCAGCGGGGACCGCCCCCGACGTCGGCCTGCCTCCGACGTCAGGCGTGGTACAAAAGGGGGCGGTCCCGCCAGAATCCCCAGTTCTCCCGCCGGAGACTCCCGGCCAGAGGTTGCAATAGCCAGGGAGACCGAGGATCCACCGTCAGAAGGCAAAAAGGAGTATGAAAACCCCGAGTAGAGAGAAGGGAATTTCCCCATATGAGTGAAAACTAACTTCTGCGCTCGCCCAGTCATGCGGAAAACAACATCCTGCTGTCTGATCATTCAGACTGGCTGGCTGAAATACGCAGCATCCTTTTTCCTCACTCCTCCGTCCCTAGAGAGCAACTGCGGCAAGACCTCCTCCAAGGGGATATGGTAGGCGGGAAGTGCCTGCTGCAAGAGCTGTTCTCGAAGATCTACTGTTACAGTGAAGTTCTACGTAACTGTACTATCTTACTGAGATACAGCTCTGCAGCAGGTAACACCATTAGACTGATTCCCAAGCAGTAAAGCTTGACCCTTTTACACCGGGAGGAGGAAAAGGAGAAGAAACCAGAAGCCGGCACCAAACTCGATTCAGGACAGGAGGCCCTGTAGCACGCCTGGCCAAAACCAGCCCTTCGCCTAGAGGCTGATATCCAGACTGTAATGCCTGATAAAGGTATGCACAGAGTTCAAGTAGCTGCAGCACAAATAGTTGAGGTTGAGACATTCTTGAGCTGCAAAAGAAGTGGCTACACCCTTAGTAGAATGGTTGGACGGAACCGGAGGGGCTTTTGTTAGATTGGTAGCAATGAGAGATGCATTGCACAAGCCAGCGATAAGGATTGCTTAGACACTGGCCGAATTTCATCCTCTGTGCGAAGGACACAAAAGTTGTTCAAGCCCCAAAGGACTTAGTTCTATTGAGGTAATACCTCAGGCTGCGGTGAACATCAAGAGTATGGAGCAAAGCCTCCTCTATTGGAATAGTTTGGGAAGTAGACCGGAAGGTCAATATCCTGATTTAAGGTCAAAGCTGAAACCACCTTAGGCAAAAACTTAGGATTCGTTCTTAGAGACACTCTGTCTTGGTGAAAAACCAAATAAGGCTCCTTACACATCAGGGCATGAAGCTCAGAAATCCTTCTGGCTGAAGTAACTGCAACTAAAAACAACGTCTTCCAAGACAGAAAACGTAGCTTGCAATCCACGGATGGTTCAAAGGGAGGGAGCATGAGTTGCTCCAAAACAAAAAGGAGATCCCATGGAGGAATCGGATCCTTAATAGGAGGCCTAAGGTGCAGCACCCCTCTCAGGAACTCCAGACAAGCGTCCAGTTGAGCAATGGTGCGGTGGCCCACCGGCTGGTGATAGGCCGAAATAGCACAAAGGTGTACTTTAATAGAGGAGTAGGCTAACCCCGAGTGAAAAAGGGAGAGGAGGTAGTCCAAGACTGCCCCCACAGGGCAACCTAAAGGAGAAAGGTCACGAGCCCGTGACCAAAGACAGAATCTGCGCCATTTCAAGGCGCAAGTAGCATGAGTAGCCGGCTTTCTGGCTGCAGAGAGAACCTCTGCAACCTCCTGTGAGACCCCGGTCGCATGATGGCTACGCTCTAGGAGCCAGGTGCAGGTTCAAAGACCGCAGATCCGGATGTAATAGCAACCTTGTTCCTGAGACAGAAGGTGAGAACTGTCGCGCAGTGGGAGTGGAGGTTCCCGAGACAGCTGCGCCAGCAATGGGAACCAGATTTGTCTGGGCCAGAATGGGGCCACCAGAATCAAACGCGCCCGCTCCCTGCGCAGTTTGAGCAGAACTCTCTGGATCAACGGGAAAGGAGGGGAAGGCGTGGGGAACCTGTTCTCCCAGGAGATGGATAGCGTGCTCGCCAGAAAACTCCAGGCCCTGGATCTAGCGAAGCAGAAATTGGGCAGTTTTTGCTGGATGGGGATGCGAATAAGTCTAACTCTGGAGTTCCCCATCGAAGGAAGAGATCCTCTGCTACCTCCTGAAGGAGTTCCCACTCGTGGACTCTGGCCCGGGAGCGACTCAGGCCATCCGCAATCGTGTTGTCCACGCCAGGAACGTGTACCGCGACTAGATTTGCCGCGTGTCCGACTACCCAATCCCACACTCTCATGGCCTCCCTGCAAAGGGGGTAAGAGTGTGCGTCTCCTTGTTTGTTGAGGTAGTACATCACCGTGTTGTCCGTCTGAAGCAGGATGGACACGGTGGGATTAAGGACTGAAAGCCTGGGGAGAGTACCGCTCTCATCTCCAGAACATTTATGTGCAGATGAGCTTCTAGCGGACTCCATACGCCTTGAGACTTCACCCCATCTAGGTGAGCTCCCCACCCAAGACCTGAAGCATCCGTGGTGAGGGTAATCTCTGGGGACGGCGCTGTGAAAGGGACGCCCTTGGAGAGTGACCCGGGGACTAACCACCATTGCCAATCCTGAATCACTCGTTTTGTGATTCTGACCGGGTGCTGCAGATGGTCTTACCTCTGGTCCCACTGCGCCTTGAGCATCCACTGCGTTATGCGCATGTGGAGCCATGCGAGAGGGACCGTGGGAATGGCCGCAGCCATGTGACCGAGCAAGCGAAGGACCAACCTGGCCGGAGCGGTCTGATTCGCTGATAGGTCCTCTATAATGGACCTGATGCGTTCCGCCCTGTCGCCTGGGAGGAAGGCCCTCCCCTGGACCGTGTCCAGCACTGCGCCTATGAACTGCAGGTTCTGCGACGGTACCAAGACCGACTTCTCCTGGTTTATCAAAATCCCGAGCGATCCGAACAGGATCTGAGTGTCCTGGATCGCTTGCAGAAGTGCCTCTCTGGAGGCGGCCATGAGAAGCCAATCGTCAAGGTACGGGAACACATAGTGGCCCTTTCTCCTTAGAGCAGCTGCCACGACCGCCATGCACTTGGTGAAAACCCTTGGAGCGGATGACAGTCCAAAGGGAAGAGCTCGGAATTGGTAATGGTGGCCTAAGAACTCGAAGCACAGGAACCTCTGATGCGCCTGAGCTATGGGGATGTGCAGGTAGGCATCCTGCATGTCTAAGGACGCTAAATAGGTGCCTTGTTTTAGCATGGGAATGAGACCGGAAGGGTCACCATCTGCGAACAACCTTTGAAGCGACCGACAGGTTGAGATCGCTTAAGTCCAGAATTGGACGGAGGTCCCCTGTCTTTTTGGGAACCAGGAAGAAGTGAGAATAATATCCCCTTCCTCTCTGGTCCCCTGGGACAGATCGAATCGCTCTCTTGTCCAAGAGAGTGACCACCTCTTGCCAAATCAAGTCGCGGTGCTGACCCGAGTATCGGGAGAGCGGAGGAGGCCTTGAGGGTGGACGTCCTTCGAATTCTAAAAAGTGGCCTTTGCTGACCAATTGAAGAACCCACCGTTCGGTGGTTTATTGTACCAACCCGATAGGAAGCTTGAACATCACGACCCCCCGACCCGAAGCGTCCGTTGATCCTGAGGCGGGGCGGAAAAGGAGTCATGCTGTGGCGGCTGAGGGGCCCGCCGGCTGGGTAGCCTTGGAAGGACATTGACCTTTGCCAGCGGGCTGCTTCCCCTGGGATCTGCGGAAGCCAGAGCCCCTATGCTGAGTGGCGGAACGGGGCTGTTGCCTCTGAGTCTGCCCTCGAAGACGGCCTTGGCTCCTATGAAAGGATCCAGGCCTCGGCGGGTACATCGCCTGGACTGTCTGGACCGCCTTCCCAGCCTCTTGCAGTTTGGTAATTATACGCTCTGACGGATTACCAAACAACACCTCCTGCTCGAGTAGCGTCCAAGATGTTCTTCTGGACGCCTGGGGTGAAACCAGAGACACGAAGCCATGAGTGTCTCCAGCTACAGCATGCCTAAGCAGCCGCCTGGCTGACTAGTCTGCAGAATCATACACGGCTTTGAGTACCTGGGTTCCCACGTCTGAACCCGTCCGGAGGAGCTGAAGCATCTCCTCCTTCTGCTCACCTTCCGGCAGCTTCTCAGCCGCCTCCAGCCCCTGTTCCCACAAAGCGTTCTGGAACTGAACCATGTGGGTGAGATAGTTCAGGGACCTGATAGCGCAAGTCGCGGAAGCGTAAGTGCACCTCCCCAGAGCGTCCAGCTGTTTGGACTCTGGGTCATGTGGCAGAGCACTCAAATGCTGCGGTCTTTGGGACTGATCATGAGAGGCAGTAATGACCAGGGAGTCAGCCAGAGGCTGTTGAGATAGGTACTGGTCCCCCCTTGGGGCCCTGTACAATCTATCCGCCTTCTTTGGCACCGCCGGGAGCGAATGAGGACGCTTCCACGCCGCCTTGGTGACGTCCACAAAAGTGTCCACCAAGGGTGGCACCACCACAGGCTTAGGGTCCTTCTGCCGAAAATACTTTGCCAGGCGTAGCCTTTCAGGGTCAAGTTCCTCTGCTTCCCAACCCATATTTTCTTGGATATGTCTAAGGATATCCATGAAGGATGGATCGTCCGGAGGAGACCGTGGAGTCTCACGTGGGTCCGGCGAGGGAAGCGAGACCGGAGAAGGAGATCTAGAAGAAACATAAGTAGATCCCGTAGCCTCCGACGACGGCGACTGACGTCGCCTCCTGGATCTCTTGGACTGGGCGACCCGGAGGACGACGATCTGGACGGAGGTCTCCTGGTAGAATGCCTGCCCCTGGGAGGAGTCACAGGCTCCCTGGGGACGGAATGGCCAGCCGACCTCACAGGTGAAGGTGGGGCCGGGGCAGAAGTCACTGGAGGAGGAGGAGGAGGAGGAGGAGGAGGAAGGACTGGGGGTACCACATCCTTCCTGACAGTAGCCCACCAGTAAGTGAACAGGTCCTTCACCTCGGCCAAGGACAGTCCCGACGTAGGCTCTGAGGACGAGGGCTGGATGTCAGGTCCCGGCGACGGTACCACGGGGACCTCGGCCGGTGACGAGGGACCCCGGGTAGGCTCCTCGTGGCCGGGAACGCCCGCCTGGACATCGGGCAAGGCCGAATCCTCCTCGATGGGAGACTCCTGTCCGACCGACACGGGCGCAGGAGCCCCGCTCAGCGTCGCCGATAGTCTATCCCCCGACGTCCGATGCGATGAAGAGGCGCCGACGACCGACGACCGGACGCCGGCTCAGAGGAGCTGCTACATAACCGACGGGCGGTCTGGCTGACGCCGGATCCACCGGCTTCCTCAGCGGGGTGAGCTCTAAGGTCTTCCGGGGGGGGAAGAGAGGAAGACCGCGCGTCGGGCCCGAGGGGCGGGAGCCCGACTTGTGGCGGTGGTGGTGGCGTTCCCCCGACTTCGCCAAGGCCTTTTGGGCTGAAGAGGAAGACGACGGCCTGGCGGTGGAGGCCTGAGCAGGGTGTGCAGCGGGGGCCACAGCCGGGAGCAAAGAAGGCCTGGCGGGAGAGCGGTCTGAACGAGGACCGGAGCTCCGGGACTCGGAGGCCCGAACCGGCGACCGGGCGGGATCCCTGGCCCTCTTCTTCTTCTCTGCGTGCCGGTGTGTCGAATCCTCCTTGGAGGCCATCGCTCGGAGTTTTTCTTCAAGAAGAAAGGCTTGAAGGGCCTTCTGCCGGCGGATCCTGGTGCGGCTATTGAACCCCTGGCAGAGGGAGCAGGCCTTGGTATCATGGTCCGGGCCTAGACACCTGACGCACGCAGAGTGCGGGTCCTTAAAAGGAATTTGCTTGCCGCAAGCACACTTGGAGGAATGCCCGGTCGGAGAGGACATCAGACGGTAGTCTTGATTGCAGAAAGAAATCTTCCTCAGAAGAGTCGAAAAAACTTGAAGTTTTGAAAACCAGCGTAGCAGCACTACCGAATGTGAAGCATGCACTGTCGGCGTGAAGAAACAGAGATTCTGGCGGGACCGCCCTTTTTATACCACGCCCGACGCCGGAGGCGGGCTAACGCTGGGCGGTCCCCGCTGAAGATAGCTAGCTAGAAAAGTCTCCGGGGTCCTGGCGCCTGCCGGCTTCAGTCCTAATGGTGTTACCTGCTGCAAGAGCTGTATCTCGAAGTAAGATCTACATTCTCACTTGTCCTGTACCTGCAAGAGGCATCTAAACAGCATGTCCTGTATCTAACTGAGCTACTTTAAGCCGAGACATGTAGAATATTCTACAACATCTCTTATTTGTAAATTTAACATATGTGCACTGAGTGGACAAGGGTCACATAACCGTTCCACTTCCTGGTCCAGACAGATAAAAACTTGCCCGCGAGCGAGCAGGGTGAGCTCAAACACATGGAGCGCAGTTAAGACCCACGCATTCGCCGCATATCTGGTGTACCGCCCAGAGGCGGGAGCTGGAACGTAGTAGGTGAGCAAGATTGTAATTGCATAAATAACATCACACATAAACTAGAACAGAGAACAACGAAGATATAGAACTGTTATTGGGCTGTTTATGTCAGGACAGGAAGTTAACAGTGTGTGACAAATGTCATATCTACTGTGCTAATAACAAGGAACTCCCTATGGAGGAGTGCGATAAATGTATCCAATTGTTATCTTGTACAAATGTTTTTTTTTTTTTTAGTTGTTTAACCAGGTATAGCACACTAAGCTGAAAGCTTTTTTACAGGAGCGACCTGGGAGCACAAGGAGGTTAAGCGACTTGCTCAGGGTCACACAGTATGTAAGTGGAAGCTGTGGGATTCAAACCCAGGTCTGGTCTGCTGGATGTCACCAAATCTGCAGCTCAGCGCCTTAGACCACTGTGCTATACTGCCTCCAAATTGATAATACAATGCTAGAATTAAAGAATCTTAAAGAATTAATGAACTTAGAGCAGGAATATGGCATAGAAAATATCACTCCTACTCTTTCAAACAACACTACAATACATTAACTTTCAACTGATAGTAATATGAGTGGTAACCATGTAGAAGTATACGGATTAGAAAATGCTCAAATATTTTATGGAAGAGATGTGCTAGACCAACGTATAAATACCACAGTACCTGTCCAATTAACAACTAATCAGAAAGATAAAACAACAAATACTATATAAACTGATTGTAGTACATCATCTAGCAAAAGGGTTAGAGAAGACAATGTACATAAAAATACTGAAAATGATACATCAAATCAAAATATGCCAAAAAAACAAAAGCAATATGATTGCAGTCAGAATAATGAATGGCATCTTGTGCAGAGTGGAAAGGGGAGGAGAAAGGGTAGACAAGCATTGAAAAGTAATGCTATAAGTACACAAAACAGGTACAGTATGTTAGTGAACGGTAATCTGGTGGAACCAGAATCTGTACAGGATCACTCAAGCAACCCTAAGTTAACAGTACTCAGTGACTCAATAATTTTCAAATGTGACACCAATATTTGTAAAGCAGACAAAGAAAATAGGATGGTGCTTTGCTATCCAGGTGCAAGGATAAATGATATAAAAAATGTAAGTCCAAAGGTAAGAAAAAATTACTCACCTTAGTAATGTTGTTTCTTCTAATGGAGTCTTGCTATATTATGACAGTAGCAGTTTGTCCCACCACTAGAACTGCTCCGGAGGTGAAATGGTTAATACCATTCCAGAATGGAACTTTGAGCACGAGCTCTAAGAAGCAGCTCTGTCTGTGATATTTCAAAACTGAACTGTCAGATCTTTACGAGCAAAACTCACTAAGGTCTGTGTGGAAGCTGTAACCTACACTAGCCAACTGGCTACCTAAATATTAGCAATCATTGCTGGTCCCAACATCCAAGACTCAAGTCAGGGGACCAGAACTACTAATACAATTCTAACAACATGAGAATAAAACAACAGGATAATAAAACACACCCCCAAAACCCCCAAAAGGGGAAGAAATGCTAAAAGGGCATAAAAATAGTGCCCACACTAAGTTGCCCGCACTCCACCCAAGTAGAGGTTCTGAGAGGGGCAGGCTGGGGGGGGAGGTCATAATATAGCAAGACTCCATTAGAAGAAACAACATTACTAAGGTGAGTCATTTTTTCTTCAAACAATATGAAGTCTTGCTATATTATGACAGTAGCAGACTACACAGCAGTACCTCCATGGAGGAGGACAGAACCTACTTAGGAATAGGCTCTGAAGAACAGCTGTGCCAAACCGAGCATCTCTCCTGGCCTGGACATCCAGGGTAATGCTTGGTGAAAGTGTCACCGTTTTCAAGTAGCAGCCTGGCATATCTCTAATATAGGAATGTCTCTGGCAGCAGCTAGAGAGGCAGCAGCTACCCTGGTAGAATGAGCCCTCAAGCCAGAGGGGAATCTCTGCCCAGCTTCTGATAACAAAATTGATACAAGAGACAATCCACCTGGCAACTGATCTCTTAGTGGCAGGTTTGCCTTTCTCAACTTCACCATAGGTGAGGAAAAGTTGGAGGGATTCGAACCTGTGACCTTTGGTACACTCTATATAGTAACTAAGAGCCCTCTTAACATCCAGGCTGTGCAACCTCCTCTCACCAGAAGAGGAGTGATCAGTGAAAAATACTGGAAGGGAGATGGATTGGTTAAGATGGAAATCTGAAACCACCTTAGGTAAAAATTTCATATTAGTCCTCAGGACTACCTTATCCCTGTGGAAAGAAATAAAGTCAGTTTCTACTGACAAGGCTTGCAACTCACTTATGCGTCTAGCAGAAGTGATAGCCACCAGAAAAACAGTTTTCCAAATTAGATACTTAAGCTCTGCAGAAAACAGAAGTTCAAAAGGGGGTTGCATTAACTGGGCAATGCAAACATTAAGGTTCCAGGCAGGGGCCGGTTCCCGAAAGGGTGGATTAGTATGGAGTAATCCCTTAAAAAACTTGGAAAACACAGGGTGAGTGGAAAGAGGGGATGACTTTCCTGCTGAAACAAAAGCACAGACAGCTGCCAGATGAACTCTCAGGGTAGCTGGTCTGAGACCCAAGGAATTAAGATGGACCGTGTAATCTAATACAATGGGCAAATCAGCAGATTCTGGGGAAATATTTTTCCCAGCACACCAAATGGAAAACCTTTTTCATTTAGAACTATAAGTAGCCCTAGTGGAAGGCTTTCTGGAAGCCTTTAGGATTTCAAGAACACCCTGAGAGAGGTGTAAATCAGCAAACTCTAAGTCCTCAAGAGCCAGGCCTTGAGGTAGAGGGATTTGAGGTCCAGATACCAAACCCTTCCCTGGGCACAAGTTAATAGGTTGTGATTCCTGGGGAGACAAAGGGAAGATGGATTGTCAGTGACAGAAGGAGTGGGTACCAGGGCTGCCTGGCCCAATCCGGGCAATCAGAATCACCCTGCAAGGCTGAGATCTGATTTGACTAATACTTTGAATAGGAGAGGAAGGGGAGCAAGAAACTTCCCCTCCCAATCCAGGAGAAGGGCATCCAGGGGGGACTGAGCCCAACACTGGAGGTCTGTAACAGAACAGAGGAATTTGGTGATTGTCTGGGGCTGCAAAAAGATCTATCTGAGGAGTGCCCCATCTGGCAAAGACTATCCCCAGCACTTGAGGATCCAGGGACCATTCGTGATGGCCCTGGGAAATCCTGCTAAGAGCATATGCTAGGACACTGTCCTTCCCTGGAAGGTGAACTGCTATGAGGGAAGTGTTCAGGGAATAGGCCAGAGACCACAACTTCATTGCCTCGGTGCACAAGGCCGAAGACCGAGTGCCCCCCTGTTTGTTGATGTACCACATTGTTGTGGTGTTGTCTGTTCTGACTTGTATCACCTTGTTGTGGACAGATGCAGAAAATGCTTGAAGAGCTAAAAAGACAGCTCTGAGTTCCAGCAAATTGATGTGGATTAGAGATTCCTGGGGGGATCACACTCCCTGAGTGGAAAGGTCGCCCATGTGGGCTCCCCAACCCAGAAGGGAGGCATCTGTAGTGAGAGTCAAAGTGTGAGCAGGGGGAATGAAGGGAACCCCCAATCTTAAAATGCTCTGATCCTGCCACCACTGGAGGGCCTGGATCAAGGTTCGAGTCACTGGGACCAAGTTGGAAAGGGGGTCTCTTCTCTGAGACCAATAAGTTCTCAAGTGAAACTGAATGTCTCTCATCTGAAATCTTGCTCCCTGCACAACAGCTGTGGATGCAGCCATGTGCCCCAGGAGCTGCAGAAAGTGTCTTGCTGGTTGAGAGACCTGCAGAGTGAAGGAGGAGGCCAGAGCCACTAAATTCCTTACCCTTTCCAAGGGAAGAAAAGCTCCGGCTAGCTTTGTGTCCAACTCTGCCCCTATAAAGGTGAGTACCTGGACTGGTTCCAGGACCGACTTTGGTAGATTTAGCAGAAAGCCCAGGAAGGTGAGAAGCTGCTGGGTGACTTGCAGGTGAGATTTTACCTGTTCTGGGGACTGGCCTACAATGAGCCAATCATCTAGATAAGGAAAAACAGCAATTCTTTGCCTCCTTATGAGCCACTGCTACTGCCAGACACTTTGTGAATACCCTTGGGGCAGAGGTAAGGTCAAGGGCATTGCTCTGAACTGGTAATGACCTGAGGGTAGTTCGAATCTGAGGTACTTTTGATGGAAGCTTCTGATTAGGATGTGAAAATAGGGATCCTTGAGGTCCAGGGAGGCTAACCAGTCCCCTGGCCTTAGGGAGGGTAAAATCATTGCCACAGTTACCATTTTGAACTTTGGTTTCAAAAGATGCTTGTTCAGATATCTGAGGTCTAATATGGGCCACCATTCTCCTGTCTTTTTTCGAGTAAGGAAGTATCTGGAATACAGACCCCTGCCCTGGTGCAGGGGAGGAACCCTTTCTACTGCTCTGAGAGACAACAGGGTTGAGACCTCTGCTTCTAGAGCAAGGGTCTCTGAAGCACTTGCAGGTAGAAAAAATCTGGTTCTCAACTTGGGGAACTTTTTGAAGCTGAGAACCAGACCCTGGCTTACTACTTCCAGAACCCACTTGTCTGAGGTTAAAGAAGCCCAGTTCTGACTGAAGTAAGCCAACCTGCCCCCTACCAGTAAAGGAGAATCAGCCCTGGGCACCCCATCAGGGTGCCTGCTTAGCAGGTGCTTTAGGCTGAGGGGTGGGAGCAGGCCTGCCTACCCCTCGTCTGCCTCTGAAGAAGCCCCTCTGAGCATAGGCAGAGGAGGCCTGAGTCTGGTAAAAAGGCCTGTGAAAAGGCCTACCCCTACCCCTGGGGGTATGCCTCTGGGGAGTGGCTTGCCGCTCCTTAGCTTGGGCACTTTTGTAAGTAGTCCTATATTCATCCATATTTTTCATGTAATTCTCTGTCTGCTCCCCAAACAGAGAATTTCCCACCACAGGAAAATCCATAGCCTTAGTTTGGGTATCCTGTGACAGGCTAGTACACCTGAGCCAGGCCAACCTACGAAAAGCTACAGATGTGGCCATGACCCTAGAGGCAAAATCATTAACATCCACAGCAGCATGAAACTGTACCTTAGAAGCCTCAATGCCATCAGCAGCCACCTGTTCTAGTTCGCTAGCCAGCTGGCCATGGGCTTGCTTGGCTAATTCCATAACAGTATCCCATCTTGATTTCTGATACCTAGCTACATAAGCCATATAATTTGCTTGCCTGAGTCCCAGAGAGGCTGCCATATACTGTTTTTTTGCCATGGCATCAATCTTCCTGGAATCCTTGTCAGGAGGATGTGAAGCCAGGGGAATATTAGCTTTATCACAGGCTGCAGCCTGAACTACCTCAACATGACTGCATTGCTGAAAAAGAAATTCTGTATCAGGACCTGACAATGTGTACCTTCTGTCCATCTTTTTATCTACAGGAGGCACAGAATTAGGAGTTTTTAAAATGTTTATTGTTTGCTTCTTAAAAGACTTATGCAAAGGAATAGACAATCTCCTAGACTCTGGAATATCCATTATTTCTACAAAATCAGGCTCCTCTTGCTCTTCCACAGCTTCTTCCAAGGGAAGCTGGAGGGTTTCAGCAACTTTTTTGTAAAACATAAAATGAGATGGGGACTCAGATAGCATAGGGGGAGATTCTAAAGGTCTGTCTGGGGAAATGTCCAGTTCAATGGGCACACCCAGACCTTCCCAGCCACATTCATACTGTTCATAATCATCCTCCCCCTCCTCTGGTTCATAAAACTCCTCAACATCATATTCCTGGATCACTGGAACCGGACGAACCGACCTTTTGCCAGATAGTGGCGGTTCGGTCGGAACCTGAGACAGTGACTGGACAATTTGTATGGCTTTTGCTATCTCTGCAGCAATTGGAGAAGGGGTTTTGGACTCCAAACCTGCTGACTTTCTTGTTTTCTTCACTGGAACTGGTTCCTCAGAACCAGCTTTTCTTTGGCCCGAGGAAGTCTCACCCTGGTCAGAGGGCACTCCCTCCGGTTCGGTTGGCACCGAACCGGGCTGTCCATCCGGGTCAGAAGACTTTTTGGTCTTTCGTTCCCTGAGCCTGCCCAATCTCTTTTCCAGGGTGGCTGCAGGGAAATTGTTACATATCTGGCAGTCTGACTGGAGGTGGTCAAACCCCAGACAATAGACACATGTGGTGTGAGGGTCAGCCTTGGCAAAGACTTCCCACAGACATCACAGTGTTTGAAACCCAGTGGGCCCGGTTTTCTTTGGGTTTCTCAGACATAATGCCAGCCTAACCAGAAAAACTTGCCTTTAAACGGCAGTGCCAGGTAAGACACCCTTATCGTTCCTAACACGTGTCACGGTATTTGAAAAAACGTAATAAAATCCGTTTTTTAGAACCGATAAGAACCGGAACCGCACTCTAAAATGCTAAACTTTAAAGTTAATGAGTTTTAACTCGCTGATCGGTTCAAAACCGAACCGATAAACTTACAAGTTCCACACAGACAAAACCTTTTAAATTACTTACGATTACCACAGACAGAGCTTGAACCGAATGGTTTTGGGTTAAATAAAACTATTCTCGTTGAATCGGACCGAGAAAACACTGTTTGAACCGAAATGAACCGAGCAGTAGGAGAAATCTCTGGAGCGACTGTTCACTGAGGCGGAGTAAAGAATCTGACAGTTCAGTTTTGAAATATCACAGACAGAGCTGCTTCTTAGAGCTCGTGCTCAAAGTTCCATTCTGGAATGGTATTAACCATTTCACCTCCGGAGCAGTTCTAGTGGTGGGACAAACTGCTACTGTCATAATATAGCAAGACTTCATGTTGTTTGAATTAAAGATTCTGACACAAAGAAAATATTAACAATACATGTTGGAGTGAATGATGTGGGACACAGTCACGAGAAGGATATAGGTATGGACTTAATAGAAACTGCTAATCAAATTAAAAAGTTGGGAGCTCGTGTGTTTGTATCAGGCATTGTACCTAGGGCACCAGATGAAAAAAAATAAAACCTTAGCAAGAATAAACATCAGATTAGAAAACTGGTGTCAGAACAAAGGTATAGGATTTATTAACTCGAACTAATTTTCTAGGCAAGTGACATCTGTTTAGTACAGACAGGATGCACCTAAATAACAATGCTGCAAATCTCTAGGGCTCAATCATTAAAGGACAAATGGAGTAAGCCTGTTTAAACTAATCAACAGGGGAGCTGGAAACCAGTTACTACCAATAGTCTAGCATTCGGTCAAAACCTACAAAGAAAATACATAAAATTAAATGTCTATTTAGTAACATTAGAAGCATGACTAATTAAATTAACGAATTACAAGTTGCATTACATTCTGAAGAAATTGATGTGGTGATTATTTCTGAAACTTGATGAAAATGACATCTGGATTAATAACATACAAGGTTACAATATAGTAAGAAAGGATAGAAAGGAAAAAAAAAGGTGGTGGAATCAACAAAATGTAAGTATGTGGACATCACAGATAAAATTAAGAATGACGAAACTAGTGATACTGAAACATTATGGATTAAAATGCTAAAAGAAAACAAAACAATTCATTTTGGGTCTATACTACAGACCACCAAATACTAAACTGATACAACATCAAAAATCATGGATGAAATTACAAAAACCCTAGAGTACGGGCAAGGAGTCCTGGCAGGTGACTTCAATCTTCCTGATATAAACTGGGAAAGAAACTGTGCTGTAAACAATCAGAGTAAAGTTTTCTTAGACTTCTGTAATGAAATAATTTAATGCAGTTCGTAGAACAACCAACGAGAGTAAATAACATATTAGACCTAGTACTTACAACCAGTGATATTAATATAACAAAATGTGGAACTGTGCCATCTATAGGTAATAATGATCATTCCTCCATTTTATTTAGTTTGGACTATGAAAATCCACCCATTGCTGGCTTCACAAAGATTTACCTATACAAAACTGCAAACACGGAGGGACTATAAAGAGTTCTTCCTCTCATGTTATCATACTTAGATCTAACAGGGAAAACTGTAGACGAGTCGTGGGCATATATTAAAACCACAATACCATGAATGCCCATGTTAAAGCAGCAGTACTACAAAAAAAAAAAATGCGCTTTTTTGACAGTTTATTCCCTGTGCCCTGCTAATCATATACCTGGTATTCTTTCTCGTCGGCATTGTACTATCGCCGATTAATTGCTCAGTTATTCTCTGCTTTTGTTTACATTTCTTACGCAGCCTGTTGCACTGGAACCCTCTACTGCCAAATGCACATTTGAATGACTTGCAGGGACATCAGGAATGGTCAGCAGAGGGTCCCTCTGCTGTTGTCAAAAGACGTGATGCGACCGGAAGAAAAAGCGCAGCTGAAATTAATCAGCCACCATATTTGTTGTAGCGCTACAGCACTTCAAATAAATTGCAAACATCTAAAAAACTAAGGATGACTGGGAAAAAATATTTACTGGTATGGAAACTGGAACTTTGACCGCATGCTTACAGCTGAAAAACAGAATTTTGATTGGTCACTTCCTGATTTCGTAGTACTGCTGCTTTAAACAAGTTAATAAATATAATAAACATGGAAGAAAACCAATATGGTTAAACAGAAGCCTAATCAAGTTAATAAAAAAGAAAAATAAAACATACAGACAATATATTAAAAATTAAATAGAATCTAACTGGTTAACATTTAGGCAAATCCCCCCAATAATGTAAGAACAAAATAAACAAAGCCAAAAAAGAGTATGCATTATACATAGCAAAAAAAAAGCTTCAAAATCCAATGGTGAGCAGTTCTTTAGCTACGTTAATTCTCTGAAAAAAGATTAAGGGAGTATTAAGTACAATTATAGTTCATAATAATGTCATCTCAGAGCTTATAGAAATTGCAAACTCATTTAATTTCTGCTCCGTATATGCAGAACAGACTGTACAAAACATACGATGAGATTTTTGGATAATGGGAAGGAATCATAGTTTCTCAAAAGAAGAAATTATGACAGGAATTGAAAACATGAAAGATCACAGTGCCCTTGGATTGGATAACATAACTTCTACTATGCTTAAAATTATGAAAGATAATATCTACTTACTGATAAAATTACTGTATGAAAAAACACTCAACACCGGGAGTTTACCCAATGAATGGAAAAAATCCAAAGTTACACCTATTTATTCATAAAGGTGGCAGTAAAATGTTGGTCCCCAATTGAGGCCCATAAGCCGTACATCAATACCATGTAAAATACTGGAAACCTTAATAAAAGATAGAATTAATCAACATGTTAACAAAGATCCATTGTTTGATCAGAACCAGCATGGTTTCAAAAAGGGATACTCCTGTGCCACAAATTTGGTTAGCTTTTATAATCATGTTAGTAGGATGACGGATAACAGTGTCCCCATAGACATACTTTTGTTTGACTTGAGTAAGGTTTTTTATTGAGTCCCACATTGGGCAATACATCAAAAATGGCAAAAGTATAAAATTGATAATCATAAGGTGGACAGATGACAGGCTTCATGACAGATCCCAGGCAATCTCAGCACGAGGCCACTAATCCACTGAAGGACAGATAACAAGTGGAGCACCACAGGGATCCACAATTGGTTCCCTAATTTTTCATATTTTCATGGCAGATTTGGATGATAATACTAGTAACGTTATTATGAAATACGCGGACGATACAAAAATCTGTGGGCCATGCAACAGCATTGAACAATTTCACACCTTACAAAATGACATCAATGCATTAAGCATATGGGGGATGCAACTTAACAATGAGAAATGTTATGTTTTACATATTGGTCGACATAACCCAAATTATGTTTATTATTTGGATGGGGCAACAATCCAAATTAAAACCACTGAAGAAGATTTAGGGATTCTTTTTTTTTTTTTTTGCATAAAAAAAGTTTATTATATTTGCAATACATACATATGGTTCTTTATATATCCTAGGCCATCCCTAAAAGGGACAATACAATCATATCAAGAGTAACATACATTGCAATCCAGTGCCAGTATCTTATTCATGCCTCCCTGCCCAGAGACCTAGACCTCCAACCCATCCCTCAACAAATCACTCTCAGGTTGCGACAGGTCTTCCAGAAAGGGCGCCCATTCCCTTACAAATTGTTCCAACTTATCTTTAACCAAAAGAGAAAGTCTTTCTAGTACTAACGTATGCAAGGAAAGCGCTTGCCAGACTTGCACTGTAAGGATAACACAGGAAACCCAGGTGTTTCATATGCAATGTCTGGCCAGGATTAGCAGAATACAGACCCACCTAGTCAAAGGGCCCCAGTCCCTGTCTTCTTCCACTTCCATCCCGAATAGACAGACCAGTGGGTCCAGTGCAATTCCTCTTCCCCACATTCTCCCTATTTCTCCTATCACTGATGTCCAGAAATACTGCAGGGAGGGGCAGGCCCAAAAACAGTGCACATAGGTGCCCAAAGCCTGATGACACCTTCCGCAATGAGGTGAGGTTGCAGTGTTATATTTATGGACAATTACCAGTAGATTATATAACCAGTGTACAAATTTAAAAGCGGCTTCTTTAAATTTATTACAAATAAGGAGCCCCATGTGCATGTTCAAGTGCTTGCTCCAATTCCTGTCACTTTTCTGGAGGCCGAGGTCTCTTTCCCAGAGTCTCCGTACATTTCCCGACAAATCTGGTAGGCATTTCCTTGTGTCCCTTACTATTTTCCCCATAAATCCTCTGGTGTCCCACCTATACACCTGTATGTGGGTTTCTAATTTCTGTAATTCCCCCATTCCCGGCCCATCCCTTTCCAGCCCTAATATATATGCTCTAACCTGAAAATATCAGAACAATTGTCCTTCCCCTAAATTAAACTTCTGCTGTATTTCCATGAAAGAGCCTAATCACCCCCCTACCCTCATTTCCCCTACACTCCTCATTCCATGTCCCTCCCAAACTTTAAATCCAGGGTCCTCCTATCCCGGCATGAAATAGGAGTTCCCAGCCAGAGGTACCAAGCAGGTATCTAGTGCTCCCACCCCTCTACATTGAAGCATCCTATCCCAGTTATCCAATGTCGCCTCTACCAATGGGTTTCTGTTCTTTTGTCGTTTATATGCTCCCCTACCTAGCTGTTCTAAATATGCAGATAGTCACGCAAGACAGCCTCTCTGCTCTAAATCATCACATCTAGCGGCTGGGTATTTATGAATCTAGTCACTCACATATCTTTGTTGTGCCGCCAAATAATATATGCCTATGTCTGGGAAGTTCATTCCCCCTTTTCCCGTGTCTGTTTCAAGATGCCTCAAACTAATTCTCGGACATCTTCCCTGCCAGATGAATCCAGAAAACACTCTCTCCAGCCATTTTGAATCTCTCTTGGATATTCCCATAGATAACATCTGTACCACACACAGCAATCTTGGGAGTATATTCATTTTGATCAAATTTATCCTCCCCAACCATGATATTGGTAGTGATGTCCACCGTTTCAGGTCGGCTACAATCTTTTTAAGTATGGGGTCATAATTAAGTTTATACAGCACCTCTCGTGACCATCCAATGTTTATCCCCAAATATCTAAAATGGCCACCTACCTTCTTCAAGTCCCATCCCTGTTCCCCCCTTTCCTGTTTAGGGAGCTGCATAATCTCCGATTTATCCAGATTCAGTTTGTACCCCGAGAAGACTGCGAACTGTTAGATTATCTGTAGCAGCCCAGGCATGGAGTTTTTAGGCTCCATTATAAACAATAACATGTCATCCACATACATGGCAACTTTGTGTTGCTCCCCCGACACCCCCTTCACCCCCTGTATGCTCACCTCCTGTCGAATGGTTGCCGCCAAAGTTTCCACTGCCAAAGCAAAGAGCAGAGGGGACATTGGGCATCCCTACCGCATACCTCTCCCAAGACCAAAGCCCTCCGAGAGAGAACTATTTACCAGTACTGTGGCCTTATGCGACCTGTAGAGGGCACACACCCAATCCCCGAATGCTCCATCCAGACCAAACCCGGCCATCACTTCAAACAAATATTCCCATTCGACTCTGTCAAACGCTGTTTTCGCATACATCGAAAGAATACAGTTATCTATCTTTCTCTTCTCTGCCCCCCAAATCACATTAAGAAGTCTCCTAACATTGTGGTACTATAACCGCCCCTTAATGAACCCAGTCTGGTCTGGATGGATCAGATCGGATAACACCTCCTCCAGTCGGCTCGCCAATATCTTTGCAAATATTTTAGCATCACAATTAGGCAATGATATCAGGTGGAATGAAGCACACTCTAACACATCCTTCCCTTCTTTTGGTATTAAACATATCACAGCATCTGAGAAAGTACCCGGTAACTCCCAGGCCTCCCCTTCCTCCTGCTGAAATGTCTCACACAATGGTCCTGACAGTTGCCCCGCTAAACATCAGTAATATTCTGTAGGAAAGCAGTCTGATCCACTCGCTTTCCCCACCTGAAGTTTTTGGATCGCGCTCAGCAGCTCCTCCCTCTTAATCGGCCTATTAATATTTCTCCGCTGTGCCTCATTTAATTCAGGGAGCTTCAGTCTATCCAAAAAGGCCTTACCCTCTTCTCTTGCCTCCTGCCCCCCAACCCGGTATAATCACTCATAAAAACCTACAAAAGCATTCTCTAATTTGTTTTTCTACTTTGTGAAGGACACCCCATTTATCTTTAATCGCTGTTATATAGGTTGGTCCATGCCCTCCTCACATTAAGCATACCAATAGAGGCCCAGGTTTATTCCCCCATTCGTAGAACCTTTTACGCCCAAAGATCCATGCTTTCCTGGCCTCCTCGTTAAGCATGGTATTCAGGGCTTCCCGCGCCACCTTTAAGCTGTGCCGGTTCATGTCTTGCCCTCCTTCTACCACTCTCTTCTCCAATTCTCTCACTTTACCCTAGAGTTCCACTCGTCTGGCCTGCCTCTGTTTCTTATGTCTGGATACGTATTTTATAATCATCCCCCTCATATAAGTCTTTCCTGCATCCTATATAGTCCCTTTACTGGTAGGTGAGGCCGCATTACTTATAATATAGTTTTCCCAACAATCCTTTAGGTATTCTTTGAATTTCTGACCCCCTAGCAGGTAAATACAGGTTACTCACCTGTAACAGGAGTTCTAGGAATGGTATATGTTGTTCATCCACACTGTCTGGCAGGTTCCTTGCCGCTTTAAATCTTGCCGGAAGGTCTTCAAGCTGGCTCCTCCACCCACCGGTGGTAAAACTCGGCTCTGCCCATGGCGCCAGATCTGGCGCGCTGGAAGCTCGGGTTGTGCGTCAGGCCGAGAGGTCGGGTGGGTCGTGTGAACAGCATATATCATTCCTAGAACTCCTGTATTACAGGTGGTAACCTATATTTCTAGGGACATGGATATGATGATATCCACTGTCTGGCAGACTCTAGCAGTTCTCTGGGGAGGGAGGCAAGCGTACACCCTAGCAGGAATAAAGACTAGAGAACCGAGGCCCCAAAACCCAGCATCCGGGCGTGACTCAGGTCGATAATGGGTAAAAAGGTGTGTGCTGACTTCCAGGTAGAAGCCCCAGTGATTTCTGGATAGGGACGTCCATGGAAGCAGCCACCGATGCAGCAGTATGACGGTAGAATGAGCTCTTATCCTCTGGGAGGCTCCATGCCCACCACTTGTAGCAGAGATCTATAGAGAGAGGACCCACACTGCTTGTCATCCTGGCTGCAGGTCTGCCAGGTCTGGCTTCAGCATAGGTGACAAACTGGCGAACCTCCCGAATTTCAACCGTGGCTCCTTATAATAGCGGCCTATTCTAGGTCAAAGTATGGAGCCTGTATTCAGCCCCGGTGTGACTGGGGTAGAACACGGCAGAGTCAACACCTGGTTAAAGTGAAACTCCGACACCACCTTTTGGAAGGAATTTCGAGGAGGCGCGAGGACAACCTTGTCCCTGTGGAAGACACAGGTAGGAGACTCAATGCAGGCGCCTGGAGTTCTCCCATCCTTCTGGCTGATGTGATAGCCACCAAGAAGGCGGTCTTCCATGACAGGTGAGAGAGTTCACACCTGTGCATTGGTTCGAATGGCTTGCCCATGAGCTTTGCCAGTACCAGCAGTAAATCCCACGGAGGTGGAGGTTCTCGCACCAGAGGGGAAATGTGATCAAGGCCTTTGAAAAAGCACCAGACCACCTTCTCTTGCGCCACCGACTGCTCCCCAGCCCGCTCCCGGTAAGCAGAGATGGCTGCCAGGTGCACCCTTAGGGTCGTCGACCTAAGCCCTTGACTAGAAAGGGACCACAAATAGTCCAAGATGCTTGCCAAAGGACAGGAGGAAGGGTCCAAGCCCTTGCCCTGACACCAAATGGAAAATCTCTTCCATTTGAAGGCACAGCATTTCCTGGTCGACTCCTTACGGGATGCCTCAACAACATTGAGGACCTCGTCGGAAAGACCCAAGGCCTGGAACTCTATCCACTCAGGAACCAGGCCTTCAGGTGCAGGGATTGAAGGTCCGGATGGAATACCTTCCCTTGACTTTCTGAGAGCAGGTCTGGGTGAGCTGGAAGCTGCCTCGGGGGCCTGGAGCGGAGGCTGAGGAGATCTAAGTACCAGAACTGGCGAGGCCAGCCTGGGGCTATCAGAATCACCTGTGCCTTGTCCCTCCTTGCTTTGAGAAGCAGCTTGTGAATCAAGGGAAATGGGGGGAAGGCGTAGAAGAGGCCCGGGATCCACAGCCTCGAGAAGGCATCCCCCTGCGGCGAGCCCTGCTGAGGGGTGGCATGAAACAGCCTCAGCTTCGCGTTCTCCTTGGAGGCAAACAGGTCCACCTGAGGTGTGCCCCAATGGGAGAACAGATCTTGTACTACCTCCGGCAGGAGAGACCACTCGTGAGATGCAGCCCCTATCCGGCTCAGGGCATCGGCCAGGGTGTTGGAGGCTCCTGCCACATGAATGGCTAGGAGATCCGCCTCCAGGCTGCGCACAAGTGACCAAACGGAGAGCTTCCCTGCATAGAAGCATGGAACGCGTCCCGCCCTGGCGGTTTAGGTAGTACATGGTCGTGGTATTGTCCATCTGGACTCTGACCACTTGACCCCAGAGGAATGGAACAAAGGTGGTGAGAGCTAGGTGTACCGCTCGGAGCCCCAGCAGGTTGATGTGGCATCGGGACTCACACGGGGACCAGAGGCCGTGCGCTCGGTGTTCCCCCAGATGGGCACCCCAACCCATCAGAGAGGCATCGGTCGATAGAGACCGTCTCGGCTCGGGCGGACAAATGGGATGCCCTCCTGCAAATGAGATGGAGCGGTCCACCACGGAGCGTTCCACATCTCCTGGTCACCATCACTAGCTGGTCCAATGGATCACAGCGTTGTGACCACTGGCTGGCCAGTCCCCACTGAAGGCGCATGTGCCAGCATGCCTATGAGGTTCCACGCTGGTACAGGCATCGCTGAGACCCAGGAGGCACAGGAAGTCCCAGGAAGGCACGGTGCCCAACCAGAAATGACTGGGCAAAGGAGTGAGAACCTCGGCCCCTGTCCGCTGGGAGCCGTGCTCTGGCTCGAAGAGAGTCGAGCTCTGCCCCGATAAACAGAATCACCTGCTTCGGCTCGAGTTCCGACTTGGCCTCATTGATGAGAAGGCCGACTTGAGAGCAAACCTGGAGGGCCAGATCTCTGGACCGCTCCACCTCCTGTCTGGAGAGGGCTGCTATCAGCCAATCGTCCAGGTAAGGGTACACCCGGACCCCTCGGCGCCGCAGGAAAGCTGTCACCACTGTAATGCATTTGGTGAAGACCCTGGGAGCTGGAGACAGGCGAAGGGCATGGCTCGGGAACTCAAGAGGATCCTCTGCTCGGCGAAGGAATCTCTGATGTGACAGAGCGGATAGGGACCATGAAAGCAGCGTCCTGCAGGTCCAGAGCAGAACTACATGCCGTGTTCAGGGATGGTATTATCTGAGCCAGAGTGACCATCCTGAAGGTTTGAGACCTTAAGACTTGTTCAGGTCATGTAGGTCGAAATGGGACACCAACCCCCGTCCGTTTCGGAACCAGGAAGTACCTGGACACAAACCCCAGGTCTGAGGAAGGGTCCGCCACGTCCCTGATCACCTCCTTTTGGAGGAGGAGAGCGATGTCGGCCCAACAAGCAGACAGTGAGGCTGCGGACCCCGAGGCCCCCCAAGGTGTGACAGCTCTGAAGGGCGGGGCCTGCTCGAATTGTAGAGGCAGGCCTTTTCCCACCACCTCTAGTACCCACCTGTCAGTGGTAATAACGGACCAGGAAGAAGTGCGGGCCCGTCCCCATGGGAGGAACCTGGGGTGAGGTGACGGGTTGAGAGTGACACCCTCAGCCAGTCACTGGGCAGGCTTGGAGGAGGAACCGGCCGGGACCTCCTGAGCCTTACCTCCTGCTTCCTGTTGGAGGCTCAGGGCTGGGTTTGGGATGCCAAGCCCAAGCCTGCTAACTGACATTGCTGGGCGGCGCCCTTGAGCACAGAAGGGCGAAAGGAGCTTAGGCTGTGGTTTGCGGCCTTTGTCCTTCTGGTGAGGGCGAGACTGAGTCCAAGATAGCATTGGACTTCTCGATCCTCTGCAGGTGACCTTCCACCCAGGGCAGGGTCAGTCCCAAAAGGACGATCCGCCAACTTGTGCTGGTATCTGAAGTAAAGTGGATCCTCAGTCAAGCCAGATGATGCATAGCCACTCGGCACGCCACAGACCTGGCACATAGATCCCCAATGTCTAAAGTAGTCTGGAGCTGCGGTTTGGCCACTGCCCTGCCCTGATCCTGCACCTGCCTGACCATAGTCTGCAGATCCGCGGGAAGATGAGGATGACCTCATCAGGGAGTCAACAGGGCATGAGAAAAATGTGCCATGAGGATGGCCGAACTGGCCTGGCGAAGGCCGAGAGGACGGCCAGCATAGACTTTTACGCCCAGCATAGTCCAATTTCTTGGACTCCTTGTCGGAGGGTTTGTCCACATCCTAAGCGTTCAGCAGGCAGCTGTTGTTAACAACCCCTCCAGCCGAGGGGTGTTCCGAAAAAAACGGACGAGGACTGGTAGGGACCACATACTTCTGGCCATCCTGGCCGGGCGCGGACAGGAAGCAGGGGCGCTGCCAGGCTCAAGGCCAGACCCACTATGGCCTCGGCCACCGGAAAGGCCTCTGTAGGGGAATCCCCTCAGTCCAGAATCTCCGTGAGGGGATACCTGACCCGTTTAGAAACAGGTTCGAGCTTCATCCCGGTGGACTCTGAGATGAGCCAAAGCAATCCTAGGAAGGACGAAGGGCTATAGTCCACGACTGTCCCTGAGGACTCCAAGTCCGATCGCTTGAAGAAAGGGTAATCATCCTTGGACTGGAAGAGTCCTCAAAAAACTACCTCGGGCCTAGAGCCACCCTCCACCTGCGAGGTCTAGTGGGAGTGAGGGTGACAGACAGCCTATGAGGCAGTCCCTGAGCCGACAAGGTACGGTCGGAGCCCCAACTAACGGCTGTGGAGGCGGAGGTTCCACCAAAATCGGTGGGGCAGCTGGAAGTGGCCGAACAACTGGCCTGGGAACAGGCTCCTCGGCTAAGCGAGGGGTTGTTTCAGCCGCTCAGTGACAACCACTTAATGGCGGGGAAGGCGCGGCGTCGGCTAGTTCCTGGTCAGAAGGAGCTGTTGCCATATGAGTTCCTCATACACTCTGGCCACTAGCGAAGCCTCCCTCGTCGAGGAGGAGGAAGAGAGATGGCCGATGGCGCCCGGCTTGCAGCGATTGCAGAGACCACCTATGATGGCGGGATCGGCTGTACCAACAGCATCCGGACCGAGAACCTCGGCTATGCCGAAGAGTCCTCAAAAACTGCCTCGGGCCTGAGCCACCCTCCACCTGCCGAGGAGTCTATTGGGAGTAGGGTGACAGACAGCCTATAGAGGCAGTCCCTGAGCGACCAAAATTTTTGGTAGAGCCCCAACTGCGGCTGTGGAGGCGGAGGTTCACAAAATCGGTGGGGCAGCTGGAATTGGCGAACAACTGGCCTGGGAACAGGCTCCTCGGCTAAGCGAGAAATTTGTTTCAACCCGCTCGGTGACAACCACTTAATGGCGGGGAAGGCAGCGGGCGTCGGCTTATTCCTGATCAGAAGGAGCTGTTGCCATATGAGTTCCTCATACCTCTGACGCAACTTGCGCCGAAGCCTCCCCTCGTCCGAGGAGGAGGAAGAGGATGAGCGGTGGCGCCGCTTGCCGCGGTGCAGAGACCACCTATGATGGCGGGATCGGCTGTACCACGAAAACATCCGAGACCCGAAGACCTCGGCTATGCGAGACGGTCGCGAGGAGGTATGCGGGAATCGGCACTCCCCTCGGTTCGGACGAATCAACGAAGCTCGAACCCGGAGGCACAGGCGAGCAAAGCCGGGATCCTCAACTCCCACCGGGGAACCGGGAGAGGATTCTCAGCTTCTCCAGCCAACAACCCGTCAATTCGAGAAAAATCTCGACCCCGCGTGGGTAAGTCTCAGTCAACTGGCCTGATGAGGCACACCGTGAAACCAGTGGCCGAAGAGCCGAGGAAGGAGTCGACCCGAAGTGACCCGGCCGACAACTAGGGAGAGGGATCTTTCCGCTCCAAGAAGCGTCAGTAGAACCCCTCTTGTCTCTTTTGGACAGAAAAGCGGTCAGAAGAGATTGGACCCTCACCTTTTATCGAGAAGGTCAGACAAAACTCCTTAAAGAAGCTGAATAAGAGCACCGAGAGATAGCAGGACTAATGCATAACCCGGTGAAACCGCCCGATGCCGCCTCCTCTTGAGGCGATCATCTGCACTCGAGCTGATCACTTGACCAGCCATGAACTTGACACACACGACGGGCCTCTTTGACTTTACAGGAAATCTCTTCTCAGGACGCCCCAGTTGTAAGCAGGCGGTCTTTGAGGGCGTGGGCGAAAAGGAAAACAGGAACTCATGAGCCTGCGGGTCGTGCTCAAGGCCCCAAGGCAGTGAGCGCCCGCGTGGAGTGCGAGATCCGTCGAGACATCTTCTGCCCGCAAGGGCATCTCCGAAGCAGTCGATTTGTTTATCGCCAGCGCGAGGAGAAGACTTTTTAGCAAACTTTTAATTTGAAAATTGAAGAATTAGGAACCAGTCTTATACAGAGCATTAAGGAGGGAACCTGAGCTTCCAAGCCGTCAGAAGATCCCTGGCGTCATAGGGCGAGCCGGAAGTTTTACCGGATGGGTGGGAGAGCCAACTTGAAGACCATACGGCAAGATTTAAGCGGCCAAGAAACTGCCAGACAGTGTGGATGAACAACATATCCATGTCCTAAATCCGGGAATTTCATAGGGAGGCCCTCCCTCGAGTCTATTCATCCTTAATGACATTGACCATAGTAGGTCAGATATATATAGGACTGTGTGCGTGTCATCCGCTGCCTTTGATACCATCCCTGAGGATAAAGGGTAGTCTATCCTTGACCACGTAACATGCGGGTTTGAGTAAAATATATACTCTGGGTTTGACACCAGCCACCCATCTACCAGCTCTAACTCCCCAACCCCGGCATGCACTGTCTAATCACCTCATACATGGCCTCTGCCTGTGAGTGGTCCAGATACGGATCAAGGTACAATTCAAGTCCCCCCAAAAATCAGGCCCGGGAACTGCTCCTGTATCAGTAAAAGAGGAAGTGCTGTAAAACAATGCCTCAAATACCATGAGACATGTATGCTCCCAAAGTGATAAGCTCTCCCCACAACTCCCCTCCACAAATATCTACTACCACCTGATCCTATCACCAGTCTTACTTAGAAATGGGAACTTGATGCAAAAGGACAGCCACCCTCTTTTGTGTGCTTTATACAAGACCGCAAAGCATTTCCCCACCCAACCCCTCATCAACTTCATGTGCTCTGTCACCGTGAGGTGTGTTTCCTGCAGCAGTGCCACCTGAGCACCCTGCCGCCTCACTACCGTGAGAAGCTTCGACCGCTTTACTGGTGTCGCTTATCCCTCAAACATTCAGGGCATACCACTAAGTACTGCTGGTTGTATTGATATAAAATTGAGCAGGTCCTGCCACTGGTCCCCAATTCTCCCCGACCTACAAGGTGAGCACACCCCCTTCAATCCATAAGATCTCTCTAAAAGGATATATCTGGCACCTTCTCACTTTGTTCTATATATATGCATACCAAAACAAACAGTTTAACAATAAAACAACAGCATATACATTAATATATATAACATTGATATGTACCCCCAAATGTCAAACACTTGAACTCAACTCATTTTCCTCCCTTTCACCAGTCTCTGTAACTAAATGGCTCCTTCTAAAATGTAGAAATACAAACTTTGCCAACCATCCTCCTTCACCAACATTATCTGCAGATTCTATAAATAGCCGATAAGAAAAAAAATCACCACCAGATTAGCAGTGCCCCCTCCCCCAGAGCTCATTATCATTGTCCCACTAGGTTTGCCCCTTAGGGTGCACTTCAGATTCCTGGTGTCCCCTCCCGCTGTTCTGATTATCAATCCAGGTAAATGCTTTACTCTTAATCAACTTCTCCTTTTTTTTTTTTTTTTTTTTTAACTGGAGGGTTGTATGTCATACCAACATCTCCGTCCCTCTCACTTGGTAAATGTACCAACCCCAGTCTTATACATCATCCTCTCATCTTTTATATCTCCCTCCCTCTTTCCACAGCCCCATTACAGACCTTACCCACCACTACTAGTTCAGTCAGATAGCCATGGTCTTTGTACATTCTATAGTCGGCGAGTATCCATCTTCCCTTCTGGCCCTGCGCCTCCTGCGACCGGACAGCGGGTATGGGGACTACCAGGTTTGACGTAAGCCCTCCAACATGCCACAGCATCCAGTCCAATTTCAGTCCTTTATCCCCTCCCCCCCCTTTCAACCAACAAAGAAACTCCAGGAGAAACTGTCCAAAAGAAAGAATCAAAAAACAAACCAGTGATCACAAAAGCCTGGTAGTTTCCCCAGTCCTATGAAGTAAGGCCACCAGCCTATCCTCTTCTTTTGAATTACATGCTTCACCCAATTTTCTGGTGCAGGCCCTCCGCAAAATTCGCCGCCTTGTCTGCTTCCCAAAACGAATAGGTAGCTCCTTCGTGCTTCACTTTAAGATTCGCTGGGTATATTAAATAATTCTCCACCTTCAGTGATCTGAGCAAGGCCAGAGTTTCATTAAATTTCTTCCTCCTATTCAGTAGCATCATGGAATAATCTTGAGATAAGAAGATTCAGTGTCCATCAAAAAGTACTTGCTCCTTCTCCCTGAAAGCTTGTAGCACTTTCTCTCGATCTTGATAATTATGGAAACGCATGATGATCTGGCAGAAGTGATTGCCCATACGAGCCTAATAACAGCCCTATGTGCTATCGCCAAGCTTTATCTTGCAGTGAAGCTCCATCTCAATCCCCAAAAGTTTTGGCAGTAATATTAGCAATTAAAAGAAACACTATGAGCAGAAAAGCCGAAATATTACTGCCGCTATATCTCTTTTATGTGAGGTCTATTTTGGACTATAGATCTCAGATACGGTCCCTACTCAAAACAACGGAAATTAATAAATTAGAAAATACAAAGAAGATATACCGAATCAATAACCAATACCCATGTTGAACCAATATTCATAGAAAGAAAGAATAGATAAGTTAGGACTATACAGCTAGGAGGTCAGAAGGAAAAGGGGTGCTCTCCTGTTCTTTTTTAACATACTAAACAATGCTTTATTAACGTTGGATCTAGAAACTGAATATAAGAATGACCTACTAAACACCAGGGGGCATCCATTACAGATTAAGCTTGAGAGATTCATAACCAAAACTAGAAAATACTTTTATACCCTACGGACATCTTCGCTTTGGAATAGATTACCTATTAAAGTCGTCTCAAGCATCACAAAAGAAAACTTCAAAAAAAAATCTGGACAAATATATTTCTGCTATAGGGACCATGAAATACTATAATTTATCCTAATAGGAGCAATTATAGGCTATACCTTTGCTCCTGAGAATTTAATAAACCACACATCTCTGGACACGCAGGACCATCGAGGTATGGCTATAATCAAAAGGCCACCAATAACACCACATAACCCCAACTGCGCCAACATGCATAACATTGTGATCCACCTATGCAAATGAGGGGTCCCCCATGCATAAGCCACACATTACAATACTGAGAACCCCCCCAAAGCACAACTATGAGCAGTTGTTCCAGTGTATAGTTGTGCCTCTGAAATCCTACTTTAACTATGCATGGGGCAGGTTGGTGCCCTGTGCACAGTCTGAGGCTCGGTACACATTTCCCCTCACCACAGCGCTGAAGCACTGTACAAAAAAGAAATCCATTGCCCCATTTCTTTAGAGTATGGACCTCCTCCCAGCCCCAATCACTGTAATACAAATTCCCTCTGATCAACCCAAAGTAGTCTAGTGTACCCACCACCCAATCATCATGAAAACAACATCTGCCCTGATGCTTCGGTAATGAGGCATTTCACCCAGCCCCAATCAAGTCAAGTAAAAACCCCCTCCCTAATCCCTGGTAATACACATGGCCCCTCACCCTGTGACCAGTTACCCACCACCTCACTCCCCAACCAGACTGCAGCTGTCAACTGGCACAACCACCTCACACTGCATTGGCCAGCCACTGACTGAACTGTACAGGAGCACTGTGCAGTATATAGTACACACCACTGGGTGACGGTCAAGCACTAGGCATGTACTACGTACTGTACAGCACTCCTGTACAGTTCAGTTAGTGACTGGCCAGTACAATGTGAGGTGGGCTGAGCCAGTCACCGGCTCCGATTGGGTGAGGGGGGTGGGGTGGTGGGTCACTGGCTAATGGGATGATGGGGATGGGGGACCATTTGAGTACCAGAGAACGGGGAGCGGGTTTTTGTTCGGCATCTGTGATCGCAGAGGGGGCCACTTCACTACTCAGTGATTGGGCAGATGTTTTATTTCACTATGCTCGGGGCTGGGGAGGGTCACTTCACTACTGAGTGATTGGAGCAGATGTTTAATTTTATAATGATCGGGGCAGGGAATCACATTAGAGTACCAGGGTGATTGGGGAGGGGATTTTATGTTAAGGTGATCAGGGCTTGGGAGGGGGATCCCTACTCTGTGGAAATGGGGCTACAGGATTCTAATTTTGCACAGCAATTGGGGCTGGGAGTGGGCTGGCCCTGCACATTCAATCAGGCAAACCATGAAGATGAGCTTATAATGGGCATGCCAATGGCCCTTTCTGCCATGCATGCCGAAGTTGCGCTCATTTACATGTTTGGGCTGAACTAGCGACCATAAGCGCTGCAGCACATACAAGAATGTGCCATGCATTCCCTTATGGGTGTTTTAGCCGCCCCTTGATTAGCAGGGTGGGACATGGCAACCTCTGCTGTGCTCCATGCATCCAGGGTCCAATATTCAAACAGACTGCGCAATCTGTTCAGATTGCACAGTCTGTCTGAATATGACACCAGAGCCAGCTGACTCAATTTATTTGTGCAGTGCATCATTCTGCATGTGCATCTGGCTGACTCTGAATAGAGGGCCCCTAGGTATTTGTTGTTTTGTGCTCCTTCATTTCTCCATAGCTTCCATTAATTTCTTATCACTTCCTACCCATCTACCATTCCGGCTTACTGTAAACACCTTGTATCTCAAGCCATCTGTGTTCCTGTCTGGTCACCTTCTTAATACCTCTTCCTAGTATCCCTTCAACTTCACTTGACCTATTCCTATTAATTGCTACCCCTCCCATTAGTCTGTCTCACACATCCTATTTTTATTACTTTGTAACTTATACTGACTCTCATCTCAGGGTTTTATTGCTCTTTGTAACGTGGCAGTAATGGCAACACTGAAATCAAGTAATCCGATTGGTCAAAACACATCAGCTGACACACATCCAACCATGCATTAAATCCATAGATATGACCAGCTATCTTTCAAAGCAAGAAAATCAGGATCACAGCTCAGTGAAAGTCGCAATCCGATCTATAGGTGGCACTGTGTTAAGAATACTGTGCTATCTGTTAAAGCAAGAAAATCAGGATCGCACCTCAGTGAAAGTCACACTCCAACCAATAGTTGGCACTGTGTTAAGAATACTGTGCAAGAACGTGTTATGTTGTCCAGAGCTGCAATTGTGAAGCAGTGTAGCAACTCACTGAAGAGAGACACAGTAAGCAGTATAGCAGTAAGTAAAGGTTACATGTCAACGCCAAGCGCTTCTCATTTCTGGCTGATAGCTAATTATGCACGTTATAAATTTTTCCCAGAATGCACTACTGACAAATGAATGTGAGGTAGGAATAGAACTGAAAAGAATGAAAGTGGTCAGTACAAATAGGAATTTTTGAAGTTGAATCAGTATTTTATATGCGTTTTCCTACACAATCCAAATTTAGTACTTCTAATAAATTGGTAGACACTACATTAATGCATGTGGCCTGTGCAACGTGCACATTGGGAGTTATGAAAGGCACAGAAGTGAAGTATTTCTTCTAAGACATGAAGTTGTTTACTATACATGATTGTTGTGATTTCACTATTTTTCCATGAGAAATACCAGTATACAACAGTAATCCCATTGTATAATTCCATATTACAAGTGCATTTAATGACCTCGACAGGAGGTCATTTCCTAGAAATTAATGCATGGATGGGTGGTGGGAAGCCCTCAGCCTGCGGCCTCAGACACCCCCCAACCATGCATTAAATTTCATTTTCATTTTTTATACTTGTAAAACCAGCTGAGCAAAACTGCCCATTTTCACAGATGACAAGCCATATCTAAAAAACAGTACAAAATATTGATACAAAGTTTCAGACCAAACCACTCAGTCCACACAAAGTGCAAGTGCTGTTCAATACACAGATATTACAAATACATTCATTTTTTAGAGAAAAGCCACTCTTTCAAACTTCTTTTAAAACACTGTGTAGAATTACTTTCAACAATTTCAGTTGGTATCTTATTAAAAAAGGTTGTAGCTCTAAATAATAAAGATCTCTGCCCAAAAGTCTTCTTAAATAGAGATATCTTAAACTTAAATTTATGCTGGGATCTAGTAAATAGAACATTCAATGCCCTGGGAAACATTAGGGAACTAGATAGAGGAAGAAATCCCGATTTTACTTTATATAAAAAAGTACCCATTTTAAGGCAAACTCGATCTTCAAGAGATAATGAATAAGACTGTTCATACAAATCAGAAAGATGGGATTGAAAAGGCATATTAAGCCAAAATCTCAAAGCCGAGTGATATATTACTTGAAGACAATTCAATGCACTAGTACAGAAAGAGCTGCATATCAGAATACCATAATCCAACTCCAAAAACAAAAAACTATGAACCAAATATTTTCTGGATTCAAGAGTCAGAAATGACTTAATCCGATATAAAATACCCAACCTTTGATGCAGGGTTTTCCTAAGACTTTGAATAAGTGGTTCAAAAGTAAACTGACTAAGATAATTCCTAAATATTTAAAAACTGGAACAATTTTAATTATATTACCCCCTTTATCAATAATTGGTGGGAAATTAACCGTCTCTTTCTTGTTACGAGAAAAAAAAACATTACCTTTGTGTTTTTGGAATTAAGTACCAAATGATTTTGTAGTAACCAATCCTGAAAAAGCCGAAAGTCAGTCTGAAGACAAGAATAGAAAATAACTGCATTGTCCGCGTAAAGAGTCATCTCAGTTTGAGTACAAATACTAGGGTCAGAATTCATTAAGAATGAAAAAATAAGTAGCACCAGGACTGAGCCCTGGGGTACACCACAAACTAAGGGAAGTATCTGAGATGTGGTTGAACCAATAATTGTTCTATGATATCTGTTACATGAATAACTTTGATACCACCTGACTACCTCACCAGAAAAATGTAGTCCACGAAGCACAATCGGGAGAAGATCAAATTCAACCAGGTCAAAGGCCCTTTAATTCCTGGGAAATGACCTCCTGTGTCAGTCATTAATGCTTACATATTCCTTTCTTTATTTCTGAGCTTCACTCTGCCTACCATACTACCTTTCCTGTAATTCTCTTCAATTATAGCCCGATCTCTGAATCAAAGCTTGTTATGTTGCTGCTACTCACAGCTACTCGTGGAAGGATATGAATGCCATCGGAAGAGAAACCTGGACTCCCTTGGACTGATATTCGGTGAAGTACCTTCTTTTTATTCCCGGGCGTGTGTTTGACAAATTCACAGAGTAAAAGACAGAACTAAGCCTAGAGGCTTACTTTACAGCTAAATTTGAAGAGAAACCTGGATTCCTTTGGATTGATATTTGGTGAAGTACTCACTATTTTATTTTCAGGTGAGTGTTTGGTGATATATTAAGTAAAAGACAGAACTGAGCTTAGAGGCTTATCTTATACCAAATCTTGATCTGGTGAGAGGGGGTTTGAGAACTCCTTTAAAGCTCTTTTTCCCCGCAGTGGTGAGAGCACTGTGAGAGAGGAGGGAAAGAGAATAAACTGGAACTTTTTATTTTATTTTCTTAATTTTTTTTTCTTTTTTTTTTATTACACCCTACCTGCCATAATGAAACCTGGACATAGTTTTATTTAAATAGATTGATTACTGGACTTTGTTGACCACTTAACATTTAAATTTAGCCTCGTGAGAGGGGGCTACAAAACTCCTTTCCTGCAGTGGTGAGAGCAGGGGGGATAAATCTAAAGTTATAAATTGAATGTTTGAAGAAACTTTGGATATTTATAGCATAATATCTTTTTTCTGACAAAGGTTAATTTATTATATGTTTTAAGTAGGGGAGTATGGTTAGATAAGCAAACTGTTGAAAGTTTAATTGAAAGGGGACGAGGTGTACTGAGTGAGTGGGGTGTGAGTCAGAACACTGGTGTGTGAGAAGTGCTTGAGATATGTGTTGGGGTATTAGGGACATGGTCAGGCAGTACTCCCCTTCAAGATTAAGGAATCTTCGCCCATTTGAACATCCACAGCTCTCATTTAAAGTTTATAATAGTTGCTGGGCTTTGGGCATCTTGAGGAAATGAGAGAGTGATAGGAGTCGAGGATCCTGGAACTCTCAAGGGGGGTGGGAAAGGAGTAGACGGATACAGACAGTGAGAACCAGGAGATGCCCTGGGGTGAAATGGACAGAGGAACGAGGTCATCCTTGCCTTGTGCCCATACCCAAGGGCTCTGACTGAGTCATACAGGAAGTGGGGCCATCCTTGGATTTCCATCCCTTTCCGGTAGTGTTAAGCAATGTCAGGTCAATTAGGAATAAGACTGCAATGGTTGCAGAGCTTGTTGCTTTTGTTGACATGGCTTGCATCACTGAGACCTGGCTGGATGGAAGTGCAGGGCCTATTTTGGAGCCTGTGGTTCCAGCTGGGTTCTCGATGATTCACCGCCTGAGAGTGGACCGCTGGGGTGGGGGGAGGGGGTTGCCGTCTGTTTCAAGACAGGAACTGGATCTAGGGAGGTGCCAGTTGGAGGCACCAATTTCTTTGAGTGTATTGTGGGTGCAGGTGCAGGCTACAGGACCCTTCTCATTTACCGTCCACCAGGTGATGGGAGGGAGTTCCTGAAGGAGACTGTGGACTTCATCGCCGAGATGGTACTGGAGTCTCCCAGGTGATTAATTCTCAGGGACTTCAGGGCCTGGGTCGTCGATGAGCTCTTGCCATTTGGACAAAACCTCCTCCAACTGATGGATTCATTGGGTCTGACACGGGTTATTACCTCTGCAACTCATGAAGGAGGGCACACATTGGACTTGGGGTTCCACCTGGGGATGGAGATCTCTGATGTGCAGGTGGAGCCGATCGGTCGGTCTGACCATCACGTCCTGAGGTTCATTTTCAAAGCACCCCAAAATAGGCCTGCCCCATAGAAGTTAATGCAATTCCATCCTTTGAGAGGAGTTACCTCAGAAGGCCTAATGATGGAAATGGACTTTTCAGGTTTTCCAATGGAGAGCATGGACCCAGGGCCCCTGGTGTTGGCCTATAATAGGGCTGTCACAGGGGCCTTGGATGTCATTGCTTCAACTCATGTTCAGACCCTTACGCTTCACCTAGGGGGCCCCCTGGTTTAATGGGGAAATCTGTGAGCTGAAGAGACAGCGGCAAAGGTTGAAAAGACACTGGCAGAAAACTCGCCTGGAGGTGGATAAGCTTAGATTGTTAGACCATTATAAGGTCTAACAATCAGCAATTTCCCATATGAAAGGTAGAGTTCCTGTCCAGGGAGATTGCTACAGCAAAGAATAGGCCAGCTCAGCTCTTCTGGACTGTGGACGGACTGTGCACTCCAGCCTGTCTCCAAGCTGGTCAAGCATTGTCACAGGTACAGTGTGAGGAGTTTGCACAGTTCTTCGCTGATAAGGTGTCCACTCTCAGGGATGAGATCAGCCAGCACCTTCCCACTGGACCTTGCATTAATCAATCGGATGGCACTAATGCCCAGTTGACTTGGTTTACCTTTAGACCGCTGGCAGTCATAGATATAGTGAGGATCATCCAGACTTTGCATCCTACATACTATAGTTTGGATCCGGGCCCTACACGCCTACTAGTGGGGTATGTAGAGGTTATCAGCCTGGTCCTTGCTGAGACAGTGGCAGCTTCATTGGAGAGAGGAATTTTTCCAGATCCCTTAAAGGAGGCAGTAGTACGCCCCCTTTTGAAAAAACGCTCCCATGATCCTGACTGCCCAGCAAACTACAGACCAGTCTCAAACTTGCCCTTTATAAAGAAAGTTATTGAGAACGTGCTTGTTCTGCAGCTGGAAGATCATTTGACCAACCTCAGTATCTATGACACTCTCCAGTATGGCTTCAGGAAACTGCATAGCACAAAGATGGCCCTGGTGCGGGTACTAAATGATCTACTGATGGTGAGAGATTGGAGAAACCATTCCATCTTGGTTCTCTTTGATCTCTCAGCAAGCATTTGACACCGTGGATCATGGGGTGATACTCAAACACCTGTGGTTTTTCCTGAAGACTGAGGAGGGCAGTCCTCAGTTGGTTTCAATCATTCCTCGAGGGCAGATCCCAGAGAGTGGTATTGGGGATTTATTCCTCAGTCCCTCACTGGCTGACCTGTGGGGTTCTAGAGGGTTCAGTGCTGTCCGCCATGTTATTTGTGGTGTACATGCTCCTATAAGGGGACATTATAAAAGGGTATGGGCTGAGTTTTCATTGATATGCCGATGACTCACAGCTCTACATGTCTTTTGTGTCCAAACAGGAGTCTGATTCTATCACGGTGTTTAACAACTGCCTAATGGAGATACAGAACTGGATGAGTACTAGCTGGCTTGGTTGAACTCAGTAGAACGGAGGTACTGGTGGTGGACCCTGTTTTAGGATGACAGAGGCATGGGTGGGGAAATCATCAGGATTATACTGGGGGACCCTGCTTAAGGCCTCGGGTGAGGTGCGTAACCTGGGCATGGTATGTGATGAAGGCCTAACCTTGAGAGCGTGGTTTCGGCTGTAGTCAAATCTTCCTTTTTCCATCTAAGGAACATAGCCTGGGTGAAGCACCTGATTCTGCCTGATGATCCTCCTACTCTGGTCCACACCTCTGTCACCAGTCGTTTTGATTACTGCAATGCCCTCTACCTGGGGCTACCAGTGCTGGAGATCTGCCGTCTGCAGCTAGTGCAGAACTCAATGACCAGGTTGTTGACTGGAACCACTAGATCCAGCCATATAACACCTGTGCTGTGTGAACTGCACTGGCTGCCAATACAATAGCAGATCACCTTCAAGGTCACATTGCTGACCTACAAGGCTCTACATGAGTTGGGACCCCACTACCTGAAGGAACTGCTGTTTTCTTACTGCCCCTCCCGCCCATTCCAATCCTCTGATGATGGACTGCTGGAGATTCCAGGGTATCCTGAAAACATCGGAGGAGATCTTTTGCCTTTAAGGCACCTACCCTGTGGAATTCACTGCCTCACCAGATACAAGATAGCTTGACTGTGGACGGATTGAAAAAATCCTTAAAAACATATATGTTTAACCAGGCATTCTCAGGTATTTACTGATTGACTGGTGTTGTTTTATTGTTTTCAAGTATTGCCCTGTGAATTTTATTGTGATGTATTGTAAAGGCACCCTGAGCTATGGAAGGGCGCCTTATATAAATAAAATTTTACTTTACTTTACACATTTCTTCACAGTATATATAAATACTGCTTATGTTGCTTAGTTGTGTTATTCACCTGAAGAAGGGACCTGTGAGACCCCAAAAGCTCATGTAGAATTCCATTTTTGTACAAGACACTTGTTGGTCCAAGAAAAGGTATCAAAACTTCCAGTGTCGCCTTAGTAAAAATAGAAATGCCGAAATATAGCATTTAATGGCAGGTAAGGGCAAGTTGGCCCATGCAGAATGCAGTGTGCCCATATTTTTTTCCCCTGCAATAGTGTCATCACAGACCCTACTTGATCTCCACCCCCACACCTTTTTCCACTGGATTCCCCTATGCCTATCTCCTGCATTCCTGATTCTGCCTCACCCTGAGCCAACGTTTGGGCCCATGCTTATGCCCGACATGTGGCCAGCCAGGTATGGAGTTTCATTGACAGAGATACAGAAGTTCATAGAGGATGCACCCTGGTCAATGTTTATTGTGCTGCACTGCTGCTGCCTTCAGGAAAAAGGAAGAAAGAAGATGATGAAGTGTCTGCAGGCGTGTTTGATTAGGAGGAGTCATGCATTCTGGAAGGTCCAAATTCATCAAATGATGGCTCAAAGAGCCAAAGTTTTCTCCTTAAGGAATGGTATGTGTCACCAGTGCTGAGCATCATATCTAACTTCATGATGAGCTCCCATTCTATGAGAGAGCTTGAAGACTGGCACCTGCCAACATAGACAATGTGAAATGTCACCTGCAAGAGATGCTGGCTGCAAGAATAATTCAAGAGTCTCAAACTCCTTATGCCTCACCAATTATGGTAATAAGGAAGAAAAATGGGCCAGTGAGAATGTGTGTGGTCTACAGAATGCTAAATAAAAGAACCATCCCAGACTAATACACTATGCCTCATTGATTTCTTTGACTGAGTGACCAAAGTAGTAGACCAGGGAGGGGTTATGGACATGGCCTACCTAGACTTTAGCAAGGCATTTGACACAGTCCACACACAAAAGATTAATAGTCAAATTAACCAGCCTGGGAGTGGGTCCCAGGGTGGTAGCCTGAGTAAAACATTGGCTGGACAACAGGACACAGAAGGTAATTGTAAATGGAGTCCACTCTGAAGAAAGAGGGGTTACTAGTGGGGCATCACAGGGTTCAGTACTGGGTCCAGTCCTTTTTAATGTCTTTATAAGTGACATTGCAGAAGGACTGGAAGGAAAAGTATGCCTTTTTGCAGGTGACACAAAGATCTGCAACAGGGTTGATACACAAGAAGGTGTGGAAAGGATGAGAAGGGACTTGGCAAGGTTGGAGGAATGGTCAGAAGTATGGTAGCTCGGATTCAATGCAAAGAAGTGCAAAATAATGCACCTGGGAAACAAAAACCCAGGGGAAGATTACACAATGGGGGGAGGTAGCAACAACAACAAAAATGGAAAGGGACCTGGGGTAATCATATCAGATGACCTTAAGGTTAGCAAACAATGTGAGAAGGCAGTAGGGAGGGCTGGGGGATACTGGGATGTATAGGGAGAGGCTTTACCAGCAGAAAACAGGAAGTTGTGATCCCTCCGTACAGACAGTTAGTAAGACCCCATCTGGAGTACTGCATCCAGTTCTGGAGACCCCATCTCCGCAAGTATATAGACAGGATAGAGGCAGTACAGAGGAGGGCAACTAAAATGGTGCAGAGTCTGCAAGAGAAGCCATACAAGAGGAGACTAAAGAAACTTAATATGTATACCCTTGAGGAAAGGAGGGAGAGGGGGGACATGATAGAAACTTTTAAGTACCTCAGTGAAATCAACAAAGTCCAAGAGGGTAGCATCTTTCAGAAAAAGAGATGTGCAAGAACAACGGGACACAATTTGAAGAGGGAGGGCAGTTCAGGGGCAATGTGAGGAAGTATGTTTTCACAGAGAGGGTGGTGGATGCAAAGAACAGCCTTCCTGAGCTTCCTGAGGATGTTGTGGGGTCTAAAACTGTGGGAGAATTCAAGAATACATGGGACAGACCTAAGGCAATTTTTGTGGGGAGTAGGAAGAAACAGGCTGTTGGTTAACTTGGATCTGCAGCTGATCCTGTATGTAGGGAAATAGGCAGACTAGGTGGGCCAATCGGTCCTTATCTGCCGTCAAAGTCTATGTTTCTGTATGCAAGGTGCATTGGATTGTTTAAATGGGAGCAAGTGGTTTTCTGTCCTTGACTTCCGCTGTGGATACTATCAAACCCCAATAGTCCCTGAAGATAGGGGGAAAAAATGCATTTGTCATTTGGGATTTTATGCATTTCTTAGGACTCTTCAAGGAATCTTGGGTGCTCCCACAATATTTCAAAGACTAATGGAATGAGCAATGAGAGATATGAATCTTCTCAAATTTCTGGTGTATCTTGGTGATGTCATAGTTTTCGGAAAGACACTAGAAGAGCATGAAGCTCACCTGTTAAAGGTGCTAGACTGGGAGAATCTGGCTTTAAGTTGTCCATTGACAAATGTCAGTTTTTTCCAGAGTTCTGTGAAGTATGTTGGTCACACTGTGTCTGCAGAAGGCATCCAGACTGACCCTAGCAAAGTGGAAGTGTTAACTGACTGGCCAAAGCCTAATAGCCATAAAGAGCAACAAAGATTTCTAGGATTTTGTGTCTAACGACCACAGATTTGTCAAAGACTATATTACAGTAGTGCATGCTCTGATAAATCTGACTCAAGGGTACCCACCCACTCACAAAAGATGCAAGAAAGGCTGTGTCAAAGAAACTGTTAAAACCTATTGCAAACCTTGCAAACCTTTTGGCCAAAGATGGAACACTGATTGTGTTACTGCCTGTGAAGAAATCACCTACCGGCTGAATGATGATCCTGTGTTAGCCTATGCTGATCCTTCTAAACTCTATGTGCTTCACACAGATGCCAGCCTAAGTGGCCTGGGGGCTGTGCTTGATCAAGGATACCCTGAGGGGTTGTGCCCAGTTGCTTTCACCAACAGAAGCTCGTCATCTTCAGAGAAAACTACCCAGTGCACAAACTGGAATTCTTAGCACTGAAATGGGCCATAAAGCAATTTCATGAATATTTGTATCGAGCCAAGATCCTAGTTAAAAGTGACGAAAATCCATTAATGTACGTCCCACACATCAGCCAAGTTAGATAACACAGGGCATAGGTGGTGCTCAGCCTTGTTTACTTATGACTATGCAGTGGAATATCTGCCTGGCTTAAACCATGTTGATATAGATACTAACATACTAAAATGCCAGCAGAATAGGCCTAACGGTCTTTCGTGTCTGCTCGTTTGGTCAGCCCCCACCCTGCACCCTGGGTGCTGACCTTGCTGTCCCCCTCGCCTTCTCTGGCTTCTCCCTTCCCAGTTCCGGATATTCTTGCTGCATTGGATTTTGCTTCCTGAACCCTTCCCCTGTACCTGTCCCACCCCCTCTTGAACCCCTCCACTGTCTCTGCCTCCACCAGCCCCCTAGGTAGTGCATTCCATGGCTCCACCACCCTCTCAGTGAAGCAGCACCTCCTCCTTGCTCCCCTGAATCTTCCCCCCTCCAGCTTCCACCCATGCCCTCTAGTGGCCCCTTCCTCCTTCCTTCCGAAGCACCCTGACTGTTCCTCCCCTATTTACCCTCTTCATGTACCTGAAGACCTCTATCATGTCCCCCCGGTCCCTTCTCTCTTCCAAAGTGTACATATTTAGCTCTTCGAGCCTCTCCTCATAGGTCCTGTCCCCCATGCCCCAAATCATTTGGTTGCCCTCCTCTGGACCCTCTCCAGGAGGTTAATGTCCCTCTTTAAGTGTGGCCTCCAAAACTGCACTGCAGTACTCCAGGTGCGGCCTCACCAAGCAGTTATACAGAGGAGTATCACTTCCTCCTTTGAGGTGATCCTAGCGATGCATCCCAGCATCATGTTGGCCTTGGCTGCTGCCCTCCTACAAGTCTCAGAGTTGTTCATCTTGACATCCACCACCACCCCCAGGTCCCTCTCAGCCATTGAGACTTGTAGTATTTCCCGCCCAGGGTGTACACTTGGCCTGGGTTTCTGGCCCCCAGGTGGAGTACCTTGCATTTCCCTGCATTAAACCTCAGCTTCCACTTTCGAGACCATCTTTCCAGAGCCTCCAGGTCCCCCTGCAGGGCCACCCTCCCCTCCTCCCCATCCACCACCGCCCCCAGTTTCGAGTCATCTGCAAAGAGACTCATCTCACTCCTGATTCCTGTCCTTATGTCAGATCGTGGCGTTGAACAGAAGGGGCCCAAGGACTGATCCCTGTGGGACCCCACTAATGACCCTCCTTTGGGAAGAGACTATCCCACCAACTATGACCCTCTGGGTCCGGTCCTGGAGCCAATTGCCTATCCATCGGATCATCTGGTTTCCCAACCCCATTTCTCCTAGTTTATCCAACAGGCCCACGTGAGGAAAAGAGTCAAATGCCTTGCTGAAGTCTAGAAAGAGGACATCCACTGGTGTAGCCAGGTCCAAGGCACTTGTCACCCAGTCATAGAACTCCACCAGATTTGTCTGACACGATTTCCCCGGGATGAATCCATGCTGTCTATCGTCCAGGCACCCTGACTTATCCAGGTCCCCCCCTAGCCTCTCCTTGACAATGCCCTCCATCACCTTGCCCACCACTGATGTCAGGCTGACAGGCCTGTAGTTCCCTGCCACCTCCCTTGATCCCCCCTTGTGGATAGGCACTACATGCGCCACCTTCCAGTCTTGGGGCACCCACCCTGTCCTCAGAGAGATGGTGAAAAGCTCTGCCAGGGGTTTCGCCAGGACATCTGCAAGTTCCTTCAACATTCTAGGATGTAATTTATCCGGCCCCGGTGCTTTCTCCATCTTAAGGGAGCTGAGGGCTTCCCTCACTCTCTCTGCTGTGATTTCCACTTCCAGTACCTCTTCTCCCTGCTTAGCCCTCCCCCCACCTGCCAGTGATGCCCCCTCTCCCCAGACCTGCCGATTGGTAAAGGCCCCCCTCCTCATTATCACTGTCTCCTCCCATGTATGATGCAGCATCCCCATTTTCCCTGGTGAAAACTGAGGTGAAGTACTCATTTAGTACCTCAGCCTGCTCCCCTGGGTCTTGTGCCCATCTCTCCCCTGATTTAATCCTGCTAATCTGCCCCTTCACCTTTCGTCTTTCCCCAATGTATCTAAAGAACCCCTTTTTCCCTCTCCTAATTTCCCTGGCCAGGTTCTGCTTCTTCCTTGCCTTAGCCGCCCTCACCACTCTAGTGGCCCTTCTAGCCATCAGCTCATACTCCCCTCGATTCCTTTCACTCCTTGAACACTTGAATTTCTTACAGGCTGCTTTCTTTCCCCGCACCATCTCCTGGGCCTCCCTGGTCCACCAACAGGGTTTTTGGGCCCTACCGCATTTTTGTCTTACTCTTGCACAGGTGCTGGTAGCATCCTGCACCCCTCTCCTGATGATTTCCCACCTACTATCAGTGTCCATGTCTGACCCAATCCCATCCAAATGCTCCTTAAGGATCCTTCCCATTTCTTTCAAATCCACCCCCCTGAAGTCGGTTACTTCCATCTTTGTGCAGCCTTCTAGCCCTCCTAGGTCCAGGCAGAACCAGACCGTGGCATGGTCACTCCCCGCCAATGGGTCCCTTACCTCCAGGCCTCCAATCTGGTCACTGTCTGCCAGGACCACATCCAGTACCCGTGCCTCCCTGGTCGGTTCCCTCACCTGCTGAGTTAGGAACGCGTCTTGGAAGACATCCAACAACCTCCGTTCCCTGGTCACAGAGGATGTCATAGTCTCCCAGTCTGTTCCTGGCATGTTTAAGTCCCTAACACCACCTTTCCTCTGCCCAGTCTGCAGTGTCTCCTAACATCTGCCACCAGACTGTCCTCCAGCTCCTCCGCCAGGGCAGGGGTCTATACACCACTCCTATTTTTACTCTCTTGCCACCCCTTGTTAACAAGGTGACCCAAATCGCCTCCACGGTTCCCTCTGCCTCCTCTACTCCCCCTATGCCAATGCAGTTATTTACTATCATTGCTACCCCTCCTCCCCTTCCCTCCCCCCTGTCCTTCCTGAACATAGTGTAACCCTCCAGGTTCAGGTCCCAGTCATGTCTTGCAGTGGCCCAAGTCTCAGTGACCGCTGCCACATCCACTGCTCCCTCAGTTAACATCACCTGGAGCTCAGGCATTTTATTGCCCAAGCTCCTGGCATTTAGCAGAACTACCTTCCGCCCTTTCCCTATAGTTCCATTTCCCCTGCTCGTGTTCCCATGGGGATTCTGTTTTCTCCTGGTCTGCACTTTGCCAGTTGGCCTTTTCCTGCAATCCTCCTGGTCCCCAGGGGGGTGGAGACAGAGTCCCTCCTTTATCGGCACCCCCTTGACTGCCTTTTCTCCCATCCCACCCCCCTTCACAAGTTTAAACCCCACTTTTCACCAATGAACTCCTCTATTTTCAACTTAAGGAGTCCCCTCTCCTCCAAATTGAGATGTAGTCTATCTTTAGCATACAGCTCCTTATCCTCCCAGGTCTCCCCCCAATCCCCCATCAACCCATACCCTCTGGCCTCACACCACTCCCTGAGCCACTGGTTTATCTCCCTAATTTTCCTTTTGTGTTCCCCACTAGCCCTTGGCACTGGCAGGATTTCTGAGAAGGAAACTGTGCATCCTATGTCATGACAGACCTGGCGAGCCCCTGAATCTTGCCTGTATCTCTAGCTTGCTATTTCCCTCAATGTCATTTGTGCCCAGGTGGACCAGTATGTCGGGAACCCCACAGTCTTTGCCAGCTGATATACCTCATGCCTTAGCCCTGTGCACCTTTAGTCCAGGAAGCATCTTGTTCTAACTGGCCAGGCTTCTCCCCCTATCCCATTTGATACCCTGATCATAGAATCCCCCAGCAGGAGCACTCTGACCCTCCTTTTCCTCCATTCCCCCCTTCCATGTCCCTCATCCTTTCTACGGCCCCTCACCCAGCTGGCTCCTTGTTCCTCCCCTATCTGGGTGCCACATGCCTCCCGCTCCTTATTTACATGGCCCTCCCTCCCTCCAATCCTATGCCTCTCCTCCTCCTGGTATCCTTCTGTACCTTGTTAATTCCCCTCACTGCTCTTAACTGGTCCTTCTCCCCATCTGCTAAACTAGCCTGGCTCATCCTCCCTTCCTTCCTGTCTCCATTTAGTTCCTCCTTGCTAGTCGTGCTCCCTGGCCTAAACCCTCAGCTCCCTTTACTGAATCCTCCTTGTACTTCTGGTCCTTCTCCTTCCTTTCCTCCCAACTGGTCCTTCACCTCGCTTTCCTCCCTCTTCCCCCTGCCCCTCCTGCTCTGATTCACTGCTCCCCATTCTCCTGCATTCCAGGTCCCCCTGTTCTTCCTGCTATCTGGCCCCTGCCTCCTGCCCCCACTTCCACACCCTTTCCATCTCTAACCACCTCTGTCATGGCTACATCCCCCCATCCTTGAGCAGAAAAAGAGATGAGGCGGTTACTAAGTATAGGTCTGATCCACCTCACTGCCTTGCTTCCTTCTGTCCAGCACTGGCCATCTGCCTACTTCCCTGAGAATGTTGTCCCTCCGTCCCCCCTTTGTGAGGGTCCCCAGTTACCTGCCTGCTTCCTTGGTAGTGTCGTTTTGGACCCCCTCTGCCAGGGTCCCTATGTGACCCCTGAGTATTCTCCTGCACTCCTTTCCCTATACCCCCACTCCCAGTGCTTGGTGCAACCCTGTGGGAGATTTCCAGACCCCTTCCCCAACCATACCACCCCCTTTCCCCCAGCTTTCTCCTCATCCCCACAACCTCCTCCCTAAGCTGTGCTAGCTGGTAGCACACTGGGCAACCACCAAACTTCCAAACCCAGTCCAGTATCATGGCTGCTCCACACCCTGTGCACCCGACCACCCTCCCAAAGATGCCGGCCCTAATGTGTGGTTCCATCCCCTTCCAAATAGGTTTCCTTGGGTGAGCCACCAGGTTCCCCCCAGTCCAAGATACCCCTACTGCCTAATCAGGTCACCCACTAATCTTAGAGACAGTCCCACTGTACACCAGTAACTCTGTTACTAGGTGTAGTACACCACATTAAACTTGTAAGGAAAATGAACAACTCCCAAGCTCCTCTCTCCGGCCTTAAATCCAACCCCAGTGGCTAGAACTACATGAGCTGCACCAGCAGCCTTTTCCTCCAATTGCAGGTCAGATCTTCCCTATAAATTTGCAGACTTCTGGGGAGGGAGGGTGGGGGGCGGGTCTTGGGCAGACACCTGACAAGAGGAGCATCAGCCCTGTGTCTCCCCTCCAAGCCCTGCAGCTAAAGAACCAGGCCCAAGCAAATCCCTCCAGACAGGTTTTAAATCAGAAGAAATAGGCCTCTACCAGCGCAGCCTGTTACAAAGTGAAACATCCACAAAAAGAGCCCACTTACAGCCACCAAATCAGTTTACAAACATCCAGCATCCCCAAAAACAATACCCTGCTAGCCCCTTAGAAGCAAGAAAGAAAAGAACTAACCTACCTAGTAAAATCCCCAAGAACCCTGTGAAAACAACAGCAGCAGCTACTGTCCTGGAACACAACTGATCCTGCCCCCTTCCAGTTCTTTCTGCTCTCTCTTGTAAACCTGCCTCAAATGCCAATTGGGTATGCATTCCTGAACAGTCAGTAAAAGCACTGTGTCACAAGTCTGACAAAGATGAGCCTTCACCTGTGGAGAATGTTAACTGCCTGGTGGATTGCCTTGGACCACCTGATACCTATGTGCCAATAGCCTATTGTAACCTAGCTGCTCTGGATCGAAGTTCTTTGCCTCAGTTGACAAAAGTTGACCTGCCGAGAGAACAAAGCTGTGACCCTATGCTAAGAAAAGTTGTTGCTGCTCAAATGATGGAAGATGATGTCTCTCAACTGCGATCTACTGATCCCAATATTAGCCTGCTATTGAGCAAGTGGCAAAAGCAAAAGTTGTGTAAACAACTATTGTATTGAGACGCAACTAATGGCCAAGGGGAGCTTATTAAATGATAACTAGTCCTGCAATCTACATTTAAAACTGTTGTGTTAAAAGCACTGCATAATGACATGGGACATTTGGGGAGTAAGAGGACTTTGGACTTGGGCCTGGTCACATTTCTACTGGCCCAGAATGGGCATAGACATTGAGCAATATTGTAAAGCCTGTAGTTGCTACATTCAAGGAAATGCCCAGCCACAAAGAGCAGCTCCTTTGGTCAACATAGTAACCATCGCCCCACGGAACCTATTTGCATAGACTTTCTTAGTCTGGAACCAGACTCTCAAAGCATCTCAATTGTCTTGGTAGTTACGGATCATTTTATCAGGTATGCTCAGGCCTACCCCACCAAAGATATAAAGGCTTCCACAGTTGCTAAAGTTTTGGTAGAGAAATTCACTGTACATTATGGTGCACCTCAATGCATATGTTCTAATCAAGCCTGTGACTTTGAGAGTAGACTCATCAAAGAAATATTGTCATTGTAGGGTGTCAAAATCTAGGACTGCTCCTACCATCAACAAGGTGATCCCCAGCTGGAGAGATTTAATCACTCGTTGCTTGACATGTTGGGCACACTTGATCCAATGGACAAAAGCAAGTGGAGTCAACATATCAGTGCTTTATTTCACACCTATAATTATACAAAAAATGGCACCACTGGTTTCTTTCCATATAGTCTTATATTTGGAAGAAAAGCTTGCCTTCAAGTAGATGTGTATTTTGGTGTTTCTCCTGATGGTACCAAGTCTGAAAGCTATCTACAGTATGTTAAAAAGCTGAAAGAACAGTTACATCACACTTACCAAATGGCTAACATAATGGAAGCAAAAAGAAATCTTGCAAATAAAGTTCACCATGATAAGTGAGTCAAAGCACAAGAACTCAAGCCAGGAGATCATGTGCTAATGTGTAATCCTGGGTTCCAAGACAAGCATAAAACTGCTGACTAGTGGGGTCACACCCTCTATGTTATAGTTGCTAAACTAAATGACCTTCAAGTCTACAAGGTATGTCTAGAAGGAAACTCTCATATCACTAAAGCAGTCCACATAAATCACCTACTGCCAGCAGGATAAATAGTGCTGAATGAAGTCCAAGTGTCTGAGGTTCCTGGACGCCCTGTGACCAGGTCTGCTACTAAATCCAGGCAACAAAGTCTGCAAACATTTGCTATCCAGCCTCTTATTCCCATTAGTACTGTCCCTAACACTGAAAACACTGATTCTGAAAGTGAGGACGAGGAGTTTTGTGCTGCCTATTATCCATCACCGGAGCTTGCAAGATTGTTCCTGGGATTTCCTACTTCTGCTCCTAGCAATTCCCCAGAAAACCCAGTGCTTTATGATGATTCTAAGGTATCGGTTATACCTGAATCTGTAGACGAACCTACGGACAGTGATGCCAACAGCTTAAGTTCAGAAATAAATGACTCTGTTTGGTGGAGTTAACTGAACCCAGTACTAAATCCAGTGAATCAGAAATTGTAACTGCATTAGATGGATTAAGTAAACTGTTTCATTCAATAGAAAATGTTACTGTCCCAGAAACTGCCAACTGTGCCCTGGATGATTACAACTTTGTAGATATATCCCTCATAGATGAGAATGAGCCCAAAGAACAGGAACACGACAATGCTAGTCAAGAAAGTGCAATGGTACCCATTTCTTCAGAGGCTGATTCATTTGCAGAAAATGACTCAGTCCTGATCACCTTAAATCCTACAGCAGAAGTGCAACTGCCAATGAATCAGGACTGATCACCTGAAATCCTACAGCAGAAGTGCAACTGCCAATGAATCAGGACTGATCACCCGAAATCCTACAGCAGAAGAGCAAGTGAAAGTGAATCAGGACTGATCACCTGAAATCCTACAGCAGAAGCGCAAGTGCCAATGAACCAGGACTGACCACCCAAAATCCTAAAGCAGAAGCGCAAGTGCCAATGAATCAGGACTGACCACCCGAAATCCTAAAGCAGAAGCGCAAGCGCCAATGAATCAGGACTGATCACCGGAAATCCTAAAGCAGAAGCGCAAGAGCCAATGAATCAGGACTGATCACCTGAAATCCTAAAGCAGACATGCAAGTGCCAATGAATCAGAACTGATCACCGAAATCCTACAGTAGAAGTGCAAGTGCCAATGAATCAGGACTGATCACCCGAAATCCTACAGCAGAAGTGCAAGCGCCAATGAATCAGAACTGATCACCCGAAATCCTACAGCAGAAGTGCAAGTGCCAATGAATCAGGACTGATCACCGGAAATCCTACTGCAGAAGCGCAAGTGCCAATGAATCAGGACTGACCAGTGGAAATCCTAAAGCAGAAGCGCAAGTGCCAATGAATCAGGACTGATCACTGGAAATCCTAAAGCAGAAGTGCCAGTGCCAATGAATCAGGACTGATCACCGGAAATTTTACAGCAGACATGCAAGTGCCAATGAATCAGGACTGATCACGGAAATCCTACAGCAGAAGCGCAAGTACCAATGAATCAGGACTGATCACCTGAAATCCTACAGCAAAAGCGCAAGTGCCAAAGAATCAGGACTGATCACCGGAAATCCTACAGCAGAAGTGCAAGTGCCAATGAATCAGGACTGATCACCCAAAATCCTACAGCAGAAGTGCCAGTGCCAGTGAATCAGGACTGATCACCCGAAATTCTACAGCAGAAGTGCAAGTGCCAATGAATCAGGACTGATCACCGGAAATCCTAAAACAGAAGTGCAAGAACCAATGACTCAGGACTGATCACCCAAAATCCTATAGCAGAAATGCAAGTGCAAATGAATCAGGATTGATCACCCGAAATCATACAGCAGAAGTGCCAGTGCCAATGTCAAATGTGCCCAGCTGCTGAGAAAGAACTGTCAAACCTGTATTAAGGCTCCAGGAAAGCCTGTGATCTGTCCATGAATGTTGTGCACAAAGAAGCATATGTTACGTCCAATTCCCTGCCCAGAACTGTGTTCACTGCTTCCACTAAAACCAAAATCTCCACCCAGTATACAAAGAGCTATGCAAACAGAAAAAGGTAATTGTATAAAACCTGCAGGCACAGATGTTAAAGGTGTGAAAATTAGAACTGTAATCTATCCACATGTAATTGTGAAATGACTACTGCATGCAGTTAAGTTTAAAAGTGCTATGGCAGTGTCTTTAAGTGCAGTGGGATAATCCAATGCCTAAGGTGAGGTGTAATGTAATAGCATGCTATATGTTATATAGCTATATCTGCACAGATACTGTATATAATTTATTTGAATTTTCATGACCGGGTAAGTCAACTGAGACAAAGTCCCTTTTTCAGTAATGACCCAAGGAATAAAGCATTCCAAGAACAAAACACAACACAATAATACACATAGAATAGTACAGCGAGTTACTATATACAGTTAAACCATAGGTAAACAACAACAGTACCAGAGTAGGCAAATAACCAAAGTATTCAGGATTACAGACAGTTTGCAGGCAGCCTGGGGACAAAGAAGTATATGTTACCTGTAACCTGTTGTCCAGACTTGTACATAACAGAATGTTGATATAAAGGTTACCAATTCTTTTATAGACATGGCACGGCTGTCAATTTTCCTAGGCAGGGCAGAATGTAACCTCTCTCCCAGAATGGTGGGGGTCACCTTAAGCACATCTCCCTGGGCACTGTGTTGCCCTCTACCTGACCAAGGCTCAGCTTGGTGTTCTACTTCTTGAACCTGGCTAATACCTAGCAAAAGGTGTGAGCCCTTGTACAGCTGTGTTGTTATTATAGCCCTGTGCAAATGTGCGAATCCATGCTGCCACACTGTGGCTTTAAGAAGTCCAGCCTGTGTACATAGTGTGTAGTATGTGCTGGGTCCGAGTGAAACGAAGTTCATTAACATGCATGCAGCACTCCCTTACTCTCCACTTTGAAATTGCTTAATAATAAAGAGGGAGCCCTATTGAATGATATAAATGTTTATTTCTAAATGTAAATTGCTGTGTTTAAAAATTAATTTTAAAGTTTGAACTGTTTACATTTTAAAAGCTAGCAGCCATAGTGATAATTTCACCCAACTTTTGAGCAAATTGGAACTCAAGGGGTCCTACTGGGGTCCTTTCTGCTATGGCTACTAAGAGAATCGGTGAACTGTGTGCTTGGCACCCATTTTAACCAGTTGGAACACTAACACTGTGATTGACAGCATGAGCAGCCAAACAGATTACTAGATTTTTTTTTTCCTTCAGTTTGGAGGGGCAGTTCGAACAGTCAGTCCAGCTCGAGCTTCCAACAAGGAAGGAAACTCTCTTTTCAGCTCTGTGAAATCGGGGAGAGGCGTGCTCGTCTCTCCACAGCCTGGTGTTCTGCTTCTTGAACCTGGCTAATATCCAGATATCCTGTGTGGATCATTCTGGAACTGCCAAATGCTGCAGACTATCTTCTAAGCTACCAAAGCTGAACTAGAGAGGTATTTCTGCTAAAAACTGCAATTTCTGACTATTGTGCCTCAGAGCCTGAGGAAAATCAGTAAGCTGAACTGCTGTGAGGGAACTCTGCCTCAGAGACTGCTGATTACAGTTAAGGTTGGGGCTACCAGAATTACATACTAAAATGCCAGCAGAATAGACCTAACGGTCTTTCGTGTCTGCTCGTTTGGTCAGTCCCCAACCTGGGTGCTGACCTTGCTGTCCCCCTCGCCTTCTCTGGCTTCTCCCTTCCCAGTTCCGGATATTCTTGCTGCATTGGATTTTGCTTCCAGAACCCTTCCCCTGTACCTGTCCCACCCCCTCTTGAACCCCTCCACTGTCTCTGCCTCCACCAGCCCCCTAGGCAGTGCATTCCATGGCTCCACCACCCTCTCAGTGAAGTAGCACCTCCTCCATTCTCCCCTGAATCTTCCCCCCTCCAGCTTCCAGCCATGCCCTCTAGTGGCCCCTTCCTCCTTCCTTCGAAGCACCCCGACTGTTCCTCCCCTATTTATCCTCTTCATGTACCTGAAGACCTCTATCATGTCCCCCCGGTCCCTTCTTTCTTCTCTGTCCTGCCTAACTGCTAAAAGGGGAGAACAGAATACAAATTTATCAGCTTACATACCAAAAGACTACAACTTACAAGTGGGTAAACTGTGTGACTTACCTGGTCTTGCATCAGAGACTGATCCATTTATGCAGCGCTCCTGTATTAAAAGGCCTAATCAACTGTTGCTGCCAGCTGAGTTTGAACTGGCTGAAGACCAGATCAGGGAGTCAGCTCCAATGGCACCATTCAGTGTGGGCTGTGGCCACCCTTGGGGGGGAAGCCTTGAAGTGGGGGTGAGGCATGTTAGCCCTGGACCCTGTATGCTGCTCCTGTTCAAGAAGGATGAAATCATGCAGCTTGCAGCAAAGAACCAGAGGACTCAATCCCACTCCAGGAGAATCAGCCCGACTGCGTTCATTACCTCAAAAGGTCCTGGTACCATAACCACAGGGCTTGTCCCTGCAACCAATTTAAAGTATGTTGTGGTCATCTAATTTGCCTACAAGTTACGAGTTGCTGTTTAGACTGTTGTGCAGGCCATCAGGCCTGAGGATTACAAATTGTTGTGTGATGAAAGTTTCTGCTTATGTTACTAAAGCCAAGGGTAAAAGAATCAATAAGAGTTTATTTACTTAAATGACCCCAACCAGCTGCAATGCACCAGGCCTGCAACTGCTAAATTCTGGGTAACCAGTGAGTTTAACTGGACAGTCCAGCGAGACTGAATTTTTTATTCAAATTCTATACCAAAACCAAAAGTGCTATTTGCAGACAGGGGTAGCAGTCTTCTGGGAAGTGGCGCCTGGGTTACAAATAGCTCCTTGATAACTGTTTTGCTGGGAGAATAAGATATTCATTGGATGACACATTTCACCTACCCCCTATTTTCCATAGTCTCCATTAAAGCAGCAGTGCAACGAAAATGGGTTAAAATTTTACCCCACCTTTTTTTACTTCCTAATTGATACCAGATGTCTTCCAGTTTATTTTGGTGGTGAAATTTTCAGTTTTCATTATCATTTAAGAATTTTATGAACATTTTAAAGTAATTATTTCTCAAGAAAAAAAGATGGCTGCCTAATTTTTGCATACAAATAATACTGAGGACCCAAGGATGATATGAGTCTAGACAAAAAACCCAAATCAACAGTTCTGCCAACATTTTTTAATGCCATAGCAGAAAATTATTTGCACTGCCTCTTTAAGGCTTGGAGACTTGCATTATGAGGTATGAATATGTATAAGTCCTGAGAGTGTGACTAACAGCCAACTGCACTGAACACACTCCCAAGAGCTCTTGCAGTCCCACTGAAAATAAACATTAAATTCACTATTTATTTTGAAGTTGGAACTTCTTAAGGCAGAGTTATTTGCCTGAGGATGACAGGAGCTGGATATTTGAATGATCACACCCCCGGTTATGGGGAACCCTCAAAACACTGGGCAAACAGATTCTGGTCAGGGCAAACAGCTGGATGGAGCAGCAAGAGGCACGGGAGGCCCTGAACCCTCTGGCATTATTGTTTTGCAGACTGTCCACGCCCTTGATAGATTGGTAAAAGCACCAGATGCCAAAATGGACCTCTTCAACAACAGTCTCCACAATTGAAAAAAAGGTGGAAACTATCTCCCTGGAAGTGTGTGTGGTGAAGCAGCTGGTCGACAAGACCTTGGCAGTGACTGCAGGGCTGGTATCAGAAAATAAACGTCTTCAACTCCAACTGGAACATTTAGAGAATGGAGCCCGAGTACCTCATGTCCGCTTGCTAGGTGTCTCCAAGGGCTCAGAAGGGACTGATTTACTCCAGTATATCCACCAACTTATTCTTTGTACATTAGACCTCAACCTAGCAGAGTTTCTATTTAAGGTGTACTGTATTACCCAACAGACTAAATTATTGGATCAAGATTTACCTTGAACTATTCTCATCAACACGGCAGGACAGCACATTAGGGATCAGATACTCCATGCAGCAAAAATTAAAGCCCCCCTCTAACTGCCTGACAGCACTTGGATCTTCTTCTTTCCGGATCTCAACTACTGTACTCGCCAGCACTGGAAAGCCTTTGATGCAGTACACGGCAAACTGAAATCACTGATGGTTAGCCATTCATTTCCTGTACCTGCGAAACTCAAGATTACGAATGCAGGTAAAACTTTTATTTTCACTGACCCCACTGAAGTGGGTAAAAGACTGCTTAACTCATTGTCTCCTAGCAGACGCCTGTAGTCATCAGTAAATACACTGGTGTGTCCTGAGGACGCCTGCAGAAGACAGCTACTGACTTCCTGTGTGCCCTTGCAACGTCTGGACACATCACTTATATATTTAATATATAACATGACAGAATATAGTATACAGTGGCGTGAAAAAGTATTTGCCCCTCTTCCTGATTTTCTCTATTATTGCATATTTGTCACACTGGATGTTTTCAGGTCTTTAGACAAAATATAATATTAGATAAAGGGAACCCGAGTGAACAAATAACACTTTTTTTTTTTTACTTATTTCATTTATTTAATGAAAAAAGTTAACCAACACCAACTGGCACTGTGTGAAAAAGTAATTGCCCCCTAGTTAAATCAACCCAATTAAAGGGATAATTAGAGTCAGCTGATTGAACACAGCCAGGCTTGATTACAGCCAGCCCTGCTCAATATAAACCTTGCTTATTTTGGCCCTTACCATCAGAGTCATGTTGCCAGCACAAAGATTCAACAAGCACATTATGCCATGATCAAAGGAAGTTCCTGAAAAGATCAGAAAAAAATGTGTTGCCCTCTATCAGTCTGGAAAGGGTTACAAAGCTATTTCTAAGGCTCGGGGACTCCATCGAACCACAGTGAGAGCCATAATCTCAAATGGAGAACACTTGGAACAGTAGTGAACCTTCCCAGGAGTAGCGCCTGCCAAAATTACTCCAAGGGTGCAGTGTAAAATCATCCAAGAAGTCTCAAAGGATCCTAAAACAACATCCAAAGAACTGCAGGCTTCTCTTGCCTCAGCTAAGGTCAGTGTTCATGACTCCACAATCAGAAAGAGACTGGGCAAAAATGGGCTTCATGTGAGAGCAGCAAAGGCGGAAACCACTGCTAACCAAGAAGAACATAAATGCATCTCTCATTTGCTAAGAAGCACCTGGATGATCCACAAGCCTTTTGGGAAAATGTTCTATGGATAGATGAGTCCAAAGTGAAACTTTTTGGACAACATGGATCCCATAATGCCTCGCGTAAAGCAAACACAGCATTCCACAGTAAGAACACCATACCAACAGTCAAACATGGTGGTGGTAGTGTGATGGTGTGGGGATGCTTTGCTGCCTAAGGACCTGGATGACTTGCCATAATTAAAGGAACTATGAATTCTGCTCTGTACCAGAAAATTCTTAAGGAGAATGTCCAGTCATCCTTCTGTCAGCTGAAGCTGAAGCGTAGTTGGGTCATGCAGCAAGACAATGATCCAAAACACAAAAGCAAGTCCACATCAGAATGGCTAAAAGAAGTAAAATTAAAGTTTTGGAGTGGCCTAGTCAAAGTCCAGACTTAAACCCAATAGAGATGCTGTGGCAGGACCTGAACGAGCAGTTCATACCAAAACCTACCAAATGTTACTGAATTAAAGCAGTTCTGCGAGGAAGAGTGGGTTAAAATTCCTCCACAGCGATGTGAAAGACTGATATTGAATTATAGGAAGTGTTTGGTTGCAGTCATTGCAGCTAAATGTGGCATAACCAGTTATTAAGTGTAAGGGGGCAATTACTTTTTCACACAGTGCCAGTTGGTGTTGGTTAACTTTTTTTCATTAAATAAGTGAAATTAAAAAAAAAACAAGTGTTATTTGTTCACTCAGGTTCCCTTTATCTAATATTACATTTTCTCTAAAGACCTGAAAACATCCAGTGTGACAAATATGCAATAATAGAGAAAATCAGGAAGGGGGCAAATACTTTTTCATGCCACTGTATATTTGATTGCATAGCACTGTTGGAAAGGAAATTATGTGCTGAACAACTTTGCCACTGATATTTTGTGTATATCATGTATACTTTTGGAGTTATTTGTATTTCTTTATGGTATGGTGTGTATGGCTTATGTTGCCTATTTTAGTGAAAAAAATTGTTTCTCTGCTGTTTCAACCAGCATAGAAAAAAACAAAATGACATATTATTTGCATACTACCATTGGAAAGGTCATTTTGTGCTGAATAACTTTGCCACTCATACTTTATGTCTAGCACTTATGGTTCTTGAGCTATTAGGATTTGTTTGTGGCATGCAGACTATAGCTTGATTTTGCTTAGAAATCCCCAGGATTCACTGTTAACAGTATACAGGAGACAAGTGGTATAACTTCAGAGAGCTCCTGTGGAGGCAATGAGTTAACATAAAGGTAGATTTTCTGCAGGGATCTGCAGCTCCTGTTGAGACCAAGGAGGGCCAAAACAAGCGTTGCAGTACTACTGTACATGTTAGCTCTGTTATAAATACACAAGGGCTTATTTCCTATGAGTTTGTTTGACTCAACTAGAATTTACTAGACTGTATACTGATGTAGCATGGTGCCTGCCTATGTTTGTTCCACAGTTTACTTATTTGCTCATCAAAACAAGTTGCTGTTGGTTTCTTACAGGGGGAGTGGAGACTCGATGGCTTACTTCTATTAACAACCATTTTATCATATTTTTGATCCGTTCATGAACTTTATTTAAGTCACTGGCTGACTTAATGGGTCAAGTATACCGGGACTCAACAGACTTTTTTTCAAATATCTGGTAGTCCATGGTCGGCATTTGGTAACCTTTTCTTACTAAAACTGAGCAGTACTCAGTAGTACTTCCCCTCCAATGATGTAACACAAGGAGATAAGTACCATAACCTGAGTTATTATCTACCTGTGCCTCTACCAGTTTCAATGCCTTGGAACCAAGAATATCTACAGTATATGTCAAACTATAATATAATGATAAAAATAAAGTTTTAGAAGAAATCCGGGTGCATGGCTAGCCAGCAAGCATGGCAGATATGTGCTAGCAAGCTCCCTGGGACACCAACTTTAGAATTGCCTAAAAAGCTGCAACTAAGGTGATATTGTGTCAGAACTCTGCTTACTAAGCTACCTCCAGAGGGATGGCATCCAACAAGCAAAAAGCAAGCAAGAGAAATTGTCCTTTGAGGCACAGGAATCGGCCAAAGTGAGTGGCATGGTAGAGGTGGTGAGCAGACAGCAGGCCTCTAAAACAGACATGAAGAAAAGGTGCGGAATGGATATGGAGGAACTTGCCAACTCCCTAGCTGGCGTACCATCAACCTTGCTCCAGATGCAGAATGAAATGAAGGCTGGATTCGTTAACATCACGGCCCAACTTACACACTTAGAGGGGGTCGTAACTGGTCTCTCAGAAACAGTAGCTGAGCACTCCACACAAACTGCATAATTGGAGCAATGGGTGAGTGAGCTGGAGGAATCACTGTCTGCAGTCATGGCCAAAAGAAGCGATCTCAAGTCCACTTTGGAAGAGTTACCGATGAGAGTGGATGAACAAGAGAACCACTCTCGTAGGTCTAATATATGCATCATAGGACTCCTCGAGGTCACAGAGGGTCGCAGTCCAAATAAAGAGCAACACCTCTGACTGGTAAAACACCTGGGTCTCCCGGAGACCTGTGAGAACTTTGAGATAGAGAGAGAGTGCATTGTGTGGGCCCACTGTCTAAGGCTGGGGAAAAGACACGTCACTGTCTGATCAAGTACCTATGATTTACAGATAAAGAAGCAGTTCTACAAAAGGCAAAGAAATCTGGCCCCATATCCTTTGGCAACGCAAAGGTCTTTGTATATCGTGATTACGGTAGAGACTTACAGACCCAGCAACAGAAGTTTAATCCAATTAAAGCCAGGCTGCACCAGATGGGCTGGTCATTTTCCTTCATGTACCCCACTCATCTACACATAGCTAGACTGGGCCAGGCACCATGGATCTTTCTTTGTCCAAAGGCAGCAGAAAAATGAGTAATCGAGGAGGAGACCAGGAGAGGAGGTGAACAATCTAATCCAGCGTGAGCACTCATTAAGACAAATAAGTATTATATTTACTTCTTTCCTCTCTTTGGGGCTCTTCTGTCCTTAATCCCGTGGGAGGCTTGATGAGCTCCTACATTTTGCGAGGCCTCCATGTCCTGGTGACATTGTTTCAACTCTGCCTGAGAGTCGCCAGTATCTGGTATTGTTTGGAAGGCCTGGCTGGGTCACATTGCCGAACTATATTTGTTAGTTTGCCTGACTGTGCCTAGGGGCATGGGTAACAGTGGGGTAGCTGGGCCTAGCGCTAAACTAGACATCGTGTACAGATTCCTCTATGGAGATAACTGTTACAACATGGAAGGCACATGCTGACCTTAAGGTTTACTAGCCTGCTTATCGTTTTACAAAGATAAATTTTCAATGTTTTAATGCATGTTAATCGACCGACATTGTTTCTCTAACTTAGCAGCCATAACTTAGAAGTTCTGATCTCTTTCAAATGTCATTGATTGCTTTTTGCAGCTTTTAGCAACTGGTCTTACTTAACCTGGTGTCCCACCATTCAGATGTTAATAATGGTGGAATTTCCCTTAATTTTCTGCCGGATGATTGCAGTGGGGATACTGGTGGGCCTTGGATTGCCTATGGTTGGGGGGGGGGGAGTTCAGTTGTGCATGCTGGACCTCTTATGTGGGGGTTGGCTGGCGTGAGGCTTGGCAAGTTGGGGTTTCATAAGAAATTTGTTTCTTGTGGAGGAGAGGAAAGGGGAGGGGGAACATCGGAGTGTGATGGTGACACCGAACAGCTCTTTCAGAAGATCAGCTCAGGGGCGCTTTAACTGCCGACCTTGGTATCCACACTGATCTGGCATCTGGCACAGCTCGACTACTCTTCCCAACCTGCAGTAGAGTGCTGGGGATTTTTGTACTTTGTTTTATAGGGGTACTTTTGGGGGGAGGGAGGGAGGGGAATTGTTTGGGCTGGTTGTTCACAAAGTTTGGGAGAAAATTGGTTCTAGATGTGCACTTTTATAACTCAGTTGTCCTCAGAGCTGCTTTTAACACAGATAAGCATGGGGGACGACATTAAATGTGTGACCTGGAATGTGAATGGCCTTTAATCTATTTTGAAATGCAGGAAGGTTATGGCGGGGATCCAGAAGTTGAAGAGGCAAATAGTCCTTCTACAGGAGATACACTTCACTGCTGCTGAGGCCCAAAAAACTGCCAATTTCATGGGGGGCACCAGGGTGCTAGCTACTTTCTCCTTGAAGGTGCAGGGGGCATCCATCTGGTTTCCGTGAGGCCTACAAGTTACTTTACTGGGGAGCATATTGGACCCAGGAAGTAGGTACACCCTAGCCAAAGTTAGTATACTGGGAAGGGGAACTTTCCTGATTGGATCAGGATATGCTCAAAACAAGGAAAACCCGGGCTTTTACCAGAAGTTAGCTTCGGATATGTCAGGTTGGGAAGGGCCTTGGATTTTGGGGGGAAACTTTAATTGTGTGTTAGACATGGTTCTGGACCATTCTAGCAGTCTCTCGGTCCCCTTATCCCATAATGCTAAAGGCTTTAAAGGACTGCAGTCCGGTTTGAACTTAATTGATGCATGGCGTCACTTTAATCTTTCTAGCAGGACTACAGTTTATTTTCTCATGCACACCACTCATATGCCAGGATTGAAAGAATCTTGGTCTCCAGATCCCTTTTGCTAGGGGTGAGGGAGATGACTTATCTTCCAATATTAATATCGGACCATGCCCTCCATCACATTGGCCTAAGGGGATCACGGGAGCCCAGGGTGCCAAGGCAGTGTAGACGTGATCCGCTCCTTCTTAAGGATCAGAAATATATAAAATTTTATGAATGGATGCACCTGGGAATTTCTGTCTCATAATGGTATAGGGGAAACCTTGCATTGGGACCAGGTGGGAAGCCCTGAAGGCCTATTTTAGGGCCCAGACCATTTCCCTTACCTCTTATCGGAGGAGGGTTGAGGGCTGAGGGGAAGGAGCTCTCAAACCTCAAAGCCAAAACAAAGGCCTGTGAGAATGCGCATAAGCCAAACCCTACCAAGGACCTATATAATGTGATCCAAACACTGAAGTGGAAATATAGCACTCTGTCTAGCACCAAACTAGAAAGATCTATCCTACTAGCTAATGCAGGGGAGTATTTTGATGGAGACCATGCGGAGAAGCTTTTGGCATGGCAAATAAAGTGAAAGGAGCAGAGAGAACCACTGGGCAAATTTGTAATAGCTGTGGGGAATTAGTACTAAGCACAGCCGAAATAGGACAGGCATTTGGGGAATTTTACACTACCCTTTATGCCTTGGAGTGCAACCCGGAGAGGGATGCTTACAACTCCTTCTTTGAGGGGATACCCCTTAAGAAGTTGTGCTGGGGTGCGGTGGAGGAGCTGGACACCCCCATTGCTAAACAGGACATATATGTTGCTCTCAAAACCCTTAAAGGCAGGAAGGCACCAGGGTCAGATGGGCTCCCCATAGATTTTTTTAAAAGACTTTAGTGGCCCCCTTCTGGATCCTTTGTGTGACATGATAGCAGAGGGTTTAAGCAGGGGTGAGATACCCCCCTCCACGCAGTCAGCAATAATTATAGTAGTGCTGAAACCTGGCAAAGATCTTACAAAATGTGCTTCATACAGGCCCATCTCCCTCCTCACGGCTGATTATAAAATAGTAGCCAAAACCCTTGCCTCTCGTTTGGACTCTCACCTGCCAAAGTTAATACATAGAAACATAGAAGTTGACAGTGGATAAGTACCGCAAGGTCCATCCAGTCTGCCTATTTCTTTCTCTACCTTATGAATGTGCCTTTGGCCTTTGCTCTGTCAATGGCCTCTGTATTCATACTCATCTGTTTTGCTCCCGTATTCCTATCCCATGCCTGTTTAAAGCCCTGCACTGTATTAACATCCACCACTTCCTGAGGTAGGCCGTTCCATGCATCCACCACCCTTTCTGTGAAAAATAACTTCTTCACATTACCCCTTAATTGGCCTCCCTCTAATCTCATGCTGTGTCCTCCTGTCCTGCTATTTTTCTTATATCGAAACGTTAGACTCTTTCACCTGGTGGTGAATTCCTGAAGGAGTTCGCGGACTTCATTGTTGACATGGCATTGGAGTCACCTAGGTGGTTAATACTGGGTGACTTCAATGCCTGGGTCAACGATGAACTCTCGCACTTTGGAAAGAATTTCCTCCAACTTATGTCTATGTTGGGCCTGTCACAGGTAGTTACCTCTGCTACCCATATAGGTGGACACTCTTTGGATCTGGTGTTCCTACTGGATTTGGACGTTTCACATCTGGAGGTGGAACCAAATGTGTGGACAGACCATCACACCATAAGATTCAGTTTTGGGGCACCCCTTAATAGGCCTGCCCCTACGGAGATGGTCCAGTATCGCCCTTTAAGGGGAATAAACCCAGAGGGTCTATTAGCGGTACTGGACCTATCGGGTGTTTTGGATGAGAGCATGGGTCCAGGGGACCTTGTTATTGCCTATAATAAGGCAGTGAGCAGGGTCCTGGACCAAATTGCTCCTGTTCGTGTTCGCCCACTCACTCAGCGCCCAAGGACTCCATGGTTTGATGAGTCTTTGAAGGAGCTGAGGAGAGTGGGGCGAAGACTAGAGAGGGCCTGGCAGAAATCTTGCCTGGATGCTGACAAACTTAGATTGATGGATCATTATGTTCTCTATCAATCGGCAATAACCCATAAGAAGGAAGAGTTCCTGTCCAGGGAGATTGCTGCTGCGTGAAACCGACTGGCTCAACTCTTTCGGACTGTTGACAGATTGTGCAATCCACTCTGTCTACAGTCTGGAAGAGATATTTTGCAAATAAAGTGTGATGAGCTTGCTCGATTTTTCGCTGATAGGATTGCCAGCATTAGGCTGGATATCAGCCAGGTTCACTCTTTAAGGGTTTGCAGTGATCGGCGAGGGGAAACAAACACCTGTGTCACCTGGTTTGACTTTGGTAGACCAGAATTCATGGACATTGTGAGGATTGTCCAGACTGTACGTCCAACCAGTTGTAGTTTGGATCCGGGCCCTACGCATCTATTACTGGGTTGCGTAGATATTATCTGTCCTACCATTGCTGAAATTGTCTGGAAATCTTTGGAGCAGGGATCTTTCCTGAACCCTTAAAGGAGGCGGTCGTTCGACCACTCCTAAAAAAACCTTCATTGAATCCGGACTGTCCAGCTAACTACAGAACTGTCTCTAACCTGCCCTTTTTGGGCAAGGTTATTGAAAAGGTGGTTGCACTGCAACTGGATGACCATCTTACAAATCACAATGTCTATGATATTCTTCAATCGGGATTTAGGAAAAGACAAAGTACTGAGACTGCTCTTGTCCGGGTTCTAAATGATCTCCTGATAGCGAGAGATCGAAAGGCTCGTACTTTTCTAGTCCTTCTTGATCTCTCTGCAGCATTTGACACTGTGGACCATGGTGTGCTTTTGGAACGCCTGAAGTTTTATTGTGGACTGTCTGGTATGGTTCTGCAATGGTTTCAATGTTTTCTCACAGGTCGGAGACAGAGGGTTATCACTGGAATTTATTCCTCTGACGCTGTCTCTTTGTCTTGTGGGGTTCCGCAGGGTTCCATTTTGGCACCCATGTTGTTCGCTGTCTATATGCTGCCATTGGGAGACATTATTAGGCAATATAGCTTGGGTTTTCACTGCTATGCAGATGATACCCAGCTATATTTCTCCTTTAGTCCTGGACAGGAAGATACAGTCTCTATACTTAACAACTGTCTATCCGAGATCAATGATTGGATGAGTGCCAGCTGGCTGAGTTAAACTCGGATAAGACTGAGGTGTTAGTGGTGGACCAGGTTGCCTTGAGGCGGGTTGCTTGAGCTGGTCTCCTTGAGCGTATGGATCGATGGTGCCCAGCTCTCGACCTCAGACCGGGTGCGTAACCTGGGCGTTATTATTGACGACAGTTTGACCCTGAAATTCCAGGTGTCTTCTGCTGTCAAATCTTCCTTTTACCACCTTAGGAATATTGCTCGGGTGAAACACCTTGTTCCTCTGGCTGACCTTCCAACATTGGTCCATGCCTTTGTTACTTCTTGCCTTGATTACTGCAATGCTCTGTACCTAGGGCTACTGGGGGTTGATATCCACCGCTTGCAGCTAGTGCAGAACGCAGCAGCCAAGCTTTTGACTGGGAAGTCCATGAGAAGTCACATTACGCCTGTGCTGTGCGAACTGCACTGGCTGCCGGTTCAGTGGCGGATCACCTTTAAGGTCGGGTTACTGACCTATAAAGCCCTACACGAACAGGGACCGCGGTATCTTCAAGATCTGCTTGTTCCCTACTGTCCCTCTCGCTCACTCCACTCCGACGGCGAGGGATTACTAGAGGTTCCCAGGGTTCGTTTAAAAACATCGGGAGCACAGGCATTTTCTTATGCTGCCCCTACCCTGTGGAATTCTCTACCTCGTCGGATACGAAGCTGCCTGACTGTTGAGAGTTTTAAGTTAGAACTAAAAACTTATTTATTTCAAATGGCATATGGGGAGTGATTCACTGTATTTTATTGTAATTATATTGTTATTGTTGTTTTTGTTATATGTATGTATTTAAATTGTTTTATTTGTACAGCGCTTTGATATCGAAAAGCGCTTAAAAAATAACATTTTACTTACTTACTTACTTTTACCTTGTTAATGCCCTTAAGGTGTTTGAATGTTTCAATCATATCACCTCTCTCCCTCCTTTGCTCTAGGGTATACATATTGAGCTCAGTTAATCTGTCCTCATATGTTTTCTGATGCAGTCCCTGCACCATTTTGGCTGCCTTTCTCTGGACTGCCTCAATTTGGTTAATGTCCTTGTGAAGGTGTGGCCTCCAGTACTCCAGATGGAGCCTAACCAGTGGGATTATTACCTCCCTCTTCCAACTTGTCATACCCCGACTAATACACCCCAACATCCATCTAGTCTTACCTACTGCTTTAGTGGTCTGCTTGGATGATTTCAGGTCATCGGTGATGATGACGCCCACATCTCTTTCTTCCCTTGTGACTGCCAGCAACTCCCCTCCCAGTCCATAGTTGGCTTCAGGGTTTCTCTTCCCTATGTGCATGATCTTGCACTTCTTTGCATTAAACCCCAGTTGCCACATTTTGCTAGTTTCATCAAGACTAATTAGGTTGTGTGACCATTTTACTAGTTTCATCAAGACTAATCAGGTTTTGTGCAGGACAGGATGGGAAAACATGACATTAGATGAACCCTGAATATCATATATAGATGGGGAAGACCAAACATAGGCATGGAGCAGCCGTGGTGGCGTTAGACACTGAAAAAGTGTTTCACCGCGTGGAGTGGGGGTACCTATTTGAAACTTTGGGTAGAATGGGGCTGGGGCCAGCCTACTGTGCTTGGGTACATACACATTACAATAAACTGTAGGCGCAGATGGCAGTCAATGGATCCCTCGCTAGTCTATTCACTTTGGGACGTGGCACCCATCAGGGATGCCCACTCTCACCATTACTTTATGTCCTCTCCTTGGAACCGCTGGCAGCAGCCCTTACAGCCCATGAGGGGATTAGGGGATTTGTGGCAGGGGGTGGAGCATAAAATTGCCATATATGCTGATGACCAGCTCCTCTATCTGCAAAACCCTGCACAGGACCTTCTGACCATTCATCAGCTGATGAGGACATTTGGAGCGATCTCAGGACATAAGGTCAACTGGTCCAAAAGTGAACTCCTCCCAGTGGGTCTGTTAGATAGGGCACAACTGATAACCATCCTCGGGGGCCTGCAACTTGTCACTCAATTAAAATATCTTGGGGTGCAATTGTCTGTCTCTATTGGCTCCTTACACACCCTAAACTATAAACCCCTACCTGCCAAAATAATAGAAGTCTGTGATGGGTGGTCCACCTTACCTCTCTCCTTGCTGGGCAGAATTGGGGTGGTTAAGATGACAATTTTGCCAAGGGTCCCTTATATGTATCAGTCCCTCCCTATCAGGGTTCCCCAAGCACATTTTAAATTATTAGATGCCATAATACATAAGTTATTGTGGCGGGGAGGTATGGGTAAAATTAGAAAACTGACCTTGCAGCTTCCACCAAAGGAGGGAGTGGGACTGGGACTCCCACACTTTGGAACTTTCTATTGGGCTGCACAGCTAGCCTTTCTTCCGACTGGCCCAAGAGCCCTGGAGTGCTCTTGGCTGAGTCTGGAAGAGGATATGTTTCATGGGAACTTAAGGAATTACACCCTGGCTGGCTCATTGGGAACTAAAATAATAATAATAATAATAATAAAACTTTATTTTTAAGGAACCTTTCAAAATCAAGCCGCCTAACAATATAAATCACACCATTAAAATTCCATAACAATATACATGATAGCAAATCCTAAAACCAACAATATAATCATAAAATCATGAACTCATTCCATCTATTGGATACTTTAGGCTTAATTCCTACAACCAATAATATAACCATAAAATCATAGCCTCATTCCTGCTATTCCATGTCATAGGCTTGACTCTACAACCAGGTTTTCAGTGCTTATTTAAAACCCTCCACAGTCGTGTGCTCATGTAACTGACGGGGCAGAGAATTCCAGAGGGTAGGGGCTACATACATAAATGTCCTGGCCCCAGAAGATTTCAAACATACCCTTGGAATCTCTAGCAACCCCTTGTTGGCTGAGTGGAGCGATCGCTTGGGGCAGTGAGGAACCAGAAGCTCTTTCAGGTAGTCTGGGCCAAGTCCATGTAGGGCTTTAAAAGTCAGCAAGCTGACTTTAAAGGTGATCCGCCACTAAACTGGCAGCCAGTGCAGTCCACGCAGTACTGGCGAAATATGGCAGGACCATGAAGATCCTGTCAACAGCCGCACTGCAGCGTTCTGCACTAACTGCAAGTGGCAAATTTCCACCCCAGGTAGCCCTAGGTAAAGAGAGTTGCACTAATCCAGACGCGAGGTCACAAAGGTGCGAATCAGAGTAGGAAGGTCATCAGACGGAACAAGGTGCCTGATCCTAGCGATATTCCTCAGATGGTAAACTGAGGAACTGACGACAGCGAGCACCTGTAAATGTATGGTAAGCCCATCGTCAAAAATTACCCCCACGTTCCGCACCCGTTCAGAGGTCAGGAGTGGCACACCCAAAAGAAATAAACCAGAGGGCAACCCCCCCAACCTCTCTATCCAGTGACCAGGATCCAGCACCAATACCTCAATCTTATCAGAGCTCAACTTTAGCCAGCTGGCATCCATCCACTCCTGGATTTCAGCAAGACAGTTATTAAAGACCGAGAGAGTTCCATCCTGATCGCGGTCAAAAGAGAGGTAGAGCTGGGTATCATCAGCATAGAAGTGAAACCTCAGCCCATACCTTCTTACAATGTCTCCGAGGGGCAGCATATATACTGCGAACAACATGGGGGATAACACTGATCCCTGAGGGACTCCACACGTTAACGAGACCGGGTCAGAGGAAAAAAAAAACATGACACCACCCTCTGAGATCTTCCCGTGAAGAACGATGTAAACCACTTGAGGACCGTACCTGACAGTCCACAAATGAACCTCAGGCGATCAAGCAACACCCCATGGTCCATAGTATCAAATGCTGATGAGAGACCTAGGAGGACCAAGATAGAACGGCACCTCCCATCTCTAGCCATTAGGAGATCATTGAGCACCTGAATCAGTGCTGTCTCTGTACTATGCTTTTTTCAAAATCTGGACTGGAGGGGTTCATAGATGGCATGGATGGTCAAATGGTCCTCCAGCTGTGTGGCCACTACTTTCTCAATCACCATCCCCACAAAGGGAAGGTTAGAGATTGGTCTGTAGTTAGCAAGGCAGTCTGCGCCCAAAGAAGCTTTCTTCAAGAGAGGTGTTACCACCGCCTCTTTTAGGGAGCTTGGAAACTCACCAGTCTCCAAGGAGCACCAGACTATCCGGACTAGAACTGGGCCAATGACATCATTACAACCCAAAATTAAGGAAGTAGGTCCTGGAACCAAACTACAGCATGTAGGGTGCACACTCTGGGCAATCCACGTGATATCTATGAAAGCCGGCTGGCCAAAGGTACTCCAACTAAAGCTTGCTTCCAATCAGCTGGACCTTTCCCCGTTAGTAAGGATCTATTGTGAAGGACAAATAGTGGTTCAACCAACCAGCATCCTATAGCCTTTAACAGGGATTTATTTAACTCTAAAAATTGATTAGCGTTTTGCTCATAAAAGTGCTAAATCTTTGTGAAAATGCATAGCTCTTGCCTTACTGTGTTTAACAAACACAGCACATCTAGAAAATCTGTATAAATACTTTCTGTACAGTTCGTAGGTCCCAAGGAAAAAACTGCTAATCAATTATTTTAAACCCTGTTTAAGAACCTTGAATGCAATAAGTCCAGTCCAGGTGTAGTATTTATTTTAATCTGATTTAATTTGCTACGTATTATATTAGTTATTATAGTTATCGTATTAGTTATTATAATTTCATCAATAGGATCAATATCCTGTAAAGAATTAATATCTTTATTGGAAAACACCAAACAGAAAAATCTATTAAACTCATTAACCATATTAACAGGATTACTCAAGATGTTATTTGAAATTTTAATTGGACCAACTTTGCTGGAGTCCTTCTTTTTATTATTTACATAAGGAAAAAAAGGATTGCCCTCCATCTTTAATATGTGCTAATCCAAATTCAATATTCCTTTTTTCCTTATTGATGGTAAGTTTACATAATTTTAATGTCTCCTTATATTTAGCTTTATTATAGTTGGTAGATTCTTTTTTCATTATTCTATGTGCTCTCTTTTTTGCTGATACTGATTTATGTACCCTATATGTATACCACATAGACAACTTTCCTCTGTGATTATATAAGGTACGTTTAGGAATGTGTTTTTCAGTTAATTCAAGAATATTTGATTTCAATTTATTCCATAAATCATTTACAGGGATAGTATAATCTAACTGGGAATAACTTTGTAAATCTTCATTTATAGCTAAAAAAATAGCTTTGCCAAAAGCCAAGACTTTTGTAACCCCAATTTGCTTAATTTGTTCATATATAATATTCAACATAATAATATGATGTTCGCAATTAAACAGTGGATCACTAACCTCCAAATCAGTCATTTTTTTCTGGTATGTTTGTAAGTACAAGATCTAATATATTTGTACCCCGTGTAGGTTTGTCAACTAGTTGTTGCAAACCATTTACCATACAAAGTTCCAACAATTCATGTTCCTGAGGTGGTTGCAGTATATTCATTCCAATCAATTCCTGGAACATTAAAGTCTCCAATTAACAGGACATCCTTATATTTTAAGTTATTTGCAATGTCTTTTAATAAGAATGAATGATCACATTGGGTAATATAAGGGGGCCTATGGCACATGCCAACCAAGAGATTTTTATTAGGAGTAGACTGTATTTCAACCCAAAGGATTTCATTTGTGTCACTGGATATTAGATTTAGTTCTCTAAATGTTATTGTCTTATTTAAATAAATTTCCACTCCACCCCCCTTCTATGGTTTCTGTCCTTATGAATTAAATAATAACCAGGGATAGAAATAATTCCATGTTGAAGTGTCATCCCACCAAGTTTCAGAGATTGCAGCAATGTCAACCTTGTTGTTAACTAATATTAACTCAAGTTCATCTTTTTTTATATAATGGAGACTTCTAGCATTAGTCAACAAGACTTTTAGAGTCTGATTTTTATTCCTACTACTATTCCGCCCTTATTTCATAAAAGGAATTGGACTGGTTAGTGGAAGACTTACTGATTTTATTCACCCCTCCTTTGCCAGTTTTTGGAATTTTCATTTTTACCATTGACTGACTAATAAAAAATATTCCCCAATAATTTTAAGCCTAATTTGCTCAGGTGTAAACCATCTGAGCAAAACAAACGGTCGTTAGTAGAAAACATCTCCCATGTCTATAAACAAATAATATTATTTTCCAAGCACCACCTGCGAAGCCAATTGTTAAAAGACTTCATTTTTTTTAATCTTGCAGCAGATGCTCGTGGTACTGGTAGAATCTCTGAGATAATAATTTCAGCTTTTAGGCTCTTCATTATGGACACTGCTTCAGTTAACTCATTAATCATTTCCTGTATTTCAGATTTACTTATGTTATTTGTACCACCATGAAAAATAACAGTATTATGATCATCAGTCTTTTTTAGAATACCAGGCAACATTTCCACAATATCCCTTATTAGAGCCCCACTGTAACTACAACTGGTGACTTTGGATTTATTGCCTTTAGTAGAATAATGATCTGTATATCGTATAATTGAATCACCCAAAATATAAAAAGATTTGTTATCATCAGTTACGGGGTGCTTTAAGCCCTTTGGATGGGAAAATGCCTTAGGGTTTTGAGAAGAATTAATATTAGTGAAGTTTTGTAATCCCACATCAGACCTAACAACTTCAGCCAGCCGATCATTTGCTAAGTTGTTGCTAACAAGAGTGCCATGGGGCTCATTAATTATTTGATTTATATCACTGAGATTTTCCTTCTGAGCATCTATTGGGATCCCCTGGCAAACATTAATTACATCAGTCCCATTAGAGGCACCATTATTTATTTCAGCATCCTGATCACTTAATCTAAGAGGGTCAAAGCTATTTAGGAGAGGTAGTGTGAAAACTTCAGCTTTCCTTCCTTCCTTTCTTAGCAGCTCTCTTGGTCTGCACCTCATACTAACCCTCATGATTTAGAATGCCAAATTCTTCCTCAGAATCTTGCTTTCTCTTACTACCCTCACCCAATAAAGTTGACAATTGAGCACATTGGAAAATGTCATTAATAATAAGATTGTTTTCCCTAGATGCAACTTCTTTATTTTGAGTTGTTATCAAAAAGAAAGGGGTAACAATATGTTCAGGTATAGAAGACTCCACATATGAAACTTTATTTAGGGATAGCTCAGTTGTAGTTAAACAATTTTCTACATCACTAGGGACAGGAATGTGTTGTGTGAATTCAAGACACCTAGATCTATTGTAAAAACCTGCCAATTCCTTAAGCAGGGTCTCATATTCAGTACATTTAATGCATTTGTAAGGTATCTGTGGTATAGCTACCAACATCAAACTGTACATCAAGAACATTTGACACCAATATCCCCCTTCAGAGTTTTAATAGTGCTTAACATTTCTAAATACTAAGTGAACAAATGTTTAAATATCAAACTAAAGACACACTAAGCCCCAACTGCAGAATACTCAAATAATGCCTTCCAAAGGTTTTATCCTTCACTAGCCCTGCTTACCACTGCTTAACACGCGTAACATGCGCCAGAGATTTAACTCTAAAAATTGATTAGCGTTTTGCTCATAAAAGTGCTAAATTGTTGTGAAAATGCATAGCTCTTGCCTCACTGTGTTTAACAAACACAGTACTTCTAGAAAATCTATATAAATACTTTCTGTACAGTTAATACAGTCCCAAGAAAAAAACTGCTAATCAATTATTTAAAACCCTGCGCGCAAGGACACGTGTGTCTTTGCGTGCATCTTCACGCGTAGCACACACATGTGCTCTACTTGCACAGAGCAGTTTATATCCCAGACAGCCCGGAAGAAAGAATGAAGTCACCTGACCCCTTTAGTGAGCGTTTGATCTCCCCAGTAACACAAAGTGTGACTTAGCTTTTTATGAATGTCCTCTAGTATCCTATGCTATTCCAAACAGCTGATCAATCTGAGTTATAAGTGCTAGAGTGTAGCGTAATTACAACAAGAACACCCCTTGATTCTACACACAAGTTTAAAAGCTGCAAGCAGTAACAATACAAAGAAGGTGTATTTGCAGTGCAAAAACGAATGTCGGGTTCTCTCTGCCAGTACTGTCTCACACCACTAAGGAGTCTCACAGCGTATGGACAAAGATTGTGAAACCGACAAACGTCAGAGCAGTTTATATCCCAGACAGCCCGGACGTAAGAATGAGTTCACCTGACCCCTTTAACGAGCATTTGATCTCCCCAGTAACACAAAATGTGATTTAGCTTTTTATGAATGCCCTCTAGTATCCTGCGCTATTCCAAACAGCTGATCAAGCTGAGTTATAAGTGCTAGAGTGTAGCGTAATTACAATAAGCACACCCCTCGGTTCTACGCACAAGTTTAAAAGCTGCAAGCAGTAACAATATAAAGAAGGTGTATTTGCAGTGCAAAAACGAATGTCGGGTTCTCTCTGCCAATACTGTCTCACACCCCCCCCCGCGACCCAATCTCGAGCAGTGTACCACCGAGTACCCAGCAGGAACTGCAGCCTCCAAAACGGTCAGAGATTTCATCCAGCCAGGTCTCAGTGATACAAGCCAGGTCCAGCAGTTTAACAAGATCTGCAATAACTGTAGTCTTATTTTTAATGGACCTAGCAATGCATAACACCGCCCGAGTTGGGTGAACTTCCCAGGCTGCCTGGGCCACCTGACTACCATTATCTGTAGTGCCCTTGGGTATGGAAACCAGGCATGACGGACCACGCTCCTGGATCGATCCATTTTGCCCCAGGGAGTCTCCTGGATTTCACTACTCCAATGTGGTGGCCCCCCTCATTCATCTCCCAATGTTCGACCCCCCAGCCCTACCTCAATTCCTCCGCATAATACCCAATGCCCTAAGGGGCAGGTAAGTTGAAAACTGAAGAGAAGGAGGAAAAAGGGGTGAAGGGCATGAAGAGTGGAGGATGAATGGCACAACGCCATGGAGGTAGAGCCCCAACACATTTTGAGATAAAAGGAAACCTTCCTTGAATTACCCACTGTTCAAACAAACCCAAACAAACCAAACCAAAAGAAAATAAACCAATAGACAAGCCTATCAAATCCCACTAATATAAAAAGTATTTCTTTCTAGCCCCCCCCAATATATACTTTACATAAATAAAAACATAAAACAAAAATCCTTAAACCATTTCGGGGATGATTTCCCCAAGTCCAAAAGGTCAGCCTTCTTGGGAGCTCTCACCTCCCTAGATAGATGTACCCAAATCAGAATTCTCCCCTGAAATAAAATAAACAAAATAATAATAAAATAAACCCACAGATTCAGCTCTTACGTACTCTCACTACTAGAATCTGGGAAAACATTGTTAAATGACACTCTCACTGTCAAAAACAAGTAAAATAATACAAATAACAGAAATATAACAATTAAACAGTGCAGAAAAACAAGAGTCCAGAAATACAAATAGAGTCCCACTCAAAAGTTTCTTCTAAGTCAAACAATACCTTTTAACATATTGTCAGATAATCAAGCAGAAAAAAGAACATTCTGACCATAATTCCAGCTCATGGACAGGAGGAGGAAATCTAAAAATAGCAGGATATACTTTCTTTAAAAGGCCTCTTTAAATTCAAGATCAGGCACCAATCTAGGTACAGGGCAGTCCAAGTAAACCCAACGAATGGCAACTAGTCACAGTAGCCACCACAGAAATCCCTGGTAGCGTCTACCATACGATACGCCCCCCAGAGAAACCTAGGGCCCAACACTTGACACAGACACCCCGGTGAATGAGAGCAAGAACCTCGTGCCACTGCAAGTCAGCACACCAACCACCAGACCAATGGGACTACCCCAAAAGGTCCCAGATCAAGCCCCGCTATCAGCTCGCAAAATCCTTTGTCCTTTCCAGCTGAAGAAATAACAAGGAACAAAACACTTCCATCTCCCAGCAGCATCTTGATGCACACAACCAGACTACTCAAGCAAAAAATCAGTCCAGAACACAGTACGGGAAATCAGCAAGGTCCTCAAATGAAGAAAACAAACGGACAGAGTCCTCCCACACCGGAAAAAAGCAGGATCCCCCACACAGGAAAATAAATCCACCAGCAAGGAGGATCTTCCAACACCAGGGGAAATGAGCCAAGACCTCCAACAATTTCCAGAGCCAGAATCTCCAAACTCCGAGTCTCCGAACTCGTAACTTATAACGAATCAATGCACCCAAACTGCGCACAGGTAAATTTAAGAAGACATTTAAAAGACGACTTGAAAAAATAATAATTCAGTTTAAAAACACTCAAAAATGCCCAAAAACACTCAAAAAACCACGGAGCAACTCCAGGAATGAACTCACAGCACGCCCAACCTGGTGGCCACATCTTGCACGGGAATCTCTCAGCAGTGAGCAGATACTCAACCCTTTCTTTCACCAATACCTCCTTACAGATCTGGCTCCGAGCTCATTAGTATATTGGGCACTACTGTAATTTGCCCCCTCACTCTAGCTTGCTAGCAGTAATGTGCAGAAAGGGCAATTATTCACCTGAAATTATTCAATGTCTCTGGGGTGGAGGAAGAAGGGGCTTGTCTCTGTTAGGCAGTTATATTAGGGAGGTCGGCTGAAGAGAGTCTCAGTGATATGCCAGGAATGGGGGGATACATCCAGGGGACTTTTTTCTGTATCTCCAGATATGCCAAAAATGTGGCGTTACTTTAGCTGCGACCTATGGCTAGTCAGATCCGTCCCCTTTGGAGGAGGAGCTTTTTAACCCACAGTCTGGGCACAAAAACCCTCTCAGTTTATTACCATACTATTTTTTTTTAATTTATTTATTTTAGTCTTTGGTAACTAGGTAAGGCCCACTAGGCACAAGTGCCTGTTTTCAGGGGTGACCTGGGAGCACTGGGCAGTTAAGTGACTTGCTCAGAGTCACACAGTACGCAAGTGGAGGTTGTGAGAATCAAACTCAGGTCTGGTCTGCTGGATGTATCAATCTCGTTCACACCTCATTCCTCTAACCTCTAGGCTATACTGCCGGCCCCAATATACTATACTGGGACAACAGCAAGTTCTACAGGAAGCTAGCAGAAATAAGCGGAGTGCAGACTTACTTCTTCCAACAGACTGCTACACATGGAAGCTGGCATGCGTCCATTATATAAACTGCTCCCACAGTAATAGACTCCGCCAGATCCAGTTATACTTTTTGCACAGAGCATACACAACTCCTAAGGGGTTGCATGCCTTAGATAACTTAAAATCTGATCTTTGCCCAAAATGTGGGGGCAAGGAGGCTGATTTCATTCACTTGGCCATGACGTGCTCAAGGATAGCCCCCTTGTGGCATTCCAGTCATGACATAATGAGCCACGCGCTTGGGTACATCCCCTCCAACTCTCCCCTCAAATTGCTACTGGAAGCAGACCCTGTTCATCTTAATCAGAAGTCCCACAACCCATTATGGTCACTGGCACTTATCAGTGCCAGGAGGACAATAGCCCAGGGTTGGATGCCCCCCATCAACTGCCAAATGGGTAATGAATTTAAAATTCTGCATGGCTCAGGAAAGAGCACAGAGGTGACCACTCAGTGAAATCTTCATAAATTGTTAGAGGTCTGGCACCCTCTATTGGATGCAGTGGAGTCTGGGAATTTCCCCATATAAAATAAAAGGATAAGCTAGGTTCTTGTTTCTTACTGTCTTCATGCCCAGGTTTCTGCTTTTTGCTTTAAAAAAAAAAAAAATGCCATATTGTCATCAAAACTTATGCTTGCATTACTTTGTTGGTTTGTATAGACAACTGATTGTATGGAATATTAAGAAATTGATATATGTATGTATTAATGTATGCACATCTATAACCAGGTCCTTAACCCACCAGGGCCTAGGATTCCCACTGGCGGACCCCAGTGCTGCCGTGGACCCTCCGTTTTGCCTCTCCAGGTACCGCTGAGGTGCCGCCAGCCCTGCCACACCCGCCAAAATCCTGCGCTTAGTTCCTCCATGTAGACCGTGACAGGGGCCACCCGCTGAGTTGCACGCCCAGAAGGAGAACCATGAGATCGGCCTCACCCTAGACCATTGTCCCGCCAAAGGCGCAAAGCCGCCAGATCCTTTTCCTTGCCTGCCTCCTTTTCCTAGCCCTCTCTCCCCTCCTTGTCTTATCTACGCCAGCTGTGCACAGCTCAAACCAGTGGATGTTGTAAATCCTGACCTCCGCTCTCCCTTCCTTTTGTCTCCATTTGCCATCGGGTGTCCTTGGCCGGGGACGGGCGTAGGCCCTCTCGCCCAGCCTCGGAACCATGGTCCCAGCTGCTTACTCACGCCACCCACTGCCAAAGCCGTATACCGGATGCTTTTTTTTCTGCTGCTCGATGGCTGCTCCCTTGCATGCCCCAGTAAAACCATATGCAGTCCCTCTGGACCCGTGCCCCCTGCTCCTGACCTGATGGTCCACTTAGTCTAGCCCTCATCATGTTAGTCTAGCTGGTACTGCCTCTTTATGTCCTAACTGTATGATTGTAATTGTATGGTTGCTGCCTCACATTGTATTGATGTTTCTCCTGTGTTATGATGTATTGTACTCTCCCGGGTTGTGCCTGAAAATAGTCACCTGCTGGCTAGCACACCTACCTGGTTAACAAAAACTAAATAAATAAATAAATAAACCTAATAAACTATTTTTGAAAAAAAAAGTTTTAAAAAAAGAAAGTGTAGAAGTCCTGTAGGTCCCAGGGCACTAGTAGGCAAACACTATGTTCTAATGTTGTACTGTTCAATTTTTTCAGTTACCCATATTGAGATTTCCTTGCCTGGATCAGGTAAAGCTAGGCAGAAGGCAGATCATGACAGAAAAATCCTAACAGGAGAGGCAAACCACTTAAACCATTTTAGAACCGCAGATGAAGTGTGTGATCTGAATGAAACCAATGATTTGCTGCCAGTAATCTAAATAATTTTTTTTTTTTTTACTTTTTGCACCTACCCAAGTTCTCTGCAGCTCCTCTCCTTTGAGTTGTCATGCCAGTCTTCTCTTTCCACTGGGCTGCTCCCGCATATCACCCATCAGGGCTCACCGAACCACTGATTCACCAGGCACACCCCCAATCTGACTGTTCCATTGTTCCAGGGTGGCATCAATTCGGGAAAGGCAGGAACGGTGTGCTGTGCTGCCATATGGCATAGGGGGGCCTACCTGGGACCATCATCTGGTGCTATGGGCCAGCCATTTCCCTCTTTTGTAGGGCTCCACCCACCTTCCTCTTGCGTGTGGCCACCACAATGTCTGGGGGGGGGAGTTCAGCAGCATGTGGTCACCCACACCACCACCAACACCTCTGCTAAGCTGCCACCAGAAAATATGGTTGAAGCAGTACAAAGCAACCCCCCCCGAGGAAGCATCCAAGGGATGCTCTTTGCTTCCTTCCTGCTAGCCTCTGCTCCTGATGTCGAGGATTAGGCCATGATCCTGGACTGCCAGCACATCAGAGCAATGCTCCATCAATCGGTGCCACAGAGTTGGCCAATCTGTTGTTTTAGAAGTCTAAAAAATATACATACTGTGACGGCAGAAAATGAGCCATCAGCCTATCTAATCTGCCTAACCCAGGACATTTCTTGTGTAAAGCTGGCCCTACTTAACAGCTACAACTCATTTCCCTCCCCAGCACTGCCATCCCATGCTCTTATTAGACCCCCCACTCCTGTCCTACTGTACCTATGGTTGAATCCACTTACTGTTTCAGCACATACCAACTCTTGTACTAGACTATCCCAGCTGTCCAACACTATTTCCATGAAACTGCACTTTTGTACTTTCCTCCTGAAGCTCAGAATATGCACAAGAGCATTAGGTTCATAAAGTGTTAACCTGTACTTTTATACCAGGCAGGGCGATAGAAGTGGAACCTCTGGCATAAAAGCACAGGTTAACACTTCTGAACCCAGTACCCTTGTGTGTATTTTCAGCTGACCTCCCACCACCAGCTCAAAATCTCGACAGAAACTAAATAAGAGTTTTGAAGTCAGTATAAAGTTTTGGATTTAGGCTGAAAAGCACAGTGTTGGATGATCGCTCCGTGAAATAATTTGCCTTTCTATGATAATCCCTCAGCTTTGGGAATTGGAGATTGCAGACGTTCCTTGGAACCTACTGGTTCTATGCATTCAGCACAAGTGTGCTAGGCCTCTCCAAATGATGGCGGACATCCCAGCGGGATGCATGATGTCATGAGGCCTCATCAGTTAGAGCCCTGAAAAGGCTGGAGGATTCAAAATGCCACCAGATCTGCACTTTGTTGGTGGGGTTTCTGAAAGAAGCATACTAGCAATGTGCGCTCCACTGGAGAATTGCAATAGATATAGTTGATGAGTTTTACATAAATGAAGTCAGAGGTTCGCAAATCCCATGTAAAAGTAGTTACTCTTGTAAAAGAGATGTTAAACAAGTATCAGTTAAGTGCAGCATAAACTACAACAGATATGGACACTGTGATTACATATGTAATACTGTCTGTAACACCTGCCATGTAAAAGCATTTTCTCTTGTAAAGAGATGTTAAACACATATCAGTTAAGTGCAGCATAAACTCTACAAAGATACAGACACTGTGGTTGCATATATTTCAAATTTAAAGAATCACTATCCCTTGATAAAGCTGGGAGTTAAGACCAACAAACATTAGGTAATCATGGACATACAGTCTGAATTCTCAAACAGCTCTTGGACCCCCTTGGCCTGCTTAATCCCCCTGCTGGCTAGTTTCCTCTTAAAGCTGCACTGTCAGATTTTTCCAAGAATCTGTGATCTCACTCACCATTCTGAATTTAGGCTCTGTGGTGCTCCATATTTCATCTACCAAGACACAACGATTTGTTTGTTTTTCTTCCTTGTACTTTTGTAAGAAATCCACATATAACTTTGGCATTCTCTGCTGTGTGAGACCCCGCCTTTGGTTTGATAAGAACCTGCCCTTGGCTCTGCCTGCACTTCTAACAATGTCTAAAGCAGGTGGGGAGGTGTGCAGCCACTATCAGTAACTCGAGCCTACTTCCTTCCTCCTTCAGTTCTTTTGCATTTACTTCCCATTTCTGTCCCAGTCTCCTTTAGCATGACAGCTAGTGTCATCCTGCCTACAAGCTTCCCCAAAGTCCTGCAATTTCACCTCAGAATGGCTAGAGAATTGGTAATTACAAATGATCTAAAGCACAATGAAACTTATTATATATAGCTTTATTTATCTATCATTTCTATTGTACTGTAGCCTGCTGCACTTTTCACCCATTGTATTTATTAGTTATCAGTGTGTCAGTGAGTGCCCCATGAGCTTTAGGTGTCTACAAGAGCACTCATGATGAGACACACATTTGTTGTAACATTGCCTTGTAACACAGCCCATTTATACTTTTTGTAATGCACTCCTATGTCATGTTACCTAATGCAGCACTTAATATTTTTTGCATTTATGCTATCTCCCTCCTCAGAGTCTTAATTGGTTCCTTGATGTAATAAATCCCACATTTCAGCACCCTGCTTTAGTGCTTACTAATATTGATATGCATTCACTCTCCTCAATATCCGGTGTCTCCAACCACACTATATAGTGTTCTGCTCCTTGCTAAAGTTTGTGATACGGAAGTTTATTATAAATCCATGTTCCCTTTCCATGATGCTGACTTGTACTTCTTTGAGATCACCCTCCCCTACGTCTGAGGCCGCCAGTTCATGTGCCATATATACCCCCCAAAAAAGCACATGTTCAGTGGTCTACTTGACTGAACCACCTGCTATCATGCATGATGTACCCGCCACCTTCCACGAAACCCCATGCCATCACCTTGACGCATTGCCCCTATCACCAGCACCTCTGTTTGGTGACTGTGCTGTGCATGTGTACTGTTGAACTTCACTATATGGTTAATAGACTGTACATTCCTACTCACTGACTGTCAGTCATCAGCTCGTGGTGGTGTTGAGAGGATGATATGCTGCCTTCACCTCCTTTAGGGTTCTGTTGTAGTAAGTGTTGTGGTGGTGTGAGGGTGGTTGCACTAGATCACCGTTAATTTGTTATTCATAGAATTTGTATTACTGTATACATTTTTTTGTTGGTGTTGATGGGCACAGGAACATGAAGATTTTCCATACCAGTTTGTGAATGACATTACCTAAATTCAACTACCTGTGCAATGTAAAGATTCATTAAGTAGTGTTGCATCACTTATCTCCTTTGTTTACAGGCAATGCATTTCAACATGTTCTACCACCTCTGAGACAGCATGGTCAGAATGAGATTCACAAATGAAACTATTGCTGCTGCTTGGTGCATATTCTCATTATCCTAAGTGTAACCCCCTTATAAATCAGGGTTTACTAGAATGCCTCTAGTGGTCTTTTTAAGAGCTGCCAGCTTGCTGACCCAGTCAGTTTACTAAGAAAGACGGGGACTGTGCGTTCTCTTGCTCGAGTCCCGCCTGAGCCGTGGGGTAGGTGCTCTATTGTTGCCATTGCTAAGTAGGCAAAGCGGGCCCCTTATTGGGCTGTTCAATTTATGTATTATATCTGCCCCCACAATGCAAAGCATCATGGGCTGCATATGCAAATCACCACAGAATGTTATGCTGGTCCAACTTTAAACAGAATTGCACGGTGCCATAAGACCTCTCACACAGTTTGCAAAGGGTGCTAACAGAAGACATAGACACATGTTTTGTCCTACCAGGACTCATCAATATGCCTCATCTGTTTGACACCCCAGTGGAATGGACCAGCTACCCCTAAGGCAGTGTGCCTGGGATATATTGTGGTGAACCCATTAAAATAAAAAACTATTTAAAAGACAAAGAACCTCTGTGCATAAACACTGAGGCAAGGGTTACCCAAAGGGCATTTGGCTGGGAAGCCAAGTTTCAAGAAAATACAAAATCACACATGCCCCCACAATGCAAAGCATCATGGGCTGCATATGCAAATCACCACAGGATGTTATGCTGGTCCAACTTTAAGCAGAATTGCATGGTGCCATAAGGCCTCTCACACAGTTTGCAAAGGGTCCTACCAGGACTCATCAGTGTGCCTCGTCTGTTTGACACCCCAGTGGAATGGACCAGCTACCCCTAAGGCAGTGTGCCTGGGATATATTGTGTTGAACCCATTAAAATAAAAAACTATTTAAAAGACAAAGAACCTCTGTGCGTAAACACTGAGGCAAGGGTTACCCCAAAGGGCATTTGGCTGGGAAGCCAAACAGATGAGGCATTCTGATGAGTCCTGATAGGACGAAACACGTGTCTATGTCTTCTGTTAGCACCCTTTGCAAACTGTGTGAGAGACCTTATGGCACCATGCAATTCTGCTTAAAGTTGGACCAGCATAACATTCTGAGGTGATTTGCATATGCAGCCCATGATGCTTTGCATTGTGGGGGCATGTGTGATTTTGTATTTTCTTGAAACTTGGCTTCCCAGCCAAATGCCCTTTGGGGTAACCCTTGCCTCAGTGTTTACACACAGAGGTTCTTTGTCTTTTAAATATTTTTTTATTTTAATGGGTTCACCACAATATATCCCAGGCACACTGCCTTAGGGGTAGCTGGTCCATTCCACTGGGGTGTCAAACAGACGAGGCATACTGATGAGTCCTTGTAGGATGAAACACATGTTTATGTCTTTTGTTAGCACCCTTTGTAAACTGTGTGAGAGGCCTTATGGTACTGTGCAATTCTGCTTAAAGTTGAACCAGCATAACATTCTGTGGTGATTTGTATATGCAGCCCATGATGCTTTGCATTGTGGGGGCATATTTGATTTTGTATTTTCTTGAAACTTGGCTTCCCAGCCAAATGCCTTTTGGGGTAATCTGTGCCTCAGTGTTTATACACAGAGGTTCTTTGTCTTTTATGTATTATATGTTGGCTGAGTATTAAGGAATGTAGTTTGTCTAACCTGTTTTCCCTTGCAGCTGGGACTTTGTGCATTTTGCCCTCCATTTCTGACCCTGACTGTCTATGGGGTCCAGTGAAGTTCCAAGGGCACTAAAAATGGAGCATTGAGCAGCCAGTTATGGCTGCCAATGGGAGGTATGGCCCCTGATCTGTGAATGAAATTCCAGAAGGTGGCAAACTTTTGCACGCACCAATAGAAGGAGGTAGAGGGGATTGGCAGTGGGAGTCCTCTCCAATAGCGTCGGGTCATGCCCGAATGAGGACCCCCTGCTTAATGGCTGATAGAGCTGAGTTGTTGTGGCCATGATGAGAGAAGTAGCTCTGGGATCCTGCGCTGTAGAGTCTTTGCGCAGGTATCATGTGTGGAAGGCCAAGTAGTCGTGCTACAGTATCGCCATGTAAACCCCCATGGGGCGCTATCCTTAGGGTTACTACCCCTGCCTACCTCCTCTGAGACAGGATGAGGGGCCCAGATCCATTGACAGGTGCCTCCACCCAGAGGTCGGGGTGAGTACTGTCGAGATTGCCTCAGTTACAGCCCTCTGGGTTACTGCAACCCCCCTTTTGTCCCGCTAGTGGCTCACACAGTGTACCCACAATACTTTTCCCCAGTTCATTTACCCCACGGCTAGTGTCTCTCAGCTCACTTCTGGGACCCCCTGTAAAGTAAGGTACAGTTTTATCACAGTCACTATGCAGCAGTTCAACAACAATGCACACAATAGCCAGGGTGTAGTTGCAGAACAAACAATCTGATTTATTCAGGGAAGTTATCAGGACGGGGAAGTCAAGTTGATTGGTTTTCACTATACCTATCTACCTATGGCCCTGTGCACAGGTCTGAACCTAATATTTACTGTCCTGGGTACCCAAGCCTAATGGCTAGTCCACCGTGGCAGCTGGTTGGGGCCCTGACACAGATAGCCTTTGCAATACTGAGCGAGTCAGAATGAGAAGCAAAACTCAAGTAGACAGTCAGCAGTCTGCTGAGGCAACTGAAGGCCACTGATTGTAAACTTAGCGAGGAGATACCTGATTCAGTCCCACAACTCCAGCAAACAATGATTTCTACACCTCGGGCAGGGTTAAGCCTGAAGTTCACCAGCCGCCTCACACATTTATATGGCAAATAACAGAGGGGTACCATACCAGGCGCTGCTTCTAGACCCCACATGAACTTGCAGTAGACTCAGGCAATAAACGGCAACTTCAACATCACGGATGGACCGAGTGCAATTCAGCAGTTTCTCCAGTCCTCTCAGGTTGATTCTGGTAGGTAGCTGGGCTGGCACCAGCCTCCTCTGATCACGCACTGGTGGATTTAGTCTGACTCAGTTTAAATGGCAAAATGACCACCTCAGGCCTTCACGCACTTCCCACGCGAACACTCACACAGCGCAGAAGCCTGGAGCTCCTCTCTTCTTCTCAGCCACAACGAATCTGCCCCTAGCAGCATGGGGCACACCTTACAGTTTGGGTGCTTCCCGATCCCATAGGCCAGCTGCACATACCAGTCATGTTCTCTTGTTCTCACTGGTGTGAAAAAGCGCCATAGCCAATAATACCTTTCTCAAATGGCAAGCTGTCCTCCCATTGGTCAGTTGGTTCAAAGGAGTCCCGAGATACTGGTTGGTCCAATTCAGCAGTTCAGGACCAAAATGGTGGAACCCAACAGAACAGTCCTTTGCTGCAAAGAAGGCAGGTTAGAACAACCACATTATCCTTATTACTCTAAACAATATCCAGCAAACAATTAAATCTTTCAGCTGGGCTCCTTCTGCACAAGTAGCGATGGCAGCAACAGAGCAAATATCCAGCAGCTCGGGCAGGACTCGGGCATGAAAATGCACAGCCCCCCCTTCTGATTGATTATAACTGCAAAACAGGCAGCCCTTAAAGGGACAGTACGCGGAGGCCACACAGGCACTCACAGGCTACCCATTTAAAACGGCTTAAATGCCGAACACCATCCAGGCATGGAGCATTCAAATGAGCTCCGGGAAAGCATTTAGGAACCCCCAATTGCAGGGGTGTTACAGCCATAAGGTGCCAGACAAGATCCACTGTAGTGTGCAGTCAGAGGAGGCTGTATACATGACAGCTACCTACCAGGCTCACCCTGTAGAGGACTGGACAATCTGCTTCAATGGCACTCAGTCTGTCATCAAAAGTGAAGCTGCATTGCGTTACCCGGTTCATGCAGTCAAAACATTCAGGAGTTTAAAGAAGCTGCCTGGTATGGTGCCCCCTTTCCTACATATAAATGTGTGGAGAATTGTTTGGATCACAGGCCTTAGCATCAGGACAGACAGTGAGTGCGTCCGGTAAGGCTGAAGTACTTAAGGAGCACTTCTTTTCATGGTTCACAAAGGAGAGGGATTGGGATTGGGCCATTCTGACAGGGAAAGGGTGTGCGTGGGGGGGTGTAAGAGAGCCACAGATGGGGTCATCATGGTAAAAAAGCTGCTGGGGTGCCTTAGGTCCCTGTGGGCACACAAGGCACCTTGTCCAGATGGGTTACATCCCAGCATGCTTAGGGAGCTGTCAGGGGTCCTGGCATAGCTACTGGTGGCTCTGTTAAACACCACACTAAATACAGGATGTGTGCCCAGAGAGTGGAGGTAGCCACATGTGGTACCTCTCCACAACAGTGGGACCCAGGACAATCCAGGAACTAGAGACTGGTGAGGTTGAGGCACAATTGAGGGAAACTGATGCAATCTATGCTCAAAACAAGCGCTGGTGCAGTTTCTTCTGGCTAAATGCTGTGTTAAACTGTGATAACCTCTTAGAAGTGTTTAGTTGCTAAAGTCTTTACCCAGATTAGGAACTGGTTATGAGGGCTGTGTGTTAGCTACTACAACTGAAAAGGGGATGAAAATCTTCATCTTGGACCAACCCAGTTTGGTGACTTTGAGAAGGGTGAGGGGTAGTACCCCAGGGTGAGGAGTCCAGGCCCAGGGGAACATCCCAGTGCTTATGCAGAAGGACAATTGTGGTGTCCTCCAGCCAACAGGGCATGCATATTGTCAGGGAGTGTAGTCCACACTGGCTGTGGGGTGGCGATAATACTAAATGGAGATTGTTGGTAGGAAGGTTGCCGACTGTGCAGTTAGCTCTTGCAGACCACTGGAGAGGTAAACTGGGTTAGCATGCAACCGTGGCCATTGGGGCATGCGATGAGAGACAGTGGGAGGTAAAATGATGGACAACTTGTAATTGTTGGTGCGAGACCGGGACAACTTTCATCCAACAGGAGGTGAGCAACTATGGTAGGTGGACATTGTCACAGTGCTAGTAAAGTGACCATAGGTGTCCAGGGGGAACCACGAGGGGTGGTGGGGAGGGGATGGGCATTGGTTGGCGTGCTAAGTCTCTTCAGTCGTGTACACCCACTACACCCGTCGGTATAAGAGGTGAGCGGCGGATGGGAGGATGCAAATGATGAAGACATATCATTGATGTTAAGACAGGGAACTATGACAGCTGTGCAGATATAAAGCAGGCAAGGCGAAGCAACATGGCAGAGGGACACATCAAGGAGATCGGGAGGCATTGAGGCACATATGGCTCAGGAGGGGTGGAAGGGAGTAGGTTCAGGAAAAAGAAGGAAGACGCTGCACATTGTGTGCCTACATTCAGATGTGGCCACAACAAACATGTGAAGGACAAGCCTGGGTGTCCAGCCGGAACACAGTTATGCACCCTTTGTCACACTGACAGGGGAAGGAAGCAACTGATAGGAACCACAGGAGGAATGATCAGCAGCAAGGAGGAAAGTAGACACTCCCTTGGAGGAGGGTTCTGGGGCACACAATCTGGGAGACATGGGAGAACTTCTCTTGGGAGCATTATTTCCTGCCGGCTTGGAAGCAGGTGCTGTGTGCTGCTCATTCCCACTGCTTCCATCCTATTGCTCCTTCAGCATATTTTATTATCTTGCCCCTGAGAACTACCTTCAGGGTGTCCCAGAGTATTCCCCTTCCAGTTCCCTGCCCCTCATTGTCCGCCAATATTTGCTTAATTTTATGCTGAACCGCTTCCTTAAAGTCTCTTAAGTTTAACAAGAAATTATTGAACTTCCACAAAGTGTTAGTTTTTTCCTTTGCCCATGGCATAGTGAGGGTCAGGAGTGAATGGTCAGATAGTACTGTGGGTGTCTGAGTACAGTTTTGCACCCTATATAGGTGTTCTTTCGCTACATGCATATAATCAAACCTGGTATAGATTTTATGGGGAGCTGAAAAGTGTGTGTATTCTCTTTTATTCAGGTAAAGATATCTCCATACATCCACCCATTGTGCTTCAGAGATACAGGCCTGCATCATCCGCACTGCTGGGGATTTCTTGGGGGGCTCGGACTGGAAGTATCCAGATGAAAAAGTGATTGCATTATGATCACCACCAATTATTAAGACCCCTTTATGGTTTTCCATAATCTTTTGAAATAACAATTTCCTTACCTCGGGTCCTTCCCTGGGGGGGATGTAAATCAAGGCCAACGTGATAGCCTGTCCCTCCACATGACCTACTACTACTGACAATCTACCCTCTGGGTCTGTGTATGAATCAGACAATTGAAAAGGTACATTTCTAGGAATGAGAACCACTGTACCTCTTCTCTTCCCCTTCCTGAAAGACGAGCCAACTATTGTGGAAAACCCAAATCTAGAAACTTTTTGGTTCTCTTGTTTACTCAGATGGGTCTCCTGCAGGAGAAGAAATGAAGGGTTCAGTTTTTTCAGAGAACTGATCACTCTGTAACGTTTTATTGGGTTATTCAACCCATTAACATTGAGAGCAAATTTTAATTGTAGGCTGTTTAGCCATCCAGAGTATTTTAGTGTTCAGAACTGAACTATACCCAGAAATATGGGGAACTACAAGGGGGCCCTCCCAATATCTGGATGTCACACTCTCTAGAGGTTCCGCTCCATCCATTTCGAGAAGGTCTGAGCTACCCCGAACCCTTGACCCGTCCAATCTAACTGAATACTCTCTAGTTGGCAACTTAAAACTAAGTTGTGCACATTTCCCAACATAACAACACACTTAAACACAACACTTATTAACCTCACAAACCTATTTACAATGGTACTTCCAAAGGAAGAGGGTATAGAAACTATCCCTCTAAACCACGGCCTCGTGGACCCAACAAAGGACCCAAGACCTGGTGGAAGAAATTGTGACTGTATGTTTGGCCAGGCCTCCCCGACCCTATCGAGGTTGAAATAAAGGTAACATCAGGCACATAAGGAGGGTAATCCAGTTAAACCACATGATTACCCTCCTTGAAAAGCCCAAATTGGGCTGCAAGAAAATGGCTGAGAGGAAACATAGAAAAGCACCTCCACTCAACCTCAGCATCCGCCTCTCATCCTCTCATAAGAAAAAAAAATGCTTAGGGGAATTAAGAAAACCTAGACCTGCGAATAAGAAACAATAAAGGGCCTGTTATACCCTGTAGCCCATAGCATGTCCCCTGTTAATTCTGGATTAGGATCAAAGTAAGGGGCTACACATGAAATTTCAGTCTGATCAGAAACAAAGTCATTATATCGGTGTCCTGTTACTCATTTAAATGCTCCGGTGGGAAAGATGCGAGCAGACTGCCATTTGAGTCCTCCGGTTATCATATCAGGTGTTTGAGTTCTGGTCTCCACAGTCCACAACCTCTGATTCCATGTGAGAGCTCACAATGTACTCCCTGATCTCCTGGAGTGAACGAAATCCCCTGCATGTGTGTTCGAGCTGCTCTGCCGGTGCGATCTAGAGGACGCTTTTCATGAGACACCGGACCGGTTGACTGTAAACTCCAACCCAGCTTTTTTAGTTCCGGCTGAATTTCATCTGGGGTTGCATAAACTTTGATTCCAGAGTCCCAGCAAACCCGTAATTTGGCAGGGTAAGGGGTTTGGAAGCGAATCCCCTTCTCCTTCAGGAGTCTCAAGATTGGAGTGTAAGCAGATCTTCTTTTCATGATCTCAGGGGGGTAATCATTGTCAAATAGCAGCCGAGCAGAATTGTAGATTACCTTTCATTTAGTCCACGCTGTTCGGAGGAGCAGATTTTTATCTCTATAACTGGATAACTTTAGGACTATCGTGGAAGCGTGGCCTGGCCATTGGATCTGTCGGCCTCTTCATCAAGGCTCTGTGCGCTCTCTCTATTTTGAACTGGAATGACAGGGGGGAGATCAAAAACATCTCGAAGCAGGTCGGTCAGGTAATCTTCCATCTTGCCATTTTCAGACCCCTCTGGTAAGCCATAGATGCGGAGATTATCTCTCCTGGAGCGAGCTTCTAGGTCTATTAGCTTATCTTGGAAACTTTCATGTTGATCTATTAAGTAGTCAACTGCCTGATGTAAGCAAGTAGTCTCCTCAGCAATCTCCCCGGAGGCCCTCTCTGAGCATTCCAATCTTTCCTCCACTTCAGTCAACCGGGTTTGCAGGGCTGAGAACTCCTTTTTATTTTCTGCACGGAACGCTCGTATTTCAGCTAGGAGCGTTTCATATCTAGATCGGGTAAGCCGCTCGCTTTCTCTTTCTGTGTCAGGATCAAAGTCCCCAGCCACACTGCTAGCTGGTGATATGCTGCGACTATTGGCAGGCCGTCTCCCACATCTGCCACCATCCGCCCTTTCCTTATGTCTCCCCGGGTGCATCTTCACTTTGTCTTTACTACCAGACATAACTTTTTAGGATTACATGCTTTTTTAAAGATACTGAGACTGAATCTGGTAATTTTCTTTAGCGGGATGTGTCAGAGCCCCTCTCCTATGTGGCCATTTGTTGCAGTGACGTCACCGGAAGTCATGCTGCACTACTCTAACCTAACAGCAACCCTACATGTACAAAGGTCTGGCTACAGAGAGTGAGAGCGACATCCTTCCACTATTAGCTGTTCTGGCCGGTCCAGTACTGGATCCATGCAATGTCACTGACTAGCATTTACTAAAAGGCAGGGAAAGATGCGAACAGGAACCAGTATTAAAAAAAAAAAACAACTTCCACAGAAATGACTGTCTTGCCGGTTGAATTGTTGCTACAATGATTTACCCGGGGTATGACAGCTGTGCTATAACCCATGCTGTAGTTTTGGGTGTACGTCTTGCTTCTGCTCAGTTCCATGTGCTAAAACTGATGAACAAGGAGATCAGGTGACTCGCTCATGTTCCCCGAGTGAGTCACTAACTGTGCTGGGGCTGGGACTGGTGTTCTGTTATTACAAATCACTGTACTCCAGGGGTTCTCAAATGGTGAGGCCCCAACCTGTTCTAGGGGAGGCTCAAGCAAGTCTTGGAAAAGTACTGTATTTACATTTTGAACTTTATAGAGTTTGACTGAAGGGTTAAGACAAACTGAAAGAGGATAATAGTAGGTGAATGTATGTATTTATTCACAAATCACTGTACTCCAATCATTAGGCCATGATATCTTCCTCAAATCAACCCGATATGGTGCCTTATGATTAGTGCTAGGGGAATTGCTGTACTACGCGGGCGCCTTATCCATCTGCCTAGAGTGAGTGAGAGAGAGGGACATACAATAGGTGTAGCCATACCCTCCAAATCTACCGTTCTGGCCAGTTCTGTAGCGGAATTTTCTCACTAACCACACTAACCCCTCAGCAGTAGCAGCGCTGCTGCAGCCTTCCCTGACAGATTTGGCGGTACTTTCTAGCTGCCATAAAGGACATCTAACTCAGCTGCGAAGCAAAACAACCAATTTAGTCATGTGGCTCTGGTGTTTACTCCTCAAATTTATCAAATTTTAATTTCCATTGGATGAAGCTCAACGTAAACATATTATCACTGCTTTTTTTTTTAGCTGTAGAACATTTCTGGGTTGTGTATGCGTTCCTCAGACAGAGAACTGATTTCTTCATTTTACAAAAAGCATGTTAGTCATTGCTTTCCCTTATCTTCCAAAATTATCATTTATTTTGTTTTCCAGCAACAAAACCGAATGAAAAATTATGTTTTTGTTGACCTACACCAAGATCACTATGTGGTGGTGGTGGGGGGGGCTAGTATAGCTTCGCAGTCCGTGTGTTTCATTGTGTTCCCTTCTCTGCCCCAATTTCGTTTGCCAGCAACAAAACCAAACAAAAACATATTTTTTGTTGACCTAGACCAAGATCACTATGTGGGGGTGGGGTGCTAGTATAGCTTCCCAGTCAATGTGTTTCATTGTGTTCCCTTCTCTGCCCCAATTTAGAATTGTTTTCATTTGCCAGCAGCAAAACCAAAAGAAAAACATATTTTTCGCTTGACCTAGACCAAGATCACTATGTGGTGGTGGATGGGGAGCTAGTATAGTGACCCATTCTATGTCTCTTATTGTTTTCCCTTCTATGCCCCAATTTTGCATTTTTTTCATTTGCCAGGAACAAAACTAAACGAAAAATATTTTTGGGTTGCCCTAGAACAAGATGACTATGTGGTGTGTGGGGGGGGCTAGTCCATGTCTTTCATTGTTTTCCCTTATATGCCCTAATTTTGCATTTTTTTTTTTCATTTGTTAGGAACAAAACCAAACGAAAAAATATTATTTTGTTGACCTGCACCAACATCACTATGTGGTGTGGGGGGGGAGGTTAGTATAGTGACCCAGTACATGTCTTTCATTGTTTTCCCTTATATGACCGAATTTTGCATTTTTTTCATTTGTTAGGAACAAAACCATTCATTGTTGTTCCTTCTATGCCCCAATTTTACGTTTATTTCATTTGCCATGAACAAAAGCCTACACCTAGAGCGCTACGTGTTGGTGTGTTGTGGGGTGCTAGTACACAGACCCAGTCCCTGTCTTTCACTGTCCCCTCATATTTGTATGTGACACTGAAGTTTGTTTCACCTTTCACTGTCTAGCCGTGCACTTGTCCACACAACCCCACTGATTCCACCTACATGTGGATGCAACTCACTCGGTCACCAGACTTGAAAATAATTTCCCCTCTCAATTTTGTTTGTTCATGCACCCTTCTGTCTAAAACGTATTTCCTGGTACAATACTCAATAATGTCCTTTGAAGCAATAGTAGCATTTATTTCTAGTAATTCCCCTTGATGTTCTCAACTGAGTTTCCCTCTTGGTCAACATCCATTGTGGGTGGTGGTAAGGACAGTGTATGGAAGGAGAGGACACTGAGGAAAAGGGGTTTGTCGGAGGGGAAACCATGGGGGGGGGAGTGTAAGGGATGGTGGCAAGAGTACATGTATTAGGTGATTATATGATCAAGTTGGTGACATGGGCACCTAAGGGAGTCAGGTAGAGTATGACATGTGTGTAGTGTATGCCATGTTTCACAGCATGGAGAGTAAGGAAGTGCATTGAGAAACCTTGATGAAAGACTCCCACTTCCAAACCTGCCTTCTTGTGAACAAGACCCTGCTAAGGCTGTCACCAGCGGGGTTGCCACCACCCTGCAGCATGCCTCCCCATCAGTCTCCACCTGCAGCACTGTCAAAACCTCCCTTATTGCCCCCAAGGTAATGACCTCTATGGCTCAGAGATCCTTCTGCTATCAGGCTCCCTCCTGGTTCAGTTCACTCCCAGCCAACATAGCTGACTCCACTATGCTTGCTCCTTTCAAGGTCTCTCTCAGAAACCATCTGACAAGCACTCGCTGCTGCAACTGCACATAATCCCCCCACCTTCTACCCTAGCCTGAGTCAGCCCTGTCTACTTTTTCTGTAGATGCCTGGGGTCTCAGTCCACTTCTCTTGACTATTGTAATAAACTATCTCTGGTTGCTACCTGACGTGTACTCGTGTATGTATATTATGACTACTGTGATCTACCTATTACCAAGCGTGTACCACCATTCAATTCCATTAACATTTTTTGCTTTTTTTCATCTCATTGTTATGTTATTTCCTGTTTTTCTTGCCGAGGTGCCTTTGTAAGTGAGTCTAAGAGTCAAAGGTCTGTACACTGCGTATCTAATAAATAAAAAAGTAATTAAAAAAAAAAGTGCCACGAATGTCCTAGAGTTCAGCTTTGGGTGACTTAACCATGTTGCGTGACATGTACTTGGGGTGGGTGGTGGCTGGTAAAGGTTGTGGTGGCCAATCTGTTGCTTCTGAAGGCAGGAGTATGCTATGTCAGGAGGATGGTGCAGGCAAATATCAGGCCGAGTCCACTGTGGTTCAATTTGTCCATCAGTGATACAGTAGGGGATAAGAAAGTGGTGTTCCACTCAATATAAGAGGGCTCAAGGTAATGTGTGCATGGATACTTACATGTAGACTTCGGGCAGGAGGAAGAAGAGGAGAAAGGCAAGAATTTCGCACTCTCTCTGTATGCCCTTTTCAGTTACTCATTAATATTCAAATTAAAAATTCTCCAGCTACTGTCCTTTCTCTGACTGCACATGTCCATCACTCAAACATATAACACAATGAATTCAAAAACAGTGCTCTTCCAGACTTGCAGGAGCCAGCCCACTCTCTCTCCAAATTGAGGCTGGCCACATAGAGCTATTAACCCACTATAATCTCATCACTGTGTAATGCTGCATTTCATTAGCGCAGAATGGCATTCATTAATTACATTCAAACCTAAACTGGTACTCAATCACCCCCTATTGTCACCTCTTCTTTGACCATTTTGATTGCCTTTTCATTGTGCAGTAGAGGACATCAGCATTGCTAACACACAATTGGGTGGTAAGTGCTCATTGCATAATGTCTCAGGAGTGCCAAAACAGATCATTATAGTCCAAGGTTGTGCTTTCAGTGTCAAGCTGTCACTGACAATTTTGCATGCATAGTAGTGCTCTGCAAACTACTGCCCTGTGAGCCAAGCAACCTATATGCTTACCAGCTGACATATGTCAGACTGATGGCCGATTTCTCTGTTATTTCATGGGGGTAAGGCAAAGGTGCACAACTATAGCTGTGTTCTGCTGTTTGTGCATGCCTGCGGATTGATGGTACACCACTGCCTCAGGGGATTTGAGATGGGAGTAAGGGGGGAAGTTTGACGGTGATGATTACGGAGCTTCAGACGCTCCTGGTGATAGTGGTGTTGGGGGGGTGGCAGCAGTCACCGAGAGGTATGCCACAGCAAGACAGGATTGGGATATTAACATACAGTACTCTGTTGCATCACAATTCTGCAGTGATGGTGTTGAGGTAGATGGATTGTGGGTAGATTTTATCATTCATGATATACTACCATACTGGGGAGGCTGGTCTCGGTCAGCCACCAATGTCATTGGCAAGTAAGTGTTGTATGCTCCCCAAGCTTGTGGAGCTACCATTTTTCTCTTAGTGGCATGTAGTGTGGGGGGCTTCATGTTCTGCTGTCTGCTGTTTTGGTTTACGGAGGACACTGTGTGTCTGAATAGGAAGCTGGAGCCATGGGGGGTGGTGGTCAACATAGGGATGCATGCTAGTGTTGGGGGAACCCAAGGAGTTGCACAATACAGCATGTAGCAGGCAACAAAACAAATGGGTGGCAGTGTAAGAGCAGGGATGTCAGCCTCATGGAGGGGTGACTGGAGTCAGTCAGGTAAAGGTTATTAACAGCAAGAACAGAGTTTAAATTTTAGCTCATGTGAGCACACAGATCCAGATTCAGTTGATAGTCTACATCTCAGTAATGAAGGTTCACAGGTGTTGAAGCAGGCTGATGTAATTTATCATCGTGAGGTATAATTAAAACTAGCTGTTGCATAGGCAATGAAGGTTGAAAGAAGCTGGGTAGGGAATCCAGATGACCTACCCCCACATCGAGGACAGTGCCAAAATTGACTTGGGGTGTTGATAGAGGGGTGTGTAAGGAAGCATCAAGAAGAGGATCAGGGTTGAGAGTAGTATCAGAAAATGCTACTAGCATGGGAAACAAGATACTAACATACTAAAATGCCAGCAGAATAGGCCTAACGGTCTTTCATGTCTGCTCGTTTGGTCATCCAAAACCCTGGTAGCTGATCTTGCTTCCCCCATTGCCCTATCTTGCTTCTCCCTTACCAGTCCTGGATTTTCTCGCTGCACTGGACTTTGCTTCCAGAACCCTTCCCCTGTACCTGTCCAACCCTCCCTTGAACCCCTCCACTGTCTCTGCCTCCACCATCCCCCTGAGCAGCACATTCCATGGCTCCACCACCTTCTCAGTGAAATAGCACCTCCGCCTTTCTTCCTCAGTCTCTCCCCCCTCCATCTTCCACCCATGCCCTCTAGTTGCCCCCCCATCCTTCGCAGTACCCTGACTGCTCCTGCCCTATTTACCCCATTCATGTACCTGAAGACCTCTATCATGTCCCCCCGGTCCCTTCTCTCTTCCAATGTGTACATATTTAGCTCTTCAAAATCATTTTGGTTGCCCTCCTCTGGACCCTCTCCAGGAGTTCAATGTTCCTCTTTAGGTGTGGCCTTCAAAACTGCACGCAGTACTTGAGGTGCGGCCTCACCAAGCAGTTGTACAGAGGGAGTATCACTTCCCTCCTTCTGGAAGACTGCTGAGCTTCAGGCATTCATGGCAGAGGGGGATGTGGACATAGCTGCCATTACCGAGACATGGAGTGAAATGTAACCATGCATTTGATTGGCATTAGGTTGCCATTGAGGGATGCATGAATAGCATCACCCTGTCATTAAGGATGGTCTGCAGAAGCAAACTAAAGTTAATGTACATGAGTATACTATTTTGGTCACTGTGTCCTTATCTGATATCACATGTTACTTTGCCATGTTTAAATGTATTAGATGTCTGCCAGAGGAAGTGGTGGGGGCTGAAACAATCACAGGATTTAAGAATGCATGAGATAGACATAAAGGAATTCTGGAGGTCAAGGGTAAGGGGCAACAGATTTCTAGGAAAACATAAACTGAACTTACAAGCTCAAATGGGCAGACTGGGTGGGCTAAGATGCATTATCCCTGTATACTGCGATATATCGTGCTGCATGATAATTGCAATGGTGTTTTTCTTCCCCCACAAAGACACAGATTATTGTCACTGGTAATTACCATGATTTATCATTTCATTTTATCATGGCATCCCTAACACTTATTTCTCCAAACAAACACACAAGCAACATGAAACCAGCACCCTACTCTGGAGAATGAAAAATTAAAATTAGCTAACTGTCAGTATACATCAATAAAAAAAAAAAAAACTTTATTGTCCAAGTGACCAAACTAGACAAAGGTTGCACGCAAGTGGAACTGGAGACCGCTGGTGTCATGCCCTGGCACTTCAGACTATTGTTTACTGTAAAGGGGCTGAACTCCTGCGTCACTAACTGCCCTTAAATCCACTGAGGAAAGTCAACATCATCGCCAGCTGGGTAGGATGGCAGAGCTCCGTTGTTACTGACAGCCCTTGAATCCACTGAGGAAAGTCAACATCATCACCAGCTGGGTAGGATGGCAGAGCTCCGTTGTTACTGATAGCCCTTGAATCCACTGAGGATGAACAATACTATTGCCTGTTGGGCATGATGGTTTGCAAACATATGAGTGACAGCCTGTGGTGAGCTGAAGAAATGGACATTAACTAACGAACATACAAAGAAGTCAGCAGAAGAAAGCATTTGGTCTATTTAGTCTGCTCATATTGCAGGGTCCACAACTTGAGCTACTGTCCCTGTCCCCCCTCCTCCCATCCTCCCTATCCGTGATCCTTACCTTCTCTCTATGCCTATTCCAGCCTCTTTTGAAATTGCCCACTATCTTCAATGAGACCACATGTCCTGGCAGCGTATTCCAGGTGCCTATCACTCTCTCTGTGAAGAAGTGCGTGCTGATATCACTACTAAACCTCCCACCCTCCAGTTTAAGACTGCACCCCCTCATGTTATGATTGCCACTCAGCTTAAAGATACCCTCCTTATCCATCTTATTTATCCCTTTCAGGTACTTGAAGGTCCCAATCATGTCTCCTCTCTCTCTCTCTCCTGTCCTCCAGGGAGTACATGTTCAGTGCCCACAACCTCTCCTTATATTCCTTACCCTGCTGACCCACTATCATCTTTGTAGCCTTCCCCTGAACCTTCTCAAGGGAGTTAATGTCCTTTTGGAGGTGTGGGTACCAGTGCTGGACTCCATATTCTAGATGTGGTCTCACCAGTGACCTGTACACGGGTAGTATAACCTCCTGTCTCCTACTACTGATCCATCTAGCTATGCATCCCAGTATCTTGTTTGCCCTTGCTGCTGCCTCTTACACTACGTGAAGTGCTTCAGTTCACTAGTGATCATCGCTCCCAGGTCCTTCCCCTTCTCTGATGCAGATACATGGACTCCACCCAGGTAGTACCCCATCCTGGGATTCTTAGTTCCAATGTGCATAACTTTGCATTTCTTGGCATTGAAGCCAAGCTGCCAGATCCAGACCACCTCCTCAGCATTTCCAGGTCATTCTTTCGGTCCAGTATCCCTTCAGCCACGTCTACTCTCCCACAGAGCTTGGTATTATCCATGAATAGGCACATTTTGCCCTTAATGCCACCCCCCAATATCATTGATAACGACACTGAACAACACCGACCCCAGCACTGAGCCCTTGCAGGATGCGACTGGTGACCTCTCTGGTACCAGATAACTCTTCTCCTACAACTACCATCTGGATTCTGTCCTTCAGATAGTTTTCCATCCATATGTACATCTTATCCTCAACCCTGAGATCCATCAACTTCCTGATCAATCTTTTGTGGGGCACAGAGTCAAAGGACTTGCTGAAATCCAGATAGAGGATGTCCACCACTTTGCCCCGTCTATTGGCTTAGTGACCCAGTCAAAGAAGTCAATCAGATTTATTTGACATGATCACACCCCCCCCATGAACCCGTGCTGCTTCACATACTGAAGACCATGCTCCTCTAAATATTCTACCAACCTTTCCTCAAGCATGGTCTCCATGAGCTTGCAAAGGATTGGGGACAGAATGACTGGTCTGTAATTCCCGCGTCATCTTTGGAATGACTTGTGGAGGGGCACCACATGTGCTGTTCTCCAGTTCTGCGGCACCACACCTGACTCTAGTGAAATATTAAACAGGCCTTCCAGTTCCTTGACCAATTCCCTTAGTACTCTTGAACGTACTCTGAGACTGGTGATTTTTCCTCCTTCAATGCTAGCAGCCCCTCCCTCAGACTATTCTCCATCACTAAATCTATGTTTCCCTCCTCCCCTGCTCCTCTTCTCCCTCCTGAAGGCACTATCCCATCCTTATCCCTGGTGAAGATGAAACAGAAGTATTCATTTATAATCTATGCTTTTCCCCTCATTATACTCCACCCTCTCCTCCCATTTCTTATGCCTAACAATCCCAACCTTCTTGTCCCTTTTTCTCACTTATATAGTGAAAGAAGGCCTCCCCTTCTTAATTCCTTCAGATATCTGCAGCTCCTTCCGTACTTTAGCTAGCCAGACTTCATTACTTGCCTCACTAGCCATCCTTGGTCTTCCTGAATTTTCTATATGCTAACCTCTTTTCCTTTACTGCCTGGCCAACTTCAGAACTGAACCAGCTGGGTGCTTTGGCCCTTGTGTTCTTCCCCCTGAGCCTAACAAACTCCTCTGTGGCAAACCGTATCCCTTCCTTAATAATGTACTACCTTTGGTCTGCCCCATATCAGAGAACTGTATCAGTTAAAGCAAAATGAAGCTGGGAAGGCAGTCAGAACAGCAAAGGCCCAAACAGAGGAAAAGATAGCCAACTCGGTTAAGAAGGGATAAAACCTTTTATAGGTACATCAGGGAGCGAAGGAAGACCAAGGGAGGATAGTGAGGCTTAATAAAGGGAGGGAGGGTGGGCAGAGGGTGACTGTGAAAAGGCAGAGATACTAAACAAATATTTTGATCAGTATGTACAAATGAAGAGGGGGAGGTCCCTAAAACAAACAGTAGAAACACTCTGGATACAGAAGTTGATACCAGCCCATTTACAGAAGAAATGGTTATGAAAGAACTCTTAAAACTGAAGGTGGACAAAGCAATGGGGCCTGATGGGATTCATCCCAGAATTCTAAAAGAACTAAGGGTAGAACTAGTGACATCACTGTCTACCCTCTTTAACAAATCATGGGAGGATGGGGTGGTACCAGAGGACTGGAGGAGGGCAGATGTGATTCCCCTTCACAAAAGTGGGAGCAGGGCAGAAGCAGGAAACTACAGACCTGTTAGTTTAACCTCAGTGATAGGGAAAATGATGGAATCACTTCTGAAGGAAAGAACTGTCGAGTATCTAGAGACCAGAGGGGCACAGGACCCAGGCAGCATGGATTCTACAGCGGAAGGTCATGCCAGATGAATCTGATAGATTCCTTTGACTGGGTGACCAAAGTAGTAGATCAGGGAGGGGCTGTGGACATGGCCTACCTAGACTTTAGCAAAGCATTTGACACAGTCCACACAAAGATTAATATACAAGTTAGCCAGCCTGGGAGTGGGTCCCAAGATGACAGCCTGGGTAAAAATTGGCTGGAGAAGAGGACACAGAAGTAATAGTAAATGGAGTCCACTCTGAAGAAAGGGGGTTACTAGTGGGTACCGTGAGGAGTTCAGTATTAGGACTGGTCCTCTTCAATGTCTTTATAGCTGACACTGCAGAGGGACTGGAAGGAAAAGTATGTCTCTTTGCAGATGACACAAAGATCTGCAACAGAGCTGATCTGAGGTGGGGTGGAAAGGATGAGAAGGGACTTGGCAAGGTTAGAGGAATGGTCAAATGTATGGCAGCTTAAATTCAATGCTAAAAGTGCAAGGTAATGCACCTGGGAAACAAAAACTCAGGGAAGAGTACACAATGGGGATGAGATACTAACAACAACAAAAATGGAAAGGGACCTGTGGGTAGTCATATCAGATGACCCAAAGGTGGGCAAGCAATGTGAGAGGGAGCAAAGAGGGCTGGGGGATACTGGGATGCACAGGGAGAGGCATCACCAGTAGAAAAAAGAAATTATTATCCCTCTGTACAGACAGCTGGTGAGACCCCATCTGGAGTAATGCTGCAGTTCTGGAGACCCAATCTCCACAAAGACATAGACAGGATGGAAGCTGTCCAGAGGAGGGCAACTAAAATGGTGCAGGGTCTGCACCAGAAGACATATGAAGAGAGACTAAAGGGCTTAATATGTATAGCCTCAAGGAAAGGGGGGACATGCTAGAAACTTTCAAGTACCTCAAGGAATCAACAAAGTCCAAGAGGCTAGCATCTTTCAAAAAGAGGTGTGCAAGAACAAGGGTGCACAATTTGAAGATAGAGGAGGGGCAGCTCAGAGGTAATTTAAGAAATATTTTTCACAGAGAGGGTTGTGGATGCATGGGGAGCGGCCTTCCGGAGGTTGTGGAGTCAAAAACAGTGATGGAATTCAAGCATGCATGGGACAGTCATAAGGCCATTCTAGGGAGTGGGGGTAGGAAGAAGTAGGCTGCTGGTTAACTAGGATCTGCAGCTTATCCAGTAGGTAGGGAAATGGGCAGACTGGGTGGGCCAAGCGGTCCTTATCTGCCGTCAAATTCTATGTTTCTATGCTCTGATGCCTGCCAGATGGCTCCTTAACACATTGCCCATCTTCCTGAAGTCCTCCCTCCTAAAATCCAAGATTTTTGGTCTTAGTTGGTATGTTTTCCCTGCCCATATCCAACTGGAACCATGCTATACAATGGTCACTCCCACCCAGAGGCACTGTGACCATTATTTCCTGTACAGGTCACTTGCCCTGAATGGGTGTCCACCTCCAACCTTTCCCATGGGAGCTGCGCCTTCTCTGGCAGCTCTTCCACGGGGACCTGCCCAACTGCTAGCCAGCCCAGAGACCCATATGCCACTTGCCCTGAACGGGTATCTGCCTCCAGCCTCTCCCGTGGGAGCTGCACCTTGTCTGGTTGCTCTTTCATGGGGACCTGCCCGACTGCTAGCCAGCCCAGAGACCCACAGGTACGGTCACAGAGATGGAACACGGCCTTTGGAGCTACGGGCTTGAATCTTGGCACTTTCTGTCTCCACTGGCTGATTTGGTTCTGTATCTCAGTTCCTCAGCCTTGATGGGACCCTTCAACTTTCTCCTGCCCTCTTATTCACTACTGCTTTCATCTCCCTAAGCTGCTTAGTCTGCACATACTTTTATATTGCTGGGTTGTATTTACTGCTCTGTATACTTAATTGAATTCAGCATTCTATTTTGTTTTTAATAATTGCTTAGTGTATACTCTACTGTGATATAAGTTGCCAAATATTGTTACAGGTATAGTTTGTATGCTCCTTTCCACCCTGTAACACTGCCTGAGCCGACAGAGTAGCGTTAAGTGCTCCACAGTACCCTATATCCTCTCTTTAATTTCTACTATCCGAATTAGTGTCCTGCAATTTAGCACTGCTACCTATCTCTGCCCTTTCCCGTGATATTTCTTTTTTTTTGCTGTGGCTTTCCTTGTGTTTGCTAATCACACACCCCCAAATAGCCTAAGGTGTTAAAGCTCTTTTTGGCTTAATTTTAGAGATACTTTTGTGCAGCACCTTTGTTATGCAATCCACCTCCCACCTTCCTTGGGCCTAGAGGATTAGCTGTCATTACCTTTGTATTTTCTGCTGCAAATTGACTGGCCTTTCTCCCCTCCACAGGCCACTTGTCCAGAACAGTTGTCCACCTCCAACCTGTCCTGTGGGAGCTGCGCCATGTCTGGCAGCTCTTCCACGAGGACCTGCCCGAAATCCAGACACTTTTACTATACTTTTTGTCTACTTTCCCATTTACAAATTATACTGCAAAGCAACTAGAGGGCAATCAACTCAACTAGCTTGCTGCTGCTGTCAACTGTTACTGTCTTTGCTACTCACAGTCACTTTACTTCTGCCAGTGCCACTGATCTGCTCCCTACTGCTGATAAGTATACCCCGATCTATTCTTGCTCCCCCGATCCATACAATATGCCCACACTTTCTTCACCACTTCCACTCCTAATTCTTTTACCAATTTTATCTACTCCAGCTCCGCACTCTCCTCAATCTAATAAACCTTTCTCAACTTTCCCCTCCACTCTCCTAGCTCCTACCTTCATCCTTGCCATAACGCCTACACTTCTCAAATACTCTGGTCTCACTTCCCTCACCTCCCCCTGCTACTCTAGTCTCAGCAACTAGCTTTCCTTTGCCTCCTTATCTTCATCTCTCCTAGCCCCCACATACGTCCCAAATCCTAGACCCATCACAAATGCCCTAAACTCCTCTCCCTCATAATAGCACTCCTCTTACTCACATTAGGAAATGTTCATCCCAATCCTTGCCCCATTGCACCCACTTCTGTCAGTTGCAACCTTTCCACTAACATACCTACTTTCCGCACCCCTTCTGCCCTCCCCAAAGGCCTGAAAATCCTCTACTGAAACATATGCGGTCTCGTCTCAAAAACTGACCTTTTACATCCTATGGTAATCTCCCTCACACCTGATATTCTAATTTTATCGGAAACTTGGTTAAACGTTAAAATACCTGATCTCACCATTAATATCCCAGGTTATTGCATAATCAGGCAGGATAGGACTGGCTGGGGTGGCAGAGTAGCCCTATATATCCTATCCTCACTTCAGTTCACAACCATTCTATCATCCTCATTACCCTCCGCCTATGAAGCACTTGTAGTAAACCTTACATTGCCTTTTTCCTCCCCTATCTTCATTGCCGGCATCTACTGCTGACCTGGTTTCAAGGCATCCAATACTTTGGTTCTCATTACCTCCCTCTCACATAATGGCGAGCTATATATCTTGGGTGATGTAAACATAAACTAGCTATCACCAACAACTGCCAAGACATGTAATGATATCACGGCCCTCAGTCTCTCCCAACTAATCCTGGAACCCATCCTCCTAAATCATAAACCCCTTAACCACTCCCCGATAGACTGGTCTCTCACCCCCACCGAGTCATTAAATCAGGCGTCCTCGCGGATGCACTCAGTGATCATCACCGAATCTTTGTAGTCAGGAAAGTCCACGGACCAAAACTGCCACACAAAATTCTGTAACTCTGCTCCTTCAGCTTCTTAAATCTTAATCCCTTTCTTAAACTGGCCAGCTACGATTAGTCCCCTATTGCCTTTGCCCCTTCCATTGACCAAGCCTTCGTTTATTTTAAAGATAAATTTCTAACTACATGGAACTCCTATGCTCCATTCAAATGCATAAGAGTTCATGGTAGCCATCATCTCTGGGTCTCCCCCGAGTTACTGACCTGTCTCAGGGAGCAAGACAAAGCTTGGAGGAAACGTAAAACCTCCCAGCTTCCCCCACACAGGCTGAAAAACTTGAATATGCACTCCCTGGAGGAGAGTAAGGAGAGAAGGGATATGACAGTGACACATAAGTACCTTACAGGGAGGAACAGGGTGCAGGATTACACTATTTTCCAGTGAAAAGGATGTTCCAGGACTAGAGGGCATGGGATGAAGTTGGAGGGAGGACAATTCAGAGGAAACGTGAGAAAGAGTTTTTTCACAGAAAGGGTGGTGGACAAGTGGAACACCCTGCCAGAGGAAGTGGTGGGGACAGGAACAATCACAGGATTTAAGAATGCATGGGATAGATATAAAAGAATCCTGGAGGTCAGAGGTAAGGGGCAACAGACTTCTAGAAAAATGCAAAGGGAACTTACAAGCTCAAATAGGCAGACTGGGTGGGTCATAGGCTCTTATCTGCCAACAGTATCTGTGTTTCTATGTAATGTCCTTCTCCCAATTCCCTTAATCCCAAGGGTAGTTAAGTTAGTGCGAGTCGACAAGGCATAGCTGCAGTTATTGGTCTCGTACTGGCCATGTCACCCATGGTTCACAGATCTCCTGGATCTGGTAATTAATCTGCTAACCCATCTCTTGCTCAAGAAGGACCTTCTCACAAGGGCCTCTTCAGCACCTCAGTCCAGACATACTACATGTGATGGATTGGGGGACGAACACCAGAGATTCCCAGGTCAAACAACACTGTGGTAGACAGCCTCCTAAAAGCTCAGAAAGGTTAAACTTCATGAGTGTACAATAAGCAAGGACCCTGGAATTCTGCGATTCTGGAATTTTACACAGCATTTGCATCATGCCACAGAATATACATAGTGCTGCAGAATTCATTGTTTTTGGTGAAATTTCATTCAAATATACTGTTTTTCCATAGTGTCAGGCTTTCTTTCCCATCTCATTTATCCTGAAGCCCCCCTCTATGCTCAGAATATGATGTCACTGATGACATCATATAATATTTAGCCAATGACTGTGTTCTGCCAGAGAAAGGAATAAATCATGCCACAGAATTGAGAACATACTGCTGCAGAAGCCATGAAACCCTGCCACAGAAATCAGAAAATTCTGCCGCAGAGCACTAGGGGCCCCGACAATAAGATTTGGGCTATGGTCTCCTCCTGGACAGACAGCAGAAGACTATGGCCTTGGGAGACAGGGGTCATGAATGTCCTGGAATCCCACAAAACAGACTTTGCCATAGAACTGGTGCCAGCAACATTCCAATAGCATTCCTCGGACCTTTTCTGTAATTCTACCAAAAGGCCCTTTCAGTACTGTGTTGGCTTAACCCCATATAGCGGGTTGCAAGGGTGGGTGACCTGCTGCCTCCCCTGGAACCCACGAGGTCACGAGGGCCTCCGGTTCACGCCCTCCCACAAGACTTCACCTGGGCCCATCCTCAAACTGAGCATACAAGCGGTCACAGGGTCTGTGACTGCTGCCCTCCCACTGGAACCCCACGAGGTCACGAGAGCCTCTTCGGATTGCGCCCTCCCCACAGGACTGCACCTGGAGCACCCCCCCCAAAACTGGAGTGCATACAAGGTACAAAGCAGGCGGGTGAACAGCTTGGCGACTGGTCTCGGATCCCTTTGTTAGATTTGAATTTGGCGCCAAACCAATTCCAAATTCCAGCACAGAACTATTCAGAATGCTGCTGTATTTTGTGACTTTAAGGACTTAAGGCAATTGTGTTCGGTATAGTGCTACAGACTTTTTTCTCTGAAATATCCTGCCTCATGTACATTTGAATATTGCCAAACGAGCGTGTTACTTTAAAGGGGCTGATTTTCCACAGTTCACATAGCATCTACAGGGTTATACAGTTATCGGGTGGGTAAATCTTTAGGTTTCAAGCTGTTAGTTTGTTCTGGTAATTACATCTCCTGTAAGACTGAGCTGTATTTGCAACTCTGCCCCTCCACCTGGTCTATATATTAACGTCTCCTCTGTGTCTCATTCACAGCGGGTCATGAGGGTCGGTGGCTGCTGCCCTACCCCTGGAGCCCCACGAGGTCGTGAGGGCCTCTCCGACTGGCGCCTCCCCACAGAACCACCTGAGCCCCCTGAAACCACAGAGCGCATACAAGGTACAAAGCAGGCGGGTGAACCACTCGGTGACTGATCTCGGATCCTTTTGTTAGATTTGAATTTGGTGCCAAACCGATTCCGAATTCCAGCACAGAACTATTCAGAGTGCTGCTGTATTTTGTCCCCACCGGTGCTGTGTGCCGGCTCCCCACCGCCCCCACCACCACCTTTGGTCGTCACTCGGTTATATAGCTAGCTAAGAGGTCAGATGACGCTTCAGAACCTATCAGCCCACTTTCAGACCTGCAGATTGTCAGCTCCCTCCACTAGTGGCCACCACACCAGGTCCCAGCTTGCTACTGCAAGATTCACACAACAAACATGATCCTGTATCTAATACCACTGCTTTTCATTGCTTTTCCTCTTGCATCTCTACCCCCAGCAACCCAGCCCCAGAAGGACCCTAACCTCCACCCTCTCTGCTCTGAATTATCTCTCCTACGCCCCCTATCAACCCCTGCCCCTGAGCACCAGACTCACATGCCCATCCACTCATGGTCTCTAAGCTCGTCTGTCCTCCCCCCCTCTTTCTCCCCTGGCCTATCTGCCCTACGCAAACTAGTTACCTTGGTCTACCTCCACACTCCACAAACAACCCTCTCCAAGCTTAAATCCAGAAACAAATGGTACATCTCCATACACTGCATAACTCTGCTGCTCCTCTTGGCAGGGGATGTTGAAACCAACCCAGGCCCACCATCCCACTCTACCCCCCAAACCCTCCCCAGGGGTCTTAGACTACCTCACCTAAACATCTGCAGCCTCCTGAACAAGGTTCCTGAGCTGCAACTCACCACTCTAGCCCTCCATCCAGACATTTGCATAATATCTGAGACATGGCTGAAACCACACCATGCTGATTCAGAAATAGCCATCCCGGGCTACACAGTAATCAGGCAGGACAGACACGGCAAAAAGAAAGGTGGAGGCATCGCCATGTACATACCCAACAGACTCTAGTTCACCCCTGTCCAGTTCCCTGTACCTACTCCCCATATAGAATCTATGCTGATTAAGCTTGCTCTGCCGCACTCCTCCCCCGTGTATGTGGCAGGGATATACTGCGCCCCTGCCACCACTGTGCCTATCGTCCTAGACCACTTATCCACTTTTAAGGCTGCGGCCGTATTCGGTGAGCTCTATATCCTCGGGGATTTCAACTACAATTGGCTAGCAAAAGACTGCTCCAAACTACGAAGCAAGATTCAATCCCTAAACCTCTCCCAACAAATCGACCAACCCACTCGCCTAAACCCAAAAACCCAAAACCACTCCCTCCTGGACTGGGCCCTCACAACTCACCCCCACAGGATAATTAAAGCCGGCCTCCTCCCTGACTCCCTGAGCAATCACCATATGGTCTATATGATCAGGAAAGTGCATAGACCTACTAACCATCACCCCCCTAGGACACTCCTCACGAGAGCATATAAATCCCTCTGCCTACATTCTCTACTAAATGACCTCACCCTCGTTGACTGGTCTTTCATTCAGCTAGCACCCTCTATTGATCATGCTTTTGACATGTTCAGAAACAGCATTCTTGCTGTATGGGACTATCATGCCCCCCTAAGATACAATAGGGTCAAATGATCCCATCTCCCATGGGTCTCCAACGACATCATCAGCAGATGTCGAGCTAGGGACCAGGCCTGGAAAAAACACAGGCAAACCTGCTCCCCTGAATCCCTGCAGCATTACCAAACCCTTCGCAACACATGCATGAAAACCACAAGGCAGGCAAAAAAGAACTACTTCCGAGCGGCTCTTTCCTCCAACCTTAGCCACCCTTCTAAATTCTGGAAATCCATTAAAACCTTGTTGACTCCCCCAGCCCAGCCGCCCACCCCTACCCTAACCATCCAGGGCAACAATGTCTCGGACTCTAGCGAAGTTGCTACAGCCTTCAACACCTTTTTTTTTACCAACTGTGCGACATCTCTCCTCACAAACCACCAGAGCACCACACCCACACCCAGCCCTTCCTCGCAACCCCAGCATCCCCCCCATGCCACCACGTTCTCTTTCCGTCCAGTCACCGTGGCAGAAGTTCTACATGCCCTACGGTCTCTTGACCCCAACAAAGGAAAATGCCCTTTAGGACTGGACACCAAACTTCTACACCTATCAGCCCCTGCCATTGCCGCCCCCCTAGCCGACCTCCTAAACCTCTCCTTCTCCACATCGCAAATTCCAGCGGCTTGGAAGGAGGCAGGTCGTCATCCCGCTACCGAAGGGTGGTGATCCATCTGCACCTGGAAACTACCACCCAATCTCCCTTCTCCCTATTCTGGCCAAACTACAGGAACACCAAGCCCTCAACCAACTCAAACAATTTCTCGACTCTACCTCCTCCTTCTTCACCTCTTATCAGTCAGAATTTCGCAAATCTCACTCCACCATCACACCACTCCTAAGACTCTCAAACAACATTTCCTCAGGGACGGACACGGGGCATATCACCTTGGCCATATTCATAGACCTGGCCAAAGCCTTTGATACCATCTCCCACCCTAAGCAACTCGCAAAACTACATGACGCAGGCCTCTCCTACCTAGCAACTAGTTGGTTCCAGGCCTACCTGACTGGCAGAAAACAGTCAGTAAAAATTGGCTCACAAGTATCCCCCCCACTCCCAGTCACCATGGGGGTCCCCCAAGGCTCTGTCCTGGGCCTCCTACTCTTTTCCATTTTCTTAAACAATCTACCACTGACCTGCTCTAACTCAGCCATACAAATGTATGCAGACGATACCGTACTGTATGCCTCCGGCCCCTCCACCGGGGACGTGAACTCAGCCCTCCAACAGAATTTTGATGCAGTTCAAAAATGGCTCAGGTACAATCAGCTGGTACTAAACTCCAAGAAAATCATCTCCCTAGCCTTCGGCACGCAACCTAAACTCCCCTGCCTAGCTGCTCCCCGTCTTCCATACCCTGGACGGGGCCAACTTGGAGTCCTGCACCTCCTACAGATACCTGGGAGTATGGCTTGATCAACACCTAGATTTCTCTGTCCACATAGACTCTCTACACAAAAAACTACACCCCAAACTGGGAGCACTTTATCGCAATAAAGGCTGTCTGCCAACCTCGCTTAGGAGGGAATTAGTACTCAAAATAATTCTCCCTATCTTTGACTACAGTGACGTGGTCTGCAGCTCAGCTCCCTCATCCACCCTGGCCAGCTTGGACACCCTCTTTCACTCTTTCTGTCGGTTCATCCTGGAATGTCCCCCCACCACCCATCATTGTGACCTATATAGCTCCTTAGCTCTTCCCTCGCTCGAATCTCGACGCCAGATACATTGAGCTAATCTCATAGCTAAATTTTGGACCAATTCCCCCCCATATCTCAGCTCGTTTTGTCGGCACAACCCCCCTCGGCCTACTCTCTCAGATGCTCTGACTCCAAGCAATTCCAAGTCCCTTTCATGCACACATCGAAGGGCCAATCGGCCTTCAAATATCGCCTGCCCAAACTCTGGAATGATCTCCCTGCTAATATTAAGCTCACAACCACCCCAAGACTACTTAAACTGCTCCTCCACTGCCATTTCTCAGACATGTGCAACTGTTTCCAACTACCCAGACCTGCAACCAAGGGGCAGCAAAATGTGCCCTGACAGTATCAAGGCCCAGAAAACTTACTGTGTACCTGCTGCTTCTGCCTGTTTATACCCTGCGGTCCTAGGACCTGACCACGGATAGCACACTATGTACTCTGCGGGCTTAGGACTAAAACTTGTATTTCACAAACTGAATCTAATGTAAAGTCCAGCCTGTATCTATTTCTGGATCTGTTGTCATACCCTGTATTGTATCTATTATGGACCTGTTGTCGAACCCAGTATTGTACTGTTCTGTATTCTATGTAAATCCCCAGGTCGCATCTGGAAACAAGTGTTCCCTGCTCACTATGCTTACCTGGTTAATCTCTTAAATAAATAAATAAATAAATAAATATCTTGCTTTTGCCCTAGGTGATATTAGCCAAGTCAGGCTTGAAAGAACAGATGCCTTCCTGGTATCTCAACCTGCTGATGCAGGCACTTATGGCAGCCCCATCTGAGTCACTAGCACAGCTTAACCCTCTGCAGGTGACTTTGTACCTGGTGCTTTAGGTAGTGGTGGGAGAAGGTGGGAAAACTGGCTTCACCAAGTGCTTAGTGAATTTCACTGACTGATTAGCTGGAGCCCAGAGGCCATACCTCACATAGTTTTTGCCCAGCAAAGTTCCCTAAATTCATACTCCAAACCTGCATGAACTGTCAATTAGCCAGCAAATTAGGATACAGTATTTGCATTATTTTCACTGGATGATGTGGGTGAAACACCAGTGAAAACTACATTAATTATGGCCGTATGACAGATTTGGGCACTAAAAAAAAAAAAAAAAAAGCCCAGTTGGGTTACACTCCCTCTCCATTAACTGGGATGTCAGTTCCTACCCCTACTACCTCCTAGACAGTTTTGATAATGAATCCCCCTCTCACCCACCACTAGCATCCTCCTCCCATGGTGTACCTACAAATGTGAATTACATAGTGGTGATAAGACTAACCATACAAACTTCCGCCCTATCTCCATTCTGCCTCCCCTATCAAAGGCACTGGAACGTATAGTAGCGGACCAACTTACCGAGCATCTGGACAATTACAATATTCTCTGTAAACAGCAACATGGCTTTAGAAAAGGTCATAGTACATCCTCTGCCTTACTCAATTCACCAGCTCCACTCACTGCTCCCTCGACAATGGGCAACTAACTGGTGCTATTTTCATCAACCTGACCAAAGCCTTCATGTGTTACTGTGTTACCTAACGGGGAAGTAACAGAACAATTTTTTATAGAGACACTATCTATGAATACAACTAAGTCTAGAATGTTTTCACCCCTTGCAAAGTCCAGGGCAGCTCAAGCAGTAGTGGTGGGTCTTAACAAGGCCAAATTGAATGAATACAAAAGAAAATCACACTCAGGAGTAAAGACTGCAGCAATGCTAAATTACTTTATTGTGCAATGTAGCACACCCGTAAAAGATGGATATGCTCCCACCAGAAAGACTTCAATGTTTTGTGCTTGCGCGTTGACCAGAAGCTAAAGTGCCAATGCAATAACACTCAATTTACATAGACAAATTAATCAATAATAACACTCAGTTTACATAATAACATTAATCAGTAACACTCAATTTACCTAGTGACAAATTAATAACAACACTCAATTTACAGTGACAAATTAATAATAACATTCAATTTACATAGTGACAAATTAATCAGTAATAAAGTTAATATCCACAACGTGTAAAACACAGAGGGCCAGATATTCAAAAGAGTTGGCCATGCACAACAGAGATGCGCCAGTGCAAGTCTGAAAATGCGCCATTGTGCGATATTCAGCGGAAGGCAGCTGCACTGCTCAAGTTGCAATGCGCAAGAGCGCAATGGTAATGAATGCATGCGCAATCGTAGGGGGAGGAACCATGAATAAATGGCGCATTGCGATATTCAACAACATGCGCCATGCGCAATAGGGGAGCTAGCGGTAGATGTGCGATAGCGGAAATGAGCCATAATAAAAAGGAACAAGATAGAGGTGCAAGAACACTACAGGGAAGCCAGAGGTGGGAGTGAGCTGGCAGCAAGAGCTGAGAGGGGAAGCAGAGTGTGGGACACAGAAGGAGCAGGACAGGGCACACCTGTGCCACACAGGACAGGAGTAGGGAACCTGTGACAGTGTGCAGGACAAACTGGGCAGTGCTGCAGAGCAGTCAGGGTAGTGGCAGGAGGCAGGACAGCAGAAGGCCGGAGGTGTACCCGGTGCAGGGGAAGCAGCACAAAGGACAGCGGGTGGAATGGGACAACATCTGCCGGGGGGGGACAACAGCCAGGGACACGGCCAGTTCCACCATACAGATGGAGGCAGTAATGAGGGGTGTGAGAAGGCAGGCAGCAGTGGGGCGCGGCCGTGGAAGAGCCTGTCGGTGGTATGCCCCCAACAGGCAGTACCAAGCCTGCATCACCTTCGAGCAGTATACTCATACAGAGATTGTGGGCCGGTACCGCCTGAACTGGGCGATCCTGAGGTGGCTCTGTGAGCTGTGCAGTGATGAGATGCAGGCACCCACACGATGGAGCCATGCTCTGTCAGTGGAGACTAAGGTGACAGCTGTCATGTGCCTGCTTGCCACGGGCACATTCCAGAGACCAACAGGGGACACAACAGGCATAACTCAGTCGGCCACGTCACGCCTACTCACACAATTCCTCAGCTCACTGGTACCACATGCTGCAGAGTATATCCGTTTCCCCAGCACACAGGCGGAGTGCACAGCACACAACAGTTCCACAGGGTAGCACGTATGCCTGGCATGCTCAGAACCACTGACTGCACCCATGTGGCCATCCACATGCCACCTGACCCGGATGGCATAGCCTACATGAACCACAAGGGATTCTCCAGCATCAACTGCCAGGTGGTGTGCAATGCCAGGGAGCACAAAACCAATGTCTGTGCCACGCACCCTGGGGAGCACATGATCCCTTCATCTGGCACCAGTCTGTACTGTGCCACAGGTTCAAGAGTGGGGACATCCCCACTGGCCACCTAGTGGGTGAGTATGCACAACATGCAGGATGACATAGGCAGCTGTGGGTGGGAGGCATAGACAGAGGTGCCATGGGTACCAGCCTTGACGGCCCATGGCAGAGCGATGCAGACCTCCATACTAATGTACACCCTCTATACACAGGTGACAATGGATACCCACTCTGTCTCTGGCTGCTCACACCATACCGGTGCCCCTTGACCCCATCACAGCAACGATACAATGAGGCAGATGCCACCAAACGTAATATCATCGAGTGGGTGTTCGGGATGCTGAAGTCATGTTTCTGGTGCCTGGACACATCTGGCGGTGCCCTACAGTGAAGCTCCTTGAAGGCCTGCAGGCTATTCCTGGCCTGTTGCATCCTGCACAACATAGCCAATGACTGTGGGATAGCCATAGAGGTCGAAGAAGGGGACAGCAATGGGGACGATGAGGACGCCAGTCCAGACGGTGATGTGCAGCCACCCCCTGGGTGAAGGGACCCCTGCCTGTTTAGGATGGCTGAACTGCACCGGGACACCATCACAGAGGAGCACTTTGGCCAACACAGGTAGGTCACGGGATCATGTGCAACCACCAATGGCAAGGGCACAACCCGCAGACAGGCATGGATGAACCCCAGGGGTGGATGGCGGTAAGTGAATGGGACTGGGCGTGGATCCGCACACACCGTCAGGGATGGGCATGGCCAAACACGACACATGCACGCACACACACACACACCCATGCACACACCACAAGACATGCACAAGGGGTAGAAGGCACGCCGACCACGAATGCAACCCCTAACCACACACAGGTCCACACACGGCAACGCCCAGTGGCCATCACTGTGCGTGTCTCAGATGCTGAGCACCATTGCACACTGGCGGACAGCTTAACACAGGCATCATCATGTATATGCCACAGTGGCCAGCAGCCGGGAGGGTATGCACATGGACCGTGTGTGTGCAGAGCTGGGTACCCCACCTTTGCATCGTACGGTGCACAACACACTGCACACAGGGCAGTGGCAGACAGTGGCCATGGTGGGAGACAGGTCAGTCACAGGGCACAGTGCCACGGCTGCCACAGATGCATGGGCAGCCCTGAAGAGACCTGCCAGCCGTGCCAGGCTGACCATTGGCCTCATGGGGTGGCACAGATGTTCCCCAGGGGTGACGGTGCGGGAGCGCGACCGTGTTCGCACAGGGGTCTGCAGCTCACTGAACATGCCTGCACCTGGCGTGCTCAGTATGCTCACAGCCAAACCAGGTGTCGACATGGAAGGTGTCACACAACGCCAGGAATGGGGGGTGGACATGGCACTGCACGGTGTCTGCGGCGCATGAGCAAACAACTGGGTGCCCATTGTGGCCATGACAGCTGTGAATGCATGTGTCTGCCTGTCAATGGCAGCGGTCACATCCTCCCGCAGCTGGTCCATCCCTGCCAGGAGCAGACCATTGTCCCTGCTGCGCCACTCCTCTGCCTGGCACAGGACTGCACAGAGTGTATCCACTGCCATCACAAGCAACAACTGCTGATCCACAGAATCCTGGAGTATGCGGCTGTGCTCATCAAAGAGGTCATCCGCCAGATTGGCATGCTGTCCCTCATGGTGTTCTTGGCCATGCCGGGCAGCACCCTTTGAAGTTGGGCACTGCACACCAGAGCCATGCCTGGGCATGTCCACACGCGGTGCACTGATGACACCCCCGACACTGTCACCCCATCCCCATTTTTATGACTGCTGGCACTGCCCCTTCGGCCGCCGATCGCCAGGCCTTGCGAGGTGCCGCCGCAGCGGCCGCAACAGCCCCACCAGCCTGGATGCACACCAATGCTGCCCCACTGGGGCATGCAGGCACAGGCTGGGACTGTGATGTAACGCAGGCCTCCACGGTGGCACCACCCATGGCTACTCCCGTGCCGTTCCCTACTGTGGGACCATCCTGCATCCCACACGTATCACTGTCTGGGATGTGTGATCCATCATTATCGGTGCCTGATCTGGCACCAGTCCGTGTCCCAGAATGCTGGAGTCCATGGCTGCTGTCACACTGGGACACAGGCAGGGCCTCATCTGCACCAGCACCACCATCTTCAGTCCAGACAGACAGGCAGGTATGCAGTGGTACTGGCCCTCGTACACCTGTGGAGGTGGATGGGCGCTCGTCCGTGTCCAGGGCCTCACCCACAGTGGACACACCCACCACCGCTGACCCATGTAGATGCTCAGGATCTGTAAGGGAACATAGTAGCGTTAATGTATCCGCCCTACTCTGTGGCATTCACCCCCCTCCCACACAGTGACAGCACAGGACCTACCATGCAGTGATGGACTACCACCCATCTGGAAGCCACCACCTGGAATCCCTCTATGGCACAACGCCATATGCTGCAAGCCAGCCGCTCCTCCTGTGATGTAAGGCCGTGGCACATCCGGCTGCCCACCACCGGTGGCAGCACATGCTGCCCTGATGGCAGCCTCTTTGTCCTTAATTCTTCTCCTGTCCATGCTGATCTTCTTTTTACATTCCTGCACGGACCACTGGTGGCTGCCATGCTGGTTCACGGCATGCGCAACCTCACCCCATGCCGCAGCACGGGCCTGTGGTGTTCCCCGCTGTCCGCTGAGCAGCGGTTCCCTGTCGAGGTATGCTTCGAACAGGGCATCTGTTTCCGCCCATGTGAAGTTGGGCCTCCTCTTCCTCCAACATCCCTGTTCCTCCTCTTCCTCACGTTCAGTCATTATAGAGCCTGTGGGAATGACAGGTGTTACCTTTCAATGTGCAATCCCATGCATCTCCCACACACTACAGTCCACACTTCCAAACAGCATGTAACCCACCACAACAGACTGCAATACCAGACTATGGCCTCTGCAGCCCCATGTTGCATTTATATAGTGCAGGGCATGCAAATGAGGCGAGGCGCAACTTTAAGTGGATGCTAATGCAGTAGCTATGCCATGGAATTGCTGATGAGCTGATTTGCATATGCTGGCTGATTATCGCGCTGTTGCACCTTGCGCAATTGTGTTGAGCGGGTTCAGGCACAGGTGCATTTCTGTGACGTGCGCAGTAGGCACTGCACGGTGCATGCCTGGGATGCTGACGCCGACGCCTACCGCGCTGCTGACGTGCCGAGCACGGGAGGCAGTGCAGGGTACAGCCACCACTGTGCCAGAGGTGCTAGTGCGCTGTTCACATGTATGGCACTCGTGCCCTGGAACGCTGTAGGCACCATGGTGCCACAGCACGGTAGGCCACTGTAGGGCGTCTCACACAGGCACCAAACCGCGCTACATGCAGGGAGTACCAAGCACGCTGTGGCAGTCCGTGCGCAAGAGACCCTTGATCCTGTGCTCGACCTTTGCCCTCTAGGCGCCATGCATCTGCATGGTGACAGCGCGATGAGGAATGGCAGCGCTGTACTGCACAGCATCTGCACGTGGCAGACATGTGCTACAGAGCGCCATTTTGCTTCATAACTGATGCAGAGATGGCTAGAAGGAGGGCTTCTGTCTGGAGACAAGTGGAGTTGGCCAATTTGGTGGCCTTCGTGGAGCCCCATGCTGGGGCCCTGTTTGGGACTGACCCCCCTGGACAGGGCCAGAAGTGCCGTCTGGGAGGAGGTGGCTGTGGCACTGGAAGAGGCCACAGGACTCCAAAGGACATCACAGCAGTGTCGCCACCGATATGGGGACCTCCAGCGGAGAGACCTGGACAGGCGCAAGTGCTGCCTGTGGGCACGCACCAGGTGTGGCGCAGTGCCACGACCAGGTAGGTACCCCATCCATACACTGGTTGCATCTGTACGGGTATCACAGTGGGCATGTGTCCACCACACGGGGGTGTGCTGTCCAGTGTGGGCAGTGGTGGTGGTGGTAGGGTTGTGGCATGGTTGGGCTGTGCGGGATCGCACACAACCAGGGGTTGGGGGCCTTTGATACTGGATTGTACTGATGTTCCCCTCTCCATGTTTGCACCCTAGGCCCTGAAGAGCGGCGCAGAGCCAGGGAGGAACGCCACCGCTAGGAGGACAGGGATGATGGGCAACAGCCACAGGCCGCTGGTCCCAACTTGCAACAGTGCCCAGACCAGGCCGATGCGGGCGAGTGCCTTTCTTCCAGGATATTCTGTACATGCTGTGTTGCAGGGTAGGCGGTGAGGCATGGCCACCATCCACTGACACCACTGCCTGCACGCCACATGGTATACTCAGCACTGTCCTGTGGCACTGCATGTGTGGGTGTGCATTGCTGGTGGTCCATGCGTGCACTGGGTACATGGCTGTGCCACTGCCTTCGCATCGCATAGCCACATCACTGTACAGCCACGGTGGTGCTGTGCGGGACTTGGGCAGGTGGTGTGTGCAGTGGTCCGCATGGCTGTGTGTGCCAGGTAGGCAGGTCATGTGAACACGATCACTGTGGGTGGTTGCACACCATCACCGGGGCATGTCCCACGGCTGTATGCCATGCACAATGGGTGGGCTGCAGGGAGATGGACATTCACACTTATTGACTCTGCTCCCTTGTCCTAGATGGATGGTGGATGATGCGGCTGGAGAGCGCCGTGCAGGAGCTACTCCAGCTTGTGAGGGCATCACTGGAGGTACTTCAGAGGTTGGACCAGCATAGTGTCCAGAGGCGGAGAAGCAGGAGGCGCCACAGAAGTGGGGCGGCCGCTAAGACCTCCATGCCCCACGCTACACCCTACCCCCTGGACCCACCCTCACACCCGTTCTTCCCTCTCCCATTTGTTCACCCCTGCCCCTTACCCTCCCCCACCTGGTTTGTGGTCCTCACCCCCTTATGTATATAGCTGTATATAGTTTTTGTACCTTTGAGAATATACATTTGTTTTGTTATGCCTACTGTAGTGGTCTCTGATTTGCAGCGGGCTACAGGTGCTCAACTGCAGTGGTGTGCATGGCGTCAGGGGTGGTGCAGGAATGGGCGTGTGTGTGTGTGTCCATAGGGGAAGCAGCTATGGTGTGGGCGTAGCTATCAGTCACTGTCTGTGGTTTGTGTGTTGTTCCTTGTGCACTGGATGCCTGTGTGCAGTGGTCCACGGTGCATGCACTGTGTCCATGGTGCCCATGTCAGACCGTCCATGGCCTGTGCAGCTGACACTCTTGCATGTCTGTGAACTGCATGGTCTGCTGGCATGTCAGTGATGGCTGTCCATGCTGGACAGCCCCTGTACCCAGCACAATGCCGTGTTGCCTCCTGTCACCGGTATGGTGCATGTCTGCCTCAGGTGGCACTGTGGCCTCCGCTGTTATTGTCCCACCTCCATGCTGTCGCTTGTGTCTGTTGCAGGGGATGTGCTCCACTGTCTGTCACTTGTGCTCCAGCTGCATGCTGGTGGCATACAGCTTCATGGTGCCTGCGCAGGGTGGCTGGCACACCTGTGCCATGGAGGGGTGCTGGCCATATGTACACAGCTGCCGTGGCCACAGGCCAGTGGCTTGGTTGACCCGCTACTGTGTCCCTGTGTTGGTGTGCCTTTGGATATGGGTGGGTGTTTGTCCATGCACTGTGTTGCATCCTGTGTGGCGCATACTTCCATGCAACACTGTGTGTGTCTGAGCTGGCTGTTGTGACCAGTGCTGGGATGGGGTATGTCATTGGGAGGGTGTGCAGGGTGCTGTAACGCTGGTGGTGGGGTCCGGAGCATGCCCTGTCGCATGTGGGGTACCTCGTGTGCCGACGCATGGTCGGTCTCTCAGCTGTACCTCGGGGGGGGGATATGCAGGGTGGCACTGTGTATTCAGTTGTTGCATCGCTGTCTGCTGCCGCCCGCTGCAGGGTGCTCATAGTAGGGCTGCCTTGCATGGCTCCATGGTGCACAGGGTTACATTGTCACAGTGGGGGTGGTGGCATGCATGGGGTGTCCTTCACTGTTGGGCGCTACTCCTGGGCAGGGTGTATGGGGATCGTGGTGCAGGATGTCCTCTGCATTGGTGGGATGGTGTGGCACAGGGTGGCCGGACATCCTTGTGTGCCAGTCACAGCTTGCCTGGGGATGTGCTGGGGCACCATGCCCAGGCTGTGGGATTGATGCTGGTATCCATGGGCCAGTGGTTCTTGCAGCTCTCCTCAGGTTGTGCGGTGCATGAGGTGTGGGGGTGATGTCTGTTCTGCTGTGTACTCATCTGCCCATCTCCACCATGGGTGGTGGACCCCTGCATCCTGTCCCTGCGTATCCCTGGTTGTGCTGATGCGCTGCTGCCCTGCTCCACTGAGCATCCCTCAAGGTTTTATTTAACTCTAAAAATTGATTAGCGTTTTGCTCATAAAAGTATTAAAACATTGTGAAAATGCATAGCACTTGCCTCACTGTGTTTAACAAACATAGCAATTCTAGAAAACCTGTATAAATGCTTTCTGTACAGTAAATATTGTCCCAAGGAAAAAAGTGCTAATCAATTATTTAAAACCCTGTCCCTGGTTGTGCTATTGCGCATCAGACCTGTACCACTGCGCATCCCTGGTTGTGCAATGGTGCAGTTGGCATGATATTTAGTTGTGTGCTGCAGGTGCATCTTGACCTGCGCAGTGTTTGAATATTGCGCATGTTGCGCATGGGCGCACTGGACTTGCGCCTGCTCCTGCTATTGCGCTACTTTGTGGCGCAGTTTGAATATCTGAGCCACTGTACATAAGCACCATACACAGTTACAAATGCATACATCACAGCACTCGCTCACTTCAGTATTCACAAACTGCCATATTTACAAAGGACAGTGTACGTCATATCACATGTAAAATGACATAATACTCCACTTGTTATGCCTAAAGAGGCCTACTGTATATATTGGAGATGAGCCATTTATTTATTAAAACAGATGAAACAGAGGAAAGGAGGGGACAGGGATAGGGGAAGGGAAAGAGAAGGGAAGAACACGAGAACAAGGCAACAAGTAGGGCTAATACATATTCAAACATCATTCCATTCTTGATAATGACCTTGTAAGAACTATTTTCACCCTTAGCATGCCGTAAGTCCAATTATACTTTGCACAGAGTCCTAAAACGAACTACGGGATGGCCATGGGCATAAGAGACAGAACGTGCGGGACAGGGCGAAGGGGCACCAGCAAGGCGAAGCCACATATCATAAGTAGGGGGAGATCTGAAACTTATCATTTTGCCCTCTAGTCATGGCTTTTAATTTGAAAATCCAATACTCCTCCCTACATGAGAGTTATTTTTGTAAACTGCCTCCCCTCGGACCCAGGGAAACACATTCGATTCCTAAAAAGGTCCACTTATGTGTCATCAGATTACTACTACCAGCAACATGTTCTACTGTTGCACATGCTATTATTAATAGCACAGACATGTTCCCCCACCTGTTCTTTAAACTTCCTTTTAGTTTTGCCCACATATATTTTCCCACAACTGCATGTGGCCAGATATACATCATTAGGCATATCACCGTTGATACATCTAGTACTATTTCTTCCACCTCATTGTAAAAGCTTTTAGCACCAGTAATGTGTGGGCAAAACTTACACCAGTTGCAACATTAGCAATCTGGAGGGAGCATAGGTAACCAGGTCGAGGGGTGGAGATAAACTGTAAACCATGCGTGACAATGTCCCCAGTGTTATGTCCCCTCTTGTAAACCATTCATGGAAAAGACTGTGTCCACTCACTGAGCCTCGGCTCAATACGTGAGATATGTCAATTGTTCCGTATAATATTTCCTATTGCATTTGAACTAACATACGAATGTGCCAGCAGAAACAGACCACCCGGTCTAGCTAAGTCTGCTCGAGTGTGCAGCCAGCACCCCTAGTTTGCAGTTACCCCACCCCCTCCTTATGTCATCCCACTGCCTCCCCCACCTCCCCCCCCTCACTCTCTCCGTTCCCTGTCCCATGCCCTTTGAAGCTGTTCACAGATTTACATGATACCACCCATTCTGGTAGGGCGTTCAATTTGCTACCACCCTCTCTGTGAAATAGTGTTTCCTCATTTCCCTCCTAAATCTTCCCCTCTATTCTTAGCCCGTGCCCCTGGTAACCCTCCCCTCCTTAACTTAAAGACCCCATCTGCCCCATCCCTATTGATTCCCCTCAGATACTTGAATGTCTCTATCATGTCCCCCCTGTCCCTTCTATCCTCCAGGGTGTACGTATTCAGGTCTCCCAGCCTGCTGTCATAGTCTCTCCCCTCCATTCCACATATCATCTTTGTTGCCCTCCTCTGCACCCCTTCTAGTAGCCTGATATCACGCTTTAGGTATGGCTTCCAAAACTTCTCACAGTACTCTAAGTGCGGCTTACCAGTGACTTGTAGAGGGGCAAGATCACCTCTCTTCACTTAGATGAAACCCCCCTCACTATGCACCCCAGCAATTATTTCGCTTTTGCAGCTGCTCTCCTGCACTGGGCAGTGTTGTTCATGGTCCCTGTTATCATTACCCCTAGCTCCTTCTCCTCCTCAGTGATCCCCAGCTTGACCCCCCCCCAGCCAGTATTCTCTCCTTGGGTTCTTCACTCCATAGTGCATAACCTTACACTTCTTTGCATTGAACCACAGCTGCCACCTCTCTGACCACTCCTCTAGCTTGCATAGGTACCCCTGCAGCTGCTTCCATCCCTCCTCTCTATCCACCACTGCTCCGATTTTGGTGTAGTCAGCGAACAGACTTACCTTGCTCACCACCCCGTGTGCAATATCTGATATGAAGAGCCCAAACAACACTGGCCCCAACACAGAGCCCTGTGGCACCCCTCATCACCGGCCTTGAGTCAAGAGCTCCCTCTCACCACCACCGCTGCAGTCTGCCACTCAGCCAGCTTGTAATCCAGTTCATTATTTTTGGCCCTACCCCTACACCAGTTAGCTTCTCTCCAAGCCTCCCATGACGCACCAAACTGAAGGCCTTGCTGAAGTCCAAGTAAAGAACATCCACCGCATGACCCTTATTAAGTTCACCTGTCACCCAGTCATAATACTGTATGAGGTTGGTTTGACAAGACTTCCCTGAAACAAACCCATGCTGCCTCACATCCTAGAGGCCACTGTCCTCCAGGTACACCAACAGTCTTTCCTTTAGTATAGTTTCCATGAGTTTGCACACTATGGAGGGGTGAGACTTACCGGACGATAATTACCTGGTTCATCCCTTGGCCTGCTCTTGTGTAATGGCACTACATGTGCCATTCTGCAGTCTAGTGGCACACATCCCAACTCCAGTGAGGTGCTGTACAGATCCGCCAGCGGCTCCGCCAACACCTCCGCCATCTCCCTCAGCACTCTGGGGTGGATACCATCCAGCACTGGTGCCTTGTCTACCTTCAGTGCCCTCAGTCTCTCTAGGACACTACTTGCTTCATTTCTTCTATCACCTTCTCTCCCCCTGTCCCCACCCTCCCAGCCCATGCTGGTTGCGTTCCCCCCTTTCTTCTGTGAACACTAAGCAAAAGTATTCATTCAGTGCTTCTACCTGCTCCTCCCCTTTCCATCCACTCTCCACCCTTTTTATCCTTTCTATTGTCTTGCACTTCCTTTTCTCTCCGATGTATCTGAAAAAGTCTTTCTCCCCCCATTAATTCCCTGTGCTAATCTCAGCTCCCTCTGGGCCTTGGCTTCTCTCACTTTTCTGGTCACCTCCCTGAACCATCTTGCATATTCCTCCCTGTCCACTTCCTTCCCCATCTTCCTAAACCTCTGGTGCACCATTTGTTTTGCCCTCACCACCTCCACAACTTCGCTGTTCAAGCAGCATGGTTTTCTTGCTCTGCTCCTCTTACTCTGTGCCTTGGTGCAGGCTTCTGTTGCCTCTTTAACCACCCCCCCATTTAATAATATCCATTTTTGCTCCAGTCCATCTCCTGCCTTATGCCCTCCAGTTTCCTTTCAGTACTTCCTGCATCCTCCCGAAGTCCGCCCCCCTGAAGTTTACCACCTGAGTAACTGATTTCTCTGGCTCCCCCCACATCATGATATTAAACCACACCGTTTGGTGATCGCTGTCAGCTAGTGGGTTCTCTTTCTTTATTTCCCTCACTGCCTCCCCATTCGACAATACCAGATCTAAAGTGTTCTTTAGCCTAGTAGGTACAGTAACCAACTCTGTCAGAAGACCCTCCTGGATCGCGTCCAGGAGCACTTGCTCCCTAGCATTGGAGGTGATCAGAATGCTCCAGTCAACCCCCGTCAAGTTGAAATCCCCCATGATGACCACCTTCCCTTTTTTACTTACCTTTTTGATTTGTCCCGCTAACTCCCTGTCAAGCTCCTCAGACTGGGAGGGTGGCCTATATACCACCCCAAGCCTCAATTTCCTACCCCTTGAGTCTAGGAGCTACAGCCAGATTGCCTCTCTTCTCCTTTCTTCTCCCTCGTCCCTTTTACATTTGATCCCATCTCTCACATAGACAGCCACCCCACCCCTCCTCCCTTTCTTACGGTCCTTCCTGTATAATTTGTATCCTGGGATTGCCAGATCCCAGTCCTGGTACTCAGTTGCCCATGTTTCTGTGGCAGCTGCAATATCCACCCTCCACACTGCTAAGAGTGCCTGTAGCTCAGCGGATTTGTTTCCTAGGCTTCTTGCATTCAATGAGACCACCCTCCATAATGCCCCCTTCCCTTCACTAGCCTCTGTCTCCTCCCTTCTACTCCGTCCTTTTTTGGCCACCCTGAGTCTTTCCCCGGTAGCGCGAGGGGTAGGCTGTGACTTCACTCTACCGGATCCCTGCCTACCTGCTGTCCACTTGCCAACCCCCATCTAGTTTAAATCCACCCTTGTTGCAATATACCTCCCCAGTCCTTGCTTTAATTCCTCCTTCCCATTATATTAGATGGTATAACAAAACTGCATTTCTTAACAACATTTTGAGCATTATTACCCACATCATGTGTTTTCACCTCTTGTTTGCATTATAACATACTGATTTAAATGGAGGTGCTCACACATGGATAGGAGTTTTCTACCTCTCGAGCTATGTGCTGAAGGATTTTCCAAGCTGATGTCCCCTACTAAAATTAACCAAGATAACAGCATCTCTTAGTCCCCAGCTAGTTCAATTTCCATTAAAACTGCATTATAGATCTCACATGGGCAGTCAAGAGTGTGATAACAAATACCCAGTGTGATAACAAATACCCAGTGTGATAACAAATACCCAGAATCAAGGACTCAGCCCGATCAAATACGAGTTTAATCCTAGGCCAGGCTGAAGACCTTGGGGGATCATTCCTTCAAAGTGGCTGGCCCTCTGTAATTCACTGCCCAGATCTTTAAGGGAGGCCCCAATGGTGGAGGAGTTTAAAGGGGGCCTGAAGACCTATCTCTTTAAGAAGACCTTTTATGAGAATTAATGCACAATTTTATTTATATTTGATTTTAACAACTAGGTGAATTTTGTCTGTATTGTCTGAATTTGCCTTTAAATGTAATGGCACTCAGAGCCTCCGAGATTGGGCATCAACATAGAAATAAGTATTACTTTACTTACTTACATAATGTTTCAGTACTTAAATTATGTTTTTTCACCTTGTCGGTCACACATCTACCAATTTATTTTATTATTAATAATTAATGTAACACCACCCTCTTTTCTGGAAGTATGATTACATTTATAGACATCGCAAACAGGTATCTTAAAATCCCATGAGGATTAGTCCTCCCATCATGCTTCTGTGATAGCAGTTATAGCTACGTTCTTTTGTACAATATATATCTTAAGCATCTGGTATCTAGCAACATAAACTGACGCTCCACATCATATTGTGATGGCAGGGTGGGGGCGCCACTATACCCCCAGGGATTAATGTTATACAGACGAATAGGGGATTGGGGGTAGGGACACCACTATACTATCAGGGATTGTTATACTGATAGATGGGAAGTGGGGATGCAGGGACCACTATACCACCAGGAATTAATGTTATATTGATGGATTTGGGACTGAGTTGGGGGGGGTCCACGATATCAAAAGGGATTAATGTTATACTGATGCATGAGGGAACCACCGTACTACCAAGTATTAATATTACACTAATGGATTTGTGATTGAGTTTTGGGAACCATTATACTACCAAGTATTAATTTTATACTGATGGATTTGTGATTGAGTTTTGGGGACCACTATACCAACAGGGATTAATATTATACTGATGGATGGGGGGCTGGAGGAGGGGGGACCACGATATCACCAGGAATTAATGTTATACTGATGGATTGGGGGAAGGGGGACCAGTATGACATCAGATTAATGTTATATTGATGGATTGTGGGTTGGAGGGGGGACCAGTATGACATCAGGGATTACTGTTATACTGATGGATGGGAGTCTGAAGGTAGGGGACCACTGTACCACCAGGGATAAATGTTATACTGACGGATGGGGGGCTGGAGGAGGGAGCACCACAATACCACCAGGGATTAACGTTATACTGATGGATGGGGTGGTTGGATCAGGGGGGACCACGATACCACCAGAGATTAACATTATGCTGATAGATTGGGGTGGGGGGCCAGAATGCTATCAGGGATTAATGTTATACTGATGGATGGGAGTCTGAAGGTAGGGGACCACTGTACCACCAGGGATAAATGTTATACTGATGGATTGGGGGCTGGAGGTGGGGAACCACTATACCACCTGGGATTAATGGTATGCTGATGGGTGAGGGATTTTATGTAAGGAGCCACTATACCACTAGGGATTAACTTTATACTGAAGGATGGGCAATCTGGGAGGAACCACTGCACCACCAGTGACGGATGATTGACATAAGAAGAGCAGTAAGGTACTGTTCACCGCAATTGAAGGACCACATAATCTGCACGCTCCGCTCCTTAGCGCACTCATGTTCAATGAGCGCACGTGTATGCTGCAGCTGGATACGGCCGCAGGAGACCTGGCATTATCCTGTTTGGGGCAGTACTATCTCCTGTGGGCCATACGCATCCATGGTCCATGCCCGCACAGTACTGATCTACTTAGTGCAGCGCAGAACACGACCCATATTCAGCTGGTTCTCATTGCCGCTGGCAAGTGCTAACCCTCTGAATATTGCTCACACCTGCTCACGTGCAATCACAAGCTCGGTGCAAAGGGGTCAGGTGTAGTTTATATACTGTATAATCAAGAACTGTACACTGACGCTAGACTGTGATATATGAAAATGTATGTTAGTGTTGCTTGGATAGTATCCCATCAGTTAGGATACCACCGGATACCAGTCTTTTTGTAGGATAGTGGATCTGGTCGTATGTCAGCACTATTTGACCATGGATCCAACTGTCCTGGATCCACAGTTGGATGCCTGTATCCGAATGTGGATCCCTGGATCTGACATCAGATAGTGCGGGATCCAACGTCAGATAGTGCAGGATCCAACCTCCAACTTGGTCAGATTCCAGGTCCAATACTGACAACTACCCGATGGAACAGAATCGGATCCATAAAGGTACTATCTGAGCATCCCATGTAATGTATTTCTTTGAAGAGTCTGTCAATGCAGGATTTTACTGTATTGTAACATACTGCAGTACAGTGCCTTAAACATTTTTCATAAAAAGACGAGGTTTAAAATTAAGTAACTGATCGATTTACAATCACTTTTGCTGAACTGCTTGTTCCCTGCTAGACCTCTTGCCTGCTGAAACCCTTTTTTATATCCTCTCATCTTGAGTACTATAATTACCGCCTCTGTACTTGCTAGGTCACGCCTACCAGAATTACAAATTGAAGCTTAGCTTGTTCCGTGGCACAGAGGTTGAGGAGCTGGACATCACACTTAGTGCTACCCGGCAACCTGGGTTCGGGAATGAGCCCAGGCCACTGGGGGTTGGTAGGGGTGGGAGAGGACTGAGCGTCCGATAGACTGCTCTCCTCTCCCGGGAGGGAGAGAAGTGCTCGCTCTGCGCTTAACTGGCCTCTGGCAGAAGCCAGGGGCACAGCAAGCATACCAGCTACAACTCGGGGGAAGGGGAATGGCGACATCAGCGGTGATGCCATCACGCCTGGGTGCGTGCCACTCCCCCAGGAATACAAGAAACTACTGTGCCCAGTCTTCTAGATGATGGAGACGTCAAAACAGTAGAGACCCTGACTGCCCGCCCCTGCCCAATGTCCTGGTAAGTCCGACACCTGCAAAATTCTCGGGTTGTAGTGGCCCTGCCCCGTAGCCACCTGGGGGTACAGCCAAGGCTCAATAGGGACTTGCCGAGGTAGACTCGGGCAGGTCATGGAGCGAGGAGACTGCCAATATATGTCTCCTGAAGGAGTGGAGACCGGGTGCAGGATGGGAGGTGAAAACAGAAATTAAAAAAAAAAAACTGAAGCTTCTTTTTCAAATCCTCCTGGACCTTACTCCTTTCAAGTCCTTTCAAGTCTTTCAAGACAGCATCACTGCCTACTTGAAATCCCAAACTCTGCTCATCCAACTCTAGACTGTTTCCTTTTCTTCCCAACTCCCTCTCAATCATAATTGGAAAAATTTCAACACGATACATTTAAAACTACTGGGTAGACTGGATGGGCCAAGGGGCCCTTTTCTGCCAAAAATTCTATGTTTCTGTCCATAAAAGCATATTATCTAGCCATCTACTGCACTTACTGGTAGGAGTGACTTCAAGATGATCCTTCTGCTGTGCAGTCTCTTCCCTTTTCACATCACCAAATGGGAGCTCTTCATCCCTCTGGAACAGTAGTAACAATAACAATTGCTCCAGTGGGATGTTGAAGCCTGTACATAAAAAACAGAAGACAATACCAAGCGTTATTAATAATCAGAACTAGATAAATGTTACAAAACACTCTTCCAGGAAAAAATGCATTGTGCCTATTGTTGCCAGTAAATGAAAATTCATTGATGATGGTCCATAATGTAGAAACATGGAATCTGGCATCAGGAGACTAAGGGTCCAAACTACAGTACCTCACCCTACTAAGCTACTGCACTGGTGGGCTGTCTCCTTCCTCCTCTGCTCCCTCAGCCCTCCATCCAGTGTTGCCCCCCACAAGGACAATGTGTGGTCCCAGGCATGTTTAAAGATATTTAGGGTAGTTGCCTCACTACTTAAACATGGTTTCACCACCCTTTGAATTTAATCATCCTCACGTCTCTCCTGAACTTGCCCTCCAACATCCTTCAGTCATGCCCTCTAGTGAATACTTCTGTATTTAAAACTAGTCCTTGTCATTCACCCTATGTATACCTCTCAGAAACCTATATGTTTCTATCATGCCCTCCTCTCGTGACTGGCCTCTTCTGAGTACATATTTAGGGCCACCAACTGCTCCCAATAGAATCTGTCTTGCTGGCCCTGGAGCATGTTGGTGAAACTCCTATGCACCAACTTCAGACTGTCTACATCCATACTCAGGTGAGGATCCTGGAACTGAGGACTCTGAAACTAAGCACAGTATTCCAGATGAGGTCTCACCAAGGGTCTGTGTGGGGGCCAGTACCGCCTTGCTCTTCTACTATCAGAAACTCTCCCTAGTCACCCAGTACCCGTGACACCTTGCTATATATTTTATTACAGTGACTAATTTGCTTGAGGAAGTCACTAATGATGACCCTCAGATCCCTCTGCTATGTTGAAGTGGCCAGCTGAACTCCTCTCATCTAGTACTTGGTGTGTGGGTTCCATCTCCCTAGATGCATTGCCTTGCACTTTTTGACTTTGAATCTCAAGTGCCAAATCTTAAACCATCTCTCCACCTTCTCTAGGTCATCTGAAACTCCTGCATCCCTTCCTCATGATTTAACCTGTCAGAGTTTAGTGACATTAGCAAAGAGAGACATCTTGCCAGATCCCCTCCCATTAAGTCATTGATGACCATATTAAATAGGACAAGTCCCAGGACTGACCCTTGCAGCACAAAGCTTGTGACCTTCCAGTCCACTGACTTGGCCATTTTCACTACTACCTTCTGCTGGCCCCCCAAGTCAATCCCCTATCCCTCTGACTAAATCCTGCTACACTCACTAAGTCATTAAACTTTTTCATCAGCCTCCTGTGTGCTGCCAAATCAGAAGTCATGCAGAAGTCAAAGTACAGCAATTCTACCACCTATCATTTGTCTATCACCTTAGTGACCAGTGGAAAACAGTTTCAAGTTGATGTGCCGTGACTTCCCTGAAGCATGTCCATGCTGCTTGCTTTCCTGCAGTTCATTATCCTCTAGGTAGGCCGGCAAGCTTTGACTATGGACTCCATTACTTTAGCTACAATTAAGGTAAGACTGTCAGGCCTGTAGTTGCCCAGTTCCTCCCTGTCCCTCCACTTCATAGAGTTGCACGATGTTGGCAGACCTCCAATCTGCTGGAACCATGCCTTATTTCAAGAAGTCATTAAATACTCTGGCTAAGGGGACCACCAATTCTGTGGCCAATTTGCTAAGTACCCACAAGGCGTAGGCTGTCCTGGCCTAGTGACGTACCTACCCTGAGGGCTTCCAGTTCCTTCCCCTGCTGCCCAATCATTATCTCTACCCTGACAATCTTCTAAGCCCCATGTGGCAGCCTTGATCCCATGCTGTCCAATAGAGGTCCATCATCCTTTATTATGAATACTGAGCAGGAACAATTGTTCAGAACGTTTGCCTCAGGTCATCATCTTCAACAGTCCTCCCTCTCTGCTGACCTGACAATTCCCCCTTGCCCCCCTCCAGCTCATCTAAATCATTATTTTTCCCCACCTTTTACACCCATGGCAATCTGAAGCTCGGTGTCTGTCTTCAACCTGCCAACTACCATTCTTGCCTTTTTGCCTACAACCTCAACAGTATTCTATTACAAAGCTATGGTAGAGGTCTGTCATCCTCTACTGTGAAAAGTGAGCATAATTATTTGTTCAGTACATTTGAATTGCTTCATCCTGCAGGGTGTGTGTGGGGAGGGGCAGTTTATGCCTCGCTGGAGACAACCGCCTCCCCCTCGGCTGGTTTAAATGCTCATCCAAGTAACATGCCAACCTCCCACTAAGGACTATGGATCCCTTCCATGACGGATGCAGACTGTCATCTCTGTATAGGCCCAATATGTTTCCAGGCTGGCCTCTAGTCCCCAATGAAGCCTAAAGCATGCTCCCTGCACCATGCCTTCAACCAGATATTGATGTTCCTGATGCAGAGTGCCCCCCAAGCCATACACTGGTAGCACCTCAGCAAATGTCACCAGGTGTGCTACCTGCTTAAGTCCCTCTCGAGCTCCCTCAAATTATCCTACATGACCCTTACTCCATCACTTGCCAGGTCATTAGTCCCCAGGTGGGGAACAACATCCAGCTCCCTCCCACAACTTGCCGCCATAGTGAGCCTCAGGATACACTCTCCATCCTTCTGAGCTGAAGCACCACATATGCACTTTACCCACCCCTTCATTCATTTTCCTGCTCCCAAGTCAATCCGCCTCACAATAGAGCTCTCCACAAGCAGCTGCATCCTCCTTGACTGGAGGCCTCTTTCTCCCACCAAGATACATTCCAAGGACCCTCACATCCTCCCTCGCCACCATGTCATATACCTCTTCTCAGCTGTCTGGTCCTGCCTGTACAGTGAAGGAATTCTGTAGTGACATAGGCAGAGGAGTGTGTGCCCTATCCATCACCCCCCACACCCTCCCAGAAACCCACCAAGGTCCAGCCGCCACACCTTTGCATAGGCATCCTCTGAGTCAGTGGCTACAGATTCAACATCCTTGCCAGCTCAGCTCAAAATTCAGCAACCTCCATCCTCAACCCAGTAATCTGTGCAAATAGGGTGACAGCACCTCAGTCTACAGAAAGTGTCCTGACAGACTGTCTCCACACCTGTCACAGTGCACCACTTCCCTGTTTGCCTGCTTTGTCTCCACACCTGTCACATTGCACCACTCCCCTGTTGTTTGCCTGCTTTGTCTCCACACCTGTCACACTGCACCACTCCCTTGTTGTTTGCCTGCTTTGTCTCCACACCTGTCACACTGCACCACTCCCTGTTGTTTGCCTGCTTTGTCTCCACACCTGTCACACTGCACCACTCCCCTGTTGTTTGCCTGCTTTGTCTCCACACCTGTCCACTGCACCACTCCCATGTGTTTGCCTGCTTTGTCTCCACACCTGTCACACTGCACCTCCCATGCTGTTTGCCTGCTTTGTCTCCACACCTGTCACACTGCACCATTCCCCTGTTGTTTGCCTGCTTTGTTTCCACACCTGTCACACTGCACCACTCCCATGCTGTTTGCCTGCTTTGTCTCCACACCTGTCACACTGCACCACTCCCCTGTTGTTTACCTGCTTTGTCTCCACATCTGTCACACTGCACCACTCCACTGTTTGCCTGCTTTACCTTTATTACTACTGAACACAGCATGATTCTTTTGCCTCCTTACTATGCCCATTTCCTTCCTTCCCTTCCATTCTTTTTTTGATTTTAATTCAACTCATCACCCTACCCTAAATAGGGTGTTACCTGCTTTCCCTTCTATCGGAATTTCTGTCAGCTGAATCCTTCTCAGTACCCCACTGCCACCTTACTATGCTTTTTTCATGTTCTTTCCTTCCTTTCCTTACCTGAACTGGCTAAAATTAGCTTACCCCAGATCGGTGTCTCTTGTTTCCCTCTGTCAGTAGCTATCTACACCTAACTCCTGCGATTTGTACTCTCTGCACTTAACCCTTCCCCTGTGGCAATTTACCTTGCCTCTTTTAGAGTAACTCTACACAGAGCTTGGATTCCTCTTACCTTATTTCTACTCTCCCCTGAAGAACCTCCTGCTGACTGAAGCTGACCTGTGGATTCCTGCCAATGCCTTAGACACCTTAGAATTAACTGTTCCACTCCTACACTGTTCCACTCTTGCACTGGGACATGAGTGCAATGGAACAGCATCGTTATATCCCTGAACTTCCAACTAACAGATATTCTTTCCTACCAGCCTGCTGGCTGCTTCCAGTCATGCACTCCAAATGTTCCACAATAAAGTCGTTCCCTTTTGTTTCACACAGGCCCTGCTACCCCTACCCCTCCCCAGTCACAAACCCTCCCAGCAAACTATTAAACAATTACAGTAGGTGAGCCCAGACATGTGCTGCAAAATCCAGATTTCTTACTCTACAACTGCAGCAGCAGTCTGCCCCAAGACTTCTTTCCACACTGAATAGCTGTAGCCTACCTAAATGTGAAGCGAAATTGTTTTAAAGGACATGTTGTGATAACAGGTCAAACAGCTTAATTTTAGGATTGGCTGGAAAAGCCTGATTAAGGGGGTAGCACTGTATTCCATATTATCTTTTAAGAACACTAGGAGGTTCACATAAAATGGCATAGGTGGACATGTGGAATCATGGGAGGCTGCAGCCTACACCAGACAGTGCACCAGCAAGAGATGCTCTTCTCTAATAGGGTTAGGCAGTTAAGTCTTAGACTTCTTTTCTTGTAACAAACTGTAAGCCATTTTTAATTGCAGTGTGATGTTTTGAGAAGTGAGCCTACTGTATATGTGGAATGCTCTATTTATGATAACTGTGTGGTAAGTTGTAAGCTACTGTATGTTAGGGTTTAGATTAATGGGCCTTAAGTATGATGGTATGTGTCACCTACTGTAAATGCCAGGCATCCACAGCACACAGACGGCCCTAAGTGGCAATGCTGCAAATGATGGGGGGGGGGGGTTCCGGTGGACTCCTGTACATACACACGAGAGGGACACATAACCCTTCTGCACCCGATTCCCCAGATGTTCATGCAGCTATGTGCACAGACCATCCGAGGGAGTGCCTGGAAACCTAGGCCAAATTCTACGCCATTCATGAGGGTGCAGAGACTTAAAGTGGAGCACAGGATGCAGCAGCAGGGATCCTGATGTATCCTTTATGTGCCCCTCCATGACACCTGTTGGATGCAACAGGACAGGACACCCTTCAAGCATACGCCCTGGCCCACTGGGCTGATGGGGAGGGTGGGTTGTGACCCATACTTAAATGATCAACCAGTTCACAGAATCTCTTGTTCAAGCAGTGCAGAGGATTCACTTAGGGACTCAAATTGGATGCCCACCTGTGTCCCTCAGATTGTCCCCTGTTCAGCTGCACATTGGGGTGCATTGTGGACAGGTGCTCTGTAGGAGTGCACAGTCATGCATACCACACACCTGCACCTGTCCCCAGGTGAATAGCAACGTGGCTGGGTACATGAGAATTGCACATACCTGGCACACCGTGCATAGGCCACAACATTAGTGCTCTTTGTATGTACTGTAAGTTATTTTCATATTACATATTCCTACACCCTCATTCTTTGCATACTTACATATTCCCATACCCACTGTTCTTTCCACATGTACTGGGCTGGCCCAGTCATTTGCGTACAGTAATCCCCCTCACAGCTTCATTTCTGAACCCCTGTGAATAAAACTTTTTTAATTGACTACAGTTCTCGCTAATTGCAGTTACATGGCCAGAAATCCACTTCCTGGTCTGGTAAATCTATTTAAATGCCATCCCTAGTGAGCAGGCATCTTGATTCTGAAAGACAGCGAGCAGGCCAGAGTCTGAGGCTGTGGGACAGTAAGGCTCCAGCCCACCGTTGCTACATTTTAACTGCTTAGCTGTTTTATTTAATGTGTAACTCTGTGGGGAATCACAGTGTTGACTGCTGCCTAGCAACAACAGCGTTTGGAGAGCAAAAGTGAGAGAGTCTCTGCGCTAGGCATACACCAAGAGGTATTTCAGTATGTGTCAGGTGTAGCTAGCTATTTCAGCAGTTCTAATCCCCTCACAGCTTCATTTCTGAATCTCTATGAGTAAAACTTTTTAAATTGACAATAGTGCTCACTAACAGCAGTCATGTAGCCAGAAATCCACTTCCTGGTCTGGTAAATCTATTTAAATGCCGCCCCTAGCGAGTGGGGTGAGCGCAGGTGGGGCAAGCACATGTCAGCTACGTACAGAGGTGCATGTTGACCGTGTCCAGTGGGGACTAGGGGACATAAGGCCAAAACCTTCATTTAGCTGTAAGTATATATTTTTGCGTTCGTGATAAATGGAGCCCTACATTCCCTCTGATGATTTCTTGGCGATATTAAGTAGAAATGGAGCAACTGTTAAATGTAGAAACTGCTCTATGTAGGCTACGAATATGAAAGATAATATGTGTGACAACTTTATCTGTGAAAAATGTGTAGAATTAAGAAATCTACTAAAGGAAGTAAAAGCATTGGGGGAATATACTAAGGACCACATACTCACAACTACTAATACAGCCCCTAAAGATATAAGAAAAATGGAAGGTCCAGGGGATACTAGAGATATAGAAGTCCCAGGGGAGGGAACATCAGAGTCTATCATTACAACAGATCCTGAGGATTAAGACTGGACCATGATAGACAGAATGCCATGTAAAAATAGGTCGTGGAGCAATTGGGACCTTTGAAATCACCACAACAAATAGATATGCACCGTTAGGTGAGCCTATGAATGGGCCTCTTACTAAGCCGCTAGTCATAGGTGACTAAATTCTAAGAAGAACAGATAGCATCCTGTGTGATGGTGACAAGGCAATAGGGAAATGTGCCATTTACCAGGAGCCAGAACAGCTAATGAAAAATAATTTTACCAAATGTGATTGACAACGAGCGTAACACTCAGACTGTAATTATACACGTAGAAGTAAATAATATCATCCGTGAGCATCAGAAAGATATTGTGGATGAAATAATAGGATTGTCAGAAACATTAAAAACACATCAACAGAAACCATTTCTATCAGGCCTTTTACCTTTACTGAAGTGTCATGGAGAAAAATGAATACTATACAACACATTAACTCTAGAATAAAAAACAAATGTCGGGAAGGCAATATTACCTTTATAGATTCATGGGGTAGCTTCTTACATCACAAAGAACTATATGGACAGGATGGCTTACACCCAAGTAACAAGGGGACAAAGAAACTAGCCAAGTTGATACAAAAAGCTTTAAACTTGACAAGGAGCGGGAGGAGTTCACCGACCACGTAACTAATATGAAGGTCACAAGTAGCTCCTGAGATCTACCTACTCCTAATTCTGGGGAAAATAACATGTACTACAAAGAACAGAGTCTGCACAATTGGGCTAAATGGTTATTTAACAAATGCTAGAAGGTTAACAGGCAAAATAGATGAACTAAAACAATTTTATACACTGATAATATCGATATGGCTTTCATTACTGAAACCTGGTGGGGCAATAATGATGACTGGGGGAAACGCATCAATGGTTATCAATTTTATCATCGGGATAGGCAAAACAGACAAGAGGGTGGTATTGTAGCATATATCTCTACTAGCATTAAATCATGTGATATTTCTGATGAGATAAAAGGGGATAATCAAACTGAGACATTACGAGTAAAAATAGACACAATCAATAAACCGAATAACATTGTTGGGTTATGTTATAGATCACATGGGACTAATTCAGAAATGGCTGATCATGGGTGGATGAACCCAGCCTCCGCCAGGTGTCGCTCCTGTGCCAAGCGCATAGTCTCCCCAGCAGAAGGAGAGCAGTCCTAGGGACGCTCAATCCTTCTCCCCCTGGCAAGCCCTCCGACGACCTGGATCCATTCCCGAACCTGGGTCAGCGGCGTTGCAAGCGGAAATCCAACTGCTGGGCCAGCGGGCCAGCTCGAGAAATCTGCAACTTTTCAAAAGGAAGGGGGGGGGCCAAGGTTAAGCTTTGCAGTCTAGAAAACTATGAGGTCTTGCCGGCACTCCCTCAACAAGTGATGATGGGCAGAGCGGAAACACTAATGGAGGACAGACAAGAAGCACATCTGGGACAGGGACTAGAGGTAGGGCAGGGTTTTAAATAATTGATTAGCAGTTTTTTTCTGGGGACAATGCTAACTGTACAGAAAGTATTTATATAGGTTTTCTAGAAGTATTATGTTTGTTAAACACAGTGAGGCAAGTGCTATGCATTTTCACAATGTTTTAGCACTTTTATGAGCAAAACGCTAATCAATTTTTGGATTTAAATAAATCCCTGTAGGGGTAAGTGGAGTCTGTCAAGTCAGAGATGGCAACCCTAGCCAGGAAATGGCCATTTGTCTGAATGCCAGTAGTTTATGGGAACAAAATGGAAGACATCCAGGCAATGGTGACGGAGGCCCAGGTGAGCACCGTTAGTAACACGAAAGCATGGGTGACACAAAATCCATGACCAGGACCCCAGTATCCGGAGATATGCCCATTTAGTAGGGACACAGAAAGGGAGACTAAATAAAAGCAACAGAAGATAAGAAGTTTGGGGGGGAGTGGGAGTAGAAAAATGTACATTCAGCTGGTAGTTAAAGGAGGGAAGAACCTCAGAGTGACGGTTGCCTACAGACTACCAAACCAGTCTCAGGACTGGGACAGGGCGCTAAATGTTAAAACCAGAGTGGCAACAATAAGTAACATGTTTCTGATGTTAAAGTGCCAAACCTACAAGATGTACACAAGAGTGGCCCCAAGGATGAACCGGGAAACTACAGACCAGTGAGCCTCACATCCATCGTGGGTTATCTAATGGAGACTATCCTAAAGGAGAGGCTGGTGGCCCTCCTAGAAGCCAAAGGACTACACGACAGCAGACAGCATGGCTTCATATGTGGCAGATCCTGCCAAACCAACCTGGTTGGGTTCTATGACTGGGTAACTAGGCAACTGGACAGGGGCCATGCAGTGGATGTCCTGTATCTGGACTTCAGTAAGGCATTCGACTCAGTGCCACATGGAAGGCTGGGAAGGAAGTTAGTAGGCACAGGGGCGGGTGCAAAACTGGTGAGATGGGTAGGAACCTGGCTGCAGGGAAGGCAACAGAGGGTGGTGGTGGGTGGGGAGCTCTCACACCCAAGGGCAGTGACGAGCGGTGTTCCATAGGGCTCGGTGTTGGGACCAGTGTTGTTTGGGATATTCATTGCAGACATATCATGGGACATCAAGAGCAAGATCAGTCTGTTTGCTGATGATACCAAGGTAGGCGCACTGGAGGATGACCTAGGGGATGGCAGCGGTTGCAGGATGATCTGGCAAAGCTTGAAACCTGGTCAGACACCTGGCAACTGGCTTTAATGCCAAAAAGTGCAAAGCGCTGCATTTTGGGATGAAGAACCCAAGGAGGAGTTACCAGCTAGGGGGAGTGCAGCTAGCCCAGACAGAGGAGGAGAAGGATCTGGGGGTGCTCATTACAGGGTCAATGAACAACTCGGCACAATGTAGGAAGGCAGCTGCAAAGGCCAACAAAATGCTGGGTTGTATTGCAAGGGGTATATCCTCGAGGAGGGAGGAGGAGGTGATTCTGCCACTGTATAGGTCATTGTTTAAATCACACCTGGGGTACTGCGTGCAGTACTGGCGTCCATATCTGAAGAGGGACATTAAGTTACTGGAGGGGGTGCAGCGCAGAGTGACAAAGATGATCAAGGGGCTGGGGGACTTATCATACGAGAGGAGGTTGAAGGAGTTGAACATGTACTCACTGGAGGAGAGGAGAGACAGGGGTGACATGATTGAAACCTTTAAATACATGAAAGGAATAAACAGGACAGGTACAGAGGGGCAGTTCAAAGTAAGGGAGGGGAGGGATACCAGGGGCCATGATATGAGACTGGAGCGAGGAAGGTTCAGGAGGGAGATGAGGAGACACTTTTTTACAGAGAGGGTGGTGGCTGGGTGGAATGCGTTACCTGCTGAAGTAGTATGCAGTAGAACAGTGGACTGCTTCAAATGAGGATGGGATGGGACAGGACAAGGGGGAGGGTAAATGAAGGAGAAGGCTGGAAGGGAGGGGCAGCTGCAGAATAAGGGGTGCTAGCTGCACATTCGAGCAGACTTGATAGACCTCTAGGCCTTTATCTGCTGGCAAATTTCGTATGTTCGTATGTAGAGTGCCAGGAGTCAAGCTCTTGTAGATTCAATGCAAGATTGCTTCCTTGTAAAGTGGGTGAAGAAACCAACCAGAGAGGGAGCCATTTTTGACTTGGTTCAGTCACATCAGAACATTGTAGGAGAGCCCCAGTGATGAGTGATCACAGCTCAGTGTGCTTCAGTACTGCCCTAGATACCCAGCACCCACATCAGAGACCGCTGTCTTGGATTTTAGAAGAGTGGATCTTATAAAAATGGAAGAAATCCTCCACGACAAACTGAAGGACTAGAAGAGACAGAAGGAGTAGACCAAAGTGAGAAGTCATTAGAGGGAGCCTGATACAGGTCACAAATGCTTGTCTGAAGCAGATAGGAGGAAAAATGTATTCTGGGTGCCATGGGTTCAAATCCCAGCTGAAGCACCTGTTTTCTCTTTCTCTTCTGTTCAGTTCAGTTAAAGTTTATTGTTTCACATTCATTAATGTCTTTACAATGTTTAGACAAAAAATGAAAATTAAAAATTTTACAATTCAATATTACATTTGCAGTACAATTATATTACAAATTTAATAAAAAGAGTCTTAACACATATTCTAATGGCGTAATACAATGCCTAACTTGTTTTTCTCCTATATCCAACTAGTGTTCAGCTTTCCTGTCAATATCAAGGTGTGTTAATTTTTAAGAATATTGCACTCAGTTCATTTCATTCTTGCTCTAGTATTTTACAACCTCATATAGTTTATATATTTGATTATTCAGATGACAACCTTTGAGCAAGCAGCTCATTTACAAAGGTTTCACATCAGTTCAAGTGTTACACAGACAGGCAGACATAAATTACATCACAAGATTCCATTTGCATTTTTTCATTATGTTATCTGTGCCAGAATAGGGAATTCGATTTCTATTTTGTATATTATTCTTATCCAATTCTAACATATTTTTCTTTCATTTTGTGTAGGTGTCACTTTTTTTTTTAATTTTAATTAGCCAGAGGAGGGAAGCCACAGACTCCAGCACCTCCCTGTTATTGGATTTAAGTAGGTCAGTTGCCATATCTTCAGCTTCCGGAGCCAGATACTTTAATATTTCTCCCAAATATGTTTTCCTTTCCTTCTCATATAATGGGCAAAACATTAACAATCATGTTACATCATCTTTCCCCTTTTTACATTTACATTCTTCTTTTCTTTTCTCCTCCTTATTATATCGTGCCAATAACCAATTACTGTCATTATCTTCAAACTTAAACCTAGTCAATAATTTCCTTCTATTCTGTTTTTTTTATCAGAGTCAATTTTTGCTCCAGTTTGTGAATCCTTTTGTTTTTCGACATCCATTCACATTTACTATATTGTTTGCAATATTACATACCCATTTGTTTTGAGATACCTTTTATTTTGCTTTTTTCTTCCATAATTACTGTATTTACATCGAGCCCAAGGACATCTGCAATAACCCATTTGGTTTTATTATCTTTTCTAGAATCATTATACTGGGAAACTTAATATTTTGTTTTGACCGATTCATTGCTTCCTCTATACAGAGTTTTGGGAGTCTATTTTCACTCATGCTGTATACTTTGATCCAATAACCGACCAGCCTTTCCGATTTGGCAGTCTACTGAATATTAGCCTAGTTAGGCCCTAATCATATTGTGAGGGTTCCATTTAGTAAGCCCAATATTTTTTTGTAGTATAAATTTAAACAAGCATCTAGATTTTGTGTTTCCTGTACACCCATATTTTACTTGCGTGCAGTAAATGATTACAGATCTTGGCATTTACTACTTTTAAATATCCTATTTCGGAATATCCCCCCCCATATTTTTATTGACATTTGCTCATGACCGGCAGGAACCTCTTCGTTTTTAATTCTGTTTCTTTAATGTGTTTATTCCATTTTAAATCATTTGCTATAATGATACCTACAGTAGGTAGCAAAAGCTGTTTACTACTTCAGTTTCGTTACCATTACTATTGTATCTATAATTACTTTTATTCTTACCACAAATCACAATTTTTGTTTTTTCGTTATTTCTCTCTTCTGTTTGTGTGAGTTCCATATATGTGCACACTGCACCCTTGTAAATGGAAATGTAATTATCTGTGCAGCACCAGGATGTGCATTAGAGATAGAGAAAGGTGCTTCTGGGAGTCCCAGCTTTCCAGTTGTCTTGGTGGCATAGCTGACAGTGCAATCAGAACAGTATTTCAGGTGGCCTGGGTTCAAATCCTAACTGAAGCATCTATTTTCTTCCTCACTTCTGTTCATTTTGGGGATTCTGTAGTGCAGATCAGCGGGGCTGGTACCCCTCACTATACAGGTCTGGCTGCAGTGCCCCATGTGGTGGAAGGGTCCAATAACTTTTAAGCACCAAAGCATCTTGGGGGAGACTAGCCTGGTGTATGTACTAATCAGTGGGGATTCTGGATATTGTGGGACCTTCAGGTGGTCCATTTCTGCTCTACACTATATATCAAGTGAGCAGGCTCGCATTGGAACCATTTGTAATAGTCGCCCAATAAGTAAGGGGATCTAGGAGAAACCCTTTACTGGTTAATCATCTGGGGTTCAGATACAGAGATGGGAGAGTCCACAAATGTGTACTGGGGTCAGGGAGCCTTAAAGAAACTACTCCTGCAGACCTCAGTATTGCCATAACAAATGCTAGACATGACAAAGTGCCAGAGCGTCTGAGTTCTACATTCTGTGTGACACCTTTGTACCTATGTATCTGAGCTGCTATGAAAAAATTACCCTAGTAAAGGACCATATATATGGACTGCCACTCCTGGGTGTTGAGTAATCATTTATATCTGTGTTCCTCAATCTCTGTCTCAGTGGGAGCATCACAGTAATAGTAGACGTACAGGCTGAACCAGAACTATTCAAAGAGGGCTCCAGGTGATCTGTAACAACAACCCACCCCAAGGGGTCACCACAGTGTTGGCAGCTATCTGCAGTGGAGAAACTGGCAGACATCTGGCTGACTGATTCACAGAACATTACAAGGCAGTCAGGAATGGAGCAATTGATCAACCCATTGTATCCCACTTCACCTCTAGGGACCACAGAACCAATGATCATTCTGTTTATGTCTATCACCAGGGTTTCTGGGATGCTGGCCAAAAATATACACATGGAAAACAAGCTGATCATCTGCCAAGGCTCCCAGTCAGCCCTCCGGTTTAAATAAGTATATTTTCTAACAACATCTTTCAGCCAACTTATGGTTTTTCACAATAATCTATATTTTTTATCCTGACCCTGTAATATCATCGCTTGCACATGTGCATGGTATATTTGCATGTATGAGGTGCCTGCATACACTTCCACCCTGTGTGTGTGGGGGGGAGGGGGTATCCTCACATGTGCATGGTAAGTTTGCATGTGTGGGGATACCTGCACAGACTTCCATCCTGTGTATGTGTGGAAGGGGTGGCATCCCCACAACGTGTGTGTGTGTGTGTGTAAAGGCGGTGGGCATACTTAAAGTGTGGGGATGCCTGCACACACTTCCATCCTCTGTGTGCGGGGGGAAGGGGTGACATCCTCACATGTGCAAGGCAAGTTTAACAACTGCAGGTGCAAGATCATTTGCCTTTGCAGCTCCAACCCTGTGGAGTTCTCCACCTCACTGGGTTAGGGAGTGCACATCCACCGAGACCTTTACATCTGCCTTAAAAGCGTATTTATTTCAATTGGCATTTTGTGATACCTAGTCATGCTGTTTATATATGGTTTTTTTTCCAATTGTTTAACCAGCAGAGACACACTAAGCTGAAAGCTTGTTGACAGGTGCAACCTGGGAACACAAGGAAGTTATGTGACTTGCTCAGGGTCTCACAGTATGCAAGTGGGGGCAGTGGGATTTAAACCCAGATCTCCAGAGTGCAGCTCAGAGCCTTAAACCACTGGGCTATACTGCCTCCCAGTATGTTTGACTTACTAAATTGAATGTTATGATCTGTGATTTTTGTAAACCGCTATGATACCTCAAGGGAATCAACAAAGTCCAAGAGGGTAGCATCTTTCAAAAAAAGAGGTGTGCAAGAACAAGAGGGCACAATTTGAAAATAGGGGGGGGCGGCTCAGAGGTAATTTAAGGAAGTATTTTTTTACAGAGAGGGTTGTGGATGCATGGAACGGCCTTCCGAAGGAGGTTGTGGAGTCAAAATCAGTGGTGGAATTCAAGCATGCATGGGATAGTCATAAGGCAGTTCTGGGGGATGGGGGTAGGAAGAAGTAGGCTGCTGGTTAACTAGGATCTGCAGCTTATCCAGTAGGTAGGGAAATGGGCAGACTGGGTGGGCCAAGCGGTCCTTATCTGCCGTCAAATTCTATGTTTCTATGTTTCTATGATCTATTGGAATAGCATTTCATAAATAAATATTTGCTTGCGTGCATGTGTGGGTCATGCCTGCATACATTTCCATCCATCCTGTGTGGGGGGGGGGCAGGGTATCCTCACATTTGCATGGTAAGTTTACATGTGTGGGGATGCCTGCACAGACTTTCATCCTGTGTGTGTGGGGAAGGGGTGGCATCCCCAAATGTGTGTGTATAAATGAGGCAGGCATCCTCACAACTGTATGGTATACTTACAGTGTGGGGATGCCTGCACGCACGTCCATCCTGTGTGTGTGTGGGGGGGGGTGACATCCTCACATGTGCAAGGCAAGTTTAACAACTGCAGGTGCAAGATCATTTGCCTTTGCAGCTCCAACCCTGTGGAGTTCTCCACCTCACTGGGTTAGGGAATGCCCATCTGCTGAGGCCTTTAGATCTGCCTTAAAAGCGTATTTATTTCAACTGGCATTTTGTGATACCTAGTCATGCTGTGTATATATGTTTTTTTTGTCCAATTGTTTAACCAGGAGAGACACACTAAGCTGAAAACGTGTTTACCGGTGCAACCTGGGAACACAAGGAAGTTAAGTGACTTGCTCAGGGTCACACAGTATGCAAGTGGAGATTATGGGATTTAAACCCAGATTTGCAGCTCAGAGCTTTAAACCACTGCGCGATACTGCCTCCCAGTAAGTTTGACTTACTAAATTGAATGTTATGATCCGTGATTTTTATGTTTGCTTGCAAGCATGTGCAAGAAACATAGTGCCACCATATGAGATTTTGTAGGTGTGGCACCCCACTTCCAATGCCCTTAGCGTTTTTGCAGGCACTGTCCCACTGTACCAAAGAATGTCCCAGCTGTCTTACGACAGCAGTTCAGATGCAGTGGCGTACAGTTGAAAGCATATGACCGCTACAATCAGCGGTGGTAACGTGTAGGCAATTTGCATACTGCCCTGCCGTCAGCAGTATACAAATTGCCTACACGTCACTACTGCTGATTGTAGCGGTCATGCACCCCCCCTCATTTGTTGTGTGCCAAAGGGGTGCCCAATCCCCCTCAGCTCATGCACACTCCCCCACCCAAGCACACTGCATGTCTGATGGGGGTGCTCAATCCCCCTCGGCTCCAGTGCCACACTGGGATCCCACCCCAGTGTGGCAAAATTCCATACCCCCCCCCACACTGTATGGACAGTGGAGGTGCCCAACCCCTGTTGACTCCACTCCCCCAAACAAACTTCCAATGCACTATGTAGAGTCCACCTTAGTGTGGCAAAAGTCCCAATGGCTGCCTTTGTAAAATAAAGAAAACCTGTAACAAAAGAAAATTGTCCCTTATTGACTCTCTTGCCCCCCCAACCCACACCGATCCTCTGCGTACCCCAACTCCCCACACCCCCCTCACCCATACTTAACTTCGGAGGCTGGCACAAAGATTTTTGGTGGAGCAGTAACACGTCTGCACTCTTCAAAGCCGACCGCAAACTGAAGAAATGCTGGTAAGCTGTATAATGGCATAAATAGTGTTTTTTCAACTTTAGGGCATATCTCAGTCATTTTTTTGAATTTCTGCACCGCATTTTCAACATGGGGTTTTTGGGACCCCACCTCATGAATTCAGTGACTGTCATTTGGTTATTCAGTCCCAAAAGGTGATTTTGTGGTTACTGTGCAGAATAACCTTTCAGGACTGACTAACGAAACGACAGTGTCACTGTTCGTGAGGTGGGCTCTCAAAAAGCCTATGTTGCAAATTTGGTGAAAAAATTCCCCAAAATTACTATGTTATGAGCGTGCGTTGCACAGTTTCCACGCACACTCGCAAATTCATGAATCTGTAATATTTTCATTCCAGATTTTCAACACAGGAATTTTTTTCTCACCTCCTTATGAACAGTACAGCTGTCATTTTTCACATCCTGGCCGAAATGTGTTTTCGCCCTTTGGCGCAGAATAGCATGGTCACTGTGGGAAATCAGTGTTTGGGACAGATTAAGAAAATCACAGTGATACTGTTCATGAGCAGAGGTCCTAAAATGCCTATGTTAAAAATTTGGTCATAAAAGTCCATAAAATGACTGTTACAAGCGTGCATTGCGCAGTTTCTATGCACCCTCGTAACTTCACAGATTTATAATATTTTCACTCCAGATTTTCAACACTGCCATTTTTCCACACATCCTTATGAACAGTACAGCTGTCATTTTTTCACATCCTAGCTGAAATGTGTTTTCGCACTTCTGTCACAGATTAGCGCAGTCGCTGTGGGAAATCAGTGTTCGGGACAGACTAAGAAAATCACAGTAACACTGTTCATGAGCAGAGGTCCCAAAATGCCAATATTGAAAATCTAGTGCAAAATAAACCCAAAATAATTGCATTACGGGTGTGTGTTGCGCAGTCTCTATGCACACTCGTGACCACCAGTTTTTTTATATTTTCACTCCAGATTTTCAACATTACCATTTTTTTACACCTCCACAAGAACAGTACAGCTGTCATTTTTCATGCCATGTTTTTGCACCCGTAGCACCAAATGGCGCAGTCACTGTGCAAAATCACCTTTCAGCTAACAAACTGATAGTGTCACTGTTCATGCAGTGGGGTCACAAAAAGCCCATGTTGAAAACTTAAGAGTAAAAATACCAAGAAACACCCAGCACTTTAGGGTTTCCAACCATAACGCCCTACCTTGTAGGGTCTGACAGGCATCTGCCCTACCCTTTAGTGACTGACAGTTCAAGTTTATTGCAGGAAAACTCCACTGAGCAAGCTCATTAACAAGGAGGTCCTGGAGCATTTACACAGACATGACATAAAAGGCATCATAGATTATAAGTACACACAAGTGTAGACAAAGTTCACATTGTAAAGTAATGTACTGTTAAGGAGAATTTGATTCCTTAAGTTCAAGCTATACAACGAAGGGTACGTAGCATAACTCTGGTATGAGGCAATAAGTAGGGTTCGCGTGCAATGACGAGAGAGAGGATAGTTAGGAAGGCAGGATTGAAGATTAGTGGAAAGCAGGGATGTGTGGGGATTAGGAAGAGTGGGGGAAATAAGACGTGGGTAGGAGGTCAGGTGGAAGACGACAGCAGGAGCAGGTACAGAAATCATATGATTTAGCCAAAATATACCGTTTGCAGGCCAGGCAATTTCAGTCCTGACTTGGTCTAGGACCAGGGGAGTCGAAAAGAATGGGACAGACATGGGGTTAGGGGAATGGCTTAATAGCAGCTACAAATATCTTTTACTTTTGATGCAGCTAATGCTTTGTAGAGATTAATGGAGACAACGCTAGTTAGTTTAAATACGGATTGGAGTTGGTTCCAAATAGTAGGAAGAACATGCGAAATAGCTTGTTGTCCAAAGGTGGTACGAGTCCTGCCTACGACAAGCAGGATGAAGTCCGATTTCCTAAGGGAGTATGCATCTGGGAAATGCAGATGAGAGACGTTAGGTAGCTTGAGAGTTTGTGCAGGAGTATCTTAAGGGTCCAGATACCAGCATGGAGCAGGCGTCTAGTGGCGAGTGATGTCCATCCAACAGCTGCGTATAGATCACAATGGTGAGTGCGGTATGGGGAGCTGGTGATAAACTGGAGAGCACGCTGGTAGAGGACGTCCAGCTTGTTTAGGCTTGAGATTGCAGAGGAGGTGTAAATTAAATCTCCTTAATCCAGTAAGGGAAGAAATGTGGTCTGGACAAGCCTGGTTCGAGTCCCAAGAGGGAAGAGAGACCTGTTTCTAAAAAAGAATCCAAGCCTGGCTTTCAGGGTCCTGGATAAGTCCTCAATATGGTCATGAAAAGAGATCTTGTTATCTATCCAAATGCCAAGATATTCAAATTTGGGAATGACTTCTAGGGGTTCTCCTAAAGAGGTGACAATAAAGTCTTTTGGCAGTGTGGGGGGGTGCCAGAGGAGATACTACAGGAATTTATTTAACTCTAAAAAATTGATTAGCATTTTGTTTATAAAAGTGCTAAATCCTTGTGAAAATGCATAGCTCTTGCCTCACTGTGTTTAACAAACACAGCACTTCTAGAAAATCTATATAAATACTTTCTGTACAGTTAGTATAGTCCCAAGAAAAAAACTGCTAATCAATTATTTAAAACCCTGTACTATGAGAGAAGATAATTTTCTTAGTCTTCTTGGCATTTAGGAGAAGCTTGGCTTTATTGGATTATTTTCGAGCTGAGCAAAGTCAGCTTGTAACACGTCGCTAACTTCAGATAGAATTGAGCCAGAAGTATACAGTACAACATCAGGGGTGTGACTTGGGATTGTCAGCAGTAGTGCTCACGCCATTCCACCCCCACCCTGCAGCCAGTGACAGGCATCGAGGTGCACCTTGGACTCTCTGGCCCCAGCGTTCACACCATTCTCCTTACTGCACCTATTTCGGCATATTTCCTTATGGAATGAGGTGAATGTAAAGCCCGAACACCCCAAGGCACACCTTGACAGTTGTCAGTGTCTGCAGGGTAGGGTGAGGTGAAATGTTGTGACTGTTATGGGTGACGACCCAAAGGCACACCCCAATGCCTGTCCATCTCTGCAGGGTGAGGGTGGAGTTGGCGTCAGTTCAACACATCACTGACATTACTAAACTGCATCTGTCTAACTCCTGCATTTCCACTGCTAATGCCAGCAAGCAAACATTCGGCATTGGCACTTGCTTGTTGTAAACTGCTATGATCTACTGGAATAGCATTTCATAAATAAATATTTGCTTGTTTGCACTTGTGGGTCACACTTGCACACTCTTCCATCCTGGGTGTGGGAAGGGATCCTCACATGTGCATAGTATGTTTGCATGTGTGGGGATGCCTGCACACACTTCTGTGTGTGTGTGTGTGTACAAAGAAGTGGAGTGGCATCGCCACACATGTGCATGGCATGCTTGTATGTGTGGGGATGCCTGCACACTTCATATTCCGGTGGTATGTGGGGATCCCACATTTTACATTGAAAGTTTGTATGTGTGGAGATGATCCACATGCCTCCCTCCTATGTGTGTGTGGGTAGGGGGGAATCTGCACATGTGCATGGTATGTTTGCATGTGTGGGAGAGCTTGAACACACTTCCATCATATGTGTGTGTGTGTTTAGGGGTATCCTCACATGCATGGTATGTTTGCATGTGTGGGGATACCTGAACAAACTTCCATTCTGTGTGTGTTGAGGTAGTATCCTCACATGTGCACGGTATTTATTTGCACGTGTGGAGAAGCCTGCAGACCCTTCCATCCTGTGTGTGCACGCACGTATGTGTGGGGGGCATCCTCACATGTGCATGGTATGTTTTCATGTGTGTGGATGCTTGCACACACGTCCATCCTGTGTGAGGGGAGGCTGGGTGGCATCCTCACATGTGCATAGCAGGTTTTCATGTATGGGGATTCCTGCACACACTTCCATCTGGTGTATGAGGGGTATCCTCACATGTGCATGTTATGTATGCATGTGTGGGGATGCCTGCACACACACTTTCATTCTGAGTCTGTGGGGGGCATCTTCACATGTGGATGATATGTTTGCATGTGTGGGGATGCATGCAAACACTTCCATCCAGTCTGTGGGGGAAGCATCCTCACATTTGCAAGTTATGTTTGCATGTGTGGGGACACCTGCACACACTTCCATCCCATGTGTGTGGGGGGGTAGCCTTACATGTGCATGGTATGTTTGCATGTGTGTGGATGCCTTCACAGACTTTCATCCTGTGTGTGTGTAGGGAGTGTCATCCTCATATGTGCGTCATATGTTTGCATGTGTGGGGATGCCTGCACACACTTCCATCCTTTGTGTGTGGGGGGAAATCCCCACATGTGCATGGTATGTTTGCATGTGTGGGACAGAATGAACACACTTCCATCATGAGTGTGCGCATGCACGTGCAGGGAGTGTCCCTCACATGCATGGCATGTTTCTATGTGTGGGGATGACTGAATAAACTTCCATTCTGTGTGTGATGGGTTACCATCTTCACATGTCCATGGTATTTTTGCATGTGTGGAGAAGCCTGCAAACCCTCTTGTCCTGTGTGCGCACATACGTGTGTGGGGGGCATCCTCACATATGCATGGTATGTTTTCATGTGTGGGGATGATTGCACACACTTCCCTTTTGTGTGCGTGTGTGGGGGGTGGCATCCTCACATGTGCATGGCGCATTTGCTTATATGGGGATGCCTGCACACACTTCTATCCTGAGTGGGGGGTGTACTCACATGTGCATGGTACGTTTGCATGTGTGGGGATGATTGCACACACTTCCCTTTTGTGTGTGTGTGGGGGGGTGGCATCCTCACATGTGCATGGTGCATTTGCTTGTATGGGGATGCCTGCACTCACTTCTATCCTGAGTGGGGGGTGTACTCACATGTGCATGGTATGTTTGCATGTGTGGGGATGCCTGCACACACTTCTATCATGTGTGTGTGTGTGTGTGTGTGTGTGCTTGCGCACGCAAGTGGGGGGCATCTTCACATGTGCATGGCATGCCTGTATGTGTGGGATGCCTGCACACTACATTCCAGAATGTATGTGGGGGATCCCATTTGCATTGAAAGTTTGTAGTGTGGGGATGAACCACATGCCTCATCCTGTGTGTGTGTGTGGGAGGGGGGAATCTGACATGTGCATGGTATGTTTGCATGTGTGGGAGAGCCTGAACACACTTCCATCATACATGTGTGTGTTTAGGGGTATCCTCACATGCATGGTATGTTTGCATGTGTGGGGATACCTGAACAAACTTCCATTCTGTGTGTGTTGGGGGTAGTATCCTCACATGTGCACAGTATTTTTTTTGCACGTGTGGAGAAGCCTGCAGACCCTTCCATCCTGTGTGTGCATGCGCGTGTGTGTGGGGGGCATCCTCACATGTGCATGGTATGTTTTCATGTGTGTGGATGCTTGCACACATGTCCATCCTGTGTAAGGGGAGGCTGGGTGGCATCCTCACATGTGCATGTTATGTATGCATGTGTGGGGATGCCTACACACACTTTCATTCTTTCATTCTGAGTCTGTGGGGGGGTATCTTCACGTGTGGATGATATGTTTCCATGTGTGGGGATGCCTGCACACACTTCCATCCAGTCTGTGGGGGGGCATCCTCACATGTGCAAGTTATGTTTGCATGTGTGGGGACACCTGCACACACTTCCATCCTGTGTGTGTGTGGGGGGGGTAGCCTTACATGTACATGGTATGTTTGCATGTATGCGGATGCCTTCACAGACTTCCATCCTGTGTGTGTAGGGGGTGTCATCCTCACATGTGCGTCATATGTTTGCATGTGTGGGGATGCCTGCACACACTTCCATCCTTTGTGTGTGGGGGGAAATCCTCTTTTGTGCATAGTATGTCTGCATGTGTGGGACAGAATGAACACACTTCCATCATGTGTGTGTGTGTGCGCACATGCAGGGAGTAACCCTCACATGCATGGCATGTTTGTATGTGTGGGGATGACTGAATAAACTTCCATTCTGTGTGTGATGGGTTACCATCCTCACATGTCCATGGTATTTTTGCATGTGTGGAGAAGCCTGCAAACTCTCTTGTCCTGTGTGTGCACGTGCATGTGTGGGGGCTTCCTTACATATGCATGGTACATTTGCTTGCATGGGGATGCCTACACACACTTCCATCCTGAGTGGGGGGGCATTCTCACATGTGGATGTTATGTTTGCATGTGTGGGGATGCCTGCACACTCCTCTATTGTGTGTGTGTATGTGGGGTAGTGGCATCCTCACATGTGCATTGTGTGTTTGCATGTGTGTGGCTGTCTTCACAAACTTCCATCCTGTGTGGGAGGGATGGCATCCTCAAGTATGCTTGCATGTGTGGAGACGCCTGCACATACTTCTATCGTGTGAGTGTGTGTGTGTAGAGGCATCTTCACATATGCATGTTATGTTTGCATGTGTGGAGATGCCTACACACACTTCCATTCTGTGTCTGTGTGGGGGGATCCTCACATGTGCATGGTATGTTTGCATGTGTGGGGATGCCTGCACTCCTCGTGTGTGTGTGTGTGTGTGTGTGTGTGTGTGGGGTAGTGGCATCCTCACATGTGCATTGTGTGTTTGCATGTATGTGGCTGTCTTCACAAACTTCCATCCTGTGTGTGGGGGGGATGGCATCCTCATATGTGTATAGTATGCTTGCATATGTGGAGATGCCTGCACATACTTCTATCGTGTGTGTGTGTGTGTAAGTGGGGAGGCATCCTCACAAGTGGATACTATATTTGCAGTGTGGGGATGTCTGCATATGCTTCCATCCTGTTTGAGTTTGTGTGTGCTGGGGGAGACCTTAAATGTGCATGGTATTTATGCAGTGTGTGAATGTCTGCACACACTTCCATCCTGTGTGTGGGGATGGGGGTGGCATGTTCAGATGTGCAAGGTATGTTTGTGTCGGGTTGCCTGCACACACTTCCCTCCTGTGTATGGGGGGGTGGGGATCCTCACATGTGCATGGTATGTTTGTATGTGTCAGGATGCCTGCACACACTTCCATCCTGTGTGTGGGGGGTGGGGGATCCTCACATGTGCATGGTATGTTTGCATGTGGGGAGAGCCTGAACACACTTCCATCGTGTGTGTGTGTGTGTGTGTGTGTGTGTGTGTGTGTGTGTGGTGTACTCATGTGCATGGTATGTTTGTATGTGTGGGGATGCCTGAACACACGTCCATTCTATGTGTGGAGTAGCATCCTCACATGTACATGGTATGTTTGCATGTGTAGAGATGCATGCACAACCCCTTCATCCTGTGTGTGTGTGGGCATCCTCATGTGAGCATGGCATGTTTGTATGCAATGGGATGCCAGCGTATACTGCAATCTTGTGTGTGGGGGTGACATCCTCACATGTGCATGGTATGTTTAACAACTTCAGGTGTGAAGTCATTTGCCTTTGCAGCTCTGACCCTGTGGAATTTCTCACCTCACGGGGTTAGGGAGTGCCCATCCATTGAGGCCTTTAGGTCTGCCTTGAAAATGTATTGATTTGAACTGGCATTTCGTGATACCCAAGTCCTGCTGTTTATATATATGTTTTTAATGTTTAACTTACTAACTTGAATGTTGTTATGATCTGTAATTTTTGTAAACTGCTATGATCTACTGGAATAGCATTTCATAAATAAATATTTGCTTGCTTATATGTGTGGGTGATGCCTGCCCATACTTTCATCAATATATATATATATATATATATATATATGTGTGTGTGTGTGTGTGCATGGCATCCTCACATGTGGATGGTATGTTTGCATGTCTGGGGATATCTGCACATATTTCAATCTTGTATGGGTGTGCGTGGGAGCAGCTGGCTTCCTCACATGTGCATGGTATGTTTGAATGGGTGGGAATGCCTGCATACACTTCCATCCTGTGTGTGAGTATGTGGTGGTATCCTCACATGTGCATGGTATGGTTGTATGTGTAGGAGGCCTGCACACTCTTCCTTCCTGTATGTGCATGTGTGTGAGGGGGACATCCGCATATCTGCATGGTATGTTTGCATGTGTGGGGAAGTTTGCACACACTTCCCTCTTGTGTGTGGGGGGTGGAATCCTTACATGTGTATGGTATGTTTGCATGTATGGGGATGGCTGCATACACTTCCACCCTGTGTGTGTGGGGGGGTATCCTCACATGTGTATGGTATGTTTGCATATGTGGGGATGCTTGCATGTGCTTCCATTCTGTGTGTGTGTGTGTGTGTGTGTGTGTGATGGAAGCGAATCCTCAGATCACAAGAGCAGCTGTATGAGAGATGGAGCTAGATGTCATTGTCCACCTAGGAACAAATGACTTGGCTGGGCAGGGGATTAGAGCAGTGCAGGAAGAGTTTGTGGAGTTGTGGAGGGGCCTCAGACAAGTAGCATATACAGTACCCTTCTCAGGGCTGCTGCCTGTCAGTGGCATGGGTGAGATAAGGGTACTCTGCACTACGTGATTCAATGAATTGTTAGAAAACTGGTGCAGAGAACAGGGATTTGGCTTCACTGGGGACAGGGGTTCGACCTGGAGGGATACCCACCTATACTGGCATGATGGGCTGCATCAATCTGGGAAGGGAATCAGTCACCTGGGTGATCGGTTCAAAGGCTTCTAAACTTGCCTGGGGGGAGGCACACATATGAAGCAAGAAATTCCCAGCTTCCCCCCACAAAACAGGGTAGTTAGTGAGGTTAGCACCAAGGTAGAAAGGTCAATAGGAAGCAGGAAATTCCCCAGCCCTCACAAAACAGGGTAGTTAGTGAGGTTAGCACCAAGGTAGAAAGGTCAATAGGAAGCAGGAAATCCCCAGCCTCCCCCACAAAACAGGGTAGTTAGCGAGGTTAACACCAAGGTAGAAAGGTCAACAGGAAGCAGGAAATTCCCAGCCTCCCCCACAAAACAGGGTAGTTAGCGAGGATAACACCAAGGTAGAAAGGTCAATAGGAAGCAGGAAATTCCCAGCCTCCCCCACAAAACAGGATAGTTAGTGAGGTTAACACCAAGGTAGAAAGGTCAATAGGAAGCAGGAAATTCCCAGCCTCCCCCACAAAACAGGGTAGTTAGTGAGGTTAACACCAAGGTAGAAAGGTCAATAGGAAGCAGGAAATTCCCAGCCTCCCCCACAAAACAGGGTAGTTAGTGAGGTTAGCACCAAGGTAGAAAGGTCAATAGGAAGCAGGAAATTCCCAGCCCCCCCCCACAAAACAGGGTAGTTAGTGAGGTTAGCACCAAGGTAGAAAGGTCAATAGGAAGCAGGAAATTCCCAGCCTCCCCACAAAACAGGGTAGTTAGCGAGGTTAACACCAAGGTAGAAAGGTCAACAGGAAGCAGGAAATTCCCAGCCTCCCCCACAAAACAGGGTAGTTAGCGAGGATAACACCAAGGTAGAAAGGTCAATAGGAAGCAGGAAATTCCCAGCCTCCCCCACAAAACAGGATAGTTAGTGAGGTTAACACCAAGGTAGAAAGGTCAATAGAAAGCAGGAAATTCCCAGCCTCCCCCCACAAAACAGGGTAGTTAGTGAGATTAACACCAAGGTAGAAAGGTCAATAGGAAGCAGGAAATTCCCACCCTCCCCCACAAAACAGGGTAGTTAGTAAGGTTAACACCAAGGTAGAAAGGTCAATAGGAAGCAGGAAATTCCCAGCCTCCCCCCACAAAACAGGGTAGTTAGTAAGGTTAACACCAAGGTAGAAAGGTCAATAGGAAGCAGGAAATTCCCACCCTCCCCCACAAAACAGGGCAGTTAGTGAGGTTAACACCAAGATAGAAAGGTCAATAGGAAGCAGGAAATTCCCAGCCTCCCCCAACAAAACAGGGTAGTTAGCGAGGTTAACACCAAGGTAGAAAGATCAATAGGAAGCAGGAAATTCCCAGCCTCCCCCAACAAAACAGGGTAGTTAGCGAGGTTAACACCAAGGTAGAAAGGTCAATAGGAAGCAGGAAATTCCCAGCCTCCCCCACAAAACAGGGTAGTTAGCAAGGATAACACCAAGGTAGAAAGGTCAATAGGAAGCAGAAAATTCCCAGCCTCCCCCACAAAACAGGGTAGTTAGCGAGGTTAACCCCAAGGTAGAAAGGTCAATAGGAAGCAGAAAATTCCCAGCCTCCCCCCACAAAACAGGGTAGTTAGCGAGGTTAACCCCAAGGTAGAAAGGTCAATAGGAAGCAGAAAATTCCCAGCCTCCCCCCACAAAACAGGGTAGTTAGCGAGGTTAACCCCAAGGTAGAAAGGTCACTAGGAAGCAGGAAATTCCCAGCCCCCCCCCACAAAACAGGGTAGTTAGCGAGGTTAACACCAAGGTAGAAAGGTCAAAAGGGAGCAGGAAATTCCCAGCCTCCCCCCACAAAACAGGGCAGTTAGTGAGGTTAACACCAAGGTAGAAAGGTCACTAGGAAGCAGGAAATTCCCAGCCTCCCCCACAAAACAGGGTAGTTAGCGAGGTTAACAACAAGGTTGAAAGGTCAACAGAAAGCAGGAAATTCCCAGCCTCCCCCACAAAACAGGGTTGTTGGCGAGGTTAACCCCAAGGTAGAAAAGTCAATAGGAAGCAGGAAATTCCCAGCCTTCCCCTCACAAAACAGGGTAGTTAGTGAGGTTAACACCAAGGTAAAAAGGTCAATAGGAAGCAGGAACTTCCCAGCCCCCCCCACAAAACAGGGTAGTTAGTGAGGTTAACACCAAGGTAGAAAGGTCAACAGGAAGCAGGAAATTCCCAGCCCGCCCCACAAAACAGGGTAGTCAGTGAGGTTAACACCAAGGTAGAAAAGTCAATAGGAAGCATGAAATTCCCAGCCTCCCCCACAAAACAGGGTAGTTAGTGAGGTTAACACCAAGGTAGAAAAGTCAATAGGAAGCAGGAAATTCCCAGCCTCCCCCACAAAACAGGGTAGTTAGTGAGGTTAACACCAAGGTAGAAAAGTCAATAGGAAGCAGGAAATTCCCAGCCTCCCCCACAAAACAGGGTAGTTAGTGAGGTTAACACCAAGGTAGAAAGGTCAATAGGAAGCAGGACAGGGGACAATGGAGAAGGCAAAGGCAGTAAGGGCAGGGATGGGGCTACAGGAGGTAAAGCCATCAAAAAGTGGAAAGTAATGAGTACCAATGCCTGTAATCTTGGTAACAAGCTTCCAGAACTAGTGCCCTTAATGGAAAAGGAACATCTGGACATTATGGCAGTCACAGAAACATGGTACACGCATAAACCTGGTAAACATACCAGGGTACACGCTCTACAGGAGGGACAGGGACGAAAAAAGAGGAGGTGAAGTAACTCTCTACATAAGGGAAAGAATCAAAGCAACAGAACTAAGGGGTACACGGGGAAGAGAGGAGGCACTGTGGATCAACCTGGATACAGGCAATGGCATTACAATCTGCACAGGAGTTGTATACAGACCCCCATCTCAGGGGGAGGAAATGGACAAGGAAATAATAGAAGGTATACTTAGAATAGCAAAAAAAGGGGAGATATTGTTCATGGAAGATCTAAATATACCAGACGTTAACTGGAGCGCATTTACTGCAGCCACATCTAAGGACTGGGTCATTCTCGATGCCCTGTAGGGGGGCATGCCCTTGGCAACTAGTATTGGAACCCACTCGGGAGGGAGCAATCTTAGACCTGGTACTCTCAAATGGAGATGAAGAGAAGATCACAGATTTAGAAGTGGGTAGCCATCTGGGAAATAGTGACCACCGAATAGTATGGTTCACAATAAACACAGCAGTAGTCTCAAGCCATACAAAGACAAAGGACTGACTCTGTCAAGATGGGTGAGTGCCTAAGGAATGCACTAGTAAATGGGCAGGAAGGAGGGGTGGAAGAACAATGGGGAATAATCAAAACTGCAATCACAGAGGCAACGAGCCTTTGCATGAAGCAAGTAAACAAAACAAAACAAAGTAAAAATCCACTATGGGTTTTAAGGAGGTGGCAGAAAAGGTTAGGGAAAAAGAGATAGCATTCAGGAAGTACAAGGAATCACCGAATCAGCAGGACAGAGAACTGTATCAGTTAAAGTAGAAGGAAACAGGGAAGGCAGTCAGAATAGCGAAGTCCCAAACTGAGGAAAAGATAGCCAACTTGGTTAAGAAGGGGATAAAACCTTTTATAGGTATATCAGGGAGCAAAGGAAGACCAAGGGAGGGATAATGAGGCTTAAAAAAGGTGAGGGAAGGGTTGGCAGAGGGTGACTGAAAAATGGCAGAGATACTGAATGAATACTTTTGCTCATTATTTATACAAGAAGGGGGGTACCCAAACGAAACAATAAAAGCACTCTGGACAGTGGGGTCGATACCAGTCGATTCACAGGAGAAAGGGTCATGAAGGAACTCCTAAAACTCAAAATGATCAAAGCTATGGGGCCTGATGGGATTCACCCCAGAATTCTAAAAGAACTAAAGGGAGAACTAGTGACACCACTGAATACACTTTTTAACAAATCATGGGAGGATGGTGTGGTACCAGAGGACTGGAGGAGGGCAGATGTGATTCCGCTTCACAAACGTAGGAGCAAGGCAGAGTCAGGAAACTACAAACCTGTTAGCTTGACCTCAGTGGTAGGAAAAATTATGGAATCACTTCTGAAAGAAAGAATTGTTAAGTACCTAGAGGCCAGTGGGGCACAGGTCCCAATACAGCAAGGATTCAGAGCAGTAGCGTCTTGTCAGATGAATCTAATACAGTTATTTGACTGGGTAACTAAAGTAATAGACCAGGGAGGGGCTGTGGATATGGCCTACCTAGACTTTAGCAAGGCACTTGACACGGTTCCATAGAAAAGATTAACAAACAAGTTAGCCAGACTAGGGGTGGGTCCCAGGATGGTAACCTGGGTAACAAGCTGGCTAGACAACAGGGTAACTAGTGGGGTACCACAGGGTTCAGTATTGGGATCAGTTCTCTTTAATATTTTATAGGTGACATTGCAGAGGGGCTGGAAGGAAAAATATGCCTCTTTGCAGATGACACAAAGATTTGCAACAGGGTTGATGCACAAGAAGGGGTACAAAGGATGAGCAGGGACTTGGCAAGATTGGAGGAATGGTCAAAAATATGGCAGCTTACATTCAATGCAGAAAAGTGCAAAGTAATGCACCTGGCAAATAAAAACCCAAGGGGAAAGTACACAATGGGGAGGGGTGCTAACAACAACAAAAAGGGAAAGGGACCTGAGGTAGTCATATCAGATTACCTTAAGGTAGGTAAGCAATGTGAGAAGGCAGTAAGGAGGGCTAGGGAGATACTTGGATGTATAGCGAGAGGCATCACCAGTAGAAAACAGGAAGTTGTCATCCCTCTGTACAGACAGTTGGTGAGACCCCATCTAGAGTACTGCATACAGTTCTGGAGGGTATCCTCACAAGTGTATGGTATGCTTGCAGTGTGGGGATGGCTGCACACTTCCATCCTGTGTGTGTTTGTGGGGTTGGGGGTGGTATCCTCACATGTGCATGTTATGTTTGCATGTGTGGAGATGGCTCCACACACGTCCATCCTGTGTGTGGGGGGGGGAGATGGCATCCTCACATGTGCATGGTATGTTTAACAACTTCAGGTGTGAGATCATTTGTCTTTGCAGCTCCGACCCTGTGGAATTCTCTACCTCACTGGGTTAGGGAGTGCTCCTTAGGCCTTTAGGTCTGCCTTGAAATCTTATTTATTTGAACTGGCATCTTGTGATACCTAGTCCTGCTGCTTATGTATGTTTTTAACGTTTGACTTATTAAATTGAATGTTTTTATGATCTGTGATTTTTGTAAAACTCTACGATGTATTGGAATAGCATTTCATAAATATTTGTTTGCTTGCATGTGTGGGTGATGCCTGCACACACTTCCATCCTGTATGTGTGTGTGGGGGGGGCATCCTCACATGTGCATGGTATGTTTGTATGTGTGGGGATGCCTGCACACACTTCCATCCTGTGTGTGTCTGGAGGGGGGTGGCATTCTCACATGTGCATGGTATGTCTGCATGCATCAGGATTGCCTGCACTTTCTTCTGCTTTAATTAGTAAGGTTTTCTGTCCTGCTCCTTCTGTTTTTCCTTATACTTGCTGAATGCTATGTGTTTCTATCTAATCATCCCTGCCACCTCTTTTGAGAACCATAGTGGTTTTTTTTTTCCATTGCTTTTTTCCTTCAGACAAAGGCCTGTTGTCTCTGTAATGGCAGTTTTGATTTTTCTCCATTGTTTCACCAACTCTCCTTCCTGCTCACTTGCTAGTGCTTTTCTGAGGCACTCCCATGGTGCAGAGTACTCTAACCTTATGGCATAAGCCATAAGTTGTGGATGGCTTAAAAGGAGCCAGTATGAACTTTTCCAAAATAAACAAAATAAAACTGAGGTCCCAAGCCAAGACTGGATTGCAAATAGAAGGTTTTGGATGTAGAATACCCCACAGACATACAGGCTACCTCCAGCAGAGCCAACGTACGTCCATCTATAGGCACATGGAAAGCTGATCTGGCAGCCAGGTGCACTTTGATTGAGCAATACTGCAGGCCTGAATCCAGTAAGGATAGCAGGACTCTAGAACCTGATTAACTGGACAGGTGAATGGATCCAGGTAGTGAGAAACAGCCCATAAAGCAAGCTGCTTCCACGTCATGGAGTAAGTAGTTCTGGTGGATGGTTTTCTAGCAGCCACCAGAACATCCATCACTCACCCTCTCACAAAATGACAATGCTGTCCTTAAGTTGCTCCCCCACCCACTCCCACTCTGTATAGCTAGTCCCCATCTGCATGGCCAGTACTGCCAGTGGCCTTATGACCCTACAATGACAGACTAAAGCACTTCCTCTGAAACCGTTTCCTTTGTTTGAGCTCTATCCTGAATGTTCCCTCACTGAAATGCTTTATACCCTTGAAACCCTGTTCCTCCTATTTCATTTGTAACTGGACTGAAACAAACTGTTCCTTCAATGTATTCCAACTCATATCGTTCAAATGTATGCAACTGATATGTTTTGTCTAACTTTTTTTGTAATCTCTGCAACCTGTATGTTTGACTAATTGTTTTGTGTATGACCTGGAACCTTTGTAAACGACTCCCAGGACTCAAAGGTATTAATCCTAAAATGCAACAAAAAATAAATAAATAAATCCACCACTTTTTGGGAAACCTAAAAATGGGCTATGGCTATGTCTTCAGGAGGTAGCAACAACTGGTGTTTTGGTGGGAGTAGAAGGGCTTTCATGTCACAGGAGAGACCCTTACCTGTTCTTCTGGATAGGGTGTGCCTCTGTTGCTCACAGCAGTATCTGTTCTCTCTAGGCTTATTGCTACCGGGATGGAATGGACACTACATGGAAATACAGATAACAAAAGCAGGTACAAAATATATATATATTTTTTTTTTAACCAGAAGAGACACACTAAGCTGAAAGCTTTTTTACAGGTGTGACCTGGGAGCACAAGGAAGTTAATTGACTTGCTCAGGTCATACAGTATTCAAGTGAGGGTTGTGGGATTCAGACCCAGGTCTCCATGTTTGCAGCTCAGAGCTTTAAACCACTGCACTATACTGCCTTGTGGGAGGCCTGACAGACTCAGTTCTAAATGGAAAGCGTACAATGATAATAATGGAATGTGTGGTACATAGTGTTGAAAGGTAGTCTGTATCCAGGTCAGCAAATGCAGTGTCCATCAGAAGGAGACTAAGTCAGTGTTTGTGTGTGTGTGGGGAGGGTTATGTCTTGCAAGTGGAGGCTAGTGAGGCTAGCACATGCAACCAGAATTCTCAGGCCAAAGAATATAGAAAAGATAAAATGATGTTTGGCAAACAACAGCAAAAAAACTAGAAACATCACTGACTGTGTGTGTGTGTGTGTGTGTGTGTGTGTGTGTGTGTGTGTGTGTGTACAAATGAAAGTATTTTAAGCATTAAACTAACCCTACTTTGCACAGATTCTACCAGTTGCCTTTGTTTTCAGCACAAGTTAACATATTTTTTTCTCATCTCCAACTTCATGATCCTCAACCAGTCTGTAACACCACCTCCTGACAATTCGAAACTGCACTGTTCAGAATCATTAGGGATTGTTTATATTCAGGAGAACAATGAGTACCATGTCCAGAGAAAACGAAGTCCCTCTGCAGCTCCCCCTGTTTGCTGTCTATAGGTTACCACTGGTGGCAGACTGAGGGTAATGACAAATGCAGCTGGAATACACCGGGCAGAGAAAGCAAAAACAAAATAAAAGAGAGCAGTTTGTCAGCAAGCCTTGCAAAAACACTGTCTGTTTTCTGCACACGTGCAATTATTGGGATTTGGAAAGCATTGCAAACCGATCCTGTTGCCCAGTTTCTGCCTTGCCTTTTTAAACACATTCTGACACAGTAATCCTTGCAATCAGTAATTACCTCCAACTTCATGATCCCGTGTTTCAGTCTCCAATACACCACCTCCTGATAATGTTTCAAAACCCCAACACACCACCTCCTGATAATGTTTCAAAACCCCAACACACCACCTCCTGAAAATGTTTCAAAACCACACAGAAGTGAGAGCAGCTTCAGTTCCTCTGCACTCAGAAGCCTTTGAGCTAGGAGAACAAGTGATACCCACAGTTCTCTCTGCAGCTGCCTGTCAGTCTGAAGTCATTTCCTGTCCGACTCTGAAATGTGTCCCACACCGTGCAACTCCAGTCATTAGCATGCCAGTAAATACTGAGAAACAATAAACTGCAAGAAAATGTGATATCAGACCTCCAACATTTCACAGATCAAAATAGGTACACTTCTGTGTTGCAGTGAGCGGGGGTTGTATTCAAGGGCCCATTAAACATTTTTACTTACTGGATGAAAACGTTACAGTTACAAATTTGGTTGGTAAAGGGAGCTTGTACTTTGTAATCCTGTAAGGGAATGGGGTTACAATATCACTGGCAATTATTTTAGCAGTAATAGCAAAAACAAACAATTTCAATAAATGCAGTACTAACCCAAGCAATGTCAGGTTGTCTGGCCTCTCTGCAGAGATACCTCTAGTAGCTTGTGACCCCAGCACCCACAAACAATTACCTTGTGAAGCCTACTGTACTGTGACGCCTCTCACTTCTCACAGTAGCACATCCCCACACAGTTCTGCATACATTCCAACACTGCTCTATTTAACTGCAGTTTCTTAATACCTCGGTACCCAGCTGAAACACACAAGTTCAAACAGACAGACAAGATAATGCTGTGACTAAACAAGGTCGAATTGGTGCTCACCACAACAAGCAGCCAGCTGGTAAATCTTAAACACAAGTCCAAATAGTGATATAGGCCTTATGTTAGAGAACACAACTGCACATACCCCAATAATGCAATCATAGGAAACGCATGCAAATCCCCATGAGAGAATTTGGACAGGCTCAACTTTAAGCAGAACTGCATGGTGCCAGAAGGCTTCAGGCCTTATGCTGTGCTGCCCAGGATTATGTGAAGGTGCACTTCACTGCACATACAAGCTTGCAGTTTAACTCACCTGACTGCCTAGACTGGCTAGCACTTTATCAATAGTAAATCTGTATTCCATCCAGAACAGGGAAACCCGAACTGAACAAACATTTAATCCAACAGAAAAACTAGGCCAGCAACTCACATATCCTGGATTTATGCAGAAGAAGCTACAGTTAGCATTGTTCAAGCAGATGAATGCAGGCCTCTGGTGCAGCCAGACTTGAACGCTGACAGACAACATGCAGCCCTTACCTACCTCCCCCCCCCCAGCATCACAGACCCTTTATTTAACAACATCCTGGAACCCAGTCCCCAGAGCCCTCCCCTTCCCCAAAGTGTCAACTACCTGCCGTCACCCCCACAACACTGTTGGATCAATGATTTGTCATAGACAGTACACCCCATGAGATCAAACCCCTCACCTGCTGCAGAGATACGGATCTGGCATCGTAGGGAGATTTCTGGCTGTCAGATCGTTTGACTGCAATCTGTTGTGACAGGGAGAAGATCATTGCCTGCTCCTGGAGTGCAGTTACATTAAAGCATCTCCTGACTACCCCTTGGGCTGAGCTGCTCTGATTCTGCCACCTGCTCTTGGAACAAGGCAACACTGAGGTAAAGCTAAACTAAAGCACTGCAGCTGGGCGGCTCTGGGTGGGTGGCTAGAGGTCAATAGTAGTACGCTTTGGCCCAAGGAGCAGCTTTACATTTTAATAAATAGCTAAGCAAGATACCTGTGGTCCAACTGTCAAGTCCAGGTAGTCGGTGGTACTGTCAGGCAGGGAACAACACTTACTCCCCTGTAGCTCAGCTGCTCCAGTGATCCGATGGTGCATTTAATAACTCGGGTGCTGCGGTGGCACTGGTGAGACTCTCAGCTGAATGGAGAGTGGTGAAGATGACCCAACAGTTTTTGTTATCAAATCTGACCGGACAATCGACAAGCACTCTGCTGTGGCTTGGGCTGGGTACTCATGTGAGTAACTGTGTCACTACTAAAGTACACTGTCAGACTGTCTGACACTCCTTCCTGCCAAATGGAAACATCAGGAAAAGGGTAAGCAAGTGTAACCCCCAAAGGGGCGCTACCCTTAGGGCTACTACCCCTGCCTGCCTCCACTGAGATAGGGTGAGGGGCCCAGATCCATTGACGGGTGCCTCCACCCAGAGGTTGGGTTTAATACGGTCACGACTGCCTCGGTTACAGCCCTCTGGGTTACTGCAACCCCCCTTTTGTCCCACTAGTGGCTCACACTGGGTACCAACAATGCTTTTCCCCAGCACACTGGCTCCCCGGGTAGTATCTCTCAGCTCACTCCGGGGACCCCCTGTAAAGTAAGGTACAGTTATATCACAGTCACTATGTAGCAGTTCACCAGGGATGCACAAACCAGCCAGGATGTAGTTGCAACACAATAATCTGATTTATTAAAGGGGGCAGATAACAAGGAAAAGGGGAGAATCAAGTTAATTGGCTTATACTATAATTATCTACCTAGGGCTCTGTGCATAGACCTAACCCTAAGATTTGCTGTCCCTGGGTACCCAAGCCCTAACAGCTAGTCCAAACATGGCAGCTGGTTGGGGCCCTTAACACAGATAACCGTTACAATCCTGAGCAATTCAGAACAGGAAGAAAGTTTAATTAGGCAGTCAGAAGTATAATCATTCAACTGGAAACCACTGTTTGCACACTTGGCAGGGAGCTACCCTGATTCAGTACTCACAACTCCAGCAAATAATGATTCCTTCAACACTGGCAGGGTTTAGCCTGAATTTCACCAGCCTCCTTACACATTTATATGGCAAACAACAGAGGGGTACCATACCAGGCAGCTGCTTTCAGGCTTTCATGAACTTGCAGAAGAACTCGGGCAGCAAACGGCAGCTTCAACATCACAGATGGACCGAGCGCGATTCAGCAATTCTCTCCAGTCCTCTCAGGTTGAGCCTGGTAGGTAGCTGGGCTGGCACCAGCCTCCTCTGACCGCACACCGGCAGATTTAGTCCGAATTCTCAAGAGGCAGAAAATGGCCACCTCAGGCCTTCCCACGCTTCCCGAGCGAACACTACTCCAGTACAGAAGCACAGAGCTCCTCTCTTCTCCTAAGCCACAACGCATATGGCCCCTTTCAGCATGGGTCTCTCCTTACAATTCGGGCGCTACCCGACTCTATTGGCTGGCATACCTGTCAGTCAACCAGTTTCTGCCCCTCAGTGGTGCGAAAAAGCGCCATAATCCATAATGCCTTTCCCAACTTACAAGCAGTTCCTCTATTGATCAGATAGCTCCCCAGAGTCTCGAGGTACTGATTGGTCCAATTCAGCAGTTCTGGACCAAAATGGAGGTGACAATCGAAACAGTCCCTGCTGCAACGGAAGGCAGGTTAGAACAGCTGCATTATCATTATTACTTTACGTTACTTCTCGCAAACAATTACATCCTCAAACAGAGCTCCCTCTGCACCACTAGTGATGCCAGACGTGAGCTATTTTTCGGCGTCCCGGATGGGACCCGGGCATGCAACCACACAGCCCCCCTCCATTTCAGTTACTTATGGCTGCAACAGGCAGCCCCTAAAGAGACAGCTCACAGAGGCTTTTAAAAGCGCTCAACTGCTACCCATTTAAACGGCTTTTATGCCGATCACCAACCAAGCATGGAGCATGGAGATGAGCTCCGAGAAAGCGTTCAGGAACCCCCGTTTGCAAGGGGGTTACACAAGGCTGCGCAGTGCAAGCAAGCAAGCACTCTCGGTGCTTCTGAGGTCAGTGAGCATCAGTGAGGAGCCCTCTGCCGGCAGTGCCACAGCACAGTGGTGTGGTTACCATGGGCACTGGGACAGTCCCTGCCTTGGACTGTGCCAGCTGAGTGTTCAGCTTCGGCAAACAATTATTTCAGGGGAAAAATTAAAAATTGAAGACACAGAGAGGCGGCAAATTCGGTATACGGTACGATCTAGGCAGGATCCGGTACCAGATGACAAAATACGGCATTGTACCGGCAAAAACGGTACAGTTGGAGGGTCTGTGATATAATCTGAAGTGAACGTAAAGAGTATGTTTTCTAAGATTTTTTTAAGGCATCAGCTGGCTTTAAAGGACTGACACTGCTGACTTATATCTCCTAGTTTCAATCTCCAGGACACCCCTGGAAATAAGCTTTGTTTGGCTCAGTGTACCTTGCAGCCACCACATTTTAATTAAAATAAAAGTACTTTCTCCTACATTGATAAGTCAAAATAGGATCTGCTAGCATGTAACTGTAAATATTTAGTAACCCCATCCTCTCACTCCCTTGTTGCTGCACACTATAAATATTAATGAGTTGTTTTGACTGGTGGGTGTGTGGGGAGGGACACATAACAGAGGGAGACAGGAAGCAAACCTTAGGCTCTGAAAACTGCTGGAGAAAGGAGGTAACTGTATTTCTGTGGACTGACATCTTGTTCTTCTAGTTCCCAACTCTGAAGAGCAGCAGCTGCTTGTGTTTCTGAACAGTGTGGTTTGTGCTGTGTGACACTGAAACAGAAGATCATGAAGGTAACAAGCATTTGTCAATGCCGAATGTTTGCTTGCTGGCATTGGCAGTGGTAGTGTAGAAGTTACAGAGCTGCGTAATAGGAATGGCAGTGAAGTATTGAACTGAAGCCAACCCCACCACCACCCTGCAGAGAGTGACAGGCATTGGGGTGTGCGTTTGGGTTGTCAGGCATAACAGCCACACCATTTCACCACACCCCACCCTGCAGACACTGACAAGTGTCACTGTGTTCCTTGGGGTCTTTGGCCCTTATGTGCACCCCATTTCATTAGGAAATATGGTGAGATGGGTGCGATATAGGAAAATGGGGTGAAGTTTGGGGCCGAAGAGAGCAAGGCATACCTCGCTGCCTCTCACTGACTACAGGGTGTGGAATGGTATGAGTATCACGGGCAAGAATCCCAAGTCACACCCCTGATGCCTGTCATTCTCTACAGGGTTGGGCGTTATGGTTGGAAACCCTAATACCTCAAGCATTCGTTGGTATTTTCACTTCAAATTTTCAACATGTTTTTTTTTGTGACCCCACCTCATGAACAGGGGGAATATCAGTTTGTTAGCCGGAAGCTGCTTATGCATAGTGACTACGGCATTTAGCACCACAGGTGCAAAAACATTCCGAATAGGATATAAACAATGACAGCTGTACTGTTCATGGGGAGGTGTAAAAAATGGCAATGTTGCAAATCTGTAGTAAAAATATTTAAAAAAATGGTGAAGTCACGAGCGTACATAGAAACTGTGCAACGCACAGCCGTAATATAATTAGGTTGGGGATTTTTTACAGAAGATTGTCAACTCAGGCATTTTGGTGCCTCCGATCATGAATAGTGTCACTGTGATTTTCTTAATCTGTGCCGATCAATGATTTCCCACAATGACCACGCATCTCTGTGCTGAATGTGTGAAAACACACTTCAGCCATGTTGTGAAAAATGACAGCTGTACTGTTCATAAGGAAGTGTGGAAAAATGCCACTGGTGAAAATCTGGACTGAAAATATGACAAAGTCATGAACTAACAAGGGTGCGTGGAAACTGCGCAATGCTCACTCATAACACAGTCATTTTATGGACTTTTGTCACCAAATTTTCAACATAGCCATTTTAAGACCTCTGCTCATGAACAGTGTAACTGTGATTTTCTTAATCTGTCCCAAACATTGCTTTCAAGACACCAACAGCACCATTGGTGCGCTACATGTGCGAAACACATTTTGGGCGACATATGAAAAATTGCAGCTGTACTGTTCATAGGAAGTTTAATAAAATGGCAATGCTGAAAATCTAGAGTGAAAATATTAAATTTGCAAGCTACGAGCATGCATAGGAACTGCGCAATGCACGCCTGTAACACAGTCATTTTTAGGAAGTTTTTCACCAAATTTTCAACATAGCCATTTTAAGACCTTTGCTCATGGACAGTGTCACTGTGATTTTCTTAATTTATCCCGTACATTGATTTCGCACACCAACTGCGCCATTGTGCACTACATGGACAGAAACACATTTTGGGTGAGATGTGAAAAATGACAGCTGTACTACTCATAAGGAGGTGTGGTAAAATGGCAATGTTGAAAATCTGGAGTGAAAATATTGAAAATTCGCGAACTTACGGCGTGCGTGGGAACCATAGCGCAAGCTCATAAAAGTCATTTTTGAATTTTGGCACCAAATTTTCAACATGGGTTTTGGGACCCTTCTCATGAATGATGTCACTGTCATGGCGTTATTCAGGCCCGAAGGGTGATTTTGCAGTGAGTGCAAAATCACCCTTCCGCCTGAATAACGCCATGTAAGTGACATCATTCATCGAAGGGGTCCCAAAACTCATGTAAAAATTGGTGCAAAATTCCAAAATGCCTGAGATATGCAACAAAGTTGAAACCCCCATCTAGCCCATTATACAGCTTACGGCATTTCCTCAGTTCGCGGTCGGCTTTGGAAGTGTGCAGACGTGTTCCCAGTCCACGAAGATAATCACGCCGTGGTAAGTATTGGGGTGAGGGGGGTGTGGGAGGCAGGGTGCGCAGTGGGTGGGTGCAGGTTGTGGGAGGGGCCAGGAGACTCGTGGGACCGTTTTTTCTTTACAGGTAAAAAAAAAACGGCGTGGGGCGTTTGCCACTGAGGGTGGGCTCCGAGTGGGCTACAAGGGCGGTTGGGGGCCGTTCAGCCGACGGGATTGGGCACCCCATCGGCCAAGTGATGGACTGCCACGCTTGGGGTGGACTCCCAGTGTGGCACTTAGTACTCGGGGTGACAGTGGAGCGACAGGGATTGGGCACCCTGTCGGCTGTATATTACTTGCCACACTGGGGTGGGCACCCAGCATGGCATTTTCAAAGGCTTTGGGGGAGGTGGGGAGAGCATAGCCGACGGGGACTGGGCACCCTGTCGGCTATTCAGTGTGCGTCACGGGGGCTGCGATGCCCGCGTGGCGCCTCTGTGTGTGGGGAGCTGCGCATGAGCAAGTGATATCTTATCACTGCTCACTCAAGCATAGCTCCCCCTTTGAACTGTATGCCACTGCATTTTGTAACTTGTCATAGACAGCTCCAGAATGCATTGGCTTACAGGGGCCGTGCCTGCCAACACACTGATTGAATTGGAGGAGGAGGTGACACACCTCCGAAATCTCCGATGATGGCACTATGTTTCTTGCACATGCTTGCAAGCAAACATAAAAAGGAATGCTGAGCACACGGGGAGCAGCAGAGGGAACTGGTTTTCTGTGGATAGATATCCTTTGTTCTTCGAATCCCAAACTCTGAAGAGCAGCAGCTGCTTGTGTTTCTGAACAGTGCAGTTTTATTTATTTATTTGAAATATCGGATTTACAACCTGTGAGCCAGAATGCTCATTTACAAAGGTACCTCGTCACAGGGAGGACAAAATAAAAACAGACGGTACAGTTTACAAAGGAAATAGCTGTCATGTATGGGTTACAGACATTGTTCACAGACATTATATGCAGTTTTGGATACAGATATTTACATAAGCATAACAGAAAAACATAGTTAACATAAGCTATCATGCGTTACAGTATGGTGCATCATATTTATGGGCCAGACATTGTTGTAAGAGGTTGCAGACCATAATTGACTTTGTCAGAGGTTTGGGTCATTGTGGGCATGAGAGCACAGGCTAATTGCAGTTACAGGAGCGGACATTGAGAAGGTGGTTTCGGAGAGCAACTTTGAAATGGGCAATCTTGGGTGTACTAGTGATGGTGGCTAAGAGTGCATTAAACCAAACAGGGGCCCTGTAGTGGAAGGATCTCTGGGCAAGGGAGATTTTTACCCTGGGTACTGCCAGTATAGCTTTGTCTGAGTTGCGGGTGGAGATAGAGGGGGTGGCAAGTTGGAGAGAGGTGGTGACCACAGGAGGGGAGTGACCAAGCAGGATTTTCTTGGTGAGTAGGCAGGTCTGGTAGTGGAGTCTTTCATTGAGGTTGAGAAGATTGGCAGAGGAATAGAGGGAGCAAATGTGGGTGAGCCTAGGGACACCAGTTAGGAGCCTGCACGCCTTGTTGAGGGAGGCCTGAATTTTCTGGAGCGTGGAATTATCTGCTGCCCCACACACAGGGAGCCCATAGTCTACTAGGGACAGTGTTGAGGAAGTAATGGCAAGCCTAAGGGCATCAGGAGGGAGGCAGTCCCTGTGCCGGTAAAGGAGTCAAATTCGAGTGTTAGTGGCAGCCGCTAGGGTGTTTATGTGGTCATGGAAGGTAAGAGCAGAGTCAAGGGTAAGTCTAAGATATTTGTAGATGGATACCTGTTCAAGGGGGTTCTGGGGAGGATGAGGAGAGGTGCACTTTTCGCTTTGTTTTGGTGGTGGGAGAAAATCATTGATTTTGTCTTTTTCAGGTTTAAGACCAGTCTAGGGTCCTTGAACCATGTTTCGGCCTGGAAGAAGGCATGTTGGAGGGAGTCCTGGAGGGGAGTGGGTTTATGTTGTGAGGCATAGAGCACTGCATCATCTGCATACAGTAATATTTTTTTGAAGCAGGCTTTTGGCAAGGAGTTTAGGTAGCGGGTAAAAAGAAGTGGACCCAGGATGGAGCCCTGGGGCACCCCGGAGTGGACAGGTAGAGTGTTGGATAGTGTTCCATTTATTTTGATGCATTGGGACTGAGTGGAGAGGTAACTGGCACACCATGCCAGGGGGTCTTTGGAGAAACCAAGTTGGCAGAGGAAATCAAGAAAGAAAGGATGGCTAACTGTGTCGAAGGCCTTGGAAAGGTCTATGAACACAGCTCCAGCAATGTTACTGGAGTCTAGGGAGGAGTGTAGGAAGTTAGTGAATTCTAGGAGGGCTGTGGTAGTGCTATGGTCTGAGCGGAAGCCATGCTGCTCTGGGCATGGTATGTCGTACTTGCCTAGGTATTCAGTGAGCTGAGTGGCAACAACTTTTTCTAAAGCTTTGGGGGGGAATGGAGATGGGTCAATAGTTGCTGGGTGAGGATTTGTCACCACTTTTATGAATGGAGGTAATGATGGCTGTCTTCCAGGTACTGGGGAATTGCCCCAGGCAGAGGGATTTGTTGAGTAGGTCCGTTGGAGGGACTAAGACCTCATCGAGGACTAGTCAAAGGAGCCTAGCGTCTAGGGGGTCATTTTTAGGGTTATTGCTGTTTAGTGCTTTTTGCAGGTATGGACGGGTTTCACGGGTGGATATTTTGTGCAGGAGGAAATGAGGGCACTGCAGGGTTGGTGGTTGGGATTTGGGCACAGGGTCAAAGAAACAACTGGGAAGAACAATGCTGAGATCCGTGAAGGTGGTGTTTAGACAGTTTGCTGTGGAAAGTGGGTCAGTGGAAATGGTGCCGTCTATGGAGAGCTGGGAGGGAGGTGAGGAGCGTGATTTCCCATTAAGTTGTTTGATATTACTCCAGGAGGTCCATGCAGATCCCCATGAGGTGGTGAGAGTCAATTGATAGTGGTCTGCTTTGGCCTTGCGGATGGCTCGAGTGCATCTATTGTGTGCGGCATTATAGGATTGTCTGTCAGCCAACCAGCCAGACTCCGTAGCTTTGTGCCAGAGATTTTCCCTTTCTCTCAGCTTTTGCAGTAGGGAGGGGGTGATTCATGGTGCATTTTGTCTTTTGGTGCAGTGTTTGGTGAGTGGAGCATAGAGGTCACAGGCCTTGGTGAAGGCCTGTGTGAACAGATCGAGCGCAATGTTCATGCTGGGGGCTATATTAATTGGGGACCAATCCATTTGGGTGAGTAGTTGTTTAAGTTTTTTTGACCCCCCTGAGCTGAGACACCTTTGGAAGGTGGCTTGGGTTATGGGTTTGGTGTGGAGAAGGTCCATAGGAATAGGATGGGTGAGTGATTGCTTAGGGAGTCGGGAAGTACTTTTATATCCTGAATTTTGTGGGGGGCGGTTAGAGATAATGATATCCAGGAGGGTGCTGGTACCAGTAGAAGGATGAAGTCTAGTAGGTTGGGTAACTAATTGGACCATGTCGAGGGCAGAGAAGGAGTCCTTCTTTGGCACCATTGGCATGGCTGAGGGGCCAATCCAGTTGACATTTAGGGCCCCTACTAGTGTCTGTTCAGCATTGTGCGGGAGGGTGGAGAGGTAATCAGTGAGGGATGTGATGGTTGGCTTTTGGTTCTTGTGGGGTATGTAGGAGACTGTGAGGTATAGTGGACCCCTGGAGGGGTCTGGGGTGATTTTTAGGGTGAGGGTTTGTGCTCTGTCTTTGAGTTTGGGGGGTTGGAGCATGTGGCCAATAATGTTATCTCTGATGAAGATCGCACAGCCACCCCCACATTTTCCCACCCTGTTCTCCCGGTATAGTGTGTAAACGGGGAGTGAGACAAAGGCATCAGGAGTAGATTCAGAGAGCCAGGTCTCAGCTAGCGCAATGATGTCTGGTTGGTGTAGGGTGGCCCAGCATTGGAGCACTGCAGATTTTCTTGACAGGCTGCGTATTTTCAAAGAGGCAATGTGGAGTCCAGAGGACCTGGTAGGTGGACTGGTGGGGGCAGGACCTGGATTAGGGTGGCTATTACCAGAGAGGAGTAGTAGAAAGACCAAGGTTCTGACCATAGGGTGGCAGTTGGTTAACTTTTTGGTAGAATGGTGAGAGGAGGGGGAGGATGTAGTGGAGCAGGGGATGGGCAGCGTTTGGAGAGTTGGGAAGACACAGAGGGGGTGGAGCCGGGGGGCAGGGTGGGTAGAGGGTTGGGAGGGCAGCTAGGAGGTGGATGCCAGGGTCCAAGGTGAAATGACAAGGTGGGGGGACAGGTCATTCTGGAGAGATGCAAAGGTGCAGTCCACAAAGGGCATGGGGTGAGGTCTGGCTGGTGGGAGGTGACCCTTAGGGTGGTTATGAAGATGAGGCACATAAAGAGGAAGTGAACAGACATGGTGCCTAGGTAGCCTTGCAGGCAGAACAAAGTGGATGGGGCAAAAGCTGTAATAGCTTTAAAACAAACAAAGGGAAATTAGCTTGACTTGTAGGCTAAGTGGCAGAGCTGCTGACTTTAGTGGTAAAGGTATGGGGTTTCAAGCCTGCAGTGGGACTGAAAAAAAATATATATTTTAGCAGACTATGGAGTCAGAAGCTTTGAGACCCTTAAAAACTGGGAATAAATTAGCCTGATCTGTTGGTTTAATGGTAGAACTGCTGACTTTAGTGGCAAAGGTACAGGGCTTGAGACCTACAATAGGACAGAAAAGTATTTTTGCCGAGTATGGAGACAAAAAGGCTTAAGAGCTTTGCATCAGAGAGAAATATTGGCCTGATTTGTTGGCTTAGTGGTAGGACTGCTGACTTTGGAGTCAGAAATATAGGGTCTGAGACCTACAGAAGATAGTAGTGAAACAATGGGAAAAAAGGGAGTGTAGAAGGATGGTGAGTAGAGATTAGGAGAGAACACAGAGTGGTGAGAGGAGGCAGTAAAAGGGACTAGGAGGGAACTGTAGTGCCTACTAGTGGACAGGAATTGATATTAGGTGGAGATGAGGGGAGTGGATGGAGTGGTATCAGCAAGGGCAGTGCAGCAACCCCTAGTGGTCAGAGAGTATAAGCTGCAAATAGGAAAGTGGACACTTAGGAAAAGATCATGTCACATGTCCTGGCTGCAGCAATAAATGTAGAGCTGAGTTTGGGTGGGAAGGTGGTTGAGACAGTCAGTGCACAGCACTGATGACGTAACACTCCTCCACAAGTAAGCTTGAGGGAGAGAGGCTTTACCTCTTACAGCTCTCTGGAGTCCCCTGATGCTAGCTCAGCAGTGTTTTGAGTTTGTGGTGTTGGAGGCTGAAACAGAGGATCATGAAGCTGGAGGTAAGGAATGCTGAGCACACGGGGAGCTGCAGAGGGAACTGGTTTTCTGTGGATAGTTATCCTTTGTTCTTCTAGTCCCAGACTCTGAAGAGCAGCTGCTGCTTGTGTTTTTGAGCAGTGCAGTTTGTGGTGTTGGAGACTGGATCATGAAGTTGGAGGTAAGGAATGGAGCTGCTGTGTAAACCAACCAAAGGAAAATTTTAAAAAGACAGAAGAGGTCAGGTAGTATTTATAAATATGTGCAGGACATCAGTTATAGGAAGCTGTCAGACTGGAATTGCAAATGAAACATTGTGACAGACTTGTTTATTTCTTACCAGGGTAGGGTCACTAACACCTACAAATTGTTTTGTTTTTTTACCCTCTTCTTTTTACCTTCTCTAACCTGAGTGTTCTAGCTTCATTTGGTAAGACCCTCAATAGACTCTGCCTGGAGAATGTAATTACTTTGTCTTGGGCATTTAACCCCCTCCCCCCATACACTGTAGCCTTCTCCTGTTTAACACTACTTTTATTGACCCGCCTCCATTCCTTTGTTGTTCATGAACTGTGCCCTATTGAGCTGAATTAATCCTGCCCTGACTTTGTAATCTCCCCTCCCCCTTTTTTACTGTACCTTACGGAATATGTTATCAGAACAGGACTGGCAGGACCTTCCCGTCTACCCTACGTTTTACTGCCTAGTCTGACACCTCAGATCCTTGTTCACCGGCATTCATCCCTCCTCCATTTTCTCTGCGAATTATGTCACTGTACCTATCCCACACATGCTTGAAGTTCCCCACTGTTTTCTCCCCACCACATCTGCTTGCAGGCTGTTCCAGGTGTCCACCACACCTTCCGTGAAGAAGTGCTTCCTCACATCACTCTTAAACCCTCCCCAGCTTCATTGCCCCCCCCATTCTGGTACTTTTTCTCCCCTGAAAGAGACTCCCCATCTGCATATTCTTCACCCCTGTAAAATGCATATCTCAATCACGTCCCGTCGCACTCTCCTCTCTGCCAGGGACTACATGTTGAGATCCTGCAATCTTTCCTATACGGCTTTTTGTGCAACCCCGCCTCAATTCTGGTAGCCTTCCTCTCAACTGCTTCCACCTTGTCTGTGTCCTTTTGTAGGTGCAACCTCCAGACCTGGAGACAGTACAGTACTCTAGGTTGGGTCTCACTGGTGAGCGATACAGTGGCAACACCACCTCCCTTGTCCTGCTAGAAATCCCTCCCATGCTCCCTAGCATCCCACTAGCCTTGCCTACTCCCTTGTCAAATTTCCCTGCCACCTTGGGATCATCAGATATGAGTACCCTGAGGTCTCTTTCTTGTGTGATGACTGTCAGTACCTCCCCCCATCTTATACACAGCTCCTGGGTTTCCCTGCCCCCCCCGGTGCCTGACTTTGCACATTCTGGCATAGAAACCTAGCTGTCACTCCATAGATTGTTCTTTAGGTTACCCAAATCCCTTTATATTCTCTCCACCCCTTCCTGAGTGTCCAGCGTGTTGAAGAATTTTGTCTCTTCACAAAAAGACATACCTCCCCTCAATTACTCAGCAATATCACTTATGAAGACATTGAAGAGGATCTGTCCCAGCACCCATCCTTGTAGTACCTCGTAAGTTGGTCTCTCATCCCCTGAGTGTCTGCCATTTACCACCATCCTCTGCCTCCTAGTCTTCAACCAATTTAATACTTGGCTTACCACTTTCTCCTCAATCCCCAGGCTGCTTAGATTCTCTACTAGCCTCCTGTGCTGCACTGTGTTGAAGGCCTTACTGAAGTCCGGGTAGGCCACATCCGTTGCCCTCCCCTGATCCACCTCCCTAGTCACCCAATCAAAAAAAAATATATTTATTTAATTATTTGCACATCAGTTTACAACCTTTGAGCCAGAGGCTCATTTCCAAAGGTACCTCGTCACATAGAGGACAAATACAATACAAGCATTATCGGTTCCAGGATATTGGTTACATAGTTTGCAGGTACATGTGATAAAGCACATGACAAATATATATACAAGCATTCTCAGTTCCAGGATATTGGTTACATAGATAGCAAGCACATGTGATGAAGACAGTTATACAGAGAAACCAGTTTGGTTACAGTGGCGCATATTAGTACGCCAGTATGAGCAGTCAACAGAGAGTAGCAGTTTAATCAGAAGTGGTACATACTTGCACAGAGAAAGGGCAAGCAACAGGAATAATGGCGGTACAAACAGAAAAGGGGTAGGATTTAAAGGGGTGCAGTAAGGATGCTGCCCAGTGGGCATTGTCAGGGCACAGAGTGTTGCGCCTCAAGTTATAGACAGGTGCAACTACGCGTGTTGAATAGTTTGCTTCTAAATGCAGTTTTGAATTTGGAAATTGTGGGGGCATCTGAGATGGGGAGAGGGAGCGAGTTGTACCAGGAAGGGGCTCTATGGCGGAATAACCTCCATCCATGGGAGGTCCTAGATCTTGGTATCAGAAAAGTGGCCTTGCAGGAGGTCCGTGTACTGACCAAGGGTTGGGCTAGGTGGAGGGAGGCTGTCAGCCTGGGCGGGGATAGCCCTAGAAGATTTTTTTTTTGCTATTAGGCATGTTTGACATCGCAGTCATTCATCTAGGTTTAGCAATGTTGCCATACCATAGATCTGGCATGAATGTGTGAGCCTAGGGGCCCCAGTGATTAACCTGCATGCCTTGCTTAGGATGAGGCAGACTTGTTGAGGACAGTTGTGTCGGCAGCACCATAGACCGGTAGTCCGTAGTCAACCAGGGATAATATGGAGGATGTCACCACAAGCCAGAGGGCAGCGGGGGGAGACAGTTTTTGTAGCGGTATAAGATACCTAGCCGCACATTGGTAGCTGAGGCAAGTGCATCAATGTGGGTGTGGTAGGTGAGGGCTGAGTCAAAGGAGACCCCAAGGTACTTGTAGGAGTGGACTTGCTCTAGTGGCTGTTTGGAGCAAGGGAGGATATGGAGAGGGAAGTTGCTGGCTTTGTTTTGGGGGTGGACAAAGAGCATTGCTTTTGTTTTTTTGAGATTTATGACTAGTCTGTGCTCCTTAAACCAGATTTTGGCATCATTATAGGAAAGTTGCATGGAGTGCTGGAGGGAGGTAGGGTTATGGTGGTTGGCAAAGATGACAGCATCATCTGCATACAGCAGAATTTTCCCAGTGCATGCACTGAGCAAGGTGTTAAGGTAGAGTGAGAAGAGAAAGGGTCCCAGGCTGGAGCCCTGAGGAACCCCTGAGCAGATGGGACAAGTTTTTAAAAGTGTCCCATTAATTTTGACACATTGGGAGCGGGCAGATAGATAGCTGGTGCACCAGGCAAGTGGCCCAGTAGCGAAGCCAGTGTGGCAGAGGGCATCCAGCAGGAGGGTGTGGGAGACAGTGTCGAAAGCCTTAGAAAGGTCAATGAACACTGCCCCAGCTAGGGAGCCAGAGTCCAGGGAGGAGTGTAGGAATGTTGAAAATTCAACTAGTGCTGTGCCGGTACTGTGTCCTGCACAGAAACCATGCTGTTCAGGGCAGAGGATGTTGTGTTTGGTCAGGTACTCAGTGATTTGCATGGCAACCAGTTTTTCAAGGGCTTTGGAGAGGGGCAGGAGTATGGAGATAGGCCGGTAGTTCGGCTGAGGACCTGTCACCTCCTTTGTGAATGGGAGTAACAATGGCAGTTTTCCATACAGTAAGGAATTGCCCCAGGCAGAGGGATTTGTTGAGAAGGCTGGTGAGTGGGGCAAGGACCTGATCCAGTACCAGCCAGAGAATGCTGGGGTCCACGGAGTCATCGCCGGGACTATTGCTTTTTAGTGCACGGATCAGGTGGGGTCTAGCTTCCTGGGCAGTTACCCTATGTAGATAGAAGCTAGGATGTTGGAGGGCTGGGGAAAGTAGGGAGGGTGGTGGGTCAAATAAATTACTGGGGAAGATAGAGCTGAGGTCCATAAAGGATGTGTTGAGGTAGTTTGCAATGTTTGTGGGTCCATAATGGAAGTGCTGCCAATGGTGATCTGGGATGGGGGAGGGGAGCGTGCGCTCCTGTTCAATTGTTTGACATTATCCCAAAAAGTTCGGGCACACCCCCAGGAGGAGGTGAGGGTGGCCTGATAGTGGTTGGCCTTGGCTTTCCTGATGGCCCAAGTGCACTTATTCCATGCAGCGTTGTAGGCCTGTCTATCAGCCGGCAGGCCTGTTTCAGTTGCAAGGTGCCATAGGTTATCCCTAAGCCTCAGCAACTGTAATAGGGCAGGAGTAATCCAGGGCACATTATGCTTTTTGGTTCAGGCAGCTGTGAGGGGTGCGAAGAGGTAACAGGCTTTGTTTAAGGTTTGGGAAAAGAAGGCAAGGGCAGTGTCAATATCAGGAGCGTGGTGAATGGGAGACCAGTTTGTTTGGGCAAGAAATTGCCTGAGGTTTTTCAGCTCACCTGGTCTGAGACACTGGCGGAGTGTGTGCTGGGCTGTGGGTCATGGCGAGGTGGTCACCCAGTGGAATAGGATAGGGGAATGGTCACAGAGTGAGTCAGGGAGGACTTAGATGTCCAGAATTTTTGGGGGGTGGTTGGTGATGATAACATCTAGGAGGGTGCTGGTACCTCTCTTAGGGTTTTCTCTAGTGGGTTGGGAGATTGGTTGTGTCAGATCAATGGCAGCAAAGGAGTCCCGGGTGGTGGTGGAGGTGGGGCTGAGCCAGTTCACGTTAAGGTCCCCCACAAGGACTTGTTCAGCCCTATGAGAGAAGGTGGCAAGATAATCAGTTAAAGATAATAGTGCCAGGTTTTGGTTCTTTGGGGGAATGTAGGCAGAGGTGAGATAAAGGGGTCTGGAGTAAGTTCATGGGTAACAGCCTGTGCCCCACTAGCAAGGGCTGGGGCAGGGAGTGCTTGACTAGTGAGAGAATCCCTGGTACAGATTGCACAGCCACCCCTGCATTTGCCTACACGATCCTCTCGGTATAGGGTATAGCCAGGGAGGGCAACAAAGGAGTCAGGGGTGGATTTTGATAGCCAGGTTTCTACTAGCGCAATGACGTCTGGTTTGTGCAGCATGACCCAGCATTGGAGGGTGTCAAATTTTTCAAGATGCTGCATATATTCAGGGAGGCAACACTCAGACCTACCTGGTGGGCTGGTCTGGGTGGGGCCTGGGTTAGGATGTATATTGCCTTTTAAGAGTAGAAGAGTGTTTCCTTTTGGTATGAGGGGATGGGGGGACCTTCGGGGAACAGGGGATGGGTAGAGATTGGCAGGTTAGGAGTGCGAGAACGATAAGCCGCCAAGGGGGGCCTGAGAAGGCGGTGGGATGGTACATGGGGAATGAGTGTTGTAGGCCAGTGTATATGGTAAGTGTGGGTGAGTGTGAGTTATGTCTTGGAGAATTGCTGGTGCTGGTACCAGTGATCCAGTGGAGATGGCTGGCTGGTGGAATGAGGGTACTAGAAAGTAAATGAGGGGGAGGCATTTTAGGAGGAGGTGGATTAACATGGCTGTTATGGTGGTAGTCGGGTAGAAAGGTAGAAGTATTTAGGTTGACTTCTAAAAAAATGTGGTTACCACTTTGGATCAGTGATAGTGACATGGACTCTGGTAGATAGGGTACAAGGTTCAAGTCTCTGCCAGGGTGAGGGCAGTGATCCATGTTCTGAGAATCTGATGCAGGTTGGGTTGGGGTCAGAAACAGGGTGAGAAATAGCAACTCCTAGTGGTCACTGGGTGTGGGTTCAGCAGAGCAGTATTGAGTCAAGATATGGGCTAGTTTGTGGGGCTGGGTGCTGGGGGGGTGTGGGCAGAGGTAGGTGTGAGTTGGAGAGGAGTGAAGTGTCTCAGGAGGTTAGACGGGTTCCAGAAAGTAGGGGGGAAGAGGACAGGTAGTGGAGCCAAAGTGGGAGAGTATGGGTCCCTCTAGTAGCTGGCAGGTATAACCTGCTAATGGAAAAGTGAGGACTTAGTAAAAAATAATTGACAGAAAGTGATGTCAGCAGACCCCCCCATATAGGTAGTGATGAGCCAGGGTGGGTGGGGCAGTTGACATGCACAGTGTGTTGATGGGCTTACTCCCCCCTCACAAGGGTGCTCCTTCAGAAGTAGAGTAGTTTAATTACCTTGCTCTGCACCCATGAAGGTCCTGCTCCTGGAAGGAGCTCTCTGTGTGCTGGGGTAGCTTGGTAGTTCTGCATGGCTGAGGTACTTGCTGGGGCCTATATCAGGAGGAGAAGACAAAGGAACTTATTAAAATGCAGCGGTAGACTGAGAATAGCTAAACTGTGCATGCACAGGCAGTGTTCTGACTCTAGGCAGCATCTGATATACAGGGGAGAGATGGTGATCACCAACAACAATAGATGTGGCAAGTAGCTAATTTGAACAGACAATAGCTGCACACTATGATTTAAATAATACTTTGGTGCCCCATTAGCAAGTAAATGATATTTGTTTGGCATGACTTCCCCCGTGTGAAACCAAGCTGCTGCTGGTGGTCCTGCAGCCTGTATGCCCCCAGGCATACCTCTCAACCTCCTGCCTCATAAATCAGGGACAAGGCTTAAAAAAATCAGGGACAAAGGCCCAAAATCAGGGACACATTTTTAAAATTGGTGCTATCCACTTAGGAAGCTGGCAGAATAAGGGACTGAGTGTATAATACATTTTCTGAAGAATAAGAAGTCTGCAACTGTATTGTTTGACATAATTGTATTCTTACAATCATCACTGTTTAGTCAGGGGAACACAGATTTTAGGAGGGACAGAGTAAAATTTCGAGGTGAAATCAGGGACATCCCTGAAAATCAGGGACACTTGAGAGGTATGCCCCCAGGTACTACATCAGCCTCTCCTTCAGCAGGGTCTGAATTAATTTCCCCACCACTGATGTGAGATTGACTGGCCTGTAGTTACTAGCCTCCTCCTTCCGGCTACTCTTCTGTAGAGGGACCACATCAGCTCTCCTCCGGTCCTCTGGAACTGCCTTCATCTTCAGTGGGGGTGCTTGCACCATGTTCAGTTCTTTTAGATCCCTTGGTGAATCCTGTCTAGTCCTGTCTCCTTGTTCTCCATTAGGCTTCCAGTCTGTTCTCAACTCTTTCCTCCAAAAATGGACTTGTGTCCACTCCCTCCATTGCCTGCTGATGCATGTTGGTCCATCCCCCCCTACTGTGAAGAGCACTCCCACCCTCCTGATTCTCACTATCCACCCCTTTGCTTTACTCTTTTCACTCGTGTATCTGAGGAAAGGCTTATCCCCTTTTTTGACCTCCTTGGCAATCCTCTCCTATGTTTGTGCCTTTGCTTCCCTCACCCTCCTTCCTGCTACTCTTTGTTTTTCCAGATGTATCTTCCTGTCCACATCCATTTGGGTATCCATGTACTTCCTGAATGCAGGTTTTTCTTTCCTTCACCACCTCCTCTGAGAACCAAAGCAGCCTCATCTTCCTCCTTCCCTTGCTTGCTTCCTTCAGACATCATGCTGTTGCCTTAGCTAGTCCCCCTTCAATATTTTTTCCATTGGGTCTCCACTCACCACCTGGTAATCACCCCTAAAGTATTTAAAGAGACAAGGCAAAGTTTATTTCTAAGGTGCCCAATCCAGGAGGCTCGGTGAGCCGTACATAAAACAAACAACACACACGGTATCAGATAAAATGTCATAAATAAAATCAACACTAAAACAGCAGCATCATAAACAGCAGACTTTCTTCAGAAGGCATGGGGAAAAAGATGGGTTGTTAGGCCCCTCTTGAACCCCGCTGTCGATGGGGCCTTCCTGATATCATCTGGCAGTGAGTTCCATAGGACCAGTCCAGCAACACTGAAAACTCGGCCACTGGAAGCTGTTAACCAAGTTCTAAGAGCTTCAAGGAGGCCCCTGGTCAAGGAACAGAGGGAGTGGACTGAGGTGGAAGGTGTCAGAAGATCATCCAGGTAGCCTGGGCTGAGCCCATGTAAGACCTTATAGGTGAGTAAACTTACCTTGAAGATAACCCTCCACCTGACTGGCAGCCAGTGCAGAGGCTGCAACACCAGGTTTACTTACCTAGACCTAGGAAGGCCAGTCAGCCACCTGGTAGCTGCAGTTTGCACCAACTACAGCCAGTGAAGGGTACCTGCAGAGACCCTGGTCCCCAAAGCAGACAGCATTAAATCAGCTGAGTCTGGATGTTAAAAAGGCATGCACCAGCAAGGACAGGTCCTTGGGTGGAGCTAGGGGTTTGAGCCTGGCAATATTCCTTAAGCAGAAAAAAAACATTTTTGAGGACAGCCAGCATCAGAGCTTCAAGTGTCAGTGGCAGAAGACAACAGGAGAAAGGACTGCTGTGTGACTGAACTTCTCTACTGGGACTAAAGTAGAAGAACTTTTGTATTTCGACCTTTAATTTAGGGTAAAAAAACTAACATACAAAAACAAAAAAAAAGTGTGTGTTTGGGTTAACTGAACTGAATGGGTAACTGAAAAGTCATCTAGGTGTAAATCTCAGGTGACTGAAAGGACTTAACTGCTGTGAGGTTTAAATTACTTGTACAAAGATCTGGTAAGTGGGGGAGTGGCTTAGCTAGAAGGAAGCTACATTTAAAGACTGCCTTAGAAAGATTCTGCTAATAGCTTGGCAGAAGACAACAGGAGAAAGGACTGCTGTGTGACTGAACTTCTCTGCTGGGACTAAAGTAGAAGAACTTTTGTATTTGGACCTTTAATTTAGGGTAAAAAAACTAACATACAAAACAAAAAAAAAGTGTGTGTTTGGGTTAACTGAACTGAATGGGTAACTGAAAAGTCATCTAGGTGTAAATCTCAGGTGACTGAAAGGACTTAACTGCTGTGAGGTTTAAATTACTTGTACAAAGATCTGGTAAGTAGGGGGACTGGCTTAGCTAGAAGGAAGCTACATTTAAAGATTGCCTTAGAAAGATTCTGCTAATAGCTTGGCAGAAGACAACAGGAGAAAGGACTGCTGTGTGACTGAACTTCTCTACTGGGACTATATTGCCCTCCTTCCCTCCCCTCCAGCCCCCCATCCAAAGCTAGTTCTATTTTTATAGACACAGGATTTGACTGACAACAGGAACTTCCTGTTTAGGGGCAGGAAGTGAGTGAGCACAGAACCACCAAGGACCCACCATCCTAGAAGGGCAAGAGTAGCTCTCCGGCCCCCTCTAGCTGCTGGAGGTCTGCCTCTGAACAAGTAAGTGGTCTACTGAGAAATATAGGATATTCTTGTCTCAAAACAGGACAATCAGGAGCTTAAAGGGCACACAGGCAGAAAGTAAGGATAGAAAAAAAAAACAGGTTAGAGTAAGGATTGCAAACAGTTAAGGGGCCAGAAATAAGACATGATTGGAGTGGTGCAGTGCAGTGGCTGTGGAGCAGCAGTCTTCCGGGAGATGTTCTGGAGAATGCGGTGTTGTCCCATCTGCAGGCACCTCTCTGGGCTGAGGGAGGAGGTTGCTCATCTCCAGGCTGAGTTGGCCAGGATTTGTGGGACCTCCTCTTCCATCCAGGGACCACCAGTGCCACTGCCGTTGCCTCAGAGATTGCCAAGAAAGAGGAGCAGTTGGACCACAGTGGGCTCAGGGAGGGTGAGGGTGGTGGAACAGAGGCACATCCCTCCAGTTGTACCTCTCCACAATTCCTATGCCATTCTGGCAAAGTGTGGTTCCTCTATGGAGGCACCTACAGTGGAGACCAAGGAGGATGCTGGGAACCTCCACAAAGGAGACCCACAGGAGGGTGGCAGGGGACCCTGCAGGAGGAAGGAAACAACTCCTGGTGGGGGACTCCACTGTTAGGAAGGTAGAACTGGGCAAGGAAGGGAGAGGGGTAGGTGTCTGCCTGGCGCCATGGCTTGAGGGGACAGGAGAGAATCAGGATTGCCAGAGCAGCTGCACAGGGAGGGAGTTGATGTCATTGTCCACCTAGGGACAAATGACCTGGCTAAGAAAGGGATTGAGAAGTGCAGGAAGAGTTTGTGGAATTGGGAGGGCCTTAGTCAAGTAGCATACACAATAACCTTTTGGAGGTGCTACCCATCTATGGCATAGGAAAGGCTAGGGTGCTCCGTGCCTATGGGATTCAATCAGTGGTTGAAAAACTGGTGTGGAGCTCAGGATTTGGCTTCATTGGGGACTGGGGTCACCTGGAGTGATGCAAGCCTATACTGGCATGATGGGCTGCATCTGTCCGGGAGGGAACCAGGATCCTAGGTGATAGGTTTAAATGCTTCATTGGCAAGCTTTTAAACTAGCCAAGGGGAGCACTGGAAAGGAGCAGGAAAATCCTAGCCCCCAAACAATCACGGTAGTAAGTGTGGCAAACACCAACATGGAGGTGTCAATAGGGAGAAGGGCAGGGGTAAATGGAGAAAGCGACAAAGGCAAGAAGGACAGGGATGGGGAAAAAGGGGTAAGGCCATCAGGAAATGGAGGGTAATGAGTACCAATGCCTGTAGTCTGGGCAACAAGCTCCCTGAGCTGGTGGCCTTAATGGAAGAGGGATGCCTGGATATTGTAGCAGTCACAGAAACATGGTACACAGAGAACCATGACTGGGATGTTAACATACCAGGGTACAAATAACAGGAGAGAGACAGGCAGGGAGAAGAGGAGGAGGAGTAGCCTCTATGTAAAGCAAGGGATAAAAGCAACTGAACAAAAGAGTAAACAGGGAGGAGAGGAGGCACTGTGGGTCACCTTGGAGACTGGAAAGGGCACCACAATCCGCACAGGGGTTGTGTACAGACCCCCATGTCAGGGGGAAGGAATGGACAAGGATATGTTGGAAGGCATTCTTAGAATGGCAGAGAAAGGGGAGATACTGTTGATGGGAGACCTGAATATGCCAGATGTTAACTGGAGCACATTTGCTGCAGTCACATCCAAGAGCAGGGCCATTCTTGACGCCCTACAGGTGGCAGGCATTAGACAGCTAGTTTCAGAACCCACTTGAGAGGGAGCAATCTTAGACCTTGTACTCTCAAACGGGGGCAGTGAGAGGATCTCAGATCTAGAAGTGGGTTGCCATCTGGGGACAAGTGACCATCAAACAGTGTGGTTCACGTTAAAACTCAGCTACAGAGTCAACCCATACAAAAGTGAGGGTACTGGACTTTAGGAGGGCTGACTTTGGCAAGATGGGACAGTGCCTCAGAAAAGCACTAGCAAACAGGCTAGAAGGAGGTGTGGAGCAACAATGGGGAATTATCAAACTGCCATCACAGAGGCAACAAGCCTTTGTGTGAAGCAAATAAACAAATCAAAACGAAAGAAAAAGCCACTATGGTTCTCAAGAGAGGTGGCTGTGAAAGTCAGGAAGAAAAGATAGCATTCTGGAAGTATAAGGAAACACAGAAGGAGCAGGACAGAGAGCTGTACCAGTTAAGGCAGAAAGAAGCAGGAGGAAGTCAGAATAGCAAAGGTCCAAACTGAGGAAAAGATAGCCAACTCAGTTAAGAAGGGGGATAAAACCTTTTATAGGTACATCAGCGAGCGTAGAAAGACAAAGGGAGGGATAGTGAGGCTGAATAGAATGAACAGTGGGTGGGCAGAGGGGGACAGTGAAAAAGCAGGAATACTGAATGAATATTTCTGCTCAGTATTCACAAAAGAGGAGGAGGAAGTGCCTAATCCAATTAACAAAAGCACTCTTGATAGGGGGTTGATCCCAGTCCTTTCACAGAAGAAAGGGTTCTGCAAGAACTCCTAAAACTGAAGGTGGACAAAGCAATGGGTCCTGATGGAATTCACCCCAGAATTCTAAAAGAATTAAGGAAGGAACTAGTGAAACCACTGACTACTCTTTTTAATAAATCATGGGAGGATGGTGTGGTACCCGAGGACTGGAGGAAGGCAGATATGATTCCCCTACACAAAAGTGGGACCAAGACAGAGGCCGGAAACTACAGACCTGTTAGTCTGACCTCTGTGGTAGGGAAATTGATGGAGTCACTTCTGAAGGAAAGAATAATTGAGTACCTAGAGGTCAGTGGAGCACAGGATCCAAGGTAGCATGGGTTCACAGCGGAAGGTCATGTCAGGACGAATCTAATAGATTTCTTTGACTGGGTGACCAAAGTAGTAGACCAGGGAGGGCTGTGGACATGGCCTACCTAGACTTTAGCAAGGCATTTGACACAGTCCCACACAAAAGATTATTAGTCAAATTAACCAGCCTGGGAGGGTCCCAGGGTGTAGCCTGAATAAAACATTGGCTGAACAACAGGACACGGAAGGTAATTGTAAATGGAGTCCATTCTGAAGAAAGGGTGGTTACCAGTGGGGTACCGCAGGGTTCAGTATTGGGTCCAGTCCTTTTTAATGTCTTCTTCAGTGACATTGCAGAGGGACTGGAAGGAAAAGTATGATTTTGCAGATGACACAAAGATCTGCAACAGGGTTGATACACAAGGAGGCATGGAAAGGATGAAAAGGGATTTGGCAAGGTTGGAGGAATGGTCAGACGTATGGCAGCTAGGATTCAATGCAAAAAAGTGCAAAATAATGCACCTGGGAAACAAGAACCCAGGGGAAGAATACACAATGGGTGGGGAGGTAGTAACAACAACAAAACAGGAAAGGGACCTGGGGGTAATCATATCAGATGACCTTAAGGTTAGCAAGCAATGTGAGAAGGCAGTAGGGAGGGCCAGGGGTATACTGGGATGTATAGGGAGAGGCATCAGCAGCAGAAAACAGGAAGTTGTTATCCCTCTGTACAGACAGTTGGTGAGACCCCATCCGAATACTGTGTCCAGTTCTGGAGACCCCATCTCCGCAAGGACATAGACAGGATAGAGGCAGTCCAGAGGAGGGCAACTAAAATGGTGCAGGGTCTGCAAGAGAAGCAGTATGAGGAGAGACTAAAGGAGCTTAATATGTATACCCTTGAGGAAAGAAGGGAGGGGGACATGATAGAAACTTTCAAGTACCTCAAGGAATCAACAAAGTCCAAGAGGTAGCATCTTTCAGAAAAGAGACTTGCAAGAACAAGGGACACAATTTAAAGATAGAAGGAGGCGGTTCAGGGCAATGTGAGGAAGTATTATTTCACAGAGAGGGTAGTGGATGCATGGAACAGCCTTCCTGAGGAAGTTGTGGGGTCTAAAACTGTGGGAGAATTCAAGAATGCATGGGACAGACATAAGGCAATTCTTTTGGGGGGCAGGAAGATATAGGCTGTTGGTTAACTAGGATCTGCAGCCTATCCTGTAGGTAGGGAAATGGGCAGACTAGATGGGCCTAGCGGTCCTTATCTGCCGTCAAAGTCTATGTTTCTATGTTTCAGTCTGTCACAAGGATCATGCCAAGATCTCACACCCTAGGGGAGACCATAAACAGTGTGGGTCCCAGGGAAAAACCAATAACCTCATTAGAGGTACTCCTATCATGCTCTTATCCTGGCCCAATTACTGGTACCTCTGTCTTGTCCAGGTTAAGTTGCACCCACTGGAGAACATCCAGTCATTGATCTCAGCCAGGCAGATATTAAGCACTTCCACAGTGTCCAATGTTCCTGGTGCACAGGACAGTTACAGTTGGGTATAATCTGCATAATAGTAACATCTCACATTGTGCCACCTAATGAACTCAAACAGGGGCAGTATACATACTGCAAATAACATCAGTGACAAGATCGACCCCCTGAGGTACTCCACATGGTAGGAGCTTGGGGAGGAGGAGACATTCCCCATCACCACCTGTTGCTTCCTGCCAGAAAGAAAGGATTCAAACCAGCTGATGACAGTCCTGGCGAGTCCACATTACTCATAAAGGCAATCAAGAAGCACAATGTGATCTGCAGTGTCAAAGGCTGAGGAGAGATCGAGGAGCACAAAAATTGACTTGTCTCCTCTATCTCATGACCTGAGGAGGTCATTATGCACCCTAACACCAATTCAGTGCTGTGCCTAGCTCTGAAACCTGATTAGAACAGTGTATAGATGTCAAAGGATACGAGGTGCTCCTCAAGCTGCTGTGCCTAGCTCTGAAACCTGATTAGAGCAGTGTATAGATGTCAAAGGACATGAGGTGCTCCTCAAGCTGCTGTGCCTAGCTCTGAACCATGATTAGAGCACTGTATAGATGTCAAAGGATATGAGGTGCTCCTCAAGCTACTGTGCCTAGCTCTGAACCCTGATTAGAGCAGTGTGTATAGACAGAGGTCAAAGGGCACGAGGTGCTCCTCAAGCTGCTCTGCCTAGCTCTGAACCCTGATTACAGCAGTGTATAGATAGATGTCAAAGGACATCAGGTGCTCCTCAAGCTGCTGTGCTTAGCTCTGAACCCTGATTAGAGCAGTGTATAGATAGATGTCAAAGGACACAATGTGCTCCTTAAGCTGCTGTGCCTAGCTCTGAAACCTGATTAGAGCAGTGTATAGATGTCAAAGGACACGAGGTGCTCCTCAAGCTGCTGTGCCTAGCTCTGAACTCTGATTAGTGTACAGATGTCAAAGGACACGAAGTGCTCCTCAAGCTGCTGTGCATAGCTCTGAAACCTGATTAGAGCAGTGCATATATGTCAAAGGACACGAAGTGCTCCTCAAGCTGCTGTGCCTAGCTCTGAACCCTGATTAGAACAGTGTATAGATGTCAAAGGATACGAGGTGCTCCTCAAGCTGCTGTACCATGATTCTCTCAACAACCTTACCAAAAGGGGACGCTGGAGATAGGACGATAGTTCACCAGGGTGTCAGAGTTGAGAGATGGCTTCTTCAGAAGGGGCCTCACCAGAGCCTCTTTCAAGCTTTCCAGAAAGATCCTATCTGGCAGTAAACAAAAAACAATACTGGTGAACACAATGCCAATAGAACCAACACATCTCAGTAGAAAATGAGTTGGAGCTGGGTCCAGTTCACAGTGCATGTGTTTCAGTTTCAAGATGACCTCAGAAACTTCGGTCACCTCCACCAGTCTTAACTCATTTCAGACAAGTGGAGTGCCCCTGTGTCCTCCAGAATGACCACTGTAAGTCACAGTACAGCTCGCTAACAGGATCCCCTATCATATAGAGGACACTCTCTCCAAGAAGAACCGAGCAGACTTGTCATATGAAGTGATTAAAAAGTAATTTCTTGGCTTTCGACAGACAACATGAAGAAATCTGTTGACAGTCCTAAAAAGCTTAGCATGTCAGTTCTCCCAGGCAGCAATATCCCTAGGCAGGAACTCTGCCTTGTTATGGTTGATTACCCCCTGGTAATCAGAATAATGAGTACACAGAGCCAGCTTGTCCACATTCGACCAGGTCCTCCGCCAACAACGGTCCAAATTCTGACCCCTGATCTTCATCACTTTGAGATCCCCACACATACCGGTGTGAGGGTATCAAGCATCAGCATCCCGGAGACTGCCTTGTTATATGTGGCTACTGCCTCACTCATACCCCTTGCACATGCTGCGTCTATACTAGATAGATCAGCTACCACCAGTAGTCCCTCCAGGGACAATCACCTTAACGGCTAACTGGACCATCTCCACAGGGGGAGGTCTCGGAGGGGGGGGGACCAGGAACTTTACCGTGCAGTGATCAGACCATACAACCTGATCAATGTCAAGGTTAGCTACTTTGAACCCCAGTGTGCACACCAGGTCAAGTGTGTGGCCGCAGTGATGGGTTCCGGAAGTAACTGCTTGTGACAGACCCAGCGATGACAGCAACTAGAGGAGGTGGGAACCAAAATCCAAGGCTTCGTCATCAAGCCCAGGCAATGAAGTCACCCAGTAGAAACACAGAAACATAGACTTTGATGGCAGATAAGTACTGCTAGGTCCATCTAGTCTGCCCATTTCCCTACCTACAGGATAGGCTGCAGATCCTAGTTAACCAACAGCCTATATCTTCCTGCCCCCCACAAGAATTGCCTTATGTCTGTCCCATGCATTCTTGAATTCTCCCACAGTTTTAGACCCCACAACTTCCTCAGGAAGGCTGTTCCATGCATCTACTACCCTCTCTGTGAAATAATATCCTCACATTGCCCCTGAACCGCCCTCCTTCTATCTTTAAATTGTGTCCCCTTGTTCTTGCAAGTCTCTTTTCTGAAAGATGCTACCTCTTGGACTTTGTTGATTCCTTGAGGTACTTGAAAGTTTCTATCATGTCCCCCTCTCCTTCTTTCCTCAAGGGTATACATATTAAGCTCCTTTAGTCTCTCCTCATGACTTCTCTTGCAGACCCTGCACCATTTTAGTTGCCCTCCTCTGGACTGCCTCTATCCTGTCTATGTCCTTGCGAGATGGGGTCTCCAGAACTGGACACATTATTCCAGATGGGGTCTCACCAACTGTCTGTACAGAAGGATAACAACTTCCTGTTTTCTGCTGCTGATGCCTCTCCCTATACATCCCAGTATACCCCGGCCCTCCCTACTGCCTTCTCACATTGCTTGCTAACCTTAAGGTCATCTGATATGATTACCCCAGGTCCCTTTCCTGTTTTGTTGTTGTTACTACCTCCCCACCCATTGTGTATTCTTCCCCTGGGTTCTTGTTTCCCAGGTGCATTATTTTGCACTTTTTTGCATTGAATCCTAGCTGCCATATGTCTGACCATTCCTCCAACCTTGCCAAGTACCTTTTCATCCTTTCCACACCTCCTTGTGTATCAACCCTGTTGCAGATCTTTGTGTCATCTGCAAAAAAGGCATACTTTTCCTTCCAGTCCCTCTGCAATGTCGCTGATGAAGACATTAAAAAGGACTGGACCCAATACTGAACCCTGCAGTATCCCACTGGTAATTGCCCTTTCTTCAGAATGGGCTCCATTTGCAATTACAAACTTTCTACACTCTGTCCCTAAGCTGTATTCAAACCCAGTACCCTTGCCATCAAAGTCAACATCTCTACCTCTTAACCACTTTTTCTAACTAGCAGTAGTAAACATCTGGGAGACTCCAACACTATCAGCGCCGAAGTCTGCCATCTCCTGCAGGAATTCTTCCCTGCCCCAGACCCCCTCTGCACTGCCACACACTCGAAAGACCTGGTCATTCCCACTGGGTGCACAGTGAGCGTTAGGTCAGATTTAAAGCAAATGGCCACTCAATCACCCCTACATTCCCTCTATGGGCAGGGCACCTCAGAGAACCTAGTGGGGACCGATGCCTCCAAAATCGGCCTGGCATTGTCACCCAACCAGATCTCTGTGGTGCAAGCCAGACTGACTGTGGAAATCAAATCCACCATAATTAGGGTCTTGTTCCTTGTCAGTCTGGCATTCCATAGCACTGCCTGCACTGGAATGGTAGGCACTGCAGCCCTTTTTGGCTATCTGCCCACTCAGTCTGGTGGGAACCCTGGGGATGGAGCCCGAGCACATTTGGCCTTTCCCTAGGCTCCGCCTAAACCCAAGTTATTTCCTGCACCTCACCTCCCCCCAGTTCCTCTCACCTCTGCTGGTCCCACAGCTTTCCACCACTGACAACCTCCACACTCCCTGGTGATGCTGACCTCCCGACAGCACCTCGCTATCATAGCCAACACAGGAAGGTCAGCAAAAGGGTGGAGGTCACGCAGCTGGGAAGCATTATAGGCAGTCTGCAGGGGTGCAAAACTGTGGCTCATCCCATGGGACCAGCACTACAGCCACTTTCTTACTCACTGTTACTTAAAAAACAATCACAAGCACAACGCCATTCAACCAAACTAATACAAACAAATACCTAACCAAATATACCACTCACACACATGTACATACACCCTGTATAATCTAACTCCAAACACTCTCTCCTCCCACAGAGCAGAAGCTCCCCAACACCAATGTACAGCAATAAAATACTGATAAGGAGAGATCAAATAATGTGTGCTGTGCTCTGACAGTAATTCCAAACTGCTAATGGATTTAAAAAACAAATTATAAAGTGAAGTGATGTTAAACCAAAGGGCAACAGCAGGCAGTTCAGTCAAGCAATATCGCTGTATGTAAATCTGACTCACTCACTGTATGTGTATGCTCTATCTTAACTCTCCCAGGCCGTCTGTAACCTTCCCCGGGTGGGTGTCTTCTTACTGGTTGCCTTTTTACCTTTATTTCTCTATATGACACGTAATACTGTATGTGTATAATACCAATTTTGTCACTGTACCTGTTATCCAAGCTCTTATCTCTCCTGGGTCGCACTAAAAATAGGTACTTGGCTGTCTAGGGTGACTTACCCGGTCAACAAAAGCAAATAAATAAATAAAATTCTGTCCTGGTTTAAAACATCAGTTCCAAAGCACTGAAGGAGAGGGAAATGGCCCTCACATCACCATAACCTAGATGAAACTTCTCTACTGCTGGGACCAAAGAATAAAACTGAGAATCATACTCCTCTCACATGTGCAAGAATCAGCTTCAACACAGACTCTTTGTGTTACAACTCTCCCCAACTCCAGCTCCAAATAGAAGAAAAAAGTGCAGCTGTCATCAAAATTAATTCCACAATTCAGAGCTCCAGAGTCAGAGATATGACTTAACCATACAACACTTGGCCAGCACTTACATGGCAACCAGCCGCACAGTCTGAGGGCAGGAATAACTATACAAGTCATCAAGCTCACACCAGAGGAAAGGCAGCTCCACAAACACAGCCACCAACCTTTGGGCCAAAAAGAGGGAACAACCCAAAGGAGGGCCACTCTTCTCCAACCAGCAGACGTCTCTAGTCCAGGCAGAAGTGGTGGCAAATGCAGTTTTCATAGGGGCAGTGAAGTTTTCACCTCCATGTTACCCTGGTTACCAACACTCGCTGAAACTCTTCCCCTACAAGCACCTACACTGGACTCCTTTGACCAGGATCACTGCAAACAACTGGATCCCCCCCCGTATGTCCAAGAATGATGGAATGTCCTTGGCAGATGACTGGGCTTAAAGGGAAGTGCCTTCCGTATTCTGATCCTCGGAAAAACTCTTCCTTGGTCTGTGAGGTGAGAGTTATAATTCCAGTTAAAATTAGTCCAGCTACAATTATCCCTTTAGATGTAACTTGGTGAGGGATATTTGTACAGCACACAGAAATTACCATCCTCACTAGAAAATAACTCTCCTATACTGCCTCACTGAATTTCCCTGCCTAACGCACCCGCCCCTGCGCTTCAACTAACAAACAAAATAAAATAATAAAAATATTGCTCTCCCATTACTGATCTCCCATTACTGAATAAGGTTCATTAGTAGTGCAAGAGTTTTTAACTGAGACCAAGTAAAGCAGCGCTCACAGCCTGGTGTGGTGCACAATGACAAAGCAAGTTACAGCTCAGTACCAGAAGTCATAGCACACCCCACGTATTATTATTATTATTAACTGTGACCCAGTAAAGCAGCGCTCACAGCCCGGTGTGGGTGCACAGTGACAAAGCAAGTTACAGCTCAGTACCAGACATCATGGCACACCCAACGTATTATTATTATTATTATTAACTGAGACCAAGTAAAGCAGCGCTCACAGCCTGGTGTGGTGCACAATGACAAAGCAAGTTACAGCTCAGTACCAGGAGTCATGGCACACCCCACGTATTATTATTATTATTAACTGTGACCAAGTAAAGCAGCGCTCACAGCCTGGTGTGGGAGCTCAATGACAAAGCAAGTTACAGCTCAGTACCAGAAGTCATGGCACACCCAACGTATTATTATTATTATTAACTGTGACCAAATAAAGCAGCGCTCACAGCCTGGTGTGGGTGTACAGTGACAATGCAAGTCACAGCTCAGTACCAGACGTCATGGCACACCCCACGTATTATAATTATTAACTGTGACCCAGTAAAGCAGCGCTCACAGCCCGGTGTGGGTGCACAGTGACAAAGCAAGTCACAGCTCAGTACCAGACATCATGGCACACCCAATGTATTATTATTATTATTAACTGTGACCAAATAAAGCAGAGCTCACAGCCTGGTGTGGGTGCACAATGACAAAGCAAGTTACAGCTCAGTACCAGAAGTCATGGCACACCCACGTGTGTGTGTGACTGTGACCCAAGTAAAGCAGCGCTCACGGCCTGGTGTGGGTGCAATGACAAAACGAGATTACAGCTCAGTGCGGTCAGGGTGACTACAGGTACTGAGCTGTGTTGCAGGTCGCACCAAACCAGGCTTAGCAGTCACGGTCACAATTAATACGTGGTGCGCGGGCGGTACTGATGTAACACATCCGTGCCACCACCGACGATATGCTGCCGTGCAGTTATCGTGGTGTGCCGCGACTCCTGTGCGGTATAACCTGTGCGCCCTCCCAGCTGTGACACTGCTGCAGTGCGGTTAACTGGTGTGCCCTGGGTACTGAGCTGTGCTGCTGATGGTGAGCACCCGGGCCTGGCAACGCTACTGGTCACGGTTAATAGGTGAGGTATGCCGCGACTGGCTGCGCTGCCTTCGGCCACCCTGTGATGCAAATTCTCTCACTGTAAGTATTACCTGAGCAACCACTCCCGTGGAATCACGGGCAAAAACCACACCACTGGGTTTTGTCTTAACGTCGCTGTTTGATCAAATACTCACACATGCATGTGGGACTTCTACTAAGGAGATCGTCCCTGATTAAAGTTTACAGCAGTCTTTATAAGCTAGATTTACTTCTTATCTTGAAAATACCAACATTTCAGTATGAGCCAATCATGAAACAACATAACAAGTTTTCAGCAATGCTAAGGAAAAAAATAACACGTTGATTTGTATAAGTACTTTTCCACTGCAATTCATTTCTTTCCCATTACTGTGATACATATGCCTGGGTCAAGCTGACCTGAGAGAGACAATCAGTTTCACTCACACCATAGCAACGCATAGCTTGCACTTCAATGCCACTACGTGCTGTTATCTTTTTATATTTTGCCCAGGCATGCTCTTATCTTTATATTTTGTCAAAGCCTGCTATTCAGGCTGGTACAACCAGTTCTGCTCAGTTTTATCTAGCTTTCTGTTTTCCAAATGTACCTCAAGTAACCTCAGTACAAATTCTATAACCTTAAAAAAAACATGAACTCAGAAATTTCTACTACATTCATTATTACTTTGTTACAGCATGGCTTTCAAAGCAAGCATAACTTCAAGGCATATATATAGCAAATATAGCTTTAGGATATAAAAAGGCATATATAAAATTCCCTCACACTCTCCCCTTTTGATACTGTATCAACATGTTAACTATTATACTTTAGTCATCACTGGTATCATCACAGAGCGGAACACCCTGGCTAGTCGCTGGGGTCTTGGTCCTCGGGGTGTAGTAAGGGTGCAGCTGGGTGATGACATGTGGCGACAAGGTGCTACCCGGTGTATCGCAAGAGAAATTGAGCAACACAATTAGGAGCCATAATGCCAGTATCACCACCACGATTACTGCCACCCAGTGGAGGAGGGTAGAGCCCCAGTCACCAAATGGCAGAACCATGACCAGGGGTCCCAGCCCTGCGATACAGGTGCATGCTCACTCAGAACACGTTGCTGTAGCATTAGTATTCCTCAATTACTTGCTCAAGTTCTTGGGAATTATCTGGTATATAGGTGCAGCATTCTTCCCCTACAATGGCGCACACCCCTTGAGAAGCAATACATAATCAAATGCGGCTCTATTCTGCAAAGCTACGATTCTAAGTGCTTTAATTTCAGCTGTCAGCAAGTCAGTTGATTTCAAGGTATCATTAATTAACGTTTCTAACTCATAGCTTAACTGGTCAATGTAATGCATGTTTGAACAACACCCACCATGGGAAGATTCCTCCCCAAATTTTCCCCCCACTGGGACACGTTTATTGCGTCCGGCACCTCCCTTTTTGAATTTGATTTATATAACACACGCTGATGTATAGCAGATGCATTGTACTTATATACATGGGCCACAGGGGTGGAGTGTGGCTAGATAGCAGCAGCCATCATCCACCCATGGGTAGAAAAGATAAGCCCTTTCCCGCATACCCAGTATAGACCTGACAGACTGCCGGCAGTAAAATCGAGATGTACTGTGTGGGCATCTGTGAGCAGTTTGGTTATGGTGGACTCGGACTTGATGGTGCTGTTGTAGTGCTACAATGATTGCACGTGGACCATCAGTGTGCTAAACTCACGGTTAATTGTTTTATTACACAGGCAAAGCCTGGCTGATATTTTCTGTTGTCTAACATCTAGATACAACGGGTTGACACATTTGTATCATTAATTGGGCTGTACCATACAGTAAAATCATGCCCCAAACACAGTTAGGTTCTTTATTTTTGTTTGTAGCATAATCTGGGGCATTAGTGATGTTTCTTCCCCTGATGGCACCGAGAATCTCGCTGGCCTCAGTGCTATTTACAGGCTTGGGTTTAGGTGGAGCCCTACGGCTGCAGAGAAAGGAGAGCTGGTGCATACATAGCAATCAGAGACATTAGCATTAGCATGTAAGTTCATTAAAGTCCACCAAGTGTTCGTAATGTGCAATGGATCTGTGCTGCTGATGAGAGCAGTTGCCTCCCTCGTATCAGAGCCCCATAGCAAAAATAGCAGCGATAGCTCTGAACGAAAACAAGCGATAACAATTTTCATGATGCTCAGTTCACTGTGCAATGGTATCGACTGTAGATGCTGTCGCAAGCGACAATGAGATGCGTGAATCCACGTTTCTCTCCGCGATCTTTATGGCAGTGGCCGGTAGTCAGGAGCACTTGAAGCGGTCCTCACGCACCTCGGGCGCACCACTTCTTTCTTCGGAAGTCCTTGATAACCACGAAAAGTCTCCTGGCTCTATCCTATGCAAAGGTTCCTCCAAGAGAACTCGAGTACAACTTTTACCTAGGATAGAGATCTTAAAACAGCATTAAGAGATAAACAATAGGCAATCATTTCATTATCTAAACCGTGCAATGTTATTCGGTTTGTGGGAAGGGGACATTTGTCATTCTGAGAGGCCTTCCCATCAAAATTTCATAGGTGATAAACCCACGGGGCCAGCTCTCCCCTCATACTCATTAGGGCTATTGGTAGTGCTTTTACCCAACTAAGGCCAGTATCTGAGATAATTTTGGTCAATTTTAGCTTTAATGTCTGATTTGCACTTTCTACTGCCCTCCGATTGTGGGTGGTAGCTATGGGTATTCGTAAATCCACTTGCAGTGCCTCACACAAGGTTCTGATGACTTCATTTGCAAAATACGAGCCATTATCGCTGGAGGCCGGGTGGGAATCCCCACCTTGGTATGATTTCTCTAATCAGGGCCTTTGCTACTGTACAGGCCGTGGTTTTCGTACTGGGAAGCGCTACCCACTTGGAAAACATATCTATAATCACTAAGCAATATTTATACCCTTCACACGGGTTTAGCTCAATAAAATCCATCATTAAATGTTCAAAAGGTCCTGTAGAAAAGGATGGGCAGAGGGGTTACTTGGAGTCCTCTGCCAACATTATTGCATACATATTACACACTTTTACAAAATCTTCAGCATATACGGTAAAGCCAACAACATACCAATGTTTATTTACAAGATCGACCACTCCACTTTTTGAAACATGATCGGCCCCATGGGTAATTTTCCAAAAAGGAAATACTGCCGAGGCAGGCAGAGCCTGCCATCGGGGTTTATCACACCTTAGTGCTAGCATCAAATTTACAGTTTGTTTGCCAGTTCGTTTCTCTTTTACACTGGCCGACTGTTGTAAAGTTGCAACATCCTTTACTGAGAATAAATCAAGTTGGTTAGTTATAGTCAAAGACATTTGAAATTTCGGAACACTCCCAGAAAGAGCTGCTTCCTTTGCAGCTGCATCACCTCGCATTTCCTGCAGAGACAAAACCTTGGTTAGAAGTATGGGCCTGACATTTTACAATTGCTAACTTTCTGGCTTCTGGATTGCTAACAAAGATTTTTACCAAATTACGCATCGCAATAGGTTTTCCAGCTGCTGTTAAAACCTCTGTGTTTCCATAAGGTGCCAAAATCATGAGCTACCCAAATGCATATCGAGCTATCTGTGTATATGTTAACTGTTTTACCATCAGCTATTATACAAGCTCTCGTCAAAGCTATGAGTTCAACAGCTTGGGCTGACGTTCGTGGGAGTAACTTTGCTCCTTCGACATAGTTTTGAGTACACACTGCATAACCTACAAAGGGATCCTTTTACGTCTCTTTGTGCTGAGCCATCAACAAATAATTCTAAGTCTGCGTTTTGTATGGATACGTCAGTGATATCAGGTCGAGGCTTACAGTCTAAGTCAATGACTTGCCCACAGTCATACTCCTCCCCTCCTCAGGGTGGGAGCAACGTCGCTGAGGTTTAAAATGGTGCACCTTTTCAAGAGTTATGTTAGACATGGTTAGTAACACATTTTGATACTGAAGCAATCGTGCAGGCGTTAAATGAGCTGAATGTCGAGCAGCAGAATAGAATGTACAGAATGAGGCACATGCACTGTCAAAGCACAGAATCCTACAAATCACGCATGCCAACACAGCTTCAGTAGCCGCTGCCACTGACTGCAAGCAAGACACCATCCCACATACCACTGAGTCAAAACGCTCGAGTAATATACTATGGGCCTCTGCTCCCCTCCATGCTCCTGTGTCAATACAGCTGACATGTAACCTCCCTTACCATTTACAAACAAATTGAAACCCTTCTCACAATTTGGTAGTCCAAAACAGGGACTTGTGATCCAATACATTTTTAAGTTTTGCAAAACTGGTCTCTAGACCAGGTGTCCACCTGATCTCCTCATTCATCTGCATTTTTGTGCCATATGATGGCTTCATGGAGGGGTTGTGCCAACATAGCATAATCCACGATCCAGCTCTGCAATAGCCCACCATACCCAAAAGACATCATTTGCTGCTTTGTAACTGGGCGTGGCCATGCTGCTATGTTTTTAATTCTCTCAGGGGTCTAACTTTCTACCACTGCCAGACAACACATGACCCAAATATTTCACTTGCTCTTTACACAATTGCAATTTTTCTCGAGACACTTTATGCCCATTCTCCAGCCAAGAAAAGTAATAAAGCTTTTGTATCCTGTTCATTTGCTTCCTTACTGAGGCTAGCAAGCAATAAATCATCCACATACTGTATTAGGTACTGCCCAATGGGGGCACAAAAGCAGATAGATTCTCTCTCATTTGAGCTGAGAATACTGCTGGAGACTCAACACAGCCTTGGGGCATGCGAGGTCCAGGTCCACTTTACACTTTGTAGGTGAATGCAAACCATTCCTGCTACTGGGTTCTATGGGGATACTATAAAACGCATTTGCTAAATCAATGACTGTGAAATAACAGCTGTTATGTGGAATGGATGACAATACTGTAATTGGGTTTGGCACTACTAGGAGTGCACATGTACTGCTTCATTTACGCTCTCAGGTCCTGCACAAGCGGTAACTTCCATTAGCTTTCTCACTGGTAAAATTGGTGTATTTACCATTGCATATGGGCAGGGGCGATTACTCCCTCTCCACTAATGCTGCATGCACTGGGGCTATTCCTCCTCCGCCTCTTACCCAGCGGATATTGATGCCTATTCGGTCTGTAAGAGGACTTTGGCTTGACCATGGGGTTGTGCATTCTTCAGTAATCCCACATCATACTTTGATTCTGCCCATAGCTTTGCTGGTAACTCATTTATCAACTTACACTCTCCTGCATGCCTATTTCTTCACAAACCTTTCGCTTTATTCACTTCTCTTCATCCACTCGTACCTGAACCTTTCTGTTGATTATGTATTTTCCACAATTTCCAGCCTTTGATATTAGCTTGCTTCCTACACGTTCCCAATCACACAACTGTACCATTTCTGCTACCCATGACTCCAAGTCCTTCCACTCAAGGGGGCTCTCTGGCCAAGAAATGTGTGGATATGACCCTAGCACTTGGAATACTTTCAATTGCTCTGCATTTAGTCTGACTGAGGCTGCCAATGATTTGACCACATATATCTCTGACACCCAGATGGTCTGCTCCGGGCTGTTTTCCCCACTCTTTGCACTCATAATCCATGTCCCGACCCCCTACTGCATAGTGTGTAGTGCAATGCAAATCTGTTCTGTAACTGCAACCTATGATGTGTTATTTCTTCTGCCCACCCTTGTAACCAACACATTTCCCTTTGGTTCTAGTCAGTTCCCAGCTATACAGCCAATCCCCTGTTCTTTCAGCTATACATGGGTACAAGCCTATTCCTGGTGCTTCTATATTGACCCCCTCTGAGGTACAAGTAATTTGTGCATTTACCTTTGACAGGAGATCCCTTCCCAATAAATTCACAGGACAGGTCGTGCTACTGAGGAAAATATGTTGTAATTCCATTTTTCCACACCGAACTGGTAATGAGATTGTCAATTGCTCTCTTTGTGGTACTCCTGATGCCCCTATTGTTGTCACCATTCGACTGGATAAGGGTGCATTTAACCTTGCTTTTGAATTGACTACATGAGGCACCTGTGTCTATCAAGAAGGTCAACTTGGTGTTCTATGATTATTAAGTCTATTACTGGACTACCTTCTAAGTTGTTGAAGCACATAGCATTTGTGAAAAGGGGAGGGTGTTCCTCTAACTTCAACTGTCATTGGCAAAGCCAACATTATTAGTCCAGAACTGGGATCCCAAGGATTTCCCCCCATCCTTGCTGCTGATTTGGCTGCCACTGTTGTGGAGCAGGAGGGTGGTGGCGGAGCAAGAGGGCATTGGAATCTTGGATTACGCTGCCACTGGTTTGCCTTTACACAATTTCTGCTATGTGTCCCTGTTCTCCACAAGCAAAGCAGATGATACCACCTCCCGTCCGGGTCTTTGTCCTGCCGATCCTTCCGATGGTTGCCTTTTCCCCTCCTCCTCCCGTGGATAACCTCCATTATTTCATCCTCTCTGTCTTCTTCTGTTGCCATTTCCACCTCCTGTTGGGCTGCTTATTGTCTCTCTCAAATACATTAGCTGAGCCTTTTCCAGCTTTTCTTTCTTTTCCTTTTGTATCTCCTTCTGCTGTCTCTCAGCATGTTCAGCATCATGACACTAGGTCAACCATTTCTTTGTCTCCCCATCAATGCACTGTGGTAACTCCCAATCTAATTAGCTCACTCAGTCCAGCGCAAAAGCCATACCCAACTGATGCTGGTATGCGGGATTATCCGGTCCAATACCGGAAAATTGCCTAAAGACCCCTGCAATCTTTCCTTGTAATCGCGTACTGATTCCTCATCTTTCTGTCTTATCCCGGATGCGAGGCCAGTCTATCACATCTGTATTTTTCCCGTAGTTTTATACACACATTAAATTGTGGCATAATTCAGCCCTTGGCTTCTCTGGGTCCCAGGCCTCTTTTACTTCCTCCCACATGCCCTTTAATGTTGAGTCTAAAACATCTCCAACCTCAGTCGTAGATAGTTCATACATTTTGATTAAGTTTGTTAACTCCTTGATATATTCTTCTATGTTATTCTTGAGGCTTTTGGTATATCTTTCAGGGCCTCTCTCAACTCCTCAGGGTTCCATGGGCGGTCCACTTCAATGTATTTAGGGACTGCAGGCTGGTCTCGATAGCCAGTCTCCCTGCCTCGGGGGTGTGGGTTGGGATAACGTATCAAAAGGCAACTGCTGTTTAGTTTCTGTCTTCCCCTGCCTGTTTTGGGCCCTTAGCCCTTGCATTAGTTACCTAAACACCCAAGCCTTCCCATCTCCCTTGCCCTGTACCTTTCCCACCAGTGACATAGATTCCACTGCTTCTACCAGGTCCTCTTCCATCCCCTCTATTTCTATCGCCTCATCTGAGTCAGTGTCCAACTGAACAGGGGTGGGGGACCATTGGGGGGTTCTGACCGCAACCTCCCGCATCGGAGTCACAGGAGGTTGAACAGGCTGTTTTTGAATTGATGGGACCTGAGTTGGTAGGGCAGCCTGTTGTATGACCTGCGCTGGTTGCACTGCTTGGGCTGGTTGGGCCACCTGTACTTGCTGAGCAGAAAGGGCAGCCTGCACAGCTGGGGCAGCTTGTTGTTCAGGCTGCACTACTCCCTGTATTGGTGGCCCTTCTGGCACCATCCCTGCCTGTGGTTCCGGCCAGAACAGTTGGTGGAAGAGCCGATATGGTGGGGGTATCGTGATGGTGAAACACCCTGTTCCACAGCGTTCAGTTTCTTCCTCCTCTTGCTTTACCATTAATCCTTTACTTGATTTTCATGTCGTCTTTCTGCCTCTCTTTCCCATATTCTAAACCTTGACCAGTCTACCTTGCACCCTTTTTGTTTGCTCTTTTCTTTTCTTCAATGCTATCCTTGCTTCCTTTAGTACATCTATACTAAAGTACCTATAGAAATATTCCCTGGTCAACTTATGCCATGTCCTATCTCAGAGACCAATCCTGGCCAAACTTATCAACCATACATATTGCTGGTCCAGATAATACTAACTCTGGACCTAGGTTATTTTATTCCTTGTTTCCCATTTTATCTAGGCCTGTTCTTTATAGTGCACACTCTCACTCCAAAGTATACTATAATGCTCACAGTGATGATGGTGTCGCCTGGCCCCTAGGCGTCACATCCTGATGAGGTTCCACAAAAAATGTCCTTCTTTTTGTCCAAGGAAACAACCCGATACACGGTGACACAGGACCGAAGAACTCATCCTGCGACTCATGCCAAAACTGTGATCACAAATTCTCTGCAACCGTAAGTACCTGAGCAACCACTCCCGTCGTCACAGGGCAAAAACCACACCACTGGTTTTGTCTTAACGATAACACTTTATTTGATCAAATCTCACATACATGTGGGACTTCTACTAAGGAGATGCCACCTGATTAAAGTTTACAGCAGCTTTTTATAAGCTAGATTTTGCCACTTCTTATCTTGAAAAATACAACATTTCAGTATGAGCCAATCATGAAACAGCATAACAAGTTTTCAACCAATGCCCTAAAAAGGAAAAAAAAAGAAAACATGTTGATTTGTATGAGGTACTTTTTCCATGCCAATTCATTTCTTTCCCATTACTGCTTGATACATATGCCTGGGTCAAGCTGACCTGAGAGAGACAATCGAGTTTCACTCACACCATAGCAACGTACAACTTGCCTTCAATGCCACTCTAGCATGCTGTTATTAATATTTTGCCCAGGCATGCTCTTATCTTTATATTTTGTCCAAGCCTGCTATTCAGGCTGGTACAACCAGTTCTGCTCAGTTTATCTAGCTTTTTGTTTCCCAAATGTACCTCAAGTAACCTCAGTACAAATTCTATAACCCTTAAAAGAAAACATGAACTCGAAATTTCTACATTTTATTATTTTGTTACAACACGGCTTTCAAAGCAAGCATAACTTCAAGGCATATAATAGCAAATATAGCTGGGATATAAAAACATATAAAATTCCTCACAACCCACAGGCTTTGGCGCTGCTTCACTTGGTCACAATTAATAATAATGTATCATAGGACATGCATACTTCGTACTGAGCTGTAACTTTGTCATTGCACACCCAGGCTGTGGCGCTGCTGCGCAGTCAGTTAATAACAATAATCGTGGGTGTGCCGCGGACTGGTACTGAGCAGTAACACGTCATGTGCACCCACCCAGGCTGTGACACCGTTACTTGGTCACAGTTAATAACAATAATAAGTGGGTGTGCCATGACTTTGGTACTGAGCAATAACGCTTTGTCATTGTGCACCACGACGGCTGTGACTCTGCTTTACTTAGTCTGATTATAATAATAATAACAAATGCCATGACTTCAGTACTGAGCTGTATCTTGCTTTGTCATTGTGCACCACACCAGGCTGTGGCTCATTACTTGGTCACAGTTAATATATAATAATAATGTGGGGTGCCATGACTTCTGATGAGCTGCACTTTGTCATTGGTCACACCAGGCTATGACTCTGCTTTACTTGGCCACATTAATAATAATAATAATTACCCGTGTGCCATGACTTCTGGTATGACTGTAACTTGCTTTGTCATTGTACCCACCCAGGCTGTGGCGCGCTGTACTGGGTCTGGTGTAACATATATAGCCATGGGGTGTGCCATGACTTCTGGTACTGAGCTGTAACTTGCTTTATCATTGTGCCCCACCAGGCTGAAACTCTGCTGCAGGTAACAAATAATAATAATAATACTTGGGAAGTGCCATGACTTCTGGTACTGAGCTATGTGCTTTGTCATTGTGCACCACCCAGGCTGTGGCCTGCTTTACTTGGTCTCATTAATAATAATATCGTGGGGTGTGCCATGACTTCTGGTACTGAGCTGTCACTTTGTCATTGTGCCACCAGGCTGTGGGCGCTGCTACTTGGTCACAGTTAATAATAATATCATGAAGTGTGCGGCTTCTGGTACTGAGCGCCATAACTTGCTTTGTCATTGTGCACCCACACCAGGCTGCACGGCTCTGCGTCTGAGTAATAATAATAATATGAAGTAGGGTGACCACAACTACCAGTACGAGCTGTAACACTTTGTATTGTACACCACCGGGCTATGAGCTCTGCTTTGGGTCAGTTAATAATAATAATAATAAATGGGGTGTGCCATGACTGGTACAGGCTGTAACGCTTTGTCATTGTGCACCCTCTAGACTAGCTGCTTTACTTGGTCAGGTATAATAATAATATGTCGTGCAGGGTGTATGAGCTTCTTCTACTGAGCTGTGACTTGCCTTTGTCATTGTGCCCCCCACACCCAGGCTGTGGCGCTGCTTTGGTCACAGTTAATAATAATAATACGTGGGCGTGTGCCATGACTTCTGAGTACTGAGCTGTAACTTGCTTTGTCATTTGTACCCACCAGGCTGTGGCGCTGCTTTACTTGGTCACAGGTTCGCCATAATAATAATAATATGTCGTGGGGTGCCATGACCGGTCTGAACAGTAACTTGCTTTGTCATTGTGCACCCACCAGGCTATGGCGCTGCTTTACTTGGTCACAGTTAATATATATCATAGGGTGTGCCAAACCTGGTACTGAAGTAACTGGGCTTTGTCATTAGCACCCACACCAGGCTTTGACGCTGCTGCCAGCCACAATTAACAATAATGTCGTCGGGTGTTGCCGCGACTGGTACTGACGGTAACGCTTTGTCATTGTGCACCACCAGGCTTCATGATGCTGTGCAGCCAGGTATAATAAAAATACGTGGGGTGCCACGACTTCTGGTACCAGCTGCTTGCTTTGTGTGCACCACAAACGAGCACTGCTTTACTGAGTACAGTTAATAATAATAGTCGGTGTGCCATGACTTCTGGTACTGAGCTGTAACTTGCTGGCCATTGTGCCACCAGGCTATGACTCTGCTACTGGGTCACAATTAATAATAAGAATATGTGGGGGTGCCATGACTTCTGGTACTGAGCTGCTTGCTTTGTCATGTGCACCCACCAGGCTGTGAGCTCTGCTACTGGGTCACAGTTAATAATATAATAACTAGTGCGGTGTCCCAGCTACCGGTACTGAGCTGTAACACTGTCGTTGCACCCAACTCTGACTGCTTTACTTGGTCACATTATAATAATAATAATACGTGGGGTGTACCTTCCGCTTCTGGTACTGAAACTGCTGACTTGCTTTGTCATTGTGCACCCACACCAAACTGTGAGCTCTGCTTTACTTAGTCCCAGTTAATAATAATAATATGGGGTGTGCCATGACTTCTGGTACTGAACAACAACGCTTTGTCATTGTACACCACCAGATATGAACGCTGCTGGGGTCACAGTTAATAATAATAATAATATGTGGGGTGTGTCGTATTTCTGGTACAAACTACCTTAACTGGCTTTGTCATTGTGCACCCACACCAGGCTGTGAAGCCTTTCTGCTTGGTCACGTTAATAATAATGTCGACAAATTATTGCCATGACTTCTGGTACTGAGCTGTAACACTTTGTCATTGTGCACTTACACCCAGGCTATGAGCTATGCTTTACTGGGTCACAGTTAATAATAATAAGAAGAATGCGTGGGGTGAGCCATGACTTCTGGTACTGAGCTGTAACGCTTTGTCATTGCACCCACACCAGGCTGGCGCTTCTTCACTTGGTCACAGTTAATAATAATAATATGTGGGGTGTATCATTATTTACGGTACTGAGCTGCTTAACGGCACATGTTGTGCACCCACAGGCTGTGGCGAAATTATATGTGGATTCGATTTCTCATGGGCTCACAGACTCAATTCTGAAATTATTTGAACCAGTGGCAAACACGTTAGGTTTTTTGAATAAGCAGGAATCGCAAGAGTGGGATATTTCTCAAGGCAGAGCAGTACATGATGTATTTTTGGTCATCATACCTAACCAGGTAAACTGATTTAGCCAGTGATGCTGAAATGTTCTAGCCCTTTTTCAACATCATATTTTTTATCTTTGCTTCTTTTCTCCAGTGTTTATTTCCTCATCATCTAAAATGAAAGGTCGCTTACCTGTACTGAACCAGAATGTGATGGCACTGAACTGCTGCTACTGTTATGCTCTACTGCTTCAGAAACTGGTACAGTCAGTTAGACTGATCGCCTGTTATGTCTACAAACACAGACCAGCCGAGAACCTTGGTCATTTTTTCCTGACCACTAAGTAGGGCCAGGGGGGCTGGTTGGGGCTGGCTTTCAGACCGTGAAGAAGGCTCAGGGTCAGGCTCTTTACTTTGTTCTCCGATGAAGAAGATTTTTCCCTGTCCAAAGGAAAATAGAGTAGCTTGCTTTGGCTTATTTTGTTGCATTATTTTAACTGTCTTTCTATGCTGCAATTGTAAAATAAACTAATAAAGATTGTTGTGTATTATTGTACACAATAAATTCTATTTTGTGTTATCTTTGTGTGTGTTGTGTTACTGTAATTTTTTTACCTTAAGCTGTTGTGTTATGCAGCACTACAAGAGGGCAGGACAGAGGTGGGTAGGTGGGAGGGGCTGAGTCCAGAGCCGACGTAGTACTACAGGAAATTGCTTTTCCCTTCTTAGGTCAGGTTCGGTCTCATAGCCACACACAAACAAACACTTCCACCAGTGTAGCTAGTACTGGTAGGTTTATTTTATTTTTTGAGTGTCCCAAAAATGCCTTTTCCTTCTCAGGTCAGGTTTGCCTCACAGCCGCAATGCACATACACCTCCACCAAAAGTACTAGCTAGGGTTTATTATTTTCTTCGTGTAGTGTCACTGTCACTTTCACACAAAAATGTTTTTCTTTTCCCCTTCCTATAGGTGGGTAGGTGGGAGGGCTGGGTCCAGCCGGACGAGTACTAGCAGGAAATTGCTTTTCCCTCTCAGGCAGGTCCGGTCTCACAGCCACACACAAACAAACACTTCCACCAGTGTAGCTAGTACTGGTAGGTTTATTTTATTTTTTCGGTGTCCCCAAAATGCCTTTTCCCTTCTCAGGTCAGGTTTTGGCCTCACAGCCGCACACACTATACACTCCACCAAAAGTACTAGCTGGTCTTTATTATTTTCTTCTGTGTAGTGTCACTGTCACTTTTCACACAAAAATGTTTTTCCTTTCCTTCCTATAGGTGGGTAGGTGGAGGGGCTGGTCCAGAGCCGACGGAGTACTAGCAGAAATTGCTTTTTCCTTCTCAGGGCAGGTTCGGTCTCACAGCCACACACAAACAAACACTTCCACCAGTGTAGCTAGTACTGGTAGGTTTATTTTATTTTTCGGTGTCCCCAAAATGCCTTTTCCTTCTGCAGGTCAGGGTTTGGCCTCGGCCGCACACACATACACCTCCACCAAAGTACTAGCTAGGGTTTATTATTTCTTCTGTGAGTGTCACTGTCACTCATGCCTCTCAACTGTCCCTGATTTTCAGGGACGTCCCTGATTTTGCCTCAAATTTACTCTGTCCTCCTAAAATTGTGTTTCCATGACCAAACAGTGGTGGTTATAAGCATAAACTAATGTCAAACATTTAAGTTACAGACTTGTTCTTCTTTAGATAATGCATTTTACACTAAGCCCTTTATTCTACCAGCTTCCTGAGTGGATAACTCCAATTTTGAAGAAGTGTCCTGATTTTGGTCCTTTGTCCCTGATTTTTTAAGCCTTGTCCCTGATTTGTGAGGCAGGAGGTTTCACAAAAAATGTTTTTCCTTTCCCTTCCTATGGTATATTTCTAAGAAAGAAGTCCTAGTTGTTCCCAAATTCCTGTACCCTCTCCTCTCAGGGCAGGTTAGGTCTCACTCACAGCCCACTCCACACACACCTCCACCAAGTACTTGGTAGGACAAACAAAGTACTAGCTAATAAGTTTATTTAAGTAGCTATCTTTTTTTGGTATCAATCTCTTTTTATACTGGACTGTTTACTTTATTAAGTATTCAGTTCTTTCCTTCCACAATTTCCTCTACTCTACCCTTAGGCTCTCAGGGCAGGTTGAGTGGTCTTGCAGAGGCACACATTATCAGTCAGGTCCAAGTCCCTGATCTCTGCTCTCTCTCAGGGAGGGCAGGCTTGTCTCCACAAACACACCCACACACACACACACCAACCCTTATCACACCATTATTATTGAAATGTTTAGTAATTCCACAACTTAAATTCAACACACAATCACCCCCACTTAGAGTCTCATGTTTTTTTGCCTTTTTTATTTATTTAAGAGCTGTGTATCCTTTTATTTTTCTTCACTTCACATGAGTCCACACGAGTCCAAACAACACACACAGCTCCCTGAATTCAGTGTGCAGTGTTTTTGCTTAGTTCTCCCTTCTTTTATATATATATATAATCACAGATTGTTTTATCAGACTTTCCACTCTAAGCAAACTCTCTCTCCTCTCACATCCCCTCCCCAAACCACAGATCCTCCTACTCTCCTGCTCCAAAATTCCAATATATATTTGTATTATATTCAACTCTCTCTCCTATTACTGATTTGCTAGTGACTCATGACAATCAGCCCCAAATACACAGTTTGACTGTGCTCCAAACAGAAGCGATGTGTTCTCTGCCTCTCTCCGAGCAGCGAGGCGGCGCGTTTGCTAGCGTGCACGGAGCTAGTGCTACTGCCACTCTGAGAGCTCCAGTCCAACCCCTAACGCGATCACCAGCCAGGACTGACAGGAATGTACCATCAGCTGCAGGCTGCTAACCTGTCAGTCTGGCTATTTTGACTCAATTCTGTGCTTGTTCTTCTTAAGCGCCACGCCCTCGCGCGCCTCCCAAGTGTCTGCTGGTGCCCGATTGCACAGTTAATTCGGAGTCGGACATGGGGCACGGTGGCATGTGGCTGTGGCAAGGGATGCAGCGATTCAGCAAAAGACAAAGACTCCATCTAGTGGCCAGCGAGAGAAAAGCAGGTAAAAACCTGCAGATTTTAAACTGCAGCATGGTAGTCCGTGGGACAAGCAGAACTCTGGCATCTGCTTGTCCCTACATAAAAAATGGTAGTCCGGGATGTCGGGCTATAGGATTTGTCAAGCCCTGCCTCTACCCCTGATCACCTGTGCCAAATACCTAACTACAAAATAATTAGGAAAGACAGGTCCTCTTCAAAGTGTGGTAGGGTTGTTGCAATATTCTATAAATCTCACCTTTTATTACACCATAATATCTCTCACCCTGTGAATCAATTCATGCTACATTCAACTGGGCTCTAAGAGGTTACAGATAGTATGTACATATAACCCTCCCATTGGTGGCATCACTGGTCTTGAGGAACTCATTTCACTGATGGACTCAGTCATCGAACTTAAAGAGGTCCTCATTTTGGGTGACCTAAACCTAAACTGGTCTGGAAAATCCAGTCAGTCCCTCCACACTTTGGTACAAGGCCGTGACTTCCACCAGTTAATCATTGACCCAACTAGGGTCATGCCCCCCCCCCATCTAATTCTCTAATTGACTGGGTCCTTATGAACCATCTTGATGATATAGTCTCAGCTGGTACACTTGCAGATGCTGTAAGCGACCACTCTCCAATCTTTTACTTCTGGAGTGCTGGCAAACAACCTTCTCCCCCTCCAAAACTTATCACCTTCTGAAATCTGGCCAACTTTAATCAGGTACAGTTTATGCAGGCTCTCTCTAGGATTGACTGGTCACCCATCTTTGCCTTCACTAATGCTCAGTCAGCCCTAGATCACTTCCTTACAAAATTTGGATGTCTCCAGGACCACTGTGCTCCCCATGTCACTTGCCGTATCTGAGGTACACAGACTAAATGGCTCTCTAAGGATCTTTGTATCCAACTCAGGGCCAGGGACAAAAGCTGGTGCTGTTCCAAAACCTCTGATCTTCAGGGAGACTACAGTTGCTATATGGCCCTGAGAAACTCCTGCAAAAGAAATACTTGCCTAGCTAAAAGCTCTTTCTGTAAAGGCTTGTTAATAAAAGCTGCAGGGGACTCCAAGAAATTCTGGTTCATTATCAAAACTCTCTTTGAAGCCAATAAATCGACCACCTCAACTGACATAATACTAAATGGCGTGCATTGTAATAATCCGGGTGAACATCACTAACTCGAAAATTTCAACTGCCACTTCTCGGACTTATCTAGCTACTCAGCCTCCTTCCCCTCTGGTCACTTAACTCTCCCTCCCATGGATACTGAACCCCTGCAATCTTGTTTGTTGTTCCAGTTCCAAACCATCACTAGTACTGAAGTCCTAAAGCTTCTACTCTCCATCTCAGACACCACTAGCTCCAGTGTTGATGGTTTGGAACCTAGGCTCCTGAAAGCTGCTGCCCCTCTCATAGCCTCCCCACTTACTAAAATCTTTAACCTATCGCTATGCCATGGTGTGGTTCCTGACTTATGGAAGATAGCTAGAATAACTCCTATCCTTAATACAGGTGATCCCAAAGACATGTCTAACTATCGACCTATTGCTATCCTTTCTGTGTTCAGTAAAATCCTGGAAACACTAGTGGCGACCCAAACCATTGAGTATCTTCAGAAACGCAACCTCCTCTCCAGTTCCCAGCGTGGATTCCTCAAAGGCCATAGCACTTACACTATCCTTCTAAAACTTACCAACGACATCTATGCTGCTATGGAATCTGGTCCTTTGACAGGTGCAACCTTCATTGATTTAACCAAGGCTTTTAACCTGGTTAATCATACTTAATACTTAATCCTTACTATGCTCTGTTCCTTGGGTTTTTCAGTTGATACGTTGAACTGGTTAAACAGCTATTTATCCAATCGGAAGCAGGCTGTAGCTTTTAATGCAGCCTTGTTTGATTATTCATCCATACATAGCGGCGTCCCTCAGGGTTCCATACTTGGTCCCCTGCTCTTCACTATTTTCATTAATGACTTCCCTTTGCTGGCACCTACCTGCTCTTCCTTGCTTTATGCTGATGACCTTGTCACCTACCACAGTGCCAGAAATGTCTTGGATATCCGTAACTCCCTTGCACTGGACTTCCTAAGCATTCAAACTTGCTAACTGAAAGTAACCTTGTTCTTAATGTAAGCAAAACCCATGCCATGCTCCTGGGCTCTCCAGCCAGACTTAAAGTGAACCATAATTCTCTCAAAATATTTTGTGCTGATGGTTCCCCATTAGTTAGCACTAGTTCCTTCAAATACCTGGGCATTCTTCTTGATGAATTCCTGGAGTTCGATCTCTACATCACCGCTACTTGCAAATCTTCTAATGCAAAAATAGGGGAGCCTACCGTACCAGCTATGCCCTCTCTCCATTGGCTAGGTGTGCTGTGGCACAAGGCCTTCTGCTCCCAGCATTGGCATATGGCTGTCACCTACCTAGGCACCACCAAGACCTCCCTCCATAAATGGGACACCACCTATAATAGGGGAGCCTACTGTACCAGCTATGCCCTCTCTCCATCGGCTAGGTGTGCTGTGGCACAAGGCCTTCTGCTCCCAGCATTGGCATATGGCTGTCACCTACCTAGGCGCCACCAAGACCTCCCTCCATAAATGGGACACCACCTATAATAGGGGAGTCTACTGTACCAGCTATGCCCTCTCTCCATCGGCTAGGTGTGCTGTGGCACAAGGCCTTCTGCTCCCAGCATTGGCATATGGCTGTCACCTACCTAGGCGCCACCAAGACCTCCCTCCATAAATGGGACACCACCTATAATAGGGGAGTCTACCGTACCAGCTATGCCCTCTCTCCATCGGCTAGGTGTGCTGTGGCACAAGGCCTTCTGCTTCCAGCATTGACATATGGCTGTCACCTACCTAGGCGCCACCAAGACCTCCCTCCATAAATGGGACACCACCTATAATAGAGGGCTACTGTACCAGCTGCTCCCTCTCCATTGGCTAGGTGTGCTGTGGCACAAGGCCTTCTGCTCCCAGCATTGGCATATGGCTGTCACCTACCTAGGTGCCACCAAGACCTCCCTCCATAAATGGGACACCACCTATAATAGGGGAGCCTACTGTACCAGCTATGCCCTCCCTCCATTGGCTAGGTGTGCTGTGGCACAAGGCCTTCTGCTCCCAGCATTGGCATGTGGCTCAGTCACCTACCTAGGCACCACAAGACCTCCCTCCATAAATGGGACACCACCTATACTAACATTTGCCACTGCACCTCTGCTTCTCCACAGTACAAACACCACTGTCAGCTCAATGCTTTCCTAAGATGGCCCAGCCCTGCAGTTCACTGTCTACTGTCCTGTGGCTCCCTACTGGATTGTATAACAGATCAGGCCTCCCTCAATTCCTCACCTCTTTGCTATACCCCCAGACCCCCTCTTATGGTCTCCAATCTAATGACAAAACCTCTTTCTACTTCCCCAGATGCAAAACGACCATGGGTCACTGATCACTGTTGGAGATGTGGCAACCCGGGTGGAAACCTGGCCCATATCCTGTGGAGCTGCCCCAAACTATCTCCCTACTGGATAGCGGTGTCTGGCCTTGTGGAACAGATTTTGGGGCTGCCAATAGGGCTACCTCCTACACTTTGGATTCTGGGGCTGCTACCTCAGGGAATGAGGCTCTCCAAGTTGCAGATCCAATGGCTATCCATGGTCAGCCTGCAGGCCAAAAGACTCAGTTTGAGCCGCTGGAGGTCCACTGAGATTCCATCCATGTCTGAACTTTACAACTCAATGGCTCAAATTGCCAAGTTTGACCGTCTAGCTCACATAGCCAATAATACACTCTCCAAATATCATCTTTGCTGGGGCCCCTAGATGGCTTTTCTCTCCCCCAGAGCAGGGGTGGGGTGATTGCCAAGGCTCACCCCTAAAGATTTAATTCAAATTCAGGCCTGTGATTGACAACCCTGATCGCTGGTTATACTATGTAACACTGATTACATGACTAGATATATCCTAAATAATTAATGTTGGATACCTTGAATAGCTTGTTTTTTGTCCTCCTGTCATTTTAGCATTTCTTTAAGTTCAGTCCTATGATCTTTTCCTTCCCCTTTTTATTTATCCGTGAAAAAGACTTCACAGTAGTAACAGGTCATCTTTCTGGTGAGATTGTGCTCCAGTATAGAGGCACAATTACTTAATCTCACCCTAAGGTGGACTACTACAGGTGTGCCAGCACTGAAGCACAATGCAATATCGTAGATTTCTTTTTTGTTTCTCTGTGTAAGTTTTTACCACTCTCACATAGAGCTAATGGATGAAGTGTATTGTATTGATCATAGTCTTATATCACTTGATCTATGTACCGCTGTTCAAGTCTCAGATTATGGCTCTGAATATTAACTGTATGTTCCTATTGTTGAAAACACAATAAAAAGTATTAACCAAAAAAAAAAAAAAACCTACCATGGGTGCACAAGCTTTCTCTTTTGCTGCCCCTAAGTAATGGAATTCTATCCTCAAACTATTATTAGCCCCTACACATGCTGGTTTCAAGAAACTTCACCGTGAGCATCTACTAGCATCTAATCCTGCACGTGCTTCCGTTCACTTTAGTGCATCCATTTCTCTCTGTCTCTCACATTGCTTATCTTTCTTACTCTCCCCTCTTCCTCTGCATTCTTTCATCTACTTTCGCCCTTCTCTCTGCCGTCCTCTTCTGTCTCTTTATTACTATGTTTATCAGCCTTGCTAACAGCACTTACTGTATATTGTACATAAAACCTGATCAGGCCAATTCTGGACTTGTCCTGCACTTGTCTATATTTTTGAATATCTCCTAACTGTATTTTGTTTATCTTTTGACTTTGTATAACTCTGTACTTTTACGGTTTGCAAATTTGTCTGTATTTTCTGCCCACCTGCACATTGTCTAATCTGTGTGCTATGTCACATTGTTGTTTTGCTCATGTATTTGACTTGTGTCCTCCCGGTCTTGCTTGAAGGTAGGCATCCCTATGCCTAGTGCACCCACCCGCTTACCAAAAGCAGATAAATAAATGTGTGTGTCAGTGTGCGCCTGTGTCTGTGTCACCACTCCCAGAGTACATTTGCCTTTTTCCTGTAACTGCAGGGCAATTTTCCTATATTTTCCTGTAGATTACATTATTTCCAGTGGAAGCCAAATTCCTCTTGTTTTCCCGTATAACTAATGCAAGTCTGTGGGAGGAATTTCCCTGTAGATGGCTCCAGATACCTGCAAACACAGTTCCTTACCATTTAAATAAAATACCTGACATTCCCTACAAGCTTAGTTAACGGAGAACTGCACTGAACCTGTGAGTAATGTTTCCTGTAGAAGCTTTTTTTCATTTAGTGGGTCCCCTTCTGTTTCTGCCCCACTTTTGCTGGCCTTTTATTTAACCCATTGGATATTTATGGGTCACTCACTGCTGCGAAGTGCCATCTAAGAATTGTATGATGATGTTTATGTCCCCATGAGCCTAAGAATTCTAAATTAGAACACAGATGCATTGTCCCAACAATGTAAGTTCTTGATAAGATCATATTGTTCTAAAATGGTCAGTGCCAGCAGTGTGTGGATCAGAAGCACTCACTTAATTTACTAAAAGGCCATTTAAGATTAAGCAGTAACAAAATGAGAAATGGTATTTTAAAAAATAACATCCACATCTACAAAAATGCATGTTTGTTGATTCAAGGCAGTTCTCTTTTGAGATATTAACAGCCCAATCTAAATTGTTCACTATTTATGGGGCTGGCAGAGTAGCCTAAAGGTTAGAATAATGAGCTATAAATTAGCTTTTAGACCACATGCTGACGCAGCGCCTTGTCTTTGTTTTTTTATAAATTAGCTTTATACATTCAGCATTCAGTTGTGAGTTTGATTCCCACACCCTCCATTTCCATACTATGTGGCTCTGATTAAGTCACTTAATCTCCCTAGTGTTCCTGAGTTGTCATCGTTCCTGGAAACAAGCACCTAAGCCTAGTTGGCCTTATCTGGTTATCAAAGGAAAAAATATATATATTTATTCACTTACATTTATAAACTGTAAACGGTCATTCAACTCCTGTACACAGATTCCAGATCCATGCAATAACCAACCTCCCTACTCTAAACGGCGTCCATTTAAGTACTCTGTCCCTGTCTGTAAATCTGTTATTTTTTTCCCCTCTGAGTTTAGTTTTACACTGACCTGCTGCTGTGCAGGAGGGAATGCTCACTCAAACAGTGTAGACGAGCCTCAGACAGTAAATCCTACATAAGAGATTAGCAGTCTTCGTCACATAGCCCATCTGAAAGCAGGATTGTACTCAACTACTCACTCACACATACTCACGTACACACTTAAAAGCTCTTTACACTTTATACTTTTGACTCCAGAAATGGCAAACAAGCACAAAGCACCTCTTTTGTTCTATGTGTGCCTGGGCAGCTGGACTTAATTAACTCTGCCACACTAGTTTATGCTTACTTTTTTTGTTCATTTAAAGGGCGAGATCCTTCAGGCCAAAAAAAGTGATGGGTCAACAACCCCCCCCCCCCCCAACCTGCAGTTCGTATGTATGCCCATAGGAATGAAATAGCTCACAGTCTGCAGGTCCACTGTCTGTAATCTAACACTGTAGACTACAGACATCATATAATGAGTTAACACCTAGGTTGCTGAAAGAAACAGAATACATCTATTAGTCTGAGCTGGACAGATGGTAGAAACAGTAGTTTAAAAAGTGTTTTTGGTTTTGTTAATATCTTGAGAAGTTCTGAGGCACAGTACTGTAGCATCCTTCAGATGCTGTTAACATACAGCAGCAAATAGTAAAAATCAGAGGAGGAGTGCACTGCTTTGCAGCTGTGGAGGAAGACTTCCAAATGTCTAAAAAGGGAGTTCCATGAAAAGCTGTTTTAGAGCTACAATTTGATCGATGAAAGAAGGACTGTAGGCTTTGCCCACAGCCATAAAAAGGAGGGTAAAAGCCACTGTTAGTCCCTGGATCTCCACTTCCCTCCTAAGCCTAATAGCTACTAGAAACCACCTCTGGGACAAAGCACAGATCACAGGGAAACAAGTGAACTGGCAGCAGTACAAAGCTGCCAGGAACACCTATACCCAAGAAATCAGTTTAGCCAGATCTGCACACTACAAAGACGCATTCTCAAATGACTGTGGTGACAGTAGGACATTTTGGGAGAACATCAAAGAACTTGCCAGTAAGCCCAACTGCTCCCCTCCCTTCATGCTTAACGTAAACAGAAAAATCATCTAGGACCCAATGTTAGTACAAAATACAAAGTGGGATTATTCAGGGTCAGGGCAGACATGTTGGGGTGAATGGGCTGGATGAGTCATCTAAGAAATTAGACTGGCATATGCCAGTAAGGTCAGTGAAGGCTGAGTTACTGGTCAGTCACACTCTCCTCCTCGAGTCCCTCCTTGCCCTTGGAATCTCTCATGGAGCTGCAATCTAGTTTCAAAACTACCTAGAAGGCAGAACCGAGCAAGTAAAAATCCATGACACCCTATCCATCAGCCACCTAGTCCACTCGGGAGTTCCTCAAGGCTCCATACTGGGTCCCCTACTCTTTAGCCTCTGCCTTGATACCCTTCCTCAAATCTGCACCAGTAATCTTATCCATGCAGACAGTGTGGTATTATTTACTAGGCACCCTGACCCTCTCCCCTTAGTTAGAACCCTACAACATAACTTTGCAGCCATTGAAGCCTGGTCCCTCCAGCATAAGCTGATTCTGAACTACAAAAAAAAAACAAAGTTTTGCAGCCCCTCTCCTCATGGAGTGGCAATTCCTTTGCTGCTGCCCACTCAAGCCTGATCCTCCAGCCACTTACATAGCTTCAGAGCCCCCCACCACCACCAAGACTGTGCACTCCCTCTCCCTTCAGAGCGTCGATTCCTTCACTGCCACCCGCTCAAGAGTGCTCCTTTGGCCTCTTACACAGGTATGAGTCTTCCCTGGATTTTCAGATTTCAGCACCCTATAGCAGGATTTTGATGATTGGCTGGCTTGCACAGTTATTGTTTCTGATTTGCGCACTGTCTTACTGCTATTACACACAATTCCAGCCTGCTGTTTCTTTACTTATATTTTGCCTCTAGACTGCCATGCTTTCAATATTTATAACCGAATTGTTCTAGGTAAGCTAGGGTAAGAAAAATGTACTGTTTATTTCTGACCTGATATGAAACGATGTTGTGATTTTCTTTGCTGACTCTGTTGTCTCTTTCCTCACTCTCCAGCCTATTTCTCTCATCTACAGAGCTAGGTGCTGACCCGTCCAGACCCCATTTTTCTTTTTTTTATTTTACTCTTTCAGCTGCAATTTGCAACCCACCCCTCAATTAAATTGCTGTGCTAGCCCCCTGCTGTGTTACTGTCTCCTGCTCTCTGCCTACCTCCCGCCCACCTATCTCTTTGATATTAATCCCCCTTCTCTCTGTTTCTTCCCTTCTAGCTTTGGAGCCAACCCCCCTCCACTAAGACTGGGTGCTCCCTCTCCCTGCGGAGTGGCGATTCCTTTTCTTCCACCCGCTTAAGCCTGCTTCTCTGGCTGCTTACACAGATATGAGTCTTCTCTGGATTTTCAGATTTCAGCACCCTACAGCAGGATTCTGTGATTTGCTCCTTGTACAGTTGTTGTTTTTTTTTTATTTGCACACTATCTTGCTGCTATTACACACCATTCCAGCTTGTAGTTTCTTCACTTAGATTTTGTCCTACCCCCACCACTCTTTAAATACTGTTTGCCTTCCCTCCTACCTTGCAGTGCCACTATGCTATTGGTTGAATTCAAAGTCCAAGCTTAAATCTTAAATGGACCATCTCTCTGCTTTCCTATCTGGAATCTATCCTCTTTCTCACTTTGCTGCCCCCCCTCATCTTTATCCCTAAATTGTCTCCTTTCACCAGTCTGTACTCTAGTTCAGTCCTGAAATCCCCTCCCAAACAATCATGCACCCCACCTCATCAGTCCTTTTCTTATGCATCACCTGTTACTTTCTTTCCTATTCCTTCCCCCAAAGTTGCTCTTACCCCTCCCATTCTCCTGCTTCCTATTTACCATTCCCCCTGCATACCCACCCCACTCCCTCCCAGTCAATTTTGTTCCTACCACACTCGCTTCCCTTTCACTCAATTTCTCCAAGCTTTCTTCCTCCTGGCATAAACCTCTGTGCCACTCTAATATACTACATCAGGTGCAAACAATATACACTAAACACAATAAGAGGTTGTACATTCCCAGCTACCTTTTCTGTGCTTTTTCTCCTTTTGCTCCTTGCTGGTGACATTGAAAGGAACCCCGGCCACCCTAAACCTACCCAGCTGCCTTCCTCACACAAAGGCCTAAAGGTCATGCTTATCAGCATTAGAAATTTCCTCCCAAAATGGGACCTTTTAGACTGCTGGATAACTCTGAATGACCTTGACATACTATGCCTCTCTGAAACCTGGCTATCTGCCCTAACCCCTGACTCGTCTATCTCCATCCAAGGCTACCACCTCATATCAATCAGCAATCACCCGTAAGAAGGCAGAATTCCTGTCCAGGGAGATTACTGCTGCACAGAATCGACCAACTCAGCTTTTCCGGACCATGGACAGATTGTGCAATCCAATTTGTCTTCAGTCTGGAAGTGATTTTCCTCAAGAACGGTGTGAGGAGTTTGTTTGATTCTTTTCAGATAAGGTTGCTGCAATCAGGTCCGGTATCCACTTTACCCTCTCTAATGGGAGCTGCGGTGATCGGCAGGAGATGTTGGACACCCAGTTTGTGTGGTGTGACTTCAGCCTCCCCACGATCAGTGACATTGTGATGATCATCCAGTCATTGCGTCCGACCAACTGTAGTTTGGACCCAGGCCCTACACATCTCCTAGTGGGCTGTGTGGATAAAATCAGTCTGGTCCTTGACGAGATAATCTGGATGTCTTTGGAGCAGGGGATCTTCCCTGATCCTCTGAAGGAGACCCGTGGTTTGGCCCCTTCTTAAAAAGCTCTCCTTGGACCCAGATTGTCTGGCTAACTACAGACCTCTCTCTAACCTGCCCTTTGTGGGTAAGGTTATTGAGAAGGTGGTTGCGTCGCAGATGGATGATCATTTGACCAGCCACAATGTCTGTGGTTCTCTCCAGTCTGGATTTAGGAAGAGACATAGTACCGAGACAGCCCTTGTCCGGGTACTAAATGACCTGATAGCGAGAGATCGAAGGACCCGTTCCATCTTGGTCCTTCTTGATCTCTCTGCGGCATTTGACACCGTAGACCATAGTGTGCTATTGGAGCATCTGTGGTTCATCTGTGGACTGTCTGGTGTGGTCCTCAGATAGTTTCGATCTTTCCCTGGGAGTAGGACTCAGAGGATGGTATCTGGAATTTTTTCCTCAGCATCACTCCCCCATCCTGTGAGGTGCTGCAGGGTTCCATTTTGGTACCCTTGTTGTTTGTTGTGTACATGCTGCCATTGGGAGCGATTATTAGACAGCACGGCTTGAGTTTTCACTGCTATGCAGATGACACTCAGCTGTATATGTCATTTGTGCCTGGCCAGGATGCTGCTGTTTTGGTTTTTAACAACTATCTCACTGAAATCCAGGATTGGATGAATGTGAGCTAGCTGCAGTTAAAGCCAGAAAAAACTGAGGTGTTGGTTGTGGACTCGGGTCACCAGGAGGTGGATTTGTTGGCAGGATCACCTTCAGGTCTGTGACTTTGGGGTGTTCAGCTAACTACCTCAAACCGGGTGCGGAACCTGGGCGTTACGTTTGATGACTGTTTGACACTTAAATCTCAGGTTTTGGCAGTTGTCAAAACCTCTTTTTACCGTCTGAGGACTATTGCCCGGATGAAGTACCTGGTTCCTTCCGACGATCTTCCAACTTTGGTCCACGCCTTCATTACCTCCTACCTTGACTACTGCAACACCCTTTACCTTTGGTTAGCAGGGGTTGATATCTGCCACCTGCAGCTTGTGCAGAATCGTTAGCCAGGCTATTGACTGGTTCATCTAAGACCAGTCATATAGCGCCTGTGCTCACGGACTGCATTGGCTGCCAATGCAAGTGGCGGATCACCTTCAGGGTCAGTTGCTGAGCTATAAGGCTCTACGCACCAGAGACCTCGTTACCTGCAAGATCTCCTTCATCCCTACTGTCCCTCCCACTCTCTCTGATCCACAGATGAGGGATTTCTAGAGGTTCCCAGGGTTCGTTTAAAGACATCTGGGGCCAGGTCTTTAAGTTTTATGGCCCCAGCCCTGTCGAATTCTCTGTCTCGTCAGGTGCGAGATTGCCCAGCCATCCAAAGTTTTAAAGTAGTTTTGAAGACATTTCTTTTTAGTTTGGCATATACTGATTTTTAATGCCACTGTCATGAGTTTTAACCTGTTTATTTATAGTTTTAATTACTTGTTTTATTTATTAATCTATTTTAATGAATTACGTACAAGTGCCTTGGTTTTGGAAAGGTGCTTTTTTATAAATAAAGTTTGATTTGATAAGACAGAACCTCCTTTACTTGGTAACGAAAGAAGAATCCTGCCTTGGATCCCATGAGCTTCTTGTACTCAAACTCTCCTTTCCCTGCACTTTCCCCACTTTCATTGGGGTAGTTTATGCCTCTCCTCAGCTTGATCAAGATGCCCTTGCAGCATACATCTCTGCGCTTACACCTCTTGCTACCTCTGGTGAACTAATGTTATTTGGGTATTATAACCTCAAGTGGTTGTTCCTCTCATATAAACCCAAAACACCAAACTGGAATCCCTAAATCTAACACAGTTAATCATGGAACTGACCCTCAACAACTTCCGTTCCTCAAATCACTCCCTCATAGATTGAGTCCTCATGTCCCATGATTCCTTCTTGAGTGACCACTATACAACTTACTGCATTTAGAAAAATGCACCTACCCAAATCCTCACCAACATATATTGAAAATCACCTACTAAATTCTCTCGACACAAACTCCCTCCTCTCGGATTTGCATTTTGCAAATTGGTCACCAGTGTGCTCTGCTGCTATTATCGATACTGCCCTAGCCCAGTTCACTTATATCTTGAAAAGTGCCTGGGATCTACACATGCCCCCCCTTAAAAAAGCCAGGATCAGGAAATGCCACCACTCCTGGATTACTGCCCCATAACCACTCTCTGCAAAGCCTGCGATAGAGCCTGGTCCACTTTTAAATCCTGCCAAACCATCATCACAAGACAAGCTTACAACACTGGAAGAAACACTTATACCAAAGTCATCCATCGGGCTAAGAAGGACTACTTTAAACACCAATTCACTTCAACACACACCTCCTCCTTCTGGAACATAGCACACTCCATCGTCGACCCTCATCCACAGTCCAGCACCACAACTCCCAAGTACAGTGGCACTTTAATTACTAACCCTGTCCAAGTTGTTACTTCCCTAAACAACTTCCTTACTACTTATGCCTCCCCAGTCGCAACCATCCCTCCGTCACCTGCTTCCAAACCCTCCCCAAAGCAAACAACTAATATTAAATTCCTTCTAGCACCTGCTTCCATGGATGAAGTACTGCGTGCCCTTCTATCCCTCAACAGCTCCAAATCTAGCCCTGATGGATTACATCCTAGTCCCCTGTGTCTTTCTGCCCCCACTATCGTTCTCCCTCCCACCTACATCATAAATATGTCGTCCTCAGGCTTTGTTCTGAATGCCAGGAACATGGTATGTGCTATCTCTGTCCATAAAGGCGGTGACTTCACCAGTCCTGGAAACTACCAACCTATATCCCTCCTCCCCGCCTTAGCTAAACTACCAAAATGCCTCGTACAATCCTGATTGACTGAGTTCCTTACAGATACAAATTTCCTATCCACCTATCAATCTGGGTTAAGAAAAAAACACCACCTTATCCTCCCTTCTCTCTGTCACTGGCCACATCCAATCTGCCACTGACATCAGTCACCTCACTGCTTCAGTCTTTATTGATGTGGCTAAAACCTTTAACTCTGTATCTCACGGCAAGGCAAGGTAAGGCACATTTTATTTGAAAGTTGCACATCCTGGAGGCTCTGGGCACCGTACATGTTAAAATTCCATATACATACAAAACACTATACATAAATAAATAATGCATTTATAACATCAATACATATAATTACTAAAATTAAAATAATACCCTCAACAACAGCAATAGGCTCAGGAAAGCAAGAAATTACTTTAAACATATGATTCTGAAGTCAGGTTAGGGATGTAACATGCAGTCTGGGAAGAAATGATTGTATAAGAAGGCCTTAAGGTGGGCCTTGAATACCTCAACAGACAGGGCCTCCCTAATAGCTGGAGAAAGTGAATTCCACAGGATGGGGTGGCAACACTAAATGCTCTGTTGCCAGTTGTTTCTAGCCTCGTCCTGGGAATTGCAAGGAGACCCCTAAAGGAGGAGTTGAGGGGCGGACTGAAATAGCAGATGTAAGGAGGTCCTTCAGGTAACGAGGGCCCAGGCTGTGTAGGGCCTTAAAGGTGAGCAAACCCACCTTAAAGAGGATCCTACACCTAACTGGCAGCCAGTGCAGTTGACACAGGACTGGAGTGATATCACAGTACTTATACTGTCCTGTCAGCAATCTAGCTGCTGCATTCTGCACCAGCTGCAGTCAGCACAAGGTATCCCCAGAGACCTTGAGATAGAGCACATTACAGTAGTCAAGCCTGGATGTCCTGAAGGCATGCATCAAGGTGGGGAGGTCCAGTGGTGGAGCCAGGGGCTTTATCCTGGCAATATTCCTCAGATGGTAAAAACTGGAACAGACAATGGATGCCAACTGAAACTCAAGTGACAATCCGCTGTCAAGAATAACGCCAAGATCACGCACCATGGAGGCCTTCAATGGTACCAAGCCAAGAAAAAGCCCCGTTTCTACACTAGAGGCCAACCTATCATGCCCTCTGTTCGACTCCACCGCCAGTACCTCCATCTTACCGGGGTTCAGTCATAAGCAACTGGAGGCCATCCAGTCATTGATCTCAATGAGGTAGCTGTTAAGCACTTCCACTGCATAAGATGTTCCATGAGCAAAGGAAAAATACAGCTAGGTATCATCAGCATAGCAGTGAAAACCCAGACTGTACTTACTAATGATCTCTGCCAGGGGCAGTACGTACACAGCAAACAATATCGGCAACAGGATCGAGCCCTGGAGAACTCTTCATGACAGGAGAGCAGGGGAGGAGGAGAAATTCCCCATCACAACTCTCTGCCTCCTGTTAAATAGAAAAGACTCAAACCAGCAGATGACAGTGCCAGTGAGTCCACAGAAATCCCTTAGACAGTCAAGTAACACTCGATGATCCACCATATCAAATGCTGAAGCAAAATCAAGGAGATCAAGAATTGTCCCCTCCCCTCAATCTTTTACCCTAAGGAGGTCATTATGCACCTGAAGTAGTTCAGTTTCAGTGCTATGCCTCACACGAAACCCAGACTGGAGCCGCTCGTATAAATCATGGGCCACAAGATGCTTCTGAAGCTGAAGTGCCACCTCCTTCTCCACAATCTTACCCAAGAACAGTAGACTGCAGATGGTCCGTAATTTCCTTGACGTCAGGGTCCAAAGATGTTTTTTTCAGAGGGGGTCTCACCAATGCCTCCTTCAAGACATCGGGAAAGACCCCTTCTGACAAGGAACACTGGACAAGCAAGGCAAACACCGGACTAATGGAGTCAACATATCCCATTAAGAAACAAGTTGGCACCGGGTCCAGTTTACAAAAGGTCTGCCGAAGCTTGGAAGCAGTCTCAATGACCTCAGCCATCTCCACCATTCTAAACTCACTCCAACTAGGCCAAGTGCTCTCCAGACACCCATGGCGACCATTGTTGGCCAAACTCTGGCCGAGTGGCAGACCCTCCTGACTGATGGCGGACACCCTGTCTGAGAAGAACCAAGCAAACTCCTCACACAGTACATCTGAAAAGGCTACCTTCAGCTGTAGACAGGAAGGATGAAGAAGCCTGTCCACAGTCCGAAAGAGCGCAGTTGGTCGGTTCCTCCCAGCAGCAATCTCCCTGGACAGGAACTTTGCCTTCTAACAGTTGATTGCCCCCTGGTATGCACCATAGTGCACACGCTGGGCCAGTTTGTCCACCTCCAGGCCTGACCTCCGTCAGCAGCACTCTAATCTCTGACCCAAGGTCTTCATCACCTTGAGCTCCCCATTAAACCAAGGGGATCTCAAGTGAGAAGACCTGGGTCATACACGAACTGGTGTGAGGGAGTCAAGCGCACCAGACAATGCCTTGTTATAGGCATCAGCTGCCACGCCCACACCCCCAATGCACGTACTGTCCACACTAGATAGATCAGCCACCACCAAAAAACCCTCCTGGGTTAACCCCCTTAAAGGGCAGTAGCTGACCATCCCAGCAGGGGGAGGGCTCTCTGTGGGCACCCTGAACAAGAACTATACCGTGCAATGATTGGACCAAACAACCCGATCAGTCCTGAGATTATTAATCTCAAACCCCAATGAGAACATCAGGTCCACCGTGTGACCACCCTGATGGGTCACGGAAGAAACTCCTTACATAAGACCCAGAGGTGACATAATCTTGAGAAAGTTGTAACCAAGCTGAGAAGATTTGTCGTTATCCCCAACATTGAAGTCCCCCAGTGCTAAACATCTGGGGGTCCCCTGTGTTTCACTGATGACAAAATTGGCCACCTTCTGCCAGAAATCTCCCACTGCCCCAGAAGGGCGGTAAATAAGGATAATCCAGCAACCTGTGCCCATACTTCCACAGATGGCCACACATTCAAATGAACGTGGTGTTCTCACTGGGTGCCGGGTGAAGTCAAGTTCGGATCTAAAACAAATGGCTACCCCCCTGCCCTTGCATTCCACTCTGGGGCAGTGCATTACGGTATACCCGGGCGGGACAGCGGCCTCTAAAACCAGGCCAGCATCATCACCGATCCAGGTCTCCATAATGCAAGCCAGATCGGCTGAAGAAACCAAGTCCATTATAATTTCTGTCTTCTTTCTGACTAATCTGGCATTGCAAAGCACCACCCTAAGGGGATTGGTGGACAGTGCAACCCCACTAGTTACCTGCCCACTCAGTCTGGTGGAAACCCTGGCAATGGGAACTAAACACGTCTGGCCTCTTCCCAAAACCCGTCTAATTCCATGGCACCTTCTGCACCCCACTACCTCGATCCTGCCACCCCCTGCCATGCACAGAGCACCCCAGTCAATCGAATCATCTGGTTCCTCCCTATTCTGACTTCCCTATGGTGCCTAACTGTAGTAGCAGACACTAGGAGGCTAAGAAAGGGCCATAGATTACTGGCCCATTGGCACTGAGGGTTGAGGTGCTGGACCCAACACCTTGCTCCATGCCAGTGACCCAGGTTCGGGAATGAGCCCGGGTCACTGGGGGTCAGCAGTGCAGGACTAGGATTGAGCATCCGACAACAGCTCTCCTAGTCATGGGGAAAGGGTGGGAACCACACTGCGCTCTGGCGGTCCCTGGGGATGCCTAGAGGCACTGCAGGTGAACGGTATTCAGCAGTGGGGGGAAGCACGGCGGATGTCTGCATGCCTGTGCATGGGCATCCTTGCATGTCTGCGCTCCCACTGTGGCAAAAAAGGGCTCGGTATGACCATGCAGCTTGATGGCCGCGCCCTGCCTCTCTGGGAGGACTGTCGTGGAATCGCACTTGGAGGGTGGGGTTCAGCACCAGTCCATCTGGCAAGGACAGGGAGCCCTCCAGCATGTCGGCCACGGCCATGCTGGACCCCCTCATCATGCAAGTGAGCCTGCTGCTCTCCCTGCAGGCAGGGCCAGTGGCTGGATGCACCTGCCGGTAGGTGCTGCAGCAGGCACAAGAAATAAAGAGGAGATGAAACAAAAAAGAGGGCCATAGATCAAGCAGCAGGGATGCCTCATACACTATCTTAGCCCACCCCAGACCCTCGGAACTTCCCAGACACATACCTCCTGACTATGTAGTCCTGGCCCACAGACAGTGCCAAACCCACAAACACAACACACACCACAGTCTATACAACTGTAAACCACACACTCTCCACACAACATACACAATCACAACATCTTTATTAATAACAAATCCCCCAAAAAGTAACCCCAAATCACACCAACCCCTAAACCCCTAAATAAACACCCCCTTTAAGTATCTAAATTTAAATAAAAAGAACAAATAAAATAGACTATAAAACAATCCTTCCCAAAACCCAAAGAATGACACAGCAAACAAACAAAATATGGTACGATGAAGGGTGATTACTGAAAAAGAGAGGTCACAAATAATCTCTCAAAAAGGATATTAATGATCTCCAAGGAGCTCCCACCTCCCCAGTAAAAACTGTCAACTGGCACTATCTCCCACCTAGGCCAGGAACAGTTAAACAATTTTGCAGATTTACCAAGCAGTATAGGAAAAAGGGAGCACTCTCACTGTCCACCATGCCCAGGATATATAAAATAACAAGAATCTGACCATCCATCAAGTAGAATAACACAGTTCTAAAATAAATCCTCCACTGGTCCTACAACACCTCAGTCCATCCAGAAAAGTCTCCTACAACAGGACACCACAGCGACCCTACCGTTTCCCAAGAGGTCACCATGTTACATAAAGAAGTTCAGATAGTAGAGTAAATAATAATAATAATAATACTAATAATGCAGATTCTTGTGTCTTCAGAGTCTGCCAAGAAACATTCATAAACCAGCAAGGAGTACTAATAAAGTTCATTATACTAGTAAGGCCTTCAACACCGTTCTGCATGGTGGAATGGTGCATAAGCTGGACAGACTAGTGGTGGACCATAGGATCACCAGGTGGGTGGAAAACTGGTTGAAGGGAAGGAGTCAGACGGTGGTGGTAAATGGGACACATTCAAGGGAATGGGTGGTGACCAATGGGGTGCCACAGGGGTCAGTGCTAGGGCCAATACTCTTTAACATCTATGTTAGTGACCTAGCGGAGGGTCTGGAGGGATGGGTATGCCTGTTCACAGATGATACAAAGGTCTGCAATAGGGTGGATTCACCTAGTGGGGTGCAAGCCATGAGGCAGGACCTGGAGAGGCTGGAGAGATGGTCAGACACCAGGAAATTGAAGTTTAATGCACAAAAGTGCTCGGTGATGCACCTGGGGAGGAGAAATAGGAGAGAACCTTACTCCCTAGGGGGTGGTGATTAAGGAGAAGGACTCAGAAAGGGACCTGGGGATTATGGTAGCATGAGACCTCAAGGTCGGCAGTCAGTGTAGCAGGGCAGTGGGAAAGGCAAATGGAATGTTGACTTGCATATTGAGGGGTTTTTATAGCAGAAAGAGGAGGTACTAATGCCATTATACAAAACCATGGTCAGGCCACATCTGGAGTATGGGGTGCAGTTCTGGAGTTCTCATTTACGCAGAGATGTTGAGCTGATGGAGAGGGTGAGAAGGGCAGCCAGAATGGTATGAGGGATGCAGGATGTACCCTATGAGGAAAGATTGAAAAGGCTAAATTTATACCCACTGGAGACTGGGGGGGCATGATTGAAACCTTTAAATATCTGAAGGGAATAAACAAGGTGGAGGGTGATAGTTTGTTCAAATTGAAGAAGGGAGTAAACATGAGGGAACATAGCCTCAGACTGGAATCTGGGCAATACAGAGGTAATGTCAGGGGGCAGTTTTTCACAGAGAGATGGTAGTGGAAGCCTGGAACAAGCTGCTGGAGGAGGTGGTGGCAGCTGAAATGGTGGAGGGGTTCAAGAGGGCTTGGGATGGTTTTAAGGGGTTGGGAAATGAGGGTGGAAACATAACAGAAGGGGGGTAGGGTGTTGGGCAGACTAGATGGGCTGAGGGGCCTTTCTCTGTCTCACATTTCTGTACATCTGTGTATCTGTGTGCTTACTCCAAGGATGTGACGGAGAAAATCACAAGTGGGATGGGTTTCTCACTACTCTCCTGAAGAATATACATAATCTCCAGAATTGTAGATATTAGGTTCTCTAACATCTCGGCTCTCTCTCTCTCTGCAATCTAGTTTTCTCTCCATGTACAACTGGGTTACAGAAGCCTAAATACTACAGATAACAGCATAGCAACAGAGATTACCTCATAGTTACAGATATGAGAAACTATATGTATTGGTCCTAAGTCATTCTCCATTGGATGATGACTTAGGAGATAGAATTACTAATGAGTATCATATGAGACAGAAAAATGCTTCCATTAGCATTATAGCTTGGCCAAAAGAAATACTGACTGGCTCAAACTACATGTGGCATTTCTTGCTTAAAGCCAGAAGGGGAAGGAGGGAAACCTATTCAATTCAGTGCTTTAGAGTAACTTGTAATTGCTATTTTTAAACTTAGTTTGTGGGCTTTTAGTGACACTGTACTGTCTTTTTTGTATTTACTTATAATTGTTTTGGGCTGTTGAAAATTTAAAACATAGTGGTGGTGTAATTATGTGCTCTCTTTAATTGCTGCAAATTTTATCTTGGCTTTGTCTGACTGCCCTGTAGTTGGGTGAAGGGTGTTAATTGTCTGGCCTCTGACCTCAGCTACATGATAACTGGAGGTGGGGCTTAGTCAGAGTTGAGGTAGCAAGTAGAGTTTTATTTTCTCAGAAGAAGCCAGAAGGGGAAGGAAGGAAACATATTCAATTCAGTGCTTTAGAGTAACTGGTAATTGCTATTTTTCTTTTAAACTTAGATTGTGGGCTTTTAGTGACACTGTACTTTCTTTGTTGTCTTTACTTATAATTGTTTTTGGGCTGTTGAAAATTTAAAACATAGTGGTGAAATTGCAGTATAATGTGGGGAGTGGTGCAATGCAGTGGCTGTGGGGCAGCCATATTCAGGCAGACCTTCTGGACACTGAGGTGCTGCCCTATCTGCATGCATCTCTCTGGACAGTGGGATGAGGTAGCCAGACTCTGAGCAGAAGTAAACTGGGTCAGGAGTACCATCACCCCTATCCAGAGACCACCCAGTCCAATGCAACTGCCTCAAAGGATGCCGAGAACGAGGAGCACTTGGATGACAGTGGGCTCAGGGAGGGTTAGAGCGGTCAGGCAGAGGCACATCCCAGATCCTATTCCATCAAGAACTCATATGCCACACTGGCAAATGAGGACAACCAAATAGAGGTACCCAGAGAAGTGGAAGGAAAGGATGTGGAGGTTAGCCAAGGAGGTGACCTCAGCGGGGAAAGCAGTGGACCCCAGAGGAGGAGGAAGCGAATCCTGGTGGGGACTCCATCAAGAGAGGATCCAGCTAGGAACACAGGAGGGAGGACAGGGAGGAGGTGCCTACCAGGTGCCACAGCATGGAGGGATGGAAGGAAGATCCTGGGGATCACTGGGAAGGCAAGATGGGAGGGTGAGCTGGATGTCATTATCCACCTAGGTACTAATGACCTGGCAAATGGGGAGCCAAAGGAAGTTCAGGAAGAGTTTAGGAAATGGGGAGGGTCTCAAGCAAGTAGCTACTTCTGTCACTTTCTCAGAAGTACTACCTATGAGAGGCAAGGGAGAGCATAGGGGTGCATGCACCAGGAACTTTAACTCATGGTTGAAGAACTGGTGCTGTGAGGAAGGGTTTGGATTCATTGGTGACTGGGGACCCACCTGGAGGGATGGAGGTTTGTTCAAGCCTGACAGCCTCCATCCATCCTGGAGGGGAATCCAAACACTCAATGATAAGTTTAAATGCTACATTGACAAGCATTTAAACTAGCAAAGGGGGGTGGCAGGCCAGCAAGGAGGGTACCTACTTGCTCACCGCCCACAGCTAGCAGTGGAACCAGTGAACCAGAGGAGTGGCTATCTCTGCAAAGCAGTGTGCAAAAGATGGAGATTAGTGCCCAAGAGGTGGATAGGCAGAAAAGGGGCAAAATTCAGCAGAAGGGAAGACAGCAAGGAGAACCAGGGATAAAGGACAACCAAGGAAGGGGCTGGAGTAGAACAGTGAAACAGTCTAGGGAGGTCAAATCATGAAAAGCCATGTGTGCAAATGCCAGGAGCCTTAGCAACAAGATGGAAGATCTGGAGGCTGTCATGGTGCAGTCAGACCTGGACATTGTGGCCATCACTGAAACCTGGTGTAATGATAACCATGACTGGGAGATGGCCATACCTGGCTACAACATATTCAGAAGAGACAGAGCAGGCAGGAAGGGAGGAGGAGTGGCACTGTATGTGAAAAATGACATAAGGGCCACAGACATCCAGGAGGAACAAAATGGGGGAGAGATACTGTGGGTTAAGCTGGAAAGGAAAATGGGAACAGCCATCCACACAGGTGTGGTCTATAGACCACCAGCCCAGGAGGAAGAAACAGATAGGGAGCTGATGCTAGCCATCCAAGGATGGCAGACAAGGTGAGGTAGTACTGGTTGGAGACTTCAGTATTCCAGATGTGGACTGGAGCATCCCAGCAGCATCAACTAGAGCAGATTTATCCTGGACTCCTTCAGGGTGCCTTCCTCAAACAACTGGTCATGGAACCAACTCGGCAGAAGGCAGTACTGGACCTTGTGCTCACAAACAGGGACAGTGTGATGGGGGTAATAGTGGGGAGCACCTGGGAACAGTGACCACCAGTCATTGTGGTTTGAAATCACAAAAGAGCAGAACCAAACCACTCAAAAACACGTATCCTGGATTTTGAGGGTGACTTTGGGAAAATGGGAGATACTTGAAAGAGGCATTAAGGGAATGGGACAGGAATCAGAGATTGAGGAACAGTGGGCAGTATTTAAAATGGGGATTACAAGAACAACAGAATTATGCATTAAGCAGGTTAGCAAAAGGAAAAGGAAGAGGAGACCATTATGGTTTCCAAAGAGGTAGCAAAGAAAGTGAAAGCCAAAAGATTGCATTCAGGCAATACAAAAGACACAGGCAGAAGGGATAGGGAGAAGTACCAGGAGAAGCAAAGGAGGCAGGAGGTCAGTGAGAAGCCAAAGCTCAGACAGAAGAACACATTGCAAAATCAGTGGGAAGAGGGACAAAACCTTTACAGGTACATAAGTGAAAAAAGAAAGACAAGGGAGGGATAGTGAGACTGAAGGGGAGGATGGGAGCCGCGTGGAGGATGACAACAGTAAAGCTGACATATTGAACAGGTATTTCTGCTCAGTCTTTACTGAGGAAGAGGGGTAATGGGTCTGAAGGGAGTACAAGGGGTGAGAATGGTGCAGAAATGGGCACAAGTCCCTTTACACAAGAAAGAGTCCTGAAGGAACTGGAAGTAATAAGAGTTGATAAAGCAATGGGGCCAGATGGGGTGCATCCCGGGGTCCTTAAAGAAATAAGAGAGGTGGTGGCTGAACCTCTGCTATCCTGTTTAGCCAGTCACTGGAAACAGGGGAGGTACCCATAGACTGGAGGACTGCAGATGTAGTCCCCTTATACAAAAGCGGGAACAAAGAGGAAGCAGGGAACTACAGACCAGTCATCCTCACCTCAGTAGTGGGGAAGATCATGGAAGCACTACTGAAGGAGAGATTGGTGGAACATCTGGTTGTCAATGGACTACAGGACCCAAGGCAGCATGGTTTCACCAGGGGGAGGTCATGTCAGACCAACCTCATTGAATTTTTTGACTGGGTGACTAGAGAGGTGGATCAGGGGAGGGCAGTGGACATGGTCTATCTGGACTTCAGCAAGGCCTTTGACACTGTGCCACATAGAAGACTATTACACAAACTGGGGAATATGGGTGTGAGCAGGACAGTAGTGTGGTGGGTAGGTAACTGGCTGGGTGGCAGGACACAGAGGGTGGTGGTAAATGGCTATCATTCCACAGAGGGAAGAGTGACCAGTGGGGTACCACAGGGATCAGTGCTGGGACCGGTCCTATTCAACATCTTCATCAGTGACATTGCACAGGACCGAGAAGGCAGAATTTCACTGTTCGCTGATGACATAAAGCTCTGTAACAGAGTAGACACACCAGAGGGTGTAGAAAGAATGAGAAGGGACCTGCAGAAACTTGAAGAATGGTCAGGGGTTTGGCAGTTGAAATTCAATGCAAAGAAGTGCAAGATATTGCATATGGGGCACAAAAACCCTGGCACAATATATCAGTTGGGGGGTGAGGATATAGCATGCACCAAGCAGGAAAGGGATCTTGGGGTTATCATCTCTGATGACCTCAAGGCAGGGAAACAGTGTGACAAGGCAGCAGGTAAAGCAAATAGGATGCTGGGACGTGTAGGCAGGGGCATCACCAGCAGGAAAAGGGAGGTCATAATTCCGCTATGCAAGACACTAGTGAGGCCCCACCTGGAGTACAATGTACAGTTCTGGAGACCATACCTAAGTAAGGACATAGACAGGGTAGAGAAGGTTCAGAGGAGGGCAACAAAGATGGTGCATGGATTGCATCACAAGTCCTATGAAGACAGGTTGAAGGAACTGAACATGTATTCCCTGGAGGAGAGGAGGAGAGAGGGATATGATAGAGACATACAGGTATCTCACAGGGAGGAACAGGGTGCAGGAATACACTATTTTTAAGCGAAAAGATGTTCCAGGACTAGAGGGCATGGGATGAAGTTGGAGGAGGCGATTCAGAGGAAACATGAGGAAGAATTTCTTCACAGAACGGGTGGTGGACAAGTGGAACACCCTGCCAGAGGAAGTGGTGGGGCTGAGACAATCATGGGATTTAAGAATGCATGGGATAGACATAAAGGAATTCTGGAGGTCAGGGTAAGGGCAACAGACTTCTAGCAAAACATAAACTGAATTTACAAGCTCAAATGGGCAGACTGGGTGGGCCATAGGCCCTTATCTGCCGACACTGTCTATGTATCTATGTATAATATAAGACATAACAAAGGATTTCTCTCTGTCAGCTTGCTTAGACAAAGAGAAGTGCTGACAGGGTTCTATTACATGTGGCATATCTGCCTGAGTGTAAAACACACACTACATATAATTATATGTGAATATAAGTATATAGTACTCACTAATGATCCCTCAGAGTCATCTTATCAGTGATTAGGTAGATTATATATGGAATATATGTGAAAGACAAATATAATCTAGATAAATGTATTATAGTGAGGTATAATGAATCATGCATGATAAACATTAGCTTATATTAGCAGCAAAGCACATTCTTAGCATCCATGCTTATATGATGGGTGCCTGTATCTATATGTTAGTGCAAAATAGCAGTATCACAGTATAATAGACCAGGAATACAGTGTAAGGTGAATGTGGGATGATAGAGGGCATAACCCAGGCATAACAACCACATCAAGTCCTCGGCCATCACTGGTCTCGGTATAGAGCAAGCACTCCTGCCTGACCCTCAAGAATCTTTGGAGCACCAGCCAATACAGTGCTCGCTGTCCAGCGGTGATTGAGCCCAAGCTCCCTGGTGGCCATTCCCCTCCCCCTGCAATTCCTTTCCTGGGTTCAGACAAAGTCACACTCCAGTCCCGTCAGGAAAATTAGCAGGTACTAGTGTGGCCCAAACCAAAGGTCCACAATTCCCCAATCCACAGTCCTTCCATGAAGACAGATCAGCGGTGAGTTTCCGGTCCTCATCCTTCAGTTTTGGTACCGCCATCAGATGGTTCTCCACACCACTGTTCCAATGGAACTCACAGACACCGCGATCTCTCCAGGCTCCAGTAACAGAGAACAACACTGGACTCTGCACCTCTCTCAGGACGGTCAGAGCAGCTCTTTTTCACCTTTTCTGACTGGCCCAAAAGACAACTGGCCAGGTAAGGAAAACCACAAGTCATTCACAGAAGATATTTACAGTCACCACTATTGTCAGGATGACGGCGAGAAAGCCAGTGCCCCAACAGTGACAAATACCACGAGGCAGCAAATGGGAGAACAATTTATCTTGCAGCTTGCGACTTGACACAGTTCTAATGTGCTCCTCACACTAAATAACTTCCTGCTTCACCCCTATCTGCCTACCACTAATTCACAAAACAATTGTAGACCACAGCATACATAAAATAATCTAAAATTAATGAAAACTGGTTGGACCAGACGTGGAGGTTCAAACGGGTAAATAAGTATTTTATATCTTTGGGAATCAGGGTGGGAAGGTCCCTCAGGACCCTCTATGATCTGAATTATTCACCAATGTTCAAAAATATTTTGGCAGATTTGAAGTGTTGAGCCTCCCTGCCAATTTTTTGGCTAGGGAGAATCAACCTGATCAAGATGAATATTTTGCCTCTGCAGATGCTTCATATGGGGCTAACAAGGAAGGACATTAAAAAGTTGGAGTGGGCCTTCTCCATGTTCATTTGGCTTGGGAAATGTGTGAGGGTCAGCCTGCAGAGGCTTAAATTGGAGTCAGGGAGAGGGGGCCTTAATTTCCCAGATTTGGGACATTACTTTCTAGCGATACAACAAAGGTATATAGGGGATTGGGTGCATACTCCCAGGGTGGCAAGGTGGGTAGACTTGGAACAATTGGGCTGCCCTGCAAGGCTCTCGGAGTATCTGGAGAGAAGGGGCCTTCAGATGTACAGAGCTCAGGCTGGGAAAAACCCTCTGACACTGGCCACTTTGGAATGTTGGGAGAAGTTTAAGAAGCTGAGAGGTGTCGTCGGGATAGATACTTTGTTGATCAGAACCCCTTTGTCTTGCCGGGGTGGAATGACTCTGGCTGAGGAGGTGGGAGCAGAAGGGAGCCTGATGTTTGGGGCACTTATGTCAAAGGGATGATATACTCACTTATATAACAGTGAAGCAGGGTTTAGAGTTGGAGGGGGGGGCAATTGTTTCGCTACTTTCAGGTTAGAGCCTATCTTTCTGGGATGGACAGAGGAGGAGTGTGTAGGCAAGAAATGTTAAAAATAGAGGCCTCAATTATGTCTGTAGCTGAGGATCCAAAGGGTTTTGTTAGAAAAGTCATTAAGGAATGTAGGAATTGCTTTCTGGATCAGTTACAATGGGGACGGGGACTTTGGGAGAAAGACTTAGGGGGCCTGATACTGGACCAGAACTGGGCTATGATGCTGTCTTTACATATGGGTCGCCTCATTTGCAATAAATTTAAAGAAGCCTTTACAAATTTCTTCACAGACTGTATCGCCCTCCTGCAATAATACACAAATATCACCAAGCTGTCTCACCAAAGTGTGGATAATGTGAGGAGGAGATGGGGACTTATTATCATTGCCTTTGGGAGTGCAGGGTCTTACAGAGATTCTGGAAGGTGGTGGCCTCGGAAGTGGGAAAAATGGCTGGGAGGGCTTTGAGGCTGGACTCCCTCATGTGCCTGTTTGGAGTGGAGACTGAGGAGGGAGAATGAGAACCCCTACCTAGGCAGATGAGGGTGTTGTTCATTTTGGCCCGACACTGTATTCAGGATACTTGGGTTTCCCAAGTGATTCCGTTAGTACCACAATGGCGGGCTGTGATCCTTTGGATTTTTTTTTTTTATTTAATATACCTTATTGAACAGATTTTATATTCTCAATACAAAGGCAAGCATTCGTGGAGCAGTACAAGAATAAGCAGCTATAACTACCTGGTTTATACAAGCTGATTAACAACAGAGAGATATAACTGTCATTAGTCATGGAATTAGAATGGTGCTTGCCCCCCTCTCCACCCATCCCAAACTTCCCTCTATCCACCCTCTCCAACCATCCCACCCATCTGCCACAAAAAACAATCTGCACAAAGTTCTGGGTATAACCAACACTAGAACCTCGTAAGTAAAATGTGATTATATATAGGGGCACTTATAAAGGAGAAGTTGGGGAAGACTGAACTGTCAGCAGAGTGAAAAAGGATCCCGCACCTTATTGTATTGTCATTCTATTGTTCCTACCAGCAATAACCCTTTTTGCCTGAAGAACAAAGATAATTTCTCTAAACCACTCAATATAAGCATGTGTAGAGAAATCTGTCCACTGTCTAAGGAGGACTTTTTGGCACATGCTGAGGTTAGGGCCATTTGGGCTCTTTGTGTATGACTGTGGTGGTTCGTATATTCCCCAGAATGCAGATTTCAGGAATAAATTTATCGGAGAGAGACAGCAGGGGATCCAAGCGAGATTTGATGTTATTCCAGAATGGGGAAACCTTATTGCATGACCACAACATATGTAGTAGATCACATGCATTTGGGACATAAATTAGAAGGTAACAATCCCATTTTGCATAGATTAACCAGGGTATAGTACAGGTTATGGTTAATCTGAAACTGCATGTATCTGTATCTATCCCATTTAATATATTTATAAGCATGCTTCCAGAAAATCTGCTATTTTCTGGGGGTGTAGTAGTCTGTAAGGCCTGGTACTACCAGTAGTCTCTCTAACCTTCTAATTTAAGGGAAGTAGTTTGTAAAAACTTTTACATGTAGGTTATCAGGAAAGATGAAGGGAGAGAAGAGAGATAAGATGTCAAAATATCTAAAAGGGTCCTGACCCATGGACCGGCCCCAAAATGGTGTCGTAGCATATGGGATAGCTGTAGGTATTTGAATATATGGGTAGAGGACCAATGGTAAAGAGGAGGCGTCTTGAAAGCACAACAGTTTATGATTGGTAACCAAATCTTCCACATTCTCAGCTCCATATTAGGCAAAAAGGTCAGGCCTAACTGGATGATGCAAGATAGGAAGGTTTGGGTTATTAAAGAGGGTTGTGCTACATCTTTGGTCCCTGAGGAAGGAAGGAAGTTGAGAGTGTGTGATAGGAGGGCACCCAAGGGAGTGTTTCAATGCAGTTGGGAGTTTCCTAAGACAAAGAAAAGGAAGGGCCCTGGGGTTCAACCTGTGGTTAACACATAGGGATTTTTCAATTTCCAGCCAGAAAGGATAGTAACGGCAGCTATGGAAATGAATGGGGGGGAAGTAGTCAGTACCTCATCCTAGTTAAGTGAATAGACAGATAATACAAGTAAAAGTCAGGAGCTTGCAGACCCCCATCAGTTTTTTGACACACAAGCTTACTATAGCTGCTCCTCACCTTTTTCCAGGCCCACAAGAAGGAAGTAAGGAGTTTATGAACTTGGGCGAACCAAGAATATGATAGAGCCCAGTTACACATTTGCAATGGGTAAAGTATACGAGGTGGGATGTTCATTTTAATAATACTCATATGACCCCACAATGAAAGAGGCAGTAGAGACCAGCGTTTAATATCCTCTCGTATAGTATTTACAATGGAATCGACGTTGAATGTTTTCATGATTGTTGGGGGGGTGGAGGAAAATGCCCAGATCCTTGAGTTGGTCTGAATGCCACTGTAGACTGAGACTGTTAATTTCCAATTTCTGAAAGTAGTTATTTAGGGGAAAGACCTCTGGCTTATCCAGATTCAGTTTGTAGTTTGAGATCACCCCAAATTGGGAGATTATTGATAATACTGCCAGGAGAGATTGGGAGGGGGAGGAAATATGTTGTAGTACATCATCCGCATAAGCGGGGCTTTTAAATTCTGAGTCTCCTATTTTTAATACCAGAGACTACCGGGGAAGAGTTCACTTTCCTTAGAAGGGGTTCTAAAAAAAGGTTGAATAAATAGAGTGAGAGTGGACAGCCTTGTCAGGTACCCTGTTGCAGAGAAAAGGGTGTGGAGAGTACTCTATTGCATGGTACCCGGGCTGAGGGGGATGAATAAAGTATCTTGATTCAATTGATGCATTCCACTAGAATGCCATATTTAGGGAGTGTGGAAAATAAAATATTCCCAGGAGACCCTATCAAATGCCTTTTCTGCATCCAAGGACACCAAAGCAACCAGAGTTGTGGTATCCTTGGATGCAGAGAAAAGATGGGCTAGCTTTCGAAGATGACCTGAGGAATGGTGACCCACAGCAAACCCCACTTGCTCTGTGGAAATCAGGGAATCCCATACTTTGCTCAATCCTGAGGCTAGAACCTTAGCTAGTATTTTAAAGTCCACATTGATGAGAGAAATTGGGCAGTAATTTTTAACATATTGAGGGTCTTTACCAGGTTTAGGAAGGACTACAATAATGGCCTGGGTTAAAGAAATGGCCAAGAGGCCATGTTCATAAATGTATTGGAATGTATCCTGGAGGATAGGCACTATGGTAGATTTGAAAGCGTTATAAAAATGAGATGAGAATCCTTACGGACCTGGGAATTTATCTAAGGGGAGTGTGTCAGTAGCTTCCAGAATTTCTGCAACAGTGACAGGAGCTTTTAGGCTGGATATGTGCTCATCAGACAGCCTGGGAAGAGTAATGTCTGTAAGAAAGGATTTGAACTTGTGCTGGGAGAAAAGAAAGTTGGTGGTAGTGTCCAGGGTCTTACAAAAATTCTGAAAAGCTTCACAAATATCCCTAGGTGATGTAAGTATTTGACCCTCAGAGGACTGAAGAGAGGTGACGATCCTGTCAGATAATTGAATCCTAAGACGAAGGGCTAGCAGTTTGCCTGCTCTCTTGCCCTGGTCAAAATAAGTTATCCTGAATCTAAGCGTAAGAAATTCAGCTTGCTCAGCTAATAACTGATTATATTGGGCTGTGAGGGATTCGAGTTTCTCCCACTCCTCTGTGGGGGATGAAGCGGTTATGTTTGCCTCTGCTTGTGCAGTTTGGTCTGTTAAGGAAGAGAGAACCTGTTCCCTCTCTTTTTTACGTTTTGATGTTAAACGTTCGAGTTCTCCTTGTAGAGCACATTTTAATGTGCTCCATAGAAAATCAAACTTTGGCATGGAGGGGGCATTATGCAGTATGAAATTAGGGATGAACGGTTGTAGACAAAGTGCATGGTCTTCAGAGGAAAGTATTTGATTGTTAATCCTCCAAAGTCTGTCCTTTTGAATATTTGGTGTTATCTCTATAAGTAAATGAGCAATATAATGATCAGAAAAGGCTTTATGTGAATACAATGCAGAAGTAACCCCAGAAAACCCGTCTATACTTATTTAGAAATGGTCTATACGAGAGGAGGAGTGGTGAACTGGAGAGTGGATGGAGTACTCCCTTCTGTTACGATATGCAATTCTCCAAGGATTCACCAGTTCAACCGACTGCATAAACTCCTGCAAGGCTTCTTGTCCTGGAGGCGTGTTTCTGGAATGACCTGATCTGTCAAGACTATTGGAGAGGACTTGATTGCAGTCTCCTCTGAGTATAATTAGCAAAGTGGACCAGGAGGCGAATCTAGTCATTAAGTTTATAAAGAATTCTAGGTCTTCAGAGGTGGGTCCATAAATAGAACCTAAAAGAACCTCTGAGTGACCCAAAATTACTTACATAAGGATATAACGGCCATCTGGGTCAGAAATATCTTGGAGTAAATGGAAGGGGAGTCTGCATGCAATTAGTATAATGGTTCCCCTCTTACGAGAGTTGTACCCTGAAATAAACTCTTGGCCCACCCACAGCCTATGAAAGTAGAGCACCTGGGTGGGAAACAGATGTGTCTCCTGAAGAAACACTACACCGGTGTTCAATTGACGTAAATGTAGTAGCACTTTCATCCTTTTGGCCGGAGTCTGTGCCCCTTTAATATTCCCCATACAAAAATGATAACCTGACATGATTATTGTTCTAATATGAAAGGAGAAGTGGAAGTACCCAATAAAGAGAAACCCAGAAATGTGGAAGCAATATTTAGGGGCCTATGGTTTGTGGCAGGGTCCTCCCCTCTGTATAACAGAAAAACCTGCTCATCCACTCCCACACTCACCCCATAGAAAGGAACCTGACTGAAAACCCAACCCGAGCCCCACGAAATCCATATCAGTAACAAATCAACAAAGATCTTAAAGGGTAAAGTATGTGGAGGCTCCGTCCCCATCACAGTGACACGACTGTTCCACCCAAGACAGACCATCCCCTGCCCTCCTTCCCCCCACCCCTCCAAATCACATTAGATCAGCCCAGACTTGGTCTGAAACAGGATTTGACAACATCAAGAGATGAACCACATCTTAAGAACTTAGGCTGGAACTTAGTGAATAATATATCATAGTCCTGTGAAAATGTAAGTATAGATTATCTAAACAGTAATATAACCACATCAAAATAATTAACTGTGGGTCACAACAGGTGATTACCCTTCAGATACTAATAGTGTTTAACACATCAAGCGATTGAGGGCAGGAAGAGACTGGAAGGAGAAAAAATGGGGGTAGGTGACCAGCTGACACAGAGTATTACAGCAAGATCCCAAGTGATGGTGTGGAAAACAGTGCCATTCATCAACTCAATATAACCCTGAGTCAGGACGTTGCATGCCCAGTTTACAACATCGGGCACAGCTGGGAGCAAAGTAAAAGAATAAGGGGCGGGGGAGGAGAAATGGAGAAGGAGGAATTAGAAGGATTCTAATAAAAAGAAAAAACAGTCCAATTAGAGTAAAGTGGTGAACTGCCACTATGTGCTGTCCAGGAGGAGTAGCTTCCATAATCAACATTTCAAAAGTAAGCTTGTTGTCTAAACACTCTTGGTGTGTAGGGTAAACAAGAAAAATAATAATAATAACACATTCTTGTGTCTCAGATTCTGCCAAGAAACATTCGTAAACAAGCAAGGAGTACTAATAAAGTTTATTATTCTACTTACGTCAAGCATGTGACAAAGAAAATCGCAAGGGAGATGGGTTTCTCACCACTCCTGAAGAATGTACATAATCTCCAGAATTGTAGATCTTAGGTTCTCCAAGATCTTGTTTTATCTCTCCCCATGCTCCAGCTCTCTGCCCTTCTAGAGAAGTTGCAGTAGTGTCTCGAGAGCGCTACAGTGGGTTGCAGACAACTAAATACTACAGATAACAGCATAGCAACAGAGATTACAACATAGTTACAGATATAAGAAATAATATGTATTGGTCCTAAGTCATTCTCAATTGGATAATGACTTAGGAGACAGAATTACTAATGAGTATTATACGAGACAGAATATTCTTCCATTAGCATTATAGCTTGGACAAAAGAAATGCTGACAGTTCAAACTACATTTCTTGCTTATGTGCAATATAAAATATTAGACATAACAAAGGCCTTCTGTCTCTGTCAGCTTGCTTAGAGACAAAGTGAACTGCTGACAGGCCTATTACATGGCATATCTGAGTGTAAAATACACTACATATAATTATATGAGAATATGAGTATACAATAATCACTGATGATCCCTCTGAATCATCTTATCAGTGATTAGGGTAGATGTAGATAATATATGGAATATCTATAAAAGACAAACTAATCTAGATAAATGTATTATAGTGAGGTGTAATATATCATGCATGACAGTATTAGCATATCTTAGCAGCAAAGCACATTCCTAGCACCCATGCTTATATGATTGGTGCTCATAACTATAGGTTAGTGCAAAATAGCACTATCACAGTACAATAGACCAGGAATACAGTGTGAGGTGTATGTGGGACTAAAGGGGGCATAACCCAGTTGTAACAAGCTGAGTCGAGGAGCAGGTTACTGTGATGATGTGCACAGCAGCACTGATGGTGAGCTACACAACCAAATGGGAAGGAAATGAAAGTTCGATCATGGAACGGAGTGAGTAACCTTAGAGCTCTTCTACTGTGTACGATGCCTTAGTCCCAGAGGATAGTAGCGCAGTTGAAACACAAAAGAGGTGGAAACGACTAACAGAAGTAAAGTCTCTTCCTGTAAGTGATATCTGGGAGCACAACAGCTTATACAGGCCACATAAATTCTCCTAGTAGACTTGATAGAGAAGACTAGCCCTAATCTCTGTTAGTTGGGTCAGCAGTGAGCAAACAAGTCAGGGAATAAAATGGGGAGTTCCTCTGCCACCTGTTTGGCACTTTTGAAGGCTTTCCAATTACCTTGGTATTGGACGAGCAGCTTGGCTGGGTAGATCATATTAAATCGGACCCCTGCTGCAATCAATTTAGTTATGTAGGCGTAATATTCAGCTCATTTCTGCCGAATCGTTACTGGCAAATCTTGTGAAAACCGAAGTCGGGCTTCCTCCCAGCATATTTCCTGCAGCTCCTTGGTTTTGGCTAGGATATGCTGCTGATCCACATAGCTGAGAAGGCAAAGGATAAGTGGTCTCGGTGTACCACTGGGTGGGGGTTTTAGTGATCAGTGAGCTTGTTCCACATGAGAGGCTGTGGAATGTGGAGGAGGGCCTGCAGTTTTCAGTAAAAGCTTCTATACAAAGGGGATTACAGAGGAATCTTCTGCGTCTTCAGGTAAGCTGAAGATTATTAAGTTATTACATCTATTCTGACCTTCAAGGTCCTCCATTTTTAATTCCAGTTTGCTGAGTTGCTGACATAAAGATACAATGTCAGGCTGTACTCTTGCCTACCAGTGTTCAAGAGAGGAGGTGCGACCTGCGACATTGCTGATTTTCTTATTGGTGTCTTTCAGTTCCGCTTGGATTTCTTTCAGGTCGGATGTGAAGTCCTTGAAAACTTCCCTTATAGAGGCCATCTCAGTAAAGAATGTTTCCTCTGCCAGGGGGTAGAGCCTATGGAACCAGTTGTTGATTTGGTAGGAGTCACAGCCTGTGTTTTGGACTGCTTAGTGGTTTTCTCTGGTGACTGAGGTGGCGTCCAGGCCGGGATGGCCTGGCGCATGTCAGCGAACATGATCAAGTATAAAAGCTCACCAATTGCTCCCAGATTTGCCTGGTATTTACACCCCAGTGCTGGTAGTAGAGGTTGAAAAAAGGAGACTAACAAAATTCACCTCTAATGTGGGTAAATAGCACAAATTTTAGAGGTTAGGGAGGAGAGCTGGGCTGATAAATGTTCTCTCAAAGCAAAGGCATCACGTGATCTCAATCCTTCAGATTTTGGTACTAGAGTGACTTACCTTATTGATTAAGGACAGATTGGATGGCTTCGCAAGGGAATGAGCATCTTTACTGGTAGATTTAAGCCAGTAGAAAGCATGTCACTATGGCAAGGAATGGAGGAGTAAGGGTGTCAGGGAGTATGGTGCTACATTTCTAAGTACAAGGTAAGGGGTGAGCTGGATTGGCCTGAGCTTTAAATATACAAGGGTTTCTTCCTTCCAATTCTATTACCATAAAAAGATGCAATTGTCTCTTGTCGAATCTGTGTTGGCTAGAATATAGTGTCATGTAAATGATTATGGACATATGGATGTGAATTGTTTTACAATTGTCATTTATAATAAAATCATTTTATGCAAAAAAAATTAATTAAAACAACACCAAATAATAAACGAACACTGCTGCTGCATCAGAATGCTTCAGTTGGCAAGCCCACCCTCTCCTTTTAAACACACTTGAGGATGCTGGGCTTGCTTCCCCTGCCCTACGGTGGTTTCACTGTAATCTCAATAACAGACATCAGTCAGTTAAAATTGCAAACTCCATCTCTCTCTCTCTCTCTCTCCCTTCCTAGCCTAGACAGTGCCCTGCAAGGCTTCATTGTCAGCCCTATCTTGTTTTCTGTATTTATAAATAGCCATCCATATGTATGCGAATTATACCATACTGTCCTTATCCAGCCTAGACCTAACTACTATCTACTCTGTGCTACAGAAAGGCTTTAATTCGGTTCAATCTTGGTTCCAGTTAAAACAACTCAAACTAAACACTACTAAAACTGTCTATATGACCTTCGGTACCACTCAAAGATTGTCAAAAACAAACAGTACCCCACCCATCACCTCTCTAGGCTGCCCCCCCCTTACAAATACCTAGGCATCTGGCTTGACCCTCAGCTAAACTTTGTAGTCCACGTTGACCAAGTAATCACCAAACTCCGCCCTAAGCTTGGAATCCTCTTCTGAAATGGAGGCTCTCTCCCCCTTCCCGTACGTTGAGAGCTCCTGGCAAAGATGATCATGCCAGTCTTAGACTATGCAGACATAATATACTGCACTGCACCTCTCTCTGTCTCTCTTGACTTGACTCCCTCTGTTATGCTTTCTGTTGTTTTGCATCAAATTCTCCATACAGGACTAACCACTGTTCCCTACTGTCCTGCCTGGACCTTCTGCCACTCTCGCATAAGCGTCTCATCCAGTCCTTATCCTACATCTCAAAATTCTGGTTCTACCTGCTCCTCTCTTGCATCTCTTCCCTCCTCTCTCTTGCCCCTACCTCGACTTATTCCATACACACTAGGGATTCACACTCCTTCTCTCTCCCTACCCCATCCTCCAACATAGGTAAAGCTACCTTTATCTACCACCTCCCCTCGCTGTGGAACTCTCAAGTATCCCTCCTACAAAACACTACATCTCACTTCTCTGTCATGTCTCTGGTGTACGTCCTACCCCACCCCATTTGCTCCTATAGCAACAGATAGCACTACTGTTTGTGTTTTCCAGCTGTATCTTACACAGCTCTTTCCTATTCCATCCCACTCATTCCCATATCATTCACATATCACTCGAGTTGTTTATCTCCCAGGTTGTCTATTTCCAACCCTGTGTCTTTTCTCCTGCAACCCACCTTGTACATTAAACAGTAGCATAGCCTTTTTTGTTGTATTAGCTATCATGAATGTATTAGTATACTTTCTGTTGTGTACTTATATTTTGTTTACTTCTGACTATATCTTTGCATATAACTAGTACAGCATAATACAGTGTACAGTGTAGGACTGTGCAGGGGCCAGATATTAATTTCCGAATACCACGAATATCCGGCCCTTCCCGAATAGAGGACTGTTTGGGAAGTATTCATATTCGACAGTCACCCAGCTGCACAGCCCTTAAAAATACTCATATCTCCTCCCCAGACCCTTAAAACAGTACTGTCTCCTCCACCCTCCAGCAGCCAGCATATCCCAACCTCCTACCCACCCAGCTCCCACAACTTATTTTTCTCCAGAAAAAAAAGTTTAAAGGAAACCGGCACAACCCCTCTGCCTCCACAGCTGACACCTATCTTTTGTTCTAAAGTAAAAGTGAAATCCCACTCCCCTACTCCACCAGTACAGCCAAGACTTGCTTTTTAGTTTTGTTCCACAGAAAAAATGTAAAGAGGACCGTCACAACCAGCCCATCTCTGCAGCTGGCCACAATCTTATGGAGAAAATACAGCATCGTGGAAAAAAAACAAGAGAAATCTCCCCCCATCAGGAACAACAAGTCATGCCACCAGACTGTCACTGTGCCCCTACTAGTACTTTGTTCTCCCACCCAGCAAAAAATTCTCCTTATTAGGAGAAGATAGAAATAGCCACTGGTCCAGTACAACCCTCCATCTTTTACTGCCGACTCGGGCGCCTGGCTTCTATAGATGAAACTGCAGCTTGTTGCTGTAGTAAGCCGAGCTAGCAGATCATGTGTTCTGCTGGCTTGGCTTTACTGTTACAACAAGCAGCATGATTCATTCATAGAAAACTCTCAAAGTTAGCAGTGGAGGAGGAAGGGTTGTGCTGTGGACCAGCAGTAGGACATTTGCTATCTCCCAGTAAGGAGGTGGGTGCTGGGAAGGACAGGTACTAGTAGGGTGATGTCTGTGCATGACTTGTTTTCCTGATGGAGAAATTTCTCTTTTTGTTTCATGATGCTGTCATTCTCACTTTACTTTAGCCCATATGATAGGGATCAACCCGATGAGGTGAGCAGGTTGTAATGGTCCTCTTTAAAACATTTTGCTGCAGAAAAAAAAGATGTGCAGGTCCTGGCACTGCTAGTGGGGTAGAAGGGCAATTCACTTGACTGTAGAACATGAGGATGGGGGCCTGCCATGGAGGCGGGGTGGTGTTTGCTGGTCCCTTAAAACTTTTGGGAGAAAAATAACTTGCAAGTGCTGGGTGGTTAGGAGGGTGGGATATGCTGGCTGCTAGAGTGTGGGTGGGGAGACTGTACTGTTTTTATGGGTGCTGGGGTTGGCATTCATTTTTTTCTGGGCTGTGCCAAATACGAATATTCGGCCGGATAATGAATATTTGGCAACTGAATATTCATCCGAATATTCGAAAAAAGGTATTCGCGCAGCCCTATTACAGTGTATTACTTTGCTTCTGTGTATCACTGTGTTTGTATGCTCTCAATCCTATGTTCCCCAACTCATGGTTCACACCTTGAAATGAGCCTTGGCTCAGTGTGCCTGTACCCAGTCATCAAATGTTTAAATAAAAATAAAAGTCAATGCTCTTTGCCACTCCCCACAGTAAGCAAATGTCAGCCCCACTTACTATCATAAACAGTGACACTGTCCCATCGAGTAAGTCCATACCTTCAAATACCTAGGTATCTCTCTTGACAGTGCATCGCCCTTTACCAAATACATTAGCCTTGTGTCAAAGGTGGTCAGTGACAGACTTGGGATCCTCTACAGACACAGCATGACTCCTTAAGCACTAAGGTTAGCGGTCACCAACTCAGTGCTTTCTGTAATTGACTGAGTTAGTCATTTATGGCTACTGAGATTACCCTTAAAAGAATTAACATTGCTTTCAACAAAACATGTAGACTGGTCTCGTGAGCTCACAGACACACCCATACATGCGACCTATACACCCTGACAAACTGGCTGCACCTCAGAGGGAGGATTTTGTATCAGACCTGTCTGCTAGCAAAACAGTCAGCCTAGGGCATACTCCATGAACCACCCAGTACCTTCTCACACATGTGCTTCTCTGTGTAACACTAGGAGTGCATCTAGACATGCTTACAAGTTCCCATTTTGCCAGACCTCTCAGACACAAAGGTCTTTTAAGTTCCGACCTCCTAACTTGCTAAACAAACTCCCTTTGGAAATCCTTGATGAACCCAAGCTCGGTCCCTTCAAGCACAATCTCCAACAGCACCTTACTGCACATAGCAGTTGTGACTGCCCCAGCTAGCCACCACCCATGTAGGTCTTCTCCATTGCTTCACCTAGGCCCTAGCCCCCCACACCCAGCTACCTCATCCTTCCCTCCCTGTCACTACCTCCTCAGCCTGTCAGACATCTTCCAAAACTATACACTCCCCTTGATCCCTCCCTCCAGCACCTTTAAGACCCTTGAAAAAACCTCCTCCCTCACTCCCCTCCCTTTACCTGCTTCCCCCTCCCTTTTGCCTTCTTCCTCCCTTTTCTCCCCCTCCCTCCGTTTACCTACTGTCCCCTTCACTTTTACCTATATCCCTGCTTTTCTCCCACCTAACTGGGGCTTGACAAGGTCTCTCGCCTACTGGTCACCCTCCACCTCCCATCTACTCCCTACTTTTACCCCCTCTCTCCATTCCAGGATACAATAACATCTGTGCGCTAACAGTTCTACTTTTACCCCCCTTCCCTCCACTCCGGTTCAAGACAAAGTCAACTGACCAACTGAACTAACGGTACAACAATGTATAACTTGTATTGCCTACCTGTAATCTGTAAATCAAGCTGATGTAATTACCTATAACCTACTTGTCTGCTAAATGTACACTTTCACTTTGAAACTTTGCTTGTTGTGCAAATAGTTTTGTATTGTTATTCAATCCATTCTGTTTTGTTAATCAAATGTTGATACTGATGTGAAACCTCTGAAAAGAGCCTATGGCTCAAAGGTGTTTGTAGTCTGAGATATAAATAAAAAAATGTTCAGCATTGCTACACATTAATTAGCTAGATGGGATATTTTTGCACTTGTACTGTTGGGCTTTGGTGACTTGCACCTTTGTTATAAAACAACAGATAACCCACATTGTGTGCTTGCTTTGATTACCATTTCGATGTGCTTACATTTAGAGTTTGTTTATTTTCTTCTGTATATTTTAGCCTATATGTATCTATTCCTGCTGGACTATGTTAACCTGATGACTGCTGCTTTCCTCACTGGGACCCCATGAAACCAAGTTGCTGCGTCTCATGGGGTCATCCTGCTTTGATTAATTTAAAAAAGTAAAAATAAAAATTGATGTTGTTGTTACTCTGACTTTGGTAGCTGTCTGCATTGAATTGCGATTGTGTCTTTTATCAGGAGTCACTTGTTTATAACATTCACATATTTGTGACTGTCTAGTACAGTATGCCCTGGACCAATGGGCTTACACTTCATACTATAAGCGGTCATTCAGCAGGCAGCTGGGTGGTATGCAGGCGGGTAGCATCTGCCTGCCGATGATGGGGGGGGCTCGGTGGGCAGGGGGTCTTATGTGGTTGCAGGGGTGCCACTAGACTACCAGGGATTTATTTTGTTCGGTTCTACCTGTAATTGTTGCTATGGGGAGGGACGGGGTACCACTAGACTACCAGGGATTTATTTATTTTCTACCGGCAATTGCAGCTACGACAGGGAGGAGGGGGTACCACTAAACCATCAGGCATTTCTTCCTTTTATTACGGTGATCGCTGCTACAGGGCAGGGTGTGCCCCAGGCCCATCTGTCCACACCACATGCTGTGCAGTGCACCAGGTGCATTTCACGGAAAACCCTGCTCAGCTCATGCAAATGGGAACATAATGACATGCAAAGGCCCCATTTGTGCCTTTCATACATTATGGCCCCATTTGCTTGTCCCAGTCTGAATATCTCAGAAATGCACCCAGCGCACCTCCAGTTGCACTTGAGCAGTCCCAGTCCTACCAGTCAGGGGATGCACTGGTGCATTGTAAATGTGCTGAGCATTCTGTGCTATATTTAAAGGTGATGTGCCATGGCACATCTCGCTGAATATCCTTGTCTGGCTATGGCGCACCTCAGTTGTGCTGTGCCTTTACTTGCAGCATTGCTGGGTGCAGTCTGATTATCTAGCCCATAATATCATGAGTTGTGCAACTTTACCATTGCCGTGCACTTAAAAATCCATGTGACCTCTTGATTCCTCCCTTCTCCACTCTTCCTCAGCTACAGCTTCGTGACTTTGTTCCCTGTCTCTGCCTGGGAATTGTCTCTTTGCTGACTTATCAACAACACTGTCATGTTTTTTACATTATTAATCCTAAATTGTGCCTTTTTTGCCTGTTTTGTTCCTATTATAATGTGTAATATGTACCTCCTCTATGTACTACATAATTTGCACCTCTATATAACTGTTTGGAACTCCTATTGTAGAACACTGCATATGTATTTATTTTTACCTGTTCCTTGATCTGTACTCTCCCGGGTTGTGCCTGAAAATAGGCAGTTCTATCTAGTGGGCAGAGTAGGTGAGCCAAGTGGTCCTTATTTGCCATCAAATTCTATGTTAGACCACTTAGCAGGTAACCAAAAGCATATCAATAAAAAAAATTTAAGACAGAAAGTATAAAAAAAAAACACCAACATCATAACTACGGTACAACCTTAAGATGACAATTGACAAGAGTTACAGCAGACCAAGTAGTTATCTTTAAACCAATTATTTTTATACTTTGCAGCGAGATAATGACTTGACCATGGAACATAAGTACACAGGCAGAGACTTCCAATACTTTGAAACATTATAGGTACATTACATTTGCATTGTATTGCGACTGGTTCTGTTGGTGATCTTTATTACAAAAATGCAATTTTGGTTTTTTACTCCGGGGAGGGGGGAGCTTCTGTTGTATCATATTCTGTATTACTTTGGCAACAGTCTGCATAAAGCATGTGATCTTTGAATTTTACTCGGGGGAGGAGGCAGCTGCAGTTTATTATGTTTATTATGTTCTGTCTGACTTTAGTGCCTGCCTGCATTTAAAAATGAGGCTTTGCTTGTTTTACTGTGGGAATAGGTAGCTGCAGATTGATAACTTACTTGCTCTTACTCTGACTGCAGTTATTAAAAATGTAATACATTTTTCTTTGCTGGACAGTTTCTGTGTGGCTCTGTGTGATTTGTTTAATTATCTTTTGCCCCATTTCACTGCTGTTTTTTTTTTTATTAGCATAGCCCTCCAGCCACGATATGTTACCTGTTAGCGTACTCCCTTATGACCAGGTTTTGATCAGTGAGAAGCCAGGATTGGTCAGACCCTTTCTATGAATATTATCAATAAAAACAATACATTCAAATGCCACAGAAAGAATAATTTTATTCAAATGAGTTAAAAATGGAAATGTTTGAAAGACACATTTATTTCTGAGGTTAAATTGCAGGAAAGTTGGTGGGGCACTCACAGAAACAAAATGAACTAACACATCTGTTTGCTTATTGGAAGAAACTACTAATTAAATATGTGTTGTTTTTAGTCTGCAGGAAGATTGAGTGGAGTAAAACATGGTGCCAGCAATCATCATCACTAGAGAATTGCCAGCTGAGTCACACAATAGAGAAATGCCATAAGTATCCTCAGTGCAGTAAGACATTCCAGGATCTACATCTTGTCACTGCACAACACCAGATTCATGAAGAGGGGCAATTGAAATGTACCAAATATCAAAGCAAGCTAAATGCAGTTACATGTACTGACAAGAATTTCACTGCACAGCATAATACTACAAGACACCAAATGCGCAAGAAACAAAATAAATGTACTCATTGTGACAAGGGTTTTACAGCACAGAATATCTTAATGAGTCATCAGCAAATTCACATGGTTGAGAGACCATATAAATGTTCTGAATGCAACAAGAGTTTTGGCCAGAAGGCTACCCTGAAAAAACATCACCAAATTCACACTGGCAAGAGACCATACAAATGTGATGAATGTGACAAGAGTTTTGGCCAGAAGAGTAACCTAATAATACATCAGCGAATTCAGTCTGGAGAGAGATCATACAAATGTGATGAATGTGACAAGAGTTTTGGTAATGAGAGTGGCTTGAAAAGACATAAATGTATTTACTCTGGAGAGAGACCATATAAATGTGCTGAATGTGACAAGAGCTTTGGCTGGAAGAGTAACCTGAGAAAACATCACCAAATTCACACCGGAGAGAGACCATATAAATGCGCTGAATGTGATAAGAGTTTTGGCTGCAAGGTAACTTAATAATACATCAGCGAATTCATTCTGGAGAGAGACCATACAAATGTGATGAATGTGACAAGAGTTTTGCCGTGAGCAGTCATCTAAAAGTACATCACCGAAGTCACACTGGAGAGAGACCATATAAATGTGCTGAATGTGATAAGAGTTTTGGCTGCAAGAGTAACTTAATAATACATCGGCGAATTCATTCTGGAGAGAGACCATACAAATGTGATGAATGTGACAAGAGTTTTGCCGTGAGCAGTCATCTAAAAGTACATCACCGAAGTCACACTGGAGAGAGACCATATAAATGTGCTGAATGTGATAAGAGTTTTGGCCAGACGAGTCACTTAATAATACATCAGCAAATTCATTCTGGAGAGAGACCATACAAATGTGATGAATGTGACAAGAGTTTTGGCCGTAAGAGTAACCTAGTAATACATCAGATAATTCATTCTGGAGAGAGACCATACAAATGTGATGAATGTGACAAGAGTTTTGGCCGGAAGAGTAACCTAACAATACATCAGCGAAATCACTCTGGAGAGAGGCCTTATAAGTGTGCTGACTGTGACAAGCGTTTTGGCTATAAGTGTCTAATAAAACATCAGCAGATTCACAAAAGTAATGATCACATGGGATCACCCAATACCAACAACCAAGAAAGTGGAAGCAAGAAAACCCAATATTTGTCTGAGAGAAGAGAACAAAGGTAGCACTGCTGATTGAAATAGCCACCCCTAGTGACTACAGTGTACTGCGTACAGAGAGACACACAAGTTTGAAATACCAAGATGTGCAGTCAGAAACCAAACTGATATGGAATAAAGACACACAAATTGTTCCAGTAGTGCTTGGAGCAGTGGGACTAATTAAAAACGTTCAGGCACATTTAAATGTGCTACCAATACTTGTGACACCTTATGAACTTCAAAAGGAAGCCATTTTGGGGATGTTGCGTGTGCTGGGAAGAGTGCTCTCAGCAAACATCAAAGATTAATACAGTACTAATTTCTTGAGTTTTGAATATGCCCTAGCTAAAGAATGGGGTCCATTCTTGCCACGGTATTAGAAATCCCTAAACATTTGGAGACACTAACCCTGAGAGAGAAACCATACAAATGTGATGAATGTGACAAGAGTTTTGCCCTGAAAGGTCAGCTAACAATACATCAGAGAATTCATTCTGGAGAGAGACCTTACAAATGTGATGAATGTGACAAGAGTTTTGCCCTGAAGGGTCATCTAACAGTACATCACCGAAGTCACACTGGAGAGAGACCATATAAATGTGCTGAATGTGATAAGAGTTTTGGCCAGATGAGACACTTAATAATACATCAGCGAATTCATTCTGGAGAGAGAAACACAGACAAGTGCAGGTTCTGTAGTACAGAATTAGAAACAGTTGCACATCTTGTGGCTGGATGTGAAGTACTCATGGCAGAAGGCCTTTATACTGAAAGACACAACAATGTAGCAAGATTGATCCACTGGAAACTGTGCAAACACTATAACATACAGGTAGCAGAGAGACACTGGAAACATGAACCTCAAAGAATCACAGAGAACGAAGAAGTAATAATCACATGGGATCACCCAATACCAACAGCCAAGAAAGTGGAAGCAAGAAAACCTGATATTGTAATACAAGAAAAGAGAACAAAGGTAGCATTACTGATTGAAATAGCCACCCCTAGCGACTACAGTGTGCTGCGTACAGAGAGACACAAAATCATGAAATACCAAGATATGCAGTCAGAAACTAAACTGATGTGGAATAAGGACACACAGATTGTTCCAGTAGTGCTTGGAGCAATGGGACTAATCAAAAAGAACTTTCAGGCACATTTAAATATGCTACCAATACTTGTGACACCTTATGAACTTCAAAAGGAAGCTATTTTGGGGACATTGCGTGTGCTGAGAAGAGCGATCTCAGCAAACATCAAAATTAATACAGTACCAATTTCTTGAGTTTTGAATATGCCTTGGCTAAAGAATGGGGTCCATTCTTGCCCAGTATAAAAATCCTAAACATTTGGAGACACTAACCCCGAGAGAAACACCACCAGTAAAGAAGAAATTGAGGAATTCTGGAAAGTATTTATGAAGACCCAGTTGAACATAATAGGGATGCAAAGTGGATACAGGACATAAAAGACAGCATAAGAAATGGTACTACTAGAGATATGGAGTGGCCTGACGTAACAGCCAGGGAGATAGAAGTGAAGATAAGGAAGGCCTCCAACTGGAAAATCCCAGGTCCAGAAGCAGCACCTAACTTCTGGCTAAAAGTACTAACATATTTGCACCAAGATTTAGCTACCTCAAAAAACTATTTATACGCACATCCTGGCTTGACACCCATCTGGTTAATGACAGGGAATACCACATTTCTTATTAAATCTGAACCTGCCAGTCTCAACAAGAACTATCGCCCAATAACCTGTTTACCAACAACATATAAACTATATACTGGAATCGATGCAGATAGAGTACAATCATTTAGACTGCAATAAACTTATGGCAATAGAACAAAAAGGTAATAAAAGAAAATCATATGGTACAAAGGACCAGCTCCTGTTGAACAAAGCTATTATGGAGAGCTGCAAAAAATGCTGAAATCTTAGTGTAGCATGGATTGACTACAAAAAAGCATTTGACAATATCCCACACTCCTGGATCACTGAGTGTTTACAGATCTATAGGATACATCCCACACTGATAAACTTAATCACAGCAACAACAAAGTGTCAAACCACGCTGCAATTCAATCATGAGAAAGGTCAAATCACCATTCCAAATATAAGTATCCAACGAGGGATATTTCAAGGTGACTCCTTGTCACCACTTCTGTTTTGCCTTGCCCTCAATCCCTTGAGTAGCCTAATCAACAACCTAGGCTATGGATACAGCTTGAACCACAGAAACAAAAACAATCAACAGCTAACATCTCACCTTCTATTTGTAGATGACCTAAAACTTTATAGTTCATCTGACAAACATTTGAAAGAACAACTGCAAATTGTTAAGACCTTTTCTGATGACATACGGATGGCGTTTGGCCTGAACAAAATGTACCAAAGCAACATTTGTAGCAGGAAAGATTGACTTCGGAAAAGAAAACATGAATCTGGTAGAGGTTTGTGACATAAAAGAACTTGAGCAAGAGGGAGTGTATAAATACCTGGGAATAGATGAAGGAGCAACAGCACAACATGAACAAATGAGAGTAAAAGTAAGCAAGGAATATTTTAGAAGGTTAAAGCTAATTCTGAAAACTGCTTTGACAACACGAAATAAAGTGCAAGCTATAAACCAACTCGCCATTCCAGTGATATCATACAGCTTTGGTGTGATAGACTGGCCACAGAAAGTGTTGAACCAGTTAGATATAAAAACAAGAAAAATGTTTCTTGCTCACCAATTAATATAGTAAAATCAGTGCATGCCAAGATTATACATTCCAAGGGCAGAGGGAGGCATGGGCCTCATTGAGATTGATTACACATATAGAGCCACAATAGTGGGGCTACATACATATTTACTGACATCCTTGGACCCAAATATAGTCAAGGTCTTGCATCATGAAGAAAATAAGCCTAAAATGACTTTGCTCATCAAATTAGGAGAAGCCTTCAGAAGGGTAGCAGAGATTGATGCCAGTCCACAGATAGATAAGGAATTGTCAGCAACTGAAAACACAAAGAATCAGAAAAAGGAGTATAAGATAAAGACCAACAGAAAAAAAAATTGGAAAGCCCATAATTATAGTGGAAAATACAGGGAGCTACTGGAGCAACCACAGGTCGATCAAGCCCTGACCCATGAGTGGTTGAAAAGAGGTGAATTTAGGTCACGAGATGAGAGACTAATAATGGCAGCCCAAGATAGTGGGCTACGCACAAGATGGTTCACAAAATCCATAGAAAAAACAGGAGAAACAGACAAGTGCAGGTTCTGTAGTACAGAATTAGAAACAGTTACGCATCTCATGGCTGGATGTGAAGTACTCATGGCAGAAGGCCTGTATACTGAAAGACACAACAATGTAGCAAGATTGATCCACTGGAAACTGTGCAAACACTGTAACATACTGGTAGCAGAGAGACACTGGAAACATGAACCACAAAGAATCACAGAGAATGAAGAAGTAATGATCACATGGGATCATCCAATACCAACAGCCAAGAAAGTGGAAGCAAGAAAACCTGATATTGTAATACAAGACAAGAGAACAAAGGTAGCATTGCTGATTGAAATAGCCACCCCTAGTGACTACAGTGTGCTGCGTACAGAGAGACACAAAATCATGAAATACCAAGATATGCAGTCAGAAACCAAACTGATGTGGAATAAGGACATAGATTGTTCCAGTAGTGCTTGGGGCAATGGGACTAATCAAAAAGAACTTTCAGGCACATTTAAATATGCTACCAATACTTGTGACACCTTATGAACTTCAAAAGGAAGCCATTTTGGGGATGTTGCGTGTGCTGAGAAGAGCGCTCTCAGCAAACATCAAAGATTAACACAGTACTAATTTCTTGAGTTTTGAATATGCCCTGGCTAAAGAATGGGGTCCATTCTTGCCACAGTATTAGAAATCCCTAAACATTTGGAGACACTACCCGGAGAGATGGAGTGATGAAGTGAAAGTGATGAATCATTGGTGGAGCAATCTGTGACATTAGTGACAAGCCACAGTTATTTCGTGCTCAAGTCCTGGTGAGTACCTTCACATGGTGAGCCCTGTTTTAACAGAATCTCACCATGGTGAGACTACTATATAGATAAGAACTATATAGTATGGAAAGAGAGAAGAAAGAAACTAGAAGCTGGGTGCACAGATCCCAGCATAAAAAAGTGCCCAACCCTAGCCTAGGCACTAGGGCAAGGGTTGGACGAGGTGATAGATAGTGCCACATGCTCGAGTAGTAGTACTACTACCCCTGCCACAGTGTTAGACCATGGAGAACAGGGTCCCACAGTGGCAGCAGAAGCCACCAATCCACAAAGATTAAAAAGACTGACAGGCCAGCCCAGAGGACTCAAAGCAGTTAAGTGGACTTACGAGGACAAACTAGAAATTATGTACTGTTATTTCTATGCAACGCACACTGAATTTCCAGTGAGAGGATATACCATTAGACTTTGGAGCAAATTGCAGCAAAGAGGAATAGTTGCCACAGACAAACTAAACAGTGTGACAGATGCCAACCTTAGATCCCTAATAGGACAAATAAAAATAAAAAAGTACGTCGATGATATTAACTTGGGCAGACTACAGAAGGAAGCAGGTGAAAAAGTAATAAAAGAGAAGGAAGAGGTACCAGGGGTTTTCAAAGCTGGAAGAGCAGATACATGGGACACAGCAAAGAAAAGGGATCTGATATGATGCAGCATTTATGCCAAAAAGAAAGCAGCTCTTACCAGCACAGCAACAAAAACTGGAGATATATTTGAACAGACATATGGACAGAGACATCCAGATATGGCAAACATCACAAAGAAAAGAATAGCCACACAAAAGTGGAATGTAATGAAAAGTGCACAGTTTAGTGATCTAGAAAGGCAACACATCAAACTAGAAGTCCTTGAACAGTTAAAGAAAGAAGGATTTGAGGTAGAGACTCAGCCTCCACCACTATCATCTAGTAGCTGTTACAGCAGACAACTGCTCGGCCAATACTGGTACATGAAACAAAACATGACACACTTCCTAAAGACACTCAGCAAACTGCACATCAGGTGCCATATCCGAACAAAACAGCTGAAGTTCCAGTTCAACCCATACAGAGAGCGGAAGAGCAGAAAATGCCAATTACAGGAACAACCCTAAACCAAGGGAAAGAAAACATGAGAGAAGACTTGCTGGACCTAATTGACATGGACAAATACATCAAAATACATGAAAGGGAAAGACTGCAAAAAGTGCGCATGACATACACAGTTAGGGAACACATAAAACAAATAAAGTTATTGGAACCATCCAGAGGATTCATATGATGTCACTGAAATAAACAGAATACATTATTGTGCGGCGAGACTAATAACAAATAGAGCAGTGCCACAAAAGCAAGGAATGAAGAACCAAAACGAGAGGGAAATTCAGCATACCATCACGGAAAAGACAGATAGAAGATACAATTATGGAGCTAAGATCAGAAGTTTCACTGCTGGAGGAGTTTAAAAAGGGTAATAGATCAATGAAAGTCATCAGGAAAGTGGATGAAATCAAAGAAAAACGCTGTATTAAAACAGATCAGGACCTAAATTTTACCATCTCGAATAACAAGCTTGAGACCTCTGCTCAAGCAGAGAAGCTCGGGAGATACGTAGAAAGGAACAATGAAAAAATGCAAAAAAAATGGTTTAGAGAAGACCTGAAGAAATTCTATAGGGAGCTGGGAAAGAAAACAACCAACATAAAAACACCACCAGTAAAGAAAGAAATTGAGGAATTCTGGAGAAGCATTTATGAACATAAGAGGGAAGCAAAGTGGATATAGGAAATAAAAGACAGCACAAGATGTGGTACTACCAGGGATATGGAGTGGCCTGACATAATAGCTAAGGAGATAGAAGCAAAGATAAGGAAGGCCTCCAACTGGAAAACCCTAGGTCCAGATGCAGTAACCAACTTCTGGCTAAAAGTACTAACATCTTAACACCAAGATATAGCTACTTCAAAAAACTATACGCGCATCCTGAGTTGACACCCATCTGGTTAACAGCAGGGAATACCACACTTCTTATTAAATATGAGCCTGCCAGTCTCCCCAAGAACTATCACCCAATAACCTGTTTGCCAACAACATATAAACTATGTACTGGAATCGATGCAGACAGAGTCTACAATCATTTAGATTGCAATAAATTCATGACAATAGAACAAAAAGGCAATAAAAGAAAATCATATGGTACAAAGGATCATCTCCTGTTGAACAAAGCCATTATGGAGAGCTGCAAAAAATGCCAAAACCTTAGTGTAGCATGGATTGACTACAAAAAAAATTTGACAGCATCCCACACTCCTGGATTACTGAGTGTTTACAGATCTACAGGATACATCCCACATTGATAAACTTCATCACAACAACAATGAGAAAGTAGCAAACCACCCTGCAAGTAAATTGTGAGAAAGGTCAAATCACCATCCCAAATATAAACATCCAACGAAGGATATTTCAAGATGAGACTCTGTCACCACTTCTGTTTTGCCTTGCCCTCAGTCCCTTGAGTAGCCTAATCAACAACCTAGGCTATGGATACAGCTTGAACCACAGAAACAAAAACAATCAACAGCAAACATCTCCTTCTATTTGTAGATGACCTAAAACTTTATAGTTCATCTGACAAACATTTGAAAGAACAACTACAAATTAAGACCTTTTCTGATGATATATGGATGACATTTGGCCTTGACAAATGTGCCAAAGCAACATTTGTAGCAGGAAAGTAAACTCATAAAGAAAACATGAATCTGGTGGAGGTTTGTGACATAAAAGAACCTGATCAGCAGAGAGTGTATAAATACCTGGGAATAGATGAAGGAGCAACAGCACAATATGAACAAATGAGAGTAAAAGTAAGCAAGGAATATTTTAGAAGGTTGAAGCCAGTTCTGAAAACTGCTTTGACAACACAAATAAAGTGTAAGCTATAAACCAACTCGCCCTTCCAGTGATATCGTACAGTTTTGGTGTAATAGACTGGCCGTAGAAAGTGTTGAACCAGCTATATATGAAAACAAGAAAAATGTTTCATGCTCACCAATTAATGTACAAAAACAGTGCATGTCAAAATTATACATCCCAAGGTCGGAGGGAGGAATGGGCCTAATTGAGATTGATTACACATATAGATCCACAATAGTGGGGCTACATACATACTTACTGACATCCTTGGACCCAAATATAGTCAAGGTCTTGCGTCATGAAGAAAATAAGCCTAAAATGACTTCACTCATCAAATTAGGAGAAGCCTTCAGGAGGGCAGCAGAGATGGATGTTAATCCACTAGTTGATAAGGAACGGTCAGCAACAGAAAGTTCACAGAATCAGAAAAAGGAGTATAAGGACAAAGACCAACAGAAAAAAAAAACAATTGGAAAGCCCATAATTATAGTGGAAAACACAGGGAGCTACTGGAACAACCACAGGTCGATCAAGCCCTGACCCATGAGTGGTAAAAAAGAGGTGAATTTAGGTCACGAGATGAGACTGATTATGGCAACCCAAGATAGTGGGCTATGCACAAGATAGTTCACAAAATCCATAGAAAAATAAGCAAAACAGACAAGTGCAGGTTCTGTAGTACAGAATTAGAAAGCGGTTAGCATCTCATGGCTGGATGTGAAGTACTCATGGCAGAAGGCCTGTATACCGAAAGACACAACAATGTAGCAAGACTGATCCATTAGAAACTGTGCAAACACTAAAATATACAGATAGCAGAGAGACACTGGAAACATGAACCACAGATAATGAAGAAGTAATGATCACATGGGATCACACAATACCAACAGCCAAGAAAGTGGAAGCAAGAAAATCCAATATTGTAAGACAAGAAAAGAGAACAAAGGTAGCAATGCTGATTGAAATAGCCACCCCTAGTGACTACAGTGTTCTCACTGACAGAGAGAGACAAAATCATGAAATATCAAGATATGCAGTCGGAAAACAAACTGATGTGGAACAAGGACACACAAATTGTTCCAATAGTGCTTGGAGCAATTGGACTAATCAAAAAGAACTTTCAGGCACATTTAAATATGCTACCAATACATGTAACACCTTATGAACTTCAAAAGGAAGCTATCTTGGGGACGTTGTGTGTGCTGAGAAGAGCGCTCTCAGCAAACATCAAAGACTAATACAGTACTAATTTCTTGAGTTTTGAATATGCCCTGGCTAAAGAATGGGATCCATTCTTGCCACAGTATTAGAAATCCCTAAACATTTGGAGACATTAACCCTGAGAGAAAAGAAATTCTATAGGGAGCTGGGAAACTAAACAACCAAAGTAAAAATACCACCGGTAAAGAATGAAATTGAGGAAGTCTAGAGAAACACTTATGAAGACCCAGTTGAACATAATAGGGAAGCAAAGTGGATATGGGAAATAAATGACAGCAAAAGAAATAGCACTACCAGGGATATGGAGTGGCCTGACATAACAGCTAAGGAGATAGAAGCGAAGATAAGGAAGGCCCCCAGCTGGAAAACCCCAGGTCCAAATGCAGTACCCAGCTTCTAGCTGAAAGTACTAACATCTCTACACCAAGATTTAGCCACCTGTAAAACCTTTTTATATGCACATCCCAAGTTGACACCCATCTGGCTAACAACAGGGAATTCCACACTTCTTATCGAGTCTGAGACTGCCAGTTTCCCCAAGAACTATCACCCAATAACCTGTTTGCCAACAACATATAAATTATATACTAGCATTGATGCAGACAAAGTCTACAGTCATCTAGATTACAATAGCCTCATAGCAATAGAACAAAAAGGCAATAAAAGAAAATCATATGGTACAAAGGACCATCTCCTGTTGAACAAAGCATAATAGAGAGGTGCAAAAAATGCTGAAACCTTATTGTAGCATGCATCGACTACAAAAAAGCATTTGACAGCACCACACACTCTTGGATCACTTGAGTGTTTACAGATCTACAGGATACATCCCACACTGATAAATGTCAACACAACCACAATGGGAAAGTGGCAAACCACCCTGAAGTTAAATCATGAGAAGGGTCAAATCACCATCCCAAGTATAAACATCCAATGAGGGATATTTCAAGGTGACTCCTGTCACCACTTCTGTTTTGCCTTGACCTCAATCCCTTAAGTAGCCTAATCAACAGCCTAGGCTATGGATACTGCTTGAACCCCAGAAACAGCAGCAGTCAACATTTAACATCTCACCTTCTATTCGTCGATGACCTAAAAATATATAATTCATCCGAAAAACATTTGAAAGAACAACTACAAATTGTTAACACCTTCTGTGATGATATACGAATGACATTTGGCCTAGACAAATGTGCCAAAGCAACATTTATAGCAGGAAAGTTAACTCATAAAGAAAACGTGAATCTGGCAGAGTGCTGTGACATAAATGAACTTGTGCACGAGGGAGTGTATAAATACCTGGGAATAGATGAAGGAGCAACAGCACAGCATGAACAAATGAGAGCAAAAATTAGCAAGGAATATTTCAGAAGGTTAAAGCTCATATTGAAAACTGCTTTGACAACACAAAATAAAGTACAAGGTATAAACCAACTCACCCTTCCAGCGATATACAGTTTTGGTGTGATAGACTGGCCACAGAGAGTGTTGAACCAGCTAGATATAAAACAAGAAAACTGCTTCATGCTCACCAGTTAATATACACAACCCAGTGCATGCCAAGATTATTCATCCCAAGGGCAGAGGGAGGCGTGGGCCTCCTTGAGATTGATTACACATATAGATCCACAGTAGTGGGGTTACATACATACCTTCTGACATCCATGAACCCAAATGTAGTAAAGGTCCTGCATCATGAAAAAGTAAGCCAAAGATGACTTCACTCATCAAATTAGGAGAAGCCTTCAGGAGAGTAGCAGAGATTGATGTCAATCCACAAGTAAATAAGGAACAGCCAGCAACAGAAAGTGCAAAGAATCAGAAAAAAGTGTATCAGGATAAAGATCAACAGAAAAGAAAAAACAACTGGAAAACCCATAATTATAGTGGAAAATACAGGGAGCTGTTGGAACAACCACAGGTCGATCTAGCCCTGACCCATGAGTGGTTAAAAGAGGTGAATTTAGGTAACAAGATGAGAGACTGATAATGGCAGCCTAAGGTAGTGGGCTACATACAAGAGTGGTTCACAAAATCCACAGAAAAATCAGGAGAAACAGACAAGTGCAGGTTCTGTAGTACAGAATTTGAAACAGTTGCACATCTCTTGGCTGGATGTGAAGTACTCAGGGCAAAAGGCCTCTATACCAAAAGACACAACAACATAGTAAGACTGATCCACTGGAAACTGTGCAGGCACTATAACATGCAGGTAGCAGAGTGACACTGGAAGCATTAACCACAAAGAATCACAGAGAATGAAGAAGTAATGATTACATGAGATCACCCAATACCAACTGCCAAGAAAGTGGAGTCGAGAAAACTGGATATTGTAATACAAGAAAAAAGAACAAAGATAGCATTGCTGATTGAAATAGCCATCCCTAGTGACTACAGTGTCCTGCATACAGACAGAGAGAGACAAAATCATGAAATACCAAGATATGCAGTCAGAAACCAAACTGATGTGGAATAAGGTCACACAAATTGTTCCAATAGTGCTTGGAGCAACAGGACTAATCAAAAAGAACTTTCAGGCACAATTAAACATGCTACTGTACCAATACTTGTGACACCTTATGAACTTCAAAAAGAAGCTATTTTGGAGACGTTGCATGTGCTGAGAAGAGCGCTCTCAGCAAACATCAAAGATTAATGCAGTACTGATTTCTTGAGTTTTGAACATACCCTGGCTAAAGAATGGGGTCCATTCTCGCCACAGTATTAGATATCCCTATACATTTGGAGACACTAACCAAGAGAGTGACTTCAGAGGAAGTGCCCTGGCTTAAGAATGGGGTCCATTCTCATCACGGTATCAGAAATCCCAAACCATTTGGAGACACTAACCCTGAGAGAGAGAGAGAGGTGGAATAAGGACACACAGATTGTTCCAGTAGTGCTTGAAGCAACGGGACTAGTCAAAAAATGTTCAGGCACATTTAAATGTGCTACCAATATTTGTGACACCTTATGAACTTCAAATTGAAGTCATTTTGGGGATGCTGTGTGTGCTGAGAAGAGTGCACTCGGCTAACATCAGAGACTAATACAATACTGATTTCTTCAGTTTTGAATATGCCCTGGCTTAAGAATGGGGTCCATTCTCATCACAGTATCATAAACTCCTAACAATTTGGAGACACTAACCCTGAAAGAGACCATATAAATGTAACAAACATTTTAGCTACAAGAGTACCCTGAGAAGACATCACTGTTTTTCCTCTCTGGAGGAGAAGCCTTCAGGAGAGTAGCAGAGATGGATGTTAATCCACTAGTAGAAAAGGAACAGCCAGCAACAGAAAGTACAAAAAAATCAGAAAAAAGAGTAGAAGGACAAAGACCAATAGAAAAGGAAAAACAACTGGAAAGCCTGTAATTATAGTGGAAAATATAGGGAGCTATTAGAACAACCACAGATCGATCAAGCCCTGTCCCTTGCATGGTTAAAAAGAGGTGAATTTAGGTAACGAGATGAGAGATTGATAATGGTAGCCCAAGATAGTGGACTACGCACAAGATGGTTCCCAAAATCCATAGGAAAAACAGGAGAAACAGACAAGTGCAGGTTCTGTAGTACAGAATTAGAAACAGTTGTGCATTTCTTGGCTGGATGTGAAATACTCATGGCAGAAGGCCTGTATACCGAAAGACATAACAACATAGCAAGATTGATCCACTGGAAACTGTGCAGACACTATAACATACAGGTAGCAGAGAGACACTGGAAACATGAACCACAAAGAATCACAGAGAATGAAGAAGTAATGATCACATGGGATCACCCAATACCAACAGCCAAGAAAGAGGAAGTGAGGAAACCCGATATTGTAATACAAGAAAAGAGAACAAAGGTAGCATTGCTGATTGAAATAGCCACCCTAGTGACAACAGTGTGCTGCGTACAGAGAGACACAAAATCATGAAATACCAAGATATGCAGTCAGAAACCAAACTGATGTGGAATAAGGACACACAAAAAAGTCCAGTAGTCCAAACTGATGTGGAATAAGGACACACAAATTGTTCCAGTAGTGCTTGGAGCAATGGGACTAATCAAAAATAACTTTCAGGCACATTTAAATATGCTATCAATACTTGTGACACCTTATGAACTTCAAAGGAAGCCATCTTGGGGAAGTTGAATGTGCGAGAAAGAGCTCTCAGCAAACATCACTAATACAGTACTCATTTTTGAGTTTTGAATATGCCCTGGCTAAAGAATAGGGTCCATTCTTGCTACGGTATTAGAAATCCTAAACATTTGGAGACATTAACCTGACAGAGATCATACAAATGTGATGAATGTGACAAGACTTTTGGTCATAAGAGTGAGCTGAGAGGACATCCACAAATTGACACTGTTAAGGTCTTAACAAATTGTTAAGACCTTTTCTGATGTGATCTGGATGACATGTGACCAAGACAAATGTGCCAAAGCAACATTCCTAGCAGGAAAGTTAACTCATAAAAAAAAACATGAATCTGGCAGAGGGTTGTGACATAAAAGAACTTGAGCAAGAGGGAGTGTATAAATAACCTGGGAATAGATGAAGAAGCAACAACACAACAGGAACAAATGAGAGTAAAAATAAGCTAGGAATATTTCAGATGGTTAAAGTTTATACTGAAAACTGCTTCGACAACACAAAATAAAGTGCAAGCTGTAAACCAACTCACTTCTTCAGTGATATTATACAGATTCGATGTGATATACTTGCCACAGAAAGCATTGAACCAACTAGATATAAAAACAAGAAAATTGCTTCTTGCTCACCAGTTAATATACAAAAACAAGTGCATGCCAAGGTTATACATCCCAAGGTCAGAGGGAGGCGTGGGCCTCCTTTAGATTGTTACACATATAGATCCACAGTAGTGGGCTACATACATGTCTTCTGACATCCTTGGACTCAAATGTAGTCAAGGTCCTGCTTCATGAAGAAAATAAGCCTAAGATGACTTCAGTTATCAAATGAGGAGAAGCCTTCAGGAGGGCAGCAGAGCTGGATGTTAATCCACTAGTAGATAAGGAATAGCCAGGAACAGAAAGTGCAGAGAACTGGAAAGCCCATAATTATAGTGGAAAATATAGGGAGCTATTGAAACAACCACAGGTCGATCAAACCCTGACCCTTGAGTGGTTAAAAAGAGGTGAACTTAGGTCACAGGATGAGAGACACATAATGGCAGTCCAAAACAGTGGCCACACACAAAATGGTTAAAAGAATCCATAGGAAAAACAGGAGAAACAGACAAGTACAGGTTCCGTAGCACAGAATAAGAAACAGTTGTGCATCTTTTGGCTGGATGTGAAGTACTCATGGCAGAAACCTGCAATTTAAGGACCACCCTAGTCACATGACTTCCTGTTCTGATTTCACCTAAGTCCTCACTTTCCCACGTGCAGCTTATACTCACCCTCTAGAGGGAGCACTCCCCACCTAATACTTCCCATAAAGTTGAGCCACTCTTTTCTTCTGCTGACCTTCATACCCTTGCTGACTCTCAAGTCTCCTTCCCACTCTACTACCCCTCTCCCACTCTGTCTCCTACCCTGCTCTCTCCAACACACCCAGCCCTCCTCTTCCAGGCCACCAGCACCTTCCCTGCACATCCTCCCCCATGCTCTGTAGGACCCCCTCTTGGCCACTAGGAGTCATTGCTGTGCACCTGCTCTTGGCCTTTCACCCCCTCTGCTCTTTGGCTCCCACATAGCCGCTCGAGCTATCAGACCAGGCACAAAGGCATCCCCTTGGAGATTTGAGCCTTGTACCCTCAACACCAAAGTCCACAGCCCTGCCACTGTACCATAGAGGCTGACCTACCCATTGGAGACTCTGGGCCAACCGCATCCCTTCCAAGACCCCAGCCCACATAGCTATGGGTACCTCTACCCTACCATACAAGCTGACCACTCTGCTACTACTGACACTTGCCATCTCCCTTACCGATGACTCCCCCTACAGTGACACACCCATGTACCTTACCACCCCCATCCACCCATGCCCACCCTGGACCTACTCTGCACCCTCCCCCACCCACTGCCACCACAAATCCCCTCCTTATCCCTTCCCCAGCCCTCCTGGTCCTCCCCCTTCCTTGCTGTACCCACCCTCTGGACCCTACCCTTTCCCTGTTCACCCTTCTCTAGGTCAACCTCCTCATGCACCAAAACTAGCACAAAGCACTATCTTTTCTTGCTAAAATCCTCTCTCTACTCCTCATACTGGCAGGTAACATCCACCCCAATCCCTGCCCCTTATCCACTGACCAGCACAGGCTGCCACCTATGTCAGGGTTGCACATTGCCTCAATGAACATCTGTAGCCTCCTGAAGAAATCGGCTGCCCTTCAGTGTTGGACCATGCAGCACAATCCCGATATCCTTGCCCTAGTTGAAACATGGCTGTCAAAGACAACCCCTGACTCCTTCATCTCTCTCCCTGGCTACACTTTCTTCTGGGAAGACCGAATCAGCAAATGTGGTGGCGGATGCACCTTCTATATGCGGAACGCCCTGTCAGGTCATGCCCTCCCAGCATCCAAACTGGACCATGGCGCCCAAGTCCTGTCCTTAAAAATCACTGTAGTGTATGTCCCCCCTCAGAACCAAAACCCCAGCCATACACTCACTCTCCAAGTACGTCACCAGACTATCTCATAAGCTCAAGCAGGTACCTGAACTCCAACTGGCTTGCCAGCTCAAACTCACACATCAAAGATTCATTCTCAACCCTTGATATGACACAACTCATCTCCCAACCTACTAGGTACAACCCCAAGTCTGTCACTGGCACCCTCCTAGACATTTTCCTGACTAACCGACCCCATAAAATCACTGACCTACTCGTCCTCCCAGATGTGCTCAGTGACCACTCCCCAGTCTTATTCACATGGTCCACTCAAGCTTGGAAACATGCCCCTAGGACAGTCCAATGGCACTTATGCCCCTGCAACCTCAGTAAACTCAGGGTCTGCCTAGCTCAGAGGGACTGGACCCCCATTATCCATGCCCCAAGTACATACCTAGGACTTGACTATTTCCTTAGCTCTTTCAGCAAGGCCTGTGACATTTTTGCACTCCTCACCAAGACCTTAACTAAGAAACGGAATGCCCCATGGGTTACCCCAGTGCTCATCCACCAAATGCAATTAAGGGACAACCTTTGGCATAGAGCCGTGGAATCTGGTAGGCAGGCTTATAATACTGAGTGCAATGAGTGCACCTGGGCCATCTGCAAGGCTAAGGTTGAGCATTACAAATCTGAAACTTCTGTGGCAATTTAAAGGAACTGAACAGGTAGACACAGTCCCCCCAATCCCATCTCATTGGCAATGGCTTTGTTACCACAGACACCCAAACAATCACTGATAGCTTGTACATCACCTTCACCAATCTCAGCTTGGTTCTACCCGGCAACTTCTTCGACCCAGTCCCTCTATCCCCACGACCCAGTCTTCACCACCCCCCACCTCCAGACCGTAACCCCACAAGAAGCCAGGTCGTACCTACTCAAAGCCCTCAACAGCCCCAGCCCCAGCAGTGACCTCCTGGACACTAGACTACTTCGGTGAGTATTGGATGCAGTACTCATCTCCCTCACCCACTTGCTTAATCACTTCCTCTGCTTAGGTCAATTCCCTCTTACCTGGAAAATGGCGATCATCACCCCATTCACAAAGGTGGGGACCGCACTGTGCAATGTAATTACAGACCAATTTCCAAACCCCTTTTCAAAGCACTAAAAAAAATTGTGGCTGACCAACTATCTGACTATCTTACCAAGCACAACATCATGTGCAGGGAGCAATACGGCTTCCATGCAGGACACAGCACCACCACAGCCCTGCTAGAGTTCTCCAACTTCCTGCACACAGCCCTAGACACTGGGCAGCTGGCCAGAGCTGTCTTTATTGACCTCTCCAAGCCTTTGATACTTTATGCCACCTCCTCCTGCTCAACTCCCTGCAAAATAGCGGACTCTCCCAAGGGCACCTCTCCTGGTTTGATAGCTATCTGTCCTCCAGGTCCCAGCACATAAAAATCAATGGCACCCTATCAGACACCCAGCCTGTCCGCTCCTGAGTCCCCCAAGGCTCCATATTAGGCCCACTTATCCTTAGCCTCTACTTAAACACGCTCCGCAATGTCTGTGCAGAAAAAATCCTTCTCTATGTGAACAATGCTGTCCTCCTCACCTTGCACCCCCCACCGCCCTACAGAACATCCTCCAGCGCTCCTTCACTAAAGCTGAGCAATGGTTCACTGACTACAAATTTATCATCGACCTGAAAAAAAAAAAAACTTTTATGCTTTTTGCCCACCATCAGAATAAGACCAGAGATACCCCTATCCAGATACTCCCCAGCACCCGGGTCCCCCTCAGACAAGTGACAATGTAGAAATACCTGGGCATCACCTTTAACCCTGCCCTCACCTTCCACCACCATATCGCTGCCCTCTCGTCCACCACAAACATACAGATTGGCCTCCTATACTACCACAGGGACTACCTGCCCCCGATGCACTTTGTATTGCAATCACCTCATCAGTTCTGTCACTGGTAGACTATGGCCTCCCAATTTATGCTGCTGCTGACAAAACTGCCCTCAACAAAGTGCAACTGCCCAATAACAAGGCCTGCAGGCTCCTGTTAGGTTCGAATAGGCACACCCACACCTGCTGTCTACTCACTTGCCAACATTCTCAACTTCGAAGACAGGCTCCTCTACCAATCCTGCCTGCTGGTGAAGAAAATTCTCCTGGGTCTCTTCCCCCCAGAGGTGGCCTCCTCTATCAGTGCCACCTGCCCCATAGTATTTGCCTACAGTACCTGCAAAACCACTCTCACGGTACCCAGAGTTATGACCTCGCTCACACAGCAGTCCTTCCACTATAGGACCCCACTATGATACAGCTCCATTCCGGCTACTGTTACCAGCCTCACTAGAATAAGTCCTTTCAGAATTGCAGTCAGAAACCATCTCTTTGCCTTGCACTGCTGCAACTGTTGATAAACCAAGGCCCCCTACTCTTTCTTCATTCACCCACAGCCTCCTGACAATGGCCCTCGGACAGCTAACCATCATCCCCTGCAGAGCGTCTGTTTCAGCACTTCCACTCTGTATCCCCCAGCAAAATTCCCACTATTTTATGAAGTACCCAATCTGTCCGCCCCTCTATTGCTTCCCCTCTGGACTGTACCTCAGTCACTCTATATGGCAATCTGTCATACCCTTTCTACGCATTGCCTGCTCATGTACTCTCCAAGGCCCTAGAGAAAATAGTGTCGGACCAGCTATCAGAACATCTGTCTAAACACAACCTTCTCTGCCCTGAACAGCACGGATTCCGGTCTGGCCACAGTACTGTCACAGCTCTTACTGAGCTCACCTCATTCATCCATGAGGCCCTCGACCAAGGCTCTATAGCAGGGGCAATCTATGTGGATCTGACCAAGCCATTTGACACGGTCAGTCATAAGCTATTGCTTAATGTCCTTCCACAACTAAATGTGGTCCCAGAGGCTACTGCCTGGTTCAAGGACTACCTAACAGGCCAGTCACAGCAAGTCAGGATAAATACCACCATCTCCTCCTGTAAAACAGTCTCCTCAGGTGTTCCACAGGGGGTCTATTCTTGGCCCTCTACTATTCACCCTCTTTTTAAACTCTCTCCACAAGTCATGTAGCGGTAACCTGCTACTCTACGCCGATGACGCAGTAGTGTTTTGGAAACACCCACAGCCGAGCACTCTCCAGCGAGCTCTTCAGGGTTTCTTCTGGGACCTAGAAAACTGGTTCACAGAACACCACCTGATCATCAACTGTCAAAAAAACAAAGTCCATGATCTTTGCACATCGACAAAGTACACATAGCCAGTCGGCTCTCCTAATCAAAAACAAACAAGGCACCCCACTTGAACATGTTACGTGTTTTAAATACCTGGGAATTACTTTACACACCTCCCTCTCCTACCATCATCACATACAACTACTCTCCTCTGCTGTTAACACTAGAGTGGGTATCCTCTACAGACTTAAACACTGCTTACCTCACCCAGGCCATGCAGCTCACGGTGCGCCTCTCTATTCTCTCCCTAATAGACTACGGATAGTGATATACAGCTCTGCGGATCCTACCGCCCTTCGTAGCATCAACATCGCTTTGAATAAAGCTTGCTGCCTAGTCACCGGGTATGACAGATTAACACATACCTGACATACCTGTGAGCTCTATGCACTAGCTGGATGGCTAAACTTCCAAGGAAGACTTAAGTACCACTCCTGCGTGCTAGCGAAAAAGATCCTTCTCTAGCTAACGCCCACAGGCCTTCTCTCAATAGTCTGTGTTGCCCCACCCCCCGGCGTAACACTAGACTTGCAACATCCTCCTCATTCCTGGTCCCTCGTTGTAGAACATCCCTTGGGCAAAGATCTTTCTGCTACCGTGCCCCTCTTTGGCTAAACACTCTACCTCCCTCCATCTCTCAGACCCTCAGCCTCTCCCAATTCAAAACAGCCCTCAGAGCTCAACTCCAGGAGTCAGAAAAATGCGACTGTGGCTAACTCTCTGCCCTACTCTGGTTTTTCCATACCCCCAATACACACAACACAGGGTCTCAATTGATCCCAAGAGTCATCATCTTTAACCTCTCTGAGAAGGGTTATCTTGTATTGCTGCCTACTACAGTCACCAGTTAACAATGCTTATGCCTGGACTGCACCGGCAGTACTGTGTTACGAATTTCTACCTGTTTATTGTGTGTTCTCTGTATTTGTTTACCCTCCACCCTATGTAACCGACGTGGAGCCATTGCAAAACAGTCTGTGACTCAAAGGTTTGTAATTCCGATTATATCCAATAAAATAATAAAAAAATGTACTTATTTAACCGTATGAAGCTATGTTATTATATTCATCTGTAATTGCCTACTCATGTACCTATGTAACCATATGAAGCTATACTGTTATATTTCTCTGTAATTGCCTACTCGTGTACCTATGTAACCTTGTATATGACTGTAACCTATTATAAGCAACATTATTATGTAACCTATGTGTACTCTGTTTAATGTTCTGCACCTGTACTGTTCTGACCACACTGTGTAACTCTGTCTACCCCACTGCGATGAGGTGCCTTTGTAAATGAGTCCATGACTCAAAGGTTGTAAATCTGTCTTATCTCATAAATAAATAACCGTATGAAGCTATGGTATTGTATTTCTATAACTGTATAGTGTCCTGTTTGTATGTAGCCTGTATTTTGTCTGACGAGGAGCCTTTGAAACAAGTTCTTTACTCAAAGGATTGTAATTTGATTTGTACAAATAAATAAATAAGTAAAAGACACCAACCCGAGAGAGACAGTGATAGTGTCTGCACAAGATGGTTCAGAAAATCCATAGAAAAAACAGGAGAAACAGACTAGTGTAGGTTCTGTGGTGCAAAATTAGAAGCAGTTGCACATCTCGTGGCTGGGTGCAAAGTACTCATGGCAGAAGGCCTGTATACTGAAAGACACAACAACATAGCAAGATTGATCCACTGGAAACTGTGCCAACACTATTGCATACAGGTAGCAGAGAAACACTGGAAACATGAACCACAGAGAATGAAGAAGTAATGATCACATGGGATCACCCGATGCCAACAGCCAAGAAAGCAGAAGCAAGAAACCAGATATTGTAGTACAAGAAAAAAGAACAAAGGTAGCATTGCTGATTGAAATGGCCACCCCTAGTGACTACAGTGTCCTGGGTACAGAGAGACACTAAATCATGAAATACCAAGATCTACAGCCAGAAACCAAACTGATGTTGAATAAGGACACACAGATTGTTCCAGTAGTGCTTGGAGCAATGGGACTAATCAAAAAGAACTTGCAGGGACATTTAAATATGCTACCAATACTTGTGACACCTTATGAACTTCAAAAGGAAGCCATCCTGTGGGTGTTGCATGTGCTGAGAAGAGCGCACTCGGCAAACATCAAAGACTAATACAGTACTAATTTCTTGAGTTTTGAATATGCCCTGGCTAAAGAATGGGGTCCATTCTTGTCATGGTATCAGAAATCCCTAAACATTTGGAGACACTGGCCGGGATTTTCAAAGGGGTTGCACCTGGTGCAACTGAGTTGCACTGGCGCAACCCTGCATTGTGCCTTGGCGGGATATTCAGAAAGCTGCCAGGTGCAGCGCAAGTCCCGATGTGCTAGGGCACAATCTAATCCTATGCGGCGCAGATGCAGGTGGCGTGCCCGTGCATATGCGGCACATCCCAATATTCAGCCCGGGATGTGTGGCTCATATGCCGGTGCAACCCTGCATTGCACCGACATGGGGGGCTCAAAGTTGAGCCCTGGAAAAGCAGGAGCAGGTCCTGGCCACCCACAGGCAGGCTGCTGTGTTGCAAGCGCGACAAGCAGCCACCAGCCGTGGGTGCCACCCTCCCACTCAGAAAACCATTGCCAAGCACACATATCCCCCCTGGTGGTCCAGTGGACCCTCCCACCCGTAAGCCTGATCACGGGCATCTGAATTGTACAAGTTACCCTGGTGGTTTAGTGGTCCCCCCATGCCCAATCACGGGCATCTGAATAAAAGTAACCCTGGTGGTCTAGGGTCCCCTGCAGCCCAATCGGGAGTTGCCACTTACATAGGCGTGCGTGGTAGTCAGTGGTACCCACCCGGCACCCACCGTCATTGGCGGGCGGCAGCACCCCGCCCTGCATACCACCAGGCTGCCCACTGAATGACAACCTGTTGACCAATGGGCTTACAGAACATAGTGTACCTGTCATTTAGCAGGTGGGTGGGTGGGATGCGGGTGGGGTGCTGCCACCCACCGATGACAGGGGGAGACAGGTGGTACTACTGGACCATCGTCTATGTAAGTGGCAACTGCCCGCGATCCAGCTGCGGGGGGCCGCTAGACCACCAGGGTTACTTTTATTTATTCAGATGCCCACGATCAGGCATGGGGGATCGCTAGACCACCAGGGTTACTTTTATTTATTCAGTTGCCCACAATTGGGCTGCGGGGGGACAGCTAGACCACCAGGGTTACATTTATTTAATCAGATGCCTGCGATCAAGCAAATGGGAGTGAGGGGGCTGCAATCACCCACCATGGTTCCGACCATCGACGGTAGCAGCTTGGCAGGGTGCCAGGCTCAATTCACCGGGATCCGGTGCATCACATGCAAATGGGGCCATAATGACATGTAAATGGTCCCATTTGCACCTTGCATATATTATGACCTCATTTGCATGCTGCCGGCTGAATATCATTGGTGATGCACCTTGCACAACTGCACTTATGCTGGCGCATCCCTGTGCTCCCTCGCTGAGTCTTGCGCTGGCACAGTATGTGTGCCCTCTGTGCCATATTCAACGGTGATGTGCCATGGCGCATCACCGTTGAATATCACCTGGTCCTGAGCCCAGCGCAGCCCAGTTGCACTGCGCCCAGGCTTTTCACCACTGCCCAGTGCAGTCTGAATATCCGACCCACTTTGTGTGAGAGAAAGACACCATATCAATGTGCTGAATGTGACAAGAGTTTTGGCTGGAAGAGTCACCTAATAATCATCAACAGATTCACTCTGGTGAGTAGTTATCAAGTTAGCGGAAACCTTCAGGAGGGTAGAAGAGATGGGTGTTAAGCCACCAGTAATTAAGGAACAACCAGCAACAGAAAGTGCAAACAAAAAACCAGGAAAAAGCATATAAGGAAAGAGGTCAACGGAGAAGAAAGGACAACTGGAGAGACTATAAATACATGTAGAAAATACAGGGAGCTGCACAATCACAATTCAAATAAAAACTGACCCACACATGGTTGAAAAAGGGCACATTTAAGCCACGAGATGAGGTTGATAATGGCAGCCCCGAATACTGGATTTACACACAAGATGATTCACAAAATCCATAATACAATCAGACAGGTGCAGGTTCTGTAATACAGAATTAGAAAGAGTTGCACATCTTGTGGGTGGATCTGAAGTATGCATGGCAGGTCTATATACTGAAAGACATAACTGTGACAGGGTGAGGCCCTGTCTAACCCTAAAATAGGGTGTTAGTGATAGCTGTACTGCTACAGCAAGGCCCTTTTCTTAGGTACAGTATAACAAGGAATGGCCGAGAGAAATTAACAAAAATAAAGAAAATTTATATTGAACAAAGAAATAAAAAGCTAGCAATGCCAGCCTTTTTAAGTCTGTTGCAACATCTCTCCTCTGCCCTTTCTTCTTTTTTTCTTCCTTCTAACTGTGGGATGGCCACCCAGAGTTGCAAAGCCTTTACATTTTTTTTGTCTTGCTTGCTTTCATAGAAACATAGATTTTGATGGCAGATAAGGACTGCTTGGCCCACCCAGTCTGCCCATTTCCCTACCTATTGGATAAGCTGCAGATCCTAGTTAACCAGCAGCCTACTTCTTTCTACCCCAACCCCCTAGAATTGCCTTATGACTGTCCCATGCATGCTTGAATTCCACCACTGTTTTTGACTCCACAACCTCCTCCAGAAGGCCATTCCATGCATCCACAACCCTCTCTGTGAAAAAATACTTCCTTAAATTACCTCTGAGCTGCCCCCCTTCTATCTTCAAATTGTGCCCCCTTGTTCTTGCACACCTCTTTTTTTGAAAGATGCTACCCTCTTGGACTTTGTTGATTCCCTTGAGATACTTGAACGTTTCTATCATGTCCCCCCTCTCTCTCCTTAAGGCTATACATATTCAGCTCCTTAAGTCTCTCTTCATATGTCTTCTGGTGCAGACCCTGCACCATTTTAGTTGCCCTCCTCTGGACAGCCTCCATCCTGTCTATGTCCTTGCGGAGATTGGGTCTCCAGAACTGCACGCAGTACTCCAGATGAGGTCTCACCAACTGTCTGTACAGAGGGATAATAGCTTCCTGTTTTCTACTGGTGATGCCACTCCCTATGCATCCCAATATCCCCCAGCCCTCCTTGCTGCCCTCTCACTTTGCTTGCCCACCTTAGGTCATCTGATATGACTACCCCCATGTCCCTTTCCATTTTTGTTGTTAGTATTTCACCCCCCATTGTGTACTCTTCCCCGGGGTTTTTGTTTCCCAGGTGCATTACCTTGCACTTCTTAGCATTGAATCTAAGCTGCCATACATTTGACCATTCCTCTAACCTTGCTAGGTCCCTTCTCATCCTTTCCACCCCACCTTGTGCATCAACTCTGTTGCAGATCTTTGTGTCATCTGCAAAGAGACATACTTTCCTTCCAGTCCCTCTGCAATGTCGCTTATAAAGACATTGAAGAGGACCGTTCCTAATACTGAACCCTGTGGTACCCCACTAGTAACCCCCCTTTCTTCAGAGTGGACTCCATTTACTATTACTCACTGTGTCATATTCTCCAGCCAGTTCTTTACCCAGGCTGGCTAACTTGTATATTAATCTTTTGTGTGGGACTGTGTCAAATGCCTTGCTAAAGTCTAGGTAGGCCTTGTCCACAGCCCCTCCCTGATCTACTACTTTGGTCACCCAGTCAAAGAAATCTATCATATTTGTCTGGCATGACCTTCCCGCTATGAGTCCATGCTGCCTTGGGTCCTGAGCCCCACTGGCCTCTAGATACTCAACAATTCTTTCCTTCAGAAGTGATTCCATCATTTTCCCTACCACTGAGGTTAAACTAACAGGTCTGTAGTTTGCTGCTTCTGCCTTGCTCCCACTTTTGTTAAGGGGAATCACATCTGCCCTTCTCCAGTCCTCGGGTACCATCCCATCCTCCCATGATTTGTTAAAGAGGGTAGTCAGTGGTGTCACTAGTTCTACCCTTAGTTCTTTCAGAATTCTGGGATGAATCCCATCAGGCCCCATTGCTTTGTCCACCTTCAGTTTTAAGAGTTCTTTCAGAACCCTTTCTTCTGTAAATGGGCTGTGCTGCAAATTTGGTGACCTCCAGCAGACCAGACCTGGGTTTGAATCCCACAGCTTCCACTTGCATACTGTGTGGCCCTGAGCAAGTCACTTAACCTCCTTGTGCTCCCAGGTCGCTCCTGTAAAAAAGCTTCCTGCTTAGTGTACTATAACTGGTTAAACAACTAAATCAACTTCTGTATCCAGAGTGTTTCTACTGTTTGTTTTAGGTACCTCCCCCACTTCCTTTGTAAATACTGAGCAAAAATATTTGTTTAGTATGTCTGCCTTTTCACAGTCAACCTCTGCCCACCCTCTCTCCTCTTTATTAAGCCTCACTAGCCCTCCCTTGGTCTTCCTTCGCTCCCTGATGTACCTTCTTACATCCTTTTATATTCTGGTACCAGCCACAGTCCCCCACCCTTACATCCTCAATTACAGCATACTATAGTACTAGGCTGCTATTGCCCTGTAGTGCAGGATGTGTTAAAAATAGTTAAATATAGCCAGCCTGTAAGTTACAGGAATTAGTTTGCTACCTGTATGGGAAATTGTGCTTTACATGTATGTAACTGCCTATAAATTACTAAGACATATTTTCTTGTCCTTTAAAACTCTCGTTCCTATTTTGGCATTGCTACCAGCTAAGCAGTGTGTAAGTAAACTTTGAAAACTGGAACATTCATTTGTGGAGCATTTTAGGGTTATGGTTTCAGACTGACAGACTGTCAGAATACCTTTCTGTTAAAAATAAATGGGCCTGTATTACAAAGGGAAAATGGGACCTTTTCCAGTAGGCTACACAATAAGGACTATGTCATCAGTCACTAGGACCTCAAGGAACACTTCTAGTTAGCAGTATATAGCGGGACCACCCCAACATTGGACCACCTCCAACGTTGGCTAATGGTATAAAGGGGGCAGTTCCCAACCCCACCTCAGTTCTTTTTTCCATTGTCAGCTCATATGCTTCTGCTCCACGGACACCTCCTGCTACTTGTCGACCACCATGTGCATTTTTCTGCTATATCTTCAGATTTCCTGCTTGATGTATGTCTTCTCCATCCAATTCAGAACAGTGTAAATCAAAGTGCACTTGTGGAAAACAAATTACAGATGAAGACAGCCATACGGCCTGCCTAATTTGTCTTAGCTGTCACATGACTCTGAGGCCTGCCCACACTGCCGAAGTTTCAACCAGCGCACCCAGATTCACCACCTGAAAGCACTGAAGATTCTTCTCCTTGAACAGCAGCTGGCTGCCATGCAACAGACCTCTACCAGTTATTCTTCCTTGGTCCCCAGGACTTTGACCACTTCCCACAGGATGTCTAGTGGGAAGAATCACTGCAGAGTAAAAAAAAGACACAGCGTCCAGATTCCCATTTCAGATCCCAACATCACAAGGTGGCCTTCTCATCCGGTCTGCACTCCAGCGGGAGAGCAGACCTATCCCCTCTGGCAGCCCTCCTTGCTTTTGGGCTTCCATCGATGAAGGCCCTCTCCTTTAACCAGATGTCAGTCAGAGGGGCTTCTGGGCAAGGACCTTTGGCCCCACCCCTGACTCTTAGGCCTTTCCACTCACCTGATCCTAAGTCTGGAGTGTCATTCGGTTCTCCATTGGGTGTTGGGTGGAAACTTGATGCCCGCCTGGCTGCAGCATTCTCCTTCTCATTGAAATGTAGACTTTGGCAACAGATAAGGACCACTTGGCCCACCTAGTCTGTTCACTTCCTCCCTATCTGATAAGCTGCAGTTTCCAGTTACCCAACATCCTACTTCTCAGTCCATCTCTCTGCACCTATCAACCAGATAAGATGCAAGAAGCAGGATCTCCAGGCTAGAGTCCACTCCCCAAAACTACAGATCATGGACTTCCATCATCAGACCCCCATGTCCTCATCTTCCACCTCCCCGGGGTTGAGATCAAGCAACACTGCCTCCTCCGGCTTCACCTAAGCCGCTGTCTGGGGTTTTGCCACCTACCAAGCTGGTGCCCCACCACCGCTAGAATATGGGTCATCAGATATCCCCGATCTGCAGGATGACCAGGCATACCCTCCTTGCCACTAGCAGGATCTCCGCCTATAAGCCAGCATTCCTGGACCTTGCAACCATACCCTCAGGGCTTTTGAACTGATGCTGGTAACCCCAACATCCCCATCCAGCACTGGATAAACCTGACATCCCTCCACCAAAACCAGATGTACCAGGGCCCCCCTAGTTTCATTGGCAGGATGCTTTTCTCCACATGGTGGAAACCATTAGGGCAATCTCCTGCCTAAGTATTGTCTGACCCTGTCACCATATCTGGCTCCCTTGCATGTCCCAACAAGACCCTTGAGGTCCTTTACTCCTCCACCAAGGAGATCACCAACTCCACCACCCAGAAGGTCATTGTCCCTTCCTTAAACGATGCCTCCTTTGGAACTCTCTGACGATGGCTCCTTGCAGTGCCACAGATGATGGTGCCATTCGTCATCCAGATCTGCCTCCAGGCACCATCTCTGCTCCTGTAGCCATTAATCCCATGGGTATTTTCCAGATCTTCCATTTCTGATTCATCTGGCAGGAGTTCCTCCTCATCTTCAGCTTCTTTGGTGGGATTTGCTTCCCCTCTAAGACCAGACACCCAAGGTGACTTACCTAGGTCACCTCCGGATGACCCAACTTTTATGGATGTGATGTGTCACACCCAGTTCTTAAACCAGTAGGACACAGAAGATCTAGGTCTGGAGAGGCAGTGCCTGGCCCACTTTCTGGGCATGAATGACCCAAAGCCACTATCGGTGCCTTCCTTGGTGGCTCCATTCCAAGATGTCACCAAACTAGCTTGGGAGCACCTGGAATCCACTTCAGCTATCCCCAAGAAAGTGGACAGACTGTACCAGACCCCCAAGAATGAGCCCTTTCTGGGTGGAAAAAAAGAGACTTGAAAAAGTCCAAGAAGGTAGCATATTTCAGGAAAATAGATGTGCAAGAACAAGGGGGAACAATTTGAAGATAGAGGGGGGACAGCTCAAAGGTAATGTGAGAAAGTTTTTTTTTTTTTACAGAGAGGGTAGTGGATGTATGGAACAGCCTTCCTGAGGAGGTTGTGAAGTCAAAAACAGGGGAATTCAAGAATGCATGGGACAGACATAAGGCAATGCTATTGTGGGGTAGGAGGAAGAAGGCTATTGGTTAATTAGGATTTGCAGCTTATCCATTAAGCAGGGAAATGAGCAGACTAGGTGGGCCAAGCAGTCCTTCTCTGCCATCAATTTCTCTGTATCTATGAAATCCCCAAGACCAATTCCATGGTCCTCATGGCCACCCATGGCAGAACCAAGCAGCCATGACATACAAGTGCTAGACCACCTTGGTCAGAAGGTGTATCCGTCAGCCACTTGTACCATGTGCTGCTAAATTTTTGGCACATGGTGTTGTATCAAAAATTGTTTTGGCAAAAGGCCATTGAACTGGTCCTGAAACAACCAGACTTGCCTCACAAAACCGAGCTCCTAGACGTATTGCAGTCTGATCTTGATGTGGGATAATATGTCTTAAGATCTTCATATGACTCAGCAGACGACAGCTAGGGAAGCAGCTATTGGTGTCTTATGAAGCTTTCTTGGCTCAGGGTTTCCAGGTTTAGGCAGCATCTCTGGGATGCCATTATGGATGCCCCTTCAGTGGGTCCATTCTGTTCAATGAGGCCTCTAGCATTTGATAAAAGTCATCCAGTATGTGTACCAAATGTGGAGGTCTGACCCCTCCTTCCAGCTTGAAGGAAGCATTTCCATTGCTCTACAGGTCAGAAGCCCAGAGGGCAACAATCTAGCATGGCCTTCAAGTGCAAGACTCCCAGCCTGCAAGCACCTCGGAACACCAATCCCTCCCAGGTCTGCCTGTCTACCATGGAAGCATGGCCTGACTATCTACCAGAACCCCCTCCCCCCCAGCAAAGTCCTTGGGGAAGTGGTAGGGGGTCAGTTCTCCCTCTGCCAAGAGGTATGGTTCAAAATCACTTCTAATGTGTGGGTACTCCAATTGATTGAATGGGGTAATGCACCGGAATTCAGGCAGATCCCCTCAGACAACCCTCCCATTCACTCTACCTACTCCTCGTCTCATGCTACCCTCATTGGGGAGGAAATTTAGTCTCTCCTGAGCAAACAGGCCATAAAACATGTTCCCCCATCCCATCATGGGAAAGACTTTTATTCCCACTTGTTCTGGCTCCCAAGAAGACGAGGGATCTCCGTCCAATCCTAGGTCTGAGTCTCCTAGGATTGAGAAGATTTAGGATGGTAACCCTGCAAAGCCTTCTCACCATGCTGCATCCAGGGCACTGGCTTAGTTCTCTGGACAAGCAAGATGCCTACCTCCATATCAGGGTGCTCCCAGCCCACAGAAGGTTCCTGTGGTTCACTTTTCAGGGAGAACATTACCAGTTCCAAGCATTCCCGTTGGCCTGTCCTCAGCACTGTGGGTATTTGCAAAATGCCTCAGGGTGGTTGCAGCAGCTCTCAGGTGCCGGGCCATTACATCTACCGATACCTAGATGATTAGCTCCTCTCCCCCCCTCCAGGGAACAGCATCTACCTTCCCTGTTGAATGTATTTCACCTCTTTGGGACTCCAGGGATTACCCTGAACATGGCCAAATCGTTCAGCTGGCCATCCCAATGGCTTCAACACATAGGGGCCATTCTGGACACCACTCTGGGTAGAGCATTTCTTCCCCCAGACAAGACAACCCATCTATGAACTCTGGCCCAGAGGATCTCTTCCTCACACCAGGTTCCTGCAGAGACAATGATGATGATGCAGCTTCTGGGGCACATGCAACTGCCACAGTGACAGTACAAATGGCTAATCTGTACATGAGAGTCCCACAAAGGACACTCGAAGTCCAGTGGGACCAAAGGTTGGTTGACCTCAATTAGTTCATTCAAATCTCCAGGACAGTGAGCCAAACCCTCTCCTGATGGCTGTCCCCACCCAATTTGGAGACGGGATCCTCTTCCAGTTACATAGAAACATAGAATTTGATGGCAGATAAGGACCGCTTGGCCCACCCAGTCTGCCCATTTCCCTACCTACTGGATAAGCTGCAGATCCTAGTTAACCAGCAGCCTACTTCTTCCTACCCCCACCCCCCAGAACTGCCTTATGACTATCCCATGCATGCTTGAATTCCATCATTGATTTTGACTCCACAACCTCCTCCGGAAGGCCGTTCCATGCATCCACAACCCTCTCTGTGAAAAAATACTTCCTTAAATTACCTCTGAGCCACCCCCATCTTCAAATTGTGCCTCTTGTTCTTGCACACCTCTTTTGAAAGATGCTACCTCTTGGACTTTGTTGATTCCTCTGAGGTGCTTGAAAGTTTCTATCATGTCCCCCTCTCCCTTCTTTTCTCGAGGCTATACATATTAAGCTCCTTAAGTCTCTCTTCATATGTCTTCCGGGCAGACCCTGCACCATTTTAGTTGCCCTCCTCTGACAGCTTCCATCCTGTCTATGTCTTTATGGAGACTGGGTCTCCAGAACTGCACACAGTACTCCAGATGGGGTCTCACCAGCTGTCTGTACAGAGGGATAATAACTTCCTGTTTTCTACTGGTGATGCCTCTCCCTATGCATCCCAGTATCCCCAGCCCTCCTTGCTGCCCTCTCACATTGCTTGCCCGTCTTTAGGTCATCTGATATGACTACCCCAGGTCCCTTTCCATTTTGTTGTTGTTAGTATCTCACCCCCATTGTGTACTCTTCCCTGGGTATTTGTTTCCTGGTGCATTACCTTGCACTTCTTAGCATTGAATCTAAGCTGCCATACATTTGACCATTCCTCTAACCTTGCCAAGTCCCTTCTCATCCTTTCCACCCCACCCTGTGCATCAACTCTGTTGCAGATCTTAGTGTCATCTGCAAGAGACATACTTTTCCTTCCAGTCCTTCTGCAATGTCGCTTATAAAGACATTGAAGAGGACCGTCCTAATACTGAACCTCAAGTGGACCCGTAGCCCACTAGTAACCTCCTTTCTTCTGAGTGGACTCCATTTACTATTACTCTATGTCCTATTCTCCAGCCAATTCTTTACCCAGGCTGTCATCTTGGGACCCACTCCCAGGCTGGCTAACTTGTATATTAATCTTTTGTGTGGGACTGTGTCAAATGCCTTGCTAAAGTCTAGGTAGGCCATGTCCACAGCCCCTTCCTGATCTACTACTTTGGTCACCCAGTCAAAGAAATCTATCAGATTTGTCTGGCATGACCTTCCCACTGTGAATCCATGCTGCCTACGGTTCTGTGCCCCTCTGGCCTCTAGATACTCGACAATTCTTTCCTTTAGAAGTGATTCCATCATTTTCCCTATCACTGAGGTTAAACTAACAGGTCTATAGTTTCCTGCTTCTGCCTTGCTCCCACTTTTGTGAAGGGGAATCACATCTGCCCTTCTCCAGTCCTCGGTACCACCCCATCCTCCCATGATTTGTTAAAAGGGTAGTCAGTGGTGTCACTAGTTCTACCCTTAGTTCTTTTAGAATTCTGGATGAATCCATCAGGCCCCATTGCTTTGTCCACCTTCAGTTTTAAGAGTTCTTTCAACCCTTTCTTCTGTAAATGGCCGTATCAACTTCTGTATCCAGAGTGTTACTACTGTTTGTTTTATGTACCTCCCCTTCCTTTGTAAATACTGAGCAAAAATATTTGTTTAGTATCTCTGCCTTTTCACAGTCTCCTCTGCCCACCCTCCTCCCCTTTATTAAGCCTCACTATCCCTCCTTGGTCCTCCTTCAGCTCCTGATATACCTATAAAAGGTTTTATCCCCTTCTTAACTGTGTTGGCTATCTTTTCCTCGGTTTAGGCTTTGCTGTTCTGACTGCCTTCCCAGCCTCCTTTTGCTTTAACTGATACAGTTCTCTGTCCTGCTCCTTCATGCATTCCTTGTACTTCCTGAATGCTTTCTTTTCTCTTGAACCTTCACTGCCACTTCCTTTGAGAACCATAGTGGTTTCTTACATTGTCTTGTTTTGTTTATTTGCTTCACACAAAGGCTCATTACCTCTGTGATGGCAGTTTTTATTATTCCCCATTGTTCTTCCACCCCTCCTTCCTGCCCATTTGCTAGTGCGCTCCTTAGGCACTCACCCATTTTGGCAAAATCAGTCCTCCTAAAGTCCAGTACTTTTGTCTTTGTATGGCTTAACTCTATTGCTGTGTTTATTGTGAACCACACTGTTCGATGGTCGCTAGTTCCCAGATGGCTACCCACTTCTTCATCTGTAATCCTGTCACCATCTCCATTTGAGAGAATCGAGTCTAATATTGCTCTCTCTCGAGTGGGCTCCAGTACTAGTTGTCTAAGGCATGCCCCCTGTAGGGCATCTAGAATAACTGCACTCTTCGAAGTGGCAGCTGCAACTGCCCTCCAGTTAACATCTGGCATATTCAGATCACCCATCAGCAATATCTCCCCTTTTTTTGCCATTCTAAGTATACTTTCTATCATTTCCCTGTCCATTTCCTCCCCTGAGAAGAGGGGTCTGTATACAACCCCTGCGTATTGTGGTGCCATTGCCTGTCTCCAAATTTACCCACAGTGCTTCTTCCTCCCTGTGTACCTTTTTGTTCTGTTGCTTTATTCGTCTCTCATGTAAAGAACTACTCCTCCTCCTCTTTACCCTCCCTGTCCCTCCTGTAGACAGTGTATCCTGGTATGTTTATGTCCCAGTCATGGTTTTGTGTGTACCATGTTTCTGTGACTGCCACGATATCCAGATGTTCTTCCTCCATCAAGGCCACTAATTCAGGAAGCTTGTTACCCAGTCTACGGGCATTGGTACTCATTGCTCTCCATTTTTTGATGGCTTTACCTTCCAGTGCAGCATCCCCCACTGACCGTTCTACCTCTGTCTTTTTCTCATTTAGTACCCTGTTTTGTAGGGAGAGGCTGGGATTTTCCTACTGCTTGTCAGTGCCTCCCCCTTTGACTAGTTTAAAAGCTTGCCAATGGAGCATTTAAACCGATTGCTCAAAAGACTTGTTCCATTCCTTGACAGATGCAGACCATCCTGCTTAGTATAGGCTGGTGTCCCCCAGGTGGAACCCCAGTCCCCAATGAAGCTAAACCCTGTGCTCCCACCATTTTTTCAACCATTCATTAAACTGCATGGTGACAATTACCCTCGCCTCCCCATGCTTTTGACAGGCAGCACCTCTGAGAAGGATACTGTGTGCTACTAGTCTTAGGTCCTCCCAACTCTGCAATGTCCTCCTGCACTGCTCTAATCTCATGATGAGCCAAGTCATTTGTCCCTAGGTGGACAATTACATCCAGCTCGGAATCCTTGCAGCTGTTCTCGTGATCCTGAGGATGTGCTTCCTGTCCCTCCAAGCCATGGCACCAGGCAGGCACCTTACTTCATTTTTCTCATCTCTCCCCAGTTCTATACCCCTAATAATTGAGTCCCCCACCAAGAGCTGCTTCCTTTCCCTATGGTGTCCTCTGTCTCCTTTCTGTGGGCCTCCCTTGTGACAGTTATCATCAGTCTTCTCTGTGGGTACACCCATAGGGGAGCTATGCTCCCCCAGAATGGTGTATGGATTGTGGAGTGGAACAATTGACTGGGTGTGCCTCTGTTCCACCCTCCTCACCCTCCCTGAGCCCACTGTGGTCCAACTGCTGTGCTTTCTTTGCAACCTCTGAGGTAGTGGTGGTGGTGCTAGTGCTCCCTGGATGGGGGAGGTTCCCTTACCACTGTCCAGTGTGGCCTGGGGGAAGGTTTCCTTACTACTGTCCAGTGCGGCCTGAAGATGGGCAACTTCCTCCCTCAGGGCAGATAGTTGTCTGCAAATAGGGCAGCATCTCAGCCTCCAGAAAGACCCCCGGAAGACTGCTGCCCCACAGCCATTACATTGCACTACTCCCCACATGTTTATCTAGTTTTTTTATTTTGGATTGTTGGACAGTTGGATTATCCTTAAAGATTTTAATGATGGATGCATCAAATCTAGGATAGTGTGCTCATCTGCAGCACCATCAGACACAGGGCTGCTGGGCACCACTGGAACAAGGCATGCATATCAACATCCTGGAGATGAAAACCGTTCTTTATACTCTCCAAGTCTTTCAAACAGATCTTCTCCAGGACTCTTGTTGATTCAAACAGACAACATGCCTCTTGTCTTTTATATCTGCCTGTTATCTTTTATATCAATGAGCAGGGGGGAACCCGCTCGCATTTTCTGTGCCAAGAGGTGATGAGAGTGTGTTTTTTCTGCCATAGAGCATGGCTTCTCCCTCACAGTGGTACATGTCCCAGGAGTCCAAAACACCTTGGACGATGGTCTAAACCACTCTTGGTCCTGGGCACACAAGTGGGAGCTTCTTCAGTCCATAGTGAATGACCTGTTGGACAGGTAGGGCCATCCAAAACTGGACCTTTTTGCATCCCCCATCCAATGCCAGGCTGCCCAGTTTTTGCTCAGTAGTGCAGGGCCTGGATATTTTGGTGAGATGTGTTGTCCCTTTATTGGACAGGGAGGTTTCTATACACCTTCCCTCCCTTCCCACTTCTTCCGAGGATCCTCCTCAAGCTCCAAGCGGAGAGTGTGGACATAATCTTGATCGCTTCACCATGGTTCCTTCTGCTGCAGCAACTGGCAGAGGAACCTTCAATTTCCCAACCACTCTCCTTCCACTTGCTCTCCTAGGATCAGGGTTCTCTTGGTCCATCCAAACCTCAAGTACTTGCATCTGCATGCCTGGCTCATAAAGATTTAATTTCCTCCTGTTTTGGGTTTTCCCCAAGGGTTGCAGAAATGTCCTAATTGCTCAGAAACCTTCCACTAGAGCTACCTGTGCCTTGAAATGGAAGCATTTCTGCCTCTGGGCTTCCACGCATGGTCTGACCCTCTCTGCCCCATAAACTTGATCTTGGAGCACCTCCTTTCCTCTCAGACTTCGGTCTTGCCACTCTTCCCACAAGGTGCCCCTCTCGAATCTCTGCTTACCACGCACCTATGGAGGGCAAGAATGTTGTTCAGCTGGACTTGCCCGCAATTTTCTGTGGGCCATGCTTCACCTGTTAGGCTTACCAGTTGCTAACAATTTTTTCTATGTAGCTTGTGGTGCATTGATTTTGTTCCAACAAGTACAATAAGCCTACGAGAAGTAAAGGGTCATTCCACTAGGGAATCTCTCCATCTTCACAGCCTACATAACATGTCAGCGGCTGAGATTTGTGCTGTGGCTATCTGTAGCGCAGTGCCTACTTTTATCAAGTACTACAGTCTGTTCATTGCCTCTCATAGAAGGGTAAGCTTTGGCCTTGCAGTCTTTCAGGGACTTCTTTCTTAAATGTCCTTCTTGCATTTGGCACCTCCTCCCTTTCAGCCAGGTTCTCTCTGGTACTGCTTGGCTCTCAGTCCTTATTGTGTAGCCTGTTGCAAGAGCTCCAGCTCTAAGTAAGATACATAGATACATAGATACATAGACAGTGTCGGCAGATAAGGGCCTATGGCCCACCTAGTCTGCCCATTTGAGCTTGTAAGTTCAGTTTGTTTTCCTAGAAGTCTATTTCCCCTTACCCTTGACTTCTAGAATTCCTTTATGTCTATCCCATGCATTCTTAAATCCCATGATTGTTTCAGCCCCCACCACTTCCTCTGGCAGGGTGTTCCACTTGTCCACCACCCGTTCTGTGAAGAAATTCTTTCTCATGTTTCCTGAATCGCCCTCCCTCCAACTTCATCCCATGCCCTCTAGTCCTGAAACATCTTTTCGCTTAAAATAGTGTTTTCCTGCACCCTGTTCCTCCCTGTAAGATACTTGTATGTCTCTATCATATCCCTCTCTCCCTCCTTCCTCCAGGGAGTACATGTTCAGTTCCTTCAACCTGTCTTCATAGGACTTGTGATGCAACCCATGCACCATCTTTGTTGCCTCCTCTGAACCTTCTCTACCCTGTCTATGTCCTTACGTAGGTATGGTCTCCAGAACTGTACACTGTACTCCAGGTGGGGCCTCACTAGTGTCTTGTATAGCGGAATTATGACCTCCTTTTCCTGCTGGTGATGCCCTGCCTATACATCCCAGCATCCTATTTGCTTTACCTGATGCCTTGTCACACTGTTTCCCTACCTTGAGGTCATCAGAGATGACAACCCCAAGATCCCTTTCCTGCTTGGTGCATGCTATATCCTCACCCCGAACTGATATATTGTGCCAGGGTTTTTGTGCCCCATATGCATTATCTTGCACTTCTTTGCATTGAATTTCAACTGCCAAACAATTGACCATTCTTCAAGTTTCTGCAGGTCCCTTCTCATTCTGTCTACACCCTCTGGTGTGTCTACTCTGTTACAGAGCTTTGTATCATCAGCGAACAGTGAAATTCTGCCTTCTAGATCCTGTGCAATGTCACTGATGAAGATGTTGAATAGGACCGGTCCCAGCACTGATCCCTGTGGTACCCCACTGGTCACTCTTCCCTCTGTGGAGTGACAGCCATTTACCACCACCCTCTGTGTCCTGCCACCCAGCCAGTTACCTACCCACCACACTACTGTCCTGCCCACACCCATATTCCCCAGTTTGTGTAATGGTCTTCTATGTGGCACAGTGTCAAAGGCCTTGCTGAAGTCCAGATAGGCCATTTCCACTGCCCTCCCCTGATCCACCTCCCAGTCACCCAGTCAAAAATTCAATGAGGTTGGTCTGACATGACCTCCCCTGGTGAAATCATGCTGCCTTGGGTCCTGTAGTCCATTGACAACCAGATGTTCCACTAATCTCTCCTTCAGTAGTGCTTCCATGATCTTTCCCACTACTGAGGTGAGGCTGACTGGTCTGTAGTTCCCTGCTTCCTCTTGTTCCCACTTTTGTATAAGGGGACTACATCTGCTGTCCTCCAGTCTTTGGGTACCTCCCTGTTTCCAGTGATTGGCTGAACAGGATAGCCAGAGCTCAGCCACCACCTCTCTTAGTTCTTTAAGGACCTCGGGGTGCACCCCATCTGGCCCCATTGCTTATCAGCTCTTATTACTTCCAGTTCCTTTAGGACCCTTTCTGTAAAGGGACTTGTGTCCATTTCTGCACCATTCTCACCCCTTGTACTCCCTTCAGACCCATTACCCTCTTCCTTAGTAAAGACTGAGCAGAAATACCTGTTCAATATGTCAGCTTTACTGTTGTCATCCTCCACGCCGCTCCCATCCTCCCCTTCAGTCTCACTATCCCTCCTTTGTCTTTCTTTTTCACTTATGTACCTGTAAAGGTTTTGTCCCTTACCCACTGATTTTGCAATGTGTTCTTCTGTCTGAGCTTTGGCTTCCCCACTGACTCCTGCCTCCCTTTGTTTCTCCTGGTACTCTCCCTATCCCCTTCTGCCTGTGTCTTTTGTATTGCCTGAATGCAATCTTTTGGCTTTCACTTTTGCTACCTCTTTGAAAACCATAATGGTCTCCTCTTCCTTTTCCTCTTGCTAACCTGCTTAATGCATAATTCTGTTGTTCTTATAATCCCCATTTTAAATACTGCCCACTGTTCTCAACCCTGATTCCTGTCCCATTCCCTTAATGCCTCTTTCAAGTATCTCCCCATTTCCCAAAGTCTGCCCCCTAAAATCCAGGATACGTGTTTTGTGTGGTTTGGTTCTGCTCTTTCTGTGATTTCAAACCACAATGACTGGTGGTCACTGTTACCCAGGTGCCCCCACTGTTACCCCATCACACTGTCCCTGTTTGTGAGCACAAGGTCCAGTATTGCCTTCTGCGAGTTGGTTCCATGACCAGTTGCTTGAGGAAGGCACCCTGAAGGAGTCCAGGATAAATCTGCTCTAGTTGATGCTGCTGCTGGGATGCTCCAGTCCACGTCTGGTATATTGAAGTCTCCAACCAGTACTACCTCACCCTTGTCTGCCATCCTTTGATGGCTAGCATCAACTCTCATCTGTTTCTTCCTCCTGGGCTGGTGGTCTATGACCACACCTGCTGGGATGGCTGGCCCCTTTTCCTTTCCAAGCTAACCCACAGTATCTCTCCCCATTTTGTTCCTCCTGGATCTGTGTGGCCCTTATGTCATTTTTCACATACAGTGCCACTCCTCCTCCCTTCCTGCCTGCTCTGTCTCTTCTGAATATGTTGTAGCCAGGTATGGCCATCTCCCAGTCATGGTTATCATTACACCAGGTTTCAGTGATGGCCACAATGTCCAGGTCTGACTGTACCATGACAGCATCCAGATCTTCCATCTTGTTGCTAAGGCTCCTGGCATTTGCACACATGGCTTTCCATGATTTGACCTCCCTAGACTGCTTCACTGTTCTACTCCAGCCCCTTCCTTGGTTGTCATTTATCCCTGGTTCTCCTTGCTGTCTGCCCTTCTGCTGAATTTTGCCCCTTTTCTGCTTATCCACCTTTTGGACACTAATCTCCATCTTTTGCACACTGCTTTGCAGAGATAGCCACCCTCTGGTTCACTGGTTCCACTACTAGCTGTGGGGGTGAGCAAGTAGGTACCGTCCTTGCTGGCTTCTACCCCCTTTGCTAGTTTAAATGCTTGTCAATGTAGCATTAATCTTATCATTGAGTCTTGATTCCCTCCAGAATGGACGCAGGCCAGGCTTGAACAACCTCCATCTCTCCAGGTGGGTCCTCAGTCACCAATGAATCCAAACCCTTCCTCACAGCACCAGTTCTTCAACCATGAGTTAAAGTTCCTGGTGCATGCACCCTATGCTCTCCTTGCCTCTCACAGGTAGTACTTCTGAGAAGTGACAGAGAGCTACTGTTTGAGACCCCTCCCAGTTTCCTAAACTCTACTGAACTTCCTTTGGCTCCCATTTGCCAAGTCATTAGTACCTAGGTGGATAATGACATCCAGCTCACCCTCCCGCCTTGCCTCCCAGTGATCCCCAGTATCTTCCTTCCATCCCTCATGCCCGTGGCACCTGGTAGGCACCTCACCTCCCTGTCCTCCCCCTCCTGTGTTCCTAGCTGGATCCTCTTACGATGGAGTCCCCACCAGGATTCGTCCTCCTCCTCTGGGGTCCACTGCTTTCCCCACTGAGGTCACCTCCTTGCCAAACCGCCACATCCTTTCCTTCCACTTCCCTAGGTACCTCTATTTGGTTGTCCTCATTTGCCAGTGTGGCATATGAGTTCTTGAGAGGAATAGGATCTGGGATGTGCCTCTGCCTGACTGCTGTAACCCTCCTTGAGCCCACTGTCATCCAAGTGCTCCTCGTTCTCGGCATCTGCATTGGACTGGGTGGTCCCTGGATAGTGGTGATGGTACTCCTGACCCAGTTTACTTCCGCTCTGAGTCTGGCTACCTCATCCCGCAGTCCTGAGAGATGCATGCAGATAGGGCAGCACCTCAGTGTCCAGAAGGTCTGCCTGAATATGGCTGCCCCACAGCCACTGCATTGCACCACTCCCCACATTAAACTGCACTTCCACTACTTCTCTGCTACTGAAGCTCTCTTAGTTCTCTTTTTATTTATTTACAGTACTAAAAATTCTGTAACTGATCCTCAGATATATATATATTTTTTTAAGGAAAAAGAAACAAATAAATAAATGAGTCAAAACACTTGTGCTGAGGGTGGTCTTCTTCCCCCTTATGCCCCTCCTACTTCACACCTCTTACTATACCCTGTGTTTAGCTCCTGTCAATAAGATTTATCAGGGCATATAATTAAGAGTTGGGGGAAGGGGTGGGAGGGGGTGAAAATTTGCAGCAATTAAAGACAGCACAGAATTACACCACCACTATATTTTAAATTTTCAACAGCTCAAAAACAATTATAAGTAAATACAACACAGAAAGAAAGTATAGTGTCACTACAAGCCTACAATCTAAGTTTAAAGGAAAAATACCAATTACCAGTTACTCTGAAGCACTGAATTGAATATGTTTCTTCCTTCAGCTTCTGGCTTCTTCTGAGAAGATGAACCTCTGTTTGCTGCTTTAACTGTGACTAAGCCCCACTCCAGTTATCACGTAGCTGAGGTCAGAGGCCAGACAACTAACACCCTTCACCCAGCTACAGGACAGTCAGACAAGCCAAGATAAAAATTGCAGCAATTAAAGACAGCACAGAATTACACCACCACTATGTTTTAAATTTTCAACAGCCCAAAAACAATTATAAGTAAAGACAACACAGAAAGAAAGTATAGTGTCACTACAAGCCTACAATCTAAGTTTAAAAGAAAAATACCAATTACCAGTTACTCTGAAGCACTGAATTGAATATGTTTCCTTCCTTCACCTTCTGGCTTCTTCTGAGAAGATGAACCTCTGTTTGCTGCTTTAACTGTGACTAAGCCCCACCTCCAGTTATCAGCAGAGGCTGAGGTCAGAGGCCAGACAATTAACACCTTCACCCAGCTACAGGACAGTCAGAAGCTAAGATAAAATTTGCAGCAATTAAAAACAGCACAGAATTACACCACCACTATGTTTTAAATTTTCAACAGCCCAAAACAATTATAAGTAAAGACAACACAGAAAGAAAGTATAGTGTCACTACAAGCTTACAATCTAAGTTTAAAAGAAAATACCAATTACCAGTTACTCTGAAGCACTGAATTGAATATGTTTCCTTCCTTCACCTTCTGGCTTCTTCTGAGAAGATGAACCCTGTTTGCTGCTTTAACTGGACTCAAGCCCCACCTCCAGTTATCGCGCGAGCTGAGGTCAGAGGCCAGACAATTAACACCCTTCACTCAGCTACAGGACAGTCAGACAAGCCAAGATAAAATTTGCAGCAATTAAAGACAGCACAGAATTACACCACCACTATGTTTTAAATTTTCAACAGCCCAAAAACAATTATAAGTAAAGACAACACAGAAAGAAAGTATAGTGTCACTACAAGCCTACAATCTAAGTTTAAAAGAAAAATACCAATTACCAGTTACTCTGAAGCACTGAATTGAATATGTTTCCTTCCTTCACCTTCTGGCTTCTTCTGAGAAGATGAACCTCTGTTTGCTGCTTGAACTGTGACTAAGCCCAACCTCCAGTTATCACGTAGCTGAGGTCAGAGGCCAGACAATTAACACCCTTCACCCAGCTACAGGACAGTCAGACAATCCAAGATAAAATTTGCAGCAATTAAAGACAGCACAGAATTACACCAATACTATGTTTTAAATTTTCAACAGCCCAAAAACAATTATAAGTAAAGACAACACAGAAAGAAAGTATAGTGTCATTACAAGCCTACAAATCTAAGTTTAAAAGAAAAATACCAATTACCAGTTACTCTGAAGCACTGAATTGAATATGTTTCTTCCTTCACCTTCTCAGCTTCTTCTGAGAAGATGAACCTCTGTTTGCTGCTTTAACTGTGACTAAGCCCCCACCTCCAGTTATCACGTGAGCTGAGGTCAGAGGCCAGACAATTAACACCCTTCACCCAGCTACAGGACAGTCAGACAAGCCAAGATAAAATTTGCAGCAATTAAAGACAGCACAGAATTATACCACCACTATGTTTTAAATTTTCAACAGACCAAAAACAATTATAAGTAAAGACAACACAGAAAGAAAGTATAGTGTCACTACAAGCCTACAATCTAAGTTTAAAAGAAAAATACCAATTACCAGTTACTCTGAAGCACTGAATTGAATATGTTTCCTTCTCCACCTTCTGGCTTCTTCTGAGAAGATGAACCTCTGTTTGCTGCTTGAACTGTGACTAAGCCCCACCTCCAGTTATCGTTAGCTGAGGTCAGAGGCCAGACAATTAACACCCTTTCACCCAGCTACAGGACAGTCAGACAAGCCAAGATAAAATTTGCAGCAATTAAAAGACAGCACAGAATTACACCACCACTATGTTTTAAATTTTCAACAGCCCAAAAACAATTATAAGTAAAGACAACACAGAAAGAAAGTATAGTGTCACACATGTTTACAATCTCAAGTTTGAAAAGAAAAATACCAATTACCAGTTACCTGAAGCACTAGAATTGAATATGTTTCCTTCCTTCACCTTCTGGCTTCTTCTGAAAGATGAACCTCTGTTTGCTGCTTTAACTGTGACTAAGCCCCACCTCCAGTTATCACGTAGCAGAGGTCAGAGGCCAGACAATTAACACCCTTCACCCAGCTACAGGACAGTCAGACAAGCCAAGATAAAATTTACAGCAATTAAAGGCAGCACAGAATTACACCACCACTATGTTTTAAATTTCCAACAGCACAAAAACAATTATAAGTAAAGACAACACAGAAAAAATGTATAGTGTCACTACAAGCCTACAATCTAAGTTTAAAAGAAAAATACCAATAACCAGTTACTCTGAAGCACTGAATTGAATATGTTTCCTTCCTTCACTCTTCTGGCTTCTTCTGAGAAGATGAACCTCTGCTGCTTTAACTGTGACTAAGCCCCACCTCCAGTTATCACGTGAGCTGAAGTCAGAGGCCAGACAATTAACACCTTCACCCAGCTACAGGACAGTCAGACAAGCCAAGATAAAATTTGCAGCAATTAAAGACAGCACAGAATTACACCACCACTATGTTTTAAATTTTCAACAGCCCAAAAACAATTATAAGTAAAGACAACACAGAAAGAAAGTATAGTGTCACTACAAGCTCATAATCTAAGTTTAAAAAAGAAAATACCAGTACCAGTTACTCTGAAGACTGAATTGAATATGTTTCTTCCTTCACCTTCTGGCTTCTTCGGAGAAGATGAACCTCTGTTTGCTGCTTTAACTGTGACTAAGCCCCACCTCCAGTTATCACGTAGCTGTGGTCAGAGGCCAGACAATTAACACCTCACCCAGCTACAGGACAGCCAGACAAGCTGTATAAAATTTGCAGCAATTAAAGACAGCACAGAATTACACCACCACTATGTTTTAAATTTTCAACAGCCCAAAAACAATTATAAGTAAAGACAACACAGAAAGAAAGTATAGTGTCACTAGGCCTACAATCTAAGTTTAGTAAAATACCAATTACCAGTTATCTGAAGCACTGAATTGAATATGTTTCTTCCTTCACCTTCTGCTTTTATGAGAAGATGAACCTCTGTTTGCTGCTTTAACTGTGACTAAGCCCCACCCCTCCAGTTATCACTTAGGCTGAGGTCAGAGGCCAGACAATTAACACCCTTCACCCAGCTACAGGACAGTCAGACAAGCTGCTAAGATAAAATTTTGCAGCAATTAGAGACAGCATAGAATTACACCACCACTATGTTTTAAATTTTCAACAGCCCAAAACAATTATAAGTAAAGACAACACAGAAAAGAAAGTATAGTGTCACTAAGCCTACAATCTAAGTTTAAAGAAAAATACCAATTACCAGTTACTCTGAAGCACTGAATTGAATATGTTTCCTTCCTTCACCTTCTGGCTTCTTCTCAGAAGATGAACTCTGTTTGCTGCTTTAACTGTGACTAAGCTCTACCTCCAGTTATCGACGTAGCTGAGGTCAGAGGCCAGACACTAACACCTTCACCGCAGCTACAGGACAGTCAGACAAGCCAAGATAAAATTTGTAGCAATTAAAGACAGAACAGAATTACACCCACCACTATGTTTTAAATTTTCAACAGCCCAAAACAATTATAAGTAAAGACAACACAGAAAGAAAGTATAGTGTCACTACAAGCCTACAATCTAAGTTTAAAAGAAAAATACCAATTACCAGTTACTCTGAAGCACTGAATTGAATATGTTTCCTTCCTTCACCTTCTAGGCTTCTTCTGAGAAGATGAACCTCTGTTTGCTGCTTTAACTGTGACTCAAGCTCCCACCTCCAGTTATCAGTAGCTGAGGTCAGAGGCCAGACAATTAACACCCTTCACCCAGCTACAGGACAGTCAGACAAGCCAAGATAAAATTTGCAGCAATTAAAGACAGCACAGAATTACACCACCACTATGTTTTAAATTTTCAACAGCCCAAAAACAATTATAAGTAAAGACAACACAGAAAGAAAGTATAGTGTCACTACAAGCCTACAATCTAAGTTTAAAAGAAAAATACCAATTACCAGTTACTCTGAAGCACTGAATTGAATATGTTTCCTTCCTTCACCTTCTGGCTTCTTCTGAGAAGATGAAACTCTGTTTGCTGCTTTAACTGTGACTAAGCCCCACCCTCCAGTTATTACACGTAGCTGAGGTCAGAGGCTGACAATTAACACCCTTCACCCAGCTACAGGACAGTCAGATAAGCCAAGATAAAATTTGCAGCAATTAAAGACAGCACAGAATTACACCACCACTATGTTTTAAATTTTCAACAGCCCAAAAACAATTATAAGTAAAGACAACACAGAAAGAAAGTATAGTGTCACTACAAGCCTCACAATCTAAGTTTAAAAGAAAATACCAATTACCAGTTACCTGAAGCACTGAATTGAATATTTGTTTCTTCCTTCACCTTCTGGCTTCTTCTGAGAAGATGAACCTCTGTTTGCTGCTTGAATCTGTGGACTAAGCCCAACCTCCAGTTATCACGTGAGCTGAGGTCAGAGGTTGACAATTAACAATCTTCACCCAGCTACAGTATGTCAGTCAGGATGTTTCAAGATAAAATTTGCAGCAATTAAAGATGCACAGGAATTACACCACCACTATGTTTTAAATTTTCAACAGCCCAAAAACAATTATAAGTAAAGACACATAGAAAGAAAGTATAGTGTCATTATAAGCCTACAATCTAAGTTTAAAAGAAAATACCACTACCAGTTACTCTGAAGCACTGAATTGGAATATGTTTCCTTCCTTCACCTTCTGGCTTCTGAGAAGATGAACCTCTGTTTGCTGCTTTAACTGTGACTAATCCTCACCCTCCAGTTATCCATGAGCTGAGGTCAGAGGCCAGACAATTAACACCCTTCACCCAGCTACAGGACAGTCAGACAAGCCAAGATAAAATTTGCAGCAATTAAAGACAGCAGAATTATACCACCACTATGTTTTAAATTTTCAATAGACCAAAACAATTATAAGTAAAGACAACACAGGAAAGAAAGTATAGTGTCATCATGTTCTCATAATCTAAGTTTGAAAGAAAAATACCAATTACAGTTACCTGAAGCACTGAATTGAAATATGTTTCCTTCCTCCACCTTCTGGCTTCTTCTGAGAAGATGAACTCTGTTTGCTGCTTTAACTGTGACTAAGCCCCACCTCCAGTTATCGTGTAGCTGAGGTCAGAGGTCAGACAATTAACACCCTTCACCCAGCTACAGGACAGTCAGACAAGCCAAGGATAAATTTGGCAATTAAAGACAGCACAGAATTACACCACCACTATGTTTTAAATTTTCAACAGCCCAAAAACAATTATAAGTAAAGACAACACAGAAAGAAAGTATAGTGTCACTACAAGCCTACAATCTAAGTTTAAAAGAAAAATACCAATTACCAGTTACTCTGAAGCACTGAATTGAATATGTTTCCTTCCTTCACCTTCTGGCTTCTTCTGAGAAGATGAACCTCTGTTTGCTGCTTTAACTGTGACTAAGCCCCACCTCCAGTTATCACGTAGCTGTGGTCAGAGGCCAGACACTCAACACCCTTCACCCAGCTACAGGACAGCTTTGACAAGCCAAGATAAAATTTGCGGCAATTAAAGACAGCACAGAATTACACTACACCACTATGTTTTAAATTTTCAACAGCCCTAAAAACAATTATAAGTAAAGACAATACAGAAAGAATGTATAGTGTCACTACAAACCTACAATCTAAGTTTAAAAAGAAAATACCAATTACCAGTTACCTGAAGCACTGAATTGAATATGTTTCCTTCTTCACCTTCTGGCTTCTTCTGGAGAAGATGAACCTCGTTGCTTTAACTGTGACTAAGCCCCACCTCCAGTTATCACGTAGCTGAAGTCAGAGGCCAGACAATTAACACCCTTCACCCAGCTACAGGACAGTCAGACAAGCCAAGATAAAATTTTGCAGCAATTAAAGACAGCACAGAATATACTACCACTATGTTTTTAATTTTCAACAGCCCAAAACAATTATAAGTAAGATACAGAAACAGTGAGAGTAGTCACTACAAGCCTACAATCTAAGTTTAAAAGAAAAATACCAATTACCAGTTACCTGAAGCACTGAATTGAATATGTTTCCTTCCTTCACCTTCTGGCTTCTTCTGAGAAGATGAACCTCTGTTTGCTGCTTTAACTGTGACTAAGCCCCACCTCCAGTTATCACGTGAGCTGTGGTCAGAGGCCAGACAATTAACACCCTTCACCCAGCTACAGGACAGTCAGACATGCCAAGATAAAATTTGCAATTAAAGACAGCACAGAATTACACCACCACTATGTTTTTAAATTTTCAACAGCCCAAAACAATTATAAGTAAAGACAACCAGAAAGAAAGTATAGTGTCACTACAGCCTACAATCTAAGTTTAAAGAAAAATACCAATTACCAGTTACTCTGAAGCACTGAATTGAATATGTTTCTTCCTTCACCTTCTGGCTTTTATGTAAGATGAACCTCTGTTTGCTGCTTTAACTGTGACTAAGCCCCACCTCCAGTTATCGCGTAGTTGAGGTCAGAGGCTAGACAATTAACACCCTTCACCCAGCTACAGGACAGTCAGATGTTTGCTAGATACCCAGGCAATTAGAGACAGCAATAGAATTACACCACCACTATGTTTTTAAATTTCAATAGCTCAAAACAATTATAAGTAAAGACAACACAGAAAGAAAGTATAGTGTCACTACAAGCCTACAATCTAAGTTTAAAAGAAAAATACCAATTACCAGTTACCTATCAGCATTGAATTGAATATGTTTCCTTCCTTCACCTTCTGGCTTCTCTTAGAAGATGAACTCTGTTTGCTGCTTTAACTGTGACTCAGCCCTACCTCCAGTTATCACGTAGCTGGAGGTCAGAGGCTAGACAACAACACCCTTCACCCAGCTACAGGACAGCCAGACAAGCCAAGATAAATTTGCACTAAAGAAGACAGTACAGAATTACACCACCACTATGTTTTAAATTTTCAACAGCCCAAAACAATTATAAGTAAAGACAACACAGAAAGAAAGTATAGTGTCACTAAGCCTACTAATCTAAGTTTAAAAGAAAAATACCAATTACTAGTTACTCTGTAGCACTGAATTGAATATGTTTCCTTCCTTCACCTTCTGGCTTCTTCTGAGAAGATGAACCTCTGTTTGCTGCCTTTAATCTGTGACTCAAGCCCCACCTCCAGTTATCACGTAGCTGAGGTCGAGGCCAGACACCACCCTTCACCCAGCTACAGGACAGTCACAGACAAGCCAGATAAAATTTGCAGCAATTAAAGACAGTACAGAATTACACCATTATGTTTTAAATTTTCAACAGACCAAAACAATTATAAGTAAAGACAACACAGAAAGAAAGTATAGTGTCACTACAAGCTTCATAATCTAAGTTTAAAAGAAAATACCAATTGGCCAGTTACTCTGAAGCACTGAATTGAATATGTTTCCTTCCTTCACCTTCTGGCTTTTCCTTATAGAAGATGAACTCTGTTTGCTGCTTGAACTGTGACTAAGCCCCACCTCCAGTTATCGGGCAGAGTTGAGAGTCAGAGGCTGAGAATTAACACCTTCACCCAGCTACAGGACACAGTCAGACAAGCCAAGATAAAATTTGCAGCAATTAAAAGACAGCACAGAATTACACCACCACTAGTGTTTTTAAATTAACAGCCTAAAAACAATTAGTAAGTAAAGACAACACAGAAAGAAATATAGTGTCACTATGTTTGCTAATCTAAGTTTAAAAGAAAATACCAATTGGCCAGCAGTTACTTCCATGAAGCACTGAATTGAATATGTTTCCTTCACCTTCTGGCTTCTTCTGAGAAGATGAACTCTGTTTGTTGCTTTTAACTGTCACTAAGACCCACCTCAGTTATTGGTAGAGTTGAGGTCAGAGGCTGACAATTAACACCTTCACCCAGCTACAGGACAAATAGTAAATAAGATAAAATTTGCAGTAAATTAAAGACAGCACAGAATTGTTACCACTACTATGTTTTAAATTTTCAACAGCTCCAAAACAATTATATGTAAAGACAACACAGAAAGAAAGTATAGTCTTACATGTTTACAATCTAGTTTAAAAGAAAATACTAATTACCAGTTACCTTGAAGCACTGAATTGAATATGTTTTCCTTCACCTTCTGGCTTCTTCTGAGAAGATGAACTCGTTTGCTGCCTTAACTGTGACTAAGCCTCACCTCCAGTTATCGGGCAGAAATAAGGTCAGAGGCCAGACACCACACCCTTCACCCAGCGCTACAGGACAGCCGATGCTTGCTAAATTTCCAGCAATTAAAGACAGCACAGAATAACACCACCACTATGTTTTAAATTTTAACAGCCCAAAACAATTATAAGTAAAGACAACAGAGAAAGAAAGTATAGTGCTCACAAGCCTACAATCTAAGTTTAAAAAGAAAATACCAATTACCAGTTACTCTGAAGCACTGAATTGATCTGTTCTTCCTCCACCTTCTGGCTTCTTCTGAGAAGATGAACCTGTTTGCTGCTTTCAACCAGACTAAGCCTTACCTCCAGTTATCACGAGTTGAGGTCAGAGGCTGACAATTAACACCCTTCAGCCAGCTATAGGACAGTTGCACAGATACTAAGATAAAATTTGCAGCAATTAAAGACAGCACAGAATTATACCACCACTTATGTTTTAAATTTTCAACAGCCCAAAAACAATTATAAGTAAAGACAACACAGAAAGAAAGTATAGTGTCAATATGTTTGCTAATCTAAGTTTAAAAGAAAATACCAATTACCAGTTACTCTAAAGGCACTGAATTGAATATACTTCTTCCTTCACCTTCTGGCTCTTCTGAGAAGATGAACCTCTGTTTGCTGCTTTAATTGTGACCAAGCCTCACCTCCAGTTATCGCGTAGTTGAGGTCAGAGGCTGGACAATTAACACCTTTCACCCAGCTACAGGACAGTCAGACAAGCCAAGATAAAATTTGCAGCAATTAAAGACAGAATTTACCCACCACTATGTTTTAAATTTTCAACAGCCCAAAACAATTATAAGTAAAGACAACACAGAAAGTATAGTGTCACCATGCCTACAATCTAAGTTTAAAAGAAAAATACCAATTACCAGTTACTTGAAGCACTGACTCCTGAATATGTTTCCTTCCTTCTTACCTTCTGCTTCTTCTGAGAAGATGAACCTCTGTTTGGCTAAGCCGAATTGTGACTAAGCCCCACCTCCAGTTATCATTTAGCTGAGGTCAGAGGCCGATATTAACACCCTTCACCCAGCTACAGGATGTCAGATACAAGATAAAATTTGGTAGCAATTAAAGACAGTACAGAATTATACCACCACTATGTTTAAATTTTCAACAGACAAAAACAATTATAAGTAAAGGCAACACAGAAAGAAAGTATAGTGTCACTGCATGTTCCATAATCTAAGTTTAAAAGAAAAATACAATTACCAGTTACCTAGCACTTGAATTGAATATGTTTCCTTCCTCCACCTTCTGGCTTCTTCTGAGAAGATGACCTCTGTTTGCTGGTTGAACTGTGACTAAGCCCACCTCCAGTTATCGGTGAGCGAGGTCAGAGATTCAGACAATTAACACCCTTCACCCAGCTACAGGACAGTCAGACAAGCTAAGATAAAATTTGCAGCAATTAAAGACAGCACAGAATTAGCACCACCACTATGTTTTAAATTTTCAACAGCCTAAAACAATTATAAGTAAAGACAACACAGAAAGAAAGTATCGTGTCATTACAAGCCTACAATCTAAGTTTTAAAGAAAATACCAATTACCAGTTACTCTGAAGCACTGAATTGAATATGTTTCCTTCCTTCACCTTCTGGCTTGAAGATGAACTTGTTTGCTGCTTTAACTGTGACCAAGCCTCACCTCCAAAGATTACGTCAGAGCTGAGGTCAGAGGCTGACAATTAACACCCTCTTCACCAGCTACAGGACAGTCAGACAAGCTTTCAAGATAAATTTGCAATTAAAGACAGTTCAGATTATACCACCACTATGTTTTAAATTTTCAACAGACCAAAAACAATTATAAGTAAAGACAACACAGAGAAAGTATAGTGTCACTACAAGCCTACAATCTAAGTTTGAAAGAAAATACCGTTACCAGTTACTCTGAAGACTGAATTGAATATGTTTTCCTCCACCTTCTGGCTTCTCTTTGAGAAGATGAACCTCAGTTTGCTGCTTGAACTGTGACTAAGCCCCACCTCCAGTTATCGCTGGGAGCTGAGGTCAGAGGCTTGACAATTAACACCTTTCACCCAGCTACAGGACAGCTGTGACAAGCCAAGATAAAATTTGCAGCAATTAAAACAGTACAGAATTACACCACCACTATGTTTTAAATTTTCAACAGCCCAAAACAATTAGTAAGTAAAGACAACATAGAAAGAAAGTACAGTGTCACTACAAGCTTCATAATTAAGTTTAAGAAAAATACCACTACCAGTTACTCTAGCTAATTGGAATTGAATATGTTTCTTCCTTCACCTTCTGGCTTCTTCTGAGAAGATGAACCTCTGTTTGCTGCTTTAACTGTGACTAAGCCCCACCTCCAGTTATCACGTAGCTGAGGTCAGAGGCCAGACAATTAACACCCTTCACCCAGCTACAGGGACACAGCTGTAAGACAAGCCAAGATAAAATTTGCAATAGTTAAAGACAGCAGAACACCACCTACTATGTTTTAAATTTCACAGCCTAAAACAATTATAAGTAGTATAACATGAGAAAGAATGTAGTGTCACATGCTTTACAATCTAAGTTTCAAAGAAAAATACCAATTACCAGTTACTCTGAAGCACTGAATTGAATATGTTTCCTCTCTTCACCTTCTGGCTTCTTCCGAGAAGATGAACCCTTGCTTTAACTGTGACTAAGCCTCCCACCTCCGCCATCACGTATAGCTGAAGCCGAGGCCAGACACCAACACCCTTCACCCAGCTACAGGACAGTCAGACAAGCCAAGATAAAATTTGCAGCAATTAAAGACAGCACAGAATTACACCACCACTATGTTTTAAATTTTCAACAGCCCAAAAACAATTATAAGTAAAGACAACACAGAAAGAAAGTATAGTTACTACAAGCCTACAATCTAAGTTTAAAAGAAAAATACCAATTACCAGTTACTCTGAACTATTGAATTGAATATGTTTCCTTCCTTCACCTTTCTGGCTTCTTCTGAGAAGATGAACTCTGCTCTGCTGCTTTAACTGTGACTAAGCCCTCACCTCCAGTTATCACGTGAGCTGTGGTCGAGAGTACAATTAACACCTCACCCATGGCAGGACAGTCAGACGTTTTCAAGATAAAATTTGCAGCAATTAAAGACAGCACAGAATTACACCACCACCATGTTTTAAATTTTCAACAGCCCAAAACAATTATAATAATCCCCTCTCTGTTTCTTCCTTCTAGCTTTGGAGCCAACCCCCCTCCACTAAGACTGGTTGCTCCCTCTCCCTGCGGAGTGGCGATTCCTTTTCTGCCACCCACTTAAGCCTGCTTCTCCGGCTGCTTACACAGGTATGAGTCTTCCCTGGATTTTCAGATTTCAGCACCCTACAGCAGGATTCTGTGATTTGCTCCTTGTACAGTTGTTGTTTTTTTTTTTATTTGCACACTATCTTGCTGCTATTACACACCATTCCAGCTTGTAGTTTCTTCACTTAGATTTTGTCCTACCCCCACCACTCTTTAAATACTGTTTGTCTTCCCTCCTACCTTGCAGTGCCACTATGCTATTGGTTGAATTCAAAGTCCAAGCTTAAATCTTAAATGGACCATCTCTCTGCTTTCCTATCTGGAATCTATCCTCTTCTCACTTTGCTGCCCCCATCTTTATCCCTAAATTGTCTCCTTTCACCAGTCTGTACTTAGTTCAGTCCTGAAATCCCTCCCAAACAATCATGCATCCCACCTCATCAGTCCTTTCTTATGCATCACCTGTTACTTTCTTTCCTATTCCTTCCCCAAAGTTGCTCTTACCCTCCCATTCTCCTGCTTCCTATTTACCATTTCCTGCATACCCACCCCACTCCCTCCCAGTCAATTTTGTTCCTACCAGACTCGCCTCCTTTCACTCAATTTCTCCAAGCTTTCTTCCTCCTGGCATAAACCTCAGCCACTCTAATATACTACATCAGGTGCAAACAATATACACTAAACACAATAAGAGGTTGTACATTCCCAGCTACCTTTTCTGTGCTTTTTCTCCTTTTGCTCCTTGCTGGTGACATTGAAAGGAACCCCGGCCACCCTAAACCTACCCAGCTGCCTTCCTCACACAAAGGCCTAAAGGTCATGCTTATCAGCATTAGAAATTTCCTCCCAAAATGGGACCTTTTAAACTGCTGGATAACTCCGAATGACCTTGACATACTATGCCTCTCTGAAACCTGGCTATCTGCCCTAACCCCTGACTCGTCTATCTCCATCCAAGGCTACCACCTCATCCAGCAAGATCATGGAAAAAGAGGAGGTGGTGTGACAGACTTAGTTTGATGGACCATTATGTGGTCTATCAATCAGCAATCACCCGTAAGAAGGCAGAATTCCTGTCCAGGGAGATTACTGCTGCACAGAATCGACCAGCTCAGCTTTTCCGGACCATGGACAGATTGTGCAATCCAATTTGTCTTCAGTCTGGAAGTGATTTTCCTCAAGAACGGTGTGAGGAGTTTGTTTGATTCTTTTCAGATAAGGTTGCTGCAATCCGGTCCGGTATCCACTTTACCTCTCTAATGGGAGCTGTGGTGATCGGCAGGAGATGTTGACACCCAGTTTGTGTGGTGTGACTTCAGCCTCCCCACATCAGTGACATTGTGATGATCATCCAGTCAAGGGCCTGACCAACTGTAGTTTGGACCCGGGCCCTACACATCTCCTAGTGGGCTGTGTGGATAAAATCGGTCTGGTCCTTGATGAGATAATCTGGATGTCTTTGGAGCAGGGGATCTTCCCTGATCCTCTGAAGGAGACCCGTGGTTCGGCCCCTTCTTAAAAAGCTCTCCTTGGACCCAGATTGTCTGGCTAACTACAGACCTCTCTCTAACCTGCCCTTTGTGGGTAAGGTTATTGAGAAGGTGGTTGCGTCGCAGATGAATGATCATTTGACCAGCCACAATGTCTGTGGTTCTCTCCAGTCTGGATTTAGGAAGAGACATAGTACCGAGACAGCCCTTGTCCGGGTACTAAATGACCTGATAGCGAGAGATCGAAGGACCCATTCCATCTTGGTCCTTCTTGATCTCTCTGCGGCATTTGACACCGTAGACCATAGTGTGCTATTGGAGCATCTGTGGTTCATCTATGGACTGTCTGGTGTGGTCCTCAGATAGTTTCGATCTTTCCCTGGGAGTAGGACTCAGAGGATGGTATCTGGGATTTTTTCCTCAGCATCACTCCCCCATCCTGTGAGGTGCTGCAGGGTTCCATTTTGGCACCCTTGTTGTTTGTTGTGTACATGCTGCCATTGGGAGCGATTATTAGACAGCACGGCTTGAGTTTTCACTGCTATGCAGATGACACTCAGCTGTATATGTCCTTTGTGCCTGGCCAGGATGCTGCTGTTTTGGTTTTTAACAACTGTCTCACCGAAATCCAGGATTGGATGAATGTGAGCTAGCTGCAGTTAAAGCCAGAAAAAACTGAGGTGTTGGTTGTGGACTCAGGTCACCAGGAGGTGGATTTGTTGGCAGGATCACCTTCAGGTCTGTGACTTTGGGGTGTTCAGCTAACTACCCCAAACCGGTGCGAACCGCACGCATGCTTGATGACTGTTTGACACTTAAATCTCAGGTTTTGGCAGTTGTCAAAACCTCTTTTTACCGTCTGAGGACTATTGCCCGGATGAAGTACCTGGTTCCTTCCGACGATCTTCCAACTTTGGTCCACGCCTTCATTACCTCCTACCTTGACTACTGCAACACCCTTTACCTTTGGTTAGCAGGGGTTGATATCTGCCACCTGCAGCTTGTGCAGAATGCGTTAGCCAGGCTATTGACTGGTTCATCTAAGACCAGTCATATAACGCCTGTGCTCCACGGACTGCATTGGCTGCCAGTACGGTCAGCGGATCACCTTCAGGGTCAGTTTGCTGAGCTATAAGGCTCTACACGACCAGGGACCTCGTTACCTGCAAGATCTCCTTCATCCCTACTGTCCCTCCCACTCTCTCTGATCCACAGATGAGGGATTTCTAGAGGTTCCCAGGGTTCGTTTAAAGACATCTGGGGCCAGGTCTTTAAGTTTTATGGCCCCAGCCCTGTCGAATTCTCTGTCTCGTCAGGTGCGAGATTGCCCAGCCATCCAAAGTTTTAAAGTAGTTTTGAAGACATTTCTTTTTAGTCTGGCATATACTGATTTTTAATGCCACTGTCATGAGTTTTAACCTGTTTATTTATAGTTTTAATTACTTGTTTTATTTATTAATCTATTTTAATGAATTACGTACAAGTGCCTTGGTTTTGGAAAGGTGCTTTTTTATAAATAAAGTTTGATTTGATTTGATAAGACAGAACCTCCTTTACTTGGTAACGAAAGAAGAATCCTGCCTTGGATCCCATGAGCTTCTTGTACTCAAACTCTCCTTTCCCTGCACTTTCCCCACTTTCATTGGGGTAGTTTATGCCTCTCCTCAGCTTGGTCAAGATGCCCTTGCAGCATACATCTCTCGCTTACACCTCTTGCTATCTCTGGTGAACTAATGTTATTTGGGTATTATAACTCAAGTTGGTTGTTCCTCTCATATAAACCCAAAACTCCAAACTGGAATCCCTAAATCTAACACAGTTAATCATGGAACTGACCCAAACAACTTCCGTTCCTCAAATCACTCCTCATAGATTGAGTCCTCATGTCCCATCGATTCCTCCTTGAGTGACCACTATACAACTTACTGCATTTAGAAAATGCACCTACCCAAATCCTCACCAACATATATTGAAAATCACCTACTAAATTCTCTCGACACAAACTCCCTCCTCTCGGATTTGCATTTTGCAAATTGGTCACCAGTGTGCTCTGCTGCTATTATCGATACTGCCCTAGCCCAGTTCACTTATATCTTCAAAAGTGCCTGGGATCGACACACGCCCCCCCTTTAAAAAAAAGCCAGGATCAGGAAATGCCACCACTCCTGGATTACTGCCCCATAACCACTCTCTGCAAAGCCTGCGATAGAGCCTGGTCCACTTTTAAATCCTGCCAAACCATCATCACAAGACAAGCTTACAACACTGGAAGAAACACTTATACCAAAGTCATCCATCGGGCTAAGAAGGACTACTTTAAACACCAATTCACTTCAACACACACCTCCTCCTTCTGGAACATAGCACACCCATCGCCGACCTCATCCACAGTCCAGCACCACAACTCTCAAGTACAGTGGCACTTTAATTACTAACCCTGTCCAAGTTGTTACTTCCCAAACAACTTTCTTACTACTTATGCCTCCCCAGTCGCAACCATCCCTCCATCACCTGCTTCCAAACCTCCCAAAGCAAACAACTAATATTAAATTCCTTCTAGCACCTGCTTCCATGGATGAAGTATTGCGTGCCCTTCTATCCCTCAACAGCTCCAAATCTAGCCCTGATGGATTACATCCTAGTCCCCTGTGTCTTTCTGCCCCCACTATCATTCTCCCTCCCACCTAGATCATAAATATGTCGTCCTCAGGCTTAGTTCTGAATGCCAGGAACATGGTATGTGCTATCTCTGTCCATAAAGGCGGTGACTTCACCAGTCCTGGAAACTACCAACCTATATCCCTCCTCCCCGCCTTAGCTAAACTACCAAAATGCCTCGTACAATCCCGATTGACTGAGTTCCTTACAGATACAAATTTCCTATCCACCTATCAATCTGGGTTAAGAAAAAAACACCACCTTATCCTCCCTTCTCTCTGTCACTGGCCACATCCAATCTGCCACCGACATCAGTCACCTCACTGCTTCAGTCTTTATTGATGTGGCTAAAACCTTTGACTCTGTATCTCACGGCAAGGCAAGGTGAGGCACATTTTATTTGAAAGATGCACATCCCGGAGGCTCTGGGCACCGTACATGTTAAAATTCCATATACATACAAAACACTATACATAAATAAATGACGCATTTATAACATCAATACATATAATTACTAAAATTAAAATAATACCCTCAACAACAGCAATAGGCTCAGGAAAGCAAGAAATTACTTTAAACATATGATTCTGAATTCAGGTTAGGGATGTAACATGCAGTCTGGGAAGAAATGATTGTATAAGAAGGCCTTAAGGTGGGCCTTGAATACCTCAACAGACAGGGCCTCCCTAATAGCTGGAGAAAGTGAATTCCACAGGATGGGGGCGGCAACACTAAATGCTCTGTTGCCAGTTGTTTCTAGCCTCGTCCTGGGAATTGCAAGGAGACCCCTAAAGGAGGAGTTGAGGGGCGGACCGAAATAGCAGATGTAAGGAGGTCCTTCAGGTAACCAGGGCCCAGGCTGTGTAGGGCCTTAAAGGTGAGCAAACCCACCTTAAAGAGGATCCTACACCTAACTGGCAGCCAGTGCAGTTGACACAGGACTGGAGTGATATGACAGTACTTATACTGTCCTGTCAGCAATCTAGCTGCTGCATTCTGCACAGGGTATCCCCAGAGACCTTGAGATAGAGCACATTACAGTAGTCAAGCCTGGATGTCCTGAAGGCATGCATCAAGGTGGGGAGGTCTAGTGGTGGAACCAGGGGCTTTATCCTGGCAATATTCCTCAGATGGTAAAAACTGGAACAGACAATGGATGCCAACTGAAACTCAAGTGACAATCCGCTGTCAAGAATAACGCCAAGATCACGCACCATGGAGGCCTTCAATGGTACCAAGCCAAGAAAAAGCCCTGTTTCTGCACTAGAGGCCAACCTGTCATGCCCTCTGTTCGACTCCACCGCCAGTACCTCCATCTTACCGGGGTTCAGTCATAACCAACTGGAGGCCATCCAGTCATTGATCTCAACGAGGTAGCTGTTAAGCACTTCCACTGCATAAGATGTTCCATGAGCAAAGGAAAAATACAGCTAGGTATCATCAGCATAGCAGTGAAAACCCAGACTGTACTTACTAATGATCTCTGCCAGGTTGGCAGCACGTACACAGCAAACAATATCGGCAACAGGCTCGAGCCCTGGAGAACTCTTCATGACAGGAGAGCAGGGGAGGAGGAGAAATTCCCCATCACAACTCTCTGCCTCCTGTTAAATAGAAAAGACTCAAACCAGCAGATGACAGTGCCAGTGAGTCCACAGAAATCCCTTAGACAGTCAAGTAACACTCGATGATCCACCATATCAAATGCTGAAGCAAAATCAAGGAGATCAAGAATTGTCCCTTCCCCTCAATCTTTTACCCTAAGGAGGTCATTATGCACCTGAAGTAGTTCAGTTTCAGTGCTATGCCTCACACGAAACCCAGACTGGAGCCGTCAGTAAATCATGGCCACAAGATGCTTCTGAAGTTGAAGTGCCACCTTCTCCACAATCTTACCCAAGAACAGTAGACTGCAGATGGTCGGTAATTTCCTTGACGTCAGGGTCCAAAGATGTTTTTTTCAGAGGGGGTCTCACCAGTGCCTTCTTCAAGACATCGGGAAAGACCCCTTCTGACAAGGAACACTGGACAAGCAAGGCAAACACCGGACTAATGGAGTCAACATATCCCATTAAGAAACAAGTTGGCACCGGGTCCAGTTTACAAAAGGTCTGCCGAAGCTTGGAAGCAGTCTCAATAACCTCAGCCATCTCCACCATTCTAAACTCACTCCAACTAGGCCAAGTGCTCTCCGGACACCCATGGCGACCATTGTCGGCCAAACTCTGGCCGAGTGGCAGACCCTCCTGACTGATGGCGGACACCCTGTCTGAGAAGAACCAAGCAAACTCCTCACACAATACATCTGAAAAGGCTACCTTCAGCTGTAGACAGGAAGGATGAAGAAGCCTGTCCACAGTCCGAAAGAGCGCAGTTGGTCGGTTCCTCCCAGCAGCAATCTCCGTGGACAGGAACTTTGCCTTCTAACAGTTGATTGCCCCCTGGTATGCACCATAGTGCACACGCTGGGCCAGTTTGTCCACCTCCAGGCCTGACCTCCACCAGCAGCACTCTAATCTCTGACCCAAGGTCTTCATCACCTTGAGCTCCCCATTAAACCAAGGGGATCTCAAGTGAGAAGACCTGGGTCATACACGAACTGGTGTGAGGGAGTCAAGCGCACCAGACAATGCCTTGTTATAGGCATCAGCTGCCACGCCCACACCCCCAATGCACGTACTGTCCACACTAGATAGATCAGCCACCACCAAAAAACCCTCCTGGGTTAACCCCCTTAAAGGGCAGTAGCTGACCATCCCAGCAGGGGGAGGGCTCTCTGTGGGCACCCTGAACAAGAACTATACCGTGCAATGATTGGACCAAACAACCCGATCAGTCCTGAGATTATTAATCTCAAACCCCAATGAGAACATCAGGTCCACCTGTGACCACCCTGATGGGTCACGGAAGAAACTCCTTACATAAGACCCAGAGATGACATAATCTGGAGAAAGTTGTAACCAAGCCGAGAAGATTTGTCGTTATCCCAAACATTGAAGTCCCCCAGTGCTAAACATCTGGGGTTCCCCTGTGTTTCACTGATGACAAAATTGGCCACCTTCTGCCAGAAATCTCCCACTGCCCCAGAAGGGCGGTAAATAAGGATAATCCAGCAACCTGTGCCCATACTTCCACAGATGGCCACACATTCAAATGAACGTGGTGTTCTCACTGGGTGCCGGGTGAAGTCAAGTTCGGATCTAAAACAAATGGCTACCCCCCTGCCCTTGCATTCCACTCTGGGGCAGTGCATTACGGTATACCCGGCCGGGACAGCGGCCTCTAAAACCAGGCCAACATCATCACTGATCCAGGTCTCCATAATGCAAGCCAGATCGGCTGAAGAAACCAAGTCCATTATAATTTCTGTCTTCTTTCTGACTAATCTGGCATTGCAAAGCACCACCCTAAGGGGATTGGTGGACAGTGCAACCCCACTAGTTACCTGCCCACTCAGTCTGGTGGAAACCCTGGCAATGGGAACTAAACACGCCTGGCCTCTTCCCAAAACCGCCTAATTCTATGGCACCTTCTGCACCCCATCCTCGATCCTGCCACCCCCGCCATGCACAGGGCACCCCAGCCAAATCGAATCATCTGGTTCCTCCCTATTCTGACTTCCCATGGTGCCTAACTGTAGTAGCAGACACTGGGAGGCTAAGAAAGGGCCATAGATTACTGGCCCATTGGCACTGAGGGTTGAGGTGCTGGACCCAACACTTGCTCCATGCCAGTGACCCAGGTTCGGGAATGAGCCCGGTCACTGGGGGTCAGCAGTGCAGGACTAGGATTGAGCATCCGACAACAGCTCTCCTAGTCATGGGGAAAGGGTGGGAACCACACTGCGCTCTGGCGGTCCCTGGGGATGCCTAGAGGCACTGCAGGTGAACGGTATTCAGCAGTGGGGGGAAGCACGGCGGATGTCTGCATGCCTGTGCATGGGCATCCTTGCATGTCTGCGCTCCCACTGTGGCAAAAAAGGGCTGGGCATGACCATGCAGCTTGATGGCCGCGCCCTGCCTCTCTGGGAGGACTGTCGTGGAATCGCACTTGGAGGGTGGGGTTCAGCACCAGTCCATCTGGCAAGGACAGGGAGCCCTCCAGCATGTCGGCCACGGCCATGCTGGACCCCCTCATCATGCAAGTGAGCCTGCTGCTCTCCCTGCAGGCAGGGCCAGTGGCTGGATGCACCTGCTGGTAGGTGCTGCAGCGGGCACAAGAAATAAAGAGGAGATGAAACAAAAAAAGAGGGCCATAGATCAAGCAGCAGGGATGCCTCATACACTATCTTAGCCCACCCCAGACCCTCGGAACTTCCCAGACACATACCTCCTGACTAGTCCTGGCCCACAGACAGTGCCAAACCCACAAACACAACACACACCACAGTCTATACAACTGTAAACCACACACTCTCCACACAACATACACAATCACAACATCTTTATTAATAACAAACCCCCCAAAAAGTAACCCCAAATCACACCAACCCCTAAATAAACACCCCCTTTAAGTATCTAAATTTAAATAAAAAGAACAAATAAAATAGACTATAAAACAATCCTTCCCAAAACCCAAAGAATGACACAGCAAACAACAAACAAAATATGGTACGATGAAGGGTGATTACTGAAAAAGAGAGGTCACAAATAATCTCTCAAAAAGGATATTAATGATCTCCAAGGAGCTCCCACCTCCCCAGTAAAAACTGTCAACTGGCACTATCTCCCACCTAGGCCAGGAACAGTTAAACAATTTTGCAGATTTACCAAGCAGTATAGGAAAAAGGGAGCACTCTCACTGCCCACCAAGCCCAGGCTATATAAAATAACAAGAATCTGACCATCCATCAAGTAGAATAACACAGTTCTAAAATAAATCCTCCACTGGTCCTACAACACCTCGGTCCATCCAGAAAAGTCTCCTACAACAGGACACCACAGCAACCCTACCATTTCCCAAGAGGTCACCATGTTACATAAAGAAGTTCAGATAGTAGAGTAAATAATAATATTAATACTAGTAATGCAGATTCTGTGTCTTCAGAGTCTGCCAAGAAACATTCATGTAAACCAGCAAGGAGTACTAATAAAGTTCATTATACTAGTAAGGCCTTCAACACCGCTCTGCATGGTGGAATGGTGCATAAGCTGGACAGACTAGTGGTGGACCATAGGATCACCAGGTGGTGGAAAACTGGTTGAAGGGAAGGAGTCAGACGGTGGTGGTAAATGGGACACATTCCAGGGAATGGGTGGTGACCAATGGGGTGCCACAGGGGTCAGTGCTAGGGCCAATACTCTTTAACATCTATGTTAGTGACCTAGCGGAGGGTCTGGAGGGATGGGTATGCCTGTTCACAGATGATACAAAGGTCTGCAATAGGGTGGATTCACCTAGTGGGGTGCAAGCCATGAGGCAGGACCTGGAGAGGCTGGAGAGATGGTCAGACACCAGGAAATTGAAGTTTAATGCACAAAAGTGCTCGGTGATGCACCTGGGGAGGATAAATAGGAGAGAACCTTACTCCCTGGGGGGGTGGTGATTAAGGAGAAGGACTCAGAAAGGGACCTGGGGATTATGGTAGCATGAGACCTCAAGGTCGGCAGTCAGTGTAGCAGGGCAGTGGGAAAGGCAAATGGAATGTTGACTTGCATTTCGAGGGGTTTTTATAGCAGAAAGAGGGAGGTGCTAATGCCATTATACAAAACCATGGTCAGGCCACATCTGGAGTATGGGGTGCAGTTCTGGAGTTCTCATTTACGCAGAGATGTTGAGCTGATGGAGAGGGTGTAGAGAAGGGCAACCAGAATGGTATGAGGGATGCAGGATGTACCCTATGAGGAAAGATTGAAAAGGCTAAATTTATACCCACTGGAGACTGGGGGGAGGATTGAAACCTATAAATATCTGAAGGGAATAAACAAGGTGGAGGGTGATAGTTTGTTCAAATTGAAGAAGGGAGTAAACATGAGGGAACATAGCCTCAGACTGGAATCTGGGCAATACAGAGGTAATGTCAGGGGGCAGTTTTTCACAGAGAGATGGTAGTGGAAGCCTGGAACAAGCTGCTGGAGGAGGTGGTGGCAGCTGAAATGGTGGAGGGGTTCAAGAGGGCTTGGGATGGTTTTAAGGGGTTGGGAAATGAGGGTGGAAACATAACAGAAGGGGGGTAGGGTGTTGGGCTGACTAGATGGGCTGAGGGGCCTTTCTCTGTCTCACATTTCTGTACATCTGTGTATCTGTGTGCTTACTCCAAGGATGTGACGGAGAAAATCACAAGGGGGATGGGTTTCTCACTACTCTCCTGAAGAATATACATAATCTCCAGAATTGTAGATATTAGGTTCTCTAACATCTCTGTCTCTCTCTCTGCAATCTAGTTTTCTCCATGTACAACTGGGTTACAGAAGCCTAAATACTACAGATAACAGCATAGCAACAGAGATTACCTCATAGTTACAGATATGAGAAACTATATGTATTGGTCCTAAGTCATTCTCCATTGGATGATGACTTCGGAGATAGAATTACTAATGAGTATCATATGAGACAGAAAAATGCTTCCATTAGCATTATAGCTTGGCCAAAAGAAATACTGACTGGTTCAAACTACATGTGGCATTTCTTGCTTAAGAAGCCAGAAGGGGAAGGAAGGAAACATTTTCAATTCAGTGCTTTAGAGTAACTGGTAATTGCTATTTTTTTTAAACTTAGTTTGTGGGCTTTTAGTGACACTGTACTGTCTTTTTTGTCTTTACTTATAATTGTTTTGGGCTGTTGAAAATTTAAAACATAGTGGTGGTGTAATTATGTGCTCTCTTTAATTGCTGCAAATTTTATCTTGGCTTTGTCTGACTGCCCTGTAGTTGGGTGAAGGGTGTTAATTGTCTGGCCTCTGACCTCAGCTACATGATAACTGGAGGTGGGGCTTAGTCAGAGTTGAGGTAGCAAGTAGAGTTTTATTTTCTCAGAAGAAGCCAGAAGGGAAGGAAGGAAACATATTCAATTCAGTGCTTTAGAGTAACTGGTAATTGCTATTTTTCTTTTAAACTTAGATTGTGGGCTTTTAGTGACACTGTACTTTCTTTGTTGTCTTTACTTATAATTGTTTTTGGGCTGTTGAAAATTTAAAACATAGTGGTGAAATTGCAGTATAATGTGGGGAGTGGTGATGCAGTGGCTGTGGGCAGCCATATTCAGGCAGACCTTCTGGACACTGAGGTGCTGCCCTATCTGCATGCATCTCTCTGGACTGCGGGATGAGGTAGCCAGACTCTGAGCGAAGTAAACTGGGTCAGGAGTACCATCACCCCTATCCAGAGACCACCCAGTCCAATGCAACTGCCTCAAAGGATGCCGAGAACGAGGAGCACTTGGATGACAGTGGGCTCAGGGAGGGTTAGAGCGGTCAGGCAGAGGCACATCCCAGATCCTATTCCGCTCAAGAACTCATATGCCACACTGGCAAATGAGGACAACCAAATAGAGGTACCCAGAGAAGTGGAAGGAAAGGATGTGGAGGTTAGCCAAGGAGGTGACTTCAGCGGGGAAAGCATTGGACCCCAGAGGAGGAGGAAGCGAATCCTGGTGGGGGACTCCATCATTAGAGGGATCCAGCTAGGAACACAGGAGGGGGAGGACAGGGAGGCGAGGTGCCTACCAGGTGCCACAGCATGGAGGGATGGAAGGAAGATCCTGGGGATCACTGGGAAGGCAAGATGGGAGGGTGAGCTGGATGTCATTATCCACCTAGGTACTAATGACCTGGCAAATGGGGAGCCAAAGGAAGTTCAGGAAGAGTTTAGGAAATTGGGAGGGGTCTCAAGAGTAGCTACTTCTGTCACTTTCAGAAGTACTACCTATGAGAGGCAAGGGAGAGCATAGGAGTGCATGCACCAGGAACTTTAACTCATGGTTGAAGAACTGGTGCTGTGAGGAAGGGTTTGGATTCATTGGTGACTGGGGACCCACCTGAGGATGGAGGTTTGTTCAAGCCTGACAGCCTCCATCCATCCTGGAGGGGAATCCAAACACTCAATGATAAGTTTAAATGCTACATTGACAAGCATTTAAACTAGCAAAGGGGGGTGGCAGGCCAGCAAGGAGGGTACCTACTTGCTCACCGCCCACAGCTAGCAGTGGATCCAGTGAACCAGAGGAGTGGCTATCTCTGCAAAGCAGTGTGCAAAAAATGGAGATTAGTGCCCAAGAGGTGGATAGGCAGAAAAGGGGCAAAATTCAGCAGAAGGGAAGACAGCAAGGAGAACCAGGGATAAAGGACAACCAAGGAAGGGGCTGGAGTAGAACAGTGAAACAGTCTAGGGAGGTCAAATCATGGAAAGCCATGTGTGCAAATGCCAGGAGCCTTAGCAACAAGATGGAAGATCTGGAGGCTGTCATGGTGCAGTCAGACCTGGACATTGTGGCCATCACTGAAACCTGGTGTAATGATAACCATGACTGGGAGATGGCCATACCTGGCTACAACATATTCAGAAGAGACAGAGCAGGCAGGAAGGAGGAGGAGGAGTGGCACTGTATGTGAAAAATGACATAAGGGCCACAGAGATCCAGGAGGAACAAAATGGGGAAGAGATACTGTGGGTTAAGCTGGAAAGGAAAATGGGAACAGCCATCCACACAGGTGTGGTCTATAGACCACCAGCCCAGGAGGAAGAAACAGATAGGAGCTGATGCTAGCCATCCAAAGGATGGCAGACAAGGTGAGGTAGTACTGGTTGAGACTTCAGTATTCCAGACGTGGACTGGAGCATCCCAACAGCATCAACTAGGAGCAGATTTATCCTGGACTCTTCAGGGTGCCTTCCTAGCAACTGGTCATGGAACCAACTCGGCAGAAGGCAATACTGGACCTTGTGCTCACAAACAGGGACAGTGTGATGGGGGTAACTAGTGGGGAGCACCTGGAACAGTGACCACCAGTCATTGTGGTTTGAAATCACAAAAGAGCAGAACCAAACCACTCAAAACACGATCCTGGATTTTAGGGGCTGACTTTGGGAAAATGGGGGATACTTGAAAGAGGCATTAAGGGGAATGGGACAGGAATCAGAGATTGAGGAACAGTGGGCAGTATTTAAAATGGGGATTACAAGAACAACAGAAGTATGCATTAAGCAGGTTAGCAAAAGAAAAGGAAGAGGAGACCATTATGGTTTTCCAAAGAGGTAGCAAAGAAAGTGAAAGCCAAAAGATTGCATTCAGGCAATACAAAAGACACAGGCAGAAGGGATAGGAGAAGTACCAGGAGAAGCAAAGGAGGCAGGAGGTCAGTAAGGGAAGCCAAAGCTCAGACAGAAGAACACATTGCAAAATCAGTGGGTAGAGGGACAAAACCTTTACAGGTACATAAGGAAAAAGAAAGACAAAGGAGGGATAAGTGAGACTGAAGGGGGATGATGGGGCATGCGGAGGATGACAACAGTAAAGCTTGATATATTGAACAGGTATTTCTGCTCAGTCTTTACTGAGGAAGAGGAAGGTAATGGGTCTGAAGGAGTCAAGGGTGAGAATGGTGCAGAAATGGGCACAAGTCCCTTTACACAAGAAAGAGTCCTGAAGGAACTGGAAGTAATAAGAGTTGATAAAGCAATGGGGCCAGATGGGGTGCACCGGGTCCTTAAAGAAATAAGAGAGGCGGTGACTGAACCTCTGCTATCCTGTTTAGCCAGTCACTGGAAACAGGGGAGGTACCCATAGACTGGAGGACTGCAGATGTAGTCCCCTTATACAAAAGCGGGAACAAAGAGGAAGCAGGGAACTACAGACCAGTCATCCTCACCTCGGTAGTGGAGAAGATCATGGAAGCACTACTGAAGGAGAGATTGGTGGAACATCTGGTTGTCAATGGACTACAGGACCCAAGGCAGCATGGTTTCACCAGGGGAGGTCATGTCAGACCAACCTCATTGAATTTTTGACTGGGTGACTAGAGAGGTGGATCAGGAGGGCAGTGACATGGTCTATCTGGACTTCAGCAAGGCCTTTGACACTGTGCCATATAGAAGACCTATTACACAAACTGGGGAATATGGGTGTGAGCAGGACAGTAGTGTGGTGGGTAGGTAACTGGCTGGGTGGCAGGACACAGAGGGTGGTGGTAAATGGCTATCATTCCACAGAGGGAAGAGTGACCAGTGGGGTACCACAGGGATCAGTGCTGGGACCGTCCTATTCAACATCTTCATCAGTGACATTGCACAGGACCGAAGGCAGAATTTCACTGTTCGCTGATGACATAAAGCTCTGTAACAGAGTAGACACACCAGAGGGTGTAGAAAGAATGAGAAGGACCTGCAGAAACTTGAAGAATGGTCAGGGTTTGGCAGTTGAAATTCAATGCAAAGAAGTGCAAGATAATGCATATGGGGCACAAAACCCTGGCACAATATATCAGTTGGGGGTGAGGATATAGCATGCACCAAGCAGGAAAGGGATGTTGGGGTTATCATCTCTGATGACCTCAAGGCAGGGAAACAGTGTGACAAGGCAGCAGGTAAAGCAAATAGGATGCTGGGACATGGCAGGGCATCACCAGCAGGAAAAGGAGGTCATAATTCCGCTATGCAAGACACTAGTGAGGCCCCACCTGGAGTACAATGTACAGTTCTGGAGACCATACCTAAGTAAGGACATAGACAGGGTAGAGAAGGTTCAGAGGAGGGCAACAAAGATGGTGCATGGATTGCATCACAAGTCCTATGAAGACAGGTTGAAGGAACTGAACATGTATTCCCTGGAGGAGAGGAGGGAGAGAGGGGATATGATAGAGACATACAGGTATCTCACAGGGAGGAACAGGGTGCAGGAATACACTATTTTTAAGCGAAAAAGATGTTCCAGGACTAGAGGGCATGGGATGAAGTTGAAGGGAGGACGATTCAGAGGAAACATGAGGAAGAATTTCTTCACAGAACGGGTGGTGGACAAGTGAACACCCTGCCAGAGGAAGTGGTGGGGGCTGAGACAATCATGGGATTTAAGAATGCATGGGATAGACATAAAGGAATTCTGGAGGTCAGGGGTAAGGGGCAACAGACTTCTAGCAAAACATAAACTGAATTTACAAGCTCAAATGGGCAGACTGGGTGGGCCATAGGCCCTTATCTGCCGACACTGTCTATGTATCTATGTATAATATAAGACATAACAAAGGATTTCTCTCTGTCAGCTTGCTTAGACAAAGAGAAGTGCTGACAGGGTTCTATTACATGTGGCATATCTGCCTGAGTGTAAAACACACACTACATATAATTATATGTGAATATAAGTATATAGTACTCACTAATGATCCCTCAGAGTCATCTTATCTAGTGATTAGGTAGATTATATATGGAATATATGTGAAAGACAAATATAATCTAGATAAATGTATTATAGTGAGGTATAATGAATCATGCATGATAAACATTAGCGTATATTAGCAGCAAAGCACATTCTTAGCATCCATGCTTATATGATGGGTGCCTGTATCTATATGTTAGTGCAAAATAGCAGTATCACAGTATAATAGACCAGGAATACAGTGTAAGGTGTATGTGGGATGATAGGGGGCATAACCCAGGCATAACAACCACATCAAGTCCTCGGCCATCACTGGTCTCGGTATAGAGCAAGCACTCCTGCCTGACCCTCAAGAATCTTTGGAGCACCAGCCAATACACTGCTCGCTGTCCAGCGGTGATTGATCCCAAGCTCCCTGGTGGCCATTCCCCTCCCCCTGCAATTCCTTTCCTGGGTTCAGACAAAGTCACACTCCAGTCCCGTCAGGAAAATTAGCAGGTACTAGTGTGGCCCAAACCAAAGGTCCACAATTCCCCAATCCACAGTCCTTCCATGAAGACAGATCAGCGGTGAGTTTCCGGTCCTCATCCTTCAGTTTTGGTACCGCCATCAGATGGTTCTCCACACCACTGTTCCAATGGAACTCACAGACACCGCGATCTCTCCAGGCTCCAGTAACAGAGAACAACACTGGACTCTGCACCTCTCTCAGGACGGTCAGAGCAGCTCTTTTTCACCTTTTCTGACTGGCCCAAAAGACAACTGGCCAGGTAAGGAAAACCACAAGTCATTCACAGAAGATATTTACAGTCACCACTATTGTCAGGATGACGGCGAGAAAGCCAGTGCCCCAACAGTGACACATACCACGAGGCAGCAAATGGGAGAACAATTTATCTTGCAGCTTTCGACTTGACACAGTTCTAATGTGCTCCTCACACTAAATAACTTCCTGCTTCACCCCTATCTGCCTACCACTAATTCACAAAACAATTGTAGACCACAGCATACATAAAATAATCTAAAATTAATGAAAACTGGTTGGACCAGACGTGGAGGTTCAAACGGGTAAATAAGTATTTTATATCTTTGGGAATCAGGGTGGGAAGGTCCCTCAGGACCCTCTATGATCTGAATTATTCACCAATGTTCAAAAATATTTTGGCAGATTTGAAGCGTTGAGCCTCCCTGCCAATTTTTTGGCTAGGGAGAATCAACCTGATCAAGATGAATATTTTGCCTCTGCAGATGCTTCATATGGGCTAACAAGGAAGGACATTAAAAAGTTGGAGTGGGCCTTCCATGTTCATTTGGCTTGGGAAATGTGTGAGGGCAGCCTGCAGAGGCTTAAATTGGAGTCAGGGAGAGGGGCCTTAATTTCCCAGATTTGGGACATTACTTTTAGCGATACAACAAAGGTATATAGGGATTGGGTGCATACTCCCAGGGTGGCAAGGTGGGTAGACTTGGAACAATTGGGCTGCCCTGCAAGGCTCTCGGAGTATCTGGAGAGAAGGGCCTCAGATGTACAGAGCTCAGGCTGGGAAAACCTCTGACACTGGCCACTTTGGAATGTTGGGAGAAGTTTAAGAAGCTGAGAGGTGCTCATGGATAGATACTTTGTTGCTCAGAACCCTTTGTCTTGCCGGGTGGAATGACTCTGGCTGAGGAGGTGGGAGCAGAAGGGAGCCTGATGTTTGGGGCACTTATGTCAAAGGGATGATATACTCCCTTATATAACAGTGAAGCAGGGTTTAGAGTTGGAGGGGGGGGCAATTGTTTCGCTACTTTCAGGTTAGAGCCTATCTTTCTGGGATGGACAGAGGAGGAGTGTGTAGGCAAGAAATGTTAAAAATAGAGGCCTCAATTATGTCTGTAGCTGAGGATCCAAAGGGTTTTGTTAGAAAAGTCATTAAGGAATGTAGGAATTGCTTTCCGGATCAGTTACAATGGGGACGGGGACTTTGGGAGAAAGACTTAGGGGGCCTGATACTGGACCAGAACTGGGCTATGATGCTGTCTTTCATATGGGTCGCCTCATTTGCAATAAATTTAAAGAAGCCTTTACAAATTTCTTCACAGACTGTATCGCCTCCTGCAATAATACACAAATATCACCAAGCTGTCTCACCAAAGTGTGGATAATGTGAGGAGGAGATGGGACTTATTATCATTGCCTTTGGGAGTGCAGGGTCTTACAGAGATTCTGGAAGGTGGTGGCCTCGAAGTGGGAAAAATGGCTGGGAGGGCTTTGAGGCTGGACTCCTCATGTGCCTGTTTGGAGTGGAGACTGAGGAGGGAGAATGAGAACCCCTACCTAGGCAGATGAGGGTGTTGTTCATTTTGGCCCGACACTGTATTCAGGATACTTGGGTTTCCCAAGTGATTCCGTTAGTACCACAATGGCGGGCTGTGATCCTTTGGATTTTTTTTTTTTATTTAATATAACTTATTGAACAGATTTTATATTCTCAGTACAAAGGCTAGCATTCGTGGAGCAGTACAAGAATAAGCAGCTATAACTACCTGGTTTGTACAAGCTGATTAACAACAGAGAGATATAACTGTCATTAGTCATGGAATTAGAATGGTGCTTGCCCCCCTCTCCACCCGTCCCAAACTTCCCTCTATCCACCCTCTCCACCCATCCCACCCATCTGCCACAAAAAACAATCTGCACAAAGTTCTGGGTATAACCAACACTAGAACCTACGTAAGTAAAATGTGATTATATATAGGGGGCACTTATAAAGGAGAAGTTGGGGAAGACTGAACTGTCAGCAGAGTGAAAAAGGATCCCGTACCTTATTGTATTGTCATTCTGTTGTTCCTACCAGCAATAACCCTTTTTGCCTGAAGAACAAAGATAATTTCTCTAAACTACTCAATATAAGCATGTGTAGAGGAATCTGTCCACTGTCTAAGGAGGACCTTTTTGGCACATGCTGAGGTTAGGGCCATTTGGGCTCTTTGTGTATGACTGTGGTGGTTCGTATATTCCCCCAGAATGCAGATTTCAGGAATAAATTTATCGGAGAGAGACAGCAGGGGATCCAAGCGAGATTTGATGTTATTCCAGAATGGGGAAACCTTATTGCATGACCGCAACATATGTAGTAGATCACATGCATTTGGGACATAAATTAGAAGGTAACAATCCCATTTTGCATAGATTAACCAGGGTATAGTACAGGTTATGGTTAATCTGAAACTGCATGTATCTGTATCTATCCCATTTAATATATTTATAAGCATGCTTCCAGAAAATCTGCTATTTTCTGGGGGTGTAGTAGTCTGTCAGGCCTGGTACTACCAGTAGTCTCTCTAACCTTCTAATTTAAGGGAAGTAGTTTGTAAAACCTTTTACATGTAGGTTATCAGGTAAGATGAAGGGAGAGAAGAGAGATAAGATGTCAAAATATCTAAAAGGGTCCTGACCCATGGACCGGCCCCAAAATGGTGTTGTAGCATATGGGATAGCTGTAGGTATTTGAATATATGGGTAGAGGACCAATGGTAAAAGAGGGAGGCGTCTTGAAAGCACAACAGTTTATGATTGGTAACCAAATCTTCCACATTCTCAGCTCCCATATTAGGCAAAAAAGGTCAGGCCTAACTGGATGATGCAAGATAGGAAGGTTTGGGTTATTAAAGAGGGGTTGTGCTACATCTTTGGTCCCTGAGGAAGGAAGGAAGTTGAGAGTGTGTGGATAGGAGGGCACCCAAGGGAGAGTGTTTCAATGCAGTTGGGAGTTTCCTAAGACAAAGAAAAGGAAGGGCCCCTGGGGTTCAACCTGTGGTTAACACATAGGGATTTTTCAATTTCCAGCCAGAAAGGATAGTAACGGCAGCTATGGAAATGAATGGGGGGGAAGTAGTCAGTACCTCATCCTAGTTAAGTGAATAGACAGATAATACAAGTAAAAGTCAGGAGCTTGCAGAGCCCCATCAATTTTTTGACACACAAGCTTACTATAGCTTCTCCTCACCTTTTTCCAGGCCCACAAGAAGGAAGTAAGGAGTTTATGAACTTGGGCGAACCAAGAATATGGTAGAGCCCAGTTACACATTTGCAATGGGTAAAGTATACGAGGTGGGATGTTCATTTTAATAATACTCATATGACCCCACAATGAAAGAGGCAGTAGAGACCAGCTTAATATCCTCTCGTATAGTATTTACAATGGAATCGACGTTGAATGTTTTCATGATTGTTGGGGGTGGAGGAAAATGCCCAGATCCTTGAGTTGGTCTGAATGCCACTGTAGACTGAGACTGTTAATTTCAATTTCTGAAAGTAGTTATTTAGGGAAAGACCTCTGGCTTATCCAGATTCAGTTTGTAGTTTGAGATCACCCCAAATTGGGAGATTATTGATAATACTGCCAGGAGAGATTGGGAGGGGGAGGAAATATGTTGTAGTACATCATCTGCATAAGCGGGGCTTTTAAATTCTGAGTCTCCTATTTTTAATACCAGAGACTACCGGGGAAGAGTTCACTTTCCTTAGAAGGGGTTCTAAAAAAAGGTTGAATAAATAGAGTGAGAGGGGACAGCCTTGTCAGGTACCCTGTTGCAGAGAAAAGGGTGTGGAGAGTACTCTATTGCATGGTACCCGGGCTGAGGGGGATGAATAAAGTATCTTGATTCAATTGATGCATTCCACTAGAATGCCATATTTAGGGAGTATGGAAAATAAAATATTCCCAGGAGACCCTATCAAATGCCTTTTCTGCATCCAAGGACACCAAAGCAACCAGAGTTGTGGTATCCTTGGATGCAGAGAAAAGATGGGCTAGCTTTCGAAGATGATCTGAGGAATGGCGACCCACAGAAAACCCCATTTGCTCTGCGGAAATCAGGGAATCCCATACTTTGCTCAATCCTGAGGCTAGAACCTTAGCTAGTATTTTAAAGTCCACATTGATGAGAGAAATTGCAGTAATTTTAACATATTGAGGGTCTTTACCAGGTTTAGGAAGGACTACAATAATGGCCTGGTTAAAGAAATGGCCAAGAGGCCATGTTCATAAATGTATTGGAATGTATCCTGGAGGATAGGCACTATGGTAGATTTGAAAGCGTTATAAAATGAGATGAGAATCCTTACGGACCTGGGAATTTATCTAAGGGAGTGTGTCAGTAGCTTCCAGAATTTCTGCAACAGTGACAGGAGCTTTTAGGCTGGATATGCTCATCGGACAGCCTGGGAAGAGTAATGTCTGTAAGAAAGGATTTGAACTTGTGCTGGGAGAAAAGAAAGTTGGTGGTAGTGTCCAGGGTCTTACAAAAATTCTGAAAAGCTTCACAAATATCCCTAGGTGATGTAAGTATTTGACCCTCAGAGGACTGAAGAGAGGTGACGATCCTGTCAGATAATTGAATCCTAAGACGAAGGGCTAGCAGTTTGCCTGCTCTCTTGCCCTGGTCAAAATAAGTTATCCTGAATCTAAGCGTAAGAAATTCAGCTTGCTCAGCTAATAACTGATTATATTGGGCTGTGAGGGATTCGAGTTTCTCCCACTCTGTGGGGGATGAAGCGGTTATGTTTGCCTCTGCTTGTGCAGTTTGGTCTGTTAAGGAAGAGAGAACCTGTTCCCTCTCTTTTTTAACGTTTTGATGTTAAATGTTCGAGTTCTCCTCGTAGAGCACATTTTAATGCGCTCCATAGAAAATCAAACTTTGGCATGGAGGGGGCATTATGCAGCATGAAATTAGGGATGAACGGTTGTAGACAAAGTGCATGGTCTTCAGAGGAAAGTATTTGATTGTTAATCCTCCAAAGTCTGTCCTTTTGAATATTTGGTGTTATCTCTATAAGTAAATGAGCAATATAATGATCAGAAAAGGCTTTATGTGAATACAATGCAGAAGTAACCCCAGAAAACCCGTCTATACTTATTTAGAAATGGTCTATATGAGAGGAGGAGTGGTGAACTGGAGAGTGGATGGAGTACTCCCTTCTGTTACGATATGCAGTTCTCCAAGGATCCACCAGTTCAACCGACTGCATAAACTCCTGCAAGGCTTCTTGTCCTGGAGACGGTGTTTCTGGAATGACCTGATCTGTCAAGACTATTGGAGAGGACTTGATTGCAGTCTCCTCTGAGTATAATTAGCAAAGTGGACCAGGAGGCGAATCTAGTCATTAAGTTTATAAAGAATTCTAGGTCTTCAGAGTTGGGTCCATAAATAGAACCTAAAAGAACCTCTGAGTGACCCAAAATTACTTACATAAGGATATAACGGCCATCTGGGTCAGAAATATCTTGGAGTAAATGGAAGGGGAGTCTGCATGCAATTAGTATAATGGTTCCCCTCTTACGAGAGTTGTACCCTGAAATAAACTCTTGGCCCACCCACAGCCTATGAAAGTAGAGCACCTGGGTGGGTAACAGAAGTGTCTCCTGAAGAAACACTACATCGGTGTTCAATTGACGTAAATGTAGTAGCACTTTCATCCTTTTGGCCGGAGTCTGTGCCCCTTTAATATTCCCCATACAAAAATGATAACCTGACATGATTATTGTTCTAATATGAAAGGAGAAGTGGAAGTACCCAATAAAGAGAAACCCAGAAATGTGGAAGCAATATTTAGGGGTCTACGGTTTGTGGCAGGGCCTTCCCCTCTGTATAACAGAAAAACCTGCTCACCCACTCCCACACTCACCCCATAGAAAGGAACCTGACTGAAAACCCAACCCGAGCCCCACAAAATCCATATCAGTACCAAATCAACAAAGATCTTAAAGGGTAAAGTATGTGGAGGCTCCGTCCCCATCGCAATGACATGACTGTTCCACCCAAGACAGACCATCCCCTGCCCTCCTTCCCCCAACCCCTCCAAATCACATTAGATCAGCCCAGACTTGGTCTGAAACAGGATTTGACAACATCAAGAGATGAACCACATCTTAAGAACTTAGGCTGGAACTTAGTGAATAATATATCATAGTCCTGTGAAAATGTAAGTATAGATTATCTAAACAGTAATATAACCACATCAAAATAATTAACTGTGGGTCACAACAGGTGATTACCCTTCAGATACTAATAGTGTTTAACACATCAAGCGATTGAGGGCAGGAAGAGACTGGAAGGAGAAAAAATATGGGGGGGGAGTAGGTGACCAGCTGACACAGAGTATTACAGTAAGATCCCAAGTGATGGTGTGGAAAACAGTGCCATTCATCAACTCAATATAACCCTGAGTCAGGATGTTGCATGCCCAGTTTACAACATCGGGCACAGCTGGGAGCAAAGTAAAAGAATAAGGGGCGGGGGAGGAGAAATGGAGAAGGAGGAAGTAGAAGGATTCTAATAAAAAGAAAAAACAGTCCAATTAGAGTAAAGTGGCGAACTGCCACTATGTGCTGTCCAGGAGGAGTAGCTTCCATAATCAACATTTCAAAAGTAAAGCTTGTTGTCTAAACACTCTTGGTGTGTAGGGTAAACAAGAAAAATAATAATAATAATACATTCTTGTGTCTCAGATTCTGCCAAGAAACATTCGTAAACAAGCAAGGAGTACTAATAAAGTTTATTATTCTACTTACGTCAAGCATGTGACAAAGAAAATCGCAAGGGAGATGGGTTTCTCACCACTCCTGAAGAATGTACATAATCTCCAGAATTGTAGATCTTAGGTTCTCTAAGATCTTGTTTTATCTCTCCCCATGCTCCAGCTCTCTGCCCTTCTAGAGAAGTTGCAGTAGTGTCTCAAGAGCGCTACAGTGGGTTGCAGACAACTAAATACTACAGATAACAGCATAGCAACAGAGATTACAACATAGTTACAGATATAAGAAATAATATGTATTGGTCCTAAGTCATTCTCAATTGGATAATGACTTAGGAGACAGAATTACTAATGAGTATTATATGAGACAGAATATTCTTCCATTAGCATTATAGCTTGGACAAAAGAAATGCTGACAGTTCAAACTACATTTCTTGCTTATGTGCAATATAAAATATTAGACATAACAAAGGCCTTCTGTCTCGTCAGCTTGCTTAGAGACAAAGTGAACTGCTGACAGGCCTATTACATGGCATATCTGAGTGTAAAATACACTACATATAATTATATGAGAATATGAGTATACAATAATCACTGATGATCCTCTGAATCATCTTATCAGTGATTAGGTAGATGTAGATAATATATGGAATATCTATAAAAGACAAACTAATCTAGATAAATGTATTATAGTGAGGTGTAATATATCATGCATGACAGTATTAGCATATCTTAGCAGCAAAGTTACATTCCTAGCACCCATGCTTATATGATTGGTGCTCATAACTATAGGTTAGTGCAAAATAGCACTATCACAGTACAATAGACCAGGAATACAGTGTGAGGTGTATGTGATTAAAAGGGGCATAACCCAGTTGTAACAAGCTGAGTCGAGAGCAGGTTGCTGATGACGTGCACAGCAGCACTGATGGTGAGCCACACAACCAGATGCGAAGGAAATGAAAGTTCGATCATGGAACGGAGTGAGTAACCTTGGAGCTCTTCTACTGTGTACGATGCTATAGTCCCAGAGGATAGTAGCGCAGTTGAAACACAAAAGAGGTGGAAACGACTAACAGAAGTAAAGTCTCTTCCTGTAAGTGATATCTGGGAGCACAACAGCTTATACAGGCCACATAAATTCTCCTAGTAGACTTGATAGAGAAGACTAGCCCTAATCTCTGTTAGTTGGGTCAGCAGTGAGCAAACAAGTCAGGGAATAAAATGGGGAGTTCCTCTGCCACCTGTTTGGCACTTTTGAAGGCTTTCCAATTGCTCTTGGTATTGATGAGCAGCTTAGCTGGTAGATCATATTAAATCGGACCCCTGCTGCAATCAATTTAGTTATGTAGGCGTAATATTCAGCTCATTTCTGCCGAATCGTTACTGGCAAATCTTGTGAAAACCGAAGTCGGGCTTCCTCCCAGCATATTTCCTGCAGCTCCTTGGTTTTGGCTAGGATATGCTGCTGATCCACATAGCTGAGAAGGCAAAGGATAAGTGGTCTGGGTGTACCACTGGGTGGGGGTGGCGGTTTTAGTGATCAGTGAGCTTGTTCCACATGAGAGGCTGTGGAATGTGGAGGAGGGCCTGCAGTTTTCAGTAAAAGCTTCTATACAAAGGGGATTACAGAGGAATCTTCTGCTTCTTCAGGTAAGCTGAAGATTATTAAGTTATTACATCTATTCTGACCTTCAAGGTCCTCCATTTTTAATTCCAGTTTGCTGAGTTGCTGACATAAAGATACAATGTCAGGCTGTACTCTTGCCTACCAGTGTTCAAGAGAGGAGGTGCGACCCGACATTGCTGATTTTCTTATTGGTGTCTTTCAGTTCCGCTTGGATTTCTTTCAGGTCGGATGTGAAGTCCTTGAAAACTTCCCTTATAGAGGCCATCTCAGTAAAGAATTGCTCTCTGCCGTGTGTAGGAGCCTATGGAACCAGTTGTTGATTTGGTAGAGTCACAGCCTGTGTTTTGGACTGCTTAGTGGTTTTCTGGTGATTGAGGTGGCGCCCAGGCCGGGAGGGCCTGGGCATGTCAGCGCACATGATCAAGTATAAAAGCTCACCAATTGCTCCCAGATCTGCCTGGTATTTACACCCCAGTGCTGGTAGTAGAGGTTGAAAAAGGAGACTAACAAAATTCACCTCTAATGTGGGTAAATAGACAAATTTTAGAGGTTAGAGGAGAGCTGGCTGATAAATGTTTTCTCAAAGCAAAGGTATCATGTGATCTCATCCTTCAGATTTTGGTACTAGAGTGACTTACCTTATTGATTAAGGACAGATTGGATGGCTTCAGGAATGAGCATCTTTACTGGTAGATTTAAGCCAGTAGAAAGCATGTCACTATGGGCAGGAATGGAGGAGTAAGGGTGTCAGGAGTATGGTGCTACATTTCTAAAGTACAAGGTAAGGGTGAGCTGGATTGGCCTGAGCTTTAAATATACAAGGGTTCCTTCCCTCCAATTCTATTACCATAAAAAGATGCAATTGTCTCTTGTCGAATCTGTGTTGGCTAGAATATAGTGTCATGTAAATGATTATGGACATATGGATGTGAATTGTTTTACAATTGTCATTTATAATAAAATCATTTTATGCAAAAAAAATTAATTAAAACAACACCAAATAATAAACGAACACTGCTGCTGCATCAGAATGCTTCAGTTGGCAAGCCAACCTCTCCTTTTAAACACACTCTGAGGATGCTGGGCTTGCTTCCTGCTCCTCGGTGGTTTCACTGTAATCTCAATAACAGACATCAGTCAGTTAAAATTGCAAACTCCATCTCTCTCTCTCTCTCTCTCTCCCTTCCTAGCCTAGACAGTGCCCTGCAAGGCTTCATTGTCAGCCCTATCTTGTTTTCTGTATTTATAAATAGCCATCCATATGTATGCGAATGATACCATACTGTTCTTATCCAGCCTAGACCTAACTACTATCTACTCTGTGCTACAGAAAGGCTTTAATTCGGTTCAATCTTGGTTCCAGTTAAAACAACTCAAACTAAACACTACTAAAACTGTCTATATGACCTTCGGTACCACTCAAAGATTGTCAAAAACAAACAGTGCCCCACCCATCACCTCTCTTGGCAGCACCCCACTAAAGGCTGCCCCCCCTTACAAATACCTAGGCATCTGGCTTGACCTTCAGCTAAACTTTGTAGTCCACATTGACCAAGTAACCACCAAACTCCGCCCTAAGCTTGGAATCCTCTTCTGAAATGGAGGCTCTCTCCCCCTTCCCGTACGTTGAGAGCTCCTGGCAAAGATGATCATGCCAGTCTTAGACTATGCAGACATAATATACTGCACTGCACTCTCTCTGTCTCTCTTGACTTGACTCCTCTGTTATGCTTTCTGTTGTTTTGCATCAAATTCTCCACAGGACTAACCACTGTTCCTACTGTCCTGCCTGGACCTTCTGCCACTCTCGGACAAGCGCCTCATCCAGTCCTTATCCTACATCTCAAAATCTGGCCTCACCTGCCCTCTCTTGCATCTCTTCCCTCTCTTGCCCCTACCTGACTTATTCCATACACACTAGGGATCTCACACCTTCTCTCCCACCCCATCCTCCAACATAGGTAAAGCTACCTTTATCTACCACCTCCCCTCGCTGTGGAACTCTCAAGTATCCCTCCTACAAAACACTACATCTCACTTCTCTGTCACATCTCTGGTGTACCTCCTACCCCACCCCATTTGCTCCTATAGCAACAGATAGCACTACTGTTTGTGTTTTCTAGCTGTATCTTACACAGCTCTTTCCTATTCCATCCCACTCATTCCCATATCATTCACATATCACTCGAGTTGTTTATCTCCCAGGTTGTCTATTTGCAACCCTGTGTCTTTTCTCCTGCAACCCACCTTGTACATTAAACAGTAGCATAGCCTTTTTTGTTGTATTAGCTATCATGAATGTATTAGTATACTTTCTGTTGTGTACTTATATTTTGTTTACTTCTGACTATATCTTTGCATATAACTAGTACAGCATAATACAGTGTACAGTGTAGGACTGTGCAGGGGCCAGATATTAATTTCCGAATACCACGAATATCCGGCCCTTCCCGAATAGAGGACTGTTTGGGAAGTATTCATATTCGACAGTCACCCAGCTGCACAGCCCTTAAAAATACTCACATCTCCTCCCCAGACCCTTAAAACAGTACTGTCTCCTCCACCCTCCAGCAGCCAGCATATCCCAACCCTCCTACCCACCCAGCTCCCACAACTTTTTTTCTCCAGAAAAAAGTTTAAAGAGACCGCACAACCTCTGCCTCCACAGCTGACACCTATCTTTTGTTCTAAAGTAAAGTGAAACCTCCCCTACTCCACCAGTACAGCCAAGACTTGCTTTTTAGTTTTGTTCCATGAAAAAATGTAAAGAGGACCGTCACAACCAGCCCATCTCTGCAGCTGGCCACAATCTTATGGAAAATACAGCATCGTGGAAAAAAAGAGAACATCTCCCCATCAGGAACAACAAGTCATGCCACCAGACTGTCACTGTGCCCCTACTAGTACTTTGTTCTCCCACCCAGCAAAAAATTCTCCTTATTAGGAGAAGATAGAAATAGCCACTGGTCCAGTACAACCCTCCATCTTTTACTGCCGACTCGGAGCGCCTGGCTTCTATGAATGAAACTGCACGCTTGTTGCTGTAGTAAAGCCGAGCTAGCAGATCATGTGTTCTGCTGGCTTGGCTTTACTGTTACAACAAGCAGCATGATTTCATTCATAGAAAGCTCTCAAAGTTAGCAGTGGAGGAGGAAGGGTTGTGCTGGACCAACGGCGGACATTTGCTATCTCCCAGTAAGGAGGATTGGGTGCTGGGGAAGGGACAGGTACTAGTAGGGTGATGTCTGTGCATGACTTGTTTTTCCTGATGGAGGGGAATTTCTCTTTTTTGTTTCATGATGCTGTCATTTCTCACTTTACTTTAGCCCATATGATGGGGATCAGCCGATGAGGTGAGCAGGTTGTAATGGTCCTCTTCAAAACATTTTTTGCTGCAGAAAAAAAAAGATGTGCAGGTCCTGGCACTGCTAGTGGGGTAGAAGGGCAGAATTTCACTTGACTGTAGAACATGAGATGGGGGCCTGCCATGGAGGCGGGGGTGGTGTTTTGCTGGTCCCCTTAAAAACTTTTTTGGGAGAAAAATAACTTGCAAGTGCTGGGTGGTTAGGAGGGTGGGATATGCTGGCTGCTAGAGTGTGGGTGGGGAGACTGTACTGTTTTTATGGGTGCTGGGGTTGGCATTCATTTTTTTTTCTGAGCTGTGCCAAATACGAATATTCGGCCAGATAATGAATATTTGGCAACTGAATATTCATCCGAATATTCAAAAAAAGGTATTCGCGCGCAGCCCTATTACAGTGTATTACTTTGCTTCTGTGTATCACTGTGTTTGTATGCTCTCAATCCTATGTTCCCCAACCCATGGTTCACACCTTGAAATGAGCCTTGGCTCAGTGTGCCTGTACCCAGTCATCAAATGTTTAAATAAAAATAAAAGTCAATGCTCTTTGCCACTCCCCACAGTAAGCAAATGTCAGCCCCACTTACTATCATAAACAGTGACACTGTCCCATCGAGTAAGTCCATACCTTCAAATACCTTGGTATCTCTCTTGACAGTGCATCACCCTTTACCAAATACATTAGCCTTGTGTCAAAGGTGGTCAGTGACAGACTTGGGATCCTCTACAGACACAGCATGACTCCTTAAGCACTAAGGTTAGCGGTCACCAACTCAGTGCTTTCTGTAATTGACTGAGTTAGTCATTTATGGCTCTCCTACTGAGATTACCCTTAAAAGAATTAACATTGCTTTCAACAAAACATGTAGACTGGTCTCGTGAGCTCACAGACACACCCATACATGCGACCTATACACCCTGACAAACTGGCTGCACCTCAGAGGGAGGATTTTGTATCAGACCTGTCTGCTAGCAAAACAGTCAGCCTAGGGCATACTCCATGAACCACCCAGCACCTTCTCACACATGTGCTTCTCTGTGTAACACTAGGAGTGCATCTAGACATGCTTACAAGTTCCCATTTTGCCAGACCTCTCAGACACAAAGGTCTTTTAAGTTCCGACCTCCTAACTTGCTAGACAAACTCCCTTTGGAAATCCTTGATGAACCCAAGCTCGGTCCCTTCAAGCACAATCTCCAACAGCACCTTACTGCACATAGCAGTTGTGACTGCCCCAGCTAGCCACCACCCATGTAGGTCTTCTCCATTGCTTCACCTAGGCCCTTGCCCCCCACACCCAGCTACCTCATCCTTCCCTCCCTGTCACTACCTCCTCAGCCTGTCAGACATCTTCCAAAACTATACACTCCCCTTGATCCCTCCCTCCAGCACCTTTAAGACCCCTGAAAACCTCTCCTCACTCCCTCCCTTTACCTGCTTCCTCCCTTTGCCTTCTTCCTCCCTTTTCTCCCCCTCCCTCCGTTTACCTACTGTCTCCCTTCTCTTTTACCTATATCCCTGCTTTTCTCCCACCTAACTGGGGCTTGACAAGGTGGTCTCACCTACTGGTCACCCTCCACCTCCCATCTACTCAACTACTTTTACCCCCTCTCTCCATTCCAGGATACAATAACATCTGTGTGCTAACAGTTCTACTTTTACCCCCCTTCCCTTCACTCCGGTACAAGACAGAGTCAACTGACCAACTGAACTAACGGTACAACAATGTATAACTTGTATTGCCTACCTGTAATCTGTAAATCAAGCTGGTGTAATTACCTATAACCTACTTGTCTGCTAAATGTACACTTTCACTTTAAAACTTTGCTTGTTGTGCAAATAGTTTTGTATTGTTATTCAATCCATTCTGTTTTGTTAATCAAATGTTGATACTGATGTGAAACCTCTGAAAAGAGCCTATGGCTCAAAGGTGTTTGTAGTCTGAGATATAAATAAAAAAATGTTCAACATTGCTACACATTAATTAGCTAGATGGGATATTTTTTGCACTTGTACTGTTGGGCTTTGGTGACTTGCACCTTTGTTATAAAACAGCAGATAACCCACATTGTGTGCTTGCTTTGATTACCATTTCGATGTGCTTACATTTAGAGTTTGTTTATTTTCTTCTGTATATTTTAGCCTATATGTATCTATTCCTGCTGGACTATGTTAACCTGATGACTGCTGCTTTCCTCACTGGGACCCCATGAAACCAAGTTGCTGCGTCTCATGGGGTCATCCTGCTTTGATTAATTTAAAAAGTAAAAAATAAAAATTGATGTTGTTGTTACTCTGACTTTGGTAGCTGTCTGCATTGAATTGTGATTGTGTCTTTTACTCAGGGAGTCACTTGTTTATAACATTCACATATTTGTGACTGTCTAGTACAGTATGCCCTGGACCAATGGGCTTACACTTCATACTATAAGCGGTCATTCAGCAGGCAGCTGGGTGGTATGCAGGCGGGTAGCATCTGCCTTCCGATGATGGGGGGGGCTCGGTGGGCAGGGGGTCTTATGTGGTTGCGGGGTGCCACTAGACTACCAGGGATTTATTTTGTTCGGTTCTACCTGTAATTGTTGCTATGGGGAGGGACGGGGTACCACTAGACTACCAGGGATTTATTTATTTTCTACCGGCAATTGCAGCTACGACAGGGAGGGAGGGGGTACCACTAAACCATCAGGCATTTCTTCCTTTTTATTACCGGTGATCGCTGCTACAGGGCAGGGGTGTGCCCCAGGCCCCATCTGTCCACACCACATGCTGTGCAGTGCACCAGGTGCATTTCACCGGAAAACCTTGCTCAGCTCATGCAAATGGGAACATAATGACATGCAAAGGCCCCATTTGTGCCTTTCATACATTATGGCCCCATTTGCTTGTCCCAGTCTGAATATCTCAGAAATGCACCCAGCGCACCTCCAGTTGCACTTGAGCAGTCCCAGTCCTACCAGTCAGGGGGATGCACTGGTGCATTGTAAATGTGTGCTGAGCATTCTGTGCTATATTTAAAGGTGATGTGCCATGGCACATCTCCTTTGAATATCCCCTTGTCTGGCTATGGCGCACCTCAGTTGTGCTGTGCCTTTACTTGCAGCATTGCTGGGTGCAGTCTGATTATCTAGCCCATAATATCATGAGTTGTGCAACTTTACCATTGCCATGCACTTAAAAATCCATGTGACCTCTTGATTCCTCCCTTCTCCACTCTTCCTCAGCTACAGCTACGCACTTTGTTCCCTGTCTCTGCCTGGGAATTGTCTCTTTGCTGACTTATCAACAACACTGTCATGTTTTTTACATTATTAATCCTAAATTGTGCCTTTTTTGCCTGTTTTGTTCCTATTATAATGTGTAATATGTACCTCCTCTATGTACTACGTAATTTGCACCTCTATATAACTGTTTGGAACTCCTATTGTAGAACACTGCATATGTATTTATTTTTACCTGATCTGTACTCTCCCGGGTTGTGCCTGAAAATAGGCAGTTCTATCTAGTGGGCAGAGTAGGTGAGCCAAGTGGTCCTTATTTGCCATCAAATTCTATGTTAGACCACTTAGCAGGTAACCAAAAGCATATCAATAAAAAAAATTTAAGACAGAAAGTATAAAAAAAAAACCACCATCATCATAACTACGGTACAACCTTAAGATGACAATTGACAAGAGTTACAGCAGATCAAGTAGTTATCTTTAAACCAATTCTTTTTATACTTTGCAATGAGATAATGACTTGACCGTGGAACATAAGTACACAGGCAGAGACTTCCAGTACTTTGAACCATTATAGGTACATTACATTTGCATTGTATTGCGACTGGTTCTGTTGGTGATCTTTATTACAAAAATGCAATTTTGGTTTTTTACTCCGGGGAGGGGGGAGCTTCTGTTGTATCATATTCTGTATTACTTTAGCAACAGTCTGCATAACACATGTGATCTTTGCATTTTACTCGGGGGAGGAGGCGGCTGCAGTTTATTATGTTTATTATGTTCTGTCTGACTTTAGTGCCTGCCTGCATCTGAAAATGAGGCTTTGCTTGTTTTACTGTGGGAATAGGTAGCTGCAGATTGATAACTTACTTGCTCTTACTCTGACTGCAGTTATTAAAAATGTAATACATTTTTCTTTGCTGGACAGTTTCTGTGTGGCTCTGTGTGTTTAATTATCTTTTGCCCCATTTCACTACTGTTTTTTTTTTTTATTAGCATAACCCTCCAGCCACGATATGTTACCTGTTAGCGTACTCCCTTATGACCAGGTTTTGATCAGTGAGAAGCCAGGATTGGTCAGACCCTTTCTATGAATATTATCAATAAAAACAATACATTCAAATGCCACAGAAAGAATAATTTTATTCAAATGAGTTAAAATGGAAATGTTTGAAAGACACATTTATTTCTGAGGTTAAATTGCAGGAAAGTTGGTGGGGCACTCACAGAAACAAAATAAACTAACACATCTGTTTGCTTATTGGAAGAAACTACTAATTAAATATGTGTTGTTTTTAGTCTGCAGGAAGATTGAGTGGAGTAAAACAAAGAGCCAGCACTCATCATCACTAGAGAATTGCCAGCTGAGTCACACAATAGAGAAATGCCATAAGTATCCTCAGTGCAGTAAGACATTCCAGGATCTACATCTTGTCACTGCACAACACCAGATTCATGAAGAGGGGCAATTGAAATGTACCAAATATCAAAGCAAGCTAAATGCAGTTACATGTACTGACAAGAATTTCACTGCACAGCATACTACAAGACATCAAATGCGCAAGAAACAAAATAAATGTACTCATTGTGACAAGAGTTTTACAGCACAGAATATCTTAATGAGTCATCAGCAAATTCACATGGTTGAGAGACCATATAAATGTTCTGAATGCAACAAGAGTTTTGGCCAGAAGGCTACCCTGAAAAAACATCAACAAATTCACACTGGCAAGAGACCATACAAATGTGATGAATGTGACAAGAGTTTTTGCCAGAAGAGTAACCTAATAATACATCAGCGAATTCAGTCTGGAGAGAGATCATACAAATGTGATGAATGTGACAAGAGTTTTGGTAATAAGAGTGACTTGAAAAGACATAAATGTATTTACTCTGGAGAGAGACCATATAAATGTGCTGAATGTGACAAGAGCTTTGGCTGGAAGAGTAACCTGAGAAAACATCACCGAATTCACACTGGAGAGAGACCATATAAATGCGCTGAATGTGATAAGAGTTTTGGCTGCAAGAGTAACTTAATAATACATCAGCGAATTCATTCTGGAGAGAGACCATACAAATGTGATGAATGTGACAAGAGTTTTGCCTGAGGAGTCATCTTAATAATACATCAGCAAGTCAATTCTGGAGAGAGACCATATAAATGTGCTGAATGTGATAAGAGTTTTGGCTGCAAGAGTAACTTAATAATACATCAGCGAATTCATTCTGGAGAGAGACCATACAAATGTGATGAATGTGACAAGAGTTTTGCCGTGAGCAGTCATCTAAAAGTACATCACCGAAGTCACACTGGAGAGAGACCATATAAATGTGCTGAATGTGATAAGAGTTTTGGCTAGACGAGAAGGGTCACTTAATAATACATCAGCAAATTCATTCTGGAGAGAGACCATACAAATGTGATGAATGTGACAAGAGTTTTGGCCGTAAGAGTAACCTAGTAATACATCAGATAATTCATTCTGGAGAGAGACCATACAAATGTGATGAATGTGACAAGAGTTTTGGCCGGAAGAGTAACCTAACAATACATCAGCGAAATCACTCTGGAGAGAGGCCTTATAAGTGTGCTGACTGTGACAAGCGTTTTGGCTATAAGAGTGTCCTAATAAAACATCAGCAGATTCACAAGAAGTAATGATCACATGGGATCACCCAATACCAACAACCAAGAAAGTGGAAGCAAGAAAACCCAATATTGTAATACAAGAGAAGAGAACAAAGGTAGCACTGCTGATTGAAATAGCCACCCCTAGTGACTACAGTGTACTGCGTACAGAGAGACACACAAGTTTGAAATACCAAGATGTGCAGTCAGAAACCAAACTGATATGGAATAAAGACACACAAATTGTTCCAGTAGTGCTTGGAGCAGTGGGACTAATTAAAAAGAACGTTCAGGCACATTTAAATGTGCTACCAATACTTGTGACACCTTATGAACTTCAAAAGGAAGCCATTTTGGGGATGTTGCGTGTGCTGAGAAGAGTGCTCTCAGCAAACATCAAAGATTAATACAGTACTAATTTCTTGAGTTTTGAATATGCCCTAGCTAAAGAATGGGGTCCATTCTTGCCACGGTATTAGAAATCCCTAAACATTTGGAGACACTAACCCTGAGAGAGAAACCATACAAATGTGATGAATGTGACAAGAGTTTTGCCCTGAAAGGTCAGCTAACAATACATCAGAGAATTCATTCTGGAGAGAGACCTTACAAATGTGATGAATGTGACAAGAGTTTTGCCCTGAAGGGTCATCTAACAGTACATCACCGAAGTCACACTGGAGAGAGACCATATAAATGTGCTGAATGTGATAAGAGTTTTGGCCAGATGAGACACTTAATAATACATCAGCGAATTCATTCTGGAGAGAGAAACACAGACAAGTGCAGGTTCTGTAGTACAGAATTAGAAACAGTTGCACATCTTGTGGCTGGATGTGAAGTACTCATGGCAGAAGGCCTGTATACTGAAAGACACAACAATGTAGCAAGATTGATCCACTGGAAACTGTGCAAACACTATAACATACAGGTAGCAGAGAGACACTGGAAACATGAACCTCAAAGAATCACAGAGAACGTAAGAAGTAATAATCACATGGGATCACCCAATACCAACAGCCAAGAAAGTGGAAGCAAGAAAACCTGATATTGTAATACAAGAAAAGAGAACAAAGGTAGCATTACTGATTGAAATAGCCACCCCTAGCGACTCACAGTGTGCTGCGTACAGAGAGACACAAAATCATGAAATACCAAGATATGCAGTCAGAAACTAAACTGATGTGGAATAAGGACACACAGATTGTTCCAGTAGTGCTTGGAGCAATGGGACTAATCAAAAGAACTTTCAGGCACATTTAAATATGCTACCAATACTTGTGACACCTTATGAACTTCAAAAGGAAGCTATTTTGGGGACATTACGTGTGCTGAGAAGAGCGATCTCAGCAAACATCAAAGATTAATACAGTACCAATTTCTTGAGTTTTGAATATGCCTTGGCTAAAGAATGGGGTCCATTCTTGCCACAGTATTAAAAATCCCTAAACATTTGGAGACACTAACCCCTGAGAGAGAAACACCACCAGTAAAGAAAGAAATTGAGGAATTCTGGAGAAGTATTTATGAAGACCCAGTTGAACATAATAGGGATGCAAAGTGGATACAGGACATAAAAGACAGCATAAGAAATGGTACTACTAGAGATATGGAGTGGCCTGACGTAACAGCCAAGGAGATAGAAGTGAAGATAAGGAAGGAAGGCCTCCAACTGGAAAATTCCAGGTCCAGAAGCAGCACCTAACTTCTGGCTAAAAGTACTAACATATTTGCACCAAGATTTAGCTACCTCCAAAAACTATTTATACGCACATCCTGGCTTGACACCCATCTGGTTAACGACAGGGAATACCACATTTCTTATTAAATCTGAACCTGCCAGTCTCCCCAAGAACTATCGCCCAATAACCTGTTTACCAACAACATATAAACTCTATACTGGAATCGATGCAGATAGTCTACAATCATTTAGACTGCAATAAACTTATGGCAATAGAACAAAAAGGTAATAAAAGAAAATCATATGGTACAAAGGACCAGCTCCTGTTGAACAAAGCTATTATGGAGAGCTGCAAAAAATGCTGAAATCTTAATGTAGCATGGATTGACTACAAAAAAGCATTTGACAGTATCCCACACTCCTGGATCACTGAGTGTTTACAGATCTATAGGATACATCCCACACTGATAAACTTAATCACAACAACGACAAAGTGTCAAACCACCCTGCAATTAAATCATGAGAAAGGTCAAATCACCATTCCAAATATAAGTATCCAACGAGGGATATTTCAAGGTGACTCCTTGTCACCACTTCTGTTTTGCCTTGCCCTCAATCCCTTGAGTAGCCTAATCAACAACCTAGGCTATGGATACAGCTTGAACCACAGAAACAAAAACAATCAACAGCTAACATCTCACCTTCTATTTGTAGATGACCTAAAACTTTATAGTTCATCTGACAAACATTTGAAAGAACAACTGCAAATTGTTAAGACCTTTTCTGATGACATACGGATGACGTTTGGCCTAGACAAATGTACCAAAGCAACATTTGTAGCAGGAAAGTTAACTCGGAAAGAAAACATGAATCTGGTAGAGGTTTGTGACATGAAAGAACTTGAGCAAGAGGGAGTGTATAAATACCTGGGAATAGATGAAGGAGCAACAGCACAACATGAACAAATGAGAGTAAAAGTAAGCAAGGAATATTTTAGAAGGTTAAAGCTAATTCTGAAAACTGCTTTGACAACATGAAATAAAGTGCAAGCTATAAACCAACTCGCCATTCCAGTGATATCATACAGCTTTGGTGTGATAGACTGGCCACAGAAAGTGTTGAACCAGCTAGATATAAAAAACAAGAAAAATGTTTCATGCTCACCAATTAATATACTAAAATCAGTGCATGCCAAGATTATACATCCCAAGGGCAGAGGGGAGGCATGGGCCTCATTGAGATTGATTACACATATAGATCCACAATAGTGGGGCTACATACATATTTACTGACATCCTTGGACCCAAATATAGTCAAGGTCTTGCATCATGAAGAAAATAAGCCTAAAATGACTTTGCTCATCAAATTAGGAGAAGCCTTCAGAAGGGTAGCAGAGATTGATGCCAGTCCACAGATAGATAAGGAATTGTCAGCAACTGAAAACACAAAGAATCAGAAAAAGGAGTATAAAGATAAAGACCAACAGAAAAAAAATTGGAAAGCCCATAATTATAGTGGAAAATACAGGGAGCTACTGGAGCAACCACAGGTCGATCAAGCCCTGACCCATGAGTGGTTGAAAAGAGGTGAATTTAGGTCACGAGATGAGAGACTAATAATGGCAGCCCAAGATAGTGGGCTACGCACAAGATGGTTCACAAAATCCATAGAAAAACAGGAGAAACAGACAAGTGCAGGTTCTGTAGTACAGAATTAGAAACAGTTGAGATCTCATGGCTGGATGTGAAGTACTCATGGCAGAAGGCCTGTATACTGAAAGACACAACAATGTAGCAAGATTGATCCACTGGAAACTGTGCAAACACTGTAACATACTGGTAGCAGAGAGACACTGGAAACATGAACCACAAAGAATCACAGAGAATGAAGAAGTAATGATCACATGGGATCATCCAATACCAACAGCCAAGAAAGTGGAAGCAAGAAAACCTGATATTGTAATACAAGACAAGAGAACAAAGGTAGCATTGCTGATTGAAATAGCCACCCCAGTGACTACAGTGTGCTGCGTACAGAGAGACACAAAATCATGAAATACCAAGATATGCAGTCAGAAACCAAACTGATGTGGAATAAGGACATAGATTGTTCCAGTAGTGCTTGGGGCAATGGGACTAATCAAAAAGAATTTTCAGGCACATTTAAATATGCTACCAATACTTGTGACACCTTATGAACTTCAAAAGGAAGCCATTTTGGGGATATTGCATGTGCTGAGAAGAGCGCCTCAGCAAACATCAAAGATTAACACAGTACTAATTTCTTGAGTTTTGAATATGCCCTGGCTAAAGAATGGGGTCCTTCTGCCACAGTATTAGAAATCCCTAAACATTTGGAGACACTACCCCGAGAGATGGAGTGATGAAGTGAAAGTGATGAATCATTGGTGGAGCAATCTGTGACATTAGTGACAAGCCACAGTTATTTCGTGGCTCAAGTCCTGGTGAGTACCTTCACATGGTGAGCCCTGTTTTAACAGAATCTCACCATGGTGAGACTACTATATAGATAAGAACTATAGTATGGAAAGAGAGAAGAAAGAACTAGAAGCTGGTGCACAGATCCCAGCATAAAGTGCCCAACCCTAGCCTAGTCACTAGGGCAAGGGTTGGACGAGGTGATAGATAGTGCCACATGCTCGAGTAGTAGTACTACTACCCCTGCCACAGTGTTAGACCATGGAGAACAGGGTCCCACAGTGGCAGCAGAAGCCAGCAATCCACAAAGATTAAAAAGACTGACAGGCCAGCCCAGAGGACTCAAAGCAGTTAAGTGGACTTACGAGGACAAACTAGAAATTATGTACTGTTATTTCTATGCAACGCACACTGAATTTCCAGTGAGAGGATATACCATTAGACTTTGGAGCAAATTGCAGCAAAGAGGAATAGTTGCCACAGACAAACTAAACAGTGTGACAGATGCCAACCTTAGATCCCTAATAGGACAAATAAAAACAAAAAAGTACGTTGATGATATTAACTTGGGCAGACTACAGAAGGAAGCAGGTGAAAAAGTAATAAAAGAGAAGGAAGAAGTACCAGGGGTTTTCAAAGCTGGAAGAGCAGATACATTGGACACAGCAAAGAAAAGGGATCTGATATGATGCAGCATTTATGCTGAAAAGAAAGCAGCTCTTACCAGCACAGCAACAAAAACTGCAGATATATTTAAACAGACATATGGACAGAGACATCCAGATATGGCAAACATCACAAAGAAAAGAATAGCCACACAAAAGTGGAATGTAATGAAAAGTGCACAGTTTAGTGATCTAGAAAGGCAACACATCAAAATAGAAGTCCTTGAACAGTTAAAGAAAGAAGGATTTGTGGTAGAGACTCAGCCTCCACCACTATCATCTGGTAAGCTGTTACAGCAGACAACTGCTCGGCCAATACTGGTACATGAAACAAAACATGACACACTTCCTAAAGACACTCAGCAAAGTGCACATCAGGTGCCATATCCGAACAAAACAGCTGAAGTTCCAGTTCAACCCATACAGAGAGCGGAAGAGCAGAAAATGCCAATTACAGAAACAACCCTAAACCAAGGGAAAGAAAACATGAGAAAAGACTTGCTGGACCTAATTGACATGGACAAATACATCAAAATACATGAAAGGGAAAGACTGCAAAAAGTGCGCATGACATACACAGTTAGGGAACACATAAAACAAATAGTTATTGGAACCATCCAGAGGGATCCATATAATGTCACTGAAATAAACAGAATACATTATTGTGCGGCGAGACTAATAACAAATAGAGCAGTGCCACAAAAGCAAGGAATGAAGAACCAAAACGAGAGGGAAATTCAGCATACCATCACGGAAAAGGCAGATAGAAGATACAATTATGGAGCTAAGATCAGAAGTTTCACTGCTGGAGGAGTTTAGAAAGGGTAATAGATCAATGAAAGTCACCAGGAAAGTGGATGAAATCAAAGAAAAACACCGTATTAAAACAGATCAGGACCTAAATTTTACCATCTCGAATAACAAGCTTGAGATCTCTGCTCAAGCAGAGAAGCCCGGGAGATACGTAGAAAGGAACAATGAAAAAATGCAAAATAGATGGTTTAGAGAAGACCTGAAGAAATTCTATAGGGAGCTGGGAAAGAAAACAACCAGCGTAAAAACACCACCAGTAAAGAAAGAAATTGAGGAATTCTGGAGAAGCATTTATGAACATAAGAGGGAAGCAAAGTGGATATAGGAAATAAAAGACAGCACAAGATGTGGTACTACCAGGGATATGGAGTGGCCTGACATAATAGCTAAGGAGATAGAAGCAAAGATAAGGAAGGCCTCCAACTGGAAAACCCTAGGTCCAGATGCAGTAACCAACTTCTGGCTAAAAGTACTAACATCTTAACACCAAGATATAGCTACTTCAAAAAACTATTTATACGCACATCCTGAGTTGACACCCATCTGGTTAACAGCAGGGAATACCACACTTCTTATTAAATATGAGCCTGCCAGTCTCCCCAAGAACTATCACCCAATAACCTGTTTGCCAACAACATATAAACTATGTACTGGAATCGATGCAGACAGAGTCTACAATCATTTAGATTGCAATAAATTCATGACAATAGAACAAAAAGGCAATAAAAGAAAATCATATGGTACAAAGGATCATCTCCTGTTGAACAAAGTCATTATGGAGAGCTGTAAAAATGCTAAAACCTTAGTGTAGCATGGATTGACTACAAAAAATTTGACAGCATCCACACCCTGGATTACTGAGTGTTTACAGATCTACAGGATACATCCCACATTGATAAACTTCATCACAACAACAATGAGAAAGTAGCAAACCACCCTGCAAGTAAATTGTGAGAAAGGTCAAATCACCATCCCAAATATAAACATCCAACGAAGGATATTTCAAGGTGAGACTCTGTCACCACTTCTGTTTTGCCTTGCCCTCAGTCCCTTGAGTAGCCTAATCAACAACCTGGGCTATGGATACAGCTTGAACCCCAGAAATAAAAACAATCAACAGCAAACATCTCCTTCTATTTGTAGATGACCTAAAACTTTATAGTTCATCTGACAAACATTTGAAAGAACAACTACAAATTAAGACCTTTTCTGATGATATACGGATGACATTTATTCTTGACAAATGTGCCAAAGCAACATTTGTAGCAGGAAAGTAAACTCATAAAGAAAACATGAATCTGATGGAGGTTTGTGACATAAAAAGAACCTGATCAGCAGAGAGTGTATAAATACCGGGAATAGATGAAGGAGCAACAGCACAATATGAACAAATGAGAGTAAAAGTAAGCAAGGAATATTTTAGAAGGTTGAAGCCAGTTCTGAAAACTGCTTTGACAACACAAATAAAGTGTAAGCTATAAACCAACTCGCCCTTCCAGTGATATCGTACAGTTTTGTGTGATAGACTGGCGGTAGAAAGTGTTGAACCAGCTATATATAAAAACAAGAAAAATGTTTCATGCTCACCAATTAATGTACAAAAAACAGTGCATGTCAAAATTATACATCCCAAGGTCGGAGGGAGGAATGGGCCTAATTGAGATTGATTACACATATAGATCCACAATAGTGGGGCTACATACATACTTACTGACATCCTTGGACCCAAATATAGTCAAGGTCTTGCGTCATGAAGAAAATAAGCCTAAGATGACTTCACTCATCAAATTAGGAGAAGCCTTCAGGAGGGCAGCAGAGATGGATGTTAATCCACTAGTTGATAAGGAACGGTCAGCAACAGAAAGTTCACAGAATCAGAAAAAGAGTATAAGGACAAAGACCAACAGAAAAAAACAAAACAATTGGAAAGCCCATAATTATAGTGGAAAACACAGGGAGCTACTGGAACAACCACAGGTCGATCAAGCCCTGACCCATGAGTGGTAAAAAAGAGGTGAATTTAGGTCATGAGATGAGACTGATTATGGCAACCCAAGATAGTGGGCTATGCACAAGATAGTTCACAAAATCCATAGAAAAAAATAAGCAAAACAGACAAGTGCAGGTTCTGTAGTACAGAATTAGAAACGGTTGCGCATCTCATGGCTGGATGTGAAGTTCTCATGGCAGAAGGCCTGTATACCGAAAGACACAACAATGTAGCAAGACTGATCCATTAGAAACTCTGCAAACACTATAATATACAGATAGCAGAGAGACACTGGAAACATGCACCACAGATAATGAAGAAGTAATGATCACATGGGATCACACAATACCAACAGCCAAGAAAGTGGAAGCAAGAAAATCCAATATTGTAAGACAAGAAAAGAGAACAAAGGTAGCAATGCTGATTGAAATAGCCACCCCTAGTGACTACAGTGTTCTGCATACAGAGAGAGACACAAAATCATGAAATATCAAGATATGCAGTCCGGAAAACAAACTGATGTGGAACAAGGACACACAAATTGTTCCAATAGTGCTTGGAGCAATTGGACTAATCAAAAAGAACTTTCAGGCACATTTAAATATGCTACCAATACATGTAACACCTTATGAACTTCAAAAGGAAGCTATCTTGGGGACGTTGTGTGTGCTGAGAAGAGCGCTCTCAGCAAACATCAAAGACTAATACAGTACTAATTTCTTGAGTTTTGAATATGCCCTGGCTAAAGAATGGGGTCCATTCTTGCCACAGTATTAGAAATCCCTAAACATTTGGAGGCATTAACCCTGAGAGAAAAGAAATTCTATAGGGAGCTGGGAAACTAAACAACCAAAGTAAAAATACCACCGGTAAAGAATGAAATTGAGGAAGTCTAGAGAAACACTTATGAAGACCCAGTTGAAAATAATAGGGAAGCAAAGTGGATATGGGAAATAAATGACAGCAAAAGAAATAGCACTACCAGGGATATGGAGTGGCCTGACATAACAGCTAAGGAGATAGAAGCGAAGATAAGGAAGGCCCCCAGCTGGAAAACCCCAGGTCCAAATGCAGTACCCAGCTTCTAGCTGAAAGTACTAACATCTCTACACCAAGATTTAGCCACCTGTAAAACTTTTTATATGCATATCCCAAGTTGACACCCATCTGGCTAACAACAGGAATTCCACACTTTTATCGAGTCTGAGACTGCCAGTTTCCCCAAGAACTATCACCCAATAACCTGTTTGCCAACAACATATAAATTATATACTAGCATTGATGCAAAGTCTACAGTCATCTAGATTACAATAGCCTCATAGCAATAGAACAAAAAGGCAATAAAAGAAAATCATATGGTACAAAGGACCATCTCCTGTTGAACAAAGCATAATAGAGAGGTGCAAAAATGCTGAAACCTTATTGTAGCATGCATCGACTACAAAAAGCATTTGACAGCACCACACACTCTGGATCACTTGAGTGTTTACAGATCTACAGGATACATCCCACACTGATAAATGTCAACACAACCACAATGGGAAAGTGGCAAACCACCCTGAAGTTAAATCATGAGAAGGGTCAAATCACCATCCCAAGTATAAACATCCAATGAGGGATATTTCAAGGTGACTCCTGTCACCACTTCTGTTTTGCCTTGACCTCAATCCCTTAAGTAGCCTAATCAACAGCCTAGGCTATGGATACTGCTTGAACCCCAGAAACAGCAGCAGTCAACATTTAACATCTCACCTTCTATTCGTCGATGACCTAAAAATATATAATTCATCTGAAAAACATTTGAAAGAACAACTACAAATTGTTAACACCTTCTGTGATGATATACGAATGACATTTGGCCTAGACAAATGTGCCAAAGCAACATTTATAGCAGGAAAGTTAACTCATAAAGAAAACGTGAATCTGGCAGAGTGCTGTGACATAAATGAACTTGTGCACGAGGGAGTGTATAAATACCTGGGAATAGATGAAGGAGCAACAGCACAGCATGAACAAATGAGAGCAAAAATTAGCAAGGAATATTTCAGAAGGTTAAAGCTCATATTGAAAACTGCTTTGACAACACAAAATAAAGTACAAGGTATAAACAACTCACCCTTCTGCCAGTGATATACAGTTTTGGTGTGATAGACTGGCCACAGAGAGTGTTGAACCAGCTAGATATAAAACAAGAAAACTGCTTCATGCTCACCAGTTAATATACACAACCCAGTGCATGCCAAGATTATTCATCCAAGGCAGAGGGAGGCGGCCTTCTTGAGATTGATTACACAATAGATCCACAGTAGTGGGGTTACATACATACCTTCTGACATCCATGAACCCAAATGTAGTAAAGGTCCTGCATCATGAAAAAGTAAGCCGAAGATGACTTCACTCATCAAATTAGGAGAAGCCTTCAGGAGAGTAGCAGAGATTGATGTCAATCCACAAGTAAATAAGGAACAGCCAGCAACAGAAAGTGCAAAGAATCAGAAAAAAGTGTATCAGGATAAAGATCAACAGAAAAGAAAAAACAACTGGAAAACCCATAATTATAGTGGAAAATACAGGGAGCTGTTGGAACAACCACAGGTCGATATAGCCCTGACCCATGAGTGGTTACAAAGAGGTGAATTTAGGTAACAAGATGAGAGACTGATAATGGCAGCCTAGGTAGTGGCTACATACAAGATGGTTCACAAAATCCACAGAAAAATCAGGAGAAACAGACAAGTGCAGGTTCTGTAGTACAGAATTTGAAACAGTTGCACATCTCTTGGCTGGATGTGAAGTACTCAGGGCAAAAGGCCTCTATACCAAAAGACACAACAACATAGTAAGACTGATCCACTGGAAACTGTGCAGGCACTATAACATGCAGGTAGCAGAGTGACACTGGAAGCATTAACCACAAAGAATCACAGAGAATGAAGAAGTAATGATTACATGAGATCACCCAATACCAACTGCCAAGAAAGTGGAGGCGAGAAAACTGGATATTGTAATACAAGAAAAAAGAACAAAGATAGCATTGCTGATTGAAATAGCCATCCCTAGTGACTACAGTGTCCTGCATACAGACAGAGAGAGACAAAATCATGAAATACCAAGATATGCAGTCAGAAACCAAACTGATGTGGAATAAGGTCACACAAATTGTTCCAATAGTGCTTGGAGCAACAGGACTAATCAAAAGAACTTTCAGGCACAATTAAACATGCTACTGTACCAATACTTGTGACACCTTATGAACTTCAAAAAGAAGCTATTTTGGAGACGTTGCATGTGCTGAGAAGAGCTGTCCAGCAAACATCAAAGATTAATGCAGTACTGATTTCTTGAGTTTTGAACATACCTGGCTAAAGAATGGGGTCCATTCTCGCCACGGTATTAGATATCCTCTACATTTGGAGACACTAACCAAGAGAGTGACTTCAGAGGAAGTGCCCTGGCTTAAGAATGGGGTCCATTCTCATCACGGTATCAGAAATCCCAAACCATTTGGAGACACTAACCCTGAGAGAGAGAGAGATGTGAATAAGGACACAGATTGTTCCAGTAGTGCTTGAAGCAACGGACTAGTCAAAAAATGTTCAGGCACATTTAAATGTGCTACCAATATTTGTGACACCTTATGAACTTCAAATTGAAGTCATTTTGGGGATGCTGTGTGTGCTGAGAAGAGTGCACTCGGCTAACATCAGAGACTAATACAATACTGATTTCTTCAGTTTTGAATATGCCCTGGCTTAAGAATGGGGTCCATTCTCATCACAGTATCATAAACTCCTAACAATTTGGAGACACTAACCCTGAAAGAGACCATATAAATGTGCTGAATGTAACAAACATTTTAGCTACAAGAGTACCCTGAGAAGACATCACTGTTTTTCCTCTCTGGAGGAGAAGCCTTCAGGAGAGTAGCAGAGATGGATGTTAATCCACTAGTAGAAAAGGAACAGCCAGCAACAGAAAGTACAAAAAAATCAGAAAAAAGAGTAGAAGGACAAAGACCAATAGAAAAGGAAAAACAACTGGAAAGCCTGTAATTATAGTGGAAAATATAGGGAGCTATTAGAACAACCACAGATCGATCAAGCCCTGTCCCTTGCATGGTTAAAAAGAGGTGAATTTAGGTAACGAGATGAGAGATTGATAATGGTAGCCCAAGATAGTGGACTACGCACAAGATGGTTCCCAAAATCCATAGGAAAAACAGGAGAAACAGACAAGTGCAGGTTCTGTAGTACAGAATTAGAAACAGTTGTGCATTTCTTGGCTGGATGTGAAATACTCATGGCAGAAGGCCTGTATACGAAGACATAACAACATAGCAAGATTGATCCACTGGAAACTGTGCAGACACTATAACATACAGGTAGCAGAGAGACACTGGAAACATGAACCACAAAGAATCACAGAGAATGAAGAAGTAATGATCACATGGGATCACCCAATACCAACAGCCAAGAAAGAGGAAGTGAGGAAACCCGATATTGTAATACAAGAAAAGAGAACAAAGGTAGCATTGCTGATTGAAATAGCCACCCTAGTGACAACAGTGTGCTGCGTACAGAGAGACACAAAATCATGAAATACCAAGATATGCAGTCAGAAACCAAACTGATGTGGAATAAGGACACACAAAAAAGTCCAGTAGTCCAAACTGATGTGGAATAAGGACACACAAATTGTTCCAGTAGTGCTTGGAGCAATGGGACTAATCAAAAATAACTTTCAGGCACATTTAAATATGCTATCAATACTTGTGACACCTTATGAACTTCAAAAGGAAGCCATCTTGGGGAAGTTGAATGTGCCGAGAAGAGCGCTCTCAGCAAACATCAGCTAATACAGTACTCATTTTTTGAGTTTTGAATATGCCCTGGCTAAAGAATGGGGTCCATTCTAGCTACGGTATTAGAAATCCCTAAACATTTGGAGACATTAACCCTGACAGAGATCATACAAATGTGATGAATGTGACAAGACTTTTGGTCATAAGAGTGAGCTGAGAGGACATCCACAAATTGACACTGTTAAGGTCTTAACAAATTGTTAAGACCTTTTCTGATGACATACGGATGACATGTGACCAAGACAAATGTGCCAAAGCAACATTCCTAGCAGGAAAGTTAACTCATAAAAAAACATGAATCTGGCAGAGGGTTGTGACATAAAAGAACTTGAGCAAGAGGGAGTGTATAAATAACCTGGGAATAGATGAAGAAGCAACAACACAACAGGAACAAATGAGAGTAAAAATAAGCTAGGAATATTTCAGATGGTTAAAGTTTATACTGAAAACTGCTTCGACAACACAAAATAAAGTGCAAGCTGTAAACCAACTCACTTCTTCAGTGATATTATACAGATTCGATGTGATATACTTGCCACAGAAAGCATTGAACCAACTAGATATAAAAACAAGAAAATTGCTTCTTGCTCACCAGTTAATATACAAAAACAAGTGCATGCCAAGGTTATACATCCCAAGGTCAGAGGGAGGCGTGGGCCTCCTTTAGATTGTTACACATATAGATCCACAGTAGTGGGCTACATACATGTCTTCTGACATCCTTGGACTCAAATGTAGTCAAGGTCCTGCTTCATGAAGAAAATAAGCCTAAGATGACTTCAGTTATCAAATTAGGAGAAGCCTTCAGGAGGGCAGCAGAGCTGGATGTTAATCCACTAGTAGATAAGGAATAGCCAGGAACAGAAAGTGCAGAGAACTGGAAAGCCCATAATTATAGTGGAAAATATAGGGAGCTATTGAAACAACCACAGGTCGATCAAACCCTGACCCATGAGTGGTTAAAAAGAGGTGAACTTAGGTCACAGGATGAGAGACACATAATGGCAGTTCAAAACAGTGGCCACACACAAAATGGTTAAAAGAATCCATAGGAAAACAGGAGAAACAGACAAGTACAGGTTCCGAGCACAGAATAAGAAACAGTTGTGCATCTTTTGGCTGGATGTGAAGTACTCATGGCAGAAACCTGCAATTTAAGGACCACCCTAGTCACATGACTTCCTGTTCTGATTTCACCTAAGTCCTCACTTTCTCCACTGCAGCTTATACTCACCCTCTAGAGGGAGCACTCCCCACCTAATACTTCCCATAAAGTTGAGCCACTCTTTTCTTCTGCTGACCTTCATACCCTTGCTGACTCTCAAGTCTCCTTCCCACTCTACTACCCCTCTCCCACTCTGTCTCCTACCCTGCTCTCTCCAACACACCCAGCCCTCCTCTTCCAGGCCACCAGCACCTTCCCTGCACACATCCTCCCCCCCATGCTCTGTATGGAACCCCCCCTCTTGGCCACTAGGAGTCATTGCTGTGCACCTGCTCTTGGCCTTTCACCCCCTCTGCTCTTTGGCTCCCACATAGCCGCTCGAGCTATCAGACCAGGCACAAAGGCATCCCCCGGGATTTGAGCCTTGTACCCTCAACACCAAAGTCCACAGCCCTGCCACTGTACCATAGAGGCTGACCTACCCATTGGAGACTCTGGGCCAACCGCATCCCTTCCAAGACCCCAGCCCACATAGCTATGGGTACCTCTACCCTACCCCAAGCTGACCACTCTGCTACTACTGACACTTGCCATCTCCTTACCGATGACTCCTACAGTGACACACCCATGTACCTTACCACCCCATCCACCCATGCCCACCCTGGACCTACTCTGCACCCTCCCCCACCCACTGCCACCACAAACCCTCTCCTTATCCCTTCCCCAGCCCCTCCTGGTCCTCCCCCTTCCCTGTACCCACCCTCTGGACCCTACCCTTTCCTGTTCACCTCTCTAGGTCAACCTCCTCATGCACCAAAACTAGCACAAAGCACTATCTTTTCTTGCTAAAATCCTCTCTCTACTCCTCATACTGGCAGGTAACATCCACCCCAATCCCTGCCCCTTATCCACTGACCAGCACAGTCTGCCACCTATGTCAGGGTTGCACATTGCCTCAATGAACATCTGTAGCCTCCTGAAGAAATCGGCTGCCCTTCAGTGTTGGACCATGCAGCACAATCCCGATATCCTTGCCCTAGTTGAAACATGGCTGTCAAAGACAACCCCTGATCCTTCATCTCTCTCCTGGCTACACTTTCTTGGGAAGACCGAATCAGCAAATGTGGTGGCGGATGCACCTTCTATATGCGGAACGCCCTGTCAGGTCATGCCCTCCCAGCATCCAAACTGGACCATGGCGCCCAAGTCCTGTCCTTAAAAATCACTGTAGTGTATGTCCCCCCTCAGAACCAAAACCCCAGCCATACACTCACTCTCCAAGTACGTCACCAGACTATCTCATAAGCTCAAGCAGGTCCTCCTAGAGGACCTGAACTCCAACTGGCTTGCCAGCTCAAACTCACACATCAAAGATTCATTCTCAGCCCTTGATATGACACAACTCATCTCCCAACCTACTAGGTACAACCCCAAGTCTGTCACTGGCACCCTCCTAGACATTTTCCTGACTAACCGACCCCATAAAATCACTGACCTACTCGTCCTCCCAGATGTGCTCAGTGACCACTCCCCAGTCTTATTCACATGGTCCACTCAAGCTCGGAACATGCCCCTAGGACAGTCCAATGGCACTTATGCCCCTGCAACCTCAGTAAACTCAGGGTCTGCCTAGCTCAGAGGGACTGGACCCCCATTATCCATGCCCCAAGTACATACCTAGGACTTGACTATTTCCTTAGCTCTTTCAACAAGGCCTGTGACATTTTTGCACTCCTCACCAAGACCTTAACTAAGAAACGGAATGCCCCATGGGTTACCCCAGTGCTCATCCACCAAATGCAATTAAGGGACAACCTTTGGCATAGAGCCGTGGAATCTGGTAGGCAGGCTTATAATACTGAGTGCAATGAGTGCACCTGGGCCATCTGCAAGGCTAAGGTTGAGCATTACAAATCTGAAACTTCTGTGGCAATTTAAAGGAACTGAACAGGTAGACACAGTCCCCCCAATCCCAACTCATTGGCAATGGCTCTGTTATCACAGACACCCAAACAATCACTGATAGCTTGCACATCACCTTCACCAATCTCAGCTTGGTTCTACCCAGCAACTTCTTCGACCCAGTCCCTCTATCCCCACGACCCAGTCTTCACCACCCCCCACCTCCAGACCGTAACCCCACAAGAAGCCAGGTCGTACCTACTCAAAGCCCTCAACAGCCCCAGCCCCAGCAGTGACCTCCTGGACACTAGACTACTTCGGTGAGTATTGGATGCAGTACTCATCTCCCTCACCCACTTGCTTAATCACTTCCTCTTACCTGGAAAATGGCGATCATCACTTCTATTCACAAAGGTGGGGACCGACTGTGCAAATGTAATTACAGACCAATTCCAAACCCTTTCAAAGCACTAAAATAAATTGTGGCTGACCAACTATCTGACTATCTTACCAAGCACAACATCATGTGCAGGGAGCAATCGACTTCCATGAGGACACAGCACCACCACAGCCCTGCTAGAGTTCTCCAACTTCCTGCACACAGCCCTAGACACTGGGCAGCTGGCCAGAGCTGTCTTTATTGACCTTTCCAAGCTTTTGATACTTTATGCCACCTCCTCCTGCTCAACTCCCTGCGAAATAGCGGACTCTCCCAAGGGCACCTCTCCTGGTTTGATAGCTATCTGTCCTCCAGGTCCCAGCACATAAAAATCAATGGCACCCTATCAGACACCCAGCCTGTCCGCTCCTGAGTCCCCCAAGGCTCCATATTAGGCCCACTTATCCTTAGCCTCTACTTAAACACGCTCCGCAATGTCTGTGCAGAAAAAATCCTTCTCTATGTGAACAATGCTGTCCTCCTCACCTTGCACCCCCCACCACCCTACAGAACATCCTCCAGCGCCCTTCACTAAAGCTGAGCAATGGTTCACTGACTACAAATTTATCATCGACCTGAAAAAAAAAAAACTTTATGCTTTTGCCCACCATCAGAATAAGACCAGAGATACCCTATCCAGATACTCCCCAGCACCGGGTCCCCCTCAGACAAGTGACAATGTAGAAATACCTGGGCATCACCTTTAACCCTGCCTCACCTTCCACCACCATACTGCCCTCCCTCGGCTCCACCACAAACATACAGAGATTGCCTCCATACTACCACAGGGACTACCTGCCCCGATGCACTTTTGTATTGCAATCACCTCATCAGTTCTGTCACTGGTAGACTATGGCCTCCCAATTTATGCTGCTGCTGACAAAACTGCCCTCAACAAAGTGCAACTGCCCAATAACAAGGCCTGCAGGCTCCTGTTAGGTGCAGATAGGCACACCCACACCTGCTGTCTACTCACTTGCCAACATCCTCAACTCCGAAGACAGGCTCCTCTACCAATCCTGCCTGCTGGTGAAGAAAATTCTCCTGGGTCTCTTCCCCCCAGAGGTGGCCTCCTCTATCAGTGCCACCTGCCCCATAGTATTTACCTACAGTACCTGCAAAACCACTCTCATGGTACCCAGAGTTATGACCTCACTCACACAGCAGTCCTTCCACTATAGGACCCCACTATGATACAGCTCCATTCCGGCTACTGTTACCAGCCTCACTAGAATAAGTCCTTTCAGAATTGCAGTCAGAAACCATCTCTTTGCCTTGCACTGCTGCAACTGTTGATAAACCAAGGCCCCCTACTCTTTCTTCCTGTTCACCCCAACCTCCTGACAATGGCCTCGGACAGCTAACCATCATCCCCTGCAGGCGTCTGTTTTCAGCACTTCCACTCTGTATACCCCCAGCAAAATTCCCACTATTTTATGAAGTACCCTATCTGTCCGCCTCTATTGCTTCCCTCTGGACTGTACCTCAGTCACTCTATATGGCAATCTGTCATACCCTTTCACGCATTGCCTGCTCATGTACTTCCAAGCCCTAGAGAAAATAGTGTCGGACCAGCTATCAGAACATCTGTTCAAACACAACCTTCTCTGCCTGAACAGCACAGTTCCGGTCTGGCCTGAGGCCGTCACAGCTCTTACTGAGCTCACCTCATTCATCCATGAGACCCCTCGACCAAGGCTCTATAGCAGGGGCAATCTATGTGGATCTGACCAGGCATTTGACACAGTCAGAGTCTTAAGCTGATTGCTTATGTCCTTCCACAACTAAATGTGGTCCCAGAGGCTGCCTGGTTCAAGGACTGCCTAACAGGCCGGTCACAGCAAGTCAGGATAAATACCACCATCTCCTCCTGTAAAACAGTCTCCTCAGGTGTTCCACAGGGGTCTGTTCTTGGCCCTCTACTATTCACCCTCTTTTTAAACTCTCTCCCCAAGTCATGTAGTGGTAACCTGCTACTCTACGCTGATGACGCAGTAGTGTTTTGGAAACACCCACAGCCAAGCACTCTCCAGCGAGCTCTTCAGGGTTTACATAGAAGTTGACGGCAGATAAGGACCGCAAGGCCCATCCAGTCTGCCCATTTCTTTTTCTACCTTATAAATGTGCCATTGGCCTTTGCTCTGTCAGTGACCTATCTATTCATAGTCATTTGTATTGCTCCCTTATGCCTATCCCATGCCTGTTTGACGCCCTGCACTGTATTCTAGCCACCACTTCTTGTGGTAAGCCATTCCATGCATCTACCACCCTTTCTGTGAAAAAAATTTCCTCACATTCCCCTTAATCGGCCTCCCTCTAATCTTATGCTGTGTCCTCTTGTCCTGCTATTTTTCTTATATTTAAACATGTTAAACTCTTTCACCTTGTTTATGCCCATAAGGTGTTTGAATGCCTCGATCATATCACCTCTCTCCTCCTTTGCTCAAGGGTATACATATTGAGCTCCGTTAATCTGTCCTCATATGTCTTCTGATGCAGTCCCTGCACCATTTTGGTTGCCCTTCTGGACTGCCTCAATTTGGTTTAATGTCCTTGTGAAGGTGTGCCTCCAATACTGCCAGTGCTCCAGATGGGCCTAACCAATGTCTTGTACAGAGGGATTATTACCTCCCTCTTATGACTTGTGATACCCCTACTAATACACCCTAACACCCCTAGCCTTACCTACTGCTTTAGGGTCTGCTTGGATGATTTTAGGTCATCAGTGATGATGATGCCCATCTCTTTCTTCCTTTGTGACTGATGCAACTCCCTCCAGCCTATAAGTGGCTTCAGGGTTTCTCTTCCCTATGTGCATGATTTTGCACTTCTTTGCATTAAATCCCAGTTGCCACTCTTCTGACCATTCTGCTAGTTTATCCAGATCTCTTCTCATTCTGCCCACCCCATCTGGATCATCTACTCTGTTGAAGATCTTGGTGTCATCTACAAACAGACAAACGCCTACCTGTAGTCCATCTTGAGGTCACTAATGAAGATGTTGAATAGGACTGGCCCCAGGACTGATCCCACAGATACCCACTTGTGACTTGCATCTCTTCTGACTGTATACCATTTACCACCACTCTCTGTTTCTGCCAGTCAACCAGTTTGCCACCCAGTTGACCAACTTCTGATCACCCAGAGCCTACCTAGCTTGTTTATCAATCTTCTATGTGGAACAGTGTCAAAAGCTTTGCTGAAGTCAAGGTAGGTGACATCAACTGCCCCCTGGTCCACCACTCTGGTTACCCAGTCAAAGAAATCTATGAGATTAGTTTGACAGGGCCTTCCTTTTGTAAACCCATGCTGTCTTGGATCCTCTACCCTATAGTTCCAGGTGTTGCACTATCCTTTCTTTAAGGAGTGCCTCCATAATCTTGCCCACTACTGAGGTAAGACTGGCCGGTCTATAGTTCCCGCCTCCTCCTGCTACCACTCTTGTGAGGCGGGATCACATAAGCCCTTCTCCAGTCTTCTGGGACCTCTCCTGTGCTCAGAGACTCACTAAACAATTCTGCTAATGGCTCTGCTAGTTCCTCCTTTAGCTCCTTAAGTACCCTGGGATGTGTGCCATCAGGTCCCATTGCCTTATCTACCCTGAGCTTAGCAAGCTCTTGTAGGACCCCTTTCTTTGTGAGAGGGTGGTGCCACCTCCCTCCCCGTGTCCATGATGCTGAGCTGTGGGCCCTGCCCTACCTTCTCTTCAGTAAATACCCAGGCAAAAGTATCTATTTAGGATAGATGCCTTTAGGGTCCTCCTCCTCACATGCTCCCTTTTCTCCATTAAGCTTAGAATACTCCCTCTGGACTTTCTCCTTTCACTAATGTATCTATAGAAGTCTTGTCACCTTCTTTTACTGTTAGTGCTAGTGTTTCCTCAGTTTGGGACTTTGCCTGCCTTACTGCCTTACCTGCTTCCCTTAGGGCAGTTTGGTATGCCTCCCTATCTTCATCCGCTGTGTTCCCTTACTATTTCCTGAAGGCCAGCCTTTTGGCTCTGACCTTTTCTGCTACTGTGTTGAGAGAACCAAAGTGGTTTCCTTATTTCTTTTGCACTTCCTTCTCTGTCTAACACAATGGGATGTTGCTCAAGTATTGCATCCTTAATGCTTGCCCACTTTGCCTGTACCTCCCTCACCTGTGTTTCTTTTTGCCAGGGCTAAACAACTCTGTTGGCCATCTTATCAAAGTCAGCTCCTCTAAAGTCCCATATTTTTGCCTTGGAATGGGATGATTTAGATGTAGTAGCCAAATTGAACCATACCATGTGATGGTCACTGGCCCCCAGGTGACCTACCTGGAGATCTGTGATCCCTTCTTTTTAGTCAGTACTAGATCTAGGATAGCCCTGTCTCTTGTGGGTTGCTGTACCAGTTGTTTGAGGCCCTCCCCCTGCAGGAATCCACTATGAGTGTAGTTCTGGCAGATGTTCCTGCTGGTATTGACCAATCCAGTATCTGGCATGTTGAAGTCTCCCATTATCAGAACCTCCCCTTTAGCTGTCATGTTTTGTATATCTTCTAACAGTAATGTGTCATGTCCTCCTCTGGTCTGAGGCCTGTAGACAACCCCAGTTCTTATGGCTGTCCCATTTCCTGTTTCCAGGGTGACCCACAGTTCTTTCAACTGTATGTGTATTCTGAATTTCTGTAGCTTTGATATTTCATTAACATACAGGGCCACTCCCCCTTTGCACCTCGGTCTCTTCTGAACAATACACAGCCAGGTACTGAAGTCTCCCAAGTGTGGTTACTGGTAAACACGTCTCACTAATGCTACTATGTCCAGTTTAGCCTCTGACATTATTGCCTGCAGGTCTGGGATCTTATTTCCCAGACTGTGAGCATTAGTGTACATGATTTCCATTGGCCAGATTTTGGTGTGTTAGTTGTTGGGTGAAGTTTGGCATTACCCTTGTGCATCGTGGGGAGACAAACCTTTTTTCTTACCTGGTGATGCAAATGAGCAGCAAACGCTGAATTCCTGTTTGACCACCATAGCTGAGGGGAGGTGTTCTTCCCATTGACGTATGGGGTGCTGCACCCCTCTCCCCATTTACTAGTTAAATATTCTGCAAAGGCGTCAAACTTCTGTCCCAATGCACTGACTCCTCTTTAGTCAGATGCAGTCCATCAAATTTAAAGAACTTTCGCTCCCAGAACTGTTGCCAGTTCCACAAATCTAGTGTCCTTTTCCTGGCACAGTCATTGAGCCACGTGTTTGGCTCCCTATCTCCCTTCTCTGACCTTCCGTCCATCTTCCCTTCTCCAGACTGGCAGGATCTCAGAGAAGGAGATGCGATGAAATAGATGATAGTTTGTCACCCAGCCTGGTCAGGTGTTCCTTGGTCTCCACAACTGACCGCTGGCGAATCATTAGTCCCTATGTGTACTAGGACATCAATGTTTTCTCCTGCTTTGTGAACAATTTGCTTAATGCGGTCAGTGTCTCTCCAAGCTGATGTACCTGGGAGACATCTGACCATCACCTAGCTGGAGATGGGTATCAACTCCCGAATCATGGAGTCTCCTATGATCAGAAGTTTTTTGGATTTCCTTTGTGCTTGTTTAGTTTGGTTCCTGATTTGGGTGAGTATTGTTGTGCTAGCTCCTGTGCCAGTGTGTCCTGCTCTGCAGTGTCTTCTGCCTCTTTATTTGATTTCAGAGATAGAGGCAGATACCTGTTTGTAGTGTTTATATGGTTTTGGAGGTAATGTGTTGGAGAGCGAGAGTGATGGGGCACCTGAGTTTGCTCCACCTAACCACCTGCCAACCTCCTGGACCAACTACCCTCTGCGGTTGAGGTTTTTCTGTTGGATGCTGGGGGAAATGGCGGTGGTTCTTATAATTATTTCCTCTTCAATATGAAATTTGAGGCGTGCAATCTCTGCCCCATGCTGCCCGGGCTGAGACCTAAGATCTCCAAAGGCCCAGCATGTGGGACAGTGTCTAAATCCTGTAAGACTGTCCTTCTGAAAATTGTTCCACAGTACCTGCAGTTGTGGAAATCCATTCCAAATAAGTTGCTGGGTTTGTAACCTAGTCAGAGTAATTAGAAGGGAAAAAAAGGAAAAAATATGCAAGTAATGGTTTAATTGTGCTTTGTTTAACTTGTTATAACAAGTTAAATTACTAGTGCCCTGTAAATGAGATCACCTTGTGGAGGCCCCACTGATCCGCCCCTTCCTGCTCTGCCACAGGAAATGTCACAACTGTGATACCCTATAAAAGGAGTGTAGCGTGGGGTGGTTGGGGATGGGGGTGGGTGGCTGGGCCCTTCCCCTGCCTAAAAAGAAGAACCACGGATGAAAGAACAAGGAGGTAAGAGCAGAAACACTCAGTCAACAACAAATGCAGTAACCCTGAAAGCTTATCCTAATGTTAGATAAAACTGTAAAACCTGTAAAGCACCACCTGTAATAATTTCAGAGAAGATATACCCTGTAAGAAACACTTTGCTCCAGAGAAAATAGAAAGCAGTAACAGAAGATATACCTTGCAAAGACAATTTGAATCAGAAGATTACAGCAGTAATCTGTTAGCACACACCTGTAGGCACAACTTGTAATAATGCAGAAGAAGGTATACAGCAACAACAATTTGAATCAGAGAAAAAATAAAGCAGTGAAATGTTAGCAACAAACAGTAGCAATCCCTGTGAGTAAAAAATAAAAACACCACCACACAGTAAATCTGCTTAGCCAAACTAAGTCTTAATCCTTCTCCCTTGCTCTGGTAAGTTTCTCTACTCTGCCTTTCAAGCAGTCTTAGAAGGAAAGAGCTCAGGTGAAGCTAGGTGCCTTGGCCAGCAAACCAAGGTTTCTTCTGGGACCTAGAAAACTGGTTCACAGAACACCACCTAATCATCAACTGTCAAAAAAACAAAGTCCATGATCTTTGCACATCGACAAAGTACACATAGCCAGTCGGCTCTCCTAATCAAAAACAAACAAGGCACCCCACTTGAACATGTTACGTGTTTTAAATACCTGGGAATTACTTTAGACACCTCCCTCTCCTACCATCATCACATACAACTACTCTGCTCTGCTGTTAACACTAGAGTGGGTATCCTCTACAGACTTAAACACTGCTTACTCACCCAGGCCATGCAGCTCGCGGTCGCCTCCTCTATTCTCTCCCTAATAGACTACGGGATAGTGATATACAGCTCTGCGGATCCTACCGCCCTTCGTAGCATCAACATCGCTTTGAATAAAGCTTGCTGCCTAGTCACCGGGTATGACAGATTAACACATACCTGACATACCTGTGAGCTCTATGCACTAGCTGGATGGCTAAACTTCCAAGGAAGACTTAAGTACCACTCCTGCGTGCTAGCGAAAAAGATCCTTCTCTAGCTAGCGCCCACAGGCCTTCTCTCAATAGTCTGTGTTGCCCCACCCCCGGCGTAACACTAGACTTGCAACATCCTCCTCATTCCTGGTCCCTCGTTGTAGAACATCCCTTGGGCAAAGATCTTTCTGCTACCGTGCCCCTCTTTGGCTAAACACTCTACCTCCCTCCATCTCTCAGACACTCAGCCTCTCCCAATTCAAAACAGCCCTCAGAGCTCAACTCCAGGAGTCAGAAAAATGCGACTGTGGCTAACTCTCTGCCCTACTCTGGTTTTTCCATACCCCCAATACACACGACACAGGGTCTCAATTGATCCCAAGAGTCAGCATCTTTAACCTCTCTGAGAAGGGTTATCTTGTATCGCTGCCTACTACTGTCACCAGTTAACAATGCTTATGCCTGGACTGCACCGGCAGTACTGTGTTACGAATTTCTACCTGTTTATTGTGTGTTCTCTGTATTTGTTTACCCTCCACCCTATGTAACCGACGTGGAGCCATTGCAAAACAGTCTGTGACTCAAAGGTTTGTAATTCCGATTATATCCAATAAAATAATAAAAAAATGTACTTATTTAACCGTATGAAGCTATGTTATTATATTCATCTGTAATTGCCTACTCATGTACCTATGTAACCATATGAAGCTATACTGTTATATTTCTCTGTAATTGCCTACTCGTGTACCTATGTAACCTTGTATATGACTGTAACCTATTATAAGCAACATTATTATGTAACCTATGTGTACTCTGTTTAATGTTCTGCACCTGTACTGTTCTGACTGTTGTAGCCACACTGTGTAACTGTCTACCCCCCTGCGATGAGGTGCCTTTGTAAATGAGTCCATGACTCAAAGGTTGTAAATCTGTCTTATCTCATAAATAAATAACCGTATGAAGCTATGGTATTGTATTTCTCTATAACTGTATAGTGTCCTGTTTGTATGTAGCCTGTATTTTGTCTGACGAGGAGCCTTTGGAAACAAGTTCTTTACTCAAAGGATTGTAATTCTGATTTGTACAAATAAATAAATAAGTAAAAAGACACCAACCCCGAGAGAGACAGTGATAGTGTCTACGCACAAGATGGTTCAGAAAATCCATAGAAAAAACAGGAGAAACAGACTAGTGTAGGTTCTGTGGTGCAGAATTAGAAACAGTTGCACATCTCGTGGCTGGGTGCAAAGTACTCATGGCAGAAGGCCTGTATACTGAAAGGCACAACAACATAGCAAGATTGATCCACTGGAAACTGTGCCAACACTATTGCATACAGGTAGCAGAGAAACACTGGAAACATGAACCACAGAGAATGAAGAAGTAATGATCACATGGGATCACCCGATACCAACAGCCAAGAAAGCAGAAGCAAGAAAACCAGATATTGTAGTACAAGAAAAAAGAACAAAGGTAGCATTGCTGATTGAAATGGCCACCCCTAGTGACTACAGTGTCCTGGGTACAGAAAGACACTAAATCATGAAATACCAAGATCTACAGCCAGAAACCAAACTGATGTTGAATAAGGACACACAGATTGTTCCAGTAGTGCTTGGAGCAATGGGACTAATCAAAAAGAACTTTCAGGGACATTTAAATATGCTACCAATACTTGTGACACCTTATGAACTTCAAAAGGAAGCCATCCTGTGGGTGTTTCATGTGCTGAGAAGAGCGCACTCAGAAAACATCAAAGACTAATACAGTACTAATTTCTTGAGTTTTGAATATGCCCTGGCTAAAGAATGGGGTCCATTCTTGTCATGGTATCAGAAATCCCTAAACATTTGGAGACACTGGCCGGGATTTTCAAAGGGGTTGCACCTGGTGCAACTGAGTTGCACTGGCGCAACCCTGCATTGTGCCTTGGCGGGATATTCAGAAAGCTGCCAGGTGCAGCGCAAGTCCCGATGTGCTAGGGCACAATCTAATCCTATGCGGCGCAGATGCAGGTGGCGTGCCCGTGCATATGCGGCACATCTCAATATTCAGCCCGGGATGTGTGGCTCATATGCCGGTGCAACCCTGCATTGCACCACATGGGGGGCTCAAAGTTGAGCCCTGGAAAAGCAGGAGCAGGTCCTGGCCACCCACAGGCAGGCTGCTGTGTTGCAAAGCGCGACAAAGCAGCCACCAGCCGTGGGTGGCCACCTTCCCACTCAGAAAACCATTGCCAAGCACACATATCCCCCCTGGTGGTCCAGTGGACCCTCTCCACCCCGTAAGCCTGATCACGGGCATCTGAATTGTACAAGTTACCCTGGTGGTTTAGTGGTCCCCCCATGCCCAATCACGGGCATCTGAATAAAAGTAACCCTGGTGGTCTAGGAGTCCCCCTGCAGCCCAATCGCGGGGAGTTGCCACTTACATAGACGTACGTGGTAGTCCAGTGGTACCCACCCGGCACCCCCACGTCATTGGCGGGCGGCAGCACCCCGCCCTGCATACCACCAGGCTGCCCACTGAATGACAACCTGTCGACCAATGGGCTTACAGAACATACTGTACCTGTAATTTAGCAGGTGGGTGGGTGGGATGCGGGTGGGGTGCTGCCACCCACCGATGACAGGGAGACGGGTGGTACTACTGGACCACGTCTAAGTAAGTGGCAACTGCCAGCGATCCAGCTGCGGGGGCGCTGAACCACCAGGGTTACTTTTATTTATTCAGATGCCCAGCGATCAGGCATGGGGGATTGCTAGACCACCAGGGTTACTTTTATTTATTCAGTTGCCCACAATTGGGCTGCGGGGGGACAGCTAGACCACCAGGGTTACATTTATTTAATCAGATGCCTGCGATCAAGCAAATGGGAGTGAGGGGGCTGCAATCACCCACCATGGTTCCGACCATCGACGGTAGCAGCATGGCAGGGTGCCAGGCTCAATTCACGGAGATCCGGTGCATCACATGCAAATGGGGCCATAATGACATGTAAATGGCCCCATTTGCACCTTGCATATATTATGACCTCATTTGCATGCTGCCGGCTGAATATCATTGGTGATGCACCTTGTGCAACTGCACTTGTGCTGGCGCATCCCTGTGCTCCCTCGCTGAGTCTTGCGCTGGCACAGTATGTGTGCCCTCTGTGCCATATTCAACGGTGATGAGCCATGGCGCATCACCGTTGAATATCGCCTGGTCCTGAGCCCGGCGCAGCCCAGTTGCACTGCGCCCAGGCTTTTCACCACTGCCCAGTGCAGTCTGAATATCCGACCCACTTCGTGTGAGAGAAAGACACCATATCAATGTGCTGAATGTGACAAGAGTTTTGGCTGGAAGAGTCACCTAATAATACATCAACAGATTCACTCTGGTGAGTAGTTATCAAGTTAGCGGAAACCTTCAGGAGGGTAGAAGAGATGGGTGTTAAGCCACCAGTAATTAAGGAACAACCAGCAACAGAAAGTGCAAACAAAAAACCAGGAAAAAGCATATAAGGAAAGAGGTCAACAGAGAAGAAAGGACAACTGGAGAGACTATAAATACATGTAGAAAATACAGGGAGCTGCACAATCACAATTCAAATAAAAACTGACCCACACATGGTTGAAAAAGGGGACATTTAAGCCACGAGATGAGGTTGATAATGGCAGCCCCGAATACTGGATTTACACACAAGATGATTCACAAAATCCATAATACAATCAGACAGGTGCAGGTTCTGTAATACAGAATTAGAAAGAGTTGCACATCTTGTGGGTGGATCTGAGTATGCATGGCAGGTCTATATACTGAAAGACATAACTGTGACAGGGTGAGGCCCTGTCTAACCCTAAAATAAGGTGTTAGTGATAGCTGTACTGCTACAGCAAGGCCCTTTTCTTAGGTACAGTATAACAAGGAATGGCTGAGAGAAATTAACAAAAATAAAGAAAATTTATATTGAACAAAGAAATAAAAAGCTAAGCAATGCCAGCCTTTTTAAGTCTGTTGCAACATCTCTCCTCTGCCCTTTCTTCTTTTTTTCTTCCTTCTAACTGTGGGATGGCCACCCAGAGTTGCAAAGCCTTTACATTTTTTTTGTCTTGCTTGCTTTCATAGAAACATAGATTTTGATGGCAGATAAGGACCACTTGGCCCACCCAGTCTGCCCTTTTCCCTACCTATTGGATAAGCTGCAGATCCTAGTTAACCAGCAGCCTACTTCCTTCTACCCCAACCCCCTAGAATTGCCTTATGACTGTCCCATGCATGCTTGAATTCCACCACTGTTTTTGACTCCACAACCTCCTCCAGAAGGCCATTCCATGCATCCACAACCCTCTGTGAAAAATACTTCCTTAAATTACCTCTGAGCCGCCCCCTTCTATCTTCAAATTGTCCCCTTGTTCTTGCACACCTCTTTTTTTGAAAGATGCTACCCTCTTGGACTTTGTTGATTCCCTTGAGATACTTGAACGTTTCTATCATGTCCCCCCTCTCTCTGCTTTCCTCAAGGCTATACATATTCAGCTCCTTAAGTCTCTCTTCATATGTCTTCTGGTGCAGACCCTGCACCATTTTAGTTGTCCTCCTCTGGACAGCCTCCATCCTGTCTATGTCCTTGCGGAGATTGGGTCTCCAGAACTGCACGCAGTACTCCAGATGAGGTCTCACCAACTGTCTGTACAAAGGGATAATAACTTCCTGTTTTCTACTGGTGATGCCACTCCCTATGCATCCCAATATCCCCCCCAGCCCTCCTTGCTGCCCTCTCACATTGCTTGCCCACCTTAGGTCATCTGATATGACTACCCCCATGTCCCTTTCCATTTTTGTTGTTAGTATTTCACCCCCCATTGTGTACTCTTCCCTGGGTTTTTGTTTCCCAGGTGCATTACCTTGCACTTCTTAGCATTGAATCTAAGCTGCCATACATTTGACCATTCCTCTAACCTTGCCAGGTCCCTTCTCATCCTTTCCACCCCACCTTGTGCATCAACTCTGTTGCAGATCTTTGTCATCTGCAAAGAGACATACTCCTTCAGTCCCTCTGCAATGTCGCTTATAAAGACATTGAAGAGGACCGGTCCTAATACTGAACCCTGTGGTACCCCACTAGTAACCCCCCTTTCTTCAGAGTGGACTCCATTTACTATTACTCACTGTGTCATATTCTCCAGCCAGTTCTTTACCCAGGCTGGCTAACTTGTATATTAATCTTTTGTGTGGGACTGTGTCAAATGCCTTGCTAAAGTCTAGGTAGGCCTTGTCCACAGCCCCTCCCTGATCTACTACTTTGGTCACCCAGTCAAAGAAATCTATCAGATTTGTCTGGCATGACCTTCCCGCTGTGAATCCCTGCTGCCTTGGGTGCTGAGCCCCACTGGCCTCTAGATACTCAACAATTCCTTCCTTCAGAAGTGATTCCATCATTTTCCCTACCACTGAGGTTAAACTAACAGGTCTGTAGTTTGCTGCTTCTGCCTTGCTCCCACTTTTGTTAAGAGGAATCACATCTGCCCTTCTCCAGTCCTCGGGTACCATCCCATCCTCCCATGATTTGTTAAAGAGGGTAGTCAGTGGTGTCACTAGTTCTACCCTTAGTTCTTTCAGAATTCTGGGATGAATCCATCAGGCCCCATTGCTTTGTCCACCTTCAGTTTTAAGAGTTCTTCAGAACCCTTTCTTCTGTAAATGGGCTGTGCTGCAAATTTGGTGACCTCCAGCAGACCAGACCTGGGTTTGAATCCCACAGCTTCCACTTGCATACTGTGTGGCCCTGAGCAAGTCACTTAACCTCCTTGTGCTCCCAGGTCACTCCTGTAAAAAAGCTTCCTGCTTAGTGTACTATAACTGGTTAAACAACTAAATCAACTTCTGTATCCAGAGTGTTTCTACTGTTTGTTTTAGGTACCTCCCCCACTTCCTTTGTAAATACTGAGCAAAAATATTTGTTTAGTATGTCTGCCTTTTCACAGTCAACCTCTGCCCACCCTCTCTCCTCTTTATTAAGCCTCACTAGCCCTCCCTTGGTCTACCTTCGCTCCCTGATGTACCTTCTTACATCCTTTTATATTCATGCTGAGCCACAGTCCCCCACCCTTACATCCTCAATTACAGCATACTATAGTACTAGGCTGCTATTGCCCTGTAGTGCAGGATGTGTTAAAAATAGTTAAATATAGCCAGCCTGTAAGTTACAGGAATTAGTTTGCTACCTGTATGGGAAATTGTGCTTTACATGTATGTAACTGCCTATAAATTACTAAGACATCTTTTCTTGTCCTTTAAAACTCTCGTTCCTATTTTGGCATTGCTACCAGCTAAGCAGTGTGTAAGTAAACTTTGAAAACTGGAACATTCATTTGTGGAGCATTTTAGGGTTATGGTTTCAGACTGTCAGAATACCTTTCTGTTAAAAATAAATGGGCCTGTATTACAAAGGGAAAATAGGACCTTTTCCAGTAGGCTACACAATAAGGACTATGTCATCAGTCACTAGGACCTCAAGGAACACTTCTAGTTAGCAGTATATAGCGGGGACCACCCCAACATTGGACCACCTCCAACGTTGGCTAATGGTATAAAGGGGGCAGTTCCCAACCCCACCTCAGTTCTTTTTTCCATTGTCAGCTCATATGCTTCGGCTCCACGGACACCTCCTGCTACTTGTCGACCACCATGTGCATTTTTCTGCTATATCTTCAGATTTCCTGCTTGATGTATGTCTTCTCCATCCAATTCAGAACAGTGTAAATCAAAGTGCACTTGTGGAAAACAAATTACAGATGAAGACAGCCATACGGCCTGCCTAATTTGTCTTAGCTGTCACATGACTCTGAGGCCTGCCCACACTGCCGAAGTTTCAACCAGCGCACCCAGATTCACCACCTGAAAGCACTGAAGATTCTTCTCCTTGAACAGCAGCTGGCTGCCATGCAACAGACCTCTACCAGTTATTCTTCCTTGGTCCCCAGGACTTTGACCACTTCCCACAGGATGTCTAGTGGGAAGAATCACTGCACAGTAAAAAAAAGACACAGCGTCCAGATTCCCATTTCAGATCCCAGCATCACAAGGTGACCTTCTCATCCGGTCTGCACTCCAGCGGGAGAGCAGACCTATCCCCTCTGGCAGCCCTCCTTGCTTTGGGCTTCCATCGATGAAGGCCCTCACCTTTAACCAGATGTCAGTTAGAGGGGCTTCTGGGCAAGGATCTTTGGCCCCTCCCCTGACTCTTAGGCCTTTCCACTCACCTGATCCTAAGTCTGGAGTGTCATTTGGTTCTCCATTGGGTGTCGGGTGGAAACTTGATGCCTGCCTGGCTGCAGCATTCTCCTTCTCATTGAAACGTAGACTTTGGCAACAGATAAGGACCGTTTGGCCCACCTAGTCTGTTCACTTCCTACCTATCTGATAAGCTGCAGTTTCCAGTTACCCAACATCCTACTTCTCAGTCCATCTCTCTGCACCTATCAACCAGATAAGATGCAAGAAGCAGGATCTCCAGGCTAGAGTCCACTCCCCAAAACTACAGATCATGGACTTCCATCATCAGACCCCATGTCCTCATCTTCCACCTCCCCGGGGTTGAGATCAAGCAACACTGCCTCCTCCGGCTTCACCTAAGCCGCTGTCTGGGGTTTTGCCACCTACCAAGCTGGTGCCCCCACCACCGCTAGAATATGGGTCATCAGATATCCCCGATCTGCAGGATGACCAGGCATACCCCTCCTTGCCACTAGCAGGATCTCCGCCTCATAAGCCAGCATTCCTGGACCTTGCAACCATACCCTCAGGGCCTTTGGAACTGATGCTGGGTAACCCCAACATCCCCATCCAGCACTGGATAAACCTGACATCCCTCCACCAAAACCAGATGTACCAGGGCCCCCCTAGTTTCATTGGCAGGATGCTTTTCTCCACATGGTGAAAACCATTAGGGCAATCTCCTGCCTAAGTATTGTCTGACCCTGTCACCATATCTGGCTCCCTTGCATGTCCCAACAAGACCCTTGAGGTCCTTTACTCCTCCACCAAGGAGATCACCAACTCCACCACCCAGAAGGTCATTGTCCCTTCCTTAAACGATGCCTCCTTTGGAACTCTCTGACAATGGCTCCTTGCAGTGCCACAGATGATGGTGCCATTCGTCATCCAGATCTGCCTCCAGGCACCATCTCCGCTCCTGTAGCCATCAATCCCATGGGTCTTTTTCCAGATCTTCCATTTCTGCTTCATCTGGCAGGAGTTCCTCCTCATCTTCAGCTTCTTTGGTGGGATTTGCTTCCCCTCTAAGACCAGACACCCAAGGTGACTTACCTAGGTCACCTCCGGATGACCCAGCTTTATGGATGTGATGTGTCACACCCAGTTCTTAAACCAGTGGGACACAGAAGATCTAGGTCTGGAGAGGCGGTGCCTGGCCCACTTTCTGGGCATGAATGACCCAAAGCCACTATTGGTGCCTTCCTTGGTGGCTCCATTCCAAGATGTCACCAAACTTGCTTGGGAGCACCTGGAATCCACTTCAGCTATCCCCAAGAAAGTGGACAGACTGTACCAGACCCCCAAGAATGAGCCCTTTCTGGGTGGAAAAAAAGGGACTTTAAAAAGTCCAAGAAGGTAGCATATTTCAGGAAAATAGATGTGCAAGAACAAGGGGGAACAATTTGAAGATAGAGGGGGGACAGCTCAAAGGTAATGTGAAAGTATTTTTTTTTACAGAGGGTTGTGGATGTATGGAACAGCCTTCCTGAGGAGGTTGTGAAGTCAAAAGGGGAATTCAAAATGCATGGGACAGACATAAGGCAATGCTATTGTGGAGTAGGAGGAAGAAGGCTATTGGTTAATTAGGATTTGCAGCTTATCCATTAAGCAGGGAAATGAGCAGACTAGGTGGGCCAAGCAGTCCTTCTCTGCCATCAATTTCTCTGTATCTATGAAATCCCCAAGACCAATTCCATGGTCCTCATGGCCACCCATGGCAGAACCAAGCAGCCATGACATACGAGTGCTAGACCACCTTGGTCAGAAGGTGTATCCGTCAGCCACTTGTACCATGTGCTGCTAAATTTTTTGGCACACATGGTGTTGTATCAAAAATTGTTTTGGCAAAAGGCCATTGAACTGGTCCTGAAACAACCAGACTTGCCTCACAAAACCGAGCTCCTGGACGTATTGCAGTCTGATCTTGATGTGGGATAATATGTCTTAAGATCTTCATATGACTCAGCAGACGACAGCTAGGGAAGCAGCTATCGGTGTCTTAGGAAGCTTTCTTGGCTCAGGGTTTCCAGGTTTAGGCAGCATCTCTGGGATGCCATTATGGATGCCCCTTCAGTGGGTCCATTCTGTTCAATGAGGCCTCTAGCATTTGATAAAAGTCATCCAATATGTGTACCAAATGTGGAGGTCTGACCCCTCCTTCCAGCTTGAAGGAAGCATTTCCATTGCTCTACAGGTCAGAAGCCCAGAGGGCAACAATCTAGCATGGCCTTCAAGTGCAAGACTCCCAGCCTGCAAGCACCTCGGAACACCAATCCCTCCCAGGTCTCCCTGTCTACCATGGAAGCATGGCCTGACTATCTACCAGAACCCCTTCCCCCCAGCAAAGTCCTTGGGGAAGTGGTAGGGGGTCAGTTCTCCCTCTGCCAAGAGGTATGGTTCAAAATCACTTCTAATGTGTGGGTACTCCAATTGATTGAATGGGGTAATGCACCGGAATTCAGGCAGGTCCCCTCAGACAACCCTCCCATTCACTCTACCTACTCCTCGTCTCATGCTACCCTCATTGGGGAGGAAATTTAGTCTCTCCTGAGCAAACAGGCCATAAAACATGTTCCCCCATCCCACCATGGGAAAGACTTTTATTCCCACTTGTTCTGGCTCCCAAGAAGACGAGGGATCTCCGTCCAATCGTAGGTCTAAGTCTCCTAGGATTGAGAAGATTTAGGATGGTAACCCTGCAAGCCTTCTCACCATGCTACATCCAGGGCACTGGCTTAGTTCTCTGGACAAGCAAGATGCCTACCTCCATATCAAGGTGCTCCCAGCCCACAGGAGGTTCCTGTGGTTCACTTTTCAGGGAGAACATTACCAGTTCCAAGCATTCCCATTGGCCTGTCCTCAGCACTGTGGGTATTTGCAAAATGCCTCAGGGTGGTTGCAGCAGCTCTCAGGTGCCAGGCCATTACATCTACCAATACCTAGATGATTAGCTCCTCTCCCCCCCTCCAGGGAACAGCATCTACCTTCCCTGTTGAATGTATTTCACCTCTTTGGGACTCCAGGGATTACCCTGAACATGGCCAAATCGTTCAGCTGGCCATCCCAATGGCTTCAATACATAGGGGCCATTCTGGACACCTCTCTGGGTAGAACATTTCTTCCCCCAGACAAGACAACCCATCTATGAACTCTGGCCCAGAGGATCTCTTCCTCACACCAGGTTCCTGCAGAGACAATGATGATGATGCAGCTTCTGGGGCTCATGCAACTGCCACAGTGACAGTACAAATGGCTAATCTGTACATGAGAGTCCCACAAAGGACACTCAAAGTCCAGTGGGACCAAAGGTTGGTTGACCTCAATCAGTTCATTCAAATCTCCAGGACAGTGAGCCAAACCCTCTCCTGGTGGCTGTCCCCACCCAATTTGGAGACGGGGTCCTCTTCCAGTTACATAGAAACATAGAATTTGATGGCAGATAAGGACCGCTTGGCCCACCCAGTCTGCCCATTTCTCTACCTACTGGATAAGCTGCAGATCCTAGTTAACCAGCAGCCTACTTCTTCCTACCCCCACTCCCCAGAACTGCCTTATGACTATCCCATGCATGCTTGAATTCCATCACTGATTTTGACTCCACAACCTCCTCCGGAAGGCCGTTCCATGCATCCACAACCCTCTCTGTGAAAAATACTTTAAATTACCTCTGAGCCACCCCCATCTTCAAATTGTGCCTCTTGTTCTTGCACACTCTTTTTTGAAAGATGCTACCCTCTTGGACTTTGTTGATTCCTTGAGGTGCTTGAAAGTTTCTGTCATGTCCCCCTCTCCCTTCTTTCCTCGAGGCTATACATATTAAGCTCCTTAAGTCTCTCTTCATATGTCTTCCGGTGCAGACCCTGCACCATTTAGTTGCCCTCCTCTGGACAGCTTCCATCCTGTCTATGTCTTTCGGAGACTGGGTCTCCAGAACTGCACACAGTACTCCAGATGGGGTCTCACCAGCTGTCTGTACAGAGGATAATAACTTCCTGTTTTCTACTGGTGATGCCTCTCCCTATGCATCCAAGTAACCCCCAGCCCTCCTTGCTGCCTCTCACATTGCTTGCCCGTCTTTAGGTCATCTGATATGACTACCCCAGGTCCCTTTCCATTTTGTTGTTGTTATATCACCCCATTGTGTACTCTTCCCTGGGTTTTGTTTCCTGGTGCATTACCTTGCACTTCTTAGCATTGAATCTAAGCTGCCATACATTTGACCATTCCTCTAACCTTGCCAAGTCCCTTCTCATCCTTTCCACCCCACCCTGTGCATCAACTCTGTTGCAGATCTTAGTGTCATCTGCAAGAGACATACTTTTCCTTCCATCCTTCTGCAATGTCACTTATAAAGACATTGAAGAGGACCGTCCTAATACTGAACCTCATGGACCCGGTACCCCACTAGTAACCCTCCTTCTTCTGAGTGGACTCCATTTACTATTACTCTCTGTGTCCTATTCTCAGCCAATTCTTTACCCAGGCTGTCATCTTGGGACCCACTCCCAGGCTGGCTAACTTGTATATTAATCTTTTGTGTGGGACTGTGTCAAATGCCTTGCTAAAGTCTAGGTAGGCCATGTCCACAGCCCCTCCTGACCTACTACTTTGGTCACCCAGTCAAAGAAATCTATCAGATTCGTCTGGCATGACCTTCTGTGAATCCATGCTGCCTAGGGTTCTGTGCCCCTCTGGCCTCTAGATACTCGACAATTCTTTCCTTTAAAGTGATTCCATCATTTTCCCTATCACTGAGGTTAAACTAACAGGTCTATAGTTTCCTGCTTCTGCCTTGCTCCCACTTTTGTGAGGAATCACATCTGCCCTCTCCAGTCCTCGGTACCACCCCATCCTCCCATGATTTGTTAAAAGGGTGTCAGTGGTGTCACTAGTTCTACCCTTAGTTCTTTTAAATTCTGGGATGAATCCCATCAGGCCCCATTGCTTGTCCACCTTCAGTTTTAAGAGTTCTTTCAGAACCCTTTCTTCTGTAAATGGGCGGTATCAACTTCTGTATCCAGAGTGTTACTACTGTTTGTTTTATCTCCCCTCTTCCTTTGTAAATACTGAGCAAAATATTTGTTTAGTATCTCTGCCTTTTCACAGTCTCCTCTGCCCACCCTCCTCCCTTTATTAAGCCTCTCACTCCCTCCTTGGTCTTCCTTCGCTCCTGATGTACCCATAAAAGGTTTTATCCCCTTTCTTAACTGTGTTGGCTATCTTTTCCTCGGTTTGGGCCTTTGCTGTTCTGACTGCCTTCCCAGCCTCCTTTTGCTTTAACTGATACAGTTCTCTGTCCTGCTCCTTCTGCGATTCCTTATACTTCCTGAATGCTTTCTTTTTCTCTTGAACCTTCACTGCCACTTCCTTTGAGAACCATAGCGGTTTCTTACATTGTCTTGTTTTGTTTATTTGTTTCACACAAAGGCTCATTACCTCTGTGATGGCAGTTTTTATTCCCCATTGTTCTTCCACCCCTCCTTCCTGCCCATTTGCTAGTGCGTTCCTTAGGCACTCACCCATTTTGGCAAAATCAGTCCTCCTAAAGTCCAGTACTTTTTTCTTTGTATATCTTAACTCTATTGCTGTGTTTATTGTGAACCACACTGTTCGATGGTCGCTAGTTCCCAGATGGCTACCCACTTCTACATCTGTAATCCTCTCACCATCTCCATTTGACAGAATCGAGTCTAATATTGCTCCCTCTCGAGTGGGCTCCAGTACTAGTTGTCTAAGGCATGCCCCTGTAGGGCATCTAGAATAACTGCACTCTTAGTGGCAGCTGCAACTGCCTCAGTTAACATCTGGCATATTCAGATCACCCATCAGCAATATCTCCCTTTTTTGCCATTCTAAGTATACTTTCTATCATTTCCTGTCCATTTCCTCCCCTGAAGAGTCTGCTTCTCTAACCCTGTGCGTATTGTGGTGCCATTGCCTGTCACCAAATTTACCCACAGTGCTTCTTCTCCTCCTGGTGTACTTTTTGTTCTGTTGCTTTTATTCCTTCCCTTATGTAAAGAACTACTCCTCCTCCTCTTTACCCTCCCTGTCCCTCCTGTAGACAGTGTATCCTGGTATGTTTATGTCCCAGTCATGGTTTTGTGTGTACCATGTTTCTGTGACTGCCATGATATCAGATGTTCTTCCTCCATCAAGGCCACTAATTCAGGAAGCTTGTGACCCAGACTACGGGCATTTGTACTCATTGCTCTCCATTTTTGATGGCTTTACCTTCCAGTGCAGCATCCCCACTGACTGTTCTACCTCTGTCTTTTCTCATTTAGTACCCTGTTTTGTAGGAGGCAGGATTTTCCTGCTGCTTGTCAGTGCCTCCCCTTTGACTGGTTTAAAAGCTTGCCAATGAAGCATTTAAACCGATTGCTCAAAAGACTTGTTCCATTCCTGGACAGATGCAGACCATCCTGCCAGTATAGGCTGGTGTCCCTCCAGGTGGAACCCCAGTCCCCAATGAAGCCAAACCCCTGTGCTCCACACCATTTTTTCAACCATTCATTAAACTGCATGGTGACAATTACCCTCGCCTCCCCCATGCTTTTGACAGGCAGCACCTCTGAGAAGGATACCGTGTGTGCTACTCATCTTAGGTCCCTCCCAACTCTGCAATGTCCTCCTGCACTGCTCTAATCTCATGATGAGCCAAGTCATTTGTCCCTAGGTGGACAATTTCATCCAGCTCGGAACCCTTGCAGCTGTTCTCGTGATCCTGAGGATGTGCTTCCTGTCCCTCCAAGCCATGGCACCAGGCAGGCACCTTACTTCATTTTTCTCATCTCTCCCCAGTTCTATACCCCTAATAATTGAGTCCCCCACCAGGAGCTACTTTCTTTCCCTATGGTGTCCTCTGTCTCCTTTCTGTGGGCCTCCCTTGTGACAGTTATCATCAGTCTTCTCTGTGGGTACACCCATAGGGGAGCTATGCTCCCCCAGAATGGTGTATGGATTGTGGGTGGAACAATTGACTGGGTGTGCCTCTGTTCCACCCTCCTCACCCTCCCTGAGCCCACTGTGGTCCAACTGCTGTGCTTTCTTCGCAACCTCTGAGGTAGTGGTGGTGGTGCTAGTGCTCCTGGATGGGGAGGTTTCTTACTACTGTCCAGTGTGGCCTGGGGAAGGTTTCTTTCTACTGTCCAGTGCGGCCTGAAGATGGGCAACTTCCTCCCTCAGGGCAGATAGTTGTCTGCAAATAGCAGCATCTCAGCCTCCAGAAAGACTCCCGGAAGACTGCTGCCCCACAGCTTACATTGCACTACTCCCCCACATGTTTATCTAGTTTTTTATTTTGGATTGTTGGACAGTTGGATTATCCTTAAAGATTTTAATGATGGATGCATCAAATCTAGGATAGTGTGCTCATCTGCAGCACCATCAGACACAGGGCTGCTGGGCACCACTGGAACAAGGCATGCATATCAACATCCTGGAGATGAAAACCGTTCTTTATACTCTCAAGCCTTTCAAACAGATCTTTCTCCAGGACTCTTGTTGATTCAAACAGACAACATGCCTCTTGTCTTTTATATCTGCCTGTTATCTTTTATATCAATGAGCAGGGGAACCGCTTCGCATTTTCTGTGCCACGAGGTGATGAGTGTGTTTTCTGCCATAGAGCATGGCTTCTCCTCACAGTGGTACATGTCCCAGGAGTCCAAAACACCTTGGACGATGGTCAAACCACTCTTGGTCCTGGGCACACAAGTGGGAGCTTCTTCAGTCCATAGTGAATGACCTGTTGGACAGGTAGGGCCATCAAAACTGGACCTTTTGTTTTTTCCAATGCCAGGCTGCCCAATTTTTGCTCAGTAGTGCAGGGCCTGGATTTTTGGTGAGATGTGTTGTCCCTTTATTGGACAGGAGGTTTCTGTACACCTTCCCTACCTTCCCACTTCTTCCGAGGATCCTCCTCAAGCTCCAAGCGGAGAGTGTGGACATAATCTTGATCGCTCGCCATGGTTCCTTCTGCTGCAGCAACTGGCAGAGGAACCTTCAATTTCCCAACCAGTCTCCTTCCACTTGCTCTCCTAGGATCAGGGTTCTCTTGGTCCATCCAGACCTCAAGTACTTGCATCTGCATGCCTGGCTCATAAAGATTTAATTTCCTCCTGTTTGGGGTTTCCCCAAGGGTTGCAGAAATGTTCTAATTGCTCAGAAACCTTCCACTAGAGCTACCTGTGCCTTGAAATGGAAGCATTTCTGCCTCTGGGCTTCCGCATGGTCTGGACCCCTTCTCCTGCCCCATAAACTGATCTTGGAGTACCTCCTTTCCTCTCAGACTTGGTCTTGCCACTCTTCCCACAAGGTGCCCCTCTGATCTCTGCTTACCACGCACCTATGGAGGCAAGAATGTTGTTCAGCTGGACTTGCCCGCAATTTTCTGTGGGCCATGCTTCACCTGTTAGGCTTACCAGTTGCTAAGCAATTTTTTCTATGTAGCTTGTGGTTGCATTGATTTTGTTCCAACAAGTACAATAAGCCTTACGGAAGTAAAGGGTCATTCCACAGGGAATCTCTGCATCTTCACAGCGTACATAACATGTCAGCGGCTGAGATTTGTGCTGTGGCTATCTGTAGCGCAATGCCTACTTTTATCAAGTACTACAGTCTGTTCATTACCTCTCTCATAGAAGGTAGGCTTTGGCCTTGCAGTCTTTCAGGGACTTCTTTCTTAAATGTCCTTCTTGCATTTGGCACCTCCTCCCTTTCAGCCAGGTTCTCTCTGGTACTGCTTGGCTCTCAGTCCTTATTGTGTAGCCTGTTGCAAGAGCTCCAGCTCTAAGTAAGATAGTACAATTCAAGGCATAAATCAGTGTTGAAGACTTGATTAGCGGCCTTTGCTAATCAAAGTAAAAAATGTTTATCGATTGGCCGAAGTTAATTAGCAATTACCAAAAAGTGATATTTTTGCTCAAAACCCCATCAAAATATACTTATTTTGCTATGTATAGATAAATACACATTTACACAAGTTTCTGAGACTGATACTGTTTTATTTAGCCATTTCCAGAGAAATACAGCAAAATGTGCAGCAGTACATACATTTAAGAGCGAGATAAGATGTCTGCCAGAGTAGACTGTGTATTTGTGACCATGATCATCAGTCATAATAAATTAAACATAAACCCCTGCTGCAGCATTACTGGGACTGTGATTGACCACACAGTTAACCACCTGGGACTATGATCAACCACACAGTTACCAACAGGGACTGGGTGCAGTCTATTTACTACTCTTCTCCACCAGGCATGTAGCGGTAATTCTTGCCTGTTTTGGGGGGAGGAACCTGGGGGTGGTCCACCCTACTCAGCTGCCAAATCACCAGGACATCTTGGTTTAGCGCTAAAAAATATGTCTACAGCCCTGTCTGGTTTGAATTCAGATGGAGAGGTGCCCTGCTTTTTAATGCAAATCAATGTTTCTAAAGTATCCTCTGCCAAACTTGCTCTCCAGTCAGTTTTTACCTTGTTCATAGTTGAAAAACACCTTTCTACAGTTGCATAGACACAGGAAATACTCTCGACACATTGACAGGCTTCAACAGATTTGGATAAGAATTTTGGAAATCACATGCCAGCTTTGACCAGATAGCAGAGGCAGAAAGATTGATGAAATTGGTTTGAACAAAAATCTTAAAACTCTTGCCATTCTGCAAGTAGCAAAGTGCACCCATCATGGATATAGTCCAGTATGGCTGCAGGCGGAGTTAGAGCTGTTGAGAACTCACAACATAGCTCCAGTGTCCCTCTTTTATATATCTAAAAAAAACACACCCAAAACGTTTCAGTCTCTGCCACTCAGGATCTCTCTCAGGGTTGTTTCCCAGCTTTTTAGATATTTCAAGGTCTCTCCAACTTTAGATTTCTCTCAACCCATTTGTGCAAACCCAAACCTGCAGATAGGTAACTCTCTGATAGCCAGAGGATGGTTACCAGCTCTTTCTGAATGCAAGGTGGTGGATCTCTATTCACCAGACCGCATTTCAACCACAGAAGAAATCTTAACAAAATTCGGGTGGCCGGCAATGGCTGTTTTTAGAGTTACTCAGCTGAAACACCTTTTAAGCAGAATGTTTGGGTGCAAAGCTAAAGCTCCTCAACTTGCCGATTTTCTTTACCAAATCTCCACAATAGTTAATAAACCACATGGCGTCTCTAAGTTGTATAGTCTACTCCATACTTTCCCAGAAATCCAGCAGCCGCTGGCTCAAAATCTGGCAAGTCTCTATCCGAATAGAGACATCAACTGCAAAGTATATGGAGACCTATACACTTACCACACAAGATAGATATAGGATAACACAGTATTGCATCCTGAACAACCTTTACTATACCCCTGTTAAATTAGTACAAATGAAACACATATCTTCAGTAATATGCTCCAGATGTAACAAGGAGGAGGGTACTTTGCTACACATTTTGTGGTCGTGTGATTTAGTATCCCTCTATGAAACAAATAGAATCAACCTAGATCCACTGCTGGGGTTGCACAGATTATTTTCCCCAAAACTTGTATTTTGGCGACTACTCCGATATTCAAGTAAAAGAAAAAGAATATCACCTGGCTTTAATATCAATGGCCCTAAAAAACTGGTACTCAGACATTGGAAAGACCAAACTATATTATCATATACGGAGTGGTTGCATGAACTGTCTTTTGCACTTCGTGTTGAGAATCTGATAGTGCAAGTGAACCACCGTCTACCCTCTTTTATGAAAAAATGGGGAAAATTATATGCTCTCTACTTGAACTGATACTTAGATATAAAATGGGCTGCGGGTCCCTCTATGCTTCTCACCTTCTTCTAATTTGCCTCTTCCTACACCACTTTAAGTAGGAAGAGACTCTCACTGCAAATTTGGGTCTTTCCTCTTTCTTTTCTTCTCTTATCCTTTGTACAGATAGCCCATTGTGTTTTCTTTATTTGAATAATAGCATAGCCACATGAATAGAAAGCAATCGCACCACAAGTGGGAGGGGAGGACAAGGGGATGTGTATAATTGTTAAATTCAATTTTAGATCGTTTTAATTTGTTTGGTCTGTTGATTTTCTAGCTCTCTCTCCTTCTACTTTTTGTACCTAAGATGCCTTTTAAAACTTTGTTACTTTACTGTTATGTCTCAATGATGTTATGCTTTTATTAAGTAATAAAATATACTCAATAAAAAAAGTAGCAAAGTGCTGTCACACTCAGGCTGCAAAAGTGCAGAAAAGTGGTCAGCTAATGCAGTAATGTCACCATTACCATACTACACACCAGTTCCTTTCTGTCTACAACTGCTGGCCAAAGCCTGGTATCTAACACTTTTGCACAGCTATAGGCATTCTTTTCATTAAATGAAACCTAACCTTTGTTCACAACAGTTCTCAGTGTTTGTAATGTTTGTTGTATAAAAGTTTTAACAACTTGGTCACTAAAATGTATTAATTTCACACCCTTGTATGTGACTTAAGCACATTGCTAAAAGAACATCAGACCCATTTTTAAGAGAATGTCAAGTTCACTGCCACCTATGGGAACACTCTGTTTAACATGGTCAGGAGTGTTTTCAAAGGTTCAGCAGAACTAAGTAGCTCTAGCATTTCAACTACCACTTTTTGAAGTGCTAGTGAGAACCTGGCAAGTGGCTGCAGCAGCTGTGCAAAATACAAAGGTGTGCCACCATTTGGAATTTAGTCATAATTTGCAACCTCCCTTGGTTTTGGCCTGGTCATGAGTTGGGTCTGTGGCTATAGATTCTAAATGGGCACAAATTACAGAATGATTTGGTAACAGCATGGGTGGCAGGAAGTTTATATTGCACCCAACATGTGCCATGGGCCTTCTTAGGCTTTTCAACTGACATCTCCATGGCTTGGGCAAGGGACTGTAACTCTTTGAGTCTCTTAGGACTTTCCTGATAGAGATGAAACAGGTCAGAAAGTTTGAAACATAATTGAAATAGATGTTATCCAAAGTGTCTTTTATGGCTAGTTCTCATCTGTGTGAGAAACAGTGAACACCACCTAACCACTGTATGTCTTCCCTTAATAGAGCAGCAAGCCCCCGTCTTACACCCATGTTGACAGACGCCCCATCAACCCCAAACCCAGCCATGTTTTTTATATTAAGGCCACACTCTGTAAAAATGTGTAAAAGGAGATACAGCTTTCATTCATTAAAAACTTAGGGAATGAATATTCAGACTGTGCCTGGCAGTGGCGCAAGCCTAGGAACGAATGCAACTGGACTGCACGAGGACAGGACCAGGCTATATTCAACGCGATACGCCATGGCTCAAAGCACCGCTGAATATGGCATGGTCATCGCACAAAACTGCAACATGATGTAGTAGCACTATGCCAGTGCAAGCCCCAGAGAGACCACAGGGATCGCCAGTGCAAGTGCAATGGCGCTATACACACTCAGCCATTGATATTCCGCGCTGGGGGCATGCAAATGAGGCCATAATCTATGCAAGGTGCAAATAGGGCCATTTGCATGTCATTATGGCCCCATTTGCATGCAATGCACTGGGCATCCCAGCAAATTGTGCCTGGTGCCCTGCCAAGCAGCTGACGGGGTTAGCTCCTGGTGGCTATTGCAGCCCCTCCCATATGCCTGATCGTGGGGAGTACAGTGACGTAATCCTATGCCCGATCATGGGCAGGTGAGAAGAAATGTAATCCAATGCCTGACCATGGGTGGTAGTAATAATGAGCATAGTCCTGGTGGCCTAGTGGACCCCTCCGCCCCATATACCCAATGAGAAATCAACCTGGTGGTCAGTGGTACCCCCTCCCCACCCAAGGGGTCCCGCCACACTGTCCCCACTGTCATCGGCAGGCGGCAGCACCCTGCTCACTTACTGCCTGCCAAATGACAGCATACAGTATGATCTGTATGCCTGTTGGACCACAGTTTGGACCAATAGGCTTGCAGACCATACTGTACTATAGGACGGATATGTGAATGAGCGTTCCTATGATTTATCATATACTACATCTGTGTATGGGCATAGGAGTATATATATGTCCACTACTGCCCACTATCAGGCATAGAATTCGCTTCTCACTACTGCCCACGATTGGGCATAGGGAGGGAGGGGATCCACTAGACCACCAGGACTATGTTCATTATTACTACCACCACGATCGGGCATTGGATTATGTTTATTTACACTACTGCCCGCGATCAGGCATGCAGGGTGGGGCACTGGACTACCAGGAGGACTGGGTGCTTGTGGATGAGTGGTCATGCTGGGCGGTTGTTGCGCCTTGCATTACAGCTGCCACCTGTGGGTGGCCAGCATTTGAGCCTGTCCTTTTCGGCTCAGCTTTGAGCAACAGTGTGTCTGCATGTAGGGGTTGCGCCAGCATATACTGCCACTTATTCTGGGCTGAATATTGGGATGTGCTGCGTATGTATGGACATGCCTGCATCTGCACCACATACCATTACCAATGCGCCTGCATTCGGGGTTGCACCATGCAACATGCCCTTTGAATATGTGTCAGGCGCATTGCAGGGTTACGATGGCACAACCCTTTGAATATCCCGGCCTTAGTCTCCACTTAACCATTGATGGGATTTACATAAATTACATAAACCAGTTCCTTTTCAATTACAGCACTGTCAGTACTGCCGCCCATAAGCACTGTAAAATAATTTGCATTTTGACAGTTGCCAGCAGAGTTTTCTTCTAGGTGCTTGCCAATACACATTGTGAGTTATTTCCCACTAACAGTGTTAATGTATTTATTGTCCTAATGAATTCCACGGTGCTTCTCTTGTTCTGCTATCGCTTCAGACTTTTTAATAGGGTTGTCCTCTTTGGTCATAATGTACAGGATCTCCATCAGCCTGCCTAGAATCATTCTGTGATGTTTCTCTGCATTACTGAAGCTCTCCAAATAAATTAAATAAGTTTTAAGTCTTGGTCCAAATCCTAACACTGTCCCCTCCCCATTTTAAACTTACCAATTCTTGTATGGTGATATATATCAAGTGGTGACCTTGTTCTTCCAAATTTGAAACCTTTAACAGCTTTCTTGTGCTGCTGCGTCGAAGATGTTTCCTGATGGTGTCAACTTTTAGCTGGGGGCCTGTAATCCCTGCAATTAACGCCTCACTGAAGTTCCTCAACCCACGTAGCTCACCTCTGTACTCACAGTACAGTTTCCAACTAACATGCACTGCACAGTCTCCCTCACTGCTAATCTGCAGCCAGTTTTTGACTGGGTTATATTTTTGGTGCCATCCTTCTGCAGTTGCTAATTTAACTCCAGCCATGCCAGACTGCAATTAAAAGTTTGAAGTTAGCAAAACAAGAGTCTATCAAGCTGTGAATTTAACACATCAAGATCTTATCTGTGTCAAGCTTCACCATTCATCACAGATGGGTACTGGCCGGAGATCAGGACCCGGGGGACCTTTTTTTTTTAAAAAGGATAGGCGAACGCGAGCAGCTATGGCGCCGCCCTCGGGCCGGCGTGCTACATGGTGCTCGGGATTAGCCGTTAGGCTGCGTCGACTCAGCCTGCCTACCAGTTCTTCGACTCCCACCATCGAGGTCGCCACGTGGGAAGCCTGATCCCTTATTTTAGGCCTTAATCCTACGCTATTGCGTTTGAAGTCCGTCGGTCTGCTAGTTCTGGGTTCTGCCTCCACTCGACGTCGCCAGTAAGATCTCTCCTTTATTTTAACTTTGAAGCGATGTCGAGTCTGTTTGGTGTTTTTTTTCTCCGTAGGTCATGTCGCGGTTGGAGGGCAAGAAATCATCCAAGACAGGGCGGCCCCCCATGCGTCGGTGCCCATGTGGCCGCAAGTACTCCATCACTGACCAGCACGACTGGTGTCTTTCGTGTCTTGGCCCGCTTCATGACATGGATTCATGTGATGCCTGCTTCTCAATGGACCGCCGCATTCTTGAACAGTGCGCGTTTAAGGTAGGGCGAGCTCCGCCGACTTTCGGAGGAAGGTCGTGCACCGTCGGGCCAAAGCCGCTCTCGGCCTTTCCTCCGGGTCCCCTCCTGGTGCTATCACGGACTGAGGAAGAGGGAGCCTCGGCCTCTGTAGCCTGGCCTTGGCCAAGGCTCCTCCCGTGGCGCAGGAGGCACATCCCGCTTCCTTCCGGGAGCGGGCAGGAAGCGCCTTTCTGGCAATCACCCCTTCAGGGGTGAAGGCTCCCCAAGTGTCACTCCGTGGTCCGCAAGGCCCGGGTCGACGCCGTCGCTTGGTGCTGTTGGGGCCTTGGTGCCATTCGCAGTGCTGTGGGACCCCGTCGACATTGGCGCCCGACCCGTCTCGGTGGCGTGGGCCTTGTCAGCTGTTCACGGTGCCAACTTTGCTCAGGCGCCCGTGGTCAGGCAGTGTCACCTTTTGCCATGTCTCACCTGGTGCCGAGGTTGAGCAGGGCGCCGTGGGGTCTTCGGAGTTGTCCATCAGCGCCGTGTTCGGAGCCGTTGGGACTCTCGGTGCCGCTCATGGCACCAGGGGGCCTGGCTGCACTGTGTTCAGCATGGAGTCTGCCCTCGGAGTCGTCGGCGCCGCCTCAGTCCTTGTCGCCACCCGCAGCGTCGAGCGGCCTAGCGGCGTTGGCGGCACCAAGGCTGGGGCTTCTGTCGGCACTGTCTCTGCCCCGGGTACCGCCCCTGATGCCAGTGGACTTGATGGTGCCGCAGCTAGTCCTAGCCCAGGACCTTTGGCCCATGCTGCCCTGCCGCCTTCTGCCAGCGCTGCTCATGGGGCTGTGGAGGGTGCGGGGTTGCCTTAGCCACTGCTTTGGCTCCTGGGCTCCTCAGTAGGTTTCCTTCCCTCGCCCTCCTACTGTTTGGCTTCAGGCCTCAGACTCTACCTCTTCGAGTCGGGCTTGGGCTCTGGGTCGAATGGGCAGTCACACCTTCAGGGTTGTCTGTGGAGAGAGCAGGCGGTGGACTCCATGTCGGGTCTCAGCCAGCCCCCTTCCGAGTGCGTCTGGTTCCTTCTGAGGCTAGGGTCAGTGGCACTGACCAGCAGGCTGTGGTGCATGCCACCATTGCCATGCAACCTGGCCTTAGGGGTTCCTTGACCCCTAGGTGGTGGTACCCCTATGGCGGTGTCTCTGGGTCGCCCAACTTTGGGGCCTATTGAGAGACCCACGGGAGGGAGGTGCTGCTTTCTGGGTCTCCCTTTGGGGGCAGCCCAGGGTAGTCAGCTTTCTAGGCTGGCCACTCCAAGGACCAGGACCCTCTCAGACTCTGAGGGGTCGAGGGGTGTGAGTTTGGTACGCCGGCCCTTCTCTGGGCCCACCTGGGCCCTGGACGGAGCTAGAGTGCGGACTTCCGCCCTTACCCTTCGGGTTCCTTGAGAGGATCCCATTCTTTTGAGGCAGGGGACCATCCTTCTGGACCTATACAGCCCTGGTCGCCTCTCTGGGTGCAGCCTAGGCAGTACCAAAGTGGTTGTACAGCTGCCGGCTGCGGAGCCTTCCAGAACACCTCCACAGGGGTCCATGGTCTGCTCCTAGCCCTGGCAGAGGTCAGCCGACTTCTTCTCTTGGCTCTGCCCTCTCCTCTGCCTTCTCCTGCATTCCCAGGTATTCTTTGTCCCTGCGGTCCTCTCACCTGGGAACAGTTCAGAGCGGTGGCTGCTTGATTCCTGCCTACGTTAGGGCCTTGGACAGTCAGGTTTCCAACCTCCTCGAGCAGCCACCCTCAGAGCCTATGGTGACCTCCAGCTCCTCATCCCCCTCTTCTGGGGGAGAGGAACCTTCTGTCCACATCTCTCCTGCTGCTGATCTCTCTGAGTATCAGCGTTTCCTCGTGAGAATGATGGAGGACCTTCACCTTTCTCCCTTGACTGTTTGCAACCCAGCATGCGGCGCATGCCTTTCAAAGCAATTTTGGGATGGCCACCCTTGTAGTGCCACCCTGGCCTGCTCCCTTTCGGGAGGCATCCATGCGTTTCTGGCAGGAGGCCCTTCTCCAGAGTCCCTGCCCCTAGGGACCTCAGCCAGAGGTGTGCAGCTCCCCAGAGTCTCAGGCTCCCTTTGACTTCTGGGGGAGGGACTTTCTACTCACACGGTTGCTTCTCTCCATTTCAGCGCATCAGGCCCACTATGCAGCCTATGACAGGTTCTTGTTGTCAGCCTATATTAGTTTAACCGTAAAGAACCTGGCAGTTGCTTTTAGAAACTGACCAGATGAACCTTTGAACAGCGCCCTCGCTGTGGAACTCAGGTTCTCTGGGTTAACTGTTTCCTCTCAGGGGCGTTCAAGTGCAGTAGCATACTTCAGAGTCCTAATATAGCAGACTCACCAGAAGAAAGCAATTACTAAGGTGAGAAGTTTTCTTCTGTCCTCCTGTAGAAAAAAAATGGACAGAAGGTATACTTTATCAGGTCCACATCAGACTTCTCACTGAGCAGTGTAGTCATGTAGGTGTTGTTCAAGCTGCAGCCTGCAGGCTAATATTCCCCATGGCCCATCCTCTGATAAAGTTCCAGGAAGATTGATGCATAGCAAAAAAAAAATATGGCAGCCGTTTGGGACGCGGGCAGGCTAATTATATAGCATGTGGCTAAATATCAGAAATCAGTAGGACACTATATTGCAGTTAGCCAGGCAGGCCCAGGGCCAACTAGCTGTGAGTTGGAACAAGCCGCTGCTGATGGCATTGAAGCCTCTAAGTTATTCCATACTGCTGTTGATGTTAATGATATTTCCTCTGGGTCATAGCCACTTCCAGCTCCGTAGTTGGCGGCTCAGATGCTAATCTGTCCCAAGATACTCAGTCAAAGATAGATTTCCTGTGGTTGGAAATTCTCTGTTTGGGGATCAAACGAAGAATACATGAAAGTTTGAACACAGACTACCTACAAAGTGCTCAAGCTAGAGGCATGCCACTCCACAAGGCACCCCCAGGGGTAAGGGCAGGCCTTTCACAGGCCTTTTTATCAAGTTCAAACTCTTCAGCCTTGCACAGAGGGTTTCAGAGGCAGAGGTGACCAGGGCACAGTGAACTTCCTCTCCTCAGCCTATGCTGCCAAACAGGCACCTATAGGTGCCCAGGCCATTCTCACGTGCAGGGGGGCAGGTTGGTTTATTCAGCCAAACTGGTTGTCTAACCCGGACAAATGGGTTCTGGGTGGTAACCAAGATTGGTTCTCAACCTAACAGTTCCCAAGATGAGGCAGACATTTTCCTCCAAATCCTTAAGAAACCTTTACTTTGGAGCAGAGGTTTCTTCTCTTCTAGGCACAAAGCAGTGAAACAGTTCCTCCTTGCCATCAGGGCAAAACAGCACTCAGATACTTCATACCCAAAAAAGACAGGAGATGGTGGCCATCCTAGATTTAGGTTCCTGAACAAGCATCTTTTGAAACCAAAGTTCAAATGTTAACTCTGGCAATGATTTTGCCTTCCCTAAAACCAGGGGACTGGCTAACTTCCCTATGGACCTCAAGAAGCCTATTTTCATATCTTGATCAGGCCTTCTCACGAAAGTACTCGGTTCAATCTGCCTTCTGGCCACTATCAGTTGAAAATACCAGCCTCACCTCTGCTCAGGGTTTTCCAAAATGTCTAACAGTGGTAGTAGCTCATTTAAGAAGGTAAGAGTTGCTATGTTCCCTACCTGGATGACTCATAGTAGGTCAGTCTCAGATCAAGTAAATCCCTTGCAGGTCGCAGCTGCTTCTCACTTCTCTGGATTCCTGTTGAATTTTCCAAAGTCAGTTTTGGAACCAGTTCAGGTACTAACTTTCATAGTGCAGGGTGAACACAAAGTCAGCCAGGGCATTTCTTCCATGGAAAAGTGGACAGACTCATTGCCCTGGCATCCTCCTTTACCTCACGGGTTCTCGACCAACAAGGCACTAACTCCAACTTGCCAAGCTTGCACCCTCAGCGCTGTCATGCAGAACAAGATTTCAGATGAGACATTCAGTTACTTGAGTCCTACTGGTCTCAAAGGGACCCCCCCTTACAAATTAGTTCAGTGGCCAAACCCTGATCCTGTAGCCCTTCAGTGGTGGCAGGATCAAGAGCAATAAGCGGTCCCCTTCTTCCCGTTCTTCATTCCTCACCTCACCACGGATGCCTCCCTATTAGGGTGGGGGCTCACTGAGCGTCTTTCCACTCCAGGGTGGTCCCTCGAAAATCTGCTCACATAATCTTTTGGAATCAGAGCTGTCTCTTAGCTCCAGGCTTTCAGCTACTGTCAGAACAAGGTAGTTCAAGTCAGGACAGACAACACCACAACAATGGTACATCAACAAACAAGGGGCACTCGGTCTTCAGCCTTGTGCACCAAGCAATGAGTATGATCTCCGGCACTCCAGAACACCTCCTGATAGCAGTTCACCTTCCAGGGAAGACAATGCCTGGCAGATGCCCTCAACAGGATTTCTCAGGGTCATCATGAATGGACTCTGAATCTCAGGTTCAAAGTCGGTCTTTGCCAGTTGAGGCACCCTCAGATGATCTCTTCATAGCCCCAGACAACCACCAACTACTCTTTTTGTTGCAGGCCTCAGTGTTGGCTCAGTCCCCTGGACACCTTTCTGTTAGATTGGAAGAAATTCCTGTATGCCTTTCCCCTCTCCTCTTCAGGGTATAGTAAAATCAGAACTCAGCCCTGCAAGGAGTTCTATTGCTCCAGACTAGCCAGACAGCCCTGGTACCCTCTTTCCTGTCCAGCATTCCACCTCCCTGAGCTTGCCCAGGATCCACGACCTGCGACTTGTGCACAGGGGAGGTGTAGTACCAGACCTCAATTCCCTCCACCTCAAAAGCAGTTCCGAGGAGCTAGGGGTACTGATTACACCTACTCAGGTGTCTTGGACATTTAAGGCTTCTAGGAAGCCTTCCACTGAAACCCTTTCAATTCTAAGTGGAAGGGTTTTCCTTCTAATGTTCTGAGAAACAAATTACCCAAGAATCTGCTGACTTGGCCTTTGGACTATTTGGTCCATCTAAATTCCTAGGCCTCAAACCAGCTACCTTGAGGTTCATCTGGCAGCTGTTTCTGTTTTGTCTGCAGAAACCTGTTCCCTCTCTTCTCACCCTGTGTTTTCCAAGTTTTGAGGTTACACACTAACCTCCTTTCGGGAACCAGCTCCTGCCTGGGACCTGAATATGCATTGCTCAGCCAATGCACCACTTGAGCCTCTGTCTTGCAGATCTCAAGTTTTAACCCAGAGACTGTTTTCTAGTAGCTATCACTTCTGCTAGACGTAAGTGAGTTACAAGCCTTGTCAGTGGAAAAGATTTATTTCTTTCACAGAGATAAGGTATCCTCAGGACTAACAGGAAGTTTTAACTAAAGTGGTTTAGAATTTCATCTGACAATCATCTCTCTTCAGTATTTTTCACTGAGCATTCCTCCTCAGGAAATTGCAGTCTGGACGTCAAAGAGCCTAAGCTACTATTTGGAACTCCAAGGTCACAGTTCAATCCCTCAACTCACTTCCTTACCTGGAGGTTGGCAAGAACCTGCCACTAAGAGGACAATTTAGATTGTCTCTTATGGATTCTGTTACCAAAAACTGGGTAGAACCTCCCTCAGGACTGAGGCTCACTCCACCAGGGTACAGCTGCATCTCTAAGCAGCTGAGATATTCCCACCCCCAAATTTGCCAAGCTGCTACCTGAAACAGTCCACATTTACAAGCAGTATTCCCTGGATGTCCAGTCAGGAGGACCTTCGATTTAGCACAACTGTGGCAGAGACCTATTCCTAATTGGGTTCTGGCCCCTCCTACCATGAAGGTACTGCTGTGTAATCTGCAAAAGTCCTAATATAACAAAGACTTCACATGGCGTTTGAAGAAAAATTACTCACACTAATAATGCTTTTCTTCTCATGAATCTTACTATATAGAACAACCCTCTCTACCCCTCTCAGAACTCCTACTTGGGTGCGAGGTTGTCAAGTTAGTGCAAGCTCTGTGTCATGCCATTTTAGTTCTCCTAGTCTCCCCCGTTCTCATTTGGGTTAGGGAACTAGGTAGTCTATTTTGTTAAGTGGTATGGCCCCTCCTGGACTTGAGTCTTTTGGGAGATGGGGTCTGTTAGTGCTGTCATGGGTGATACTAATAATAATATGTAATATTGTTATTATTTTATGATTATTGTGTTTTTTTTGTTCTACTACTAGTAGGTAGCCAATGGCTGAGTGTAGAGCTTTCACACAGACTTGCTATATTAGTTTGGCTTCGTAAAGAACCTGGCAGTTTCATTTGAAAGACATAAGAAACTATGAATGAGCGCCCTCACACTGTGGAACTCCAGGTTCACTGGAGTTAACAGCTACTCTCCGGAAGGGCAGTTCAGAGGCTGAGCCCTAACTGCAAGAAGCCCTAATATAGCAAGACTCCATGAGAAGAAAAGCAATTACTAAGGTGAGTAATTTTTTCTTCTGTCCCTCCTGTAAGATAAAAAAAATGGACAGAAGGTGTATTTTGTCAGGCTCTGATACAGACTTCCTCACTGAGAAGTGAAGTCATGTAGGTGTGGTACAAGCTGCAGCCTGTGACAAGGCTAATATCCCCTGGCCTCACATCCTCCTGAATAGGATTCCAGGAAGATTGATGCCATGACGAAAACAGTATATGGCAGCTTCTGGGACTCAGGCAATCAAGTCATATAAAACATGCTGGCTGAGATATCAGAAATCTAGGTGGGGCCGAGTATTGCAGTTACTAAGCAGGCCATGGCCAGCTGGCTGAATGAGTTGGAACAGGTGGCTGCTTATGGCATGAAGCCTCTAAGTTCAATTTCATACTGCTGTTGATGTTAATGTTGTTTCCCTCTAGGTCATGGCCACTTCTGTAGCTTTCCGTGAGTTGGCATGGCTCAGATGCTAATCTGTCCCAAGATATTCTGCAAGGTCTAGATTTTCTTGTTGCTTAGGTAATTCTCTGTTTGAAGACAAACAGAAAACTACATAAAAATGGATGAATACAGAACTACCTACAAAGTGCCCAGGTAGGAGGCCTTTTGACAATCTCAGGCCTCCTCTGCTTTCCCACCAGAGGGGTTTCTTCCAGGGAGAGGTGACAAGAGGCTCAAGTAAGCGTCCCCTCCCCTCAGCCTAAGGCTACAAGCAGGCAACCTGATGGGGTGCCAGGGCGATGACTCACTCCTGTACCAGTGGGGGCAGGTTGTTTTATTTCAGCCAGAACTGGGTGTCCCCTAACTTCGGACAAGTGGGTTCTGAAGTAATAAGCCAGGGTCTGGTTCTCCCAACTTCAACAGTTTCCAAAGATGAAAGCCAGACATTTCCCACCTACAAATCCTTTGAAGCCCTTGCTTTGGAAGCAGAGGTTTCTTCTCATCTGAACTGCAAAGCAGTAGAAGGGTCCTTCTTGCCATCAGGGCAAGGGGCTGTACTCAAGATACTTTCTTTAAAAAGACAGGAGATTGGTGGCCCAGTTCTAGATTTAAGATAACAGAAAAGCATCTTTTGAAACCAAAGTTCAAAATGTTAACTCTGGCAACGTTTTCTTCCCTAGGACAGGGGACTGGCTAGCTTCCCTGGACCTCAGGATCACCTATTTTCATGTTCTGATCAAGGCCTTCTCACAGCGTACCTCAGGTTGAACTACCCTCAGGCACTACCAGTTCAGTTCAATGCCCTTGACCTTACCTCTGCGCCAAGGGTATTCATGAAATCTCTAGCTGTGGTAGTGGCTCATTAAGAAAGCAAGGATTGCTGTGTTTCCCTACATGGATGGCTGGCTCTTAGTGGGTCAGTCTCCAGATCGATAAATCCACTTGCAAGTCACCCAGCAGCTTCTCACCTCCCGGGATTCCTGCTGAATTTGCAAAGTCAGTTCTCGAACCAGTTCAGGTACTAACTTTCCATAGGTTCAGAGTTGAACACAAAAATTAGCCAGGCAGTTCTCCCTCGGAAAGGATAGACAGACTCATTGCCCTGGCATCTTCCTTTACTCTGCGGGTCTCTCGACCAGCAGGCAATTTCTGCAACTCCTAGGGCACATGGCTGGCTTCCACAGCTGTAGTGCAGAGCAAGATTCCAGATGAGGGACATTCTCCACTTACATTGAGAGCCTATTGGTCTCAAAGGAGGGATTCCTTCCAAATTAGTTCCTGACCCAATCTAGATCCTGGCCTTACACTGGCGCGGGATCAAAACAATCTAAAACAAGGGTTCCTTTCATTCCATTTCCCCCTCTCCCTCACCACGGATGCTTCCCTGTTAGGGTAGAGGGTTCCATAAGCGACCCTGTCCATTCAGAGTGTGGTCTCAAGAAATCTTGCTCCACATCAATCTTTTGGAACTCAGAGCTGTCTTTCTAGCTCTTCAGGCATTTCAGCTTCTGTCAGAACAAAGTAGTTCAAGTCAGGACAGGCAACACCACAACAATGTGGTACTTCAACAAGCAAAGGCACTCGGTCATCAGCCTTGTGCACAGAAACGCAAGTTGTGGTCTCTAGCTTACTCCTGAACACCTCCTGATAGCAGTTCACCTTCCAGGGAAGGACAATGTCCTAGCGGATGCCCTCAGCAGATTTCTCAGGAGCCATCACGAATGGGCTCCTGAATCCTCAGGTGCTGGGGTCAGTCTTTTGCAGATCGGGCAGCCCTCAGATGATCTTTCACAGCCCCAGACAACCATCAACTTCCTCTAGTTTGTTGCAGGCCTCCAGCTGGGATCAGTCCCCTGGACGCCTTTCAGTTGGATTGGAACGAAGTTCTGTATGCCTTTCCCCTTTCCACTCTTTCAGAATATTAGTAAAATCAGATCTCAGCCATGCAAGTGATTCTGATTGCTCAGATTGGGCCAGACAGCCCTGGTACCCACTGTTTCTGTCCTTGACAGTCCACCTGCCCTGAGCTTGCCCAGAGTCCACGACTTACTGGCCTGTGCCTGGGAGAGTGTGGTATCGGACCTCAAATCCCTCCATCTGAAAGCATGGCTCTTGAGGTTAAAGAACAGTTACACCCTTTTCAAGGTGTCTTGGATATTTAAAGAGCTTCAAGGAAAGCCTTCCACTAGAACCCACTTACAATTCTAAAGTGGAAAAGTTTTTCCATCTGGTGCTCTGAGAAGCAGATTATCCCAGAATCTGGATCTGCTCATTGACTGGACTATTTTGGTCCATTTAAATTCCTTAGGCCTTAGGCCAGCTACCTTTAGGGTTCGTCTGGCAGCTGTCACCACTATTCTGTCAGCAGAAACATAACCCCTTTCTTCTCAACCTGTGTTTTCCAAGTTTTTTAAGGGTTGCTTCACCAACCTTCCTTTTCAGGAACCAAGCTCCCACCTGGGACACAGATATTTTACGTGCTCAGTTAATGCAATCCCCTTTGAGCCTCTGTCCTCAGCAGGAAGCAAGTTTCTGACAGGAAAACTGTTTTCCTAGTGGCTATCACTACCCAGAGCGCATAAGTGAACTACAGGCCCTATTAGTGGAAGAAGATTTTATCTCTTTCCACAGAGATAAGGTAGTCCTCAGGACTAACAGAAAGTTTTGCCTAAAGTGGTTTCAGATTTCCACCTGAACCAATCCATCTCTCTCCAGTATTTTTCCTTAGCATTCTTCCTTAGGTGAGAGGAGACTGCACAGCTTGGACGATCAAAAGAGCCTTAAGCTACTATTGGAACACACCAAGGGTCACAGGTTGAATCCTCCAGCTCTTCCTTACCTGGCGAGGTTGGCAAGGAAACCTGCCACTAAGGACAATTGCAAGGAAGTGGATTGTCTCTTGTATCAATTTTGTTATCAAAAACTGAGTAAAGAAACCCCTTCAGGACTGAGGGCTCACTCCACCAGGGGTACAGCTGCATCTCTAGCGGCAGCTAGAGATATTCCCATTCACAAATCTGTCAAGTTGCTGCTTGAAAACAGTTCACTCTTTTGCAAAAAAGCATTATTCCCTAGATATTCAATCCAGGAGAGATACTCGTTTTAGCACAGCATGCTTCCAGAGCCTATTTCCTAAATGAGGTTCTGACCCTCCTCCATGGAGAGTACTGCTGTAATCTCGCACATAGTCCTAATATAGCAAGACTTCATGGTGTTTAGAAGAAAAAATTACTCACCTTAGTAATTGCTTTCAAATACCATGAAGTCTTGCTATATTATAACAATAACTCTATCTGGCAGTTTCAAATGAAACTGTAAGATTCTTACTCCGCTTCACTGAACAATCGCTCCAGGAGATCCAGCTCCTTCAGCTCGGTTCATTCTCGGTTCAAGAGTAGTTTTCAGTTCATTGAACCCGCAAAAATCATTATTTTACGCATTTCGGTTCTAAGCTCTATCTGGTAACCGTAGTACAAATATTCAAGTCTGTGTGGAAAATTAATTATCGGTTCGGTTTGAACCGATAACTTAGTTATTATGCCTTTTAAAACTGTACTGTGGGTTTTAAGTGCGGTTCCCTTTTCTTATCAGTTCTAAAAACCCGAAAATATTACAGTTTTCAAATACCGGGACACGGTTGGGAACCGATAAGGCTCTTCACTGGCACTTCCATCAAAGGGCAAGTTTTGGTTGACTAGCATTATGTCTGAGAAACCCAAAGAAAACCGGGCCCTGGTTTCCAACACTGATGATGTCTGTGGGGCGCCTTTGCCAAAATGACCCACACACCACTTGTGTCCTTGTCTGAGGGCTGACCACCTCCTGTCAGACTGCCAGGAGTGTAAAAATTTCCTGCAGCCACCCTGGAGAAGAGATTGGGCGGCTCAGGGCAGAAGAGGCCAAAAGTCCGCTGACCCGGATGGCCAGCCAGTTCAGTACCCACTGGACCAGAGGGGTGCCATCTGACCGAGGCGGGCTTCCTCGGGCAAAGGAAGACTGGTTCAGAGGAACCAGTCCCAAGTAAAAGACAAAAAAATCAGGAGGTTTGGAGTCAGGTGTGTCTCCAACTGCTGCAGAGATAGCTAAAGCCATTCAGATTGTCCAGTCACTGTCTCAGGGATACTGTAGAACCACCAACAGTTGGTAAAGGTTGGTTCGTTCAGTCCCAGTGGTTCAGGATTTTGAAGTTGAGGATTTTATGAACCACAGGAGGGAGGAGATTTGATCAATATATGTGTGGCTGGGAGGGTCTGGACGGACGTGCCCATGAAACAGGCATTTCTCCAGACAGACCTTTAGAATCTCCCCTATTCTGTCTGAGTCCCTTCTTTCTTTATTTTTTACAAAAGGTTGCAGAAACCCTCCAGCTTCCTTTAGGAGGCTGTGGATGAAATAAAGAGCCTGATTGTGGAAATGATGGATATTCCAGAGTCTAGGAGGTTGTCTATTCCTTTGCATAAGTCATTTAGGAAGCAAACAACAAGATTTTAAAAATCTCATTCTGTCCCTCCTGTAGATAAAAAAATGGACAGAGGTATACTTTGTCAGGCTCGGATACAGACTTCCTTACCAGACGAAGTGTAGTCATGTAGGTGTGGTACAAGCTGCAGCCTGTGACAAGCTAATATTCCTCTGGCCCTGCACATCCTCTGACAAAGTTCTAGGAAGATTGATGCCATGGCGAAGAAACAGTATGGCAGCTTCTTTGGGACTCAGGCAGGCAAATTATATGACATAGTGGCTAGATATCAAAATCTGGGTGGGACACAGTATTGCAGTTAGCCAAGCAGGCCCATGGCCAGCTGGCTAGTGAGATGGAACAGGTGGCTGCTGATGGCATTGAGCCTCTAAAGTTCAATTTCATACTGCTGTTGATATTAATGATGTTTCCTCCAGGGTCATGGCCACCTGTAGCTTTCCGTGAGGTTGGCATGGCTCAGATATAATCTGTCCCAAGATACTCCAGTCAAAGCTATGGATTTTTCCTGTGGTGAGAAATTCTCTGTTTGAAACAAACGAAAATATATAAAGAAAAGATGGATGAATGCAGACTACCTACAAAAGTGCCCAGGCTAAGGAGAAGCATGCCATGCCACAAGGCATACTCCCAGAGAGAAAGGGCAGACCCTTTCCAGAGCCTTTTACCAATTTCAAGCTCCTCTGCTGTCTACAGAAGGTTTCTATCCAGAGGCAGGGTAGGCGTGGCGCAAGTCGAGCCGTCTCCTCCCTCAGCCTAAGGCTGCTGCTAAGCAGGCACCCTGATGGGGTACCCAGGGCCGATCTCCTGTACCAGTGGGAGGCAGGTTGGCCTATTTCAGCCAGAGCTAGCTGTCCTAACTTCGGACAGATGGGTTCTAGGGTAATAGGCCAGGGTCTAAGTTCTTCAAATATTTTCAAAGATGAGAGCCAGGCATCCCACCTACAATCCTTCAGAAGCCCTTGCTTTGGAAGCAGAGGTTTCTTCTCTTCTGGTCTGCAAAGCAGTGGAAAGGTTCCTCCTTGCCATCAGGGCAAAGGGGCTTTGTCAAGAACTTTCTTACCCCAAAGACAGAGAATGGCGGCCCATTCTGGATTTAAGATACTTGAACAAGCATCTGTTGAAACCAAAGTTCAAAATGTTAACTCTGGCAATGATGTTGCCTTCCCTAAACCAGGGTCTGAAACTAGCTTACCTGGACCTCAAGGATGCCTATTTTCATGTTCTGATCAGGCCTTCCCACGAAGAGTACATCAGGTTGAACTGCCCTCAGGCCACTACCAGTTCAGGGCAATGCCCATCGTGACACCTCCTGCCAAAGGGTATTCACAAAATGTCTCGCTGTAGTAGTGGCTCATTTAAGAACAAGGGGTTGCTGTGTTCTCCCTACCTGGACGACTGGCTCATTGTAGGTCAGTCTCAGGTCAGGTAAAATCCACTTGCAAGTCACTCGCAACCTCACTTCTCTGGGATTCCTGCTAAACTTGCAAAGTCAGTTCTGGAACCAGTTCCAGGCCCCTAACTTTCATAGGCACGGAGTGAACACAAGGTTAGCCAGGGCCTTTCTTCCCTGGAAAGGGTGGACAGACTCATCGCCTGGCATCCTCCTTTACCCTGCGGGTCTCTCGACCAACAAGGCATTTTCTGCAACTCCTCGGGGACATGGCTGCTTCCACAGCTGTTGTGCAGGAGCAAGATTCCAGATAAAGGACATTCAATAGTTCCATTTGAGCCTATTGGTCTCAGAGGAAGGACCCCCTTACCAAGGTGGTCCCAGTTACTCAAACAGATCCTGGCCTTACACTGGTGGCAGAATCAAAGCAATCTGAAACAAGGGTTCCCTTCATTCCCATTTCTCCTCCCTCACCCCCTCACCACGGATGCCTCCCTGTTGGGGTGGGAGGCACCTGGGCGACCTTACACTCCAGGAGTATGGATCCTCAGGAATCTCTACTCCACATCAATCTTCTGGAACTCAGAGCTGTCTTTTAGCTCTTGGTCTTTTCAGATTCTGTCCAGAACAAAGTGGTTCAAGTCAGGACAGACAATACCACCACAATGTGGTACATCAACAAGCAAGGGGGCACTCGGTCTTCAGCCTTGTGAACCGAAGCAATGAGAGACATGGTCTCTGGCTTATTCCTAGACACACTCCTGATACGGTTCATCTCCCAGGAAGGACAATGTGCTGGCAGACGCCCTCAGCAAATTTCTCAGGGCCATCACGAATGAGCCAAGATCCCACAAGTACTGAATCTGTCTTTGCCAGTTGGGGCACTCCTCAGATAGATCTCTGACACCAAGACAACCACCAGCTTCCTCTTTTTGCTGCAGAGGCCTCAGTACTGGGCTCAGTCCCTCTGGATGCCTTTCTGTTGGATTGAAAGGGAAGTTCCTGTATGCCTTCCCCCTTTCCTCTCCTTTTCAGGGTACTAGTGAAAATCAGATCTCAACCTTGCAGAGTGATTCTGATTGCCCCAGATCGGAGCCAGACAGCCTGGTACCTCTGCTCCTGTCCCTGGCAGTCCACCTGCCTGAGCCTGCCCAGGATACGACTTACTGGCCTGTGCACAGGGAGAGTGTGGTATCCGGACCTCAAGTCCCTCACCTCAAGGCTTGGCTCTTGAGAGCTAGAATTAACTGACTTACCTTTCTCAAGGTGTATGGATATTTTAAAGGCTTCTGGAAGCCTTCCACAAAACCCTTATAATTCTAAGTGGAAGAGGTTTCCATCTGGTGCTCTGAGAGGCAGATTATCCCAGAATCTGCTGATCTTCCCATTCTACTGGACTATTTGGTCCATCTGAATCCCTAGAAGCCTTAGACCAGCTACCCTGAAGGTTCATCTGGCATATCTCACTGCTTTGTGTCCCAGCAGGGGAAGCCTGCCTCCCTTTCTTCTCACCCTGTGTTCTCCAAGGTTTTTTAAAGGTTGCTTCATACTAACCCTCCTTTTAGAGAACCAGCTCCCGCTGGGACCTGAATATTCCATTGCTCAGTTAATGCAACCCCCTTTGAGCCTCTGTCTTCTGCAGAACTCAAGTATTTAACTTGGAAAACCGTTTTTCTAGTAGCTATCACCTCTGCCAGGCATAAGTAGAGTTACAGGCCTGTCAGTGGAAGAAGATTTTATCTCTTTCCACAGAGATAAGAGTAGTCCTTAGGACTAATGAAATTTTTGCCTAAGGTGGTTTCTGATTTCCACCTGAATCAACTATCTCCTCCCAGTATTTTCACTGAGCATTCTTCACTCAGGTGAGAGGCTGCACAGCTTGGATGTCAAAAGGGCATTAAGTTACTATCTAGGCGCACCAGAGGTCATGGGTTCGAAACATCTAATAACTGCTTCTTACCTAGTGGCGAGGTTGGCAAAAACCTGCCACTAGAGAACAATTGCAGGTGGATTGTCTCTTGCTTGTCAATTTTGTTATCAGAAACTGGGTAGAGTACCCCTCAGGATTGAGGGCCCCTCCACCAGAGGTACAGCTACGTCTCTAGCGGCTGCTGAGACATTCCTATTCTGGAGATTTGTCAAGCTGCACCTGGAGACAGTTCACACCTTGCCAAGCATTATTCCCTGGATGTCAATCAGGAGATCTTTCAGTTTGGCACAACTGTGCTTCAAGCCTATTTCTAAGTAGGTTCTGACCCTCCTCCATAGAAATTACTGCTGTGTAATCTGCTATTGTTATAATATAGCAAGATTTCATGGTGTTTGAAAAAAAATTACTCACCTTAGTAATTGCTTTTCTTCTCATGGAGTCTTCATAAAATAACAACCCACCCTCCTGCCCCTCTCAGAACTCCTACTTGGGTAGAGGTGGCAAATTAGTGCAAACACTGTGTCATGCCATTTTAGTTTCCCCTAACCCTGTTTTCCTTTGGGTTAGGGATCTAGATATTCATTTAGGTTATTTTTGTATTGCCTTGTTGGACTTGAGTCTTGGGAAGGGGTTCATATGTGCTTGTCAAGGGTGGTAAAAGCGAACCATAATACCATCAATCTTTGTTATTATGGTTCTGGGTGTTTCTTTATTGTTTATATTATTTGTTATTACTACTAGTAAGAGGCATAAGGCTAGTGTAGTTTTCACACAAGACTTTTTAAGTCCTTTGATGTTGGCCGTAAAAGATCTGACAGTTTCATTTGAAACTACCCAGATAAAACTCAAGTTATAATAGCAAGACTCCATGAGAAGAAAAAGCAATTACTAAGGTGAGTAATTTTCTCTTTCTTCTCATAGATCTTGCCTATAATAAGAACCACCCTCCTGCCCCTCAGAACTTCTACTTGGGTAGGGGTGGCAAATTACAAAAAGCACTGTGTCATGCCATTTAGTTCTTCCCTTCACCTTTATTTGGGTTAGGGATTAGGTATTTCTGTTTAAGTAATATGTTGGCCCCTTCAAACACCATGAAGTCTTGCTATATTAGGACTTATTGCAGTTAGCCACTGCACCGACTACCCGGAGAGAAAGGGTTAACTCCAGAGTCTGGAGTTCCACAGCGTGGCACATGTACCAAAAGCTCTATCTGGCCAGTTTCAAATGAAACTGTCATATTCTTTCTCCGCTTCACTGAACAGTCGCTCCAGAGATCAGCTCCTTCAGCTCATTTCATTTCTTGGTTCAAGCCGAGTATTTTAGGTTCATTTGAACCAGCAAAAAATATTTATCCACCCTTTCGGTTAAAAGCTCTATCTGGTAAACCGTAAGTACAAATGTAAAGTCTGTGTGGAAATTCAATTATCGGTTCGGTTTTGAACTGATCGGTTTTATAATTTAACATTTAAAGTGTTGGTTGGGCTTTTGAGAGTCGGTTCACGGTTCTTATCGGTTCTAAAAAGCCACTGATTTTAAAATAGGTTTTTCAAATACCGTGTTATGGTTGAGAACCGATAAAAGATATCTTGCCAACACACACCATCAAAGGCAAATTTTAGTAGGCTGGCATTGTAATGAACGCAAAAGAAAACTGAGGCCCACTGGGTTTCAACACTGTGATGTTTGTGGGAAGCCTTTTCCAAGCTCGACCCACACACCACTGTTGTGTCTAAGTGGGCTGACCACCTCCTATCAGACTGCCAGGTGTGCTTAAGAATTTCTCCATAGCCACCCTGGAAAGAGATGGGGCGGCTCAAGGAACTATAGGCCAAAGAAGTCCACTGACCCAGATGGCCAGCCCGGTCCAGTACCCACTGGACCAGAGAGAGTGCCCTCTGACCAGGGAGAGACTTCCTCGGGCAAAAGGAAGGCTGGTTCAGAGGAACCAGTCTCAGTAAAAAAAAAAAAAATGATAGAGAAATCAGTAGGTTTGTAGTCCAAAATTGTCTCTCCAACTGCTGCAGGAATAGTTAAGCCATACAGATTGTCCAGTCACTGTTTCAAAGGTCCTGCAAAACCATCTACAGTTGGTAAAGGTGGTTCGTTCAGTTCCAGTGGTTCAGGAGTATGATGTTGAAATTTTATGAACCACAGGAAGGAGGAGGAATTTGATCAATACATGTGTGGCTGGGAGGTCTGGGCGTGCCCATTGAATTGGACATTTCTCAGACAGACCTTTAGAATCTTCTCCTATTCTGTCTGAGTCCCTTTCTCATTTTATGTTTTACAAAAAAGTTGCAGAATCCCCCCAGCTTCCTTTAGAGGAGGCTGTGGATGAGCAAGAGGAGCCTGATTATGTAGAAATGATGGACTAGGAGGTTGTCTATTCCTTTGCATAAGTCATTTAGGAAGCAAACAACAAAGATTTTAAAAGAATCCTCATTCTGTCCCTCCTGTAAGATAAAAAAATGGACAGAAGGTGTATTTTGTCAGGCTCTGATACAGACTTCCTCACTGAGCAGTGTAGTCATGTAGGTGTGGTACAAGCTGCAGCCTGTGACAAGGCTAATATCCCCATGCCTCATCCTCCTGAATAGGATTCCAGGAAGATTGATGCATGGCAGAAAACAGTATATAGCAGCTAACTTTGGGACTCAGGCAGGCAAGTTATATGGCTTATGTGGCTAGATATCAGAAATCTAGGTGGGGCAGTATTGCAGTTAGCCAAGCAGGCCCATGGCCAGCTGGCTGAGTGAGTTGGAACAGGTGGCTGCTAATGGCATTGAAGCCTCTAAGTTCAATTTCATACTGCTGTTGATGTTCATGTTGTTTCCTCTAGGGTCATGGCCACTTCTGTAGCTTTCCGTAGGTTGGCAAGGCTCAGATGCACTAATCTGTCCCAAGATACTCTGTCAAAGACTATGGATTTTTCTTGTTGTGGATAATTCTCTGTTTGAGGAACAAACAGAAAACTATATGAAAAACATGGATGAATACCGAACTACCTACAAAAGTGCCCAGGTAGGAGGCCTCTTTTCCAATCTCAGGCCTCCTCTGCTTTCGCACAGAGGGGTTTCTTCAGAGGCAGAGGTAGACGGGGCACAAGTAAATTGTCCCCTCCCTCAACCTAAAACACTGCAAGCAGGCACCCTGATGGGGTGCCCAGGGCCAGTTCTCCTGTACCGTTGGAGGCAGGTTCGTTTATTTCAGCCAGAACTGGGTATCCCTAACCTCGGACAAGTGGGTTCTAGAAGTAATAAGCCAGGGTCTGGTTCTCAGCTTCAAACAGTTTCCAAAGATGAGAGCCATACAGTTTCCACCTGCAAATCCTTCGGAAGCCCTTGCTTTGGAAGCAGAGGTTTCTTCTCTTCTGAACTGCAAAGCAATAGAAAGGATCCTTCTTGCCATCAGGGCAAGGGCTGTACTCAAAATAACTTTCTTACCCAAAAAGACAGAAGATTGAGCCCATTTTAGGTTTAAGGTACCCAGAACAAGCATCTTTGAAACCAAAGTTCAAAATGTTAACTCTGGTAATGATTTTGCCTTCCCGAGCCAGGGGACTGGCTAGCTTCCTGGACCTCAAGGATGCCTATTATTCATGTTCTGATCAGGCCTTCTCCACCAAAGTACCTCAGGTTCAAACTACCTCAGGCCACTACCAGTTCAGTTCAATGCCCTTGACCTTACCTCTGCGCCAAGGAGTATTCCACGAAATGTCTAGCTGTATTGGCTCATTTAAGAAAGGCAAAAGTTGCTGTGTTTCCCACCTGGACTGACTGGCTCTTGGTGGGTCAGTCTCCAGATCGAGTAAATCCATTTGCAAGTCACCTAGCAGCTTCTCACCTCCTGGGATTCCTGCTGAATTTGCAAAGTCAGTTCTCAGCCAGTTCTGGTACCTAACTTTCATAGGTGCAGAGTTGAACACAAAGTTAGCCAGGCATTTCTCCCTCCGGAAAGGGTAGACAGACTCATTGCCCTGGCATCTTCCTTTACTCTCGGGTCTCTCAACCAGCAAGGCATTTTCTGCAACTCCTAGGGGCACATGGCTGCTTCCACAGCTGTAGTGCAGAGCAAGATTCCAGATGAGGACATTCAGTTCCATTTGAGGCCTATTGGTCTCAAGGAGGATTGCCTTTCAAATTGGTTCCAGACCCAAACTCTGATCCTGGCCTTACACTGGTGGCAGGATCAATGCAATCTAAAACAAGGGTTCCTTTCATTCCTGTTTCCCTCCCTCACCCTCACCACGGATGCTTCCCTGTTAGAATTGGGGAGTTCATAAGCGACCTGTCCATTCAGGGAGTGTGGTCTCCCAAGGAATCTTTGCTCCCATCAATCTTTTGGAACTCAGAGCTGTCTTTCTAGCTCTTCTGAGGCATTTCGCTTCTGTCCAGAACAAAGTAGTTCAAGTCACGACAGACAACACCACAACAATGTGGTACATCCCAACAAGCAAAGGGCACTCGGTCATCAGCCTTGTGCACGAAACAATAGATTAATGGTCTCTGGCACTCCTAAGCACCTCCTGATAGTAGTTCAACTTCCAGGAAGGACAATGTCTGGCAGATGCCCTCAGCAGGATTTCTCAGGGCCATCACCAAATGAGCTCTGAATCCTCAGGTGCTGAGGGTCAGTCTTTGCCAGATGGGGCACCCTCAGATGAGATCTTTTCACAGCCCCAGACAACCATCAACTTCCTCTGTTTTGTTGCAGGCCTCAGTGCTGGATCAGTCCCCTGGTGCGCTTACCAGTTGGATTGGAAAGGAAGATCTTCCTGGACATAAGTCTCACACTCATTCACACCCTAGTGGGATTGGCGCCTGAGGCACTAAGACCCCCCTAGAGAGCAAACTTTTGCTGGAGGTTGGCGAGGCGGCGCCCCGCGAGACCCGGCGCCCATGACAGGCCCTCAGCCCGGTAATGACCATCTCAGCGCGACCCTCAACCGCCTCAGTTCCTTTTTCCCGCCCGTCGAGTCGCTTCGGTGACGATAGCTCTTCATCGAGTCAAACTCAAACTAAGCGCATGTTTTTCAGTTTTTTTTGTAACTTTATCCGCGATAAGTAGTATCGCTTAATTTTATTCTATTTTCGTTATTTTTTCTAATATTTACAATTTTGACGAGAAGTCTCGGCCTACTGAATGGTCGACCATGAGCAGGTCAGGTGGCCGGTGGGGGAGACTACGTGTGGCTGTTCTATTCAGTCCAGCCTTCCCGGGCTGGGTCAGTCAGCCTCCTTCTTCTCAGCGGGGTTCCGACAGCGGTCAGTCCGATGCCGGGGGATGGGCGGTCCCCGCCGGCATAAAATAGCGATGCGCATTCTCGGCAGCGTTAGGCCTCGGCTCTTCTTGGCCCTGGGTCAAAAAGAAGGCATCACTCGAGGTGGCCCTCTATGGTATGTCTCTGCGTCGTCTCTCGGTTATCGTTGCTAGTTGCGGTCTCCTTCGTGAGTCGCCAACTACGATAATCGTCGTCCTCGACATCAGAGCCCCCACGCCTATGGGTAGGACTCCAGATGAGCAGTTTCATCGGTGGGCGCTCTTATAGAACAATGGGCTCGGAGGTTGATTCTTCTGCCTGGCTCCGGTTGCCTCGGAGCCTCGGGCCCCTCCGGCGATCAGGTAGGCTGGTTGGACCTTCTAGTCCGTGGCGCCTTCTTTGGTGCCAGCGACTCCGTCTTAGGTGTTCCCCCCTCACATGGCTGCGGTAGCGAGCCTCACCGATGCCCTTATCTCCTGGTTTTTCCTTCTCTAGCTTTCCAGGTTCCTGGGCTCTTCTGGCACCTTCCGCGAGTCTGTTGGCTTGTCGGCGCCGTTTCGGTGCGCTTCTGGGTCTTGCGGCACCGTCGTAACGCCAGCCAGGATCACGTGGCGCCACGGTGGTGCCGTTAGTTGCAAGCGGCGCGTCCGTGGCGCCCGTTCATGTCGCCAATCGGCGAGCGTCGTCCGCAGTAGTGCTGTCTTGGCGGCGTCGTAGGCCGCGCCGTGTGCGTTGTCGTCCATGCAGCGCCACTGAGGCGCTGCGGGGCGCGTGCCTCTTGAGGCGCCGTCGCCTCCTGATTGCCGTCCTAGCCCGTTTGCCGTCTGGCGCGGCGTATGGGGACTCTCCTTGTTTTTCTGCTATTTCCTCCTCTCTAATTTTCCTCCTTTCCTGTCCAAACAGTCCTTCTGGACCATCAGGAGATGATGTTGAGCCTGACCCAGACCTTCGGTTGGGTGATGAAGTGGAGAAACAGGATCTTTCTTTGCTACAGAGCCTGTGGTCGAGGACCTGTCCTTTAAGTCTCTGTTGAAGAACCTGGGATCCACTCTTTCTCTCCAGACTACAGACATCGATCCTGGGCAGATATTAAGACTCCAGTATCTTCATGCTTCGGAGATCCCTACGGATTTGACTCCTCCGATCCAGCCTTCCTTCGAGGCGCTGTCTCCAAATGGTATGGAATAATCCTGCTCTTATTCCCTCAGTGGCTAAATCCATTGATAAGAAGTATTCAGCTCCCAAGGATCGCCCCATTTTGGCATCCCAAGCCTTTATGGATCCTATTGTAGTCCTGGCAGAGAATGACCAGGTCGTTCTTACTCAAACTACTACAGCTGACCTATTAACAAAGAGTCTCGTAAGATTGATACATTAGGTAAGAGAGTCTTTGCTGCCTCCACTCTAAGTATGCGTGTGCCAGTTATCAAGGCTATTTTTCTCAGTATGAGTATATCCTGTGGCACTCTATGAAAAGAATGGTTGAAGCTCTTCCAGATTCGGATTCCAAGTCAGAGCTTCTTCTGACCGTTATAGAGTATTGAGTCCAATAACCAACAGGTCAAAGCCACCATGGACACTTTCGACCACTGCTCGCCTCAGCAGCCGTGGGGATTTGTACTGGGCGCCATTCCGCGCTGTGCTTCTTGGCTTCATCAATGATGCTCAGCAGCAGGTGATGGCGCTGCCTTTGATGGCTCCTTTCTTTTGGCCCTCAGGTGGAGCAAGCCTTAGAGGCCACTCAGAAGACTAGATCGGCCATTAAGTTGGCAGACCTCCGCCTGCCCTCTCTCGGGGCATGTGAACAGGCGTCAGTTTCATAGTCGTCAGTCCTTTCGAGGCAGAGGCAGAGGCTTCCATAAAAGCCAACCTGCCCAACCTCAAAAAGAAGACGCAGAAAGCGCAGAGCCCTAAAGCTCCCAGCGCTACCTTATGAGTCGTTAGGCCCAAGTTCCATCCACTCTGCCCGGGTGGAACTTTCTCCTCAGTGGGAGGTCATCTGATGTACTTCTACAACCAGTGGAAGTCCATAACTTCGGACAAATGGGTCCTTCGGATAATTCTCGAGGGTTATTCTCTCAATTTCTTGGAAACCCCCCCGAATTGTCCTCCAAGACTACAACCCAGGTTGTCGGCCTCTCAGTCAGACCTCCTCACACGGAGATCCAGGGCCTACTGAACAACAGGGCAATAGAACTGGTGCCCCGCATCTCGAAACACAGGGTTCTACTCCCATTACTTTCTGGTTCCAAAGAAATCCGGGGGATGCGCCCCATTCTAGAACCTCAGAAAGTTAAACAAATTCCTCCCAAGGAGAAATTCAAGATGATTTCCCTAGGTACCCTGTTACCCTTGCTGCATCAGCGACTGGCTGGCCTCTCTGGATATGCAGGATGCTGCCCAGCATATCCCCGTCCACCGACCACATAAGTTCCTCAGGTTTGTGGCTTTGGGTCAGCATTATCAGTTCAGAGTCCTGCCCTTTGGGCTATCCTCGGCGCCGCGAGTTTTTACAAAGTGTTGTGCAGTTCTCGCGGCGCATCTCAGGAAAGTCGGACTCCGAGTGTTTCCTTACCTGGACGATTGGCTTCTAGCAGGCCCTTCCGGCCAAGGGACTTTGGAAGCCATGCAAACGACTTCTCGTCTTCTCATGTCCATGGGAGTTCTGCTGAATTTGAAAAAATCTCAACTGCAACCCTCCCAGAGGCTCCTTTTCATAGGGCACGCTTCTAGACACCTCTTCAGCGAAGGCTTTCCTTCCAGAGGACAGAAGACTCGACATCCTTGAATGGCCCGTTACATCAGGAGAACCAATCGGTTACAGCTCTCGATACAGCATGTTGGGTCTCATGGCGTCCTCGGTCTTCACTGTCCCTCTGGCCCGACTGCACATGAGAACCACCCAATGGATGCTCTCCACTCAGTGGTCCCGACCTCTCACCCCCAGTCTTATCCCATCAAGGTGGCGGGGCCCTTGAAGGTCTCTCACCTGGTGGTCTCAAGAAGCAATCTCCTGGAAGGATTCCTCTTTGCTCCCCGGATCATCAGATCTCCATCACCACAGATGCATCGCTAATGGGATGGGGAGCTCACTGTCTCTCCTCCACACTCAAGGTGTATGGACTCAGTTGAGCTCATCTCCACATAAATGTCCTGGAGATGAGGCGGTCCTCTATGCAATCCGAGCTCTGAAGGATGTCCTTTGTCACAAGAACATTCTCCTTCAAGCGGACAACAAAGCAGTGATGTATTACATCAACAAGCAAGGCGGTGCTCATTCTTATCCCTTTGCAGGGAAGCAATGAGGGTGTGGGAGTGGTGCTTGGAGCACAAGTCTCTGATTCAAGCGGTTTATCTGCCAGGTATACAAAACGACCTAGCAGATCACCTCAGCAGAACGGAGGCAGACCCTCACGAGTGGTCTCTCGATCCAGCCGTAGCTCGCTCCCTGTTCAAAGAGTGGGGGACTCCAGACCTGGACCTTTTTGCATCCCCACTCAACGCAAAACTGCCTCTCTTCTGCTCCAGAAATCCAGGGCCTGGCATTTTCTGTCAGGATGCATTCAGGCTGCGGTGGACAAAACGCTTTCTTTACGCTTTTCCTCCGCTTCCTCTAATCCAGAGAGTACTCCTCAAGTTCGAGTCTCAGGGACCAAGATGATTCTCATTGCTCCTTCCTGGCCTCGGCAACTATGGTTTCCTCTACTCAACAGTATGTTGGCAGCCTCTCCGAGACCACTTCCTTTGCAAATCAGTCTTTTGACTCAGGGTTCGTTGGTCCATCCCAACCTGAAATCACTTCACCTTCATGCTTGGCTCCTGAAGAGATAGAAGTGAATCGGTTCAACGTCTCTCGTAGAGTCTCAGACATCCTTCTGGCTGCTCGGAAGCCAGCCACCCGAAAATCGTACGCTTCCAAATGGAAACGTTTTTCTCTCTGGTGTGCAAAATCCTCTTGGAATCCCTTTTCCTGTCCTCCTGGCAAGGTTCTGGAGTATCTTTTGGACCTGTCAAACTTAGATCTTCAGTACTCCACAGTTAAAGTTCACCTTAGTGCCATCTCAGCGTTCCATGAGCCGGTTTCTTCCTTAACTCTGGCTCAGTTACCTATGGTGAAGAGATTTCTTAAGGGGATTCTCCATACCAGACCCCTGTTAAGCATCCAGTTGCAGCCTGGGACATTAACCTGGTGCTGGACATGCTCACTCGAAGCCTTCCGAACCCTTAGCTACCTGTGAGCTAAAATTTCTTACCTGGAAGACTGCCTTCCTGGTGGCCATTACCTCAGCCGCAGGGTCTCTGAGATACATGCCCTGGTTACGGACCCTCCTGATACTGTATTCCATAAAGACAAGGTAGTTCTCCGTACTCATCCTAATTTCTTCCCAAGGTTGTGTCAGAATTCCATCTAAACCAACCTCTGGTACTTCCCGCTTACTTCGCTAATTTCCAAAATGAAGAGGAACGAGCTCTTCATTCCTTGGATGTTAAGAGCCTTACGGTTCTATTTAGATAGAACCAAGGATATTCAAGATCTCAGCAACTGTTCGTTTCTTTCAGCGACACCCGGCTGGGTCAACCTGTCGCTATTAGATGCATCTCTTCATGGTTAGTGGCATGCTTTCGTCATTGCTATTCCATGGCTCAAGTTAAATTAGAAGGTAGAGTGTACGCTCACTCTACTAGGGCGGTCGCGGCATCCCTAGCGGAAATTCACAATGTTCCAATTGCAGATATATGCAACGCCGCCACCTGGAGCTCAGTGCATACCTTCGTTAAGCACTATGCACTGGATGTTCATGCTAGGCGACATTCCGCATTCGGCAGAACTGTCCTTAATGGGCTTCTATCTTAGATGCGTGAGCTCTGGCTCTCCTGCCGCCCTTTTGGGGGATTATCAGCTTGGTACTCTCCCACTAGTGTGAATGAGTGGTGGAGACTTATGTCCAGGAAGATAGGAAAATTACGTACCTACCGTAATTCTTGATCTTCTTGGACGACTCTCCACCACTCATTCACACGCCCACCCTCCATCCCCCGAGCTCACCACTGTATTGGTCTTCACTCCCTCAAATCTTTAGGCCGTGAGGACTTCTTTGCTGACCCTTCTTACACGGGTCATAGGGACTATCTTATGTCCGTTTTTTAATGTTGGGTTTACTCTTTACGTTAGTTGCGCTGCACCTCCTTGGTAAAAAAGGTACTGAGGCGGTTGGAGGGTCGTCGCTGAGATGGTCATTACTGCTCGAGCCGCTGCTCAAGGCGCCGTGTCTCGCGGCGCCGTCTCTCGTGCCGACCTTCCAGCAAAAAGTTTGCTCCCGATGGGTCTTAGTGCCTCCGGCGCTAATCCCACTAGTGTGAATGAGTGGTGGAGACTCGTCCAAGAAGATCAAGAATTACGGTAGGTACGTAATTTTCCTTTCCTGTATGCTTTCCCCCCTTTCCCCTTCTTTTCAGGGTACTAGTAAAAATCAGATCTCAGCCCTGCAAAGTGATTCTGATTGCTCCAGTTTGGGCCAGACAGCCCTGGTACCCACTGTTTCTGTCCTTGACAGTCCACCCTGCCCTGAGCTTGCCCAGAGTCCATGACTTACTGGCCTGTGCCTAGGGGAGAGTGTGGTATCCGGACCTCAAATCCCTCCATCTGAAAGCATGGCTCTTGAGGAGTTAGAATTTGCTGATTACACCCTTTTCAAGGTGTCTTGGATATTTTAAAGGCTTCAAGGAAGCCTTCCACTAGGGCCACTTACAATTCTAAGTGGAAAAGTTTTTCCATCTGGTGCTCTGAGAAGCAGATTATCCCAGAATCTGCTGATCTGCCCATTTTACTGGACTATTTGGTCCATTTAAATTCGTTAGGCCTTAGGCCAGCTACCTTTAGGGTTCATCTGGCAGCTGCCTCTGCTTTTCTGTCAGCAGGGAAGCCTGCTTCCTTTTCTTCTCAACCTGTGTTTTCCAAGTTTTTTAAGGGGTTGCTTCACACCAACCCTCCTTTTCGGTAACCAGCTCCCACCTGGGACCCGAATGTTTGCATTGCTCAGTTAATGCAATCCCCTTTGAGCCTCTGTCCTCAGCAGAGCTCAAGTTTCTGACTTGGAAAACTGTTTTCCTAGTGGCTATCACTTCTGCCAGACGCATAAGTGAACTACAGGCCCTGTCAGTGGAATAAGATTGTATCTCTTTCCACAGAGATAAGGTAGTCCTCAGGACTAACAGAAAGTTTTTGCCTAAAGTGGTTTCAGATTTCCACCTGAACCAATCCATCTCTCTCCCAGTATTTTTCACTGAGCATTCTTCCTTAGGTGAGAGGAGACTGCACAGCTTGGACGTCAAAAGAGCCTTAAGCTACTATTTGGAACGCACCAAGGGTCACAGGTTCGAATCCCTCCAACTCTTCCTTACCTATGGTGAGGTTGGCAAAGGGAAACCTGCCACTAAGAGGACAATTGCAAGGTGGATTGTCTCTTGTATCCAATTTTGTTATCAAAAACTAGGTAAAGAACCCCCTTCAGGACTGAGGGCTCACTCCACCAGGGTACAGCTGCATCTTTAGTAGCTAGAGATATTCCATTCTGGAAATCTGTCAAGCTGCTACTTGGAAAACAGTTCACACTTTTACCAAGCATTATTCCCTGGATATTCAATCCAGGAGAGATGCTCGTTTTGGCACAGCTGTTCTTCAGAGCCTATTTCCTAAGTAGGTTCTGACCTTCCTCCATGGAGGTACTGCTGTGTAATCTGCATATAGTCCTAATATAGCAAGACTTCATGGTGTTTGAAGAAAAAATTACTCACCTTAGTAATTGCTTTTCTTCTCATGGAATCTTGCTATATTAGGACCACCCTCCCTCCTGCCCCTCTCAGAACTTCTACTTGGGTATGGGGTTGGCAAATTAGTGCAAGCACTGTGTCATGCCATTTTAGTTCTTCCCTTCACCCCCTTTATTTGGGTTAGGGATTAGGTATTTCTGTTTTAAGTAATATGTTGGCCCCCTTCCTGGACTTGAGTCTTTGGGGGAAGGGGGGCTAATAGTGCTTGTTAGGGAGAATCTAATAATACTATTATTCATTGTTATTATTATTATTGCTGTTTGTATTGTTGTTAATCCTACTAGTAGGTAGCCTCTTGGCTAGTGTAGAGTTTTCCACACCGACTTGTTGCTTAGTGTTAGCTTCGTAAAGATCTGACAGTTTCATTTGAAACTGGCCAGATAGAGCTTTGGTTTAGCACCCTCGCGCTGTGGAACTCCAGACTCTCTGGAGTTAACCCTTTCCTCTCAGGGGCAGTTCAAGTGCAGTGGCTAACTGCAATAAGTCCTAATATAGCAAGACTCCATAAGAAGAAAAACAATTACTAAGGTGAGTAATTTTTTCTTCCTGGACTTGAGTCTTTGGGGGAAGGGGGGGCTAATAGTGCTTGTTAGGGAGAATCTAATAATACTATTATTCATTGTTATTATTATTATTGCTGTTTATATGGTTGTTATATTGTTGTTATTCCTACTAGTAGGTAGCCTCTTGGCTAGTGTAGAGTTTTCCACACAGACTTGTTGCTTAGTGATAGCTACGTAAAGATCTGACAGTTTCATTTGAAACTGGCCAGATAGAGCTTTGGTATAGCACCCTCGTGCTGTGGAACTCCAGACTCTCTGGAGTTAACCCTTTCCTCTCCGGGGCAGTTCAAGTGCAGTGTCTAACTGCATATAGTCCTAATATAGCAAGACTCCATGAGAAGAAAAGCAATTACTAAAGTGAGTCATTTTTTCTTACATACTGGGTGCTGTACCTGTGCATGAAGATCACAATGGTGTCCCATTGAACAGGGCCAACCTAATGTCCAGAGCCACGTGCATGACACCGTGACATATGTGTGCTGGACCCTCGGTGATGGCCCATGTCAGTGTGGACCACAGTGTCCCTTATGGACATGTGTACACCTGACAGTGCAGCATCCAGGCCGGAATGGCCTGAGTGGACCATGCCATACACAGCAACAGCATGTCACAAACAGAAGGTATGCATTCTAACTCGAGGAATTCTTCAATATGCTTAAGTCTTGGAGTCAGCCTCCAGTGTTGAACTGCCCAGAGAATAGAACTAATGCAAATGATAGAACACTCATTGGCTCTTGCCAGCATTCAGACTGCTGCCCTTACTAACTGTTGCATTCGAAAATGCTCAGATTTTATTCTGCACCTGCCTAGTTAAGACACCTTAGAGATCTCACCTCAGAAGTTGCTGAAATTTGTTTTTATGAGAAAAACAAGTATACTCTATTTCAAACACCATGAAGTCTTGCTATATTATGACAATATGCAGTTAGCCACTGCACTTGAACTGCCCCCGGAGAGGAAAGAGTTAACTCCAGAGAATCTGGAGTTCTAAAGCATGAGGGCGCTATACCAAAGCTCTATCTTGGCAGTTTCAAATGAAACTGTCAGATTCTTTACTCCGCTTCACTGAACAGTCGCTCCGGAGATCAGCTCCTTCAGCTCGGTTCATTTCTCGGTTCAAGCGAGTATTTTCGGTTCATTTGAACCTTCAAAAAGTAATTATTTTACCGCATTTCAGTTAAAGCTCTATCTGGTAAACCGTAAGTACAAAATGTAAAGTCTGTGTGGAAATTTAGTTATCGGTTCGGTTTTGAACCGATCGGTTTGCTTATTTTAACGTTTTAAAGTTTTTGGGCTTTTAGAGTGCGGTACCCGGTTCTTATCGGTTCTAAAAAAACCTTGATTTTAAATAGGGTTTTTTTTCAGATACCCGTGAAACGGTTAGGAACCAATAAGGGTGTCTTGCCTGGCACGGCCATAAAAAGGGCAAGTTTTTGGTTAGGCTGGCATTATGTCTGAGAAACCCAAAAAGAAAAACCGGGCCCACTGGGTTTCAACACTGTGATGCTGTGGGGAAGCCATCAAGGCTGTCCCACACACCACTTGTAAGCTATTGTCTGGGGTTGACCACCTCCGTCAGACTGCCAGTGTTTAAATTTCTCTGCAGCCACCCTGAAAAGAGATAGGGCCGGCTCAGGAACTATTGGCCAAAAGTCCGCTGACCGGATGGCCACCCGGTCCAGTACCCACTGGACCAGAGGGAGTGCCCTCTGACCAGGGCTAGACTTCCTTGGGCAAAAGGATGGTTCAGAGGAACCAGTTTAAAAAAAAAAAAATATATGACAGAGAAATCAGTAGGTTTGGAGTCCAGGATTGTCTCTCCAACTGCTGCAGAAGTAGTTAAGCCATACAGATTGTCCAGTCACTGTTTCTAGGTCCTGTCGAACCAGCTACAGTTGGTAAAAGGTGGCTCGTTCAGTTCCAGTGGTTCAGGTTTATGATGTTGAGGAATTATGAACCACAGGAGTGGGAGGAGGAAATTTGATCAATACATGTGTGGCTGGTAGGGTCTGGACGTGCCCACTTAAGCGGACATTTCTCCAGACAGACGTTTAGAATCTCCTCCTATTCTGTCTGAGTCCTTTTCTCAGTTTATGTTTTACAAAAAGCTTGCAGAATCCCCCCAGCTTCCTTTAGAGGAGGCTATGGATGAGTAAAGGGGAGCCTGATTATGTAGGAATGATGGGCTAGGAGGTTGTCTTTCCTTTGCATAAGTCATTTAGGAAGTAAAAAACAAGATTTTATAAGATTCCTCTTTCTGTCCCTCCTGTAAGATAAAAAAATGGACAGAAGGGGTATGTCGTCAGGCTCTGTTACAGACTTCCTCACTGAGCAGTGTAGTCATGTAGGTGTGGTACAAGCTGCAGCCTGTGTCAAGGCTAGTTCCCCTGGCCTCACATCCTCCTGAATAGGATTCCAGGAGGATTGATGCCATGCAAGAAAAACAGTATATGGCAGCTTTGTGGGACTCAGACAGGCAAGTTGTATGGCTTATGTGGCTAGATTTTGGAAATCTAGGTGGGCAACGTATTGCAGTTAGCCAAGCAGGCCCATGGCCAGCTGGCTAGTGGGTTGGAACAGGTGGCTGCTAATGGCACTGAAGCCTCTAAGTTCAAGTTCATACTGCTGTTGGTGTTAATCTTGTTTTCTCTAGGGTCATGACCACTTCTGTAGCTTTCCGTAGGTTGGCATGGCTCAGATGCACTAATCTGTCCCAAGATACTCTGTCAAAGTCTATGGATTTGTTTCTTTTTGTGGGTAATTCTCTGTTTGAGGAACAAACAGAAAGCTATATGAAAAACATGGATGATTACCTACAAAAGTGCCCAGGTAGAGGCTTAGGATAGACAGGGCACAAGTAAACCGTCCCCCTCCCCTTAGCCTAAGACTATTGCCAAGCAGGCACCCTGATGGGGTGCCCAGGGCCGATTCTCCTATACCAGTGGGCAGGTTGGTTTTTATTTCAGCCAGAACTGGGTGTCCCTAACTCGGACAAGTGGGTTCTGGAAGTAATAGGTCTGGTTCTCAGCTTCAAACAGTTTCCAAAGATGAGAGCCAGACAGGTCCCTAGCAAATCCTTCAGAATCCCTTGCTTTGGGAGCAGAGGTTTCTTCTCCTCTGAACTGCAAAGCAGTAGAAAGGGTCCCTCCTTGCCACCGGGGCAAGGGGCTGTACTCATGATACTTTCTTACCCTATAGAAGGCAGGAGATTGGTGGCCCATCTCAGATTTAAGGTACCTGAACAAGCATCTTTTGAAAACAAAGTTAAAAATGTTAACTCTGGCTGAGGCCAGGGGACTGGCTAGCTTTCCTGGACCTCAAGGATGCCTATTTTTTCATGCTTGATCAGGCCTTCTCACCAAAAGTACCTCAGGTTACCCTCAGGCCACTACCAGTTCAGGGCAATGCCCTTTGGCCTTACCTCTGCGCCAAGGGTATTCAAGAAATTCTAGCTGTGGTAGTGGCTCTTTAAGAAGGCAAGGATTGCTTTGTTTCCTTTCCTGGATGACTGGCTCTTAGTGGGTCAGTCTCCAGATCAAGTAAATCCCACTTGCAAGTCACCCAGCAGCTTCTCACCTTTCTGGGATTCCTGCTGGATTTACCAAAGTCAGTTCTCGAACCAGTTCAGGTACTAACTTTCATAGGTGCAGAGTTGAACACAAAGTTAGCCAAGGCATTTCTCTCCCTCTGAAAGGTAGGCAGTCTCTTTGCCCTGGCATCTTCCATTACTCTGCGAGTCTCTTGACCAGCAAAGCATTTGCTACAACTACTAGGGCACATGGCTGCTTCCACAGCTGTAGTGCAGGAGCAAGATTCCAGATGAGGGACATTCAGTTCCATCTGAGGGCCTGTTGGTCCCAAAGGAGGTATTCCCTTTCCAAATTGGTTCTAGTGACCCAATCCCTGATCATGGCCTTACACTGGTGGCAGGATCAAAGCAATCTAAAACTAGGGGTCCTCTTCATTCCCTCACCACGGATGCTCCTGTGTTAGGGTGAGGAGCTCGCTTAGGCGACCTGTCCACTAGGGGAGTGTGGTCTCCCTAGGAATCTCTGCTCCACATCAATTTTTTGGAACTCAGAGCTGTCTTCTAGCTCTTAGGAGTTTTCAGCTTCTGTTCAGAACAAGGTAGTTCAAGTCAGGAGAGACAACACCACAATAATGTGGTACATCAACAGGGGGGCACTCGGTCATCAGCCTTGTGCACCGAAGCAATGAAGTGGTGGTCTCTGGCTTACTCCCTGAACACCTCCCTGATAGCAGTTCACCTTCCAGGGAAGGACAGTGTCCTGGCGGATGCCCTCAGCAGGATTTCTCAGGGCCATCACGAATTGGCTCTGAATCCTCAGGTGCTGGGGTTGGTCTTTGCCAGATGGGGCACCCCTCAGATAGATCTTTTTGCAGCCCCAGACAACCACCAACTTCCTCTATTTTGTTGCAGGCCTCCAGTGTGGGGCTCAGTCCCCCTGGACACCATTCTGTTGGATTGGAAAGGGAAGTTCCTGTATGCCTTCCCCCTTCCTCTTCTTTTCAGGGTACTAGTAAAAATCGGATCTCAATCCTGCAAAGAGATTCTGATTGCCCCAGATTGGGCCAGACAGCCCTGGTACCCACTGCTTCTGTCCTTTACAGTCCACCCTGCCCTGAGCTTGCCCAGAGTCCACAACTTGCTGGCCTGTGCACAGGGGAGAGTGTGGTACCCGGACCTCAAATCCCTCCATCTCAAGGCCTGGCTCTTGAGGAGTTAGAGTTTGCTGATTTACACCTTTCTCAAGGTGTCCTGGATATTTTAAAGGCTTCTAGGAAGCCTTCCACTAGGGCCACTTACAATTCTAAGTGGAAGAGGTTTTCCATCTGGTGCTCTGAGAAGCAGATTATCCCAGAATCTGCTGATCTGCCCATTTTACTGGACTATTTGGTCCATTTAAATTCCCTAGGCCTTAGGCCAGCTTCCTTAAAGGTTCATCTGGCAGCTGTCTCTGCTTTTGTGTCAGCAGGGAAGCCTGCTTCCCTTTCTTCTCACCCTGTGTTTTCCAAGTTTTTTTTAAGGGGTTACTTCACACTAACCCTCCTTTTCGGGAACCAGCTCCTGCCTGGGACCCGAATGTTTGCATTGCTCAGTTAATGCAACCCCCCTTTGAGCCTCTGTCCTCAGCAGAGCCCAAGTATCTAACTTGAAAAACTGTTTTCCTAGTGGCTATCACTTCTGCCAGACGCATAAGTGAATTACAGGCCCTGTCAGTGGAAGAAGATTTTATCTCTTTCCACAGAGATAAGGTAGTCCTCAGGACTAATAGAAAGTTTTTGCCTAAGGTGGTTTCAGATTTCCACCTGAACCAATCCATCTCTCTTCCAGTATTTTTCACTGAGCATTCTTCCTTAGGTGAGAGGAGACTACACAGCTTGGATGTCAAAAGAGCCTTAAGCTACTATTTGGAACACACCAAGGGTCACAGGTTCGAATCCCTCCAACTCTTCCTTACTTATGGCGAGGTTGGCAAAGGGAAACCTGCCACTAAGAGGACAATTGCAAGGTGGATTGTCTCTTGTATCCAATTTTGTTACCAAAAACTAGGTAGAGAACCCCCCTCAGGACTGAGGGCTCACTCCACCAGGGGTACAGCTACATCTCTCGTGGCTGCTAGAGATATTCCCATTCTGGAAATCTGTCATGCTGCTACTTGGAAAACAGTTCACACTTTTATCAAGCATTATTCCCTGGATGTTCAGTCCAGGAGAGATGCTCGCTTTGGCACAGCCGTGCTTCAGAGCCTATTTCCTAAGTAGGTTCTGACCCTCCTCCATGGAGGTACTGCTGTGTAATCTGCATATTGTCATAATATAGCAAGACTTCATGGTGTTTGAAGAAAAAATTACTCACCTTAGTAATTGCTTTTCTTCTCATGGAGTCTTGCTATATTATGACCACCCTCCCAACCTGCCCCTCTCAGAACTTCTACTTGGGTAGGGGTGGCAAATTAGTGCAAGCACTGTGTCATGCCATTGTAATTTTTTCCCTTTACCCTCCTTTATTTAGGGTTAGGGAACTAGGTTATTTTGTTTAGGTAATATATTGGCCCCCTTCCTGGACTTGAGTCTTTGGGGGGGTCCTAATAGTGCTTGTCAGGGGGGAAAACTAATAATACCATTATGCATTGTTATTATTGTTACTGGTGTTTCTACTGTTGTTTATATTGTTGTTATTACTACTAGTAGGTAGCCATTTGGCTAGTGTAGAGCTTTCCACCCAGACTTGTTGCTTAGTGTTAGCTTCGTAAAGATCTGACAGTTTCATTTGAAACTGCCCAGATAGAGCTTTGGTATAGCGCCTTCGCGCTTTAGAACTCCAGATTCTCTGGAGTTAACTCTTTCCTCTCCGGGGCAGTTCAAGTGCAGTGGCTAACTGCATATTGTCATAATATAGCAAGACTCCATGAGAAGAAAAGCAATTACTAAGGTGAGTAATTTTTTCTTTTATTTCATCTGCTGCCTTTACTTTCTTTTATATAGTTTAGTGCTAGTTTATTTAAGATGTTTTACCTCATTTGCTGTTACCTCATTACCTGTTTGCTTTGCTTAGGCAAATGTCACTTCGCCTCTGACTGTGATACGTGCAAGACTTTTCCACCTAAGGCAGTTGAAAAGAGGTTGGACAGTGGTTCCGGGGAGATCGGGGTTCTGACCATTGAAGTCCTCCATCTTGTACAAAAAAGATAACCCTAAAGAAATGGAACCTACTACTACTACTGAGAAAGAGAGCCATCCAAGACAAAACAAACCGGGGATCCAGCTGGTGAACCGGTTCCGGCAAAAAAGAAGCATAAGCTTAAGTGTACAGAACCTCCAGCTGAAAGAACAAAAGAGCACTCTGTTCCAACAGCAGCTCTGCCTATGACTGAGGTGTCGGCACAAGCCTTACGGGTCCTCCAGGCTTACCGCTACTGCTCAGGGACTGTTACCGGTTCCAGTTCAGTCATTACCAGCAAGTCCGGCAGTTCCATCTGCGGTTCTGCAACTGGTACCCACATCAGTCTCAGCTCCAGTTCTTGCTATCCACAAGCTGGTTTATGAGGAATACAGTGATGATGAGGAGGATGGAGAGGATGGGAGGGGAACCCATTGCATCAGAGGTTTCCCTGACTAAGAATTTGCCTGAGGATTATTTATTTCTTTATTTCTTTATTGAAGTTTGTTGACTGGGTAAGCCCACTGAGACTAGTAGTCCCTTTTCCAGGGGCAGACTGGGTGATATAGATTGCAACCAACTAAAATTCAACCAGATTAAGTTGTTGGTGATGTTTTTAGTGAATGGTTAATTCCTCACATTACACATTTGTAAAGCAAATGGTAGAGGTGTTGGATCTGACTACCAGTGAAACAGTAGACGATGAGGAGGAGGCAGAATTCTTAGAGATGATAGGGCTAGCACCTTCCAAAAGACTGTTATGACCAATCAACAAATCTTTAAGGAAGCAGGTGTTTAAAATGCTAGAGACCCCTAATTCAGAACCTGCAATAGACAAGAAAGCTGATAAAAAGTGTCAGCTAGATAGGTCAGGGTCTGAGTTTTTATTTTCTCACCCAGGTCATGAAGGAGTAGTGCAAACTGCAGCTTGCGACAGGGCCAGAGTACCCTTGGCATCTCCCCACCACCACCACCGGCCTTGGAGGGTTCGCTGACCCCTCAGCAGTAGTATCCCGTGTGCCTGGATCACCCAACTTTAGGGCCAATCAGAGCACCTATGAGAGGGGAGGGTACTGTGTCTTGGATAGCTCTTTCGGGTGCTGACCAGGGCTGTCAGTTACCTAGTCTGGCCATCTCAAGGAGGAGGACACTCTCAGATTCTGAAGGGTCAAGCGGCATGAGGTCTGCGTGGAGGCCTTTTCTGGACCCATCCGGGTTCTGGAAGAAGTTGCAGTGCAGATCTCCTCTTCATTTCTTTGAGAGAGCCCTGTTCTTTTGAGGTAGGAGACCATCCTTCTGGACCTATATGGCCCTGGTCACCTCATGGGGGGATTCTTCCAGGCGCAGTCAGGGCAGTTCCGAAATGGTTGTTCAGCTGTTGGCTATGGAGTCTTCCAGAGCACCTTCATCTTCTGGCACTCCTGGTCTGCTCCCTAGCCCAGGGGGAGGTCAGCTTACTTCTCTTTTTGGCTCTCTCCCCATCCCTCTGCCACACTCTCCTGCACTCCCAGGCATCCTTAGTCCTAGTGGGCCTCTCTCCTGGGAGCAGTTTAGAGCCATGGCTTCTCGCATTCCTGCTTACGTCAGGGCAATGGACAGACAGCTTTTTCAACCTCCCACCGAACAGCCATCCTCTGAACAGTTGAGGTCCTTTAATTCTTCATCTCCCTCTTCTGGGGGAGAGGAGCCTTCTGTCCACATCTCCCCAGCCACTGATTTCGGGGAGTATCAGTGATTCCTCGTGAGGATGTTTGAGGACCTACATCTGTCTCTCTTGCCACTTAGAGCAATCTGGAGCACTTGGCATATGCCTTTTTGGGCGACCTCAGTGAGTACACCCTTGTGGTGCCCCCTGGCCTGCTCCCTTTAGGGAGGTGTTGTTGCATTCCTGACAGAGACCCTTTTCTGGAGTTCCTGCCCCTAGGGATCTCTGCCAGTGGTACTGCATCCTCCTGAAGTCTCCAGGTTCCATGCCTCATCCTCAATCAGGATTGTTGCAGCTGGACACTCCCGATGGGCTTCGCACCCTTCGCCGTGACCAGTCCCCAGATCAAGACTCTTCAGATTTTGACTTCTGGGGTTGGAGAACTTTCTACTTGGCACGGTTGCTGCTTTCTATTTCCGTACATCAGGCCCACTATGCAGCCTATGTCAGATTCTTGTGTTCCAGGCTAGGTCAGATCCTAGTCTCATTGCCTGACATGGAGCAAACCAGACAAGCCATTGCACTCTCTGCAACGTGGCCTGGAGCTAGCAAGGCACCAAGCAAGGGCATTACATGGCACCAGTGGGGTAGCTACCAGGGTCATAGGGACAGCGATCTGCACTAAGCGGACGGCATGGCAGCATCTTTCCTGGTTGTCACCCTTGGCACAGCGCAGGGTGGTTAACTCCATGCACCAGAGGACCTCTCTCTTTTCCCACAGAGTGAGGTGGTGTCTGTTGGGGCAATTTCCTTTCCCCTCCAGTGGTCCCTGTCTCACTCTCCCCACTCTTGGACCTCTCCAGGCCCAGAAGTTTCTCCCTCGTACTGTGTCACCCACTGAGACCTAAGAGACTCTGTCCTTTAGAGTTTTTTAAAAGCCCCCTTCGGGGGGGTGGGGCTCGGCACTCATCCAAAGGTGATGAATGGTGAAGACTGACACAGATAAGATATGAAAATTCAAACACCATGAAGTCTTGCTATATTATGACTTATGCAGTTAGCACTCCACTTGAACTGCCCCGGAGAGGAAAGAGTTAACTCCAGAGAATCTGGAGTTCCACAGCGTGAGGGCGATATGCCAAAGCTCTATCTGGCCAGTTTCAAATGAAACTGTCAGATTCTTTACTCCACTTCACTGAACAGTCACTCCGGAGATCAGCTCCTTCAGCTCGGTTCATTTCTCGGTTCAAGCGAGTATTTTCGGTTCATTTGAACCAGCAAAAAGTATTTATTTTACCGCATTTTGGTTAAAAGCTCTATCTGGTAAACCGTAAGTACAAAAATTAAAGTCTGTGTGGAAATTCAATTATCGGTTCGGTTTTGAACCGATCGGTTTGCTGAAATTAACATTTTAAAGTGTTGGTTGGGCTTTTAGAGTGCGGTTCCCGGTTCTTATCGGTTCTAAAAAAACCTTGCTTTAAAATTAGTTTTTTCAAATACCCGTGACATGGTTAGGAACCGATAAGGGTGTCTTGCCTGGCACTGCCATCAAAAGGGCAAGTTTTTGGTTAGGCTGGCATTATGTCTGAGAAACCCAAAAGAAAAACCGGGCCCACTGGGTTTCAACACTGTGATGTCTGTGGGGAAGCCTTTGCCAAGGCTGACCCACACACCACTTGTGTTTATTGACTGGGGGCTGACCACCTCCTGTCAGACTGCCAGGTGTGTAAAAATTTCCCTGCAGCCACCCTGGAAAGAGATTGGGCCGGCTCAGGGAACGAGAGGCCAAAAAGTCCACTGACCATACCTCTCAACCTCCCCTCGTAAATCAGGGACAAGGCTTAAAAATTCAACTAAGAAAGAACAAGTCTGTAACTTTTATGTTTGATATTATTTTGTACTTATAACCCCACTGTTTAGTCACAGAAACACAATTTTAGGAGGGCAGAGTAAAATGTTTAGACAAATCAAGTCCCTGAAAATCAGGGACAGTTGAGAGATATGCCACTGACCCGGATGGCCAGCCCGGTCCAGCACCCACTGGACCAGAGGGAGTGCCCTCTGACCAGGGCGAGACTTCCTCGGGCAAAAGGAAGGCTGGTTCAGAGGAACCAGTCCCAGTGAAAAAGACAAAGAAATCAGTAGGTTTGGAGTCCAAAATTGTCTCTCCAACTGCTGCCAAAATAGCTAAAGCCATACAGATTGTCCAGTCACTGTCTCAGGGTCCTGTCGAACCACCAACAGTTGGTAAAAGGTTGGTTCATTCAGTTCCAGTGGTTCAGGAGTATGATGTTGAGGAATTTTATGAACCACAGGTGGGAGAGGAGGAATTTGATCAATATATGTGTGGCTGGGAGGGTCTGGACATGCCCATTGAACCGGACATTTCTCCAGACAGACCTTTAGAATCTCCTCCTATTCTGTCTGAGTCCCCTTCTCATGTTATGTTTTACAAAAAAGGTTGCAGAAACCCTCCAGCTTCCTTTAGAGGAGGCTGTGGATGAGCAAGAGGAGCATGATTATGTAGAAATGATGGCTATACCAGAGTCTAGGAGGTTGTCTATTCCTTTGCATAAGTCATTTAGGAAGCAAACAACAAAGATTTTAAAAAATCCTCATTCAAACACCATGAAGTCTTGCTATATTAGGACTATATGCAGTTAGCCACTGCACTGGAACTGCCCCGGAGAGGAAAGGGTTAACTCCAGAGAGTCTGGAGTTCCACAGCGCAAGGGCGCTATACCAAAGCTCTATCTGGCCAGTTTCAAATGAAACTGTTAGATTCCTTACTCCGCTTCACTGAACCATCGCTCCGGAGATCAGCTCCTTCAGCTCGGTTCATTTCTCGGTTCAAGCGAGTATTTTCGGTTCATTTGAACCGGCAAAAAGTATTTATTTTACCGCATTTCGGTTAAAGCTCTATCTGGTAAACAGTAAGTAAAAAATTAAAAGTCTGTGTGGAAATACAATTATCGGTTCGGTTTTGAACCGATCGGTTTGCTTAAATTGACTTTTTAAAGTGTTGGTTGGGCTTTTAGAGTGCGGTTCCCGGTTCTTATCGGTTCTAAAAAAACTTACTTTTAAAATAGGCTTTTTCAAATACCCGTGACACGGTTAGGAACCGATAAGGGTGTCTTGCCTGGCACTGCCATCAAAAGGGCAAGTTTTTGGTTAGGCTGGCATTATGTCTGAGAAACCCAAAAGAAGAACCGGGCCCACTGGGTTTCAACACTGTGATGTCTGTGGGGAAGCCTTTGCCAAGGCTGACCCACACACCACTTGTGTTTATTGTCTGGGGGCTGACCACCTCCTGTCAGACTGCCAGGTGTGTAAAAATTTCCCTGCAGCCACCCTGGAAAAGAGATTGGGCTGGCTCAGGGACCGAGAGGCCAAACAGTCCTCTGACCCAGATGGCTAGCCCGGTCCAGTACCCACTGGACCAGAGGGAGTGCCCTCTGACCAGGGCGAGACTTCCTCGGGCAAAAGGAAGGCTGGTTCTGAGGAGCCAGTCTCAGTGAAAAAGACAAAGAAATCAGTAGGTTTGGAGTCCAAAATTGTCTCTCCAACTGCTGCAGAAATAGCTAAAGCCATACAGATTGTCCAGTCACTGTCTCAGGGTCCTGTCGAACCACTAGCAGTTGGTAAAAGGTTGGTTCGTTCAGTGCCAGTGGTTCAGGAGTATGATGTTGAGGAATTTTATGAACCACAGGAGGGGGAGGAGGAATTTGTTCAATATATGTGTGGCTGGGAGGGTCTGGACGTGCCCATTGAACCGGACATTTCTCCAGACAGACCTTTAGAATCTCCTCCTATTCTGTCTGAGTCCCCTTCTCATTTTATGTTTTACAAAATGGTTGCAGAAAGCCTCCAGCTTCCTTTAGAGGAGGCTGTGGATGAGCAAGAGGAGCCTGATTATGTAGAAATGATGGCTATACCAGAGTCTAGGAGGTTGTCTATTCCTTTGCATAAGTCATTTAGGAAGCAAACAACAAAGATTTAAAAATCCTCATTCTGTCCCTCCTGTAGATAAAAATGGACAGAAGATATACTTTGTCAGGCCCTGATACAGACTTCCTCACTGAGCAGTGTAGTCATGTAGGTGTGGTACAAGCTGCAGCCTGTGACAAGGCTAATATTCCCCTGGCCTCACATCCTCCGGATAAGGATTCCAGGAAGATTGATGCCATGGTGAAGAAACAGTATATGGCAGCTTCTTTGGGACTCAGACAGGCAAATTATATGGCTTATGTGGCTAGATATCAGAAATCTAGGTGGGACACACTATTGCAGTTAGCCAAGCAGGCCCATGGCCAGCTGGCTAGTGAGATTGGAACAGGTGGCTGCTGATGGCATTGGAAGCCTCTAAAGTTCAATTTCATACTGCTGTTGATGTTAATGATGTTTTCTCTGGGGTCATGGCCACTTCTGTAGCTTTCCGTAGGTTGGCATGGCTCAGATGCATTAATCTGTCCCAAGATACTCAGTCAAAGGCTATGGATTTTCCTGTTGTGGGTAATTCTCTGTTTGGGGAACAAACAGAAAACTATATGAAAAATGGATGAATACAGAACTACCTACAAAAGTGCCAGGCTAAGGAGGGCATGCCACTCCACAGAAGGCACGCTCCCAGAGGTAGGGGCAGGCCTTTCCTCAGGCCTTTTACCAATTTCAGGCCTCCTCTGCATTTGCACAGAGGGTTTCTTTAGAGCAGAGGTAGGCAGGGCACAGCCAAACCATCCCCCTCCCCTCAGCCTAAGGCTACTGGGCAAAGCACCCTGATGGGGTGCCCAGGGCCAGTCTCCTGTACCAGTGGGGGGCAGGTTGGTTTATTTCAGCCAGAACTGGGTGTCCCTAACTTCGGACAGGTGGGTTCTGGAAGTAATAAGCCAGGGTCTGGTTCTCAGCTTCAAACAGTTTCCAAAGATGAGAACCAGACAGTTTCCACCTGCAAATCCTTCAGAAGCCCTTGCTTTGGAAGCAGAGGTTTCTTCTCTTCTGAACTGCAAAGCAGTAGAAAGGGTCCCTCCTTGCCATCAGGACAAGGGATGTACTCAAGATACTTTCTTACCCCAAAAAAGACAGGAGATTGGTGGCCCATTTTAGATTTAAGGTACCTGAACAAGCATCTTTTGAAACCAAAGTTCAAAATGTTAACTCTGGCAATGATTTTGCCTTCCCTGAGGCCAGGGGACTGGCTAGCTTCCCTGGACCTCAAGGATGCCTATTTTCATGTTCTGATCAGGCCTTCTCACCGAAAGTACCTCAGGTTCGAACTACCCTCAGGCCACTACCAGTTCAGGGCAATGCCCTTCGGCCTTACCTCTGCGCCAAGGGTATTCACGAAATGTCTAGCTGTGGTAGTGGCTCATTTATGAAGGCAAGGGATTGCTGTGTTTCCCTACCTGGACGACTGGCTCTTAGTGGGTCAGTCTCCAGATCAAGTAAAATCTGACTTGCAAGTCACCCAGCAGCTTCTCACCTCTCTGGGATTCCTGCTGAATTTACCAAAGTCAGTTCTCGAACCAGTTCAGGTACTAACTTTCATAGGTGCGGAGTTGAACACAAAGTTAGCCAGGGCATTTCTCCTGGGAAAGGGTAGACAGACTCATTGCCCTGGCATCCTCCTTTACCCTGCGGGTCTCTCGACCAGCAAGGCATTTTCTGCAACTCCTAGGGCACATGGCTGCTTCCACAGCTGTAGTGCAGGGAGCAAGATTCCAGATGAGGGACATTCAGTTCCATTTGAGGGCTTATTGGTCTCAAAGGAAGGATCCCCTTTCCAAAATGGTTCCAGTCACCCAATCCCTGATCCTGGCCTTACACTGGTGGCAGGATCAAAGCAATCTAAAACAAGGGGTTCATTTCATTCCCATTTCCCCACTCCCTCACCCTCACCACGGATGCTTTCCTGTTAGGGTGGGGAGCTCACTTAGGCGACCTGTCCACTCAGGGAGTGTGGTCTCCCCAGGAATCTTTGCTCCATATCAATCTTTTGGAACTCAGAGCTGTTTTTCTAGCTCTTCAGGCATTTTCAGCTTCTGTCCAGAACAAAGTAGTTCAAATCAGGACAGACAACACCACAACAATGTGGTACATCAACAAGCAAGGGGGCAGTCGGTCATCAGCCTTGTGCACCGAAGCAATGAAGTTATGGTCTCTAGCTTACTCCCTGAACACCTCCCTGATAGCAGTCCACCTTCCAGGGAAGGACAATGTCCTGGTGGATGCCCTCAGCAGGATTTCTCAGGGCCATCACGAATGGGCTCTGAATCCTCAGGTGCTGGGGTCAGTCTTTGCCAGATGGGGCACCCCCTCAGATAGATCTTTTCGCAGCCCTAGACAACCACCAACTTCCTCTATTTTGTTGCAGGCCTCCAGTGCTAAGATCAGTCCCCCTGGACACCTTTCAGTTGGATTGGAAAGGGAAATTCCTGTATGCCTTTCCTCCCTTTCCCCTTCTTTTCAGGGTACTAGTAAAAATCAGATCTCAGCCTTGCAAAGTGATTCTGATTGCTCCAGATTGGGCCAGACAGCCCTGGTACCCACTGCTTCTGTCCTTGACAGTCCACCCTGCCCTGAGCTTGCCCAGAGTCCATGACTTACTGGCCTGTGCACAGGGGAGAGTGTGGTATCCGGACCTCAAATCACTCCATCTCAAGGCATGGCTCTTGAGGAGTTAGAATTTGCTGATTTACACCTTTCTCAAGGTGTCTTGGATATTTTAAAGGCTTCAAGGAAGCCTTCCACTAGTTCCACTTACAATTCTAAGTGGAAAAGGTTTTCCATCTGGTGCTCTGAGAGGCAGATTATCCCAGAATCTGCTGATCTGCCCATTTTACTGGAGTATTTGGTCCATTTAAATTCCTTAGGCCTTAGGCCAACTACCTTAAGGGTTCATCTGGCGGCTGTCTCTGCTTTTCTGTCAGCAGGAAAGCCTGCTTCCTTTTCCTCACAACCTGTGTTTTCCAGGTTTTTTAAAGGGTTACTTCACACCAATCCTCCTTTTCGGGAACCAGCTCCCGCCTGGGACCTGAATGTTTGCATTGCCCAGGTAATGCAACCCCCCCTTTGAGCCTCTGTCCTCAGCAGAGCTCAAGTTTCTGACTTGGAAAACTGTTTTCCTGGTGGCTGTCACTTCTGCCAGACGCATAAGTGAACTACAGGCCCTCTCAGTGGAAGAAGATTTTATCTCTTTCCACAGGGATAAGGTAGTCCTTAGGACTAACAGAAAGTTTTTGCCTAAAGTGGTTTCAGATTTCCACCTGAACCAATCCATCTCTCTTCGAATCCCTCCAACTCTTCCTTACCTATGGCGAGGTTGGCAAAGGGAAACCTACCACTAAGAGGACAATAGCAAGGTGGATTGTCTCTTGTATCCAATTTTGTTATCAAAAACTAGGTAGAGAACCCCCCCTCAGTAGTGAGGGCTCACTCCACCAGGGGTACAGCTGCATCTCTAGCGGCTGCTAGAGATATTCCCATTCTGGAAATCTGTCAAGCTGCTACTTGGAAAACAGTTCACACTTTTACCAAGCATTATTCCCTGGATATTCAGTTCAGGAGAGATGCTCATTTTGGCACAGCTGTGCTTCAGAGCCTATTTCCTAAGTAGGTTCTGACCCTCCTCCATGGAGGTACTGCTGTGTAATCTGCAATATGTCCTAATATAGCAAGACTTCATGGTGTTTGAAGAAAAAATTACTCACCTTAGTAATTGTTTTTCTTCTCAAGGAGTCTTGCTATATTAGGACCACCCTCCCTCCTGCCCCTCTCAGAACTTCTACTTGGCTAGGGGTGGTAAATTAGTTCAAGCACTGTGTCATGCCATTTTAGTTTTCCCTTCACCCCCTTTATCTAGGGTTAGGGATTAGGCATTTCTGTTTTAAGTAATATGTTGGCCCCCTTCCTGGACATGAGTCTTTTTGGGAAGGGGAGGCTAATTGTGCTTGTTAGGGAGATTCTAATAATATTATTATTCATTGTTATTATTATTATTATTGCTGTTTGCATTGTTGTTATATTGTTGTTATTGTCACTAGTAGGTTGCCTCTTGGCTAGTGTAGAGCTTTCCACACAGACTTGTTGCTTAGTGTTAGCTTCGTAATGATTTGACAGTTTCATTTGAAACTGGCCAGATAGAGCTTTGGTATAGCGCCCTCACGCTGTGGAACTCCAGTCTCTCTGGAGTTAACCCTTTCCTCTCCAGGGGCAGTTCCAGTGCAGTGGCTAACTGCAATATGTCCTAATATAGCAAGACTCCATGAGAAGAAAAACAATTACTAAGGTGAGTAATTTTTTCATCTGACCCAAGATACTCAGTCAAAGGCTATAGATTTTCCTGTTGTGGGTAATTCTCTGTTTGGGGAACAAACAGAAAACTATATGAAAAAAATGGATGAATACAGAACGAGCTACAAAAGTGCCCAGGCTAAGGAGAGGCATGCCACTCCACAGAGGCACGCTCCCAGAGGTAGGGGCAGGCCTTTCCACAGGCCTTTTAACCAATTTCAGGCCTCCTCTGCATTTGCACAGAGGGGTTTCTTTAGGGGCAGAGGTAGATGGGGCACAAGTAAACCATCCCCTTCCCCTCAGCCTAAAGCTACTGCCAAGCAGGCACCCTGATGGGGTGCCCAGGGCCGATTCTCCTGTACCAGTGGGGGGCAGGTTGGTTTATTTTAGCCAGAACTGGGTGTCCCTAACTTCGGACAGGTGGGTTCTGGAGGTAATAAGCCAGGGTCTGGTTCTCAGCTTCAAACAGTTTCCAAAGATGAGAGCCAGACAGTTTCCACCTGCAAATCCTTCAGAAGCCCTTGCTTTGGAAGCAGAGGTTTCTTCTCTTCTGAACTGCAAAGCAGTAGAAAGGGTCCCTCCTTGCCATCAGGGCAAGGGGCTGTACTCAAGATACTTTATTACCCCAAAAAAGACAGGAGAATGGCGGCCCATTTTAGATTTAAGGTACCTGAACAAGCATCTTTTGAAACCAAAGTTCAAAATGTTAACTCTGGCAATGATTTTGCCTTCCCTGAGGCCAGGGGACTGGCTAGCTTCTCTGGACCTCAAGGATGCCTATTTTCATGTTCTGATCAGGCCTTCTCACCGAAAGTACCTCAGGTTCGAACTACCCTCAGGCCACTACCAGTTCAGGGCAATGCCCTTCGGCCTTACCTCTGCGCCAAGGGTATTCATGAAATGTCTAGCTGTGGTAGTGGCTCATTTAAGAAGGCAAGGGATTGCTGTGTTTTCCCTACCTGGACGACTGGCTCATACCGGGTCAGTCTCCAGATCAAGTAAAATCCCACTTGCAAGTCACCCAGCAGCTTCTCACCTCCCTGGGATTCCTGCTGAATTTACCAAAGTCAGTTCTCGAACCAGTTCAGGTACTAACTTTCATAGGTGCAGAGTTGAACACAAAGTTAGCCAGGGCATTTCTCCCCCTCGGAAAGGGTAGACAGACTCATTGCCCTGGCATCTTCCTTTACCCTGCGGGTCTCTTGACCAGCAAGGCATTTTGTACAACTCCTAGGGCACATGGCTGCTTTCACAGCTGTAGTACAGGGAGCAAGATTCCAGATGAGGGACATTCAGTTCCATTAAAGGGCCTAATGGTCTCAAAGAGGGACCACGTTTCCAAATTGGTTCCAGTGACCCAAACCCTGATCCTGGCCTTACACTGGTGGCAGGATCAAAGCAATCTAAAACAAGGGGTTCCTTTCATTCCCGTTTCCCACTCCTCCCTCACCCTCACCACGGATGCTTCCCTGTTAGGGTGGGGAGCTCAATTAGGTGACCTGTCCACTCAGGGAGTGTGGTCTCCCCAGAAGTCTTTGCTCCACATCAATCTTTTGGAACTCAGAGCTATCTTTTTAGCTCTTCAGGTGTTTTCAGCTTCTGTCCAGAACAAAGTAGTTCAAGTCAGGACAGCAACACCACCACAATGTGGTACATCAACAAGCAAGGGGCACTCGGTCATCAGCCTTGTGCACCGAAGCAATGAAGCTGTGGTCTCTGGCTTACTCCCTGAACATCTCCCTGATAGCAGTTCACCTTCCAGGGAAGGACAATGTCCTGGTGGATGCCCTCAGCAGGATTTCTCAGGGCCATCACGAATGGGCTCTGAATCCTCAGGTGCTGGGGTCAGTCTTTGCCAGATGGGGCACCCCTCAGATAGATCTTTTCAAACACCATGAAGTCTGCTATATTAGGACATATGCAGTTAGCCACTGCACTTGAACTGCCCCGAAGAGGAAAGAGTTAACTCCAGGGTGTCTGGAGTTCTAAAGCACAAGAGCGCTCATGCCAAAGCTCTATCTGGCCAGTTTCAAATGAAACTGTCAGATTCTTTACTCCGCTTCACTGAACAGTCGCTCCGGAGATCAGCTCCTTCAGCTCGGTTCATTTCTCGGCTCAAGCGAGTATTTTCGGTTCATTTGAACCGGCAAAAAGTATTTATTTTACCGCATTTCGGTTAAAAGCTCTATCTGGTAAACCGTAAGTACAAAATTAAAAGTCTGTGTGGAAATTCAATTATCGGTTCGGTTTTGAACCGATCGGTTTGCTTAGTTTAACGTTTTAAAGTGGTGGTTGGGCTTTTAGAGTGCGGTTCCCGGTTCTTATCGGTTCTAAAAAAACCTTGCTTTTAAAATAGGTTTTTTCAAATACCCGTGACACGGTTAGGAACTGATAAGGGTGTCTTGCCTGGCACTGCCATCAAAAGGGCAAGTTTTTGGTTAGGCTGGCATTATGTCTGAGAAACCCAAAAAGAAAAACCAGGCCCCACTGGGTTTCAACACTGTGATGTCTGTGGGTAAGCCTTTGCCAAGGCTGACCCACACACCACTTGTGTTTATTGTCTAGGGGCTGACCACCTCCTGTCAGACTGCCAGGTGTGTAAAATTTCACTGCAGCCACCCTGGAAAAGAGATAGGGCCGGCTCAGGGAACGAGAGGCCAAGAAGTCCGCTGACCCGGATGACCAGCCCAGTCCAGTACCCACTGGACCAGAGGGAGTGCCTTCTGACCAGGGCGAGACTTCCTCGGGCAAAAGGAAGGCTGGTTCAGAGGAACCAGTCTCAGGGAAAAAAAAAAAAAATGACAAAGAAATCAGTAGGTTTGGAGTCCAAAATTGTCTCTCCATCTGCTGCAGGAATAACTAAGCCATACAGATTGTCCAGTCACTGTTTCAGGGTCCTGTTGAACCATCTACAGTTGGTAAAAGGTGGGTTCGTTCAGTTCCAGTGGTTCAGTAGTATGATGTTGAGGAATTTTATGAACCACAGGAGGGGGAGGAGGAATTTGATCAATACATGTGTGGCTGGGAGGGTCTGGACGTGCCCATTGAATCGGACATTTCTCCAGAAAGACCTTTAGAATCTCCTCCTATTCTGTCTGAGTCCCCTTCTCATTTTATGTTTTACAAAAAAGTTGCAGAATCCCCCCAGCTTCCTTTAGAGGAGGCTGTGGATGAGCAAGAGGAGCCTGATTATGTAGAAATGATTGACTAGGAGGTTCTCTATTCCTTTGCATAAGTCATTTAGGAAGCAAACAACAAAGATTTTAAAAAATCCTCATTCAAACACCATGAAGTCTTGCTTATATTAGGACTTATTGAAGTCAGCCTCAGCCTCTGAACTGCCCCGGAGATGAAATAGTTAACTCCAGAGTAATCTGGAGTTCCACAGCGCGAGGGCGCTATTCAAAGCTCTATCTGGGTTGTTTGAACCCAAACTGTCAGATTCTTTACTCCGCTTTCACTGAACAGTCGCTCCGGAGACCAGCTCCTTCAGCTCGGTTCGTTTTGCGGTTTATTGTAGTTTTATCGGTTCTTTGAACCGGCAAAGTGTTTAAAATTACCGCGGTTTTCGGTTTGAAGCTCTATCTGGTAACCGTAAGTAAAAGAAATTAAGTCTGTGTGGAAACTCATTATCGGTTCACTCCGAACCGATCGGTTTGTTTTAAAACTCATTTTCTGTGCATTTAGAGTGAGGTACCCGGTTCTTATCGGTCCTAAAAAAACCTTTATTTTATTGGTTTTTCCAATACCCGTGACACGGTTAGGGACCGATAAGGGTGTCTTGTCCTGGCAAGGCCGGAAAAAAGGGCAAGTTTGGATAGGCTGGCATTATGTCTGAGAAACCCAAAAGAAAAACCGGGCCCACTGGGTTTCAACACTGTGATGTCTGTGGGGAAGCCTTTGCCAAGGCTGACCCACACACCACTTGTGTCTATTGTCTGGGGGCTGACCACCTCCTGTCAGACTGCCAGGTGTGTAAGAATTTCCCTGCAGCCACCCTGGAAAAGAGATTGGGCCGGCTCAGGGAACGAGAGGCCAAAAAGTCCGCTGACCCGGATGGCCAGCCCGGTCCAGCTCTGGCTGGACCAGAGGGAGTGCCCTCTGACCAGGGCGAGACTTCCTCGGGCAAAAGAAAGGCTGGTCCTGAGGAACCAGTCAAAGTAAAAAAGACAAAGAAATCAGCTAGTGTGGAGTCCAGTTTTGTCTCTCCTTCTGCTGCAGAAATAGCTAAAGCCATACAGATTGTCCAGTCTTTGTCTCAGGGACTTGTTGAACCCTCTATGGTTGGAAGAAGTGGGTCTCGTTCAGGTCCAGTGGTTCAGGATTATGATGTTGAGGATTTTTATGAACCACAGGAGGGGGAGGAGGATTCTGATGATTGTAATGGTGATTGGAAAGGTCTGGAAGTGCCCATAGAACCGGACATTTCTCCAGACAGACCCTTTGAGTCTCCCCCTTTGTTGTCTGAGTCCCCCTCACATTTCAGATTTTATAAGAAGGTAGCAGAAACTCTCCAGCTCCCCTTAGAAGAGGCTGTGGATGAGCAAGAGGAGCCTGACTATGTGGAAATGATGGATATTCAGAGTCTAGAAGGTTGTCTATTCCTTTGCATAAGTCATTTAGGAGGCAAACCACTAAGATTTTAAAAATCCTTTTCTGTCCCTCCTGTGGATAAAAAATGGACAGAAGGTATACTTTGTCAGGCCCTAATACAGACTTCCTTACTGAGCAGTGTAGTCATGTAGGTGTTGTTCAAGCTGCAGCCTGTGACAAGGCTAATATTCCCCTGGCCTCACATCCTCCTGATAAAGATTCCAGGAAGATTGATGCCATGGCAAAAAAGCAGTATGTGGCAGCTTCTTTGGGACTCAGACAAGCTAATTATATAGCTTATGTGGCTAGATATCAGAAATCTAGATGGGACACTATATTGCAGTTGGCCAAACAGGCTCAGGGCCAGCTGGCTGAGTGAGTTGGAACAGGTGGCTGCTGATGGCATTGAAGCCTCTAAAGTTCAATTTCATGCTGCTGTTGATGTTAATGATGTTTCCTCTGGGGTCATGGCCACTTCTGTAGCTCTCCGTAGGTTGGCATGGCTCAGATGCACTAATCTGTCCCAAGATACCCAGTCAAGGCTATAGATTTTTCCTGTCATAGGAAATTCTCTGTTTGGAGAACAAACAGAAAATTACATGAAAAAGATGGATGAATACAGAACTACTTACAAAAGTGCCCAGGCTAAGGAGAGGCATGCCACTCCACAAAGGCATGCCCCCAGAGGTAGGGGCAGGCCTTACCATAGGCCTTTTTACCAATTTCAGGCATCCTCTGCTTTAGCGCAGAGGGGATTTTTCAGAGGCAGAGGTAGACGGGGCACAGGCAGGCCCTCTTCCTCTCCCCAGTCTAAAGCTGCTCCTGCCAAGCAGGCACCCTGACGGGGTGTCTGGGGCCGACTCTCCTGTTCTGGTTGGGGGCAGACTGGCTTATTTCTGCCAGAACTGGTTGTCCCTAACCTTGGACAAATGGGTTCTGGAGGTGGTAAGCCAAGGCCTGGTTCTCAGCTTCAAACAATTTCCCAAGATGAGAGCCAGACACTTTCCTCCTTCAAGTCTTTTAGAAACCCTTGCACTAGAAGCGGAGGTTTCTTCTCTTTTGGACTGCAAAGCAGTAAGAAAGGGTCCCCCCTTGCCACCAGGGCAAGGGTCTGTACTCAAGGTATTTCCTGACCCCAAAAAAGACAGGAGACTGGCGGCCCATCTTGGATTTAAGATTTCTGAACAAGCATCTTGTAAAACCAAAGTTCAAAATGCTAACTTTGGCAATGATTTTGCCATCCTTGAGACCAGGGGACTGGTTAGCTTCCCTGGACCTCAAGGACTCCTATTTTCATATCCTAATCAGGGCCTCTCACCGAAAGTACTTCAGGTTCGAACTGCCCTCTGGCCACTACCAGTTCAGGGCAATGCCCTTCGGACTCACTTCTGCACCAAGAGTGTTCACAAAATGTCTAGCTGTAGTATTGGCCCACCTAAGAAGACAAGGGGTAGCTGTGTTTCCCTACTTGGATGACTGGCTCATTGTGGGTCAGTCACCAGAGCAGGTAAAATCCCATTTGCAAATCACCCAGGAACTTCTCACCTTTCTGGGGTTCTTGTTGAATGTTCCAAAGTCAGTTCTCGAACCAGTTCAGGTACTAACTTTTATAGGTGCAGAGCTGAACACAAAGTAAGCCAGGGCATTTCTCCCCTCGGAAAGAGTGGACAGAATCATTGCCCTGGCATCTTCCTTCACCCTGCGGGTCTCCTGACCAGCAAGGCATTTTCTACAACTCCTAGGGCACATGGCTGCTTCTACAGCTGTCGTGCCAGGAGCGAGATTTCAGATGAGGGACATTCAGTTCCACTTGAGGTCCTATTGGTCTCAAAGGAGGAACCCCCTTACCAAATTGGTCCCAGTGACCAAGACCTTGATCCTATCTCTACAATGGTGGCTGGATCAAAGCAACCTGTCCACAGGGGTCCCATTCCTACCTGTTCTTCATTCCCTCACCCTCACCACAGACGCTTCCCTGCTGGGTTGAGGCTCTCACCTGGGCGACCTTTCCACTCAGGAGTCTGGTCCCCTCAGGAATCTCTGTTTCACATCAATCTACTGGAGCTCAGAGCTGTCTTCCTAGCTCTCCAGGTTTTTCGGAGGCTGTCCGGAACAAGGTAGTTCAAGTCAGGACAGACAATACCACAACAATGTGGTACATCAACAAGCAAGGGGCACTGCTTCTTCAGCCTTGTGCACGAAGCAATGAAGTTGTGGTCTCTGGCCTACTCCTGAACACCTCTCTGATAGCGGTTCACCTCCCAGGGAAGGACAATGTCTAGCAGGCGCCCTCAGCAGGATTTCTCAGGGCCATCACAGATGGGCTCCTGAACCCTCAAGTGCTGGGGTCGGTCTTTGCCAGTTGGGGCACCCCTCAGGTAGATCTCTTTGCAGCCCCAGACAACCACCAACTTCCTCTGTTTTGCTGCAGGCCTCCAGTTCTGGGATCAGTTCCTCTGGATGCCTTTCAACTGAATTGGGAGGGAAAGTTCCTCTATGCTTTCCCTCCGTTCCCCCTCCTCTTCAGGGTATTGGTGAAAATCAGAACTCAGCCTTGCAGAGTGATTCTGATTGCTCCAGACTGGGCCAGGCAGCCTTGGCACCCTCTTCTCCTGTCTCTCTCATTTCACCCTCCCCTGACCTTGCCCAGGACCCATGACCTGCTGACCTGTGCACAGGGGAGAGTGTGGTATCCGGACCTCAATTCCCTCCACCTCAAGGCCTGGTTCTTGAGGAGCTAGAATTTGCTGATTTACACCTTTCTCAAGTGTTCTGGATATTTGAAGCCTTCTAGGAAGCCTTCCACTAGAGCCACTTATAATTCTAAATGGAAGATTCTCATTTTGGTGTTCTGAGAGGCAGATTATTCCAGAATCTGCTGACCTGCCTATTTTGTTGGACTATTTGGTCCACTTAAATTCTTTAGGCCTCAAACCAGCTACCTTGAAGGTTCATTTGGCAGCTGTTTCTGTTTTTATTTCTGCAGGGAAACCAGTTTCCCTTTCTTCTCACCCTGTGTTCTCCAAGTTTTTCAAAGGGTTACTTCATACTAACCCTCCCTTTTGGGAACCAACTCCTGCATCGGACCTGAATGTTTGCATTGCCCAGCTAATGCAACCCCCCTTTGAGCCCCTGGTTTCAGCAGACCTCAAGTTTTTAACTTGGAATACTGTTTTTCTAGTCGCTAGCACTTCTGCTAGGCGTATAAGTGAATTACAAGCTTTGTCAGGGGAAAAGGATTTTATTTCTTTCCACAGAGATAAAGTGGTCCTCAGGACTAACAGAAAGTTTTTACCTAAAGTGGTTTTGGATTTTCATCTTAACCAATCCATCTCTCTTCCAGTATTTTTTACTGAGCACTCTTCCTCTGGTGAGAGAAGGCTGCACAGTTTGGACGTCAAAAGAGCTCTTAGCTACTATTTGGAACGTACCAAGGGTCACAGGTTCGAATCCCTCCAGCTCTTCCTTACCTATGGAGATGTGGGTAAGGGGAGACCTGCTACTAGGAGGACAATTGCTAGGTGGATCGTCTCTTGTATCCAGTTCTGTTACCAAAAACTGGGTAAGGAACCTCCCTCAGGCTTGAGGGCTCATTCCACCAGGGGTACAGCTGCATCTCTAGCGGCTGCTAGAGATATTCCTATCTTGGAAATCTGTCAAGCTGCTACCTGGAAAACAGTCCACACTTTCACTAAGCATTATTGTCTGGACATCCAGTCCAGGAGAGATGCTCGTTTTGGCACAGCTGTGCTTCAGAGCCTATTCCCTAAGTAGGTTCTGACCCTCCTCCATGGAGGTACTGCTGTATAATCTGCAATAAGTCGTAATATAAGCAAGACTTCATGGTGTTTGAAGAAAAAATTACTCACCTTAGTAATTGCTTTTTTTCTCATGGAGTCTTGCTATATTAGGACAACCCTCCCTCCTATCCCCTCTCAGAATCCCTACTTGGGCATGGGGTTGACAATTGGTTCAAGCACTGTGTCATGCCTTTTTAGCTTTCTAGTCCCCCCCCCTCTTTTCTTCTTTTGGGTTAGGAACTAGATAATTTCTGTGTTTGTTAAGTGGTAGTTGGGCCCCTCTCTGGACTTGAGTCTTTTGGGGAGAGGGGGCCTAGTAATGATTGTTAAGGGTTATTCTAACAATAATAGGTAATTTTGTTCTCATTATGTGTTTATTGTTGTGTTATGTTGTTCTACTACTAGTAGGTAGCCAATGGCTAGTGTAGGGCTTTTCCACACAGACTTGCTATATTAGTTTAGCTTCGTAAAGAACCTGACAGTTTGGGTTCAAACAACCCAAATAGAGCTTTGAATAGCGCCCTCACGCTGTGGAACTCCAGATTACTCTGGAGTTAACTATTTCATCTCCGTGGCAGTTCAGAGGCTGAGGCTGACTGCAATAAGTCCTAATATAGCAAGATTCCATGAGAAGAAAAGCAATTACTAAGGTGATTAATTTTTTCTTTTCTCCCTTTACCCTCTTTCTTTTAGGGTTAGGGAACTAGGTTGTTCGTTTAGGTAATATATTGGCCCCCTTCCTGGACTTGAGTCTTTGGGGGAAGGGGGGGTCCTAATGGTGCTTGTCAAGGGGGAAAACTAATAATAATACCATTATTCATTGTTATTATGGTTATTGGTGTTTCTATTGTTGTTTATATTGTTGTTATTACTACTAGTTGGTAGCCATTTGGCTAGTGTAGAGCTTTCCACACAGACTTGTTGCTTAGTGTTAGCTTCATAAAGATCTGACAGTTTCATTTGAAACTGGCCAGATGACTTTGGCACAGCGCCCTCAGCTGTAGAACTCAGATCCTCTGGGTTATCTCCCTTCTCCGGGGCAGTTCAGCTGCAGTGGCTGACTGCTATTGTTATAATATAGCAAGACTCCATGAGAAGAAAAGCAATTACTAAGGTGAGTAATTTTTCTTCAGAGCCTATTTCTAAGTAGGTTCTGCCCTCTCCTCCATGGAGGTACTGCTGTGTAGTCTGCAATTGTCATAATATAGCAAGACTTCATGTTGTTTGAGAAAAAACTCACCTTAGTAATGTTGTTTCTGCTAATGGAGTCTTGCTATATTATGACCTCCCCCCCAGCCTGCCCCTCTCAGAACCTCTACTTGGGTAGGGTGTGGGCAACCTAGTGTGGGCACTATTTTCTGCCCTTTTTTTAAGCGTTTCACTCCTTTTTGGGGTTTGGGGTGTGGTGTTTTATTATCCTCTTGTTTTATTCTCATTTTGTTAAAATTGTATTAGTAATTCTGGTCCCCTGACTTGAGTATTGGGTGTTGGGACCAGCAATGGGTGTTATTATTTAGGTAGCCAGTTGGCTAGTGTAGGTTACATCTTCCACACAGTCCTTAGTGAGTTTTTGCTCGTAAAGATCTGACAGTTCAGGTTTGAATCTCCACAGACAGAGCTTCTATTTTAGAGCTTGTGCTCAAAGTTCCTTCATGGAATGGAGTTAACTATTTCACCTCCGGAGCAGTTCTAATGGTGGGACAAACTGCAATTGTCATAATATAGGAAGACTCCATTAGAAGAAACAACATTACTAAGGTGAGTAATTTTTTCTTCTCTGCCATAAAGGAGTTTCTTTTGCCAATGATTCTGTGCCTTGAATTCTGGTGATTAAGCCTCTTGGCTACTCCTTCCAGTTCCTATACAATCTAGAGACAGGGAAGAATCCAACGTGTTACTGGTGTCCCCCCATGCTAAACTTTTATGTTTCATAAATTCCCTATCATTCTCTAACTCTCGCCCTTTTCTGTTTCCGGAGATTGGGACCTCCTTCCCAATCTCCCTAGCATCTCGATTTTTCTTCTTGATCTACCCTTGTCAATCTTCACCATTCATTACTTCCTGGGTGTAAGCCGGAGGCGCGCACTCATCACGGGAGTTTTTTTTTTTTAAAGTTTGCACTAACGGCACCGCCCTCGAGAGTGACGTCATGCATCATGCGTGAGGGGCAGCCGTTAATAGCGACCGACTCCTCCTCCAACTCAGTTCTGTTTCTCCCGCCGTTGAGGCAGCACCTGCTTGCACGGAGCTCTTTGTTTACTGCGTAGTTTAGGCCGTCTCCTGCTTTTCAAACACCATGAAGTCTTGTTATTTCAAACACCATGAAGTCTTGCTATATTATGACAATATGCAGTTAGCCACTGCACTTGAACTGCCCCGGAGAGGAAAGAGTTAACTCCAGAGAATCTGGAGGTTCATGAGGGCCGCTATGCAAAAGCTCTATCTGGGCAGTTTCAAATGAAACTGTCAGATTCTTTACTCCGCTTCACTGAACAGTCGCTCCGGAGATCAGCTCCTTCAGCTCGGTTCATTTCTCGGTTCAAGTGAGTATTTTCGGTTCATTTGAACCAACAAAAAGTAATTATTTTACCGCATTTCGGTTAAAGCTCTATCTGGTAAACCGTAAGTACAAAATGTAAAGTCTGTGTGGAAATTTAGTTATCGGTTCGGTTTTGAACCGATCGGTTTGCTTATTTTAACGTTTTAAAGTTTTGGGCTTTTAGAGTGCGGTATCCGGTTCTTATCGGTTCTAAAAAAACCTTGATTTTAAATAGGGTTTTTTCAAATACCCGTGAAACGGTTAAGAACCGATAAGGGTGTCTTGCCTGGCACGGCCATAAAAAGGGCAAGTTTTTGGTTAGGCTGGCATTATGTCTGAGAAACCCAAAAAGAAAAACCGGGCCCACTGGGTTTCAACACTGTGATGCTGTGGGGAAGCCTTTGCCAAGGCTGTCCCACACACATTTGTGTTTATTGTCTGGGGCTGACCACCTCCTGTCAGACTGCCAGGTGTTTAAATTTCTCTGCAGCCACCCTGAAAAGAGATAGAGGCCGGCTCAGGGAACTATTGGCCAAAAGTCCAGCTGACCCAGATGGCCAGCCTGGTCCAGTACCCACTGGACCAGAGGGAGTGCCCTCTGACCAGGGCTAGACTTCCTTGAGCAAAAGGATGGTTCAGAGGAACCAGTTTAAAAAAAAAAATATGACAGAGAAATCAGTAGGTTTGGAGTCCAAGATTGTCTCTCAACTGCTGCAGAAGTAGTTAAGCCATACAGATTGTCCAGTCACTGTTTCTAGGTCCTGTCGACCATCTACAGTTGGTAAAGGTGGCTCGTTCAGTTCCAGTGGTTCAGGTTTATGATGTTGAGGAATTATGAACCACAGGAGTGGGAGGAGGAAATTTGATCAATACATGTGTGGCTGGTAGGGTCTGGATGTGCCCACTTAAGTGGACATTTCTCCAGACAGACGTTTAGAATCTCCTCCTATTCTGTCTGAGTCCTTTTCTCAGTTTATGTTTTACAAAAAGGTTGCAGAATCCCCCCAGCTTCCTTTAGAGGAGGCTATGGATGAGTAAAGGGGAGCCTGATTATGCAGGAATGATGGGCTAGGAGGTTGTCTTTCCTTTGCATAAGTCATTTAGGAAGTAAACAACAAGATTTTATAAGATTCCTCTTCAAACACCATGAAGTCTTGCTTATATTAGGACCTTTGCAGTATGCCCCTGGCTTTTGACTGCCCCGGAGATGAAATAGTTAACTCCAGAGAAATCTGGAGCTCCACAGCGTGAGGGCGCTTATTGAAAGCTCTATCTGGGTTGTTTGAACCCAAACTGTCAGATTCTTTACTCCGCTTTCACTGAACAAACGCTCCGGAGACCAGCTCCTTCATTTCGGTTCGTTTTGCGGTTTAAAGAATATTTTTATCGGTTCATTTAACCCGAAAGTGTTTAAAATTACCAGGGTTTTAGGTTTAAAGCTCTATCTGGTAACCGTAAGTAAAATAATTTTAGTCTGTGTGAAACTCATTATCGAGTTCGCTCTGAACCGATCAGTTTCTTTAAAATTGTTTTCTTTGCATTTAGAGTGAGAGTACCAGGTTCTTATCGGTCCTAAAAACCTGCAATTAAAAGTGTTTTTCTAAATACCCGTGACACGGTTAGGACCGATAAGGGTGTCTTGTCCTGGCAAGGCCTGAAACAAAGGACAAGTTTGGTTAGGCTGGCATTATGTCTGAGAAACCCAAAAGAAAAACCGGGCCCACTGGGTTTCAACACTGAGATGTCTGTGGGGAAGCCTTTGCCAAGGCTGACCCACACACCACTTGTGTCTATTGTCTGGGGGCTGACCACCTCCTGTCAGACTGCCAGATATGTAAGAATTTCCCTGCAGCCACCCTGGAAAAGTGATTGGGCAGGCTCAGGGAACGAGAGCCCAAAAAATCCACTGACCCAGATGGCCAGCCCGGCCCAGCTACGGCTGGACCAGAGGAGTGCCCTCTGACCAGGGCCATACTTCCTCGGCAAAGAAAGGCTGGTCCTGAGGAACCAGTCAAAGCAAAAGGACAAAGAAATCAGCTAGTGTGGAGTCCAGTTTTGTCTCTCCTTCTGCTGTAGAAATAGCTAAAGCCATACAGATTGTCCAGTCTTTGTCTCAGGGACTTGTTGAACCCTCTCTGGTTGGAAAAAGGGGGTCTCGTTCAGGTCCAGTGGTTCAGGATTATGATGTTGGGGATTTTTGTGAACCACAGGAGTGGGGAGGAAGATTTTGATGATTGTAATTGTGATTGGGAAGGTCTGGAAGTGCCAATAGAACTGGACATTTCTCCAGACAGACCCTTTGAGTCTCCCCTTTATTGTCTGAGTCCCCATCTCATTTCAGATTTTATAAGAAAGTAGAAACTCTCCAGCCCCTTAGAAGAGGCTGTGGATGAGCAAGAGGAGCCTGACTATGTGGAAATGATGGATATTCCAGAGGCTAGAAGGTTGTCTATTCCTTACATGAAGTCATTTAGGAGACAAACCACTAAGATTTAAAAATCCTTTTTCTGTCCCTCCTGTAGATAAAAAATGGACAGAAGATATACGTTATCAGGCCCTAATACAGACTTCCTTACTGAACAGTGTAGTCATGTAGGTGTGGTGCAAGCTGCAGCCTGTGACAAGGCTAATATATTCCCTGGCTTCACATCCTCTGATAAGGATTCCAGGAAGATTGATGCCATGGCGAAAAAAACAGTATGTGGCAGCTTCTTTGGGACTCAGACAGGCTAATTATATGGCTTATATGGCTAGATGTCAGAAATCTAGATGGGACACTATATTGCAGTTGGCCAAGCAGGCCCATGGCCAGCTAGCTAGTGAGTTGGAACAGGTGGCTGCTGGTGGCATTGAAGCCTCTAAAGTTCAATTTCATGCTGCTGTTGATGTTAATGATGTTTCCTCTAGGGTCATGGCCACTTCTGTAGCTCTCCGTGAGTTGGCATGGCTCAGATGCACTAATCTGTCCCAAGATACCCAGTCAAAGGCTCTAGATTTTCCTGTTATAGGAAATTCTCTGTTTGGGAACAAACAGAAAATTACATGAAAAAATGGATGAATACAGAACTACTTACAAAAGTGCCCAAGCTAAGGAAGGCATGCCGCTCAACAGGCATGCCCCCAGGGAAACAGGGCAGGCCTTACAATGAGCCTTTTACCAATTCAGGCTTCTTCTGCTTTTGCACAGAGAGGATTTTTCAGAGGCAGAGCAGGCCAGGGGCACAGGCAGGCCCTCTCCCCAACCTAAAGCTGCTCCTGCCACAGGCACCCTGACGGGGTGTCTGGGGCTGACTCTCCTGTGCCGGTGGGGGGCAGACTGGCTTATTTCTGCCAGAACTGGTTGTCCCTAACCTCGGACAAATGGGTTCTGGAGGTGGTAAGCCAAGGCTTGGTTCTCAGTTTCAAATGTTTCCTAAGATGAGAGCCAGGCACTTTCCCCCCTGAAGTCTTTTAGAAACCCTCGCACTAGAAGCGGAGGTTTCCTCTCTTTTGGACTGCAAAGCAGTGAAAAAGGGACCCCCCTTGCCACCAGAGCAAGGGTCTTTACTAAAGGTACTTCCTGACCCCAAAAAAGACAGGAGACTGGTGGCCCATCTTGGATTTAAGATTTCTGAACAAGCATCTTGTAAAACCAAAGTTCAAAATGCTGACTTTAGCAATGATTTTGCCATCCTTAAGGCCAGGGGACTGGCTAGCTTCCCTGGACCTCAAGGACGCCTACTTCCATATTCTAATCAGGGCCTCTCACCGAAAGTACCTCAGGTTCGAACTGCCCTCGGGCCACTACCAGTTCAGGGCAATGCTCTTGGACTCACTTCTGCCCAAGAGTTTCACAAAATGTCTAGCTGTAGTAGTGGCCCACTTAAGAAGACAAGGATAGCTCTGTTTCCCTACTTGGACGACTGGCTTATTGTGGGTCAGTCATCAGAGCAGGTAAATCCCACTTGCAAATCACCCAGGAACTCCTCCCTTCTGGGGTTCCTGCTGAATGTTCAAAGTCAGTTCTCGAACCAGTTCAGGTACTAACTTTTATAGGTGCAGAGCTGAACACAAAGTTAGCCAGGGCATTCCTCCTCCGAAAGAGTGGACAAACTCATTGCCCTAGCATCTTCTTTCTCCATGCAGGTCTCTCGACCAGCAAGACACTTTCTGCAACTCCTGGGGCACATGGCTGCCTCTACAGCTGTTGTGCAGAGGCAAGATTTCAGATGAGGGACATTCAGTTCCACTTGAGGTCCTAATTGGTCTCGAGGGGACCCTTGACCAAGTGGTCCCAGTGACCAAGACTCTGATCCTAGCTCTCCAGCGGTGGCTGGATCAGAGCAACCTAGTCTCAGGGGTCCCATTCCTTCCTGTCCTTCACTCCCTCATCCTCACCCGGATCGCCCTGTTGGGTTGGGGGCTCACCTGGGCGACCTTTCAACTCAGGGTTTGGTCCCCTCAGGAATCTCTGCTTCACATCAATCTGCTGGAGCTCAGAGCTGTCTTCCTAGCTCTCCAGGTTTTTTCAGAAACTGTCCAGAACAAAGTTGTTCAAGTCAGGACAGACAATACCACAACAATGTGGTACATCAACAAGCAAGGGGGCACTCGCTCTTCAGCCCTATGCACCGAAGCAATGAAGTTGTGGTCTCTGGCCTATTCCCTGAACACCTCTCTGATAGCGGTTCACCTCCCAGGGAAGGACAATGTCCTAGTGGACGCCCTCAGCAGGATTTCTCAGGGCCATCACGAATGGGCTCTGAACCCTCAAGTGCTGGGGTCAATCTTTGCCAGCTGGGGCACTCCTCAGATAGATCTTTTTGCAGCCCCAGACAACCACAAACTTCCCTTGTTTTGCTGCAGGCCCCAGTTCTGGGGTCAGTCCCCCTGGATGCCTTTCAGCTGGATTGGGAGGAAAGTTCTTCTATGCTTTCCTCCGTTCCTCTCCTCCTCAGGGTTTTAGTAAAATGAGAACTCAGCCTTGCAGGGTGATTCTGATTGCTCCAGACTGGGCCAGGCAGCCTTGGTACCCTCTTCTTCTGTCCCTATCATTCCACCCTCCTGACCTTGCCCAGGGCTCACGACCTGCTGACCTGTGCTCAGGGGAGGTGTGGTATCCGGATCTCAACTCCCTCCACCTCAAAGCTTGGTTCTTGAGGAGTTAGAGTTTGCTCATTTACACCTTTCTCAAGGTGTCTTGGATATTTTGAAGGCCTCCAGGAAGCCTTCCACTAGAGCCACTTATAATTCTAATGGAAGAGATTCTCATTTTGGTGTTCTGAGAGGCAAATCACCCCAGAATCAGCTGACCTGCCTATTTTGTTGGACTACCTGGTCCACTTAAATTCCTTAGGCCTCAAACCAGCTACCTTAAAGGTTTATTTGGCAGCTGTTTCAGTTTTATTTCTGCAGGAAAACCAGTTTCTCTTTCTTCTCACCCTGTGTTTGCCAAATTTTTCAAAGGGTTACTTCATACTAATCCTCCTTTCGGAACCAACCCCTGCATGGGACTTGAATATTTGCATTGCCCAGCTAATGCAACCTCCCTTTGAGCCTCTGGATTCGGCAGATCTCAAGTTCTTAACTTGGAAAACTGTTTTTCTAGTGGCTATCACTTCTGCTAGGTGTATAAGTGAATTGCAAGCCTTGTCAGTGGAAGAGGATTTCATTTCTTTCCACAGAGATAAAGTGATCCTCAGGACTAACAGAAAGTTTTTACCTAAGGTGGTTTCAGATTTTCATCTTAACCAATCCATCTCTCTTCCAGTATTTTTACTGAGCACTCCTCTTCTGGTGAGAGAAGCTTGCACAGTTTGGACGTAAAAAGAGCCCTTAGCCATTATTTGGATCGTACCAAGGGTCACAGGTTCGAATCTCTCCAGCTCTTCCTTACCTATGGAGATGTGGGTAAGGGGAGGCCTGCTACTAGGAGGTCGATTGCTAGGTGGATTGTCTCTTGTATCCAGTTCTGTTATCAAAAACTGGGCAAGGAGCCACCCTCAGGCCTGAGGGCTCATTCCACCAGGGGTACAGCTGCATCTCTAGCGGCTGCTAGAGATATTCCCATTTTGGAAATCTGTCAAGCTGCTACCTGGAAGACAGTCCACACTTTCACTAAGACGTCCAGTCCAGGAGAGATGCTCGCTTTGGCACAGCTGTCCTGCAGAGCCTATTTCCTAAGTAGGTTCTGACCCTCCTCCATGGGGGTACTGCTGTGTACTCTGCAAAGGTCTAATATAAGCAAGACTTCATGGTGTTTGAAGAAAAATTACTCACCTTAGTAATTGCTTTTCTTCTCATGGAGTCTTGCTATATTAGGACAACCCTCCTCCTACCCCTCTCAGAATCCCTACTTGGGTATGGGGTTGGCAAATTGGTGCAATCACTGTGTCTGCCTGTTTAGCTTCTAGTCCCCCCTTTTCTTTCTTGGGTTAGGAACTAGATAGTTTCTGTTTTTGTTAATTGGTAGCTGGGCCCTCTCTGGACTTGAGTCTTTGGGCAGAGGGGGCCTTAGTAGTGATTGTCAAGGGTTATCCTAACAATAATACGTGATACTGTTTTTCTTTATTGGTGTTGTGTTTTTGTGGTTCTACTGTTAGTAGGTAGCCAATGGCTAGTGTAAGGCTTTTCCACACAGACTTGCTATGTTAGTTTAGCCTCGTAAAGAACCTGACAGTTTGGGTTCAAACAACCCCAGATAGAGCTTTCAATAAGCGCCCTTGCGCTGTGGAACTCCAGATTTCTCTGGAGTTAACTATTTCATCTCCAGGGCAGTCAAAAGCCAGGGGCATACTGCAAAGGTCCTAATATAGCAAGACTCCATGAGAAGAAAAGCAATTACTAAGGTGAGTAATTTTTTCTTTCTGTCCCTCCTGTAAAATAAAAAAATGGACAGAATGGGTATTTCGTCAGGCTCTGTTACAGACTTCCTCACTGAGCAGTGTAGTCATGTAGGTGTGGTACAAGCTGCAGCCTGTGTCAAGGCTAGTTCCCCTGGCCTCTCACATCCTCCTGAATAGGATTCCAGGAGGATTGATGCCATGGCAAGAAAACAGTATATGGCAGCTTCTGTGGGACTCAGACAGGCAAGTTGTATGGCTTATGTGGCTAGATTTCGAAATCTAGGTGGGACGAGTATTGCAGTTAGCCAAGCAGGGCCCATGGACAGCTGGCTAGCGTGTTGAACAGGTGGCTGCTAATGGCACTGAAGCCTCTAAGTTCAAGTTCATACTGCTGTTGGTGTTAATCTTGTTTTCTCTAGGGTCATGACCACTTCTGTAGCTTTCCGTAGGTTGGCATGGCTCAGATGCACTAATCTGTCCCAAGATACTCTGTCAAAAGTCTATGGATTTGTTTCTTGTTGTGGGTAATTCTCTGTTTGAGGAACAAACAGAAAGCTATATGAAAACATGGATGATTACCTACAAAAGTGCCCAGGTAGAGGCTCAGGCCTCCTCTGCTTTCGCCAGAGGGGTCTCTTCAGAGGCAGAGATAGACGGGCACAAGTAAACAGTCCCCTCCCTTAACCTAAGACTATTGCCAAGCAGGCACCTGATGGGGTGCCCAGGGCCGATTCTCCTATACCAGTGGGCAGGTTGGTTTATTTCAGCCAGAACTGGGTGTCCCTAACTTCGGACAAGTGGGTTCTGGAAGTAATAGGTCTGGTTCTCAGCTTCAAACAGTTTCCAAGATGAGAGCCAGACAGGTCCCTGCAAATCCTCTCGGAATCCCTTGCTTTGGGAGCAGAGGTTTCTTCTCCTCTGAACTGCAAAAGCAGTAGAAGGTCCCTCCTTGCCACCGGGCAAGGGGCTGTACTCATGATACTTTCTTACCCTATAGAAGGCAGGAGATTGGCGGCCCATCTCAGATTTAAGGTACCTGAACAAGCATCTTTTGAAAACAAAGTTAAAAATGTTAACTCTGGCTGAGGCCAGGGACTGGCTAGCTTTCCTGGACCTCAAGGATGCCTATTTTTCATGTCTTGATCAGGCCTTCTCACTGAAAGTACCTCATGTTACCCTCAGGCCACTACCAGTTCAGGGCAATGCCCTTCGCCTTACCTCTGCCAAGGGTATTCAAGAAATTCTAGCTGTGGTAGTGGCTCTTTTAAGAAGGCAAGGGATTGCTTTGTTTCCTTTCCTGGATGACTGGCTCTTAGTGGGTCAGTCTCCAGATCAAGTAAAATCCCACTTGCAAGTCACCCAGTAGCTTCTCACCTTTCTGGGATTCCTGCTGAATTTACCAAAGTCAGATCTTCCCTTGTCAATCTTCACCATTCATTACTTCCTGGGTGTAAGCCGGAGGCGCGCACCCGTCACGGGAGCCTTTTTTTTTTTTTTTTTTAAAGTTAGCCTAACGGCCCGCCCTCGAAGCGGCGTCATCGTCATGCGTGAGGCGCCCGTTAATCGCGACCGACTCCTCCTCCAACTCAGTTCTGTTTCTCCCGCCATCAAGGCAGCACCTGTTTCGGGCGTCCATATTCTGACTACGTCAGTGACTCCTCTTTCCGCGCAATCGGCCCAATAGAACACGTTCTTTTCTTTCTAAAGCGGCGCCGGGTGTGCTTTCCTACTGTTTTTTCCTGTTGATTTCGCGTTATGTCCAGGTCCGGAGCTAAACATGTTTCGAAGGCGGGCCGCGCCCCTATGCGTCGGTGTTACTGTGGCCGGCATTTCTCCGTCTCGGACCAGCATGACGTTTGTCTTCGTTGCCTGGGATCCAACCATGACATGGATTCGTGCGACGCCTGCTTCTCCATGGACCGCCGTGTCCTCGAAGTCCACGCGTTCAAGCTCGGCAAAGCCCCGCCGACCTTCGGGGGACGACGTCGCTCAAGGGATTCTCAGGTAAGGTCTCTAGGCCCTTCCCCCGGGTCCCCTCCCGGGCCTATACGGTCTGAGGAGGAGGGGGTCTCCTCGTCTTTTCTTGCCAAGGAGGCCCTTCTGCGGTGTCGGGGAGCCTCGTGGTCCCTCCCGGGGCGCGGCACCGACTACCGCCCGGCAGTCACCTCTTGGGTGCAGGCTCCCCGTGGCGAGGCCCTCGACTTTGGGCCTGGCTCGGGTGGACCCTCGGCGCCGCCTTTGGCGCCGTTTCAGATCCTGGCGCTGTTCGCGGTCCGGTGATCGATCTTGGCCGCCCGTTCAACCGCCGTTTTGAGTCGGCACCGTTCGCGGCGCCCGATGACCAGCGGCACCATTGGTGGCGCCGCTGGGATCCCGGCGCCGTTAGGGATGCCGGTGATCGGGCGGCGCCGTTGTGCGCCGCTTTGGGCCTCAGCGCCGTTTGCGGTGCCGATGAAAAAGCGGCACCGTCGGTGGTACCGCCCTGCGCCTTCGGCAGCGCCGGCGCCGTGGGCCCTATTCTTCCTCCAGGCGGTGCCGGCCTTGCGGCGCCCGTTGAAATGTGGTGCTAGGCCTGGCTGCTACCGGCGTGAGGGCCAGTGGCGCCCCCCTAGCAGCCCGGTGCCGTTCACGGCCCCATAGCCTCGGGGACCCCTGGGGTGGCCAGCATTGAGTCCTGCTGGTCTCGTCCTCCTCGGAGGCGATGATTCAGCGATGGACCCATCCTGGCACCCCCTCTTGAGTCTGGGTCCCGGTGGCTAGAGGTGCCAAGCGGCGCAGCGGCCCCTCCTCTGTCCCCCTTCCGTCATCTCCTGAGGGTTCCCCGGCTGGGGTGGCCGGGAGCCCGGGGCAGGCATGGGAGTGGCGCGGGGGCTCCCTCTCTGGAGGCCCGGTGACAGCCCCACCTTCACGGGTGCTGTTGCCCTCTCTGGGACAGGGGGACGCTGCGGTGGAGAGGAGGGCCCTCTAGAGTCCGAGAGGTTGAGGGGCAGGGGTCTGCTGCTCGGTCTTCTTTGGCCACCCAGAGGGTGGCAGAGGCAGTGCAGAGCCTGCCCCTCCTCCAGGGTTCTAGGGTGTCCTCCGGCGGCGTTTGTGCAGACTGCCCTTCTGGATCCATGCAGTCCGGTGTCGTCACAGGAGGTTCTCCCAGGGCTCTTCCAGGCTCCGCTTCCCAGAGTTCCGTTCTGCGGCCTGGTCTGATATCCGGGATCCTCTTTCCGGGGCTCCTTTCCCCAGATTCCAGAGCCCTCGCGGCAGCAGTTGCCTCCGCGGAGGTGCCCCTCTCCCATCTCTCTGCCTCACCACCCCGCTCCCAGGCCATGTCGGTCCCTCTGGTCCGTTATCCTGGGGGCAGTTCAGGGTTCTGCGGCCTTCCCTCATATGTTAGATGCATGCATGGGCGGGTCTTCGAACTCTCCCCACCAGCCAGGAATCCTCTGGGCATTCCAGTTCCCCATCATCCTCGTCTCCCTCCTCGAGGGAGAGGAACCTGCTCATCTATCCTCCGATGCTGATTTCACAGAATATCAGCATTTCCTCTCTAGGGTGGTGGGGATCTCCAGTTCCTCGTTCGAGAGGGCAATACCCGAGCGGAGGCCGTGAATTCCTTGAAGATTCGAGTGCCCAGCATCTGGTAGGCACCTTCTGGCCCTATCCCCTTCCAGGGCGTCTATCCGGTCATGGCAGTCCCTGCAGCTTCTTCCCAGCCCGGCGGACTTCCAGCGTGGGTATTGTGCCCTCTGAGTCTCTAGGTTCCCTTCCAACCCGTCCTCAGGTTTGGTATACCTGATACTCCTTCTGGGTGCCGTAGCCTGGCGCCACGACTGCCCACAGATTCGGACTCTCTCCAGTTCGACCGTTGGGGCGAAAGGTGTTCTCTTCATCTTCCCTTGTCAATCTTCACACATTCATTACTTCCTGGGTGTAAGCCGGAAGGCGCACCCGTCACGGAAACTTTTTTTTTTTAAAGTTGCCTAACGGCCCGCCCTCGAGTGGCGTCATCGTCATAGCGGAGGTGGCAGATAATGGCGACCGACTCCTCCTCCAACTCAGTTCTGTTTCTCCCGCCGTGAGCAGCACCTGTCGCGGTAGCTAACGAAAGTGCGTGTCCGACTCCAACACTACACTCGGCGCCTACGGTGGACTGTTCCTTTTCTTTCCTTGTCGGCGAGCGGTGTATTTCCGACTGTGTTTAATCTTGTTTATTTAGCGTTATGTCCGGTTCTGGGCGAAGCGTTCTTCTAAAACGGGCCGTGCCCTATACGTCGGTGCTCCTGCGACCGGCATTTCTCCGTCTCGGACCGGCATAGCGTCTGTCTTGCGTTGCCTGGGACCCAACCATAATATGGATTCAATGCGGCGCTTGTTTCTCGATGGACAAATACGTCCTCGAAGTCCGCTGCGCTTCGACAAAGGCCCGCCGACTTTAAAGAGGCAGCGTCGCTCGCGGGGAATCTGGCGAATCCCTTGGCTCACGGGTCCCCTCCCGGGCCTACTCGATCGAGGAGGAGGGTCTCCGCTTCTCTTCTTGCGAGGAGGCCCCTTCCGCGGTGTTAGAGGCGTCGTGAGCCCCTCCGGGCATGGCGCCGGCACCGCCTCGGCAGTCACCTCTTGATGCAGGCTCCCCCCCGTGTCGAGGCGCGCTGGGCCCGGCTGGGTGAACCCTAAACGCGTCGCCTCGCGGTGCGGGTAGATCCCGGCGCGTTGGCGGTGCCGGTGATCAGGCGGCGCCGTTCAGCGCCGTTCGAATCCCGGCGCTTCATGACTGCGGTGATGGTCGGCGCCCGTTAGCGCCCTTTGGATCAGCGCCGTTAACACACCAGTGATCAGGGCGGCGCGTTAAGCGGTCACCGTTTGGAACCTTGGCGCCGTTCGCGGTGCCGATGAGCCTAAGCGGGCGCCCGGCGGTGCCGCCGCCTCCCGGCTTGCCCGGCCGGCGTCGGCCGGCTTCTCCCCTCCTCGGGCGGTGCGGGTCTGCGAGACGCTGGGAGTGCGGGTTGGTCCCATGCTGCCCGGCGTGCTGGGGCGGCGGTGTCGCCCTCCGGTACCGGCGCGTTCGCGGCCCGTGGCCTCGAGGACCCCTGGGGTGGCCAGCGCCGAGTCCTGCTGGTCCTCGTCCTCCTCGGGATGACTAGCTCAGATGTGGACCCATCCTGGCATCCCATTCTTGAATCTGGGTCCTCGGTGGCTAGAGGTACCAAGCGCCAAGTGGGCCCCTCCCTCTGTCCCCTTGCCGTCAGTCTCTGAGGGTTCCTCGTGGGGGTGGCGAGAGTCGGGGGCAGGCGGTGGGGAGTGACGGAGGGAGGCTCCCTCTGGAGTCGGTGACAGCTACCCCGAGGTGCTGTTACTCCTCTGGTTGAGAACGTTGCAGTCAGGAGGGCCCTCTCGGAATCGAGGGTTGAGGGCAAGCGTCCTGCTGCTGGGTCTTCTTTGGCCACCTCAGGGGGTGGCCGGGAGCATATCAGCCAGCCCACCCTCCCAAGGTTCTAGGGTGTCCTCTGGCCGGCGTTGTGTGGACTGCCATTCTGGATCATACGGTCGGCGTCGTCACAGGAGTTTCTCCCCAGGGCTCTTCAGGTTCCGCTTCCCAGAGTTCAATTCCTCGGCCTGGTTTGATATCGGGATCCCTCCTGCTACAGGCTCCCTTCCCGGTTCCAGAGCCCTCGCGAAACAGTTGCCTCCTCGGAGGTGCCCCTCCCATCTCTCTTCACCACCCCCGCTCCCAGGCCATGTCGGATCCCTCTGGTCCGTTATCCTGGGAGCAGTTCAAGGTTCTCCGGCCTTCCCTCATATGTTAGTTACATGCATGGCGGGTCTTTCGACTCTCCCCACCGCACGAGAATCCTCTGGGACATTCCACATCATCCTCGTCTCCCTCCTCTGAGAGAGAACCTAACTCCATCTGTCCTCCGATGCTGATTTCTAGAATATCAGCGTTTCCTCCCGAGATGGTGAAAAGGATCTTCGGTTCCCTCGTTGGGAGGAACAATGCGAGCGGGTGACGCGGTGAATTCCTTGGTGAATTCGGTGCCCAGCATCTGGTGGTACCTTCCTGGCTATCCCCTTCAGGAGGCGTCTATCGGTCCTGGCAGTTCCCTGCCGTTTCTTCCCAGCCCGGCGGACTGCCAAAGCGTGAGTATTGTGCCCCCTCTGAGTCTCTGGGTTCCCTTCCCAACCCGTCCTCAGGTTTGGTATGCCTGGATACTCCTTCTACGCGCCGTTGCCTGGTGCGACCGACCACACAGTTAGGACTCTCTCCCAATTAGAGCCGTTGAGCGAAGAGTGTTCTCTTCTTCGGCGTGCGGTGCATATTGCATCACATCAGGCTCACCACGCTGCCTACACCCGGCATCTGTGGTGATGATGTCCCAGCTGCTGCATCTGCCTGACATGGAGCAAACCAGACAAGCGTTGCCCTCTCAGCGGTAGGCCTGGGCTGGCAGACACCAAGCAAGGGACATCTTATGGCGCCAATGGTGGCTTCCAGGCTTGCGAGGACAGCGATCTGCATCAGGCGGATGGCATGGCCGTCTCTCAGGTTGTCACCCTGGCCCGACGCAGAGGTGATGCGCTCCGCCTTCCGGGGACCGTCTTTTCTCATCCAGAGCTAGGAGACTTTCGGGGGCTCCTCCGTCTCCTCGTCCTCCGGAAAGCACCTCTAGCTCTTCTCCCACTTAGGCTTTCTGAATAAGCCAAGGGTCTTCTCCTTCTGTTCTCACCAGCAGAAGGCTGGGGGTCTTGTTCCCTCAGGTGTGGCCTCTTCCCCCTCCTGGGAAAGAGAAGCAGTACTCACCAGGAAGTAATGAATGGTGAAGATTGACAGGGAAGATAGGAAAAATTACGTACCTACCGTAATTCTTGATCTTCTCTTGTCTTCACCATTCGTCTCTCCTCATCCCCCTCAGTGGCCTCTTCATAATGGCTTCTCCACCTCCCGTCTCCTTCCTCTCTGCATTATATAAAATATAAGGAAAAATTGCTTCATTTTCCAAAAAAAAAAAAAAAAAGTAAAAAAAAAAAAAAAAATCTTCTTGGGGGGTTTAAAATCCACAAAATTATTTACTCTAAGATTCATGGGCCATCTACGCGGATTGCATTAGCGGATCAGACTGCACAACTATCTCTTGCTATTCTTGGGAAGATACCTCTGGGGTTGTTTGGCCTGGCTCAGGCTGTTCAGTTTTGATCCTGCAATCCCATGTTCAAGTAGTTGCCCGAAATCAATCCCCCCACTCTATTCTTGCCTTGCAGAACAGAGGAACCCAGTACGTCTGTTCCTTTCTCTTCTAAAAAAAAAAAAAAAAAAAATGCTGGGGAACTCTCCGACTGCTATGAGCATCTTGGTATCTGGGTCATGCATCTAGTTAGTTATCTGTAAAAAAAAAAAAAGGAATAGGAGAAATCAAACAAGAAGGCAAATGAGAAGGTAGGCTATCCTTCACCAGCTGGTTTTCTTAAGTGGTTTCTCCCTTTAAGAGTCCTCCTGGACAATTTTACAGTAGAGCTCTGCTGACCATGTCAATCTTAGCCAGCTAAGCCTTGGCGACCTTAGCAGTCCAGTCTGAGTCCCGTTTCTATCTTGAGCAGCCTGAAAGGCTTACATTTTCAATTCTAAACCCCTGAGCAAGCGCTCTCATGCTGCTAGGGTTTTATTCTTCCCTCCTCGGCTGCCCTCCAGTTAAAGGCCTTCCAGCGACCCAGGAACGAGGTGGGTGTCAAACAATGAATGTTGAAGATGAGGACTATGCCCTCCTGGAGTCTGTCTAGCGGGTTGGTGAACCTTCTCTTCAGCTCTATCTCCGATTCTTGCTTCCCCTTTAGTAGACCTTCAGCTACAAATACAAACTATGCTGGTTGGGCATTCTGGTCCTTCAACATCCCATCTCTCTTCTCTTTCTTCTTCTTCTTCTATTTTCTCATTCCCTCATCTCTCCTCCTAGATCGCCCAGGTAAGAGGCCCTGCACTCCCAGGCTAGGGATGTTCTTATCTCCTCTGTCCTTCCTCCATCGGCTTATTCCTTTTCAGTTCATTCTTCCTTGCTTTGCTATCCCTCGGCTATCTTGCCTCTCTATCTATATTTTCTGCTTTCATTTTGCCTCTCGGCTCACAGAACTGAGTTGGAGGGAGGAGTCGATCGCTATAACGTACCCCTCGCGCATGGCTTGTAGTCACTCTGGGGCAGGGGCCGTTAAACAACACAAAAAAAAAAAAAACTCCCGTGGCGGGTCTTGGCAGCTTACAGGAAGTAATGAATGGTGAAGATACAAGAAAGATCAAAATTACGGTGATGCGTAATTTTCCTTTTCGTCGCGATGCATGTATTGCATCATCAGGCTCTCCACGCTGCCTACAACGGCATCTGTGTCGATGATGTCCAACTACAGCATCTATGCGATACGAACAAACCAGACAAGCCATTGCCCTCGCGGTAGGCGGGAACAGCAAGACATCAACAAGGTCTTATGGCGCCAATGGGGTGGCTTCAGGCTTGCGAGACAGCGTCTGCATCAGAGACGGCATGGCTTCATCTTTCAGGTTCACCCCTGGCGGCGTAAGGTGATTAGCTCCGCCCTACGAGACCGTCTTTTCTCTTCAGAGCTAGGGAGACTTTACAGGGCTCCCTCATCTCCTAGATCCTCGGGAGGCACCTCCTGACTCTTCTCCCCCTTGAGCTTTCTGGGCCAACCAGGGTCTTCTTCTGTTTCTCACCAGCAGAAGGCTGGGGTCTGTTCCCTCAGGGTATGGCCTCTTCCCAGGGAAGAGGGCAAGGCTCTCACCAGGTAATGATGGTGAAGATTGACGGGGAAGACAAAAGTGCGTACCTACCGTTCTTGATCCTCTTGTATCTTCACCATTCATTCTCACTATACCATCCTCAGGCCTCTTCCTGTGGCTTCTCCTCCAATCCTTCCTCTCTCATTTATATAAAATATAGAAAAATTGCTAATTTTTCCAAAAAAAAAAAAGATAAAAAAAAAAAAAAGATCTTTCTTTGAGGGGTTCTAAATTTCAAAAGTACCTCTAAAATTCATGGGCCATCTGGATTGCATTGGCGATCAGACTGCACAACTATCTCTTGCTATTCTTCTGTAGGAATACCTCTGGGGTTTTAGCTAGCTCGGGCTATTCAGTTTGATCCTGCAATCCCGTGTCCAATAGTTGCCCTGAATCTAATCCCCCCTATTCTTGCTACAGAGCAGAGGAGCAATGCGTCATTCGCTCTTCTTTTTGCAAAAAAAATACTGAGAACTCTCTTGACTGCTATAGCATCTTGGTATCTGGGTCATGCATCTGGTTAAAAAGTACATCAGCAAAAAAGGAAAACAAGAAGGCAAATGAGAAGGTGGCTATCCTTCTAGCTGTTTTATTGGTTCTCCTTTAAGTGTCCTCGGGACAATTTTACAATAAACATTGCTGACCATATAATCCTAGCCAACCTAAGCCTTGTCTTGCCTTAGCCGTCAGTCTGGTCCCTTTCTGTCTTGAAAGCTGAAAGACACATTTCATTTCTAAACCTGAGCAAACTACATGCTGCCTGGGTTTATTCTTCCTCCTCGGCTGTCCTCAGTTAAAAGGCCTTCATGACCCAGCAGCCGAGGTGGGTATCAAAAGCTATGGCATGTTGAAGATGAGGACCTGCCACCCTGAGTCTGTCTCAGGTTGGGGAGACCTTCTCTTCAGCTCATCTCCCGAGTTCTTGCTTCCCCCTTGAGCGGCATTCATACAAGCTAACTATGCTAGTTGGGCATTATCAGCAACTCCATCTCTCTCTTCTCTTTCTCCTTCTTCTTCTATTTTCTCATTTCCTTACTCATCTCTCCTCCTAAGTCGCCCAGTAAGGCCTAAGTCCTAGGCTAGGGATGTTCTTATCTCTCTGTCTTCCTCCATCGGCTTATTCCTTTTCAGTTCATTCTTCCTTGCTTTCTATCCCTCGACTATCTTGCCTGTATCTATATTTCTGCTTTCCTTTTGCCTCTCCGGCTCACAGAACTGAGTTGGAGGAGGAGTCGATGTTACTAACGACGCCCTCGCGCGCATGGCGCAGCGTCTCGGTAGGCGATCAAACTAACAAAAGGCTCCCGTGGCAGTGCGGCGCCTCCGGCTTACACCCAGGAAGTAATGAATGGTGAAGATACGAAGATCAAAATTACGGTAGGTACATAATTTTCCTTTCGGACCAGTTCGGTACTAACTTTCATAGGTGCGAGTTGAACACAAAGTTAGCCAGGGCATTTCTCCTCTGAAAAGGGTAGGCAATCTTCCTTGTCGTCTTCACCATTCACATTACTTCCTGGGTATAGCGGGAGGAGCACCGTCACGAGAACTTTTTTTTAAAAGCCTGCCCACCGCCTCGAGAGTGACGTCATCGTCATGCAGTGACGTTAATGTGACTCTCATCAGTTCTGTTTCTCCGCGTCGGCAGCACCTGATGATGGCCCAGCTTCGGCCCAGTTTAAGTGTAGTATTGGCGACTCCTTTTTCTACCTCAGCCTACGACAAGACTTCCCTTTTTTCTTTTATGCGGAGCGGTGTATTTCCGACAATGTTTAACCTTGTTTATTTAGCGTTATGTCCGGTTCTGGGCAATGTTCTTCTAAAACGGGCCGTGCCCTATACGTAAATGCTCCTCAGCCGGCATTCTCCGTCTCGGACCGGCATGACGTTTGCAGCCGTTGCCTGGGACCCAACCATGACATGGATTCGTGCGACGCCTGTTTCTCGCTGGACACGCCGTGTCCTGAAAGTCCTGCGTTCAAACTCGGCAGAACCCGCCGACCCGGGGGCGGCGATCGCTCAAGGGACACCAAAGGTAGGTCTCTTGGCCCTTCCCCAGGTCCCCTCCGGGCCTATACGGTCCGAGGAGGAGATACTCTGTCTTCTCTTGCCGAGGCCCTTCCAGCGGGTGTCGAGGGCGTCGTGGTCCCCTCCGGGATAACAACGCCCGACCGCCTCGGCAGTCACCTCTTGGTGCAGGCTCCCCGACGCCGAGGCCCACCGACTGTTGGGCCTGGCTCGGGTCCATCGGCGCCACCTCAAGCCATTCGGATCGGCCGTTAGCGGTGTGGTGATCGATGCGTCGCCGTTATCGGCGCTGTTACGGATCGGCACCGTTGGCGCCGGTGATGGCGGCGCCGTTCGCCAGCGCTGGATCGGCGCTGTTCGGCACTGGTGACCGGAAGCGTGCCGTTGGCTGTCCGTTTTGCTTCAGCGAATTCGCGTGCCGATGAATAGCGGTACGCCAGCGGTGCCACTTGCCTCCCAGCGCGCCGGCGCTGGTACCCGGCGGTGCGGGCCTGCGGGCGCTGGGGTGGTGAGTCTTCCTGCTGCGGCGTGGGGCAAGTGGCGTCGGCGCTTGGTACACCAGGGCGTTCGCGGCCCGTGGCCTACGAGATCCTGGGGTGGCCAGCATGGGAGTCCTGCTGGTCTCCGTCCTCCTCAGGAAGCGATGACTCTCTGATGTGGACCATCCTGGCACCCCATTCTTGATTCTGGGTCTCGGTGGCTAGGTGTACCAAGCTGTCAGCGGGCCTCCTCTGTCCCCCTTGCCGTCGTCTCTGGGGTTCTCGGCTGGGGTGGCCCTGGGGAGCAGGCGTGGGGGTAATGACGGAGGAGCTCCCCTCTCACAGGAGGCGGTGACAGCTACCCCAGTGCTGTTGCCTCCTCTGAGGAAAGGGTGCGTTGCAGTGGGAGGGCCTCTGAATCCGAGGTTGAGGGGAACGTGGCCTGCTGCCGGTCTTCTTCAGCCACCTCAGGTGGCCAACGTGATGCAGACCCACCCTCCCCAGGGTTCAGGGTGTCTTCTGGCGGCGTATCTGGACTGCCTGGATCATACAGTCAGCGTCGTCACGGGAGTTTCTCCCCAGGGCTCTTCACGCTCCCGCTTCCCCAGAGTTCCGTTCTGGCTGGTTTGATATCCTGGATCCTCTACTAGGGCTCCCTTGGTTAGAGCCTTTCGCAGAGCAGTTGACTCGGTGCCCTCACCTCTCTGCCTTCACCACCCCAGCTCCCGGGCCATGTCAGTCCTACGGGTCCGTATCCTGGGACGTTCAGGATCTCCGGCCTTCCCTCATCGTTAATTTGCATGGCGGTCTTCGACTCTCCCCACCGCCAGGAATCCTCTGGTTCAGTTCCCCATCATCTCGTCACCCTCCTCTGAGGAGGAACCCAACTCATCTGTCCTCCGTGCAGTTCACAGAATATCAGCTTCCTCGAGATGGTGAGGATCTCCGGATCTTCGTTCGAGACATCCGAACAAATGACGTAATTCAGTGCCCAGCATCTGGTGGTACCTTCACCCCTTCAGGAAGCTCTATCCGGTCTAGCAGTTCCCTACCCTTCTTCCCAACCCAGCGGACTGCCAGCGTAGGTATTGTGCCCCTCTGAGTCTCTAGGTTCCTTTAACCCTCCTCGGGTTTGGATACTCCTTCTGAAGACTGCTAGAGCAGACGCCACAGTTCGGACTCTGTCAGTTCGACCGTTGAAACGAAGTGTTCTCTTCTACTATAGATGCGAGTGCATGTATTGCATCATCAGGCTCACCACGCTGCCTACAGCGGCATCGTAGTGGAAGTGATGTGTCCCAGCTGCTGGCATCTGTGCTGACCGCGGGCAAACCAGACGAAGCCATTGCCCTCGCGGTGGCCTGGAGCTGGCACCAAGCAAGGCATCTTATGACGCCAATGAGGTGGCTTCAGGCTGCGGGACAGCGATCTCTCAGGGCGGCGGCCGTCTTTCAAGTTGTCACCCTGGCCTGGTGTGGGTGATTCGCTCCACCTTCGAGACCGCCTTTTCTCATCAGAGCTAGGAGACTTTTACAGGGCTCATCGTCTCCTCGTCCTGGGAGGCACCTCTAGCTCGCCTCACCAGGCTTTCTAAATAAGCCAGGTCTTCCTTCTGTTCTCACCAACAGAAGGCTGAGATCTTGTTCCCTCAGGATAGCTCTTCCCCTCCGGGGAGGAAGCAGGACTCACCAGAAGTGAATGGTGGTGACAAGAGAAGATAGGAAAAGTGCGTACCTGCAATTCTTGATCTTCTCTTGTATCTTCACCATTCGTACTACTCCTCCACCATCCCTCAGTGGCCTCTTCCTTATCCACCTCCGTCTCCTTCCTCTCTGCAAAAAAAAAAAAAAACTTTCTTTGGGGGTTCTAATCTTTCCAGAAAATTACCTCCTAGATGTAGGCCATCTTGTGGATTGCATTGGCTATCAAACTGCACAACATCATCTCTTGCCATTCTTCTGGCAAGAGACCTCTTGGGTTTTGGCCTGGCTCAGGCTATTCAGTTTTGATCCTGCAATTCCGTGTTCAGAATGGTTGCTCACTGCAATCAATCCCCCATTCTTGCCTTGCAGAGCAGAGGAACGAACAAATCTATTCCTTTTTCTTTTGCAAAAAAAAAAAAATAAATGCTGAGGAACTCTCTTGGACTGTTCTAGGCATCTTGGTATCGGGCATCATCTAGTCTACAAAATCTTATCTAAAAAAGGAAAAATAAACTCAGGTTTTTCGAAACTGTCCAGAGCAAGGTTGTTCAAGTCAGGACAGACAATACCACAACAATGGTACATGTAACAAGGGGCTTTTCGCTCTTTAGCCTTGTGCACGAGCAATGATTGTGGTCTCTGGCCTACTCCTGAACACCTCTCTGATAGCGGTTCACCTCTCCAGGAAGGACAATGTCCTAGCGGACGCCTCAGCAGGATTCTCAGGGCCATCACGATGGGTTCTGAACCTCAAGTGCTGGGGTTGGTCTTTACAGCTGGGGCACCCCTCAGATAGATCTCTTCGCAGCCCCAGACAACCACCAACTTCCCTTGTTTTGCTGCAGGCCCCAGTTCTGGGGTCAGTCCCCTGGATGCTTTTCAGCTGAATTGGGAGGGAAAGTTCCTCATGCTTTCCTCCGTTCTCTCCTCTTCAGGGTTTTGAAAATCAGAACTCAGCCTTGCAGAGTGATTCTGATTGTTCCAGACTGGGCCAGGCAGCCTTGGTACTCCTTCTTCTGTCCCTCTCATTTCGCCTCCTGACCTTGCCCAGGACTCACGACCTGCTGACCTGTGCGCAGGGAGGGTGGTATCCGATCTCAACTCCTCCACCTCAAGGCCTGGCTCTTGAGGAGTTAGAATTTCACCTTCTCAAGTGTCTTGGATATTTTGAAGGCCTCTAGGAAGACTTCCACTAGAGCCACTTATAATTCTAAATGGAAGAGATTCTCATTTTGGTGTTCTGGAGAGGCAAATCACCCCAGAATCAGCTGACTTGCCTATTTTGTTGGACTATCTGGTCCACTTAAATTCCTTAGGCCTCAAACCAGCTACCTTAAAGGTTCATTTGGCAGCTGTTTCTGTTTTTATTTCTGCAGGAAACCAGTTTCCTTTCTTCTCACCCTGTGTTTTCCAAGTTTTCAAAGGGTTACTCCATACTAACCCTCCTTTCGGGAACCAACCCTGCATGGGACTTGAATGTTTGCATTGCCCAGCTAATGCAACCTCCCTTGAGCCTCTGGTTTCAGCAGATCTCAAGTTCCTAACTTGAAAACTGTTTTTCTAGTGGCTATCACTTCTGCTAGGCGATAAGTGAATTACAGGCCTTGTCAGTGGAAGAGGATTTCATTTCTTTCCACAGAGATAAAGTGATCCTCAGGACTAACAGAAAGTTTTTACCTAAGGTGGTTTCAGATTTCATCTTAACCAGTCCATCTCTTTCCAGTATTTTTACTGAGCAATCCTTCTGGTGAGAGAAGGTTGCACAGTTTGACGTAAAAGAGCCCTTAGCTACTATTTGGAACGTACCAGGGTCACAGGTTCGAATCCTCCAGCTCTTCCTTACCTATGGAGATGTGGGTAAGGAGACCTGCTACTAGGAGGACAATTGCTAGGTGGATTGTCTCTTGTATCCAGTTCTGTTATCAAAAACTGGGTAAGGAGCCGCCCTCAGGCCTGAGGGCTCATTCCACCAGGGTGTAGCTGCATCTCTAGCGGCTGCTAGAGATATTCCCATTTTGGAAATCTGTCAAGCTGCTACCTGGAAGACAGTCCACACTTTTACTAAGCATTATTCCTGGACGTCCAGTCCAGGAGAGATACTAAGCTTTTGGCACAGCTGTCCTCAGAGCTATTTCTAAGTAGGTTCTGACCCTCCTCCATGGAGGTACTGCTGTATACTCTGCAAAGGTCCTAATATAAGCAAGACTTCATGGTGTTTGAAGAAAAATTACTCACCTTAATAATTGCTTTTCTTCTCATGGAGTCTTGCTATATTAGGACAACCCTCCTCCTACCCCTCTCAGAATCCCTACTTGGGTATGGGGTTGGCAGATTAGTGCAATCACTGTGTCATGCCTTTTTAGCTTCTAGTTCTCCCCTCTTTTTCTTTCTTGGGTTAGGAACTAGATAGTTTCTGTTACATTAATTGGTAGCTGGGTCCTCTCTGGACTTGAGTCTTGGGCAGAGGGGCCTTAGTAGTGATTGTCAGGGGTTCCCCTAACAATAATACGTAATACTGTTTTCATTATTGTTGTGTTTTGTGGTTCTACTGTTAGTAGGTAGCCAATGGCTAGTGTAAGGCTTTTCCACACAGACTTGCTATGTTAGCTTAGCCTCATAAAGAACCTGACAGTTTGGGTTCAAACAACCCAGATAGAGCTTTCAATAGCGCCTTCGTGCTGTGGAACTCCAGATTACTCTGGAGTTAACTATTTCATCTCCGGGGCAGTCAAAAGCCATGGGCATACTGCAAAGGTCCTAATATAGCAAGACTCCATGAGAAGAAAAGCAATTACTAAGGTGAGTAATTTTTTCTTATGTGCCCAGAGCAGCACGGTTTCCACCAGGGCACAGTACAGCCACGGCCTCCTGGAATTCTCCCAACACCTGCATGCTGCTGTTGACCTCTCCAAGGCCTTTGACACTGTCATCCCTTCTCACTGACTCTCTCCACCAACTTGGCTTCTCTGGTGGTCCCATTTCCTGGTTCTCTAGCTACCTCTCTGCTAGATCCCAGTGTGTCAAGATCAGCGGCTCCTCTCCAACACCCTCCCATTCACTCCGGGTCCCTCAGGACTCCATCCTGGGTCCAATACTTTTAGCCTCTACCTCAACACCTTCCCCAGCTCATGCACTGGTAAAATGCTCCTCTACACTGACGATGCAGTCCTCATTGCCTCACATCCCAATCCCACCTCCCTCCAATTATCCCTCCAGCAAGCTTACAACCAAGACAAAAGGTGGTTCAGAGACCACAGGCTGGTCATTAACCTAAAGAAAACCAAATCAATGCTCTTCTCCCACCACCAAAATAAAGCTAAAAATACCCCCCTCTTGATTATCCCCAGCAGTCTGCACCCGCTAGAACAAGTGACCACATAAAAGTACCTAGGCATCACGTTTGATACTGCCCTCTCCTTCCACACCAATATTAATGCCCTGTCAGCCACCACTAACTCTCGGATTGGCCTGCTATACAGGCACAGGGACTGCCTGCCACAGGTTGCCCTCAGGCTGACCATCACCTCCACTGTCTTGTCCCTCATGGACTATGGATTGTCCATCTACGCTGCAGCTGACAACACTGCCCTCTCTAAAATCCAACTCTCCGTCAATAAGGCCTGTAGGCTCCTGACAAGTGCCCCCAGCCGAACTCACACCTGCCATCTCTATACTACCACCAATCTTCTCAACTTTGAGGGGCAACTGCTCTACCAGACCTGCCTTCTTGCTAAGAAATCTCTACTAGGACTCTTCCCCTCTGGGGGTCTCCACCTCCCTACAGCAGCCATCTTCATCTGTCACCACCTGTAGTTCTGTTAAGGCCACTTTCAAGGTGCCCAGAACCAAGACCTCTCTTGCCCAGAGATCCTTCCCCTATCGAGCCCTCACCTGGTTCAACTCCCTCCTAGCTGCATCTCCAACTTGCCAAAAATTGGCTCCTTCAAAACAGCCCTTCGGAACCATATCTTTAATACCCACTGTTGTAGGTGCAACTAACTCCCTGTTGTTACCTGTGGTTCCCACCTGCCTTGCCCCCTGGCTCGATAACGTCCACTGGACAGCCTCTCCTTCCCCCAGACCTACCCCTTCCCTACTAGGTCCAAACAGGGATGCAACCCACTGTCTTCTCTATATATGTCACTATATCCATGAGTGTAATTCACAATTTTGTAACATTATGTAACCTAAGTAACATACAAACTGCTATATTTTGTAACCTAAGTGTATCTATGTTAAATGTTCCTTTTACTGCATTGTAATGTTAGCCTCTGTTTAAATCTACACTGAAATAACTGTCTTGATGTCTGCCCCCCCCGTGACGAGGAGCCTTTGTAAATGAGTCCCTCACTCAAAGGTTGTAAACCCAATTTGTAATGAACAAATTAATAAATGAAAATGAAAATGCATAGGCAATGTTACAAATATACACAAACGATGGGGCCCACAAGAAGATGGGCCATATCTAACTAAAGCCCTTAATGGCACCAGTCCCAGTAATGACCCCTTAGATACTGGGCTCCTTTGCCAAGTTCTTGATGTAGTGCTTGCCCACTCACAGATCTTCTCAATTGATTTCTGTGTCATGGTCAGTCTCCCCTTGCCTGGAAAATGGTGGTCACCACACCAATACTCAAAGGTGGGAACAGCTCCTCCCCCAGCAACTATTGGCCAGTCTCCATCCTCCCCTCACTCTCCAAAGCCTTAGGCAAAATAGTGGCAGATCAACTCACGGAATACCTGACCACACAAGATCTTATGTGCATGGAGCAGCATGGCTTCTGCTTGGACCATAGCACCACCATGGCTCTTTTGGAGTTCTCCAAATCTTCCCTTGTCAATCTTCACCATTCATTACTTCCTGGGTGTAGCCGGAGGCGCGCACCGCACGTGGCTTTTTTCTTTTTAAACTCTGGCTAACTGCACCGCCCTCGGGAGTGACGCATCATGCGGCGGCCATTAGTAGCCAATTCTAATTCTTCTCCAACTCAGTTCTGTTTCTCCCACCATCGAGGCAGCACCTGTCGCTGTAGTGTTGTTTAAGTGCGAGTGTCCGACTCCTGTTTTTCATCACACTCAGCCGATCCGTAAGACTGTTCCTTTTCTATCTAGCAGGCGCGGGTGTGTTTCCTTCTGTGTTTTAGCCTTGGTAATTTCGCATTATGTCCGGTTCGGGAGCTAGCTTTTCGAGCGGGCGGCCCTATGCGTGCGGTACTCCTGTGACCGCATTTCTGTCTCGGACCGGCATGACGTTTGCCTTCATTGTCCGGGACCCAACCATGATATGGATTCGTGCGACGCCTGTTTCTCGATGGACCAGCGTCCTCGAAATCCATGCGTTTAAGCTCGGCAAGGCCCCGCCGACCTTCGGGGGACGATGTCGCTCTCGGGATTTTTGGGCAAGGCCATTAGATCCTTCCCCCGGGTCCCCTCCCGGGCCAATACGGTCTGAGGAGGAGGGGGTCTCCTCGTCTTGCTATATTATAACAAAAACAGTCAGCCACTGCAGCTGAACTGCCCCGGAGAGGAAGGAGTTAACTCCAGAGGATGTGGAGTTCTACAGCGCGAGGGCGCTGTGCCAAAGCTCTATCTGGCAAGTTTCAAATGAAACTGTCAGATTCTTTACTCCGCTTCACTGAACAGTCGCTCCGGAGATCAGCTCCTTCAGCTCGGTTCATTCTCGGTTCAAGTGAGTATTTTTCAGTTCATTTGAACCGGCAAAAGTTATTATTTTACCGCATTTCGGTTAAAAAGCTCTATCTGGTAAACCGTAAGTACGAATTTAAAGTCTGTGTGGAAAGATAATTATCGGTTCGGTTTTGAACCGATCGGTTTGCCTATTTCAACGTTTTAAAGTGTTGGTGGGTTTTTTAGAGTGTGGTTCCCGGTTCTTATCGGTTCTAAAAAAAACTGAATTTTAGTAGGTTTTTTCAAATACCCGTGACACGGTTAGAAACCGATAAGGGTGTCTTGCCTGGCACTGCCATCAAAGGGCAAGTTTTGGATAGGCTGGCATTATGTCTAGAAACCCAAAGAAAAACCGGGCCCACTGGGTTTCAACACTGTGATGTCTGTGGGAAGCCTTTGCCAAGGCTGACCCACACCTACTGTGTCTATTGTCTGGGGCTGACCACCTCCTGTCAGACTGCCAGGTGTGTAAAATTTCCTGCAGCCACCCTGGAGAGAGATTGGGCGGCTCAGGGCAGAGAGGCCAAAAAGTCCGCTGACCCGGATGGCCAGCCCGGTCCAGAACCCACTGGACCAGAGGGAGTGCCCTCTGACCAGTGCAAGACTTCTTTGGGCAAAAGGAAGGCTGGTTCAGAGGAACCAGTCCCAGTTAAAAAGATAAGGAAATCAGTAGGTTTGGAGTCCAAAATTGTGTCTCCAACTGCTGCAGAGATAGCTAAAGCCATTCAGATTGTCCAGTCACTGTCTCAGGGATCTGTAGAACCACCAACAGTTGGTAAAGGTTGGTTCATTCAGTTCCAGTGGTTCAGGAGTATGATGTTGAGGATTTTTATGAACCACAGGAGAGGGAGGAGAATTTGATCAATATATGTGTGGCTGGGAGGGTCTGGACGTGCTCATTGAACCGGACATTTCTCCAGACAGACCTTTAGAATCTCCTCCTATTCTGTCTGAGTCCCCTTCTTTTATGTTTTACAAAAGGTTGCAGAAACCTCCAGCTTCCTTTAGAGGAGGCTGTGGATGAGCAAGAGGAGCCTGATTATGTAGAAATGATGGATATACCAGAGTCTAGGAGGTTGTCTATTCCTTTGCATAAGTCATTTAGGAAGCAAACAACAAAGATTTTAAAAATCCTCATTCTGTCCCTCCTGTAGATAAAAAATGGACAGAAGGTATACTTTGTCAGGCTCTGATACAGACTTCCTCACTGAACAGTGTAGTCAGCGTAGGTGTGGTACAAGCTGCAGCCTGTGACAAGGCTAATATTCCCTGGCCTCACATCCTCCTGATAAAGATTCCAGGAAGATTGATGCCATGGCAAACAAACAGTATATGGCAGCTTCTTTGGGACTCAGGCAGTCAAATTATTATATCTTATGTAGCTAGATATCAGAAATCTAGTGTGGACACAATATTGCAGTTAGTCAAGCAGGCCCATGGCCAGCTGGCTAGTGAATTGAACAGGTGGTTGCTGATGACATTGAAGCCTCTAAAGTTCAATTTCATACTGCTGTTGATGTTAATGATGTCTCCTCTAGGGTCATGGCCACTTCTGTAGCTTTCCGTAGGTTGGCATGGCTCAGATGCACTAATCTGTCCCAAGATACTCAGTCCAAGGCTATGGATTTTCCTGTAGTGGGAAATTCTCTGTTTGGGGAACAAACAGAAAACTATATGAAAAGATGGATGAATACAGAACAACCTACAAAAGTGCCCAGGTTAAGGAGAGGCATGCCCCCACAAGGCATGCTCCCAGAGGTAGGGGGGCAGGCCTTTTCACAGAGCCTTTTTCCAATTTCAAGCCTCCTCTGCTGTTGCACAGAGGGTTTCTTCAGAGGCAGGGGTAGATGAGGCACAAGTAAACCGTCCCCTTCCCCTCAGCCTAGGGCTGCTGCTAAGCAGGCACCCTGATGGGGTGCCCAGAGCCGATTCTCCCGTACCAGTGGGGGGCAGGTTGGTTTATTTCAGCCAGAACTGGCTGTCCTTAACTTTCGACAGATGGGTTCTGGAGGTAATAAGCCAGGGTCTGGTTATCAGCTTCAAACACTTTCCAAAGATGAGAGCCAGACATTTTCCATCTGCAAATCCTTCAGAAGCCCTTGCTTTGGAAGCAGAGGTTTCTTCTCTTCTCTTCTGGACTGCAAAGCAGTGGAAAGGGTTCCTCCTTGCCATCACGGCAAGGGCTTTATTCAAGATACTTTCTTACCCCAAAAGACAGGAGAATGGTGGCCCATTCTAGATTTAAGTATCTGAACAAGCATCTTTGAAACCAAAGTTCAGAATGTTGACTCTGGCAATGATATTGCCTTCTCTAAGGCCAGGGACTGGCTAGCTTCCCTGGACCTCAAGGATGCCTATTTTCATGTCCTGATCAGGACTTCTCACCGAAAGTACCTCAGCTTCGAACTGCTCTCAGGCCATTACCAGTTCAGGGCAATGCCTTTCGGCCTTACCTCTGCGCCAAGGGTATTCACAAAATGTCTCGCTGTAGTAGTGGCTCACTTAAGAAGGCAAGGGGTTGCGGTGTTTCCCTACCTGGACGACTGGCTCATTGTGGGTCAGTCTCTAGGTCAGGTAAATCCACTTGCAAGTCACCCAGCAGCTTCTCACTTCCTGGGATTCCTGCTAAATTTACAAAGTCAGTTCTGGAACCAGTTCAGGTCCTAACTTTCATAGGTGCAGAATTGAACACAAAGTTAGCCAGGGCATTTCTTCCTCGGAAAGGGTAGACAGACTCATGGCCCTGGCATCCTCCTTTACCCTGCTGAGTCTCTCGACCAGCAAGGCATTTTCTGCAACTCCTGGGGCACATGGCTGCTTACACAGCTGTAGTGCAAGGAGCAAGATTCCGATGAGGGACATTCAGTTCCATTTGAGGCCTATTGGTCTCAAAGGAGGGACCCCTTACCAAATTGGTCCCAGTGACTCAAACTTTGATCCTGGCCCTCCACTGGTGGCAGGACCAAAGCAATCTAAGACAAGGGGTTCCCTTCATTCCCATTTCCCACTCCCTCACCCTCACCACGGATGCCTCCCTGTTAGGGTGGGGAGCTCACTTGGGCGACCTGTCCACTCAGGGAGTGTGGTCTCCTCAGGAATCTCTGCTCCACATCAATCTTTTGGAACTCAGAGCTGTCTTTTTAGCTCTTCGGGTGTTTTCAGTTTCTGTCCAGAACAAAGTGGTGCAAGTCAGGACAGACAACACCACCACAATGTGGTACATCAACAAGCAAGGGGGCACTCGGTCTTCAGCCTTGTACACCGAAGCAATGAAGTTGTGGTCTCTGGCTTACTCCCTGAACACCTCCCTGATAGCAGTTCATCTCCCAGGGAAGGACAATGTCCTGGCGGATGCCCTCAGCAGAATTTCTCAGGGCCATCACGAATGGGCTCTGAATCCACAGGTGCTGAGGTCTGTCTTTGCCAGATGGGGCACCCCTCAGATAGATCTTTTCACAGCCCCGGACAACCACCAACTTCCTCTATTTTGTTGCAGGCCTCCAGTGCTGGGCTCAGTCCCTCTGGACGCCTTTCTGTTGGACTGGAAGGGGAAGTTCCTGTATGCCTTTCCCCCCTTTCCTCTTCTTTTCAGGGTGCTAGTGAAAATCAGATCTCAACCCTGCAAAGTGATTCTGATTGCCCCAGATTGGGCCAGACAGCCCTGGTACCCTCTGCTTCTGTCCTTGACAGTCCACCCTGCCCTGAGCCTGCCCAGAGTCCACGACTTGCTGGCCTGTGCACAGGGGAGAGTGTGGTATCCGGACCTCAAATCCTCCATCTCAAGGCCTGGCTCTTGAGGAGTTAGAATTTGCTGATTTACACCTTTCTCAAGGTGTCATGGACATTTAAAGGCTTCAAGGAAGCCTTCTACTAGGGCCACGTATAATTCTAAGTGGAAGAGGTTTTCCATCTGGTGCTCTGAGAGGCAGATTATTCCAGAATCTGCTGATCTTCCCATTCTACTGGACTATTTGGTCCATTTAAATTCCCTAGGCCTTAGGCCAGCTACCTTGAAGGTTCATCTGGCAGCTGTCTCTGCTTTTGTGTCAGCAGGGAAGCCTGACTCCCTTTCTTCTCACCCTGTGTTCTCCAAGTTTTTTAAAGGGTTACTTCATACTAACCCCCCTTTTCGGGAACCAGCTCCTGCCTGGGACCTGAATGTTTGTATTGCTCAGTTAATGCAACCTCCCTTTGAGCCTCTGTCCTCAGCAGAGCTCAAGTATCTAACTTGGAAAACTGTTTTCCTAGTGGCTGTCACTTCTGCCAGACGCATAAGTGAATTACAGGCCCTGTCAGTGGAACAAGATTTTTTCTCTTTCCACAGAGATAAGGTAGTCCTCAGGACTAATAGAAAGTTTTTGCCTAAGGTGGTTTCAGATTTCCACCTGAATCAATCCATCTCTCTCCCAATATTTTTCACTGAGCATTCTTCCTCAGGTGAGAGGAGACTGCACAGCTTGGACGTCAAAAGAGCCTTAAGCTACTATTTGGAACGCACCAAAGGTCACAGGTTCGAATCCCTCCAACTCTTTCTTACTTATGGCGAAGTTGGCAAAGGGAAACCTGTCACTAAGAGGACAATTGCAAGGTGGATTGTCTCTTGTATCCAATTTTGTTACCAAAAACTAGGTAGAGAACCCCCCTCAGGACTGAGGGCCCACTCCACCAGGGTAGGCTGCGCCTCTAGCGGCTGCTAGAGACATTCCATTCTGGAGATTTGTCAAGCTGCTACCTGGAAGACAGTTCACACTTTTGCAAGCATTATTCCCTGGATGTCCAGTCCAGGAGAGATGCTCAGTTTGGCACAGCTGTGCTTCAGAACCTATTTCCTAAGTAGGTTCTGACCCTCCTCCATGGAGGTACTGCTGTGTAATCTGCTTTTGTTATAATATAGCAAGACTTCATGGTGTTTGAAGAAAAAATTACTCACCTTAGTAATTGCTTTTCTTCTCATGGAGTCTTGCTATATTATAACCACCCTCCCTCCTGCCCCTCTCAGAACTTCTACTTGGGTAGGGGTGGCAAATTAGTGCAAGCACTGTGTCATGCCATTGTAGTTGTTTCCTTTACCCTCTTTCCTTTAGGGTTAGGGAACTAGGTTGTTTCGTTTAGGTTATATATATTGACCCCCTTCCTGGACTTGAGTCTTGGGGAAGGGTGTTCTAATGGTGCTTGTCAAGGGTGGAAAAACAAACTATAATACCATTATTCATTGTTATTATGGCTATTGGTGTTTCTTTTGTTGTTTATATTGTTGTTATTACTACTAGTAGGTAGCCATTTGGCTAGTGTAGAGTTTTCCACACAGACTTGTTGTTTAATGTTAGCTTCGTAAAGATCTGACAGTTTCATTTGAAACTTGCCAGATAGAGCTTTGGCACAGCTCCCTCAATCAATCAAAATCAATCAAAAATCTTTATTTATTCAGGCGAACATCATTGAGCATAGCTCATTTACAAGATGGACCTGAGTGGTCATAACAAAAAAGGTTACAGAGTGTATACAAAAACATGATATTGAAATAGCACAAATACAAACATTTATGAGTGAGATAGATGTACAATTATTTACATATATACAAGGCAAGGACAGTAAACCAAAACCTATTAAAGGTGAGAAACAAACAGTCTGGTGGGGATAAGGCTTGGATAATGGTACATGGGTGGGCATATATGTTTGAGGTTTGATGTGGAAAGGACCAGAGCAATGATAGAAGAATAGGGAGGAGATTTAGAAGGGGGTGAGGGAGTGAGAGGGTGTGGGAGGGTGCGGATGTGGGAGGACTAGGCCTTGTGGAAGCAATTGCAAGAATCAGGGATTAGGCTGGTGTACAGCTTTTTGAAGGATGTTAGGGGGATGAGTGTTTCCATTTTCAGGGTCTTTTGGATAGAATTCCAGATAAGTGCCAGGGAATAACTGATTGCAGCTCTTCCATATCGGGTGCAGGTGATAGGAATCTTCAGCAGGATCAGTTTGTTGATCCTCAAGGTGTAGGGCCTGGATGTGATCTGGTTGAAGCAATCTGAGATGTAGGAAGGAGTTTGTTTGTCAGAGCTTTGTAGATCCAGATAGCAGCATTTTTTCTTCTTCTATGTTGCAGGGATGTCCAGCTGACTGCATTGTAGAGAGAGCAATGATGGGTGCTAGAGGGAAGGTCAGTAATGAATCTAATAGCTCTATGATACAGGGTGTCTAGTTTGTTTAGATGGGAGAGGGAGCAATGACCATAGAGGAAGTCAGCATAATCAATGAGGGACATGAATGATGCAAGGATTAATCTTTGTTTGGAATCTTTGGTCAGGTAGTGTTTGATTCTATAGAATAGACCAAGTCTTTGTCTTAGCTTTTTCAGGAGCTCTTCAACGTGGGTAGTATAGTCTAGTTTATTGTCTATCCATACTCCTAGGTATTTGAATTTGTCAACATATTCCAGATTTTCACCAAGGATGGTAGAGAGTTGTGGGAAAAAACAAAATTGGTGAATGATGGGATAGTGGAAGAACAGTTCTTGTGGGCAAAGAACATAGCTTTGGTTTTCTTAGCATTTAGTAATAATTTCTTTTTAATAGGTTATGCTGGAGGAGGAGAATTGAGACTGTAGGAGCTCACAGGCTTTTGATGGTGAGGATCGCTCACATAAAGTACAGTGTCATCTGCAAAAAGGTGGATATTAGAAAGAGAGAGATTGGAGTTAATATTGTTGATGTAGATGGCAAAAAGGATGGGACCCAGGATGGAGCCTTGTGGTACACCTCTTAGGAGTGGCTTGGGGTAGATAGATCACCATCATTCTTTACCAGTTGTAGCCTTCCAGAGAGATAGCATCTGAACCATTTAATGGAGAGTGAGTCAAGGCCTATGGAGTTTAGTGAGGTGATTAGGAGATCATGATCCACAGTGTCAAAGGCTTTGCTTAGATCCAGAAACACAGCACAGGTATTATTCTTTTTGTCTAGGGCAGTCTGCCAGTCATTTGTGACTTTTGCTAGAGCAGAGATGGTACTATGCATAGATCTAAACCCAGATTGAGCTGGATTTAGGAGATTGTTGGTATCAAGGTAGGCAGTTAACTGAGAGTTTACCAGCTTCTCAAGCATCTTGGATAGTATTGGTAAGATGGAGATGGGCCTATAATTATTGAGGTCCATGGGATCACCTGCCTTAAGTATGGAAACACTTGAGCTGTTTTCCATATTGAGGATAGTACCAGTGACAAGTGATAGATTGAAGAGATGGGTGAGGGGGCGTTAAGGCATACAGTGCTACTTTTAGAAGTAGGGATCCAGGAGTCTGCACCTCGCTTTTGGTGGTATCTAGTTGGAGTAGGAGGTCTTCTACATCTTTGAACAATATTGGTTTGAATGAGAATGGAAGCAACCTTTTGATTCTCAGTAGATTGTAGGTTTAGAGATGATCTTAATAGGTTTGCAGGAGAGGAGTCGAAAGCCAGGCCAGCTGTAGTGAAATGGTCATTGAAGGCATTCAAGATATTTTGCTTGTCGGGATTTCAATATTATTTAATTGAATTTTGGATGGTAAGACAGGGGTAGAGGTTTGACCTAGGATGCCCTTTATGGTACCCCAGAACCTGGAAGGGTTGTTATAGGAGGCATCTAGTTCAGCTGTGTAGAAGGTTGCCTTGGCTTTTCTTATTTGTTTTGTGCAGGAGTTTCTGGCTTTTCTGAATTGGAGCCAGTCATTTGGGTCCTTTGTCTTTCTTGCCCTTTTCCAGAGTTTGTCTCTGGCAAGCAGTGCGGATTTAAGGTCGGCAGAGAACCAGCGACAGGATTTGAGTTTGGTTCTGACACTGGTGAGGGGTGCATGTGAATTGAGGGCCCTCACGCTGTAGAACTCCAGATCCTCTGGAGTTAACTCCTTCCTCTCCGGGGCAGTTCAGCTGCAGTGGCTGACTGCTTTTGTTATAATATAGCAAGACTCCATGAGAAGAAAAGCAATTACTAAGGTGAGTAATTTTTTTTTCTGCGGTGTTGGGGGAGCGTCGTAGTCCCTTCCAGGGCCGCGACGCCGACACCGCCTCGGCAGTCACCTCTTCGGAGGTGCAGGCTCCCCCCGTGTCGAGGCCCTCGGCTTTTGGGCCTGGATCGGGTGGACCCTCGACTTCCGGCGCCATTTCCGGATCCGGCACTGTTCGCGGTGCCGGTGATCTGGCACCATTTTGGATCCGCGCTGTTCGTGGTGCCGGTGATCAGAGGCGGCACCATTGGCGGTGCTGCTTTGGATCCCGGTGCCGTTGGCAGTGCCAGTGATCGGGGCGGCACCGTTGGCAGTGCCGCTTTGGGCTTCGGCGCCGTTCGCGGCGCCGATGGACCTGGCGGCGCCGTCGGCGGTGCCGCCTCACCTCCCGACACGCCGGGCGGTGCCGTGGCCTAGTCCATCCTCCAGATGGTGCCGAGGCCTGCCGGGCGCTGTGGGGGTTTGAGTTGGGCCTGGCTGCTACCGCGTGGGGGCGAGGCCACTTGGTACCGGTGTTGTCATGGTGGCCAGCATCGAGGTCCAGCTGGTCTCGTCCTCCTCGGAGGGCGATGACTAGACGTGACCCATCCTGGCACCCCCACTTTCGTGTCTGAGTCCCCTGTGGCTAGAGGTACCAGGCGCGCAGCAAGCCCCTCCTCTGTCCCCCTTCTGTCGCCTCCTGAGGGTTCCCTCATTGGGGTGGCGGGGAGCCCTGGGGGGCAGGCGTGGGGGTGACGGAGGGGAGGCTCCCCTCTCTGGAGGGCCGGTGACAGCTACCCCCCAGGGTGCTGTTGCCCCCTCTAGGGACAGAGGGACGCTGTGGTCGAGGAGGAGGGCCCTCTCGGAGTCCGAGGGGTTGAGGGCAGGGGGTCTGCCACTCGGTCTTCTTTGGCCACCTCGGGGGGGGTGACCAGGAGCCGTAGTGCAGGGCCTCGCCCCTCCCTCCAGGGTTCTAGGGTGCCCTCCGGTGGCGTTTGTGCAGACTGCCCTTCTGGATCCATGCAGTCCCAGCATCATCACAGGGAAGGTTCTCCCCCAGGGCTCTTCCAGGCTCCGCCTCCCAGAGTTCCATTCTGCAGCCTGGTCTGATATCCGGGACCCCTCCTACTAGGGCTCCTTTCTCGGATTCCAGAGCCCTTGCAGAGAGCAGTTGCCTCCTCGGAGGTTCCCCTCTCCCATCTCTCTGCCTTCACAACCCCCGCTCCCAGGCCATGTCGGTCCTACGGGTCCGTTATCCTGGGAGCAGTTCAGGGGTTCTGCGGCGGCCTTCCCCTCATATGTTAGATACATGCATGAGCGGGTCTTTCGACTCTCTCCACCGCCGCAGGAATCCTCTGGACATTCCAACTCCCCATCATCCTCGTCTCCCTCCTCTGAGGGAGAGGAACCCCCTGCTCATCTTTTCTCCGATGCTGATTTCACAGAATATCAGCGTTTCCTCTCGAGGATGGTGAGGGATCTTCAGATTTCCTATGTCTGAGAGACAATACCGAGCGGGAGATGCGAAATTCCTTGGTGAATTCAGTGCCCAGCATTTGGTAGTACCTTCCTGGCTCATCCTTCCAGGAGGTGTCTATCCGGTCCTGGCAGTCCCCAGCTGCTTCTTCTCCAGCCCCGGCTGATTGTCACAGTGGGTATTGTGCCCCTCAGAGTCTCTAGGTTCCCTTCCCAACCCGCCCTCTGGTTTGGTCTACCTAGATACTCCTTCTGGGTGCCGCTGCCTGGCGCACACCGCCCACCGGATCCGGACTCTCTCAGTTCGGACCTGCTAGCGTAAGTGTTCTTCTCGGCGAAAGTGCCTGTATTGCATCTCATCAGGCTCACCATGCTGCCTACAACCGGCATTTGTGGTCAATGATGTCCCAGCTGTTGGCATCAATGCTGACACGGAGCAAACCAGACAAGCTGTTGCCCTCTCCGCAGTAGGCCTGGAGCTGGCAAGACACCAAGCAAGGGCATCTTACGACGCCAATGAGGTGGCTTCCAGGCTTGCGGGGACAGCGATCTGCATCAGGCGGACTGCATGGCTTCGTCTTTCCAGGTTGTCACCCCTGGCCCAGCATAGGGTGATTCGGCTCCGCCTCAGGATCCGTCTTTTCTCCTCTAGAGCTAGGAGACTTTACAGGGCTCCTCCGTCTCCTCATCCTCGGGAGGCACCTCCTAGCTCTTCCCCACTTAGGCTTTCTGAATAAGCCAGGGTCTTCCATCTGTTTCTCACCAGCAGAAGACTGGGGGGTCTTGTTCCTTCAGGGTATGGCTTCTTCCTCCCGGGGAAGAGGAGCTTGGTATCACAGGAAGTAATGAATGGTGAAGATTGACAAGGAAGATATGAAAATTACGTACCTACCGTAATTCTTGATCTTCTCTTGTATCTTCACCATTCATTACTACACCTCCCACCATCCCTCAGTGGCCTCTTCCGTTGGCTTCTCCACCTCCGCCTCCTTCCTCTCTCTGCAAAATATATTAAAAAAAATATATAAAAGATAGGAAGAATTGCTCAATTTTTCCAAAAAAAAATCTATATCTTTGGGGGGTGGGGGTTCTTATTTCTTCAGAAAAATTATTTACTCTAAGATTCTTGGGCCATCTCGTGGATTTCATTGGTGATCAAACTGCACAACTATCTCTTGCCATCCCTGGTGAGATACCTCTGGGGTTTTAGCCTGGCTCAGGCTATTCAGTTTGATCCTGCAATCCCGTGCTCCAGCTGTTACGCCCTGAATCAAACCCCCCTTCTCTAATTCTTGCCTTGCAGAGCGGAGGAGCAGACCGTCTGTTTTTTTCTAAAAAAAAAGAAAAAAGCTGAGGGAACTCTCTTCGACTGCTATAGGCATTCTTGGTATTGAGGTCATGCTCCTAGCCTGCAAGTGATTATCTCTAAAAAAAAAAAAAAAAAAAAAAAGAAAAGAAAAACAAACAAGAAGGAAGATGAGAGGGCAGATAACCCTTCTCGTGAGATTTTGATGATTGGTTTTTCCTTTCAAGTGTCCTCCTGGACAGTTCTACAGACAGGCAGTGCTGACCATGACCAATCCCAGCCAGCCTAAGCCTCTGGCCTGCCTTGGCGAGTCCGTCTGAGTCCCACTTCTATACTTATAAATGCCTGAAAGGCTTACATTTTCCATTTCTAAATCCCTGAGCAGCGCTGTCATGCTGCCTGGGTTTTATTCTTCCCTCCTCGGGTGTCCTCCAGTTAAAGGCCTTCCGCGGCCAGGAGCCCGAAGTGGGTATCAAGAACACTGGCATGTTGAAGATGAGGACTATGCCTTCCTGAGTCTGTCTATTGGGTTTGGTGAACCTTTTCTTCAGCTCTATCTCCGGGGATTCTTGCTTCCCTGTTAGTCGAGCCTTCAGCTATAAGCTAACTATGCTCGTTGGGCATTCTGGTCCCTTCAACATCCCATCTCTCTCTTCTCTTCTTCTTCTTCTTCTTTCTCATTTCCTTCCTTCTCTCTCCTCCTAGAGTCGCCCAGGTAAGGAGGCCCTGCAGTCCTAGGTTAGGGATACTCTTATCTCTGTCCTTCCTCCATCGGCTTATTCCTTTTCAGTTCATTCTTCCTTGCTTTGCTATCCTTGGCTATCTTGCCTCGCTATCTCTATTCTCTGCTTTCGCTTTTGCCTCTCCGGCTCCAGGAACTGAGTTGGAGGAGGAGTTGGTCTCTATTAGATCCGCCTCAGCATGACGATGACGCCGCCTCCCGAGGGCGGTGCCGTTGCCAGAGCTTAAAAAAAAGCTCGTGGTGTGCGCGCCTCCGGCTTACACCCAGGAAGTAATGAATGGTGAAGATACAAGAGAAGATCAAGAATTATGGTAGGTACGTAATTTTCATCTTCCTGCACTCTACCCTGGACAAAGGCCACCTTGTTGGAGCTGTCTTTATCAACCTCTCCAAAGCCTTTGATATGGTCTGTCACTCCCTCCTGCATGACTCTCTTCTACAACTTGATTTCTCCCAAGGGACCCTCTCCTGGTTCACTAGCTACCTGTCCTCCTGGTCCCAATGCATCAAAATTCACAGTACCCTCAACAGCACCCATCCTGTCTGTGCTGGTTTCCCCCAAGGCTCCATCCTGGGCCCACTTATCCTTAGCCTGTACCTCAACATACTCCCCAGGTCTTGCGCTGGCAAGGTCCTTCTCTGTGTGGACAAAACAGTCCTTTTTACTTCACACCTGAACCCCACCTCCCTTCCAATCTCCCTCCAGCACTTCTTTAACCAGACTGAGCACTGGTTTATGGACCACAGATTGGTCATTAATCTAACAAAAAATGTTATTCACCCACTGCCAAAGCAGGGCCAGAACCCCCCTCTAGATACTTTCCAGCTCTCACACCCCTTGAACAAGTGTCCTTAAACAAATACCTGCCCATCACATTCGATTCTGCCTCACCTTCCACTTCCACATCAGCACCCTCTCATCTGCCACCAGTGCACGTATTGGCCTTCTTTACTGCCATAAGGACTGCCTGCCTCTCAAAGCACTCTGACTGGCTGTCACCTCCTCAATCTTGTCCCTTGTGGACTACAGCCTTCCAATCTATGCAGCTGCAGATAATACCGCTCTCAGCAACATTCACATGTCCATTAATAAGGCCTGCAGGCTCCTGACCGGTGCAGACAGATGCTCCCATACCTGTTCACTTTACTCCTTTGCTAATGTACTCAATTTTGAGGAGAGGCTCCACTATCAATTCTGCCTACTGACTAAAAAAATACTCTTCGGTCTCTCCCCTCCTGGGGTGGCCTCATCCCTCCACCCTGCTACTCCCTCTGTCTCCACCCACAGTGCCTCCAAGTCCACCCTCCTTGTTCCTTGGGTCAGGACCTCGATCGCCCAGAGGTCCTTTTGCTACAGGGCACCTTCCTGGTTCAACTCCCTCCCCACTGCTATCATCAGCCTCCTTAAAATTGGCCCTTTTAAAATTGCACTCAGGAATCACATATTTTCAATCTGCAGCTATAGGTGTGTATAACAGTTGGGTTCCCATTCCTGTCAGACTCCCATCTACCTTGTTGGGCCCGAGGTTAGTTTTCTCCTACTGTGACAATGTTTCCCTGGAACAGCTGCCACCTCACCTCACCTGTGCTCTGCTCTGCTTGTATTACTGTTGTAATTGCCTAGCTACCACTGTGTATAGGCCAGCATATCAACTTGTGAATAACTGCTGATGCTATGACAAATCTGATTGCACATTACTATTGTTGTACCTAATGCATTATTATGTATATGATCTGTAACCATGTAGTTCTTATGATCTGTCTTTACATACCTGACATGGAGCCTTTGGAAATGAGTCCACGACGCAAAGGTTTGTAATTCTGATATGTAGGTATGTATGTAAAAATAAATAAATAAATAAAACAGAAGACAATAACAGGTACGAACATACGAAATTTGCCAGCAGATAAAGGCCTAGAGGTCTATCAAGTCTGCTCAAATGTGCAGCTAGCACCCCTTATTCTGCAGCTGCCCCTCCCTTCCACCCTTCCCCTTCATTAACCCCCCCTTGTCCTGACCCATCCTCGTTTGAAGCAATCCACTGTTCCACTGTTCTACTGCATACCACTTCAGCAGGTAACGCATTCCACCCAGCCACCACCCTCTCTGAAAAGTGTCTCCTCATCTCCTCCTGAACCTTCCTCGCCCAGTCTCATATCATGGCACCTGATGGCCCTTCCTCCTTACTTTGAACAGCCCTCTGTAGCCGTGTTTGTTTATTCCTTTCATGTATTTAAAGGTTTCAATCATGTCACCCCTGTCTCTCCTCTCCTCCAGTGAGTACATGTTCAACTCCTTCAACCTCCTCTCGTATGATAAGTCCCCCAGCCCCTTGATCATCTTTGTCACTCTGCGCTGCACCCCCTCCAGTAACTTAATGTCCCTCTTTAGATACGGACACCAGTACTGCACACAGTACTCCAGGTGTGGTCTAACAAATGACCTATACAGTGGCAGAATCACCTCCTCCCTCCTCAAGGATATACCCCTTGCACTACAACCCAGCATTTTGTTGATCTTTGCAGCTGCACTCTCCCTATCCCCCTAGCTGGTAACTCCTCCTTGGGTTCTTCATCCCAAAATGCAGCACCTTGCACTTGTTGGCATTAAACCCCAGTTGCCAGGTGTCTGACCAGGTTTCAAGCTTTGCCAGATCATCCTGCAACCCTGCCATCCCCCAGGTCATCCACCACTTTGCCAACCTTGGTATCATCAGCAAACAGACTAATCTTGCTCTTGATGTCCCATGATATGTCTGTAATGAATATCCCAAACAATACTGGTCCCAACACCGAGCCCTGTGGAACACCGCTCATCACTGCCCTGGGTGTGAGCTCCCCACCCACCACCACCACCACCCTCTGTTGCCTTCCCTGTAGCCAGTTTCCTACCCATCTCACCAGCATTGCACCTGCCCACGTGCCTACTAACTTCCTTCCCAGCCTTCCATGTGGCACTGAGTCAAATGCCTTACTGAAGTCCAGATACAGGACATCCACTGCATGGCCCCTGTCCAGTTGCCTAGTTACCCAGTCATAGAACTCGACCAGGTTGATTTGGCAGGATCTGCCACGTATGAAGCCATGCTGTCTGCTGTCCTGTAGTCCTTTGGCCTCTAGGAGGGCCACCAGCCTCTCCTTCAGGATAGTCTCCATTAGCTTACCCACGATGGATGTGAGGCTCACTGGTCTGTAGTTTCCTGGTTCATCCTTGGGGCCACTCTTGTGGAGGGGCACCAAATGAGCCATCCTCCAGTCCTGAGGTACACACCCCGAATGCAGTGAGGCATTAAATAGGTCTGCCAAAGGTCCTGCAAGGACCTCTGCCAGCTCCTTCAGTACCCTGGGGTGGATGCCATCTAGGCCTGGCACCTTGTCCACCCTCAGTGCCTTCAAACCCTCTCAAACTCTGCCCTCCATGATTTCCCCATCTGTCACCACTCCTCCCCGCTTCTGTCATTTCTCCCACCTTGGGTGTCACCCCCCTCTTATCTTTAGTAAATACTGAGCAGAAGTTCTTATTTAGTGCTTCTGCCTTATCGACTTCGCTTTCACCCAACCCCTCCTTCCTAATCCTTACTATGTGGTCCTTACAGCTTCTTTTTCTCCCTGATCTACTTAAAGAGTCCTTCTCCCTTCTAATGCCTTGTGCCAGCCTGAGTTCCATAGATGCTTTGGCCCCTTACTGCCCTTGTCACCTCCTTCAATTCTGTCAAGTACTCCCTCTGTCCTTCCCCTTCCTGTTTTCTGTACTTCCTAAAGGCAGCCTACCATTTCCATGACGACCTTGCTCAACCAGATCGGTTTTTAGTCCTAGCCTTCTTGCTCTGGGCTTTGCAGCAGGTTTTGGTTGCTCCACTATCCCCAGCACTTTATGAGCTCCCACCTCTGGTTAGTATCCATACTAGATTGAATTCTGGCCAGGTACCCTTTACCACTTCTCCCATCCTCCCAAAGTTGGCCCTCCTGAAGTCCAGCACTCTTGTGCCAGATTCCACTCTTCCTTGCCCATATCCAATGTGAGCCATACTGAGTGGTGATCACTCCCTGACAGCGGTTCCTCCACTGTAAGTTCTCTCATAAAGTCTCCATTTGCCAGCACAAGGTCAAGGGTATTCCCTAACCTAGTTGGTTCACTGACCATTTGCAGCAGGAAGCTGTCCTGGAAGGCATCCAGCAGTACCTGCTCCCTTCTGTTCCTGGTTGTTGGGGTGCTCCAGTCCACTCCTGGCATGTTGAAGTCCCCCACAATCACCACACTACCCTTCTTGCAGGTCCTCCTGATCTGTCCCGCAGTTCCCTGTCTAACTCCTCCGTCTGAGATGGTGGCCTGTACACCACTCCCATTCTAAGAATCCTATTCTTGGAATCCTGGATTGCATCCAAAGTGACTCGTACTACCCTCCTCCCTTCCTCCCTTACACAATTCAGTCCTTCCTTCACATATAGTGCCACCCCCCTCCTTTCCCAATCATCCTGTCCCTACGAAATAACCTGTACCCTGGTACAGACAGGTCCTAGTCATTATATTAGGTGGCCCATGTTTCCATGATGGCTGCAATGTCCACCTCTCCCTCTGCCATGAGAACCTGTAACTCTGCAGTTTTCCTCCCAAGGCTCTGCCTCCTAGCATTAAGGGTAACCACCTTCCACCCTTTTCTCCCCTCCCATCCTGACCCCCTTTCCTAGCATCAGCAATAGTACTTGCCATTTGTCCTTTGTCACCATTATGGGGGGTAAGCTCATATGATTTCCCAACATGTGGTCTCTGCATATCTCTTTCCCAACTGGCACCCCCCCACTCCTAGTTTAAATTCCAAACTTCCTCCGTATACTCCTCCATCCTCTGTTTCAACACTTTCTTTCCCTCCTCACTCAAGTGTAGTCTGTCCTTGGCATAGAGACTACTGTCCTCCCAGGTCTCTCCCAACCCCCCAACAACCCATACCCTTTAGCACAACACCAGGTTCTTAACCATCCATTAAATTCCTCTATCCTCAGCTTTCTTGTTGTGCTTGCCTTTGGCACCAGAAGTATCTCGAAAAGTTACTGATCTTCCTGCCCCTCACATAATTGTGCTAGTTCCTCAAACCTCCTCTGACTATATCTACTGTCTTGTCAGCCAGGTCGTTTGTCCCAAGATGTATAATTAAATGAGGTTTGTCCCTACCCCTTTGAGCATATTTCAGAACAGACTGTCCCACCCTTTCCACTGTCATTCCTGGCATGGCCTCCACCCAAATGCTACTATGCCTCTCCCACTTGCTACCCCACCTAACTCCTCTTAGTATTGAGTCCCCCAGCACTAAGATTCCACCCCTATTACTCCCTGCTTGCTTCCATTCATCTCCCTCTACCATTTCCAGTTCCTCTTCTTCCTCTTGCACATTATTTCCCCCTTTTACCTTTGTTGCAATTCTTCCAGCAGAACTTCCCCCCACTCCAGTTTGATCCTGGCATTTATCAACTACTCCTTTAATTTCATCATTTCTCTCCTCCACTTTCTTCCTCTCTAGCAGTACACAGCTGTTTTCTGAAGACCCTTCACAAATGCCCGCTCCCTCTCTCTTCATAGTAACCTGTTCTCTCCTTTCCACTCCATGACTTTTGCCACTTCTTTGCCTCCCCTCACAAGTCCCTATCTCCTCCTTCCATTTGCCTTTTGTCCCCTGACCTGGTTTCCCCGGCAATCATTCTTCCTGGCCTGGGCCCCTTTTTCTCTGCTTCCTTTCTTCTGACCCTCTCCTCACCACTGTTGTCTTAAATCACCCTCCCTCATCTTCCCTTCTTCCTCCCTCCAGTATTGGGCTAAAGCCACCCCCAATCTGCCTTGCCTGTCTTAATTCCTCCTGCAGACCCTCAATCTCCTTTCTAAGTTTTTCTATGTGGTTGAACACTAAACTAAATTGAGAACTAAGCAAAGACAAACTAAATAAACTGAATTAACAGGCAACAGAAGAAATTAATGACTCACCATAGTAATGTTGATCTCATCTGTGTCAATCTTCACCATTCATCACCTTTGGGTAATGTGGCCGGAAGTCATGACCCCACAGGAGCTTTTTTTTGGGGGGGATGGGTGGAGTTGATGCACTGACGCACTGCGTGGCACTCGTGGGTTGGTCGTTAGGTGTCGTTGACCCCGTCCTCCTGCCAGTTCTTTGTCTCCCACTGTAGAGGTCGCACCTCATGTAGAGCTGCTGCGCAAGAGGCCTAGTTCATCTGAAAAGCCTTCAATGCCAAAATCCCTTCGATGCCAAAAACCCTTCGATGACGAAATCCCTTCAACATCATTTTGTATCCTGCTGGTTCCATTCTTACCACCACGCGATGCTGCTGGCAAGACTGTTCCTTTTCTTCATTTGTTGGTGACATCGAGTCTTTTGTTTAGCTTGTTGTGCCATGTGTCATGTCTCGGTCAAGGGGCAAGAAATTGTTAAAGATGGGGTAGCCACCTATGCAACGGTGCCCGTGCGGCAGCAAGTACTCCATCACCGACCAACATGACCATTGTTTCATGTGCCTTGGCCCGCTTCATGATATGAATTTGTGTGATGCCTGCTTCTTCATGGATCATCGTGTCATTGAGTAATGTGCATGGAAAGTTGGACGAGCTCCGCTGCCTTTCGGGGGATGGGCACACACTCGTCGGGCCAAGCCGCAGTCTCTTGGCCTTTCGTCTGGGTCCCACTCCCAATTCTATATGGACCGTGGAGGAAGGGGCTTCTGCTTCTAGTAGCCTCACCATTGCAGAAGCCTCCACCATTGCAGAAGCCCTTCCACAATGCAAGAGGCTCAGTCCATCCACCCTGGGGTGGGTGAGAGGCACCACGTTGGCAGTTGTTCTCTGGGGCAGACTCCCTGATGTCATCTCCTTGGGCTGGGAAGCCTGAGTCAGCATCTTCCTCGACGCCATCTATTGGTGCTGTCTTGGTCCTCTGCGCTGTTCATGGCAGGTGTGGGCCCTGATGGCACCATGGTCAGTGCTGGTCCATCGCCAGTGCCATCTCCACTGTCAATGCTGTTCACGGTGCTGATGGTGCTGACAGCACTGTGGGAGGTTCTACAGTACTGTCCTCAACTGTTTCACACCTCTGCGCCATTTGTGGCGCCGAGGCAGAGCATGGTGCCGTGTCTAGCTCTAGTGCCACTTGCGGAGCCAAGTGAAGACATGGCGCTGTGGGGGGTTTCACTCTCAGCACTGTTTGGGGTGCTGAGGATGCTGTTGGTGTCACTGTCAGTGCTGTCTCTGACCACGGCACCGCTTGTGGCACTGTGGGTCAGGACGGCGCCATGGTGGGCACCGGCTCTGATGCTGCTGCTGTCCTCAGTGCTGTGTCTTCTTCGTGCACCATTTGTGGTGCAGTTGGGTGCTTCAGTGCCGGCTCTGGTGCAGTCACCTGGACTGGTACCCCCTTCGGTCAGGATGGCAGCGAGCGTCCGCTTGCTATCTGACATCGGACTTCAGTTTCCACCTCCTCGGAGGTGGAGTCAGACTCTGATTCAGACATGCTGTCTGACTCTTTGGAGTCAGCCCTTCATGTGGACTCCCTGGTAGTTTCCTCAACTGACCGGAACCAGACCTCTCTGCGCAGCGGGCAGTTGCCCCATGTCCAGGGTCTGGGGTGCTGGCCAGCAGACAGTGGTGCAAGTCACTATTGTTCTATAGCCTGGCCTCAGAGGGTTTTCTGCCCCTCAGTGGTGGTACCCCAGGGCGATTGAAGCACCTCAGGAGGAGATGGTGCTACTCTCTAGATAGTTCCTTCTGGGACTGATCTGAGTTGTCAGCTGCCTAGGCTGGCATTTGTGAGGAAGAGGCTCTTTCAGACTCTGAGGGGTTGAGGGTCAGGGTTCAAAAGGTGACCTTTTCTGGGACCCACCCGGGTTCAGAAAGGAGTTGTAGTGGACCTCCACCCTTCCTTCTTGGTCTCCTCAGAGGGCCCTGTTCTTTGGAGGTAGGAGACTGTCCTTTGGAGATCCATGGCCCTGATCATCTCACAGGGGGAACTCAGTGCAGCCTAGGCAGTTTCAGTATGGTTGATCAGCTGTCGGCTGAGTTTTCCAGAGCTCCTTCTTCCCTTGGAGTTCCAGGTGTGCTCTTTTGCCCGAACAGAGGACAGTTGATTCCTGTTGTCGGCTCTGCCCCCACTGCTCTGTCACCTTCTCCTGCTCTCCCAGGCATTCTTTGCCCTAGTGGACCTCTGTCCTGGAAGCAAATCAGGGCTGTGGCTGCTCAATTCCCTTCATATGTCAGGGCTATGGACAGGCAGGTATTCCAACCTCCCCCTGAGCAACCAGCCACTGAATCAATGAGGTCCTCCACTTCCTCATCCTCCTCTTTGGGAGGAGAGGAGCCCTCCGTCCACATCTCCCCTGCTGATGATCTCACGGAGTAGCAGCATTTCCTCTTGAGCATGTTGGAGGACCTGCATGTCACCCCACCAACTCAACACAATCCAGAGCATTCGAGTCATGCCTTCCTGGGCGATTTCAGTGTGGACACCCTTGTGATGCCCCCTGCCCTGCTCCCTTCTGGGAGGCATCATTGCGTTTCTCACAAAGACCCTTTTCCAGAGTCCCAGACTCTAGGGATCTGCGCCTGAGGTACTGTGACCCCTGGAGTCTCCAGGTAGTTTGCCTCATCCTCAGTCAGAACTGGCACAGTTGGACACTCCCGATGGGCTTCGCACCCTCCACTGTGACCGGCCCCCAGATGCAGATTCCATGGATTTTGACTTCTGGGGGAGGAGGACTTTCTACTCAGCATGGTAGCTTCTTTCAATTTCTGCACATCAGGCCCACTATGCTACCTATGATAGGTTTCTGTGGTCCAGGCTAGGTCAACTCTTGGCCTCTATGCCTGATTTGGAGGTAACCAGACAAGCCATTGCACTTTCTGCACGTGGCCTGGAGCTAGCAAGGCACCAAGCAAGGGCATCTTATGACACCAGTGAGCTAGCTTCCAGAGTCATAGGGACAGCAATCTGCAGGAGGCGGATCATGGCTACTGCCTCTTCCGGTTGTCACCTGACCGTGTAGGGTGATTTCTTCCACACCAGAGAACCCATCTTTCTCCTGTAGGTGAGGTGGTATCTGTCAGGGTAACTTCCTGTCCCCTATGAGGGATCCCAGTCTTGGGCCTCCAGACCTGTGAAGGTTCTCTCTCCCAATGTGTCACCCACTGACAGCTAAGGGACTTAGTCTTTAGGGTCCAGGGTCCCTGTGGGGCTCACTCACCCAAAGGTGATGAATGGTGAAGATTGACACAGATAAGATATGAAAATTAAGTACTTACTATACGTAATTTTCAGCCACAATGCTTGGGTCCATAAGACTCAAGTTGAGAACTCAAGAAGAAACAGAGTAGATAGTGAATTAAATATATAACAAATAAAGAACAACAACAAAAGCCTCACCCTAAGTAAATAGAGGGATGCAAGGTACACCCCTGAGGTGCAACACTGTACCTGCCAACCCACATCCCAAAAATGAAAATTACGTACCTACCGTAATTCTTGATCTTCTTGGACGAGTCTCCACCACTCATTCACACTATTGGGATCTGTGATGGAGGCACTAGGACCCATAGGGGAGCAAACTTTTTGCTGGAGGGTCGGCGCCAGAGATGGAGCCGCGAGGAACTGCACCACAAGCCTCAGCTCGCGCGGCAATGACTATCTTGGTGTCGAACCTCCAACCACCACAGTACCTTTTTTACCAAGGAGGTGCAGCATAACTAACCTAGAAGGGTAGCCTAACCTGAAAACTGGACATAAGATAGTCCGGGCGACCCATATAAGAAGGGTCAACAAAGAAGTCTTCACGGCCTAAAGATTTGACGAAGTGAAGACCAACAACAGAGGTGAGCTCAGGGGATGGAGGGTGGGCATGTGAATGAGTGGTGGAGACTCATCCAAGAAGATCAAGAATTACGGGTAGGTACATCATTTTCATATCTTTCTGGACATAAGTCTCCACCACTTATTCACACTATTGGGAGAGTACCGAGCTAATAATCCCCCAGAGGGTGGCAGGAGAGAGCAAGAGCTCACGCTTCTAGGACAGGAGTCCATTAAGGATGGCTCTACCAAAGGAAGAATGTCATCTGGCATGGACATCCAGTGCATAATGTTTAACGAAAGTATGCACTGAGCTCCAGGTGGCTGCTGCAAAATATCTGCAATGGGCACATTGTGAATTTCCACTAGGGATGCAGCAACCGCCTAGTAGAGTGAGCGTAAACCCTACCCTCCAACTTAACCTGCACCATGGAATAGCAGTGGCAAAGGCATGCCACTAACCATGCTGAGATACATCTGATAGCAACAGGTTGACCCAGCCGGGTCTCGCTGAAGGAGACAAACAGTTGCTGGGCTTTGCGAAAATCCTTGGTTCTATCTAGATAGAAATGCAAAGCTCTCTTAACATCCAAAGAATGAAGAGATCATTCTCCTTCATTTTGGAAGTCCGCAAAGTAAGAGGGAAGGACCAGAGGTTGGTTTAGATGAAACTCTGACACAACCTTAGGAAGAAATTTCGGATGGGTCCGAAGGACTACTTTGTCCTTATGGAACACAGTGTACGGAGGATCTGTGACCAGGGCATGTATCTCAGAGACCCTGTGAGCTGAGGTAATGGCTACTAGGAAGGCAGTCTTCCAGGTGAGAAATTTTAGCTCACAGGTGGCCAGAGGTTCGAGAGGTTTCTGAGTGAGCATGTCTAGGACAAGATTAATGTCCCAGGCTGCAACTGCATGTCTTGTAGGAGATCTGGTATGCAGAATTCCTTTAAGAAATCTCTTAACCACAGGTAATTGAGCTAGAGTTAAGGAAAAAAATGGCTCATGATACGCTGAAATGGCACTAAGGTGAACTTTGACTGTAGAGTACTGCAGACCTGAATTTGAGAGGTCCAGGAGGTACTCCAGAACCTTATCTGGTGGACAGGAAAAGGGATTTAAAGAGTACTTTGCACATCAGAGCGAAAAACACTTCCACTTAGCTGAGTAAGTTTTCCAAGTGGCTGGCTTCTGTGCCACCAGAAGAATATCTGAAACCCTACGAGAGACATTGAACTGGTTTACTTCTACTTCTTAAAGAGCCAAGTGTGAAGGTGAAGTGATCTCAGGTTGGGATGGACCACCGTCCCCTGAGTCAAAAGGTTCATCTGTAGGGGAAGTGGTCTTGGAGGAACTGCTAACATATTGTTGAGTAGTGGAAACCACAGCTGCCAAGGCCAAAGGAGCAATAAGAATCATCTTGTCCCCTGAATTCGAACTTGAGAGTACCTCTGAATTAGAGGAAGAGGTGGAAAAGCGTAAGAAAGCGTTTGTCCACCAACAGCCTGAACACATCCTGACAGAAAATGCCAGGCCCTGGATTTCTGGAGCAGAAGAGAGGCAGTTTTGCATTGAGTGGGGATGCAAAAAGGTCCAGGTCTGGAGTTCGCCAGTCTTTGAATAGTGACTGAACTATGGTTGAGTCGAGAGACCACTCATGAGGATCTGTCTCTGTTCTGCTGAGACGGTTTGCCAGCTCGTTTAGTATTCCCGGTAGGTAGACCACTTGAATTAGAGCCTTGTGCTCCAAGTACCATTCCCATACCCTCATTGCTTCTAACACCATGAAGTCTTGCTATATTATGACTATATGCAGTTAGCCACTGCACTTGAACTGCCCCGGAGAGGAAAAAGTTAACTCCAGAGAGTCTGGAGTTCCACAGCACGAGGGCGCTATACCATAGCTCTATCTGGCCAGTTTCAAATGAAACTGTCAGATTCTTTACTCCGCTTCACTGAACAGTCGCTCCGGAGATCAGCTCCTTCAGCTCGGTTCATTTCTCGGTTTAGTATTCTCGGTTCATTTGAACCGCAAAGTATTTATTTTACCGCATTTCGTTAAAAGCTCTATCTGGTAAACCGTAGTAGAAAATTTAAAGTCTGTGTGGAAATTAATTATCAGTTCGGTTTTGAACCGATCGGTTGTTGAATTTAACGTCTTTAAAGTGTTGGTTGGGCTTTTAGAGTGCGGTCCTGTTCTTATTGGTTCTAAAAAACCTTGCTTTTAAATAGGTTTCAAATACCCGTGACACGGTTAGGAACCGATAAGGGTGTCTTGCCTGGCACTGCCATCAAAAGGGCAAGTTTTTGGTTAGGCTGGCATTATGTCTGAGAAACCCAAAAGAAAAACCGGGCCCACTGGGTTTCAACACTGTAATGTCTGTGGGGAAGCCTTTGCCAAGGCTGACCCACACACCACTTGTGTTTATTGTCTGGGGGCTGACCACCTCCTGTCAGACTGCCAGGTGTGTAAAAATGTCCCTGCAGCCACCCTGGAAAGGAGATTGGGCCGGCTCAGGGAACGAGAGGCCAAGAAGTCCGCTTGACCGGATGGCCAGCCCGGTCCAGTACCCACTGGACCAGAGGGAGTGCCCTCTGACCAGGGCGAGACTTCCTCGGGCAAAAGGAAGGCTGGTTCTGAGGAACCAGTCTCAGTGAAAAAGACAAAGACATCAGTAGGTTTGGAGTCCAAAATTGTCTCTCCAACTGCTGCAGAGATAGCTAAAGCCATACAGATTGTCCAGTCACTGTCTCAGGGTCCTGTCGAACCACCTACAGTTGGTAAAAGGTTGGTTCGTTCAGTGCCAGTGGTTCAGGAGTATGATGTTGAGGAATTTTATGAACCACAGGAGGGGAAGAGGAATTTGATCAATACATGTGTGGCTGGGAGGGTCTGACGTGCCCATTGAATCGGACATTTCTCCAGACAGACCTTTAGAATCTCCTCCTATTCTGTCTGAGTCCCCTTCTCATTTTATGTTTTACAAAAAGGTTGCAGAAACCCTCTAGCTTCCTTTAGAGGAGGCTGTGGATGAGCAAGAGGAGCCTGATTTTGTAGAAATGATGGAATTCCAGAGTCTAGAAGATTGTCTATTCCCTTGCATAAGTCATTTAGGAAGCAAACAACAAAGATTTAAAAAAATCCTCATTCTGTCCTCCTGTAGACAAAAAAATGGACAGAATATATACTTTGTCAGGCTCTGATACAGACTTCCTCACTGAGCAGTGTAGTCATGTAGGTGTGGCACAAGCTGCAGCCTGTGACAAGGTAATATTCCCTGGCCTCACATCCTCCTGATAAGGATTCCAGGAAGATTGAGGCCATGGTGAAGAAACAGTATATGGCAGCTTCTTTGGGACTCAGGCAGGAAAATTATATGGCTTATGTGCTAGATATCAGAAATCTAGGTGGACAGTAGTACATGTTAGCCAAGCAGGCCCATGGCCAGCTGGCTAGTGAGTTGAACAGGTGGCTGCTGATGGCATTGAAGCCTCTAAAGTTCAATTTCATACTGCTGTTGATGTTAATGATGTTTCCTCTAGGGTCATGGCCACTCTGTAGCTTCCGTAGGTTGGCACTAATCTGTCCCAAGATACTTAGTCAAAGGCTATGGATTTTCCTGTTGTGGGTAATTCTCTGTTTGGGGAACAAACAGAAAACTATATAAAAAAATGAATGAATACAGAACTACCTACAAAAGTGCCCAGGCTAAGGTGAGGCATGCCACTCCACAGAGGCACACTCCCAGAGGTAGTGGCAGGCCTTTCCACAGGCCTTTTTACCAATTTCAGGCCTCCTCTGCATTTGCACAGAGGGGTTTCTTTAGAGGCAGAGGTAGACGGGGCACAAGTAAACCATCCCCCTCCCCTCAGCCTAAGGCTACTGCCAAGCAGGCACCCTGATGGGGTGCCCAGGGCCATTTCTCCTGTACCAGTGGGGGGCAGGTTGGTTTATTTCAGCCAGAACTGGGTGTCCCTAACTTTGGACAGGTGGGTTCTGGAGGTAATAAGCCAGGGTCTGGTTCTCAGTTTCAAACAGTTTCCCAAGATGAGAGCCAGACATTTTTCACCTGCAAATCCTTCAGAAGCCCTTGCTTTGGAAGCAGAGGTTTCTTCTCTTCTGGACTGCAAAGCAGTAGAAAGGGTCCCTCCTTGCCATCAGGGCAAGGGTTGTACTCAAGATACTTTCTTACCCCAAAAGACAGGAGAATGGCGCCTATTTTAGATTTAAGGTACCTGAACAAGCATCTTTGAAACCAAAGTTCAGAATGTTGACTCTGGCAATGATATTGCCTTCTCTAAGGCCAGGGACAGGCTAGCTTCCTGGACCTCAAGGATGCCTATTTTCATGTTCTGATCAGGCCTTCTCACCGAAAGTACCTCAGGTTCGAACTCCCCTCAGGCCACTACCAGTTCAGGGCAATGCCCTTCGGCCTTATCTCTGCGCCAAGGGTATTCACAAAATGTCTAGCTGTGGTAGTGGCTCATTTAACTCATTCTATCCTATTGTCACTTGGAATGTTCAGGTACTCTCTGCCTGCTGCTAGAACTCCTGTGTGCCTGAAGGGGTTTTAGATCTGCAGCATTGATACAAACACACTGTGCTTAAACCTACATATCTTAAAATCCATACATCCAATTTTAAAACTGTGAAAAGAAAAGTTTTTCAAGACAAAAAGTTTTTGAAAATTAGTGAGGTTTGGTAATGTTTATTTAACTGGATTTAATGTTGTGGGAGGTTGTTTTCATATTTTAATAAATTCTGATGATTTTATCTAACTATAATTATGTTCTGTTTACTTAGTCATGCAAAAATATTAAATTTCTGTAAAATTGTTGATTAAAATTGTTAAAAATATACAGTAAACATCTGTCATTGTCTAAATATAAATTTTGCTAGATCTTCCCTTGTCAATCTTCACCATTCATTACTTCCTGGGTGTAAGCCGGAGGCACGCACCCGTCACGGGAGCTTTTTTTTTTTTTAAACTTTGGCTAACGGCACCGCCCTCGAGAGTGACGTCATGCGTCATGCGCGAGGGGCGGCCGTTAGTAGCGACCAACTCCTCCTCCAACTCAGTTCTGTTTCTCCCGCCGTCGAGGCAGCACCTGCTTGCGCGGAGCGAGTAATTAGTACTGCGTAGTCTAGGCCGACTCCTGTTTTTTAGTCACACTCGACGCCGATCCGGTAAGACTGTTCTTTTTTCTATCTTACGGCGCCGGGTGTGTTTCCTACTGTGTTTAGCCTTGTTATTTTCGTTATGTCCGGGTTCTGAGCTGCTCAAGACGGGCCGCTCTATGCCGGGTGCTCCTGTACGCGGCATTTCCTCCGCCTCGACCAGCATGACGCTTGCCTCGCTGCCTGGGCCCAACCATGATATGGATTACGTGTGATGCCTGTTTCTCGATGGACCGGCGGCGGTCCTCGAAATCCGGCGTTTAAGCTGCAAGGCCCCGCCGACTTTCAGGGGACAGCGTCGCTCGCGGGATTCTCAAGCAAGGTCATTAGGCCTTTCCCCCGGGTCCCCTCCCGGGCCTATACGGTCCGAGGAGGAGGGGGTCTCCTCGTTTTCTTGCCGAGGAGGAGGCCTCTTCTGCGGTGTTGGGGGAGCGTCGTAGTCCCTCCCGGGGCTGCGACGCGGACACCGCCTCGGCAGTCACCTCTTCGGAGGTGCAGGCTCCCCCCGTGTCGAGGCCCTCGACTTTTGGGCCTGGCTCGGGTGGACCCTCGACGCCACCTGTCGGTGCCGTTTCGGATCCCGGCGCTGTTCACGGTGCCGGTGATCGATCTGGCACCGCTTCCAGCGCTTGGATCCCGCGCACCGTAGGTGCCGGTGATCGGGCGTACTGCTGGCGGCGCCGATGGATCCCAGCGCCCGGGCGCAATAGTGATCGAGGCGGCACCGCTGGCAGTGCCGCTTAGCCTCTGCGCCGCTCGCGGCGCTGATGGACATGGTGGCGCCTGGCCGGCGGTGCCGCCTCCTCGATGCCGGGCGGTGCTGTGGGCCTTGTCCTTCCTCCAGACGGTGCCAGGCCTGCGGCGCCATTGGGGGTCTGGAATTAGGCCTGGCTGCTTCCGGACGTGGGGGCGGCGTGCTCTCCTTGGTACGGGCTGCTCGAGGCCCTCTGGCCTGGGACCCCTGGGTGGCCAGCATCGAGGTCCAGCTGGTCTCGGCCTCTCTCGGAGGGCGGCGACTCGGACGTGACCCATCCTGGCACCCCCACTTTCGGAGTCTGGGTCCCCGTGACTAGAGGTGCCAGGTGGCGCAGTGGGCCCTCCTCTGTCCCCCTACTGTCGCCTCCTGAGGGTTCCCGGCTGGGGTGGCCGGAGCCTCAGGGGCAGGCGTGGGGTGACGGGGAGGATCCCTCTGAGGCCCGTGACAGCTACCCCTGGTGCTGTTGCCCTCTAGGGACAGGGGACGCTATGGTCGAGGAGGAGGGCCCTCTCGGAGTCTGAGGGGTTGAGGGGCAGGGGGTCTGCCACTCGGTCTTCTTTGGCCACCTCAGGGGGGGTGGCCAGGAGCTGTAGTGCGGAGCCTCACCCCTCCCTCCAGGGTTCTAGGGTGTTCTCCGTGGCATTTGTGCGGACTGCCCTTCTGGATCCATGCAGTCCTGCATCGCACAGGGAGGTTCTCCCTCAGGGTTCTTCCAGGCTCCGCTTCCCAGAGTTCCGCTTCATGCCTGGTCTGATATCTGGGATCCCTCCTACTAGGCCTCCTTTCCCAGATTTCATAGCCCTCACAGAGAGCAGTTGCCTCCTCGGAGGTGCCCCTCTCCCATCTCTCTGCCTTCACCACCCCCGCTCCCAGGCCATATCGGTCCTACGGGTCCGTTATCTTGGGAGCAGTTCAGGGGTTCTTCGGTGGCCTTCCCCTCATATGTTAGATACATGCATGAGCGGGTCTTTCACCTTTCCCCACCGCCGCAGGAATCCTCTGGACATTCCACCTCCCCATCATCCTCGTCTCCTTCCTCTGAGGGAGAGGAACCCCCTGCTCATCTTTCCTCCGATGCTGATTTCACGGAATATCAGCGTTTCCTCTCAAGGATGGTGAGGGATCTTCGGATTTCCTATGTTCAGAGAGACAATACCCAATGAGAGACGCGAGAATTCCTTGGTGAATTCAGTGCCCAGCATTTGGTGGTACCTTTCTGGCCTATCCCCTTCCAGGAGGTGTCTATCCGGTCCTGGCAGTCCCCAGCCGCTTCTTCTCCAGCCCCGGCTGACTGCCAGCATAGGTATTGTGCCCCCTCAGAGTCTCTAGGTTCCCTTCCCAACCCGCCATCTGGTTTGGTTTACCTAGATACTCCTTCTGGGCGCCGCTGTCGGCGCACGCACCGCCCACCGGATGCAGACTCTCCAGTTCGACCGCTAGCTAAGAGTGTTCTCTTCTTCTCATGCGAGTGCCTGTATTGCATCACATCAGGCTCACCACGCTGCCTACAACCGGCATTTGTGGTCGATGATGTCCCAGCTGCTGGCATCAATGCCTGACATGGAGCAAACCAGACAAGCCGTTGCCCTCTCTGCGGTAGGCCTGGAGCTGGCAAGACACCAAGCAAGGGCATCTTATGACGCCAATGAGGTGGCTTCCAGGCTTGCGGGGACAGCGATCTGCATCAGGCGGACGGCATGGCTTCTGTCTTTCCAGGTTGTCACCCTGGCCCGGCGTAGGTGATTCGCCTGCCTCTGGGGACCCATCTTTCTCCCCAGAGCTAGGAGACTTTACAGGGGCTCCTCCATCTCCTCGTCCCTCGGGAGGCACCTCCTAGCTCTTTCCCCACTTAGGCTTTCTGAATAAGCCAGGTCTTCCTTCTGTTTCTCACCAGCAGAAGGTTGGGGTCTTGTTCCCTCAGGGTATGGCCTCTTCCCTCCCCTGGGAAGAGGAGCTTGGTATCACTTCAGGTGAATGAATGGTGAAGATTGACAAGGGAAGATAAGAAAATTACCTACCTACCATACTTCTTGATCTTCTCTTGTATCTTCACCATTCATTACTTACACCCTCCCACCATCCCCTCCGTGGCCTCTTCCAGTGGCTTCTCCACCTCCTGTCTCCTTCCTGTCTCTGCAATAAATAAAAAAAAAAAACTTCAAAAGATAGGAAGAGTTGCTCAACTTTTCCAAAAAAAAAAAAAAATCTATATCTTTGGGGGGAGGGTTCTTATTTCTCCAGAAAAATTATTTACTCTAAGATTCTTGGGCCATCCCGTGGGTTTGCATTGGCGATCAAACTGCACAACTATATCTTGCCATCCCTCGGGCGAGATACCTCTCGGGTTTTAGCCTGGCTCAGGCTATTCAGTTTTGATCCTGCAATCCCGTGCTCCAGCTGTTGTGCCCTAGAATCAAGAACCCCTCCCACTTCTCTAATTCTTGCCTTGCAGAGCGGAGGAACGGGCACGTCTGTTTTTCTTTTCTCAAAAAAAAAATGCTGAGGGAACTCTCTTCGACTGCTATAGGCATTTTTGGTATTGGGGTTATGCTCCTAGCCTGCAAGTTATTATCTGTAAAAAAAAATAAAAAAAGGAAAACAAATAAGGGAGATGAGAGGGCAGGCAACCCTTCTCGTGAGATTTTGATGATTGGTTTTTCCTTTCAAGTGTCCTCCTGGACAATTTTACAGAAGAGCAGTGCTGACCGTAACCAATCCCAGCCAGCCTAAACCTCTGGCCTGCCTTGGCAGTCCGCCTGAGTCTCACTTCTATGCTACCGCCTGAAAGGCTTACATTTTCCATTTCAAAACCCCTGAGCAGCGCTCTCTTACTGCCTGGGGTTTATTCTTCCCTCCTCGGGTGTCCTCCAGTTAAAGGCCTCATGCCAGGACCCCAAGGGGTATCAACAACAATGGCATGTTGAAGATGAGGACTATGCCTCCTGAGTCTGTCTAGCGGGTTTGGTGAACCTTCTTCAGCTCTATCTCCGGGATTCTTGCTTCCTATTAGTCGAGCCTTCAGCTATAAGCTAACTATGCTCTGGGCATTCTGGTCCCTTCAACATCCCATCTCTCTTTCTCTCTTCTTCTTCTTCATCTTTCTCATTTCCTTCCTTCCTCTCCTCCTAGAGTCACCCAGGTAAGGAGGCCCTGCAGTCCCTAGGTTAGGATACTCTATCTCCTCTGTCCTTCCTCCATCAGCTTATTCCCTTTTCAGTTCATTCTTCCTTGTTGCTATCCCTTGGCTATCTTGCCTCGCTATCTCTATTCTCTGCTTTCACTTTGCCTCTCGGCTCACAGAACTGAGTTGGAGGAGAATTCAATCAGCTACTAACGTGGCCCTACTTATGTTGTAGCGTCACTCTAGAGACGGTGCCGTTACCAAAGTTTAAAAAAAAAGCTCCTGTGATGGGTGCGCTCCGGCTTACTCCCTGTAAGTAATGAATGGTGAAGATACAAGAGAAAATCAACAATTACGGTAGGTACGTAATTTTAATTTTTTTACCATTTTTTTTAGTCAGAAATCAATATCTGAATCTCTTGTTATTACAGTTTGAGTTTTTTGTTCCATTCCACTGGTTGGAATTTTGCAGTGTATGATTCTTCTTATCCACTGATTTTAGTTTATGAATCTGATTATGATTTTTTCTGTATTTCCCCCTAGTTGAGTAAGAATATATTCACACATTACCTTAGAAGGACATATCAGGAAGTGATGCAGGAAGGAGTGCTTTGTGAGGTCAAGTGATGTAAATAGGAAGAACACCTCCAGTGCAGGTCAGTGAGCTGACACAGGAAATGGAGACATTTGTTAGTGCTGGAGGGCTCTCTATGATTAATTGCATATTTGCTGTAGTTAAAATGTGTAATTTCATTGAAATAAACTATTTTATTTTATTTTTGTAATAAAATCCCATAATAAGTATAGGAAACTGTATTTTATTTGTGCTGTTTGCTTTATCATACTGTAAATGAAGCATGATGTTGTTCATGTAAAGGTTCCATCGTTCAGTATACATCATGTTACATAAATCTGTGTATTATTTAATTTCTTGGCATAGTTTATTTTTGGGGTTGTATTATGGGATGGTTTAAGGTGAGGGAATGACTGTATGATGAAGCACTGTGTGTTAGTGGTGGTGGTGGGGGGGTCCTGCATGCATAATACAGGATCAGATGCACTTCATATGTTCTGTGGAAATGAGAGGAGCTGTATGCCTGTAATAATGGTGCTAACAGACACTGTAGATACATTATGGGTATACGTATAGGATGATGAAATTGCTGAAAAGGCACTGGTAATTTGGGGTATACTGTGTCATGGGGAAGGGGGTGAGTGTGCCTGTACCAAGGAATGATGCTCATAGGCACTGCAGTCATTTTGCATCATGAATTGGCACCCATCCTTGGGGTATACTATGTTGTAGGGAAGCAGGTGGGGCTGCCTGCACCTGGTAATGGTGTTCATATGCCATGCAGAAACGTTGTGAGTACACATACAGGGTGATGACATGGGCACCTGTAAAGGTTGTGTACTATGTGCTGTGTCACATGGTTTGCCTGCATACACACGTGATATGTTGCAACATTCAGTATGGTGCACTGTGTGGGTGGGAAGGAGTGTGGGTATGCCTGCACCATGGAGTGATGCTCATTGGTGCACGTGTGTACTGTGTGCTATGTTTCATTTGAATGGACTGTATAAGTCATACACTGGCACTGATCACATCACAGTGCATCAGAGGTAAGGGATGGTCTGAAGCATTATGAGCACAAGGACTAAAGTGGTTGTGGAGTGATTGAACGTGAATAGAACATTACAGTGCATCTGAGGGTAGTGTTGGAATGAATCTTGATGTGCACAATGGACTACACCATGGTGATTGAGGAGGATCCATATCAGTAATGCACATCACAGAGTGTCAGAGATAAAGGTTGGACTGAAGACTGATGAACAGATGGACTAAACTGGTGACTCTGGTGGGATTTGAACCTGAACAGCACTTTACAGTGCAGAGGTTGGGGCTGGACTGACACCAGATCAGTCAATGGACAACATAATTGGCTGTGGAGGGATCTGAACCTGAGTTGCACTTCACTGTTCACTACAGTTTGAGACGATGGATGCATGATAAGGAGATAGATTTTACAAGTGTCTGTGGAGGGATTTGAGCCTGAGATTTTACAAGTGGCTGTGGTGGGATTTGAGCCTGAAGAATACTTTACAGTGCATCAGAGATTGGGGCTGAACTGATGTCATCTGAATTGATGGGCTACACGAGTGGAAGTGGAGGGTTTTGAACATCAAATGCACTTACCAGTGCATTATGGGATTGGTCTGGACTGATACATGGTAAGTCAATGGACAACACCATCAGCTGTGGAGGGATCTGAACCTGAAATGCACTTCACTGTTCACTACAGTTTGGGACTTGACTGACACATGATAAGGAGACAGATCTTACAAGTGGCTGTGGAGGGATTTGAACCTGAATAATACTTTACAGTGCATCACAGATTGGGGCTGAACTGATGTCATATGAATTGATGGACTACACCAGTGGATGTGGAGGGTTTTGAACATGAAATGCACTTCATAGTGCATTATGGGATTGGTCAGGACTGATGCATGGTAAGTCGATGGACAACACCATCAGTTGAGGAGGGATCTGAACCTGAAACGCACTTCACTATTCACTACAGTTTGGGGCTCGACTGATGCATGGTAAGGAGCTAGATCTTACAAGTGGCTGTGGAGGGATTTTAACCTGAAGAACACTTTCCAGTGCATCAGAGGTTGAGTCTGGACTGACGTCATACGAATCGATGGACAACACCAGTGACTGTGGAGGGATTCAAAACTGATTTGGCCTTTACCATGCATCAGGGATTGGGGCTGGACTGATGCCAGATAAGTTGAAGGCAACACCATTATTTTTTCATTTTAAACAATCAGCAACTGTGTATTAGGGAGAAAACTCAAGTGCAGAGCATGAGACAAACCTGCTACTGACCCTAACCCACTTACCATCCATAACGAGGGAGCAACATGCCACATAGATTTTAACATAGCCATAATTCGAACATAAACTCTTTAAAAGTAACAAAGCAGCTGAATTCACGTGACCGCATCTAGTACATGCACAAGAAACTCTCTCTCCATCAGGAATGCCAGCGATCCATAAGATGTGATCACACAGGATGACCAGAAATTATCCCAAAATGAACAAAGTGACAACTATGAAAACTTTTATCATAAATAAAAATAAAACAAATAAAGTAAATACAGATTACAAATTGAGGTTTTGGCACTGAAATGAAGTGAGTATTTTAGGATAAGAGCAGCACCTCCATCTTGAATCTAAGTTTCCAGTCACCATGCTCTTCCTGCACCAGTGTGCACTCTGACTGGTTAATGGAAATAGTGACGTGTACAATAAGCATAGAGCAAGCATGGCAACCAATCAATATGACCAAATGGTGATGCGCTACAGAGCTAGGGCAGGTACAGGTGAGGGCTGTGACCCCTAACTGAAACATCAAAAAAATCACTGTACACCCAGAGCCCAGAGAGCCAGTTTCCTCCAGTGACAGTTGTAAAAATACGAGTCCTTGCTTTAATGCTAAATAAGGATTTAGCCTAACATTTCAGGCACACACATTGAATAGAATGGTGGAAGGCACAACAAAAGATCGGTGCAGGTTCCTGGTGCTTTGACAACTAAGGCTTCATAAGGGGATGGTGCCTGCATCTAAGACAACCTTTATACCAATTAAATTCAGAACTGATGATGTCAGAAAATCTGACCAATCACAGAGCTCGATTTTTAAATACAGATATATTCAGTTCACTTAGTGGTATAAATGGACTAATAGTTATAACAATCATGATATCAGTGACAACATGTTATTGTAGAAAAATACCCCAAAAGACAAATAAATACACCAAAGTGGTGACGGCCAATCGGATTGCTTGAATAAAAAAAATGTAAATTATGAAATTAATTATAGTGTAAACCTGATCAGCTTAACATGTTACACTAAAACAAGATGATTTGTTGTTATGATACAAACTAATGGCAGAATGAACATAATACATTTTTCACAGCACATGCAAAAAATATTAAATTTATTTATTTATGTATTAAGGCTTGTTTTCTCAAAATATCCAATGGGAACACATATTATATTAGGTAAATCAGTAAGGTGTACGATGTCCCTATTAGCTGGTACAACTCAATTCATCAAATGTAAACAAATGCTTGAGCTGCACCAAGAGAAAGATATGGAGCCATTTCAGCGCCATCAGGCACTACAGCAAATGATTTAGGATGCCATATGGCGTCATCAGGAAGAAGAGGTATGTTTTATGACACCATATGGCGTCATCAGGAAGGAATGAGTTAAGAAGGCAAGGGATTGCTGTGTTTCCCTACCTGGACGACTGGCTCATAGTGGGTCAGTCCTCAGATCAGGTAAAATCCCACTTGCAAGTCACCCAGCAGCTTCTCACCTCCCTGGGATTCCTGCTGAATTTACCAAAGTCAGTTCTCAAACCAGTTCAGGTACTAACTTTCATAGGTGCAGAATTGAACACAAAGTTAGCCAGGGCATTTCTCCCCTCGGAAAGGGTAGACAGACTCATTGCCCTGGCATCCTCTCTTACCCTGCAGGTCTCTCGACCAGCAAGGCATTTTCTGCAACTCCTAGGGCACATGGCTGCTTCCCACAGCTGTAGTGCAGGGAGCAAGATTCAGATGAGGACATTCAGTTCCATTTGAGGGCCTATTGGTCTCAAAGGAGGGACCTCCTTCCAAATTGGTTCCAGTGACCCAAACCCTGATCCTGGCCTTACACTGGTGGTAGGATCAAAGCAATCTAAAGCAAAGGTTCCTTTCATTCCTGCTTCCACTCCCTCACCCCTCACCACGGATGCTTCTCGTTAGGGTGGGGAGCTCACTTGGGCAACCTGTCCACCAGGAGTGTGGTCTCCCAGGAATCTCTGCTCCACATCAATCTTTTGGAACTCAGAGCTGTCTTTTTAGCTCTTCAGGCATTTTCAGCTTCTGTCCAGAACAAAGTAGTTCAAGTCAGGACAGACAATACCACAACAATGTGGTGCATCAACAAGCAAGGGGGCACTCGGTCATCAGCCTTGTGCATCGAAGCAATGAAGTTGTGGTCCCTGGCTTACTCCCTGAACACCTCCCTTATAGCAGTTCACCTTCCAGGGAAGGACAATGTCCTGGCGGATGCCCTTAGCAGGATTTCTCTCAGGCCATCACGAATGGGCTCTGAATCCTCAGGTGCTGGGGCTGTCTTTGCCAGATGGGGCACCCCTCAGATAGATCCTTTCGCAGCCCCAGACAACCACCAACTTCCTCTGTTTTGTTGCAGGCCTCCAGTGCTGGGATCAGTCCCCTGGACGCTTTTAGTTGGATTGGAAAGGAAGATCTTCCCTGTCAATCTTCACCTTCATTACTTCCTGGGTGTAAGCTCGGAGGCATGCACCTGTCACGGGAGCTTTTTTTTTTTTTTTAAAGGTTTGATTAACGGCACTCACCGAGAGTGACGCCATGCGTCAAGCGCGAGGGGCGGCCATTAGTAGCGACCCACTCCTCCTCCAACTCAGTTCTGTTTCTCCTGCCATCGAGGCAGCACCTGTTCGTGGAGCAATGAGTTTTTTTCTACCTGTGTAGTACCGACTCCTGTTTTCCGTTGCACTCGATGCCATTCTGGTAAGACTGTTCCTTTTTTCTATCATACAGCGTCAGGTGTGTTTTCCTACTGTGTTTTATCCTTGTTAGTTTCGCATGATGTCCGGTTCTGGAGCTAAGCACTTTTCGAAGACGGGCCGCGCCCCTATGCATCGGTGCTCCTGTGGTCGGCATTTCTCCGTCTCGGACTGGCATGACATTTGCCTTCGTTGCCTGGGACCCAACCATGACATGGATTTGTGTGACGCCTGTTTCTCGAAGGACTGCCGTGTCCTCGAACCGCACGCTTAGTTTTCAAAGCCCCGCCGACTTTCGGGGGACGACGTCGCTCAAGGGATTCTCGGGCAAGATCTCTAGGCCCTTCCCCTGGTCCTCCCGGGCCTATACGGTCCGAGGAGGAGGGGGTCTCCTCATCTTTTCTTGCCGAGGAGGAGGCCCCTTCTGCGGTGTTGGGGGAGCGTCGTAGTCCCTTCTGGGGCCGCGGCACCAACACCGCCTCGGCAGTCACCTCCTCGGAGGTGCAGGCTCCCCCCGTGTCGAGGCCCTCAACTTTTGGTCCTGGCTCGGGTGACCTCGACCGCCATCTGGTGCTATTTCGATCCCAGCACCGTCATGTGCCGTGATCGAGCTCAGCGCCGATTTGGATCCCGGCCGCTTATGGCACCGTGATGGCATGAGGCACCATTGGTGGCACTGCTTGGATCCCGCACCGCTCATGTGCCGGTGATCATGGTGGCGCCAGGGTGTCGCTTGGTCTCGGTGCCGCTCGCGGGCGCTGATGGTCATGGCAGCACTGTCAGCGGTTCCACTCACCTCCCAGTGCCGCCGACGGCACCGTGGGCCTAGTCCTACCTCCTTGCGGTGCCGGGCCTGCTGGCGCTGTGGGGGGTTCGGATTTGGGCCTGGCGGCTGCCGGCGTTGGGGGGACGAGCGGTGCCGCCCTTGGTACCGGGGCCGTTCACGGCACCATGGCCTCTGGGACCCTTGGGGTGGCCAGCATTGAGGTCCAGCTGGTCTTGTCCTCCTCGGAGGATGATGACTCAGACGTGGACCCATCCTGGCACCCCCACTCTTCGGGGTCTGGGTCCCCTGTGGCTAGAGGTACCAGACGGTGCAGCGGGCCCCTCCCTCTGTCCCCCCTTCCATCGTCTCCTGAGGGCTCCCCGGCTGGGGTGGCCAGGGTCCAGGGGCAGGTGGGGGTGACGGAAGGGATGCTCCCTCTCGAGGGCCGGTGATACCCACTCAGGGTGCTGCTGCTCTCTGGGGATAGGGGATGCTGCTGTCGAGGAGAAGGGCCCTCTCAGAGTCTGAGGGGTTGAGGGGCAGAGGGTCTGGTGCTCGCTGTCTTCTTGGCCACCTCGGAGGGGGTGGCCAGGAGCCGGTGCAGAACCCCGCCTCCCTCCAGGGCTCTGGGTGCCTCCGGCGCGTGTTCGGTGACTGCCCTTCTGGATCCATGCAGTCCCAGGCTGCCACAGGGGAGGTTCTCCTCTGGCTCTTCCAGGCCCGCTTCCCAGAGTTCCGCTCTGGGCCTGGTCTGTTGTCCGGGATCCTCCAGCTAGGCCTGCTTCGGATTCCAGAGCCCTGGCAGAGAGCAGTTGCCTCCTCGGAGGTGCCCCTCTCCCATCTCTCTGCCTTCACCACCCCCGCTCCCAGGCCATGTCGGTCCTACGGGTCCGTTATCCTGGGAGCAGTCCAGGGGCTCTGCGGCGGCCTTCCCCTCATATGTTAGATACATGCATGAACGGGTCTTTCGACTCTCCCCACCGCCGCAGGAATCCTCTGGACATTCCAGCTCCCGATCATCCTCGTCTCCCTCCTCTGAGGGAGAGGAACCCCCTGCTCATCTTTCCTCTGATGCTGATTTCACAGAATATCAGCATTTCCTTCGAGGATGGTGAGGGATCTTCGGATTTCCTATGTTCTGAGAGACGATACCGAATGGGAGACGCGAGAATTCCTTGGTGAATTCAGTGCCCAGCATTTGGTGGTACCTTCCTGGCCTAACCCCTTCCAGGAGGCGTCTATCCGGTCCTGGCAGTCCCCAGCCGCTTCTTCTCCAGCCCCGGCTGACTGTCAGCGTAGGTATTGTGCACCCTCAGAGTCTCTAGGTACCCTTCCCAACCCCCTCTGGTTTGGTCTACCCAGACACTGCCTGGGCGCCACGTCGGTTGATGCACGACCGCCCACCGGATCCAGACTCTCCAGTTCGACCGCTAGCTAAGAGTGTCTCTTCTTCTCGCGGCTGCCTATATTGCATCCTCATCAGGCTCACCACGCTGCCTACAACCGCATTTGTGGTCAGATGATGTCCCAGCTGTTGGCATCAATGCCTGACATGGAGCAAACCAGACAAGCCGCTGCCCTCTCCACGGTAGGCCTGGAGCTGGCAAGACACAAGCAAGGGCATCTTACTTAACGCTAATGAGGTGGCTTCCAGGCTTGCGGGACAGCGATCTGCATCAGGCGGACGGCATGGCTTTGTCTCTAGGTTGTCACCCCTGGCCTGGTGTAGGGGTGATTCGGTCCGCCTTCCAGGGGACCCGCCTTTCTCCTCTAGAGCTAGGAGACTTTACAGGGCTCCTCCTGCCTCCTCGCCCTCGGGAGGCACCTCCTAGCTCTTCTCCCACTTAGGCTTTCTGAATAAGCCAGGGTTCTTCTCCTCTGTTTCACCAGCAGAAGTCTGGGGGTCTTGTTCCCCTAGGGTATTTGCCTCTTCTCTTCGGGGAAGAGGAGCTTGGTATCACCAGGAAGTAATGAATGGTGAAGATTGACAAGGGAAGATATAAAATTACGCAACTACAGTAATTTTGATCTTCTTGTATCTTCACCATTCATTACTTACACCCGTCCACCATCCCCTCAGTGGCCTCCTCCTGTGGCTTCTCCACCTCCCGTCTCCTTCCTCTCTCTGCAAAAAATATAAAAAGACAAAAAAAAAAAAAAGGAAGAATTACTCCAATTTTTCCAAAAAAAAAAAAAAAAAAGAATCTATATCTTTGGGGTCCATATTTCTATCCAGAAAATTATTTACTCTAAGATTCTTGGGCCTTCTCCTGGAATTGCATATGGCGATCAAACTACACAACTATCTCTTTCCATACCTCTGGCGAGATACTTCTGGGATTTTAGCCTGGCTCTGACTATTCAGTTTTGATCCTGCAATCCCATGCTACCAGCTGTTAAGCCCTAGAATCGCAACCCCCTCTTCTCTGATTCTTGCCTTGCAGAGAGGAGGAATGGGTACGACTATTTTTTTCTTTAAAAAAAAAAAAAGACAAAAGGGGGAAAAACCGAGGGAACTCCCTCCGACTGCTATAGGCATTCTCTGAATTTAAAGTCATGCTCCTAAGCCTGCAAGTTATTATCTGTAAAAAAAAAAAAAAAGGGGGGGGAACAAGGGCAAAGAAAACCCTTCTTCTAAGATTTTGATGATTGGTTTTTCCCTTCAAGTGTCCTCCTGGACAGTTTTATAGAGAAGCAGTGCTGACCATGACTAATCCTCGCCAGCCTAAGCCTCTGGCCTGCCTTGGCAAGTCCGACTGAGTCCCATTTCTATACTCTATAAACCGCCTGAAAGGCTTAGATTTTCCATTTCTAAACCCTTGAGCAGCTCTCACATGCTGCCTGGGATTTTCCTTCCTCCTCGGGTGTCCCATAAGTTGTTGGCCTTCTCGGCTAGGAGTCCAAGTGGGATCAAGAACCATGGCATGTTGAAGATGAGGACCATGCCTCCTGAGTTCGTGTCTAGCGGGTTCGGTGAACCTTCTTCAGCTCCATCACCAGGGATTCTTTGTTTCTCTGTTAATCGAGCCTTAAGCTATCAGCTAACTATGCTCGTTAGCATTCTGGTCCCTTCAACATCCCATCTTCTCTTCTCTTCTTTCTTCCTTATTACCCTTCTCTCTCCAGAGTCGCTTCAGGTAAGGAGGCCTCATGTCCCTAGGTTAGGATACTCTTATCTCCTCTGTCCTTCCTCCTTCGGCTTATTCCTTTTCAGTTCATTCTTCCTTACTTTGCTATCCCTTGGCTATCTTGCCTCGCCATTCTATTTCTATGTTTTCACTTTTGCCTCCGCCCACAGAACTGAGTTGGAGGAGGAGTCGGCTCACTAACGGCCGCCTGGCAGTGACTCATGACGCCACCTCGAGAGCGGTCGTTAGTCCAAACTTTTAAAAAAATCTCGTGATCGGTGCGCGCCTCGCTTACACCCCAGTAAGTAATGAATCGTGAAGATACAAGAGAAGATCAAGAATTACGGTAGGTACGTAATTTTCATTTCCTGTATGCCTTTCCCCCCTTTCCCCTTCTTTTCAGGGTACTAGTAAAAATCAGATCTCAGCCCTGCAAAGTGATTCTGATTGCTCCAGATTGGGCCAGACAGCCCTGGTACCCACTGCTTCTGTCCTTGACAGCCCACCCTGCCCTGAGCTTGCCCAGAGTCCACGACTTACTGGCCTGTGCACAGGGGAGAGTGTGGTATCCGGACCTCACATCCCTCCATCTCAAGGCATGGCTCTTGAGGAGTTAGAATTTGCTGACTTACACCTTTCTCAAGGTGTTTTGGATATTTTAAAGGCTTCAAGGAAGCCTTCCACTAGGGCCACTAACAATTCTAAGTGGAAAAGGTTTTCCATCTGGTGCTCTGAGAAGCAGATTATCCCAGAATCTGCTGATCTTCCCATTTTACTGGACTATTTGGTCCATTTAAATTCCTTAGGCCTTAGGCCAGCTACCTTAAAGGTTCATCTAGCAGCTGTCTCTGCTTTTCTGTCAGCAGGGAAGCCTGCTTCTTTTTCTTCTCACCCTGTGTTTCCCAAGTTTTTTAAAGGGTTGCTTCACACCAACCCTCCTTTTCGAGAACCAGCTCCCGCCTGGGACCTGAATGTTTGCATTGCTCAGTAAATGCAACCCCCCTTTGAGCCTCTGTCCTCAGCAGAGCTCAAGTTTCTGACTTGGAAAACTGTTTTCCTAGTGGCTATCACTTCTGCCAAATGCATAAGTGAACTACAGGCCCTGTCAGTGGAAGAAGATTTTATCTCTTTCCACAGAGATAAGGTAGTCCTCAGGACTAACAGAAAGTTTTTGCATAAAGTGGTTTCAGATTTCTACCTGAACCAATCCATCTCTCTCCCAGTATTTTTCACTGAGCATTCTTCCTCAGGTGAGAGGAGACTGCACAGCTTGGACATCAAAAGAGCCTTAAGCTACTATTTGGAACACACCAAGGGTCACAGGTTCGAATCCCTCCAACTCTTCCTTACCTATGGCGAGGTTGGCAAAGGGAAACCTGCCACTAAGAGGACAGTTGCAAGGTGGATTGTCTCTTGTATCCAATTTTGTTATCAAAACTAGGTACAGAACCCCTCAGGACTGAGGGCTCACTCCACTAGGGTACAGCTGCATCTCTAGCGGTTGCTAGAGATATTCCCATTCTGGAAATCTGTCAAGCTGCTACTTGGAAAACAGTTCACACTTTTACCAAGCATTATTCCTGAATATTCAGTCCAGCAGAGATGCTCTATTTTTGCACAGCTGTGCTTCAGAGCCTATTTCCTAAGTAGGTTCTGACCTCCTCCATGGAGGTACTGCTGTGTAATCTGCATATAGTCATAATATAGCAAGATTATGGTGTTAGAAGAAAAATTACTCACCTTAGTAATTGCTTTTCTTCTCATGGAGTCTTGCTATTATTATGACCACCCTCCTCCTGCCCTCTCAGAACTTCTACTTGGGTAGAGGTGGCAAATTAGTGCAAGCACTGTGTCATGCCATTTTAGTTTTCCCTTCACCCCCTTTATCTAGGGTTAGGGATTAGGTATTTCTGTTTTAAGTAATATGTTGGCCCATTTCCTGGACTTGAGTCTTTTGGGGGAAGGGGGGGTCTAATAGTGCTTGTTAGGGAGAAATTAATAATACTATTATTCATTGTTATTACTGTTATTATTGCTGTTTTTATTGTTGTTATATTGTTATTCCTACTAGTAGGTAGCCTCTTGGCTAGTGTAGAACTTTCCACACAGACTTGTTGCTTAGTGTTAGCTTCGTAAAGATCTGACAGTTTCATTTGAAACTGGCCAGATAGATCTTTGCTATAGCGCCCTCGTGCTGTGGAACTCCAGACTCTCTGGAGTTAACTCTTCCTCTCCGGGGCAGTTCAAGTGCAGTGGCTAACTGCATATAGTCATAATATAGCAAGACTCCATGAGAAGAAAAGCAATTACTAAGGTGAGTAATTTTTTCTTCTCTGCATAAGGGGTAAGAATGAGCACCACCCTGCTTGTTGATGTAATACATCATTGCTTTGTTGTCCGCTTGAAGGAGAAATGTTCTTGTGACAGAGAATATCCTTCAACGCCGGACGCATCAAGGACGGCTCTATTTCTAGGACTGCTTATGGAAGCTGAGACTGATCTTGCGCCCACACACCTTGAGTGTGGAGAGCCTGACAGTGAGCTCCCAGCCCATTAGAGATGCGCCCATGGTACTGAGATTTGATGATCCAGGGAGTAAAGGATATCCGTCCAGGAGATTAAGGTTTCCTTGAGGACCACCAGGCAGTGCGACCTCTTAAAGGTTCCTGTCACCTTGATGAGATAGGACTGCGGGTGAGCAGTTGGGGACCACTGAATGCTGAGCATCCACTGAGTGGTTCTCATGTGCAGACGTGCTAGGGGTACAGTGAACACTGAGGATACCATGAGGCCTAGCATCCGTTGCATCGAGAGAGCTGTAACTGAGCTGTTCTCCCGGATGAGATGGGCCATTTGAAGGATATCGTTACTTCTGTCTTCTGAAAGAAAAGCCTTCTCACAGGAGGTGTCCAGAAGAGTCCCTATAAAAAGGAGCCTCTGGGAGGGCTGCAGTTGCAATTTCTTGAGGTTCAGCAGAACTCCCATGGACATAAGGAGGTGAGAGGCCATATCTACGGCGTCCAGAATCCCTTGCCTGGAAGAGCTTGCTAGAAGCCAATTGTCCAGATAAGGGAACACCTGTATCCCGACCTTTCTGAGGTGCGATGCGAGAACTGCACAACACTTTGTAAAAACCCGCGGCACTGAGGATAGCCCAAAGGGCAGGACTCTGAACTGATAATGTTGTCCCAGAGCCACAAACCTCAGGAATTTGTGATGCCTCAGGTGAATAGGAATATGCTGATAAGCATCCTGCATGTCCAGGGAGGCTAGCCAGACGTGTTGATGAAGCAAAGGTAACAGGGTTCCCAGAGAATTCATTTTGAATTTCTCCTTAGGGAGAAATTTATTTAGCTTTCTGAGATCTAGAATGGGGCGCATTCCCCCGGACTTCTTTGGAACCAAAAAGTAATGGGAGTAGAACCCCGTTTTTCGCTAATGCAGTGGCACCACTTCTACTGCCCTTTTGTTCACAAGGCCCTGAATCTCGGCGGCGAGAAGGTCTGACTGAAGGGTTGACAACCTGGGCTGCCATTTGGGAGGACGATTCGGAGGGGTCTCCACAAGATTGAGTGAATACCCCTAGCGGATCATCCAAAGAACCCATTTGTCTGAGGTTATGGACTTCCACTGGTTGTAGAAGTGCATCATACGACCTCCCACCAGAGAGGAAAAGTCCACCTCGGGCAGCTGAGATGGGACTTGGGCCAGAAATTCATAAGGTAGCCCTGGGTGCTTTGGGCCCCTGCGCTTTCTGTTGCGCCTTCTTTTGAGGTTGGGCAGGTTGGTTCTTATGGAAACTTCCTCTGCCTCTGCCTCAAAAGTACTGATGATTATGAAACTGACGTTCAAACACCATGAAGTCTTGCAATATTATGACTATATGCAGTTAGCCACTGCACTTGAACTGCCCTGGAGAGGAAAGAGTTAACTCCAGGGAGTCTGGAGTTCTAAAGCGCGAGAGCGCTTATGCCAAAGCTCTATCTGGCCAGTTTCAAATGAAACTGTCAGATTCTTTACTCCGCTTCACTGAACAGTCGCTCCGGAGATCAGCTCCTTCAGCTCGGTTCATTTCTCGGTTCAAGCGAGTATTTTCAGTTCATTTAAACCGCCAAAAAGTATTTATTTTACTGCATTTCAGTTAAAAGCTCTATCTGGTAAACCGTAAGTACAAAATTTAAAGTCTGTGGAAATTCAATTATCGGTTCGGTTTTGAACCGATCGTTTGCTGAATTTAACGCTTTAAAGTGTTGGTTGGCTTTTTAGAGTGGTTCCGCTTCTATCGGTTCTAAAAACCTTGCTTTTAAAATAGGTTTTCCAAATACCCGTGACACGGTTAGGAACCGATAAGGGTGTCTTGCCTGGCACTGCCATCAAAAGGGCAAGTTTTTGGTTAGGCTGGTATTATGTCTGGAGAACCAAAGAAAAACCAGGGCCTACTGGGTTTCAACACTGTGGATGTCTGTGGGGAAGCTCTTTGCCAAGGCTGACCCACACACCACTTGTGTTTATTGTCTGGGGGCTGACCACCTCCTGTCAGACTGCCAGGTGTGTAAAAATTTCCCTGCAGCCACCCTGGAAAACAGATTGGGCCGGCTCAGGGAATGAGAGGCCAAGAAGTCTGCTGAGCCAGATGGCAAGACCGGTCCAGTACCCACTGGACCAGAGGGAGTGCCCTCTGACCAGGGCGAGACTTCCTAGGGCAACAGGAAGGCTGGTTCAGAGGAACCAGTCTCAGTGAAAAAGACAAAGAAATCAGTAGGTTTGGAGTCCAAAATTGTCTCTCCAACTGCTGCAGAAATAGCTAAAGCCATACAGATTGTCCAGTCACTGTCTCGGGGTCCTGTCGAACCACCTACAGTTGGTAAAAGGTTGGTCTGTTCAGTTCCAGTGGTTCAGGAGTATGATGTTGAGGAATTTTATGAACCACAGGAGGGGGAGGAGGAATTTGATCAATACATGTGTGGCTGGGAGGGTCTGGACGTGCCCATTGAACCAGACATTTCTCCAGACAGACCTTTAGAATCTCCTCCTATTCTGTCTGAGTCCCCTTCTCATTTTATGTTTTACAAAAAGGTTGCAGAAACCCTCCAGCTTCCTTTAGAGGAGGCTGTGGAAGAGCAAGAGGAGCCTGACTATGTAGAAATGATGGATATACCAGAGTCTAGGAGGCTGTCTGTTCCTTTGCATAAGTCATTTAGGAAGCAAACAACAAAGATTTTAAAAAATCCTCATGCTGTCCCTCCTGTAGATAAAAAAATGGACAGAAGATATACTTTGTCAGGCGCTGATACAGACTTCCTCACTGAGCAGTGTAGTCATGTAGGTGTGGTACAAGCTGCAGCCTGTGACACATATTCCCTGGCCTCACATCTCCTGATAAGGATTCCAGGAAGATTGATGCCATGGTGAAAAACAGTATATGGCAGCTTCTTTTGGACTCAGGCAGGCAAATTATATGGCTTATGTGGCTAGATATCAAATCTAGGTGGGACACAGTATTGCAGTTAGCAAAGCAGGGCCCATGGCCAGCTGGCTAGTGAGTTGGAACAGGTGGCTGCTGATGGCATTGAGCCTCTAAAGTTCAATTTCATACTGCTGTTGATGTTAATGATGTTTCCTCTAGGGTCATGGCCACTTCTGTAGCTTTCAGGTTGGCATGGCTCAGATGCACTAATCTGTCCCAAGATACTCAGTCAAAGGCTATGGATTTTTCCTGTTGTGGGTAATTCTCTGTTTGGGGAACAAACAGAAAACTATATGAAAAGATGGATGAATACAGAACTACCTACAAAGTGCCTAGGCTAAGGAGAGGCATGCCACTCCACAGAGGCACGCCTCAGAGGTAGGGGCAGGCCTTTCCACAGGCCTTTTACCAATCTCAGGCCTCTCTGCATTTGCACAGAGGGGTTTTTTAGAGGCAGAGGTAGACGGGGCACAAGTAAACCATCCCTCCCTCAGCCTATACATTGCTAAGCAGGCACCCTGATGGGGTGCCCAGGGCCGATTCTCCTGTACCAGTGGGGGGCAGGTTGGTTTATTTCAGCCAGAACTGGGTGTCCCTAACTTTGGACAGATGGGTTCTGGAGGTAATAAGCCAGGGTCTGGTTCTCAGCTTCAAACAGTTTCCAAAAATGAGAGCCAGACATTTTCCACCTGCAAATCCTTCAGAAGCCCTTGCTTTGGAAGCAGAGGTTTCTTCTCTTCTGGACTGCAAAACAGTAGAAAGGGTCCCTTCTTGCCATCAGGGCAAGGGGTTGTACTCAAGATACTTTCTTACCCCAAAAAAGACAGGAGAATGGTGGCCCATCCTAGATTTAAGGTACCTGAACAAGCATCTTTTGAAACCAAAGTTCAAAATGTTAACTCTGGCAATGATTTTGCCTTCCCTGAGGCCAGGGACTGGCTAGCTTCCTGGACCTCAAGGATGCCTATTTTCATGTTCTGATCAGGCCTTCTCACCGAAAGTACCTCAGGTTCGAACTACCCTCAGGCCACTACCAGTTCAGGGCAATGCCCTTCGGCCTTACCTCTGCGCCAAGGGTATTCACAAAATGTCTAGCTGTGGTAGTGGCTCATTTAAGAAGGTAAGGGATTGCTGTGTTTCCCTACCTGGACGACTGGCTCATAGTGGGTCAGTCCCCAGATCAGGTAAAATCCCACTTGCAAGTCACCCAGCAGCTTCTCACTTCCCTGGGATTCCTGCTGAATTTACCAAAGTCAGTTCTGGAACCAGTTCAGGTACTAACTTTCATAGGTGCAGAACTGAACACAAAGTTAGCCAGGGCATTTCTTCCCTCAGAGAGGGTAGACAGGCTCATTGCCCTGGCATCCTCCTTTACCCTGCGGGTCTCTCGACCAGCAAGGCATTTTCTGCAACTCCTAGGGCACATGGCTGATTCCACAGCTGTAGTGCAAGGAGCAAGATTCCAGATGAGGGATATTCAGTTCCATTTGAGGGTCTATTGGTCTCAAAGGAGGGACCCCCTTTCCAAATTGGTTCCAGTGACCCAAACTCTGATCCTGGCTCTACACTGGTGGCAGGATCAAAGCAATCTAAAACAAGGGGTTCCTTTCATTCCCGTTTCCCACTCCCTCACCCTCACCATGGATGCTTCCCTCTTAGGGTGGGGAGCTCACTTGGTCGACCTGTCCACTCAGGGAGTGTGGTCTCCCCAGGAATCTCTGCTCCACATCAATCTTTTGGAACTCAGAGCTGTCTTTTTTGCTCTTCAGGTGTTTTCAGCTTCTGTCCAGAACAAAGTAGTTCAAGTCAGGACAGACAACACCACAACAATGTGGTACATCAACAAGCAAGGGGGCACTCGGTCATCAGCCTTGTGCATCAAAGCAATGAAGTTGTGGTCTCTGGCTTACTCTCTGAACACCTCCCTGATAGCAGTCCACCTTCCAGGGAAGGACAATGTCCTGGCGGATGCCCTCAGCAGGATTTCTCAGGGCCATCACGAATGGGCTCTGAATCCTCAGGTGCTGGGGTCAGTCTTTGTCAGATGGCGCACCCCTCAGACAGATCTTTTCGCAGCCCCTGACAACCACCAACTTCCTCTGTTTTGTTGCAGGCCTCCAGTGCTGGGCTCAGTCCCCCTGGACGCCTTTCAGTTGGATTGGAAAGGGAAGTTCCTGTATGCCTTTCCCCCCTTTCCCCTTCTTTTCAGGGTACGAGTAAAAATCAGATCTCAGCCCTGCAAAGTGATTCTGATTGCTCCAGATTGGGCCAGACAGCCCTGGTACCCACTGCTTCTGTCCTTGACAGTCCACCCTGCCCTGAGCTTGCCCAGAGTCCATGACTTAATGGCCTGTGCACAGGGGAGAGTGTGGTATCCGGACCTCAAATCCCTCCATCTCAAGGCATGTCTCTTGAGGAGTTAGAATTTGCTGACTTACACCTTTCACAAGGTGTTCTGGATATTTTAAAGGCTTCAAGGAAGCCTTCCACTAGGGCCACTTACAATTCTAAGTGGAAAAAGTTTTCCATCTGGTGCTCTGAGAAGCAGATTATCCCAGAATCTGCTGATCTGCCCATTTTACTGGACTATTTTGGTCCATTTAAATTCCTTAGGCCTTAGCCCAGCTACCTTAAAAGTTCATCTGGCAGCTGTCTCTGCTTTTGTGTCAGCAGGGAAGCCTGCTTCCCTTTCTTCTCACCCTGTGTTTTCCAAGTTTTTTAAGGGTTACTTCACACTAACCCTCTTTTTTGAGAGCCAGCTCCCACCTGGGACCTGAATGTTTGCATTGCTCAGTTAATGCAACCCCCCTTTGAGCCTCTGTCCTCTGCAGAGCTCAAGTTTCTGACTTGGAAAACTTTTTTCCTAGTGGCTATGACTTCTGCCAGACTCATAAGTGAACTACAGGCCCTGTCAGTGGAAGAAGATTTTATCTCTTTCCACAGAGATAAGGTAGTCCTCAGGACTAACAGAAAGTTTTTGCCTAAAGTGGTTTCAGATTTCCACCTGAACCAATCCATCTCTCTTCCAGTATTTTTCACTGAGCATTCTTCCTCAGGTGAGAGGAGACTGCACAGCTTGGATGTCAAAAGAGCCTTATGCTACTATTTGGAACACACCAAGGGTCACAGGTTTGAATCCCTCCAACTCTTCCTTACCTATGGCGAGGTTGGCAAAGGGAAACCTGCTACTAAGAGGACAATTGCAAGGTGGATTGTCTCTTGTATCCAATTTTGTTATCAAAAACTAGGTAGAGAACCCCCCTCAGGACTGAGGGCTCACTCCACCAGGGGTACAGCTGCATCTCTAGCGGCTGCTAGAGATATTCCCATTCTGGAAATCTGTCAAGCTGCTACTTGGAGAACAGTTCACACTTTTTGCAAGCATTATTCCTGGATATCCAGTCCAGGAGAGATGCTCATTTAGCACAGCTGTTAGCTTCAGAGCCTACTATTTCTAAGTAGGTTCGTACTCCTCCATGGAGGTACTGCTGTGTAATCTGCATATAGTCATAATATAGCAAGACTTCATGGTGTTTGAAGAAAAATTACTCACCTTAGTAATTGCTTTTCTTCTCATGGAGTTTTGTATATTATGACCACCCTCCTCCTGCCCCTCTCAGAACTTCTACTTGGGTAGGTGGCAAATTAGTGCAAGCATTGTGTCATGCCATTGTAGTTTTTTTTTTCCTACACTCTTTTATTTAAGGTTAGGGAACTAGGTTATTTTATTTAGGGTATATATTGGCCCCCTTCCTGGACTTGAGTCTTTTGGGGAAGGGGGGTCCTTATAGTGCTTGTCAAGGGGGGTAACTAATAATACTATTATTCATTGTTATTATTGTTATTGTTGTTTATATTGTTGTTATTTCTACTAGTAGGTAGCCAATTGGCTAGTGTAGAGCTTTCCATATAGACTTGTTGCTTAGTGTTAGCTTTGTAAAGATCTGACAGTTTCATTTGAAACTGGCCAGATAGAGCTTTGGCATAAGCGCTCTCGTGCTTTAGAACTCCAGACTCCCTGGAGTTAACTCTTTCCTCTCCGGGGCAGTTTCAGTGCAGTGGCTAACTGCATATAGTCATAATATAGCAAGACTCCATGAGAAGAAAAGCAATTACTAAGGTGAGTAATTTTTTCTTTATTGACATGCCCTTGAGAGGGGGCAGGTGGGGGTCAAGCCAATTTAATGGCTGACCTAGTCTTTTGTGAGCTTCTAGAGCTTGCTCTACCTGAGGACCATAAAGATAAGTATCATCAAAGGGCAATGCCATCACCTGCTGCTGCTCGTCATTCGTGAAGCCCGAAGTACGCAGCCAGAAATGACGGCGGGTGCAACTACCAGCAGCTGCTGAATGGGAAACAGTGTCGAAGGCATCCATGGCTGCTTTAACCTGCTGGTTGTTAGATTCAATACCTCTGGTAATGGTTCAAAGAAGCTCTGGCTTCGCATCCGACTCCGGAAGAGCTTCAACCATTTGCTTGATGGAATGCCACAGGATGTACTCATACTGGGAAAAATAGCCTTGGTAACTGGCAATACGCATACTTAGGGTAGAAGCAGCAAAGACTCTCTTACCTAAGTGTCTATCTTACGAGATTCTTTGTTAATTGGTTGAGCTGTAGTAGTTTGTGGAAGAACGACCTTATCATTCTCTGCCAGAACTACAGTAGGATCCGCAAAGGCTTGAGATGCCAAAATAGGACGGTCCTTGGGAGCTGAGTATTTCCTGTCAATGGATTTAGCCACCAAGGAGTGAGAGCAGGATTATTCCATACCATTTGAGACAACGTCTCGAAGGAAGGCTGAATCGGAGGAGTCAAATCCATAAGGATCTCCGAGGCATGAAGGTATTGGAGTCTTAACAATTTCCCAGGAGAGATGTCTAGTCTGGAGAGAAAGTGTGGAACTCAGGTTCTTCAACAGAGACTTAAAGGACAGGTCCTCGACCATAGGCTCTGTAGCAGCAATAGAACCTGCTTCATCCACTTCATCACCCAGCCAAAGGTCTGGGTCAGGTTCAACGTCATCTCCTAACAGTCCAGGAGGGACTGTATGGACAGGAAAGGAATGAAAATCAGAGGAAGAAGAAGAAACAAGTGAAAAGAGTCCTGAAGGAAAGGTGCCCCAAAGCCCCAGGCGCCGAGGGCAGCACGAGAACGCCGAGGAACCATGACAAAAACGCACCAAGAAGCTGCATGGTGCTGAGGGCAGTGCCGAGAAGCCGCACGGTGCTGAGGACAACGCCGAACACATCATTGGCGTCGAGGACAGCGCTGAAAGGCCACACAGCGCTGAAGGTGCAGAAAACACCCCCAGAGTCAGAAAAACAGGTTTAAAAGAAAGAATAGCAGGAGATAAGGGCATCGGTGTGGCCCTCTGTGCTGCAGCCAAGTGAGGGGGGAACACCTAAGCGCAGAGTCAATGGCACCGAAGAAGGTACCGCGCGACCAGGAAAGTCCAACCGCCCTACCTGGTTGCCCAATAAGCCCCAAGGCCCACAGGTGACTGAGCCAGGTAGCTGAACCAATCTCCAAGCCCATTGCTCCATAAGAGTGGCCCACTGATGAAACTGCTCATCTGAAGACCTAGCTGCGGGCGGGGTAGGGCTCCGATGTCGAAGCCGTTGGCTACTGGAAACAGAGGTTGGTGACTCCAAAGGAGGAGACCGGCAACTAGCCCCAATAACTGAACATCTACATGCAGACATATCAGAGGGCGACCTCGAGTGATGCCTTCTCTTTTTAGACCTAAAGGGCCAAGAAAGAGCTCGAGGCAGATGGTGCCGAGAGTGCGACCGTTTACTTTTATATTTCCGCGAGGACTGACCATCCCCCCGGGCATTGGACTGACCGTTGTCAGAACCCCCTTCCGAAGAAGGCGGTGGACCGGACCCAGCCCGACTGACTGAACAGCTTTCATATGAAGTCTCCCTACCGTCACCTGACCTGCTCATGGTCGACTCCGTCAATGTAGGCTGAGACTTCTTTATTTCATTTATTTTAAAAATAAGAATAAACTTAAGCAATACTGTATTAAGATAATACTACAAAATAATAAAAGAAAACTTGAAAACTATGCTGCTAGTTTGAAGTTTGACTCCCGACAGGTGAGCGACGTCGCCACTGAAGCGCACTCGACGGCAGGAAAAAGGAACTGAGAGCAGTTGGAGGTCAACGCCAAGATAGTCATTGCAGCGCGAGCTAGGGCTTGCGGCGCTGTTCATCATGGCGCCATCTCTGGCGCTGACCCTCCAGTAAAAAGTTTGCTCCCGATGGGTCCTAGTGCCTCCGGCGCAGATCCCAATAGTGTGAATGAGTGGTGCAGACTTATGTCCAGGAAGATATAGCTGAAGACAATCCTTCCTATGTGCCTTAGTATGCTCTATGTAATAGCTAAGTGCCCTTTTCACATCCAGACTGTGCGATCTTCTCTCCCGTGAGGAAGAGTGGTCAGTGAAAAACATAGGTAGAGACATAGATTGGTTCAGATGAAAATCTGACACCATTAGGTAGAAACTTTCTATTTGTCCTGAGGACCACCTTGTCCCTATGAAAGGAAATGAAGTCAGATTCTACTGACAATGCTTGTAATTCCAATAGGCCCTCAAATGGAACTGAATGTCCCTCATCTGGAATCTTGCTCCCTGCACGACAGCTGTGGAAGCAGCCATGTGCCCGAGGAGTTGCAGAAAATGGTTGTTATGACATTCATGAGCCATGCCAGTCAAACAATGCTGCTGCCTCATCGGCCAGCATTCTGTATGTGGGCAGGGCCAAACAGTCTCACAAACTGCTGGAGAAAAATTGCTGGCCTATTATTATAAAAAATAAAAGATGGGGAGGGTTTTTCATATGAGAATTTAATGCACACCCTCATTTTGGTATGCTTTGATAAGACATCCCACAACTCGGGTGTGGATTAAATTATCATATCAAACCCTTCCCCATCCATTATTCTCTATTTAGCCATGGCATCTACCTTCTTGGAATCTTTATCTGGAGGGTGTGAAGCCAGAGAATTGCTAGCCCCATCACAGGCTGTAGTCTGCACTACCCCAACCATACCTCTCAACTGTCCCTGATTTTCAGGGACTTGATTTGTCTAAAAATTTTACTCTGCCCTCCTAAAATTGTGTTTCTGTGACTAAACAGTGGGGTTATAAGTACAAAATAATATCAAACATAAAAGTTACAGACTTGTTCTTTCTTAGTTGATTTTTTTAAGCCTTGTCCCTGATTTATGAGGGGAGGTTGAGAGGTATGACCCCAACATAGCTGCAATGATTGTACAAAAATTCCATACCTGAGCCTGACAGAGTGCATCTTCTGTCCATTTTCTTATTCACAGGAGGTAAAAAGTTAGGTATTTACAACATTTTTCTTGTCTGTTTCACCAAGGACTTTGAGGAGGGATAGACAGCCTCTTGGACTCGGACATCCATCATTTCTGTGTGGTCAGGCTCTTCATCCTCATTAGCAGCTTCCACCACTTGAAGCTGCAGAGCTTCAGCCATTTTTCTGTAAAACAGAAAATGGGAAGGGGACTCAGAAAGCCTGGGAGGGGAGACATTGGAAGGCCTGTCTGGTGAGATGTCAGGCTCTATAGGCTCATCTAGGCCTTCAAAATCAGTATCTTCAAAATCCTCTTCCTCCTCCTCATCTCCCTCACACTTCACATCATAAAACAATTCCGGATCATAATCCGATGGAGTTGGGTCCAGCTGAACCGACCACTTAGTCGGAGGGATTGGTTCAGAAGGAACTGGACGAAGTGACTGCACAGTGCTTATCACTTTGGCTATTTCAGCAGCAGTTGGAACTTGCAGTTCAGGATCTGAACCGGCTGACTTCCTTTTTCTTTTTGATGGAACCAACCCCTCAGTGTCGGATCTCCTTTTGCCCAAGGGTGTATCGCTGTGTCAGCAGGCACCCCCTCAAGTTCAGTCAGAATCAAACTGGGCTGGTCATCTGGTTCAGCAGACTTCTCAGCCTCCCTTTCCTTCGGCCTAGTTAATCCCTTTTCTAAAGTGGCTTTGGGAAAGTTTTTACATGTTTGGTAGTCTGATTTGAGATGGTAAAACCCCAGACAATAAACAGAAATGAAGTGGGAATCAGCTTTAGCAAAAGCCTCCCCACACTCAGTACAGTTTTGAAACCCAGTGGGACCTGTTTTCTTCTTGGGTTTGTCAGACATAGCCTTAACCAACCGCGTCACGGGCTGTGGAGAAAAAAATGAAGAAAATTTCAGTTTTTTGAAACCGGTAAGAACCTGACACCACTACTAAAATCCCAGAAAAAAGAAATGAAGATGATGTACCTACCGTAATTCTTGATCTTCTTGGACTAGTCTCCACCACTCATTTTCACTATTGGGATCTGCACCCGGAGGCACTAGGACCCATCGGGAGCAAACGTTTTGCTGGAGGGCCGGTGCCAAAGATGGCGCCGTGAGGAACGGCGCCGTGAGCCCTAGCTCGCACAGCAATGACTATCTCGGCGTCGATCCTCCAACCGCCTCAGTACCTTTTTTACCAAGGAGGTGCAGCATAACTAACCTAGAAGGGTAGCCTAACCTAAAGACCGGGCATAAGATAGTCCAGGCGACCCGTGTAAGAAGGGTCAACAAAGAAGTCTTCAAAGTCTAAAGATTTGAGGGAGTGAAGACCAACAACAGAGGAGAGCTCGGGGGATGGAGGGTGGGCGTGTGAATGAGTGGTGGAGACTCATCCAAGAAGATCAAGAATTACGGTAGGTACGTAATTTTCATATCTTCCTGGACATAAGTCTCCACCACTCATTCACACTATTGGGAGAGTACCGAGCTAATAATCCCCCCGAGAGGGCGGCAGGAGAGAGCAAGAGCTCACGCTTCTAGGACAGGAGTCCATTAAGGATGGCTCTACCAAAGGAAGAATGTCGTCTGGCATGGACATCCAGTGCATAATGTTTAACGAAAGTATGCATTGAGCTCCAGGTGGCAGCATTGCAGATGTCTGTGATGGGCACGTTGTGAATTTCCATTAGGGATGCCACGACTGCTCTAGTAGAGTGAGCGTACATTCTACCCTCCAACTTAACCTGAGTCATGGAATAGCAGTAGCGAAGGCATGCCACTAGCCATGCTGAGATACATCTGATAGCGACAGGTTGACCCAGCTGGGTCTCACTGAAGGAAACAAACAGTTGCTGGGCTTTGTGAAAATCCTTGGTTCTATCTAGATAGAAACGCAAGGCCCTCTTAACATCCAAAGAATGAAGAGAACGTTCCCCTTCATTTTGGAAGTCCGCAAAGTAAGAGGAAAGGACCAAAGGCTGGTTTAGATGAAAATCTGACATAACTGTAGGAAGAAATTTAGGATGAGTACGAAGAACTACTTTGTCCCTATGGAACACAGTATACGGAGGGTCTGTGACCAGGGCATGTATCTCAGAGACCTTGCGGGCTGAGGTATTGGCCACTAGGAAGGCAGTCTTCCAGGTGAGAAATTTTAGCTCACAGGTAGCCAGAGGTTTGAAAGGTTTCCGAGTGAGCATGTCTAGCACAAGATTAATGTCCCAGGGAGCAATCGGACATCTTGTAGGAGGTCTGGTATGCAGAATTCCTTTAAGAAATCTCTGAACCACAGGTAACTGAGTCAGTCTTAAGGAAAAACCGGGCTCATGATACGCTGAAATGGCACTAAGGTGAACTTTGACTGTAGAGTACTCCAGACCTGAATTTGAGAGATCCAAGAGGTACTCCAAAACCTTATCTGGTGGGCAGGAAAAAGGATTCAAAGAGGACTTTGCACATCAGAGCGAAAAACGCTTCCACTTGGCTGTGTAAGTTTTCTGAGTGGCTGGCTTCCGTGCAGCCAGAAGAATATCTGAAACTCTTCGAGAGACATTGAACCGGTTTACTTTGACCTCCTCAGGAGCCAAGTGTGAAGGTGAAGTGATCTCAGGTTGGGATGGACCACCAGTCCCTGAGTCAAAAGGTTCATCTGCAGGGGAAGTGGTCTCGGAGAAACTGCCAACATATTGTTGAGTAGTGGAAACCACAGCTGTTGAGGCCAAAAGAGAGCAATGAGAATCATCTTGTTCTCCTGGGATTCGAACTTGAGGAGTACTCTCTGAATTAGAGGAAGAGGCGTAAAGGCGTAAAGAAAGCGTTTTGTCCACTGCAGCCTGAACGCATCCTGACAGAAAATGCCAGGCCCTGGATTTCTGGAGCAGAAGAGAGGCAGTTTTGCATTGAGTGGGGATGCAAAAAGGTCCAGGTCTGGAGTTCCCCACTCTTCGAACAGTGACTGAACTATGGTTGAGTCGAGAGACCACTCATGAGGATCTGTCTCTGTTCTGCTGAGACGGTCTGCCAAGTCGTTCTGTACATCTGGCAGATAGACCGCATGAATTAGAGCCTTGTGCTCCAAGCACCATTCCCATACCCTCATTGCTTCCCTGCATAAGGGGTAAGAATGAGCACTGCCCTGTTTGTTGATGTAATACATCACTGCTTTGTTGTCCTTTTGAAGGAGAATGTTCTTGTGACAGAGAATGTCCTTCAACGCTCGGACCGCATAAAGGACGGCTCTCATTTCCAGGACATTTATGTGAAGCTGGGACTCGAGTTGAGTCCATGCACCTTGAGTGTGGAGAGCCTGACAGTAAGCTCCCCACCCCCTTAGGGATGCATCCGTGGTAATGGAGATTTGATGGTCCAGAGCAGCAAAGGGATATCCTTCCAGGAGATTGTTCTCTTGAGACCTCCAGGTGAGTGACCTCTTCAGAGGTTCTGTCACCTTGATGGGATAGGACTGCGGGTGAGTGGTTGGGGACCACTGAGTACTGAGCATCCACTGGGTGGTTCTCATGTGCAGACGTGCTAGGGGTACAGTGAACACTGAGGATGTCATGAGGCCTAGCATGCGTTGCATTGAGAGAGCTGTAAGTGAGCTGCTTTCCCTGCTGTGATGGGCCATCTGAAGGATATCGTTCCTTCTGTCTTCTGGAAGAAAAGCCTTCGCACAGGAGGTGTCCAGATGAGGCCCTATAAAAAGGAGCCTCTGGGAGGGCTGCAGTTGCGATTTCTTGAGGTTCAGCAGAACTCCCATGGATGTAAGGAGGTGAGAGGCCATCACTACAGCGTCCAGAGTCCCTTGCCTGGAAGGGCTTGCTAAAAGCCATTCGTCCAGATAAGGGAACACCTGTATCCCGACCTTTCTGAGGTGTGCTGCGAGAACTGCACAACACTTTGTAAAAACTCACGCTGTCCCAAGGATAGCCCAAAGGGCAGGACTCTGAACTGATAATGTTGTCCCAGAGCCACAAACCTTAGGTATTTGTGATGCTTCGGGTGAACAGGGATGTGCTGGTAAGCATCCTGCATGTCTAGGGAGGCTAGCAAGTCGTGTCGATGAAGCAAGGGTAACAGGGTTCCCAGAGAAATCATTTTGAATTTCTCCTTGGGGAGAAATTTGTTTAGCTTTCTGAGATCTAGAATGAGGTGCATACCCCCGGACCTCTTTGGAACCAGAAAGTAATGGGAGTAGAACCCCGTGTTTCGTTGATGCGGTGGCACCACTTCTACTGCCCTGTTGTTCAGAAGGACCTGAATCTCGGCGGCGAGAAGGTCTGAGTGAAGGGTTGACAGCCTGGGCTGCTTTTTGGGAGGACGATCCGGAGGGGTGTCCACAAGATTGAGTAAATACCCCATGTGAATTATCCAAAGGACCAATTTGTCTGAGGTTATGGACTTCCATTGGCTGTAGAAGTGCATCAGATGACCTCCCACCGGAGAGGAAAAGTCCACCTTGAGCAGCTGAGATGGGACTCGGGCCAAGAACTCATAAGGTAGCGCTGGGCACTTTGGGCCCTTACGCTTTCTGTTGCACCTTCTTTTGAGGTAGGGCAGGATGGTTCTTATGGAAACTTCCTCTGCCTCTGCCTCGAAAGGACTGACGATTACGAAACTGACGTATCTTCCTGGACATAAGTCTCCACCACTCATTCACACTAGTGGGATTAGCGCCGGAGGCACTAGGACCCATCGGGAGCAAACTTTTTGCTGGAGGGTGTGCGAGAGACGTGACGCGAGCACGGCACATGATGACAGTGGCTCGGCGGTAATGACTATCGGCACTGACCCTCCAACCGCCTCAGTTCCTTTTTCCCGCCAGAGGCGCTTCAGTGACCACGCCACTCACCTGTCGGGAGTCAAACTTCAAACTAGCGCATAGTTTTCAGTTTGTTTTTTTGTAACATTATCACGATAGTAGTATCGCTTAATTTTATTCTATTTTCATTAAATTTTTCTAATATTTTAAATTTAACTTACTTGAAGAAGTCTCGGCCTACTGGACGGAGTCGACCATGAGCAGGTCAGGTGACGGTAGGGAGACTTCATATGAAAGCTGTTCAGTCAGCCGGGATGGGTCCGGTCAGTCTCCTTCTCCTCAGCGGGGTTCCGACAACGGTCAGTCTGATGCCCAGGGGGATGGGCGGTCCCCTCGCGGCATAAAATAAGCGGTCGCATTCTCATGCCGTTCGACCTCGATGAAGCTCTTCTTGCCCACAGGTCAAAGAGAAGGCATCACTCGAGTCGCCCTTGAAGATGTTCGCGCCAGAGCGGTCGGTTATCGCTGCTAGTTGCCGGTCTCCTTCTTCAGAGTCGCCAACTTCCGTAATCGTCGTCCTCGACATCGAGCCCTCAGCTTATAGGTAGGGCTCCAGATGAGCAGTTTCATCAGTGGGATGCTCTTATGGAGCGATGGGCTCAGAGGTTGGTTCTTCTGCCTGGCTCGGTTGCCTCAGAGCCCTCGGGCTCCTCCGGCTATCAGGTAGGGCGGTTGGACCTTCCTAGTCGCTCGGCGCCTTCTTCTCGGTGCCAGCGACTCCGTCCTTAGGTGTTTCCCCCCTCACATGGCTGCGGCGAAGGGGGCCACACCGATGCCCTAATCTCCCGTGTTTTTCCTTCTCTAGCTTTCCAGGTTCCTGGGGCTTTTCCGGCACCTTCCGCAGGATCTGTTGGCTTGTCGGCGCCATTTTCGGTGCCACTGGGTCTTGTGGCACCGCTGGCAGTGCCGGCGGGTCTGTGAGCGCCATCGCGGCGCTGCTGGTCGGCAGGCGCTGTTCACGGCTTGGCGGTGCGTCCGCAGTGCCGTTCGCGGCGCCGTCGGCCAGCGGTGCCATCGGCGGTGCCGCCGGGCGCTGTGGGGCCACGTGCCTCTTCGGCGCTGCGCCTCTCGATGCCGTTTTCAACCCCGTGTTGCCGTCTGAGCAGAGCCCTCGAGGACTCTCCTTGTTTTCTGCTATTTCCTTCTCTCCCTAATTTCACTCCTTTCCTGTCCAAACAGTCCTTCCTGGACCATCAGGAGATGATGTTGAGCTCGACCCAGACCTCGGTTGGGTGATGAAGTGGAGAAACAGGATCTTTCTTTGCTACAGAGCCTGTGGTCGAGACCTGTCCTTTAAGTCTCTGTTGAAGAACCTGAGATCAGTCTTTCTCTCCAGACTACAGACATCGATCCTGGGAAGAGATTAAGACTCCAGTATCTTCATGCTTCGGAGATCCCTACAGATTTGACTCCTGCAATCCAGCCTTCCTTCGAGACGCTGTCTCAAATGGTATGGAATAATCCTGCTCTTATTCCCTCAGTGGCTAAATCCATTGATAAGAAGTATTCAGCTCCCAAGGATCATCCCATTTTGGCATCCCAAGCCTTTGCGGATCCTATTGTACTCCTGGCAGAGAATGACAAGGTCGTTCTTCCTCAAACTACTACAGCTCGACCTATTAACAAAGAGTCTCATAAGATTGATATATTAGGTAAGAGAGTCTTTGCTGCCTCCACTCTAAGTATGTGTATTGCCAGTTATCAAGGCTATTTTTCTCAGTATGAGTATATCCTGTGGCACTCTATGAAAAGAATGGTTGAAGCTCTTCCAGATTTGGACTCCAAGTCAGAGCTTCTTCTGACCATTATTAGAGGTATTGAGTCCAATAACTAACAGGTCAAAGCCGCCATGGGCGCTTTCAACACTGCTTCTCACTCAGCAGCCGCGGGTTTGTACTCAGCGCCATTCCTGGCTGCGCACTTCGGCTTCACGAATGATGCTCAGCAGCAGGTAATGGCGCTTGCCTTTGATGGCTCTATCTTTTTGGCCCTCAGGTGGAGCAAGCTTTAGAGGCCACTCAGAAGACTAGATCGGCAATAAATTGGCCAGACTCCACCTGCCCCTCTTGGAGGCATGTGAACGAGCGTCAGTTTCATAGTCGTCAGTCCTTTCGAGGCAGAGGCAGAAGCTTCATAAGCCAACCTGCCCAACCTCAAAAGAAGACACAGCAGAAAGCGCAGGGGCCTAAAGCAGCGCTACCTTATAGTTGCTGGCCCAAGTTCCATCCACACTGCCCGAGGTGGAACTTTCTCCTCAGTGGGAGGTCGTCTGATGTACTTCTACAACCAGTGAAAGTCCATAACTTTGGACAATGGGTCCTTCGGATAATTCGCGAGGTTATTCTCTCAATTTCTTGAAACCCTCCGTGTCCTCCAGATAAACAACCCAGGTTGTCGGCCTCTCAGTCAGACCTCCTCACCGCCGAGATCCAGGGCCTTCTGAACAACAGGGCAATAGAACTGGTGCCCCCGCATCTGCAAAACACAGGGTTCTACTCCCAGTACTTTCTGGTTCCAAAGAAATCTGGGGGAATGCACCCCATTCTAGACCTCAGAAAGTTTAAACAAATTTCTCCCCAGGGAGAAATTCAAAATGATTTCCCTAGGTACCCTGTTACCCTTGCTGCATCAGCACGACTGGCTGGCCTCTCTGGATATGCAGGATGCTTACCAGCATATCCCCGTTCACCCAACCCACAGCAAGTTCCTCAGGTTTGTAGCTTTGGGTCAGCATTATCAGTTCAGAGTTCTGCCCTTTGGGCTATCCTCGGCGCCGTGAGTTTTTACAAAGTGTTGTGCAGTTCTCGCGGCGCATCTCAGGAAGATCGGACTCCGAGTGTTTCCCTACCTGGACGATTGGCTTCTAGCAAGCTCTTCCAGCCAAGGGACTTTGAAAGCCATGCATCGACTTCTCGTCTTCTCACGTCCATGGAGTTCTGCTGAATTTGAAAAATCTCAACTGCAGCCCTCCCAGAGGCTCCTTTCATAGGGACGCTTCTTGACACCTCTTCCACGAAGGCTTTCCTTCCAGAGGACAGAAGACTTGACATCCTTCGGATGGCCCGTTACATCAGGGAGAACCAATCGGTTACAGCTCTCTCGATGCAATGCATGTTGGGTCTCATGGCGTCCTCAGTGTTCACTGTACCCCTGGCCCGGTTCCACAAGAGAACCACCCAATGGATGCTCTCCACTCAGTGGTCTCTGACCTCTCACCCCCAGTCTTATCCCATCAAGGTGACGGAGCCCCTTCGAAGGTCTCTCACCTGGTGGTCTCAAGAGAGCAATCTCCTGGAAGGATTCCCCTTTGCTCTCCCGGATCATCAGATCTCCATCACCACAGCCGCTCGCTAATGGGATGGGAGCTCACTGTCACTCCCTCCACACTCAAGGTGTATGGACTCAGTTCAAACTCATCTCCACATAAATGTCCTGGAGATGAGGGCGGTCCTCTATGCGATCCGAGCTCTGAAGGATGTCCGTTGTCACAAGAACATTCTCCTTCAAACGGACAACAAAGCTATGATGTATTACATCAACAAAGGCGGTGCTCATTCTTATCCCCTTTGCAGGAAGCAATGAGGGTGTGGGAGTGGTGCTTGGGCACAAATCTCTGATTCAAGCGGTTTATCTGCCAGGTATACAAAACGACCTAGCAGATCACCAGCAGAACGGAGGCAGACCCACGCAGTGGTCTCGATCCAGCCGTAGCTCGGTCTCTGTTCAAAGAGTGGGGACTCCAGACCTGGACCTTTTGCATCCCCTCAATGCAAAACTGCCTCTCTCTCCGAAATCCAGGGCCTGGCATTTTCTGTCAGGATGCGTTCAGGCTGCGGTGGACAAAAGCGCTTTCTTCGCCCTTTCCACCGCTTCCTCTAAGCCAAGAAATTATTCTCAGGATTCGAGTCTCAGGGACCAAGATGATTCTCATTGCTCCTCCAGGCCTCGACAACTATGGTTTCCTCACTCAACAGTATGTTGGCAGCTCTCCCGAGACCACTTCCTTGCAAATCAATCTTTTGACTCAGGGTTCGTTGGTCCATCCAACCTAAAATCACTTCACTTCATGCTTGGCTCCTGAAGAGATAGAAGTGAATCGTTCAACGCCTCTCGTAGAGTCTCGGACATCCTTCTGGCTGCTCAGAGCCAGCCACCAAAACGACGCTTCAAATGGAAACGCTTTTCTCTGGTGTCCAAAGTCCCCTTGAATCCCTTTCCTGTCCTCCTGATAAGGTTCTGGAGCATCTTTGGACCTATCAAACTCAGGTCTCCAGTACTCCACAATTAAAGTTCACCTTAGTGCCATCTCAGCGTTCCATGAGCCGGTTTCTTCCTTGACTCTGGCTCAGTTACCTATGGTGAAGAGTTTTCTTAAGGGGATTCTTCATACCAGACCCCCTGTTAAGTGTCCAGTTGCAGCCTGGGACATTAACCTGGTGCTGGACATGCTCACTCGGAAGCCTTCTAGAACCTCTAGCTTCCTGTGAGCTACAAATTTCTTACCTGGAAGACTGCCTTCCTGGTGGCCATTACCTCAGCCTGAGAGGTTTCTGAGATACATGCCCTGGTTACGGACCCTCTGTATACTGTATTCCATAAAAACAAGGTAGTTCTCCGTACTCATCCTAAATTTCTTCCCAAGGTTGTGTCAGAATTCCATCTAAAACAACCTCTGGTACTTCCAGCTTACAGCTAATTTCCAAAATGAAGGAACGAGCTCTTCATTCCTTGGATGTTAAGAAGCCTTGCGGTTCTATTTAGATAGAACCAAGGATGTTCATAAGACTCAGCAACTGTTTGTTTCTTTCAGCGACACGTGGCTGGGTCAACCTGTCGCTATCAGATGCATCTCATCATGGTTAGTGGCATGCCTTCGCATTGCTATTCCATGGCTCATGTTAAATTAGAAGGTAGAGTGTACGTCCTCACTACTACTAGGGCATCACCTTGGCAGCTAGGAAATTGCAATGTTCCAATTGCGATATCTGCAACGCCGCCACCTGGAGATCAGTGCATACCTTCGTAAGCATTATGCACTGGATGTTCATGCCAGGCGTCATTCCGCATTCGGCAGAACTATCCTTAATGGACTTCTGTCTTAGTCGCGTGAGCTCTGGCTCTCCTGCCCTCTTTGGGGATTATCAGCTTGGTATTTCACTAGTGTGACGAGTGGTGAGACTTATGTCCAGGAAGATATGAAAATTACGCACTCACCGTAATTCTTGATCTTCTTGGACGAGTCTCCACCACTCATTCACACGCCTACCCTCCATCCCCCGAGCTCACTGCTGTGTTGGTCTTCACCCTCAAATCTTTAGGCCGGAAGACTTCTTTGTTGACCTTCTTAACGGGTCGTACGGACTATCTTGATGTCCAGTTTTTAAGGTTAGGTTTACTCTTCACGTTAGTTGCGCTGCACCTCCTTGGTAAAAAAGGTACTGAGGCGGTTGGAGGGTCGTCGCCGAGATAGTCATTACCGCTCGAGCCGCTGCTCGCGGTGCCGTGCCTCGTGGCACCATCTCGCGCGCCGACCCTCCAGCAAAAAGTTTGCTCCCGATGGGTCCTAGTGCCTCCGGCGCTAATCCCACTAGTGTGAATGAGAGGTGGAGACTCGTCCAAGAAGATCAAGAATTACGGTAGGTACGTAATTTTCATTTATTGTCATGCCCTCGAGAGGGGGCAGGAGGGATTCGAGCCAACTTAATGGCCGACCTAGTCTTTTGTGTAGCTTCTAGAGCTTGCTCTAAGGACCAAAAAGATATGTACCATCAAAAGGCAATGCCATCACCTGCTGCTGCACGTCATTCGTGAAGCCCAAAGTACACAGCCAGGCATGACGGCGAGTGCAAATACCAGCAGCTGCTGAATGGGAAGCAGTGTCAAAGGCATCCATGGCCACTTTAACCTGCTGGTTGTTAGATTCAATACCTCGTTTAGTGGTTGAAGAAGCTCTGGCTTTGTATCCGACTCCGGAAGAGCTTCAACCATTTGCTTGACAGAATGTCACAGGATGTACTCATACTGGGAAAAATAGCCTTGGTAACTGGCAATACACATTCTTAGGGTAGAAGCAGCAAAGACTCTCTTACCTAAAGTGTCTATCTTATGAGATTCTTTGTTAATAGGTCGAGCTGTAGTGGTTTGTGGAAGAACAACCTTATTATTCAAACACCATGAAGTCTTGCTATAATTAGGACCTTATGCAGTTAGCCACTGCACTTGAACTGCCCTGGAGAGGAAACAGTTAACTCCAGAGTAATCTGGAGTTCCACAGCGCGAGGGCGCTGTTCAAAGCTCTATCTGGCTAGTTTCAAATGAAACTGCCAGATTCTTTACTCCGCTTTCACTGAACAGTCGCTCCGGAGATCAGCTCCTTCAGCTCGGTTCGTTTCCGGTTCAAGCGAGTTATTCGGTTCAGTTGAACTGGCAAATGTTTTAAAATTACCGCGGTTTCGGTTCAAAAGCTCTATCTGGTAAACCGTAAGTACAAAATTAAAGTCTGTGTGGAAATTCATTATCGGTTCAGTCTGAACCGATCGGTTTACTTATTTTAACATTATTGGGCTTTAGAAGTGCGGTACCCGGTTCTTATCGGTTCTAAAAAAACCTTTTACTTTATTGGGGTTTTTTCCAATACCCGTGACACGGTTAGAACCGATAAGGGTGTCTTGCCTATACCGCCAGTTAAAAGGGCAAGTTTGTTGGTTAGGCTGGCATTATGTCTGAGAAACCCAAAAGAAAAACCGGGCCCACTGGGTTTCAAAACTGTGATGTCTGTGGGGAAGCCTGCAAGGCTGACCCACACACCACTTGTGTCTATTGTCTGGGGCTGACCACTCCTGTCAGACTGCCAGGTGTGTAAAAATTTCCTGCAGCCACCCCTGAAAGAGATTGGGCCGGCTCAGGGAACGAGAGGCCAAAAAGTCCGCTGACCCGGATGGCCAGCCCGGTCCATCACCCACTGGACCAGAGGGAGTGCCCTCTGACCAGGGCGAGACTTCCTCAGGCAAAAGAAAGGCTGGTTCAGAGGAACCAGTCACAGTAAAAAAGACAAGGAAATCAGCTGTTCTGGAGTCCAAAATTGTGTCTCCAACTGCTGCAGAGATAGCTAAAGCCATTCAGATTGTTCAGTCTTTGTCTCAGGGACTTGTCGAACCCCCCTATAGTTGGGAAAAGGGTGGCTCGTTCAGGTCCAGTGTTTCAGGATTTCGATGTTGAGGATTTTTATGAACCAAAGGAGGGGGAGGAGGATCTTCCTGGACATAAGTCTCCACCACTCATTCACACTAGTGGGATTAGCACCGGAGGCACTAGGACCCATCGGGAGCAAACTTTTTGCTGGAGGGTCGGCGCGAGAGACGGCGCCGCGAGCAGCGACTCGAGCGGCAACGACTATCCCGACGACGACCCTCCAACTGCCTCAGTTCCTTTTTTCCCGCCGTCGAGTGCGCTTCAGTGACGACGTCGCTCGCCTGTCAGGAGTCAAACTTCAAACTAGCACATAGTTTTCACTTTATTTTTTTGTAACATTATCTCGATAGTAGTATCGCTTAATTTATTCTATTTTCGTTAAATATTTCTAATATTTTAAATTTAACTTACTTGAAGAAGTCTCGGCCTACTGGACGGAGTCGACCATGAGCAGGTCAGGTGACGGTAGGGAGACTTCGTATGAAAGCTGTTCAGTCAGCCGGGCTGGGTCCGGTCAGCCTCTTTCTCCTCAGCGGGGTTCCGACAACGGTCAGTCCGATGCCCGGGGGGATGGGCGGTCCCCCCGTCGGCATAAAAATAAACGGTCGCATTCTCAGCACCGTTCGGCCTCGAGCTCTTCTTCGGCCCACAGGTCAAAAAAGAGAAGGCATCACTCGAGGTCACCCTCTGGTATGTCTGCGCATCGACGGTCGGTTATCGTTGCTAGTTGCCATTCTCCTTCTTCGGAGTCGCCAACTGCCGGTGATCATCATCGTCGATATCGGAGCCCTTCCCCGCCTATAGGTAGGGCTCCAGATGAGCAGTTTCATCAGTGGACCGCTCTTATGGAGCGATGGGCTCAGAGGTTGGTTCTCCTGCCTGGCTCGGTTGCCACGGAGCCCCAGGGCTCCTCCGGGGATCGGGTAGGATGGTTGGACCTTCATAGTCACGCTGGCGCTTCGTGCGTGCAGAGACTGCGTTAGGTGTTTCCTGCCTTCACTTTGCTGCGGCGCAGGGGGCCACACCGATGCCCTTATCGCCTGTTTTTTTCCTTCTAGCTTTCCAGGTTCCTGGGGCGTTTCCGGCGCCTTCCGTGGTCTGTCGGCTTGTCGGCGCCCGTTTTCGAACGCTAGGGCCTTGTGGTGCCGTCGCGGTGCAGCGCGGGTCTTGCATGCCGCCCGCTGTGCCGCTTGAGTCTGGCGCGGTGGCGGTGCCGCTGGTTACGGCGCCGCCACGGTGCCGCGTGCCTCTTCAGCGCCGTGCCCTTCTGCAGTGCCGTTTCCAACCTGTTTTGCCTTCTCGGCGCCGGGGGCCCTCGGGGACTCTCCTTGTTTCTCTGCTATTTCCCCCTTTCCTAATTTTCACTCCTTTCCTGTCTAAACAGTCCTTCCTGGACCATCAGGAGATGATGTTGAGCCTGACCCAGACCTTCGGTTGGGTGATGAAGTGGAGGAAACAGGATCTTTCTTTGCTACAGAGCCTGTGGTCGAGGACCTGTCCTTTAAGTCTCTGTTGAAGAACCTGAGATCCACTCTTTCAAACACCATGAAGTCTTGCTATATTATAACAATAGCAGTCAGCCACTGCAGCTGAACTGCCCTGGAGAGGAAGGAGTTAACTCCAGAAGATCTGGAGTTCTACAGCGCGAGGGCGCTGTGCCCAAAGCTCTATCTGGCAGTTTCAAATGAAACTGTCAGATTCTTCACTCCGCTTCACTGAACAGTCGCTCCGGAGATCAGCTCCTTCAGCTCGGTTCATTCTCGGTTTAAAAGAGTAGTTTTCGGTTCATTTGAACCGGCAAAAGTCATTATTTTTACCGCATTTCGGTTCTAAAGCTCTATCTGGTAACCGTAAGTACAAAAATTCAAGTCTGTGTGGAAAATTAATTATCGGTTCGGTTTTGAACCGATCGCTTGTTTTTTTCTGTCTTTTAAAACTGTACTGTGGGTTTTAGAGTGCGGTTCCCGGTTCTTATCGGTTCTAAAAAAAACGAAATTATTAGGTTTTTTTCAAATACCCGTGACACGGTTAGGAACCGATAAGGGTGTCTTGCCTGGCACTGCCATCAAAAGGGCAAGTTTTTGGTTAGGCTGGCATTATGTCTGAGAAACCCAAAAGAAAAACCGGGCCCACTGGGTTTCAACACTGTGATGTCTGTGGGGACGCCTTTGCCAAGGCTGACCCACACACCACTTGTGTCTATTGTCTGGGGGCTGACCACCTCCTGTCAGACTGCCAGGTGTGTAAAAATTTCCCTGCAGCCACCCTGGAGAAGAGATTGGGCCGGCTCAGGGAACGAGAGGCCAAAAAGTCCGCTGACCCGGATGGCCAGCCCGGTTCAGTACCCACTGGACCAGAGGGAGTGCCCTCTGACCAGGGCGAGACTTCCTCGGGCAAAAGGAAGACTGGTTCAGAGGAACCAGTCCCAAGTAAAAAGACAAAGAAATCAGGAGGTTTGGAGTCCAGAATTGTGTCTCCAACTGCTGCAGAGATAGCTAAAGCCATTCAGATTGTCCAGTCACTGTCTCAGGGATCTGTAGAACCACCAACAGTTGGTAAAAGGTTGGTTCGTTCAGTCCCAGTGGTTCAGGATTTTGAAGTTGAGGATTTTTATGAACCACAGGAGGGGGAGGAGGAATTTGATCAATATATGTGTGGCTGGGAGGGTCTGGCGTGCCCATCGAACCGGGCATTTCTCCAGACAGACCTTTAGAATCTCCCCTATTCTGTCTGAGTCCCCTTCTTTCTTTATTTTTTACAAAAAGGTTGCAGAAACCCTCCAGCTTCCTTTAGAGGAGGCTGTGGATGAGCAAGAGGAGCCTGATTATGTGGAAATGATGGATATTCCAGAGTCTAGGAGGTTGTCTATTCCTTTGCATAAGTCATTTAGGAAGCAAACAACAAAGATTTTAAAAATCCTCATTCTGTCCCTCCTGTAGATAAAAATGGACAGAAGGTATACTTTGTCAGGCTCGGATACAGACTTCCTTATTGAGCAGTGTAGTCATGTAGGTGTGGTACAAGCTGCAGCCTGTGACAAGGCTAATATTCCTCTGGCCTCACATCCTCCTGATAAGGATTCTAGGAAGATTGATGCCATGGCGAAGAAACAGTATATGGCAGCTTCTTTGGGACTCAGGCAGGCAAATTATATGGCTTATGTGGCTAGATATCAGAAATCTAGGTGGGACACAGTATTGCAGTTAGCCAAGCAGGCCCATGGCCAGCTGGCTAGTGAGTTGGAACAGGTGGCTGCTGATGGCATTGAAGCCTCTAAAGTTCAATTTCATACTGCTGTTGATGTTAATGATGTTTCCTCTAGGGTCATGGCCACTTCTGTAGCTTCCCGTAGGTTGGCATGGCTCAGATGCACTAATCTGTCCCAAGATACTCAGTCAAAGGCTATGGATTTTCCTGTAGTGGGAAATTCTCTGTTTGGGGAGCAAACAGAAAATTATATGAAAAAGATGGATGAATACAGAACTACCTACAAAAGTGCCCAGGCTAAGGAGAAGCATGCCATGCCACAAGGCATGCTCCCAGAGGTAGGGCAGACCCTTTTCAAGGCCTTTTACCAATTTCAAGCCTCCTCTGCTGTCTCGCAGAGGGGTTTCTTCAGAGGCAGGGGTAGACGTGGGCGCTAGTAGACCGCCTCCTCCCTCAGCCTAAGGCTGCTGAAGCAGGCACCCTGATGGGGTGCCCAGGGCCGATTCTCCTGTACCAGTGGGGGCAGGTTGGCCTATTTCAGCCAGAGCTGGCTGTCCCTAACCGGACAGATGGGTTCTGGAGGTAATAGGCCAGGGTCTGGTTCTCAGCTTCAAATATTTCCAAAGATGAGAGCCAGGCATTTCCCACCTGCAAGTCCTTCAGAAGCCCTTGCTTTGGAAGCAGAGGTTTCTTCTCTTCTGGTCTGCAAAGCAGTGGAAGGGTTCCTCCTTGCCATCAGGGCAAGGGGCTTTATTCAAGATACTTTCTTACCCCAAAAAAGACAGGAGAATGGTGGCCCATTCTGGATTTAAGATACTTGAACAAGCATCTGTTGAAACCAAAGTTCAAAATGTTAACCCTGGCAATGATATTGCCTTCCCTAAGGCCAGGGGACTGGCTAGCTTCCCTGGACCTCAAGGATGCCTATTTTCATGTTCTTATCAGGCCTTCCCACTGAAAGTACCTCAGGTTCGAACTGCCCTCAGGCCACTACCAGTTCAGGGCAATGCCCTTCGGCCTTACCTCTGCGCCAAGGGTATTCACAAAATGTCTCGCTGTAGTAGTGGCTCATTTAAGAAGGCAAGGGTTGCTGTGTTTCCCTACCTGGACGACTGGCTCATTGTGGGTCAGTCTCCAGGTCAGGTGAAATCCCTTACAAGTCACCCAGCAGCTTCTCACTTCTCTGGGATTTCTGCTAAACTTACCAAAGTCAGTTCTGGAACCAGTTCAGGCCCTAACTTTCATAGGCGCAGAATTGAACACAAGGTTAGCCAGGGCCTTTCTTCCCTGGAAACGAGGACAGACTCATCGCCCTGGCATCCTCCTTTACCCTGGGTCTCTCGACCAGCAAGGCATTTCCTGCAACTCCTCGGACACATGGCTGCTTCCACAGCTGTTGTGCAGGAGCAAGATTCCAGATGAGGGACATTCAGTTCCATTTGAGGCCTATTGGTCTCAGAGGAAGGACCCCTTACCAAATTGGTCCCAGTTACTCAATCCCTGATCCTGGCCCTACACTGGTGGCAGGATCAGCAATCTGAACAAGGGGCCCTTCATTCCCATTTCTCCCTCCTCACCCTCACCACGGATGCCTCCTGTTAGGGTGGGGGCTCACCTGGGCGACCTTACCACTCAGGGAGTGTGGTCTCCTCAGGAATCTCTGCTCCACATCAATCTTCTGGAACTCAGAGCTGTCTTTTTAGCTCTTCGGATCTTTTCAGATTCTGTCCAGAACAAAGTGGTTCAAGTCAGGACAGACAATACCACCACAATGTGGTACATCAACAAGCAAGGGCACTCGGTCTTCAGCCTTGTGCACGAAGCAATGAAGTTGTGGTCTCTGGCTTATTCCTGAACACCTCCCTGATAGCGGTTCATCTCCCAGGAAGGACAATGTGCTGGCCGGACGCCCTCAGCAGAATTTCTCAGGGCCATCACGAATGGGCTCTGAATCCACAAGTACTGGGGTCCGTCTTTGCCAGTTGGGGCACTCCTCAGATAGATCTTTCGCGCCCCAGACAACCACCAACTTCCTCTTTTTTTGCTGCAGGCCTCCAGTACTGGGCTCAGTCCCTCTGGATGCCTTTCTGTTGGATTGGAAAGGGAAGTTCCTGTATGCCTTTCCTCCCTTTCCTCTCCTTTTCAGGGTACTAGTGAAAATCAGATCTCAACCTTGCAGAGTGATTCTGATTGCCCCAGATTGAGCCAGACAGCCCTGGTACCCTCTGCTCCTGTCCCTGGCAGTCCACCCTGCCCTGAGCCTGCCCAGAGTTCACGACTTACTGGCCTGTGCACAGGGAGAGTGTGGTATCCGGACCTCAAGTCCCTCCACCTCAAGGCTTGGCTCTTGAGGAGCTAGAATTTGCTGATTTACACCTTCTCAAGGTGTTATGGATATTTTAAAGGCTTCAAGGAAGCCTTCCACTAGGCCACTTATAATTCTAAGTGGAAGAGGTTTTCCATCTGGTGCTCTGAGGCAGATTACCCCAGAATCTGCTGATCTTCCCATTCTTTTGGACTATTTGGTCCATCTGAATTCCTTAGGCCTTAGACCAGCTACCCTGAAGGTTCATCTGGCAGCTGTCTCTGCTTTTTGTGTCAGCAGGAAGCCTGCCTCCTTTCTTCTCACCCTGTGTTCTCCAAGTTTTTAAAGGGTTACTTCATACTAACCTCCTTTCGGAACCAGCTCCCACCTAGGACCTGAATATTTGCATTGCTCAGTTAATGCAACCTCCTTTTGAGCCTCTGTCTTCAGCAGAACTCAAGTATTTAACTTGGAAAACCGTTTTCTAGTAGCTATCACCTCTGCCAGGCAGCATAAGTGAGTTACAGGCCCTGTCAGTGGAAGAAGATTTTATCTCTTTCCACAGAGATAAGGTAGTCCTAGGACTAATAGAAAGTTTTGCCTAAGGTGGTTTCTGATTTCCACCTGAATCAATCTATCTCCTCCCAGTATTTTCACTGAGCATTCTTCCTCAGGTGAGAGGAGACTGCACAGCTTGGATGTCAAAGGGCATTAAGTTACTATCTAGGCGCACCAGAGGTCATGGGTTCGAATCCCTCCAACTGTTTCTTACCTATGGCGAAGGTTGGCAAGGAAACCTGCCACTAAGAGAACAATTGCAAGGTGGATTGTCTCTTGTGTCCAATTTTGTTATCAGAAACTGGGTAGAGTAGCCCCCTCAGGATTGAGGGCCCACTCCACCAGGGGTAGCAGCTGCCTCTAGCGGCTGCTAGAGACATTCCTATTCTGGAGATTTGTCAAGCTGCTACCTGGAAGACAGTTCACACCTTTACCAAGCATTATTCCCTGGATATCCAGTCCAGGAGAGATGCTCGGTTTGGCACAGCTGTGCTCAGAGCCTATTTCCTAAGTAGGTTCTGACCTCCTCCATGGAGGTACTGCTGTGTAATCTGCTATTGTTATAATATAGCAAGACTTCATGGTGTTTGAAGAAAAATTACTCACCTTAGTAATTGCTTTTCTTCTCATGGAGTCTTGCTATTATAACCACCTCCCCTGCCCTCTCAGAACCTCCTACTTGGGTAGAGGTGGCAAATTGGTGCAAGCACTGTGTCATGCCATTTTAGTTTCCCCAACCCTGTTTTCCTTTGGGTTAGGGATCTAGATTGTTCTTTTAGGTTATTTTTTATTGCCCTTCTTGGACTTGAGTCTTGGGGGAAGGAGGGTCATATATGTGCTTGTCAAGGGTGGTAAAACGAACCATAATACCATCAATCTTTGTTATTATGGTTCTGGGTGTTTCTTTGTTGTTTATATTGTTGTTATTACTACTGGTAGGTAGCCATGACTGGTGTAGTTTTCCACACAGACTTTTCCGTCCTTTGATGTTGTTCGTAAAGATCTGACAGTTTCATTTGAAACTGCCAGATGAAACTTTGGGCACAGCGCCTCGCTGTAGAACTCCAGATCTTCTGGAGTTAACTCCTTCCTCTCCGGGGCAGTTCAGCTGCAGTGGCTGACTGCTATTGTTATAATATAGCAGGACTCCATGAGAAGAAAAGCAATTACTAAGGTGAGTAATTTTTTCTTCTCTCCAGACTACAGACATTGATCCTGGGAAGATATTAAGACTCCAATACCTTCATGCCTCGGAGATCCCTACAAATTTGACTCCTCCGATCCAGCCTTCCTTCGAGACGCTGTCTCAAATGGAATGGAATAATCCTGCTCTTATTCCCTCAGTGGCTTAATCCATTGATAAGAAGTATTCAGCTCCCAAGGATCGCCCCATTTTGGCATCTCAAGCCTTTGCGGATCCTATTGTAGTCCTGGCAGAGAATAAGGTCGTTCTTCCTCAACTACTACAGCTCGACCTATTAACAAAGAGTCTCGTAAGATTGATACATTAGGTAAGAGAGTCTTTGCTGCCTCCACTCTAAGTTGTCATTGCCAGTTATCAAGGCTATTTTCTCAGTATGAGTATATCTTGTGGCACTCTTTGAAAAGAATGGTTGAAGCTCTTCCAGATTTGGACTCCAAGTCAGAGCTACTTCTCACAAACTACTAGAGGTGTGAGTCCAATAACCAATAAGTCAAAGCCGCTATGTACACTTTAAACTGCTTCTCGCTCAGCAGCGCAGGTATTTGTACTGCCACCATTCCTGGTCAGCGCATTTGGCTTCATTTAATGATGCTCAGCAGCAGGTAATGGCGCTGCCCTTGACGGCTCCTTTCTTTTCGCCCTCAGGGTGGAACAAGCCCAGAAGCCACTCAGAAGACTAGATCGGCCATTGTTGGCCAGACCTCCGCCTGCTCCCTCTCGGGCATGTGAACAGACGCCAGTTCATAGTCATCAGTTCTTTCAAAGCAGAGGTAGGGGAAGCTTCCATAAAAGCCAACCTGCCCAACCTCAAAAGAAAGTGCAGCAGAAAGCGAAGGGGCCTAAAGCCCCCGGCGCCACCTTATGAATTGCTTGCCCAAGTTCCATCCACATTGCCCGAGGTGGAACTTTCTCCTCCGGTGGGAGGTCGTCTGATGTACTTCTACAACCAGTGGAAGTCCATAACTTCAGACAAATGGGTCCTTCGGATAATTTGCGAGGGTTGTTCTCCCAATTTTTTGGAAACACCCCTGAATTCTCCTCCCAGACGACAACCCAGGTTGTCGGCCTCTCAGTCAGACCTCCTCACCGCCGAGATCCAAGGCCTTCTAAGCAACAGGGCAATAGAACTAGTGCCCCCACATCTGTGAAGCACAGGGTTCTACTCCCATTACTTCCTGGTTCCAAAGAAATCTGGGGGAATGCGCCATTCTAGACCTCAGAAAGTTAAACAAATTTCTCCCCAGGAAGAAATTCAAAATGATTCCCTAGGTACCCTGTTACCCTGCTGCATCAGCACGACTGGCTGGCCTCCCTGGATATGCAGGACGCACCAGCATATCCTCATCCACCGACTCCACAGTAAGTTCCTCAGGTTTGTAGCTCTGGGTCGGCATTATCAGTTCAGAGTCCTGCCTTTTGGGCTATCTCGGCTTATCGTGAGTCTTTACAAAGTGTTGTGCAGTTCTCATGGCGCATCTCAGGAAGATAGGATTCAGTGTTTCCCTACCTGGACGATTGGCTTCTAGCAAGCCCTTCCAGCCAAGGACTTTGGAAGCCGTGCAAACGACTTCTCGTCTTCTTCGTCCATGGGAATTCTGCTGAATTTGAAAAATCACAACTGCAGCCCTCCCAGAGGCTTCTTCATAAGGACGCCTAGACACCTCTTCCGCGAAGGCTTTCCTTCCAGAGGACAGAAGACCTCGACATCCTTCGGATGGCCCGTTACATCGGGAGAACCAATCGTTACAGCTCTCTCGATGCAACGTAGTGGGTCTAATGGCTTCCTCGGTACTCACTGTACCCTGGCCCTGCTGCACATGAGAACCACCCAATGGATGCTCTCCACTCCAGTGGTCTCCGACCTCACCCCAGTCTTATCCCATCAAGGTGGACAGGCCCCTTGAAGGTTCTCTCACCTGGTGGACTCAAGAGAGCAATCTCCTGGAAGGGTTCCCTTTGCTCCCCAGATTATCAGATCTCATCACCACAGATGCATCGCTAATGGGATGGGGAGCTCACTGTCGCTCCCTTCACATTCAAAGGTGTATGGACTCAGTTGAGCTCATCTCCACGCCATGTCCTGGAATAAGGGCGGTTCTCTACGATCCGAGCTCTGGAAGGATATCCTTTGTCACAAGAACATTCTCCGCCAAACGACAACAAAGCTGGGATGTATTACATCAACAAGCAAGGCGGTGCTCATTCTTACCCCCTTTGCAGGGAAGCAATGAGGGTGTGGGAGTGGTGCTTGGAGCACAAGTCTCTGATTCAGGCGGTTTATCTGCCAGGTATACAAAACGATCTAGCAGACCACCTCAGCAGAACAGAGGCAGACCCTCACGAGTGGTCTCTCGATCCAGCCGTAGCTCGGTCACTATTCGAAAAGTGGGGGACTCCAAACCTGGACCTTTTGCACTCAACGAAAACTGCCTCTCTTCTGCTCCAGAAATCCAGGGCCTGGCTTTTTCTGTCAGGATGTGTTCAGGCTGCGGTGGACAAAACACTTTCTTTACGCCTTTCCACCGCTTCCTCTAATCCAGAGAGTTCTCCTCAAGTTCGAGTCTCAGGGGACCAAAATGATTCTCATTGCTCCCTCCTGGCCTCGGCAACTATGGTTTCCTCTGCTCAACAGTATGTTGGCAGCCTCTCCAAGACCACTTCCCTTGCAATTCGATCTTTTGACTCAGGGTTCGTTGGTCCATCCCAACCTGAAATCACTTCACCTTCATGCTTGGCTCCAGAAGAAGTAGATGTGAATCAGTTCAACGTCTCTCGTAGAGTCTCGGACATCCTTCTGGCTGCGCAGAAGCCAGCCACCCGAAAAACGTACGCTTCCAAATGGAAACGCTTTTCTCTCTGGTGTGCAAAGTCCTCTTGGAATCCCTTTTCCTGTCCTCCTGACAAAGTTTTGGAGTATCTTTTGGACCTATCAAACTCAGGTCTCCAGTACTCCACAGTTCAAGTTCACCTTAGTGCCATCTCAGCGTTCCATGAGCCGGTTTCTTCCTTGACTCTGGCTCAGCTTCCTATGGTGAAGAGATTTCTTAAGGGATTCTTCATACCAGACTCCTGTTAAGCGGCCCAGTTACAGCCTGGGACATTAACCCAGGCTGACATGTCTCACTCAAGCCTTTCAGCCCTAGCTACCTGTGAGCCAAAATTCTTACCTGGAAGACTGCTTTGGTGGCCATTACCTCGGCCCGCAGGGTCTCGAGATTCATGCCTTGGTGACGGACCCTCCGTATACTGTATTCCATAAAGACAAGGTAGTTCTCCGTACTCATCCTAAATTTCTTCCCAAGATTGTGTCAGAATTCCATCTAAACCAACCTCTGGTACTTCCCTCTTACTTCGCTAATTTCCAAAATGAAGGGGAACGATCTCTTCTTTCCTTGGATGTTAAGAGAGCCTTGCGGTTCTATTTAGATAGAACCAAGCATTTTCGCAAAGACTCAGCAACTGTTTGTTTCTTTCAGCCACACCAGCTGGGTCAACCTGTCGCTATCAGATGCATTTTCATCATGGTTAGTGGCATGCCTTGACATTGCTACTCCCATGCTCAAGTTAAGTGGAGGGTAGAGTGTACGCTCACTCTACTCACAGTCATAGCATCTTTAGCGGAGATTTGCAATGTTCCAATTGCAGATATCTGCAACGCATACACCTGGAGCTCAGTGCATACTTCATAAGCATTATGCACTGGATGTTCATCTCAAGGCGACATTCGCATTAAGCAGAACTATCCTTAATGGGCTTCTATCTTAGATGCGACAACTCTTGCTCTCCTGCTGCCCTTTTGGGGATTATCAGCTTGGTACTCTCCACTAGTGTGAATGAGTGGTGGAGACTTATGTCCAGGAAGATATGAAAATATATACCTACCGTAATTCTTGATCTTCTTGGGACGAGTCTCCACCACTCATTCACACACCCACCTCCATCCCCGAGCTCACGCTGTGTTGGTCTTCTCCCTCAAATCTTTAGGCGTGGAGGACTTCTTTGCTGACCCTTCTTACACGGGTCATACGGACTATCTTATGTCCGCTTTTTAAGGTTGGATTTACTCTTCACGTTAGTTACTGCACCTCCTTGGTAAAAAAGGTACTGAGGTGGTTGGAGGGTCATCTGCCGATAGTCGCTGTCGCCGAGCCACTGCTCGACGGCGCCATCTCTCGCGCCGACCCTCCAGCAAAAAGTTTGCTCCCGATGGGTCCTAGTGCCTCCGGCGCTAATCCCACTAGTGTGAATGAGTGGTGGAGACTCATCCAAGAAGATCAAGAATTACGCTAGGTACGTAATTTTCATATTTTGATCAGTGCATTTATGACTGGGAAGGTCTGGAAATGCCCATTGAGCCGGACATTTCTCCAGACAGACCCTTTGAATCTCCCCCTTTGCTGTCTGAGTCTCCTTCTCATTTTAGGTTTTATAAAAAGGTGGCAGAAACCCTCCAGCTCCCTTTAGAGGAGGCTGTGGATGAGCAAGAGGAGCCTGATTATGTAGAAATGATGGATATTCCAGAGTCTAGAAGATTGTCTATTCCTTTGCATAAGTCATTTAGGAAGCAAACTACGAAGATTTTAAAAAATCCTCATTCTGTCCCTCCTGTAGATAAAAAATGGACAGAAGGTATACTTTATCAGGCCCTGATACAGACTTCCCTCACTGAGCAGTGTAGTCATGTAGGTGTGGTACAAGCTGCAGCCTGTGACAAGCTATATTCCCTGGCCTCACATCCTCCTGATAAGGATTCCAGGAAGATTGATGCCATGGCTAAAAACAATATATGGCAGCTCATTGGGACTCAGACAGGCTAATTATATGGCTTATGTGGCTAGATATCAGAAATCTAGATGGGACACTATATTGCAGTTGGCCAAGCAGGCCCAGGGCCAGCTGGCTAGTGAGTTGGAACAAGTGGCTGCTGATGGCATTGAAGCCTCTAAAGTTCAATTTCATGCTGCTGTTGATGTTAATGATGTTTCCTCTAGGGTCATGGCCACTTCTGTAGCTCTCCGAGGTTGGCATGGCTCAGATGCACTAATCTGTCCCAAGATACTCAGTCAAAGGCTATAGATTTTCCTGTAGTAGGAAATTCTCTGTTTGGGGATCAAACGGAAAATTACATGAAAAAGATGGATGAATACAGAACTACCTACAGAAGCGCCCAAGCTAAGGAGAGGCATGCCACTCCTCAAAGGCATGCCCCAAGGGGTAGGGGCAGGCCTTACCACAGGCCTTTTTACCAAGTTCAGGCCTCTACAGCCTTTGCACAGAGGGTTTTTTCAGAGGCAGAGGTAGACGGGCACAGGCAGGCTCCTCTCCTCCTCAGCCTAAAGCTGCTGCTGCCAACAGACACCCTAACGGGTGTCCAGGGCCGACTCTCCTATACCGGTGGGGGGCAGGTTGGCTTATTTCAGCCAGAACTGGTTGTCCCTAACTTCGGACAAATGGGTTCTGGAAGTAGTAAGCCAAGGTCTGGTTCTCAGCTTCAAGCAGTTCCCAAAGATGAGAGCCAGACATTTTCCTCCCTCAAATCCGTCAGAAGCCCTTGCTTTGCAAGCAGAGGTTTCATCTCTTCTAGACTGAAAGCAGTGGAAAGGGTTCCTCCTTGCCATCAGGGCAAGGGGCTGTACTCGAGGTACTTCCTTTCCCCAAAAAAGACAGGAGATTGGGGGCCCATCCTAGATTTAAGATTCCTGAACAAGCACCTTTTGAAACCAAAGTTCAAAATGTTAACTCTGGCAATGATTTTGCCTTCCTTAAGGCCAGGGGACTGGCTAGCTTCTCTGGACCTCAAGGATGCCTATTTTCATATCTTAATCAGGCCTTCTCACCGAAAGTACCTCAGGTTCGAGCTGCCCTCTGGCCACTACCAGTTCAGGGCAATGCCCTTCGGCCTCACTTCTGCTCCAAGGGTTTTCACAAAAAGTCTAGCTGTGGTAGTGGCTCATTTAAGAAGGCAATGGGTTGCTGTGTTTCCCTACCAGGACAACTGGCTCATAGTGGGTCAGTCTCCAGATCAGGTAAAGTCCCACTTGCAAGTCACCGAGCAGCTTCTCATTTCTCTGGGATTCCTGCTGAATTTTCCAAAGTCAGTTCTCGAACCAGTTCAGGTACTAACTTTCATAGGTGCAGAGTTGAACACAAAGTCTGCCAGGGCATTTCTTCCCTCGGAAAGAGTGGACAGAATCATTGCCCTGGCATCTTCCGTTACCCTGCGGGTCTCTCGACCAGCAAGGCACTTCCTGCAACTCCTAGGGCACATGGCCGCTTCCACAGCTGTCGTGCAAGGAGCAAGGTTTCAGATGAGGGACATCCAGTTCCACTTGAGGTCCTCTTCTGGTCTCAAAGGAAGGACCCTTACCAAATTAGTCCCAGTGACCAAAACCCTGATCCTAGCCCTTCAGTGGTGGCAGGATCAAAGCAACCTAACTGAGGAGGTCCCATTCTTACCCGTTCTTCATTCTCTCACCCTCACCACGGATGCCTCCCTGTTAGGGTGGGGGGCTCACTTGGGCGACCTTTCCACTCAGGGAGTGTGGTCCCCTCAGGAATCTCTTCTCCACATCAATCTGTTGGAACTCAGAGCTGTTCTATTAGCTCTCCAGGCTTTTTCAGCTACTGTCCAGAACAAGGTAGTCCAGGTCAGGACAGACAACACCACAACAATGTGGTACATCATCAAGCAAGGGGGCACTCGGTCTTCAGCCTTGTGCACCGAAGCAATGAAGTTGTGGTCTCTGGCTTACTCCCTGAACACCTCCCTGATAGCAGTTCACCTTCCAGGAAAGGACAATGTCCTGGCGGATGCCCTCAGCAGGATTTCTCAGGGCCATCACGAATGGGCCCTGAATCCTCAGGTGCTGGACTCAGTCTTTTTGCCAGATGGGGCACCCCTCAGATGGATCTTTTCGCAGCCCCAGACAACCACCAACTTCCTCTGTTTTGTTGCAGGCCTCCAGTGCTAGGATCAGTCCCCTTGGATGCCTTCCAGTTGGATTGGAAAGGGAAGTTCCTGTATGCCTTCCCCCCCTTTCCTCTCCTCTTCAGGGTACTAGTAAAAATCAGAACTCAGCCCTGCAAAGTGATTCTGATTGCTCCAGACTGGGACAGGCAGCCCTGGTACCCCCTTTCTCCTGTCCCTGACATTCTACCCTCCCCTGACCTTGCCCAGGACCCACGACCTGCTGACCTGTGCACAGGGGAGAATGTGGTATCCGGACCCAATTCCCTCCACCTCAAGGCCTGGTTCTTGAGGAGTTAGAATTCGCTGATTTACACCTTTCTCAAGGTGTCCTGGATATTTTGAAGGATTCTAGGAAGCCTTCTACTAGGGCCACTTACAACTCCAAGTGGAAGAGGTTTTCCTTCTGGTGTTCTGAGAGGCAAATTGTACCAGAATCTGCTGACTTGGACATTTTATTGGACTGTTTGGTCCACTTAAATTCCCTAGACCTCAAACCAGCTACTTTGAAGGTTCATCTAGCAGCTGTTTCTGTTTTTGTTTCTGCAGGGAAACCAGTTTCCCTCTCCTCTCACCCTGTGTTTTCCAAGTTTTACAAGGGGTTACTTCACACTAACCCTCTCTTTCGGGAACCAGCCCCAGCCTGGGATCTGAATGTTTGCATTGCTCAGCTAATGCAATCCCCCTTTGAGCCTCTGTCTTTGGCAGATCTCAAATTTTTAACTTGGAAGACTGTTTTTCTAGTGGCTATCACTTCTGCTAGGCGTATAAGTGAATTACAAGCCTTGTCAGTGGAAAAGGATTTTATTTCTTTTCATAGAGATAAAGTGGTCCTCCGGACTAACAGAAAGTTTTTACCTAAAGTGGTTTCAGATTTTCATCTCTCTCCCAGTATTTTTCACTGAGCACTCTTCCTCTGGGGAGAGGAGACTGCACAGTTTGGACGTCAAAAGAGCCCTAAGCTGCTATTTGGAACGCACCAAGGGTCATAGGTTCGATTCCCACCAACTCTTCCTTACCTATGGAGAAGTGGGCAAAGGGAGACCTGCCACTAGGAGGACAATCGCAAGGTGGATTGTCTCTTGTATCCAGTTCTGTTACCAAAAACTGGGTAGGGAACCTCCCTCAGGACTGAGGGCTCATTCCACCAGGGTACAGCTGCATCTCTAGCGGCTGCTGGAGATATCTTATTTTGAAATTTGTCAAGCTGCTACCTGGAAGACAGTCCACACTTTCACCAAGCATTATTCTCTGGACGTCCAGTCCAGGAGAGATGCTCGTTTTGGCACAGCTGTGCTTCAGAGCCTATTCCTAAGTAGGTTCTGGGCCTCTCCATGGAGGTACTGCTGTATATTCAGCATAAAGTTCTAATTATAGCAAGACTTATGGTGTTTGAAGAAAAATTACTCACCTTAGTAATTGCTTTTCTTCTCATGGAGTCTTGCTATATTAGGACAACCCCCCACCCTCTCAGAATTCCTACTTGGGTACAGGGTTGGAAAATTTGTGCAAGCACTGTGTCTTGCCATTTTAGTCTCTCTAGTTTCCCCCCCTTTGTTTCATTTTGGTGAGGGAACTAGGTAATTCTGTTTTTGTTTAAGTGATAGATGGTCCCCTCTCTGGACTTGAGTCTTTGGGGAGAGGGGGCCTATTAGTGCTTGCCAGGGGTGATTCTAACAATAATATGCAATATTGTTTTTATTCTGTGATTGTTGTTGTGTTTTGTTGTTCTACTACTGGTAGGTAGCCAATGGCTAGTGTAGAGTTTTTCCACACAGACTTGCTATGTTAGTTTAACTTCGTAAAGAACCTGGCAGTTTCATTTGAAACTAGCCAGATAGAGCTTTGAACAGTGCCCTCACTCTGTGGAACTCCAGATTACTCTGGAGTTAACTGTTTCCTCTCCAGGGCAGTTCAAGTGCAGTGGCTAACTGCATAAGGTCCTAATATAGCAAGACTCCATGAGAAGAAAAGCAATTACTAAGGTGAGTAATTTTTTCTTCTCCGCCAGAACTACAATATGATCCGCAAAGGCTTGAGATGCCAAAATAGAACGGTCCTTGGGGGCTAAGTATTTCCTATCAATGGATTTAGTCACTGAAGGGGTGAGAGCAGGATTATTCCATACCATTTGAGACAACATCTCGAAGGAAGGCTGAATTGGAGGAGTCAAATCCATAGGGATCTCTGAGGCATGAAGGTATTGGAGTCTTAACAATTTCCCAGGATCGATTTCTGTAGTCTGGAGAGAAAGTGTGGAACTCAGATTCTTCAAGAGGGACTTAAAGGACAGGTTCTTGACCACAGGCTCTGTAGCAGTAATAGAACCTGCTTCGTCCACTTCGTCACTGAACCGAAGGTCAGGGTCAGGCTCAACGTCATCTCCTGACAGTCCAGGAAGGACTGTATGGACAGGAAAAGAATCAAAATCAGAGGAGAAGGAAGAAGTAAACGAGTGAAAGGAGGAGTCCTGGGAAAGAGAGAGGAGCCCCAAAAGCCCCCGGCACCGAGGAGGCCCGCGGCACCGAGAATGATGCCGAGGGACCACACAGCACCGAGAACGATGCCGACTGACCACGCAGTGCTGAAAATGGTGCCGAGAAGCCGCATGGCGCCGAGGGCTGCGCTGAGATGTCGTACAGTGCCGAGGACAGCACCGAGCACACCATTGGTGCCGAGGACTATGCCTGAAAGCTACACGGTGTCGAAGGCATGGAAAACACCCCAGACTTGGAAAAACAGGTTTTGAAGAAAGAAGAGGAATATAAGGGCATCGGTGTGGCCCCGCGCCGCAGAGCCATGTGAGGGGAAAACACCGAAGCGCGGCGTTGATGGCACCGAAGAAGGTGTCGCGAGACTAGGAAAGTCCAACCACCCTACCTGGTCACCCAACAAGCCCGAAGGCCCATGGGTGACCGAGCCAGGTTGCTGAACCAACCTCCGAGCCCATTGCTCCATAAGAGTGGCCCACTGATGAAACTGCTCATCTGAAGACCTACCTGCGGGCGGGGTAGGGCTCCAATATCGGAGCTGTTGGCTACTGGAAGCAGAGGTTGGTGACCCCGAAGGAGGAGACCGCAACTAGCCCCGATAACCGAACGCCTCACGTGCAGACATATCAGAGGACGCACCTGAAAGTGTTGCTTTCTTTTAGACGGGTCAAGAAGAGTTTAAACAAACGGTACCAAGAATGCGACTGCTTATTTTTATACTTCTGCGGGGACTGCCCATCCCCCCTGGGCATTGGACTGACCATTGTCAGACCCCCCTTCTGGAGAAGGCAGCGGACCGGACCCAGCCTGACTGACTGAACAGCTTTCATACGAAGTCACCCTACTGTCACCTGACCTGCTCATGGTTGACTCAGTCAAAGTAGGCTGAGACTTCTTTATTTCGTTTATTTTTAAAAATAAGAATAAACTTAAGCGGTACTGTATCGAGATAATACTACAAAATAATAAAAGAAAACTGAAAACTATGCTGCTAGTTTGAAGTTTGACTCCCGACAGGTGGGCGACATCGTCACTGAAGCGCACTTGACGGCGGGAAAAAAGCAACTGAGGCGGTTGGAGGATCGACGCCGAGAAGTCATTGCCACGTGAGCTAGGGCTTGCGGCGCCATTCCTCTCAGCGCCAACTCTGGCACCAACCCTCCAGCAAAAAAGTTTGCTCCCGATGGGTCCTAGTGCCTCCAGTGCAGATCCCAATAGTGTGAATGAGTGGTGTAGACTTATGTCCAGGAAGATCTGCACAACACTTTGTAAAAACTCGCAGCCCCGGGAATAGCCCAAAGGGCAGGACTCTGAACTGATTATGTTGTCCCAGAGCCAAAAACCTCAGGAGTTTGTGATGCCTCAGGTGAATAGGAATGTGCTGGTAAGCATCCTGCACATCTAGGTAGGCTAGCCAGTCATGTTGATGAAGCAAAGGTAACAGGGTTCCCAGAGAAATCATTTTGAGTTTCTCCTTGGGGAGAAATTTGTTTAGCTTTCTGAGATCTAGAATGGGGGCGCATTCCCCCAGACTTCTTTGGAACCAGAAAGTAATGGGAGTAGAACCCCGTGTTTCGTTGATGCAGTGGCACCACTTCTACCGCCCCGTTGTTCAGAAGGCCCTGAATCTCGGCGGCGAGAAGGTCTTACTGAAGGGTTGACAGCCTAGGCTGCCATTTGGGAGGATGATCTGGAGGGGTGTCCACAAGATTGAGTGAATACCCCTTGTGACTTATCCAAAGGACCCATTTGTCTGAGGTTATGGACTTCCATTGGCTGTAGAATTGCATCAGACGACCTCCCACCGGAGAGGAAAAGTCCACCTCTGGCAGCTGAGATGGGACTCGGGCCAAGAACTCATAAGGTAGTGCTGGGCGCTTTGGGCCCTTGCACTTTCTGTTGCACCTTCTTTTTGAGGTAGGGCAGGATGGTTCTTATGGAAACTTCCTCCGCCTCTGCCTCGAAAGGACTGACGATTATGAAACTGACGTTTATTGACATGCCCTCGAGAGGGGGCAGGAGGGAGTCGAGCCAACTTAATGGCCGACCTAGTCTTTTGTGTATCTTCTAGAGCTTGCTCTACCTGAGGACCAAAAAGATATGTACCATCAAAAGGCAATGCCATCATCTGCTGCTGCGCGTCATTCGTGAAGCCCGAAGTAGGCAGCCAGGAATGACGGTGGGTGCAAATACCAGCAGCTGCTGAATGAGAAGCAGTGTCGAAAGCATCCATGGCTGCTTTAACCTGCTGGTTGTTAGATTCAATACCTCTGGTAATGGTTTGAAGAAGCTCTGGCTTTGAATCCGACTCTGGTAGAGCTTCAACCATTTGCTTGATAGAATGCCACAGGATATACTCATACTGGGAAAAATAGCCTTGGTAACTGGCAATACGCATACTTGGGGTAGAAGCAGCAAAGACTCTCTTACCTAAGGTGTCATCTTATGAGATTCTTTGTTAATAGGTTGAGCTGTAGTAGTTTGAGGAAGAACGACCTTATCATTCTCTGCCAGGACTACAATAGGATCCGCAAAGGCTTGAGATGCCAAAATGGGATGATCCTTGGGGGCTGAATATTTCCTATCTATGGATTTAGTTACCGAAGGGGTGAGAGCAGGATTATTCCATACCATTTGAGACAGCGTCTCGAAGGAAGGCTGAACCAGAGGAGTCAAATCCATAGTGATCTCCGAGGCATGAAGGTATTGGAGTCTTAACAATTTCCCAGGATCGATGTCTGTAGTCTGGAGAGAGAAAGTGTGGAACTCAGATTTTTCAACAGAGACTTAAAGGACAGGTTCTTGACCACAGGCTCTGTAGCAATAATAGAACCTGCTTTGTCCACTTCATCACCCAACCGAAGGTCTGGGTCAGGCTCAAAGTCATCTCCTGACAGTCCAGGAGGGACTGTATGGACAGGAAAGGAATGAAAATCAGAAGAGAAGGAAGAAGGAAACGAGTGAAAAGAGGAGTCCTGGAAAACAGAGGGAGTCCTGAGAGCCCCCCGCGCCGAGGAGGCGAACGGCACCAAGAACGATGCCGAGGGACCACACAGCACTGAAAACGGTGCCGAGAAGCCAAATAGCACCAAGGATGGTGCTGAGAAGTGGCACAGTGCCGAGGACCGCGCCAAGCGCAGCATCGATGCAGAGGACGGCACACCATCGGCGCCAAGGACGGTGCCGAGAGGCCACATGGCGCCAAGGGCACCGAAAACACTCCCAGACTCTGAAAAACAGGTTTTGAAGGAAGAAGAGCAGGAGATAAGGGCATCAGTGTGGCCCCCTGTGCCATAGAGCGCAGAGTCGAAGGCACCGAAGAAGGTGCCGCGCGACCAGGAAAGTCCAACCGCCCTACCTGGTCGCCCAACGAGCCCGAAGGCCCACGAGCGACTGAGCCAGGTAGCTGAACCAACCTCTGAGCACATTGCTCCATAAGAGCGGCCCACTGATAAAACTGCTCATCTGAAGACCTACCTGCAGGCAGGGTAGGGCTCCGATGCCGAAGCCGTTGGCTACCAGAAGCAGAGGTTGGTGACTCCGAAGGAGGAGACCGGCAACTAGCCCCGATAACTGAACATCTATGGGCAGACATATCAGAGGGCGACCTCGGTGATGCCTTCTCTTTAGACCTGTGGACCCGAAGAAGAGAGTCAGCCGAACGGCAGAGAATGCGACTGTTTATTTTTATGCTTCCGCTGAACTGTCCATTCCCGGCATTGACTGACCATTGTCAGACCCCCCTCCAGAGAAGGCGGTGGACCGGACCCAGTTCGACTGACTGAACAGCTTTCATACAAAGTCTCCCTACCGCCACCTGACCTGCTCATGGTCGACTCCGTTAATGTAGGCTGAGACTTCTTTATTTTATTTATTTTAAAAATAAGAATAAACTTAAGTGATACTGTATTGAGATAATACTACAAAATAATAAAAACTGAAAACTATGCTGCTAGTTTGAAGTTTGACTCCCGACGGGCGAGCGACGTCGTCACTGAAGCGCACTCGATGACGGGGAAAAAAGGAACTGAGGCAGTTGGAGGGTTGACGCCGAGATAGTCATTGCCACGTAAGCTAGGGCTCGCGGCACCGTTCCTCATGGCGCCATCTCTGGTGCTGACCCTCCAGCAAAATGTTTGCTCCCGATGGGTCCTAGTGCCGCCGGAGCAGATCCCAATAGTGTGAATGAGTGGTGGACACTTATGTCTAGGAAGATCATACCCTGTAACCTTGACCTGTCTCCAGTTTATATAGGAAATGCGAAGGGGTAGCCAAGAGGCTAACTGCCAGAATTGCAGTCACAGAATTACTGCCCAAAACTCCTACAAGCAGAATCAGCTATTCTGGAAGAAAAGACAGGAAAACAGGGACATCTCCCCCACCCCCAAAGGAGATTTTAGTGCAAGAAACCTAGTTTCTTAAATTAATTGAGGTTATGTCTACAGGACAAGGAAATAAAAGAAAATCAAGGATTGACAGGTAGAAGGGGAGAAGGAAGGAAAAGGGGGCAACTGCCAACCCCCATCCCACAGGGATGGAGCCGAAGCACTGAAGGAGTGCCCCCAATCTTGACTTCTCTACCACCAAAGACAACTATCCCCTGTGTGCCCCAGTTTACTCTGCTCCTGACTAACAGAAAGAAGGGGGACAAGAGAGTGGATACAGAGAGGAAGGGGGGCCCGGAGACTGAGGCCCCGGGAGATGGAGGACGGGATTGTGATGAATGGTGAAGATATACAGTAAGATCAGAATTATGGTAGGTACATCATTTCCATATCTTATCTGTGTCTGTCTTCACCATTCATCACCTTTGGGTGAGTGCCAAGCCTTCCCCGAAGGTTTTTTTTTTACCTTAAGGGCTGAGTCCCTTAGCTCTCAGTGGGTGACACACTAAGAGGGAGACAGTGTTGTTATCTGAAATGAATTTTTATTGATTTGTTAACCTCTTCACTCTCCCAATATAAATTAAGTTTCTTTATTTAGATATTGTTGATTTATATTATCCTTTTCAAACTTCTTTATTCAATGTTTAAGAAACTTATCCAATGTCACTTTGACAAAAAGAATCTCCCGTCCTCCCCTCGATCAACTCAAGTGTTTTTTTCCCTTTGTGCTCTTCACTATTTACTTCTACAATGTTTATCCATTCTTTGCAACAAAGCTTATCGCTGGCTGAATGCCTTGGATTGTACCGTCTTCCTGAGGGGGTAGAAAATTGCTCCAACAGACACCGCCTAATTCTACTGGTGAAGAGAAAGGTTCCCTGGTGGGTGGAGTTAATCACCCTACGCCGGGCCAAGGGTGACAACTGGGAAAGACACAGCCATGCCGTCTGCCTAGTGCAAATTGCTGTCCCTACGACCCTGGTAGCTACCTCATTGGCATCATATGATGCCCTTGCTTGGTGCTTTGCTAGGTCCAAGCCATGTGCAGAGAGTGCAATAGCTTGTCTGGTTTGTTCCATGTCAGGCATGGAGGCGATGAGCTGACCCAGCCTAGACCACAGGAACCTGTCATAGATTGTATAGTGGGCCTAATATGCTGCAATAGAGAGCAGCAACCATACCGAGTAGAACGTCCTCCTCCACAGAAGTCAAAATCTGAGGAGTCTTGATCTGGGGGTCGGTCATGGTGAGGGTCGCGAAGCCCATCAGGAGTATCCAGTTGTGTCAATCCTGACTGAGGATGAGGCATGGAACCTGAAGACTCCGGGAGGGCACAATACTGCTGGCAGAGATCCCTAGGGGCAGGAACTCCGGAAAAGGGTCTCCGTCAGAAATGCAACAACGCCTTCTGAAGGGGAGCAGGCCAGAGGTGCACTGCGAGGGTGTCCTCACTGAAATCGTCCAGAAAGGTGTACGCCAAATGCTCTGGATTGTGTTGAGTGGGAGGGATGATGTGTAGATCCCTAACATCCTCATGAGGAATCACTGATACTCAGTGAGATCAGCAGCTGGAGAGATGTGGACAGATGGCTCCTCTCCCCCAGAAGAGGGGGGATGAAGAGTCAGAGGACCTCGAAGGTTCAGAAGCTGGCTGCTCAGGGGGAGGTTGAAAAATCTGTCTGCCCATAGCTGAACTGATCCCAGGAGAGAGGCCCGCGAGGACCAAAAATGCTTGGGAGCACAGGAGAATATGGCAGAGGGATGGAGGCAGAGCCAACAATGGGAATCGGCAGACCTCTGCCTACGCTAGGGAGTGCACCAGGAGCTCTAGGAAAGGAAGGAGCTCCGGAAAACTCCACAGCCTAGAGCTGATCAACCAAACTGGAACTGCGTAGGCTGCGCCCTGAAGAATCCCGCTTTTGAGGTGACCAGGCTGTATTGGTCCAGAAGGACCATCCCTACCTCCAAAGAATGGGGTCCTCTCGAGGAAACTGAAAGGGAAAGGGAAAGGTGGAGATCCACACTACAGCTTCTCCCAGAGCCTGGGTGGGCTCTAGAAAAAGGCCGCTGCATAGACCCCATGTCCCTTGACCCCTTGGAATCCAAGAGCGCCCTCCTTGAGAGACAACCAGCCTAGGCAGCTGGCAGCCATGGTCAGCCCCCAAAGGGGCGATCCAGGGAGCAGCACCCTCCCCTCTTGTGGGTGCTCTGAATGGCCCCAAAGTTGGGTGATCCAGGCACACCACCTGAAGGGGTACCACCACTGAGAGGTCAGAGAACCTTCTGAGACCAGGTTGCAGGGCAATGGTGGCCTGCACTACTGCCTGCTGGTCAGATCTCCTGACCCTGACCCCGGCAGTCACTGTCCACTCCTGGGGGGGCTGACACTGGCCTGTTGAGTACACTACCAGGGTGTCCATGGCAGCAGCCAACTCCAAGGAGCCAGACTGTGTGTCTGACTCAGAGTTCGACTCCTCCTCCGAAGAGGTGGAGATCGAAGTTCCATGCCAAACAGTGCATGGACGCCCGCTGCCATTCCTACTGAACAGGGCACCAGAACCAGACACTGCACCAGAGTCAACGCTGGTATCCCCCCACCACAATGTGAACAGTGCCAGAAGAGGAAACGGCCCCAACAAGGGCAGCAGCATCAGAGCCGGAGCCTGTCACAGCGCTGTCCTGACCCACAGTGCCACAAGCATCATAGAGACCAGCAATGGTGCCAACAATGGCTCCAACTTCGCTCTTGGTGCTGTGGATGGCTCTGAAGCCAGAAACCCCCACGGTGCCATGAGCTGCACCAAGGGCAGAGACAGCGTGGATGATGGTTATGGTTTGAAGAAGCTCTGAATTAATGTCCGACTCTGGTAGAACTTCAACCATTTGTTTGAGTGAGTGCCAAAGAATATATTCATATTGAGAGAAATAGCCCTGGTAGCTGGCAATGCGCATGCCCAGGGTGGATGCAGCAAAGACTCTCTTACCTAAAGTAGCTATCTTGTGAGATTCTTTGTTTATAGGTTGAGCTGTAGTAGTCTGAGGAAGGATGACCTTATCTTTCTCTGCCAGGACTACAGTATGGTCCGCAAAGGCATGAGAGGCCAAAATGGGTCGATCCTTTGGAGCAGCATACTTCCTATCTATGGATTTAGCCACAGAAGGAATGAGAGCAGGATTATTCCACACCATTTGAGAAAGCGTCTCAAAAGAGGGCTGTACCAGGGGAGTTAAATCCATAGGGATGTCCAGAACATGAAGGTACTGGAGTCTTAAAAGTTTCCCAGGATCGATATCCATAGTCTGGAGAGAAAGAGTGGAATTCAAATTTTTTCAGCAGAGGCTTGAATGACAGGTCCTTGACCACAGGCTCTGCAGCAGGATTAAATCCTGTTCCTTCCACATCATCACCCAGCCTAAGGTCTGGGTCAGGCTCAATATCATCTCCTGACAGCCCAGGAGGGACTGTATGGACAGGAAAGGAATGAAAATCAGAAGGAAAATATGAGGGAAAGGGGTTCGGAGTCAATGAGCCCTGGAGACTGGAAGACGTCACACCAAGTCTCAGCGCCAAGGAAGAGCATCGCGCCACCTGACCCAGTACAGCACACGGTGCCGACAGAACCCCCAGCACCGAGGATGGTGCCGACAAGTAACATGGCACCAAGGACAGTGCTGACAACCTCAACTGCACTGAGGACAGCGCCAACAGATGCATCAATGCTGAGGACAGCACTGAGCGTCCCATCAACGTCAATGGTGCTGAAGCCAATGTAGGGCCCAGAAAACCAAGATTTGAGGCAAAAGAAGGAAAAGAAGCAGGAGAAAGAGGCATCGGTGTGGCCCCCTGTGCCACAGCCATGTGAGGGGGGAAAACACCTGAGTGTGGAGTCGATGGTACCGAAGAAGGCACCACGTGACTAGAGAGGCCTATCTGCCCTATCCGATCACCTGAAGGGTCCGAGGGCCCCTGACTGGCTGGGCCAGGCAGCTGGACCAACCTCCAAGCCCATTGCTCCATCAGAGCAGCCCACTGATGAAACTGCTCATCTGAAGCCCTACTAGAAGGCGGGGAAGGGCTCTGATGTCAAAGTGGTTGGAGACTGGAGAGAGAAAATGAAAATTACGTACCTACTGTAATTATGATCTTTCTGTGTATCTTCACCATTTATCACATTTGGGTACTTGGCCATAGGTCAGGACCCCGTGGGAGATTTTTTTTTTTTTTTTGGTAGGTGGAGCTGACGTGCTCATGTTGCCGCACTTGAGGCTGACGTTCCATGTGGCGCTTACGGGTTGGCCATTAGGCACCATTGACTTCACCTGCCTGCCAGTTCTGAGTAGCTGAAGAGGTGAAGAAAGAAGAGGGTTGAGAGGTTGGGAAAAGAAAGTCTAAGGGACAGAAATTGGAAAAGATATAAAAACCAAAAGGAGAAATAAACGACTGAGAGGACAGAAGAGGAAGAAAAATCGAGATGCTAGGGAGATTGGGAAGGGGTTCCCAATCTCTGGAAACAGAAAAGGGCAAGAGTTAGAGAGGGATAGGGAATTTATGAAACATAAAAGTTTAGCCTGGGGGGGGACACCAGTAACATGTTGTATTCTTCCCTGTCTCCAGATTGTATAGGAACTGGAAGGAGTAGCCAATAACTTAATCACCAAAATTCAAGGCACAGAATCATTTGCAAAAGAAACTCCTTTATGGCAGAAAATGGATCTTCTAAAGAAGACAGGGAACAGAGGTTTTGCCTCCTCTCACATGGAAAAAAGACATGTCCAGCGGACAAGTAAACTGAGGTTTGAAGAGGAAAAGAAGGAGGCGAGGATGGAGAGCAACCGCCCACTCCCACTCCACAGGAGTGGAGCCAGAGCAGTAGAGAGGGAGTGCCGCCCCATCCTGACTACTCTCCAACCAGATATACCATCCCACCATGGGCCCCAGATTACCCCCCCGACAGAGACAGGAGAGGGGGGTAAGGAAAGGCACAGAAAGGAAGGGGGATCCAGAGACTGAGGCCCAGGGGTATGGCAGGTAGGATTGTGATGAATAGTGAAGATACACAGAAAGATCATAATTATGGTAGGTACGTAATTTTCATATCTTATCTGTGTCAGTCTTCACCATTCATCACATTTGGATGAGTGCCGAGCCCCACACCCAAAGGGGGCTTTTAAAAAACTCTAAAGGACAGAGTCCCTTAGGTCTCAGTGGGTGACACAGTAAGATGGAGACACTTCTGGGCCTGGAGAGTGGGGAGAGTGAGACAGGGACCCTTGGAGGGGAAAGGAAGTTGCCCCGACAGACACCGCCTCACTCTGTGGGGAAAAGAGATAGGTCCTCTGGTGCACGGAGTTAACCACCCTATGCTGGGCCAAGGGTGACAGCTGGGAAAGATACTGCCATGCCGTCCGCTTAGTGCAGCTTGCTGTCCCTATGACCCTGGTAGCTACCTCACTGGTGCCATGTAATGCCCTTGCTTGGTGCCTTGCTAGCTTCAGGCTACGTGCAGAGAGTACAATGGCTTGTCTGGTTTGCTCCGTGTCGGGCAATGAGACTAGGAGCTGACCCAGCCTGGACCACAAGAATCTGTCATAGGCTGCATAGTGGGCGTGATGTGCAGAAATAGATAGCAACAACCATGCCAAGTAGAAAGTTCTCCTACCCCAGAAGTCAAAATCTGAGGAGTCTTGATCTGGGGACTGGTCACAGCGAAGGGTGTGAAGCCCATCCGGAGTGTCCAGCTGCATCAATCCTGACTGAGGATGAGGCATGGAACCTGGAGACTCCAAGAGGGTGCAGTACCACTGGCAGAGATCCCTAGGGGCAGGAACTCCAGAAAAGGGTCTCTGCCAGGAATGCAACAACACCTCCCTAAAGGGAGCAGGCCAGGGAGCACCACAAGGGTGTCCTTACTGAAGTCGCCCAAAAAGGCATGTGTCGAGTGCTCCAGATTGCTCTAAGTGGCAAGAGAGAGATGCAGGTCCTCCAACATCCTCACAAGGAATCACTGATACTGCGCGAGATCAGCGGCTGGGGAGATGTGGACAGAAGGCTCCTCTCCCCCAGAAGAGGGAGATGAAGAATTAAAGGACCTCAACTGTTCAGAGGATGGCTGTTCGGTGGGAGGTTGAAAAAGCTGTCTGTCCATTGCCCTGACGTAAGCGGGAATGTGAGCAGACACGGCTCTAAATTGCTCCCAGGAGAGAGAGAGAGGCCTGCTAGGACTAAGGATACCTGGGAGTGCAGGAGAGTGTGGCAGAGGGATGGGGACAGAGCCGAGAAGAGAAGTAAGCTGACCTCCGCCTGGGCTAGGGAGCAGACCAGGAGTGCCAGAAGATGAAGGTGCTCTGGAAGACTCCATAGCCAACAGCTGAACAACCATTTCAGAACTGCCCTGACTGCACCTGGAAGAATCTCCCCATGAGGTGACCGGGGCCATATAGGTCCAGAAGGATGGTCCTCTACCTCAAAAGAACAGGGCTCTCTCAAAGAAAGTGAAGAGGAAGAGTGGAGATCTGCACTGTAACTTTTTCCAGAGCCCGGATGGGCCCAGAAAAAGGCCTCCATGCAGACCCCATGCCCCTCGACCCTTCAGAATCCGAGAGTGTCCTCCTCCTTGAGATGGCCAGCCTAGGTAACTGACAGCCCTGGTCAGCACCCAAAGGAGCTATCCAAGACACAGTACCCTCCCCTCTCGGAGGTGCTCTGATCCTCCCTAAAGTTGGGCGATCCAGGCACACCACATGAGGGGATACTACTGCTGAGGGGTCAGCGAACCCTCCAAGGCCGGTGGTGGTGGTGGTGGTGGGGAGATGCCAAGGGTACTCTGGCCCTGTCACAAGCTGCAGTTTGCACTACTCATTCATGACCTGGGTGAGAAAATAAAAACTCAGACCCTGATCTATCTAGCTGATACTTTTTATCAGCTTTCTTATCTATTGCAGGTTCTGAATTAGGGGGTCTCTAGCACTTTAAACACCTGCTTCCTTAAAGATTTGTTGATTGGTCATAACAGTCTTTTGGAAGGTGCTAGCCCTATCATCTCTAAGAATTCTGCCTCCTCCTCATCGTCTACTGTTTCACTGGTAGTCAGATCCAACACCTCTACCATTTGCTTTACAAATGTGTAATGTGTAATGTGAGGAATTAACCATTCACTAAAAACATCACCAACAACTTAATCTGGTTGAATTTTAGTTGGTTGCAATCTATACCACCCAGTCTGCCCCTGAAAAAGGGACTACTAGTCTCAGTGGGCTTACCCAGTCAACAAACTTCAATAAAGAAATAAAGAAATAAATAATCCTCAGGCAAATTCTTAGTCGGGGAAACCTCTGATGCAATGGGTTCCCTTCCCATCCTCTCCATCCTCCTCATCATCACTGTATTCCTCATAAACCAGCTTGTGGATAGCAAGAACTGGAGCTGAGAATGATGTGAGTACCAGTTGCGGAACTGCAGATGGAACTGCCGGACTTGCTGGTAATGACTGAACTGGAACTGGTAACAGGCCCTGAGCAGTAGCGGTAAGCCTGGAGGACCCGTAAGGCTTGTGCCGACATCTCAGTCATAGGCAGAGCTACTGTTGGAACAGAATGCTCTTTTGTTCTTTCAGCTGGAGGTTCTGTGTGCCGAAGCTTATGCTTCTTTTTTGCCGGAAGCGGTTCACCAGCTGGATCCCCGGTCTGTTTTGTCTTGGACGGCTCTCTTTCTCAGGAGTAGTAGTAGTAGGTTCCATTTCTTTAGGGTTATCTTTTTTGTACAAGATGGAGGACTTCAATGGTCAGAACCCCGATCTCCCAGAACCACTGTCCAACCTCTTTTCAACTGCCTTAGGTGGAAAAGTCTTGCACGTATCACAGTCAGAGGCGAAGTGACATTTGCCTAAGCAAAGCAAACAGGTAATGAGGTAACAGCAAATGAGGTAAAACATCTAAAATAAACTAGCACTAAACTATATAAAAGAAAGTAAAGGCAGCAGATGAAATAAAAATAGAGTTTACTTGCTTTTCTCATGAAAACAAATTTCAGCAACTTCTGAGGCGAGATCTCTAAGGTGTCTTAACTAGGCAGGTGGAGAATGAAATCTGAGCATTTTCGAATGCAACAGTTAGTAAGGGCAGCAGTCTGAATGCTGGCAGGAGCCAATGAGTGTTCTATCATTTGCATTAGTTCTATTCTCTGGGCAGTTCAACACTGGAGGCTGACTCCAAGACTTAAGCATATTGAAGAATTCCTCGCGTTAGAATGCATACCTTCTGTTTGTGACATGCTGTTGCTGTGTATGGCATGTTCACTCTGGCCGCTCCGCCTGGATACTGCACTGTCAGGTGTACACATGTCCATAAGGGACACTGTGGTCCACACTGACATGGGACATCACCAAGGGTCCAGCACACATATGTCACGGTGGCATGCATGTGGCTCTGGACATTAGGTTTGCCCTGTTCAATGGGACACCATTGTGTCCTTCATGCACAGGTACAGCACCCAGTATGTAACAACACTGCATGCTTTGCATCTCCACAGTAACCTCCGCAGTACTCTATAAGAAAAAATTACTCACCTTAGTAATGTTGTTTCTTCTAATAGAGTCTTGCTATATTATGACGTATGCAGTTAGACCCAGCTTTTGAACTGCTCCGGAGGTGAAAGAGTTAACTTTCCATGCCAGGCATGGAATCTTGAGCGCAAGCTTGGTTGAAAACTCTGTCTGTTGTTCTTCAAACTCAGACTGTCAGATCTTTACGAGCAAAACTCATTAAGGTTCTGTGTGGAAGCTGTAAACCTACACTAGCCAACTGGCTACTAAAATATTAACACATTTTTTGGTCCCAAAACAAAGACTCAAGTAAGGGGATCCAAAAAATGAAAAACACAAAAGCAAACACCCCAGAAAAGAGGGGTGAAGAAAAACAAAGTGGGCAACTTCTAAGTGCCAACAGTGCACTGCCCACTCACATCCCAAAACAGAGGTTCTGAGAGGGGCAGGCAGGGGTGGAGGTCATAATATAGCAAGACTCCATTAGAAGAAACAACATTACTAAGGTGAGTAATTTTTCTTCAAACAACATGAAGTCTTGCTATATTATGACATATGCAGACTACACAGCAGTACTCCATGGAGGAGGGACAGAACCTACTTAGGAAATAGGTTCTGAAGCACAGTTGAAGCAGCTGAGCATCACTCCTAGCCTGGATGTCCAGGGAGTAATGCTTGGTGAAAGTGTGAACTGTTTTCCAAGTAGCTGCTTGACATATCTCTATGATAGGGATGTCCCTGCTGCAGCCAGGGACGCAGCTGTACTTCTGGTAGAGTGAGCCCTCAGGCCTGAAAGGGGAACCTTACTCAGTTTTTGATAACAAAATTGGATACGAGAGACAATCCACCTGGCAATGGATCTTTTAGTGGCAGGTTTCCCTTTACCCACCTCACCATAAGTGAGGAAAAGTTGGAGGGAGTCAAACCTATGACCCTTGGTATGCTCTATGTAGTAGCTAAGGGCTCTTTTGACATCTAAACTGTGCAATCTCCTCTGACCAGAGGAGGAATGGTCAGTGAAGTACACAGGGAGAGACATGGATTGATTAAGATGAAAGTCTGAGACCACTTTAGGCAAGAACTTTCTGTTAGTCCTGAGGACCACTTTATCCCTATGAAAGGAGATAAAATCAGGCTCCCCTGACAATGCTTGTAGTTCACTCATGCACCTGGCAGAAGTGATGGCTACCAAAAACACAGTTTTCCAAGTCAAGTACTTAAGCCCTGCTGAAAACAAGGGTTCAAAAGGGGGTTGCATAAGCTGGGCAATGCAAACATTAAGATCCCAGGCAGGGGCAGGGTCCATGAATGGGGGGTTGGTTTGAAGCAACCCCTTGAAAAACTTGGAGAATACCGGATGAGCTGAAAGGGAAGAGGGTTTACCTGCTATTAAGAAAGCAGACACGGCTGCCAGGTGCACTTTTAGGGTAGCTGGTCTCAGCCCCAAGGAATTCAAATGTACCATACAATCCAGAACTGTGGGCAAACTGGCAGACTCTGGGGAAATATTCTTGCCAGAGCACAATATGGAAAATCTCTTCCATTTGGAATTATAGGTAGCCCTGGTGGAAGGCTTCCTAGAAGCTTTCAAGATATCGAGTACACCTTGAGAAAGGTGTAGGTTAGCACTCTTAACTCTTCAAGAGCCAGGCCTTGAGGTTGAGAGATTTGAGATTCGGGTATCAAACTCTCCCCTGGGCACAGGTTAACAGATTGTGATTTCTGGGAAGACACAGGGGAAGGTGGACTGCTAAGGACAAAAGGAGTGGATACCAGGGCTGTCTGGCCCAATCTGGAGCAATTAGAATCATCTTGCAAGGTTGAGATCTGATTTTGACTAGCACCTTGAACAGGAGAGTAAAAGTGGGAAAAGCAAAGAGAAACTTCCCTTCCCAATTGAGAGGGAAGGCATCCAGAGGAACTGAGCCCAACACTGGGGGGGCCTGCAGCAAAAAAGAGGAAGTTGGTGATTGGGGCTGCAAAAAGATCTACCTGTGGAGTGCCCCACCTGGCAAATACTACCCTCAGAATTAGGGGATCCATTGACCATTCATGATGGCCCTGGGAAATCCTGCTGAGAGCATCCGCCAGGACATTGTCCTTGCTTGGGAGGTGAACTGCCATAAGGGAGGTGTTCAGGGAATAAGCCAGAGACCACAACTTCATTGCTTCGCTACACAAGGCCTTAGACCGAGTGCCCCCTTGCTTGTTGATGTACCACATTGTAGCGGTGTTGTCTGTTCTGACCTGTACCACTTTGTTCTGAACGGATGTGGAAAAAGCTTGAAGTGCTATAAAAACTGCTCTGAGTTCCAACAGATTGATGTGGAGCAGAGAATCTTCCCTTGTCAATCTTCACCATTCATTACTGCTTGGGGTTAAGCCGGAGGCACGCACCCGCTATGGGAGTTTTTTTTTTTTTTTTTAGAGTTGGCTCTAACGGCTCCGTCCTCAAGGGTGACGCACTGCGTCATGCATGAGGGACGGCCGTTAGGAGCCACAGACTCCTCCTTCATCTCAGTTCTGTTTCTCCTGCCGTCGAGGCTGCACTTGCTAGCACGGTAGCGTATAGTGTTCGTTCTCGGATTCGTCCCGACTCTTCATCTCGTGTTCTCAGACATCCACTCGGCACCGTATACCGGTAAGACCATTCCTTTTTATTTCTATCTACGGCGCAGAGTGTTTTCCTACTTTTTTTCCTCAGTTAGTTCGCATCATGTCCGGTTCTGGAGCAAGGCATAAGTCGAAGTCGGGCCGCGCCCCTATGCATCGGTGCTCCTGTGGCCAGCATTTTTCCATCTCGGACTGGCATGATGTCTGTCTCCATTGCCTGGGACCCAACCACTACATGGACGTGAGTCAACGCTTTGTTTCTCCATGGACCGTCAGGTTCTCAGTCCGCAATGCCTGCTCGGGTAAGGCCCCACTGACTCTGGGACGGCCCAGGGATTCCCAGGTAAGGGTCTCTGCCTTCCCGGGTCCCCTCCCTGGCCTATACGTATGGAAGAGGGGAGCTCCTCTTCTCTTGCCGAAGAGGAAGCTCGCTGTGTCGGGGAACGCCGTGGTTCCCCGGGGCCGTGATGGTGACACGTGCCGCAGTCACCTCGTGGTGCAGGCTCCCAGAGCACGAGGCCCATGACGGGCCGGGATCGTGACCTCGACGCTGCCTCCGCGCGCTAGGAACGAGACGGCGCTATAGGAGTGCCTCCTGGTTCTTCGGTGCCACTTGCAGCGCCAGGTCCGTCTGTTCTCCGCATCACCGGCCAGGTTCCAACACCGGGAGTGGCACCGCAGCCTGGCTGGTACTGCAGGGGAGGTAGGCCGGCCTGGCTGTCGCAAGGGCGGGGGTAGTCCGGCATCGCTTCGCACCGCACTGCTCTCATGGTGCCGCTGGCCTCGGGATTCCCGGAGTTGCCAGCATTGTGGTTCTGCTGGTCTCGTCTACTCGATGCCGATGACTCGGATGTGGGACCATCCTGGCACACTGACTCTTCGAGTCAGGGTCCCGTGGCACAGGGTGCCAGGCAGTGCAGCCAGCCCTTCCACTATCCCTCTCGCCTCTCCTGAGGGCTCTCAGGCTGGGGTGGCCCTGGGTCCCAGGGGGTGATGTGTGGGACTGAGGAGGATGCCCTCCTAGGGACTTGTGACAGCTGCCTTCGGGTGCTGTTGCCTCTCTGGGGGTGCAGGGATGCTACAGTCGAGGAGGAGGGCTCTTTCAGGTCTGAGGGGTTGAGGGCGGGGGCGGGGCCCGGTCTCTGTCGACTTGCGCCTCTGGTGGGGTGGCTAGAGTTACAGCCGAACCCCGCTTCTTCCCTCCTGGGCTCTAGGTGCCCCTGGTAGCATTGTTGTGGACTGCCCTTCTGGAACCATGCAGTCCCGGTTCGTCACAGGGGAGGTTCTCCCTGGGCTCTTCCAGGCATCGCTTTCAGGGTTCCGCCTTGAGGCCTGCTTTGTTGTCCGGGATCCCGCCCAGCTTAGGCTCCATTCCCGGATTTCAGAGTCCTGGCAGAAGTCAGTTGCCTCTTCGTAGCTGCCCCTTCCAGTACCTCTGCTTCCCACCCCGCGCCTCCAGGCCATGTTGGTCCCATCGGGTCCGTTATCCTGGGAGCAGTTCAGAGTTCTGTATGCCTTTCCTCATACTTAGATGTATGCATGAGTCGGTCTTCGACCTCCCACCGCCACAGGAATCCTCTGGACATTCGAGCTCTCCATCATCCTCGTCTTCCTCCTCTGAGGAAGAGGAACCCCATGCTCATCTTTCTTCCGACGCTGATTTCACTGAATATCAGCTATTCCTCTCGAGGATGGTGAGGGACCTTCGAATCTCTTATGTAAGCAGAGACAATACCGAATGGGAGATGTGTGAATTCCTTGGAGAATTCAGTGCCCAGCACCTGGTTGTACCTTCCTGGCCTATCCCCTTCCAGGAGGCGTCTATCCGTTCCTGGCAGTTGCCAGCCACCCTTTCTCCAGCCCCGGCTGAATGCCGTCGTAGGTATTGTGCCCCCTCAGAATCCTTGGGTACTCTTCCCAACCCGCCCTTGGGCTTGGTGTACCTAGAGACTCCTTCCGGAGCCGCTGCCTGGCGCATGACCGCCCACCAGATTCGGATTCTCTACAGTTCGACTGGTGGGGGCGAAGAGTGTTCTCTTCTTTCCGTGCGGTGGCTTGTATTGCATCACATCAGGCTCACCACGCTGCCTACAATCGGCATCTGTGGTCGATGCTCTCCCAGCTCCTAGCATCAATGCCTGATACGGAGCAAACCAGACAAGCTAGTGCCCTCTCCGCTATAGGCCTGGAGCTGGCAAGACACCAAGCAAGGGCATCTTACGACGCCAATGAGGTGGCTTCCAGGGTTGCGGGGACAGCGATCTGCATTAGGCGGAGGGCATGGCTTCATCTATCAAGGTTGTCACCCCTGGCCTGGCATAGGGTGATGCGCTCTGCTTTCCAGGGGACCCGTCTTTTTTCATCCAGAGCTAGGAGACTTTTGCAGAGGCTTCCTCCGTCTCCCCGTCCTCAGGAGGCACCTCCTAGCTCTTCTCCCACATAGGCTTCTCTCTGTTCTAGCCAGGGTCTTCCCCTTCTGTTTCTCACCAACAGGAGGCTGGGGGTCTTGTTCCCTCAGGGTTCTACCCTCCCCCCTTTTTTGAGGGGAGAACTATTTTCTCCCAGCAGTAATGAATGGTAGAGATTGACAAGGAAGATATGAAAATTGCATACCTACCGTAATTCTTGATCTCTTGTATCTTCACCATTCGTTAATGATACCTCCCACCTTCCCCTCAGTGGCCTCCTTCTGTGGTGTCTCCCCCTCCCGCCTCGTTCCTCTTACTCCCTTGGCCTTTATGCCAAAAAAAACTTTTCTGTTTTTCCCATTCTTGGTGAATGGATCCCAGGGATTTACTTCACTCTAAGATTGATTGGCGTTTTGCTCATAAAAGTGCTGTCATTGGGGAGATGCATGGCTCTTGCCTCACTGCGTGTTTGGCTGGCGGCACTTCTAGGGACTCTGTGTAAACACTGTCTGTACAGTTAATATAGTCCCAAGAAAAAAAAAACTGCTAATCAATTATTTAAAACCCTGGACCCCTTTTTCCTCAAGGTAAAGAGGAGCGAATGGTTATAAACTTTAATTCTGAGGGAACTCTTTTCTGACTGCCCTACTGTGCAGTTCCTTGTCTCCTCAGGTCATGTTGTTCCACAGCCTGGTGGCCATGCCCGTCTCGGCACCTTCAACTTAGGATCCCCTTGGCAGGCATTATTTTTCAAAAAGCTTTTGCAGCTGCTGGCTGACCTTGTCAGCTTCAAGCCTCTGTCTGCCTTGTCATAGCAAGTCTGATTGAGTCCCTCTCTATTTTTTCTTACAAACTGCTTTCGAGAAGGCTTAGCTTTTCCCATACTCTTCTATGGGAGCACTTATCAAGGTGCTAGGAACTAAGTGCTCTTCCTGGATGGGCGCTCTTCTGGAACAGGTTCTGCTCAGTCAGTCCAGGAGCCCTCAACTTGGATGAAGAGACTTGGCATGTTGAGAGTCCAGAGACTCTGCCCTCTCTTGGTCTGTTTAGCAGGTTCGGTGGAACCTCTCCTCAGTCCTACCAATGGGGATTCTTGCTCCCTCATTAATTTCGGCCTATAAGCCTTTCAACCAACAATGCTCGACGGGCACTGTTCTCCTTCTCAACATGCCACTCTTTCTTTCTTTCTTCTTCCTTCATTCTCTCTTCTCCTTCCTCTCTCTTCTCTCTGTTCCTCCCCTAAGCCGCCCAGAAATGAGGCCCTGTGGTCCCTTAAGGTAGGAATTCTCTCTCCTGTCTTTCTCCATTGGCTTATTCCTTTTTCAGTTTATTTCCTTTCCTTTTCTATCCCTTGGCTCTCTTGCCTCGCTTTTTCTCACACTTTATTTTGCCTCTCGGCTAACAGAACTGAGATGAAGGAGGAGTCCACGGCTCCAGCGGCCGTCCTCACTCATGATGCAGTCGTCAGCCCTGAGGGAGCCGTTGAGCCTAACTAACTATAAAAAACAAAAAACTCCCGTAGCGGGTGCACGCCTCCGGCTTAACCCCAAGCAGTAATGAATGGTGAAGATACAAGAGAAGATCAAGAATTACGGTAGGTACGTAATTTTCATTTCCTGAGGGGACCACAATCCCTGGGTGGTGAGGTTGCCCATGTGAGCTCCCCACCCCAAGAGGGATGCATCTGTAGTAAGGGTCAAAGAATGAGACTGACGGATGAAGGGAACCCCCTGTCTCAGATTGCTCTGATCCTGCCACCACTGTAGGGCCAGGATCAGGGTTCGAGTTACTGGGATCAATTTGGTTAGAGGATCTCTCCTTTGAGACCAGAAGGCTCTCAAATGGAACTGAATGTCCCTCATCTGAAATCTTGCTCCCTGCACTACTGCTGTTGAGGCAGCCATGTGCCCTAGGAGCTGCAGAAAATGCCTTGCTGGTTGAGAGACCTGCAGAGTGAAGGAGGAGGCGAGAGACACCAGGGTCTTTGCTCTTTCTAGAGGAAGGAAGGCTCTGGCCTGCTTTGTGTCCAGTTCTGCGCCTATGAAGGTGAGAAGCTGAACAGGCTCCAGAACTGACTTTGGGAGACTGAGAAGGAAACCTAGAGATGTAAGCAGCTGCTCGGTAACCTGAAGGTGTAATTTGACTTGGGCTGGAGATTGGCCCACTATGAGCCAGTCATCCAGATAAGGAAAGATGGCAATGTTTTGCCTTCTTAAATGAGCAACTGCTACTGCCAGGCATTTTGTGAATACCCTTGGGGCAGAGGTGAGGCCGAAGGGCATTGCTCTGAACTGGTAATGGCCTGAGGGTAGTTCGAAACTCAGGTACTTTTGGTGGGAGCTTCTGATGAGAACATGGAAGTAGGCATCCTTGAGGTCCAGGGACTCTAGCTAGTCCCCTGGACTTAGAGAGGGTAAAATAATTCCCAGAGTCACCATTTTGAATTTTGGTTTTAAAAGGTGCTTGTTTAGGTATCTGAGATCCAGGATGGGCCGCCATTCTCCTGTCTTTTTTTGCGGTACGGAAGTACCTGGAGTACAGTCTTTTGCCCTGATGTAGGGGAGGAACCCTTTCCACAGCTCTGAGAGCAGAAGGATTGAAACTTCTGTTTCAAACACCATGAATTCTTGCTATAATTAGGACTTATTGCAGTATGCCCTTGGCTTTGAACTGCCCCGGAGATGAAATAGTTAACTCCAGTGTAATCTGGAGTTCCACAGTGCGAGGGCACTATCCAAAGCTCTATCTGGGCAGTTTGAATTGGAACTGCCAGATTCTTTACTCCGCTTCCACTGAACAGTCGCTCCGGAGATCAGCTCCTTCAGCTCGGTTCGTTTTGCGGTTTAAGTAGTTTTTATCAGTTCATTGAACCGTCAAGTAGTTTAAAATTACCGCGGTTTTGGTTCAGAAGCTCTATCTGGTAACCGTAAGTACAAAAATTAAAGTCTGTGTGGAAACTCATTATTGGTTCACTCTGAACCGATTGGTTTGCTTAAAAACTCGTTTTCTCTGCATTTAGAGAGAGTACCCGTTCTTATCGGGTTCTTAAAAAACCTTTTATTTTGGGAGGTTTTTTCCAATACCCGTGACACGGTTAGGAACCGGCATGGTGTCTGTTCTGGCAAGGCCGGAAAAAAAGGGCAAGTTTGGATAGGCTGGCATTATGTCTCAGAAACCCAAAAGAAAATCCGGGCCCACTGGGTTTCAACACTGTGATGTCTGTGGGGAAGCCTTTGCCAAGGCTGACCCACACACCACTTGTGTCTATTGTCTGGGGGCTGACCACCTCCTGTCAGACTGCCAGGTGTGTAAGAATTTCCCTGCAGCCACCCTGGAAAAGAGATTGGGCCGGCTCAGGGAACGAGAGTCCAAAAAGTCCACTGACCCAGATGGCCAGCCCGGTCCAGCTCCGGCTGGACCAGAGGGAGTGCCCTCTGACCAGGGCGAGACTTCCTCGGGAAAGAAAGGCTGGTCCTGAGGAACCAGTCAGAGTAAAAGACAAAGAAATCAGCTAGTGGAGTCCAGTTTTGTCTCTCCTTCTGCTGTAGAAATAGCTAAAGCCATTCAGATTGTCCAGTCTTTGTCTCAGGGACTTGTTGAACCCCTATAGCTGGTAAAAGGGGTCTCGTTCAGGTCCAGTGGTTCAGGACTATGATGTTGAGGATTTTTATGAACCACAGGAGGCGGAGGAAGATTATGATGATTGTATTTGTGACTGGGAAGGTCTGGAGGGGCCCATAGAACCGGACATTTCTCCAGACAGACCCTTTGAGTCTCCCCCTTTGTTGTCTGAGTCCCCTTCTCATTTCAGGTTTTATAAGAAGGTAGCCGAAACACTCCAGCTTCCTTTAGAGGAGGCTGTGGATGAGCAAGAGGAGCCTGACTATGTGGAAATGATGGATATTCCAGAGTCTAGAAGGTAGTCTATTCCTTGCATAAGTCATTTAGAGACAAACCACTAAGATTTTAAAATCCTTTTCTGTCCCTCCTGTAGATAAAAAATGGACAGAAGGTATACTTTGTCAGGCCCTAATACAGACTTCCTTACTGAGCAGTGTAGTCATGTAGGTGTTGTTCAGCTGCAGCCTGTGACAAGGCTAATATCCCCCTGGCCTCACATCCTCCTGATAAAGATTCCAGGAAGATTGATGCCATAGCAAAAAAACAGTATGTGGCAGCTTCTTTGGGACTCAGACAAGCTAATTATATGGCTTATGTGGCTAGATATCAGAAATCTAGATGGGACACTATATTGCAGTTGGCCAAGCAAGCTCAGGGCCAGTTGGCTAGTGAGTTGGAACAAGTGGCTGCTGATGGCATTGAAGCCTCTAAAGTTCAATTTCATGCTGCTGTTGATGTTAATGATGTTTCTTCTAGGGTCATGGCCACTTCTGTAGCTCTCCGTAGGTTGGCATGGCTCAGATGCACTAATCTGTCCCAAGATACCCAGTCAAAGGCTATAGATTTTCCTGTCATAGGAAATTCTCTGTTTGGGGAACAAACTGAAAATTACATGAAGAAAATGGATGAATACAGAACTACTTACAAAAGTGCCCAAGCTAAGGAGAGGCATGCCACTCCTCAAAGGCATGCCCCCAGGGGTAGGGGCAGGCCTTACCATAGGCCTTTTACCAATTCAGGCATCTTCTGCTTTTAGCAGAGAGGGTTTTCAGAGGCAGAGGCAGCGGAGCACGGGCAGGCCTCTCCCCTCCCCCAGCCTAAAGCTGCTCCTGCTAACAGGCACTCTGACGGGGTGTCTGGGGTCGACTCTTCTGTACGGTGGGAGGCAGACTGGCTTATTTCAGCCAGAATTGGTTGTCCCTAACCTCGGACAAGTGGGTTCTGGAAGTGATAGCCAAGGCCTGGTTCTCAGCTTCAAACAATTTCCCAAGATGAGAGCCAGACACTTTCCTCCTTCGAGTCTTTCAGAAACCCTTGCGTTAGAAGCAGAGGTTTCTTCTCTTTTGGACTGCAAAGCAGTGGAAAGGGTCCCCCCTTGCCACGAGGGCAAGGGTCCTTACTCAAGGTACTTCCTGACCCCAAAAAAGACAGGATACTGGCGGCCCATCTTGGATTTAAGATTTCTGAACAAGCATCTTGTAAAACCAAAGTTCAAAATGCTAACTTTGGCAATGATTTTGCATCCTTGAGACCAGGGACTGGTTAGCTTCCCTGGACCTCAAGGACGCCTATTTCACATCCTAATCAGGGCCTCTCACCGAAAGTACTCAGGTTCGAACTGCCCTCTGGCAACTACCAGTTCAGGGCAATGCCCTTCGGACTCACTTCTGCCCAAGGGTTTTCACAAATGTCTAGCTGTAGTAGTGGCCCATCTAAGAAGGCAAGGGTAGCTGTGTTTTCCTACCTGGACGACTGGCTCATTGTGGGTCAGTCACCAGAGCAGGTAATATTCCACTTGCAAATCACCCAGAAACTTCTCACCTCTCTGGGGTTCCTGTTGAATTTTCCAAAGTCAGTTCTCGAACCAGCTCAGGTACTAACTTTTATAGGGCAGAGTTGAATACAGTTAGCCAGGGCATTTCTCCTCCGAAAGAGTGGACAGAATCATTGCCCTGGCATCTTCCTTCACCCCTGCGGTCTCCCGACCAGCAAGGCATTTTCTACAACTCCTAGGGCACATGGCTGCTTCTCAGCTGTCGTGCCAGGAGCGAGATTTCAGATGAGGGACATTCAGTTCCACTTGAGGTCCTATTGGTCTCAAAGGAGGGACCCCCTTACCAAATTGGTCCCAGTGACCAAGACCTTGATCCTAGCTCTGCAGTGGTGGCTGGATCAAAGCAACCTGTCTCAAGGGGTATCATTCTTACCTGTTCTTCATTCCCTCACCCTCACCATGGATGCCTCCCTGCTGGGTTGGGGGGCTCACCTGGGCGACCTTTCCACTCAGGGAGTGTGGTCCCCTCAGGAATCTCTGCTTCACATCAACCTATTGGAGCTCAGAGCTGTCTTCTTAGCTCTCCAGGTTTTTTCGAAGGCTGTCCAGAACAAGGTAGTCCAAGTCAGGACAGACAATACCACAACAATGTGGTACATCAGTAGCAAGCAAGGGGACTGCTCTTCAGCTTGTGCACCGAAGCAATGAGTTGTGGTCTCTGGCCTACTCCTGAACACCTCCCTGATAGCAGTTCACCTCCCAGGAAGGACATGCCTAGCAGACGCCTCAGCAGGATTTCTCAGGGCCATGATGAATGGGCTTTGAATCCTCAGTGCTGGGGTCGGTCTCAGCCAGTTGGGGCACCCTCAGATAGATCTCTTCAGAGCCCCAGACAACCACCAAATTCCCTGTTTTGTTGCAGGTCTCAGTTCTGGGTTCAGTTCTCTGGATGCCTTTCAGCTGAATTGGGAGGAAAGTTCCTCTATGCCTTCCTCCATTTCCCTCCTCTTCAGGGTACTGGTAAAATCAGAACTCAGCCCTGCAGAGTGATCCTGATTGCTCCAGACTGGGCCAGGCAGCCCTGGTACCTCTCCTCCTGTCCTCTCTCTTCATCCTCCCTGACCTTACCCAGGACCCACGACCTGCTGACCTGTGCACAGGGGAGTGTGGTATCTGGACCCAATTCCTCCACCTCAGGCCTGGTTCTTGAGGAGTTAGAATTTGCTTGATTTACACCTTTCTCAAGGTGTCTTGATATTCTGAAGGTTTCTAGAAGCCTTCCACTAGACCACTTATAACTCTAAGTGGAAGAGATTTCTTTTGTGTTCTGAGAGGCAGATTGCTCCAGAATCTGCTGACCTGTCTATTTTATTGGACTATTTGGTCCACTTAAATTCTTTAGGCCTCAAACCAGCTACCTTGAAGGTTCATCTGGCAGCTGTTTCTGTATTTGTTTCTGCAGGAAACCAGTTTCCTCTCCTCTCACCCTGTGTTTTCAAGTTTTCAAAGGATTACTTCACACTAACCCTCCTCTGAACCAGATCCTGCATGGGACCTGAATGTTTGCATTGCCCAGCTAATGCAACCCACTTTGAGCCTCTGGTTTCAGTAGAACTCAAGTTTTTAACTTGGAAAACTGTTTTTCAAACACCATGAAGTCTTGCTTATATTAGGACTGTATGCAGTATGCCCTTGGCTTTGAACTGCCCCGGAGATGAAATAGTTAACTCCAGAGTAATCTGGAGTTCCACAGCGCGAGGGCACTATTCAAAGCTCTATCTGGGTTGTTTGAACCCAAACTGTCAGATTCTTTACTCCGCTTTCACTGAACAGACGCCCGAGACCAGCTCCTTCAGCTCGGTTCGCTTTTGCGGTTTAATGTAATTTTATCGGTTCAGTGAACCGAAAGTGTTTAAATTTACCGCGTTTTCGGTTTGAAGCTCTATCTGGTAACCGTAGTAAAAGAAATTTAGTCTGTGTGAAACTCATTATTGGTTCACTCTGGAACTTGATCGGTTTCTTTAAAACTCATTTTCTTTGCATTTAGAGTGAGGTACCCGGTTCTTATCGGTCCTAAAAAAAACTGTTATTTTATTTGGTTTTTTCCAATACCCGTGACATGGTTAGGGACCGATAAGGGTGTCTTGTCCTGGCAAGGCCGGAAAAAAAGGGCAAGTTTGGTTAGGCTGGCATTATGTCTGAGAAACCCAAAAGAAAAACCGGGCCCACTGGGTTTCAACACTGTGATGTCTGTGGGGAAGCCTTTGCCAAGGCTAACCCACACACCACTTGTGTCTATTGTCTGGGGCTGACCACCTCCTGTCAGACTGCCAGGTGTGTAAGAATTCCCTGCAGCCACCTTCAAAAGAGAATTGGGCAGGTCTAGGAGCTAGAGGCTAAAAGTCCACTGACCTGATAGCCAGCCCAGTCCAGTCTGCTTGGACCAGATGGAGTGCCCTCTGACCAGGGCGAGACTTCTCGGGCAAAGAAAGGCTGGTCCTGAGGAATCAGTCAAAGTAAAAAAGACAAAGAAATCAGCTAGTGGAGTCTAGTTTTGTCTCCTTTTGCTGCAGAAATAGTAAAAAGCCATAGGAGATTGTCCAGTCTTTGTCTCAGGGACTTGTTGAACTCTCTATGGTTGGAAAAAGGGGTCTTTGCTCAGGTCCAGTGTGTTGATTATGATGTTGAGGATTTTATGAACCACAGGAGGGGGATTTTGATGATTGTATTTGGATTGGGAAGGTCTGGAGTGCTAATAGAACTGACATTTCTCCAGACAGACCCCTTTGAGTCTCTTCCTTTGTTGTCTGAGTCCCTCACATTTCAGGTTTTATAAGAAAGTAGTAGAAACTCTCCAGCTCTCCTTAGAAGAGGCTGTGGATGAGCAAGAGGAGCCTGACTACGTGAAATGATGGATATTCCAGAAGTTAGAAGGTTGTCTATCTTTGCATAAGTCATTTAGAGGCAAACCACTAAGATTTTAAAAATCCTTTCTGTCCCTCCTGTAGATAAAAAATGGACAGAAGGTATACTTTGTCAGGCCCTAATACACTTCCTTACTGAGCAGTGTAGTCCTGTAGGTGTTGTTCGTTGCAGCCTGTGACAAGGCTATTATTCCACTGAGTTTCACATCTTCCTGATAAGGATTCCAGGAAGATTGATGACATGGTGAAAAACAGTATGTGGCAGCTTTTGGGACTCAGATGTTCTAATTATATGGCTTATGGTTAGATATCAGAAATCTAGATGGGACACTATATTGCAGTTGGCCAGCAGGCTCAGGCCAGCTGGCTAGTGAGTTGGAACAGGTGGTTGCTGATGGCATTGAAGCCTAAAGTTCAATTTCATGCTGCTGTTGATGTTAATGATGTTTCCTTAGGGTCATGGCCACTTCTGTAGCTCTCCTCGAGGTTGGCATGGCTCAGATGCACTAATCTGTCCTGTAAGATACCCAGTCAAAGGTTATAGATTTTCCTGTTTAGGAAATTCTCTGTTTGGGGAACAAACAGAAAATTATGAAAAGATGGATGAATACAGAACTACTTACAAAGTGCCTAAGCTAAGGGAGAGGCATGCACTCCATAAAGGGCATGCCCCTAGGGGTAGGGGCAGGCTCACCATAGGCCTTTACCACTTTGTGCATCCTCTGCTTTTATGCAGAGGGATTTTGCAGAGGCAGAGGCAGATGGGCACAGCAGTCCCTCCCTCTCCCAGCCTAAAGTTGCCTCCTGCTACAGGCACTCTGGTCAGTTCTGGGCCAACCCCCTCCTGTACCGTGGGGGTAGACTGGTTTATTTCTGCCAGAACTGGTTGTCCCTAACTCGGACAAATGGGTTCTGAGGTGGTGTCAAGGCCTGCCCTCAGTCAAACAATTTCCCAAGATGAGAGCCAGACACTTTCCTCCTTCAAGTCTTTTAGAAACCCTTGAACTAGAAGTGAGGGTTTCTTCTTTTGGACTGCAAGCAGTAGAGTGGTCCCCTGCTATCAGGGCAAGGGTCTTACTCAAGGTATTTCCTGACCCAAAAATACAGGAGACTGGCGGCCTCATCTTGATTTAAGATTTCTGAACAAGATATCTTGTAAAACCAAAGTTCGAAATGCTAACTTTGATGATTTTGCCATCCTTGAGGCCAGGGACTGGTTAGCTTCCCTGGACCTCAAAGACGCCTATTTCCATATCCTAATCAGGGTCTCTCACTCAGAAAACCTCAGGTTCAAACTGCCCTCTGGCCACTACCAGTTCAGGGCAATGCCCTTCGGACTCACTTCTGCACCAAGAGTTTCTACAAAATGTCTAGCTGTAGTAGTGGCCTACCTAAGAAGACAGGTAGCTGTTTCCTACTTGGACGACTGGCTCATTGGGTCAGTCACCAAAGCAGGTAAAACTTCACTTGCAACTCACCCAGGAACTTCTCACCTTCTGGGGTTCCTGTTGAATGTTCCAAAGTCAGTTCTCAACCAGTTCAGGGTACCAATTTTTATAGGTGCAGAGCTGAACACAGTTAGCCAGGGCATTCCTCCCTCCCAAAGAGTGGACAAAATCATTGCCCTGGCATCTTCCTTCACCCTGCAGGTCTCTCAACCAGCAAGACACTTCACAACTCTTAGGGCACATGGCTGTTTCCTACAGCTGTCATGCCAGGAGTGAGATTTCAGATGAGGGACATTCAGTTCCACTTGAGGTCCTATTGGTCTCCAAAGGAGGGACCCTCATTGAAATTGGTCCCAGTGACCAAGACCTTGATCCTAGCTCTTCAATGGTGGCTGGATCAAAGCAACCTGTCCACAGGGGTCCCATTCCTACCTGTTCTTCATTCCTCACTCACCACGGACGCCGTCCTTGCTGGGTTGGGGGCTCACCTGGGCACCTTTCCACTCAGGGAGTTTGGTCCCCCAGGAATCTCTGCTCACATCAATCTACTGGAGCTCAGAGCTGTCTTCCTAGCTCTCAGGTTTTTTCGGAGACTGTCCAGAACAAGGTAGTTCAAGTCAGGACAGACAATACCACAACAATGTGGGTACATCAACAAGCAAGGGGGCACTCGCTCTTCAGCCTTGTGCACCAAGCAATGAAGTTGTGGTCTCTGGCCTACTCCCTGAACACCTCTCGATAGCGGTTCACCTCCCAGGGAAGGACAATGTCCCAGCGGACGCCCAGCAGGATTTCTCAGGGCCATCACGAATGGGCTCTGAACCTCAAGTGCTGGGGTCGGTTCGCCAGTTGGGGCACCCTCAGATGAGATCTCTTTGCAGCCCCAGACAACCACCAACTTCCCTGTTTTGCTGCAGGCCTCCAGTTCTGGGATTAGTTCCTCTGGATGCCTGTCAACTGAATTGGGGAGGGAAAGTTCTCTATGCTTTCCCTCCATTCCCTCCTCTTCAGGGTACTGGTGAAAATCAGAACTCAGCCTTGCAGAGTGATTCCTGATTGCTCCAGACTGGGCCAAGCAGCCTTGGTAGCCCCTTCTTCTGTCCCTCTCATTTTGCCCTCCCCTGACCTTGCCCAGGACCCACGACCTGCTGACCTGCACAGGGGAGAGTGTGGTAATCCGGACTCAATGCCCTCCACCTCAAGGCCTGGTTCTTGAGGAGTTAGAATTTGTTGATTTAACCTTTCTCAAGGTGTCCTGGATATTTTGAATACTTCTAGGAAGCCTTCCACTAGAGCCACTTTATAATTCTAAATGGAAGAGATTCTCATTTTGTGTTCTGAGAGGCAGATTATCCCAGAATCTGCTGACCTGCCTATTTTGTTGGACTATTTGGTCCACTTAAATTCCTTAGGCCTCAAACCAGCTACCTTGAAGGTTCATTTGGCTGCTGTTTGCTTTTTATTTCTGCAGGGAACCAGTTTCTCTTCCTCTCACCCTGTGTTTTCCAAGTTTTTCAAAGGGTTACTTCATACTAACCCTCCTTTCAGGAACCAACTCCTGCATGGGACCTGAATGTTTGCATTGCCCAGCTAATGCAACCCCCTTGAGCCTTGGTTTCAGCAGACCTCAAGTTTTTAACTTGGAAAACTGTTTTCTAGTGGCTATCACTTCTGCTAGGCGTGTAAGGAATTACAAGCCTTGTCAGTGGAAAAGGATTTTATTCAAACACTCGAAGTCTTGCTATATTAGGACCATTGCAGTCATTCCCCACACTTGAACTGCCCCAGAGGAAACAGTTAACTCCAGAGTGATCTGAGTTCACAGCGAGGGCGCTGTTCAAAGCTCTATCTGGCTAGTTTCCAAATGAAACTGTCAGATTTTACTCTCGCTCACTGAACAGTCGCCTCCGGAGATCAGCTCCTTCAGCTCGGTTCATTTCGTCTGCTTAGTATTTTCGTTCATTGAACCGCAAAAGTATTTATTTTACCGCATTTCTCGGGTTAAAAGCTCTATCTGGTAAACCAAGTACAGAAATTAAGTCTGTGTGGAAATTCATTATCGGTTCGGTTTGAACCGATCGGCTTGTTAAAATATATGTATCAAACTGTTTGGTTTGGCTTTTAGAGTATGGTTCCCGTTCTTATCGGTTCTAAAAACCTAACTTTTATTTGGGGTTTTTCAAATACCCGTGACACGGTTAGGAACCGATAAGGGTGTCTTGCCTGGCACTGCCATCTAAAGGGCAAGTTTTGGTTAGGCTGGCATTATGTCTGAGAAACCCAAAAGAAAAACCGGCCCACTGGGTTTCAACACTGTGATGTCTGTGGGAAGCCTTGCCAAGGCTGACCCACACACCACTTGTGTTTATTGTCTGAGGGGCTGACCACCTCCTGTCAGACTGCCAGGTGTGTAAAATTTCCCTGCAGCCACCCTGGAAAGCAGATTGGGCGGCTCAGGGAACCAGAGGCCAAAAGTCCGCTGACCCTGATGGCCAGCCCGGTCCAGTACCCACTGGACCAGAGGAGTGCCCTCTGACCAGGGCGAGACTCTCGGCAAAGGAAGGCTGGTTCAGAGGAACCAGTCCCAGCAAAGACAAAGAAATCAGCAGGTCTGAGTACAAAATTGTCTCCAACTGCTGCAGAGATAGCTAAAGCCATTCAGATTGTCCAATCTTTGTCTCAGGGATCTGCTGAACCCCTGCATCTGGGAAAAGGGTGGCTCTGTCAGTCCCAGTGGTTCAGGATTATGATGTTGAGGATTTTTATGAACCACATGAGGGGAGGAGAATTTGATCAGTATGTTTGTGACTGGGAAGGTCTGGACGTGCCCATTGAACTGGACATTTCTCCAGATAGACCTTTAGAATCTCCCCTATGCTGTCTGAGTCCCCTTCTCTTTTATATTTTTACAAAAGGTTGCAGAAACCCTCCAGCTTCCTTTAGAAGAGGCTGTGGATGAGCAAGAGGAGCCTGATTATGTTGAAATGATGGATATTCCAGAGTCTAGGAGGTTGTCTATTCCTTTGCATAAGTCATTTAGAAGCAAACAACAAAGATTTTAAAAATCCTCATTCTGTCCCTCCTGTAGATAAAAAATGGACAGAAGGTATACTTTATCAGGCCCTGATACAGACTTCCTCTCTGAGCAGTGTAGTCATGTAGGTGTGGTGCAAGCTGCAGCCTGACAGGATAATATTCCTGGCCTCACATCCTGATAAGGATTCCAGGAAGATTGATGCCATGGTGGAAAAACAATATATGGCAGCTTCTTTGGGACTCAGGCAGGCTAATTATATGGCTTATGTGGCTAGATATCAGAAATCTAGATGGGACACTTTATTGCAGTTAGCCAAGCAGGCCCAGGGTCCAGCTGGCTAGTGAGTTGGAACAAGTGGCTGCTGATGGCATTGAAGCCTCTAAAGTTCAATTTCATACTGCTGTTGATGTTAATGATGTTTCCTCTAGGGTCATGGCCACTTCTGTAGCTTTCTGTAGGTTGGCATGGCTCAGATGCACTAATCTGTCCCAAGATACTCAGTCAAAGGCTATGGATTTTCCTGTAGCGGAAATTCTCTGTTTGGTGATCAAACGGAAAATTATATGAAAAGATGGATGAATATAGAACTACCTACAAAAGTGCCCAAGCTAAGGAGAGATGCCACTCCACAAAGGCATGCCCCAGGGGGGGTAGGCCTTTCCACAGGCCCTTTTACAATCTCAAGCCTCCTCTGCTTTTTCACAGAGGGTTTTTTCAGAGGCAGAGGTAGACGGGGCACAGGTAGACAGTCGCCTCCCTCAGCCTAAACTGTTGCAAGCAGGCACCCTGATGGGGTGCCAGGGCCGATTCTCCTGTACCAGTGGGGGCAGGTTGGCTTATTCAGCCAGAACTGGCTGTCCCTAACTTTCGGACAGGTGGGTTCTGGAGTAGTAAGCCAGGGCCTGGTTCTCAGCTTCAAACAGTTCCCAAAGATGAGAGCCAGGCAATTTCCACCTGCAAACTCTTCAGAAGCCCTTGCTTTGGAAGCAGAGGTTTCTTCCCTTCTGGATTGCAAAGCAGTGGAAGGGTTCCCCTGCCATCAGGGCAAGGGACTGTACTCAAGATATTTTCTTACCCCAAAAAGACAGGAGAATGGCGCCATCTTAGACTTAAGGTACCTGAACAAACATCTATTGAAACAGAGTTCAAAATGTTAACTCTAGCAATGATTTTGCCTTCCTTGAGGCCAGAGGACTGGTTAGCTTCCTGGACCTCAGGGACGCCTTATTTTCATGTCATGATCAGGCTTCTCTCACCGAAAGTACCTCAGGTTCGAACTCTCTCTGGCCACTACCAGTTCAGAGCAATGCCCTTCAGCCTAACCTCGGCTCCAAGGGTATTCACAAAATGTCTAGCTGTGGTAGTGGCTCATTTAAGAAGGCAAGGATTGCTGTGTTTCCTACCTAGACGACTGGCTCATAGTGGGTCAGTCTCCAGATCAGGTAAAATCCCACTTGCAAGTCACCCAGCAGCTTCTCACTTCCCTGGGATTCCTGCTGAACTTACCAAAGTCAGTTCTGGAACCTGTTCAGGTTCTAACTTCATAGGTGCAGAATTGACACAAAGTTAGCCAGGGCATTTCTCCCCTCGGAAAGAGTGGACAGGCTCATTGCCCTGGCATCCTCCTTTACCCTGCGGGTCTCTCGACCAGCAAGGCACTTTCTGCAACTCCTAGGGCACATAGCTGCTTCCACAGCTGTCGTGCAGGGAGCAAGATTTCAGATGAGGGACATCCAGTTCCACTTGAGGTCCTATTGGTCTCAAAGGAGGGACCCCCTTACCAAATTAGTCCCGGTGACCAAAACCCTGATCCTGGCCCTTCAGTGGTGGCAGGATCAAAGCAATCTTACTCAAGGGGTTCCCTTTATACCCGTTTCCACTCCCTCACCCTCACCACGGATGCCTCCCTGTTAGGTGGGCTCACTACGACCTTTCCACTCAAGGAGTGTGGTCCCCAGGAATCTCTGCTCCACATCAATCTTTTGGAACTCAGAGCTGTTCTTTTAGCTCTTCAGGCTTTTGCAACTGTTGTCCAGAACAAAGTAGTTCAAATCAGGACAGACAACACCACAACAATGTGGTACATAAAAAGCAAGGGCACTCGGTCATCAGCCTTGTGCACCGAAGCAATGAAGTTGTGGTCTCTGGCTTCACTCCCTAAACACCTCCCTGATCGCAATTCACCTTCCAGGAAAGGACAATGTCCTGGCGGATGCTCTCAGCAGGATTTCCCAGGGCCATCACGAATGGTCTCTGAATCCTCAAGTATTGGGGTCGGTCTTTGCCAGATGGGGCACCCCTCAGATAGATCTCTTCAGCCCCAGACAACCATCAACTTCCTCTATTTTTGTTGCAGGCCTCCAGTGCTGGGCTCAGTCCCCCTGGACGCCTTTCTGCTGGATTGGAAAGGGAAATTCCTATATGCTTTTCCCCCCTTCCCTCTCCTCTTCAGGGTATTGGTAAAAATCAGAACTCAGCCCTGCAAAGTGGTTCTGATTGCTCCAGACTGGGCCAGACAGCCCTGGTATCCTCTCCTCCTGTCCTTGACAATCCACCCTCCCCTGACCTTGCCCAGGACCCATGACTTGCTGACCTGTGCACAGGGGAGAGTGTGGTACCCGGACCTCAAATCCCTCCACCTCAAGGCTTGGTTCTTGAGGAATTAGATTGCTGATTTGCACCTTTCTCAAGGGGTCCTGGATATTTTAAAGGCTTCTAGGAAGCCTTCCACTAGGCTACTTACAATTCTAAGTGGAAGAGGTTTTCCTTCTGGTGTTCGGAGAAACAAATTGTGCCAGAATCTGCTGACTTGGCCACTTTACTGGACTATTTGGCCCATCTAAATTCCCTAGGCCTTAGACCAGCTACCTTGAAGGTTCATCTGGCAGCTGTTTCTGCCTTTGTTTCCGCAAGGAAGCCTGTTTCTCTTTCCTCTCACCCTGTGTTTTCCAAGTTTTTTAAGGGGTTACTTCACACTAACCCTCCCTTTCGGGAACCAGCCCCTGCCTGGGACCTGAATGTTTGCATTGCTCAGTTAATGCAACCTCCCTTTGAGCCCCTTTCTTCTGCAGATCTCAAGTATTTAACATGGAAAACTGTTTTCTAGTGGCTATCACTTCTGCCAGACGTATAAGTGAATTGCAAGCCCTTTCAGTGGAAAAGGTTTTATTTCTTTTCACAGGGATAAGGTAGTCCTCAGGACTAACAGAAGTTTTTTACCAAAGTGGTTTCAGATTTTCATCTGAACCAGTCCATTTCTCTCCCAGTATTTTCACTGAGCATTCTTCCTCGGGTGAAGGGACTACACAGCTTGGACGTCAAAAGAGCCCTAAGCTACTATGTGGAACGTACCAAGGGTCACAGGTTCGAATCCCTCCAACTCTTCCTTACCTATGGAGAGGTTGGCAAAGGGAGACCTGCCACTAAGAGGACAATTGCAAGGTGGATTGTCTCTTGTATCCAATTCTGTTACCAAAAACTAGGTAGGGAACCCCCCTCAGGACTGAGGGCTCACTCCACCAGGGGTACAGCTGCATCTCTAGCGGCTGCTAGAGATATTCCCATTTTGGAAATTTGTCAAGCTGCTACCTGGAAAACAGTTCACACCTTTACCAAGCATTATTCCCTGGACGTCCAGTCCAGGAGAGATGCTCGTTTGGCATAGCTGTACTTGAGGCCTATTTCTAAGTAGGTTCTGACCCTCCTCCATGGAGGTACTGCTGGGTAATCTGCAATGGTCCTAATATAGCAAGACTTCATGGTGTTTGAAGAGAAAATTACTCACCTTAGTAATTGCTTTTCTCTCATGGAGTCTTGCTATATTAGGACAACCCTCCTCCTCCTACCCTCTCAGAACTCCTACTTGGGTATGGGGTTGGTAAATTAGTGCAAGCTCTGTGTCATGCCATTTAGTCTCTCTAGTTCCCCCACCTTGTTTCCTTTGGGTTAGGGAACTAGGTATTTCTGTTTTTGTTAGTGGTAGATGGTCCCCTCTGGACTTGAGTTTTTGGGGAGAGGGGCCTATTAGTGCTTGTGAGGGTGATCCTAACAATAAATATTATTATTATTCTGTGATTGTTCTAATTCTACTAATGGTAGGTAGCCAATGGCTAGTGTGAGCTTTTCCACACAGACTTGCTATGTTAGTTTAGCTCCGTAAAGAACCTGACAGTTTCATTTGAAACTAGCCAGATAGAGCTTTGAACAGCGCCCTCGCTGTGGAACTCCAGATCACTCTGGAGTTAACTGTTTCCTCTCCGGGCAGTTCAAGTGTGGGAATGACTGCAATGGTCCTAATATAGCAAGACTCCATGAGAAGAAAAGCAATTACTAAGGTGAGTAATTTTTTTTTCTTTCCACAGAGATAAAGTGGTCCTCCGGACTAATAGAAAGTTCTACCTAAAGTGGTTTCAGATTTTCATCTTAACCAATCCATCTCTCTCCCAGTATTTTTACTGAGCACTCTTCCTCTGGTGAGAGGAGACTGCACAGTTTGGACGTTAAAAGAGCTCTTAGTTACTATTTGGAACGTACCAAGGTTCATAGGTTCGAATCCCTCCAGCTCTTCCTTACCTATGTAGAAGTGGGTAAGGGAGACCTGCTACTAGGAGGACAATAGAAGGTGGATTGTCTCTTGTATCCAGTTCTGTTACCAAAAACTAGGTAAGGAACCCCCCTCAGGTCTGAGGGCCCATTCCACCAGGGGTACAGCTGCATCTCTAGCAGCTGCTAGAGATATTCCTATCTTGAAATCTGTCAGCTGCTACCTGGAAGACAGTCCACACTTTCACTAGCATTGTTCCTGGACGTCCAGTCCAGAAGAGATGCTCGTTTGGCACAGCTGTTCTTCAGATCCTATTCCTAAGTAGGTTCTGGCCTCCTCCATGGAGGTACTGCAGTATATTCTGCAAGAAGTCCTAATTATAGCAAGACTTCATGGTGTTTTAAGAAAAATTACTCACCTTAGTAATTGCTTATCTTCCTGGACATAAGTCTCACCACTCATTCACACTAGTGGGATTAGGCCGAGGCACTAGGACCCATCGAGCAAACTTTTGCTGGAGGGGTCGGCTGCGAGAGCGGCACCGCGAGCTGCGGCTCTCAGGCTGCACGACCTTCTCGGGCGCTCGTAACCTCTTAACCGCCTCAGTTCCTTTTTTCCAATTGCCGAAAGTGCGCTCAGTTACGACGCCGTCCTTCGTCGGGAGAGTCAAACTTCAAACTAGCGCTAGTTTTCAGTTTGTTTTTTGTAACATTATCACTTATATAGTATCGCTAATTTTTATTCTATTTTCGAAAAATTTTTCTAATATCTTAAATTTAACTTACTTGAAGAAGTCTCAGCCTACTGGACGGACCAGACATGAGCAGGTCAGGTGACGGTAGGGAGACTTAGATGAAAGCTGTTCAGTCAGCGGGCTGGGTCCGGCAACCTCCTTCACCTATTCAGCGGGTTCCGACAACAGTCAGTCCGATGCCTGGGATGGGCGGTCCCCCTCCCGCATAAAATAAGCGGTCGCATTCTTCACCGTTCGCCTCGAGCTCTTCTTCGCCCACAGGTCAAAAAGAGAGGTATCACTCAAGGTCACCCTCTGGTATGTCTGCTCGTCGACGCTCGGTTATCGTTGCTAGTTGCCAGTCTCCTTCTTCGGAGTCGCCAGCTTCCGGTAATCATCATCTTCGACATCGGAGCCCTTCTCCGCCTATAGGTAGGGCTCCAGATGAGCAGTTTCATCAGTGGGCCGCTCTTATGGAGCGATGGGCTCGGAGGTTGGTTCTTCTGCCTGGCTCAGTTGCCTCGGAGCCCTCGGGCCCCTCTGGCGATCGGGTAGGGCAGTTGGACCTTCCTAGTCGCACGGCGCCTTCTTCGGTGCCAGCGACTCTGTGCTAGGTGTTTCCCCTCCATGGCTGCGGCGCAGGAGGCCACACCGATGCCCTTATCTCCTGGCTTTTTTCCTTCTCTGGCTTTCCAGGCTCCTGGGGCTGTTCCGGCACCTTCCGCAGGGTCTGTTGGCTTGTCGGCGCTGTTTTCGGTGCCGCTGGGTCTTGCGGCGCCGTCTGCGGCGTGACCGAAATTCGGCGCCGTTGGTGGTGCCAGCTCGGTGAGGCGGCATCGTTTTGCGTCGCCACTGCCTCGGCGCTGTTGGGCTCTGGCAGTGCCGCTCACAGGGGCTGGCGATGCCTTCTTGGCGCCCGTCCGCCCTTGTGTGCCGTCTTTGCCGCTTTGCCATCTCGGCCGGGGCCCTCGGACTCTCCTTGTTTTCTGCTGTTCCTCCTCTCTAATTTTCACTCCTTTCCTGTCCAAACAGTCCTTTCTGGACCATCAGGAGATGATGTTGAGCCTGACCCAGACCTTCAGTTTGTGATGAAGTGGAGGAAACAGGATCTTTCTTTGCTACAGAGCCTGTGGTCGAGGACCTGTCCTTTAAGTCTCTGTTAAAGAACCTGAGATCCACTCTTTCTCTCCAGACTACAGACATCGATCCTGGGAAAATATTAAGACTCCAGTACCTTCATGCTTCGGAGATCCTTACGGATTTGACTCCTCCGATCCAGCCTTCCTTCGAGACGTTGTCTCAAATGGTATGGAATAATCCTGCTCTTATTCCTTCAGTGGCTAAATCCATTGATAAGAAGTATTCAGCTCCCAAGGATCATCCTATTTTGGCATCCCAAGCCTTTGCGGATCCTATTGTAGTCCTGGCAGAGAATGACAAGGTCGTTCTTCCTCAAACTTCTACAGCTCGACCTATTAACAAAGAGTCTCGTAAGATTGATACATTAGGTAAGAGAGTCTTTGCTGCCTCCACTCTAAGTATGCGTATTCCAGTTATCAAGGCTATTTTTCTCAGTATGAGTATATCCTGTGGCACTCTATGAAAAGAATGGTTGAAGCTCTTCCAGATTCGGACTCCAAGTCAGAGCTTCTACTGACCGTTAATAGAGGTATTGAATCCAATAACCAACAAGTCAAAGCCGCCATGGACGCTTTTGACACTGCTTCTCATTCAGCAGCCACAGGATTTGTACTCGGCGCCATTCCTGGTGTACTTCTGGCTTCACGAATGAGCGCTCAGCAGCAGGTAATGGGCGCTGCCTTTGATGGCTCCTATCTTTTCGGCCCTCAGGTGGAGCAAGCCTTGAAGCCACTCAAAAGACTAGATCGCCATTAAATTGGCCAGACTCCACCTGCCCCTCTCGTGGGCATGCGATCAGGCGTCAGTTTCACATGCGTCAGTCCTTTCGGGGCAGAGGAGGAAGCTTCCATAAAGCCAACCTGCCCAACCTCAGAAGAAGATGCAGCAGAAAGTGCAGGGGCCCAAAGCCCTCAGCGCCACCTTATGAGTTGTTGGCCCAAGTTCCATCCACACTGCCGAGATGGAACTTTCTCCTCCAGTGGGAGGTCATCTGATGTACTTCTACAACGAGTGGAAGTCCATAACTTCGGACAAATGGGTCCTTCAGATAATTCTGAGGGTTACTCTCTCAATTTCTCGGAAACCCCTCCGAATTGTCCTCCCAGACGACAACCCAGGTTGTCTGCCTCTCAGTCAGACCTCTCACCGCCAAGATTGAGGGCCTTCTGAACAACAGGACAATAGAACTGGTGCTCCGCATCTGCAGAACACAGGGTTCTACTCCCATTACTTTCTGGTTCCAAAGAAAACTGGGGGATCGCCCATTCTAGACCTCAGAAAGCTGAAAATTCCTCCCCAGGAGAAATTCAAATGATCTCCTAGGTACCCTGTTACCCTTGCTGCATCAGCACGACTGGCTGGCCTCTCTGGATATGCAGGATGCTTACCAGCATATCCCGTCCACCCGATCCACTTAAGTTCCTCAGGTTTGTAGCTTTGGGTCAGCATTATCAGTTCAGAGTCCTGCCTTTTGGGCTATCCTCGGCGCCGTGAGTTTTTACAAAGTGTTGTGCAGTTCTCGCGGTGCATCTCAGGAAAGGCGGACTCCGAGTCTTTCCCTACCTGGACGATTGGCTTCTAGCAAGCCCTGCCAGCCAAGGGACTTTGGAAGCCGTGCAAATGACTTCCGTCTTCTCACGTCCATGGGAGTTCTGCTGAATTTGAAAAATCCCAACTGCAGCCCTCCCAGAGGCTCCTTTTCTTAGGACTTTCTAGACACCTCTTCCACGAAGCCTTTCCTTCCAGAGGACAGAAGACTCGACATCCTTCAGATGGCCCGTTACATCGGGAAAACCAATCGGTTACAGCCCTCTCGATGCAACGCATGTTGGGTCTCATGGCGTCCTCGGTGTTCACTGTACCCCTGGCCCGGTGCATATGAGAACCACCCAATGGATGCTCTCCACTCAGTGGTCTCCCGACCTCTCACCCCAGTCTTATCCCATCAAGGTGACACAGCCCTTTGAAGGTCTCTCACCTGGTGGTCTCAAGAGACAATCTCTTCAAAGGGTTCCCCTTTGCTCTTCCGGACCATCAGATCTCCATCACCACAGATGCATCGCTAATGGGATGGGGAGCTCACTGTCTCTCCCTCCACACTCAAGGTGTATGGACTCAGTTCGAAACTCATCTCCACATAAATGTCTTGGAGATGAGAGCGGTCCTCTATGCGATCCGAGCTCTGAAGGATGTCCTTTGTCACAAGAACATTCTCCTTCAAACGGACAACAAAGCTGTGATGTATTACATCAACAAGCAAGGCGGTGCTCACTCTTATCCCCTTTGCAGGGAAGCAATGAGGGTATGGGAGTGGTGCTTGGAGCACAAGTCTCTGATTCAAGTGGTTTATCTGCCAGGTATACAAAACGACCTAGCAGATCACCTCAGCAGAACGGAGGCAGACCCTCACGAGTGGTCTCTCGACCCAGCCGTTGCTCGTCCCTGTTCAAAGAGTGAGGAACTCCAGACCTGGACCTTTTGCATCCCCACTCAGCGCAAAACTGCCTCTCTTCTGCTCCAGAAATCCAGGGCCTGGCATTTTCTGTCAGGATGCGTTCAGGCTGCGGCGGAGAAATCGCTTTTACGCCTTTCCACCGCTTTTCTAATTCAGAGAGTACTCCTCAAGTTCGACTCTCAGGGACCAAAATGATTCTCATTGCTCCCTCCCTGGCCTTGACAACTATGGTTCCTCTACTCAACAGTATGTTGGCAGCCTCTCCGAGACCGCTTCCCTTGCAAGTCAATCTCTTGACCCAGGGTTCGTTGGTCCATCCCAACCTGAAATCACTTCACCTTCATGCTTGGCACCTGAAGAGATAGAAGTGAATCGGTTCAACGTCTCCCGTAGGGTCTCGAACATCCTTCTGGCTGCTCAGAAGCCAGCCACACGGAAAACATACGCATCCAAATGGAAGCGTTTTTCTCTGTGGTGTGCAAAGTCCTCTTGGAATCCCTTTTCCTGTCCTCCTGACAAGGTTCTGGAGTATCTTTTGGACCTATCTAACTCAGGTCTTCAGTACTCCACATTTAAAGTTCACCTTAGTGCCATCTCAGCTTTCCATGAGCCGGTTTCATCCCTGACTCTGGCTCAGTTACCTATGGTGAAGAGATTTCTTAAGGGGATTCTTCATACCAGACCCCCTGTTAAGCATCCAGTTGCAGCCTGGGACATTAACCTGGTGCTGGACATGCTCACCGGAAGCCTTCGAACCTCTAGCTACCTGTGAGCTTAAATTTCTTACCTGGAAGACTGCCTTCCAAGTGGCCATTACCTCAGCCCGCAGAGTCTCTGAGATACATGCCCTGGTTACGGACCCTCCGTATACTGTCTTCCATAAAGACAAAGTAGTTCTCCGTACTCATCCAAAATTTCTTCCCAAGGTTGTGTCAGAATTCCATCTAAACCAACCTCTGGTACTTCCCGCTTACTTCGCTAATTTCCAAAATGAAGGGGAACAAGCTCTTCATTCCTTGGATGTTAAGAGAGCCTTGCGGTTCTATTTAGACAGAACCAAGTATGTTCGCAAGACTCAACAACTCTTTGTTTCTCTTCAGCGACACCGGCTGGGATCAACCTGTCGCTATCAGATGCATCTCATCATGGTTAGTGGCATGCCTTCGACATTGCTACTCCATGGCTCAGGTTAAATTAGAAGGTAGGTGTCGCCCACTCTACTAGAGGCGATCCCCATCCCTGGCCCGGAAGTGCAATGTTCCAATTGCAGATATCTGCCAAGCCGCCACCCAGAACCCAGTGTACACTGCTAACAACTATGCACTGGATGTTCATGCCAGGCGACATTCCGCATTCGGCAGAACCATCCTTAATGGGCTTCTACCTTAGACGTGTGAGCTCTAGCTCTCCTGCTCCTTTGGGGATTATCAGCTTGGTACTTTTTCACTAGTGTGAATGAGTGGTGGAGATTTATGTCCAGGAAGATATGAAAATTACGTACCTACCATAATTCTTGATCTTCTTGGACGAGTCACCACCACTCATTCACACGCCCACCCTCCATCCCCCGAGCTCACCGCTGTGTTGGTCTTCACTCCCTCAAATCTTTAGGCTGTGAGGACTTCTTTACTGACCCTTCTTACACGGGTCATACGGACTATCTTATGTCCGTGTTTTAATGTTACAAGTTACTCTTTACGTTAGTTGCGCTGCACCTCCTTGGTAAAAAAAGTACTGAGGCGGTTGGAGGGTCGGCGCCGAGAAGGTCGTGCAGCAGCCGCAGCTGGCGCGCCGTGTCTCATGGCGCATTCTCGCCACGACCCTCCAGCAAAAAGTTTGCCCCCGATGGGTCCTAGTGCCTCCGGCCCTAATCCCACTAGTGTGAATGAGTGGTGGAGAGTCATCCAAGAAGATCAAGTATTACGGTAGGTACGTAATTTTCATTTCTTCTCATGGAGTCTTGCTATATTAGGACAACCCCCACTCCTACCCCTCTCAGAATTCCTACTTGGGTATGGGGTTGGCAATTTGGTGCAAGCTCTGTGTCATGCCATTTTAGCTTTCTAGTTCCCCTCCCCTTTTTCTTCTTTTGGGTTAAGGAACTAGGTAATTCTGTTTTTTGTTTAGTGGGTGAGGGACCCTATTAGTGCTTGTCAGGGGTGATCTTAATAATAATAGGTAATATTGTTTTTATCGTGTGTTGGTTATTGTGTTCTGTTGTTCTACTACTAGTAGGTAGCCATTGGCTAGTGTAGGGCTTTTCCACACAGACTTGCTATGTTAGTTTAGCTTCGTAAAAAACCTGGCAGTTCCAATTCAAACTGCCCAGATAGAGCTTTTGATAGCGCCCTCGCACTGTGGAACTCCAGATTACACTGGAGTTAACTATTTCATCTCCGGGGCAGTTCAGAGCCAAGGGCATACTGCAAGAAGTCCTAATATAGCAAGACTCCATGAGAAGAAAAGCAATTACAAAGGTGAGTATTTTTTTCTTCTAGGGCAAGAGCATCTGATGGGTTTGCAGGTGGAAAGGATCTGGTTCTCATCTTTGGAAATTTTTTGAAGCTGAGAACCAGTCCCTGGCTTACTACTTCCAGGACCCACTTATCTGATGTTAAAGACTTCCAGTCCTGGACGAAGTAAGCCAGCCTGCCCCCTACAGGTAATGAAGAATCAGCCCTGGGCATCCCATCAGGGTGCCTGTTTGGCAGGGGCTTTAGGCTGAGGGGTGGGAGCAGGCCTGCTCATATCCCGTCTGCCTCTCCCTCTGGAGAACCCCCTCTGGGCATAGGCTGAAGAGGAGGCCTGGGCTTGATAAAAAGGCCTGTGAAAAGGCCTGCCCCTGCCCCTGGAAAGCTGCCTCTGAGGAGTGGCCTGCCTTTCCTTGGCCTGTGCACTCCTATAAGTGGTCCTATACTCATCCATTTTCTTCATGTAATTCTCTGTCTGCTCCCCAAACAGAGTTACTCACAACAGGAAAATCCATGGCCTTAGCCTGGGTATCCTGTGACAGGCTAGTACACCTGAGCCAAGCCATTCTGCAAAAAGCCACAGATGTAGCCATGACTTTTGAAGATACATCATTAGAGTCCACTGTAGCATGGAATTGCACCTTGGATGCCTCAATACCATCAGCAGCCACCTACTCCAGCTCCTTGGCAAGCTGGCCAGGGACCTGTTTCACTAGGGCCATAACAGTATCCCATCTGGATTTCTGGTATCTTGCAGCATAGGCCATATAATTTGCCTGTCTGAGTCCCAAGGTTGCTGCCATGTACTGTTTCTTTGCCATGGCATCAATCCTCCTGGAGTCCTTGTCAGGGGTGTGAAGCCAAGGGAATATTTGCCTTATCACAGGATGCAGCCTGCACTACCCCAACATGGCTGCATTGTTGTGAGAGGACCTCCGATCGAGGCTGACAATGTGTACCTTGTCCATTTTTTTATCCACAGGAGGTATAGTGTGAGGAGCTTTTAAAATTTTTTATTGTCTGTTTCTAAAAGATTTATGTAAAGGAATAGACAATCTCCTGGACTCTGGGATATAATTTCCACATAGTCAGGCTCCTCCTGATTATCCACAGCTTCTTCCAAAGGGAGCTGGAGGTTTCAGCCACTTTTATAAAACATAAAATGAGAAGGGACTCAGAAAGCCTGGGGAGACACTCTAAAGGTCTGTCTGGGGAGATGTCTGGTTCAGTGGGCACATCCAGACTTTCAAAATCACATTCACTCTCTTCATAATCTTCCTCCCCCTCCTCCGGTTCATAAAATTCCTCTATATCATATTCTTGAACCGGTGGCAGCGACCGAACTGACCGCTTACCTGATGGTGCCGGTTCGGTCGGAACCGGGGAAAGCGACTGGACAATTTTGATCGCTTTGGCTATCTCTGCAGCGGTTGGAGAAGGAAATTTTGGCTCCACACCTGCTGATTTTCTAGTCCTCTTTGCTGGGACTGACTCCTCTGAGTCAGCTCTCCTTCTAGCGAGGAAGTCTCGCCCTGGTCAGAGGCACCCTCCAGTTCAGTTGGCAGCAAACCGGCTGGACATCCAGGTCAGCGGACTTTTTGCTCTCTTGCCCTGAGCCTACCAACTCTTATCCAGGGTAGCTGCAGGAAATTCTTGCAAATCTGGCAGTCTGCATTGAGGTGGTCAAACCCCAGACAATAACATAATGGTGTGTGGGTTAGCCTTAGCAAGGCTTCCTTGAACACTACAGTGCTGAAGCCAGTGGGCCCAGTTTTCTTTTGGGTTTCTCAGACATAGTACCAGCTAACCAAAAACTTGCCCGTTTATGGCAATCCATAAACAAGACCCTCTTATCGGTTCCCAACCATGTCATGGGTCGTGGAAAAAACGTAATGAAATCCGTTTTTTAAAACTGATAAGAACCGGAACCACACTCTAAATGCAATTTAAATAAGTTTAACCACAATCTGATCAGTTCAAACCGAACAATAATACCGTTTGCAAGTTCCACACAGAAATAATGTAAACCTATCTATTACTTACGATACCACGACAGAGCTTGAACCGACTGGTTGCGGTTAAAATACTGAGAAATACGGTTTAAAACGAGAAAAATACACTTTAACTCGACAAAATGAACCGAGCAGCAGGAGGAATCTCCGGAGCGACTGTTCAGTGAGGCAGAGTAAAGAAACTGACAGTTTGAGTTTGAAGAACAACAGACAGAGTTTTCAACCGAGCTCGCGCTCAAGATTCCATGCCTGGCATGGAAAGTTAACTCTTTCACCTCCGGAGCAGTTCGAAGGCTGGGTCTAACTGCATATGTCATAATATAGCAAGACTTCATGTCTGAATCACTTACTGGCAAGTGTGTCAACATAGGTCTACATATATATCCACCTATGTGTGAGTCATGCTACCCTATCCACCCCTTGTCAACCCCTGTTGCTCCACATGCACCGTTTACTGTGTTAGCAATGCATACCTTTTCATACAGCCCTGTTGCTTGCTGAGACCACCAACTGGAACTCACCATCAGTGAGTACAGGATGTGACACAGTGCTGCCACCTACATTAAGAAGCACCAGTCAGACACTAATGATAGCTGCTGTTACATGGACCCGACCACATCCATTGACATCAACATGGTCTTGATACTGCAAGGCATCCTGGCTGTTAGATGCTGCTGCCAGTGTCACTCTTGGGATGCTGGTGTCCCTCAGGTGAAGTGATTTCATAAGATGTCCACCCTCACACGATGTCCCACTATCCTGCTCCTGCTTGTGTGTACAGTTGTCTGTTGCTTGCCTCCATGGGGCTCTTCAAACACCATGAAGTCTTGCTATATTAGGACTTATTGCAGTTAGCCACTGCACTTGAACTGCCCCGGAGAGGAAAGAGTTAACTCCAGAGAAGCTGGAGTTCTAAAGCGCGAGGGCGCTATACCAAAGCTCTATCTGGGCAGTTTCAAATGAAACTGTCAGATTCTTTACTCCGCTTCACTGAACAGTCGCCCGAGATCAGCTCCTTCAGCTCGGTTCATTTCTCGGTTCAGCGGTATTTTCAGGTTCATTTGAACCGCAAAAAGTAATTATTCAAACACCATGAAGTCTTGCTTATGTTAGGACCTTTGCAGTATGCCCCTGGCTTTTGACTGCCCCGGAGATGAAATAGTTAACTCCAGAGAAATCTGGAGTTCCACAGTGCGAGGGCGCTTATTGAAAGCTCTATCTGGGTTGTTTGAACCCAAACTGTCAGATTCTTTACTCGCTTTCACTGAACAGCCGCCCGAGACCAGCTCCTTCAGTTCGGTTCGCTTTTGTGGTTTTAGTATTTTAATCGGTTCATTTAACTGAGAAAGTGTTTAAAATTACTGCGGCTTTCGGTTCAAAGCTCTATCTGGTAACCGTAAGTAAAATAAATTTAGTCTGTGTGGAATCTCATTATCGGTTCACTCTGAACCGATCAGTTTGCTTTTAAAACTCATTTTCTTTGCAATTAGAGTGAGGTATCCAGTTCTTATCGGTCCTAAAAACCTGGCATTAATATTGTTTTTTCAAATACCCGTGACACGGGTTAGGGGACCGATATGGTGTCTTTGTCTCTGGCAAGGCCGGGAAAAAGGACAAGTTTGATTAGGCTGGCACTATGTCTGAGAAACCCATAAGAAAAAACTGGCTCACTGATTTCAACACTGTGATGTCTGTGGGGAAGCCTTTGCCAAGGCTGACACACACCACTTGTGTCTATTGTCTGGGCTAACCACCTCCTGTCAGACTGCCAGGTGTGTAAAATTTCCCTGCAGCCACTCTGGAAAAGAGATTAGGCAGGCTCAGGGAACGAGAGGCCAAAAGTCCACTGACCCAGATGGCCAGCCCAGTCCAGCTACGGCTTGACCAAGAGGGAGTGCCCTCTGACCAGGGCGATACTTCCTCGGTAAAGAAAGGCTGGTCCTGAGGAACCAGTCAAAGTAAAAAGACAAAGAAATCAGCTAGTGTGGAGTCCAGTTTTGTCTCTCCTTCTGCTGTAGAAATAGCTAAAGCCATACAGATTGTCCAGTCTTTGTCTCAGGGACTTGTTGAACCCTCTCCGTTGGAAAAAGGGGTCTGTTCAGGTCCAGTGGTTCAGGATTATGATGTTGAGGATTTTATGAACCACAGGAGGGGGAGGAAGATTTTGATGATTGTAATTGTGATTGGGAAAGTCTGGAAGTGCCAATAGAATCGGACATTTCTCCAGACAGACCCTTTGAGTCTCCCCCTTTGTTGTCTGAGTCTCCCTCTCATTTCAGATTTTATAAGAAAGTAGCAGAAACTCTCCAGCTCCCCTTAGAAGAGGCTGTGGATGAGCAAGAGGAGCCTGACTATGTAGAAATGATGGATATTCCAGAGGCTAGAAGGTTGTCTATTCCTTTACATAAGTCATTTAGGAGGCAAACCACTAAGATTTTAAAATCCTTTTCTGTCCCTCCTTTAGATAAAAAATGGACAGAAGGTATCGTTGTCAGGCCCTAATACAGACTTCCTTACTGAACAGTGTAGTCATGTAGGTGTTGTTCAAGCTGCAGCCTGTGACAAGGCTAATATTCCTGGCCTCACATCCTCCTGATAAAGATTCCAGGAAGATTGATGCCATGGCGAAAAAACAGTATGTGGCAGCTTCTTTGGGACTCAGACAAGCTAATTATATGGCTTTATGTGGCTAGATATCAGAAATCTAGATGGGAACCTATATTGCAGTTGGCCAAGCAGACTCAGGGCCCGTTGGCTAGTGAGTTGGAACAGGTGGCTGCTGATGGCATTGAAGCCTCTAAAGTTCAATTTCATGCTGCTGTTGATGTTAATGATGTTTCCTCTAGGGTCATGGCCACTTCTGTAGCTCTCTCGTGGGTTGGCATGGCTCAGATGCACTAATCTGTCCCAAGATACCCAGTCAAAGGCTATAGATTTTCCTGTTATAGGAAATTCTCTGTTTGGAGAACAAACAGAAAATTACATGAAAAAGATGGATGAATACAGAACTACTTACAAAAGTGCCCAAGCTAAGGAGAGACATGCCACTCCACATAGGCATGCCCCCAGGGGTAGGGGCAGGCCTTACAATAGGCCCTTTTACCAATTCCAGGCATCTTCTGCTTTTGCACAGAGAGGATTTTTCAGAGGCAGAGGCAGACGGGGCACAGGCAGGCCCTCTCCCTCTCCTCAACCTAAAGTTGCTCCTGCCAAGCAGGCACCCTGACGGGGTGTCTGGGGCAGACTGGCTTATTTCTGCCAGAACTGGTTGTCCCTAACCTCGGACAAATGGGTTCTGGAGGTGGTAAGCCAAGGCTTGGTTCTCAGTTTCAAACAGTTTCCCAAGATGAGAGCCAGGCACTTCCCCCCTCAAGTCTTCTACAAACCCTAGCACTAGAAGCGGAGTTTCTTCTCTTTGGACTGCAAAGCAGTGGAAAGGGTCCCCCTTGCCACCAGGGCAAGGGTCTTTATCAAGGTACTTCCTGACCCCAAAAGACAGGAGACTGGGCCCATCTTGGATTTAAGATTTTGAACAAGCATCTTGTAAAACCAAAGTTCAAAATGCTAACTTTAGCAATGATTTTGCCATCTTTGATGCCAGGGGACTGGTTAGCTACCCTGGACCTCAAGGACGCCTACTTCCATATTCTAATCAGGCCCTCTCACCGAAAGTACCTCAGGTTCGAACTGCCCTCGGGCCACTACCAGTTCAGGGCAATGCCCTCGGACTCACTTCTGCTCCAAGAGTTTTCACAAAATGTCTAGCTGTAGTAGTGGCCCACCTAAGAAGACAAGGGGTAGCTGTGTTTCCCTACTTGGACGACTGGCTCATTGTGGGTCAGTCACCAGAGCAGGTAAAATACCACTTGCAAATCACTCAGGAACTCCTTACCTTTCTGGGGTTCCTGTTGAATGTTCCAAAGTCAGTTCTCGAACCAGTTCAGGTACAAACTTTTATAGGTGCAGAGCTGAACACAAAGTTAGCCAGGGCATTCCTCCCTTCCGAAAGAGTGGACAAACTCATTGCCCTGGCATCTTCCTTCACCATGCAGGTCTCTCGACCAGCAAGGCACTTTCTACAACTCCTGGGGCACATGGCTGCCTCTACAGCTGTGGTGCCAGGAGCGAGATTTCAGATGAGGGACATTCAGTTCCACTTGAGGTCCTACTGGTCTCAAAGGAGGACCCCTCATTAAATTGGTCCCAGTGACCAAGACTCTGATCCTAGCTCTCCAATGGTGGCTGGATCAAGCAACCTGTCCTCTGGGGTCCCATTCCTTCCTGTTCCTCACTCCTCACCCTCACCACGGACGCGTCCCTGTTGGGTTGGGGGGCTCACCTGGGCGACCTTTCAACTCAGGGAGTTTGGTCCCCTCAGGAATCTCTGCTTCACATCAATCTACTGGAGCTCAGAGCTGTCTTCCTAGCTCTTCAGGTTTTTTGGAAACTGTCCAGAACAAGGTTGTTCAAGTCAGGGCAGACAATACCACAACAATGTGGTACATCAACAAGCAAGGGGCACCTGCCTTCAGCCTTGTGCACCGAAGCAATGAAGTTGTGGTCTCTGGCTACTCCTGAACACCTCTCTGATAGCGTTCACCTCCAGGGAAAGACAATGTCCTAGCGGACGCCCTCAGCAGGATTTCTCCGGGCCATCACGAATGGGCTTTGAACCCTCAAGTGCTGGGGTCGGTTTGCCAGCTGGGGCACCCTCAGATAGATCTCTTGCAGCCCCAGACAACCACCAACTTCCCTGTTTTGCTGCAGGCCCCAGTTCTGGGGTCAGTCCCCTGGATGCCTTTCAGCTGAATTGGGAGGAAAGTTCCTCATGCTTTCCTCCGTTCCTCTCCTCTTCAGGGTTCTGGTAAAATCAGAACTCAGCCTTGCAGAGTGATTCTGATTGCTCCAGACTGGGCCAGGCAGCCTTGGTACCCTCTTCTCCTGTCCCTCTCATTTCGCCCTCCCCTGACTTTGCCCAGGACCCACGACCTGCTGACCTGTGCACAGGGGAGAGTGTGGTATCCGGATCTCAACTCCCTCCACCTCAAAGTCTGGTTCTTGAGGAGTTAGAATTTGCTCATTTGCACCTTTCTCAAGGTGTCTTGGATATTTTGAAGACTTCTAGGAAGCCTTCCACTAGAGCCACTTATAATTCTAAATGGAAGAGATCCTCATTTTGGTGTTCTGAGAGGCAAATCACCCCAGAATCTGCTGACCTGCCTATTTTGTTGGACTATATGGTCCACTTAAATTCCTTAGGCTTAAAAACCAGCTACCTTAAAGGTTCATTTGGCAGCTGTTTCTGTTTTTATTTCTGCAGGAAACCAGTTTCCTTCTTCTCACCCTGGTTTCCAAGTTTTTCAAAGGGTTACTCCATACTAATCCTCCTTTCGGAACCAACCCCTGCATGGGACTTGAATGTTTGCATTGCCAGCTAATGCAACCTCCCTTTGAACCTCTGGTTTCAGCAGATCTCAAGTTCTTAACTTGGAAAACTGTTTTTCTAGTGGCTATCACTTCTGCTAGGCGTATAAGTGAATTACAGGCCTTGTCAGTGGAAAAGGATTTCATTTCTTTCCACAGAGATAAAGTGATCCTCAGGACTAACAGAAAGTTTTTACCTAAGGTGGTTTCAGATTTTCATCTTAACCAATCCATCTCTCTTCCAGTATTTTTTACCGAGCACTCCTCTTCTGGTGAGAGAAGGTTGCACAGTTTGGACGTAAAAAGAGCCCTTAGCTACTATTTGGAACGTACCAAGGGTCACAGGTTCGAATCCCTCCAGCTCTTCCTTACCTATGGAGATGTGGGTAAGGGGAGACCTGCTACTAGGAGGACAATTGCTAGGTGGATTGTCTCTTGTATCCAGTTCTGTTATCAAAAACTAGGTAAGGAGCCTCCCTCAGGCCTGAGGGCTCATTCCACCAGGGGTACAGCTGCATCTCTAGCGGCTGCTAGAGATATTCCCATTTTGGAAATCTGTCAAGCTGCTACCTGGAAGACAGTCCACACTTTCACTAACATTATTCTCTGGACGTCCAGTCCAGGAGAGATGCTCGCTTTGGCACAGCTGTGCTTCAGAGTCTATTTCTAAGTAGGTTCTGACCCTCCTCCATGGAGGTACTAGCTGTATACTCTGCAAAGGTCCTAATATAAGCAAGACTTCATGGTGTTTGAAGAAAAATTACTCACCTTAGTAATTGCTTTTCTTCTCATGGAGTCTTGCTGTATTAGGACAACCCTCCCTCCTACCCCTCTCAGAATCCCTACTTGGGTAGGGTTGACAATTGTGCAATCACTGTGTCATGCCTTTTTAGCTTCTAGTTCCCTCTTTTCTTTTCTTGGGTTAGGAACTAGATAGTTTCTGTTTTTAATTGTAGCTGGGTCCCTCTCTGGACTTGAGTCTTTGGGCAGAGGGGCCTTAGTAGTGATTGTCAAGGGTTATCCTAACAATAATATGTAATACTGTTTTCATTATTGTTGTTGTGTTTTGTGGTTCTACTGTTAGTAGGTAGCCAATGGCTAGTGTAAGGTTTTTCACACAGACTTGCTATGTTAGCTTAGCCTCGTAAGAACCTGACAGTTTGGGTTCAAACAACCCAGATAGAGCTTTCAATAGCTCCCTCGCGCTGTGGAACTCCAGATTACTCTGGAGTTAACTATTTCATCTCCGGGGCAGTCAAAAGCCATGGGCATACTGCAAAGGTCCTAATATAGCAAGACTCCATGAGAAGAAAAGCAATTACTAAGGTGAGTAATTTTTTCTTTTACCGCATTTCGGTTAAAGCTCTATCTGGTAAACCGTAAGTACAAAATGTAAAGTTTGTGTGGAAATTTAGTTATCGGTTCGGTTTTGAACCGATCGGTTTGCTTATTTTAATGTTTTAAAGTTTTTGGGCTTTTAGAGTGCGGTACCCGGTTCTTATCAGTTCTAAAAAAAACCTTGATTTTAAATAGGGTTTTTTCAAATACCCGTGACACAGTTAGGAACCGATAAGGGTGTCTTGCCCGGCACAGCCATAAAAAGGGCAAGTTTTTGGTTAGGCTGGCATTATGTCTGAGAAACCCAAAAGAAAACCAGGGCCACTGGGTTTCAACACTGTGATGCTGTGGGGAAGCCTTTGCCAAGGCTGACCCACACACCACTTGTGTTTATTGTCTGGGGGCTGACCACCTCCTGTCAGACTGCCAGGTATTTAAAATTTCTCTGCAGCCACCCAGAAAAGAGATAGGGCTGGCTCAGGGAACTATTGGCCAAAAAGTCCGCTGACCCAGATGGCCAGCCCGGTCCAGTACCCACTGGACCAGAGGGAGTGCCCTCTGACCAGGGCGAGACTTCCTCGGGCAAAAGGATGGTTCAGAGGAACCAGTTTAAAAAAAAAAAATGAATATGACAGAGAAATCAGTAGGTTTGGAGTCCAAGATTGTCTCTCCAACTGCTGCAGAAGTGGTTAAGCCATACAGATTGTCCAGTCACTGTTTCTAGGTCCTGTGTTCAGTTCTAGTGATTCAGGTTTATGATGTTGAGGAATTGTTATGAACCACAGGAGTGGGAGGAGGAAATTTGATCAATACATGTATGGCTGGTAGGTCTGGACGTGCCCACTTAATCGGACATTTCTCCAGACAGACTTTAGAATCTCCTCCTATTCTGTCTGAGTCCCTTTCTCAGTTTATGTTTTACAAAAGCTTGTAGAATCCCCCAGCTTCCTTTTAGAGGAGGCTATGGATGAGCAAGGGAGCCTGATTATGTAGGAATGATGGGCTAGGAGGTTGTCTTTCCTTTGCATAAGTCATTTAGGAAGTAAACAACAAAGATTTTATAAGAATCCTCATTCTGTCCCTTCTATAAGACAAAAAAATGGACAGAAGGTGTATTTCGTCAGGCTCTGTTACAGACTTCCTCACTGAGCAGTGTAGTCATGTAGGTGTGGTACAAGCTGCAGCCTGTGTCAAGGCTAGTTTCCCTGGCCTCACATCCTCCTGAATAGGATTCCAGAAAGATTGATGCCATGGCAAGAAAACAGTATATGGCAGCTTCTGTGGGACTCAGACAGGCAAGTTGTATGGCTTATGTGACTAGATTTCGGAAATCTAGGTGGGCTGCAGTATTGCAGTTAGCCAAGCAGGCCCATGGCCAGCTGGCTAGCGGGTTGAACAGGTGGCTGCTAATGGCATTAGCCTCTAAGTTCAAGTTCATACTGCTGTTGGTGTTAGTCTTGTTTTCTCTAGGGTCATGGCCACTTCTGTAGCTTTCGTAGGTTGGCATGGCTCAGATGCACTAATCTGTCCCAAGATACTCTGTCAAAGTCTATGGATTTGTTTCTTGTTGTGGGTAATTCTCTGTTTGAGGAACAAACAGAAAGCTATATGAAAACATGGATGATTACCTACAAAAGTGCCCAGGTAGAGGCTCAGGCCTCTTGCTTTTGCCAGAGGGGTTCTTCAGAGGCAGAGCTAGACGGGGCACAAGTAAACCGTCCCCCTCCCCTTAGCCTAAGACTATTGCCAAGCAGACACCCTGATGGGGTGCCCAGGGCCGATTCTCCTATACCAGTGGGCAGGTTGGTTTTTATTTCAGCCAGAACTGGGTGTCCCTAACTCAGACAAGTGGGTTCTGGAAGTAATAGGTCTGGTTCTCAGTTTCAAACAGTTTCCAAAGATGAGAGCCGACAGGTCCACCTGCAAACTCTTTGGAATCCTTGCTTTGGGAGCAGAGGTTTCTTCCTCTGAACTGCAAAGCAGTAGAAAGGGTCCCTCCTTGCCACTGGGGCAAGGGCTGTACTCATGATACTTCTTTACACTATAGAAGGCAGGAGATTGACAGCCCATCTCAGATTCAAGGTACCTGAACAAGCATCTTTTGAAAACAAAGTTAAAAATGTTAACCTGGCAATGATTTTTTCTCTCTCTGAGGCCAGGGGACTGGCTAGCTTTCCTGGACCTCAAGGATGCCTATTTTTCATGTTTTGATCGGGCCTTCTCACCCGAAAGTACCTCAGGTTACCCTCAGGCCACTACCAGTTCAGGGACTGCCTTGGCACTTACTTCTGCCAAGGGTATTCAAGAAATTCTAGCTGTGGTAGTGGCTCTTTTAAGAAAGCAAGGGATTGCTTTGTTTCTTTTCCTGGATGACTGGCTCTTAGTGGGTCAGTCTCCAGATCAAGTAAAATCCCACTTGCAAGTCACCCAGCAGCTTCTCACCTTCCTGGGATTCCTGCTGAATTTACCAAAGTCAGTTCTCGAACCAGTTCAGGTACTAACTTTCATAGGTGCAGAGTTGAACACAAAGTTAGCCAGGGCATTTCTCCCCTCTGAAAGGGTAGGCAGTCTCATTGCCCTGGCATCTTCCATTACTCTGCGAGTCTCTTGACCAGCAAAGCATTTGCTACAACTACTAGGGCACATGGCTGCTTCCACAGCCATAGTGCAGGGAGCAAGATTCCAGATGAGGGACATTCAGTTCCATCTGAGGGCCTATTGGTCCCAAAGGAGGGATTCCTTTTCCAAATTGGTTCTAGTGACCCAATCTCTGATCCTGGCCTTACACTGGTGGCAGGATCAAAGCAATCTAAAACTAGGGGTCCCCATCATTCCCTCAACACAGATGCTTCTGTGTTAGGGGTGAGGAGCTCAGCTAGGCAACCTGTCCACTAGGGAGTGTGGTCTCCTTAGGAATCTCTGCTCCACATCAATTCTTGAAACTCAGAGCTGTCTTCTAGCTCTTAGGAGTTTTCAGCTTCTGTCCAGAACAAGGTAGTTCAAGTCAGGACAGACAACACCACAATAATGTGGTACATCAACAGGCTGGGGGGCACTCTGTCATCAGCCTTGTGCACCGAAGCAATGAAGTGGTGGTCTCTGGCTTACTCTCTGAACACCTCCTGATAGCAGTTAACCCCCAGGGAAGGACAATGCTCTTGCAGATGCCTAAGCAGGATTCTCAGGGCCATCACGATTGGGCTCTGAATCCTTAGGTCTGTGGTTCAGTCCTTGCCAGATGGGGCTCATCTTCAGATAGATCTTTTCACAGCCCCAGATAACCACTAACTTTCTCTGTTTTGTTGGGGCCTCCAGTGCTGGGATCAGTCCCCCTGGACGCTTTTCACTTGGATTGGAAAGGGAAGTTTCTGTACGCCTTTCCTCCTTTTTCCCTTTCTTTCAGGGTACTAGTAAAAATCAGATCTCAGCCCTGCAAAGCAATTCTGATTGCTCCAAACTGAGCCAGACAGCCCTGGTACCCATTGTCTCTGTCCTTGACAGTCGACCCTACCCTGAGCTTGCCCAGAGTCCATGACTTACTGGCCTTTGCACAAGGGAGAGTGTGGTATCCGAACCTCAAATTCCTCCTTCTCAAGGCAGCTCTTGAGGAGTTAGAATTTGCTGATTTACACCTTTTTCAGGGTGTCACGGATATTTTAAAGGCTTCAAGGAAGCTTTTCACTGGGACCACTTACAATTCTAAGTGGAACAGGTTTTAGTTCAGGTACTGAGAAGCAGATTATACCACAATCTGCTTATCTGCCCATTTTCTGGACTTTTGGTCCATTTTAAATTCCTTAGGTCTTAGGCCAGCTACCTTAGGGTTCCTCTGGCAGCTGTCTCTGTTTTTCTGCAAGCAGGAAGCCTGCTTCCTTTTCTTCTCAACCTGTGTTTTCCAAGTTTTTGAGGTTGCTTCACACCAACCCTCCTTTTTCGGGAACCAGCTCCTGCATGGAGCCAGATGTTTACGTGCTCAGTTAATGCAAACCCCTTTGAACCTCTGTCCCCAGCAGAGCTCTAGCTTCTCACTTGGAAAATGTTTTTTCTGGTGGTTTCACTTCTGCCAGATGCATAAGTGAACTACAGACCTTGGCAGTGGAAGAAGATTTTCTTTCCCACAGGGATAAGACAGTCCCTAGGACTAACACAGGGTTTGTCCCTAAGTGGGTTCAGGTTTTCCCTGAACCAATCCATCTCTCTCCCAGGATTTTTCACTGAGCATTCTTCCTCAGGTGAGGAGACTGCACAGCTTGGACGTCAAAGAGCCTTATGCTACTATTTGTATCAGCATCAAGAGTCACAGGTCTCGAATCCTCCAACTCTTCCTTACCTAGGGTGAGGTTGGCAAAGGAACCTGCCACTAAGAGGACAATTGCAAGGTGGATTGTCTCTTGTATCCATTTTGTTATCAAAGACTAGGTAGGAGAGCCCCTCAGGACTGAGGACTCACTCCACCAGGTGTACAGCTGCATCTCTAGCGGCTGCTAGAGATATTCCATTCTGGAAATCTGTCGAGCTGTTACTTGGAAGACAGTTCACACTTTTACCAAGCATTATTCCTGGATTTCAGTCCAGGAGAGATGCTCGTTTTGGCACAGCTGTGCTTCAGAGCCTATTTCCTAAGTAGGTTCTGACCCTCCTCCATGTGGGTACTGCTGTGTATCTGCAATAAGTCCTAATATAGCAAGACTTCATGGTGTTTGAAGAAAAAATGACTCACCTTAGTAATTGCTTTTCTTCTCATGGAGTCTTGCTATATTAGGACCACCCCCCCAACCTGCCCCTCTCAGAATTTCTACTGGGGTGGGGGTGGCAAATTAGTGCAAGCACTGTGTCATGCCATTGTAGTTCTTCCTTTCACCCTCTTTTATTTAGGGTTAGGGAACTAGGGTTTTCTGTTTTGAGTGATTTGTTGGCCCCCTTCCTGGACTTGAGTCTTTGGGGTAAGGGGGGTCCTAATAGTGCTTGTCAGGGGAGAAAACTAATAATACCATTATTCATTCTTATTATTGTTATTGTTGTTTCTATTGTTGTTTATATTGTTGTTATTACTACTAGTACGTAGCCATTTGGCTAGTGTAGAGCTTTCCACACAGACTTGTTGCTTAGTGTTAGCTTCATAAAGATCTGACAGTTTCATTTGAAACTGCCCAGATAGAGCTTTGGTATAGTGCCCTCGCACTTTAGAACTCCAGATTCTCTGGAGTTAACTCTTTCCTCTCCGGGGCAGTTCAAGTGCAGTGGCTAACTGCAATAAGTCCTAATTTAGCAAGACTCCATGAGAAGAAAAACAATTACTAAGGTGAGTAATTTTTTCTTCTGTCCATCCTCATCCACCTGGACAGCATCCAGATCTGGCAGTGGCACATGCTGTGTCCAGGCAATATGATGCAGGTGCACCCTGAAAATGAATGGGGTATGATACAGACCTTTGAATACCTCATGGGAGTAAATAAGGTGCAGAAGGGCAGTATTTTTCAGGGAAAATATGCCCAAGGACTAGGAGATATGCAATGAAGCTGGATATGGGGCAAATTCAGGAGAGGTGCAAGGAGATACTTTCTCACAGAAAGAGTGGCAGATGCCTGGAACATTCTTCCACTGGAAGTACTGGGGTCAGAAAGTAGGCTTTAGAATGCATGGGTTAGGCATAAGGGAATCTGCAATGGCGCACCTAGTACATCAGTGCCCCATTTGTGATTCTGTGTATTGCAGCAGTGAATGGAAGGTTGCCTGCAGCTCATCGAAATGATGAACAATAGGGTGGAGATGTTTTTGTAAGCCCCTGGCAAATTCCTGTGTATTCTGGTGGTGTACTGCTTCCCAGTTGAACTCTGTGCTATCTGTGCTGCATCTCTGACTTGCATGGCTCTGTGATTTTGGCCTTCCATGCCTCCATTTTATGCATTTAAGTTCTCCCCACCATGAACCTGGTTCAGGATCTCCTCTGTCATTGTCTCCTCTGGCACCTGCAACACATCAGAGATCACAACATCAGTGTGCATACTGAAGAGGAGGACCATGCATGCTGGACAGCATATTCAACATGTACCATACACCACCCACAAAGCAACATGCATGTTGCAAATCATGGCCATGCCATTGGGACATGAAATGGCCATGCAGCTGCTACATCCACATCCCTACCCTGCGCCAGTGGCATGCTGTGTGCTGATGCAGCCAACACACTATGTCCTTCCAAATCCTTGATGATGTGCCTACCTTCAAATACATGGGTGTCTGGCTTGACTATCATCTCCATTTCTCACCCCACATACACACAATTCATAAAACTCCACCCTAAACATGGGGCCCTTTATAGGCATAAAGACGGATCCCCTCCTTCCCACTTTGACAGCCTTATGAAGATGATCCTCTGTATCTTTGATTAGAGAATCTTGTCTATCGTGCTGCTCCTAAATCCACCTGGCTGGACTGGACCCTCTTTATTACTCTTTTTGCCACTTTGCCCTCAACAGCCCTTCCTGCACTCATCGCTGTATCCTCTACTGTTCCCTTTCCCTCCCTTCCCTTGAGGATTGCCATCTGTCCCACATTGCCTCATCCACTGTGGAATTCTGGCTAATCTCTCTTTCTTGGCTCCCTAATCTCTCCCATCTTCACTTCCTCACATTCTTTGGCAGATCTGTTTAGCACCTTACTGGAGTCGGGATGTGTGCCACTTGATTGGAGGATGGCACATGTAGTACCATTACACAAGACTGGACCAAGGGATGAACCATGTAATTATCGTCTGGTAAGTTTTACTTTCATAGTGTGCAAACTCATGGAAATGATACTAAAGGAAAGACTGGTGTCATAACTGCAGGCAACAGCCTCCAGGATGTGAGGCAGCATGTGTTTGTTTCAGGGAAGACTTGTCAAACCAACCTGATGCAATATTATAACTGGGTGACAGGTGAGCTGGATAAGGGTCATGCAGTGGATGTTCTTTACTTGGACTTCAGCAAGACCTTTCAGCTTGGGGGGAAGCTAACTGGTGTAGGGGTAGGGGCAAAAATGACAAACTGGATTACAAGTCGGCTGAGTGGGAGGCTGGTGGTAAGACAGGAGCTGTCAACTCCATGGTGAGTGACAAGCAGGGTGCTACAGGGCTCTGTGCTGGGGCCAGTATTATTTGGGCTCTTCATCTCAGACATTGCAAATGGGGTGGTGAGCAAGGTAAGTCTGTTCGCTGAAGACACCAAAATCAGAGCAGTGGTGGATGGAAGGGAGGGATGGAAGCAGCTGCAGGGGGACCTAAGGAGGCTAGAAGAGTGGTTAGAGAGGTGGTAGCTGGGATTCAATGCAAAGAAGTGTAAGGTTATGCACTTTGGAGTGAAGAACCAAGAAGAGAATACTGGCTGTGCGGGGGTCAAGCTGGGATCACTGAGGAGGAGAAGGACCTAGGGTAATGATAACAGGACCATGAACAACACTGCCCAGTGCAGGAGAGAAGCTGCAAAAGTGAACAAAATGCTGGGGTGCATAGTGAAGGGTTTTTCATTCAGGTGAAGAGCAGTGATCATGCCCTCTACAGGTCATTGGTAAGGCCACATTAAGAGTATTGCATGCAGTTTTGGAGGCCATACCTAAAGCATGATATTAGGCTACTGGAGGGCATGGAGGGAGGACAACAAAGATGATATGTGTAATGAAGGGTGATACTATGAAAGCAGGCTGGAAGACCTGATTATGTACACCCTAGAGGATAGAAGGACAGGGGTGACATGATAGAGACATTCAAGTATTTGAGGAGAATCAGTAAGAATGGAGCAGATGGGGTATTTAAGCTAAGGAGAATTGGTACACCAGGGCATGGGCTAAGAATACAGAGTGGAAGATTTAGGAGGAAATGAGGAGACATTATTTCCCAGAGAGGGTGGTAGCAAATAGAATGATCTACCAGAATGGGTGGTATCATATAAATCTGTGAACAACTTCAAAAGGCATGGGAGAGGGAATAGGGAAAAGTGAGGAGGGAAGTTGGGGCAGCAGTGGGATGACAAAGGGAAGGGGGTAGGGCAGCTGAAAAATGAAAATTATGTACCTACTGTAATTCTTGATCTTCTTGGACGAGTCTCCACATAGAAACATAGAAACATAGAATTTGATGGCAGATAAGGACCGCTTGGCCCACCCAGTCTGCCCATTTCCCTACCTGATGGATAAGCTGCAGATCCTAGTTAACCAGCAGCCTACTTCTTCCTACCCCCACCCCCTAGAATTGCCTTATGACTGTCCCATGCATGCTTGAATTCCACCACAGTTTGTGACTCCACAAGCTCCTCTGGAAGGCCGTTCCATACATCCACAACCCTCTCTGTGAAAAAATACTTCCTTAAATTACCTCTGAGCCACCCCCTTATATCTTCAAATTGTGCCCCCTTGTTCTTGCACACCTCTTTTTTTGAAAGATGCTACCCTCTTGGACTTTGTTGATTCCCTTGAGGTACTTGAAAGTTTCTATCATGTCCCCCTCTCCCTCCTTTCCTCGAGGCTATACATATTAAGCTCCTTAAGTCTCTCTTCATATGTCTTCTGGTGCAGACCCTGTACCATTTTAGTTCGCTCCTCTGGACAGCTTCCATCCTGTCTATGTCTTTGCAGAGATAGGGTCCAGAACTGCACGCAGTACTCCAGATGGGGTCTCACTAGCTGTCTGTACAGAGGGATAATAACTTCCTGTTTTCTACTGGTGTTGCTCTCCCTATGCATCCCAGTATCCCCCAGCCCTCCTTGCTGCCCTCTCACATTGCTTGCCCACCTTTAGGTCATCTGATATGACTACCCCAAGGTCCCTTTCCATTTTGTTGTTGTTAGTATCTCACCCCCCATTGTGTACTCTTCCTCTGGGTTTTTGTTTCCCAGGTGCATTACCTTGCACTTCTTAGCATTGAATCTAAGCTGCCATACATTTGACCATTCCTCTAACCTTGCCAAGTCCCTTCTCATCCATTCCACTCCACCTTGTGCATCAACTCTGTTGCATCTTTGTGTCATCTGCAAAGAGATATACTTTTCCTTCCAGTCCCTCTGCAATGTCACTTATAAAGACATTGAAGAGGACTGGTCCTAATACTGAACCTTGCGGTACCCCACTACTAACCCCCCTTTTTTCAAAGTGGACTCCATTTACTATTACTCTCTGTGTCCTATTCTCCAGCCAGTTCTTTACCCAGGCTGTCATCTTGGGACCCACTCCCAGGCTGGCTAACTTGTATATTAATCTTTTGTGTGGGACTGTGTCAAATGCCTTGCTAAAGTCTAGGTAGGCCATGTCCACAGCCCTCCTGATCAACTACTTTGGTCACCCAGTCAAAGAAATCTTATCAGATTTGTCTGGCATGACCTTCCCGCTGTGAATGCATGCTGCCTTGGGTCCGTGCCCTCTGGCCTGTAGATATTCAACAATTCTTTCCTTCAGAAGTGATTCCATTATTTTCCCTACCACTGAGGTTAAACTAACAGGTCTGTAGTTTCCTGCTTCTGCCTTGCTCCACTTTTGTGAAGGGGAATCACATCTGCCTCCTCCAGTCCTCGGGTACCACCCCATCCTCCCATGATTTGTTAAAGAGGGTAGTCAGTGGTGTCACTAGTTCTACCCTTAGTTCTTTTAGAATTCTGGGATGAATCCCATCAGCCCCATTGCTTTGTCCACCTTCAGTTTTAAGAGTTCTTCTGTAAATGGACTGGTATCAACTTCTGTATCCAGAGTGTTTCTACTGTTTGTTTTAGGTACCTCCCCTCTTCCTTTGTAAATACTGAGAAAAATATTTGTTTAGTATCTTTGACTTTTCACAGTCACCCTCTGCCCACCCTCCCTCCCTTTATTAAGCCCCACTATCTCTCCCTTGGTCTTCTTTCACTCCCTGATGTACCTATAAAGGTTTTATCCCTTCTTAACTGAGTTGGCTATCTTTTCCTCAGTTTGGGCCTTTGCTGTTCTGACTGCCTTCCCAGCTTCCTTTGCTTTAACTGATACAGTTCTCTGTTCTGTTCCTTCTGTAATTCCTTGTACTTCCTGAATGCTTTCTTTTTTCTTGTACCTTCCTGCCACTTCCTTGAGAACCATAGTGGTTTCTTACCTCGTTTCATTTGTTTATTTGCTTTACACAAGGCTTGTTACCTCTGTGATGGCAGTTTTTATTTTTCCCCATTGTTCTTCCACCCCTCTTTACTGCCCGTTTGCTAGTGCATTCCTTAGGCACTCACCCATTTTGACAAAGTCAGCCCTCCTAAAATCCAGTACCTTTGTCTTTGTACCACTCATTCACACTATTGGGGATCTGCGCCGGAGGCACTAGGACCTATTGGGAGCAAACTTTTTGCTGGAGGGTCGGCATCAGAGATGGGGCCGTGAGGAACGGCACCGCGAGCCCTAGCTCACACGGTAATGACCATCTCGGTGTCGACCCTCCAACTGCCTCAGTACCTTTTTTACCAAGGAGGTGCAGCGCAACTAACCTAGAAGGGTAGCCTAACCTAAAAATCGGATATAAGATAGTCCGGGCGACCCGTGTAAGAAGGGTCAACAAAAGTCTTCTTCACGGTCTAAAGATTTGAGGAGTGAAGACCAACAACAGAGGTGAGCACAGGGGACGGAGAGGGAGGAATGAGGTGGAGAGTCATCCAAGAAGATCAAGAATTACAGTAGGTACGTCATTTTCATATCTTCCTGGACGTAAGTCTCCACCACTCATTCACACTATTGGGAGAGTACCGAGCTAATAATCCCCCGAGAGGGCGGCAGGAGAGACCAAGAGCTCAAATTTCTAGGACAGAAGTCCATTAAGGATGGCTCTGCCAAAGGAAGAATGTAGTCTGGCATGGACATCCAGTGCATAATGTTTAATGAAGATATGCACTGAGCTCCAGGTGGCCGCATTGCAGATGTCTGCAATGGGCACGTTGTGAATTTCCGCTAGGATGCCATGGACCGCCTAGTAGAGTGAGCGTAAACTCACCCTCCAACTTAACCTGCACCATGGAATATCAGTGGTGAAGGCATGCCACTAGCCATGCTGAGATACATCTGATAGCGACAGGTTGACCCAGCCGGGTCTCACTGAAGGAAACAAACAGTTGCTGGGCTTTGTGAAAAACCTTGGTTCTATCTAGATAGAAACGCAAGGCCCTCAACATCCAAAGAATAAAGAGAACGTTCCTCTTCATTTTGGAAGTCTGCAAAGTAAGAGGGAAGGACCAAAGGTTGGTTTAGATGAAATTCTGACACAACCTTGGGAAGAAATTTGGGATGAGTACGAAGGACTACTTTGTCCTTATGGAACACAGTATACGGAGGGTCTGTGACCATGGCATGTATCTCAGAGACCCTGCAGGCTGAGGTAATGGCCACTAGGAAGGCAGTCTTCCAGGTGAGAAATTTTAGCTCACAAGTAGCCAGCGGTTTGAAAGGTTTCCAAGTGAGCATATCTAGGACAAGATTAATGTCCCAGGCTGCAACTGGACGTCTTGTAGGAGGTCTGGTATGCAGAATTCCTTTAAGAAATCTCTTAACCATCGGTAACTGAGCCAGTGTTAAGGAACAAACGGGCTCATGATACGCTGAAATGGCACTAAGGTGAACTTTGACTGTAGAGTACTGCAGACCTGAATTAGAGAGGTCCAAGAGGTACTCCAAAACTTTATCTGGTGAGCAGGAAAAGGGATTCAAAGAGGACTTTGCACACCAGAGTGAAAAATGCTTCTACTTAGCTGTGTAAGTTTTCAGAGTGGCTGGCTTCCGTGCAGCCAGAAGAATATCTGAAACTGTTCGAGAGACGTTGAACCGGTTTACTTCAACCTCTTCAGGAGCCAAGCGTGAAGGTGAAGTGATCTCAGGTTGGGATGGACCACCGGTCCCTGAGTCAAAAGGTTCATTTGCAGGGAAAGTGGTCTCAGAGGAACTGCCAACATATTGTTGAGTAATGGAAACCACAGCTGTCAAGGCCAAAAGGGAGCAATGAGAATCATCTTGTCCCCTGGATTCGAACTTGAGGAGTACTCTCTAAATTAGAGGAAGAGGCGTAAAGAAAGCATTTTGTCCACCACAGCCTGAACTCATCCTGACAGAAAATGCCTGGCCCTGGATTTCTGGAGCAGAGGAGAGGCAATTTTGCTTTGAGTGGGGATGCAAAAGGGTCCAGGTCTGGAGTTCCCCACTCTTCGAATAGTGACTGAACTATGGTTGAGTCAAGAGACCACTCATGAGGATCTGTCTCTGTTCTGCTGAGATGGTCTGCCAAGTCATTCTGTACACCTGGCAGATAGACCGCTCGAATTAGAGCCTTGTGCTCCAAGCACCATTCCCATACCCTCATTGCTTCCCTGCGTAAGGGATAAGAACGAGCACCGCCCTGTTTGTTGATGTAATACATCACTGCTTTGTTGTCCGTTTGAAGGAGAATGTTCTCATAACAGAGCATGTCCTTTAACGCTCAGACCGCATAAAGGATGGCTCTCATTTCAGGACATTTATGTGAAGCTGGGACTCGAGTTGAGTCCACACACCTTGAGTGTGGAGAGCCTGACAGTGAGCTCCCACCCCATTGGGGATGCATCTGTGGTAATGGAGATTTGATGGTCCAGAGGAGCAAAGGGATATCCTTCCAGGAGATTGCTCTCTTGAGACCACCAGGTGAGAGACCTCTTCAGAGGTTCTGTCACCTTGATGGGATATGACTGCGGGTGAGTGGTTGGGGACCACTGAGCACTGAGCATCCACTGAGTGGTTCTCATGTGCAGACGTGCTAGGGGTACAGTGAACACTGAGGATGCCATGAGGCCCAGCATCCATTGCATCGAGAGAGCAGTAACTGAGCTGTTCTCCCCCGATGTGATGGGCCATCTGAAGGATGTCATTCCTTCTGTCTTCTGGAAGAAATGCCTTTGCACAGGAGGTGTCCAGAAGAGTCCCTATAAAAAGGAGCCTCTGGGAGGGCTGCAGTTGTGATTTCTTGAGGTTCAGCAGAACTGCCATGGACGTAAGGAGGCAAGAGGCCATCTTTACGGCGTCCAAAGTTCCTTTCTTGGAAGGACTTGCTAGAAGCCAATCGTCCAGATAAGGGAACACCTGTATCCCAAGCTTTCTGAGGTGTGCTGCGAGAACTGCGCAACACTTTGTAAAATCTTTCGGCGCCAAGGATAGCCCAAAGGGCAGGACTCTGAACTGATAATGTTGTCCCAGAGCCACAAACCTCAGGAGTTTGTGAAGCCTCAGGTGAATAGGAATGTGCTGGTAAGCATTCTGCATGCCCAATGAGGCTAGCCAGTCGTGTTGATGAAGCAAAGGTAACAGGGTTCCCAGAGAAATCATTTTGAATTTCTCCTTGGGGAGAAATTTGTTTAGCTTTCTGAGATCTAGAATGAGGTGCATTTCCCGGACTTCTTTGGAACCAGAAAGTAATGGGAGGAACCCGTGTTTCGCTGATGCAGTGGCACCACTTCTACTGCCCTGTTGTTCAGAAGGCCCTGAATCTCGGCGGCGAGAAGGTCTGACTGAAGGGTTGACAGCCTGGGCTGCCATTTGGGAGGACGATCCGGAGGGGTCTCCACAAGATTGAGTGAATACCCCTCGTGGATTATCTGAAGAACCCATTTGTCTGTGGTTATGGACTTCCACTGGTTGTAGAAGTGCATCAGATGACCTCCCACCGGAGAGGAAAAGTCCACCTTGGGCAGCTGAGATGGGACTTGGGCCGGCAATTCATAAGGTAGCGCTGGATGCTTTGGGCCCCTGCACTTTCTGTTGCACCTTCTTTTGAGGATGGGCAGGTTGGTTCTTATGGAAATTTCCTCTGCCTCTGCCTCGAAAGGACTGACGACTATGAAACTGACGTTTCTAGGGACATGGATATGTTGTTCATCCACACTATCTGGCAGGTTCCTTGCCGCTTTAAATCTTGCCAGAAGGTCTTTAGCTGGCTCCTCCCACCCACCGGGTGGTAAAACCTCGGCTCCGCCCCATGCGCCAGATCTTCCTTACCGTTTGGAAGCTCAGGTTCCTTCCTTAACGCTCTGCGATTAAGATTTGGTGCCTAATTCTTCAAAACTTTGAAACTACGTTTCAATTTACCAATTCTTTGGTCTTCTTCTCCCTCGCGGCTGTGATGGATAAATCAACTCCAGTTCGAGATGCCCTGCGAATCAGAAAATGTTCTCGGACAGACCCGCTCCACGTCGTCTACTGCCTAGGCCTTGAGCACGAACCGCAGGCTTGCGACCTGTGCTCTTCCTTTTCGGTCTATGTCCTCGAGGATTGTGCTGCCCGTTTGCAGTTGGGGCGTCCTGAGAAGAGATTCCCTCTGGTCAAGTCGAAGGAGGCCCGATTGGTGGTGTCCACGGCTGCGGGCTCTGCGGAACAGCTTGAGCAGATAATCGCCCTCGAAGAGGAGGCGGCGCAAGCCACTCCATCTTCAGCCGCGGCATTCGTCCCGCTCTCTCTCGGCGCCTCATACTCGGCTTCTTTTAAGGAGCTTTGCCTGACCCTCTCGACTAAGGGCGAGGGTCCAACCTCTTCTGGACCGTTTTCTCGGTCAAAAAAGAGTAAGGGTAAGTCCCATCATTGACGCTCTTGGGAGCGGGAAAGATCTCCCTCCCCTGGTCGACAGTTGACTTCGGTCGACCCTTCAGCTTCGGCCACTGACTTCACGGCGTCCTCGTCAGGCCAGTTGACCGAGACACCCGACGACGCAGTCGAGATTTTTCTCGACCCGTTAGACGGGTTGTCGGCTGGTGAAGCTGATATTCCCCTCTCCCCGGTTCTCCCGGCGAGAGTTGAGGATCCCGTCAGCTCGACTGTGCCTCCGGTTCCAGAGCCATCGGTGCAATCATCCGAGCCGAAGGGAGTACCGGTCCTCGGTACCCCACTGCGCCGACCTCGGCCTAGCCGAGATTCTTGGTCTCGGACCTCCTCGCGGTCCAGCCGATCCCACCGTCATAGGTGGTCTCAGTGTCAGCACCATGGTAAGCGGCGCCACCGCTCTTCCTCTTCTTCCTCCTCCTCGGACGAGGGTAGGCTTTGACGCAAGCTGCGTCGGAAATATGAAGAGCTTATGTGGCAACAGCTTCTGTTGGCCGGGAATAAGCCGACCCAGTCATCTTCACTGGCCTATTTCTGCTGCCCCACCGATTGTGGTGGAACCGCCGCCTCCCCAGCCGTTAGTTGGGGCTCTGACCAAGAGTTCTCGGTCGGCTCAGGGGCTGCCCCATAGGCTGTTGGTCACTCTCACTCCCGATAAATCTCGGCAGGTGGAGGGTGTCTCAGGCTCGAGGCAGCTCTTCGAAGACTCATCGGGGTCTGAAGATGACTCCTCCTTGTTCTCCAGGTGGACGGACTTGGAGTCCTCAGGGGCAGTCAGTGGACGATAGCCCCTCGTCCTTTCTTGGCCTACTTGACTCATCCTGAGTCCACCGGATGAAGCTCAATCCCATTTCAAAGGGCAGGATATCCCTCACGGAGATTCTGGACCGAGGGATTCTCTGACGGAGGCCTTTCCGGTGGCCAAAGCCATTGTTGGTCTGGCCTTGGAACTATGGCAGCGTCCTGCTTCCTGCCCTGTGCCTTCGGCCAGGATGGCTAGGAAGTACGTGGTCCCTACCAGTTCCCTGTCTGGTTTCTCGGAACACCCCTCTGCCGAGGAGCTGGTTACCAACAGCGTTTTCCGGCGTGCCGGGAACGCCAGGGACGTGGACAAACCACCCGACAAGGAATCCAAGAAATTGGATTATGCCGGGTGGAAAGTCTATGCTGCATCATCTCTCAGCCTTTGTCAGGCCAGTTTGGCCGTCCTGATGGCACACTTCTCCCATGCCCTGTTGGGCTCCTTGGATGAGGTCGTTCCCCATCTTCCCGCGGACCTGCAGACCAAGATCAAGCAGGTGCGGGATCAGGGCAGGGCAGTGACAAATCAGCAGCTCCAGACTGCTCTCGACATCGGAGACTCTTGTGCTAGATCAGTGGCGACCGCAGTGGCCATGCATAGGCGGGCTTGGCTGAGGATATCCACCTTCACCTCGGATACCCAGCACAAATTAGCGGATGTTCCCTTTCTGGGGACTGACCTCTTCGGCCCTGGAGTGGAAGGTCACCTCCAGAGGATCGAAAAGTCCAATGCCACCTTGGACTCGGTCTCTTCTGTGCAGAAGGACAAAGGCCGTAAGCCTCAGCCTAAGCCCTTTCGCCCTTCTGTGCCCGCGGCGCGCCCAGTCCAGCAACGTCAGGGCCAGCAGGCTTGACCTTGGTACCCCAAAACCAAGCTGTCAGCTTCCTCCAATAGAAAGCAAGGAGGAAAAGGCCCAGGAGGTCCCTCGGCCGGTCCCTCCTCCAAGCCTGCTCAGTGACGGGCTGAGGGGTGTCGCCCCTATCCCCGTCGCCTCACCCCTGGTTCCCCCCGTGGAGGGACAGCTCCGGCACTTCCTTTCCACCTGGTCCACTGTTACCATGGACAGATGGGTCCTGGAGGTGGTGGGAAGAGGCCTGCCTCTAGAGTTCAAGCAGGCACCACCCTACAGAGCCGTCGCCCCTCGGGGGGGCTTCGGGGTCCCCAGCCTCACTGATGGTTCATCGAGCTGACATCGATCTCCTCCTCCAGAAGAAGGTGATAAGAGAGGTGGAGGACCCTCCCTTAGACCCGGGGTTTGTGTCCAGGTATTTCCTGGTCCCGAAACGGACAGGGGGCTGGCGCCTCGTTCTCGACCTACATGACCTCAACAAGTTCCTAAGGTCTCAAACCTTCAGAATGGTCACTCTGACTCAGATAATACCATCTCTGGAACACGGCGTGTGGTTTTGCTCTCTGAACTTTCAGGATGCGTTTTTTCATGTCCCTATCCGTCCATCTCACCGGAGGTTCCTCCGCTTCCGAGCAGAGGGATCCCTATTCGAGTTCCAAGCCATGCCCTTTGGCCTTTCTCTAGCTCCCAGGGTCTTCACCAAATGCATGGCAATGGTGACAGCATTCCTGCAGTGCCAAGGGGTCCGGGTGTACCCTTACCTGGATGACTGGCTGATAGCAGCCCCCTCCAGACAGGAGGTGGAGCGGTCCAGAGATCTGGCCCTCCAGGTTTGCTCTCAGGTCGGCCTCCTTATCAACGAGGCCAAATCGGAACTCCAGCCAAAGCAGGTGATACTGTTCATTGGGGCAGAGCTCGACTCTCTACGAGCCAGAGCACAGCTCCCGGCAGACAGGGCCGAGGTTCTTACCTCCTTTGCCCAATCATTTCTGGTTGGGCAATTGCGCCCTGCCCGGGACTTCCTGTGCCTCCTGGGTCTCATGGTGGCCTGTACCAGCGTAGTCCATTGGGCACGTTGGCACATGCGCCCCCTTCAGTGGGGACTGGCGAGCCAGTGGTCACAACGCTGCGATCCCTTGGACCAGCTTGTGATGATGACCCAGGAGATGTGGAATGCTCTCCAGTGGTGGACCATTCCATTTCATCTGCAGGAGGGCATCCCATTTGTCTTCCCAGAGCCGACGGTCTTTCTATCGACCAACGCCTCTTTGATGGGTTGGGGTGCCCATCTGGGGGAACACCGAGGGCACGGCCTCTGGTCCCCACGGGAGTCCCGATGCCACATCAACCTGCTGGAGTTCCGAGTGGTCCGCCTAGCTCTCACTGCTTTTGCTCCGTTTCTCCAGGGTCAAGTGGTCTGAGTCCAGACGGACAATACCACGACCATGTACTACCTAAGCCGCCAGGGCGGGACATGCTCCATGCTTCTATGCAAGGAAGCTCTCCACATCTGGTCACTTGTGCACAGCCTGGAGGCGGATCTCCTAGCCATTCATGTGGCAGGAGCCTCCAACACCCTGGCCGATGCCCTGAGCCGGATAGGGGCGCATCTCACGAGTGGTCTCTCCTGCCGAAGGTAGTACAAGATCTGTTCTCCCACTGGGGCACACCTCTGGTGGATCTGTTTGCCTCCAGGGAGAACGTGAAGCTGAGGCTGTTTCTTGCCCGCCCCCCTCAGCAGGGCTCGCTGCAGGGGGATGCCTTCTTGAGGCCGTGGACCCGGGGCCTCTTTTACGCCTCCCCCCCTTTCCCCTGATTCACAGGGTCCTGCTCAAAGTGAGGAGGGACAAGGCGCAGGTGATTCTGATAGCCCCAGACTGGCCCCACCAGTTCTGGTACCCAGATCTCTCAGCCTCAGCTCCAGGCTCCGAGGCAGCTTCCAGCTCACCCGGACCTGCCTCAGTCAATCAGGGAAGGTGTTCCATCTGGACCTTCAATCCCTGCACCTGACGGCCTGGTTCCTGAGTGGCTAGAGTTCCAGGCCTTGGGTCTTTCCGGCGAGGTCCTCAGCGTCGTTGAGGGCGTCCCGTAAGGAGTCGACCAGAAAATGCTACGCCTTCAAATGGAAGAGATTCTCCATTTGTGTCAGAGTAAGGGCTTGGACCCTTCCTCTTGTTCTGTGGCCAGCATTTTGGACTATCTATGTCCCTATCTGAGTCAAGGGCTTAGGTCGGACACCCAAAGGTGCACCTAGTAGCGACCTCTGCTTACCGGGCGCGGGCCGGTCAGCAGTCAGCGGCGCAGGAGAAGGTGGTCGGGCGCTTCTTCAAAGGCCTTGATCACATTTCCCCTCCAGTGCGGGAACCCCCACCTCCGTGGGATTTACTGCTGGTACTGGCAAAGCTCATGGGCAAGCCATTTGAACCAATGCACAGGTGTGGTCTCCCCCACCTGTCGTGGAAGACTGCCTTCTTGGTGGCTATCACGTCAGCCAGAATGATGGGAGAACTCCAGGTGCTTAGCATCGAGTCTCCTTACCTGGTCTTCCACAGGGACAAGGTTGTCCTACGCCCCCACCCGAAATTCCTTCCGAAGGTGGTGTCGGAGTTTCACCTTAACCAGTTGTTGACTCTGCCGGTGTTCTACCCCAATCACACCTCGGAGGCCGAATATAGGCTCCATACTTTGGACCCTAGAAGGGCGCTCGCCTATTACAAGGAGCGCACGGCTGGGATTCGGGGAGAGGTTTGCCAGCTGTTTGTCACCTATGCTGAAGCCGCACCTGGCAGACCTGCAGCCAAGCGGATGATAAGCAGATGGGTCACCTCCTGCATAGATCTCTGCTATGAGTTGGCTGGCATGGAGCCTCCCAGAGGGATAAGAGCTCATTCTACCCGCCATACTGCTGCATCGGTGGCTGCTTCCAGGGACGTCCCTATCCAGGAAATCTGCAGGGCTGCTACCTGGAAGTCAGCAACACCTTCATTACCCACTACCACATCGACCTTGAGTCACGCCGGGATGCTGGTTTTGGGGCCTCGGTTCTCCAGTCCTTATTTCCCAAGTAAGTATAAGGGGGTGTGCGCCTTGCCTCCCTCCTCCCGGAGAACTGCTAGGAGTCTGCCAGATAGTGTGGATGAACAACATATCCATGTCCCTAGAAATACAGGATCTTACTTCGAGATACAGCTCTTGCAGCAGGTTACACCATTAGGACTGAAGCCGGCAGGCGCTAGGACCCCGGAGATCTTTTCTAGCTAGCTATCTTCAGCGGGAACCGCTCCCGACGTCGGCCCGCCTCCGACGTCAGGCATGGTATAAGAGGGGGCGGTCCAGCCAGAATCGCCAGTTCTTTCCCGCTGTCGACAGTGCATGCTTCGACCTTCAGTTAAGTTCTTGCTATGCATCGCGTGGTTCTTCGATTTTTTCGACGATTCTTCTGTGGAAGATTTCTTCACTTCAACAACTTACTTGTCTGATGTCCTCTCCGACCGGGCTTTCTTCCAAGTGTGCTTGCGGCAAGCAGATACCCTTTCAGGACCCGCATTCCACGTGTGTCAGGTGTCTAGGCCCGGACCACGATATCAAGGCCTGCTCCCTCTGCCAGGGGTTCAATAGCCGCACCAGAATCCGCCGGCAGAAGGCCCTTCAAGCCTTTCTTCTAGAGGAAAAACTTCGAGCGATGGCCTCCAAGGAAGATTCGACACACCGGCATGCCGAAAAGAAGAGGAGGTCAAGGGATCCTGCCCGATCGCCGGTTCGGGCCTCCGAGCCCCAGAGCTCCGGGTCTCACTCGGACCGCTCGCCCTCCAGGCCTTCGTCGCTCCCGGCTGCGGCCCCCGCTACACACCCTGCTCAGGCCTCTACCGCCAGGCCGTCGTCTTCCTCTTCAGCCCAGAAGGCCTTGGCGAAGTCGGGGGAATGCCATCACCACCACCACAAGTCAGGCTCCCGCCCCTCGGGCCCCGACGCCCGGTCCTCCTCTCTTCTCCCCCTGGAAGACCGTAGAGCTCACTCCACTGAGGAGGCCGGTGGATCCAGCATCGGCCAGACCGCCGTCGGTCGTTCACCAGCGTTCCTCCGAGCCGACGTCGGTCGGACAGCCATCGTCGGCCACTTCATCTCATCGGACGTCGGTGAGGGGACCGACGTCCGCGACGCCTGAGCTGGGGGATCCTGCGCCTCCGACATCGGTTGGACAGGAGTCCCCATCCGAGAGGATTCGGCCTTGCCCGATGTCAGGCGGGCATTCCCGCCACGAGTCTCCCGGGCTCCTCGCCACTGCCGGGTCCCGGTGGTGCCGTCGCGGGACCGGCGTCGGGACTGTCCTTGGCGAGGTGGGACCTGTTTACTTACTGGTGGGGCTACTATCAGGAAGGATGTGGTACCCCCAGTCCTTCCTCCTCCACCTTCTCCTCCTCCTGTTGTTTCTGCCCCGGCCCCACCTTCACCTGTGAGGTCGGCTGGCCGTTCCGTCCCCAGGGAGCCTGTGACTCCTCCCAGGGGTAGGCATTCTAGAAGGAGACCTCCGTCTAGACCGTCGTCCTCTGGGTTGCCCAGTCCCAAGAGATCCAGGAGGCAACGTTGGTCGCCGTCGACGGAGGCTATGGGATCTTCTTATTCTTCTTCCAGATCCCCATCTCCGGTCTCGCTTCCCTCGCCGGACCCACGTGAGACTCCAAGGTCTCCTCCGGACGATCCATCCTTCATGGATATCCTTAGACATATCCAGGAGAATATGGGTTGGGAAGCAGAGGAACTTGACCCTGAAAGGCTACGCCTGGCGAAGTACCTTCGGCAGAAGGACCCTAAGCCTGTGGTGGTGCCACCCTTGGTGGACACTTTTGTGGACGTCACCAAGGCTGCGTGGAAGCGTCCTCATTCACTCCCGGCAGTGCTGAAGAAGGCTGATAGACTGTACAGGGCCCCTAGGGGGGACCAGTACCTATCTCAACAACCTCTGGCTGACTCCCTGGTCATTACTGCCTCTCATGATCGGTCCCAGAGACCGCAGCATTTGAGTGCTCTGCCACCGGACCCAGAATCCAAACAGCTGGACGCTCTGGGAAGGCGCACTTACGCTTCCGCGACTTGCGCTATCAGGTCCCTGAACTATCTCACCCACATGGTGCAGTTCCAGAACGCCCTGTGGGAGCAGGGGCTAGAGGCAGCTGAGAAGCTGCCGGAAGGTGAGCAGAAGGAGGAGATGCTTCAGCTCTTCCAGACGGGTTCAGACGTGGGAACCCAAGTGCTAAGAACCGCGTATGATTCTGCGGACTCGTCAACCAGGGCGGCTGCTTCAGGCGTGTGCCTTCGGAGACACTCATGGCTTCGTGTCTCTGGTTTCACCCCAGACGTCCAGAAAAACATTTTGGACGCTACCTTCGAAGGTGAGGTGTTGTTTGGTAATCCGTCAGAATGTATAATTACCAAACTGCAAGAGGCTGGAAAGGTGGTCCGGACAGTCCAGGCGATGTACCAGCCGAGGCCTGGCTCCTTTCATAGGAGCCAAGGCCACTTTCGTGGGTGGACTCAGAGGCAACAGCCCCGTTCTGCCACACAACATAGGGGCTTTGGCTTCCGAAGATCCCAGAGGAAGCAGCCGCCAGCAGAGGTCAGCGTCCTTCGAGGGCTACCCGGCTGGCGGGCCTCAGCACCGCCACAGCGTGGCTCCTTTCTGGCCCCTCCAGGATCAATGGGACTTTTCGTTGGGGTCGCATTGTCCCTTCCTATCGGATTGGCAGTAATAACCACTGACAGGTGGGTTCTTCAATTAGTCAGCAAAGGCCACTTTAGAATTCAAGAACGTCCACCATCAAGGCCTCCTCTGCTCTCCTGATACTCGGGTCAGCACCGTGACTTGATTTGGCAAGAGGTGATTGCTCTTTTGGACAAGGGAGCGATTCAATCTGTCCCAGGGGACCAGAGAGGACTGGGGTATTATTCTCACTTCTTTCTGGTTCCCAAAAAGACAGGGGACCTCCGTCCTATTCTGGACTAAGCGACCTCAATCAATCGATGCGATACAAAAGATTTCAGTGGTGACCCTCCCGGTCTCATTCCCATGCTAAAACAAGACACCTATTTAGCATCTCTAGACATGCAGGACGCCTACCTGCACATCCCCATAGCTCAGGCGCATCAGAGGTTCCTGCGCTTCGAGCTCTCAGGCCACCATTTTCAATTACAAGCTCTCCCTTTCGGGCTGTCATCCGCTCCGAGGGTCTTCACGAAGTGCATGGCAGTCGTGGCAGCTGCCCTAAGGAGGCAGGGCCACTATGTGTTCCCGTACCTCGACGATTGGCTCCTCATGGCCGCCTCCAGAGAGGCGCTTCTGCAAGTGATCCGAGACACTCAGACCTTGTTCAGATCACTTGGGATCTTAATAAACCAAGAGAAGTCGGTCTTGGTACCGTCGCAGAACCTGCAGTTCATAGGCGCAGTGCTGGACACGGTCCAGGGGAGGGCTTTCCTCCCAGGCGACAGAGCGGAGCGCATCAGGTCACTTATAAAGGACCTGTCGGTGAATCAGACCGCTTCGGCCAGGATGGTCCTTCGCCTGCTCGGTCACATGGCTGCAGCCATTCCCACGGTCCCTCTCACGTGGCTCCACATGCGCGTAACGCAGTGGATGCTCAAGGCGCAGTGGGACCAGAGGCAAGACCATCTGCAGCATCCGGTCAAAATCACAAGAAGGGTGATTCAGGACTGGCAATGGTGGTTAACCCCCGGGTCGCTCTCCAAGGGCGTCCCTTTTGCAGTGCCGTCCCCAGAGATTACACTTACCACGGACGCTTCAGGTCTCGGGTGGGGAGCTCACCTAGATGCGGTGAAGTCTCAGGGCATTTGGAGTCCGCTGGAAGCTCATCTGCACATCAATGTTTTGGAGATGAGGGCGGTTCTCTATGCTCTCTGGGCTTTCCAGTCCATGATCCCACCGTGTACCATCCTGCTCCAAACGGACAACACGGCGGTGATGTATTACCTCAACAAGCAAGGAGGCGCACACTCTTATCCCCTTTGCAGGGAAGCCATGAGAGTGTGGGATTGGGTAATCAGACACGGCGCAAGTCTAGTCGTGGTACACGTTCCCGGCGTGGACAACACGATTGCGGATGGCCTGAGTCGCTCCCAGGCCAGAGTCCACGAGTGGGAACTTCTTCAGGAGGTAGCAGAGGACCTGTTCCTTTGATGGGGAACCCCAGAGTTAGACTCATTTGCATCCCCATCCAAGCAGAAACTGCTCAATTTCTGCTCACTAGATCCAGGGCCTGGAGTTTTCTGGTGACGACGTTGTCCATCTCCTGGGAGAACAGGTTCCTCACGCCTCTTCCTCCTTTCCCGTTGATCCAGAGTTCTCCTCCAAAACTGCGCAGGGGGAGCATCTTGTGGAGTGATTCTAGTGGCCCCATTTGGCTGAGATAAATCGGTTCCCTTTGCTGGATGCTAGTGTCCTCGGGAACCTCCGCCTCCCATTGCCGCACAGTTCTCCACCTTCTGTCTCAGGAGCAAGGGTCTTTATTACATCCGGATTCTAGTGGTCTCTGAACCTGCACGCTGGCTCCTAGAGACGTAGCCATTATGCGACACGGGGTCTCGCAGGAGGTGACAGAGGTACTCTCTGCAGCCAAAAAGCTGGCTACTCACGCTACTTACACCATGAAATGGCGCAGATTCTGCCTTTGGTCACGGGCTTGCGATCTTTCCCCTTTAGGTTGTCCTGTGGGGGCAGTCTTGGACTACCTCCTTCCCCTTTTTCACCCGGGGCTAGCCTACTCCTCTATTAAAGTTCACCTTTGTGCTATTTCGGCTTATCACCAGCCGGTGGGCCAACGCACCATTGCTCAACTGGACACTTCTCGGGAGTTCCTGAGAGGGTGCTGCACCTTAGGCCTCCTTATTAAAGACCCGATTCCTTCATGGGATCTCTTTTTGTTTTGGAGCAGCTACGCCCTTCCCTTTGAACCAGCCGTGGAATGCGAGTGGCTACGCTTTTGTCTTGGAAGACGTTGTTTTAGTTGCAGTTACTTCAGCCAGAAGGATTTCTGAGCTTCATGCCCTGATGTGTAAGGAGCCTTATTTGTTTTTCTCACCGAGACAGAGTGTCTCTGAGAACGAATCCTAAGTTTTTGCCTAAGGTGGTTTCAGCTCTGACCTTAAATCAGGATATTGACCTTCCAGTCTACTTCCCGAACTATTCCAACAGGGGAGAGGCTTTGCTTCATACTCTTGATGTTCACCGCAGCCTGAGGTATTACCTCAATAGAACTAAGTCTTTCAGGACTTCGGAGCAACTTTTTGTGTCCTTTGCACAGAGAATGAGAGGCCAGCCAGTGTCTAAGCAATCCTTATCCCACTGGCTTGTGCAATGTATCTCTCACTGCTACCAGTCCAAACAAAGGCCCCTCCCGGGTCCCGTCCGGGGCCATTCTACCAGGGGTGTAGCCACCTCTTTTGCAGCTCTCAAAAATGTTTCAACCTCTTCTATCTGCGCTGCAGCTACTTGGAACTCTGTGCATACCTTTATCAGGCATTACAGTCTGGATATCGCCTCTAGGCGAAGAGCTGGTTTCGGCCAGGCCGTGCTGCAGGGCCTCCTGTCCTGAATCGAGGCTGGGTGGCTGCTCCTCGGCATAATCTTCTTTCTTTCCTCTTCCCGGTGTGAAGGGATCAAGCCTTACTGCTTGGGAATCAGTCCTAATGGTGTAACCTGCTGCAAGAGCTGTATCTCGAAGTAAGATAGTACAGTTACGTAAGAACTTACCGTAACAGTAGATCTTCGAGAACAGCTCTTGCAGCAGGTACCTTCCCGCCCGCCGTATCCCCCTTGGAGGAGTTCTTCACTCGTGTTCCTCCTCTAGAATGGAGGCGTAAGGGAGAAATGGATAGTAGGTTTTTCAGCCAGCCAGTCTGATAGTTCAGACGACAGGAATTCGTTTTCATCCGCATGGCTGGGCGAGCGCAAGAGTCAGTTTTTTCCTCGGAAAGGAATTTCCTACTTTCCTACTTGGGTTTTTTTTTTTTTTCGCACTCCTTTTTGCCTTCTGACGGTGGATCCTCGGTCTCCTCAGCTATTGATACCTCTGGCTGGGAATCTCCGCCGGGAGAACTGGGGATTCTGGCGGGAACGCCTCCTCTTATACCACGCCTGACGTCGGAGGCGGGCCGACGTCGGGGGCGGTCCCCGCTGAAGATAGCTAGCTAGAAAAGATCTCCGGGGTCCTAGCGCCTTCCGGCTTCAGTCCTAATGGTGTAACCTGCTGCAAGAGCTGTTCTCAAAAATCTACTGTTACGGTAAGTTCTTACGTAACTGTACTTTACTCACCTGTAACAGGAGTTCTAGGAATGGTATAAGTTGTTCATCCACACGACCCACCCGACCTCCCCGGCTTTGACGCACAACCTGAACTTCCAGCGGGCCAGATCTGGCGTCATGGGGCAGAGCCGAGAGTTTTACCACCTGGGTGGGTGGGAGGAGCCAGCTTGAAGACCTTCCGGCAAGATTTAAAGCAGCAAGGAACCTGCCAGATAGTGTGGATGAACAACATATACCATTCCTAGAACTCCTGTTACAGGTGAGTAACCTGTATTTTCTGACATGCCCTCGAGAGGGAGCAGGAGGGGGTCGAGCCAATTTAATGGCTGACCTAGTCTTTGGTGTAGCTTCTAGAACTTGCTCTACCTGAGGACCAAAAAGATAAGTACCATCAAAGGGCAATGCCATCACCTGCTGCTGCGCGTCATTCGTGAAGCCCGAAGTACGCAGCCAGGAATGACAGCGGGTGCAAATACCAGCAGCTGCTGAATGGGAAGCAGTGTCAAAGGCATCCATGGCTGCTTTAACCTGCTGGTTGTTAGATTCAATACCTCTGGTAATGGTTTGAAGAAGCTCTGGCTTCGCATCCGACTCTGGAAGAGCTTCAACCATTTGCTTGATAGAGTGCCACAGGATGTACTCATACTTGGAAAAATAGCCTTGGTAACTGGTATTACGCATACTTAGGGTAGAAGCAGCAAAGCCTCTCTTACCTAAAGTGTCTATCTTACGAGATTCTTTAATAGGTCGAGCTGTAGTGGTCTGAGGAAGAACGACCTTATCATTCTCTGCCAGGACTACAATAGGATCCGCAAAGGCTTGAGATGCCAAAATAGGACGGTCCTTGGGAGCTGAGTATTTCCTATCAATGGACTTAGCCACCGAAGGGGTGAGAGCAGGATTATTCCATACCATTTGAGACAACGTCTTGAAGGAAGGCTGAATCGGAGGAGTCAAACCCGTAGGGATCTCTAAGGCGTGAAGGTATTGGAGTCTTAACAATTTCCCAGGATCGATATCTGTAGTCTGGAGAGAAAGTGTGGAACTCAGATTCTTCAACAGAGACTTAAAAGACAGGTCCTCGACCACAGGCTCTGTAGCAGTAATAGAACCTGCTTCGTCCACTTCGTCACCCAACCGAAGGTCTGGGTCAGGCTCAATGTCATCTCCTGACAGTCCAGGAGGGACTGTATGGACAGGAAAGGAATGAAAATCAGAGGAGGAAGAAGGAAATGAGAGAAAAGGGGAGTCCTGGGAAGGAGGGGGAGCCCCAAAAGCCCCCAGCGCCGAGGAGGCCCACGGCACTGAGAGCGATGCCGAGGGACACATGGCACTGAGAATGATGCCGAGGGACCACACGGCACTGAAAACGGTGCTGAGAAGCCGCACGGTGCCGAGGACGGCACCAAGAAGCCACACGGCAACAAGGATGGCGCCGAACGCACCACCGGTGCCGAGGACGGTGCCGAAAGGCCACATGGCACCGAATGCGTGGAAAACATCCCCAGACTCAGAAAAACAGGTTTTGAAGAAAGAAGAGCAGGAGATAAGGGCATTGGTGTGGCCCCCTGTGCTGCAGCCATGTGGGGGGGACCTAAGCGCGGAGTCGATGGCACCGAAGAAGGTGCCGCATGACCAGGAAAGTCCAACCACCCTACCCGGTTGCCCAACAAGCTCAAAGGCCCATGGGCAACTGAGCTAGGTAGCTGGACCAACCTCCGAGCCCATTGCTCCATGAGAGCGGCCCACTGATGAAACTGCTCATCTGAAGACCTACCTGTGGGCGGGGTAGGGCTCCGATGTCGAAGCTGTTGGCTACCGGAAGCAGAGGTTGGTGATTCTGAAGGAGGAGACCGGCAACTAGCCCCAATAACTGAACGTCGACGCGCAGACATATCAGAGGGCGACCTCGAGTGATGCCTTCTCTTTTTAGACCTAAGGGCCGAAGAAGAGCTCGAGGCCGAACGGTGCCGAGAATGTGACCGTTTACTTTTATGCTTCCGCAGGGACCACCCATCCCCCCAGGCATTGGACTGACCGTTGTCAGACCCCCCTTCCGGAGAAGGCGGCAGACCGGACCCAGCCCGCCTGACTGAGCAGCTTTCATACGAAGTCTTCCTACCGTCACCTGACCTGCTCATGGTCGACTCAAAGTAGGCTGAGACTTCATTATTTAGTTTATTTCAAAATAAGAAGAAACTTAAGCGATACTGTATCGAGATAATACTACAAAATAATAAAAGAAAACTGAAAACTATGCTGCTAGTTGAAGTTTGACTCCCGACAGGCGAGCGACGTCGTCACTGAAGTGCACTAGACGGTGGGAAAAAAGGAACTGAGGCGGTTGGAGGGTCGACGCCGAGATGGTCATTACTGCGCGAGCTAGGGCTCGCAGCACCGTTCCTCGTGGTGCCATCTGTGGCGCCAACCCTCCAGCAAAAACTTTGCTCCCGATGGGTCCTAGTGCCTCCGGTGCAGATCCCCAATAGTGTGAATGAGTGGTGGAGACTTATGTCCAGGAAGATCTTGGGGTGCTAGCTGCACACTCGAGCAGACATAAATAGATGGGTGGTCCATTTCTGCTGGTACATTCATATGTTCCTACGTATATTCTCTTCTTAACACCAGATTTCACTCTCTCAAACTCCCTCCCCATAAAACTTGCTGGCCAATTTGCTTTCTCTTTCCGCTTTTCAAACCTCTGGAATTCTCTCCTCTTAAACATTCACTCTGCTCCCTCTAAATCCTCTCTCACTTCTCTTCTCTACTCACCATGAGCCTCCCCCTACAGCCATTGTCACGAATGTACCAATCCTTGCTTTTCATTGCTACATGTTACAAATAGTCTATAACTGTTGTCATTGTATCCTGCACTTACTGTATTTGTATTGTCATTAACTGCTGACAATGTTTATTGCATGTATCTTGATTATATGATAATAATTAACGGCTTCCCCTTTTTCCCATAGGGAAATTGTGGCATAATTTCTCATTATACATGAGTGTGTATAACGGCAAACCATGCAAAGCCACGCTAAGTCGCGCAAACAGTGCACATCACCATTAATCATAAAAAATTAAATATGGGGTGTTGTGTGTAAACTAAGTTTACACACCCTTGGGGTAAGATGTTGCAAAACCTCTAGAGCTTTGCTCTCGGGGTTTAAGTAGCATCTTACCCCTCGGGTGTGTGTAAACTTCTTGTTACAGACACCACTCCATACATTATTCTCTATTTTACTTTGGTTACTTTTTGTTGCAACTGTACATCACACCTACTGTATTTACTGCACCTGTCTCTCATCAGTAGAACTGTGTGTTACTTTTCCAAATGTTCTCTCTGTATGCTACATTTTGTGCAATCTCTATTTATACTGTATCCAGCCCCCCCACCGGGCACATCTGAAAATGAACTATCTGAGCTCAGTGTTTTTTTTTTTCCTGTTGAAACTTTTTTAAATAAATAAAAATGGCCCCTGTGCACCCCAGCAGCTAGAGACATGAGTGCTATGACCTCAGAGGTGTGTGTATGTGTGTGTGTCTGTGGGAGCTGTCTGGAAACCAGGAGCTATGGGCGGCTGGATGTGTATCATACGTACAGTTGCCACAGGCCCTGCATTGGAATTGGGCCCTTCAGTGGATTGGTGGTTGGTTAAGATGGCCACACGTTCAATGTTCACTTGGCATTGCAGATGTCTGCACCATTGCTGTGTGTGTGTGCACTGTGAAGCAGCTAGGACGCAGGGCGATAACAGACATAACATGTATGGGGCCTAAATGTGTATGCGACATGTAAGGCCAGTAGTCAGGGAACCAGGGCATGTGGCACTGGGGAATAATGACCACGTACCTCAGTGTGTACACACTGGTGTTAGGAAGTGTGGGGGGATATGATAGAGACATTCAATACCTTACAGAGGTGAATCAGTAAAATGGGTGTGACTGACTCAGCTGCTCCCTCTAGTACTTTTGGAGTCCATCAACCATTTCATTTGAGAGGTTATGGTTGTACTAAACCCTTTGTACTTAGGGAAATAAAGGTGGAAACAGTAATTAGAGAATTAATAGGTTTAAACACCTCCAGAGATATTGGTTTGGATAACATTCCATCAAAACTATTAAAGTATTCTGCCCCAGTCATAGCCCGTCCCCTAACATGCATGTATAACAAGTCATTGACCACAGGAGAGTACCCATCAGTGTAGAAACACTCAAAGGTTATAGCCACATATGAAGGAGGTAATAGGAAGGAGATGAGTAATTATCAGTCAGTGTCACTCCTGCCCCCGGATATCTAAGATATTAGAAAAAATAGTGGCGGCTCAACTAAGGGCACACTTAGATACTGTTAGTTTAATTAATGACATGCAATCAGGTTTTTGAAAATTTCATAGCACAGTTTCAGCCCTTGCTAAAGTAGTGGGGATGTAGCAGGCAGCCCTGGACAGGAGGACACCAGTAGGTACAGTTTTTGTTGCTTTATCAAAGGGTTTTCCTTCTTTGGACCGCTATGTCCTCCCGTCCAGGGCTGCATCACTTGAGATAGTGTGGCAGAGTTGGAAGTGGTTAGATTTGTATTTGAGTAATAGGAGTTAGAAAGTCTCAATGGGAGGGATTCATGTTTTTTGCCTGTTGGCTCGGGGGTCACACAGGGCTCCATCCTGAGTCCTTTACTGTTCAATATTTAAATAAATGGCCTGCCTTTCTTGGATTCTAAGGTGTTTTTTCACCTTTATGCTGATGATACCATCATATATACATCCAATAAATCTATAGAATTAATACAAAAGGGGCTTCACTTAGCCTTTAATGAATTCTAGGCCTTTCTAGTGGATAGTAGGCTTGTTCTGAATGTGAAGAAAGAAAAAATTACTCACCTTAGTAATTGCTTTTCTTCTCATGGAGTCTTGCTATATTAGGACCATTGCAGTCATTCCCCACACTTGAACTGCCCCGGAGAGGAAACAGTTAACTCCAGAGTGATCTGGAGTTCCACAGCGCGAGGGCGCTGTTCAAAGCTCTATCTGGCTAGTTTCAAATGAAACTGTCAGGGTTCTTTACGGAGCTAAACTAACATAGCAAGTCTGTGTGGAAAAAGCTCTACATTAGCCATTGGCTACCTACCATTAGTAGAATTAGAACAATCACAGAATAATAATAATAATATTTATTGTTAGGATCACCCCTTACAAGCACTAGTAGGCCCCCTCTCCCCAAAAAACTCAAGTCCAGAGAGGGGACCATCTACCACTTAACAAAAATCAGAAATACCTAGTTCCCTAACCCAAAGGAAACAAGGGGGGGGAACTAGAGAGACTAAAATGGCATGACACAGTGCTTGCACTAATTTGCCAACCCCATACCCAAGTAGGAGTTCTGAGAGGGGTAGGAGGGAGGGTTGTCCTAATATAGCAAGACTCCATGAGAAAGAAAACAATTACTAAGGTGAGTAATTTTTTCTTCAAACACCATGAAGTCTTGCTATATTAGGACCATTGCAGATTACCCAGCAGTACCTCCATGGAGGAGGGTCAGAACCTACTTAGGAAATAGGCTCTGAAGTACAGCTGTGCCAAAACGAGCATCTCTCCTGGACTCGACGTCCAGGGAATAATGCTTTGTAAAGGTGTGAACTGTTTTCCAGGTAGCAGCTTGACAAATTTCCAAAATGGGAATATCTCTAGCAGCCGCTAGAGATGCAGCTACACCCCTGGTGGAGTGAGCCCTCAGTCCTGAGGGGTTCCCTACCTAGTTTTTGGTAACAGAATTGATACAAGAGACAATCCACCTTGCAATTGTCCTCTTAGTGGCAGGTCTCCTTGCCAACCTCTCCATAGGTAAGGAAGAGTTGAGGATTCGAACCTGTGACCCTTGGTACGCTCCACATAGTAGCTTAGGGCTCTTTTGACGTCCAAGCTGTGTAGTCTCCTTTCACCCGAGGAAGAATGCTCAGTGAAAAATACTGGAGAGAAATGGACTGGTTCAGATGAAAATCTGAAACCACTTTGTGAAAACTTTCTGTTAGTCCTGAGGGACTACCTTATCCCTGTGAAAAGAAATAAAATCCTTTTCCACTGAAAGGGCTTGCAATTCACTTATACGTCTGGCAGAAGTGATAGCCACTAGAAAAACAGTTTTCCATGTTAAATACTTTGAGATCTGCAGAAGAAAGGGTCAAAGGAGGTTGCATTAACTGAGCAATGCAAATATTCAGGTCCCAGGCAGGGCTGGTTCCCAAAGGGAGGTAGTAGTGTAAGTAACCCTTAAAAAACTTGGAAAACACAGGTGAGAGGAAAGAGAAACAGGCTTCCTGGAAACAAAGGCAGAAACAGCTGCCAGATGAACCTTCAAGGTAGCTGGTCTAAGGCCTAGGGAATTTAGATGGGCCAAATAGTCCAGTAAAGTGGCCAAGTCAGCAGATTCTGGCACAATTTGTTCTCAACACCAGGAAGGAAAACCTCTTCCACTTAGAATTGTAAGTAGCTCTAGTGGAAGGCTTCCTAGAAGCCTTTAAAATATCCAGGACCCCTTGAGAAAGGTGCAAATCAGCACTTCTAATTCTCAAGAACCAAGCCTTGAGGTGGAGGGATTTGAGGTCTGGTACTACACTCTCCCCTGTGCACAGGTCAGCAAGTCGTGGGTCCTGGGCAAGGTCAGGGAGGTGGATTGTCAAGGACAGGAGGAGAGGATACTCAGGCTGTCTGGCCCAGTCTGGAGCAATCAGAACCACTTTGCAGGCTGAGTTCTGATTTTTACCAATACCCAGAAGAGGAGAGGGAAGGGGGAAAAGCATATAGGAATTTCCTTTCCAATCCAGCAGAAAGGCGTCCAGGGGACTGAGCCCAGCACTGGAGGCCTGCAACAAAATAGAGGAAGTTGATGGTTGTCTGGGGCTCGGAGAGATCTATTTGAGGGTGCCCCATCTGGCAAAGACCGACCCCAATACTTGAGGATTCAGAGACCATTCTGTGATGGCCCTGGGAAATCCTGCTGAGAGCATCCGCCAGGACATTGTCCTTTCCTGAAGGTGAATTGACATCAGGGAGGTGTTTAGGAGTAAGTCAGAGACCACAACTTCATTGCTTCGGTGCACAAGGCTGATGACCGAGTGCCCTTGCTTGTTTATGTACCACATTGTTGTGGTGTTGTCTGTCCTGATTTGAACTACTTTGTTCTGGACAACAGCTGCAAAAGCCTGAAGAGCTAAAAGAACAGCTCTGAGTTCCAAAAGATTGATGTGGAGCAGAGATTCTGGGGGACCACACCTTGAGTGAAAGGTCGCCTAGTGGAGCCCCCACCCCAACAGGGAGGCATCCGTGGTGAGGGTGAAGGAGGAAACGGGTATAAAGGGAACCCTTGAGTAAGATTGCTTTGATCCTGCCACCACTGAAGGGCCAGGATCAGGTTTTGGTCACGGACTAATTGGTAAGGGGTCCCTCCTTTGAGACCAATAGGACCTCAAGTGGAACTGGATGTCCCTCATCTGAAATCTTGCTCCCTGCACGACAGCTGTGGAAGCAGCCATGTGCCCTAGAGTTGCAGAAAGTGCCTTGCTGGTCGAGAGACTCGCAGGGTAAAGGAGGATGCCAGGAAATGAGCCTGTCCACTCTTTCCGAGGGGAGAAATGCCCTGGCTAACTTTTGTGTTCAATTTGCACCTATGAAAGTTAGAACCTGAACAGGTTCCAGAACTGACTTTGGTAAGTTCAGCAGGAATCCCAGGAAGTGAGAAGCTGCTGGTGACTTGCAAGTGGATTTTACTCTGATCTGGAGACTGACCCACTATGAGCCAGTCGTCCAGGTAGGGAACACAGCAATCCCTTGCCTTCTTAAATGAGCCACTACCACAGCTAGACATTTGTGAATACCCTTGGAGCCGAGGTTAGCCAAGGGCATTGCTCTGAACTGGTAGTGGCCAGAGAGCAGTTCAACCTGAGGTACTTTCGTGAGAAGGCCTGATCATGACATGAAATAGGCGTCCCTGAGGTCCAGGAAGCTAACCAGTCCTCTGGCCTCAAGGAAGGCAAAATCATTGCTAGAGTTAACATTTTGAACTTTGGTTTCAATAGATGTTTGTTCAGGTACCTTAAGTCTAAGATGGGCCGCCATTCTCCTGTCTTTTTGGGGTAAGAAAATATCTTGAGTACAGTCCTTGCCCTGATGGCAAGGGGGACCCTTCCACTGCTTTGCAATCCAGAAGGGAAGAAACCTCTGCTTCCAAAGCAAGGGCTTCTGAAGAGTTTGCAGGTGGAAATTGCCTGGCTCTCATCTTTGGGAACTGTTTGAAGCTGAGAACCAGGCCTGGTTTACTACTTCCAGAACCCACCTGTCCGAAGTTAGGACAGCCAGTTCTGGCTGAAATAAGCCAACCTGCCCCCACTGGTACAGGAGAATCGGCCCTGGGCACCCCATCAGGGTGCCTGCTTGGCAGCAGCTTTAGGCTGAGGGGAGGCGAACTGTCTACCTGTGCCCCGCCTACCTCTACCTCTGAAAACCCTCTGTGAAAAGCAGAGGAGGCTTGAGATTGGTAAAAGGGCCTGTGGAAAGGCCTACCCCCACCCCGGGGCATGCCTTTGTGGAGTGGCATGTCTCTCCTCAGCTTGGGCACTTTGTAGGTAGTTCTATATTCATCCATCTTTTCATATAATTTTCCGCTTGATCACCAAACAGAGAATTTCCCGTTACAGGAAAATCCATAGCCTTTGACTGAGTATCTTGGGACAGATTAGTGCATCTGAGCCATGCCAACTCACGAAAGCTACAGAAGTGGCCATGACCCTAGAGGAAACATCATTAACATCAACAGCAGTATGAAATTGAACTTTAGAGGCTTCAATGCCATCAGCAGCCACTTGTTCCAACTCACTAGCCAGCTGACCCTGGGCCTGCTTGGCTAACTGCAATAAAGTGTCCCATCTAGATTTCTGATATCTAGCCACATAAGCCATATAATTAGCCTGCCTGAGTCCCAAAGAAGCTGCCATATATTGCTTTTTGCCATGGCATCAATCTTCCTGGAATCCTTATCAGGAGGATGTGAGGCCAGGGAATATTAGCCTTGTCACAGGCTGCAGCTTGCACCACACCACATGACTACACTGCTCAGAGAGGAAGTCTGTATCAGGGCCTGATAAGGTATACCTTCTGTCCATTTTTTATCTACAGGAGGGACAGAATGAGGATTTTTAAAATCTTTGTTGTTTGCTTCCTAAATGACTTATGCAAAGGAATAGACAACCTCCTAGACTCTGGAATATCCATCATTTCAACATAATCAGGCTCCTTGCTCATCCACAGCCTCTTCTAAAGGAAGCTGGAGGGTTTCTGCAACCTTTTGTAAAACATAAAAAGAGAAGGGACTCAGACAGCATAGGGGAGATTCTAAAGGTCATCTGGAGAAATGTCCGTTCAATGGGCACGTCCAGACCTTCCCAGTCACAAACATACTGATCAAATTCCTCCTCCCTCATGTGGTTCATAAAATCCTCAACATCATAATCCTGAACCACTGGGACTGAACGAGCCACCCTTTTCCCAGATGCAGGGGTCTCGACAGATCCCTGAGACAAAGATTGGACAATCTGAATGGCTTTAGTTATCTCTGCAGCAGTTGGAGAGACAATTTTGTACTCCAGACCTGCTGATTTCTTTTGTCTTTTGCTGGGACTGGTTCCTCTGAACTAGCCTTCCTTTGCCCGAGGAAGTCTCGCCCTGGTCAGAGGGCACCTCTGGTCCAGTGGGTACTGACCGGCTGGCCATCCGGGTCAGTGGACTTTTGTCTCTCGCCCCTGAGCCGCCCAATCTCTTTCCAGGGTGGCTGCAGGAAATTTTACACACCTGGCAGTCTGACAGGAGGTGGTCAGCCCCAGACAATAAACACAGTGGTGTGTGGCTGCCTTGCAAAGGCTTCCCACAGACATCACAGTGTTGGAAACCCCAGTGGGCCTGGTTTTTCTTTTGGGTTTCTAGACATAATGCTAGCCTAACCAAAACTTTCGTCTTTAGATGGCAGTGCCAGGCAAGACACCTTTATCGGTTCTAACTCAGTCACGGGTATTTGAAAACCTCAAATAAAGTTAGGTTTTTTAGAACCGATAAGAACCGGAACCGCACTCTCAAAAGCCCAACCAAACAGTTTGATACATATATTTTAATCAGGTTTATCGGTTCAAAACCGAACCGATAATGAATTTCCACACAGACTTAATTTCTGTACTTACGGTTTATCAGATAGAGCTTTTAACCGAAATGCGGTAAAATAACATTTTTGCCGGTTCCAATGAACCGAAATACTCAGTGATCCGAGAAATGAACCGAGCTGAAGAGCTGATCTCCGGAGCGACTGTTCAGTGAAGCGGAGTAAAGAATCTGACAGTTTCATTTGAAACTAGCCAGATAGAGCTTTGAACAGCGCCCTCGCGCTGTGGAACTCCAGATCACTCTGGAGTTAACTGTTTCCTCTCCGGGGCAGTTCAAGTGTGGGGAATGACTGCAATGGTCCTAATATAGCAAGACTTCATGGTGTTTGAAACACAGACCATGTCGTTCCACTGAAGAAATGATGCTTTAGACAGTTCAGCCCTGGGAATGGTTGCTTTTGGTGGGGGAGCCTGATCCAACAGGCACATATATATATAAATGTAATATATGGAGATAGCCTAATAATACCATTGCATCCCATACAAAAATTTTCTTGTAATACCACAGTACTGAAAGTGATAATGCCATCATTCCAAACTGATAATACTATCATTCAGAAGTGATAATACCATCGTTCCACTCCTGAACGATATTATTATCAGAAGCAATCAGCACCACGAGCGCAATCACCTGGCCACTTCAAGCGCGAGCTCTTCATTAATCGCAAACTGGTGTTTCCTGAGAGAAACAGTGCTCCTCAGTCGCGGTGCGTCACTGCAAACAGTAAAAATGCAGCCTGATACTAATAATGTCACGGAAGACAGAATACCGTTTGTCAAAAAAAAAAAAAGTTACATTTACTGTTTAATGTTCTGTTCGCCACAATCATTGGCTCATCAATTACCTCAAATTCTGCATTGCTTAACTGGTTCTTCTGAGAGCTGTTCCTGATTCACTACTTACAACCCATCAGCCTGCATCAAAGCTAAGTAAAAACTATTCCTGCTCCATATATTACAAAAAATAACAGATAGCTAAGTATGAGTTTTGTAGTACATTCGAGGTTCTGGGACTTTGGTACCTCTCGAGCTTCGCTCTCTAGGTACCAAGTCCCCAAAACCTCTCGATGGTATTACTGCCTTGTAATACATACTTAGCTATCAATTATTCTATTTATCTTGGTCTTTGGATGGACAGTTTACTGTGCTGGGATACACATATTCAAACAACATGAAGTCTTGCTATATTATGACATATGCAGTATAACCCCAGGTTAGAACTGCTCCGGAGGTGAAAGAGTTAAGTTTCATGCAGTGCATGGAATCTTGAGCGCGAGCTCGGTTGAACACTGTCTGTTGTGTTTCAAACCTTAACTGTCAGATTCTTTACTCCGCCTCACTGAACAGTCGCTCCGGAGATTTCTCCTACTGCTCGGTTCATTTTGTTGGTTTTAAAGTGTATTTTCTTGGTTTTTAAACCACATTTGTTTTAAAATCAAACCGCAACTGGTTGGTTCAAGCTCTGTCTGTGGTATCGTAAGTAAATTAAGGTTTTACATTTATTCTGTGTGGAACTTGTAAACGATATTATCGGTTCAGTTTTGAACCGATCAGGTTGTTGTAAAATTACTTCAAACTTCATTAGAAGTGCGGTTCCCGGTTCTTATCGGTTCTAAAAACAGATTTCATTACGCTTTTTTCCATATCGGACACGGGTCTGGAACCGATAAGGGTGTCTTTGCTTGGCTAAGGGCCACAAGTAACGGGCAAGTTTTTCTGATTAGGCTGGCATTATGTCTGAGAAACCCAAAGAAAAACGGGCCCACTGGGGATTCAACACTGTGATGTCTGTAGGGAAGCTTTTGCTAAGGCTGACCCACACACCACATGTGTCTATTGTCTGGGGTTTGACCACCTCAATTCAGACTGCCAGATTTGTGTCAATTTTCCTGCAGCTACCCGGGATAAGAGAGTTGGCATGCTCAGGGAAAACGAGGCTAAGAAGTCCGCTGATCCATATAGCCAGTCCGATTCGGTGCCAACCGAACCAGAGGGAGTCCCCCCTAAACAAGGTGAGTCTTCCTCGGGCAAAAGGAGAGCTGACTCGGATGAATCGGTTCCAGTTAAAAGGACTAGGAACTCAGCAGGTCTGGAGCCAAAAATCCCTTCTCCAACTGCTGCAGAAATAGCCAAAGCAATCAAACTGTCCAGTCACTTTCTCGTTCCCGACTCAACCGCACCACCAGGCATGGATCGGTTCTGGTCGGTTCTCCGGTCTAGGAGTATGATGTAGAGGATTTTATGAACCGGAGGAGGGGAGGAAGATTATGAAGAGAGGAATATGATTTTGACAGTCTGATGTGCCCATTGAACCAGACATTTCTCCAGACAGACCTATAGAAGTTTCTTCCTCAGGCTTTCTGACTCTCCTCATTTTATTTTCTATAAAAGTGGTTGAAACCCTCCAGCTTCCTATGGAAGAGCTGTGGATGACCAAGAAGAGCCTGACTATGTGGAAATGATGGATATCCCAGAGTCTAGAAGACTGTCTATTCCTATGCACAAATCTTTCAGGAAACAGGCAGTAAAGATTTTAAAAGCCCCCCATTCTGTACTTCCTGTGGACAAGAAAATGGACAGAAGGTACACTTTGTCAGGCTCTGACACGGAGTTCCTCTCACAACAATGCAGCCATGTTGGGATAGTGCAGGCCGCAGCCTGTGATAAGGCAAATATACCTTTGGCTTCACACCCCCCTGGATAAGGACTCCAGGAGGATTGATGCCATGGCAAAGAAACAGTACATGGCAGCATCTTTGGGATTCAGACAGGCAAATTATGTGGCTTATGTCACAAGATATCAGAAATCCAGATGGGATACTGTTATGGTTTTAGTAAGGCGTGCCCCTGAACAACTTGCTCAGGAGCTGGAGCAGGTGGCTGCTGATGGTATTGAGGCATCCAAGGTGCAGTTCCATGCTGCAGTGGACTCTAATGATGTATCTTCCAGAGTCATGGCTACATCTGTGGCTTTTCGTAGAATGGCTTGGCTCAGGTGTACTAGCCTGTCACAGGATACCCAGGCTAAGGCCATGGATTTTCCTGTTGTGGATAACTCTCTGTTTGGGGAGCAGACAGAGAATTATATGAAGAAAATGGATGAGTACAGGACTACCTATAGGAGTGCACAGGCCAAGGAAAGGCAGGCCACTCCTCAAAGGCAGTTTTCCAGGGGCAGGGGCAGGCCTCTTCACAGGCCTTTTTACCAAGCCCAGGCCTCCTCTTCAGCCTATGCCCAGAGGGGTTCTTCAGAGGGAGAGGCAGACGGGCACGAGCAGGCCTGCTCCCACCCCTCAGCCTAAAGCTCCTGCCAAACAGGCACCCTGATGGGTTGGCCAGGTATTGATTCTCCACTACCTGGCAGACTGGCTTACTTCATCCAGGACTGGATGTCTTTAACATCAGACAAGTGGGTCCTGAGGTAGTAAGGGACTGGCTCTCAGCTTCAAAAAAATTTCCAAAGCTGAGAGCCAGATCCTTTCCACCTGCAAATCCTTTAGAGGCTCTTGCCTTGGAAACAGAAGCCTGAACCCTCCTGGCTCTCAGAGCTGTGAAGAGGGTTCCTCCCCTACACCAGGGCAAAGGGTTGTATTCCAGGTACTTCCTTACCCCCAAAAAAGACAGGACAATGGCAGCCCATCCTGGATCTCAGATACCTAAACAAGCACCTTTTAAAACCAAAATTCAAAATGGTGACTCTGGGAGTTATTTTACCCTCTCTAAGGCCAGGGGACTGGCTAGCATCCCTGGACCTCAAGGATGCCTATTTCCATGTCCTCATCAGAAGCTCCCACCAAAAGTACCACAGATTCGAACTGCCCTCAGGCCATTACCAGTTCAGAGCAATGCCCTTCAGTCTCACCTCTGCCCCAAGGGTATTCACAAAATGCCTGGCAGTAGCAGTTGCTCATTTAAGAAGGCAAAAGATTGCCATCTTTCCTTACCTGGACGACTGGCTCATAGTGGGTCAGTCCCCAGAACAAGTCAAATTACACCTTCAAGTCACCCAGCAGCTGCTCACATCTCTAGGTTTCCTTCTCAATCTTCCAAAGTCAGTTCTACAGCCTGTTCAGCTTCTCACCTTCATAGGCGCAGAACTGAACACACAACAGGCCAGAGCCTTCCTTCCTCTGGAAAGGGCAAAGACCCTGGTTTCTCTGGCCTCCTCCTTCACTCTGCAGGTCTCTCAGCCAGCAAGGCATTTTCTGCAGCTCCTAGGGCACATGTCTGCTTCCACAGCAGTAGTGCAGGGAGCAAGATTTCAAATGAGGGACATTCAGTTCCATTTGAGAGCCTTCTGGTCTCAAAGGAGAGATCCTCTAACCAAGTTGATCCCAGTAACTCGAACCCTGATCCAGGCCCTACAATGGCGGCAGGATCAGACCAACCTGAGACAAGGGGTACCCTTTATCCCACAGTCTCATTCCTTGACCCTTACTACAGATGCATCCCTCTTGGGGTGGGGAGCCCACTTGGGCAACCTCACCACTCAGGGATTGTGGTCCCCTCGGGAATCTCTGCTCCATATCAATCTGTTGGAACTCAGAGCAGTTTTTCTAGCACTTCAAGCTTTTTCCACATCTGTTCAGAACAAAGTGGTACAAGTCAGAACAGACAACACCACTACAATGTGGTACATCAACAAGCAGGGGTGCACTTGGTCTACGGCCTTGTGCACCGAAGCAATGAAGTTGTGGTCTCTGGCTTATTCCCTGAACACCTCCCTTTTGGCAGTTCACCTCCCAGGCAAAGACAATGTCCTTGCAGATGCTCTCAGCAGGATTTCCCAGGGCCATCACGAATGGCTCTGGATCCCCTTATCCTGGAGATGGTGTTTGCCAGGTGGGGCATTCCTCAGATAGATCTTTTTGCAGCCCCAGACAATCACCACCTTTCTCTTTTTCTGTTGCAGGCCCCCAGTGCTGGGCTCAGTCCCTCTGAACGCCTTCCTCCTCAACTGGGAAGGGAAGTTTCTCTATGCGTTTCCCCCCTTCCCCCTCCTGTTCAAGGTGCTAGTCAAGATCAGATCTCAACCTTGCAGGGTGATCCTGATTGCTCCAGATTGGGCGAGACAACCCTGATATCCACTTCTGCTATCCCTAGCAGTCCAACTTCCACTGTGCCTTCCCAGGAATCACAATCTGTTAACCTGTGCACAGGGGACGGTTTGGTACCCGAATCTCAAATCTCTCAATCTCAATCTCAAGGCCTAGTTCTTGAAGAGTTAGAGTTTGCTGACTTACACCTTTCTCAGGGTGTGCTCAATGTTTTGAAGACCTCAAGGAAGCTTTCCACCAAAGCTATTTATAACTCTAAATGGAAGAGGTTTTCCATATGGTGCTCTGGCAAGGGTATTTCTCCAGAGTCTGCCAGCTTGCCCACAGTTCTGGATTATATGGTGCATTTAAATGCTTTGGGTTGAGAACAGCTACCCTAAAAGTGCACCTGGCAGCAGTGTCTGCTTTCTTATCAGCAGGTAAACCCTCTTCTCTTTCAGCTCATCCGGTGTTCTCCAAGTTTTTCAAAGGGTTGCTTCACATCAACCCTCCTTTCAGGGATCCTGCTCCCGCATGGGATCTTAATATTTGCATTGCCCAACTTATGCAACCTCCTTTTGAACCCATGTCTTCAGCAGAGCTTAAGTACCTGACTTGGAAGACTGTTTTTGGTAGCCATCACTTCTGCTAGGCGCATAAGTGAACTACAAGCATTGTTAGTGGAGCCTGATTTTATCTCCTTTCATAGAGATAGAGTGGTCCTCAGGACTAATAGAAAGTTCTTGCCTAAGGTGGTCTCGGACTTTCACCTGAATCAATCTATGTCTCTTCCTGTGTATTTCACTGACCATTCCTCCACTGGTGAGAGGAGATTGCACAGTCTAGATGTCAAAAGGCCCTTAGCTACTATATAGAGTGTACAAAGGGTCACAGGTTTGATTCCCCCCCCAACTCTTCCTCACTTACGGTGAGGTAGGTAAAGGGAAACCTGCCACTAACAGATCCATTGCCAGGTGGATTGTTTCTTGTATCCAATTTTGTTACCAAAAACTGGGTATGGTTCCCCCTTCAGGTCTGAGGGCTCATTCTACAAGAGGTACAGCTGCATCCTTGGCTGCTGCCAGGGACATTCCTATCTTAGAGATATGTCAAGCAGCTACTTGGAAAACACTTCACACATTCACAAAGCATTACTCCCTGGACACCCAGGCTAGGAGTGATGCTCGGTTTGGCACAGCTGTGCTTCAGAGCCTATTTCCTAAGTAGGTTCTGCCCTCCTCCATGGAGGTACTGCTGTGTAGTCTGCATATGTCATAATATATCAAGACTTCATATTGTTTGAAGAAAAAATTACTCACCTTAGTAATGTTGTTTCTTCTAATGGAGTCTTGCTATATTATGACCTCCCCCCCTTCCTGCCCCTCTCGGAACCTCTTCTTGTTTTTGAGATGTGGGTGGGTAGTGATCTGTTGGCACCTAGTGTTTGACATTTTGTTTGCTGTTGTATTTCATTCTTTGGTCGCCTGACTTGAGTCTTGTTGTTGGGACCATAAAATGTGTTAGTATTTAGTAGCCAGTTGGCTAGTGTAGGTTTACAGCTTCCACACAGAACCTTTAGTGAGTTTTGCTCATAAAGATCTGACAGTTAAGGTTTGAAGCACAACAGACAGAGTGTTCAACCGAGCTCACGTTCAAGATTCCATGCACTGCATGAAACTTAACTTTTTCACCTCCGGAGCAGTTCTAACCTGGGGTTATACTGCATATGTCATAATATAACAAGACTCCATTAGAAGAAACAACATTACTAAGGTGAGTAATTTTTTCTTACTAACCGGGTCAAAAATGGTAATAAGAGAATAGGGGTACTGTACAGTGTTAGATCAACTATGAGTACAGAAGTAAGAAAAAGAGTGGTGAATGCAATGATTATCCCCATGTTTGAATATGGGGACATATTTTATTCTTTTGGGCGAAAGGGGGATCTTAAAAAGCTAGAAGCTTGTTATAGCAACTTTGCCAGATTTATACTGGGGACTCCTTGGTTAACCCACAAATGCCAATTATATGATCAACTGGCATGGAACAGCCTACCCAAGCACAGCAATGAACTTCTGCCGGCCTTTATATATTGAGAGCTGATGAGTAGATTCCTGAGCTATATTACAGACAGGTTGATTAATATAAATAAACTGGACTCATTGAGAAATTGTTGGGTGCCAAACCTGGAGTTTCCCAGATGTGACTTAGAAATTGGATGCCAATCTGTCTACTATAGAGGGGTACTGGGGTGGAATGTGATTCCTGCAAGTGTACTAATGGGGAATGTAAAAAATGTATGGCCTTGTATAAAATGCTGGTATATATTTTTTTTAGTTTATTTTAGTTGTTTAACCAGGGGTAGCACACTAAACTGAAAATTTTTACAGGAGCGACCTGGGAGCACAGGGAGGTTAAGTGATTTGCTTAGGGTCACACAGTATGCAAGTAGAAGCTGTAGGATTCAAACCCAGGTCTGGTTTGCTGGATGTCACCAGATTTGCAGCTCAGAGCCTTAAACCACTATGCTATACTGCCCATACATCATACAATCATATGTGCCAGAAAACACAATGTTGTGTAGTCACATAATTGGCATTTCTAGGTAAGACCATGCAGTTGGTATAGATAATACAAAATCACACATACTAACATACTATTTGCCAGCAGACTAGGCCTTACGGTCTATCGAGTCTGCTTGAACCTAGATCCTTAGTTGGGTGCCGAGACCCTCCCATCCCTTGTTCTCCAGAAACCCCAATCATCCATCCCCACCCCCCCGGACAGGCCATCATCTGATACATCCACTTTCTGTGTCTGTCCCACCCTCTCTTGAAGCCCTCCACTGTGGATCTCTGAACCAGCTCACCAGGTGCAGTGCATTCCAAGGGTCCACCACCCTCTCGGTGAAAACCTCCTCCTCTTCCCTCACCCTTCCACCTTCCAACTTCAAACCATGCCTCTAGTGATACCTCCTGCTTTAGTCTAAAGATCCCTCCTTGTTTACCCTATTTATTCCTTGAGGTACTTGAAGACCCCAATCATGTCCCCTGTCTCTCCTCTCCTCCAATGATAACAGGCAGAGCTCCTAAGTCTGTCCTCATAAGTCAAATCCCCAGCCCTCGTATCATCTTTTGTTGCCCTCCTCTGTACCTCTCCAGGAGCTGCATGTCCTCTTCAAGTGTGGTCTCCAGTACTGTACACAGTACTCAAGGTGTGGTCTAACCAGTCCATTGTACAGTGGCAGAATCACGCCCTTGCTCTAGAGGTGATCCCCTTACGGTGCATCCCAACATCCTGTTTGCCTTGCTAGCTGCTCTCCTGCACTGCTCAGAGTTATTCATACATGTATCCACCCTGACCCTAGGTCTTTTCCCTATTGAGGCCTCCAGCGCCCCTCCCAGGGTGTACCTGTGTTTAGGGGTTTCTCGACCAAGATGCAACACCTTGCACTTGGTGATATTGAAATTTAATTTCCATGCGTGAGCCCAGCTTTCCAGGGTGTCCAGGTCCCTGCAGGGCCAACCTCCCTCTTCCCTCAACTACTGCTCCCATCTTGGAGTCATCCGTGAAGAGACTCATTTCACACCCTATACCCTCCCTGATGTCCGATATGTATGCATTAAACAGGATCGACCAGGACTGAGCCCTGTACCCCACTACCAACCCTCTAGGGTTTGAGAGCTCCCCACAGACCACTACTCTCTGAGTGCGCTCCAGCTAGCCAGTTTTCAATCCATCTGACCATCAAGGCCTACCCTAACCCCATCAGTTTCTCCACCAGACCATTGTGGGGACAGAGTCAAACGCCTTGCTGAAGTCCAAGAATAATACATCCACAGGCTTACCCCTGTCCAGTTCTGATGTTACCCATTCATAGAACTCACAAGATTGGTTTGACATGATCTACCTGGCACAAACCCATGTTGCCGACTATCCAGACCTCCCACCTCCTCCAAGTACACCCCAATCGTTCCTTTATTATACTCTCCATTAATTTTCCCACCACCAAGTCAAACTGATGGGTCTATAGTTACCTGGTACTTCCCTCGACCCCCCTTTATGGATTGGTACCACATGTGCCTCTCGCCAATCCCTAGGTACCCTCCCTGTCTCAAGTGACCTGCTGAAAAGCTCCACCAGGGGTGCAGCCAGTATGTCTGTCAATTCCCATAGTACTCTCGGATGAATGCCATCCGGCCCAGGAGATTTGTTTTTCTTTAGGGCCTTGAGGGCTAACCACACCCTTTTGGTGGAGATAGCATCATCCGTCCCCTCCACCTTACTGGTCTTTTGATCCTTATCCAGATGTGACTCCCCTGGAGTACCTTTCCCTCCCTCTTGCTCCATTTCTGTTGCTCCCCTGATCCCACTCCCTGCCGCTTCTATCCCCTTCATGCCTTGCTTTGTAGATATCCCATCCCCCTCCCTAGTGAACACAGAGGCAAAGTACTCGTTAAATACCTCTGCCTGGTCCCTCGCCTCTTCCACCCACCCTCCTTCTGATCTCAATCTGCTGAGATGGCCTTAGTTTTTCTCCGCTCCCAATGTACGGAAGAACCCCTTTCCCTCCATGTATCCCCTGTGTCAACCGCTGCTCTTACTGGACTTTGCTCCCTCACCATACGAGTGACTTTTCATCGCAAGTTGGTACATTTCCTTATCCCTATCCCTCTTGTTGTTTTATATTTTTGTAGGCGCCTTCTTTCTCTGACTGCTACCTGTACCTCACTGGACCACCAGCATGGTTTACGTGGCCTTGCTCCCTTATGTTTCAACTTAGCGAGATCCTGACTGCCTCATGAAGTCCCATTTTATGACCTCCATCTCCTTTCCACACTTGTCATTGAGGTAATCCTCTCAGTGATCCTTGAGAATATTTCCTATGCCCATAAAGTCTGCCCTGAAGTCCACTGCCAGTGTCCTAGATCTCACCCCACTCCCCCATGCTTATTTGAAACCAGACAGTATTGGGTCACTCCCAGTCAGGGCTCCTGTACAACTATGTCCCTTACCAGATCCCCATCTGCCAGAACCACATCCAGGACATGCCCCTCCCTTGTGGGCTCCATCACATGCTGTGTTAAGAACACATCCTGGAAGCCATCCAGCAGCCTCTGCTCCTTGGCCACCTTAGAGGACATGGTTCCCCTGTTTGTACCTGGCATATTAAGGTCCCCCATCAACACCACTCCTTCCCCTTTTGGACCACACTGGGCAACGATGTTGTCCAGCAAACCATCCTCTAGAACATCACTCATCCCGGGGCCTATATGCTACTTCCAGCTTGATCTTATCTCCTGCTGGGGATCGTAAGGTGACCCATAAGGCCTCCACATTTCCCTCTGCCTCTTGTACCATAGCAATTTCTATATCATCTCTAATGAACATAGCCACTCCACCCCTCTGACCTCCTTTCTATCCTTCCTAAGCATAGTGTACCCCTGTACATTTAGGTCCCAGTCATGGTTTTGTTGGCCCGTCTCGTGACCGCGCCACATCCACCCCCAGACAGCATGGCCTGGAACTCTGGCAACTTGTTTCCCAAGCTCCTGGCATTTACTAACACCAACCCCAACCCCTTAGCCCTGATCCTCTTTGTTGAACCCCACCCAGATTCCTTATACTTCCATCCTCCCCCTGCTCCTCCTGAAACCTCCACCTCCAGTCTGTTTCCCCCTTCTCCTCTTGGGCTTGACAGCTACTCCCCTCATCTGGAGGAGAGGGCTTCTGGTCAGCCCCTTCCTCATCCCTTCCCTCCATTACAAGTTTAAACCCCACCTTTCTTGTATGTAGTCAGCCATCCCCTGTTTAAGGACTTTCTTCCCTAATGGGGCAAGATGAAACCTGTCCTTGGCATATAGTCCCTTATCCTCCCAAACTCCATTCCAGTTTCCTAACACCCCCAACCCATTCTCTTCACCCCACTTCCTGAGCCAGTCATTAACCTCTGTAAGCTTCATTTTTTTCTCCACTGAGGACTTTGGTACTGGCAATATCTCCGAAAAGGAAATGTTGCATCCATTATCCCGACAGACTCTGGCAAGTTCTTGGGACCTTGCTTGGATTTCCATAATGCTATTTCCCTCTAGATCATTAGTTCCCAAATGCACCAGGAAATCCGGTTTCCCTCCACAATCCCTAACCATTTCATACACCATGAACTTTGCTCTGTACACTGTCAGCCCAGAGATACTCACTACCTTCACCTGGCTATGGCATCCACCCCCCTGTCCCTCCCAATGGATACCCCTAATCATCGAGTCTCCCAGTAACAGAACCTTAACACCGCCATCATCCTTATGGTTACCTCCACCATGCCCTCTCAGCCCCTCCCCCTTTATTCATGATCTCAATTTCATGGGAGTCTTCCTGCTTATTAGAGACCCCTTGTCACCCTCCCTTTCTGCCTCCTTGCTATTTGCCCACTTAACTCAAACCCCTGAATAGGAGTCCCCTAACCCTCTCTTATCTGAACCATTTGTCCTGGCCCTGATGGTTCCTTCTCCCACACCACCATCCTCCCCTTGTAATAGTACCCCTGCCTCCAGAGGCTTCTCTGTGGGTCCCCTTTAGCTAGGGCCCCATCCTTGGTACTGACCTCACTGCTGAAGGGGCTACTTCTCCACCTCCTTGTCTCCCAGTTTTCTTCCAATCATGCTCTCCTCCCTCATGTCTGGAATGTGTTGCATCTCCCCATTTGCTTAATATATGTTTCCTTCTCCCTCTGGGACTATGTATATCCTTTCCATGGCTGGTCTGTGATTGCCTATGGGTATCCAACTCCCTCCCGGCCTCTGTATAGTTTCCTCATTTCCACCAACCCTTCCTCCCCTCTAGGTTGCTTAGTAGCTCAAATTTATTGTGACACTCTGTCAGCTCCATCAAGTAACCTGAGTTTCCCTGACTGCATCTCTAAACTGACCCTCTCCTTCCTCTCTTGCACTGTTCAACTTAGGAGCTCCTTCCCACAGTCTGCTTTTTAGGCTTCCGCACACAGCCCTCCTGACTCTTCCCCTCCAGTCTCTTTGTATTCAGAATGTTCACCTGCACGCTTTCCCTTAGCATCAACTTCCTATCTAAGGGTCCTCTGTCCCTAATATCCCTCCTGCTTGCTGTAACATAACATCCTGTAATTTCAGAACGTTGCCCCAGCCTCCCTCAGCCCCACCCTTATACTGCCCATATCCACCCCTTATCCTGGACACCCCCCCAGCTCCTACTACTCAACAACAATATACCTCACCCTGATACAAGATAGCCATCTACAGAGTGGGCAGCCTCCCTCTCTCCAGGCCCAATTGAATTATTGCCATCCCACAGCCTGTGCAGCCTACAACCCTTCGAAGATGCCTGCCATGGTGGAATATGGCCACCCTGATTATCCCCCTCTGTTTATAATAGCACACCCCTTTTCTCAGTCCCTTTCCCTGAGTACAGTTTCTCTCTATACTGACTGTGAGTTTATTTACAAACCAATTTCAACCCAACCAATAACGTTCCCAAGTCTCACAAACACATACAGTCCAGTGTGTGTTCGGTCACACTAACAGTGTGTGTAAGCAGACATCAGGTACCGTATGATTTCACAGGCCCATCAGCTCCTGTTGCTTCAAATTTCAGTCCCAAACAGAAGTACTCAGCCCTTCAATCCCAACCCCCAGTGGCTTTTCAGTATTTAAGAAGGCATACAAAACAGGGTGGGTGAGAGGGCTCTTACCAAACACCAGGCAAACAACAATTTAAATTTCCCTCTAATTATCCCTGCCAAACAACTAACCCCAAGCCACCAAAGTTACAATGTAAAAGTTCTAATTCAAGGAAATAATTTTTAACACATAAAACTAATTTCACTTACAAACTATTCAAATATTTCAGTTAAAACAGACTATAACTCCATCCCTCTTTCCTACCTGCCTGCTGCTTAAGCTCCCAAGTGAACAATGAAAGCCAAGGTAATTCCTGTTTAAAGACAAGGTAATTGCAGCTAATGTCCCCTCCCCCAAACACTAGGCAAACAACAATTTAAATTCCCCTCTAATTATCCCTGCCAAACAACTATCCCCAAGCCACCAAAGTTATAATGTAACAGTTCTAATTCAAGGTAATAATTTTTAACACATAAAACTAATTTCACTTACAAACTATTCAAATATTTCAGTTAAAACAGACTATAACTCCAGCCCTCTTTCCTACCTGCCTGCTGCTTAAGCTCCCAAGTGAACAATGAAAGCCAAGGTAATTCCTGTTTAAAGACAAGGTAATTGTAGCTAATGTCCCCTCCCCCAAACACCAGGCAAACAACAATTTAAATTTCCCTCTAATTATCCCTGCCAAACAACTATCCCCAAGCCACCAAAGTTACAATGTAACAGTTCTAATTCAAGGTAATCATTTTTAACACATAAAACTAATTTCACTTACAAACTATTCAAATATTTCAGTTAAAACAGACTATAACTCCAGCCCTCTTTCCTACCTGCCTGCTGCTTAAGCTCCCAAGTGAACCCACATGCCCACACAATGCAAAGCATCATGAGCTGCATATGCAAATCACCACAGAATGTTATGCTGGTCCAACTTTAAGCAGAATTGCATGGTGCCTTATATTGTAAGAACAGAAAGGAAGTGAGAAATGTTGGGGTAAATTAAGAATATATATATTGTTGTTGTATTAGTTATTGTGATGGCTATGTAGTATATTGTGCTGTACACTTCCCTCCCTCCTATTGATATTTTATAGTATGTTTTATTATTGTGTTTTTAGTGTCTGTTATTTTCTAAGCTGTTTTTTGTATTCTGTATGGGACCTCACTGAAAATGAGTTGTACTCAATCCAGTTCATCCCTTATTTATATGATTTTCATTGAATAAAAATATTTTACTTACTTACTAAATAAGATACAGTAGGGAAGTATCTTTTGAAAAGAAGGATCTCAAGAACAAAGTAAGTGATATACTATGAAGCTGGAGGAGAATAGATTCAGGAGAGATGTGAGGAAGCACTTCTTCACTGAAAGAGTGGTGAGTGGCCAGAACAGCCTTCCAGTGGTGGTGGTGGGGGTGAAATCAGTCATGGGGTTCAGGAATGCATTGGATAGGTATAGATAATATTTCTGGAAAGCAAGGGGGGAGGAGAAAGAGAGACAGAGAGATCAAGTAGGATCTGCAGTGATAGTAGGTGGAAAAAATTGGCAGACTAACTGGGCACTGTGGTCCTATCTGCAGTCAGATTCAGTGTTTCTATGGGCCTGATTCTCAAAGCTCCCCAAATGACACAAGGAGCTTGCATTAAAAGGTATGTCACAAGTTGTGGTTTGCACTATAAATTGTGCCACACAGTGATTCTCAAATGCAGCCCACATCAAACATAACCTGCATTCATCAGAGAGTGCTTGCAATACCCTTGCACCACAGAAAGGGCTGTGCCATGGTGCAATATACCTTGTGTCAAAACAAATGCTGCAACATCCCCTTTGTGGGGATTCTTAAAGGTGTAACATGCAGATAAAGGCAAACACCTGCTGTGTCAGCCCCAGGTGATCTAGTGACATTTAGAGCATATACTAGGAGGCACACAGCAGGTGGGCACAGCTAAATTACCACTGAGGCTATACTGCTGCAGCAGCAGAGGGGAGACAAGAATGTCAGGGACAGTGGCATTACTGGGCACTAGGTTAGTCACGCTATTATGCCACAGATGTGCCCATCAACAGCATGGCACTCCAAAAGGTCATACCAGTCAGCAGAACCCAGAAGATATGCCAGGCGGGTCTATAGTAGGCAAACATCTTACCAGAACCTGACTGAGGAGCAATGCATTGCTCAATATTGGCTGCGCAAGATTGCAGTTGCATAGCTGTGCCAGGAACTCCACAAATGCCAGCAGAGCAGGAAATGGAGAAGCCGTGCGTTACCCATTAAGGTGAAGGTGAGCACACCGCTCCATGTCCTAGCAAGTGAGGGTTTCCAGACCGTGAGTGTTGATACTGTGGGTATTTTCCAGCCCTTTGTGTCCAGGTGCCTGAATCGGTCTGTGGAAACACTGGTACACAGGGCACACAATTATGACATGTTCCCCCACCAACACGCAGCAGCAATAAGCAGTGAAACAAGACTTTTGCATCACTGCTGATTTCCCATGTGTGCTGAGTGCAATAGATTTTACCCATATCCTTATAAAGGCACCATTAGCTGACAGGAGAGCCTACAGGTCGGGAACAGGAAGGGTTTACCACTCCATGAATATCAAGGTGGTGTGTGATAGTCAGAGATGCATCTTTGATATACTGTAGTTGCACAACAATATCCAGGATAATGTCATACTAAAGTAGCACCAGTATATTAGGGTTGAGTGCAAACTTCTATGCTAAACCAGAAAGTTTGAACCTTAATAAGTCTGGAGCCATTCAATTGATTTGCATGAAATTTGGCATGCATAAGGCTGGCCCGCCAACACAGCAACAGAGCTACTATGTCTAATGCCAGTGACCTGGGTTCAGGAACAGACTCGGAGCACAGGAGGATCGAACACCCACTGGCTGCTCTCCTCCACCAGGGAGGGTTGGTTTGCTTGTCCCGCTGCTCTCCCACCATCTGGGTGAACATGGGTGGAGGTGCAGTGGGGATGGCATAAAGTGGGGGGGGCAGGAGGATTTTGGCTGGGAGCTGCAGTGATAAGCACGTTGCTACATGCTCCACCCCTTAGATCCCCAAGCATGCCAACATCCCAACAGAACAAAGAAAATACCCCGCCATGGTGGTCATAGAAGGGACCTGGCTGCTCCAGATATCATAATGGGGCGCCTGACATAGATCACCAGGACCTCCTGATGCACACTCTAATGGACTGGGAGAGGACTGGGTACTCCTTCCCTCCCCGCCAGTGGGGTCAGGCTGAGGCAGGATGGAGGTAGGTCCAATGGTTCTGGGAAGTTACCCAGGGAGGGACTAGGGGATCACCAACCTTAGGGTACCCAGAAGGGAATTGCCTAGGTGGAGAGAATGGAGTAGAAAAATAATAAATATAAAAAAAAAAAGAAATATGGTGCATAATCTCTTCAGGTAGCTCTCATGACATGCCAAATATTCTGTGAATTGGTTTTGTGATTTCTAAGATGCAGAGTGTCAAATACTACATTTACCAATTTTTTTTATATTTATTTGTCCCCCTGTATCTCAGAAATGGCTTTAGAGTTTGCTCTGAAATTTTCAGGGTAGAAAGCATTTGAGTCACAGATGTACCTTTTGAATGTTTGGTGAAAAAGTAGTAATCCATTCAAAAGTTATAAAACTTTTAATTTCTCATTATTTCCTATGGGCAGATTTATATGTCATGCACAAAAGTTACAATTTGCACAAGTTACCTAACTTGCGAAAGATACTGTTGTAATTCACGCAAAATAAAACAGTATCTTGTGCAAATTGCAACTTTCATGCCTGCCACTGTATGGTTGAGTGCAAACCTAACATGAAAGTTACAGTTTGCTCCAGTTACATAACTTGAGCAAGATACTGTAGTACATTGTGCAAAAAACAACAGTGTCTTGCCCGAGTTGCAACTTTCGTGTCTGTCACTGTGTGGTTGAGTACAAACCTAACATGAAAGTTACAGTTTGCTCAAGTTACATAACTTGAGAAAGATACTGTAGTACATTGTGCAACAAACAACAGTGTCTTGCCCAAATTGCAACTTTCGTGTCTGTCACTGTGTGGTTGAGTGCAAACCTAACATGAAAGTTACAGTTTGCACAAGTTACATAACTTGAGCAAGATACTGTAGTACATTGTGCAAAAAACAACAGTGTCTTGCCCAAATTGCAACTTTCGTGTCTGTCACTGTGTGGTTGAGTACAAACCTAACATGAAAGTTACAGTTTGCTCAAGTTACATAACTTGAGCAAGATACTGTAGTATATTGTGCAAAAAACAACAGTGTCTTGCCCAAATTGCAACTTTCGTGTCTGTCACTGTGTGGTTGAGTATAAACTTCCAAGGTTTTTTGACTCCAAATTTTCAACATACCCATTTTTTCACACCATCTCATGAGCAATGAAGCTGTAATTTCTCATATCCTACCCAAAATGGGGTGTTTTGTGCACCTGTGGTGAAGAAGAAAAAATTACTTACCATAGTAATCTTCTTTCTTCCCAGTGATGCTCAGACATTCATGACTTTGTGCAGTCATCCTGATGGGTTGAACTGCCCAGAGAAATGGAACACATGCAAATGATGGAATTCTTTGCACATGAGCATCTTTCAAATACTGCCTCTACCAATTGTAGTGTTCTAAGCCCTTCAGATTTGTAAGAAGCCTGGAAGTCAGGCAACATGGGAAAAATACGACATCAAATTAATAAACATTTTTTAGGATTAGCCTAATAAAACTTGCTGCAAAAAACCTCCAAGGGAGGAACTATATCTATATATAATAATGATGTTCACCATATAGTGAGAAAAACTATTTAGAGAGACAGAAAAACTCTGTTAAAATCTATCAAGCATAGAGAAAATGTATCCGGAAGGAATGGCTATGTGGTACTAGCATGCTGAATGCAGAGGCTGAAGTTCTGGAAGGGGAGGATGGGAGGGAGTTATGAATGTCTGAGCATCACTGGGAAGAAAGAAGATTACTATGGTAAGTAATTTTTTCTTCTAACCCCAGTAATGCTCAGAATATTCATAACTTTGTGCAGACTACCAAGCAGTACCCCCTGGTGGTGGGCACAGAACTTGTTTTGGAAACAGACTTTGCAGGACTGCTGTGCCAAATTTGGCATCACTTCTGGACAAAATATCCAAATGATAATGCTTTGTAAAGGTGTGTACTGATTTCCAAGTAGCTGCTTTACAAACTGCAACAATGGCACCTCCCTAGCAGCTGCAATAGTGGCAGCTGTTCCTCTTGTTGAGTGAGCCCTCAGTCCAGCTGGGGACTCTCTACCTGCTTTATTGTAGCAGAATTGAATACACTGGACAATCCACCAAGAAATGGATCTTTTTGAGGCTGGTTTGCCCATTCCAACATCCCCATATGTAAGGAAAAGTTGTTTCCTGTCGTGTCTATGGCCTTTAGTAGCTGTCATGTAGTAGCTGGTAGCTCTTTTCACATCCAGGCTGTGAAGCCTGCTTTCACCAGAGCTGGCATGATCTGTGAAAAAGACAGGCAAAGTTATTGATTGGTTCAGATGGAAGTCTGAAACCACTTTGGGAAGGAAATGAAAATTACGTACCTACTGTAATTATGACCTTTCTGTGTATCTTCACCATTCATCACAGATGGGTATTGGCTGGAGTTCAGGACCCCACGGGAGCTTTTTTTTTAAAGAATTAGGCGGAGCTGACGCAGCATTGGCGCCCGCTCTTGAGGCCGACGCATTGGCGCGAGCACCGAGAGCGTGGCCATTAGGCTGTGTCGACTACGCCTGCCTACCAGTTCTGAGTCACCGGAGAGGTAAGAGGAAGGGATGGAGGGTGGAACAAGAGAGTCCAAGGGACAGAAAAGGGAAGAGAAAAACTGAACTAAAAGGAGAAATAACGACTGAGAGGACAGCATAGAAGAAATAAGACTAAGGGGATTGGGTAGGGGCCCCAATCTCAGGAAGTGGAAGAAGAGAGGGAAGGGAGGGGAGAAAATTTAGGAGAGAGTGAGCGGTAACAAGGATCCAGGACCCTTGTCCGTCACCAGACTGTATAGGAACTGCAAGGAGTAGCAAAGCTTTCTTGCCAGAATTCAAGGCACAGAATATGTGGCAATACACCAAAAGCAGAGTCGGCTATTCTGGAGAAGGACAGGGTACAGGGATTAGTACTCTCTCTGTAAAGATATTTGGTGAAAAAAAGGGATTTTGTTTTTTGAAACAGTTGGATGACAGGAGGAGGGCAACCACCAACTCCCACCCTGTCAGGGTGGAGATATGCAGTAGAGAAGGAGTGCCACTCGAGCTGTACCCTTTTAAGGGAAAAAGTATCCCCCTGTGTGTCCCTACTTTACCCCGCTTCAAAGGAGAGGGAGAGGCACAGAGTGAGGGGGACCCAGAGACTGAGGCCCCAGGGGGATGGTGGGCAGGATTGTGATGAATGGTGAAGATACACAGAAAGATCATAATTACGGTAGGTACGTAATTTTTATATCTTATCTGTGTCAGTCTTCACCATTCATCACAGATGGGTGAGTACCAAGCCCCACCGAAGGGGGTTGATTCATTGCACCCTAAGGGACAGAGTCCCTTAGCCCTCAGTGGGTGACACACTAGGGGAAACCTTCTGGGCCTGATGAGGCCCGAGAGTGGGGAGAGTGAGACGGGGTCCCCCCGGAGGGGGAAGGAAGTTGCCCCGACAAATGTCTGCCCCGCCCCTACGAGAAGAAGCAGGTTCCCAGTGAGCTGGAGCAAATCACCCTACGCCGGGCCAAGGGTGATAACCGGGAAAGGCGAAGCCACACTGATCTGGTGCAGATCGCTGTCCCTACGACCCTGGTAGCTATCTCATTGGCATCATAAGATGCCCTTGCTAGCTCCAGGCCACGTGCAGAGAGTGAGATGGCTTGCCTGGTTTGCTCCGAGTCAGGCAAGGCAGCTAGGATCTGACCTAGCGCTGACCACAAGAACCTGTTGTAGGCTGCATAGTGGGCCTGATGAGCAGAGATGGAGAGAAGCAACCATGCCAAGTAGAAAGTCCTCCTCCCCCAGAAGCCAAAATCCAAGGAGTCTTGATCTGGGGACCGGTCACGGTGGAGGGCGCGAAGCCCGTCTGGGGTGTCCAGGTGCGTCGATCCGGACTGTGGATGAGGCATAGAACCTGGAGACTCCAGGGGAGCTCAATACCTCTGGCTGAGGTCTCTAGGGGCAGGAACTCCGGAGAAGGGCCTCTGCCAGAAATGCATGGACGCCTCCCGAAAGGGAGCAGGCCAGGGCAGCACCACAAGGGTGGCCGCACCGAAATCACCTAGAAAGGCGTGCGCCTCATGCTCAGGATTGATCACAGACAGGGGAGAAAGGTGAAGGTCCTCCATCATCCTCACAAGGAAACACTGATACTCGGAGAGATCAGTGGCAGGAGAGATATGGATAGATGGTTCCTCCCCCCCTGAAGAGGGGGATGAGGAGCTGGAGGTCACCATGCATTCTGAGGGTGGCTGCTCGGGGGGGAGGTTGAAAAACCTGGCTGTCCATGGCCCTAACATAGGCAGGGAACCGAGCAGCCACCGCTCTGAACTGCTCCCAGGTGAGAGGGCCGCTAGGACCAAGAATGCCTGGGAACGCTGGAGAAGGCGGCAGAGGGATGGGGGCAGAGCCAAGAGAGGAAGTCAGCTGACCTCTGCCAGGGCTAGGGAGCGGACCATGGACCCCCGCGGAGGGTGTCCCGGAAGACTCCACAGCCGACAGCTGTACAACCACGTTGGTACTGCCTAGGCTGCACCCAGAAGAATCCCCTAAGTGAAGCGACCGGGGCCGTATAGATCCAGAAGGATGGTCCCCTGCCTCCAAAGAATGGGACCCCCTCAAGGAACCGGGGGAAGAGTGGAAATCCACACTTTGGCTTCGTCCAGGGCCCGGGTGGATCCCAGAGAAAGGCCGATGCGCCGACCCCACACCCCTCGGAGTCTGAGAGGGTCCTAGTCCTTGAAAGGGCCAGCCTAGGAAGCTGGCAGCTCTGGGCTGCCCCCGAAGGGGAGACCCAGGGAGCAGCACCCTCCCCTCCCGTAGACTTCCCGATAGGCCCCAAAGTTGGGCGATCAAGACACACTATGGGAGGGGTACCACTGCCAAGGGGTCAAGGAACCCCCCAAGGCCAGGTTGCATGGCAACAGTGGCACGCACCATAGCCTGCTGGTCAGTACCACTGACCGTAACCTCGGGGAGATCCAGATGCTCTCCAGCAGGGGGCTGACTGAGACCCATCATGGAGACCACTGGCTCGTCCTCTTCTGCAAACAACCCTGAAGGGTGAGACTGCCCATCCAACTCTGAGCCCAACTCTGACTCCGAAGAGGTAGAGTCTGAGGCCCTAAGCCAAACGGTAGGAGGGTGAGGGAGGGCAACCTTACCAAAGGGCCCAGAAGTCAAAGCAGTGGCCAAGGTGGCACCCATGCCCTCCACAGCCCCGCAAGCAGTGCTGGCAGAAGGCAGCAGGGCAGCTTGGGCCAAAGGTCCTGAGCTAGGGTCAGCTGTGGCACCATCAAGTCCACTGGCACCAGGGGCAGTACCAGGAACAAAGACGGCATCAACAGTAGCCCCAGCAACAGCCTCGGTGCCGACGATGCCGCAAGGCCCCTCGGCACCGCGAGTGGCACCAAAGACCGAAGCGGCGCCGACGACTCCGAGGGTGAGCCGCGTACTGAACATGGCACCGCTAGGCTCCTTTGGCACCGCAGCGGCACCGAGAGCACCAACGCGCTTGAGGACGGATTGATGGATTTTTTTTTTAAATTTAAGTTTATTGAGTTTACAGATGCAAAAAAAAATAAAACACACCAAACACTGGGAACAGAACATCTTAAGGAAGTACCAGGGAGAGGGGAAGGGAGGTAATAAGTAATCTAGTTAACAAAGCAAGTAAAGAAAGAATAGGCAACCTAGGGAATCAAAACCAAAACATTCACAGAAACCCCTAACCCCAAACCCCCACCTCTCAAACCCCCAACCCCCCACCCCAAGGCCCGGAGAGTTGCTCTAGAAAGAAGACCACATCTAGAGAAAGTGAGGACAGGAAAGAAGAAAGTAGACAGGAGAGCTTTAGAAAACAGGGACAAAGAGCTGTCTGGAGTCTGGACACGAGTCAACCTGGAGGGATCAAGCTGACTTATGTAACAGAACATAAAACCAACTGGGGACATGACTATACTAAAAAGAGAGCATTCAACTTACCCCATTTCCGAGTAAAAGACTCGGGGTTGTGCCTGTAACTAGCAATGAGCTTCTCAGTATTGAGATTGAGAGATAACTCCCTCAGCCACTCCTGGTAAGATATAGTGAGCTGGTCTAGCCAGTGCCTGAGGATCAGTTTCTTAACAACCATAGAAATAATGGCCATGTGATATTTATGCTCCATCACCGAAATGGCGGAGTAATCACCCAAAATACATATATTGGGGGTAAATAAATCCTTCAAGTCTAAAAGCGGATTAAGACGAACTCTAAGAGCGTCCCAAAGAGGGGCCACCCTGACGCAAGCCCAAAAAATATGCAGCAAATTCCCTTCGGCAGCCCCACATCTTACACAGAGATTGGACTCTTGTTTCTCAAACCTGGCCAGCTTGACTGGGGTGTAATAAAGATTGTTTAGGATATAGAACTGAGTCAGTCTATGGTTATCCTGGGATAAGTAGCGATACAACGTCCCTCCAAATCGAGCCCCAGTCGGGGGTCGAACACAAACCTGAGAGAGACCAGATTTTGGAGCCTGCAAGGGGGGCAGGAAAGAGGTCAGTTAATAAATTGCTATAAATCCTGAAAATGCATCTATGCAACCCAGCCACCTCCTGTACCTTAACAAGAAAAGGCTTTAATTTAGAAGGGGAAAGAGTAGGTCCCAAGGTTTGGAGAATCAAATGTCTCAGTTGAAAAACTTTGAAAATAGATTTCTGAGGAATGTGAAAGGTCTTTAAGATGTCATCCGATTTAAGAAGATTGCCCTGGTCGTACAGAGATTCCGCGGACAGGTTGGCAAGCTGCAGGAGCCAATCCGGCTATACTCTTACCCCAATTTTGAGATTAGATTTAGAGTCAGGGGTGGGCTGAGTCTTTGGACAGGACAAAATTAAAGGAGTTCCAACACTGGGAAATAACTCTAATGGACAGGCCAATGGGAGACTCGCTAATGCCCGGGAAAGCTTGGAGAGTGGGAGCCAAAAATTGCGAGAAGGGCACAAACCCTCTTGAACTAGTAAGTTGGCCTTGAGTTGTTGCCAGATGGGTAAAGGGGTAGAGGGCTGGTGTTGGCTTCGCTTCCCTAGTCGAGCCAAATGGCATGCCCAGTAATATAGCAAGAGGCTGCAGTCGCTGATTCACCCTTTTCTCTAGGTGCAGTAAGCTAAGGAAGGCTCTTCGGGCTGTTTCCTTCCATTCGAAATTGACAACACTGAGTTGACCTGAACAAAGAACCGCTTGGGAGCCAAATGTTGAGGTGGAGTCTAGGATTATAAGAGTCGAGGGAAGATGTTCATTTTGATGATATTAATGCGCCCCAGGGTAGAGAGAGGCAGGCGCTGCCAACGGTCAAGATCGCTTCTGATTCTCCTGACTGCATCGACTAGATTAAGTTCCTTAGCCAGACCCTCTCCACTAGTTACATGTAATCCTAAATATTTAAAGGAGCCAGAAACCCATTTCATTCCAAAGCGCTCGGAATCCGCTTTGAAGGTATGGGAGTTAGCTGGAAAAATCACCGATTTAGAGACATTTAGCCTGTAATTGGAAACTAGACCGAACCTGTCAATAATTTGGAGGACCTGAATTAAGGAGTGAACAGGGTCAGAAAGGTATAACAGTATATCGTCGGCAAAGACCAATAGGGTAAGGGGAAGTTGTGCAGGGGTGCAGCCCCTGATATGTGGTGAACCTTTAATGCTCACCAATAGCGGTTCTAAGTATAAATTGAACAGGTAGGGGGACAGGGAGCCTTGCTGGTACCTGCACAGAGGAAAACTGAAGAGAATACCCATTGCAGTACACGTTGGCCGAGGGAGACCTATAAATAGTCATAACCATTCGAATGAAGAAATCCGGGAAGCCCATATTTCTTAGAGTAGCCCATAAAAGTCCCAGTTCACACGGTCAGTTGCTTTTTCAGCGCCGAGGCGACAAGGACCATGGGATCAGAGAGGGTGCGAGAAGCCTGGAGGACATGACTGAGAGAATTCTCAAGTGGTCGGCAGCAGAGCTCCTGGACAAAAGCCAGCCTGTTCTGGACTCAGCAAGTACTCCCAGACCGATTTAATTCTGGATGATAACATTTTGAGAGGATCTTGATATCATAGTTGAGAAGTGATATGGGGTATAGATGAGGGTCCAAGGGTGTTATCGGGTTTGGGGATTAAAATAATAATTGCCTCCTAAAGAGGGTCAAATTCAACCACCGAAAATAAATATTCGTGAGAGCTTAAGCAGCATGGGGACATTCTTTGCAAAACACCTTGTAAAGGGGGCCATCCAGACCGGAGCCTTTCCCAGAGGCAGATCGTTGATTGCTGCTTCTACTTCCCCAAAGTGATAGGGAGATGCATATCACGGTGCTGAGGTCGAAGGGACGGAGCTTAATATCTCCAAAATCGCCGCCATCTGAGCCTGTGACACTGAGGATACAGTGCCATAGATGTCTTTAAAAAGGCTTCAAAATCTGGGCGATCTCCCTCGGCAGTGACTTAAGAGAACTGTCTCCTGCCAGATACCGGTATTAACGAGGGCCTCAACCTCTTTCCAACCTCAAGGCAGCATCCGGCCCGATTTTTCCCCTGGTCAATATACTTAGTCCTGGACTTGAGAAGGTATTCGCTTTGTCCCGGGTTGATGGTTTGCTCTGCTCCTAAGTTTTGAGAGAATGACAAGTTTGAGGAGACTCAACTGAAAAGTTTCCTCAGCTACTCTCAGCGGGTTAACAAAGAGCTAATTTTAGACTCCTGACCCTTTTCCTAGTTGCGCCATCTTGATAAGCTCACCTCTAAGGAAGCATTTAAAGGAGCACCATAATACATCCACACAATGAACTGAACCAGATTCAGAGATCGAAATACAACGGATCAAATCCTTGATCTGGGAAACTGAGTGTTCCTCCTTAAGAATTTGCGTGTTGAGCTTCCACATCGTATCTCGTTGACCTTGGATGCCGGGAGAGACTTTGATCCAGACCAGTGAATGATCTGAGATGATTATCGGCTCGATACCGGCTTGAGAGACACAACTCATTAATGAAGAGCTGACGAGGAAAAAATCAATTCAAACACCATGAAGTCTTGCTATATTATAACAATAGCAGTCAGCCACTGCAGCTGAACTGCCCCGGAGAGGAAGGAGTTAACTCCAGAGGATCTGGAGTTCTACAGCCCGAGGGCGCTGTGCCCAAAGCTCTATCTGGCAGTTTGAAATGAAACTGTCAGAGTTTTTTACTCCGCTTCACTGAACAGTCGCTCGGAGATCAGCTCCTTCATGCTCGGTTCATTCTCGGTTCAAGCGGTATTTTTCGGTTCATTTGAACGGCAAAAGTCATTATTTTACCGCATTTGGGTTTTAAAGCTCTATCTGGTAACCTGTGAAGTACTAAAATTTAAGTCTGTGTGGAAATTAGTTATCGGTTGGGTTTGAACGATGGGTTGGTTATTTTCTGCATTTTTAAAGTGTACAGTTGGGTTTTGAAGTGCGGTTCCGGTTCTTATGGGTTCTAAAAGCGAATTATAGCGTTTTTTTCTAAATACCGTATTACAGTTAGGAACCACGATAAGTGTCTACCTAACCATCAAAGGGCAAGTTTTTAATTGACTGGCATTATGTCTGAGAAACCCAAAAGAAAAACCGGGCCACTGGGTTTCAACACTGTGATGTCTGTGGGGGCGCTTTGCTGCAAGGCTGACCCACACACCACTTGTGTTTATTGTCTGGGGCTGACCACCTCCTGTCAGACTGCCAGGTGTGTAAATTTCCTGCAGCCACCCTGGAGAAGAGTGGGCCTGCTCAGGGAACGAGGCCAAAAGTCCGCGCTGACCCGGATGGCCAACCCGGTCCAGTACCCACTGGACCGGAGAAATGCTCTGACCAGGGCGAGACTTCCTCGGGCAAGAAGGAAGGCTGGTTCAGAGGAACCAGTCCTGGCAAAAAGACAAAGAAATCAGTAGGTCTGAGTCCAAAATTGTGTCTCCAACTGCTGCAGAGATAACTAAAACCATTCAGATTGTCCAGTCACTGTCTTGGGATCTGTAGAACCACCAACAGTTGGTAAAGGTTGATTCGTTCCAGTCCCAGTGGTTCAGGATTTGAAGTTGAGTGTTTTTATGAACCACAGGAGGGGAGGAGAATTTGATCAATATATGTGTGGCTGGGAGGGTCTGGGCGTGCCCATTGGAGAGGACATTTCTCCAGACAGACCTTTAGAATCTCCCTCTATTCTGCCTGAGTCCCTTCTTTCTTTATTTTTACAAAAGGTTGCAGAAACCCTCTAGCTTCCTTTAGAGGAGGCTATGGATGAGCAAGAGGAGCCTGATTATGTGGAATGATGGATATTCAGAGTCTAGGAGGTTGTCTATTCCTTTGCATAAGTCATTTTAGGAAGCAAACAACAAAGATTTTAAAAATTCTCTTCTGTCCCTCCTGTAAGATAAAAAAATGGACAGAAGGTATATTTTGTCAGGCTCGGATACAGACTTCCTTATGCTGAGCAGTGTAGTCATGTAGGTGTGGTACAAACTGCAGCCTGTGACAAGGCTAATATTCCTCTGGCCTCACATCCTCCTGATAAGAATTCCAGGAAGATTGATGCATGCTAAAAACAGTATATGGCGCTTCTTTTGGGTCTTGAGGATGCCAAATTATATGGCTTTATGTAGATATCAGAAATCTGGGTGGGACACAGTATTGCAGTTATTAGCAGGCCATGGCCAGCTGGCTAGTGAGTTGGAACAATTGGCTGCTGATGGCATTGAAGCCTCTAAGTTCAATTTCATACTGCTGTTGTTGTTAATGTTTCCTCTAGGGTCATGGCTGCACTTCTTCTTTGCTTTGGGTTGGCATGGCTCAGATGCACTAATCTGTCCCCAGATACCCAGTCAAAGACTATGGATTTTCCTGTGGTGGGAAATTCTCTGTTTTGAGAGCAAACAGAAAACTATATGAAAAAAGATGGATGAATACAGAACTACCTACAAAAGTGCCCAGGCTAAGGAGAAGCTATGCCATGCCACAAAGCATGCTCCCAGGAGGTAGGGGCAGGCCCTTTTCCAGGCCTTTTACCAATTTCAAGTCGCTTCCTCTGCTGTCTTGCAGAGGGGTTTCTTCAGAGGCAGGGGTAGACGAGGTGCACAAGTAGACCGTCCCCCCTCCCCTCAGCCTAAGGCTGCTGTCCAAGCAGGCACCCTGATGGGGTGCCAGGGGCCCATTCTCCTGTACCAATGGGGGTGATTTCTTTTCTTCAGCCAGGAACTGCTGTCCCTAACCTACGGACAGATGGGTTCTGGAGGTCAATAGGCCAGGGTCTAGTTCTCAGCTTCAAACACTTTCAGAGATGAGAGCCAGGCATTTCCACCTGCAAATCCTTTCAGTAGCCCTTTGCTTTGGAAGCAGAGGTTTCTTCTCTTCTAGACTGCAAAGCAGTGGAAAGAGTTTTCCTCCTTGCCATCAGGGCAAGGGGCTTTATTCAGTGATACTTTCTTACCCCAAAAGACAGAGAATGTGTGCATTCTAGATTTAAGATATTTGAACAAGCATCTGTTGAAACCAAAGTTCAAAATGTTGACTCTGGTAATGATATTGCCTTCCCCACAAGACCATGGGACTGGCTAGCTTCCCTGGACCTCAGGATGCCTATTTTTCATGTTTCTGATCAGGCCTTCTCACGAAATTACCTCAGGTTGGAACTGCCCTCAGGCCACTGTCTCCAGTTCAGAGCGTGCCCTTGGCCTTACCTCTACGCCAAAGGTATTCACAAATGTCTCATGGTAGTGGTGGCTCATTGAAGGCAAGAGGTTGCTGTGTTTCCCTACCTGGATGACTGGCTCATTGTGTGGGTTGATCTTCAGGTCAGGTAATCCCACTTGCAAGTCACCCAACAGCTTCTCCTTCCCTGGGATTCCTGCTAAACTTACCAAAGTCAGTTCTGGAACCAGTTCAGTTCTAACTTTCATGAAGCATGAGTTGAACACAAGGTTAGCCAGGGCTTTTCTTCCCTCGGGAAGGGTGGACAGACTCATCGCCCTGGCATCCTCCTTTACCCTCACGGGTGTCTCGACCAGCAAGGCATTTTCTGTAACTCCTCGGGCACATGGCTGCTTCCTCGCCAGCTGTCGTGGCAGGGGAGCAGATTCCAGATGAGGGACATTCAGTTCCATTTGAGGTCTGATGGTCTCAAAGGAAGGACCCTTACCATGTTGGTCCCAGTTACTCAAACTCTGATCCTGGCTCTCCACTGGTGGCAGGTCCAGAGCAATTTAAGACAGGGTTCCCTTCATTCCCATTTTCACTCCCTCACCCTCACCACGATGCCTCCCTGTTGAGGTTGGGGGCTCATCCTAAGCGACCTTGCCACTCAGGGGTGTGGTCTCTCAGGAATCTGCTCACATCCCATCTTCTTTTGGAACTCAGGGCTGTCTTTTAGCTCTTGGTGTTTTTTCAGATTCTGTCCAGAACAAAGTGGTTCAAGTCAGGACAGACAATACCACCACAATGTGGTACATCAACAAGCAAGGGGCACTCGGTCTTCAGCCTTGTGCACCGAAGCAATGAGTTGTGGTCTCTGGCTACTCCTGAACACCTCCTGATAGCAGTTCATCTCCCAGGGAAGGACGACATGTCCTGGCTGGACGCCCTCAGCAGAATTTCTCAGGGCCATCACGAATGGGCTCTGAATCCACAGGTGCTGAGGTCTGTCTTTGCCAGATGGGGCATTCCTCAGATGGATCTTTCATGCCCCAGACAACCACCAACTTCCTCTTTTCTGTTGCAGGCCTCCAGTACTGGGCTCAGTCCCTCTGGACGCCTTTCTGTTGGACTGAAGGGGAAGTTCCTGTATGCTCTTTCCCCCTTTCCTCTCCTTTCCAGGGTACTAGTAAAAATCAGATCTCAACCTTGCAGAGTGATTCTGGTTGCCCAGACTGAACCAGACAGCCCTGGTACCCTCTGCTCCTTGGCAGTCCACCTGCCCTAAGCCTGCCCAAGTCCACGACTTACTGGCCTGTGCAGGGGAGGTGTGGTATCCGGACCTCAAATCCTCCACCTCAGGCGCTTGGCTCTTGAGGGGCTCAATTTGTTGACTTACTACCTTTCTCAAGGTGTCATGGATATTTTAAAGGCTTGTGGTAGCCTTCCACTAGGAGTCACTTATAATTCTAAGTGGAAGAGGTTTTCCATCTGGTGCTCTGAGGTAGATTATCCAGAATCTGCTGATCTTCCCATTCTACTGGACTATTTGGTCCATCTGAATTCCCTAGGCCTTAGACCAGCTACCTGAAGGTTCATCTGGCAGCTGTCTCTTCTTTTGTGTCAGCAGGAAGCCTGCCTCCCTTTCCTCTCACCGGTGTTCTCCAAGTTTTTAAAGGGTTACTTCCATGCTAACCCTCCTTTTCGGGAACCAGCTCACCTGGGACCTGAATATTTGCATTGCTCAGTTAATGCAACCCCCCTTTGAGCCTCTGGTTCAGCTTAGGCTGAAGTATTTAACTTGGAAAACCATTTTCCTAGTAGCTATCACCTCTGCCAGACGCATAAGTGAGCTACATGGGCCTGTCAGTGGAAGAAGATTTTATCTCCTTCCACAGAGATAAGGTAGTCCTTAGGACTAATAGAGTTTTTGCCTAAGGTGGTTTCTGATTTCCACCTGAATCAATCTATCTCTCTCCAGTATTTTTCACTGAGCATTCTTCCTCCGGTGGTGAGGAGACTGCACAGCTTGGATGTCAAAAAGAGCCTTAGCTACTATTTAGAGCGCACCAGGGTCATGGGTCTGAATCCCTCCAACTCTTTCTACCTATGGCGAGGTTGGCAAGGAAACCTGCCACTAAGAGAACAATTGCAAGGGTGGATTGTTTCTTGCATCCAGTTCTGTTATAGAAACTGGGTAGAGTACCCCCTCAGGATTGAGGGCCCACTGCACCAGGTATTTTGGCTCGTCTCTAGCGGCTGCTAGAGACCGTCCCATTCTGGAGATTTGTCAAACTGCTACCTGGAGGCCAGTTCACACCTTTACAAGCATTATTCCCTGGATGTCCAGTCAGGAGAGATGCTCGGTTGTACAGCTTGCTTCAGAGCCTATTTCCTAAGTAGGTTTCTGCGACTGCTAAGGACAAAGGAGTGGATACCAGGGCTGTCTATGGCCCAATCTGGAGCAATTAGAATCATCTTGCAAGGTTGAGATCTGACGACTGCAGCACCTTGTGAACAGGAGGAGGTAAAAGTGGGAAAAGCAAGAAACTTCCTTCCCAATTGTGAGAGGGAAGGCATCCAGAGGACTGAGCCCCACTGGAACTGCAGCAAAAGGAAGTTGGTGATTGGGGCTGCAAAGATCTACCTGTGGGTACCCCACCTGGCAAATACTACCCTCAGAATTAGAGATCATTGACCATTCATGATGGCCCTAGGAAATCCTGCTAGAGCATCCATGCCAGGACATTGTCTGCTTGCAGGGAGTGAACTGCCATAAGGGGGTGTTCAGGGAATAAGCCAGAGACACAACTTCATTGCCTCGGTACACAAGGCCTTAGACCGAGTGCCTTGACGCATGATGTACCACATTGTAGCGGTGTTGTCTGTTCTGACCTGCACTTTGTTCTGAGCGGATGTGGAAAAAGAAGTGCTATAAAAACTGCTCTGAGTTCCAACAGATTGATGTGGAGCAGAGAATCTTCCTGTCAATCTTCACCATTCATTACTGCTTGGGGTTAAGCGGGAGGCGCTATATGGAGTTTTTTTTTTTTTTTGAGTTGGCTCTAACGGCTCCGTCCTCAGGGTGGCCTTTTCGTCATGCATGAGGAACGACCGTTAGGAAACCCTGAACTCCTCCTTCATCTCAGTTCTGTTTCTCCTGCCGTCAGGGGCTGCACTTGCTGCTCGGTAGCGTATGAGTGTTCGTTCTCGGATTCGTCCCGACTCTTCATCTCGTGTTCTCAGACATCCACTCGGCACCGTATACCGGTAAGACCATTCCTTTTTATTTCTATCTACGGCGCAGAGTGTTTTCCTACTTTTTTTCCTCAGTTAGTTCGCATCATGTCCGGTTCTGGAGCAAGGCATAAGTCGAAGGCGGGCCGCGCCCCTATGCAGTCGGTGCTCCTGTGGCCGGCATTTTTCCATCTCGGACTGGCATGATGTCTGTCTCCATTGCCTGGGACCCAACCACTACATGGGCGTGTACAAGCTTGTTTTTTCTCCATGGACCGTGTCGGTGTCCTCGAAGTCCAGCGTTCAAGCTTCGGCAAGGCCCGCCGACCGGAGGGGCGGCGAAACTCCAAGGATTCCCAGTCAGTCTCTGGGCCCTTCCCCGGGTCCCCTCCGGAGCCTACTCTGGGGGAGTCCGTGGAAGAGGCTTCCTCTCTTCTCTTGCCCGAAGAGGAAGCTTCCTCTCTCCTTGAGTGGCGAGGAGCATCGTGGTCCCCCAGGGGGCCGTGATGGTATTACCGCGCCTCACGTGCATCACCTCCCCTCGGGTGCAAGCTCCCCAATGTGCGAGGCCCATGATTTCTGGGGCGGGCACAGTGGACCCTCGGCGCTGCCCCTCGGCGCTGGTGAGCGAGGCAGGCGCCATAGACAGTGCCTCCCTGGCCCCGGTGCACGCTTACGCGCCGTGGGCAGGTCTGTTCTCGGCATCACGCGGTCAGGTTCACACTGCAGGAGTGGCACCGTGTGCCTGGCTGACTGCAGGGGAGGTAGGGCCGGGCCTGGCTGTCGCAAGTGGGCGGGGGTAGTCCGGCACCGCCCCTGGCACCGGCACCGTTCGCGGTGCCGTTGCCCCGGGGATTCCCGGAGTTGCCAGCATTGTGGTTCTGCTGGTCTCGTCTACTTCCGATGCCGATGACTCGGATGTGGACCCATCCTGGCACACTGACTCTTCGGAGTCAGGGTCCCCGGTGGCACAGGGTGCCAGGCAGTGCAGCCAGCCCCTTCCACTATCCCCTCTCTCGTCCTCCCCTGAGGGCTCTCAGGCTGGGGGTGGCCCTGGGTCCCAGGGGGGTGATGTGGTGGGGACTGAGGAGGATGCTCCCCCTCCTAGGGGACTTGTGACAGCTGCCTTCCCGGGTGCTGTTGCCTCCTCTGGGGGTGCAGGGATGCTACAGTCGAGGAGGAGGGCTCTTTCAGGTCTGAGGGGTTGAGGGCGGGGGCGGGGCCCGGTCTCTGTCGACTTGCGCCTCTGGTGGGGTGGCTAGAGTTACAGGCGAACCCCGCTTCTTCCCTCCTGGGCTCTAGGTGCCCCTGGTAGCATTGTTGTGGACTGCCCTTCTGGAACCATGCAGTCCCGGTTCGTCACAGGGAGGTTCTCCCCTGGGCTCTTCCAGGCATCGCTTTCAGGGTTCCGCCTTGCGGCCTCGTTTGTTGTCCGGGATCCCGCCAGCTTAGGCTCCATTCCCCGGATTTCAGAGTCCTGGCAGAAGTCAGTTGCCTCTTCGTAGCTGCCCTTCTCCAGTACCTCTGCTTCCACCCCCTTCGCTTCCAGGCCATGTTGGTCCTACGGGTCCGTTATCCTGGGAGCAGTTCAGGGGTTCTGTGACGGCCTTTCCCTCATACTTAGATGTATGCATGAGCGGGTCTTTCGACTCTCCCCACCGCCACAGGAATCCTCTGGACATTCGAGCTCTCCATCATCCTCGTCTTCCTCCTCTGAGGAAGAGGAACCCCATGCTCATCTTTCTTCCGACGCTGATTTCACTGAATATCAGCTATTCCTCTCGAGGATGGTGAGGGACCTTCGAATCTCTTATGTAAGCAGAGACAATACCGAATGGGAGATGTGTGAATTCCTTGGAGAATTCAGTGCCCAGCACCTGGTTGTACCTTCCTGGCCTATCCCCTTCCAGGAGGCGTCTATCCGTTCCTGGCAGTCGCCAGCCGACCTTTCTCCAGCCCCGGCTGACTGCCGTCGTAGGTATTGTGCCCCCTCGGAATCCCTGGGTACTCTTCCCAACCCGCCCTTGGGCTTGGTGTACCTAGAGACTCCTTCCGGGCGCCGCTGCCTGGCGCATGACCGCCCACCAGATTCGGATTCTCTACAGTTCGACTGGTGGGGGCGAAGAGTGTTCTCTTCTTCTCGTGCGGTGGCTTGTATTGCATCACATCAGGCTCACCACGCTGCCTACAGTCGGCATCTGTGGTCGATGCTCTCCCAGCTCCTAGCATCAATGCCTGATACGGAGCAAACCAGACAAGCTAGTGCCCTCTCCGCTATAGGCCTGGAGCTGGCAAGACACCAAGCAAGGGCATCTTACGACGCCAATGAGGTGGCTTCCAGGGTTGCGGGGACAGCGATCTGCATTAGGCGGAGGGCATGGCTTCATCTATCAAGGTTGTCACCCCTGGCCTGGCATAGGGTGATGCGCTCTGCTTTCCAGGGGACCCGTCTTTTTTCATCCAGAGCTAGGAGACTTTTGCAGAGGCTTCCTCCGTCTCCCGCCCTCAGGAGGCACCTCCTAGCTCTTCTCCACATAGGCTTCTCTCTGTTCTAGTCAGGGTCTTCCCTTCTGTTTCTCACCAACGGGAGGCTGGGAGTCTTGTTCCCTCAGGGTTCTACCCTCCCCTTTTAAGGGGAGGAAGCTATGCTACTCCAAGCAGTAATGAATGGTGAAGATTGACAAGGGAAGATATGAAAATTACGTACCTACCGTAATTCTTGATCTTCTCTTGTATCTTCACCATTCGTTAATGATACCCTCCCACCTTCCCCTCAGTGGCCTCCTTCTGTAGTGTCTCCCCCTCCCGCCTCGTTCCTCTTACTCCCTTGGCCTTTATGCCAAAAAAAACTTTTCTGTTTTTCCCATTCTTGGTGAATGGATCCCAGGGATTTACTTCACTCTAAGATTGATTGGCGTTTTGCTCATAAAAGTGCTGTCATTGGGGAGATGCATGGCTCTTGCCTCGACGTGTTTGGCAGGCGCGGCACTTCTAGGGACTCTGTGTAAACACTGTCTGTACAGTTAATATAGTCCCAAGAAAAAAAAAAAACTGCTAATCAATTATTTAAAACCCTGGACCCCCTTTTTTCCTCAAGGTAAAGAGGAGCGAATGGTTATAAACTTTTAATTCTGAGGGAACTCTTTTCTGACTGCCTACTGTGCAGTTCCTTGTCTCCTCAGGTCATGTTGTTCCACAGCCTGGTGGCCATGCCCTGTCTCGGCACCTTCAACTTAGGATCCCTTGGCAGGCATTATTTTTCAAAAGCTTTGCAGCTGCTGGCTGACCTTGTCAGCTTCAAGCCTCTGTCTGCCTTGTCATAGCAAGTCTGATTGAGTCCCTCTCTATTTTTCTCCACAAACTGCTTTCGAGAAGGCTTAGCTTTTCCCATACTCTTCTATGGGAGCACTTATCAAGGTGCTAGGAACTAAGTGCTCTTCCTGGATGGGCGCTCTTCTGGAACAGGTTCTGCTCAGTCAGTCCAGGAGCCCTCAACTTGGATGAAGAGACTTGGCATGTTGAGAGTCCAGAGACTCTGCCCTCTCTTGGTCTGTTTAGCAGGTTCGGTGGAACCTCTCCTCAGTCCTACCAATGGGGATTCTTGCTCCCTCATTAATTTCGGCCTATAAGCCTTTCAACCAACAATGCTCGACGGGCACTGTTCTCCTTCTCAACATGCCACTCTTTCTTTCTTTCTTCTTCCTTCATTCCTCTCTTTCTCCTTCCCCTCTCTTTCTCTGTTCCTCCCCTAGAGCCGCCCCAGAAATGAGGCCCTGTGGTCCCTTAAGGTAGGAATTCTCTCTCCTCTGTCTTTCTCCATTGGCTTATTCCTTTTTCAGTTTATTTCCTTTCCTTTTTCTATCCCTTGGCTCTCTTGCCTCGCTTTTTTTTTCTCACACTTTATTTTGCCTCTCCGGCTAACAGAACTGAGATGAAGGAGGAGTCCGCGGCTCCGACGGCCGTCCCTCACTCATGATGCAGTCGTCAGCCCTGAGGGAGCCGTTGAGCATAACTCTAAAAAAACAAAAAACTCCCGTGCGGGTGCACGCCTCCGGCTTAACCCCAAGCAGTAATGAATGGTGAAGATACAAGAGAAGATCAAGAATTACGGTGAGGTACGTAATTTTCATTTCCTGAGGGGACCACAATCCCTGGGTGGTGAGGTTGCCCATGTGAGCTCCCACCCCAAGAGGGATGCATCTGTAGTAAGGGTCAAAGAATGAGACTGGACGGATGAAGGAACCCCTGTCTCAGATTGCTCTGATCCTGCCACCACTGTAGGGCCAGGATCAGGGTTCAGTTACTGGGATCAATTTGGTTAGAGGATCTCTCCTTTGAGACCAGAAGGCTCTCAAATGGAACTGAATGTCCTCATCTGAAATCTTGCTCCCTGCACTACTGCTGTGAGGCAGCCATGTGCCCTAGGAGCTGCAGAAAATGCCTTGCTGGTTGAGAGACCTGCAGAGTGAAGGAGGAGCGAGAGACACCAGGGTCTTTGCTCTTTCTAGAGGAAGGAAGGCTCTGGCCTGCTTTGTGTCCAGTTCTGCGCCTATGAAGGTGAGAAGCTGAAACAGGCTCCAGAACTGACTTTGGGAGACTGAGAAGGAAACCTAGAGATGTAAGCAGCTGCTCGGTAACCTGAAGGTGTAATTTGACTTGGGCTGGAGATTGGCCCACTATGAGCCAGTCATCCAGATAAGGAAAGATGGCAATGTTTTGCCTTCTTAAATGAGCAACTGCTACTGCCAGGCATTTTGTGAATACCCTTGGGGCAGAGGTGAGGCCGAAGGGCATTGCTCTGAACTGGTAATGGCCTGAGGGCAGTTCGAAACTCAGGTACTTTTGGTGGGAGCTTCTGATGAGAACATGGAAGTAGGCATCCTTGAGGTCCAGGGACTCTAGCTAGTCCCCTGGACTTAGAGAGGGTAAAATAATTCCCAGAGTCACCATTTTGAATTTTGGTTTTAAAAGGTGCTTGTTTAGGTATCTGAGATCCAGGATGGGCCGCCATTCTCCTGTCTTTTTTGTGATGGAAGTACCTGGAGTACAGTCTTTTGCCCTGATGTAGGGAGGAACCCTTTCCACAGCTCTGAGAGCAGAAGGATTGAAACTTCTGTTTCAAACACCATGAATTCTTGCTATAATTAGGACTTATTGCAGTATGCCCTTGGCTTTGAACTGCCCGGAGATGAAATAGTTAACTCCAGTGTAATCTGGAGTTCCACAGTGCGAGGGCACTATCCAAAGCTCTATCTGGGCAGTTTGAATTGAACTGCCAGATTCTTTACTCCGCTTCCACTGAACAGTCGCTCCGGAGATCAGCTCCTTCAGCTCGGTTCGTTTTGCGGTTTAAGTAGTTTTTATCAGTTCATTGAACCGGCAAGTAGTTTAAAATTACCGCGGTTTTGGTTCAGAAGCTCTATCTGGTAACCGTAAGTACAAAAAATTAAAGTCTGTGTGGAAACTCATTATTGGTTCACTCTGAACCGATTGGTTTGCTTAAAAACTCGTTTTCTCTGCATTTAGAGTGAGGTACCCGGTTCTTATCGGTTCTAAAAAAACCTTTTATTTTGGGAGGTTTTTTCCAATACCCGTGACATGCGTTAGGAACCGACATGCGCGTGTTCTGGCAAGGCCGAAAAAGGGCAAGTTTGGATAGGCTGGCATTATGTCTCAGAAACCCCAAAGAAAATCCGGGCCCACTGGTTTCAACACTGTGATGTCTGTGGGAAGCCTTTGCCAAGGCTGACCCACACACCACTTGTGTCTATTGTCTGGGGCTGACCACCTCCTGTCAGACTGCCAGGTGTGTAAGAATTTCCCTGCAGCCACCCTGGAAAAGAGATTGGGCCGGCTCAGGGAACGAGAGTCCAAAAAGTCCACTGACCCAGATGGCCAGCCCGGTCCAGCCCCGGCTGGACCAGAGGGAGTGCCCTCTGACCAGGGCGAGACTTCCTCGGGCCAAAGAAAGGCTGGTCCTGAGGAACCAGTCAGAGTAAAAAAGACAAAGAAATCAGCTAGTGTGGAGTCCAGTTTTGTCTCTCCTTCTGCTGTAGAAATAGCTAAAGCCATTCAGATTGTCCAGTCTTTGTCTCAGGGACTTGTTGAACCCCCTATAGCTGGTAAAAGGGGGTCTCGTTCAGGTCCAGTGGTTCAGGACTATGATGTTGAGGATTTTTATGAACCACAGGAGGCGGAGGAAGATTATGATGATTGTATTTGTGACTGGGAAGGTCTGGAGGGGCCCATAGAACCGGACATTTCTCCAGACAGACCCTTTGAGTCTCCCCCTTTGTTGTCTGAGTCCCCTTCTCATTTCAGGTTTTATAAGAAGGTAGCTGAAACCCTCCAGCTTCCTTTAGAGGAGGCTGTGGATGAGCAAGAGGAGCCTGACTATGTGGAAATGATGGATATTCCAGAGTCTAGAAGGTAGTCTATTCCTTTGCATAAGTCATTTAGGAGACAAACCACTAAGATTTTAAAAAATTCCTTTTCTGTCCCTCCTGTAGATAAAAAAATGGACAGAAGGTATACTTTGTCAGGCCCTAATACAGACTTCCTTACTGAGCAGTGTAGTCATGTAGGTGTTGTTCAAGCTGCAGCCTGTGACAAGGCTATCCCCCTGGCCTCACATCCTCCTGATAAAGATTCCAGGAAGATTGATGCCATAGCAAAAAACAGTATGTGCAGCTTCTTTGGGACTCAGACAAGCTAATTATATGGCTTATGTGGCTAGATATCAGAAATCTAGATGGGACACTATATTGCAGTTGGCCAAGCAAGCTCAGGCCAGTTGGCTAGTGAGTTGGAACAAGTGGCTGCTGATGGCATTGAAGCCTCTAAAGTTCAATTTCATGCTGCTGTTGATGTTAATGATGTTTCTTCTAGGTGCATGGCACTTCTGTAGCTCTCCGTAGAGTTGGCATGGCTCAGATGCACTAATCTGTCCCAAGATACCCAGTCAAAGGCTATAGATTTTCCTGTCAGGAAATTCTCTGTTTGGGGAACAAACAGAAAATTACATGAAGAAAATGGATGAATACAGAACTACTTACAAAAGTGCCCAAGCTAAGGAGAGGCATGCCACTCCTCAAAAGCATGCCCCCAGGGGTAGGGGCAGGCCTTACCATAGGCCTTTTACCAATTCAGGCATCTTCTGCTTTTAGCAGAGAGGGTTTTCAGAGGCAGAGGCAGACGGACACGGGCAGGCCTCTCCTCTCCCCCAGCCTAAAGCTGCTCCTGCCAAGCAGGCACCCTGACGGGGTGTCTGGGGTCGACTCTTCTGTACCGGTGGGAGGCAGACTGGCTTATTTCAGCCAGAATTGGTTGTCCCTAACCTCGGACAAGTGGGTTCTGGAAGTGATAAGCCAAGGCCTGGTTCTCAGCTTCAAACAATTTCCCAAGATGAGAGCCAGACACTTTCCTCCTTCGAGTCTTTCAGAAACCCTTGCGTTAGAAGCAGAGGTTTCTTCTCTTTTGGACTGCAAAGCAGTGGAAAGGGTCCCCCCTTGCCACGAGGGCAAGGGTCCTTACTCAAGGTACTTCCTGACCCCAAAAAAGACAGGATACTGGCGGCCCATCTTGGATTTAAGATTTCTGAACAACATCTTGTAAACCAAAGTTCAAAATGCTAACTTTGGTAATGATTTTGCATCCTTGAGACCAGGGGACTGGTTAGCTTCCCTGGACCTCAAGGACGCCTATTTCCACATCCTAATCAGGGCCTCTCACCGAAAGTACCTCAGGTTCGAACTGCCCTCTGGCCACTACCAGTTCAGGGCAATGCCCTTCGGACTCACTTCTGCCCCAAGGGTTTTCACAAAATGTCTAGCTGTAGTAGTGGCCCATCTAAGAAGGCAAGGGGTAGCTGTGTTTTCCTACCTGGACGACTGGCTCATTGTGGGTCAGTCACCAGAGCAGGTAATATTCCACTTGCAAATCACCCAGAAACTTCTCACCTCTCTGGGGTTCCTGTTGAATTTTCCAAAGTCAGTTCTCGAACCAGCTCAGGTACTAACTTTTATAGGGGCAGAGTTGAACACAAAGTTAGCCAGGGCATTTCTCCCCTCCGAAAGAGTGGACAGAATCATTGCCCTGGCATCTTCCTTCACCCTGCGGGTCTCCCGACCAGCAAGGCATTTTCTACAACTCCTAGGGCACATGGCTGCTTCACAGCTGTCGTGCCAGGAGCGAATTTCAGATGAGGGACATTCAGTTCCACTTGAGGTCCTATTGGTCTCAAGGAGGACCTCTACCAAATTGGTCCCAGTGACCAAGACCTTGATCCTAGCTCTGCAGTGGTGGCTGGATCAAAGCAACCTGTCTCAAGGGTATCATTCTTACCTGTTCTTCATTCCCTCACCCTCACCATGGATGCCTCCCTGCTGGGTTGGGGGCTCACCTGGGCGACCTTTCCACTCAGGAGGTGGTCCCCTCAGGAATCTCTGCTTCACATCAACCTATTGGAGCTCAGAGCTGTCTTCTTAGCTTCCAGGTTTTTCGAAGGCTGTCCAGAACAAGGTAGTCAAGTCAGGACAGACAATACCACAACAATGTGGTACATCTGTAGCAAGCAAGGGGCTGGCTCTCTCAGCATTTGCACGAAGCAATGAATGTGGTCTCTGGCCTACTCCTAGAACACCTCCCTGATAGCAGTTCACCTCCCAGGAAGGACAATGCCTAGCAGACGCCTCAGCAGGATTTCTCAGGGCCATCATGATGGGCTTTGAATCCTCAAGTGCTGGGGTCGGTCTCAGCCAGTTGGGGCACCCCTCAGATAGATCTCTTCGCAGCCCCAGACAACCACCAAATTCCCCTGTTTTGTTGCAGGTCTCAGTTCTGGGTTCAGTTCCTCTGGATGCCTTTCAGCTGAATTGGGAGGAAAGTTCCTCTGCCTTCCTCCATTTCCCCTCTCTTCAGGGTACTGGTAAAATCAGAACTCAGCCCCTGCAGAGTGATCCTGATTGCTCCAGACTGGGCCAGGCAGCCCTGGTACCCTCTCCTCCTGTCCCTCTCTCTTCATCCTCCCCTGACCTTACCCAGGACCCACGACCTGCTGACCTGTGCACAGGGGAGAGTGTGGTATCCGGACCTCAATTCCCTCCACCTCAAGGCCTGGTTCTTGAGGAGTTAGAATTTGCTGATTTACACCTTTCTCAAGGTGTCTTGGATATTCTGAAGGCTTCTAGGAAGCCTTCCACTAGAGCCACTTATAACTCTAAGTGGAAGAGATTTTCTTTTTGGTGTTCTGAGAGGCAGATTGCTCCAGAATCTGCTGACCTGTCTATTTTATTGGACTATTTGGTCCACTTAAATTCTTTAGGCCTCAAACCAGCTACCTTGAAGGTTCATCTGGCAGCTGTTTCTGTATTTGTTTCTGCAGGGAAACCAGTTTCCCTCTCCTCTCACCCTGTGTTTTTCAAGTTTTTCAAAGGATTACTTCACACTAACCCTCCTTTTCGGGAACCAGATCCTGCATGGGACCTGAATGTTTGCATTGCCCAGCTAATGCAACCCACTTTGAGCCTCTGGTTTCAGTAGAACTCAAGTTTTTAACTTGGAAAACTGTTTTTCAAACACCATGAAGTCTTGCTTATATTAGGACTGTATGCAGTATGCCCTTGGCTTTGAACTGCCCCGGAGATGAAATAGTTAACTCCAGAGTAATCTGGAGTTCCACAGCCCGAGGGCACTATTCAAAGCTCTATCTGGGTTGTTTGAACCCAAACTGTCAGATTCTTTACTCACTTTCACTGAACAGACGCCCGAGACCAGCTCCTTCAGCTCCGGTTCGTTTTGCGGTTTAATGTAATTTTATCGGTTCAGTGAACCGGAAAGTGTTTAAATTACCGCGGTTTTCGGTTTGAAGCTCTATCTGGTAACCGTAAGTAAAGAAATTTAGTCTGTGAGAACTCATTATTGGTTCACTCTGAACTCGATCGGTTTCTTTAAAACTCATTTTCTTTGCATTTAGAGTGGCCATGAGGTTCTTATCGGTCCTAAAAAACTGTTATTTTATTTGGTTTTTCCAATACCCGTGACATGGTTAGGGACCGATAAAGTGTCTTGTCCTGGCAAGGCCGGAAAAAAGGCAAGTTTGGTTAGGCTGGCATTATGTCTGAGAAACCCAAAGAAAAACCGGGCCACTGGGTTTCAACACTGTGATGTCTGTGGGAAGCCTTTGCAAGGCTAACCCACACACCACTGTGTCTATTGTCTGGGGCTGACCACCTCCTGTCAGACTGCCAGGTGTGTAAAATTCCTGCAGCCACCCTGCAAAGAAATTGGGCAGGCTCAGGGCGAAGCTAAAAAGTCCACGGACCGGATAGCCAGCCCAGTCCAGCTTCGGCTGGACCAGAGGAGTGCCCTCTGACCAGGGCGAGACTTCCTCGGGCAAAAGAAAGGCTGGTCCTGAGGAATCAGTCAAAGTAAAAAAGACAAAGAAATCAGCTAGTGTGGAGTCTAGTTTTGTCTCTCCTTCTGCTGCAGAAATAGCAAAAGCCATACAGATTGTCCAGTCTTTGTCTCAGGGACTTGTTGAACCCTCTATGGTTGGAAAAAGGGGGTCTCGTTCAGGTCCAGTGGTTCAGGATTATGATGTTGAGGATTTTTATGAACCACAGGAGGGGGGGGGATTTTGATGATTGTAATTGTGATTGGGAAGGTCTGGAAGTGCCAATAGAACTGGACATTTCTCCAGACAGACCCTTTGAGTCTCTTCCTTTGTTGTCTGAGTCCCCCTCACATTTCAGGTTTTATAAGAAAGTAGCAGAAACTCTCCAGCTCTCCTTAGAAGAGGCTGTGGATGAGCAAGAGGAGCCTGACTACGTGGAAATGATGGATATTCCAGAAGCTAGAAGGTTGTCTATTCCTTTGCATAAGTCATTTAGGAGGCAAACCACTAAGATTTTAAAAAATCCTTTTTCTGTCCCTCCTGTAGATAAAAAAATGGACAGAAGGTATACTTTGTCAGGCCCTAATACAGACTTCCTTACTGAGCAGTGTAGTCCTGTAGGTGTTGTTCAAGCTGCAGCCTGTGACAAGGCTAATATTCCACTGGCTTCACATCTTCCTGATAAGGATTCCAGGAAGATTGATGACATGGTGAAAAAACAGTATGTGGCAGCTTCTTTGGGACTCAGACAAGCTAATTATATGGATTATGTGGCTAGATATCAGAAATCTAGATGGGACACTATATTGCAGTTGGCAAGCAGGCTCAGGCCAGCTGGCTAGTAGAGTTGGAACAGGTGGCTGCTGATGGCATTGAAGCCTCTAAAGTTCAATTTCATGCTGCTGTTGATGTTAATGATGTTTCCTCTAGGGTCATGGCCACTTCTGTAGCTCTCCGTAGGTTGGCATGGCTCAGATGCACTAATCTGTCCCAAGATACCCAGTCAAGGCTATAGATTTTCCTGTCATAGGAAATTCTCTGTTTGGGAACAAACAGAAAATTACATGAAAAGATGGATGAATACAGAACTACTTACAAAGTGCCCAAGCTAAGGAGAGGCATGCCACTCACAAAGGGCATGCCCCAAGGGTAGGGGCAGGCTCACCATAGGCCTTTACCAATTTCAGGCATCCTCTGCGCATGCAGAGGGATTTTTCAGAGGCAGAGGCAGACAGGGCACAGGCAGGCCCTCTCCTCTCCCCAGCCTAAAGCTGCTCCTGCCAAGCAGGCACCCTGTGAGGTGTCTGGGGCCACACTCTCCTGTACCGTGGGGGCAGACTGGCTTATTTCTGCCAGAACTGGTTGTCCCTAACTCGGACAAATGGGTTCTGAGGTGGAAGCCAAGGCCTGTTCTCAGCTCAAACAATTTCCCAAGATGAGAGCCAGACACTTTCCTCCTTCAAGTCTTTTAGAAACCCTTGAACTAGAAGCGGAGGTTTCTTCTCTTTTGGACTACAAGCAGTAGAAAAGTCCCCACCTATACCAGGGCAAGGGTCTTACTCAAGGTATTTCTGACCAAAAAATACAGGAGACTGGCGGCCCATCTTGGATTTAGATTTCTGAACAAGTATCTTGTAAAACCAAAGTTCAAAATGCTAACTTTAATGATTTTGCCATCCTTGAGGCCAGGGACTGGTTAGCTTCCTGGACCTCAAAGACGCCTATTTCATATCCTAATCAGGGTCTCTCACCAGAAAGACCTCAGGTTCAAACTGCCCTCTGGCCACTACCAGTTCAGGCAATGCCCTTCGGACTCACTTCTGCACCAAGAGTTTCTACAAAATGTCTAGCTGTAGTAGTGGCCTACCTAAGAAGACAGGTGAGCTGTGTTTCCTACTTGGACGACTGGCTCATTGTGGGTCAGTCACCAAAGCAGGTAAATCCACTTGCAAATCACCCAGGAACTTCTCACCTTCTGGGGTTCCTGTTGAATGTTCCAAAGTCAGTTCTCAAACCAGTTCAGGTACCAATTTTTATAGGTGCAGAGCTGAACACAAGTTAGCCAGGGCATTCCTCCCTCCAAAGAGTGGACAAAATCATTGCCCTGGCATCTTCCTTCACCCTGCAGGTCTCTCAACCAGCAAGACACTTTCTACAACTCCTAGGGCACATGGCTGCTTCTACAGCTGTCATGCCAGGAGTGAGATTTCAGATGAGGGACATTCAGTTCCACTTGAGGTCCTATTGGTCTCAAAGGAGGGACCCCCTTACCAAATTGGTCCCAGTGACCAAGACCTTGATCCTAGCTCTTCAATGGTGGCTGGATCAAAGCAACCTGTCCACAGGGGTCCCATTCCTACCTGTTCTTCATTCCCTCACTCTCACCACGGACGCGTCCTTGCTGGGTTGGGGGCTCACCTGGGCGACCTTTCCACTCAGGGAGTTTGGTCCCCTCAGGAATCTCTGCTTCACATCAATCTACTGGAGCTCAGAGCTGTCTTCCTAGCTCTCCAGGTTTTTTCGGAGACTGTCCAGAACAAGGTAGTTCAAGTCAGGACAGACAATACCACAACAATGTGGTACATCAACAAGCAAGGGCACTCGCTCTTCAGCCTTGTGCACCAAGCAATGAAGTTGTGGTCTCTGGCCTACTCCCTGAACACCTCTGATAGCGGTTCACCTCCCAGGGAAGGACAATGTCCCAGCGGACGCCCAGCAGGATTTCTCAGGGCCATCACGAATGGGCTCTGAACCCTCAAGTGCTGGGGTCGGTCTTTGCCAGTTGGGGCACCCCTCAGATAGATCTCTTTGCAGCCCCAGACAACCACCAACTTCCCCTGTTTTGCTGCAGGCCTCCAGTTCTGGGATTAGTTCCTCTGGATGCCTGTCAACTGAATTGGGAGGGAAAGTTCCTCTATGCTTTCCCTCCATTCCCCCTCCTCTTCAGGGTACTGGTGAAAATCAGAACTCAGCCTTGCAGAGTGATTCTGATTGCTCCAGACTGGGCCAAGCAGCCTTGGTACCCTCTTCTTCTGTCCCTCTCATTTTGCCCTCCCCTGACCTTGCCCAGGACCCACGACCTGCTGACCTGTGCACAGGGGAGAGTGTGGTATCCGGACCTCAATGCCCTCCACCTCAAGGCCTGGTTCTTGAGGAGTTAGAATTTGCTGATTTATACCTTTCTCAAGGTGTCCTGGATATTTTGAAGGCTTCTAGGAAGCCTTCCACTAGAGCCACTTATAATTCTAAATGGAAGAGATTCTCATTTTGGTGTTCTGAGAGGCAGATTATCCCAGAATCTGCTGACCTGCCTATTTTGTTGGACTATTTGGTCCACTTAAATTCCTTAGGCCTCAAACCAGCTACCTTGAAGGTTCATTTGGCTGCTGTTTCTGTTTTTATTTCTGCAGGGAAACCAGTTTCTCTTTCCTCTCACCCTGTGTTTTCCAAGTTTTTCAAAGGGTTACTTCATACTAACCCTCCCTTTCAGGAACCAACTCCTGCATGGGACCTGATTGTTTGCATTGCCCAGCTAATGCAACCCCCCTTTGAGCCTCTGGTTTCAGCAGACCTCAAGTTTTTAACTTGGAAAACTGTTTTTCTAGTGGCTATCACTTCTGCTAGGCGTGTAAGTGAATTACAAGCCTTGTCAGTGGAAAAGGATTTTATTCAAACACCATGAAGTCTTGCTATATTAGGACCATTGCAGTCATTCCCCACACTTGAACTGCCCCAGAGAGGAAACAGTTAACTCCAGAGTGATCTGGAGTTCCACAGCGCGAGGGCGCTGTTCAAAGCTCTATCTGGCTAGTTTCAAATGAAACTGTCAGATTCTTTACTCCGCTTCACTGAACAGTCGCTCCGGAGATCAGCTCCTTCAGCTCGGTTCATTTCTCGGTTCATGCGAGTATTTTAGTTCATTGAACCGGCAAAAGTATTTATTTTACGCATTTCGGTTAAAAGCTCTATCTGTAAACCCAAAGTACAGAAATTAAGTCTGTGTGGAAATTCATTATCGGTTCGGTTTTGAACCGATCGGCTTGTTAAAATATATGTATCAAACTGTTTGGTTTGGCTTTTAGAGTCAGGTTCCCAGTTCTTATCGGTTCCAAAAAACCTAACTTTTATTTGGGGTTTTCAAATACCGTGACACGGTTAGGAACCGATAGAGGTGTCTTCCCTGGCACTGCCATCTAAAGGGCAAGTTTTTGGTTAGGCTGGCATTATGTCTGAGAAACCAAAAGAAAACCGGCCCACTGGGTTTCAACACTGTGATGTCTGTGGGAAGCCTTGCCAAGGCTGACCCACACACCACTTGTGTTTATTGTCTGAGGGCTGACCACCTCCTGTCAGACTGCCAGGTGTGTAAAAATTCCCTGCAGCCACCCTGGAAAGAGATTGGGCGGCTCAGGAGCGAGAGGCAAAAAGTCCGCTGACCCGGATGGCCAGCCCGGTCCAGTACCCACTGGACCAGAGGAGTGCCCTCTGACCAGGGCGAGACTTCTCGGCAAAGGAAGGCTGGTTCAGAGGAACCAGTCCCAGCAAAAGATAAAGAAATCAGCAGGTCTGGAGTACAAAATTGTCTCTCAACTGCTGCAGAGATAACTAAAGCCATTCAGATTGTCCAATCTTTGTCTCAGGGATCTTCCAGACCCCTGCATCTGGGAAAAGGGTGGCTCGTTCAGTCCCAGTGGTTCAGGATTATGATGTTGAGGATTTTTATGAACCACATGAGGGGAGGAGGAATTTGATCAGTATGTTTGTGACTGGAAGGTCTGGACGTGCCCATTGAACTGGACATTTCTCCAGATAGACCTTTAGAATCTCCCCTATGCTGTCTGGTCCCCTTCTCTTTTATGTTTTACAAAGGTTGCAGAAACCTCCAGCTTCCTTTAGAAGAGGCTGTGGATGAGCAAGAGGAGCCTGATTATGTTGAAATGATGGATATTCCAGAGTCTAGGAGGTTGTCTATTCCTTTCATAAGTCATTTAGGAAGCAAACAACAAAGATTTTAAAAATCCTCATTCTGTCCCTCCTGTAGATAAAAAATGGACAGAAGGTATACCTTATCAGGCCCTGATACAGACTTCCTCTCTGAGCAGTGTAGTCATGTAGGTGTGGTGCAAGCTGCAGCCTGCGACAGACTAATATTCCCTGGCCTCACATCCCTGATAAGGATTCAGGAAGATTGATGCCATGGTGAAAAACAATATATGGCAGCTTCTTTGGGACTCAGGCAGGCTAATTAAATGGCTTATGTGGCTAGATATCAGAAATCTAGATGGGACACTTTATTGCAGTTAGCCAAGCAGGCCCAGGGTCAGCTGGCTAGTGAGTTGGAACAAGTGGCTGCTGATGGCATTGAAGCCTCTAAAGTTCAATTTCATACTGCTGTTGATGTTAATGATGTTTCCTCTAGGGTCATGGCCACTTCTGTAGCTTTCTGTAGGTTGGCATGGCTCAGATGCACTAATCTGTCCCAAGATACTCAGTCAAAGGCTATGGATTTTCCTGTAACGGAAATTCTCTGTTTAGTGATCAAACGGAAAATTATATGAAAAGATGGATGAATATAGAACTACCTACAAAAGTGCCCAAGCTAAGGAGAGGCATGCCACTCCACAAAGGCATGCCCCCAGGGGTAGGGGTAGGCCTTTCCACAGGCCCTTTTACCAATCTCAAGCCTCCTCTGCTTTTTCACAGAGGTTTTTTCAGAGGCAGAGGTAGACGGGGCACAGGTAGACAGTCGCCCTCCCCTCAGCCTAAAGCTGCTGCCAAGCAGGCACCCTGATGGGGTGCCCAGGGCCGATTCTCCTGTACCAGTGGGGGGCAGGTTGGCTTATTTCAGCCAGAACTGGCTGTCCCTAACTTCGGACAGGTGGGTTCTGGAAGTAGTAAGCCAGGGCCTGGTTCTCAGCTTCAAACAGTTCCCAAAGATGAGAGCCAGGCAATTTCCACCTGCAAACTCTTCAGAAGCCCTTGCTTTGGAAGCAGAGGTTTCTTCCCTTCTGGATTGCAAAGCAGTGGAAGGGTCCCCTGCCATCAGGGCAAGGGACTGTACTCAAGATATTTTCTACCCCAAAAAGACAGGAGAATGGCGCCCATCTTAGACTTAAGGTACCTGAACAAACATCTATTGAAACAAGTTCAAAATGTAACTCTAGCAATGATTTTGCCTTCCTTGAGGCCAGAGGACTGGTTAGCTTCCCTGGACCTCAGGGACGCCTATTTTCATGTCATGATCAGGCCTTCTCACCGAAAGTACCTCAGGTTCGAACTGCTCTCTGGCCACTACCAGTTCAGAGCAATGCCCTTCGGCCTAACCTCGGCTCAAGGGTATTCACAAAATGTCTAGCTGTGGTAGTGGCTCATTTAAGAAGGCAAGGATTGCTGTGTTTCCCTACCTAGACGACTGGCTCATAGTGGGTCAGTCTCCAGATCAGGTAAAATCCCACTTGCAAGTCACCCAGCAGCTTCTCACTTCCCTGGGATTCCTGCTGAACTTACCAAAGTCAGTTCTGGAACCTGTTCAGGTTCTAACTTTCATAGGTGCAGAATTGAACACAAAGTTAGCCAGGGCATTTCTCCCCTCGGAAAGAGTGGACAGGCTCATTGCCCTGGCATCCTCCTTTACCCTGCGGGTCTCTCGACCAGCAAGGCACTTTCTGCAACTCCTAGGGCATAGCTGCTTCCACAGCTGTCGTGCAGGGAGCAAGATTTCAGATGAGGACATCCAGTTCCACTTGAGGTCCTATTGGTCTCAAAGGAGGGACCCCTTACCAAATTAGTCCCGTGACCAAAACCCTGATCCTGGCCCTTCAGTGGTGGCAGGATCAAAGCAATCTTACTCAAGGGGTTCCCTTTATACCGTTCCCACTCCCTCACCCTCACCACGGATGCCTCCCTGTTAGGGTGGGCTCACTAGGAACCTTTCCACTCAAGGAGTGTGGTCCCAGGAATCTCTGCTCCACATCAATCTTTTGGAACTCAGAGCTGTTCTTTTAGCTCTTCAGGCTTTTGCAACTGTTGTCCAGAACAAAGTAGTTCAAATCAGGACAGACAACACCACAACAATGTGGTACATAAACAAGCAAGGGGGCACTCGGTCATCAGCCTTGTGCACCGAAGCAATGAAGTTGTGGTCTCTGGCTTCTCCCTAAACACCTCCCTGATCGCAATTCACCTTCCAGGAAAGGACAATGTCCTGGCGGATGCTCTCAGCAGGATTTCCCAGGGCCATCACGAATGGTCTCTGAATCCTCAAGTATTGGGGTCGGTCTTTGCCAGATGGGGCACCCCTCAGATAGATCTCTTCGCAGCCCAGACAACCATCAACTTCCTCTATTTTGTTGCAGGCCTCCAGTGCTGGGCTCAGTCCCCTGGACGCCTTTCTGCTGGATTGGAAAGGAAATTCTATATGCTTTTCCCCCTTCCTCTCCTCTTCAGGGTGTTGGTAAAATCAGAACTCAGCCCTGCAAAGTGGTTCTGATTGCTCCAGACTAGGCCAGACAGCCCTGGTATCCTCTCCTCCTGTCCTTGACAATCCACCCTCCCCTGACCTTGCCCAGGACCCATGACTTGCTGACCTGTGCACAGGGGAGAGTGTGGTACCCGGACCTCAAATCCCTCCACCTCAAGGCTTGGTTCTTGAGGAATTAGAATTTGCTGATTTGCACCTTTCTCAAGGGGTCCTGGATATTTTAAAGGCTTCTAGGAAGCCTTCCACTAAGGCTACTTACAATTCTAAGTGGAAGAGGTTTTCCTTCTGGTGTTCGGAGAAACAAATTGTGCCAGAATCTGCTGACTTGGCCACTTTACTGGACTATTTGGCCCATCTAAATTCCCTAGGCCTTAGACCAGCTACCTTGAAGGTTCATCTGGCAGCTGTTTCTGCCTTTGTTTCCATGAGAAGCCTGTTTCTCTTTCCTCTCACCCTGTGTTTTCCAAGTTTTTTAGGGGTTACTTCACACTAACCCTCCTTTCGGGAACCAGCCCCTGCCTGGGACCTGAATGTTTGCATTGCTCAGTTAATGCAACCTCCTTTGAGCCTTTCTTCTGCAGATCTCAAGTATTTAACATGGAAAACTGTTTTCTAGTGGCTATCACTTCTGCCAGACGTATAAGTGAATTGCAAGCCCTTTCAGTGGAAAAGTTTTATTTCTTTTCACAGGGATAAGGTAGTCCTCAGGACTAACAGAAAGTTTTTACCAAAGTGGTTTCAGATTTTCATCTGAACCAGTCCATTCTCTCCCAGTATTTTCACTGAGCATTCTTCCTCGGGTGAAAGGAGACTACACAGCTAGACGTCAAAAGGCCCTAAGCTACTATGGAGACGTACCAAGGGTCACAGTTCGAATCCCTCCAACTCTTCCTTACCTATGGAGAGTTGGCTAAGGAGACCTGCCACTAAGAGGACAATTGCAAGGTGGATTGTCTCTTGTATCCAATTCTGTTACCAAAACTAGGTAGGGAACCCCCTCAGGACTGAGGGCTCACTCCACCAGGGGTACAGCTGCATCTCCAGCAGCTGCTAGAGATATTCCCATTTGGAAATTTGTCAAGCTGCTACCTGGAAAACAGTTCACACCTTTACCAAGCATTATTCCTGGACGTCCAGTCCAGGAGGATACTCGTTTTGCACAGCTGTACTTCAGAGCCTATTTCCTAAGTAGGTTCTGACCCTCCTCCATGGAGGTACTGCTGGGTAATCTGCAATGGTCCTAATATAGCAAGACTTCATGGTGTTTGAAGAAAAAAATTACTCACCTTAGTAATTGCTTTTCTTCTCATGGAGTCTTGCTATATTAGGACAACCCTCCCTCCTACCCCTCTCAGAACTCCTACTTGGGTATGGGGTTGGTAAATTAGTGCAAGCTCTGTGTCATGCCATTTTAGTCTCTCTAGTTCCCCCCCCACCTTGTTTCCTTTGGGTTAGGGAACTAGGTATTTCTGATTTTTGTTAAGTGGTAGATGGTCCCCTCTCTGGACTTGAGTTTTTTGGGGAGAGGGGCCTATTAATGCTTGTAAGGGGTGATCCTAACAATAAATATTATTATTATTCTGTGATTGTTCTAATTCTACTAATGGTAGGTAGCCAATGGCTAGTGTAGAGCTTTTCCACACAGACTTGCTATGTTAGTTTAGCTCCGTAAAGAACCTGACAGTTTCATTTGAAACTAGCCAGATAGAGCTTTGAACAGCGCCCTCGCGCTGTGGAACTCCAGATCACTCTGGAGTTAACTGTTTCCTCTCCGGGGCAGTTCAAGTGTGGGGAATGACTGCAATGGTCCTAATATAGCAAGACTCCATGAGAAGAAAAGCAATTACTAAGGTGAGTCATTTTTTTCTTTCTTTCCACAGAGATAAAGTGGTCCTCCGGACTAATAGAAAGTTTCTACCTAAAGTGGTTTCAGATTTTCATCTTAACCAATCCATCTCTCTCCCAGTATTTTTTACTGAGCACTCTTCCTCTGGTGAGAGGAGACTGCACAGTTTGGACGTTAAAAGAGCTCTTAGTTACTATTTGGAACGTACCAAGGTTCATAGGTTCGAATCCCTCCAGCTCTTCCTTACCTATGTAGAAGTGGGTAAGGGGAGACCTGCTACTAGGAGGACAATAGAAAGGTGGATTGTCTCTTGTATCCAGTTCTGTTACCAAAAACTAGGTAAGGAACCCCCCTCAGGTCTGAGGGCCCATTCCACCAGGGGTACAGCTGCATCTCTAGCAGCTGCTAGAGATATTCCTATCTTGGAAATCTGTCAAGCTGCTACCTGGAAGACAGTCCACACTTTCACTAAGCATTGTTCCCTGGACGTCCAGTCCAGAAGAGATGCTCGTTTTGGCACAGCTGTTCTTCAGATCCTATTCCCTAAGTAGGTTCTGGCCCTCCTCCATGGAGGTACTGCAGTATATTCTGCAAGAAGTCCTAATTATAGCAAGACTTCATGGTGTTTTAAGAAAAAATTACTCACCTTAGTAATTGCTTATCTTCCTGGACATAAGTCTCCACCACTCATTCACACTAGTGGGATTAGGGCCGGAGGCACTAGGACCCATCGAGAACAAACTTTTGCTGGAGGGTCGGTATGAGAGGCGGCACGCGAGCTGCGGCTTTCGACGTGACGACCTTCTGTGTGGAACCCTCTAACCGCCTCAGTTCCTTTTTTCCCACCGCCGAAAGCGCTTCAGTTACGACGTCGTCGCTTCGTCGGAGAGTCAAACTTCAAACTAGCTTAGTTTTCAGTTTGTTTTTTGTAACATTATCACGATAGTAGTCAGCTAATTTTTATTCTATTTTCGAAAATTTTCTAATATCTTAAATTTAACTTACTTGAAGAAGTCTCAGCCTACTGGACGGAGTCGACCATGAGCAGGTCAGGTGACGGTAGGGAGACTTCGTATGAAAGCTGTTCAGTCAGCCGGGCTGGGTCCGGGCAACCTCCTTCACCTATTCAGCGGGGTTCCGACAACAGTCAGTCCGATGCCCGGGGGGATGGGCGGTCCCCCCTCCGGCATAAAAATAAACGGTCGCATTCTCGTCACCGTTCGGCCTCGAAGCTCTTCCTGCCACAGGTCAAAAGAAGGCATCACTCAAGGTCACCTCTGGTATGTCTGGCGTCGGCTTCGGTTATCGATTGCTAGTTGCCAGTCTCCTTCTTGGATCGCCAGCTTCGGTAATCATCATCTCGCTCAGGCCTTCTCCGCCTATAGGTAGGGCTCCAGATGAGCAATTTCATCAGTGGGCTCTTATGGGCGATGGGCTCGGAGGTTGGTTCTTCTGCCTGGCTCAGTTGCCTCGAGCCCTCGGGCCCCTCTGGCGTCGGGTAGGCAGTTGGACCTTCCTAGTCGCACTGACAACTGTAGGTCCAGCGGGACTCTGTGCTAGGTGTTTCCCCACCATGGCTGCGGCGCAGGAGGCCACACCGATGCCCTTATCTCCTGGCTTTTTTCCTTCTCTGGCTTTCCAGGCTCCTGGGGCTGTTCCGGCACCTTCCGCAGGGTCTGTTGGCTTGTCGGCGCTGTTTTCGGTGCCGCTGGGTCTTCTTGGCGCCGTCTGCGGCTTGACCGAAATTCGGCGCCGTTGGTGGTGCCAGCTCGGTGAGGCGGCATCGTTTTGCGTCGCCACTGCCCGGCGCTGTTGGGGGCTCTGGCAGTGCCGCTGCAGGAGCGGCGATGCCTCTTGGCGCCCGTCACGCCTCCTTAGTGATGCCGTCTTTGGCCCGCTTTTGCCATCTCGGCGCCGGGGGCCCTCGGGGACTCTCCTTGTTTTTCTGCTGTTCCCTCCTCTCCTAATTTTCACTCCTTTCCTGTCCAAACAGTCCTTTCTGGACCATCAGGAGATGATGTTGAGCCTGACCCAGACCTTCAGTTTGTGATGAAGTGGAGGAAACAGGATCTTTCTTTGCTACAGAGCCTGTGGTCGAGGACCTGTCCTTTAAGTCTCTGTTAAAGAACCTGAGATCCACTCTTTCTCTCCAGACTACAGACATCGATCCTGGGAAAATATTAAGACTCCAGTACCTTCATGCTTCGGAGATCCTTACGGATTTGACTCCTCCGATCCAGCCTTCCTTCGAGACGTTGTCTCAAATGGTATGGAATAATCCTGCTCTTATTCCTTCAGTGGCTAAATCCATTGATAAGAAGTATTCAGCTCCCAAGGATCATCCTATTTTGGCATCCCAAGCCTTTGCGGATCCTATTGTAGTCCTGGCAGAGAATGACAAGGTCGTTCTTCCTCAAACTTCTACAGCTCGACCTATTAACAAAGAGTCTCGTAAGATTGATACATTAGGTAAGAGAGTCTTTGCTGCCTCCACTCTAAGTATGCGTATTGCCAGTTATCAAGGCTATTTTTCTCAGTATGAGTATATCCTGTGGCACTCTATGAAAAGAATGGTTGAAGCTCTTCCAGATTCGGACTCCAAGTCAGAGCTTCTACTGACCGTTATTAGAGGTATTGAATCCAATAACCAACAAGTCAAAGCCGCCATGGACGCTTTTGACACTGCTTCTCATTCAGCAGCCACAGGGATTTGTACTCGACGCCATTCCTGGCTGTGTACTTCTGGCTTCACGAATGACGCTCAGCAGCAGGTAATGGCGCTGCCTTTTGATGGCTCCTATCTTTTCGGCCCTCAGGTGGAGCAAGCCTTAGAAGCCACTCAAAAGACTAGATCGGCCATTAAATTGGCCAGACCTCCACCTGCCCCCTCTCGTGGGCATGCGATCAGACGTCAGTTTCATAGTCGTCAGTCCTTTCGGGGCAGAGGCAGGGGAAGCTTCCATAAAAGCCAACCTGCCCAACCTCAGAAGAAGATGCAGCAGAAAGTGCAGGGGCCTAAAGCCCTCAGCGCCACCTTATGAGTTGTTGGCCCAAGTTCCATCCACACTGCCCGAGATGGAACTTTCTCCTCCAGTGGGAGGTCATCTGATGTACTTCTACAACGAGTGGAAGTCCATAACTTCGGACAAATGGGTCCTTCAGATAATTCGCGAGGGTTACTCTCTCAATTTCTCGGAAACCCCCCCGAATTGTCCTCCCAGACGACAACCCAGGTTGTCTGCCTCTCAGTCAGACCTCCTCACCGCCAAGATTGAGGGCCTTCTGAACAACAGGACAATAGAACTGGTGCCCCCGCATCTGCAGAACACAGGGTTCTACTCCCATTACTTTCTGGTTCCAAAGAAAACTGGGGGGATACGCCCCATTCTAGACCTCAGAAAGCTGAACAAATTCCTCCCCAGGGAGAAATTCAAAATGATCTCCTAGGTACCCTGTTACCCTTGCTGCATCAGCACGACTGGCTGGCCTCTCTGATATGCAGGATGCTACCAGCATATCCCGTCCACCCGATCCACATAAGTTCCTCAGGTTTGTAGCTTTGGGTCAGCATTATCAGTTCAGAGTCCTGCCTTTTGGGCTATCCTCGGCGCCGTGAGTTTTTACAAAGTGTTGTGCAGTTCTCGCGGTGCATCTCAGGAAAGGCGGACTCCGAGTCTTTCCCTACCTGGACGATTGGCTTCTAGCAAGCCCTGCCAGCCAAGGGACTTTGGAAGCCGTGCAAATGACTTCTCGTCTTCTCACGTCCATGGGAGTTCTGCTGAATTTGAAAAAATCCCAACTGCAGCCCTCCCAGAGGCTCCTTTTCTTAGGGACGCTTCTAGACACCTCTTCCACGAAGCCTTTCCTTCCAGAGGACAGAAGACTCGACATCCTTCAGATGGCCCGTTACATCGGGGAAAACCAATCGGTTACAGCCCTCTCGATGCAACGCATGTTGGGTCTCATGGCGTCCTCGGTGTTCACTGTACCCCTGGCCCGGTTGCATATGAGAACCACCCAATGGATGCTCTCCACTCAGTGGTCTCCGACCTCTCACCCCCAGTCTTATCCCATCAAGGTGACACAACCCCTTTGAAGGTCTCTCACCTGGTGGTCTCAAGAGAGCAATCTCTTCAAAGGGTTCCCCTTTGCTCTTCCGGACCATCAGATCTCCATCACCACAGATGCATCGCTAATGGGATGGGGAGCTCACTGTCTCTCCCTCCACACTCAAGGTGTATGGACTCAGTTCGAAACTCATCTCCACATAAATGTCTTGGAGATGAGAGCGGTCCTCTATGCGATCCGAGCTCTGAAGGATGTCCTTTGTCACAGAACATTCTCCTTCAAGCGGACAACAAAGCTGTGATGTATTACATCAACAAGCAAGGCGGTGCTCACTCTTATCCCCTTTGCAGGGAAGCAATGAGGGTATGGGAGTGGTGCTTGGAGCACAAGTCTCTGATTCAAGTGGTTTATCTGCCAGGTATACAAAACGACCTAGCAGATCACCTCAGCAGAACGGAGGCAGACCCTCACGAGTGGTCTCTCGACCCAGCCGTTGCTCGTCCCTGTTCAAAGAGTGAGGAACTCCAGACCTGGACCTTTTTGCATCCCCACTCAACGCAAAACTGCCTCTCTTCTGCTCCAGAAATCCAGGGCCTGGCATTTTCTGTCAGGATGCGTTCAGGCTGCGGCGGAGAAATCGCTTTCTTTACGCCTTTCCACCGCTTTCTCTAATTCAGAGAGTACTCCTCAAGTTCGACTCTCAGGGGACCAAAATGATTCTCATTGCTCCCTCCTGGCCTTGACAACTATGGTTTCCTCTACTCAACAGTATGTTGGCAGCCTCTCCGAGACCGCTTCCCTTGCAAGTCAATCTCTTGACCCAGGGTTCATTGGTCCATCCCAACCTGAAATCACTTCACCTTCATGCTTGGCACCTGAAGAGATAGAAGTGAATCGGTTCAACGTCTCCCGTAGGGTCTCGAACATCCTTCTGGCTGCTCAAAGCCACCACATGGAAAACATACGCATCCAAATGGGCGTTTTTCTCTCTTGTGCAAAGTCCTCTTGGAATCCTTTTCCTGTCCTCCTGACAAGGTTCTGGAGTATCTTTGGACCCTATCTAACTCAGGTCTTCAGTACTCCACATTTAAAGTTCACCTTAGTGCCATCTCAGCTTTCCATGAGCCGGTTTCATCCCTGACTCTGGCTCAGTTACCTATGGTGAAGAGATTTCTTAAGGGGATTCTTCATACCAGACCCCCTGTTAAGCATCCAGTTGCAGCCTGGGACATTAACCTGGTGCTGGACATGCTCACTCGGAAGCCTTTCGAACCTCTAGCTACCTGTGAGCTTAAATTTCTTACCTGGAAGACTGCCTTCCTAGTGGCCATTACCTCAGCCCGCAGAGTCTCTGAGATACATGCCCTGTTACGGACCCTCGTATACTGTCTTCCATAAAGACAAAGTAGTTCTCCGTACTCATCCAAAATTTCTTCCCAAGGTTGTGTCAGAATTCCATCTAAACCAACCTCTGGTACTTCCCGCTTACTTCGCTAATTTCCAAAATGAAGGGGAACAAGCTCTTCATTCCTTGGATGTTAAGAGAGCCTTGCGGTTCTATTTAGACAGAACCAAGTATGTTCGCAAGACTCAACAACTCTTTGTTTCTTTCAGCGACACCCGGCTGGGTCAACCTGTCGCTATCAGATGCATCTCATCATGGTTAGTGGCATGCCTTCGACATTGCTACTCCATGGCTCAGGTTAAATTAGAAGGTAGAGTGTCGCCCACTCTACTAGAGGCGATCCCCATCCCTGGCCCGGAAGTGCCAATGTTCAATTGCAGATATCTGCCAAGCCGCCACCACCAGAACCTCAGTGCACACACTCGTTAAGCACTATGCACTGGATGTTCATGCCAGGCGACATTCCGCATTCGGCAGAACCATCCTTAATGGGCTTCTACCTTAGACGTGTGAGCTCTGGCTCTCCTGCCGCCCTTTTGGGGGATTATCAGCTTGGTACTCTCCCACTAGTGTGAATGAGTGGTGGAGATTTATGTCCAGGAAGATATGAAAATTACGTACCTACCATAATTCTTGATCTTCTTGGACGAGTCACCACCACTCATTCACACGCCCACCCTCCATCCCCCGAGCTCACCGCTGTGTTGGTCTTCACTCCCTCAAATCTTTAGGCTGTGAGGACTTCTTTACTGACCCTTCTTACACGGGTCATACGGACTATCTTATGTCCGTGTTTTAATGTTACAAGTTACTCTTTACGTTAGTTGCGCTGCACCTCCTTGGTAAAAAAAGTACTGAGGCGGTTGGAGGTCGGCGCCGAGAAGGTCGTGCAGCAGAGCCGCAGCTGGCGCCCAGTGTCATGGCGCAGTCTCTCGCCTGACCCTCCAGCAAAAGTTTGCTCCCGATGGGTCCTAGTGCCTCCGGCCCTAATCCCACTAGTGTGAATGAGTGGTGGAGAGTCATCCAAGAAGATCAAGTATTACGGTAGGTACGTAATTTTCATTTCTTCTCATGGAGTCTTGCTATATTAGGACAACCCCCACTCCTACCCCTCTCAGAATTCCTACTTGGGTATGGGGTTGGCAATTTGGTGCAAGCTCTGTGTCATGCCATTTTAGCTTTCTAGTTCCCCTCCCTTTTCTTCTTTTTGGGTTAAGGAACTAGGTAATTCTGTTTTTGTTTAGTGGGTGAGGGACCCTATTAGTGCTTGTCAGGGTGATCTTAATAATAATAGGTAATATTGTTTTTATCGTGTGTTGGTTATTGTGTTCTGTTGTTCTACTACTAGTAGGTAGCCATTGGCTAGTGTAGGGCTTTCCACACAGACTTGCTATGTTAGTTTAGCTTAGTAAAAACCTGGCAGTTCAATTCAAACTGCCCAGATAGAGCTTTGATAGCGCCCCTAGCACTGTGGAACTCCAGATTACACTGGAGTTAACTATTTCATCTCCGGGGCAGTTCAGAGCCAAGGGCATACTGCAAGAAGTCCTAATATAGCAAGACTCCATGAGAAGAAAAGCAATTACAAAGGTGAGTATTTTTTTCTTCTAGGGCAAGAGCATCTGATGGGTTTGCAGGTGGAAAGGATCTGGTTCTCATCTTTGGAAATTTTTTGAAGCTGAGAACCAGTCCCTGGCTTACTACTTCCAGGACCCACTTATCTGATGTTAAAGACTTCCAGTCCTGGACAGAAGTAAGCCAGCCTGCCCCCTACAGGTAATGAAGAATCAGCCCTGGGCATCCCATCAGGGTGCCTGTTTGGCAGGGGCTTTAGGCTGAGGGGTGGGAGCAGGCCTGCTCGTATCCGTCTGCCTCTCCCTCTGGAGAACCCCTCTGGGCATAGGCTGAAGAGGGCCTGGGCTTGATAAAGGCCTGTGAAAGGCCTGCCCCTGCCCTGAAAGCTGCCTCTGAGGAGTGGCCTGCCTTTCCTTGGCCTGTGCACTCCTATAAGTGGTCCTATACTCATCCATTTTCTTCATGTAATTCTCTGTCTGCTCCCCAAACAGAGTTACTCACAACAGGAAAATCCATGGCCTTAGCCTGGGTATCCTGTGACAGGCTAGTACACCTGAGCCAAGCCATTCTGCAAAAAGCCACAGATGTAGCCATGACTTTTGAAGATACATCATTAGAGTCCACTGTAGCATGGAATTGCACCTTGGATGCCTCAATACCATCAGCAGCCACCTACTCCAGCTCCTTGGCAAGCTGGCCAGGGACCTGTTTCACTAGGGCCATAACAGTATCCCATCTGGATTTCTGGTATCTTGCAGCATAGGCCATATAATTTGCCTGTCTGAGTCCCAAGGTTGCTGCCATGTACTGTTTCTTTGCCATGGCATCAATCCTCCTGGAGTCCTTGTCAGGGGGTGTGAAGCCAAGGGAATATTTGCCTTATCACAGGATGCAGCCTGCACTACCCCAACATGGCTGCATTGTTGTGAGAGGACCTCCGTATCGGAGGCTGACAATGTGTACCTCTTGTCCATTTTTTTATCCACAGGAGGTATAGTGTGAGGAGCTTTTAAAATTTTTTATTGTCTGTTTCCCTAAAAGATTTATGTAAAGGAATAGACAATCTCCTGGACTCTGGGATATAATTTCCACATAGTCAGGCTCCTCCTGATTATCCACAGCTTCTTCCAAAGGGAGCTGGAGGGTTTCAGCCACTTTTTATAAAACATAAAATGAGAAGGGGACTCAGAAAGCCTGGGGGAGACACTCCTAAAGGTCTGTCTGGGGAGATGTCTGGTTCAGTGGGCACATCCAGACTTTCAAAATCACATTCACTCTCTTCATAATCTTCCTCCCCCTCCTCCGGTTCATAAAATTCCTCTATATCATATTCTTGAACCGGTGGCAGCGACTGAACTGACCGCTTACCTGATGGTGCCGGTTCGGTCGGAACCGGGGGAAAGCGACTGGACAATTTTGATCGCTTTGGCTATCTCTGCAGTGGTTGGAGAAGGAAATTTTGGCTCCACACCTGATGATTTTCTAGTCCTCTTTGCTGGGACTGACTCCTCTGAGTCAGCTCTCCTTTAGCCCGAGGAAGTCTCGCCCTGGTCAGAGGGCACTCCCTCCGGTTCAGTTGGCAGCAAACCGGGCTGGACATCCAGGTCAGCGGACTTTTTGGCCTCTCGTTCCCTGAGCCTACCAACTCTTATCCAGGGTAGCTGCAGGGAAATTCTTGCAAATCTGGCAGTCTGCATTGAGGTGGTCAAACCCCAGACAATAAACACATGTGGTGTGTGGGTTAGCCTTGGCAAAGGCTTCCCGCAGACACTACAGTGCTGAAACCCAGTGGGCCCAGTTTTTCTTTTGGGTTTCTCAGACATAGTGCCAGCCTAACCAAAAACTTGCCCGTTTATGGCAATCCGCCAAGCAAGACCCTCTTATCGGTTCCCAACCATGTCATGAGTCGTGGAAAAAAACGTAATGAAATCCGTTTTTTTTAAAACTGATAAGAACCGGGAACCACACTCTAAATGCAATTTAAATAAGTTTAACCACAATCTGATCAGTTCAAACCGAACCAATAATACCGTTTGCAAGTTCCACACAGAAATAATGTAAAACCTATCTATTACTTACGATACCACAGACAGAGCTTGAACCGACTGGTTGCGGTTAAAATACTGAGAAAATACGGTTTAAAAACCGAGAAAAATACACTTTTAACCGACAAAATGAACCGAGCAGCAGGAGGAATCTCCGGAGCGACTGTTCAGTGAGGCAGAGTAAAGAAACTGACAGTTTGAGTTTGAAGAACAACAGACAGAGTTTTCAACCGAGCTCGCGCTCAAGATTCCATGCCTGGCATGGAAAGTTAACTCTTTCACCTCCGGAGCAGTTCGAAGGCTGGGTCTAACTGCATATGTCATAATATAGCAAGACTTCATGTCTGAATCACTTACTGGCAAGTGTGTCAACATAGGTCTACATATATATCCACCTATGTGTGAGTCATGCTACCCTATCCACCCCTTGTCAACCCCTGTTGCTCCACATGCACCGTTTACTGTGTTAGCAATGCATACCTTTTCATACAGCCCTGTTGCTTGCTGAGACCACCAACTGGAACTCACCATCAGTGAGTACAGGATGTGACACAGTGCTGCCACCTACATTAAGAAGCACCAGTCAGACACTAATGATAGCTGCTGTTACATGGACCCGACCACATCCATTGACATCAACATGGTCTTGATACTGCAAGGCATCCTGGCTGTTAGATGCTGCTGCCAGTGTCACTCTTGGGATGCTGGTGTCCCTCAGGTGAAGTGATTTCATAAGATGTCCACCCTCACACGATGTCCCACTATCCTGCTCCTGCTTGTGTGTACAGTTGTCTGTTGCTTGCCTCCATGGGGCTCTTCAAACACCATGAAGTCTTGCTATATTAGGACTTATTGCAGTTAGCCACTGCACTTGAACTGCCCCGGAGAGGAAAGAGTTAACTCCAGAGAAGCTGGAGTTCTAAAGCGCGAAGGCGCTATACCAAAGCTCTATCTGGGCAGTTTCAAATGAAACTGTCAGATTCTTTACTCCGCTTCACTGAACAGTCGCTCCGGAGATCAGCTCCTTCAGCTCGGTTCATTTCTCGGTTCAAGCGAGTATTTTCGGTTCATTTGAACCGGCAAAAAGTAATTATTCAAACACCATGAAGTCTTGCTTATGTTAGGACCTTTGCAGTATGCCCATGGCTTTTGACTGCCCCGGAGATGAAATAGTTAACTCCAGAGTAATCTGGGTTCCACAGTGCGAGGGCGCTATTGAAAGCTCTATCTGGGTTGTTTGAACCCAAACTGTCAGATTCTTTACTCCGCTTTCACTGAACAGCCGCTCCGGAGACCAGCTCCTTCAGTTCGGTTCGTTTTGTGGTTTTTAGTATTTTAATCGGTTCATTTAACTGAGAAAGTGTTTAAAATTACCGCGGCTTTCGGTTCAAAGCTCTATCTGGTAACCGTAAGTAAAATAAATTTAGTCTGTGTGGAAACTCATTATCGGTTCACTCTGAACCGATCAGTTTGCTTTAAAACTCATTTTCTTTGCAATTAGAGTGAGGTACCCAGTTCTTATCGGTCCTAAAAAAACCTGGCATTAATATTGTTTTTTTCAAATACCCGTGACACGGTTAGGGACCGATAAGGGTGTCTTGTCCTGGCAAGGCCGGAGAAAAAGGACAAGTTTGATTAGGCTGGCACTATGTCTGAGAAACCCATAAGAAAAACCGGGCCCACTGGATTTCAACACTGTGATGTCTGTGGGGAAGCCTTTGCCAAGGCTGACACACACACCACTTGTGTCTATTGTCTGGGGGCTAACCACCTCCTGTCAGACTGCCAGGTGTGTAAAAATTTCCCTGCAGCCACTCTGGAAAAGAGATTAGGCAGGCTCAGGGAACGAGAGGCCAAAAAGTCCACTGACCCAGATGGCCAGCCCAGTCCAGCTACGGCTGGACCAGAGGGAGTGCCCTCTGACCAGGGCGATACTTCCTCGGGCCAAAGAAAGGCTGGTCCTGAGGAACCAGTCAAAGTAAAAAAGACAAAGAAATCAGCTAGTGTGGAGTCCAGTTTTGTCTCTCCTTCTGCTGTAGAAATAGCTAAAGCCATACAGATTGTCCAGTCTTTGTCTCAGGGACTTGTTGAACCCTCTCCGGTTGGAAAAAGGGGGTCTCGTTCAGGTCCAGTGGTTCAGGATTATGATGTTGAGGATTTTATGAACCACAGGAGGGGAGGAAGATTTGATGATTGTAATTGTGATTGGGAAAGTCTGAAGTGCCAATAGAATCGGACATTTCTCCAGACAGACCCTTTGAGTCTCCCCCTTTGTTGTCTGAGTCTCCCTCTCATTTCAGATTTTATAAGAAAGTAGCAGAAACTCTCCAGCTCCCCTTAGAAGAGGCTGTGGATGAGCAAGAGGAGCCTGACTATGTAGAAATGATGGATATTCCAGAGGCTAGAAGGTTGTCTATTCCTTTACATAAGTCATTTAGGAGGCAAACCACTAAGATTTTAAAAAATCCTTTTTCTGTCCCTCCTTTAGATAAAAAATGGACAGAAGGTATACGTTGTCAGGCCCTAATACAGACTTCCTTACTGAACAGTGTAGTCATGTAGGTGTTGTTCAAGCTGCAGCCTGTGACAAGGCTAATATTCCCCTGGCCTCACATCCTCCTGATAAAGATTCCAGGAAGATTGATGCCATGGCGAAAAAACAGTATGTGGCAGCTTCTTTGGGACTCAGACAAGCTAATTATATGGCTTATGTGGCTAGATATCAGAAATCTAGATGGGAACCTATATTGCAGTTGGCCAAGCAGACTCAGGGCCCGTTGGCTAGTGAGTTGGAACAGGTGGCTGCTGATGGCATTGAAGCCTCTAAAGTTCAATTTCATGCTGCTGTTGATGTTAATGATGTTTCCTCTAGGGTCATGGCCACTTCTGTAGCTCTCCGTGGGTTGGCATGGCTCAGATGCACTAATCTGTCCCAAGATACCCAGTCAAAGGCTATAGATTTTCCTGTTATAGGAAATTCTCTGTTTGGAGAACAAACAGAAAATTACATGAAAAGATGGATGAATACAGAACTACTTACAAAGTGCCCAAGCTAAGGAGAGACATGCCACTCCACATAGGCATGCCCCCAGGGGTAGGGCAGGCCTTACAATAGGCCCTTTTACCAATTCCAGGCATCTTCTGCTTTTGCACAGAGAGGATTTTTCAGAGGCAGACGGGGCACAGGCAGGCCCTCTCCCTCTCCTCAACCTAAAGTTGCTCCTGCCAAGCAGGCACCCTGACGGGGTGTCTGGGGCAGACTGGCTTATTTCTGCCAGAACTGGTTGTCCCTAACCTCGGACAAATGGGTTCTGGAGGTGGTAAGCCAAGGCTTGGTTCTCAGTTTCAAACAGTTTCCCAAGATGAGAGCCAGGCACTTCCCCCCTCAAGTCTTCTACAAACCCTAGCACTAGAAGCGGAGGTTTCTTCTCTTTTGGACTGCAAAGCAGTGGAAAGGGTCCCCCCTTGCCACCAGGGCAAGGGTCTTTACTCAAGGTACTTCCTGACCCCAAAAAAGACAGGAGACTGGCGGCCCATCTTGGATTTAAGATTTCTGAACAAGCATCTTGTAAAACCAAAGTTCAAAATGCTAACTTTAGCAATGATTTTGCCATCTTTGATGCCAGGGGACTGGTTAGCTACCCTGGACCTCAAGGACGCCTACTTCCATATTCTAATCAGGCCCTCTCACCGAAAGTACCTCAGGTTCGAACTGCCCTCGGGCCACTACCAGTTCAGGGCAATGCCCTCCGGACTCACTTCTGCTCCAAGAGTTTTCACAAAATGTCTAGCTGTAGTAGTGGCCCACCTAAGAAGACAAAGGGGTAGCTGTGTTTCCCTACTTGGATGACTGGCTCATTGTGGGTCAGTCACCAGAGCAGGTAAAATACCACTTGCAAATCACTCAGGAACTCCTTACCTTTCTGGGGTTCCTGTTGAATGTTCCAAAGTCAGTTCTCGAACCAGTTCAGGTACAAACTTTTATAGGTGCAGAGCTGAACACAAAGTTAGCCAGGGCATTCCTCCCTTCCGAAAGAGTGGACAAACTCATTGCCCTGGCATCTTCCTTCACCATGCAGGTCTCTCGACCAGCAAGGCACTTTCTACAACTCCTGGGGCACATGGCTGCCTCTACAGCTGTGGTGCCAGGAGCGAGATTTCAGATGAGGGACATTCAGTTCCACTTGAGGTCCTACTGGTCTCAAAGGAGGGACCCCTTACCAAATTGGTCCCAGTGACCAAGACTCTGATCCTAGCTCTCCAATGGTGGCTGGATCGAAGCAACCTGTCCTCTGGGGTCCCATTCCTTCCTGTTCCTCACTCCTCACCCTCACCACGGACGTCCCCTGTTGGGTTAGGGGCTCACCTGGGCGACCTTTCAACTCAGGAGTTTGGTCCCTCAGGAATCTCTGCTTCACATCAATCTACTGGAGCTCAGAGCTGTCTTCCTAGCTCTTCAGGTTTTTGGAAACTGTCCAGAACAAGGTTGTTCAAGTCAGGGCAGACAATACCACAACAATGTGGTACATCAACAAGCAAGGGGGCACTCGCTCTTCAGCCTTGTGCACCGAAGCAATGAAGTTGTGGTCTCTGGCCTACTCCCTGAACACCTCTCTGATAGCGGTTCACCTCCCAGGGAAAGACAATGTCCTAGCGGACGCCCTCAGCAGGATTTCTCCGGGCCATCACGAATGGGCTCTGAACCCTCAAGTGCTGGGGTCGGTCTTTGCCAGCTGGGGCACCCCTCAGATAGATCTCTTCGCAGCCCCAGACAACCACCAACTTCCCCTGTTTTGCTGCAGGCCCCCAGTTCTGGGGTCAGTCCCCCTGGATGCCTTTCAGCTGAATTGGGAGGGAAAGTTCCTCTATGCTTTCCCTCCGTTCCCTCTCCTCTTCAGGGTTCTGGTAAAAATCAGAACTCAGCCTTGCAGAGTGATTCTGATTGCTCCAGACTGGGCCAGGCAGCCTTAGTACCCTCTTCTCCTGTCCCTCTCATTTCGCCCTCCCCTGACTTTGCCCAGGACCCACGACCTGCTGACCTGTGCACAGGGGAGGTGTGGTATCGGATCTCAACTCCCTCCACCTCAAAGTCTGGTTCTTGAGGAGTTAGAATTTGCTCATTTGCACCTTTCTCAAGGTGTCTTGGATATTTTGAAGACTTCTAGGAAGCCTTCCACTAGAGCCACTTATAATTCTAAATGGAAGAGATCCTCATTTTGGTGTTCTGAGAGGCAAATCACCCCAGAATCTGCTGACCTGCCTATTTTGTTGGACTATATGGTCCACTTAAATTCCTTAGGCCTAAAACCAGCTACCTTAAAGGTTCATTTGGCAGCTGTTTCTGTTTTTATTTCTGCAGGGAAACCAGTTTCCCTTTCTTCTCACCCTGTGTTTTCCAAGTTTTTCAAAGGGTTACTCCATACTAATCCTCCCTTTCGGGAACCAACCCCTGCATGGGACTTGAATGTTTGCATTGCCCAGCTAATGCAACCTCCCTTTGAACCTCTGGTTTCAGCAGATCTCAAGTTCTTAACTTGGAAAACTGTTTTTCTAGTGGCTATCACTTCTGCTAGGCGTATAAGTGAATTACAGGCCTTGTCAGTGGAAAAGGATTTCATTTCTTTCCACAGAGATAAAGTGATCCTCAGGACTAACAGAAAGTTTTTACCTAAGGTGGTTTCAGATTTTCATCTTAACCAATCCATCTCTCTTCCAGTATTTTTTACCGAGCACTCCTCTTCTGGTGAGAAAGGTTGCACTGGTTGAATGATAAAAGAGCCTTAGCTACTATTTGGAGCGTACCAAAGGGTCACAGGTTCGAATCCCTTCAGCTCTTCCTTACCTATGGAGATGTGGGTAAGGGGAGACCTGCTACTAGGAGGACAATTGCTAGGTGGATTGTCTCTTGTATCCAGTTCTGTTATCAAAAACTAGGTAAGGAGCCTCCCTCAGGCCTGAGGGCTCATTCCACCAGGGGTACAGCTGCATCTCTAGCGGCTGCTAGAGATATTCCCATTTTGGAAATCTGTCAAGCTGCTACCTGGAAGACAGTCCACACTTTCACTAAGCATTATTCTCTGGACGTCCAGTCCAGGAGAGATGCTCGCTTTGGCACAGCTGTGCTTCAGAGTCTATTTCCTAAGTAGGTTCTGACCCTCCTCCATGGAGGTACTGCTGTATACTCTGCAAAGGTCCTAATATAAGCAAGACTTCATGGTGTTTGAAGAAAAATTACTCACCTTAGTAATTGCTTTTCTTCTCATGGAGTCTTGCTGTATTAGGACAACCCTCCCTCCTACCCTCTCAGAATCCCTACTTGGGTATGGGGTTGACAATTGTGCAATCACTGTGTCATGCCTTTTTAGCTTCTAGTTCCCCCCCCCCTCTTTTTCTTTCTTGGGTTAGGAACTAGATAGTTTCTGATTTTTAATTGGTAGCTGGGTCCCTCTCTGGACTTGAGTCTTTGGGCAGAGGGGGCCTTAGTAGTGATTGTCAAGGGTTATCCTAACAATAATATGTAATACTGTTTTCATTATTGTTGTTGTGTTTTGTGGTTCTACTGTTAGTAGGTAGCCAATGGCTAGTGTAAGGCTTTTCCACACAGACTTGCTATGTTAGCTTAGCCTCGTAAAGAACCTGACAGTTTGGGTTCAAACAACCCAGATAGAGCTTTCAATAGCTCCCTCGCGCTGTGGAACTCCAGATTACTCTGGAGTTAACTATTTCATCTCCGGGGCAGTCAAAAGCCATGGGCATACTGCAAAGGTCCTAATATAGCAAGACTCCATGAGAAGAAAAGCAATTATAAGGTGAGTAATTTTTCTTTTACCGCATTCGGTTAAAGCTCTATCTGGTAAACCGTAAGTACAAAATGTAAAGTTTGTGTGAAATTTAGTTATCGGTTCGGTTTTGAACGATCGGTTTGCTTATTTTAATGTTTTAAAGTTTTGGGCTTTTAGAGGCGGTACCAGGTTCTTATCAGTTCTAAAAACCTTGATTTTAAATAGGGTTTTCAAATACCCGTGACACAGTTAGGAACCGATGAAAAGTGTCTTGCCGCACACGGCCATAAAAGGGCAAGTTTTTGGTTAGGCTGGCATTATGTCTAGAAACCCAAAAGAAAACCGGGCCACTGGGTTTCAACACTGTGATGCTGTGGGGAAGCCTTTGCCAAGACTGACCCACACACACTGTGTTTATTGTCTGAGGGCTGACCACCTCCTGTCAGACTGCCAGGTATTTAAAATTTCTCTGCAGCCACCCAGAAAGAGATAGGGCTGGCTCAGGGAACTATTAGCCAAAAGTCCGCTGACCCAGATGGCCAGCCCGGTCCAGTACCCACTGGACCAGAGGGAGTGCCCTCTGACCAGGGCGAGACTTCCTCGGGCAAAAGGATGGTTCAGAGGAACCAGTTTAAAAAAAAAAAAAATGAATATGACAGAGAAATCAGTAGGTTTGGAGTCCAAGATTGTCTCTCCAACTGCTGCAGAAGTGGTTAAGCCATACAGATTGTCCAGTCACTGTTTCTAGGTCCTGTGTTCAGTTCTAGTGATTCAGGTTTATGATGTTGAGGAATTGTTATGAACCACAGGAGTGGGAGGAGGAAATTTGATCAATACATGTATGGCTGGTAGGGTCTGGACGTGCCCACTTAATCGGACATTTCTCCAGACAGACTTTTAGAATCTCCTCCTATTCTGTCTGAGTCCCTTTCTCAGTTTATGTTTTACAAAAAGCTTGCAGAATCCCCCCAGCTTCCTTTAGAGGAGGCTATGGATGAGCAAGGGAGCCTGATTATGTAGGAATGATGGGCTAGGAGGTTGTCTTTCCTTTGCATAAGTCATTTAGGAAGTAAACAACAAAGATTTTATAAGAATCCTCATTCTGTCCCTTCTATAAGACAAAAAAATGGACAGAAGGTGTATTTCGTCAGGCTCTGTTACAGACTTCCTCACTGAGCAGTGTAGTCATGTAGGTGTGGTACAAGCTGCAGCCTGTGTCAAGGCTAGTTTCCCTGGCCTCACATCCTCCTGAATAGGATTCCAGAAAGATTGATGCCATGGCAAAAAACAGTATATGGCAGCTTCTGTGGACTCAGACAGGCAAGTTGTATGGCTTATGTGACTAGATTTCAGAAATCTAGGGTGGGACGCAGTATTGCAGTTAGCCAAGCAGGCCCATGGCCAGCTGGCTAGCGGGTTGAACAGGTGGCTGCTAATGGCATTGAAGCCTCTAAGTTCAAGTTCATACTGCTGTTGGTGTTAGTCTTGTTTTCTCTAGGGTCATGGCCACTTCTGTAGCTTTCCGTAGGTTGGCATGGCTCAGATGCACTAATCTGTCCCAAGATACTCTGTCAAAGTCTATGGATTTGTTTCTTGTTGTGGGTAATTCTCTGTTTGAGGAACAAACAGAAAGCTATGAAAAACATGGATGATTACCTACAAAAGTGCCCAGGTAGAGGCTCAGGCCTCCTCTGCTTTTGCCAGAGGGGTTCTTCAGAGGCAGAGCTAGACGGGGCACAAGTAAACCGTCCCCCTTCCCTTAGCCTAAGACTATTGCCAAGCAGACACCCTGATGGGGTGCCCAGGGCCGATTCTCCTATACCAGTGGGCAGGTTGGTTTTTATTTCAGCCAGAACTGGGTGTCCCTAACTCAGACAAGTGGGTTCTGGAAGTAATAGGTCTGGTTCTCAGTTTCAAACAGTTTCCAAAGATGAGAGCCAGACAGGTCCACCTGCAAATCCTTTGGAATCCCTTGCTTTGGGAGCAGAGGTTTCTTCTCCTCTGAACTGCAAAGCAGTAGAAAGGGTCCCTCCTTGCCACTGGGGCAAGGGGCTGTACTCATGATACTTTCTTACACTATAGAAGGCAGGAGATTGACAGCCCATCTCAGATTCAAGGTACCTGAACAAGCATCTTTTGAAAACAAAGTTAAAAATGTTAACTCTGGCAATGATTTTTTCTCTTCTCTGAGGCCAGGGGACTGGCTAGCTTTCCTGGACCTCAAGGATGCCTATTTTTTCATGTTTTGATCAGGCCTTCTCACCGAAAGTACCTCAGGTTACCCTCAGGCCACTACCAGTTCAGGGCAATGCCCTTCGGCACTTACTTCTGCGCCAAGGGTATTCAAGAAATTCTAGCTGTGGTAGTGGGTCTTTTAAGAAAGCAAGGGATTGCTTTGTTTCTTTTCCTGGATGACTGGCTCTTAGTGGGTCAGTCTCCAGATCAAGTAAAATCCCATCTTGCAAGTCACCCAGCAGCTTCTCACCTTCCTGGGATTCCTGCTGAATTTACCAAAGTCAGTTCTCGAACCAGTTCAAGGTACTAACTTTCATAGGTGCAGAGTTGAACACAAAGTTAGCCAGGGCATTTCTCCCTCTGAAGGGTAGGCAGTCTCATTGCCCTGGCATCTTCCATTACTCTGCGAGGTCTCTTGACCAGCAAAGCATTTGCTACAACTACTAGGCACATGGCTGCTTCCACAGCCATAGTGCAGGGAGCAAGATTCCAGATGAGGGACATTCAGTTCCATCTGAGGGCCTATTGGTCCCAAAGGAGGGATTCCCTTTCCAAATTGGTTCTAGTGACCCAATCTCTGATCCTGGCCTTACACTGGTGGCAGGATCAAAGCAATCTAAAACTAGGGGTCCCCATCATTCCCTCAACACAGATGCTTCTGTGTTAGGGTGAGGAGCTCGCTTAGGCAACCTGTCCACTAGGGGAGTGTGGTCTCCTTAGGAATCTCTGCTCCACATCAATTCTTGAAACTCAGAGCTGTCTTCTAGCTCTTAGGAGTTTTCAGCTTCTGTCCAGAACAAGGTAGTTCAAGTCAGGACAGACAACACCACAATAATGTGGTACATCAACAGGCTGGGGGGCACTCTGTCATCAGCCTTGTGCACCGAAGCAATGAAGTGGTGGTCTCTGGCTTACTCTCTGAACACCTCCCTGATAGCAGTTAACCCCCCAGGGAAGGACAATGCTCTTGCAGATGCCCTAAGCAGGATTCTCAGGGCCATCACGATTGGGCTCTGAATCCTTAGGTGCTGGGTTCAGTCCTTGCCAGATGGGGCTCATCTTCAGATAGATCTTTTCACAGCCCCAGATAACCACTAACTTTCTCTGTTTTGTTGAGGCCTCCAGTGCTGGGATCAGTCCCCCTGGACGCTTTTCACTTGGATTGGAAAGGGAAGTTTCTGTACGCCTTTCCTCCTTTTTCCCTTTCTTTCAGGGTACTAGTAAAAATCAGATCTCAGCCCTGCAAAGCAATTCTGATTGCTCCAAACTGAGCCAGACAGCCCTGGTACCCATTGTCTCTGTCCTTGACAGTCGACCCTACCCTGAGCTTGCCCAGAGTCCATGACTTACTGGCCTTTGCACAAGGGAGGTGTGGTATCCGAACCTCAAATTCCTCCTTCTCAAGGCAGCTCTTGAGGAGTTAGAATTTGCTGATTTACACCTTTTTCAGGGTGTCACGGATATTTTAAAGGCTTCAAGGAAGCTTTTCACTGGGACCACTTACAATTCTAAGTGGAACAGGTTAGTTCAGGTACTGAGAAGCAGATTATACCACAATCTGCTTATCTGCCCATTTTCTGGACTTTTGGTCCATTTTAAATTCCTTAGGTCTTAGGCCAGCTACCTTAAGGGTTCCTCTGGCAGCTGTCTCTGTTTTTCTGCAAGCAGGAAGCCTGCTTCCTTTTCTTCTCAACCTGTGTTTTCCAAGTTTTTAGAGGTTGCTTCACACCAACCCTCCTTTTTCGGGAACCAGCTCCTGCATGGAGCCAGAATGTTTACGTGCTCAGTTAATGCAAACCCCTTTGGACCTCTGTCCCCAGCAGAGCTCTAGCTTCTCACTTGGAAAATGTTTTTTTTCTGGTGGTTTCACTTCTGCCAGATGCATAAGTGAACTACAGACCCTGGCAGTGGAAGAAGATTTTTCTCTTCCCACAGGGATAAGACAGTCCCTAGGACTAACACAGGGTTTGTCCCTAAGTGGGTTCAGGTTTTCCCCTGAACCAATCCATCTCTCTCCCAGGATTTTTCACTGAGCATTCTTCCTCAGGTGAGAGGAGACTGCACAGCTTGGACGTCAAAGAGCCTTATGCTACTATTTGTAACGCACCAAGAGTCACAGGTCTGAATCCTCCAACTCTTCCTTACCTAGGGTGAGGTTGGCAAAGGAACCTGCCACTAAGAGGACAATTGCAAGGTGGATTGTCTCTTGTATCCATTTTGTTATCAAAGACTAGGTAGGAGAGCCCCTCAGGACTGAGGACTCACTCCACCAGGTGTACAGCTGCATCTCTAGCGGCTGCTAGAGATATTCCCATTCTGGAAATCTGTCGAGCTGTTACCTGGAAGACAGTTCACACTTTTACCAAGCATTATTCCTGGATTTCAGTCCAGGAGAGATGCTCGTTTTGGCACAGCTGTGCTTCAGAGCCTATTTCCTAAGTAGGTTCTGACCCTCCTCCATGTGGGTACTGCTGTAATCTGCAATAAGTCCTAATATAGCAAGACTTCATGGTGTTTGAAGAAAAAATGACTCACCTTAGTAATTGCTTTTCTTCTCATGGAGTCTTGCTATATCAGACCACCAACCTGCCCCTCTCAGAATTTCTACTGGGGTGGGGTGGCAAATTAGTGCAAGCACTGTGTCATGCCATTGTAGTTCTTCCTTTCACCCTCTTTTATTTAGGGTTAGGGAACTAGGGTTTTCTGTTTTGAGTGATTTGTTGGCCCCCTTCCTGGACTTGAGTCTTTGGGGTAAGGGGGGTCCTAATAGTGCTTGTCAGGGGAGAAAACTAATAATACCATTATTCATTCTTATTATTGTTATTGTTGTTTCTATTGTTGTTTATATTGTTGTTATTACTACTAGTACGTAGCCATTTGGCTAGTGTAGAGCTTTCCACACAGACTTGTTGCTTAGTGTTAGCTTCATAAAGATCTGACAGTTTCATTTGAAACTGCCCAGATAGAGCTTTGGTATAGTGCCCTCGCACTTTAGAACTCCAGATTCTCTGGAGTTAACTCTTTCCTCTCCGGGGCAGTTCAAGTGCAGTGGCTAACTGCAATAAGTCCTAATTTAGCAAGACTCCATGAGAAGAAAAGCAATTACTAAGGTGAGTAATTTTTTCTTCTGTCCATCCTCATCCACCTGGACAGCATCCAGATCTGGCAGTGGCACATGCTGTGTCCAGGCAGTATGATGCAGGTGCACCCTGAAAATGAATGGGGTATGATACAGACCTTTGAATACCTCATGGGAGTAAATAAGGTGCAGAAGGGCAGTATTTTTCAGGGAAAATATGCCCAAGGACTAGGAGATATGCAATGAAGCTGGATATGGGGCAAATTCAGGAGAGGTGCAAGGTGATACTTTCTCACAGAAAGAGTGGCAGATGCCTGGAACATTCTTCCACTGGAAGTACTGGGGTCAGAAAGTAGGCTTTAGAATGCATGGGTTAGGCATAAGGGAATCTGCAATGGCGCACCCTAGTACATCAGTGCCCCATTTGTGATTCTGTGTATTGCAGCAGTGAATGGAAGGTTGCCTGCAGCTCATCGAAATGATGAACAATAGGGTGGAGATGTTTTTGTAAGCCCCTGGCAAATTCCTGTGTATTCTGGTGGTGTACTGCTTCCCAGTTGAACTCTGTGCTATCTGTGCTGCATCTCTGACTTGCATGGCTCTGTGATTTTGGCCTTCCATGCCTCCATTTTATGCATTTAAGTTCTCCCACCATGAACCTGGTTCAGGATCTCCTCTGTCATTGTCTCCTCTGGCACCTGCACACATCAGAGATCACAACATCAGTGTGCATACTGAAGAGGAGGACCATGCATGCTGGACAGCATATTCAACATGTACCATACACCACCCACAAAGCAACTTGCATGTTGCAAATCGCTTAGCCATGCCATTGGGACATGAAATGGCCATGCAGCTGCTACATCCACATCCCTACCCCTGCCAGTGGCATGCTGTGTGCTGATGCAGCCAACACACTATGTCCTTCCAAATCCTTGATGATGTGCCACCTTCAAATACATGGGTGTCTGGCTTGACTATCATCTCCATTTCTCACCCACATACACAATTCATAAAAACTCCACCCTAAACATGGGGCCTTTATAGGCATAAAGCGCATCCCCCTCCTTGCCCACTTTGACAGCCTTATGAAGATGATCCTCTGTATCTTTGATTAGAGAGATCTTGTCTATCGTGCTGCTCCTAAATCCACCCTGGCTGGACTGGACCCTCTTTATTACTCTTTTTGCCACTTTGCCCTCAACAGCCCTTCCTGCACTCATCGCTGTATCCTCTACTGTTCCCTTTCCCTCCCTTCCCTTGAGGATTGCCATCTGTCCCACATTGCCTCATCCACTGTGGAATTCTGGCTAATCTCTCTTTCTTGGCTCCCTAATCTCTCCCATCTTCACTTCCTCACATTCTTTGGCAGATCTGTTTAGCACCTTACTGGAGTCGGGATGTGTGCCACTTGATTGGAGGATGGCACATGTAGTCCATTACACAAGACTGGACCAAGGGATGAACCATGTAATTTCGTCTGGTAAGTTTTACTTTCATAGTGTGCAAACTCATGGAAATGATACTAAAGGAAGACTGGTGTCATAACTGCAGGCAACAGCCTCCAGGATGTGAGGCAGCATGTGTTTGTTTCAGGGAAGACTTGTCAAACCAACCTGATGCAATATTATAACTGGGTGACAGGTGAGCTGGATAAGGTCATGCAGTGGATGTTCTTTACTTGGACTTCAGCAAGACCTTTCAGCTTGGGGAAGCTAACTGGTGTAGGGGTAGGGGCAAAATGACAAACTGGATTACAAGTCGGCTGAGTGGGAGGCTGGTGGTAAGACAGGGCTGTCAACTCCATGGTGAGTGACAAGCAGGGTGCTACAGGGCTCTGTGTGGGGCCAGTATTATTTGGGCTCTTCATCTCAGACATTGCAAATGGGGTGGTGAGCAAGGTAAGTCTGTTCGCTGAAGACACCAAAATCAGAGCAGTGGTGGATGGAAGGGAGGGATGGAAGCAGCTGCAGGGGGACCTAAGCAGGCTAGAAGAGTGGTCAGAGAGGTGGTAGCGTGGGATTCAATGCAAAGAAGTGTAAGGTTATGCACTTTGGAGTGAAGAACCAAGAAGAGAATACTGGCTGTGCCGGGGGTCAAGCTGGGGATCACTGAGGAGGAGAAGGACCTAGGGGTAATGATAACAGGGACCATGAACAACACTGCCCAGTGCAGGAGAGAAGCTGCAAAAGTGAACAAAATGCTGGGGTGCATAGTGAAGGGGTTTTCATTCAGGTGAAGAGCAGTGATCATGCCCCTCTACAGGTCATTGGTAAGGCCACACTTAAGAGTATTGCATGCAGTTTTGGAGGCCATACCTAAAGCATGATATTAGGCTACTGGAGGGCATGCAGAGGAGGACAACAAAGATGATATGTGTAATGAAGGGGTGATACTATGAAAGCAGGCTGGAAGACCTGATTATGTACACCCTAGAGGATAGAAGGGACGGGGGTGACATGATAGAGACATTCAAGTATTTGAGGAGAATCAGTAAGAATGGAGCAGATGGGGTATTTAAGCTAAGGAGGGGGTGGTACACCAAGGGGCATGGGCTAAGAATACAGAGTGGAAGATTTAGGAGGGAAATGAGGAGACATTATTTCTCAGAGAGGGTGGTAGCAAAATAGAATGCACTACCAGAATGGGTGGTATCATATAAATCTGTGAACAACTTCAAAAAGGCATGGGAGAGGGAATAGGGAAAAGTGAGGAGGGAAGTTGGGGCAGCAGTGGGATGACAAAGGGGAGGGGGTAGGGCAGCTGAAAAATGAAAATTATGTACCTACTGTAATTCTTGATCTTCTTGGACGAGTCTCCACATAGAAACATAGAAACATAGAATTTGATGGCAGATAAGGACCGCTTGGCCCACCCAGTCTGCCCATTTCCCTACCTGATGGATAAGCTGCAGATCCTAGTTAACCAGCAGCCTACTTCTTCCTACCCCCACCCCTAGAATTGCCTTATGACTGTCCACCACATGCTTGAATTCCACCACAGTTTGTGACTCCACAAGCTCCTCTGGAAGGCACGTTCCATACATCACAACCCTCTCTGTGAAAAAATACTTCCTTAAATTACCTCTGAGCCACCCCCTTATATCTTCAAATTGTGCCCCCTTGTTCTTGCACACCTCTTTTTTTGAAAGATGCTACCCTCTTGGACTTTGTTGATTCCCTTGAGGTACTTGAAAGTTTCTATCATGTCCCCCTCTCCCTCCTTTCCTCGAGGCTATACATATTAAGCTCCTTAAGTCTCTCTTCATATGTCTTCTGGTGCAGACCCTGCACCATTTTAGTTGCCCTCCTCTGGACAGCTTCCATCCTGTCTATGTCTTTGCAGAGATTGGGTCTCAGAACTGCACGCAGTACTCAGATGGGGTCTCACTAGCTGTCTGTACAGAGGGATAATAACTTCCTGTTTTCTACTGGTGTTGCCTCCCTATGCATCCCAGTATCCCCCAGCCCTCCTTGCTGCCCTCTCACATTGCTTGCCCACCTTTAGGTCATCTGATATGACTACCCCCAGGTCCCTTTCCATTTTTGTTGTTGTTAGTATCTCACCCCCCATTGTGTACTCTTCCTCTGGGTTTTTGTTTCCCAGGTGCATTACCTTGCACTTCTTAGCATTGAATCTAAGCTGCCATACATTTGACCATTCCTCTAACCTTGCCAAGTCCCTTCTCATCCATTCCACTCCACCTTGTGCATCAACTCTGTTGCAAATCTTTGTGTCATCTGCAAAGAGATATACTTTTCCTTCCAGTCCCTCTGCAATGTCACTTATAAAGACATTGAAGAGGACTGGTCCTAATACTGAACCTTGCGGTACCCCACTACTAACCCCCCTTTTTTCAAAGTGGACTCCATTTACTATTACTCTCTGTGTCCTATTCTCCAGCCAGTTCTTTACCCAGGCTGTCATCTTGGGACCCACTCCCAGGCTGGCTAACTTGTATATTAATCTTTTGTGTGGGACTGTGTCAAATGCCTTGCTAAAGTCTAGGTAGGCCATGTCCACAGCCCCTCCCTGATCAACTACTTTGGTCACCCAGTCAAAGAAATCTTATCAGATTTGTCTGGCATGACCTTCCCGCTGTGAATGCATGCTGCCTTGGGTCCTGTGCCCCTCTGGCCTGTAGATATTCAACAATTCTTTCCTTCAGAAGTGATTCCATTATTTTCCCTACCACTGAGGTTAAACTAACAGGTCTGTAGTTTCCTGCTTCTGCCTTGCTCCCACTTTTGTGAAGGGGGAATCACATCTGCCCTCCTCCAGTCCTCGGGTACCACCCCATCCTCCCATGATTTGTTAAAGAGGGTAGTCAGTGGTGTCACTAGTTCTACCCTTAGTTCTTTTAGAATTCTGGGATGAATCCCATCAGGCCCCATTGCTTTGTCCACCTTCAGTTTTAAGAGTTCTTCTGTAAATGGACTGGTATCAACTTCTGTATCCAGAGTGTTTCTACTGTTTGTTTTAGGTACCTCCCCTCTTCCTTTGTAAATACTGAGCAAAAATATTTGTTTAGTATCTTTGACTTTTCACAGTCACCCTCTGCCCACCCTCCCTCCCCTTTATTAAGCCTCACTATCTCTCCCTTGGTCTTCTTTCACTCCCTGATGTACCTATAAAAGGTTTTATCCCCCTTCTTAACTGAGTTGGCTATCTTTTCCTCAGTTTGGGCCTTTGCTGTTCTGACTGCCTTCCCAGCTTCCTTTTGCTTTAACTGATACAGTTCTCTGTTCTGTTCCTTCTGTAATTCCTTGTACTTCCTGAATGCTTTCTTTTTCTCTTGTACCTTCCCTGCCACTTCCTTTGAGAACCATAGTGGTTTCTTACCTCGTTTCATTTTGTTTATTTGCTTTACACAAAGGCTTGTTACCTCTGTGATGGCAGTTTTTATTTTTCCCCATTGTTCTTCCACCCCTCTTTACTGCCCGTTTGCTAGTGCATTCCTTAGGCACTCACCCATTTTGACAAAGTCAGCCCTCCTAAAATCCAGTACCTTTGTCTTTGTACCACTCATTCACACTATTGGGGATCTGCGCCGGAGGCACTAGGACCTATTGGGAGCAAACTTTTTGCTGGAGGGTCGGCATCAGAGATGGGGCCGTGAGGAACGGCACCGCGAGCCCTAGCTCACACGGTAATGACCATCTCGGTGTCGACCCTCCAACTGCCTCAGTACCTTTTTTACCAAGGAGGTGCAGCGCAACTAACCTAGAAGGGTAGCCTAACCTAAAAATCGGATATAAGATAGTCCGGGCGACCCGTGTAAGAAGGGTCAACAAAGAAGTCTTCACGGCCTAAAGATTTGAGGGAGTGAAGACCAACAACAGAGGTGAGCACAGGGGACGGAGGGTGGGCGTGTGAATGAGTGGTGGAGAGTCATCCAAGAAGATCAAGAATTACAGTAGGTACGTCATTTTCATATCTTCCTGGACGTAAGTCTCCACCACTCATTCACACTATTGGGAGAGTACCGAGCTAATAATCCCCCGAGAGGGCGGCAGGAGAGACCAAGAGCTCAAATTTCTAGGACAGAAGTCCATTAAGGATGGCTCTGCCAAAGGAAGAATGTAGTCTGGCATGGACATCCAGTGCATAATGTTTAATGAAGATATGCACTGAGCTCCAGGTGGCCGCATTGCAGATGTCTGCAATGGGCACGTTGTGAATTTCCGCTAGGGATGCCATGACCGCTCTAGTAGAGTGAGCGTAAACTCTACCCTCCAACTTAACCTGCACCATGGAATATCAGTGGTGAAGGCATGCCACTAGCCATGCTGAGATACATCTGATAGCGACAGGTTGACCCAGCCGGGTCTCACTGAAGGAAACAAACAGTTGCTGGGCTTTGTGAAAAACCTTGGTTCTATCTAGATAGAAACGCAAGGCCCTCAACATCCAAGAATAAAGAGACGTTCCTCTTCATTTTGGAAGTCTGCAAAGTAAGGGAAGGACCAAAGGTTGGTTTAGATGAAATTCTGACACAACCTTAGGAAGAAATTTAGGATAGTCGAAGGACTACTTTGTCCTTATGGAACACAGTATCACGGAGGGTCTGTGACCATGGCATGTATCTCAGAGACCCTGCAGGCTGAGGTAATGGCCACTAGGAAGGCAGTCTTCCAGGTGAGAAATTTTAGCTTACAAGTAGCCAGCGGTTTGAAAGGTTTCCAAGTGAGCATATCTAGGACAAGATTAATGTCCCAGGCTGCAACTGGACGTCTTGTAGGAGGTCTGGTATGCAGAATTCCTTTAAGAAATCTCTTAACCATCGGTAACTGAGCCAGTGTTAAGGAACAAACGGGCTCATGATACGCTGAAATGGCACTAAGGTGAACTTTGACTGTAGAGTACTGCAGACCTGAATTAGAGAGGTCCAAGAGGTACTCCAAAACTTTATCTGGTGAGCAGGAAAAGGATTCAAAGAGGACTTTGCACACCAGAGTGAAAAATGCTTCTACTTAGCTGTGTAAGTTTTCCAGTGGCTGGCTTCCGTGCAGCCAGAAGAATATCTGAAACTGTTAGAGGCGTTGAACGGTTTACTTCAACCTCTTCAGGAGCCAAGCGTGAAGGTGAAGTGATCTCAGGTTAGGATGGACCACCGGTCCCTGAGTCAAAAGGTTCATTTGCAGGGAAAGTGGTCTCAGAGGAACTGCCAACATATTGTTGAGTAATGGAAACCACAGCTGTCAAGGCCAAAAGGGAGCAATGAGAATCATCTTGTCCCCCTGGGATTCGAACTTGAGGAGTACTCTCTAAATTAGAGGAAGAGGCGTAAAGAAAGCATTTTGTCCACCACAGCCTGAACTCATCCTGACAGAAAATGCCTGGCCCTGGATTTCTGGAGCAGAGGAGAGGCAATTTTGCTTTGAGTGGGGATGCAAAAGGGTCCAGGTCTGGAGTTCCCCACTCTTCGAATAGTGACTGAACTATGGTTGAGTCAAGAGACCACTCATGAGGATCTGTCTCTGTTCTGCTGAGATGGTCTGCCAAGTCATTCTGTACACCTGGCAGATAGACCGCTCGAATTAGAGCCTTGTGCTCCAAGCACCATTCCCATACCCTCATTGCTTCCCTGCGTAAGGGATAAGAACGAGCACCGCCCTGTTTGTTGATGTAATACATCACTGCTTTGTTGTCCGTTTGAAGGAGAATGTTCTCATAACAGAGCATGTCCTTTAACGCTCAGACCGCATAAAGGATGGCTCTCATTTCCAGGACATTTATGTGAAGCTGGGACTCGAGTTGAGTCCACACACCTTGAGTGTGGAGAGCCTGACAGTGAGCTCCCCACCCCATTGGGGATGCATCTGTGGTAATGGAGATTTGATGGTCCAGAGGAGCAAAGGGATATCCTTCCAGGAGATTGCTCTCTTGAGACCACCAGGTGAGAGACCTCTTCAGAGGTTCTGTCACCTGATGGGATATGACTGCGGGTGAGTGGTTGGGGACCACTGAGCACTGAGCATCCACTGAGTGGTTCTCATGTGCAGACGTGCTAGGGGTACAGTGAACACTGAGGATGCCATGAGGCCCAGCATCCATTGCATCGAGAGAGCAGTAACTGAGCTGTTCTCCCCGATGTGATGGGCCATCTGAAGGATGTCATTCCTTCTGTCTTCTGGAAGAAATGCCTTTGCACAGGAGGTGTCCAGAAGAGTCCCTATAAAAAGGAGCCTCTGGGAGGGCTGCAGTTGTGATTTCTTGAGGTTCAGCAGAACTGCCATGGACGTAAGGAGGCAAGAGGCCATCTTTACGGCGTCCAAAGTCCCTTTCTTGGAAGGACTTGCTAGAAGCCAATCGTCCAGATAAGGGAACACCTGTATCCCAAGCTTTCTGAGGTGTGCTGCAAGAACTGCGCAACACTTTGTAAAATCTTCGGCGCCAAGGATAGCCCAAAGGGCAGGACTCTGAACTGATAATGTTGTCCCAGAGCCACAAACCTCAGGAGTTTGTGAAGCCTCAGGTGAATAGGAATGTGCTGGTAAGCATTCTGCATGCCCAATGAGGCTAGCCAGTCGTGTTGATGAAGCAAAGGTAACAGGGTTCCCAGAGAAATCATTTTGAATTTCTCCTTGGGGAGAAATTTGTTTAGCTTTCTGAGATCTAGAATGAGGTGCATTTCCCCGGACTTCTTTGGAACCAGAAAGTAATGGGAGTAGAACCCCGTGTTTCGCTGATGCAGTGGCACCACTTCTACTGCCCTGTTGTTCAGAAGGCCCTGAATCTCGGCGGCGAGAAGGTCTGACTGAAGGGTTGACAGCCTGGGCTGCCATTTGGGAGGACGATCCGGAGGGGTCTCCACAAGATTGAGTGAATACCTCGTGGATTATCTGAAGAACCCATTTGTCTGTGGTTATGGACTTCCACTGGTTGTAGAAGTGCATCAGATGACCTCCACGGAGAGGAAAAGTCCACCTTGGGCAGCTGAGATGGGACTTGGGCGGCAATTCATAAGGTAGCGCTGGATGCTTTGGGCCCCTGCACTTTCTGTTGCACCTTCTTTTGAGGATGGGCAGGTTGGTTCTTATGGAAATTTCCTCTGCCTCTGCCTCGAAAGGACTGACGACTATGAAACTGACGTTTCTAGGGACATGGATATGTTGTTCATCCACACTATCTGGCAGGTTCCTTGCCGCTTTAAATCTTGCCAGAAGGTCTTTAAGCTGGCTCCTCCCACCCACCCGGGTGGTAAAACTCTCGGCTCCGCCCCATGACGCCAGATCTTCCTTACCGTTTGGAAGCTCAGGTTCCTTCCTTAACGCTCTGCGATTAAGATTTGGTGCCTAATTCTTCAAAACTTTGAAACTCGTTTCAATTTACCAAAACACTTTGGTCTTCTTCTCCTCGCGGCTGTGATGGATAAATCAACTCCAGTTTGGAGATGCCCCTGCGAATCAGAAAATGTATCTCGGACAGACCCGCTCACGTGCGTCTACCCTAGGCCTTGAGCACGAACCGCGGGCTTACGACCTATGCTCTTCCTTTTAGGTCTATGTCCTCGAGGATTGTGCTGCCCGTTTGCAGTTAGAAATCCTGAAGAATTCCCTCTGGTCAAGTCGAAGGAGGCCCGATTGGTGGTGTCCAGACTGCGCGCTCTCGGAACAACTTGAGCAGATAATCGCCCTCGAAGGGAGGCGAGCAAGCCACTCCATCTTCAGCCGCGGCATTCGATCCCGCTCTCTCGGCGCCTCGCCACCGGCTTCTTTTAGGAGCTTTGCCTGACCCTCTCGACTAAGGCGGGGTCCAACCTCTTCTGGACCGTTTCTCGGTCAAAAAGTAAGGTAAGTCCCATCATTGGCGCTCTTGGGAGGCGGGAAAGATCTCCCTCCCTGGTCGACAGTTGACTTGATCGACCCTTCAGCTTCGACCACTGACTTCCACGGCGTCCTCGTCAGGCCAGTTGACCGAGACACCCGGCAGCGCAGTCGAGATTTTTCGACCCGTTAGGCGGGTTGTCGGCTGGTGAAGCTGATATTCCCTCTCCCGGTTCTCCGCGAGTTGAGGATCCCGTCAGCTCGACTGTGCCTCGGTTCCAGAGCCATCGGTGCAATCATCGAGCGAAGAAGTACGGTCCTCGGTACCCCTCGCCGACCTCGGCTAGCGAGAATTCTTGGTCTCGGACCTCCTCATGGTCCAGCCGATCCCACCGTCATAGGTGGTCTCAGTGTCAGCACCATGGTAAGCGGCGCCACCGCTCTTCCTCTTCTTCCTCCTCCTCGGACGAGGGTAGGCTTTGACGCAAGCTGCGTCGGAAATATGAAGAGCGTATGTGGCAACAGCTTCTGTTGGCCGGGAATAAGCTGACCCAGTCATCTTCACCGGCCTATTTCTGCTGCCCCACCGATTGTGGTGGAACCGCCGCCTCCTCAGCCGTTAGTTGGGGCTCCGACCAAGAGTTCTCGGTCGGCTCAGGGGCTGCCCCATAGGCTGTTGGTCACTCTCACTCCCGATAAACCTCGGCAGGTGGAGGGTGTCTCAGGCTCGAGGCAGCTCTTCGAAGACTCATCGGGGTCTGAAGATGACTCCTCCTTGTTCTCCAGGTGGATGGACTTGGAGTCCTCAGGGGGGCAGTCAGTGGACGATAGCCCTTCGTCCTTTCTTGGCCTACTCCGACTCATCTCGGAGTCCACCGGGATGAAGCTCAATCCCATTTCCAAAGGGGCCAGATATCCCCTCACGGAGATTCTGGACCGAGGGGATTCTCTGACGGAGGCCTTTCCGGTGGCCAAAGCCATTGTTGGTCTGGCCTTGGAACTATGGCAGCGTCCTGCTTCCTGCCCTGCGCCTTCGGCCAGGATGGCTAGGAAGTACGTGGTCCCTACCAGTTCCCTGTCTGGTTTCTCGGAACACCCCTCTGCCGAGGAGCTGGTTACCAACAGCGTTTTCCGGCGTGCCGGGAACGCCAGGGACGTGGACAAACCACCCGACAAGGAATCCAAGAAATTGGATTATGCCGGGTGGAAAGTCTATGCTGCATCATCTCTCAGCCTTCGTCAGGCCAGTTTGGCCGTCCTGATGGCACACTTCTCCCATGCCCTGTTGGGCTCCTTGGATGAGGTCGTTCCCCATCTTCCCTGGACCTGCAGACCAAGAGCCAGGTGCAGGATCAGAACATATCTGGTAACCTGTGGTGACTAAAATTTAGAGTCTGTGTAAAATTAGTTATCGGTTCGGTTTGAACCGATCGGTTTGTATTTTCTGCATTTTAAAAGTGTACAGTTGGGTTTTGAGAGTCGGTTCCCGGTTCTTATCGTTCTAAAAGCGGAATTATGCGTTTTTTTCTAAATACCGTATTACAGTTAGGAACCACGATAAGTGTCTACCTAACCATCAAAGGGCAAGTTTTTAATTGACTGGCATTATGTGAAACCCAAAAGAAAAACCGGGCCACTGGGTTTTCTTGCTGTGATGTCTGTGGGGACGCTTTTTGCCAGTGACCCACACACCACTTGTGTTTTATTGTCAGGCTGACCACCTCCTGTCAGACTGCAGGTGTGTAAATTTCCCTGCAGCCACCTGGAGAGGGTGGGCCTGCTCAGGGAACGAGGCCAAAAGTCCGCGCTGACCCGGATGGCCAACCCGGTCCAGTACCCACTGGACCAGAGGGAGTGCCTCTGACCGGGGCGAACTTCTCGGCAAACGGGAGGCTGGTTCAGAGGAACCAGTCCCAAGTAAAAAGACAAAGAATTCAGTAGGTCTGAGTCCAAAATTGTGTCTCCAACTGCTGCAGAGATAGCTAAAACCATTCAGATTGTCCAGTCACTGTCTCTTAGGATCTGTAGAACCACCAACAGTTGGTAAAAGGTTGGTTCGTTTCAGTCCCAGTGGTTCAGGATTTTGAAGTTGAGTTTTTTTATGAACCACAGGAGGGGAGGAGAATTTGATCAATATATGTGTGGCTGGGAGGGTCTGGACGTGCCCATTGGAGCCGATAGTTTCTCCAGACAGACCTTTAGAATCTCCTCTATTCTGCCTGAGTCCCTTCTTTCTTTATTTTTACAAAGGTTGCGAAACCCTCTAGCTTCCTTTAGAGGAGGCTATGGATGAGCAAGAGGAGCCTGATTATGTGGAAATGATGGATATTCAGAGTCTAGGAGGTTGTCTATTCCTTGCATAAGTCATTTAGGAAGCAAACAACAAAGATTTAAAAAATCCTCATTCTGTCCCTCCTGTAGATAAAAAATGAACGAAGGTATATATTTATCAGGCTCAGATACGAACTATGCGACAGGTGTAAGTCATGTGGGTGTGGTACAAACTGCAAGCTGTGACAAGACTAATATTCCTCTGGCCTCACATCTCTGATAAGAATTCATGGAAGATTGATGCCATGGCTTAAGAAAAACAGTATATGGCAGCCTTTGATCAGGCAAATTATATGGCTTATGTGGCTAGATATCGAAATCTAGGTGGGACACAGTATTGCAGTTAGCCAAGCAGGCCCATGGCCAGTTGGCTAGTGAGGTGGAACAATTGGCTGCTGATGGCATTGAAGCCTCTAAAGTTCAATTTCATACTGCTGTTGATGTTAATGTTTCCTCTAGGGTCATGGCTGCTTCTGTAGCTTTGCGTGGGTTGGCATGGCTCAGATGCACTAATCTGTCCCAAGATACCCAGTCAAAGGCTATGGATTTTCCTGTGAGTGGGAAATTCTCTGTTTGAGGGCAAACAGAAAACTATATGAGAAAAGATGGATGAATACAGAACTACCTACAAAAGTGCAGGCTAAGAGAAGCATGCCATGCCACAAGGCATGCTCCCAGAGGAAGGGGCAGGCCCTTTTCCAGGCCTTTTACCAATTTCAAGCCTCCTCTGCTGTCTTGCAGGGGTTTCTTCAGAGAGCAAGGGGCAGACGAGGCACAAGTAGACCGTCCCCCACTCCCCTCAGCCTAAGGCTGCTGTGCCTAAGCAGGCACCCTGATGGGGTGCCCAGGGCCGATTCTCCTGTACCCAGTGGGGGCAGGTTGGCCTATTTCAGCCGGAACTGGCTGTCCCTAATTACGGACAGATGGGTTCTGGAGAGGCATAGGCCAGGGTCTGTTTCAGCTTCAAACACTTTCCAAAGATGAGCCAGGCATTTTCCACCTGCAATCCTTCAGAAGCCCTTTGCTGGAAGCAGAGGTTTCTTCTCTTCTAGACTGCAAAAAGCAGTGAAAGAGTTCCTCCTTGCCATCAGGGCAAGGGGCTTTATTCAGGATACTTTCTTACCCCAAAAAGACAGGAGAAGTTGTGTGCATTCTAGATTTAAGATATTTGAACAAGCATCTGTTGAAACCAAAGTTCAAAATGTTGACTCTGGCAATGATATTGCCTTCCACAAAAGCCAGGGACTGGCTAGCTTCCCTGGACCTCAGGATGCCTATTTTTCATGTTCTGATCAGGCCTTCTCACGAAAGTACCTCAGGTTCGAACTGCCCTCAGGCCACTACCCAGTTCAGGGCAATGCCCGGCCTTACCTCTGAAGCCAAAGGTATTCACAAATGTCTCGTGATATTGGTGGCTCACTTAAGAAGGCAAGAGGTTGCTGTGTTTCCCTACCTGGATGACTGGCTCATTGTGGGTTGAGTCTCCAGGTCAGGTGAACTCACTTGCAAGTCACCCAGCAGCTTCTCACTTCCTGGGATTCTCTAACTTACTAAAGTCAGTTCTGGAACCAGTTCAGGTCCCAACTTTCATAGGGCGCAGAATTGAACACAAGGTTAGCCAGGGCTTTTCTTCCCTCGGAAAGGGTGGACAGACTCATCGCCTGGCATCCTCCTTCATCTATGGGTCGTCTCGACCAGCAAGGCATTTTCTGCAACTCCTCGGCACATGGCTGCTTCCATTAGCTGTCGTGCAGGGAGCAAGATTCCAGATGAGGGACATTCAGTTCCATTTGAGGTCTATTGGTCTCAAAGGAAGGACCCTTACCAAGTTGGTCCCTGATTACTCAAACTCTGATCCTAGCCCTCCACTGGTGGCAGGTCCAGAGCAATTTAAGACAGGGGTTCCCTTCATTCCCATTTCTCACCCTCACCCTCACCACGGATGCCTCCCTGTTAGGGTGGGGGGCTCACCAGGCGACCTTGCCACTCAGGGGTGTGGTCTCCTCAGGAATCTCTTGCTCCACATCAATCTTTTGGAACTCAGAGCTGTCTTTTAGCTCTTGGGTGTTTTCAGATTCTGTCCAGAACAAAGTGGTTCAAGTCAGGACAGACAATACCACCACAATGTGGTACATCAACAAGCAAGGGGGTACTCGGTCTTCAGCCTTGTGCACCGAAGCCATGAAGTTGTGGTCTCTGGCTTACTCCTAAACACCTCTGATAGCAGTTCATCTCCAGGGAAGGAGGACAATGTCCTGGCGGACGCCCTCAGCAGAATTTCTCAGGGCCATCACAGATGGGCTCTGAATCCACAGGTGCTAGGGTCTGTCTTTGCCAGATGGGGCACTCCTCAGATAGATCTTTTCACAGCCCCAGACAACCACCAACTTCCTCTTTTCTGTTGCAGGCCTCCAGTACTGGGCTCAGTCCCTCTGGACGCCTTTCTGTTGGACTGGAAAGGGAAGTTCCTGTATGCCTTTCCCCTTTCCTCTCTTTTCAGGGTACTAGTAAAAATCAGATCTCAACCTTGCAGAGTGATTCTGATTGCCCCAGACTGAGCCAGACAGCCCTGGTACCTCTGCTCCTGTCCTTGGCAGTCCACCCTGCCCTGAGCCTGCCCAGAGTCCACGACTTACTGGCCTGTGCACAGGGAGAGTGTGGTATCCGGTTCTCAAATCCTCCACCTCAAGGCTTGGCTCTTGAGGAGCTAGAATTTGCTGACTTACACCTTTCTCAAGGTGTCATGGATATTTTAAAGGCTTCAAGGAAGCCTTCCACTAGGGCCACTTATAACTCTAAGTGGAAGAGGTTTTCATCTGGTGCTCTGAGAGGTAGATTATCCCAGAATCTGCTGATCTTCCCATTCTACTGGACTATTTGGTCCATCTGAATTCCCTAGGCCTTAGACCAGCTACCCTGAAGGTTCATCTGGCAGCTGTCTCTTCTTTTGTGTCACAGAAAGCCTGCCTCCCTTTCCTCTCACCCGGTGTTCTCCAAGTTTTTAAAGGGTTACTTCATGCTAACCCTCATACTCGGGAACCAGCTCCCACCTGGGACCTGAATATTTGCATTGCTTAGTTAATGCAACCCCCCTTGAGCCTCTGTCTTCAGCAGAGCTCAAGTATTTAACTTGAAAACCATTTTCCTAGTAGCTATCACCTCTGCCAGGACGCATAAGTGAGCTACAGGCCTTGTCAGTGGAAGAAGATTTTATCTCCTTCCACAGAGATAAGTAGTCCTTAGGACTAATAGAAAGTTTTGCCTAAGGTGGTTTCTGATTTCCACCTGAATCAATCTATCTCTCTCCCAGTATTTTTCACTGAGCATTCTTCCTCAGGTGAGAGGAGACTGCACAGCTTGGATGTCAAAAGAGCCTTAAGCTACTATTTAGAGCGCACCAGAGGTCATAGGTTCAATCCTCCAACTCTTTCTTACCTATGGCGAGGTTGGCAAAGGAAACCTGCCACTAAGAGAGAACAATTGCAAGGTGGATTGTTTCTTGCATCCAGTTCTGTTATCAGAAACTGGGTAGAGTACCCCTCAGGATTGAGGGCCCACTCCACCGGGGGTACAGCTGCGTCTCTAGCGGCTGCTAGAGACATTCCCATTCTGGAGATTTGTCAAACTGCTACCTGGAAGACAGTTCACACCTTTACCAAGCATTATTCCCTGGATGTCCAGTCCAGGAGAGATGCTCGGTTTGGCACGACTGTGCTTCAGAGCCTATTTCCTAAGTAGGTTCTGACCCTCTCCATGGAGGTACTGCTGTGTAATGTGCTATTGTTATAATATATGAGACTTCATGGTGTTTGAAGAAAAATTACCCCTTAGTAATTGCTTTTCTTCTCATGGAGTCTTCTATATTATAACCACCTCCTCCTGCCCCTCTCAGAACTTCTACTTGGGTAGGGGTGGCGAATTGGTGCAAGCACTGTGTCATGCCATTGTAGTTATCCCTACCTCTTTCCTTTGGGTTAGGGATCTAGATTGTTTCATTTAGGTTATTTATATTGCCCCTTCCTGGACTTGAGTCTTGGGGGGAGGGGGTCTATATGTGCTTGTCAAGGGTGGTAAAACGAACCATAATACCATCAATTTTGATATTATGGCTCTGGGTGTTCCTTGTTGTTTATATTGTTGTTATTACTTACTAGTAGGTAGCCATGGGCTAGTGTAGTTTTCCACACAGACTTTCCTTCCTTTGATGTTAGCTTGGAAGATCTGACAGTTTCATTTCAAACTGCCAGATGGAGCTTTGGGCACAGCCTCAGCTTAGAACTCAGATCCTCTGGAGTTAACTCCTTCCTCTCCGGGCAGTTCAGCTGCAGTGGCTGACTGCTATTGTTATAATATAGCAAGACTCCATGAGAAGAAAGAAATTACTAAGGTGAGTAATTTTTCTTCTCGACCACATTAAATGGACCTGGGAGTAGAAAGAGTAGAGCCGACCATCGGAGTTTAAAAGGCCAGGGGTCACAAAGACCCAACAAGCAAGTAAAGTCTAGAAGGGCTAATTGGGCAGGGAAACTGGTCTCACAGGCATATATGTTTTATCGAGTGAATTTGAAGGGACAATGTTCCAGTCACCCCCAAGATAAAGGGGAAGGTAGGAACCTGCTCAAGATATCAGTCAAGGACATAAAGAAGGACAGGTCACTCTCCACTGGGGCGTAAATCACCCCACCACCAGACTGCTATTATCTAACTGGCCCTTGACCAAAACATATCTGCCCTTCAGTCTGTGACACATTCCTCAGCAGCAAATCTGACATGATGCTTAATCAGGATTGCCACCCCTCTGCTAGCTTGCGAGCCTGAGGCTGTAAATACCTGAGAAAACCCATTCTACGCAAATGCTTATCCTCAGAGGCAGCCAGATGTGTTTCCTGTATAAAAATAATGTCTACGCTTGAGCAAGGCACAGTTCAGAAAAAATGGCGTCTCTTAAGGGGATAGTTGATGCCTCTAATATTCCAGCTGGCAAATTTAAGAAAACTTAAAGCCTTTCAAGCTTAACCACCAGGAGACCAGACAGCAGAGCAGCACCCTCCTCGTGAGACAGTATCTGAAGAAAGGAGAAAATAAGGGACATCATGAGAGTGGTCCAACCATTGCAAAGAAGCACCCGATGAAGCAACTCTCCAAGGCCCCCACCCCCAACCACAGAAAACAGACCTCTGAATATAACGATACCGCCCTATCCACAGAAAAAAAAAGAACAAAAAACTCCTGTGACCCTCAATGCTGGAGAAACAAGACCCAGGAAACATTGAGCCAGAGACAGTAATCGAGCCACCCCGATCCCAGTTGAAAAAAACCCAAAAAACAAAACTGTCCCCAAACTATGTACAACCCAATCCTTCAGTGACAGATAAACCAGTACAACCCAACAAAATAAGCTCGGAAGGAGTATCCCTCGGGCTGACAGTAAACCGACACCCAAGAAAATAGCACTGGCAAAAGACCTGGCTAAGAAAAGGCCATAGAAATAGAGACTAATAACGGAGTCGGTTACTGCCACCTCCCCAAAAAACAGTTGTGGAACTGCATCTCAACGTTCACCCCTTCCACCCCCCAGCCAGGAGAAAACAAAGAGAAAACTGGGAAGCCAAAAACAGCTACCATACTGAAAAATAGCTTCCCCAAAGCTAGGCTGGAGAGCCCAATCAGTCTATGACATCACAGCTCCCACAGCCAACTGGACTGGCGGCAATGGCAGATACTCACCCTGAGGATCGGACACGCCAGCCATCCCATCCCGCCATAGTGGCATGAGAGGACTTGGTAAGGAGCCGGATGAGACGCGGAAAAGAAGTGCCAGAGCCCGGGGTGATCACAGCGCCAACCGGAAGGAAGAGGAGGGAGGGAGGCGGGTGGGGCCCACCAGGTGCAACAGTAAACGGGACCTGTTGCAAAGCAACCCAGAACCAAGGTTCCACCCCCCTCCTCAACCCCAAGGTGAAGGCGCCACCAAAAGCTCAAGCCACCACCACGATCCCCACACCACCCCGACCCACACAGGAGGCCCACAAACCCCCGTGAAGGCCAGAAGTGGACCCAGGAACCCAGAAACCCAAAATACACAGTCCAGGTAGGCACAAAGAGACACTTGTGATCAAGCTAAATGTTCAAGATAGACAGTCAGCCCGATTTGAAGAGATCAGGCAGTTTTTGGTGAAATCCATTTTAGCTTGCTGTGGAGACTCGTATGTGGACCAGACACCATCCAGAAGAACTTGAAGCCTTGCCGGTAGTTTACATGGAAACGATGACCAGCAGCAATCAGTTTGAAGACCAATGGGTGAAACTCCTTCCTTTTCAACCTAATTTCAAATGGAAGATCCTGGGAAATTCTCAGCGTAGTGTCCCACATGACAGCCTGCAGACTCTTGACCTCCAGCAAGATGTGTTGTCTTTCCAAATAGCTTAGCAACTTGACAAGGATAGGTCTAGGTGAGTAACTAGGTGCAGGCTTAGGCCTGAGGGATCTGTGTGCATGCTTGATGTGGTAGGTGGGGTAGATGGAGCGGGCCCACAACCGTAAGGAACTTTTGCACAAACGCTAAAATGTCCGGGCCCTCCTCGCCCTCAGGTAGGCCCATCACCAGGATGTTGTTTCTCCTGCTTCTCCCCTCAAGGTCCTCCGTCTTCAATTTCAGCTTTGCCACTTGTTGCTTCAACATAATTATCTCAGGCTCGCATTTGGCCTTCCAAACTTCTAGCGAGCTAATCCTGGCTCCGAGTTGCCGACCCAGTCGTGAGGCAGCGAGGTCCCCACTATGATTTAAGCTCTGCGGGATCTCCTGTAGCGTCTCGCGGCAGGGGAATCAGCTCTTGTAAAACCGGTCTTCGTGAGTGGACTGGACAAGACACCAGAGGAGCTAGATTTTGCATTAGACCCGCGGGTTGAGTTCTTGATTTCTTGGCTGCTTTTTCAGGGGTGTTCGGTGTGTGTGCTTGGCCCCAGCACTTTTCATCTCGGCTCCATCATCACCGCACCTTGGCGAGAATCTTGGGAAATACTTCCCGATCGCCAAAATAAAGTGCTGGGTGAACACCGTGGGGGTTTAAGTAGTGGTAGATCACCAGATAAAGTTGGTAGGGAATGGCAGAACAACGAGTTTGTCTGGCTGAGAGGTGGGAGCCTTCGAGAACTATGCCGCCATTGAGAGCACCGCCCCACGTGACCTCCGGCACGCGACGGATGACTCTGAAGCCCCCACGCGCCATGCTCAACCTCGGCGCCGAGATGAGACATGGCGAAAGACGACGCTGAATCCAGGGTCACGGTGCCGTGAGATGAGTCAGCGCCGGCGTCAGCGCCGACAGGGCCCATGGCACGTGAGCGGTGCCGAAAGCCTCGGCGACACGAGCGATGGCGTTGAGGTTGGCGCGACCCGAGCCTTCCGGACCGTGGGATGACACCGAGGAGCCTTCACCCCTGAAGGGTGATTTATAGAGCGCCTCCCGCCCACTCTGAGGAAGCGGATGGGCCTCCTGCGCTGCGGGAGGAGCCTCGGCCAAGGCTAGGTACAGAGGCTCCCTCCTCCTCAGTTTGTATAGAACCGGAGAGGGACCCAGAGGAAAGGCCGAGAGAGCGCGGCTTGGCCCGGACGAGTGCAAACCTACCCCGAAAAGTCGGCGAGCTCAGCCTACTTTAAACGCGCATTGTTCAAGATGCGGCAGTCCATGGAGAAGCAGGCATCACACGAATCCATGTCGTGAAGCCGGCCAAGACATGCAAGAAGACACGGTCATGCTGGTCAGCAATGGAGTACTTAGGCCGCACAGGCACCGGACTATAGGGCCGCCACCTTGAAGACTTCTTCTCCGACTGCGACATGACCTAGGAAAACACCAAAACAGGGTCGACGTTGCTTATACTTTAAAATAAATGGAAAGATCTTACCGCGACGCCAAGTGAAGGCAGAACCCAGAACAGCAGGTAGATCGATGGACTAACGAACAAAAGGCTAAGGCCTAAAGTTTTCAAATTTCTTCAAGGGCTTCTCATGAGGCGACCTCGACGGGCGGAGATGAAAAACTGGTAGGCAGGAGTCGACGCAGCCCAACGCTAATCCCTCGCCCACGTAGTACGCTTGCCCTGAGGGTGGCGCCGGTGCTGTGTCAGTTCCGCCTATCCTTTTAAAAAAGGGTTCCCGTGGGTCCTGACCTCCGCCAGTACCCATCTGTGATGAATGGTGAAGACTGACACAGATAAGATCCTGACTGTCCATAGCACTAACGTAGGCAGGGAACCGAGCAGCCACCGCCTGAACTGCTCCCAGGTGAGAAGGCTGCTAGGACCAAGGATGCCTGGTAGCGTGGAGAATGTGGCAGAGGAATAGGGGCAGAGCCGAGAAAGTCGGCTGACCTCCGCCTGGGCTAGGGAGCGCCCACGAGCACCTGAGGAGGGTGTCGCAGAAGACTCCGCAGCCGACAGCTGTACAAACCACATTGGCACTGCCTTGGCTGCACCTAGAAGAATCCCCCAGTGAGGTGACTGGGGCCATAAAGGTCCAGAAGGACGGTCCCCTGCCTCAAAAGAATGGGACCCTCTCAAGGAACCAGAAGGGGAAGGGTGGAAGTCGGCACTGTGGCTTCACCCAGGGCCCGGAGGACCCCAGAGAAGGGCCGATGTGCTGACCCCACGCCCCTGACCCTCAGAGTCCGAGAGGGTCCTCCTCCTCGAGAGGGTCAGCCCAGGTAGCTGACAGCCTGGGCTAGACAGCACCCTCCCTCCTGTAGGCCTCAATGGCCCCAAAGTCAGGCAATCAAGACACACTACTGGAGGGGTACCACTACAGAGGAGTCGAGGAAACCAGGCCAGGTTGCAGAGCAATGGTGCCACGCACCACTGCCTGCTGGTCAGCACCACTGACCCTGACCTCGGGGCCACCAGACGCCCTCAGTAGGGGACGACTATGACTCATCGACGAGACTTCTGGTCGCCCTCCTCTGCAGACAACCCAGAAGGTGTGACTGCCCATCCGACTTCTGAGCCAGACTCTGACCAAGAGGTAGAGTCTGAGGCCCTGAGCCAAACAGTAGGAGGGCGGTGAAAACGGCTTTGCTAGAGGGCCCAGCAGCCAGAGCAGTGGCCGTCGGCAGCACCCACGCCCGAACCCCGCAGAGGCGGGCTCACAGAAGGTGCCAGGGCAGCTCAGGCCAAAGGTCCAGAACCAGGGCCAGCCGCGGCGACGCCAAGTCCGCCAGCACCGGGCGGTACCAGGGACAGAGATGGCACCGACAGTAGCCCCAGCAACAGCCTCAGTGCTGACGACACTGCCAGATGCGCTGCCGAGGACCGGCGGTGCCGACAGCCCTGAGGGTGGACTCCGGCACTGAGGACGGCGCCGACAGGTCCCTTGGTGCCGCAAGTGGCACAAAAGAACTCCACGGCACCTAGGGACAGCACCGACCTGGCCGGTTGAAGGCCCCACGGTGCCGAGCGCCGCAGGCACGGGCGCCGTACTCAACCTCGGGCGCTAAGGGACGGCGCTGAGGTGAGACATAGCGAAGACGATGCCAGGTCCCATCCCATGGTGCCAATGGAGCAGCGCCGGCACTGCGAACGCACCGACAGGGCCTATGGCACTGAGGATGAGTCGGCACCAACGACAGTGCCGGGTAGGACCCACGGCGCCACAATGGCAGCCAAGGCTCCGACAGCACCGGACCGATGGTATCAATGACGGCATTGACCCGGCCTTCCGAGCCACGGAGCCACACCGGGGAGCCTTCACCCCGAAGGGGCGATTGCCATGTCGGCGCTCCCACCCGCCTCCCGGAAGAAGTGGGACGGACCTCCTGCACCACAGAAGGAGCCTCGGCAATGGCCAGGCTACAAGTAGCCAATGCTCCTCCTCCTCAGTCCATATAGAACTGGGAGGGACCCAGAGAAAGGCCGAGAGAGTGCGGCTTGGTCCGATGAGTCCGAACCCTACCCCCAAAGTCGGTGGAGTTCGCCCCATTTTTATCATGCGCTGTTCGAGGATCGCGCGTCCATAGAGAAGCAGGCGCCAGACAAATCCATGTCGTGAAGCGGCCAAGACACGCCGAGACACCGGTCATGCTGGTCGGTAACGGAGTATTTTGCTCGCACGGCACCAACGCATGGTGGGGCCGACCCATCTTGAAAACTTCTTGCCCTCCGATCGAGACATAACCTACGGAAAACAACTCCAAAAACAGACTTGCCATCGCGAGAAACTTAAAATAATGGAAAGATCTTACCTGCAACGCCGAGTGGAGGCAGAACCAGAACTGGCAGGTGACCGACTGAACTGTTCGTCGCGAATCAACAGGCTGTACAGGCCTAAAACTCAGGAACAAGCTTCCCAAGAGGTGAACTCAACGGCGGAGATGAAGAACTGGTAGGCAGGTGGAGTCGACACAGCCTAGCGGCCAACCCTCGGCGCCATGCAATGCGTCGGCCTCGAGGGCGGCGCTCGATGCTGCGTTGGCTCCGCCTAATCCTTTAAAAACAAAAGCTCCCACGGGTCCTGAACTCTGGCCAGTACCCATCTGTGATGAATGGTGAAGACTGACACAGATAAGATTTGTCTGTTTGTTCTGAGGACAACTTTGTCCCTGTGGAAGGAAATGTAGTCCTGGTCAACACAGAGAGCCTGAAGCTTACTAATTCTTCTTGTTGAAGTAATTGCTACCAGGAAAACTGTTTTCCAGGTAACATACTTTAAATGGGCTGTAGCCATGGGCTCAAAGGAGCCAGCATCAACCTTGCTATACATACATTAAGATCCCAAGTGGGCACTGGTGCCCTGTGAGGGAGTGCAAATGCATTAGGCCTTTGAAAAAATCTTTAGAAAATGGGATCTGATGCTACAGATACCTTTGTCCTAGCAGACAGGTATGCAGATATTGCTGCAAGGTGGACCCTTAAGGAACTGAGTTGCAGACCTTGTGAATGCAAATGACTTAGATAATCCGACACCACTGAGACCCCTGCATCATTTGGGGTGAAGTTTCTAGTAGAGCACCAGAAAGAGAATCTTTCCACTTAGCAGAATAAGTTTTCTTAGTTGAAGGCTTCCTGTAACCTTTTAAAATATTTAATACAGCTTCAGAAAGGTTCAAGCCTGCATACTCTAACCCTCAAGAGCCATGCTTTGAGGTGAAGAGACTTGAGATTTGGGAATAGCAATGTTCTCTGATTGGAGGTTAGAAGATTTTGCCTGAGAGGCAAGCTTATTGGCCTACCACTGCCATGGAGAGCAGAAGAGAGTACCATGGCTGCCTGGGCCAATCTGGAGCTATCACTATCAGAGAAGCTGAGAGGGATCTGAGTTTCAGCAGCACCCTGAAAACCAGAGGGAAAGGGGGAATGCATAGAGAAACCTGCCCGACCAATCCGCACCAAGGCATCCAGAGGGATTGTGCCCTGGGCTGGTGGTCTGCAACAGTACAGAGGCAACTGGTGGTTCTGGTGGGATGCAACAAGTCTATCTCTGGAATGCCCCACCTGCTGAAAATTACCTGTGCCGCCTGCCTGTTCAGTGTCCATTCGTGATGGGACTGACTGATCCGACTCAGTGTGTCTGCCAAGATATTGTCCTTTCCTGGCAGATGGATGGCTTGCAGGGACACCTTCAAAGAATATGCCAGAGCCCAAATTCTCATGGCTTCTGTGCATAGGGATCTGATCTGGTGCCACCCTGCTTGTTTATGTAATACATAGTAGTGGTATTGTCTGTTCTGACTTGTACCACTTTGCCCATTACCAGTGTAGAAAACTTTCAGTGCTAGCCGCACTGCTCTGAGTTCCAACAAATTTATATGCTGGAGGACTCTGCCCCTGACCAGGTACCCTGAGTTGTGTGCTCCCTAGATGGGCACCCCAGGCCAGAAGGGATGCATCTGTTGTAAGGACCAGTGAATGGTCTTCCTTCTGGAAGGGACTCCTCGCCTTAGGTTGGATTCTTTTTCCACCACAAGAGGGCTTGTAAGAGAGGCCTTGTTACTGGAATGAGTTTTGAAAAGGGTCTTTTCTTTGACTCCAATGAGTCCTGAGGTTAAACTGGATGTGTCTCATGTGAAACCTGGAACCCTGCACTGTACCTGTAGATGCAGCCATACGAGCCAAGAGCTGCAGGTAATGCCTGGCTGTTTTCTGACCATGCAATTTGAAGGAGTTTGCTATGGCCTGAAGAATTTGCACCCTGTCTAGTGGTAAAAGGCCCTGGCCTGCAGAGTGCTGATCTCTGCCCCTATGAACTGTAAAGTCTGTGTAGGGGTGAAGACAGATTTTTTCTGGTTTACTATGAAACCCAGAGATTTCAAAAGATCCTGTGTGAGCCTTAGAGAGGTTATGACCTGCTCTGGTGATTTGCCCACTATCAGCCAGTCATCCAGGTATGGGAAGACAGTCACTCCTGTCTTCAAGAAATGCCACCACAACTACTAGGCATTTTGTAAACACCCTTGGTGCCGAGGAAAGGCGAAGGGTAGGGTTGTAAACTGATAATGACCTGATGGGAGTCTGAATCTGAGATATTTTCTGTAAGATTCCTTTATGGGGATGTGGAATAAGCGTCCTGTAAGTCCAGAGATGCCAGCCAGTCCCTTTTGGATTATTGGCAGAATCCGAGCCAAAGTTGACATTTTAACTTTGGCTTTTTCTAGTGCTTGTTTAAAGCTCTGCGATCCAAAATTGGCCTCCACTCTCCATTTTTCTTTGTTGTTAGAAGTATCTGAAGTAAAACCTCTTCCTCTCAGGGTTGCAGGGACTAATTCCACTGCTTTGAGCTGAAGCAGCTTCTGAACATCTGCCTCTAGCAATGAGATTTGTGCTAGTAGTGGTGGGGAGGTGGAAACCCTGGGTTTTTAGAGGAAGAAATTTAAACTGCAGAGACAGACCTTGCCCACTACCTCCAATACCCACTTGTCTGTGGTGATGGTTGACCAGAGGGGAGGAAATGGGACAGTCTGCCTCCAACAGGTAGGGAGGAGGTGGCTTGCATCTCAGGGGTTCTGCTTAGGCTGAGGCTGAGGTTGTGGCTGAGCCCTCACCTAGAGCCCCTTCTACCCCTACCCCTTGAGTAGCCCTGTGGGATGTACTGCTGGTATTTGGGCATGACTACTGGCTGGGAGAAGGGTCTTGATAGAAAGGAACGACCCTAGCCCCCTTCCATAAGGCCTAGTGGATGAAGAAGCTCTGTTCTAGCAGAGTTACTTCTATAAGTTGCCTTATATTCATCCACTTTTTTCATATAGGCCACTGTGGACTCCCAAACAGCACTTTTCCTTCTAATGGGAAATCCAGGGCCTTTAATGGAGATCCTGAGTGAGGTTTGTAGCCCTAGCCAAGCAAACCTCCTCTGAGCCACTGTATTAGCCATCCATCTGGCTGCAGTGTCATTTAGTTCAGCAGCCATTTGAACTAGTATTTGGCCACCTCTAGCCCAAACCTGGCAGTTTCTGCCAGGTCATCTGACAAGGTGGGTGGCCTTCATGGACATTGCTAAGTACCGACTGCCACAGGATTTCTGATACTGGGCAGCATAAGCTTGAAAAGTGGCCTGTCTCATGGCCAATGAGGCTGACAAATGGCCATTTTGGCCATGCTGTCCAATTTTCTGGAGTCCTTGTCCAGAGGGTGTAAGGACAGAGGGACCTTAGCCTTATCACAGGCAGCTTGCTGTACCCCTTGATGACCAGGGTAGGAGAAAAGGAATTCAGCTCCCTCCCTGTTCAGCTGATATTTTTATCTATTCACTTGTCAATAGGAGGAATAGAGTTTGGGTCTGAAGGAGCTTCATAGCATTCTTCTTAAATAATTTATATACTGATAGGAGGAGGGCTTTGTGGGTGTTAAACCCATCATATTGAGATACTCAATCTCCTCCTTATCCTCTACTTGTTCTGTTGTGTTGATGTCCAGAGCATCTGCCATTTTCCTTACAAAAGAAAAATGAGAGGAAAAATCCTCAGACACTCTGGGAGGAGAGCAAAATCCTGTTCAGGGAAACCTCTGGGGGATAGGTTCATCCTCCTCATAAGGCTCATCATCCCCTTTGAAATATTGTTGCTCCAGAGCAAGGGCAACACAGTAGCAGCAACCTGGGGCCCTGGAAAGGGCAGGAGGCTGAGGATGATGTTTTGCAGAGCCTGGATAATTTTAAATGCCTGGGCTATGTCTTGAGGTGAAGGAACAGGCTGCTGCACAGAAGTCCCTAGTTTAGCAGGAGAGGGTTCTGCATGTTTGAGCTTCTTTAATTTCTTTAAGGGAACCAGAGAGTCAGCCAGTTCTTTCCCTCTTGTTGCCCCTTTTTCGCCCGCATCAGGGCAAGGGTAGAAGCACTCATTAATTCAACTACAACAGACTGGGGTGTCAGCTGGTCAGAGCCTGAGGGACCCTAGGAAACTTTTATTAAGCCTTTCCAGGCACTTTTCAACAGTTTTTCTGGGAATGTTTTACATATCTCACATTCCTGGTCCAAATGTTCAAAACCCAGACAAGCTACACATAAGTTGTGCTTGTCTGCCTTGGCAAACACATCTCCACACTTCAAACAGTTTTAAAACCAGGCTCCCTGTTCTCTTTTAGGTTTCTCAGTCATGGTGAAAATATAAAATGAATAACCTCAACCGCTAATTACAAAAGCTAATGCAGTTAATTAAACAGCTTAAAAGGCTTTTTTTTTAGGTCGGTTCGAACCGATAGGAGCCGATGGAACCGAGAGAGGTATGAACCAGTTCAGTGGTTCTGTAACCAATGAAAATGGTTACAAATAAAACTTTAGGACCAAAATTAAATGAAAATGAATAGGTTCTTTAGAGAACCGAAACAAAGTACAACTAACTCGGATCCCTCACGGTTATACGAACCACGAGGAACCAGAAAACAACAATTTAAACAATAATAACTAATGTAAACTAACAATTAGTAGAGGTAGTAAAAGAAATTAAAAATACTTATGGTTTTAAACTTTTTCTTTCTTCTTCTTCACGTGAAAGTAGGCGACAGAGACTCCGAGCGACCAGACTTTCAGGCGGAGAGAAAATCTGAAGGGCTTAGAACACTACAGTTGGTAGAGGCAGTATTTGAAAGATGCTCACGTGCAAAGAATTCCATCATTTGCATGTGTTCCATCTCTCCAGGCAGTCCAACCCTTCAGGATGACTGCATAAAGTTACGAATGGTCTGAGCATTCTGTGAAATCACCTTTCAGGACAGATTAATGAAATGGCAGTACCACTGTTCGTGAGATGCCATCCCAAAAAGCCAATGTTAAAAATTTGGTGAAAAAAATCCTAAAAATGTTTTCCCAATTGTTTAACCAGGAGGAATGACAGAGTTATGAGCATTTGTTGACATTTTTTCACTATGTGCGTAACTTTCTAATTTTATTATTTTTACTCCACATTTTCAACATAGTCATTTTTCGTACCACCTCATGAATACTGGCACTTACTAAGGATACAAATAAAGTGTCTGAAAAAGTTACAAAACAATTCACTGCAAAAATTTTGTTACTGCACCATTTAGGGTTGAAGCCTAAAAAGTAGGAAAATTACATCTTAGGGTTTCCAAGCCTAAGACACCCCACCACCACCACCCTTGGCTTTCAACCCAAACACCCCACCCTCAGCTTCCAACCCTAAAGCCCACTTCCACCCAGCATGCAGTAATAGGTGTGAGGGGTGTGCCTTGGACTGTGAATCCTAACTCTCACCCCATTTAAATAATTAATTACCTAACATGGCTATATAATAGAAGAATGGGGTATGCATTAGGTTCGTGACCTCAAGGCACGCCTGCACACTATTCCTGCATGCAGGGTGGGAGGCGGAGCTCAGGGCTGGAAGCCAAGAGTGGGCTGGGTGCTTGGGCTGGAAGTCAAGGGTGGAAGTGGGGCCTTAGGAACGCTAAGGTGTCATTCCTACTTTTAAGCTTCAACCCCTAATGGTGCATTAATGTTTTTTCAGGAATATATATATTATGGCCTGGATATTCACATTGCACTGAGCAGGGGTGCAAGCCTGGGCACAGCGCAACTGGGTTGCACCAGGAGAGGGACCAGGCGACATTCAAGCGGTGCTGTGCCATGGCTCAGCACTGTTGACTATGGCACTGAGGGTGCACACACCAGCACAGGTGGCAGAAGGGAGCAGGGGATGCACCGGTGCAAGTGCAGTTGCGCTGGGTGCATCAACCGCGATATTCAGCACCGGGCATGCAAATTAGCCATTATGCATGCAAGGTGCAAATGGATCATTTGCATGTCATTATGGCCCCATTTGCATGTGGTGTGCTGATCCCTGGTGACTTGTGCCTGGTGCCCTGCCAGGCTGCAGCCATCAGGACTGACCCCTGCAGACCCATGGTGGTCCCACTCCCATTCGCCGATCATGGGCATATGTATTAAACAGGTCCATGGTGGACCAGTGGTGAATCCCCTCCGCCTGATCGTGGGCATGCATTCACTGAAAGCCCCTGGTGGTCCACATGTCCACCAGGGACTTGTTTTAATCATATGCCCATGGCCGGGCAATGGGGCATTTCCTGGACCACCAGGGATGTTATATTACATATGCCCAGTGATCGGGCTACAGGGGGGGGCAAAATGCTCCAGGGCAGGGGCCTGTGGACAGTGATCTGGTGGCGGGTGGCCACCCACGGCTGGCGGCCGTCGTGATGCATCCTGCAATATTGCAGCTCACCTGTGGGTGGCCAGGATTTGTTCCTGGTTTTATCAGGCACATCTTGTACCCTCCTGAATGGTGCAAGGCAAAGTTGTGCTGGCACATGCGCTGCACATGCCGGGTAGAATATCAGGATGTGCTGCATATATGCATTGGCACAGCCCCGCCTTGACGCCGCGATATATTACTGTTGTGCCACAATGAATAGGGGGTTGCGATCGCATCTTGCCGCTTTCAATATCACGCCAGAGAAGCTCTTGCAGGTACTAACAGGTCAGACTAAGCTGGCAGGCATCAGGGACCCCATGGAAAATCTTCTAGCTAGCAGTTGCTGGTGGGGATCACCCTGGATGTCAGGTGACCGATGTCAGTGGACATCAGATTAAAGGCGGGTCCCATGCCCACCTCCAGTTCTCCCACCTGAGGCCTCTTGTGGCAGGATACAGAATCATGGCCCTAAGAGAATAAGAAAAGAAACAGGAGGACCGAGGAGGGTACCTACTGCAAGATCTGTTACAGTATGTTCTTATAATGGTGCTATCTTACTTCAAGAGGGCTCTGCAGTAGGTACTAACAGGTAGGACTGAGTCCCAAGCAGTTCTGAATAAAGGAGGAGGACCTAAGGAAAACTGTCCACAGCAAATTGGACAGGACAATCATATAACAGGATGCCTGCAAAATGGCGAGGCCAGAATTCGCTCTGCACCGGAGGCCACATCCAGACTGTAATGTTTGGTAAAGGTGTGGACAGAGGTTCGAGTAGCAGGCACAGATTTCTGCCACTCAGACACTTCTGAAGCAGGTGTCTGAAGCTGCCATGCCCTGGTAGCAGCTCTTTCACTTGGCCTGAAGGGACTTGTTGTATTTGTTGTAACAAAAGGTAATGCAGCTAGTCAACCATTTGGAGAGACACTGTTCAGAAACAGGGCAACCCTCCTTTTTGAGCAAAGGAAATAAACATTTGGTCCTTTGTCTGAGTTCCTTCGTGCAGTTGGTGTAATACCTTAGGATACGATGTACATCCACGGTATGGAGAACGTGTTTTCCTAGGTTGGAATAACCTGGGGAAAAAGTAGGTAACTCCACAGACTGGTTGAGGGGTGAATTCAGCCACAACTTTCAGGAGGAATTTGGGATTAGTTCTCATGGCCACCCTATCCTTGTGGAAAATCAGGTAGGACATGGCACATCAAGGCCTGTGGCTTGGATATCCTCTGGCAGAAGTATAGCCACCAGAAACAAAGTTTTCCAGGACAGAAAATGCAAATCCACCTCCATGGTAAGATCAAAGAGGGGCAGTGTGAGCTTGTCCAGGAGGAAATTCAGATCCCACAGAAGAGCTGGATTGTAAATGGGAGGTCTAAGGTGAAGGACTCCTTCAGAAAGGTCTTGGAAATTTGCAGTTGGGCTACTGACTTGTCTCCCAGGAGGAGATGGCAGGCTGAGATGACCTAAAGGTGGACATTGAGAGAGGAGTAATTGAGCCTGAATCAAAAGGTGTTTAAGTAGTCCAGAATCTTGACCACAGGACAAGAACAGGGATCTAGAGAGTGAGCTTCTGCCTCAGAAGGGGAAGCATGGCATATGTGACCTAGTGGAAGGATCCATGCTTTCACCAGGATCATGGGCCACCTCAGGGAGGTGCCAAATGGGAGGCAGCTAGTCTGCAGGAGCCAAGCATGCAGATGTAGGGACTGGAGACCTCGATGAACCAGGGTCCCATGGTCCTGGGTCAACAGATCTTGGGACAGAGGGAGTGGAAAAGTGGAATAATCACTAGCTGGTGCAGGATACTGAACCAGGCCTGTCTCAGCCACAGAGGAGCCGGTGAGGATCATCCTCGCATCCTCTCCCCTGAGCTTGAACAGAACCCTGGGGATGAGGGGATCGGAGGAAAGGCATAAATTAATCTGCCTTCCAGGATACAGACAGTGTATCCAGATAAAAAATGTCTGGCCTGGGAACAAGCGAGCCAAGACAGGAAGCTTGATATTGAGCATGGACGTGAACAGACTGATCTGGCACTCCCCACTGGGAGAAAAGGTAGTTTACAATGCTCTGCTTTAACTCCCACTCAAGCGCACTCACTGGAGACCAGCTGAAGGTGTCTACCACAGTATTCTAGATTCCCAAGATGTGGATACTGTCAAAAGTAGGCCAAGTAGAACCACCTGGTCCCAAACCTGCATGGCCTCTAGACATAGTGGTAGGACCGATTCCTCCTTGCTTGTTCGGCTACCATACGATGGACATGCTGTCTGAATGTACCATCAGGGGCTCAGAGGAAGAAGAAGGGTTGAAAGGCCTGAATGGCATACAAAACAGTCCTAGTCTCTAGCACATTGATGTGAAGATGAGATTTCTATGGGGACCAAGTGCCCTGGGGCCTGTGGGACCCAAAGTGAGCTCCCACCCCATCTGAATGCGTCAGTGGTCAGAGACTGAGAGCTCCAGGCAGAAGGGCATTTCCTTGGACAGATTCTCCATGGATATCCACCATTGAAGCTCCCTGACCATGGGAGCTGTAACAAGGACCTCCTGGTCCAAGTTGTCCTCTGCCAGATCCCACTGAGCCCTGAGGATCCTCATGTGCAGCTTGGTTACAGATACTGTGGGTATGGCCACCACCATAAGTCTGAGTACTCTGAGAACAGAGCAGGTGAGGATGCACCTCTGGGCAGAAAGAGACCAGGCTGAGGAACTCAGTGTCTCCGCTCAGTCCGGGGAAGAAAAGCTCTGCCCAAAGAGGTGTCCAGTACTGCCCCAATAAAAGTTAAACACTGAGTTGGGACTAAAGAGGATTTGGCCACATTGACTGTAATGCCTAGCTTGGAGAAAAGCACCAGAGTCAGGGCTAATGAACGGCACAGGTCCTCCTGTGAGGAAGCTGCAATCAGCCAGTCATCCAGATATGGAGACCTGGACTCCTAGGGTGTGCAGGTGGGCTGCCACCACCACCAGACATTTGGTAAACAGCCAAGGAGCAGAAGTCAGTCTGAAGGGAAGAGTTCTGAACCAAAATGCTCCACCTGAAAGCAGAACTGGAGGAAACTGCGATGGGCAGGATGGAAGAGGTTGTGAAATGTGTCCTTCATGTTCAGGACACAGCCACAGACCTCTCTGAGGAGGGGCAGGAGGCTCTGAACCTCTTGTATGCCACAAACAGGTTGAGAGCACTGAGGTCCAAAACTGGCCTCAGGTCTCCGTCTTGTTGGGAACCAGAGAAGTGGGAGTAATATCCTGTCCCATGAAACTGAAGATGGATGGGTTCCAGCTTCCTTCTGCAGAAGGGAACTAATCTCCCTTGAATCAGCAGGAGATAGCTATGAGGTTAGGGAAGAGCTTGGTGGGGTCTGTGTGGAGGAAGATGAAGAAACTCTGTGGAGTACCCCTGAGTGATCAGCTGGAGCACCCATGAGTTGAATGTTATCCTCTCCCACTCTGATAGGTGGCAGGAAAACCACCCACCCTCCGGTTCCTCTGGAGGATCTGGATGGAGGGAGAGGCAAGGAGTCAGGAGGTGGTGGGCTGGGAGGCCATACAGGCTTCTGCAGTCTTATGGGACTTAGCTGGGGAGCACCAGAGGTTGTGGTAGCCCCTCTTTTACATTGGGGCTGCCATGGTTTATGCTAGGTCCCTGACTTGGTGATGAAAGGATGCTTTTGGCCCTGCGGCTTGTGGTACATGCCCTCACCAACCTCAGGGCTTGGTCTTTATCCAGGAGTTCGGTGATTATGTCTTTTATGTCACCCCAAACAGGACAGAGCCTCTGAAGGGCATCCATGATTGCTGTCTGGACCTCCTGAGCCAGTCCAGAGATCCTGAGCCAGTACTACCTGCATAGGTCTACGGCAAAAATGAAGGAACGTGGCTCTGAGCATATGCCGACAGGCAGATTGAGCTGTTCTTACTAGCTTCCAAGCTCCTGCTTGAGAGGGAGTCTGGCAGGGAATCCTGTTTGAAGCCAGCTGGGCAAGGACAGACTCTGAAAGTCCCCATGTCCCATGTAATTGAGGGCATGCAACCCAGAGTGGAGGAGAAAAATCTTCTCACCAACTGGTCCGTGACCTTAGAGTCCTTATCGGGGACAGAGCTGAAGTGCTTAGGATTCACTGTCCTGTCAAAGGCCACACTAATGACTACCGAGTCTGACTTAGGATAGGAATTGAGAAACTCCCTACCTCAGGGGCTGATAAAGTCTGTCTGCCTTATGGGCTACTGTGGCCAAAGAGGTGGGCTGCTTCCAGATGGTAGAGACTAAGTCCTCATGGGGCTCCAGTTAGGTGGGATAAGGCAGGAGGAGCCTCCTCGAGTCCCGGTGTTCAGCCAGGCATTGCCTCTGAACATCTTGATCCACAGATTTCAATTTGGGCAGCTTGGATCTTCTGCCAAAGACCTAAGAGTGAGGGGTCCTCCGGAGAAGACTTTGGGAGTCCTTCAGTTTAGAGCCTCTGTGGTATGTGGATCTTCTTCCAGACTGGAGGGATACCCATCCTCCAAGTCTGAAGAAGGAGAGATGTTGGAAGAATCCCGCTAGGCAGGGAGATATTAATCCACCTGGAAGCATCAACTGGGTGGATATATTTCTGGGACCCTGCCCTGGAGTCGACTGGGACTGGAGTGGCTGCCTGGGTAGGGGGGCCATGAGGAGAGCAGCCATGATCCCACATTGGATCTGGCATCGGTACTGGCATGGGGTGATATCAGTCCAGCTCAAGTCAGCTGGGACCTGGTTTCCTCCACCAGGAAGACAGGACCTGCTTCTAATCTACTTGGGAGGTGGCAGGGATACAGGATGGCAGCTCAGAAACCCATAGAAGTGGTATCCAAGGTCCGACAGTGGAAAACCCAGACCAGGATAGGCTGGCATTGGGCAATGTGGTGCTGGATAATGTGGCCTTGGGTACCCTGGCGTCAGGTAACCCAGCATTGGGGTGCCACCAGCCTTGCTGGAGTCCCTGACAGAGGAGCGGACAGGCCAGGAATCAGCTCCAAGGGCAGAGGGGTGGCAAACAGTTGGCCCTGATGGAGGGACCATGTCTTCAGACCCTGATAGCCCGAAACAGAGGGCCCAAAGGCCAGTCACTGAGCATTGGAATGCTGGAAGGAGGTGCCAGGGGAACTGTCATCAGGATCTGGCCTTGATAGCTCAGGCAATGGAGGTGGGAACTCCACCAGAGGGGAAAACCCCAAGTCAGTGTCCTCTTTGCAGCAGGAGTGAGTGGAGGAGCTTCCAGTGGCAGGGGCTAGTAGGACCCTGTGGTGAATCCCAGGCATCAGGTGAGGCATCAGGGCCTGACGGGGAATGCTGGCTGGGCACACGATGGGCCTGACATGCGATTTATCAGCCTTGTCCAGGCAGGAACCAGTAGAGCCAGAGCACAACTTAGTGGACATGCCAATGCTGCTAGGCTGAGGAGTAGGCCTGGTGGGGACATTAACCTCTTTTGCCCTGGAGGCTCCTGCTGGGCCCATACATGAGTCCAATGGGGAAGCCGACACATGCCCAGACACTACCAAGGCAGCTGTCGGAAAGGAATCCACAGGCAGGGAGGCAACAGTAAGTCACCGCAACCCCAGCCAAGGTCAGGGACTTTGTAGATGCAGGATCCTTGTCCCTGTGCTTCTCTTTTCATGCTTATTGCTATGGTGCCCTTCAGGAGAGTCCGACATCTGCCTGAGTTTCTTTAACCTTCTCCAAGGAGGCCATCTTCTGCTTAAGGGTATGGGCTTCCAGGGCCTGTTCTTCTCTCTTCCTGGTGGCAGAGTTAAACTCTGGCAGTGCTCGCACTCTTCCATGTGGTGGTTGGGGCTCAGACAGAAGAGACAAGGAGCGTCGTCCTTATGCGGAGCTAGGACCTGCAGGAATCACATTTATTGTTATGTGCCTTGGACAGAGTAGGGAATGACATGCAAGTGCTCTAAAGAACCTGAAACAATGAAGAAAATAAAAATTCTGAAAAGAAAATATACTTAGAAGAACCACTAGAGCAAAGAACTTCCATGAGGTGACTGAACAGTAGCCGGCAGCGGAAAGAACTGGAGGGCAGGTGTGGGACTGCCCCTTTCATCTGACATCCACTGATGGTCCCCACCAGGAACTACTAGCTAGAAGATTTTCCATGGGGTCCTGTCACCTGCCATCTTAGTCCTACCTGTTAGTACCTACTGCAAGAGCCCTCTCGAAGTAAGATCTATTTAGTTTTTATACATGGAATGTGGTTGGTTCCTTTAGGCGGAACAACATTTTAAATCATCCATTTTCAGTTCTTGGGAACCAATCAGAAACCAGAGAAACATCTAAAGGTGACAAAAACTATAAAATAAAGTACCCTAATACACAATATTTGAAAACTAACCTTAAGTAAAATAAACGCTTGTAAAAACTATTAAATTAAATGAACTGAAGGCTGACGATGACTTGTGTGACTACTCTCTTCAAGAGGAGAAGTAAATCTGGTGTTAAACAAATAGGGGTAACATGATGACCACAGCGTAAGAGTTTGAATATAATTCTACACTGAAAGGTACATAAGATCTGTCTTCAGGGCAACTTGCTCCTGCAGGCTGATTCATGTTTGTAAGACACCATTGATGGATTCCTGTTGATAGAAAACCCAAGAACAGAGTATTGATGGGAGGAGTTAGCTGGACAAAATATCAGAGGAAAGGAACAAGAAGTCATCATTAGTAATGGCCGCTAAACAAACCAGACAATGTAACAACACCTCCAGCAATGCCAACAGGATGCTAGAGTGCACTGGGGAGGATTCACTAATAGAAAGGAGGTGGTACTATTATCACTGTGTAGGCCACTGGAGAGGCTACACTTGGAGTACTGTGCCCAGTTCTGGAGTCTCCAACTACAAAAGGACAGTGGCAGGATAACGATGACAGCACAAGGTGACCAAGATGATTCAGGGCCAGGGGTAGATGATATGAGAATTGGTTAAGGGTACTGAACACACTTGAAACCAAATAACAGACAGAGGGCATGCCACAGCTCTTCGAGTTTCTGACACGGATTAACAAGATGAACCATGGGGATCTATTTAGCTGGGACAGGTAAGCTACGACATGCAGTCTTGAGTGGAAGTTATTGGGAGAGGTCTAACAAAGGATGTGAGGAATATTAGTTTACAGAAAGAGTGGTTGGCTGTAGGATAATCTGACCCTACATCATCCACTTTATAACCTCACGGACTGACATCACCACACCTTAAACAGCTACTGAGTGACTGCCAAGTCATTCGCCTGTGTTGTCACTGTCAGTGAGATCATAATGCTGATGATGTATTTGGGGCAGTAGAGTTGATATGTCAGCTGCCAGGCTAGCAGCTGTTCCACTCATCCAGCACAATATTATCAAATGGAATACTTTCTGAAGAGCAAAAGAAAATACTTCAGAAATAAAAAGTTACAACTGACTGCTACTTAAAATTTGTACTATTTTCAAGCTCTACAGTGCTAGTCCAACAACTAAGTTGTCAACCACTATCACAATGATGTATTTATATCAACCACAACTTGCAGTCAACATAAATCCAACTTGAGTCCCCAGTCATTTTTTCACTGGGGCTTTGCTCCTGAACCCTCCATGGGGGCTTCTGCCTCACACCCCAACCTCTAGGATTCTAACTCTGAGTCACAGTTGGATTGGGGAGGGGTGCAAGATCAGAAGATAGAGTACCAGCCAGGGTCTCGACAGTCTATGACAGTAAAAACATTGATGTTTTCGCATCATTTTCCCTGTAATTGTGTCATTGTTGAGAGGTATACCTTATTTTCTTACCTGCCTGTTTTGGCTCCACTAGCTCTTTAAAGTCATACAGGACACTAGGGTCATCATGCATCTCCCCTGCTTCAAACGCAGAGATGAAAACCCATGGATGTTCTATATAAACATCATCAGGAGAAGGACAGACCAGTGCCTTCAGGAGGAGAGGAGAAGAGGGGAAGGGAACAGAGATGTAGTGATAGAGGAGGATAGAGTGAAGGAGGAGCTGCTAGCATTGAAAGTAGACAAATCACCAGGTCTGGATAGAATACATTAAGCGCATTAAAGGAACTGGCTGAAGAATCAGCAGGGCCACTTGCAGACCTATTTAATAGTTCATTTCAGTCAGGCATGGTACCGCAGGGACTGAGAACAACTAACTGTATTAGGCATACAAGCAGAACATTTGCCATATTATGATTTACTTTCCCCACATCCTCTCTGTATCCTGTATTTCTCTGTCATTTTCTGATTCCCAGGTCTTTAAATCCATCTCTGTATATAACTCCTCCACCACTGAATGTGGCCCAACACAAGGCATCACCAGTTCTATGTAATCAGTGGCAGTACTGGGTAACAAAATGTAAATAATTTAATTGCCAATTAGGACAAACCAGACCATACCTCTCAACCTTTTGTCCCCAAATGTGGAACACTGCCTCTCAAAATGTGGAACAAATGAGGAAAATGTGGAACACTTAATCAAATCTTTACTAAGAAGCACAGAACACTGTTAAAATGTTTGCATTTATGTTCAGAAAGTCTGTTATTAATTGAATGATATATTTTTGCATAATTTACTACAGATTTTCGCTTTAAATGTTAACACTGAATGTGGACAAGTCCTCACAATGTGAACAGGGAGCTTTTGTGAAGTAAAATGAGAACGTCTCGTAATGTGTGCATAGTTGAGAGGTAAGGAACCAGACTATCAGTATATCTAATTTTCTTTTTGCTTTCTTTCATTCCTGTGGCAAGATAGAGGATTTTGAAATGATTTCTAGTTATTGGTCATTTGCAAAGTCCACAAACATGGATACAAGCAGATTCTGATGGTGCCGTGCTGTTCCACATCAGTAATATGTGCTGGCAGCACCCTGACATATCTGCGTTATAAATTCAGCTGCACACTTAGTGTGTTATCTCTAGGAGAACACTGTTGAAAGTTGCTGAAGGCTGTCAGCTTCATTGTATATCCACAAAGATGTCAGTCGTACTTAAACCCAATCTTAAAATAGTTAATTGAATTTAAAATTCCCAGTGAAGAATATAAGATTATCAGGAATACGTTACTGCTCAAAAAGGTAGGATGCCATATTTTGTAGGCTAAGTAGTTCTGCTGCTTTAAGTCGACCCCATTACTTGCAGTGGATACATGCTGAGTCTGGAGCAGATCCTGTGGCTCCAGTCAGGTCTGTGTAGCACTCCATGCAGAGCGGTGTGTCTGCATGATGAGTTTCTGACTGATTACAAATAATGAGGCACTGATGAAACACCCATAGTAGAGCCAAATTGGGGGCTGCATGCTGGTTTTAAAGATCTGGTAGATAGTACACAAAAAGATACCATATTTAAAAAATTCAATTGCAGCTAGCAATGTGAGTTATGACTATTAATCAAGGGTGGCTCGTAAATGGCACCACATTTATTAAAGTATGCTCCCAGCTTTATCAATGACTTCCCATTCCCAACTGCAACACATGTATTTCTGAGTCATTTACCAGCCACTAGCCCAGTCAGGGGTCAAGCCACATGGAACTGCCACACCTTCTGAAGAAGCCTGCGAGCCCTGTTCTGCTGTGGTTCTTCCAGTCTAGCCACTGCCAGGTTGACGGCCTTTCAGTGCAACAGGAGCTGCTTGCTGACATTTCAGCTGCCAGATGGAAGCAGGGTGATTGTCCGAACACCTGGAGTTAGCCCTTGCTGCTACTCTTGTCATTTCCAGGCACTAGTCCAGTCGGAACTCCAGCCGCATGGAACTGCTGCTACCTTCTGAGGATGCCAGTGGAGTAGAGAGCTCCATTCTGCCAGGGATCCTCCAATTCTGACACTGACAGGTCACTAGCCTTTAGGTATAGCAGGAGCTGCTTTCTGACTTTTCAGCCGCCAACTGGAGGCACAAGTTCTGGATACAAGGGGGACATTTGCCCTGTATCTTCATCTGAACCACCACAATCTTTCGAGGATGCTATGACAAGAGTATTGCTTCTTCAGTGAGTATCTGACTGTCCTTAGTTAGAAGTCATGGCTAGTGACTGTGGATAGCTTTGATTAAAAATTATTTTGACCTGCAGCTACTATTTGAGGGCAGCTGCTACTTGGGGTGGCTTCTAAGTGATGAAATACAGTATACTGAATGAGAATGGTTGATGGGGAACTCATACATGGGTTAGGAATGCCAGTTCCTCCTATTCTGTTTAACATTTACAGTACTAATTGGCTCAGTAATTGTCATTGGCTTATGAAAGGACACGCTACCTAAACAGCTGATTATCAGACAGAATGCCAGCTACCCCAGTTCTATTGCCTTTATAATAAATGGAAAAAGACTAATATTCCGTGAGTTAAAAGCACCTTTTTCCTTCTTCTTCTTGGGTGATAAACACTGGAACCATCTGCAGAATTGCAATTTATTTCGTGTTTTCTGAGAACCTGCATCATTTGATGTAGACACAAGACAGTAAATTAGTGCTCGATCTGCCTGTAATACATGGAATGCCATTATACCATTATATTTAATGAAAATGTCAGAAAAGCCATAATTCTAAAGCTGCTTGAAAGTGTGTGATCTCTGCACTGATATTGAAAACATGGCAAACCCTTTTCTAAATATTAATGAGCTGTTCCCTCCCCAAATATTCTTGGTTGGAGACTATAGTGACATTTCTATGAAGGAAAAGAAAATACCAAGTGGCCATGATTTCTCTGACAGTTACACAAGTAATACTGCACCACTGGCTAGACCAATAATGTGTTTCATATACTGAATGGTTACTGGAATTATTTAATCTAAGAATCAAAAAGATGATGCCCAGTGTTAATGACATGAACTCCTATGATGGTAGGTGGAACAAACTCCACACATTATTCACTTCCTACTGATCCCTCATGATGAGCTCAAAACATGTTATATTTATTATGTTGTAACCCATTTACTTCTTTTATATTTGTATGTGCTAAAAGAAAAAATACTCACCGTAATGATGTTGTTTCTTCCAGAGGGATCCCTCACTGTGCTAACAGCTTCTTTCATTCCCTGGAATGAGCCACCCTAGAGCTTTAGAATGTTATGCTAATAAGGAAACCTAAAATGAAATCTAGACTCTACTGTGTGGTCATACTCACCCGGTATTCTAATGTCAGATTTTTTTCCAAAGTTAGGATGAGCAGTGACCACTAAAACGAACTAAATGCATAAAATATACAAAAGTATATCCCCCAAAAAAAATGTAAAACTGTTTGAACATGGCTGAATAATTCTAAAAGCAATGAAAAAAAATGGTGAGACGAGACAGTATCAGTTGTAAAGGCACTAGGTCCAGAAACAAATGGTTTGATACCTTTTATTGACCAGCTTAGGTGTTACAAAAAGAAGAAAAAATTGCTCACCTTAGTAATTGTGTTTCTTCTAATGGAGTCTTGTTGTATTCTGACATATGCAGTTAGTCCCAGCACTTGAACTGCTATGGAGAGAAAAGAGTTAACTCTATGCTGGGAGCATAGAACGCTGATCTTGAGCTCAGTTCAAACCTCTGTCTGCACTTAAGTGTAACCAACAGATTCTTGTGAACTAATACTAACTAACTAAAGCTCTAAAGTGGAAATTGTAAAGGAGATAGCCAACAGGCAAGCAAATTTTGGGGTCCCCTAAAAGATCCAAGTCGAGAATCCAAAAAGATAACCAGGTAGTGACCCAACGTAACTTACGTAAACAACATAACAATAAACCCACAACCCATTTCTAAAAAGGGGAGTGCCAAGAACACCCTGAGGTGCACACTGTACCTGCCAGCCCACTTCCCAAAAACAGGTTCTGAGAGGGAGGCAGGAGGGAGAAAATACAGCAAGACTCCATTAGAAAAACACAATTACTAAGGTGAGTAATGTTTTCTTCAAACAGCATGAAGTCTTGCTGTATTCTGACATATGCAGACTACCAAGCAGTACCGCCATGGAGGGGGTACCAAACTTATTTTGGGAATAGGCTCTGCAGTACTGCTGTTCCAAACTGAGCATCACTCCCAGCCTAGATATCCAGAGAGTAATGCTTGGTAAAAGTGTGGACAGTTTTCCAGGTGGCTGCTTTACATATCTCCAATAAAGGTATCTCTGGCAGCAGCCAGGGAATCAGCTGTACCCCTAATCAAATGAGCCTTCAGGCCAGAGGGTATTTTGCCTAGTTTTTCATAGCAGAATTGTATACAAGAGACAATCCACCTGGCAATAGTTCTCTTAGTAGCAGGTTTACTAATTCCAACTTCACCATAGGTGAGAAACAATTGAGTACAGTCAAACCTAAGTGCCTTAGTGTGCTCAATGTAGTAGCTAAGTAGCCTTTTAACATCCAAACTGTGTAATCTTCTTTCCATTGAAGGAGAATGATCAGTGAAGAACACAGGACGGGACATGGACTGGTTCAGATGAAAATCTGAAACCACATTGGGTAAGAACCTCCTATTGGTTTTAAGGACCACCTTATCTCTGTGGAATGAGATAAAATCTGTCTCCACTGACAGAGCTTGTAGCGTACTTAATACGCCTGGCAGAAGTGATAGCTACCAGGAACACAGTTTTCCAAGTCAAGTACTTGAGTTCTGCTGAAGCCAAAGGTTCAAAGGAGGCTGCATGAGCTGAGCAATGCAAACATTGAGATCCCAAGCAGCGGTAGGGTCCCTAAAGGAGGAGTTGGTATGGCCAAACCCTTAAAAACTTACAGAAGACAGGACGAGATGCCAGGGAGGAAACCTTCCCACTGACAGAAATGCAGATGCACTTTTAGAGTGGCTGGCCTAAGGCCTAAGCCATTGAGATGAACCATATATTCAAACAACATAAAGTCTTGCTGTATTATAGACATTAGCAGTTTGATCCAGCTCTAGAACTGCCCTGGCTGAAATGGTTAAAACCATTCCAAAATAGAATTTTGGCACGAGAGCAGCTCTATCTGTGTCATTTCAAACTTGAACTGTCAGATTCTTTACTCCTACTCAGTGAACAGTAGCTCCGTGATTTCTCCTTCTGCTCGGTTCATTTCTCGGTTTAAAAGTGTTTTTCAGTAGGTTTTAACTGAGAATAGTTTTATTTTAACCGAAACCGTTCGGTTCAAGCTCTATCTGTGGTAACCGTAAGTAAATGAAGGTTTTGTCTGGGTGGAACTTGTAAGTTATCGGTTCGGTTTTGAACCGATCAGTGGGTTTAAAACTCATTTAAAACTAAAAGTTACTATTTTAGAGTGCAGTTCCCGGTTCTTATCGGTTCTAAAAAACAGATTTATTACGTTTTCCAATACCCGTGACACGGTTAGGAACCAATAAGGTGTCTTGCCTGGCACTGCCGTTAAAGGCAAGTTTTGGTTAGGCTGGCATTATGTCTGAGAAACCCAAAAGAAAAACCGGGCCCACTGGGTTTCAACACTGTGATGTTTGTGGGGAAGTCTTTGCCAAGGCTGACCCACACACCACATGTGTTTATTGTCTGGGGTTTGACCACCTCCAGTCAGACTGCCAGGTATGTAAGAATTTCCCTGCAGCCACCGTGGAAAAAGATTGGGCAGGCTCAGGGAACGAGAGGCCAAAAGTCCACTGACCCGATGGCCAGCCCAGTTCGGTGCCAACCGAACCAGAGGGAGTGCCTCTGACCAGGGCCAGACTTCCTCGGCAAAGAAAAGCTGGTTCTGAGGAACCAATTCCAGTAAAGAAAAAAGAAAATCAGCAGATCTGGAGTCCAAAATTCCTTCTCCAACTGCTGCAGAGATAGCAAAGCCATACAAATTGTCCAGTCATTGTCTCAGGGTCCGTCCAACCACCACTATCTGGTAACAGGTCGGTTCGTCCGTCCCAGTGGTCAGAATTATGATATTGAGGACTTTTATGAACCGGGGGTTATGAACAGTATGAATGTGGCTGGGAAGGTCTGGGTGTGCCCATTGAACGGACGTCTCCCCAGACAGACCTTTGAATCTCCCTATGCTGTCTGAGTCCCCATCTCATTTTATGTTTTATAAAAGTTGCTGAAACCCTCCAGCTTCCTTTAGAAGAGGCTGTGGATGAGCAAGCGGAGCCTGATTTTGTAGAAATGATGGATATTCCAGAGTCTAGAGATTGTCTATTCCTTTACATAAGTCTTTTAGGAAACAAACAATTACAATTTTAAAAGCTCCTAATTCTGTGCCTCCTGTAGATAAAAAGATGGACAGAAGGTATACATTGTCAGGCCCTGATACAGAATTCCTTTCTCAGCAATGCAGTCATGTTAGTAGTTCAGGCTGCTGCCTGTGATAAAGCTAATATTCCTTGGCTTCACATCCTCCTGACAAGGATTCCAGGAAGATTGATGCCATGGCAAAAACAGTATGTGGCAGCCTCTCTGGGACTCAGGCAAGCAAATTATATGGCTTATGTAGCTAGGTATCAGAAATCTAGATGGGATACTGGTATGCAATGGCCAAGCAGGCCCATGGCCAGCTGGCTAGTGAACTAGAACAGGTGGCTGCTGATGGCATTGAAACCTCTAAGGTTCAGTTTCATGCTGCTGTGGATGTTAATGATGTTTTCTCTAGGGTCATGGCCACATCTGTAGCTTTCGTAGGTTGGCTTGGCTCAGGTGTACTAGTTTGTCACAGGATACCCAGACTAAGGCTATGGATTTTCCTGTGGTGGGAAATTCTCTGTTTGGAGAGCAGACAGAGAATTACATGAAGAAGATGGATGAATATAGGACTATAGAGTGCCCAGGCTAAGGAGCGGCAAGCCACTCCTCAGGCATGCCCCAGGGGTAGGGGTAGGCCTTTTCACAGGCCTTTCTACCAGACTCAGGCCTCCTCTGCCTATGCTCAGAGGGGCTTCTTCAGAGGCAGGGCAGACGAGGGTGGCAGATCTGCTCCCACCCCCAGCCTAAAGCTCCTCAGTAAACAGGCACCCTGATGGGGTGCCATGGGCCGAGTCTCCTGTACCAGTGGGGGCAGGCTGGCTTACTTCAGTCAGAATTGGGCTTCTTTAACCTCAGACAAGTGGGTTCTGAAGTAGTAAGCCAGGGTCTGGTTCTCAGCTTCAAAAAGTTTCCCAAGTTGAGAAGCAGACTTTTCTACCTGCAAGTGCTTCAGAGACCCTCACTCTGGAAACAGAGGTCTCATCCTGTTAGCTCTCAGAACAGTAGAAAGGGTTCCTCCCTGCATCAGGGCAGGGGTCTGTATTCAGATACTTCTTACCCCAAAAAGACAGGAGAATGGCGGCTCATCTTAGATCTCAGATATCTGAACAAGCATCTTTTGAACCAAAGTTCAAAATGGTAACTCTGGCAATGATTTTACCTTCCCTAAGGCCAGGGGACTGGCTAGCCTCCCTGGACCTCAAGGATGCCTATTTCCATGTCTTAATTAGAAGATCCCATTGAAAGTACCTCAGATTCGAACTGCCCTCAGGTCATTACCAGTTCAGAGCAATGCCCTTCGCCTTACCTCTGCTCCAAGCGTATTCACAAAGTGTCTAGCAGCGCAGTGGCCCACTTAAGGAGGCAGAGGATTGCTGTTTTTCCTGTCTAGATGACTGGCTCATTGTAGGCCAGTCTCCAGAACAAGTAAATCTCACCTGCAGGTCACCCAGCAGCTTCTCACCTCCCTGGGTTTTCTGCTAAACCTACTAAAGTCGGTTCTGGAACTAGTCCAGGTACTCACCTTTATAGGGGCAGAATTAGGCACAAAGCTAGCCAGAGCCTTTCTTCCCCAGAAAGGGTAAGGAATTGAGTGGCTCTGGCCTCTTCCTTCACTCTGCAGGTCTCTGCCGGTCTCTCGACCAGCAAGACACTTTCTGCAGCTCCTGGGGCACATGGCTGCATCCACAGCTGTTGTGCAGGGAGCCAGATTTTAGATGAGAGACATTCAGTTTCACTTGAGAACCTTTTGGTCTCAGAGAAGAGACCCCTTTCCAAGTTGGTCCCAGTGACTCAAACCTTGATCCTAGCTCTCCAGTGGTGGCAGGATCAAAGCAATTAAGAGTGGGGGTCCCTTCTTTTCCCTTCTCACGACTTGACTCTCACTACAGATGCTTCCCTTCTGGGTTGGGGAGCCCACATGGGCGACCTTTCCACTCAGGAGTTTGGTCCACCCAGGAATCTCTACTCCACATCAATTTGCTGGAACTCAGAGCTGTCTTTTAGCTCTTCAAGCTTTTTCTGCATCTGTCCACGACAAGGTGATACAAGTCAGAGCAGACAACACCACAACAATGTGGTACATCAACAAACAGGGGGCACTTGGTCTTCGGCCTTGTGCACCGAGGCAATGAAGTTGTGATCTCTGGCCTATTCCTGAACACTTCCCTCATAGCAGTTCATCTTCCGGGAAGGACAGTGTCCTAGCGGATGCCCTCAGCAGGATTCCCAGGGCCATCACGAATGGTCCCTGGATCCTCAAGTGCTGGGGATAGTTTTTGCCAGGTGGGGCATCCCTCAGTTAGATCTTTTGCAGCCCCAGACAATTGCAAACTTCCTCTGTTCTGTTGCAGGCCTCCAGTGCTGGGCTCAGTTCTCCTGGATGCCCTTCTTCAAACACCATGAAGTCTTGCTATATTATAACAATAGCAGTCAGCCACTGCAGCTGAACTGCCCGGAGAGGAAGGAGTTAACTCCAGAGGATCTGGAGTTCTACAGCACGAGGGCGCTGTGCCCAAAGCTCTATCTGGCAAGTTTCAAATGAAACTGTCAGATTCTTTACTCCGCTTCACTGAACAGTTGCTCTGGAGATCAGCTCCTTCAGCTCGGTTCATTCTCGGTTCGAGGAGTATTTTCAGTTCATTTGAACCGCAAAAGTTATTAAATTTACCGCATTTCGGTTTAAAAGCTCTATCTGGTAACCGTAAGTACTAATTTTAAGTCTGTGTGGAAATTAATTATCGGTTCAGTTTGAACCGATCAGTTGGTTTATTTCTGCATTTCAAGTGTACGGTTGGGTTTTAGAGTGCGGTTCCGGTTCTTATCGGTTCTAAAAACCTGAATTATTACGTTTTTCAAATACCCGTGACACGGTTAGGAACCGATAAGGGTGTCTTGCCTGGCACTGCCATCAAAGGGCAAGTTTTGAATAGGCTGGCATTATGTCTGAGAAACCCAAAAGAAAACCGGCCCACTGGGTTTCAACACTGTGATGTCTGTGGGAGGCCTTGCCAAGGCTGACCCACACACCACTGTGTCTATTGTCTGGGGCTGACCACCTCCTGTCAGACTGTCAGGGTGTAAAAATTTCCTGCAGCCACCCTGAGAAGAGATTGGGCCGGCTCAGGAGCGAGAGGCCAAAAAGTCCGCTGACCCAGATGGCCAGCCCGGTCCAGCACCCACTGGACCAGAGGGAGTGCCCTCTGACCAGGCGAGACTTCCTCGGGCAAAAGGAAGGTTGTCAGAGGAACCAGTCCCAATTAAAGACAAGGAAATCAGTAGGTCTGGATCCAAAATTGTGCCTCCAACTGCTGCAGAGATAGCTAAAGCCATTCAGATTGTCCAGTCACTGTCTCAGGGACCTGTAGAACCACCAACAGTTGGTAAAAGGTTGGTTCATTCAGTCCCAGTGGTTCAGGATTTTGAGGTTGAGGATTTTTATGAACCACAGGAGGGAGGAGGAATTTGATCAATATATGTGTGGCTGGGAGGGTCTGGACGTGCCCATTGAACCGGACATTTCTCCAGACAGACCTTTAGAATCTCCTCCTATTCTGTCTGAGTCCTCTTCTTTCTTTATTTTTTCAAAAGGTTGCAGAAACCCTCCAGCTTCCTTTAGAGGAGGCTGTGGATGAGCAAGAGGAGCCTGATTATGTGGAAATGATGGATATACCAGAGTCTAGGAGGTTGTCTATTCCTTTGCATAAGTCATTTAGGAAGCAAACAACAAAGATTTTAAAATCCTCATTCTGTCCCTCCTGTAGATAAAAAATGGACAGAAGGTATACTTTGTCAGGCTCGGATACAGACTTCCTCACTGAGCAGTGTAGTCATGTAGGTGTGGTACAAGCTGCAGCCTGTGACAAGGCTAATATTCCTCTGGCCTCACATCCTCCTGATAAGGATTCCAGGAAGATTGATGCCATGGCGAAAAAACAGTATATGGCAGCTTCTTTGGGACTCAGGCAGGCAAATTATATGGCTTATGTGGCTAGATATCAGAAATCTAGGTGGGACACAGTATGTAGTTAGCCAAGCAGGCCCATGGCCAGCTGGCTAGTGAGTTGGAACAGGTGGCTGCTGATGGCATTGAAGCCTCTAAAGTTCAATTTCATACTGCTGTTGATGTTAATGATGTTTCCTCTAGGGTCATGGCCACTTCTGTAGCTTCCGTAGAGGTTGGCATGGCTCAGATGCACTAATCTGTCCCAAGATACTCAGTCAAAGGCTATGGATTTTCCTGTAGTGGGAAATTCTCTGTTTGGGGAACAAACAGAAATTATATGAAAAGATGGATGAATACAGAACTACCTACAAAAGTGCCCAGGCTAAGGAGAGGCATGCCATGCCACAAAGGCATGCTCCCAGAGGTAGGGGCAGGCCCTTTTCCAGGCTCCTTTACCAATTTCAGCCTCCTCTGCTGTCTCACAGAGGTTTCTTCAGAGGCAGGGTAGACGAGGCACAAGTAAACTGTCCCCTCCCTCAGCCTAAGGCTGCTGCTAAGCAGGCACCTGATGGGGTGCCCAGGGCTGTTTCTCCTGTACCAGTGGGAGCAGGTTGGCCTATTTCAGCCGGAACTGGCTGTCCCTAACTATGGACAGATGGGTTCTGAGGTATAGGCCAGGGTCTGGTTCTCAGTCAAACACTTTCCAAAGATGAGAGCCAGACATTTTCCACCTGCAAATCCTTCAGAAGCCCTTGCTTTGGGAGCAGAGGTTTCTTCTCTTCTGGACTGCAAAGCAGTGGAAGGGTTCCCCTTGCCATCAGGGCAAGGGCTTTATTCAAGATACTTTCTTACCCCAAAAGACAGGAGAATGGCGGCCCATTCTAGATTTAAGATACCTGAACAAGCATCTTTTGAAACCAAAGTTCAAAATGTTGACTCTGGCAATGATATTGCCTTCCCTAAGGCCAGGGACTGGCTAGCTTCCCTGGACCTCAGGATGCCTATTTTCATGTTCTGATCAGGCCTTCTCACCAAAAGTACCTCAGGTTCGAACTGCCCTCAGGCCACTACCAGTTCAGGGCAATGCCCTTCGACCTTACCTCTGCACCAAAGGTATTCACAAAATGTCTACATGTAGTAGTGGCTCACTTAAGAAGGCAAGGGTTGCTGTGTTTCCCTACCTGGATGACTGGCTCATTGTGGGTCAGTCTCCAGGTCAGGTGAATCCCACTTGCAAGTCACCCAGCAGCTTCTCACTTCCCTGGGATTCCTGCTAAATTTACCAAAGTCAGTTCTGGATCCAGTTCAGGTCCTAACTTTCATAGGTGCAGAATTGAACACAAGGTTAGCCAGGGCTTTTCTTCCCTCGGAAAGGGTGGACAGACTCATCGCCTGGCATCTTCCTTTACCTCATGGAGTCTCTGGACCAGCAAGGCATTTCTGCAACTCCTCGGGCACATGGCTGCTTCCACAGCTGTGGTGCAGGAGCAAGATTCCAGATGAGGACATTCAGTTCCATTTGAGGGCCTATTGGTGTCAAAGGAAGGACCCCTTACCAAATTGGTCCCAGTGACTCAAACCCTGATCCTGGCCCTCCACTGGTGGCAGGTCCAGAGCAATCTAAGACAAGGGGTTCCTTCATTCCCATTTCCACTCCCTCACCCTCACCACGGATGCCTCCCTGTTAGGGTGGGGCTCACCTGTGACCTTTCCACTCAGGGGTGTGGTCTCTTCAGGAATCTCTGCTCACATCAATCTTTTGGAACTCAGAGCTGTCTTTTTTAGCTCTTCGGTGTTTTCAGATTCTGTCCAGAACAAAGTGGTTCAAGTCAGGACAGACAACACCACCTCAATGGTACATCAACAAGCAAGGGGCACTTCAGCCTTGTGCATTTGAAGCAATGATTGTGGTCTCTGGCTTACTCCCTAACACCTCCTGATAGCGGTTCATCTCCCAGGGAAGGACAATGTCCTGGCGGATGCCCTCAGCAGAATTTCTCAGGGCCATCACAGATGGGCTCTGAATCCACAGGTGCTGGGGTCAGTCTTTGCCAGATGGGGCACTCTCAGATAGATCTTTTGCAGCCCCAGACAACCACCAACTTCCTCTTTTTTGTTGCAGGCCTCCAGTACTGGGCTCCAGTCCCTCTGGACGCCTTTCTGTTGGACTGGAAAGGAAGTTCCGTATGCCTTCCCCTTTCCTCTTCTTTTCAGGGTGCTAGTGAAAATCAGATCTCAACCCTGCAAAGTGATTCTGATTGCCCCAGATTGGGCCAGACAGCCCTGGTACCCTCTGCTTCTGTCCTTGACAGTCCACCCTGCCCTGAGCCTGCCCAGAGCCCACGACCTGCTGGCCTGTGCACAGGGAGAGTGGTATCGGACCTCAAATCCCTCCATCTCAAGGCCTGGCTCTTGAGGAGTTAGAATTTGCTGATTTACACCTTTCTCAAGGTGTCATGGATATTTTAAAGGCTTCAAGGAAGCCTTCCACTAGGACCACTTATAATTCTAAGTGGAATAGGTTTTCCATCTGGTGCTCTGAGAGGCAGATTATTCCAGAATCTGCTGATCTTCCCATTCTACTGGACTATTTGGTCCATTTAAATTTCTAGGCCTTAGCCAGCTACCTTGAATGTTCATCTGGCAGCTGTCTCTGCTTTTGTGTCAGCAGGGAAGCCTGCCTCCTTTCTTCTCACCCTGTGTTCTCTAAGTTTTTAAAGGGTTACTTCATACTAACCCCCTTTTCGGGAACCAGCTCCTGCCTGGGACCTGAATGTTTGTATTGCTCAGTTAATGCAACCTCCCTTGAGCCTCTGTCCTCAGCAGAGCTCAAGTATCTAACTGAAAACTGTTTTCCTAGTGGCTATCACTTCTGCCAGGCGCATAAGTGATTACAGGCCCTCTGTCAGTGGAACAAGATTTTATCTCTTTCCACAGAGATAAGGTAGTCCTCAGGACTAATAGAAAGTTTTTGCCTCAAGGTGGTTTCAGATTTCCACCTGAATCAATCCATCTCTCTCCCAGTATTTTCACTGAGCATTCTTCCTCAGGTGAGAGGAGATGCACAGTTTGGACGCCAAAGAGCCTTAAGCTACTATTTGGAACGCACCAAGGGTCACAGGTTCAAATCCTCCAACTCTTTTCTTACTTATGGCGAGGTTGGCAAAGGAAACCTGCCTCTAAGAGGACAATTGCAAGGTGGATTGTCTCTTGTATCCAATTTTGTTACCAAAACTAGGTAGAGAACCCCCTCAGGACTGAGGCCCACTACCAGGGGTACAGCTGCGTCTCTAGCGGCTGCTAGGAGACATTCCCATTCTGGAGATTTGTCAAGCTGCTACCTGGAAGACAGTTCACACTTTTACCAAACATTATTCCTGGATGTCCAGTCCAGGAGAGATGCTCGGTTTGCTTAGCTGCTGTGCTTCAAAGCCTATTTCCTTAGTAGGTTCTGACCCTCCTCCATGGAGGTACTGCTGTGATCTGCTTTTGTTATACTATAGCAAGACTTCATGGTGTTTGAAGAAAAATTACTCACCTTAGTAATTGCTTTTCTTCTCATGAGTCTTGCTATATTATAACCACCCTCCCTCCTGCCCTCTCAGAACTTCTACTTGGGTAGGGATTGGCAAATTAGTGCAAACACTGTGTCATGCCATTGTAGTTGTTTCTTTACCCTCTTTCCTTTAGGGTTAGGGAACTAGGTTGTTTTTGTTTAGGTTATATATATTGGACTTCTTCCGGACTTGAGTCTTGGGGGAAGGGGGGTTCTAATGGTGCTTGTCAAGGGTGGAAAACAAACTATAATACCATTATTCATTGTTATTATGGCTATTGGTGTTTCTTTTGTTGTTTATATTGTTGTTATTACTACTAGTAGGTAGCCATTTGGCTAGTGTAGAGTTTTCCACACAGACTTGTTGTTTAATGTTAGCTTCAGAAAGATCTGACAGTTTCATTTGAAACTTGCCAGATAGAGCTTTTTGGCACAGCTCTCGGTAGAACTCAGATCCTCTGGGTTAGCCTTCCTCTCAGGGCAGTTCATCTCCAGTGGCTGAGCTGCTTTTGTTATAATATAGCAAGACTCCATGAGAAGAAAAGCAATTACTAAGGTGAGTAATTTTTCTTCCATGCCAGGTATGGAACGCTGAGCTCGAGCTCGGTTGAAAACTCTGTCTGTTGTTCTTCAAACTCAAACTGTCAGGATTCTTCACGCACTCACTGAACAGTCACCCGGTTTCTTCTTCTGCTCGGTTCATTTTGTCGGTTAAAGTATTATTTTCCGTTTTTTTGATCAATTTAAACCGCAATCGGTCGGTTCAAGCTCTGCCTGTGGTATTTGTAAGAACTAGATAGGTTTTACATTTACTTTTCTGTGTGGAACTTGTAAACAGTTTATCGTTCGGTTTGAACTGATCAGGTTGTTTAAAATATATTAATCTGTCCTTAGAGGTGGGTTACCGGTTCTTATCGGTTCTAAAAAAACGGATTTCATTACGCTTTTTTCCACTACTGCGATACGTGTTGGGAACCGATAAGAGAGTCTTGCTTGACGGATTGCCATAACAGGCACGTTTGGTTAGGACTGGCACTATGTCTGAGAAACCCAAAGAAAAACTGGGCCCACTGGGTTTCAACACTGCAGTGTCTGTGGGAATCTTTGCTAAAGCTGACTCCACACCACCTGTGTTTATTGTCTGGGGTTTGACCACCTCAATGCAGACTGCCAGATTTGCAAAAATTTGCTGCAGCTACCCTGGAAAAGAGGTATGGTAGGCTCAGGAAAGGAGGCCAAAGTCCGCTGGCCGGATGGCCAGCCCAGTTCTTGTGAAACCGAACAGAGGGAGTGCCTCTGACCAGGGCAAGACTTCCTCGGGCAAAGAGAGCAGACTCGAGAGTCGTTTCAGCAAAAAGGATTAGGAAATCAGCTGGTATGGAGTCAAAATTTTCTCCAACACGCTGAAGAAATAGCCAAAGTATTAAAATTGTCCAGTCGCTTTCCCGGTTCCGATTGAACCGGCACCATCAGGTAAGCGTCACAGTTTGTTCGGTTCCACCGGTTCACAAGTATGATTTAGAGGAATTTTATGAATCAGGGGAGGAGGGGAAGAGGAGAAGAGAGAGTGAATGGATTTGAAAGTCTGGATGTGCCATTGAACCGGACATCTCCCCAGACAGACCTTCAGGAGTGTCTCCCCTGAGGCTTTCTGAGTCCCTTCTCATTTTATGTTTTATAAGTGGCTGAAACCCTCCAGCTCCCTATGGAGGAAGCTGTGGATGATCAAGAGGAGCCTGACTATGTAGAAATGATGGATATCCCAGAGTTTAGGAGACTGTCTATTCCTTTGCATAAATCTTTTCGGAAACAGACAGTAAAAATTCTACAACTCCTCACACTATACCTCCTGTGGATAAGAGAATGGACAAGAGGTACACATTGTCAGGCTCTGATATGGAGTTCCTTACACAGCAATGCAGCCATGTTGGGGTAGTGCAGGCTGCAGCCTGTGACTAGGCAAATATTCGCTTGGCTTACACCCCCTGACAAGGACTCCAGGAGGATTGATGACATGGCAATGAAACAGTACATGGCAGCATCCTTGGGACTCAGACAGGCAAATTATATGGAGTAAGTTGCTAGATACCAGAAATCCAGATGAGATACAGTTATGGCTCTAGCAAAACAGGTCCCTGGCCAGCTTGCCAAGGAGCTAGAGCAGGTGGCTGCTGATGGTATTGAGGCATCTAGGTTGCAATTCCGTGCTGCAGTGGACTCTAATGATGTGTCATCAAGAGTCATGGCTACATCTGTGGCACTTCGCAGAATGGCTTGGCTCAGATGTACTAGCCTGTCACAGGATACCCAGACTAAGGCCATGGATTTTTTCTGTTATGGGTAATTCTCTGTTTGGAGGAGACAGAGAATTACATGAAGAAAATGGATCAGTATAGGACCACCTATAGGAGTGCACAGACCAAGGAAAGGTAGGCCACTCCTCAAGGTAGCCTTCAGAGGCAGGGGCAGGTCTTTTCATAGGCCTTTTACTAAGCCCAGGCCTCCTTCAGCTTGTACCCAGAGGGGTTCTTTAGAGGAGAGGCAGACGGGCACAAGCAGACCTGCTTCCACCCCTCAGCCTAAAGCCCCTGCCAAGCAGGCACCCTGATGGGGTGGCCAGGCCGATTCTCCACTACATGGGGCAGGCTGGCTTTACTTTGTCCAGGACTGGAAGTCTCTTACATCAGACAAGTGGGTCCTGGAAGTAGTAAGCCAGGGACTGGTTCTCAGCTTCAAAAAATTTCAAATGAGAACCAGATCCTTTCCACCTGCAAATCCTCAGAGGCTCTTGCCTTAGAGGCAGAGGTCTCTTCCCTCCTAGCTATCAGAGCTGTGGAAAGGTTCCACCCTATGCCAGGGCAAGGTTTGTACTCAGGTACTTCCTTACCTCAAAAAGACAGGAGAATGGCAGCCCATCCTGGATCTCAGATACTTAAACAAGCACCTGTTAAAACCAAAATTCAAAATGGTGACTCTGGGAATTATTTTACCCTCTCTAAGGCCAGGGTACTGGCTAGCATCCCTGGACCTCAAGGATGCCTACTTCCATATTCTCTTTAGAAGCTCCATCGAAAGTACCTCAGGTTTGAGCTGCCTTCAGGCCATTACCAGTTCAGAGTAATGCCTTTGGCCTCACCTCTGCTCTGAGGGTATTCACAAAATGCCTGGCAGTAACAGTTGCCTTCCTAAGAAGTCAAAAATTGCTCATCTTTCCTTACCTGGACTACTGGCTCATAGTAGGCCAGTCTCCAGACCAAGTCAAGTTACATCTTCAGATAACTCAGCAACTGCTTACCTCTCTAGGTTTCCTTCTCAATCTTCCAAAGTCAGTTCTAGAGCCTGTTCAGCTTCTCACCTTCATAGGTGCAGAACTGAACACAGAGGAAGCCAGAGCCTTCCTTCCTTTGGACAGGGCAAGAACCCTGGTCTCTCTGGCCTCCTCATTCACCCTGCAGGTCTCTCGACCAGCAAGGCATTTTCTGCAGCTCCTGGGACACATGGCTGCTTCTACAGCAGTAATGCAAGGAGCCAGATTTCAGATGAGGACATTCAGTTCCATTTGAGAGCCTTTTGGTCTCAAAGAAAGGACCCTAACCAAGTTAATCCCAGTAACTTGAACCCTGATCCAAGCCCTACAGTGGTGGCAGGATCAGAACAACCTGAGACAAGAGGTTCCCTATGTCACTCAGTCTCACTCTTTAATCCTTGCTACAGATGCATCCCTCTTGGGGTGGGGTGCTCATGGGCAACCTCACTACCCAGGGATTGTGGTCCCATCAGGAATCTCTGCTCCACATCAACCTGTTGGAGCTCAGAGCAGTTTTCTAGCACTTCAGGTTTTTCCAAATCTGTTCAGAACAAAGTTGTACAGGTCAGAACAGACAACACCACTACAATGTGGTACATCAACAAGCAAGGAGGCACTCGGTCTATGGCCTTGTGCACTGGGGCAATGAAGTTGTGGTCTCTGGCTTACTCCCTGAACACCTCCCTTATGGCAGTTCACTGCCCAGGCAAGGACAATGTCCTGGCAGATGCTCTCAGCAGGATTTCCCATGGCCATCACGATGGTCACTGGATCCCTGGTCCTGGGGTATATTTGCCTGATGGGGCACCCCACAGACAGATCTTTTGCAGCCCCAGACAATCACCAACTTCCCTTTTGCTGCAGTCCTACAGTGTTGGGCTCAGTCCTCTGGATGCCTTACTTCTCAATTGGGAAGGGAAGTTTCTCTGTGCTTCCCTTCCCTCTTCTGTTCAAAGTGTTAGTTAAAATCAGATCTTAATCCTGCAAAGTGATTCTGATTGCTCCAGATTGGGCCAGACAACTCTGGTATCCACTCCTACTGTCCTTAGAAGTCCATCTTCCCTGTGTCTTCCCAGGAGTCACAATCTGTTAACCTGTGCTCAGGGAAGGGTTTGGTCCCAACCTCAAATCTCTCAATCTCAAGGCCTGGCTCTTGAAGAAACATAGAAACATAGAATTTGTGGCAGATAGAGACCGCTTGGCCCACCTAGTCTGCCCATTTCCCTGCCTACTGGATAAGCTGCAGATCCTAGTTAACCAGCAGCCTACTTCTTTCTACCCCACCCCTAGAATTGCCTTTATGACTATCCATGCATGCTTGAATTCCACCACTGATTTTGACTCCACGACCTTCCCGGAGGCCGTTACATGCATCCACACCCTCTCTGTGAAAAATACTTCCTTAAATTACCTCTGAGTCACCCCCCATCTTCAAATTGTGCCCCTTGTTCTTGCACCTCTCTTTTTTTGAAAGATGCTACCTCTTGGACTTTGTTGATTCCTTGAGGTACTTGAAAGTTTCTGTCATGTCCCCCTCTCCCTCCTTTCCTCGAGGCTATACATATTAAGCTCCTTAAGTCTCTCTTCATATGTCTTCCCGTGCAGACCCTGCACCATTTTAGTTGCCCTCCTCTGGACAGCTTCCATCCTGTCTATGTCTTTGCGAAGACTGGGTCTCAGAACTGCACACAGTACTCCAGATGGGGTCTCACCAGCTGTCTGTACAGAGGGATAATAACTTCCTGTTTGCTACTGGTGATGCCTCTCCCTATGCATCCAGTATCTCCCAGCCTCCTTGCTGCCCTCTCACATTGCTTGCCCACCTTTAGGTCATCTGATATGACTATCCCCAGGTCCCTTTCCATTTTTGTTGTTGTTAGTATCTCACCCCTCATTGTGTACGCTTCCCTGGGTTATTCTTTCCCAGGTGCATTACCTTGCACTTCTTAGCATTGAATCTAAGCTGCCATACATGTGACCATTCCTCTAACCTTGCCAAGTCCCTTTTCATCCTTTCCACCCCACCTTGTGCATCAACTCTGTTGCAGATCTTGTGTCATCTGCAAAGAGACATATTTTTCTTCAGTCCCTCTGCAATGTCACTTATAAAGACATTGAAGAGGACCGGTCCCAATACTGAACCCTGTGGTACCCCACTAGTAACCCCCCTTTCTTCAGAGTGGACTCATTTACTATTACTCTCTGTGTCCTATTCTCCAGTCAATTTTTACCCAGACTGTCATCTTGGGACCCACTCCCAGGCTAGCTAACTTGTATATTAATCTTTTGTGTGGGACTGTGTCAAATGCCTTGCTAAAGTCTAGGTAGGCCATGTCCACAGCCCTCCCTGATCTACTACTTTGGTCACCCAGTCAAAGAAATCTACCAGATTTGTCTGGCATGACCTTCCCACTGTGAATCCATGCTGCCTTGGTCCCTGTGCCCTCTGGCCTCTAGATACTGACAATTCTTTCCTTCAGAAGTGATTCCATCATTTCACTACAACTGAGGTTAAACTAACAGGTCTGTAGTTTCAAACACCATGAAGTCTTGCTATATTATAACAAAGCAGTCAGCCACTGCAGCTGAACTGCCCGGAGAGGAAGGAGTTAACTCCAGAGGATATGGAGTTCTACAGCGCGAGGCGCTGTGCCCAAAGCTCTTCTGGCAAGTTTCAAATGAAACTGTCAGATTCTTTACTCCGCTTCACTGAACAGTCGCTCCGGAGATCAGCTCCTTCAGCTCGGTTCATTCTCGGTTCAAGCGAGTATTTTTCAGTTCATTTGAACCGGCAAAAGTTATTATTTTTACCGCATTTGGTTAAAAGCTCTATCTGGTAACCGTAAGTACTAATTTTAAGTCTGTGTGGAAAGTTAATTATCGGTTCGGTTTTGAACCGATCGGTTGGTTTATTTCTACATTTTAAAGTGTACGGTTGGGTTTTTAGAGTCGGTTCCGGTTCTTATCGGTTCTAAAAAACCTGAATTTAATTGGGTTTTTCAAATACCGTGACACGGTTAGGAACCGATAAGGGTGTCTTGCCTGGCACTGCCATCAAAGGCAAGTTTTTGGATAGGCTGGCATTATGTCTGAGAAACCCAAACCCAAATTCTGCCCTTGCTCCCACTTTTGTGAAGGGAATCACATCTGCCCTCCTCCAGTCCTCGGATGCCACCCCATCCTCCCATGATTTGTTAAACAGGGTAGTCATTGGTGTCACTAATTCCACCCTTAGTTCTTTTAGAATTCTGGGATGAATCCCATCAGGCCCTATTGCTTTGCCCTTCAGTTTTAAGAGTTCTTTCAGAACCCTTTCTTCTGTAAATGGGCTGGTATCAACTTCTGTATCCAGAGTGTTTCTACTGTTTGTTTTGGTACCTCCCCTCTTCCTTTGTAAATACAGAGCAAAAATATTTGTTTAGTATCTCTGCCTTCTCACAGTCACCCTCTGCCCCCTCCCCTTTATTAAGCCTCACTATCCCTCCCTTGGTCTTCCTTAGCTCCTGATGTACCTATAAAAGTTTTATCCCCTTCTTAACTGAGTTGGCTATCTTTTCCTCAGTTTGGGCCTTTGCTGTTCTGACTGCCTTCCCAGCTTCCTTTTGCTTTAACGATACAGTTTCTCTGTCCTGCTCCTTCTTTGATTCCTTGTACTTCCTAAGCTTTCTTTTCTCTTGAACCTTCACTGCCACTTCCTTTGAGAACCATAGTGGTTTCTTCATTGTTTATTTGCTTCACACAGAGGCTAGTTACCTCTGTGATGGCAGTTTTATTATTTTATTAGTTTTATTATTCCCCATTGTTCTTCCACCTTCTTCCTGCCCATTTGCTAGTGAATTCCTTAGGCACTCACCCATTTTGGCAAAGTCAGCCCTCCTAATGTCCAGTACCTTTGCCTTTGTAGCTTGACTCTACTGCTGTGTTTATTGTGACCATACTGTTGATGGTGCTTCGAGTTCCCAGATAGCTACCCACTTCTACATCTGTGATCCTGTCTTCATCTCCATTTGAGAGAACCAGGTCTAAGATTGCTCCCTCTCAGTGGGCTCCAATACTAGTTGTCTAGGGCATCTAGAATAACCCCGCTCTTGAAGTGGCTGCTGCAACTGCACTCCAGTTAACATCTGGCATATTCAGATCACCATCAGCATTATCTCCCCTTTTCTGCCTTACTAAGTATACTTTCTATCATTTCTTGTCCATTTCCTCCCCTGAGAAGGGGTCTGTATCTAACCACTGTGTGGATTGTGGTGCCATTGCCGGTCTCAAATTTACCCACAGTGCTTCTTCTCCTCCCTGTTTACCCTTTGTTCTGCTGCTTGATTCCTTCCATTATGTAAAGAGCTACTTCTCTCCTCTGTTACCCCTCTGTCCCTCCTGTAGACAGTGTATCCTGGTATGTTTGTGTGAACCATGTTTCTGTGACTGCCACGATATCCAGATGTTCCTCCTCCATCAAGGCCACTAATTCAGGAAGCTTGTTACTCAGACTACAGGCATTGGTACTCATTGCTTTCCATTTTTGATGGCTTTACCTTCAGTTGCAGCATCCCCACTGACCTTTCTACCTTGGTCTTTGTCTCATTTAGTACCCTGTTTTGTAAGGAGAGGCTGGGATTTTCCTGTTGCTTATCAGTGCCTCCCCTTGACTAGCTTAAAAGCTTGCCAGTGAAGCATTTAAACCGATTGCTCAAAAGACTTGTTCCCTTCCTGGACAGATGCAGACCATCCTGCCAGTATAGGCTAGTGTCCCTCCAGGTGGAACCCCAGTCACCGATGAATCAAATCCCTGTGTTTCCACCATTTTTTCAACCATTCATTAAACTGCATGGTGCAAAGTACCCTTGCCTCCTCATGCCATTGACAGGCAGCACCTCTGAGAAGGATACTGTGTGTGCTACTTGTCTTAGGCCCCTCCCTAGTTCTACAAAGTCCTTCTGCACTGCTCTAATCTCATGTTGAGCCAAGTCATTTGTCCCTAAAGATCCATTGCCAGGTGGATTATCTCTTGTATCCAGTTCTGTTATGAAAAGCTAGGTAAGGTTTCTCCCTCAGGCCTGAGGGCTCACTTACCAGAGGTACAGCTGCTTCCTGGCTGCTGCCAGGGACATCCTATTCTAGAGATTTATCAAGCAGCTACCTGGAAAATAATTCACACTTTTACCAAGCATTACTCTCTGGACATCCAGGCTAGGAGTGATGCTCGATTTGACACAGCTGTGCTTCAAAGCCTATTTCCTAAGTAGGTTCTGTCCTCCTCCATGGAGGTACTGCTGTGTAGTCTGCAATTGTCATAATATAGCAAGACTTCATGTTGTTTGAAGAAAAAATTACTCACCTTAATAATGTTGTTTCTTCTAATGGAGTCTTGCTATATTATGACCTTCCTGCCTGCCCTCTCAGAACCTCTGTTTTTGTGATGTGGGTGGGCAGTGCAGTGGTGGCACTTAATAGATGCCCACCTTGTTTTCATGCCTCCTTTTGGGGTGACTGGGTGTCGTGTTTTTCATTTTTGGGTCTCCTGACTTAAGTCTTTGTTTTGGGACCAAAAATGTGTTCTATATTTAGTAGCCAGTTGGCTAGTGTGGGTTTACAGCTTCCACACAGGACCTTAGTGAGTTTAGCTCGTAAAGATCTGACAGTTTGAGTTTGAAGAACAACAAAGAGTTTTCAACTGAGCTCAAGCTCAGCATTCCATGCCTGGCATGGAAAGTTAACTCTTTCACCTCCGGAGCAGTTGAGGTTGGGACTCACTGCATGTCATAATATAGCAAGACTCCATTGAAGAAACAACATTATTAAGGTGAGTAATTTGTTCTTTCCTTACATATGGGGATATTGGAATGGGCAAACCAGCTTCAAAAGATCCATTTCTCGGTGGATTGTCCAGTGCATCCAGTTCTGCTACAATAAAGCGGGTAAACAGTCCCCAGCTGGGCTGGGGCTCATTCAATTAGGGAACAGCTGCTACTATTGCAGCTGCTGGGAGAGTACCATTGTTGGACCTTTGTAAAGCAGCTAATTGGAAATCACTACACACCTTTACAAAGCATTATAATTTGGATATTTTGTACAGAAGTGATGCCAAGTTTGGCACAGCAGTCCTGCAAAGTCTGTTTCAAAAATAAGTTCTGTGCCCACCACCTGAGGGTACTGTTTGGTAGCCTGTACAAAGTTATGAATGGTCTGAGCATTCCTGGGGTTAGAAGAAAAATTACTTACCATAGTAATCTTCTTTCTTCTCAGTGATGCTCAGACATTCATAACTCCTCCCTTCCTCCGCTCCAGAACTTAACCCTCTGCATTCCGCATGCTAGTGCCACATAGCCATATTCTTCTGGGTTCATTTCTCTATGCTAGACAGAGTTTTTACCAGAGTTTTCTGTCTATCAGAATAGTTTTCTCATGCTGTGGTGAATACCATTATTTTATTTAGATATAGCTTCTCCTTGGAGGTTTTTTCCAAATAAGTTGATTATTAGGCTAATCCTAAAATGTTTTGTTAAAATGTTTTGTTAATTAGTATAATTTATGGAAAAATTTCCCATGTTGCCTGATTTCCAGGCTTCTTACAAATCTGAAGGTCTTAGAACACTACAGTTGGTAGAGGCAGTATTTGAAAGATGCTCACGTGCAAAGAATTCCATCCTTTGCATGTGTTCCATCTCTCCGGCAGTCCAACCTATCAGGATGACTGCACAAAGTTATAATGTCAGCATCACTGAGAAGAAAGAAGATTACTATGGTAAGTAATTTTTACGTTTGCTTGCGGCGCATGCGCAAGATATTTTGGGAGGTAGCACACTTTGGAGGTGTGCTCTCCCTTCAATCCACTGCTCCATTGAGCAGGCATGGTGATCCTGCACTAATGGGTGTGGGAGCTGTGTAGACAGTGGTGGTCTTAGCTTCAAAGAAACCACCACTGTCATACAAACCACCAACGTCACGCTGCCCCAAAATCTTTGCTGCCACACTGGGAGCCCATCCCAGCATGGCAAACGTCCTGGTTGTCTGCTGACGGGGTGCCCAATCCCCGTCGGCTCCTCGGCACCCCAGCCATCCTTCTGCCATGCTTGGAGCCCACCCAGCGTGGCAAGCGTCCACGTAGTCTTGTTTTTTCACCTGTAAAGCAAAAAGCGGTCCCCGCGCTTCTCCCAGTCCCCTTCCCACAACCCGCACCCACCAACTCGCACCAGCCTCCACCCCCTCACCCCATACTTACCTCCGAGCTCGGCGCGATGATCTTCAGTGGACGGGAACCGTCTGCACTCTTCAAAGCCGACCGCGAACTGAGGAAATGCGGTAAGCTGTATAATGGGCTAGATAGGGTTTTCAACTTTATTGCATATCTCAGGCATTTTGGGAATCTTTGCACCAAATTTTCAACATGGGGTTTTGGGACCCCTTCTCATGAATGATGTCACTGTCATGGTGTTATTCAGGCCAAAAGGATGATTCGCGGTCACTGCGCGGTCACTGTCTTGCGAAATCACGCTTTGGGCGTGAATAATGCCATGACAGTGACATTATTCATGAGAAGAGGTCCCAAAACCCATGTTGAAAACTGATCAAAATTCAAAAATGACTGATCTTCCTGGACATAAATCTCCACCACTCATTCACACTAGTGGGATTAGCGCCGGAGAGCACTGGGACCATCGAACGAAACTTTTGCTGGAGGGTCGGTAGCGAGAGATGAGCGCCCGGCGAGACACAGCACCGCGAGCAGCCGGCCGGTAATGACTATCTCGTGACGACCCTCAACCGCCTCAGTTCTTTTTCCTGCCGTCGAGTCGCTTCAGTGGCGGCGTCGCTCGCCTGTCGAGTCAAACTTCAAACTAGCACATAGTTTTCAGTTTGTTTTTGTAACATTATCACGATAGTAGTATCGCTAATTTTATTCTATTTTCATTAAATTTTTCTAATATTTTAAATTTAACTTACTTGAAGAAGTCTCGGCCTACTGGACGGAGTCGACCATGAGCAGGTCAGGTGTACGGTAGGGAGACTTCGTATGAAAGCTGTTCAGTCAGCCAGGCTGGGTCGGTCAGCCTCCTTCTCCTCAGCGGGGTTCCGACTACGGTCAGTCCGATGCCAGGCGGATGGGCGGTCCCCGCGGCATAAAATAAGCGATCGCATTCGGCACCGTTCGACCTCGACTCTTCTTGACCCACAGGTCAAAAGAAGGCATCACTCGAGGTACGCCCTCTTGGTATGTCTCTTGGCGTCGGGGTCAGGTTATCGTTGCTAGTTGCCGGTCTCCTTCTTGGAGTTGCCAACTTCCGATAATTGTGTCCTCGAACGGAGCCCCTCCCGCCTATAGGTAGGGCTCCAGATGAGCAGTTTCATCAGTGGGCTGCTCTTGTGGAGCGATGGGCTCGGAGGTTGGTTCTTCTGCCTGGCTCGGTTACCTCGGGCCCTCGGGCTCCTCCGGTGATCAGGTAGAGTGGTTGGACCTTCCTAGTGCGGGCGCCTTCTTCAGTGCCAGCGACTCCGTGCTTAGGTGTTTCCCCCCTCACATGGCTGCAGTGCAGGGCCACACCGATACCCTTATCTCCTGTTTTTTCCTTCTCTAGCTTTCCAGGTTCCTGGGGCTTTTCGGCACCCTCCGAGGGTCTGTTGGCTTGTTGGCGCCGCTTTTCCGGTGCCGCTGGGTCTTCTTGGCGCCATTGGCAGTGCTGCACGGTCTCAGTAGTGCTGCGGCGGTGCCGTCGGTTCAGCGGCGCTGTTAGCGGTGCGTTTGCGATTGCCGTTCACTGTGGCGTCTGCGGCTCGTCCGCTGCGCCGTTCGCGGCATCATCCATGGCGCCATTGCGGCACCGTCTGCGGCGCGCCGGGTGAGTCCTGCGGTGCCGCTTGCGGGGCGCGTGCCTCTTCGGCCCGTCGCCTCCTCGGTGCCGTCTTCAGCCCGTTTGCCGTCTCGGCACGGGGCCCTCGGGTCTCTCCTTGTTTTCTGCTATTTCCTCCTCTCTAATTTTCACTCCTTTCCTGTCCAAACAGTCCTTCCAGGACCATCAGGAGATGATGTTGAGCCTGACCCAGACCCGGTTGGGCGGTGAAGTGGAGGAAACAGGATCTTCTTTGCTACAGAGCCTGTGGTCGAGGACCTGTCCTTTAAGTCTCTGTTGAAGAACCTGAGATCCACTCTTTCTCTCCAGACTACAGACATCGATCCTGGGAAGATATTAAGACTCCAGTATCTTCATGCTTGAGGAGATCCCTACGGTTTGACTCCTCCGATCCAGCCTTCCTTCGAGGCGCTGATCTCAAATGGTATGGAATAATAGTGCTCTTATTACCTCAGTGGCTAAATCCATTGATAAGAAGTATTCAGCTCCCAAGGATCGTCCCATTTGGCATCCCAAGCCTTTGCGGATCCTATTGTAGTCCTGGCAGAGAATGATAAGGTCGTTCTTCCTCAAACTACTACAGCTCGACCTATTAACAAAGAGTCTCGTAAGATTGATACATTAGGTAAGAGAGTCTTTGCTGCCTCCACTCTAAGTATCGTATTGCCAGTTATCAAGGCTATTTTTCTCAGTATGAGTATATCCTGTGGCACTCTATGAAAAGAATGGTTGAAGCTCTTCCAGATTCGGACTCCAAGTCAGAGCTTCTTCTGACCATTATTAGAGGTATTGAGTCCAATAACCAACAGGTCAAACCGCCATGGACGTTTCGACACTGCTTCTCGCTCAGCAGCGAGGATTTGTACTCGGCGCCATTCTAGCTGCGTACTTCTGGCTTCACGAATGATGCTCAGCAGCAGGTAATGGCGCTTCCTTTTGATGGTTCCTTTCTTTTGGCCTCAGGTGGAACAAGCCTTCAAACACCATGAAGTCTTGCTATATTAGGACCATTGCAGTCATTCCCCACACTTGAACTGCCCGGAGAGAAACAGTTAACTCCAGAGTGATCTGGAGTTCCACAGCATGAGCGCTGTTCAAACTCTATCTGGCTAGTTTCAAATGAAACTGTCAGATTCTTTACTCCGCTTCACTGAACAGTCGCTCCGGAGATCAGCTCCTTCAGCTCGGTTCATTTCTCGGTTCAAGCGAGTATTTTCGGTTCATTGGAACCGGCAAAAGTATTTATTTACGCATTTCGGTTAAAAGCTCTATCTGGTAAACCGTAAGTACAGAAATTAAGTCTGTGTGGAAATTCATTATCGGTTCGGTTTTGAACCGATAAGCTGATTAAAATATATGTATCAAACTGTTTGGTTGGGCTTTTAGAAGTGCAGTTCCGGTTCTTATCGGTTCTAAAAACCTAACTTTTATTTGGGGTTTTCAAATACTCAGTGACCGCAGTTGGAACCGATAGGGTGTCTTGCCTGGCACTGCCATCTAAAGGACAAGTTTTTTGGTTAGGCTGGCATTATGTCTGAGAAACCCAAAGAAAAACTGGGCCCATTTTGGGTTTCAACACTTATTGTTCAGGGGAAGCTCTTGCCAAGGCTGACCCACACACCACTTGTGTTTATTGTCTGGGCTGACCCACCTCCTGTCAGACTGCCAGGTGTGTAAAATTTCCCTGCAGCCACCCTGGAAAGAGATTGGGCCGGCTCAGGGGCGAGGGCCAAAAGTCGCTGACCCAGATGGCCAGCCGGTCCAGTACCCACTGGACCAGAGGAGTGCCCTCTGACCAGGCGAGACTTCCTCGGGCAAAAGGAAGGCTGGTTCAGAGGAACCAGTCCCAGCAAAAAGACAAAGAAATCAGCAGGTCTGGAGTACAAAATTGTCTCTCCAACTGCTGCAGAGATAACTAAAGCCATTCAGATTGTCCAATCTTTGTCTCAGGGATCTGTCAGACCCCTGCATCTGGGAAAAGGGTGGCTCGTTCAGTCCCAGTGGTTCAGGATTATGATGTTGAGGATTTTTATGAACCACATGAGAGGAAGAATTTGATCAGTATGTTTGTGACTGGGAAGGTCTGGACGTGCCCATTGAACGGACATTTCTCCAGATAGACCTTTAGATCTCCCCTATGCTGTCTGAGTACCCTTCTCTTTTATGTTTTACAAAAGGTTGCAGAAACCCTCCAGCTTCCTTTGGAAGAGGCTGTGGATGAGCAAGAGGAGCCTGAATATGTTGAAATGATGGATATTCCAGAGTCTAGGAGGTTGTCTATTCCTTTGCATAAGTCATTTAGGAAGCAAACAACAAAGATTTTAAAAATCCTCATTCTGTCCCTCCTGTAGAAAAAACTGGACAGAAGGTATACCTTATCAGGCCCTGATACAGACTTCTCTCTGAGCAGTGTAGTCATGTAGGTGTGGTGCAAGCTGCAGCCTGTGACAAGGCTAATATTCCCTGGCCTCACATCCTCCTGATAAGGATTCCAGGAAGATTGATGCCATGGCGAAAAAAACAATATATGGCAGCTTCTTTGGGACTCAGGCAGGCTAATTATATGGCTTATGTGGCTAGATATCAGAAATCTAGATGGGACACTTTATTGCAGTTAGCCAAGCAGGCCCAGGGTCAGCTGGCTAGTGAGTTGGAACAAGTGGCTGCTGATGGCATTGAGCCTCTAAAGTTCAATTTCATACTGCTGTTGATGTTAATGATGTTTCCTCTAGGGTCATGGCCACTTCTGTAGCTTTCTGTAGGTTGGCATGGCTCAGATGCACTAATCTGTCCCAAGATACTCAGTCAAAGGCTATGGATTTTCCTGTAACGGAAATTCTCTGTTTGAGTGATCAAGCGAAAATTATATGAAAAGATGGATGAATATAGAACTACCTACAAAAGTGCCCAAGCTAAGGAGAGACATGCCACTCCACAAGGCATGCCCCAGGGGTAAGGGTAGGCCTTTCCACAGGCCCTTTTACCAATCTCAAGCCTCCTCTGCTTTTCACAGAGGTTTTTCAGAGGCAGAGGTAGGCAGGGCACAGGTAGACAGTCGCCCTCCCCTCAGCCTAAAGCTGCTGCCAAGCAGGCACCCTGATGGGGTGCCCAGGGCCGATCTCCTGTACCAGTGGGGGCAGGTTGGCTTATTTCAGCCAGAACTGGCTGTCCCTAACTTCGGACAGGTGGGTTCTGGAAGTAGTAAGCCAGGGCCTGGTTCTCAGCTTCAAACAGTTCCCAAAGATGAGAGCCAGGCAATTTCACCTGCAAACTCTTCAGAAGCCCTTGCTTTGGAAGCAGAGGTTTCTTCCTTCTGGATTGCAAAGCAGTGGAAGGGTCTCCTTGCCATCAGGGCAAGGGACTGTACTCAAGATATTTTCTTACCCAAAAAGACAGGAGAATGGCGGCCCATCTTATACTTAAGGTACCTGAGCAAACATCTATTGAAACCAAAGTTCAAAATGTTAACTCTAGCAATGATTTTGCCTTCCTTGAGACCAGAGGACTGGTTAGCTTCCCTGGACCTCAGGGACGCCTATTTTCATGTCATGATCAGGCCTTCTCACGAAAGTACCTCAGGTTCGAACTGCTCTCTGGCCACTACCAGTTCAGAGCAATGCCCTTCGGCCTAACCTCGGCTCCAAGGTATTCACAAAATGTCTAGCTGTGGTAGTGGCTCATTTAAGAAGGCAAGGGATTGCTGTGTTTCCCCTACCTGGACGACTGGCTCATAGTGGGTCAGTCTCCAGATCAGGTAAATCCACTTGCAAGTCACCCAGCAGCTTCTCACTTCCCTGGGATTCCTGCTGAACTTACAAAGTCAGTTCTGGAACCTGTTCAGGTTCTAACTTTCATAGGTGCAGAATTGACACAAAGTTAGCCAGGGCATTTCTCCTCGGAAAGAGTGGACAGGCTCATTGCCCTGGCATCCTCCTTTACCCTCGGGTCTCTCGACCAGCAAGGCACTTTCTGCAACTCCTAGGGCACATGGCTGCTTCACAGCTGTCGTGCAGGGGAGCAAGATTTCAGATGAGGGACATCCAGTTCCACTTGAGGTCCTATTGGTCTCAAAGGAGGGACCCCTTACCAAATTAGTCCAGTGACCAAAACCTGATCCTGGCCCTTCAGTGGTGGCAGGATCAAAGCAGTCTTACTCAAGGGTTCCCTTTATACCCATTTCCACTCCTCACCCTCACCACGGATGCCTCCCTGTCAGGGTGGGGCTCACTGGCGACCTTTCCACTCAAGGAGGTGTGGTCCCCAAGGAATCTCTGCTCCACATCAATCTTTTGAACTCAGAGCTGTTCTTTTAGCTCTTCAGGCTTTTGCAACTGTTGTCCAGAACAAAGTAGTTCAAATCAGGACAGACAACACCACAACAATGTGGTACATAAACAAGCAAGGGGCACTCGGTCATCAGCCTTGTGCACCGAGCAATGGAGGTTGTGGTCTCTGGCTTACTCCCTAAACACCTCCCTGATGCAATTCACCCTTCCAGGAAAGGACAATGTCCTGGATGCTCTCCAGCAGGATTTCCCAGGGCCATCACGAATGGTCTCTGAATCCTCAAGTATTGGGGTCGGTCTTTGCCAGATGGGGCACCCCTCAGATAGATCTCTTCGCAGCCCCAGACAACCATCAACTTCCTCTATTTTGTTGCAGGCCTCCAGTGCTGGGCTCAGTCCCCTGGAAGCCTTTCTGCTGGATTGGAAGGGAAATTCCTATATCCTTTTCCCCCTTCCCTCTCCTCTTCAGGGTATTGGTAAAAATCAGAACTCAGCCCTGCAAAGTGGTTCTGATTGCTCCAGACTGGGCCAGACAGCCCTGGTATCCTCTCCTCCTGTCTTGACAATCCACCCTCCTGACCTTGCCCAGGACCCACGACTTGCTGACCTGTGCACAGGGAGAGTGTGGTACCGGACCTCAAATCCCTCCACCTCAAGGCTTGGTTCTTGAGGAATTAGAATTGCTGATTTGCACCTTTCTCAAGGGGTCCTGGATATTTTAAAGGCTTCTAGGAAGCCTTCCCACTAGAACTACCTACAATTCTAAGTGGAAGAGGTTTTCCTTCTGGTGTTCGGAGAAACAAATTGTGCCAGAATCTGCTGACTTGGCCACTTTACTGGACTATTTGGCCCATCTAAATTCCCTAGGCCTTAGACCAGCTACCTTGAAGGTTCATCTGGCAGCTGTTTCTGCCTTTGTTTCCATGGGAAGCCTGTTTCTCTTTCCTCTCACCCTGTGTTTTCCAAGTTTTTTAAGGGGTTACTTCACACTAACCCTCCCTTTCAGGAACCAGCCCCTGCCTGGGACCTGAATGTTTACATTGCTCAGTTAATGCAACCTCCTTTGAGCCCCTTTCTTCTGCAGATCTCAAGTATTTAACATGGAAAACTGTTTTCTAGTGGCTATCACTTCTGCCAGACGTATAAGTGAATTGCAAGCCCTTTCAGTGGAAAAGGTTTTATTTCTTTTCACAGGGGTAGGTAGTCCTCAGGACTAACAAAGTTTTACCCAAAGTGGTTTCAGATTTTCATCTGAACCAGTCCATTCTCTCCCAGTATTTTCACTGAGCATTCTTCCTCGGGTGAAGGAGACTACACAACTTGGACGTCAAAAGAGCCCTAAGCTACTATGTGGAGCGTACCAAGGGTCCAGGTTGAATCCTCCAACTCTTCCTTACCTATGGAGAGGTTGGCAAGGAGACCTGCCACTAAGAGGACAATTGCAAGGTGGATTGTCTCTTGTATCCAATTCTGTTACCAAAAACTAGGTGAGGAACCCCCTCAGGACTGAGGGCTCACTCCCCAGGGGTACAGCTGCATCTCTAGCGGCTGCTAGAGATATTCCCTTTTGGAAATTTGTCAAGCTGCTACCTGGAAAACAGTTCACACCTTTACAAGCATTATTCCCTGGACGTCCAGTCCAGGAGATCTCGTTTGGCACAGCTGTACTTCAGAGCCTATTTCCTAAGTAGGTTCTGACCCTCCTCCATGGAGTACTGCTGGGTAATCTGCAATGGTCCTAATATAGCAAGACTTCATGGTGTTTGAAGAAAAATTACTCACCTTAGTGTGCTTTTCTTCTCATGATCTTACTATATGAACAACCCTCTCTACCCTCTCAGAACTCCTACTTGGGTATAGGATTGGCAAATTAATTGCAAGCACTGTGTCATGCCATTTTAGTCTCTCTAGTTCCCCCACCTTGTTTCCTTTGGGTTAGAACTAGGTATTTCTATTTTTGTTAAGTGGTAGATGGTCCCTCTCTGGACTTGAGTCTTTTGGGAGAGGGGCCTATTAGTGCTGTGAGGGTGATCCTAAGAATAAATATCATTATTATTCTGTGATTGTTCTAATTCTACTAATGGTAGGTAGCCAATGGCTAGTGTAGAGCTTTTCCACACAGACTTGCTATGTTAGTTTAGCTCCGTAAAGAACCTGACAGTTTCATTTGAAACTAGCCAGATGAGAGCTTTGAACAGCGCCCTCGCTGTGGAACTCAGATCACTCTGGGTTAACTGTTTCCTCTCAGGGCAGTTCAAGTGTGGGGAATGACTGCAATGGTCCTAACATAGCAAGACTCCATGAGAAGAAAAGCAATTACTAAGGTGAGTAATTTTTTCTTAGAGGCCACTCAGAAGACTAGATCGGCCATTAAATTGGCAGACCTCCATCTGCCCCTCTCGGGGCATGTGAACAAACGTCCAGTTTCAGTGATGAGTCAGTCCTTTCGAGGCAGAGGCAGAAGCTTCCATAAAAGCCAGCCTGCCCAACCTCAAAAGAAGATGCAGAAAGCATAGGGGCCTAAAGCCCCAGCCCCTACTTATGAGTTGTTGGCCCAAGTTCCATCCACTCTGCCGAGGTGGAACTTTCTCCTCCAGTGGGAGGTCGTCTGATGTCTTCTACAACCAGTGGAAGTCCATAACCCGGACAAATGGGTCCTTCAGATAATTCGCGAGGGTTATTCTCTCAATTTCTTGGAAACCCCAATTGTCCTCCCAGCGACAACCAAGGTTGTCGGCCTCTCAGTCAGACCTCCTCACCGGAGATCCAGGGCCTTCTGAACAACAGGGCAATAGAACTGGTGCCCCGCATCTCTAAACTACAGGGTTCTACTCCCATTACTTTCTGGTTCCAAAGAAATCGGGGATGCGCCCATTCTAGACCTCAGAAAGTTAAACAAATTCCTCCCCAGGAGAAATTCAGAATAATTTCCTAGGTACCCTGTTACCCTTGCTGCATCAGCACGACTGGCTGGCCTCTCTGGATATGCAGGATGCTTACCAGCATATCCCGTCCACCCGATCCACATAAGTTCCTCAGGTTTGTAGCTTTGGGTCAGCATTATCAGTTCCAGTCCTGCCGTTTGAGCTATCCTTGGCGCCCATAAGTTTTTACAAAGTGTTATGCAGTTCTGCGGCGCGCATCTCAGGAAAATCGGACTCCGAGTGTTTCCCTACCTGGACGATTGGCTTCTGCAAACCCTTCCAGCCAAGGAACTTTGGAAACCATGCAAACGACTTCTCATCTTCTCATGTCCATGGGAGTTCTGCTGAATTTGAAAAATCTCAACTGCAGCCCTCCCAGGGCTCCTTTTCATGAGGGCGCTTCTAGACACCTCTTCTACGAGGCTTTCCTTCCAGAGGACAGAAGACTCGACATCCTTGGATGGCCCGTTACATCGGGGAGAACCAATCGGTTACAGCTCTCTCGATGCAATGCATATACAGGTCTCATAGCGTCCTCGGTCTTCCTGTACCCCTAGCCCGGCTGCAAGAGAACCACCAATGGATGCTCTCACTCAATTGTTCTCCGACCTCTCACCCCCAGTCTTATCCCATCAAGGTGTGAGCCCCTTGAAGGTCTCTCACCTGGTGGTCTCAAGAGGATTCTCCTGGAAGGATTCCCCTTTGCTCCCCAGATCATCAGATCTCCATCACCACAGACGCATCGCTAATGGGATGGGGAGCTCACTGTCTCTCCTCCACACTCAAGGTGTATGGACTCAGTTCAAACTCATCTCCACATAAATGTCCTGGAGATGAGGCGGTCCTCTATGCGATCAGAGCTCTGAAGGATGTCCTTTGTCACAAGAACATTCTCCTTCAAGCGGACAACAAAGCTGTGATGTATTACATCAACAAAGCAAGGCGGAGCTCATTCTTATCCCTTTGCGGGAAGCAATGAGGGTGGGGGAGTGGTGCTGGAGCACAAGTCTCTTGATTCAGCGGTTTATCTGCAGGTATACAAAGCGACCTAGCAGATTACCCCAGCAGAACGGAGGCAGACCCTCACAGTGGTCTCTCGATCCAGCCATGCTCGGTCCCTGTTCAAGTGGGGACTCCAGACCTGGACCTTTTGCATCCCACTCAACAATGCCTCTCTTCTGCTCCCAGAAATCCAGGGCCTGGCATTTTCTGTCGGGGATGCGTTCAGGCTGTGGTGGACAAAACGCTTTCTTCCTTTTCCACAGCTTTCTCTAATCCAGAGAGACTCCTCAAGTTCGAGTCTCAGGGGACCAAGATGATTCTCATTGCTCCCTTCTGGCCTCGGCAACTATGGTTTCCTCTACTCAACAGTATGTTGGCAGCCTCTCGAGACCACTTCCCTTGCAAATCAATCTTTTGACTCAGGGTTACGTTGGTCCATCCCAACCTGAAATCACTTCACCTTCATGCTTGGCTCCTGGGAGATAAAGTGAATAGTTCAACGTCTCTCATAGAGTCTCAGACATCCTTCTGGCTGCTCAGAGCCAAGTTAGCCACCAAAACGATGCTTCCAAATGGAAGCGTTTTTCTCTCTGGTGTGCAAAAGTCCTCTGAATCCCTTTCCTGTCCTCCTGACAAGTTCTGGAGTATCTTTTTAGACCTATCAAACTCAGGTCTTCAGTACTCCACAGTTAAAGTTCACCTGAGTGCCATCTCAGCGTTCCATGAGCGGTTTCTTCCTTGACTCTGGCTCAGTTACCTATAGTGAAGAGATTTCTTGAGGATTCTTCATACCAGACCCCTGTTAAGCATCCAGTTGCAGCCTGGAACATTAACCTGGTGCTGGACATTTGCTCACTCGAGCCTTTCGAACCTAGATACCTGTGAGCTAAAATTTCTTACCTGGAAGACTGCCTTCCTGGTGGCCATTACCTCAGCCACTTGAGGTCCTCTGAGATACATGCCCAGATTACGGACCCTCCATATACTGTATTCGTAAAGACAAGGTAGTTCTCCGTACTCATCCTAAATTTCTTGCCAAGGTTGTCAGAATCCATCTAAACCAACCTCTGGTACTTCCGCTACTTCGCTAATTTCCAAAATGAAGAGACGAGGCTCTTCATTCCTTGGATATTAAGAAGCCTTGCGGTTCTATTTAGATAGAACCAAGAATGTCATAAGACTCAGCAACTGTTTGTTTCTTTCAGCGACACCCGGATGGGTCAACCTGTCGCTATCAGATGCATCTCATCATGGTTAGTGGCATGCCCCGACATTGCTATTCCATGCCTCAGTTAAATTAAAAGGTAGAGTGTACATCTCACTCTACTAAGACAGTCATGACATCCCTAGCGGAAATTGCTAATGTTCCAATTGCAGATATCTGCACGGCCACTACCTGGAGCTCAGTGCATACTGGTTAAGCACTATGTACTGGATGTTCATGCCAGGGCAACATTCTGCATTGGCAGAACTATCCTTAATAGGCTTCTATCTTAGATCGTGAGCTGTGGCTCTCCTGCTGCCCTTTGGGGATTATCAGCTTGGTACTCTTCCACTAGTGTGAATGAGTGGTGGAGACTTATGTCCAGGAGGAATATGAAAGTACGTTACCTACGTAATTCTTGATCTTCTTGAGCAGTCTCCACCACTCATTCCTACCCATCCCGAGCTCACACGCTGTGTTGGTCTTCTACCTCAAATCTTTAGGCCGTGAGGACTTCTTTGCTGACCCTTCTTACAGGGTGCGTGCGGACTATCTGATGTCCGTTTTTAATATTAGGTTTACTTCTTCGTTAGTTGTGCTGCACCTCCTTGGTAAAAAGAGTACTGAGGCGGTGGGAGGGTCGTCGCCGAGATAGTCATTACGCTCGGGGCCGCTGCTCCAATTCTTGCGTGTCCTGCATAGCCCCGTCTCTCGCGCCGACCCTCCAGCAAAAGTTTGCTCCCATGGGTCCTAGTGCCTCTGGCGCTAATCCCACTAGTGTGAATGAGTGGTGGAGACTCGTCCAAGAAGATCAAAATTACGGTAGATACGTAATTTTCATTTTTACTACTACTCTTTGAAAAGAATGGTTGAAGCTCTTCCAGTTCGGACTCCAAGTCAGAGCTTCTTCTCACCGTTACTAAGTGATGAGTCAATAACCAACAGATCAAAAGCCGCTATGGATGCTTCGACACTGCTTCTCACTCAGCAGCCGCGGGTGTTTGTTGTCGGGCCATTCCTGGCTGCGTACTTTGCAACCTTCACAGAATGATGCTCAGCAGCAGGTAATGACGCTGCCCTTGATGGCTCCTTTCTTTTCGGTCCTCAGGTGGAACAAGCCTTAGAGGCCACTCAGAAGACTAGGGTCGCCATTGTTGGCCAGACCTCCGCCTGCTCCCTCTCGGGGCATGTGAACAGACGCCAGTTTCATAGTCGTCCAGTCCTTTTGAGGCAGAGGCAGAGGAAGCCCATACAAGCCAACCTGCCCAACTCAAAGAAAGCGCCAGGGCCTAAAGCCCCAGCGCCACCTTTATGAATTGCTGGCCTAAGTTCCATCCACATTGCCCGAGTGGAATTTTCTCTTCCGGTGGGAGGTCGTCTGATGTACTTCTACAACCAGTGAAGTCCATAACTTTGGACAAATGGGTCCTTCAGATAATTCATGAGGTTATTCTCTCAATTTTTTGAAACCCCGAATTGTCCTCCCAGAGCGACAGCCCAGGTTGTCGGCCTCTCAGTCAGACCTCCTCACCGCCGAGATCCAGGGCCTTCTAAGCAACAGGGCAATAGAACTAGTGCCCCGGATCTACGAAACACAGGGTTCTCCCATTACTTCCTGGTTCCAAAGAAATCTGGGGAATCGCCCATTGTAGAACCTCAGAAAGTTAAACAAATTTCTCCCCAGGAGAAATTCAAATAATTTCTAGGTACCCTGTTACCATTGCTGCATCAACACGACTGGCTGGCCTCCTGGATATGCAGGACGCTTACCAGCATATCCCCATCCACCCAACCCACATAAGTTCCTCAGGTTTGTAGCTCTGGGTCGGCATTATCAGTTCAAGTCCTGCCTTCAAGCACCATGAAGTCTTGCTATATTATAACAATAGCAGTCAGCCACTGCAGCTGAACTGCCCGGAGAAGGAAGGAGTTAACCCAGAGGATCTGGAGTTCTACAGCCAGGGCGCTGTGCCCAAAACTCTATCTGGCAGTTTCAAATGAAACTGTCAGATTCTTTACTCCGCTTCACTGAACAGTCGCTCGAGATCAGCTCCTTCAGCTCGGTTCATTCTCGGTTCAAGCGGTATTTTTCAGTTCATTTGAACGGCAAAATCATTATTTTACCGCCAGTTCGGTTTAAAGCTCTATCTGGTAACCGTAAGTATCTAAAATTTAAGTCTGTGTGGAAAATTAATTATCGGTTCGGTTTTGAACCGATCGGTTGTGTTTTTCTGCATTTTAAAGTGTACAGTTGGGTTTTAAGTACGGTTCCGGTTCTTATCGGTTCTAAAAAGGAATTATAACATTTTTTCAAATACCTGTGACACGGTTAGGAACCGATAAGGTGTCTTGCGCTGGACTGCCATCAAAAGGGCAAGTTTTGGTTAGGCTGGCATTATGTCTAGAAACCAAAGAAAAACCGGGCCCACTGGGTTTCAACACTGTGATGTCTGTGGGGCAGCCTTTGCCAAGGCTGACCCACACACCACTTGTGTTTATTGCCTGAGGGCTGACCACCTCTGTCAGACTGCCAGGTGTGTAAAAATTTCCCTGCAGCCACCCTGGAGAAAAGATTGGGCCGACTCAGGGAACGAGAGGCAAAAAGTCTGCTGACCGGATGGCCAGCCTGGTCCAGTACCCACTGGACCAGAGGTGCCCTCTGACCAGGCGAGACTTCCTCGGCAAAAGGAAGGCTGGTTCAGAGGAACCAGTCCCAAGTAAAAGACAAAGGAAATCAGTAGGTCTGGAGTCCAAAATTGTGTCTCCAACTGCTGCAGAGATACTAAAGCCATTGAGATTGTCCAGTCACTGTCTCAGGGACCCCTGTGAGACCACCAACAGTTGGTAAAGGTTGGTCCGTTCAGTCCCAGTGGTTCAGGATTTTGAAGTTGAGGATTTTATATGAACCACAGGAGGGAGGAGGAATTTGATCAATATATGTGTGGCTGGGAGGGTCTGGACGTGCCCATTGAACCGGACATTTCTCCAGACAGACCTTTAGAATCTCCTCAATTCTGTCTGAGGTCCCCTTCTTTCTTTATTTTTATAAAAGGTTGCAGAAACCCTCAGCTTCCTTTAGAGGAGGCTGTGGATGAGCAAGAGGAGCCTGATTATGTGGAAATGATGGATATTCCAGAGTCTAGGAGGTTGTCTATTCCTTTGCATAAGTCATTTGAGAAGCAAACAACAAAGATTTAAAAATCCTCATTCTGTCCCTCCTGTAGATAAAAAATGGACAGAAGGTATACTTTTGTCAGAGCTCGGATACAGACTTCCTTACTGAGCAGTGTAGTCATGTAGGTGTGGTACAAGCTGCGAGCCTGTGACAAGGCTAATATTCCTCTGGCCTCACATCCTCCTGATAAGGATTCAGGAAAGATTGATGCCATGGCGAAAACAGTATATGGCAGCTTCTTTGCGGACTCAGGCAGGCAAATTATATGGCTTATGTGGCTAGATATCAGAAATCTAGGTGGGACACAGTATTGCAGTTAACCAAGCAGGCCCATGGCCAGCTGGCTAGTGAGTTGGAACAGGTGGCTGCTGATGGCATTGGAAGCACTCTAAAGTTCAATTTCATACTGCTGTTGATGTTAATGATGTTTCCTCTAGGGTCATGGCCACTTCTGTAGCTTTCCGTGAGGTTGGCATGGCTCAGATGCACTAATCTGTCCCAAGATACCCAGTCAAGGCTATGGATTTTCCTGTAGTGGGAAATTCTCTGTTTGAGGAGCAAACAGAAAACTATATGAAAAAGATGGATGAATACAGAACTACCTACAAAAGTGCCCAGGCTAAGGGAGAAGCATGCCATGCCACAAGGCATGCTCCCAGAGAATGAGGGCAGGCCCTTTTCCAGGCCTTTTTACCAATTTCAAGCCTCCTCTGCGTCGCAGCGGGGGTTTCTTCAGAGGCAGGGGTAGGCAGGCACAAGTAGACCGTCCCCTCCCCTCAGCCCTAAGGCTGCTGCTAAGCAGGCACCCTGATAGGGTGCCAGGGCCGATTCTCCTGTACCAGTGGAGAGCAGGTTGGCTATTTCAGCCAGAACTGGCTGTCCCTAACTCTGGGACAGATGGGTTCTGGAGGTAATAGGCCAGGGTCTAGTTCTCAGCTTCAAACACTTTCCAAAGATGAGACCAGGCATTTTCCACTGCAAATCCTTGAAGCCCTTGCTTTGGAAGCAGAGGTTTCTTCTCTTCTGGACTGCCAAAGCAGTGGAAAGGTTCCTCCTTGCCATCAGGGCAAGGGTTTTATTCAAGATACTTTCTTACCCCAAAGACAGTGAGAATGGTGGCCCATTCTAGATTTAAGATACTTCAACAAGCATCTGTTGAAACCAAGTTCAAAATGTTGACTCTGGCAATGATATTGCCTTCCCTAAGGCCAGAGGACTGGCTAGCTTCCCTGGACCTCAAGGATGCCCATTTCATGTTCTGATCAGACCTTCTCACCAAAGTACCTCAGGTCTCGAACCGCCCTCAGGCCACTACCAGTTCAGGGCAATGCCTCTTCGGCCTACCTCTGTGCCAGGGTATTCACAAAATCTCGCTGTAGTAGTGGCTCACTTAAGAAGGCAAGGGGTTGTCTGTGTTTCCCTACCTGGACGACTGGCTCATTGTGGGTCAGTCTCAGGTCAGGTGAATCCACTTGCAAGTCACCCAACAGCTTCTCACTTCCTGGGATTCCTGACAAACTTACCAAAGTCAGTTCTGGAACCAGTTCAGGTCCTAACTTCATAGGCACAGAATTGAACACAAGGTTAGCCAGGGCTTTCTTCCTTGGAAAGGGAGGACAGACTCATCCCTGACATCCTCCTTTACCTCACGGGTCTCTCGACCAGCAAGGCATTTCTGCAACTCCTCGGGCACATGGCTGCTCCACAGCTGTCGTGCAGGGAGCAAGATTCCAGATGAGGACATTCAGTTCATTTGAGGGGCCTATTGGTCTCAAGGAAGGACCTTACCAAGTTGGTCCAGTTACTCAAACTGTGATCCTAGCCCACTCACTGGTGGCAGGTCCAGAGCAATTTGAACAGGGGTTCCCTTCATTCATTCTCACTCCCTCTCCCCTCACCACGGATGCCTTCCTGTTAGGGGGGGAGCTTACCTGGCGACCTTACCACTCAGGGGTGTGGTCTCCTCAGGAATCTCTGCTCCACATCAATCTTTTGGAACTCAGTGTTTTTCAGATTCTGTCCAGAACAAAGTGGTTCAAGTCAGGACAGAACAATACCACCACAATGTGGTACATCAACAAAAGCGGGGCACTCGGGTCTTCAGCCTTGTGCACCAAGCAATGAAGTTGTGGTCTCTGGCTTACTCCTGAACACCTCCCTGATAGTGGTTCATCTCCCAGGAAGGACAATGTCCTGGCGGACGACCTCAGCAAAAATTTCTCAGGGCCATCACGAATGGGCTCTGAATCCACAAGTGCTGGGGTCTGTCTTTGCCAGATGGGGCACTCCTCAGATAGATCTTTTCACAGCCCCAGACAATCACCAACTTCCTCTTTTTCTGTTGCAGGCTCTCCAGTACTGGGCTCAGTCCTCTGGACGCCTTTCTGTTGGACTGGAAAGGGAAGTTCCTGTATGCTTTCCCCCTTTCTCACTTTTCAGGGTACTAGAAAAATCAGATCTCAACCTTGCAGAGTGATTCTGATTGCCCCAGATTGGGCCAGACAGCCCTGGTACCCTCTGCCCCTATCCTTAGCAGTCCACCCTGCCTCCTGAGCCTGCCCAGAGTCCACGACTTACTGGCCTGTGCACAGGGAGGGTGTGTATCGGACCTCAATCCCTCCCCTCAAGGCTTGGCTCTTGAGGATTAGAAGTCTACTGACTTACACCTTTCTCAAGGTGTCATGGATATTTTAAAGGCTTCAGGAAGCCTTCCCGAAGAGCCACTTATAATTCTACGTGGAAGAGGTTTTCCATCTGGTGCTCTGAGGCAGGTTATCCCAGAATCTGCTGATCTTCCCATTCTACTGGACCATTTGGTCCATCTGAATTCCCTAGGCCTTAGACCAGCTACCCTGAAGGTTCATCTGGCAGCTGTCTCTGCTTTTGTGTCAGCAGGAAGCCTGCCTCCTTTCTTCTCACCTGTGTTCTCCAAGTTTTTAAAGGGTTACTTCATACTAACCTCCTTTTGGGAACCAGCTCCCTCCTGGGACCTGAATATTGCATTGCTCAGTTAATGGCCCCCCCTTGAGCCTCTGTCTTCCAGCAGAGCTCAGTATTTAACGGAAAACCGTTTCTAGTAACTATCACCTCTGCCAGCGCAAAGTGAGTTACAGGCCCTGTCAGTGGAAGAAGATTTATCTCTTTCCACAGAATAAGGTAGTCCTTAGGACTAATAGAAAGTTTTGCCTAAGGTGGTTTCTGATTTCACACCTGAATCAATCTATCTCTCTCCAGAATTTTCACTGAGCATTCTTCCTCAGGTGAGAGGAGACTGCACAGCTGGATGTCAAAAGAGCCTTAAGCTACTGTTTAGAGCACACCAGAGGTCATAGGTTCAATCCTCCAACTCTTTCTTACCTATGGCGAAGTTGGCAAAGGGAAACCTGCCACTAAGAGAACAATTGCACGGTGGATTGTTTCTTGTATCAATTCTGTTATCAGAAACTGGGTAGAAGTACCCCCCTCTCAGGATTGAGGCCCACTCCACCAGGGTACAGCTGCGTCTCTAGCGGCTGCTAGAGGCTATTCCATTCTGGAAGTTTGTCAAGCTGCTACCTGGAAGACAGTTCACACCTTTACCAAGCATTATTCCTGATGTCAGTCCAGGAGAGAGATCTCGGTTTAGCACAGCTTCCTTCAGAGCCTATTCCTAAGTAGGTTCTGACCCTCCTCCATGGAGGTACTGCTGTGTAATCTGTTATTGTTATAATATGGCAAGACTTCATGGTGTTTGAAGAAATATACTCACCTTAGTAATTGCCTTTCTCTCATGGAGTCTTGCTATATTATAACCACCCTCCCTCCTGCCCCTCTCAGAACTTCTACTTGGGTAGGGGTGGCAATTGGTGCAAACACTGTGTCATGCCAGTGTAGTCATCCCCTTACCCTCTTTCCCTTGGGTTAGGGATCTAGATTGTTTCATTTAGGTTATTTATACTGCCCCTTCCTGGACTTGAGTCTTGGGGAAGGGTTCTATATGTGCTTGTCAAGGGTGGTAAAATGAACCATAATACCATCAATTTTTGTTATTATGGCTCTGGGTGTTTCTTTGTTGTTTATATTGTTGTTATTACTACTAGTAGGTAGCCATGAGCTAGTGTAGTTTTCCACAGACTTTCCGATCCTTTGATGTTAGCTTAATGGCAGTCCAGCAGTTTCATTTGAAACTGCCAGATGAAACTTTAGGCACAGCGCCTTGTGTAGAACTCAGATCCTCTGGAGTTCTCCTTCCTCTCCCGGGGCAGTTCAGCTGCAGTGGCTGACTGCTATTGTTATAATATGAGACTCATGAGAAGAAAAGCAATTACTAGGTGGTAATTTTTCTTTTGGGCTATCCTCGGCCTGCAGTTTTTACAAAGTGTTGTGCAGTTCTTGCAGCGCATCTCAGGAAGATAGGACTCCGAGTGTTTCCCTACCTGGACGATTGGCTTCTAGCAAGCCCTTCCAGCCAAGGGACTTTGGAAGCCTGCAAACGACTTCTCATCTTCTTCGTCCATGGGAATTCTGCTGAATTTGAAAAAATCACAACTGCAGCCCTCCCAGAGGCTCCTTTTCATAGGACGCCCTAGACACCTCTTCTATGTGCTTTCCTTCCGGAGGACAAGAACTCGGACATCCTTCGATGGCCCGTTACATCGGGAGAACCAATCGTTACAGCTCTCTCGATGCAGCGCATGTTGGAGTCTCATGGCGCCCTCGGTGTTCACTGTACCCTGGCCCGTTGCACATGAGAACCACCCAATGGATGCTCTCCACTCAGCGGTCTCCGACCTCTCACCCCAGTCTTATACCATCAAGGTGACGGAGCCCCTTCGAAGGTCTCACCTGGTGGACTCAAGAGAGCAATCTCCGGAAGGGTTCCCCTTGCTCCCCGGATCATCAGATCTCCATCACCACAGACGCATCGCTAATGGGATGGGGAGCTCACTGTCGTTCCTTCACACTCAAGGTGTATAGACTCAGTTGAAACTCATCTCCACATAAATGTCCTGGAGATGAGAGCGGTCCTCACGAGATCCGAGCTCTGAAGGATATCCTTTGTCACAAGAACATTCTCCTTCAAACGGACAACAAAGCTGTGATGTATTACATCAACAAGCAAGGCGGTGTTTATTCTACCCCTTTGCAGGAAGCAATGAGGGTGGGAGTGGTGCTTGGAGCACTAGTCTCTGATTCAGGCGGTTTATCTGCCAGGTATAAAAACCATCTAGCAGATCACCTCAGCAGAACGGAGGCAGACCCTCATGAGTGGTCTCTCGATCCAGCCATAGCTCGGTCACTATTTGAAGAGTGGGGACTCAGACCTGGACCTTTTGCATCCCCACTCAACGCATAAACTGCCTCTCTTCTGCTCCAGAAATCCGGGGCCTGGCATTTTCTGTCAGGATGTGTTCACACAGTGGCAACAAACGCTTTCTTACGCCTTTCCACCGCTTCTCTAATCCAGAGAGTTCTCCTCAAGTTCGAGTCTCAGGGACCAAAATGATTCTCATTGCTCCCTCCTGGCCTCAGCAACTATGGTTCCTCTGCTCAACAGTATGTTGGCAGCCTCTCCAGACCACTTCCTTGCATTTCAATCTTTTGACTCAGGGTTAGTTGGTCCATCCCAACCTGAAATCACTTCACCTTCATGCTTGGCTCCTGAAGAGATAGAAGTGAATTGGTTCAACGTCTCCGTAGAGTCTCGGACATCTTTCTGGCTCTGTGAGCCAGCCACCCGAAACAATACACTTCCAAATGGAAACGCTTTTTCTCTGGTGTACAAAGTCCTCTTGGAATCCCTTTTCCTGTCCTTCTGACAAGGTTCTGAGTATCTTTTGGACCTATCAAACTCAGGTCTCCAGTACTCCACAGTTAAAGTTCACCTTAGTGCCATCTCAGCGTTCCATGAGCGGTTTCTTCCCTGACTCTGGCTCAGCTTCCTATGGTGAAGAGATTTCTTAAAGGTTCTTCATACCAGACCCCTGTTAAGCGTCCAGTTGCAGCCTGGGACATTAACCTGTGCTGGACATGCTCACTCCGGAAGCCTTCGAGCCCCTAGCTACCTGTGAGCTAAATGTCTTACCTGGAAGACTGCCTTCCTGGTGACATTACCTCAGCCATAGAGGGCCTTGGTGACGGACCCTCCGTATACTGTATTCCATAAAGCCAAGGTAGTTCTCCGCACTATCCTAAATTTCTTCCAAGGTTGTGTCAGAATTCCATCTAAACCAACCTCTGGTACTTCCTCTTACTTCGCTAATTTCCAAAATGAAGGGAACGATCTCTTCATTCCTTGGATGTTAAGAGTCTTGCGGTTCTATTTAGATAGAACCAAGATTTTCGCAAGACTCGCAACTGTTTGTTCTTTCAGTGACACCCGGCTGGGTCAACCTGTCGCTATCAGATGCATCTCATCATGGTTAGTGGCATGCCTTACATTGCTACTCCATGGCTCAAGTTAAATTGGAGGGTAGGTACGCTCACTCTACTAGGGCGGTCGGCATCTTTAGTGGAGATTCGCAATGTTCCAATTCGCGGATATCTGCTGCATGCCGCCACCTGGAGCTCAGTGCATACATTCGTTAAGCATTATGCACTGGATGTTCATGCCAGAGCGACATTCCGCATTGACAGAACTATCCTTAACGGGCTTCTGTCTTAGACGAGTGAGCTCTGGCTCTCCTGCTGCCCTTTTGGGGGATTGTCAGCTTGGTACTCTCCCACTAGTGTGAATGAGTGGTGGAGACTTATATCCAGGAAGATATGAAAATACGTACCTACACGTATTCTTGATCTTCTTGGAGCGAGTCTCCACCACTCATTCACAGCCCACCTCCATCCCCGAGCTCACCGCTGTTTTGGTCTTCACTCCATCAAATCTTTAGGCCGTGAGGACTTCTTTGCTGACCCTTCTTACCACGGGTCGACGGACTATCTTATGTCCGTTTTTTAAGGTTGGATTTACTCTTTATGTTAGTTGCGCTGCACCTCCTTGGTAAAAAGGTACTGAGGCGGTTGGAGGGTCGTCGTCGAGATAGTCATTGCCGCTCGAGCAGCTGCTCACGGCGCCGTGCCTCGTGGCGCCGTCTCCGCCGACCCTCAGCAAAAGTTTGCTCCCGATGGGTCCTAGTGCCTCCAGCGCTAATCCCACTAGTGTGAATGAGTGGTGGAGACTCGTCCAGAGGATCAAGAATTACGGTAGGTACGTAATTTTCATTTCTTGCACACCTCTTTTGAAAGATGTTACCTCTTGGACTTTGTTGATTCCCTTGACGCACTTGAACATTTCTATCATGTCTCCCCTCCCTCCTTTCCTCGAGGCTATACATATTAATCTCCTTTCATCTCTCTTCATATGTCTTCGGTGCAGACCCTGCACCATTTTGAATTACCCTCCTCTGGACAGCTTCCATCCTGTCTATGTCTTTGCGAGATTGGGTCTCAGAACTGCACACAGTACTCCAGATGGGGTCTCACCAGCTGTCTGTACAGAGGGTAATAACTTCCTGTTTGCTACTGGTGATGCCTCCCTATGCATTCCAGTATCCCTCAGCCCTCCTTCCTGCCCTCTCACATTGCTTGCCCACCTTTAGTGAGACGTGGTTTACCAGTAACCACACTTGGGAGACTTCAGTACCTGGCTATGTATTGTTCAGAAGAGACCGAGGTGCAAAAGGGGGAGGAGGGCCTTGTATGTTAAATGAAAATACCAAAGCTACAGAAATTCAGAATACACATAAGGAGCCAGAAGAACTGTGGGTCACCCTGGAAACAGGAAATGGGACAGCCATAAGAACTGGGGTTGCCTACAGGCCCCCAGACCAGAGGGAGGACATAGACACATTACTGTTAGAAGATATACAAAACATGACAGCTAAAGGGAGGTTCTGATAATGGGAGACTTCAACATGCCAGATACAGATTGGTCAATACCAGCAGGAACATCAGCCAGAACTAGACACATAGTGGATTCCTGCAGGGAGGGCCTCAAACAACTGGTACAGCAACCCACAAAGAGACAGGGCTATCCTAGATCTAGTACTGACTAACAAAGAAGGGATCACAGATCTCCAGGTAGAAGGTCACCTGGGGCCAGTGACCATCACATGGTATGGTTCAATTTGGCTACTACATCTAAATCATCCCATTCCAAGGCAAAATATGGGACTTCAGAGGAGCTGACTTTGATAAGATGGCCAACAGAGTTAAGCTAGCCCTGGCAAAAAGAAACACAGGTGAGGAGGTACAGGCAAAGTGGGCAAGCATTAAGGATACAATACTTGAAGCAACATCCCATTGTGTTAGACAGAAAGGAAGTGTAAAAGAAGAAGGAAACCACTTTGGTTCTCAAATACAGTAGCAGAAAAGGTCAGAGCCAAAAGGCTGGCCTTCAGAAATATAAGGAACACAGCGGATGAAGATAGGGAGGCATACCAAACTGCCCTAAGGGAAGCAGGTAAGGCAGTAAGGCAGGCAAAGTCCCAAACTGAGGAAACACTAGCACGAACAGTAAAGAAGGTGACAAGACTTTCTATAGATACATTAGTGAAAGGAGAAAGTCCAGAGGGGTGTGCTAAGCTTAATGGAGAAAAGGGAGCATGTGAGAGGAGGACCCTGTAAAGGCATCTATCCTAAATAGATACTTTTGCTCAGTATTTACTGAAGAGAAGGTAGGGCAGGGCCCACAGCTCAGCATCATGGACACAGGGGAGGGAGGTGAGCACTACTCCCTTCACAAAAGAAAGGTTCCTACAAGAGCTTGCTAAGTTCAGGGTGGATAAGGCAATGGGACCTGATGGCATACATCCCAGGGTATGAGGAGCTAAAGGAGGAACTAGCAGAGCCATTAGCAGAATTGTTTAGTGAGTCTCTGAGCACAGGAAGGGTCCCAGAAGACTGGAGAAGGGCTCATGTGATCCCTACTCCACAAGAGTGGTAGCAGGAGGAGGCGGGAACTACAGACCGGTCAGTCTTACCTCAGTAGTGGGCAAGATTATGGAGGCACTCCTTAAGAAAGGATAGTGCAACACCTGGAATCCATAGGGGCACAGGATCCAAGACAGCATGGTTTACAAAGGAAGGTCCTGTCAAACTAATCTCATAGATTTCTTTGACTGGGTAACCAGAGTGGTGGACCAAGGGGAGCAGTTGATGTCACCCACCTTGACTTCAGCAAAGCTTTGACACTGTTCCACATAGAAGATTGATAAATAAGCTAGGTAGGCTCAGGGTGGGTCAGAAGTTGGTCAACTGGGTGGCAAACTGGTTGACTGGCAGAAAACAGAGAGTGGTGGTAAATGGTATACAGTCAGAAGAGATGCAAGTCACAAGTGGGGTACCTCAGGGATCAGTCCTGGGGCCAGTCCTATTCAACATCTTCATTAGTGACCTTCCAGATGGACTAGAGGGTAAGGCTTGTCTGTTTGCAGATGACACCAAGATCTGCAACAGAGTAGATGATCCAGATGGGGTGGGCAGAATGAGAAGAGATCTGGATAAACTAGCAGAATGGTCAGAAGAGTGGCAACTGGGATTTAATGCAAAGAAGTGCAAAATCATGCACATAGGGAAGAGAAACCCTGAAGCCACCTATAGGCTGGGAGGAGTTGCTAGCAGTCACAAAGGAAGAAAGAGACTTGGGCATCATCATCACTGATGACCTAAAATCATCCAAGCAGACCTCTAAAGCAATAGGTAAGGCTAGGGGGTGTTAGGTGTATTAGTAGGGGTATCACAAGTCGTAAGAGGGAGGTAATAATCCTCTGTACAAGACATTGGTTAGGCCCCATCTGGAGTACTGCATGCAGTATTGGAGGCCACACCTTCACAAGGACATTAACCAAATTGAGGCAGTCCAGAAGGGCAGCAAAATGGTGCAGGGACTGCATCAGAAGACATATGAGGACAGATTAACGAGCTCAATATGTATACCCTTGAGCAAAGGAGGAGAGAGGTGATATGATCGAGACATTTAAACACCTTAAGGGCATAAACAAGGTGAAAGAGTCTAACATGTTTAAATATAAGAAAAATAGCAGGACAAGAGGACACAGCATGAGATTAGAGGAGGCGATTAAGGGGAATGTGAAATTATTTTCACAGAAAGGGTGGTAGATGCATGGAATGGCTTACCACAAGAAGTGGTAGCTATGAATACAGTGCAGGGCTTCAAACAGGCATGGGATAGGCATAAGGGAGCAATACAAATGACTACGAATAGATAGGTCACTGACAGAGCAAAGGCGATGGCACATTTATAAGGTAGAAAAAGAAATGGGCAGACTGGATGGGCCTTAGGTCCCTTATCTTACCGTCAACTTCTATGTTTCTATGTTTCTATCTGATATGACTACCCCAGGTCCCTTTCCATTTTTTTGTTGTTGTAGTCTCGCACCCCCATTGTGTACTCTTCCCTGGGTTTTGTTTCCCAGGTGCATTACCTGCACTTCTTAGCATTGAATCTAAGCTGCCATACATTTGACCATTCCTCTAACCTTGCCAAGTCCCTTCTCATCCTTTCCACCCCACCCTGTGCATCAACTCTGTTGCAGATCTTTGTGTCATCTGCAAAGAGACATACTTTTCCTTCAGTCCTTCTGCAATTCGCTTATAAAGACATTGAAGAGGACCGTCCTAATACTGAACCCATGGTACCCCACTAGTAACCCTCCTTTCTTCTGAGTGGACTCCATTTACTATTACTCTCTGTGTCCTATTCTCCAGCCAATTCTTTGACCCAGGCTATCATCTTGGGACCCACTCCCAGGCTGGCTAACTTGCATATTAATCTTTTGTGTGGGACTTTGTCAAATGCCTTGCTAAGTCTAGGTAAGCCATGTCCACAGTCCCTCCCTGATCTACTACTTTGGTCACCCAGTCAAAGAAATCTATCAGATTCGTCTCGCATGACCTTCCCGCTGTGAATCCATGCTGCCTAGGGTCCTGTGCCCTCTGGCCTCTAGATACTTGACAATTCTTTCCTTCAGAAGTGATTCCATCATTTTCCTATCACTGAGGTTAAACTAACAGGTCTGTAGTTTTCTGCTTCTGCCTTGCTCCCACTTTTGTTAAGGGAATCACATCTGTCCTCCTCCCAGTCCTCGGGTACCACCCCATCCTCCCATGATTTGTTAAACAGGGTAGTCAGTGGTGTCACTAGTTCTACCCTTAGTTCTTTTAGAATTCTGGGATGAATCCCATCAGGCCCCATTGCTTTGTCCACCTTCAGTTTTAAGAGTTCTTTGAGAACCCTTTCTTCTGTAAATGGGCTGGTATCAACTTCTGTATCCAGAGTGTTTCTACTGTTTGATCTTCCTGGACATAAGTCTCCACCACTCATTCACACTAGTGGGATTAGCGTCGAGGCACTAGGACCCATCGGAGCAAACTTTGCTGAGAGGTTTGCACGCGAGAGCGGCGCCGTGAGACATGGCGCCGTGAGCAGCGGCTCGGCGGTAATGACTATCTCGGTGTATGCACTCTCCAACCGCCTCACTTTTTCCCGCCTGAAAAGGCTTTCATAGTTACACGCCGTCATTGTCGGGAGTCAAACTTCAAACTAGTATAGTTTTCAGTTTGTTTTTGTAACATTATCACGATAGTAGTATCGCTTAATTTTATTCTATTTTTCTAATATTTTAAATTTAACTTACTGAAGAAGTCTCGCCCACTGGACGGAGTCAACCATGAGCAGGTCAGGTGACGGTAGGGAGACTTCGTATGAAAGCTGTTCAGTCAGCGGGCTGGGTCCAGTCAGCCTCCTTCTCCTCAGCGGGTTCCAACAATGGCCAGTCCGATGCCGGGGATGGCGGTCCCCGCGACATAAAATAGCGGTCGCATTCTCGGCACCCGTTCGGCCTCGAAGCTCTTCTTTGGCCCTCAGGTCAAAAAGAGAAGGCATCACCGAGGTCACCCTCTGGTATGTCTGGCGCCACAACGGTCGGTTATTTGCTAGTTGCCGGTCTCTTCTTCGGAGTCGCCAACTTCCGTAATCGCTGCCTCGACATCGAGCCCTCCCGCCTATAGGTAGGGCTCCAGATGAGCAGTTTCATCAGTGGGCCGCTCTTGATGGGCGATGGTCCGGAGGTTGGTTCTTCTGCCTGGCTCGGTTGCCTCGGGCCCTCAGGCCCTCTGGCGATCAGGTAGGGGCGGTTGGACCTTCCTAGTTGCGCGGCGCCTTCTTGTGCCAGCGACTCCGTGCTTGTGTGTTCCCCTCACATGGCTGCGGTGCAGGGGCCACACCGATGCCCTTATCTCCTGGTTTATTTCCTTCTCTTGCTTTCCAGGTTCCTGGGGCTTTTCGGTGCTTTCCACAGGGTCTGTTGGCTTGTTGGCGCTGTTTTGGTGCCGCTGAGTTCTCGCGGTGCCATGGTCTCACAGCACCGCTGGTGGTGCCGCCGGATCTGGTGGCTCCGTTGGCGGTGCCACTGGTCGGCAAGCGCCCGTTGGCTTCGGCCCGGTCTCCACAGCGCTGTTTGCGGCGCCGTCTGCGATGCCATCCTTGGCACCGTTACTGTGCCATCCACAGCTGCCAGGGGCTCTTGCGAACCACATGCCTCTTTGGCCGTCGCGCCTCCTTGAGTCCGCTTGACGCCTGTTTTGCCGTCTCCGCGCCGGGGGCCCTCGGGACTCTCCTTGTTTTCTGCTATTTCCTCCTCCCTAATTTTCACTCCTTTTCTGTCCAAACAGTCCTTCCTTGACCATCAGGAGATGATGCTGAGCCTGACCCAGACCTTCGGTTGGGTGATGAAGTGGAGGAAACAGGATCTTTCTTTGCTACAGAGCCTGTGGTCGAGGACCTGTCCTTTAAGTATTTGTTGAAGAACCTGAGATCCACTCTTTCTCCCAGACTACAGACATCGATCCTGGGAAGATATTAAGACTCCAGTTTCTTCATGCTTGGGAGATCTCTCTTCCGATCCAGCTTTCCTTCGAGACGCTGTCTCAAATGGTATGGAATAATCCTGCTCTTATTCCTCAGTGGCTAAATCCATTGATAAAGTATTCAGCTCCCAAGGATCGTCCCATTTTGGCATCCCAAGCCTTTATGGATCCTATTGTAGTCCTGGCAGAGAATGACAAGGTCTTCTTCCTCAAACTACTACAGCTCACCTATTAACAAAGAGTCTCGTAAGATTGATACATTAGGTAAGAGAGTCTTTGCTGCCTCCACTCTAAGTATGCAAATTGCCAGTTATCAAGGCTATTTTCTCAGTATGAGTATATCCTGTGGCACTCTATGAAAAGAATGATTGAAGCTCTTCCAGATTCGGACTCCAAGTCAGAGCTTCTTCTGACCATTATTAGAGGTATTGAGTCCAATAGCCAACAAGTCAAAGCCGCCATGGACGCTTTCGACACTGCTTCAAACACCATGAAGTCTTGCTATATTATAACAATAGCAGTCAGCCACTGCAGCTGAACTGCCCGGAGAGGAAGAGTTAACTCCAGAGATCTGAGTTCTACAACATGGCGCTGTGCCCAGAAGCTCTATCTGGCGGTTTCAAATGAAACTGTCAGATTCTTACTCCGCTTCACTGAACAGTCGCTCCGAGATCAGCTCCTTCAGCTCGGTTCATTCTCGGTTCAAGCAAGTATTTTTCGTTCATTTGAACCGGCAAAAGTCATTATTTTACCGCATTTGGTTTTAACTCATTCCTTCCTGATGATGCCATATGGCATCATAAAACATACCTCTTCTTCCTGATTGAGTTCCATATGGCGCCCTAAATCATTGCTGTAGTGCCTGATGGCGTAATTGGCGCCCATATCTTCTCTTGGTGCTGCTCAAGCATTTGTTTACATTTGATGAATTGAGTTGTACCAGCTAATAGGGGACATCGTACCTTACTGATTTTACCTAATATAATATGTGTTCCCATTGGATATTTTGAGAAAACAAGCCTTAATACATAAATAAATAAATTTAATTTTTGCATGTGCTGTGAAAATGTATTATGTTCATTCTGCCATTAGTTTGTATCATAACAACAAATCATCTTGTTTTAGTGTAACATGTTAAGCTGATCAGGTTTACACTACAATTTCATAATTTACATTTTTTTTATTCGAGCAATCTGATTGGCCATTACCACTTTGGTGTATTTATTTATCTTTTGGGGTATTTTCTACAAACATGTTATCACTGATATCATGATTGTTATAACTATTAGTCCATTTATACCACTAAGTGAACTGAATATTTCTGTATTTAAAATCGAGCTCTGTGATTGGTCGGATTTTCTGACATCATCAGTTCTGGATTTAATTGGTATAAAGGGATTGTCTTAGATGCAGGCACCATCCCCTTATGAAGCCTTAGTTGTCAAAGCACCAGGAACCTGCACGCAGATCTTTTGTTGTGCCTTCCACTATTCTATTCAATGTGTGTGCCTGAAATGTTAGACTAAACCTTATTTAGCATTAAAGCAAGGACTCGTATTTTTTACAACTGTCACTGGAGGAAACTGGCTCTCTGGGCTCTAGAGTGTACAGTGATTTTTTTTTGATGTTTCAGTTAGGGGTCACAGCCCTCACCTGTACCTGCCCTAGCTCTGTAGCGTCCACCATTTGGTCATATTAATTGTTGCCATGCTTGCTCTATGCTTATTGTACACGCCACTATTTCCATTAACCAGTCAGAGGCACACTGGTGCAGGAAGAGCATGGTGACTGGAAACTTAGATTCAAGATGGAGGTGCTGCTCTTATCCTAAAATACTCACTTCATTTCAGTAGCAAAACCTCGATTTGTAATCTGTATTTACTTTATTTGTCTTTATTTTTATTTATGATAAAAGTTTTCATAGTTGTCACTTTGTTCATTTTGGGATAATTTCTGGTCATCCTGTGATCACATCTTATGGATCCGCTGGCATTCCTGATGGGAGAGAGAGTTTCTTGTGCATGCACTAGATGCAGTCACGTGAATTCAGCACCTTTTGTTACTTTTAAAGAGTTTATGTTCGAATTATGGCTATGTTAAAATCTATGTGGCATGTTGCTCCCTGCGTTATGGATGGTAAGTGGGTTAGGGTCAGTAGCAGGTTTGTCTCATGCTCTGCACTTGAGTTTTCTCCCTAATACACAGTTGCTGATTGTTTAAAATGAAAAATAATGGTGTTGCCTTCAACTTATCTGGCATCAGTCCAGCCCCAATCCCTGATGCATGGTAAAGGCCAAATCAGTTTTGAATCCTCCACAGTCACTGGTGTTGTCCATCGATTCGTATGACGTCAGTCCAAACTCAACCTCTGATGCACTGGAAAGTGTTCTTCAGGTTAAAATCCTCCACAGCCACTTGTAAGATCTAGCTCCTTACCATGCATCAGTTGAGCCCCAAACTGTAGTGAATAGTGAAGTGCATTTCAGGTTCAGATCCTCCTCAACTGATGGTGTTGTCCATCGACTTACCATGCATCAGTCCTGACTAATCCCATAATGCACTATGAAGTGCATTTCATGTTCAAAACCTCCACATCCACTGGTGTCGTCCATCAATTCATATGACATCAGTTCAGCCCCAATCTGTGATGCACTGTAAAGCATTATTCAGGTTCAAATCCTCCACAGCCACTTGTAAGATCTGTCTCCTTATCATGTGTCAGTCAAGCCCCAAACTATAGTGAACAGTGAAGTGCATTTCAGGTTCAGATCCCTCCACAGCTGATGGTGTTGTCCATTGACTTACCATGTATCAGTCCAGACCAATCCCATAATGCACTGGGAAGTGCATTTGATGTTCAAAACCCTCCACTTCCACTCGTGTAGCCCATCAATTCATATGACATCAGTTCAGCCCCAATCTCTGATGCACTGTAAAGTATTCTTCAGGCTCAAATCCTGCCACAGCCACTTGTAAAATCTCAGGCTCAAATCCCTCCACAGACACTTGTAAAATCTATCTCCTTATCATGCATCCATCGCGCTCCAAACTGTAGTGAAAAGTGAAGTGCATTTCAGGTTCAGATCCTCCACAGCCAATGATGTTGTCCATTGACTGATCTGGTGTCAGTCCAGCCCCAACCTCTACTGCACTGTAAAGTGCTGTTCAGGTTCAAATCCCACCAGAGTCACCAATTTAGTCCATCTGTTCATCAGTCTTCAGTCCAACCTTTATCTCTGACACTCTGTGATGTGCATTACTGATATGGATCCCTCCTCAGTCACCATGGTGTAGTCCATTGTGCACATCAAGATTCATTCAACACTACCCTCAGATGCACTGTAATGTTCTATTCATGTTCGAATCACCCACAACCACTTTAGTCCCTTGTGTTCATAATGCTTCAGACCATCCTTACCTCTGATGCACTGTGATGTGATCAGTGCCAATGTATGACTTATACAGTCCATTCAAATGAAACATAGCACACAGTACACATGTGCACCAATGAGCATCACTCCATGGTGCAGGCATACCCACACTCCTTCCCACCCACACAGTGCACCATACTGAATGTTGCAACATATCACGTGTATATGCAGGCAAACCATGTGACACAGCACATAGTACAACCTTTACAGGTGCCCATGTCATCACCCTGTATGTGTACTCACAACGTTTCTGCATGGCATATGAACACCATTACCACGTGCAGGCAGCCCCACCTGCTTCCCTACAACATAGTATACCCCCAAGGATGGGTGCCAATTCATGATGCAAAATGACTGCAGTGCCTATGAGCATCATTCCTTGGTACAGGCACACCACCCCCTTCCCCATGACACAGTATACCCCAAGTTACCAGTGCCTTTTCAGCAATTTTATCATCCTATATGATACCCATAATGTGTCTACAGTATCTGTTAGCACCATTATTATATGCATACAGCCCTCTCATTTCCACAGAACATATGAAGTGCATCTGATCCTGTATTATGAATGCAGGACCCCCACCACCACCACTAACACACAGTGCTTCATCATACAGTCATTCCCTCACCTTAAACCATCCCATAATACAACCCCAAAAAAATAAACTATGCCAAGAAATTAAATAATACAGATTTATGTAACATGATGTATACTGAAAGACTGTGAACCTTTACATGAACAACATCATGCTTCATTTACAGTATGATAAAGCAAACAGCACAAATAAAATACAGTTTCCTATACTTATGGGATTTTATTACAAAAATAAAATAAAATAGTTTATTTCAATGAAATTACACATTTTAACTACAGCAAATATGCAATTAATCATAGAGAGCCCTCCAGCACTAACAAATGTCTCCATTTCCTGTGTCAGCTCACTGACCTGCACTGGAGGTGTTCTTCCTATTTACATCACTTGACCTCACAAAGCACTCCTTCCTGCATCACTTCCTGATATGTCCTTCTAAGGTAATGTGAATATATTCTTACTCAACTAGGGGAAATACAGAAAAATCATAATCAGATTCATAAACTAAAATCAGTGGGTAAGAAGAATCATACTCTGCAAAATTCCAACCAGTGGAATGGAACAAAAACTCAAACTGTAATAACAAGAGATTCAGATATTGATTTCTGACTAAAAAAATGGTAAAAACTTGCAAAATTTATATTTAGACAATGACAGATGTTTACTGTATATTTTTAACAATTTTAATCAACAATTTTACAGAAATTTAATATTTTGCATGACTAAGTAAACAGAACATAATTATAGTTAGATAAAATCATCAGAATTTATTAAAATATAAAACAACCTCCCACAACATTAAATCCAGTTAAATAAACATTACCAAACCTCATTCATTTTCAAAACGTTTTGTCCTGAAAAACTTTTCTTTTACAGTTTTAAAATTGGATGTATGGTTTTTAAGATATGTAGGTTTAAGCACAGTGTGTTTGCATGAATGCTGCAGGTCTAAAACCCCTTCAGGCACACAGGTGTTCTAGCAGCAGGCAGAGAGTACCTGAACATTCTAAGTGACAATAGGATAGAATGAGTTAAGCTACTATTTGGAATGTACCAAGGGTCACAGGTTTGAATCCCTCCAACTCTTCCTTACCTATGGCGAGGTTGGCAAAGGGAAACCTGCCACTAAGAGGACAATTGCAAGGTGGATTGTCTCTTGTATCCAGTTCTGTTACCAAAAACTAGGTAGAGAACCCCCTCAGGACTGAGGGCCCACTCCATCAGGGCACAGCTGCATCTCTAGCGGCTGCTAGAGATATTCCCATTCTGGGAATTTGTCAAGCTGCTATCTGGAAGACAGTTCGCACTTTACCAAGCATTATTCCCTGGATGCCCAGTCCAGGAGATGCTCGGTTTGGCACAGCTGTGCTTCAGAGCCTATTTCCTAAGTAGGTTCTGACCCTCCTCCATGGAGGTACTGCAGTGTAATCTGCTTGTCATTACATTAGCAAGACTTCATGGTGTTTGAAGAAAAATTATTCACCTTAGTAATTGCTTTTCTTCTCATGGAGTCTTCTATATTATGACCACCCCCATCCAGCCCCTCTCAGAACTTCTACTTGGGTAAGGGGTTGGCAAATTAGTCACTGTACTGTGTCATGCCATTTTAGTTCTTTCCCTTTCCCCTTTTTCTTTGGGGTTAGGGAACTAAGTATTTCTGTTTTGGGTAATATGTTGGCCCTCCTCCTGGACTTGAGTCTTTTTGGGAAGGGGCCTAATAGTCTGTTGGGGGTGATATTATTAGTATTATTATTGTTGTTGTTGTTTCTGTTATTGTTTTTCCTACTAGTAGGTAGCCACTTGGCTAGTGTAGGGTTTTTCCACACAGACTTGTTGCTTAGTGTTAGCTATGTAAAAATCTGACAGTTTCAGTTTGAAACTAGCCAGATAGAGCTTTGGGTACAGCCTGCTTTAGAACTCCAGTCTGCCTGGAGTTAACTGTGCAGTTCAAGTGCTGTGGCTAACTGCTTCTGTCATAATATAGCAAGACTCCAAGAAGAAAAGCAATTACTAAGGTGAGTAATTTTTCTTTCTTGGCATTGAAGCTCAAGCTGACAAATTTCAGACCACCTCCCCAGCTTTCCAGAACATCCTGTTGGTTCTGTATCCCATCAGCTATCTCCACTCTCCCACAGAGCTTGGTGTTATACATGAATATACATATTTTCTCTTAATGCCATCCCAATGTAATTGATGAAGACACTGAACAACACTGGCCCCAGCACTGAGCCCAGATAACTCTCCTCCCCCATAACCACTCTCTAGGTTATGTCCTTCAGTCCATTTTCCACCCATCTGCACTTCTTATCCCCAGTCCAAAGATCTGCCAATTTCCTGATCAACCTTTTCAAACAACATGAAGTCTTGCTATATTATGACATCTTGCAGTTAGCCACAGCACTTGAACTGCCCCAGAGAGGAAGAGTTAACTCCATAATGAATGGAGTTCTCAGTGGCGCTTTACTGAAAACTCTATCTGGCTAGTTTCAAACTGAAACTGTCAGATTCTTTACTCCCCTCACTGAACAGTCACTCCGGAGATTTCTCCTTCAGCTCGGTTCATTTCTCGGTTAAAACAAGTAATTCTCAGTTTAAATAAACCGGTAAAGTATTTATTTTACCGCATTTCGGTTCAAAGCTCTATCTGGTAAACCATAAGTACAGGTCTTTCAGTCTGTGTGGAAAATATATTTGTCGGGTTTTGAACCGATCGGTTTAGTTTAAAATACATTTTAGAGTATTGTATGGACATTTAGAGTGCGGTTCCCAGTTCTTATCGGTTCTAAAAAAACAAACTTTTAATTTGTTTTTCAAATACCATTGAACACGGTTAGGAACGTGGGGTGTCTTCCTGGCACTGCCATTAAAAGGGCAAGTTTTTGGTTAGCTGGCATTATGTCTGAGAAACCCAAAAGAAAAACGGGCTCACTGGTTTTCAACACTGTGATGTTTGTGGAGAAGCCTTTGCCAAGGCTGACCCACACATCACATGTGTTTATTGTCTGGGGTTTGACCACCTCCAGTCAGACTGCCAGATTTGCAAAAATTTCCTGCAGCCACCCTGGAAAAAGATTGGGCAGGCTCAAGGAACAAGAGGCCATAAAGTCCACTGACCCAGATGGCCAGCCCGGTCCAGTACCAACTGGACCAGAGGGAGTGCCCTCTGACCAGGCGAGACTTCCTCAGGCAAAGCAATGCTGGTTCTGTGGAACCAGCCCCAGTAAAAATCTAGGAAATCAGCAGGTCTGAGTCCAAAATTGCCTCTCCAACTGCTGCAGAGATAGCAAAAGCCTACAAATTGTCCAGTCACTGTCTCAGGGACAGTCTGAACCACCACTAGCTGGTAAAACATTGGTTCGTCGGTCCCAGTGGTTCAGGAGTATGATGTTGAAGAATTTTATGAACCACAGGAGGGAGGAGGATTATGAGCAGTATGTATGTGGCTGGGAGGGTCTGGATGTGCCCATTGAGCGGACATCTCTCCAGACAGACCATTGGAATCTCCCCAATGCTGTCTGAGTCCCCATCTCATTTTATTTTTATAAGAAAGTTGCTGAAACCTCCAGCTTCCCTTAGAAGAGGCTGTGGATGAGCAAGAGGAGCCTGATTATGTTGAGATGATGGATATTCCAGAGTCTAGGAGATTGTCTATTCCTTTGCATAAGTCATTTAGGAAGCAAACAATAAAAATTTAAAAAATCCAAATTCTGTGCCTCTGTCGATAAAAGATGGACAGGAGGAATGCTTTATCAGGCCCTGATACAGACTTCCTCACTGAGCAGTGTAGTCATGTAGGAGTGGTACAGGCTGCAGCCTGTGACAAGGCTACCATTCCCTGGCTTCACATCCTCCTGATAAAGATTCTAGGAAGATTGATGCCATGGCAAAAAGCAGTATATGGCAGCCTCTTTGGGACTCGGGCAGGCAAATTATATGGCTTATGTAGCTAGATATCAGAAATCTAGATGGGATATAGTTATGCAGTTAGCCAAGCAGGCCATGGCCAGCTGGCTAGTGAATTGAACAGGTGGCTGCTGATGGCATTGAGGCCTCTAAAGTTCAATTTCATGCTGCTGTTGATGTTAATGATGTTTCCTCTAGGTCATGGCCACTTCTGTAGCTTTCCGTGGTTGGCATGGCTCAGGTGCACTAATCTGTCACAGGACACTCAGTCAAAGCTATGGATTTTCCCGTGGTAGGAAATTCTCTGTTTGGGGAGCAGACAGAGAACTATATGAAAAGATGGATGAATACAGAACTACCTACAAAAGTGCCCAGGCCAAGGGCGGCATGCCACTCCACAGAGGCACACGCCCAGAGGTAGGGGCAGGCCTTTCCACAGGCCTTTTATCAATCCCAAGCTTCCTCTGCTTATGCTCAGAGGGTTTTTCAGAGGCAGAGGCAGGCGGGTGCAGGCAGTCTCCCCTCCCTCAGCCTAAGGCGCCTGCCAAGCAGGCACACTGATGGGGTGCCCAGGGCCGATTCTCCTGTACCAGTAGGGGGCAGATTGGCTTACTTCAGTCAGAACTGGGTGTCCGTAACCTCGGACAAATGGGTTCTGGAAGTGGTAAGCCAGGGTCTGAGTTCTCAGCTTCAAACATTTTCCAAAGATGAGGGCAGACACTTTCCACCTGCAAGCCCCCTAGAGGCCCTTTCCTGGAGGCAGAGGTCTCTGCCCTGTTAAATTGCAAAGCAGTGGAAAGGGTTCCTCTTTGTCACCAGGGCAAGGGTCTGTACTCAGATACTTCCTTACACCAAAAAGACAGAAATGCAGCCCATCCTAGGCTTAAGGTATTTGAACAAACACCTTTTGAAACCAAAGTTCAAAGTGTTAACTTTGGCAATGATTTTGCCCTCACTGTGGCCAGGGCTAGCCTCCCTGGACCTCAAGGATGCTTATTTTCATGTCTTAATCAGGCCTTCTCACGAAAGTACCTCAGGTTCGAACTGCCCTCAGGCCACTACCAGTTCAGGGCAATGCCCTTCAGTCTTACCTCTGCTCCAAGGGTATTCACAAAATGTCTAGCCGTGACAGTGGCTCATTTAAGAAGGCAAGGGTTGCTGTTTTCCCTACCTGGATGACTGGCTCATTGCTGGACAGTCTCCAGAACAGGTGAAATCCACTTGCAAGTCACCTAGCAGCTTCTCACCTCCTGGAATTCCTGCTAAACCTACCAAAGTCAGTTCTAGAACCAGTTCAGGTACTTACTTTCATAGGTGTGGAATTGAACACAAAGCAGGCCAGGGCCTTCCTCCCTTGGAAAGGGTAGAGAAGTTGATCGCCTGGCCTCCTCTTTCACCCTGCAGGTCTCTCGACCAGCAAGACACTTTTGCAGCTTCTAGGGCACATGGCTGCCTCCACAGCTGTCGTGCAGGGAGCAAGATTCCAGATGAGAGACATTCAGTTTCATTTGAGGGCCTATTGGTCCCAAAGGAGGGACCCCTTGCCAAACTGGTTCCTGTGACCCGAACTCTGATCCTAGCTCTTCAGTGGTGGCAGGATCAGAGCAATTTAAGACAGGGGTCCCTTCATTCCTATTTCCCACTCCCTCACCCTCACTATGGATGCCTCCCTCCTGGGGTGGGGAGCACACTTGGCGACCTCTCACACAGGAGTGTGGTCCCCTCAGGAATCTCTGCTCCACATCAACTTGCTGGAACTCAGAGCTGTCCTTTTAGCTCTTCAAGCTTTTTCTGCATCTGTCCAGAACAAAGTAGTCCAGGTCAGAACAGACAATACCACAACAATGTGGTACATCAACAAGCAAGGGGAACTCGGTCGTCGGCCCTGTGCACTGAGGCAATGAAGTTGTGGTCTCTGGCCTACTCCTGAACACTTCTCTAATAGCAGTTCATCTGCCAGGAAGGACAATGTCCTAGCAGATGCCCTCAGCAGGATTTCTCAGGGCCATCATGAATGGTCCCTGAATCCCTGAGTGCTGAGAACAGTCTTTGCCAGATGGGGCACCCCTCAGATAGATCTTTTGCAGCCCCAGACAACCACCAACTTCCACTGTTCTGCTGCAGGCCCCAGTGATGGGCTCAGTCCCCCTGGATGCCTTTCTTTTGGATTGGGAAGGGAAGTTCCTGTATGCCTCCCCCTTCCTCTTCTTTTCAAGGTGTTAGTAAAATCAGATTCCAACCTTGCAAAGTGATTCTGATTGCACCAGACTGGGCCAGGTAACCCTGGTACCCACTCCTGCTATCACTGACAGTCCACCTTCCCTGTGCCTTCCCAGGATTCACAATCTGCTGACCTGTGCCCAGGGAGAGTATGGTATCCGAACCTCAAATCCCTCAACCTCAAGGCCTGGCTCTTGAAGAGTTAGCATTTGCTGATTTACACCTTTCTCAAGGTGTCCTTGATATTTAAAGGCCTCTAGGAGGCCTTCCACTAGAACCACTTATAATTCCAAGTGGAAAAGGTTTTCCATCTGGTGTTCTGATAAACATATTGTCCCAGAATCTGCTGAATTTCCCACTTTGCTGGACTACATGGTCCATCTTAATTCTTTGGGCCTCAGGCCAGCTACCTTAAGAGTCCACTTGGCAGCTGTCTCCGCTTTATCTCAGCAGGAAAGCCTTCCTTCCTTTCTTCTCACCCTGTGTTCTCAAGTTTTTAAGGGTTTACTTCATACTAACCCTCCTTTTCAGGACCAGCCCTGCCTGGGACCTTAATGTTTGCATTGCTCAGTTAATGCAACCCCCTTTTGAACCCCTGTCTTCGGCAGACCTTAAGTTCTTAACTTGGAAAACTGTATTTTTAGTGGCCATCACTTCTGAGACGCATAAGTGAGTTACAAGCCCTTTCAGTTGAAAATGATTTTATTTCTTTTCACAGGGATAAGGTAGTCCTCAGGACTAACAGAAAGTTTTACCTAAAGTGGTTTCGTTTCCATCTTAACCAATCCATCTCCCTTCAGTATTTTTCACTGGAGCACTCTTCCTCTGGTGAAAGGAGATTGCACAGTTTGGATGTTAAAGAGGCACTGAGTTATCTGGAATGCAGGGTCACAGGTTCGATTCCACCAACTCTTTCTCACCTATGGTGAGGTCGAAAAAAGGAAAACCTGCCACTAAGAGGACAATTGCCAGGTAGATTGTCTCTTGTTCCAATTTTGCTACAAAACTGGGTAGAGAACCCCCTCAGGATTGAGGGCCCATTCTACCAGGGGTACAGCTGCATCTCTAGCGGCTGCTGAGAGATATTCTATTTTGGAAATCTGTCAAGCTGCAACCTGGAAAACAGTTCACACTTTCACAAGCATTACTCCTGGATATCCAGGCCAGGAGAGATGCTCGGTTTAGCACAGCTGTGCTTCAGAGCCTATTCCTAAGTCGGTTCTGGCCCTCCTCCATGGAGATACTGCTGTGTAATCTGCAAGATGTCATAATATAGCAAGACTTCATGTTGTTGGAAGAAAAAATTACTCACCTTAGTAATTGTTTTTCTTCTAATGGAGTCTTGCTATATTATAAACCACTAACCTGCCCCTCTCAGAACTTCTACTTGGGTAGGGTGTGGGCAAATTAGTGCAAACACTGTGTCATGCCATTATAGGTGTTTTTCCCCTCTTTTCTTTTTGGGATTGAAATCAGGTATTACTGTTATTGATTGTGTGTTGGCCTCCTCCTAGACTTGAGTCCTTGGGGAGGGGGTCTAGTAGTGCTTGTCAGGGGTGATATTTGTTGTTGTTATTATTGTAGTTGTTGTTACTAGTAGGTAGCCATTTGGCTAGTGTAGGGTACTTTCCACACAGCGTCTAGTGAGTGTTGGCTCCGTAAGATCTGACAGTTTCAGTTTGAAACTAGCCAGATAGAGCTTTTCAGTAAAGCGCTCATGCTGAGAACTCCATTCATTATGGAGTTAACTCTTTCTCTCCGGGGCAGTTCAAGTGCTGTGGCTAACTGCAAGATGTCATAATATAGCAAGACTCCATTAGAAGAAAACAATTACTAAGGTGAGTAATTTTTCTTGTGTGCACATAGTCAAAGGCCTTGCTGAAATCCACATAGAAGATGTCTACAGCTTTGCCCATGACTACTGTCTTAGTGACTTGGTCAAAGAAGTTATTTAGATTGATTTAAAATGATCTCCCTTACCCCCAAACCTGTGCTTCCTCATATCCTAGAGACCATGCTCCTCTAGATATCCTACCAACCTTTCCATAAGTGTCGCCTCCATGAACTTGCACCCCTTTTAGGTCAGACTGCCTGATCTGTAATTCCCTGGGTCATCCTTGGGACCTCTCTCATGAGGGGCACCACATGTGCTGTTCTCGAGTCCTGTGGTACCACACTTGACTCCAGTGAACTATTAAATAGGCCTGCCAGTTCTTCAACCAGTTCCCTTAGTACTCTTGGCTGTACTCTGCCCAGGCCTGGTTATTTGTCCACCTTCAATGCTAGCAGCCCTCATTCACTCTAGCCTCCTCTATCACATCATCTGTGTTCCCCTTCTTGCTCCTCTCCTCTTCTCCTTCCTGAAGGCACTGGTCCGTCCATCTCCCTGGTGATATTTACATAGAATATCTTAGGGTTTTCATCTTTGCATATGAAAGAGGGGAGGGGCATGATAGACCTAGTGTCCTTCTGACCTTAAAGAGCTAGTGGAGCCAAAACAGGCAACAGGAAAATAATACAAATTTTATGTAACGGTCAGTTGTAACTTATTATTTCTAAAGTATTTTTCTTTTCCTTTTAGCTCATCGGAGAGTATTCCAGGTGATAATATTGTGCTAGATGCTTGGAACAGCTCTTAGCCTGGCAGATGCAAGCAGGGCTTACTCACCCCCGGCAATGGTCACAGAGCCTGCAACACTGCCAGCAGGCTTCAGCACACAAAGTCTGTCCTAGATGCAAGCTCTGGTGCACATTCACCCCCAACAACAGCCATGCACTCTGAAAACTGCCTGAAGGATTCAGCACAACCAAGTTCAACCCCAGATGTAAGCAGGGCTTGGTGCTTACTCACCCCTCCCAAAGAAACATCCATGAAGTTTGCAACACTGCCTGAAGGTACGAACAGGGAACCACCCAGTGTGTAAAAGTTATTTTATTTGTCTCTTTACTTGATGGTTGAGGAGCATTTTGATTGATTTTGATTGCTCGTTAGTGTACCTTTCCTGACTGAGGTTTTATCTTAACCGAGATTGTCAAGTCCTTACTAGAGAGGCAGATGGAGGAGACAAAGAAGAAGACACGTCATGGGTAGGAAGAGAAGACAAACTAAGACAATACTAGGAACGAAGTAACCGGGTCCATCCATAACTGGGCCTGAAGTAAAGAGCTCTCATTCATAACTACAACTGGAATTAATCAATTTGAAACTTGTGCTGACTTGTAGAGATTCTGCAGGAATCTTAATTGCAAATATTTTTAATAGTAAAGAAATGTCACGTAGCCCTCCTGTAACAGATGTATCTTAATCTAGCTGCACTCCAGTTCTATGGAAACTAATAATTCACACGTTCATAGATTTGAAGGAAATTCTCCTTTTTCCAGCTTCAACTGCAGCCATCTTAATTTTTAAAGAAGTTTGTGAGAAAGAATTAAAAACTTTATTTTCAGACTTAATGGGTTTTGAATATAACATGTCTAGAATAGAAAGATGAGCTCTAGAAAGCCTGAAACATGATAAAACCAATGTAATTAAGCCTGCATCAAAGGTGGAGCTGTTGTAATTCACAGCACCACCGACTATATCCGTGAGTTCACAAGACAACTAGAAAATATAAGTTTCTATGAGAGATTGAACTCTGAACCAAACATTTTTTAAATACAGGATTGATGAATATATTGAGGATTGTTTACAGGAAGGTGCCAAGATTCTATTTTGGAATGGTTTTAACCATTTCACCTCCGGGGCAGTTCTAGAGCGGATCAAACTGCTGAAAATTCACAAACCTTTTACAGCCCCCTCCCCATGAGGTTGTTTGTAAATGGTATTGGGTCCCTCACAGAACCCTTCTCACATACGTAGAATATTTTCTCAGACCATTTGTTGTAACACTGGGTTCTCCTAGTAAAGATACAATGGACATTTTGCAGACTCTGTGGGATGTTGTGGTGCAGGGACTCACATCTTATCATTCTGGTTGTGGAGTCCCAATACGCCAACAGCCCCAGGAAGACGCACTAGACAGCATTGCATTTTCTTGACTGCAACAGATCAGCAAATGGAACCTCGTACAGAATTTTGTTAAAATTAACTGACTTTGTTTTAAAATTCAATGGCTTTTCCTTTTAGGAGGCTTTTTTTTCTGTAGACAAAGGGTGCAGCATAAGGGCTTCTTTTGCCTAGCTTAGGAAATTGATATGTTGATAAATGGGAAAATTATGTTATAAGAAATTCTGATGTTAGCCCATTTTGTCAACACTGGAAGTTTACTGTTGCTTTATAGGTGATATTCTGATTATATGGAAGGGTACCTTTAGAATTTGATGCATTCATTATCTATTTGTACGACTTGAGCCCCAATTCACATTTTCAAATATAACTGATCAACATGAGGTACACTTTCTAGATATGAGTATCTGTAAAGAATAAAATAATGAGATCAGCACTGACCTATACAGCAAATCGGTGTGTTCTTTGTTGGAAAAACTGAGCACAAATTTAAAACCCATGTTGGAGAGCACTGTAAACTAATAATAGATGGAGATGACGCATGTTACAGTGTTGAATGCTACAATTTAGGAGGCATAAGCAGGCATAAGAGTAAGGAAGGTAACAGACATAATGAGGGTGGTGCAGTGCAGTGGCTGTGGAGCAGCAGTCTTCAGGGAGACATTCTGGAGGCTGTGATGCTGCCCTATCTACAGGCACCTCTCTGGGCTGAGGGAGGAGATTGCCTGTTTCTGCACAGAGTTGGCCAGGTTACAGACGGCATCTACCCCCACCCAGAAACCGCTGGATCCACAACATGAACTTCATAGGATGCCCAGGAAGAAGTGTGACTGGATCATGGTGGGCTCAGGGAGGATTGGGGGCAGTCAGATCCACATTCCCCAACCAGTCCAGCTGAATAAATCCTACACTGTTTTGGAGGTGGAATGTCCCAGACAGACAACTGCAGCTGGCTGGGACCAGGGAGGATGGTCAGTACCACAAATCTGGGGCCAGAGAAGGGGCAAGGGACCCCAGAAGAAGGGAAGCTTCTCCTAGTTGGGACTCTTTTATCCAGGGTGTGAAGTTAGGAACATCTATCGGGAGGGAGGTCAAGTGCATCCCAGGAAGTGCTGCATGGAGGGATGGGAAGCAAATATAGGATCACTAGGGCAAAAGCCAGGAGAGGAGCTGGATGTCATTGTCCATCTGGGACCAGTGACCAGGTGGGGAAAAGGGTGGAGTTAGCCAGAGTCCAGTAGCATTTCAGGAAGCTGGGGAGTGACCTGAAACAAGTAACATGTTCTGCCTCATTTTCAGAGGTGCTACCTGTCCAAGGCATAGCAGTGGCTAGGCATTCCACATCCAGGCTTTCAACACCTAGTTGAGGGACTGGTGTTGAAGGAAGGATTTTGCCTCATAGTGAGCTGGGGCCTCACCTGGGCAAATGTGACTTGTGTCAGGAAGATGGCTTCCATCTTTCCTTGAAGAGAACCTCACTCTTTAGTGAGAAGTTGGAATGTTTCAGAGAGATTTAAACTGGCCAAGGAGAATAGCCAGAAAGGACAGGTGGGTTAGAAACAATCCTCCATGGGAACATGCTAAAACACAAGATGACAACATGAACAACTGAAGCAGGCAGTGAGGAGCAAGCAGGCTGAGCATATATAGGGATAAGAAAAATTACTCACCTTAGTAATGTTGTTTCTTCTAATGGAGTCTCGCAGTATTCTGACTATTGCAGTTAGGTCCTGCCTTTCAATTGCCCCGAGAACAAAGAATTAACTTTCCATGGCCAGCATAGAATGTTCAGCTCAGTTGAAGCCCCTGTCTGCTGTTGTTTAAACTCCAACCATCAAATCTTTACAAGCAATACTCACTAGAAGTTCTGTGTGGAAAGTGTAAGACTCACACTAGCCAACTGGCAATTAAATTTATTAAAAAAAGGTTTTTGTGTTCAAAGCAAAGACTCAAGTCAGGAAACCCAAAAACAAAACACAACACACACCCAAAATAAAGGAGGGTGAAAAGGGCACCTCTAGGGTGACAACACTGCTCCTGCCCACCCACATCCCAAAACCAGGTTCTGAAAGGGAGGGAGGTCAGAATACAGCAAGACTCCATTAGAAGAAACAACATTACTAAGGTGAGTAATTTTTCTTCAAACAACATTAAGTCTTGCTGTATTCTGACTATTGCAGACTACCAAGCAGTACCACCATGGAGGAGGAACAGAACCTACTTTGGGAACAGGATCTAAAGTACTGCTGTGTCAAACCGAGCATCACTTCTAGCCTGGATATCCAGAGAGTAATGCTTGGTGAACGTATGGACTGTTTTCCAGGTGGCTGCTTGACAAATTTTTAAGATAGGAAAATTCTGGCAGCAGCCAGGGAAGCAGCTGTACCTCTAGTAGAGTGAGCCCTCAGGCCTGAGGGTGGGGTTCTATCCAGTTTTATAGCAGGTGTACACAAGAGACAATCCACCTGGCAATAGATCTTTTGTGGCAGGTTTGCCCTTACCAGACCTCTCCATATGTGAGGAACAACTGGAGGGACTCAAACCTGTGACCCTTGGTGCACTCTATGTAGTAGCTGAGGGCTCTTTTTAACATCAAGCTGTGCAGCCTCCTCTCTCCAGAGGAGGAATGGTCAGTGAAGAAAACAGGAGTGACATAGGCTGATTAAGGTGGAACTCTGAAGCCACCTTAGGCAAAAACTTCCTGTTAGTTCTTAGGACCACTTTATCTCTATGGAAAGAGATCAAATCAGGTTTCACTGACAGGCTTGCAATTCACTGATACGTTTGGCAGAGGTAATGGCTACTAAAACACAGTTTTCCAAGTCAAGTACTTAAGTTCTGCAGAGGACAAAGGCTCAAAGGGAGGTTGCATAAGCTGAGCAATGCAGACATTCAGGTCCCAAGCAGGAGCAGGGTCCCTAAAGGGGATTGGTGTACAGCAGTCCCTTGAAGAACTTAAAACAAAGAATGAGATGACAGAGGAGGGCTTGCCTACTGACAGGAAGGCAGAAACAGCTGCCAAATGCACTTTTATGTAGCTGGCCTAAGGCCTAGGGACATTGAGATGGACCATATAGTCCAGAACTGTAGGCAACCCAGCAGATTCTGGAGAAATATTCTTATTAGAACACCAAATAGTGAACCTTTTCTATTTGGAATTGTAAGTTTTTCTAGTGGAAGGCTTTCAAGAAGCCTTAAGGATATCCAGAACCCCTTGGGAAAGATGCAGATTAGCAAACTAACTCTTCAAGAGCCATGCCTTGAGATTCAGAGACCTGCGGTTCTGGTTATAAATCCTCCCTGAGAGGATGTCAATAGGTTGTAATTCCTGGGAAGAGACAGGGAAGGTGGACTACTAAGGACAGCAACAGTGGGTACCAGTGCTGTCTGGCTCAGTCTGGAGCAATCAGAATTACTTTGCATGGTTGTGACCTTATCTTGACTAACACCTTGAACAGGAGAGGGAAGGGGGAGCATACAGAAATTTCCTTCCAAATTCAGGATCAGGGCATCCAGGGGACTGAGCCCAACAGTGGGGGTCTGCAACAAAAGAGAAGAAGTTGGTGATTGTCTGGGGCTGCAAAAGATCTATCTGTGGTGTGCCCATCTTGAGAAAATCACTTTCAAAACTAGGGATCTAGGGTCCATTCGTGATGGCCCTGGGATATCCTGCTGAGAACATCTGCTAGGACATTGTCCTTCCCTGGGAGGTGAACTGCTATCAGAGAGGTTTGCAGGAATAGGCCAGGGACCACAACTTCATTGCCTTTGTGCACAAGGCCATAGACCAGTGCCTCCTTGTGTGTTGATGTACACATGGTGGTGGTGTTAACTGTTCTGATCTGGACCACCTTGTTCCATACAGATTTGGAAAAGGCTTGCAGTGCCAGAAACACTGCTCTGAGTTCCAAGAGATTGATGTGAAGCAGAGATTCTTGAAGTGACCACAGCCCTTGGGTGGTAAGATCCCCAGGTAGGCTCCCAAGCCTAGCAGGGAGGCATCTGTGGTGAATATCACTGAATGAGACTGAGTGACAAAGGAACTCCTTGTCTCAAATTGTTCCTGATCCTGCCACCATTAAGGATCAGGGTTCGAGTCACTGGGACTAGTTTGGTAAGGAAATCCTTTCTTTGGGACCAGAAGGTTCTTAAGTGGAACTGAATGTCCCTCATCTGGAATCTTGCTCCCTGGACCACTGCTGTGGAAGCTGCCATGTGGCCAGAAGCTGAAAAATGCCTTTCAAACACCATGAAGTCTTGCTATATTATGACAATATGCAGTTAGCCACTGCAGCTGAACTGCCCGAGAGGAAGGAGTTAACTCCAGAGAATCTGGAGTTCTACAATGACGGCGCTATGCCAAACTCTATCTGGCCAGTTTCAAATGAAACTGTCAGATTCTTCTCCGCTTCACTGAACAGTCGCTCCAGAGATCAGCTCCTTCAGCTCGGTTCATTTCTCGGTTCAAGCGAGTATTTTCGTTCATTTGAACCGGCAAAAATATTATTTTACTGCATTTCGTTAAAAGCTCTATCTGGTAAACCGTAAGTACAAAATTAAAAGTCTGTGTGGAAATTCAAATATCGGTTCGGTTTTGAACCGATCGGTTTACTAATTTAACATTTTAAAGTGTTAGTTGGGCTTTTAGAGTGCGGTTCCGGTTCTTATCGGTTCTAAAAAACCTTGCTTTTAAAATAGTTTTTCAAATACCCGTGACACGTTAGGAACCGATAAGGTGTCTTGCCTGGCACTGCCATCAAAAGGCAAGTTTTGGATAGGCTGGCATTATGTCTGAGAAACCCAAAGAAAAACTGGGCCCACTGGTTTCAACACTGTGATGTCTGTGGGGAAGCCTTTGCCAAGGCTGACCCACACACCACTTGTGTCTATTGTCTGGGGCTGACCACCTCCTGTCAGACTGCCAGGTGTGTAAAATTTCCCTGCAGCCACCCTGGAAAGAGATTGGGCCAGCTCAGGGAACGAGAGGCCAAAAAGTCCATTGACCTGGATGGCCAGCCCAGTCCAGCACCCACTGGACCAGAGGGAGTGCCCTCTGACCAGGGCTAGACTTCCTCAGGCAAAAGGAAGGCTGGTTCAGAGGAACCAGTCCCAGTTAAAAAGACAAAGAAGTCAGTAGGTTTGGGGTCCAAAATTGTCTCTCAACTGCTGCAGAGATAGCTAAAGCCATTCAGATTGTCCAGTCACTGTCTCAGGGACCTGTCGAACCACCAACAGTTGGTAAAAGGTTGGTTCGTTCAGTTCCAGTGGTTCAGAAGTATGATGTGTAGGAATTTTATGAACCACAGGAGGGAGGAGGAATTTGATCAATATATGTGTGGCTGGGAGGGTCTGGACGTGCCATTGAACCGGACATTTCTCCAGACAGACCTTTAGAATCTCCTCCTATTCTGTCTGAGTCTCCTTCTCATTTTATGTTTTACAAAAGGTTGCAGAAACCCTCCAGCTTCCTTTAGAGGAGTCTGTGGATGACAAGAGGAGCCTAATTATGTAGAAATGATGGATATACCAGAGTCTAGGAGGTTGTCTATTCCTTTGCATAAGTCATTTAGGAAGCAAACAACAAAGATTTTAAGAAATCCTCATTCTGTCCCTCCTGTAGATAAAAAATGGACAGAAGGTATGCTTTGTCAGGCTCTAAAACAGACTTCCTCACTGAGCAGTGTAGTCATGTAGGTGTGGTACAAGCTGCATCCTGTGATAAGGCTAATATTCCCCTGGCCTCACATCCTCCTGATAAGGATTCTAGAAGATTGATGCCATGTCGAAAAAAACAGTATATGGCAGCTTCTTTGGGACTCAGGCAAGCAAATTATATGGCTTATGTAGCTAGATATCAGAAATCTAGATGGGACACAGTATTGCAGTTAGCCAAAGCAGGCCCATGGCCAGCTGGCTAGTGAGTTGGAACAGGTGGCTGCTGATGGCATTGAAGGCTCTAAAGTTCAATTTTATACTGCTGTTGATGTTAATGATGTCTCCTCTAGGGTCATGGCCACTTCTGTAGCTTTCCGTGAGGTTGGCATGGCTCAGATGCACTAATCTGTCCCAAGATACTCAGTCAAAGGCTATGGATTTTCCTGTAGTGGGAAATTCTCTGTTTGGGGAACAAACAGAAAACTATATGAAAAGATGGATGAATACAGAACTACCTACAAAAGTGCCCAGGCTAAGGAGAGGCATGCCACTCCACAAAGGCACGCTCCCAGAGGTAAGGGCAGGCCTTCCACAGGCCTTTTTACCAACCTCAAGCCTCCTCTGCTTTTGCACAGAGGGTTTCTTCAGAGGCAGGGGTAGACGAGGCACAAGTAAACGTTCCCTCCCCTCAGCCTAAGGCTGCTGCCAAGCAGGCACCCTGATGGGGTGCCCAGGGCCGATTCTCCTGTACCAGTGGGGGCAGGTTGGCTTATTTCAGCCAGAACTGGGTGTCACTAACTTCGGACAGATGGGTTCTGGGTAATAAGCAGAGGTCTGGTTCTCAGCTTCAAACAGTTCCCAAAGATGAGAGCCAGACATTTTCCCTGCAAATCCTTCAGAAGCCATTGCTTTGGAAGCAGAGGTTTCTTCTCTTCTGGACTGCAAAACAGTGGAAGGGGTCCCTCCTTGCCATCAGGGCAAGGGCTATATTCAATATACTTTCCCCCAAAAAGACAGGAGAATGGCGGCCTATTCTAGATTTAAGCTACCTGAACAAGCATCTTTTGAAACCAAAGTTCAAAATGTTGACTGTGGCAATGATTTTGCCTTCCTAAAGCCAGGGACTGGCTAGCTTCCCTGGACCTCAAGGATGCCTATTTTCATGTTCTGATCAGGCCTTCTCACCAACAGTACCTCAAGTTCGAACTGCCCTCAGGCCACTACCAGTTCAGGGCAATGCCTTCGGCCCTACCTCTGCGCCAAGGGTATTCACAAAATGTCTAGCTGTGGTAGTGGCTCACTAAGAAGGCAAGGGGTTGCTGTGTTTCCCTACCTGGACTACTGGCTCATTGTGGGTCAGTCTCCAGATCAGGTAAAATCCCACTTGCAAGTCACCCAGCAGCTTCTCACTTCCTGGGATTCCTGCTAAATTTACCAAAGTCAATTCTGGAACCAGTTCAGGTACTAACTTTCATAGGTGCAGAATTGAACACAAAGTTAGCCAGGGCATTTCTTCCCTCGGAAGGGTAGATAGACTCATTGCCCTGGCATCCTCCTTTACCCTGCGAGTCTCTCGACCAGCAAGGCATTTTCTGCAACTCCTGGGGCACATGGCTGCTTCCACAGCCGTGAGTGCAAGGAGCAAGATTCCAGATGAGGGACATTCAGTTCCATTTGAGGGCCTATTGGTCTCAAAGGAGGGTCCCCCTTTCCAAATTGGTCCCAGTGACTCAAACTCTGATCCTGGCCCTCCACTGGTGGCAGGACCGAGCAATCTAAAACAAGGGGTTCCCTTCATTCCCGTGTCACTCCCTCACCCTCACCACGGATGCCTCCCTGTTGGGTGGGGAGCTCACTTGGTGACCTGTCCACTCAGGAGTGTGGTCTCCTCAGGAATCTCTGCTCCACATCAATCTTTTGGAACTCAGAGCTGTCTTTTTAGCTCTTCAGGTGTTTTCAGCTTCTGTCCAGAACAAAGTGGTTCAAGTCAGGACAGACAACACCACAACAATGTGGTACATCAATGCAAGGGGCACCGTCATCAGCCTTGTGCACCGAGCAATGAAGTTGTGGTCTCTGGCTTACTCCTGAACACCTCCCTGATAGCAGTTCACCTTCCAGGAAGGACAATGTCCTGGCGGATGCCCTCAGCAGGATTTCTCAGGGCCATCATGAATGGGCTCTGAATCCTCAGATGCTGGGGTCGGTCTTTGCCAGATGGGGCACCCTCAGATAGATCTTTCGCAGCCCCAGACAACCACCAACTTCCTCTATTTTGTTGCAGGCCTCCAGTGCTGGGCTCAGTCCCCTGGACGCTTTTCTGTTGGACTGGAAAGGGAAGTTTCTGTATGCCTTCCCCTTTCCTCTTCTTTTCAGGGTACTAGTAAAAATCAGATCTCAACTCTGCAAAGTGATTCTGATTGCCCCAGATTGGGCCAGACAGCCCTGGTACCCACTGCTTCTGTCCTTGACAGTCCCCCTGCCCTGAGCTTGCCCAGAGTCCACGACTTGCTGGCCTGTGCACAGGGAGAGTGTGGTATCCGACCTCAAATCCTCCATCTCAAGGCCTGGCTCTTGAGGAGTTAGAATTTGCTGATTTACACCTTTCTCAAGGTGTCCTGGATATTTTAAAGGCTTCAAGGAAGCCTTCCACTAGGCCACTTACAATTCTAAGTGGAAGAGGTTTTCCATCTGGTGCTCTGAGAAGCAGATTATCCCAGAATCTGCTGATCTTCCCATTTACTGGACTATTTGGTCCATTTAAATTTCCTAGGCCTTAGCCAGCTACCTTGAAGGTTCATCTGGCAGCTGTCTCTGCTTTTGTGTCCGTGAGGAAGCCTGCTTCCCTTCTTCTTACCCTGTGTTTTCCAAGTTTTTAAGGGTTTACTCACACTAACCCTCCTTTTCGGGAACCAGCTCCTGCCTGGGACCTGAATGTTTGCATTGCTCAGTTAATGCAACCCCTTGAGCCTCTGTCCTCAGCAGAGCTCAAGCATCTCAACTTGAAAACTGTTTTCCTAGTGGCTATCACTTCTGCCAGATGCATAAGTGAATTACAGGCCCTGTCAGTGGAAGAAGATTTTATCTCTTTCCAAGAGATAAGGTAGTCCTCAGGACTAATAGAAAGTTTTTGCCTAAGGTGGTTTCAGATTTCCACCTGAACCAATCCATCTCTCTTCCAGTATTTTTCACTGAGCATTCTTCCTCAGGTGAGAGGAGACTGCACAGCTTGAATGTCAAAAGAGCCTTAAGCTACTATTTGGAGCACCAAGGGTCACAGGTTCGAATCCTCTAACTCTTCCTTACTTATGGCGAGGTTGGCAAAGGAAACCTGCCACTAAGAGGACAATTGCAAGGTGGATTGTCTCTCGATCCAATTTTGTTACCAAAACTAGGTAGAGAACCCCCTCAGGACTGAGGCTCACTCCACCAGGGGTACAGCTGCATCTCTAGTGGCTGCTGCATATTCCCATTCTGGAAATCTGTCAAGCTGCTACTTGGAAAACAGTTCACACTTTTACCAAGCATTATTCCCTGGATGTTCAGTCCAGGAGAGATGCCGCTTTGGCACAGCTGTGCTTCAGAGCCTATTTCCCAAGTAGGTTCTGACCCTCCTCCATGGAGGTACTGCTGTGTAATCTGCATATTGTCATAATATAGCAAGACTTCATGGTGTTTGAAGAAAAATTACTCACCTTAGTAATTGCTTTTCTTCTCATGGAGCTGCTATATTATGACCACCTCTACCTGCCCCTCTCAGAACTTCTACTTGGGTAGGGGTGGCAAATTAGTGCAAGCACTGTGTCATGCCATTGCAGTCTTTTCCTTTACCCTCTTTATTTAGGTTAGGGAACTAGGTTATTTTGTTTAGGTAATATATTGGCCCCTTCCTGGACTTGAGTCTTTGGGGAAGGGGGTCCTAATAGTGCTTGTCAGGGGGAAAACTAATAATACCATTATTCATTGTTATTATTGTTTATATTGTTGTTATTACTACTAGTAGGTAGCCATTTGGCTAGTGTAGAGCTTTCCACACAGACTTGTTGCTTAGTGTTAGCTTCGTAAAGATCTGACAGTTTCATTTGAAACTGGCCAGATAGAACTTTAGCATAGTGCCCTCGCTTGTAGAACTCCAGATTCTCTGGGTTAACTCCTTCCTCTCCGGCAGTTCAGCTGCAGTGGCTAACTGCATATTGTCATAATATAGCAAGACTCCAGAGAAGAAAAGCAATTACTAAGGTGAGTAATTTTTCTTCTGGTTGCAACACCTGTAGGGTGAATGAAGAGGCCAGTTCAATAGGGGTCCTTGCCTTGTCCAGGGAAGGAAGGCTCTTGCCCTACCGTGTCCAGCTCCACCCCTATGAGGGTGAGGAGCTGTACTGGCTTGAAAACTGACTTTGGAAGGTTGAGGAGGACTCCTAAGGAAGGAAGTGAGCACTTGCTGAGTTATTTGCAGATGTGACTTGACTTGGTCTGGAGACTGACCCACTATGAGCCAGTTGTCCAAATATGGAAAGATGAAATCTTTTCTGCTTAGGAAAGCAACCACTACTGCCAGGCACTTTGTAACACCCTTGGGACTGATGTTAGGCCAAAGGCATTGCTCTGAATTGATAATGGCCTGAGTGCAACTCAAACCTGAAGTACTTTCATGGGAGCACCTGATGGGAATGTGAAAGTAGGCATCTTTGAGGTCCAGGGAGGCTAGCCAGTCCCTGGCTTTAGAGAGGGCAGAATTATTCCCAGAGTCACCATTTTGAACTTTGGTTTTAAAGGTGCTTGTTCAGATATCTTAGATCCAGGATGGGTCGCCATTCTCCTGTATTTTGGGGGTTAAGAAGTACCTGGAGTACTATCCGTTGCCCTTGTGTAGGGTAGGAACCCTTTCTATGGCTCTGAGAGCCAGGAGGGAAGAAACTTCTGCCTCTAGGGCAAGGGTCTCTGATGGATTTGCAGGTGGAAAGGATCTGGCTCTCATCTTGGGAAATATTTTGAAGCTGAGAACCAGTCCCTGGCTTCTTATTTCCAGGACCCACTTGTCTGATGTCAGAGACTTCCAGTCCTGGACAAAGTTAGCCAGCCTGCCCCCTACAGGTATTGGAAAATCGGCCTGGGCAGACCCATCAGGGTGTCTGCTTGGCAGAGGCTTTAGGCTGAGGGGTGAAACAGGCCTGCTCATTCCCCATCTGCCTCTCCCTCTGAAGTATCCCTCTGAGCATAGGAAGAAGAGGAGGCCTGGGCTTGGTAAAGGCCTTTGATAGGCCTGCCCTGGCCCTGGACTGCTGCTTTTGAGGAGTAGCTGCCTTTCTTTGGCCTGAGCATTCCTGTAGGTGATCTGTACTGTCCATCTTTTTCATGTAGTTCTCTGTCTGCTCCCTAAACAGAGAATTACCAATGACAGGAAATCCATGGCCTTAGACTGGGTATCCTGTGATAGGCTAGTACATCTGAGCCAAGCCATCCTCCAAGGGCCACAGGCGTAGCAAAGACTCTAGATGAAACATCATTGGAGTCCACAGCAGCATGAAATTGCACCTTGGATGCCTCAATCCCATCCACAGTCACCTGCTCCAGCTCCTTGGCAAGCTGGTCAGAGGCCTGTTTAGCCAGAGCCAGAACAGTGTCCCATCTGGACTTCTGGTATCTAGCTGTGTAGGCCATATAGTTAGCCTGCCTGAGTCCCAAAGATGCTGCCATGTACTGTTTCTTTGCCATGGCATCAGTCCTCTAGAGTCCTTATATGGGAGGTGTGATGCCAAGGTGATATTTGCCTTATCACAGGCAGCAGCCTGCACTACCCCAACATTAATGCATTGTTGAGAAAGGAACTCCATGTCCGAGCCTGAAAGGATGTACCTCTTGTCCATTCGTCTATCCACAGGAGGTATGGAGTTAGAGTCTTTAGAATTTTAATTGTATGTTTCCCAGAAGATTTATGGAGGGAATAGACAGTCTCCTGGACTCTGGGATGTCCATCATTTCAACAAAATCAGGCTCCTCCTGATCCTCTACTGCTTCTTCCATTGGAAGCTGGAGGGTTTGAGCCACTTTTTGTAAAACATAAAGTGGGAAGGGGACTCAGAAAGCCTAGGAGGAGAAACACCTGAAGGTCTGTCCAGGTCATTAGGCACATCTAGACTTTCATAATCACCATCATCATCCTCATACTCTCCTCCTCCTCCTCCAGTTCATAAAATTCTTCTGACGTGTAATCCGAATCGGGGAACCACTGAACCGAGCCCCTGACAGATGGTGCTAGTTCGCCAGAACCGGTTAGCGATTGAACTATCCTTATCGCTTGGCTATCTCATCAGCGGTCGGAGAATGAATTTGTGGATCCAAACCGGATGATTTTCTTCTCTTCCTTTAACCGAACCGACTCCTTGAATCGGCTCTCCTTTGCCCGAAGAAGTTTCGCCCCTGGCCAGAGGGCACTCCTTCTGGTTTGGTCGAAACTGTACCGGCATGGCCATCCGGTCAGCGGACTCTCGGCCTCCTTACCCTCAGTCTACCTACTCTGTTATCCAGGGTAGCTTTGGGAAAACATTTACAAATTTGGCAGTCTGAATCGAGGTGGTCAAACCCCAGAGAATAAACCCACGTGGTGTGGGGATCAACCTTAGCAAAGGCTTCTCCACACACACTGCAGTGTTGAAACCCAGTGGGCCCTTTTTTGGGGGTTCTCAGACATAGCCAATCCTATTTTAAGACTAAACTGATCGGTTCAAACCGAACCAATCCGAAATTTACAAGTTCCACACAGAAACTAAATGTAAAACCCATCTAGTACTCACGTAGCACAGACAGAGACTTAAACCGACAGATTGGTAGCAGAAATTGTAGAAACCGTGCTTAAAAACGACACTTTACCCGACTTTTGAACCAAGGAAGGAGAAATCTCTGGAGTGACTGTTCAGTGAGGTGGAGTAAAGAATCTGATGGTTGGAGTTTAAACAGCAGCAGAAAGGGCTTCAACTGAGCTAGCGCTAACGTTCTATGCTGACCATGGAAAGTTATCTCTGTGTTCTCAAGGGCAATTGAAAGGCAGGACCTAACTGCAATAGTCAGAATACAGCAAGACTTCATGTTGTTTGAATTGCATTTTGGATGCCCCAGTTCCATCAGCAGCACCTCCTCCAGCTCCTTTGCTAGCTGGGAGAGGCACGTTGGCCAGTTCCAGAACCATATCCTATCTGGATTTCTGTACCTGGCTGTGTAGGCCATATAAGTAGCCAGCCTGAGTTCCAAAGAGGATGCCAAATACTGTTTTTGGCCATGGCATCCACTTTTCAGGAGTTCTTATCTAGGTGTGAAGCCCAAGGAATGTTACCTCTGTCACAGGCTGCAGCCTGCACTACCACAAAATGGCTGCAATGACTATAAAGGAACTCCACAGCTGAGCCTGATAACAAACACCACCTGTCCATTCTCTTATCCACAGGAGGTATTGAATTAGGGGTTTGTAAAATTTTGTGTCTGTTTCCCAAGGATTTATGAAGAGGGATAGAAAGTCTTTTGGACTCTGGGATTTCCATCATTTCCACAAAATCAGGCTCTTCATCCTCCTCTGCAGCTTCAACCAAGGGAAGCTGCAGGGTTTCACCACCTTTCTGTAGAACAAAAATATGAAGGGGACTCAGAGAGCCTGGGAGGAGAGTCACCTGAGGGCCTGTCTGGGGAGATGTCTGGTTCAATGGGTACATCCAGACCCCCTGGTCATCGACATCATCATCATCATCATCATCACGGTATAGTCTTCGTCTCCCTCCCACTCCTCATAATAAGTGTCTGGATCATAATCCAGAGGAGACGGATGCGACTGAACCAACAGCCTAACGGCGGTACCAGTTCGAACAGAACCGGTCCAGCAATTGAACAATGCTAATCACTTTGGCTATTTTGTCTATGGATGGAGTGCGATACCAGATCCAAACCGCAGACTTATGTTTTTTTTGATGGAACTGACCCCTGGGGTCAGCTCTTCCTTTTCCCGCGAGGAGGTATCGCCTGGGTCAGAAGGCACCTCCTCAGGTTCGCCGCCAACCAAACCGGGCTGGCCATCCGGATCTATGGACTTCTCAGCCTCCCTTTCCTTCAGCCTACTCAGTCTTTTGTCTAGAGTGGATTTAGGAAAGTTTTTACAGATTTGGCAGTCTGACTTGAGGTGGTCAAACCCCAGACAATAAACACAGATGAGGTGGGGGGTCAGCCTAGCAAAGGCCTCCCACACTCAGTACAGTGTTGAAACCCAGTGGGACCAGTTTTCTTCTTGGGTTTCTCAGACATGGCCAACCTAACAAATTACCCTATTGCAGCTTTCAAGCCAGGTAATACAATAACTGATCGGTTACAAACTGTGTCACAGGTTTTTTAAAAACGGCAATAGGTCCGTTCTTTGTAACCAATCAGTACCAGAACACCACTCTAATCCCAGATGTAAAATTAAACAGAATGGGTCGGTTCCAAACCGGACTGACTGGAAAGAAACCGAAGAAAGAACAATTTCCAACTTTTTCACAGAAATAAAACACAGTCACGACCTATCTACACACTACCTGTATCATAGACAGAGCTTGAAATCCGAAAATAACAAAAGAAATACGGTTTAAACCGAACGCTTTTACTTTTACCAAACCTAGCAGAGGAAATCTCCAGAGTGACTTCACTGTTAGGCAGAGTAAAGAATCTGATGGTTACACTGGGAAGTACCACAGACAGAGGTTTGAAAAGTGAGCTCAAGCTCAACGTTCTATGCTTCTGCATAGAGCTAACTCTTTGCTGTCCGGGCAGCTCAAGTCCTGGGGCTAACTGCATTATGTTTGAATACAGCAAGACTTCATGTTGTTTGAAGGAAAGGGTGTTGAAAATATTAGCGGGCTGCCTATCCAAGCTCTCTGGCTTGCAAAGAACTGTAGGCCAGTTCAGAGACAAGTGGAACCACCTACTTTGGAGGAATCCATGCTGACGGAACACCTCAAGCAATGTATCACTTGCGCCAACAAATGCATTCCTCCATACACACATACACAGTACACATCTGACAGCAGCACTGTATGCCACAATTGTGTCTCTACAGGCACTGAAACATCTAATGACACTGAGTGCATGCCAGAACCATCATCACATGGAGTGAGAGGGGAGACAGACAATGCTGCCGAGGTACACAGTCAAACAGGTAGGTACAGTGATCAAGTGTCATTGCATGCCAGGGGTGCACATTGCACTGTGGGCCAAGGCACACCGCATGAGGTGTCTCATTTCAGGCTATAGAGTTTATTTCATTGAGAGAGTTAATTGATGTGTCACATACTGTATGTCTGGAGATGACATGGACTGCACTTGACCTACATCCTTAGTTCTCCCAAGCCCCTCCCTCCTGGTGTCCCATTTCTTGCCCCTGACCCCTACATTGAAAGTATGAATGGCTATACTTAATTACTGTTTATATCAAGTTGTGAGAGTAGACAAATTGATTATAGCTATCACAGTAAACTGAAGTAACTGCGACCTTGCTTGAGACACAGCTCTTGCAGCAGGTTACACCATGAGGACTGAAGCGGCAGGCATCAGGACCCACGGAAAAATTCTAGCTAGCTATCTTCAGTGGGGACCGCCCCGACATCAGTCCCACGCCTCTGGCGTCAGGCGTAGTATATGGAAGGTCCATGAATTCCCAGTTCTTTCCGCCGTCAGCTTGCTTGTCTCAACCCTTCGGTTCAGTCTCTAGTGCGCGATGCGTGGTTAAGTTCTTCCTCACGGGAAATTCAATTTCTTCAATCAAGTTTTTCTCTGATGTCCTCCTCGACCTCTGGTCACTCCTCGAAGTGTGCTTGTGGGAAACAGATCCCTCTCAGGGACCCTCACGCGGTCTGCATCCGGTGCCTAGGACCAGACCACGACACCTGGCCTGCTCCCTTTGCCAGGGTTTAATAGCAGAACCTGATCCGTCGCCAGAAGACCCTTCAGGCTTTTTACTGGAAGAAAAGCTTAAGACCATGTCTTCCAAGGGAGACTCTTCAAGAAGACCCACAAGCATGCTGAAAACGTAGGGAGAAGGCCCTTCCAGGTCCCCATCTAGGCCATCAGACTCACGCAGCTCTGATTCCAGGTCCGACCGCTCTCCTTCCGGGCCAGCTCTCAGCCTCCCCTGCTGCGGTCAAGAAGTCTTCTTCCTCTTCTCAGGCCAAGACTGCCAGACCTTCCTCATCCTCCAAGGCCCTGGTCAAGTCTGGGGATCACCACCATCACCATAAGTCGGGTTCCGCCTTCCTGAACCCGACATCAGGTCAGCTTCTTTGCTTCCTTGTAAGACCTAGGAGCTTACCTCTCTGAAGAGACCACAGGACCCAACGCTGGTGCGCCCGTCGTTGTCCTCTCGCCACATATCCCCGGAGCCATCATCGCCAGGCGACCATTGCCGCCAGGCCAGCGCATCATCGGACGCCGGTAGGGGACGCGCCCGCTCCTATTGAGAAGAGAGCCGGACGCCTCCGACCGACGCCGGTCAGAGACCATCACCGAGGGGAAATTGACTCAGCCCGAGGACCAGACAGGCGACCCGGTCCTGTTGAGACACCCAGGAACCCTCACCATTACCCGAGCCCCTGTGGAGCAGACGCTGGCACCCGACGACCGTCCACCAGCGCCAGGACCATCGCCGGCCTTTCCATGGTAGAAGTGAAGGAGATCTTCACTTACTGGTGGGACACCATAAAGAAGGACATGGTTCCCTCCACCTCCTCTTCCTCCTCCTACACTGATTACTCATCCAGTTCCTGCCCCCCTCCCCATCGGGATGACAGACCAACTACCTCCTCCCGGGAGCACAGAACACCTCCAAAGGGAGACCAGACAAGCGGAGACCTCCGTCCACCTCTTTCAGGTCACCCAGCCCTAAGAGACCCAGGAGACACCGACGATCGCCCGATGGAGGACACGGGATCAAGTACTCAACATCCAGATCCCATCTCCTCTCTCCATCCCTTCTCCGGATCCATGTGAGATGCCAAAGTCTCCTCCGGATGACCCTTCGTTCTCGGATATTATGAGACACATCCAAGAGAACATGGGATGGGATGCGGAAGAGCTAGACCCTGAAAGGCTATGCCTTGCAAAGTATCTTGACAGAAGGACCCCAAACCTGTGGTGGTGGTGCCACCCTTGGTAGACACTTGTGGGCGTCACCAAAGCAGCGTGGAAGTGTCCACATTCGCTCCCCGCGATGCCGAGGAAAACTGATCGCTTGTACAAGACTCCCAGGGAAGACCAGTACTTGACTCAGCATTCTCAGGCCGACTCTCTGGTCATAACAACCTCACATGACCGGTCCCAGAGACCGCAACATCTTAGCACCCTGCCACGGACCCAGAGTCCAAACTGCTGGCACGCCATGGGTAGGCATGTATGCTTCCGCCTGTGCCATCAGATCCTGAATTACTTGACCCACATGGTGCAGTTCAAAATGCCTTGTGGAACAGGGTCTGAAGCGGCTGAAAACTGCGGAAGGTGAGCAGAAGGAGGAGATGCTTCAGCTCCCTCGTGCAGGGTTGGACATGGAAACCAAGTGCTATGAGCGCGTATGACTCCACGGACTCCTCAGCCCAAGCAGCAGCTTCAGGCGTATGCCTCTGGAGACACTTTCGGCTCTGTGTCTCCGGTTTACCCCGGACATCCAGAAAAACATCATGGACTCCCCATTCAAGGAGAAGTCTTGTTTGGTAAGTCCTCAGAAGATTATTACCAAATACCAAGAGGCCGGGAAGGCGGTGAGGTCAGTTCAGGCCATGTACCGACCCAAGCTTAGTTCCTTTGCAGGAACCAAGCCGATTTTGTGGACGGACGAGAGGCAACAGTCCCGCCTCTGCTCCACAACAGAGGGGCTCCGGCTTTGCAGGCGCATTCCAAGCCGGTCCAGCCAGCGACCTCAGCCGCCACAGCCTGACTCCTTTCCGGCCCCTGCCCCTCAGGATCAAGAGGAAGTCATGGTGAGGGTCGTATTGTGAACTTCCTGGCAGGATGGCAGGCTATAACCAGTGACAGGTGGGTTCTTCAGCTGGTCGGAAGAGGCCACTTTATAGAATTCATAGAAAGCCACCCTCGAGGCCTCCTTTGCACTCAGTACCCGAGTCAGCACAAGTCACTGATCTGGCAAAAGTACTTGCACTCTTGCAAAGGGAGCGATAGAGTACGTCCTGGAGAACCAAGAGGACAAGGTTATTACTCCTGTTTCTTCCTGGTTCCAAAGAAAACAGGGGACCTCCGTCCGATTCTGGACCTCAGCGACCTCAACGTGTCGGTCGCATACAAGAGATTCCGCATGGTGACTCTTCCAGGTCTCATTCCCATGCTGAAGCAAAGCGCTTCTTAGCGTCTCTAGATATGCAGGACTTACCTGCATATCCCTATACTCAGGCGCACAAGAGGTTCCTGCACTTCGAGTTTCTGGCCCACCACCTTCAGTTCCGAGCCCTTCCATTCGGACTGTCATCCACACCCAGGATCTTTACCAAGTGCATGGCAGTCATGGCAGTGTCTTTAACGAGACAGGGCCATTATGTGTTCCCGTATCTGGACGTTGGCTTCTCATGGCGCCTCCAGAAGCGTTGTTACGAGAGTGACCCAGAGTATCCAGGTCCTGTTCCGATCTCTGGGTATCCTAATCAACCATGAGAAGTCTCCTGGTACTATCGCAGAAGCTGTAATTTATAGGCGAGTACTGGACACCGTTCAGGGAAGAGCATTTCTTCCAGACGACAGAGCGGGCGCATCAGATCCCTCATCAGGAGTTGTCATTGAACAAGACCGTCCCTGCCAGGTCGGTCCTTAGCTTACTCAGACACATGGCTGTGGCCATTCCTACTGTCCCTTTCACAAGGCTCCACATGCGGGTAACTCAGTGGATGCTCAAGGTGCAATGGGATCAAAGGCAAGACCACATGCAGCATCCGGTCAGAATCACGAACACCGTGATTCGAGACTGGCAATGGTGGCTAGACCAGGGTCTCTCTCCTTGGGCGTCCCATTTATAGCGCCATCCCAGAGGTAATCCTCACCACAGATGCCTCAGGTCTAGGGTGGGAGCACACCTGGATGGGGTGAAGTCCCAGAGTACGTGGACCCGCTGGAGACTCATCTCCATATCAGTGTCCTAGAAATGAGGCGGTCCTTAATGCCCTGCAGGCCTTTCAGTCAGATATCCGCCCAGTACTCTCCTGCTTCCAGACAGACAACATGGCAGTGATGTATTACCTCAACAAACAGGAGGCACACTCTTACCTTTGCAGGGAGGCCATGAGGGTGTGGGATTGGGAACATTCGACACTGTGAATCTGATCACTGTACATGTTCCCAGGGTGGACAACACACGATTGCAGATGGCCTGAGTCGCTTCCAGACCAGAGTCCCAGTGAGAACTTCTTCAAGAAGTAGCAGAGGTCTGTTTCTTCAATGGGGAACTCCAGAGTTGGACTGTTGCATCCCCATCCAGCATAAAACTGCCCAATTTTGCTCGCTAGATCCAGGACCTGGTGTTTTCTGGCGAGGCACATTGTCCCTCCTGGGCAGAAAGATTCCTCTCGTTTTCCCTCCCTTCCGTTGATCCAGAGAGTTCTTCTCAAAATGTGCAGGAGCAAGCAACCATGATCCTTGTGGCCCCTTTGGCCCAGACAGATATGGTTCCCTTTACTGATTCAGCTATCTGGGAACCTCCGCTCCCATTGCTGTTCAGCTCCTATCTCTTGTCTCAGGAGAAAGGTTCACTGGTCCAACGGACTTACGCTCACTGAACCTGCATGCATGGCTCCTAGAGACATAGCCATCTTGCATCACGGGTCTCGCAAGAGGTTGCGAAGTTCTTTCTGCAGCCAGAAAGTTGGCAACGATCGACGAGTAACATGAAATGGCTGTTTTTGTTTATGGTCATGAGCACGATTTTTCCCCTTTAGGTTGCCGGTGAGAGTGATGTTGGACTACCTGCTCTCCCTTTTCCGTTCGGGCCTAGCCTACTCCTCTATCAAGGTGCACCTCTGTGCCATCTCTGCCTACCACCTTCCGTGGGACATCACAACAGCACAATTAGATGCCTCTCGGGAATTTTTGAGATCTTAGGCCACCCATTAAGGGCCCTGTGCCTCCATGGGATTTGCTCTTTGTCCTGGAACAACTCACACTTCCCCCTTGAACCTACCGCGGATTGCGAGCTGCATTTCTGTCGTGGAAAACGTTGTTTCAAACAACATGAAGTCTTGCTATATTATGACATATGCAGTTTGTCCCACCAATAGAACTGCTCGGAGGTGAGAGAGTTAACTCCATTCTAAGAATGGAACTTAGAACTCGAGCTCTATTAGAGGAGCTCTGTCTGTGTTATTTCAAACCCAAACTGTCAGATTCTTTACTCGCCTCACTGAACAGTCGCTACCGAGATTTCTCCTACTGCTGGTTCATTTCGGTTTAAACAGTATTTTCGGTTAAACTCAACATGGTATAATTATTTTAACCGCAAACCGATCGGTTCAAGCTCTGTCTGTGGTATTGTAAGTAATAGACAGGTTTTATTTCTGTGTGGAACTTGTAAATATTTATCGGTTGATTCGAACCGATCAGGTTAATTAAAACTTTAAAGAGTAAGCATTTTAAAGCTTTTAGAGTGCGGTTCCGGTTCTTATCGGTTCTAAAAAGCGGATTTCATTACGGTTTTTCCATGACTCATGACACGGTTGGGAACCGATAAGAGTGTCTTGCCTGGCACTGCCATTTAAAGGGCAAGTTTTTGGTTAGGCTGGCATCATGTCTGAGAAACCCAAAAGAAAAATGGGCCCACTGGGTTTCAACACTGTAGTGTCTGTGGGAAGCCTTTGCCAAGGCTGACCCCACACCATGTGTTTATTGTCTGGGGTTGACCACCTCATTTCAGACTGCCAGATTTGTAAAAATTTCCTGCAGCCACCCTGGATAAAGAGTGGGCAGGCTCAGGGCGAGGCCAAAAGTCCGCTGACCGGATGGCCAGCCCGGTTCGGTGCCAACGAACGGAGGGAGTGCTCTGACCAGGGAGACTAGGCAAGCAGTAAAACTGGCTCTGAGGAGCCAGTTCCAGCTAAAAAAAAAAAATCAGCAGTATGGAGTCCAAAATTCCTTCTCCAACTGCTGCAGAAGTAGCAAAAGCTATACAAATTGTCCAGTCACTTTCTTCGGTTCCGTCCGAACACCGCCACTGTCTGTAAAAGGTTGGTTCGGCGGTTCCACGATTCAAGAATATGATATTGGAGAGTTTTATGAACCAAGAGCATGGAGGGGCATGATGCTGATCAGTGTGAATGTGACTGAGAGAGTCTGGATGTGCCCACTGAACCGGACATCTCCCCAGACTGACCCTTAGAATCTCCCCTATGCTTTCTGGTCCCTTCTCACTTTCTGTTTTATAAAAGGTGCTGAATCCTCCAGCTCCCATGGGAGGAAGCTGTGGATGAGCAAGAGGAACCTGATTTTGTAGAAAGGATGGATATTCCAGAGTCTAGGAGATTGTCTATTCCTTCCATAATGCATTTAGCAAACAAACAATAAAATTAAAAAAAAAAAAAAAAAAAAGCTCCTAATTCTGTGCTTCCTGTGGACAACAAGATGACAGGAGTTACACTCTATCAGGTCCTGATACAGAATTCCTTTCACAGCATTGCAGTCATGTTGGTGTGGTTCAGGCTGCAGCCTGTGATAAAGCTAATATTCCCTTGGCTTCACATCCTCCTGACAAGGATTCCAGGAAGACTGATGCCATGGCAAAAAACAGTACATGGCAGCATCCTGGGACTCAGGCAAGCAAATTACATGGCTTATGGCAAGGTATCAAAAATCTAGATGGGACACTGTCATGGCTTTGGCCAAACAGGCCTCTGGCCAGCTTGCTAATGAGCTGGAGCAGGTGGCTGCTGATGGCATTGAGGCATCCAAGGTGCAATTCCATGCTGCTGTAGATTTTAATGATGTATCCTCTAGAGTCATGCTACATCTGGCAACACCCCAAATGAGTTGGCCTGGCTCCAGGTGTACTAGCTTGTCACAGGATACCCAGACTAAGGCTATGGATTTTCCTGTGGTAGGGAATTCTCTGTTTGGGAGTAGACAGAGAATTATATGAAGAAATAGATGAATATAGGACTACCTTTAAGAGTGCTCAGGCCAAGGAGGCGGCAAGCCACTTTTCATAGGCAAACCCCAGGGTTAGGGGTAGGCCTTTTCACAGGCCTTTTACCAAACCCAGGCCTCCTCTGCTTTTGTTCAGAGGGTTCTTCAGAGGAGAGGCAGACGGGGTGTGAGCAGGCCTGCTCCACCCCTCAGCCTAAAGCACCTGCCAAACAGGCACCCTGATGGGGTGCCCAGGGCCGATCTCCCTACCTGTAGGGTTCAGGTTGGCTTACCGTTCGGAACTGGGAGTCTCTAACTTCAGACAAGTGGGTCCTGGAAGTAGTAAGTCAGGGTCTGGTTCTCAGCTTCAAAAAAAAAAAAATGTTTCCAAAGATGAGAATCGGATCTTTCCCACCTGCAAACCCTTTAGAGACCTTTTCTTTAGAAACAGAAGTCTCATCCCTCCTGGCTCTCAGAGCTGTAGAAAGGGTTCTCCCCTACATCAGGGCAAGGGTCTGTACTCGGATATTTCCTTACCCCAAAAAGACAGGAGAATGGCGGCCCATTTTAGACCTGAGATATCTAAACAAGCACTTTTTGAAACCAAAGTTCAAAATGGTAACTCTGGCAATGATTTTACCCTCTCTAAGGCCAGGGGACTGGCTAGCCTCCCTGGTCCTCATGGATGCCTATTTTCACGTCCTAATCAGAAGCTCCCACCAAAGTACCTCAGATTCGAACTGCCCTCAGGTCACTACCAGTTCAGAGCAATGCCCTTCAGCCTCAACTCTGCCCCAAGGTATTCACAAAATGTCTGGCAGTAGCAGTTGCTCATCTAAGAAGGCAAAGGTTGCTGTCTTTCCCTACCTGGATGGCTGGCTCATTGTAGGCCAGTCCAAGAACAGGTCAAATCTCACCTGCAAGTTACCCAGCAGCTGCTCACCTCTCTGGGCTTATTGCTCAATCTTCCAAAGTCAGTTCTGGAACCTGTTCAGGTGCTCACCTTCATAGGTGCAGGATGGACACAAAGCAGGCCAGAGCCTTCCTACCCTTAGAGAGGGTAAGGAACCTGGTGGCTCTGGCCTCCCCTTCACTTTGCAGGTCTCTCAACCTTCAAGATACTTTTGCAGCTCCTGGGCACATGGCTGCATCCACAGTTGTAGTGTACGGAGCAAGATTTCAGATGAGGGACATTCAGTTTCTCTTGAGAGCCTTTTGGTCTCAGAGAAGAGACACCCTTTCCAAGTTGGTCCCAGTGACTCAAACCCTGATCCAGGCCCTCCAGTGGTGGCAGGATCAGAGCAATGTAAGGCTGGGGTCTTTTCATTCCTCTGTCTCACTCCTTGACCCTCACTATGGATGCATCCCGTGGGGTGGGGAGCCACATGGGTGACCTCTCCACTCAGGAGTGTGGTCCCTCAGGAATCTCTGCTCCACAGCAATTTGCTGGAGCTCAGAGCTGTCTTTCTAGCACTTCTAGTGTTTTCTGCGTCTGTTCAGAACAAAGTGGTACAAGTCAGAACAGACAACACCACAACAATGTGGTACATCAACAAGCAAGGGGCACTAGGTCTTGACCTTGTGCACCGAGGCAATGAAGTTGTGGTCTCTGGCATATTCCTGAATACTTCCTGCATAGCAGTTCACCTTCCTGAAAGGACAATGTCCTGGCAGATGCTCTCAGCAGGATTTCCCAGGGCCATCACGAATGGTCTCTGGATCCTCAAATACTGGGGATAGTTTTTGCCAGATGGGGCACCCCTCAGATAGATCTTTTGCAGCCCCAGACAATCACCAACTTCCACTGTTCCATTGCAGGCCCCAGTGTTGGGCTGAGTTCCCCTGGATGCCTTTCTCCTAGATTGGGAAGGGAAGTTTCTTCGCCTTTCCCCTTCCCTCTCCTATTCAAGGTGTTAGTCAAAATCAGATCCCAGCCTTGCAGGGTGATTCTGATTGCCCCAGTTTAGGCCATGCGGCCCTGGTACCTCCTTCTGTCCCTAGCAGTCCATCTTCCCCTGTGTCTCCCAGGAATCACAACCTGTTAACTTGTGCCCAGGGAGAGTTTGGTATCCGAATCTCAAATCCCTCAACCTCAGGGCCTGGCTCTTGAGGAGTTAGAATTTGCTGACCTACACCTTTCTCAAGGTGTTCTCGAAATCTAAAGGCTTCTAGGAAGCCTTCCACTAGGGCTACTTATAATTCTAAGTGGAAAAGTTTTTCCATCTGCTGTTCTGGGAAACATATTTCCCGGAATCTGCTGATTTGCCCATTGTTTTGGACTATGTGGTCCATCTTAATTCTTTGGGCCTGAGACCAGCTACCCTGAAAGTACATTTGGCAGCTGTCTCTGTTTTTGTTTCACAGGAAAGCCCTCCTCTCTTTCCGCTCACCCTGTATTTTCCAAGTTTTTTAAAGGATTACTTGACTAATCCACCTTTTAGGGATCCGACCCCTGCCTGGGATCTTAATGTTTGCATTGCTCAGTTAATGCAACCCCTTTTGAACCTCTGTCTTCTGCAGAGCTTAAGTACTTAATTTGGAAAACTGTTTTCCTAGTGGCTATCACTTCTGCCAGGCATAAGTGAGTTGCAAGCCTTGTCAGTAGAGACTGACTTTATTTCCTTTCACAGGGATAAAGTAGTCCTCAGGACTAACAGGAAGTTTTGCCTAAGGTGGTTTCAGATTTCCATCTTAACCAATCTGTCTCCCTTCCAGTGTTCTTCACTGACCATTCCTCCCTGGTGAGAGGAGGCTGCACAGTTTAGATGTTAAGAGGCCCTCAGTTACTATATAGGCGTACCAAGGGTCATAGGTTCGAATCCTCCAACTTTTCTCACTTATGGTGAGGTCGGAAAAGGAGACCTGCCACTAGAGATCAATTGCCAGGTAGATTGTCTCTTGTATCCAATTTTGTTATCAAAACTGGGGAAGGTTCCCCTTCAGGCCTGAGGGCTCACTCTACCAGAGGTACAGCGGCATCTATAGCTGCTGCTAGAGACATCCCTATTTTAGAAATAGGTCAAGCAGCTACCTGGAAAGCGGTACGCTTTCACCAAGCATTACTCCCTGGATGTCCAGGCCAGGTGAGATGCTCGGTTTGGCAAGCTGTGCTTCAGAGCCTATTCCTAAGTAGGTTCTGTCCCTCCTCCATGGAGGTACTGCTGTGTAGTCTGCATATGTCATAATATAGCAAGACTTCATGTTATTTGAAGAAAAAATTACTCACCTAGTAATGTTGTTTTCTTCTAATGAGTCTTGCTATATTATGACCTCCAACCTCCCCTCTCAGAACTTCTACTGGGGATGGGGTGGGCAGCCTAGTGTGGGCACTAGTTATGCCCATTATATATATTTTCCACCCTTCTTGGGGTTTTGGGGTGTGGTGTTTTTATTTTATCTTGTATTACTTCTCATATTATTATATTATACTATTACTTTTGGTCCCCTGACTTGAGTCTTTGTGTTGGGACCAGCATTGGAGTGTTAATATTTAGGTAGCCAGTTGGCTAGTGTAGGTTACAGCTTCACACAGACCTTAGCGAGTTTTTGCTCGTAAAGATCTGACAGTTTGGGTTTGAAATAACACAGACAGAGCTTCTCTAATAGAGTTCAAGTTCTAAGTTCCATTCTTAGAATGGAGTTAACTCTTTCACCTCCGGAGCAGTTCTAATGGTGGGACAAACTGCATATGTCATAATATAGCAAGACTCCATTAGAAGAAACAACATTACTAAGGTGAGTAATTTTTCTTTTGGTTGCTGTTACTTCAGTAAGAAGAGTTTCTGAGCTTCACGCTCTCATGTGCGAAGAGCCTTATTTAGTTTTCCACTGGGACAGAGTATCCCTGAGGACGAATCCTAAATTTTGCCCAAGGTAGTTTCTTCACTCACTCTCAATCAGGATATTGACCTGCTGGTCTACTTCCGAATTACTCTAATAGAGGCACTGCTCCACACCCTAGATGTTCACCACAGCTTGAGGTATTACCTCAACAGAACTAAACAACTCGTTGTTCAGAGCAACTTTTCATTTCTTTTCTGAAAGGATGATGGGCCAACCAGTATCCAAACACTCCCTGTTGCTGGCTTGTCCAGTGTATTTCATACTGTTATGATATCAAACAAAAGCCCCTCCCGGGTACAGTCTGAGGTCATTCTACTAGGGGTGTGGCCACCTCCTGCAGCACTCGAAACGCCTCCACCTCTGCCATATGTGCTGCAGCCACTTGGAGCTCTTGCATACATTTATCAGGCATTATAGCGTGGACATCGCCTTTAGCGAAGAGCCGGCTTCGCCTGGCGGTGCTACAGGGTCTCCTGTCCTAGATTCAGGACCTGGAATGTATTTCCTAGTTTCCTCCTCCCAGAATGTTAGCAGCCTTACTGCTTGGGAATCAGTCTAATGGTGTAACCTGCTGCAAGAGCTGTGTCTCAAGTAGATAGTACAGTTACCAAGAACTTACCATAACAGTAGATCTTGAGAACAGCTCTTGCAGCAGGTACCTTCCGACCACCTTCCCCTTGGAGGAGGCATGGCTTAAGCCTTTGTTAACAGGATTTTTCCCATTTGTCTTCTGACGGTGGATCCTCGGTCTCCCATTTTCGATGTCAGCCACGGCCAAGCAGTCTCCGGCTGGAGAACTAGGGAATCAAGGACTGCCCCTTACATACTACGCCTGACGCCGGAGGTGGGACCGACGTCGGGGCGGTCCCCGCCAAAGATAGCTAGCTAGAATTTTCCATAGATCCTGATGCCTGCCGCGCCAGTCCTAATGGTGTAACCTGCTGCAAGAGCTGTTCTCTAAGATCTACTGTTACGGTAAGTTCTTCACGTAACTGTACTATGTGTTGGCAGATGGAGGAGACAAAGAAGAAGACACGTCGGAGGGTAGGAAGAGAAGACAAACAAAGAAAATACTAGGAATGGAAGTAACGGACGCATCCATAACTGGGCCTGAAACAAAGAGCTCTCATTCATAGCTACAACTGGAATTAATCAATTTGAAACTTGTGCTGACTTGTAGAGATTCTGCAGGAATCTTAATTGCAATCTTTTAGTAGTACAGAAATGTCATGTAGCCCTCCTGTAACAGATGTATCTTAATCTAGCTGCACTCCAGTAACAGGTTCTATGGAAACTAATAATTCACATGTTCATAGATTTGAAGGAAATTCTCCTTTTTTCCAGCTTCAACTGCAGCCATCTTAATTTTAAAGACGTTTGTGAGAAAAATTAAAACTTTATTTTCAGACTTAATGGGTTTTAAATATAACATGTCTGGAATAGAAAGAAAGCTCTAGAAAGCCTGAAACATGATAAAACCAATGTAATTAAGCCTTCTCAAAGGTGGAGCTGTTGTAATTCACAACACGCCAACTATATCTGGGAGTTCACAAGACAACTGCAAAATATAAGTTTCTATGAGAGACTGAAATCTGAACCAAACTTTTTTAAATACAGGATTGATGAATATATTGAAGATTCTTTACAGGAAGGTTGGATTGACTCAGACATTAGAAGTTTTCTGTTAGTTGGGCATCCGATTTGAGCTGCAGTACATACACTGCTGAAAATTCTCAAACCTTTTACAGCCCCCTCCCCATGAGGCCACTTGTAGTAGTATTGGGTCCCTCACGGAACCCTTCTCACAATACATGGAATATTTCTCAGACCATTTGTTGTAACACTGGGTTCTCCTAGTAAAGACACAATGGACATTTTGCAGATTCTGTGGGATGTTGTGGTGTGCAGGGTCTCATCTTATCATTCTGGATATGAGTCCCAGTACACTACCAGCCCCAGGAAGACAAGCTAGACAGCATTGCATTTTTCTTGACTGCAACAGGTCAGCAAATAGAACCTTGTACAGAATTTTGTTAAAATTAACTGACTTTGTTTTAAAATTCAACAGCTTTTCCTTTTTAGGAGGCTTTTTAGAATAAAATAATGAGATCAGCACTGACATATACAGCAAATTGGTGTGTTCTATGTTGGAAAAACTGAGCACAAATTCAAAACCTCTGTTGGAGAGCACTGTAAAATAATAATAGATGGAGATGACTCAGGTTACAGTGTTGAATATTACAATTTAGGAGGCATAAGCAGGCATAAGAGTGAGGAAGGAAACATCACCTCTGGGCTGAGGGAGGAGATTGCCTGGTTCTGCTCAGAATTGGCCAGGTTACAGGTGGCATCTACCCCCACCCAGAAACCACTGGATCCACAACATGAACTTCATAGGATGCCCAGGAAGAAGTGTGACTGGATCATGGTGGGCTCAGGAGGATCAGCGGCAGTCAGATCCACATTCCCCAACCAGTCCAGCTGAATAAATCCTACACTGTTTTGGAAGTATAGGAATGTCCCAGACAGGCACCTGCAGCTGTTTGGGACCTAGGAAGATAGTCAATACCACAAATCTGTGGCCACAGGGAAGGGGTCAAGGGACCTCAGAGGAGAAGCTTCTCCCTAGTTGGGGACTCTGTTGTCCAGGGTGTGAAGTTAGGAACATCTATCGGGAGGTCACGTGCATCCCAGGAAGTGCTGCATGGAGGATGGAAAGCAAATATATAGGATTGATAGGGCAGGGAGGGGAGGAGCTGGATGTCATTGTCCATCCGGGGATCAGTGACCAGGTGGGAGAAGGGTGGAGTTAGCTAGAGTCCAGTAGGATTTCAGGAAGCTGGGGAGGGACCTGAAACAAGTAACAAGTGCTGTCTCATTCTCAGAGGTGCTACCTGTCCAAGGCACAGCAGTGGCTAGGCACTTCACAGCCAAGCCTTCAACACCTAGTTGAAGGGAAGGATTTTGCCTCATAGTGAACTGGGGCCCCACCTGGGCAGATGTGAGCTTGTGTCAGGAAGATGGCTTGCATCTTTCCATGAAGGGAACCTCACTCCTTAGTGAGAAGTTGGACTGCTTCAGCAGAGATTTAAACTGGCCAAGGGGAATAGCCAGGAAGGACAGGTGGGTTAGAAACAGTCCTCCATGGGAACATGCAAAAACACAAGATGACAACATGAACAACTGAAGCAGGCAGTAAAGAGCAAGCAGGTAAAACATTTATAAGAGGGGATAAAGGTGTAGCAGGAGCACATGGACAAGAAAAACAGAATGGAAACAGGCAAGGAGAGAGGCAAGAACAAAGGGAGGGCAAGGTGTAAAACAGGGAACCTCATGCTCACAAATGCCACAGTCTGGGCAATAAGGTTCCAGACCTGGAAACATTGATGATTGATGGAGATTTTGACATAGCAGCAATAACAGAGACATGGTACTCTGCTAATCACAGCTGGGACATCATTGTGCCAGGCTATACACTGTTCAGAAGGGACATGGAAGGTAAAAGGGAAGGGGATAATCTTCCTGGACATAAGTCTCCACCACTCATTCACACTAGTGGGATTAGCGCCGGAGGCACTAGGACCAGTGAACAAACTTTTTGCTGGAGGTCAGCGCGAGATAGCATGAGCATGGTGCCACTGACGGAGGCTCATGTGATGACAATCTCGGCGACGACCTCCAACCGCCTTTGTTCCTTTTTCCCGCCATCGAAAGCGCCAGTGACAACGCCGTCACTGTCGGGAGTCAAACTTCAAACTAGCGATAGTTTTCAGTTTATTTTTTGTAATATTATCTCAATAGTAGTATCGCAATTTTATTCTATTTCGTTAAATTTCTGTAATATTTTAAATTTAACTACATTGAAAGAGTCTCGGCCTACTTGATGGAGTCAACCATGAGCAGGTCAGGTGCAGTGGGAGACTTCGTATGAGCTGTTCAGTCAGTCGGGCTGGGTCGGTCAGCCCCTTCTCCTCAGCGGGGTTCGACAGCGGTCAGTCCGATGCCGAGGATGGGCGGGTCCCCGCCGGCATAAAAAATAAGCAGTCGCATTCTCGGCACCGTTGACCTCGAACTCTTCTTGGCCCACAGGTCAAAAGAAGGCATCACTAGGTGCGCCTCTGATACGTCTGCGCGTCGATGGTCGGTTATTCGTGGCTGAATGTTGCGGTCTTCTCCTTGGAGTCGCCAACTTCCGGTTACTACCGTCTTCGACATTGGAGCCCCACCCGCCTATGGTAGGGCTTCAGATGAGCAGTTTCATCAGTGAGCTGCTCTTATGGAGCGATGGGCTCGGAGGTTGGTTCTTCTGCCTGGCTCGGTTGCCTCGGAGCCTTGGGCTCGTTAGGCGATCAGGTAGGGCGGTTGGACCTTCTAGTCGCTCGCCTTCTTGGTGCCAGCGACTCCGCGCTTAGTGTTTTCCCCCTCACATGGCTGCTGCGCAGGCCCACACCAATGTCCTTATCTCCTGGTTTTTCCCTTCCCTTGCTTTCCAGGTTCATGGGTGTCCTCGGCGCCTTCCACGGGTCTCTGTGCTTGTCAGCTCCTGGGTCTTGCGGGCGCTGTCTGTGCTGGCACCGCTGGGTCTTCTTGGTGCGCCAGCGGCACTTGTGCCCTGTGGCGCCACCTGAGTGTGCAGCGTGCCGCTGCGGTGCCGTGTGCCTCTTCAGCACGTCTGCCTCCACGGCGCAGTTTTGACTCTCTCCGCCTCCCTCAGCACCGGGGCCCAGGGACTCTCCTTTTCTATCTGCTCTTTCCTCCTCTCCTATTTTCACTCCTTTCCTGTCCAATCAGTCCTTCCTGGACCATCAGGAGATGATGTTGAAGCCTGACCCAGACCTTTGGTTGGGTGATGAAGTGGAGAAACAGGATCTTTCATTGCTACAGAGCCTGTGGTCGAGGACCTGTCCTTTAAGTCTCTGTTGAAGAACTGAGATCCACTCTTTCTCTCCAGACTACAGACATCGATCCTGGGAAGATATTAAGACTCCAGTATCTTCATGCTTGGAGATCCCTACGATTTGACTCCTCCGATTCAACCTTCCTTGAGGCAGCTGTCTCAAATAGTATGGAATAATCCTGCTCTTATTCCCTCAGTGGCTAAATCCATTGATAAGAAATATTCAGCTCCCAAGGATGGTCCCATTTTGGCATCCCAAGCCTTTCGGATCCTATTGTAGTCCTGGCAGAGAATGACAGGTGGTTCTTCCTCAAGCTACTACAGCTCGACCTATTAACAAAGAATCTCGTAAGATTGACACATTAGGTAAGAGAGTCTTGCTGCCTCCACTAAGTATGCGTGTTGCCAGCTATCAAGGCTATTTTCTCTCAATATGAGTATATCCTGTGGCACTCTATGAAAAGAATGGTTGAAGCTCTTCCAGATTCGACTCCAAGTCAGAGCTTCTTCTAACCGTTACCAAGTTGGAGTCCAATAACCAACAGGTCAAAGCCGCCATGGGCGCTTTCAACACTGCTTCTCGCTCAGCAGCACTTGAGTATTTGTACTCGGCGCCATTCTGGCTGCATACATCCGGCTTCTGAATGATGCTCAGCAGCAGGTAATGGCGTTGCCCTGATAGCTCCTATCTTTTCGCCCTCAGGTAGAGCAAGCCTTAGAGGCCACTCAGAAGACTAGATCGGCCATTAAGTTGGCTAGACCTCCGCCTACCCCTCTCAGGGGCACGTGACGGCACGTCAGTTTCATAGTCGTCAGTCCTTTCGAGGCAGAGGCAGAGGAAGCTTCCATAAAGCCAACCTGCCCAACCTCAAAGAAAATGCAGCAGAAAGCGCGGGGGCTAAAGCCCCAGCGCTACCTTATAATTGCCGCCCAAGTTCCATCCACACTGCCCGAGGTGGAACTTTCTCCTCCTGTGGGAGGTCGTCTGATGTACTTCTACAACCAGTGAAGTCCATAACTTCAGACAAATGGGTCCTTCGGATAATTCGAGGTTATTCTCTCAATTTCTTGAAACCCCCAAATTGTTCTCCCAGACGACAACCAGGTTGTCGACCCCTCAGTTGGACCTCCTCACCGCAGAGATCCAGGGCTTTCTAATCAACAGGGCAATAGAACTGGTGCCCCGCATCAACGAAACACAGGGTTCTACTCCATTACTTTCTGGTTCCAAAGAAATCTGGGGGATCGCCCCATTCTAGACCTCAGAAGTTAAACAAATTCCTCCCAAGGAGAAATTCAAGATGATCTCCCTAGGTACCCTGTTACCATTGCTACATCAGCATGACTGGCTGGCCTCCCTGGATATGCAGGACGCTTACCAACATATCCCCATCCACCTGACCCATCCTTGAATTCCTAAGGTTTGTAGCTCTGGGCCAGCATTATCAGTTCAGAGTCCTGCCTTTGGGCTATCCTCAGCACCGTGAGTTTTACAAAGTGTTGTGCAGTTCTGCATGGCGCATCTCAGGAAGCTCTCGGACTCAGTGTTTCCCTACCTAGGCGATTGGCTCCTAGCAAGCCCTTCCAGCCAAGGGACTCTGGAAGCCGTGCAAATGGCCTCTCACCTTCTTCGTCCATGGGAGTTCTGCTGAATCTGGAAAAGTCACAGCTGCAACCCTCCCAGAGCTCCTTTTCATAGGGACTCTTCTGGACATCTCTTCATGAAGGCTTTCCTTCCAGAGGACAGAAGACTCGACATCCTTCAGATGGCCCGTTACATCGGGGAGAACCAATAAGTCACAGCTCTCTCGATGCAACGTATGTTGGGTCTCATGGCATCCTCAGTGTTCACTGTACCTAAGCTCGGTTACGCATGAGGACCACCCAATGGATGCTCTCCGCTCAGTGGTCACGACCTCTCACCCCCAGTCTTATCCCATCAAGGTGATGGGGCCCCTATGAAGGTCTCTCACCTGGTGGTCTCAGAGAGCAATCTCCTGGAGGGATTCCCTTTGCTCCTCGGATCATCAGATCTCCATCACCACAGGCGCATCAGCTAATGGGATGGGGAGCCCACTGTCGCTCTCCACACTCAAGGTGTATGGACTCAGCTTGAAGCTCAGCTCCACTAAATGTCCTGGAGATGAGAGCAGTTCTCTATGCGATCCGAGCATTGAAGGATGTTCTTTGCCACAAGAATATTCTCCTTCAAGCGGACAACAAAGCTGTGATGTATTACATCAACAAGCAAGGCGGTGCTCATTCTTATCCCTTTGCAGGGAAGCAATGAGAGTGTGGGAGTGGTGCTTGGGCACAAATCTCTAATTCAAGCGGCTTATCTGCCAGGTGTACAAAGCGACTTAGCAGATCTCCTCAGCAGAGCGGAGACAGACCCTCACGGTGGTCTCTCGATCCAGCCGTGGCTCGGTCACTGTTCGAGTGGGGTACTCCAGACCTGGACCTTTTGCAGCCCCCTCAACACAAAACTGCCTCTTTCTGCTCCAGAAATCAGGGCCTGGCATTTTCTGTCAGGCTGCGGTGGACAAAATGCTTTCTTCGCCTTTCCACCGCTTCCTCTAATTCAGAGAGTACTCCTCAAATTGAGTCTCAGGGGACCAAGATGATTCTCATTGCTCCTCCTGGCCTCGGTAACTATAGTTTCCTCTACTCAACAGTATGTTGGCAGCCTCTCCGAGACCACTTCCCTTGCAAATCAATCTTTTGACTCAGGGTTCGTTGGTCCATCCAACCTGAGGTCACTTCACCTTCATGCTTGGCTCCTGAAGAGGTAGAAGTGAATTGGTTCAACGTCTCTTGTAGAATCTCAGACGTCCTTCTGGCTGCTCGAAGCCAGCTACCTGAAAACTTATGCTTCCAACTGGAAATGTTTTCTCTCTGGTGTGCAAAGTCTTCTTGGAATCTCTTTTCCTGTCCTCCTGATAAGGTTCTAGTGTACTTTTGGACCTATCAAACTCAGGTCTCCAGTACTCCACGGTTAAAGTTCACCTTAGTGCCATTTCAGCATTCCATGAGCCAGTTTCTTCCTTGACTCTGGCTCAGTTACCTATAGTGAAGAGATTTCTTAAGGGAATTCTGCATACCAGACCCCTGATTAGATGTCCGGTGCTGAGCCTGGGACATTAACCTTGTGCTGGACATGCTCACTCGGAAGCCCTTGAACCCCTAGCTACCTGTGAGCTAAAATTTCTTACCTGGAAGACAGCCTTCCCTGGTGGCCATTACCTCAGCCCACAGGGTCTCTGAGATACATGCCCTGACGGACCCTCCGTTACTGTGTTTCATAAGGACAAAGTAGTTCTTAGTACTCATCTAAAGTTCTTCCCAAGGTTGTGTCAGAATTCCATCTAAACCAACCTCTGGTGCTTTCCTCTTACCCATGAACTTCCAAAATGAAGGGAGCGGTCTCTTCATTCCTTGGATGTTAAGAGAGCTCTTATGTTCTACTTAGATAGAACCAAGAATTTTCGCAAGACTCAGCAGCTGTTTGCTTCCTTCAGTGAGACCGGCTGGGTCAGCCTGTCCTATCAGATGCATCTCATCATGGTTAGTGGCATGTCTTGACATTGCTATTCCATGGCTCAGGTTAAATTAGAAGAGGTAGAGTGTACGCTCACTCTACGAGGCGGTTGCAGCATCCTAGTGGAAATTAGCAATGTTCCAATTGTGGATATCTGCAGCGCCACCACCTGAGCTCAGTGCATACCTTCATTAAGCATTATGCACTGGATGTTCATGCCAGGCGTCATTCCACCTTGGCAGAACTATCCTTAATGGACTTCTGTCCTAGGCGTGTGAGCTCTGGCTCCCCTGCACGCCCTTTTGGGGATTTTCAGCTTGGTACTCTCCCACTAGTGTGAATGAGTGGTGGAGACTTATGTCCAGGAAGATATGAAAATTACATACCTACGTAATTCTTGATCTTCTTGGACAGTCTCCAACTCATTCATATGCCCACCCATCCCCGAGCTCACTGCTGTGTTGGTCTTCACTCCCTCAAATCTTTAGGCCATGAGGACTTCTTTGCTGACCCTTCTTACACGGGTCGTCCGGACTATCTTATGTCCGTTTTTTAAGGTTAGATTTACTCTTCGTTAGTTCGCTGCACCTCCTTGGTAAAAAAGTACTGAGGCGGTTGGGGCGTCATCGCCCGAGATAGTCATTACCACGTGAGCCTTCGCTCATGGTGCCATGCCTCTCGGTGCCATCTCTCGCCGACCCTCCAGCAAAAGTTTGCTCCCGATGGGTCCTAGTGCCTCGGCGCTAATCCCACTAGTGTGAATGAGTGGTGGAGACTCATCCAAGAAGATCAAAATTACGGTAGGTACGTAATTTTCATGTCTTATACATCAGAAAGGGCATAAAGGCTACAGAAGTACAGGAAGACATTGGAGGTTGAGGCAATGTGGGTCACCCTTGAACTAGGGCATGGTAGAGCAAATACATACAGGGGTGATCTAAAGACCTCCAGCATAGAGTGAGAAAGTGGACAGAATACTAATGGAGGAAATTCACAACATGGCAGCTAAAGGTGAAATTCTACTGATGGGGACTTCAATATGCGGATGTGGATTGGACCATCCAGGCATTTGCTTCAGCCTGAAGCACGCCCATCCTGGAATTCCTGCAGGGGTTGAAGTCAGACAGCTGGTGCATGAGTCAACCAGAGACAAATCGATTCTGGACCTGGTACAGACCGATGGGAAGAGAGTGAAGGAGTTCAGGTGGAATGGCAGCTGGATTCAGTGACCACCATATGGTGTGGTTTGGCATGGAGACAAGGCCTCAGGTAAGCCAAACAAAGGTGAATATATTAGATTTCAGAAGGGCAGATTTCAGTGAAATGGGTAGATGTTTAAGAGCAGCCCTGGAAAAGGGAGAGGTAACAGAGGGAGTGAAAGAACAGTGGGGAAACAAAAAGGACCCATAGTGGAGGTAACTAACCAATGCATTAGGACAGTGCCCAAAGGGAATGAAGAAGGAAACTGCTATGGTTCTCTAAGCGGTGGCAGACAAAGTAAGGACTAAAAGAGCAAGTTCCAGGATGTATAAGGGACCAAAATGAGGGGACAGGAGGTCCTTAAATATCTAAGGGAAGCAGGGAAAGCTGTTAGGAAAGCCATGGCAGAAACAGAGATGGATTTAGCAGGGGCTGTGAAAAAAGAGGACAAGACCTTCTATAGATGCGTCAGTGAGAGATGAAAAAATGGGGAGGATTGTGAGGCTCAAAGGGAGGAGGGAGAGTATAAGGAGGGGGATCTAGGCAAAGCAGAAATACTAAACAAATACTTCTGTTCAGTATTCACTAAGGAAGGAGAGGATCAAGGACCACAGTTGGGTAGCAGAGGCAATGGTGGGGAGAAATGGATGCCAGTCCATTCACAGTGGAGAGAGTTCTGGAGGAACTTGCAAAGCTGAAGGTGGATAAAGCCATGGAGCCAGATGGCATGCACTCAAGCATAGTAAGGAAGCTGAGAAGGGAACTGCAGCATCTCTAGCTACTCTGTTCATAGGGTCACTAAACACAGGCCTGGTTCCAGAGGACTAGTGGAGGGCACATGTAGAATCAATGCACAAAAGTGGCAATAAGGAAGAAGCGAGGAACTACAGGCCAGTCACCTGCCTCACCTCAGTGGTAGGGAAGATCATGGAGACACTGCTGAAAGATAGGAGGTGGCACAACTGGAATCCAGTGGTTCCCAGGATCTGAGGCAACATGGATTCACAGCAGGAAGATCTTGTCAAAGAAATCTGATAGATTTTGTTTGATTGGGTGACTAGGAAGTGAATCAAAAGGGTTAATAGATGACACCTACCTAGATTTCAGCAAAACCTATGATACCATCCCACACAGATGGCTAGTTAACAAGATGAGTAGCCTGGGCATGGGGCATAAGGTGATACATTGTGTTAGAAACTAACTGATGGACAGAAGGCAGGGGTGGTGGTAAATAGGATCCAATCGGGGAGTGAGAGGTGACCAGCGGAGTACCACAGGGATTAGTACTGGGACCAGTCCTGTTCAACATCTTCATTAGTGACATTGCAGAAAGGTCTGCCTATTCACATCTGACACCAACATCTGCAACAGGGTGGATACTCCAGAAGGGATGCAGAAAATGAAGAGGGACCTGGAGAAGCATGAAAGATGGAAAGAGGTGTGGCAACTGACGTTCAATGCAAAAAGTACAAGATAATGCACCTGGGTGAGGGGAACCAGAGAGAGAGCTACAGAAAGGGGAAGGTGATGACTGTCATCAAAGAGAAAAGGGACCTAGGGATTATCATATCTGATGACCTTAAGGTATCAAAGCAGTGGACAAAGGCTACAGGGACTACCTGTGGCATGCTGGAGTGCATAGGCAGAGATAGTACTAGCAGGAGATGGGAGGTGGTGATGCCATTGTATAAAACACTGGTGAGGCTTCACCTGGAGTAATGCATGCAGTACTGGAGACCACACATGTAAGGATGTAGAAAAGGTGCAGGCTATCCAAAAAGCGTGACAAAGATGGTGTATGGCTTGCATCACAAAACATACTGTATGAGAGAAGTATGGGCCTGACTCCAAAAGGCATGGCACAACTCACGGACATATGCAAGCTGTGCCATGCAGTGCTACACCAGGGACCTGCACCATATTCCAAGACAGGCAGGGCCCCAGGCACCTATGTCCTGTGACTTGTGCGCCCACAGACTAGCACCACAGGAATGGTGCAATAGACCTGGATGGCACAAGTTGCAGCCCAGAAGAACTGCCCCTGGGCCTCCCTCCCCGGAATACTGCCATATGCAGCAGGGGGCATTAGGGCTGGCCAGGTGGCATGGTGTGCGTGGGTGGGCACTTTGTGACATGGATCCTGTGGGTCCCCGACATTCGGGGGTGGGAGGGCATATCTGTGTTTGGGGTTACAGGAGATGGGCTATATGTGTGCTGTGGCATTGCAGATTGGGCATCCATAGACTGGCATTGATGGATGCCCTTAGACCATCTCCTGCTGCACCATGCGGCTCCTGAAATAGCGTGGGTGGGTTACGGCAGCTGTCCTTTTGGAATAGCATGTAGTTGCTGCCATAACCCCACCCTTGTGCCATGCCATTGCAGGTTGTGGACATAGTGGGTGGCATAGTCCTCCTTTGGCACAACCGCATGGCTTGGCATGAGCCGTGACTTGGAATTGTGACTAGTGTAATGCTTGGTGAAAGATGCGATTTGCGCCATTGGGTTGGGTGTAAATTGCCTTGTGCCAGGCATAATGCCTTTGGAATCAGGCCCTATGCACTCAATAGAGGAGAGTAAGGGGACATGATAGAAACTTTCAAGTACCTCAAGGGCCTAAGCAAGGTGCAGGTGGGGATCCTTTCCACTGTAGAAAGATATCAGAACAAGGAGACACAAATTGAAACTGGAGGGTGGTGGTATATTAGTTGTTTAACCAGGAGTAGCACACTAAGCTGAAAGCTTTTACAGGAGCAACCTGGGAGCAAAGTGAAGTTAAGTGACTTACTCAGAGTCACACAGTATGCAAGTGGAAGCTGTGGGATTCAAACCCAGGTCTGGTCTGCTGGATGTCACCAGATTTGCAACTCAGAGCCTTAAATCACTGCACTATACTGCCTCCCAAGCTATTAAGAGGTAGCATGAGGACATTTTCTACACAAAGTGGGTGGATTATGCTTGGAACAGTTTGTCACAAGAGATGGAGAAGGCAAACACAGTGGAGGGGTTTAAACATGGCTGGGACATGCACAAGGGAATACTGGATGAGGAGGGAGTGTCGAAAGCCATTGATCACTTACAGTCAGTGACTGCCTACAAGTTATAGGGTTTACAGGCTGATTAGATCGGCCTAGCAGTCCTTATGTGCCGACAATTTTTATGTATGCATCTACAGGTATGTATCTAAAAATGCAGTACACAAGTCAGATCACTCATTTACATTGAAAAGCATTGAGAAGGTGTTCCCCAAAGCACAGGGGTGAGTGCAACAATTTGATCCTTTAAAGAGAAGGATTCTGTATTTTTAATTTGAGAGCTTTTAGGCATCCGGGGCTGAATGATAGATTTGTTCTAGGAGCGTGGATATGTTGTTCATCCACACTTCTTGGCATGTCCTTTTCCCTTTAAATCTTGCGGAAGTCTTCAAGCTGGCTCCTCCCACCCACTCGGGTGGTAAATACTTCTGCTCTGCCCCATGACATTAGATCTTCCTTTCCACTGGAACATACAGGTTCCCTCGTGCTCTTACAGCAATTCTTAGGCCCTGGATTCAAAGCGTCGGTTTTTACGAAAATTGTTTTAAAACTTGTTCGAGTTAGCGATTGCGATTTTACCACATCTGCCAAGGAGGAAAAATCATCCCTGGATTTCACTGCTGCGACCAGAAGATGTTGCGCACTGATCCCTGCCTAATGTGCTTATACTGCTTAGGTGTTGGACATGACACCTCTTCATGTGGTTTTGCCTGGCCTTCCATCCCAACATCCTGGATGACCGCAAGGAGCATTTGAAGCTAGGGAGACCGGAGAAAAGGAACCCGCCAGTGAAATCGAAGGAGGCGGTGGGTGGTTTCCACTGTTGCGGGGACCGCCGAGCAGTTGGAACAAATGAAGGCATTTGAAGAGCAAGCAGCTCGAGCGTCAGTCAATCGAAGCTTCTTCATTCTGCTGAACCTTGGCTCCACCTTTACGGGCTCCTTCAAGGAGTTACACTAGTCTCTCCCAGCCGGGTGGAGGCACCCTCGAACTCGCACTCTCCTCCAGCTTTCGGACGAGAGATAAGGACCCATCGTCTTCGTCCATTGAAGATGTTCTTGGGACAGAGAAGGTCCGAGTCCCAGGAGACAGCTCAACTTTGGTTGAATCGCATCCTCGGCCGCCAGCTTCATGGACCTTCCATCTGGCCAGAGGACCGAGGAAGTGGTCAACGAGGTTGAGATTGTCTTTGATCCAATCGACCCATTGTCACTGGTTCAGCTTTGGGAGGACTCCGGTCCCTGTTTTCCCTGGTGGGAGACCCAGCCTTCTGGTGTCCCCATCAAGGACCAGTTCTGGACCCTCAGGTCTCACTGATCCCAGTGTCTCCCGATCGACTGAGTCCACCTCCCGATCTCGGTCAAAGTCTAGAACCCCTTGGCCGAATGACCGAAGAAGATCCATAAGTGCTGTAAAAGAGGTGACACCACAGGTCCTCATTCTCCTCAGATGAGGAGGCGGCTTGACAGAAACTCCGTTGATGCTATGAAGACCTCATGTGGCAGCAGCTGATTTTATTTGGGCAAAAGCCGGCTCCACCACCTACCCTGGCCATCAATTGTTTTCACCTCCCAGGCGAAGCTGACCCTTTCGGAACCAATTCCACTTGATCCCCACCCGTGTGGTTGGCCCGTGTTCTGGTTCAGCCTAAACAGGTCTCTCCACCGATTAGGGTGGAGCCACTGCCTAAGCAACCTGAGGAAGGCGCCCTCAAAGAGGAGGACAGGACACAGGGCTTCTCCGGCGTCTGTCGATTACAGTCACCCTGGACTGCCCTCGGAGCATCGAGGGTGACTTAGGCTGATAGACCACTATATCACGACTCTTCAGACTCAGGCGTCACCGAACTACACTTGCATCCCAGGGATGATGGGTCATCCATGGCAGGGTTGGAGGAAGGCCCTTCCTCCTTCAGGGCATCCTCCGTCTCACCGACTTGACCAGCATGCCCATGGAGTCCATCCAGAAAAGGCGGATGCCCTCTCACTGATATTCTCAAGAGGGATACCCAGACAGAGGCATTTCCAGTGGCTGAGGCTATTGTGGGCCTGGCCCTAGAACTTTGGCAGCGTCTTGCTTCAAACAACATGAAGTCTTGCTATATTCTGACATATGCAGTGAGTCCCAACCTCGAACTGCCCGGAGATGAAAGAATTAACTTTCCATGCCAGGCATGGAACGCTGAGCTCGAGCCTGGTTGAGACTCTGTCTGTTGTTCTTCAAACTCCAACCGTCAGATTCTTTACTCCGCCTCACTGAACAGTCGCTCGGAGATTTCTCCTGCTCGGTTCATTTGTCGGTTAAAGTACTGTTTTTCTTGGTTTTCAACAATTTAAACCGCAACTTGTCGGTTCAGTCTCTGTCTATGGTATCTGTGAGTACTAGATAGGTTTTACATTAATTCTATTCTGTGTGGAACTTGTAAACGGTTTATCAGTTCGGTTGAACCGATCAAGTTTAAAAATCTTAATCTGTGATTTAGAGTGTGGTTACTGGTTCTTATCGGTTCTAAAAAACTGATTTTATTCACGTTTTTCACGACCGTGACACGGTTGGGAACTGATAAGAGGTCTTACCTGGCAGATTGCCATAAACGGGTAAGTTTGGATAGGACTGGCACTATGTCTGAGAAACCCAAAAGAAAAACCGGGCCCACTGGGTTTCAACACTGTAGTGTGTGTGTGGGGAAGTCTTTGCCAAGGCTGATCCCACACCACCTGTGTTACTGTCTGGGGTTTGACCACCTCAATGCAGACTGTCAGATTTTTAAAGTTTTCCTGCAGCTACCCTGGAGAAGAGAGTTGGTAGGCTCAGGAAAGGAGGCCAAAAGTCCGTTGAACCGGATGGCCAGCCCAGTTTGGTTCAAACCAAACCAGAAGGAGTGCCCTCTGACCAGGGTGAAACTTCTTAGGAAAAGAGAACGACCTGAGGAGTCGGTTCCAGAAAAGGATCTAGAAGATCAGCTGGTGTGGAGCCAAAACTTTCCTCTCCAACTGCTGAAGAAATAGCCAAAGCGATCAAAATTGTCCAGTCACTTTCCTAGTTCCGACGAACCAACGCTAGCAACTCCAGGTAGGCACTCGGTCGGCCAGTTCCACGGTTCAAGAATATGATTTAAAGGAATATTATGAACCGGAGGAGGGGAAGAGGAGTATGAGAAGAGTGAATGTGGATTTGAAAGTCTGGATGTGCCCATTGACCCGGACATCTCCCCAGACAGACCTTCAGGTGTCTCCTCCTAGGCTTTCTGAGTCCCCTTCTCATTTTATGTTTTATAAAAAGTGGCTGAAACCTCCAGCTTCCTATGGAAGAAGCTGTGGATGACCAAGAGGAGCCTGACTATGTGGAAATGATGGATATCCGGATATCCCAAAGTCTAGGAGTCTGTCTATTCCTTGCATAACTCTTTTGGGAAACAGACATTTAAAATTAAAACTCCTCACACTATACCTCCTGTGGATAAGAGAATGGACAAGAGGTACACATTGTCAGGCTCTGATACAGAGTTCCTTATACAACAATGCAGCCATGTTGGGGTAGTGCAGGCTGCAGCCTGTGACAAGGCAAATATTCCCTTGGCTTTACATCCCCAGACAAGAACTCCAGGAAGATTGATGCCATGGCAAAGAAACAGTAAATGGCAGCATCCTGGGACTCAGACAGGCAAATTATATGGCTTATGTTGCTAGATATCAGAAATCCAGATAGGACACTGTCATGGCTCTAGCAAAACAGGTCCCTGGCCAGCTGCCAAGGAGCTGGAGCAGGTGGCTGCTGATGGTATTGAGGCATCCAAGGTGCAATTCCATGCTGCAGTGGACTCAAATGATGTGTCATCAAGAGTCATAGCTACGTCTGTGGCACTTCGAAGAATGGCTTGGCTCAGATGTACTAGCCTGTCACAGGATACCCAGACTAACGCCATGGATTTTCCTGTTGTGGGTAATTCCCTGTTTGAGGAGCAGAGAATTACATGAAGAAAATGGATGAGTATAGGACCACCTATAGGAGTGCACAAGCCAAGGAAGGCAGGCAACTCCTCAAGGCAGCTTCCGGGGCAGGGGCAGGCCTTTTCATAGGCCCTTTACCAAGCCCAGGCCTCCTCTCTGCTTATGCCCAGAGGGGGTTCTTTAGAGGGAGGCAGGCAGGTACAAGCAGGCCTGCTTCCACCCCTCAGCCCAAAGCCCATGCCAAGCAGGCACCCTGATGGGGTTGCCTGGGCCAATTCTCAGCTACCTGTAGGGGCAGGCTGGCCTACTTTGTCCAGGACTGGGAGTCTCTGACATCAGACAAATGGGTCCTGGAAGTAGTAAGCCAGGGACTGGTTCTCAGCTTCAAAAGTTTCCAAAGATGAGAACCAGATCCTTTCCACCTGCAAATCCATCAGAGGCACTTGCCTTAGAGGCAGAGGTCTCTTCCTCCTAGCTCTCAGAGCTGTGGAAAGGGTTCCACCACTACACCAGGGCAAAGGATTGTATTCCAGGTACTTCCTTACCCCAAAAGAAAGAGAATGGCGGCCCATCCTGGATCTCAGATACCTAAACAAGCACCTTTTAAAACCAAAATTCAAAATGGTGACTCTGGGAATTATTCTACCTCTCTAAGGCCAGGAGACTGGCTAGTGTCCCTGGACCTCAAGGATGCCTACTTCCATATTCTCATCAGAAGCTCCCATCAAAAGTACCTCAGGTTCGAGCTGCCCTCAGGCCATTACCAGTTCAGAGCAATGCCCTTGGCCTCACCTCTGCTCCAAGGGTATTCACAAAAAGCCTGGCAGTAGTAGTTGCTTCTCTAAGAAGGCAGAAAATTGCCATTTTCCTTACCTGGATGACTGGCTCATAGTAGGCCAGTCCCAGACCAAGTCAAGTTACACTTACAGATAACTCAGCAACTGCTCACTTCTTTGGGTTTCCTCCTAAACCTTTCAAAGTCAGTTCTAGAGCCTGTCCAGCTCCTCACCTTCACAGGCACAGAGCTAGACACATGGAAGGCTAGAGCCTTCCTTCCCTGGAAAGGGCAAGGACCCTGGTCTTTCTGGCCTCTTCATTCAACCTGCAGGTGTCTCGAACAGCAAGGCATTTTCTACAGCTCCTGGGGCACATGGCTGCTTCTACAGCAGTAGTGCAGGGAGCAATATTTCAGATTAGGGACATTCAGTTCCATTTGAGAGCATTTTGGTCTCAAAGGAAGATCCCTCTGACCAAACTGATCCCAGTATCTCAAACCCTGATCCAGGCCCTACAGTGGTGGCAGGATCAGAACAATTGAGACAAGGGTTCCCTTTGTCACCCAGTCTCACTCTTTAATCCTCACTACAGATGCCTCCCTCTTGGGGTGGGGGCTCACATGGGCGACCTACCACCCAGGGGTTGTGGTCCCCTCAGTAATCTCTGCTCCATATCAACTTGTTGGAGCTCAGAGCAGTTTTATAGCACTTAAGCTTTTTCCAAATCTGTTCAGAACAAAGTTGTACAGGTCAGAACAGACAACACCACCACAATGTTGTACATCAACAAGCAAGGAGGCACTCGATCTATGGCCTTGTGCACTAAGCAATGAAGTTGTGGTCTCTGGCTTACTCCCTGAACATCTCCTCACAGCAGTTCACCTACCAGGAAAGGACAATGTCCTGGCAGATGCTCTCAGCAGGATTTCTCAGGGCCATCACGAATGGTCTCTGGATCCCCTGGTCTTGGAAGTGATTTTTCCAGATGGGGCACCCGCAGATAGATCTATTTGCAGCCCCAGACAATCACCAACTTCCCTTTTTGCTGCAGACCCCAGTGTTGGGCTCAGTCCCCTGGATGCCTTAGTTCTCAATTGGGAAGGGACGTTTCTCTATGCTTTTCCCCTTCCTCTCCTGTTCAAAGTGCTAGTCAAAATCAGATCTCAACCCTGCAAGATGATCCTGATTACTCCAGACTGGGCCAGACAACCCTGGTATCCACTCCTACTGTCCTTAGCAGTCCATCTTCCCCTGTGTCTTCCAGGAATTACAACCTGTTAACCTGTGCTTAGGCAAGGGTTTGGTACCCGAACCTCAAATCTCTCAATCTCAAGGCCTGGTTCTTGAAGAGTTAGAGTTTGCTGACTTACACCTCTCCCAGGGTGTAATAGATATCCTGAAGGCTTCTAGAAAACATTCCACCAGGGCTACTTATAATTCTAAATGGAAAAGATTTTCCATGTGGTGCTCTGGGAAGCATATTTCCCAGAATCTGCTGATCTGACCACAATCCTTGATTATATGGTTCACTTAAAAGCTTGGGGCTGAGACCAGCTAGACTGAAAGTGCATCTGGCAGCTGTGTCTGTTTTTATTTCAGCAGGTAAGCCCTGTTCTTTCTCTCAGCTCACCCTGTTTTCTCCAAGTTTTTCAAGGGATTGCTTCACACCAGCCCTCCATTCAGGGACCCTGCCCTGCCTAGGACCTCAATGTTTGCATTGCTCAGCTTATACCACCCCTTTTGAGCCTTTATCTTCAGCAGAGCTTAAGTACTTGACTTGGAAGACTGTGTTTCTGGTAGCCATCACTTCTGCCAGGCGCATAAGTGAATTACAAGCTTTGTCAATGGAGCCTGATTTTATCTCCTTTCACAGAGATAAGGTGGTTCTCAGGACTAACAGGAAGTTCTTGCCTAAGGTGGTTTCAGATTTCCACCTTAATCAATCTATGTCTCTTCCTGTGACTTCACTGACCATTCCTCCTCTGGTGAGAGGAGACTGCACAGTTTAGATGTCAAAAGGCCCTTAGTTACTACTTAGAGCATACCAAGGGTCAATGGTTTGACTCCTCCAACTGTTCCTCACTTATGGTGAGGTTGGTAAAGGGAAACTTGCCACTAAAATATCCATTGCCAGGTGGATTGTCTCCTGTATCCAATTTTGCTATGAAAAACTGGGTAAGGTTCCTCCCTCAGGCCTGAGGGCTCACTCTACCAGAGGCACAACTGCTTCCCTGGCTGCTGCCAGGGACATCCCTATTCTAGAGATATGTGAAGCAGCTACCTGGAAAACATTTCACACTTTACCAAGCATTACTCCCTGGACATCCAGGCTAGGAGTGATGGTTGGTTTAGCACAGCTGTGCTTCAGATCTTATTTCCTAAGTAGGTTCTGTCCCTCCTCCATGGAGGTACTGCTTTGTAGTTTACATATAGTCAGAATATAGCAAGACTTCATGTTGTTTGAAGAAAAAATTACTCACCTTAGTAATGTTGTTTCTTCTAATGGAGTCTTGCTATATTCTGACCTCCCCGCCTGCTCCTCTCAGAAACTTTGTTTTGGGATGTGGGTGGGCAGTGCAGTGTTGGTACTTAGTAGGTACCCACCCTTTTTGTTTCACCCTTCTTTTGGGGTGAGTGGTGTGTCTTTTCATTTTTGGTCTCCTGACTTGAGTCTTTGTGTTGGGACCAAAAATGTGTTCTTATGTTTAGTAGCCAGTTGGCTAGTGTAGGATTACAGCTTCCACACAGGACCTTAGTGAGTTTAGCTCATAAAGATCTGACGGTTTGAGTTTGAAGAACAACAGACAGAGTCTCAACCGAGCTCGAGCTCAGCTGCTCCATGCCTGGCATGAAAAGTTAACTCTTTCATCTCCGGCAGTTCAAGGTTGGGACTCACTGCATATGTCAGCATTTAGCAAGACTCCATTAGAAGAAACAACATTACTAAGGTGAGTAATTTTTTCTTCCTGCCCAGCACCATCTGCCCGCATGGCATGCAAGCACGCAGTGCCCATGGGTCCCTCGCAGGGTTCACAGAGCACCCTTCGGCCGAGAGCCTGGTGACCGCCTCTGTGTTCAGGCATATTGAGAGTTCAGCAACAATGACCAACCCCAGACAAGGAGTCCAAGAATATGGACCACTCTGCCCGTAAGGTCTATGCAGCCTTTCTCTGGGCCTCCATCAGGCCAGCTCGGCTGTTATTATGGCACACTTCTCTCATGCCCTTCTCGGTCATTAGATGAGGTCCTCCTCATCTCCCAGTGGACATGCAAACAGTCAAGCAAGTTTGTGACCAGGGCTGTGATGTCCCATAACAGCTGCTCCAAATGGCCTTGGACATAAGAGATTCGTGTGCCCGCTCATTAGCAGCCACCGTGGCCACTCCGCCGAGGGCTTGGCTGAGGCTTTCCTTCTTCCCAGTGGATACTTAGCATAAGCTTGCTGATGTGCCCTTCCTAGACACTGACTTGTTCGGTCCAGGTGTGGCCAGTCAGCCTCAGCATATAGAGCAGTCCAGTGCCACCTTGGATGTTACTTCTGCTAAGGGTTCTTCAGGCAAGAACCAACAGAAGAGAAAGAAGAAACCATTTCAGCATTCTTTCCCTGTGGTCAGGCAGCCCTTCTGTCAAGGGGTCAACAGCAGCAGCAGCAGGCTCAAGCTTGGCGCCCCTGGCCCAAGCAGGGTCCTCAGCAACCCCATAAAGGAGGCTGAGGTGCAGGTCCTGGAGCCTCCTCCTCCTCTCCTAAGCTGCTCAGTGACGGGTTGGGGTTGCCACCCCATACCCGGCCACGCCAGTTCAGGGTCCTCCCGGTGGAGGGCTGGCTCCAACACTTCCTTTCCGCCTGGTCTGATAGCACTTCCAGACAGGTGGGTTCTCAAAGTGGTTGGTCACTGACTGCTTCTAGAGTTCAAGCAGTACCTCCCAGCCAAGCCTCGCGCCTCGGAAGGAAAGGATCTCAGTTTGCACCCAGTCAGCTCTTTGAGATTACGTAGATCAGCTCCTCCACAAGGAGGCAGTAGCTCCAGTGTCGGATCCTCCAACAGACCCAGGTTTCATTTCCAGGTACTTCCTGGTACCCAAGTGGACGGGGTTGGCACCCCATCTTAGATCTCCACGATGTGAATCAATATCTCAGGTCCCGCACCTTCCGGATGGTAACTCTGAACCAGATCATACCATCCCTAGAGTGAAACATGTGGTTCTGTTCACTGGCTCTACAGGACGTGTTCTTTCACGTCCCTAGCCATCCATCCCACCAGCGGTTTCTCCACTTCAGGGTCGAGGGACCCTGTACGAGTTCGAGCCATTCCATTTGGTCTATCATCTGTCCCATGGGTCTTCACCAAATGCATTGCAGTGGTGGCTGCCCACCTTTGGTGTTGAGGAGTCAGAATCTACCCTTATCTCAATGACTGGCTCTTGGCAGGTTCCTCCCCTTCAGGAGGTGGAGAGGTCAGGGATCTGGCCCTGCGAACCTGCTCCCCACTTGGCCTCCTGATCAACGAGGCCAAGTCAGATCTCATGTCTTCTCAGGTGATGGGCTTCATTGGATCAGATCTCGATTCTTGTCAAGCCAGAGCTCGGCTCCCGTTGGACAGGGCGGAAGTTCTCTCCTCCTTGCCTGATCATTTCTGGTTGGGCACTTGTGCCCTGCCGGACTTTCTGTGCCTTCTGGGTTACATGATGGCATGCACCTCAGTGGTCCATTGGGCCAGGTGGCACATGCGCCCCCTCCAATGGGAGTTGGTCGCCCAGTGGACTCAGCGCCACAGTTATTTTGACCAGCTTGATCACTGTGACCCAGAAGATGTGGGATGCTGTCCAACACCCCAAACCAGTTGCAGAAAGGGATCTCATTTGTCTGCCCTGAACTGACAGACATCCTTATGACCAATGCCTCTGTCATGGGCTGGGAGCCCACATGGGGACAACAGGGCCCAGGATTCTGGACCCCAAGGAGTCCTGATGTCACATCAACTTGTTGGAGCTTAGAGCAGTCAGACTGACACTGTCAGCTTCGCCTCAGCTTCGAGGTCAAGTGGTTCAAGTCCAGACGGACAATACCACGACCATGTATTACTTCAACAAAAGGCAGCATGCACTCCCATCTGCTGTGCGGGAAGTGCTCTGCATCTGTACCCTCATAAGCCAGTTGGAGGTGGATCTCCTAGCCATCCATGTGGCAGGAGCCTCAAACCAGTTGGCCGGATGCTCTCAGCCGCATAGGCCAGACATCCCATGAGTGGTCTCTCCATCCAGAGGTAGCTTACAGTCTGTTCTTCCTTGGGGTAAGCCATTGGTGGACCAGTTTGCCTCCAGGAAAACACCAAGCTAAGGCTATACCATGCCAGTCCCCTTCAGCAGGGCTCGCTGCAGGGGGTGCCTTCTCGAGGCTGTGGACCCCAGGCCTCCTCTGTGCCTTCCTCCATTTCCCTTGATCCACAAGGTGTTACTCAAGGTGAGGAGAGACAAGGTGAAGGTGATCCTAGTAGCCCCAGATTGGCTGTGACAGTTCTGGCATCCAGATCTCCTCAGCCTCAACTGCAGACTCCCAGAGTAATTTTGCACACGCCGACCTGATATCATTGAACCAGGGAAGGTATTCCATCCGGACCTTCTATCTCTGCACCTCACAGCTTGGTACCTGAGTGGCTAGAGTTCCAGGCTTTGGGTCTTTCCAACGATGTCTACACCATGGTGGAGGCATCGAGAAAGGAATTGACCAGGAATGTTGATGCCTTCAAATGGAAAGATTTTCCATTTTGTCAGGGTAAGAGTCTGGACCTCTTATCCTGTTCTGTGGCTAACATTCTTGACTACCTTTGGCTCTCTCCAAAGGGGATCTATGGTTATCAACCCTTAGGGTGCACCTGGCAGCCATTTCTGCTTACCGGGCATGGGCTGGTCAGCCAACATTTGCACAGGAAACAGTGGTCAGACACTTCCCAATGGCCTGGATCACATATCCCTTCAGTGCATGAACCTCCACCTCTGTGGGATCTGTTGCTGGTTTTGGCAAAGCTCATGGGCAAGCCAATCGAACCCATTTACAAGTGTGAGCTCTCACACTTGTCGTGAAGATGGCTTTCTTGGTGGCTGTCATGTCAGCCAGAAGGACAGGGAGCTCCAGGTGCTTTTGGTGGACTCCCTTATCTGGTCTTTCACAGGGACAAAGTTGTCCTGTGCCCCTACCCGAATTTCTTCCGAGGTGGTGTCAGAGTTTCACCTTAACCAGGTGTTGACTCTGCTGGTATATGACCCTAACTACACCTCGGACGTCGAGTACAGGCTCCATACTCTGGACCTGAGATGTGCTGTCTCTTATCATAAGGAAAGAATGGCAGAAATTCATGGAGAGGTTCACCAGCTGTTTGTCATCTGTGCTGAAGCTGCTTCTGGCAGACCTGCAGCCAAATGGACCATTGCAAGATGGGTCACATCATGCATAGGTCTGTGCTATGAGTTTGCAGGCAAGGAGTCTCCCAGAGGGATAAGAACTCATTCTACTCGCCATACTGCTGCATCGGTGACTGCTTCCAGGGACATCCCTATCCAGGAAATCTGCTGGGCTGCTACCTGAATTCAGAAAACCTGTGACCTGGGAGCACAAGGAAGTTTAGTGATTTAAAAAGCATTGGTGAATTGTGAAAAATAGAAAGAAAAAAGCAAAAAAAAAAAAGAAAAGTTATATATCTATGTATATGTGTATATATATATATACACACACACACACACACACACACACACACACATATATATATATATATATATATATATAAATGGGTAAGTAAAATCACAGAAAATCCAGTGTGCTGACTGGTTAAAACGTGTCACATTACACATGTATTCCTACTTGACCCACTGACGCCTCCCACTCATGATAACACCTAAACTACTTTTTAGCCTTCAAAACCTTCTCACCAGTAGTGAGATCACCCACACCTGGCACACATAGGCAGCCACACACATACAAGTGGTACATTCAGACTGCCACCAACATTAATATACAACTCCCTGATAAATGACTTGCTGCCAGAAGTTTAAAGCAAGACTCAGTGTATTGAAAAGTAAAAATGATGTTTATTTCTGTCTATTTCATTTACTTATCTAAGGAAAAGGTGCCCTCTTTACAGGGAGAACAAGTGGGAGCACTTTCACTTTTATTAGTGAAATGTAGCGTGACTGGGCAAGGTCAATAATGATACGTAACATGCAGTCAAACACTGAGAGTAAGTCACTCTCTGTTGAAAAAGCAAAGAAACTGTTCAGAAAGAAAAAGCTGCCACCTGAAGCAAGTGGCAGAGCTAGCGCATGGCAGGGTACCGCAGCTTCAAAGACAGAGACGCAAGGCAGAGTGAGTGTTGCAGTAACTCGCTCCAAAGCTCCCAAGCCCAATCCCATTTCACTGGTGGAAAGTGTCCCACCTCTATGCCAGTAGGGAGTAACCCACCACCCCATTCCCCCATCCTAACCCGTGTCGACAACTGGCACATCCGTCCACAACCCTGCCACAGCCAGATGCTGACTGATGGTTACAGGAGTGCATACAGAACATATGGCACACTAATTTATTGAATTACTGCAGGGATGGTATTAAATATGTAAATCAGCTAGAGGCCAAACAAAAATGCATTTAATGGAACTGAAAAAGGAAATCTATTTCAAACAACATGAAGTCTTGCTGTATTCTGACTATTTGCATTGATCTCCAATCTTTGAACTGTCCCGAGAGGAAAGAGTTAACTTTCCATGCACGGCTTGGAACGCTGAGCTTCGAGCTTGGTTGAACCTCTGTCTGCTGTTGTTTGAACCCCAGCCAGATCTTTTCCACTTGCAAGCTTCTCCGAAACCATTGCCCTAGAGGCAGAGGTTTCATCTCTACTGGCTCTAAAGGCTGTAGAGAGAGTTCCACATTGCACAGGGGCAAAGGTCTGTACTCCAGTTACTTCCTTACCCCAAAAAAGACAGGGGAGTGGCAGCCCATCCTAGACTTAAGATACCTAAACAAACATCTTTTAAAACCAAAATTCTAAATGTTGACTCTGGGAATAATCCTTCCTCTCTAAGGCCAGGGACTGGCTAGCCTTCCTGGACTTAAAGATGCCTACTTTCACATTCCCATCAGGTGCTCCTGCAGAAAGTACGTCAGGTTCAAATTGCCTTCAGGCCATTATCAGTTCAAAGCTATGTCCTTCGGCCCGACATCAGCTCCAGGGTATTCACTAAATACCTAGTAGTAGTAGTGGCCTTTTAAGAAGAAAAATATTTCCATATCTGGATGACTGGCTCATTGTAGATCAATCCCCAGACCAAGTCAAGTCAGACCTTCAAGTGACTCAGCAAGTGCTCACTTCCTAGGATTCCTTCTCAATCTTCCCAAGTCAGTTCTTGAGCCTGTACAGCTACTCACCTTCATAGGGGCAGAGTTGGATACAGTCAAAGCAAGAGCTTTTCTTCCCTGGAAAGGGCAAAGGCTATTGATGAGCTGGCTTCTTCATTCCACCTTCTGGTCTTCGGCCAGCAAGGTACTTCCTTCAGCTTCTGGGCCACATGGCAGCTTCTACAGCAGTGGTCCAAAGGGCCAGATTTCAGATGAGGGACATTCAGTTTCACCTGAGGGCCTTTTGGTCTCAGAAGAAAAATTCTCTAACCAAACTAGTTCCAATGACTCAGACTCTGATCCAGGCTCTCCAATGGTGGCAGGATCCGGCAACCTCAGGCAAGGAGTCTCATTCATCACTAGTCTCACTCTGTGGTCCTAACCATGGATGCTTCTCTAGAAACATAGAAACATAGAAGTTGGACGCAGATAAGGACCGCAAGGCCCATCCAGTCTGCCCATTTCTTTTCTACCTTATAAATGTGCTATCGCCCTTTGCTCTGTCAGTGGCCTATCTATTCATAGTCATTTGTATTGCTCCCTTTGCCTATCCCAAGCCTGTTTGAAGCCCTGCACTGTATTCATAGCCACCACTTCTTGTGGTAAGCCATTCCATGCATCCACCACCCTTTCTGTGAAAAGATTTCCTCACATTCCCCTTAATCGGCCTCCCTCTAATCTCATGCTGTGTCCTCTTGTCCTGCTATTTTCTTATATTTAAACATGTTAGACTCTTTCACCTTGTTTATGCCCTTAAGGTGTTTGAATGCCTCGATCATATCACCTCTCTCCCTCCTTTGCTCAAGGGTATACATATTGAGCTCCGTTAATCTGTCCTCATATGTCTTCTGATGCAGTCCCTACCATTTTGTTGCCCTTCTCTGGACTGCCTCAATTTGGTTAATGTCCTTGTGAAGGTGTGGCCTCCAATACTGCACGCAGTACTCCAGATGGGGCCTAACCAGTGTCTTGTACAGAGGATTATTACCTCCCTCTTACGACTTGTGATACCCCTACTAATACATCCTAACACCCCTTAGCCTTACCTACTGCTTTAGAGGTCTGCTTGGATGATTTTAGGTCATCAGTGATGATGATGCCCAAGTCTCTTTCTTCCTTTGTGACTGCTAGCAACTCCTCCCAGCCTATAGGTGGCTTCAGGTTTCTCTTCCTATGTGCATGATTTTGCACTTCTTTGCATTAAATCCCAGTTGCCACTCTTCTGACCATTCTGCTAGTTTATCCAGATCTCTTCTCATTCTGCCCATCCCATCTGGATCATCTACTCTGTTGCAGATCTTGGTGTCATCTGCAAACAGACAAGCCTTACCTCTAGTCCATCTGCAAGGTCACTAATGAAGATGTTGAAGAGGACTGGCCCCAGGACTGATCCCTGAGGTACCCCACTTATGACTTGCATCTCTTCTGACTGTATACCATTTACCACCACTCTCTGTTTTCTGCCCGTCAACCAGTTTGCCACCCAGTTGACCAACTTCTGACCCACCCCGAGCCTACCCAGCTTATTTATCAATCTTCTATGTGGAACAGTGTCAAAGCTTTGCTGAAGTCAAGGTAGGCGACATCAACTGCTCCCCTTGGTCCACCACTTGGTTACCCAGTCAAAGAAATCTATGAGATTAGTTTGACAGGACCTTCCTTTGTAAACTCATGCTGTCTTGGATCCTGTGCCCTATGGATTCCAGGTGTTGCACTATCCTTTCCTTAAGGTGCCTCCATAATCTTGCCCACTACTGAGGTAAGACTGACCGGTCTGTAGTTCCCGCCTCCCCTGCTACCACTCTTGTGGGCGGGATCACATGAGCCCTTCTCCAGTCTTCTGGGACCTCTCCTGTGCTCAGAGACTCACTAAACAATTCTGCTAATGGCTCTGCTAGTTCCTCCTTTAGCTCCTTAGTACCCTGGGATGTATGCCATCAGGTCCCATTGCCTTATCCACCCTGAGCTTAGCAAGCTCTTGTAGGACCCTTTCTTTTGTGAAGGGGTAGTGCTCACCTCCCTCCCCTGTATCCATGATGCTGAGCTGTGGCCTGCCCTCACCTTCTCTTCAGTAAATACTGAGCAAAAGTATCTATTTAGGATAGATGCCTTTACAGGGTCCTCCTCCTCACATGCTCCCTTTTCTCCATTAAGCTTAGCACCCCTCTGGACTTTCTCCTTTCACTAATGTATCTATAGAAAGTCTTGTCACCTTCTTTTACTGTTAGTGCTAGCGTTTCCTCAGTTTGGGACTTTGCCTGCCTTACTGCCTTACCTGCCCCTTTAGGGCAGTTTGGTATGCCTCCCATCTTCATCCCGCTGTGTTCCCTTATATTTCCTGAAAGCCAGCCTTTTGGCTCTGACCTTTCTGCTACTGTATTTGAGAACCAAAGTGGTTTCCTTCTTCTTTTGCACTTCCTTTTCTGTCTAACACAATGGGATGTTGCTTCAAGTATTGCATTCTTAATGCTTGCCCACTTTGCCTGTACCCCTCACCTGTGTTTCTTTTTGCCAGGGGTAGCTTAACTCTGTTGGCCATCTTATCAAAGTCAGCTCCTCTGAAGTCCCATATTTTTGCCTTGAATGGGGTGATTTAGATGTAGTAGCCAAATTGAACCATACCATGTGATGGTCACTGGCCCCAGGTGACCTTTACCTGGAGATCTGTGATCCCTTCTTTGTTAGTCAGTACTAGATCTAGGATAGTCCTGTCTCTTGTGGGTTGCTGTACCAGTTGTTTGAGGCCCTCCCTGCAGGGAATCCACTATGAGTCTAGTTCTGGCAGATGTTCCTGCTGGTATTGACCAATCTGTATCTGGCATGTTGAAGTCTCCCATTATCAGAACCTCCAGTTTAGCTGTCATGTTTTGTATATCTTCTAACAGTAATGTGTCTATGTCCTCCCTCTGGTCTGGGGGCCTGTAGACAACCCCAGTTCTTATGGCTGTCCCATTTCCTGTTTCCAGGGTGACCCACAGTTCTTCCTGGCTCCTTATGTGTATTCTGAATTTCTGTTGCTTTGATATTTTCATTAACGTACAGGGCCACTCCTCCCCCTTTTTCACCTCGGTCTCTTCTGAACAATACATAGCCAGGTACTGAAGTCTCCTGGTGGTTACTGGTAACCACGTCTCACTAATTGCTACTATGTCCAGTTTAGCCTCTGACATTATTGCCTGCAGGTCTGGGATCTTATTTCCCAGGCTGTGAGCATTGTGTACATGATTTTCCATTGGCCAGATTTTGTGTGTTAGTTGTTGGGTGAAGTTTGGCATTACCCTGTCTGTCGTATGGGGAGACAAACCTTTTTCTTACCTGGTGATGCAAATGAACAGCAAACATGCTGAATTCCTGTTTGACCACTAGCTGAGGGGGAGGGGTGTTCTTCCCATTCGACGATGTGGGGTGCTGCACCCCTCTCCCCATTTCTAGTTTAAATATTCTGCAAAGATGTCAAACTTCTGCCCCAATGCACTGACTCCTCTTTAGTCAGATGCAGTCCATCAAATTTAAAGAACTTTCGCTCCCAGAACTGTTGCCAGTTCCTACAAATCTGTGTCCTTATTCCTGGCACCAGTCCTTGAGCCACGTGTTTAGCTCCCCTATCTCCCTTCTCTGACCTTCCGTCCATCTGCTCCCTCTCCCAGACTGGCAGGATCTCAGAGAAGGAGATGCCGGATGAAATAGATGATAGTTTGTCACCCAGCCTAGTCAGGTGTTCCTTGGTCTCCACAACTGACCGGCTGGCGAGATCACTAGTCCCTATGTGTACTAGGACATCAATGTTTTCTCCTGCTTTGTGAACAATTTTAGCAATGCGGTCAGTGTCTCTCCATGCTGATGTACCTGGGAGACATCTGACCATCACCCTGGCTGGAGATGGGTATCAACTCCCCGAATCATGGGAGTCTCCTATGATCAGAAGTTTTTGGATTTCTTTGTACTTGTTTAGTTTGGTTCCTGATTTGGGTGAGTTTTGTTGTGCTAGCTCCTGTGCCGCAGTGTCCTGCTCTGCAGTGTCTTCTGCCTCTTTATTTGATTTCAGAGATAGAGGCAGATACCTGTTTGTAGTGTTTATATGGTTTTTGAGGTAATGTGTTGGAGAGCAGAGTGATGGGGCACCTGATATGCTCCTCCTAACCACCTGCCAACCTCCTGGACCAACTACCCTCTTTGTCGAGGTTTTTCTGTTGGATGCTTGGGAAATGGCGGGTGGTTCTTATAATGTATTTCCTCCTCAATATGAAATTTGAGCGTGCAATCTCTGCCCATGCTGCCTGGGCTGGAGCCTAAGATCTCCAAAGGCCCAGCATGTAGGACAGTGTCCTAAATCCTGTACTGGGGTGGGAGCCCATCTGGGGCTCTCAAAGCCCAGGGACTGTGGTCTACTCAGGAATCCTTCTTCATATTAATCTCTTGGAACTCAGAGCGGTCTTTCTGGCCCAGCAAGCTTTCTCTCAGTCAGTGTAGAACAAGGTGGTTCAGGTCAGACAGACAACACCACCACCATGTGGTACATCAACAAGCAGGAGGCACTTGGTCCACAGCCTTGTGCACGGGAGCCATTAAATTGTGGTCCCTAGCTTATTCTCTGCAGACCTCTCTGATAGCAGTCCACCTTCCAGGAAGGACAATGTGCTAGCAGATGCACTGAGCAGGATCTCCCAGGGCCATCACGAATGGTCCCTGGACCCTCTGGTGTTGAAAGTGATTTTTTCAAGGTGGGTCACTCCAGAGATAGATCTCTTTGTAGCCCCAGACAATCACCAATTTCCTCTGTTTTGTTGCAGACCCCCAGTCTTGGGCTCAGTCCCTCTGGATGCTCTGATTTTGAACCGGGAAGGAAATTTCTATGTGCCTTCCTCTACTGTTCAAGGTTCTGGTCAAGGTAAGGTCACAACCTTGCAAAGTGATTCTGATTGCTCCATACTGGATCAGGCAGCCTTGGTACCCTCTGTTGCTGTCCCTAGCAGTCCATCTTCCCTGTCTCTTCCCAGGAATTATAACCTGATTACCTCCTCTCAGGGAGGATTTGGTACCCCAGTCTTGGTCTCTCAATCTCAAGGCATGGCTCTTGAAGAGTTAGGGTATGCAGATTTGCATTTGTCCCAAGGGTTCTGGATATTCTCAAAGCCTCTTGAAAGTCTGCCACCAGAAAATGTATAACTCAAATGGAAAAGATTCAGCATTTGGTGTTCCAAGAATATATATCCCCAGACACTGCTGAATTGTCTACAGTTCTGGATTATATGGTTCATCTTAATGGCCTTGGCCTCAGACCAGCTACTGTCAAAGTACATTTGTCAGTTGTTTCACTTTTCTGTCGTTGGGAAAGCCTTCCTCACTGTCATCTCACCCTGTATTCTGTAAATTGTTCAAGGGATTGCTTCATACCAATCCCCCTTTAGGATCCTACCCTGCTTTGGATCTTAGTGTTTGCATTGCTCATCTTATGCAACCTCCTTTTGAGCATTTGTCTTCAGCAGAGCTTAAGTACTTGACTTGGAAAACTGTGTTCCTGGTAGCTATTACCTCTGCCAGGCGTATCAGTGAATTGTAAGCTCTGTCAGTGGAGCCTGATTTCATCTCATTCCATAGAGATAAGGTGGTCCTTAGCACTAATAGGAGATTTTACCAAGTGGTTTCAGATTTTCATCTGAACCAATCTATGTCTCTCCTGTGTTCTTCACTGATCATTCTTCTTCAGGAGAAAGAAGTTTACACTGTTTGAATGTTAAAATAGCCCTTAGTTACTACATTGGCAGTACTAAGGCTCACAGGTTTGACTCCCTCCAGTTGTTTCTCACTTATGGGGAAGTGGGAAGGGCAAACCTGCCACTAAGAGAACTATTGCCAGGTGGATTGTCTCTTGTATTCAATTCTGCTATGAGAAGCTAGGCAAAATACCTCCTCAGGCCTGAGGTCTCATTCGATTAGAGGTACAGTTGCTTCCTGGCTGCGGCCAGGATTTTCCTTGCTAGAGGTATGTAAAGCAGCTACCGGAAAACAGTCCATACATTTACCAAGCATTACTCCCTAGACATCCAGGCTAGCAGCGATGTTCAGTTTGGTACAGCAGTACTGCAGAGCCTATTCCCAAAGTAGGTTTGATTCCCTCCTCCATGGAGATACTGCTTGGTGGTCTCAATAGTCAGAATACAGCAAGACTCTGTTGTTTGAAGAAAAATTACTCACCTTAGTAATTATGTTTCTTCTAATGGAGTCTTGCTGTATTCTAACCTCCTTCCCTGCCTCCACTCCCAGAACCTGTTTTGGGAAGTGGCTGGCAGGTGCAGTGTTGCACCCCAGGGTACATTTGGGTACTCCTCCTTTTAGAGGGGGGGGTTATATTATTAAACAGTCTTAAGTTGTTCACTACCTGGTTTTGATTTTGGATTTCTTGACTTGAAGCTTTTGGGGATCCAAAATATTTGTTGCCATTTGGCTAGTAAATATGTTACAATTTCACATAGTAGTTAGTATTAGCTAGTAAGAATCTGACAGTTGTGCTTCAAAGTGCAGCAGACAGAGGTTTGAACTGAGCCTGAGCTAAACATTCTGTGCTCTGCATAGAAATTAACCCTCTAGTTTCCGGGCAGTTTGAGTGCTAGGGCTAACTGCAACAGTCAGAATATAGCCAGACTCCATTAGAAGAAACAATTACTAAGGTGAGTATTTTTCTTCAAACAACATGAAGTCTTGCTATATTATAGACATTAGCAGTTTGATCCAGCTCTAGAACTGCCCGGAGTGAAATGGTTAAAACCATTCCAAGATAGAATCTTGGCACGAGAGCAGCTCTATCTGTGTTGTTTCAAACTTGAACTGTCAGATTCTTTACTCCGCCTCAGTGAACAGTCGCTCCGAGATTTCTCCTTCTTCTCGGTTCATTTCTCGGTTTAAAGTGTTTTCGTGGATTTAACCGAGAATAGTTTTATTTTAACCACAAAACCGCTCGGTTCAAGCTCTATCTGTGGTAACCGTAAGTAAATGAAGGTTTTGTCTGTGTGGAACTTGTAAAGTTATCGGTTCGGTTTTGAACCGATCAGTGGGTTTAAAACTCATTTAAAACTAAAATTACTATTTTAGAGTGCAGGTTCCGGTTCTTATCGGTTCTAAAAAACGGATTTATTACGTTTTTTTCAATACCCGTGACACGGTTAGGAACCGATAAGGGTGTCTTCCTGGCACTGTCACAAAAGGGCAAGTTTTGGGTTAGGCTGGCATTATGTCTGAGAAACCCAAAGAAAAACGGGCCCACTGGGTTTCAACACTGTGATGTTTGTGGGTAGTCTTTGCTAGGCGACCCACACACCACATGTGTTTATTGTCTGGGGTTTGACCACCTCCAGTCAGACTGCCAGGTATGTAGAATTTCCTGCAGCCCCTGGAAAAAGATTGGGCAGGCTCAGGGAACGAGAGGCCAAAAGTCCGCTGACCTCGATGGCCAGCCCGGTTCGGTGCCAACCCAACCAGAGGGAGGTGCCTCTGACCAGGGCCAGACTTCTCGCAAAGAAAAGCTGGTTCTGAGGAACCAATTCCAGTAAAGAAAATAAGAAAATCAGCAGGTCTGGAGTCCAAAATTCTTTCTCCAACTGCTGCAGAGATAGCAAAAGCCATACAAATTGTCCAGTCACTGTCTCAGGGTCCGTTTGAACCACATCTATCTGGCAAAAGGTCGTGTCTGCCTGTCCCAGTGGTTCAGGATTATGATATTGAGGAATTTTATGAACCAGAGGAGGGAGGAGGATTATGAACAGTATGAATGGGCTGGAAGGTCTGGTGTGCCCATTGAACCGGACATCTCCCCAGAAGACCTTTAGAATCTCCCCTATGCTGTCTGAGTCCCCATCTCATTTCATGTTTTATAAAAAGTTGCTGAAACCTCCAGCTCCCTTTAGAAGAGGCTGTGGATGAGCAAGAGGAGCCTGATTTTGTAGAAATGATGGATATTCCAGAGTCTAGGAGATTGTCTATTCCTTTACATAAGTCTTTTAGGAAACAAACAATTAAAATTTTAAAAGCTCCTAATTCTGTGCCTCCTGTAGATAAAAAGATGGACAGAAGGTATACATTGTCAGGCCCTGATACAGAATTCCTTTCTCAGCAATGCAGTCATGTTGGGGTAGTTCAAGCTGCTGCCTGTGATAAGGTTAATATTCCCTGCTTCACATCCTCCTGACAAGGATTCCAGGAAGATTGATGCCATGGCAAAAACAGTATATGGCAGCCTCTCTGGGACTCAGGCAAGCAAATTATATGGCTTATGTAGCTAGGTATCAGAAATCTAGATGGGATACTGTTATGCAATTAGCCAAGCAGGCCCATGGCCAGCTGGCTAGTGAACTAGAACAGGTGGCTGCTGATGGCATTGAAGCCTCTAAGGTTCAGTTTCATGCTGCTGTGGATGTTAATGATGTTCCTCTAGGGTCATGGCCACATCTGTAGCTTTTCGTAGGTTGGCCTGGCTCAGGTGTACTAGTTTGTCACAGGATACCCAGACTAAGGCTATGGATTTTCCTGTGGTGGGAAATTCTCTGTTTGGGAAGCAGACAGAGAATTACATGAAAAGATGGATGAATATAGGACTACTTACAAGAGTGCCCAGGCTAAGGAGCGCAAGCCACTCCTCAAAGGCATGCCCCAGGGGGTAGGGGTAGGCCTTTCACAGGCCTTTCACTAGACTCAGGCCTCTGCCTATGCTCAGAGGGGCTTCTTCAGAGGCAGGGGGCAGACGAGGGGTGGGCAGACCTGCTCCCACCCCTCAGCCTAAAGCTCCATGGAAAACAGGCACCCCTGATGGGGTGCCATCTAGCCACCCTCCTGGTACTGGTAAGTGTAGGCTGGCTTACTTCAGTCAGAATTGGGCTTCTTTAACCTCAGACAAGTGGGTTCTGGAAGTAGTAAGCCAGGGTCTGGTTCTCAGCTTCAAAAAGTTTCCCAAGTTGAGAAGCAAACTTTTCTACCTGCAAGTGCTTCAGAGACCCTCGCCTGGAAACAGAGGTCTCATCCTGTTAGCTCAGAGCAGTAGAAAGGGTTCCTCCTCTGCATCAGGGCAGGGGTCTGTATTCCAGATACTTCCTTACCCCAAAAAAGACAGGAGAATGGCGGCCCATTTTAGATCTCAGATATCTGAACAAGCATCTTTTGAAACCAAAGTTCAAAATGGTAACTCTGGCAATGATTTTACCTTCCCTAAGGCCAGGGGACTGGCTAGCCTCCCTGGACCTCAAGGATGCCTATTTCCGTGTCCTAATCAGAAGCTCCCATCGAAAGTACCTCAGATTCGAACTGCCCTCAGGTCATTACCAGTTCAGAGCAATGCCCTTCGGCCTTACCTCTGCTCCAAGGGTATTCACAAAGTGTCTAGCAGTGGCAGTGGTCCACTTAAGGAGGCAGAGGATTGCTGTTTTCTCTATCTAGATGACTGGCTCATTGTAGGCCAGTCCCCAGAACAGGTAAAATCTCACCTGCAGGTCACCCAGCAGCTTCTCACCTCCTGGGTTTTCTACTGAATCTACCAAAGCCGGTTCTAGAACCAGTCCAGGTACTCACCTTTATAGGGGCAGAATTGGACACAAAGCTAGCCAGAGCTTTTCTTCCCTTAGAAAGGGTAAGGAATTTAGTGGCTCTGGCCTCCTCTTTCACTCTGCAGGTCTCTTGACCAGCAAGACACTTTCTGCAGCTCCTGGGGCACATGGCTGCATCCACAGCTGTTGTGCAGGGAGCAAGATTTCAGATGAGAGACATTCAGTTTCACTTGAGAACCTATTGGTCTCAGAGAAGAGACCCCTTTCCAAGTTGGTCCCAGTGACTCGAACCTTGATCCTAGCTCTCCAGTGGTGGCAGGATCAGAGCAATTTAAGAGTGGGGTCCCTTCATTTCCCCTTCTCACGACTTGACTCTCACTACAGATGCTTCCTCCTGGGTTGGGGAGCCCACATGGGCGACCTTTCCACTCAGGGAGTTTGGTCCCCCAGGAATCTCTGCTCCACATCAATTTGCTGGAACTCAGAGCTGTCTTTTTAGCTCTTCAGCATTTTCTGCATCTGTCCACGACAAGGTGATACAAGTCAGAACAGACAACACCACAACAATGTGGTACATCAACAAACAGGGGTGCACGCGGTCTTGACCTTGTGCACCGAGGCAATGAGTTGTGGTCTCTGGCCTATTCCCTGAACACTTCCCTCATAGCAGTTCACCTTCCAGGAAGGACAATGTACTAGCGGATGCCCTCAGTAGGAATTCCCAGGCCATCACGAATGGTCCCTGGATCCTCAAGTGCTGGGGATAGTTTTGCCAGATGGGGCACCCTCAGATAGATCTTTTGCAGCCCCAGACAATCACAAACTTCCTCTGTTCTGTTGCAGGCCTCCAGTGCTGGGCTCAGTTCCCTGGATGCCCTTCTTCTGGATTGGAGGGAAGTTCCTCATGCTTTCCCTTCCTCTCCTATTCAAAGTACTAGTCAAAATCAGATCTCAGCCTTGCAGTGTGATTCTGATTGCCTCGGATTGGGCCAGGCAGCCCTGGTACCCACTCCTTCTGTCCTCTGACAGTCCATCTTCTCTGTGCCTCCCAGGAATCACAACCTGTTGACTTGTGCCCAGGGAGGGTTTTATCCGACCGCAATCCTCAACCTCAAGGCCTGGCTCTTGAGGAGTTAGAGTTTGCTGATTTACACCTCCTCTCAGGGTGTTCTCGAGATCCTAAAGGCTTCCAGAAAGCCTTCCACTAGGGCTACTTATAGTTCTAAATGGAAAAGGTTTTCCATTTGGTGTGCTGGGAAAAATATTTCCAAAGAATCTGCTGATTTGCCCATTTTGTTAGATTACATGGTATATCTTAATTCCCTGGGTCTCAGACCAGCTACCCTGAGAGTTCATTTGGCAGCTGTATCTGCTTTTGTGTCAGCAGGAAAGTCATCCCTCTTTCCTCTCATCCTGTGTTTTCCAAGTTTTTTAAGGGATTACTCCATACTAATCCACCCTTTGGGAACCGGCCCCTGCTTGGGACCTTAATGTTTGCATTGCCCAGTTAATGCAACCCCTTTGAACCTCTGTCTTCTGCAGAGCTTAAGTACCTAACTTGGAAAACTGTTTTTCTAGGTGGCTATCACTTCTGCCAGATGCATAAGTGAGTTGTGTTTGTCAGTAGAGACGACTTTATTTCTTCTGCCGGGATAAGGTAGTCCTAGGGACTAATAGGAAGTTTTTGCCTAAGGTGGTTTCAGATTTCCATCTTAATCAATCTATCTCCTTCCAGTATTTTTCACTGATCACTCCTCTTCGGGTGAGAGGAGGTTGCACAGCCTGGATGTTAAGAGAGCTCTTAGTTATTATATAGAGCGTACCAAAGGTCACAGGTCTGAATCCTCCAACTTTTCCTTACCTATGGTGAAGTTGGGAAAGGCAAACCTGCCACTAAGAGATCAATAGCCAGGTGGATTTTCTCTTGTATCCAATTTTGTTATCAGAAACTGGGCAGAGTCCCCGGTTTGAGGGCTCATTCTACCAGGGGTACAGCTAGCCTCTAGCTGCTGCCAGAGACATCCCTTTATTAGAGATTTGCCAGGCTGCTACTTGGAAATGGTACACACTTTTGCCAAGCATTACTCCTGGATGTCCAGGCCAGGAGAGATGCTCGGTTTGGCACAGCTGTTCTTCAGAGCCTGTTCCCTAAGTTGGTTCTGCCCCATCTCCATGGAGGTACTGCTGTGTATTCTGTTAATGTCTATAATATAGCAAGACTTCATGTTGTTTGAAGAAAAATTACTCACCTTAGTAATGTTGTTTCTTCAAATAGAGTCTTCTATATTATGACCCCCAACCTGCCCTCTCAGAACCTCTACTTGGTGGGGTGCGGGCAACTTAGTGTGGGCACTACTTATGTCCTGTTAGCATTTTGTCCCTTTGGGACTTTGGGGGTGTGTATGTGTATGTGTGTGTGTTTTATTACACTTATGTTCCATTTTCATATTATTAGAATGGTGTTAGTATTTCTGGTCCCCTGACTTGAGTCTTGGGTGTTGGGACCATCAATGGTTGTTATTATTTATTTAGCCATTTGGCTAGTGTAGGTTACAGCTTCCACACAGACCTTAGTGAGTTTGGCTCATAAAGATCTGACAGTTCAAGTTTGAAACAACACAGATAGAGCTGCTCTCGTGCCAAGATTCTATTTTGGAATGGTTTTAACCATTTCACTCCGGCAGTTCTAGAGCTGGATCAAACTGCTAATGTCTATAATATAGCAAGACTCCATTAGAAGAAACAACATTACTAAGGTGAGTAATTTTTCTTTTTACTGCTTGAGGAATATTGCCAGGATCAAACCCATAGGTCCACCTGAGGACCTTCCCACACTGGTTCATGCTTTGCAATGTCCAGGCTTGATTACTATAATGCTCTTTACTTTAGGGTCTCCGGATGTACCTCTCTGCCGACTGCAGCTGGTGCAGAATGCAGCTGCCAAGTTGCTAATAGGCCTTTCTAGGTTCTGTCATGTAACCCTGGTGCTGCATGCATTGCACTGGCTGCCAGTCAGGTGGAGGGTTATCTTCAAGGTGGGCTTTCTCCCTTAAGGCCCTACATGGACTAGGCCTTAACTATCTGGCTTATCTCCCAATGCTAGCCAATTCAGTCTGCTCCTCCATTTCTCCTCTAGGGGTCTCCTGGTGATTCCCAGGACAAGACTTAGAATTGCCAGTGACAGGACATTTAGTGTCACCGCACTGTACTGCAGAATGTGCTACCACTATCCTTTAGGGTGGGTGGCCCCTTCAGTTGATGTCTTTATGGGCTGCCTTAAAACTGACCTGTTTTCTTTGGCCTTCCCCACATAGTTATCTGACCTGGGACAGTAAATTGTAGCTGAGCTGTTTATTGATTTTATTGCATTATTTGTTTTATTATTGTTAATACTGTATCTGTGGTGTGTTTTTGTACCTCTTGTTTGTGCTGAATGCAAGTCCCCTAGAGCCTTCAGGACTGGGTGCCACAAAATAAACTTTGCTTTGTCTTTTTTTTTATTATGCTTTTTCATGCTACCCACAGCCATTACCTCAACCTGGGTCATAACCCCCTCTGCTCCCACCTCCATATTAGCCGCAACTCCCCAATACCCCTGACATATTCCCCAGGGCAGGGTTGTAGCATATGCTCCAAGTGCTGCAATGCTACAGGATAGGTCAGAGAGCTCACTGGAGTGGAGGGCAGGCTTCATCAGGCGGCAGGTAGCAGTATTTTTTCCCTGTTTTCTGGAGAGGAGGACATGCAATGATACCCAGCATCTGCCCCACCTCTCTGAACGTACTGGTGCCAGTTGCTGCAATACCCCTGGCCTCCTCCAGGGGTCTGTCAAGTACCAGTCACACTTCCTCCCTCCCTCCCCTGGAGAGCAGTCCTTGGGAGCCTCCATCCTTCTACCCCACAGCCGACCTTCCGATGACCGGGTCTGTTTCTGAACCTGTCGGCCGGTGTTGCAAGAGGAAATCCGACTGCTGCACCAACATGCCGGTCTTTGCTTTGTCTTAAAAATTTAAATAACTTAGATGGAAAGTTAGGACAAACCAAAACATCAATATTGCTGGTTTTGTTTTTGCTGTATTTCATTCCCAAGGCAAGAAAAGGATTTTGAAGTGCTTAAAAGTTGCTGGTCTTTTCCATGGCAACAATCATGCCAATAAGCATGGATGTAAACAAATCAGTGGGGTAGTGTGCTGTTAGCCATCAAAACATGTGCTGACAACACCCTGACATATCTACATTATAAATACTGTGAGTGCTGTTAGTGTGTGCTCTCTGGGGAGAAGATGTTTGAAAGTTACTGGTGGCTGCCATCTTTATTGTAGAGACACACAAATTATAAACAACGTTGTAATTAAACACAGTCTTAAAAATAGCTGATTGAATTTAAAATACTCCAGTGAGGAATATAAGATCATCGGCAATATATTACTGCTAAAAAAGGTAGGATGAAATTTTTTTGCTGGAGAACTAGTACTGCCGCTTTAATTTTTGACCATATCCTGGTCATCACATAGCTTTGCCGCCCTTTTCATTGTATCTTCAGCTGTCATTGGCTCAGTGGGTAGCACACTCACCCTGAGGCCAGGGATCAGAGGGCCGTGGGTTCAGTTCCCACATCTGGCACTTGGGTTAATATCCTAGTACTGACACTGTAGTGCACCATGAGAGGGTGCTGCACTTCTGAGGTGCGTCTTTGGATGAGACGTTAAACCGAGGTCCCATCTGCCTGGATTGGTGGTAGTTCAGGTGGATGTTAAAGATCCCATGGCACTTATCGAAAAGAGTAGGGTAATTTTTATTATAATAACATCAAAAACAAATAATTACAAACAGTGTTAAAGCACACAAAACAATATACTAACCATAAAGGAAAAGAAATTAAAATAGATACATAACTGTGTTAAATCACACAAAAACAAATATCCAAACTAGATAAGGAATTCAAATGGGTATTACAGTCATACTTTGTATTGAAACTAACCTCCTAATAATCATTAGACCCATATACGAATACCTCCCACAAAGGAAAAATACAAACTATTTTAGTCAAACCCACTGACACTTTCTTACCATTTATTATAACATAGCTAAATCAAGGGAAAGATAATCAGTGTTACACAGAGAAAACCTTTCCTGTGCCTCCTAACTTATTTATATTTAATAAAATAAGTCATTCTTGCCACCAAGTCTGTACCTGCTTGGTAGATGCGAATCCTATATCCGTAAGATATACTTTTCCAAAGCACCTTTACTAAAAGACTCACAATCTCATGAAGCATTTGTTTCTGATGCAAAACCCAATGACATCGAAGCTGCTATAGATAATATATTAATGCACAGCATAATATATGTAAAAATAACTATAATACTTGGTTTTTAACTGAAAATTTCCCCAAACCAAAATATCATAATCTAGATTGCATAACCACTGCATTTTCCACTTTGCTGCTAGAATTTCCAAAGAGAGGTGGCATAAGTACAATCAAAGAAAAATGTTCCACTGTTTCCTCTTTATCAATACAAAGTAAATAAGGACAATTCTTCGGATCTAGCCTTATATTTTGCATTACCTCTCACCCCATTCTACCATATACTGACAGCCATATAATTTCCCACATGTATATAGGTAATCTTGAATTATTTAACCGCTGCAATACTAATTTGATATCTCCTGGACAATTCTTGAAAGCCAGTTCGGATGGGTACAGATTCAACATTATTGTATTATATAAGCATTTCCTGTGCATTCCCTCACTGTTTGTGCGATAATTTCTATCTAAATAATCTTTTGCAATAGGTAAAATAAACTAGGAATAAATAAAGTGGGGCTAGGTTTTGGGGATCAGATAACCAAGCTGAAAAATACCTGAATAACACGTTTTGTAACAATAGTCCTTCACTGGGGTAACACATCCCATCCACCCTTCAAATTTGATGAAATGAATAAAGTTGAAAAAAACTACTGGATCTATCATCCCTAAACCCCCATTTTTGGGGTAAATACGGTATTGACGCTAATGGGTTTAAGCCTATTTCCCACACCATCTGGAAAACAAACTATACAATCTGGTTTCTAAAGTTGTAGGAATCAGGAAGATATGAGTGATGTATAGTAAGACTGGTATGATGAATTATTTAAGAACTTTAACTCTCTTAATTTTAGTTAACTTCCAATGTTTCCAAATATTAATTTTACTTTCAACAGTATTTAAACCTTGCCCCAATTCAGACCAGATAAATTATGGGCTCCATATCATAAACCTAAAATCTTAATTGGGTCAGAAGAGATATTCAGGTCCTGTACAGTTAATGGTTCCGAAACATGCACCCAATAAATAATCCCTGGCTTTTAAAAGTATTTAGTTGTGAATTGGAAATTCTAGAAAAACCTCCATACAGTCTAAAAATAGTGGTACTTTATGACAGTGAGTAAAAAATAAACATAAATCATCAGCATATGCCTGTACCCGTACTTTTTGTAATGGGGGCGTAATCCCTTCCCATAATGGTGTTTGTGTCAAATACTGAATTAACACATTAAGGCCCAGATATTCAAGGGTTCGCCATGCGCAACAGGGTTGCTCATGCACAAGTCCAAAACTAGCCATTCTGCGATATTCAGAAGGAGGCAGTTAGCCCCAAAACATGCTGAGCAATAGCGCAATGAAAATGAAGGCATGTGCAAACCGAGGCGGATCCATGCATAAAGAGCACAATGCGATATTCAAACATTTGCGCAATGCGCAATAGCGCACAGCCGAAACTGCGACTAGCGAAATGAGCCAAAAAAAGGCTCATGAAGCGGCACAAGAACGCTACCAGGCTGTCAAGTGGGGAGAGACAGACAGACAGAGACAGACGGACAGACTGAAAAGGGAAGGCAAGGAAACTGTTTCCATAGTTTGTAGAGGCCAGTGGGGTGCCGGTGCAGTGGAAGTAGCAGTCAGGACAGCGCGGGGTAACAGAGCAACAGCAGCCGGGGGCAGAAGCCAGGGAGATGGACAGTGCCAGCTTCCACATGGAAGCTGTAATGAGGGGTGAGAATCCATGCTGCAGGGGGACGTGGCGTGGGAGGCCTGTCGGTATACCCCACAGGCGGTACCGTGCCCGCATCAGCTTTGAGCTGTACACAGATGTAGAGATCGTGGGCTGGTACCACCTGAACAGGACAATACTGAGATGGCTCTGGCTGTGCAGTGATGTGATGCAGGCACCCTCACGACGGGTCATGCTCTGTCGGTGGAGAACAAGGTGACAGCCTGCATGTGCCTGCTCACCACGAGCACCTTCCAGAGGCCAACAGGGGACACCACAGGCATCACACAGTCGGCCACATCACACATCCTCACCCATTCCTCAGCGCACTGCTGCCACATGCTGCAGAGTACATCCATTTCCCCAGCACCGTGGCAGAGCATACAGCAAACATGCAGGAGTTCCACAGGGTAGCACGTATGCCTGGCGTGCTAGGGGCCATAGACTGCACCCATGTGGCCATCCCTCATGCCACCTGGCCCCGATGGCCATGCCTATCGTAACCGAAAGGGATTCTCAGTGTCAACTGCCAGGTGGTGTGTGATGCCACTGGGCGCATAATCAATGTCTGTGCACACACCCTGGTGGAGCACATGATGCCTTCATATGGTATCAGTCTGCACTGTGCCATCGATTTGAGAGTGGGGACATCCCCACAGGACATCTAGTGGGTGAGTACAATGTATGGAATGCAAACTCTGGGCAAGGGTGGAATGACACAGGTGCCATGGTAGTGGCACACAGGGAGATGGGCAATATGGACCTGAACATGACACTGCTCTCCCTATCCCCACACAGGTGACTGTGGATACCCTCCGTCCCTGGCTGCTCACACGTGCCGGCGCCCCATGACCCCAGTGCAGCTATGCTATAATGAGGCACATGCCGCAACATGTAACATCATAGGCGGGTGTTTGGGATGCTCAAGACACGCTTCTGATGCCTAGACACCTCCGGCGGTGCCCACAGTACAGCCCCAAAAGGCCTGTGGGATATTCCTGGCCTGTTGCATCCTGCACAACATGGCCAAAGACCATGGGATAGCCGTACAGGTGCGAAGAGGGGACAGCGATGGGGATGCCAGTGGCGCTGGTGATGATGGTGATGAGCAGCCCCCAGGATGGAGGGACCCCCGACTGATCCAGCAGGCCCAGCTGCACCGGGACACCATCACAGAGGAGCACTCGCACAACACAGGTAAGTCAAGGGGACATGTGCAACCAACACTGTCCATGCGCAAACTACAGGGCAGACAGGGGAACACACCAGGGGTGCATGAAGGTCAGGGAGTGGAGGGTCCAAGCATATCAACACACCATCAGGAGGGGTGAGCACTCATATGGACACACACACACACCAGGCACAGAGCATGTGGGCAGATGCACAGCACTGCAGAACCCAATTGTTAACACACAGCACCACCGACCACCGCCACCACCTGGACTGTCCAAGTACGTGTGTCAGAACCTGGGCACCCTTGCACCTTGGTGTACAGTGCAATGCAGGCATCATCATGCACACGCACCTGTGGACAGCAGTTGGGAGGGTGTAGGTGGTCCATGTGTTGGCGCTGGAGCAGAGCACCCAGCAGTGCACTGCCCACCATGACACACATTGCACACAGGGCAGCACCAGACAGGGCCCGCACTGGGAGACAGCTCAGTCATGTAGCACTGTCCCACGGCCACCATGGATGCGTGCATGGCCCTGCCATGACCCAACAGCATGGGCAGGCTGAGCAGGGGCCACATGGGGTGGCACTGTTGCACTACCATGGGTCCCACTGCGTGAACGTGACCTTGCCCGCACAGGGGTCTGCAGCACGCCGAAGAAACCTGCACCAGGGGTGCTCGGGATGCCCACAGCAGAACCGGGGCCGACAGGCCTGGTGTCACACGATGCGGAACGGGAGTGGAGAGTGCACTGTGTGGGTGTGTGCACAGGGCACCTGAATCTGTGCCCAATGCATCCACGACAGAGACCACTGCCTGGGTCAGCCTGTCAATGGCGGCGGTCACATCCGTCCGCATACGGACCAGCTCGGCTCAGTCCCAAACACACTCCCTGCTGTGCTGCTCCACGGACAGACAGTGCCTCCACAGACCTTGTAACCTGCCCTGCAGCTGTACTGATTCCTGCAGCAGGCGGGTGTGCGTCCAATGGGTACTGTGCCCCAATGGCATCGTGACCCCAGGGTGTGGACGGGTCCTGATGCACATCACCCCTTGAGGGTGGGCGCTGTTCACCAGGGACCAGGTATGGGTGGATCAATGGGGCGTGGACATGTGCCACTGCTTGACACTGTACCCCAGACCTGGTGTGCGACTGCTGCTGCTGCCCTCCAACCGCTAGTGCCCCCAGGTCCACCTGTTCCACCGCTGTGCTGGCAACAGTGCCAGACACCTGCACAGCTACCGGTGCTGCCCCACCAGTGCTGACAGGCACAGCCTGGGACTGTGCCAGCATGCTGGTACACAGGTTTGAACCAGAAAGGCCCAGGGCACGTGCTGGCCTGCCGTGGTGTCTGTCATCAGACACACACTATCACTGCCCATTACAGGCCTTCTATCATCAATGGTGCAGGTCGTGCTACTGCCATGGTCACAGCATGCTGGCATGCTTGCATGCCAGACTGCTGAGACACAGGCTGTGCACTCTCACCCCGTATCACTGACACCAGAGTTGTTGGCCGGGCGTGCATACTGCTGCAGTGCCTGCTGGCTGGTGGTGGAGGTGGATGGTCCTCCTCCATGTCCAGCAGGTCCGCATCACTGTCTGGACCCACCATCACCGTCTCCTGAAGATGAACAGGATCTGTAACAGAAAGAGAGTACATGTGAGTGCATGTGAACAACCGCCACCCCCAAACACCACCACCATGTCATACCGTGCAGTGATGGGCTTCCACCTGTCTGGAATCCTCCGCCTGGTATGCCCGCAATGGTGCTGCTGCATGGCTGCGACCAGTGTCTCCTCAGTGGGGTCAGCTGCAACACCACTGGCAGGCCCCCCACCAGTGCCAGCACGTGCCAGCCCTGAAGGCTGCCACCTTCTCCTTCAACCTCCTGCAGTCAGTCCCCATCTTTTTTTGCATTCCTGCACGGAGCGCTGGTGGCTTCCATGCAGGTTAACGGCCCAGCTGCCCCTCCCATGCAGCCGTGCGGGACTGAGGGGTGCCCTCCATCCACTCAATAGTGGCTCATCTTCCAGGTAGGCCTGGAAGAGGCCTCGCCTCTGCCGCTGTGAAGTTTGGCCTCCTCCTCACGCCCACCGTCCTCACCTCACCTTGGCTCTGGTCGGTCATGGTGATCTGTATGGGTGAAGTGGACACCTGTCACTGTGCAGTCTACAGCACTTCCCCATGAGCATTGTCCTGAACATCACACAGCATGTAACTCACCTCTCACCTGCAGTAACCGAATCCGCCAGCACAGCCCACTGTCGCACATTTATAGCGCAACACATGCAAATTAGAGGAGCAACTTTAATGACATGCAATCGCGCCACCGCGCCTTGAATGGCTGATCGGATGATTTGCATATGTCAGCTGAATATCGCGAATCGGCGCTTTGTGCAATACGGAAGAGTCGGCTGAGCCAATGGCGAGATCTGTGCCTGTGTGGTACACTGCATCGCCAGCATGCCCAGATAGCTTACTTATGCATCTATGGCACTGCTGATGTGCTGAGCACGATAGGCAATTCAGGCCATGGCCACCATTTGCCAGTGGCGTACAGCACTGGCCACTATATGGCGCTGTGGCATTACTGAGCAATAGTCCACTGTGGCACTGGTACGCAGCTGGTCTGTCACGCAGGATACCTATACATCAGATGGCGCCAGGCGTAGCCTTCGCGCCATTGTTCGCGACCTTGCATGCCTCTTTGCCCTGCCGCTGTTCGCCGCCTGCCATGTTATCGCCCCTATTGGCGCTTGTCTGGTGACAGCACTATGAAGTGATGGCTCTGCTTGAACAGCGCAATTGGAGCCTGTAGGTCTATTGCGCAACATCTCCATGGGGTTATGTGCTGCAGGGCGCCATATTGCCTGCTGTAAACTGCCTAACATGGCTAGGAGGAGGGCTGTGAGTTGGAGCCCACTGGAGGTGGCCAACCTGGTGGCACCTAGTCCAATATGAGGGACTCTATGGTGAGGAGCCCCTCACCATACCAAGAAAAGAGGTGTGGCAGCAAGTGCCACTGACCTGGTGGGGGTCACTGGATGGCACCGGTCTGCTGAGCAGTGCCAGCACCAGTACAGTGACCTCCGCTGGAGGGAGCCAGACATGTTTGCAAGGCTGCGGGCACATGCCAGGTGGGGTGTGGTGCCGAGGCCAGGTGAGTGTACCATCTATGCACCTGTATTCTCTGTAGGGTGTGTGTGTGTGCTTGGTGGCTGTGCATAGGTGATGGCTCGGACACGGTTGGCTGTATCAGTGTGTGCAGCTGTGCATGGATGGGTATGGCTGTGTGGGCAGGCACTCTCACTGGGGCAGGGGCACTCTGCTTTTGAGTCACACTGATGTTTGTCTCAACATATGTCTCCCACAGGCCGGGATGTGAGGATGCAGGGCTGGGGTGAGGAGGGCCGTGCCAGGCCCCAGTGGAAGCAGGAGTCAGCCCCAGATGCAGCAGCAGCAGCCACAGCATCAATGGCAGCAAGAGCTACAGCAGCAGACACAGCTGCTTGAGCAATGTGAGTATCATGACTTCATGGATGCTATTGCATGCTGGGAGTCCACTAGCCCTGCACAATACAACCATGCAGGACAGGGAGGTCATAATCCACTACAAGACACTAGTGAGGCCCCACCTGGAGTACAGTGTACAGTTCTGGAGACCATATCTATGTAAGGACGACAGTGGGCAGGGACAGTTCAGAGGAGGGCAACAAAGATGGTGCATGGCTTGCATCACGGGTCCTATGATGACAGGTTGAAGGAACTGAACATGTCCTTCCTGGAGGAGAGGGGAGAGAGGGGCTAAGATAGAGACATACAGGTATCTTACAGGGGATCAGTGCAGGATACACTATTTTGAAGTGAAAGATGTTCCAGGACTAAAGGGCATGGGATGAAGTTGAGGGACGACGATTCAGAGGACACATGGAAAGGATTTCTTCACAGAGCGGGTGGTGGACAAGTGGAACACCCTGCCAAAGGAAGTGGTGGGGGCTGAAACAATCACGGATTTCAGAATGCACGGACAGACATGAAGGAATTCTGGAGGTCAGGGTAAGGGGCAACAGACTTCTAGGAAAACAAAGTGAACTTACAAGCTCAAATGGATGGACTAGTTTGGTCATAGGCCCTTATCCCACGACACTGTCTATGTATCTATGTATGTATGCACAACACAGGTGACATGCATCACTGTCCAGTATCACAGCATGTAGGCGCACTGGTGGTCCAGGCATGCACTGGGCACATAGCTGTGTAACTGGCATCGCGACCACGCTGCCACGCCACTGGACAGCCTTGTTTGTGCTGTGATGGACATGGGCAGTGTGTGTGTGCAGTGGTGCGCATAGCTGGTGCCACCTGTTTGTGATGGCCATGTGCATGTTCACTGTGGGTGGGTGCATGCATCACAGGTGTGGGACACTGGGCCATATGGCTTGCAGGTTGGTGGTGTTCAGGGTTGTGGTCAGTCACAGCCATTGACTGTGTTCCCATTTTCCTAGGCCTCGAGGTACTCAGGAGGATGGCACGTGATCTTCGGTCCTCACCCAAGTTGGACTGGAGAACCAAGACATCCTGCAGGCCATCTGGCGCCATGGAGCTCGGCTAAGGAGGCACAGGACGGGAGCCAGCAGGGGAGGACTAGCAGCCAGCTGGGCCATAGCCCATTACCCTTCCCACTTCTCCCATCCCCAACACCCTGCCTTCCTCTCCAAGTTTTTATTCCTCCCTGAACACCTCACCTTACCCGTCCCCTTGTAAATAGTTTCGCTTGGTTTTGAGATTGAATCTTTTCAATATACTTTTCTATTTTGATATGAATACTGTGTTGGTCTCTGATTTGTAGCTGGCTATGGGTGCTCAGTTGCAGGGGTGTACATGCCATCTGGGGTGGTATGGTCCTGGGTGTGTGTGTGCGTGTATGTGCGTGTGTGTATGGAGAGGCATTCCAGCATGGCAGTGACTTTCTGTTGGTCTTGCTGCCTGCTGCCACCCACTGCTGGGTGCACAGGGTGTCTGGCTTGTAGGCTTCTGTGCTGCACGGGGTTGATGTGTGCTGGGGATGCATGGTTTCCTGCAATGCCAGTCAATGCACATAGGTGGTGTCTTGGGGTCACAGTGCAGGTGTGCTGTATATGGGAGCTGCTGTGCACTGTGGTTGTCAACCCCTGTGTGTGGCACTCTCAGCATGCCAGTGGTTGTGTTGGGGTGTCATAGCTCCGCTATGTTGTGTTGGCTTGTCCCCATGGGCCAGTAGATCATCCGTCACACCCAAGTGATGCTGTGCTTGGGGTGTGCAGGTGTGGTGTGGGTTCTGCAGTGTGTTCCTGTGCCCATGTGTGGCATGGCTGGCGGTGGGCCCCAGCCTGCCTCCCTGGATGCAGTTCCATTGCTCTGGGGCTCAACTTGCACTATGGCACCTCTGGAATGCTCAGCTGGGCTGCCCTGGTTGCCCATAGCGCAACATTTGGCTCAGCTTCTCCTTCCTGGTTGCACTATGGCAGTATGTCGATATTCAGACGTTGGTTGCTTGCAATTTGTGCTGCTCCATGTTTGAATTCTGTGCTTGTCCTGCTGTTGCGCTCATTTTGAGCGCAGTTTGAATATCTGGGCCTAATAGTATAAACATATAATAATGGCCTGAGTGGGCATCCCAGATGTACCCCTGTCGAACATGAAATCTTTCTCCTATCATTGATTGAATAATGGGATGAGTGATATTTCTGTCATATATCGCTTTAATCCATTTTATGAACCTTTCTGGTACTTCATAATGATGTAACATCAAAATAAAATGGATTGTATACTCTATCAAATGCTTTCTTTTGGTCTACCGACACAATACAACCAGATAATTTTTGTCTATTAACATATTCAATCCAATCTCGAATAATCCTATGTGCCTGAAATATATTTTTCCTTTGTATTCTACAAAATTGATTGGAGATATAACCATCGCTGCTATTTTCTTTTAACCTGGTATTCAAATTTCCTGTCAACAATTTGTAGTCAGAATTCAATAATGTAATAGGTCTCCAATTGTCTAGTGAGAGTCTATCTCCAGACTTAAACAAAAAATCAATAAACCTTCAGTAAACTACTGTGGGAATTCTGCCAATTCTAGAAAAAATTAAACTTGTTCTAAACATGTTGCAAATTCTTCTGGAAATGCCTATATAATTCCATTGTTAATCCTTCTACCCAGGCGAGGTTCCAGATTTCAGTTTTCTAATAGTTTCAATGATTTCATTTTGAAATAGGTGTGATAAAGGTCCCACCTTTCCATGTTGGCCAGGTATTTTTAATTGTGCCAAAACTGCTGCATAACAGGAATGCTAGGTGGATTCTCCGGGTCATGAGAAGTCACAAACTGTTTAATCAGTTTTTGCAAATTATTGGTGTCAGTGAAAATCTTTCCATCCTCATTTTTAGTGCCATTATTGTAGTATTATTTTATAGTTTTTAAAAGCTTCATAAGGGTCTCCAGCTGGACTTTTTATCGCCATACTGAAACAAAGCTTGAAGAGTGTCTGCTCTATCATATTACCACTCCTTAAGTTGTTGTTTAATTTGTGCTATACGATCGAATTGTCTCCTTTGGAAGTATTTGCTATTGAAATTAAATCATAGAGGCGCTGTCGTAATTTTAGATATTTGAGAAATTCTCATTACCCTTAGTTCTTCCCATATTTTTAAAAATTTACCAAATTCTTGTTTTGAATCTAACCACCATTCTCCCAAATCATCATATAAAAGGCCACGACAATCTTGCATTTAATAAAACCTTAAATTTAGCTACCACCTCAGGACAGTGTAACAATAACGATTCAATTTCCACCTAGATCTCTTCTGAGATGGTATTTGATCAGTTCCTATCACACACTGTAACATCGAATGATCTGAAAATGAAACTGGGAAGGAAGAAAATGTAAATGACAAAGAATCGGATAGAAACATATAATCTATGGTGGAAGTGTATTGATTTTTATTAGTAAATTTTATCCCTCCTTGTTGCTGAGTGCTACCATTTATGAGGCCGGATGATTTTATCAGCTGTTCTAACGCATTTGAATCACAATAAACTTTTTATTTGCCCCAGTCACATCCTTCCTAAGTCCACTTTTAATTTCACAATTAAAGTCTCCACGTAAAAATTTTTATGTGAAGTAAATAAATTAGGCTTTATTAATTGAAAAGCGCACCCTTTCTGCTTTAATTTGAGAATAATAAAATTTATAAATCTACATGTTATTGTTTTCAAACCCCATCGAGAATCATTAATCTGCCTGAATGATGCCCATTAATTTAATTAAAGAAAAATTAAATGAATTAAACAGAAGGCCAATCCCATCAGCCGTTTGCTGACCAAACGACCAATAGGACGGCCCCCAGCACCATTCTCTTTGGAAAAGCCTAGTTTGGTCTAAAGAATACATCCATGTTTCCTGTAATAAACAGATGTCCAAAGCTTGAAAGTAAATATAATCATATATCATCATTCTTCTCTTAAAGTTCGAAAGACTGTGGACATTTACAGAACCTAGTTTCAATACCATTTATTTAAACCCAAAACAATCATCCATCTTTTTCCTCCTTCTTTCTTTTTTCCTTTATAGCCCTCATGTACCATAAGGGAGAAGGAGGGCTATCTTGTACTGGTTGCGTAGTCTAAATCCTGACCATCCATTTCTGACTCCCCATGAAGTAGCTAAACTGCAAAAGGGTTATTTGATTCCATCTCAATCTGGCTGGATCCCATACTAGATTTTGTATTCCGGAAGAACACCTCACTGGGATCATGATCAGGAGTCTTGTAATCTCTGAGCCCCTGCATCTGCTTGAGTAATTACTCCTTCTTGTGGCTCCTCAGAACCCTTCTGGGATAATTCCTGTGGTGCCTTGTCCTGTCTTATGTCCTTAATGATGTGACTATCTAAATTTTCCTGTCTCAATGTGGTCTCACTCTCAGATGCCTCTAAATTAATTACTTTGTCTTGCGCTTCCTGAATTAATAATTCAGGACTACCAGAGGAAGCCTTATTCTTTGCTGCCCACTCACAGACAGAAAAACATGCCCAATCCCTTCACATAAATCACACTGTGAAATTAGCAAATTGAAACACACCATGGCCTACCTCCCCACAATTATCTTACGGTTTATCACAAGAGCTCGACAAATGTGTCCGAACCCCACATCTATAGCAAGCTCTAGGCTGGCCTGCATAGAAAGACACCCTCTATCCCTCCCCAAACAAAAGGAGTTAGGATGTGCTCAATTCCTTTGTCTGTTTGCCGTAGTTTAACCTTAAATTTCAACCCCGGTCCAAAACTGCTCTGAATCGAGAATAGCCTCCCGTAGACTCAAAACTTCACATTTTGGGCTAGCCAGTATGAGATGTCGTCCACATGGACACCTTCGCTTTGAAACATAACAGTTACAAACTTAATCAAGGGCTTTGTCAAAGGAATAACAAAAAAGGTGTCCAAATGGGTGACAATTTCACCGGCTATATCTTTCCCAGAATAAATCAAGTGCATATGAACGAAAGCTGACATTGAAATTATCCTCACCTGATATGTTAATGAACGCAAACACCTCTCTTGGTGAGAAGTGTAAGGAATCCTTTAATAAATGTTTACCTACATATACTCTATCTGGTCTAACTTCCATTTCCCCTTTATATCGTATCCAACCACATTTCTACAAGGGCTGCCTCTTTCTTAGATGTAGTAAATAAATCAGACATAAGAGGCCTTTCCACAATGTGAACTTGCTCCTTGCTTACCCCAAGATGTTCCTCGCCACCAAAGGGTTAGGACTGGGACTGAATTCTTGAATAATTGATTCCTGCTGATTAGCTACCATATCTAGCCTGCCCTCCCTCATCTCCTTCAGACATATCAACAGCCACTGGTACATTTGGTTTCCACCCTGGTGCATTTTGTGAAAAATTTAATTTTGGATCCCAGTCTGGTGTAGGGTGCCATGACCCTTTGTTTAGCATCCAACCAGCCTCTTGCAAGGCTTTCTCTGGAGACCAGTTTTCTAGTCCTGGGTCTGCAATAAAGAATTCTGTTCCATAGTCATTTCAGTTTGTTTTACTCTGCGTTGACTCATGCCCTCTATTCCCAACAGGTACCTCTAAATTCTGTTTTGCAAAGACCACGACCACTCTTTTTCCTTCCCTTCTTCTCCTATCTTCTCTTTACCAGATGGCAGACGCTTAGTAAATGTAAATTCGAAACTCCTTCTTGTCAATACGGATCCGTTTGATAAACACAAGGAATGTTCTCTGAAACCTGTTGGTCTGTGCCACGAAAACAAACCCTGCTGCTTTTGATAGAGCTACAGGAATCCCCAAAGACCTGTATTTCCTGATTCCATACAATTTACATCCGGGTTACCCTCAGCAACCTTGGCGACTGGTGTGATGTTTCCAGCCTCCACAGTGCTCTCAAGTCACAAAACACACTGCTCTTTCGATTGTTTGGATCCTCTCTCTTCCGCTTTTTCCTCCTCACATACATGTATCCCCATGTCCTGTCCCCAATGGTTATTGGCACAACCCGCTCTCTTTGGTACTGGAAATAAGACTCTCCGTGTCTCCGAAACACACTCTGCACTACTGGGAGGGACTTCCATTTCAGCTGATTCAAGTGCGAAATCTCCTCTAGGACTCTTGTCTGTTCTACTCATAAAGCAGTAAGTTTCTTTTAAAGTCAATGTAAGCGGGAACTTTCAGCTTTCTTTCCCGATTGTAGCAGCACTCATTCATTATTCATTTTCTCCACAGATGACAAAACCTCAGTATTCAGAGTTACCGTGAACAGTGCAGTCAGCACCCGTTCTTCCTTTTCCCTCCATTCGTCCATCAGGAGAGCTCTCCGTCCGTCCTCCTCTGCAACATCCATCCTCTCCCATGCAGACCTCAAATGATCCAACTAGTCATAGTCGCTAGCCCCTACTGCCAGCAATGCAGAAGGGAATTTCCCGTGTCCTGGCCAAATTTCCCTCATTCACTAAAAAATACCACCAACAGCTTAATCTGGTTCAAGGTCAGTTGGCTTTCATCTGTATCCCCCCTGGGTCGTGCCTAAAAATAGGCAGGATTTGTCTAGTGCACTTACCTGATCAACAAAACTAAATAAAAATTGTAATAATAGCAGTTGGATATTGCTTTTGCCCTTTCACTTTGGTTACATATTTGTTACAGATTCCACATGTATCAGGAAATAATGGTTCTGGGTGTTAATATCGTGGAACACAACACTGCCGAACAGAATATCGAGGGCGAAATAAAGCAGGGGCAAAAGAAAGTGGGAAAACTGAAAGCAGGGCACAATAACATTTGCCAAACCAAATCCGCCACAACAGAAAGCACGCCATAATGATGCAGACTAGGTGGAGTCTACAGGAGCAGAGGGGCTACAAATGACCTCCCTCACATTGCCTCACTGTGCCTGCCCATGCCCTTACATGGTGACACCTGCTCCACCAGCTATGTTGCTGTGTCCTGTCACCATGCATTTGCTATTCCACCTGCCATGGGCTGCCGTGAGATACCACAGTACCCTGGGGATGCGTCACCTCAGACCACGGATAGGAACGGGTAAGAGTGGCAGCCCATTCGTGACTTACCCATGGCAGGATGTGGCCCGATGGTTGTATTGCTGGGTTGGGTCAGTGGGATGGGGGATCGCAAGGTGCCATGCTGTGTTGCTGACCAGTGGTTGGTGGCTGTGTTGGGGGCCAGTGGGGTGACTCATGGGCGATATGCAGTGTGCCACAGGCATTTGCAATTGGGGCACAGGCATGGGTCTCCTGCTCCATTGGTAGCTGTGGTGTTCCCACTGTGCCCGCACAGTCAGTCTTTCTGTGTGTCGTTTCCCTCCTCCTGTGACTGTGGGGGCACTGAGGTGTCTGGAACACACCTCGGGCTGGTGGCCCGCATTATTCCATTCCACGATGTTATTGTCAGGTGATGTTACTGCCTATGATGACTTGGCTTTGATATTATGTCCCACTTTGTTTTGCAGGTGATATTATCACCCAGAACTGAAAATAACACTCTAGATGATGAGGCACGAGGAACACCACATTATGTCAATAAAACCAGCACTGACAACCATTTGGAATGAATACAAGAGGCTGGATTTTCAAAAGCACCCAGGAAGGACTTAGCGCAGCAAAGGCAACCCAATGCAGCAAGAAACCTTTGGCGGCAATGTGCTTTCACCAGAAAATCAAAAAAAGGCAGAACAGTGGAAAAGTTGAAGACAGTACACAGCGATACATGTAACATAAGGATGATGCATGGGGCCATGATGGATGTTGGCTGTGACAACACGGAAGGAGGAACTGAGAATGTCAAAGGACGGAAAGGCATGTGACCAAGGGCCGGAAAGGGTGAGATGAGGGTGCCAGGGAAATGGAGGAGGGCAGGATAAGGAGAGAGGATGATGACAGTGGTATGGGGGCTGTACTCTAATGGTCGATGGAAGGAGAAGGTCAGTGAAGGAGGAAAGAGGAACCACAGAGAGCAGGGGACAGTGGGCAATGGAAGCCAGTGCATCAGAAGAGGATGGGTGGAATGCCCTGTAGTGGGCAGGAGTATAAGAAGGTGAGTGGAGGAGGAAGTGGAACTGCAGAGTGCAGGGAATAGAAGTCTGAGAATAACAGTGCAACAGAGGAGGATGGGAGGAACCCTGGCAGTGGGCAGAGATGGAGAAGGCGTATGGAGGAAAGGGGAACCACAGATCACAGAGGTCAGTGTACGCTAGTGCAACAGAGGAGGATGAGAGGAATACCCTGGCAACAGGCAGGAGTACGAGGAGGAGGAGAGAAGGGAAGGGGAATGGAGCAGAACCAGCCAAGGGTAGCCAAAGAAGGCAGTACACTGGAGGAAGGTGAGGCATTGGAGCAGCAGATGCCAGAAGGAGGATAGTTCAAGTTCAAGTTGTATTTGTTCTTCTAAAAACAGTATTTTGACATTACAAACATATAGCAATTAAATAGGATACAATATGTTCAGTAAATAGATAAACAGAACATTAATTTCAAATAATGTTCACATAAAAAAAGAAAAAAGAGAAACAGCCCATACAGTAGTTTACATTACTCATACTTCAGACAATAGGCAATTTATCAGGATTTTCTTTTCTTGCTCTATTTAAATAGTCTTTCCTTTTATAACTTATTACTGATGTTAACAATTTAGATATCATTTTGCATCTTCTTCATCCCTTGGAAACATCAAAATAAATACAGGATCATAGGCTGTGTTTGAGTATCCAATCAAAAATTCCTTTAAAATACAATCTCTTTGATATCTCTATGAAGGGTTTTGAGTTATGACGTGTTCCAATGTTTCTAAAAAAACCTATATTACATAGGCATTTCCTCTCTAGCAAACAATCTTGTACAGGTCTAATGTTACAATAAGTGTATTTGTAAGTGATCAATCCCAACTTTGCCTACATTATCGCTTGTTGTATACTTGGGGTCAGTGGTAATAGCAAATGCTCTTCAATTTTTGAGTCAATTTTATTTTGACTGTACTAGTGGACTTGTTTTGATCTCTAACCTGTTTATCATGTGCCAATAAGAACATATTCTTTTTATTCTAGATCTGTATGTTTTGGCTGTCATTATACTGTGTCAGTAACCCTTCCATACGTGCACTGATTTATTATTACATACGATTTTATTAAAGCCCTTCACCATGGGGAATGGGAAACCCTTTACCCAGCAATTTCTTTTTCTACTAAGCATGCCAATGGGATTACACATTTATTTATTTATGTATTTAATTTATTTAGATTTTGGTAACCGAGTAAGCCCACTGAGACCAGAGATCCCTTTTCAGGGGCAACCCCAGAATTAGTTACAGTAAATACATACATAGATATCAAAGACAGTAATTTCAGTTGATACATACTGGGAGTTGGTATCAGACATTTAGCACAGAGACAGCAGGTATCACAAGGCTCACAAGTATTAAGACAGGAGCACGGTACATTTAACAATTTTCCATAAGAGATTCAGGGGTAAGTTGGTGTGGTTAAGCTGGTGATAATATGACAGTAGGCCTGGGCAGGGGGCTAGCGATTACAACCACAGAGACTAAGTTCCAAAAGATACACTTTGGGGCTTGACTTAAACCCTAGGAGAGTAGGCTTGTCCACCAGACTTGCTGAGAGGGTGCTCCATGGGTAGGGGCAGCATAATGGAAGGAGCGCTTACCTTGGTTGGTACGAACATGGGGATGTCAAGGGACGACCTGCTGAGGATCGTAGGTTTGGCGCTGACTTAGGAGGAGTAGACATGCAGGTGTGGAGGAGGGCTGTGTTATTAATAGTTCTAAGCTAATATACTGTAATGCCAGTCTTAGGTCAATAAGAGATGCAACTGGTACTCTACCTACTGTCACTCCACTCTTACTATTGCATTTGACATAGAGAGTGGTACTTGTAATATGGCTTTGTAATATGATAACGGCAGCTCCAAGTTTGGGTAAACTTTAGAACCCCAAATTTCTGCCCTCCAAAGAAGAAGCGGAACTATCTTTGTTTCTCTTGCCTTAAGTGCAGGTATTACTGAAAGTCCATCAAACTTGTTGTTAAAGCGTTGAAGCACCTTAGCACATGCTTGGCCTTGATCTCTAAGATGAGAATTCCACAGGCTTCTTGTAGATAGCTTGATACCAAGGTAAACATATGATGTCACTACTTCTATAGGTTTTTATGGAGTAGAACTTAGGCTTTAGAAAATGATTTCCAAACACCATACTTTTAGTTTTAGTTAAATTAATCCTTAGACCGAGTTGGTCACATTTATTTGAAAGCTGATCAAGTTTACGTTGCATTCCTATTGATGAAAGAGCTAACAATACAAGATCATCTGCATATGCTAATATATGCAAGTTGTTAATTTTAGGGAATTTAGTGGAAAAGTATTTTCAAAACTTAGCAATGAATCTATCTAAAGATTAAACAGTAAAGGTGCTAGAAGACATTCCTGTTTTACCCCTTATTAGTTGGAAAATATTCAGATATATTACCCAATTCATCATATCTGACCCAAGGAGTAGGATAACAGACAAAAACAGTGGCATGGAGGAGGGAAGCACAACAGGAATGGTAGAGGGCAGTGAAATGGAGGAGGAAAACAGGCAATGTCACGACGGTCACCCGCCCACACCAGAAAGCAGAACTTCACCAGGGTGGAAACAGATGTACTCATTGATGAGGTGGAAGTTCAACATGAGCTGCTGCTGTCCAGAGGAGGTGACAATGGGCTGTGGGACAGGAGGATGCTGGCATGAGAGGAGATTGCCACCAGGGTGAATGCAGTGGAACCTGTCAGGCACAGTATCTGTGAACTCCAGAACTGCTATAATGATGTGAAGTACCACTGCAGTGGCAGTGGCACTGTGCTGCCCAGTCCACACACACAGGTGTGGGAACGCCAACCGACAGCAGTGACAAGGTGCCCGCATATGGAGTGCAGTGCCATGCACCAACCCAGTCTTGAATGAAGAGCACATGGCCACATCACAGCTATCACTGGAAAGTGAACCTCCATGCCCACTACTGGATGCCGACCTAGGCCAGTGCTGTCAGGATGTGATACATACTGAGGCAGCAATGGTGGCTGACCTGAGGGAACTACGTGGTGCTGTCAAGGCACAGAACATCGCCGCTGCTGAACAACTCATCAACATGTTGGGTGTTACTTACTGTATACCATGGTGGGAAGTGCTCATAACACACAAGAGTGCAACATGGAGCTCCTCACAGTACTGCGTGGTGCACAGGCCTGTGCCCAGTGGCAGGCATGTACCCTGGAGCACATGGATGCATTGATGGAGCACAACAGTGATCAGCACTGGGAATAGTTGGTGCTGCAGTGAGCCAAGACACAGGCCACAACAAAGATGGCCAGTGCAATACAGGCCATAGCTGAGGCGATGAGACAGGCAGGCACACAGTGCACTGGCTCATGGCTCAGGTACACAGGCATACACAGATACAAGGCATGCACATGGACAAGCACCACGGTGCAGCACCAGCAATTGTGTCCCAACATACCGCCGCCCATGCACCCATAATACCTTATGCCAGGCATTCCTGCCCATGTTGGCACTGCCATGCACACAGAGTATTACAGCAGCACAGGTAGGTCTGTGCAATAATAGTAAGGGCACCATCATAGACTGGATGCACAGGACAACCCACGCCCATGGAATGCCACAGTGGTCATGGTCATGGTACCAGTGAACATGCATACACTTTGCACAGCACAGCACACAGTGGAGGTTATTCATGAGGGCCACCTGACACACGGCCTGTTTACAACATGCCAGACCAGCATCTGCAAGCCAAACCTGTGGGGACACACACAGCCATGATGATCACCACAGCCACCCACTGGAACAGCACACAGGACGTGCCACAGCAGACACCACTGGACCCCTGCCAAGGGTGAGACTGGAAAGGTGGAGGCACCCATGGTGGACTACAGTGTACAGACACAGCCCATATTGACCACCGCCATGATGGTGGCCATAGACAATCAGGCACGGCACACACGCAGCAACACAGATGCAGCAGAAATGTAACCAGCAAGTCACACAACAGTGTCCGTAACAGCTATACCACCCACAGAAGAGGACAGGCAGTGCCACAGTGTTAGGTGACACCACAGCACACTGTGCACAACCAGAGACCAGAAAGAAATGCAATGGTCCAACACCACAGCAGGAATGACACCCACAGCGGTGACAGACGATGCAGATGGATGATGCGGAGGGACCAACTGGCAGAGGAAAACACCAATAATAACCATTACATCACCATGGACACAAGGGACCCTGGATGAACACACAACAGTAGACACAGTCACTACAACGACATGAGAACAGGAACCCAGAGGTGATGTCGAGCAGTCCACTGCTGGGTGGACAGTCAGTACCACCATGGTATCCCAGGACTTTGCTGTTCAACTGCTGTTGTGCTTGAGGAGTAGGCTCTGCAAGGTAGCCTCTGAGGGGAGTATTACATCTGGAGAGAACAGCGCACACAGGCCATGTCCCCAGCCAGTGGCACCATCAGTGCACAACAGGGGAGCACAAGCCATGGTTGGAACAGGAGGATGAAAATGAGCCAACTACAGATGGCACATACAGTGCAGGATGGAGAGGAGGGATGACACACACAGACAGTATTGTGGCAGGACAGGCTGATCAATGCCAAATGCTGTTCAGCAATACGCCAACTGTGCTGGTCAAAAGGCTGGTGGCCATCACTGAGCAGTGCGAGTTGCGCAAAATAACAAAGCCAGAGTGATGAATACAGCACAGGCCAGGATGACCTGTGCACTGCTAGTGGGCCAATGCACACAGTACACACATTGGAATGTGGACTCAGAACAGGCCGGCCATGGTAGTAGAGGTGCTCACCATGGATCTGTCACTAGCATACATGGGATGTGTCATCATGCAGGACGATAGCAGTGCACAGTGTTGAAGTACATACAGCATCGCCCACCAATGGCAAACAACAACACAGGCTCACAGACACGGGATGTGCTACTTGCAGTGGACAACATTGCTTCTGCACACAAAATAGTAAGACCTGTCTCTGAACCACAATGCATGCAGTGGCACAGTAGACAGCACAAATTAATGGCAGACAGACAATCACACCCAAATGCTGCACAGGTCACACAACATTGTGCAGTTTCTGCTGCAGTGCAGTGCCCTTCACACACACGTGCACGCCACCATCAATACACACAGTAGCCATGATAGGCTGCAGTACACAACACACAAATACCACACACATCCAAGGACATCAGCAAGGCAGTACACCAGGATGATGCACAATGCCACCATGCCATACCTGTCAGTACCTGGGTGGAAACGCGTGTCATGGCTGGTGTCATGCAGGACATGTGCAGCAGATGGCTGGTTATTTGTGTGACATCCTGGAATACTGCAATGGTGACACAGGTGCCAATACATCTTTATCGATTTATAGGGATGCACCTGGTGTATGACCAAACAAAAGCAAATAGTTAAGGTACTAGTGCCCCCCACTCTGCTCAAGCCTGACCACTGCAACAAAGTGGCCACCTCATCGGTCAGGAAGGGCATCACATTTTACCTTGCCATTCTGAGCTGTGGATCCTTTGCTTTCTCCATATCTTAAAAGGAGTCCCCTATAAATCTTATAAAGATGTATTGTAAATGTGATGGGTTGAGCTTGCCAAACCCTTAGTACTGAATTGCATGCAGGAGAACTGTGGTCTTCCCCTAACTGGTGAGCTCCCATGTAGACCTCTAATTGGCCAGGGTACGTGATATAAGCAAGGAAGCCAGAGAGTGGACTCCTCTTAAGATACAGATAAAGCAGAGGATCCACAGCTCAGAATGGCAAGGTAAAATGTGATGCCCTTCCTGAACGATGAGGTGGTCACTGTGTCGCAGTGGTCAGGCTTGAACATATTTAGCTGAAACATAAGACAAAGAATCTCTCTAACAATTTAAAATAAGTACAAATGCTGGTGTTATTTGAACAAAATGTAGGCTTTTAAGCAGCAGAGTGGGGGCACTGGTACCGTAATTAAATGCTTTTGTTTGGTCACACACCAGATGCACCTATAAATCTTATAAAGATGTATTGTAAATGTGATGGGTTGAGCTTGCCAAACCCTTAGTACTGAATAACACTGCAGTGGCCCCATGGTCATCAAACGACACATGACACACACAATGTTAAACAACAGGAACGCTTAATTTGGAACTTAAAAACAAACACGTTATGTGGCATGCATACAACAATATGAAACTAACATGCCTGTTTGAACATGGCAACTCTAGACAACTAACCAACCATCTATAAAGTAATCAACATGTAATATAGCACAATAAACAGCATACAGCTGTGATGCACACGACAAGTACCAAGAACACAGGAGCCCAGCCTATGCCTGCTCCTATATGTATCCAGTGCAGTGTCCCCAGTACAGCCTGTATGGACTCCTGTAGCGCAGCTAGTTTCATGACCACATCCTGCATTTGCCTACGGAGTGTTCCAACAAAGTGCCCCATGTCCACCCCTCCAGCCCTGGCTATGGACAGCACCCTGACCATCACCCACACAACCACTGTCTCCTGCAGGAATGGTGACCAGCATCCCATGATCTTGCACATGTAGGACAGCCCTCCAGTCATTATGTGACCATGTGGTTGTGGGATCACCCAACCTGCTGTGGCACAGCCATGTGCCACCTGTTGCCCATGGTGTGGTTGCACAGTCTCTGCCCACCTCCCAGCGTGGCTTGTGCAACACACCCTTGGTCCACTTGTGCACATCATCATTGTTGGCCTGATCCCACTCCATCTGTTGTGTCCTCTTTGCATACTGTGATGCATCCTTGAGCTTGAGTTCCTTCATGGCCCATTGGAGGTTCTCAGCTGCACCCCAGGCGGGGTCTTCAGACTCTGTGTACTGTCGTCCAACGAGGCATATGGGCGGATACACCATTTCTCCCATTTATCTGTATTATTGTACTCAGGAGTAGGTCTAGCAAACTAAATCATGGGCTTTATTTATAACATGGAGGTTAAGAGGGGAGGGTGACTTGAGTAATTCCTGGTTAAAATCAATTAAATGTCCACATGATCCAGCTGCCAACCCCAGAAAAAATTCTCCACCTGTTTATTTTAAAAACAGCTGCCTAAGTTAAGTCATAAAGTTCTTTTAATAACAGATATAGACACCAAACTTAGTGTTGCAGCCATAATAATCGTAAGGTGGTCAGTTCAGTCCGGATAAAATCAAATTACTTTTACCTCTGTCTCTTGCCGAGGCACCTGCTATTACTTCAGGTCCTATCCCATTGTCTTAGTGTCAGTACACCTCTTATTACATTTACAGTCCCCGTCACGTGCATTGTCTTCCAATTAGAGAAAGAAGACTTGTTGTAAACTGTATTTCAACAGCAAAATATGTGCACTTCTGCCCATATCCCAGCCTTTGCAAATTCTCACAACCCCTCTATGTTCCTCCAAACCCCCAATCAGATCTTTGTTTCAAGGACTTCCTCCTGTTTTAAGTAATTTTTTTCCAATTCAAAATGCCAGTCTGCTATCATACATTGGTTCACGGTAGCAAAAATGTAAAATAGGAGCTTCAGTGTCTGTTACTAAATGAGATTCAGAACTGCTAGTTGTCTTTCAACAAAACAATGTCTTAAAAATGGCGTGATCACTGCTGCCAACATCATAAGTTTATAAGGCTGGCTGTAATGACCCCCAGGTGTCCCAGGATGTAAATTGTGCAAGTCCAAAAAATCACTGATAGTTCATAGAAGGCAGCTCCAATACCTGTCTTGCAGGATAAAATCCAATACATATTACATATCACTACAAAGCACACACATCAGGGACAGTCCCAGGACCATGGAGCTCCTAAAGGTCGCAGGACCCCATCCCTGACTCCTCACTACAAGGCACACACATCACGGACAGCACCAGGACACATAGAGCTCATAAAGATATAGCGCTCCCTCCTTGCACCAGCGTTTGTGTAGGGTCTTCTTTCTCAGCTGTTCTTCCTTTGACTCGATTGATTCTGATGGACCTGAACTATGCTACAACACAGGATTTTATGGCTATTGTCTGGGGAGCTTTAAGATTGCCCCTCTGTCTGCTTGGACACTGTATTTACTTGTTTGTTAGCACAGGCTGCTAGTTCCATCCTGCATATTAGCGATTTGTTTTACTTTAACTGCTAGTGGGATTTCTGAGCTGTATTCACAGACTACTATGCCATAGCAATTTGAAGGAAGTATTAGCATACTGTAGCTAGCCTTGTGTACACTGTACTGTGGCTCACCTGTGCTGTCTGTCTGTGTCTGCCATCTGGCCCACTGCATGGTTTGTATCCTTTGGCATTCTTGCAGGCCACATCATTTCTGCAGACCTGTTTGGCCACTCACCTAGCCCCCTGCACTTTCGACTATGCATTACCAGCTGGTGCATGCGCACTAAGTGCAGGGCTCAAAATCGCTCTCTCCCTCTGTTTCCTGATACATTCTAATCTCATCTCTTTGTTCTCCACCCCATGTAGGCTGCGGGACCCATCTCTGACTCCTCACTACAAGGTGCATACATCTGGGACAGCACCAGGACTGCAGAGCTCGTAAAGCTAAAGAGCTTCCCCTCCTTGCACCAGCGTTTGTGTAGGAGTGTTAGTTCATCAATGCTGTGCATCAACTGCCCTGCTCGCCCCAGTCACCCAAAGGTGTCCCTTAATTTACTGACTCTCCTCCTGTCATGTGACCAAGTATCCAAACTTTCCTTAGCAGGTTATAGCGCTCACCCACTAGACAGTAGTTGCACCTTCTCTCCCTCACTCCTCTCTCTTATACTAGCCAAACTCACTGCTCATTTCTTCCCACCTGGTTTTCCCCTTCTACTAGGGGTGTCTTACACAATCTGACCACCAGGAGGCAGTGTTGCCACTGCCTTTTGCCCCCTCATGCTTTTCCTTTTCTCTCTCTAGCCCACCTACTACATTCACTCTTTCATCGTGGCTTGTGACATAGCTGCCCTCACTACACACATTGTAAAAGGCCATCATACCTCCTGGATCTTCCATGCCCTCCTTGAACAGATATAATAAAGAGATAGCCTCTGGAAGAAAGCATTAGAACTCTGGCAAATACACAAATAGACATCTATTGGGCTGCACACAATAGCTGCACCTGGGCCATCACGGGAAAGCCAAAGCGGGTGCTTCAAACTGCTCTCACTTCCTCCTGGGGCTCTGGTCACAAGTTCTGGGAGAACATGAAATGGCAAACCTACCTCCTCTCCCCTACCCAACCCTATGTCAATGGCACCATCTCTACTGACCTACAACTTGTTGCTGACACACTCAACAACTCATTCTCTGACCTTAGCACAGTTCTTCCCCAGACTTCTTTGACCCCATTACACCCCGCACAGACCCAACCTCCTCACCTCTCTTTCGATTCCATTCCTTATCCCCAGGAGGTCAAACCCTACCTCATTAAAGCTCTGGCTGGTGCCGGTATAGTAGTGACACCCTTGATCTTCACCTCCTCCACCTAGTTCTGGATGATGTTATCTCCTCTCACTAGCCTCCTAAACTGTTCCTCTTCCTGGACAAATTCCATCTCTATGGAAGACGGCCATCATCACCCTGCTCCACAAAGGTAGTGACCATTTTCTCCTGGAAACTTCCATCCAATTTTCATCCTCTCCCCAAAGCACTAGAATGCATTGTCTCAGACCAACTCACTGAATATCTCACTAAACATAACCTTCTCTCCAATAATCAACATGGCTTCCAACAAGCCATAGCACTTCCACTGCCCTACTGAGTTCTCCAGTTATATCCACTCTGCTCTTGACAGTGGCAGGCTGGCTAGTGCTGTTTTCTAGATTTTTCCAAGGCCTTCAACATTGTCAATCACACCCTCCTCATCTCTTCTCTCTCACTCTTGGCATCTCCCAGGAAACCATGGCCTCATTCTCAGACTATCTGTCAAGCTTCTCCAACAGTATCAAAATAGGCAATACCATTCCAATCCCTCCTGTTACTCTGGCGTCCCATAGGGTCCATCCTGGGGCTAGGGCCTCTTCTATTTAACCTTTACCTCAACTCCTTCACGAAGTGCCTGCTCTGATAATATCCTCCTTTACGAGGATGACACTGTCCTCTACTTATCCCATAATAATCCTGCCTCCCTTGAACTTTCCTCCAGCACTCCTTCTATGAAGCTGAGTCATGGTTTGCAAGCACAAAAAAGGGCTAAGGTAATGCTGTTTGCCCACCACTAGAACAGACACAAGGATTTCCCTCCACTTATGTACTCTCTCTCTCCCCTCTTGAACAGGCGAACACCTTTAAATACCTGGGTGTCCTCTCAGTTCTGCTCTTACCTTTCATGGCCACATTCAGCTCCTTTGCATCTCTGTTAACTCCCATCTTGGATTACTCTATTGGCCCAGAGTCTACCTCCCACCTGAAGCTCTCTAACTTGTGATCTCCTCCTCAGTATTGTCTCTCATAGATTATGGTATCCTGATTTACAGAGCCATGGACAATATTGGTCTTTGCAGAGTCAGAGTCTCCTTAAACAAAGCCTGCCACCTAGCCACTGGATGCCCTAGAACTACCCACACGTGCACACTCTACAGCCAAGCTCAGTGGCTAAACTTTGAAGACAGGCTAAAATACCAGATCTGCCTCCTGACCAGAAAGACTGATATGGGACCAATGGCCCCAGCATCTCCCATCTCATACAGCCCAGCCCCTCCATAGTGGCCACTTGCAGCTCACTCAAAACTAACCTACAGGTACCTTGTCCCAAAACATCCCTGGGCCAGTGCTCTTTCCCCTATGGAGCCCTTCTTTGGCTCAACTCCTCCCTCTCACTACCACCCAGGAACCCAAACCTGGGCACTTTAAATCCCTGCTTTGTGACTACGCTTCTCTTCTCAATACCAAATGCTCCTAGCCCCTACACCCCGACAATGGACTCTGGTTCTGCTACAATGTTCATCAAGTCTGTGCCCAACTACTGATGTGTGCTTCCTCACTACAAACAATGACCTCAGTCTCTGCTGTAACTGCCGTGAAATTGCCATATATGTTCATAATGTTTGACACCTCTGTCTGTATCAACTTATTATTTATTCTACTCTGTATTATCGCTCGTATTGTTCTATATATCTTTGTACCTCTCTGATATGGAGCCTTTGAAAATGAGTCTCTGACTCAAAGGATTGTAATTCTGATACTGTTCAATAAATAAATCAATGAATAAATAAGTATTATGTCCATAAAAACAGCACTGACAACCATCTGAAATGAAGACAAGATCATATATTCTTGTTGCAACTCTTGTGAGTACAGTTACAGCATGTCATGTCTAAGGTAGCAGTAGTGCAACCACCATTAATTGCAATGACTGGTTTCACACTTGTCTTCCTCAGAAAGACTGGTCCTACACGCAATCCAAATTTTTTAATAACAAAACAGCAGGTGATCCCAATAAACTTAATTATCAATGTAACATCAATTAAAATGGACTTGTATTGACTGCAACAAGCAATTCATCAATATAGTGCTGCCCAACAATGCAGGTATAACACTATGGAACCACTATGGTTCTCAAAGAGGTGGCGGGAAGGTTAGGGAGAAAAGATAGCATTCAGGAAGTTTAAGAAACACAGAAGGAACATGACAGAGAACTCTACCAGTTAAAGTAGAAGGAAGTGGGAAGGCAGTCAGAATAGCAAAGGCCCAAGCTGAGGAAAAGATAGCCAACTCAATTAAAAGGGGAATAAAACATTCTATAGGTACATTAGTGAGCAAAGCAAGACCAAGGGAGGGATAGTGAGGCTTAATAAAGGGGAGGGAAGTGGGCAGACGGTGACAGTAAAATGGCAGAGATACTGAATGAAAACTTTTGTTCAGTATTCACAAAAGAGGAGGGACATACCTAAACCAAACAATAGAAGCACTCTGGATAGGGTGAAGTCAAAACCAGTCCATTCACAGAAGAAAGGGTCCTGAAAGAACTCCTAAAACTCACGGTGGACAAAGTAATGGGGCCTGACAGCATTCACCCAGAATTCTAAAAGCTAAGTGGAGAACTAGTGACACCACTGACTACCCTTTAACAAATCGCGGGAGGATGGTGTGGTACCTGAGGACTGGAGGAAGGCAGATGTGATTCCCTTCACAAAAGTGGGAGCAAGGCAGAGGTAGGAAGATACAGACCTGTTAGTTTGACCTCAGTGGTAGGAAAATGATGGAATCACTTCTGAAAGAAAGAATTGTTGCATACCTAGAGGCCAACGGCACAGGACCCAAAGCAGCATGAATTCAGAACGGAAAGATTATGTCAAATGAATGTAATAGATTTCTTTGACTGGGTGACCAGAGTAGTAGACCAAGAAGTGGCTGTAACATGGCCTACCTATAATTTAGCAATGCATTTGACATGGTCCCACACAAATGAGTAATAAACAAGTTAATCAGCCTAGGAGTGGGTTTCAGGGTGGTAGCCTGGGTAAATGATTGGCTAGACAACAGTATGCAGATGGTAATAGTAAATGGAGTCCACTTTGAAGAAAGGAGGTTACTAATGGAGTACCACAGGGTTCAGTACTGGGCCAGTTCTCTTTAATGTCTTTATAAGTGACATTGCAGAGGGCTGGAAGGAAAAGTATGCCTCTTTGCAGATGACACAAAGATATGCAACAGGGCTAATTGACTCGGTGCTGCTTGGGAGGCTGGGGAAACTGGAATACATTGGGGTGGGGACAAAATGGTCAACTGGATCACCAACTGGCTGAGAGGTAGCCAGCAAAGGGTGGTGGTGAGGGAGGAGCTCTCATCACCTAGGGACGCTTATGAGTGGGGTGCCCCAGGGTTCTATACTGGGACTGGCACTGTTGAAGATATCCATAGCCGATATCTCAAACATGGTCAGAGTACGAGCAGTCTGTTTGCAGATGACACTAACATTGGTGCAGTGGTAGATGACATAGAGGGTGGAGGGGCTGCAGGAAGACCTGACGAAGCTACAGGACTGGTTGGAGACATGGCAGTTGGGATTCAACCAAGAAGTGCAAGGTACTGCACTCGAGAGCAAGGAACCAGGAGGAAATATCAGTTGAAGGGGTACAGTTGGAAAGCACAGTGGAGGAAATGGATCTAGGGTACTAATAACGACAGTATGAACCACCAGCTCAGTGCAGGAAGGCGACTGCAAAGGCAAACAAGATGCTGGGGTGACAGTAGCATGGGAATCTCTCCAGGCACAGAGAAGTGATGCTACCCCTGTACAGGTCACTGGTCAGGCCACACCTGGAATACTGCATGCAGTACTGGTGTCCGTTCTTGAAGAGGACATCAGATTGCTGGAGGGGTGCTTCAAGGCAATGAAGATGATGCAGGGACTTGAGAAAATCCTATGAGGAGAGCTGGGAGAGCTGCAAATGTATTCTCTGGAAGAGTAGGATGGGGATAGAATTGAAAACCTTTCAGTACCTAAGGTATTAACAGGATTAATACAGTAGGGCTTCTTCAGATCAGAAGGGAGGGACATGAGAGGGCATCAGATGAGACGGGTTCAGGAGAGAAATCAGGAGACACTTTTCATGGAAAGAGTGGTGAGATAAGTGGAACACTCTGCCCAAGGAGGTGGTATCATGTAGAACAGTGGGAGTATTTAAGAGAAGGTGTCCCCAGTAGGTATCGAGAATGGCCCTGCTCTTGGATGTGGCTGTAGCAAAGGTGCTCCAGTTAACATCTGGTCCCCCATCAACAATATCATCTCTTTCTCTGCCATCCTAAGGATGCCTTCTATCATTTCCTTGTCCATTCCCTCCCCTGAGATGGGGGTCTGTATACAACCCCTGTGAGGATTGTGGATTCCAGTCTCTAAGGTGACCCACAGTGCCTCCTCCTCCCTGTTTACTCTTTTGTTCCATTGCTTTTATCCCTTCCCTTACATAGAGAGCTACTCCTCTCCTTCTACCCTCCCGGTCTCTCCCATAGGTTGTGTACCTGGTATGTTAACATCCCAGTCATGGTTCTCTGTGTGCCATGTTTCTGTGACTGCCACGTATCCAGGCATCCCTCTTCCATCAAGGCCACCAGTTCAGGAGCTTGTTGCAAAGACTAAGGGCATTGGTACTCATTACCCTCCATTTCTTGATGGCCTTACCTCTTTTTGCCCCATCCATGTCCTTACTGACTTTGTCATTTTCTCCATTTACCCAACCCTTCTCCCTATCGGCGTCTCTGTCTTGGTGTTTACCTCACTAACTACCCTGATTTTTTAGGGGCTAGGATTTCCCTGTTCCTTTCCATTCTCTGCCCCTTGAATAGTTTAAATGCTTGCCAATGAAACATTTAAACCTATCACCTAGGATCCTGGTTCCCTCTTAGACAGATGCAGACCATCTTGCCAGTATAGGCCTGCATCACTCCAGGTGGACCTGCAGTTCCCAGCGAAGCCAAAACCCTGAGCTCTGCACTAGTTTTTCAACCATTGATTGAATCCCATGGTGTGGAGCACCCTAGTCTCACCATGCCATAGACAGGCAGCACCTCTGAGAAGGTTACCGTCGCGTGCTACTTGTCTAAGGCCCCTCCCCAACTCCACAAACTCCTCCTGCACTGTTCTGATCCCCTTCCCAGCCAGGTCATTTTGTCCCTAGGTGGACAATGACATCCTGCTCCCTCCCCTTGCAGCTGTTCCCATGATCCTGAGGATTCTGCCCCTGTCCCTCCAAGCCATAGCGCTTCACAGGCACCTTACATCCTCTCTCCTCCTCCCCAGTTCTACTTTCCTAACAATGGAATCCCCCATCTGAGTTGTTTCCTTCCCCTGTGGGGTCCCATGCCACCCTTCTGTGGGTCTCCTTTGTGGAGGTTCCCAACATCCTCCTTGGTCTCCACTGTGGGTGCCTCTATGAGGAGCCACACTCTTCCAGAGTGGCATATGAATTGTGGAGAGGTACAATTAGAAAGATACACCTCTGTTTCACCACCCTCACCTTTCCGAGACCACTGTGGTCCAATCACTCCTGTTTCTTGGCAACATCTGGGGCAGTGGCGGTGGCCCTGGTGGTCCCTGGGTGGGAAAGGAGGTCCCCAACTCCTGGCCAAATCAGCCTGGAGATGGGCAACCTCCTCCCTCAGCCCAAATAGTTGCCTGCAGATGGGACAGCACCACATCCTCCAGAATGTCTCCTGGAAAACTGATGCTCCACAGCCACTGCACATCTCCCATCACATCATATTTCTGGCCCCTTAACTGTTGTTTTGAATACTTATTCTTTCCTCTGTTTATTTATTTCATTTTATATATATTTTTCCCTACTTACCTACTGCCTCCATGCCCTTAAAGCTGCTGATCTTCCTGTTCTGAGACAGAAAGTTCCTATATTTCTCAGTAGACTCCTTACTTGCTCAGAGTCAGACCTCCAGCAGCTGGGGGACAGAGACTACTCTTTTCCTTCTAGGATGGTGAGTCTTTTGTGGCTCTGTGATCACTCCTTCTTGCTCCCAAACAGGAAGTTCCTGTTGTCAGGCAAATCCTGTGACTATAAAAGTAGAACTGGCTAAGGGTGGGGTGGAGGGTGGAGGGAGGAAGGAGGGGCAGTATAGTCCTGGTAGAGAAGTATAGTTCTAACCTCCTTAATGTTGTTGTTCTCAGCCAGAAGCTATCTAGGGCAGTTTCTAAATCCAAAACACCTGGCTTCCTTCTGGAAAGCCACTCCCCTAATTAATAGCCCTTCTACACCTAGATAACTGCACAGATAACAATTCACTTCAGCCAACTCAGACAAACACACTAACTCTTTTTGTTTGTTTGTTTGTTTTTACCCTAAATTGAAGGTCCCAGTAGACGAGTTCTAGTTTTTAGTTCCAGTAGAGAAGTACAGTTCTAACAGCACCTCCTTTCTCTTGCTGTTACCTGCCTGTTCTCTCAACACCGGATACATTTAGGATTGGTACAATATGACTAATTCATATCATTCACTTCTGGCTCTGCCTGTGTACACTTGTGAATCACTTGTGAATCAGGCTATCAGGATACTGTGTTGCTGACAGAGAACGAAAGAATAGGTGTGATAAAAGTTGACATTGATCCATTTCCTAAATTGAACATAAACTGCAATAACTGATTTGGAGAACAAATTTAGGATTTTCTTGACTTCATAATGTTCTTCCTAACTGATCTGCAATTAACAGGTATGAGTAGTCTTGATGGCCCTGATGCTTATAAATGTCTATGTGCGTAATGGGAGTGTGGGGAGATGATAGTGACTTGATAACTTGGTTAAAAAATGCCCACATACTAAGCCTACAAACAATCAAACATTTATGAAAATAAGATACCTTCAACTAGTTCAGAAAAGTGCTAGCAGCATGAGTTGCTTGTCAGATGCAGCTAAAATACACTGTTATGTTTTGTAACTTGTTGCTTTCATCGTTTCTTCTTGACAGAAGCAGTCAGTGTAACAAAATCTACAGTGGATGTACTCTAAATGTCCCAGTATTTTGGAGTAAACGTTTGCGAAGGTTGCTCTCACTCTATTACCAAAGTGTGCACTACAGTCCCATATAGTATGCCCTTTTTGTTCTCATTTCAGATCAATTGATGTGGCACATAAGCAACTCCACTTTCAACCAAGAAACATGGAAAAATATAAGATGCCTCACTGCCAAGATACCCATGGACATGGCCCATGCTGTCTTGAACCCTTTCACTATTTTTGCCTCCGCCATCTCCACTGGGAGGCTGTATCAGGCATCCACCACCTCTATGTGAAGTAGTACTTTCACAGTACCTATCAGCATCCCCTTTAACCTTCATAGTGTTATCTTTTGTCATTGGGCATCTTTATCTTAGAAAAGGCTACCTTCCTGTACCCTCCTTTGCCTAGTAAGGTACAGTAAGACACAGTAGTTGAGGTAGCATAATGCCAGAGACCTACACAGTGGTTTTCACCACATCACATTTTTAAATCATTCTTATATGCCTGGCTTCCTACGACAGCCCATATCTGATCAACCCAACCAGCCCCACCACTGGCTCTGCCAGAATCTCTGGCTATGCAGCTCAGCAACCTAGGGACAAATGACCTGGCTGGGAAAGGGATCAGAGCAGTGCAGGAGGAGTTTGTGTAGTTGGGAGGGGCCTTAGACAAGTAGCATGCACGGTAACCTTCTTGGAGATGCTGCCTGTCTATGGTATGGGTGAGACTAGGGTACTCCACACCATGGGATTCAATCAGTGGTTGAAAACTAGTGCAGAGCTCAGAGTTTTAGCTTCATTGGGACTGGGGCTCCACCTGGAGGGATACAGGCCTATACTGGCATGATGGTCTGCATTTGTCCAGGAGGGAACCAGGATCCTTGTGATAGGTTTAAATGCTTCATTGGCAAGCATTTAAACCAGCCAAGGGGGAGGCATTGAAAGGAGAAGGGGGAAACCTAGCCCCAACCAAAACAAAAATCAAGTTAGTTAGTGAGGTAAACACCAAGATAGAGCAGTTGAGAGGAGAAGGGCTGGGTAAATGGAGAAAAAGAAAAGGCAGTAAGGACAGGGATGGGGCAAAAAGGGATAAGGCCTTCAAAAACTGGAGGGTAATGAGTACCAATGCCCATAGTCTAGGTAACAGGTTCCTTGAACTGGTGGCCTTGACGGAAGAGGTATGTCTGGATATCGTGGCAGTCACAGAAACATGGTACACAGAGAACCATGACTGGGATGTCAACATACCAGGGTATACAATCTACAGGAGGGACAGGAGGTCAAAGAGAAGGAGGAGTAGCTCTCTATGTAAGGGAAGAGATAAAAGCAACAGAACTAAAGGGTAAACATGGAGGAGAGGAGGCACTATGGGCCACCCTGAGACTGGAAATGGCACCACAACTGCACAGGGGTTGTATACAGACCCCCATCTCAGAGGGAGGAAATGTACAAGGAAATGATAGAAGGCATCCTTAGGGTGGCAGAGAAAGGGACGATATTGTTGATGGGGACCAGATGTTAACTGAGCACCTTTGCTACAGCCACATCCAAGAGCAGGGCCATTCTAGATGCCCTACAGGGGCATGCCTCAGACAGCTAGCACTGCAACCCACTCGGGAGGAGCAATCTTAGATCTGGCACTCTCAAATGGGGATGGAGAGGATCTCAGATCTAGAAGTGGGTAGCCATCTGGGAATGAGTGACCACCAAACAGTGTGGTTCATGATAAACTTAGCTGTAGAGTCAAGCCATACAAAAGTGAAGGTACTGGACTTCAGGAGGCTGATTTCTCAAAATGGGAGAGTGCCTCAGAAAGCACTAGCAAACAGGCAAGAAGGTGGGGTGGAGCAACAGTGGGGAAACATCAAAACCGCCATCACAGAGGTAACAAGCCTTTGTGTGAAGCAAATAAACAAATCAAAATGAAAGAAAAACACTATGGTTCTCAAAAGAAGTGGCAGGAAGGTTAGGGAGAAAAAGATAGCATTAGGAAGTATAAGGAAACACAGAAGAAGCAGGACAGAGGACCGATCAGTTAAAGCAGAAGGAAGCGGGGAGGCAGTAAGAATAGCAAAGGCCCAAACCAAGGAAAAGATAGCCAACTCAGTTAAGAAGGGATTAAACCTTTATAGATACATTAAGGAGTGAAGAAAGACTAAGACAGGGATACTGAGGCTGAATAAAGAGGAGGGTGGTTGGGCAGAGAGGACAGTGAAAAGCAGAGATACTGAACGAATACATCTGCTCAGTATTCACAAAGGAAGAGGAGGAGGAGGCACCTAATCCAGTCAATAGAAGCACTCTAGATAGGGGTTGATATCAGTTCTTCACAGAAGAAAGGGTTCTGAGAGAACTCCTAAAAGTGAAGGTGGATAAAGCAATGGGGCCTGATGGCATTCACCCCAGAATTCTAAAAAGAATTAAGCAGAGAACTAGTGACACCACTGACTACCCTTTTAACAAATCATGGGAGGATGGTGTGGTATCTGCAGACTAGAGGAGAGCAGATGTGATTCCCCTTCACAAAAGTGGGAGCAAGACAGAGCAAAAACTACAGACCTGTCAGTTTGACCTTAGTGGTAGGGCAAATGATGGATTCACTTCTGAAGGAAAGAACTGTTGAGTACTTAGAGTCCAGTGGGACACAGGACCCAAGGCAGCATGGATTCACAGCAGGAAGGTCATGTCAGATAAATCAAATCAATTTCTTTCACTGGGTAACCAAAGTAGTAGACCAGGGTGAGGGCTATGGACATAGCCGACCTAGATTTTAGCAAAGCATTTGACACAGTACCGCTACAAAAGATTAATAAACAAATTAGCCAACCTGGGAGTGGGTCCCTAGGGTGGTAGCCTGGGTAAAATACTGACTGGACAACAGGACACATAGGGTAATATTAAGCAGAGTCCACAGTGAAGAAAGAGGATTACTAGTAGGGTACTACAGGGTTCAGTACTGGGTCCATTCCTTTGTAATGTCTTTATAAGTGACACTTGCAGAGGGACTGGAAGGAAAAGTATGTCTCTTGCAGATGCAAAAGATCTGCAAAGGGTTGATACACAAGGTGGGGTGGAAAGGATGAGAAGGGACCTGGCAAGGTTGGAGGAATGGTCAGATGTATGGCAGCTTAGTTTCAATGCAAAAGTGCAGAGTGATACACCTGGGAAACAAAACCGGGGAGGGTACACAATGGGAGTGAAATACTGACAACAGAAATGGAAAGGGACCTGGGGTGAGTTATATCAGATGACCTAAAGGTGGGCAGGCAATGTGAGAAGGTAAGGAGGGCTGGGGGATACTAGGATGCATAGGGAGAGACATCACCAGTAGAAACAAGAAGTTGTTATCCCTCTGTACAGACAGTTAGTGAGACCTCATCTGGAGTACTGCATGCAGTTCTGGAGACCCCATCTCAGCAAAGTTATAGACAGGGTGGAGGCTGTCCAGAGGAAGGCAATCAAAATGGTGCAGAGTCTGCCCCAGAAGACATATGAAGAAAGACAAAAGGAGCTTAATGTATAGCTTCGAGGAAAGGGGGGCATGATATAAACTTTCAAGTACCTCAAGGGAATCAACAAAGTGCAAGAGGGTAGCATCTTTCAGAAAAGAGATGTGCAAGAACAAGGGGACAATTTGAAGAAGAGGGAAGATGTAGAGGAATGTGAGAAGTATGTTTTCATGTAGAGGGTTGTAGATGCATTGAACAGCCTTACTGAGGAGGTCATGGAGTCAAAAACAGTGGGAATACATGGGACAGACATAAGGCAATTCTAGTGGGGGCAGAAAGAAGTAGGCTGTTGGTTAACTAGAATCTGCAGCTTATCCATTAGGTAGGAAATGGGCAGACTAGGTGGGCCAAGTGGTCCTTATCTGCCATCAGATTCTGTTTCTGTTAGCCTCCTACACTGCTTTGTCTCACTGTTAGGCTACCCTTCAAGAATCAAGTTATTTCCCTCTGGTCCCTGGCCAGCATGGGACCCACAAGTGCCTTGCCTGCCACTCCATGGGCTACTTAGTTTACTTACTCACAATGCCTCACAAAAAAAAAGTATGTAACACAGAGAACAGTTTATATGTGATCTTTTTATCAAGTACCACAAACTGAGAAATGATTAAAGCATAAAAATATAAAATAAAGTCAATGTAATAGCACACATTTTCACTATGTCTTGCTGATTTCAGTGTAGCTAGCAAATGACTTCCTACATGTAAGTAGGTTGGCACAGTGACATATTCGATGTTACATATTTTATTTAGTTGTTCCAAAATATCATCCCACATTCCAAACTGTACATACAGCCATGTTTGTTGTGGTGCCATGGATGCGTGAGGCAGAGGTAAAGGGTCAGATAAATGTTTCACGCTACGAATATTGTGGAGAAGCGATGTTAGGCGTAACAATGTGGAAGTAATGCCAGCGAACAAGAATATCACAGTGGACCAACACAGCTGACCAGAAATGCCACGACCCATGCTAGAGCGCAGCTCAACACAGCAGCAGCAATGAGGCGCATACAAGGAATCGCAAGGACAGGGACACCAAGCACTGGAAAACCGTGAGGCAGACAGCAGAGCAGCACAACAGGGCCAGCAAGATGGACAACAACACAGGCACCATGGATCAAACACATCCGGAGCACAGAGGAGGCAGAAGGAGCACAGCATGGTGGATGGACCGAGAAGGGGGTCAAGCAAGCCACAGTGCCGACTGATAGGGAGCCAAACCATACATGGGGTATGATAATCCAAATGCCATCACAGGGCTACAAGGAGACACAGTCACACAAGGGGCATGCAGCATGTGGAGAGGGGCAAAGGGCAGGAGGTGACTCCCAGGACAGAAGATGACTCCCAGAACAGGACACCTGTATCCAGCAATGCACCACACACAACAGAGGGTTGAGGGCCACACAGGGAACAGCACAGCATGTGAAATGCACCGCACCAACCCAGGCGAGTGAAACACACAATGCTGACAGACAGCAGGACACACACTGGGGTGGGCGCACCACAGCATGGATATTTGGCTAACAGGACACACCTGTGAGCTGGACGGTGCTGCCAGGGCAGACGCTGCCTCTCCCACACCCAGTGGCACTCCCATAAGGCAGCACAGCACACACACCACCTAAGGTGCATGGAAGTGTCATGCAGAGGACAAACACTGTGTGGGAGGCACGTGAGCGTCCACAGAACCATGCCAATGCACTTTGTGACCAGCCACAAGGGAATACCGTACTACAACATGAGGGCTACCTGTACTACAAGGAGCGGAACCTGGCAGATAAAACATATTGAAATGCTCAGAGTATTACGAGGCGAAATGCCTGGGTGCATCCACACACGCAGGGAGGAGGTCATCAGGGTGGTGAACAGCCACAACTCATGTACCCAACTGCGGGCCATAGGTGTCCGGAGGCCGTTACAGACATAAAGCAGAGGGCCCTACAAATGATGGAGACACCCCACCAGGTGGTGGCAGCATGCAGTAGCAACATTACCACCACTGTATCGGTAGACTTCCAGCATACACCTCCTGAAAAGGAGTCCACTGTGCATACAACCGCTAGCCAGCCACCACCCTGCCAACCTCACTGAGAACCTCACCATCTCAGATGTGTACACAGTGACACATGATGGAGCCCAGTTCCTGTTCTATGACAGTGGGGTGCATCTCAAATACTGATATACACCACGGACAGGAACCTGCAGCTGCTGTCACAGTGCCATACATGGTATGCAGATGGCACATTAAAGACAGCACCACCACACTTCCATACAGCTATACACCATACATGAGAGCAATACTGCACCGTAATACCCACTGTGTAACTTCTGCTGCCAAACAAGACAGGGGTGACGACATCAGTGTTCACCACAGTGAGGGAGCTTCAAAAGGACCTCAAGCCATCTGTGATAATCACGGACTTTGAGCAGGCTGCAATAAAGTCCTTTGCCACTGTATTCCCGATGCCAGTCAGCATGGGTGCTTCTTTCACCTGTGCAGGCCCTGTGGATGAAGGTCCAGGAGGTTCTTGAGGTGTGCACCACTACACAGAGGATGAGGACTTTGCACTCCATGTACACCTGCTGCCTGCGCTTGCCTTCATCCCCCAGGTGAGATGTCCACTGTCTTTGAGGTTCTTAGGTCATTCAAATTCTACATCACACATGACGAGCTGCTGGCACCAATAATAGACTACTTCAAGGACACAGGTGGGGCGCCCATCCGTGGTGGTGTCCGCAAGGCGCCACCTGTTCTCCATTGACCTGTGGAGCTGTTATGATGCAGCCAGGACTGGCAGTGCCTGCACCAACAACTCTGTGGAAGGGTGACACTGTGCCTTCAGCACATTAATAGTTGCATGCCACCCCAGCCTGTGGAAGTTCATTGATACCCTGAAGTCAGACAGCGACTCAATGAGCTGAGATCAAGCAATGCATCGTTGGGCACTATGCACCACCATCAAGGAAGGTTTCAGGGACTCGATGGACCACATACAGCATTGTTGGGAGTATGGCACCAGGCCCGATGTGACTATCTACGGCATTGCCCATAACTTCCAGCAGCAGGTCTGACCAGGACCATGCCAGTGGCTGCAGCTGCTGGGCACGGACTGACCACCACCTGCCACATGAGGGTGCCAGTGACTGCTGACCACCTGTACAGTGTGCTATCACACATGCCTGGGGGTACTGTGCCAATATGGGTTGATGCACTGTCAGGGTGGGGATACTGTGCTGTTATTAGGGTATTGCCCTGCAGATGGGGTGGCTACTGTGCCGATATGGGTTGATTCACTGTGGGGTGGTGGTACTGTGCTGTTATCAAGGTATTGCCCTGCAGATGGGGGGTACTGTGCCGATATGGGTTGATTCACTGTTGGGTGGGGGTACTGTGCTGTTATCAGGGTATTGCCTGCAGATGAAGTACTGTGCTCATATGGGTTGATGCACTGTTAAAGTGGTGGTACAGTCCTGTACTAGGGTTGATGCTCAGTCATGGAGAGGTGTGCTGCTGTGGGTGTCACTCCGTCAGGGGATGGCTGTGCAGGTGTTGGGCTCCTGTGCTGTCTGTGCTGGGGCAGTGTCTCTGTTATCATGGGGTTGTGCACCACTGGGGAGGTGTGCACCAGGTGGGTGTGGATGTCTGCACGCAGGCTGTGGTGCAGTGTGAAGTGGCCACTGCCACTGCGGTGCATGTGGTGTCTGCAGTGGTGCCATGACAATGCCATGTGCAGGATTGGTATGCCAACCCAGGGTGTGTGCCGTGCAGTGCATGTCTGCATCTATGCCATGCAGGGCTGCATGTTACATGAGTCACTGTCCTGTGCGTTGGTGGCTTGTGTGCCATAGCCATGGCTTTTGTGTTGGTCATGCCTGGTGTCTGCTGGTGGAGGCACCGTGTGTCTTGTGTTGGCATGGACCCTGGCACTGTCATCGGACACTGTGTGCAACGTGGTCCCCACAGCTGGTGGTACTTCAGTTGTGGCTCAGCCACACTGGCCTCCAGTGCTCCATGGAGGGTTGCTATCCGGGGTCTTCTCCCCATGTGCATCCATGCATGGTGGCATTTGGGGCATGCTGGCCTCCGCTGGTGTGCCTGACCCCTGTTGCGTACCTAGTTCAGCCACCCTGTGCTGTGCGTGGGCACCAGTGCCCCTACTGTGCGGGTGACCTTGTGTGTCCAGGTCACTGCTGCCCCTGTGGTGTTCTGCCTGTTCGGCCTCATGTTTTCCTGGGCTCCAGCAGGCTGGCATTTGTTAGGGCCCCTGCAGCCCATGTTCATACAGGCGTGCCGGCACTGTACATGGTCTCACATTACCTGTGGCCATGCGTGTCTGTGGGAATCCCATGTGCATGCCTGTGTGGATGGCAGTGTCCACCTGCACTACCCAATGCCTCTTGTCCACTTGTGGCTCATCCGAGCCATGCTGCCCCCATGGTGTGCCCATGTGCATCACAGCCAGACATGATCACCTGGGAAGCATGCCCACCACAGTGTTATGGCTGTATCCCCCTCCTGCCACACTGTTGTATGTTCTGTGGGGTATGCGCATTGTACTGGGTTGCAGCTGCATCCGGCCGCCACGCCATTGCATGGCGGTCCCTGCGGCAACTGGAGGCCCACCAGTCAGCACACCGGCCTCAGTGCTCCATGGAGGGTTGCTATCCGGGGTCTTCTCCCCATGTGCATCCGTGCATGGTGGCATTTAGGGCATGCTAGGCCTCCGCTGGTGCCCGACCCCTGTTGCTGCACGGCCTAGTTCAGCCAATTGCTGTGCGCCGGGCATCAGTGCCCCTACTGTGCAGGTGACCTTGTGTGCCAAGGTCACTGCTGCCCCTGTGGTGTTTTGCCTGACACTGTTGTTCCCTGCCTCGTGTTGTGCAGCGGCATGTCAGGCATACATTGATTTGTCCACCTTTGTTTGGGCATTACATACGATTGCTCCTGCGGTCTTGAGTCCTGCACTGTTCACGCCCCGTTGGTTGCACGGCATTTGAGCATGTGCTGTGTTTTCCACCCTTGTTTGAGCAGTCACTGTTTACCCATGCGGTCTGCATCCCTGCGATATTCCCGACTGCTTTGTGTAGTGCCTGCGCGATTGCTGTCGCGATGTTCTTGCCGCAGTGTTACTGTTTGCGATGTTTTGTCCACACTGTTCATGGCCCGACCAGATAAATGGGCACAGGTTAGATTATGGATTGCCAGAGGCATTAGCAGGAGGATTATTTTGTTAGTTCCTTCTTTGGCTTTCAGACACATGTTTCACATGCGGCTTAGGTTTGTGTAATCTACCACCAAAAGAAATCCCAGATGTGTCCCTAAATCACTGACCAATGACTTATTTCATGTGGGTATGGCTCATACTAAGTAGGCGCATAAACAGAACAAAATAAAAATGCGGATGGTACTCAAGCAGGGGATAGCAGTTGGCAGACTGAGAATGTTGAGGTCAGAAATTAATAGTAAGTAATTTGAAATGTGGCTGTGAGCTGTGGAATGCTGCGGTGACCAGCAAAGAAATGGAAAGACAGTATGAAATACGGTTCAGAGCTCTTGAAAAAGTTACCACATTAAACTAAGGCAACTGAATGTAATTATTTAGTTTAATGATATCAACCACCCTGTAACACTGACGGCAACTCTTAACAACGGAAACACATGGATGAAGACAGACTACTTTTGTTAAAAAAAAAATTATAATAATAATAATAATGGTCTGTGGAGACTGTGACATGTACACAATTGTAACTCTCTCTCTAACATTTGATACAAGTATTAGCCCGTGTTCATACTGACTCTCTGCCAGCCACTGCAATGCACATCTGCAACTAACGTGCGTATCGGCCTCCTATACCGACACAAAGACTGCCTACCAACAGAAGCCCTGCGCCTAGCCATCACTTCATCCATCATGTGAGGAAGTATTTTTCATGGAGAGGGTTGTGGATGCATAGAACAACCTTCCTGTGGAGGTTGTGGAGTCAAAACAGTGGGGAATTCAAGAATTCATGGGACAAACATAAGGCAATTCTAAGGGTTGGTGGTAGGAGAAAGTAGGCTGTTAGTTAACTGGATCTGCAGCTTATCCATTAGGTAGGGAAATGGGCAGACTGGGTGGGCCAAGCGGTCCTTATCTGCTGTAAAATTCTATGTTTCTATGTTGTATGTTTCTAATTGACTATGGACTGTTGGTTTCGCCGCTGCAGATGCCACAGCAATCAACAAAATAAAGTGGTTATTAACAAAGCCTGCAGGTTCCTTGCCAAGCGGACGAACAACACACACCTGCACCCTGTACTCCCTCACACAGATTCCCAATTTAGGAAGGCTCCTGTACCAGGCCTGCCTCATAACCAAAAATTCCTCCTAGGGCTAACTCCCCGGGAGACTCAGCCACTCTAGTCACTGCTACCCCATGGTCCACACACACAGTGCGGATAAATCATCCTTAATCATCCCCAGGGTTTGTTTGTTTCTTTGTTTAGATTTGTTGACCGGTAAGTCCACTGGGCCTAGAAGTCCCTTTTCAGGGGTGACTGGGGGGATACAGATGGTAAGCAACTGAGATTGAACCAGATTAAGCTGTTGATGGTATTTTTATTGAATGAGGAAATTTGGCCTGGACACCGGGAAATTCCCTACTCTGATGGTGCATGGCCGCCAGCAGGAGTGCTGGTCAGCTTTCCAGATGGACGCTTGTAGAGGAGCTACAGCAAGTTCAGTCTGCAGATGTGAAGGAGACCATAGACAAGGATTCTACAAAGGTTAATTTTCCTTCAGCAGAGCTAGAAGATGCAGAGTTATTTCTGGATGCCTTATCTTCTTCTGAGGATTCAAAAGTTCCTGTAAGCCCTACAGAGCCTGAAAAGTAAAAATGCCTTTAAGGTCTGTTCAGCTACTTTCTTGTACAAAACCTATAGATGGTGTTGCCCTTTAAGACCTGCACTGCCTGTGGATGATGTCATGCTACTGAACACGGAAGGGATTCAGCTGGAGAATGGTGTTTCTGCTGTTTGCAGGAGCAATGGCAGTTCAAAGATCGAAAACTTTCTGCTCCAGCACAAAAACAGGTCAGTTGGGGGTCTCCCTGCCTAGCACTGTGCACTACTTGTTTCCAATAGTTTGGGGATTTGTTGGAATGGGAAAATGGACTGCAGCAAGATAAACAAAGAAACTGAAACCAGGAAAAGTATGTGGTGGGAACTGCTCCAACACTGACTAAACAAGCAGGGTTTGTTTTTCTTCTTCCACTGCTCAGATTATTTATCAAAAACAGCCAAATGAACAGGAGGAAGCAACTGTTTTTCTTTTGGTGACCGAAATATGGGGAATGCTTCTACATCTTTGTAGCAGGTTAAATGTTCTGTTCCTCAGCCCATTATGCCTAACTCTGATATTTTGGCTTCCTCTTCTACTCATGAGAGTGACTGGACTCCTGCTTCAGCTTTAATGGCAGCAGGGTGGAAACAAACTCCTTCAGGAGAATGGGCTGCTGACTTAACCTAGGATTCTTCATTTGACATAAACTCTCATTCCCTAAGTGGAACCCAGAAAAGCCTGTTCAATCTGCTAAAAAAGGGCTCGGACTCGAGGTTTGGTTCATAATATCTCTAATGATACTGTTAGTCATGTTTCTGCAGAGTCTCATAATGCTGTATCTGATAAAAGACCTTTATTATCTGACTTATTTGCAAAAACAAACGTGAATCCGCTCCCAGGTGGAATGCGGTGCTCATTAGATATCTGAGGGCATGGCTGAAAGGCCTAATAGAAACTATGTTGGGAGACATTTAATTAAGGAATCCTTGCATTTTTCTCCTAGGACGTGTTTGCCATCATCAATATTTCAGGAGAGGATAATTATGATGTCAGTTTTAGATCAGCTGCCTTGTTAGAATTATTTTGGATTAGGTATTCCCAGGTAAAGTTCTCTCCCTTTGGTCCCCATTTGTGATTATTCCCTCTCTCAACCAGCCATCAAGTTTGTTACAGTAATGTTCCGCAATGAAGGGGTGTCAGTGGATGATATTACATATTGGTTGTCAATAAATGTGATGTACAGGGGGATCCAGAGCCTATTTTAGACTCAGAGGCTTTTGGACAGGCGGATGGAAATATAAGGTCAAATTACGACACAATGAACATGGTTTATGCATATCCCAAACTCCTTCTTACTAGGCGTGATAGAGGTGTTTGTTTTATAGTGGTCAGCTAAGGGCCTGCTATAAATGTGGCTCACGGACGCATTTGTCTAGTGTTTGTGATAGTCCTAGATGTGACAATTGTGCGAAATTGGGCATTCACTAATTCAATGTTCTAACCCAACGAAATGTGATTTATCGAGGGTAGTTCTCACACATTCAACACATGTCCGTGGGCTGCAAAAACAAAGTATCAGGAATTGTACTGAACAGTTTTTACAGAAAGCACAGGAAGACCTACTCTCTCATTCGCCTCCCACTTTTCCTGGGGACCCCCTCTTGATGTAAGAAAACCTGTAACTCCTGTGACAATGAATTTAGTTCTCCCCTCCTCTTCATCATTGTCAAGGCCTGTACAGCCTAATAGTTCTGCTTTGCAGGACCTCTGCTTGTCCCAAATGTGAAATGGGTGGTATTGCTAAGACTTTAGATCAGGCGTAGAACCCCCCAAATTGACCCTCTCTCTCTGCCTCCTAGAAGGTCCATGAGGAATGTGAAATCAGTACCTGATGCAGTTACAGATTCAGTGGAAACTTCTAATCCTTTCTCTCTTCTTTCTTCTTGGGGATACAGCAATGGATGTTGTGGATTGGATTCCCAAATCTCTACCAAGACCCCATGGAACCCTCCAAGGTTCTTATAAGAAAAGAAGAAAAGAAAAATAAAATAAATTCCTTCTTTTTTTGGTACTCTATATGGGTTTTCTGTGGGCTTCTTTGAATGTTCATAGCATTTTAAATGGAGCTAAACAAGGCTATTTTCATATGTTGCATAATTCTAGAATTACTGTTTGCTTTTACAGAAACTTGGATGTTCTCTAAAGAACATGTTACTGCCTTAAAAAGGATTGGCCTTGGGGCCCTTCATATTGGTCATTTGGTCAGGATAAAGCAGACGGCATTGGTATTCTTTTTCCACCTTCCAGTTTAAACTCCATAAATTAATAGATTGCATTCCAGGAGGTTTTGATTGTGGACTGTTTTCATGAATCTGTCCTATATAGATTTATTAATATTTATAATCCACAGGTAAAACAGCCAGAATAACATGTATGAAAACTATACAACCTTTTCTGCTCACTACCAGGCCAGTACTGTGGGGTGGGGATTTCAACTGTTCTCTTACTGACAGGAGATCTAGTGGAAAAAATGTATTGTGATGCTAACTTTTTACAATCTGTTATTAGAGAGCAGACCTCAGAGTCTGCAATACTTAGAATCCAACCCCTAAAAATACATTTTATAAAGGGAAGACTGGTACCTGTATTGATTACCTTTTCACCTCCAAAATATATATATTTCACAGTTTTCTAGACAGCCTTTTTAATTTTCAGACCATCTCCTACTTAAAATTGCAATAGAAATCCCAGTAAATTATAAGCCCTACAAAAGTAGATGGCGACTAAATACCTCATCATTACAACATGACTTTGTCAAACATTCTATAGTTCAAATTCTAACTGCCCTTCTCGATTTCAATGTTTATATTCAGACTTAGGGATCTGGTGGGAAGAAACTAAACTAGACTGCATGGATTGGTTTAGAACTTATGGACAAAAACCCAGAACGATAATTTTCTTCATTACCTCACATTCGTTCAAAATTACAGTCTCTATTAACTAGAGCTAACACTTCTTCAGAAGATTTATCTCCTTTAATTAAGCATGTTAAATTACAGATGAGGAAGTTTCAATATGATAGAGCCAGATCCTGCAAGCCTTAATTAACAAGTACACGTCCAAAACAATGATAGGGGACCCCTATAGTTTGTGTAAACCGTCACGAGATAATTCTACACTAGATTGTTTAGTCAGTAATTCACAGTATTATACTGACCCTTCAGATATAAGTCATATTATATTCCGACATTTCCAAAATTTAGGTCCTCATATAGACTTACAAACTGATGTCTTTCAAGGTTTTCTGAAAGGTGTTACAGGCCCTGTCATTGATGCCTCAATGGCAGCTGTTCTTTCTGAACCCTTTTCTTTACAAGAAATTGTGGATGTTATTTCTAAACTTAAGCTAATGTGTCACCTGGGGTAGATGGGTTATCTAATGCCTTTTATAAAACTTTTGCAAATGAGCTGGTTCCCTGTTTAGTTGGTGTTTTTAATTCCTTTCTTTCTGGAGGACAGATCTATCCTGCATTCACAAAATGGTTACAAGTTTATATCTTTAAAAAACAGGAGATAGAAGTGAAATCAAAAACTGGAGACCTATCACATTGTTAAATTCTGACTATAAAATCTTTACGATGCTGCTTAATAACAGACTTCAATCTTGGGCTACTCTAGTGATTTCTCCAGTTCAGTTTCTATGGTGTTTCTCAAAGACGAATACATTCGGTGCTTTGTTATATTAGAGATTTTATTGAAATATTACATCACAGCAAACAAACTGGTATTCTACTATCATTAGACTTAGAAAAAGCCTTTGATAGGGTTAGTCATTCATTCCTTTTCCAAACCTTGGCCTTTTAGGAATGCCCCTGAGATTCTTACAATTTTACAAAATTTATATTCTAATTCAATAATCTGTCCAGTTATTAAAGGAAAATTAGGAAAGGTTGGACGCTAAAAGCTGGTGTCAGGCAGGGCTGTCCGCTGAGCCCTTTATTATATATTTGCTCCTTAGAACCCTTATTAGACATTTACAGTCGGTTTTGGTTGGGAGGTTCAAACATTCCCTTTCTGACTCCTTTAGAAATATACAAGTTTTTGCGGATGACATCTGTTTATTTTTAAACAACAAGGCCAGCTGGAAGTTTTCTTTAAGTTATTTCACAGGTATGCGACCTTGTCAAACGCATAAATTAATTTTCAAAAATCTAAAGGGTTGTTAATAGGAACAATACATTAACCCCCTTTGTGCACAGAACTATTTCATTCACTACAACACCTATTTCCATTTTAGGGGTTCTGTTCGGTTCCCAAAATTTACCTGAGCAGAATTGGCTTGCAGTTTTAAATAAAATGGATAATAAATTTCAGAGGTGGAAACATTATAAATTCTGAAACTGAAGAGAGTTCAGATTTTTAAACAATTCCTGTTACCTTGCCTACAATATTTGGCATTTCTCTACCCTGTCCCAACTAACCTGGAAGTGAAACTGTACAGTATTAGTTTTCAGTTTTGGGGAAATAGGTTAAATCCCATTAAAAGGTATTATACTTACCTGGATAAAGTCAAGGGAAGGGTCGGGATGGTAGATCCTGTGGTTTTCTGTTCTTCCCTTTTCTTGCTTTTCTTTTTGGAACTGTACTTAACCCCAATATTCCAGAACTTAGCTGGTTGAAATTCTTACTATCCAAGTATTCATCGAAATGGATTGGATTGGCTCCAAAACCTAATATTTCCTTTCTACCCCCTTTCTTTAAACCAATTGTTCAGAAATTATATATGTGGCAATTGTCCAAATCACAAATTATTAATTCTCCAACAAAACTATATTCCACTATTATTTCTCAAATCTATCCTCATTCCCCGCATTTAAAAACTGCCCAGGTACTATGACCCATCTGGTGTTAGCACAATTAAATAACCCCATTTACCCTTACATGTGGGAGACGAATGGCTGATAATGTATGGTCGGTTACAAGTTAGAGGGACAGCTAAGTATAAAATGAAAGAAGAAAGGTTTTGTCCTTATTTAGAGTGTCTGCACAAGAAGAAACCATGGAACATTTTTTATTCATTGTTCTTTTGCCTCTAAACTATAGGGTGTATTTGGCAACTATCTGGCACTTCCATGGTTGAAACATATTTCTTATGAATTGTTAGTATTGGGATCTTTACCCCCATGTCTTGCTACATTTCATACTTCAACTGTACAAATTTTCTTAGCATGTCTTAGATTTTGTTTATGGCAAGTTAGATGCCAGTGGGTTTTGTATCAAAAAGCCAACTTTTTAGGCTTCAGCCACTATGTTATTTGTGAATTAAATAAAGTATATCTAAAAGATGCTCAGATTTATGGGACTAGGAAAGTTCAAATCTGGTGGAAGGGTTTCAGCATATGATAACATTTAAATGACGGATTACTTTCTTTTCTTTTATGCTTTTGTTAAAAGATAACTGTGTATCACTTGCTTTTTGTTCAGTACCTTTGTTGATTTGTATAAGCTTTTGTGATTTTTGCTGCTGTTTTTCTTGATGTGTTTTTTCCATGCTTTATTTCAATAAAGAAGCAATTTACCCTACTCTCCAGTAGGGAACTGTTAGTCTTTGCAATGGCCACTTGGGCTATCCTCGGATGGAATGGACACTGCTGAGGTAGAGCAGGCCTCCTCTCTAACCTCAATTTGCCAAAGGCTGATGGCATTATTATGGACATAACTGAAACAAAGGGAGAAGCAAGTGATTTTTTGTCTCCACTGAGGATTTAACAATTATTGAAACTGAATCGGAGCTGGAACTGATTCTACTGATTTCTTTTGAAGTTAAAAATTCAAATTGCACAGAGGATGGCCATCTGCAGCCGCTGAGTGATCCGAAACTCTCAGAACAAGTAACTACTGCTATTTTGGAACCGGCAATACAAGTTTTGGATCAACTGTCAGAAACTCTCCTGCGCTGTCACTGAAGAAGGCCCATCGGGGCTGGGTGAGTCTAAGTTGAGAATGTAAAGCTTTCCACAGCATCTTTATCTATTAACTTGCAGGCTGGCATTTTAAACACTGATAGAGGTGTGTGCCGACAGCTTTTGCTGATTATGAAAGAAAGTATTTCATCTGTGTTAATGGACTCCGGGCTGGCAGTTCAAACACCGCTGAAGGTGTGCCGAAGCATTGCTATGGTACGCTTTCTCCCTCTTTTGGATTTGAGACCATGAAAATAGGTCTGAAGTATTAGCTGATCCAGCGGACTTGGGTGATTCAAAGCCTATTATTCAAACACCAGGTCTTTGCCACATGATGCGAGAATCTGGATTTGTTTTAAACATTCAGGTAGCTTTGCTGGGGTTGACACACTATCCCAACAGAAGCAGGAATTGTTTGCCAAACTAGTTCAACTTCACAAACTGGAGCCACAGCCTTTTCTTTTTTACCTAAGCCTGAGCTCGATGTCGGTTTAAACAGCCAAAGCTGACAGTTCATTGAAAGCAACAGACAATGGACATAACTTGGGTTATAATAAAGATAAAAAAACTATTGTTGCCAAGAAATTGCCTATTATGACTGGGGTTCATTATCCACTGCCGATAACTTTTGATAACACTTGGTCCCCAGATGGCCTTACAAAATGCAGGGTGGCTACAAACTCTGAAGGGGAACTGGCTGCCAGATGCAGCTTGGGACCCTACCCTAAACTTTCCCAGTCTTCTCTCGGTGGAAACCAAATGAAATAAAGAATCCAGATCTTTTAGGATCTCAGCCCTCTGAAACTTCTATTAATTTGGACAGATCAAAAGCGACCTCCCGAAACACCATTGGGCCTTGTACAATTGGACCCATCAAGTAAAAAAAAATAACATTGCCTGACCAAGCCACTACTCCAGATATCTCTATAAATAAGTTACAAACAGACACACCTGATGTTCCACCACCCAAAAGCCTCTCCTTTCAGAGCTCTTCTCCAAGATAAAAGAAGCTGCCCCTAGGCAGAATGCAGTCCGCATACATTATAAGGGAGGTTTGGAAGAAAGACCTGACAGATCCTTTGTAGGGCGACAGTTGTTAAAAGACCCTTTACATTTTTCCCTAGATAAGTATATGCTTTATTAATATTTCTGGGAGAATAATTATGATATAAGCTTTGAATGACATATTTATTTATTTATTAAATTTTGGTGACGGGTAGATGCACTTGAATTGTTTTGGGAACATTATTCACAAGTTAAATTTTCTCTCTTATGGGTCCCTTTTGGTGATTCCTCTTACTAAGCCTCTCATTAAATATGTTACAATAATGTTTCACAATGAGGGGTCCATGTGGATGATATTACATATTGGTTATCTCAAAAATGTGACATATTGAGTGATGAAACAATTTTAGATACAGAATTGTTTTGGATGGGGATGGAAGTATAAGCTTGACTTTTGACTTTCTGATTCAGGAATGGAACATATACCAAATTATTTTATGTTGGGTAGGGATAGAGGTGTATGTTTTTATGCAGAACAGCCTAGAGCATGTTACAAGTGTGGATCTAGAACACACTTATCTAGTACTTGTGACCAGGCCTGTTGTGATAATTGTGGGGAGTTAGGGCATATAGCCATGCAATGTCCTAACCATACCAAGTGTGATCTCTGCGAAGAGTATGGCCATGTCTTTGATGAGTGTCCATGGGCAGCCAGGAATAAAGTGTCCTGCATCAGTCCTCGCTTTTAATACAGCAAGCACAGGACTCTGCATCTGTTCCCAAAGATTCTGACTTAACTCCTTATTCAGACTCCCCACCTTCCTCTCCTGTTGTTTCTCCTCCATTCTTCCTCCTGTAAGGTGGAAGAACCTGACATCATAGTGGTTCCTGAGGACCCCCACCTACAATTCCTAGCCAAGAAACCCCAAACTGTGATATGTTGTCCTGTAATCCACTGTGGCTCCTGTCTGTTACAGGAGCATAGCATTGCAGATAAGGAACCTTCCAGCCCTGGCATGATACAGCTGCTGCCTAGAATACATTCCTCAAGGAATATTAAACAGAAACCATCATCTTCATCTCTCTGTCCTTCATCATTTGAATCTGATAATACCCATGCTGCACTGCTTTTGCCTGATGGTGATTCTGAGATGGAGCAGAGGGACTCAGATTCACAACCAGTGGAGGGACTTTGCCTGCTACAGGGGTTGAGCATGGAGATTATAAAGGAAAAAAAAAAAAGAGAAAAAAAAGCGGTATAATTAATTCCCTGCCATATTTTTCATGACACATGGATTCCTTTTCTATAGGATCTTTAAATGTTCATAGTCTACTGAATAATCTAAAACGACAAGCATATTTTCATATATCCATGAATCCAAATTTGCTATTTTTTAATTCAAGAAACCTGGATGTGTTCTAGGGCAACAAGCAATACTCTTCAAAGAGAATGGATATGGTGCCCTTCCTATTGGTCCTTTGGCCGATTATGCTGTTGGGGTGGGTATTTTAATGGGATCTTATCATTTTCTCTAACAAAATTAGTAGATTTGATCCTGGGTAGATTATTATTGATGGATGGAAAGTGAAATCAATGGCTTGCCGTTTATAACTGTATATTGTCCTCAACTAAAAGCAGATAGGGTGGCCCTCTTAAGGCGTGTTCAACCGTATTTTGTTACTTCGTTTATGGTCCTTTTTGAGGATATTTTATTTGTGATTTTTTCAGAGTGCAATTCAGTGTTGGGAAAAGAAAAAAACTTATTGCAAGTGTAATATGCTGTATCGGTTGTGGATACTGCTGGTCTTTTAGACTGTAGTATTTATAACAGGGGTTCTCATTTACATACACTGAGTACATATCAGGCTACAAGTGACCATTTGTTTATTTCTAAACATTTACCCAACGGAATTTTTTGAATTTTACCTATTGAATTTTCAGATCACTTATTATTGAAATTTACAAACCAACCTTTCCAATAATCATAAAATTAAAAATAGATGGAAATTGAATATTTCTTTGCTCACAGTTCCAGAAGCTAAAAAGGAATCATGACTCTGCTCACAGCTAGATTATCAGTATTGTGTCTATATACTGATATTGGTGAATGGTGGGTTGACACTAAAGGAGATTTAAAGTCATGGTTTAGTAAACAGGTTGGAACAATAGATTCCTCAAGTATTTATCCTTTGAAAGCAAGTACAACATCTTTATACTATTTCTTATCACACCAAATAAAATTATTCACAGCAAATCACTATTCTTAAATGTAATATGCTTGCCTATCAATACGATGAGGCAAAACAATACAGGCTGTGCTTTATGTGGAGCATAGAAATCACCAGTGGAGACCCTATGAGCGTGCAAAATAAATCATGATGACATGACAATAGACTATTTGCAGGATTCTGATGGGAACAAGGTTGAAGGAATTGATGGCATAGAGCACATTATGAAGTCACATTATCAAACCTTACTTCCATTGGAAGTGCCTTCTGAGCATGATATTCAGGATTATTTACAAGGTGTTCAGGTTCCGTCCTTCCCTGCTGATGCACTTTTGCTACTTAAAGACATCACTGTAGAAGAAATTATAGAGCTATCAGAGCCCTTAAAACAAACACCTCTCGGGTTTAGATGGTCTCCCAAACCAGTTTTACAAAACCTTTGTTTCAGATATTTCTATTTGTTTACATACCATAAATCATTTTTTTTTTAACAGTATTCCACACATTTTACTGAAGGGTTATTAGTATACTTATATAAAACTGGTAACAGAACAAACATAAAGAATTGAGACCTATCATTTTGTCAAATATAGACTACAAAATACTTGTTCATATTTTTAATACCAGACTGAAGCAATATGCCTCTTTAGCACTTTCTTCACAGCAAATTTGTGGAATATCTAATAGGAAAATCCAGGATGCCGTTATTATTATTAGAGATGTAATATAAAGTCTTTCCAAGTCTAATTCGAGAGGATGTATACTTTCAGTTGACCAGGAAAAGCATTCGACCGTAAACGCTCTTTTTATTTTCCACACTCTTGACTTATGGGGTGCCGCTGAGTAATCAATAATATACAGTTATTATATTCCCACACCCATGTTTGAGTCCTCATTAAAGGACGTATCACAAGAGATTTGTAATTCCCACTGGGGTAGGCAGGGCTTCCCCTAAGCCCTTTATTATATATTTTCTCTCTGGACCCTTTAATACGATGTTTGACTGATACTCCTATATAGGATGGGTTATTGGGATCTGCTGGACAGTATCCCTTTGTATTACGAGCATATGCAGGCGATATCTGTGGGTTTTTCTCCCACCATACTCAAATTCCTCTTTTTTGCGAGAACTTCACATATATGCTAGGATGTCTAACTCAAAATTGAATATAGCTAAATGCAAAGGGTTACCGATAGGTCCTTGGAATATTGTATCCTGTCAAGTACAAGGATTGCTCTTACAATTAACCCTGTGACAATTTTAGGCAATAAATTTGGGTCATCTAATCTCCTTAAACAACTGGGAGACTGCCTTGCATAAAGTCCCAAATAAAGTTCTGAGACGGCAGCATTGGAAATTGACAAAATTTAAAAGAATTCAGATATTAAAGCAATTTGTTATTCCCCAGCTGCAATATGTACCTAACATTTTTCCACCGCCACTATCTCTGGAAACTACACTTTATGGACTCTTTTCCAAATGTTGTGGGGTAATAAACTGAATCCTATAAAACAATGTTTTACTTATTTAAAAAGAAAATGGAGGTTTAGGCATGGTTGAACCCATTGTTTTCTTTCATTCTCTTTTCCTTTTCATACAGTGCACTATGGCATTTCCACTATTACTACTGGAGCTCATGGTTTGGTACAATCAGTTTTAGGTCACTGTTTAGTAGTATGGCAAACTGTGACACCAAAGATACATTCACAGCTACAAATGCCAGAATATTTTCGGCCTGCTGCCCAAAAACTGTTTAAGTGGAAATTTCTTTAAATACATACTACAAAGTACCAGGAAAAGTTTTTATCACTCAGTACTTGCTCAGATTTATTCGACCAACACAGTTTTAAAAATTGTCCAACTCTAGTCCACGGTTTTAAAACAATTGGTGAATAAAAGAGTGCCACAACATATGTGGGAAACTTTGTGGCTTACAGTATATGGTAGACTGAACATTAGAGACAATGCCAAGCATAGAATTTAATGGACAAGAACTGCCCTTATGCAGGATGTATTAATATTATAGAAGAAACCATGTGTCATTTCTTCTTTTCCTCTTCTTATTCCAAGCCTCTATGGTCTTTTTTAAGTAAAAGGTGGAAAATGGATTGGCTGTTATATTTAAATTATGAAACCTTTGTGTTGGGTTTCTTCCTTATAATTTCCCACATTTGCATCTTGAAACCTATATGCTTTTGCTTTGTTGTCTGCGATATTATTTACGCAAGTGAGATGTCAGTGGGTGAGCCACCAAGAATGATGCCATATACTGTTTCTAGTATTCTAGTGGCTCAAGCAATGGACACCTCTTATCATACAGATTTATTGCATTATCCAGGTGATAAGGTGTATAGATGATGAAGAGGTTTTCAAATCTTTATAAAATATAAGTAATGATGTACTTGTATTGTACACTCTGGCCAGATATTCAAAGAGGTTGAGCCATACGCAATAGGGTTGCGCCTGCAGAGTCTGAAGTGCGCCATTCTGCGATATTCAGCAGGGCAGTTGTGCCCCAAAGTCATGCTGAGCAACAGCGCCAATGCTAATGAAGGCATGCTCAACCGGAGGAGAACCATGCATAAACTGCACAGCCTGGTATTCAGCTGGGCCATGCAGAGTTGTGCAGGCGCAACCCCTACCTGCGCCTGCCCAACTTTGAGCCAAAAAAGGGATTAAGTTGAGGGACACCCACAGGTGAGCTGCCACATTGCAGGGCACAACAGCAACTGCCACCTGTGGTTGGCCCTCCACTTGTTTCCTGTGGCCCCCACAGCCCGATCGTGGGTACACAGTAACCTCTGTAGCCCAATCGCTGGCAGCAGAGTATTCTCCTGCAGCAGCCCAATCGCTGGCATGATGTCACACAACCCCCTCCGACTAACCCGATCGCTGGCAGGAACTCACCCCACCCCCGACTAGCCCGGTCGCAGGGCCAGCACCTCCCCACCCCCAACTAGCCTGATCGCAGGCAGAAACACACTACCCCACCCCCACTAGCCCTATCGTGGGCATAACGTCAACCCCAAGTCCAATATCCTGGTGGTCCAGTGGACATGAAGCCCGATCGCGGGCATAGGTCAACCCCAAAGGTCCAATATCCTGGTGATCTAGTGGCTCCCCACCCAACCACCCATGGAGCCCCACCACCCGCTCCCCATCAGCGGTGGTGGCAGCCCCCACCAGCCTGCCACCCCGCGCCCGCCGACTGACAGCTCGGTAGAGGCCTGCCGCCCGTGGTTCAGAACAAGAGCCAATGGGCGTGCAACTTATACCATACAAAGGCAGTCCAGATATGTTGTGAATTTCATTCATTGTCCACATATCTGGACTGCTATCTGTGTAAAGCTACATGCCAGTGGCTCTTGCTCTAGAACCAATGGGCGTGCAAGCGCTACCGAAACTGTCAGTTAGCGGGCAGCGGGTGGCAGGCAGGTGCTGCCGCCACCGGCTGACGGGGAGCGGGCAGGGGCTCCATGGGTGGGTGGGTGGGTGGGACCACTAGATCACCAGGTATATTGGACTTAACAAAGAAACATAGACTTTGACGGCAGATAAGGACCGCTTGGCCCACCCAGTCTGCCCATTTCCCTGCCTACTGGATAAGCTTCAGATCCTAGTTAACCAGCAGCCTACTTCTTCCTACCCCACCCCTAGAATTGCCTTATGACTGTCCCATGCATGCTTGAATTCCATCACTGTTTTTGACTCCCGACCTCCTCCGGAAGGCCGTCCATGCATCCACAACCCTCTCTGTGAAAAATACTTCCTTAAATTACCTCTGAGCCACCCCCATCTTCAAATTGTGCCCCTTGTTCTTGCACACCTCTTTTTGAAAGATGCTACCCTCTTGGACTTTGTTGATTCCTTGAGGTACTTGAAAGTTTCTATCATGTCCCCTCTCCTCCTTTCCTCGAGGCTATACATATTAAGTTCCTTAAGTCTCTCTTCATATGTCTTCGGTGCAGACCCTGCACCATTTTATGCCCTCCTCTAGACAGCGTCCATCCTGTCTATGTCTTTGCAAAGACTGGGTCTCCAGAACTGCCGCAGTACTCCAGATGGGGTCTGACCAGCTGTCTGTACAGAGGATAATAACTTCCTGTTTTCTGCTGGTGATGCCTCTCCCATGCATCCCAGTATCCCCCAACCCTCCTTGCTGCCCTCTCACATTGCTTGCCCACATTTAGGTCATCTGATATGACTACCCCAGGTCCCTTTCCATTTTGTTGTTGTTAGTATCTCACCCCATTGTGAACTCTTTCCCTGGGTTTTTGTTTCCCAGGTGCATTACCTTGCACTTCTTAGCATTGAATCTAAGCTGCCATACATTTGACATTCCTCTAACCTTGCCAAGTCCCTTTTCATCCTTTCCACCCCACCTTGTGCATCAACTCTGTTGCAGATCTTTGTGTCATCTGCAAAGAGACATACTTTTCCTTCAGTCCCTCTGCAATGTAACTATAAAGACATTGAAGAGGACCGATCTAATACTGAACCCTGCGGTACCCACTAGTAACCCCCTTTCTTCAGAGTGGACTCCATTTACTATTCCTCTGTGTCCTATTCTCCAGCCAATTCTTTACCCAGGCTGTCATCTTGGGACCCACTCCCAGGCTAGCTAACTTGTATATTAATCTTTTGTGTGGGACTGTGTCAAATGCCTTGCTAAAGTCTAGGCAGACCATGTCCACAGCCCTTCCTGAGCTACTACTTTGGTCACCCAGTCAAAGAAATCTATCAGATTTGTCTGGCATGACCTTCCTGCTGTGAATCCATGCTGCCTTGGGTCCTGTGCCCTCTGGCCTCTAGATACTCGACTAATTCTTTCCTTCAGAAGTGATTCTATTATTTCCCTACCACTGAGGTTAAACTAACAGGTCTATAGTTTCCTGCTTCTGCCTTGCTCCCACTTTTGTGAAGGGAATCACATCTGCCCTCCTCCAGTCCTCGGGTACCACCCCATCCTCCCATGATTTGTTAAACAGGGTAGTCAGTGGTGTCACTAATTCTACCTGTAGTTCTTTTAGAATTCTGGGATGAATCCTATCAGGCCCATTGCTTTGTTCACTTTTAGTTTTAAGAGTTCTTTCATAGAAACATAGAAACATAGAAGTTGCCGGCAGATAAGGACCGCAAGGCCCATCCAGTCTGCCCATTTCTTTTCTACCTTATAAATGTGCCATCGGCCTTTGCTCTGTCAGTAGCTCATCTATTCATAGTCATTTGTATTGCTCCTTATGCCTATCCATGCCTGTTTGAGCCCTGCACTGTATTCATAGCCACCACTTCTTGTGGTAAGCCAGTCCATCCACCACCCTTTCTGTGAAAATAATTTCCTCACATTCCCCTTAATCTGCCTCCTCTAATCTCATGCTGTGTCCTCTTGTCCTGCTATTTTCTTATATTTAAACATGTTAGACTCTTTCACCTTGTTTATGCCCTTAAGGTGTTTGAATGCCTCGATCATATCACCTCTCTCCCTCCTTTACTCAAGGGTATACATATTGAGCTCCGTTAATCTGTCCTCATATGTCTTCTGATGCAGTCCCTGCACCATTTTGGTTGCCCTTCTATGGACTGCCTCAATTTGGTTAATGTCCTTGTGAGGTGTGGCCTCCAATACTGCCGCGCAGTACTCCAGATGGGGCCTAACCAGTGTCTTGTACAGAGGATTATTACCTCCCTCTTCACGACTTGTATACCCCTACTAATACACCCTAACACCCCCTAGCATTACCTACTGCTTTAGAGGTCTGCTTGGATGATTTCAGGTCATCAGTGATGATGATGCCCAAGTCTCTTTCTTCCTTTGTGACTGCTAGCAACTCCTCCCAGCCTATAGGTGGCTTCAGGGTTTCTCTTCCCTATGTGCATGATTTTGCACTTCTTTGCATTAAATCCCAGTTGCCACTCTTCTGACCATTCTGCTGGTTATCCAGATCTCTTCTCATTCTGCCCACCCATCTGGATCATCTACTCTGTTGCAGATCTTGGTGTCATCTGCAAACAGACAAGCCTTACCCTCTAGTCCATCTGCAAGGTCACTAATGAAGATGTTGAAGAGGACTGGCCTCAGGACTGATCCCTGAGGTACCCCACTTGTGACTTGCATCTCTTCTGACTGTATACCATTTACCACCACTCTCTGTTTCTGCCAACCAGTTTGCCACCCAGTTGACCAACTTCTGACCCACTCCGAGCCTACCCAGCTTATTTATCAATCTTCTATGTGGAACAGTGTCAAAAGCTTTGCTGAAGTCAAGGTAGGCGACATCAACTGCTCCCCTTGGTCCACCACTCTGGTTACCCAGTCAAAGAAATCTATGAGATTAGTTTGACAGGACCTTCCTTTGTAAACCCATGCTGTCTTGGATCCTGTGCCCCTATGGATTCCAGGTGTTGCACTATCCTTTCCTTAAGAGTGCCTCCATAATCTTGCCCACTACTGTGGTAAAACTGACGGTCTGTAGTTCCCGCCTCCTCCCTGCTACCACTCTTGTGAGGCGGGATCACATAAACCCTTCTCCAGTCTTCTGGGACCTCTCCTTTGCTCAGAGACTCACTAAACAATTCTGCTAATGGCTCTGCTAGTTCCTTCTTTAGCTCCTTAAGTACCCTGGGATGTATGCCATCAGGTCCCATTGCCTTATCCACCCTGAGCTTAGCAAGCTCTTGTAGGACCTTTCTTTTGTGAAGGGAGTAGTGCTCACCTCCTCCCCTGTGTCCATGATGCTGAGCTGTGGGCCTTCCTACCTTCTCTTCAGTAAACACTGAGCAAAAGTATCTATTTAGGATAGATGCCTTTACAGGTCCTCCTCCTCACATGCTCCATTTTCTCCATTAAGCTTAGCAATACCCCTCTGGACTTTCTCCTTTCACTAATGTATCTATAGAAAGTATTGTCACCTTCTTTTACTGTTCATGCTAGTGTTTCCTCAGTTTGGGACTTTGCCTGCCTTACTGCCTTACCTGCTTCCCTTAGGGCAGTTTGGTATGCCTCCCTATCTTCATCCCGCTGTGTTCCCTTATATTTCCTGAAGGCCAGCCTTTTGGCTCTGACCTTTTCTGCTACTGTATTTGAGAACCAAAGTGGTTTCCTTCTTCTTTGCACTTCCTTTTCTGTCTAACACAATGGGATGTTGCTTCAAGTATTGCATCCTAATGCTTGCCACTTTGCCTGTACCCCCTCACCTGTGTTTCTTTTGCCAGGGCTAGCTTAACTCTGTTGGCCATCTTATCAAAGTCAGCTCCTCTGAAGTCCCATATTTTTGCCTTGGAATGGGATGATTTAGATGTAGTAGCCAAATTGAACCATACCATGTGATGGTCACTGGCTCCCAGGTGACCTTCTACCTGGAGATCTGTGATCCCTTCTTTGTTAGTCAGTACTAGATCTAGTATAGCCCTGTCTCTTGTGGGTTGCTGTACCAGTTGTTTGTGGCCTTCCCCTGCAGGAATCCACTATGAGTCTAGTTCTGGCAGATGTTTCTGCTGGTATTGACCAATCTGTATCCGACATGTTGAAGTCTCCCATTATCAGAACCTCCCTTTAGCTGTCAGAACCCTTTCTTCTGTAAATGGGCTGGTATCAACTTCTGTATCCAGAGTGTTTCTACTGTTTGTTTTAGGTACCTCCCCTCTTTCTTTGTAAATACTGAGCAAAAATATTTGTTTAGTATCTCTGCCTTTCACAGTACCTCTGCCCACCCTCCCCTCTTTATTAAGCCTCACTATCCCTCCCTGGTCTTCCTTCGGCTCCCTTATGTACCTATAAAATGTTTTATCCCCTTCTTAACTGAGGTTGGCTATCTTTTCCTCGGTTTGGGCCTTTGCTGTTCTGACTGCCTTCCCAGCTTCCTTTTGCTTTAACTGATACAGTTCTCTGTCCTGCTCCTTCTGTGATTCCTTGTACTTCCTGAATGCTTTCTTTTCTCTTGAACCTTCACTGCCACTTCCTTTGAGAACCACAGTGGTTTCTTACATTGTTTAGTTTGTTTATTTGCTTCACACAAGGCTTGTTACCTCTGTGATGGCAGTTTTATTATTCCCATTGTTCTTCCACCCTCCTTCCTGCCCATTTGCTAGTGCATTCCTTAGCCACTCACCCATTTTGGCAAAGTCAGCCCTCCTAAAGTCCAGTACCTTTGCCTTTGTATGACTTGACTCTATTGCTGTGTTTATTGTGAACCATACTGTTCGAGTGGTACGCTAGTTCCCAGATGACTACCCACTTCTACATCTGCATCCTCTCTTCATCTCCATTTGAGAGAACCAGGTCTAAGATTGCCCCTCTCAGTGGGCTCCAATACTAGTTGTCTAAGGCATGCCCCGTAGGGCATCTAGAATAACCCACTCTTGAGTGGCTGCTGCAACTTTGGGGAGGGGTTGACCTTATGCCCGTGATCTGGCCGTGGTCCACTGGACCACCAGAGACAGTGGACTTTGGGGAGGTTGACGTTATGCCGTGATTGGGCTAGTGGGGTGGGAAGTGTGTTCTGCCCATGATCGGGCTGAGTCGGGGGTGGGAGAGTGTGTTCTGCCCACGATGGGGCTGAGTCGGGTGGGTGGGAGAGTGTGTTCTGCCCGTGAAGGGGCTAGTCGGGGGTGGGGGAGTGTGTTCTGCCGCGATCGGGCTGGTTGGGGGTTTATTACGTTATGCCCGCCGATCAGGCTAGTGGGGGAGATTTACTTTATGCCCGCGATCAGGCTGCAGGGGCATCGGTCCCCGATAGCTGCTGCCTGGCAGAGCGCCAGCGCAAGTCGAGGATCAGTGCACCACCATGCTAATGGCATGCAAATGGGACCATAATTAGATGCAAATGGCTCCATGCGCCTTGCATAAATTATGGCCCCATTCGCATGTCACCTTTTGAATATCACAGATTTGCACATGGCACAATGGAACTTGCCACCGCATCTGAATGCTCACTCTGACCACTTCGTGTGGTGCAAGTTCCACTGCACCACTGCACAGTGGCTGTGGCCGGGGTGATATTCAAAGGGTTGCTCAATAGCGTAACTCCATTGGAATATCACCCAACCTAAGCTTTTTGAGCAGCGCAAGGGCTTGCACCACAGAATGGCGCAGTTTGAATATCCGACCCTCTGTATGTACTGATTTCATTTTCTCCTCCCTCTTTTCCTTTTTATTGCTTAATTTTTCCCCTTTGTGTTTTTCTGTTTCACATGTTTTACCTAATTATGTAACCTTTATCTCTGTATGTAACACTGTATGCAATCTGTGATTTGTCAATAAAAAAACTACTCTTTTCGATAAGTGCCATGGGGTCTTTAACATCCATGAACTACCACCAATCCAGGCAGATGGGACCTCGGTTTAACGTCTCATCCAAAGACAGCACCTCAGAGTGCAGCACCCCCTCATGCTGTACTACAGTGTCAGTATTGGGATATTAACCCAAGTGCCAGATGTGGGAACTGAACCCATAGCCCTCTGATCTCCTAGCCTCAGAGGTGAGTGTGCTATCTACTGAGCCACTGGCACAGACACTGACTGGATTAGGACTACCCTAGCCTGGAGATCTTTCCCCATCAGACCCCAACCTGGTTCAACTCCCTACCCACATCAGTCACCTGCCACCTAAACTTGGTGCCTTCAAAGTGGCCCTCAGAACCACCTTCTCACCACTCACTCCTGTATCTGCCCATAGTGATGCAACTGCTTACTATGATACATTAGCGATGTCAGCTCAGTGACAAAGTCTTCCCACCAGACTACTGTCTCAGTTAAAAGTCTAACAACATGTCTGTATAGCACAATGACATGTTAGCTAAACTCTGTATAGGCCACTGTCTCTGTAATCACTTTATGCTATGCATTAACCATGCTTGATAGACAATTACACCACTATATCAACTGTACTACAATAATAGACACCAAAACTGATGCAATGCTATGCTACCCATCTGTGATAAATTTACTGTACTGTATTATGTCACTTAATGTAATGTACTATGTTACTTAATGTATTGTATTGTACTGTCAAATGTTACTAACGTGGAGCCTTTGGAAATGAGTCTATAACTCAAAGCTTTGTAATTCTGGTACTTTCAAATAAATTAATATAAATAAAAATGCTACTACACTTAGTGTGGACAGCATTGTTTTGTACCATGTTCCCCTCTGATCCTGCTTCTGTGACCTTCCTGTCTGGAGGATAGCAATGCCAACAAGCACAGTATACAGATGGCACCATCAATACCAGTGGATACTGGTGTATGATGATACTATCCACCTAACATTTGCTGTTGTGCTACCCGTGGTGTGGGAGGGGACCCAAAGAGGAGAGAAGAGGACATTTTACCAAGCAATGGTGCCCACACTAAGTGTGATGGGATTGCAGTGGCTTACAGAGAGTCAATATGAGCAGGGACTAAACATTGCATGTAATGCTGAGAGCTGTGGAATGCTGCGGTCACCTTCAAAGAAAGGAAAAAATATTATATTAATTATATTGCATTTGAATGGCCTGGGTACATTACAAAAATACTAACAAAATCAGTTCTGTCAACTGAGAATGGCATAATGATAAAGGCAGCAGAAACAATTCACAGTTGCATGTGCTTACCATGGCTTGTTTTACAGAAGTTGCTGAAGAGAGATGGCAAACCAAGGGGACTGCACAGTAGCTGACATAGTAAACATTTGCACTGTGGCTCCGAACTGCTGAATGTCATGGTCACATGCAAATATTATGAAAATGACAGTAATTTTGGCAGTACTTCTACTGTGGCAACCAGAGATGAAATATGAATTGTGCCTTGTAGCTCTGGAATGCTGTGGTTGAATAACAATACAGAAATACTGATAATCAAAGAAACTACATATTTTTTTTAATTTCATTTTCCACTTCTTTTACCAATAACAGTGTTGATGTCTCTGTTCTTTCAAATGAAAATCTCATAAATTTGTCTCTGGAATGTGTTAAGTGTGTACTTCTGTAAACTCTACTGTTAATACTTCTTGAATTTGTTCTGTGTTACTGTTCATGATGTGGAGCCTCTGTAGATGAGCCTTTGGCTCAAAGGTTGTAATGCAAGACTAATAAATAAATACATGAATTGAGCTTCATAACTGGAATGCCGTGGTCACATCAAATGAAATAAAAGACTGTGACATACACACAATTTTAATAGTCTCTCTCAGCATTTCATACTAATATTAGCCATTGCTCACATTTACTGTCCATCAGCCACTGCAATACACAACCACACTTACTGTGGGCACCAGTTTTGTACCTTGTCCCTCATTTCCTCTTTCTGCCACCCTCCCTGACCAGAGATACAGAGATCCGACATGCACAGTATGCGGGACACTGCTGAATGAAGCTACTAACCACCTGACATTTGCCATTTTGTACCCTCGGGAGGGTGGCTAAAAGGAAGACAGTTGGGCATACAAAACAATGGTGCCCACATAAAGTGTCAGAGACTGGACATAAACAGGAGCTAGTACTTGTATGAAATACTGAGAGACAATATTTTAAGAGTACGTATATGTCACAGTGTGCAATAAACATCTTTATCATTAAGTGAATCAGATTATTCTGACTTTATCCATGTTTTTCTTTGTTGAGGGTTTCTGTTGCCACATGTCAGGCAGTGTTACAGAGGCAGTTGAGATCACTGGCCAAAAGTCACTGAAAAAATACAAACACGCAGTAGCAGAGGGAGAAGCAATATATCATGTGGCACTGAAATATTGAATGCCGTGGTCAACACAAATTCACGCTAATTTGACAGTATTCTGTGTCTATCTTAGATGAAATATGAATTGTGCCTTTGAGCTCAGAAATGATGTGGTTGAATAACATCAAATAAATAATGCAAACCCATGAACTGTGAATTGTGACTTTTAACTGTGGAATGCCCTGCTCACATCGAATTCAATAAAATCATACTTAGTAACTTGAACCAAGAATTGTTCTAATAAATTATAACAGAAACAGTCACCATTTAATTTGTGTACCAGGGCTCATTTCACATGCTCAGAAATTTAAAACAAACAGAAAACATAAGGTAGCAAGTCACAAGCGAGAGAGCCACTGCGGCAGATCCAGATAACATATGAAATCTCGTTCTGTGCTCTTGCAACCCATGATCATTAAACTAAGTGAATGACACGTAATTTGTTGCAAACTGATTTCAACCAACCCTGTAACACTGAACGACATGCAGAAACCCTCAACAAAGAAAACACATGGATACAGACAGAACACTTTTATTATAAAACTTTACTAATAATGGGTACCAAAGCCTGTATATACACACTTTTTATAGTCTCTAAGGTTTTATGCAAGCATTAGCACCTGCTCACATCAACTCTAGGTTAACTGCTACAATGCCATCACACTCAGTGTGGGCACCATTGTTTTGTATGTCCCTCTCTTTCCCTTTCTGCCACCTTCCCAGACTTGAGGATACCAGTGAATCTACATGCACAGTAGGCAGATGGCACCATCGGTACAAGTGGACACTGCTGTGCAAGCTACTACCCACCATACATTCAGTTGTGGTAGCCTCTGGTCTGGTAAGGCAAAAGGATGAATAGAGGGGACATGGCAAAACTATGGTACTTGCACTACACGTCATGCGAATAATATTCTGTTCTGGCCACAGAAATGCATAATTCTAGCGTGCAACAGAAAGGACCACAGATTGCATATTAAACACAAATACAAATGTATTCTGTCGACAAAGAATTGCATAATTATGAAGGACAACAGAAACAATCCGCTATTGCATGTGTGTTACCATTGGCTCATTCCAAAGAGGTTGATAAAGCTGGAGGGCAAACTAAAGTGGATTGCATAGTAGCTGACAGAGTAAGCATTTGCAATGTCTGAAACTGTAGAATGCCATGGTCAAATGCAAATATTAACAAAAATAACTGTAATTTTGGCAGTACTCTGACTGTGGCTCCCAATGACAGAAATTTAAAATTTTTCTTAGCGCTCTGGAATGCCGTGTTCACATTGCAATAAACAAATCATGATATTTGAAAAAATATTACTTGTGCCTCACCACTGTGGGATGCAGTGGCCACATCAAAGGAAACAGAAACACAAACCTGTAATTTGGACAGAGAATTGCATAATTATAAACTGCCATAGAAATGCTCACTGATTTCGGTTGCATACAGGGATCATGAGAAATGTATAACGGACAGTAAACCTAAGGCAAAAATGGGGTGAGCAGTGTGGTGGATCAAGATAAAATATGAACTGTGGTTCTGAGCTCTTAAAAGCACTGATCACAAAGAAAAACATGGATACAGACAGAATACTTGTATTACAAAATAATAACATCAACGTGTTGTGATGACAGTGAAATATATACACTTTTCATAGTCTCTCTCAGGATTTCACACAAGTATTAGCCAGCACCCATATCCACACTCTGTCATCCAGTGCAATGCCATCACATTTAGTGTGGGCACCATTGTTTAATACCATGTCCCCTCGCTTCCTCTTTCTGTCACTCTCCTGGGCTTGAGGTTACCAGTGAACAAACATGCACATTATGCAGATGGCATGGTCAATACAAGTGGACAATTCTGTGCGAGCTGCTAACACCTAACATTTGCTGTTGTGATATCCTCTGGTCTGGGAGGGTAGCAATAGGAACAGAGGAGGAATTGGCACACAGCAATGAAACACAGAAACATAGAATTTGATGGCAGATAAGGACCGCTTGGCCCCCTAGTCTGCCTTATTTCCCTACCTAATGGATAAGTTGCAGATCCTAGTCAACCAACAGCCTACTCTCCTACCCCCACTAGAATTGCCTTATGTCTGTCCATGCATTCTTGAATTCCCCACTGTTTTGACTCTACAACCTCCTCAGGAAGGCTGTTCCATGTATCCACAACCCTCTCTGTGAAGAAATCTTCCTCACATTACGTCTGAGCCGTCCCCCTCTATCTTCAAATTGTGCCCCCTTGTTTTGCACATCTCTTTTCTGAAGATGCTACTCTCTTGGACTTTGTTGATTCCCTTGAGGTATTTGAAAGTTTCTATCATGTCCCCCTCTCCCTCCTTTCCTCGAGGCTATACATCTTTAGTTCCTTTAGTCTTTCTTCATGTCTTCTGATGCAGACCTTGCATCATTTTGGTTACCCTCCTCTGGACAGCCTCCACCGTATGTCTTTGTGGAGATGGGGACTCCAGAACTGTACACAGTACTCCAGATGTGGTCTTACCAACTGTCTGTACAGATGGCCAACAACTTCCTGTTTTCTACTGGTGATGTATCTCCCTATGTATCCCAGTATCCCCACAGCCCTCCTTACTGCCTTCTCACATTGCTGGCCCACCTTTGAGGTCATTCGATATGACTACCCCTGGTCCTTTTCCATTTTTGTTGTTGTCAGTATCATACCCCCCATTGTGTACTCTTCCCTGGTTTTGTTTCCCAAGGTGCATTACTTTGCACCTCTTGCACTGAATCTAAGCTGCCATACATTTGACCATTCCTCCAACCTTGCCAAGTCCCTTTTCATCCTTTCCACCCCACCTTGTGTCATCTGCAGAGACATACTTTCCCTTCCAGTCCCTCTGCAATGTCACTTATAATGAGATTAAAAGGACTGCCCCAGTACTGAACCCTGCAGTACCCCACTAGTAACCCTCCTTTCTTCACTGTGGACTCCATTTACTATTACCTGCTGTGTCCTGTTGTCCAACCAGTGTTTTACCCAGGCTACCACCCTGGGACCCACTCCCAGCCTGGCTAATTTATTATTAATCATTTGTGTGGGACTGTGTCAAATGCCTTGCTAAAGTTTAGGTAGGCCATGTCCACATCTCCTCCCTGGTCTACTCGTTGGTCACCAGTCAAAGAAATCAATTAGATTTGTCTGACATGACCTTCCCACTGTGAATCCATGATGCCTTGGGTCCTGTGCTCCCTGACCTCTAGGCACTCAACAATTCTTTCCTTCAGAACTGATTCCATCATTTTCCCTACAACTGAGGTCAAACAGACATGTCTGTAGTTTCCTGCCTCCACCACATGGCATGGTCAATACAAGTGGACAATTCTGTAGAGCTGCTAACCACCTAACATTTGCTGTTGTGACCATACCCCCCTCACAGACCAGAGGATGTCACAACAGCAAATGTTAAGTGGTTAACAGCTCCACACAGAATTGTCCACTTGTATTGACCATGCAATGCGGTACCCACATTAATGTGTTGGCATAGCAGTGGTTAACAGAGAGTCAATATGATGAGGATAAAAGTGTGTATGTCATAGTGTTTACCAACCATTATTATTAGTATTTTATGAAACTATTCTATCTGTATCCATGTGTTTTCTTTGTCGGGGGTTCTCTAGCAGCATGTCAGTCAGTGTTACAGAGGCAACTATTGAATACCATGGGCACAGTAAAATAAATACAAGTAAAAATCAGTTCTGGGCACAGAGAATGGCATAATTGTAAAGTGCAACAGAAACCAGCATCAATTTAATATTGCGCTTTATAAAGAAATACAAATAAAAATGTGTTCTGTTGACAGATAACTGTATATTTATAAAGGATAACAGAAACAATCTGCTATTGCATATATTTACAATGGCTTATTCCATAGAGGCTGATAAATCAGGAGGCCAAGCCAAAGTGGATACACAGTGGCTGACAGAGTAAACATTTGCAATGTAGCTACAAAATGTTGCATGCCATGGTCAAATGCAAATATGTACACAAATAGCTGTAATTTCATCAATACGCCAACTGTGGTTGCTGGAGACCAAATATAAATTGTGGCTCAGACCTCTGGAATGCTGTGGTCACATTACAGGAAATAACTAGTGATAACTGAAAAATATGATTTGTGCCTCATAACTGTGGAATGCCGTGGTCACACTGAATTAAGCACAAATTAAAATCTGTAATTACACCAAGAATTGAATGGTTATGAATTGTCTCAGAAATGTTCACAGAGTTCATTTGTGTACTAGAGCTCATTCCACACATGCCGTGAACTGGAAATTGGACAGCAAAACCAACTGGAAAGTGGGACGATCACAGATTAAATAGCACAGTGACTGAGCCAGACTAAATATGAATTGTGGTTATGAAAACTTGAAAACAGTGAACACATTAACCAAAGTAAACAAAATTTAATTATTTTGGTCCATGATCTCAACTAACACTGTAACACAGACTGACATACAGCATGAGAAACCCTTAACAAAGAACAGAATAGTTTTATCAAAATGAGAATAATAATAATAATGAAAAATTCTCAAAAACATCTCTAACCAAGTTTAATGCTCTAATTAGGAAATTTCTGTGGGATATGAAACTGCTCAGACTTAGCATTAAAAAACTGAGGGCAATACACGATGTGGGAGGTTTCATTATGACTCATTAGGGCTTTCATTTTTAAACAAGCATCTCTACAGTTGAACATGAGACCAGAGAACAACTCAGTTGAGTCATTATGGCTGAAGATAGAAAAAAATTATTGTATCCTTACAAATTATCTGATTTTCTGTACTTACCCACCTTGCCAGATTTGAGAAACAATCCCTGCATCACTGATGCTTTCAGAGTATTATAAAAATTAATAAGATGATTAACCCAAATCTCCTTCCACTGCGCACTATGCGCTTTGGTCCAACCCTCAAATAAACAAAGGATTATCACTTTTCCAATCCTGAATGAGGCTAAAATGGGCATTAACAGACTTGAAGATATTCCAAATGACATACCCTAGTCTTTTGCAGAATTAAGAGAAGAATATAAACTGCTCAAATACCATTTTCATTATTACTTATAGCTCAGGTCAGTGCTTCACCACTCCATTCTAAAAATGACTTTTCTTTGCCAGAATGCAGTGACTGGGAGCAGGTCATAAAAATAGGTACTCAAAGAAGGGCTCAAGTTTTGTTTACAAAATTTTAATTAATTGCCTTGCATCTCCATATTTGATCTCCACAGCCAAACTGAACTGAGAGTCTTTATTTCAGACCCAGACTGGAGTTCAACTTGAAACAAGCCCACAAAGCTAATCATGAACTACAAGGTAAGCTCATTCAATTTATAAATCGTCACCGTTTTATTTCTCTCCTTGTAAACTATTAGAAATGGGCCTTGTAATCAGTGACAAGTGCTGAAATGCCAACAAAATGGTGATGGCCTGTCCATGTTTTGGTATTGTCCTCTCTGTCCAAATTCTGGATGGAGTACGTGAAACATGTTGCTCAATTCTGTCTATTCAGACACCTTGTTCCAACTTTACTCATTTGGGTACATACAGACAATATTCCAATCCCCCATTGAGGAAGCTCTGGCTTTCATCTGGAGCTTTGTCAACCAATAGACTAATACTTAGACACTGAAACCCCGAATGTTCCATCATTTGGTGAATGGATGGATCAGCTTAACTATGTTGCGAACAATGAAATAATTGCTTACTCCCTTTGTGACAAACAAGAAGAATGTGTAGAAATATGGGGCCCCTTCACAATTTCAGACTCTAAACAGTTAACATTCCTTACTCTATAATAGAGGGACTTGCAAATGTGATATTGTATTGTACAACTGCAAGTCCTTTTCGTTCTAATAGGATGTCGCTTTAAGCAATTAATTTTAATTGTATCTGTTCTTGTGAGATAATGATAGTAATGACTAGGCAATATGCAAAATGTGTGTGACTGTTTTCTATGAAGATTTCCTTTACTCTGATTATTTCTTCTTAATGTTATATTCTTGCTGTCTTTGTACTGAAATGTTTGATTTTATGCAATTTGTTTTAATATAAAAGAAAATAAAAAATTATTATGGAAACAAATGGGCAGTGAACAGTTTCAACAGACAAAACAAACATGCAGTACTATTTGCACTAGCAGACGGTGGCTTCACTACCAGAGGACACTGCTAACCACCTTATTGTGTCATCATGCATGGAATAACGTGCCTTCCAGTCAGTGCGGCGTCAAACACATGGCAGGCTCCAATAACAAACTCAAAATTACATAGGTACATTTAGTAACTTTTATTTATTAGTTCAAATAAAATGAGAAGCCATATTTGGGGGTTATATTTTATTGAAACACACTGGTGATCTCACAAATGAAGGAGGTTGCACTTGATATTTAAGATCCATCTCTGCTATCCTCCTGATGGCTTCTGCTAACTTGATGACCTCTCGGGTTAGTGTCTCCAAATGTTTAGGGATTTCTAATACCGTGGCAAAATGGCCCCAATCTTTAGCCAGGGCATATTCAAAACTCAAGAAATTAGTACTGTATTAGTCTTTGATGTTTGCTGAGCGCTCTTCTCAGCACATGCAATGTCCCCACATTGGCTTCCTTTGCAGTTCATAAGGTGTCACAAATATTGGTAGCATATTTAGATGTGCCTGAAAGTTCCTTTTGATTAGTCCTGTTGCTCCAAGCACTATTGGAATGATTTGTGTGTCCTTATTCCACATCAGTTTGATTTCTGACTGCATATCTTGGTATTTATATAACACAAACAAACAGAGGTGAGAAAGAAGTAAGTGTCTCAGCACTGGTATATCACGATTTTGTGTCTCTATGTATGTAGGACCCTATAGTCAATAGGGTGGTTATTTTGATCAACAATGCTACCTTTATTCTTTTTCTTGTATTATAATATCTGTTTTCTCACTTCCACTTTCTTGGCAATTGGTATTGGGTGATCTAAGTGAGTTTGCTGATGAATTATCAGGTTATTCTTGTATCTAAAACTCTTGCCACATTCGGCACATTTATATGGTCTTTCTCCAGAGTGAATTAGCTGATGAATACTCAGGCAATTCTTCCGGCTAAAACTCTTGTCAATTCATCACATTTGTAGGGTCTTTCTCCAGAGTGAGTTCGCTGATGATTTATCATGCAACTCTTCGGCTAAATCTCCTGTCACATTCATCACATTTATATGGTCTCTCTCCAGAGTGAATCGCTGATGAATTCTCAGGTTACTCTTGTGTCGAAAACTCTTACGCATTCAACACATTTATATGGTCTCGTTCCAGAGTGAGTTTGCTGATGAAATTTCAGGTTATGCTTTTGGACAAAACTCTTGTCACATTCAACACACTTATAAGGTCTCTCTCCAGAGTGAGTTCGGTGATGTCTTGTCAGGTCTCGCTTTGCAGAAAAACTCCTGTTGCATTCAACACATGTATATGGTCGCACCTCAGAGTGAATTCGCTGATGATTTATCAGAGTATCCTTATGGGCAAAACTCTGTCACATTCAGCACATTTATAAGGTCTCTCTCCAGAGTGAGTTGCTGATGTCTTACCAGATCCGCCTCTCACAAAAACTCTTGTTACATTCAATACATTTATATGGTTTCGCTCCAGAGTGAATTCGCTGATGATTTATCAGGTTACTCTTCGGACAAAACTCTTGTCACATTCAGCACATTTAAAAGGTCTTTCTCCAGAGTGAATTAATTGATGTACTATCAGGCTACTCTTCTGGCTAAAACACCTGTCACATTCAACACATTTATATGGTCTCTCTCCACTGTGAATTTGCTGATGCCTCATAAAGATACTGTGTACTGTAAAACTGTTGTCACATAGAGCACATTTATATGCTTTCTTCGAATCTGGCATGTTGTAGTTTTTGTTGCACAGTAAAACTCTTGTCAGTACATTTAACTGCCTTTACCCTGTCTAAACTCCTCTGATAATTGGTACATTTCAATTGCCCCTCTCCTTCATGAATTTGTTGTTGTACAGTGATGAGCTGTAGTTCATGGAAACTCTTCCTGCACTGAAGATACTGATGGGATTTCTCTGTTGTGTGACTCAGTTGGAAATTCTCAAGCAATGATTACTGACTCCAGTTCTGATTACACTCCAACTTCCTGCTGACTAAAAACAGATATTTAATTAGTATTTTCTTACAGTAAGCAAATAATGTGCAAGTTGTTTTCCCTAAATTGTTGAGTGCTCAATAAACTTTCCTGAAATTTAACCCCAGAAATATGTTTTCAAACATTCCACTTTTAAAATAATTTGGATTAAAATATTCTTTCTGTGACATTTCAATTTATTATTTTTATTGATAATTTTCATAGAATGGGTTCAATTGATTTTGGCTTCTCATTGTACAAAACCTAGTCACAAGAGAATATGTTAACAGGTAATGCATCATGGCAGGAGGGTATACTAATGAACTAGAGGTCATGACATGAGCCTAAAGAGGCAGATTCTGAAACAATATGAGAAAATACTTCTTTACAGAGAGGGTGGTGGAATCGTGGAAAAACTGGCTGAGGGTTGTGGCAGTGAAGAGCGTGAGGAAATTTAAACTAGCATGGGACAGACATAATGGGATCCTTAAGAGTACAACATAATGGGGGTTAAACCACGGACAGACTAGATGGATCATGTGGTCCCCATCTGCAGACACATTCTATGTTTCTGAAAGATAACTAAGCAAACCACACAGAACTGCATGGAAAATTTCCAGCAGTGAAAACAATTCAGATGTCAAATGTCAGTGTCAGTGGCTCAGCAGGTAGCATATTTGTCTCTGAAGCCAGGAGATCGAAAGCTGTGGGTTCTATCTCCACACCAGGCACTTGGATTAAATCCAATACTGACACTGTAGTGCAACATGAGAAGGATGCTACATTCCTGAGGTGCCGTCTTTCAGATGAGATGTTAAACTGAGGTCCCATCTACCTGTTCTGGTGGTAGTTAAGGTGGATGTTAAATACCCCGGCACTTCTCATTAACAGTTGAGGAATTTCCGGTGCCCTGGCCAAATTTCCCCATTCACTGAAAATCACCAACAGCTTAATCTGGTTCAAGGTTAGTTGGCATTCATCTGTATTCCCTCTCCTGGGTAGTGCATGAAAATAGGCAGAATTTGTCTAGTGCACTCACCCAGTCAACAAAAACTAAATAAATAAATTACATTTTCAGCATGCACAGTAATGACATTCAGAGTAACACAAAGTAAAATATCAATCTGCTGCTACCCATTCACTGAATAAAAAAAATAATATTTTTAAATGGAGGCAGTCACAAAAGTAAGACAATACAATACCATTGAAGATACCCCTTCCCTGAGTAAAAACAAAATCAAATTTTTGTAATACAGATAACCACCCAAACTAGTCACAATACATTGCAAATGTAATGTACATATAATGGTTCAAAGCACTGAAATTCTCTGCCTGTGTACTTACTTCCTACTGTCAGGCCATTACCGTCACTGCAAAGTATAAAAAGCTGGTTTAAAGATAACTACTATGGCTGTTACAACTCTTGTCAACAGTCATCTTAAAGACAGTTGACATCTTTTGAAAAACTTGCAAAGCGTAATATTTAGACACAGTTCAGCTTGTATTTCAGTATATATATATTATATAGATTTTCTTCTTCCTTATTTCTTGCTGAAAACATTCCACAAAAACAAGATCTCATTCCTTAGAGTTCATCTGCCTTTATAAATGTTCCCCACTTGATGCCATAATCCCCAATCTGACATTACAGTGTGTTGCCATGGAACAACTGTGATGTCTAAACTACATAATGACATCAGATTGGGGAAAAGCATTAGGAATTAATAAATCATCAAGGAACAACTATCCTGTTTTCATGCTTAAGACCTGTGGTAAATAAAGAGGATAAGAAATACAGAATTTATGAAAAGTATGAGCTGCTTTGTGCCCAAATATTATGTTGTTTAAAGTTCTTCTCAGTGCATCCCTGGCTCTTTAAGGTTGAACTGATGTGTAAATTTTGGTGGTGTTATTTCTTAGACTTTTGTTTTTGCTTTACAAATATTGGTATTTATTATGTCTATTTTACTATGCATCAAGTTATTGAAAACTTTTATTTTTTATTTTTGTACTAAGCATTATTAGGAAGACAAGTGTAAATGAGTGCAAGTTCAGTTGGTTTTGTTATACCTTTTCCTACTCTGAATAACAATTTTAAATCTTGACAAATGTATTCTGATCAGCTCTGATGACTATCTGCTCTATAAAATGTGATTCCTTCAATAAAAAGCAAAATCAGATTTTTATAATGCAAATAGTCACTAGAGCTTGTCACAATAGCATACAACTGTATTCTGCTTTGTAGGTTCTCCTCTCCTTCTCCAGAGGGAGTGGAAGAGCAACCGGAGAGTGACTGACCCTGGCAAAGGCCAGGGAATAAAGCTATCAGATCAGAGTTGTCAGGAAGTCATGGATGTCACATGTCACTCATTACATCATTGCACACCACACTCCCGGAGAGTTCACTATGCACTAAAAATTGCAGCCAGCTTTGTTCCTGATGCCCGATTCTCCAACTTTGTGCTGCCCTCTGTGATGCTTGGCCAGCAAGTGAGCATTGAGTTTCCATTAGTGAGGTCTGGTCCCACAGCCCCACCCAGAGGGGTAAGCCTGGAAGACCTCCCAGTGGTGTTCCTGCTGGGATCCTTGACCAGTCATCCTTGGGGGCCATGCTGTCTGATGGCCCCACCTGGGAGGGGCAAGCTTGGGTGGATCACTCTGCAGGTAAATCCTGAGGGTGGGCGAAGGTCAGGAGAGTCTAAGGCTGAGCCTTCAGAGAGCTGGAATTGTGGCAAAAGCATAGTAAAAAATTCTTACTGGCTAGCTCTGATGTCTATCTGCATTATAACAATGTGATTCTCTTGAGTAAAAACAAAATTACACTTAAATGCAGACAGTTACCAAAGTCAGAGTAAAACAAAATCACATTTTATTCTTTATTTACTTGAACTTACTCCAAGCAGGATAGCTCCATGAGATACAGCATCTTGTTTTCATGGGGTCCCCAGGAAGCATAGCAGTAGTCAGCTGGTTAGTCCAGCAGGAATATTACATATAGGCTTAAATATACACATAAAAATTAGCCCTAAATGTAAGCACATCCAAATGGTAAGCAAAACAAAGTGGGTTCACTGCCTTTTTTTTTATAATATAGATACACGTCACTAAAGGCAGAGGGCAGGAGTCACAGAAGGATGCACCAGTGCATCCCAAAATCACCAAGGGGTGATTCAGGCAGGGTGCCGATCGCCTAGCGCAACCCGATGCACCGCCACCACCAGTAATGCTATGCAGCGCATCTGGAGGGGCTGTGACGGGGAGTCCATGGCCACCGGCGCAACTCCATTCACAGCCCATTCTGTGGCACAACCCTGGGCAAGTCCGGAGATCGCCACAGAAAGATAAGTCTAGAAAACTAGACTTAAGTAGGTGGCCACTTACAGGCAGGCTGCCGCACTGCAGGCAACCCGCCCATGAATAGTCCAGTGTTTCCCGCACCACAAGCCCCGTACAATGCCACTCCTGGCAGCAGTAAGGAAAATGATGCACCCACAAGCTCCTGTGCAATGCTGCTCCCAGCGGCAGTAATGAATGACACTCCCCGAGCCCACGCATGCCGCCCCAGTGGCGGTGAATGAAAATATGAACTCTTCCAAACCCAAGCCCTCGGTAAGCTGCCTTCCATGGCAATTGGCCGGGTGAAGCCCCCAACCCACCCTCTCCCACCCCAGCAGGGTCCCACTGTCGGCAGGCAGCTCAACCCACCGATACCACCACGCCTGCTCAGCCGACAGAGCTGTCTGAAAATGACCGGTATCGCATAATGCTGTATGATAGCTGCCATTCTGTGACAGCTTTGTCGGTGGCAGCCGTGGCAGTATGCGGGTGGGTTGAGCTGCCCACCGGCTTGTGGGACCCTGCTGGGGTGAGGAGGTGGGTTGGGGTGCTTGGGGTTGTCTGCACTGGCCGACTGCCATGGAAATTGGCTTTACCGAGGGCTTGGGGTTGGGAGGGGTTTCATCTTTACATTCACCGCCGCCGAGCAGCATCATACGGGGGCTCGAGGGGGTCATCATTTCATTTACTGCCACGGGAGTGGCATCGTATGGGGCTGGGGTGACATACTTTTACTGCTGCCAGGAGCAGCACTGTATGTGGGCTTGGGGGTGCATCATTTCTTTACCACCACTGGCAGCGGCATTGTACAGGGGCTGGGGTGACATCATTCCTTTACTGCTGCCAGGAGTGGCATTGTACGGGGGCTTGGGGGGTGACACAATTTCTTTTACTGCTGCCAGGAGCGGCATTGTATGGGGGCTTGGGGTGGTGCATTATTTCTTTACCGCTGCCAGGAACAGTATTGTACAGGGGCTTGGAGGGTGCATCATTTCTTTACTGCTGCCGGGAGCGGCATTGTATGGGGGCTTGGGGGTGCATCATTTTGTTTACTGCCACTGGGAGTGGCATCATATGGGGGCTGGGGTGACATAATTTCTTTTACTGCTGCCAGGAGCAGTATTGTATGCGGCTTGGGGGTGCATCATTTCTTACCACCGCCGGAGCTGCATTGTACGGGGCTTGGGGGTGCATTATTTCTTTTACCACCACCAGGGTCGACATTGTACAGGGGCTTGGAAGGGTGCATCATTTCTTTACCGCTGCCAGGGCGGCATTGTACAGGGCTTGGGGGTGTGTGCATCATTTCTTTACGCCTCCGGGAATGGCATGTCTTGGGCTGAGGGTCCGAGCCAGGAGGGGTGGCTACAGGCCATTGAGATTCTGCTGGGGCATCCTTTAGGTGCAATGCAAATGGTGCTATAATGGCATGTTAATGGCCCCATTGTACCTTGCATGTCTAATATCCTCATTTCAATGCCCTGGCTGTGGTGCGTTTTTGGGTGCAGGGCATCCTGAGATGCCCTGCAACAAAGGTTCACAGCCTGACATGAGGAATGTGCTGGCGCAGCCTGGGATGCTCCAGAGCATCCTGGGCTGGAGTGCACCTGTGCTATTCACAGAGGGATGTGCTGGGGGCTTCTCCCTGCGCCTCCTCTGTGAATCACTAGAATTTGCACTCAGTGCATCTTACCCCTGGCAGCCAAGGCCAGATGCACTGAGTGCATCTTCTTGTGAATCCTGCCCAGACAGTGCAACAAAAGTACAAACATCCCATCTAACTAATCAAGCATGTAGCAATGACAAACATGTTCACTTGCATGATGCTATTAGTTAAAACACCAGTACTTTTAGGCTATAGGTAGACCTTTCTTATCTCCTTTAGCCACAGTCTTGTAGACTTTGAGTTCCCCAAGCTAAGTGGTATAGGTGCCCATATTCTGAGCCTGCCATGTAGACTATGCTGACAGGAGCACTGTATGGTAATTTATTGCACAGCCAACTTGGGGGAATATTCAGACAATTAGTACACTCTGACCAGAGCAAGATTACTGGTTATGGGTCCACGCCAGCACACAGCAAGATGGCTATGCATTGTGCTGACAGCCCCAGACAGAATACTGCCCACAGGAGCCAGATGGGGATAGCACAACCCAAACAGGATAGCACTAGAGCTCTTGTCTGCCATCTTCAGCCCTAATATGCTAATGAAACATTGGCATGCAAGACTCTATGAGCCATTTGCATGACCTTTATGAGGTTATTAACATACAGACAGCCCCCATGAGCACCACTTTCATAGCACTCTTGAATATTGAATATAAGGCATCAGCAGCCTTCCACAGATTGGCCATAGTGTGCAACAGGCTCTGCTGGAGAGCCACAATAACAGGCAGGATAAAACAGAGGACAGTAAACATATATCCTATAAGTTCTCAGACTTTGTCATAATAAGCCTCCCAAACCATAGAAAGGATCTTGAGCCTCCCCAAATATTGACATAATCTTGGATCACCCCATAGAAAAACAGCAAGTGATGCACAGTATACAAGGAATAAAGTGAAACTCCTCTGAGTAGCTGGCTCTCATTTTCTTCAGCTTATTGTAACTCCCCTCACTTGTAACTCCACCTGGTCAGACTACTTAACCTGCTATTTTGACACTCAAACCATTGTTTGTAGCAGCTAGCAATATAGCTTAGAGGTTAGAGTACTGAGCTGTGAATGAGTTGGTTCAGCAGACCTGGGTTTGATTCCCCAACCTCCAACTGCATACTGTGTGACTCGATCAAGCCACTTAACCAGCCTAAAGCTCCTGGGTTGCCCCAAAACAAGCAGTTCTGCCTAGTGGGCCTTACCCAGTTAACAAAGAATAAAATAAAAAATAAAAATTGTTACCAATTTTTCAATACCTTCATGGATCAGACTGGCTTTTCTGTCTGTTTCCCTCTATCTGGAATACCCTTCCTACCAACCTCTTCTCCTACTCTTAAGCAACTTCTCAGGGATTCTTTTGCTCCATTCTGCTGCTAGTACCTCCTAGCATAACCAGTGTATTTGGGCTGTAGTACCACCAATCTAATTGATCAGTTGTTATGTCTCATCATTGTTCATTGTTGCTATCTGTTAGCCACCTGAAATGAGTCTTGACTCAGTGTACCTTTCCTGGTCACCAATATGTAAATAAATACATAAATTATCCTCTTCCAGTAGGTCTCATCCTTTCACACAAAACATCTGAAACTCAAAATTTAAATGCAGTACTTTTTCAGCATTGCTCGAGTCTCTCCTAGAAAAGGTTGCAGCCTCCCCAGGCAAGTAGTGGGTTAACAACAAAGGGGTAAAACAACAGGACTTAAGGATAGGTAGCTACAAACAGCAGGGAATCTAAGGTAAGGTGATGAATCCATTTCAAGGAGGGTGAGGAATAGGAGAAGGTGGCTAGACATAACAAGGAGGCAGTAGGGTATCACGGGCGGAGATGACAAGAACACTGGAACAAGGGAAAATAGAGCACCCCATAAAGGGTAAGGTAATAAACCATTTTGGGTACTCTAAGGAAGAGGAAGCAGGTTAATATGCACAGATTGAAGGCAGAAGGGAACAATTTAACAGGCAAACACATGGGAGTGGTGCCAGGTAACAGATGTGGAGCCACAGTCCTTGTGCACCCTTCTGCAAACTGAAGTGCTGCCCCATTTGCATTCATGACTCTGAGTTCACGGCAGAAGTTACTGGATTATGACACAAGCTGGCAAGATGCAAGGAACCATCTGCAGGCAACGCAATGAGAAATATGGGGTTGGGCTGGCAGTGTAGCCTAGAGTTAAGTAATGAGCTGTAAATGAGCTTGGTACATCCAGCAGACCTGGGTTTGATTCTCACAACCTCCCTTGCATACTGTCGACTCTGAGCAAGTCACTTAACCACCCATTGCTCTCAGGTCACCTCTGAAAACTGGCACTTGTACCTAGTGGGCCTTACCGGTCACCACAGACCAACAATAAATAAACAAATAAATACAGTTCTGGGCCTGGAAGTCATCATGGGGAGACTGATCTGTGATTAGTGGCCATAACGAGTCGTGGTGCACTGACAATCATGATTGAGACGTGGCCATACCAGACTTGTCTGTTCAGGAGGGAGCTAGGAAGGGGAGGAGGGTGGTTGAATATGTGAAGAAGGCGTCAAAGCTATAGAAATACAGGGTACTAAGAGGAAAGGAAGGGCTGCAGGCATTGTTGGTCCTCCTGGAGACAGAAACTTGGGCCACTAGCTGTACAGGGTAGTATACAGATCTCCAACACAGGGAGAGGAGCTAGATACGGCACTAGTGGAAGTCATCATCAAGATGGTAAATAAAGGAGGTACTGCTAGCTGGTGACTTCCATCTGCCAGATGTGGATACAAGCTTTCCATCTGCAGCCTCAGCAAGAAACTGGACTGTCCTGGTCTCCAATCACGGGACATTTCTCAGGCAGCTAGTCAGTGAGTCCAGTTAGGACAAGGCAGTGCTGGACCTCATGCTCACTAACCTGAACAGCTTCATATACATCACAGTGGGCAGTCGCCTTAGGGATCGATGATCACTGTACAGTGTGGCTCAACATTAAGATGGGTGCTGAGGCAACAAACACAAAGAGAAGGGTACTGGTGTTTAGGAGGGCACATTTCAAAAGATAGAAATCGGGAATGCTTCAGAAGCTGCTTAGTAGGGTAGGACTGTCAAGGAGGGTAGAAGAACAATGGGAGAAATGTAGTAAGGACATAAGGCAAACAGTCTGTGCATGACGGAGGTGAGCAAAAGCAAACAGAAGAAAAGACCATTATGATACTTTAAAGAAGCAGCCATGGTGGAGAAGGAAAAAGGCATTCAGGAGATACAAAGAAAACACAGAGGGAGGAAGAGAAAGAGGTGTACCAAGCAAAACAGGGTGAAGCAGGTAAGGGAGTGAGGGAGCAAAGGTGCAGTCAGAAGAAGGATAGCCAAAGGTAGCTAAAGGGATACGACTTCTTCAGGTACATTAGCAAGAAGAGGGAATCAAAAAGGGTAACAAGGATAAATAAGATGTCTAAGGGCGATTACACAGGAGAGAATCATGAAAAAGTGCAAGCACCCTGAACAGGTACTGACTCAGTCTTCATAGTGGGGGAGGGACAGATGACAAGGAAGCAGAAGGAAAAATGGGAGGAGGTGGACATGAATCTATTTTCAATGGAAAGAGTCCTCAAGAAACTTGGAGCTCTGAGGCTGACACGGCCATGGGACCATATAGGATACATCCAACAATACTAAAGGAACTCGGGTGGTGACTGCTGCTTCACCAGTGACCTTACTCAATATGTCACTGGAAAGCGACTTGGTTACAAAGACTAGAGGAGAGCAGATGCAGCCCTGCTCAATAAGAACAGTCAAGCGGGAAGTACTGCAATAAACCAGCAAGGGAGGGGTGCAGGCAGGGGTAGCCAGCCAAGAGTCAAAAGAATGTCCAAAGTACCAGCACTCCTTTGAACAGTTTCGCATAGAGCACACTCACAACAACGTTACTGCAAGTTTTGCTTTTATTCAAGTAATATGTGATGAGTGAGTACAGCCTCTCCACCTCCACAATGGCGTCACTGGGAAGGTATCCCTTTATCAGGGAGCATGGATTTGAGGAAAAGCAGCTTGTTTAAATACGCATAAGCTCCTCCTTTTAAACCTGGTGATAAAAAGTGCTTGCATTACCATAATTAAAGATATAAACAGAATACAAAAATAATCTAATATACTTACTTAAGCATCCAACAGGATTCTTTAAGTGCAAGCAGTGCAATATTTGCCAGTTTGCTGAGCAAGGTAAAAGCGTTTTTCCATCCAGCTATGCAGGGTTCGGTGGTTGAGAAAAGGAGCGTATCACATGTGATACACCTATCGTTGTTTGTGTTTTGTGGTGCTCATGCAGTCTATGTGGGGAGAACCACTTAGGCCACTTAAACAAAGGGTGCAGGAGCATATTAGATCAACTGAAAATAGTAGGGAAGATATCCAGTTGGGATACACTGTGCTACTGCACACAACTGCAGAGCAGACACCTAAATGTTTATGGACATAGAACATGTGTGGGCACAGAGTAGGGCGGAGGCAATAGAACTAATATTTTAGATAGAACAGAAAGCTTTTGGATTTTACCATGAGAGCTGTTAGACCAGAACGACTGAATGAAAACTACTGAGATATTAAACCATATCTTATTAAATAAGAATATATAAAATTGTAAACTTTCACCTTCCCTTTGTCCCTTCCCATTACCTCTCTTCACTCCCACCCTTCAAAAGGTATAGTTATTTGATACCATTAGTCTGAAGTAGCTTTTTGGTCATATGACAGTAGGATTTAATTTTTCATTCAAGTGATATAATAGTGTATCTGAATGGTTGTTTAATTACCATTCGGCTATAAAAAAATACGTATGACCATTTTGTAGTATTGATTTGAGGTAACCGTCTGGTCATATAGCTATGTGAATGTTGAAAAGTAGGATTTAGTCTTATTTACCACTTGGGTGTAAACATAATGCATCTTGATGGTTCCTAATTTTGCAACTATTGCTGAAAAATTAACATAATACTGGGACAGTATATAATAATTTGTTATATAATATGAGATCCTATTAGGATTCAATAGTCGTGGGGTATTGATTTAAATTTGAAAATAATCCCAGTAGTGTATATGTGTATTAATTTAAACAAGCATTTGTCAATGCGAGCACGTTAGCCTGCAGGTATTTGCAGTGGTGTTTGGCATGTATGGTGCTTTACCCTAATGCCCTGTGCGGTTGCTGGTATTTGCACAATAAATTGTCAGCATGATCTTTTTGTTACCCCATTTATGAAGCTACATAGGCGGAAACACGTTTGGGCAGGATGTGAAAAATGACAGCTGTACTGCTCATAAGGAAGTGTGGTAAAATGCCAATGTTGAAAATCTGGAGTGGAAATATTGAAAATTCGCAAACATCTGACGTGCGTGGGGAACAGTGCACTGCGCTCGTAAAACAGGCATTTTTAGGAATTTTTTCACCAAATTTTCAACATTGCCATTTTAAAACCTCTGCTAATGAACAGTGTCACTGTGATTTTCTTACTGTGTCCCATACATTGATTTCGCACACCGACTGCGCCATTGTGCACTACATGGGGAAAGACGTTTTGGGCAGGATGTGAAAAATGACAGCTGTACTGCTCATAAGGAGGTGTGGTAAAATGGCAATGTGTTGAAAATCTGGGTGAAAATATTGGAAATTACCATGGAAACTTACAGCGTGCGTAGGAACTGCACAACGACGCTGCTGAAACAACAGTTATTTCAGAGAATTTTTTGCCAAATTTTCAGCACAGCCATTTTAAGACCTCTGCTCATGATCAGTGTCACTGTGATTTTCTTAATGTGTCCCATATATTGAGTTCGAACACCGACTGCGCCATTATGCGCTACATGGGCAGAAACACATTTTGGGCAGGATGTGAAAAATGACAGCTGTACTGCTCATGAGGAGGTGTAGGTAAAATGGCAATGTTGAAAATCTGGGTGAAAATATTGAAAATTAGCAAGCGTCACGGTGTGCGTGAGGAACTGCATAACACTGCGGCTCGTCAAAACAGTCATTTAGAATTTTTTCACCAAATTTTCAACATAGCCATTTAAGACCTCTGCTCATGAACAGTGTCACTGTGATTTTCTTATTGTGTTCCATACATTGGATTCACACACCGACTGCATGCATTCAGCATGCGCTACATAGGCGGAAACACATTTTGGGTGAGATGTGAAAATGACAGCTATACAACTCATAAGAAGGTGTGATAAAATGGCAATGTTGAAAATCTGGGTGAAAATATTGAAAATTCGTGAACTTACGACCTGCGTAGGAACTGCTGCTTAGCTAAGTAAAACACTCACTTTGGAATTTTGCACCAGATTTTCAACATAGGGATTTGGGACCCTTCTCATGAATGATGTCACTGTCATGGCATTATTCCAGGCCAAAGGGTGATTTCGTTGCAGTGACTGCGCAGTGCCTGGAAATCACCCTTCTGGCCTGAAAAAGCCATGACAGTGACATCATTCATGAGAAGGGGTCCCAAAACCCATGTTGAAAATTTGGTGCAAAATTCCAAAAATGACTGAGATATGCAATAAAGTTTGAAACCCATAGCAGCCCATTATACAGCTTACTGGCATTTCCTCAGTTTGCGGTCGACTTTGAAGAGTGCAGGCGTGTTCCCGATCCACGAAGATACGTGGCGCCAAGTCCGGAGGTAAGTATGGGGTGGGGGTGTGGGCAGGCTGGGTGCGCAGTGGGTGGGTGCGGGTTGTGGGATTGGGAGGCGCTCATGGAACGTTTTGTTTACAGGGGAAAAAAAGGCGGCGTGGGACATTTGAAAGCGGCTGGGTGGGCCCAGCGAAAGATGTGTGAGGGGCCAAGGCCGATGGGGCATTGGGCACCCCTGTTGGCAAAACAAGCGAGCAGTTTGCCATGCTGGGGTGGGCTCCCAGCGTGGCAGCAGGATGGCTTGGGGGGCGGTGGAGCCCGGCGGGGGTTGGGCACCCCGTTGGCAAAAACAATGTTTGCCACGCTGGGGTGGGCTCCCAGTGTGGCAGGAGCTTTGGGGTGGCGTGGCTTGCAGCAGGGGAGGCGCGTGATGGAGGACGGGGCGGCGCTCAGCATGGCAGCGGTGTTTTCCTTTGAAGCAGAGGAACACCGCTGTCATAGCTGAACTCCTACTCCATGGTGCAGGACTGCCCGCCTGCTCAAGGGAGCAGTGCACTGGATGGGAGAGGCACCTCCAGGCACTCCCCAAAAGCGTTCCTTAGCATGCGGCGTTCAACGAAAAAGGAACTTTACACTTTATATTGTACTTGTATTTGTTGGTTTATATAAAAAGCTCTATTAATAGTTAAATATTTTCTGTTTTTCTCCAGACTTCAGTTTTCTACTGGACTATGGTTCTCAAAAGAACTCTATAGCTATCTTAGTATACTGCTGATTGCTGGAATTTTGGCAAAAGATTGCAGACAAGGTGGCTATTCTCTTACCAGTTTCCTATTTATTATATATTTACATTTTTTCATTAGCCTATTAAATTATATAATCAATTGTACCTAGAGAGCAAAATATTTCTAGTCGCCATGTATAGATGTAATATTTTGTACATATTAGATTATTTTTGTATTCTGTTTATATCTTTAATTATGGTAATGCAAGCACTTTCTTGTCACCTGGTTTAAAAAAGAGGCGTATAGCATATTTAGGCAAGCTGCTTTCCCTCAAATACATGCACCGATGAAGGAAACCTTCAGAGTGCCAGTCAGTCTCTCATCAGTTTGAGAGGAAACATCATAGAGTCCTGTTAAAGGAGATTAGTACAGTATCTTGAATCTAATGGGCTGCAAGACCACAGGCAGCATGGATTCATAGGGGTGGGAGGTCATCCCAGACAAATCTGCTTAATTTCTTCAACTAGGTGACCACTAAATAGATAGGGAGGGCAGCGGACATTGTCTATTTGGACTTCAGCAAGGTTTTCAACCATGTGCCTCATAGCAGACTGAGAAAAGAATTGAGCAGCCTAGTGGTGAGACCCAAAGTGGTAAATTAGGAGAGTAACTGGTTAATGGACAGGTTACAGAGGTTGGTGGTTAATGGAATTCACTCTATAGTAGGAAAGAGAACAGCATGGTTCCCCAGGGCTCACTGCTAGTCCTGTCATCTTCAATGTCTTTATAAATGACACACATAAAAGGACTGGAAGGAGAGACATGCCTTTTGCAGATTATACAAAACCTGTAGTGGGATGGATAGTCAACAGGGGTGCATAGAATACATGGAAACCTTGGGAGCTTCAGGGGTGGTAAAGGGCATGACAGCTGTGGTTCAATGCCAGAGTGATCAATCATGCACCCAGGGTATAGAAACCCAGGAGCTGATTATAGGATGAGGGAGGTACTAGTAGTCATTAAGTAGGAAAGGGACCTTAGAGTAATCACATCTGATGACCTCAAAGTAGCAGGGCAGACAAAGCAGTGAGTATGTTATGTGGGCTGCTGGGATGCATGGGAGAAGCATCACCAGCAGGAGGAGAAAGTGGTGCTATCACTGTATCAGTCACTAGTGAGACCCCACCTGGAGTACTGTGTCCAGTTCTGGAAGCTGCACCTCAGAAAAGATTCAGAGGGTACCAATGGCAACACAGGTACAGGTAGGCAGGGGAGACACTGTGGGTCACCCTTCAACCAGGAAATGGCACAAAATATGCACAGGGTGATATTATGACACAGAAAGGAACTGAACAGGAGCTAGTGGAGGAGATACACAACATGGCAATGAAAGGTGAAATTCTACTGATGGGGGTTTCAATATGCCGGACGTGGATTGGAACACCAGTGTAGCTGCTTCAGCCAGAAGAGAGGCATCCTTGATTCACTCCAGGTGTCTGGACTCAGGCAGCTTATGCTTGATTCCACCAAGAGACAGGGCAATTCTGGAACTAGTAATGACCAACCAGGATTGAATCACAGATGTCCAGGTAGGAGGGCAATTGGGATCCAGCTATCACAACATTATGTGGTTCAGCATAGGGACAGAGACTCACTCAAGTCACAATAGGACAAAGGTTTTGGATTTCAAAAATGATGACTTTGCTGAAATGGAGGGGGTATAAAGAGCCCTGGAGAACGGGGCAGGAGGAGTGGAAGAACAATGGAAGCATCTAAAGGAAGCCTTACTGGCAGTAACAAGCCAATGCATCAGACTGATATCCAAAGACAAGAGGAAGAAAGCCACTGTGGTTCCCCAAGAGGCGTGGCAGTAAAGGTCAGGGCAAAAAGCGAAAGAGTTCAGGAAATATAAGGAGATCCAAGGGAGGAGGACAGGGAACAGTACCTAGAGTGTCTAAGGAAGTGGAAAGGCAGTAAGGAGAGTAAAGGCATGGACTGAGGAAGGTTTAGCACAGTCAGGTAGAAAGGACAAGACATTCTTCAGGTGTATCAGCAAAATGTGGAAAAACAAGGGGATTGCAAGACTCAAGGGAGGGAGGGAGGTGCAAGGAAGGTGACACGGAAAAGGCAGAAATACTGCATAATATTTCTGTTCCATAGTCACAGAAGAGGAGGGACAGGGGTCACAGCAGTTGCCAAGGGGTGAAGAGGTGGACAACAGTCCATTCACAGGGAAAAGAGTCCTGCAGGAGCTCACTAAATTGAAGCTGGACAAAGTGATGGGACCAGATGACACACACCCAAGGATATTAAGAGAACTGCATAGGAAGATAGCAGAACCTCTGGCAGCCATATTCACTGAGTCATTCAACACAGTGGTGGTACCAGAGGATTGGAGGAGGCACATGTGGTCCCTCTACACATGTCTGGCAGCAGGGAGGACGTGGGAACTATAGGTTGTTTAGCCTCACCTCAGTAGTGGGGAAGATCATGGAGACATTGCTTAAAGAAAGGATAGGTGGGCTTCTTGAAGCCATTAGAGTCAAGACCATAGGCAACATGGATTCACAATGGGGAGGTCATGTCAGACAAATCTGGTTGATTTTGACTGTGTGACAAAGGTAGTGATTGGAGGGGCAGTGGACACCACTTACCTTGATTTCAGCAAAGCCTTTGACACCGTCCCACATAGGAGGCTGATATCCAGGTTGGGTAGGCTGGGCATAGGGCACAGGGTGGTAAACTGGGTTAGAAACTGGCTAACAGATAGGAGGCAGAGGGTGGTGATACATGGGATGCAGTCTGGGAGGGTGACCAGTGGGGTGCCTCAGGGATCATTCCGAGGAAAGTCCAGTTCAATATCTTCATTAGCGACATTGCAGAAGGGCTGGAGGAAAAGGTCTGCCTGTTTGCAGATGACACCAAGATCTGTAACAGAGTGGATACCCCAGAGGGTGGAGAAAATGAGGAGGGACATGGGGCAGCTGAGGACTGGCAACTGAAGTCTAATTCTGAGAGTTTAATATGTATACCCTTGATGAAAGGAGGGACGGGGACATGATAGAAACTTTTAAGTACCTCAAGGGAATCAACAAAGTCCAGGAGGGTAGCATCTTTCAGAAAAAGAGATGTGTAGAACAAGGGGCACAATTTAAAGTTAAAGGGGGATGGCTCAGGGTGATGTGAGGAAATTCTTTTCACGGCGAGAGAGTGGTGGATGCATGGAACCGCCTTCCTGGAGAGGTTGTGGGGTCTAAAACAGTGGGAATTCAAACATGCATGGGACAGACATAAGGCAATTATAGTGGTGGGTTGCAGGAAGTAGGCTGTTGGTTAACTAGAATCTGCAGCTTATCAATAGAGTAGGAACATGGGCAGACTGGGTGGGCCAAGTGGTCCTTATCTGCCGTCAAAGTCTATGTTTCTAATTCAAAAAGTGCAAAATTATGCACCTGGGACACACAAACCCTGGGAAAGCCACAGGATATGGGGGGTGCTGACAGTCAAAAGGAGGAAAGGGACCTAGGGTTGTTTCAGATGATCTGAAAATGTCAAAGCAGGCGCAAAAGCAGCTGGGAGGGCCAGTGGCATGCTGGGGTGCATAGAAAAGGTACCACCAACAGAAGAAGGAGGTAGTGATGCCATTATATAAAACCATGGTCAGGCCTGCATGGAGTACTGTGTGCAGTTCTGGAGGCTGCACCCTTCGTGAGACATTAACAGGCTGGGCGGTCCACAGAAGGGTGACTAAGATGGTACAGGGCTTGCAACACAAAACTTATGAGGCAGATTAAGAGACCTCAATATGTACTTGCTGGAAGAGAGAAGGAAGAGGGACATAATATAAACATTCAAGTACCTCAAGGGTACAAACAAAGTACAGAGGAGACATTTTCCAATATAGGAGGAGCACAAGAATGAGGGCATGGCATGAAATTGGAAGGTGGGAGGTTAGAGAATGTGAGAAGTTGTTCTTCACAGAGAGGTGGTGGACATGTGGAATGGTCTGCCTCAGGAGGTGGTGGGAGCAAGCACTGTGGATGGATTCAAGCATGCTTGGGACAGGCATAGGGGAACAGTAAAGTGCAGCAGCAGGTGAGTCAGAAGCAGTAATCAATACAGGGCCTATGGGCAGACTAGAAGGGCCAGGAGGTCCATATCTGCCGACAATTTTTATGCTTCTGTTTCACTTAAAATAGTGTATGGGTTGCATCTAAAGACCAACAAGGAGAAGCTGAGGATCTCACCATGTACACACTAAAAGAGAGGAGAACAAGAGGGGACATGATAGAGACATACAAGTACTGCATCAGGTGAACAAGGTGAAGGAGTCTCTGTCAATTGAGAAAGAGCACCAGGACCAGAGGACAGGTGATGGCGTTAGAGGGATGTTCAGAGTAATGTGGTGAAGTATATATTCACCAAATGTGATATACACCTGTAACAGACTGCCAGCAGAACTGAAACACAGAAACAGATGTTGTCAGACAAGGACCTCCTGGCCCACCTAGTCTGCCCAGTTTTCCCTGCCTACTGTGCCACAACAGACCCTACTGGATCTCCAGCTTTTCCTCCCCTTGCCTTGCTAAGGTCCCTTTGTATCTGTCCTATTCATGCTTGAATCCTGTCACTGTTTGGCACCCTCCACCTCTGCTTGAGGCTGTTCCAGGCGTCCAAGTGGTGAAAGGTGAGAACAGTGATGGAGCTCAAGCATGCATTGAACAGTTACAGTGAATATTAGTAAACTGGCAGGAAGAAGAAGGGTTGCTGTAGGTCAGGTAAGCTCTGCGCGATACAGACTAGGCAGGAGCCTTCTGGATAGACTGGGTGGGCCAAGCAGTCCTTATCTTGTCACAAGTTATACTAACATACTAAAATGCCAGCAGAAAATGACTATGGTCTTTCGTGTCTGGTTGTTTAGTCAACCCCACCTTGGGTGCTGACCTTGCTATCCCCTGCCTTCTCTGGCTTCTCCTTCCCAGTTCTGGATATTCTTGCTGCATTGGATTTTGCTTCCAGAACCCTTCCCTATATCTGTCCCACCCCTCTTGAACCCCTCCACTGTCTCTACCTCCACCAGCCCCTAGGCAGCGCATTCCATGGCTATATGTTAGGTATATGTTTCTAGGTTTCTATTCCTGGTGGTCTAGAGGTCTCCCCAACCTCCCAATCACCCATCTGTATCTGTCTTCAATATTTCTGCTGGAGAGGCAGTCATTGGGGTGGGGGAGACTGTTCATGGGAATAAAGGCAGGATTTCAGCAGCATTAAACAGTACTGTGACAGAGGCAGTTTAGCACTGCTGAAACCACTGTATATACAGCTGTGCCAAGTAAGCATGGAGGAATCCCTCATTTGCAGGGATGCAGCAGTATATGTGGTTATGCTGTCAGATCAGAACAGCACTGGGGCTTTTAAATATGGCCCTTACCCCATCAGCTGGTACTATTCATTGTTAGTGACACTAATAATACACAACATGGTGTGTGTGTAGTGTGAGTGGTGCTAGGATAATGCCATGCCTCAGGCCCAAAGAAACATAGAATTTGACGGCAGATAAGGACCACTTGGCCCACCTAGTCTGCCCATTTCCCTACCTAATGGAAAAGATGCAGATCTTAGTTAACCAACAGCCTATTTCTTCCTATCCCTACTAGAATTGCCTTATGTCTGTCCCATGCATTCTTGAAGTCCGTCACTGTTATTGACTCCACTACTTCCTCAAGAAGGCTGTTCCATGTATCCACAACCCTTTCCGTGAAAAACGTCCTCACATTACCTCTGAGCCATCCTCGCTCAATCTTCAAATTGTGCCCCTTTGCTGCCCTCTTGGACTTTGTTGATTCCTTTGAGGTACTTGAAAGTTTCTATCATGTCCCCCTCTCCCTCCTCTCATTGAGAGTATACATATTAAGCTCCTTTAATCTCACTTCATATGTCTTCTGGTGTAGACCCGCACCATTTTAGTTGCCCTCTAGACAGCCTCCTTCCTGTCTATGTCCTTGTGGAGATGTGGTCTCAGAGAACGCCGAGAAGTACTCCAGATGGGGTCTCACCAACTTTCTGTACAGAAGGATAACAACTTCCTGTTTTCTACTGGTGATGCCTCTCCTATGCATCCTAGCATCCCACCAGCCCTCCTTACTGCCTTCTGACATTGCTTGCCCACCTTAAGGTCATCTGATATGACTACCCCCAGGTCCCTTTCTATTTTTGTTGTTGTTAGTATTTCACCCCATTGTGTACTCTTCCCTGGGTTTCTGTTTCCGGTTGCATTTCCTTGCACTTCTTAGCACTGAATCTAGCTGCCATACATTTGACCATTCCTCTAACCTTGCCAAGTCCTTTGCAGGGCCACCTAACTTCACTCCTAGCTAAAGTACAGCCATGTAGGGATACTATACAGCCCTTGCTAGGAACACCAACTTTAAAATTACTGGACAGTTGCTCACTAAATCCTTTGAGCCTTTTACTGATGTGGATACACTGGATGGTCTCCTTAGGAACAGAAACTGTTAAGCTTTCAGGAGGCTCGGGAAAATATCACTGGCCTGTCTCATTTATTTATTTTATTTACTGAAATGTTTCACTGGTAAGGCACATTGAGCAAAAAGTCACTTGTTTCCGGTGCAACCTGGGGGAAGGGGTACAAGTGGAATGAAACATTATACATTCAAATTACAAGATCAACATTAACATACTGTTGTAAGGCAGGTGTTACAAACAGTGTTACAACAGTGTTGCACATAACATGTAGAAAGAGTAGACAATAGTAAGTGCTGGGTTAATAAGTAAAAAGTGCTCACATGTAAGAAAAGGATAGGGAGGAGGCGTGAGGTGGGGAGGGAAGAGTCGAGCCCTGGAGACCCCTTCAGGATGTGAGGAACCCAGCAAGGGGACTGGGGGACCAGAGAGAAGAGGATAAGGCAGTGTCCCAGAGATACCCCTTTAAGATGGTGGGAGAAGGGAGTAGATAAGAGATACAAGCTTCTTGGGGAGGGCAGAAGAGGGACCCATGGAGAGCATTCAGGGTCCATTACATTCTGTGAAAGATCAAGGGAGTCCAGTAAGGAGAAGCAACTGGGGGAAGGGAGAAGGCTAGAGATTTAGGGTGTGGGTGTGCACAAGGTAAAATGAAGGAGATGGTAGGAGGTAGGATGAAGATGAGGTGAGGGGTTGTTGGTTTCAAATACTGCCAGCTGACGCACGTTACTGCACCACTTTGGCACGGCCCATGGGATAAACCTTAAGGGAGACATATCCTCCTTCTGGTCTCAAAGAGCTGCTGCTGCCTCAATGAAACTTAAAAAAAATAATAATTAGGTACAATTCTGCTTGCATTCCATTTCTATTTTATATATTTCTCTTCCCAGTAATTTAATACCAAAGAAATATGTGTGAATATATGCATATTGTCCCTTAGAGTTCATTTTAGTTTGTCTGCCTCTATAGCTTACTCCCTACTCAAAGTAATAATTCCCTGTTGTGGCATCACAATCTGTTGCCATGGGAGTAACTGTGAGGTCAAAGAAGTGTTCTATGGCTCCAGATAGAGAAAGCAGCAGGAAGAGATTAACTGTTAAGGAGCAAAGATCCTGTTTTCATGCAAATGACCATCCTCACTACTAAATAATGGTGCAGAGGAACACAGAACTAATGGGAAATACAAGCTGGATAGTGCCTAAGTATGTTTTGTTAAAGTTCTCCTGAATTTGTCATCAGCTCTTTAAATGCACCCACTTCTCACGTTATTTCCTATTACTACCATAGCCTACAGGATTTACTGTCCAGTAAGAAGGGACCAACGTTTTACTATTGGGATCAGGGTCTCACAGAGAATAGCTCTCCTTGCAATTGGCCTCGTATTTGGAAACACTTATATAAATATATCAAATGGGACAGATATCACTCCATGTAGTTCCAGGTCCTACAGAATCTTTACTATAGCCCCCTAAACTGAATAGAATGGGAAAATTAACCTCAGACACCTGCTCCAGATGTAACAAGGAACCTGGTATGCTGTTTCACATTTTCTGGTCCTGTGAAAAAGTGACACCCTTTTGGGAATCTATCTAATCATGTTTGGATCCCTTGCTAGGGTTGATTGATGCATTTCTCCCTGAGGAAAGCTTGTTGGAGGACTTTTAGAAAAGGATGATGGCTAACCAGATTTAACCCCTAGGAGGTGCTATTCCAAGGGCTACTACCCTTGCCTGTATATCTGGACACAGGCTGAGGATCTGGATTCGGTGATAAGATGCATCCACTCAGAGTTATGGTATTGGGTATGCTTATCTGTTCTGCTATAGCCCTATTGGAGCTATAACCACCCACCAACCCTCCTAGTGGCCCAGTACCAGGCACAACAATAACTTCACAGTCAGTATAGGACAGTAACAATATGCTCACACCATTCACACTTACCACCACGGTTTGGCTTGTAAGAGAATCCCTGGAGACCCCCTGTAAAACAAGGTTAACAATACAAATATACACTTTCAATTCTGTAACTTCACTAATAATATGCACACTAGCCAGGTTAAATGGGAAGACAACAAGCAGGTCTATTTAGGGGTTGTGAACAAGGAAGGGGCATGAATGAATCTAGGCAAATGATTGGTATTCTGATTTGATACAGGTTTGGCATGCACTTTTTAGTTCAAATGACAGTCAGACAACACTGGGTACCCAGGATGGAAAGTCTAGCTAGCCAAGCGTGCCCAGGTGTGGCCAACATTGCAACTGATGTTGGGGCCCTTGGTGGAAAGAAAGGCAGTGTTTTTTTTTAACTCTGTTTTTCCGCCTCACCCCTACCTCCGAACTCTCTCGGCGACCTCCTGATCCACAGACTCTACCTCCCAACATGGCTCAGTTGACTCGAGCTCCTCACGGTGCAGGCATCCCTCAGGTCTACCCTCCAGGAAGGTCGCCCCCACAGGTGCTCTTTCTCATAGTGTTGAGACACCGGCGGCGGGGACAAGGAGGAAATCCGGCGCGAGTCCATATGTGGGAGTGTGGTCCGTGGAGGAGGCACACCGCCCTATCGGAGATGAGGGATTTTCCTCCTTTACGCCTCCCCTCCCTCCCTGATGGGCCTCAACGTGCAATGATGCCAGCGGACGACTTGCCGTGGCTCCGCAACCCTCTTCAAACAACATGAAGTCTTGCTGTATTCTGACAATCTGCAGTTAGCTCCAGCCTTTAAACTGCCCCTGAGAGTATAGGGTTAATTTTCTATGCAGTGCATAGAACGTTGAGCTTCGAGCTCGGTTGAGGTCTCTGTCTGCAGCCCTTTGAAACCCAACCATCAGATTCTTTACTCCGCCTCACTGAACAGTCGCTCCGGAGATTTCTCCTTCAGCTCGGTTCAAAATCGGTTAGTGTTGGTTTTAAGCCAAAATGATTCGCTTTGTTGGTTCAGGCTCTGTCTGCGGTGCAGTGAGTACTAGATAGTTTTCTGATTTACTTTGTGGAAATTGTAAGCTTTTTCGATCGGTTAGGCTGAACCGATCCTTTACATTGAATTTCTTACTTTGCTTTAGTGTGTGGTTACGGTCCTTATCGGTTCTAAAAAAAGTGTTTTAAACTATTTTTTCCAATACCCATGACAGTTAGGAACCGATAAGGGAGTATTGCGGGTGGTTGCCAAAAAGGGTAAGTTTGGTTAGGTTGGCCATGTCGAGAAACCAAGAAAAAAAACGGGCCCACTGGGTTTCAACACTGCAGTGAGTGTGGGGAAGTCTTTGCTGAGGCCGATTCCCACACCACCTGTGTTTATTGTCTGGGGTTTGAACACCTCGATACAGACTGCCAAATTTGTAAACATTTTCCTAAATCTACCCTGGAAAAGAGATAAGGTAGACTTAGGAAAAGGAGGCCGAGAAGTCCGCTGACCCGGATGGCCAGCCTGGTTCGATTCCAACTGAGCCAGAAGGAGTGCCCTCTGACCAGGCGATACTGCTTTAGGCAAGAGGAGAGCCGATCCTGAGGATCGGTTCCTACAAAAAGGAAAAGGAAGGTAAAATCAGCAGTTCGGATCCAGAGGTTCATGTTCCAACCGCTGATGAGATTGCCCAAGCGATTCGATTGTTGAATGCTTAGCGCGTTCCATCCGATCCGGCTCCGTTGGCTAGGGGCTCGGTTCGGTTGGTTCCCTCAGTTCAGGAATATGCCCTGAAGATTTTATGAACGAATTTGAGGAGGAGGGATTATGAACAGGATGATGATTATGAAGGAGCAGAAGGTCTGGATGTGCCCATTGAAGTGGACATCTCCCAAGACAGACCTTCTGGTGTTTCCCTCCTGAGGCTCTCTGAGTCCCCTTCCACTACATGTTTTACAGGAAAGTGGCTGAAACTCTTCAGCTCCCTATGGAGGAAGTTGCATAGGATCAAGAGGAGCCTGATTTTGTAGAGATGATGGACATCCCAGAGTCCAGAGACTGTCTATTCCTTGCACAAATCATTTGGAAACAGACACAAAAAATTTAAAGTCTCCTAATTAGGAGGCAGTATGGCGCAGTGGGTTAAGGCTCTGAGCTGCAAAACTGGAGACCTGGGTTTGAATCCCACAGCCCCTAAGTGCATACTGTGTGACCCTGAGCAAGTCACTTAACTTCCTCGTGCTCCCAGGCTGCACCTGCAAACAAGCTTTCAGCTTAGTGTGTCTCACCTGGTAAAATAATTGGTAAAATGAAAAATAATTTGTAAATTGCTAAATAATTCTGTACCTCCTGTTGATAGAAGAATGGATAAGAGGTACACTTCATCAAGCTCAGACATGGAGTTTTCTACCAGCAATGCAGCCATGTTGGGGTCGTGCAGGCTGCAGCCTGTGACAGGCTAATGTTCCCTTGGCTTCACACCCCCAGATAAAGACTCCAGGAGGATGGATGCCTTGGCAAAGAAGCAATACATGGCATCCTCTTTGGGACTCAGGCAGGCTAATTATATGGCCTATACAGCCAGGTACCAGATGTCCACGTGGGACATTGTACTGGCACTAGCTAAACAGGCCTCCCCAGCTGGCCAAGGAGCTGGAGGAGGTGGCTGTGGATGGGATTGAGGCATCTAAGGTACAGTTTCATGCTGCTGTGGACTCCAGTGATGTGTCATCAAGAGTCATAGCTACATCTGTGACTCTTCGGAGAATGGCTTGGCTCAGATGTACTAGCCTCTCTAGGACACCCAGGCTAAGGCCATGGATTTTCCTGTGGAAGGTAATTCTCTGTTTGGGGAGCAGACAGAGAATTACATGAAGAAGATGGAAGAATATAGGACCAGTTATAGAAGTGCACAGGCCAAGAGGGCAGGCAACTCCTCAAAGGCAGCATTCTAGGGGCAGGGGCAGGTCTTTTCATAGGCCTTTCTACCAAGCACAGGCCTCTTGTCCCTTTTCACAGAGGGGTTCTTCAGAGGGAGAGGCAGAAGAGGGATGAGCAGGGCTGCATCACTCCTCAGCCCTAAGGCCCCTGCCAAGCAGACACCCTGATGGGTCTGCCGGGTCGACTCTCCTATCCCTGTAGGGGCAGGCTGGCTTACTTCATCCAGGACTGGGTGTCTGTTACTTCAGGCAGTGGGTCCTGGAAGTAGTAAGCCAGGGACTGATTCTCAGCTTCAAAAAATTTCTGAAGATGAGGCCAGATCTTTCCTGCAAGTCTCTCCAAAACCCTTGCCCTAGAGGCAAAGGTTTCATCTCTTCTGCTAGAAGCCAGAGAGAGTTCCTACCCTACACTGGGGCAAGGTCTGTACTCCAGATACTTTCTTACTCCAAAAGGACAAGGGAGTGGTGACATATCCTGGATCTAAGATACCTGAACAAACATTTTTAAAACCAAGGTTCAAGATGGTGACTCTGGGAATGATTCTTCCCTCTCTAAGGCCAGGGGACTGGCTAGCCTCCCTGGACCTCAAAGATGCATACTTTCAGATCCCCATCAGGTGTTCCCACAGAAAGTACTTCAGGTTCAAGTTGTCCTCAGGCCATTACCAGTTCAAAGCAATGCCCTTTGGCCTAACATCAGCTCAAGGGTTTTACAAAATGCCTGGCAGTAGTAGTGGCCTTTTAAGAAGGCAAAGATTTCCATTTTCCATATCTGGATGACTGGCTCATAGTGGGTAAGTCCCCAGGCCAGAGATCAAGTCAGACCTACAAGTCACCCAGCAAGTGCTCACTTCCTGGGATTTCTTCTCAACCTTCCCAAATCAGTTCTCGAACCAGTGCAGCTTCTTACCTTTATAGGGCAGAGCTAGACACTGTCAAAGCAAAGTCTTTCTTCCCTGGAAAGGGCAAGAGTTCTTTTAGAACTGGCTTCTTCTTTCAGCCTTCAGGTGTCCTGACCAGCAAAGCATTTCCTTCAGCTCTTGGGCCACATGGCAGCTTCTACAGCAGTGGTCCAAGGGGCAAGATTTCAGATAGAAACATAGAAACATGGATTTGTGGCAGATAAGGACCGCTTGGCCCACCCAGTCTGCCCATTTCCTACCTAATGGATAAGCTGCAGATCCTAGTTAACCAGCAGCCTACTTCTACCCCACCCCTAGAATTGCCTTATGACTGTCCCATGCATGCTTGAATTCCACCACTGTTTTTGACTCCACAACCTTCCTCCGGAGGCCGCTCCATGCATCCACAACCCTCTCTGTAAAAAATACCTTAAATTACCTCTGAGCCGCCCCCTTCTATCTTCAAATTGTGCCCCCTTGTTCTTGTACACCTCTTTTTGAAAGATGCTACCCTCTTGGACTTTGTTGATTCCTTGAGGTACTTGAAAGTTTCTATCATGTCCCCCTCTCCTCCTTTCCTCGAGGCTATACATATTCAGCTCAAGTCTCTCTTCATATGTCTTCCGGTGCAGACCCTGCACCATTTTAGTTACCCTCCTCTGGACAGCCTCCATCCTGTCTATGTCTTTGCGGAGATTGGGTCTCCAGAACTGCACGCAGTACTCAGATGGGGTCTCACCAACTGTCTGTACAGAGGGATAATAACTTCCTGTTTTCTACTGGTGATACCTCTCCCTATACATCCAGTATCCCTCCAGCCCTCCTTGCTGCCCTCTCACATTGCTTGGGAGGGACATTCAGTTCCATCTGAGGGCCTTTTGGTCTCAAAGGAAGGACCCTCTTACCAAACTGATTCAGTGACTGGGACACTGATCCAAGCTCTTCAATGGTGGCAGGGTCAGGACAATTTAAGGCAAGGGTCCCATTTGTCACTCAGTCTCATTCAGTGGTTCTTACCACGGATGCTTCCTTTAGGTTGGGGAGCTCATCTGGGGCTCTCACAGCCCAGGAAATGTGGTCCCCTCAGGAGTCCCTTCTCCATATCAATCTTCTGGAACTCAGGGCAGTTTTTCTGGCCCTGTAAGCTTTCTCTCACTCTGTGCAGAACAAAGTGGTTCAGGTCAGAACAGTCAACACCAACAAGCAGGGAGGCACTCGGTCCATGACCTTGTGCACGGAAGCCATGAAATTGTGGTCCCTGACTTATTCTCTGCAGACCTCTCTGATAGCAGTCCACCTTCCAGGGAAGGACAATGTGCTAGCAGATGCACTGAGCAGGATCACCCAGGGCCATCACGAATGGTCCCTGGACCCTCTAGTGTTAAAAGTGATTTTTCAAGGTGGAGCACTCCAGAGATAGATCTCTTTGCAGCCCCAGACAATCACCAACTTCCTCTGTTTTGTTGCAGACCCCCAGTCTTGGGCTCAGTCCCTCTGGATGCTCTGATGTTGAACTGGGAAGGGAATTTCTCTATGCCTTCCCTCCCTTTCCTCTACTGTTCAAGGTTCTGGTCAAGTGAGATCACAACCCTGCAAAGTGATTCTGATTGCTCCAGATTGGGCCAGGCAGCCCTGGTACCTCCTCTTACTATCCCTAGCAGTCTATCTTCCCCTGTCTCTTCCAGGAATTACAACCTGTTAACCTCCTCTCAGGGAGGATTTGGTACCAATCTTTGGTCCCTCAATCTCAAGGCATGGCTCTTGAAGAGTTAGAGTATGCAGATTTGCATCTGTCCCAAGGGGTTCTGGATATTCTCAAAGCCTCTCGAAAGCCAGCCACCAGAAATACTTATGACTCCAAATGGAAAGATTCAGCATTTGGTGTTACAAGAACTTATATCTCCAGACACAGCTGAATTGCCTACAGTTCTGGATTATATGGTCCATCTTAATGGTCTAGGCCTCAGACCAGCTACTCTCAAGGAACACTTGTCAGCTGTTTCTGCTTTTCTGTCAGTGGAAAGCCTTCCTCACTGTCATCTCACCTGTATTCTATACATTTTTCAAGGGATTACTTCATACCAATCCTCCCTTTAGGGATCCTGCCCCTGCCTGGTACTTAAATGTTTGCATTGCCCAACTTACAACCCCAATTGAGCCTATGTCATCAGCAGAGCTCAAGTACTTGACTTGGAAAACTGTGTTTTGGTAGCCATTACCTCTGCCAGGCGTATCAGTGGTGCAAGCCCTGTCATTGGAACCTGATTTTATCTCCTTCCATAGAGATAAAGTGGTCCTTAGAACCAATAGAGGTTCTTGCCCAAAGTGGTTTCAGACTTCCATTTGAATCAATCCATGTCTCTCCCTGTTTTCTTCACTGATCATTCTTCCTCAGGAGAAGGCTTTATAGTTCAGATGTTAAAAGAGCCCTTAGCTACTACATGGGCGTACCAAGGGTCTGGGTTTGATTCCCTCAATTGTTCCTCACTTATGGGAAGTGGGAAAGGGCAAACCTGCCACAAAAGAACTATTGCCAGATGGATTGTTTCTTGTATACAATTCTGCTATGAGAAACTGGGAAAATTCCACCCTCAGGCCTGAGGGCTCATTTCTGAGGTACAGCTGCTTCCTGGCTGCTGCCAGGATATCCCTCTGTTAGAAATTTGTCAAGCAGCCACCTGGAAAACAGTCCATACCTTTACCAAGCATTACTCTCTGGATATCCAGGCTAGGAGTGATGCTCAGTCTGGCGCAGCAGTACTTCACAGCCTATTCCCAAAGTAGGTTTGGTCCCTCCTCCATGGAGGTACTGCTTGGTAGTCTGCAGATTGTCAGAATACAGCAAGACTTCATGTTGTTTGAAGAAACATTACTCTCCTTAGTAACTGTGTTTTTCTAATGGAGTCTTGCTGTATTCTGACCTCCATCACTGCCTCCTCTCAGAACCTGGTTTTTGGGAAGTGGGTGGGCAGGCGCAGTGTTGCACCCCAGGGTGCTTCAAGCACACCCTCCATTTTATCTGGGTGCTTTTGTATTATGATCTTTTATTTTTGGATAGGTTTTGGTTTTGGGTTTCCTGACTTGAGTCTTCCTTTGGGAATCCAAAACTTTCTGTTACCAGTTGGCTAGTTAAAATGTTACAATTTCACATAGATAGATGGTAGTGTTTGCTCATAAGAATCTGCAGTTGGGTTTCAAAGAGCAGCAGACAGTGACCTCAACCGAGCTCAAGCTCAATGTTCTATGCACTGCACAGAAAATTAACCCTCTACTCTCTGGGGCAGTTCAAAGGCTGGAGCCAACTGCAGATTGTCAGAATACAGCAAGACTCCATCAGAAGAAACACAATTACTAAGGTGAGTATTTTTTTCTTCTGGGAGCCACTATGATGTAGGCCTTTTTCACAGTGTTTTGGGGTACATTAAGTACCATGTTTGGCAAGCTAGATGTAAATGGTCCCTACAACAATGTTTTATAACTCTGGATCAATTAATCTGAACTGTCAGAGGCTCTTTTACGTATTCAGAAGAAGACCAAGAAGCTTCCTTCTCACATATATGGGAAAAAATGGAAACTGTTGACTTGGCTAGACACAGGATAAGAGGACTTGGTAGTTTCTGGTTTATCCTCGGGTGAGGGCTTGATTAGGGTGTCTTCGCCTTCTTTTCTATTGAGGTCTCTTTTTGCTCTCAGATTATGGCCTTCTTGTTGGAATATATCATGGTTTATATTTTGATTCTTGGTACACCAAGTTTTGTCTGTCTTTGTTTTATTCTGTAGATTCTGGTTTTAATGTTACGACTTCATTTGAGTCGGGTAATAGAATGTATGTTTCTGACTACTTATGTCTTTAACTTTAGTCATCTGTTTTTTAAGACTATGTTACCAATGTTTCATATTTATTTTGATTTGATAGTTTCTACATATGAAATCCTCCCTTCTCTTGTAGTGAGATGGGAACAAAAAGGAGATTTCTTTCGATATGCTGTTTTTCGGGTTTATTTTTTCTGCAAAATGTTCTATTTCTTTAGTTTTTTGGATTTTTTTTTTCTACGATTTTGTATGAAACAATACTTTTTGTTTATTTTGTTTTCCACTCTTTCCTGCTCTTTTGGTGGGGGAGCAGTGGTTTTCAGTTTTAGGATTTACTTTAGGCTTTACAGATTTCTTTGATTGTAGTTTTGAACACTTTTTTTTATTTGTATATGATTTTGTGTCATACTCCGTTTTGAATTTGTTTTGCTTTTGGAATTTATCATACAACATCCCCTGCTCTTTTAGTAGGGAGGAGGGGGTATACTTACAGTACTAGTTATTCATGTTTTAGGGTATGCAGTAATGCTCTTTTGTATTTACATTTTCTCCTTTTACTGTCTTTGTATGAAGAAATACTGGTTCATTTTGTATGCTCCTTTAAGTTCTGAATAAAACATTCCCTACTCTTTAAGTGGGGAAGGAAGGGGTTTTGCATAAATATGGATCACTTATGTTTGAAGTTCATGTATGATGTAATATTTATGTTTTGATTTCTTTCATTATGATTTTGTATGAAGTAATATGATTTTGTCTATTTTCTTTTAAGTTTTGAATAAAACATTCCCTACTCTTTTCAAGAAGTGCCATGGGATCTTTAACGTCCACCTGAACAACCACAGAACAGGCTGACAAGACCTCGATTAATGTCCGTCTGAAGAGCGGCACCTCAGGAGTGCAGCACCCCCATGCTGCACTACAGTGTCAGTATTGGGATATTAACCAGAGTGCCTGCTGTGGGATAAAACTCTGATCTGCAGTCTCCCAGCCTCAGAGTGAGTGTGCAACCTACCAATTTAGGCACTAACCTGCAAAACTACAGAAACTACATATTTCTTCCACAAAGCACTTGGGCCAAGGACCCATTTTAGGCACCCAGTGGTTATATTGGTCAAATACTGGAAGTCCCAGACCTAACATGGTGGCTTGCATCGAGCGGATCGAGCTGCAAGTAAAGCAGGTTAGACAAACATTTCTACTCTAATTAGAACAGCATATAAACAGTAAATAAACACCATTCTGAGACAGGCTCCTTCTGAACTATTATTGACCACAGAGGGAGCATAACAAAGTGGTGGTTGGCTGGTCATGAAGCCTTAAATCACCTGGACCCAGCTAAAACCATTCAGCGCAAACCAGCTATTCTCTTAAAGAGACAGGCTCAGAGGCTCTGCATGGCACTCTCACATGAACAACCAGAACCACAATGAGATGGGACATCAGCCTTGCAATGGGCATGGAGAAGCCCTGGAAGACATTAAGGTAAACCCGAATTTGTAGGGGGTTACACTCTTCCCTGCCTGGAAAATGTGGCATCTACACACACTTCATAATTCCTATAAGAAAACATTATCGTAAAATAATGTACATGTTTCATTGGTATACCACAACACAAAATTTGATGCAACAGTAAAATAGAATAACTATAGCAACACTATTACTACATTCTATGCATTTTAGTATGAATACTGTAGACTAACATGTAATCTGTCAACAGTTTGATTCCCTCTGTGATATTTCTGTCAACAGTTCAATTCCCTCTGTGATATTTTGCTCATCTTAGAAAGCTAAGGATCAGGGAAGACAGACAAAAGTGGGTAAACTCAATCTTCTTGAGCTGCTTAAGGATAGAGACAAAAAATGGAAAAATTATAAAAATCTGGTGACTCTCTTAGTTTATTACTTTATAAACAGGCTAGAAATATGTGTAAAATTATGGTCAGATCATTAAAATAGGAAATATTTCCTGGAGAAACAAAAACAGCTTGGACTGGGAATGTACAAGACACTTGGAATTTAATTAATAGCTTCTTGGGAAACAAAAACAACATCTCATCGGTTTTAACAATAGATTCTGAACTGATAACTGAGCCCCTTAGAATAGCTGAAAAATGCAATAATTATTTTATTGATTTATCTATTTACATTCCCTAAATCAACTGTGACCAATTTTCTGGAAAGGATGGGTATAACCTTATGCAGCCTTTATCCCAACCACATTTTATTTTAAGATACTCTCTTTGGATGAAGTACTATCTTATTTGACTGGGTGTAGTCCTCGCCTGTTGGCTGGTAGGGACAGAGTGGACTATAGGCTCATGAGGATTGCCGCAGACATCCTTTGTTTCCCACTTTCTATAATTTTCAATCTTTCTTTTTGCTCTGGATGCTTTGCCGAGCCTTGGAATAAGGCTACTGTTGTTCCTGTTTTCCAGTCTGGGTGAAAAACTATCCTATTTCTTTGCTTTCTCCTTTGTCTAAGATTTTGGAGCATATTGTATACTTTACTGAAATACGATCGTTTGACACCAGCACAGCATGGTTTTGGCTGGATCACAGCACAATGACAGCCTTGGTCAGGTTCACACAGGAAGTTCACCGGCCCTAGACTATGGCCATTTTCTGTGGCTGCCTTTGTGGATCTGACTAAGGCTTTTGATCTGGTTGACCACAATATGCTACTAACATTATTATCTAACATGGGTTGGTCTCCTGAGGTCTTGGGGTGGACCAGGAGTTACCTTAATGAGCGATCTCAAATTATGAAAATAATCGATACTAATTTTTCAACTGCAGCTTTTCCACTGGGAGTTCCTCAGGGTTCAATTCCTGGACCGTTACTATTTTCTTTATTTTTGAATACACTTCCCTTAGTTTGTGTTAATACTCAAATTTTCTTTGTGCTGATGATGCAGTGATCCTCATGAGTGGATCCAATCTGGAAGATACAAGTAATCAACTAGCATGAGATTTTTGCTGCAATTCAGAATTGATTTATTAGTCACAAACTGGTTTTAAATGGGAAGAAAACTAAAACCATGGTATTTTGAATCAAAGAAAAAAAACACAGTAATACCACAGACATTGCTAGCTATTTCCAGATATTTCACAAAATTTCTAAGAAGTTTCTCTCTGCTGTCCCTACTGTGGAAATGGAGAAAGCATGAGATATCTCTGGAAATATCACAGAAATTTCAGGAAATAGCTGGTAGTGTCTGTGCTCTATAATGCTGCCCCAAGCTAATGCTACAGACCCTGAAGGGTGATAGCATTGAACAAGTAACTAGCATTATATACTTGGGGCTTATTCTTGATGAAAGTTTAACCTATGAGTAGTGGTGGGCAAAGTAGCTAAAATTCACTCCGTGAAGTGATTTGTGGAGTAGCAAGAATCTGTGGGTAATCCATGATGTGAAGTGGAATACTTAGCAACATAGTGAGAAGCGAAGTCCATTGAAACCAATGACTTTGCGTTATTCCACCTTCCCAAACCACTTCTCCACTAATTTTAAGGTGAAGTACATTGAAATCAATGTACTTAGCATCACTTGCCTTGTAATTGAGCTCCAAGGTGAATTTTAAGTGATTCATGGGATTGCAGGTCACATGGGCTCTAGATTGTTCTGCACAGCCTCAGTTGTGAGTAGTGTGTGTGTAGTGGTAGCTGGAGACAGTTTGCTCTCAGGCGCTCTGATTCAAAATGTCTAAAAGCTGTTAAAAATGCATTTTGAGTCAATTTGTTTGCTCAAAATTTAGTACATCGATTGTAGGAAACCCTTCTGTGCTCATATCATCAGTGTTTATTGTTTGTGTGTGGATTTTGATTGTTAATTTAGAGCAGTCACTCTGAGTACTGTGAAGTGTACTTTGGGGAGGGGCATATCTGTGATGTAGTCGTTAACTGGGAGAAAAGGTAGTCTTTCTGTTTTGGTTATATTTTTCTTGTATAACTGTGTTAATGTACACACAGTAATATTTTCAGTAATTCTTGACATTTTTGCCTATTGTTGTGGTGCAGCAGTGTATAATTTCAGTTTGTTTAAAACATTTAGTTATATTAATAAAGGTTTTCAGTTTGCTACATTACTTGTAGTGTGTGTGTGCAATCGTGCCATCAAATCAGACACCTTTATTGTGCCACAGAGTAATTGCAGTAGTGTGAACCTGCTATCCACCACACCTGCATGAATTTTTGTACTGCTTTGTGGTATCTTTACTGGTAGTGGACTGTTACTACTGTGACTACCACCCCAACAACAAAAGGTATTCTTTTCCAGATTTGGATTTGTGACTTGTGAGCACTGGTTAGATGTTGTTGTGCCTTTGCGTCTGCATCTCTTGAGTGCACAGTGCAATCTTAATCTGTATGCGTTAGCAGTACACCATTAATTCTGGGAGACTTTGCATCTCGTTACTCTATCATTTCACTTGTCAGCACTGGGGAGTTTCCTGGACACAAGACAGTTGCATTTGGGGATGCACATTAATTCTGGTGGCGTGCATGACCACTGCATGCATGACTGAGTGTGCCATTAATTCTGGGAGACTTTGTATGTCTTGTTACGCTCTCATTTCACTTTGTCAGCATTGGGAATTTTCTGGACACAAGACAGTAGCATTTTGGGGATGCACATTAATTCTGGTGACTGTGTGTGACCACAGCACGCATAACTGAGTCGCCATTAATTCTAGGAGACTTTGCATTTCTTGTTATGCTCAGATTTCACTTAGTCAGCACTGGAGAATTTTCTGGACATAAGACAGTAGCATTTTGGGGATGCACATTAATTCTGGTCATTGTGTGTGACCAGTGCATGCATGACTGAGTCGCCATTAATTCTGGAAGACTTTGCATTTCTTGTTGTGCTCTCATTTCCTTAAGTCAGCACTGGAGAGTTTTCTGGACACAAGACAGCAGCATTTGGGGATGCACATTAATTCTGGTGACTGTGTGGGGGCTGCCAATATTGTTGTCACTTCACCTTACTTCACGTTAAGGCAGAATGACAATCGCGAAGTAATAATTACAAAGAGTGAAGTGAACCTTTCATATTGGTCACTCCGTGTAGATGATGTGAAGTGCCCACTTGCGGGCACTTCTCCAGCTGAAATTTAAATTCGCTGCATCTCTACCTATGAGTTTTATATCGATTCTGTTGTAAAACAGGTTCATCAAAGGCTTGGTGCTTTCTATAGAATCAATTCATTATTGGCCTCCACCACCCGATTGAAAATGTCCCAGAGCTTTTATCATCTATAAGTAGACTATGGTCTACTTTTCTATTACTCTGTTAATCAGAGCGTTTGAACAAAATTAGGATACTGATCAAATAAATAGCAAGATATGCCTCCCAATTGCCAAAATTAACACACCATTGTAATCTCTACAACAGACCTGGATGGCTACACCTAGATCAGAGATTTCAACTCCAGGTGGGATTATGGTTAAAAGATTGTTTTGACAGGGTTCCGACTTGCTTTCATACTTATTTTCACAAACATATGACACTGATTCAGGTACATGCTAGATCTTCACACCATTTTAGATTTTTTGTGCCAACAATGAAAACCTCATTAGGTCAGAGGTCTTTGTTATATAGACTTCCGTCTGTTTTAATGATCTCCCAACTGAACTAACAGGCTCACTCTATTCCTTGGCTGTTTTTAAGTCTAATTTAAAGAAATGGCTAGCTACTACAAATGTTTGTGAATGCAATCTTGTATAACTTTTTATTTATTGATTTGTAGAAATAGTTACTACAAATGTTTGTGAATGTAATTTTGTATGCTGTTTATTTATTGATTTGTAGAAATAGCTACTACAAATGTTTGTGAATGTAATTTTGTATGATGTTTTATTTATTGATTGGTAGAAATAGCTACTACAAATGTTTGTGAATGTAATTTTGTATGATGTTTTATTTATTGATTGGTAGAAATAGTTACTACAAATGTTTGTGAATGTAATTTTGTATGATGTTTTATTTATTAATTTGTATGTTTATACCTGTTTACTTCTTTTTGTATCATCATCTGGTGCCCATGCAAATGAGTCTTTGGCCCAGACTTTTCCAGATTTTAAATAAATAAACAAACATTATCATCATGACTGATTTAAGTAGATAAACACATTGTTTGCACAATTCTAGTCTGTACTATTTCCTGCACACTAATCCACATGACTTGTGGCCTGAACCTATCAGCTAGGCCTGGGCTCATGGAGAAGAGCATTATCATACTGATTGGAAGGTTTCACTATCAGCTTAGCAGTAGCACTGTAACCTAGTTTTGGAAGAGTTCTTAGAAATGTAAACCCTGTTGGGAATTACATTTCTAGGAAGATCCATGAGCCTTCCTGAGGAATCATAACTAAGGTGTGCTACAGGGTTCATAACTGTTCCAGATTTTCTGGAAAGGGCGAGCACAGGCTCAGTCCTTTCAACATTAGCATTTAGGTTGATCGGTCCGGCTCGTCCTGCAATAAGTTAACTTCTGAAGAAGGCGTGCCTCTGCACTGGCTGTTCAGAAATAGGACTACTTTCAGTTGCTGGCTCTGTAAACTTTGCTTCAGGAAAAGTACTATCATTAACTTGCTCTGTAATTCCAGGTTTGTCATCAGGAGGAAATTCCATGGTATTTAAATCATGCAAAAATTATTTATACTGTCAGAATCATTATTTCATTTGCATTATTGTCCATAACTCTACTAGAATCATTGGTTTCCATCACTTCAAGTTCATATAGTTTGTCACCAATTGTGCTCTCGTGGTCAGTATTCTGCCTCTTGAGGCTCATTTAGTTCCACCAGACACATGAGTCAGCTACATCAGAAGTCACAGTTTGCAACTCACTTGGAGGAACAGGAGTAGTAAAGAAGGCTGATGGATTAGTCAGTCTTGAGGATCCAGCCTCATATCCCATGTTACAAAGGGGTTCCTCAAAACAACCATCTCAAAAAAAAAGTAGATAAACATGTGGGGAGTAAGCCGATGTAATGGCCGTGGGGCTACAGTCTTCCGGGAGTCTTTCTGGAGGCTGAGATGCTGCCCTGTTGCAGACAACTCTCTGCCCTGAGGAGGAAGTTACCCATCTTCAGGCCACACTGGACAGTAGTAGGAACCTTCCCCAAGCCACACTGGACGGTGGGAAGGAACCTCCCCATCCAGGGAGCACCAGAGCCACTACCACTACCTCAGAGGTTGGAAAGCAGCAGTTAGATCACAGTGGGCTCAGGGAGGGTGAGGATGGTGGAACAGAGGCACATCCAGTCAGTTGTTCCACTCCACAATCCATACACCATTCTGAGGGCATAAGCTCCCCTATGGATCACCACGCAGAGGAGACTAAGGACAACTGTCACAAGGGAGGCCCAGAGGAAGGAGGCAGAGGACACCACAAGGAAAGGAAGCAGCTCCTGGTGGGGACTCAATTACTAGGGATAGAACTGGGGAGCAGGAAAACTGAAGTAAGGTGTCTGCCTGGTGCCATGGCTTGGAGGGACAGGAAGCACATCCTCAGGATCACAAGAACAGCTGCACAGGAGTCTGAGCTGGATGTCATTGTCCACCTAGGGACAAATGACTTGGCTCTCAAGAGATTAGAGCAGTGCAGAAGGACTCTGTAGAACTGGGAGGGACCTAAGACAAGTAGCACACACAGTATCCTTCTCAGAGGTGCTGCCTGTCAATGGCATTGGGAGGTGAGGGTACTTTGCACTATGCAGTTTAATGAATGGTTAAAAAATGGTGTGGAGCACAGGGTTTGGCTTCATTGGGGACTGGGGTTCACCTGGAGGACACCAGCCTATACTGGCAGGATGGTCTGCATCTGTCCAGGAAGGGAACAAGTCTTTTGAGCAATTGGTTTAAATGCTTCATTGGCAAGCTTTTAAACTAGTCAAGGACACTGATAAGCAGCAGGAAAATCCAAGCCTCTCCCTACAAAACAGGGTACTAAATGAGAAAAAGACCGAGGTAGAAAGGTCAGTGGGGATGCAGCAACAGAAGGTAAAGCCATCAAAAATGGAGAGCAATGAGTACCAATGCCTGTAGTTTGAGTAACAAGCTTCCTGAATTAGTGGCCTTGATGGAGGAGGAACATCTGGATATCATGGCAGTCACAGAAACATGGTACACACAAAACCATGACTGGGACGTAAACATACCAGGATACACTTATCTACAGGAGGGACAGGGAGGGTAAAGAGGAGGAAGAATAGCTCTTTACAAAAGGGAAGAAATCAGGCAACAGAACAAAAGGGTAAACAGGGAGAAGAAGAAGCACTGTGGGTAAATTTGGAGACCGGCAATGGCACCACAATCCGCACAGGGTTATATACGAACCCCCTTCTCAGGGGAGGAAATGGACAAGGAAATGATAGAAAGTATACTTAGAATGGCAGCAAAAGGGAGATATTGCTGATGGGTGATTTGAATATGCCAGATGTTAACTGGAGTGCAGTTGCAGCAGCCACTTTGAAGAGTGGGGTTGTTCTAGATGCCCTACAGGGGCATGCCTTAGACAATTAGTATTGGAGCCCACTTGAGAGGAGCAATCTTAGATCTGGTTCCCTCAAATGGAGATGAAGTTAGGATCACAGATGTAGAAGTGGGTAGCCATCTGGGAACTAGCGACCATCGAATAGTATAGTTCTAATAAACACAGCAATAGAGTCCAAGCCATACAAAGGCAAAAGTACTGGACTTTAGGAGGCTGACTTTCCCAAATGGGTGAGTGCCTAAGGAATGCACTAGCAAATGGAAAGGAAGGAGGGTGGAAGAACAATGGGAATAATAAAACTGCCATCACAGAGGTAACAAGCCTTTGTGTGAAGCAAATAAACAAAACAAAAGCGATGTAAGAAACCACTATGGTTCTCAAAAAGTGGCAGTGAAGGTTCAAGAGAAAAAGCATTCAGGAAGTACAAGGAATCATAGAAGGAGCAGGACAGAGAATGGTATCAGTTAAAGCAAAGGAAGCTGGGAAGGCAGTCAGAACAGCAAAGGCCCAAACCGAGGAAAGAGGCCAACTCAGTTAAGAAGGGGATAAAACCTTTTATAGGTACATCAGGGAGGCGAAGGAAGACCAAGGGAGGGATAGTGAGGCTTAATAAAGGGAGGAGGTGGGCAGAGGGTGACTGTGAAAAGGCAGAGATACTAAACAAATATTTTTGCTCAGTATTTACAAAGGAAGAGGAGAGTACCTAAAACAAACAGTAGAAACACTCTGGATACAGAAGTTGATACCAGCCCATTTACAGAAGAAAGGGTTCTGAAAACTGAAGGTGGACAAAGCAATGTGGCCTGATGGGCTTCATCCCAGAATTCTAAAGAACTAAGGGTAGAATTAGTGACACCACTGACTACCATGTTTAACAAATCATGGGAGGATGGGTAGTACCTGAGGACTGGAGGAGGGCAGATGTGATTTCCCTTAACAAAGTGGGAGTAAGGCAGAAGCAGGAAACTACAGACTTGTTAGTTTAACCTCAGTGGTAGGGAAAATGATGGAATCACTTCTGAAGGAAAGAACTGTTGAGTATCTAGAGGCCAGAGTGGCTCAGGACCCAAGGCAGCATGGATTCACAGCGGGAAGGTCATGCCAGACAAATTGATAGATTTCTTTGACTGGGTGACCAAAGTAGTAGATCAGGGAGGGGCTGTGGACATGGCCTACCTAGACTTTAGCAAGGCCTTTGACACAGTCCCACACAAAAGATTAATATACAAGTTAGCCAGCCTGGCAGTGGGTCCCAAGATGACAGCCTCGGTAAAGAATTAGCTGGAGAATAGGACACAGAGAGTAATAGTAAATGGGTCCACTCTGAAGAAGGGGTTACTAGTGGGGTACTGCAGGGTTCAGTATTAGGACCAGTCCTCTTCAATGTCTTTATAAGCGACATTGCAGAGGATTGGAAGGAAAAGTATGTCTCTTTGCAGATGACACAAAGATCTGCAACAGAGTTGATGCACAAGGTGGGGTGGAAAGGATGAGAAGGGTCTTGAGAAAGTTAGAGGAATGGTCAAATGTATGGCAGCTTAGACTCAATGCTAAGAAGTGCAAGGTAATGCACCTGGGAAACAAAAACCAGGGAAGAGTACACAATGGGGTGAGATACTAACAACAACAAAAATGGAAAGAGACCTGGGGATAGTCATATCAGATGACCTAATGGTGGGCAAGCAATGTGAGAGGGCAGCAAGGAGGGCTGGGGGATACTGGGATGCATAGGGAGGCATCACCAGTAGAAAACAGGAAGTTACTATCCTCTGTACAGACAGCTGGTGGGACCCCATCTGGAGTACTGCGTGCAGTTCTGGAGACCCAATCTCCATAAGAACACAGACAGGATGGAAGCTGTCAGAGGAGGGCAACTAAAATGGTGCAGGGTCTGCCGGAAGACATATGAAGAGAGACTTAAGGAGCTTAATATGTATAGCCTCGAGGAAAGGAGGAGGGAGGGGGCATGATAAAACTTTCAAGTACCTCAAGGAATCAACAAAATCCAAGAGGGAGCATATTTCAAAAAGAGGTGTATAAGAACAGGAGGCACAATTTGAAGATGGGGGGTGGATCAGAGGTAATTTAAGGAAGCTTTTTTCATAGAGAGGGTTGTGGATGCATGGAACAGCCTTCCAGAGGCTGTGGAGTCAAAACAGTGGTGGAATTCAAGCATGCATGGGACAGTCATCAGGCAATTCTAGGGGTGGGGGTAGGAAGAAGTAGGCTGTTGGTTAACTAGGATCTACAGCTTATCCATTAGGTAGGAAATGGGCAGACTGGGTGGGTACAGGTCCTTATCTGCTGTCAAATTCTATGTTTCTATAATAGGGGAGCCACATTCACTATCTTCAAAGTCATAGTGGTAGTCAACTTCAATGGGGGCATGGCTAGTAGAAGGTTTTGAACTCTGAACAGGAGGAGAGTTTGACTGTCTCTTTCTGGCTACAGCTTGAGTCACAGGCCCAGAGGGGCAGTATCTTGGGGTGTCAAATCAATAATGATGTCAATTGGTAGTAAGTGGTTTCTGTGCAGTGTTTTACAGCTCGCGGTTGTTCTCCAGGCATACTTTGTATACTGGCAGCTCCTCCAGCTTGCTAACAACAATGTAGAGGTGTGATGCCACTTGTCGGCTATCTTGTGTTTCCATGCAATCCTAGATTTCTTAGTAAAACTCTATCTCCAGGCTGCAGCTCTTGGGCCTTGACCTATTTGTCATGCCTTTCTTTGTTTGCTAAATTTCTCTTGGCTGCCATTGTGTGGGCTAACTGGTAGGTATGGTTGAGTTGAGCTTTGAGTTTCTGAACATATTGAGGTAGCTGTCTGCTTTGATTCCATCAGAAACACTCTAAAACAGATGTCTACATGTAACCTGGCTTCTCAGCTGAACATCAGGTGGTAGTGAGAAAACCTAGTTGTATCATTTTGGGTACAGTAAAATGTGTGGACTAACATACTTATTTATTCACTCCACATTGGCGTATCTCGGGGTGAAGTGTTCCTCCCAGCATGTCTAACAGTGTGTGATTGAATCTTTCAGGTTGTGGATCCCTCTGAGGGTGGTAGGGGGTAGTTCTGGACTTTTACCACACAGAATGAGAGCATTTCCTTAATCAGATGGCTCTCAAAGTCTCTTCCCTGATCAGAAGGAATTCTCTGAGGGACACTGTGGTGGACAAAAGCGTTTCTATTAAGACCTTAGCTACGGTGGATGCCTTTTGGTCCTTGTTTGGAGAGGCCTGGGTATGTAAGTAAAATGATTGGTCACTACCAACACATTGCAAATATTCCTTTGATCTGGTTCTAAGCACAAGAAGTCAATACACACAAGTTCTGTGGGTGCACTGGTGGAGATGTTGACCAGGGGCAGCCTGCTGAGGTTGGGCTTTTCTCTGCAGGCAGCAGCTAGAAGTTTGAATGTGCTTTTCAGTGTCAGCACCCATTTTGGCCAGTAGAGCCAGGCATGTATTCTAAGTCCAAAGTTCTGTCATAACCCAGATGTCCCACTTGGTCATGGAAGGCACGCAAAACTACATGTTTGAAAGCAGTGGGCAACACTAGCCATTGTTTGACAACTTGACCTTGTCTATCTGCGGTCTCTGTAAAGCAGTTTGTTATACAACTTTAACCTGGGCCCTCTCAAAACAGCAAGCGGTTCTCTGATCTTCTGGCCGTAGCTTAGAAACATTCTTTCCCTTGTTTATGGCCTCCAATACAGGTTTCATCATAGGGTCATGACACTGCTCCCTTTGGATGCCTGCTGGAGTGAGTTGTGGCAGGGCACTCAAATCCAGGGCTGCAAAGTTACAGAAGGTTACAGGAACACAGGTTTCTGGAGGCCCAGCCAATCAATTAGGCAGTCTATGGTTTCAGGCGATAGGTGTTCATCTTTATCAAACTTTTGGCAAGGAGCTTTAACAGATTGTTTGGACATTTTCACCACTCAGGGTTGGATGCAGGTCTTCTAGAGAGGTCATCAGTGTGATTCAGGCCTGGTCCATACTGAGTAGTCATAGGTAGAAAGGGCAGACAACTAGCGATTGCCTCAGAAGTGGCATTAGCGTTGCGAACTTTGAGCGTGCTAACATACTAAAATGCCAGCAGAGGGGCCTTTTGGTCTTTCGTCTGCTCAATAGTCAGCACCCATACTAGGCACCAATTTGCTGTCTTCTCCCGGGTTTCTCTGTCCCCAGTCCAAGATGTCCCCTAACATTGGACTTCATCAGCCTCACCCTCCCTAAACCTGTCCAGCCCCTCTTAAACCCTCCACAGACTCTGCCTCCACCTGTCCCTTGGGCAGTGCATTCATGCTTCCACCACCCTCTCCATGAGTAACACCTCCTCGTCTCCTCCTGAGCCTCCCCTCTAGCTTCCACCTGTGTCCCCTAGTTGCTCCACCTTTCCTTTGGAGCTCCTCGACTGGGCCACCCTTATTGATCCTTCATCTGCTTGAGACCTCTATCATGTTCCCCAGTTCCTCCTCTCCTCCAGCGTGTATATGTTGAGCTCTCGAGCCTCTCCCCATGGTCCTTTCCCCAGGCCCATATCATTTTGGTTTGCCTTCCTTTGTACCCTCTCGGGTTCCCCAACTAGGACAAAACATTCACTGAAGAGCAACTTCACCTTGTTCCCATACTAGACAAAAAGTCCACTAAAATTAAAATCCACACTGTTACTCTACTAGGCCAATTCATCCACTGAACTGAACTTCACACTGTTTCCCTACAAGGCCAATTCATTCTCTGAAATTGAACTTCACTTTGTTCCCTTACTAGGCCCATACATCTGCCATTCCACCTTACCTTGTTTGCTATGCAGCTGCATCCTGCACATGCTCTTGCATGAGTCACCATACTAGACCCATACATCTGCCATTCTCCTTGCCTTGTTTACTGTACAGCTGCATCATGCACATATTGGCATAGTGAGTTATCCTACTAGGCCCATACATCTTCAATTCCAACTGCCCTTGTTTGCTGTGCAGCTGCATCCCACACCTACTCCTGCATCAGTTCCCCTACTAGGCCCATACATCTGCCATTCCACCTTGCCTTGTTTGCTGTACAGTTGCATCCTATACCTACTCCTGCATGGAGTCCCCCAAAGGCCCATACATCTGCCATTCCACCTTGCCTCGTTGCTGCACCAACACATCCTACACCCACTCGTGCAGGAGTTCCCTACTAGACCCATGCATCTACCATTCCACCTTGCCTTGTTTGCTGTACAGTTGCATCCTGCACCTACTCCTGCATGACTTCCCTACTAGACCCATACATCTGCCATTCCACCTTGCCTTGTTTGCTGTACAGCTGCATTCTACACTTACTCCTGCATGACTTACCCTACTAGTCCCATACAGCTGCCATTCCACCTTGCCTTGTTTGCTGTACAGCTGCATTCTACACTTATCTCCTGCATGAGTTCCCCTACTAGGCCATACATCTGCCATTCTACCTTGCCTTGTTGCTGTACAGTTGCATCCTGCACCTACTCCTGCATGACTTACCCTACTAGTCCCACATAGCTGCCATTCCACCTTGCCTTGTTTGCTGTACAGCTGCATTCTACACTTACTCCTGCATGAGTTCCCCTACTAGGCCCATACATCTGCCATTCCACCTTGCCTTGTTTGCTGTACAGCTGAATCCTACATCTATTCCTGCATGAGTTCCCCTACTAGGCCCATACATCTGCCATTCCACCTTGCCTTGTTTGCTGTACAGCTGATCCTACACCTACTCTGCATGACTTCCCTACTAGTCCCATACAGCTGCCATTCCACCTTGCATTGTTTGCTGTACAGCTGCATTCTACACTTACTTCTGCATGAGTTCCCCTACTAGGCCCATACAGCTGCCATTCCACCTTGCCTTGTTTGCTGTACAGCTGAATCCTACACCTATTCCTGCATGAGTTCCCCTACTAGGCCCATACATCTGCCATTCCACCTTGCCTTGTTTGCTGTACAGCTGAATCCTATACCTACTCCTGCATGAGTTACCCTACTAGGCCCATACATCTGCAGTTCCACCTTGATTTATTTGCTGTGCAACTTCATCCTTCATCTACTCCTGCATGAGTCACCCTACTAGGCCCATACATCTGCCATGCCACCTTGCCTTGCTTGCTGTACAGCTCCATTCTGTATCTACTCCTGGGAGGGTCATTCAGGAGGCATCCTCAGGTTTACAGACAACTCTATCAAGTTGTCATTTGTAATCTTTGCCAATTGTTTATTATTTTAATTGGTATAGCTTCACATTTAAAATGTCCTTGCCAGTGAAGCATAATAACCTCTCCCTATCACCCCCACCCCGTTATTCACCCCCGTAATCATTGCCAATTGTTTATTATATTTATTTGGTATAGCTTCACATTTAAAATATCCCTACCAGTGAGCCATGATAAGCCTCTCCTCCCACCCTCCATTATTTACTTGTAAACATTTTCAATATTATACCCAATCATTAATGTATTCTCTTCTACATGTTCACCTGCATGGTCCTTTGGCTGCGTTTACCATGCCTTCTTACTTGATCTCTGCTCTCCTTCCCCACTTTGTCCTGAGGGACTGGTGGAGCTGACTCTTGCTGTTGTTTCCTTTCCCATACTAGAAATTCCAGGCAAAATGCTTCTCCCTCTCACCCCCACTGTTCTCCTGTACACATTTTCAATATTAACCTCAGTCATCATTACTGAATATCTATATGCTCACCTGCTTTAGCCTTTGGCTGCTCTGTCCCTGCTGCCTTCTTTGATCTCTGCTCCTTTCCCTCACCTTGTCTGGCCTGCTGTCCAGGGGTTTGTATTCCTTTTGTTCCTTTGATGACATCTCCTTCTTACTACCTTTGGACTTTCTCTTTTCCCTCATGTCCTTCCTCCTCTCTGATGGCTGCTCATATGAGTCTTGGAACATGCAAGAATGTTGAAGGGCTAAAGTTTAAAAGGGCACAGGTTTAAAAGACAGTTATTCACAAACCTTCAGTTTTTTATAGAAAGGAATCCTGCATTTGCACATTTTGAATACAATTGCAAGGAACTACAGCATCCCATATACCCACAAAATAAAATCTTAAAGCAGTTTCTGTAGTATCTGAACCCATGGAGTTAAACAGATGTTAATAATAAAGCTTTACATCTCCTGAACTCCTGTAGTGTCACAAATTAATTGACCACATGAGAAATGTGTCACCAAAGTAAATGACCATACGGAATAAGTGTCATGATTGTAACTGACCATATAAAGAAAAGTGTTGAAGTACTTGACCATATGGGAGAAACATCACTGTTGTAACTGACCATATGGAAAAATTGCCACTGAAACAACTGACCATATGTGAAAACAGTCACCAAGGTAACTGAATATATGGGAAGAGTGTCAACAAAGTAACTGAACACATGAGAAGAGTGTCGCTGAAGCAAGTAACTAACTATACATAGGATAGTGTATGGTGCCATACACTACCAAAGACTATTGCATATGAACATATGGAGAAGCCAGCAGAAGAAGGAGAGCTGGGACAGGTATAGGGTGAGAATAAGGGTCATGGGTAGGGAGGATGGGAGGAGTGGGGAGAGGAGCAGGGACAGTAGCTCAAGCTGTGGACCATGCAACATGAGCAGACTTCCATGTGTCAACCACCCTCTCTGTGAAGAAGTGCTTCCTGACTTCCCTCCTAAACCTCCACCTTCCAGCTTAAGACTGTGCCCCTTCATGTTATGGTTGCCACTCAGCTAAAGAGACTCTCCTTATCAACCTTATTTATCCCTTTCAAGTACTTGAATGTCCCAATCATGTCCCTTCCCCCTCCTGTCTTCCAGGAGTACATGTTCAGTGCCCTCAGCCTCTCCTCCATATGCCTTACCCTGCTTACCAGCTATCATCTTTATAGCCTCCTCTGGACCTTCTCCAGCAGGTTAATGTCCTTTTTGAGGTGTGGGCACCAGTACTGCCACTGAGTGGATACAGTGCCAGCTGATAACCTCGAGTGAAGATCAAGAGGTCCCCAAGTCGTACTGTATACACAAGGTGAAAGAATAGTAGAGCAGTGTATGGGGAACCATACACTGTTCTATATAGTGTATGGTGACTGCAAAATAATAAAAAAAAAAAACCACCACGTTTCCTCATTTACATCAGCTCTGCCGAATGCCCTTGATTAACAACTTCCACTGGCTAGCACACACACACACACACACACACACACACACACACACACTCTTACACAGCAAGAGACAACAAATCACAATGTTTGCTGGAGTCCCTTGTATTATAGCGTCCTCACTAACACAGAATGAAAAGTTGTTCTGCGTTAGTAGGGACTACCTACTGCAGCAGAACAACTTTTTGTGGTGTATGGATTCCATACACAACTGCATTCCACCACACACTATAAGGGAAAAAGTGCTACCAAAGTAACTGACCATATGGGAAAAGTGTCACCAAAATTAAAGATCATATTGGAAAAGTGCCACTGAAGTAATTGAACATATGGGAAAAGTGTCACCAAAGTAACTGATCATATGGGAAAACTGTCACTGAAATAAATGACCATATGGAAATGTTTTACTGAACTAATTGACCATCTGAGAAACTGCCAGCAGGAAAGTGTTGCTGAAATAATTTACCATATCACGAAAATAGTCACAAAATTAACTGACCAGAGGAGTAAAGTGTAATCAAGTAACTGACCATATCAGAAAGGGTCACTGGCGTTACTGACCATATGGGAAAAGTGTCACTGCAGTAACTAACCATATGGGAAAGGGTCATTGATGTATATGACAATATTGGAAAGGGTCACTGAGATAACTGAATATATGTGAAGTGTGTCAATAAAGTAAGTGAACCTATGGGAAGAGTATCAGTGAAGTAACTGACCATATGTGAAAAATGTACTGGAAATAACTGGCCACATGGTAAAACTGTCATTGAAGTAATTGACAACAGAGCTAACAGTGTCATCAAAGTAACTGACCATATGGGAAAATTGTCATAAAAGTAACTGACCACATAGAAAAGTGTCACTAAGCTGGTCTGGTGGCGCTGAGGGTTGAGCGCTGGGCCTTACCTCATACTGCCTCGGCTGACCCTTGTTTAGGAGCGAGCACCCGAGGTCGACCGGGAGGAAGAAGGATGGAGCACCCATCGGCTGCTGTCTCTTCTCAGAGGGTCATCTGCAGCGCCCCGACACAATACCACCATCTGGAGGGCCGGGTGGAAGGTGCAGAAGTTGGGGGTAGCAGCAAGGGCATTGGGCAGATGTCAGCAGAGGGCAGTAGGAGGCACATCTCAGCATGCCTCCTAGCTCATAGCCCTCACTGCCTTAACGTCTGGGGAGGCGAACATGGAAAAACCCTCGGTCTCTCTAGGTGGCGACACCTCACTGCATGTCTTTGGCTCGTCCGGGCAGACTCCGCTGTACTAGGATCCACAACACAGCATGCATGGCTCTAAGGAGGTAAGAACAGGGGTTCTCTCCTCACCCCACCCATGGAAATAACTGACCATACAGAAAAAGTGTCACCAAAGTAAATGGCCATAAGGGAACAGGGTCACTGAAGTTATAGACCATACTGGAAAAGGGTCACTAAAGTAAATAACCATACGGGTAGTTGGTCACTGAAGTTTGTTTGTTTAATTGCTTGGGGTAAACCATACTGGAATGAATTCCATTTCAGATGTGACCCACAAATAATACAATTATACATCATTTACAAAACTATCATCCAAGACAAAATGTCTGCATCATTAGTTACTGACCATATGGGTAAAAGGTCAGTGAAGTAACTGACTATATGGAAATAGTGTCACTGAGGTAACTGACCATATGGTAAAAGTGTCACAGAAGCTCTTGACCATATGGGGAAAGGGTCACAGAGGTAACTGAATATATGGGAAGAGTATTGTAATGGGAAAACCCTCTAATATTATTATGGTATAATATTTGTATTATAAACAAATGTGAATGTCTGCTAGATACAAACAGGCTAGCTGCTTCAGTGAGTGACCTTGACCCCAGAAAGGTTTGGTGCCAAAGCTGCAGGATGTGTTAAATTGACTAGTGAAGAGAAACCTAATCACGAGTTTCCTGTTCTGTCTTTAATTAAAGCTTCTGGCCATCTGCCAGGATATAGGCCTCATAAACTTTTATGATTTCCTGCAGGAACAAGCCATTTGATAACAGCACCGTGTTACAAGTCTTAAACCTTAGGGCCAGGATATTCAAAGGGTTGCGCCATGCGCGGCAAGTTCTTGTCGCCGGAGTCCAAGTGCTGCGCCATTTTGCAATGTTCAGAGGAGGCAGTTCATACCACAAAAACATGCTGAGCAACAGTGCAATGAAAATGAAGGCATGCGCAACGAAGGGGTGGATCCATGCATAAAGAGCGCAATGCGATATTCAAAGACGGCGCTGAGCAGAACAGCGGGCACAGCCGAAATTAAGACTAGCTGAAATGAGCCAAAAATAAAAAGGCTCAAGGAAGCGGGCGCAAGAATGCTACAAGGCTGCCAAGGGGAGAGAGAGAGAGAGAGAGACAGACAGACAGACAGAGACAGGCTAGGGCAGGCAAGAAAGTGTGGGCCATAGGCTGTAGAGGCCAGCCAGGGGTGCCGGTGCAGTGGAAGTAGCAGTGAGGACAGCGGGGTAACAAAGCAACAGCAGCGGGGAGGTCAGAAGCCAGGAAGATGGACAGTGCCAGCTTCCACATGGAAGCTGTAATGAGGGGGTGAGAATGCATGCTGCAGGGGCGTGGCCGTGGAAGGGCCCGTCGGTGGTATACCCCAACAGTCAGTACCGTGCCATCAGCTTTGAGCTGTACACAGATGTAGAGATCGTGGGCGGTACGCCTGAACAGGGCAATACTAGGGCGGCTCTGTGAACTGTGCAGTGATGTGATGCAGGCACCCTCACGGCAGATCACGCTCTGTCAGTGGAGACCAAGGTGACAGCCTGCATGTGCCTGCTCGCCAGGGCACCTTCCAGAGGCCGACAGGGGACACCACAGGCATCACACAGTCGGCCACGTCACGCATCCTCACCCAATTCCTCAGCGCACTGCTGCCACATGCTGTGGAGTCATCCATTTCCCAGCACCTGACGGAGCGTACAGCAAACATGCAGGAGTTCCACAGGGTAGCACGTATGCCTGGCGTGCTAGGGGCCATAGACTGCACCCATGGGCCATTTGCCGCCACCTGGCCCGGTGGGCTCGCATATAGGAACAGAAAGGATTCTCCAGTGTCAACTGCCAGGTGGTGTGTGATGCCACTGGGCGCATAATCAATGTCTGTGCCACACACCTGGTGGAGCACATGATGCCTTCATATGGTATCAGTCCGCACTGTGCCATCGATTCGAGGTGGGGACATCCCACAGGACATCTAGTGGGTGAGTACACATGTATGGAATGCAAACTCGGGGCAAGAGTGGGAATGCCACAGGTGCCATGGTAGTGGCACACAGGGATATGGGCAATATGGACCTGAACATGAGACTGATCTCCACTATCTCCACACAGGTGACAGCGGATACCCACTCCGTCTGGCTGCTCACACCGTACCTCGCCCCATGACCCCATCGCGCAACGCTATAATGAGCACATGTTTCCACATGCAACATCATAGAGCGGGTGTTTGGGATGCTCAAGGCACGCTTCGATGCCTAGACACCTCGGCGGTGCCCTACAGTACAGCCCCAAAGGCCTGTGGGATATTCCTGGCCTGTTGCATCCTGCACAACATGGCCAAGACTATGGGATAGCCGTACAGGTTGAAGAGGGACAGTGATGGGGGCGCCAGTGGCGCCCGGTGTTGATGGTGATGAGCAGCCCCCTAGGACGGCGGGACCCCGACTGATCCGGCAGGCCCAGCTGCACCGGGACACCATCACAGAGGAGCACTATGCAGAACACAGGTAAGTCAGGGGACATGTGCAACCAACACTGTCCATGCAAACCACAGGCACACAGGGTAACACACCAGGGTGCATGACGGCCAGGAGTGGAAGGGTCCAGGCATACAAACACACCATCAGGGAGGGTGAGCACTCATATGGACACACACACACCAGGCACAGAGCGTACATGGGCAGATGCAGCACAGCAGAACCGACATTGCTAACACACAGCACCACAGACCACCCCACCACCTGTACTGTCCAGTCGTGTGTCAGATGCTGGGCACCCTTGCACCTTGGTGTACAGTGCAATGCAGGCATCATCATGCTACGCACCTGTGGACAGCAGTTGGGAAGGGTGTGCAGGTGGTCCGTGTCTCGGCGTGGTGAGCAGAGCACCCAGCAGTGCACTGCCCACCATGACACACATTGCACACATGGCAGCACCAAATAGGGCCCGCACTAGGAGACAGCTCAGTCATGTAGCACTGTCCACGACCACCCGCGGATGCGTGGGCGGCCCGCCATGACCCAACAGCACTGGCAGGCTGAGCAGGGGCCACATGGGGTGGCACTGTTGCACCACCAGGGTCCCACTGCCTGTGAGCGTAACCTTGCCCGCATAGGGGTCTGCAGCATGCCGAACAAACCTGCACGGGGTGCTCGGGATGGCCACAGCAGAACCGGGCGTCGACAGGCCTGGTGTCGCCTGACGCGGGGAGCAGGGAGTGGAGAGTGAACTGTGTGGGGTGTGCGGTACAGGGGCACCTGACTGTGTGCCCAATGCGTCCATGACAGAGACCACTGCCTGGGTCAGCCTGTCAATGGCGGCAGTCACATCCGTCCACATACGCACCAGCTCTGCACGGTCCAGCACACTCCCTGCTGTGCCGCTCCACAGCCACAGACAGTGCCTCCACGGATGTTGCAACCCGCCTCTGCAGCTGTACTGATTCCTGCAGCAGGCGGGTGTGCTCATCCAATGGGTACTGTGCTCAGCGGCATCCTGTCCCCAGGGTGTGGAAGGTCCTGATGCACAACACCCCTTTAGGGTGGGCGCTGTTTGCCAGGACCAGGAATGGCGGATCAAAGGCGTGGACATGTGCCACCACTTGACACTGCCCCCAGACCTGGTGGGTGACTGCTGCTGCTGCCCGCCAGCTGCTGTGCCCAGGGTCCCTCGTTCCACCGCTGTGCTAGCAGTGCCAGACACCTGCACAGCCACGGTGCTGCCCCACGGTGCTGACAGGCACAGCCTGGGACTGTGCCAGCATGCTGGTACACAGTTGGAACCAGAAAGGCCCAGGGCACGTGCTGGCCTGCTGTGTGTCCGTCATGGGACACACACCTATCACTGCCATTGCAGTCCTTGCATCATCAATGGTGCAGAGTCGTGCTACAGCCATAGTCTGGCGTGCTGGCATGCTTACATGCCAGACTGCTGAACACAGAGCTGTGCACCCCCACCAGATCACCAACACCAGGTTGGCGGCCCAGCGTGCATGCTGCTGCAGTGCCTGCTGGCTGGTGATAGAGGTGGATGGACCCTCCTCCATGTCCAGCAGGTCATCATCACTGCCTGGACCCACCACCACCGTCTCCTGAAGATGAACAGGATCTGTAACAGAAAGAGGTACATGTGGTGCATGTGAACAAACTTCCCCAACCCCCAACACCACCACCATGTCATACGTGCAGTGATGGGCTTCCACCTGTCTGAATCCACCTCCTGGTACGCCCTCAATAGCTCTGCTGCATGATGCAACCAGTGTCTCCTCAGCCGGGGTCAGCTCCAACACCACTGGCGGGCCCCGCCAGTGCCAGCACGTACCCCCTGAGGCTGCCACCTTCTCCTTCAACCTCCTGCGGTCTGTCCCCATCTTCTTCTTGCATTCCTGCGGAGGCGCTGGTGGCTTCCGTGCAGGTTCATGGCCAGCTACCCCTCCCATGCAGCCACCACCGGGACTGAGGGGCCCCTCGTCCACTCAGTACTGGCTCCTCATCCAGGTAGGCCTGGAAGAGGGCCTCTGTCTCTGCTGGGGAAGTTGGGCCTCCTCTTCGCCCACCGTCCTCACCCTCACCTTGGCTCTGCTCGGTCATGGCGATCTGTATGGGGCAAGTGGACACCTGTCACTGTGCAGTCTACAGCATTTTCCCATGACCATTGTCCTGAACATCACACAGCATGCAACTCACCTGTCACCTGCAGTAACCGAATCTGGCCAGCGCAGCCCAGTATGCGCACATTTATAGTGCAATACATGCAAATTAGAGAGTGGAGCAACTATAATGACATGCAAATCGTGCCACTGCGCCTTTGAATGGCTGATCAGATGATTTGCAAGTGTCGGCTGAATATCGGCAATTGCGCTTTGCATATCGGTTGAGTCGGCTGAGCCAATGGCGCAGATCTGTGACTGTATGGTACACTGCATTGCGCATGCCCAGATAGCTTACACAGGCGTCTGCCACGCTGCTGGCGTGCTGTGCGCGATCGGCAATTCAGGCCATGGCCACCATTGTGCCAGTGGTGCTACAGCACTGGGCACTATATGGCACTGTGGCACTACTGCGCCCAATAGTCCACTGTGGCACTGGTACGCAGCTGGTCGGTCGCGCAGGATGCATGCCTCGTCAGATGGCGCTGTGCGTGGCCTTGCGTCATTGCCCATGACCTTGTGTCCGACCTTTGCCCCCTGGCCCTGTTCGGCTGCCATGTATGCGGCCCTATTGTGCTGTCTGGTGACAGTGCTATGTGAAGTAATGGCGCTGTTCGAACAGCGCGATTGGAACCTGTGGTGGTCTATTGCGCAACATCTCCATGTGAGTACAACAGCGGGCGCATATTGCCTGCTGTAAAGTTGGTACCATGGCTCACAGAAGAGCAGTTCAGTGGAGCCCAGTCGAACTGGCCAACTTGGTGGCCCTGAGTGGAGCCATATGGGGCACTTTATGGTGAGGCACCTCACCATTGCCAGGATGCAGGTGTGGCAGCAAGTGGCCACACTGACCTGGTGGGGTCACTGGACGGTGCCGGTCAGCTGAGCAGTGCCCGCACGATGCAGGTGACCTCCGCGGAGAGGAGCCGGATCGTCTTGATCAGCTGCGGTCACTTGCCAGGCAGGGCGTGGTGCCTAGGCCAGGTGGGTGTACCATCTATGCACCTGTATTCTCTGTAGGGGTGTGAGTGTGTTTTGGTGGCTGTGCATAGGTGATGGCTCTGCCATGGTTGGCTGTGTCAGTGTGTGCAGGTGTGAGATTCATGGGTCTGGCTGTGTGGGCAGGCACTCTCACTGGGGTAGGGGCAGTCTGCTTTGGAGTCACACTGATGTTTGTCTCAACATATGTCTCCCACAGGCCGGGATGTGAGGATGCAGGCATGGGGTGAGAGAGGCCGTGCCAGGGCCCGGTGGGTGTTGCACCCAGCAGCAGCAGCAGCAGCAGCAGCAGCATCATCAGCGGCAGACCCAGCTGCTTGAGCAGTGTGAGTATCATTACTTCATGGATGCTATTGCATGCTGGGGAAGACCACCAGCCCTGCACAACACAACCATGCAGAAAAGGGGAGGTCATAATTCCACTATACAAGACACTAGTGAGGCCCCACCTGGGTACAGTGTACAGTTCTGGAGACCATACCTACGTAAGGACATAGACTGGGCAGAGAAGGTTCAGAGGAGGGCAACAAAGATGGTGCATGGATTGCATCACAAGTCCGATGAAGACAGGTTGAAGGAACTGAACATGTACTCCCTGGAGAGAGAGGAGAGGGGGATATGACAGAGACATACAAGTATCTTACAGGGAGGAACAGGGTGCAGGAAAACACTATTTTTAAGCGAAAAAGATGTTCCAGGACTAGAGGGCATGGGATGAAGTTGGAGGGAGGGCGATTCAGAGGAAACATGAGAAAGAATTTCTTCACAGAACGGGTGATGGACAAGTGGAACACCCTGCTAGAGGAAGTGGTGGGGGCTGAAACAATCACGGGATTTCAAGAATGCAGGATAGACATAAAGAATTCTGGAGGTCAGGGTAGGTGCAACAGACTTATAGGAAAACAAAGTGAACTTACAAGCTCAAATGGCCAGACTGGGTGGGCCATAGGCCCTTATCTGCTGACACTGTCTATGTATCTATGTATGTATGCACGACACAGATGACATGCATCACTGTCCAGTATCACAGCACATCTGTGTATGTCACTGGTGGTCCATGCATGCACTGGGCACATAGCTGTGTAACTGGCATCGCACCAGTTGCCCGTCACTTGACAGCCTTGTTTGTGCTGTGATGGACATGGGCAGTGTGTGTGTGCAGTGGTGCACATAGCTGGTGCCGCCTGTTTGTGATGGCCATGTGCATGTTCACTGTGGGTGGGTGCATGCCATCACAGGTGCGGGACATTGGGCTATATGGCTTGCAGGTTGGGTGGTGTTCAGGGTTGTGGTCAGTCACAGCCATTGACTGTGTTCCCATTTTCCTAGGCCTCGAGGTTCTCGGAGGATTCAGCGAGACATCGGGGCCTGACACAGGTGTCCCTGAAAACCAGGCCATCCTTGAGTCCATCGGGCGCCATGGCCTACGGAGGAGGCGTCACAGGGAGTGCGGAACCAGGCACAGGATGACCAGCCGACTGGGCCTTAGGACACAATACCCTTCCCTTCTCCCATCCCTACCATCCTGCCTTCCCTCTCCAAGTTGTTCATCCCTACCCTTGAACACCCCTACCTTGTACCTGTCCCCGCCTTGTAAATAGTTGTTGTTTATTGTTTTGGTTATTTACTATTTGAAATTTTAAATATACATTTATATTTTGATATGAATACTGTGTTGGTCTCTGATTTGCAGCTGGCTATGGGTGCTCAGTTGCAGTGGTGTACATGCCATCTGGGGTGGTATGGTCCTGGGTGTGTGTGTGTGTGTGCATGGGAGGTATCTCCGGCATGGAAGTGACTTTCTGTTGGTCTTGCCATCTGCTGCCACCCACTACTGGGTGCACAGGGTGTGTCTGGCTTGTATGCTTCTCTGCTGCAGGGGTTGGCGTGTGCTGGGGGGATGCATGGTTTCCTGCAGTGCCAGTCACTGCACATGGAGTGGTGTCTTGGGGTCACGGTGCAGGGTGTGCTGTGCATACAGGGGGCTGATGTGCACTGTGGTTGTCAACCCTGTGTGTGTGGCACTCTCAGCCTGCCAGTGGTTGTGCTGGGGTGTCATGGCTCTGCTGTGCTTTGTTGGCTTGTCCCCATGGGCTAGTAGATCATCTGTCACACCTCCAGTGATGCTGTGCTTGGGGAGTGCAGGTGTCTTGTTGGTTCTGCAGTGTGTTCCTGTGCCCATGTGTGGCATGGCTGGCGGTGGGCCCCAGCCTGCCTCCCTGGATGTGCAGTTCCTTTGCTCTGGGGGGCTCTGCTTGCTATGGCACCTCTGCACTGCTCAGCTGGGCTGCCCTGGTTGCGCTATAGCGCAGCATTTCTCTCAGCTTCTCCTTCCTGGTTGCGCTATGGCGCAGTTAGTGTGATATTCAGGCGTTGGCTGCTTGCGCGGTTGTTCTGCTCCATGTTTGAATATCGTGCCTGTTGTGCATATCGCGAATTGGTTTGTCTTGCTCCTGCTGTGCACATTTTGGGCGCAGTTTGAATATCCGGCCTAGATCTTCTTGGGAAACAGGAACCAGCAGTCAGTTCAACGAGAAATGGTTTGATCAAAGACTCATAATTTGGGAAATTACTAGTTACTGATGTTCACATTAATATAATAATGTACATCCTTGTGGATAATTATGTGAGAAATTAAATCTAAGGGAGAATCTAATGGTGACCTCACCAAAAGGGGTGAGGAGGTGGAGTTGAAATGAACATACATCTGGAGGAAACAGAGCATATTATTCTGGACTCAAGAGACTGAATTATCTGGACTTATATGCATAATGGTAACAACTAGATAGGAAAGAACTTAAGTATTTGTGATAGGAGTTTGTGTTCTGTAACTTCCCATTTTTCTTGTATTGTGACTGTAAGTTAATGATATAATTGTTCTGTGTTTGATTTTACCTGTTTTACACCTTTTTAGTAAACAGCATTTTCTTTAAAATACTGCCTGTGCTTTTTCTCCATTATTTTACATGTGATTTGCTGAACCTGTGTTTAAGGCTGACAGCTGTTAGAGGATTGAATGTGTTACTAAGCTTACTTAGCGGTAAAATATACCTAGGTCTCATATAGAGTTGTAAGGGTACATTTGGAAACCTGGCTTGGTGCCCCTGGTCGAAGGACTGTACTGCATTCCTGAAGAGGGTGCATATCTGAGCCTGTAAATTGGGTATGCTAGCATAAGGTTCACATTTTGACTCCCTCCAGAACTCAAGGCTAGTAGGTGATTCAGATCCAAAACAGATAGGAGGGTTACCCTGTTTGTCACCTGTTCACACTATTGCACTCAAAGATTGGCACTGTGGGAGCAGAGGGCCTGACCTGCAGAGTGCGATGGTGACAAGTATTACCAAGGTAACAGAACATATGGGAAGTGCCATCACAGTAACCATACAGGAAATATGTCACAGAAGTAACTGTCCATACAGAAAAGTGTTATCAAGTAACTGAGCATATAGGAAAGAGTCACCAAAGCAACTGATCATATGGGAAAAGTATAAGAAGATAACTGACTATGTGGAAAACTTGTCACCATGTTACTAAGCAGATGGAGAAAGTATCACTGAAGTAACTGACCATCTGCTGAAAATGTCACTGCAGGAACAAACCATATGAGAACAGTGTCACAGAAGTAACTGTCCATAGGAAGTGTTATCGAAGTAACTGACCATATAGCACCATATATGCCACGAGCCGTTCAGTCCTTGCATCTATTGACTACGGCCTACCATTAGACGGTGGGCACCAAACTGCCCCTCAATCAAATAAAAACCTATTAAACAAGGCATGCCGCTAACCCTATGAGCGATTCTTCAACCCACATCTGTGCCTTCTACTCAAGTACTGGACAGCTTCCTCTCCATCTCACAGCCCGGTAGCAGACCTGCCTACTTGTCAAGAAAGCCCAATTAAGACTAGCGCCTCCATCTCTATGTGGACCCTTCCAGCAGGCTAGATCATCAAAGTCAACCAGGAGTGCAGAGAAAGGTAGACTCCTGGTTCCATTTAAGCAGCACCACCCTGGCACAGAAATCCATCTCGTCACAAGGCCCAAAATGGTATAATGGGCTACCTGCATCACTCATTGAAAGCAATAAGATTAGCCTCTTCAAAACAGGATTTAGGATTCTACTGCATCATGAACTGGCCTGTCCATGCTTTGACTAGCCAACTACGGAACTCTTTAGCCCGAATAACCCACCCTCCTTCCCACCCCATCCTACACCACCATCCCCTCCACCTCCCAACCCCACCCTCTCCTGCCCCTAATATTCCCACCCCAATTCCTCTCCTGCACACCCTCCATTACCACACCACCTACCTCCCTTGCTGTTTATATCCCAAACTCCTTTCACCTCTCCCCACTCCAGTACCCTCCCTTAGTTCTCTCCCCACGCCTGTTCCCCATTTGCCTCCTACTGAGCTCCAGCTTGCCCCCCACGCTGCTGGCATCACTGTAGCAACTCCCCCATCACTCACCCTCTGGCAAAACTTCTAGCATGATCCAGGCTGCTCCCCACCCCCACTCCCACTCTGTATAGCTAGTCCCCATCTGCATGGCCAGTACTGCCAGTGGCCTGATGACCCTAAATTGACAGACTAAAGCACTTCCTCTGAAATAGTTTCCTTTGTTTGAGCTGTATCCTGAATGTTCCCTCACTGAAATGCTTTATCCCCTTAAAACCCTGTTCCTCCTATTTTATTTGTAATCTGACTGAAACAAACTGTTCCTTCAATGTATTCTAACTCATATCGTTCAAATGTATGCAACCGATATGCTTTGTCTAACTTTTTGTAATGTCTGCAACCTGTATGTTTGACTAATTGTTTTGTGTATGACCTGGAACCTTTGTAAATGAGTCCCAGGACTCAAATGTATTAATCCTAAACTGAAATAAATAAATAAATAAATAAATAAATAAATATAGGAAAAGGGTTACCAAAGCAACTGATCATATGGAACAGCTAACTGAAGTAACTATGTCTAAAACAGTCACCAAAGTACCAGACCATATGAAAAAGTGTCACTTAAGTAATCAACAATAGAAGTGTCAGCAAAGTAACTGACCATATAGGAAAAGGTTCACCAACATAACTGACCATATAGAAAAGCATCACCAAAGTATCTGACCATCTGGGAAAAGTGTTACTGAAATAACTGACCATATGGAAAAATGTCACCAAGTAAATGACCATAAGGGAAAAGTGTTACTGAAGACATAGACAGTATGGGAAAACTTTCATGATGCCAGCTATTAATATATTGGGAGGTAATTCTTCTTCTTTAAGAATCAAAGCCATGACTGGCTAAGTAACGGGCTGTATAAAACCAGGGCTATGCTGAATTATGCAGAATTTGATAACGGATTAAATGCAGATTGATTCTGAACCCAAAAGAAAAGCTGTTGTTCAGGCACTGGTTGCATGCTTACCAATAGGAGCAGTATAGCGCAGTGGTCTAAGGCTCTGAGCTGCAAATCTGGTGACATCCAGCAGACCAGACCTGGGTTTGAATCCCACAGCTTCCACTGCATATACTGTGTGACCTGAGCAAGTCACTTAACCTCCTTGTGCTCCCAGGTCGCTCCTGTAAAAAGCTTTCAGCTTAGTGTGCTATACCAGGTTACATAGAAACATAGAATTTGACGAGATAAGGACCGCTAGCCCACCTAGTCTGCCCATTTTCCTATTTCCAACAGATAAGCTGCAGATCTTAGTTAATCAACAGCTTACTTCCTCTTACCCACCCCTAGGATTGCCTTATTCCTGTCCCATGCATTCTTGAAGTCCCCACTGTTCTGGACTCCACGACCTCCTCAGGGAGGCTGTTCCATGCATCCACAACCCTCTCAGTGAAAAATACTTCCTCACATTACCCCTGAGCCGTCCCCCCTCTATCTTCAAATTGTGTCCCTTGTTCTTGCACATCTCTTTTCTAGAAGATGCTACCCTCTTGGACTTTGTTAATTCCCTTGAGGTACTTGAATGTTTCTATCATGTCCCCTCTCCCTTCTTTCCTCAAGAGTACACATATTAAGTTCCTTTAGTCTTTCTTCATATACTTCTGGTGCAGACCCTGCACCATTTTGGTTGCCCTCCTCTGGACAGCCTCCACTCTGTCTATGTCTTTGGAGATGGGGTCTCCAGAACTGCACACAGTACTCAGATGGGGTCTCACCAACTGTCTGTACAGAGGATAACAACTTCCTGTTTTCTACTATTGATGCCTCTTCCTATGCATCCCAGTATCCCTCCAGCCTTCCTTACTGCCTTCTCACATTGCTTGCCCACCTTTAGGTCATCTGATATAATTACCCCAGGTCCCTTTCTATTTTACTGTTGTCAGTATCTCACCCCCCATTGTGTACGCTTCCCTGGTTTTTGTTTCCCAGGTGCATTATCTTGCACTTCTTAGCATTAAATCTGAGCTGCCATACATTTGACCATTCCTCCAACCTTGCCAAGTCCCTTCTCATCCTTTCCACTCCATCCTGTGTATCAACCCTGTTGCAGATCTTTGTGTCATCAGCAAAGAGACATACTTTTCCTTCCAGTTCTTCTGCAATGTCACTTATAAAGACATTAAAAGGACCGTCCCAGTACTGAACCCTCAGTGTACCCCACTAGTAACCCTCCTTTCTTCACTGTGTACTCCATTTACTACTACCCTTTGGCCCTGTTGTCTAGCCAATTTTTTTCCAGGCTACCACCTTGGGACCCATTCCAAGGCTGGCTATCTGTGTATTAATCTTTGTGGGGACTGTATCAAATGCTTTGCTAAAATCTAAGTAGGCCATGTCCACAGCCCTCCCTGATCTACTACTTTGGTCACCCAGTCAAAGAAATCTGTTAGATTCGTCTGACATGACCTTCCCATCATGAATCCATGTTGCCTCGGGTCCTGTGCCCCAATGGCCTCTAGGTACTCAACAATTCTTTCCTTCAGAAGTGATTCCATCATTTTCCTACCACTGAGGTCAAACTAACTGGTCTGTAGTTTCCTGCCTCTGTCCTGCTCCCACTTTTGTGAAGAGGAATTACATCTGCCCTCCTCCAGTCCTTGGGTACCACCCCATCCTCCCATGATTTGTTAAAGAGAGTAGTCATGATGTCACTAGTTCTACCCTTAGTTCTTTAGAATTCTTGGGTGAATCCCATCGGGCCCCATTGCTTTGTCCACCTTCAATTTTATTAGTTCTTTCAAAACCCTTTCTTCTGTAAATGGACTGGTATCAACCCCGCCTTCGAATGTTTCTCTTGTTGGTTTAGGTAACTCTCCTCCTCTTCCTTTGTGAATACTGAGCAGAAATATTCATTCAGTAACCCTGCTTTTTCACTGTCACCCTCTACCCACATTCCCTCCCTTTATTAAGCTTCAGTATCCCTCCTTGGTCTTTCTTTGCTCCCTAATGTACCTATAAAGATCTTATCCCCTTCTTAACAGAATTGGCTATCCTTCTTCGGTTTGGTCCTTTGCTATTCTGACTACCTTCCCAGCCTCTTTCTGCTTTAACTGATAAAGTTCTCTGTCCTGCTCCTTCTGTGTTTCCTTATATTTCCTGAATGCTGCCCTTTTCTCCTTAACCTTCCCTGCCACCTCTTTTGTGAACTATAGCGGTTTTTCCTTCGTTGTGTTTTATTGATTTTTTTTTTTACGCAGGCTTGTTGCCTCTGTGATGGCTATTTTGATCACTCCCATTGTTCCTCCAACCCTCCTTCTTGCCTGTTTGCTAGTGTTTTTCTGAGGCACTCTCTCATTTTCCCAAAGTCAGCCCTCCTAAAGTCTAGTACTCTTGCTTTGTATGGCTTGATTGTATGGCTGTGTTTATCGTGGAACCACACTGTTTGGTGGTCACTTGTTCCCAGATGGCTACCCACTTCTAAATCTGAGAATCTTTCTCCATCCCGTTTGAAAGTACCAGGTCTAAGATTGCTCCCTCCTGAGTCAGTTCCAATACTAGCTGTCTGAGACATGCCCCTGTAGGGCATCAAGAATGACCCTGCTCTAGGATGTGCCTGCAGCAAAGGTGCTCCAGTTAACATCTGGCATATTCAGGTCCCCCATCAACAATATCTCCCTTTTTCTGCCATTCTAAGAAGCCTTCTATCATTCCTTGTCCATTCCCTCCCCTGAGATGGGGTCTGTATACAACCCCATGCGGATTGAGTGCCATTTCCTGTCTCCAGGGTGACCCAAAGTGCCTCATCTGCTCCCTGTTTACTCTTTAGTTCTGTTGCTTTGATCCCTTCCTTTACATGAGAGCTACTCCTCCTCCTCTTTTACCCTCCCTGTCCCTCCTGTAGATTGTGTATCCTGGTATGTTGACATCCCATTCATGGTTCTCTGTGTACCATGTTTCTGTGACTGCCACAATATCCAGGCAACCCTCTTTCATCAAGGCCACTAGTTCAGGAGCTTGTTACACAGACTACGGGCATTGGTACTCATCACCCTCCACTTTTTGATAGCCTTACCCCTTTTAGCCCCATTTCTGTCCTTACTGCCTTTGCCTTTTTTACATTTAAATCTGTTCTGCTCCCTAATAACTTCTGTACCTTGGTGTTTACCTCACTAATCACCATGTTTTGTCGGGGAGGCTCGATTCCCCAGCTCCTTTCAGTGCCTCCCCTTGGCTAGTTTAAATGCTTGCCAATGAAGCATTTAAACCTCTCACCTAGGATCCTGGTTCCCCCAGACAGATGCAGACCATCGCACCAATATAGGTCTGTATTCCTCCAGGTGGCTCCCCAGTCCCCAATGAAGCCAAAACCCTGAGCTCCACACCAGTTTTCAACCACTCATTGAATCGCTGGTGAAGTGCCCTAGCATCTCCCTTGCCATAGACAGGCAGCACCTCCCGAGAAGGTTACCGATGCGCTACTTGTCTAAGGCCCCTTCCCAACTCTACAAACTCCTCTTGCACTGCTCTGATCCCATTCCTAGCCAGGTCATTTGTCCCCAGGTGGACAAAGACATCCAGCTCCCTCCCTCGTGCAGCTCCTCCCACGATCCTGAGGTTCGCTTCCAATCCTCCAAGCCATGGCACCAGGAAGGCACTACCTCCCTCTCCCATCCTCCTCCAATTCTACCCCTAATGATTGAGTCCCCACCAGGAGTTGTTTCCTTCCTGTGGGGTCCCATGCCACCCTCCTTTGGGTCTCTTTGTGAAGGTTCCCAGCATCCTCCTTGGTCTCCACTGCAGGTGCCTCCATAGAGGAACCACTATCCACAAGAAGAGTGAATGATTGTGAAGAGGTACAGCTGGAGGATGCAACTCTGTTCCACCACCCTCCCTCCTTGAGCCCACCCTGGTCCAGCCACTCCTCTTTCTTGGCAACCTCTGAGGTAGTGGCATTGGCCCTGGTGGTCCCTGGGTGGGGAGGAGGTTTCAGAATCCTAGCCAGGTCATCCTGGAGGCGGGCAACCTCCTCTCTCAGACCAGAGAGGTGCCTGCAAATAGGGCAGCATCGCAGCCTCAGAATGTCTCCCAGAACACTGCACGCCCCACAGCCATTGCACTGCACCACTCCTATCATGTCTTATTTTGTGTCCTCTACTGTTTCTCTGGATGCTTACTCTCTCCTCCTTACAACTCTCACCCTTCCTGTTCTGGGACAGCAACTTCCTATCTTCTTCAGTAGTCTCCTTCTTCCTTGCTCAATATCAAACTACCAGCAGCTGGGGAAAGTGAGCTACTTTTCTACTTCAGGGTTGACAAAACCAATGTTTCTCTATGATCCTTTTCTTCCTACTGCCAAACAGGAAGTTCCTGTTGACAGTTAAATCCAGTGGCTATAAAAGTAGAACTGGCTTTGGGTGGGTGGGTGCTATGGAGGGCAATTATTAAGAAAAAGGCTAGCAAACAGCCTTTAAACAACTAAATAAAAAAAAAAAAAACAATATTCCTCAAGTTGAATGTGCCTATCTGTAAATAAAGGTTTGAGTTTGCACAGCAACTTCTTTCCCTAAAGTGTAAAGCCTGTGTCAAGTGATTTCTAAAGGGTTCAATATTTAATGTAGTTGCAATGGTTAATGTAAATAGATGAAGCCATTGTTTTACAATTTAAATAAATTATGCCTAACCTAAGAGGGGCTCTATAATAGGGCATTTTACAAAGTACTATAAACCTATAACATAGAACTTAGGTCATTATAGTCAAATAGGAGCATACACACAAGTATCGTACATTTTGTCAACACATCAATACACAAAGTAGCAGTAAACAATAATAACACAGCAGGACTAGGAAACCAGCAGTGGAGGTCATTGGATACACTCAGTAGTAGTGATACAATACTGGGAAACAAGCAGGAGAGGTCATTTGATACACTCAGTAGCAGTGATACAATAATAGTACAGCAGCACTGGGAAACCAGCAGTGGAGAGGTCATTTCAAACGCTCAGTAGCAGTGATACAATAATAGTACAGCAAGACTGGGAAACCAGCAGTGGAGAGGTCATTGGATACACTCAGTAGTAGTGATACAATACTGGGAAATCAGCAGGGAGAGTTCATTTGATATGCTCAGTAGCAGTAATACAATAATAGTACAGCAGCACTGGGAAACCAGCAGTGGAGAGGTCATTTGATAGGCTCAGTAGCAGTAATACAATAATAGTACAGCAGGACTGGGAAACCAGCAATGGAGAGGTCATTTGATAGGCTCAGTAGCAGTGATGCAATAATAGCACACCAGGACTGGGAAACCAGCAATGGAGAGGTCATTTGATACTCTCAGCAGCAGTGATGCAACAATAGTATAGCAGGACTAGGAAACCAGCAGTGAGAGGTCATTTGATACGCGCTTAGCAGTGATACAACAATAGTATAGCAGGACTGGGAAACCAGCAGGGAGAGGTCATCGGATACGCCAGTAGCAGTGATACAATAATAGTACAGCAGGACTGGGAAACCAGCAGGAGAGGTCAATTGATAGGCTCAGTAGCAGTGATGCAACAATAGTAGCAGGACTAGGAAACCAGCAGTGGAGAGGTCTTTGATACGCAGTAGCAGTGATACAATAATAGTACAGCAGGACTGGGAAACCAGCAGTGGAGAGGTCATCGGATACGCCAGTAGCAGTGATACAATAATAGTACAGCAGGACTGGGAAACCAGCAGGGAGAGGTCATCGGATACGCCCAGTAGCAGTGATACAATAATAGTACAGCAGGACTGGGAAACCAGCAGGGAGAGGTCATTTGATACGCCTAGTAGCAGTGATACAACAATAGTACAGCAGGACTGGGAAACCAGCAGTGGAGAGGTCATCGGATACGCTCAGTAGCAATGATACAATAATAGTACAGCAGGACTAGAAACCAGCAGTGGAGAGGTCATTTGATATGCTCAGTAGCAGTGATACAAATAGTACAGCAGGACTGGGAAACCAGCAGTGGAGAGGTCATCGGATACGCCAGTAGCAGTCATACAATGATAGCACAGTACGACTAGGAAACCAGCAGCGAGAGGTCGTTTGATACACTCCAGTAGCAGTGATACAATAATAGTACAGCAGGACTAGGGAAACCAGCAGTGGAGAGGTCATTTGATACGCTCAGTAGCAGTCATACAATGATAGCACAGCAGGACTAGGAAACCAGCAGCGGAGAGGTCATTTGATATACTCAGTAGTAGTGATACAATAATAGCATAGCAGGACTAGGAAACCAGCAGTGGAGAGGTCATTTGATATACTCAGTAGTAGTGATACAATAATAGTATAGCAGGACCAGGAAACCAGCAGCGGAGAGATCGTTGATATACTCAGTAGTAGTGATACAATAATAGCATAGCAGGACTGGGAAACCAGCAGTGGAGAGGTCATTTGATACATTCAGTAGTAGTAGTCCTGGAGTCAGAGGGAGTGGTAGAAGAAACATTCATGAAGGAGAAAGTCTTAAGAGATGCTAAAGAGATGAGAGAGGGGAAACTGAAAGGTGGAGGGAAGTTGGTTCTTTGGTACTTTGCCTTGTGGTATAATACTTGGTAATATATATCAATGATACATACTTAATCCTTAGATATTAAACCAGCTTTGGTTCAGTAAATAGGCAAACTCTGAGGAACATTTAGAAAAATTAAAACAGATTATTTACTTACTAACCTAAAATTACTACACACACACACACACACACACCCACAGCCCAGGTGAGATTCACTACAGATGGTGCATTGGCAGATTAAATATCTATGAAGCGTGGGTTGCTACAAAGGTGCCTTTTGGCCCCAGTTCTCTTCAATTTATGTACTGAATCTTTGGTGAAATGCATAGCAAATGTTGAAATGTATCCACTAGTTGTAAACAATGAAAATATGGATAATGTTATACACAGACTACGCCATTCTGTTATCACAAACCCTTTGGGGTTGAGAAGGGCCTTAGCAGTAGTATGAACAAACTGAATGATTTAGACCAGGGTGGATATTCAAAGCAGTTGCACATGGCACAAGAGAGCTGCACCAGTGCAACAGCAGATATGCGAAAGAATGATATTCAGCAGGTGACAATGTAAGCACAAATCTCAGTCGCCAATGCAAACCCTAATGAATGCAACGCAGTGCAGGGGCACAGCCATGAATAAGCTGTGCAGCGATATTCAACAGCAAGTCGATGGCGCAAGCATGGAGCAACAGGGCATGTGCGGAGAAAAGTTGAGCCTATAAAAGGAAGGAGCAAGCAGGGGATGGAGGCTTGTGCTCAGGACAGCAGGGGTAAGAGATGGAGAGAGAGAGAGAGAGACAGAAACAGAGACAGAGAGAGGGCCATTAGCCAGGCAGGACAGCAGCAGGGGTGCAGAACAGGCACAGAGGCAGGAGTTGCAATGGGCAGTGGGACAAGGATTGAGACCCAAATGTGCCTGTGAGTGGAGCTGCCTAGTGTGTGTGTGGGACTCAACACAGGAGTGCACCCGTGCAGGGGGCAGGCAGGACAGGCCATGGCCAGTGCAATATTCCAGATGGAGGTGGTTATGAGGGGTGTGAGGAGGCAGGAGGCAGAGCAGCATGGCCGTGGAAGGGCCCGGTGCGTATGCCTGGAACAGGTGGTACCGTGCCTGCACCACCTTCAACAGTACAGTGACACCGGGATAATGGGCCGGTACTGCCTTAATTGGTGAGTCTGAGACAGCTCTGTGAGCTGTGCAGTGATGAGATGCAGGCACCCATGAGACGGAGCCTCTGTCGGTGGAGACCAAGGTCACGGCCGTGATGTGCCTGCTCGCCACGGGTACCTTCAGAGGCCAACAGGGACACCACAGGCATAACCCAGTCAGCCGACTCATGTCTCCTCACAACTCCTCAACCACTGCTGCCACATGCTGCAGAATACATCCACTTCCCCGCACAAGGTGGAGCTTTACAGCAAACATGCAGGATTTCCACAGGGTTGCATGGATGCCTAGCATGCTAGGGGCCATTGACTACACCCACGTAGGCATCTGCACACCACCGGGCTGGAGGGGTGGCCTACATCAGTGTCAGTCAGTGCCAGTGGCTCAGTAGCACACTCACCTCTGAGGCCGGGAGATCAGAGTGCTGTGGGTTCAGTTCCCACATCTGGCACTTGGATTAATATCCTAATACTGACACTGTAGTGCAGCATGAGAGGGTGCTGCACTTCTGAAGTGCCGCCTTCGGAAGAGACATTAAACCGAGGTCCCATCTGCCTGGATTGGTGGTAGCTCAGTGGATGTTAAAGATCCCATGGCACTTATCGAAAAGAGTAAGGAATTTCCTGGTGTTCTGGCCAAATTTCCTCATTCACTAAAAATACCACCAACAGCTTAATCTGGTTCAAATTCAATTGCTTACCATCTGTATCCCTCTCCCGGTCACCCCTGAAAAAGGGACTTCTAGGCCCAGTGGGCTTACCGGTCAACAAAACAACAAAACAAAAACAAACATCAACAGGAAGGGCTACCCCAGTGTCTGTGCCACACACCCTGGTGGAGCACACGATGCCTTCAGCTGGCACTAGTCTGCACTGTGCCACAGGTTCGAGAGTGGGGACATCCCCACTGGCCACCTAGTAAGTGAGTATGCAGCCAAAATGGGAAGGGTGTGGGGGAGGATGCCATGCTGGGGGCATAGGAGGGTCTGACTATGCAGGCGGGGTGGGGGCAGCCACACAGACCACAATGCTAACCCATCATTTCCCACACAGGTGACAGCAGATACCCACTCAGGCCCTGGCTGCTCACCCGCACCAGCACCCGTCGACCCCTTGAGGGAGAGATTTAACGAGGCACACGCCAGCACACGGAACATCATCGAGCGTGGTGTTTGACCGCTGACGGCATGCTTCAATTGTCTGCAAAGGTCTGGCGGTGCCCTACAGTACAGTCTCTCAAAGGTCTGTGGCCTATTCCTGACCTGCTGTGTGCCACAACATGGCCACTGACTGTGGGATAGCTGTCGAGGAGAGAACAGCAGGGACGGCACTGACGGGTGGGCATGCGGTGGTGGGCAGCCCCCCTGGTGACGGGAACCCTGTGGAGGCACCCTACACGGTACCATGGACCTCACCCACATACCCCCACACACGACACCGGACGGAGGGGTGGAGAATGTATCATGGGTGACTGCTAAGGATGGCCCCGCACCAGGGTGACCAGTGGTGCCAGGTCGGCTGTGACCACAGCGGTGAGCTGATCCAGGCCTCACGGTCGTGTCTTCCTGCATGCATATATACTTATTAAATATACTATTTAGATCGGCCCAGAAGGTATTGACAAGACTGTGGCTCAAACCAGACCCCCACTTATATCTAGCTGGGAAAATCTAATTTATGAGATATATAAAATGGAATATATGACTGCTAAACTTCAGAATGCAGTACCTGCTTTGACCAATAGATGGACCAAATGGTTCCTCCACATCTCTGCATCATGCCCAGATATTACCCCATAGAAGGAGAGCTATAGAACCAGGGACCAAGTTAGACAGACTTGGTTATTCATTTAGTTTGATAGTTAATTCAGTGCCCCCCATTTTAGGAGATTAACCCCACATCCAGATTATAACCCTGAGCTAATATATTTAGAGTGGAGGGCACTGAGAACAATTATTTAGTATCCCACAGTAGTCACAGAGGCCTCCTCCCTGCTTTAATAAATAACATTGAATTCCTTTACCCTGATTCTGTGAATAACAGTCTTATTTTTAAGCAATGTTATATAATCAACTATGTACCATAACTGAATTATGCGAATTGAAAGCATTTTTTCTGTATCTATGATGACTATAATGTACTCAATCCTCATGAAGATTTAAAACTTCCAATAAAAAGAGTTTAAAAAAAACCTCTCAATGACATAACCGCAAGGACCCCAAATCTGCACCAGCTATGCTCTTGATCTACAGCGTATCGCCCTTGGACCACATGCACATTGCCAACGCACTTAAAATCGCATTCATGGACCTAAGCAGTGTGCTACCAGCAGACTACTTCAACCCCCCACTGCCAACTGATCCTATCACGAACCATCTCTAACCACCAGCTCTTCTACTTTAAAGAAGTCTCTCAAGCAAGCTGAAGCTAAAAGGTACATGGAGAAGGAACTGGGGCAATCTAGACATAGGGAAACTGCTCTGGACCTAAAATTTGTCAAACTGGCCCTGGCTGAAGTCCTAGGCCCACTCACCAAACTAATCAACCTCTCCCTTTGCCTCTCACAGTTCCCCAGACATGGAAATCAGCCACAGTAACTCAGTGTACAAAGGTGGTGACAGGACCCTACATAACAACTACAGACCTATCTCCATATTCTCCCTTCTCTCAAACTCCTTGAGTGGATAGTGGTGAAGCAGTTAGTTGAACACCTCAAACAATACCAACTTCTCTGTCCTGAGCAACACGGCTTCAGATCAGGTCACAGTACTATCATGGCCTTGCTCAAATTCATCAGACACATTCACCATTCTATTGATCAAGATCTCCTGGTTGAGTAACTTTCATCGATCTATCAAAGCATCTGATACGGTGTATCACGAGCTCCTGCTGAACCAACTGGCAGCTACGGACTGTCCTCAGAATCAGTATACTGGTTCAGCAGCTACCTTTACAATCACTCACAAAAGGTCAAAATAGGGGTATCACCTTTGATAACAAATCTGTCCACTCAGGGGTCCCACAAGGATCAATTCTGGGACCCCTCCTGTTCAGTTTTATCCTAAACAAACTTCCATTCTCATGCCCGGCTGAATGTTTTATATGCAGATGACGTGGTCATATTCAACAGTAACCCTAATCCCTAACAGCTGAGAGTACATCTTCAAAAGGGTTCTCAGCCACTGAAAATGGTTACGGATCATAGACTTGTCATGAACTGCAAAAAAAAAAAAAAAAAAATAAGACTACGATGTTCACCAGCACACAGAGTAAGCATAAGCCCTGCCCCTGCAATCAGGCACACTAATGAGGACCTACTGGAACACGTCCAGCAGTTCAGGTACCAGGCATCACTATCGATTCAACACTTTCATACACCCAACACACAGACAACATAGCAAGGGTGATTAATACAAGAATAGGAATCATACAGGCATAGACACTGCCTAACACATGAGGCATTTTACATGGCTATCAACAGCTTGACAGTCTCCCTCATCGACTGTGGCCTAGCAATCTAGGGGTTGGGGACAAAGCCCTAAACTGCATCACCACTGCAATAAATAAGGCAGGCTAACTGCTCACAGGTGCAGAAAGACTAACGCACACCTGTGAGTTCTACACCAGGGCTGGTTGACAATTGAAGGAAAGAATAAACTATCAAACCAGCCTCATCACCAAGAAATGCTCCCTCAACTAACTACCCGCAGGGGTCCAGAACCTCCTAACTCCACACTCAAGCACCCAACCCACAAGGAACTCCTCCACCCAGACCTACAAAGTTCCCAGATGCTGCACAGCCCTGGCACAATGTGCATTTTATCATTGTGCCACAACAGACCAATGCCTTACTTCAAGACATTATCAGTGTCACACCTATTGGATCATTCAAATGCAGACTGGCAGCACCTGGTAAATATGACTGCTACCATTAGCACCCTCCCAGAGAATCAACAAACTACCTGCACTCACCTCCTGATAACTCTTTGGGTTGAGGGACCCCAGTCCCAGCACTTTAGATTACACATACTCTCCTCAATCATGACATCGCTCCCACCTCCCTACCCCCAGATGCTCTCAACTACCTTACCCTTCCACCCAAGTTTGCAACCCTCCTTCTTCTCACCTCAGAGAGCTTTCAAGTAGGGTGTTAGCCTTGACACTGGCTAGCTGCTTGTTTGTTTAGTGCACAGTAGGCATACAAAGAAGCATCTGAGCACCGCAGGGAGGATTGGGGCATAGGACCCATCATTTATTATACAGAAAGGGTGGGAGCGAGTACCACCCACAGGGAGGGGCCATCAGTTAAGGCCATACAAAAGGCCCATCCTTATGCATTAGGGAGGCGGGGCAAGGTGGGGCTGACAGAAAGGAGTGACACAAGGCCCAGTCAGGTTGAGGAAATTAAAAGGGGCCCCACTTAGAGTCAGCCCAGGAATCTTAAAAGGCAAGGGAAGCCAGAATTGAGGGCACCAGGCCCAGTGGTAATAAGGGCACCAGGCACAGTGGTAATAAGGGCATCAGGCCCAGTAAAGAAGTTTAACAGACCCAATAAAGTGAGGCACCAGGCCCAGTAGTAGTAAAGTAAAGGAAATGCTTAGGCCCACTGCTCCCACAGATCTAAAAAGGGCAAATCAGCCTAGGTCTACGACCCAATTTAGGCCCACTCTGTCTAAAAGGGGCCTGTTCAAGTGAATGCTATGGAGATTTAGAGGGCAACACAAGGCCCAGGACCTGTAGCTAGCCATTTGCCCTCAGGGTGTTATTAGCCCAGTGACAGAAGGCTTTTTGACCCAGGCACAGGAGCCTAGCTAGCCACATAAGCCTACCCATTGTTAAAGGGGCCTGTCACACATCTTTTGTATAGTCTTCCAGAGAGCCTATTCTCACTGTAGTGTTTCCACAGTAACAGGAGAACCCAATTTAGCTAAGGGACCCCATTATAGGTAGGTTCACCAGAGCTAGGGTTGAATCAGTGCACTAAAATTGCCTGTATATTTACTGTGGTCTGGACACTGAGACTATATATTTATTGACCACTACAGTAGGAATTGAGACTCTGTTTGCATTTGCTTGTTTGCATTTGCCTGCATTATCCTACCTAACATTACTGAGTGTCAGAACTGTCTTGCATTACTTTGGCCAGCATTTCAGGGCTGGACAACCATCTGAATCAGTCTTCAATTGTCTTCGGAGTCACTTCACCCAGGTGCAACCCTGTCAGTCTTCACCTATTCTTCAGGAATCATCTCCAGTGTATCCAGAAGCAGCCAACAACAACTCTATGAAGAGCTGTACTGCAGTCGCTCAAAGTTGCATCGTCCTGTTTGTTATTTTCCTCTCTACGTTTTCCAGTATGGCTTGGTCCAGTGCAGAAACCTGCCGTCCGCTTCTTGTTTTCACGCCTCAGTGGAGTACCATTTGACTTGTCAGTGTCAGTTCTCAGAGTGATATTTGGTTTGTTGTTTTAGTATGTCCTGGGTCATCCGGCCGTGGACTCCCAAGTCTGGTCACAGTTCGATGTTTGATTTATTGTTTGGGCCAATGCCTCGGTTTGTCAGACCATGGAACTCAGAAGACCAATGCACTTTGATGCCCAGAGAGTCCAAGGGTGGTCCAGAGGTCCCAGTCCAGTGTGGTCATCAGCTCAGTGTGTGTCTTCAGTTCAGAGGAGTGCTCTTCTGGGTCAAGAGTGGTCCAGAGGTTCCGATTATCGATCCAGTGTGTTCATCAGTTCAGTGTATCTTCAGTCCAAGCGGACTGTTGGTTCTTTCTTTGTCTCTTCACTGGACAATCCAGAAGCGGATTGTGGTCAGGTGGTTTGCATCACTTCTTCCTTCTGGGCAGTCCAGAAGTGGACTGCAGCTGGATCTTGTGGTTCCTTCCAGCAGCCCTCAGTGGGTTCTTAGCAGAAGTAATCTTGCACGATATTCCGCAACCTTAGAAAGGTGAGTGTGGCTGAGAACTCATGGTCTGTTAAACCTCTCTGTATGCTTTAGTTTCTACAATACCTCAGAACTCACTGGCAAGGCAGTGGAGGGTTCTAATTTTTTTCAATGACAGAGAAACTCATGGTATGAACTGCAAACCATCTACTGTATAGACTTTTCTTGTTGCATTAGAGGGGCTGTATTTTGAAATCTTAGATTAGGAAGAGGTGCACCTCGGGTTGATGTGACATCAGAGTATAGGAAGACACTCTTACAGCGTAGCTGTTACAGCCGATTAATCTAGTATGACATCTTGTAATATAGCGTTTCCTCTTATAGGAAGTATATATAGGATGCTCTTACAGCCTCGGGCACAAGATATAGGTAGTAATTTGTGTACCGATGATTATCCATCCTGTCCTTACCTATGGTCCAGTTGCTAAGTAAACTATTTCCTTCTTCTAACCGTGCCTCCTGCCTCTCCATTTTGGTGAAGAATTACATTACGTAGCAAATAGGAAAAGAATTGCCTTACCACCTGAGTGGATGGATGTGAGTGTCTGATATTCTTCTTTGGCACACTTCACTTGGTCTGAACAATAACACCCTATCCATCCCATCCATCTCTCTCTCTCTCTCTCTGGTATTACTATTCTTCCTCCTAGCCTCGACTGGCTTCATCATACCTATTACAGGTTACAGAAAATCCACATCTGGCAAGACACCCTAAGAGCTGATAGCTGCCACTTAGCCCATTTGTTAAGAGACATACCATTTGATCAGTTCCTCCATATCTGGCACATCTGTCCTGAACTTGAGGTTTTCCAGCAGCAGTCCAATGAGTTATGGGCTGGGTTCCTTGAGAGAGGTTATGATTCCTCCTTTGGATCATGCTTACACGAGAGCAAGAACCAGGGACATGATGGATTTGCTCACTCCTCATCAGCCTCCAGCTTGGCCACATTTACAGGTTAATTTTATTACCACTTATAACTCAGTAGCATTGTGTATTGCTGGTGCATTAAAGTGGTTTTGGTCTGTTCTGGCCAAAGACAAGGATCTTGGTTCTGTGGACGGAAGGAGGTCTAGGGTTAGTTTACAGAATTGGGAGGGTATTTACAGAAGTGGGAGGGGTATTTACAGAGTGGGGGGGTCATTTACAGAAGGGGAGGAACATCAAAGACAGGGTGGTTCACAGCCATTTAGAATCTGGTGAACAGCAATCTCTATCAGTTTCCTACCCTACTGGTTTTCATCATTGTAGGAATTTTAATGTTTGTATATATACCTCCCAGGGTATTAGATTTATCAGTTCAATCAATCATATGTACCACAACATGAAACACTTTGTTACTTGCCTTACCCCATATATAGTTTATGCCCTTTGTCGTCCCTGTCACAGGATGCATGTGAGTAGAAGTACATGCCCCTTAAGGAACATATTCAAGAACACAACTGCTCCACTGCAAATGCTCAAAGTGGCACTGCAATAGGTTTAAACTGGCAGGGATCACATAAAGCTAAACTGTGGACTTTTCATTTTATGGGATAGATCATGTTCCAGTTTCCCTTGGAGTGGTGACAGAACTAGAAAATTGTTACAACTAGAAAGTAGACTTCTTTTTACATTTGAAGAGTTTTGTGCCCGATAGCCTTAAGACTTGGACATTCTTCCCTATCTTGAAGAGGTTTCTCTAAAATATAGTATCCCTTCCACCCATTTTACCTTCCTTTTACCTTTTTATCTCCTTTTATCCCTTTATCCTAATGTTATGACACCCCTGCCACTGCCATTTTATTATTCTCTTTCTCCTCTCCTTCTCTTTTGTCTCCCACTCACTGGTTTTCAGGTCTTTTCCTGTAATATCCTTGGCTCCAGTCTTTGCTTTTGTTAGTTTTCCAGCTTTCTGTTTATATTTTGACCTATGTGTTATTTTAACTCTTCTTTCTCTCTCTAGATATGACTTGGACCAGCATCTTCTGGGATGTGTGTGTTTGATCCTCGTGTGTTTGATGGTCACATGACCTTGCTACTGATCTAATTATGTATGCAATATTATGTAGTGACAACAATTTGAAGATTGAACTTATTCCTTTAGCAGCAATTTTTATTTTTCTAATGTAGTCAATTTATTATTGTCTTTGTTTATTTTCATGACTTGGAATTTATTGGATCAGGCGTATTTATATAGCTTTGAGTGATATTTTATGTTATTTACAGATTTCCTTTTGTAAACTGTGTTTATTATCTTTGTTTACTCTATCACTTGGGGTTGGGTTAAGTGTATTTATATAGTTTTGAGTGATGTTTTATGTTATTTACATATTTTCTTCTTTATAAACTGTGTTTGACAGCTGTGAAAATTGGGGTCTTGTAACTGTCAGGATTTTATTGTGTATCTCTTTGGCTGTCCTTTAAATATCCACCTGATTACCTGTATCCCCACTCCCCTCAGGAAGAATCTGTGAGATTCAAGCGCTGGAGTTTTGTTTGCAGTACTTTTTAGCTGCAATAAACCCACCACTTATTTGCATTCTGTTTTCTGGACTTGGCTCTTTTTTACCTGCTCTGTACTTTTGTTGCTCTCTATTAGTGATACACACATAACCCCTGCACTGCCACCCAGCATCCTGGGTTTGAGAATGGACTCAGGTTTCCCACCCTTGTATTATACCAGTGATACAGACATAACCCCCTGCATTGCCACGTGGGAGTCCTGGGTTTGAAAACAGGCTCAGGTTTCCCACAGTGGTATAATAACAATTATACCATGGACTCAAAACAAAGACATAATCCTGTGTTTTAATGGGCTGGCTGGCACTTTTCTGGCATGGTAAGTCCTCACGATATACCCATGGTAAAGGTGCCAGTCAGCCTCAGCTCTCAAATCCATCCAATCCCCAAAGCCCACAGCCACAATCTGCCATCTTTAATCTGCTAAGCGGTTGCAAACCTCACTCACGCTCTGCATCTCGCACCTGCAACCCGGCCAAAAGCACAAAATGGTCTTCTGATACATCTTCCGCACTCCACTACACAGGAAGATTGGTACACACAACACGGTAGCATCTTGCAGAGACAAATTCTATGAGCATTTCACAGCACTGACTGAAGCAGCTGAGTAGCACCTGACTGAGCAGCGATGGTCTACAGGGGAGCGTTGGTTCAGCACGGTGTCTCAGTGCTTCAGAAGGAGTCATGATGGACCAGTGTACACACTTTCACACTGTATAGACATAGAAACATAGACTTTGACGGCAGATAAGGACCGCTAGACCCATCTAGTCTGCCCATTTCCTACCTACAGGATAGGCGCAGATCCTAGTTAACCAACAGCCTTTTTCTTCCTGCCCTCACAAGAATTGCCTTTATGTCTATCCCATACATTCTTGAATTCTCCACAGTTTTAGACCGAGACAACTTCTCAGGAAGGCTGTTCCATGCATCCACTACCTTCTCTGTGAAATGATACTTCCTCACATTGCCCTGAACCGCCCTCCTTCTATCTTTAAATTGTGTCCTCTTGTTCTTGCAAGTCTCTTTTCTGAAAGATGCTACCCTCTTGGACTTTGTTGATTCCTTGAGGTACTTGAAAGTTTCTATCATGCCCCCCCTCTCCCTTCTTTCCTCAAGGGTATACATATTAAGCTCCTTTAGTCTCTCCTCATACGGCTTCTCTTGCAGACCCTGCACCATTTTAGTTGCCCTCCTCTGGACTGCCTCTATCCTGTCTATGTCCTGCGGAGATGGGGTCTCCAGAACTGGACCAGTATTCCAGATGGGGTCTCACCAACTGTCTGTACAGAGGATAACAACTTCCTGTTTTCTGCTGCTGATGCCTCTCCCTATACATCCCAGTATACCCCCGCCCTCCCTACTGCCTTCTCACATTGCTTGCTAACCTTAAGGTCATCTGATATGATTACCCCAGGTCCCTTTCCTGTTTTGTTGTTGTTACTAGCTCCCACCCACTGTATATTCTTCCCTGGTTCTTGTTCCCCAGGTGCATTATTTTGCACTTTTTGCATTGAACCCTAGCTGCCATCACGTCTGACCATTCCTCCAACCTTGCTAAGTCCCTTTTCATCCTTTCCACGCCTCCTTGTGTATCAACCCTGTTGCAGATCTTTGTGTCATCTGCAAAGGCATACTTTCCTTCCAGTCCCTCTGCAATGTCACTGATGAAGACATTAAAAGGACTGGACCCAATACTGAACCCTGCGGTACCCCACTAGTAACTGCCTCTTTCTTCAGAGTGGACTCCATTTACAATTACCTTCTGTGTCCTGTTGTCCAGCCAATGTTTTACCTAGGCTACCACCCTGGGACCCACTCCCAGGCTGGTTAATTTGACTATCAATCTTTGTGTGGGACTGTGTCAAATGCCTTGCTAAAGTCTAGGTAGGCCATGTCCACAGCCTTCCTGGTCTACTACTTTGGTCACCCAGTCAAAGAAATCTATTAGATCTGCCTGACATGACCTTCCCGCTGAACCCATGCTGCCTTGGATCCTGTGCCCCACTGACCTCTAGGTACTCAACTATTCTTTCCTTCAGAAGTGACTCATCACTTTCCTACCACAGAGGTCAGACTGACAGGTCTGTAGTTTCCTGCCTCTGTCTTGGTCCCACTTTTGTGAAGGGGAATCACATCCGCCTTCCTCCAGTCCTCGGTACCACACCATCCTCCCATGATTTATTAAAAAGAGTAGCCAGTGGTTTCACTAGTTCCTTCCTTAATTCTTTTAGAATTGGGGTGAATTCCATCAGGACCCATTGCTTTGTCCACCTTCAGTTTTAGGAGTTCTTGCAGAACCCTTTCTTCTGTGAAAGGACTGGATCGACCTCTATCAAGAGTGCTTCTGTTAATTGGATTAGGCACTTTCCTCCTTTTGTGAATACTGAGGAGAAATATTCGTCAGTATTCCTGCTTTTTCACTGTCCCCTCTGCCCACCCACCGCTCATTCTATTCAGCCTCACTATCCCTCCCTTTGTCTTTCACGCTCGCTGATGTACCTATAAAAGGTTTTATCCTTTCTTAACTGAGTTGGCTATCTTTTCCTCAGTTTGGGCCTTTGCTATTCTGACTTCCCTCCCTGCTTCTTTCTGCCTTAACTGGTACAGCTCTCTGTCCTGCTCCTTCTGTGTTTCCTTATACTTCGAATGCTATCTTTCTTCCTGACTTTCACAGCCACCTCTTGAGAACCATAGTGGCTTTTTCTTTCATTTTGATTTGTTTATTTGCTTCACACAAAGGCTTGTTGCGTCTGTGATGGCAGTTTTGATAATTCCCATTGTTGCTCCACACCTCCTTCTAGCCTGTTTGCTAGTGCTTTTCTGAGGCACTCTCCCATCTTGCCAAAGTCAGCCCTCCCAAAAGTCCAGTACCTCACTTTTTGTATGGCTTGACTCTGTAGCTGAGTTTAACGTGAACCACACTGTTTGATGGTCACTGTCCCCAGATGGCAACCTACTTAGATCTGAGATCCTCTCACTGCCCCGCTTGAGAGTACGAGGTCTAAGATTGCTCCCTCACGAGTGGGTTCCAAACTAGCTGTCTAATGCCTGCCACCTGTAGGGCATCAGAATGGCCCTGCTCTTGGATGTGGCTGCAGAAAATGTGCTCCAGTTAACATCTGGCATATTCAGGTCTCCCATCAACAGTATCTCCCTTTCTCTGCCATTCTAAGAATGCCTTCCATCATATCCTTGTCCATTTCTTCCCCTGACATGGGGGTCTGTACACAACCCCGCGGATTGTGTGCCTTTCCAGTCTCCAAGGTGACCCACAGTGCCTCCTCTCCTCCTTGTTTACTCTTTTGTTCAGTTGCTTTATCCTTCCTTTACATAGAGAGCTACTCTCCCCTCTTCCCCTGCCTGCTCTCCTGTAGGTTATGTACCCTGGTATGTTAACATCCCAGTCATGGTTCTCTGTGTACCATGTTTCTGTGACTGCTACGATATCCAGGCATCCTCTTCCATTAAGGCCACCAGCTCAGGGAGCTTGTTGCCCAGACCACGGGCATTGGTACTTATACCTCCATTTCCTGATGGCCTTACCCCTTTGCCCCATCCCTGTCCTTCTTGCCTTTGTCACTTTCTCCATTTACCCCTGCCCTTCTCCCATCGACACCTCCATGTTGGTGTTTCACACTTACTACCGTGATTGTTTGGGGCTAGAGATTTTCCTGCTCTTTCCAGTGCCTCCCTTGGCTAGTTTAAAAGCTGCACAATGAAGCATTTAAACCTATCACCTAGGATCCTGGTTCCCTCCCAGACAAATGCAGCCCATCATGCCAGTATAGGCTACCATCACTCCAGGTGGACCCCCAGTCCCAATGAAGCCAACCCTGAGCTCCACACCAGTTTTCAACCACTGATTGAATCCATGGTACGGAACATCCTAGCCTCTCCCTATGCCATAGATGGGTAGCACCTCCTGAGAAGGTTACCGCATGCTACTTGACCAAGGCCCCTCCCCAATTCCACAAACTCTTCCTGCACTTCTCTAATTCCTTTCTTAGCCAGGTCATTTGTCCCTAGGTGGACAATGACATCCAGCCTCCCTCCCTGTGCAGCTGCTCTGGCAATCCTGAGGATTCGCCTCCTGTCCTCCAAGCCATGGTACCAGGCAGGCACCTTACCTCCTCCCTTCCTTGCCCAGTTCTACCTTCCTAACAATGGAGTCCCCACCAGGAGTTGTTTCTCCCCAGGGTCCCCTGCCACCTCCTGTGGGTCTCCTTTGTGGAGGTTCCCAGCATCCTCCTTGGTCTCCACTGTAGGTGCCTCCATAGAGGAACCACACTTGCCAGAATGGCATAGGAATTGTGGAGAGGTACAACTGGAGGGATGTGCCTCTGTTCCACCACCTCACCCTCCCTGAGCCCACTGTGGTCCAACCGCCTCTTTCTTGGCAACCTCTGAGGCAACGGCAGTGGCACTGGTGGTCCCTGATGGAAGAGGAGGTCCCACAAATCCTGGCCAACTCAGCCTGGAGATGAGCAACCTCCTCCCTCAGCCCAGAGAGGTGCCTGCAGATGGGACAACACCGCATCCTCCAGAACATCTCCCGAAGACTGCTGCTCCACAGCCACTGCACTGCACCACTCCAATCATGTCTTATTTCTGACCCCTTAACTGTTTGCAATCCTTACTCTTTGCTCTGTTTTTTCTCTCTCTCTCTCTCTCCTTACTTAATGCCTGTGTGCCCTTTAAGCTCTTGATTGTCCTGTTCTGAGACAAGAATATCCTATATTTCTAGTAGACCACTTACTTGTTCAGAGGCAGACCTCCAGCAGCTAGAGGAGGCCGGAGGCTACTCTGCCCTTCTAGGATGGTGGGTCCTTGGTGGTTCTGTGATCACTCACTTCCTGCCCTAAACAGGAAGTTCCTGTTGTCAGTCAAATCCTGTGCCTATAAAATAGAACTAGCTTTGGGTGGGGGTGGAGGGAGGAATGAGGGCAATATAGTCCCAGTAGAGAGTTCAGTCACACAGCAGTCCTTTCTCTTGGTGTCTTCTGCCAAGCTATTAGCAGAATCTTTCTAAGGCAGTCTTTAAATGTAGCTTCCTTCTAGCTAAGCTCACCTCCTACTTACCAGATCTTTCTACAAGTAATTTAAACCTCACAGCAGTTAAGTCCTTTCAGTCACCTGAGATTTACACCTAGATGACTTTTCAGTTACCCATTCAGTTCAGTTAACCCAAACACACACTTTTTTTTGTTTTGTTTTGTATGTTAGTTTTACCCTAAATTAAAGGTCCAAATACAAAGTTCTTCTACTTTAGTCCCAGCAGAGAAGTTCAGTCACACAGCAGTCCTTTCTCTTGGTGTCTTCTGCCAAGCTATTAGCAGAATCTTTCTAAGGCAGTCTTAAATGTAGCTTCCTTCTAGCTAAGCCACCCCTACTTACCAGATCTTTCTACAAGTAATTTAAACCTCACAGCAGTTAAGTCCTTTCAGTCACCTGGGATTTACACCTAGATGACTTTTCAGTTACCCATTCAGTTCAGTTAACCCAAACACACACTTTTTTGTTTTGTTTTGTATGTTAGTTTTTACCCTAAATTAAAGGTCCAAATGCAAAAGTTCTTCTACTTTAGTCCCAGTAGAGAAGTTCAGACACAGCAGTCCTTTCTCTTGGTGTCTTCTGCCAAGCTATGTAGCAGAATCTTTCTAAGGCAGTCTTTAAATGTAGCTCCTTCTAGCTAAGCCTACCTCCTACTTACCAGATCTTTCTACAAGTAATTTAAACCTCACAGCAGTTAAGCCCTTCAGTCACCTGAGATTTACACCTAGATGACTTTTCAGCTACCCATTCAGTTCAGTTAACCCAAACACACACTTTTTTTTGTTTTGTTTTGTATGTTAGTTTTTACCCTAAATTAAAGGTCCAAATGCAAAAGTTCTTCTACTTTAGTCCCAGTAGAGAAGTTCAGTACACACAGTCCTTTCTCTTGGTGTCTTCTGCCAACCTAAAATCATCACTATCTCTTTTCCTTTTTTTTCCAGTCTTGCAGCCTCCAGTACTCTTCACTCCTTTTGCTCCATCCATACAATATTTGCAGCTCTGCTCCATAGTACATCAGTACAAATCTGCTACTCTCCTATGGTGGAATCCACACTGCAAATAATAACCTCAATAAAAGTAAATTAAAATAAAAGTTTCACTGGGGTCACTTTGCACGTTTCCTCCAGACTGGAAAAGTGCAGCAACACCAGAAATCTGATCCTAAGATCAACCTTTCAACCCTGACAGTTTTGCTAGACAAAGCAACATGTTCCTCTATGTAAACACTATGCTAACACACGGAAGAGAGAGCAGAATTTTTGTGAGCATTTTTTTGTTTCTTTGTCCACAAGCACAGCAGACTGTTCTACTCCATATTCTTCGGTTTGCATATTACATCTCTTTCTCTCTCTCTCTCTCTCTATATATATATATATTATTGTAGCATGGTAGTGCTGCCATAGTTAGGGTTGAGTAGCAATTTTAAGGTTAAAGGTCAACTTTTGCACCTTAATAACTTTGCCACCGTTCAACAGATTTGCCTGAAACTTGTCAGGCATGATGGGCATGGTAGTTCTTGGGATCTGCCAAGTTTTGTACTAGTCAGATATACAGCTGTGGAGTTATTAAGCAACAATTAAGTGAGTAATTACACTTTTTGCAAATTCTTTGCTGCTCTCACCGACAGGTCGCGGTTTGCATGACTGGTCCGAAACTTCAGGAATATGCTGCTGAGGTTCCCATGTGTCTTTAAAGATTTCGTGAAAAATATTGAACGGTTCAAAAGTTATTTAAATAAAACAGTTTCCATTATAAGTCAATGGGAAAAGTTAACAAAACATTTGGCACTTTCAGAAATGCACTTTTTAATGTAAATGGCCTTAGTAGTGTTGCAAATCCACAATTTTGCTTTCAGCTGGTGATCAGAAAATGCTTGGCATTTAAATTTGGGACCCTCTAGGGACACAATTCTTTCTGTGTTCACCTAGTCAGACCCTAGGATGCTAGTCATGTCTTTATTTTTGAGGTTAAACACCCCAAAATATGTTTTCAAATTTCTGGAAACAGTAGTGCAACAAAGTAGTGTTGTGCTCACAAAACTTTGCAAATTTTTGTGAAGATTGCCACAAGTGCGACACTACTTTTTCAGACTTAGCCAACATGACAGGAATTCTTTGCCACCCTGCTGCTAACAAACGGTTTGGTCTTTTGACTAAAATTTGAGGAAGGCAGCCAACATCCACAGATGTGCCTTTTGGTGGTTTGGTGAAAAATATTGCATGGTTGCCAAATTACGGTACTCAAAGTTTGCATTTTTCCCATAGACTAACATGGTGGCGACGCCGCACCTTTCAGGGCTCATATCTCAAAAATGATGCAAGATATGGATTTGTGGTTGAGAGTTGCATAGCCCAATGTAATACAAAAACCAAGCCAGGAAAATCAGGATTTTTGTGAGATTTCATTTTTTCCTATGTCATGTTGTTGCTGAGATATTAGCAATTAAGTACTTCAATGCTCGTTTTAAGCTTGATGCCCATTACAATCCATACATTCTTTGTGTTTCTCTATGCACCTGTTCAGCAAAAACAGGGTATGTGCTTCCATTACTGTTACAGTTACTGTTTCCACTTGCATTTCTGTCCCGTTTGCGTTACCGTTCCCATGTATGCGCCACTGTATGCGTTACGCTGCGTTATCATTTGCGCTTGTTTTCGTTACTGTTGCCACTTGTGTTTCCACTACTGTTTCTCTTTACGCTACCATGCGCATTGCCATTTGCATTTCAGACAGCCCTTTCCTTTGCATTTCTGTTTCTCTTTCATTTGCGTCTTCCTTGCTGTTACCGTTACCATTTGCATTTACAATTGCGGTACTGTGCCCGTGCAAGTTTTGATTTGTGTTTGTACGCTTCTGCTCACATTTCCATTTCTGTTTCCTTTGGTGTTCTATTCTTCATGTTAACTTTACCATTTGCATTTACAATTGCGGTAACGTGCCTGTGCATGTCACGGTTTGCGTTTACGTGTGTGCTTGCGTTACGATTTCGTTTCTGTTCCCTTTCATGTTCTTTTCCCTGTGACACTTAACATTTCCATTTAAAATACCTGCCATCACTGTTCACTTTACCAGTTGCATTTTCATACACATTTCAATGTCTGTTTGCGTCACTGTTCGGTTCAGCGTCATCTTGCACTTGTGTTTCTATTAATGTTTCCTTTACCATTTACATTTCTGTTACCATGTGTACTGTTGGTGCTTATGTTTGCATTGCTGTTCCTCTTACTATGTCACAAGACATCACATGGTGGAAACTGGCAGGGGCCCTTTTTGAATTTGTATCTAAGTGCATACTTTCACTATTTCTGTCATCATTCTCAAAAGAAGGGAAATTAGAGGCAAAAAAATCAATTTAATGCATCAGTTAGGGTTGTTCCACAGTGACAAAAGTGAGGAAATTCACTGTTAGGGTTGAAACCCCTTGCACCCCTCAGCCCACCCCCAACTCAGCATCGGGTGCATGTTGGGGTCATCGATCTAACTCTCCACCCCATTCTCCTATTCCTCAGCTTCTTTACACAAGTGATGGGGTGAGAGTTAGCCATGACTCGTGTGCACCTCCTGACGGGTGGGGCTGGAGGGGTGCAAGGGGTTTCAACCCTAACAGTGAATTTCACTTTTGTTACTATGGAACAACCCTAACTGATGCATTAAACTGAGTTTTTTACTCCTATTATATATATATATATATATGTGTGTGTGTGTGTGGTGTGTGTGTGTGTAGAGAGAGAGACACACACACACACACACAGACACTATTCAATTAATCTTACATCAGGAACTATTTTCTTTCAGCGTAAGGTTATTTGTAATAAAAAACAGTATTTTTCATGTAAAAACCTTCATATTTTTAAAAGAATTATATAGTGAAACCAAGGTATATCACAATAAACCACTAGGGCTATGCTGGGATTTACCATGACTAGCCTTAGTTTGACCACTCAGCCACCAAACCACACCAGCCATGGTAAATCCCAGCATAACCCACACCCTGTCATGGTTTATTACTTAATGATACACATAGCCCCTGCACTGCCACATGGGAGTCCTGAGTTTGAAAATGGAGTCAGATGTCCGACCCTTGCATTATACCAATGACACACACCTAGCTCTCTATACAGTCACCAGGAAGACTTGAGTTAAAGAAGAGACTTAAGTTTCCTACCCTAGAATTACACCAATAATACACATCTAACCCCTTTTCTGCCAACTAGAAGTAATGGGTTTGAAATGGACTCAGGTCTCCCACCCTGGTATTATGCCAAGGTTACACACATAACCCCTGTACTGCCACCTGGGAGTCCAGGGCTTGAGAATGGACTCAAGGTTCCCAAACTGGCATCATACCAATGACACAGACTTAACCCCTTCACTGTCACTGGGGAGATGTGAGTCAAAGAACAGACTCAGGTTTCACTGTGGGAGACTGTCAGGCTTCTTAGCATCTGTCCCACATATACAATATATCAGGCCATCTAGTTACAGTTGATAGCACTTTCTTTATGAGAATGCTGGAGTAAAATCTCATTCCTGTTCCCTGACTCCAATACTAAGGGTTCTTCACCTTTCACAATCAATGTCATGTAGTTTTATGGGACTGGAAATTCTGTTACTGTTAAGGAACAAAAGTAAATCATAGGTAAGGGCACAACCACAAGCATTAGCCCTGTGATACAGACATAACTCCCTGAACTGCAACTGGGGTGATCAGAGTTTGAGAAGGAACTCCAGTTTCCCCAGTGATACCAATGATATAAACATAACCCTCAGTACTGCCACCTCAGAGTCCCTGGTTTGAGAATGGACTCTGCAACTGGAATTTACCAATGAAACACACCTAACTCCCTACACTGTCACCTGGGAATCCTGGGTTTGAAAATGGATTAAAGTATCCCACCTGGTGTGCCAACACAAGGTCGACACCACAACAGTGGAAACCAGCACAGCAACAGAAATCACCTGTCTGCAGCGAGTAGCTGTTCTGGTGTGCAGAAGACACCAGTGGTGCATTTCCGGTGTAGCAACCCCAAGTCCAAGTATGACTCGGGTTAGAATCCTAGAGACCAGGGTGTGGGAGCACAGCCTCCCACATGGGAGTTCAGGGCACAGCCCCCGTTAAGAAAACACCGACATCCCCAACAGTACAATGCCGACACTGGCACTGTAGCTGTCACTGTTGGGGATGTCGGGCCAGCGCTGTTGAAACGCTATAGTAAACCCATCCCACCTCGGTATTATATCAAGGTTACACATATAACCCCTGCACTGCCACCTGGGAGTCCAGACTTTATTTTTTAACATTAATTTGTTTCTACCCTTGGTCAGCTGGCCCCCATCCACCCTGTCCCCATCCCTGTCACTCCAGCATCCACTAGAACTTTCTTCAGCTATTGCCCTCGGGTTTCTCACCCCCAACCAGGATCAGCAGTAGAGCCCTGAAAGGCCTACAACCAGGAAAGGATCAGGTTCACTCGCTGAGCTTTGCACACTTATGTGCAGCCTGCTGGGCATCTGCTCTGCCTCCACTGACCACCACCTATGTTTTCAGGACAGGACATGCCAGCTCCCAGCCACTGCTAGGGCCAGGCAAGTGCCAGCTGCCACTCCCACCCTCCCTTGGGAGAGAGAAGTTTCTCTGGATGCTCGATCCTCTCCTCCCCAATGACCCACTTGCACTGTCAACACAGGTCGCCAGCATGGCATCACTGGCTGACTGGGAATTCAAGGTGTGAGACTGGACTCCAGGTTCCATACCATGGTATTATACCAGTGATACACATAACCTTTTGCACCGTCACCCAGGAGTCCTGGTTTAAGCATGGGCTCAGGTTTACCATACCAGATTATACCAAATATACAAACATTGTTCCTCTGGGCTGCAGCCCAGGAGATGCAAGTCAGAACAGGTTCAGGTTTCCCACCCTGAAATCATCAGGGCTTCTCAGCATCTATCCTACATGTAATATTTACAGGCCACCTACTTACTGTTGATAGTTCTTTCTTCTGAAGACTGCAGACTTATGGTCTCATCCTTGATCACTAACTCCAATACTGAGGTTCTTCATCTTTCACAATCAAGGTCACATCGCTTTCTAGAACTGGAAATGTTGCTGCTGTTAGGAGAAGAAAGGTGAACCAGAGATAATGCACAACCACTGAAATTATCTCTGTGATACAGACATAACCCCATGAACTGCAACCAAGATGATCCAAGTTTGAGACTGGACTCTGGTTTCTCCCAGTGATACCAATGACATAAACATAACCTCGGTACTCCCACCTGGCAGTTCCAGATATTACATCAACAGTTATAGCCCTGGTTGCTGTCTGCTCGACAAGAGGACAATTCTGACCAGACAAACTTCTGGATATTAACCATAGGATCAGCTTATATGGTGTGTTGGATTCTTTATCTATCACTGGTGGTTTCAATTTTGTCACTGCTGGCAGATAGTGACTTGGACAGCACTGCAGTAGCTCATACCATTTATTCTAGAGCACAATCCAAAACCTTATGCCTGTATCTCTATGCAGCCCTGGTTGACAATGCGCAGATGTGTAGACTCCAAACACTGCAGACGAGATCACAGTTGGCTTCATTATATCCCCAGACGCTGCTAGACCAAACACTGCAGACGAGATCACAGTTGGCTTCATTATATCCCCAGACGCTAGACTCAAACACTGCAAACGAGATCACAGTTGGCTTCATTATATCCCCAGACGCTAGACCTAAACACTGCAGACGAGATCACAGTTGGCTTCATTATATCCCCAGACGCTGTAGACTCCAAACACTGCAGACGAGATCACAGTTGGCTTTATTATATCCCCAGACGCTGTTAGACCCAAACACTGCAGACGAGATCACAGTTGGTTTATTATATCCCCAGACGCTATAGACCTAAACACTGCAGACGAGATCACAGTTGGCTTCATTATATCCCCAGACGCTATTAGACTCCAAACACTGCAGACGAGATCACAGTTGGCTTCATTATATCCCCAGACGCTGTAGACCCAAACACTGCAGACGAGATCACAGTTGGCTTTATTATATCCCCAGACGCTGTTAGACCCAAACACTGCAGACGAGATCACAGTTGGTTTATTATATCCCCAGACGCTACTAGACCCAAACAGTGCAGACGAGATCACAGTTGGTTTATTATATCCTCAGACGCTGCTAGACTCCAAACACTGCAGACGCAGACCACAGTTGGCTTCATTATATCTCGACGCTTAGACCTCAAACACTGCAGACGCAGACCACAGTTGGCTTCATTATATCCTCGCACGCTTAGACTCAAACACTGCAGACGAGACCACAGTTGGCTTCTATTATATCCTCACGACGCTAGACCCAAACACTGCAGACGAGACCACAGTTGGCTTTATTATATCCCCGCAGCGCTGTTAGACCTAAACACTGCAGACGCAGACCACAGTTAGCTTATTATATCCCCGCACGCTAGACCAAACACTGCAGACGCAGACCACAGTTAGCTTCATTATATCCTCCACGCTGTTAGACCTAAACACTGCAGACGAGACCACAGTTAGCTTCATTATATCTCGCACGCTGCTAGACCCAAACACTGCAGACGCAGACCACAGTTAGCTTCATTATATCTCGCACGCTGCTAGACCTAAACACTGCAGACGCAGACCACAGTTAGTTTATTATATCTCCGCACGCTTAGACCTAAACACTGCAGACGAGACCACAGTTAGTTTATTATATCTCCAGCGCTGTTAGACCAAACACTGCAGACGCAGACCACAGTTAGCTTCATTATATCTCCGCACGCCTGCTAGACCTAAACACTGCAGACGCAGACCACGGTTAGCTTATTATATCTCCGCACGCTGCTAGACCCAAACACTGCAGACGCAGACCACGGTTAGCTTCATTATATCTCCGCACGCTGCTAGACCCAAACACTGCAGACGAGACCACGGTTAGTTTATTATATCTCCGCACGCTGCTAGACCTCAAACACTGCAGACGCAGACCACGGTTAGCTTCATTATATCTCCGCACGCTGTTAGACCTAAACACTGCAGACGGACCACGTTAGTTTATTATATCTCCGCACGCTGCTAGACCTAAACACTGCAGACGCGACCACGGTTAGCTTCATTATATCTCCGCACGCTGCTAGACCCAAACACTGCAGACGCAGACCACGGTTAGCTTTATTATATCTCCGCACGCTGCTAGACCTAAACACTGCAGACGCAGACCACGGTTAGTTCATTATATCTCCGCACGCTGCTAGACCCAAACACTGCAGACGAGACCACGGTTAGCTTCATTATATCTCCGCACGCTGCTAGACCCAAACACTGCAGACGCAGACCACGGTTAGCTTCATTATATCTCCGCACGCTGCTAGACCTAAACACTGCAGACGCAGACCACGGTTAGCTTCATTATATCTCCCGCGCTGCTAGACCCAAACACTGCAGACGAGACCACGGTTAGTTTATTATATCTCCGCACGCTGCTAGACCAAACACTGCAGACGCAGACCACGGTTAGCTTCATTATATCTCCGCACTGCTAGACCTAAACACTGCAGACGAGACCACGGTTAGTTTATTATATCTCCGCACGCTGCTAGACCTAAACACTGCAGACGCAGACCACGGTTAGTTTATTATATCTCCGCACGCTAGCTAGACCTCAAACACTGCAGACGAGACCACGGTTAGTTTATTATATCTCCGCACGCTGCTAGACCAAACACTGCAGACGCAGACCACGGTTAGCTTCATTATATCTCCGCACGCTGTAGACCTAAACACTGCAGACGAGACCACGGTTAGTTTATTATATCTCCGCACGCTGCTAGACCCAAACACTGCAGACGGACCACGGTTAGTTTATTATATCTCCGCACGCTAGACCTAAACACTGCAGACGCAGACCACGGTTAGTTTATTATATCTCCCACGCTGCTAGACCTAAACACTGCAGACGAGACCACGGTTAGCTTTATTATATCTCCGCAGACGCTGTTAGACCTAAACACTGCAGACGAGACCACGGTTAGTTTCATTATATCTCCGCACTGCTAGACCTAAACACTGCAGACGCAGACCACGGTTAGCTTTATTATATCTCCGCACGCTGCTAGACCTAAACACTGCAGACGCAGACCACGGTTAGTTTATTATATCTCCGCACGCTAGACCTAAACACTGCAGACGAGACCACGGTTAGTTTATTATATCTCCGCACGCTGCTAGACCTAAACACTGCAGACGCAGACCACGGTTAGCTTCATTATATCTCCGCACGCTGCTAGACCTAAACACTGCAGACGCAGACCACGTTAGTTTATTATATCTCCGCACGCTGCTAGACCAAACACTGCAGACGCAGACCACGGTTAGTTTCATTATATCTCCGCACGCTAGACCAAACAATGCAGACGCAGACCACAGTTAGCTTATTATATCTCCGCACGCTGCTAGACCTAAACAATGCAGACGCGACCACGTTAGTTTCATTATATCTCCGCACGCTGTAGACCCAAACAATGCAGACGAGACCACGGTTAGTTTATTATATCTCCGCACGCTGCTAGACCTAAACAATGCAGACGAGACCACAGTTAGTTTATTATATCTCCGCACGCTAAGACCTAAACACTGCAGACGAGACCACGGTTAGCTTTATTATATCTCCGCACGCTGCTAGACCTAAACACTGCAGACGCAGACCACGGTTAGTTTATTATATCTCCGCACGCTGCAGACCAAACATGCAGACGCAGACCACGGTTAGTTTATTATATCTCCGCACGCTGCTAGACCTAAACACTGCAGACGAGACCACAGCTTTATTATATCTCCGCACGCTAGACCTAAACACTGCAGACGAGACCACGGTTAGTTTATTATATCTCCTGCTAGACCCAAACACTGCAGACGCAGACCACGGTTAGTTTATTATATCTCCGCACGCCTAGACCAAACACTGCAGACGAGACCACGGTTAGTTTATTATATCTCCGCACGCTTAGACCAAACACTGCAGACGAGACCACGGTTAGCTTATTATATCTCCGCACGCTGCTAGACCTAAACACTGCAGACGAGACCACGGTTAGTTTATTATATCTCCGCACGCTATGACCTAAACACTGTAGACGTAGACCACGGTTAGTTATTATATCTCCGCACGCTAGACCTAAACATGCAGACGAGACCAGTTATTTTATTATATCTCCGCACGCTGCTAGACTCTAAACACTGTAGACGTAGACCACAGTTAGCTTTATTATATCTCCGCACGCTGCTAGACTCAAACAATGCAGCACATGATACAGTTAGTTTATTATATCTCGCATGCTAGACCAAACACTGCAGACGAGACCACGGTTAGTTTATTATATCTCCGCACGCTGCTAGACCTAAACTATTGCAGACGAGACCACGGTTAGCTTTCATTATATCTCCAGCACGCTGTTAGACCTAAACACTGCAGAGACTTAAGGTTAGCTTTATTATATCTCCGACGCTGTTAGACCTAAACACTGCAGACGAGACCAGTTATTTTATTATATCTCTACGCACGCTGTTAGACTCCAAACAATGCAGACGTTGACCACAGTTAGTTTGCATTATATCCTCACACGCTTGCTAGACCAAACAATGCAGACGCAGACCACGTTAGTTTATTATATCCCCACACGCTGTCTAAACAATGCAGACGCAGACCACAGTTAGTTTATTATATCCCACACCTGCTAGACCTAAACAATGCAGACGCAGACCACAGTTAGTTTATTATATCCCCACACGCTAGATCCAAACTATGCAGACGCAGATCACAGTTAGTTTATTATATCCCCACTCGCTGCTAGACTCAAACAATGCAGACGCAGATCATGTTAGTTTATTATATCCCCACACTGCTATACCCAAATAATGCAGACGAGATCACAGTTAGCTTCTATTATATCCCTCACACGCTGCTAGACCCAAACAATGCAGGGACGTAGATCACAGTTAGTTCAATATATCTCCACACGCTGGTAGACCCAAACAATGCAGACGAGATCACAGTTAGCCTCATTATATCTCCACACTGCTAGACCCAAACAATGCAGACGCTGATCACAGTTAGCCTCATTATATCTCCACACGCTGCTAGACCAAACAATGCAGCGGATCACAGTTAGCCTCATTATATCTCCACACGCTGCTAGACCCAAACAATGCAGCAGCGGATCACAGTTAGCCTCATTATATCTCCACGCTGCTAGACCCAAACAATGCGAACACGGATCACAGTTAGCCTCATTATATCTCCACACGCCGCTAGACCCAAACAATGCAGACACGGATCACAGTTAACTTCATTATATCTCCACATACTGCTTGACCCAAACAATGCATAACACGGATCACAGTTAGCTTCCTTATATCTCCACACCCCACTAGACCCAAACAATGTAGACACAGATCACAGTTAGCTTCATTATATCTCCACATGCTGCTAGACCCAAACAATGCATGCACAGATCACAGTTAGCATCATTATATCTCCACAATCTGCAGCAATGAAGTAAAAAAAAATACCACTTAGCAACATTGAAATTGATGACAGATAAGGACACCAGTCCCACCTAGTCTGCCTGAAAGCCTACACTAATTTGTGGCCTTGACTCTAACTGGTCAATGGCTTTTCATACCACTTTCCCCCTCTAAGGTACCCTTATGCCTGTCCATGCATGTTTAAAACCCTTCACTGTGCTTCCCCCACCTCCTGTGGCAGTCTATTCCATGTGTCCATCATCCTCTCTATGAAGAAAAACTTCCTCACATTTCCCTCAGCCTACCACCTTCCAATTTCATATCATGCCCCTTGTTCTTGAACATCTCTTATATAGAAGATGTCTCCCCTGCACCTTGTTCATAGTATAAACAAAGTAAAATGATCTCTTGATATATTACATCCAGCCACATTCTGAATTAATGAGAGGATTCGATCCACCAATCCTTCAATTTGGAGAATTCCCATACCAGGTGGAGAAGTGTGCCCACTTAGTCATCCTCCTCACACCACCAACACTGATAATTTAATGTCAAACCCATCTTATGAAGGAGCACTGGAGTCCTATACGATGGTGAATGATTTTAAGTTGGATCAGCTTACTGGAGGTAGAGGTATCTCTACTTGCCTTGTGTACATTAAGTCACATTTTATCCTACTCCACTTCCAATTTCTAGTGACCCAAAAGTTTTTCCCAGTGGAATTAACCTGAGCCACATCTGGGGAATGCTCTCCTAACAAAACTTTATACACCTGACCAATTCTAGGAGGAGAAGATACTTTTCTACTGGAAGAAAAAACCTACCAACTCATCCCACTTGCCAGCTGCAGGGAGGCAAAGATGAGATCCACAATTTGATATAACAAGTGCTGTAGCTGCGTACCTCTAGTTATGTGCTGTGGAGGGTGAAGTTAAGATCCACAATTTTAGATAACAAGAGTCGCAGCTGCAGGTACCTCAATGATGAGCTGCAGGGAGGTGAAGATAGGATCTACAATTTGATATAACAAGTGCTGCAGCTACCTCTAATGATGAGTTGTGGGATGGGACACCTCAAGCTGAAGATCTGAAAATGACTTCATATATCCAGTTTTCCTAGAAAACAGGCCCTCAACCCTATTCAAACACCCTTTGGACCAGGTTGGCTAAAAACAAATTGACTGCCAATTTTCAAGCAATTATTGTGCCACAATGGCCAGCGTCATACAGGCACATTTCAAGCAGGATGTAATATAGGTTTAATATGAGACCAAACATGAATTGCATAGTCCTGAGTTGGGATGCTCCCTGACCTTTGGGATGTGTCCCACAATACAGCTTTCTGGACAACTCACCCACTAGACTCTGTTCCAGGTCCAACTAATGGGTAGAGGCCCTGGCATCCTCTGCATGAGACATAGCCATATCTGTCTACATCCTGCAGCTAGATAATATCCTTTGAACCACAGTGCATGGAATCCCCTTTAGAATAAGGGCAATCAGAGACATGGAGACAGCCATATCTGTCTACGTCCTGCAGCTAGATAGTATCCTTTGAACCACTGTGCATGGAATTCCTTTTAGAATAAGGGGCAATCAGGAGACATGGAGACAGCCATATCTGTCTCGTCCTGCAGCTAGATAGTATCCTTTGAACCACTGTGCATGGAATTCCTTTTTAGAATAAGGGCAATCAGGAGACAGCCATATCTGTCACGTCCTGCAGCTAGATAGTATCCTTTGAACCACTGTGCATGGAATTCCTTTTAGAATAAGGGGCAATCAGGAGACATGGAGACAGCCATATCTGTCTACGTCCTGCAGCTAGATAGTATCCTTTAAACCACTGTGCATGGAATTCCTTTTTAGAATAAGGGCAATTAGGAGACATGGAGACAGCCATATCTGTCTATGTCCTGCAGCTAGAAAGTATCCTTTGAACTATGGTGCATGGAATCCCTTTTTAGAATAAGGAGCAATCAGGAGACATGGAGACAGAGCCATATCTGTCTCGTCCTGCAGCTAGATAGTATAATTTTAACCACAGTGCATAGAATCCCTCCCTTAGAATAAGGGGCAATCAGGCATAAATTGGATAACCAAGGTTTCTTCCTCTCCCACAAAACATTGGACACTATTCCAGCTAATTGTTTCCAAATGGAGTCAGGCAGCTTGAGGGCAAATAACATATAATAGACACAATTTTGGGAAGGCCATCATCTGCAGTGCCTGAATTTTGCCCCACAAAGATAAATGAATACGACTCATCTTGCAACATCCTCCTTTAAATGCTTAAACAAGGGGTTCAAATTTAACATCAGCCACTAATTCAAATCAGATGATATAAAGGTGCCCAAGTACTTAAAAGGTGAGGTGGCCTTTGAAAACCTATATCTAATAGGGGCAAACATTTTACACACCATGTTGAGGGAAGAAACTCATTTTTCCCCAATTACTAGTTAGGTCTGATCCAAAGCTGGTATTGTTGACACGAGGTTCCTCACTGTTAATAAAATATCATCCACTGAACAGCATAATCTTATATAAACAGACCTCCATATTCTATGCCTGGGATAGCGTTGACTCTGTTATATATCAGTGCAGTATAAAATACCTCTTCATAAGATTGGAAGGACACAGAAGAACTGTTTTTGAAGTTGTCTAAGGACTAGCTGTCATGGAGAGCAAAAAATGTTTTTTAACAAAGTGTTTCAAGTGAGGTAGACGCCCAAGCAAATGAAATACAGAATTAAGATAAATGATCGAATATAGTTGAAAAATGTTATGGCAAGGAGAGAACAGATATGTGAAACAAAAGAATAGTCTAACTGTGTGAAAGATATTTGAATACAAACAGAAAAGCAGTTTGTTGAAATATATAAAAGGGAAAGGAATACATGGATGTGATGTACTTTTTACTACATTTCTATTAGCGATCACAAAAAAAAGGAACACCAGTTTATCGATTAAAAATAATTCAATACAAAGTAGAGGTATATAAATAAAAACACTGATTTGATGTAATACAGTAGTATAAGAGGATGGATTTTAAGTCAGGTGAGACATTGTTTTATGTTTTAGAAAGAAATGGAGCTGTTTAACACTGAACAGAACAATGTTATGCATTACTGCTGCAGAGTGAAGCGAATACAGGAGCAATTAAGCTATTCATAGATATATGGGGCTGTCACTTTGTTGTTAAAATAAGATGAGTTATAAAAGGTGCAAGAAACTGAGATGAATTTATATATTTAAACACAGGAAGAAAATTTTGTGTTAAAGGGACAGAATCCTATTATGAAAAGCAAGTAAGTGAGTTTCATAGTATGCATTCTTTAGATACATTTATTATATAGCTGTCTACATTTTATAAGTTTATTTATTACAACAAAAATACACGTCATTTAATTTTAGAATCCACATTCTCTTAGGAAGGGTAATACCTGAAAGGTTAGAAAATAATTTCTGGAATTGCTATATTTCCTAAAAAAGAATAACAAGAAAATATAACAGAAACTTTTTGGGGTGAGTGGATTTTATATATCCAATGCCTCGTACAATTCCTGCATAAAACTTCATCTACTGCAGTTTGCACCTCTATAAAACTAGATCTCCTCACTATATATGAAAACATTTGTTTCTGAGAAATGCATGGTGGGGATAATTTGTAAAGAGATTCAAACAAAACAAAGGTTTTTCCACAGCACTCACAGTACACATAGTGCAATGACAGTGTGGCACACTCTAATCGAAATCCAAGTAAAACAGCACAATGTCCTGCACTTTCTAGAGGTGCTGATGGATAAGCAATTTTATAGAGAAGAAGTGTTAAACTTATTAAATGATACTAACCATTACACCAAACTTCCTCTAATCCATTACCATTGTACAAGTCTGAACTACTACACCTATTACAGTCGGCAAAGCGAGGGCTGATATAAGTGAAAAAGAACTTACATTTTATTACCCCAATCGCCTACCACACCAACAATATACATACTCCCCAAAATCCATAAAATGCCAGGAACCCACCAGAAAGACCAATTATCTCCAGGAAGGGTTAACTGACTGACAATTTAGCACAATTTCTTGATTTCTTCCTGCAGAGAAGTGTGTCATGCCTTAAATCCCAAATCAGGGATACCATGGATATTCTTAATAAAATACAGGATTTGCACTGGGAAGATGACTTTATGTGGTTGACAACTGATGCTGAAGCATTACACACCAGTATTTAGCATCACAATGGGATACAGGCATGTTTGCACTATCTGCAGCAAGACCCTCTGAGAGACATTATTCCTGTACAGCTCATTGATGAGGGGTTGGAGTTTGTGTTAAAACATAATGTTTTGCATTTGATAGGGACTATTACTTGCAGTGTGTGGGAGGAAATGGGAGCTTCTATGGCCCCATCTTTTGCTAACCTTTTTTAGGTCACTGAGAGGAGGATCTGATTTACAATAAAGTTAATCCCTTCCATGATCATATTGTGCATTGGTATCAGTTTATCGATGATATTCTATGCATCTGGAAGGACTCACAGCAACAGGCCAATAATTTTGCACAGTGGCTTAACCAGAACAATAGAAACCTTACATTTACATCAAAAATTGATATTAGATCAATTGACTTTTTAGATGTAACATTCACAATTTATTTATTTCATTCGTTTTGTTGGATGAAACAAAAGAATTGGATGAATTCAAAATGATATTCACAAAGGGTTTAGAAAAGCTACAGCAACCAACAACTTTCTGACAGTAACCAGCGCACATTCCAGGAAATTGAGGAAGTAATACCATATAGTCAATTTCTTCAATTAAGAAGGAATTGCTCTGAATTAAGCACCTTCATTGAACAAGCAAAGGACATGAAACAAATGTTCCTGGAAAAGGGTTAATAGAGTGCAATACTAACAGCACAAACCACAAACAGAAGTACCTTACTCCAGCTCAGGAGAGGACACATCATGGGATGATATGGGATGTCAGTGTCAGTGGCTTAGTAGGTAGCACACTCGCCTCTGAAGCCGGGAGATCAGAGGGCTGTGGGTTCAGTTCCCACATCTGGCACTTGGGTTAATATCCCAGTACTGACACTGTAATGCAGCATGAGAGGGGTGTTGCATTTCTGAGGTGCGTCTTTCGGATGAGACGTTAAACCGAGGTCCCCTCTGCCTGGATTGGTGGTAGTTCAGGTGGATGTTAAAGATCCCATGGCACTTATTGAAAAGAGTAGGGAATTTCCCGTGTCCTGGCCAAATTTCCCTCATTCACTAAAATACCACCAACCACTTAATCTGGTTCAAGGTCAGTTGGCATTCATCTGCATCCCCTCCCCGGTCGTGCCTGAAAATAGGCAGGATTTGTCTAGTGCACTTACCGGTCAACAAAAGCTAAATAAATAAATATGGTCTGTTTTCTACAAATTACAACCATTTAGCAGGTCAGATTGGTGGAACTGTTACCAAATTTTGGCCAATATTATCCGGGATGAGTCCCTCTCTTTGGTAATGGTAATAAACCTAGAGTGACCTTCAGAAAAGGAAGAAACTTGAAAGACTGCCTATTGTATACTGTAGTTAGCTACCACATGACCCTATAACTACTTTCTGGTTGTCACAAAAGCCAAAAGAATTTCAGATGTATTCTATTTCATGCCCACATTCACTGCAGGGTAACACCTTACATCCCACACAAATGGCCACACAGAGTACATTCATCAATTCATCTCTTGCACAACTACATTTGTGATACATGTGTTGATTTGTCCATGCAAAATGATTTGTGTGGGACTGACAACAAGGCAGTTGAAGCAGCGCGTACAAGAGCATATACGGGACATAAAAATCTGTGCATGGATAACCTGGTGGCTGCATTTTTTTATGAACATAATAGTGGTACAACAGGCGTTGGTTATGGGCCTAGACAATGTCAGATTGGGCCCACGTGATGGAGACAGGCTACAAGGCTTCAGCAGGAGTGAAACCTTTTGGATTTTTTCGTTGAGAGCCTTGCATCCAACTGCTTTGAATTCGGAAATAGATTATAAACCATATTTATAATAGTATATTAGTAAACCGTTCAGACTTGACGCATTGTAAAACGCTTTTTACAAATGCATGTGTAAAAGATTTATTAATATGCATAAGTGCACTATAGCCAGTGTATGTGGTATGATATTTGGTTTCCCACAGGCTTGATCATCTTTTTTTGTTTGTTTATTCCCCTTATTTTTTCTTTCTCCTCCACCGTTTCTCTTCTTATAAGGACATAGTCTATCACCTTTTTAGAAATCAAAGGTCTAAATAGTGATGATTTGGAAACAGTAGCCCATCTTATATACATCTCTATTTAACAAACATCTTTTCTCATTTCAGCCTAGAGACATAGTGAGCATGAGGATTGCTCTGCAATACTGAAGATGCAACTCCCTCAAGAGTTCGTGTTTATAAAGTATTCCAAAGCTATCCATCTCTGTAATATATACTTGTGTGTTAAATGTTGTAAAAATATTAAAAAGATTGTGTGTATTGAAAAGTAACAAAAGATTGATTTCACTTTCCAGCCTAAAGCCTTCTTGTGCAATGATAATTTGACTCCAACTTAGGATGGGTACCAGAACAATTACTAGGTTAAGTAATTTGGAGTTTATTATAGAATTGAACCAAGGCAACCTTATAAAATTTATTAAAATAGTTAGGCTCCTTAATCTAGTTAATGCTCTGTGGTAGTATGAATGTACTTATTTCAATTATTGGATTTTCTCTACCCCTTTAATTATTTTCCTCTTTTCTTTATATGTTTATAGTACTTTTTTTACTAAACTTTATGACTAAGAAAGTCACATTGTTAGTAATGACCTTTGTCAAGTGATTGTATTTAATAATGAGTATAACCACATTATATATAAGTCCTAAATAACTGAGTCATAACAATTACAAAGCATGGCGTTATTAATACGATGGTATGTAGTAACCTAGGCAATTAATTGCCATGTGGCTAATTGATGGCAACATAAATAGCCAGTTGTAACCCCAGCAGATAGCCTCCTGACAAAGCTCTTTGGAGCAAAGTGCTGAGGCTGCTGGGTAATTCTCAGTGCCTGTACCTGAATCTCTGTGCAGCATTAAATAAACACTGTCAACCTGTTTGAAATTAAAGTTACCATTCTCTGTGGTTTAATTTCATTGGATTCATTGTACCTCTAGAAGTGCAGAACACTGTGTTGTTATAACTTGTAAAGAAATTTGTAGTTTTGATTGTTGCACTAAACTTCGTATTAATGTAGAAGCGGTTTGCAAATTCAAACTGGCTTTTTACTATAATCTTGTGGAAGACTTTTAAAGGAAATATTTAAATTACCAATATTAATTTGGGACAGGATTCACAAAGGATGCACTGGTGCATCCCGACTTTCCTAGATTCGTGATTCAGGTAGGTGGGGCAATGTGCTGGCACAACCCCGATACACCAACGCATCACAGATGCACCACACATGGCCCATAATGATATGCAGCACATCTGGAGGGGCTGTGAAGGCTGGTGACGAGGCATATGGAGCACAGCCCCATTCACAGCCCAAATTGAGGCGCATCCCTGGGGCATGTCTGGAGATGCACCTCCCAGAGTCAAATCTGCTAGAAGTGAGACTTATGTTGGTGGCCACCACAGGCAGGCTGCCAAACTGCCGAAAGCAGCATGGCAGCCTGCCCTCCCGGCAGTCCAACCCATCCCTCTCCTCAACCATAGCCCAGATCCCTCCGTTGACATACCTACATGTGCCGTGGTGGCATAGTGGACCCCTCTCCCTGCCTGTAGCACAGAACCCCCTGTAAAGACATCCAGCAACACCCCATTCTGTATAGTGACACCCCATCCCCGGCCTGACCACTGTGTAATTGCCGCCCGTTACAAAAACCCTGGTAGCCCAGTGGTCCCCTGCCCACTCAGGCACTCCCTACCCAATCCAATGTCCAGATACGTAGCCTAATGACAGGCAGCATAAACCACCCGCACACCACCATGACTGCCTGCCGACTGTGCTGTCTGACTATGACAAAGTTGTGAATGACAGCATACGGTACATGGTGCAAGCCTATTGGTCAACATGGTCTACTAATGTGCTTCAAACAGTATTGTATGCTGTCATACTCAGACAGCACAGTTGCCGGGCAGCCATGGCGGTGTGCAGGTGAGTTGTGCTGGGGTGGAGGGACCCTGGATCACCAGGGCCCTTGGACCAGCAGCAATTGCACAGTAGTCAGGCTGGGGATGGGGAGGGGTCACTGTACTGAATAGGGTGTTGCTGAGCGCCTTTATGGAGGTTCTGTCCTACAGGTGGGAAAGGGCATCCACTATGCCACTAGGGCACATTTGGGTACGTTAACCAAGGATTCTGTGCTACGGTGGGAGGGGGTCCGCTATGCCACCAGGGTGGGGACTTTGGCTTCTGCTGTACTGACACCCTGCAGCGCCCAGCACATTCCGCCAGGCACATCCTTTCCAGAGCATTATTCAAATGGCTACACTGGCATGCAATGGCCCTGTTGTGCCTTGCATGCCTAATGGTTCCCATCTGCATGTGCCTGGCTATGAATGGCGATTCTGGGTGCAGCACATCCTGAGATGCACTGCCCCATTGGGTTCCTAGCCCGATGTGGGGGTTCCACCAGTGCAGCCTGGGATGGGCGCAACTGTGATAGTCTGAGGGATGTGCTGGGGGTATTTTCCTGTGCAACCTGTGAATACCACAGTTTGCGCTCAGCGCATCTCCTCTGTGAATCCTGCCCCTGATGTTTAACAGGCTTCTTAAATGTGAAAGATTATTTTTTCTGTCTCTAATAGAACCAATATAATGTGGCTTTTGTCTTTTTCCTAGATGCAATTTATATTTTGTTAAACGTTTCTGTTTAGAAACACAGACTTTGTCTGAGGATAAGGAACACTTGGCCCACTGAGTCTGCCCACTTCTCTACCTATTGGATAAGTTGTAGATCCTAGTTAACCAACCACCTGTTTCCTCTTACCCCACCCCTGAATTGCCTTATGTCTGTCTCATGCATTCCTGAATTCCCCATTGTTTTGACCCTATGACCTCCTCAGGATTTAACCTGAAGTGCCGACTGAAACCCCATGGAAATATGATGAACTGAATTATGTAATTTGAGACATATTTGTTGAGAAACTAATGCTGAATGATCTATGTAATCTGGTGAAAGGAAATTGTCAGTTAAAGAAACCGTATTTAGAAATCACTTTAACATCAAAAAGTGGACCATTCTCAACAAGCTGCTTGCAACACATTTTAATGTTTTGTTCCATATCAGTAACTATTGTGCTAGGAACAAATGAGCCTTTGCCTCCCCATGAACTTTTCTTATGAAAAGTACAGAATAGAAAATAGGTTTTTAAGTCAATGCCTAAAATGCCATATGGGGATATATTTAAAGAATTTATGTATAATTGATATATAATAACTGTGAAGGAGCCAGCCCAGCGGCACAAAGGAAGGTGTCCATCTGTGATGCAGATGACCCAGGTTTGGGAATGGACCTGGAATGTCAGAGGGCGGCCGGAGGGAAAGGATTAACATCCCAAGGACTGCTTTCCTTCTCTGGGAGGGAGGTAGTGTGTCCGGCACAATGTGGAACCCTGGCAGAGACTGTGAGTGCTTCCATGCCAGCACCATTACTTGTGTGAGGGCAGCACAGGCCCTGGGATGTCATTGCATGTGCCTGCCCCTAGGGAACAATCACATCAAAAACAACTGCCATCCATGATGCTTGCTAACCTGGCCCCAGTCGCACACTGTGGTGCCTACCAAGTCCCAGTCTTTCTCATTGTCTGCTATGGCCGGTGATTCCATGCCCCACCTTGGAGGCAGGAGGCAACGCTAGTGGAATATCTCCCGGCACCTTTGTCCCATTGTCAGAGATTGAGCTGGTGCAGTGGCCCCACTCTTGAAGGTAATCCAAGGGTATTAAGCCAAAAGAAGGTAAGACCTGGATGTGTGAAGAAGGTGCCATGGGTTAGCAGGGCTGAGGTTCGGGGTGGTTAGCTACAAAAAAAATAATAATAACTTGGAGCATTTTCTCCCTTAGGAAACCTGGGTTATAATTCACTGTTATAACTCGTAAGTTGTAATGGTGAACACACACTGGGTTTCCCTCACTCCACTCATGTGCCTGCAATCACTCACACAGTCAGCTGGACACTTGCCCAGTAAACTCCACCACCATCACCTGGCGCAAGTAAATGTTAAAAACAATAAAATCATAACTTGCCTCTCCCAGTGCAGTATGAGTCCTTGCTAAATTTTTTTTTCAGCATATGCTCCTCCTCAGACCGCTGACAGCCATTCACCGAGACCACGGACAGACTGTGGCTGTTGTAATCTCTAATTGCTCTGGTGAGAAACCACTCCAGCAATTATATAAAATAAAACATGGGGTTATGTGTTTAATCTGAGTTTTACACCCCTTGGTGTTGGATAGCTTAAATAAACCCCTGAGCTGCGCTCTTGAGGTTTATGTAGCATCCAACACCTTAGGGTGTGTAAAATTCATTAAACACACAATCCCATGTATTATTCTATATACTTTAGTTAGATAAGTAACACAATGTATTAGATCATTAAGGTTGATTATTTGTGCAAATTTCAACATGTTTTTGCAACTAACTGTATCCTTGAATGCTGAATGCACTATATATACATATATATATACACACACACGCACACACACACACACACACACACACACACACACACACTCACATATACAGGGTTGAACCTAACTGTTTAAGCCATCAGCCCACAGGGCTAGTGGCTGGAAAAATCCACTGGCCTGCCATGATTTTCACTAGCCCAGCACCAAAAAAAAAAAAAAAAAAAAAAAGAAACTCTGTGTAAGGGCAGGGTCAAGGAAACAACCATTATATTTAGACCATGAAACAGCAACCATGCCAAAGTCCTTTCACTTAGGCTATATTCTCACAGCAGTACATTTATATACAGCCCACTTCAAGTGTTGCACCACAACCGAGTAACACAATCACATAGACAGATAAATGGATACTTTATTTATAAAAGTGCTTATTTCCAAGGACTCTGGGCACTATACAACAAAACAACCAACCATATAATGATATACAGTAATGTACAACTGTATACTTAACAGTTCATCTGGGAGCGACGATAAAATACACATACTAATAGCAGACAAGATTAGAAGCAGGCTACTAATTTATACAACAATTTGAACTGATTTGTTTTCCAAACAGCGGAGCTCCTCCTCTGTAAAATTGGGCTCAGTAGTCTGCAGACAGCAGTGTTGTTTCTGTTTTCAAACTGCTCCTTCCTGCAGACAGTTAAACAGATTGCTGAGCAAATTTTATTTAATAGCTCCCTCACTGTAAATTACTCAGGCAAGAAATAAAATGCAGAGACCTCTACATATTTGTCAGAGGGCAACATGATTTGTCAGCCTAGGCACAATTTGTAACTTGCTCAGTCATAGAGCTAATTTCTACACTTGGAAGAATCTGGTATATTTTGCTCTGTGGTATTGGCTGATAATGGGATTCAGCTGAACCTCTCTCTCTCTCTCTCGGTGTTATTTTTATAATAAAAGGACCCCTTAGCTTGAGAAGAACTTAAAATGCAAGTGTCTCTTGGGGGTGACCTGGAACACTCACACTGCTGCTGTCAAGAGCCCAAAGTTTGTCTGCTACAGTCACATTGGCAACCTGTCTAGCCAGTACTGGGTTCGCTGTGTAAGGACACAGACAGTGCACACATACCTTGGTTTTAGGGCTGTTAAAATCAAAATGCTACTGCAGATGTTTGGTGGAGCTAGAGCCCGATTGCAATAGTGTCACTGAGGCACTGCTGGCTCACTCACTCCGGAATTCTTCTGGTCAGTGCCAGAGTTAGTCAGCTGACCATCTCCCTTCACTCCGTGGCCTGAAATCTACCGAACGGTTAACAGTGGCTCCCAGCAGCTTCAGGACAAGTTGTCAGCAAAGGGAAAGCCAGCCATTCTCTCTCTCTCTCTCTCTCTCCTCGTCTTCCGACTTGCAGATGCAGCTGGCAGTTTGACAGCTGAGCGAGTCAGGCAGCCCTCCTCCATCTTCCTTGGATGGTCTGCCAACTGGACTTCCACAGACTCTGCTCCAAATTGCAGTTTCAGCTGCTGACAGCACACAGAAGTCTTGATCTTCATGTGGCGCTCGAGTTTCTCACTCTCTGGTCGTGTTGTTGTTGCAGGTAGATCTTCTGTTTCTGGGGTCAATCTTCAGAATTACAGCAAGTTTTAGCATTGACAGTTCCCATTTAAGTGCACTGCCCCCAATTAGTCATGCCCCACCCTGACGCCTCAGCCAATCAGGAGGTTCACAGAGCTGGCAGACCTGATTGAGCAGTTCACTTTCAGCCTAATCCTCCCTCTCCCACCCTGCTGAAACAGAAGAAAAACATGGCAAGTTTATAATAGAGACAACGATGGCCACGCTTTGTTTGGGCTTTTATTTCCTCCCGTGGTTTGTTTTTTTTTTACAGGCGCCCACCGGCACTCTGCAGACACGGTGTCACCTGCCCGACCTGAAATCTACCTGCATTTGGTGGGCAGGTGAGTGCCAATTCAACCCCTGTATATATGGGTGGCGTTACACTAAAAGATTCAGCTCTTGATAAAGCCCCTGTGAAAGAGGGTGAAATGCCTTCAAGCTATTTTTGGGGGTGGCTCTATAACAGTTGGATCCATAGTTTTAAAGTGTGCTGAATAGAATGGCAAAATAAAAATTGTGAAGTACACTTTTTTTGCTCCTTATTTGCTTCTGGGGAGGGCTGTGAGGTTCTTTGATGCAAAAATGAATTAAATCACTGCAAAAGGAAAGGACTGTGGTATATCATGAATCCAGCAGATTACAGGATCCTAGGCAGAATGGATTCACAATGGGAAGGTCATGTCAAACAAAGCTAATAGATTTCTTTGACTGGGTGACCAGGAATTGGAGCAGGGAGGGGTAGTGGATGTGACCCACCCAATTTTCAGAAAGGCCTTGACACCATTCCACACAGGAGGCTTGAAAAGAAGCTGGGCAGCCTGGGAGTGGGTCCCAAGGTGGTAAACCGAGTCAAAGGTTGGTTTAGGCATAGAACACAGTGGATGGTGGTAAACAGGGCATCTTGAGGCACAGGTCAGGAAGCATAGGAAAAACCAGGAGCAGTTGTAGAATTCACCAAAAACATTTATTTACAGTAACATAAAAAAAAATAGACTTGTTCAGAATAACTATGTACAGAGGAGAAATAAAAATAAAATCTTCCTTCAGTCTCTGTGCCCCTTTTCTTGTAATCTATCTTGCAGTAGCAGCTTAGCTCTTTTATGAGTTTTTTCAACCCCCATCCTTAGCAAACATCCTGTCCTTGTAAGTTTCAGGAGCTGCTAGAACATAGTGTGCTTCTTGAGGCCCCTACAGCTTTTGCAAAGGCTCAACATTTGCACTCAAGTAACCTCTAGAGTTTATACACATCTCAAGTTGAAAATATATGTATTTCAACAGTAATACTACATATTTTCCAAACAAAAACGATCCCATTATCGGTTACATTTCATACAATGATTTGCACATATTTTTATATTAGCAGATATGCAAAGGAGGAAAACAGACAGCAAGAGAAAATTATGAGACAGTGAGAGGCAAAGAATTGCGAGCCCGCTGGTTGATGAAGTCCTATCTCTCACAGGAAAATCTGGTTGTGCAACCAGAGAAGAGACAGAAAAGGAAAGATCCTTGCATTTAAACACATTCTCCATAACAAATGGGACAGGGTCCTATTCTACCCTGTCACACAGAGTTCATTCGAGGAGAGGAGGGTGACCAGCAGGGTGCCACAAGGATCAGTTCTGGGGCCAGTCCTCTTTAAAGTCTTCATAAGCAACATTGCAAAGTGTCTGGAATTGAAGGTATGGCTTTTGCAGACAGAACCAAGATCTGCAACTGGTTTGACACTTGAGGTAGAAAAATGAGGAGGGACCTAAGCAGGCTTGAGGGTGGCCAAGCATGTGGCTGCTAAGATTCAATGCAAAGAAATATAAAATCATGCACCTGGGGCAAGAAACCCAGGGAGGAGTACATGGGGGTGGGAGCTAATGACAACCATCAAGCAGGAAGGGACCTAGGGTAATCATATCTGATGACCTAAAAGGCCAAGCATTGTGAAATGGCTGTGGGGAGAGCCAGTGGGATTCTAGAGTGCATAGGGAGCGGTATCACCATCAGAATAAAGGAGGTGGTGATACCACTGTACAAATCATTGGTGAGACCACATCTGGAGTACTGTGTCCAGTTCTGAAGGCTGCATCTCTGGAAGAACATAGAGTAGAGGCAGTTCAGAGAAAGGCAACAAAAATGGTACAGGGTCTGCACCAAAAGTCACATAAGGAGAGACTAGAAGACCTCACATGTATACCCTGGAAGGCTGGAGAGAGGAAGGATATGATTGAGACCTTCAAATACCTCAGGGCATATATAAGGTAAAGAGGGTAGCATCTTTCAGAAAAAAGATGATCGAGAACAAGGAGTCATGCTATGAGGCTGGAGGAGTAGAATCGGGGTAACATGAGAAGTATGTTTTCACAGGTAGAGTGGGGATCGTGGAACAGTACAAATGCAGGATAGGCACAAGGAACCCTAACAATGGTACACAGAGGTAAAAGCCAGAGATCAAGTTGGATCTATGGTACTGCAGTAGGTAGGGGAAAAATGGGCAGACTAGGTGGGCTAAGCGGTCCTCATCTGCTGTCAATTTGTATATTTATAAAAAGTTAGCATTCAAAGTATAAAGAGATTGATAGGGAGGGGTATCATGAGATGCAGAGGAGGCAGGGAAGGTAGTCAGGAGCACAAAGGCACAAACAGAGGAGAAAATAGCACAGACAGAAAAGAAATGGGTAAGACATTTTCAGTTATGTAAGCAAAAGAAGGAAAACCAGGGAGGAATTGTAAGGCTAAGGAAAAAGGGACAGAGTGTGTAAGGGGACCAGGAAAAAGCAGGTATCCTGAACAAATATTTTTGTTCAGTGTTCTTGGAGAAAGGGAAGGAGAGGACCACTGTTTGTGACAGGAGCATCGAAGGAAGGGAGGTGGGCACCAGTCCATTTACAGAGAGAGAGTCCTGAAGGAACTTGCAAATTTGAAGACAATAGGAATATAGCGCAGTGGTCTAAGGCTCTGAGCTGCAAATTTAGTGACATCCAGCAGACCTGACCTGGGTTTGAATCCCAGCTTCCACTTGCATACTGTGTGACCCTGAGCAAGTCACTTAACCTCCTTGTGCTCCCAGGTTGCTCCTGTAAAAAGCTTTCAGCTTAGTGTGCTATACCTGGTTAAACAACTAAAAAAAAAAAATCCTAGGATATTGAAGGAGCCCAGAGAGGTTCTGACTGCATCTTTGATAGTACTGCTCAGCCACTTACTGGAGATGGGTGTGGTCCCTGAGGACTGGAGAAGATGTAGTCCCACTTCACAAAGGCAGAAACAAGGAGGAAGTTGGAATTACAGTCCAGTCAGCCTGGTCTCAGTGATGGGAAATTAATGAAATCACCGCTGAAAGAAAGGACTGTGGAATATCTTGATAGCAGCAACTTACAGGATCAGTGACAGCATTTGTATTGTATCCTTTGTTAACCAGGTGAAGCCCACTAGGCATAAGTGACTGTTTTCAGGTGAGACCTGGGAGCACAGGAAAGTTAATTTTGACTTGCTCAGAGTCACACAGTATGTAAGTGGAGGTTGTGAGAATCAAACCCAGGTCTGTCTGTTGGATGTACCAAGCACATTCATAGCTCATTACTCTAACCTCAAGGCTATACTGCCAGCCCCATGGATTCACCAGGGAGGTTATATCAAACAAATCTGATGGATTTCTTTGACTGGGTGACCAGGAATAGAGCAGGGTGCAGCACTGGATGTGACCTACCTAGATTTCAATAAGGCCTATGGCGGCTGTTCCATATCTGAGACTAGTAAACAAGCTGGGCAGCTAGGGGTGGGGCCAAAAGTGGTAAACTGGGTAAGGAATTGATTGGGAGATAGGTATCAGAGTGTGTGGTGAAACAGAGTTCACACCGAGGAAGGGAGGGTGACCAGCGGGGTGCCACAAGGATCAGTAATGTGACTAGTCTCTTTAATGTATTTATTTGTGGCATTGCAGAGGGACTAGAAAGGAAGGCGTGTCCTTTTGCAGAGGAAAATAAAGTCTGTAGTAGGGTAGACACGCCACGGGGATGGAAAAATGAATAGGGATTTAGGAAAGTTTGAGGAATGATCAAGAATGTAGCAACCATGTTTTAATGTGAAGCGAAGTGCAAAATCTGCACTTAGGGCATAGAAACCCGGGACAGAGTACAAGATGGGGGAGTGGTACTGACAACCACCTAACTGGAAAGAGACCTGGGGTAAATCATATCTGATTACCTAAAGCTAGCTAAGCAGTGTGACAAGGCGGTGGGTAGAGCCACTGGGATGCTACACACATAGGGAGGGTTTCACCAGCAGAATGAGGGAGTTGGTGAGAACACCGTATAAATCATTGGTGAAACTTCACCTGGAGTACTGTGTCGAGTTCTAGAGACCGCATCTCTGGAAGGACATAAGACAGAGTAGAGGCCAGTCAAGGATGGTAACAAAAATGGTGCAGGGTCTGCACCACAGACCATATGAGGATAGATTAAAAGACCTTAATGTGTGCACCCTGTAGGAAATAAAGGAAAGGGGAATAGAATAAAGACTTTCAAATACCTCACAGGTATGTACAAGAAGGAAACATTTTCAGAAATGGGAGGTACTAACAACAACCAAACTGGAAAGGGGCCTGAGGTAGTCATAACAGATTATCTAAAAGTAGTCAAACAATGCGAGAAGGCAATGTGAAAGGCCAGGGGAATGCTGGGGTGCACAAGGAGAGGTATCACAAGTAGAAAACAGGAGGTGGTGATGCTGCTGTATAGGAGTTGGTGAGGCCACATCTGGAGTACTTTGTGCAGTTCTAGAGACCCCATCTCCAAAAGACAGTAACAGGGTAGAGGCAGTCCAGAGAAGGGCAATGAAAATGGTGCAGGGACTACACCAGAAACCATATGAGGCGAGACTGAGGGAACTCAATATGTATACACTGGAGGAAAGGAGGGGAGGGTGATATGATGGAGACATTACAATACATCCAGGGGATCAACAGAGTTCAAGAGGCAGTATTTTCAGAAAAAGATGTGCAAGAACAAGGAGTCACAATATGAGGCTGGGAAGAGACTCAGGGCAAAGTGAGAAGTATTTTACACAGAAAGGGTGGTGGATGCATGAAACGGTCTCCTGAGGAGGTTGTGGGGGCAACAATGATAGGTGAATTTAAGAATGCATGGTGCAGACAAAGGCAATTCTGGGGTGGGGTTAGGAGGAATTAGGCTGTTGGTTAGCTAGGATCTGCAGCGTATCAAATAGGTAGGAAATGGGCAGATTAGCTAGGCCAGATGATCCACATTTGCTGTCAAATTCTACATTTCTAGGAAAAAGATGCTCAAGAATAGGGACATGTTATAAAGCTAGGAGATAGACTCAGGGAAAGATAAGGAAGTACTTCTTCACAGAGAGAGCAGTGAATGCATGGAACAGCCTTCCAGCAGAGCTAGTGGGGTGAAAGCTGTGGAGAGATTCAAGAATGCATGGGAAAGGCATAAGGCAACCTTAGTCATTAGGGAAGGGAGGGTAAAAGCCGGAGATCAAGTAGACTCTACAGTATTACAATAGGTAGCGAAAATGACCAGATTGTGTAGGCCAAGCAGTTCTTATCTGCCATCAATTTCTATGTATCTGCTAAGTTTGTAAGATGCTGGGCTGACTTTGACCTTGAGATTTTTTTCTTTTCTACTTATTTTTATCACTCCTTACTGTCTCTTCAATCACCACTCCTTCCGTCCTACAGGTGTGGCCTCACCTCTGCCGACCAGCTGGTCTGCCCCTAGAGTGCCACACTGCCATTTGGGGCACCTTGATGGCCTGGATTACCCCAGGCAGGGCAAGGAACCCCCTTCCCCTCGGCAGCTGCACGTTGAGTCTGCCCCTGGTCGGGAGGTGGCAAGGCCGACTCCGGAGGACTTCATCAAGCGACGGAGGCATTTTTCCTCAAGTTGTTCTCCCCTTAACCGCCACCTCTGGGGCGGCGGCGCAGAGAGTTCGCGTCGCACGCATCCTCGCAAGCGCCTAACGGTGTCCCTCCCAGCTCTGATAAACGGAGCCGCTGTGCCTTCGGGAGGCGGTGCACCCACACCTCTCAGGACATCAGGCGCTCCAAGCGCGCCCTTGGCATCCCACCCGAGGAGGACAGCATCCATTGGGATGCTCGCATCCTCCCACTCCGCCGACCCCGATGATCCGGGTCCGTTCCTGAACCCGGGTCACCGTGTAGCGAGGTGTGGCGCCCAGCGCTCAACCTCAGCGCCACCGGGCCAGCTCGGTGTTGGAATTTAAAGCCAGGATGCGAGGTCAGTTTGGTGCCTCAGCAGTCCAGAGACAGTGGAAGGAGGGAGGAAGAGACTGCAGCAAGTGCACAAAGTTGTTGATTAAGCACAAAGCACCAAGAGAAAGCCTGCCTGCATCATAAGACACCTTGTGAGAGAAGAGATCCATGATCTACTGCATTAAGAGGAGTCATCTGGGTCCAGGAACCATAAGTACACTGCAGTGCAGCACTGTCTCAGGGACCGCACCTGTTTCACAATGTTTCACAATTTAGATTAAAAATATGGGCATATGGACAAAGCATATGTTATTAATTGAATTTGAGTTACTAAGGCGCCAGTCTTAATATCGAATAGACATTCCATTGACGGATTTTAGGCCGCGGACATTTTGGCACACATTTTACAGTTCTCCGTGACTAAAACTACAGTAACATTGCAACATTGTTTTTATTGCTTCCCAGTGCCTGCGTTTCTGATTATAGTCTGTGGTCAACACTAAAACAATTTACAGTACTGTAGGAGAACTCACCACTCATACTTTCATGTGGACAATGCTTCCCAATGCTTGTGATACTACTTCCCAATCCCAATGCAAATGCCTATGCTACCTTTACACTCCTTCACGTCTCCTTCACTTCCTAGTGGTCAGTTTGTGCATCACTCATTTCAGCTAACATCCACATTAATTTAAAGAGACACAGTTCAATCTGGATATTCCTGTATCTGCTGGAACCCAGTCACAGTATTTTCCCTGTATTTTCTAGTACAAATCTGCGCCAGTTTCAGGGTACTATATATTCTGAGGCAGAACAGTTTCTGCCATTCAACAAACAGCGTGCGATGGAATTTGTTCTGACACAGAAAGGCAACGAGCAGTTGCCCTGGAAAATTTCCTCTATACCAAAGGGACGAGGACCAAACAGCAAGATATTTTGGCGATGTAAACTGCGAACTTGCCGTGCCCATCTCCATACCTTGGGGACACTATCATACTACCTCTATCAGAGCATAATCATGCACCCGTTCATGGGCAGATAGAGCTGTTAGCAGCTTGAGCTGTCATGAAACAGCAAACTACAGATTCCGGTCGACAAAAATGTTGTACACCAGAGGCTGCAACAAATTTCTCTCAGCCATGCCCACCTGTTACCCTCGCAAGAGGCACTGCAGCGAGATGTTTGCCGACAAAGGCAGCATGGATGGCCCAATGATGTGGATGTGGCGCAATATGCACTCACTGTTAGTGGGGATCCTTTTCTTCATGTCAATGAGGATGACATGCTTATTTTTGCCAGTGACACAGATCTTGCAGTGCTTAAACAATCCAAGCACTGGTTCTGTGATGGAACATTTGCGGTTGCCCTAGAGCGATGATCAGCTGTATACAATTCATGCCCTGGTGAATAGTGTAAACAGGCCCTGTATACGGCTCTGCCGCCTGGGTGAAATGAGGCGTATACGAAAGTTCTTTCTCAATTTAGAAGTCTTGCTTGGTGACACGCTAAGTGCAAACACTGTCATGATCGTCATGACTGACTTTGAGTTAGCAGCTATCAATGTTATAAAAGAAATGCTACCACAAACAGAGCTTGTTGGCTGTAATTTCCACTTAAGACAGAGTTATGTGGAGGAGTACAGCAGGAGGATGCAGAGTCAGTATATACAGGACAAGACCTTTGCTCATAAGGGTAGGTGTATTCTTGCACTTGCTTTTTGTGCCTGAACACCGAAGTGGAAACCGCTTTGAAATGCTGCAGGACAACCCAGCCTATAGGGACGTACAGTGTCTTCTTGATTACTTTGAGGACACATACATTGGTAGCTTAACAAAAATAAAAAAGCGTTGTCTGCCTTGTTTCCCAGTAAAATTCTGGAACCAATATGACCGTGTTATTGCTGACTTGCCACGAAGCAATAACGCTCTTGAGCATGGCACAAAGCTTTTCAAGGACTGTCTCAACTGCACGCCCGACCGTGCTAAGCTCGCCAGAAAATTGTGCCAGGAGCAGCATGCTGTGTCCCTACAACGAAGGCAGGTGGAACTGGGAAAGCAGGCCCCAAGAAAGCAGGTGGCGTATCAGCTGCGTCAATAACATTTTCCACACTATTTGTGAAGACTTTAAAATAGATCAGAGATGCAATACCTGAAAGACATTGCAACTGTTATCAAAATTAATGTAGCATAAATTGCTTAATGTGCACAGCTTCCTTGCAAATATTACCTGCATATTGCACATAGTACTTGCTTCATTTGCACAGCTTTCTTGCACACAGTACTTGCATAATTTGCACAGCCTTCTTGCACATACTTATGCTACTTATGCTGTTAGATGAATTGATGAAACAGAAAATGTTAAAATTATTTTAATTCACAATTCAAATAAATTCATTGAAAATCCTTTCCTTCGTTAAGTTTCCTTTATTATGAGTGCGACTATTTGTCCATACTCCGGCAATTTCACTTGACCTTTGTTGGTCGTGACCTCATTAAATATCGGCATATTGTCTGGTGCCTTAAGTCCTCGCGACCAGTAGTCCATCACATATTGTCCGTGACGAATTGTCTGGCGGAAATTCGTCCAGCTCACGAAAATATGAACATACAAACATACCAAACTGCCACCAACTGCAGGCCATATGGTCTATCAAGTCTGCTTCAGTGTGCAGTTAGTAATTAATACACTGAAGCTGCCCTCCCTCCTCTACCCCCAGAACAGTGACCCTCCTTCTCACTTTGTCCCATCCCCTTTAAAACTGCCGAATGACTTACAGGATACCATCTCTTTGGGTAGCAGATTCCAAATAGTCACCACCCTTTCTGTAAAGAAGTGCCTCATATCCCTCCTGAATCTTCAACCCTCCAATCTCAGACCATGTCCGCTTGTGCCCTCTTTCCCTTAATTAAAAAATCCCTCTGTACCAGTCTTGTTTATACCCTTCATATCTTTAAAGGTCTCTATCATATTCCCCACTCCTCCTCTCCTCCAGGGAATACGTTAAGCTCCCTCAGATTTCTCGTAGGATTTGTCCTCCAACCCCATGATTCTTGTTGCTCTATGCTGGACCCTCCAGTAACTTACAGCTTTCTTTAAATATGGGTGCCAATACTGCATGCAGTACTCATGTACAGTCTCATCAATGACCCATACAGTGGCACCTCCCTCTCCTGGAGGTAATTCCTCTAGCAATACACTCAAGCATCTTATTGGCTTTAGCTACTGCTTTCCTGCACTGGGCTGAGTGGTTCATTTGCCCTGTTATCATCATCCCAATATTTCTCTCCTCCTCTGTAGTAGCTATCTGTACCACTCCCAACTAAGAACACTTCCTTGGACTCCTCACTCCCAAATACATGACTTTGCACTTCTTAGCACTAAACCCCAGCGATCAAGTGTTTGTACAGTACTTATGCCTAGCCAGATCATCCTGTAGCCCCTGCCATCATACTGTGACATCTACCACTGCACATATCTTCATGTCATCCACAAAGAGACTAATCGGCACGTGCCACCCCTCTCATGCAGCAGCACAGGCCTGAGGGTGCCCCGTCCACTGAGCAGTGGCTCCTGATTGATGTAGGACTTGAAGAGTGCCTCCGTCTCAGCCTTGGTGAAATTGGGCCTCCTCTTCCCCACCATCGTTGTCCTCCTCACCCAGTCCTCGCTCGGTCATTATTCAGCCTGTATGGGTGACAGTGGTTACCTGTGACTGTGCAGTACAAAGCAAGTCCCTGATACCACAGTCCAGAACACCACACAGCATGCAACTCACTAATAAACTGCAGTAATCGAATATGGCCACTGCAGAACAGTGTCGCATTTTTATAGCGCCAATCCATGCAAATTAGGTGTGAAGCAACTTTAATGAGATGCATCGGCGCTGCTGCGCCATTGCATAGCTGATTGGATGATTTGCATGTGACGGCTGAATCGCGCACTGCGCAATTGTATTGAGCGTGTTAAGCCAATGGCGCGGTTCTGTAGCCTCGCGTAGTACCCGCATTGCATACCCAGGTAGCTTATGCAGCGTCTGCAACACTGATGGCGATCGCTGTGCGCGGTAGGCAATTCGAGCATGGCCACCATTGTGCCAGTGGCGCTATGGCGAGGTCACTACATGGTGCTGTGGCACAACTGCGCAATAGTTCGCTGTGGCGATGGCACACAGGCAACCAATCGTGCTAGGCGCGCCAGGCGTCCCGATGGCGCTGTCGTGGCCTTGTGCCAGAGACCCATGACCCTGTGCCCGACCTTTGCCCCTTGGCGCTATACATCTAGCATGGCTGCCGTCTGTCGCTGTTCGGTGACAGCGCGATAGAGATAGCGGCGCTGTACCGACAGCGATAAGAATATTGACGGCCTGTACCGACTGCTGCGATAGGGAATAAGCGGTGATGTATTGCACAGCAATTCCACATGGGGGTGCTGCGCTGCAGAGTGCCATATTGCCTACTATGCGTTAGAGATGGCATGCAGGAGAGCCCCTCAGTGGAGTGCCCTTGAGCTGGCCAACCTTGTGGCCATTGTGGAGCCACATTATGGCCCACTGTTTGTGAGGAGCCACTGGACAGGGCTAGGACCCAGGTCTGGCAAGAGGTGGCCACTAACCTGGAGCGGCCACTGGCCGCAGGAGAATGGCCGAACAGTGCAGGTACTGGTATGGGGACCTTAGACAGAGGGAGCCGGAGCTACTTGCACGTCTGCGGTCGCATGCCAGGAGGCGTGGTGCCTCGCCAGGTGGGTGATACATCTACACACCTGTATGGTCCATATGGGTAACACTGTCTTATGTGTCCAGCACATAGGGAGGGATAGTCTAGGGTTGGCTGTGGCGGTGTTTACAGGGTATTGGGTGGGTGGGTCTGGCTGGACGGTGGGCACACACATTGCAGCAGGGGAATATGCTTTGGGTTTGTACTGATGTGTTTCTCTCCTTTTGTCTCCCACAGGCATGGCAGTGGAGGAGGATGTTGGAGTGGCAGCAGAGGGCAGAGGGCGCTGCACAGGGGCATGTTGGGGACCAACCCCAACACCATCAACATCCCGATGAGGGTGAGTACCATGACACCATGATTGCTGTTGCATGCTGTGTAACAGGGTGGGAAGCAGGGCATGGCCACCATCCATGGACCCCACTGCCGCATGGCGACATGTGACAGTCAGCACTGTCAGTGGCACTGCATGTCTGGGAGTGCGTCAATGGTGTTCCACTGCGTGCACTGGGCACATGGCTGTGGCACTGCCTGCCCACTGCATAGCCACGTTACTGTATGACCTTGGTTGTGCTGTGCTGGACATGGGCGGTGGTGTGTGCAGTGGTCCACATGGCTGTGGCTGCCTGGGTAGGCAGGTCTTGTGGACATGGTCACTGTGGGTGGTTGCACACCATCACAGGAGGCGTGGCACATGGCTGTCTGCCATGCATACTGGGTGGGCTGCAGGTGGATGGACAGTCACACCCATTGACTCTGATCCCTTGTCCTGGGTGTGCGGATACTCCTGCGAATACAGCATGCCATCCAGGAGCTTCTGCGGGTGGCATAAGAGTCCCTCCACCATCCTAAGGGATCTACAGCAGCACGGGTGAGGAGGAGGAGGCGGCCCAGACAACAGCCCCAGGCAGCAGAGGACCAGGCTGGACACTGACAGCTACACAAGCAGCTCTGCCTACCCCCTTTGTTCAACCTCACACCCACCTACCCTCTCCCATATGTTCACCTCGCCCCTTACCCACCCCCACCTTGTTCCTGTCCCTCCACCCCATGTTTGTACATATTTGTAAATAGTTGTTGTTGCTGTTGTTATATATTTTCTAATACAGTTATTTTGATATGAATACTGTGGTGGTCTCTGCTTTGCAGCTGGCTATAGGTGCTCAGTTGCAGTGGTGTGCATGGCATCTGGGGTGGTTCAGTCATGGAGTATGTGTGTGTGTGCGTGGGGAAGCATCTCTGGTGTGGGAGTGGCCATCAGTCGGTATCTGTGTGTGTGCTGTTCTCTGTGCATTGCATTACTGTGTGCAGTGGTCCATGGTGCCTGCTCTGTGTCCATTGTGCCCCTGTCAACCCATCCTTGGCCTGTGCAGCTGACACCTGCATGTCTGTGGCCTCGAGGTCTGCTGCCTTGTCAGTGGTGGCTGTCCTGCAGGTCATCCAATGTGACCATCACAGTACTGGGTTGCCTCCTGTCAATGGTGTGGTGCATGTTTGCCTCGGGTGACACTGTGGCCTCCGCAGTTGCTGTCCCACCTCCATGCCGTGGCTTGTGTGTGTGCAGGGGCTGTGCACCATTGTCTGTGACTTGTGCTCCAGGCATATGTTGGTGGCGTACAGGGCCACAGTTCATGCACAGGGTGGTGTCACCCCTGTGCCATGGAGGACTACAGGCTGTGTGTGCACAGTTTTCATGGGCCCACACCGAGGGCTTGGTTACCACACTACCGCGTCCCCTGTGTTAGTGTCCCCATGGGTATGGGTGTGTGTTTGCCCCTGCACTGTGTTGCATCCGTGTGCTGCATGCTTCCATGCACCACTGTGGGTGTCTGTGCTGGCTGCTGTGGCTCGTGGTGGGTCAGGCTGTGACACTTGTCTACTGTGCAGGGTGCTGTATCAATGGCGGTGGTGTCAGGGGCACACCCTTTCTCGTGTGGGGTACCTCTTGTGTCGACACCTGTTGGTCTCCCAGATGTGCCTCAGGGGATTGTGCATGTTGGCACTGTGTCTGCCGTTGTTGCATTGCCGTGTGCTGCCACCACTGCTGGGTGGTCATGGTGGGTCTGGCCTGTATGGTCGGGTTGCAGTGTGGCAGTGGGGGTGGTGGTGGTATGCATAGGGATTCCCGCAGTGGTGGTCACTGCTCATAGGGGTGTCTTGGGGTCATGGTACAGGGTGTGCTGTGCACAGGGGGCTGCTGTGCCATGGGGTGGTCTGCCCTCCTTGTGTGGCAGTCTCAGCTTGCCGGTGGGTGTGATGGGGCACCATGGCCCAGCTGTGCTTTGTTTGCTTGTCCCCATGGGCTGGTGGATATTCCGTCCCTCCCCAGTTGTGCTGTGCTTGGGGTGTGGGGTGCACTGTCAGTTCTGCAGTGTGTTCCTGTGCCCATCTGTGGCATGGTGGTGGCTACCTACCCCTCCTGGTTGTGCAGTTACATTGCTCTGCTCCTGGGGGCTCCTGCTTGTGCTATGGCGCCTCTGGGGCTGCTCAGCTGGGCAGCCCTTGTTGCGCTCATAAGCGCGCCGGATCTGCTCAACTTCCCTTCCTAGTTGCGCTATGCGCGCAAGCTGCGCAATATTCAGACGCTGGCTGTTGGCGAACTTGGCTTGCACCTTTGAATATCGCATCTATTAGCATGGGCACAATGGACTTGTGCTGTCCTGCTATTGTGCACTTTTGGGCGCAGTTTGAATATCCAGCCCCCATCTCCAAAAGGACATTGACAGGGTAGAGGCAGTCCAGAGAGGGCAATGAAAATGGTGCAGGGACTACACCAGAAACCATATGAGGAGAGACTGAGGGAACTCAATATGTATACACTGGAGGAAAGGAGGGAGAGGGGTGATATGATAGAGACATTCCAATACATCCAGGAGATCAACAGAGTTCAAGAGGGCAGTATTTTTCAGAAAAAGATGATGTGCAAGAACAAGGAGTCACAATATGAGGCTGGGAAGGATACTCAGGGGCAAAGTGAGGAAGTATTTTACACAGAAAGATTGGTGGATGCATGGAACGGTCTCCTGAGGAGGTTGTAGAGGCAACAATGGTAGGTGAATTTAAGAATGCATGGTGCAGACAAAAGGCAATTCTGGGCAGGGGGTTAGGAGGAATTAGGCTGTTGGTTAACTAAGATCTGCAGCGTATCAAATAGGTAGGGACATGGGCAGACTAGCTAGTCCAGATGATCCACATTTGCTGTCAAATTCTACATTTCTAGGAAAAAGATGCTCAAGAATAAGGGACATGTTATAAAGCTAGGGAGATAGACTGGGAAACATAAGGAAGTACTCTTCACAGAAAGAGCAGTGAATGCCTGGAACAGCCTTCCAGCAGAGCTAGTGGGGTGAAAGCTGTGGAGAAATTCAAGAATGCATGGGATAGGCATAAGGGAACCTTAGTCATTAGGGAAGGGAGGGTAAATCCGGAGATCAAGTAGACTCTACAGTATTACAGTAGGTAGGAAAATAAGCAGACTGTGTGGGCCAAGCAGTCCTTATTTGCCATCAATTTCTATGTTTCTGCTAAGTTTGTAAGATGCTGGGCTGTCTTTGACCTTGGAATTTAAAAGCCAGGATGTGCGAGGTCAGTTTGGTGCTTCAGCAGTCCAGAGAGAGTGGAAGGAGGAGGAAGGGCCTGCAGCAAGTGCACAAAGTTGTTGATTAAGCACAAAGCACCAAGAGAAAGCTTACCATCATAAACACCTTGTGAGAGAAGAGATCCATGATCTACTGCATTAAGAGGAGTCATCTGGGTCCAGGAACCATAAGTACACTGCAGTGCAGCACTGTCTCAGGGACCGCACCTGTTTTCACAATGTTTCACAATTTAGATTAAAAATATGGGCATATGGACAAAGCACATGTTATTAATTGGTTGCAGTTACTAAGGCGCAGTCTTAATGTCAAATAGACATTCCATTAACGGATTTTAGGCTGTGGACATTTTGCACACATTTTAGAGTTCCCACGACTAGAACCGCAGTAACATTGCAACATTGTTTTTATTGCTTCCCAGTGCCTGCGTTTCTGATTATAGTCTGTGGTCAACACTAAAACAATTTACAGTACTGTAGGAGAACTCACCACTCATACTTTCATGTGGACAATGCTTCCCAATGCTTGTGATACTACTTCCCAATCCCAATGCAAATGCCTATGCTACCGCTTACACTCCTTCACGTCTCCTTCACTTCCTAGTGGTCAGTTTGTGCATCACTAATTTCAGCCTCAACGTCCATGTTAATTTAAAGAGACACAGTCCAATCTGGATATTCCTGTATCTGCTGGAACCCAGTCACAGTATTTTCCCTGTATTTTCTGGTACAAATCTGCAGTTTCAGGGTACTATATATTCTGAGGCAGAACAGTTTCTGCCATTCAACAAACAGCGTGCGATGGAATTTGTTCTGACACAGAAAGGCAAGCCAAGTTTGCCCTGGAAAATTTCCTCTATACCAAGGAGGACGATGGAGCAAACGGCAAGATATTTTGGCAATGTAAACTGCGAACTTGCCGTGCCCATCTCCATACCTTGGGGGACACTATCATACCTCTATCAGAGCATAATCATGCACCCGTTCATGGGCAGATAGAGCTGTTAGCAGCTTGAGCTGTCATGAAACAGCAAACTACAGATTCCGAGGAGTCGACAAGAAATGTTGTACACCAGGGTTGCAACAAATTTCTCTCAGCCATGCCCACCTGTTACCCTCGCAAGAGGCACTGCAGCGAGATGTTTGCCGACAAAGGCATGGAGGGCCCAATGATGTGGATGTGGTGCAATATACACTCACTGTTAGTGGGGATCCTTTTCTTCATGTCAATGAGGATGACATGCTTATTTTTGCCAGTGACACAGATCTTGCAGTGCTTAAACAATCCAAGCACTGGTTCTGTGATGGAACATTTGCGGTTGCCCCTAGAGATGATGATCAGCTGTATACAATTCATGCCCTGGTGAATAGTGTAAACAGGCCCTGTGTATCGCTCTGCCGCCTGGGTGAAATGAGGCGTATACCGAAAGTTCTTTCTCAATTTAGAAGTCTTGCTTGGTGACACGCTAATGCAAACACTGTCATGATCGTCATGACTGACTTTGAGTTAGCAGCTATCAATGTTATAAAAGAAATGCTACCACAAAAGAGCTTGTTGGCTGTAATTTCCACTACGGCAAGTTATGTGGAGGAGAGTACAGCAGGAGGATGCAGAGTCAGTATATACAGGACAAGACCTTTGCTCATAAGGGTAGGTGTATTCTTGCACTTGCTTTTGTGCCTGAACACCAAGTGGAAACCGGCTTTGAAATGCTGCAGGACAACCCAGCCTATAGGGGACGTACAGTGTCTTCTTGATTACTTTGAGGACACATACATTGGTAGCTAACAAAAATAAAAAAAGCGTTGTCTGCCTTGTTTCCCAGTAAAATTCTGGAACCAATATGATCGTGTTATTGCTGACTTGCCACGAAGCAATAACGCTCTTGAACATGGCACAAAGCTTTTCAAGGACTGTCTCAACTGCACGACCACCGTGCTAAGCTCGCCAGAAAATTGTGCCAGGAGCAGCATGCTGTGTCCTACAACGAAGGCAGGTGGAACTGGGAATGCAGGCCCCAAGAAAGCAGGTGACGTATCAGCCGTCAATAACATTTTCCACACTATTTGTGAAGACTTTAAAAATAGATCAGAGATGCAATACCTGAAAGACATTGCAACTGTTAACAAAATTAATGTAGCATAAATTGTTTAATTTGCACAACTCTCTTGCATGTATTACCTGCATATTTGCACATAGTACTTGGTTCATTTGCACAGCTTTCTTGCACATAGTATTTGCATAGTACTTGCATAATTTGCACAGCTTTCTTGCACATACTTATGCTACTTATGGTGTTAGATGAATTGATGGAAATAGATTGAAAGTGTTAAAATTATGTTAATTCACAATTCAAATAAATTGATCGAAAATCCTTTCCTTCGTTAAGTTTCCTTTATTATGGTATGACTATTTGTCCATGCTTCAGCAATTTCACTTTGACCTTTGTTGGTCGTGACCTTATTAAATATCGGCATATTGTCTGGCTGCCCTTAAGTCCTCGCGACCAGTAGTCCGCCACATATTGTCATAGGCACGAATTGTCTGGCGGCAATTGTCCACTCATGAAAATATGAACATACAAACATACCAAACTGCCACCAACTACAGGCCATATGGTCTATCAAGTCTGCTTGAGTGTGCAGTTAGTAATTATTACACTGAAGCTGCCACTCCCTCCTCTACCCCCAGAACAGTGACCCTCCTTCTCACTTTGTCCCATCCCCTTTAAAACTGCCGACTGACTTACAGGATACCATCTCTTTGGGTGCAGATTCCAAATAGTCACCACCCTTTCTGTAAAGAAGTGCCTCCTCATATCCCTCCTGAATCTTCAACCCTCCAATCTCAGACCATGTCCCCTTGTGCCCTCTCTCCCTTAATTAAAAATCCCTCTGTACCAGTCTTGTTTATACCTTCATATATTTAAAGGTCTCTATCTCTATCTAACCCCATGATTCTTGTTGCTCTATGCTGGACCCCTCCAGTAACTTAACAGCTTTCTTTAAATATGGGTGCCAGTACTGCATGCAGTACTCCATGTAAATCTCATCAATGACCCATACAGTGGCACCTCCCTCTCCTGGAGGTAATTCCTCTAGCAATACACTCAAGCATCTTATTGGCTTTAGCTACTGCTTTCCTGCACTGGGCTGAGTGGTTCAATTGCCTGTTATCATCACCCAAGATTTCTCTCCTCCTCTGTAGTGGCTATCTGTACCACTCCCAACTAAGAACACTTCCTTGGACTCCTCGCTCCCAAATACATGACTTTGCACTTCTTAGCACTAAACCCCAGCGATCAAGTGTTTGAACAGTACTCATGCCTAGCCAGATCATCCTGTAGCCCCTGCCATCATACTCGTCATCTACCACTGCACATATCTTCATGTCATCCACAAAGAGACTAATCTTGTTCTCAATGCCAAGTGAGATGTCAGCAATGAAAATACTGAACACAAAGGCCCACTACTGAGCCCTGCGGTACCCACTAGTTACTGCCCTTGGAGAGGACAGTCCCTCCCACAACCACTACACTCAGCTGTCTCCTTTGCAGTCAGTTCTTGATTAAATTCCCCATCCTTGTGCCTACTTCCTGGGTCCCAACTTGCTATCCAGTCTCCCATGTGGTATCAAATCCAATGCCTTGCTGAAATCCAGATACAGGACATCCACCGCATGGCCCTTGTCAAGTGCCCTAGTGACTCAGTTACAGCGGTTGGATTTCTGCTTATGACACCAGTGACCCAGGTTTGGGAACAGACCTGGGTTGTCAGAGGGTTGGCTGGGGAGAAGGACCGAGCATCCTATGGACTGCTCTCCTTCTCCAGGGGAGGTGTGGTATGTGGCTGGTGCTTGGGGACCCCTGGCGGAGACTGGGGAACCACAGTGACTGGCGCCAATGAGGATCTGAGAGGGCAGGATGGACAGTGGCATCATTGCATGTTTTCCGCCCACGGGAGAAGAAGCCTGCCTGTTGCCTTGATGAAGCCCGCCCCAGCTGCAATCACTTCCTCAGGCTGACTCCGCCTTATCCAGTCATTCGGCGGCACCCTTCAGAGGGGTCGGTGCCGCGACCCCTCGCCTTGGGGGGCAAGCCAGGGGGCACGGAGAGTGGCCAGTCGGGAAGCTTACAGCCATAGGGGTCCACGAATGGGTGGATGGTGCCAGCAGTGGGTGGGACACCAAATAATTGTGAATAAAAAAAATAACAGTCAACCAGGTTGGTCTGGCAGAATCTGCCACAGACAAATCCATGCTGCTTTCCATCCTGGAGACCATTACCTTCTAGAAAGGTTACCAACCTCTGCTTAAGGATTGTCTCCATTAACTTTCCCACAATGGATGAAAGGCTCAATGGTCTATAGTTGACTGCTTCATCCATAGGTCTGCTTTTGTGAAGGGCACCACGTAAGCCATCCTCCAATCCTGGGGTATGCACCCTGTTCTCAGAGAAGTATTAAACAAGTCAGCTAATGGCTCTGCCAGAGACCACTGCCAATTCCTTCGGCACCAAGGGTATACACCATCCAGGCCTTGCGTCTTATCCACCTGTGTAAATACCTCATGCTTAGACGTTTTCTGCCATTTAGAAACTGCTTCACCTCTGGGGTTTGGGGAACTGAGCACATTCTCTTTAAAGTGCACCAATGTCTACAACCTGCAGCAACATCTACAGGTTGCAGTGACTCTATACCTGCAACACCTAGTGACTGAATTAAGGAACTCCCAATGTTTACAGCCTGCAGCAGAATTTACAGGTTGTAGTGACTCTTTATTTATTTATTTAGCTTTTGTTGACGGGTAAGTGCACTAGACAAATCCTGCCTATTTTCAGGCACGACCGGGGAAGGGATACAGATGAATGGCAACTGACCTTGAACCAGATTAAGCTGTTGGTGGTATTTTTAGTGAATGAGGAATTTGGCCAGGACACGGGAAATTCCCTACTCTTCGATAAGTGCCATGGGATCTTTAACATCCACCTGAACTACCACCAATCCAGACAGATGGGACCTCGGTTTAACGTCTCATCCAAGCGGCACCTCAGAAATGCAGCACCCCTCTCATGCTGCATTACAGTGTCAGTACTGGGATATTAACCCAAGTGCCAGATGTGGGAACTGAACCCACAGCCTCTGATCTCCCGGCCTCAGAGGCGAGTGTGCTACCTACTGAGCCACTGACACTGCCCTACACCTGCAGCACCCAGGGACTGAGATAAGAGAAGTCCCAATATTTACAACCTGCAGCAACATCTACAGGTTGCAGCGATTCTACACCTGCAATACCCAGGGACTGAGTTAAGGAGGTCTCAATGGCTACAGCCTGCAGCACAATCTACAGGTTGCAGTGATTCTACCCTGCAATACCCAGGGACTGAGCTAAGGAACTCCCAATGCCTACAGCCTGCAGCAAAATCTACAGGTTGCAGTGATTCTACACCTGCAATACCCGGGACTGAGATAAGGAACTCACAATGTCTACAGCCTGCAGCAAAATCTACAGGTTGCAGTGATTCTACACGGCAATACCCAGGGACTGAGATAAGGAACTCACAATGTCTACAGCCTGCAGCAAAATCTACAGGTTGCAGTGATTCTACACTGGCAATACCCAGGGACTGAGTTAAGGGAGGTCTCAATGTCTACAGCCTGCAGCAAAATCTGCAGGTTGTTGTGATTCTACACCTGCAGTATCCAGGGACTAAGTTAAGGGAGGTCTCTTTCAGATCTCTTTCGCATCTGGTACCAGGTAGGAAGGGTAGATCTAGCACATAGTCAAATCTTAATAAAGCTGAGTTATTCTACTAATCTTGGGTGGGTTATTGACTCTTCATGTGGTACAGAAATTGATGGCTACCTTACCAAGCCCAATAGCTGAAACCCTTGTGACAGAACTAAAGAGTAAACAGGAAGTTGATGAGTCACTATGAGTCACCCTGGAGACAGAAATGGCACCACAATCCGCATGGGGTTGTGTACAGACCCCCATCTCAGGGAGAAATGGACAAGGAAATGATAGAAGGCATCCATAAAATGGCAGAAAAAGGGAGATATTGTTGATGGGGACCTGAATATGCCAGATGTTAACTGGAGTACCTTTGCTGCAGGCACATCCAAGAGCAGGGTCATTCTTGATGCCCTACAGGGGCATGCCACAGACAGTTAGTGTTGGAACCCACTGGAGGAGCAATCTTAGACCTGGTACTCTCAAATGGGGAAGGAGAAAGGATCTCAGATTTAGAAGTGGGAAGCTATCTGGGAACAAGTGACCACCAAACAGTGTGGTTCACAATAAACACAGCCATAGAGTCAAGCCATACAAAACAAAATTACTGGACTTTAGGAAGGCTGACTTTGGGAAAATGAAAGTGCCTTAGAAAGCACTAGCAAATGTGCAAGAGGGAGGTGAAGGAACAATGGGAATAATCAAAACAGCCATCGAGAGACAACAAGCCTTTGTGTGAAGCAAATCAATAAAACAAAACGAAGGAAAAAACACTATGGTTCTCAAAAGAGGTGGCAGGGACGGTTAAGGACAGTTAGAAAAGGATAGCATTCAGGAAATATAAGGAAACACAGAAGGAGCAGGACAGAGAACTTTATCAGATAAAGCAGAAGGAGGCAGGAAGGCAGTCAGAATAGCAAAGGCACAAACTGAGGAAAAGATAGCCAACTCTGTTAAGAAGGGGATAAAACGTTTTATAGGTACATTAGGGGCGAAGAAAGACCAAGGGAGGGATACAGATACTTAATAAAGGGAGGGAATGTGGGCAGAGGGTGACAGTGAAAAAGCAGGATGCTGAATCAATATTTCTGCTCAGTATTCACAACAGATGAGGAGGGGGGTACCTAAACCAAACAAGGGAAACTCTGAATAGGGGTCAATACCAGTCCATTCACAGAAGAAAGGGTTTTGAAAGAACTCTTGAAACTGAGGGTGGACAAAGCAATGGGGCCTGATGGATTCACCCAAGAATACTAAAAGAACTAAGGGTAGAACTAGTAACACCACTGACTACTGTCTTTAACAAATCATGGGAGGATGGAGTGGTACCTGAGGACTGGAGGAGGGCAAATGTGATTCCACTTCACAAAAGTGGGAGCAGGGCAGAGGCAGGAAACTACAGACCAGTTAGTTTGACTTCAGTGGTAGGGAAAATGATGGAATCACTTCTGAAGGAAAGAACTGTTGAGTACCTAGAGGCCAGTTTGGCACAGGACCCAAGGCAGCATGGTTTCACAGCAGGAAGGTCATGTCAGACAAACCTAATAGATTTCTTTGACTGGGTGACAAGTAGTAGACCAGGAGGGGCTGTGGATATGGCCTACCTAGATTTTAGCAAGGCATTTGACACAGTCTCACACAAAAGATTAATATACAAGTTAGCTAGCCTTGGATGGGTCCCAAGGTGGTAGCCTGGATAAAAACTGGCTGGACAACAGGATGCAAAGGTAATAGTAAACGAGTCCACGTGAAGACAGGAGGGTAACTAGCTGGGTACCGTGTGGTTCGGTACTGGGACCGGTCCCCTTTAATATCGCTATAAGTGACATTGGAGAGCACCTGGAAGGAAAGAGTATGCCTCTTTGCAGATGACACAAAGATCTGCAACAGGGTTGATACACAAGGTGGGGTGGAAAGAATGAAAAGTGACTTGGCAAGGCTGGAGGAATGGTCAAATACAGGCAGCTCAGATTCAATGCAAAGAAGTGCAAGGTAATGCATCTGGGAAACAAAACCCAGGGAAGAGTACACAATGGGGGTGAGTTAACAACAACAAAAATCGAAAGAGACCTAGGAGTAATTATATCAGATGACCTAAAGGTGGGCAAGCAATGTGAGAAGGCAGTAAGGAGGGCTGGGGGATGCTGGGATGCATAGGGAGAGCATCAACAGTAGAAAACAGGAAGTTGTTATCCTCTCTACAGACAGTCAGTGAGACCCCATCTGGAGTACTGTGTGCAATTCTGGAGACCCCATCTCCGCAAGGACATAGCCAGAGTGGAGGCAGTTCAGAGGAGGGCAATCAAAATGGTGCAAGGTCTGCACCAGACAACATACGAGGAGAGACTAAAAGCAGCTTAATATGTATACCCTTGAGGAAAGGAGGGAGAGGGGGACATGATAGAAACTTTCAAGTATCTCAAGGAATTAACAAGGTACAAGAGGGTAGTATCTTTCAGAAGAAGAGTGCAAGAACAAGGGGCACAATTTGAAGATAGAGGGGATGGCTTAGAGGTAATGTTAGAAAGTATTTTTCACAGAGAGTTGTGGATGCATCGACAGCCTTCCTGAGGAGGTTGTGGAGTCAGGAACAGTGGAAGAATTCAAGAATGCATGGGACAGGCATAAGGCAGTTCTAGTGGGGCCAGGAGGAAGTAAACTGTTGATTAACTAGAATCTGCAGCTTATCCGTCAGGTAGGGAAATGGGCAGACTGGGTGGGCCAAGCGGTCCTTATCTGCCGTCAAATTCTATGTTTCTATGTTTAACTGGGTATCTCCAGCACTCCCTACTGAACCCCAATTTACGGACTGCACCAGTTTACCAAAGATGATGGCAGTGCCATGTGTACAGCCTGGGCATACCTTGCTGTGGGATCTGAGAAAATAAATATGGGTCAGGTGCCTTTCCACTACATAAAGGACACATGTAAATACAAGGAAGAGATAGTTGGATTGAAGGGGATAGGCCAATTGTAGCCATAGTTTACTTTTGCAATAAACCACAATATGGTGTGAGTGATGCTGGGTTTACCCATGCCTGGCATTGTTCTGTCACATGGTCATAGGCTTGTGTAGTAGTGCTGATGTTACGGCCGATGCCCCAATTCTCAACTTGCATTTTTCAAGTAATAAATTCCACAATACAGGACTCGGTTTGAAGTAGACTTTACTTTGTGCTATTCAGAAAACTATTTAGTAACAAGCAATGCATTTTATTCAGTAAACAATAAGCTTGCATTGAACATAGGAATGAGGCCAAACCAGGAGGAAAAGAAAAACAGACAAGCAAGGTGGGTGCAAATAAAGTATTTCTGAGTTTTTCAGAGTGAGTTTTCAGATCTTTAATAAAGTTCTGTTCATTTTTCAATATAACTTGTAACGACTGTTGTAGGCCTTAGTGTCAGTTTAGCGGTGAGTCAGCATGGCAGGTTTCTGCCTTTGATTTTAATATGACCTTGGTTTTACTGGTGGTTCAACATGGTGGTATTCAATTTTCGTAGCGGGGTTAGATTGATTACAGAGATGAGGCTGATTGGCACCTTTTGCTTTTATAATGCTGAATTTTACAATGCTGCAAAGGTGCTAACCAGCCAATTAGGTGCCATCTTTTAAAGTCCATTGTATAATTAGTATGTCTGCTCTGCAATTACAATAGAAAGGTCCACTATCAGAATGTCAACTTCGAGATAGTTTTTTTTTTTGGGGGGTCTAGCAGCTGAGGAATAGGTGCTGCAGGGTCTCCAAGCTCTAAGCATGGAAAATCAACGGTGTAGATGGGCTGCACCCTACAGTGCTAAAAGAAGTGGGGCAAGAACTGGCACTATCCTTAAACAATCTATATGACAGCTCATTGGAATTAGGGGTGATGCCACAGATTAGAGATCAACAAAACATAAAGTGAACTTACAAGCACAAATGGGCAGATTGGGTGGGCTGTAGGCCCTAATTTGCTGACATTGTCAATGTATCTATGTATCTATGTAAATACTGTGCCCCTGCACAGGAGTAGGAAAAAGGCATAAGCCAGACAATTATAGACCAGGAAGCCTAACTTTGTTTTCAAGATGCTGTGGGCCATTAAAGAGAAAGATCAGTGCAGTTTCTGGAGGCGGATATATTCCAGGAAGAATAAGGCAGCATGGGATCACCAGGGAAGGTCTTGTCAGATGATTTTAACAGAAACATAGAAAAGTAGACGTTGGACGGAAGAGAAGGACCTCTTGGCCCTCCTAGTCTGCCCTATTTTCCTTTTCACGGTGCCCCCATAGACCCTACTCAGGGCACTATCAACTTTGCAAACCCTACTCAGAGTACTATCATCTTTGCAAACCTGTCTGTATTATCCTTGCTAGACCCTCTTCTGCTGAAACTCTTTTTCATATTGCCTTCTTGACTACAGTAATTTCCTCCTCTGTGCACTTCCTAAGTCCCTGCTATCATATCTCCTTCTTGATTACAGTAATTATCTCCTATGTACACTTCCTAAGTCCCTCCTATCATATCCCACTTCTTGACTACAGTAATTATCTCCTCTGTACACTTCCTAAGTCCCTGCTATCATATCCCCATTCTTGACTACAGTAATTTCCTCCTCTGTGCACTTCCTAAATCCCTGCTATCATATCCCTTCTTGACTACAGTAATTTCCTCCTCTGTGCACTTCCTAAGTCCCTGCTATCATATCTCCTTCTTGATTACAGTAATTATCTCCTATGTACACTTCCTAAGTCCCTCCTATCATATCCCACTTCTTGACTACAGTAATTTCCTCCTCTGTGCAATTTCTAAGTCCTGCTATCATATCCCACTTCTTAACTACAGTAATTTCCTCCTCTGTGCACTTCCTAAGTCCCTGCTATCAGAATTATGAAATGTTTTATAAAGCAGATATTTGCCTGCTCACCACTGCTGGAATTATGACTGCATGACTCCAATACTCGGTCAGGTCCACACTCGGCTCGACACCTTTCTTTGGGTTGGGACTGTATTGGCTATGTGGATTGAAGAATGCTGGAGGGTCTTGGGATCCATTTTCCTGAAGCCTTGTGGAATTGCTCCCAAACTAAAGTGTTCACCAGGATTTTTCCTGAAGGTAGAAGGGGTTTCACTTTTCTTGCAGCGATTTGACTCTGGAATTTTATTTCCCTGGAGATATCACGGTTTTAGACTTTGAGGCTGGGAGATATTTGGATTTAATTCTGGAAGGCTGTGAGAGGTATAGTTTTCAATTTTTAAACATCTATTCTGTGAAGCTGCAGTGAGAGATCATTAATTGGTGAAGAAGGTGGTGAGAGCCCTCAATTTCATCAGGATACCATAGGAACTTCTGTGACTATATAGACTATATTTTATAGGACTCCAAGTACTAACAGAGATTTATTTTAATGAGTTGATTTAGTTTTATATAATTTGATAGTCCTTGTCGATTGTCCAGTTTTGTTTGATTTTTTTTTTTTGGGGGTGATTGTGGGAATTTGCTTAAATTTGGTATTTTGTTTTGGTTTGGCTTTATTTTATCTGGACCATTAACTGGGAATATGTGCTAGAAGGTGCAGGAATGGTCAGGCAATATTACCCTCCAGACTCAGGAACCTCCGCCGTTTTGTCTGTCCTTCATTGTCCCCAGAGCTGTACAGGTGGTATAGGGCTCTGGGCATAGTGAGGAGGAGGAGGATGGGGGCTGGGACTGATCAGAGAATGGAAAGGAGTGGGCGGATTGGGATAGTGGGAACAAGGAGATGCCCTGGGGCAAAATGGACTCAGGAAAAGAGGGTCTCCCTGCCTGATCCCCATACCCAAGGTCTCTGCTATTGTCAGGCAAGTACCACGGTCTTCCTTGGTCACTCATCCTACTCAGGCAGTGTTATGTAATGACAGGTCTATTAAAAACAAGACTGCTTTAATAACAGATCTTGTTGGATCATCTGACCTGAGCTTGCATCATCGAGGCCTGGCTGGATGAAAATGCTGATCCAGTTTTGGTTTCAGCAGTTCCGGCCGGTACTCAGTGATACACTGCCTGGGAAGGATCACAGAGAGCAGGGGTGTAGCCATCTGTTTTAGATCAGAACTGAACCTGGTGGAGGTTCCAGTGGGGACCACCAATTCCTTTGAGTGTATCCTGGTGAGGGTAGGGTGCAGGATTCTTCTCATCTACCATCCACCAGGAGATGAGAACATTTTCCTGCAGGAAGTTGTAGACTTCATTGTCGACCTGGCAATGGATTCCCAGATGGCTGATCCCGGGGATTTCAATGCCTGGGTCAATTCATGAACTTTCACAGTTTGGTCAAGACTTCCTTCAGCTAATGAGTTCGCTGGCCTTACACAGGTTATTACTTCCTTAACCCATATTGGAGGGCACTCATTGGACTTGATGTTCCTCTTGGGGATGGAGATGTCCGATTTGGTGGTGCAGCCAGTTGGGTGGTCTGACCATCACACCATTGGGTTCAGTTTCGTTGGCTCTCCTGAGTAGGCCTGCCTCTATGGGATGGTCTGGTACCATCCTTTGAGGGGTGTTACCCCAGATGGCCTAATGAGGGTACTGGACCTATCGGGTGTACCAAGTGAATGCATGGATCTAGGGATCTAGTACTTGCCTATAACAAGGCGGTGGTGGCAGCCCTGGATTCCATAGTACCTGTTCATGTTCACCCCTTACCCTCCACCCAACGCCTCCGTGGTTTGATGAGGCCATGAAGGAGCTGAGGAGAGTGGGGCGAAGGCTAGAGCAGAGCTGGCAGAAATCGGGCCTGGATGGTGACAAACTTAGATTGATGGATCATTATGTGGTCTATCAATCAGCAATCACCATAAGAAGGCAGAATTCCTGTCCAGGAGATTGCTGCTGCACAGAACCAACCAGTCCAGCTCTTCTGGAGTGTGAACATATTGTGCAATCCAACCTGTCTCCAGTCTGGAAGAGCTTTGTCACAGGAGCAGTGTGGCCAGGTTTGCTCGATTCTTTGCAAATAAGTTTGCCACAATCAGGTCCGATATTTGTCTGGCTCACTCTAGTGGAAGTTAGGTAGTCGGCAGGAGATGTCAGGCCCTCAGTTTACCTGGTCTGACTTTTAGCTGACCTGCAATTATTGACATAGTGATGATCAACCGGACATTGCAATCAACCAGTTGTAGTTTTGGACCCAGGTCCTCACACCTCCTGGTAGGATTCTTTGATGAAGATCGACCTGGTCCTAGCCGAGATAGCCTGAAGTCATTGGAGAGGGGATCTTCCCAGATCCCTGAAGGAGGTGGTCATTCAGCATCTCCTTAAAAGCCCTCCCTTGACCCGGACTGCTTGGCAAACTACAGACCTGTCTCTAACCTACTCTTTGTGGGTAAGGTTATTGAGAAGGTGGTTGCATTGCAACTGGATAATCATTTGACCAGCCACAATGTCTATTATTCTCTCCAGTCAGAATTTAGGAAGAGACATAGTACCGGGACGGCCCTTGTCCGGGTGCTAAATGATCTCCTAATAGCAAGAGATCGGAAGGCGCATTCCATCTTGATCCTCCTTGATCGCTCTGCACGTTTGACACTGTGGACCATGTAGTGTTGTTGAGCGCTTCATGCTCATCTGTGGACTGTCTGGTACAGTCATCAGATGGTTTTGATCTTTCCTTGAGGGTAGAACTCAGACAGTGGTGTCTAGAATTTATTTCTTAGCCCCTCTCCCCTATCCTGCAGGGTGCATGAGGCTCCATCTTGTCACTTATGTTGTTTGCAGTGTATGTGCTGCTGTTAGGAGAGATTATTAGGCAGTATGGTCTGAGTTTTCACTGCTATGCAGATGATACTCAGCTATACATGTCCTTTGTACCTGGTCAAGATTTGTTCCTCTCGGTATTTAACAACTATCTCGCCGAGATCCATGATTGGATGAGTCGCGAGTTGGCTGCAGTTGAACCTCGCTAAAACTGAGGTGCTGATTGTGGACCCTGATCATCAGGAGGTGGGTTTGCGACAGGATCACCCTCGGGATTATGTCTTGGGGTGTGGCGTGACTACCTCAGACTGGGTGCAGAACTTGGGTGTTATGATTGATGACGGCTTGACCCTTAAATCACAGGTGTCAGCTGTGATCAAGACCTCTTTCTACCATTTGAGGAATATCGCCTAGTGAAACACCTGGTTTCTCCGAAGATCTTTCAACATTGGTCCCGCGCTTCATTACCCCTTGCCTTGACTACTGCAATGCTCTGTACCTAGGGCTACTGGGGGTCGATGTCCGCCACCTTCAGCTAGTGCAGAATGCAGCAGCCAAGGCTGTTGACTAGTACATCTCAGAGCCAGCCACTGCGCCTGTGCTCTGCAGACTGCACAGCTTCCAGTGCAGTGGAGGATCACCTTCAAGTTTGGTTTGCTGACCTATAAGCGAAGCGACCAGGGACCTAGTTACTTCCAAGATTTCCCTTCACCCTTACTGCCCCTCCGCCCTCTCTAATCTGCCGATGAGGGATTGCTAGAGATTCCCAGAGTCCGTTTAAAGACATCTGTGGCCTGGTCCTTGAGCTTTGTGACCCGACCCTGTGGAATTCTCTACCTCATCGGATACGAGATTGCCTGACTGTCCAGGAGTTTAAAACTGCATTTAAAACTTATTTATTTGAATCAGCATACTGTGGTTTTAATTTATAGTATTTTAACTGAGTTTTAAATATAGGATTTTATTGATAAATTTGAAATTATTGATTGTATTGGTTGTGCTATGTACAAGTGCCTTGGTTGTAGAAGGCACTTTTACAAATAAACTATGATATGATATGATATATATGTTCCTAATCCAATCCCATATCCACAATAACACAGAAAGGTTTCTTTTTAAGATACTCATTGGCTTTACTGCTTCCAGGTTTTCCAACATCGTCACTGCCACTGTAATCCCAAATCCTGTGCTCTTCCAGCTCTAGACTTTATTTTCTTACCAATTCCCTCTCAACCATTGTTGGAAAAATTCCAATACTGCATACATCTGGGCAGACTGGTAGGCAAAGTCTTCTTCCACCAACATATTCTATGTTTCTGTGTTTCCATTTAAGCATGTTATCTAACCATCTACTACACTTACTGGTGGGAGTGACTTCAAGATGATCCTTCTGCTGTGCAGTCTCCTTCACCTTCACATCACCAAATGGGAGTTCCTCGTCCTCTGAAACAGCAACAGCAATTGCTCTATTGGGATGTTGTAGCCTGTACATCAAAAACAAAGGCAATGAAAGTGTCATTTGTATCGGCGTTAGATAAATGTCACAAAATACTCTTCCATGAAAAAGACCATTGTCCCTATTGCTGCTAGCAGTTGTGTAAATTTATGGAAGATTATTCACAGCACAGAAACATAGAATCTGATGGCAGGGAGACAGAGGAGCCATCATGTCTGCCTGTACTACACTACCTCACCCCTAACAGCCTACTGCACTGGAAGTTGTCTCCCTCTTCCTCGCTCCCTCAACCCTCATTCCAGAGTTGCCCTGTAAGGTTTATTTATTTATTTTTATTTATTGGGAACTCAGAGTTACAAACCTTTGAGCTAGAGTTCGTTTATAATGGTTCCTCATCAATACTTAAGGAGATGCATTTTGTTGCATCAGCATAATTACAACAGACAAATTGACACTGGGGTGGTACTACAGAGTTTACATAGGAAGGGTATCAAATACATTTATGGTTTACACAAGTCAAGACATGAATGAAGCAGCTGGTAGCATTATCAATTTCCCAGTGGAGGTATGCAATGTGCTGCCATCTGAGAGAATTAAATGCAGACAGATAAGTTGGGGTTTGGCAAGTGCTGGTAGGTGGGAGGGAGTGGGAGGGAGGAAGAGGTCAGTAAAATGGGCTAGAGGTGGTGTGGGTGTACTGGACAGAGGGCAGGTGAGGGGCAGGATTATGATTCCCCATGCCCTGTTCCAGCCATGCTTAAACACATTTAGGATAGTTGCCTCACTACTTCAACCATGTATTCACCATCCTTTCCATGAAGTAAAGCTTCCTTGTGTCTCTCTTGAACTTGCCCCACCATCCTCCAATCATGCCCCTAGTGACTGCTTCTCAATTCTTTACAAGAGGTCCTTGATATTCACCCTGTGCATGCCCTTCAGAAATGTTTGTTTCTATCATTTCCACCTCTAGTGACTGGCCTCCAGTGAGTACATATTTGGGGCCTCCATCCATTCCTAACAGTATCTGCCCATGACCCTGGAACATGTTGGTGACTCTCGATACACCAACTTCAGACTAGTCTGCATACTTCCTCAAGTGAAGACTCTGGAACTGAGCACAGTACTCCAGATGAGGCCTCACCAAGGATCTGTGTAGGGGCAGAATTGCCTCACTTCTTTTCATTATCAGAACCCTTCCATTATCATAACCCCTCCCAATACACCCCAGCCTCCTTGACACCTAGCTGTATGCATTGTTACAATGACTAGCTTGCTTGTGGGAATCACTGATGATGACCCCAGATCCCTCTCTGCTGTTGAGCGGTCCAGCTGAACTCCTCTAGTTCAGTACTTGGTGTGTGGGTACCATCTCTCTAAGTGCATTAGCTTGTATATCTTGACAAAGAATCTCAACTGTCAGATCTTAGACCATCTCTCTTGCATCTCTAAGTCATCTGGAGCTCCTATGCCCCCGCCTGATGCTTTACCCTATCCAGAGTTCAGTGTCATCAGCAGAGATACAACATGCCCAGGTTCCTCTCCCATATCACTGATGATCATACTGAATAGGACAGGTCCCAGGACTAACCCTAGTGCGTAGAGCTAGAGATGTTGCGAAATTAAATATCATGGTGAAATTCCCATGAAACAGGCAATTTCACCCGTGAAACATTTTGCAGAATTTGGATGTGCAGTGAAATATTTTACGGGATATGAAGTTGTAAATTTCGCCTATGAAATGTGACATTTCACCCAAAATGGCTGGTGAGCTTTCATGCTCCACGGGGCACATTTGCACTTTGTGGTCAAAATTACATTTCACATCTGTAAAATCTCACCGAAACAGCCAAATTCCACAAAATATTTTGTGGAATGAAATTCAGCAAATTCTCACATCTCTAGGTAGAGCTGGTTGCCCTACTTAAATGTTAAAGGATTCAATTCTAATTTATATTTCTAAAGCCTATTGCAACATCATTCTAACCCTCCTATACTGTACTGTCCTCTCCTCTCCTAGTCATGTCAGGATGGCCATCTACAATGCCCCCTCTTTTCTTCTTTATACTAGGTTTCCCTTTCAAGTCCCGTAAACTGCATCTTGCAGGGCTCAACATGACCAAACAACGTAATAGCAAGCTAGCCACCAACAGACCCTCCTTTACTTCTTTACACAGTGTTCCCTTTCAAATACAGGTAAAATGCATCCAGCAGGGCTTAACGTGACCAAACAAATGCAACAACAAGCTAGCCACCTAGAGAACTCCCTTTTACTTCTTTACTCAGTGTTTCCTTTCAAGTCCTATAAATGCATCCTGCATGGCTCAACATGACCAAACAATGTAATAGCAAGCTAGCACAGTTTCATTTGCCAATATAAAAACAGATACCCTTTGTTAAATATTTGCACATTTAAAATATGGGCCATTTTGCTGTACTGTTGTTTTGCAGTATATATAGTATGTGTGACTGCTTAAAGTACATTGAAAATGTTACATACTTTGCAGTGGTTTGGTGTCTAAGAAAGTCAGATTCAGTATCAATGAAAAGTTTCCCTATAAGAAAATGGCTGGAGAATCTATTTTATTTTAAATTCATAATGGTATCAGATATAAAACAGCCTTGGTTCTGCAGACTGCCTGTAGCCAGTTGCAAACAGCCTTAGTTCTGCAGATTGTCTGGAGCCAGTTGCAGACAGCCTGGGGTTTCATTGAGCATGAAGCATGAGAGAGGAAGGACATGCAGTCTTCATATCCCCAAAGCAATCTGATGCACAGATGAGAGAATGATTTGAAGTTTAGGGCTCTGGCAGAAATAAAGATGGCACAGGAGGTGCACAGATTTTCATCCTGGAAGCGAAGACTCTTCACCATATAGCATGTAATCACCTGTTGTGTAAATCTGTTAAAATCAAGAACCCTTCAACAGGAACGAAACATATAAATATAGAAACATAGACTTTGACAGCAGATAAGGATCACAGGCCCACCTAGTCTGCCCATTTCCCTACCTATTGGATAAGCTGCAAATCCTAGTTAACCAACAGCTTACATTCTCCTACACCCACTACAATTGCCTTATGTCTGTCCCATGCATTCTTGAATTCTTCCACTGTTTTGACCTCACAATCTCTTCGGAAGGCTGTTTCATACGTCCACCATCATCTCAGTGAAAAAACTTCCTCACATTTCCTGATCCATCATCCTCTGTCTCCAAACTGTGCCCCTTGTTCTTATATGTCTTTTCTAAAAATGCTACCCTCTTGGACTTTGTTGATTCCCTTGAGGTACTTAAAAGTTTCTATCATGTCCCTCCTTCTTCCTTCCTCAAGGGTGTACATATTAAGCTCCTTTAGTCTCTCTCTTCGTATGGCTCCTGTTGCAGACCTGGCACCATTTTAGTTGCCCTCCTCTGTACTGCCTCAGTCTGTCTATGTCATAGTGGAGATGGGGTCTCAGAACTGCATACAGTACTCCATATGGGGTCTCACCAACTGTCTGAACAGAAACAGCTTCCTGTTTTCTACTGGTGATGCCTCTCCTGTGCATTCCAGTATCCCCAGCAGTCCATACTGCCTTTTCACATTGCTTGCCTACCTTTAGGTCACTGATATGCTACCTCTGGTCCTTTTCCATTTTGTTGTTGTTAGTATCTCACCCCCAATGTGTACTCTTTCCCTGGGTTTTGTTTCCATGCATTATGTGCACTTCTTGCACTGAATATACAGTCATACTCTTTGACCATTCTCAATCCTGCCGAGTTCCTTCCTCATCCAATCCACCCCCAAACTTGTGTATCAACCCTGTTACAGATCTTTGTGTTATCAGCAAAAAGGCATAGTTTTCCTTCCAGTCCCTCTGCAACATCCTTATAAAAGAATTGAAGAGGACACGCTGATGCTGAACCTTGAGGTACCCTGATAGCATACCCCTTTCTTTGGGTGGACTCAGTTTATTATTACCCTCTGCTTCCTGTTGTCCAGGCAATTATTTACCCAGGCTGACACCCAGGGAACCACTCCCAGGCTGGCTAGCTTATTTATTAATCTTTTGTGTGGGACTGTGTCAAAACCTTGTTAAAGTCTAGGTAGGCCATGTCCACAGCCCTCCCTGGTCTACAACTTTGGTTATCCAGTCAAAGAAATCTATTAGATTCACCTGACAGGACCTTCCCACTGTGAATCCATGCTGTCTTGGGCCCTGTGCCCGCTGGCCTCTAAGCACTCAACAATTCTTTCTTTTAGAAGTGATTTCATCTTTTCCCCATCAATGAGGTCAAACTAACAGGCCTGTAGTTACCTGCCGCTGACTTGCTCCACTTTTGCGATGGGGAATCACATCTGCCCTCCTCCAGTCCTCAGGTACCACCCCATCCTCCCATGATTTGTTAAAAGAGCAGTCAGTGGTGCCACTAGTTCTCCCTTAGTTCTCTTAGAATTCTGGGCAAATCCCATCAGGCCCCATTGCTTTGTCCACCTTCAGTTTTAGGAGTTCTTCTGGGACCCTTTCTTCTGTGAATAGACTAGTCTCAACCCCTACCCAGAGTGCTTCACTGTTTGGTCTAGGTACCTCCCCTCCTCTCCTCTTTTTTGTGAATACTGAGCAAAAGTAGGGTAGGAGGAAGTAGGCTGATGGTTAACTAGGATCTGTAGCCTAGCCATTAAGTAGGGAAAAGGGCAGACTAGATGGGTTAAGTGGTCCTTATCTGCCATCAAATTCTATGTTTTATGTTTCTATGTAAGTATTCGTTCAGTATCTCTGCCATTTCACTGCCCTCTGCCCAATCCCTCCCTGAATTAAGCCTCACAATCCCTCCTTGGTCTTTCTTCATTCACTAATGTACCTATAAAGATTTTATCCCTTTTAACTGAGTTGGCTATCCTTTCCTCTGTCTGGGCCTTTGTTATTCTGACTGCTTTTCCTGATTCCTTCTTCAACTGATACAGTTCTCTGTCCTGCTCCTTTTGTGATTCCTTATACTTCCTCAATGCTAACATTTTCTCTAACCTCCTCGCCATCTCTTTTGAGAACCATAGTGAATTTTTCCTTCACTTTGTTTTGTTTATTTGCTTTACACAATGGCTTGTTGCTTCTTGGATGGCATTTTCAGCTCTTCCCACTGTTCCTCCACACCTCCTTCCTTTCTATTTGCTAGTGCATTCCTTAGGTGCTTTCCCATTTGCCAAAATCAGCCCTCCTAAAGTCCAGTGCCTTCACTTTGTATGGCTTGACTCCACAGCTGTATTTATCATGAACCACACTGTTTGGTGGTCACTTGTTCCTAGATGGCTACTAACTTCTAAATCCAAGATCCTCTCACTGTTCCGTTTGAAGTACCAGGTCTAAGATTGTACCCTCCTGAGTGAGTTCAATGCTAGCTGTCTGAGGCATGCCCCTGTAGGGCATCGAGAATGACCTTGCTCCTTGATGTGCCTGCAGCCAATGTGCTCCTGTTAACATCTGGCATATTTACCGTATGTCCTCCATCAGCCATATTTCCTCTTTTCTGACATTCTAAGTATGCCTCCTATCATTTACCTGCCCATTTCCTCCCGAGATGGGGTCTGTATACCATCCCTGTACAGATTGTGGTGCCATTTCCTGTCTCCAGGGTGACCCACAGTGCCTCCAGTCCTCCATGTTTACCCTTTAGTTCTGTTGCCTTGATTCCTCACCTTATGTAGAGAGCTACCCCTCCTCCTATTTTACCTCCCTGTCCCTCCTATAGACTGTGTACCTGGTATGTTAACATCCCAGTCATGGTTCTCTGTGTACCATGCTTCTGTGACTGCCACAATAACTAGGTGTCACTCCTCCATCAAGACCACTAGTTCAGGAAGCTTGTTACCTAGACTATGGGCATTGGTACTACCGCCCTCCATTTGTTGGTGGTCTTGCCCATTTAGCCCCATCCCTGTACTTACTGCCTTTGTTTCTTTCTCCATTGTCCCTGCCCTGCTCCTATCGACCTCTACCTTGGTGCTTCCCTCACTAACTACACTGTTTAGAGGAGACAGACTGAACATTCCCTGCTTCTTTTCAGTGCCTCCCCTTGGCTAGTTTAAAAGCTTGCCAATGAAGCATTTAAATCTATCACCTAGGATCCTGGTTCCCCTGCTGGACAGATGCAGACCATCTCACCAGTACAGGCCTGTATCCTCCAGGTGGACCTCTAGTCCCCAATGAAGCTGAAACCCTTTTGTTGGCATCAGCTTTTCAACCATTCATTGAATCCCAAGGTGCGGGTTTCTCTAACCTCACCCATGCCATAGACAAGCAGCACCTCTGAGAAGGCTACCGTATGTGCTACTTGTAGAAGGGCCCTCCACAACTCCACAAACTCCTCCTGCACTACTCTGATCCCATTCCCAGCTGGGTTATTTGTACCTCGGTGGGCAATGATAGCCAGCTCCCTCTCCTCACAGCTGCTTCCATGATGCAGAGAATTCTCTTCCTGTCCCTCCAAGCAATGGCATTGGGTAGGCACCTTACCTCCTTCTACTCCCTCCCCAGTTCTACCTCTCTAACAATGGTGTCCCCACCAGGAGTGGTTTTCTTTCCTTGTGACGTCCTGTGCCACCCTCCTGTGAGTCTGCCTTGTGGAGGTTCCCACCTTCCCCAATGGTCTGCACTGGGTTCCTCCATTGAGTAACCACATTCTGCCAGAATGGCATATGAGTGTGGAGAAGTACAACTGGAGGTATGTGCCTTTGTTCTACCATCACCCTCCCTGAGCCCACCATAGTCCAACCACTCCATTTTCTTGGCAACCTCTGAGGCAGTGGCACTGGCCCTGGTTGGGGAGGAGGTTTCCTACTCCTTTCCTGGTCCTGGGTGGTGGTGAAGATTCTACCTTGCCAAGTCAGCCTGGAGACAGGCAACCTCCTCCCTCAGAGCAGAGATGCCTGCAAACAGGGCAGTATCGCAGCCTAGAAAATGTGGTGAAGCAACATTGCAGCCTCAATATGTTTCTTGGAAGACTGCTGCCCCACAAACAGTGCATTGTACCACACCTACATCTCTTTCTCTTCCTGTTGAAATTGTTTGGTTTGTTAAGCGTATGTGTGTTTAACCCCCATGCAGGGGAGGGAGCTGGATGTCATTGTCCACCTAGGGACAAATGACCTGGCTAAGAAAGGGATCAGAGCAGTGCAAGAAGCGTTGTGGAAATGGGAGGGCCTTAGACAAATAGCATGCACTGTAACCTTCTGGAGGTGCTACTTGTCTATGGCATGGGTGAGGCTAAGGTGCTCCACACCATGGGATTCAATCAGTGGTTGAAAACTGATGTAGAGCCCAGGGATTTGGCTTCATTGGGGGTGGGGTCCACCTGGAGGGATGCAGGCTTATACTGCATGATGTTCTGCATCTGTCCAGGAAGGGAACCAGGATCCTAGGTGATAGGTTTAAATGCTTCATTGGCAAGCATTTAAACTAGCCATGAGGGAGGCACTGAAAGGAGCAGCAGGAACCCTAACTCTCCAAAAAAAAAAAATCAAGGTACTAGTGAGGTAGACACCAACATAGAGATGTTGATAGGGAGAAGCAGAGGGGTAAATGTAGAAAGTGACAAGCCTAATAAGGACAGGGATGGGGCAAAAGGGGTAAGGCCATCAAAAAATGGAGGGTAATGAGTACCAACGCCCGTAGTCCCCGCAACAAGCCCCTGACTGGTGGCCCTGATGGAAGAGGGATGCCTGGATATCGTAGCAGTCACAGAAACATAGTACACAGAGAACCATGACTGGGAGGTTAACATACCAGGGTACATAACCCACAGGAGAGACAGGCAGGGGAGAAGAGGGGAGGAGTAGCTCTTTATGTAAAGGAAAGGATAAAAGCAACTGAACAAAAGAGTAAACAGGGAGGAGAGGAGGCATTGTGGGTCACCTTGGAGACGGAAAGGGCACCACAGTCTGCACAGGGGTTGTGTACAGACCCCATGTCAGGGGAGGAATGGACAAGGGTATGATAGAAGGCATTCTTAGAATGGCAGAGAAAGGAGATACTGTTGATGGGGGATCTTAATATGCGGATGTCAACTGGAGCACCTTTGCGAAGCCACATCCAAAAGCAGGGCCATTCTTGATGCCCTTCAGGTGGCATGCCTCAGACAGCTAGTTTTGGAACCTACTCGTGAGGAGCGATCTTAGACCTCATACTCTCAAATGGGGACAGTGAGAGATTTCAAATCTAGAAGTGGGTAGCCATTTGGGAACAAGTGACCACCAAACAGTGTGGTTCATGATAAACTCAGCTACAGAGTTAAGCCATACAAAAGTGAGGGTTCTGGACTTCAGGAGGGCTGACTTTGGCAAGATGGGAGAGTGCCTTAGAAAAGCACTAGCAAACAGGCTAGAAGGAGGGTGGAGCAACAATGGGAAATATCAAAATGCCATCACAGAGGCAACAAGCCTTTGTGTGAAGCAAATCAACAAATCAAAACGAAAGAAAAAGCTACTGTGGTTCTCAAAAGAGGTGCAGTGAAGGTTGGGGAGAAAAGATAGCATTTAGGAAGTATAAAGGAAACACAGAAGGACAGGACAGAGTTGTACCCGTTAAGGCAGAAGGAAGCAGAGAGGGTAGTCAGAATAGAAAAGGCCCAAACTGAGGAAAAGATAGCCAACTCAGTTAAGAAGGGATAAAACCTTTATAGATATATCAGGCCGTACAAAGACAAAGGAGGGATAGTGAAGCTGAATAGAATGGACGGTGGGTGGGCAGAGAGAGACAGTGAAAAAGCAGGGATACTGAATGAATACTTCAGTTCAGTATTCACAAAGAGGAGGTGGGGATGTGCCTAATCCAATTAACAGAAGCACTCTGAATGGAGGTCAATCCCAGTCCTTTCACAGAAGAAAGGATTCTGAAAGAACTCCTAAAACTGAAGGTGGACAAAGCAATGGGGCCAGACGAATTCACCCCAGAATTCTAAAAGAATTGAGCAGAGAACTAGTGACACCACTGACTACCCTTTTAACAAATCATGGGAGGATGGTGTAGTACCTGAGGACTGGAGGAAGGCAGATATGATTCCACTTCACAAAAGTGGGACCAAGACAAAGGCAGGAAACTACAGACCTGTTAGTTTGACCTCTGTGGTAGGGAAAGTGATGGAATCACTTCTGAAGGAAAGAACTGTTGAGTACCTAGAGGCCAGTGGGTTACAGGACCCAAGGCAGCATGGGTTCACAGTGGGAAGGTCATGTCAGACGATTCTAATTGATTTCTTTGACTGGGTGACCAAAGTAGTAGACCAGGGAGGGGCTGTGGACATGGCCTACCTAGACTTTGTAAGGCATTTGACACAGTTCCACACAAAGATTAATTGTCAAATTACCAGCCTGGAGTGGGTCCCAGGCTGGTAGCCTGGATAAAACATTGGCTACATAACAGGACACAGAAGTAATTGTAAATGGAGTCCACTCTGAAGAAGAGGGGTTACTAGCGGGGTACCACAGGGTGCAGTACTGGGTCCAGTCCTTTTTGTCTTTATAAGTGACATTGCAGAGGGACTGAAGGAAAAGTATGTCTCTTTTCAGATGACACAAAGATCTGCAACAGGGTTGATATACAAGGAGGCGTGACAGGATTAGAAGGACTTGGCAAGGTTGGAGGAATGGTCGAAGTATGGTAGCTTGGATTCAATGCAAAGTACAAAATAATGCACCTGGGAAACAAAACCCAGGGAAGATTACACAATGGTGGGGAGGTAGTAGTAATAACAACAACAAGCATTTGTCAATGCCAAATGTTGTCTTGCTGCCATTGGCAGTGCAGGAGTTAGAGATGCAGCATAGGAGTGGCAGTCAAGTATTGAACTGATGCCAACCCACCCCCACCCTACAGAGAGTGACAGGCATTAGGGTGTCCCTGTGGGTGTTTGGTAGTGCAGTGCGGAAAACATGCTGGGCAGGATGTGAAAATGACAGCTGCACACTTCATAAGGAGGTGTAATTAAATGGCAGTGCTGAAAATGTGGCATACAAATATCACGAAAGTTGCGGAGTTGCAAGGGTGCGTGGCAAATATGCAAGACACGCTTGCAGCACTGGCAGTTTGTGGGCGTTCGCACTAAATTTTCAAAATAGGCATTTAAGTACCTCTGTTCATGTACAGTGTCACTGTCATTTCTCAAAGTGTCCCAGAAGTGATTTATACAGCGACACACTTTCTCAGCGCGGTACGGAAGCACATTTTGGGCAGGATATGTGGCGACAGCTGTACTGTTCATCAAGAGGTGTGTCAAAATGGCAATGGAAAATCCAGAGTGAAAATATCACGAATGCATGACGGCACGAGCATGCGTGCAATCTGCCAATGCACGCTCATAACACAGTCATTTTATGGAGTATCAGCTCCAAATTTTCAACATAGGCATTCTAGGAGCTATACTCATGAACTGTGTCACTGTCATTTTCATAATCTGACCCAAACATTGATTTCCCACAGCACTTCACGCTAATTGTGCACCGAAGTGCGAAGACATTTTGGGCAGGATCTGGGAAATGATAAGCTGTACTGTTCAAGGCGAGGTGCAGAAAATGCCAATGCTGAAAATATGGTGTTAAAATATTGCAAATCGCGAAGTTACGAGCCTGTGTAGCAACTGCACACACACACTCGTAAAACAGGCATTCTTGTTTTTTCCACCAAATTTGAAACATAGGCTTTTGAGAGGCCAACCTACGAACACTGCACTGTCATTTCGTTATCGGTTCTTGAAGGTGATTTGCGAAGACCTGTAAATCACCTTCCGAGGCCCATTACCGACATGACAGTGACAGAATTCATGAGAGGAGGCCCCAAAACCCCATGTTGAAAATTTGGTGTCAAAATTTCAAGAAATGCCTGAGATATGCAGCAAATTTGAAAAAACCTATTCATTGCATTATACAGCTTACTGCCATTTCCTCAGTTTGCAGTCGGCTTTGAAGAGTGCAGACGTGTTCCTGGTCCACGGAAGATTGTCGTACTAGAGTCTGGAGGTAAGTATGAGGTGAGGGAGGAGGCAGGGTGCGCAGTGGGTGGGTGCGGGTGGGGGAGGGGCATGTAGACTCGGGGATGGTTTCGTTTTTCCAGGTGTAGAAAAAAAAAGCGAAACCGTCGCGGGACAGTTTTTTTATTACAGGACATTTGGCACGCTGGGATGGGCTCCCAGCGTGCCACCTCATCGGGTTTTGTGGGGAATCAGCAGTCGATGGGGATTGGGCACCTGCCGCACACAACACTGGCTAATGCCAGCGGGAACCTGGGCACCCTGCTGGCAAACAAAGAAAGGGGGAGGCGCTGAGACGGCACCCCTCTGCATTCACAGTTGGTGATGCCGACGGGAGTGGGCTCCCTGCCGGTGGCAAAGAAAGTGGGGCACAGCCTGGGTGATTGGGCACCCCCTCGCATTCCACATTTGGGGATGCCGACGGAGGCGGGCTCCCCTTCGCACACAACACGGGGGTTGCCGACAGGGTGATTGGGCACCCCAATGTCGGAAACTGTGGGCGGCGCCCACTTCGCCAACCATGATCATAATGGCGCGAGCACGGCAAGCAAAGGACCGCTGCGTATGATGATTGCAGCAGACCTTTGCTTTGATGTGCCTACCCACTATGAATGTATGGTGGTGGTGGCATGCAGGCTAATTGGGGAATGAGGGACGACCTACTGATGCATGCCCTGCATTCACCCAAAGAGCTGCACCCCAAGACCCGCATGTCGCAAGATGTTTTACATGCGCATAAGCCAACATAAAATGAAAAGGGACCTGGGGGTAATTATACAGATGACCCTAAGGTTGGCAAGCAATGTGAAAAGGCGGTAGGGAGGGCTGGGGATACTGGGATGTATTTGGAGGGCATCACCAGCAGAAAGCAGGAAGTTGTTATCCCCTGTACAGACAGTTGGTGAGATCCCATCCGAGTACTGCATCCAGTTCTGGAGACCCCATCTCCACAAGAACATAGACAGGATAGAGGCAGTACAGAGGAGGGGCAACTAAAATGGTACATGGTCTGCAAAGAAGCCATATAAGGAGAGACTAAAGGGCTTAATATGTATACCTTTGAGGAAAGGAGGGAGGGGGGGACATGATAGAAATGTTTAAGTACCTCAGTGGAATCAACAAAGTCCAAGAGGTAGCATCTTTCAGAAAAGAGATGTGCAAGAACAAGGGGACACAATATGAAGCTAGAGGATGGCTCAGGGGCAATGTGAGGAAGTATTTTTCACAGAGAGGGTAGTGGATGTATGGAACAGCCTTCCTGAGGAGGTTGTGGGGTCTAAAACTGTGGGAGAATTCAAGAATGCATGGGACAGACATAAGGCAATTTTGGTGGGGGTAGGAAGAAATAGGCAGTTGGTGAAATAGGATCTGCAGCTTATCCTCTAGGTAGGGAAATGGGCAGACTAGGTGGGCCAAGTGGTCCTTATCTGCCGTCAAAGTCTATGTTTCTATGCAGTGTGCTGGGCTGCTAAGAATATGGCAGGTGTGTGTCCTGTCCCTTTTGGGGAAGTGATGTCAGAACTCCTGGTATAAAAGGAAATGATGAACTTGGGAAGGTGAAGTGAGGGGTGAGGTGGGAGGGCCCAATCCCATACTCTCCAGAAAGAACCAGCTACAGCTCTGCCCCACCACCTCAGTGAGTGCTTCCTTCCTTCAGCAAGACAATCTGCACAAACAACTCGACAGAAAAGCAGACACCTCAGACAAGAATGCTGGAAACCCTGAATGCTGGATTCAAAGTAAACAAGCCCTGGAACAGTTTGGGACCAGAAATTCAGTCAAATGAAGTAAATTCACCAAGCACAAACAATTTAACTCCCCACACCTGTAATCTGATGCTAGCTGAAGGCAGACACTCACACACAAATTTGCTAGATAGAAGCCCTGGAATGTTAGTTTCAAATTACACAAGCCCTGTAACAAGTTGGGCAGACTAGGTGGGCTGTATGGTCCTTATCTGCCAACAGATTCTATGTTTTGTATGTTTAAAGCAGTTTGGAGTAGAGGACATGGACAGGATATAATTGACATCCACTGCCTCCATGGATGGCACCTATTTGAACTGTAATGACCTACACACCTCAGTTATCAGGTAGGACAAAGTCTTGCTATCAGACAAGGAGGAATAAGAACCTTCCTCTTTAGCGCCATCCATTCCACTCCACATCTTCCTCCTCCTCATCCAGTAGCTTCTTTTGGTCAGGAAGTTCCCCAAGACCCCAGTTATCTTCTTGTGATCCTCTATGGTCAGGGTTGGGGTCTGCCTACATAAAAATTGTAACTTTGTCCTGCTGCAATGTACCTGGGCGTCCTTGTGCCCCTCAACCCGAGGGGCCCAGTTTGGGTTGGATGGGTCTGCTGAGGTGTCCTGTGGAACACTGGATCCCAAAACTCTCCCAAGAGCAACAATAAGATTTATGCAATTCTGCTTTGCTGCTGCCAACTAGTACACATGGTTCTTCCCCAGCTCAGATGTGTGATGGGGAGGTCATAAGATATATTAGCTTGAAAAACACAGGTAGGCCAATAAAACACTGGACAGGGTAGAATTAGAGTTGCCTTACCCTCTTGCAGGACTTACATCTTTCAAGTGTTAGAAGTCTCCATTAAGACATGGGTCCTGATTTTTAAATGAGTTCTGCGTTCACAGCGAGGATTTGTAGCAGAGAGTTTGATGAAGTGGAGACTTGCATTGGTTGGATATCCGACCGTGACATCAACAAACCAGGTTTGGAATGTATCCAGGACACTGGAGGGCCAGCCAAGGGAGAAGGATAGAGGTCCAGTGTGGCTTGCCTTCTTCAGGGGAGGTGGGGACACAGTCTGTGCTTGCTGGCCCCTGGCAGAGACCAGGGCAGCATGCGTCAGGCCCCAGTTCACTAGGGAGTGGCATATGTCAGTGTATGCCATGACGCCTGTGGCACGCCACTCCCAGGGGAGAAAAATGGGAAAATGGCACCTGACTGATTAGGTGATGGTCTCCCACACCATCATCGCTGAGCTCCTGGACCTCCACCTGCCACCTCAGCAGTACCCAGAATCATTGGGAAAAGGCCACAAGTCTCATCCCCTATGAAGGTAGGGACCCTCCAGTGAAGGGATACACTTGGGTTACCTGGGTTTGCTGCGATGTGGGAGATGGGGTCGGGAGTCGCCAGGATGAAGTGGACCATGAGAGGCCCAAAGTAGGGATCGCCAGGGTGCAGGGTGGAGCAACAAAAAAAAGAAAAGAAGGTTGCGCTTAGCTCCCCGTGTAACTTTGAGTCTCTGAAGGGGCTGATTTATGGGCCTGCACCACAGCTTTGGCACAAGCTGATGTAAAATGTGGCACTGTCTCACAACTTGCATCCAAGGTTATAAAATCTGGCACAAATTTTCGCAAACTTTGCAAGGACACAGAGATTAGTCAGAGCCCTGCATTCTGTTTGAAAATCGGACCAACGGTAGTTAGGTAAAATAGCCCAGTGGATGTCTGGGGTACAAAGACAGATCCAGAAGCAAATGATTTGTTACCTTAATGGACCAACATAGATGTAACAACAAGAACAAAATGCTCTAGCTTCGGACCAACCAGTCCTTCTTCAGAAGAATAATGATAGTTATTTAGAAAAACAATACTTATAACAACTACATCATGTAGAAAAAAAAAGAAAATCCCTATTGGTTTAAAATACTCATTAAAAAAAAAACAGAAGATGATGTCAGAGAAGCTTAGCAGTACCATGTTACCATAAGGTGGAGAGTGTCAGGGCTAAAGGTAGGGTCAAGGTGAAAGAGTGTCCTTTTTGCTTTCCTTCTTGTTTAAATGTAATTACTATTGTCAAATGGAAGGATTACTGCCAAGATTCCACTTCCAAATGAGGGAAAGAAAATACAAAAGAAAATACGAGCCTTTCCAATAAGTTAGCTGTCAGGAATGGAATGGTAGAAAGGCTAAAAGAAGAGCTATAAAACAGACAGCCACCGATTTCACACTGAAAATGCAGACATGTGTGCATACTCTCACATGGGTACAAAACTGTGCATGATGTTGGCATGCTCAGGAGAAAACACATACACCAGAGGCACACAATAGCACACTGAGGCAAAATAGCCTCCAAACAGTCACAAGGGCACACCCCAGCTGAAACAACTGTGAGGAAAATGGGGGTAGGGCAGCTAATGGAGCCAAAACAAGGCTGCTAAAATAATGGAAGGCAGAGAGAAATCCTAAAGAATCAGCCAAAGGACTCTGCTCCCTAAAAATAGGAGCTTTCTCCAGCAGCTACTTTTGTTTTTTAACTGCTAAGATAATTGAAAGGAAATGCCCTTCACACACACAAAGTGCGTTAAGGGAACTCTCACTCCAAAAGGCACACAATACCTGCTTAGGAAAAGTATAAACAGACAAAAGGACATAAAAACTGTGGAAGAGGAGGGGACTGACATTACAGATGGGGATACCCTCAAGAACTCCCTAAACTAAAAGACCCCAGAACAGAAGACAGGTACTTAACATGCAGACTTTTCTTTGTAAAAGAAATCAGAGACCCCACTATAGGAGCAAACACCCTGAATTTAGATGGCAGACACTGCCCCAATTCAAGTACATGCAGTGAGCCATGGGAGAGCAGGTTATTAATTTGAAAATTGCAGCTTAACAGCTGCAATTTTAATTTAGGGTGTTTCTGTTAGCAGGTAACATAGAAACATAGAATTTGACGGCAGATAAGGACCGCTTGCCCCTACCCAGTCTGCCAATTTCCTTACCTGTGGATAAGCTGCAGATCCTAGTTACCCAGCAGCCTACTTCTTCCTACCCCCACCCCTAGAATTGCCTTTATGACTGTCCCATGCATGCTTGAATTCCACCACTGTTTTTGACTCCACAACCTCCTCTGGAAGGAAATTCCATGCATCCACAACCTCTCTGTGAAAAATACTCTTAAATTACCTCTGAGCCGCCCATCTTCAAATTGTGCCCCTTGTTCTTGCACACCTCTTTTTGAAAGATGCTACCTCTTGACTTTGTTGATTCCCTTGAGGTACTTGAAAGTTTCTATCATGTCCCTCTCCCTCCTTTCCTCGAGGCTATACATATTAAGCTCCTTAAGTCTCTTTTCATATGTCTTCGGTGCAGACCCTGCACCATTTTAGTTGCCCTCCTCTGGACAGCTTCCATCTTGTCTATGTCCTTGTGGAGATTGGGTCTCCAGAACTGCACACAGTACTCCAGATGGGGTCTCACCAGCTGTCTGTACAGAAGGACAATAACTTCCTGTTTTCAACTGGTGATGCCTCCCCTATGCATCCCAGTATCCCCAGCCTCCTTGCTGCCCTCTCACATTGCTTGCCCACCTTTAGGTCATCTGATATGACTACCCCAGGTCCCTTTCTCTCTCATTTTGTTGTTGTTAGTATCTCACCCCCATTGTGTACTCTTCCCTGGTTTTGTTTCATGCACTACCTTGCAATTCTTAGCATTGAATCTAAGCTGCCATACATTTCACCATTCCTCTAACCTTGCCAAGTCCCTTCTTATCCTTTCCACCCCACCTTGTGCATCAACTCTGTTGCAGATCTTTGTGTCATCTGCAAAGAGACATACTATTCCTTCCAGACCCTCCGCAATGTTGCTTATAAAGACATTGAAAAGGACCGGTCCTAATACTGAATCCTGCTGTACCCACTAGTACCCCCCTTTCTTCAGAGTGGACTCCATTTACTATTACTCTCTGTGTCCTATTCTCCAGCCAATTCTTTACCCAGGCTGTCATCTTGGGACCCACTCCCAGGCTGGCTAACTTGTATATTAATCTTTGTGTGGGACTGTGTCAAATGCCTTTAAAAGTCTAGGTAGGCCATGTCCACAGCCCTCCCTGATCTACTACTTTGGTCACCAGTCAAAGAAATCTATCAGATTTGTCTGGCATGACCTTCCTGCTGTGAGTCCATACTGCCTTGGGTCCTGTGCCCCTCTGGCCTCTAGATACTCGACAATTCTTTCCTTCGAAGTGATTCCATCATTTTCCCTACCACTGAAGTTAAGCGAACAGGTCTGTAGTTTCTTGCTTCTACCTTGCTCCCACTTTTGTGAAGAGAATCACATCTGCCCTCCTCCAGTCCTCGGGTACCACCCCATCCTCCCATGATTTGTTAAAGAGGGTAGTCAGTGGTGTCACTAGTTCTGTCCTTAGTTCTTTTAGAATTCTGGGATGAATCCTATCAGGCCCCATTGCTTTATCCACCTTCAGTTTTAAGAGTTCTTTCAGAACCTTTTCTTCTATAAATGGGCTGGTATCAACTTCTGTATCCAGAGTGTTTCTACTGTTTGTTTTAGGTACCTCCCTCTTCATTTGTAAATACTGAGCAAAAATATTTGTTAGTATCTCTGCCTTTTCACAGTCACCTCTGCCCACCCTCCCTCCCTTTATTAAGCCTCACTATCCCTCCCTTGGTCTTCCTTCGCCCCCTGATGTACCTATAAACGGTTTTATCCCCTTCTTAACTGAGTTGGCTATCTTTTCCTCGGTTTGGGCCTTTGCTGTTCTGACTGCCTTCCCAGCTTCCTTTTGCTTTAACTGATACAGTTCTCTGTCATGCTCCTTCTGTGATTCCTTGTACTTCCTGAATGCTTTCTTTTCTTGAACCTTCACTTCCACTTCCTTTGAGAACGATAGTGGCTTCTTACATCGCTTCATTTTGTTTATTTGCTTCACACAAAGGCTTGTTACCTCTGTGATGGCAGTTTTTATTATTCCCAATTGTTCTTCCATCCTCCTTCCAGCCCATTTGCTAGTGCATTCTTTAGGCACTTACTCATTTTAGCAAAGTCAGCCCTCCTAAAGTCCAGTACTTTTGCCTTTGTATGGCTTGACTCTATTGCTGTGTTTATTAGAACCATACTGTTCGATGGTCGCTAGTTCCCAGATGGCTACCCACTTCTACATTGATCCTCTCTTCATCGCCATTTGAGAGAACCAGGTCTAAGATTGCCCCTCTCGAGTGGGCTCCAATACTAGTTGTCTGAGGCATGCCCCTGTAGGGCATCTAGAATAACCCCACTCTTAAGTGGCTGCTGCAACTACACTCCAGTTAACATCTGGCATATTCAGATCACCCATCAGCAATATCTCCCTTTTTCTGCCATTCTAAGTATACTTTCTATCATTTCCTTTCCTCCCCTGAGAAGAGGGTCTGTATCTAACCCCTGTTCGGATTGTGATGCCATTGCGGTCTCCAAATTTACCCACAGTGCTTCTTCTCGTCCCTGTTTTCCCTTTTGTTCTGTTGCTTGATTCTTCCCTTATGTAAAGAGCTACTCCTCCTCCTCCTCTTTCACTCTCCCTGTCCCTCCTGTAGATAGTGTATCCTGGTATGTTTACATCCCAGTCATGGTTTTGTGTGTACCATGTTTCTGTGACTGCCACGATATCCAGATGTTCCTCCTCCATCAAGGCCACTAATTCAGGAAGCTTGTTACTCAGACTACGGCATTGGTACTCATTGCTCTCCATTTTTTATGGCTTTACCTTCTTTTGCAGCATCCCCACTGACCTTTCTACCTCGGTCTTTTTCTCATTTAGTACCCTGTTTTGTAGGGAGAGGCTGGGATTTTCCTGCAGCTTCTCAGTGCCTCCTCCTTGATTAGTTTAAAAGATTGCCAATGAAGCATTTAATCGATTGCTCAAAAGACTTGTTCCTTCCTGGACAGATGCAGACCATCCTGCCAGTATAGGCTGGTGTCCCTCCAGGTGGAACCCCAGTCCCAATAAAGCCAAACCCTGTGCTCCACACCATTTTTCAACCATTCATTAAACTGCATGGTGCAAAGTACCTCGCCTCACTCATGCCATTGACAGGCAGCACCTCAGAGAAGGATACTGTGTGTGCTACTTGTCTTAGGCCCCTTCCCAATTCTACAAAGTCCTTCTGTACTGCTCTAATCTCATGATGAGCCAAGTCATTTGTCCCTAGGTGGACAATGATGTCCAGCTCAGACTCCTGTGCAGCTGTTCGTGATCCTGAGGATGTGCTTCCTGTCCCTCAAGCCATGGCACCAGGCAGGCACCTACTTCAGTTTTCCCTGCTCCCCTCAGTTCTATCCCCTAATAATTGGGTCCCTCACCAGGAGCTGCTTCCTTTCCTTGTGGTGTCCTCTGCCTCCTTCCTGTGGCCTCCCTTGTGACAGTTGTCCTCAGCCTCCTTAGTCTCCTCTGCGGGTGCATCCATAGGGGAGTTATGCTCCCACAGAATGGTGTATGGATTGTGAGTGGAACAACTGACTGGGTGTACCTCTGTTCCACCATCCTCACTCTCCTGAGCCCACTGTGGTCCAACTGCTGTGCTTTCTTTGCAACCTCTGAGGTAGTGGTGGTGGCTCTAGTGCTCCCTGGATGGGGAGGTTCCTTCCTACCGTCCAGTGTGGCCTGGGGAAGGTTCCTTACTACTGTCCAGTGTGGCCTGAAGACAGGCAACTTCCTCCCTCAGGGCAGAGTTGTCTGCAAATAGGGCAGCATCTCAGCCCCAACCTGCTATGCAGAATTGCAGTCCAAAGGTACAGATATTTAAAATATTTCTTCAGAGACACTTAAGAGGTGTTCACCCTCCATGGCACAGCATAGATGGCTGATTTGCTGCAATCTGGAATCCTCATGTGCTCAGCATTCTAAGACTTTGGGCTGTGCCATTTTGTACAGACATAGTATTCGCCAACAATGAGATACATATTACAAACTGTGAGATCCAGGCACCACTAGGAAATAGTGACCGCAATACCATATCTTTTCCAAACAGAGGAATATATCACAATAAAACATGAATGTAGGGAGATTTACAATTTTAACACCGCTGACCAACAAAATACAGAAACCAATTGTACAAATGAAAGGAAAAGTGTGACTCTCACTGGGATTTGAACCCAGGATCTCAGCAATCCATGCCTTAGCACTTCACCAACTGAGCTGTGACAGTTCAGCCAATTAAGGTGCTGGAGTTTACTATGTGAATCACACATACATTCCTTACTTTCAAAAACACAGGAAGATTTAAACAAAATAAACTGGGAACAAGCACTGCATAGTAAAACAGCAGGTGAAAAGTGGAGATTATCAAGAAGCAGATTTTTGCAGTATGTGACAAACATATAAATAAATTAGAAAAGATAATACTAGAGGTGTAAAGCCACAATGGTGTAATAAGCGTAAGAAAATAAAAATAAAAAAATCTAGCAACTAATGCAACAAAGTATAATATGAAGAAGTGCTACAGATATGTAAATTCCATACAAAACTCTAAGAATGGTGTGTGTTCTATAATTTCTAATAATCAGCAAATGGAAATCCCCAAAGAAATAGCTGGCATTTTTAGTACGTACTTTGGATCTATATTCAGCCAAAGCGAGTCACATGTAGGAGATATACCAGAACAGACTAGTATAAATGAGCAGAATATACTAGATATTATACATAACAAAATTCATGCCTAAAATAATATATCTTCTAAAATGCTGAAATTATTATCCCCATAGATAGCTACTCCACTAAAACTATTATATGAGCAAGCACTAACAGACAACGAAATCCCCAGTGATTATTAGCCGTCGTAGCACCAATCCACAAAAGGAATAAAACAAATCATGAAAATTACCCGCCTGTAAGTCTGACTTTGATGCCAGGAAAGATTATGGAATCAATTCATACAGGTATGACAAATCAGCATATAGAAACGAGTGACAGCAGAGCTAGGCAGCAGCATGGGGTTTCTTTAGGGAGGTCCTGCATAATAACTTCTTTTGTTTTTGTGAAAAATATCATCGCCCTGGATGGGGAATCATCAGTGGACTGTGTTTTCCTAGATTTTGCAAAGTCTTTGATAAAGTACCGCACAAAGTCATAAGACAACAACTAATGGAAACAGGTGTTAATCATAACGTTATGGAATGGATTAGAAACTGTCTCAGTGGAAGAAGCCAGAATTACTATAAAGGGGACCTCAATGATCTGGTTTATGTAACAAGTACCCCACTTCCAGGGCTCTGTTCTGGGACAGTTATTGTTTCATATCGGACATGGACAGACTATTAACAAGCTGGATAAGTAAACATGCAGATGACACAAAAACAGAGTCATACAAGTACATTCGCAGGAAGACAGTGATACACTACAAACAGAACTGGACAACATAGGTACAGTAGATAAGTGACTACAAAGGGTAGTGGAGTTTTAATGCAGATACATGTTGTGTGATGCATCTTGGCGATCAAAAAAAATAAAAATTCTCTAAATGGAGTGCCTTAAGAAAAAACAAAGAAAACATCTAGGCACAACAATCACAGAACAGTTAGCTTATGATGGGCCTTGTGTCAAACAAATAAGTAATGGATAAAAGGCTGCTATGGACTATCAAAAGACATTTTAAAAGCAGGGTTGAGGAGATAGTGATGCCATTATACAAGTGAGACCACTACTGGACTATGGAAACCAGGCATGGGATGCCATTAATAAGGGGACTGAAAATTAGTTAGAAAGAGTTCAGAGACATGCAACCAAAATGATATATAACTTACAGAATTTATCATATGATGAACGTCTCAGAAAGTAAATATGTCACCAGAAATAAAAAGGATCAGAGGTGATATGCTGTTATGTTATGACATCATGCAAGATAGTTATCTAATCGCTAACTGAACTTAGAATTAAGAAGTGACAAAATGGGGATGAGAGGACACCCAGTGTAATACAGACCAAAAGATTTTTGACAAGAGAAAATCTTATTTCACACAGAGGGTGGTTAATCCTTGGAACAGTTTACCTCTAGATATCATAATCAGTAAAGATAAAAAACAATTTAAGAGAAACCTAGACAACTACATACTGGTTAGAAACAGATTGTGCTGTTATGGGTAATCGGAAGAAACCACATTGGCATATTACTTTCTTCACTCCTAAAACCTTTAATATGAACCTTAGTATTTCCTCAAGTAGGGGTGCATAATACCCAGTTGGGATGAATACCCATTGGCAATGCGGAGCGTTACAGAAATAACCTCCATAGATTAAACAGGCTCAGTCTTTATTAATGCCCAAAACATAGTCCTTTAGATCAAAAGAGCTCAGCTGTCCTCACCAAGCCTGCTTCCCTCTATGAGAACACAGAAATGCTCAAACAAAAGCCCATTCTAGCTGAATGCCCTCAGACCCGGATGGCAATAGGAGAATGCACTTTTCAAGTCTCCCTAACCTTCTAACTTATCTATAGACATAAAGACATATAGACTTTGACAGCAGATAAGGACTGCTTGGCCCACCCAGTCTGCCCATTTCCTACCTACTGGATAAGCTGCAGATTCTAGTTTACCAACAGCCTACTTCCTTCTACCCCAACTATAATTGCCTTATGGCTGTCCCATGCATTCTTGAATTCCTCCACAATTTTGACCCAACAACCTTCTCAGGAAGGCAGTTCCATGCTTCCACTACTCTCTCCATGAAAAATATTTAATCTCATTGCCCCGAGCCGTTCCCCTCAGTCTTTAAATTGTGTCCCTTGTTCTTGCACATCTCTTTTTTCTGAAAGATGCTACCTTCTTGGACATTGTTGATTCCCTCGGTACTTAAATGTTTCTATCATGTCCCCTCTCCTCCTTACTGTAACTGTATACATATTAATCTCTCAGTCTCTCTTCATATGGCTTTTGTTGCAGACTCTGTGGAGAAGAGGGCTCCAAAACTGCATGCAGTACTCCCGTGGGGTCTCACCAACTGCCTGTACAGAGGGATAACAACTTCCTGTTTTCTACAGGTGCTGCCTCTCCCTATGCATCCCATTATCTCCCAGCTCTCCTTACTGCCCTCTCACATTGCTTGCCTACCATAAAATCATCTGATATGACTACCCCAGGTCCCTTTCCATTTTGTTGTTGTTAGTACCTCCTCCACCCCATTGCGTACTCTTCATCTGGGTTTTGTTTCCCAGTTGCACTACTTTGCACTTCTTTACATTGAACCTAAGTTGCCATACATTTGACCATTCCATCAACCTTGCTAAATCCTTCTCATCCTTTCCACCCCCTTGTGTATCAACTCTGTTGCAGATCGTTGTGTCATCGGCAAAGAGGCATACTTTTCTTTCCAGACCCTCAGCTATGTCTCCTATAAAGACATCAAAGAGGACTGGTCCCAGTACTGAACCCTGCAGTACCCCACTAGTAACCCCCTTTTTTCAGAGTGAGTTCAATTTACTATTACCCTCTGTGCAGTCAGTTTGTTACCCAGACTACCCCTGGGACCCACCCCAGGCTGACTAATTTTTATTAATCTTGTATATGGGACTGTGTCAAATGCCTTGCTAAAGTCTAGGTAGGCCATATCCACAGCCCTCCCTGGTCAACTACTTTGGTTACCCAGTCAAAGAAATCAATTAGATTTGTCTGACATGACCTTCCTGCTGAATCCATGCTGCCTTGGGTCTGTGCCCCACTGGCCTCTAGATACTCAACAATTCTTTCTTTCAGAAGTGACTCCATCATTTTCCCTACCACTGAGGTCAAATGAACAGGTCTGTAGTTTCCGCCTCTGCCTTGCTCCCACTTTTGTCAAGGGAATCACATCTGCCCTCCTCCAGTCTTCAGGTACCACCCATCCTCCCATGATTTGTTAAAAGGGTAGTCAGTGGTGTCACTAGATCTCCCTTAGTTCTTTCAGACTTCTGGGGTGAATACCATCAGGCCCAATTGCTTTGTCCACCTTGAGTTTTAGGAGTTCTTTCAGGACCCTTTCTTATGTGAATGGACTGGTGTCAACCCTCTGCCCAGAGTGCTTCTATTGTTTGGTTTAGGTAATGCCTCTTCTTCTTCTTTTGTAAATACTGAGCAAAGTATTTGTTCAGTATCTCTGCCTTTCACTGTCCCCTCTGCCCACCTCCCCTCCCTTTATTAAGCCTCACTAGCCCTCCCTTGGTCTTTCTTCACTCCTAGTGCACCTATAAAGGTTTTATCCCTTCTTAACTGAGTTGGGTATCTTTCCTCGGTTTGGGCCTTTGCTATTCTGACTACCTTCCCAGCTTCCTTCTGCTTTAACTGATACAGTTCCCTGTCCTGCTCATCTGCGATTCCTTACACTTCCTGAATGCTATTTTTTCTCCCTAACTGTCCCTGCCACAGAGAATACATGTGAAAAAAAAAAAGAAAAATCAGGATGCATTGGCATCTCACCTTGTATCACTTTTCTTTCACACTCACGTTGACATCTAAAACAATGATGTTATAATGCTATAAAGTAATCTTACATCTTATGGATTTTTCCATAAAAGGTATCAGTCTCACCACTTAAAGCAGCAGTACTACGGGGAAAAAAATTGCCTTTTTGACAGTTTATTCCTGTGCCTTGCTAATGATATATCTGGTACTCTTTCTCCGGCATTGTACTATCACCGAGTAATTTGCTGTGTTATTCTCTGCTTTTGTTTACATTTCTGCCACTAAGCATGTTGCACTGGAACCCCTTTGCTGCCAACTGCATATCTATATGACTTGCAGGGACATCGGAATGGTCAGCAGAGGGTCCCTCTGCTGTTGTCAAAAGATGTGATCGACCTGAAGAAAAGAGCAGCTGAAATTAGTCAGTCCCATATTTGTTGTAGCACTACAACACTTCAAATAAATTGCAAATATCTAAAAACTAAAGATGACTGAAAAAACATTTACAGGTATGGAAACTGGAACTTTGGCTGCATGCTTACAGCGAAAAACAGAATTTTGATAGGTCACTTCCTGATTTCATAGTACTGCTGCTTTAACATAAGAATACTTATGGCAACCAACGTTTTTGATGTGGATATTAAATGCTTAGATGTACTGGTCCAAAACATATGAATGTGTTATTGGGATGCTGAAACCCCAGGGACATCCTAAGATGCACTCGCTAAAACCAGAAGCGAGAGAGAGAGAGAGAGGATATAACAGAAACATTCACATCTCTACGAGTCATAACTAAAGTGGATAGCAGTGCATTGCTCACCTTCAGTGTAAACACAAACACTGGAGGTAATGTGAAGAAGCCGGTACATGGTGCCCGGTTACATAACCAAAGTGGATAGCAGTCGCTGCTCACCTTCAGTGTAGCACAAACACTGGAGGTAATGTGAAGAAGCTGGTACATGGTGCCCGGTTACATAACCAAAGTGGATAGCAGTGCATTGCTCACCTTCAGTGTAAACACAAACACTGGAGGTAACGTGAAGAAGCTGGTACATGGTGCCGGGTTACATAACCAGAGTGGATAGCAGTGCACTGCTCACCTTCAGTGTAAACACAAACACTGGGGTAACGTGAAGAAGCTGGTACATGGTGCCCGGGTTACATAACCAAAGTGGATAGCAGTGCATTGCTCACCTTCAGTGTAAACACAAACACTGGGGGTAATGTGAAGAAGCTGGTACATGGTGCCGGGTTACATAACCAAAGTGGATAGCAGTGCTTTGCTCACCTTCAGTGTAAATACAAACACTGGAGGTAACGTAGAAAGCTGGTACATGGTGCGGGTTACATAACCAGAGAGGATAGCAGTGCACTGCTCACCTTCAGTGTAAACACAAACACTGGGGGTAACGTGAAGAAGCTGGTACATGGTGCCCGGTTACATAACCAAAGTGGATAGCAGTGCGCTGCTCACCTTCAGTGTAAACACAGGCACTGGGGTAATGTGAAGAAGCTGGTACATGGTGCCGGGTTACATAACCAAAGTGGGCAGCAATGCATTGTTCACCTTCAATGTAAACACAAACACTGAAGGTAATGTGAAGAAGCTGGTACATGGTGCCCAGGTTACATAACCAGAGTGGATAGCGTGCATGCTCACCTTCAGTGTAAACACAAACACTGAAGGTAATGTGAAGAAGCTGGTACATGTGCCAGGTTACATGACCAAAGTGGATAGCAGTGCACTGCTCACCTTCAGTGTAAACACAAACACTGGAAGTAATGTGAAGAAGCTGTACGTGGTGCCCGGGTTACATAACCAAAGTGGATAGCAGTGCTTTGCTCACCTTCAGTGTAAACACAAACACTGGAGGTAATGTGTAGAAGCTGGTACATGGCACTCGGTTACGTAACCAAAGTGGATAGCAGTGCATTGCTCACCTTCAGTGTAAACACAAACACTGGAGGTAATGTGAAGAAGCTGGTACATGGCACTTTCGGGTTACATAACCAAAGTGGATAGCAGTCATTGCTCACCTTCAGTGTAAACACAAACACTGGGGTAATGTGAAGAAGCTGGTACATGGCACCGGGTTACATAACCCAAAGTGGATAGCAGTGCTTTGCTCACCTTCAGTGTAAACACAAACACTGGGGGTAATGTGTAGAAGCTGGTACATGGCGCCCGGGTTACATAACCAGAGTGGATAGCAGTGCTTTGCTCACCTTCAGTGTAAACACAAACACTGGAGGTAATGTGTAGAAGCTGGTACATGGCACTCGGGTTACATAACCAAAGTGGATAGCAGTGCTTTGCTCACCTTCAGGAAAACACAAACACTGGAGGTAATGTGAAGAAGCTGGTACATGGCACTGGGTTACATAACCAGAGTGGATAGCAGTGCATTGCTCACCTTCAGTGTAAACACAAACACTGGGGATAATGTGAAGAAGCTGGTACATGGCTCCGGGTTACATAACCAGAGTGGATAGCAGTGCACTGCTCACCTTCAGTGTAAACACAAACACTGGGGGTAACGTGAAGAAGCTGGTACATGGTGCCGGGTTACATAACCAAAGTGGATAGCAGTGCATTGCTCACCTTCAGTGTAAACACAAACACTGGGGTAATGTGAAGAAGCTGGTACATGGTGCCCGGGTTACATAACCAAAGTGGATAGCAGTGCTTTGCTCACCTTCAGTGTAAATACAAACACTGGAGGTAACGTGAAGAAGCTGGTACATGGTGCCCGGGTTACATAACCAGAGTGGATAGCAGTGCATTGCTCACCTTCAGTGTAAACACAAACACTGGAGGTAACGTGAAGAAGCTGGTACATGGTGCCCGGGTTACATAACCAGAGTGGATAGCAGTGCACTGCTCACCTTCAGTGTAAACACAAACACTGGGGGTAACGTGAAGAAGCTGGTACATGGTGCCGGGTTACATAACCAAAGTGGATAGCAGTGCATTGCTCACCTTCAGTGTAAACACAAACACTGGGGTAATGTGAAGAAGCTGGTACATGGTGCCCGGTTACATAACCAAAGTGGATAGCAGTGCTTTGCTCACCTTCAGTGTAAATACAAACACTGGAGGTAACGCGGAAGAAGCTGGTACATGGTGCCGGGTTACATAACCAGAGAGGATAGCAGTGCACTGCTCACCTTCAGTGTAAACACAAACACTGGGGGTAACGTGAAGAAGCTGGTACATGGTGCCCGGTTACATAACCAAGTGGATAGCAGTGCGCTGCTCACCTTCAGTGTAAACACAGGCACTGGGGTAATGTGAAGAAGCTGGTACATGGTGCCCGGGTTACATAACCAAAGTGGGCAGCAATGCATTGTTCACCTTCAATGTAAACACAAACACTGAAGGTAATGTGAAGAAGCTGGTACATGGTGCCCAGGTTACATAACCAGAGTGGATAGCCGTCGCTGCTCACCTTCAGTGTAAACACAAACACTGAAGGTAATGTGAAGAAGCTGGTACATGTGCCCAGGTTACATGACCAAAGTGGATAGCAGTGCACTGCTCACCTTCAGTGTAAACACAAACACTGGAAGTAATGTGAAGAAGCTGGTACGTGGTGCCCGGGTTACATAACCAAAGTGGATAGCAGTGCTTTGCTCACCTTCAGTGTAAACACAAACACTGAGGTAATGTGTAGAAGCTGGTACATGGCACTCGGGTTACGTAACCAAAGTGGATAGCAGTGCATTGCTCACCTTCAGTGTAAACACAAACTGGAGGTAATGGAAGAAGCTGGTACATGGCACTCGGGTTACATAACCAAAGTGGATAGCAGTGCATTGCTCACCTTCAGTGTAAACACAAACACTGGGGGTAATGTGAAGAAGCTGGTACATGGCACCGGGTTACATAACCAAAGTGGATAGCAGTGCTTTGCTTACCTTCAGTGTAAACACAAACACTGGGGTAATGTGTAGAAGCTGGTACATGGCGCCCGGTTACATAACCAGAGTGGATAGCAGTGCTTTGCTCACCTTCAGTGTAAACACAAACACTGGAGGTAATGTGTAGAAGCTGGTACATGGCACTCGGTTACATAACCAAAGTGGATAGCAGTGCTTTGCTCACCTTCAGGAAAACACAAACACTGGAGGTAATGTGAAGAAGTTGGTACATGGCACGGGTTACATAACCAGAGTGGATAGCAGTGCATTGCTCACCTTCAGTGTAAACACAAACACTGGGGATAATGTGAAGAAGCTGGTACATGGCTCTCGGGTTACATAACCAGAGTGGATAGCAGTACGCTGCTCACCTTCAGTGTAAACACAAACACTGAAGGTAATGTGAAGAAGCTGGTACATGGTGCCGGGTTACATAACCAAAGTGGATAGAGTGCTTTGCTCACCTTCAGTGTAAACACAAACACTGGAGGTAATGTGTAGAAGCTGGTACATGGTGCCTGGGTTACATAACCAAAGTGGATAGCAGTGCTTTGCTCACCTTCAGTGTAAACACAAACACTGGAGGTAATGTGTAGAAGCTGTTACGGTGCCCGGTTACATAACCAAAGTGAATAGCAGTGCATTGCCCACCTTCAGTGTAAACACAAACACTGGGGGTAATGTGAAGAAGCTGGTACATGGTGCCGGGTTACATAACTAGAGTGGATAGAAGTGCTTTGCTCACCTTCAGTGTAAACACAAACACTGCAGGTAATGTGTGAAGCTGGTACATGGTGCTCAGGGTTACATAACCAGAGTGGATAGCAGTGCGCTGCTCACCTTCAGTGTAAACACAAACACTGCAGGTAATGTGAAGAAGCTGGTACATGGTGCCTGGGTTATATAACCAGAGTGGATAGCAGTGCATTGCTCACCTTCAGTGTAAACACTAAACACTGGGGTAATGTGAAGAAGCTGGTACATGGTGCCCGGTTACATAACCAGAGTGGATAGCAGCATTGCTTACCTTCAGTGTAAACACTAAACACTGGGGGTAATGTGAAGAAGCTGGTACATGGTGCCCGGGTTACATAACTAAAGTGGATAGCAGTGCACTGCTCACCTTCAGTGTAAACACAAACACTGGAGGTAATGTGAAGAAGCTGGTACATGGTGCCCAGGTTACATAACCAAAGTGGATAGCAGTGCACTGCTCACCTTCAGTGTAAACACAAACACTGGAGGTAATGTGAAGAAGCTGGTACATGGTGCCCGGGTTACATAACCAAAGTGGATAGCAGTGCTTTGCTCACCTTCAGTGTAAACACAAACACTGGAGGTAATGTGAAGAAGCTGGTACATAGTGCCGGGTTAAATAACCAAAGTGGATAGCAGTGCTTTGCTCACCTTCAGTGTAAACACAAACACTGGAGGTAATGTGAAGAAAGCTGGTACATGGTGCCCGGGTTACATAACCAAAGTGGATAGCAGTGCACTGCTCACCTTCAGTGTAAACACAAACACTGGAGCTAATGTGAAGAAGCTGGTACATGGTGCCCGGGTTACATAACCAAAAGTGGATAGCAGTGCTTTGCTCACCTTCAGTGTAAACACAAACACTGGAGCTAATGTGAAGAAGCTGGTGTAGGACACGTTTAAGATGGAAGTCAGGAAACACTTTTTTATGAAGATGCTGGACAGGTGGAATGGATTGCCCAATGGGGTGGTCTGTGCAAACTCAGTGGTAGGGTTCAAGCACAGGTGGGATATATATACAAGGGTTTAATTGGAAGCAACAGAGGTTGGGGATAAAAGAGATGGGGAAAAAGTGATTTATGGGTTAAGTTGTGAAAAGGACAGATTGACAGACCAATCAGCCTTCTGCTATCAGTTTGTTTTGTTAATATAATTTTGATTGACAGCTTTTTCACAGGTTACAAGGTATCGGCAGTCACAAGTTCATCTTAACACACATAATTAGACATGTACAGAACAGGAGACCAGAAAGTTAGAGCCATACAGAGTTCATCAGAATCAGTTTCTCATTAGCTAAGGCCTGAGGTAAATCCAAATGTGACACAGTAAATTTATTCTTATTGTCAAAGTACCTCTCCCTCCCCGGCCCCTCCGGCCGATTGACTCCCTCCCAACTCCCTCTACCCCAGCTGGAAAGCCCGATAGAATATTAGATTCTCTATGCTAGGGCACGAAGACAGGGTCCTTTACCATAATATAAATAATCCATTTCTCCACTTCAGTGTGCATAGTTCAGAGCAATCATTCAATTGAGAAGAAATTCTCTCCGCCCTGTAGATAGAGTCTTTCTTCTCTCCATTCAGGTATTGTAGGGGCCTGGGGTGAGAGCCATGTCTAGTCAGGGCTTTCTTCACTGCCATGAGGGCTTTCCCAGAAGATAGCTTGTATGGGAGTCCCTAACCTCTTGGGAATGACTTGCAGTAAGAAGAGCTCTGCAGACAGGGTGATTGGGGTTCCTAGCATGTCAGTTAGCTCCAGCTGCAGGGAGGATAAAAGGGCTGTAGGATGCAGCAAGCCCAAAACACATGGGTATGATGTGCTGGTGTTATCCCAACTGGTGCCAGCATTCCGCTGATTTTGTAGTTGAGTAGTGGGCTGTTATTACTGGGTTTTGGAAGTATCTAATCATTAATTGCCAGGAAAAAGTTTCCAGGCATGGGAGTACATGAGTTTAGATGATAGGATACAACCCTTGTTCCACTGCTGTGAGGAGATATCGAGGCCTAAGTCATGTTCCATTTCTCAAGCACCCCCATCATGTTTGCTCCAATGGTGTCATTAAGGGCCTTGTGAAAGGTAGAAATAGCGTGGGGAATCTCAGTGGCAGTGATGGTAGCTTGGAATGAGGTGATTAGCAGGGGGTGCATCCTCAGGCTTTTGTAGCTCGGGCAGGAGAGAATAGAAAAATGTCTCAGTTGTGGAACCTATAAAAATCCATCTGCCTCAGGCCATGAGGCTGCCTCAATTCTTGGAAGGATTTGAACTCATTCCCATTTAATAATTGCGGAAGGGATGAGAGATGGAGTCAGTCCCACTGTCCGAATGTATGGTCTAGCTGAACTGGTAGAAAATTCTCCAGTAAGGCAAGTGGGCATCTGGAGATCAGGTAGGGATAAAGCCAGCTGTCTGCGGATCTCACTCCAGGTTTTGAGCTGATGTAATCCACAGTCCTGGGTTCAGCTGGAAAGGAACAGCAGGAGTTTGGTATAAGGTTGCCTGGACCAGGTCCTTAAATGGAAGTAAGCCTTCCTCAATCTCCCTCCATTTAGCAGGGCTACATCACATAAAGCGGGTAGCAATAAAGGAGAGATGAGAAACCCGATTGTATAACTTTAAGTTTGGTGAGGCCAGCCCCCTGCCCGTCTTAGGAGAGAGGACCGAGAATAATATTCTCAGATGCCTGTCCGCCCATATAAAACTTCAATACTGCTCTATTCCAAGCTTGGAATGTTTTATCTGGGATGTGTATTGGTACATTCTGAAAGAGATATAGGGCCCGGGAGGGTCACCATCTGGACAACCTCCACTCTTTGGAGTAGATTAAGCGGGAGGACACCCCACCTAACCAGGTCTGCTTGAGCTGGGTATAAAAGGGGTCATAGTTGTTTCATGCCGCCCGAGCAGCTCACGGAGATGTAAACACCCAGATATTTCAATTTGTCAAGCTCTCAGCAGAATGGATGGGACTGCCTAAATGTTAGTGGTGGGTCAAAATGGAATGTTAATGCATCAGTTTTAGTGGTATTTAATTTATACCCGAGCTTATCCCAAACTCCTCCAAGATTTTAAACACAGCTGGGACAGACTGTGTGGGGTTGGCAAAGAAAAGCAAAACATCATCCAGATATCGAGCAATGCGGAGCCCCCCCACACCTGGATTCTGGTAATTTGAGAAGACGCCTGATAGCTTGGGCAGGGGTTTGATAAAGATGGCAAAGAGACCAGGGACAAAGAGTAGCCCTGGTGGGTACCTCTGTGCCGGGAAAGTAGTCAGAATGGTGACCTGAGACCTTACACAGGCCTTAGTGGAGGAGTATAGGGCCCTGATCATGGAAACAAAGTGGGCGGGATTCCCATCTTGGTCACAGTGGTGAACAGAAAGGGCCAGGAGACCCTATCAAATGCCTTCTCAACATCTAGGCTGAGAAGGACTGAGGGGTTCTATGGGATTGCATTTCTTGTACCAGGTGTAGGGCCCTTCTGGTGTTGTGTGTAGTGGATCTAGAGCTATGAAGCCTGTTTGATCCAGTCCAATTGGGTGGGGAAGGGTCTTATCTAGACACTTAGCCATAATGGACATAAGATTTTATAGTCGACATTTAGTACTGAGATGGGGCGGTGAGGAAGTGCATAATTGGGGATCTTTATCAGGCTTGGGGATGACAGAGACTGTAGCATACAGCCAGCTTGGGGTGGGTCACCTAAGCCCTGCAGCACTTCATTATAGACCTGTATCATGAGTGGGCCAACCAGGGACTCTACTCACTTATAAAACTCTGTAACATAGCCATCTTGACCAGGGGCCTTCATAGGTTTTAGATGGGAAATGACTGGTAAGTTCCATCTGAGTTATGGGGATGGTCAGACCCCTCTGTTGGTCACTGTTAAGTTTGGGAGGTCTAGGGAGGTGAGAAGGAATCAACAGCACTGAGAGCTGATGGATGGTCAGGTATACAGTTTCTTGTAGTAGTCCCAAAATGCCCGTGAGATATTTCCCATCCTCATGAGTAATGCACCTGTCTCCGGATCCCTAATGGTGGAGAGACGTCTCTGTTTATGGTGTCGAAGGCTAATAGGCGGGAGGCCCTGGGTCCTATTCCCCATACCTCTGCCTAAGGAATGCTAGTGCTGTTTCTGTGCATTGCATACACAGCTTATCCAATTCCTGTTTGGTCTGTTTAAGCTGGGCCGTGACTGATAGGTCCCCTTGTTGGTGGGCCTCTTGGAGGAGATTAAGAGTCTGTTCCAGATGTAATTGTCTTTCCGACGCTGTTTAGCTAAAGTGGAGGTGTGTTGTATCAAATGGCCCCAGAGGACCGCCTTCAAGCGTGTCCCATCGAATCATTAGGGTAGTCTCCTGGTCAGTGCTGTCCTCCAGGGTTTCCTGTATCTTATCCTAGGAACTCCCGGAAGAACTCACTCTTAAGGTGAATCAGGTTGAGTCTCCATGGTTTTATGCCTTTCAAGGCCCAGTTCCCAGTGGTTATCACTGGGGTGTGGTCAGAGTGGCGATATCCCCATGGCTGCTTCCTAATGAACCCCAAGGCTCTCCTTCTGTATAACAACCATGGACAGCTGAGTAGAATGAATATCGTCTATCTTTAGGGTGGAGGTATGCCATATATCTAGCCAGCCCACCTCCTGGATAAACCATTTTAAAAACTTGTGTGGGGCAGATTGTCAGTTCCTGGCAGTGCCAGTGGAATCAGGGGCAGGATTGGGGCAATATTAAAGTCTCCTGCTAAAATCAGGTACCCTTAGTGATTTCTAGCACCTTTCTTAACAGATATCGAATTGTCTTTGTAGATGAGCTAGGAGGAAATAGGCATTCGCCAGGGTAACCTCACTGTCCTGTAACAACCCTTGGACAATCACCAAGCAGCCCTCTGTGTCTGTCCACTCCTGGGTTGCCTGAAAGGACATGGCCTGATACCAGTATGGCGACCCCTCTCCTCCTACCCTTAGCAAATGAGGAGGAGAAAACCTGGGAGAATCCCTAGTGGTTAACCTTTTGTGTTCATTAACAGTCATATCGTTTCCTGTGTGTAAACAATCCCACTTGACTTTTCTTAAGCATATGATCATTCTTGACGTTTGATTGGATTACCCAGCCCATTCACATTTAGAAGAAAATCTGTAAGGGCTGGTTGGCCATTTTGCTTCTATAGGCATGGAGGATTTTGCCATGCCCCATTACTGGGCCTTGATCCTGTGACTCTGCTAGTATTAAAGCCTGCTATATGGAAAGTGACTGCCTATGGGGAGTGAGGGGATAAGCCACCCTCTACCTTCAAACTTTCCAGATTTAAAAACAGTAAAGGCTAAAAGAACTACGGGCGAAACTGGGGCAACTAACTGTGCAGCACCCACCAACTGGGCAAGGCTGCTAAACTACAAATGGCTTCCATGAGTCTGAGGCTAAAAGCACCCAGACCCACGTGGTGCAAATTTGGCTAGAGTCCACCTCAATGGGAGGACCCAACATAATATGTCTCTTCCTCGGGGGATATTCATGCCTGACCCCTCAAGGCTTTACAACAGTGCAATTTAATCATCAGATAAATTCAACTGTCAGTTTTGTTAGAAACTAGTTTACTAGGCCATTCAAAGTAAAATGTTGGGCTATGGTGTAGCTAGAAACTGGCCTCTCTGTAGCAATGGGCAAAAGCAAGATGCATGAACAACTGGGACCAGCCTGTCCCTGCCCCCATGGGGTCAGCATTGGGAGGCAAGAGGGCACTCAGGTCCCATCTCTGGAGTGAGCTCATCGTGAGGCGTAGCACCCCAAGATTCCTCCCACCCCAGCAAGTCGGAGTGGTCGGGGAAGGAAGGGGGACAGTCCCCACGCTCTGTCTGGCCCAACAACTGGCCCACCCCAGTGAACTTCAGGTGAGCAGGGTGAAAGCCAGACTGTGTCTATAAATAAATTACACTAGAGGGTAGTCCAGGGTACTCGCTGTGTGGGTACCATGTGCCTAAGGTGCCACCAAACCGGCTCAAATCCCTCATTGTTTCACAGCCATGAGGAGGCCATAGACCAAGCCTGCCATCCCCCTCCCGCAAACCCACCAGACATCCACTCCTCTACCCTTTATCCCCTTCTCCAACCCAATTCCCCCCAGCCCCACCACAGCAAGGATGTACACACAGTTCATAGCTTGTCTAAGGCCTGCTGGTAGGGCATGCCACCCACGCAGCATTATGCCCCCAGACTGGCCCACTTGAAAGTGACAGGGAGTCCCTGAGCCCCACCATAAGGCAGGAGGAGGGTTCCACTGCAGTTAACTCAGGCCATGAATGTGGCTCTGCAGGAGGGAGGGAGAGAAGAACATCAGGGGAAGAGCAGAAGGCCGTAAGTCACAGGGAGACCAGAGTTTAAGGGCAAAGCTCAGCCAGCCTACCTGTCAGGAACGCAACAGGAAAGTGGAGATTAATTAGTCCACAGGTTCATTCATTTCATTGCTTGTGGTGGTGATTCCTTTCAGTCTCAGCCGAGGATTGTTTTGAAGTCCAGCCACTAGCTGTTGAAGAGCCAAAGCGCCTTCCCTTCAGTGCTGTCCTTCTGCAGCATGCAGTTCCAGGCCTTCTGTGCAAGTCTGGCCACCAGCGACCTGTTAGGAAGTCTCTGATCCAGTGCTATTGTAATACCATTCTTTGAAAGTCCCTGGGCCGCCTCCTCCTCCGCACTCTCATAGGTTTTTGGGCCATCGGCAAGCTGCACCATGAGTTTCGCGGATAGGGGTTCTGAACTTAACCTTCACCTCCTTTAGTTTCTTGAGGATGGGGCATAAGCCTAACGTCTACGCAGGGATAGCAGTTGGGTAGTCGTTATCCACATTGATGCAGTGGTCCTGGCACATTAGCTCTCCCCATTGCCAGGACTTATGTAGGACCATCTCCTTCTCCTGGTATCACAGGAACCGGATTAGGATTGCTCCTGAAGCGGTTGGCAGTCTGGGGGCCCAGCATGCGATGGACACGGTCCATTTCAAATAGGCAACTTTCCGGTAGGTTTAGTGTTGCTTTGAAACGTCTGCATAAATTATGTGGGATTTCTGCCCTCGGATCCCTCTAGGAAGCTTGACACACATAAATTGTTCCTTCGGCCGTGGGCCTCTGCATCATCCGCTCTCTCTCATAGGCCCTGCACTTCCCAGTGGAGCTGGAGGATGACACGTTCACCACAGTCCAGGCAGGAGTCTGTGGTTGTGGCCTGCTCCTCGAGGTTGTCTAGCCGTTTTCAATTTTGGCCACATCGGTGCGAAGGGCAGCAAATGTGGAGCAAGGTCTCCCTCCTGAAATCCCTTAGCTCCTGCAGTACCACATCCATCTGCCTTGCGATATTCAGGGACCCAGCCACGTCGGCTTTTGTGGGCTCGCTTCGGGCAGAGATCTGTGAGCAGTCGCTGTCTGTACAGAATCAGTCGGGATTGGCTAGGTCTGGAGGCGATTTTGCAGTGTCTGGTTTGCACCAAGACATCTTCACTTCCTCTGGTGTAGAATAGCCCCAAAGTAAGTTTTTAAGCGAATTTGGTGTGTTTTTAGCCTTGATGGGGATGGAGCTGAGAGTTCAAGTGGCTTCAGGGGCATGACATCACGGAAGTCCCTCTACTATCAGTTTTGATGTTTCTATTTCCTGTGATGCCCTTTGCTTCTCTAACAATTTAGTGTATCAAAAATGGAGGTGGTGGGGAAAGCTGAACAAACTTTACATACTGCTGCAGTTTTGAAAAGTTACAAGAATGCTATAGTGGAACCCCTAATCCAGTCCATAATTCATCCATCTCCCTACTGTCAACATGCTTTAAGACCTGGAGCCAGATATTTAAAACCTAGTCCCAGTGCTAAATTTAGCACTGCACAGTGTCTTAAATTAGCTCTGAACCAGTAGCAAGCTATATTCAATGGACTAGCCCCAGGACTAAACTTGCTGAATATAGCGCACAGGAAGCAGTGCAAACAGGGCTGGGAATGCAGTGCTAAAGTAGCCCAGAAAATAAGACAGCTCTGAATATAGCAACAGGAAAGTGCAAATGCAACAGCAGCTCAGTAGACACAGAGGTGGATAAAGGCACAGCGGACACTGATGGACATTGTGTGTGATAGCAATGAAGTGTTGAACAACAACTGCAAACAATAATCGGGTCACACACTGCAGAACTGTACTATGCATTTGAGAGGATTGCCTGGGGCTGACCCAACTGCAAAGTGCTAACACATTAGCCCAGGGCAAAAGTTTGCTATATTCAAGGCTATTATGCAGATGATCCTACTTAGGCAATCCGTTGTGCAAACAGCCACGTTAGCATCTCATTAAGGCCTGCTTAGCATACATTAGCATGAAGATTGCCCAGTGCTATTCCATGGTGCACACAGTTCCACCTGTAGGTCAGAATGGAACTACAGGTCAAAACCCATAAGCTGGATGGTGCTCACAGCTCCACCTGTAGATCAGACTGGACATATAGGTTAAAAGCTGCAGGCTGAGGTGTGCACAGCTCCACCTGTATTCCAGCCTTGAGAAACAGTTTGATAGCTGCAGGCCATGGGTGTTGGCAGGCATGTGCAGTGCATACCTCCCACCCAGTCAGCACTGGAATGAGGGACGTAAACATTCTGCATGTGGAACAAAGAGGGACACTGACCCCCATACTGAGAGGCACATCCACAAACATGGAGACACAAAGTCAGGACACCATGGAAACCATTACCTTCATATGTACACAGGGTAAGAGTTGTGAAGCACCACAGAATAATATAACTCCCTTCTTGAAAGTCTGGATGTATAGTGCAGTCTCTGTGTGTGCACCACTGTTCCCAAGAGGACGAATGCAGGTCAGGGCTATAATGAGAGGAACACAGAGGGATGACTGTATAACTGTAGAGGGCTGCATAACTGCATGTATGTATCTAGACACATTTATACAATGGGGTGAATGATATCTAGTGTGATAACAAAACATGTATTCTCACTGTTGTGTGTGATATCTCAGTGTGCTGACATCACAACCGGAGTTAAATCATGGTGTGACATCACCAGAGAGATATCTCACTGCTGCCTGTAGCCAACTCAATTACCATTGCAAAACACTCTCAGCTGTTTCCCATAGCTTTTCTGATTCCCAGCCCATTACTATGGTAATCTCACTTTGACTAAAGTCTGTATTCTAAAGGACACTGCTTCACAAAATGGTCTGTTTCTCACTGCTACTAAAACTAACTCAATTACCATTGCAAAACACTCCCAACTGTTTCCCACTGTGTTTATAACACTCCATCCCATTCAGAAAAGCTCACACACAGAAAGAGCAAACATAGACACAGGAAAGAAAACATAACAATACTTCTGAAACTCCTTTCCCTATTGTATAAAGTAGAACACATGATGTGAAGATTGTGTGCTATGGAAAATATTCTCACTCCTGCATCATGAGCTCTGATACTGTCACCGTGCCTTCAGCACTGTGATTATCCAGAAAGCTCACCTGCAGGAGTGAGAATATTTTCCATACCACACTCCTGCCCATCATGTATCATTTGTCAGATATATAGATATAATATATAGATATTGATATATGACATGGAAATATTTTCACTCCTGCAGAGTGACCTTGGGATACTCACAAGTGCCGAAGGCATGAGTGAAGCATCCAGTAGGTCATGATGCAGGAGTGAAAAATATTTTCCATAGCAACCCACTGTACATACTAACATACTAAATGCTAGCAGAGTAGGCCTATTGGTCTATCGAGTCTGCTTATGCTTCAGCACCCTGATTGGGTACCGAGCCTCTCATCTGTCTCCTTCCACCAATACTCCATCCCGCAGTCTCGCCCCTTGGGCAAACCAGCCTCTGCTTCACCCCTTGCTTATACCTGTCCCACCCTCTCTTGAATCCCTCCACCGTAGCTGCCTGTACCCAGCTCCCCAGGCAGGGCATTCTACCAGTTCCTCCTCTTCAGTGAAGTACCTCCTCCTCCTCCTTTCCCCCCTACTCTACCACCCTCAATCTTCCAACTGTGTCCTCTGGTGATTCCACCCTCCTTCAGCTGAAAGAGCCTATCTCGCTTACCTTATTTACTCCCCTGAGGTACCTGAAGACCTCAATCATGTCCCCCCGTCCCTCCTCTCCTCCAGCGAGAACAGGTTTACTCCCTAGTCGTTCCTCATATGTTATATCCCCAGGCCCCGGATCATTCTGGTTGCTTTCCTCCGAACCCTCTCCAGGAGTTGGATGTCCTCCTAGGTGCAGCCTCCAGAACCGCACACAGTACTCAAGATGTGGTCTAACCAGGCTGTCGTGCAGTGGCAAAATCACCTCCCTGTTCCTTGAGGTAATCCCCCTAGCGATGCATCCTATTTGGCCTGACCGCATCCCTCCTGCACTTCCCAATTATTCATGTTAACATCAATCAAGACTCCTAAATCCCTTTCCCCTGCAACTCATCCCCAGGGTACACATAGTTGGGGTTTTCCGCCCTAGGTGTAGCACCTTGCACTTGGAGGAGTTAAATTTCAATTTCCACGTGCAAGACCACCTATCCAGAGTATCCAGGTCCCTTGCAGGCCAATCTCCCCTCCTCCCCTTCATCACTGCCCCCAGCTTAGAGTCATCCACAAGAGACTCATTTCACACCCGATACCCTCCTGATATTGGAGATGTAGGCGTTAAACAGGAGCGGCCCCAGGACTGATCCTGTGGGACCTCACTTATGACCTCCCTAGGACCAGACCTCCCTCTGACCACTTCCCGCTGAGTGCAACCTGAAAGCCAATTTCAATCCACCTAACCGCCAATGGGCACCCATCCCCCAGCTCTCCCTTAGGCAAATGTGAGGAACAAATCAAATGCCTTGCTGAATTCCAGGAACAGTACATCCACTGGTCTCCCCTGTCCAGTGCTGATGTCACCCACTCACTAGAACTCTACAAGGTTTGTTTGACATGATCTACTTGGCACAAAACCATGCTGCTGGTCATCCAGGTAATCCATCTCCTCCAAGAAACCTCCTAGCCTTCCTTAAGTATGCTCTCCATTACCTTCCTCACCACCGACGTCAAACTGACGGGTCTATAGTTCCTGGCTGTTCTCTCAATTCCCCTTTATAGATGGGCACAACATGTGCCTGCTTCCAATCCTTGGCACCCCCCGCCTGAAGTGACAACTTAAAGAGATTCACCAATGGCGCAGTCAAAACATCCACCAACTCCCTCAGTACTCGGGATGAATAGCATCAGACCCCAGAGATTTATCTTTTTAGGGACTTGAGGGCTTCCCACACCCAACCGATAGGAATATCAGCATCTGCCCCCTCCATTCAGCAGAACCAGCCTGATATCTCACCCTGACCTACCTCCCCAGTAGTTTGTTCATCAGCAGGTATCCCAATAGTCAGGTCTGCTGCACCTTCTCTGTCCTTCAACCCTTTTTGGAAGTTTCCAGCCTCCTTCCTAGTGAACACTGAGGCAAAGTACTCATTCAATACCTCTGCCTGCTCTCCAGCCCCTTCCACCCACCCCTGGCTATCCTCAACCTACTGAGCTGGCCCTTGACCTTCCTCCTCTCACCAGTATACCTAAAATCCCTTTCCCTGCCCTGTATCCCTGTGGCAGCCTCTGCTCTTTCCAGGCCTTTGCCCCCTCACCACTCTGGTGACTTTCCTGGTTGCAAGGCGATATTTCTCTCTATCCCTCTCCTCTCATTTTTGTACCTACTGTAGGCAGTCTTCTTCTCCCTTACTGCCTTCTGGACATCCTTGGTCCACCAGCATGGTTTACGAGACCTACTGCCCTTGTGCTTCACTCTTGCACAGGTCCTGGTGGCCTCCTGTAGCCCCGATCTTATGATCTCCCACCTACCTTCCACGTCCAAACCTGGTTTTATCTCCCTCAAATGCCCTTGAGAATTTCCCCATGTTCTGAAAGTCCACCTGCTAAAATAAACTATCATCGCCCTAGACAACCCCTCAATTTAAGCTGAAACCAGACTTTGTTGTGGTCACTCCCAGTCATCATGTGTCCGATTTATACAATAGGTGTTTCCAGAACTTTATATCTTTTCCACTTTATCTTGTAGCATACACAAAGAGACACAGGACAAAAGAAACCTGCTGAAACACTCATTTGTCATTTGGGATGAAGCAGGCTGTATTCATTGGTACTGTAGTTGAGGTATTCATGGATGTGGAAGGCTTTGCTGTTTTTCGGCTTCTTGTCGTTATGAAACTGGTTGCTGTTAGCTTGGTTTGGTTCTCTGCAGGAACACAAATGTTCTTTTCTAGGGCTAGCTGGTGAGTTGCAAGTGGAACTGGTATGCTGATTAGTTTTCTAGGCTACTGAGAATTTGGTGGAGTTCCTTTCTGATTGCTGTGCCAGGAAACCTGCCTAGAGTGATGATATATACTTCAGCAGAGTCCAGCTGAGTTTTCTGATTGGTCAGTATGTAATTAAGAGATCAGGATAGTGACTGTTTTAGGCAGGGTTCAGCCTGATATCGGCACAGTGATAATATCAGCCTGTGAGTAAGCACAGTATGTATAAATGTAAATATTACCACACTGTGATAATATTTCTGGTAAAAAAGTCAGTGTGATTTTCTACCAGGATTTACATCACTGTGTGCAAGATACATGGATTTATCAGTACTCATTTGTCTCACCCTGTTGTATAAATATATTATAAATATATACATATACATATATACAGTGTATATATATATATATATATATATATATATATATATATATATACACACACACATATACATACATACATATATATATATATATACACACACACACACACACACACACACACACACATTATAATTGGTAGCCATATAGTAGTTCAACGGGTCACTTCTATGTTAAATTTAAAAGTTTGTGTGTTAATAACTTTGGACCCGTTCAACAGATTTGCCTGAAATTTGGTATGCTTGATGGGGTATGGTAGATCTCTTGATTTGCCAAATTGCATTTCGGTCGGACTTACGGTCTTTGCATATGAAAATGCTGAAAATGCAAAATTATCCGCTTTTGGAGGCAGCTTTTGGGATTTTGGATGTGGTCCTGCACGGCCATTGTGTGGAATGCCACTCTGTGAGATGGCTCATTTGAAAGAGCTTTAAGTCAATGAGAAAATGTATATGTATGTTTATGAACAAAGAATGGGGTTCTGGCCATCTGGTCCCATCTAGCGATCAAAGAATTTTCAGCCTCGTGGTTCAAGAATCTTTGTCCCTGAGAATTTTAAAAGTTCTTTGATCGCGAGGTCTGCCATCTTGTTTTTAAATTTCCGATTGGAAAACGCCAACTATCTCGGCTCAGGGTCACCTCTAAGTAAAGTTGGATGGGTTTTACTTAGGGCTCCGATCTATCGAGCCATGGCTTTGGTTTGATCCAAATCAGTCAACAAATAGAGTTCTGAGCTTTTAAAATCTTAATTTGCGCTCGCTAATGATCTTTGATGCTGCGCCTGCAAATTCTTTGATCGTGATGCGTACTCAGTGAGCGAAGGATGAGATGGTCAGATTTAAACATCTATTTTCTCAGCCCAGGGTGCCCTAGAAAGTTAAATGAGGGTGGGTTTTGTTCCGGAAGCTTCATTCTGCCCCATCTGAATGAATAAAATCATGTTTTCAATATTCCTGGTAGTCTAGCCCCCACAATCATGATAAAATAGATTATGATCTATAATTTCCTGGTAGTCTAGCGGCCAACCCCATCGCAATAAAATACATAACAATCTGCAATTTCCTGGTAGTCTAGTAGCCCCCAATGTGTATTTCATAAATATTGCTTTTCTATATTCCTGGTAGTCAGTGGCCCTCGATCTGTATAAAATTATTATAGTTGTTCATATCCTAGTAGTCTAATGACCCCCATCATAATAAAATACGTAATGATCTGCAATTTCCTGGTAGACTGGTGGCCCCCCCACCCCGTGCCAGCGCACCCAGCACCCCCACCCTTCCCCAGCTGGTGACTGGCACAGCCACCTCTCATCTCCACGGCCAGCCGCTGACTGTGTGTATTAGCAGCGCCTAGTGCAAAGAGGCCAAAGATTATTTCTGAGTGCCTCTTTGCATTAGTGCTCCTAATACACACAGTCGGCAGCTGGTCATGGAGGTGAGAGGAGGTGATTAAAGCAGTTTCAGCTGGGGAAGGGGTGGGGTGCTGTAAGAGCTGGCACAGTCAAGAGGGGCCACTAGACTGCTAGGGAATTAGAGATCATAATCTATTTTATCATGATTGGGGGCTGCTAGACTACCAGGGATATGAATAACTATAATAATTTTATACAGATCTGGAGGCCACTAGACTACCAGGATATAGAAAAGCAATATGAAGAAACACACATTGGGGGGCCACTAGACTACCAGGGAATTAGAGATCTAATCTATTTTCTCATGACTGTAAATATTAGACTGCCAGGGATATTGAAAACATGATTTTTATTTAGTCAGATGGGGCAGAACGAAGCTCTCTGAGCAACCCACCCTCATTTAACTTTCTAGGCACCCTGGCTGAGAAATTTTTTTAATCTGGCCATCTCATCCTCACTCTTTGTTCATGAACGAGCAATTTCTTTAATTACAGCCTGCAAATTCTTTGATTGGGAGATTCATTGATCGCGATCGTGCATCACAAGCGGGACAAGATGGCCAGATTAAAAATCTATTTTCTCAGCCCAGGGGACGAACCATGGTGGTGGTTTACCTAATTTTTGAATTTTTAAATTAGAACAGTTTTTATTCTTTGGTCATGACCCTGCAAATTCTTTGATAGCGAGATTCTTTGATTCTGATTGTGCATCGCAAGCTTGGGATGAGATGGCCAGATTAAAAATCTATTTTCTCAGCCCATGGGTACCCTAGGAAGTCAAATGAGGGTGGGTTTTGCTCAGGGGCTTTGTTCTGTCGAACCATGAACCAAATATTACTTCAGTTTTTGATTTATAGCATTTTTTATTCTTTGTTCATGAGCCTGCAAATTCTTTGATCACAAGCCTGCACATTTTTGATTGCAAGATTCTTTGATTGCCATCTTTGGTCGTGAGGGGAGGAACAAGATGGCCGATTTTTTTATAATGGAATAGATAGGACATTTAACCAATTTTAAGATTAAATATCTCGAAACAGTTTGGTCTTTTTACTTGAAATTTGGAAGGTGTCTCACGGCATGTCCTGTAGATGTGTGTTATAGTGTTTATGTATCAGAGAAATTTGTTTTATGGAGATATTGCATGACGACTTTACGTGTATGACAGTGTTTTGGATTGTGCTGGTGGCTTGAAATTGATAGGTGCCTAGCCTTAGTGTCATGGATGTAGTTTTCCAGTTATTGTGTGTGTTAAATGTCAACAGGTGTGTGAACTGTGCCATTCTCATGAATGAAAATTTAAAATTTTGACATGTTATATCTCGGACACAGTTTGGTCTTTTACTTGAAATGTGGAGGTGTTGATGGCATGTCCTTTAGATGTTAATTGTAGTGTTTATGTGTTGGACAATATATTTTTATGGAGCTATTGTGGCACAGTTTACATTTTGTGGGCAGCGTTTTCTATTGTTCTACTAAATTAACATTTGTTTGGTGGCTGGCCTTGCTGTTGTCAATGTACTTTTTTAGTCATTGGGTGTGTAATGGCCCGACACTTACAAGTTGGTGGGGCCTTGGGGCCAAAGACACTCTCCACCTGCTCTACCACTCTACTTTTCTATTCTTTCTTAAAAGTAAGGAAATTCCTTTGCAAAAAACTTCATTAATGCATCAGTTAGGGTTCTTCTAGCAAAAACAGTAGAGTAAATTCGATTTTAGGGTTCTCACCCCTTGCACCCCACACGTAGGCCCTTCACTTTCAACAGGCATCGGTGTGCATTGGAGTCATCGGCCTAACTCCTCACCCATTCCTCCCACACTGCACCACCTCAGCTTGTTTACACATGGGATGGGGTGAGAGTTAGGGCAAACAACCCCAATGCACATTCCGATGCCTGCTAGTGGGGGCGGCTGGGGTGGGGTGCAAGGGTGGGAACCTCAAAATTGAATTTCCTCACTTTTTTCACTGTAGAAGAACCCTAACTGTTGCATTAATGAAGTTTTTGTATAGAATATATATATATATATATATATATATATATATATATATTCATTGCAAAAATAAATTGTTAAGAATCAGGGTGAACAATATAGTAACAAAAGCAGGAAATTAGCGTTAGGGCTTCCAGTCTTAACACCCCACCCCTAGGGTTCCCACCCACCACTCCACCCCTCCACACACCAGCAGGGGTCTGGGTGTGTGCTGGGGTTGACAGCCTAACGCTCACCCCATTACAGAGTGAAAAACAAGCTACAGGTGGTATAGTATAGGGGTATGGGGTGAAAGTTAAGCCAATGACCCCAACGCACACCCAGACACCTGTTGGTGTGTGGAGAGTGGAGGGTGGTGGTGGAATGATAGGGTGGGAACCCTGGGGTGGGGGCATTAGGGTTGGAAACCTCAAAGTCTCATTTCACTGCTTCTGTCGCTATAGTATTCACCCTAACAAATGCATTAATAGAGTTTTTTTGCAATGAATTTCCTTCTTTTCAGATCAGTAAACTGTATCCTCATTTTGCTGTGGAAGCCGAGGTCAAGAATGTACATATGTACTGTATCTAGCTATGGAAAACAGGGATCTCTGGCCCCTGCACCTCCACACATAAAGTTATGAGCAGGTATAGTGAAACACAACAAATAGTCATAACTGTGCCAACTTAGTAATCTTCACCCCAAATGTTCAACATAATCTTCTTATCACCTCACCACATGTACCCAGTACAGAAATCCGTCAAATCCCTGTGGAAATATAATTCTGCTCAACTGTAATGCTGTTTTGCGCCACAGTGTAAAAAACATTTTTGGCAGGTTTGAAAAATTACAGCTGTACTATTCATGAGGTCATGTACAAATTGGTAATGTTGAAAATCTGGAGTGAAAACATGAAAAATTGGCAAAGTGACGATCGTGTGCATAGAAACTGTGCAAGCATGCATAACTCTTATTTTTGGAATTTTGTCACCAAATTGTCAACATGGGTTTTCTGGGACCTCCACTCATGAACAGTTGCACTATGATTTTGTTAAATTGATCCTGAAAGTTGATTTTGCACAGCGACAGTGCCACAGGTGCAGAAACATATTTCAGCCAGGATGTGACAAATGACAGCTGTACTGTTCATGAGGAGATGTGAACAAATGGCAGTGTTGAAGGTCTGGGGTGAAAATATTAAAACTGGTGAAGTCACTGAGCATGCATAGAAACAGTGCAATGCACACTTATAACAAAGTCATTTTTTGAATCATTTCTCAAAATTTGCAACGTGGGATTTTTGGGACTCACATCATGAACAGTGGACTGTTGTTTCATTAATCAGTCCTGAAAGGTGATCCTGCATAGTGACTCAAAATCACCTTTTGGGGCACAGTAATGAAAATGACAGTGACAGCATGTTCATGAGTGGGGTCCCAAGAACCCAATGTTGAAAATTTGATGTCAAATTCCTAAATATGGATGAGATACCATCAAAATTAAAATCCCATTGTCAGCCATTATACAGCCTTACCTTTGATTCTTCATTTTGCAGTTTAGCTTTGAAGAGTGCAGACATGTCCTGGTCCTCAGAAGATGACAGTGCCAACCTCCAGAGGCAAGTATGGGGTGGGGGTCAGGGAGGTGGGTGCTCAGTAGAAGGGTGGGACTGGGAAGATGACAGGGGATGGTTTTCTTTTTCCAGGTTAACAAAACAATTCATTGAGGGACAGTTTTCTTTATTTACAGAAACAAATATTGAATAATTAAATGTGGGCACAGTGGGATGGACTCCCAGTGTGCTACATATGAGTTTGGGGGATACATGCTACTGACAGCAGGATTGGGTACCTCCATCGACAAGGCATTATATAAAAATAAAACACCTTTTGGGGACACTAGGGTAGGCTCCCAGTGTGCCACATGAGTTGGGGATGGGGAACATGATGCCAACAGTGGGACTGAGCACCCCATCGGCAAGGCAATGAATAAAATTTAAAATAACATTTGGAGCACACTGGGATGGGCTCCCAGTGTGCCACATGAGTTAGGGAATCATGATGCTGACAGGGAGACTGGGCACCCCTGGCAATACAAGTGGGCTGGTGGGGGTGGGGACACTAGACTACCAAGATTGAACCTGGTGGTAATTAGAAGTTACACTTCAAATAACTATGGTAGTTACTCATTGGATTCCACCGCCACCTACTGCATGCTTTTGCAGACGGTATTTAGCGCATCGCTAATGTTGGTGCAACAGCCTGCAGCACTGCACTACTAGTTTGAATATGCGGTGCACCGGCATTCATGGCCACTCCCTGCATACCTTAACTTTCAGCGCCAGCGCTATCACACAGTGCCAGTGCTAAAAGGGCTTTTGAATATCGTAGTCCAGTACAAATTCAGCACTATTCCAGCGCTTATGGATTTTTGCCGCAGCAAAGCTTTGCATATCTAGCCCTCAAATCAGACCATCCCCTCTCATAAAGATCCCAGCTCAGAGATTGTGTCTATTCTTACCCAATGAAACCATGGTTTCGTAATTCTGCACCATAACTTCCTGTGAAGCTCTTCTCTTGCTTGCTTAACGCCTTCCACTCCTCTTCAGAAAAAGCAACGGCAACATCTTCAAAGGTTTCTGGTACCTAAAAACACAGGAGACATGTTTAACTGATCTTGATGTCACTGTACACATTGAGAAATCTGAAGCTTTTCCACAAGAAGGAACAGGCAATGTTAAGCATCAGGATAAATCAGTCACCACTCACCAAGAATTAATCTATTGTCTGTTTCACCTAATGTGTGATGGATTGATGGCAGTTCAGTGATGTCAGGGTGAGCTAGCAGGCAAGGTAAAAGTTCTTGATTTTTTTTTGCACCAATATAAAAAGGAACAATGGCTTGGTAGTACAGGACTTTTTAGAGTATATTTATTTTAGTAGTAGTAGTAGTAATTTTATCTAGCAACATGAATGAGGAAATTCCTGTTGAGCAATTGCTCATTTATGAGGGATACCCATTTGGCATATTCCTAGGTACAGACAAAGGAAAAAAAAAACACTGTGCATTTTATACTTATGAAACTAAAATAACAATGTAAACAATCACATAACATTTAAATTCAACACTATATAAAAGCTTGCACATCATAATATAACCCCCCTACAAAATGGGGTTCCGAAAAAGTCTTCCATGGCGTGCCTAAATGCTTGCTGCCCAGCTGGTGTTGACTATAGCGGGTTCAAATGTATTGCCAGTGAGTTCCTGTGTGGCCTCCGTGTACTGTCCTTTAAGTGCTGCCTGTTTGCAGTGATAATTAATCTGAATGGGGGATCTGCGTGTTTCCATGCTCGGGTCCCACCGAGCTGCTGAATAATCGCTTTGTTTCTGCCATCGCTTAATTGTGCAGAGGGAGCCCTGCTGAAAGATGTAACTAATTGCTGGTAATCATTTAGAGTAGTAATGATAATGTAGTTTGTGCAACATGCCTTCTTTGCAGCGAGGGTTTTGTCTGGCTCCATCATTTTGGTCCCAAACTGCCGAACTGGATCAATCAGTACTGGGAGACTCTAAATGGAGCCTGCAACTGAAGAGGAACTGAAGAAAGACTCTGGATTTGTAGTTTTGGACTGTTGGCACCTTTTGCACCTATGGGGAGCATATTGTGACTGACAGCTGAATCAGCCAACCGAATCTTTTAGATCAGAGGGCAATTCCTCAGCTGCCTGCTCTGAGGATCAGAACTGAGGTGGAGCTGGAAGAGTGAGCAGCTCATGGAGCTGCTGCCATGGGTAGTGTGGGGACTTGGCGGGAAGGCTGAGTCTGGCCTGCCTGCATTCAGCTCTCCTGCAGGGAGAGAAAAATGAGAACTTTGTTTTGGACCGTGTCTCCGAATTCTTTCATTGTGCCCTGAGGTATGGGCACGATGGAGCAGAGAAGGACATTTTGTGAAGAGATCTAAGTTGGAATCTGAGAGAGAAGAAACTTGTGATTGTCGAGCAGTAAACTCGTAGTTCAAGCGGAGAATTGTGAAGAGGCCTGAGTTGAGGCCTACAAGTCTGCTGTTAACCGGAGAAAAGAGAGAGAGAGAGAATTGTTTTGACTGAATTCGATCTGTGTGCTTTGAAGCAAGCTACTGAATTGGGACCAGGCTTAACCTGTAGAAGACTGAAGATTTTGCTGCATGTGATCGCCTGTCAGGAACTTTGGCCTGGTACAGTAATAATTTCCTTGCATATAAATGTGCTGTGCACTGAATGGGGATCGCAATTTAATTCCCCTTTTCTGTGAACTGTGTGCTGATTTCTGGAAGCTGTATCCAGCATGAAATGGACTAAATCTGCAGTTAGATCCATGTGGCTGGGCCTTGCCAGACCACCCTGTGGCACAGAGAAGAGCCATCGACAAGAGACCTGCCAGGGACCAGCTCCCTGCTCCATGTCTGAACAGGAACGACATTGTGGTAAATCATGTGGGCCCTGCTTCTCCTGGCAATCCAGAGAACTCATCTGCGGTCTCAATCCTCATCCATCCGGTGTCCATTCTTGGGTATCGTGAGTAACCACCAGGGTAGCTTCCTGCAACTACCATTTAATCAAAGTGTATCACCTGATTATCTTGTTGTTTTTCTCCATTAACTGAGCCCTCCGCACAGGATTACAATTAGGAAGTCTGCATGTTGTTTTCTTTCCTCACAGGGCCCCGACCAGCTGCAACGCCGGCCTACCCTGGGCAACGGTCCTGGCTAGCCTTTCCTCCATCCTGGGTACCCAGAGAGTGTGACTGTTAGGGACTCTGACTGCATGCACAGCTGTGTGATTTATAGAGCCAGTAAGCAAATTATCCTGATTACTCCCCATCCTTGTTATAGCCCCTGAATAAATCAAATCTGTTTTTTCTGCAATTCATCTAGACTGTGTTTCTATTTTCTGCATGAGGTATTACTGTTGTCATCTGTGCTGCCTAACCTTGTTTTACAGGGGGTCCTTGGGGTAGAACTGGAGAAATCAACCCTGGTGGTAAGTGTCAATCGTGAAGGTACTTATTGTGTATTGTGTGGGCCACTAGCAGGAACTGAGGGGAGTTACAGTGTCCCAGAGGGCTGTGCCCAGACTAGTCTGATCACTACCAACCCTGACCTCTGGGTGGAGGCACTGCGTTTCTGAACTCAGGCCCTTAACCTGTTAGTAGCCAAGCAGGCAGGGGTAGTAACCCTTGGATAGCACCACCTAGGGTTACAATAAGATGTGTGGTTAAGCGGTACATTCGCACCTTCTAACAGGGTCAGCAGAAATGCAGTATGTTGGGTACCATATAAAAGATTAAGCAATTCCAGTGATGGGACAGCAAACTTGTGGTAATCTGGCTTGTTTTACAAACAAGGGGGACATATTCAGAGCGGCCAGTTGCACTGGCGCAAAGATATGCCATGCAGAATAGATGCTCGGCCAGCTCTGAGGTATAGTCAAACAGCATGAGCGATCGGTACTGATTGTACACACTGTCTGACTATCCACCTTGGATGCCTGCGGCCAATAGCGGGTGGTACTATGCCACATACTGCCAGTTGGCTATGCATAAAGCGTATACCTGGATGTGCCATATGACCCCAAGTGCGATATTCAGCTGGAAAACTTAATGACCATTGGAGGCATGTCGTGAAGGGGCACATGCATGTTTATTACAAGCCTCCATTAGCATGGCTGTACCTGGCTGAATATGCCTGGTGCCCTACAATCACCGTGTGAAACAGAGACCACTCCACAGCACCCTGGTAGTCTAGTAGCCCCTCCCATCATGCTTTTAAAATTATAAACACCCCACCTCTCCTGGTAGTCTAGTTCTCCCTCCATCCTCAATTGTAAATTAATATATCATCCCCATAGATCCCTGGTAGTCTAGTGGCCCTCTTCCCATCCTGACTGTAAAATATAAAACCCTCCCCAACTCTCCCTGGTAGTCTAGTAGTCCCTTCCCATCCCAGAGTGTAAATGAATATATTATCCCCATAGTTCCTGGTAGTCTAGTGGCCCCTTTCCATCCCAGAGTGTAAATTAATACATTATCCCCATAATTCCCTGGTAGTCTAGTGGCCCTCCCAGCCTCGATCATAAAGGAAAACTTAATTCCAATATATCCTTGTTAGTTCAGTGCCCCCACCTCCCCACCTACTGAGGCACCAACACCCCACCCCACTCCCCTGTCCCAGCATGGCCAATGAAGCTGGCAGACAGCAAACCCACCCACACCTTCACAGCTGCCCACCAACTGAGTTGTCACAGAATGAAAGCTTGCAGTACATTGACTCCACCTTCTCTATTTTATCCAAGTTTTCAACAAGACCTTGACACCTTTGCTTCTCCTTTCCAAAGTTGTCTCCAAGGACCATGAATCTCCTGGGTCACCCCATCTCTGCTTGGTCTCATGCACCACAGAGACAACCTTTGGCACAGGGCTGTTGAATCCGTAAGACTGAGGACGGGCAAGCTTACGTGCACGCTAGAAATAAATGTACTTGGGTTATCCATATAGCCAAGGCTGAACACTACAGGTGCACCTTTGCCTCCTCCTGGGGCTCATCCTGTAATTTCTGTAACAATATCGGGAACTTAATGGCAAGGCTGTGACCCCCAAACCCATCTCTTTGTTAACAGTGCCTTTCTCTTCTGATCCTATGACTATTGCTGACTGCTTAAACTATTCCTTCTCTGACCTCTCAGCTGTCCTCCTCAAAATTTTGTTGACCCAGTCTCACCCCCCCCTCTAATCCAGTTGCTCATCCCCATTCTACTTCAAGGCCCCTCTTCTCATGAAACAAGGCCCTACCTACTCAGATCACTTAAGGCACAGGTCATAGCAGTGACTCTCAACATCAAACTGCTTAAAAGTGTCCTAGATAGAAACATAGAATTTGACGGCAGATAAGGACCGCTGGCCCACCCAGTCTGCCCATTTCCATACCTAACGGATAAGCTGCAGATCCTAGTTAACCAGCAGCCTACTTGTCCTCAGCCCCACCAAACTGCTGAACCACTCCCTCTGCCTCAGTCAATTCCTCCTTGCCTGGAAAACAGCAGTGATCACCCCCTTCATAAATCTGCCAATTGGACCTCCTCCAGCAACTATCGCCTGATCTCCATCCTCCCCTTTCTCCAAGGCTCTGGAAAAAATTGTGGCCAATCCACTCTCTGACTACCTCTCCACCTATAACCTCTCTGCTGTGAGCAATACAGCTTTGTTGTGCACACAACACCAATACCTCCCTTTACTGATCCTCTTTGACTCACACGCTGACCCTCTCCTCCTACAAAACTCCCTGTAGGACTCCTTCACCCAGGCTGAACGCTTGTTCTCTGACCACAGGCTGGTTTTGAACTTAAAGAAAACTAAAACCATGCTTTTTGCACATAACCAGAGTAAACATAAAGATTATCCACTCTGGGTTTTGTGTAGTACCTCTTCCCCTTGAACAAACCTCCTCCTCCTTCAAATATCTTGGAGTTCTCTTTGATCCCTCCCTATCCTTTCATGACCACAATCACTCCATTTGCTGCACCATTAAGTCTAGGATAGTCCTACTGTATCGCCATCGTGACTGCCTCCCCACTGAAGCACTAAGGCTGGCCATCTCATCCTCGGTACTGTCCTCGTGGGAATATGGTCTGCTTATTTATGATGCTGCTGACAACACTGCTCTGCACAAATGAAGCTGTCCCTCAATAAGGCCTGCCGGCCTGCTTACAGGTTCCCCACGTCTTACCCATACTTGCACACTGTATTCCTCTCTAACTTTGTTAATTTGGATGAAAGGTTTATCTATCATTTTTGTCTCTCGTGACAAAAAAATAAATAAATGCAGGTTTGACTCCCAGTCTGTCTTCTATCATAAGCCTCATCTACCCCCTCCCACTCTACCCTCAATGCTGTCTACTCCCTCTGCAAGTCCCTGGAGTTAGGACCTCCCTTGCACAGAGGTCATTCGTTACCGTGCTCAGTCCTGGTACAATTCCCTGCCTGTAGCTATCGCCTCCTACCAAGATTGAGGTCTTTTAAACTGCTTTCAAGAACCACCTCCTCTCCTCCCGCTGCTGTGACTGCCCTGGCTGAGTTTTCCTGCCTTTACTCCTCTCAGTCTGCCTATTTTGACTCTACCCTTCATTTGACTCAATTTATAGTAGCCCACATTATTGTTTTACGCTGTTTATTATTGCTAATTTACCTTGACGTGGACCCTTGTAACCAGTCAGTTAATGTTGACTGCTTGCTTTTATTTGAGCTCATTTACTTTGTTTTCTGTTGCTTGCTATTGATGTGTTTGTCTTCCTGATGAGGAGCCTTTCTAAACGAGTCCCTGACTCAAAGGGTTGTAATTCTGATTACTTCTAAAATAAATAAAATAAAACAAATACAATTCCAAAACATATCTTTGTTTTATCCTTCACCATAAGTTTCAAAGTTTTATGACTGGCTTCTATGAGTGGGAAGTTGGCTGGTCCTGGGAGCGAATACTTTTCATAAAAACAAACATGATGGCAGTAAAACAAACATTTATCAATGCCAAATGTTTGCTTGCTGGCATTAGCAGTGGAAGTGCAGGAGTTAGACAGATGCAGTACAGGAATGGCATTGAAGTACTGAACTGATGCCAACTCCACCCCCACCTGCAGAGATGGACAAGCATCGGGTAGTTGCTCGGTCGCCGCCCATGATTTGTCACGAGAGATTTCATTCTCACCTACCCTGCAGACACTGACAAGTGTTGAGGTGCCTTGGAGTGTTTAGCTTTGCATTCACCTCATTCCATAAGGGAATACGCTGAAATGGGTGCAGTATAGGAGAATGGGTGAGCTCTAGGGCCAGGGGGTCCAGGTGCACCTCAATGCCTGTCACTGGCTGCAGGGTGGGGTGAGGTGGAATGATATGAGCATTACCGACAGTCCCAAGTCACACCCTTGATGCCTGTCAGTCCCTACAGGGTGAGGTGTTATGGTCAAAAACCTATCGCCTGAAGGTTTATACAGTATTTTACTCCAATTTTTCAACATGGGCTTCTGTGACCCCTCCATGAACAATGACACTATCAGTTCATTAGCCAAAAGGTGATTTTGCACAGCGACATGCCATTTGCAACACAGATGCTAAAAATACATTTCTAACAGGATGTGAAAAATGACAGCTGTACTGTTCATGAGGAGGAGTAAAATGGCAATGTTGAAAACTTGGAGTGAAAACATAAAAATAAAACTGGTGAAGTAACGAGTGTGATAGAAACTGTGCAACGACACCCCTAATGTAATTAGTTTGGGAATTTTTTACAGCAGATTTTAAACATAAGCATTTTGGGAGCTCCACTCATGAACAGTGTCACGGTGATTTTCTTAATCTGTCCCAAACACCGATTTCACAGCGACCTCGGCTTATTCTGCGCCAAGTAGCAGAAAACAACAGCTGTACTGTTCATAAGGAGTGTGGAAAAATGCCAATGTTGAAAAAGCTGGACTGAAAATATTACAAATTGTGACTTTATGAGGGTGAACTGATAAAATGCACGCCGTAACATGTCATTTTATGGACCTTTGTCACCAAAATTTCAACATAGCCATTTTTAAAATCTTGCTAGAACAGTGTCACTGTAATTTTCTTAATCTGTCCCAAACATTGATTTCAAGACACTGACCGCGCCACTGTGCGCCGCTACATGAGAGAAAACACATTTTGGGTGAGATGTGAAAATGACTGCTGTACTGTTCATAAGGAGGTGTGGTAAATGGCAATGCTGAAAATCCAGAGTGAAAATAGTAAGAATTCTCAAGTTACGAAGAGTAGGAACTGCAGCACGCATCATAGAATATTATTTTGGGAATTTTTCATACTTTTCAACATAGGGTTTTGGGCTTACTCATGAACTGACACTGTCATTTCGCTCATCTGTCCTGGAAAGGTGGTTCCACGCAGTGACCGCAAAATCGCCTTTAGAACCAAATAACAAAATGACAGTGACTGAGTTCATGAGGTGGAGTCCCAAGAACCCCATGTTGAAAATCTGGTGAAAAATTCCCAAATGGCCGAGATCACGCACTAAAGTTGACCTCCCTACTTTATGCCATTATACAACTTACTGGCATTTTTTCAGTTCGCTGGTCAGCTTTGAAGAGTGCAACGTGTTCCCGTTCACCAAGATCGCCGTGACTGGCCTGGAGGTAAGTAAGGGTGAGGTGGGTGGGAGGTGGGGAATGCAGAGGGTGGGTGCTGGTTGGGGAAGGGCAAGACAGTCAACAAGGGACTGCTTTCTTTGTTGCAGGTGTTTTTTTTTTTAAAAGACAATGAGGGACTTTTGCCACGCTTGGGGTGGGCTCTCAGCGTGGCACCTGGAAGTTTGTTTGAGGGGCAGGGAGCCAATGGGTACTGGGCACCCCATGGGACATAGACTTAGCCATGTTGGGGTGGGCTCTCAGCGTGGCACCTGGAAGTTTGTTTGGGGGCAGTGGAGCCAACAGGGATTGGGCACCCCTGTCAGCCATACAGTGTGGGGTGGAGGGGAGCATGAGCACGCTGGGGTGGGCTCCAGCATGCTACCTGGGTGTTTGTTTGGGGGCACTAGATCCAACAGGATCACGCTGTTCCATTGAAACAAATGAACTGTCTGTGACAGTTCAGATGTGATGTTGACGCGGTAGATGGTATGCAAATTGCCTACACATTACCACCGCTGACTGTAGCAGTGGTTTTCTCCAAACTGTATGCCACTGCATCTGAATGGCTGCTATAGACTGCTCATTCATTGGTGCGGTGCAGCCATGCCTGCAAAAGGAGCAGGGCATTGGAAGTGAGGGTGGCACACCTACTAAAACCCAGATGGTGATTATGTTTCTGCACATGCGAAGCAAACATTAAAAAACACAAGTAGATGTCTGGGAGGTCAGGAAAGCTGACTAACCTTAAGTTAAAATCCAGAAACATTTTCCAGGAGACTCAGGCTGGGTGAAAGTAGAGATACCACAAATCCTGAGGAAGTGACATAGTCATGAAACGTTAATACTTATGCTGGAGGATAAAACAAAAGTTCTGTAATTACCCCAGAGATGAGCCTTTTTTTGCATATTTTTGTGACTAATAACTGCTTGGAAGAGTTCCTCCGATTCTACCCTTGTTCTATTTATGCCAAGCCCAGGACATCCTAGTTCATATCAATAGGTTGACACAGTCTAAGGGAGCCCACATCCACCAACTCAACAGACCGTCAAGCAACACATACTGCCATGTGCAACAGCCATCCAGCAAGCAATTCCACCATGTAAGTCTAGATTCAGGTGTTCACTGGACCATGCCCACCCCTATCCAGGGCAGTGATGCAGGGTGGTCATGACGCCCCTGAAGAGACGTTACATTCACCATAGAACTCTAGATTCAGGTATTCACTTGGCCATGCCCACCCCCATCCAGGGCAGTGCTGCAGGTGGTCATGATGCTCCCTGAAGGGGGTGCATTTACATTCTTCACAAAGTTTTAGGCAGGGCAAAGCATTATTAAACATGCCAGCCTATCAGTGCAGTGGAAGTGCTACCACTTTCAACGCTAGTGTCCCAGGATAGCGAATCATAAATGTTAAAGATTAAAACTGGGTTAAATATGCCAGACTGTCAGTGCAGCGGAGTGCTACCACTAGCAACACTAGTGTCCTAGAATAGGAACATACTAACATACTAAAATGACAGCACAGTAGGCCTAACGGTCTTTTGTGTTCGCTCATTTGTCAACCCCAACCTGGGAGCTGACCTTGCTGTCCCTCCACCCCGGGCTTTCTATTCCCAGTCCAAGATATTCCCTTGTACTGGACTCTTCAGCACAACCCTACCTCTATACCTATCCCAACCCTCCTGAACCCCTCCAGTCTCTGCTTCCACTGCTCTCCTGGGCAGCGATTCCATGATTCCACCACCGCCTCAGTGAAGTAGCACCTTCACCCCCCAAGTCTCCTCTAGCTTCCAACCATGTCCTTTAGTTTACCCCCTTTCTTTGGAACACCCTCACTGAGCCTCCTCTATTTATCCCCTTCATGTACTTAAAGACCTCTATCATGTCCCCCTGCCCCTTTCTCCTCCAATGTACATGTTGAGCTCCTTAAGCCTTCTCCCATAGGCCCTCCCCCCAAGTCCTAAGATCATGGGCTGGCAGTATAGCCTGGAGGATAGAGTAATGAGCTGAATAAGCTTGTTCATCCAGCAGACCAGTCCTGGGTTTGATTCTCACAACCTCCACTTGTAATCTGTGTGACTCTGAGCAAGTCACTTAACCACACACTGCTCCCAGGTTGCCCATGAAAACAGGCACTTGTGCCTAGCTGGCCTACCTGGTTACCAAAGATTAAAATAAAAAAATAAAAATAACAATTTTGGTCACCCTCCTCTGGACCCTTTCCAGGAGTGCAATGTCTCTTTTAAGTGCAGCCTCCAAAACTGCACACAGTACTGAGGTACGGCCTAACCAAGCAGTTGTACAGAGGGAGTATACTTCTGGAGGTAATCCCCTAGTGATGCATCCCAGCATCCTACTGGCTTTGGCCACTGCCCTCCTACAAGTCTCAGAGTTGTTCATTTTGACATCAACCACCACCCCAGGTCCCCTACAGCCATCGAGACTTGAAGCATACCCCTAGAGTATACACTTGGCCCTGGTTTCGGTGCCCAGGTGCGGAACCCTGCATTTCCCTGTATTGAACCTCAGACTCCACTTCCTGACCACCTCTCCAGAGCATTTAGGTCCTCCTGTAGGGTCACCCTCCCTCCTCCCCATCCATCACTGCTTCCAACTTCAAGTCATCTGCAAAGAGACTCATTTCACTCTTGATATCCTTCCTTATGTCAGAGACATAGGTGTTAAACAGGAGGGGCCCAGGACCATTCCTTGAGGATCCACTGGTGACCCTCCTTGAGAGAAGACTAATCCAACGTCGACCCTCTGGGTATGTGCAGAGAGCCAATTTCCTATCCATCTGATCATCCATTTCCCCAGCTTATCCAACAGGCCCCATGAGGAACAGAGTCAAACGCTTGCTGAAGTCAAGAAAGAGGACGCTCACCAACCTGCCCTGGTCCAGGGCACTTGTCACCCAATCATAGAACTCCACAAGGTTTGTATGAAAGATTTTCCTGGGACAAAGCCTTGCTGTCTATTGTCCAGGTACTCAGGTTCTCCAATACCCTCCCCAAGCCTTTCCTTGATAATATCCTCCATCATCTTTCCACCACTGATGTGAGGCTGATGGGCCTGTAGTTCTCTCGCCTCTCTTGATCCTCCTATGTGGATAGGTACAATATTTGCCACACTTCTAGTGCTGCGGCACCTACCCTTCATCAAAGAGAGATGTTGAAAATATACCATGTTAAATATTAAATACTAGGGTAAATGTGCTGCCTGTCAATGCAGTGGAGCGCTGCTGCTGCAATATCGCGCGGTGTTAAACGTGGAAATACTAGGTAAATGTGCCGGCCTGGTTACTGCAGCGGAGCACTGCCTACTAGCAACACGCGTGTTAAATGGAAAATATAGGTAAATACGCCAGCCTGTCACTGCAGCGAGCGCCGCCGCAACACACAGCGCAAACATGAAATACTAGGTAAATACGCCAACCTGTCACTGCAGCGGAGCGCCACCGGCCGCAACACACAGCGTTAAACGTGGAAATACCAGGGTAAATACGCCAGCCTGTCAGTACAGTGAGTGCTATCACCACAACACCAGTGTCTCAGGATAGGGAATATACAATGTTAAACATTAAACTCTAGAGTAAATATGCCGGCGATACTGAAGGATTAAGGCTAGATCACGGCTGGCAAGCAGCTTTCAGAGATTTCATGGTAATGTGTATCTTGAAGCTGTGCAAGCGAGTGAAAACAGCCGGAGAGCTAGTGAAACTGCATGTGCTTTCTAGTCAATCACCACAAACAAAGCAGGCATGACAGTAAATGCAGTGAAACTATTTTAGCTCAGATACAGTATTACCGAATACAGAATAATCACTGAGGACTGGGTGGGGACGGAGCGCCCCACAGAAGAAAGAAGCAAGCAATATGTGACTTTTTTTTTTTTTAAATAACCAAGACAATATTTGTTTGTTCTTTTCTTCTGGGAGGCCCGCCTCCAACACCCCTGGGTCCTGTGAGTTGAATTATTGTTGCTATGTACTCCCCAAATATCTTCTTTCATTTTGTTTAGTTAGTTTAGTGAACTGTTTATATCTTTCTGTGGGGCCCGCCCCACACCTCCTGGGTCCAATATGGTACTTTGCACACACTGTACTGTACATTACTATAACTATCATATGACTATTCTATTCTATGAACTATTCGTGACTCGGCATAGACAGGAGGAGGCGTGACAGAGTGGCGCCGCTTAGACGCAAGCCTCTACCATAATCCTTTCTCGCTACTTCTAAGTATGGCCTTAATCTTTCAGTAGCGCCCACATGCCAGCCTGTCTGTGCAGTGGAGTGCTATCACCACTACACCAGTGTCCCAGGATAGGAATATACAATGTAACCCCTACAAATGAGGGTTCCTAAAAAGCTTCCTAGGAGTTTGCCTAGTGTTCCCCACCTGCTGGCGTTCAGCATTTAAGCCATTAGAATGGCACTGTGGGTGCTGGTTAAGCCTCCACATACTGTCTTTTTAGAGCTGTCTGCTTGCAGACATAATTAATGCTTTTCCAGGGGCTGGTGTTTCCTGCTCGAATCCTGCCTGAGCTCGGAGTAATCGCCCATTTTGCGGTTGCTGGAAGCCCAAAGGAGCCCATCTGAAAGCTGTAACTGTTTGCCTGTAATCATTTAAAGCATTAGTAAAATTATAGTTTGTCTAACCTGCCTTTATTGCAGCTGGGACTCTGTGTGTGTTGCCCTCCATTTTGGACCTAAACTGCTGTGCTGGGCCAATTGGGCTTAGGAGAGCTTTAAAATGGAGACTGCTTGAACCAACTAGAATTTGGACTCTCTCCTGGAGCCGGTTTACAAGGGAATGTATAGCTAGTGATTCTGGGAAGTGTAGTTTGGACCTTGGCACCTTTTGCACCAAAAGAGGAGCTCAGGAGTGATCGACAGCTGAATCCACCAACTGGACTTGTTGGAACCTAGGGAAATGCCCTGTACTGAAGCTGGAGAGTCAGTTCGCTGTTGCCTGTGAAAGGAGTAGGAGCCTGTATTTTTCTGTGGTGTACAGTTCACGCTGGAGGCGCGGAGAGGCCTTGAAGTCGGCCTGCTGCCATCATAAGCGCTAGTCGGACTGAATCCAAGGTTTCAGAGAGGAAGGAAGACTGAAAAGGAAGCCAGGCTCACCCTGTAGAAGACTGGAGATATTGCTGAATCAAGGCTTCGGTCTGTCAGGAACTGAAGTCTCTGTGCGTGTTCCTGGTATCATATAGTAATTATGATCGACTGAGGAGCAGCCTGCCTGGTATAGTACTTTCCTTTACATATGAATCTGCGTGAGTTTGTGGGGAATTGCTTATTTCGTGTCCCCTGTACTGTGTGCTGTGTGGTGAAGCTAGGAGCGAACCCCAGCTGTGTCTCGGACTAAACTGGGCTATCAACTGCCTAGGGGTCCAGCCACAAGGACCCTGTCTCCATGCCTTGCTGTTTCTGGCAATCCAGAGAATATCCACCATCTGGTTCTCAACTTGGTATTGTAAGTACAAATCAGGGTATTCCCCTGCAGCCTGTTATCAATCACAAGTGTGTCGCTAGTTCCTATTGTTTCACTCTTCATGGACTGAGCCATCCGCCCGGATTACAATTGGGTGCTGCATATATTTTCTTCTACAGGTCCCCAACCATCTGCACCTGCCGCCAACCCCTGGCAATGGACCTGGCTAGCCCCTCAACCTGGGTACCAGAGTGTGACTTTTATGACTCTGTATGAGCGCACAGTACTGCAAGTTATTTCTGCCAATTAGCTTGATCTCCCCTCCGTGTTTCACTTCCTAAATAAACCAGATTGGATGTTGTTGAACTTTAAACTGTCTGAAGTGTCAGTACCTATATATCAAGCATTGTATTGGTTTGTGTATGTTGATTAACCTTATTTTACAGGGGTCCTCAGAATCAGTCTTGAGGGTAAGAGGTACTCTATGAGTGAACAGTGTGTACATGTGGGGTATTGGGACTCTTAACTCCTGTGCACTGTGTGAGCCACTAGAGGGAAACAGAGGGGTTCACGGTGTCCCAGAGGGCTGTGATCAAGCTAGTCTAACCACTACAATCCCTGACCTCTGGGTGGAGGCACCCATCACCTAATCTAGGCTCCTTAACCTGTCCGTGAATGAGCAGGCAGGGGTAGACTCTATGTAAAGGAAGGATAAAAGCAACTGAACAAAAGAGTAAACAGGAGGAGAGGAGGCACTGGGTCACCTTGGAGACTGGAAAGGGCACCACAATCCGCACAGGGTTGTGTACAGACCCCCATGTCAGGGAGAAGGAATGGACAAGGATATGATGGAAGGCATTCTTAGAATGGCAGAGAAAGGGAGATACTGTTGATGGAGACCTGAATATGCCAGATGTTAACTGGAGCACATTTGCTGCAGCCACATCCAAGAGCAGGGTCATTCTGACGCCCTACAGGTGGCAGGCATTAGACAGCTAGTTTCGGAACCCACTGTGAGGGAGCAATCTAGACCTCGTGACTCTCAAACGGGGCAGTGAGAGGATCTCAGATCTAGAAGTGGGTTGCCATCTGGGGACAAGTGACCATCAAACAGTGTGGTTCACGTTAAACTCAGCTACAGAGTCAAGCCATACAAAAGTGAGGGCACTGGACTTTAGGAGGGCTGACTTTGGCAAGATGGGAGAGTGCCTCAGAAAAGCACTAGCAAACAGGCTAGAAGGAGGTGTGGAGCAACAATGGGGAATTATCAAACTGCCATCACAGACGCAAGCCTTTGTGTGAAGCAACAAACAAATCAAAACGAAAGAAAAGCCACTATGGTTCTCAAGAGAGGTGGCTGTGAAAGTCAGAAAGAAAAAGATAGCATTCCGGAAGTATAAGGAAACACAGAAGGAGCAGGACAGAGAGCTGTACCAGTTAAGGCAGACAGAAGCAGGGAGGGAAGTCAGAATAGCAAAGGCCCAAACTGAGGAAAAGATAGCCAACTCAGTTAAGAAGGGGGATAAAACCTTTATAGGTACATCAGCAGCGAGAAAGACAAAGGGAGGGATAGTGAGGCTGAATAGAATGAACAGTGGGTGGGCAGAGGGGACAGTGAAAAGCAGGAATACTGAACGAATATTTCTGCTCAGTATTCACAAAGAGGGGGAAGTGCCTAATCCAATTAACAGAAGCACTCTTGATGGGGGGTCGATCCCAGTCCTTTCACAGAAGAAAGGGTTCTGCAAGAACTCCTAAAACTGAAGGTGGACAAAGCAATGGGTCCTGATGGAATTCACCCCAGAATTCTAAAAGAATTAAGGAAGGAACTAGTGAAACCACTGGCTACCTTTTAATAAATCATGGAGGATGGTGTGGTACCCGAGGACTGGAGGAAGGCTGATGTGATTCCCTTCACAAAAGTGGGACCAAGACAGAGGCAGGAAACTACAGACCTGTCAGTCTGACCTCTGTGGTAGGAAAGTGATGGAGTCACTCTGAAGGAAAGAATAGTTGAATACCTAGAGGTCAGTGGAGCACAGGATCCAAGGCAGCATGGGTTCACAGTGGGAAGGACATGTCAGACGAATCTAATAGATTTCTTTGACTGGGTGACCAAAGTAGTAAGACCAAGGAGGGGCTGTGGACATGGCCTACCTAGACTTTAGCAAGGCATTTGTACAGTCCCACACAAAGATTGATAGTCAAATTAACCAGCCTGGGAGTGGGTCCCAGGGTGGTAGCCTGGAAAACATTGGCTGGACAACAGGACACAGAAGGTAATTGTAAATGGAGTCCACTTGAAGAAAGGGCGGTTACTAGTGGGCACCGCAGGGTTCAGTATTGGGTCCAGTCCTTTTAATGTCTTCATCAGTGACATTGCAGAGGGACTGGAAGGAAAGTATGCCTTTGCAGATGACACAAAGATCTGCAACAGGGTTGATACACAAGGAGGCGTGGAAAGGATGAAAAGGGACTTGGCAAGGTTGGAGGAATAGTCAGACGATGGCAGCTAGGATTCAATGCAAAAGTGCAAATAATGCACCTGGGAAACAAGAACCCAGGGAAGAATACACAATGGGTGGGAGGTGAAAATAACAACAAAACAGGAAAGGGACCTGGGGTAATCATGATCAGACACCTTAAGGTTAGCAAGCAATGTGAAAAGGCAGGGAGGGCCGGTATACTGGGATGTATAGGGAGAGGCATCAGCAGCAGAAAACAGGAAGTTGTTATCCCTCTGTACAGACAGTTGGTGAGACCCCATCTGAATACTGTGTCCAGTTCTGGAGACCCCATCTCGGCAAGGATAGAGGCAGTCCAGAGGAGGGCAACTAAAATGGTGCAGGGTCTGCAAGAGAAGCCGTATGAGGAGAGACTAAAGGAGCTTAATATGTATACCCTTGAGGAAAGAAGGGAGAGGGGGACATGATAGAAACTTTCAAGTACCTCAAGGGAATCAACAAAGTCCAAGAGGGTAGCATCTTTCAGAAAAGAGACTTGCAAGAACAAGGGGACACAATTTAAAGATAGAAGGAGGGCGGTTCAGGGCAATGTGAGGAAGTATTATTTCACAGAGAGGGTAGTGGATGCATGGAACAGCCTTCCTGAGGAAGTTTTGGGGTCTAAAACTGTGGGAGAATTCAAGAGTGCATGGGACAGACATAAGACAATTTGTGGGGGGCAGGAAGATAAAGGCTGTTGGTTAACTAGGATCTGCGGCCCATCCTGTAGGTAGGGAAATGGGCAGACTAGATGGCCTAGCAGTCCTTATCTGCCGTCAAAGTCTATGTTTCTATGTTTCTATGTAGTAGCCCTTGGGATAGCACCACCTGGGGTTACATACAGTGTTAAACATTAAAACCTAAAGTAAATATGCCAGCCTGTCTGTGCAGTGGGAGTGCTATCACCACAACAACAGTGTCTCGTGATAGGAGCATACAATGTTAAACATTAAAACCTAGGGTAAATATGCTAGGGCTGTCAGTGCAGGGAGTGTTGTGCTACCACTTGAAACACCAGAGTCCCAGGAGAGGAACATGCAATGTTAAACATTTAAAACTAGTGTAAATATGCCAGCTTGTCAAAGAAATGGGAGTGCTACCATGCACAACATCAGTGACCCCAGGTTTGGAACATGCCTGGACAGGCAAGGACCAGCTGTGAGGAGAAGAATCAAGCATCACAGGGATACTGTCAGTATACTAGTGTAGGAAGGTGCCCTCACCAGCTCTGGGTGACTGCAGATGTAGGAACATGCCTGGATAGGCAGGGACCAGCTGTGAGGAGAAGAATCATGCATCACTGGGGATACTTTCAGGCACCTTCCTACATTGGTAGACTACCAGCTTTGGGTGACTGCAGGTGTAGGAACATATCTGGACAGGCAGAGACTAGCCGTGAGGAGAAGAATCAAGCATCACAGTGGATACTTTCAGGGCACCTTCCTACATTGGTAGACTACCAGCTCTGGGTGACTGCAGGTGTAGGAACATGCCTGGACAGGCAGAGACCAGCTGTGAGGAGAAAATCAAACATCAAGGTGGATACTTTCAGGGCACCTTCCTACATTGGTAGACTACCAGCTTTGGGTGACTGCAGGTGTAGGAACATGCCTGGACAGGCAGGGACCAGCTGTAAGGAGAAGAATCATGCATCACAGTGGATACTTTCAGGACACCTTCCTACATTGGTAGACTACCAGCTCTGGGTGACTGCAGGTATAGGAACATGCCTGGACAAGCAGGGACCAGCCATGAGGAGAAGAATCAAACATCACAGGGATTCTTTCATTGCACCTTCCCACATTGGTAGACTACCAGCTCTAGGTGACTGCAGGTGGCAGTGAATCTGGAGCAGCTTTGGGGGTATCAGCTGATGCCAGGCTACATTCTTGTATCCAGAAGGAAAGGAATAAAGTAAAGGAGAAAACCCCAGTCAGTAGCAGGATGATGACTCAGCCTTCCAAGGCTCTGAGGCAGTGACATGGTTCTCCTCTGAGCTGAATCCCAAATTGTAGAGCAGTTGGGGAGCTCCACTACCCACACACATATACATATACATACACACACACACACACACACACACACACACAGGGCAAGCCTTGAGGGATGGATTTTGCAAGCCTCAGAGAAGCTGGATATCGGGCTGTGAGGATGGACTAAAAGTGGGCATGGCCAGTGTAAGGTGGCATTATCAGAGCAAGCCCCTAAAAATAAATACTTATATTGTATTTTACAGCTGTCCATCAGTTGCACTTGTATGGGAGGGTTGGTAAAACAATGGACCCCAAAAATTCCCTACCTCAGTGTCTTTAAGGGCCTAGACCAGAGTCACGCACATTACCTTGGTAACACTCAGACAAATATTCTGGACCAGTCAAATCTATTAGTAAGCCCTCAACTGCTTGCAAGATGGGAGTTACATTCATATTTATTATCTTAAAATGTATCTGTTTAGCTAGTATTTATTAACCAACTCTGACAGTATAATGCACTTTTATCATGTAATTACATTTATGTATCCTTGTGTACTAAAGTAAATGCTTTATGCACACACAGGTATACTGAAGGATTAAGGCCAGTTGCTAAGTAAACAAGAAAGGATTACGGTAAGAGGCTTGTATCTAAAGGCGGCCACTTGTCACGCCTCTTCCCAAGTCACCGAAAGTTAATAGAATACTCATGTAATATAGTATCGTTCTTAGAATAGTCAAGTAATAGTTTTAGTAATGTACAGTGTGTGCAAAGTACTACATTTGACCGTGGTGTGGGGCAGAACGCCCCACAGAAGATATAAACAGTTCACTAAACTAACTAAACAAAATAAAGAAGATATTCATGGAGCACATAGCAACAATAATTTAACTACGTAGGACCGGGCGTGGGGCAGGCGCCCCACAGAAGAAAGAACCAACAAATATTGTCTTGGCTATTGTAAAAAAAAAAAAATTAAATATTGATTCCTTTCTTCTGTGGGGGCACTCCAACCCCACACCCCCGGTCCTCAGTGGTTATGCCTGCTTGCTTTTTTTTTCTATGGGGCGCCCGCCTCCCAACCTCGGTCCTCAGTGGCTATGTCTGCTTGCTTTCTTCTGGGGAATAATTTCACTGCATTTACTGGCATGCCTGCTTTGTTTGTGGCGATTGTGTAGAAAGCGCATGCAGTTTCACTCTCTCTCTCCTGCTGTTTTCAGTGGCTCGCACAGCTTCAAGATACACATTACCGTGTAGCTCTGAAAGCTGCGCAGCTACTGCCCAATGCGGCCGTAATCCTCTCAGTATCGCCCACACACGTAGGCCACTTCTGAAAAGGAAGCTCTTTTCTACTCTCCACATTTAACAAGAAATAAATAAATCGGTCAGAGTGTTTAATTTTCAGTTTTATATGTGAACCTTCTCACGATTGCTTTTCTGCACACACTTATAAATACATTTGATTACAAAACTGAAATATCTACAACAGAATGGAGATAATAAAACTCAGACTCCAACAATAACACAGCCAAACTTTATTCTCCGACTGTGGCTCCAAAGTCCATTACCCTCCTCCGAGCTCTTTATTTTTTTAAAGTTGTTTAACCAGGTATAGCACACTAAGCTGGAAGCTTTTACAGGAGCGACCTGGGAGCACAAGGAAGTTAAGTGACTTGTTCAGGAACACACAGTATGCAAGTGCAAGCAGTGGGATTCAAACCCAAGTCTGGTCTGCTGGATATCACCAAATTTGCAGCTCAGAGCCTTAGACCACTGCGCTATACTGCCTCCCTATGCTCTTCTCTTGAGAGCACCAGACAGAGGTGGAAAATTCTATTTCTGTCCTCCAAAATAGCTAATGCATGCATTAAAAGACACAGCAAGTATTTAAACATGCCGGAAAAGTAAAACCTGCGGGGCAGAAGATCGGAAGGGCTTTTGAGGGTACAAGGGCACTTTTTCTAAACTAGTTTTATCATACAAAAATCCATGTGTGGGGGGCTACCGCCCCTTCTCCCCTCTCTCTCCATTTCTACGCCTATGTAACATGTTGTTATCTGTTGAGATGCAGCATACACTGACACGTCAAACTGACTTCATTTTGTCTTGTTTATATTTCTCTTGGTACACAGCAGCTCAGCGTGCCTACCTCCAGCTTCATGATCCCTATTTCCGTCTCCAACACCACAAACTGCACTGTTCAGAAACACAAGTTGTTACAGTTCTTCAGAGTTTGGGATTAAAAGAACAAAGGATATATATCCACAGAAAACCAGGTCCTCTGTAGCTGCCTTGTGCAGTCAGCTCTGTGCTCCGGTTCCTTGTAACTTACACTTCCTGTCTGCCCCTCACAGCATTCTGAACAGCTCATTAATATTCATAGTGTGCTGCAGCATGGGAGGAGAAACAAGAGGGGCTGCTTAATATTTAAAGCCACACGGTCAACCTTAAACTGGCAAGATGACAATGTTTTTAATTCACCACAATTCACAACATGTGCATCAGCAAATATGCATCTAATACTTTCCCTCCTTTGTGCAGCTTGGTTTCCAGTCATATATTGAGTTTTCCTGAAAAGAAATGCAGCAGCTGTGTTAGTTCACTCAATAATGCAGAAGAAAACAAAGATATATTGCAGAGTCACCGTGGACAACTGAAAGTATTTTTGAGACTAACTTTCAATACATAATACTCTATTTTTCAGGTCACTAACATGACTTAAAGAAGTCTCAGGAATAATTTTGTAAGTCCAATGAAAGGTAACACCTAAAATATTATTTATTTAGTTTTTGTTCACCAGGAAAGTGCACTAGGCAAATCCTGCCTATTTTTAGGCACCGACCTGGGGATGGGGGGAATACAGATGAAATAACCTTGAAGCAGATTAGCTGCAGGTGGTATTTTTAGTGAATGATGGAAATCTGGCCAGGACACCAGGAAATTCCCTACTGTTTTCGATAAGTGCCATGGGATCTTTAACATCCACCACTTGAGGCAGATGGGACCATGGTTTAACATCTCATCCAAAAACAGCACCTCAGAAGTGCAATATCCCTCTCAGGCAGTACTACAGTGTCAATACTGGAATATTAACCCAACTGCCATCAATGGGAACTGAACCCACAGACCTCTGATCTCCCAGCTTTAGAGACGAGTGGTGCTACCTAGTGAGCCACTGACACTATACATTTCTTTTCTTCTTCTGAACCCTAAGAAAGAACATTTCTCAGGTCCAAAAAAAAGCTTTTGCTGCAGGAGGACCATCTGTCCATTCAGCTCACCACATTTGAAATCACCCACAGTACATGCATCAGCACTCCCACACTGTGAGTGACCCACAGTACATGCATCAGCACTCCCACACTGTGAGTGACCCACAGTACATGCAACAGCATCACCACACTGTGAGTGACTCACAGTACATGCATCAACACTCCCACACTGTGAGTGACCCACAGTACATGTATCAAAACTACCACACTGTGAGTGACCTACAGTTTATGCATCAGCACCACCACACTGTGAGTGACCCATGGTACATGCATCGGCACTCCCACACTGTGAGTGACCCACAGTACATGTATCAAAACTACCACACTGTGAGTGACCCAGTTTATGCATCAGCACCACCACACTGTGAGTGACCCACGCATGCATCGGCACTCCCACACTGGGAGCGCCCACAGTACATGCAACAGCATCACCACACTGTGAGTGACTCAGTACATTCATCAGCACCACCACACTGTGACTGACCCACAGTACATGCATAACACCACCACACTGTGACTGAGTCAATACCTGCATCAGCACCAACACTCTGTGAGTGACCCACAGTACATGAATCATCACTCCCACACTGTGAGTGACCCACAGTACATGCATCAGCACTCCCACACTGTGAGTGACCCACACCACGCGTATCAGAACCTCACACTGTGAATGATTCACAGCACATGCATCAGCACTCCCACACTGTGAGTGTCCCATACTACATGCATCAGCACTACCACACTGTGAGGTGACCCATACTACATGCATCAGCACTTCCAGACCGTGAGGACCCACACTACAGCATAAGTATTCCCACACTGTGAGTGACTCACAGCACATGCATCAGCACTACCGCACAGTGAGTGACCCACAGTACATGTATCAGCACCATCACTCTGTGAGTGACCTACTGTACATACATCAGCACCACCGTGACAGTGAGTGACCCACAGTACATACATCAGCACTACTGAATTCTGAGTAACCCACAGTACATGCATTAACACTGCCACACTGTGAGTGACCCACAGTACATGCATCAGCACCACCGCATTGTGAGTGACACACAGTACATACATCAGCACTACTGTACAGTGAGTGACCCACAGTACATACATCAGCACTACTGAATTGTGAGTAACCCACAGTACATGCATTAACACTGCCACACTGTGAGTGACCCACAGTACATGCATCAGCACCACCGCATTGTGAGACACACAGTACATACATCAGCACTACTGTACAGTGAGTGACCCACAGTACATACATCAGCACCACCGATGTGAGTAACCCACAGGACATGCATCAACACTACCACACTGTGAGTGACCACAGTACATGCATCAGCACCATCACACTGTGCGTGAGCCACAGTATAGCAATCATCACCACCGCATTGTGGGTGACACACAGTACATACATCAGCACTACAGCACTGTGAGTGACCCACAGTACATGCATCAGCACTACCACACTGTGAGTGACCCACAGTACATGCATCAGCACTACCACACTGTGAGTGACCCACAGTACATGAATCAGCAGTACCGCACTGTGAGTAATCCACAGTACATGCATCAGCACTACCACTGTGAGTGACCCACAGTACACACATCAGCACTACCGCATTGTGAGTGAGCCACAGTTCATACATCAGCACTACCATACTGTGAGTGATCCACAGTACATACATCGGCAGTACCGCACTGTGAGTGAGCCACAGTTCATACATCAGCACTACCATACTGTGAGTGATCCACAGTACATACATCAGCAGTACCACACTGTGAGTGACCCACAGTACATGCATCAGTACTACCACACTGTGAGTGACCCACAGTAAATACATCAGCACTACCGTACAGTGAGTGACCCACAGTACATACATCAGCACTACCGAACTGTGAGTAACCCACAGTACATGCATCAACACTACTACACTGAGAGTGACCCACAGTACATGTATCAGCACCACCACACTGAGAGTGACCCACAGTACATACATCAGCACTACTGCAACGTGAGTAACCCACATTACATGGATCAACACTACCACACTGTGAGTGACACACAGTACATGCATCAGCACCATCACAGTGTGAGTGACCCACAGTACATGCATCAGCACCACCGCATTGTGAGTGATACACAGTACATACATCAGCACTACTCACATCAAGTGGGACCCACAGTACATGCATCAGCACCACCGCACTGTGAGTAACCCACAGTACATACATCAGCACCACCGCGACTGTGAGTGACCCACAGTGCATGCATCAGCACTACTGCACTGTGAGTGACCCACAGTACACACATCAGCACTAGCGCATTGTGAGTGAGCCACAGTTCATACATCAGCACCACTACTGTGAGTGATCCACAGCACATGCATCAGCACTACCGCACTGTGAGTGACCCAGAGTACATGCATCAGCACTACCATACTGTGAGTGATCCACAGAACATGCATCAGCACTACCACACTGTGAGTGACCCACAGTACATGCATCAGCACTCTCACACTGTGAGTGACCCACAGTACATGCATCAGTACTACCACACTGTGAGTGACCCACAGTACATGCATCAGCACTCTCACACTGTGAGTGACCCACAGTACATGCATCAGCACTACCACACTGAGAGTGACCCACAGTACATGCATCAGTACTACCACACTGTGAGTGACCACAGTACATGCATCAGCACTCTCACACTGTGAGTGACCCACAGTACATGCATCAGTACTACCACACTGTGAGTGACCCACAGTACATGCATCAGCACTCTCACACTGTGAGTGACCCACAGTACATGCATCAGCACTACCACACTGTGAGTGACCCACAGTACATGCATCAGCACTCCCACACTGTGAGAGACTCACAGTACATGTATCAACACTACCACACTGTGAGTGACCCACAGTTTATGCATCAGCACCACCACACTGTGAGTGACCCACAGTACATGCATCAGCACTCCCACACTGTGAGTGACCCACAGTACCTCTCAAGCACCAACACACTGTGAGTGACCACAGTACATGCAGCACCAGCACCACACTGTGAGTGACCCACAGTACATGAATCAGCACCACCACACTGTGAGTGACCCACAGTACATGCATCAGCACTACCACACTGTGAGTGACCCACAGTACATGCATTAGCACTTCACAATGTGAGTGACCCACATGACATGCATCAGCACCATCAAGACTGAGAGTGACCCACAGTTCATGTATCAGCAATACCACACTGTGAGTTACCCACAGAACATGCATCAGCACCACCACACTGTGAGACACCCACAGTACATACATCAGCACTACCACAGTGTGAGTGACCCACAGTACATGCATCAGCACCACTGCACTGTGAGTCACCCACAGTACATGCATCAGCACTCCACACTGTGAGACACCCACAGTACATGCATCAGTACTATCGCAGTGTGAGTGACCCACAGTACATGCATCAGCACTACCACACTGTGAGTGACTCACAGTACATGCATCAGCACTACCACACTGTGAGTGACCCACAGTAGATGCATCAACACTACCACACTGTGAGTAACCCACAGTACATACATCAGCACTACCACACTGTGAGTGACTCACAGCACATGCAGCAGCACTTCTACAATGTGAGTGACCCACAGTACATGTATCAGCAATACCACACTGTGGGTGACCCACAGTACATGCATCAGCACTACCAGAGTGTGAGTGACCAGCACATGCATCGGCATGACCACACTGTGAGTGACCCACAGTACATGTATCAGCACCACTGCACCGCGAAGCTACTCACAGAACATGCATCAGCACCACCACACCGTGAGACACCCACAGTACATACATCAGCACACCACAGTGTGAGTGACCCACAGCATGCATCAGCACCACTGCACTGTGAGTCACCCACAGTACATGCATCAGCACTCCCACACTGTGAGACACCCACAGTACATGCATCAGCACTACCGCAGTGTGAGACTCCCACAGTACATGCATCAGTACTACCGCAGTGTGAGTGACCCACAGCACATGCATCAGCACTACCACACCGTGAGTGACTCACAGTACATGCATCAGCACTACCACACTGTGAGTGACCCACAGTACATCCATCAGTACCACGGCACTGTGGGAGACCCACAGTACATGCATCAGCGGTACCACAGTGTGAGTGACCCACAGTACATGCATCATTGCCACCACACTTTGGGTGACCCACAGTACATGCATCAGCACCACTGCACTGTGAGCCTCCCACAGTACATGCATCAGCACTCCCACACTGTGAGACACCCACAGTACATGCATCAGCACTACCAAGTGTGAGACCCCCAGTACATGCATCAGGACTTCCACAGTGTGAGTGACCCACAGTACATGCATCTGCACCACCGCACTGTGAGACACCCACAGTACATGCATCAGCACCACCGCAGTGTGAGTGACCCACAGTACATGCATCAGCACCACCATACTGTGAGTGACCCACATTACATGCATTAGCACTCCCACACTGTGAGTGACCCACAGTATTTCAATTTCAATTTCAATTTCAACTTTATTTTTAAAAGGTGCTTTTCTTAAATCAAAGCGCCTGTACAGATAAACATGACAATAAATATAATAAATCCAATCAACAGAAATCCTTAAAAGCTATATTAAAAGGTGGGTCTTCAACCCCTTTAAAACTAAGGACGGTCGGGCAGTCTCGACCTGACGAGGCAGAGAGTTCCACAGGGTAGGTGCCATAAAACTAAATGATCTAGCACCAGATGTTTTCAAACGCACTCTGGGAATCTCTAGCAATCCCTCATCAGTGGATCGGAGGGGCGAGAGGGACTATAGGGCACAGGAGCTCTTTCAGGTAGGCAGGTCCCAGATCATGTAGGGCTTTATAGGTCAGCAAACCGACCTTGAAGGTGATTCGCCAGAACACCGCAGCCAGTGCAGTCCATGGAGCACAGGCGTTATGTAACTGGATCTAGAGACTCCAGTCAGCAGCCTGGCTGCCGATTCTGCACCAGCTGCAGACGGCGGTTCAACCCCTGATAGCCCTAGGTATAGGGAGTTACAGTAGTCAAGTCGGAGGTAACAAAGGCGGATTAATGTTGGAAGGTCCTCTGGAGGAACCAAGTGCTTCACCCTGGCAATATTCCGCAGATGAAAAAGGTACATGCATCAGCACTCCCACACTGTAAGTGACCCACGGTATATGCATCAGCACTACCACACTGTGAGTGACCCAAAGTACATACATCAGCACTACCGCACTGTGAGTGACCCACAATACATACATTAGCAATACCATACTGTGAGAGATCCACAATACATGCATCAGCATCAACATACTGTGAATGACAGACAGTAGATGCGCCAACACCACACACTGTGAGTGACCCACAGTAGATACATCAGTACAACCGTTTTGTGAGATACCCACCCTCATGCGCCAGATCTACCGCACTGTGAGTGACCCACAGTACATGCATCAGCTCCACCCATACGCGACGACCCACAGTACATGGATCACCACCACCACACTGTGAGTGATCCACAGTACATGTATCAGCACCACCACGACCAAGTAGTTACCCACAGAACATGCATCAGCACCACCACACTGTGAGACACCCACAGTACATACATCAGCACTACCACAGTGTGAGTGACCCACAGCACATGCATCAGCACCACTGCACTGTGAGTCACCCACAGTACATGCATCAGCACTCCCACACTGTGAGACACCCACAGTACATGCATCAGCACTCGCAGTGTGAGAGACACCACAGTACATGCATCAGCACTACCGCAGTGTGAGTGACCCACAGTACATGCATCAGCACTACCACACTATGGGTGACCAACAGTACATGCATCAGCACTACCACACTGTGAATGACCCACAGAACATCCATCAGTACCACGGCACTGAGGGGGACCAACAGTACATGCATCAGCACTACCACACTGTGAGTGACCCACAGTACATCCATCAGTACCACGGCACTGAGGGGACCAACAGTACATGAATCAGCGGTACCACAGTGTGAGTGACCCACAGTACATGCATCATTACCACCACACTTTGGATGACCCACAGTACATGCATCAGCACCACTGCACTGTGAGCCACCCACAGTACATGCATCAAAGACTCCCACACTGTGAGACACCCACAGTACATGCATCAGCACTACCGCAGTGTGAGACCCCACAGTACATGCATCAGGACTACCACAGTGTGAGTGACCCACAGCACATGCATCTGCACCATCGCACTGTGAGACACCCACAGTCATGCATCAGCACTCCACCGCACTGTGAGTGACCCACAATACATGCATCAGCACCACCATACTGTGAGTGACATACAGTACATGCATTAGCACTCCCATACTGTGAGTGACCCACAGTACATGCATCAGCACTCCCACACTGTGAGTGACCCACAGTACATACATCAGCACTACCGCACTGTGAGTGACCACAGTACATGCATCAGCACTACCACTCTGTGAGTGACCCACAGTACATGCATCAGCACCACCAACACTGTGAGTGACCACAGTTACATGCATCAGCACTGCCATACTATGAGTGATCCACAGAACATGCATCAGCACTACCGACTGTGAGCGACCCACAGTACATGCATCAGCACCACCTCACTGTGAGTGACCCACAGTAGATGCGCCCAGCACCACCACACTGTGAGTGACCTATAATACATACACCAGTACCACCGATTCTGAGATACCCACAGTACATGCATCAGCACCACCTCACTGTGAGTGACCCACAGTACATGCATCAGCACTACCACACTGTGAGTGACCCACAGTACATGAATCAGCACTACCGCACTGTGCGTGACCAACAGTACATGCATCAGCACTACCGCAGTGTGAGTGACTCACAGTACATGCATCAGCACTCACCTCACTGTGAGTGACCCACAGTACATGCATCAGCACCACCACACTGATGAGTGAGCCACAGTACATGCATCAGCACTACTGCACTCGTGCTGACCAACAGTACATGCATCAGCACTACCGCAGTGTGAGTGACCACAGTACATGCATCAGCACTACCACACTGTGAGTAACCCACAGTGCATGCATCAGTACTACCACACTGTGAGTAACTCACAGTACATGCATCAGCACTATCACACTGTGAGTGACCCACAGTGCATGCATCAGCACTACCACACTGTGAGTGGCCCACAGGACATGCATCAGCACCACCACACTGTGAGTGACCCATAGTACACGCATCAGCACCGACCCACAGTACATGCATCAGCACTATCACACTGTGAGTGACCCACAGTATATGCACCAGCACTAGCACACTGTGAGTGACCCACAGTACATGCATCAGTACCACCACACTGTGAGTGACCCACAGTACCTGCATCAGCACCACCACACTGTGAGCGACCCACAGTACATTCATCAGTACTCACCACACTGTGAGTGGCCCACAGTACATGCAGCAGCACTCCCACAATGTAAGTGACCCACAGTACATGAATCTGCACTCACCACACTGTGAGTGACCCACAGTACATTTAACAGCACCAACACACCTGTGAGTGACCACAGCACATGCAGCAGCGCTCCCACACTGTGAGTGACCCACAGTACATGAATCAGCACCACCACCACACTGTGAGTGACCCACAGTACATGTATCAGCACCAACACACTGTGAGTGCCCACAGTACATGCATCAGCACTACCGCACTGTGAGGACTCCACAGTACATGCAGCAGCACTTCCACAATGTGAGTGACCCACATGACATGCATCAGCACTACCAAGACTGAGAGTGACCCACAGTTCATGTATCAGCAATACCACACTGTGAGTTACCCACAGAACATGCATCAGCACCACCACACTGTGAGACACCCACAGTACATACATCAGCACTACCACAGTGTGAGTGACCCACAGTACAGCATCAGCACCACTGCACTGTGAGTCACCCACAGTACATGCATCAGCACTCCCACACTGTGAAACACCCACAGTACATGCATCAGTACTATCGCAGTGTGAGTGACCCACAGTACATGCATCAGCACTACCACACTGTGAGTGACTCACAGTACATGCATCAGCATCACCACACTGTGAGTGACCCACAGTATATGCATCAACACTACCACACCGTGAGCAACCCACAGTACATACATCAGCACTACCACACTGTGAGTGACTCACAGCACATGCAGCAGCACTTCTACAATGTGAGTGACCCACAGTACATGTATCAGCAATACCACACTGTGGGTGACCCACAGTACATGCATCAGCACTACCAGAGTGTGAGTGACCACAGGACATGCATCGGTGAGCGACCACACTGTGAGTGACCCACAGTACATGTATCAGCACCACTGCACTGCGAAGTTACCACAGAACATGCATCAGCACCACCACACTGTGAGACACCCACAGTACATACATCAGCACACCACAGTGTGAGTGACCCACAGTACATGCATCAGCACCACTGCACTGTGAGTCACCCACAGACATGCATCAGCACTCCCACACTGTGAGTCACCCACAACATGCATCAGCACTACCGCAGTGTGAGACTCCCACAGTACATGCATCAGTACTACCGCAGGGTGAGTGACCCACAGAACATGCATCAGCACTACCACACTGTGAGTGACTCACAGTACATGCATCAGCACTACCACACTGTGAGTGACCCACAGTACATCCATCAGTACCACGGCACTGTGGGAGACCCACAGTACATGCATCAGCGGTACCACAGTGTGAGTGACCCACAGTACATGCATCATTGCCACCACACTTTGGGTGACCCACAGTACATGCATCAGCACCACTGCACTGTGAGCCTCCCACAGTACATGCATCAGCACTCCCACACTGCGAGACACCCACAGTACATGCATCAGCACTACCAAGTGTGAGACCCCCAGACATGCATCAGGACTTCCACAGTGTGAGTGACCCACAGTACATGCATCTGCACCACCGCACTGTGAGACACCCACAGTACATGCATCAGCACTACCGCAGTGTGAGTGACCCACAGTACATGCATCAGCACCACCATACTGTGAGTGACCCACATTACATGCATTAGCACTCCCACACTGTGAGTGACCCACAGTATTTCAATTTCAATTTCAATTTCAACTTTATTTTTAAAAGGTGCTTTTCTTAAATCAAAGCGCCTGTACAGATAAACATGACAATAAATATAATAAATCCAATCAACAGAAATCCTTAAAAGCTATATTAAAAGGTGGGTCTTCAACTCCCTTTTAAAACTAAGGACGGTCGGGCAGTCTCGCACCTGACGAGGTAGAGAGTTCCACAGGGTAGGTGCCATAAAACTAAATGATCTAGCACCAGATGTTTTCAAACGCACTTGGAATCTCTAGCAATCCCTCGCCAGTGGATTGAGGGGCGAGAGGGACTATAGGGGCACAGGAGCTCTTTCAGGTAGGCAGGTCCCAGATCATGTAGGGCTTTATAGGTCAGCAAACCGACCTTGAAGGGATTCGCCAGAACACCGCAGCCAGTGCAGTCCGGGGAGCACAGGCATTATGTAACTGGATCTAGAGACTCCAGTCAGCAGCCTGGCTGCCGCATTCTGCACCAGCTGCAGACGGCGGTTCAACCCTGATAGCCCTAGGTATAGGGAGTTACAGTAGTCAAGTCGGAGGTAACAAAGGCGTGATTAATGTTGGAAGGTCCTCTGGAGGAACCAAGTGCTTCACCCTGGCAATATTCCGCAGATGAAAAAGGTACATGCATCAGCACTCCACACTGTAAGTGACCCACGGTATATGCATCAGCACTACCACACTGTGAGTGACCCAAAGTACATACATCAGCACTACCGCACTGTGAGTGACCCACAATACATACATTAGCAATACCATACTGTGAGAGATCCACAATACATGCATCAGCATCAACATACTGTGAATGACAGACAGTAGATGCTCAACACCACCACACTGTGAGTGACCCACAGTAGATACATAGGTACAACTGTTTTGTGAGATACCCACCTTACATGCGCCAGATCTACCGCACTGTGAGTGACCCACAGTACATGCACCAGCACATCAAGACTGTGAGGACCCACAGTACATGCATCAGCACCACCACTGTGAGTGACCCACAGTAGATGCGCCAGCACCACCACACTGTGAGTGACCTTAATACATACATCAGTACCACCCATTCTGAGATACCCACAGTACATGCATCAGCACTACCTCACTGTGAGTGACCCACAGTACATGCATCAGCACTACCACACTGTGAGTGACCCACAGTACATGCATCAGCACTACCGCACTGTGCGGACCAACAGTACATGCATCAGCACTGCCGCAGTGTGAGTGACCTCACAGTACATGCATCAGCACTACCTCACTGTGAGTGACCCACAGTACATGCATCAGCACTACCACACTGTGAGTGACCCACAGTACATGCATCAGCACTACCGCACTGTGCGTGACCAACAGTACATGCATCAGCACTACCGCAGTGTAAGTGACTCACAGTACATGCATCAGCACTACCACACTGTGAGTAACCCACAGTGCATGCATCAGTACTACCACACTGTGAGTAACTCAGTACATGCATCAGCACTATCACACTGTGAGTGACCCACAGTGCATGCATCAGCACTACCACACTGTGAGTGACCCACAGGACATGCATCAGCACCACCACACTGTGAGTGACTCATAGTACATGCATCAGCACTGACCCACAGTACATGCATCAGCACTAGCACACTGTGAGTGACCCACAGTATATGCACCAGCACTAGCACACTGTGAGTGACCCACAGTACATGCATCAGTACCACCACACTGTGAGTGACCCACAGTACCTGCATCAGCACCACCACACTGTGAGTGACCCACAGTACATTCATCAGTACTCACCACACTGTGAGTGGCCCACAGTACATGAAGCAGCACTCCCACAATGTAAGTGATCCACAGTGCATTAATCTGCACTCACCACACTGTGAGTGATCCACAGTACCTCTAACAGCACCAACACACTGTGAGTGACCATAGTACATGCAGCAGTGCTCCCACACTGTGAGTGACCCCAGTACATGAATCAGCACCACCAACACACTGTGAGTGACCAGCAGTACATGCATCAGCACTACCACACTGTGAGTAACCCACAGTACATACATCAGCACTACCACACTGTGAGTGACTCACAGTACATGCAGCAGCACTTCCACAATGTGAGTGACCCACATGACATGCATCAGCACTACCGCACTGAGAGTGACCCACAGTTCATGTATCAGCAATACCACACTGTGAGTTACCCACAGAACATGCATCAGCACCACCACACTGTGAGACACCCACAGTACATACATCAGCACTACCACAGTGTGAGTGACCCACAGTACATGCATCAGCACCACTGCACTGTGAGTCACCCACAGTACATGCATCAGCACTCCCACACTGTGAGACACCCACAGTACATGCATCAGTACTATCGCAGTGTGAGTGACCCACAGCACATGCATCAAGCACTACCACACTGTGAGTGTGACTCCACAGTACATGCATCAGCACTACCACACCGTGAGTGACCCACAGTATATGCATCAACACTACCACACTGTGAGTAACCCACAGTACATACATCAGCACTACCACACTGTGAGTGACTCACAGCACATGCAGCAGCACTTCTACAATGTGAGTGACCCACAGTACATGTATCAGCATACCACACTGTGGGTGACCCACAGTACATGCATCAGCACTACCAGAGTGAGTGACCACAGTACATGCATCGGATGGACCACACTGTGAGTGACCCACAGTACATGTATCAGCACCACTGCACCGCGAAGCTACCCACAGAACATGCATCAGCACCACCACACCGTGAGACACCCACAGTACATACATCAGCACACCACAGTGTGAGTGACCCACAGCATGCATCAGCACCACTGCACTGTGAGTCACCCACAGTACATGCATCAGCACTCCCACACTGTGAGACACCCACAGTACATGCATCAGCACTACCGCAGTGTGAGACTCCCACAGTACATGCATCAGTACTACCGCAGTGTGAGTGACCCACAGCACATGCATCAGCACTACCACACTGTGAGTGACTCACAGTACATGCATCAGCACTACCACACTGTGAGTGACCCACAGTACATCCATCAGTACCACGGCACTGTGGGAGACCCACAGCTACATGCATCAGCGGTACCACAGTGTGAGTGACCCACAGTACATGCATCATTGCCACCACACTTTGGGTGACCCACAGTACATGCATCAGCACCACTGCACTGTGAGCCTCCCACAGTACATGCATCAGCACTCCCACACTGCGAGACACCCACAGTACATGCATCAGCACTACCGAAGTGTGAGACCCCCAGTACATGCACCAGGACTTCCACAGTGTGAGTGACCCACAGTACATGCATCTGCACCACCGCACTGTGAGACACCCACAGTACATGCATCAGCACTACTGCAGTGTGAGTGACCCACAGTACATGCATCAGCACCACCATACTGTGAGTGACCCACATTACATGCATTAGCACTCCACACTGTGAGTGACCCACAGTATTTCAATTTCAATTTCAATTTCAACTTTATTTTTAAAAGGTGCTTTTTAAATCAAAGCGCCTGTACAGATAAACATGACAATAAATATAATAAATCCAATCAACAGAAATCTTTAAAAGTTATATTAAAAGGTGGGTCTTCAACTCCCTTTAAAACTAAGGACGGTCGGGCAGTCTCAGCACCTGACGAGGTAGAGAGTTCCACAGGGTAGGTGCCATAAAACTAAATGATCTAGCACCAGATGTTTTCAAACGTACTTGGGAATCTCTAGCAATCCCTCGTCAGTGGATCGGAGGGGCGAGAGGGACTATAGGGGCACAGGAGCTCTTTCAGGTAGGCAGGTCCCAGATCATGTAGGGCTTTATAGGTCAGCAAACCGACCTTGAAGGTGATTCGCCAGAACACCGCAGCCAGTGCAGTCCGTGGAGCACAGGCGCTATGTAACTGGATCTAGAGACTCCAGTCAGCAGCCTGGCTGCCGCATTCTGCACCAGCTGCAGACGGCAGGTTCAACCCCTGATAGCCCTAGGTATAGGGAGTTACAGTAGTCAAGTCGGGAGGTAACAAAGGCGTGATTAATGTTGAAGGTCCTCTGAGGAACCAAGTGCTTCACCCTGGCAATATTCCGCAGATGAAAAAGGTACATGCATCAGCACTCCCACACTGTATGTGACCCACGGTATATGCATCGGCACTACCACACTGTGAGTGACCCAAAGTACATACATCAGCACTACCGCACTGTGAGTGACCCACAATACATACATTAGCAATACCATACTGTGAGAGATCCACAATACATGCATCAGCATCAACATACTGTGAATGACAGACAGTAGATGCGCAACACCACCACACTGTGAGTGACCCACAGTAGATACATCAGTACAACTGTTTGTGAGATACCCACCTTATGCGCCAGATCTACCGCACTGTGAGTGACCCACAGACATGCATCAGCACCATCAAGACTGTGGAGGACCACAGTACATGCATCAGCACACGCAGTGTGAGTGACTCACAGTACATGCATCAGCACTACCACACTGTGAGTAACCCACAGTGCATGCATCAGTACTACCACACTGTGAGTAACCTCACAGTACATGCATCAGCACTATCACACTGTGAGTGACCCACAGTGCATGCATCAGCACTACCACACTGTGAGTGACCCACAGGACATGCATCAGCACCACCACACTGTGAGTGACTCATAGTACATGCATCAGCACTGACCCACAGTACATGCATCAGCACTAGCACACTGTGAGTGACCCACAGATGCACCAGCACTAGCACACTGTGAGTGACCCACAGACATGCATCAGTACCACCACACTGTGAGTGACCCACAGTACCTGCATCAGCACCACCACACTGTGAGTGACCCACAGTACATTCATCAGTACTACCACACTGTGAGTGGCCCACAGCACATGAAGCAGCACTCCACAATGTAAGGACCCACAGTGCATTAATTGCACTACCACACTGTGAGAGTGACCCACAGTACTCTAACAGCACCAACACACCGTGAGTGACCACAGCACATGCAGCAGTGCCCCACACTGTGAGTGACCCACAGTACATGAATCAGCACCACCAACACACTGTGAGTGACCAGCAGTACATGCATCAGCACTACCACACTGTGAGTAACCCACAGTACATACATCAGCACTACCACACTGTGAGTGACTCACAGTACATGCAGCACATCTCCACAATGTGAGTGACCCACATGACATGCATCAGAACTAACCGACTGAGAGTGACCCACAGTTCATGTATCAGCAATACCACACTGTGAGTTACCCACAGAACATGCATCAGCACCACCACACTGTGAGACACCCACAGTACATACATCAGCACTACCACAGTGTGAGTGACCCACAGTACATGCATCAGCACCACTGCACTGTGAGTCACCCACAGTACATGCATCAGCACTCCCACACTGTGAGACACCCACAGTACATGCATCAGTACTATCGCAGTGTGAGTGACCCACAGTACATGCATCAGCACTACACACTGTGAGTGACTCACAGTACATGCATCAGCACTACCACACCGTGAGTCACCCACAGTATATGCATCAACACTACCACACCGTGAGTAACCCACAGTACATACATCAGCACTACCACACTGTGAGTGACTCACAGTACATGCAGCAGCACTTCTACAATGTGAGTGACCCACAGTACATGTATCAGCAATACCACACTGTGGGTGACCCACAGTACATGCATCAGCACTACCAGAGTGTGAGTGACCACAGTACATGCATCGGCATGACCACACTGTGAGTGACCCACAGTACATGTATCAGCACCACTGCACCGCGAGTTACCCACAGAACATGCATCAGCACCACCACACTGTGAGACACCCACAGTACACATACATCAGCACTACCACAGTGCGAGTGACCCACAGTACATGCATCAGCACCACACACTGTGAGTCACCCACAGTACATGCATCAGCACTCCCACACTGTGAGACACCACAGTACATGCATCAGCACTACCGCAGAGTGTGAGTGACCCACAGTACATGCATCAGCACTACCACACTGTGAGTGACCCACAGTACATGCATCAGCACTACCACACTGTGAGTGACCCACAGTACATCCATCAGTACCACGGCACTGTGGGAGACCCACAGTACATGCATCAGCGGTACCACAGTGTGAGTGACCCACAGTACATGCATCATTGCCACCACACTTTGGGTGACCCACAGTACATGCATCAGCACCACTGCACTGTGAGCCTCCCACAGTACATGCATCAGCACTCCCACACTGTGAGACACCCACAGTACATGCATCAGCACTCACCAAGTGTGAGACCCCCAGTACATGCATCAGGACTTCCACAGTGTGAGTGACCCACAGACATGCATCTGCACCACCGCACTGTGAGACACCCACAGTACATGCATCAGCACTACCGCAGTGTGAGTGACCCACAGTCATGCATCAGCACCACCATACTGTGAGTGACCCACATTACATGCATTAGCACTCCCACACTGTGAGTGACCCACAGTATTTCAATTTCAATTTCAATTTCAACTTTTTTAAAAGGTGCTTTTCTTAAATCAAAGCGCCTGTACAGATAAACATGACAATAAATATAATAAATCCAATCAACAGAAATCCTTAAAAGCTATATTAAAAGGTGGGTCTTCAACTCCCTTTAAAACTAAGGACGGTCGGGCAGTCTCGCACCTGACGAGGTAGAGAGTTCCACAGGGTAGGTGCCATAAAACTAAATGATCTAGCACCAGATGTTTTCAAACGTACTCCTGGGAATCTCTAGCAATCCCTCGTCAGTGGATCGGAGGCGAGGGGACTATAGGGGCACAGGAGCTCTTTCAGGTAGGCAGGTCCCAGATCATGTAGGGCTTTATAGGTCAGCAAACCGACCTTGAAGGTGATTTGCCAGAACACCGGCAGCCAGTGCAGTCCGTGGAGCACAGGCGCTATGTAACTGGATCTAGAGACTCCAGTCAGCAGCCTGGCTGCCGATTCTGCACCAGCTGCAGACGCGTGTTCAACCCCTGATAGCCCTAGGTATAGGGAGTTACAGTAGTCAAGTCGGAGGTAACAAAGGCGTGGATTAATGTTGGAAGGTCCTCTGGAGGAACCAAGTGCTTCACCCTGGCAATATTCCGCAGATGAAAAGGTACATGCATCAGCACTCCCACACTGTAAGTGACCCACGGTATATGCATCAGCACTACCACACTGTGAGTGACCCAAAGTACATACATCAGCACTACCGCACTGTGAGTGACCCACAATACATACATTAGCAATACCATACTGTGAGAGATCCAATACATGCATCAGCATCAACATACTGTGAATGACAGACAGTAGATGCGTCAACACCACCACACTGTGAGTGACCCACAGTAGATACATCAGTACAACCGCTTTGTGAGATACCCACCCACATGCGCCAGATCTACCGCATCTGTGAGTGACCCACAGTACATGCATCAGCCCACCGCATCGCGACGACCCACAGTGCATGGATCACCACCACCACACTGTGAGTGATCCACAGTACATGTATCAGCACCACCAAGACCAAGAAGTTACCCACAGAACATGCATCAGCACCACCACACTGTGAGACACCCACAGTACATACATCAGCACTACCAAAGTGTGAGTGACCCACAGTACATGCATCAGCACTACCGCAGTGTGAGACACACACAGTACATGCATCAGCACTACCACACTGTGAGAGTGACCCACAGTACATGCATCAGCACTACCACACTGTGGGTGACCAACAGTACATGCATCAGCACTACCACACTGTGAGTGACCCATAGTACATCCATCAGTACCACGGCACTGAGGAGACCAACAGTACATGCATCAGCGGTACCACAGTGTGAGTGACCCACAGTACATGCATCATTACCACCACACTTTGGGTGACCCACAGTACATGCATCAGCACCACTGCACTGTGAGCCACCCACAGTACATGCATCAGCACTCCCACACTGTGAGACACCCACAGTACATGCATCAGCACTACCGCAGTGTGAGACCCCACAGTACATGCATCAGACTACCACACTGTGAGTGACCCACAGTACATGCATCTGCACCACCGCACTGTGAGACACCCACAGTACATGCATCAGCACTACCGCAGAGTGTGAGTGACCCACAACACATGCATCAGCACCACCATACTGTGAGTGACATAGTACATGCATTAGCACCCCACACTGTGAGTGACCCACAGTCATGCATCAGCACTCCCACACTGTAAGTGACCCACAGTACATACATCAGCACCACCGCACTGTGAGTGACCCTCAGTACATGCATCAGCAATACCTCACTGTGACAGACCCACAGTACACACATCAGCACCACGGGATTGTGAGTGAGCCACAGTTCATACAACAGCACTGCCATACTGTGAGTGATCCACAGAACATGCACCAGCACTACCGCACTGTGAGTGACCCACAGTACATGCATCAGCACCACCTCACTGTGAGTGACCCACAGTAGATGCGCCAGCACCACCACACTGTGAGTGACCTATAATACATACATCAGCACTACCACACTGTGAGTAACCCACAGTACATGCATCAGCACTACCACACTGTGAGTGACTCACAGTACATGCAGCAGCACTTCCACACTGTGAGTGACCCACAGTACATGCATCAGCACTACCGCACTGTGCGTGACCAACAGTACATGCATCAGCACTACCACAGTGTGAGTGACTCACAGTACATGCATCAGCACTACCTCACTGTGAGTGACCCACAGCACATGCATCAGCACTACCACACTGTGAGTGACCCACAGTACATGCATCAACACTACCGAACTGTGCGTGACCAACAGTACATGCATCAGCACTACCGCAGTGTGGTGACTCACAGTACATGCATCAGCACTACCACACTGTGAGGAACCCACAGTGCATGCATCAGCACTACCACACTGTGAGTAACTCACAGCACATGCATCAGCACTATCACACTGTGAGTGACCCACAGATGCATCAGCACTACCACACTGTGAGTAACCCACAGTGCATGCATCAGTACTCACCACACTGTGAGTAACTCACAGTACATGCATCAGCACTATCACACTGTGAGTGACCCACAGTGCATGCATCAGCACTACCACACTGTGAGTGACCCACAGGACATGCATCAGCACCGCCACACTGTGAGTGACTCATAGTACATGCATCAGCACTGACCCACAGTACACGATCAGCACTAGCACACTGTGAGTGACCACAGCATATGCACCAGCACTAGCACACTGTGAGTGACCCACAGTACATGCATCAGTACCACCACACTGTGAGTGACCCACAGTACCTGCATCAGCACCACCACACTGTGAGTGACCCACAGTACATTCATCAGTACTACCACACTGTGAGTGGCCCACAGCACATGCAGCAGCACTCCCACAATGTAAGTGACCCACAGTGCATGAATCTGCACTACCACACTGTGAGTGACCCACAGTACCTCTAACAGCACCAACACACCGTGAGTGACCACAGCACATGCAGCAAGGGCCCCACACTGTGAGTGACCCACAGTACATGAATCAGCACCACCAACACACTGTGAGTGACCAGCAGTACATGCATCAGCACTACCACACTGTTGGTAACCCACAGTACATACATCAGCACTACCACACTGTGAGTGACTCACAGTACATGCAGCAGCACTTCCACAATGTGAGTGACCCACATGACATGCATCAGCACTACCGCACTGAGAGTGACCCACAGTTCATGTATCAGCAATACCACACTGTGAGTTACCCACAGAACATGCATCAGCACCACCACACTGTGAGACACCCACAGTACATACATCAGCACTACCACAGTGTGAGTGACCCACAGTACATGCATCAGCACCACTGCACTGTGAGTCACCCACAGTACATGCATCAGCACTCCCACACTGTGAGACACCCACAGTACATGCATCAGTACTATCGCAGTGTGAGTGACCCACAGACATGCATCAGCACTACCACACTGTGAGTGACTCACAGTACATGCATCAGCACTACCACACTGTGAGTGACCCACAGTATATGCATCAACACTACCACACCGTGAGTAACCCACAGTACATACATCAGCACTACACACTGTGAGTAACTCACAGCATAGCAGCAGCACTTCTACAATGTGAGTGACCCACAGTACATGTATCAGCAATACCACACTGTGGGTGACCCACAGTACATGCATCAGCACTACCAGAGTGTGAGTGACCACAGTACATGCATCGGCATGACCACACTGTGAGGACCCACAGTACATGTATCAGCACCACTGCACCGCGAAGTTACCCACAGAACATGCATCAGCACCACCACACTGTGAGACACCCACAGTACATACATCAGCACTACCACAGTGTGAGTGACCCACAGTACATGCATCAGCACCACTGCACTGTGAGTCACCCACAGTACATGCATCAGCACTCCCACACTGTGAGACACCCACAGTACATGCATCAGCACTACCGCAGTGTGAGACTCCCACAGTACATGCATCAGTACTACCACAGTGTGAGTGACCCACAGTACATGCATCAGCACTACCACACTGTGAGTGACCCACAGTACATCCATCAGTACCACGGCACTGTGGGAGACCCACAGTACATGCATCAGTGGTACCACAGTGTGAGTGACCCACAGTACATGCATCATTACCACCACACTTTGGGTGACCCACAGTACATGCATCAGCACCACTGCACTGTGAGCCTCCCACAGTACATGCATCAGCACTCCCACACTGCGAGACACCCACAGTACATGCATCAGCACTACTGGAAGTGTGAGACCCCCAGTACATGCATCAGGACTTCCACAGTGTGAGTGACCCACAGTACATGCATCTGCACCACCGCACTGTGAGACACCCACAGTACATGCATCAGCACTACCGCAGTGTGAGTGACCCACAGTACATGCATCAGCACCACCATACTGTGAGTGACCCACAACATGCATTAGCACTCCCACACTGTGAGTGACCCACAGTATTTCAATTTCAATTTCAATTTCAACTTTATTTTTAAAAGGTGCTTTTCTTAAATCAAAGCGCCTGTACAGATAAACATGACAATAAATATAATAAATCCAATCAACAGAAATCCTTAAAAGCTATATTAAAAGGTGGGTCTTCAACTCCTTTTAAACTAAGGACGGTCGGGCAGTCTCAAGACCTGACGAGGTAGAGAGTTCCACAGGGTAGGTGCCATAAAACTAAATGATCTAGCACCAGATGTTTTCAAACGCACCTGGGAATCTCTAGCATCTCGTCAGTGGATCGGAGGGGCGAGAGGACTATAGGGGCAGGAGCTCTTTCAGGTAGGCAGGTCCCAGATCATGTAGGGCTTTATAGGTCAGCAAACCGACCTGAAGGTGATTTCGCCAGAACACCGCAGCCAGTGCAGTCCGTGGAGCACAGGCGCTATGTAACTGGATCTAGAGACTCCAGTCAGCAGCCTGGCTGCCGCATTCTGCACCAGCTGCAGACGGCGGTTCAACCCTGATAGCCCTAGGAATAGGGAGTTACAGTAGTCAAGTCGGGAGGTAACAAAGGTGTGGATTAATGTTGGAAGGTCCTCTGAGGAACCAAGTGCTTCACCCTGGCAATATTCCTCAGATGAAAAAGGTACATGCATCAGCACTCCCACACTGTAAGTGACCCACGGTATATGCATCAGCACTACCACACTGTGATTGGTGACCCACAGTATATGTATCAGCACTACCACACTTTGAGAGACCCACAGTACAGTGCATCAAAGCTACCACACTCTGAGTGACCAACAGTACCGCATCAGTGGTACCACAATGTGGCGACACAGTAGATACGACACAACTGCACTGTGAGTGACCACAGTACATGCATCAGTACTGCCAAGCTGTGAGTGACCCTCAGTACGCATACATCAGCACTACCCTACTGTGAATGATCCACAGTACATGCATCAGCACCACCTCACTGTGGGTGACCCACAGTAGATCGTCAGCACCACCACACTGTGAGTGACCTATAATACATACACCAGTACTACCGCATTGTGAGATACCCACGGAACATGCATCAGCACTACCTCACTGTGAGTGACCCACAGTACATGCATCAGCACTACCACACTGTGGTGACCCACAGTACATGCATCAGCACTACCACACAGTGAGTGACCCACAGTAAACACATCAGCACTACCACACTGGAGCGACCCACAGTACATACATCAGCACTACCATTATGCGTGACCAACAGTACATGCATCAGCACTACCGCAGTGTGAGTGACTCACAGTACATGCATACGCACTACCACACTGTGAGTAACCTACAGTGCATGCATCAGCACAACCACACTGTGAGTAACTCACAGTACATGCATCAGCACTATCACACTGTGAGTGACCCACAGTGCATGCATCAGCACTACCACACTGTAGGTGACCCACAGTACATGCATCAGCACTGACCCACAGTACATGCATCAGCACTATCGCACTGTGGGTGACCCACAGTATATGCACCAGCACTACCACTACTGAGTGACCACAGTACATGCATCAGTACCACCGCACTGTGGGTGACCCACAGTACCTGCATCAGCACCACCACACTGTGGGTGACCCACAGTACATTCATCAGTACTACCACACCGTGAGTGACCCACAGTACATGCAGCAGCACCCACAATGTAAGTGACCCACCATACATGAATCTGCACTACCACACTGAGAGTGACCCACAGTACCTCTAACAGCACCAACACACTGTGAGTGACCCACAGTACATGCAGCAGCGGCTCCCACACTGTGGTGACCCACAGTACATGAATCAGCACTACCGCACTGAGAGTGACCCACAGTTCATGTATCAGCAATACCACACTGTGGGTGACCCACAGTACATGCATCAACACTACCACAGTGTGAGTGACCACAGTACATGCATCGGCATGACCACATTGTGAGAGACCCACAGTTCATGCATCAGTGCTACCACACCAGAGTGACCCACAGTACACGCTTCAGTACTACCAAAATGTCAGTGACCCACAGAGATATATCAGCACCACCGCGCTGAGGTGACCCACACACAGTACATCCATCAACACTACCGCACTGTGGTGACCACAGTACATGCATCAGCACCGCCACACAAGTGAGTGACCCACAGTACATGCATCAGTCCTACCAGTGTGTGGTGACCCACAGTGTTTGTATCAGGACCACTGCACTGTGAGCGACCCACAGTACATGCATCAGTATTACTGCACTGTGAGTGACCCACAGTACATGCTTCAGTACCACCGCACTGTGAGAGACCCACAGTACATGCATCAGTACTACCAGGTGTGGTGACACACACACACATGCATCAGCACTACCGCATTGTGAGTGACCCACAGTGCATGCATCAGCACCGCCACACTGAGGGTGACCAACAGTGCATGCATCAGCACCGCCACACAGTGAGTGACCCACAGTACATGCATCAGTCCTACCGGTGTGTGGTGACCCACAGTGTTTGTATCAGGACCACTGCACTGTGAGTGACCCACAGTACATGCATCAGTATTACTGCATGGTGACCCACAGTACATGCTTCAGTACCACCGCGCAGCTAGAGACCCACAGTACATGCATCAGTACTACCAAGTGTGAGTGACACACACTACATGCATCAGCACTACCGCGATTGTGAGTGACCCACAGTGCATGCATCAGCACCGCCACACTGAGGGTGACCGACATTACATGCATCAGCACCACCACACCATGGTGACCCACAGTAGTTGCATCAGCACTACCACACTGTGAGTGACCCACAGTCCATGCATGGGCACTTCCGCACTGTGGTGAGTGAGTCACAGTACTTGCATCAACACCACCACAATGTAAGTGATCCACGGTACAACCATCAAGCACCACTGCACTCTGAATAACCCACAGTACATACTTCAGCACCACCGCAGCTGTGGTGACCCCTCAGTGCATGCATCAGCAACACCACACTGTGAGAGACCCACAGTACACACATCAGCACTACCGCATTGTGAGGTGAGCCACAGTTCATACATCAGCACTACCATACTGTGAGTGATCCACAGAACATGCAACAGCACTAACAGACTGTGAGTGACCCACAGTACATGCATCAGCACCACCACACAGTGAGTGACCCCAGTACATGCATCAATACCAACACACGGTGAATGACCCTCAGTAGATGCATCAGTACCACCACACTGTGAGTGACCTATAGTACATATACCAGTACTACCGCTGTGAGATACCCATAGTACATGCATCAGCTCTTCCGCACTGTGGTGATCCACAGTACATGCATCAGCTCCATGGCATTCGAATGACCCACAGTACAGGCATCACCACCCCCACACTGTGAGTGACCCACAGTGCATGCATCAGCACCACCACACTGTGACACACCCACAGTACATGCATCAGCACCACCCCACTGTGAGTGACCCACAGTACATACATCACCACCACTGCAATGCGAGTGACCCACAGTACATGCATCAGCACTACCACACTGTAGTGACCACAGTACGTACATCAGCACCACCATACTGTGAGTCACCCACGGTACATATATCAGCACTACCACACTCTGGTGACCACAGCACATGCATCAGCACTATCACACTGTGGTGACCACAGTACCTGCATCAACACTTCCATTGTGAGTGACCCACGGTACATACATCAGCACTAACACACTGTGGTGACTCACAGTACCAGCATCAGCACTACCGCACTGTGGTGACCGGAGTACATACATCAACACTAACATACTGCGAGTGACCCACAGTACATGCATCAGCACTACCACACTGTGAGTGACCACAGTACCTGCATCAACACTACCACACTGTGGTGACCCACAGTACATGCATCAGCACTACCACACAGTGGTGACCACAGTCATCACGTCAGCACACTACCGCTGTGGGTGACCCACAGTACATATATCAGCACTACGCTGTGAGCGGCCACAGTACATACATCAGAACTACGCACTGTGGGTGACCCACAGTACATGCATTAGCACTGCGCACTGTGGTGACTCACGAGTACATGCATCAACAGTACCACACTCTGGTGACCCACAGTACATGCCTCAGCACTACCGCACTGCTGAGGTGACCCACAGTACATGCATCCGCACTACCACACTGAGTAACCCACAGTGCATGCATCAACACTACCACACTGTGAGTGACCCACAGTACATGCCTCAGCACTACCGCACTGTGGTGACCACAGTACAGCCATCCGCACTACCTCACCTGTGAGAGACCACAGTACATACATCAGCAATACCGCACTGTGAGTGATCCACAGTACATGCATCAGGACTACCACCACACTGTGAGTAACCCCAGTACATGCATCAGCTACCACACTCTGGCGACATTCAATACATGCATCAGCACCACCTCACTGTGAGTGACCCACAGTACATACATCAGCACTACCACACTGTGAGTGACTTACAGCACATGCATCAGAACTACCACACTGTGAGTGACCCACAGTACATGCATCAGCACTACCACACTGTGAGTGACCCACAGTACAGCCATCAGCACTACCACAGCAGTGAGTGATCCACAGTACCTGCATCAGCACTACTACACTGAGAGACCCACAGTACATATATCAGCAATACCGCAGTGTGAGTGACCCACAGTACACCATCAGCATGACCACACCGTGAGTGACCCAAAGTACATGCATCAGCGCTACCACACTCTGAGTGACCCACAGTACATGCATCGCACTACCACCAGAGTCTAGGACCCACAGTAGATACATTAGCACCACCGCTGCAGAGTAACCCACACACAGAACATTAATCAACACTACTGCACTGTGAGTGACCCACAGTACATGCATCAGGACTACCACACACTGTGAGTAACTCACAGTACATGCATCAGCACTACCACACTCTGGGCGACCACAATACAGTACATCAGCACCACCTCACTTTGAGACCCACAGTACATACATCAGCACTACTACATTGTGAGTGACTTACGGCACATGCATAAGAACTACCGCACTGTGGTGACCCACAGTACATGCATCAGCACCATCATAGAGTGGGTGAGCCACAGTACATGAATCAGTACCACCGCATTCTGAGTGACCCACGGCACATACATCAGCACTACCGCACTGTGAGTGACCCACAATACATGCATCAGCATGACCACACTGTGAGAGACCCACAGTACATACATCAGCATCACCACACTGTGAGTGACCCACAGCACATACGTCAGTACTACCACTCTGTTAGTAACCCACAGTACATGCATCAGCACTACTGCACTGTGAGTGACCAGTACATGCATCAACACTACCGCACTGTGAGTGAACCACAGTACATGCATCAGCACTACCACACTGTGAGTGACCCACAGTACATGCATCAGCACTACCACTCAGTGAGTGACCCTCAGTAAACACATCAGCACTACCGCACTGAGGTGACCCACAGTTCATGTATCAGCAATACCACACTGTGGTGACCCACAGTACATGCATCAGCACTACCACAGTGTGGTGACCACAGTACATGCATCGGCATCGACCACACTGTGAGTGACCCGATACTTCCATCAGTACCACCGCACTGTGAGACCCACAGTTCATGCATCAGCTTACCACACTCTGGTGACCCACAATACCAATCAGCACTACCACAATGTCAGTGACCCACAGTAGATACATCAGCACCACTGCACTGGAGAGTGACTCACACACAGTACATCCATCAACACTACCGACTGTGAATGACCACAGTACATGCATCAGCACCCCACACAGTGAGTGACCCACAGTACATGCATCAGTCCTACCAGAGTGTGAGTGACCCACAGTGTTTGCATCGGGACCACTGCACTGTGAGTGACCACAGTACATGCATCAGTATTACTGCACTGACCCACAGTACATGCATCAGTACCACTGCGCTGTGAGAGACCCACAGTACATGCATCAGTACTACAAGAGTGTGAGTGACACACACACTACATGCATCAGCACTACCACATTGTGTGACCCACAGTGCATGCATCAGCACCGCCACACTGTGGGTGAATGACAGTACATGCATCAGCACTACCGCACTGGGAGTGACCACAGTTCATGCATCAGCACCATCACACCGTGAGTGACCCACAGTAGGTGCATCAGCACTACCAAACTGTGAGTGACCCACAGTACATGCATGGGCACTTCTGCATTGAGTGAGTCACAGTACTTGCATCAGCACTACCACACGGTTAGTGACCCAGTGCACTGCATCAGCACCACTGCACTCTGAATTACCCACGGTACACACATCAGCACTACCTTACAGTGGGTGACCCACAGTACATGCATTCAGCACTCCCATACAGTGATGTGCCCACAGTACATGCATCAGCACCATCATAGTGTGAGTGAGCCAGGTACATGAATCAGTACCACCGCATTCTGGGTGACCCACAGTACATACATCAGCACTACAGCACTGTGGGTGACCCACAGTACATGCATCAGCACCACCACACTGTGAGTGGACCCACAGTGCATACACATCAGTACTACCGCTCTGTTTGTAACCCACAGTACATCATCAGCACTACCTCGCATGAGTGACCCACAGTACATGCATCAACACTACCACACTGTGATAAACCACAGTACATGCATCAACACTACTGTGAGTGAACCACAGTACATGCATCAGCACTACCACATGTAGTGACCCACAGTACATGCATCAGCACTACCACACAGTGAGTGACCAACAGTAAACACATCAGCACTACCACTGTGAGCGACCCACAGTACATACATCAGCACTACCGCCACTGTGCGTGACCCACAGTACATGCATCAGCACTACCGCACTGTGGTGACTCACAGTACATGCTCCACGCACTCACCACACTTTGGGTAACCCACAGTGCATGCACCAGCACTACCACACTATGGTAAGTCACAGTACATGCATCAGCACTATCACACTGTGAGTGATCCACAGTGCATACATCAGCACTACCACACTGTGAGTGACCACAGGACATGCATCAGCACCACCACACTGTGGTGACTCACAGTACATGCATCCTCACTGACCCACAGTACATGCATCAGCACTATCACACTGTGAGTGACCCACAGTATATGCACCAGCACTACCACTGTGGTGACCCACAGTGCATGTATCAGCACCAACACACAGCGAGTGACCACAGTACATGCATCAGCACTCCCACACTGTGGTGACCCACAGTACATGCAGCAGCGCTCCCACACCTGTGAGTGACCCACATGACATGCATCAGCACCACAGCACTGAGAGTGACCCACAGTTCATGTATCAGCAATACCACACTGTGGTGACCCACAGTACATGCATCAGCACTACCACAGTGTGAGTGACCACAGTACATGCATCGGCACTCACCACACCGTGAGTGACCCACAGTACATACATCAGCACTACCGCACTGTCGTGACCCACAGTACATGCATCACTACCGCGACTGTGGTGACTCCACAGTACATGCATCAAGCACTCCCAGAAGGTAAGTGACCCACAGTACATGAATCTGCACCACCACACTGAGGTGACCCACAGTACATGTTCAGCACCAACACACTGTGAGTGACCACAGTACATGCATCAACACTCCCACTGCAAGGTGACCCACAGTACATGCAGCAGCGCTCCCACACTGTGAGTGACCCACACAGTGCATCAGCACTACCGCACTGAGAGGTGACCCACAGTTCATGTATCAGCAATACCACACTGTGAGTGACCCACAGTACTGCATCACACTACCACAGTGTGAGAGTGACCACAGTACATACATCGGCACTACCACACTGTGGTGACCCACAGTACATGCATCAGCACTACCACACGTGAGTGACCCACAGTACTTCCATCAGTACCACTGCACTGTGAGAGACCCACAGTTCATGCATCAGTGCTACCACACTCTGAGTGACCCACAGTACCGCATCAGTACTACCACAATGTCAGTGACCCACAGTAGATACATCAGCACCACCGCACTGAGAGTGACGCTTTTACAGTACATCCATCAACACTACCGCTGTGGTGACCACAGTACATGCATCAGCACCGCCACACAGTGAGTGACCCACAGTACATGCATCAGTCCTACCAGAGTGTGAGTGACCCACAGTGTTTGCATCGGGACCACTGCACTGTGAGTGACCCACAGTACATGCATCAGTACTACACCGCACTGTGAGTGACTCACAGTACATATATCAGCTACTCCCACACGGAGAGTGACCCACAGCATATGCATCTGCACTACCACACTGTGAGTGAAACACAGTACATGCATCAGCACCACCACACTGTGAGTGACCCACAGTACATGCATCAGTACTCCCACACTGAGAGTGACCCACAGTATATGCATCAGCACCACCACACTGTGAGTGACCCACAGTAGATGTGTCAGCACCACTGCACTGTGGTGACCCACAGTGCATGCATCAGCACCCCAACACTGTGAGTGACCCACAGTACATGCAGCAGCACTCCCACACTGTGAGAGACCCACAGTACATACATCATTACCACCACACTGTGGGTGACCCACAGTACATGCATCAACACTACTACACTGTGAGTGACACACAGTACATGCATCAGCACCGCCACACTGTGACCCACAGTACATGCATCAGCACTATCGCACTGGGGTGACCCACAGTTACATGCACCAGTCCCACCATACCGTGGTGACCCACAGTGAGATGCATCAGCACTACCCCACTGTGGTGACCCACAGTACATGCATCAGCACTTCCGCACTGTGAGTGAGTCACATTACTTTCATCAGCACCACCACACTGTAAGTCACCCACGGTACGGCATCAGCACCACTGCACTCTGAATAACCCACAGTATATACATCAGCACTACCACACCGTGAGTGCCCACAGTACATTCATTAGCACTACCACACTGTGTGACCCACAGTACATACATCAGTACTACCGCTTTGTGAGGTAGCCACAGTACATGCATCAGCCCTTCCGCACTGTGAGTGACCACAGTACATGCATCAGCACCACCACACTCGCGAGTTACCCACAGTACATGCATCAGCACCACCACTGTGAGACACCCACAGTACATGCCTCAGCCCCACTGCACTGTGAGTCACCCACACTACATGCATTAGCACTCCTACACTGTGATGACCCACAGTACATGCATCAGCACTCCACACTGTAAGTGACCCACAGTATATGCATTGGTACTACCACACGCTGTGAGCAAGGCCCTAGAATTCTGTGGCCAAGAAATTTTAGCAGAACTTGCAATCTACTGCAGAACTTCATGTGCCACAGAATTTACTTTTCTTGGTGATTTTTATTAATATTTTTGTTTATCCATAGAATCTGGTTCCCGTCCCTTCTTTTTATATCCAAACCTCTATGTGCTCAGAATGTGATGTTATCATTGCTATAACATCATACATTAGCTAATGAAATGGCTGCATTCTGCATCAGAAATGAACAGTCACTTATCTACCACTGCTCCCACTGCCAGAGACCGTGACACAGCACATCATGCATGGTGATATTTGCTTCAACCTGCACTACAGTCTAGTACAATTTTCAGTCTTAAATTATTGCACTAGGGCCAACTTAAACAAAACCTTGTCAATAGCACAGACCTGTTAAGTCCATACCTCACTTTGTGCAAACTTATTTGTGCCTTTAAGGTATAGAGATGCTATCTGAAATGAATAACTGGTAAAATGAATTTAACTGTCTAAAGTTTTAAGAAAATAATTATGTCCAGAAAAGTGAAATATAGTAATGTGTAGACCTGTTGAAAGAATAGACTTGTTAAATAAATAATTGTACTGTACACATTTTGCCAGGGTTATTGATTACATATTGTCACTGGTTGATAGAATCACCTAAAAGTTATTGAGAAATGTGTGCAGGGACAGCTGTTGGGCCAGAGGGTAGCATGCTGTGTTTCTGTGCTAGCAAGTCAAGTTCAGAGATTAGCTCTGGGAGCTGGCTGGGAGCACAAGGATTGGTGGAACTCATCACTGCTTGGAGCCTGGGAAGGTATAGTGCAGTGTTCTGTCACATGGTGGACACATTGTGATGGGCTGGAGAACTGTACCTCACAGTTGGTTCACATGCATGTCATGGCCTGATGGTGTTACGCAGTGTGTCAGGGAAAGCAGGTTGACATGAAAAATTAATTTTGCAATAACTCCTCTATTCCATTTCCAATGGGACCTGTATGAATGAGGATGCAAGTTCTTGGAAATTAAAAATATACTGTATATATATATATATATATATATATACACACATATCACACACACACACACACACATATATACACATATATATACAGTATCTCTCTCTCTCACACACACACACATGCATACTTATGTTACAGATTGCATGTAAATATATAAGTGATACACAGTGGGAACCTCATGAGTGGTGTAGAAAGCACATACAAATATATAAGTGATAGACAGTGGAAACCTCAGTAGTGAGATAGATAGCATGCATACAGAAATACCTTATTTATAACATAAGATCCCATCTGCATATGTCATTTATGCAACAGGCTAGGACCTTAAGGAGAGACATTTTTTGCTTTTTAGACATAACATTATTTTTATAAGTCTGTTATTTTTGAACTAGTGTTACTGTGCTTTCCACCATCCTGATTGCTATAACCACTGCCATGAAAGTGAAGTCAGGATGACAAGCTGACACTGTCATGTGGTAGTCTCTTAGTGCCGCAGAACTTCCACAGAAATTACAAACCACACCGCCAGAAGTTCGCGGCAAATGGTAGCCTTGCTGCAGAAGTTGGTACCACTGTGCCGCAGAAAGTAGGGGCGCTGACTGTGAGTGACCCACAGCACATGCAGCAGCACTACCACACTGTGAGTGACCCACAGTACATCCATCAGTACCACCGCTCTATGAGAGACCCACAGTACAAGCATCAGCACTACCACAGTGTGAGAGACCACAGTACATGCATCAGCACGACCACACTGTGAGTGACCCACAGTATATGAATCAGCACCACCACACCGTGGAGTGACCCACAGTACACGCATCAGTACTTCCACTGTGAGTGACCAACAGTACAAGCATCAGCACTACCACACTGTGAGTGACCAACAGTACATCATCAGTACCACCACAGACTGAGACTGACAGTACATGCATCAGCGCTACCACACTCTGAGTGACCCACAGTACCCGCATCAGTACTACCACAATGTGTGTGACCCACAGTAGACACATCAGCACCACCGCACAGAGTGACCCACACACAGTACATCCATCAACACAACCGCGGTGTGAGTGACCACAGAACATGCATCAGCACCGCCACACTGTGAGTGGCCCAAGTACATGCATCAGTACTGACCAGGTGTGGTGACCCACAATACTTGCATCAGGACCACCACACTGTGAGTCACCCACAGTACATATATCGGTGGTACCGCACTCTGAGTGACCCACTGTATTGCATCAGCACTACCGCACTGTGGTGACCCACGGTACGCATGCATCAGCACTTCTATGGCGTGGTGACCCACAGTACATGCATCACCACCCCACACAGTGGTGACCCACAGTACATACATCAGCACCACCACACTGCGGTGACCCACAGTACATGAATCAGCACTTCCATACCGCAGAGACCCACAGTACATGCATCAGCACTACCACACCTGAGTGACCCACAGTGCATACATCAGCACTACCAAACAGTGAGTGACCATAGTACATGCATCAGCACTCCCAAACGGTGACCACAGTACATGCATCAGCACCACCGCATTGTGGGTGACCCACAGTACATACATCAGCACTACCATACTGTGGGTGACCCACAGTACACGCATCAGTACTTCCGCACTGTGAGTGACCCACAGTACAAGCATCAGCACTACCACACTGTGAGTGACCAACAGTACATCATCAGTACCACCGCACTGTGAGACTGACGGTATGCATCAGGCGCTACCACACTCTGGGTGACCCACAGTACCGCATCAAGTACTACCACATGTGGTGACCCACGGTAGCACATCAGCACCACCGCACAGAGGTGACCCCACACAGTACATCCATCAACACAACCGCAGTGTGGTGACCACAGAACATGCATCAGCACCGCCCACACTGTAGAGTGGCCCACAGTACATCATCAGTACTACCAGAGTGTGTGACCCACAATACTTGCATCAGGACCACCGCGCTGTGAGTCACCACAGTACATATGCGGTACTACGCGCTGTGGTGACCCACTGTATGTGCATCAGCACTACCGCGCAGTGACCCACAGTACAGCCATCAACGCTTCTATAGCGGTGACCCACAGTACATGCATCACCACACCCACACGTGAGTGACCCACAGTACATACATCAGCACCACCACACTGCGAGTGACCCACAGTACATGAATCAGCACTTCCATACGCAGGAGACTCACAGTACGCATGCATCAGCACTACCACACTGTGAGTGACCCACAATGCATACATCAGCACTACCAAACAGTGAATGACCCACAGTACATGCATCACACCCAAACTGTGAGTGACCCACAGTACATGCATCAGCACCACCGCATTGTGGTGACCCACAGTACATACATCAGCACTACCATACTGTGAGTGACCCACGGTACATACATCAGCACTACCACAATGTGAATGACCCACAGTACATACATCAGCACTACCGCGTGTGGTGACCCACAGTACATGCATCAGCACTACCACACTGTGAGTAACCCACAGTACATCCATCAGCACTACCTCACTGTGGCGACCCACAATACTTGCATCAGCACCTCCTCACTGTGGTGACTCACAGTACGCCATCAGCACCACCACACTGAGTGACCTACAGTACAGCCATCAACACTACCACAAGCGTGAATGTCCCATACTACATGCATCAGCACCATCATACTGTGGTGATCCACAGGAAATGCATCAACACTACCACACTGCAGGTACCCACAGTACCTGCATCAGCACTACCACACTGTGAATGACTCACAGCACATGCATCAACACTCACCGCACTGTGGTGACCCACAGTACATGCATCAGCACTTCCAGACTGTGGTGACCCACTGAACATGCATCAGCTCCTCTGCACTGCGAATGACCCACAGTACATGCACCAGCACTAAAACACTGCAAGCAACCCACAAAACATACATCAGTACTCCATGAGGTGTGATTGACCCTCAGTCCATGCATCAGCAACACCACACCATGAGTGACCCACAGTACACAAATCTGCACCTCTGCATTGTGAGTGACTCACAGTTCATACCTCAGCACTACCATACCAGCGGGTGATCCACAACACATGCATCAGCTCCAACACACTGTGAATGACCCAAAGTAGATCGTCAGCACCACCACACTGTGAGTGACCCGCGAGTACATATATCAGTGCTACCGCTTTGAGATAATCAAAGTACATGCATCAGCCCTTCCTCACTGTGGTGACCACAGTACATGCATCAGCTCCACGCAGCGAATGAACCACAGTACGTGGATCACCACCCCACACTGTAGATGACCCACAGTACATGCATCAGCACCACCACACTGCGAGTTACCCACAGTACATGCATCAGCACCACCACACTGTGAGACAGCCACAGAACATGCATCAGCACCACCACACTGTGGAGTGACCCACAGTACATACATCAGCACCACCACATTGTAGGTGACCCACAGTACATACATCAGCAATACCATACTGTGATTGATCCACTCTACATGCATCCACACTACCACACTGTGAATAACCCATAGTAGATGTGTCAGCACCACCACACTGTGAGTCACCCAGTACATGCATCAGCACAACCACACTGTAGTGACCCCAGTACCTGCATCACAACTACCCGGCGCTTGTGATGAAACACAGTACATGCAACAGCACCCCCACACTGTGAGTGACCCACAGTACATGCATCAGCACCCCACACTGCTAGTGATCCACAGTACATGCATCAGCACCACCACAGTGTGGTGACCCACAGTATATGCATCAGCACCAAGACACTACTCAGTGACCCACGGTACTTGCGTCAGCTTCACTACCTCTGAATAACCCACAGTACATATATCAGCACTACCACACTATGGTGACCCTCGGTACATGCATCAACCCCAACACACAGTGAGTGACTCACAGTACACACATCAGCACTACAGCATTGTGAGAGACCCACAGTACATACATTAGCACTTACCATGCTGCGGTGACCCACAGTACATCAGTACTACCTCATTGTCAGGTTACCCGCAGCACATCACGTCAGCCCTTTCACACTGTGATTGATCCACAGTACATGCATCAGCACCACCACACTGTGAATGACCCACAGTACATACATCAGCACTACCACACTGTGAAGGACCCACAGTAATTGTGTCAGCACCACCATACTGTGGTGACCCCAGTACCTGCATCAAAACTACCGCATTGTGCGTGACCCACAGTACATACATCAGCTCTACTGCACTGTAGGTTACCCACAGTACATACATCAGCACTACACACGGTGACCCATAGTACCTGCATCTGCACTACCGCATTGTGGTGACCCACAGTACTTTCATCAACACTACCATACTGTGGGTGACACACAGTACATGCATCAGCACTACCCGCACACGTGGTGACCCACAGGTACATACATCAGCACTACGCGCATAGCGGGTGACCCACAGTACATACATCAACACTATCGCACTGTAGGTAACCTACAATGCGGACATCAGCACTACCGCCAAGTTAGTGACCCTCAGTACATCCATCAGCACCATCACACTGTAGTGCCAACAGTACATGCATCAACTCCACAACACTGAGAGTGACCCACAGTACATGCTTCAGTACTACCAGACTTTGAGTGACATACAGAACATGCATCAGCACCAACACACTGTGAGGGACCCACAGTACATACATCAAGCACTACCACCCTGTGAGTGACTCACAGAACATGCATCAGTACCACCGCACTGTGGTGACCCACAGTACAAGCATCAACACTACCACACCGGAGTGACCCCAGTACTTGCATCAACACTACCGCATTGTGGTGACCCACAGTTCATGCATCAGCACTAGCACACTGAGGTGACCCATAGTACTGGCATCAGCACCACCGCATTGTGGTGGTCCCACAGTACATACATCAGCACTACCATACTGAGTAACCCACAGTACATACATCAGCACTACCTCTGCGGGACCCACAGTACATGCATCAGCACTTCTTAACTGTGGTGACTCACAGTACTTGCAACAACACCACCACTCTGTAAGTGACCCACAGTAGATGCGTCAGCACCACCACACTGTCAGTGACCCACAGTGCATGCATCACCACCACCACAATGAGGTGATCCACAGTACATGCACCAGCACCATCGCACTCTGAATGACCCAAAGTAGATGCATCAGCACCACCGCTGCGAATGACCCACAGTTCATACATTAGCACTACCACCTGTGAGAGACCACAGAACCTGCATCAACTCTACCACATTGTGAGGTGACCACAGTACATGCATCAACACTACCTCATTGTGGTGACCCACAGTACATACATCAGCACTACCACACTGAGGTGACCCAGAGTACATACAACAGCACTACCATACTGTGAGGTGACCCACAGTTCATACATCAACACTACCGCGTATGGTGACTCGGTACGTATTTCAGCAATACCATGCACTGATTGATCCACAGTACATGCATCAATACCGCGCGAATGACCGACGGTACATACATCAGCACCACCACACTGTGAAGGACCCACAGTAGATCGTCAGAACCACCACGCATGAGTGACCCGCAGTACATACATCGGCACTACCGCTGGAGTTACCCACGAGTACATGCATCAGCACTCGCACTGTGAGGTAACCCACAGTGCGTGCATCAGCACTACTGCCCTGTTGGTGACCCTCAGTACATCCATCAGCACCATCACACTGGTGACCAACAGTACATTCATCAACTCCACAACACAAGTGACCCACAGTACATACCATGAGCACTACCATACTGTGGTGACCCACGGTACATACATCAGCTTACCGCAGCTGTGGGTAACCCACAATGCGTACATCAGGACTCACCGCCTAGTTAGTGACCTCAGTACATCCATCAGCACCATCACACTGGTGACCAACAGTACATGCATCAACTCCACAACACTGAGGTGACCCACAGTACATGCTCAGTACTACCAGACTTTGGGTGACATACAGTACATGAATCAGCACCAACACACTGTGAGGACCCACAGTACATACATCAAGCACTACCACCCTGTGAGTGACTCACAGAACGCATGCATCAGTACCACTGCACTGTGGGTGACCCACAGTACATGCATCAGCGCTTCCGCACTGTGGTGACTCACAGTACTTGCATCAGGACCACCACTCGTGAGCGACCCACAGTACATGCATCAGCACTACCACCGGTGAGTGACCACAGTACATGTATCAGCCGCCACACTGTGACCCACAATAAGTGCATCAGCACTACAACACTGTGAGTGACCCACAGTACATGCCTCAGTACAACCACACTGTGGTGACTCACGTACGCATCAGCACCACCACACTGTGGGTGAGCCACAGTGCATGCATCAGCACTACCACATGGTGGTGACCCACGGTACATACGCCGGCGCCGTCACACTGCGACCCACACCACGTGCATCAGCACTACAACACTGTGAGGCGCACATGCACATGCATCAGTACAACCACACTGTGAGTGACTCTCAGTACTTGCATCAAGCACCACCGCTATGTAAGCGTCCTCGGTACTTGCATCAGCACTACCACACGGTGAGTGAATCACACTACATGCATCGGCCCGCACACTGTGACCTACACTACATGCTTCAGCACTACTACACTGTGGTGACCCACAGTACATGCATCAGTACAACCACACTGTGAGTGACTCACACTACTTGCATCAGCACTACAACACTGGGTGACCCACAGTACATGCATCAGTACAACCACACTGTTAGTGAATCACAGTACTTGCATCAGCACCACCTCACTGTGAGTAACCCCAGTACATACAACAACACTACCACCCTGACAGTGACACATAGTACATGCATCAGCACTACCGCAATGTGGTGACCCAGGGATCATGCATCAGCACCACCACCACTGTGAGTGACCCACAGTACATACATCAGCACTACCGCATTGTGGTGACCCACAGTACATGCATCAGCACCAGCATGCTGTAATGACCCACAGTACATACATCAGTACTACCGCATTGCGAGTTACCCACAGTACATCGTCAGCCCTTCTGCACTGAGGTGAACCACAGTTCTTGCATCAGCAACACTGCGGTGAAAGACCCACAGTACATACATCAGCACCACCATGCTGTGGTGACCACAGTACATACATCAGCACTACCGCACAGTGGGTAACCCATAATGCATGCATCAGCACTACCACACTGTGGTGACCCATAGTGCCTACATCAGCAGTACCGCGTTCGAGGCCCACAGTGAATCGTCAGCACTACCATGTTGTGGGTGACCAGAAGGAACATACATCAGCACTACCGCTGAGGTAATCCAGAATACATACATCAGCACTACCACACTGTTAATGACCCTCAGTACATGCATCAGCACCATCACACTGTGGTGACCAAAGTACATGCATCAGCACCACAACACTGTGGGTGACCCAGTACGTGCATCAACACTGCCACACTGTGCGTGACCCACAGTACATGCGTCAGTACTACCACAATGTAAGTGACCCTCAGTACATGCATCAATACTTCAGCATTGTGAGTTACCCACACTACATGCATCACTGCCACACTGTCGTGACCCACAATGCGTGCGTCCAGTACTACCACAATGTAAGTGACCTTCAGTACATGCATCGATACTTCGCGGTGTGAGTGACCCTAAGTACATGCATGAGCTCCACCGCCACTGCAATGACCCACAGTACATCCGTCACCACCACCACACTGAGTGACCCACGGTACCAGCATCAACACTACCGCATTGTGGTGACCCACTATACATACATCAGCACTACCATACTCTGGGTGACCCCAATACATACATCAGCACTACTGCAGTGTGAGTAACCCACAATAAATGCATCAGCACTACCACACTGTAGTGAGCCTTAGCACCTGCATCAGCACTACCGCATTGTGAGAGACCCACAGTGCATACATCAGCACTACCATACTGTGGTGACCCATAGTACATACATCGGCGCCGTTGCTGTGAGTAACCCTCAATACATATAGCAGCTCTACCGCACTGTTAGTGACCCTCAGTACTTGCATCAGCACCACCACACTGTGAGTGACCACAGTACCGCATCAACACTACCACATTGTAGGTGACCCACAGTACATACATCAGCACTACCATACTGTGGGCGACCCACAGTACAAGCATCAGCACTACCACACTGTGAGTTACCCACAGTACCGCATCAGCATCCCGCTGCTGTGGTGACTCACAGTACATACATAAGTACTACCGCACTGAAAGTGACCAACAGTTCAAGCATCAGCACTACCACACTCTGAGTGACCCTCAGTACATGCATCAGCTCCACCACACTGTCAGTGACTCACAGTACATGCATCAGCACTACCGCACTGTGGTGATCACAGTACATGCGAGCACCACCGCGCAGTGGTGACACTCTACATGCATCAGCACCCACACTGTGAGTGACCCTCAGTAGATGCATCAGCACCAATGCACTGTAGGTAAACCACAGTACTTAAATCAGGCTACCGCGCACAGGTGACGAGAGTACATGCATCAGGACCATCGCAGTGTAAGTGACCTACAGTACATGCTTCAGCACTACCTCACTGTTAGCGACCCACAGTACATCAGCACTACTACAGTGTGGGTGACCCACAGTACATGCATCAGCACTACCACAGTGAGTGACCCACTGTACATGCATCAGCACAGCCACACTGTGAGTGACCAACGGCACATGCATCAGCACCACCACACCGTGAGTGACCCAAAGTACATTCTTCAGGATCACCGCACTGTGAGTGACCCACAGTACAGCATCAGGACCAACACAATGTGGTGACCCACAGTACATGCATCAGCAACACCACACCGTGAGTGACCCACAGCACATCAGCACCACCGCACTGAGTGACCCTCAGTACATGCATCAGTACTACCGCATTGTGAGTTATCCACAGTACATGCATCAGCGCTTTCGCACTGTGGTGACTCACTGTACATGCATGAGCTCCACCCTGCAAATGACTCACAGTCCATGCATCATCACCTCCACACTGTGGTGACCCACAGTACATACATCAACACCACTACTCTTTGGGTGACCCACAGTACATGCATCAACACGACCAAACTGTGAGTGACCACATTACTCGCATCAACACTACCGCATTGTGGTGACCATAGTACATATATCAGCACTACCATACTGTGTGTGACCCACAGTACATGCATCAGCACTCCCACATTGTGAGTGACCCACAGTACATGCATCAGCACTACCACACTGTGGTGACCAACAGTACATGCATCAGCACTACCACACTGTGGGTGACCCACAGCACATGCATCAACACTTCGCACTGAGGTGACTCACAGAACTTGCATCAGCAGCACCACACTGTGGTGACCCACAGTACATGCATCAGCACTCCCCACTCTGTCAGTGACCCACAGTAGATGCATCAGTACCGAGCGCACTATAGGCAACCCACAGTACTCACATCAGCACTACCATACTGTGGTGACCACAGTACATGCATCAACTACCACACTTTCAGTGACCCACTGTAGATGCATGAACACTACCACACTGTGAGTGACCCACAGTACATGCATAAGCAACACCACATTGTGGTGGCTCACAGTACATGCATCAGTACCACCGCTCTGTGGGTGACCCACAGTACAGCCATCAGCACTTCCACACTGTGGCGACCCACAGTACATGCATCAACACTACCGCACTGTGGTGACCCAAAGTACATGCATTAGCAACCACGACACTGTGGTGACACACAGAACATGCATCAGAACCACTGCACTGTGGTGACCCACAGTACGCATGCATCAGTACCACCACACCGTGAGAGACCCACAGTACATGCATCATCAGTATCACACTGTAGTGACCCACAGTACGGCCATAAGCAACACCACACTGTGGTGACTCACAGTACATGCATCAGTACCACCGCGCGTGAGAGACCCACAGTACATGCATCATCAGTATCACACTGTGGTGATATAGTACATGCGAAAGCACCACACCGTGGTGACTCACGATACATGCATCAGCACTCCCACTCTGTCGAGTGACCCACAGTAGATGCATCGGTACCAGCGCACTATGAGCAACCCACAGTACTCACATCAGCACTACCATGCTGTGGTGACCACAGTACGTGCATCAACACTACCACACTTTCAGTGACCCACAGTAGATGCGCCAGACACTACCACGCAGCAGGTGACCCACAGTACATGCATAAGCAACACCACATTGTGGTGACTCACAGTACATGCATCAGTACCACCGCTCTGTGGGTGACCCACAGTACATGCATAAAGCAACATCACACTGTGAGTGACTCACAGTACATGCATTAACACCACCACTGTGGGTGACCCACAGTACTTGCATCAGCATTTCCACACTGGTGACTCACAGGTACTTGCATCAGCACCACCACACTGTGGTGACCCACAGTACTGCATCAGCACACCCACACTGTGGTGACCCTCAGCAGATGCATCAGCACCAAAGCACTGTGAGTAACCCATAGTACTTACATCAGCTCTACTGCACAGAGAGTGACCGACAGAACATGCATCAGGACCATAGCGGTGTAAGTGAACCACGGCACATGCTTCAGCACTACCCACTGTTAGTGACCCACAGTACATGCGTCAGCACTACTGCAGTGTGGGTGACCCACAGTACATGCATCAGCACTACCACACTGTGGGTGACCCACTGTACATGCATCAGCACAGCCACACTGTGATGCAGGTACATGCATCAGCACTACCACACTGTGGGTGACCCCGGCACATGCATCAGACACCACACCGTGGTGACCACAGTACATTCTTCAGGACTACCGCGCCGCTGTGGTGACCCACAGTACCGCATCAGTACCACCACAATGTGGGTGACCCACAGTACATGCATCAACACAACCTCACTGTGGTGACCCACAGTACATGCATCAGCAACACCACCGTGAGTGACTCACAGTACATGCATCAGTACCACCGCACTGTGGTGACCCACAGTACAGGCATCAGCACTACCACACATAGGTGACCCACAGTACATGCATCAACACTACCACAATGTGGGTGACCCACAGCACATGCATCAGCACCACCGCACTGTGGTGACCCTCAGTACATGCATCAGTACTACCGCATTGTGAGTTATCCACAGTACATGCATCAGCGCTTTCGCACTGTGACTCACTGTACATGCATGAGCTCCACCGCACTGCGAATAGCCCACAGTCCATGCATCACCACCTCCACACTGTGAGTGACCCACAGTACATACATCAGCACCACTACTCTTTGGGTGACCCACAGTACGCATCCGTGCCACCACAATGTGAGTGACCCACAGTACAAGCATCAGCACTACCACACTGTGGTGACCCACGTACATGAATCAGCAACACCATACCGTGTGGGTGACTCACGGTACATGCATCAGTACCACGCGCACCAGTGACCCGCAGTACATGCATCAGCACTACCACCACTTGGTGACCCACAGTACATGCATCAACACTACCACACAGTGGTGACCCACAGCACATGCATCAGCACCACCGCGGTGTGAGGACCCTCAGTACATGCATCAGTACTACCGCATTGTGAGTTATCCACAGTACATGCATCAGCACTACCTCACTTTGAGTGACCCACAGTACATACATCAGCACCACTACTCTTTGGTGACCCACAGTACGCGCTTCAGTACCACCACAATGTGGTGACCACAGTACATGCATCAGCACTGCCACACTTTGAGGGACCCACAGTACGCGCATCAACACTACCACACTGTGGTGACCACAGTACGTCCATCAGCAACACCACCGTAAGTGACTCACAGTACATGCATCGAGTACCACGCACTGTGGTGACCCACAGTACATGCATCAGCACTACCACACCTTGAGTGACCCACAGTACATGCATCAACACTACCACACTGTGATGACCCAAAGCACATGCATCAGCACCACCGCACTGTAGTGACCCTCAGTACATGCATCAGTACTACGCGTTGTGGGTTATCCACAGTACATGCATCAGCGGCTTTTCAGCACTGTGGTGACTCACTGGCATCGAATGAGCTCCACCGCTTTTCTGAATGACCCACAGTCCATGCATCACCACCTGCACACTGTGAGTCAGCCCACAGTGCAGAAATCAGCTCCACTACTCTGGGTGACCCACAGTACATGCATCAGCGCGACCAAACAGTGGTGACCACATTACTCGCATCAACACTACCGCATTGTGGGTGACCCATGGTACATATCAGCACTACCCATACTGGGTGTGACCCACAGTACATGCATCCAGCACTCACATTGTGGTGACCCACAGTACATGCATCAGCACTACCACACTGTGGTGACCAACAGTACATGCATCAGCACTACCACACTGTGGGTGACCCACAGCACATGCATCAACACTTCGCACAGGGTGACTCACAGAACTTGCATCAGCAGCACCCCACTGTGGTGACCCACGGTACGTGCATCAGCACTCCCACTCTGTGGTGACCACGATAGATACATCAGCACCAACGCACTATGGTAACCCACAGGTACTCACATCAGCACTACCATACTGTGGTGACCACAGTACATGCATCAGCACTACCACACTTTCAGTGACCCACAGTAGATGCATGAACACTACCACACTGTGGTGACCACAATACATGCATAAGCAACACCACATTGTGAGTGACTCACAGTACATGCATCAATGCCACCGCTCTGTGGGTGATCCACAGTACATGCATCAACCACGACCAAACTGTGGTGACCACATTACTCGCATCAACACTACCGCATTGTGGTGACCCATGGTACATATATCAGCACTACCATACTGTGATGTGACCCACAGTACATGCATCAACATTCCCACATTGTGGTGACCCACAGTACATGCATCAGCACTACCACACTGTAGTGACCAACAGTACATGCATCAGCACTACCACACTGTGGGTGACCCACAGCACATGCATCAACACTTCCGCACTGAGAGTGACTCACAGAACTTGCATCCAGCAGCACCACACTGTGAGTGACCCACAAGTACATACATCAACACTACCGCAAGCCCAGGTAACCCACAATCGTGCATCAGGGACTACGCCAGTTAGTGACCCTCAGTACATCCATCAGCACCATCACACTGAGTGACCAACAGTACATGCATCAACTCCACAACACTGAGGTGACCCACAGTACATGCTTCAGTACTACCAGACTTTGGTGACATACAGTACATGAATCAGCACCAACACACTGTGAGGGACCCACAGTACATACATCAGCACTACCACCCTGTGTGACTCACAGAACATGCATCAGTACCACTGCATGTGGGTGACCCACAGTACATGCATCAGCACTTCCGCTGTGAGTGACTCACAGTACTTGCATCAGAACCACCACACTGTGAGCGACCCACAGTACATGCATCAGCACTACCACAGGTGGTGACCCACAGTACATGTATCAAGCGCTCCACACTGTGACCCACAATAAGTGCATCAGCACTACAACACTGTGGTGACCCACAGTACATGCCTCAGTACAACCACACTGTGAGTGACTCACAGTACTTGCATCAACACCACCACACTGTGGGTGACCCACAGTACATGCATCAGCACTACCACATGGTGAGTGACCCGGTACATGCATCGGCGCCCGTCACTGTGACCCACACTCGATGCATCAGCACTACAACACTGTGAGTGGCCTTTAGTACACATGCATCAGTACAACCACACTGTGAGTAGCTCTCAGTACTTGCATCAGCACCACCGCTATGTAAGTGTCCTCAGTACTTGCATCAGCACTCACCCCACTGTGATGACCCACAGTACATGCATCAGCACTACCACCACGGTGAGTGAATCACACTACATGCATCGGCGCCGTCACACTGTGACCTACACTACATGCTTCAGCACTACTACACTGTGGTGACCCACAGTACATGCATCAGTACAACCACACTGTGAGTGACTCACACTACTTGCATCAGCACTACAACACTGTGAGTGACCCACAGTACATGCATCAGTACAACCACACTGTTAGTGAATCACAGTACTTGCATCAGCACCACCTCACTGTGAGTAACCCCAGTACATACAACAACACTACCACCCTGACAGTGACACATAGTACATGCATCAGCACTACGCAATGTAGGTGACCCAGGGATCATGCATCAGCACCACCACACTGTGAGTGACCCACAGTACATACATCAGCACTACCGCATTGTGGTGACCCACAGTACATGCATCAGCACCAGCATGCTGTGAATGACCCACAGTACATACATCAGTACTACCGCATTGCGAGTTACCCACAGTACATCGTCAGCCCTTCTGCACTGAGAGTGAACCACAGTTCTTGCATCAGCAACACTGCCGGTGAAAGACCCACAGTACATACATCAGCACCACCATGCTGTGGTGACCACAGTACATACATCAGCACTACCGCCGGTGAGTAACCCATAATACATGCATCAGCACTACCGCACTGTGGTGACCCATAGTGCCTACATCAGCAGTACCGCATTCCGAGGGCCCACAGTGAATCGTCAGCACTACCATATTGTGGGTGACCGGAAGGAACATACATCAGCACTACCGCTGAGGTAATCCAGAATACATACATCAGCACTACCACACTGTTAATGACCCTCAGTACATGCATCAGCACCATCACACTGTGGGTGACCCAAAAGTACATGCATCAGCACCACAACACTGTGGTGACCCACAGTACGTGCATCAACACTGCCACACTGTCGTGACCCACAGTACATGCGTCAGTACTACCACAATGTAAGTGACCCTCAGTACATGCATCAATACTTCCGCATTGTGAGTTACCCACACTACATGCATCACTGCCACACTGTGCGTGACCCACAATGCGTGCGTCCAGTACTACCACAATGTAAGTGACCTTCAGTACATGCATCGATACTTCCGCGGTGTGAGTGACCCTAAGTACATGCATGAGCTCCACCGCTGCGAATGACCCACAGTACATCCGTCACCACCACCACACTGAGGTGACCCACGGTACCAGCATCAACACTACGCATTGTGTGTGACCCACTATACATACATCAGCACTACCATACTCTGAGGTGACCACAATACATACATCAGCACTACTGCAGTGTGAGTAACCCACAATAATGCATCAGCACTACCACACTGTAGTGAGCCTTAGCACCTGCATCAGCACTACCGCATTGTGAGAGACCCACAGTGCATACATCAGCACTACCATACTGTGGTGACCCATAGTACATACATGCGGCGCCGTTGCTGTGAGTAACCCTCAATACATATAGCAGCTCTACCGCACTGTTAGTGACCCTCAGTACTTGCATCAGCACCACCACACTGTGAGTGACCACAGTACCGCATCAACACTACCACATTGTAGGTGACCCACAGTACATACATCAGCACTACCATACTGTGGGCGACCCACAGTACAAGCATCAGCACTACCACTGTGAGTTACCCACAGTACCGCATCAGCATCCCGCGCTGTGGTGACTCACAGTACATACATAAGTACTACCGCACTGAAAGTGACCAACAGTTCAAGCATCAGCACTACCACACTCTGAGTGACCCTCAGTACATGCATCAGCTCCACCACACTGTCAGTGACTCACAGTACATGCATCAGCACTACCGCACTGTGGTGATCACAGTACATGCGAGCACCACCGCGCAGTGGTGACACTCTACATGCATCAGCACACCCACACTGTGAGTGACCCTCAGTAGATGCATCAGCACCAATGCACTGTGGTAAACCACGAGTACTTAAATCAGGCTACCGCGCACAGAGTGACGAGAGTACATGCATCAGGACCATCGCGGTGTAAGTGACACAGTACATGCTTCAGCACTACCTCACTGTTAGCGACCCACAGTACATGCGTCAGCACTACTACAGTGTGGGTGACCCACAGTACATGCATCAGCACTACCACTGTGAGTGACCCACTGTACATGCATCAGCACAGCCACACTGTGGTGACCAACGGCACATGCATCAGCACCACCACACCGTGGTGACCCAAAGTACATTCTTCAGGACTACCGCACTGTGGGTGACCCACAGTACCGCATCAGTACCAACACAATGTGGGTGACCCACAGTACATGCATCAGCACTGCCACGCTTGGGGACCCACAGTACATGCATCAACACTACCACACTGTGAGTGACCCACAGTACAGGCATCAGCAACACCACACCGTGGAGTGACCCACAGCACATGCATCAGCACCACCGCACTGAGTGACCCTCAGTACATGCATCAGTACTACCGCATTGTGAGTTATCCACAGTACATGCATCAGCGTTTCGCACTGTGGTGACTCACTGTACATGCATGAGCTCCACCGCACTGCAAATGACTCACAGTCCATGCATCATCACCTCCACACTGTGGTGACCCACAGTACATACATCAACACCACTACTCTTTGGGTGACCCACAGTACATGCATCAACACGACCAAACTGCAGTGACCACATTACTCGCATCAACACTACCCGCATTGTGGTGACCATAGTACATATATCAGCACTACCATACTGTGTGTGACCCACAGTACATGCATCAGCACTCCCACATTGTGAGTGACCCACAGTACATGCATCAGCACTACCACTGTGAGGTGACCAACAGTACATGCATCAGCACTACCACACTGTGGGTGACCCACAGCACATGCATCAACACTTCGCACTGAGGTGACTCACAGAACTTGCATCAGCAGCACCACACTGTGGTGACCCACAGTACATGCATCAGCACTCCCACTCTGTCAGTGACCCACAGTAGATGCATCAGTACCGAGCGCACTATGAGGCAACCCACAGTACTCACATCAGCACTACCATACTGTGGTGACCACAGTACATCCATCAACACTACCACACTTTCAGTGACCCACTGTAGATGCATGAACACTACCACACTGTGGGTGACCCACAGTACATGCATAAGCAACACCACATTGTGAGTGGCTCACAGTACATGCATCAGTACCACCGCTCTGTGGGTGACCCACAGTACAGCCATCAGCACTTCCACACTGTGGCGACCCACAGTACATGCATCAACACTACCGCACTGTGGTGACCCAAAGTACATGCATTAGCAACCACGACACTGTGGTGACACACAGAACATGCATCAGAACCACTGCACTGTGAGTGACCCACAGTACATGCATCAGTACCACCACACCGTGAGAGACCCACAGTACATGCATCATCAGTATCACACTGTGAGTGACCCACAGTACGTGCATAAGCAACACCACACTGTGGCGACTCACAGTACATGCATCAGTACCACCGCAGCAGTGAGAACCCACAGTACATGCATCATCAGTATCACACTGTGAGTGACCCATAGTACATGCATAAGCAACACCACCGTGGTGACTCACGATACATGCATCAGCACTCCCACTCTGTCGAGTGACCCACAGTAGATGCATCGGTACCAGCGCACTATGGGCAACCCGGTACTCACATCAGCACTACCATACTGTGGTGACCACAGTACATGCATCAACACTACCACGCTTTCAGTGACCCACAGTAGATGCGCATAGACACTACCACACTGCAGGTGCCCACAGTACATGCATAAGCAACACCACATTGTGGTGACTCACAGTACGTGCATCAGTACCACCGCTCTGTGGGTGACCCACAGTACATGCATAAAGCAACATCACACTGTGAGTGGCTCACGGGCCATGCATTAACACCACCACCATGGGTGACCCACAGTACTTGCATCAGCATTTCCACACTGGGTGACTCACAGGTACTTGCATCAGCACCACCACACTGTGGTGACCCACAGTACATGCATCAACACACCCACACTGTGGTGACCCTCAGCAGATGCATCAGCGCAAAGCACTGTGAGTAACCCATAGTACTTACATCAGCTCTACTGACAGAGGTGACCGACCAGAACATGCATCAGGACCATAGCGGTGTAAGTGAACCACAGCACGTGCTTCAGCACTACCCACTGTTGGTGACCCACAGTACATGCGTCAGCCTACTACAGTGTGGGTGACCCACAGTACATGCATCAGCACTACCACACTGTGAGTGACCCACTGTACATGCATCAGCACAGCCACACTGTGATGCAGGTACATGCATCAGCACCACCACTGTGTGACCCACGGCACATGCATCAGCACCACCACACCGTGGTGACCACAGTACATTCTTCAGGACTACCGCGCTGTGGTGACCCACAGTACCGCATCAGTACCACCACAATGTGGTGACCCACAGTACGTCATCAACACAACCTCACTGTGGTGACCCACAGTACATGCATCAGCAACACCACCGTGAGTGACTCACAGTACATGCATCAGTACCACCGCACTGTGTGACCCACAGTACGGGCATCAGCACTACCACACCTTAAGTGACCCACAGTACGGCCATCAACACTACCACAGTGCGGTGACCCACAGCACATGCATCAGCACCACCGCGCTGTGGTGACCCTCCAGTACGTCCATCAGTACTACCGCATTGTGAGTTATCCACAGTACATGCATCAGCGCTTTCGCACTGTGACTCACTGTACATGCATGAGCTCCACCACCTGCGAATCGCCCACAGTCCAGCATCACCACCTCCACACTGTGAGTGACCCACAGTACAACATCAGCACCACTACTCTTTGGGTGACCCACAGTACTGCGCATCCGTACCACCACAATGTGGGTGACCCACAGTACAAGCATCAGCACTACCACACTGTGGTGACCCACGTACATGAATCAGCAACACCATACCGTGTGGGTGACTCACGGTACATGCATCAGTACCACGCACAGCAGGTGACCCCAGTACATGCATCAGCACTACCACACCTTGGTGACCCACAGTACATGCATCAACACTACCACACTTGGGTAGCCCACAGCACATGCATCAGCACCACCGCGGTGAGAGACCCTCAGTACATGCATCAGTACTACCGCATTGTGAGTTATCCACAGTACATGCATCAGCACTACCTCACTTTGAGTGACCCACAGTACATACATCAGCACCACTACTCTTTGGGTGACCCACAGTACCGCGCCAGTACCACCACAATGTGGTGACCCACAGTACATGCATCAGCACTGCCACACTTGAGGGACCCACAGTACATGCCATCAACACTACCACACTGTGGTGACCACAGTACATGCATCAGCAACACCACACCGTAAGTGACTCACAGTACATGCATCAGTACCACGCGCAGCTGGTGACCCACAGTACGCCATCAGCACTACCACACCTTGGTGACCCACAGTACATGCATCAACACTGCCACACTGTGGTGGCCAAAGCACATGCATCAGCACCACCGCACTGTGGTGACCCTCAGTACGTCCATCAGTACCGCGTGTGAGGTTATCCACAGTACTGCCATCAGCGCTTTCGCACTGTGGTGACTCACTGTACATGAATAGACTCCACCGCACTGCGAATGACCCACAGTCCATGCATCACCACCTCCACACTGTGGTGACCCACAGTACAGACATCAGCTCCACTACTCTGGTGACCCACAGTACATGCATCCAGCACGACCAAACGAGTGAGTGACCACATTACTCGCATCAACACTACCGCATTGTGGTGACCCATAGTACATATATCAGCACTACCATACTGAGTGTGACCCACAGTACGTGCATCAGCACTCCCACATTGTGGTGACCCACAGTACATGCATCAGCACTACACACTGTGGTGACCAACAGTACATGCATCAGCACTACCACACTGTGGGTGACCCACAGCATGCATCAACACTTCCGCACTGAGGTGACTTACAGAACCTGCATCAGCAGCACCCACTGTGGTGACCCACAGTACGTGCATCAGCACTCCAACTCTGTGGTGACCCACAGTAGAATACATCAGCACCAGCGCACTATGGTAACCCACAGTACTCACATCAGCACTACCATACTGTGGTGACCACGGTACATGCATCAGCACTACCACACTTTCAGTGACCCACAGTAGATGCAGAACACTACCACACTGTGAGTGACCCACAATACATGCATAAGCAACACCACATTGTGGTGACTCACAGTACGGCATCAGTACCACCCGTCTGGGGTGATCCACAGTACATGCATCACCACGACCAAACTGTGGTGACCACATTACTCGCATCAACACTACGCATTGTGGTGACCCATAGTACATATATCAGCACTACCATACTGTGTGACCCACAGTACATGCATCAACATTCCCACATTGTGGTGACCCACAGTACGTGCATCAGCACTACCACACTGTGGTGACCAACAGTACATGCATCAGCACTACCACACTGTGGGTGACCCACAGCACATGCATCAACACTTCCGCACTGAGGTGACTCACAGAACTTGCATCAGCAGCACCACACTGTGGTGACCCACAGTACAGGCATCAGCACTCCCACTCTGTCAGTGACCCACAGTAGATGCATCAGTACCAGCGCTGGGCAACCCACAGTACTCATCAGCACTACCATACTGTGGTGACCACAGTGCACGCATCAACACTACCACACTTTCAGTGACCACAGTAGATGCATGAACACTACCACAATGTGGTGACCCACAGTACATGCATAAGCAACACCACATTGTGGTGACTCACAGGGCATGCATCAGTACCACGCGCTCTGTAGGTGACCCACAGTATGCATAAGCAACACCACACTGTGGTGACTCACAGTACATGCATCAACACCACCACACTGTGGGTGACCCACAGTACAGGCATCAACATTTCCACACAGGTGACTCACAGTACTTGCATCAGCACCACCACACTGTAGTGACCCACAGTACGTGCATCAGCACACCCACACTGTGGTGACCCTCAGCAGATGCATCAGCACCAAAGCACTGTAGGTAACCCATAGTACCCACATCAGCTCTACTGCACAGAGGTGACCGACAGTACATGCATCAGGACCATAGCGGTGTAAGTGAACCACAGTACGTAGCTTCAGCACACCCACTGTTAGTGACCCACAGTACATGCGTCAGCACTACTACAGTGTGGGTGACCCAGTACATGCATCAGCACTACCACTGTGGTGACCCACTGTACATGCATCAGCACAGCCACACTGTGATGCAGGTACATCATCAGCACTACCACACTGTGAGTGGCGCCACGGCACATGCATCAGCACCACCACAATGTGGTGACCCACAGTACATGCATCAACACAACCTCACTGTGGTGACCCACAGTACATGCATCAGCAACACCACCGTGAGTGACTCACAGTACTGCATCAGTACCACCGCGCAGTGGTGACCCTCAGTACATGCATCAGTACTACCGCATTGTGAGTTATCCACAGTACGGCCATCAGCGCTTTTCGCACTGTGCCTCACTGTACATGCATGAGCTCCACCGCACTGCGAATGACCACAGTCCATGCATCACCACCTCCACACTGTGAGTGACCACAGTACATACATCAGCACCACTACTCTTTGGTGATCCACAGTACGCATCAGTACCACCACAATGCGGTGACCCACGGTACAAGCATCAGCACTGCCACACTTTGGGGACCCACAGTACATGCATCAACACTACCACACTGCAGGTGACCCACAGTACATGAATCAGCAACACCACACCGTGAGTGACTCACAGTACATGCATCAGTACCACCGCACTGTGGTGACCCACAGTACGTGCATCAGCACTACACCAGCAGGTGACCCACGGTACATGCATCAACACTACCACACTGCGGGTGACCCACAGCACTGCATCAGCACCACCGCGGTGTGAGGGACCTCAGTACATGCATCAGTACTACCGCATTGTGAGTTATCCACAGTACATGCATCAGCACTACCTCACTTTGGTGACCCACAGTACATACATCAGAACCACTACTCTTTGGTGACCCACAGTACGCTTCAGTGCCACCACAATGTGACTGACCCACAGTACATGCATCAGCACTGCCACACTTTGAGACCCACAGTACATGCATCAACACTACCACACTGTAGTGGCACACAGTACATGCATCAGCAACAGCACCACCGTAAGTGACTCACAGTACATGCATCAGTACCACCGCGCAGTGAGTGACCCACAGCCCATGCATCAGCACCACCGCGCTGTGGTGACCCTCAGTACATGCCATCAGTACTACCGCATTGTGAGTTATCCACAGTACAGCCATCAGCGCTTCGCACTGTGGTGACTCACTGTACATGAATGAGCTCCACCGAACTGCGAATGACCCACAGTCCATGCATCACCACCTCCACTTTGTGGTGACCCACAGTACATACATCAGCACCACTACTCTTTGGGTGACCCACAGTACATGCATCGGCACGGACAAACAGTGGTGACCACATTACTCGCATCAACACTACCGCATTGTGGTGACCCTGAGTACATATATCAGCACTACCATGCTGTGGACCCACAGTACATGCATCAGCACTCCACATTGTGAGTGACCCACAGTACAGGCATCAGCACTACCGCACTGTGGTGACCAACAGTACATGCATCAGCACTACCACACTGTGGGTGACCCACAGCACATGCATCAACACTTCGCACTGAGGTGACTCACAGAACTTGCATCAGCAGCACCACACTGTGGTGACCCACAATACGTGCATCAACACTCCCACTCTGTGGTGACCCACAGTAGATACATCAGCACCAGCGCACTGGTAACCCCGGTACTCACATCAGCTACCATACCTATGGTGACCACGGTACTTGCATCAACACTACCACACTTTCAGTGACCCACAGTAGATGCATGAACACTACCACACTGTAGTCACCCACAATACATGCATAAGCAACACCACATTGTGAATGACTCACGGTACATGCATCAGTACCACCGCTCTGTGGTGACCCACAGTACATGCATCAGCACTTCCACACTGAGCGACCCACAGTAAATGCATCAACACTACCGCTGTGGTGACCCAAAGTACATGCATTAGCAACACCACATTGGTGACTCACAGAACATGCATCAAGAACCACTGCGCTGTGGTGACCCACAGTACATGCATCATCGGTATCACACTGTGGTGACCCATAGTACATGCCATAAGCAACACTACCGTGGTGACTCACAGTACATGCATCAGTACCACCGCCTGTGGTGACCCACAGTACCTGCATCAACACTACCACACTGTGGTGACCCAGAGTACATGCATAGCTACACCACACTGTGGTGACTCACAGTACATGCACCAATGCCACTGCGCTGTAGTGACCCACAGTAGATGCATCAGTACCACCACACCGTGAGTGACCCACAGTACATGCATCAGCACCACCATACTTTGGTGACCCACAGTACATGCATCAACACTACCACACGTGAGTGACCCACAGGACATGCATCAGCACTACCACACTGGGTGACCCACAGTAGATACATCAGCACCACTACTCTTTGGTGACCCACAGTACGCATCAGTACCACTACTATGTGGTGACCACAATACATACATCAGCACTGCCACCTGAGGGACCTACAGTACGGCCATCAACACTACCACTGTGATGACCCACAGTACATGCATCAGCAACACCACACCGTGAGTGACTCACAGTACATGCATCAACACTACCACAATGGTGACCACAGCACATGCATCAGCACCACCACCGGTGGTGACCCTCAGTACATGCATCAGTACTACCGCATTGTGAGTTATCCACAGTACTGCATCAGCACTTTCGCACATGGTGACTCACTGTACATGCATGAGCTCCACCGCCTCGAATGACCCACAGTCCATGCATCACCACCTCCATGCTGAGGTGACCCACAGTACATACATCCAACATCACTACTCTTTGGGTGACCCACAGTACATGCATCAGCACAACCAAACTGTGGTGACCACATTACTGCATCAACACTACCGCATTGTGGTGACCCATGGTACATATCAGCACTACCATACTGTGTGTGACCCACAGTACGCAGCCATCAACTACCACACTGTGGGTGACCCCGTACATGCATCAGCACTTCCGCACTGAGTGACTCACAGAACTTTCATCAGCAGCACCACACTGTGGTGACCTACAGTACATGCATCAACACTCCCACTCTGTCAGTGACCACAGTAGATGCATCAGCACCACGCACTATGAGCAACCCACGGTACTCACATCAACACTACCATACTGCAGGTGACCACAGTACAGGCATCACACTACCACACTTTCAGTGACCCATGGTAGATGCATCTAAACTACCACCTGCAGGTGACCCACAGGACATGCACAAGCAACACCACATTGTGGTGACTCACAGTACGGCATCAGTACCACCGCTCTGTGGTGACCCACAGTACATGCATCAGCACTTCCACACTTTGAGTGACCCACAGTACATGCATAAGCAACACCACACTGTGGTGACTCACAGTACGGCCATCAGCAGTACCACACTGTGGGTGACCCACTACATGCATCAGCATTTCCACACTGAAGTGACTCACAGTACTTGTATCAGCACCACCACGCTGTGAGTGACCCACAGTACATGCATCAGCACACCCACACTGTGAGATGACCCTCAGTAGATGCATCAGCACCAACACACTGTAAGTAACCCACAGTGCCCATCAGCTCTACTGCACTGAGAGTGACCAACGGTACATGCATCAGGACTATCGCGGTGTAAGTGAACCACAGTACGTATGCTGGCACTACCCGCACAGTGACCCACAGTACATGCGTCAGCACTACTACAGTGTGGGTGACCCACAGTATGCATCAGCACTACCACACTGTGAGTGACCCACTGTACATCACAACAACACAGCCACAGTGTGATGCAGGTACATGCATCAGCACTACCACACGTGAGTGACCCACAGTACATTCTTCAGGACTACCGCGCAGCAGGTGACCCACAGTACGCATTAGTACCACCACAATGTGGTGACCCACAGTACATGCATCAGCTCTGCCACACTTTGAGGGACCCACGGTACATGCATCAACACTACCTCACTGTGGTGACCCACAGTGCGTGCAACAAGCGACACCACACGTGGTGACTCACAGTACATGCATCAGTACTACCGCGCTGAGTGACCCACAGTACATGCAGCAGCACTACCACACCTTGGGTGACCCACAGTACAAGCATCAACACTACCACACTGTGAGTGACCCACAGCATGCATCAGCACCACCGCACTGTCAGTGACCCTCAGTACATGCATCAGTACTACCGCATTGTGAGTTATCCTCAGTGCATGCATCAGCGCTTTAGCACTGTGACTCACTGTACAGCCATGGAGCTCCGCACCGCCTGCGAATGACCCACAGTCCATGCATCCTGCCTCCACACTGTGAGTGACCACAGTACATACATCAAGCACCACTACTCTTTGGGTGACCCACAGTCATGCATCAGCACGACCAAACTGTGGTGACACATTACCATCAACACTACCTCATTGTAAGTGACCCATAGTGCATATCAGCACTACCATACTGTAATGTGACCCACAGTACATGCATCAGCACCTCCACACTGTGGTGACCCCACTACATGAATCAGCACTCCCACACTGTGAGTGACCCACAGTACATGCATCAGCACCATCACATTGTGGTGACCCAAAGTACGGCCGTCAGCACCACCACACTGGGAACTACCCACAGGGTACATGCATCAGCACCATCACATTGTGAGTGACCCAAAGTACATGCATCAGCACCACCACACGGGAGCTACCCACAGTACATGCCATCAGCACCACCATGCCGTGAGAGACCCACAGTAGAAGCATCAGCACCGTCACACTGCCGGGTGACCATAGTAATGTATCAGCACCACTTCACGGTGAGTAACCCACGGTAAGTGCATCAGCACTAGCACACTGTGAGTGACCCACCGTGCATGCATTAGCACCACCACACTGTGAGTGACCCACAGTACACAGGCACTACGCGCTGAGTAACCCTCAGTACAAACATCCGCATCACCGCACTGTGGTGACCCACAGTACATGCAAAACGCTTCCACACTTTGGTGATCCACAGTACATGCATCTATGCAGCGACACTGTAGTGACCCACAGTACATGCATCAGCACTACCACACTGTGGGTGACCCACAGCAATGCATCAACACTTCCGCACTGAGGTGACTCACAGAACTTGCATCAGCAGCACCACACTGTGGTGACCCACAGTACATGCATCAGCACTCCCACTCTGTCAGTGACCCACAGTAGATGCATCAGTACCAACGCACTATGAGGCAACCCACAGTACTCACATCAGCACTACCATACTGTGGTGACCACAGTACGTGCATCAACACTACCACACTTTCAGTGACCCACTGTAGATGCATGAACACTACCACACTGTGGGTGACCCACAGTACATGCATAAGCAACACCACATTGTGAGTGGCTCACAGTACATGCATCAGTACCACCGCTCTGTGGGTGACCCACAGTACAGCCATCAGCACTTCCACACTGTGGCGACCCACAGTACATGCATCAACACTACCGCACTGTGGTGACCCAAAGTACGTGCATTAGCAACCGGACACTGTGGTGACACACAGAACATGCATCAGAACCACTGCACTGTGGTGACCCACAGTACATGCATCAGTACCACCACACCGTGAGACCCACAGTACATGCATCATCAGTATCACACTGTGAGTGACCCACAGTACGTGCATAAGCAACACCACACTGTGGCGACTCACAGTACATGCATCAGTACCACCGCGCCGTGGAGACCCACAGTACATGCATCATCAGTATCACACTGTGAGTGACCCATAGTACATGCAAAGCAACACCACACCGTGGTGACTCACAGATACATGCATCAGCACTCCCACTCTGTCAGTGACCCACAGTAGATGCATCGGTACCAGCGCACTATAGAGCAACCACGGTACTCACATCAGCACTACCATACTGTGGTGACCACAGTACGTGCATCAACACTACCACGCTTTCAGTGACCCACAGTAGATGCGCCAGACACTACCACACTGTGGTGACCCACAGTACATGCATAAGCAACACCACATTGTGGTGACTCACAGTACGTGCATCAGTACCACCGCTCTGTGGTGACCCACAGTACATGCATAAAGCAACATCACACTGTGAGTGGCTCACAGGTACATGCATTAACACCACCACCTGTGGGTGACCCACAGTACTTGCATCAGCATTTCCACACTGGGTGACTCACAGTACTTGCATCAGCACCACCACACTGTGGTGACCCACAGTACATGCATCAGCACACCCACACTGTGGTGACCCTCAGCAGATGCATCAGCACCAAAAGCACTGTGAGTAACCCATAGTACCTACATCAGCTCTACTGCTGAAGGTGACCGACAGAACATGCATCAGGACCATAGCGGTGTAGTGAACCACAGCACATGCTTCAGCACTACCCCTGTTAGTGACCCACAGTACATGCGTCAGCTACTACAGTGTGGGTGACCCACAGTACATGCATCAGCACTACCACACTGTGAGTGACCACTGTACATGCATCAGCACAGCCACACTGTGATGCAGGTACATGCATCAGCACTACCACACTGTGGGTGACCCACGGCACATGCATCAGCACCACCACACCGTGGTGACCACAGTACATTCTTCAGGACTACCGCTGTGGTGACCCACAGTACCGCATCAGTACCACCACAATGTGGTGACCCACAGTACGTACATCAACACAACCTCACTGTGGGTGACCCACAGTACATGCATCAGCAACACCACCGTGAGTGACTCACAGTACATGCATCAGTACCACCGCACTGTGGTGACCCACAGGTGGGCATCAGCACTACCACACCTTAAGTGACCCACGGTACATGCATCAACACTACCACAATGTGGGTGACCCACAGCACATGCATCAGCACCACCGCACTGTGGTGACCCTCAGTACATGCATCAGTACTACCGCATTGTGAGTTATCCACAGTACATTGCATCAGCGCTTTCGCACTGTGACTCACTGTACATGCATGGGCTCCACCGCACTGCGAATGGCCCTAAGTCCATGCATCACCACCTCCACACTGTAGGTGACCCACAGTACATACATCAGCACCACTACTCTTTGGGTGACCCACAGTACGCATCCATACCACCACAATGTAGGTGACCCACAGTACAAGCATCAGCACTACCACACTGTGGTGACCACGTACATGAATCAGCAACACCATACCGTGTGGGTGACTCACGGTACATGCATCAGTACCACCGCGCAGCAGGTGACCCACAGGTACATGCATCAGCACTACCACACCTTGGTGACCCACAGTACATGCATCAACACTACCACACTTGGGTGCCCACAGCACATGCATCAGCACCACCGCGGTGTGAGACCCTCAGTACATGCATCAGTACTACCGCATTGTGAGTTATCACAGTACATGCATCAGCACTACCTCACTTTGAGCGACCACAGTACATACATCAGCACCACTACTCTTTGGTGACCCACAGTACCGCTTCAGTACCACCACAATGTGGTGACCCACAGTACATGCATCAGCACTGCCACACTTTGGGGACCCACAGTACGTGCCATCAACACTACCACACTGTAGGTAGTACATGCATCAGCAGCACCACACCGTAAGTGACTCACAGTACATGCATCAGTACCACGCGCTGTGGTGACCCACAGTACGCCATCAGCACTACCACACCTTGGTGACCCACGGTACATGCATCAACACTGCCACACTGGAGTGACCCAGCACATGCATCAGCACCACCGCACTGGGTGACCCTCAGTACGCCATCAGTACTACCGCATTGGGTTATCCACAGTACAGCCATCAGCGCGTCACGCACTGTGGTGACTCACTGTGCATGGAATAGACTCCACCGCCTGCAGATGACCCCGAGTCCATGCATCACCACCTCCACACTGTGAGTGGCCCACAGTACAGACATCAGCTCCACTACTCTGGGTGACCCACAGTACATGCATCCAGCACGACCAAACAGTAGTGACCACATTACCCATCAACACTACCGCATTGTGGTGACCCATGGTACATATATCAGCACTACCATACTGAGTGTGACCCACAGTACGTGCATCAACACTCCCACATTGTGAGTGACCCACAGTACACGCATCAGCACTACCACACTGTGGTGACCAACAGTACATGCATCAGCACTACCACACTGTGGGTGACCCACAGCATGCATACACTTCCGCACTGAGGTGACTTACAGAACCTGCATCAGCAGCACCCCACTGTGGTGACCCACAATGCGTGCATCAGCACTCCAACTCTGTGAGTGGCCCACAGTGAATACATCAGCACCAACGCGCTATGGGTAACCCACGGTACTCACATCAGCACCTACCATGCTGGTGACCACGGTACATGCATCAGCACTACCACACTTTCAGTGACCCACAGTAGATGCGCAGACACTACCACACTGTGGTGACCACAGTACATGCTAAGCAACACCACATTGTGGTGACTCACGGTACATGCATCAGTACCACCGCTCTGTGGTGATCCACAGTACATGCATCAACCACGACCAAACTGTGGTGACCACATTACTCGCATCACACTACGCATTGTGGTGACCCATGTACATATATCAGCACTACCATACTTGTGTGACCCACAGTACATGCATCAACATTCCCACATTGTGGTGACCACAGTACATGCATCAGCACTACCACACTGTGGTGACCAACAGTACATGCATCAGCACTACCACACTGTGGGTGACCCACAGCACATGCATCAGCACTTCCGCACTGAAGTGACTCACAGAACTTGCATCAGCAGCACCACACTGTGGTGACCCACAGTACAGGCATCAGCACTCCCACTCTGTCAGTGACCCACAGTAGATGCATCAGTACCAACGCACTATGGGCAACCCACAGTACTCATCAGCACTACCATACTGTGGTGACCACAGTGCAGTGCATCAACACTACCACACTTTCAGTGACCACAGTAGATGCATGAACACTACCACAATGTGGTGACCCACAGTACATGCATAAGCAACACCACATTGTGGTGACTCACAGTACATGCATCAGTACCACCGCTCTGTGGTAACCCACAGTACATGCATAAGCAACACCACACTGTAGTGACTCACAGTACAGTCATCAGCACCACCACACTGTGGGTGACCCAGGTACATGCATCAACATTTCCACACTGAGGTGACTCACAGTACTTGCATCAGCACCACCACCAACTGTGGTGACCCACAGTACATGCATCAGCACACCCACACTGTGGTGACCTCAGCAGATGCATCAGCACCAAAGCACTGTGGTAACCCATAGTACTTACATCAGCTCTACTGCACAGAGGTGACCGACAGTACATGCATCAGGACCGTCCGGTGTAAGTGAACCACAGTACATGCTTCAGCACTACCCACTGTTGGTGACCCACAGTACATGCGTCAGCACTACTACAGTGTGGGTGACCTGCAGTACATGCATCAACACTACCACACTGTGGTGACCCACTGTACATGCATCAGCACAGCCGCACTGTGATGCAGGTACATGCATCAGCACTACCACACTGTGGTGGCGCACGGCACATGCATCAGCACCACCACAATGTGGTGACCCACAGTGCATGCATCAACACAACCTCACTGTGGTGACCCACAGTACATGCATCAGCAACACCACACGTGGTGACTCACAGTACATACATCAGTACCACCGCGCAGCGGTGACCCTCAGTACATGCATCAGTACTACCGCATTGTGAGTTATCCACAGTACATGCATCAAGCGCTTTCGCACTGTGCCTCACTGTACATGCATGAGCTCCACCGCTCTCGCGAATGACCGACAGTCCATGCATCACAACCTCCACACTGTGAGTGACCACAGTACATACATCAGCACCACTACTCTTTGGTGACCACAGTACGCATCAGTACCACCACAATGGCGGTGACCCACAGTACAAGCATCAGCACTGCCACACTCGGGGACCCACAGTACTGCATCAACACTACCACACTGTGAGGTGACCACAGTACGCGAATCAGCAACACCACACGTGGTGACTCACAGTACATGCATCAGTACCACCGCTGTGGTGACCCACAGTACATGCATCAGCAACACACACCGTAAGTGACTCACAGTACATGCATCAGTACCACCGCACTGTGAGTGACCCACATGCAGCCATCAGCACTACCATACCTTGGTGACCCACAGTAGCCCATCAACACTACCACACGTGGTGATCCACAGCACATGCATCAGCACCACCGCCTGTGGTGACCCTCAGTATGCATCAGTACTACCGCATTCTGAGTTATCCACAGTACATGCATCAGCGCTTTACGCACAGGTGACTCACTGTACATGAATGAGCTCCACCGCTGCGAATGACCCACAGTCCATGCATCACCACCTCCACACTGGAGTGACCACAGTACAGACATCAGCTCCACTACTCTGGTGACCCACAGCACATGCATCATGCGACCAAACAGGTGGTGACCACATTACTCGCATCAACACTACCGCATTGTGGGTGACCCATAGTACATATATCAGCACTACCATACTGGGTGTGACCCACAGTACATGCCATCAGCACTCCCACATTGTGGTGACACACAGTACAGGCCATCAGCACTACCACACTGTGGTGACCAACAGTACATGCATCAGCACTACCACCACTGGTGACCCACAGCACATGCATCAACACTTCCGCACTGAGTGACTTACAGAACCTGCATCAGCAGCACCCACTGTGGTGACCCACAGTGCGTGCATCAACACTCAACTCTGTGGTGACCCACAGTAGATACATCAGCACCAGCGCACTATGGGTAACCCACAGTACTCACATCAGCACTACCATACTGTGAGTGACCACAGTACATGCATCAGCACTACCACACTTTCAGTGACCCACAGTAGTGCATGAACACTGCCACACTGTGAGTGACCCACAATACATGCATAAGCAACACCACATTGTGGTGACTCACAGTACATGCATCAGTACCACGCTCTGTGGTGATCCACAGTACATGCATCAGCGCGACCAAACTGTGGTGACCACATTACTCGCATCAACACTACCGCATTGTGGGTGACCCATGGTACATATATCAGCACTACCATACTGTAGTGACCCACAGTACATGCATCAGCATTCCCACATTGTGAGTGACCCACAGTACGGCCATCAGCACTACCACACTGTAGTGACCAACAGTACATGCATCGCACACCCACACTGTGGTGACCCTCAGCAGATGCATCAGCACCAAAGCACTGTGGTAACCCATAGTGCCCATCAGCTCTACTGCACAGAGGTGACCGACAGTACATGCATCAGGACCGCAGCGGTGTAGTGAACCACAGTACATGCTTCAGCACTACCCACTGTTAGTGACCCACAGTACATGCGTCAGCACTACAGTGTGGGTGACCCACAGCCATGCATCAGCACTACCACACTGTGAGTGACCCACTGTACATGCATCAGCACAGCCACACCTGTGATGCAGGTACATGCATCAGCACTACCACACTGTAGTGGCGCACGGCACATGCATCAGCACCACCACAATGTGGTGACCCACAGTACATGCATCAACACAACCTCACTGTGGTGACCCACAGTACAGCCATCAGCAACACCCACCGTGGTGACTCACAGTACATGCATCAGTACCACCGCTCTGGTGACCCTCAGTACATGCATCAGTACTACCGCATTGTGAGTTATCCACAGTACATGCATCAGCGCTTCGCACTGTGCCTCACACTGTACATGCATGAGCTCCACCGCACTGAATGACCCTGATCATGCATCACCACCTCCACCTGTGAGTGACCACAGTACATACATCAACCACTACTCTTTGGTGACCCACAGTACCGCATCAGTACCACCACAATGTGGTGACCCACAGTACAAGCATCAGCACTGCCACGCTGTGGGGACCCACGGTGCATGCATCCAACACTACCACACTGTGAGTGACCCACAGTACATGAATCAGCAACACCACACCGTGAGTGACTCACAGTACATGCATCAGTGCCACCGCACTGTGGGTGACCCACGGTACGTGCATCAGCACTGCCACGCACCTTGGTGACCCACGAGTACATGCATCGACACTACCACGCTGTGGTGACCCACAGCATGCATCAGCACCACCCGCGGTGTGAGGACCCTCAGTACATGCATCAGTACTACCGCATTGTGAGTTATCCACGGTACGTGCATCAGCACTACCTCACTTTGGTGACCCACAGTACATACATCAGCACCACTACTCTTTGGTGACCCACAGTACGCTTCAGTGCCACCACAATGTGACTGACCCACAGTACATGCATCAGCACTGCCACACTTTGAAGACCCACAGTACAGTCCATCAACATTACCACACACAGTGGCGCACAGTACATGCATCAGCAACCAGCACCGTAAGTGACTCACAGTACATGCATCAGTACCACCGCGCATGGTGACCCACAGCCAGCCATCAGCACCACCGCTGTGGTGACCCTCAGTACGGCCATCAGTACTACCGCATTGTGAGTTATCCACAGTACATGCATCAGCGCTTCGCACTGTGGTGACTCACTGTACATGAATGAGCTCCACCGACTGCGAATGACCCACAGTCCATGCATCACCACCTCCACTTTGTGGTGACCCACAGTACATACATCAGCACCACTACTCTTTGGGTGACCCACAGTACATGCATCGGCGCGACCAAACAGTGGTGACCACATTACTCGCATCAACACTACCGCATTGTGGTGACCCATGGTACATATATCAGCACTACCATACTGTGTGGACCCACAGTACAGCCATCAGCACTCCACATTGTGGTGACCCACAGTACAGGCATCAGCACTACCGCACTGTGGTGACCAACAGTACGCCATCAACTGCACCACACTGTGGGTGACCCACAGCACATGCATCAACACTTCGCACTGAGGTGACTCACAGAACTTGCATCAGCAGCACCACACTGTGAGTGACCCACAATGCGTGCATCAGCACTCCACTCTGCGGTGACCCACAGTAGATACATCAGCACCAACGCGCTGGTAACCCCGGTACTCACATCAGCACTACCATGCTGGGTGACCACGGTACGCATCAGCACTACCACGCTTTCAGTGACCCACGAGTAGATGCCAGGAACACTACCACGCATAGTCACCCACAATACATGCATAAGCAACACCACATTGTGGTGACTCACAGTACATGCATCAGTACCCGCTCTGGGTGACCCACAGTACTGCATCAGCACTTCCACACTGTGGCGACCCCGGTAAATGCATCAACACTACCGCTGATGGTGACCCAAAGTACATGCATTAGCAACACCATTGTGGTGACTCACAGAACGTGCATCAGAACCACTGCACTGTGGTGACCCACGGTACATGCATCAGTACCACCACACCGTGAAGACCACAGTACATGCATCATCAGTATCACACTGGTGACCCATAGTACGCGCAAGCAACACTACACGTGAATGACTCACGGTACATGCATCAGTACCACCGCACTGAGTGACCCACAGTACCTGCATCAACACTACCACACTGTGAGTGACCAGAGTACATGCATAAGCTACACCCACTGTGAGTGACTCACAGTACATGCACCAGTACCACTGCGCTGTGGTGACCCACGGTAGATGCATCAGTACCACCACACCGTGGGTGACCCACAGTACATGCATCAGCACCACCATGCTTTGGTGACCCACAGTACATGCATCAACACTACCACACTGTGGTGACCCACAGGACATGCATCAGCACTACCACGCTTGGTGACCCACAGTAGATACATCAGCACCACTACTCTTTGGTGACCCACAGTACGCATCAGTACCACCACTATGTGGTGACCCACAGTACATACATCAGCACTGCACACTTTGAGGGACCCACGGTACAGGCCATCAACACTACCACACTGTGAGTGACCCACAGTACATGCAAGCAACACCACACCGTGAGTGACTCACAGTACATGCATCAACACTACCACAATGTGGTGACCCACAGCACATGCATCAGCACCACCACCGGTGGTGACCCTCAGTACATGCATCAGTACTACCGCATTGTGAGTTATCCACAGTACATGCATCAGCACTTCCGCACTGTGGTGACTCACTGTACATGCATGAGCTCCACCGCACTGCGAATGACCACAGTCGTTGCATCACCACCTCCATACCAGCAGGTGACCACAGTACATACATCAGCATCACTACTCTTTGGGTGACCCACAGTACATGCATCAGCACAGCCAAACTGAGTGACCACATTACTCGCATCAACACTGCCGCATTGTGGTGACCCACAAGTACATATATCAACACTACCATACTGTGTGTGACCCACAGTACATGCGCCATAAGCACTACCACACTGTGGGTGACCGCAGTACATGCATCAACACTTCCGCACTGAGAGTGACTCACAGAACTTTCATCAGCAGCACCACACTGTGAGTGACCTACAGTACATGCATCAGCACTCCACTCTGTCAGTGACCCACAGTAGATGCATCAGCACCAGCACTATAGGCAACCCACAGTACTCACATCAACACTACCATACTGTGGTGACCACAGTACATGCATCAGCACTACCACACTTTCAGTGACCCACGGTAGATGCATCAAAACTACCACACTGTAGGTGACCCACAGGACATGCCAAGCAACACCACATTGTGGTGACTCACAGTACATGCATCAGTACCACCGCTCTGTGGTGACCACACAGTACATCCACTTCCACACTTTGGTGACCCACAGTACATGCTATAAGCAACACCACACTGTGGTGACTCACAGTACATGCATCAACAGTACCACACTGTGGGTGACCACACTACATGCATCAGCATTTCCACACTGGAGTGACTCACAGTACTTGTATCAGCACCACCACACTGTGAGTGACCCACAGTACATGCATCAGCACACCCACACTGTGAGATGACCCTCAGTAGATGCATCAGCACCAACACACTGTGGTAACCCACAGTGCCCATCAGCTCTACTGCACTGGAGTGACCAACGGTACATGCATCAGGACTATCGCGGTGTAAGTGAACCACAGTACGTATGCTGCAGCACTACCCCACAGTGACCCACAGTACATGCGTCAGCACTACTACAGTGTGGGTGACCCACAGTATATCATCAGCACTACCACACTGTAGTGACCCACTGTACATGCATCAGCACAGCCACAGTGTGATGCAGGTACAGGCATCAGCACTACCACACCGTGGTGACCCACAGTACATTCTTCAGGACTACCGCACTGGTGACCCACAGTACCGCGTTAGTACCACCACAAGTGGTGACCCACGGTACATGCATCAGCTCTGCCACACTTTGGGGACCCACAGTACATGCATCAACACTACCTCGCGTGGTGACCCACAGTCGTGCAACAGCGACACCACACGTGAGTGACTCACAGTACATGCATCAGTACTACCGCACTGTGGGTGACCCACAGTACATGCAGCAGCACTACACACCTTGGCTGACCCACAGTACAAGCATCAACACTACCACACTGTGAGTGACCCACAGCATGCATCAGCACCACCGCACTGTCAGTGACCCTCAGTACATGCATCAGTACTACCGCATTGTGAGTTATCCTCAGTACATGCATCAGCGCTTTACTCACTGTGACTCACTGTACATGCATGGCTCCCACCGCACTGCGAATGACCCACAGATCCATGCATCACCACCTCACACTGTGAGTATTCCAGTACAGCCATCAGCACCACTACTCTTTGGTGACCCACAGTACATGCATCACGCGACCAAACTGTGGTGACCATTACTCGCATCAACACTACCTCATTGTAAGTGACCCATCGTGCATATATCAGCACTACCATGCTGTGTGTGACCCACAGTACGGCCATCAGCACCTCCACACTGTAGGTGAGCCCACTACATGAATCAGCACTCCCACACTGTGGTGACCACAGTACATGCATCAGCACCATCACATTGTGGTGACCCAAAGTACATGCATCAGCACCACCACACTGGGAGCTACCCACGGTACGTGCATCAACACCATCACATTGTGGTGACCCAAGTACATGCATCAGCACCACCACACTGGGGCTACCCACGGTACAGGCATCAGCACCACCATACCGTGAGACCCACAGTAGAAGCATCAGCACCATCACACTGGGTGACCTATAATGTATCAGCACCACTTCACCGTGAGTAACCCACGGTAAGTGCATCAGCACTAGCACACTGTGAGTGACCCACCGTGCATGCATTAGCACCACCACACTGCAGGTGACCCACAGTACACGCAGAGCACTACCGCACTGAGGTAACCCTCAGTACAAACATCCGCATCCGCACTGTGGTGACCACAGTACATGCAAAACGCTTCCACACTTTGGTGATCCACAGTACATGCATCTGTGCGGCGACACTGTAGTGACCACAGTACATGCCATCAGCACTACCACACTGTGGGTGACCCACAGCACAGCCATCAGCACTTCCGCACTGGTGACTCACAGAACTTGCATCAGCAGCACCACACTGTGGTGACCCACAGTACATGCATCAACACTCCCTCTGTCAGTGACCCACAGTAGATGCATCAGTACCAACGCACTATGACCAACCACAGTACTCACATCAGCCACTACCATACTGTGGTGACCACAGTACATGCATCAACACTACCACACTTTCGGTGACCCCTGTCAGATGCATGAACACTACCACACTGTGAGTGACCCACAGTACATGCATAAGCAACACCACATTGTGAGTGGCTCACAGTACATGCATCAGTACCACCGCTCTGTGGTGACCCACAGTACAGCCATCAGCACTTCCACACTGTGGCGACCCACAGTACATGCATCAACACTACCGCACTGTGAGAGACCAAAGTACGCATTAGCAACCACGACACTGTGGTGACACACAGAACATGCATCGAACCACTGCACTGTGGTGACCCACAGTACATGCATCAGTACCACCACACCGTGAGAGACCCACAGTACGTGCATCATCAGTATCACGCAGGTGAACCCAGTACATGCATAAGCAACACCACACTGTGATTGACTCACAGTACATGCATCAGTACCACCGCTGCCGTGAGACCCACAGTACGCCATCATCGGTATCCGCAGCAGGTGACCCATAGTACATGCATAAGCAACACCACCGTGGTGACTCACAGTACATGCATCAGCACTCCCACTCTGTCAGTGACCCACAGTAGATGCATCAGTACCAGCACTATGAGCAACCCACAGTACTCAATCAGCACTACCATACCTGGTGACCACGGTACATGCATCAACACTACCACGCTTTCAGTGACCCACAGTAGATGCGCAGACACTACCACACTGTGGTGACCACAGTACATGCATAAGCAACACCACATTGTGGTGACTCACAGTACATGCATCAGTACCACGCTCTGTGGTGATCCACAGTACATGCATCAGCACGACCAAACTGTGGTGACCACATTACTCGCATCAACACTACGCATTGTGGTGACCCATGTACATATATCAGCACTACCATACCTGTGTGACCCACAGTACAGCCATCAACATTCCCACTTGTGGTGACCACAGTACGCATCAGCACTACCACACTGTGGTGACCAACAGTACATGCATCAGCACTACCACACTGTGGGTGACCCACAGCACATGCATCAACACTTCCGCTGAGAGTGACTCACAGGAACTTGCATCAGCAGCACACACTGTGGTGACCCACAGTACAGGCATCAGCACTCCACTCTGTCAGTGACCCACAGTAGATGCATCAGTACCAGCGCACTATGGGCAACCACGGTACTCACATCAGCACTACCATGCTGTGGTGACCACGGTAGCATGCATCAACACTACCACACTTTCAGTGACCACAGTAGATGCATGAACACTACCACAATGTGGTGACCCACAGTACATGCATAAGCAACACCACATTGTGGTGACTCACGGTACATGCATCAGTACCACCGCTCTGCAGGTGACCACAGTACAGCCGCAAGCAACACCACACTGTGGTGACTCACAGTACATGCATCAGCACCACCACACTGTGGGTGACCCACAGTACATGCATCAGCATTTCCACGCAGGTGACTCACAGTACTTGCATCAGCACCACCACACATGAGTGACCCACAGTACATGCATCAGCACACCCACACTGTGGTGACCTCAGCAGATGCATCAGCACCAAAGCACTGTGGTAACCCATAGTACTTACATCAGCTCTACTGCACAGAGGTGACCGACAGTACATGCATCAGGACCATAGCGGTGTAAGTGAACACAAGTACATGCTATTCTCACCCACTGTTGGTGACCCACAGTACATGCGTCAGCACTACTACAGTGTGGGTGACCCGGAACATGCCATCAACACTACCACACTGTGGTGACCCACTGTACATGCATCAGCACAGCCACACTGTGATGCAGGTACAGCCATCAGCACTACCACACTGTGGTGGCGCCGGCACATGCATCAGCACCACCACAATGTGGTGACCCACAGTACATGCATCAACACAACCTCACTGTGGTGACCCACAGTACATGCATCAGCAACACCACCGTGGTGACTCACAGTACATGCATCAGTACCACCGCGCACTGGTGACCCTCAGTACATGCATCAGTACTACCGCATTGTGAGTTATCCACAGTACGGCCATCAAGCGCTTTCGCACTGTGCCTCACTGTACATGCATGAGCTCCGCACTGCGAATGACCACAGATCCATGCATCACAACCTCCACACCGTGACTGACCCACAGTACACCATCAGCACCACTACTCTTTGGGTGACCCACAGTACGCATCAGTACCACCACAATGTGAGTGACCCACAGTACAAGCATCAGCACTGCCACACTTTGGGGACCCACAGTACATGCATCAACACTACCACACTGTGAGTGACCCACAGTACATGAATCAGCAACACCACACCGTGGTGACTCACAGTACATGCATCAGTACCACCGCGCAGTGGTGACCCACAGTACATGCATCAGCACTACACACATCGGTGACCCACAGTACATGCATCAACACTACCACCTGTGAGAGCCCACAGCACGTCATCAGCACCACCGCGGTGAGGGACCCTCAGTACATGCATCAGTACTACCGCGTGTCAGGTTATCCACGGTACGCCATCAGCACTACCTCACTTTGGTGACCCACAGTACATACATCAGCACCACTACTCTTTAAGTGACCCACATGTGACGCTTCAGTGCCACCACAATGTGACTGACACACAGTACATGCATTAGCACTGCCACACTTTGAGAGACCCACAGTACATGCATCAACACTACCACACTGTGTGGCGCACAGTACATGCATCAGCAACAGCACACTGTAAGTGACTCACAGTACATGCATCAGTACCACCGCGCAGCGAGGTGACCCACAGCCCCATCATCACCACCGCGCTGTGGTGACGCTCAGTACAGCCATCAGTACTACCGCTTGTGAGGTTATCCACAGTACATGCATCAGCGCTTCGCACTGTGAGACTCACTGTACATGAATGAGCTCCACCGAACTGCGAATGACCCACAGTCCATGCATCACCACCTCCACTTTGGAGGTGACCCACAGTACGCTCATACGCGCCACTACTCTTTGGTGACCCACAGTACATGCATCGGCGCGACCAAACAGTGGTGACCACATTACTCGCATCAACACTACCGCATTGTGGTGACCCATGGTACATATATCAGCACTACCATACTGTGTGACCCACAGTACAGCATCAGCACTCCACATTGTGAGGTGACCCACAGTAACATGCATCAGCACTACCGCACTGTGGTGACCAACAGTACATGCATCAGCACTACCACACTGTGGGTGACCCACAGCACATGCATCAGCACTTCCGCACTGAGGTGACTCACAGAACTTGCATCAGCAGCACCACACTGTGAGTGACCCACAGTACGTGCATCAAGCACTCCCTCTGTGGTGACCCACAGTAGATACATCAGCACCAGCGCACTATGAGTAACCCATAGTACTCATCAGCACTACCATGCTGCTTGGTGACCACAGTGCCCATCAGCACTACCACACTTTCAGTGACCCACAGTAGTCGCATGAACACTACCACACTGTGGTGACCACAATACATGCGCCGACAACACCACATTGTGGTGACCCACAGTACATGCATCAAGCACTTCCACACTGTGAGGACCACAGTAAATGCATCAACACTACCGCGCAGTGGTGACCCAAAGTACGCATGCATAACACCACATTGTGGTGACTCACAGAACATGCATCAGAACCACCACACCGTGAGACCCACAGTACATGCATCATCAGTATCACTGTGAGTGGCCATAGTACATACGCAAAGCAACACCACACCGTGGGTGACTCACGGTACATGCATCAGTACCACCGCACTGTGGTGACCACGGTACCTGCATCAACACTACCACACTGTAGGTGGCCAGAGTACATGCATAAAGCTACACCACACTGTGGTAGACTCACGATACATGCACCAGTACCACTGCGCAGCGGTGACCCACAGTGGATGCATCAGTGCCACCACCGTGGTGACCCACAGTACATGCATCAGCACCACCATGCTGGTGACCCACAGTACATGCATCAACACTACCACACTGTGTGACCCACAGGACGGCCATCAGCACTACCACTTTGAGTGACCCACAGTAGATACATCAGCACCACTACTCTTTGGGTGACCCACAGTACATGCATCAGTACCACCACTATGTAGGTGACCCACAGGCGCATCAACCTGCCACACTTTGAGGACCCACAGGCTGTGCATCCAACACTACACACTGTGAGTGACCCACAGTACATGCATCAGCAACACCACACGTGGGTGACTCACAGTACATGCATCAACACTACCACAATGTGAGTGACCCAGCATGCATCAGCACCACAACACGGTGAGTGACCCTCAGTACATGCATCAGTACTACCGCATTGTGAGTTATCCACGAGTACAGCCATCAGCACTTCGCGCTGCAGGTGACTCACTGTACATGCATAAGCTCCACCGCTTCTCTCGAATGACCCACAGTCCATGCATCACCACCTCCATACTGCAGGTGACCCACAGTACATACATCAACATCACTACTCTTTGGTGACCCACAGTACATGCATCAGCTGCAGCCAAACTGTGGTACCACATTGCCGCATCAACACTACGCATTGTGGTGACCACAGTACATATATCAGCACTACCATACTGTGTGTGACCCACAGTACATGCATCAACACTACCACACACTGTGGGTGACCCGCAGTACATGCATCAGCACTTCCGCACTGGTGACTCACAGAACTTGCATCAGCAGCACCACACTGTGAGTGACCACCAGTGCAGCCATCAGCACTCCCACTCTGTCAGTGATCCACAGTAGATGCATCAGCGCCATGCAGCGCTATGGGCAACCCACGGTACTCCACATCAACACTACCATACTGTGGTGACACAGTACATGCATCCAGCACCACCACACTTTCAGTGACCCGGTAGATGCATCAAAACTACCACACTGTGGTGACCCACAGGACATGCATAAGCAACACCACATTGTGGTGACCCACAGTACATGCATCAGCACTTCCACACTTTGGTGACCCATAGTACATGCCAAAGCAACACCACACTGTGGTGACTCACAGTACATGCATCAACAGTACCACACTGTGGGTGACCCACTACATGCATCAGCGTTTCCACACTGAGGTGACTCACGGTGACGTATCAGCACCGCCACGCAGCGGGTAATACAGTGCATGCATCAGCACACCACACTGTGAGATATTGTAGTAGATGCATCAGCACCAACACACTGTGATGTACGGCACAGTGCCCATCAGCTCTACTGCGCGAGGTGATCAGCAGTACATGGCATCAGGAATATCGCGGTGTCAGTGAACCACAATTGTCTTCAGGCACTACCCACTTTAGTGACCCACAGTACATGCGTCAGCACTACTACAGTGTGGGTGACCCACGGTATATGCATCAGCACTACCACACTGTGGTGACCCACTGTACATGCATCAGCACAGCCACGGTGTGATGCAGGTACAGCATCCGCACTACCACCGTGGTGACCCGGCACATGCATCAGCACCACCACACCGTGTGACCCACAGTACATTCTTCAGGACTACCGCCTGTGGGTGACCCACAGTACCGCATTAGTACCACCACAATGTGGTGACCCACAGTACATGCATCAGCTCTGCACACGCTGAGGGACCCACAGTACATGCATCAACACTACCTCACTGTGGTGACCCACAGTACATGCAACAGCGACACCACACCGTGATGACTCACAGTACATGCATCAGTACTACCGCGCGCGGTGACCCACGGTATGTGTAGCAACACTACCACCTTGGGTGACCCACGGTACAAGCATCAACACTACACACTGTGATGACAGCACATGCATCAGCACCACCCGCTGTCAGTGACCCTCAGTACATGCATCAGTACTACCGCATTGTAGTTATCCTCAGTACATGCATCAAGCGCTTTTCGCACTGACTCACTGTACATGCATGAGGCTCCACCGCACTGCGAATGACCCACAGTCCGTGCATCACCACCTCCACGCAGAGTGACCCACAGTACCCATCAGCACCACTACTCTTTGGGTGACCCACAGTACATGCATCAGCGACCAAACTGTGGTGACCACATTACTACGCATCAACACTACCTCATTGTAAGAAGTGACCGCAGGTGCATATCAGCACTACCATGCCAATGTGTGACCCACGGTACATGCATCAGCACCTCCACACTGTGGTATTACACCACATGAATCAGCCTCCCACACTGTAGGTACCACAGTACGTGCATCAGCACCATCACATTGTGGTGACCCAAAGTACATGCATCAGTACCACCACTGGAGCTACCCACGAAATACATGCATCAGCACCATCACATTGGTGACCCGTAGCCATGCATCAGCACCACCACGCACAGGCCACCCACAGTACATGCATCAGCACCACCATACCATGAGAGACCCACAGTAGAAGCATCCAGCACCGTCACGCCGGCGGTGACCCATAGTAATGTATCAGCACCACTTCACGTGGGTAACCCACGGTAAGTGCATCAGCACTAGCACACTGTGAGTGACCACCGTACATGCATTAGCACCACCACACTGTGAGTGACCACAGTACACCAGGCACTACCGCACTGGGTAACCCTCGGTACCAAACATCCGCATCACCGCACTGTGGTGACCACAGTACATACCAGGCACTTCCACAGTGTGATCCACATGCATGCATCTGTGCGGCGACACTGTTAGTGACCCACAGTACATGCATCAGCACTACCACATTGTGGGTGACCCACACGTACATGCAGCACTCCCACACTGTGAATGACCCACGGTACATGCATCGCACAACTGCGCTGAATGACCCACAGTACATGCATCAACACCACAGCATTGTGAATGACCCACAGTAGATGTGTCAGCACCACCACACTGGTGACCTACAATATACAACAGTACTACCGCATTGTGAGTTACCCACAGTACATGCGTCATGCCCAGCACTGTGGTGAACCACGGTTCCATGCATCAGCTCCCCGCTGCGAAGATGACCCACAGAACATACACAGCACCACCACACTGTAGTGAGCACAGTACCTGCATCAGCACTACCGGCGTTGTGGGTGACCCACAGTTCATGCTGTACATCAGCACTGCACCACATACTGTTATGTGAGCCACAGTACATTCATCACTCTTACGCACCGCCGGTAACCCACAATACATGCGCCGCACTACCGCACTGTATGGTGACCGCATGGTACCTGCATCAGCAGTACCGCGGTGTGACAACCACAGCACACATCAGCACCACCATGCAGCGGGTGACCCAGGTACATACATCAACGCGACCGCCTGCTGGGTAACCCACAATACATACATAACCACTACCGCGGTTAGTGACCCTCAGTACATGCATCACCACCATCACACAGTGAGTGACCCAAAGTACATGCATCAGCACCACAACACCGTGGTGACCACAGTACATGCAGCAGCACTCCCACACTGTGAGTGAACCCACGATACATGTATCAGCACGTTGTTATGTGGTGACCCACTGAAGAAGCATCAGCACCACCTCACCATGGGTGACCACTGTACATGCATCAGCACTACCGCACTGTAGGTGACCCACAGTACATGCATCAGCACTACCACACTGTGATGACCCACCTGCGGCCATCAGCACCACCACCACCCTTGGTGACCCACAATGCATGCATCAGCACAAACACGCAGGTGGCCCACAGTGCGTGCATCAGCACCAACACACTGTAGGTGACCCACAGTACATGCATCAGCACCATCATCACTGCGGTGACCTAAGTTTAAGCATCAACACCACCACAGTGTGGTGACCTACAGTACATGAAGCAGCACTCCCACACTGTGAGTGACCCACAGTACATGCATCAGCACCACCTCACTGTGGTGACCCACAGTACATGCATCAGCGGCACTACCGCGCTGGGTGACCCACAGTACATGCATCGGTACTACCACTCTGTGGTGACCACAGTACATGCATCAGCGCAAAGCATGGGTGACCACAGTGCATACATCCAGCACCAGCACACTGTAGGTGACCCACAGTACAGGCATCAGCACCATCACACTGAGAGACCCTAAGTTTAAGCATCAGCACCACCACAGTGTGGTGACCTACAGTACATGAAGCAGCACTCACTGTGACTGATCCACAGTACATGCATCAGCACTACCACACTGTGGTGACCACAGTACATACATCAGCACCAGCACAGCAGTGTGACTACAGAAATGCATCAGCACTACCACTCTGTGAGAGACCCACAGTACATGCATCAGCACCACCTCACTGTGGTGACCTACAGTACATGAAGCAGCACTCCCACACTGTGTGACCCACAGTACATGCCATCAGCACCACCTCACCTTGAGTGACCCACAGTACATGCATCAGCACTACCCGCACTCTGGGTGACCCACAGTACATGCATCAGTCTACCACTCTGTGAGTGACCCACAGTACATGCATCAGCACCAAAACACTGGTGACCCACAGTACATGCATCAGCACCAGCACACTGTGGTGACCAAAGTACATGCATCAGCACCATCCGCTGTGAGACCCTAAGTTTAAGCATCAACACCACCACAGTGTGGGTGACCTACAGTACATACATCAGCACTACCTCACTGAAGTAACCCTCAGTACATACATCACCAACACCGCGCGGGTGACCCACAGTACATGCAGATCCCTCCACACAGCAGTAACCCACAGTACATGCATCAACACCACCTCACTGTAGGTGACCCACAGTACATGCATCAGCACTACCGCACTCTGGTGACCCACAGTACATGCATCAGTACTACCACTCTGTGAGTGACTCACAGTACATGCATCAGCACCAAAACACTGTGGTGACCACAGTACATGCATCAACACCAGCACACTGTGGTGACCAAAGTACATGCATCAGCACCATCACGCTGGAGAGACCCTAAGTTTAAGCATCAACACCACCACAGTGTGGTGACCTACAGTACATACATCAGCACTACCTCACTGAGGTAACCATCAGTACATACATCACCAACACCGCACTGTGGTGACCCACAGTACATGCATGAGCCCTCCCACTGTGGTACCACAGTACATGCATCAGTTCAACGACACTGTGGTGACCCACAGAACAAGCATCACCACTCCCACACTGCAGGTGACCCACAGTACTGCATCAACACTCCCACGCTGTGGTGACCCACAGTACGCATCAGCACTACCACACTCTGGTGACCCACTGTACACCATCAGTACTATCACACTCTGGGTGACCCACAATACATGCATCAGCACTACCACACTCTGGGTGACCCACAGTACACCCATCAGTACTACACACTATGGTGACCCACAGTACAGTGCATCAAGCACTACCACACTCTGAGTGACCCACAGTACATACATCAGTACTAGCACACTCTGGTGACCACAGAACATCCATCAGTATGGCTGCGGAGAGACCCACAGTACAGTGCATCAGTACTACCACACTGTCAGTGACCAGCAGTATATACTTCAGCAGCACACTGTGAGTGACCACACACAGTACATGCATCAACACTACCGCACTGTAGTGACCACTGTACATGCATCAGCAGCGCTACACTGTGAGAGACCCACAGTGCGGCCATCAACCCACCGCTGGTGACCACAGTACAGCATCAGGACAACCACACTGACGGATGACCTACAGTACATGCATCAGTACTACCAGGTGTAATTGACTCACGGTACTTGAATCAGGATTACACCGCGCTGTAGGTGACCCACAGTACATGCATCAGTACTACTGCACTGTGGTGACCCACTGTATATGCATCAGCACTACGCGCGTGGTGACCACACTACATGCCATCAGCAGTCCCGTGCTGTGGGTGACCCACAGTGCATGCATCAACACTTCCGCGCAGCAGGTGACTCTCGAGTCAACGCGTCACCACCACCACAGTAGGTGACCCACAGTACATGCATCAGAACTTTCACTCTGTGGGTGACCCACAGTAAATGCATCAGCACCACTGCTCTGTGAGTAACAAACAGTACAAGCGTCAGCGACCACACTATGACTGAATCACGGTACATGCATCAGCACTACTGCACTGTGAGTTACCCACGGTACATGCACCGGAACACCGCACTGCTGGTGACCCTCCAGTACTTGCATTTTACACTACCCACTGTGAGTGACCCACCGGTACATGCATCAGCACTAAAACACCGGGCGACTCACAGTGCTTGCATCAACACCTCCACACTGCCAGTGACCCACAGTACATGCATCAGCACCACCGCACTCTGAGTAACCCACAGTGCAGCCATCAGCATCACGCCTCTGGTAACCCATGGTATGTACATCGCGCTACCGGCGCGGCAGTGACCGCAAATGCGTGCATTAGCACTTCCGCGCTGGTGACCCAGGTACATGCCTCCAGCACCACCACACTGGTGACCCACAGTACATAGATCAGCACTACCGCACTGTGAGTGACCCACAGTAACTACATCAACACTACAGCACTGACAGTGACCCATAGTACATGCGTTACTTTTCGCACTGTGGTGACCCAGAGTACAACATCAGCACCACACACTGTGAAGTGACCCACGAATGCATCCGTAACATCCCTATACTGTGAGTGACCACAGTACATGCATCAGTACCACCACACTGTGGGTGACCCACAGTACATCCATCAGCATTACCACACTGTCAGTTACCACAGTACATGCATCAGCACTACCACACTGGGTGACCCACGGTACATGCATCAGTACTACCGCTGAAGTAACCGACAGTACGGCACGTCAGCACTACCCACTGTGGTGACCCACGGTGCGTCCATCAACACCCTATACTGTGGTGACCCACAGTAATGCATCAGTACCACCACGACAGGGTGACCCACAGTACATCCATCAGCATTACCACACTGTCAGTTACCCACGGTACGGCCATCAGCACTACCACGCATAGGTGACCCACAGTACATGCATCAGTACTACTGCGCTGTGAGGCCGCCGACAGTACATGCATCAGCACTACCCCACTGTGAGTGACCCAAGTACATGCATCAGCACTACCACAGTGTGGGTGACCACAGTAGATGCTTCAGCACTACCACACTGTGAGTGACCCACAATACATACATCAGCACTATCACACAGTGAGTGACCCACAGTAGATGCATCAGCACCACCACGCCGCAGGTGACCCACAGTACAAGCATCAGGACTACCGCACTGCAGGTGATCCAGATACATGCATCATCACCACCACACTGTGAGTAGCCCTGATTGATGCATCTGCACTACCACAGTGTGGGTGACCCACAGTACATGCATCAGCACTATCACCGTGGTCGACCACAGTACGGCCATCAACACTCCACACTGTGAGTCACCCACAGTGCATACATCAGCACTACCACGCAGTGATGACCCACAGTATATGTGACAGATCACCGCGCTGTGGTGTCCCGGTACATGCCAACTCCACCACTGTGAATGACCACAGTACGTGCATCAGCATCACTGCACTGGTGACCCACAGTGCATGTATCAGCACCACCGCGCTGTGGGTAACCCACAGTACATGCTTCAACACTACCACATTGTGGGTGACCCACAGTACATGCATCAGCACTACCATACTGTGGTGACCCACAGTATGCCTCAGCACTACCTCATTGTGAGAAACCCACAGTACATGCATCTGCATTACCATGCTGTGAGAGACCCACAGTACATAAATCAGCACTACCGCGCTGTGACTAACCCACAATCGTACATCAGCACTACCGCGGTTTGGTGACCCTCGGTACATGCCTCAGCACCATCACACTGTAGTGACCCAAAGTACATGCATCAGCACCACAACACTGTGTGTGACCCACAGTACATGCATCAGTACTACCGCACTGTGGTGACCCACAGTGCATGCATCAGCACCACACACTGTGAGTGATCCGCAGTACGGCATCAGCACTACCACCCTGTGGTGACCCACAGTACATGCATCAGTACTACCACCCTGTGTGACTCACAGTACATGCATCCATACCAACACTGTGAGCCCAAAGTACATGCATCAGCACTACCACACTGTGGCTGACCCACAGTACATGCATCAGCACCAATGCTGTGGTGACCACTCAGTACATGCATCAGTACCACCGCGTTGAGAGTTACCCAGCACATGCATCAGTACACTGTGGTGACCACAGTACATGCATCAACACCACCACACTGTGGTGACCACAATACCCGCATCAGCACTACCGCATTGTGGGTACCACAGTACATACCAACACCTGGTGACCACAGTACATATATCAGCACTACCACTCCCTGAGTAACCTACAGTACATATATCAGCACTACCACTCTGGGAGTGACTCAGACTACATGCATAGTTCCACCGCACTGTGGTGACCCACAGTACATGTATCAGCACTAATGCACTGTGGTGACCCTCAGTACATGTATCAGCACCACCACACTGTGAGTGACCCACAGTACATGCATCAGCACCACCACACTGTGGTGACCCACAGTACTGCATCAGCACCTCCACACTGTGGTGACCTAAAGTACATGCATCAGCACCACCACACTCTGGTGACCCACTGTACATGCATCAGCACCACCCGGTCTGTGTGACCCTCAGTACATGCATCAGCACTGGCGCACTGTGGTACATATATCCAGCACTACCACTCTGTGAGTGACTCAGAGTACATGCGCAAGTTCCATCGCACTGAGGTGACCCACAATACATATATCAGCACTAAAACTCTGTGGGTGACTCGAGTTCAAGCATAAATTCCACCACACTGTGGTGACCACAGTACTTGCATCAGTACTACCACACTGCAGGTGACCCACAGAACATGCATCAGCACCACCACACTGTGGTGACCACAGTACCTGCATCAACTACCACATTGGCAGGTGACCCACAGTACATACATCAGCAATACCATACTGAGGTGACCCCCAGTACATGCATCGTAGTACTGCTGTGAGTGACCTCAGTACATGCATCAACACCATCACATAACAGGTGACCCAAAGTACTGTATCAGCACCACCACACTGTGGTGACCACCGATACAGCCATCAGCACCACCACACTGTGAGTGACCACAATACCTGCATCAACACTACCACATTGTGGGTGACCCACAGTACATACATCAGCACTACCATGCTGTGGTGACCCACAGTACATGCATCACAGTACTGCACTGTGAGTCAACCTCAGTACATGCATAAGCACCATCACATTGTGGTGACCCAAAGTACATGCAACAGCACCACAACACTGTGGTGACCCACAGTACATGCATCAGCTGTACTGCACTGTGAGTGACCCACAGTACATGCATCAGCACCATCACTGTCAGTGACCCGCAGTACAGCCATCAAGCACCACCACACTGCGGGTGACCCACAGTACATATATCAGCACTACCACCCTGTGAGTGACCCACAGTACATACATCAGTACTATCACCCTGTGGTGACTCGGTACATGTATCAGCACCACCACACTGTGGTGACCCACAGTACGGCCATCAGCACCACCACACTGTGGTGACCACAATACCTGCATCAACACTACCACATTGTGGTGACCCACAGTACATACATCAGCACTACCATACTATGGTGACCCACAGTACAAGCATCAGCACTACCACGTGTGTGACCCACAGTACATGCACCAGCACTTCTCGCGTATGGGTGACCCACGGTACGCCTTTCAGGATCACCGCCTGCGGGTGACCCATTGTACATAGCAACAGTACTACCTGGCTGTGGGTGAGCCTCAGTACGTGCATCAGCACTACCCTACTGTGGTGACCCACAGTACGGCATCAGCAGTACCACGTGGGTGACCCACAGTACATGCCATTAGCACTGCCACACGGGGTGACCCACAGTACATGCATCAGTACAGCCACACTGTGGGTGACCCACAGTACTGCATCAGCACTACCACACTGTGAGTGACCCACAGTACGTGCATTAGCACTGCCACACTGTGACCACAGTACGCGATCAGCACTGCGCAAAGGGGTGACCCACAGTTCATGCATCAGCACCACCACACCGTGAGTGACCCACAGTACATGCATCAGCACTTCCGCACTGTGGTGAGTCACAGTACTTGCATCAACACCGCCACACTGTAAGTGACCCATGGTACATGCATCAGCACCACTGCACTCTGAATAACCCACAGTACATACATCAGCACTACGCGCTGTGAATGACCCTCAGTACATGCATCAGCAACATCACATTGTGTGACCCACAGTACACACATCAGCACTACCGCATTGTGGTGACCTACAGTTCATACATCAGTACTACCATACTGTGGTGAACCACAGTTCATACATCAGCACTACCATGCCTGTGGTGATCCACAATACATGCATCAGTACTACCGCTTTGTGAGATACCCACAGTACATCTGTCAGCCCTTCCGCACTGTGGTGACCCACAGTACATGCATCAGCTCCACCGCCTGTGAATGACCCAAAGTACATGGATCATCACCCCACACTGTCAGGTGACCCACACTACATGCAACAGCACCACTACACTATAAGGTGACACACAGTACATGCATCAGCACCACCACACACTGTGAGTGGCCACAGTACATACATCAGCACCACCACACTGCGGTGACCCACAGTCATGCATCAGCACCACCACACTGTGAGTGACCACAGTACATGCAACAGCACCACCACTCTGTGAGTCATCCACAGTACAGACATCAGCACCAGCACATGTGGTGACCACAGTACATGCATCAGCACTACCACTGCAGTGACCACAGGTACCTGCATCAGCACTACCACTTTCTGGGTGACCCACAGCACATACATCAGCACTACCGCACTGTGGGTGATCCACAGTACATGCCAGGCACTACCGCATTGTGGTGACCCACAGTACATACATCAAAATACCATACTGTGATTGATCCACGGTACATCCATCAGCACTACCACTGTGAATGACCCACAGTACATACATTAGCACTACCACACTGTGTGTACCCCAGTACTTGCATCAACACTACCGCATTGTGGGTGACCCACAGTTCTTGCATCAGCACTACCATGCTGTGGTGACCCACAGTACATACATCAGCACCACGCATAGCAGGTAACCCACAGTACATACATCAGCACTACCACACTGTGAATGGCCCATAGTACCGGCATCAGCACTACCACATTGTGGTGGCCCACAGTACATACATCAGCACTACCATACTGTGGTGACCCACAGTACATGCATCAACCTTCTTAACTGTGGTGACTCACAGTGCCTGCAACAACACCACCACTCTGTAAGTGACCCACAGTAGATCGTCAGCACCACCACACTATCAGTGACCACAGTACATGCATCAGCACCACCGCACTCTGAATGACCCACGTAGATGCATCAGCACCACTGCGCTGCGAATGACCCACGGTAGCACATCACCAGCCCCATCTGTGAATGACCACGCAGTACATGCATCAGCACCACCGCTGCAAATGACCCACAGTTCATACATTAGCACTACCACACTGTGGAGACCACAGAACCTGCATCAACTCTACCACATTGTGAGTGACCACAGTACATGCCATCAACACTACCTCATTGTGAATGACCCACAGTACATACATCAGCACTACCACCACACTGTGGAGTGACCCAGAGTACATACAACAGCACCACCATACTGTAGTGACCCACAGTTCATCACATCAACACTACCGCGATGGGTGACTCACAGTACATCTTTCAGCAATACCGTAGCTGATTGATCCACAGTACAAGCATCAGCACCACCGCCCTGAATGCAGACGGTACGCACATCAGCACCACCACACTCTAAGGACCCACAGTAGATCGTCAGAACCACCACACTGTGAGTGATCCACAGTACATACTTCAGCACTACCACACTGTGAAGGACCCACAGTAGATCGTCAGCACCACCACACTGTGGTGACCCACAGTACATGCATCAGCACCACCACCACGGTGACCCCAGTACCTGCACCAACACTTCCGCATTGTGGGTGTCCCACAGTATACATCAGCACTACCACACTGCGAGTAACCCACAGTACATACATCAGAACTACCACGCAGCCGGTGACCCACAGCGCATGCATCAACAGTACCACACAGGTTACCCACAGTTCATACGTCAGCACTACCACTCCGTGGTGACTCACGTTAAATGCATCAGCACCACCGCTCTGTAGGTAACCCACAGTACAAGCGTCAGCACTGCACCAAACTATGGCTGAATCACAGTACATGCATCAGCACTACCACACTGTGAATGACCCACTGTACATGCATCAGCACAGCCGCACTGTGGTGACCAATGGCACATGCATCAGCACCACCACACCGTGAGTTACCAAAGTACATTCTTCAGGACTACCCGCTGTGGTGACCCACAGTACACGCATCAGTACCACCACAATGTGAGTGACCCACAGTACATGCATCAGCACTGCCATACTTTGAGGACCCACAGTACGGCCATCAACACTACCACACTGTGGTGCCCACAGTACGTGCCATCAGCAACACCACACCGTGAGTGATTCACAATGCATGCATCAGTACCACCACTGTGGTGACCACAGTACATGCATCAGCACTACCACACCTTGAGCGACCCACAGGTCTGGCCATCAACACTACCACACTGTGAGTGACCCACAGCACATGCATCAGCACCACGCGCTGGTGACCCTCAGTACATGCATCAGTACTACCGCATTGTGAGTTATCCACAGTACATGCATCAGTTCTTTCGCACTGTGGTAACTCACTGTACATGCATGAGCTCCATCGCACTTGGAATGACTTACAATCCATGCATCACCACCTCCACACTGTGAGTGACCACAGTACATACATCAAAACCACTACTCTTTGGTGACCCACAGTACATGCATCAGCACGACCAAACTGTGAGTGACCACATTACTCGCATCAACACTACCGCATTGTGAGTGACCCGCTAGTACATCTATCAGCACTACCATACTGTGTGTGACCCACAGTACATGCATCAGCACTCCCACATTGTGGTGACGCGGACAATACATGCATCAGCACTACCGCACTGTGGTGACCAACAGTACATGCATCAGCACTACCACACTGTGAGTGACCACAGTTGATGCATCTGCACTACCACAGTGTAAGTGACCCACAGTACATGCATCAACACTCCCACACTGTGAGTCACCCACAGTACATACATCAGCACTACCACACTGTGAATGACCCACAGTATATGTGACAGATCACCACACTGTGAGTGTCCCACAGTACATGTCCAGCTCCACCACGCTGCAATGACCACAGTACGGCCATCAGCATCACCACACTGGGTGACCCACAGTGCATGTATCAGCACCACCGCTGTGAGTAACCCACAGTACATACTTCAACACTACCACATTGTGGTGACCCACAGTACTTGCATCAGCACTACCATGCTGTGAGTGACCCACAGTACGTACCTCAACACTATCTCTGAGAAACCCACAGTACATGCATCTGCATTACCATACTGTGAGAGACACCAGAGTACATAAATCAACACTACCGCACTGTGACTAACCCACAATCGTGACATCAACCTACCGCGGTTTTAGTGACCCTCAGTACATGCCTCAGCGCCATCACACTGAGGTGACCCAAAGTACATGCATCAGCACCACAACACTATGTATGACCCACAGTACATGCATCAGTACTACCCGCACTGTGGGTGACCACGGTACTGCATCAGTACTACCACCCTTGGTGACTCAGTGCATGCACATCCATACCACCGCTCTTGTTGACCCAAAGTACATGCATCAACACTACCACTGTGACTGACCCACAGTGCATGCATCAGCACCAATGCACTGTGTGACCCTCAGTACATGCATCAGTACCACCGCATTGCGAGTTACCCACAGCACAGCATGCATCAGTGCCCGCTCTGTGAATGACCCACAGTACATGAATCACCACCCCCACACTGTGGTGACCCACATTACATACATCAGCACCACTACGCAGTGTGTGACCACGGTACATGCATCAGCACCACCACCACTGTGAGACCACAATACCCGCATCAACACTACCGCATTGTGGTGACCCACGGTACATACATCAGCACACCATGTGGTAACCACAGTACATTCATCAACACCACCACACTGTGTGAGCCCAGTACCTGCATCAGCACTACCGCATGTGGGTACCCACAGTACATGCGAGCACCAACACCAGGTGACCACAGTACATATATCAGCACTACCACTCTGTGGTAACCTACAGTACATATATCAGCACTACCACTCTGTGAGTGGCTCAGACTACATGCATAAGTTCCACCGCGCAGTGGTGACCCACAGTACATGTATCAGCACTAATGCACTAAGTGACCCTCAGTACATGTATCAGCACCATCACGCTGAGTGACCCAAGTACATGCATCAGCACCACCACACTGTGAGTGACCCACAGTACATGCATCAGCACCACCACACTGTGGTGACCCAAGTACATGCATCAGCACCTCCACACTGTGAGTGACCTAAAATACATGCATCAGCACCACCACTCTGTGGTGACCCTCAGTACATGCATCAGCACTACGCACTGTGAGTACATATATCCAGCACTACCACTCTGTAGTGACTCAGAGTACATGCATAAGTTCCATCGCACTGAGGTGACCCACAATACATATATCAGCACCAAAACTCTGTGAGTGACTCAGAGTTCAAACATAAATTCCACCACACCGTGGTGACCCACAGTACTTGCATCAGCACTACCACACTGTGAGGTGACCCACAGTACATGCATCAGCACCACCACCACTGTACCACAGTACCTGCATCAACACTACCACATTGTGGGTGACCCACAGTACATACATCAGCACTACCATGACTGAGGTGACCCCCAATACATGCATCAGTAGTACTGCACTGTGAGTGACCTCAGTACATGCATCAGCACCATCACACTGTGAGGTGACCCAAAGTATGTATCAGCACCACCACACTGTGGTGACCCACCGTACATGCATCAGCACCACCACACTGTGAGTGACCACAATACCTGCATCAACACTACCACATTGTGGGTGACCCACAGTACATACATCAGCACTACCATGCTGTGTGACCCACAGTACATGCATCAGCAGTACTGCACTGGTGACACCCTCAGTACATGCATCAGCACCATCACATTGTGGTGACCAAAGTACGCACAACAGCACCACAACACTGTGGTGACCCACAGTACATGCATCAGCTGTACTGCACTGTAGTGACCCACAGACATGCATCAGCACCATCACACTGTCAGTGACCACGGTACATGCATCAGCACCACCACACTGTGAGTGACCCACAGTACATATATCAGCACTACCACCCTGTGAGTGACCCACAGTACATACATCAGTACTATCACCCTGTGTGACTCGGTACATGTATCAGCACCACCACACTGTGGTGACCCACAGTACGGCCATCAGCACCACCACACTGTGGTGACCACAATACCTGCATCAACACTACCACATTGTGGTGACCCACAGTACATACATCAGCACTACCATACTATGGTGACCCACAGTACAAGCATCAGAACTACCACGTGGTGACCCACAGTACATGCACCAGCACTATCGCATTGTGGGTGACCCACCGGTACATGCACCAGGATCACCGCACTGTGGGTGACCCATAGTACGTACAACAGTACTACCCTGGCTGGCAGGTGAGCCTCAGTACGTGCATCAGCACTACCCTATTGGTGACCACAGTACGATGCATCAGCAGTACCACACTGTGGGTGACCCACAGTACATACTGCAGCTGCCACGCTGGGTGACCCACAGTACATGCATCAGTACAGCCACACTGTGGGTGACCCACAGTCATGCCATCAGCACTACCACACTGTGAGTGACCCACAGTACAGCCATTAGCACTGCCACACTGTGACCCACAGTACCGCATCAACACTGCGCCAAGGGGTGACCCACAGTTCATGCATCAGCACCACCACACCGTGACACAGTACATGCATCAGCACTTCCGCACTGTGGTGAGTCACAGTACTTGCATCAACACCGCCACACTGTAAGTGACCCACGGTACATGCATCAGCACCACTGCACTCTGAATAACCCACAGTACATACATCAGCACTACCGCCTGTGAATGACCCTCAGTACATGCATCAGCAACATCACACGTGAGTGACCCACAGTACACACATCAGCACTACCGCGTTGTGGTGACCTACAGTTCATACATCAGTACTACCATACTGTGGGTGAACCACAGTTCATACATCAGCACTACCATACTGTGGTGATCCACAATACATGCATCAGTACTACCACTTTGTGAGATACCCACAGTACATCTGTCAGCCCTTCCGCACTGTGGTGACCCACAGTACATGCATCAGCTCCACGCAGCGAATGACCCAAAGTACATGGATCATCACCCCACACTGCAGAGTGACCCACACTACGTGCAACAGCACCACTACACTATGGTGACACACAGTACATGCATCAGCACCACCACACTGGTGACCCACAGTACATGCATCAGCACCACCACACTGTGGTGACCACAGTACATGCAACAGCACCACCACTCTGTGGTCATCCACAGTACAAACATCAGCACCAGCACATGTGAGTGACCACAGTACAGCATCAGCACTACCACACTGTAGTGACCACAGTACCTGCATCAGCACTACCACTTTCTGGGTGACCACAGCACATACATCAGCACTACCGCACTGTGGGTGACCCACAGTACATGCCAGGCACTACCGCATTGTGGTGACCCACAGTACATACATCAGAAATACCATACTGTGATTGATCACAGTACATGCATCAGCACTACCACACTGTGAATGACCACAGTACATACATTAGCACTACCACACTGTGAGTGACCCAGTACTTGCATCAACACTACCGCATTGTGAGTGACCCACAGTTCTTGCATCAGCACTACCATGCTGTGAGTGACCCACAGTACATACATCAGCACCACCGCACTGTAGGTAACCCACAGTACATACATCAACACTACCACACTGGAGTGGACCCATAGTACCGGCATCAGCACTACCACACTGGTGGCCCCAGTACATACATCAGCACTACCATACTGGTGACCCACAGTCATCCATCCAGCACTTCTTAACTGTGGTGACTCACAGTACTTGCAACACACCACCACTCTATAAGTGACCCACAGTAGATCCGTCAGCACCACCACACTGTCAGTGACCCACAGTACATGCATCAGCACCACCGCCTCTGAATGACCCACAGTAGTTGCATCAGCACCACTGCACTGCGAGCGACCTACAGTACATGCATCACCAGCCCACTCTGTAGATGACCCGCAGTACATGCATCAGCACCACCGCACTGCGAATGACCCACAGTTCATACATTAGCACTACCACACTGTGAGACCACAGAACCTGCATCAACTCTACCACATTGGTGACCACAGTACATGCATCGACACTACCTCATTGTGAATGACCCACAGTACATACATCAGCACTACCACACTGTAGAGTGACCCAGAGTACATACAACAGCACTACCATACTGTGGTGACCCACCGTTCATACATCAACACTACCGCATTATGGTGACTCACAGTACATCTTTCAGCAATACCATACTGTGATTGATCCACAGTACATGCATCAGCACCACCGCACTGTGAATGACCGACAGTACATACATCAGCACCACCACACTGTGAAGGACCCACAGTAGATCGTCAGAACCACCACACTGTGAGTGATCCACAGTACATACTTCAGCACTACCACGCGTGAAGGACCCACAGTAGATCGTCTGCACCACCACACTGTGGTGACCCACAGTACATGCATCAGCACCACCACACTACGGTGACCCCAGTACCTGCACCAACACTTCCGCATTGTAGGTGACCCACAGTCATACATCAGCACTACCGCACTGTGAGTAACCCACAGTACATACATCAGAACTACCACAATGTGGGTGACCCACAGTACAGCCATCAGCAGTACCACACTGTGAGTTACCCACAGTACATGCGTCAGCACTACCACACTGTGAGTGACCCACAGTACATGCATCAGCAGTACCACACTGTGAGTTACCCACAGTTCATACGTCAGCACTACCACTCCGTGGTGACTCACGTTAAATGCAGCAGCACCACCGCTTTGTGAGTAACCCACAGTACAAGCGTCAGCACTACCACACTATGACTGAATCACAGTACTTGCATCAGCACTACCACACTGTGAGTGACCCACTGTACATGCATCAGCACAGCCACACTGTGATGCAGGTACATGCATCAGCACTACCACACTGTGAGTGACCAGCGGCACATGCATCAGCACCACCACACGTGGTACCCAAAGTACATTCTTCAGGGCTACCGCGCTGTGAGTGACCCACAGTACCGCATCAGTACCACCACAATGTGGTGACCCACAGTACTGCATCAGCACTGCCACACTTTGAGGGACCCACAGTACATGCCATCAGCAACACCACACCGTGGTGACTCACAGTACATACTTCAGTACCACAGCACTGTGGTGACCCACAGTACATGCATCAGCACTACCACACCTTGGTGACCCACAGTACACGCATCAACACTACCACACTGGGTAGTACAGCACAGCACATCAGCACACACCGCACTGGGTGACCTCAGTACATGCATCAGTACTACCGCATTGTGAGTAATCCACAGTACATGCATCAGCGCTTTCGCACTGTGGTGACTCACTGTACATGCATGAGCTCCACCGCTCGCGAATGACTCACAGTCCATGCATCACCACCTCCACACTGTGAGTGACCCACAGTACATACATCAACACCACTACTCTTTGAGTGACCCACAGTACATGCATCAGCACAACCAAACTGTGGTGACCACATTATCGCATCAGCGCTACCGCATTGTGGTGACCCATAGTACATCTATCAGCACTACCATACTGTGTGTGACCCACAGTACATGCATCAACATTCCCACATTGTGGTGATGCACAATACATGCATCAGCACTACCACACTGTGGGTGACCCACAGCACATGCATCAGCACTTCCGCACTGAGTGACTCACAGAACTTGCATCAGCAGCACCACACTGTGAGTGACCCACAGTACATGCATCAACACTCCCACTCTGTCAGTGACCCACAGTAGATGCATCAGTACCAACGCACTATGAGCAACCCACAGTACTCACATCAGCACTACCATACTGTGGTGACCACAGTACATGCATCAACACTACCACACTTTCAGTGACCCACTGTAGATGGCATGAACACTACCACACTGTGTGACCCACAGTACATGCATAAGCAACACACATTGCAGGTGGCTCACAGTACATGCATCAGTACCACCGCTCTGTGGTGACCCACAGTACATGCATCAGCACTTCCACACTGTGGCGACCACAGTACATGCATCAACACTACCGCACTGTGGTGACCAAAGTACATGCGTTAGCAACACGACACTGTGGTGACACACAGAACATGCATCAGAACCACTGCACTGTGGTGACCCACAGTACATGCATCAGTACCACCACACGTGAGAGACCCACAGTACATGCGTCATCAGTATCACACTGTGAGTGACCCACAGTACATGCACAAGCAACACCACACTGTGGTGACTCACAGTACATGCATCAGTACCACCGCACCGTGAGAGACCCACAGTACATGCATCATATGTTCACTGTGAGTGACCCATAGTACATGCATAAGCAACACCACACCGTGGTGACTCACAGTACTGCATCAGTACCACCGCACTGTGGTGACTCACAGTACCTGCATCAACACTACCACACTGTGAGTGACCCACAGTACATGCATAAGCTACACCACACTGTGTGACTCACAGTACATGCATCAACACTCCCACATGTGTGACCCACAGTACATCATCAGCACTACCGCACTGTAAGTGACCAGCAGTACATGCATCAGCACTACCACTGTGGGTGACCCACAGCACATGCATCAGCACTTCCGCACTGAGGTGACTCACAGAACTCGCATCAGCAACACCACACTGTGGTGTCACGGCACGCCATCAGCACCACCACACCGTGGTGACCCACAGTACATTCTTCAGGACTACCGCACTGTGGGTGACCCACAGTACACGCATTAGCACCACCACAATGTGAGTGACCCACAGGTACATACATCAGCTCTGCCACACTTTGAGGGACCCACAGTACATGCATCAACACTACCTCACTGTGGTGACCCACAGTACATGCATCAGCAACACCACACTGCGAGTGACCCACAGTACATGCGTCAGCACCAAAACTGTGGTGACCACAGTACATGCAACAGCACCACCACTCTGTGAGTCATCCACAGTACAGACATCAGCACCAGCACACTGTGAGTGACCACAGTACATGCATCAGCACTACCACACTGTGAGTGACCACAGTACCTGCATCAGCACTACCACTTTCTGAGTGACCCACAGCACATACATCAGCACTACGCACTGAGAGTGACCCACAGTACACACTCCAGCACTACTGCATTGTGAGTGACCCACAGTACATACATCAGAAATACCATACTGTGATTGATCCACAGTACATGCATCAACACTACCACACCGTGAATGACCCACAGTACATACATTAGCACTACCACACTGTGGTGACCCCAGTACTTGCATCAACACTACCGCATTGTGGTGACTCACAGTTCTTGCATCAGCACTACCATGCTGTGGTGACCCACAGTACATACATCAGCACCACCGCACTGTGAGTAACCCACAGTACATACATCACACTACCACACTGTGAGCCCATAGTACCGGCATCAGCACTACCGCATTGTGAGTGGCCCCACAGGTACACACATCAGCACTACCATACTGTGAGTGACCCACAGTACATGCATCAGCACTTCTTAACTGTGAGTGACTCACAGTGCACTGCAACAACACCACCATTCTGTAAGTGACCCACAGTAGATGAGTCAGCACCACCACACTGTTAGTTACCCACAGTACATGCATCACCAACCCCACAATGTGGTGATCCACAGTAGATGCGCCAGCACCACCGCACTCTGAATGACCCACAGTACATGCATCACCACCCCCACAATGTGAGTGATCCACAGTACATGAACCAGCACCACTGCACTGCAAACGACCCACAGTACATGCATCACCAGCCCACTCTGTGAGTGACCTGCAGTACATGCATCAGCACCACCGTACTGCAATGACCCACGGTTCATACATTAGCACTACCACACTGTGAGAGACCACAGAACCTGCATCAACTCTACCACATTGTGAGTGACCACAGTACATGCATCAACACTACCTCATTGTGAATGGCCCACAGTACATATATCAGCACTACCACACTGTGAGTGACCCGAGTACATACAACAGCACTACCATACTGTGAGGTGACCCACAGTTCATACATCAGCACTACCACATTATGAGTGACTCACAGTACATATTTCAGCAATACCATACTGTGATTGATCCACAGTACATGCATCAGCACCACCGCACTGTGAATGACTGACAGTACATACATCAGCACCACCACACTGTGAAGGACCCACAGTAGATGCGTCAGAACCACCACACTGTGAGTGACCCACAGTACCTTCAGCACTACCACACTGTGAAGGACCCACAGTAAATGCGTCGAACCACCACACTGTGAGTGACCACAGTAGCATGCATCAGCACCACCACACTGTGAGTGACCACAATATCCGCATCAACACTACCACATTGTGAGTGACCCACAGTACATACATCAGCACTACCATGCTTGGTGACCCACAGTACATGCATCAGCAGTACTGCACTGTGAGTGACCCTGGTACATGCATCAGCACCATCACACTGTGAGTTACCCAAAGTACATGCATCAGCACCACAACACTGTGAGTGACCCACAGTACATGCATCAGCACCACCACACTGTGAGTGACCCACAGTACTTATATCAGCACTACCACCCTTTGAGTGACTCACAGTACATGCATAAGTACCACCGCACTCTGAGTGACTCACAGTACATGCATCAGCACCACCACACTCTGAGTGACCCACAGTACATGCATCAGCACCTCCGCACTGTGGTGACCCTCAGTACATGCATCAGCACCATCACAATGTGAGTGACCCAAAGTACATGCATCAGCACCACCACATTGTGAGTGACCCACAGTACATGCATCAGCACTACCACACTGTGAGTGACCCATAGTACATGAATCAGCACTACTACACAGTGGTGACCGCTGTACATGCATCAACACTACTGCACTGTGAGTGACCCACAGTACATGCATCAGCACTACCACACTGTGAGTGTCCACCGTTCATGCATCAGTACTATCACACTGTGAGTGACCCTCTGTACATGTATCAGCACCACCACACGTGACTGACCCACGGTACATGCATCAGCACCACCGCACTGTGAGTTACCCACAGTACATGCATCAGCAACACAACACTGTGGTGACCCACACTACATGCATCAGCACTACCACACTGTGAGTGCCCCACCCATTGTGCATCAGCACCACCACACTGTGAGTGACCCACAGTACATGCACCAGCAGCTCCCACACTGTGAGTTACCCACAGTACATGCATCAGCACTACCACACTGTGGTGACCACAGTACATGCATCAGCACCACCACACTGTGAGTGACCCACAGTACTTATATCAGCACTACCACCCTTTGGTGACTCACAGTACATGCATAAAGTACCACCGCACTCTGAGTGACTCACAGTACATGCATCAGCACCACCACACTCTGGTGACCACAGTACATGCATCAGCACCTCCGCACTGTGAGTGACCCTCAGTACATGCATCAGCACCATCACAATGTGAGTGACCCAAAGTACATGCATCAGCACCACCACATTGTGGTGACCCACAGTACATGCATCAGCACTACCACACTGTGAGTGACCCATAGTACATGAATCAGCACTACTACACAGTGAGTGACCCGCTGTACATGCATCAACACTACTGCACTGTGAGTGACCCACAGTACATGCATCAGCACTACCACACTGTGAGTGTCCCACCGTTCATGTATCAGTACTATCACACTGTGAGTGACCCTCTGTACATGTATCAGCACCACCACACCGTGACTGACCCAGGTACATGCATCAGCACCACCGCACTGTGAGTTACCCACAGTACATGCATCAGCAACACAACACTGTGGTGACCCACACTACATGCATCAGCACTACCACACTGTGAGTGCCCACCGTATGTGCATCAGCACCACCACACTGTGAGTGACCCACAGTACATGCACCAGCAGCTCCACACTGTGAGTTACCCACAGTACATGCATCAGCACTACCACACTGTGAGTGACCCACAGTACATGCATCAGCACCAACAGACTGTGAGTGTCCCACAGTACATGTATCAGCACTACCACACTGGAGTGACCCACAGTACATGCATCATCACTCACCACTGTGAGGTGACCCACAGTACAAACATCAGCACTACCACACTGTGAGTGCCGCACAGTACATGCATCGGCACTACCACACTGTGAGTGACCCACCGTATGTGCATCAGCACCACCACACTGTGAGTTACCCACAGCACATGCATCAGCACTACCACACTGTGGTGACCCACAGTACTTGCATCAGTACCAACAGACTGTGGTGACCCACAGTATATGCATCAGCACCACCACACTGTGTGTGACCCACAGTAAATACATCAGCACTACCGCACTGTGGTGACCCACAGTTCATGCATCAGCACCACCACACTGTGCGTGACCCAAGTAATACATCAGCACTACCGCACTGTGAGTGGCCACTTATTCCATTTGTCTTTGTCTGCAGGCCCATTAACATTTGCACTGCCTTTCTAGTGTCAGCTGCTGCAGGTGCTCAATTTTGAAACCTGGAAGAATAGACAATGTTGCTAAAGAATAAAACGTGTTCCTTGCAGTCTGCACTGGTTCCTATTTGCTCTGGGACCTACTGTCTCTCCAGAGTCCAAGCTCTCCCCAGACTCCTACATTCTCCTTCCAGTTTCTGTCACCCCGAGCAAGCACTCTACTTTTAATTCTGTCCCAACCATGCTTGAATCTACCAACGATTGTTGCACCCACCACTTTGGCTGGTAGACTGTTCCGTGGCTCCACCATCCTTTCTGTGTATGTACCTGCTAAACCTCCCTCCTGTTAGTTTCACTCATGTCCATATAACCATGAGCTAGTACTCAGACTAAATTGCTCCTCACAGTTCACTTTGTTAATTCAGTTTAGGAACTTGATGGTCTCTGTCTTAGCTCCCTCTCCCTTCTGGTCTCTAGCAAGTACATGTTCAGTGGCTTGTGATTAGGGATAGGCAGTTCAGCCTGCCCAAAATCAGACCCCCAGCCAGCCCGGAGGTGCTGAAGGCTGAGGCACTGGACACCTTACCTGCACCTTGCTGGCAACCCAGAACTACCTCGGGTCACGGGAGCCAACTTGGGGAGGGTCGGGCGTGCCTTGAGCTGCTATGCAGTTCTCCCTTCCCAGAGTGGCAGTCTGCTCCATCATAGTTCTGCTCCCACCGGGTGGAGGTCTGGTGGGAGTGCAGGTGAGAGGAGTGGTGACACAAGTCTGGGGTGTGGTGGAAGGGCCGCCGGATCCTGGCGTGCACACGCTGCCTCCAACCATGGATGCATGTGAACACCGCTGTCCCAGTGGGGTGGAAAATATTAAAATAAAAAATCAGAGCCCTCTGGATCTAATATAGTCCAATGAACTCAGGTAGATATGGACTTTATTACTTTAGTCTTTACCTGGTCCATCTCTCTTCTTGCAGTCACTTCAGGTTTTTCTAATCTGTTCCTTTCTGCTTCTACAAAATGCCCTATTAAAGGTTACCATGCCACCATTGTCACTGATGTTCATTTTCTCTCGTCATGCAACAGTAGTGGATTTACAATGGCATCAAGACACCAGGCTCCCACAGTGGCAAGCAGCTCGACTGGGTCCCATCTCATTCATTGCTGAAAAAGGTGCAAGTCTGGCAGTTTCAGTGTGAGACGCCCCTCTCCTGACTTGTGAGCCAGTATGAGGGACAGAGCTGGTGGGCAGGATATACAGATGTGTCACCCCCAGCATGATCATCAGGTCATGTAACAAGGATGGGAGAAAGGCCGCATGTGCTGCGGATGGTGCCAGTCTGACACCACAATTTGTTGCAACTGAAGACTCCTCCTTTCTTTTCCATGGCTCAACTTTAAATTGAAGTGGCTGGTGGTGTGTCTGGAAGTCGGACTCGGTAGTCGCTGGAAGGGTGGACACAGTTAGTGTGTGAGCAGCAGACAGACTAGCAGAGTCCAGGAACCTTCCTAGAACTGGCCTTCCTGCTTCCATCACTGTCAGCCACTCTCCAGTCCAGGCCCTCCTGACTCGAGTCCTGTCCCCATGTCCCCAGTATTCAGCGCCAGTGAGCCGCATGGTGAAACCCAGGAACAGAGTCTGATGGCTGATCAGCATGATTGACAGGACCCTTTCTGACAGCCTGTCCTCATCATCATCATCATCACCATTGCTGCAAACCCTCCAGTGGTCAGGTCTGTCATCAGACAGGGCGGTGGTCTACTCAGTCTACTCTCCAGCCCTCACTTCTCCACTTGGTCAGTAAGTTGTTAAGAAGACTAGTCACCATCTGGGATGGGGTGGTGTGCTGCGGGCTGCAGCTGCTGGTACTGAGGAGGTTAGAGGTGAGCTACATTCATGCTGCAGACTGCTGCTGCTGGTACTAAGGAGGTTAAGGAGGTGAGCTACATTCATGCTGCAGGCTGCAGCTGCTGGTACTGAGGAGGTTAAGGAGGTGAGCTGCATTCATGCTGCAGGCTGCAGCTGCTGGTACTAAGGAGGATGAGGAGGTGAGCTACATTCATGCTGCAGACTGCAGCTGCTGGTACTGAGGAGATTAGGAGGTGAGCTACATTCACGCTGCAGGCTGCAGCTGCTGGTACTAAGGAGGTTAGGAGGTGAGCTATTCATGCTGCAGGCTGCAGCTGCTGGTGACTAAGGAGGATGAGGAGGTGAGCTGCATTCATGCTGCAGACTGCAGCTGCTGGTACTGAGGAGATTAAGGAGGTGAGCTACATTCACACTGCAGGCTGCAGCTGCTGGTACTGAGGAGATTAAGGAGGTGAGCTACATTCACGCTGCAGGCTGCAGCTGCTGGTACTAAGGAGGTTAAGGAGGTGAGCTACATTCACACTGCAGGCTGCAGCTGCTGGTACTGAGGAGGTTAAGGAGGTGAGCTACAGTCATGCTGCAGGCTGAAGCTGCTGGTACTAAGGAGGTTAAGGAGGTGAGCTACATTCACACTGCAGGCTGCAGCTGCTGGTACTGAGGGAGGTTAAGGAGGTGAGCTACATTATGCTGCAGGCTGCAGCTGCTGGTACTAAGGAGGTTAAGGAGATGAGCTACATTCATGCTGCAGGCTGCAGATGCTGGTACTGAGGAGGTTAAGGAGGTGAGCTACATTCATGCTGCAGGCTGCAGCTGCTGGTACTAAGGAGGTTAAGGAGGTGAGCTACATTCATGCTGCAGGCTGCAGCTGCTGGTACTGAGGAGGTTAAGGAGGTGAGCTACATTCATGCTGCAGGCTGCAGACTGCAGCTGCTGGTACTGAGGAGGTTAAGGAGGTGAGCTACATTCACGCTGCAGGCTGCAGCTGCTGGTACTGAGGAGATTAAGGAGGTGAGCTACATTCACGCTGCAGGCTGCAGCTGCTGGTACTGAGGGGTTAAGGAGGTGAGCTACATTCATGCTGCAGGCTGAAGCTGCTGGTACTAAGGAGGTTAAGGAGGTGAGCTACATTCATGCTGCAGGCTGCAGCTGCTGAGGTACTGAGGTTGGGAGGTGAGCTACATTCATGCTGCAGGCTGCAGACTGCAGCTGCTGGTACTGAGGAGGTTAAGGAGGTGAGCTACATTCACGCTGCAGGCTGCAGCTGCTGGTACTGGAGATTAAGGGGTGAGCTACATTCACGCTGCGGCTGCAGCTGCTGGTACTGAGGAGGTTAAGGAGGGTGAGCTACATTCATGCTGCAGGCTGAAGCTGCTGGTACTGAGGAGGTTAAGAGGTGAGCTACATTCATGCTGCAGGCTGCAGCTGCTGGTACTAAGGAGATTAAGGAGGTGAGCTACAGTCACGCTGTAGGCTGCAGCTGCTGGTACTAAGGAGGTTAAGGAGGTGAGCTGACATCGCTGTAGGCTGCAGCTGCTGGTACTAAGGAGGTTAAGGAGGTGAGCTACAGTCACGCTGCAGGCTGCAGCTGCTGGTACTAAGGAGGTTAAGGAGGTGAGCTACATTCATGCTGCAGGCAGCAGCTGCTGGTACTAAGGAGGTTAAGGAAGCAAGCTACATTCATGCTGCAGGCAGCAGCTGCTGGTACTGAGGAGGTTAAGGAGGTGAGCTACATTCACGCTGCAGGCTGCAGCTGCTGGTACTGAGGAGGTTAAGAGAGGTGAGCTACAGTCACGCTGCAGGCTGCAGCTGCTGGTACTAAGGAGGTTGAGGAGGTGAGCTACAGTCATGCTGCAGGCTGCAGCTGCTGGTACTAAGGAGGTTGAGGAGGTGAGCTACATTCACACTGCAGGCTGCAGCTGCTGGTACTGAGGAGGTTAAGGAGGTGAGCTACATTCACGCTGCAGGCTGCAGCTGCTGGTACTGAGGAGGTTAAGGAGGTGAGCTACATTCACGCTGCAGGCTGAAGCTGCTGGTACTGAGGAGGTTAAGGAGGTGAGCTACATTCACGCTGCAGGCTGAAGCTGCTGGTACTAAGGAGGTTAAGGAGGTGAGCTACATTCACGCTGCAGGCTGAAGCTGCTGGTACTAAGGAGGTTAAAGAGGTGAGCTACATTCACGCTGCAGGCTGAAGCTGCTGGTACTAAGGAGGTTAAGGAGGTGAGCTACATTCACGCTGCAGGCTGCAGCTGCTGGTACTGAGGAGGTTGAGAGGTGAGGCTACATTCACGCTGCAGGCTGCAGCTGCTGGTACTGAGGAAGTTAAGGAGGTGAGCTACATTCATGCTGCAGGCTGCAGCTGCGGGTACTGAGGAGATTAAGAGGTGAGCTACATTCACGCTGCAGGCTGCAGCTGCTGGTACTAAGGAGGTTAGGAGGTGAGCTACATTCACGCTGCAGGCTGCAGCTGCTGGTACTGAGGAGGTTAGGAGGTGAGCTACATTCACGCTGCAGGCTGCAGCTGCTGGTACTGAGGAGATTAGGGAGGTGAGCTACATTCATGTTGCAGGCTGCAGCTGCTGGTACTAAGGAGGTTAAGGAGGTGAGCTACATTCATGCAGGCTGCAGCTGCTGGTACTAAGGAGGTTAAGGAGGTGAGCTACATTCACGCTGCAGGCTGCAGCTGCTGGTACTAAGGAGGTTAAGGAGGTGAGCTACATTCATGCGCAGGCTGCAGCTGCTGGTACTAAGGAGGTTAAGGAGGTGAGCAACATTCAATAGGATTATTATGTTTCAAAGTGAGTGGGCTAGATAAACGCAGTAAACAAGAAGTAATAAATCAAGCGCTGGAAATACAAGCCGATTTATTGGGGTTTGTTAGAACTTTGTAGTATATATTAATGAGCTTGTTGGTGTGATTCATTTAAAATACAATAGAATACAATAAAGTGGCATTTGCATTCAGTAAGGAAATAAAAAGGATATGAAATTGTGTGTTTAAGCACAAAACAACAGAGCTAGGGTGGAGAAAGGATCTAAGTGCTGTTTTCAACCCATGTCTGACAGAGATGTGCAGGGAGGAGGGATAGGGGTACTTTGGAGACTGGAGCCTCTCTTGGAGGGATAGAAGTTTATTGAAGTGGAATGACCTTCCCCAGCTGTTAGCTAGCACTCCGTAGGGAATTGGTGGTGATGTCTGTGTATGTAAAAATTACTCTTAACCCCCCACACACACAACTTCCATAGCCTGCCCATACCTCTCAACCAGATCTCAACTATCACACATTCGGAGCCTGGAGGTACCATGCATGGGAAGGTGATATTCTTTTTTTTTTCATATTTTCTCTTTTTACCCCCGCGGCTAGTCACACATCAGCTGAGTCAGCGCCTCCTAAGCTACCACTCTGAGCAATACCCCCCTTGTGCTCTTGCCCCCAGTACTCTGGCTTACCCCAGAGGATGGGGATGTGGCACTGAACTGCCCGTATGACTAATGACTGTCTGGGGGAGAGCCGGGATCCCGGAAGCTAATGGAGCTGGCGGCAGGCTTCATTAGCGTGGCCAGCTGCAAGGAATTTTTTTTTCTTTGCTTGGCAGGAGCGGAACATGCAATGATGTCCAGTGTCTGCTCTGCCCTCAGATGATGGTGCCAGCAGCTTGCGAACCCCAGCTTACACTAGGGTCCATAGAGCATGACCACACCCTCCCCAGAAAAGGAGAGCAATCCGTGAGACGTTCAATCCAACCCCGGCTGGTCTTCCAGCAACTCGGGCTTGTTCCCAAACCCAGGTGGCTAGCGTCCTGAGTGGAAATCCAACCGCTGCGCCCGGCTGGCGGCCTGGGAAGGTGATATTCTGCATTTACCTATAGGGGTCTGTCTGCCCTATACCTCTCAAGCAGATCTCAGCTGTCATACATTCAAGCCTGGAGGTACCATGCATGGGAAGATGATATTCTACATTTCTCACTGAGACTTTAAAGCAGAAATTCTTCATAAGGTTCCATTATGCTGCGTGGTTATCATAAACATGGACATTAGTGCAGTGATAGCATAGTGTTCTGAGCTTGCACTGCCATGTTTGATATAGGAACATAGGAAAGTGACAACTGAAAAGAACTTCCAGGCCCACCTAGTCTGCCAATTTGCCTAGCATCCTCTAGGTTTGCTCCGATTTCCTCCCCTCCCTTCAACAGCCCTCTATGTCTGTCCCAAAGCCCTCTTGACCCCCTCACGGTATTCTCACCCACCACTTTTTAGGCAGTCCATTCCAGGTGTCCACCACCCTCTCAGTAAATAAATATTTCCTGATGTTACCCCTAAACTTACCCCTGGAGTTGGAGATCATGACTCCTTTTCCTGGGACACCCCTTCAATTGGAATAGGTTCTCTGTGCTTTGTTGATCCCTTTTAGATACTTAAAAGTCTCTATCATGTCCCCTGTCTCCCTCCTCTGTTCCAGAGGTACCTGTCAAGGGCTCCCAGTCTCTCCTCATATGGCAAGTGGTCAAGCCTCTTCACCATCTTGGTTGCCCTCCTTTGTACCTGCTCCACCCTCTCCACATCCTCTTTTGCTAAGACCTCCAGAACTGGACCCCATATTCCAGATGAGGTCTGACCAGCTGAGTGTACAAGGGTATCAGGACCTCTTTCCTCCTGCTGGTGATCCCCTCCAATACAACCCAACAAACTGCTGGCTTTTGGCACTGCCTACTGCACTGCCCAGCCACCTTCAAGTCTTGTGAGATGATGATGCCCAGGTCTCTCTCTCCTCCTTGGTTACTGCCCGCTCTCCCATTTTTTCTGCCCAGGTGCATGATTTAGCATTTTGCAGAGTTGAGCGATAACTTCCATTTCCTGGCCCTCCTCTAATTTCCCTAGGTCCCTCTGCATCATCTCAGCTCCATCCTGCATGTCCACTCTATTGCAGATCTTTATATCATCTGCAAACCTTCTCACTCTTCCCTCCAACCCTCCGCTATGTCTCTTATAAGGATGTTGAACAGCAGGGTCCCAGCACTGACCACTGTGGATTTTTTCCATTTATTTCTACTTTCCATGACTGCAGGGAGGTTATGCCTTTGGTTCCCCCCATCTAGCCATCTACCCTGGCTGCTGCCCGGTCATGGACAGAGCTCTGACCTCCTCACTACCTCCTTGGTCACTTTGCAGCAGGTACTTACCCCACCACTGTGGAGACCAGGAGGGTGGAACCAGGAGGGAGCTGATTTGCACGTGACCACAGCGATGCCATTGAGCAGCCTTCATTCTGCCGAGACTTTTCTGTGTGGCTCCCTGCAGGAAGGGCGGCAATGACACCAATGTATGGAGCGTGCACACTGCTGCACGCACCTCCTTCCCAGCATCTGCCTCCTACCACCCTACTTCTGCAACATTAGTGGTGTTGTCCCTAATCTCCACCAGGGACCAGCCTGCAACTACTGATGTCTCCTCCCCAAAAGGAGAGCAGTCCTAGGGACCTCGATCCTTCTCCATCCCTGCCAACCCCCAGCAGCCTGTGCTTGTTCCTGAACATGGGTGCCGACGTAGCATGGTAAGGCAACCAGCACCTCAGCCCTCAGTGCTACCATGCCAGCGCCCCGGGATGTTGCTATTTACATTTGCTCATGTTTCACACACTGGACTTGGTGAAGAAACGTTGAAAGATATAGCCTGCCCTGTAATCATTTGGTGTACCACCAGCTCCTAACAACAGTCATACATCCTAACCCTCTTTACTGAGTTTGGATGTACAAGGTAATTATGGTTCATGCAAGCTCAAGGGGTGGGTGTTCCTGTGTGCTGTGGTGAGGCAGCCTTACTAAATATTTCCAAAGATCTTAAAAGATGGATTTCATTACCATGGACCTTAATGGGGAGAGTTAATATTAATAAAATGTCTATGCTACAAAAATGTTGAATGTCTGTTTTACAAGAGAAGAAATAGTTTCTTCCTTTCCTCTGGAAATTGCAGAAAACTAGGATACCTGAAGTCACATATTTTAATGATAGCAAGCAATATGAACTAAAAACTGCAACAGTCACTCAGTCATAGTTGTGATTATTTAGAGAAAACAAGTCAGTTGCATTAATTGACATTACATATTGCTCTGTGAAAAATCAGGTTTCATTAGGGAAGTACCAGGTAACTATAGACCCATCAGTTTGACCTCGGTGGTGGAAAAGTAATGAGAGTATACTAAAGAAATGATTGGAGGTGTACTTGGAGGAGTGGGAGGTCTGGATAGTCGGCAACATGGGTTTGTGCCAGGTAGATCATGTCAAACCAATCTTGTGGAGTTCTGAATGAGTAACATCAGAACTGGACAGGAAAGCCTGTGGATGTATTATTCTTGGACTTCAGTAAGGCGTTTGACTCTGTCCCCACAATGGTCTGATGGAGAAACTGACGGGGTTGGGAGTAGGCCCTTTGATGGTCAGATGGATTGAAAACTGGCTAATGGGCGCACCCAGAGAGTAGTGAGCCCGGTGGGGAGCCTCGAACCCTGAGAGGTCGGTAGTAGGTACGTGGGGCTCGCTCTGGGTCCGATCCTGTTTAATGCATACATATCGAACATCAGGGAGGGTATAGGGTGTGAAATGAGTCTCTTCGGTGATGACTCCAAGATGGGAGCAGTAGTTGAGGGGAAGAGTGGAGGTTGGCACTGCAAGGGGACCTGGGCACCCTGGAAAGCTGGGCTCACACATGGAAATTAAATTTCAATATCACCAAGTGCAAGGTGTTACATCTTGGGTGGGAAACCCTAAACACAGGTACACCCTGGGAGGAGGTGCTGGAGGCCTCAACAGGGAAAAAAACCTAGGGGTCATGGTTGATGCATATATGAATAACTCTGAGCAGTGCAGGAGAAGCGACTAGCAAGGCAAACAGGATGTTGGGATGCACTGTAAGGGGATCACCTCTAGGAGCAGGGAAGTGATTCTGCCGTACAATGGACTGGATAAGCCACACCTTGAGTACCGTGTGCAGTACTGGAGACCACACTTGAGAGGGACTTACAGCTCCTGGAGAGGGTACAGAGGAGGCAACTAAGATGATATGTGGACTAGGGATTTGACGTATGAGGACAGACTTGAGGAGCTCTGCCTGTTTTCATTGGAGGAGAGGAGAGATGGGGGACATGATTGAGGTCTTCAAGTACCTCAAGGGAATAAATAGGGTAAACATGGAGGGATCTTTAGACTAAACCAGGAGGTATCACCAGAGGGCATGGTTTGAAGTTGGAAGGTGGAAGGGTGAGGGGAAAAGAGGGTAGGATTTTCACTGAGAGGGTGGTGGACCATTGGAATGCGCTGCCTGGTGAGCTGGTTCAGAGATCCACAGTGGAGGCTTTAAGAGGGGTGGGACAGACACAGAAAACGGATGTATCAGATGATGGCCTGGCCTAGGGGTGGGGATGGATGATAGAGGTTTCTGGAACACGAGGGGGGGCCTCGGCACCCAACTAGGGATCTGAGGTTTGAGCAGACTGATAGACCGTAAGGCCTAATCTGCTGGCAATTAGTATTATGAAATGTCCCACTTTGATCTTCATAAAGGTGGCAGCCCTAGACACTGAGGAGTCAGTCACTTCATCTGCACAGAAACCAGCATAATACTTTACTCAAAGTAAACAGCTAAGCTTGCACAAGTCTAGTTCTGGCTACAGGTTTTACCAAGCTGGCATAAGTATTGGCTGCAGGTTTATGCATAGTTTGCACATGATTGTGTCTGGCTACAGGTTTTGGATAAGGGTTCAGAAAAAACAGTACTGGGCAGAATCCTGATGCTACAGTAAATGCCAGTGCCAGTTAGGGGCGGATCAGCTTCTGTCTGGGTCTGTACTCTTTGCTAGCTATTATTAGTGAACATCAATTGTGATTTTTGGGGTTACAAAGAAAGATAATAAAAACAAGAAAGAAAGAAAACACACAGGATAGCTGTCCACTACTAGTAGTAGCTAGGACACAGACAGAAGCTGATAACATTTCTTGTTGTTGGTAATTGTCATCACCCCATAGTGCATAATAATGTATTCATTTTTTATACTTCTTTTATTTGATATCACAGCTTAATACTTACAAGTATACAGTAGTTAGACTGTCATCACTTACAGTCTTTCATTGAAACCAATTTAAAACATTAACAGCATAACAATATGTGGCTTGTCTATGCGAGCGACTATTTACACCATTTTATCCTCATATCTACAACCCGTGTTAGTATCAATTTCTATCCCCACAACCATATCTTGTTTAAATTAGACCCTCAGCTTAATAGGAATTCTAGAAGACTCCTACCCCCTATCCATTTACAAGAGTCCCCAGTACCCATCTTTCCCCAGTTGTATTTCCTCCAGTTTAATATGCCTCGTTAGTTCAACTCTCTCTGTCCTCCGGCAAAGCATTTTGGTATATTTCCCACCGTGCCCATCTTGCCACATAGGCCTCCATCTTCTCTTGAAGAGCCAGTGAGATTTGCTCATTCTGCTGGATATTTATTATTAAGATTTCCAATCTTGTGTCTGAGGGGTGGCCTGGAGCCACTTTTAGTAATGGCTTTATAGCCTGAGGCCAACATAATAGACCATAGATATAATAGTTTATAATCAGTTGATTGGTATGTGGATGCTTTGGATTATTGTCTCAGAACCAACATGGTTTTAGAAAGGAAGAGTACTGAGACTGCCTTGTCGAGTTCACCAACGCGTACTTAATGGCATGGATAAAAGGTGTCTGACGGGTGCCGTGTTCGTGGACTTGACCAAGGCATTCGACTCAGTTGATCACCAATTGTTGATTTCTAGATTTGAGTCATTGGAGTTGCTGAGTCTTTCTTGGACTGACGAGGATTATTTAACAAATAGGTTTCAAAGGGTTAAATAAAGGTGCTGTATCAGACTCTGTAATGGTTAAGTGTGGGGTTCCCCAAGGTTCTATTTGGGGCCACTTTTGTTTTCTTTGTTTTTGATCAACTAGTAAGTGTGATTAATAATGCTTCTCTAACACTTTACGCTGTGATGCAGTAATTTATCACGAGGGTTTGTCAGTTGGAGATCTAGGTGTTTCTTTAACAGAGGAAATGTGCAATTTTCAGTCTTCACTTATGGCCTGTAAATTACTCTTAAACAAATCTAAGACAAAGGTGATGGTTTTGGTACCCCACCTAGACTGAGATCTGAGGTTGGTACTTTGGAAGTTAAATCTCTTGATGGATTACTGTTTGACTATGTTGATACATTTCAATATCTTGGGGTATTACTAGATTCTCATCTAAGTTATGAATCTCATTTTTGAAGGTTACCTCAAGAATACATTGTAGATTAGGTTCTTTGTACAGAATCGTTCATTTCTTATTCCTGAGTCTAGGCTGGTTATTTCAAATTGCTGCTTACTTCCTATTGTGAACTATGCAGCTATGATTACTAACACTGCTTCTGCGACAGTGATTTCAAAGAAATCCACTTTTCTTCATTGATAGCTAAGTTTGCTTTAAATTGTTCTAAGTCATCTCATCATTGTGTGATTTTGAAAGAAATGGGCTGGTTACCGGTTTCATTAAATTTCCAATACTGTGTGGCCAAGTTCATATATAAAGTTATGGACTCTGGAATTCCACATAGTATTTCAAAATTTTGAGACCATATATGATGGGCATTATTCTAGACATAGGTCAGACAGTAGGTTTCGAGATTCCTTTTATGAAATCTAAAAGTGGACAAAGATCCTTTGCTTATATTGCTCCATTTATTTGGAATGAAATTCCTCAAGATATTAGTGGTTGTGTTCTGTCAAAAGTTTGCGATGCATTAAGGATGTATTTGAATCTCAATTTAATTGTAACTTTTTTTATGAATTTTTTTATGAATTTTACACGTAACAAATTTTTTGTCTGCAATTTGCTGCATTATATATGTATGTTGATTATGTATTGTCTGTATGCAATATATGTGAGTCGCACCTGTAAAAGGAACTTGTTTCCAGTGTGCTTACCTGTTAGCGAATAAACAAACAAACAAACAGATATACCTTTGCTTTATCCTCGATCTCTTTTGGTGGAGTCCAAAGATCAAATTATGGTCTTTAGGTGCAATCTGTATGCCCAGGATTGCTTTAATATGTTCCAGTACTGATTCCCAAAAGGTCGCTAACTTAGGGCATTTAAGGAAAATATGTATGTAGGGTCCCAGCCTCACCACACCCTCTCCAACATTGTGAGGTTCGACCAGGATCCTCTGGGCAAGGACAGTGGGAACCAGAAAAATCTCACTCTCACCCTCCAGATGAATTCCCTCCAGATGGGGAGGATGTAGTCGACACAATCCTCTCCATATTTCCATCCAATCTTTGGAGGATAGTGGTTGCTGTAATTCCATCTCCCATCTAGCTTGCAGGGTATAATTGCTTGAGATGTTTGCACTGTGAGGGCCTTATATATTTTGGATATTGCCCTCTCACCATAGTTCGAGGACCATATGTGTCAAGCGAATTATATCTTCTTCATGCATAGAACCACGACCCCCATGTCTAATATTTGAAGCTATATAGTCTTTAATTTGATAATAGTATAGTGTATCTTTCTCTGTCCAGTCATAGATCCTGCTTGCCTGTTCAAAGTCCAGGGTCTCTTCACCTGTATTATTTGCCACGGGCCTCTAAACCTTTTAATCTGGTTTTGTACCATTGATTGTCAAATGCCTGAATTAGGCTGAACCAATTATATTTCCAATAATGTTGGGCCCACTGTTTACTATTTGTCCCTAGTTGCCACCCTTTAAAATAGAGAGTAGCTGAGGGACCAAGCGGGTTAGTTTCTTAAGATCTGGTTTGGAAAATAAACAATGGCAGCAGTACTGGGAGACCTCGCTAGGTCTATTTGTTTCCATTGAGCTTGATCGCTTTGGTACCCATAGTAGCGCCTTCTAGCCGCACCTGGGCGCTATCCAATATTTTTGGAGTGAGGAAGGGCCACACCACCCAGCTCCTTAGGGAGGAATAATTTCCAGGCACTAATCCTCGTTCTTCTTTGGTTCCACTGGAACTTGTTTAATAGTCTCTGCCATGAAAGAAGCTCCTTGGGAGACAACGCACATGGGACACATTGAAATAAATATAAAAATCTAGGTAGCGCATTGATTTTAAGAGCAAGGATCCTAGTATAAAAGATGACGAAGGAGCACCCATCTCATTAGGTCTTTCTTAACATCAGCCACTAGGGGTTAAAGTTTTGTAGTAGTAGATTATCTAGATCCTTGGTAATTGGATCCCCAAATAAGTGATACTATCATTGTCCCATCTAATGGGGTATCTTTTCCTCAGTAGGTGAGGTGGGTGGTAATAGAATGTTAAGGCCTCTGACTTGTTTATATTAAGTGAAAAGCCAAAATCTTAGAAAATTCCTGTATCCTCTTAAACAGGGCCTCAAGTGACTTGCTTGGAGCAGACAAATATAGCAAAATATCATCCATAAAGAGTGCCAGCTTTTGCTCACCCCTGGCATTTCTATTCCTGCAATGTCCAGGGACTGCCTCAAATGTTGAGCTAGGGTTCTATATAATAAGCAAATAAAGGGGAAGGGGCATCCCTGTCTTGTTCCCCTATTAAGGAGAGTTTTCGTGAGATATGGCCGTTTACTCTGATATAGGCAGTGGGCTTATTATAGAATTTAAATATTGTGTCTATATATTGGGGTGAGAAGTCAAATTTTGTAGGACCCTCTCAAAATCTCCATGAAACCATGTCGAAAGCCTTTTCGCATCTAACCTAACAGGACTGCTGGAACTTTATGAGCACTTATATGTTCAATTATATAGACCGTCGCCTAACATTGTCTTGGGCCTGGCACCCTGGGATGAAACCACATTGGTTCAAGCCTATTGTGGTTGGGGCATGCTGAACCAGTCACTTTGCTAATATAGAGGCAAATATCTTATAGTCCGTATTAATATAGATATTGGACGATAGGATGAACAAACACGTAGGGTCTTTTCCCAATTTTAGTATTACCGAAATTATTGCCTCATCCCAGGAGGAGGCACTTGTCCATCGTGTTGAGACATAGGAGAAAACCCGCTTAAGATGGGCACTAGTGTATTAGCAAAAGCCTTATAGAACTCCCTGGTAAACCGTCTGAGCCAGGACATTTTCCTGTTTTCAGACTTCCAACAACCGTTATCAACTCCCCATTAGCAACGGGGTTTGTCAGCATTTCCTTGCTTCTGTGACAAAGTTAGCAAATCTAGAGAGGTCAGAACTGCTGGATTCCTCCCTCAGAGGGGTGTTCCTTCATAGAGCATTGAGTAATAATGATGAAAGGCCTCTGAAATTGTTTGAGTGCTAGTAGCTAGAGCATTGAAACCAGGTGCTTTAATTTGGATATAGTTGATTTAGCCTTCTGGCTGCGTAATTGGCCAGCAATCATTTTAGTAAATCTAGGGCCACCATCATAATACTTATGCGGAAGAATGTCAGCTTTTGCTCTATGGCATAATCTAGTATGGCATTTAATTGTTTTTGAGAGATGCAAGTTCTCGTGACCGTGATTTGCAGTGTTTAACCTCTGCATTTCCTCTAGGGCATAATCCTGGTTTCCAATGTGAGTCTTCCTGCCTCTCTTTGTTTCTTCTGATATGAGGAAATTGCTATAAATTTCCCTCGGACTACCGCTTTTATTGTATCCCAGATTATAGAAATATTGGTTTCTTGTGTGGAATTATCAGCGAGTGCCTGGGTAATAGTTTACTCAATAGCCTCCATGTCTCCTTGCCTCTAAGTAGGGATATATTAAGTCTCCAGAATGTTCTCTTCACGAACACCCTGGGTGTTCAATTTACAAAACAAAGGCGCATGATCTGACAAAGTAAAATCTCCCTGCCAAATCCGTTGGATAACGCTTAACTGCTCTTTTGTGTTATATATAATCAAGGCAGGAGTAAGAATCATGGACCTGCAAGTAAAAGAGTGTCTGGACCCTGAGCCATGGAAAAACTTCCAGGCATCTTCATACCCATTTCCTGCAACAGTTTCGAACCTCTCCAGTCGTTTTATTTACTCGCCCCTTTACGTAACCTTTCTTACCCCTCCTCCGAAAGGTCCAAGTTAAAATCCCCGCAGATCACTGTGCCCTCAGCCCAAGCCACTATTTTCATAAAAGGCCACTATAAACCGAGTACTCCGTTGTTGGAGGCATATAGATCGAAACTAATGTAATCATTTGGACTTCTAAGAGCCCTTCACCAGTACGCATAACCTTCTTTATCTACAATTTTATCCTTAAGTTCAAACGGGGTTCCATGCTTTATCATTATAGTGGTCACCCGCTTCTACCTCCCTTTATCGAGGAAGCCACCACATGGGAACAGCCCAGCCTTTCAAACTTTTTATGTTCACTTTGGGTAAGGTGCGTTTCTTGAAGTAATAAGATATTGACTGCCTGTCTTTCTCATTAATTGGAGGATTTTACTTCTTGACTGGGTTAGTAATACCATGCACATTATATGTGCTCATTATATACTATTGAGCCATCTTAAGAGGGATCCAATACTTCCATTTTAATCAGGGGCTCTCATTGGCCTTCTCTTCCCTCCATGGTGGCCCCCGTGCACCAGTACTGACATTACCAAACCAGAGATTTAAAGCATTTTAACAGCCAATCGCTCGCCAAGCCAAAATTTAAACAACTTTTCAAAAACTCAAAACTTTTACTAAGTTTTCAACTCTAATAATCAACTATTTGCTTCCAAGGCAGGGGCCAGGTAATTTCACTAGCCCCTTTGTTCTCCTGATGCTATAGGAGAACGAGAAGGAATATTTAACCTCCGTTTCCAGGGTCCTTCTCGAGAGTCTGAGTATCCTAAGACTCAAATTAGAGTAGTAACTGTACAGGCTACAATCCTCTAATTGCACCCGATCCCAGCTGACCCTAGGAAACTCTTCAATGCTATCAAGAGGTGTGCAACCTGGAAAAAGAGATAGAATTAAAGTAACTATACACTCAACCGTTATCTGCCCTTTCTTAACCTAGGACACAAAATTCCACCTATAGTCATTTCAGCAGTTACTAATACATGTTCTTGGGTACCATAGGGATGACCTGTTAACCTTCTGGATTAAATCTTTTTTTTTTTATCGTCCTGTTGTCCAAAGCAAATGAAGGAGGTTTCAAGGCAAAACTTAAATTAAAGTCAGGTTTAGGGAGGTATTTTCAGTAAATTTACTTCTATATAATGATTTTATAACTGGTTTGACTTAATCGCTTCAGCGGATGAAATCTTTCCCAGTCTGATAGTGTCCAGCAGTAACACCCACCCCTACCCAGTTCCTGGTCATAAACTTAACAGACAATTTTGGCACTCCCTATGTTTCGGTTGAGTTAAAGAAAAGGATTCTATCACTGAACCTCTATCCATCTTCTTTCCTCCTTTCTATCGCTGTCTCAGGTTGAAGAGTCATTCGATATAGCCCTTGCCTGAAGGATCTTCTGGATGCTGCGCAGCACATCTGTTTGCGATCCTGATTTGCTTCCCACTAACTTCCTGACACCGTGCGTTGTTTAAATGGACCACGAATCCTGTTTTCCACATTCCCAGGTTCCTTCACTGTAATATTTCGCCTCGCAATGCTGCCATGGCTTCCTCAACAGTGGAATATATCCTCGCCCTCTTCCAGAATATTCTAAGCCTCAAGGGTAAGGTGTGTGGAATCTTATTTCCTTCTCTCTCGGGCTCTAGGATGGATTGATACTTAATTCTCTGAATTTGTACCTCCTGTGGGTAATCATGGTCTAAATAGATCCTGTGTGTTAAGTATTTAAGTTCTTTTTACTCCATGCCCGTTTCAATATTTCCTCTTCGACACTGTAGGAGTTCATTTTAAACACAATTGAATGTGGGCGAGCCTCTGGATCCGAAGGTTTCTTTTGTAGGATCTGTGAGCTCTCTCTATATGAAAATCCAGGGTTGGTGGGAGATCGAGAATATCTTTTAACATGCTTTCTAGGAACAACGCATTGGGGCCATTTCTGTATCTTCTGGGAGCCCATATAAACCATAAGTTGTCTCGCCGAGCCGACCCTCCAGATCCAAACACTTAGCCTGCAAGTGATCAGCTTGTTGAACAAGATCCTGTACAATTTGGGCTAGCTGAAGTGTAGAGTCCTCTGTTTCAGAGATTCTATCTTCCATCTGCCCAATACGTTTCTCTAAGGTAGCGAGTTGTGTTTGCATTACTTTGAATTCTTGCTTGTTCTCCCTCCTTGATTCAGTTATTTTGTGGAGTAATCTCTCGAATCTGGTCCGTGAAAGTTGCTCGCTTTTCTCCTTCGTGTCGTAATCTGTATTCTGCAAGTCCACTGGGGAAGATGGCCCACTGAGTGGGCCCACTTTCAATCTGCTGGCATCCTTAGTATTCGCTCTCTGTTCCAGGCGATTTTACCTTTGTTAGTGGACTGTGGTGCCCACCTGAGTTTTTGGACATTTTATCTTTCACAACGATAATTTAGGAGGATTTGTTTAGTCAGTTGAGTGGGAGCCTCACGGTTAAGCTTGATAGCGCTCCGTGATGTCACCGAAGTCCATAATAAGGTATTCAAAGACTAGTAAACACATATGTTTGCACAACTTTTCTGAGCTGGTTGCAAGTTTTTGGAAGGGGACAGGAACTCTGTTGCTAAATGCCAATGCAGGGTTTGAAGTGAAGAGTTAAATGACTCTCACATCCCTGTGTGAAGTGCAGATGAGTAGTTTCCTGCAGCAGCAGGGGCCCATGGCAAGGAAGGAGGACCAGCCTGTAAGGTGTGATCAGGAACGGCTCAGTTCCCTTGCTTTGTCTAATTGTCTTTGCCCGCTCAACGTAACAAAAAAAAATTCAAGTCTTACTCTTAAACATTAAAGATGAAACTAAATGTTACATGTAGAGTGATAATCCATAAAACATATGATTTGATACCTTTTAAATTATTGACGTGAGGAGCCCAAATTCCACTTGCTTTGATGCCGCTGCACAAACAGACACGAGAGCTGCTCATTACTGCATTCCAGTGTCACATTTAGGGATTTACATTACAGTCAGTTACTTTATCTGAGGAAGCAGCAGGTACACAATACCTCAGACTACAGCTGTTCTGTGTCTGGTCCACTGCCCAATCATTGTAGTCTGTTTTTTCTAGGAGTATTATACTTGTCTCCCTACACAGACATGCACCAGGAATTTATTCATTTTATTTATTTATAGAACATATCGAATTGCAAACCTTTGAGTCAGAGATTCCTTTACAAAGGCTCCACGTCATAAAACAAAACTGTACAGTAATGAATACTTAGTAGGGGCTACGGCATGAGTTCTACAATGCAAACAAATAACAAGGACAAGAGTGGGTTACCGAGGCAAACAAACAACAAGGACAAGAGTGGGATACCTAGGCAAACAAATAACAAGGACAAGAGTGGGGATACCTAGGCAAACAAATAACAAAGACAAAGTGGGGATACCTAGGAAACAAATAACAAGGACACGTGTGGGATACCGAGGCAAACAAATAACAAGGACAAGAGTGGGTTACCGAGGCAAACAAACAACAAGGACAAGAGTGGGGATACCTAGGCAAACAAATAACAAAGACAAAAGTGGGGATACCTAAGCAAACAAATAACAAGGACAAGAGTGGGGATACCTAGGCAAACAAATAACAAGGACAAGAGTGGAGATACCTAGGCAAACAAACAATGACAAGAGTGGGGTTACTGAGACAAACAAACAACAAGGACAAGAGTGGGAATACCTAGGCAAACAAATAACAAGGACAAGAGTGGGGATACCTAGGCAAACAAATAACAAGGACACAGTGGGGATACCTAGGCAAACAAATAACAAGGACAAGAGTGGGGTTACCTATGCAAACAAATAACAAAGACAAGAGTGGGGATACCTAGGCAAACAAATAACAAGGACAAGAGTGGGATTACAGAGGCAAACAAATAACAAGGACAAGATTGGGATACCTAGGCAAACAAATAACAAGGACAAGAGTGGGGATACCTAATCAAACAAATAACAAGGACAAGAGTGGGGATACCGAGGCAAACAAATAACAAGATAGAATGTAAGGCTGGATGAATCCATTGTCAGGAGGGTAGGATAACTTGGGGGTGAGTGGCACCTCCTTAGGTAGAGGACGTGGAACACCCAGACAATTAGCAGCAGTGCAGAAAGCTAGTGGAATGGAGATGTTCCCTGAGGAGGGCTTTGAAGTGGCTAGCTTACTTTCAGTAGTTATATCAATGAAATCGTTCATCCAGAGGGGCCTGTAGCTGAAAGTTCTCCGGCCTAGGGTCATTCTGCACCGGAGAATCAAAAGGAGATTTGGAAGAGCAGTGGGTGGTTTTAACATACTGTAGATGCAGGTTGGGACGATGGAGAGACCTGGGGAGAAAGCACAGTGGAGATCATTTTGGCAAGGAGGCAAGTTTGATACTTTAGCCTTCCATCAAAATTGAGCCAGTTGGAGAGACTATACAGAGCATGTGTGTAGTCTTTCACAACCTGTGACTAGTCAGCAGACAGGCTTTACTGAGGACACTCTAATTCTGTGGAGGGAGGAGTTATCAGCTGCCCCATGACCAGTATCCCATAATCAACTAGGGACAGGATTGAGGAGGAAACAGATATACAGAGGGCCTCTGGGGTCAGACAATGCTTGTGACAGTGGAGCAGGTCAATTCTGGCATTGACAGCAGAGCTTAATTGGTGGATATATTCAGGATAGTTAGAGCTGAGTCTAGAGGGTGATAACAAGGGTTTTGAGATTATCAAACTGGTCAAGGGGTTGTATCTGCAGTTAAAGATTTGTAGTGTAAGGCCTTTATGTTTGCTCAGGTAGTGTTCGAACACCATGACTTTAATTTTTTATAATTTAGCACTAACCACTGGTCAGCAAACCAGGATTCAGCTTCTCTGAAGGTTTTATGAAGGGAATGCTGGAGCATGTGGAGATCTGAGTGGGAGGAGAAAGGACCGATATCAGCATAGGAGGAGCAGCTGCTTAGAGCACTTTTGGGAGGGTGTTGAGAAATAGACTAAAAGAAGGAGTCCTAGGATGGACCCATGGGGCACACCTGATTTAACCTGGATACTGGTGCAGAGTGTGTTGTTTATTTTGACTTGCTGAGACCTACCTGTAAAGTAGTCAGCAAACCAATTTGTGGCATCCTAGAAGAGACCACAGAGGGTGAGTGCAGATAGGAGGAAAAGTGGTTTATGGTGTTGAAGGCTTTCATCAGGTCAACAAAGATAGCTCCAGGCAGAGTGGATATCATTGGAGAACTCCAGCAGCACAGATGTGGTGCTGTGGCCTTCACCATTCATCACTGTGGGTGTCTGCTGGAGACAGGCACCCATGGGAGACTTCTTTGTTTGGAGAAGGGGCCGATGCTGTCACATACCCCATGAAGCCGACATATTACGTGCCACCGCGGTTGGCCAGTAATGGCTGTTGCGCCCTCCTCCATCTTAGTTCTGTACTAAGGAGGGACAGGAGAAGTAAGTAAAGAGAAAGGTGAGTGGTGCAAGGGAGCCCAAGAGACAGTGAAAGGAAAGGAATGAACTGAAAAAGAGAATGCAGATAAGGGACAGGAAGAGAAGTAGGGGCCTGAGGGTTGTGGAACAGGGCCTCAGTCCCCGAGTGACCAAGGGAGGAGAAGGGAGAAACAAGAGAGAGAGAGAGAGAGAGAGAGAGAAGAAGTAGGTATGGGATGGGGGTGGCCTTGGTCTCCAAACAAACAGAGGTAGCTCTAGAAGAACACCAAGGTAAGAACCCTGGTGAGAAGAGCTGCTACCTGAAGGCCTAAGTGCTCCAATTAGCAAGAATGCAGCAGAGCTGCAAGCTTTACTGCTATGCCCCAAGACATAGGCAGAGCCAGCAATGCTCAGAGGTTGAAGAAGGAGCACAAGGAAAACAGGGGTTGCACCATAGAGTTTGGGAGGCCACCCCAGTCTCAATCCCAACAGATCGAGGACTGTCACAGTTCTTGACCCCCAACCCCTGAAAATGCCAAGAGGTTTAAGGAGGGAAGGAGAAAAACAACACTGTGCAGGAAGGGTAAGGGCATCCCGGAGTCCCAAGGCACCTCCCAGCCTGCGGACCCAGACAGCGGGTCAAGCAAGGAGTCCAGTAGGTGGGACCCCCAGAGACCCACAAAGGAGAACCCCAAAGAGTTTGAGACTTGCTTGAACCCTGACCCTGCCCACAGACCCCCTCTCCTCCGACAACCATTGGGAGTGGAGAACCCTGGGGCAGGGTTCACGAAGAAGGGAGGCAGCATTCTCAGGGACTGAGGCCTCAAGAGGGAAGGTGGGAGGATTCAGTGATGAATGGTGAAGATACACAGGAAGATCAAGAATTATGGCAGGTACATAATTTTCATATCTACCTGTATCAATTTTCATCATTCATCACTGGTGGGTGAGTACCAAGCACCCCTGAAGGGTCCTAATAACCCTGAGGAAAACATCCTTCATTCCCCCAGCGGAGAATGTGGGAGGAGCACCCTTCACTAGCCATTTTAAAGGTGGGCCTTATCAGAGTGTGACGGGGTCCCCTGAACCTTAGGGGAATGAAGGCATGCCCTGAAGCTTCCGTCTCACCCTGCAGGAAAACAGATGGGTCCCATGGAAGGGGAGGCCAATAACCTGCGCTGGGCCAAAGCGACAACCTCAACAGGTGAAGCCTTGCCATCTGCCTAATGCAGATCACTGTCCCACAGGCCATGAAGTGACCTCATTGGTGTCGTACGATGCCCTTGATTGGTGCCTCGCCAACTACAGGCCTATAGTGAGAGGCTATGGCTTGACAGGTAGCCTTGAATCAGGCAGCAATGCTAGAGCTCGCCCTGGCATCACCCACAGATGCCTGTTGTAGGTAATGTGGTGCACCTGATGTGAGATGATTGCCAACAAGCTCTGCACTAAAGAGAAACTCTTTGCCCCATCCGAGCCAACTCTCAAGAGTCAGTCTCAGGGGGCCTATTGTGACCAGGTGTCGAAACCCAGAGGTGTCCAGCTGCATCAGTCCAGAATTTGGACGAGGCAAGGTGCCTGGAGACCCATGGGTTGCACGATACCTCCTGAAGCAGTCCATAGGGGCTGGTTTTGGGAGTATTGATGCTGCCAGGCACTCTAAGATGCTTGTGGAAGGAAACTAGCTAAGAGAGGACTACCAAATGGTGCACCCGTATTTTCCTAGGAAGGCCTGCCTACAAGGTCAGTATTGTCCCTAGCATAGCAAGAGATGTGCTAGTCCCTAACCAACCTCAACAGGAAGCGCCTGATATTGGGCTTGATCAGCATCTGAGGACAGGTGTACTGAAGGTTCCTCTTCCTCAGAGAAAGATGAGGAGGCCAAGAAGCTTGATGATTCAGACTCTGGCTACAGTGGAAAAACTGGTAGAAAGACCTGCTCTCCACGGCCCTAATGTGCTGAGGGAATGCTGCTCCTGAAACCTGAACTGATCCCAGGTTAAAGGTCCCAAAGGCCCAATGTGGCCTGGGAAAAGGGGAGCTGGCTGCAGAGGCATGGGCAGTCTGTCACCTGATGTGACGCGGCTCTGCCATGGCTTGCAGAATCCACATGAGAGCCTGGCATCAGAAGAAAACTGCAGATCTGTAGATTCATCATCCTATCCTGAAATCAAAATGATGAGGTTTAACCCTGTAGGGTGAGCTACCCTATGAGGGACTGGAGCCACATGGATCCAGAAGGTGGACCCCAGCTCACCCAGAGAGACCTCTGTGGGAGAACCCGAGGGGAGAACAAAGGGCTCAGCACTATGGCTCCTCCCCGACCCAGGAGGGTCATGGAAGTGTGCAGTGGTCCCTTGCCCTCATCTTCAACCCTGTTGACTCTAAGAAGCCCTCTTCCTCAACCCCTGTGCCAAGGGCTCCTCAACTCCACAGGCCCTCCGGGTGGGCCTCAGGAGGAGGAGGGGCTCAATCTTGATCCTAAGAGGAGAATGGCACCAGGAATGGCAGCCACTCCCTCACTCAAGAACCCAATTGCCACACCAGCAGCAGAGGGACTGAAAGGTCACAGCTGGCCTCCCAAGCCAGGGGTGGCTGGGAGATCTGTGAAGCCTCAGTCACCTGAGCCATGGGAGGGAACACCTGGGGAGACGCAGGAGTGCTGGGTCATGGGTATCCTGCTTATTCTGAAGAATCAGGCAGCCAGTCCTCATCTGCCTCAGAATCATTTGCCTCAGGGAGGAGAGACAATTATGAAGGGCTCCAGACTGGCGGTCCCAAGGGATCCCCATTCACAGCATCACAAATGGTGCTGTGCTTGGGCCTGAACCCCTCACGGCACCACCCGATCCACCGTGCCAGGCGGCCTCCAGGATCCGAGATGGCACCAATGGGCAGCGCCAAGGAATGCCCAGTTCTAGAACCAGCAGCTGAGGGCCTTGACAATGGCAGAGCCTGCACTTCTGAGGAGGTGAGTACCAAGATGCTGCTCCCAGCCCAGCCCTGAACAGAAATCAACTGTGTCTGTTGAAATTGATCCCAGGTCTTTGCATTTATTTTACATTTGTTTGATCCCTCATTAAGGAACTATCCCCAGTCCCCTAACTACTCTCTTTCAATACCCCTCCTTTCTTAATACCCTCATTTTACTGCTGCTCTCCCCAGCCTAACCTGTCTCCCCACTCCAGGAAACGTATCCGCCTTTCCAACCCAACTCATGACCCCTCCCCTCATTACCCTCACTACTCTGCTGTGCCCATGGCTGCACACCAGACAGGGCCTTCCCAGGCTGTGCCAAGCCTCTACCCCTCACAAGCTCCTTATCCTAGCCAAAGTAATCTAAATGCACTTCTCTCCCTGCCTACTGTATGAGTGGCACTACCCTAGTGCTGTCATAATACTACCAGCACATTATAATGGTACCTACATCAGTGACTGTTATACAACTGTTTTTTATTCTTTTTCTACCAGACTGTTGCCATTGCAGTCCAATGGCGGATCACCTTTAAAGTCGGTCTTCTGATTTATAAAGCCCTACAGAACAGGGCCCAGACTACCTGACAGAGCTTCTGGTACTTACCTCCGGGCGATTGCTCTGCTCAGCTGGCGAGGGGTTGCTAGAGATTCCAAGAGTTTGTTTAAAATCCTCTGGTGCCCAGGCATTTATGCATGTGGCCCCTTCTCTTTAGAATTCTCTACCCACCAGTTACGTGAGCTTGCGACTGTGGAGGGATTTAAATGAGCTCTGAAAACCATCTTTGGCACCAAGCATTTGGCGACTGATCATGGTATTTATTTTAATTTCAGATGTATGTAGATCAACTAAGCTGCTGCAATATGTGCAATGTGTGCTATGTTTTAACTTTGTCGCGCCTTGGTTTTGGAAAGGCCCATAAAAATAAAGCTTTATGATTATTATTATTATTGTGATAATCCTTCATTCTTCATTTATTTATTTATTTAGATTTTGATAACTGGTAAACCCACTGAGACCATAGATCCCTTTTCAGGGGCTACCCTTGAATTAGTTACAGAAAACACATATTGGCATTATTTACAGTAGTTACAATAGGTAAAAAGATACATCAGCATCAATATACAGGGGTTACAGCAAGTTCACATTCAGGCTCATGTATGCAGTACAGAGACATCAAATTACACTCAGTTAGTAGGAAATTGAGACAATATGCAGCATAATTGACAGCCTTGTTTAGGGAGATTCATCAGGGAAGAAGGAGGAATTAAGGCAGTGGAGGTGAGAGGAGACCTGGGCTAAGGGGCTAGAGGTTGCAGCCACAGAGGCTGAGTTCGAGGAGATATACTTTGAGACCAGACTTAAACTGGGTAAGGGAGGGTGAGTTAATCAAGCTAGCTGGGAGGGAGTTCCATGTAATTCCATTGTGTTGTATGTTTGTCTTGTCAAAGTTTGACATGGAGCCTTTGAAAAACAACCTTTAGGGTCAAAGCTTGTAATTCAAAATTATAATAAATATATTAACATACTAACATACTTTTTATTTTTATTATTTTATTAAATTCTCGGATTACAAATACCTTTGAGCAGAAACTGCTCATTTACAAAGGTTCCACGTCAAAGGATGAGGGTCAACATACATACAGAGGTAGTAAAAGAATGCACAATAAACAACAAAACAACTAAAAGAAAAATAAAGATACTCAGTTATAACATACTTTGAGATAATATTCATATAATAAGCAGCTTGGTAGGCAGCTGGCTGCGGTAACAATAAGAGATAGAGGGCACCATAGACAGTTAGTATTGCAGAGCATGCGACCGAGAGAGAAGTTGGTGGACTAATGGGCCACTGTCCGATGGTGGTGGAAAATGTCTTGTACCAGTGGAGATGTGAAGCAGGAAAGGAGTCACAAGGAAGGCCCAGTGCCAGAGGAAATGAGACTGGAAAAGGCGGGCTGTGAGACATGAGTGAGCTGGGAGGTGTTTAGAGATCTCTGTTCAGAGAAGCAGTCACATTGAGTGGTAGAGGTGAGGTAAAGTTTGAGATTCCTTTGAAGGGTCCAAGTGTAGTAGAGAAAAGTGCTTCTTTATTGAGGGAATTGAACCATTGAGTGGCTCTATAGATAAGGACCGCTGACCCGTGGAGGTACGACATCTGGGAACCTGAAAGGTTAGAGATTGGGCACCACGTGTTTGTTGAGTGCCACTGTAGGTAGTAAGAGAGTGAGCTAACACCAGGTGGCATGAGACCAGGAGAATCTTTTTGGTAAGTAAGCAGGTCTGATATTGTATTCTGCTGCGTAGGGGTAGCCAGCTGGCCTGTGCATAGAGGTCACAGGTGTGTGTTTGTCAGGCTGCACCGTCAGTAGTCTACAGGCTTTGTTGAGAGCAACTGAGATCCTCGGAGGGCACTTGTTGAGGCAGAGCCATAGATGGCAAGGCCGTAGTCAATGATAAGGTGACAGAGCTGTTGATGGCTAGTTTAGGGCATCCATGAAGCATACAGTACTTGTGTTTGTGTAGTAGTCAATCCGTATATTGGCAGTCTTGGCAACAGTGTCAATATGCTGAGTGTAGGAGAGGGTACTATCCAGGGTAATACCAAGGTACTTGAACTCCTTGACATGTTCGAGTGGGTTCCCAGCGTGGTTCTTGATGGTGAGGGACAGAGAGTTGTGCCTGCTCTGTCGGTTACAGAAGGACATGGCTTTAGTCTTGCTGTGGTTCAGGACAAGTTTATGAGAACTGAACCAGTCTTGATCGCTGAAGTCGAGCTGCAGCTGGGATTCAAGGACTGTAATGTCATGGTGGCTGGAAAACAGGACTGCATCGTCTGCGTATAATAATATTTTTGGTGGCAGGCACTGGGGAGATTGTTGATGAAGAGGGAGAAAGTAGAGGGCCCAGAATAGACCCTGGGGGACTCCGGAGCGACCGGTTTCTCATCCGAAGAGATCCCTGCAATCCTTACACGTTGCATCTGATTATCAAGGTAGCTGGTGAACCATGGAAGGGCATCGCTGGAGATCCCAATGGAGGACAGTTGCTTGAGCAGTAGGGGGTGGTTAACTGTGTTGAATGCCTTGGTAAGGTCTATAAATACTGCCCTCCACAATTCCCTTTGTCAAGCGTGGCATGGATGAAGGTTGTAAATTCCAGTAGTGCAGTGGTGGTGCTGTGCCCTTTTCTGAAGCCATGCTGCTCTGGGCACTGTACATTGTACTTATCCAGGAATTCAACTAGTTGGTCGATACTATTCGCTCCAGCGCTTTGGATAGTGGAGGAGGAGTGAGATAGGTCTGTAATTGGTGTGCAGTGTCCAATCTCGCTTTGTGAACCGGTGTGACAGTGGCTTTCTTCCAGAGAGAGAAATGGCCCAATCTAAGTGAGAGATTAAAGATCTTTGTAAGTGGTTCTAAGATTTCATCGAGGACTTGTGCCAGCAGTTTCAGGTCAAGGAGTCACCACTGTACCCTTGTTTGCCTATGACCTTTGAATGTATTTTCTAGCTACTTGTGGTGGGACCTCCTTAAAAAAAAACTTTGGGGTTGTACGTTCTAGTTGGGGGTAACTTGGGAGGAGCTGGAGGAGAGGTCGTGAAAAAATTTGGTGGAAGGACACTGTCCAGGTTTGTAAATGCATTATTAAAAGTGCTGGTGATGGTACCTAGGTCTAGTGTAGGAGTGCCATGAAGGTTGAGCATAGTGGGTGGTGCTTTAGGATCCTTGCCTGTGAGTTCTTTCATGTTGTTCCAGAATTTGTTCCCTGGCCCCAAGAGTTGGTCAGAGCCTCTTTGTAATAGCTGAGTTTAGCATTCCGTATTTTTGAGTGCAATCATTTCTGGCTGCTTTGTATAATTGTATGTTTACTTGCGTCGGGTTGCACAAACACAATTGCCAGAGTGGTCTCTGTGCTTGAGCAGAGTTAAAAGGTCAGTAGTAACCAGGGGTTGGTCTGTCCTTGACCTTCATCTTTTCACTGGTGCATAGATGTCACAGGCTTCGTTGAAATGTTTGATAAATAGGTCCAGAGCTTTGTTGGTGTCATTGAGAGTCGAGCACTGCTTAGTTCAGCCTGGTTAGATGGGATTTTAACCGCTGGAGGTGCCCTTGTTTGATAACCGTGGCATAGATAAGCTTGGGAGGGAGCTTGTGGTATTTGTTTGACCAGGAGCAGATGACAGGCGAGTGGTCACTTATTGTATCTGGGAGTACAGAAACATTGGAGATGCGTGCAGGGTGGTTAGATAGAATCCAGTCTAGAAGCGTAGGGAGCCTGTCCTATAGTTACACCTAGTGGGGCATTGACCAGTTGAGTGAGGTGATGCCCGTGGCTGCATCCTTATAGGTAGCAGCCTCAGCGGAGAGCCAGTTAATGTTATTTTATTTTATTTATTTAAGAATCAGTTTACAACCTTTGAGCCAGAGGCTCGTTTCAAAATGCCTGTCACATAAAGACATACATTGTGTTTTGGTTACATAGCAAAGATTTGCAAAACAATAGGCGTTCAACAGGCGCCACGTCACATTGTGGTCAGACAAATACAATTGGGTACAGGGTACATGTAATTGATAACAGGTGTTACACAAGTTGGTATCAAGTGAGCAATCTGGTAGGTAAACACTGAAACAGCTGGCACTGGCCAGGTTAAACATACGCATGGTGTACAGGGAAGTGGTGGAGGGATGGTTAGGTGGAGAGCTGCCCAGGGGCATTGTCAAGAGAAGCAGAGGTGGAGGCTATGTTCAGAGACAGGAGCAGTTACGAGTGCTGAAGATGTGGTTCCAAAGTGTGGTTTTGAACTTGGAGATGGTGATGGCATTGGTGATGGTGGCAGGAGAGAGTTAAACAAGGTTGGGGCTCTATAGCAGAAGGACCTCTGGCCACGCGGCTGGTTCTTGATCTGGGGACCTTTAAGTGGTCTTGAAGGAAGACCGTGTTGCAATAGTGGGAGGCTCTGGTGGATGGATGCCGTTACCCCAGAGGAGAGCCTGAGTAGGGTTTTTGGTGAGGAGACAGGTTTGGTATTGGAGCCGTTCATCCAGGGTAAGCAGGTTGTATCGACATACAGCTGACAGGTGTGTGTGTGACCCTGGGGCACCAGTAATCAATCTGCACGCTTTATTCAGGGTTAGGTGAATTTTGTTGAGTGCAGTGGTGTCGGCAGCACCATATACTGGTAGACCATAGTCTACAAGGGACAGAACGGATGATGTAACAGCTAGCCGGAGAGCATTTGGGGAAGGCAGGTTCTATGGTGGAATAGGATGCCAACCCGTGTGTTAGTGGCGGATGTTAGGGCGTCCGATGTGGTTGTGAAATGTGAGGGCTGAATAAGGTAACCCCAAGGTATTTGTAGGAGCAGACTTGTTCCAGTGGCTGGTTGGTACTTGGAAGGATATAGAGTGGGTGGTTGCTAGCTTTGTTTTGGGGTGGGAAAAGAGCATAGTTTTGGTTTCTTAAGATTGATGACGAGTCTCGCTCCTTAAACCAAGCCTCGGCACTGTTGAAAGACTGCTGTAGGAGTCCTGAGGGAGATGGGATTGCGGTGGGTGGCCAAAAGGACAGCGTGCCTGCATACAGTAGAATTTTGCCAGGCATGCACTGGGCAGGGTGTTCAGATACAGCGAGAAAGAGGGGCCCAGGATGGAGCCTTGGGAGACCCAGAGAGAATGGGACGGTATCGGAGGTGTGCTATTATTTTATACACACTGAGATCGAGTGTCAAGATAGCTAGCGCACCATGCCAGGGGCCAGCCAGAGACCAGTGTGGCAGAGTGCATTCAGCAGAAGTGGATGGGAGACAGTGTCGAAAGCCTTGAGAGGTCAATGAACACTGCACCAGCTAGGGAGCTGGTATCAAGGAGGAGTGTAGAAAGTTGGAGAATTCAATAAGGGCAGTGCTGGTACTGTGACCCCACGGAAGCCATGTTGCTCTGGACATAAAATGTTATGCTTAGCCAGATAATCAGTGATTTGAATGGCCACCACTTTCTCAGGGCTTTAGAGAGGGAGGAGGATGGAGATTGGCGGTGATTTGTTGGCCAATGACCTGTCAAGCCTTATGAATAGGTGTGATAATGGCTGTTTTCCAAGCTGTGGGAATTGTCCCAGGCAGAGTGACTGGTTAATTAGGCTTGTGAGTGGTGCAAGGACTCATCTAGCACCAGCCTGAGGATGCTGGGGTCCAGTGAGTCACTGCTGGGATTGTTGCCATTGAGAGCTTTGATTAGGATGGGTCTGGCTTCCGGGTGGAAATCTTTGCAGGAGGAAGCTGGGGTGCTAGAGGACAGGGAGGTTGGCTGGGGGAGGGTCAAAGAAATTACTAGGGAGGACAGAGCTAAGGTCAGTGAAAGTGGTGTTGAACCAGTTAGCTATGGTGGCAGGCTCGGTGGAGGTGGTGCCATTTCTAGTGAGCTGGGATGGGGCAGGGGAGCAAGCTTTACCATTGAGTTGCTTAATATTATCCCAGAAGGTCCGGGCTGAGCCCCAGGAGGAGGTAAGGGAGGCCTGGTAATGGTCTGCCTTGGCTTTCTGATGGCCCATGAGCACTTATTCCGGGCTGCATTGTATGCTTGCCTATCAGACAGACGACCTGTTTCAGTGGCAAGGTGCCAGAGGTTATCCGTTTCTAAGTAATTGTAGGAGGGCCGGGCTAACCCAGGGTGCGCTCTGTTTTTGGACCGGATTTGGTTAAGAGTGCAGAGATCACAGGCCATGTTGAAGGTGTGAGTGAGAAGAAGGTGAGGGCAGTGTCAATGTTGGTTGCCTGCTGAATGGGGACCAGTCTATCTGGGTGAGAGTGCTTTAAGTTTCTTCAGCCCACCAGGGCGAGGCGCCTGCGGAGGGTGGTCTGGGCTTTGGGTTTGGGATTGGGGCTACCCAGTGGAATAGGATAGGGAGTGGTCACTCAGGGAGTCTGGGAGGACCTGGATGTTTTGGATTTTATAGGGTCGGTTAGTTATAATAACATCCAGAAGGGTGCTGGTACCACTCTTAGGGCTAAGTCTCGTGGGCTGGGTGACGAGTTGCATCATATCTTGGGTGGCAAATGGTCTCTGGTGGTGGATGAGGAGGTGCTGAGCCAATTTACATTAAGGTCCCCCACTAGGATTTGTTCTGCCTTATGGTGGAGGGTGGCCAGGTAGTCCGTTAAAGATACCAGGGCTGGGTGCTGGTTCTTTGGGGGAACGTAGGCTGTGGTGAGGTAGAGAGGGCTCCTAGAGGGGTCTGGGGTGAGTCTGAGGTAAGGGCCTGGGCCCCATTTATGAGGGCAGGGGTGGGAGTGCGTGTCCAGGTATTGTATCCTGGTGTAGATTGCACAGCCTCCCCTTGTTTGCCTACCTCGGTCCTCCTGGTATAAGGTATAGCCTGGGAGGGAGACAAATGAGTCAGGGGTGGATTTGGACAGCCAGGTTTCAACCAGGGCTATGATGTCTGGTTGGTGAGCCAAGACCCAGCACTGTAGGGCGTTAAATTTCTTCAGCAGGTTGCATATGTTCATGGAGGCTACTTGAAGACCAGTGGGCTGAGTGGGTGGATGGGAGGGGCAGGGCCTGGGTTGGGATGTATGTTCCCTGTTAGGAGTAGAAGGAGGAGAAGTGCTCTGGTCAGAGGAGGCAGATGGAGAGTTTCGCGGGAGTGATAGAATGAGGAAGGGGTTTAGTTGCACAAGGGGTGGGTAGGGTAGCACAGGCAGAAGGCCTGTGTGATCAGAAGTGCAAGGGGCTGTGGGGGAGGACAGGTAATGTCTGGAAGGGGGTGAGGTGGAGAGGAGCATATGGGGTGTGTGGAGGAGGAGGGAGGGGGAGGAGCAGTGGTAAAGGAGGAGGGAGGACAGGAGGGTAGGTAGGAACACTGGAGTAGTGAGGCTGAGGGTTAATAGTGACGGTAGGGTTGGTGGAAGGCAAAGGGAGGAGGAGGAGAAGAGATAGGCTGGTGAGCAGGGGATGCATGTGCATAGTTGGGAAGGCTGGTGGAGCTGAAGTGAGGAAAGAATGGGGGACTAGGATGAAAGAGGGAGATAGTAGTGAGAGATCACCTCTGAGCCTAGTTACTGCTATGGTGTAGTGGTAGTGTATGTGCCTGAAGTGCATGAGTGCTACGTTCAAGCCTTGATCAGGGTAGTGGAGAGAGCTAGACTAGTGGCTGTAGCAGCAGGGAGTTGGATTCAAGGTTTGCAGAAGCACTTAGATAACACTTTAGTTGTGTCACAGGGTTAGTGCGTTCTTTATAGTTTTGAGATCCTGCAGTAAAAATAGGCAGGTGTTCTAGGTGAGTGGTGGAACTGTGGACTTTGGAAATAAGGGTGCAGGGTTCAAATCCTGCAAGGAAAAAGAAATAAACTTATATTTTGGCAGGTTGGGGGGTAAGTGATTAAAAGGCTTAGAAAGTAGTAATAAAATAGATAAGCAATGTGGTGCAGAGGTAGAGCAGCTGACTCTGACTACAAAGGTACTGAGTTTGAACACAGCTCAGGGACAGAGTGTAAAAGGCTCAATTTTTAATTCAGAAAAGGAGGGAGTGAGGAATGGTTAAGAGTATGAAAATAGAGGAAGTTGTTGGCCTGGTTCATTGGCTCAGAGAATAGTCAGTAGAATTTAGAGAGAAGGGTACAGGTTTGAACTAGCAGGTGCTTAGAGATAGGCTGAACGAGGAGTGCAGAAAGTAGGTGGTAGAAGGAATCAAGGGAACTGTAGTGACCTCTAGTGGAACAGCTGTGAAATGGTAACTAGGAGGGTATAGAGTTGAGAAAGCAGCTAGAATGGAAAGTGCAGTGACCCTAGTGGTTGGTGTGTATAACCTGCAAATGGGAAAGTGGACACTTGGTAAAACGGACCCATGATTATGGTTTCAGCATTATGTTGCTGGACCCTTAGATATTCCATGATGCTATGGAAGCCAGCAGCCTGGTCTCTTGGGGGTAGGTAAACTGAGATGACAGTGAGTTCCTTGTTATGTGCACCAAGGAGGATTTTGATTGTGAGGACCTGAGAGGAGTTGCTCAGGCTAGGGATGGGATGATGTGACCCATAAGGGCATCCTTAAGATAGATGGTGCAGCCCCGCCCATTTAGCAATCCTGTCTTGCCTGAAAATGCAGTAGCCAGGGATAGAGACTGAGGTATCAGGGATTTTAGGGTTTAGCCATGTTTCCACAACTGAGAGGACATCAGGATTGTGCTGTAGGATCCATGTTTGGAGGGAATCAAGTTTGTTGAGGATGCTGCAGGCGTTGATGGATGCCATGGTAAGTGTCCCTGTCCTTCTGCTTAGTGCCACTGCTGGCTGCCTAGGTGGTCCATTTCCTTAGAGCAGGAGCAGCATAAGGAGAATTTGTAGGAGAAAGGATTTCAGCATCTTGTAGATACCTGGTGGTTAAGTCATAAGCCAAAAGAAATTATCAACAGCTGAGGTTCAGAGTCACAGAATGTGTTAGAATTCCTGAAGGTGATGAACTGTGCTCTGCGATATGCAGGATGTGAAATCCTTTGTCTGCATGCTTCTTTGTCATTCAAAGAGGTTGCTGAAAAGCCCACATACAGATCATGGAGCAGGTCAGATGAAAATGTGGATTCAAGCAGACCTAGAGTCACTGAGTTTGTCAGACTTAATTGCTTGACTTATGTTTTGCTTGGATAACTTCCAAAAGTTGATTTTTAAATGAAAATGCAGATACCTGGTGATGATGTTTTGCAGAAATCCAGTTCAGGAGACTTTCACGGATGTAGTCAGCAACTTTTTTACAACTAAAATGCCAGCAGAATAGGCCTAATGGTCTTTCATGTCTGCTCGTTTGGTCAACCTCCACCCTGGTGCTGACCTTGCTGCCCCCTCGCCTCCTCTGGCTTCTCCTTCCCAGTTCTGGATATTCTTGCTGCATTGGATTTTGCTTCCAGAACCCTTCCCTGTACCTGTCCCACCCCTCTTGAACCCCTCCACGTCTCTGCCTCCACCAGCCCCTAGGCGCGCATTCCATGGCTCCACTACCCTCTCAGTGAAATAGCACCTCCTCCTTTCTCCCTGAATCTTCCCCTCCAGCTTCCACCCATGCCCTCTAGTGGCCCCCTCCTTCCTTCGAAGCACCCCAACTGTTCCTCTCCTATTTACCCTCTTCATGTACCTGAAGATCTCTATCATGTCCCCAGGTCCTTCTCTCTTCCAATGTGTCATATTTAGCTCTTGAGCCTCTCCTCATAGGTCCTGTCCCCAAGCCCCAAATCATTTTGGTTGCCCTCCTCTGGACCCTCTCCAGGAGAGTAATATCCCTCTTTAAGTGTGGCCTCCAAAACTGCACGCAGTACTCAAGGTGCGGCCTCACCAAGCAGTTACAGAGGGTATCACTTCCCTCCTGGAGGTGATCCCCTAACAATGCATCCCAGCATCCTGTTGGCCTTGGCTGCTGCCCTCCTACAAGTCTCTGAGTTGTTCATCTTGACATCCACCACCACCCCCAGGTCCCTCTCAGCCATCGAGACTTGTAGCATTTCCCCTCAGGGTGTACACTTGGCCTGGGTTTCTGGCCCCAGGTGGAGTACCTTGCATTTCCCTGCATTGAACCTCAGCTTCCACTTTCTAGACCATCTTCCAGAGCCTCAGGTCCCCCTGTGAGGCCACCCTCCCTCCCTCCCCATCACCACCACTTCCAGTTTTGAGTCATCCATAAAGAGACTCATCTCTCCCTGATTCCTGTCCTTATGTCCAGAGGCGTGGCGTTGAAGAGGAGGGCCCAGGACTGATCCTGTGGGACCCACTAATGACCCTCCTTGGGGATGAGACTATCCGCCAACTACGACCCTCTGGGTCCGGTCCTGGAGCCAATTGCCTATCCATCTGATCATCTGGTTCCCCACCCCATTTCTCCCAGCTTATCCAACAGGCCCAGTGAGGAACAGAGTCAAATGCCTTGCTGAAGTCTAGAAAGAGGACGTCCACTGGTCTACCCAGGTCCAAGGCACTCGTCACCCAGTCATAGAACTCCACAAGGTTTGTCTGACGCGATTTCCGGGATGAATCCATGCTGTCTATCGTCCAGGCACCCTGACTTTTCCAGGTCCCCCAGTCTCTCCTTGACAATGCCTTCCATCACCTTGCCCACCACCGATGTCAGGCTGACAGGCCTGTAGTCCCTGCCACCCCTTGATCCCCTTGTGGATGGGCACTATATTCACCACCTTCCAGTCCTGGGGCACCCACCCTGTCCTCAGAGATGGTGAAAAGCTCCGCTAGGGGTTTCGCCAGGACATCCATAAGTTCCTTCAGCACTCTGGGATGTAATTCATCCGGCCCGGTGCTTTCTCTGTCTTGAGGGAGCTGAAGGCTTCCCTCACTCTTTCTGCTGTGATTTCACTTCCAGTACCTCTTCTCCTTGCTTAGCTCTCCCCCTCCTGCCAGTGATGCCCCCTCTCCCCAGAGACCGCCCGACTGCAAGGGTCCCCTCCTCAGTATTCCTGTCTCTCCCATGTATGATGCAGCACCCCATTTTCCTTGGTGAAAACTGAGGTGAAGTACTCATTTAGTACCTCAGCCTGCTCCCGGGTCTTGTGCCCATCTCTCCCTGATTTAATCCTGCTAATCTGCCCCTTCACCCTTCATTTTTCCCCAATGTATCTAAAGAACCCCTTGTTCCCTCTCCTAATTTCCCTGGCCAGGTTCTGCTCCTTCCTTGCCTTAGCTGCCCCACCACCCTAGTGGCCCTTCTAGCCATCAGCTCCATACTCCCCTCGATCCCTTTCCTCCTTGAGCACTTGAATTGCCTATAGGCTGCCTTCTTTCCCATAGCACCTCCTGGACCTCCCTGGTCCACCAGCAGGGTTTTCGGCCCCACCGCATTTTCATCTTACTCTTGCACAGGTGCTGGTAGCATCCTGTACCTGTCTCCTGATGATTTCCCACCTACTATCAGCGTCCATGTCTGACCCAATCACATCCAAATGCTCCTTAAGGATCTGTCCCATTTCATCAAAATCTGTCCCCTAAGTCAGTTACCTCCGTCTTTGTGCAGCCTTCTAGCCCTCCTAGGTCCAGGCAGAACCAGACTGTGGCATGGTCACTCCTGCCAACGGGTCCCTTACCTCAGGCCCCCAATCTGGTTAAAGAAAATATACATTCTAATTTATGCCACTTCTGGTCTAATCCAGCATCTAGGGTAATCCCCAAATGTTCTAGCCTGTACCAAATCTGTTGTCAGTTTAATCCCAGCATCTACCCCCTTATAGGGAATCTCCCCCAATATTCTAGCCTGTACCTCTTCTGCTGGCAGTTTAATCCCAGCATCTATCACCCTTTCATATAAACAGACTTATGGATTACAACCAACAATAGCTAATAACATTTCCAGACTAGGATACATTGAGAGAGACTGACAGGAGGTATAGTAAAAGGTACTCAGGAAGGGTGGAACAGGAGAGGTGATAGAAAGTGCTAGGTTGCAGAAAGTGCTGGGATTGCAAGAGGGTTTGGGATAGGGTGGCATATTTGGAATCCCTCAATTTTCTAGCCAGTACCACTTCTGCTGGCAGTCTAATCCTAGCATCTACCATCCTTTTAGGAGAATTACCACCAGCATTCTAGCGGTGCCATTTCTGATGGTAGTCTATTCCCAGCATCTACCACCCTTTAGTGAAGAAATATCTCCTCACATTCTCCTGAACTCCCCCAATCATATGAAACTAGTCCTGCTACTCATCCTCATCCTCACTTGAGGAAAGCTCCCCAACTATATTCACAACACAAGTTATCTGTTTGTGCTCCTTGTCAATCAAAGATTGTTATTAATATTTTTGTCAGATACTGGTATCCCTTGTTTTGCTATATGTAGGTAGTTGGGAGGGCATCTGAACCCAGGGCAGTAACAAGTGGTGTACCACAGGACTCAGTGTTGGGACTGGTTCTGTTTAATATTTTCGTAGCCAACACTGCAATCGAATTAAGAGTAAGATCAGTCTCTTCGAGATGAGACAAAGATCTGTGCCGAGGTAGATGGGGGAGGGAGCAAAAGTACTTCAGGAGGATTTGGCAAAACTGGAGGAATGGTCTCACACTTGGCAGTTTGGTTTCAATACCAAGAAGTGCAAAGTGATGCAATTAGGAGGTAAAACTAAGAACACAATTACTGGTTGGAAGGTATACCATTAACAAAATCCAAGGAGGAGGAGAAGGATCTGGGCGTGCAGGTAACCAGGAAAGAACCACTCTGCTCAGTGCAGGACGGCAGCAGTGAAGGCAACCAGCATACTAGGTTTATAGCAATGGGTATTACTTCCAGGAGTGGGAGATCATCTTGCCCTCTATAGATCCCTGGTGAGACTGCACCTAGAGTACTGCGTGTAATTCTGGCACCCCTACTTGAAAAGGGACATCAAACTACTGAGGGGTACAGTGCAGGGCAACAAAAATGATACTGGGGCTGGGGACAGACCATATGAGGAGAGACTGAGAGAGCTCAATATGTATACCCTGGATGAAAGAAGGGAGAGGGATATGGTTGAGACCTTCAACTACCTGAAGGTTTGAACAGAGCAGACACCAGGTGTATGTTCTGTCAGAAGAGCAGAAGGGAAACCAGGGGACACTCTATGAAGCTGGAAGGGCAGGTTCAAGAGGAACAGTGGAGGCACTATTTCACAAAAGGGTGGTGGCAGGGTAGAATGCTCTGCCAGAGGAAGGCATGTCATTGCAGAGTGGGGCTTCAAGAGGGGTGGTACAGATTCAAGGGAGGGTACAAAGAGGTATGGGCACAAGATGGGGAGAGGGCACATGGAGGGAGTTGTAGTCTAATGGACTGAAGTGGGCTATACCAGAGGATTAAGGATCCCTCTTGTGCGAACATTTTTTTAACACAATCTGGTCCTACGGGGCTAGCTATGTTATGCACATGCCTCCATTCACAATGAAATGTCATTCAAACAACCACCCAAGAATGACATCTTAGCAAAAGGCTATTTATTGCACGCAGTTCAGTTGCACAACTTGAAAAAGTAACAAATTCATCATTCTATTTTTCTTGCACACAGTTTGGTTTCACAGGTTGGAAAAGGTCTAAAAATCAAGAAATTCAGCATTGTATTAGTCTCTGTAAACATGTTCTTTCCACGGTGTGATTTCCATAGTTTAATCCCTGCAGTAGGTAATGAATTGAGTCTCTTTTTACCATGGTCCGATAGTCCTAGTTAAACTCTGCGAACAAACAGAAAAAAGGGGTGTAACATCTGATGAAAATGGTCTATTTTAATCTCTGATATAAGGCTTTCTCTTGAGGCGCTCTGCTCCGCACACCTCGGTGCACCGATAAAGCTGAAACTCTAAGTCTACATCGCACAACCTTGTCAGAGCATCCAGGGGCATGGGGGCAGCGCACCCCACAGAAAGAACAATGTCACTGATCATCTAAAAACAAGCCCACTTTGGTGACAGCAGTGCAAAAGTAGCATGTTTTGTGATATTATTCTTTCTGTGGGGTACTCCACCCCCACCCTGGTTGCTCCATTGATGAGAGTTACTGCTTCATCGGTGCGCCTGAGGGCATGGGGGTGGAGCTACTCTACAGAAAGTGTTACATCAGAGATTAAATTGGACCCATTTTCATCCTTTTCTGCCAACTTAGCAAATCCAAGCACTTTTACCTGTAGCCAGTGGTACCGGTGATAATCTTTTTCTCTAGCAGAGTATCCCCATAGTGCTGAAGTATTTGTTTTAGTGCCGTAATACTTGCAGCATTTAGTTTTGGGAATGGGGAGTGCCACCCCTCCCCAGTTATTGCAAGTTACTGCTGGTGAACAATTGTTTGCAGTAAGACGTTTTAAGGTGGGCGAGACTGGCAACCTCTGCTGTGGTGGGCAGAAAAGTATGATGTGGACAGCATCTGAAAGTGCCGTAATTATCTACGTGCGCATGAGGGTCCTTAATCCTCCGGAATAGCCCTGATGTGCTGCACACTAGAGCAGACTAGGCAGACCAAGTGCCCTGTCAAAGGGCATGGGACAGGAACAGGGAGAGTGAGGGTGGGGAGGTGGGGTGGCAGTCAGATGACAAGGGGAGGGTGTGGGGCAGCTGCAAGCTAGGGTGTTGCCTGCACACTCGAGCAGACTTAGATAGACCGGGTGGTCTGTTTCGGCTGGTACGTTCATATGTTCGTATGTATCTGCTGGCAGTTTCATATGCTCGTATGTATTTCTTCTCTCATCACGTATCTTGACAATGTCATGGATTGTTATATGTCACTAATTCCGCTCACCCTGAAAAGAACTATTATCTGTCAGTGGGCCTACCCAATTAACTAACTATTTAAATTACTAATTTTATTATAATTCCCTTTTGATTTTAACCCACCACTCGGACTGTACTGTATATACAATGAGCTGCAGCTCAAGGCATTTTATGTGAACAAAATACAGAATTTAAATAAATAAGAAACTAGTTGAACTGCTTGTTTTAGTACTGTATCTAAATAACAGGTTTGGGAATATAATTATCTAAACACAAAGGTACCTTTTCCCTCTCATGAATCTTTGAATGAGATATAAACACAGGGGCTAACATTACCAGCATCTTCTGTAGTGCTAGCCAGGAGGACAAAAGGCCAGACACATTAGCACTTGACTACAGCGTCCTGACTCGAGCAAGTTGCAAAACCTCTATCCCTTTCATCTCTGTTCTTTTGTCACTGCATTATTACATCTAAGCACCACCCAGGGCTACATCACATGACAATGTTGGTAAAGTGTCTCACACCTGCTACATCCTGGCATTAAAGGCTTGAAACCAGTGGTACTGCAATTTACTGTTCTGTAAACACACCTCTCAACCTCCTGCCTCACAAATCAGGGACAAGGCTTAAAAAACTAGGGACAATGGTTTAAAATCAGGACACACCTTACAAATTGATGATATCCACTCAGGAAGCTGGTAAAATAAGTGGTGTGTGTAAAATGCATTTTCTAAGGAAGAACACGTCTGTAACATTAATGTCTGACATTATGTTATACTTACAACCCCACTGTTTGGTCATCGAAACACAATTTGTAGGAGGGACAGAGTAAAGGTTTTGAGGTAATCAGGGATGTCCCTGAAAATCAGGGACAGTTGAGAGGTATGTGTAAATAGGAGTAGTCAAATCAATGACATCCATGTGAAAAATAAAACAAAACACTGCTGTTGATAATTGTCTTGTTAAAGGGACATCCACACCCAAACGGAAAGCCTGTTAACTTACACTGTCTGGGATTTTATATTCAAATCAGTAGTAAGTATCCATGAAGAATTCTACCCCAAAAAAACAACCTTAAGGAAACCTGCCCTCAGCATCCTGTATGTTATGTGTTCCCAGAAGCAGACAATTTTATATGTTTGCTTGCAGGCATTGCAAGAAACATAATGCCATCAACCGAATTTTCCAGAGGTGTGTCAGCCTCTTCCAATTCAGTCAGTGTGTTTGCAGGCGTGGTCGCAGTTCTCCAATCACTGCTCCAGCTGTCTATGACAGCTAAAAAATGCAGTGGCATACAGTTGAAAGGGCGCTCCGGCTTCAGTGAGCAGAGCTCCCCAACACGCATGCACGATATGCCATGCGGCTGACGCCTCCCCCCAACGCACATACAGTATAGCCGAGGGTTCCCAATCACCCTTCGGCTCCAGCCCTCCCCAAAACAGGAAGAGTGAGCTACGCTGGGAGCCCACCCCAGCGGCACACGCCGGTATGGCTGATGGGGCTGCCCAACTCTCGCCGGCTCCAGCCTCCAAACAGTTTGCCAGCTGCCACGCCAGAGCCCACCCCAGTGTGGCACTAGCCTCGTATGGCTGACGGGGTGCCCAATCCCCATCAGCTCCAGCCCCCAAACATCCTTTCCAGCTGCCACGCTGAGAGCCCACCCCAGCGTGGCAAACGTCCGTCGTCTTAACAATTAAAAAAAAACCTGTAAATTAAAAAATGGTGCTCAGCAGTCTCCCTGCCCCACCCGCACCCATCCACTGTGCACCCTGCCTCCCCACACCCCCTCACCCCATATTTACCTCTGGAGTCCGGGCGATGATCTTCGTTGGACCGGGAACACGTCTGCACTCTTCAAAGCCGACCGCGAACTGAGGAAATGCCAGTAAGCTGTATAATGTAATAGATAGGGTTTTTCAACTTTGCTGCATATCTCAGGCATTTTTGGAATTTTGCACAATTTTCAACATGGGTTTTGGAACCCTTCTCATGAATGCTGTCACTGTGATGGCGTTATTCGGGCCCGATGGGTGATTTCTGATCACTGCATGAAATCACCTTTCCAGATTCCGATTAATGAAACAACACTGCCAGTGTTCATAAGGTGGGCTCTCAAAGCCTATTTTGAAAATTTGGTGAAAAATTCCAAAAATGACTGTTTTGACGAAAGTGCTGCGCAGTTCCTACGCACGCCGTAAGTTCGCGAATTTTCAATATTTTCACCCAGATTTTCAACATTGCCATTTTACCACACCTTCTTATGAGTAGTACAGCTGTCATTTTCACATCCTCACCCAAAACATGTTTCCGCCCATGTAGCACACAATGGCTATCGGTGTGCTAAATCAATGCACGGGACAAATTAAGAAAATCACAGTGACACTGTTCATGAACAAAGGTCTTAAAATGGCTATACTTCCTTTATTCAATAGCATAAGTTTAATACAAGTTCATACTGTAGCATTGGCTACTTTACTAACAGCCTTTCCAGCAAAAATTATAACCATAAACTTTAAAACTTTGGCATATTACACAGAACAATTTCATCTACTAATGAACATCTTATCCATTTCTTTAAATACAGTCAGGGTGAGGTTAGTGCATACATTTGCTTGCCTCTAGGGCAAAACAGAAAAATCTACAATATGATTTCTGTATCACTCCCACATCTCTATATTCTCTTTTTCAGACTGGCTCAGTAGTTGACACAAATATTGTTGTTACTGAGACTTATAAATTACTCCTACATTCGGTTAGCATCACTTTTTACCTATATTATTTGATCTTGGTATAATTCCCAGCTAGACCAGTTTCTAATATACACCTCTGTCTTTTCCTGGAGATTTAGGGACATCTGTTCGTTCGTTGGATATTTTGTACAAGCGTTTTCCACTCAGAGATCTTAGGGCGTCTTTTGTAACCACTTCTTAGTTATAGCTTTGTGAGGCCGGGCTAGTAGTATCGACCATAGGTATTTTTTCGCTTTATCTTTTACCTCTTGGTGGGAGCTCCTAGAACCAGATTGGCTGCTCCAATGGGCTTTGGATGTTTAATAGAGATTTAATATGGTTTGCTACCTGCTGCCAAAAGAATTGTATCTCTGGGCACCCTATAAACACATGTTTATATGAAGCCTTTGGTTCACCACACTCTCTCCAGCATTGTGAGGCATGCTCGAGGCTTCCTGAGCTATTCCTGAAGGTACCCAGAAGAATCTCACCCTTATTTTCCAGGTGAATTCTCTCCAGATAGGTGAGGAAGTGAGCCCATGTTCCCTCCATATCTCTTAATCCAATCCCTGGAGGTCATTGGGTGTACCAACTCTTGTTCCCATTTGGATTGGACAGGTTCATTGCTTGGGAGTTTAATAGTATTAGTGATCTATATATATAGATATTGCTTTCTCACCATGCTGTGATGTCCATATTTGTCTATAAGAGTATTATCTTCTTCTAAGTTAAGGCCTCTGGCATTGATCTTAGTTTGTGTTAAAATATAGGTTTTTATTTGATAATAGTGTAACCTATCTCCTTCAGACCATGCAAAGACCCTTTGGATTTCATCAAAGTTCATGATCACCCCAGATTTCAGGACCTGCCAGGGTGCTTCTAGACCATTTTAATCTGTTTCTTATACCATTCATTATCATTCAACAAAGTCTGGGTGAACCATTCATATTTCAGAAGTGTTGTGTGCAAGTTTACTCTTTGTTCCTAGTTGCCACCCTTTCAGGATGGCTACAGTCACTCTAGGGACCATTTGGATAGCTTTTTCAGAAGGGACTTGGTAAAAGGCAAGCCGGGAGTGGTTTTGGGATGGGCCTAGCAAGATCAATTAGTTTCCATTTTGCCTGGTATGACTTGGTTCCCCACAACAGTGCTAGCCACATCTGCGCTGCTATTCAGTAATTCTGGAGTGAGGGCAGAGCTATTCCCCTAACTCTTTTGGTAAGATTAATTTACGAAAACCTACCCTTGGTTTTCCTTTATTCCATTGGTATGCATTTAATACCCTTTGCCAGGAGAGAAGCTCCTTGGGGTCAGGGTACAGGACACACTGGAATAGATATAAGAATCTAGGTAAGATGTTAATTTTAAGAGAAAGAGTCCTGATGTAAAAGGAGGATGGGAGCAATGCCCATTTTCTTAAATCATTTTAATATTTTCACTAGGGGCCATAGTTCTTTACAAATAGGTTGTCGGGGTTTTGGGAATTTGTATACCCAGATAAGTCATATTTTCAGTGTCCCATTTAAAGGGATAAGTTTTCCTAAGAAGGGAGGGGTTCTATTCGAATGTTAAGGCTTCTGTTTTATTTATATTAAGTGTGAAACCGAAAGTTTAGCAAATTCATGGACCTTTCCAAATAGGGCCTCCACGATTTTTGGATTTGTCAGATAGAGCAGGGCGTCATCAGCGAATAATGCCAGTTTATGCTCCACTCCTGCCATATGTATTCCTGAATATCGGGGCTTGTCGTATGCTTTGGGCAAGGGCTCAATGTAGCATGCAAATAGGAGGGGGACAGAGGGCAACCCTGCCTAGTCCCTCTGTACAAGGGAAATTTTCTGATATATGGCTGTTGGTTCTGATATAACCTATTGGACTTCTATAAAATTTAAAGATTACGTCCACAAACTGGGATGGAAAACCAAATGTTGATAGAGTACTTCTAAGAAGTTCCATGAGACCATATCAAAAGCCTTCTCGGCATCTAGTCCTAATAAAACCGCTGGTGTCTTGTTCTCTAAAATGTGTTCTATTACATAGATCGAGCTAACGTTATCCTGGGCCTGGTGGCCTGGTATGAAACCACATTGGTCCATATTTATTAACATTGGTGCTAACTGAACAAGGCGCTTTGTGAGAATAGAGAACAGTATCTTGTAATCTGTATTTAAAATAGATATAGGGCGGTATGAGGAGCAATATGTATGATCCTTCCCAGTTTTAGGTATGACTGAGACTATCGCCTCGTTCCAGGAAGGAGGATTTCTTCCTCTCGTGAAGGTTACTGTGGTGAATACTTGTCCTAGGACAGGGAGCAATGTCTCAGGAAAACTTTGTAGAAGTCCCCGGTAGCCCATCTGAACCTGGGCATTTTCCAGTTTTAATTGGCCAATTGTGGAGGCTATTTCTGGTAGTGTGATTGGGGTCATTAATGATTCTCTTTGCTTCTGTGTTAATGTTGGAAGGTCTAAGGTGGCCAGGAATTTATGAATTTCCTCTTGCTGGGGTATCACCTTTCACGTAAAGTATGGAATAGAAGTGATGAAAGGCCTCTGAAATTGAGTGAATGTTGTTTTTAAGTCTTTGTACCAGGGTGTCTTATTTTAGAATAGAGGACCTAGTTGCCCACTTACAGAGCTGAGCTGCTATCATTCTCATAAATCTAGGACCTCCATCATAATACTTGTGACGAAGGAAGATCAGCTTTTGCTCCACAGTAATCTAAAATAGTGTTTAGCTGTTTCCTAAGAGATATGAGTTCTCTAGATCTATCTTTACATTGTTGAATTTTTGTATCTCCTCTAATTTACTTATCTTTGCTTCAAGTGAGAGTCTGTAAGATTCCTCTGTCATTTCTTATGTGTAGCTATTGCTATAAATTTACCTCTCACCATGGCTTTAATTGTATCCCAGATCATGGCCATTGGAACTTCTTGGAGTATCGTTATCTATCAGAGCCTGAGTTATGGTGTCTTTAATTGTTTCTTGTGTTTTCTTGTCCCTAATCAGTGCCAAATTAAGCCTCCAGAACGTCCTTTGCCTGCTCTGTGCAAACAGTTTGCAGAAAACAGGCGCATGATCAGAGAGGTGAAGTCTCCCTGCCATGTCTGCTGCGCGTGCATTAGATTTTCTCTTTGTGTTATCAGAAAGTCAAGGCAGGAGTAGGAGTCATGAGCCTGTGAATAGAAAGTGTGTCTGGGTGTCAGGTCATGTAAAAATCTCCAAATATCATCATATTCCAACTCTTGTAGTAGCCCCTGACCTCCTGGCCACTTTGTTTGAATGACCTTGGGAGGGTTGTTCACCCTTCCCTGAAATATCCAGGTTGAAATCCCTCCACATATTAATCTGCCCTCTGCCCACCCAGCCAAGCAGTGATAAGATTTCTGTACACAAGGCTTCTGATGCTGGGGTATGTAAATCGAGGCCAGAGTGGTCATCTGGCCCTCAAGAGGCCCTTTAAACATATCTTCCCTCCTGTCTATAATTTTATCCTTCATTTCAAATGGGGTGCCTTGCCTCAGCATTATGGCAGTTCCATGCCTCCTGCCTCCCCTATACGAGGCAGCCACCACCTGGGAGAAGCCCATTCTTTCAAATTTTGCATGCTCGCTCTGAGTGAGATGCATTTCCTGTAATAATAAAATGTTAACCCCTGTCTTTTCACTAGTTGGAATTTTACTTCTCTTTACAGAGTTGGTTATACCATGCACATTATACGTGCCTATTATGTAGGACTGAGCCATCTCTATGTCGGGTCACTGATTTCAAAATTGTTCCTGTCCTCAGATGGAGGACTATCAGCCCTGGTGGTGGCCCCTCGTTAACACAACTATGTCATCCTGCCAGTCTGATTTGATGTTCATTGTTTTACAGCGTGCTGCTATGCCTGAACCAATATAACTGACAAAAACTTTTAACTTCTTTGTAAACAACATTGTAACCTCAAACATTTACAACTTCCAAGGTTGTGGGCTTAGTTGCCTCACTAGCCCTTTGTTCTCCTTTGTCAGAGGAGAGCAGGAGGAGGTGTTGCCCTTCCGTCTCCGGAAGACCTCCTCCGAGCCTCGATGCCGCTGGGCTCCTTTGATTAAAGTTAGTGGCAGGTTAAGCGTTCACCTTCATCTGCCCCAACCCAGCTAAGTAATAGAAAGAAAAAACTTTAACTTTGGGCTAGAGCTGTAGTGGTTTTATATATAGTAGGTGGCGATACTCTCTGTCCAGTTTAGCCAGTGGTTTTCTGGCTCAGCTCATTGCAACTAGTGCCCCAAGCCACCTTTTAGGTTGGCCTAACGGCCACTTTATTTGTTACCATTATCCGTCCCCCAACTGAGGCCTGCTGTCTTTTAATCAAATCTGATCATATAAAACAACGGAACTATTCACATTTTACTAATTCTCCGATAAAGGAGCAGAGTAGTCATACAGCAAAAAGCTTGAGAGTTCCTTTAAAATGACTTTCCATGCATTTTAAGGCTGAGTTGTCTGCATTTGTTGATGCTACGTAAATCTGCCCCACTGTCCCTCTGCAAGTTGGGATCTCATTGGGGAAAGAGACACAACCCAGAGCTAATGGCTACAGATAAACCCCACAAATGTGTCATGCCTTTATGTAATGATCTCGGGGGTAAGCCATAGTAGCAGTTTTCTTTGTCCCTTCCTAGATTATTACTCCTCAATCTCACCGTATCTCAGGTTGCTGTTCTCCCACTGGTGATCTTCTGAATAGTGCGCATTATGTCAGGCGTGGTCCCCTCTAGAACCCGATGCCTTCCTGGAAGCGGTACGTTGCTTGTAGAGCCCCGTTGACCTGTATCTTGGTTCCTGATTCTGATCACGGGATATTCTTCTCTTTCAGGTCCTCAATAGCCTCCTCCACCATGGAATACGTTTTACTCCTTCCTCCCAAAGACCCTCAATTTTGCGGGTAAGGCATGTGGAAGCGAATGGATTTCTCTCTTAAGGCTTTTATAATCGGTGAGTACCTAGCCCTTTGGATATGGACTTCTTAGGAATAATCGTGGTCCAAATAAAGTCAGTTTGTTAGATATTTAATTTCTTTTTACTCCATGCCGTCTCAGCAATTCTTCTTTGGCTCTGAAGAGTTCACCTTGAAGACTATCGATGCGTGGGTGCGCTGTAGGGTCAGTGGGTTTCCTCTCTGTCGATCGATCGCCCTTTCGATGTGGAAGTTCAGGGTTGCTGGGAGGTCGAGAATACCTCTCAGTAGGTTTTCTAAGAAGGGTGCCATGGGAGAGTTTCCAAGTCCTCGGGTAAACCATATAGGCGTAAGTTATCTTGCCTAGAGTGACCTTCCAAATCTAGACATTTCGCGTGTAGAGTTTCTGTTTCTTGTGCTAGGTCTTGGACTATAGTAACTACTTGCGATACAGAGTCCTCCACTTCCGACACTCTTTCCTCAACCCGTTCCATGCGCTTTTCAAAGGTTGTGAACTGAGCCTGTATGGACCGAAACTCCTGTTTTGTTCTCTTTCTTGACTCTGTAATTTCATGTAAGAGTCTTTCAAACCTCAATCTCGAGATGGTCGTTTTCTCCATCCGTGTCATAATCTATAGGTTGCAGGCCTGACGAAGGAATGCCTGCTTGGTGGACCCATTTTTAATCTGCTGGAATCCTTCTGACTTACTTTGGGTTCAGCTCGGTTTTGCCTCTGTTGGTGGATTCGTTGTTCCCCTGCGTTTTTGACATTCTGATTTGGTAATCCAGGTTTTGGGAAATTTAAATAGCTGGGTCAGGAGCTTTACAGATTAGGCTAGTTGCTGCTCCGTGACATCACCGGAAGTCTTAAAATGGCTATGTTGAAAATTTGGTGAAAAATTCTAAAAATATTTGTTTTACAGCGTCGTTGCGCAGTTCCTACGCACACTTGTAAGTTCGCAATTTTCAATGTTTTCACTCCAGATTTTCAACATTGCCATTTACCACACCTCCTTATGAGCAGTACAGCTGTCATTTTTCACATCTCACCCAAAATGTGTTTCCGCCCATTAGCGCACAATGGCAGTCGGTGTCTGCAAAATTAATGTCACGGGACACATTAAGAAAATCACAGTGACACTGTTTATGAGCAGAGGTCTTAAAATGGCTATGTTGAAAATTTGGTGAAAAAATTCCTAAAAATGACTGTTTTACAAGCATGCGTTGCAGAGTTCCTACGCATGCTCAAGTAAGTTTGAAATTTTCAATATTTTCACTCCAGATTTTCAACATTGCCATTTTACCACACACCTCATATGAGCAGTACAGCTGTCATTTTTTCACATCTACTTCCTAGCGTGTTTACTTCCCTTGTGGCATGATCGGTGTCTTGAAAATCAAATGTATGGACACATTACAAAAATCACAGTGACACTGGTCATGAGCAAGAGGTGTTAAAATGCTATGTTGAAATTTGGTGAAAAAATTCCCCAAAATGACTGTTTTAGGGCGCACATTCGCAGTTCCTATCTGCCTGGCAAGTTTGCAAATTTGTAATATTTGCACCAGATTTTCAACAGTGCCATTTACCACACTTCCTTATCGCAGTACAGCTACCATTTTTCACATCTACAAAAATTTGTTTCCGCACATGTGGCGCACAATGGTACAGTGGTTGTGAGAAACAATGTTTAGGACAGATTAAGAAAATCACAGTGACACTGGTCATGAGCAGAGGTCTTAAAATGGCTATGTTGAAAATTTGGTGACAAAACTCCATAAAATGACTGTGTTACGAGTGAGTATTACGCGGTTTCCACGCATCCTTGTAAGTTCATGAATTTGTAATATTTTCAGTCCAGATTTTTCACCAGTGGCTTTTTCCACACCTCCTTATGAACAGTATGGCTATCTTTTTCCACAACATGGCGAAATGTGTTTTCACACTTTCAGCGCAGAAATCGTGATCGCTGTGGGAAATCATTGTTCGGGACAGATAAAGAAAATCACACTGACACTGTTCATGATCGGAGGTCCCAAAATGCCTGTGTTAACAATCTGCTGTAAAAAATCCCAAACTAGTTACATTACGGGTGTCGTTGCACAGTTTCTATGCTGCGCTCATGACTTCACCAGTTTTTTAAGATTTTCACACCAGATTTTCAACATTGCCATTTTTACACCTCCCCATGAACAGTGCTGCTGTCATTTTCACATCCTGTTCGGAATGTGTTTTGCACCCGTGGTGCCAAATGCTGTAGTCACTGTGCAAAAGCAGTTTTCGGCTAACAAACTGATATTGCCACTGTTCATGAGGTGGGGGTCAAAAAACCATGTTGAAAATTTGGGTGAAAATATCAACGAATGCCTAAAGGCGTTAGGGTTCGACCATAATGCCCCACCCTGTGAGAATGACAGGCATCAGGGGTGTGACTTGGGATTCTTGCCTGTAATGCTCATACCATTCCACCCCACCCACACCCTGCAGCCAGTGAGAGGCATCAAGGTGTGCCTCGGACTCTTCAGGCCCAAACATTACCCCATTCTCCTATCGCACCCATCTCACCGTATTTCCTGATGGAATGGGTTGCATAAAGACCAAAGACCCAAGGCACACTGTGACACTTGTCAGTGTCTGCAGGGTAGGGTGTGGTGAAATGGCGTGGTTGTTATGCCTGATGACCAAAGGCACACCCCAATGCCTGTCACTCTCCAGGGTGGTAGTGGGGTTGGCTTCAATTCAATACTTCACAGCCATTCCTATTATGCAGCTCTGTAACTTCTATACTACCAATGCCAATGCCAGCAAGCAAACATTTGGCATTGACAAATGCTGTTAATACTGGTTCCAAGTCTGTCACTGTTCCATCTCTTCAGGAGTTTTGCTTATCCTAGTGGTTGTTTTGATTTATTGACTGATAGTAAGTACCGTTTTAGAATGGTACAATGTTGTTCTGTCCGCACTCCAGCTCTGCCACTTCTGGCACTGCTCATCCCTGCTTTACTGAAGAACTTTCTGTCCAAAAGAGACATAAACTAGAAACATAGAAAATAGAAGTTGATGGCAGATGAGGACGGCAGGGCCCATCCAGTCTGTCCATTTTTTCTACCTTATGAATGTGCCATAGGCCTGTACTCTGTCAATGGCCTATCTATTCATACTCATCTTTATTGCTCCCTTATGCATATCACATGCCCGTTTGAAGCCCTGCACTGTATTCATATGCACCACTTCCTGAGGTAGGTCGTTCCATGCATCCACCACCCTTTCTGTGAAAAAGAACTTCCTCACATTATTTCTGAATCGGCCTCCCTCCAATCTCATGCTGTGTACTCTTGTCCTGCTATTTTTCTTATATTGAAACATGTTAGACTCTTTCGCCTTGTTAATGCCTTTAAGGCGTTTGAAAGTTTTGATCATATCACCTCTCTCCTCCTTTGCTCTAGGTTATACATATTGAGCTCCGCTAATCTGTCCTCATCGTTTTCTGATACAGTCCCTGCACCATTTTGGTTGCCCTTCTCTGGACTGCCTCCATTTTGTCAATGTCGTTGTGCAGGTGTGGCTTCCAGTACTGCAAACAGTACTCCAGATGGGGTCTAACCAGTGTCTTGTAAAAGGATAATTAGCTCCCTCTTATGACTTGCGATACCCCTACTAATACACCCCAACATCCCCTAGCCTTACCTACTTTACCTGATTTAGTGGTCTGCTTGGATGATTTCAGGTCATCTGTGATGATGATGCCCAAGTCTCTGTCTTCCCTTGTGATTGTCAGCAACTCCCTCTCAACCTATAGGTGGCTTTGGGTTTCTCTTCCCTATGTGCATGATCTTACACTTCTTTGTGTTAAACCCCATTTGCCACTCTTCTGACTATTTTGCCAGTTTATCAGATCTCTTTTCATTCTGCCCACCCCATCTGGATCATCTAGTCTGTTGCAGATCTTGATGTCATCTGCAAAGAGACAAACTTTATCCTCTAGTCCATCTGCAATGTCACCGATGAAGATATTGAGAGGACTAGCCCCAGGACTATCCTGAGGTACCCCACTTGTGATTTGCATCTCTTCTGACTGTATACCATGTACCACCACTCTCTGTTTTCTGCCTGCCAACCAGTTTGCCACCCAGCTGACCACTTCAGACCCACCCCAAGCCTACCCAGCTTATTAGTCAATCTTCTATGTGGAACAGTATCGAATGCTTTGCTGAAGTCAGGGTAGGCAACATCAGCTCTTCAACTTGGTCCACTATTCTGGTTACCCAGTCAAAGAAATCTATGAGATGAGTTTGAAGGGCCTTCCTGTTGTAAACCCATGCTGTCTTGGATCCTGTGCTCCTACACATTCCAGGTGTTGCACTATCCTTTCCTTAAGGAGTGCCTCCATAATCTTGCCTACTACTGAGGTAAGACTGACTAGTCTGTAGTTCCTGACTCCTTCCTGCTACCACTCCTGTTGAGCGGGATCACATGAGCACTTCCCAGCCTTCTGGGACCTCTCCTGTGCTCAGAGACTCATTAAACAGTTCTGATAATAGCTCTGCTAGTTCACCCTGAGCTCCATTAGTACCCTGGGATGTATGCCATCAGGTCCCATTGCCTTGTCCACCCTGAGCTTATCAAGCTCTTGTAGGACCCTTTCTTTTGTGAAGGGACTAGTGGACACCTCCATTCCCCTGTCCATGTTGCTGAGCTGTGGGCCCTGCCTACCTTCTCCTCAGTAAATACTGAGCAGAAGTATCTATTTAGGATAGATGCTTTTCTTGGTTATCCTCCTCACACTCCTACTTCTCCCCTTTGATCTTAGCAATACTCTCTCTGGACTTTCTCCTTTCACTAATGTATTTACAGAAAGTCTTGCCACCTTCTTTTACTGTTCGTGATAGCGTTTCCTTGGTTTGGGCCTTTGCCTGCCTTACTGCCTTCCCTACTTCCCTTAGGGAAGTTTGGTATCCTCCCTATCTTCGTCATGCTGAGTTCCCTTATATTTCCTGAAGGCCAGCCTTTTGGCTCTGACTTTTTCTGCTACTGTTTTGAGAAGCAAAGTGGTTTCCTTTTTCTTTTGCTCTTGCTTTTCTAACACAATAGGATTTTGCTTCAAGTATTGCATCCTTAACTCATTCTATCTGATGCCGTCATTTTGGGTCAGGTTAATCAATGGGTGGTTCTGACACCATATGGCATTAATGGGTACAATGGGTTAATGCTTGTCCACTTTGCCTGTGCCCCTCACCTGTATTTCTTCTTGCCAGGGCTAGCTTAACTCTGTTGGCCATCTTATCAAAGTCAGCTCCTCTGAAGTCCCATATTTTTACCTTGGAATGGGATGATTTAGTTCTAGTGGCCAAACTGAACCATACAATGTGATGGTCAATTGCCCCGGGTGACCTTCTACCTGGAGATCTGTGATCCTTTCCCTGTTAGTCAGTACTAGATCTAGGGTAGCCCTGTCTCTTGTGGGTTGTTCTACCAGTTGTTTGAGGTTGTTCCCCTGCAGAATTCACTATTTGCCCTAGTTCTAGCAGATGTTCCTGCTGGTATTGACCAGTCCGTATCTGGCATGTTAAAGAGCTTCTGAATCCAAAATAATCAGCTCGTTATTCACTGACCTCATCAGCCAGTATAGTGTTATGCTTGTGTAACTGTGTTAGTTTTGGTTGTGGCCGTTCGCACTCTATTCGGAGGAATTACCACCCTGTAGGCATCTGAGCAAAGGAACTCTTGCAGAGGGTTCTGCCCAAAGTGCCATGGGATGGTTCCCATGGCTAAAGTAACTATAGAAACATAGAATTTGATGGCAGATAAGGACCGCTTGGCCCACCAGTCTGCCCATTTCCCTACCTAATAGATAAAGCTGCAGATCCTAGTTAACCAACAGCCTACTTCTTCCTACCCCCACCCCCTAGAATTGCCTTATGACTGTCCCATGCATGCTTGAATTCCACCATGTTTTGACTCCACAACCTCCTCTGGAAGGCTGTTCCATGCATCCACAACCCTCTCTGTGAAATAATACTTCCTTAAATTACCTCTGAGCTGCCCCATCTTCAAATTGTACCCCCTTGTTCTTGCACACCTCTTTTTTGAAAAATGCTACCCTCTTGGACTTTGTTGATTCCTTGAGGTACTTGAAAGTTTCTATCATGTCCCTCTCTCCCTCCTTTCCTTGAGGCTAAACATATTAAGCTCCTTAAGTCTCTCTTCATATGTCTTCCGGTGCAGACGCTGCACCATTTAGTGCCCTCCTCTGGACAGCTTCCATCCTGTCTATGTCTTTGCAGAGATTGGGTCTCCAGAACTGCACGCAGTACTCCAGATGGGGTATCACCAGCTGTCTGTACAGAGGATAATAACTTCCTGTTTTCTACTGGTGATGCCTCTCCCTATGCATCCCAGTATCCCCCACCCCTCCTTGCTGCCCTCTCACATTGCTTGCCCACCTTTAGGTCATCTGATATGACTACCCCCAGGTCCCTTTTCATTTTTGTTGTTGTTAGTATCACACCTCCATTGTGTACTCTTCCCTGGGTTTTGTTTCCCAGGTGCATTACCTTGCACTTCTTAGCATTGAATCTAAGCTGCCATACATTTGACCATTCCTCTAACCTTGCCAAGTCCCTTCTCATCCTTTCCACCCCACCTTGTGCATCAACTCTGTTGCAGATCTTTGTGTCATCTGCAAAAAACATACTTTTCCTTTCAGTCCCTCTGCAATGTAACATAAAGACCTAGTCTGCAGTACCCCATAGTAACCCCCTTTCTTCAGAGTGGACTCCATTTACTATTACTTCTGTCCCTATTCTCCAGCCAGTTCTTTACCCAGGCTGTGTCTTGGGACCCACTCCCAGGCTGGCTAACTTGTATATTAATCTTTTGTGTGGGGCTGTGTCAAATGCCTTGCTAAAGTCTAGGTAGGCCATGTCCACAGCCCCTCCCTGATCTACTACTTTGGTCACCTTAGGAATCCCCTAAGGAGAGAGCACTGCCACTGGAGGAGGAGGGAGGATGGTGGCAAAAGACAAAATGCTTCACAGTGAGGCTGACAGGAACTGCTTATATAGCTCAGGAAGTGGGAGTGGCTGGCTGCTTGGCCACTGAATTACAGGCAAGCCTTTCAATTCACTGACCTATGCAGCCAGTATAGTGTTATTCTTATGTAACTGTGTTAGTTATGGTTGTGGCCATTCGCACTCTCTATTCCAGAGGAATTACCACCCTGTAGGGCATGAAGCAAGAACTCTCAGAGGGTTCTGCCCCTAGAGGTGCCACGGGACAGTTCCCTTGGCTAAAGGTACCTTAGGAATCCCCAAAGAAATGTAGTATCATCCCCAAAGGAGGCAACATGATGCGTATGAGCAAGCAGTAACAGTGGCATAGAAGCAGTAACTGGAACATAGAGTAGAGAATAGTGATGGCTTACATTGAGAGAAGGGATCCTCTAAGAGAGAGGAACAACAGGACATCCTCCACCTCCATCCAACAACGGATCTACCTAAGGAAACTAGGGGAAACAACTATGCTAAGTAAGTGTTATGACCTGAGGCAACAGAGAGAGAAAAAAACCCTATGAGGAGGAAATCTCTGGGGATCTAAGGCCTAGGTCACCTTCCCTTCAGGCTTGGGAAAATGGATTTAGTAAAGCTCTGCAGCTGCAATTTTGAAAACCCAATTAAAGGAGGTGGAAAATATTCCAATTTGGAGGAAGGCTGTCACTCAAACCCTCTAGCGGGAGCATGGTGGAAGGTTGCGAGAAAACTCTGCAACAATCACGATCACCCAAGGTGCAGGAGGAGACAACAACTTCTGAGGTACTCACCTGGCCTACCCACCCTAAATCAAACCAGGTGTACCAGAGGCAGTCATGGGGAGAATCGGTGAAGATGCCTTGTTAGGAAACCACTAAAGTCAATGGCCATTATAGTGGAACACTAGAGCCAAAGGAGATCATCGTAACTACCCTTCACCACTAGTCTTAAATTCTACACCAGGAGCTGCTGTCACATAGCAGGCAGCTAAAGCCAAGCCTGGGGCAAGGACATTCCCAGCTATGGGCCAGGTGAGAAGGATCCTGCCCAAGTTGGACACGATCGATGATGTGGACTAAATGCAGAGCGAGACCATCGGCTGCAGGAACCTGTGCCAGATTAGAATGGCTGGCATGTCCGAGAATTGATTGAGAGCTGCAAAATGCTGAATGAGCACAGCATGCTCAGATTGTAATGAGCATTGAGTGCTGAGACCTTGCAAGGTCGAATGCAGATTGAGAGCAGGAGAATCCCAGGACGAAGCCAAGGGAATGGCACTAGTCATGAAGCAATGGTTTGTGTAAGCAGAGCAACGATTAGAGTAGCAAATGTGGACCTGATAGGTCAGTAAACAGTAGTAGTAATAGGTGGACCTGCATAACAACTGTATAGCAAGTAAACAGCATTGAGTTAGTGGCAAGCCAGCCACATGAATAGTCAAATCAAGGTGACAAATTCTGAGGATTTTCAGTGGTGAAGACAGGATTTAGAACAAAATTAATTAACCACATAGGCCACAACCCCCAAGCACCTCCCAGTCCCACACTTGGGACAAACAAACAAGTGATGAAGGCCGAGAACCACATGCAGATATAAAGCTAATTTAATAGCCTCAGCAGAGCTTCAGCTAACCTCAGAGTAAACAAGGTAGAATAGAAATGGGTGTAAACAATGCAGCAGCAGGAAGCAAGTGGGCCTGTACAGCAGTAGTTAAATGAGTATAGCAGCATTAAAACACAGGCACTGGGTACAATAGTAATTAAAGTAAACAGTCAGCAGCAGTGGCTGAAGTTGTAGGTAACTGAAAGCAGTAGCATGGGCTCTGAGTAGGTTTGCAGTTGCAGTGCAGTAAATTGGAGAGTTGTAACTGAAAGCAAGCAGAATGAGCTCTGTAGTAGCAGTATGCTAGAGTTTTAAAATAAAAGCCCCCAAAAGGAAACCAAAACAGCAAAACAGAAAATAGGAAAGGCCCAAAAAACAAGAAACAAAACACAGGGAAGCACACAGCGGAGGAAAGATACAAACCAGAAGCAGGAAAACAAACACTGAAGTCCAGCAGAGACACACAAACAGCAGGCTGGGGGAGGGTAGGCCCCAGCCAGCTCAGAAGACAAACCAACATAGCCTCCGGCTGCAAAGACAAAATGCTTCACAATGAGGCTGAGAGGAACTGCTTATATAGCTCAGGAAGTGGAGTGGCTGGCTGTTTGGCCACTGAATTACAGGCAAGCCTTTCAATTATAGGTGCAGAAGTGTGGGCCTTTTCAAAATATGCTCTTATTACAGCCTGTTCAGAACATGTATTATAAGATGATCTTCAATTTCCATTCAGTATGCCCATTGCAATTCTAAGAGTTGAATTACAGCTAATTTCAATAGTTATAAGAGCAAAATTAAGACCCTTGGCCTTTTGGCAAAAAATGTTGCTTTCGCATCACCAGATAATTTACTGGCTAAATGTTGGTTGGATAGTGAGGCGTGCTCCATCTGGTGGAGTGGTTTCTGAGCTTAATAGCTGTCTTGTAAAAACTGGTATGCCCCAGATTTGGGATAGTATGACATTTGTTGATATTAAACAACATATAATGTCAGTTAAACAAAGGCTTGTAGATACCTTTTTCCAGTTGGAATTTAGTAGAGTAAGAAAGATGACCCACTTTGGGAATTATCTGTGTCATAAGCAAAATATACAATCTGAATGTTATCTGTCATTTGTGAAAATAGTTCTCATAGAAGATACATGTGCAAATTCAGATTAGGAACTTTAAAACAGCTGCTAAAAGGAGCCTTTTTCTGAGTAGTTGAAAAGGAGCTTGCAAACTCTGCTTATCTTGGAAGTAACTTCACAAGTGTTTGAATACTGCATTTTGGTTGTCCCTTGGGGTAGCTGGATTGACTACTAGGATTTTGGGACGGAAACTGTTTTAAATAATTTACTGGTGCGTAGGAGTTTGTGATAGTTAAACTATTTTTAAATAAGTTACTATAGTTAAGGAGTTGTCATAGCAAAACCTGCAGTGTGAAACAGGAAAGACAGTCTTTCAAGCAACAGAGGAGGTGGATCTAGGTTTCGTTTGTTTGTTACAATTCTTAAGATTTTCAGTGCAGGAAGAGTTTAAAGCACAGCTGACTTATTTTGGGGCTGACAGCTTTCAGAGCACAAACCACCAGGCCTGTTTTGGGGCTGGGGAGGTTTACCTGTGTCTGACTTGGATGTGTGGATTTTTCTCTGGTTGATTAGCAGGGTATTTTCTCTGTCAAATTGTTGTGTAGGGTATCTTGCTGACAGGAAGGCACTCATCACAGCGGTGGGTCAGAGCTTTTAGCTGATTGTTTTGTGAGGGCACAGTTTAGGCCCAACCCCTTCCCACCCTCACCCCACCACCCCTGGAAATAGTTCCTTTATACCTGGAGTTCTGACATCATTTCCTGAAGAGTGCAAGGTGCATGTCACTGTCATATCCTCTCTAGCACACTGCACTGACAATATAACCATACACATTGTATAATATATACATATATTTCTATATAACAAACCAATCACACACACAAAAAAAAAATGTGGGGAGTAGTGCAATGTAATGGCTCTGGGGCAGCAGTCTTCGGGAGTCTTTCTGGAGGCTGAGATGCTGCCTATTTTCAGACAACTCTCTGCCCTGAGGAAGGAAGTTGCCCGTCTTCAGGCCACACTGGACAGTAGTAAGGGAACCTTCCCCAGGCCACACTGGACGATAGGAAGGAACCTCCCCATCCAGGGAGCACCAGAGCCACCACCACTACCTCAGAGGTTGTGAAGAAAGCACAGCAGTTGGATCACAGTGGGCTCAGGGAGGGTGAGGATGGTGGAACAGAGGCACACCCAGTCAGTTGTTCCACACCACAATCCATACACCATTCTGGGGAGCATAGCTCCCTATGGATGCACCCACAGAGGAGACTAAGGAGGCTGAGGACAACTGTCACAAGGGAGGCCCACAGGAAGGAGGCAGAGGACACCACAAGGAAGGAAGCAGCTCCTGGTGGGAACTCAATTATTAGGGGATAGAACTGGGGAGCAGGAAAACTGAAGTAAGGTGCCTGCCTGGTACCATGGCTTGGAGAGACAGGAAGCGCATCCTCAGGATCACGAAAACAGCTGCATGGGAGTCTGAGCTGGACGTCATTGTCCACCTAGGGACAAATGACTTGGCTCATCATGAGATTAGAGCAGTGCAGAAGGACTTGGTAGAATGGGGAGGGGCCTAAGACAAGTAGCACACACAATATCCTTCTCTGAGGTGCTGCCTGTCAATGGCATGAGGAGGCGAGGTACTTTGCACCATGCAGTTTAATGAATGGTTGAAAAATGGTATGGAGCACAGGGGTTTGGCTTCATTGTGGACTGGGGTCCACCTGGAGGACACCAGCCTATACTGGCAGGATGGTCTGCATCTGTCCAGGAAGGAACAAGTCTTTTGAGCAATCAGTTTAAATGCTTCATTGGCAAGCTTTTAAACTAGTCAAGGGAGGAGGCACTGATAAGCAGCAGGAAAATCCCAGCCTCTCCCTACAAAACAGGTACTAAATGAGAAAAGACCGAGGTAGAAAGGTCAGTGGGGATGCTGCAAAGAAGGTAAAGCCATCAAAAATGGAGAGCAATGAGTACCAATGCCCGTAGTCTGAGTAACAAGCTTCCTGAATTAGTGGCCTTGATGGAGGAGGAACATCTGGATATCGTGGCAGTCACAGAAACATGGTATACACAAAACCATGACTGGGACGTAAACATACCAGGATACACTATCTACAGAAGGGACAGGGAGGGTAAAGAGGAGGAGGAGTAGCTCTTTACATAAAGGAAGGAATCAAAGCAACAGAACAAAAGGGAAAACAGGGAGGAGAAGAAGCACTGTGGGTAAATTTGGAGACCGCAATGGCACCACAATCCGCACAGGGTTGTCTACGACCCTTCTCAGGGAGGAAATGGACAAGGAAATGATAGAAAGAATACTCAGAATGGCAGAAAAGGGAGATATTGCTGATGGGTGATCTGAATATACCAGATGTTAACTGGAGTGCAGTTGCAGCAGCCACTTGAAGAGTGGGGTTATTCTAGATGCCCTACAGGGCCATGCGCAAACAACTAGTATTGGAGCCCACTCAAGAGGAGCAATCTTAGACCTGGTTCTCTCAAATGGAGATGAAGAGAGGATCACAGATGTAGAAGTGGGTAGCCATCTTGGAACTAGCGACCATCGAACAGTATGGTTCACAATAAACACAGCAATAGAGTCAAGCCATACAAAGGCAAAAGTACTGGACTTTAGGAGGGCTGACTTTGTCAAAATGGATGAGTGCCTAAGAATGCACTAGCAAATGGGCAGGAAGGAGGTGGAAGAACAATAGGAATAATAAAACTGCCATCACAGAGGTAACAAGCCTTGTGTGAAGCAAATAAACAAAAGCGAAACAATGTAAGAAACCACTATGGTTATCAAAGGAAGTGGCAGTGAAGGTTCAAGAAAAAAGCATTCAGGAAGTACAAAGAATCACAGAAGGAGCAGGACAGAGAACTGTATCAGTTAAAGCAAAAGGAAGCGGAAGGCAGTCAGAACAGCAAAGGCCCAAACCGAGGAAAAGATAGCCAACTCAGTTAAGAAGGGGATAAAACCTTTTATAGGTACATCAGGGAATGAAGGAAGATCAAGGAGGGTTAGTGAGGCTTAATAAAGGGGAGGAAGGGTGGGCAGAGGTGACTGTGAAAAGGCAGAGATACTAAACAAATATTTTGCTCAGTATTTACAAAGGAAGTGGGGAGGTACCTAGAACAAACAGTAGAAACACTCTGAATACAGAAGTTGATACCAGCCCATTTACAGAAGAAAGGGTTCTGAAAGAACTCTTAAAACTGAAGGTGGACAAAGCAATGGGCCTGATGGAATTCATCCCAGAATTCTAAAAGAACTAAGGGTAGAACTAGTGACACGACTGACTACCTCTTTAACAAATCATGGGAGGATGGGGTGATATCCGAGGACTGGAGGAGCAGATGTGATTCCCTTCACAAAAGTGGGAGCAAGGCAGAAGCAGGAAACTACAGACCTGTTAGTTTAACCTCAGTGGTAGGAAAATGATGGAATCACTTCTGAAGGAAAGAATTGTTGAGTATCTAGAGGCTAGAGGGCACAGGACCCAAGGCAGCATGGATTCACAGCGGGAAGGTCATGCCAGACAAATATGATAGATTTCTTTGACTGGGTGACCAAAGTAGTAGATCAGGAGGGCTGTGGACATGGCCTACCTAGACTTTTAGCAAGGCATTTGGACGCAGTCCCATGAAAAGATTAATATACAAGTTAGCCAGCCTGGAGTGGGTCCCAAGATGACAGCCTGGGTAAAGAACTGGCTGGAGAATAGGACACAGAGAGTAATAGTAATTGGAGTCCACTCTGAAGAAAGGGGGTTACTAGTGGGGTACTGCAGGGTTCAGTATTAGGACCGGTCCTCTTCAATGCCTTTATAAGCGACATTGCAGAGGACTGAAAGGAAAAGTATGTCTCTTTGCAGATGACACAAAGATCTGCAACAGAGTTGATGCACAAGGTGGGGTGGAAAGGATGAGAAGGGACTTGGCAAGGTTAGAGGAATGGTCAAATGTATGGCTGCTTAGATTCAATGCTAAGAAGTGCAATGTAATGCACCTGGGAAACAAAACCAGGGAAGAGTACACAATGGGGTGAGATACTAACAACAACAAAATGGAAAGGGACCTGGGGGTAGTCATATCAGATGACCCAAAGGTGGGCAAGCAATGTGTGAGCGCAAGGAGGGCTGGGGGATACTGGGATGCATAGGAGAGGCATCACCAGTAGAAAACAAGGAAGTTATTATCCCTCTGTACAGACAGTTGGTGAGACCCCATCTGAGTACGTGCAGTTCTGGAGACAATCTCACAAAAGACATAGACAGGATGGAAGCTGTCCAGAGGAGGGCAACTAAAATGGTGCAGGGTCTGCACCGGAAGACATATGAAGAGAGATTTAAGAAGCTAAATATATAGCCTCGAGGAAAGGAGGGAGAGGGCGACATGATATAAACTTTCAAGTACCTCAAGGAATCAACAAAGTCCAAGAGGGTATCTTTCAAAAAAGAGGTGTGCAAGAACAAGGAGGCACAATTTGAAGATAGAAGGAGGGCGCTCAGAGGTAATTTAAGGAAGTATTTTTCACAGAGAGGGTTGTGGATGCATGGAATGGCCTTCCAGAGGAGGTTGTGGAGTCAAAACAGTGGTGGAATTCAAGCATGCATGAGACAGTCTAGAAAGCAATTCTAGGGGTGGGGTAGGAAAGAAGTAGGCTGCTGGTTAACTAGGATCCGCAGCTTATCCATTAGGTAGGAAATGGGCAGACTAGGTGGGCCAAGCGGTCCTTATCTGCCATCAAAATCTATGTTTCTATGTTTCTATTTTTAATAGATTTTGGCCATGTGATCGAACCACTGTTATAACTGCTGATCATTTAATATTTGATTGCCTACGCCAAGCTAAATGTATGTAGGAAAGAATGGTTGAGCTAATTTGGGGCAATATGAACAATGCATCTGACAGAAATTTGCTAAAATGTATTTTTATTCTGTCATAATACAGTTCATATTTATGCGGCAGCTAACCCGCAAATTGTGCACTTTATAATTTAAACGGTTGGAAACTTAAATAATGTTAAAGTATTCTGTATATTGTAGAAGTGTAAGTCTATATGTGAATTATAAATTGTATTTTGTATGTCATGATTCTGAATCTTATACATGCATAAATAAAAGAATCTTGAATCTTGTATCTGGCATGTTGAAGTCTCCCATTATCAGAACCTCCCTTTAGCTGCCATGTTTTGTACAGTATATTTTCTAACAGTATTGTGTCTACATCACACAGTTTTAAAATGGCACTGCTTTTTTAGTATAGGCACTAGAGTGAGAAACACTCAGTGTGTAGGTCAGATACATCATCTGAAGTTACCTAAAGTGCCCCATAGATGGAAGAATGACAGAATTCAAGCCAGTATTTTAAAATAGCTTCTGCTGGGAACTTCCAGGTTCAGTGCAGTTCTTCTTTAATAATGGATAAGTTGGAAACACCCAAAGCATAGCCAAATGAGGTTCCCAAAAGGAGACATCAGCCATCATTGGCGTGCTGAGCTAACAGGGGTTGCTCTGGGATCCAGGGTCATGTTACACCACAGGATGTCAGAGCGAGCCCATCAGGCACGGCTCAGAACACGGATGGTCACTCCCTTCCAGCAGAGTGTGTGTGTGTGTGTGTGTGTGTGTGTGTGTGTGTGCTTGCAGCTGAGTTCCTGCTCATAGACTGGTCCCCTTCCTAACTGCCACCAACAATATCAACTTTGTTCTCGAAATCTTCCAATCATGCATCTCCAAACTACAAGACAGACTTTTCCTAATCACTTGGAGGAGAGTTAAGCGTTCTGCCACACCTTGGCTCCAAAGTGACCTCCTCTCCCTTTATAAAGAAGAGATAGCCTCTTGCACCACTTCAAGGCCTGTTCTGATTCCCAGGACTGGCAAACTGCTGAACTCTGTGGAATTGCTGCAAAGCAGATACCCAGCAAACTAAAAGCTCCTTTTGAAAAGTTAAGCTTTCTGCCTCCACTGGCAGCCCTAGAAGATTCTGGGATCACTTGAAAGACCTCCTGGGTGCTCCTTCCCAACCCTCAGCCAATAACATGATAATAAACAACTCTCACTGGAACAACCCCTTACAAAAGCCCATGCTTTCAATAACTGCTTTACTGATGTCTCATTCTTCTTGTCTCAGTCTTCTCCCATCCAAGACTCTTACCCCACCACAACCTTTGTACCTGAAGGTGGTCTCAAGAGTGAGGTCCTGCATCTCCTTAAATCCTTACCACAGAGTACTGCAACTGTCTCCAATGGGATTGAGACCAAGATCCTAAAAACTGAGGCCCACATCTCATGGTCCCCATTGCCCACATCTACAATCTATCCCCACCTCCAGCATAGTCCCATCTCTCTCTGAAAGTAGCCAAGGTAGAGCAAGTTCCTAAGCAAGGGGTCTCAAATAACATATCTCAATATCATCCCATTGCTATACTGCTCCCTCCTAGGCAAACTCCTCAAAAACAGTCACCTCCTTACTTAGAGACTGTCAACTCTCACAGTCTCCTTGTCTCTTGCCAACATGGTTTCCAAGGGACTGAGTACATCAACTGCCCTCATTAAATTCTCCAATGACAATAAAAGTGCCATGAATTGTGGCTCACTCATGGGGCCATCTTTATAGACCTATCCAAGGCCTTCAGTCACATAGACCACTCCTTTTACTGAGACATTATCTGCCCTGGACTTGTCCCCTCCATGCCACCTCATGGTTTGTGAAACTTGCTTGTGGAGACAAGCATGCAGTACGGAGTCCAACAGCTCCTCCCTACCACTGCTGCTCTCATGCCATACTACCTCCAGGTCTCCCACCTCGTGACAGTCTAGGATGGAGCCAGCAATCCTCCCTCCTAGGGGAGGAAAGCAGTGCAGTGGATGCTCAATCTTCTCTCTTATTGGCTGGCCCAGGCAATCAAGATCATTCCCCATCATGGGTAGCCAGTATGGTAGGTGGTAGCACAACTGCTGTGATACTGGGATGGCAGAACAGGCAATTCTTATCATCTTGTGGGTTCATTGACTCCAGGAGCTCTGAAACTTTACTCTCGAGCTTGTATGAGGTCACAGAACCTACTCAGTGTTAAAATCTGTGTGCTAAACACTTGGATGGGTCATTCTATATGTGGTTAAAAATCCAGGCCCTGTGGATGATGGCAGAGCTGGGATGTAGTCCTGTCCCAAAACACTGCACAGTCCATGAACTATTGCAGCCAGTGGTTATAATATAAACACCTGTTTGCATAGTCACATTATGGCTGTAGTTTTCCACTCAACCCTCCTCCACCCCATGCCAGTACAACTGGGAATCTATGTGACCCTTCTCTGTGCTGAAGAAAGTCAAACTAAGAATGGGGCCATGGATCTGGGAGATGGCTGGGTGTTTGTCGATGTTAGCAGTGATACTGCACAGCACTCTCATGGACTGGATACTTACTAAACACCGGACTGGGTAAAAAACACCACCGTTCTCTCAAACCCCTCAGTGACCACTCCCCGGTGATCTGTACCTGGACCAAATAAATTCCACAAACCACCTCCAAAACCATCCAAAGTCAAATGCTACACTGGGAAACCTTGCTAAGCTAAAGACCTGCCTCCTACAACAAGACTGGTCCCCTATCTACAATACGCTGATGTTGATGCTGCCCTAGACGCCTTCATTAAAACTTTCAACACTGCCTGTGACACCTACGCGCTTTCAAAAACGTAAAATCAAAGCCTCTCTAATCCCTGGCTAACAGCCAAACCACTGGCTCAGCTCAAAGCACGTGACCATCTTTGGGCTATAGCCAGGCTACAGGCTCCATAACAGACTCACTTAACTATAAACAGGCACGCAACCTATGTACTTCACAAATCAGGCAAATGAAGAGCTCCTACTTCAAGAATGCCCTTGAAACCACTTGGGGTGATGGAAGATCCTTCTGGGATAATATAGTAATATTACGGGCAAACAGTCTAAATCCTTCCCCACGGCAATGAACATTGATGGCTCCACTACCCGTGACTCCCTAAGGCTATGGCCGACGCCTCTAAATAAAACCTTCACAGACCTCAGTGGCATCCTCTCACCAGATTTCTTCCATGACTTGTCAATTCCAAAACCTCGTATCCCAAACCACCTCGCCAGACAAATCGCTATTTCACTTTAAAATAGTTAAGACACATGAAGCCTACAGATACATAATAAAGGCCTGCTCTAAATCTAGAAATAGCAGTGACACCATTGATCTAAAACTTCTGTCCCTCACCTTGGAAGAAGTGATCCACCCTCACCAAAATCCTCAACCTCTCCTGTGCCAAAGTCAATTCCCCAACACATGGAAAGCGCAATAGTCACGCCTAATGCATAAAGGGGCGATAAATCCACACCTGGGAACCATCGGCCCATATCTATACTTCCACCCCTTTCCAAAGTCCTTGAACGGATCATGGCGGATCAACTATCAGACTACCTGCAAAGTACGATCTACTCTGCATTCAGCAGCACGGATTTAGGAAAGGACACAGTACGTTGCGGCCCTACTGGATTTCTCTAGTGAAACTCACAAAGCCTTGGATAAGGGTTATTTAACTGGAGCTGTCTTCATAGACCTCATAAAGGTCTTTGACACTGTTCACCATAGCCTTCTAATCTCTCTTCTGCTCAACATTGGACTAGCTGAGGGACCAGGAGCCTGGGTAAAAAGTTACCTGGCACAACGTTCTCAAACAGTAAAAATCTCTGAGGTTCTATCTGACTCAAACCGGTCCTCTCTGGTGTTCCCCAGGGCTCAATTCTAGGTCTTCTCCTCTTATTTCTAAACATGCTTCCCAAATCCTACCCTGAAAAATAATACTCTATGCCGATGGCGTGTAATTCTCTCCTCTCATAAGGATCCAAATCCACTCACGACAGAGCTTGCAGCTTACTTTCTCATGTGTTGAAAAGTGGTTCCTTGAGCACAAACTGGTCCTAAATAAAAAAAAACAAAGTCATGTTTTTGCCAGTCATCAAAACAGAAATAGGCATACTCCACTCGTCATAAAACTTCTCTAGAAATACACTAGAACAAGTGAACACCTTCAAATACCTTGGTATCACTTTTGGCGAATGTCTTACTGCATGCCCATATCGATAACACTGCAAAACAGTGCACCAACGCATAGGAATTTTGTACGGAACCGTCAATTTTCAATCAAGCTGCCTTGAGGATTGCTGTTCAAAGCTCCATCATCTCAATCATAGACAATGGTCTAATTGTCTATGGCTCAGCAACTCTACCACTGCACTATAGCGCATCTCAACAGCACTAAACAAAACCTGTCGACTCCTCACTGGAGCACACAGGCGGACCCACACTTGTGACCTCTACCACGGCAACGGTTGGTTACATCTCTCAATCGCCTCATGTATCTCACCTGCATGATGGCAAAAATCAATCCTGGGACTCACTCCTCCATGTATCCGGGACCTGCTCTGCCTGAACAATGGCTCTAATACCACCAGAAGATCGGACCACCAACCTTTCCTTGTCCCTAGATGCCGGACTGCTCAGGGACAACGATCTTTGCCTACCGTGCCCCTACCGACAATGCTCTTAACCTGCCTCCCTATCCTCCACGACATTGGGAGCTTTCAAATCCATACTATACACTCACCTCACAGCCTCCAGCTCCTGTAACTGCTTTGACTAAAGTCTCATTCCCTCTTAGTGCATTTACTTTTTGTTTCACTCATCCACCATGGTCTCCTCCTTGTCAAAGACAACCTGAGTACCACTAACCTGGTTCTGTCTGCTTCTAAACTTCTTATTTCTCCTCTCTTCCCTCAAGCTCTCAATCCTTATTCCTTGCCCTTGACACTGCCTCTGGGTTCCTTTTTCTTTTCTGTACATAAATGTTACTGTTTAAGTTGTGGCCTTGTTAAATGGCTTACTGATTGTTTGTAACACTGTCTACTATATTTTTGTACTTAATGACGTGGAACCTTTGTAAAAGAGCCTTGGCTCAAAGGTAATAATTCCTAGAACAATAAACTAAACTAAACTAAACATTGATTGAGGTGTGGAGTGCTAACATCTCTCTCTCTCTCTCTCTCTCTCTGGAAGATGATTCAGGTGTGTGTTTGTAAATGTCAGCAGTGATACTGTATATTGAATGAGGTGGTGTGCTAACAACTCTCTCTCTCTCTCTCTCTCTCTCTCGGAAGATGATGTACAGGTGGGTGTTTGTAGATGTTAGCAGTGATACTGTATATTGAATGAGGTGTGGAGTGCTAACAACTCTCTCTCTCTGGAAGATGATGCACAGGTGGGTGTTTGTAGATGTCAACAGTGAGATTGTATATTGAATGAGGTGTGGAGTGCTACCAACTCTCTCTCTCTCTCTCTGGAAGATGATTTACAGGTGGGTGTTTGTAAATGTCAGCAGTGATACTGTATATTGAATGAGGTGTGGAGTGCTAACATCTCTCTCTCTCTCTCTCTCTCTCTGGAAGATGATGTACAGGTGGGTGTTTGTAGATGTCCAGCAGTGATACTGTACATTGAATGAGGTGGAGTGCTAACATCTCTCTTTGCTCTCTCTCTCTCTCTCTGGAAGATGATTCACAGGTGTGTGTGTTTGTAAATGTCAGCAGTGATACTGTATATTGAATGAGGTGTGGTGTGCTAACAACTCTCTCTCTCTGGAAGATGATGCACAGGTGGGTGTTTGTAGATGTCAACGGTGAGATTGTATATTGAATGAGATGTGGAGTGCTACCAACTCTCTCTCTCTCTCTTGGAAGATGATTTACAGGTGGGTGTTTGTAGATGTTAGCAGTGATACTGTGCATTGAATGACGTGTGGAGTGCTAACATCTCTCTCTCTGGAAGATGATTTACAGGTGGGTGTTTGTAGATGTCTTGAGTAATACTGTATATTGAATGAGAGTGTGGGTGCTAACATCTCTCTCTCTCTCTCTCTCTGGAAGATGATGTAAAGGTGGGTGTTCAGAATCTCCTATTTTTATTTACTGTACTTTTTCTCTGGGCCAGCTAATCTCAGATCCTGACAGGGCCCATTAGACATGAAAGGAATAAGACACAATGGGTGTATATTGAACAGATATTACCACAATGCCTGATGAGTGTCTTCAGCCTCTGGAAGTGTGGTAATATCTGTTCAGTGTAGAACCTGAGTGTCTTATTGCTCTTACAAATTGGTTCTTTTTATAAAAAATATGGGAGTGTTTTTCCCTCGGTGTTGATACTTAAATAAACACTTTGAGTTTCGCCTCGGAGTTTATGTACATCCAACACCTCGGTGTGTGCAAAATCATTAAACACTCCACCCCATGCATTAGTGTATATTTTATGTGTTTAAAACATAAATGATTGTGTTGATTTGAGGTAAAATAGTCATTCCACCTGATGATGTCACTGTATTTTGTCATAGGACATTTGTCCTAATTGTGGAATCCATAGTTCTGAGGCCAAGTTTAACCCCTGTGCAAGATCTACCACCTGTATGCAGGAGACTTGCTTTACTGTGTATTATTGAATAATAATTCACAAAGTTCAGCTGCTTTTCCCTTACAGGTTCAGATCCCACCTGAGAGACCTAATCACCAAAGACTCAGTCTGTGACTCTCCCTGATTTTCTCAGGCACTCCTGTATCTCATCAGAATACTTACCTCCCTGGTATCGCCATCCCAGAGCATGTGTATATGACAATGGACTCTATGGTCCTGCCTGAAATTGCTAATAATCACCAGGGCATGGCTACACCACCATCCTGTAGTGTACATTCTTTTAGCTCCTACTCTGCTCTTTGCTCCTATTCCTGTAACCCTATGTACCGTTGTATTATTAGCTGCAATGTTTCAACCACCTGTATCCATGTTTGATACTGTACTGAATGTAGTACTTGCTACTTTTGTTCCTCTGCTCACACTGTTACCTTTGTATACATTGAACTATCTGTTGTTTTGCTTCTTTACCCAATTGACGTGGAACCTCTTTAAAGGTCCTTGACTCAAAGGTGTGTATCGATATTGATCAATTACTAAATAAGGGGCTTAAGGAGAGGGCCATCCACGGGAGGCAGAGCAGAGAGGCGATCAGCCTCCCAAGTCACAACACCCATCAAGGGAACAATTAGTGGCAGGGAAGGACGGATGGGGCTACATGTTAGAGGGCTTTAGTTGCAAATGCCAAGAGCCTCCCTCTCAACCTACAACTGGAGGCTACCATGATGGAGGAGAACCCAGACATTGTAGCAGCGAGTGAGACTTGGTGGAACGAGCATCATGGCTCGGAGATGGTGATCCCAGGGTATCGCTTTGTTTAGGAAGGATGGGCGGGATGAGGGTGGGGCATTATATGTCAGGAAGGGACTGGGGCCATGGAAGGTGTGACAAGGAAGGGAAACAGAGATAATGTGGGTCACCCTAGACAGAGGACAAGGGCAAAACCTAGCTTTGGGGTATTCTATAGGCATCCTATGCAGGGGTGGAAGGGATAGACACTTCATAGAATCCATAGAGAGGATGGCACGGAAAGGGAAATTGTGCTAGTTAGGATTTAAACCTTCCGGACATCAACTGGGAGGCCCAGACAGCAATCTCGCAAGGAGCAGGGGCTATCTTAGAAGTTCTGCAGGACATATTACTGCAGCAAAGTGTCAGTGAGCCCACTAGAGTGTAAACCTGTTGGATGTGGTCCTCACAATGGGGACAGTGTGGAGGAGAAGGAGGTGGAGGTGGGGAAGAGCTTGGTACCAGTGACCACAGGACTGTCAGGTTCAGAGTGAGAGTGGGCAGGAGAGGGTTAGAATGAGGACAAAGGTAATGAACTTCAGGAAGTCTGACTTTCCTGGAATGAGGAAGATAGTTAGGGAAGAAATGTTGAGAATAGAGGATGCAGGGGTGGAGGAATTATGGGCAGCCATCAGGGGAGGTATATAAAGCCATGGACTCATGTATAAGAAGGGTAAGGAAGAATAGAAGACAAAAAAGACCTCTATGGTTCACTAGAGTGGTGGTGTTAGGGGTCAAGGAGAAGACTAGAGCATTCAAGAGGTACAGGAGGACACAAAAGGATGAGGACAGGGAAACTTACAAGGAAAAAAGAAAGGAGGCAAGGCAAAGATAAGGAGGGCTAAGGAAGCCACTGAGGAGAGGATAGCAAAGCAGGCAAAGGGGGACAAAACCTTCTTTAGTTATGTTGGAAAAAGGAAGAGGACACAGCATGGGATTGGAAGGATAACAGGAGAAAGTGGAACAATACCGAAGGGGATTTGAAAAAGCAGAGGCATTGAATAGCTATGTTGCCTCAATCTTCACAGAGAAGAGGGAGGACAGGGGACCAGGATGGGGTGGAGGGTGACAGCCACAAGCAGGTGGGTGTGTCAGATTTCACAGCTGAAGGAGTAAGGGAAGAGCTGGGTAGACTTAAGGTGGACAAGGCAAGGTTCTCAAAGAGGTAAAGGATGAACTATAGCACCACATCTGGCGAGGCTATTTAACTTGTCCTTGGTCACAGGGGTGGTGCCAACAGACTGGAAGAGGGCAGAGGTGGCAGCACTACATAAGGGGGGGAAGGACAAGGTCAAAACTACCGTCCCATTAGTCTTACCTTGGTGGTGGGGAGGAATGGAAACACTACTTAAAAATCAGGTTGATAGAAACCTTGGAGATAAATGGCATGCAGGATGACAGGCAGCATGGCTTCACCAAGGGAAGGTCCTGTAAGACCAACCTGATAGAGTTTTTGATGGGGTGACACAGATAGTGGACCAGGGAGGAGCTGTGGATGCGGCCTATCTGGATTTCAGTAAGGCCTTTAACACCGTTCCGCATGATGGAATGGTGCATAAGCTGGACAGACTAGAGGTGGACCACAGGATCACCAGGTGGGTGGAAAACTGGTTGAAGGGAAGGAGTCAGTTGGTGGTGGTAAATGGGACACATTCCAGGGAACGGGCAGTGACCAGTGGGGAGCCACAGGGGTCAATGCTAGGGCCAATATTCTTTAACATCTTACTGGGTGATTTCAATATAAACTGGTTATCTCCTACATCTTCCACATTCAAGAAGCAGTGCTCACCCATGACCGCCACAAGTGGTCCCACCCCAACCAGGTTGGATCCCAAATCTGGAACATCCACCCTTATCGACCTTATCCTCACTAACCACCACATAACCTTTCCCATATCAAGGTGCTCCTTGACTCGATAATGACCACTCTCCAGTTACCTATTGGTGGTCTAATAAAATTCCCCCAGACCCCCTAAACTACAGTGCAAAGATGCCTAAGGAAAGGTGCCTCCTCACTTGAAGTCTTACCTTGCCTCCTTTGACTGGTCTCCCATCCACACTGCCCAAACAGTTGATGATGCCTCACCTATTTCATCTCATCCTTTAACTCTGGTTGTGACCTCTTTTCCCCTATTCAAGACAGATAGTAAAACCCTGGACACCCCTGGATTTCCCAGTCACTACCAGCCTGCATGAAAAGAGGGATAACTTATGGCACAAGGCCCTTGCCTCTCAACTCCCCAAGACAGACAGAAATACAGGAAGCTCCAAACAGCTGCACATGGTCTATCTGTCAAGCCAAAGCTGAGTATTACACCAACCCTTACCTCCTCCTGGGGCTCAGGAAGCAAAATTCTGGAGAAACATAAAGGAATTAATAGAGAAAATATATCCCAACACCCAACCAGCTTCAAACAGATGGGGTTATCTCCCAGGACCCAAATTTTATTACCTAAACCCTCAATACTGCCTTTACAGATCTCAGTCACATTTCCCCCTAACTTCTTTAACCCAATCTGTAACCAGCCCATAAACCCCTACCCACTTCAGCCATCCTCCTTTCTGCCTTTGCATCATCTCCTGTAATGAGGCAAAACACTACCTTGACAAAGCATTGGCAAATACTCGTTACAGTAGTGATGGCCTAGACCTCAAGCTCCTTCTGGCTAACACTGGATGTGACTTGCCTCATCTCACTAAAATATTTAACCTATCCTTATGTCACAGCCAGTTCCCCACTTCTTGGAAAAAGAGCAGTTATAACTCCTGTATTAAAGAATGGGGCCCCACCTCCACCAGCAACTACAGTCCGATATCCATCCTGCCCCTCTCTCAAAAGCCCTAGAGAAATAGTGGCGGACCAGCTCATGGACTACCTGACCAAATACAATCTCCTCTGCCAAGAACAACATGGGTTCTGGAGGGTTACAGCACCTCAACAGCCTTGTCAATTCACCTCCTATATACACGAGGCCCTTGATCATGGCTCAGCAGTGGGGCTTTCTTTATCGATCTGACCAAAGCTTTTGACACGGTCAATCATGAGCTTCTTCTCCACACTCTTCCATCACTACACATCTCCACTGAAGTCACTGCCTGGCTCAAGGACTATCTCTTAGACAGGCGCAGCAGATAAAACTAATGAAACCGCTCCTCTAGGAAAACAGTCCGCTCAGGGGTCCCCATGGGTCCATACTAGGCCCATTGCTTTTCACCTCTTTTTGAATTCCCTCCCCAAATCCTGTAGTGGGAAGCTTCTGCTATATGCTGTTGATGCCACAGTCTTTTGGAAACATCATCATCTCAACATCTACAGGCTGCCTTGCAGACCTTCTTGGTGAGCTTGAAACCTGGTTCTCAGAACAGCGCTTAATACTTAACTATAAGAAGACAAAAGCCATGATCTTCTCGCACCACCAAACCCGCCGGTAATGTGGCATTAATCATCACAAACTCCCGTGGCACCACTCTAGAACAGGTCTACAGTTTCAAATACCTGGGTGTCATGTTGGACTCCTCCCTTACCTATCACGCTCACATCCAGCAAGTATCCTCCTCTGTCAATGCCAGGTTAGGGATCCTATAGAGCATAGGCACTGCATTCCACCACTTGCAATGCATCTAGCAGTATCCTCCTCAATACTACCCTGGGGACTATGGCATAATAATTTATGGGTCTGCTGATCATACTGCCTATGCAGCATCAATCTCGCCCTCAACAAAGCCTGTTGCCTGGTCTCGAACTGTCACAGGCTAACCCACACTGTGATCTTTACAAACTCACTGGCTGATTAAACTTCCAAAATAGAGTAAGTATCACACCTGCCTTCTAGCAAGGAAGATACTACACAAACAAGCACCGACAGGCCTCCACCCTCTTATCCAAACTGCTTGGTCAGAAGGCCCCAGACTCTTGACAAACTCCCATACTTGTGCCTCGCTGTAGAACCTCCCTTGGCAACAGTCTTTCCAGTATCGTGCCCTCTGTGGCTCAACAATCTACCATCCACAATCTCTCCTACATCCAGTTTGTGGCACTTTAAAGCTGGTCTTAAGGCACTCCTCAACTCGGAATCATGTGACTGTAGATAACTCTAACCGGTTCCAGTGCCTCAATGATTGCCCCCATGACTTCTACACTTCCCTAAGCCACAATCCTCTATTCACACCTTAAACATATCTTGACACAGGGCCTACTTTGTAAGACCCTCCGAACTGAATTACTGTCATGTAATCAAAGTGTTGACCAGGACCTCTATAATGATCCCAGATGATGTAACCTCAGATCCTACATGGCACCAAATGTTTAAGTCCTCTATCAATGTTTCAAGCTAATACACTACCATATGTTTGAGTTTGTATTGATACCAAATGTAAAATAGTTTGTACCTAGTGTTTAAGTTTGTGATACCTGATGTATGTTCTTACTGACGTGGAGCCTTTGCAAAGGAGTCGTTGATTAAAGGATTGTAATTCCGATATCTTTCAAATAAATAAACAAAAATAAATAAAAAATATCTATGTTAATGACCTAGTGGAGGTCTGGAGGGTCAGGTGTGCCTGTTCATGAATGATACAAAGGTCTGCAATAGGTGGATTTGCCTAGTGGGGTGCAAGCCATGAGGTGGGACCTGAGAGGCTGGAGAGGTGGTCTGACACCTGGAAATTAATTAATTAATTTATTTATTTATTGATTGATTGGAATCTCAGATAACACCTTTGAGCTAAAAGCTCATTTACAAAGGTTCCGTCATAAGGCAATAAACAAGGCATGTAGACATTACAAAACAGATAGGGATATATACAGCAGGCAAGTACATTATAGTACATACAGATACAGATTCAAGCAAGTACAGTTAAAATACATCAGGTAGGAAAGGTCAACTGTATTGCAACATTACTAAGAGCATACCTAAGGTGAACAAGCAATTTATAGCGGTAGCTGAGCTTTTTAGAGCATGCAGGTAGAGTTATGAAGGGTCAGTGGTGGTGGTGACCAAAGGAGGGGAGGATAAAATAGATGAGAGCAGGGGAGGTGGGGCAGAGACAAAGGGGTGACAGACAAAGGGGTTGAGTAGTCAGAGGGTGGGATTGGATAGGAATCTACCCAGGGTTACAGTAAATAGGTTATAGGGCAGGGGTTGGGTAATGTGGGGAGAAGGGATAAAGGGAAAGGGTTTAAAGTGGGGGTGAGTGAGGAAACTGGGGAAGGGGTGAAAATTGGGAAGGCTTAACATTTGTGAAGAAAGCAGGAAGGTGGGGCAGATAAAGAGGAGCGTGGAGTAAGTGCTCAATGGGTTCACACCAGCAGGGGAGAAAGTGGGGGAGATGGATACTATGCAGGACAGATAAGCTATCAATAACAGTAGGATTATGTACAAGGATGCAGTCGCAGTTACTAAGAGTGGCCAGGTACTGCAGTAGCTTGGCCTTAAATGGGCGTAGTTTAATTTCCTCAATCAGCTCAGAGTTAAGGGAATTAGCCAGCAGGAGACCCTGTATTCGAAGGACCATTGCCCTATTGAGGTCCAGCGGAATGGGATAATGAAGGCAGTTTACTCAACCCCTAGTTAGTCTGGAGGAAGTGGAGTTTCTTAGCAGTTGACTCACTCCAGAAGGAGCAAGACCTAGGGTGGATTTTTAGCTAATAGACAGACTTGGTACTGAATTCTGCTATTCAGGTTTAACCAACCAGTGCTTGAGTATAGTTCACAAATGTGAGTTAAATGGTCCACACCAGGACTAGTCTGCAGGCTTTGTCTAAAGACAGTCTTGATTCGCCTAAGTGCTGTATCGCTACCTACTCCGTAGACTACCAGTCCATGATCTATGATAGACAGCACGGAGCTTTTAACTGCAAGCTTGATGGCACTTTCAGTGAGGCACTGCCTATGCTGGTAGTGCTGACCTAGTCTGGCACTAGATGCCTTGGCAACATGGTCTATGTGCTGGCTGTAGGGAGAGAGCTGTCAAGGTAGACACCAAGGTACTAAAGGTGGTGACCATTTCAAGTGTATCAAACTTGTTATTGTAGATATTGAGGTGATGTGACTTATGACAGTTTTGATGAGAGGCAAACAACATTGTTTTAGTCTTAGTGCAGTTGAGCAAGAGCTTAGACTGAAGGAACCATTTTTTCACAGCAGTAAAGTCGTCTTGCATGCCTTTTCCAGCTCTTCAGAGACAGAGTGGCACGTGTACAAAAAGCATCATCTGCATATAGAAGGATCTTATTCAGTCAGACTTTGGGGAGTTCACTTAGAAATAGGCTGAACAGCAGGGGCCCAACATGGATCCTGGATCACCCTGTGTTGACATGCCAATGGTCGGATAAAAATGTCAAGAGTCTTGATCTGCTGGGTCCTGTTAGAGAGGTAACTCTGGAACCAGCCTAGAGAGACAGAGGATATACCAATGTTAGAGAGTTGTGTGAGAAGCAAGTCATGGTTGACTGTGTTGAAGGCCTTGATGAGGTTGATGAAAGTGGCCCCACCAAGAGCCCTCTGTCAAGTGTTTCATGGATATGACGGTAAACTCAACCAATGCCGTTGAATACTATGTGTCTTCAAAAGCCATGTTGTTCCTGGCATTGAAGGTTGTGCTTATCAAGGTATGTACCTAGCTGATCATATACTATCCTCTGTAGTGCCTTGGGGGCAGAACTGAGATTGGCCTGTAGTTGGCCAGGCAGGTTCTGTCCCGCTGTTAAAGACCAGGGTGACCATGGCAGCTTTCCAGCATTGAGGGAAATGCCAGTGGTCAGTGAGAATTTAAGATCCAGGTTAGAGGAAAGAGTAACACATCCAGGGTGAGAGCCACAATCTTTAGGTCAAGCTGAGTCCCCACTGGATCTAGTGTTCCAGAACTTTGTCCAAGTATTTTTGCCTCAGTTGTAGAGATTACCTTCAGGTAGAAAGGAGGTGCTGTGTGTCGGAGGGATGTTGGTACAACTAATGGCAGAGCTAGGCACAGGTCGGAGATAGTCTGGAAGAAGGACCCCACTAAGGTCTGTGAAGGTCTTGTTGAAGCCATCTGCGATAGTTTTGGGATCCTAGGTAATTGCACCCTCAGAGTTTATTTGCGATGGTGGTGATTTATTTGTTCTGCCTGTTAGGATTTTTATATTGTCCCAGAATCTGCAGCTGTTGCACCAAGAGTTGTCCAGTTCACTTTTAAAGTGAGATCTTTTGCAAGGCAGATGTCTTGAGTACACTTATTACGTACTGCTTTGTACTTCTGTATGTCAGAGGGGACCCAGTGCTCTTAGCCCTATGCCACAGGTTATCCCTGACCTCCATGAGCTCAAGGAACTGTGGTGTGATCCATGATTTGCTGGTTCCTTTGATTTTCCTCATTTTTAGAGGGCAAAGATGTTGCAGGTTGAGTTAAACTTGTCGATAAAGCACTCAAGAGCAACATTCTCATCGGCAGCAGCACTGACCCCTTCCCAGTCTAGCTGGCGGATGTAGATTTAGTGAGGCAAGATGTCCAGCTTTTATCATTCTGAAGGTTATTGTTTTTTGGGGGTGTTTCAGGGTCTTGTTTGTCCAGGAGCATAAGACTGGTGAGTGGTCACTGGCAGAGTCAGCTAGCACAATGGTTCTAGTTATTCTCTGTGGCCAGTTGGTTAGTACCCAGTCTATAAGAGTACTTGAACCAGTGCGATAGTTTACGAGTGGGGACTGAATGAGCAGGACCATGTCTACAGCCGCTATTACATCCTGGTAGGTGCAGCATCTGGGGATAACCAATTTACATTATAGTCCCCTAACATTATGATTTCAAATTGATGGTGATTACTAGATAAATAACCAAGTGCTAGTTTGAAACCAGCTTCTTGATCTTTAGGGGTATGTACACGAGATTATAGTTAAACACTTTCCCTGGGATCCAAGTTGAACCTGGATGGAGAGAATTTATGATCTTCCACCCTGGGATGGGATGGGAGTGCCCTGCACTGAACTGAGTCATTACCATAAATGACACATCCCCTCGTTTCCCTCACCTGTCCATCCTGAAAGTTGTGTAGCCCTCAAGCTGGATAGCAGAGTCAGGGGTTCTAGGAGTAAGCCAGGTCTCCATGACTGAGATGACATCTGGTTTATGTTGGCCATCCATACCTGGAGAGCATCAAATTTTCAAGCAGGCTGCATATGTTAGAGATACAATAGTTATTGCACCAGCCTTGTGGTCTATTGGTGGTATTAAGGCACTAGTACTAGGTCCAGGGTTTGGGTGAACATTCCCGAGTAGAAGGAGTAGCCAGGTAATTCTAGAGCATGTAGCTTTAAATGTTTCATTAGATAGGACTTGCTCGGTTTCGAGAAACGAACCTGGGCCGTTGGGGGTCAGCAGAGGAGGAGAGGATTGAGTATAGAACAGCTCTCCTTTCCCAGGAGGGAGGTGGGGTATATGCTGCGGCACCTGACTGGCCTCTGGTGATAGCCGGAGGCATAGCAATGCGCAGGTGTAAAGAGAGGGTGGGAATGAGGATGTAGGGCACAGCTTGACGCTAGCACGCGCACCCCATAGAACATGGGAAAACACCACAGTGCTCCCGGTAGATGAAGCACCAGGTCCCGATCCCAGAGCCCTGCCTAACTTGATACCAGCATCCCAATGACAACTAGAAGGACTTCAGGGTGCCCTTACCCCATGCCGCCCTGGGGATATAGCCACAGCTACATGGGGGATGGACTGCACCGTGCTCCAGGTAAGAGGAGGGACTAGAAGGCCATAGGTTTCTCCCGAAGAATGGGAACGCTGCTGGCAGGGGAGTATAAAGACTAAGTAAAAAAAAAAAGAGCTAGGACTTGCTGTGGGAGTTGACTATTTTCTTTTGTGGTGACTCTCAGTATATTTAGCTGAGCCGGCAGGATAGCGGATGTTTGTTTAACTGTGTCCCCTGTTCTTGTGGGATGGCAGAGGGTGGCATAGTGGGATTGCCAGAACTGGTCTCAGAGTACCTTGTAGTTGGGCTGGAAGTTGGATTGCATTCCACATTATTTTAGAAGAGTATGTCAGGTGTATAATCCTGCTCATTGCTTAGAAAGGCTTTGTTTGGTTGTTTGCCTTGGCCACTATCAATGGCAGTGGTTAACTGGGCTGCAGACACCATTGGGCTTATTTCCAGTCCTATAGGAGTATTCAGGCAGGATGAGTCTTTCCTGGGGTCCAAAACTGGCTCCACTGTCAGAAGGAGGAGGATGTAGCTAATGAGGAGAGGTGGGGCTGCAGAAGCCATCCCTTGGATTTATTACAATAGCTAATGAAACAGTACTATCTAGAGCTGTAAAACCACAGCTTGGGAAACAAAACAGGCTTTAAGGAGAAAGTCTCTTATAGTGAAGTAGTAGCAACATTGTTATGTTGTTAGGCTGCAGTAGTAATTTCACTACTACAGCAGAACAACATGGAATGCTTAAAGTTGGACCAGCACAACATTCTGTGGTGATTTGCATATGTAGCACATGATGCTTTGCATTGTGGGGCATGTGTGATTTTGTATTAACATGGAATGCTGCCACTACTTAATTTCCCTATCCAATTAAGCTGGAAGTTGTTTTTTTATCTTGAACTTGCATAAACATCTGCAGCACACTGTGTCAGTAATCTGAGCCTACCATCAACCCTCAAGTGCCCCAACCACCAGTTCACTGAAACAAAAGTGCAGTGTCTGAAATTCATGGATGCTCATACACTATATAGAATAAGCGGATGGGTGACTCTGTGCACAACCAGTGTGTTGTGCCACCTCGAGGATCGATTCTCATGGACCTCTTGAGCTTCACTCTCGAGGAGTCGCAGGAATCAGAATCACTGGTAGAACATACTGGTTGTGCATAGCTGCCCATCCACAGTCCTATATGTTGTGTTGTTTGTTCTGTTCTTCTATACTAAGTGCCAGTTGCTGGAAACTGTTACCACTATGTTAGCTACTACTCTGTATAGGGAATGTACCTAGTAAGCCAGCAGCCCGGGATTCCAATGCTAGGTATGGCTCTTTCAGGCTAGAACTCCGCTGGGCTTGTATCCCATGCCAGATGCCCCACTGGCTGCTGCAGGAAAGCTAAGCTGCTGATTGGTTGACGTGAAGCCCGCCTGGAACAGACTTTTTGCCGGCATTCCTCGCCTCCTTCCAATATATCTGTTCACTGCATATTTTTATTCCCGCCTGCCCCGACTCCAGCCTCGATTAAATACGCTATAATTCCACCCATGCTTGCAATCTCCCTCTCAATTGAAACATGAAACTCCTATCCCACACACCGTATGTTCTTACAGTGCCAATTACAAAACTATTTAACAAGTCACTGGCCCTTGCTCAATTCCCAGAGGTTTGGAAGCAGGCTCTCATCATATCTGTGCACAAAATGGAGACAAGTTTCTGATAACCAACTACAGACCAATCTCGATCCTCTCCCCTCTATCCAAGGCACTGGAAAAACCTGGCAGGTCAACTCATTGCCTACCTTAACAAGTACCATCTGCTTTGCCCAAACCAACACGGCTTCAGACAAAATCACAGTACCACCACTGCCCTACTGGAATACACAGACTATGTGCATAAGGTCCTAGACGAAGGCAAACTGGTGGGGTCCATATTCATTGATCTCACCAAAGCCTTCGACACTGTCAACCACACTCTACTACTGACTCAACTGCAAAACCTGGGTGCAGCATCCAATACCCTATGTTGGGTCCAGGACTACTTAACAAAGAAGCCAACGTGTCAAGATTGGGCAAACAGTATCCAGCGCCAGAAGTAGTATCACTAGGGTCCCACAGAGTCGATACTGGGGCCCCTACTCTTCAATCTCTTTTAAATGATCTCCTACAGCATGTGACACTAAAATCATCCTTTTGCGCTGATGATGCTGTTCTTCTGAGCAGCAACACATTTCATGATGCCCTCAATCCAATCTGTAGAACTCCTTCACCAATCTCGAAGGCTGGTTCAGCAAGCACAAACTGCTTCTAAACTACAAGGAAACCAAGGCCATGCTAATATGCCCCAGAACAAAAACAGGCACTCCCCTCGTCATCTCCAACACATGCAGTGAACCACTGGAACAAGTGTATTTGTTTAAATATTTGGGGATCACCCTAGATGACACCCTCACTTTTCGCATCATATTGACTCTGTGGTCAGGGCGGTTAACACAAAATTGGTGTCCTTTATAGGCACAGGAAGTACCTCACTCCAGAGGCACTCTGCCTCTCAGTCTCCAGCTCCATCCTATCAACAATTGCCTATGGACTGGTGGTCTATGGGGTAGCAACAGACTCAGCACTCAGAGGTTCCAGACTGCACTCAATAAAACGCAGAGCTCACCCTGGCAGCAGAGCAGTGGCATGCATTCCCTGCTTTCTGTACGAGCCTTTTCAAACTGGCTCCGTTAAGGAACAGGGTCAAGTTCAAAACTCTGCCTCCTGGGGAAGAAGGGCACTATTAGGTAAAACCTCAATTCTGTGTAACTAAAATGTTCGAGTCAACTGCCTCCTCACATTTCACTAGGTGTAGAAATGAGAGGGACCTCGTCTACCCTTCCATCGAACCACGATGGGCAACGACTTTGCCTATCGGGCACCCTTGAGCTTAATGAACTCCCTGCATCTTATGGCCTCCAACTGCCTGGTTCAATTCAAAACTAAGCTCAGGCAGCACTAAAGAATCAATCTCCAGAGTGTACTGCCACTAATTAGGTTGCCCTCGATTGACACCCCGGTAGCACGTGGTAGGACTGTAGTACCTCCCTATTCTCCCAACATCTAACTGCAACAACAAGCTCTCACACACTTCAGCACATGCCCACCCCACCATTCTTACACTGAACCCAGTGAGTCCGTGTTAGCTCAAGCCCTGACCTAGCCTGCCCCGCCTTGACACTAATCAAGCACTTGTCCATAGTATTGCCACCCTTGCTCTCTCCCCCCTCCACCCAACTGCCTCCCCTCACCCCCATATTATTGACAAGGCCCTTTGAGGCTGCTCCCCTTGTTCTCTCACCACTGCTCTTTATCTCTCTCTCTCTCTCTCTGTCACTGAACCATTCCCTTGAAACCAGTGTTAGTCTAGTGATCAATAAATATGTATTATACTGTTGTTATGTGTTGTACCTAGGCTAGCAAAAATACTGTTGTTCTGTAACCAGTTATAATCTCAGTGTGTTGTACATTGTTAGTCACTCACTGTTTCCTTTTCAACTCTGATGTGGGACCTTTGTAAAAGAGCTTGCGCTCAAGGTCTTTTCGAATACAAATAAATAAATACGCTGACGTGGAGCCTTTGTAAATGAATCTCTGACTCAAAGGTTTGTAATTCTGACACTGTTAATAAATAAATCAATAATACAGGATGTATGTATGAGTACCCATTTCTGGTTATGAGCAAAGCGGCAGGCCCTATTCTTTAAACCCCGGACTCTGTCAAGCACTTTGAAATAGGCAGCAGCACCTATAGATCACCAGTCCATAGTCCTCAAGACTAAGGATGTGGCATCTGATAAGTTGCTGCTTGATTTCAGGAGGAATGCATTTTGTCCCTCTAGAGCATGGCGAGTCTTAAGTTAGTAGCCCTAATGAGCCTGAGAAGGACAGGCCTGAGTCAAGGGCAATGTCCAGTTACGGGTCATAATGTTTTATTTATTTATTTATTAAAATGTTTCACCACGAGGCACACTGAGCAACACGTTGTTTGTCTTCCAGTGCAACCTGGGGTAAGGGTACAATAGGAATGAGACATGAAACATTTTGGGTGGGATATTCAGACTTCTGCCAGGCTGTGGTGCAAGCCTGGGCGCAGCGCAACTAGAATGCTCCTGGGCGTTGACAGGGGTGATATTCAGCGAGCTGCGCCATGGCACAGCATCATTGAATATCGCTGCCCACCCACAGTGCACATGGCGCAGTGGCACTGTGCTAGTGCAAGTGGCCAGAGTGGAGCAGGGGATGTGCTAAGCGCAAGTGCCATTAAGCTAGGCACTTAACTTAACCGAATATTAAAAGTGCACATGCAAATGGGTCCATAATGCATACAAGGTGCAAATGGGGCCATTTGCGTATCGTCTCTCATTGCATGCAGGTGTGCGATCCTGATACTTGCGCCTGGCACCTTGCCAGGCTGCAACCGTCAGGGGACGGCCCCCTGCCTGGCGGCAAGTGCCCTGCCGATCACAGGCATAGGGATTGTAAATGAAGCGTCCTATATCCCTGGTGGTCCAGTGAACCACTCGCAGCCTGATCGCGGGCAAGTACATTAATGAAAACCCTCCCATATCCCTGGTGGTCCAGTGGACGCGCTCGCAGCCAATCATGGGTGTCAGTAATAATATATGACAATCCAATCCATCCCTGGTGGTCCAGCGGTACCTCCCCACCGTCCGCTGAGCCCCACCGCCTACCCCCGGCAGCAGTGGGTGGCAGCTCCCCACCCCAGCCGCCCACCGCCACCAACTGACTCCATACGGTGAGGGCTGTATGCCCATTGGTCCACAGCATGGGCCAATGGGCGTGCAGCAATGCCATCTCCTGATCCAGAAATGTGAATGGATCCATATCTGGTCTGGCAGATGCTGATACAGGCTACACACCATTATTCACACTGTGGACCAATGGGCATCGCCTGCACTGCATGGTCAGTCGGCAGGCTGTGAGGGTGGCTGGTGGGTGAGCTGCGCCACCGCTACCGAGAAGGCAGGTGTGGGGCTCAGTGGGTCGTGAGGGGCTACCGCTGGACCCTAGATGGTTGATGTCATATTTTATTGCTGATGCCCGTAATCAGGCTGTGGTGGTCCACTGGACCTCCAAAATGGACGTTCTCCTATTACTACATATGCCGCGATCGGGCATGGGGGAGTCGCTACCACGCAGGTGCGTCGGAGCTCGGGTGGCCACCCACAGCTGGCAGCTGCTGTGTTGCACCCTGCAATATGGCAGCTCACCTGTGGGTGGCCAGCTGTTGCTCCATTTTTTGGCTCACCTGTGTGCAGCGCAAAGTAGGGTTGTGCCTGCATGGGCTCAGCACATCCTGGGCTGAATATCGGGATGTGTGGGTATGCATGGCACGCCCCCACTGCGCGCGCCACATTACTGATGCGGTCCGGCGCACCGGGATTTGTGCCAAGCACATTCCGTTTAAATATCACGGGGTGCATCAGTGGGTTTGATGGCACAACTGTGTTGCACCATCGCAACCCTTCTGAATATCCCACCCTTAATATACAAGATCAACATCAGCATACACGCCATGTACACAAATGTTCGCATTCTGGGAAACAAGATCCCAGACCTGCAGGCAATAATGACAGAGGCTAAACTGGACATAGTAGCCATTAGTGAGACATGGTTAACCAGTAACCACACTTGGGAGACTTCAATACTTGTCTATGTACTGTTCAGAGAGAATGAGGTGCAAAAGGGGGATGGGTGGCCTTTATGTCAATGAAAATATCAAAGCTACAGAAATTCAGAATACACATAAGGAGCCAGAAGAACTGTGGGTCATCCTGAAATAGGAAATTTGACAGCCATATGAACTGGGGTTGTCTACAGGCCTCGGACAAGGGGAGGACATAGGCGCGATACTGTTAGATGATATAAAAACATGACAGCTAAAGGAGGTTCTGTAATGGGAGGCTTCAACATGCCAGATACAGATTGGTCAATACCAGCAGGAACATCTGCCAGAACTAAACACATAGGGGATTCTCTGCAGGGGAGGGCCTAAAACAACAAGTACAACAACCCACAAGAGACAGGGCTATCCTAGATCTAGTACTGACTAACGGGAAAGGATCACAGATCTCCAGGTAGGTCACCTGGGGACAGTGACCATCACATGGTATGGTTCAATTTGGCCACTAGAACTAAATCATCCCATTCCAAGGCAAAAAATATGGGACTGGAGGAGCTGACTTTGATAAGATGGCCAACAGAGTTAAGCTACCCTGGCAAAAGAAATACAGGTGAGGGGTACAGGCAAAGTGGGCAAGCATTAAGGATGCAATACTTGAAGCAACATCCCGTTGTGTTAGAGAAAAAGGAAGTGCAAAGAAGATGGAAACCACTTTGGTTCTAAAAACAGTAGCCGAAAGGTCAGAGCCAAAAGGCTGGCCTTTAGGAAATATAAGGGAACACAGCAGGATGAAGATAGGAGGCATACCAAACTTCCTAAGGGAAGCAAGGGAAGGCAGTAAGGCAGGCAAAGGCCCAAACCGTGGAAACACTAGTACGAACAGTAAAGAAGGTGACAAGACTTTCTATAGATACATTAGTGAAAGGAGAAAGTCCAGAGGAGATTGCTAAGATCAAAGGGATAAGGGGGCATGTGAGGAGGAGGACCATGTAAAAGCATCTATCCTAAATAGATACTTCTGCTCAGTATTTACTGAAAAAAAGGTGAGGCAGGGCCCACAGCTCAGCACCACGGACACAGGGGAGGAGGTATGCACTAGTCCCTTCACAAAAGAAAGGGTCCTACAAGAGCTCGATAAGCTCAGGGTGGACAAGGCAATAGGACCTGATGGCATACATCCCAGGGTACTAAAGGAGCTAAGGGTGGAACTAGCAGAGCCATTATCAGAACTGTTTACTAAGTCTCTGAGCACAGGAGAGGTCCCAGAAGACTGGAGAAGGGCTCATGTGATCCTGCTCCACAAGGGGGAACAGGGAGGCGGAAGTAACTTACAGATCAAACAGTCTTACCCCAGTAGTGGGCAAGATTATGAGGCACTCCTTAAGGAAAGGATAGGTAAACACCTGGAATCCATAGGAGCACAGGATCCAAGACAGCATGGATTTATAACAGGAATGTCCTGTCAAACTAATCCCATAGATTTGTTTGACTGGGTAACCAGAGTGGTGGACAAGAAGGCAGCAGCCCAAGGCCAACAGGATGCTGGGATGCATCGCTAGGGGATCACCTCCAGAAGGAGGGAAGTGATACCCCTCTGTATAACTGCTTGGTGAGGCCGACCTTGAGTACTGCATGCAGTTTTGGAGGCCACACTTAAAGAGGGACATTAACCTCCTGGAGAAGGTCCAGAGGAGGGCAACCAAAATGATTTGGGGCTTGGGGACAGGACCTATGAGGAGAGGCTCAAAGAGCTAAATATGTACACATTGGAAGAGAGAAGGGTCTGGGGACTGATAGAGATCTTCAGGTACATGAAGAGGGTAAATGGGAGGAACAGTCATGGTGCTTTGAAGGAAGGAGGAGGGGGCCACTAGGGGCATGGGTGGAAGCTGGAGGGGAAGATTCAGGGAGAAAGGAGGTGCTACTTCACTGAGAGGTGGTGGAGCCATGAAATGTGCTGCCTAGGGGCTGGTGGAGGCAGAGACAGTGGAGGGGTTCAAGAGGGGTGGGACAGGTACAGGGAAGGGTTCTGGAAGCAAAATCCAATGCAGCAAGAATATCCGGAACTGGGAAGGGAGAAGCCAGAGAAGGCGAGGGGCAGCAAGGTCAGCACCCAGGGTGGGGCTGACCAAACGAGCAGACACGAAAGACCGTTAGGCCTATTCTGCTGGCATTTAGTATGTCAGTATGTTAGTAAGGGAGTAGTTGATGTTGCCTACCTTGACTTCAGCAAAGCTTTTGATACTGTTCCACATAGAGATTGATTAGTAAGCTGGGTAGGCTGGGGTGGGTCAGAAGTTGGCCAACTGGGTGGCAAACTGGTTGCGGGCAGAAAAAGAGGTGATGGTATACAGTCAGAAGAGATGCAAGTCACAAGTGGGTACCTCAGGGGATTAGTCCTGGGGCCTGTCCTCTTCAATATCTTCATCAGTGACATTGCAGATGGACTGGAGGTAAGTTTTGTCTGTTTGCAGTTGACACCAAGATCTGCAACAGAGTATATGATCCAGATGGGGTGGGCAGAATGAAGAGATCTGATAAACTGGCTAAATGGTTGGGAAGAGTTGCAACTGGGGTTTAGCAAAAGTGTAAGATCATGCACATAGGGAAGAGAACCCTGAAGCCACCTGTAGGCTGATAGGAGTTGCTGACAGTCACAAGGGAAGAAAGAGACTTGGGCATCATAATCACAGATGACCTGAAATCATCAAACAGAACATTAAAGCAGTAGGTAATGCTAGGGGATGTTGGGGTGTATTAGTAGGGGTATCACAAGTTGTAAGAGGGAGGTTATAATCCCTCTTTACAAGACACTGGATAGGCCCTATCTGGAGTACTGTATGCTGCGTACTGAGGCCACACCTTCACAAGGACATTAACCAAACTGAGGCAGTCCAGAGGGGCAACCAAAATGGTGCAGGGATTGCATCAGAAAACATGTAAGTACAGATTAATGGAGCTCAATATGTATACCCTAGAGCAAAGGAGGGAGAGGTGGTATGATTGAAACATTCAAACACCTTAATGGCATTAACAAGGTGAAAGAGTCTAACATGTTTCAATATAAGAAAAATAGCAGGACATGAGGACACAGCATGAGATTAGAGGGAGGCCGATTAAGGGGTAATGTGAGGAAGTTCTTTTCACAGAAAGGTGGTGGATGCACGGAACGCCTAACTCAGGAAGTGGTGGATATGACTACAGTGCAGGCTTCAAACAGGCATGGGATAGGCATAACGAGCAATACAGATGAGTCTGAATAGATAGGTCATTGACTGAGCAAAGGCCGATGGCACATTCTTAGAGGTAGAAAAAGAAATGGGCAGACTGGATGAGCCTTGTGGTCCTTATCTGCCATCAACTCTAAGTTTCTATACAGTTGTAAGGCAGGTATTATAAAAGTGTTACAACAGTGTTGAGCATAACATGTAGAAAGAGTGGACAATAATAAGTGCCAGGTTAATAAGTAAACAAGTACTTATGTGAAGGGAAGGGAAGAAAGGGGTATGGTGGAGGGAGAAGAGTCATGTCCCTGGATAACCCCTCAGGGTGCGAGAACCTGCAATGGGAGTGGTGGAACCAGAGAGAGGTGATAATGCAGTGTCCCAGAGACCCCTTTAGCATGGTGGGGTAAGGGAGTAGATCAGAGATACAAGCCCCTTGGGGTGGTAAGTGAAGGTGAGGGTAGAGAGGTAAGGTTTGTACAGGGTTTAGAAGAGGGAATTAGATAGGAACACGGCAGGAGCAGGTAGGTGCAAGGTAATTATTGAGGGTAGAGCTGGTGGAGTGGGCAGAGTATGATGCTGGATTTGAGGTGGGAAAAATTCCAAATTTTTAGGAGGCAGTGAGTAACTGGATTGGTCAATTTGGGTGGATCTGGGGGACAACAGGAATGAGAATAGGACAATCTAAGGAAATGGGAGGTGGAGGTTTGCTATAAAGGAGGAGGAGAGGTAGGAAGGGAGCTCACCTACTAGTGCTTGGAGGTGAATTTAGCACACTAGGAGAGTTGCCTATTTATAAGAGATGGAAAGATAGGACACGATAAAGATCACAGTGGTGGGTATGAAGGAGGGCATCCAGGAAGCGGCAGAAGGAATTGAAGAGGGTGTCCAGTCTGGCCAGGGAGGACATGGTGGCAGCACCACTGATCTGGATGAAACCACACAGATCAAGGCCACACACCTACAAACAGCTTGTGGCAACACTGGAAAGTTTTATTTTGTTTTGTAGAGGGCCTACCCCCAATACTCCCCACATGTGGATTTGCCCCCACACACACACACACCCCTGAAATATTATAATCAACCCTGAGGGGGTGGAACGGGGCAAGAAAAATATGAAAAGAAAAAGATTCCTTAGCAGGGACTTAAGCACATTCCCCAACTCATTTACTGCATGGTGGGGTGTTCTAGATCACTCTCCACCATGGGAGTAGCTCAACAGGGCACCACGACTGGCAGTGGCTACATCCATTGCCTCCTTTCTAGTGAGTGACAGGGGTAGTGATACTTTCGTATAACTGTAATTCCCTGTCACTATAAAGCCATACATACTACTGAGAGTGTGGTCTTCATGTGCACAGGTTTCTCCACATGATTATGACCCAGTAGGATGCCCAGGTATTTGAAAGTAGTTACTTGTTCATCTGGGGCACCTAGGTCAGAGGTAATGGCTATGATGGGGAGGGTTTTGGTGTTTTGAATATTCTTAAAGACATTGAATGTACTAAACCTGAATCCTATCATGTGAAAAATGCAGGTATGTCATTCAAAGCAATTCACTTTTAATGTTATGCTTTTGCAAAGCACAGTACAGTATAGAGGTCAAACTAGCAGGTTTGTAGTTTCTGCCTCTGCCTTGCTCCCACTTTTGTGGAAGGAATAACATCCACCATCCTCCAGTCCATACGTACCACCATCCTCCCATGGATTTGTTAAAAAGGGTAGTCAAGGGCTGGCTCCATGGCACTGAGGGTTGCTGGTGCGAATACCTCACTCGGGCTATGTCAGCAACACTGCTTTGGGAACGGCCCAGGTCTTTGGGGTCGGATAGGGAGGGATGAGGATGGAGCATATCGATGGATGCTCTCCTCCTCCAGCTGGGGTGAGTTACCAGGTAGTGCAAGCACCCAGAGCTTCCCTGCTGTGGAGAGCATGGGTGGTGGGGCAGAAGGCTCTATGGGTCAGGAGGAGGATGCTGTCAGGTGCTTGATGATGATGTCGTCAGCACATCGCCGTCTGGATAAACATTCTCACACTGGCGTCCTCAGGGGATGGAGAAAATGGGTAAAACATGTATACACCTCCAGCTGCAACTAGTACAATTAAGCCAGGGATCCCGGTAGCAGGAAGTGGTGGATGGAGTCAAGGGGTACGAGACCCTCTCCGAATGGCTAGGCTTCCAGGCAAGTAAATAAAAGGGTAGTCAGTGGAAGTCAGGACCAACTGCAGAGAAGAGGTGAGTGGTCTCTCAGGGTATCAGGAGAACTGTGACATTGGACAGCTTTGAGGGGGCATTAGACAGGACCCAATCTATGAGGAGCCGGTTCCAGTTTTGTAGTTGTGTGATGTTGGACAGCATGGTGGAATTAGACAGGACCTACTCTATGAGGGGAGGCGTACCAGATTTATAGCTGATTCATGTTGGCTGTCTAACCAGTTGGGAAAAGCACAAATTGGCAACAAATCCTGTTGTGGGGTGGATTTAGGAGATAGACAGTTAATGTTGACGTCACCCACCATTAGTAATTTACTGCTGTGCTTCAGGGTCTTAGTGATGTCAATTGTTTTATCCAAACCCAATTCTGTAACCCTTACCCCTGCCTTTTTACTAAAATGACAGGTGGCATGCTGTTGGCGTTGGCAACAATACCTGGTGAGGGACCTTGGTTAGGGAGGATGAGGTTACCTGGCACAAAGGGACCTAGGTTTGGCTACTCTGCACAGGGGCACCCAAGTAAATCTGAACACAGGAAGCAATAACTGAATGTCCAGAACCAGGATTGGGATTTTTCAATGTGGCTTTTATTCATAACTAACTGAACATAACAAAGCATAGATGGACCCCAAGGGACTCGTTTACCGATAATGCAGATTAGAGATACAAGCGGTCCACTTAAAGAATGAACCCATTTCTACTGTTTTCTGGCTCTGGACCCACCAGGCACACAGCCCGGACTTGCATCATGGTGGATACACAGCCCAACTGGCCCAGCTCCTTGCGGCCACTTGACTGGCCAGTCCATTTAAGAATGAACCCAATTTACTTGTTGTGGCTCCCATCAAACAAGGAGAATTATTTTCCCAAGTTGTGGCTCCCCACACCACTTAGAGTCTCGACTCCTAGAGAGTTGTTTTCTTACTTCCTTCTGACTCCCATCAAACAGGAGAATTATTTTCCCAAGTTGTGGCTCCCACACCACTTAGAGTCTGCGACTCCTAGAGATTTGTTTTCTTACTTCTTTCTGACTCCCATCAAACAAGGAGAATTATTTTCCCCAAGTTGTGGCTCCCCACACCACTTAGAGTCTGCGACTCCTAGAAGATTTTCCAATTTGCGACCCATGTCTGGGTACCTACCTCATCACTGGCCAGGCACATGAGGCAAGTAGCAATCACAGAAGAAATCCGAGAGGTGGACCTGGTTACTAAAGATGGGGTGTTCCCACCTCCAGCTCCCACAGCCCATACCCGCCATTTCTGGACAAACAGAAACTAAAACTTCAAAATGTAGATTAAACAGTGGATGACCTGTAGCACCCTCTACAACATTACTTGAATCCACATAAAGACTTTAGATTTTGAACCTACTCCATTTGTTTGTCCTAGTACAATAGGCCTCCCAAATAGTAGTTCACATCCCAGGTTTCTTCACATTTTCCAAACTGAAGAAACATATTGTTTGCCCTCTCAAATTAGAGCAAAACACTCACCCTTTCATTGCAGGTGCCCCACAGGTGAAGTACAAATTCTTTCACTTTTATCAGACCAAAACAGAAACTGTAAAAAGGCAGCTTTCTTCTTGTAGTAGAAATTAGGGGATTGCCCTGGAATCCACAGAGGGACACTTTCTCCCCGAATGAGGGGGACACTGAGACCTGGACAGTGGTCTCCACCACTTGAAACTGGACACTGACCTTCTCACACAGAAGGTAAACAAAAGACACTTCCTTCTTCTTCAAACCAAAACAGAAGACTGACTTTGAAAACTCCCAATGTTCTATCTCACTCCCTGTGCTGCAGATTCCACTGTGGCTTATGCAGCTGCGAAGTTCTATGGTGATGTCATCTCTCAGTCTCAGCTGTGACTGAGAACAGAGTGAGACAGTGTGAAAACCATTTAACTGGAGTTTCACAAGCTGCCCTTCCTGCCTACCACTAGGTCTTACTGAGTTCTAGTAACCCGGGTAACAAGGGTTACATCTGCTTTCCTAGTGGCAGGTAAACTGTGGCAATTGTAATGGACTTTCATGGCCAGCAGCTCAAAGTCAGTGGCTCTTGCTGACAGGGAGTGCTAGGCCTTGGAGTGGGCTCTTCATATTTGGACACCTACATATGGGTATATTAGAACAGAGGCAAGGGGAGGTTTGCCAGAGAGCAGGTGGGGTTTATGGAAGTAGAATAGGCAAGGAACTCTTGGGGCACATCTGCATGAGGCAAGCCGCCCTTTTCTGCCTGGTAATTCAATGTTGCTAACCTAAATAATTCAGTGTAAACGGGCATTTCCTAGTAGGGTGGAGTAAGAGCACCAAGCATGTACTCACTGGAGGCCAGAAAGGACAGAAGCAATACAATACAATATAGACCATCACTACCATGTCTACACCTCTACAGAGGTCAACCTCACTGTGCCCCTGCTGAGGTGATGGTGCGCATCCTTCTGATAAGGGGAACAAACACAGTCTTCAGTGGGACGTTTAAATGTTACAGGAATGAGCATTTAAATTACTTGGGGGGTCAGTATTGCAAAGGGAGGCACAAACTGTCACCTCTGTAAGCTAGGCGACAAGGATGGAGGGCCCAGGGGAGAAAACTCCGGAGGCAGAGGAGAAAGATGAAAGGGGTGTAGACAAGGTGGGTATGGGCACATCCACTGAGGGGATGAGGGACTTGTCTCCCTCAGTTTTTTAAGGCAGCCATCATGTTCCCCTCGGTATTTTTAGCTTCAGTTTCAGTTATGTCCCACATGCATAACAGCCTCACAGCGCTGTCAGAGAAGAGCATGATTCACAAGCCAGCAGAGACCATTTCCCAAACAAAGCTACTGCATGAGAACATGCTGCCTGCTGCAGTACAAGAGGAGATAATTGGCTTAACTTTTGCTGTGAGTTATCTAAATGGCCCTTTACATGCAGTGGGCTGTTTCGGAATGAGCATTACAGATCAACTGCAACATTACCTTGTGTAGTGTATACAGGTGATCCACTCTGCAACAAGCGAACATTCTCTGATTCTGCATTCTTGCTTGCCTGGGTTGGCTGACTCGTGTGCTGTTTTGCCTGGTTGTATTCTCATGCCCTGCTGCTCATGTTGGTTCACTAGTAAGGACATCTTGTACTCTCTTAGCTGACATAAACACTGGGAAAACTCCAGATCAGCCAGGAAAGAAATACAGGGATGCATGTGCACAAAGTGATAGAGAGTGCAGCACATGGAATGGAACAAAGTGTGTCACAGAACCAGTGCTGCAAGTAGGCATTGTGTAAAAGTGGCTTAAATTACCCAGTACTACCCACCCAGATTGTCCTTGACTTTCTCCTTTTGTACTCCTTGAATGCTGGCTGCACCTTTATTGTGACAACAGGGTGTGAAGTCACAATGAATTTACAAACAGAAAGCATTCATATGTTACAGACCCCTGTAGTGGAGCAGACAGAAGAACTCTGAGTTTTGGCTGGTGACATGAAAAAAAATGATTATGACTGTCTGAGGAGAGGTGATGTCTTTGGAGGAGTTAAGGGACTATTTTATTTAGGCATTTTTAAAGAGCACCTTCTGTGCTGTGTCCAAAATGTCCCCAAGGCCAAGAAAGTCCCTTTCCCAGTAAAGATTTCAATTATATGAAAAATATTTTGATATGGTAGGGTTTTATTTTATTTATTTTTTTGAAAGTCAGATTTACAACCTTTGAATCAGGGACTCGTTTACAAAGGCACCTTGTTGCAGGGAGGGTAGACATGATTACAGTGTGAGATACAACAGTGATAATTTACAGGTGCAATACAGATAACAAAAAGAACACAATAGAACAGTGGTTTACGAGATAAAGTTACATGCAGTAAATTTTTGGAGGGAAGAGACTGTATTTTTGCTCCGAGACTGAGGCACCAATCCCTTCCACTTCCAGGTTTGAGGACATACCCATGCTCTCCCATACTCATAAATCATAACCAGCTAGCACAGGAGCGCAGCCCATAGGCATGCTTGGAGTGCGTCCTGCACTCTCACAATGTGATGTAAGACTATGAAAGAGTAATGGGGCCTGTCGCCAAACCAGGAAGTGGAAGGATCATCCTTTTATCATCTGAGGAACATTTCCAGGATTAAGCACCTAGTTCTGTCTGGTGATCTGCCAACACCAGGGCAGTATAGCACAGTGGTCTAAGGCTCTGAACTACAAATTTGGTGATATCAGAAGGCCAGACCTGGGTTTGAATCCACAGCTTCCACTTGCATACTGTATGATCCTGAGCAAGTCACTTAACCTCCTTCTGCTCCCAGGTTGCTCCTGTAAAAAGCTTTCAGTGTAGTGTGCTATACCTGGTTAAAAAAATAAAACATTGGTCCTTGAGCCTTAATTACTGTAACTCCCTTTATCTAGGGCTACCTGGGGTTGATATCTGCTAGTGCAGAATGCTGCAGCCCAGTTATTGACAGGTACTCTTTGAACCTGTCATATTTCTTCAGAGCTGTACTGGCTGCGATACCGGTGGCGGATCACCTTTAAAGTCCAGACTTTTGACTTATAGAGCCCTACATGGACTTGGCCCCAACTACCTGAAAGAACTTCTGGTGCCTTACTGCCCCCAGACAATCACTCCGCTTGGCTGACATGGGGTTTGCTACACATTCCAAAGGTTTTCTTAAAATCTTCAAGGGCCTGCACATTTATGTACATGGCACCAGTTCTTTGAATTCTCTACCCCATCAGCTTCAGAGTCGTGACCATGGAGAGATTTAAACAGACCCTAAAGACCTACATGTGGCATCAAGCCTACATTTCTTGATGTTATTTTATTGAATTGCCTTGAAACTCTGTATTTATGTATTACTGCATCCTGTTTTAGTTCTCCTGCATTTTATAGTTAAAGGCGCTTTGATTTTAGAAAAGTGCTTGATTTTTAGAAAAGTGCAGTATAAATAAAGTTTATTATTATTATCATCATCAGTGGCTCAGCTTTCTGAATGGAAATATGATCCCTTCCCTCCTAAAATCCTACCATATTCATTTATTTAGCTTTTGTAAGGTACACTACCGTATGCCTATTTTCAGGAACGACCTGTGAGAGTACAATACTGTTATGTTCTAACATTTATTCTGGTCTTGTTCAACAAACTCACCCAGCAACAGGAATAGAGCAGCTTTCATTTTTATTCAGGATCTCTCTAGTGTCAACAACAACACTCTCAGTCTGCTCTCTTTCTAGCTTACACATATCGGAATGCTGCCCTCAAGTAGCAGAAGTAACGCAATGCATTACCATTTCAAATACATAACATTTCCTCCCCACTGAATTATATTGTTACCAAATAAACAAGTATTAGCATTATTCGCTATTATTAAGATGGTTTACACTATGCTAGAGGTAGGGGTAGACTGCCCCAGGCCTCGAACCAGTCAGGGGATTATTCTGCCCGATAATCTGATCTGGCTCTCTAACTACACAAACCATTTTGTTCCTTTTAAATGTCTTACAGGTTTAAACGATCTGGAGGTTTTGAAATTTGGGATGGATAGCGTTTCTCGTGAGCTACCCTTGGCATGGCTGCCCTGTCTGGTACCTCCTCCGATCCTCGGTTGGTGGTTGTACAGCCTCACCATTGCTCCTCTCCACCTCTTCCTTTACATCTTCAGAAGGTGTTGAGACTTCCGTAGTGGGGCTTCTGTAAGCTACGGAAGATGGAATCCACATTTCCGTGGGTTTTCTTCCCTGAGGTGTCCCCATCTGTGCGCTGCTGAAGATCTAGGAGCTGTTCAGCATGACGTTTCCATTTCACTCCAGATTCAACATCAACTGTATACGACACTGGACCCGTCTGAGATGTCACCACACCAGGGGTCCACTTTTTCCTTCCAGTAATCTCAACAAGCACTTCCTGACCAACAATGAACTGTCTGTCCTTTGAACGAGCTTGCTGGCGTAGTATTTGAGATTCTTGGTTCTTCAAAACCTCTGCTGCCACATCTGACTTAAGCAAATCAAGACGGAGCAAGCTTACACAAAAACAACATTGCTGGAGATTCCTTTGTTGTAGCATGGGGTGTATTTCGGTATGCCAACAGGAAGTTATCAACTTGTGTTGTAGGTCAAAGACCCCCATGATTTCAGAGCATTCTTCATAGTTTGCACAACGCTCCGCTAGACCATTAGTCGGGTGATATAGGCACTACAGAATATGTCTTACACCATTGGACTTCAAAAATGCTTCAAAGTCACTAGAAATAAATTGTGGTCCATTATCACTGACCAGCTGTTCAGGAATCCCGTGCAGGCTAAATAGTCCTCGCAGCACTTGAATGGTCTTACTGGTAGTAGTGGTGTCCATGACTTGAGTTCGAGCCACTTTGAGTGGGCATCTACAACAATTAAGTACATGTGTCCCTCCCACGGCCCCGCAAAATCTACATGAATGCGCTGCCACAGTGCACCTGGCACATCCAGGGATGTAAAGGTGAGGGACATGGCATTTTCTGAACACGATGACAAGTAGTGCATGTTTTTGCTTGTTGTTCAATTTGTAAATCAATCCCTGGCCACCAAATGTAGCTTCTAGCTAAAGCCTTCATTCTCACTACACCGGGTGTCCCACATGTAGTTCTTCCAAAACTTGGATGCGTAGCTTTGAAGGGACAATCACCCGGACACCCCACATCAAGCAGCTTTGCTGTACTGAAAGCTCCCAGGTCACTCCTGTAAAAAGCTTTCAGCTTAGTGTGCTATACCTGGTTAAACAACTAAATAAAAAAAAAGCTCATTACGTCTGGTGTAGAATGGTGATAACTCACCGTGAATGTCCTGGTTCACAGTAAAGTCCTTTTGTTACTAAGTCCAAGACTTGAGACAACACAGGATCAACTTTAGTCTCCTTTTAATTTCAGAACTTGTTATAGGTAATTTCTCAAGCTGACTAATGTAGAAGACATCGACAGTGTCCACCTTGTCACTATGGTCTACCTGCAGAGCAATCTTGAGAGCCCATTAGCATTGCCATGAAGAGTAGCCTTCTTGTATTCAATGCGGTAGTTGTGAACTGATAACAAGAGAGCCAACGTTGCATTCTGGCTGCTTCCATGGAAGGAATACCTTTTGGGGGCTGAAAATGGTCGTGGAGGGACGGTGATCAGTGAGGAGTGTGAATTCCCGACCATAAAGGTATTGGTGGAATTTGCATACTCAATTACTATTGCCAAAGCTTCTCTGATTTGGGCATAGTTTTGTTCAGCTTTGCTGAGAGTTCTGGATGCAAAGGCAATTGGCTTTTCGTCCCCATTCGGTAGAACATGAGAAAGAACTGCTCCACCCCATGGGTGAGGCATCACACGTCAATCTGATGCTCAGCTGTGGATTATAGTGAATGAGCACATCTTGAGAAACAAACTGCTTTTAGCCTTCTAAACGCACTCTCACAGTCCTTTGTCCAACACCAGGACTTCCTTGCACAGCAAGTCATTTAGTGGGTTGAGAATAGTAGCCAGATTGGGAATAAACCTGCCATAATAATTTAACAGGCCCAAGAACGACCGTAACTGGCTCACATTTTCTGGTGCTGGGACGCCCACAATCGCTTTTTCTTTCTCAGGCAATTTGTGTAATCCCACTGCAACTATGGTATGGCCTAAGTACTCCAATGAAGTCTTGAAAAGTCACACTTCTCCTTCTGGACATGCAAGCCAAAATCTTCCAATCGCTGCAGAACTGCATCCAGGTTCTTCAGGTGCTCTGCATCATTTCTTCCGGTCACCAGTATATCGCCCAGGTAACAGTGAAATTTGAAGACCTCGTAAAACCTGGTCCATAGCTCACTGAAATATGCTGGAGCTGATGCAATGCCAAAAGGTAGGCGATTATAGCAGAAAATACCCTTTTGGGTGGTTATTGTGAGATATTTCCTTGACTTTTCATCTACTCTCATCTGTAGATAAGCATGTCACAAATCCAGCTTACTGAAGCGTTGGCCCTGTGCCAGGGATGCAAACAAGTCTTTGATGCGGAATCGGATACTGTTCCACACACAGAACTGGATTTATGGTTACTTTAAAGTCTCCACATATTCATGGAACTGTCTTTCTTTACCACTGGCACTACTGGCGTTGCCCAGTCACTACACAGTACAGGTGACAAGATTCCAGTTCGGTTAGGCGAAGTTAATTGGCCTCCACTTTCGGTCTGAGTGCATAAGGCACTGGGCGAGGTTGACAAAACTTTGGTTTGTGCTGCATCCTCAGAGACACTTTTGCCTCAATGCCCTTCATTGTGCCTAGCTCCTTTGAATAAAGGAGCATGTTTGTGCAACACTGCTTCTAGAGTGTTGGGGTCACTTCATTAACAGTCCTTATCTCCTGCCAGTTGAGGTGTATTTTCTTCAGCCATTCTCGGCCTAAGAGTGAATGGTAGTTACTTTTAACTATGTACAGAGGCAGTAGTGCCATTTGCCCATTTATTTTACTCTGCACCTTGATGACACCTTCAGGTGAAATTGCCTGCAGTGTATGTCCTCAGTACAACGTCAGTCATTTGCAGGGGTAGATGTCTCAACATAGTTTCATACTTGTCTGTAGAAATCAATGAGACTGCAGCCCTTGTGTCCAATTCCATTTTCAGTGGTTTCCTTCAATTTCAGGTGTTACACAAATGGTTGCCGTTTCCCTTTAAGAGTCAAGCATGCAATGCTAATTCAGTATCAGTGTCATCACTGCACGTTCCCTGTGTTTCCACACAATGTACTTCTCTCTTTCTACATTTCGCAAATTGCTTCCTTTGCTTCCATTGATTTCCCTCCTTTCTTTTTCCCTCTGCACACTTGCCAATGTGGCCTTTCTCCCACAGTTATGACATGTCTGTTCTTTAAACCAGCAGTCCTTATCACTGTGATTAGCCTCCCACAACGTCCACATTTATTAGGCTTCCTGGGAGAAGAGAAGGATAAAGCATTTACTTCAGGGAATCACTTAGGGTGCTGAGCCTCCTGCAGCTGCTTCCATCGATACAGCGATCTCTATCGCTTTGTATTAGTCCGTCCCGCTTAAGAGACGCTTCTGTGTCGCTTCACTTTTCAAACCGCACACAAATCTGTCCCGGAGGGCATCATCTAAATGGTGCCAAACTCGCAATGCTCAGCTAATTTCTTTAGAACAGCCACAAATCATGCAACAGACTCACCCTCTGCTTGGTTTCTGCTTGAAAGTGAAATCTTTCAGCAATCACCAGAGGCTTAGGAGAGAAATGTGTCTGTAAGACCTCCACAATACTGGCAAACGTTTTCTCCCTGGGCTTTTCTGGCACTAGTAGACTTCTCAGCAACTGTACGTTGTGCTGCCCATGACACTCATGCTAACACAGCCACTTGTTTTCATCACTTATATCATTTGCTGTGACAAAATGTCCAAATCTGTCAATATAAGTTGTCCACTGATCCACATTTTCATCAAAGGCATCAATATGTCCTATAGTCGCAGCCATCTTTTGTGTTTCTCACAGGTTCACCATGGGTCCAAAAGTTACGTCTCAGTAAAACCCTCACAGCAGTAATTCATTCTGGTAAGGTACAGGAGAGTAACTAAACACCGTGTCGCCAATTATGTTATGTTCTAACATTTATTCTGGTCTTGTTTAACAAACTCACCCTGCAACAGGAATAGAGCAGCTTCATATTTACTCAGGAGCCTCTCTAGTGTCAACAACAACACTCTCAGTCTGCTCTCTTTCTAGCTTACACATATCGGAATGCTGCCCTCAAGTGGCAGAAGTTACGCAATGCATTACCATTTCAAATACATAACAAATACAACAATTTGACAGATTTACAGCAACATGACAAGATAAATACAGGTTTGTATGTATCATTGCTTATCAAAGAGTGGGTGAAGGGATATGCATTATTAGTGAGTGAATATACAGTATGACAAGCCATACAGATTTATAGGCAACAGATAGCATAATAAGAGTAATACAGTTTTACATATATCATGGGTTATCCAAAGAGAGGGTGCAGTGGTAAGCATTATTAGTGAGTGAATCTACTGTATAACAATTTGTACAGATTCATAGGTAACAGGCAGCATAATAAGAGTAACACAGTTTTACATTTGTCATGGGGATCCAAAGAGAGGGTGCAGAGGTAGGCATTATTAGTACAGATTTATAGGCAACAGGCAGCATAATAAGAGTAATACAGTTTTACATATACCAGGGGGTATCCAAAGGGAGGGTGAAGGGGTAAGCAATATTAGTGAGTGAATATACAGTATAATAAGTTGTGCAGATTTATAGGCTACAGGCAGCATAATAAGAGTAATACAAGTTTACATATTTATTTAAATTTTGGTAAATAGGTAAGCCACTGAGATCAGAGGTCCCTTTTTCAGGGGTGACCTGGGATTAGTTACATAAAGTAACAGTTACATACATTAGACAAGCTACATTAGTTAGGATTATTACATACAAGAGTGACAGTAATTACAGTTGACAATACAGTTTGTACATTAGGCACTATACATTGGAATAGCAGTGGTCATAGTAAATACATTCATTGAAATAAGCATGGAACACAGTGGTCATGGCTGAGACCTGCTTGGGAAGGGAATGAGTGGAGGCTAATGAATACAGCCGAAAGGCTGAGTTCAAGGAGGTACACTTTGAGGCCTGACTTGAAGCCTTGGAGAGGAGGCCTATTGACCAGGTGTGCTGGGAGAGTGTTCCATAAGTGCGGGCAGCATGTTTAAAGGAACGCTTGCCTGGGTCAGTGCAGACCCATGGAATGTCCAGGGATGGCCAGCTGAGGATCTCATTTCATGAAAGTGTACTCTAGGGTTAAGCAGGCCATGCAAATGGGGAGGAAGGCCAGTGGTGGAGAATTTGTAGGTCAGCAGATAGAGGAGTATGCTAATTTGTGCCATAGGGTGGGCCAGTGGAGGTCTGCAGGACCTCACAGTGGTGCCTCCTGGGTTGGGGTCATTGTTGTAAAGCATGCCCTCTATGGTGTTAAAACATAGAGAGTTTACATAGCTTCTCTTCTCTAAGGGACTGAAGGAGGGGTGCCCGTAGAGGAGGATAGAAAGCAGGGTACTATTGGCGATAGCTCACGAGCCTCACCAGAAAGAGAGTGTCCCAGGCAGTAGAGGAGTCCAGTCCTTTGGTGGATGGTCTTAGGGAGTCAATATGAGGCTTATAGGACAGCTCCTGGTCAAAGAGGATCCCCAGGTATTTGATCCTATCAAAGACCTCGACTTTCTTCCCTGGGCTGTTTGGACTTGGAGCAGGTCACATCTATCGGTTCCCTGATGTCTAGTTCCAAACAGGACCACTTTGGTCTTCTCCTCATTCAGCACTAAGGAGCTGGAGAAGAACCAAACTTCAAGTGCCGAGAGGCTGGCTGGCAGCCTGGCAGTGATAACACTAGGTAGCGGTCACTGCAGTAGACAAAAGTATTGTCCGCATAGAGGATAAGTTTGCTCAGTCCACTAACCCTCTCAATGTCATTGACAAAGAGAGGAAGAGCAGGGGACCCTGGATTGAGCCCTGATGTATCCCAGAGACCACCAGTCAGGTATTAGATTGGGTTTCTTGCCAGAGAACTTTTAGCTTCTATTGAGCAAGTAGTTCCTGAATCCAGTCCAAGGAGGTGGAGTTTGGAGAAGAAGATTATGGCAGACTGAGTCAAAGGCCTTAGACAGGTTGATAAATAGAGCTCCTGTCTGTAAGCCCCTGTCCATAGCATCAAAGACATCAGATGTGAGCCGGATAAGGGCTGTCTCCTTGCCATAGCCTTTCCTAAGGCCATGTTGTATGTCGGCCAGGAGAGTGCCTCTCAAGGTAGTCTTGCAGTTGGTTGTGGACCAATCTCCTGCACCTTCCCGAGGGGACAGAGAATGGAGATAGGCCTATAGTTCTCTACTTTGTCCGGGGCCTTTTGTGGACTGGGACTATAGTTGCTACTTTCCATTTGCTAGGAACTGCTCCCTCAAGGAGGGACCTGTTGATGAGTCAGGTGACTGGGAGGAGATGGCAGAAGCAGTGGCCCCAGCAGCCTAGGTTCAAGCAGGTCATGTCCTGGGGAGGAATCAGGGTTTATTTTGAGCAGGAGTGGGAGAACTTCAGAGGGGTGACAAGTTTCAAGTGAAACTGGACCAAGCGTGTTCCCACTTGTTATAGTTGAAGTGGGGAGCATGAGGTGGGACAGGGTGGAGGTCCATCAGGATTGGAGAAGGAGGCATTAAATGCCGATCTATAGTGGAGGGTCATTGGTAAGGGTATTCCCAACCAGTAAGGCTCCATCCTGAGCACTGGGGCACTCTTTGAGTAGGAGGTTTATTTGGCCCCAAATGTCTTGAGATCCCACAGGAGACTGGTCTGGAGGTCATGCAGGTATGTAGACTTAGCCTGCTTGGAGGTTTTCTTACAGTGGTTCCTCAGTTTCCTGTACTTTTCCCAGTCAGCATTAGGCCTGAGGATTTATAATGTCCCCAGGCCCTATCCTGAGCAGCATACTCCATTTCAGGCCAGGGCCAGTCATTGTGCACTTCCCTGAACTCTCAGTTTTTTTCGCAGAGCATGAGTGTTGGCCACGGACAGAAATTAACTGGTGAAGTAGTCCAGTGATTCATCCAGGGTGGGGAAAGTGACAATGGATCCCAGTCTACTGAACGAAGGTCAGAGCAGAAGTCAGCTGCTATGAATCTGCTGAAATTCCTGGCTTCAGTCATTCTGGTAGATAATTTGGGAGGCTTATTGGACCAGGTGCAGAAGATTGGTGAGTGGTCATTCAGTGACTCTGCCATGGTCCCAACAGTCATAATACAGTCTAGGCAAGAGACAAGGGCCCAGTCTAGTAAAGACAATTGCCGGACTTGGCATTATGCCTAGTAGGCAGGTCAATGATTTAAGTCAGGTTGAGTCAAGAATGGGGTTCTTGTTGGTAGAGGTCCCCAGGGAAAGCCAGTTTTGATTAAAGTCACAAAGGAGAATCATTTTCCCCAGGGAGTGCTCCATAAAGGCATGGGTTAGAGATTCTAAGAAGGAGAAGGCAGTTGTTAGAGGAAGGTGAGCGCACACCAATGTAGAGAGGCTTGGTGTCTCCAAGGAGCAATCTAGAAAATATGATCTCATTTGCTGAGTCACTGAGGGTGGATAATCTAGTTACATAGCATTGAGATGGGTCTTGATATAGATGAGAACACCACCTTTCTTCCTAAACGATCCCATCTGAAGGCATTGTAGCTGACCAGGTGTATATCTTGTGTGGAAGGATATGTGGTTTGAGCCAAGTTTCAGCCACTGCTAGTACGCCTGGCTTATACAGGGTGGTCCAAGCTCCAAGGTCATGAACTTTATGCCTTACGCTGCCTATGTTCATATGGACTAGCCGGAGGCCCCTGGCCCTCGGACCATAAGAGGCTAGTGGGATCATGAAGAGTGAGTTTAGGGAGTGGGGCCAGGGTTGGTTCAACATCTCCCCAGAGCAAGCTTAAGCCTGGAGAGGTACCCAATGATTTTAGAGGAGAGGGGTACTATTGTCTGCTTCTCAGGTGGAAGTGGTGAAAAGGTTGTAATAATTTCCATTATGGGTTACTCCAAAGATGGAAAGGAATAGCACATTGATTCCTTCCGTCAGAGGTTTAGGGGGCAGGAAATGGACCAGTGTTCCTGTTCTGGTTCTGGGGACAATAACCAGGAGTAGAGCTGGTCAATTCCCATAATCAGAGCTATGTAGACAAAGGCTGCCATGAGTCCCAGGCCCCTCATGATTAATGGGAAGGGGCAGGGAGCATAGAGCAAAATCCCTGGGAAGATGTGGTCAGTTAAGGGGCAATGGGACACTAGTTGCAGAACAGGCACAGATAGGAACCAGGGCAGTAGCAGCTAGGACTGATGAAGGTAACAGCTGTACACGAGTGACTAGAACATAGCAAGTGAGGTAGGAGAGGTTCCTGAATAAGACAGATCAGGTAGAGAATAGTTGGATATAAGCATCAGTTTTGACCCAGGGAGAATAATTATCCTTGAGTACCGGAAGATGGGGTATTAAGTAACAGGCATACACAGCTTGGGGCAGACAGTCTAACAGGTGTAAAACAGTGGAAGAATAAGCTCATTAGGGGTTAATATCTCAGGTGCAAAGTGATTAATAGGGCTGGGCTGAATAGTTGGACTGCAACAGGCAGGCAGGCTACCCAGGTAGAATTGACAGAAGGATTAAATGTGCTACAGTAGGCAATCAGGGCAAAAGCAAACAGAAGGATATCATGGGGTATCCAAAGAGAGGGTGAAAGGGTAGGCATTATTAGTGAGTGGATCTACAGTATAACACATAATAGGAGTGATACAGTTTGCATATATCATGGGGTATCCATAGAGAGGGTGAAAGGGCAGGCATTATTAGTGAGTGAATCTGTGGTGTAACAAGTTGTACAGATTTATAGGTAACAGGCAGCATAATAAGAATAAAACAAATTGCATTTATTTATTTAGTTTTATTGACCCGTAAGTGCACTAGACAAATCCTGCCTATTTTCAGGCATGACCTGGGGAGGGGGATACAGATGAATGCCAACTGACCTTGAACCAGATTAAGTTGTTGGTGGTATGTTTAGTGAATGAGGAAATTTGGCCAGGACACTGGGGAAAATTCCCTACTGTTTTCAGTAAGTGCCATGGGATCTTTAACATCCACCTGAAATACCACCAATCCAGGCAGAATTTACATATATCATGGGGACTCCATAGAGATGGTGAAGAGGGAGGCATTATTAGTGAGAGAATCTATGGTGTAAAAGTTGTACAGATTTATGGGCAACAGGCAGCATAACAAGAGTAATACAGTTTGACATATATCATGGGGTATCCAAAGAGAGGGTGAAGGGGTAAGCATTATTAGTGAGTGGATCTACAGTATAACACATAATAGGAGTAATACAGTTTGCATATATCAGGGGTATCCATAGAGAGGTGAAGAGGAGGCATTATTAGTGAGTGGATCTATGGTGTAACAAGTTGTACAGATTAATAGGCAACAGGCAGCATAACAAGAGTAACACAGTCTTACATATATCATGGGGTGTCCAAAGAGAGGTGAAGGGTAAGCATTATTAGTGAGTGAATCTACAGTATAACACATGATGAGCATAATACAGTTTACATATGTCATGGGGTATCCAAAGAGAGGTGAAGGGTAGGTATTATTAGTGAGTGAATCTACAGTATAACAGTTTGTACAGATTTATAGCTAACAGGTAGCATAATAAGAGTAATACAGTTTGACATATATCATGGGGTATCCAGAGATGGTAAAGAAGTAGGCATTATGAGTGAGTGATTCTACAGTATAACAAGTTGTACAGAGTTATATGCAACACAGCATAATAAGTGTAATAACTGTTTACGTATATTATAGGGTATCCAAAGAGAGGGTGAAGGGTAGCATTATTAGTGAGTGAATCTACAGTATAATAAATTGTACAGATTTATAGGTAGCAGGCAGCACAATAGGAGTAATACAGGTTTACATATATCATGGGGTAATCAAAGAGAAGGTGAAAGGGTAGGCATTATTAGTGAGTGGATCTACAGTATAATTAATTGTACAGATTTATAGGTAGCAGGCAGCATAATAGGAGTAATACAGTTTTGCATATATCATGGGGTATCCATAGAGAGGTGAAGAGGGAGGCATTATTAGTGAGTGAGTCTATGGTGTAACAAGTTGTACAGATTTATAGGCAACAGGCAGCATAATAAGAGTAAAACAGATTTACATATATCATGGGTATCCATAGAGAGGGTAAAAGGCAAGCATTATCAGTGAGTGAATCTATGGTGTAACAAGCTGTACATATTTATAGGCAACAGGCAGCATAATAAGAGTAACTAGAGAATAATGGCTATGCAAGTGTTCATTATGGCTTTTTACATTTAAGTTGTGTGATGACCCTGTAAACCTCCAAGAGCAAAGATCAAGAGGTTTGCCTGGTCATCACACAATGAGGGTTTGAAAAAAAACAAAACATAATGGACATTCTGCATAGCCAGTATTTTATATAATTCACTAGTGCAAGAGTTTACTTTTTATTCCTGCACAGAAAATGAAATGAATGCTGCCATCAAGTCAAGAGACTGAACCTCATGTTTGTGTGTGATTCTATGTGGCGCTAATGGCAGCTGAAGTTGGTCTGTGGGAGCGAATGCTGAATGCTGGTAAAGCGTTGAATTAGAGCAGAATGTCAATCAAACACCGTAGAATAACCTGGCTGCCCAGTTATTACGGCGCTTGAAACAGGAACTTGAGTCAGACAATAAAGGGGGTCACCAGTACTTATCATAGTGTTACATATATCATGGGGTATCCAAAGAGAGGGTGAAGGGTAGGCATTATTAGTTAGTGAATCTACAATATAACACATAATAAGAGTAATACAATTTTAGATATATCATAGGGTATCCAAAGAGAGGGTGAAGGGTAAGTATTATTAGTTAGTGAATCTACAATATAACACATAACAAGAGTAATACAGTTTTACATATGTCATGGGGTATCCAAAGAGAGGTGAAGGGTAAGTATTATTAGTTAGTGAATCTACAATATAACACATAACAAGAGTAATACAGTTTACATATGTCATGGAGTATCCAAAGAGAGTGAAGGGTAAGTATTATTAGTTAGTGAATCTACAATATAACACATAACAAGAGTAATACAGTTTTACATATGTCATGGGGTATCCAAAGAGAGGGTGAAGGGGTAAGCATTATTAGTTATTGAATCTACAATATCACACATAATAAGAGTAATACAGTTTTGCATATATCATAGGGTATCCAAAGAGAGGGTGAAGAGTAGTAGGTATTATTAGTGAGTGAATCTACAGTATAACAGTTTGTAGAGATTTATAGCTAATGGCAGTATAATAGAGGAATACAGTTTTACATATATTATCATGGGTATCCAAAGAGGGTGAAAGTGTAGGCATTATCCGTGAGTGAATCTATGGTGTTACAAGTTGTACTGATTTATAGGCAACAGGCAGCATAATAAGAGTAAAACAGATTTACATATATCATGGGAATCCATAGAGAGGGTGAAGGATAAAGTATTATTAGTGAGTGAATCTACAATATAACACATAATAAGAGCAATACAGTTTACATATAGCATGTGGTAGCCAAACAGAGGGTGAAGGGTAGTAGGTATATAAGAGTGAATCTACAGTATAACAGTTTGTACAGATTTATAGCTAATGGGCAGCATAATGAGAGTAATACAGTTTTGCATATATCATGTGGTATCCAAAGAGAGTGCAGAGGTAGGCATTATTAGTGAGTGAATCTACAGTGAAACAGGTTGTACAGATTTATAGGCAACAGGTAGCATAATAAGAGTAATACAGTTTTACATATATCATGGGGTATCCAGAGATGGTAAAGAGGTAGGCATTATGAGTGAGTGAATCTACAGTATAACAAGTTGTACAGAGTTATATGCAACACATAGCATAATAAGTGTAATACAGTTTCATATATATTATGGGGTATCCAAAGAGATGGTGAAGGGTAAGCATTATTAGTGAGTGAATCTACTGTATAACAAGTTGCACAGATTCATAGGCAACACGCAGCATAATAAGAGTAATACAGTTTACATATATCATGGGGTATTCAGAGAGATGGTGAAGGGTAAGCATTATTAGTGAGTGAATCTACAGTATATAACAAGTTGTACAGATTTATAGGCAGCGGACAACATGATAAGAGTAATACAGGTTTACATATATCATGGGGTATCCAAAGAGAGGATGAAGGGTAGGTATTATTAGTGAGTAAATTTATAGAAAACACATAAAAGGAGTATTACAGTGTTACATAAATCATGGGGTATCCAAAGAGAGGTGAAGGGGTAGGCATTATTAGTGAGTGAATCTACAGTATAACACATGTAACCCTGAGGTGGCACTATCCCAGGGCTACTACTCCTGCCTGCCTAACTGTAACTGGTTGAGGCCTGGGTTCTATCACAGTGACTCCACCAGAGGTCAGACTTTACAGTAATTCGACTAACTTGGTCACAGCCCTCTGGGACACTGAGACCCCTTTATTCCTACTAGCGGCCCACACAGTACACCTTAAGTATCTTCACTGTTTACACTTACCCCAGGACTGGCTCTGTCCGCTGACTCTAGAGACCCCCTGTAAAACAAGATGATGCAATACAATAGCCACAGTACAATACTTTAACATAAACGAACACCACAGTCAGTGTAACTTTGCTGAAACAAACAGATCTGAGTTATTTAGGAGCTGTAACAAGGAAAGGGGAAATCAGGTTAATTAGGTTAGACACATTAATAATCACAGTACTGTGTGCATATTCAGAGTCCCAAAAGTCATTCTACTGGGTACCCAGGATGTGGCGGGGGCTAGCCAGGATCGGGTGCAGCTGGTTGGGGCTGTGTGATGGAAAACACTTGCACAATACCAATAGTAATCCGGAGCCAGATGGTTCAGTTCGTGAAGAAATGAAACAGCAACAATTAGATGACACACTTGCAATTTTGGTAAACAGATGGCAGAGAGCTACCCTGCTTTGTACTCACAGACTTAATGCTGGAGACTGGATGGAAGGCAAATTGTCCTGGATTGCCAGGAGAAGCAGAACATGTGGAAAAGGTCCTTGTGACTGGACCCCACTGCAGTTTACAGCAATCGGATGTAGTCCAAATCAAGCTGGAGTTTACTTCAGTTTCATGCCACAATTCACTGTACAGGGTATTTGATACATGATTCCCCACAAGCACTACACACATTTATATGTAAAAGAAAGTACTATACCAGGCAGGCTACTTTCTCGATCTCGACCGCAATTACTGCACGATACCCGGAGAACACTCAGCAGCTTCAGTTCCTGACAGACCGAGCGCGATTCAGCAATTTCTTCAGTCTTCTACAGGTTTAGCCTGGTTTCTACCTTTCAGACTTCCTTCTTTCTCCTCACAAGTCGTATTCAGTCCAATCTGACACTCACAAAGGCTGCGGACCAAAACTCAGGGCTCACACGTGCTTCCCGCTGAAACTATACACCGCAGAAGCACAGAGCTCTATCTCTCTTCACTGCCACAACTGATCTCATCTCCAGTCCCAGAGCAGTGCATTTCCTTTAGCTCCACACCATTCTGTTGGCTGGTCTGGCTGTCACTCAGAATAAACTCCACCTGTTGGTGGAAAAAGGTCCACAGTCAAAACTACATTTCCCAGAGTCACTGTCCACACAATCCTCTTGTGGCTGGCTCCAATGAAGAGCCAAGTTCTGATTTGTCCAAAGGCTCCATTTTAGAGGCTCCCTTTGCACTGTTTGGAACTATTCAGTAGTTCAGATCCAAAATAGAGGGCAAACACATAGAGTCCCAGCTGCAAGAAAGGCAGGTTAGACAAACCACATTTCCACTAACACTCTAAATGATTTCTGGCAAACTGTTACATCTTTCAAAGTGCTCACTCTACCCACCTAGCAACGGCAGAAACAGAGCAATTAGGTCAGCAGCTCAAGCAAGACTCGAGCAGGGAAACACACAGTCCCTCCATACAGACTAATTATGTCTGCAAGCAGACAGCTCTTAAAGAGACTGTACCAGAGGCTCTAAAAGCACTCACAGCTAAACGGCTTAAACATCAAACATTATTCAGGCTTGGAGCAAGCAAGCAAGCTCCTGGAAGGTTTTTAGGAATCCCCATTTGCAGGGGGATACACACATAACAAGAGTAATACAGTTTTGCATATATCATGGGGTATCCAAAGAGAGGGTGAAGGGTAAGCATTATTAGTGAGTGAATCTACAGTATAACACATAATAAGAGTAATACAGTTTTGCATATATCATGGGGTATCCAAAGAGAGGTGAAAGGGTAGGCATTATTAGTGAGTGACTCAATGGTGTAACAAGTTTTACAGATTTATTGGCAACAGGAAGCATAACAAGAGTAATACAGTTTTACATATATTATGGGGTATCCAGGGCCAGACCAAGCCTTAGGGGGCCTGGGACACTCCACAACTCGGGTGGCCAGGTAAAAAGCCCAATTTTTCATACCTATTTTTTCGCAACATTTTCCGAGCATATTGTTCATTACAGTTTAGTTCATTAACCTTAACAACCACCACTGGTGAGACAACCCTGTTATTCACAGGTACAACTATTACACTCACCCCATCATGTGACATATGAAGGCTGGGGTCTGAGGGCCACCAGGCCCAGAAGCTCTGGAGGTCTGTATGTTCTGTGGTGCATTTTGGGGTTTTATTGATGATAAATGCTTGTTAGATCTTCCAAACAATTGCCTCACCAGCTGCTTAAAGGGACATCAAAACCCTTAGGCCTCCATGCGTTAAAAAGAAAACAAATTAATTGCTAACATTCTATAGGGACTGTTGATGCAGCTGGTAGTTTTATTCACATCCCGTTTTTGTTTTTAAAGAGTGAGAACTTGACTGCCCACCATACTGGTGTTACAACAGCAAAACGTGTTTGTTTATATTTCTGCAGTTAAAACAGAATACCAGTGCACAACCCTCCTCTAAACATGGTACATTTTAATATTTAAACAATTTCATGGCCACTGGCTCTACTTACTTTAAACTTCATGTAAAAAGGGGTCCTCATAGTTTCATATTGGAATTCCAACGTGAGCAAGCTATACCACCACTCCACGGTGGGACCCTTTCGGCATAGTCTCTACACTAGCTTCTCAGCTCTGAAATGGCCGCAGTGGCTACTCACAAATATAGAGTGCTGTCTGAATTGGCTTAATACATTTGCCTAATTGGCTCCTTAAATAAGGTACTTCCACCCAGGAACATTTACAGGTGGTGGAAGGGCGAGCATGTATGCGGCGCCACACCTTCCCCAAATTACATTTCTGACCTGCTCACCCTGCCTTATAACCTTAAAAGGTGGTCTGAAAATAAAGACAGCTGTGTCTTTCAATCTGATAACTTCACTTGTGTTGGTACCTCCTCTACTGATTAGGCAGACTACAATTATCTTACCCAAGAAAAATTACCAGTTGCAAAAATTAGGCGAAAAATTGTTTCCCCAGGAGTCAGAGGGTGTGGAAACCATCTGGCCTAAGCTCCACAGCTGCAGCTGATGTGAACAATACCACCAGTCACCACATGAGCATCACTGTACTGCAAAGCTCTGGGCTTTAGATGTTCTGGGGCAAGTTCTGGAGCTCCTGGAGGAGAGTTAGGTGCACTGCACCATCCATGTCAAAGGTGTGGGTACATCCAAGGGACATGAAGCAGGAGTCTCACAGGCAGATAAAACACAACAAAATAAAGTTACCACACCACCACACACATCACAGATACAGGGCATTACCTTCCAGAGGCCACAATCCCAGGATGCTTACCCAGCTGTAGGCTTAAGGCCAGATGGTTTAACACACCCCTGACTCAGGGGAAGCAATTTTCTGCCAGAAGTGATCCAGTGTATAGGCTTTGTGAGTCATTTTAAAAGACCCTAACTGGTTCAGTACTGAGAGAGAATCCCATAGATCAGGATATCTCTTGCTAAGGACATCCATAGACATTCCGAACCCTTGGCCTTTTCCCCATTTTACAGATTACTCCTTTCTATAGAGAACTACAGCCCAAAGAAAAGGAACAGCACAATTTATGCAAGGTTCACTTGACATTTCCGTGACTTAGCAGTAGCAAACATATCAATTAGCTCATTAAAATCAATTTGTCGCAGTAGATCACTTTCGATACTTAAGAGTGTGAGTGCACTCAAACGATCATCTCGCATTGTAGATCTAAGTTTGTTTTTGATGAGGGCCATCTTGCTGAAGGAGCGTTCACCTGAACAGTTAGTCACCATCTGTGAGCAGGTAGATACGAAGAGCTGCATAAACATTTGGAAAGGTCTCCTGCAGTTCTTCTTTATACAGTACTGCCGCCTGACAGAGTGGCAGATCACAGCCTCTTGCTTTGCAAAGCTGATGAATTGTGCCATTTCACCAGGGAAGACCTCTGCAGACAAGTCTGATGGGTATGCTTGAGCTAGTTTCTGAGCCTTAGCATTAATTTCTTCATCTGTTAGTGTTTTGAAGTTCACTATGGGCCAGATATTCAAACTGCGCCCAAAAGTGCGCAACAGCAGGAGCACGCGCAAGTCATGCGCACATGTGCAACTACGCGATATTCAAACATGGAGCAAGACAAATTGCGCAAGCAGCCAATGTCTGAATATCACACAACCTGCGCTACAGCACAACCAGGAAGGGAAGCTGAGCAGTGATGATGCGCCATAGCGCAACCAGGAAGGGAAGCTGAGCAGAGCTGATGCGCCACAGCGCAACAAAGGCGGCCCAGCTGAGCAGTCCAGAGGCGCATAGCGTAAGCAAAGAGGCCCCAGCATAGCAATGGAACTGCACAACCAGGGAGGTAGGAAGGGGCCCACCACCCATGCCACAGATGGGCACAGGGACACACTGCCGAACCAACAATGTACCCCCACACCCCAAGCACAGCAGAACTGGGAGGGATGGAACAGCCACCGGACCATGGGGACAAGCAAACAAAGCACATCCCGCCGTGTTACTGCAGCACACCCACTGTCAACCTGAGACTGGCACACAAAGGGCGGAGCACCCAGTGTCCAGCAGCCCCGATGTGCACAGCACTCCCAGCACTGTGACTCCAAGACACCACCCATGTGCAGTGACCAGCACTGCAGGAATCCCCAGGCCCCCGGCACACTGCAACCTCGTGAACCACAGAACCATACAAGCCACACCCACCATGAGCACCCAGCAGTGGGCAGCCACTGCAATACTGACTGGAAGCCCCACCCACACCAGAGACACCGCCCCACACACACGCACACATACCCATGACCATACCACACCAGATGCCATGCACACCACTGCAACTGAGCACCTATAGCCAGCTGCAAATCAGAGACCACCACAGTATTCCTATCAAAATATAAATGTAATAATAAGATGCATAACAAGAACAACAAACAACAACATATTTACAAGCGGGGGGTATGGGTATGAGGTAGGGGTGGGTAAGAGCGAGGATGAACAACCGGAGAGAAGGTGGGGTTCGCTGATGTTCAGCTACCACCTGGCAGCTGCCCTCCTCCTGCCTGGTGCTGTGCCTGTGGCCTCCTCCGCGCCGCATCCCATGCTGCTGCAAGTTCAGGAGAATGGTGTGTGTGTCGATGGCCACCTGAGTGAGCCTCCGAGACCCCGCCTCCATCAGGCGCAGGATCCGGATACCCAGGACAAGGGATCAGAGTCAATGGCTGTGACTGTCCACATCCCTGAATCCCACCCATCATGCATGGCAGACAGCCAAGTGCCCGCTCCTGTGATGGACTGCACCCACCACAGTTACCATGCACAAGACAGCCCAACCAGCCAGCAATGGCCATGTGTACCACTGCACACACATACCGCCCATATCCAGCACAGCACAACCAAGGCTGCCAGTGGCGTGGCTACGTGGTGGATGCTAGATGCCACAGCCATGTGCCCGTGCATGCATGGACCACCAGTGATGCACACTCACACACATGCAGTGCCACTGGACAGTGATGACTGTCACATGTTGCATGCATGGTAGTGTTGTCCCTGGAAGGTGTCCGTACCCCAGCATGCAATAGCATCCATGATGTAATGACACTCACCTCATCAAGCCGCTGCAGCAGGCGCTGCTGTGGCTGCTGCTGCTGCTGCTGCTGTGGCTGTGGCTGTTGCACACCTCCTCCGACAGCCACTCTGGCACCGCCATCCCAGGCCTCAGCCTGTGACCGCCTCGGCTCCTCCACGCCTGTGGGAGACAAAGGAAGAGAACACATCAGTGAGATCCAAAGCAGACAGCCCTTGCCCCATTGAGTGTGCCTGCCCACACAACAGACCCAAACAGCACACACCTGCAAACACCCTCACAGCAAACCACAGCCCAACCCACCCCCATGCGCAGATTACATTACACAGTCACCCATGCAGACAATACCGGTGCATACACAGCACACCCACCTGGCCTGGGCACAATGCCCCTCTTGGCATGTGACCTGAGGTGTGCCAAGCAGACACGCTCCTCCTCTGCAGGTCGCCGTGCAGTGCCTGCACTGCTCGAGGTCCTCTCACCCAGTGGCCTGCTCCAGGACAGCGGCGACCTGCTGCCACATGGGTGCATGGCACCTGCAGGGCACTCCCTCAAACAGTGAGCCATAGTGAGGCTCCACCACAGCCACCAGGTTAGCTATTTCCAAAGCCCCCATTGTGGTGCTCCCCGTGCCATTTCAAAAAGTACAGTGGCAATATAGCGGCTCCACAGCATGGCAACCCACATGGATATGTTGCTAATACAACTCCATCATCATTATCGTGCTGTTCGGACAGCGCCGTCGGTCCACATCGCGCTGTCACCGAACAGCACGATAGAGCCATCACATGCCAGACATACAGCGCCAGGGGCAAAGGTCGGGCACAAGGTCATGGGTCAGTGGCACAAAGGCCACGCATAGCGCCATCGGATGTCCACACATCCTGGGCGATCGGACACCTGCGTGCCAGTGCTACAGTGGACTATGCGCGGTACTGCCACAGTGCCATATGGTGACCAGCGCTGTAGCGCCATTGGCTCAATGGTGGCCGTGGCCTGGAATTGCTGATCGAGCACAGCGCGTCATCAGCACGGCAGACGCCTCGTAAGCTACGCATGGGCATGCACAATGCAGTGTACCACACAGTCACAGAAATGCACCATTGGCTCAGCCGCTCAACTGTATTGCGCAGCCAATGGCGTGATATTCGGTGCGGTCATATGCAAATCATCTGATCAGCCATTCAAAGGCGCAGTGGTGCGATTTGCATCTCATTACAGTTGCTCCACTCCTAATTTGCATGCATTGTGCTATAAATGTGCGACACTGGGCTGCGCTGGCCAGATTCGGTTACTGCAGGTGAGAGGTGAGTTGCATGCTGTGTGATGTTCTGGCCAATGGTCATGGGATAACACTGCAGACTGCACAGTGACAGGTGTCCACTTCCACCCATACAGACTGACATGACCGAGCAGAGCCAAGGTGAGGGTGAGGATGGTGGGAGGAGGAGGAGGCCCAACTTCACCATGGAGGAGACAGAGGCCTCTTCCAGGCCTACCTGGAGGAGGAGCCACTACTGAGTGGGACAGCAGGGCACCCCTCAGGCTTGTGTGGCTGCGTGGGAGGGTAGCTCTGGCAGTGAACCTGCAGGAAGCCACCAGCTCCATGCAGGAATGAAAAAGAAGATGGGGACAGACCGGGAGTGTGAGGGAGAAGGTGGCAGCCCTCAGGGCGGCACGTGCTGGCACAGGTGGGGACCAGCCAGCGGTGGCAGAGCTGACCCCGGCTGAGGACCGACTGGCTGCATCAATGCAGTGGAGTGCTATTGAGGTGTACCAGGAGTGGATTCCAGACAGGTGGAAGCCCATCACTGCATGGTATGACATGGTGGTGGTGTTGGGGGAAGGTTGTTCACATGCACTCACATGTCCTCACTTTCTGTTACAGATCCTGTTCATCTTCAGGGGATGGTGGTGGTGGGTCCAGGCAGTGAGGAAGACCTGCGGAGTTGGAGGAGGGTCCATCCACTCTGTCGCCAGCCAGCATGCACTGCACCAGCATGCACGCCTGGCTGCCAACTCTGTTGTTGGTGGAGTCAGGTGTGGGGGTGCACAGCCTGTGTCTCAGCAGTCTGGCATACAAGCATGCCAGCATGCTGTGACTGTGGCTGTAGCACGCCTGCACCATTGATGATGCAAGGACTGCAATGGCAGTGACATTGTGTGTCCCATGATGGACACACAGCAGGCCAGCACATGCCCCTGGGCCTAGCTGGTTCCAACGTGTGCCAGCATGTCGGCACAGTCCCAGGCTGTGCCTGTCAGCACTGGTGGGGCAGCACCAGTGGCTGTGCAGGTGTCTGGCACTGTTGCGGCCACAGCAGTGGAGCGAATGGTCCCTGCGCACAGCGGTTGGAGGGGCAGCAGCAGCAGTCACTCACCAGGTCTGGGGTAGGTGTCCAGCAGTGGCACATGCCCACTGCCCTTGATATGCCCATCCCTGGTCCTGGTGAACAGCGCCCACCCTCAAGGGTGCTGAGCATCAGGACCTTCCATACTCCTGGGGACAGGATGCCATTGTGGCACAGTACCCATTTGAAGAAAGCACCCGCCTGCCGCGGAATCAGTACAACAGCAAAGGCAGGTTGCAACGTCCGGGAGGCACTGCGCATGGCTTTGGAGTGGCACAGCAGGGACTGTGCTCTGATCCTTGCAGAGATGGTCCATATGTGGATGGATGTGACCGCCGCCATTGACAGGCAGACCCAGGCATTTGTCGCTGTCGTGGCTGCATTGGGCACACAAGCAGGTGCCCTGTACCGTGCACCACAGTACGCTCTCCACTCCCATTCCCGGCATAAATCGACATCCAGCCTGTCGATGCGGGTTCTGCTATGGGCATCAGAGCACCCCTGGTGCAGGTATGTTTAGCATACTACAGACCCCTGTGCGGACAAGGTCGCGATCGCGCGTGGGACCACCAGGGGTCCATTGGTGCCACCCATGTGGCCCTGCATAGCCTGCCAGTGCTGTTGTACACGGCGGGCCGCCCGCATCCGCAGTGGCTGTGGAACAGTGCAACATGACTGACCTGTCTCCCAGTGCGGGCCCTGTCTGGTGCTGCCCTGTGTGCAATGTGCATTATGGCGGGCAGTGCACTGGTGGGTGCCCTGCCCATCACCTGACACACGGACCACCTGCACACATCCCGACTGCTGTCCACAGGTGCGTGTGCATGATGATGCCTGCATTGTACTGTACACCAAGGTGCACGGGTGCCCAGCATCTGACACATGTACTTGGACAGTACAGGTGGTGGGTGTGGTCTGTGGATCTGTGTGTTTGCCATGTCTGTTCCTGCTCTGCTGTGCACCTGTCCATGTATGCCTGGTGCTCTGTGTGTGTGTGTGTGTGTGTGTGTGTGTGTCCATATGACTGTTCACCCCTCCCTGATGGTGTGTTTGTGTGCCTGGTCCCTTCCACTTCCTCTCGTCCATGCACCCCTGGTGTGTTACTCTATGTGCCTGTGGGTTGCGCCAGGACAGTGTTGGTTGCACATGGCCCCTTGACTTACCCGGTCATGCATAATGCTCCTCCGTGATGGTGTCCCGGTGCAGCTGGCCTGCGGATCAGTCGGAGGTCCCGCCGGTCCAAGGAGGGCTGCTCATCACCATCATCACTGGCGCGCTGGTGTCCCCATCACTGTCCCCTCCTCGACCTGAATGGCTATCCCACAGTCTTTGGCCATGTTGCAGGATACAACAGGCCAGGAATATCCCACAGGCCTTTGAAGGGCTGTACTGTAGGGCACCGCCGGAGGTGTCTAGGCATCGGAAAAATACCTTGAGCATCCCAAACACCCGCGGCTGATGTTGCATGTGGTGGCATGTGCCTCATTATAGCGTTGCTGCGATGGGGTCAGGGGCGCCGGTATGGTGTGAGCAGCCAGGGATGGAGTGGGTATCTGCTGTCACCTGTGTGGAGATGGTGGAGATGAGTATCATGTTCAGGTCCATATTGCCAATATCCTGTGTGCCACTACCTAGCACCTGTGGCATTCCCACCCTTGCCCCACGTTTGCAATTCCACATGCGTGCTCACCCACTAGATGGCCTGTGGGGATGGCCCCACTCTCGAATCGATGGCACAGTCGGACTGATACCATATGAAGGCATCATGTGCTCCACCAAGGTGTGTGGCACAGACATTGATTATGAGCCCAGTGGCATCACACACCACCTGGCAGTTGACACTGAATAGCCCTTCCTGTTCTCTATATATGGCCCCATCGGAGCCAGGGTATGTGTGAATGGCCACATGGGTGCAGTCTATGGCCCCTAGCATGCCAGGCACATGTGCTACCCTGTGGAACTCCCTGCATGTTTGCTGTACACTCTGCCACGGTGCTGGGGAAATGGATGTGCTCGCAGCGTGGGCAGCAGTGTGCTGGAATGGGTGAGGATGCACGATGTGGCCGACTGTGTGATGCCTGTGGTGTCCCTGTCGGCCTCTGAAGGTGCCCGTGGTGAGCAGGCACATGCAGGCTGTCACCTTGGTCTCCACTGACAGAGCGTGACTCCGCCATGAGGGTGCCTGCATCACATCACTGCACAGCTCACAGAGCTGCCTCAGTATTGCCTGTTCAGGCGGGTACTGGCCCACGATCTCTACATCTGTGTACAGCTCAAATCTGATGCGGGCACGGTACTGCCTGTTGGGGTGTATCGCCAACGGGCCCTTCCACAGCCACGCCCCTGCAGCATGCATTCTCACCCCTCATTACAGCTTCCATGTGGAAGCTGGCACTGTCCATCTCCCTGGCTTGTGACCCCTGGCTGATATTGCTTGTTACCTGCCTGTCCTGACTGCTACCTCCACTGCACCAGGTACCCCCACTGGCCTCTGCAGCCCATATGGCCCACACAACTTCCTTGCCTGCCCTGTTCTGGACTGTCGCTGTCTCTCTCGCTTGGCATCCTGTAGCGTTCTTGCGCTCTTCCTGAGCCTTTTTATTTTGGTTCATTTCCGCTGTGGCGCAACTTCCGGTTGTTCCGCTATTGCACATTGTGCAACCTTTGAATATAGCATTGTGCTTCTTTATGCAGGGATCCACCCTTCGTTGCATATGCTCTTCATTTGTATTGCGCTGTTGCTCAGCCTGTTTTCGGTGGTAACTGCCTCCTGCTGAATATCGCAGAATGGCGCATCTGGACTTGCGCATGCTAACCCTTTTGAATATCTGGCCCCATGACTTTAAAGTGGTCATAGTTTGGTAGGCTGAATCCTTTTGTTTAAGGCCATGATGAGGCAATCAATTATAATCAAATAAGTCTCAGTCCTGAATTTCTCTCTGCCAGTTAAAACAACTCCCTCAGACTGCAAGTCACATACTGAGTGTTTCTTCTCTTCTCGAGTGATCACTTCCGTAGTGTAATGTGCCAGATAACTCTTGCGCTCGTGTTTCAAATGTATCGAAACGATCACGTAATGCATTCACAAAGCTTCCCAGAGAGGTCAGTAGTTCAACTGCTACTTTCAAATCAATTTTGTACTCTGCAAAGATTTGTTGTGCATTAAATCTGGCAAGAATTGTATTCCACAGGTCACACAGAAGTGCAGTTTCCAGTAGCTCCATATTGTGGGACAAGCAATGTACCTCGTATCTTGTAGTGCCATTCTGCTGTTGGTCATCAGACATTTCCTTCAGGGCAGCTTTGATATCTGTGTAGCCTTCAAAGAGCACCTTCGTTGCATCAGCACCTGCAGACCACCTTGTGTCAGAGAGTGACTTCACTGTCAGTCCTCCACCTTTCTTTCAAGTGTTTTATAAAACTGACCAGCAGTGAGTAGATGCAGAGAAGAATGTGACAGTTTCTGAGAAAGCCAAAAAGCTGACTGCCTCCAACGCAGCAATCAACAGCATTAGAACCAACTAGGTTGAGAGAATATGCAGTGCAAGGCACAAATAAGGCAAGAGGGTTCACTGTTTTGAGATGTGCTTGCATGCCAGTGTACCAGCCAGCCATGTTATTTGCATTGTCATAAGACTGACTACGGCAATCCATAAAACCAATCTATTCAGCCTGCAAGTACTGTAGCAGAGTATGTAAAGTTTTCCAGCCATATGACTGCCGATTGCAGGAAAGTCAAGAATCGCTCAATTGGTATGCCATTTAGCACATACCGGACAATCACAGTCAACTGATCAACATGGGTCAAATCTGGCATTGAATCAACAGATACTGAAAAGTACTTGCTGTTGCAATTTCTTTCACAATTAGTGCCTTGGACATGCTTCGCCATGATTTGCAACTAATTCTTCAAATAGTGAGGACAAGTAAGCTGGCTTTCCCCACCAGCATTACCAAATTTCTTGTATGTGGCCAGAAAGGGGTCGAATCGCAAGTATTAATTCCATGCAGCCGAGGAAGTGCCAATATGTTTTGATCCAGTAATTCATCATCTCCTCGGAGGGCCAGTCCTCTCTGCCTACAGTGTCACAACATTAACTCACTGATGTAGTACATCATGCCAGTATTGCTTCCTCTCCTGATACTGCTTCTCCAAGCTGTAGTCCACATGGCAGTATTCTTTGTGACGGCCACGTACCTTCAGAATGCATTCTCTGTGTGCTGCACTTTCTTCATGGATGTGGATTCTCTCATCTGCCTTTTTCCGGTCACTTAAACCCTCAACTTGTGAAACTGGTCCTTTCGACTCGCCATCAGTGTGCAGAAGAAACAATAGATGGACCCTTTGAAGGACTATACAGCAACCATTTCCACAGATGCATCTCACCATTTGGCCACGGGCATAGAACATGTGATTTTTTAGGAACCGAAATGCCTCTTTGGTTGGCTCTGTGTAGGGTTGTAGTACCTCTTTGACTTTAAGTAACTGTCAGAGTCACACTTATTCTGGCAAGTGTCTTGTCCTTTCTCAACCCAGAAATTTACAGTAGCAGAACTTGCTGGGAACCACTCCGCAGGATCTGTCAGGTGACATTCAGGATCATTTTGACTGGGTTGAGTTGATGGTAGACTCTGGAGACAAAGACAATGAATCACCAGTTTCATCTGTAGAAGCAGCAGTCTCAACCATAGTACCTTGATCAATCTTTTCAATATCGGATCCGTGTCAGGCCGCTCATGTGATGTTTCAGAGTTGCAGCCATGTGCACTTGTCAGAGAGAAACAGATGAGGTGACAGATGGTGCAGACAAGTTGCTCAAAAAATTGGTTGAGTCTAGGAGTCTTTGAGGACGGCATCCAGTTTTCTTGCTTCTCCTTTGCAGCATGGTGTTTCTGAGCACCTGAATGTAAAATGGTTCATGGCATTTTCAAGAATGTTCACTCCTGTGTTTCAGACCTGAGGAAACAAATGAGAGACTGGATTTTATCACTAGCACAGGCATTAGTCCATGTAGGATGGCATTGGCTCCCACCATTTCTGTGGTTTTAGTTGCACTTCTCTTGCGATTACACCAACAATTAGACTTCCCATCAGCAACCGTTGATAACACAGCTGTGCACACAAGGCAGTCACTATGCAAGAACCATTGGAGCATGGACTCAATGTCTGCTGACAACATCTCTTTCTTCTGAAGAGTTGAGAGGGAAGATACTTGTAGTGCCCCTGAGTCTACAGTATTTCAGGCAAGGCGGCAAGCAGTGCATCGCCAGAGTCATGTGCTTCTTTTCAGACAGAGCAGAGTTTGTAATCTGGCTCATGGCAGACTTTACTCCTTGCTTAGCTTACCAACCTCTGTGGCACAGTTCTTGAAGGAGCATCCTGTATGCTACACAGCAGCTTGAAGCTTCCAAGAGACCAAGACAGAGATAGTGACATGAACAGAGACAACCCACCGCGGGTAGAAACACACCGAAGCAAGACACAGCAGTGTTCCCTGGCCCTTCCAATCCTCTTCCAAACCATTCACCCAACTGTATCTTCGCAAGAGCCTACAACAGTGTAGGTAAATACAAGTTACTTAACTTAGCATTAACGGAGAAGTTCAGGAAGTGCCGAGTGCTCAACAGCATACCTTTATGAAGCCTGCAAAGCGCTCCAGCACTGCTCAGAATAATTATTTTAAGATTGCAACTATTTTAAATACTGTGACTTAAAAAATATGACTGGTTATGACTTATTTCAGTCTAAAGTATGGGTATGACAAGGGCTGCATGTTGGGGATGGTACGTGCCACATGTTGGGGCTCATATCTGATTTAGAAATTTACATGAGGCTCATGACCCTGAAAAAGGCTGGACACCCTGTCTTACAGAATCACAATGGAAACTCATTACTCCAATAGCTCTATATGAGGACGTCCAAACTATCCGCTGTTAACCTGACATGAAATGGCCACCCAGGTGGTTATGAGTACCTTTTTTTTTTTAATTTATGTCTATCTAGTGAGCAGTGGGACTTAATGCCATAATTTGGAAAAGCAGGTCAAAAGCCACTTAACATGTCACAGTAATAATGGACACTGGAAACATTCTCAGAAGAGTGTGTGTGTGTCATCAAAGACTATGCTGCTATTTATTACACAATGTTTGTAGCACTTGTCTAATACACACCTAAGGAGAAGCGTCCTGCTCATCACCTATAGGGCATTGATACTATAACACTCCATCTTAAGATGCCTGTATTGTAATCTAATTTGGAGTTATTATTTGGGGTAATTTTTTTTGCTATTATCTAGAATTATGGAAACAACTGTTTCATGGTTTTTCATTTTACTTGCAGACAGAAGATTATGCCAGAGCAGAGTACCAGATCTGTCACACTTGAACATGGAAATATTTAATTGCAATAAATATATATGATAATACGTATCTGTTAGATTCATAATTTGTAATGTTATATTTATTGTATTGTGGCTTTTTTAAAGATATATGATTATGATGACAGCTAACCTAAATAAAGTGAATTAACATTTTACCTTGAATGCTTATTGGGGATAGTGACAGAATAAATATTTAAGAAGCAGAATGACATAATAGAAGAGCAAAGCAATGCTGGTTTCTGGAACTTTACGGTAATGAGGAACAGTTATATTTTTAGTAAGTAAATGCTATATTACACACTTATCATTACCATCTGCCCAATCCATCTCCGGCCACATACTATGCACCTGTCATTACCATCTGCCCAATCCATTTCCGGCCACATACTACGCACCTAACATTACCATCTGCCCAATCCATCTCCAGAATACATACTATGCATCTATCATTACCATCTGCCCAATCCATCTGTGGGATTTTGAAACATTTAAGGCTTTTAGGACAAAGTAATAATTATAGGATACTCCACTCATACACAAATTCTACACACTTCTATGATTACCATCTAAAAATCTAGATTACATCTTAAAATAGTTTAAACTAAATAAAACCATTACAAATATCAAAGTCATAGCACTGTGTCTTCTACCACAAGTTCTGAGAGCACTCTACCCTGCTGGGAGATGGATCAGTAGTGCAGGGGCTGGGAGCCTCACTTAAACATGACCTCCTGCTGTGCAGTGACAGCATTCCATGCATTGCATCTCCATTCCTAAGCTGAGGCTGGCATTCCACTCCTCCACCACTTGCCTGCTGCCACCAGTGGCACAGCCTCCTGGAGAACCCCATGAAATGGGTGTTGTACCTAACAGAGCGGACAACCATCGTGCAGAACTTGCTCAAGCCTAATACAGAGCCAGAGGCAATGAATCGATGAGTTAGACTGCAGGCTAGAGGACTTGCATAAGGAGAGCCAGAGCCTGAGGGATCCCTCCTTTCTACCAGCTCCAGCAACAGCAGTATGCCCCTCCTTGCAGCATGCATCAGTGCGGCAGCGCCAGCAGCCTCCATGCATCAGACAGCCTGATCCACCAGACAGCAGCAGCAATAGTATGTCCTGTGGAGGGGTACTCCACAGGTGGGACAAAAATCAGTTTGTGAGCAGGTGGTCAGTTTGGCTACTAACTTTCAAAATCTGGTAGCCAAACCAATATTTGTTGTGGCCAGTCTTGCTAGAAGCTCAAACATCATTTTGCTGACTGATAGCCAAGTTTGCCAGTAACTGTCAAAATCTGGTATCTGTACCAGAGGAGGAAGAGAGGGACTTGGAAGAGATGTTCACTAGTGACCTGAAGAGCACTCCAGGCAGTGCAAGAAAGCAGCAGCAAGGGCAAACAAGATGGGGTGCATAGCTGGTGGGGAAAGAGAATCCATAGTGGGCAAGAGGAGACTATACTGCACTACAGGTCACTGGTGATGTCACATCTGGAGTACTGAGTTCAGTACTGGTGCCCGCACCTCAAAAGGACATTGACCTGCTGGACAAGGCATGGTCAGGAGGAGGGCTACAAAGGCAGGGTCATGGGAGGGTGGAGAGCAGGGACAGTAGCTCAAGCTGCAAAAGACCCAATGACAGTCTTCTGCTGGCTTCGAGTATATTCCATTTCAAAATTGCAGTGCTGATATAGGTTTCTGGCTCAACACAATAAATATAAGCTGTACCTTTGACTACAAGCTGGATGGCTCCAGCCCCTACAGGAATTAGGGAATTTGTTCACAGACAGAAAAATATGATGTGTGTGTCATAAAAATAACCTATAATACAGTTAGGTAAAATTTGCTAAGCCCTCAGTATCGCAGCAGTAGCCAGTGTTGCTTTTTGTTCTTTAGGAAAAAAAGCTCATAATATAATACTCAGTTACTGTACTGTGCCAGGGAATATAACGACCACTAACCACTGCCAGTAGTTGTCAAAAAAAAAAAAAACACAGCCAGCTTGCTATAGCAAACGGTTAATGTTGCCAGGAATATAACTATGAGTAACTGCCAACAAACTGAGGCAATCAGCCTGCCATCCAAGTAGATGTGTGCCTAGGTCAGTAAACCAATAAATCAGGCATGAAGAAATGCAGCCAGCAGCACAAAATCTATCCTCATTAATGAGCCAGGATGACATGTATTTCCTCCTCCAACTTTTCTGTGTTTAATGAGGACACATTTTGTGCTGCTGGCGGCTGCATTTGTTCATGCAGCATGCCTGATCTATTTGTTTACCTAGGCACATATCTACTTGACTGGCAAGCTTGCTGCCTAGTTTTTTAGCAGCTGCTGCCTAGTGGTAATTATATTCCATGGCAATATTAACTGGTTGTTATAGCAGTTCTGAAATAACTAGAAGAAAAAATGGGAACTGCTGCTTAACACATTTTTCCAGCAGAACTGTGTTGGTTACTTTATCATGCAATTTTAAAGCTGCACACCTCTGGCTCTGTACCATGCATACATACATACATACAGCTTATATTGTAACCATGCAAATTACCAGTTTATGCAGTTCTTGCATTGCCTGCCGCACTCAGCAATTTGGGCTCAAACAATCACAAGTTTATTTTAAGACAAAAATAAAACAAACAGTACTTTACTATGATGTATGCGTATGCATCCTACTCCAAAGGACAGTAACTAACTACTCACTGTATGTATGTACAGAAGTGTGCAGTTCCAATATACCCAAAGCCATAACTACAAATAAACAGATGGTTGTACACACGATTCTACCATCAATATGTATAGTGCACGTTAACCTCTCACAACAAGCAGATTGCTAGGACCAATCATTTCAGTTTAAAATAAAATACAAAATGTAAATTATTTGACACAACCTGAAAGCAAACCAGACGTCAGTGAAATGTTCTTAAAAAGTGAAGCCAATTCAACTGAATCATGGTACACTGGAACTATAAGCATGATGGGATTGGGGTATATAGATTTGACAGTACCTTCAGTTCCAATGTACCATATATTCAACAGACAGTGCTATAACTTCCAGAATAACAAGCACAGAAGTAAATGTGCACATTGACAGCCATGAATTTAGGTTTTGCCCCTGACTCATAAGTTCTAAGACCACACAAGCTCAGAATAGGTTATGTCCTGTGGGCAGATTAGTATTTAAAGTTAGTAAGTTACAATGGAGAAAAATACCTTTATGGAGACTAACACTGTGTAGATTGGGGTGCACTTGGTAACCAGATCATTAAGTACTTAGTTTAAGCGATGGGCACACCTGTTCCTGCTCATTACATCTTTCATGGAACAGACACATATATATATATATATATATATATATATATATATATATATATACATAAAAAACATGCAAATAAATGATCCTGTTTTACATGTGCTTCAGCCTCCCCCAGTACTACACAGTCAGTGTCAGTTTACAGGAAGGTATTTACAGTCCGTAGTTGTAATTTATACTATACCCATCTCCCCAATCAATAAAGAAATAAATAAACAAACACCACCAGCATGTTGTCATGAACTTACCTCAAATAAGCAAACACAAATAGTGTGCAGTGCTGTTGAAATTGAAGAAAGATGGCAGGGAATCTCCATGTTCAGGAACAGAGTTGGACCTGGCCATTGGTGGTCTCCGACTCTGGCACAGAAAGTGTCCGATGTCCTGGTTCTCTGTCAGCCAATGGAGTTGGACTGCTCAGTATGGAGATCAGGATGATGTCCTTGGCTTCCAGACTTTGTTCTTCCGTGTTCTTTGGTAAATTTCTTCCCTTCGAAGCAGGTGATCAGATCAGGTGATTACAGCTCTGATACCTGACTAAGTGGGATTTAAAGCCCCAATTTATAGGGCAAAGTAGCCACGTTTTTCTTTTGTTTATTTTCCCACTGCATATTTCCCTAAATACAGACTTGTGATTGGTTCTCCTAACTGAACCAATCACGACCCTGGTCTGCCTCCCCTACTCCGATTGGCCCATTTTGGTTTTCAGGCTCTGATTGGTGGCTTTCAAGTCACTTTCTGCAGTGAAGTCTGGCCGGCTGCGCTTTGGCAATTGAATGGAAATGAACGCTAACCATTTAGTAAGCGCAGCCAGCAACATGTGCAACAGGCAGGCAGGCAGTTAGCAGCGGAGCGCCCACGCGGAATGGAAAAGTCAGTCGACTGAGGCTCTAGCCTCTTCTGAGTAAGTCCTCGAATGATCAGCCAACAAGTCAACCCAGCCTGTGCCCAATCCCAAAACAGCCAGCAGAATTCCTTCCAGAAGCCGAGAAGCAACTGTTGATTGTGTAGCTGAGGTGGGGTGGGGTCATACGCCGCCTACTGTTGTACCAGTCGGTCTGTCCACCATCTGCCACCACTAAGAAGAACTGTCCCACCGCCTGCAGCGCACTCGCATCAGCAGCACTCCACATGGAAAACTTCAGTCACCCGGTCAGAGAGTCGTCCGTGGCCAGCTGGTACGGCACTCCCAGGGTAGGTGTTACAGTTGTTGCAACTCACAAGCTCTCACTACATACTTTGTTGTTCCCCAAGGCCCAATATTTCTTTGTATTCAGAAAATTGCATACTAAAGGCTGGGCTGGGGCCAGGGGGGCCTAAATCAGTGCTAATCTGTGGCGGGGGTGGGGACAGGGGTTACAAAATGCTGGATGGCTTGCTCTGGCCCTGGCTGGCTCGACATTGAGTCGCATTGCAGGCAGCAAACTCGTGCACCGCACCTGGTGCTTAAGTTTAGCTCATGCCTTCATGGCGAGCTGCTGCCCGGCCAGGGGTCCTATATCGAGTCGGGAGTGGAAAGAAGTTTAAATTTGTACTTGCAAGTTGCTTGTGCTGTGGGCAGGTAGGAAGGAGTCGGGGGTCCCTAAGCGCTAATCTGTGGCGGTGGGTTACAGCATGCAGCTCAGGCTCTTCCGACTCCTCCAGACAGTCATCTTGTCACAAGGAAGGTAGTTGGCAGTGGCATGGCACACACAGACAGTTGCTCGCAATTCGCAAACTGTTCAGATGGTGAGCTGCTGCCTGGCCGGGTGGGGGCCTATATCGGGAGGGGAGGGGAAACAAAGAAGTTTGACTTGAGTCTTGCGCTATGGGTGGAGGTTGCATCCTGGCATGAATGGGGAAAATGTATTTCTGTTGCTTGGGGCCCAGTCTATCGCGAGGCCTGGAACATTTGCCCCATGTGTCCCCCTTAATCTGGCCCTGCATAGAGAGCTGATAGGCAGATAGGGTAGAGGTTACATTTTTCTTTTTTCCCTTTGTTGCGTGTTGGGGGCACTCAAATCTGTTTTCTGGGGCTTGTAGTCACTTAGTCTGCAAGCATCTATAACATCCTGCCCGTACAGGTGACTGCCTCTTCCTGCATACTGCCTGGTATGGGTAACTGCCTCCTCCTGCAAGCCGCTGGAGCTGCTCTGAACCCAGCAGCTGTTCTGTGCTGACTCACCTCCCTCTCAGCCTACAAGCAGGCATCCCGCCTGGTATGAGTGACTGCCCTCCTGCAAGCTGAGAAGCTGTTTGAACCCAGCGGCTGTTCTGTACCAACCAGCCTGCCTCTCAGACTACAACCAGGTACACATTTTGAAGAGCAACCACAGCTACCAATGGGATTGAACTTGGCACTTTTTGTCTTTCTGGCCATTTGGCTGCACTACTACTGCTCCTGAGCTCTGATTAGGCATAATGCTATTCCCCTTCTCTTATCAGCTCTTGCCTCTACCCTTCCTGAGCTGTCTCTTTTTAATAAAAGAACTGCTAATGCTGAGTTTACCAGTACTAACTGTTTAGTGGAATAGGATTTTAGTTTTTCTATGTTTTTTGTCTACTTTTCCATTTGCAAATTATACTGCAAAGCCACTAGAGGCAACACCTAGTGCAGGTTGCAATCATCTTCCCCTGCTCTCCCCTAACACTTCTCATCCTGGGTCCTTCATAACTGAAGCAAATTACTACACTCTAACAAACAATCAGTGGTGTGATCTGAATCTGCCGCCCAAACATTTTGAGTGGCTGTTCCACAGTCTCACCTGCCAACTGCTTTCAACATTATGGTCTTTCAAGCTCTGGTTCACTGCCTTGTTTTGTACTGGTAGAAATGGCTCTACCATCTAGGAATCTACTGCTTACAATCTCCATTACATTCTGCCTCCCTCCTAACCCTCCACACACTACTAGCCTCAGATCCACCCCTTCCTGTACATCTGAACTAACCCATCCTATACACTCCCCACTGAAACTCTATATATACCTGTCTCAACCTGGTCCTACTAGTCATTCTGCCCCTGCTCCTCTCTCTCACTCCTATGCCCACCTTTGGCCAACTCTCCACTTAATACCTCTTGCTCAATTCATCCTGACCATACTAAATCACCTCCCAGTTGGTACTCACTTACCCCACGGTGCAAACAAATACTCTTGCACTATTTAACTTTGCCATACTACTCCTTGCTGTGGGTGACATGTGCACCAACCCAGGCCCTGCACCTGCCCTTAACCCATCAAGCTCTGCAGTCAAATCAGCTGAGCGCCACCTTACTATTCAAGGTGGCTCCCTCCCTGTGGGCACGTGTACTCCACCTAAACATTTTTAGCCTAGCTCCTAAACTAATCCTGATCCAGGTGCTAGCGTTCTACATGCTCCTGACATTATCATCATATTTGAAACCTGGCTAAACCCAAACTTGAAGGACCCTCCATCAACATCCCAGGATTCAGTCGCATGTCAAGACCACCCACCAGAGGCAGAGGAGTTGCTATCTACACCGCCTCTGACTTACACTCTCTGTCTCACTAGCTAAAACAAAGCCTCAGGCCCATGAACTGTTAATGCTACACCTGTCCCTCCCTTCTCGCTCCCAATTTATGTTGCTGGTGTCTACTGCTGTCCTGGAACCCATGCCACAACTGTCACTGACCTTATAAGCCATCTAGTCTCCCTCATCCCTTCTGGTGAACTCTGTATTATGGGGATTTTAATCACAACTGACCTTCTCCCTCTTTAAATAAAGCTCGTTCAGAGATAACAGCCTTAAACCTTACCCAGGTCATCTCGGAGCCAACACGTACTAACCACAAGACTGGCAATCACTCCCTTGTTGATTGGGCGCCACCTCCTACCTCACTGAGTAATCAAACCGGCCTACTACCTGACTGTATAAGCAACCATCACATTACCTACCTAGTTTGTAAAAATCAATCATGTTAAAACCCTCCCAAATTTCTGGCACAATGTTCCTATAAATCACTAAATATTACCCCTTACTGGAAGAACTAGCTCACACCAACTGAGGCCATAACCTTATTAATTATGATATTGATGATCTCTTACACATTTCTGAAACATTCCTTAATGTCTGGGAAAACATGCCCTCTGAGTTGCATCAGGGTCTGGGGAACCACCTACCCTGGATTTCCCCAAACTAATGGCATGTCAAAATGCCTGGGACAAAGCATGGAAAAGTTACAAATCCTCACTCCTCCCAATTGATAGCAACACCTACCGATGCTCCGTAACAAGTGCACTAAGGCCACCCAACTAGCCAAAGTGGAGTACTTTAGCTGCACTTTCAACGCCAATATAAGTAGGCCATCCAAATTCTGGAAAATTATTCACTCCTTTCTCCTCCCATTGTCAAATCCCACCCCTACTGGTCTCAAATGGTACCCTTCTCTCTGACCCACTTGTGGTTGCCTCAGAGTTCAAGTCCTACTTCACCAAATATGCTACCTCTCTCCTTGCCTGCCACAACTGTTGCTCCAGCCAGCCCCCATGTTGAATCTACTAAACCCCTCAGACACCTTCTACTTCAGAAACATCTCTCCTACTGAGGCTCTAGATGCCTTACTTACCCTCAACCCATCCAGGTAAATCCCCGATGGGCTGGAAACCAAACTCCTCTACCTATCTGCCCCTGCCATTGCATCTCCACTAGCTGACCTTCTAAACCTATCGTTTGCCTCTGCAACTGTTCCTATGGATTGGAAACATGCCACTGTTCCTACCCCTGCCAAAGGGGCAACCCCCACCATGGCTAACTACTGCCCTAATGCTCTCCTCCTGCCCTCATGAATCTCCAGGAGAAACTCATGCTCTCACAACTTTCCAACTTCCCTCCTAATCCAACTTCTTTACTCTCTAGCAGTCTAGATTTAGGAATACATGGAGAAATGGTCGTTCTTTCTGGGACAATATCAAAGATGTCACAGGAAGCAGCCAAAAACCTCTCCGCCATGTTAATGGTTGATGGATCCTCAACCCTTGACCCCAAGGTGATCGTAAACATCTTTAACACGGCTTTTTCAGACCTTAGTGCTGTCCTACCCCATGACTTTTTCAAAATAGGGCCTAGTCCCCAAATACCTCAGCCCCTCAGTCTAACCATCCCTCTTCTGCTTCAGGAAGGTAAGGCTGAATGAAGCTTGCTGCTATATTACTGCAGTTATCTCTAAATCTAGATCTAGTAGTGACACCCTGACCTTAAGCTTCTGTTGCTCACCTCGATGAGCTAATTCATCCATTAACAAAATCCTAAACCTCTCTCTCAGCTGTGGAAAATTCCTGGACCTTGGAAAACAGCCACCGTGACACCTGTCCATAAAAGTGGGGACAAGGCAGTTCACTAAATTGTTGCCTATCTCCATCCTGCCCCCACTCTCTAAGGCACTCGAGCGCATCATGGCTGAACAACTCACCGACCACTTGGATAAATACAATATACCCTGTCCACAACAACACGGCTACCGGAAGGTCATAACACCACCACAGCCCTTCTTGAGTTCACTAGAGCTTTACACAAATCCCTTGACAACGGCCTTCTCACAGGGCTCATTTTCGTCGACCTCTCAAGGCCTTCGATACAGTACACCATGGACTACTAATACACCAACTACTGAATGATGGGCTATCACCTGACTCTTCTCTCTGGTTTAAAAGCTACTTAGAAAACCGATGCATGAGAGTAAAAATTGTAGAGCTCTTTCTGACACCCTGCCTGTTCACTCGGTGTCCCACAGGATCCATACAGGACTCCTCCTTTTTAGCCTTTTCTTAAACTCCTCCTTACCACTGCTCTCGAGCAGATCATACTATATGCCGATGATGCTGTTGTATTCTCCACTCACAAAGATCCTGCAACTCTTCAACACAACCTTCAACTTGGTTTCAGTTCTGTAAAGCCATGGTTTCTTAATCATAAACTGGTCCTCAATGACAAGAAAACTAAATCTATGCTCTTCTGCAGCTCTCATAACCCACACAAGCTACACCACTTGGCTATCTCCACCAACCAGGGCAACACTCTAGATCAGGTGGTGTCTTTCAAATACTTAGGGATTCAGCTTGACCTAATCTCTCCTATGGACTTCATGTAGATAATGTAGCTAGAGCTGCTAATACGGCTTGGTCTCCTCTACAAACACAGACCACACTCTCACGCCAGAAGCTTTGAAGGTTGCAGTTCTGAGCTCTGTGATCTCTGTAATAGACTATGGTCTCATCATTTATGGCTCGCCACAACCACAGCCTTAGATGCCTCTCAACTGCCTTAAATAAAGCATGTCGGCTCATCACTGGTGCTCACCGTCTCACCCACACATGTGACCTGTACACTCAGACCGGCTGGCTCCAACTATCAAACCGCATAAAGTTTCTCACCTGCTCCATGGTCAAAAATCTACCTTGGCCTTGCACCTCCTGGGATCTCAACTCTGTTACAACACCGAATTAACAAAGCGGTGCCTTAGGAGATACGCTACAGCTACTGAAAGTCCCCACTGTCACACTTCATAGGGACAACGCTCTTTTGCTTATCGAGCACCACTCTGGTTCAATGGCGTCTCAGCTCAACCATCTCCTCTGCCCCAACTATTGGTATGTTTAAAACTAGGCTCCGGGACTATCTCTACCAACAGCTCCTGTGACTGCCCAACTTAACCTTGTTTCTCCACTTCCCTTTCAGCTCTAGTTGTCCCCATCTCCCTCCTCACTGGATTCTACCCTCACATCTTGGTATGCCCAATGCTGCACTTTCACCCTCCTGCCACCCTTCCTACATTCCTTCTCCCCACCTACCCTCTTCCTCTCCCTATGACTCTGGCATACTTATCTTTTGTCTGTTTCTCTGACAAATGCCACTGGCTGCCTTGTTACAATGCTGCCCTTAAACTGTATTTAACTGTATTAATCTGTACTCTGTTTGCAATGTCCACATTGTTGTAATGCCTGTCTTGATGTTCCCCATAATTTGCATTTCTCTGACGTGGAACCTTTGTAAAGAGCCATGGCTCAAAGGTATTTGTAATCCTAGACTTGATAAATAAATAAATAAATAAGGAAGAACCACTCAACCGCCACTTCCCTATTAAGACTCTCTGACACCATTCTCTCTCTAGTATGGACAAAGGTTTAATCACCTCAACCATTTTTGTTGACTTAGCAAAGCCTTTGACACCATCTCCCATCTATGTTGATAACCTGCCTCTCTGCAGCTGATGTATCACAGTCTGCCACTAACTGGTTCAGAGCCTACCTGTTAAGCAAATCTCAGTTTGTAAGAATTGCTGATTTACATCCCTCCCCATAGATACTGGTGTACTTCAGGGATCAGTGCTTGGCCCTATCTTTTTCCATCGTTCTCAATGATCTGCTACAAATCTGTTCATCTTCCTCCATTCACATGTATGCAGATGACACAGTCCTAGTTACCTCTGGCTGGACCCCGAGGAGGTTGCTACTAGCCTTCAGGCTGATTTCAATAAAGTTCAACTCTGGTTTAGCTCCACCAACTCTCCTCAGTGCCAAAGACAGTCTCCATGACCTTGGCACCAGGCAGAGACTATCCAGGCTCACCACCCTCTCAAACTTCCACACCCTTGGCGCACAATCCTTGAGAGAAGACTACTTTTAGTTACCTAGGGGTCTGGCTTGACCAACACCTATCCTTCTCTGCCCATGTGGATGCTATCCTGAAAAACTGTGCCCCAAGCTTGGTGCTCTTTACAGGAACTGCAGTAGCCTCCTGCTACCTCTGAGATGCAAAATGTGCAGAAAATGGTCTTACCTATTTCCAGACTGGCTCTCCCTCTTCAATGCTTTCTGTCGCTTTGCCCTTGATGCCCCCTCTCACCCATCACTGTGAGCTTTACCATTCGCTGGCCTTCCTCCCTTGACAGCCAGTGCCTACTCCATAGTGCTGCATTTGCTTTGAACTTCTGGCTTGGGTCCCTTCAACACTACCTTGCCTCCTCTCTATCAACTCCACCAACCACCATTTATGCCCTTAGGTCAACTGACATCTGTCTGCTGTTAATCCCTCACCGATGGACCTCAGCAGGCCAAGCTGCCTTCTCCTACCACAACCCCAAACTTTGGAACAACCTACTGGTTCAAATCCATCACTCCTCCTCTAGGCATTCTCTATCCTCTGCCCTGTCTAACTTCTACATGGTAAATCGCTCATGTATCTGACTCCTTTACCCTACACCTCCCTTGCCCAATTTCTCTTCCCTCACCATCCCTGACACCCTTCCACTGAGTTTCCTCCCCTCTACCCCTCACCAATCCCATGAGGCCTGACCAGCAGCAATAGCTACTGCTATGAATGCTGACATATACCATCAACGTCTGCACTTGCCCCTCTACGTACATCTAGCCTTGTTCTCACTGTTTAATGTGTTCTCCATAGAGTACTATGGCTGTCAAACACAGTATTGTGCTAACCTAATCCATGTTGAACCATTTTGTTGAAGATAACCTTATGTATGTAACCTAACTTACTCTATGTCATTGTAATTCCTTGTACAATATAACTCCTATTCCATGTGTCAATGTGTGCAACTGTTCTCCATCTGTAAGTCCCCGGTCACACTGTGAGATGAGCATCTTGCTCAGTGCGCCTTTCCTGGTGAAACATTTCAATAAATAAATAAATTTAGTGGTGGGGTCCTAACAAAGCCAAAACTTCTTCACTTATGCCAGGGCAGGGTAGCCTCTTAGTCACTCCCCTTTATGGAATTGGGAGCTACAATCTGGCCTATTGAATTGTGTAAGAAATTTAGAAAAGGGCCCAGAGGGTGGTGCAAAGCAAATGATGGGACTATTCTCCCATACCCACTCCCTCTGACATTTTACTTGACCCCACCTCCCACCCTGACCTTGCTACAGGAGGGAGGAGATAGGTCCTGTCCCCAGTGTGGCCTCCTCTAAGGGGGACCCAGGTCACAACAGAATGTGTGGTCTGCCAATGTTTGGGAGTGTTTATTTCCTGAAAATGTATGCCGTACTATTGAGCCTGCTGCAAGCAGAAATGCTGTGCATTTAAAGTTCAGAGGAAATAGGTCTGACATTCGGAGAGGATTTTGTTGGATGTACACTACTCAAGGGTAGCATGAAACAATATGCATATGAAATCTATGCCTTGATACATACACTAGGAGACTCTATTTTTGACATTAGCTTTAAACATCCAGCAGGCTTGGAGCGGTTTTGGAAACTTTATCAGCAATTAAAAATACAGCTTTACGGAAACCAATTTTAGCTATTCCCATGACAAAACCCTTGTACAAAAGAGTGACTGTGATTTTTCAAAATGAGGCACTAATGCAGCTGACATTACCTATTGGATGAAACAGCACCATGTGGTCAATGGATCTCAGAACCCATTATGGATGATGAACATTCTAGGACTGATGGTTGGAGGTACCAGGTTACTCTTAAGCTGGAAAATGGGATGACACATCATCTTCGGTTTCTTTTTTGGTGGTGTAGTGGGGTGCTCTTTTACTCTGGTCAGTCTCGTGCCTATTATAGGTGCAAAGACATTGGGCACTTAAGCAACATATGCGATAAGCAAATTTGTGGGTTATGTGGGAACCTGGTCACAGTGGTGCTTAATGTGTACACCTTTACACCTAGGAGGTGCAAGTTGTGTGATGGCACTGGGCATACCTTTCAGGACTGTGAATGTACCTCACACAATAACATGGATCACACAGTAAGGGCTGAACAAGACGTGTATGTTGCCACTGCACAAAAGAGTGTAGCCAATTTCAGAACTCAATTGCAAATGCACAAGGTCTAGTCCCTAAACCTCAGAGGCCTGTAAATGATAGATCAGGGTGGTCCAGAGATCTTCCAGACAACCCCTCCCACAGAAACTGAACTAGAGGCTTCTCTTGTGATGGATCCACCTGCTGCAAGGTCAGTGACTATGGTCCCAGCCCGGTACTAGATACAGCGAGAACAGGCTCAGACTGTATTGAACCAGGACAGAGATGCAGAAAAGGATAAGCTCCTGACAGTGGTTGTTATTATGCTACCACCTGAATCAGATATCAAAGATACAACCATGCTCCTCCTGACATGACCCTAGAGGTTCCTTTTAAAAGGGTTACTAGGTCACAGAAGTCATCTTGGACCCAGGATGTGGGATCTAGTGAACCGGTTCCAACCAAAATGCCTATAAACATTGATGGTCACAGGAGGTGAAGAGGTGAAAAGGGATTCTGTTGTGTCTTCAGTGGCATCTACACAACAGGAACCCATAGGAGAAAACAGTGTAGAAACAAATCAAAACCATGGAAGAGGAAGAAATGGAAATGATTTGGTTAAACTTGACTCTTGTTTTTCTTCCTAAAACTTCCATGGATAAAAATGTTTGTTTCATAACAGCTAATGTGAACAGCATAAAATCCCAGGTTAAAAGGCACATCACCTTTTCAAGCTTAGTAGCGGGGGTGCTATTTCTTATAAGATACCAGGCTGCATACATTGACAGAAAGTAATAGGGTACAGAAGGAATGGAAGGGTCCTCCTGTAGTCCATCGGGAAGATAATTGTAAGGGGTTAGGAATATGTTTTAGGGATGTACAGGTTTCCTTTCTGAAAATTATAGATATTTGCCCAGGTAGGATGCTAATATTGGATGCATTAATCAATAACACTGCCTTCAGATTAATAAATATATATGGCCCACAGATGAAGGCAGGATGGTCAGCTTTGTTTGCTGATGTAGAGCCCTACCTGTATACATGTTAACTGCTTTTTGGTGGTGGTGGGGACTCTAACTGTGGCTTTATAGACAAGGATTGGGGCTGAAAAACAGAAAAATATTCTGTGATACAAATGCATACAAATGCATTGAAGACAATTTTGCAGAGGAATATGATTCACAATGTCTAAGAGAAAGTGGGTGTGCAGCCTACACATACCTTCCATAAAGTTAAATTTCCACCAGAATAGATTTCTGTTTCTTATCAGAGAGATTGGAAGGGCAGGGCGTGGAATTGCTGCCCTTAAAGACCTCCAACCACCTAGCACTTAAGGTAGATATAGGAGGGTACAGCAACAAAGGATGGGGAGAGTCTTCTGGAAAATGAATGTGTCCTTCTAAACTGATGCACAGGTTTCACATGAAATACTGGCCTATCTGGAGATGAGAATGGATGTTAGGTTCCTGCATGAGAGCCCCATTGAGAAGTGGGAGGACACAAAGAGGATATTAAAGATCTGATCATGAAAATAACTAGAGGAAATGCCCAGGCAAAATATGTCCAATATCTGGGCATAGAACTAAATATTTTCAGCTACTCTCCCAAATGAGACACATGGGTATGAGTGGGGAACAGTAAGAAAGATCAAGTACCTGATGTTCTTCTATCAAAAGGAATATGTTTAGGATTTGGCCAAAAGACAAAAATACTTCACAAAGGCACTAAACAGCAGGTTAATCCTTACGATTTGGAACAGGTGTGACAAAAAGGACCATTACAGGGTTGAAAAATCTGGAAGGTCACTTTGAGGAGACCCAAGATAAGATACAGTCAGTTGTGCAAGACCATTTCTTTTAGAGGTCTGGGCATCCTTAATCTAATGCAACATCAGGAAAATGAATTGATGGAGGTGATCACATTAACTGAAATAAAAGTGGCAATTGGGAAATTATCTTTTCATACATCTCCAGGAAAAGATGGGTTTCAAATGATTTTATAAACATTACGTGGACGTTGTGGCCCCTATGTTGCGAGAGAGGTTTTTATGGCCCCACACACTCAGAAAGTAGTAGTACATGAAGGAAGGGGTGATTTTTTTTGCATAAAAAGTGACCCGCAGCTAATTAGGAATTTGAGGCCTCTGTCCCAACTAAATACTGATTATAAAACACTAGGAAAAATACTGATGGCCCATTTAGCCCAAGCAGCTAAAAAGGTTTTACTGGAGGCTCAAACATGTGCAGTCCCTTCTAGGGCTATTCAGCAAAACTTGGCTTTAATATGTTAAATAATAGAGTGTGGCCAATAGATGGAAATACGTGGCTGTCTGCTATCCTTGGACCAGGAAATGGCCTTTGACTCCATTAGACATGAATATCTTTGGCAGGTCTTGGATTGCTATCGCATTCCTTCTGCACTGATTAAATGTATAAGGCTGCTACACTTTGAAGCTCAAGTCATTCCATTGATTAACGGGCACTTAGGGTCCAACTATATTTAAAAATGTGGTTCAAAGGAGCCCTTTCAGCCCCTTTGTATGTGTTTAGTTTAGACCCTCTTTTAAGACACAATGAAGCCACAAAAGGAATAGCAGCAACAGTGGATAGTATGGGTATGCTTTACCTAAAATGGCTTATGAGGACAACTGTCTATTGGCATTGGCGAATCAGGCCAAGTGGCACTTGACCTTTTTTCTTTGCTTGGACAGTACACAGGAATTCAAATATACAAGGGGAAAAAAAGCACTATGAAGGTTTTGGGGCAGCAACTTGTACCCTGATTTCCATAAAGATTTCTACAGATCCTATTAAAATACTCAAGATTGTTTTTGGCTTCTGGAAGCAGTACACACCAATTGGGATCTGGTTTATGATGCAGCTAACAATAAGATTCAAAAGTGGCAGACTTGGAAAATGATCTGGAAAAAAGGACTTTTTTGTTAAAGTCATACATCATACCTCTTCTTCTGTATATGTCACATGTACTGTATATCTCTTGCCATTTTCAATGCATTCTAAAATTATGATTCTCTTTTTCACTAGTCTGGGGAGTAGGTTAAACCCAGTAAAGTGGGCACACAACTATAGGACATGGAAGACAGGGGATCTTAATATGTTGCAGCCTTTAGTTTTTATTCTTGGGGAATTTTTATACCAGTATTAAGCCCTTGATTCTAGGAACCTGAAATAGGTGTTCAGGCCATGTAGCCATGGAAAATAGGTTTTATGTCCACCTGGGGCAGAGGTAAGTGGCATGTGTCCGAAAGAACATTGCTCATTTACATTTAGACAACCCTGAAATACATAAAGATATAGAAGATTGAACTACAATGGGTTTTGACTGTGGAAAAGAACAAATTCTACAATATCTTAATCTTAATCTGTTATTTTATTGAGTCAGTGTTTAAGGTACCTCCCAATGTACAGAAGGCCAGTATTTTTGGCATGTATGACAGAGCAATGATACCTTTGAAAATGCAGGACATGGTTTGGCTGAGTGGTCATGAAAAACTAAATGATAAGACCAACCAGAAACTTAAAGCACAAGGCGCTAGAATCCGTTGAGAGAGAATGTAAGGAGGCCTTGGAAACAATGTTCCATTTGTATTTTGTGCGTACATTTATGGATTACTTTTGGTGGTCTTTGGATGCTTTCTGGAGTACAACAGCCTTGGAAACAAAGTACCATTTGTATTTTGCATGTACATTTATGGATAACATTTGGGGTCTTTGGATGCTTTCTGAGCACAACAGCATTTTCAAATATGACATCGATAACCTGGAATATGGTCAGTTGCCACAGTCTTGAGAAGGTATGGCAAAAAGTACTGTTTATGTGATTCTAGCAATTATTAAGTTGGCAGCATGGCAGATGAGATGCAGATGTTTTTACAAGGTAACCAGGCTGTATTACAGCAAGATGTAGTATTCAAACTCAGGATGAACTGGACAAAATATTTGCCTACGAAAATAGAACATTAGGGGCTGGAATATGTGCCCACCTATTGAGGGGAATAGAATGGGTGGGTTAAATAAGGGGGGTATGGTTTGGGGACTTTTGATTTCTTATGACATGGGAAGGAGTTGGGACTCTCCAAATGTATATATTGGTCTACTAATGTATTTTATCCATTTTGCGGTACTGGGTACTCATAGTTTTGGAAAAGAGGATCTGCTTGGGTAAGTTTTTTTTTTACAATTGCTGTTTGTATTATTTCATGTGTGACTTAGGTGGTTTTGCAGGACTCTTTGTTTGTTTGAATGAATGTATTGTATTTGTTTTTCTTGATTTTCAATTGCAATAAAAATGCCCCAACTCTTTTCAAAAAGTGCCATGGGATCTTTAACATCCATCTGAACTACCACCAGTCCAGGTAGATAGGATCTTGGTTTAACGTTTCATGTGAAAGATGGCACCTCAAAGCAGCACCCCCTCATGCTGCACTACAGTGTCAGAATTGGGATATTAACCCAACTGCCAGGTGTGGGAACTGAACCCACAGCCATCTAATCTCCCTGCCTCAGAGGTGTGTTTGCTACCTACTGAGCCACTGACACTGCTACTTTCATGAGCTTTGTTTCTCCTTTCACATGACACTATAGCCACCTGCAATGGAAACTTTGATTATCAGTGCTGTGTTGATTATTCCTATATTACAATACATGTGTCTGTCCTTAACATGACACTGTAGTCACTAACAATGGAAACTCTGGTTGTGCTGGGTTGATTATTCTCACATTACAATAACTGTGATTCTCCTTGCACATGACACTATAGCCACCTGCAATGGATACTGAGTAGCAGTGCTGTGTTGATTACTCTCACATCACTATATCTGTGATTCTCCTTGCAAAGCGACACTATAGCCACCTGCAGTGGAAACTTTGATTAGCAGTACTGTGTTGATTATTCTCACATTACAATAATCATGTCTCTCCTGCACATGACACTATAGCCACCTGCAATGGAAACTTTGATTAGCAGTTCTGTGTTGATTATTCTCACATTACATTATCTGTGATTCTCCTTGCATGACACTATAGCCACCTGCAATGAAATCTTTGATTAGCAGTGCTGTGTTGATTATTCTCACATTATATATCTGTGATTCTCCTTGCACATGACACTATAGTCACCTGCAATGGAAACTCTGATTAGTAGTGCTGTATTGATTATTCTCACAGGACACTATAGCCACCTGCAGTGGAAACTTTGGTTTGCAGTGCTGTGTTGATTATTCTCACATGACACTACAGCCACCTGCAGTGGAAACTTGGTTTGCAGTGCAGTGTTGATTATCTCACACTGCAATATCTGTGTCTCTCCTTGCACATGACACTATAGCAATCTGCAATGGAAACTGAGCAGCAGTGCTGTGTTGATTACTCTCACATTACAATATATGTGTCTCCTGCACACAACACTATAGCCACCTGCAGTGGAAACTTTGATTAGCGGTGCTATGTTAATTATTCCCACATTACAATAACTTATATCTCTCCTTGCACATGACACTATAGCCACCTGCAATGGAAACTTTGATTAGCAATGCTGTGTTGATTATTCCCACATTACAGTAACTTATATCTCTCCTTGCACATGACATTATAGACAACTGTAATGGAATCTTTGATTAGCAGTGCTGTGTTGATTATCCTCATGTTATAATAACTTATCTATCCCTTGCACATGACACTATTGCCACCTGCAATAAGAACCTTTGATTAGTAGTGCTGTGTTGATTATCCTCACGTTATAATAACTGTGTGTCTCCTTGCACGACACTATAGCCCCTGAAATGGAATCTTTGAATAGCAGTGCTGTGTTGATTATTCTAACATTACAATATCTGTAATCAGGCATCCACTTGGTGTCATGGGTATTATTAACATATTCAACTGTGCCTAAATCCACTAGGTGTCACAGATATTATTAACACATTCAGATGTGCCTAAAATCCACTAACTGTCACAGAAATTAACATATTCAGATGTGCGAAATCCATTAGGTGTCAAGGATGCAAACATATTCAGAAGTGCCTAAATCCACTAGGTGTCACAGATATTATTAACACATTCAGATATGTCTAAATTGTATTCTAGGTTAGTCTGATAGCTCCAATGCCATCTAGGATATTTGTGCCTTTCTTCAACATTTGTTTGGGTTAATTTGTATATATCAATATTTGAGGATCTTACAACTTTTCATGTGGAAGACGCTGTCATTGTTAATGATGGACAGTTCAAATAATGGGGCTATCTGGGCTCATTTTTCTTGTATTGCAATATCTAGTTTTCTGTCATCCACTCACTTGGCAGCATCAGGTAGTTCCATGAGATCATTGTATATTTAGTCTCATCTTCCGGGTTCATAGTTCCAGTTTTTTGCTTCTACCTGGATGTTATAATGGTTGCCAAGCTTCAAGTAGACAGTCATGCTAGATTTTTTTGGTCCTTCTTTATAAAGACCTTCTAAAATAAGAAGTGAGCACATCATACCACTAGGTAGGAAACACTTTCTAAATCTGTATCACAGAACCTCGCTTCCCTATTTCTCTACTCAGTTTGGGAACCATCTAGTGTTGACCCACTGCCAATATTAACTTCTCATCTTGGGAAAATAGTTCTTCTTTTACTAGCTCATGACTCAGCTCTTGGGGCTACTGCAACAGATCCCTGAATTTTCAACTATAGTTGTTGAACCTTCATTTTTTTCTCTGCCATCCACTGCTCCCTCTTCAGCCCTGCCCCTACTGCCCAGCCTCATCCTCCACCCCTGAATTTACTTCTGCATGGCTGTGGACCTTTGTCTTTCTTTCTGCTTTGCACAATCCCTAGCCCCTGTAAATTCAGTGTTGTGCAGCTTTTCTTCCCTGTAAACTCATCCTTGTGAATCCTCTGAAGAGCTATGATGTTCCTGCACTATAAAATGTTTATCATATTCTGTACATCTATATGATCTCTGTTCCATGAGCTTTCATTGAGGTGTTAGAGGTCCCTCTGTACTAAAACCTCTTATCACATTCTGATCCAGAAGCAAATGGTTTGATACCTTTTATTGGACCAACATAGATGTTACAAATATTTCAAATCTGTAATTGTCCTTGGAATGGACACCAGAAAATACCACTGTGAGGCCCTGTATTCTCTTCAACGGCTTATCTATGACTCAGGGTTACAGTGTCACACCTTATGCCTTGTATTCAAACTTGCCAAGTCTTTGAACCCCTTGCCTAAAGGGAATAGTTTACAAAGAAGCACCCACATGCACACTTAGAGATCTTCTTCCTTATCCTTATTAGCAATCCAGAAGATGCAATGCCTATTGTGTAAGTGCTCATTTGCCTTCTCAGCTCCCTCTGCTTGGAATTCCTCCCCACCTTACTCTCTTGCTCCACCCTATCCTCCTTTAGAAAAGAGCTTACCTCTTTTCCTACTAAGCCCCTCCTCTGAATTGCTTTAAATAACCCGATAGTGTCATTAATGCCTAGTCTATGTTATTCTCATAGATGTAGCTTGTAATCCACCTGCTCTTGTGTTCCTGGTATGTATATATTGTATAATAGTTATTCTGTTTATTTATATATGCTTAATGCCTGATCTGTTTTAAGTTACTTACTTGGCTTTCCACTGTAATAATTGTTGCAGCACTGTTAGCTCTCTCTGTGTCCTGTATATTATTATTGTATTTATCTTTTGTACTGTGTTCATCATTGTCACCTGGGTCATCACTGAAAAGGGACTGCATGGTCTCAATGGACTTACCCAGTTGCCAAAATTCTAATAAATAAATAAATATTTTGAAATAGGTACTTTAAAACCAATGAGATTCTTTACTTATTTTTTTATGTAAGACCTGGGTGTTAATACAATGTGACTATCTGAACATGTGTCATAAGCCTTGAGGAAGGACTTGTAGGTCCACAAGCTTAGACATTTTTTCTTTTGTAACATCTATGTTGGTCCAATAAAAGTAACAAACCATTTGCTTCTGGATCTATTTTTGCAAGGATCAATATAACAATTAATGTATTCCTGTATGTCATCACATTCTGCACATGTATATGGTCTCTGCCCCACAAGAATTCACTATGGAGATAGATTTACTCTGCACTATTAAACTATTGCCACATTCAGCAAATTCTTATGGTCTCTCATAAGAATTTGCAGAGGTGTTAGAGGTTACTCTGCACTATAAAACTGTTATCATATTAAGAACATTTATTCCACTATAGGTCTAGGCCCCACGTTGTCTTTCCTATGCTGATGGCCTTTGTCATTCAAGGCTTTCTTGTCACCAAAAGTTTTTGTCATTCTGTAACAAAATTAGTCTTGGGATAATCATCTTTATGATATAGGAGTCTATGTTTGAGTTCTGGAATGCTGATAAATATGCCAGTAGCCACTTCAAATAGGTAAAGTGCTCAACCCATTGGTTCACTTTTTTTTGGTTTACATATGACCAATATGATAATGTTAGTGGGGGAGGGGCACAGATCAATATCTGAATTTAAATGGAGAAAGTGGTATCTCAACTACTCCACTCCACAAAGACTCATAAATTGTAGAAGTCTGAGAAGATTTATTCCTTCAAAATTCTCAATACTTTTTATAACATAATATCTGAAAATAAAAAGTGTGTTAATCCGTTTAGCTTATTCTTTACTTATGGGTAAAGGAAAAGCTAAATGGATTAGAACACTTATAGAGTTGGATTTGATAAAAATGAGAATCTAAAGAACCAAGTATAAAATGTTTTATTTTATAGAACCTTCTGGACTCACACAAAGGAATTAAGAAAATATACTGCAACAAAATAGGTGTGTTCCACCTGTATTTTATTTATTACTTTTTGTTTGTTTAAGCACCAAGGAAAATGTTATGGGGCACAGAAGAATAACATAGTATTTGCTGTTTATTTTCATATATTACATTATAAAAAACACTCAGACTTTCTAATGAAGGGACATGCTGGTCCTGAATGTAACAGAAAGCAAACTTTTTGAGAGTGCTTGAAAAAGAAAAGTGTGTAATAATAAGAAGATACTGAGAATTTTAAGTAATAAATATTCTGAAACTTCTAGAATTTATGAGTCTTTTTGGGGTTGAGATACCACTTTCTCCATTTAAATTCAAATATGCCTGTAGCCCCATAATCATCAGCTTATATCCTGAGAAGGCCAATGACACCTTCAGATGTCAGAATAAATAATAATGGCATACATTGTTTTTGTTTTGTTTTTTGTAAAGTCATTAAAAACCATAAAGACGTTTTCTGCTTTTCTGACTGGTCCAGCTCACTGTTTGGTGATCAGTTACATCTAAACTGCATGAGATCTCAGGAAGGGCAAAGCTGATTATTTAAGGGGAGAAGCACACTGAGCAGAGGCTTGTGTCCAGGTGCAACTCATGGGAGGGATAATAGGAGAACATACATACCTAGTTAACAATACAGGCAGTTAATGAAGATGTCACAGGCAGGTTACAAATTTGGCCTGGTTAAAAAAATTACAATATTTCAGAGGCTCATGAAGGTTACACATGACTGAGATGGTAGCAGAAAATACAAACAAAAAAGAATTGGCAAAAGTAAACTAAAATTATACAGCTCAAAGAAGAGCTAACAGAAACAATATTTAACATAACATGTAACATATTAAGAACAAAAACAGTTAAAATACAAGGTGGACACAATATAGAAAATAATGGCACAATGCAGACATGGAACATACAAGGATCCAACAAACTGACTTGAAGCTATCATAAATGTCTAGGGCAAAAGGAGGTTAGTCAGGTACATGGAAAGAGCAGGGGCAGATTTATGGTTCACATTTTATTGTATGCTTTCAAAGCAGTCGTCAGTCATCTGAAGAATAACTTGCAGGTCTTTTCTCTCATTAGTTCATGTCCCATTGCTGCTGTTTCTTCTACTCCCAGCTATTTGCATATTCCCTCTTGTTCAAGTTCTTTTACACTACAGGTCTCTTTCAAACTGATATTTTCAGCATAGGCAGCAATTCCTTTAGTGAATATTGCTTTAGCACATCTGTCTAATCCAAATGTCATCCTGCTGTCATCAGAGAAGGACTTGACAGTTTGCAACTGTTTTTGAGGTGATTGCCACATAAGTTATAAAGCTTCAAGCTATCTATGAGCAGAAGATGGGATGTCATTTCAAAAATATTTTTATTTCTGGTGTTCAAGCTGTACTCACATACTTAGGTATTGAAGTGGTTGTTCAGCCAGATCCGGTGATGGAGGATCACTCTGAGAAATTTGCAATCCAGGTGAACACCCGCACCTTGGTTGTCATGAGCAAAGGCTGGCAGGAGGCTTAAAGATTGCCTTCTGGATGTTCTCCTTCTGGGGCGTGGCTTGCAGTGATGCACTATAGGAACTCTAGGTGGGTGCTGCTGGAGGTGCTGGTGATGACATGGCTGGCCACCCAGCGTCAGGCATCCTTCCCATCCAGCCATGTGTGCACATACACAAGAAAATAGGAGGAGACAACACATGTATTTATTGCTTATCTTGTGCAGGTCTCCTATTTATATATGCACTTACTATTATCATATGCTGGTCTATTTAATATGCATTTATTATTATGTTATTAACTTTACCAAACCTCTTTGCTGTCCTTCACCTCCTACTTCCTCACTATACCACTCCTTGACTCACTCACTTGGTCTCCAAGCCGTATCACTTCAAATCCATGAAGTAACACTTTCTCATCCTAGCTCTACTATTACTCACCTCAGGGGACATCCACCCAACACCAAACCTGCTACTTCCTACACCTCTGCTGTCACCCTCACTGCCACTGCCCAGACCACTAAACCAAAAGCCCTCATAAAGGGTTTCAAGATATTACACTTAAACACAGTAACTGGTTCAGATGAACCTGGAAGTTCTTCCCAATTAATCATATAGCTCCACAGATAATTCACACTATTTATCTGCTTATTTTTACAATTGTTTTGTTTCTGTTTGCATATTTTGATATTTCATGAACTTATGTCTCTCCTTGCACATGACACTATAGCTACCTGTGATGGAAACATTGATTAGCAGGACTGATTTGAGTTTTCTCTCATTGTAGTATCTGTTTTCAGGCCTCCACAAGGTGCCCCAGGTATTATTAACATACTCAGCAGTGCATAAATATTGCATACTAGATGTCATAGGTGTTATTAACTTATTCAGCTTGTCTAAATTCACAAGGTGTCACAGATATTACTGACATATTTATATGTTCCTAAATCCGCTAGGTGTCACAGGTATTATTAACATATTCAGCTGTGCCTAAATCCACTAGGTGTCACAGGTATTATTAACATATTCAGCTGTGCCCATATCCACTAGGAGTCACATGTATTATTGACATATGCAGATGTGTCTAAATCTACTAGGTGTCACAAGTATTAACATATTCAGCTATGCCTAAATCGACTAGGAGTCACAGGTATTATCAACATATTCAGCTGTGCCTAAATCCACTAGGTGTCACAGGTATTATTAACATATTCAGCTGTGCCTAAATCCACTAGGAGTCACAGGTATTGTTAACATATTCAGCTGTGCCTAAATCCACTAGGAGTCACAGGTATTATTAACATATTCAGATATGTCTAAATCCACTAGGTGTCACAGGTATTGTTAACATATTCAGCTGTGCCTAAATCCACTAGGACTCACATGTATTACTGACATATGCAGATGTGTCTAAATCCACTAGGTGTCACAAGTATTAGCATATTCAGCTGTGCCTAAATCGACTAGGGAGTCACAGGTATTAACATATTCAGCTGTGCCCAAATCCACTAGGTGTCATAAGAATTATTAAAATATTCAGCTGTGCCTAATTTGTCTTCTGTATCAGTCTTATAGCTCCAATGCCAACTGAAGTTTTTGGTATCTTTTTTCAACATTTGTTTGGTTTAATTGGTATACACAGATATTTGAGAATATTGTGTCTTTTCATTGTAAGACACCATAATTGTTACTGATGGGACAGTTCAGATAATGGGGCTGTCTTTGTTCATTTTTCTTGTATTGCAGTATCTAGTTTTCTGTCATCCACTAACTTTACATAATCAGGTAGTTCCATGAGATTATTTCATCTTTATTCTCCATCTTCCTGGCTCATAGTCCCAACTTGTTGTCTCTCCTTGTATGGTACAATGGTTGCAATGTTTCAAGTAGACCAGTCTTGCTACATTATTTTGCCTTTCTGCAGAAAGACATTCTGACATATGTAAGTACCTTACATCATGCCAGTAGATGGAAACAGTTTCTAACTGTGCAGCACAGAACTTACCCTTGCCTATTTTTCTTGTTCAGTTTGGGACACATCTTGTATCTACCCCACTGCTAATATAAACACCTCATTTTGGACAATAATTATTCTCTTAGTAGCTTACAGTACGTCTCAGTTCTTGGTTAACACAGGGTTGTTACAGCAGAGCTCCACATTTTCCACTGTAGTTTGGCTTCCTGTTTTTTGTGTGTGGCTGCTGGCCTTTGCCTTTTGTTTTCTTCTGTTGCTTTGCACATTCTCTCACCCACGTGAATCAATGCTTTGCAGGTTCTCTTCTGTGTAAGCTCATCCCATATGAATCCTCTGAAGTGCTATGATGTTCCTGCACTATACAACTTTTGTTGTTGTTTTTTATTTTTCAGATATATAACTTGTAATACTATAAAACCTTATCATATTCTGTACATTTATATGGTCTCTGTCCCATGAGAATTCACTGACATATTAGAGCTTCCTCTGCACTATAAAATTAGATCACATTCAACACATTTACATGCAGTTGTCTTTCTTATGCTGATAGCCTTAGTCATTCAAGGCTCTCTTGTCTCCTGAAGCATTTCCTCATTCTAAAATGAAAGTAGTCTTGGGAAGAAGTGTCTGTGACTCAGTAGGTAGCACACTCGCCTCTGAGGCCGGAAATCAGAGGGCTATGGGTTCAGTTTCCACATCTGGCACATGGTTAATATCCCAGTACTAACATTGTAGTGCAACATGAGAGGGTGCTGCACTTCTGAGGTGCTGCCTTTGGGATGAGACTTTAAACAGAGGTCCCATCTGCCTGGATTGGTGGTAGTTCAGGTGGATGTTAAAGATCCAATGGCACGTATCGAAAGAGTAGGGGAATATATTGAAATAATAAGTCATACAAAGAAGTATACAATAATAATTAAAGCAAAAGAAACAACTGAAAGGGAAAACAATACATTCAAGTAACAGGAAAATCTGAAGTAGTCACCCAAGGCTATATTACACCAATAGGCTTCTAAAATTTGTCTTGGAAAAACAATACTTTCATTCTGAAAAATAACAGACAGTTCCTGCTAACATTCTGAATAATCATTTCAATAGGGTATCCCTTTGTTGTAGCATAAAACCACATCTAGCATTCCAAATATACCATTTCAATACTAAACAAACAATATTCAAAGTACCTTCATGAAAACACTGCCAACCAGGATGAAAATACCATGCATCAATTCTTCAGATGTCATTGTAGAAAAATAGGTACAGACCAAGTACTTGCAAGGTCGACCAAAATGGTCTTATAAATGAGCAAAGAAAAATAAATGCTCAATAGTTTCTTCTGCTGAAACACAGTGAATCCTAATACAGCCACGATCAGCATACTGTTTATGTTTTCGATTGCTTTTTACATTTATCTTACCATGGCAACTGAGCCAATGGAAATCCCACAATTTTCTTGGAATTCTTTGTTCATTTAACAAAGTCAAATGGGTAGTCTGTAAATGCAAAGGTCGATGGGGAAAGTGATCAGTTCAGTAAAATGGGTAGCAATTATATGGTGATACAACTGTTTTCTTGTATTGCTAATTAATAATTGGCTAGATACTCCCATAATCGCAATTTTATAAAGATTTTTTTATAAAAATCAGGAATTTTAGGGTCACACTTCAAATGAGTGACTCTAGATCCTTCCCAAATTGAAAACCACTGTTGAACTGTATCATAAAAATATGACGTCCAAAACTTATCCTGGTTTATTACTAGGGGTCAAAGATTAGTATAAAAATACAATAAAAAAACAGTACTGGGTTTACCATATTCAAACCCCAGATGAAACTGGTAAATAAATAATATTCCTTTGCTAGGATTTAGTCGACTTCCCCATACTGCACGAAAAACAAACGTAACAATTTAGTTTCCTATAGTTTAGGAGGAGGAAAACCTTACTAACATACAAAATTGTTGTAAGAGTTTCATTTTAATTAAAACCACACTTTTTTATTGAGTTTCCACATATTTCATTTTGACGCTATTGCATTTCCCAATTCCATCCTTACTGTCCAATTAAGTAAGTCTAGATTACCTACATCCCATAATAATCCTAAAATCTTGACAGGATGAGAGACAATGGAATACCCAAAATCTGAGAGTCAATATGAGGTTGTGTTCCCAAATATACACTTGACTTTTATATGTATTTAAACTAGCCCCTGATATTAAAGAATAAACATTACAAATCAATACTTCAAAGAGATAGACTGTACGTCCGTAACAGAAGACATAAATCGTCCACATATGCAAGACACTTTGCTGGGTCTGGTAAGGACCCTATTTGTAAAGACTGTATACTGGGGTGGGTATTAAAACTTTTAATAGAGGATCAATACAAAAACAGAGAGGAGTGTTAAGGGATAGCCTTGCCAAACTCCTCTATGTATTGGGATCATTGGTCCAACATGTCCATTCACCATAGGAGTCACTGTAGCAGATGCATATAACAGCTTTATCCAATGTATAAAGTTATCCGGAATATCATAGAATCTTAATACTTCCCACATATATATGATTAATACATATGATTATATAGAATTAATGATTAATAGAATCAAAAGCTTTACTTTGGTCTAATGAGCATAAAACCCTTCCACTTCCTTTGTCGTGCTTCTCGTAGTAATCTCTCAGTAAGAGATGTTCCAGAATATTAGTATGATTCACCGAACAAGCTTGTGCTTTACTAATCACAAGGTTTGTGACTGGATATAGTTGCAGGTTAAGATTTTTGCCAGTAATGTAAAATCTGTATTTAACAGACACATTGGTCTCCAGTTAGTTAAAAGATTCCGGTCTCCTGTTTTATATACAGTAAATAAACTAGAGAACCTTTGCCATATTGAAAGGCAGGAAGTTTGTAACATTAAAGTAAAGACCTGTGCCAATTCTTGTGCCAAAATTTCCACAATAAATTTGTAGACCTCAGTGGTTAAACCATCCTTCCTGGAGACTTATTTTTAGGCATAGTTTTCATAGCTAATTGTATTTCAGAGGGATGAATATCCTTCTGCATTCCTATTTTAAAAAATGGGATTTCTGGAACCTCAATACATTTTAAAAAGTTGAATACCCTCTAAATCAATGTCAGTCTGAGAAAAAAGAGATTTCATAATGTCATCATGCGATTATGTAGATGCCCAAACAAATCTTGTAAACTATCTATTCTTTTGATTTCACATGCTGGTGACAGGTATCATATGGACGATATTGGAAAGGGGCCCTTGTAAACCAAAGGTCTGTTGGAAAGCTAAAACAGCTGCTTTCTTTTGTGAAAGTGACACATATGTTCTTTCAAAGAAGAAATCTGAACACTGTAATCGTAGTGGTGAAACATATGATAAAGAAATTAAAGATTGCAATTGTTTTCTATGTCGCAAATACATTGAGTAGTGAATCTGTCTTTTTACTCCTACTTTTAATAAATTATTTAACTCTCTTTTAAATCCTCTCACCATTGTATCAGTGAGTCATATAACAAAATATTGTCTTTTGGCAGATAAAAAATACAGTATTTGCATCTGACAAGTTTTCCTGATTTAATAATGATGAGTTGCATTTCCATAACCCTGTCCAATTTGAACCCCAGGACCCAGAGCAAGAGAAGCCTAGAATGGTCAGAATGTTCCACTGCTTGCACATCGGCTGTGGAAATAAACGAGTGTTGAGAAATAAAAAAAAAAAATCAATCCTAGTAGGACCTTTACAAAAAGTTGGTACTACTTTTAAGATGGAATAACATAACATCAACCAAATCCGCTTAGCACTATGTCAGATAAACAATTAGAATCGCAAAACAATTTTAAAGTTTTAGTCTGTAACCCTTATCCCATTTATCTAACCTACAATTGAAATCACCTCCTCAAATTACCAAGTGTGCCATATATAAAAAGGTTGAATAATCTTAAACAAGGATACCCTCTCGGCCTTTAGATTGCATAGCATAGATATTAATAAGACAAAATGGTTTACCTTGGACACAAATATCCATTAATAAAGCCCGCCTAGGAACCAAATCTAACAACTTTAAACATGTGAAGTCAAGGCCTTGAAACAAAATCCCTACCCTAAGCATTGGTCTGTACCTATTGACCAATAGGAAGGTCCCACATACAAGGCTTTAGTAGCATTCTGCATCAAGCAAAGTATGGATTCTTGTATCTTGCACAAAATAAATGCCTGGATCCTGATGAAGTAAAGCGGAAAACATATTCCTTTTTCTCAGGCTCTTAATACTTTCACATTTACAAGTTAGATAGCCATAAGAAAAAAAGGAAAGTTGTATCCAAATGGAGAAAACACAAACACAGATCATTTTTTCCCCACTTCTAGTACCCAGCCTAGATTTAAGTTTAACATGCGATGAGTACGCTTTTTTTAGGTTCTTGACGTGGAACGATCTTAGATACTTCAGTGTAGTCCACTTCCCCAACCATGGAAGATGAATCCAAAAGTATTTCAGAATCACTATCTGCCAGAGAGGTCTTGATACTTATTTTGAAGAGAAATAACTTGTGTTTTAGCCATTTTCACGGCGGAACAGGTTTTTCTGTTTTTCCAAGCCAGAATACCTTTTCTGGTATTATAGGCTAAAGGAGGAGGAGGCATCGCTATAACTGGTATGTCAGAAGGCAAAGTCACTATTTCTAACCCGTAGTATCCTGCTGTGGAGAGGAAGGCACGGAGTAGGAGGAGAAACTATCAAGGGACCCACCTGTGGTTTGGCAACTGTTGTTTGGGAAGTCCCAGAAGGTGAAGAAAACTTTGGGGAGAAGAAATTGGGGAAGAGGTGGGGGCTGTACCAGTTCAGACTGTTGCCACTGGGCAACTGCTATAAGCAGTCGTTGTTTTTCACAATCTCCTCCGGGTTTTATTATGGTGCCCAAGCACAACTTTGATAAGAGTGCCCATTTTCATCGTATAAGCTACAGATCATTTCGCTCAGACAATTGCTACTGATGTGACCTAATTCATTACAGAGAGAACATTTAATTTTGTCACAAATACCACTTGTATGATCCTCACAGCCACATTTGTAGCAGGCCTTAGGTTGGCCTGCATAAAATAAGACTCCTCTATCACGTCCAAGAAAAAGAATTAGGTAAATGTTTAAGACCCTCACTAGTTGAGGGCAATAAACTTTAAATTTCCAACTCCCAGTCCAATAAAGTTCACTATCAAAGATAGCATTAGGTCCATCCAGAACAGTACATATTTGCTTTATCCAGTATGTCAAATCTGTCACACTAACCCCTTCATTTCAAACAAAACAGTTACTGAAGTTTACAGCAGGTTTTGTCAGGGTATTACTTCAAAGGAGTCCATAGAGGAGAGTTATACAGATTATATTGTTTCCAAAAACATTCTAAGCCAGCAGTAGTCTTGAAACTGACATCAAATGTATGTTCGCCTGATACATGAATCAGAGCATATATTTTGGTTGCAAAAACATAAAGAATCTTTAATCAGAGTTTTACCCACATAAACATGATCAGGCACACAGTCTAGTCCTCCTTTATAGACTAAATGAACAGCATTGTGGAGTTTGCAGGGCTATAGGTAAATGAAACAAAGAAGCAAACAATTTCTTACATGTGTCAGGTTTAAAGTTTAAAGGAGCCTCCGGGACAGAAAATTCAGGTTGAGTCAGCAACACTTCTGTGTGTGTGACATCAGGAAAATTATCTAGAGGAGGAACAGCATTAACACTAGAAACCACAGGTTTCTCTATATCTTTAAGAATGGAAATGGGAGACGTACCAGAAACCCAGCGATTTTCATTTTCTCCCACCCTGCAGCCCAAGCAGCGTCTACAGACCAAAGCTCTGCATGAGTTGACTGCAGCAATTCTGGGTTAGAAGGTGTAGAAACAAGCAAACCCTGGCGTGCATCATCACAGGCTGACTCACTCGGCAAGGCCTTTGATGCTGCCACGTCAACATTCTGGATCAGCTGAGTAGTCAAATCTGCAGCTGTAATTTCAAAGCTTCTGAAGGTGTCATGGCACAATGTTTAGGGCTTTTCAAAGGAGATTGCTCAGAGAAAACTGTGGTTGTTGTGTCGAAAAAGTAAGTTATCTTCTGAAACTGTTTCTTCCACCCGTACAAACTGCTGGTACCGTAGTCAAATGCTGATTTTGCTGACAGGTAACTCATTTAGCCAGCAAAGCTTCTTGTTGATGTATAACTTCCAGAAGCTGGCATTTCTGGCATTCTAAAGTTAGAAATTCGTAGTCGTCCATATCCTGAATCATCTTCGTTAGTACTTCTGTAACTGGTTGTTCTGCTAAAGTCGGGTCAGACACCGCTCCGTTCAGGTAGTTGAGAAGCAGGAGGTGGAACAAGCCCTCCGCCTCCTCCATGTCCCTCTCCTTCAAGAGTCCACACTGACTGCCGCCATGGCTGACAGCAGCGATGCCCCTACCGAGTAGGGAATTTCCCAGTGTCTCTGGCCAAATTTCCTCATTCACTAAAAATATCACCAACAGCTTAATCTGGTTCAAGGTCAGTTGGCATTCATCTGTATCGTTTTCTCTGGGTCATGCCTGAAAATAGGCAGGATTTGTCTAGTGCACTTACCTGGTCAACAAAAACTAAATAAATAAAATATCTTCACACTGCAGGATTCTGACTGTGTTTGAGTCAAGGAATAGCAATAATAAATATGCTGTAGCCCAGCAAATATCAGCCTATACCTTGAGAAGGCCCTGCCTCTTTCACACCTCAGCATAAACAATAATAACATACACAGGTTTGTTTTGTACATTAATTGAAAACCATAAATAGGATTTTCTGTTGTTCTGTCAGGTCCAGCTCATTGTTTGTCCAGTCAACTACACCAAAACTGTATGAGATCATGGGAAGGCCAAGTTGATATATTGTTTACACTTTTATTGCATACTGTCAAAGCAGTCTTCAGTCATCTGAGTATTACTTGTAGATCTTTGTCTCATTTGTTCATGTTGCATTGCTACTCCTTCTATTCCTGGGTATTTACATACTCAGCTTTGCTCAGGATTGCACATTCTATACAAAAAAGCTTTTATATCAAGGCATAGTGACTGCGTGTTAAAACTGTATAGAATATATATTATTCCACAGTTGGCTTATGAATCTCCACTGTGGTGTCCTTTTCTAAAAAAAAAAAAATGTGCGTATTATAGAGGCAACTCAAAAAGGGTTTACAGAGTTAGGTCAAAGGTAAAAAATCTAGAATACAATGATAGGTTGGACCTTTTAAATCTTTACCCATTGGAGACAAGAAGGTGTTGGGGAGAGTTACTCCTAATGTACAAAATCTGCAATGACCCATTAATGAGGACACAATGTGGTATCCAGTTCCAAACTAAAATTAAACATCTGAGGTCTCATTGTAAACAAGTTATAATACCTAAGATCAATACTACAAAACATTTTAATTTCTTTAATATATGAACTGCCAGGACGTGGAACATTTTACCTAATCATACTATAGAGGCATTCTCTATTAACATGTTTAAATCTTTGCTGGGAAACTGAAAATTGTAATATATCCATTAGGATGTAGGAGACAATTAAATGGGCATGAGCCTGCTTTGTCTATTAATACCAAGCAATACCAAGTTAAGTTAAGGTCTTTTATATTACAGGTCTCTGTTAAACTGGTATTTTCAGTATAGGATGCAATTCTTTTAGTGAACATTGCTTTAGTAAGCCAGCCCAATGGTGCTGAGAGATAAGGTGCTGGATGCCACACCTCATGCCACACTGGTGACTTGGGTTTGAAATGAGCTAGGGCTGCCAGAGGTCCACAAGGGAGGGAATGGACTGAGAATCTGAAGGACAGCTCTCCTTCCCTGGGGCACGCTCCAGGGTTGTGCCACTCTGTAGCAGCATCTGGCAGTGCCAGGTGCAGAACAGACCCTATGTATAATGGGGAGAAGCTTACAGATGGTGGCACATAGTGCCTCAGCCACCATTGCATGATCAAGCTCCTCAGTGACAAAGTACTGAAAAGATCTCTGCAGCTCCAGTGAGATTGTGGAGCCCCCAGTGGCATGCCCACATCCCAACACTGGCCCAGCACACCAGGACCTCCCACTGCTGACCTGGTGGTGAAGTAGGTACCTCTAATCTCAGAAAGTACTGCCAAGTCATGTGAACAGCCTGGGAAAGTGGGGGTTCTACGCAGGGAGGAGGCACAGCCAAGAGGGTATTCCTGAAGCATGCCAGGGCACCCGAGAGAGAAAATAGAGTTCAAAAGCAAACTAACAAAAACATTGCTTAGTACATTTGTCTAATCCAAATGTCACCAGAGAAGGTACAGAAGGTGGATGTCATTTCATGATTCTTTTTATTTCTGGAGCTCAAGCTATACTCATTTATTTTGGTATTAAAGTGGTTTCTCAGCCAGATCTGAATGATGGGGGATTACTCTGACACACTAGCAATCTGGGGTAATGCCCTGCACATGGGATGTCATGAGCAAAGGCTGGCAGGGAGGGTGAAAGAGTGCCTTTTGATGTTCTGTTGGTGGAAGGAGCTCACAGCACTGCACTATAGGAGCTCCAGTTGAGGCCGTGGACATGCTGGTAATAACATGGCTGACCATGCACCATTAGGAACCCTCCCATCCAGTCTTGTATACACATACAAGCAAAGAAGAAGGAGACAAACAATGACCGTGTACCACTTACTGTGGAATGGATCATTTGGTGGCTGACTGTGGCAGGATGAGGAGGGATGCCAGTTACTAACATGGGTTGGGATGGGGAATGGGTGGTAGGTCAATGCCTAACAGACTGGAGTGTGGGGACCACTAGCCACCAGGAATAGGGATTGGGGATTTGCCTATTGTTCTACAAACTAGGGCTGGGGAGGAGGGGTTACTACGTGAAAAAGGGATTGAGTATAATTTTATTTATACAGGTGATGGGGCTAGGAGGGGCCGTACACTATGGAAAAAGGATCAGAAATAATTATATTTAAATTGGAGACTGGGACTGGGGAAAGGGCCGTGACACTATGGAAAAAGGATCAGGAATAATTATATTTAAATTGGAGATTGGGACTGGGGAGGGCCGTACACTATGGAAAAAGGAGGGGCTGTACACTATGGAAAAGGATCAGAATAATTATATTTAAATTAGTGATTGGGGCTAGGAGGGGCGTACACTATGGAAAAGGATCAGGAATAATTATATTTAAATTAGTGATTGGGGCTAGGAGGGGCTGTACACTATGGAAAAAGGATCAGGAATAATTATATTTAAATTAGTGATTGGGGCTGGGAGGGGCCGACACTATGGAAAAAGGATCAGGAATAATTATATTTAAATTGGAGATTGGGACTGGGGAGGGCGTACACTATGGAAAAAGGATCAGGAATAATTATATTTAAATTAGTGATTGGGGCTAGGGAGGGCAGTACACTATGGAAAAAGGATCAGGAATAATTATATTTAAATTAGTGATTGGGGCTGGGGAGGGGCGTACACTATGGAAAAAGGATCAGGAATAATTATATTTAAATTAGTGATTGGGGCTAGGGAGGGCAGTACACTATGGAAAAACGGATCAGGAATAATTATATTTAAATTGGTGATTGGGACTTGGGGAGGGCCGTACACTATGGAAAAAGGATCAGAAATAATTATATTTAAATTAGTGATTGAGGCTAGGAAGGGGCCGTACACTATGGAAAAAGGATCAGGAATAATTATATTTAAATTAGTGATTGGGGCTAGGGAGGGGCCGTACACTATGGAAAAAGGATCAGGAATAATTATATTTAAATTAGTGATTGGGGCTAGGAGGAGGGCGACACTATGGAAAAGGATCAGGAATAATTATATTTAAATTAGTGATTGGGGCTAGGGAGGAGGCCGTACACTATGGAAAAAGGATCAGGAATAATTATATTTAAATTAGTGATTGGGGCTAGGGAGGGCCGTACACTATGGAAAAAGGATCAGGAATAATTATATTTAAATTAGTGATTGGGGCTAGGAGGGCGTACACTATGGAAAAAGGATCAGGAATAATTATATTTAAATTAGTGATTGGGGCTAGGGAGGAGGCGACACTATGGAAAAAGGATCAGGAATAATTATATTTAAATTAGTGATTGGGGCTAGGAGGGGCCTACATTATGGAAAAAGGATCAGGAATAATTATATTTAAATTAGTGATTGGGGCTAGGGAGGGGCGTACACTATGGAAAAAGGATCAGGAATAATTATATTTAAATTAGTGATTGGGGCTGGGAGGGGCGTACACTATGGAAAAGGTTCAGGAATAATTATATTTAAATTAGAGATTGGGACTGGGGAGGGGCCGTACACTATGGAAAAAGGATCAGGAATAATTATATTTAAATTGGAGACTGGGACTGGGGAAAGGGCCGTACACTATGGAAAAAGGATCAGGAATCATTATATTTAAATTGGAGATTGGGACTGGGAGGGGTCTGTACACTATGGAAAAGGATCAGGAATAATTATATTTAAATTAGTGATTGGGGCTAGGGAGGGGCCGTACACTATGGAAAAAGGATCAGGAATAATTATATTTAAATTAGTGATTGGGGCTGGGGAGGGGCGTACACTATGGAAAAAGGATCAGGAATAATTATATTTAAATTGGAGATTGGGGCTGGGGAGGGGCCGTACACTATGGAAAAGGATCAGGAATAATTATATTTAAATTAGAGATTGGGACTGGGGAAAGGGCCGTACACTATGGAAAAAGGATCAGGAATAATTATATTTAAATTAGTGATTGGGGCTAGGGAGGGCCGTACACTATGGAAAAAGGATCAGGAATAATTATATTTAAATTAGTGATTGGGGCTAGGGAGGAGGCGTACACTATGGAAAAAGGATCAGGAATAATTATATTTAAATTAGTGATTGGGGCTAGGAGGGGCCGTACACTATGGAAAAAGGATCAGGAATAATTATATTTAAATTGGTGTTTGGGGCTAGTGAGGGGCCGTACACTATGGAAAAAGGATCAGAATAATATTTAAATTAGTGATTGGGGCTAGGAAGGGGCCGTACCTATGGAAAAAGGATCAGGAATAATTATATTTAAATTAGTGATTGGGGCTAGGAGGGGGCAGTACACTATGGAAAAAGGATCAGGAATAATTATATTTAAATTAGTGATTGGGGCTAGAGAGGACCATACACTATGGAAAAAGGATCAGGAGTAATTATATTTAAATTAGTGATTGGGACTGGGGAGGGGACTGTGCATTCAATTCAATTCACTTTATTTTTAAAAGGGACTATTGCAAATGGTCATAGCGCCTGTACAATAAAATTCAATAAATAAGTATTCAGTCATAAAATCAGAACATAAACTTAACTTAAAAGTCTAATAGTTGTAGTCAGTGTAGGCAAGATGAAACAAATAGTTTTTAAAGCAGCTTAAAGCCCTCCACAGTCAGGCATTATCACATCCGATGAGGTAGAGAATTTTGCCTGGCCCTGGTATATATGCAGGGCACCAGCCTACCCCACACATAGTAAAAGCAGGATTTCAAAGGCATGAATATGTGCCGATGATGCCTGCCATTTGTTATGCTCGTGTGAGTTTTAACATGGTGATGTGTTACATATGCATTACAGATCACCTGCTTGCAAGGGTGCATCACGCTATTATGTGTGGCAGCACAATCAGGGGTGTTAGGAGCATCAGTGGCCTTTGAATATGGCCACACACCCCAACAGCCCATGCAAGTCTGGAGGTAACGACAGATCCAGGGATGCACTGCATATTTCATCCGTGTGGCCCTTTATATCTAGTTGGTTCAATGCTTTCTCTGACCAGTAAATTACACTGAAGCTGTATAATATCACAGGAGGGTGAGTTGATTTATAGCTTGCACTTTTTGTGTTGTCAAAGCAGTTATTAGCACAAGCTTCAGCCTTCTAAAATATTCCTTGCTTATTTTGCTCTCATTGGTTCATGCTGTGTTGTTGCTCCTTCATCTAGTCACAGGTATTTATACACTCCCGCTTGCTTGAGTTCCTTTTAGATCACAGCCCTCCACCAGGTTAATTATTTCTTTACTGAAGTTAACTTTCCTGCTACAAATCTTGATTTAGCACATTTGTCTAGGCCAAATGTCATCCATATATCATCAGAGAAGGTGTTAATAACTTGTAGTCATGCTTTCAAGTGTTTGCTGGATGAACTATAAATCTTTGGGTCACCTACAAAGAGAAGGCTAAATGTTAGCTGTAGATCATTCTGATTTCTGGATTTTAGGTTGTATCCATATCCCAAGTTATTGATTTGGCTACCGGACTGGATGACGCAAGGCAGAATAGACGTGATGACAAGCAGTCACCATGAAATATCCTCTGTTGAACGCTTATACTTTGGATGGTGATTTGACCTTTCTCGGGTTTAATTGCAGGGTAGTTTGCCAGTTTCTCTAGTGGTTCTGATGAGATTTATCAATGTGGGATGTACCCTGTAGATTTGTAAACACTCAGTGATCCAGGAGTGTGGGATGCTGTCAAATGATTTGTTTGTATTCAATCCATGCTACACAAAGGTTATGGAATCTTTGCAGCTCTCCATTATGGTTTGTTCAGCAGGAGACGTTCTTTGTACCATATAATTTTCTTTTATTGCATTTTTGTTCTGTTTTCATGAGTTTACTGCAATACAAATGATTATAGACTCTATCTGCATCAATTCTAGTGTATAGTTTATATGTTGGTTATCAAACAGGTTACTGGGCGATGGTTGTTGAGGAGACAGGCAAGTTCAGATTTGATTCAGAGTATGATGTTCCTTGTTGCTTGCCGGGGAGTAATTTCAGAATGTTCATATAAATTATTTTTAAAGTAGCTAAGTCATGGTGCAGGGATGCTGATGCTTTTAGCCAGAAGTTGGGTACTGTATCAGATTCTGGACTAGGGTTTTCCAGTTGGGAGCCTCTAGCTTTGCTTCTATCTTTGTAGGATGTTACATGAGGCCATTCCACATCCCTGGTAGTGACATTTCTTAAGCTGTCTTTTACTTCCTATATTCATTTTCCTCTTGTTTAGTGTCTCCAGATGTTCAGGGATTTCAAGTACCATGACGAGAATGGACCCCATTCTTTGGCCAGGCACATTTAAAAGTCAAGATATCAGTACTGTATTATTTTTGATTTATGATGAGAGTGCTCTTCTCAGCACACACAGTGTCCCCAGGAAAGCTTACTTTTTCAGTTCATAAGTTGTCATGAATATTAAACATGCCTGAAAGTTCTTTTGATAAGCCTTATTGTTCTAATCACTGTTATAATGATGAGTGTGTCCTTATTACACATCAGTTTGGTTTCTGATTGCATATTCTTGTATTTCTTGATGGTGTATCTCTCTATATGCAGGACACTGTACTCACTAGGGGGTGGCTTATTTCAGCAATACTACAATTGTCTGTTTTATTTATTTATTTATTGTATTTAGTTTTGTTGACCGGTAAGTGCACTTGACAAATCCTGCCTATTTTCAGGCATGACCCAGGGAGGCGGATACAGATGAATCCCAACTGACCTTAAACCAGATGAAACTGTTGGTGATATTTTTAGTGAAAGAGGGAAATTTGGCCAGGATACCAGGGAAATTTCCCTACTCTTTTCGGATAAGTGCCATGGGATCTTTAACATCCACCTGAACTACCACCGATCCAGGCAAATAAGGAATCAGTTCTGCATTAGTTTTAATGTTTGCTGACAGCACTCTTTCTCAGTATCTGCATTGCCCCAGGATGGTTTCCTTTTGTAGTTCATAAGGTGTCATGCATATTGGTAGCATATTTAAATGTGCCTGAAAGTTCTTTGACTGGTTTGATTAGACACATTACCATGAGCACTATTGTGATGATTTGTGTGTCCTTATTCCAGAGTGAATTCGTTGATGTCTTATCAGGTGACTCTTCTGCCAAAACTCTTGTAACATTCAGTGCATTTAAATGGTTTTCTCCAGAGTGAATTTGTTGATGTTTTGTCAGGCTACACTTCAGGCCAAAACTCTTGTTGCATCCCATGCATTTATATGGTTTTCTCCAGAGTGAATTTGCTGATGATATATCAAGGCACTCTTGTGGCTAAAACTCTTGTTGCACACAGTGCATTTATGTGATTTTTCTCCAGAGTGAATTTGTTGATGTTTTGTCAGGTTACACTTCAGGCCAAAACTCTTGTTGCACTCCGTGCATTTATATGGTTTTTCTCCAGAGTGAATTTGCTGATGATTTATCAAGGTACTCTTGTGGCTAAACTCTTGTTGCACACAGTGCATTTATGAGATTTTCTCCAGAGTGAATTTGTTGATGTTTTGTCAGATTACACTTCTGGCCAAAACTCCTGTTGCATTCAGTGCATGTATATGGTTTTTCTCCAGAGTGAATTTGTTGATGTTTTGTCAGGTTACACTTCAGGCCAAAACTCTTGTTGCATTCAGTACAAGTATATGGTTTTCTCAGAGTGAATTTGCTGATGATTTATCAAGGTACTTTGTGCAAAAACTCTTGTTGCACACAGTGCATTTATGTGATTTTTCTCCAGAGTGAACTTGTTGATGTGTTGTTAGATTACACTTTTGGCCAAAACTCTTGTTGTATTCAGTACAAGTATATGGTTTCTCCAGAATGAATTTGTTGATGTTTTGTCAGGTTACGCTTCGTGCTAAAACTCTTGTTGCACCTCAGTGCATTTATATGGTTTTTTCCAGAGTGAATTTGCTGATGATTTACCAGGTACTCTTGTAGCTAAAACCTTGTTGCACAAAGTGCATTTATGTGATTTTTCTCCAGAGTGAATTTGTTGATGTGTTGTCAAATTACACTTCTGGCCAAAACTCTTGTTGCATTCAGTGCAAGTATATGGTTTTCTCCAGAGTGATTTGTTGATGTTTTGTCAGGATACACTTCATGCCAAACTCTTGTTGCATTCAGTACAAGTATATGGTTTTTCCAGAGTGAATTTGTTGATGTTTTGCCAGGTAACGCTTCAGGCTAAAACTCTTGTTGCATTCATTGCATGTATATGGTTTTCTCCAGCATGATTTTGCTGATGATTTATCAAGGTACTCTTGTAGCCAAAACTCTTGTTGCACTCAGTACATTTATATGGTTTTTCGTCAGAGTGAATTTGCTGATGATTTATCAAGGTACTCTTGTAGCTAAAACTCTTGTTGCACTCAGTGCATTTATATGGTTTTCTCCAGAGTGATTTTGCTGATGCTTTATCAAGGTACTCTTCTGGCCAAAACTTTTTTATATGGTCTCTCCCCATGTGGACTCGCTGGTGCCTCATAAAGAGACCATGTGTAACAAAACTCTTGTTACATTGAACACACTTGTATGGTTTCTTGTGAATTTGGTGTGTTATAGTTTTATGCTGTACAGTTGCACACCTGTCAGTACATGTAACTGGATTTAACTTACTTAAATTCCTCTGATATTTGGTATCTTTAAAATGCCACTCTCCTTCATGAATCTGTTGCTCTACAGTGTTAAGATGTAGCTCATGGAAACTCTTTCTGCACGAGGATACTGATGGAGTTTCTGTGTTTTGTGACTCAGCTGGCAAGTCCCAAGCAGTAACTGCTGGCTGAAAGTATCATTGCACCCAAATGTCCTGGTGACTAAAAATAAGTATTTAATTAGTATTTTCATAAAATACATGTGTTAGTTGTTTTCTATAATCTTTTCAAAAGTTCATAAACGTTTCTGAGATTTAACCTCAGAAAAAAATGTTTAAACATTCCTATTTCATAATACTTTCAGTTAAATTATTCTTTCTGCAACATTTTAACCAACTGTTTTACTGAACATGATTAAAATGGGTCTGAAAAATTCTATCTCCCATTGGTCTAAACCTGGTCACAAGAGGTGTTAACAGGCAATCAAAACATGGCAGTAGAGGTGATTAGTTAACTGAAGAGTAAGTACAAAATATTTTAAGTACAGTTACCACCCAAAATAGATAAACATGACTGACTTAATAGTTTTGGATAATGCACTGTGTAACAGTACAGCCCCTACAATTGTATCTAAGCCTGAAAGGAGAGATATTATCATAACCCTGGATGGAGAAACAGGTTTGAAATGTAACACCTGTTCTAAGTACAGTATACCTTATTTGATTCCTTCCAAAATACCTATATATGTTTGTGATAAATGCATAAATAACAGTGTTTTGAGGAAGATATTGATAATTTCTATAAAGATTAGCAGTCATCGAACAATACCAAGAAACCTTGAGTCAAACGACAGGTAGTTCTTTGAAGGAAGGTACTGCAAAAAACTGGGTAACAATATTGAATTGGGTGAATCAGACCCACATAGTGAGGTCAGTGTATATGCAAAAGGAAAAGAAATTAGTCAAATGAGAAAAGTATCCCCAGTGAGTCTGAAAAATGTACTGATGTTACTATAGGCTATAAATCTAAATACAGACGAGGGCATTGGGTAGCAATATCAGCCTATGTAATAAGTATGAAGCCATGATTGATCTGGAAATGGGGATAATACCATGGAAAAGGTACAGGATAGTACCATAAATGAACAACAAATTGATTCCTCCTCCAATTCAGTTGATACAAAATATCAGGCAACTACATTGACTACTGGCGACGGTTCCTCATCTGGTATAATGGAAGCTGTAACATATCCAAACATTACAGAAACAAATAATCAAGGGAAATAAAAAATAAAGCAAGCAATATCTATAAAATAGTTGATGAGAGTTCCACTCTTGAAACAGCCAAGTACAGTTAGGCACAACAGAGGATGCATATTCTATGGAAACACAACCAACACATGATTTAAATAGGCAATATTTTGTACTTGGTGACTCAATAATTAAATACACTGATAAAATTGTGTAGAAGAGATAAACACAATATAGCATGTTCATCATTTCGAGGAACTGGAATAAAGGACATAAATACAATGTGTCCTGATATTCTACACAGCTCAGGCTCTAATCCACTTGTCATTATTCACACCGTACAAATGACCTAAAAGGTTGTCTATTGATGAAATCAAACAAAATACATAAATCTGGGTAAAACATTGGCTGAACTTAATTGTGAGATATGGTTTTCAGAAATATTACCCGTTCCTAGAGCTAAATTACAGACTACAAGAAAAATTAAATGTATTAATGAATGGATGCATAAATGGACGCTGAAGAAGGCTTCTGGGTATTCCGCTGACTGGAGAAGTTTTGTGAAAATCCATCACTGTTTTGTTGGGATGGACTTTAAGTAAGCAAGGTGCCTACAAACTGGGCAGAACCTTTGAGAACATTATACACAAAGCTTTAAACTAGAAAATAAGGGATGAGGGTGTCAAAATGGATCATAGCCTTAATAATTCAAAATCTAGGAAACTTACAATATGGAATATCAACGCCAGAAGATTGAGTAATGTCACACTAACTGAATTAAAAACATTGATAAATATAGTATAGACATTATATGTGTAACTGAAACATGGTGGGATGAGAGTAACAACTGGTCCAATAACATTCTGAGGTATCATCTTTTCTTGAAAAATTGTATTGGCAGAAAGGGTGGTGGTGTCTGCTGTTATGTTTCAGAGCATGTACAGTGTCAAGAAATTATACCAGGGTTTTAAATAATTGATTAGCAGTTTTTTTCTTGGGACAATGCCAACTGTACAGAAAGTATTTATATAGGTTTTGTAGGCGTGTTATACTTGCTAAACACAGTGAGGCAAGTGCTATGCATTTTCACAATGTTTTAGCACTTTTATGAGCAAACGCTAATCAATTTTTGGAGTTAAATAAAACCCCAAGTACCTAAAACTCCTGAAAGTATAACTGAAACCCTGTGGATAAACTTAATACTTCCTCATTCACCCAAAATAATTCTGGGAACCTGTTATAGACCACCTAATAGTAATAGTAATTATAACAATAACTTAATAGAGGAAATTGATAAAGCATGTAGTTTAGGTGATATCTTAATTCTGGGAGATTTTAATGTACCTGGCATTAACTGGGATGAAATGAAAGAATTACCACCTTTGAGAAATTATTGATTGATACTTTAATATCCCATGGTTGCCATCAAATGGTAGATGTTCCAACTACAGAGAGAAAGACTTTGGATTTAGTAATAACAAATTCCATTGACAGAATTAGTAGTATAGAAATCATCCCCATTTAGGATGCAGTGACAACAATATTGTGGAGTGTACTATCAATACTGAAAACCTAAATCAAATAGATCCCCATAGCATTTGACTATAAAATGCTGATTGGAAGAAAATTATAGAAGCCATTAATATAATACATTGGGGAGCATCATTCTGTAAACTGGATGTAAATTCTATGTGGAGAAATTAAAATCAAAACTTCAAGAAATAACAAATCACTTTATCCCAAGGCAAAATAATAAAAATAATAAAGGTATTATTCCATTATGGTTTAATAAAATATTAAGGTACAAATAATAAGAAAAATAAAGCTTTCAGAAAATATAAATCTCATCCAACTCTGAATAATCTAAGCAAATATAAGACCCAACAGCGAACCCTAAAATCCATTATTAAAAAGGAAAGTTAAATGTGAAAATAAATTAGCATCTAACAAAAATCACAAGGCCTTTTATGCATACATTAATAATAATAAGCAAACTGGGAAAAAATAAACTCAGTGACAGTCAGTGGAGAAATAATTGATAGTAATAAAGAAATTGCAAATAGCTTCAATAACTATTTCAAGTCAATCTATCAGGTGAATAAATCAAAGTTGACTATTCCCAGGGTATTAAATGCAGAAGTTTTTAGTATTAGTCGAGATAAGGTACTAAAGGAATTATCTAGTTCTGACCTTCTTCATCCTCTGGTCCAGAAAACATAGACATGATAGTTTGAAACATCTTTCAGATGTAGTAGTAAAGCCCCTTGACTTCCATATTTAATAAATCTCTCTCAACCGGTATGATTCCACTGGACTGGAAAAAGCTATAATAGTACAGATACATAAAAGGAAATAAATCGAATGTGGCAAAATATAGGCCTATTAGCCTAACAGTAACATGTTGTAAGATACTGGAATGGTTGATTAAAACAAAATTGAGAATGATGTAATTGAATTAGGATTGCAGGATTCTTCTCAACATGGCTTTAAAGAGGACTCTCATGTAACACCAACTTACTAACATTCTATAGTCATGTAAGTAGTAATTTGGATGAAGGAAAACCAGTCGATGTGATCTATTTGGATTTGGGGAAAGCATTTGATATGGTGTCACACAACAGCCTTATTACAAAATTGTTAAATCTAGGTCTAAACAAATATATAGTAAGATGGATAGGGAATTGGTTATCTAATAGAAAACAAAGAGTTAGAATAAACTCTGTTCTTTCAGATGAAGGTAATGTATTAAGTATGCCCCAGGGCTCAGTATTGGGCCCAACCTTGTTTGGTTTATACATTAGTGACAGGGGTGATGGTTTAGATTCAGTCATCACTAAATTTGCAGATGACACTAAAATAGGTGAAGAAGTGTCATAATTAATTAAGTATAAAGAACTAAGTGACAGCCTCAAGAAAAATGAAAGATGGGGTGAAATAAATAATATGAAATTTAATGAAAGAAAATGTGTAGTGATACATTTTGGAAAATAAATATAAATATCCATACTTTTAAATGAAAAGCTCATAAAAATAGTACATGTGAAAAAGACCTTGTGTATGGGTAAACTCACAATTGTCATTGGGTACACATATAGTTAAAACTGTGGGAAATGTAACAGTATTATTCACTCCATTAACAGAGCATTCATCTCTAGGAACAAAAACTGTGTCCTTAAACTATATAGGACATACGTCTTACCACACCTTGATTACGGCTCACCAATTTGGAACTCATTTTTAAAAAAAGATATCACACAGATTGAAAGAGTACAGAGGAGGATGACCAGATCTATTAAGGAACTTAACCATATGGAGTATAGGAAAGACTTGTCAGTCTAAATCTATACCCCTTAGAGACCAGAAGAATTAGAGGTGATTTACTCCTACTGTATCAAATTTTGAAAGACGAGGCATTAATGGTACAATGTAATATAAGTAGGATTCAGAAACAAGTTAATTTAAGATCGCATGATAAACACATATTTATACACAGGGCAAGAACCAATAGGCATCAATGTTTTTATAATATACATACTCCAATAATCTGGAATAACCTGCCTGCAAATGTTGTAGAGTCTTTGTCATTAGATATATTTAAAGAAGGTTAGACAACGATTTATTACACAAATCTGTCAATAAATGAACCCACTATGAGTGGGAGACAATTCAATGGGCCTTGGCCTACTTTGTCTATATAAACTAAGTTAACCAAGTAGAGATATAGTAACCAAAACAATTATGAAACAGGACAAAGGACGATTAAGCAAATCACACAGACCCATATGGAAAATGTTCAGCAGACAAAAAGTAAATAGTAACCAGAGTCAGAGTAAGACTGAACAAAATATCAACCTGCAGCTAAACCCTCCATGAGTGTAAAAAAAAAAAAAAAAGTCACATTTTAAATGCAGGCAGTCATCAAAGTCAAACAAAGCACAATACTACTGCAGCTACCCCATCCACTAAGTAAAAACAAACAAAAAAACAAACATGAAACACATTTGTAATGCAGGTAGTCATCAGAGACAGTGAGAATTTGATGCAACTGCATCTACCCCAAATAAAACATAAGTCACATTTCTAAAATGCAGACAGTCACCCAAGTCAGGCAGAATGTATTTATTTATTTAGTAATCAGAATGACAACTTTTGAGCTAAAAGCTCATTTGCAAAGGATCATCGCACAAGGCTAGGAGTTTGGCTAGGTTTAGCTAGGCTAGTTTGGAGTCAGTAGCAGCTTAATAGACATTGTCAAGAACATCTACTAGTAAGAAAAATGTGAACAGGAGAAATCTGTAAACATTGGCAATAGCATAACAATGTAAGATAACATAGGCAAATAACAACACAAAACCAAAATAAGGGTACATAGACAATGGGGTTAGGTTCACACATTATGCCGTACAATTAAGTGCTTAAGTCAGAGTTAGGTGTTAGTTTGAGAAAAAATCAGAGGTGGAAGCTAGGCAGGGTCTTGAATTGGAAGGAAACAGGAGATGGAGCTGTTCATCAAAATTGATACCTAAAGGTTACTAGGCTATAGCCAGAGGAGTCAGCCTAGGCACAGTAGTCAGAAAGGGTAGAGGAACCAATTAGGATTAGGTAGAGAAGAGAATCAGAGGAGGGGGTGGCAGTAGGCTCAAAGGTGGGTGGTGTAAGGAGATCAGCAGTTGAAGGTTTGTCAGGAGCATGTGAGAGGAGAAAGGTGAGCAGACAGGTAGGCAGACATGGGCAGATGGTGAGCAGGAGTTTGCATCAAATTGTAGAGTGAAGAAGAACCTTGTAAGCCTAGGGTTCTGGTACCTGCTGGGCTAAGAGTGTCTGTGGCAGTGTACAGGAGGGAGATGGTCTTAGGAACATGGCTTTTAGGAACAGAGGCATGCTGGCTCATGGGTTAAAGTGGCAATAACAGCGTACAGGAGGGTGGATAGATTTCCTTAGCTCAGACCTGAAAGACCCAAGTTGGGCTAAGGCTTGTGGTGGTGGTTGGTAGCTCATTTATCCAAGCAGGGGCCCTGACGGCAATGGCTCATCTCCCAAGGCAGTCCTTCCGAATGGAACAGCTAATGCATGTTTGGTAACTCTTCTTGTGGCATGTTCAGCTGGAGCAGGACAGAATAAGGTTTATAGAGGGCGGTGCAAGTCTGAGTAGGGCTTTCTGTCTCACGATGCAGGCATGGAGCTTAATGCAGTCCATAAGTGGAAGCCATTCAGTCTGTATGTACAGTTCACATGTATGCAATAGGTGATCTGCCCCAACACAAACCTACAGGCTTTATTTGAGGAGGCACTTTGAGCAGGCTAGTTTCAGTGGCGGCCCCATAGACTACATTCCCATAGTCCAGGACTGGAAGGGTTGTACCTCTGACTGCCTGTATCTTGGCCTCAGGAGTAAGACAGAACCAGTGCCTGTACAGAACCCCTAGTTTCCTATTGACCACCGTGGTAATATTGCGTATATGTTCATCGAATGATAGGGACTCATCTATGGGAGACCAGGATACGGAAGGAAGTTACCTGCTCCAGGGTGGTGAGAGAGCTTGTTGCTCAGTTACTCAGTTATGTGGACAAACAAGGCCTTGGCTCATCGAGATTGTCCTCCACACATTGTGGAACATTAAGTCCAATATATTTAGTTCAGTATCCATTTATCTAATTTATTTTGAAAATATTTATTTGATTGCATTCTATAATATCTTGTGGCAGTGTATTCTACATCCTGGGCTCCTAACTGTGAAAAAAGTGTTGTCTTATTTGTTTTGTTCTATCAACTTCAAGTTGTTTGTTATGATGCCAGGACATGATTGCAGGTAATTGAGAGAGCTGTGGTGAACCTCTTCTTTTGTTGTCGACAAGAGCATTGCCTTGTTTTTTTTTTGTTTTTTTTTCTATTGAGCACCAACATACAATTGCAGCTGTCCTGTACAGTACAGTACAATATAATACAATACAACTCTATTCTGCTGTCTGGATCTGGATACAATCTGCATTTCTAAATTGTGATTCCCCTGAGTAAGACACAGGGCAGGATTCATGAACAGATGCTCTGGGAGCAAATGAGATGTCTAAGTGCAACATGGAATGGTGGCACCATTCAGAAAAGGGCAGAGATTCCCAGCACATCCCATATGTGCTGCAGTGCCTAGATGCCCCAGACAGTGAAAATAATGATATGCAGCACATCTGGAAGGTGTGTGTATCTGCACACAGTGCAGCGTCATTCACAGAGAAAAATGAATGCACAAACATGGCGCATTCACAGCAATTACCAAATGTGCCATAAGGAGAAGAATAAAAGTAGACTTCAGTGCAAGCCCCAGCAGGCAGACTGCAGGATAGCAGCAGCATAAGGCAGAACAGCATTAGCAGAGCGTGAGCCACAGGCATGGATGATGCACTGTCCCTTATGGTGGGAATGATGATGGGATGAGGAGACAGGCAAACCAGCAAAGTGGCAGCAGAAGACACGAGGTGGCCTGTGTGTTGTGGTATTGTGCCAGAATAATATCTGAACAACTGATGGACACAGAAACAGTTAGCAGATACCACCTGAACAGGGCTATTCTGAGGCAGGGCTGTGAAGTTCGCCATGATGAAATGCAGACACCCACTGGAAGGGGTCATGCCATATTAGTGGAGACCAAGGTGACAATAGCAGTGTGCCTGCTCACCATATGACCCATCTAGAGGCCAGCTGAAGACACCACTGGGATATCTGTTGTCCATGTTCCATCTCCACACACAGTTCCCTCACCCCACTGCTCCCACGTGCTTCAGAAGTATCCACTTCCAAGCACACAGGCAGAGTGGACAGAAGCCATGCAGCAGTTCCACAGGGTGGCATGCATGTGAGACATTATAAGGGCCATTGATTGCACCTCAGTGAAAACTGTGCACCACCTGGTGAGAAGGTCATGACTTATATGAATATTGCAAGGGGTTCCATTCCATCAACTGCCAAGTGGTGTGCAATGTGTGTGCCACACACCTTAAGAGTACACATGATGCCTCCATATGACACCAATCCACCCTGTGTCACCAGCTTGAGACTAGGACATACCCAGTGGCCACCTAGTGGGTGAGGCATGCATACATGCCCACAAATGGCACCATGATGCAAACAGATGACGGAGGGAAAGCAGGTGTGCATGGGCCACAGCAGGGCCTGTGCAGGGAGTTGCACAGGTGGCACAATGGAGGTGAGTGATGTTAGTGCTACGATGTGACATAGGAGGACAGTGTAGCAGAACAGCAGCAGCATGGGAGACAAGGTGCTGCACAACAGCATGCATGAATGGCAGGCAAATGCACCACTCACAGCCATGCACAGGCTACTGCTTGGCAATGGAGGGCAGGCAATGCCAGATGGAACAGGTATGGGCAGCAGTGGCAGCATACAAAGGTAGGTACAGGAACAGCTGTGTGCAGCCAGGACATGCAGTCACTGGTGTGTGCAGGACTGAGATGCACCGGAAGGGTTGCCACAGGGATGGGGTAGACAGTTAACAGCTACAGTAGTGCACCATGGTGGAAGGGGAAGGATTTTGGACACAATGCACATGTATGCAGGGTTGTAGCATACTGCTCTTGCCCCACAGATGATGCAGCATACCTCTCTGACCCTGGCTACTTCACACCCTTCTGCCAATCTGACACAGAAGTGAAGGAGTGCTACAAGAGGCACACATTGCTACATGCACCATCATAGAGTGTGTCTTCAGCAAGCTGAAGATGTGATTTAGGTGCCTGAATAGGTCAGATGATGCCCTACAATATAGGCCACAGAAGGCTTGTGGTATATTTCTGGCCTGTTGTATGCTGCACAACATGACCATTGATTGATCATGGAATAGCTGTCCAGGCTGAGGAGGAGGAGGATGCAGCAAAGTAGGGGCCCCATGGTGGACTGCCACTAGCATGCTGGGATCCCACCTGGTCTCAGAGTCCGGTGGCACAAGGACACCATCACAGAAGAGCGCCGGGGACCATGGGTGAGTAACACAAATTGGGCAAACACGACTTCCCCCAACCCACACAACCCATCACCACAACCACACCATAGGGCAGGCGATGGCAATACAGTTGCAGTGTAGTGCACCCGCGGAGATGACAGTGCTGCACACACACGCACGCATGCATGCACGCGGCACACACACACACACACACGTGGCCAGGGGTCATGGTGTATGTGCTTTAGAAGGCATGGATCAGTGTACAGTTGCTAACACATGCACAGTAGATGCAAGTCTGTACTCATCATGCCCATGCCATACAACACAACAATGGTGCCCCAGCCATGCAATTTGCAACACACAGGTGACCTACACAGGCATTATAGTGGGAGGCCCATGCTTCCCGCCACCCAGGCACAGTCAGCCTGGTGTGTGTGGGCATAACAGTTGTAGGTGACAGGGGCCATGTGGGCTGTAAACCCAGGAATCAGTGGGAGTCACCAAGGCCACCACGGACATGTGGGTGGCCAGGCCCACACATGGTGGATATGACAGCTCCACTGTCCATGGGGGTGATCACCACACCCGGAGGGGTACTGCCATAAGACCTTCAATGGGTGCTCACTGGTATGTCATCCCTGAGATCCATGTTTGATCCGGGCTTGCTGGGGATGGCTATGCATAGTGATGGCATCAGCAGCAATGGGTTCACCTGATGCTGTGATCTGGGGATCGTGAGGCACTCCAGGGGTGCAGCTGGCAGCTCATTGGCCATGTGGCATGCTGTTCGCACTAGCTGCCTCAACACCAAGTGCTTTATGCCCAGAGCAGTAATGCCCACCCACAGTAGGTGAGCCTCTGTCAATATCTGGGCATGCCACACAGACAACAACTCATGTTCCATGGCCAGCTGCATCTGAAAACCTCTGGGCTCCACCCTTAGGGATGCTTGCCCATCCACAGTGTCCTGCAGGAGTGTGTGTAGCTCTCAACCTTGTTAGTAGGAATGCATCCAGGGACAGCACCAATGGGCAGGTGGGGTGCTGGCCTGCTGCACTGCATCCACCATGGGTGGATGCACCACAACAGGCTTTTGAATGGGCAGGAACTGGGCTCAAGCAACCACTGCACATCCAGGCACAGCCACATCATGTTCCCCACTACCCACTGCTGCACCACAGCACTCTGCTGAACCACGCTGGTGGTATCTGTCCCCACAGCAGCACTGGACAGAGCTCCATCTGCCACCTCCATGTACAGGTGTGCAGGACCTGCAGGTGTGGAGGGGCCACAGGACTACTGACACTGCAAAGGTGCCACCGTACATGAACCTGTTCCTCAGCTGGTCCGCTGTTGGCCATGTACCCCTACATTTTGTGGCATCTGGATCATCATCATCGTCGATGCCCCTGTGTACTGGATGCCAGCACCAACAGTGCATCCATGATGTCCAACCTGTCCACTGGGCCATTATCAACAAACCCAAAATGCTGATCAGCCATGATCAGTCCTGGCCTCCAGCCATGGCTCCAGTTGCAGAGGGGTTGGATGGCCCTGCTACTGTTGGCACTGTGGCCAGGGCTACTGAGACATTAGAAGGTCCCAGCTTGGCATCATCCACAGCCGGGCTGCAGCCCAATGTGATGGCCTGGCATCCTCCTCCACAAGGCCATCTTGCAGACATTCTGCCATGGCAGTACCCAAGAGGTGCGATGGAGCCATAAAGAAATGAAGAGATACATGGTTACTGACATGTGTGACTGTTGTGATCAGACAAGTATGTACAGGGGTCATGCACGTGTGCCATAGGCATGTCTGACATGCCATGCAGGTGAAAGTTGACTATAGGGCCACTGATGCAGCCAAGTACCAGCGAATGGAGGCATGCACCAGTGTCTTTTATATGTGCCCTTGACAAGGGTGTGTGACTGGCCCAGCACCCTGGACATCACTCACAGGCATGACATCCCATATGAGCACAAGCACCACACACCATGGTTAGGGTCACCTGGGCCCTGGGCAGCAGATGGGTGGCTTGTTCTGCATCTGTGACACACAGTAGATGAATAAGGTGGACAGCTACATGGTCAGTGCACACAGGCACATGTTCACCCAGTCTCCCACAGTGGGGCTGGTCAGGGCACCTATGGTACACACACACACACAGGGACAGACACAGTTCCTGGGACATGTATACTCACAGTGCTGCAATGGACTGCTGTCTATCTAAAAGGCCCTCCCAGAACTCCCTGCACAGCCATCCAGCCCATGCTGGCCACCAGTTGCTTCTCGGTGAGGTGAGGCACGCACCTTTCTGTGACTCACCCTTGTCCCACCCAGGAGGCCTCAATTTGTGCCACCTTCTCCTTCACGGTCCTCTTTTCATTGCTGAAGTGCTTTCTGTACTGCTGGGGTGTTTGGTTATACTTCCTATGGTCATTAACATGCCATGCCACTGCCTCCAAGCCCTCATCCCTCGGCTGGCAGCTGCCACCTGCCCACCAGGATGTCCTTCCAGATGAGGTAGGCCTCTATCAGCACCCTGTTCTAATCTGCTGTGAAATGGGATGTCTTCATCCTGCAATTGCATCCTGTCTGGACATAGTGGTTCCTGTGGGTGGCAATATGCAGGTATTAGCACAGTACAGATAACTATGTACTGCTTGAGTGCATGCACAGTGTCTGGCTGCTGCAGGTCACAGCACCTGCATGCATACCTGTCAATCACCTACATTGCATATCAGGGAAAAGACTTGGGATAGTCAGGACAGGTGGCCAGTGTGAGGGGCATATTATTAACAATGGTAATACTAGCTTACTATGTCCTGCAAAAAGTGTCTGGCATTGTTTGCCAGGTATTATCTGAAGGAGAACAGGAGGTAACACACATGTCTGGCAGTCTATTTTACTTTTGGAAATAGTATTCTATTAAGTTTCAGTTTAATACATTCACAGTCTCATAACACATACAGAAATAAATACGACATACCTGACATACATCAATACCAATACAGTGTTTTGATCTGTTTGTCACCACCACTGTAATACCTATCACACTTTTCTCCATATATTTAAATCAATTGTGGTGAGCCAACAGAATATCAGCTTTCCATATATTAAATTGACACTTAACATAAATACATACCAATAACTCAAATAAATAAAACATAAATATATCAAAATTAAAGGACATTGGTGTAGTCTCAGAAAAACAATCTATTATTACTAGTGCTGGTGAGAGCTATCAGTAACCAATCACTTCATCTTGGTGGTATACTACTGCTGTTTGGTAATTGGACATCTCTACATATCCATACATCTATATGTGAAACCTATTTGCAAATATAGCTAGATAGAAATATCTCAATAAAATAAAAATAGAAACAGAAATACAGGGCACTACAGCTGATCTCTCATTAGTAAGTTCGAGGTGGGAGGCGATAAAAGACAGAAAAAAGGGAGGGAGTGCAAGTCCCTTTCCAATAAATCTATTGAATTGCTAATATCTCTACTATACTCTTGTTTTCTTTGTTTGTTGATAATGAAAAAAAGGTAACCATCATCCCTTAAACTTATCAAAGGTTAGTATGAGTTTAGCAGTCATCATCTCGTTTCCAATATTTGCAGACAAATCTCATACCATGAATCTATTTCTGAGACTTATCTGTAAGCCAATTTTTTTATTATTATGGCTGCAACAATCATAATATAATATAAATATACTTTACTTTTGGGTATTTGGGGGTGGTAGTCAAATAATAAATACTGTGGTTCCTGAGGACACGAGGTTTCCAAAGTTGACTAAGTAGCTCACTTATCACTCTCCAAAAGATGTTACTTCAGAGCAGGCCCCAAGATATGGGCATGTGTCCCCTTTAATTTACATCTCCAGCATGTATCTAGGGTGCCTCTATTAAAATGCTTAGTTATTACTGGTGTCCAAAAAATCTACAGACCAGTTTCCATCTGAACTCTCACACATACTTGAGGCTGTTGTTAAACGAATGCCTTCCATACCCTTCTCCATTGCTCAGACTCAAGAGTTATATCAATTCCCTATTCCAATTCTCTTTAATATTTAAAGAGTCAGTTGATCCACCTCTGAGTCCATTTCCCCATGAAGTTAGTCAGTTTAGATACACACCGCTAGAGACCAAGTTTGATGCTAGCTCCAGGATTAATTCCTGCAGAGGATTTACCAGGTCCGTAAACTGATGTTGTCTATTACTTTCTAATAGATGATGTGAAATTGAAAATATCTAAATAAATACTGTGGTAATAGTTTAAATTCACTCTTTATTTGTTGAAAAGATTTTATTTCCCCATTCTGGTACATTTGTTCTATCTTCCAGAGACCTTCCTTTCCCAGACCGGAACCCTGTATCCATTCGAGCTGGGAGAAAGTTTACAAATGCTCTGACTGGTGTTTGTAACCCTTTAATTAGGATATTTGCAATTGTCTACAAACAATTTTCCATTTTTTATAAGGGTTAAGGTCCATGGATTGCTCGTATATATTTTACTGAAGCCCTCAGCGTCTAGCCATATTAGATTTCCTACATGCTGAAGGCTACATGACAGTTTCTCAATTTCCATCCACATAGGTTGTGTCTCTTTCTTCAAAAGGTATTACAGCCTGTATCTCGCTGCTCAATAATATCTGGGAAGATCAGGTAAACCCAGACCACCTTGTGTTTGGGGAGTAATAAGATTTTCCATTTTATTTTGGGGGTCTTTCCTACCAGAGAAATCTTACTAATAATTTCTTTATGGATGTCCAAAACAATTTTGGTAGTCTTAATGATAAGGAAGAGAATAAAAATAAAAACCAAGGTAATATATTCATTTGGATACACTCAATCCCTGCAAGAGAGACACTGGCAATTATTTTCACCTGTCACAATCAGTTTGTACAGCCTTCAACAGTTTCCATAGTTAACCTCTACCAGCTTTGTAATATTCCTAGGTATTGATATGTCCAGATATTTCATCCCAGAGCTCACCCATTTAAAATTCCCAATTGGAGGAAGAGGTCCTGTAGCTCCTGGTCCTATCGGAAAGACCTCTTTTTTCTTCATTTATTTTAAATCCACAATCTCCCCAAACGTCCTTATCATCTCCCTTAATAGAGGAAGTTTGTTAATTGGATCTGCTACATATAACAAAAATTGTCTACATATAGGGATATTTTATCTCCTCCCCTCCGCCTGTACCCCGGATTGCCTTATCATCTCTGCTAATGGTTCCATACTCAGGTCAAAGAGGAGTGGGGACAGGGAAAGTGCCTCTATTCTGTGCGTGGTGTATGATGGCTACTTCTGTTGTGCCAGTCCCTGTTGTTGTGTTGCTCTTCATGCGGTCCACATTGCCTGTGGACATGTTGTACCTGTGCACAGCATGGCCTTCAGCCTGTCTGCCATTGTGTCTGTCCACCTGTGTGGCATCTCCCTTGACCACACTGCTGGGTTCCTGTGCACTGGGTCATTATAGCACCCTCTGCCATTCTGCACAGTGCGCATCTGCTACTGTGGCCCATCCAACCAGGCACCCTGTGCATGGCATCTGTGCCTATTCAGCCCTGTCAGGTATGTGTCTGGTGCTTTGGCTTCCAGGTGTTTCCATGTGTGCTCTGTCTGTGCACTTTGTCTGCTGTGGCCACTCGTTAGCCCTTTGGCACTACTGCCAGTCTCAGTCAGTCTGCTCCATGCATCCTTTGTGCCATTGTAGTCTCCCCTGTTGCTCCTGTGTCCTTGCTTACTTGCTCTATATTCAGTGTTGTGCTGCCCATGGTGCTTCTCGCATCCCTGTTTCACTGGGCATCTCAGGTTGCACCATGGTGGCCTCAGTGCGATTCACAGTAGGGGTGCGCATACAATGCATCATGGTGCAGCCCTTCTGTGAATCCCACTCTTTAGAGATGGCACATCTCACTTGCTTCCAGCATATCTGCTTTCGTGAATCCTGCCCTAGTCCTATTTTCTGTAAGTAAGAGCTGCTTTTAAAACCTGCACTGGGAAGGATGCACAATCTTGAACTGGGAAATAGGAAATTGGAAGAAGGAACAATATTGCTGAATTTCAGGGAAGTGGGTCTTATGTTTAATTTTACACTGGTTTTGCCAGTTTGAATCAAGAAGGGTTTGCAGTACTGCTGATCTTTTGTGGATTACAGCGTTATATTCAGAGGTTGAAGTACTGCTGTTACTCTTTTCTGTGCACTGGTGACTTATTTGTAGTTTGCTAGTATTTTAATGACTTTTGTAACATACATTTAAGTTTTCACTGGTGAGTTCTTTTATTCTTGCAGTCAATGGAGTTGTGTATTAGAGCCAAAGGCTCAGGAGGTTCAGACAGAATTGCTCCAATTGTTCTTACAGCACATAACAGTTAGACTGCCGACCCCTACCCTCCCTCCTCCTTTATGGGGTTAGGCAGGAAGGTGTGACAACATTCTGCTCAGACACAAAACATGGTAGGGTGTTCCACAGAAGGCCGCCAGGCAGTGTTGCATAGGCTGGGAAGATGCTTCTTGTGATCACTAGTGTAAAACAAAATGTGGTCCTATTACATATTCCCTAAGAAAGTGTTACAGTACTAAGGGAAGTGAGGCCCCCTAACAGCAACCTGGGCAGACAGAAGCAAAGAGGCAGGAATCATGCTGGGGTGGTGCAGTTGCAAGGAATGTGGAGCAGTAGTCTTCAGAAGGAGTTCTGGGATCTGGTGCTGCCCCATCTGCAAGCACCCTCTGGGCTGAGGGAAGAGATTGCCAGCCTCCAGGCTGAGTTGGCTAGGGTTGCAGGGATCTCCTCCACCCAGAGACCACCAAGTCTACACTCACTACATCAATGAAGGACAAGGAAAAGCAGTGTGTGGACTACAGTGGGCTCAGGAAGGGTGGGAGGAGGGAGGATCAAAACCACATCCACCACCCAATGCAACCAAGAAACTCCTACAAAGTTTCTGAGGCACAAGAGGATCCCACTGGGACCCCCAAAGTTGTGAACTAGGTGGACCAGCAGGTTTGATAGAAGAGTACCCCACAGGATGATGGAAGAGGACCCCAAAGGAAGAAAAAGCTTCTCCTAGTAGGGAATTCCATAGTCCAGGGATAGAACTGGGGACAGGAACAGTGGAGGAAAAGGAAGTAAGGTTTCTACCAGGAAGCACAGCTCAGTGGGACAGGAGAGGATCCAGAAAATTGCTAAAGCAGTAGCAAGACTGGGAAGCTTGATGGTATTGTCCATCTGGTGACAAATGACCTGGCTGGAGAAGAGACAGGGATAGCAATGGTTCAGAATTCAAGAAGTTGGAGAGGGCCTTGAACAAATAGAAATATCTGTGACCTTCTCAGGGGTGCTTCCTGGCCATGGCAACAGGGAGGCTAGGAACCTCCACACCAAGGACTTCAACATTTGGTTGGAGAGCTGGCTCAGAGAAAAAGGTTTTGTTTAATTGGGAACTGGGGACCCAGCTGAAGGAATGAGACCTTGTACAAGAGGGACGGCTTACTCCAGTAATGGAACCACTGTCCTCAGTAAACAGCTGAAATGCTTCACTGGCAAGAATTTAAACTAGTAAGAAGGTGGCAGAAGGATGCAGGGGAGCCAAACTGCCCATCCCCACAGGCTAGTGAAATCAACATGGAGTACCATAATATTATGGCATCACCAGAGGAAAAAAAACTCATAGAAGGGGAACAGCAGAGGACAGTAGGAATGGGTTTGAAAATGGTAGGGACAAATGGAGGTGGCAGAAAGACAAATGCACAGAAGATAAAAGAACAAATAGTAGGATATGGAACACCATGTATACCAATGCTGTAAGCAGGGAATAAAATCCCAGACCTGGTGGCCTTGATAAAGTCTGACCTGGACACTGTAGCTACTACTGAAGCGTGGTATACTGGAAACCATGACTGGGATGTAGCTGTACCAGGTTATACTCTGTTGAGGACAGACGGGGTTAAAAGGGAACCATGACTAGGATGTTAAAATACCATGATACACAACCTACAGGAGAGACAGGGAGGAGAAGAGGGGAGGAGTAGCTCTCTATGTAGGGAAGGGACAAAGGCAATGGAACAAAAAGAAAACAGGGAGGAGAGGAGGCACTGTGGGTCACATTAGAGACTGGAAATGGAACCACAATCCGCACAAGGTTGTATACAGACCCCATTTTAGGGGTAGATAATGGACAAGGATATGATAGAAGGCATCCTTAGGATGGCAGAGAAGGAGATATTGTTGATAGGGGACCTGAACATGCCAGATGTTAACTGAAGCATCTTTGCTGCCACCACATCCAAGAGCAGGGCCATTCTCGATGCCCTACAGAGGGCATGCCTCAGACAGCTAATGCTGGAACCCAATCAGGAGGAAGCAATCTTAGACCGTATACTCTCAAATGGGGACAGTGAGAGGATCTCAGATCTAGAAGTGGGTAGCCATCTGGGAACAAGTGACCACCAAATAGTGTGGTTCATGATAAGCTCAGCTGAAGAGTCAAGCCATACAAAAGTGAGGTACTGGAATTCAGGAGGGCTGACTTTGTCAGAATGGGAGAGTGCTTTAGAAATGCACTAGCAAATAGGCAAGAAGGAGGGTGGAGCAACAATGGGAAAATATCAAAACTGCCATCATAGAGGCAACAAGCCTGTGTGTGATGCATATAAACAAATCAAAATGAAGAAAAGCCACTTTGGTTCTCAAAAGAGGTGGCAGGGAAGGTTACAGAGAAAAGATGGCATTTAGGAAGTATAGGAAACATAGAAGGAACAGGATACTTTATTTATTTTATTTATTTATTGTATAATTGGATTTACAACCTTTGAGCCAGAGGCTCATTTACAAAAGTACCTCATCACAGAGGACATACAGAGTCAACATACTTACAGAATACAATCATACAGAATAGCATAGTTTTACATAATTGCTTGAACACAAAGAGTAATTAAAAATATTTCAGAATTGACAGGTTTAGTACCAGCAGGTACTGGCAGTGGAAAGGAGGCCATGGGGGAGTGGAGGGTGGGGTGAGTGGAGTTTGGCCCAGAGGGCTCGTCAATAGTGTTTTGAGCAGCACAGCATTTGTTAGTGACAAATGCAGCAGTGAGTCGAACAATAGGTTCCGTGAGCAGTTTTGAAGGGGCAATTTTGGTGGTGTTGGAAATGGCTGTGGGAGCAAATTGAACCAGGACGAGGCTCTGTAGCTGAATGACCTCTGTGCCGGGTGGTCCTACTTCTGGGTACTAGTAGGGTGACCTTGTCAGCAGTTCGGGTAGTGATTGTTGAAGGTGTAAGTTGGAGTTAGGCAGAAACCCCGGAGACAAGTAGAATCTTCTTAGTAGGCAAGTTTGGTAGCAGAGGTGTTCATGGAGGCTAAGGAGTTTGGCCATGTTATAAAAGCTGACAAGTGTGGGTGAGCCTAGGGCACTGGTCACTAGTCTGCAAGCCTTGTTTAAGGTGAGTCAAATCTTCTTGAGGGCTGTGGAGTCAGCGGCACCATAGACCGGAGGCTGTAATCCACAAGGAACATTACTAAGGACATAATGGCAAACCTGAGGGCATTAGGTGGGAGGCCGTCCTTTTGACAGTAGAGGATGTCAAGATGAGCATTAGCAGTGTCATGAGGCTGTAATGTGGGCATGAAAGGTGAAGGTCGAGTCAAAGGTGATCCCAAGGTATTTGTAGGTAAACTTGTTCATGTGGTTGATGAGTGCTGGGGAAGATTTGGAGGGGTTGTTGCTGGCTTTGTTCTGGTGGTGGGCAAAGAGGATTGCCTTGGTTTTTCTTGAGGTTAATGACTAGTCTGCTCTCCTTAAACCAGTTCTCTGCATCATTGGAGGGAATCTTGGAGGGAGGTGGGATTTCTGTGGGCAGCATAAATAGCGGTGGCATCGGCATACAGGAGAATATTGCCAGAACAGGTACTTGGCAGGGTGTTTAGGTGGAGACTAAATAGTAGTAGGCCCAAGACAGAGGCCTGGGGAACCCCTGAGCGGATGGGATGGGTTTCCGAGAGTATCCCATTGTTTTGACACATTGGGAGCAGGCTGATAGGTAACTCGCACACCAGGCAAGTGGGCCAGCAGAGAAACCTGTAGGGTAGAGGGCATTTAGTAGGAGGGGTGGAGACAGTGTCAAAGCCTTAGAGAGGTCAATGAACAGTGCTCCAGCTAGGGAACCGGAATCAGGAGGAGTGCAGGAAGTTGGAGGACTCCTTAATGCTGTACTCATACTGTAACCAGTGCGGAAGCCATGCTGTTCTGGGCATAGAATGCTGTATTTTGCTAGATATTCAGTGAGTTAAGTGGCCACCGCTTTTCTAAGGGGAGGAAGATGACGATTGGACGACAGTTGCTGGGGTGGACCTGTCACCTCCTTTGTGAATAGGTGTGACTATAGCTGTTTTCCATGCTGTGGGGAATTACCCCAGACAGAGGGACGGTTTACTAGGCCAGTGAGTGGGACCAGGACATCATCCAGGACCAGTTGGAGTATTTTTGGATCCAGGGTTTCACTGCTAGGACTGTTGCTGTTTAGCACTTTAAACAGGAGTGGTATGGCTTCCTGGACTGATACTTTGTGTAGATAGAATCTGGGGCACTGAGGATCTGAGGGCAGTGGGTCGGGGTTGGGTAAAAAGTTACTCGGCAGGACAGGGCTAAGATCTGAAAAGTAGGAGTTCAGGTAGTTGGCAATGTCAGTGGGGTCAGTAAAGGTGGAGCCATTGACCGTAAGCTGGGCTGGGAGGCGTGATTTCCCATTTATTTATTTTATATTTTCCCAGAAGTTCCAGGCACATCCCCATGAGGAGGTGAGGGTGGCCTGGTAGTGGTCTGCCTTGACTTTCGGATGGCCCGTGCACCTGTTACGTGCGGCATTATATGCCTGTCTGTCAGCTGTCTGGCCAGTCTCAATGGCTAGATGCCAGAGGTTATCCCTATCCTGAGCATGTGGAGTAGGGCAGAGGTGACCCAGGGTGCATTATGTCTTTTGGAGTGGATCATGGTGAAAGGTACAAAAGATCACAGGCCTTGTTAAAGGCATGTGAGAAGGAGTGAAGGCAGCATCAATGCTGGCTGCATGGTGGATTAGAGACCAATTAATCTGGTGAGGAACTGTTTGAGTTTTTCAGTCCGCCTGGGCAGAGACACCTGCAGTGTGTTGTTTGGCTACATGTTTGGAGGTGGGGGCAGACCAGAGGAACAGGAGAGGGTGGTCGCTTAAGGAGTCTGGGAGGACTTGAATATCCTGAATCTTTTGGGGTGGTTGGAGACAATGACGTTTAGAAGGGTGCAGGTCCCTGTCGTTTGGTTACTTCTAGTGGGCTGGTAGACAAGTTGGGTCAGGGCTAATGCACTGAAAGTGTCTCTTATTCATGAAGCAGAGGACTGAGCCAGTTCACATTGAGGTCTCTGACTAGGACTTGTGCTTTATGGGGAGGGAGGAGAGATATTCAGTGAGAGACAATATCGCTGGGGTCTGATTCCTTGGGGGTACACAGGAGACTGAGATAGAGAGGATGCTTGGAGGGTCTGGGGTGAGTTTGAGGGTAAGGGCCTGAGCACCATTTACAAGCTTGGGGCAGGGAGCAGTGGCCAATGATGGTTTCACACTAACGTAAAATGCACAACCACCTCGCGTTTACTGCTGCTCGATCCTCACACATAGGGTATAGCCCAGAAGAGAGACAAAGCAGTCTGGGGCGGACTTAGCCAGGTTTCTACTAGGGCTATGATGTGGTTGGTGTAGTATGACACAGTGCTGAGTGCCAGCAAATTTTTGAGCAGGCTGCATATGTTCATGGAGGCATCTGAGTCCATTGGACCTGGTTGGTGGACTGGTGGTGGCAGGGTCTGGGTTGGGGTGGATATTACCAGAGAGGAGTAATAGAATGACCAGCGTTCTAGCCCTGGGGTGGCAGTTTGCTAACTTTTGGGAGTACACTGAGAGGCGGGGCAGGCAGTAGGGAGCAAGGGTGGGCAGGGTTTGGAGGGTCTGGAAGACACAAAGGCGGTGGAGCCAAGGGGAGCCAGGGTGGCTGGTAGGGTTGGGGGCAGCTAGGGGTGGATGTAGGGATCCAGGGTGCACTGACATGGTGGAGGTGAGTGGGTTACACTGGGGAGGTATGAGGTGCAGTTGACAAAGAGGCAAGGGGTCTGGCTGGTGTGAGGTGAACTCAGGATGCTTATGAAGATGAGGTGAGCATTCATGGTGCCTAGTAGCATGGGGGGCAGAACAAAGTGGTGGTGGTGGGGAGCCAAAGCTTTAAGAACAAGAGAAGATTATCTTGGCTTGTTGGCCTGGTGGTAGAGCTGTTGAGCTTGGTGTCAAGTGTACAGGGTTTGAAACCTGCAGGGGACAACAGAAAGTATTTTTAGTAGACTATGGAGCCATAAAGCTTTAAGAGCTTTAAAACCATGACAAAAAATTATCTTGGCTTGTTGACCTAGAGGTAGAGTTGCTGACTTTGGTGTAAAGCATACATCATTTGAAACCTCGATAAGACAGCAGAAAGTAGTTTTAGTTGACAATGGAGCAAAAAGCTTTAAGAGCTTTAAAACCAAGAGAAATTTTTCTTGACTTGTTGGCCTAGAGGTAGGGCTGCTGACTTTGGTGCCAAGTGTACAGGGTTTGAGACCTGCGATGGTACAGCAAAAGGTATTTTTAGCTGACTATGGAGACAAAATGCTTTAAGAGCTGTAGAACAGAGAGGCTAAATAGCCTGACTCTTTGGCTTAGTGGTAGCACTATTGACTTTGGGAGCAATGGCACAGGGTTTGAGACCTACAGGGGACAGTAACAAATAAGGGAGGAGTAGAGATTAGGAGGGATCCAGAGTGGGAGAAAATGGCAGAAACAGGGGTTAGAAGGGTGCTATAGTGACTTCTAGTGGCTAGAAACCAATATTAGCTGTGAATAGATGGGCCCCTGGAGGGGAACAACAGCAGCCACTAGTGGTCAAAGTATAAGCCGAAAAGTGAACACTTAGAAACTGCAAGCAAAGGTCATGTGACCTGTAAGCAGCAATAAATGTAGAGCCAAGCTTCAGAGGGTGGTAGGGGTCGGCAGAAGGTGCATAGTGCCGACGGGTAACACCCTCCACAAGTAAGCTTGAAGGTGGGAGGCTTTATCTCTAACAGCTCTCTGGAGTCCCTGTTGGAAGCACCTCACCTGGGCAATGTTGTACCCAGAAAGTGCAATTGATGTATCTGGGATCTTTGGTGATAGCCACATTTCTGATTAGGCAGATGGCGTCAGGATCAATCTAAGCCACCCATGCCTGAAACTGTGGCAGTTTTGAGAGGCTGCAAATATTCAGAGATACAATTTTTAGATGTCCTGGGTTATTGGTACAATTCATGATAGAGGTCACCAAGGGTCACAGCTAGGCGGGGTTTGACAAGAGGCTTTGGCTATGCTAGAGCTTACAGGCATGCACTCCTTGCCTCATTACATTGATAGGCAAAGGCACACTTACTCAAATACAAGTGTAGGATGTGAATTCCTTTTGTCCTGATGCTGCCTTTGTTATTTATAGAGGTTGTTTAAAAGCCCATATACAGATCCCTTAGGAGCGGGATGTGGATTCAAGCAGGACCCAGAGTGACTCAGTTTGTCAGACTTAGGTGCTTGACTTCTGTTTTGCTTGGATAGCTTCCAAAAGTTGATTTTAAACTGAAAATACAAATACTTGGTGGTGATGTTTACAGAAATCCAGTCCAGGAGACCTTCACAGATATAATGAGCAAGAATGGTGTAGTTATCCCAATTAGAAAATCTTGTAAATCCCCAAAAACTAAGCTACAGATACAAACAACCAACCAACCACAGAAACCCAGAAGGTGGGGCTACAATATCAGGGAGTGAGAGAATACTGATATGTTAATGTTTCTGTGTTTGCAGATTCACGAGGGTTGGTTTCTACAGTTTCTAGTAACAATGTCAGGGATGAGAGGATATTGCTATAATGTTAATGTTTCTATTTCCATGGATTCATTGGGGATTGGCTTCTACAGTTCCTGAAAACATTACTGGGGAATGTGAGGATATTGATATAATGTTAATGTTCCTGTGTTTGTAGATTCATTGGGGATGAGCTTCTACAGTTACTGATAACACTATCTGGGAATGAGAAGACAGTGATATAATGTTGATGTTTCTATGTTTGTGTATTCATTGGGGTTGACTTCTACAGTTCCTGGTAACAATATCATGGAATAGAGTATATTGATATAATGTATATGTTTCTATGTTTGTGGATTCATTGAGGTTGGTTTCTACAGTACCTGGTAACACTATTGGGGAAAGAAAGGATACTGATATAATGTTAATGTTTCTGTGTTTGTGGATAGATTGGCAGGTTGGTGTCCATAGTTCCTGGAGACATTATTTATTTATTATTTCAATTCGGATTAATACCTTTGAGCCAGGGGCTCATATACAAAGTCTCAAAGTCAACAAGTAATACAAGACATTTACAGGTGATGAAACATTACTGAACAGAAAGACATCAACTAACAAGTGGTATTAGTGTGCAGTTACAACATTAAGCAGGTACAAGTGAGGAGAAACAGGAGCACACTTGCAGAGAAACATATTAATGCAGCACTAGTTAAGTGAATTACAATTTTTAACAATCATTTACAGTTCGGACAAGACACTCACAGTCTGCAGAAATGCAATTTTGCAGCCAAGATGAGGTTTTGTCAAGGAGACAGTATGTGGTGGGAGGCGAGGAGAGGAGGTAGGCAGTTGTTGAACAGGCGGGTTGGAGTGAGAGAAGGTAGTGTTTGATGGGTGTGAGAACAGCTGTCAGAGGCCATGGGTTAACAGAAACACTGTCAGTCAGATTTGATGGCAAGGAACAATTGAAGCCCATTTTAAGTGGCCAAGTCTTAAGGAGTTGGCAAGGTCTGCAGGCAGATCACTGAACCATTTAGGCCCACGTAGGAGAGGGATCTTTGTCGCAGAGGGGTTCATTTGAAGGGAACAGTTAGGCCAGCCCTGAAGGCACTCAGTGTGCATTTAGGTGGTTGTGCAGGCTCAAGGAGGGCTGAAGTAGCACTAGGTATGGACCCCATCAGGGACATTTTTGCAAGGAGGCAGGCCTGGTATTGGAGTCTGTGGTGGAGTGGGAGCCAACCATTTTCCCTGTATAAGTCACAAGTGAGTCCATTTTGTGTACTCCCAGGACCAGGTGGTGGGCCATGTTGAGGATGGTTTTGACCATTTTAAGTGCTGTGTCTGTGCGGCACCGTGTGACAAGGCCATAAGCCTGATGGGAGAAATTAACTATAGTATCAAGTTTCAGGGCAGCGGGTCATTGAGTGCCATGTCTGTACAGGATGCCAAGCTTCATGTTGGTGGACTTTACCAGTTGCTCAGCATTGGCAGTCAAGGTGAGGGTGTCATCAGGTGAATCCTAAGTACTTGAATGTGTTGACTTGGTCTAGTACTACTCCTTAAGCTACTAAATATATACAGTGAGGACCTTGAATCTTGCTCTGTGGGGTGCTGAAGAGCATGCTCTCTGTCTTTTGTAGTTGAGCAGCAGTTTATTTCTGGTGAACCAGGATTCCAAAGCATGAAAACTGAGATGATATTCAGAGCTAATTGATCTCAGGTCTTTCCCTACGATGGAGATAACAGCATCATCTGCAAAGAATACAGTGTGCAGGACAGGTGGAAGGCATGTCATTAATGAAGAGACTGAATAAGAGAGGACGAGGATAGAACCTTATGGGGCCCTAGATTTACTACCCTTGGCTCAGAGATTGTATTGCCAATCCTAAACCATTGAGATCTGTGGGTGAGGTAACTATCGAACCTGGCCGCAGAGTCCATTAACAATCCTGTAGAGAGGAGACATTTCAGTAGCAGTTGGTAACTGACTGTGTCAAATGCCTTGTTGAGGTCTATGAAGACAGACCCCACGCCATCCCTTTATCTAGGACCACATAAAGCTGGTGGTGTACTGTACTAGTGCGGTAATGGAGGAGTGGTTTTGTTGGAATCCATGTTGTTGCAAGCAGGAAGGCTATGCTTTTCTATGTACTCAGTTAGTTGAGTTAGCTGAGATCACCCTTTCAAGTGCTTTGGAGGGGAAGTAAGCGGTTGAGTAACAGAATCTGCAGCTTATCCATCAGGTAGGGAAATGGGTAGACCAGGTGGGCCAAGTGGTCCTTATCAGACATCAAATTCTATGTTTCTATGTTTCTAATCGAGATGGGCCGGATGTTTGCTAGATTAGCTCGGTCTCCTGATATAAAAACAGGTGTGACTAGAGCCTCATGGTCCCTTGAGGCTCTACCCATGAGAGGTTTTACAGAGTCCCAGAACTCCCAAATTATACCCCAGGTCTTTCCTAAGAGGTCATTGTAGTAAGCTGCTTCACCAGATGTATGAGTTTTGTGCAGGTATTTCCAGCTCCCTTATACATTTAGGAGTCAACTTGATTCCCAATGGCTTTGGCCCTATGCCACAGGTGACCTCTGAGTCACATGCATTCAATTAGAGGCTACAGCCAGGGTTGGGGATTCCTCTGGCTTTTTGTTTTGTAAGGTGCAAAGATGGTGCAGGCTTTATAGAAGATCCTGCAGAAAGTAATCCAGTGCTTGATTTCTGTTCTTAACTCTATCCAGTGGGCACCAGTGAATCCCTTTTAGGTAGTGCCTGAAGGAGTCTACTTGACCAGGCCATAGTGATCTGTTTCTGGTGGTCTTAGGCTCTCTCAGTGAACTTTTAGTCTAGGTAAGTAGTACAGGGAGTGGTCACTGATGGTGTCAGGTTGGACTGGTACCTTTGTGATATGTTCAGGACAGGAGGAGAGTAGCCAGTCAATGAAGGTGCTGGTTCCTGTATGATAGATTTGTCTGGTGAGTTGTGTGACCAGTTGGGTCAGGTGCAGGCTGGCTACTTGGTCTCCAGCTGTCGCTGCATCCTGTGCTTGCCAATTAATGTTGAAGTCCTCTAGGATGACATGTTCCCAATTTAGTTTGTTCTGTTCGAGATGGCTTATGAGCTGTGGGAAGCCAGTGGGTAGCATCCAGGAGTCAGGTATATGGTGGATAATAGCAGCACTTTGTTTTGTTGGCCAGTATTAAGTTTTAGTGTTAGTACCTGTGCTTCCTTGCTGTGGGAAGCTTTGGGCAGTATTTGCCCTTTGATGTCCTCGAGGTAAACCAGACAACCACCTTCTTTTGAGGTATGGTCCTTCCGGAACAGGCTGTATCCAGACAGGGCAATTGCTGTGTCTGGGATCTTTGCTGGTAGCCATGTTTCTGTTAGGGAGATGATGTCAGGATCAATCTGAGCCACCCAAACCTGACACTGTGCAGTTTGGAGAGAAGGCTGCAAATATTCAGATACACAATTTTAGATGTCCTGGGCTATTGGTATAATTCATGATGGAGGTCACATGGGGTCACAGCTAGACATGGATTTGACAGAGCTTTTCTATCCTAAGACCTTGCAGGTATGCACCCTGCCCATTACACTGATAGCCTAGGGCACACTTACTCAAGTACAAGAGCAAGATGTGAAATCCTTTTGTCCTTATGCTGCCTTTGTTATTTAAAGAGGTTGTTTAAAAGCCCACTTACAGACCCCTTAGGGCAGGTCAGATGAAAATTTGTGGATTCAAGCAGGACCCAGGATTCATAGCTGCAGCCCTGGTTGCTTGACTTTTGTTTTGCTTGGGATAGCTTCCAAAGTTGATTTTAGACTGAAAATGCAAATACTTGGTGGTGATGTTTGTGGAAATCCAGTCCAGGAGACCTTCACAGATGTAGTGAGCAAGAATGGTGTAGTTACCCCCAATTGGAAAATCTGCAAATCCCCAAAACTAAGCTACAGACACAGACAAACACAAAGAGCCACCCACACAGACCCAGGAGGTGGGGCTACAATATCAGGGAGTGAGAGAATACTGATATAATGTTAATGTTTCTGTGTTTGTGGATTCAATGGGGTTGGTTTCCACAGTTCCTGGTAACAATGTCAGGAATGAGAGGATATTGATATAATGTTAATGTTTCTGTTTTGTAGAGTTGTCGGGTTGGCTTCCACAGTTTCTGGTAACAATGTCAGAGAATGAGAGGATGTTGACATAACGTTAATGTGTTTGTGTTTATGGATTCATTGGGGGATTAGCTTCTACAGTTCCTGGTAACAATATCTTGGAATGAGAGGATAGTGAAATAATGTTAATGTTTGTGTGTTTAGGGGTAATTATTGGGGATTGGCTTCTCAGTTTCAGGTAACAACATTGGAGAATGAGAGGATATTGATATAATGTTAATGTTTCTGTGTTTGTGGATTCATTGGGGTTTGGCTTCCACAATTCCTGGTACCAATATCTGGAAAAGAGGATATTGATATAATGTTAATGTTTCTGTGTCTGGATTCATTAGGGGTTGGCTTCTACAGTTCCTGGTAACAATATCGGAAATGAGAGGATATTGATTTCTCAATTGCGATGGCTGAGAATTTGGAAAACATAGGCTCTAAGACCACCCTGCTGCTAGAACCCTTCCTTCACCTTCTGAGCTCTTTTTAGCAGACCTGTTACTCTCTTGAAGTGCATCTTTCTTATTCTTATTCTGCAGTAACCCTCCAGTGCTCTTATTCTCTCCACCCTACCCGCTCAATTGCTAGGCCGCTCCTCTACAGACATCTACTAGTGCCCCAGTTCCCTAATTCCCTTCTTCTCTTTATCCTGTTTCTCCCCATCTGTCCTTTGACTTTTATTTGCTGCCCTGTTTGCAGATACTCTCCTATGCACTGCCACTCAGCTCACCCCAACACCTTGATTCTTCTCTCTGAACGAAAACATCGCTTAACACACCTGAGCTAGAACAAAGTCACCTCCTTGGCTGCTATCTACCCCCCACTCCATACCTTCCCCTACCATTTTCAATGTATATATTGGATTTATGTTACTGCATCGCCTCTAGGTCTTATTCTTGTAAGCATTTCTTTTGTACTGTATTATCCATGAATGTTGTCAATTATTGTCTGTACTCTGACAAGGTACCTTTAGAAAACTTAAACTTCCTGAAAGGTTGTATCCAATGAATTTAATAAATAAATTAACAAACTGAGCCAGAGCCAGCTTTCAGCACAGTGGTTGGATTTTGTCTGCAATTCTGGCGACCCAAATTTGTAATGGACCCGGGTCGCTGGAGTGCTGGCGAGGGATGTTGGAGCATCCAGCAACAGCTCCCTTCTCTGGGGAGGGTAGGGATGAGGCTCAGTGTCTGCTGGCCTCTGGTGGAAGCCAGGGGCATAGCAGGATATCCAGCCTTAGATGTCTGGGAGTGGCGGATGTTGGCATGCCACTCCCCAGGGAGAAAAAGGAAATGGTGCTCTGAACAGTCAGGTGACAACCTCCTGACTCCCCATTGCTGGACTCCCAGACCTCCATCTGTCACCTCAGCAGCACCCAGGTCATGCCACATGGTTGAAAGGCTCATCCCCTATGTAGGTAAGGACCCTCCCAATGAAGAGATACTGCGGGGATAACTGGGCCAGCTGCAATGTGGAGCAGTGGGGTCCAGAAGTAGCCAGGACAGGTGGGTCCATGAGGGGCCCGAATGAGTGACCGGCCAGGGTGCAGGGTAGGGGCAAATAAATAAATAAATAAATAAATAAATTGAGCCACAATTAAAACCAAAACTGAGTTTAAGGGAAAAGAATCTTTTGTCTACACTCCCCAGACATAGTACCATACAAAAGTTTGAAACTTTGGTTCATCAAGATATTCAGGCTATGCAAAAGGCCCCTACACCATCACGGCACCACAGCATGTTAGCTAAAATTGGAAGGCTTTAAAGAACTTAAACAAGTGACCAATTCCATTATAAAACTGACTGTCATAGCCCCATCCATGTAGAACTGCAGCAAAGATAATGTTAGTATAGTTTGACAGCTTCCTTCCCGAGCCTATTCCCATTTTATTACACTCTACACAGGCGCTTGCAGTCACATTCCATACTTCAGGTCATCAAAAGCTGTATTTTGGGGCTGGGCTGCAGCACTTGGACAGCCACTCAGCACATACATGGAAGAGTGCAGAGCTGGGCATTCTAAGTTACAATTTATGTATACAACATGAAAACAATTCTAAAATTACAGTACTTCATTTACCAACTGGGCAAGCAACTCTCCAAAATTAGTTGTCTGCCCAACTTAAAAAATCATGGCAGCAACCCTTTAAAGCAAGTGGTTATCAGAAGTCACTCTTATCTCAGGGATACAACCAATGCACTTCTAAAATAGAAAGGCTGACAATGGGTGAAAGATTATTGCTGGACTGCGACTGACATTATATCATTATACACTTTTATTTTCCATGAACTGGGCATGGATGCTATACAATATTTTCTTAATGGAGAACCAAATGTTAATAATGCACACCTCTGGAATTCATGTTATTACTTTTGGAATATGCTATAGCACAGTTATTTCACTTTTTTGCATTATCATCTTTATCCACCTCATACCCTTGTGTCCCCCACTCCTTCAGGATCTACAGTACTCCCATGACCTACTGGCCATCCTCTTCTGAACCTTCCTCCAATCCTCACATTACAGCCAACTCAAAAGGGCATCCAGTGTATCCCTTCACAGGCGGGTTCCCTCTCCTCAGGGGAAGGCAGCGAGGGAGGCGGATACCCAGTGCACTATCCATTAGGCCCCTCAGAAGTTTTGCTGAAGTGGAAGAGGTCCCTTTGGAGATTCTGGCAATGTTGTGAAGTGGGGAGCCATCGACCAGCAGACACCAGAGTAGTTTTCCAGTTTTCTTGTGTTCCCAATTTTTTGCTGCTCGTGGTGCCTCCCAGTCTCCACCAGGAGCCACTGCTGAGCCGAGATGACCAGTCCTCTGACCCCAAAGAGGAGAGCAGTCCTCTGGATGCTCAATTCTCTTTGTCTCCTGTTGACCCCCAGTGCTCTGAGTCCATTCCCAAACCCAGGTCACTGGTGTGGGTGAGGGTAAAGTGCCAACATCTCAGCCCTCTAAGCCACTGGGCGGCCCATTATTTTGCTTTTAATCAACATTTCTACCTGCTGCTTGACAATGGTTATGAAGGCTACTTTGGAGCCCTCCATGCCAATTTATGTCGAGCTGGGAAAGACTGATCCAACTCACACCTCAAGCAAATATGGCTGTGGTATGCTTTATTGATGATATTTCATGTGTTTGGGGTGGAGGTTGTGAGTTGGCAGAACTGTTTGTAAACTGCCTTAACAACAATAATTGGGAATTGCATTGCATTAGCAGGGTAGATACAGAACAAAATAATGTTTGGAATATCATCTTTAAAGTTATTGATAAAGTGACTTTATAGAAACTTAAAATTTGATGGCAGATAAGGACCACTTGGCCGCCTAGTCTGCCCATTTTCCTATTGTGACAGGGTGGAATAGGACCCTGCCCCAGTTGTTTAGAGAAAGTGTTTAAATGCAAGGATATTTCCATTTTCTGTCTCTTCTCTGTCTAGTTCTAACTTAATTTTCCTGTGAGACCTTGGACTTAATCAACCTGACAGGCTCAGTTCTTTTCCTCTCACTGTCTCCCAGTTTTTCTTGCTGTCTATTTATCTCCCTTGCATATCTATATCTGCTAATATAAAAATATGTACATATCACTGTATGGAATTAAACTGATAATGGGATCACTTTTATTTAGAGACTATTTAGTATTACTGTTGAAATGTATATTAATTGTATTTTGAGATGACTGTAGAAAACTAGAGTGTTCTGCCTTGATGTCCAAAACTAGAGGTTGCTTGAGTGCATATGCTGAGCCTTTTGCAAAAGGAGCCTCAGGAAGCTCACAGTGTTCTAGAGCTCCTGAAAATTACAAGGACAGGATGTTTGCTTAGGATGGGGTTGAAAAAGCCTTACAAAGAGCAGACTGAGCTGAAACTGGAGAGATTAGAGAAATATTTTATTTTGCTTCTGTATATAATTATTATGAACAAGTTTCTTTTTATGTTTGCTTCAATGTGCTTACACTACTAGATTAGATGAGATGATGTGTGTGTGACTTGATTTACTTTTCGACTTTCCACCTCTCTATCTGTGGGATATACCACCCTGTAGGGGTACAACACAAGGAACCTTGAGGAGCTCCCCACAGGTGTCATAGGAATGAGTATGTCAGCTAAGGTAGCTAGGAAGAAGCCAACAGGTAAGAGAGAGATGAGCCACTGGAGGAGGAGGGGTGGATGGTGGGCAACAAGAAACAAATCATGAAGGGCCCCAGGATGAGTGACCTTTTAAGGGGAGTGACATAGTTGCTCCACCCATCAAACCCTGGGCTTTAGAAGCTTGAATTGAAAAAGCTTCATCACCCATTTTGTTTTTGTTATCCTCAAATTTAAGTTAGGGTGATATTTCATCTTAAATTCCTAGAAACTTCCCATAGGGGTAACCATGACTACAAGGTAGACAGATCCTTTTGTCTCATTACATTACCTATTATACAGCAAAGAGAATAAATAGAGTTTAATCTTGGTGGTAGCAGCCCAGAAACCTGGTACAATGTACAATGGTGAGTACTATAAGGGAACTTATAGACAAACCTACAGATGCTATGAAATATCATAGTAAGATTATTCAATACCCATTTAGACAAGGCTGTAAACAAAATGAATAATAATTCAATCGAAAAGTAAAATACTTTGGGCTACTTGTTTTCTTGCTTGTAATACCAACACACTTTGAAGTCTAAATAACACCCTAGTTTCTGGTTTACAAGTTTTGTTAAATTCGATACATGATATGTATAAGTTAGATCTGAATCCAGGTACAGTCCCGAATAATTAAAACATTGCACTTGCTCCAAATTATTTCCTTTTATCAACTACTTTCAATTCCCCCAAATTATCCAGTTTTGTTTAGAGCCAAACATCATACTCTTAGTTTTAGAACTATTTAAAGATAACTTTAATTCCAATAAACATTTTTCTAATGCTTGAAAATCACTAGTTAAGTCCTGAGTTATTTTATCTAAGGAATTTGAACTATTATATCCTATTATATCACCTACGTATAAAATGTTGTTGGTCCCAACCAATTTGCTTGGTATAATATCAACAAACATAGAGAAAAAGAGGGTCCCAATATAGATTCTTGTGGTACTCCTTTTCTAAATTAGCTACCTACAGACACATCACAAAGAACTTTCAATTCTTTGCCTGATAATAGTTTCTACCCATTCTAGTGATAGTTTAGATAAACCTGTATCAGCTAGGCTCTCGAGCAGCAGGTGAGGTCCGAATAGATGAACCATGAGGTAAGGATGAGTGAATGATAACCAGAGTCAGGAACTTGATGAATGCGACAGGAGGACCGCAGTTGGATGAGGTGGCATATGATTCATGATAGGTATGCCCAACAGAAGTATTGATTGCAGGCCAGAGAGAGGTAACCTGCCAGGAGAAGACTGAGGAAGATGAAGATTGATGGTGATGTATGCCGTATATTAGCTAAAGAGATGATGACGAGTGGTGAAGGTGATAGTAGGATAGGGAAAAAAAGATATGCACCAGCATGTTGAGGTGAGGTTTCAAGAGGTCTAGGAGAGGAGATGGACCCTGAAGGCCCAAATCGAGTGGAAAAATCACCAAGGCACTGAGAAGAAGCATAAGAAAGAACAATTGCAATGGGAAGTCAGTGTGAGAAGACATAATGGCTGGCATTAGTAAGGAAAATAGAGAAACAGATGAGGTACGAAGGATGGAGGGAACCTTTAAGGATGGAATGGGGAAGGAAGGTGAGGTAAGAAATGGATGAGGTACAGTGATGAACCAAAGCCTTGATCGAGATAATCCTCGATGGCGGTACAGGGAAACTACGAAGGCTTGAACAGGTGAGGTAGCAAACTGAACGATGAGGATGAAGCCATGAGAGGAGTGAATCCAGTATGGCTGATACGAAAAGTATCCATAACAGTGGTGGAAATGATGGGACCCGTGTCCAAAAGCGAGATGCTTTCGAAAGCAAGTGGAAGTATGACAATGAGGGCAAAATGAGCAAGGGAGAACCGCACATAAACCAGGACACATGGGCTAAGAGAAGGATACAAGTAGGAAAGGGTGGCAGGATAGGGATAAAACCCCAAAAGAAACCACAGACTTTTTGATTATCATCTGCAAACTAGAATTTAAAAGTACATGAATTCATGGGAGCCAAAGCTATATGACCAGGTAGGGTATGACCTTGTTACAGCCATGCTAAAGAAGGTTAAAAGAGATCCACAGCAAGGTTACCTTGTGATAAAATTGTCAAAAAGACTTGTCCTTACAGCAGAATGATTAGGTAGTTTCCACCAGAAACAGGCGCAGTAAGCCACTGACAAGTAAGCAAACACTAGGGCTGTAGCAGACAAAATGTGATGGTAGGTGCATTACGTAGAGTTTGGCAGCCAAAGGCAGGCAACGGTCCAGTAAGGGCAGTGCAGCTCCGTAGCTCACACCCAAGAATACAGTGGAAATCTACACATGACAATAAACACTAAAACAAAGGAAAAGCCGTAAAATGGAAAGCGTATATACACTGTCTCAGTGAATCTCTGGCAAGCAATGAGCTGCAAGCTATGGCATTCTATTTTATATGACAAGAAAAGTTCAGTTGCACTTACATAGCAGCAGCAGAAGTCAAGCAGGAGCAGCCGAGGGGGTCATTGATGAACAGAGCTGTGAATGGGAGGAAGTCGTGGGAAGGGTGTCCGAGAGACCTAGGGAAACTGAGGCATGGACACAGGAGATTGATGCAGAGAATAGCGAGGGCCCCAAGCATCCAGCTGTGGTGGGGATAAAGCAGCAGCCCAAGTGGGTCCAAGTCCCAGGCAGCCCACAGGATGGAGTTGCCGCATGGCTGATGGAAGAAGAAGAAAACACCTGCCAGGGGCAGCAAGCGGCGTGTGTAACCTGGGGTGGTAGGAGAGGAAGCATCAACCAGAGGAGCTGGGGAGTCTGCAGGAGTCAGTGGTAAGTACCGTTGGTGGCGTGTGGGAGGAGTTGAGTGAGCAGAGGGAAAGGGTGCTCGAAAGTGCTGACTGAGAAGGGGCTAACAGGATGAAGCAGCAGTAGCTGTGGGAAGATAGAGAAGGCAGGGGAGAAACGAGCCAAAGAAGTCGAGGAGGTACAAATAGGCAGCCAGGGCAGCTGCAGAGACAAGGGAAACCCAGCTGTAATTGAGAGAGGCAGAGGAGAGCAGCACCTCTGGAGAGCACCAGGATGAGTGACCCTTAAACCTGATAGGGAGTGGCGGCGTCCGCTCCATCGGAAACCGGGCTTAAAGCTCCTCACTGGGTAATACATGCAAGAATATTATGTAGCAACTTAGGAGAAGCGGGTTGTGGAGGTGCGGACACTGTGGCAGCCAATGCCGGAACTGCATTTGTGAGCTGGCACTGTTCACCCAATGCAGCCCCAGTGTCCTGATGACACTGGTTCTGCAGAAGTGCCACCAACTTGAAATTATCTGGCCGCTGCAATGAGGGGCCGCCTACCGTTGCAGCATCAGCCATTCCACTGCAATGAGGGAGCCGACCCATCATTGCTGGCGGTTCTGCCTGGTGTAATATGTCCCTAAACATGGTGGCAGCATAGCCACTACCTCAGAGCCCCGTGAAAGCTAACTGACTGGGGTGCCCAATCCTCCTGTTGGCATGCCCTGGCCTGTTCATTTGCTGATTATGGAGCCCTCCCGTCAACATAATGCCCCCATTTGTTGTGTGCCGAGGATGTCAATCCCCTTGGCATCATGCCCCCCAAACAGTCGTTCTTTGCTGACAGGCGCAATCCCTGTTGACTAAGTTCCTACCCCAAAAGGCAGGTAGCACACTGGGAACCCACCCCAGTATACCAAAGCAAGACTGCAAAAAAAAAAAAAAAAAAAGTCCGCAATGTCTTTGTTTTCCTCCCTGAAAAAATAAAACTGTCCCATGCCAGTCGGGTCCCCTCCCCAACCTGCACCCACCTACTGTGCAGCTGCCTACCCACAACCCCCTCACCTTATACTTACCTCCTGAGTGGCGTAGCGATCTTGGTGGACCAGGAACACGTCTGCACTTCTCAAAGCTGACCACAACTGAAGAAATGCCGGTAAGCTGTATAATGGCATAAATAGGCTTTTTTTTTCAACTTGGTGCATATCTCGAGCATTTTGGGAATTTTGGCACCAAATTTTTAATATGGGTTATTGGGACCCCTCCTCATGAATTCAGTCACTGTCATGACGTTATTCAGTCCCGAAGGTGATTTCATGGTCACTGTGCAGAATCCCCTTTCACGACTGATTAGTAAAAGCGACAGTGCCACTGTTCACGAGGAGGGCTCTCAAGAGCCTATGTTACAAATTTGGTGAAAAAAATCCAAAAATGACTATTTCAAGCGTGTGCTGTGCAGTTTCACACATGCTCGTAACTTTGTGAATTTGTAATATTTTAACTCTAGATTTTCAACACTGGCATTTTCCACCTCCTTTTGAACAGTATAGCTGTCATTTTTCACATCCTGGCCAAAATGTATTTTGCACTTCAGCGCAGAATGGTGTGGTGGTGTGGGAAATCAGTGTTCGGACACATTAAGAAAATCAAAGTGACCCTGTTCATGAGCAGAGGTCTTAAATGCCTATATTGAACATTTGGTGATGAAAGTCCATAAAAGACTGAATTACAGTGTGTGTTGAACAATTTCCATGCAACCTTGTAACTTTGCAAATTTGTAATATTTTCACTCCAAATTTTCAACACTGGCATTTTGCACCTCCTTATGAAAAGTACAGCTGTCATTTTCACATCCTGGCCAAATGTGTTTCGCACTTCCAGTGCAGAATAAGCACAGTTGCTGTAGAAAATCAGTGTTTGGGACATATTAGGAAAATCACACAGTGACTCTGTTCATGAGCAGAGGTCCTAAAATGCCCATGTTGAAAATTAGTGACACAAGTCCACAAAATGACTGTGTTCTAGCGTATGTTGTGCAGTTTCACGCACCCTCTTAGTTTCATGCATTTGTAATATTTTATCTCCAGATTTTCAACATTGCCATTTTTCACACCTCCTTAGAAATAGTACAGTTGTCATTTTTCATATCCTGCCCAAGATATGCATTTACACATCTGGTGCAGAATAAGCGCGATCGCTGTGGAAATCAATTTTCGGCACAGATTAAGAAAATCATAATGACAGTGTTCATGAGCAGAGGTCACAAAATGCCTATGTTGAAAATTTGGTGAAATAATTCCATGAAATGACTGTACTACATGCATGCATTGCACAGTTTCCATATATGCTCGGAAGTGTGAGCATTTTTAATATTTTCACTATAGATTTTCAACATTGCCATCTCTTCACACCTGCCTACAAATGAATACGGCTGTCATTCTTCACATACTGCCCGATCCGTGTTTTCATACATCTGGCGCAGAATGGCATGGTTGCTGTGGGAACTCAGAGTTCAGGACACATTAACAAAATCACACTGCCACCGTTCATGAGAAGAGGTCCCAAATGCTTTCAGGAGGTGGGGTCACAAAAGGCCATCTTGAAAATATGTAGTGCAAATACTAACAAACACCCGGGGTGTTAGGGTTTCTAACCATAACATCCCACCCTGTACAAACTGACAGGCATCAGGGATCCGCCTTTGGATTTTATTTATTTATTTGAAGTCTAGGATAACACCATCTGCCACCTGTAATGCTCATGCCATCCCACCCCAGCCAGTGACAGGCATGAAGCATGCCTTGGACTCCTTCTGCCCCAGAGTTCACCCCATTCTCCTATACTTCACCCATTTCAGCATATGTCCTTATGGAATGGGGTGACAGTAAAGGTGAACACTCAAGGCACACCTCAACACATGTTGGTGTCTGTAGGATAGGGTAAGGTGACATGGCATGAACATTATGGGCGATGACCAAACATATACCCCAATGTATGTCTGTCTCTGCAGGGTGGAGGTGGGGAAGACATGAAGTTCAATACTTCACTGCCATTCCTATTCTGCACCTGTCTAACTCCTGCATTTCCAATGTTAATACCAGCAAGCAAACATTTGGCATTGACAGATCGTGTTATATTACTGCAACTATAAATAAAGTTTGGTGAATTCTACAACTGCTCCAGGTTTTCTCTATGCTTCCTGACCTGTGCCTCGGCGACACCTACCTACAGGATAAGCTACAGTTTCTAGTTTGCCCAATAGCTTACTTCCTCCTACCCTCACTATAATTGCCTTACGTCTGTCCCATGCATTCTTGAATTCCCCACTGTTTTTGATGCCACAACCTCCTCAGGAAGGTGGTTCCATGTCCGCCACCCTCGCCATGAAAAATGCTTCCTCATGTTGCCCAAGAACTGTCCCCCACTCTGTCTTCAAATTGTGTCCACTTGTTCTTGTACATCACTTTTTCTGAAAGATGCTACCCTCTTGGACTTTGTTGATTCCTTTGAGGTACTTGGAAGTTTCTATCATGTCCCCCTCCTTTCCTCAAGTATATACATATTAAGCACTTTTAGTCTCTTTGTATGGCTTCTGCTGCAGACCCTGCATCATTTTAGTTACCCTTCTTTGAACTGCCTCCATCCTGTTTATGTCCTTGCAGGCTGGAGTCTCCAGAACCGCACACAGTACTTCAGATGGGATCTCACCAACTGTATGTGCAGAGGACAACAAGTTTCGGTTTACTATGGATGATGCCTTTCCTATACATGCTGGTATCTCCCAGCCCTCCTTACTGCCTTTCTCACATTGTTTACCTACCTTAAGGTAATCTGATCGACTACCCCATGTTCCTTTCCATTTCTGTTGTTGTTAATACTCCCCCTAACTGTGTACTGTTCCCCTTGACTTTTGCTTCCCAGGTGCATTACTTTTCTGCATTGAATCTAAGCTGCCATATTTTTGACCATTCCTCCAATCTTGCCAAGTTCCTTCTCATCCTTTGCACCCCTTGTGTATTAATCCTGTTACAGATCTTTGTGTCATCAGCAAAGATGCATACTTTTCTTTCCAGCCCTTCTGCAATATCTACTATAAAGACATTAAAGAGGACTGGTCCCAGTATTGAACCCTGTGGTACACCACTACTAACCCCTCTTTCTTCAGTGTGTACTCTGTTTACTATTACCCTCTGGTTCCTGTTGTCCAGCCAGCTTATTGCAGACTACCACCCTGGGACCCACTCCCAAGGTGGCTAACTGTTTATTAATCTTTTGTGAGAGACTGTGTCAAATGCCTTGCTAAACTCTACATGGCCATTTCACAGCCCCTCCCTAGTCTACTACTTTAGCTACCCAGTCAAATAAATCGATTAGATTCATCTGACATTACTGGCCTACTATGAATCCATGCTTGGCTCCTGTGCCCTGCTGGCCTCTAGGTACTCAATAATTCTTTCTTTCAGAAGTGATTCCATCATTTTCCATACCACTGAGTTGAAGCTAACAGGTCTGTAGTTTCCTGCCTCTTCCTTGCTCCCACATTTGTGAAGAGGAATCACATCTGTCCTCCTCCAGTTCTCAGGTACCACACCATCCTCCCATGATTTGCTAAAAGGGTAGTCAGTGGTGTCACTAGGTCTCTCCTTAGTTCTTTTGGAATTCTGGGGTTGAATCCCATCAGGCCCTGTTGCTTTGTCCACCTTCAGTTTCAGGAGTTATTTTAGGGACCTTTTCTTTTGTGAATGGACTGGTATCGACACCCTTTCCAGAGTGCTTCTATGGTTTGGTTTAGGTACCTCCCCTCTTCTTCTTTGTGAATACTGAGTAAAGTATTCATTCAGTATCTGCCTTTTCACAGTCACCCTCTACCCACCACCCCTCCCTTTATTAAGCCTTACTATCCTCCTTTGGTCTTCCTTCGCTCCCTGATGTACCTACTGTATAAAAGGTTTTATTCTCCTTCTTAACTGAGTTGACCATCTTTTCCTTGGTTTGGGCCTTTACTAATCTCACTGCCTTCCTGCTACCTTCTGCTTTAACTGATACAGTTCTCAGTCCTGTTCCTTCTGTGATTCCTTGTACTTCCTGAATGCTATCTTTTTCTCACTAACCTTCCCTGCCACCTCCTTTGAGAGTCATAGTGTTTTTCACTTCATTTTGTTTATTTGCTTCACACAAAGGCTTGTTGCCTCTGTGATGGCAGTTCAGATTTTTCCCCATTGCTCTTCCACCCCTCCTCCCTGCCGACTTGCTAGTGCATTCCTTGGCACTCACCCATTTTGGCAAAATCAGCCCTCCTAAAGTCCAGTACCTTCAATCCCATATAGAAAGCCTACAGTGGGTAATAATGTGCCAGGTTCTGCACTTCAGAGCCAGGAACCGGGGAGGGATTATCACTTGAATGGGGTACAGTTGGGGAGCTCCACAGAGGAGAAGGACCAAGGAGTGATCATTATGGAACATGAACAACTGCTCACTGCAGGAAGATGACAACAAAAAGCCAACAAAATGCTGGGGTGTATTGCAAGAGGATCTCCTCCAGGAGGAGGAAGGTTATCCTGCTCCTGTATAGGGCATTGGTCAGGCCCCACCTGAAGTACTGTGTGCAGTTCTGGCACCCATTCATGAAGAAGGACATTAGATTTTTGGAAGGAGTGCAGTGAAAAGCCACAAAGATGATCCAGGGGTTAGAGAGCAAGTCCCACGAGGACAGGCTGGGAGAGCTGAATATGTATTTATTGGAGGAGAGGAGGGATAGATGGGATATGATCGAGTTCTTTAAGTATCTGAAGAGGATAAACAAGACCAACACAGAAGGGATTTTCCAGAGAGAAAGGGAAGGACACGAGAGGACATGGAGTTAGATTGATGAGGGAAAGATTCAGGAGGGAGATGTGACATTTTTCACTGAAAGAGTGGTGGACAAATAGAACACTTTACCAGTTTCCTGTGAGAAGGTTGGCAGTTTCAAGAGGGTTGGGACTAGGTAATGGTAAGGGATCGGGGAAGGGGATGGAAGGGGCAGCTGCGAGATGAGGTGCTAGCTGCCCACTCATGAAGAACTGATAGACCGTGAGGCCTGTTCCTGCTGGCAATTTTGTATGTTTGTATGTTCATATCCTTATGGTAAATTCTTGTGAATTTGGCTAATTGCACAGATGATCTGATATTTGAGGAGGACAAGTGGATTAAAACCAGATCCAAACAGAGGGTTATGACGTGAAACGCAGAATTTGCTTATAATAAAGTCAGAAACTAGAAAAGAGCAGACTTGTTATAGGATGTGGGGAAAGACAATGAAATGCTGTTAACTCCAGATTCCTGTGACAGGGTAGAATAGAACCCTGTCCCATTTGCTTTGGGAGAAAGTGTTTAAATGCAAGGATCTGTATTATTTCCTTTCTCTCTCCTCTGTCTGGTTGCGCAGCCAAATCTTTCTGTGAGACTTGGTTTGATCAACCTGAACAGTCTTGCAATCCTTTGCCTCTCACTGTCTCTCTGTTTTCTCTTGCTGTTTTCCCTTCCTTGCATGCCTATATCTGCTAATGTAGAGTATATGAGAATCAATGTATGGATGAAGCTGATATTGGGACCCCTTTTGTTTGAAAGATGTTTGGTTTGCTGTTGAAATGTATATATTTGTGATTTCTTGCACTTCTGTTTACTTGCAGTTCCTCCTTGCTGTATTCTTCCCCTTTACAGTGGCTTTACCTGCTACCCCTACTTCTACACACTGTTAATACTCCTCCTAAATAGGGGATTCATGACCTTTTGTTGGGGGCCAAAGTCGGCGATCTATCCAAGGAATAATACCCAAGGACCACTCAGACTTAATCTCCACGTGTGCTATTGTACTAGACTGGGCCTTGTTGCTACATTATTGTATAAGAATGTCATTATAGTTGATGCACGTAAGCTGTGTATCTGATTGCTGAGTATTATATCTTGTTTTACTGTGTATTTGTCCTCTATGTCCAGGACCACTTTGAAAATGAGATTGCTCAATGGTGTTATGCCTGGTTAAATAAAGTTTAGATTGATTGATTTGAGATAACTGTAAAAGCCAGAGGTCATTTGACTGCAAATGCCTGAGCTTTTGCAAAGGCTGTAGAGACCTCAGGAAGTTCTCAATGTTCTAGCAGCTCCTGAAATTTACAAAGAACAGGATGCTTACAAAGGAAGGGGTTGAAAAGACCTATAAAAACAGCTATGCTAAGCTGAGCTGCAGGGTAGATTTTACAAGAAATATTTTATTTTGCCTTTGTATATTGTTATTCTGAATGGGTTCATTTTATTTTATGTTCTTGTAAGTACAAATAAACAATTTTGTGGAATTTTATAACTGCTAGTGGGTATTCTCTATGCTTCCTGACCTGTGCCTCGATGACAATCCCATAATTGCATTTGTCACTGACTGTAACTGCACGCCTCTGGAGGACAGAAACTGAATTAGAAAGATGGAAATGTGTTGTGAACGGATCAGAAATTGAGGAACATATGCAGTGCAATGCCCATAGTCACTTTTTGGAAAGGACTGAATCTGAGGAATCACTTAACTGGCAGTCATTTCTCAAAGCCAGATAATAAACTTCAGGGCATTAGAACCAGCTTCTACAAATGCAGACAAAACAACATTTTATGTATGTGCAGTTAATGACACAACTTTTCACACATGCTAAAATTGGGCTGAATTGTAAACTTCATTAATGCGATTGTCTAACTTCTGTGTGTATGTCTGCTGGTCAGCTGGTGTCCTTACAAAGAGGTGTATGTGGGCCGCATAGTGAGTCCTTCAAGTGTTGATTCTTCTCCCTCCTCTTCCCTCACCAGAACGGGTACCATCTGTAAAGTCTTCTGTTATTTTTCCACTAACTCACCCCTCTGCATCCCACTGCACCTCTACTCCTCCCTTCCATCCTCCCTCCCATTGCACGCACCACTATGTGTCTGTCACCTCAAATACTAGTGATTAGAGACACTGTCCCATCCTAGCCTCACTGATTTCTCACTTGCCTTTTGCCTCCTATGTCCTTCACTCCAGGGATCATTGGTCCTTCTCCATCCTCCAACCTCACTTCTCCATAGGGCAGTCTGCCTTCTCCCCATCTCCTCCCCTGGAACCTTCTCCCATGTTCCATATGTCTCTCACCCTCTTCAGCTTCCTTAAACGTCACCTTAAATGCCTGCATCCCCATTCCTGCTCCTGTCTGCTCCTACCTGAACTGTCAGTGTTCCTTTCTCTCTCTCTCTCTCTCTCTCCCCCACAGCCCATCTCCTCTCTCAGAGGTCTGTTTTGCTTCACTTAATAACCTTGCTCTATTAAAATAGGTATCCAGTTAGGATACTGAAACTCGAATTCTAATACTCATGGGACAGAGTTCAGTATCCTGATGCAACAAGCCTAATAAAAGAAATGCAATGCTGACAAGGGTAAGGTAGCGAATGTGATGAACTGCTTCCCTACTCGTCAGGCATCACACAGATATGTGAATCAGGGGCTAGTCAAGCTGTTCCCATGGCGTGGGTGGTTGGGTTACTACAGCTCCACCAGCATGGCCATGTGGTCCCAGGTTGTTTTTCCAGTTGAAGCTACTTTTACTCCCCACCATTTTGCCCCATCATATTTCTTTTTACTCCAAGGTCCACTCTCCCTTGAGTTGGTTATTTAGGTTACTGGGAGTACAGGGTCAGAGCCCCCGTGAGGGATGTATTACATGTAAGACCCTTTCGGTCTTCTGAACTTCAGTCTCCCAGACTTGGACATATAGAGTTCAGGAAATTGTGTTTTGGGATTTCACAGGTAATCCTTAAAATCTAATGTTAGAGTGTGCCTCAGGTTTTATGTATGTCACCTGCTTTTGCACTCCGCTTTTTTGCCGTGTTGCTCTACATTTGGTTGCATCATATTTTGTTTGCTAGGCAATGATTTTATTGTAATTTATTTGACTGTTTCCCTATCTCCCTTCTCCCCAGATTGCACCTGAAAATGAACCTCGGCTTAGCATGCTATTCCCAGTTATCAATTTAATAATTTAAAGTACCAAACTTTCCTTTTTTCTGAGGAAGGATTTGACTCACCCTTAGGATATTCACGTGCCCTCAGCTTTCTGCATAGGGAGATCACCTGAGGTAGAGTTCCTTACAAATATGGTGAGACCTGTCAGGACCTGACCAGGCCTACTCTGTAACAGGAGCAAGAGGTTTCTACTTGCCCCTAGGGAAGAAGAAGAAGAAGTGAGCTGGTCCAATATGTCCTTAGGGATAGGCAAGCCCACGTTGCCTGTCAAACACAGACTGCTGTTCCTACTGGTTTGGAGGTCACCTCTCTGGCATCGTAAGATGCCTTCGTCCTAGGTGCCATGCTACTGAAACTTCAGGTGGAGCGGCTTGCCTGATTTCCTTGCTTTGTGACAGCACAGCCAACAGATTGTGCAGCTGAACCATAGTGACAATCACAGATCACCATATGAGCCTGGGGTGCAGACACAGACCAGTAGCACATCAAATGAGTGACAGGATATGAGTGATGCAATTATGGAAAATGCATTACAGCAATTACAATACAGGCGACAATGATATTACAGTGACTGGTACAACTAGACAAGTGAACATTAAGGTGAACTGGTGTGAGCCTTCCTAGTGTCCATAAGTGGCATGGAGTAGTAATCTTTAAGATAAGATAGGGGGCTCAGTGCAGCCCTGTGGGTGAGGACACAGGGCAGAGTCACCTACATAAATGGGTTGCACTTGTGGGTCATTGGGAACAGGTGCATTAGTGTAATAAAGGAGGGTGGGACCCTGGGGAGCCACGGTTGATGATGGAGGTTTACAAGGAGCCAGAGAGAAATTCTGCTTTGGGTGTATGGTGGCTATGTGTACAGCTCCAAATGTAAAATGGTCACTAAAAAGTACTTCACTGGTAGCACAAGCATGCCAATTGTACTCACTTATATGCATTTGTTCAAAATGAAGTTGCTCTATGAAAGTCACCAAATGACATGAAACCCACAGACCTAAGGGCATGTGCAAGAAACAATGAAACATACAAGCTGATGGCAAATAAGGTCTGCAAGGCCCATCCAATCTACTCATTTGTTCTACCTTATCAATGTGCCATAGGCCTGTACTTTGTCAATGGCCTATTTGTTCATACTCATCTGTAGTGCTCCTTGTGCCTATCCATGCCAGTTTGAAGCTCTGCACTCTATTACTATCCACCCCTTCCTGAGGTAGGCTGTTCCATGCATCCACCACCCTTTCTGTGAAAAAGAACTTACTCACATTACCCCTTAATCAGCCTCCCTTTAATTTCATGTTGTGTCCTCTTGTCCTGCTGTTTTTATACATGTTAGACTCTTTCACCTTGGTAATGGCCTTAAGATATTTAAATGTTTTGATCATATCCCTCTCTCCCACCTTTGCTCTAGGGTATACATATTGAACTCCGTTAATCTGTCCTCGTATGTTTTCTTATGCAGTTCCTCCACCGCTTTGGTTGCCTTCTCTGGACTGCCTCCATTTTGTTAATGTCCTTGTGCAGGTGCAGCCTCCAGTACTGTATGCAGTACTCCAGATGGGGCCTAACCAGTGTCTTGTAAAGAGGATTATTACCTCCTCTTACAACTTGAGATATCCCTATTTATACACCCCAACATCCCTTTAGCATTGCCTACTGTTTAGTGGTCTGCTTAGATGATTTCAGGTAATCTCGATGATTATGATGCCCAAGCCTCTTTCTTCCCTTGCATTTGCCAAAACTCCCTCCCAGCCTATAAAAGCTTCAGGGTTTCTCTCCCTATGTGCATGAGCTTGCATTTCTTTGCATTAAACCCTACTGCCACTCTTCAGATCATTTTGCAAGATTTTTAGATCTCTTCTAGTTTGTCCACTGAGGTAAACATTTTCCTTCCCAGTGTGTCTAAATAAGCAGAGTTCATATATATATTTATTTATTTATTTGATTTTTGGTAACCAGGTAAGTCCACTGAGACAATTACAGTCCCTTTTCCAGGGCCAACCTGGGGTTGAGAAACAACCATGACGTTACAAGTGAAATCAGCAATGCAGTTCTCATGTTACAAAGTTGGTATTAGGCAGAGTACATGTCGAGATAAAATATTGCAAGTACATAAACAATCGATTACGTCACTTTCTTTTAATGACGATGGAGGCCTAGATGGAGGAGGGCTATATACAGGGCAGTTATAGTACAACACGTCATATTAACAGTAGTAATATAACATGGGAATGGCTAAGATCAGAGATTCTACATGTACATATAGTAGCTGGTCATGGTAGAGGTGGCACCCTCTGGCCCTGATGGGGCCACCTGCAGTCCCAAGGTTGCACAATACTGTATGATCAGGTCCCTGAGAATGGCATGCTGATGGCAGAGACATGCCTCCACAAGGCTCTTGATGTCTCCTCCTTATCTCTGGGCCAAGAAAGAATGACAATCTGTGTCAATACTGGGAACCCCAAGGTGTCCCAATGGCAGGGCTGTTGAACTGCAGCTGGTAAAAGCCTGAAGGCCTGGTGCCTGAAGCATCTCCAACAAGAATCGCTGGTATAGGACATATTACACAAAAGATGCAACATGGACCAATAACTCATTGTTAAGGCTGCATTTTTCATGGTAAAAGTGACCAATTGCACAGCAAATGCATTGGGGAAAAATCAGATATTTCATGGTGCTTCATGGTATGAAAAGTTGTTTCCTGTATTTATTAAAGTCAGTGTTTTTAACACTTACTGCTTTGTCTACATTTAGCTGTATGCTTGACTGCTGTGAAAAATGCTGTAGTGCTGCAGTAGCTGGGTATGAACTCTGGTTCTATTATCAAGCTCAAACTGGATAAGTTTCTATTTACGTAACAAAAGAAAAATAACTGCTTCCTGAAATGGTAGTGCAGTCTGTAAAGTCATCCAGTATGACTGGGCATCAGTCAGTGTGCAAATCCTCATTACAATTGGGAGCATGGCCACAATCTCTGTCTCTCTCATTTTCTCATTGTCAGTAACCACCCAGTTGCCAGGGCATAGAAGGTGCTGCAGAAAGCTAGCTTTGGTCCCCTTTACAAGATCCCAGTACTCCAGACAATTCAGGGAGCATAAAAAATAGCCACAGTCCTACAGGGCTTTGTGGATCAAAGGTAAACCCTACACTTTCTTTGAGGGGTGTGGGAAGCCACCTTTCTGATCATGTCATGGTCTCCCTGCACTGCACTCCTTGGTTGTAGTCCCCCAGCGACATTGTTTAGATGACACCATTGTCAAGCGTCCTTCCACAATTTGTCGAGCATTGGGGCTTTTCATGGGGAACTACCAATTTCACGGCATTGGGCTAATTTCATGGGTATTGAAATCTGTGATCCCAATGAAAGAACATACAGCTTTACTCGTTGTCCCCTAAGAAGGACATTTGCAGAGATGAGCTGCTGCCTCTTACTCAGTTCCACTTTAAAACTAATGGCCTGAAATGAACCATGTCTGACTTTGCTAATTCTGTGTCACCAACCAATGTACAGTGTTGATCCCATGTTAGTAGCCCAGAGGGGCCTACTATCAAATGCATTATCTTGAAAATGGTGAGGCCCTTCAAGAGGGCTATATACTCCTGTTCTCAAGTGTCTTGGCCTGGGCTGTGGAATTCCAGGGGACTCATCTGAGGAGAAGGTCTACACAGCCACCCAAAGGGTGCCCTTCTACATCTGAGAAATGCCTTGGGGAGAAAGCCAAGTTAGGAGACTAGAGACACAAACCCACTAAGTGACCCTGGTCCTCATGGGCAATGATGTCAACAAGCGACTCTGGGAGAAACAAAACCCTAGGTCATCACCGGCTCCTTATGGGTGCCACAAAGGCAATGAACTTGGGTCAGATGGCGTTCTCAGAGAAAGGAACCTCCTCGTGATTGTGGTCAGCTTGGTCTTTGACATTATTCTCAGACTTGACATTGAGGTTCAGCCACTGCCATCACCCTCTTCAACACTGAAGTTGGGACAGACATCAAATCAGCATCACTGTAGGCACCATGCTCAGAACAGGACCTAAGTGTAATGCCTTAGCTGCTGCTGATATTGCCTCCAGGCTTGGAATCATCCCATCCCACAGTGTTGCTAGTGACACTGCATCAGGAACAGTCTCTAAGCCAGGTCCAGCACCAGCATCAGCCTTGCTGCCAGACCTCTCCTGGCACCATAGGCAATGCCGGGTGCCTGGCACCATCCCTTATATCATGCACCACATCATCACTGTGAACCATGACAGCAGAGCCACTAAGCAATTGTGCTGACTTGTCCACTAGCATGTATGGCTGTGCCCACACCACTGGGAACATCTACTACTCTAGACAAATCAGACTGTAAAGTGTTCTCAACCAGTCACACAGAAGGAACTGGCTACTCATCAGACCCAAATACTAGAGTCTACAGCATCTCAGTGTGGTGAGATCAAGGAGAACCTTGTGCTTCCTCATAACCACAGATTCCAGGAAGAGGCCAGGGTGCAGATAAACAAACTACCTTTAAAGCTCATATGCATTGCCTGCCACTAATGGTAAGAATGGGTGACCTCACTTCAACACAGCTGTCTTCAAGGGTACAGCAGTGCACAGAGAAGCAGGCATCATAAGAGTCCATGTTATGCTTCGGTCCATGACAGACCAGACAGAGTTGAAGCTGCTCCAAACCCATCTTGTTCCCACAAGGGAATTGAAGAATAAAGGGTGACATTCTTTCCTTCATTTTGGCCATGGCTTCTTTTGACTTCACTTTGGCATTCATTGTGAACAGAAAAGAATAAGAATGAGAATGACACCATACAAGAAAAGGAAGACGATGATACAGCAAAAATATCAGCTGCGATGAGGCAAACTGAGGTGATACTCCATAATGCACTTGACTGCTGCTAGCCCCTGGCTAACAATTTGCTGCCTTGAGATCATAATGTCTCTGGCCCAGACCCATAAGTGGGAGTCAATGGAAAAGACCGATTTAGAAGACTGTTTTATTTAAAACTGCTGTTGAGTGTATGATGTATTTTGTATATTATCAAGAACTGTACATTGATGTTATACTGTACTACATGAAGATGTATGTATTGTGATGTGATGCATCTGATAGACTTTTATTGCTAGTTTAATATACTAGACAGTGCCTTGAGTATTGTTAAGGAAAATCACCGTAAAGTGAATCCCTGACTGATTTACTAACGACTTTGCAATTCTGCCTCCATCACCAGTTTCCAAACCCTGCTTCTATTGATACCTTTTTCTTGTCATCATCTCCTCTAGTTTGAACTACAGTAGTTCACCCGTCTCTGAACTTTCCAGTCCTTCCTTTTCAGGAACAAACTGTTAATAATGCAGGTACTGTACCTGCCTGCTCACCCACTCCTGGAATACATACCCCATCAAATCAATCCTTTGTGGGACTTACGGTGACGTAGCACACCTAATGGTGGCATAAGCCCATTGCTCTGGTCTCGGGTTGCAAAAATAGATAATAAAACCATCGGGCAGACAGATCTTTAAAGTTAAACATCTTCAAGTGGGCTAAATAGAGGTAGAATGGGGAAGACTAAAAAAAAAAAAGACCCCGTTACACTGAATAAGCATTTTGCAGCCTCAGGGAAGAGTGGCCTGTTAGCCCTACCTTTCATGGTCATCCATGGTAACTGCCTCAGGAGATGAAGATTCAGATTCGAGTCCACTTCTACTTTCACAAAGGTAGACGGGCATCAAATGCTGAGTATCCTACACAGAATAGACTCAAAGATTTCCAGTCTGCAATCAGATTTTAAAAACTGGAATTGCACACATCAGCAGTAGAAGCTCATGTTGATACTATTCAGAATGAACATATGGCATTCGGAGATCTCTCGCCTACCTTCATCGGAGAGAGTGTGAGCTAACAAATAGGGCAGAGGATGCTGAAGCCAGGGCCAGAAGGAACAATATCCGTATTTTTGGAGTTCCTGAGGGAGTGAGCAAGATGATATAATTGGATATCTGGGGACCTGGCTCCAGCAGGAATTAGCTCTTCCGACAGATTTGACTTTGGCATTGAAAGGGCACACTGGGCAGTAGCGCTTAGGCGAAACCTGGGGCCCTCAGCGAGTCTATCATTGTGAGGTTTCTCAAATTCCTATTAAGGAGAAGATACTCCATGCAGCCTGGGACAAGGAGGATCTGAAATTAGATGGGCAACGGTCTTTTAGATCAGGACTTCCCTCTCAGTATGATGGCAATGCGGAAAAAGTGTTACTGGTAGTGAAGTAGCTTCGAGACAAGGGGTTCACAGCATATCTTTGCTATCCAGCCAAGCTATGGCTTCTTGAGTGAGAAAAGGTGCAGGTATATGAAAACCTGTTGCACGCTACCCCCATGCTGGAGAGATTGGGAATCCAGGTACCCGATACCAGCTCAGAGCAAGTGGAAGCAGAGATTGAGAGTTTACTTTGGGGAATCAACCCTGGGACGGCAACCCTCAGGGCAGAAGAAATGAATCATTGTTATCTTTACACGCAGATGTGGCCCGCTGAGTTCTTCCATGACATCCTCCCCATGATTTGCATGGGTTCCCTGATGATTTGGTTGCAGGACTTGGTGAGAGCCTTGACTTTTGGGCTGTAAGGATCTGGGTGTTTTCTTTGGAAAGGGGCCATTATTGGAACTACATCCTGTATCATGTGAGGAACTGAGGTGAAGTGACTTTGAGTTCCTAGTCTCCTGCATGCTGTTTGTTTTGTACTTTCTGACTTTTTTGTCTCACTATTCAGTCGATTTCTTTTCCATAGGGTCCCAATGTATGGAAATTTACAGGAGAAACCTGTTGAGTTTATAGATTTTGTTAGCTCTGGCCGAGTTTAAGTTTTAGGCCTGACTGGCCCTTTAATTTGATATTTTGCTATTATGTGGGACGCATAATCTGAGGGACCTTTATTTATACTCGTTTGTGGAGTCATTTTTCTTATTAATTTTAGAATATTAGCATCCAACTTGGTTCTCATAGTTTAACATGTAATTCTGGCTCCCTTGGAGGTTCTTTCTGTCTGAGCCCTGTGTGTGGGGGGGGTGGTGGTGACAGGAGGATACCATCCTGAACTCATTGTAAATTGTTGGGGATTTTCCCTCCTCCTCTGAATTTTATTACCTGTTGGTCAGTAGAATAATTGGACGGATGTGGGTTTGCCTTGGTGGAAGTCTGTGAACAAGGAGAAAAGTAGCCAGTCTATCCACTGCTGGTTGGCCCTTGGCACAAGTGTGCCGTACTCCTCTGTTGTATCTGGAGGACTTCGTGTCCTCAGTGACCTTCCTGAATTCAAGGTCACTGGGCATTACCTCATGTGGCGCCAAGGGGCAGGAGAGATCTCACTGCCTGTTCCATATGACCTTGGCTAACTGGTAGCTCCTGTTGAGCTTACCACTTACGTCTACATTTTCAAAAGTTTTTTTACATACTGTTGGTTACATGTTTGACATTATATGTTACTGTATGTATACTGTGTTATGTATGGCTTGGGGAGAGAGATATGGGGTGGAGAGGACAGTGCTTGGGTGTTTCTTTCTTTGCTTTAGGGATGGGATCACTTAATATATGTTCAGTGACTGTGAAGGGCATTAATAATGTTACTAAAGGGCTAGAATTTTGAAAAGCTTAGAGATTTAAATTGCAAAGTAGCTTGTTTACAGGAGACTAAGTTTAATCAGGTGGAACATGTGAAGTGCGTAGATCTTGGGTGGGCAGGTTTTTTACTCTCACCCGACATCTGCTAAAGCAGGACAGTCATTCTCCTGAAGCGTGGCCTCCTTTCCTCACCCGGTCGGTTTACAGGAGGTGACGGGAAGTGGGTGCTGGTGTCTGTGAATTAAGGGGTAATCTGTTACATATACTTTCAGTGTATGCCCCACTCCCCCTCGGTCCCTTTTCAGAGATTTATTCCTGAGAATTGCTGGTTTAGATCTGGGTCATCTCCTAATAGTAGGGGACTGGAACTGTGTAGAAAATGGTCAATGAGATAGAAATCCTCTGGGCAGAATGGATAGGGAAACTGCACAAGACTATTGCACTTTAGTGGCGAATTGGGGCTGGTGGATTTGTGCAGGCAACACCCCAGGGATAAAGTTTATAATTTTTGCTCCAGCTGCGAATGCTTACTCTAGACTAGATAGGATATATTCCTGGCAGTGGAGGCACATCTCTTTGGGGAGGTTAGGATACTCCTGCCTCCTTCTTGGATCATGGTATGGTTCAAGTGGAGGTTAACTGGGAGGCTAGACCTCCGAGGGAACATGGAGACTAGATCCTGGCTTGATGTTGGATAACTCTTTGTGTGTCAGAGTTGAAGGAGGAAATTAGGAGTTCCTGGAGGATAATAAAGGTGACAGATACTCCTCTTAGAATTATTTGGGATGCTCTTAAAGCCTTCCTGCAGGGCAGATTTATTAGCCATGCAGCCATTCGAATAAGCTTCACAAAAGTAAACTTTCTTCAGCATTAGTATCCATTGCTTCATTAGAAGCAGAACATAAAGCGACCCACGACCCCTCAATTTTTCAAAAATTACTAGTTGCAAGAAAGGAATATAATCAATTAATGCTCGACGCACTATTAATTCTCTGCATTTCACAAACCAAAGTATTTTGAAGAGGATGACAGATGAAATTAATGAGCCTTACACCTCCGTAAGCAGGAAACAGATGAATATATATGCAAAATTAGAGATGTTAAGGGAGCAGGAATGTTTATGGTTAAACTGACTGCAATTGCAGGGTTTTGCTGATTTCTATAGAATTGTATAGATAGGAGAGAAACCCAGGGCATAGTCAAAAGATTCAGGAGTTTCTAGATAAGGTCGACCTACCAGCACTTTCAGCTGAGCATGCAGCCAGTCTTGAACTACCATTTATGGAGGAGGAACTGGGAAGAGTAATTTCCTCATTGAGTTCAGGAAGGCACCAGGACCCGATGGTTTTGTTATAGAGTTTTACAAGACTTTTGCACAGGAACTTACTCCCAATTTGCTAGCAGTTTGTAATCGGCTCATGAGGAGGAAGCGACCCGGGTCTTGGGTGAGGCAACAATAACAGTTTTGCTAAAGAGGGGAAAGACTTGACGGAATGTGCTGGATATCGACCTATCTCCCTGCTAAATGTTGATACAAAACATATTGCAAAGCTTACTGGGAAAGGCTTAAACTGATTATTCCTGACTTAGTGCACCGGATCAGACGGATTGTTTTAGTCGGCACATTCAGGATAATGTTAGATTAGTGTTGAATGTCATGGCTTCTAAGACCACAGCGCCACTTTTGGAGCTAGGAGCAATAATTTCATTAGATGCAGAAAGGTCTTTGATCGCCTAGATTGGGGTTTAAACAAAACCTTGGTAAAATTTGGATTTGGGAGTAAATTCAGGGATTGGATTTCTAATTTATACAAGGACCCAGGGGCTAAGGTAAAGGTAAATGGGGTATGCTCTAATAAGTTTGTTATTCAGCGAGGACTAGGCAGGGTGTCTGCTTTCCCCTTGCCGTATGCACTAACAATGGAGCCATTGCGGCATCCATCAGAGCAGTCAGTTATACGGGGCATCAGGACAGGGGACGGAAGTCTGGATTTCCTGTATGTGGACGATGCTTATTGTACCTAATGGATCCAATGAACTCAGCCCCTTGGTGCTATCCCAAATACAGGAGTTTGGGGTTATCTCAGATTTCCGAGTGAATGGTCCAAAGCATTAGCGCTGCCCGTTACTGGATCTGTTCCTAAGATCCTCCCGACAGTTCGCTGGCAAGGGAGGGTCCTCGATATTTAGAATTTGGATTCCTGAGAACCTAGATAACTTATATGCTACTAATTATTCCAAACTGCTTCAAAATATTCAAGGGGACTGTAACAGATAGATAGAACTCCCAATTTCATTCTCTGACCATATAGAAACTGCCAAGATGAATGTACTTCCCATTTTCTTTTCCTATTTACTTTGCTTCCCTAAATCCCCTATGAGTTTTGGAAAAGTCTGAAATCAGCCACCTCAAGTTTATTTGGAATAACAGACTCCTAGGATTAAATGGCAGATACTGCAGATGGCCAAACAGGGTGGAGGACTGGGACTTCCCAATTTTATTCATTATTATTGGCGGCACAGCTCAGGTTCTTAGTTCCTTTGGCCAGGAAAGGATATTCCACTTTGGTAGGAGATTGAAAGCCTAATAATCAGGGAGCTCACCTGGTGGATATTATCCACTTAGACCGAACTGGGTTGTCAGGTTTGCAGATCTCCAACCCCTGGGTGACAGTCCTAAAACAAGTTTGGATGAGTGCTGCTAAGGGGAAGGATTCCCACTTAAACTGACAAGTGGACCCCTATTAGGGCTTGTGTGGATTTTCTTCCATTGAATTCAGACCTAGGTTTTTGTACGAGAGAATGGGCCTTTGTAGAATTGGGCAACTATCTGATTTGCAAGGTTTAAGAGCTTTTCACAGTTGAAGCAAATATTTGGACTCTCTAATAGAGATCATTTTAGATTTCTACAATTCCGACATTTCTTAAAAGTAAGGGCATTTCCTCCCTAGTTTTATTACACCTGGCCCTTTTGTGGTTTCCTTCTCCCACTGGTGTCTGGTAATCATCAAACCCACATGATCTCTCAAATAGTCTCCTCCGTGGACTTGCAGGTGCAGGACCCATTGGGTAAGCTGGTATCCAAATGGGAGGAGGAATTGGAATGTCAGTTATCCTCTGCAGATTGGCAACAGATATGGTGTGGGGATCACCAATCCATATCCCCTCCATCTTGGAGAGCCTTTCGCTGGAAGGTTAATATTAGATTTTTCATAGCCCAGTCATTACTCAACATTACAGTCCTTTTGAATTTATGCTGGTGAGGGTGTGGGGAGAGGGGCAGGCATGCTCTTGTGTTTTGAGTTGCCCCTATTGAAGGGGTTTTGGCATCTTGTGTCCCAAGAATCAAAAATATATTTCAGACACACTTCCTTTGAACCTCAGTACTGGATTTTGGGTCTCGCTCTATAAAGCTGACTACTAGGGACCTAAAATTTCTGTTTATATTTTAATATCAGCGGCCCAGAAATGTATCACTAAAAACTGGTTGGAGAAGATTTCCCAACTGTAGACCTTTGCTATTCTACTTGTAAGCAAATTCAACTGATGGGAAATGAACAGCTCAACTAAGACTTCAGATGGAAAAATTCAAAAGCAGGTGGATGCCTTTTTCATTACCAAGCTGACAAGGAAAATAAAATGATTCTGGATATCTTGGCTCAGCTTTCTTAGGTTGGGGAGGGTGGTCCCTATTTCAGATGACTTTGGTGCATCCATAAATTGTATTACTATATATATATATATATATATATATATATATATATATATTCCACAAAGTCAGGTTTATCTAATCGGAGTTGTTAGGCCCCTCTTGAGTGATTTGACCCTTTGATTTAATTAAATGGTCTAAACTCATTTTTAGAGGCGATTAGCCCTTCCCTATCCCTCTTAATGGATCCTCCGCCATTTGCTGGTTTGGCAGTTAGTAACAAATGGAATGATGGAATATACCCTGAGCCTTATGTCTGGTGGGTTTTCTTTCCCCTCTCTCTCTTGCTTTCAATGGTGTATTGTGTAATATGTCAATTATCTTTTCATATTTTTACTCTTGTCTGTATGTGCTGTATTGGTAAATTTTCTATGTTATTTTGTGTTGTTATGTTTTGAAATCAATAAAAATTACAATTTCAAAACATAATCAATCCTAAATCATGTCCACTGACTCCCAGGTCAGTATCATAGCCACTATAAATATAACCCGTTTCTTTATAAATTATTTTTGCTTTTCTCATTTGAGTCTTTCGATGTCATCACAACCGCCTCCTAATTCCATACTCCTGATCCTCCACCTCTGCACTTTCCCTATTCCTTCTGCCATGAGTTTGAAAAATCCCAAATAAATTAATCTCGCCATCCACTTACTGCTAGGAATGTCTTCAAGATGGTCCTTCTGTTGTGTGGTCCTCTTCCTCTCCACAGCACCCCATGGGCATTCCTTATCTCTTTAAATAGCAATAACATTTTTTCTTTGGAATTTTGTATCCTGCACATAAAAAAGAGAAGAAACCTAATAATACAAATGTTACTCACAATTAGAGCTAGTTGAAGGTGAAGGTGAAAGAAATCCTCAAAGGAATTTCTGAATTGTGTCTGTAGTGGCTGTTTTTTTAAACTCTTTTTATACACCATCCTTCAGGAATTCTCTCCGGCAACCTTCCACCTCACTCTGAGCTCTACCTCCCACCTAAGACACCTCCTCCTCGTACCAGCTCGACAGACCCCTGGCTCTCAACTCCTCAAGGTGGGTCTGCTCTATCTGCCCAGGGCACTCTATTTAGAATTTAGTGAGCTGGACTGTGCAACTGCCCCTGGAGGAGGCTCCAGTGTCAGAGTGTAGACCCAGCAAGACAAAGGTGCCATAGCCTATCCCCAAGGATGGAGATTTTCCATGATTTTAGTTTCCCCTAGTGTGGACATACAGTGATGCCCATGCAACCAAGTCACTGACGCCTGCCACCACTCCGCCCCCTTTGTATGGCTCAGCACAAGTAGATCCCCTGGTCTCCACCAGAGGCCACAGCTCCACTAAGCAAGCCCCGGATCACATCCCGGGAGATGAAGGCAGTCCATCGAATGCTCCATCCTCCCCTCCCATGGCAGCCCGAGCCACTTGAGTCGGTTCCCAAACCAGGATCACCAGCTTGGCGCGGTGGTGGCATTAAGCGCCTCAACCCTCAGTGCCACTGGGCTGGTTACCTGTAGTTGCTCTTACATGAAAACTGACAAATGATTATGACACAACCAAACAAGTAAACCATCATACATTTTCCATACCTTTTTTTTTCTGTTGCAGAGCAAGCATGTACCCCATATCAAACCCAGATCTCTGGAACCACCCTCCACCCAGCACTTCCGCCCAGCTGCCCAGTTCAAGAGGACCTTAACTGCCCTTCACAGAGACACTCCATGTATTGAGAGACCATATTGCCCTCACGAGACCCAGCTGGGACTTACACTTTCAGGTCATTTCAGTGTGTAGGAGGTACAGGGTCCCAAGTCAAGCTGCAGCCTAGTGAGAAGGGTTTTCCTTTGACGCTTCCCTGAAACTTGATCATGCAGTGGCATAAGAAGAATGCCAGGCAGTCTAGGTAATATTATTATTGGCACGTCGTGTATGCCAGTCTCCAAGCCCGTGTGCACAGGGTTTTAGTTTGCCTACCCTAGGTACTAAGAGTGAGGCTACTGCTAACTTCCCAAATCTCACACCCCAGCGGAAGTGAACAGTGTTCTGGACTCATCCTCCTCCTCCCTATGGCCAACCCTCAGGGCTCATTCCTGAATCTGGTCTTTGGCACTGCATGTGGAAGTCTTACTGCTTGCACTAGCAGGCTGGCTATTCCATCACAAATTATGGGTAAAGACTAAACACCACTGAAGTCACATTACTACTTTTCATACTTGCATATTATTGCACCCTGTGTTCTCTCTAATAGCTTCCGTGTTCTACCACCTGCTGTCTCCACACTTACTTATTTCTACCCACCCTGTTCTCTCCAGGCTTATATATTTAATGCAACAGGCTCTCTCCATAGTTACATATTGTTACTAAGAACCATACTAAGAAGTAAAGGAAGCAAAGGCAATAAGCCCATGAAGCTTCAGGGCTACATACAGAAAGTTAAGGCTTTCCTGATATCATAAAGTTATCTAGTCTGTTTTAAAGTAGTCTCATCACTGCTAATGATAATATCTAGAGGAAGTAGATTCCAGGGACGAACAACTCTCTGGGAAAAGTAAGCCCTTCTCTTAGAGAAGCACTTATTCCTTGTTAGTTGCAATGGATGTCCTCTAGTATTTACCTGTATTTCCTTAAAATCAAGCTACATACTGTTAGTAGATAAGGATCATGTATGATGTCCCAGACAAATAGGAGATCACCTCTCAATCTCTTATGTTAGAGTGTCATTAAGTTAAATTTAGCGAGTCTATCTTCATGAAAATGGTTTTATTGAAAATAATAGATTTGGTTACCCTTCTTTGTACTGTTTCAATTCTGGCAATGTCCTTTCTTTTAAAGGGATTCCGTAACTGGGAGACATAATCAAAATAAGGTCTCATTATGCTCTGTATAAGGGTAACAGGATGTCCAAACCATTGGATGTTATATTATGGTGAATAGCCCACCAGGTTTTTGCTTTACTAATTATATGGGTGATACAGTGGCAAAATCTAATTGAGAATTGACCAAAATACCCAGGTCTCTATCGCTGACTTTACTTACAAGGAGAATTGTAGAGATAATACACAAATTTAGGATTATGTTTACAAAGCGTAGAACACTACACTTTGATATATTAAAGTGTAGGTTCCATTTTATAGACCATGCTTCTAGTCTCTTAAGTCCTCTTGAATGACCAAACACTCCTCTGTTCTCGTGACAGATGTTTACAATTTTACAATCATCCGCCTAGTTTGTGATGGTAATTTGAATATTGTCAATTAAATCAGATATAAAATCTGAAAGATATTGGAGCCAGTACAGAACCTTGTGGAACATCGCTATCTCGTTTTTCCAAATTGATGTATGTCCATCTATAATTACTTTCTGCTTCCTATCAGTCAGCCAATTTGTAATCCACCTAATATATAAATAATTAATGTTACAAAGCTGAAGCTTGTGAATTAAAGCCCAATGAGGAGCAGAGTCAAATGCTTTTTAAAGTCTAAAGAATGCGTCACATGGATTGCCTTTATCCAATTGATTACTTACAAAATCATAGAAACTTACTAGGTTTGTTGTACATGAACGACCCTTAACAAACCCATGTTGAGATGGATCTGTATCTTGTAATAAAGGTGCCAGTTCATCCTTAATTATACATTCTAGTAGCTTACCAGTAATTGAGTTAAACTTATTGGACGCTAGTTATCAGGTGAACTTCTTGCTCCTTTCTTAAACAGAGGAATCACGTTAGCATATTTCCATTCAGATGGGATAGTGCCAGTATTTAAGCGTTTATCAAAAAGAATTTTAAGAGGTGTACAAAGGTGTTCTTTCATTACCAATAATAAGTTGCCAGAAATATCATCGGGTCCCACAGAAGAACCCTTCTTAACTGCGTCGAACTTACTTTTAATAATATCTAGGTGGATATCCACATTATAAAATGTCTGATTATCAGGAACTGTATGAATAGTTACATTGGTTTTGGCGCTAAATGCTTTACAAAGTGTGAGTTAAAAACTCAGCCATGTCCTTTGGGTGAGATATGAGAATTTTATCAGTGGTTATAGGACCTACTTTACATACTGGTTTTCTTTTGGAGTTAATATAACCAAACAGCATTTCACAGTTGCCCTTCTGTGCTTGCAATGCAATAGATCTTTCCATATTAAGTTTTGCCGTTCCGATTTCTTTTTACAATTCCTTTGAATGGAGTTAAATTTAGCATAGGTTCTTTCACATTTATTTAATCTATATCTCTTGTAGTATTTGTTTTCTTTTTAATTAGTTTATGTAAACTGCTATTGCACCATTTTGGATTAAGATAGGATTTTTAATTATCTTTGGAATAAATCTATTTGCAGCATCCATTATGATGCAGGTAAAGGATAACCGCAGTTCAGCGATGTTATCCTGACTCAGGATATTAAACCAGTCTATTCCGCTAAACAATTATTTAAACTATGAAAATCAGTTTTGTGAAAAGCAAATAATTGGGTAATATTCTTCGACTCTGAATGTACACAGTGAAGTTTAAAACTAACTATACAATGGTCAATGTTCCTAATGGTGCCAAAGCAGTGCATTCTGTGATGTTAACTATCTCACTACAAAGAATGATGTCCAAGATATTAGGACCACGAGTAGGGAACGTAACATATTGCAATAAATTCAGCTCTTCACTAATATTTAACAATTATTTTGACATCTTAGAGCTAGCTGATTTGTTTATCCAGTCAATGTCTCCTAGGTTAAGATCCCTATAAATAGGATAGTCCCTATGTCAGCTGTGGCTGACATTTCATAAATAATTTCATTTAATATTTCTTGTTTTGAGTCAGGGGTCTGTAGCAAAGACCAAAAACAAAGTTATTATTGTTCTGAAGTTTGACATTCAACCAAACAGTTTCTGTTAGTGAACTGTCTTTTTTATTTTATTAGAAATATCATAAACTAACAGGGATGAAACAAAAAATGCTACCCTCTGCCTTTCCTATTTGCTCTATTTAAATGAAATAAGGTGTAACCTGGGATACAAACTGTCCAAATCTGGTCTGAAAGGCCCAGGTTTCAGTACTGCCTACAATGCCTGTTTTTTCCTCGGCAATTCTTAAAATTAGTTCATCCATTTGTTCCCTAAACTACGAGCATTTAATAAAGAATCTTTACATCCTGCATCTTTATTTGTTTGGTATCGCTGTCACATAACTGGGGGGAGCCCTTCGATTGTGCATCCACCAGCCCTACTAGTTTAAAGTAATATTGGGAACTTCAGATTGAAACATCTGACTAAGACTGATTATGCCCAGTTTGTTCAGATGGAGACCATCTCGGCATACATCCTAGGAGCACTGTTAAATTGAGATCAATGATCAATAAAGCTGAAATCATTAAGTGAACACCAATTATATAATCTGGCATTAATTCTTTCTATGGTGTTATTTTTCTAGTCTTGCTTTCAAAATAGTAAGAATGCCAGAAATAAAAACCTGAACAGTTGTTTTGCCCTAATTTTCTTTCCTAGCTCAATTAATTCAAGACATATGTCTTTCTCATGTAGGTACCCACATTGTTAGTGCCAACATTAATAATAATGTTAGACGGACATTTGATTAGCAGTCCACTTTAAGACTAATGTCTTCTATCTTATGCACCAGGAAAGCAGTGCACTGAAATCTGGTTGCTCTGAGAGTTAGTGATGTAAGAACTAATGTATTTTACAATTCAGTCATCTATAATGAGTGTTGGATAATTAGCTGACACATTATCTTCCTGTGATTCTAACTCAGTTTGACCTGTGTTAATTGATTGAATCTACTGGACGAAAAATAGTCCTGTTGATTTATTACATGGTCTTGATGTAGGGGTATTGATTGGACAAAGTCTGCTCTCCTTCTTTTTGTACTTTTGTTTTGGAACACTTTCCCAGTTATCATTAGAACTAATATCAGAAATGGGGTTTCTTCTTCTTTTGTTAGAAATGAGGAGAACTGGAAGAAGACTGGGTTCTAATTCTTGTTAAATTGGACTTACATAAGGCAGTATCTCATTATCAGTTATTACAGCAGGTGATAATGCATTTTCACAAGTAATAGCTGATTTGCCTTATTGCCTATATCAGTTGTTTGAGAAGAGATACATTCTTGTGCAATATCAACTGGGTCATGAATTATTGGAAGATTCCTGGTCATATTATCTAAGTTCTTTAATTTCCTTTACTTTTGTAATTCCCTGGTTAGCAGTTCAATTTTATTTTTAAGTGACTCCATTTCCTGACAATAAGACAACTTATAACAGTTGGGATGGGACATGCAGAAAACACATTAAGTAGAACATGATTACATTTATTACAAATTACTAAACAGTCCCTGATTGAAGAGTGTGTATGGTTGTATTTGGTAAGGTTACCACTATTTCTAAAGAATGACTAACATACCTACTCCAGTAATTAGGATAACAACTTTAACCTACTTGATCAGCTAAGGCACTGAGTGTCTCTTCAGACCATTCATCACACTGGACATGCTAGAACACGTGTGTAGAACACAGCGTGTCTCTCGCGCCTCTCGCATGCACTGCTCGTGCGCTTGCTCCACTTGCTATGTTGTATCTGTTCTCTCTATACTTTCATATTCCTGCACCTCCAGTTCATTACAGAATGAGAAACTTAAAATGATTACAGGCAGAAAAAAAACTAAAGATTCATCCACTCTGACCTGGTCCAGACTACTTCCACACCAGTTTGTCATTGGGTTTGCTTGTTCCAAGTCCTCTATTAGCAGATCAGACAGTTTTGTAGCTTTACCCCTCTCACAGCTCCTGATACCTGTCTCACCTTACCCTGAATCCCTGCACTATCCCTGGTTTACCCACTCTCACAGCTCATTATACCTGTCTCACCATGTCCTGAATCCCTGCACTATCTCTGCTTTACCCACTCTCACAGCTCCTTATACCTGTCTCACCTTGCCCTGAATCCTGCACTGTCTCTGCTTTATCCACTCTCACAGCTCCTTATACCTGTCTCACCTTGCCCTGAATCCCTGCACTGTCTCTACTTTACCCACTCTCACAGCTCTTCATACCTGTCTCACCTTGTCCTGAATCCCTGCACTATCTCTGCTTTACCCTCTCTCACAGCTCCTTATACCGGTCTCACCTTGCCCTGAATCCCTGCACTATCTCAGCTTACCCTCTCACAACTCCTTATACCTGTCTCACCTTACCCTGAATCCCTGCACTATCCCTGCTTTACCTACTCTCCACAGCTCTTATACCCGGTCTCACCTTGCCCTGAATCCCTGCACTGTCTCTACTTTACCCCACTCTCCAGCTCCTTATACCTGTCTCACCTTGCCCTGAATCCCTTGCTATCTCAGCTTTACCCACTCACAGCTCCTTATACCTGTCTCACCTTGCCTGAATCCCTGCACTATCTCTGCTTTACCCACTCTCACAGCTCCTTATACGGTCTCACCTTGCCCTGAATCCCTGCACTGTCTCTACTTTACCCACTCTCACAGCTCTTCATACCTGTCTCACCTTGTCCTGAATCCCTGCACTATCTCAGCTTTACCCACTCTCACAACTCCTTACACCTGTCTCACCTTGCCCTGAATCCTGCACTATCTCAGCTTTACCCACTCTCACAACTCCTTATACCTGTCTCACCTTACCCTGAATCCCTGCACTATCCCTGCTTTACCCACCTCACAGCTCCTTACACCGGTCTCACCTTGCCCTGATCCCTGCACTATCTCTGCTTTAGCCACCCTCACAGCTCCCTTATACCTGTCTCACCTTGCCCTGAACCTCGCACCATCTCAGCTTTACCCACTCTCACAACTCCCTATACCTGTCTCCACCTTGCCCTGAATCCCTGCACTATCTCTGCTTACCCACTCTCACAACTCATTATACCCATCTCACCTTGCCCTGAATCCCTGCACTATCTCTGCTGTACCCACTCTCACAACGCCTCACCTCTCACCTTGCCCTGAATCCCTGCACTATCTCTGCTTTCCCACTTTCACAGCTCCTTATACCTGTCTCACCTGCCTTGAACCTCGCACTCTCTGCTTTACCACTCCCACAGCTCCTTATACCTGCCCCACCTTGCCCTGAATCTCTGCACTCTCTCTGCTTTACCCACTCTCACAGCTCCTTATACCTGTCTCACCTTGCCCTGAATCCCTGCACTATCTCTGCTTTACCCACTCTCACAGCTCCTTATACCTGTCTCACCTTGCCCTGAATCCTGCACTATCCCTGCTTTACCCACTCTCACAACGCCTTACACCTCTCACCTTGCCCTGAATCCCTGCGCTATCCCTGCTTTACCTACTCTCACACTCCTTATACCTGCCTCACCTTGCCCTGAATCCCTGCACTATCTCTGCTTTAGCCACTCTCACAGCTCCTTGACACCCGTCTCACCTTGCCCTGAATCCCTGCTATCTGCTTTACCCACTCTCACAGCTCCTTATACCTGTCTCACCTTGCCCTGAATCCCTGCACTATCCCTGCTTACTCACTCTCACAGCTCCATATACCTGTCTCACCTTACCGAATCTCTGCGCTATCTCAGCTTTACCCACTCTCCACAGCTCCTTATACCTGTCTCACCTTGCCCTGAATCCCTGCACTATCTCTGCTTTACCCACTCTCACAGCTCCTTATACCTGTCTCACCTTGCCCTGAATCCCTGCACTATCTCTGCTTTACCCACCTCACAGCTCCTTATACCTGTCTCACCTTGCCCTGAATCCCTGCACTATCTCTGCTTTACCCACTCTCACAGCTCCTTATACCTGTCTCACCTTGCCCTGAATCCTGCACTATCTCTGCTTTACCCACTCTCACAGCTCCTTATACCAGTCTCACCTTGCCCTGAATCCCTGCACTATCTCTGCTTTACCCACTCACAGCTCCTTATACCTGTCTCACCTTGCCCTGAATCCCTGCACTATCTCTGCTTTACCCATCTCACAACTCCTTATACCTGTCTCACCTTACCCTGAATCCCTCACTGTCTCTGCTTTTACCCACTCTCACAGCTCCTTATACCTGTCTCACCTTGTCCTGAATCCCTGCACTATCTCTGCTTTACCCACTCTCACACTCCTTATACCTGTCTCACCTTGCCCTGAATCCCTGCACTCTCTGCTTTACCACTCACAGCTGCTTATACCTGTCTCACCTTGCCCTGAATCCCTGCACTATCTCTGCTTTACCCACTCTCACAGCTGCTTATACCTGTCTCACCTTGCCCTGAATCCCTGCACTATCTCAGTTTACCCACTCTCACAGCTCCTTATACCTGTCTCACCTTGCCCTGAATCCCTGCACTATCTCAGCTTTACCCACTCTCACAGCTCCTTATACCGTCTCACCTGCCCTGAATCCTGCACTATCTCTGCTTTACCCACTCACAACTCCTTGTACCTGTCTCACCTTGCTCTGAATCCCTGCTCTATCTCTGCTTTATCCACTCTCACAGCTCCTTATACCTGTCTCACCTTGCCCTGAATCCCTGTACTATCTCTGCCTCAACCACTTCCCTTTGGGAACTATTTCAGTTGTTCATTACCCTCTCCATGAAGACCTATATCCTTACACACCCTACTGAGCCTCACTACAGCCAATCTGTATCTATGTCCCTTGCACAGGTCCCTTCACTGAGTTTGATCAGATGTTGACAATCCACCATACTGATGCCTCTGACATAGTTAAATGTTTTTGTTATTTCTTCCTTTCTTTTCTAGCCCCAAGTGACTATTTCAACCTCCTCAGCATTTCTTCATAAGGTCTTCCCTGTATACTATGTACTGTTTTGGTGGCCTTCCTCTGCACTGTTTCAAGGCACTCTGTCTCATTTCCACCCTTTCCATCTAGCCTCAAATGAGCACTTCAGCTGCATGAACCTTTCCTCAAATAACTTTCTTTGCATGAATGTAGAACTTTGGTTGCCTTCCTCTGTACAGCGTCCAGACAATCTCTGTATCATTCAGTCCTTTCTCTTCTGGCCTCAAGTGGGTACTTCAGTGCCTCAACCTTTCCTCATAAGGTCTTCTCTACATAACGTGTATTTATTTGGTGTATGGTTTCCAGATGATGTGTGCACTCTAAACATGAACATATGAATAAGCCACCAAAAGAAGCAATTTGGTCTATCAAGTCTGTTCATATTGCAGGGTCCACAGCTTGAGCTATTGTACCTGCCTTCACTGCCCACTTCTCCATCCTCCCTACCCATAGAACTGTACCTTCCCATGTGTCTGATCCAGCCCCTCTTAAAGCTGCACACTGTCTTCAACAAGAGACTTCTTCCTGCAGCGCATTACAAGTGTCCACCACCCTGTCTGTGAAGAAGTGCTTTCTGACCTCCTCCTAAAACTCCCACCCTCCAGATTAAGACTGTGCCTCTCATGTTATGGATTGCCACTCAGCATAAACAGACTCTCCTTATCAACCTTATTTACCCCTTTCAAGTACCTGACGGTCACAAGCAGGTCTCTCTCTCTCTTCCAGGGAGTACATGTTCAGTGCCATCAATCTCTTCTTGTATGCCTTGCCCTGCTGATTGGCAATTATCTTTGTAGCCCTCCTCTGGACCTTCTTCAGCAGGTTAATGTCCTTTTTGATGTGTGGGCACCACTGCTGAACTCCATACTCTAGATGTGACCTTACCAGTGACCTGTACAAGAGCAGAATAACCTCCTCTCTCCGATACTGATCCCCCCTAGCTATGCATCCCAGCATCTTCTTTACCTTTGCTACTGCTTTCTTTGCACTGCCTGGAGTGCTTTAGGTTACTAGTGATCATCATTCCCAGGTCCTTCTCCTCCTCTGATGCAGATATTTGGACTCCACCCAGTTAGTACGCTGTCTTGGGATTCTTGGCTCCAATGCCAAGAAATGCAAAGCTACCAGATCCTGGACCACCTCCTAATTTTTCCAGATCTTCCTGTAGGTCCTGTTTCCCTTCAGCTGTGTCTACTCTCCCACAGAGCTTGGTGTCATCCATGAATAGGCACATTTTGCCTTTTGTACTCTGTGATACACCGCTCAAGACTGGATCGCAGGGGGTGGCAGTCTGTTTTAAGACTGAGTTGGGTCTCACAAGTGTACCAGTCAAGGAAACTGAATCATTTGAGTATACCGTGGTGGCTTGTGCAGATTGCAGGATAATCCTTGTCTACCGTCCACCGGGGGATGAGTCATGATTCCTGCAGGAAATAGCAGATTTCATCGCTGACATGACATTGGAGTCACCCAGGTTGATGGTGCTGGGTGACTTCAATGGCTGGGTCGACAACGAACTCTTGCAGTTTGGACAATACTTCATCCAGCTTATGGCATCTCTAGGCCTTACACAAGTTGTTACCTCTGCCTCCCATAAACATGGTCACTCTCTTGATTTGGTTTTCCTCCTGGGATCGAAGCCTCTGACTTGGAGGTGGAACCATTCGGTTGGTCTGATCATTACGCAGTGAGTTTCCAATTTTGCATCTCCTGCAAGGCCTACCCTGTGGTGATGGTCAGTTACTGCCCTTTACAAAGTGAGCCCTGGAGGCTAGTGGCAGTGATTGATTTCTTGGGTTTCCTGGGGCCAGCTCGGGTCCAGAACTTTGGTAGTTTGCCTATAATGAGCCATATCTGTAGCCCTGGACTTGATTGCTCCATCCTTGTTCATCTTCTCCCCCTTACGCCCCTTGGTCCCCATGGTTTGATGGGTCCCTGAGGGAGTTGCGGTGAGCAGGATGTAGGTTAGAGTGGTGTTGGTGGAAATCCGCCCTGGGTCCAACCACCTTAGACTGGCTGAGCATTATTAGTTCTACCAATCAGTGATCTCAGTAAGAAGGCAGAATTCCTGTCCATGGAGATTGCTGCGCTCAGAACCAACCAGCTCAGCCCTTCCAAACTGCGGACAGGTTGTGCAGCCCAGCCTGTCTGCAGCTCAAGGCCCTTTTTTGCAAGTAGGTGCGATGAACTTGCCTGTTTCTTCGTGGATAAGGTGGCCGACATCAGGTTGGAAATTCTTTGAAGCCGCTCTATGGGGGTTGCTGACGATCGGTGCTGGTCGCCTCACCTCAGACTTCCTGGAGCTCCTTTGCCTTGCCTGAACCTGGGGATGTCATGTAGATTGTCCAGGGTATGCACCCTATGTGCTGTAGTTTGGATCCTGGCCCAACCTCCTTGATTATGGGTTGTTGAGATTTGATCAGTCTGGTCCTGGTGCAGACAGTCTGGTGCTCCTTGGAATCTGGTGAATTTCCAAGCCCCTGAAGGAGGTGGTGGTAACCCTCTCTAAAGAAAGGTTCATTGGACCCAGATATTTCTGCTAACTACAGACCAATCTCAAACCTTCCCTTTATAGGGAAGGTGATTGAAAATGATTCTTGGTACAGCTGGATGACCACCTGACTACCCATAACATCTACAAACCTCTCCAGTCCGGTTTTGAAAAAGCACAGTACTGAGACAGCGCTGGTCTGGTGCTCAATGATCTCCTGATGGTGAGAGATTGGAGCAGCCATTCTATCTTGGTGCTCCTCATCTCTCCTCAGCTTTAGACACTGTAGACCATGGGGTACTGTTTGGATGTCTGGGGTCCCTCTGTAGACTGACAGATACGTCCTCAGGTGGTTTACATCTTTCCTCACTGGCAGGAGTCAGAGAGTGGCATCTGGGATTTTTCCTCGGACCAATTCCCTCTGCCATGTGGGGTTCCTCAGGGTTCAGTGCTGTCCCCCATGTTGTTTGCAGTGTATATGCTGCCCCTTGGAGACATTGTAAGATGGTTTGGGCTGAGGTTTCACTGTTATGCTGATGACACCTGGCTCTACTTGTCTTTTGGTCCTGACCAGGATAAGCGGTCTCTGTATTTAATTCCGCCTTGTTGAAGTCCAGGACTGGATGAATTTGAACTGGTTAGTTGAACTCTGGAAAGACTGAGATGATGGTAGTGGACCCAGGTCGCCAGATAGAGGTCGTGGGCTGATCAGCCCTCGGAATTTCTTGGGGCCATTAGATCCTATCCTCTGAAAGGTGCGAAACCTGAGGTAATGCTTCGATGATGGGCCGACTTTGAGTTCAGGTGTCGGCCGTAGTCAAGACTTCCTTTGATCATCTTAGGAATATCTCCAGGATTAAGCACCTGGTTTTGTCAGGGAATGGCCTACTTTGGTCCATGCTTCTGGAACCTCGCCTTGATTATTGCAATTCCCTGTACTTAGGGCTGCCAGGGGTTGATATCTGCTGCCTGCAGCTCGCACATAACACGGCAGCACCATTGTTGACAGGAGCTTCCCAATCTCATATTGCCCAAAGGCGGACCAAGACTGGCTGTCGTTAGGTGGTGGATCACCTTTAAAGTCAGTTTACTGACTTATAAACCCACATGGACTTGGCCCTGACTACTTGAAAGAGCTCCTTCTGGCTTACAGCCTGGTGTAACAGTTGCGTATTCGACTGAGGGTTGCTTGAGATTCAAGGGTGTCTTTGAAATCTTCTGGGGCACATACATTCTTGCACGCAGCCCGACCCTTTGGAATTCTCTACCCCATCAGCTTCAGGTGTGCATGACAGTGGGTGTTTAAACAGGCGCTGAAAACCTATTTATGGTGCCAGGTATTATGGCACTGATGAAATTTGAACCCTCTGATTACTATATTGTCTGTGTACAAGTTTTATCATGATCTTTTATCTTATTGTAAAGCACCTTGGTGGCTGAATGGCGCTAGAGAAATAAAATGTATTATTATTATTGCCAATACTATACCCAATGTCATTGATGAAGACATTGAACAACACTAGCCCCAGCGCAGGCCTGTGGGACCCCACTGGTTACCACTCTGGTGCCAGATAACTCTCCCAAAACCACCCTCTGGGTTCTGTGCTTCAGCCAGTTTTCCACCCATCTAGCCATCTTTTCCTCAAATCCAAGATCCACAAACTTCCTGATCAACCTTTTGTGGGGCACAGAGTCAAAGGCCTTGCTGAAATCAAGACGAGAGGATGTCCACCACTTGGCCCGTCTACTGTCTTGGTGACACAGTCAAAAGTCAGTGAGATTTATTTGACACAGTCTCCTCCCATGAACCCTCTCATCCTGGAGACCATGCTCCTCTGGATACTCCACCAACCTTTACCTTTGTATGGTCTCCATGAGCTTACCCACAATGGAGGTCAGACTGACTGGTCTGTAATTCCTAGATCATCCATGGGACCGCTTTTGTGGAGGGGCTCTACAGGTGCTGTTCTCCAGTCCCTGCGGTACCACACCTGACTCTAGTGAACTATTAAACAGGCCTGCCAGTGACCCTGCCAGCTCCACAGTCCGTTCCTTTAGTACCCTTGGATATTACCCTGTCCAGGCCTAGTGAATTGTTCACTTTCAATGCCAGCACACCCTCTCACTCTATACTCCTCTATCACTGCATCTGTGTTCCCCTCCCTCCGTTCCACTTTTCCCTCCTGAAGGCACTGGTCCATCCTTCTTCCTGGTGAAGACAGAACAGAAGTATTCATTTAGCATCTCTGCCTTCCCCCATTATCCTCCACCCACTCCACCCTTTCTTAAGCCTAACAATTCCTTCCTTCTTATCTCTTTTCTCATTTACATAGTGAAAGAAAGCCTTCTCCCCTTCTTAATTCCTTAAGCTACTTCTATGCCTTTGCTTGCCAGACTTACTTGCCTCACCAAGTAAACTTGGCATTTCTTATCCACCCTCTCTTGGTCTTCCTGAATTTCTAAAGAGCAGTCTTTTTCCCCTTACTGCCTTGGCAACCCAAGAATCTGAACCACTTGGGCGCTTTGGCACGATGTTCTTCCCCTGAGCCTAACACACTCATCTGTGGCAACCAGTATTCCTTCCTTAATGATGGACCACCTTTAGTCCACCCGTACTTGCTCTGTTGCCCACCAGATGACTCCTTAGCATCTCACCCATTTTCCTAAAATCCATCCTCCTGAAATCCAAGATTTTAGTCTTAGTCAGGATGCTTTCCATGCTCATATCCAACTGAGGTCTAAAAACCTACACAAAGTACTCTAGGTGTATCCTTGCCAGGAATCTGTAGAGAGGCACAATCATGCTCCGCCCTCCTAATGAAAAATCACCTGAGAATGCATTCTGCTACCCTTAACATGTAGATAATTACAGTTGGCTAATGTTTTGAGGACATTTGCTAATGATTACCAAACATGTCTTTACTTTCCTTGTATGGCACAGTCTGACATCTGTGCAGTTCTCTGATTTGGAGGTCTGTTTGCCAATATGAATAACCTTGCATTTTTGAACTGAATTTGGACACCTTTCTAGCCTTTGCAGGTCCTTCTCATTGCACAAATCCCTCCTCCAAGTTCACCCTGCTATATAATGTTGTTTAACTTATGAAAATGTTGATGTTTATGTAAGCCCTTCCTAGTGTGACAAAGGAACATACTGAAAAGTACCAGTCAAAGTACTGAACCATTGAAATGATTGAAGGTATCCTTAGAATGGCAGAACAATGGGAACTATTGTTGATGGGGACCTGAATATGCCAGATGTTAACCGAGCTCATTTGCTGCATCCACATCCAAGAATGGGTTCATTTTCGATGCCCTGTGAGGGCGTGCCTTAGACAGCTAGTATTGAAACCCACTCAGGAGGGAGCAATCTTAGACCTGGTACTCTCAAATGGAGATGGAGAGGATCACAGATTTAAAAAGGTAGCCATCTGGGAACTAGTGAGCACCAAACATTATGGTTCACAATAACATCAAGCCATACAAAGGCAAAGGTCTTGGACTATAAGAGGCTGACTTTGCCAAAATGAGTAAGTGCCTAGGAATGCAGTAGCAAATTGTTAGGAAGAAAGGGTGGAAGAACAATGGGGAATAATCAAAACTACCACCACAGAGGCAACAAGCCTTTGTGTGAAGCAACTAAACAAAACAAAGTAAAAACAAACCACTATGGTTCTCAAAGGAGGTCGAGGGAAGGTTAGGGAGAAAAGATAGCATTCAGGAAGTACAAGGAACCACAGAAGGAGCAGGACAGAGAACTGTATCAGTTAAAGCAGAAGAAAGCAGGAAGGCAGTCAGAACTGCAAGGCCCAAACTGAGGAAAATATAGCCAACTCAGTTAAGAAGGTGGAAAAACCTTTTATAGGTAAATCAGGGAGTGAAGGAAGATCAATAGAGGAGGATAGTGAGGCTTAAAAAGGGAGGGTGGGCAGAGGTGACTGTGAAAAGGCAGAGATACTTGAAAGAAAACTTTTGCTCAGTATTCACAAAAGAAGAAGAGGGGAGGTAACAAGTTATCAATAAAAGCACTCTGGACGGTGGGGGTTGATACCAGTCCTTCATAAAAGAAAGGATCATGAAGGAACTACTAAAACTCAAAGTGGACAAGGCAATGGGGCCTGATAAGAAAGAACTAAGGGAGAACTAGTGACAGCATTGACTACCCTTTTAACAAATCATGGGAGGATGGTGTGATACCTGAGGACTGGAGGAGGGCAGATGCGATTTCTCTTCACAAATGCAGGAGCAAGGCAGAGGCAGAAAACTACAGACCTGCTACTTAACCTCAGTGGTAGGAAAAATGAGGAATCACTTCTGAAAGAAAGAATTGTTGAGTACCTAGAGGCCAGCAGGGCACAGGACCCAAGGCAGCACGGATTTACAGCAGGAAGGTGTTTGTCAGGCTTACTCTAACAGAGTTAATTGAAAGTGTAACCAAAGTAATAGACCAGCGAGGGGCTGTGGATATGGCCTACCTAGACTTTAGCAAGGCATTTGGCACAGTCCCACACAAAAGATTAATAAACAAGTTAGCCAACCTGGGAGTGGGTCCCAGGGTGGTAGCCTGGGTAACAAGCAGGCTGGTCAACAGGACCCAGAGAGTAACAGTAAATAGAGGACACTCTGAAGAAGGGGGTTACTAGTGGTGTACCACAAGGTTCAGTATTGGGACCAGCCCTCTTTAATGTCTTGATAGGTAACACTGCAGAGGGTAGGAAGGAACAGTATGCCTCTTGCAGATGACACAAAGATCTGCAACAGGGTTGATACACAAGTGGGTGGCAAAGGATGAGAAGGGGCTTGGCAAGATTGCAGAAATGGTCAAGAATATAGAAGCTTAGAGTCAGTGTAAGTAATGCACCTGGGAAATAAACCCAGGGGAACAGTACACAATGGGGGTGAGATACTAACAACAACAAAATGGAAAGGGACCTGGGCTAGTCATATCAGATGACCTTAATGTAGGCAAGCGATGTGAGAAGGCAGTAAGGAGAGCTGGGGAATACTGGGATGTACTGTATGGGAGAGGCATCACCAGTAGAAAACAGGAAGTTGCTACCCTGTGTACAGACAGTTGTTGAGACCCCATCTGGAGTGCTGCGTGCAATTCTGGAGACCCCATCTCCTCAAGGACATAGACAGGATGGAGATTGTCCAGAGGAGGGCAACTAAAATGGTGCAGGGTCTGCACCAAAAGTCTTATGAAGAGAGATTAAAGGAGCTTAATATGCATACCCTTGAGAAAGGAGGGGTACATGATAGAAACTTTCAAGTACCTCAAGATAATCAACAAAGTCCAAGAGGGCAGCATCTTTCAAAAAGTGATGTGCAAGAACAAGGAGGCACAATTTGAAGATGGAGTGGGATGGCTCAGAGGTAATGAGTAAGTATTTTTCATGGAGAGGGTTGTGGATACGTGGAATGGCCATCCTGAGGATGTAGTGGAGTTAAAAATAGTGGGGGAATTCAGAATGCATGGGACAGGACGTAAGGCAATTCTAGTGGGAGGTAGGAAGAAGTAGGCTGTTGGTTAACCGAGATTTGCAGCTTATCTATTAGGTAGGAAATGGGGCAGACTAAGTGGGCCAAACAGTCCTTATCTGCCATCAAATTCTATGTTTCTATGTAGCACAGTGCCACAAAATGGAAATGGAGGTAAGGTCAAGGTACTTCACATACTGCTTCAGTTTTCAACAAGCATTTGTCAATGCTGAATATTGTCTTGCTGGCACTGGCATTGGTAGTGCAGAAGTTAAAGAGATGCATAATAGGAATGGCAGTGAAGTATGGAATTGACACCAACTTCACCCCATCTTGCAGAGCCTGACAGGCATTAACGTGTGCCTTTGGGTCATCGGCCATAACACTCACGCCATTTCATCTCACCCTAACCTGCAGACTCCAAGTGTTGTGTTGTGCCTTTGGGTCGTCGGGCCTTATGCTCACCCCAACTCCATAAGGAAATATGTTGAGATGGGTGCAGTATAGAAGAATGTGGCGAACTTTGGGTCTGAAGAGTCAAAGGCACACCTTGATTCCTTTCACTGGCTGCAGGGTGGGAGTGGGGGTGGAATGGCGTGAGCATTACAGCAGACAATCCAAAGTCATATGCCTGACACTTGTCAGTCTCTACAGAGTGGAATGTTATGGTTAGAAAACCTAATGCGACAGGCATATGTTGGTATTTGCACTCCAAATTTTCAACATGGGCTTTTGACCCCCACCTCATGAAAGCATTCGGACCTTTGCTCATGAACAGTGGCACTATGATTTTGTTAGTCTGTCCCGAATGTTGACTTCCCATAGCATCCGCTCATTCTGCTGCAGGTGTGAAAAAAACATTTCAGGCAGGATGTAAAAATTACAGTTGTACCATTCATAAGATGTTGTGAAGAAATGTTGAAATTCTGGAGTAAAATAGTAAACATTTTCAAAGTTACGAGCATGCGTGAAACTATGCCACGCATGCACATAACACATTCATATTTTTGGAATGTTTTCACCAAATTTGCAGCATAGGCTTTTGGGAGCCCACCTCTTGAATAGTGGAACTGTCATTTCATTAATCAGTCCTGAAAGGTGATTCACACAGTGACGAGGAAATCACCTTTCAGGACCAAATAACGAAATGACAGTGACTGATTTCATGAGGTAGGATCCGAAGAACCCACGGTCAAAATGTGGAGCCAAAGTAAAAAAAAAAAAAATAAAAAATGGCTGAGATATCCATCTAAGTTGACCCCCATTGATGCAATTTATTTATTTACTTCAAATTTGGATTATACGTTTGAGCCAGGGCTCATTTACAAAAGCTCCAAGTCATCAAGGAATACAAGACATTTACAAGTGATCAAACACTGCAAAACAGAAAGACATCAACTAACAAGTGGTATTAGTGTGAAGTTACAACATTAAGCAACATTAAGTGAGGAGAAACAGGACTACACTTGCGAAGAAACATATTAATGCAGCACTAATTAAATGCGGTACAGTGTTTAACAATCATGTTACAGTTCAGCCGGGTACTCCCAGTCTGTAGAAATGCAGTTTTAGCAGCCAAGTTGAGGCTTTGTCAAGGGAGGTAGTAGGTGGTGGAGGTGGGCAGTTGTGGAACAGGAGGGTGGGAGTGAGCGAGGGTAGTGTTTGACAGGCGTGAGAATGGCTGTCAGAGGTTGTAGGTTAACAGAAACACTGGCAGTCAGATTTGCTGGCAAGAAGAGATTGAAGCCTATTTTTAAAGTAGCCAAGTCTGGAGGAGTCAGCGAGGTCTTGGTGAGATCACTGAACCATTTAGGCCCACAGTAGGAGAGGGATCTTTGGCCAAGGGTGGTTCATTTGAAGGAACAGTTAGGGCAGTCCTGAGGCACTCCTTGTGCATTTAGATGGTTGTGCAGGATCAAAGAGGGCTGAAGTAGCATCACGCATGGACCCCATCAGGGACTTTTTGCAAGGAGGCAGGCCTGGTATTGGAGTCTGTGGTGGAGTGGGAGCCAGCCAGTTTCCTTGTATAGATCACAAGAGTGAGTCATTTTGTGTACTCCCAGGACCACGCAGCAGGCCTTGTTGAGGATGGTTTTGAGCCTTTTAAGTGCTGTGTCTGTGCCTGCCCAGATATGACAAGGCTATACCCACAAATGAGAGAACTGAACTGCATGTAACAAGTTTCATGGCAGCTGGTGTCATAGAGGTGTGGCATCTGTACAGGATGCCAAGCTTCATGTTGATGGACTTACCAGTTGCTCAGCATACAGCTTACCAACATTTCTTCAGTTTGTGGTCGGCTTTGAAGACTGCAGATGTTTTCCTGCTCCAGCGAAGATCATAGTGCCAGACCTCCAGAGGTAAATATAGGGTGAAGTGTGGTGCGCTGGGGTGCACAGGGGCGGGGTGGTTGGGGGGCACTCTGGACTTAACAATGGACCATTTTCTTTTTCATGCATGGACATCATGTGAAGGTTTTCTTTATTTACAGGTGAAATAAAACAACTGTTGGTCACACTGAGGTGGCTCCCAGTGTGACCCATGACTTGGAAGGATTATGTTGTCTACACTGGGTGGGCTCCCAGTGTGGCACACACTGGGGTGGGCAGGGCAGAAACATGCCGACACGTTCGGCTTCAGAAACACACAAGCACACTGTGGTGGGCTCCCAGTGTGCTACACAGTCTTGGGAGGGGTTATAAACATGCTGGCAGGGGATTGTAAGAGGTGGATGGTGACAGCTGCCGCCATGTTTACTGAAATGATTCAGCAGGCAAAGCATGCCCTGCAATGATGGAGCACCCCTCACTCGGTGGCGAATTGATTTCTAGTTGGTGGCATGCTTCTCAACTGCTGTCATAGACAGCATGCTCATTCACTGGTGCCACAGAGACAAGCCCAAAAAGCAGTGACAGCATTGGCACAACACTGCTGCACCCCACAACCTCCTGCAACAGCAAGCTGCCACAAAATGCTGCTGTGCATGCAAGAAAACATAAAATAATACAAGAAATACAGACACAGAATCTAATGACAGATAACGACTGCTTAGCCCATCCAGTCTGACCATTGTTCCTACCTACACTATTACCCCAAACTATTACCCCAGACCATGCACAATCTACAGCTCCTTCTCTCTTCCCCTTCCTTTTCACTTAGATTCTCTTGTGTTTATCCTAGGCATTTTGAACCCTACCACTGTTTTGCCCCTATCCCAGCTGGAAGGTTGTTGCAGGAATCCACCACTCTTTCAGCTAAGATGTTCTTCCTCACATCTCTCCTGAATTTACCCTCTAGCTTCACTGAATGTCCCTTGTTCTTGAGTATATTCTCTGCTGAAAATACTCTCTTCCTGTACCTTACTTACCTGCATGATGTATTTAAAGGTCTCTCCTCATGGGGTTTTTGATACAGACCTTACATCATTTTAGCTGCACTCCTCTGGACTGCCTACACTCTTTCTATGTCCTTCTGGAGATGTGGTATCCAGAATTGAACATAATACTCTAGGTGGGTCTTGCCAGTGATCTCTAACTAGGCAACATAACCCACTCTTTGGCTGGTGACACCCTCCCTAAGCACCCCTGCATCCCACTCACTCTCCTTACTTCCTTGTTGCACTGCCAGTCACATTTAGGTTATCAGACATGACAACCCCCAGGTCTCCTTTCACTGATCTGTGGTTGTCAGTACCACACATGTAGAATTTGATGGCCAATAAAGCCTGCTTGGCTCATCCAGTCTGCCATTTCTCCTACCTACACTATTACCACAGACCATGCACAATCTATGGCTCTTTCTCCTTCCCTCATCCTTTCCAATGTGACCCTTTATGCTTATCCCATTAATTCTTGAACTGCACCACTGTTATCACCACACCACTTCTGTTGGAAGGCTGTTTCAGGAATCCACCACTCAACAACAGCCATCCAGCAGAGGTGATGGGAGCAGAAACAGTGGTGAGGTTCAGAAAAGTACAGGATAAGCATTAGGGAATCATAGTGAGAAGGAGGAGGGACAAGGAGTTGTAGATTGGACATGGTTTGTGTTAATTGTGTAGATAGGAAGAATGGGTAGGCTGGATGGGTCAATGGTCCTTATCTACCTTCAAATGCTGTTTCCATACCATTCTGATGCCATACACAGGCAGATTGAGGGAACTAAACCTGTATTCTCTTGAACAAAGAGAGACATAGGAGACATGATAGAAACCTTTAAATATCTAAAGGAAATCAATAAAACCCGTACAGGACCTATTTCAGGACAGGAGGTATGTAAAAACCACAAGGCATGAGATGAAAATTGAAGGGGAGGAGTTACGGAAAATGTGAGAAAGTTCTTCACAGAGAGGGTGGTGAACCCTGCAACAGCCTTCCACAGGAGTGGGGGCAGGACAGTCAGGAGTTTTGAACATGCATGGGACAAATACAAAGGCATAATTTAACTGGACAGTAAATTGGTGGTGGAGGGTAGTCACTCTAAAATGGGCAGATTAGATGGATCACATGATCAGCTTCTGCCACCATTTTGCTATGCTTCTATATTGCTGTGTTTCAGTTTCACCTGTTTTGTACTCTGCCCCTGGTTTTGTGCCCTAAGTGCATTATTTTGACTTTGTCGCAGCTAACACAGCTGCTATACCCTTAACCACTCCTCTAGTTTTTCAAGCCTCTGCTCATGTCTGCTAACTCCCAGTGTCCCCTATTGTTATATGTTGGTGTTATCCTGTAAGAGTTAGACCATCCTTCCAACTCCTCTGAAATGTCACCTATAAGGACATTATTTATTTATTTAGTTTTTGTTAACCAGGTAGGTGCACTAAACAAAATAGCTGCTTATTTTCAGGTACGACCCGGGAGATTACAACAAAGGGTATGTAGACAATAGTAGATACAAGAAAACATCATGGGAACAAGTAGAAGTCAGACATAGTACACTTATATAACATTTTCAGCAAAGACAGTACATTTGCAGGAATTTATATGTAGTAACAAAACAGGAATATAAGTGCAAATAACTAACAGTTGTAAGTCATACAACTAGTGAATAAGTGCTAGAAGAGAGAAATAGCAAGATTTCCCAGCAGGTTTGAGAGTAGTAGAGGTCGAGCCGGTAGGCAACTAGGAGGAACCAGTACAGGAGTGGGTGGATAGAGAACAGGAGCAGGGCTCAGAGCTTAGAAGCTCCTGTTTGAAGCTACATGAAGAGGGGAGATTCTTAGATTCAGTGGTAAAGAGGACAATTCCCAACACTGATCCCTGAGGTCGCTTATGCTCAAGCTGCCTTCCTTGGAGTGAACTCCATTTACACCGCTCTCTGTTGCCTATTTCCTCACCAATTTCTTACCCAGTTTTCTACTTTTGGATCCATTCCTGTTACCCAGCTTGCTAATTAGCTTCTTATGTGGAATGGTGTCAAACGCCTTACTGAAATCGAGGTAGGCCTTGTCCGTTGCTCCACCCTGATCTAGCTTCTTGGTCAACCAGTCAAAGAAATCAATCAGATTTATTTGACAAGACCGCTCTTCAGTGAAACCATGCTGCCTCATGTATGGTAAACCACTGTATTCAAGATATTCCACAATCCTTTCCTTCAGTAAGAATTTTATTAACTTTCTCACGACCGATGTCGACTGACTGATTTATAATTGCCAGCCTCTTCCTGCTACCACATTTGTGTGGTTGAACAATATCTGCCCTCCTCCAATCCTCAGGAACCACTCCTGTATCCAGTCAGCAGTAAACAGAACTGTCACAGGTGCAACCAGTATTTCACTGAGTTCCCTCAATGCCCTTGGATACACTGATTTGTCCTCCTTCAGATTAACAAGTCCCTTCCAGTCTCTTGACTCTAAAAGGACAGCTGTCCATCTTCCTCCCTCCAAAGTTTCATTATTTTTTGTGACCTTTCCTTTGTGAACACTGAACAAAAGTATTTGATCAGGATGTTTGCCTTTTCTGGACCTCCTCTACATAATCCCTCCTGCCATTTTTAACCTTACAATCCAACCCTTGGTCTTCATCTTTTTCATTACATACCTGAAAAGCTATCTTGTGCCCTTCCTTACCTCCTGGACTAACCTCTCTTCAGTTTACACCTTTGTGTCTGTATGCTCCTTTCTGCTTCCTTTAACCCCTGTTTCACCAATGCACCCTCATGTCTTCCTCCCTCTGCATCTCCCTATACTTTTCAGCTGCCTCTTTCAAGACCCATAGCAGTCCTTTTTCTCTTGCTTGCTTGCTTGTTTGAAGCAGAGGTCTGTTACCTTGCTATGCTCCCTTTATGTTCACCCACTGTTACTCCACTCCACCGAGGTCATCCTCCCACTAGGTCATGCCTGTCTTGCCTGAGGCATTCACCAACCTTTTAAAATCTGCTGTCCTGAAGCCCAGGACCTTCACTCTTGTGTGCCTCAATGCCACAGCCCTCCTTATATTGTATGACACTGTACAGTGATCACTGGTCCACAAGTGGCTTCCCACCTTGACATCTGCAACACTATCTCAGTTAGTGAGTACCAGGTCCAGTATCACCCTAACATGAGTGGATTCACTGACTATTTGCCAGAAGAATGCCCCCTGCAGAAAGTCTACAACGTCCCTGCTTCTAGCTGAAGCTGCTGCTGTGCTTCTTGTGCACAATCAACTATGTCTGGCAGACTTAAAGGTCAGACCAGTAACCAAGTGTAGTCCAAATGGTGTCTTTAAGGATCTCAGAAATGCTGCTGGATGTCAAAGTGGTGTGTTCAATTAACCAAAGTGGTGTGTTCAATTAACCAACGTGGTGTGTTCATTCAGGAGGTTTCCTGATGATTCAAACTGCAGGCTCTGAAGGCTGCAGGAACTTGGGGAGGAGACACCAGCAGGGCAGGAGCCCTCATATTGCATTCCCTGTGTCTCTGTGGCTTTTATCCTTTTACTCACAAAAGCACCCCACCCCTTCCTTCCTACCTGGTCCTTCCTGAATTGAGAATAGCCCAGTATGACCATGTTCCAGTCATGGTTTTCAGTGGACTGTGACTAGTTAATGACCACAATATCCAGATCAGCCTCTGCCATGATGGCCTCTAGGTCCAGAATCTTATTTCCTAGACTTCTAGCATTCACGCATGGACATTCAGATTTTGTTTCCACTCTGCTTGTTGCCCCCTTTTTCCTTTTGCCCTTTCTCCCTCCTGCTTCTCTTTAATGCCCATGTTCCTTTCGCTTTATCTCTACACCCTGCTTACATTATTGATTTGCACCCTGGTTGATTCCTCTCTTCTTGGGTTCTCCTTACTCTCTACTTCAGCCTGTGGGGAGGGGGTTTCAACGCCATGATTCCTTCTGTGGCCTCCCAATGCTAGTTTAAATGTTCCTTAAAGTAATATTTAAACCATCCACTGAGGACTATAATTTCCTTCAGGATGGATGCAAGCCATCGCCCCAGTATAGGCCCTTATCCTCCCAGGTGGGTCCTCAGTCCCCAATGTAGCCAAAACCTTCCTCTCAGCATAATTTCTTCAGTCATGAGTTGAAGCCCTGGTGTGGAGATCTCTTCTGTCACAGACAGAAAGCACATCAGTGAAAGTCACTGAGTGAGCTACCCGTCAAAGTCCTGTCCCCAGTTCCCTACACCCCCTGCACTATCCCAGCTCCATGCCTAATGAGGTTGTTAGTCCCCAGGTGGACAATGGCATCCAGGTCTCCCTCTGTCCCGTTGTCCTACTGATCTGAAGATCTGCTTCCCATCCTCTTGACCTTGGGGTTATCATATCTAATGACCTCAAAGAGGTAGCAAAGTGTAGACAAAGTGGGCAGTACCAGTGTGATACTAAGATGCATTGGGAGAGGTATCTCCAGCTGGAGGAGGGAGGTGGTGTTGCCATTGTAATTGCATGTATGAATGGTGAGAGTCCTGAGGGGTGATAAGGGTGGAATGTAGGGATTAATTGTTCTGGTATTGTTATGTATGTAAAATTATTTTTCTTCCTTTTATGTATTGTTACATATTTTAAATATATAAGCAACTAGTTACAAACAGCACAGTCTTGTAAACTGGGCCTAATGGCCTGAAGATTTGTTTTCTTGTATAAAAATAAAGTTTTACTACTACTACTACTACTACTACTACTACTACTACTACTACTACTGTATCACTGTCTTATAAAACCTGTCCTGGAGTATTGTGTGCAGTTCTGGAGGCTGAACCTCAGAAAGGACATAAACAGAGTGGAGGCAGTCCAGAGAAGGGAACTAAAATAGTGCAAGGGTTGCATCATACGCCTGTGAAAAGAGACTGAGAAATTATAACATGTACACCCTGGAACACAGACAAGCAAGAGGCACTAAGCCAGCCTGGTGGTGCTGAGGGTTAAGGCACTAGATGCCTCATCTCACATCACGCGGAGACCTGGGTTCTGGAATGAGACCAGGTCATCAGGGAGTTGGCAGGGTAGGAAGGGATTGAGTGCCCAATGGATAGCTCTCCTTCCCATAGAGGGTGTGCTGCTATGTCGCCTTGAACGACTCTGGCGGTAGCCAGGAATTGCGCCACTGCCATATGGCACTGGGGACACAGCTCAGAGATGCTGGCCATCATTGCACAACCGAGCTTTATGGGGCAGGAACAAGAAAATGGAAACCGCCCCTCAGCACCCAGTAGGCAAAGGCTGGGACCAGTGACAGGCCCCATGCCCAATGTCGGACCTCACATCTCCAGCCCAGGTACTTCCTCCCCTCCTAATCACACAACTAGACTCTAGATAGAGCACCAGAGGTCAGCAGTCTCTCCTGGGGGCTCAGAGCCGGGGGTTGTGGTAGGGAGACAGATCCTTACCTGGAGGTGGAACCTCAGATGCTTAGGTGTATGGGAACAGGCTGACCGAGTCATGGCTGAAGAAAGTTTGGATGCTGTACATAGGGCGATAAAGAAAGTAAAAAAAAAAAAAGAGGTACATGATAGAGACCTACAAGTACCTCTACAGTACTGAAAACGGTGCAGGAGGGAAGACTCTTTCACATGAAAAAAAGCACAAGACCAGAGGAAATGTGATGAAGCCGAGGAAAGAAATTTCAGAGGATGTGATGAAGTACTACTTCACTGAAACAGTGATAGAAACCTGGAATAGATGCCAGTGGACATGGTAGAGGCAAAAACAGTCAATGGCTTCTCGCATGCATGTGATACACATGGGGTATGTTAGTAAAGAGGAAGGGAGGAAGGAAGGTCACTGGAGACAAGTTAGGGTCTGCAGACAAACTACGCTGGGACCATGTGGACAGACTGTGTGAGCCAAGTGGTCCTTTTCTGCTAACAAATGTGTTGCTTCTATTTTTGTAGGCTTGGCAAGATTACAATAAAACCACCCTCACAGAATAAAGGTTCCAGTTCCCAGACTGTGACTATCCTCACCTACTGAAACCATAGTTTCATAATTCTGCACCATCACTTCCTGTGAAGCTCCTTCTCTTGTTTACTTAACATCTTCCTCCTCATCTGAAAAACTGACAGCAACATCTTCAAAGGTTTCTGGTACCTGAAAGGACATTAGCGTGTTTACTCAATCTTTGATTTCACTACACACATTGAGAAATCTGCAACTTTTCAACAAGAAGGGAAAAGGTATAGTGGCAATCTGCAACCCACAGTAGAAGCATGAATTGGTTAGCTGTTCACCAGGAATTAATTCTCTCTTTCACCCATGTGGATGATAGATTGATGAAGAGTTCAACAATCAGAGGGGCGCCTAACAGGCAAGATGGAAGCTCCTTATTTTAGTAGCACTAATACAAAAGGAGTGGTGGCTTGGCAGTACATGACTTTTTAACTTTTTATTTAACAAGCCCCTCATAATAGTAGAGGTAGGTTGTTACCATGTGTCCAAAAGGGAATGGTACCCTGACTTTTATCCTATGTCTGTGTAAAGCAGATGTGTGAGGAGCTACATTGAGTATATAGATAGGGTGCACTTAAGGGACGGGAATGGTGCCCTGACTTTATCCTCTGTAGATGAAGCTGATGTGGGAGGAGCGCTAGTGAGTATATAGATAGGTTGCACTTAAGGGACGGGAATGGTGCCCTGACTTTATCCACTGTGGGTGAAGCTGATGTGTGAGGAGCTACAGTGAGTATATAGATAGGCACACTTAAGAGAACCCAAGGTGCCCTGACTTTATTCTCTGTGGGTTAAGCTGATGTGGGAGGAGCTACAGTGAGTATATAGGTAGGGGTGCCCCTCAAGGTGCCAGCATTCTTGAGGTACCCTGTTCCTGGGACTAGTATTTAATGCTGTGGGGGGCAGGAAGGTGAAGAAGCAGCTGAGGTGCCAGAGTGCTGGTAAAGAGCAGACACTACAAGTGTCCTCACCGAGTATGCCCTAGGGGTGCAAGTGAGGATCAGTTCTGACATTCATATATGGGTTCTGGGTGAATGGGGTAACTAGGCACTGCCATCAAGGAGCTGGGTAGTCAGTAACACCCTATGTACCTGGCTGAGGGGCACATACAATGCCCATCAAGAGACTGGCTGAAGGACTTGAGTCACAGGAGCCACTCAATGTATACTACAACATGGAAGTCTGATCCTGAAAGTGGCAGGAAGTCTTGGAAACCTCGCCACAGTAATGTCATCAGTGTAGCATTGAATGGATCCCTGGAGGGACCTCAGGTACCTGGGATGTGTTCCATATCACTGGGACTAGTAGGTGAGGATCTGGAGTTTTGCCACAATTTGGGAGTTTCAAGGACCACCAAGAGAATGCAGGGATCCCAAGGGTGTCTTCTTCAAGGGGCATCTCCTGAGGGCTTTCAAGCCTGATGCAGGTTCCTGAAGTTCACATGTGGCCATCCTAGTTGGGGAGGGGGGCATGTGTCCTGATACCATCAAGAACCCAAGAACAGATGAATCAGATACTGCACAGAGACAGCAGAACCCAGATAAAGACTCATCTCCGTAACTTATGCAAGGAAGACAAAGTTACCAAATAGCATTAGGGTATCCTGTGGCCTGTGTCATTGGAATGCAGTCCTGGTAGCGGGGTTGCAGGGTCCCCTGTGTAGGCACCAAAACAGTGGTGTGGCTGATGAGGAAAGTGCCAGACTGATATGTTCTTTAGCCTAAGAGTTCACCCGGACAGCTCGCGCAGTGGTGCAGAAGGCTGAAATGTTGGGTACTACACTGGTAACCCTGGTTCAGTTGTTGGGGATGACCTGGGAGAGAGTGTGCATTGGAAACAGTGCTCCTCTCCCAGTAAGGGAATGGTGCCCAGTTCAAGCCTGGCTGTCTAGTGATGGCTGAGGAAGGCAGCCATAACCATTACATAAGGGTCAGGGTAATGGTGACTGCTGATGTCCTGCACATGGGAGCATATGCAAGGCCATCTTAGGTTGTACTGCATGCCTGCTCCTCTAAGTGGAGAAAAACAATGAAGTGGTGCTTGTTCCCAAATCGGCTTGCCATCCCAGCCAGCCACAGGCCCTGTACCTGCTGAATACCTGAACCTCGCTGCAGGATGCATGTCCTCTAGTCCTGGAGGAAATTCAGGGTGACGTGGTGTGGCGCGTTCGACATCCCAGGGAGTACTGGAGCAAGTAACAAATAACTGCAAAAGAGAGTTCACCCTGATATTATTGGGTGGCTTGCCAGCATTCTGTGTACTGTAACAACTAATGGGCCATATGTGCAGGTAGCGCCACTAGAAGAAAGAGCAGAGAAGCCAAGTTTTAGCACAGAAAGGGATAGGAAATCCCAGGAATCCTGTTAAGAAATACAGAAAGGCCATACAAAGGAGAGAATGTCAGAGACCATGTTCTGAGGTGAACTGCTGAGGGCGAGAATGAATAGAATGCCCACAGCAAGTGGCTGCTGAGACACTAGCAGGTCTTATAGTCATACAATAGTTAAATGGCTACCCAGTAAAACTGAGTTATTATAATGAATGGTGTAGGGTGAAGGTCTTAGGCCCATGACTACTTTGTGCAAATAAACCTTGGCCTGAAGCCCTCTGATAAAGTCAAGTTCTGGAAGTCCAAGGGTGCAGTGTTATTTTGACCCACTATCTAAGGCACCCACATCGAACAACTCCAGTAGACAGTCAAGCAACCCATGCTGCTGAGTGCAAAGACGTTCTCAGCAGCGGCCCCACCATATCTCCCTAGACAAGGGAGTTCCTGAGCCATGCCACCCATCCAGGGCAGTGATGCAGGTTGATCCCAGTGCTGCCTCTGGGGACTACATTACATTCTTCACAAAGTTTTAAATGGTTTGTGGATGGGTTTAAGAGGAATGGGAGAGGTACAGGGGAGGTGAAACTAATGAGGTCCAATACAGGGGAACACATGGGACTGGGACAGTGTAACCCAAGGGGAACAGCTAAATCGATCCGCAGTGTGGGTGCTGACAATCGAGCAGACATGAAAGACCATTAGACCTCCTCTGCTGACATTTTAGTATGTTAGTATGTTTCAAATGGGACAAAATAATGCTAAACATCAAACCTAGTGTAAAAATGCTTACATGTCAGTATAGCGGGAGGGCTTCTGCTTGCAACACAAAGATCCTGGTTAGGAAATATGCCTAGATGTTCAGAGGCCAGTATCAGGGAGGAGGATCTAGTATCCCAGAGGGCACTCTCAGGTCAGTTACCTCCATTGCAATACTACCACCTCTGGGTGTTACTGCACACACTGTCAGTGACGTGGGTTAGGAATGTGCCATGACAGTCAGGGGCCAGTATCGGCAAGGAGGATCAAGCATGCCATAGGCAGTCTTAGGCCAGCTACCTCCATTGCTATACTACCACCTCTGGGTGTTACTGCACACACTGCCAGTGACCCAGGTTAGGGAATGTACTAGGACAGTCAGGGCCCAGCATCCAGGGAGGATCAAGCATCCCAGCGCACTCTCAGGTTAGCTACCTCCTTTGCTATACAATCATCTCTGGCGTTAGTGTACATACTACCAGTGACCTGGGTTAGAGAACATTCCTGGGAAGTCAGGGCCAGTTTGGCAAGGAGGATCAAGCATCCCAGAGGCACTCTCAGGTTAGCTACCTCCTTTGCTATACAATCATCTCTGAGCGTTACTATACATACTACCAGTGACCTGGGTTAGAGAACATTCCTGGGAAGTCACGGGCCAGTTTTGACAAGGAGGATCAAGCATCCCAGAGGACCACTCAGGAGAGCTATCTCCATTGCTATACAACCATCTCTGAGTGTTAGTGTACAAACTACTAGTGACCCAAGTTAGGAACGTTCCTGGGCTGTTAGGGGCAAGCACTGGCAAGAGGATCAAGCATCCCAGAGGATGCTCTCAGGCCAGCTACCTCCATTGCTATACTATCACCTCTGGTGTTACTGCACACACTGTCAGTGATGTGGGTTAGAGAATTGCCATGACAGTCAGGGGCCAGTATCGGCAAGGAGGATCAAGCATGCCATAGGCAGTCTTAGGCCAGCTACCTCCATTGCTATACTATCACCTCTGGGTGTTACTGCACACACTGCCAGTGACCAGGGTTAGGAAACGTGCCTGGGTACTTAGAGGCCAGCACCCAGGAGGAGGATCAAGTATCCCAGAGGACACTCTTAGGGCCTATATCTCCATTGCTATACTACCACTAAGGTGTTACTGCACACCCTGCCAGAGACTTGGGTTAGGGAATGTGCCTGGACAGTCAGGGACCAGTATGGGGAAATCAAGCATCCCAGAGGGTACTCTCCAAGCACTACCTCCATTGTTATACTACCACCTGTGGGTGTTACTGTGCACACTGCCAGTGTGGAACGTTAGATGAGCCTGGATAGTCAGAGGCCAGCATCAGGGAGGGTCAAGAATCCCAGAGGGCACAGTCAGGCAGCTACCTCCATTGTTATACTACCACCTGTGGGTGTTACACACACTGCCGTAACATGGGGTAGGGAACATGCCTGGGCATTCAAGGGCCAGCATCGGCAAGGAGGATCAACATTCCCAGAGGGCTCTCTCAGAGCAGCTCCCTCCTTACTACACTACCACCTCCGGGAGTAACTGCACACACTGCCAGTGAATTGGGGTGGGGAACATGCCTGGAGAGAGGGGCCTGCATCGCAAAGAGGATCAAGCATTCCCAGAGGGCTTTCTCAGAGCAGCTCCTTCTCTTACTACACTACCACCTCTGGGTGTTGCTGCACGCACTGGCAGTATGGAACGTTAGACGTGCTGGGATAGTCAGAGGCCAGCATCAGGAGGGTCAAGAATCCCAGAGAGTACAGTCAGGCAGCCACCCATTGCTATACTACCACTTCTGGGTGTTACTGCGACACTGCCAGTGTCCCGGTTAGGAAACGTGCCTGGGTAGTCAGGGGCTGACACTGGGGAGGAGGATCAAGCATCCCAGAGATCACTCTCAGGGCTGCTACCGCCAATGCTATGTTCCACATCTTGGTGTTACTTTGCACGCTGCCAGGGACCTGGGCCAGGTAACATGCCTGCATAGTCAGGGGCCAGCAACAGGGAGGGGGATCAAGTATCCCAGAGGGCACTCTCAGGACAGCTACCTCCCTTGTAATGCTACCACCTCTGGGTGTTACTGCACACACTGCCAGAGACCTGGGTTAGGAATGTGCCTGGATAGTCAGAGGCCAGCATCATTAGGGGTCAAGTATGCCTGAGGGCACGGTCAGAGCAGCTACCTTCCTTGTAATACTACCACCTCTGGGTGTTATTGCACACTGCCAGTGACTTGGGGTGGGGAACATGCCTGAGAGGCAGGGGCCAACATCGCAAGGAGGATCAAACATCCCAGAGGGCCCTCCTCAGTGCAGCTCCCTCCCTTACTACACTACACTACCACCTCTGGGTGTTACTCACACACTGCCAGTATCCCAGGTTAGAAACGTGCCTGGGTAGTCAGGGCTGCACAGGGAGGAAGTTCAAGCATCCCAGAGATCACTCTCAGGGCTGCTACCTCCAATGCTATGTTCCCATTTCTTGGTGTTGCCATGCGCTGCCAGGGACCTGGGTTGAGTAACATGCCTGCGTGGTCAGGGGCCAACAACGAGGTGGATCAAGCATCCCAGAGGGCACCTCAGGGCAGCTCTCTCCTTACTACACTACCACCTCTGGGTATTACTGCACACACTGCCAGTGACCTGGGTTAGGGAATGTGCCTGGACAGTCAGGGCCTGCATCAGGGAGGGATCAAGCATCCCAGAGGACACGCTCAGGGCAGCTACCTCCACTGCTATACTACCACCTCGTTGTGTTACCACACACACTGCCAATGGCCTGGTAGGGAACACACCTGAACTGTCAGGGGCCAGCATTGGGGAGGAGGATCAAGCACCCAAGGGTACTCTTAGGGTGGGTAACTCCATTGCTATACTACCACCTCTTTGTGTTACTACACACACACTGCCAGTGACCCAGGTTAGGAACGCACCTGGACAGTCAGGGGCCAGCATTGGGGGTCAAGCATTTCAGAGGGCACTCTCAGGGTGCGTCCCTCCACTGCAATACTACCGCCAGGTGATCACAGGCTGCAGAGAATCTGGAGCGGCTTAAGGAGGGAAACAATAGCCAGGCAATTCACTCTTGTGTCCCAAGGAAAAGGGATGGGGAAAAGTGAAAGCCCCTAGCCAGCACCGGATAATGATCTGGCTGCCCACAGATCTTACTCCAGCAAAGTGGCTCTCCTCCAGGATAGATCCCAAATTCCCTTTACACTGGGAAGCTCTGACACCCCAGTCAGAGGGACAAGCGTTGAGAGATGGAATACAGGTAAGGCAGTGAGAAGCTGGGTGACAGGGCTGGGGGATGGAATAGAAGGGGCATAATGTCTGCAAGACAGCATTAACACACAGCAACCAAAACATCTAAGGACTTCTAAAATCATCTATCACAGCTGTCTGTAGTCTACATGGAAGTTTTGTAAAACACAGCCCTCCCCAATATTCCCTGTTTGTCTTTTTAGGGCCTAGATCAGAGTCATGCACATTAACTTCTTAGCACTGGATAGATAACTTGGTCAAGCCAGTCTATTAGTGAGTCCCCAACTGCTTACAGGGTGTGTGTGTGTGTGTCTGTAAACTCGTATTTACTGTCTCAAAGTGTACCTGTTTAACAAGTATTTATTGACACTCTTTGACAACCTAAAGTACATTTAATCATGAAATTATGTTTATTTATCCTTTTGTATTACCTCTGGATAGCTTTGTCACCTAATACTCAGAAACATGAAAAGATACAGACAGAAAAGACACAGGATCGGTCACGCCAGGACACAGAAATAAAACATAGTTAAAGATTGGAAAAACAAACACCTTTGAAATGCCACTGTCTCTATATAAATTAATGCTGCTTGATAGGAAATAATATTAAACTAACCCCATGTGCCCAGTCTGTGCAATTTTTAAACACATTCCTATACAGTAACTTCTACCTCCAGCTTCATGATCCTTCGTGTCAGTTTCCAACACCACCTCACAATATGAAACCTCCCTGTTTAGAAGTGTGAGCCAATGTTTGAAATTTTGACGATTCTGTTGATGAAGTCTTTTAAGTGTGAGCCAATGTAATTCTTCAGTATTTGGAAGCCTTTGGATTTTGAGAATAATTACTGTTCACAGAAAACGTTCCCTCTACAGTGCCCTTTGTACTCCTGTCTCTAGCTGCTCTCGAAACAAAAGGACACTTCCTGTCCACCTCAGAAATGTCTCCCTACCATTCATTTCACCTGATTAATATTCATAGTGTTCTGCAGCAGGGAGGGCCAGAAAAGTGTTCAGAAACATGGTAATCCCTTAAAGGGCACTGTCACTGTTTCCCTCATTTTCTATCAGAGGCTATCCGTGCACCTTTGTGCACCTATCTATCAAATATGCCCCACATAATGTCCCTAATTGTAACAAGGGAAAATATACTTCTTTTCCTTCATTTTATTAATATTTTACTCTCCAGCTGCCCCAGCCTCTAAAAATACATACTTACATACTATTTGCCAGCAGATTAGGCCTTACGGTTCAGCGAGTCTGCTCAACCTTAGCTCTTAGTTGGGTGCCGAGGCCATCCATCCCTTGTGCTCCAGAAACCTCTATCATCCATCCCCACCCCTGGGACAGGCCATCAGCTGATGCATCCACTTTCTGTGTCTGTCCCACCTCTCTTGAAGCCCTCCACTGTGGATCTCTGAACCAGCTCGCCAGGCAGTGCATTCCAAGGGCCCACCACCCTCTCAGTGAAAACCTCCTCTTTCCCCTCACCCTTCCACCTTCCAACTTCAAGCCATGCCCTCTGGTGATACCTCCTGTTTTAGTCTAAAGATCCCTCCATGTTTACCCTATTTATTCCCTTGAGGTACTTGAAGACCTCAATCATGTCCGCCCTGTCTCTCCTCTCCTCCAATGAAAACAGGCAGAGCTCCTCAAGTCTGTCCTCGTATGTCAAATCCCCTAGCTCTCGTATCATCTTAGTTGCCCTCCTCTGTACCCTCTCCAGGAGCTGTATGTCCCTCTTCAAGTGTGGTCTCCAGTACTGCACACAGTACTCAAGATGTGGTCTAACCAGTCCATTGTACAGCGGTAGAATCACTTCCTTGCTCCTAGAGGTGATCCCTTATGATGCATCCCAACAACCTGTTTGCCTTGCTAGCCGCTCTCCTGCACTGCTCAGAGTTATTCATACATGCATCCACCATGACCCCTAGGTCTTTTTCCCTATTGAGGCCTCCAGCCTCCCTCCCAGGGTGTACCTGTGTTTAGGGTTTTCCCGACCAAGATGCAACACCTTGCACTAAGTGATATTGAAATTTAATTTCCATGTGTGAGCCCAGCTTCCAGGGTGTCCAGGTCCCTTGCAGGGCCAACCTCCTCTTATCCCTCAACTACTGCTCCCACCTTGGGTCATCCATGAAGAGACTCATTTCACACCCTATACCCTCCCTGATGTCCGATATGTATGCATTAAACAGGATTGGACCCAGGACTGAGCCTCACGGTACCCCACTACCAACCTCTCTAGGATTCGAGAGCTCCCCACAGTCCACTACTCTCTGGGTGCGCCCAGCTAGCCAGTTTTCAATCCATCTGACCATCAAAGGGCCTACTCCTAACCCCATCAGTTTCTCCACCAGACCATTGTAGGGGACAGAGTCAAACGCCTTGCTGAAGTCCAAGAATAATACATCCACAGGCTTTCCTGTCCAGTTCTGATGTTACCCATTCATAGAACTCCACAAGACTGGTTTGACATGATCTACCTGGCACAAACCCATGTTGCTGACTATCCAGACCTCCCACCTCCTCCAAGTACACCCCAATCGTTCCTTTAGTATACTCTCCATTAATTTTCCCACCACTGAGGTCAAACTGATGGGTCTATAGTTACCTGGTACTTCCTCGACCCCCTTTATGGATTGGCACCACATGTGCCTCAGCCAATCCTAGGTACCCTCCCTGTCTCAAGTGACCTGTTGAAGAGCTCCACCAGGGGTGTAGCCAGTATGTACGGCAATTCCCATAGTACTCTCGGATGAATGCCATCCGGCCAGGAGATTTGTCTTTCTTTAGGGCCTTGAGGGCTAACCACACCCTTTGGCGGAGATAGCATCATCCGCCCCTCCACCTTACTGGCCTTTTTATCCTTATCCAGATGTGACACCCTGGGGTACCTACCACTCCTCTTGCTCCATTTCTGTTGTTCCCTGATCCCACTCACTGCTGCTTTTATCCCTTTGTGCCTTGCTTTGTAGATATCCCATCCCCTCACTAGTGAACACAGAGGCAAAGTACTCGTTAAATACCTCTGCCTGGTCCCTCGCCTCTTCCACCCACCCTCCTTCTGATCTCAATCTGCTGAGATGGCCCTTAGTTTTTCTCCACTCCCCAATGTACCAGAAGAACCCTTTTCCCCTCCTTGTCCCCCTGTGCCAGCGCTGCTCTTTACTGGACTTTGCTCCCTCACCATACGGATGACTTTTCTAGATGCAAGATGGTACATTTCCTTAACCGTATCCCTCTTGTTGTTTTATATTTTTGTAGGCCGCCTTCTTTTCTCTGACTGCTACATGTACCTCACTGGACCACCAGCATGGTTTATGTGACCTTGCTCACTACGTTTCAACTTAGCACAGATCCTGACTACCTCATGAAGTCCCTGTTTTATGACCTCCCATCTCCTTTCTTTCCACACTTGTCATTGATGTAATCCCTTCAAGTGATCCTTGAGAATATTCCCATGCCTTCAAAGTCTGCCCCTCTGAAGTCCACTGCCAGTGTCCTAGATCTCCCCATGCTTATTTGAAACCAGACAGTATTGTGGTCGCTCCCAGTCAGGGGTCCTGTACAACCAGGTCCCTTACCAGATCCCCATTTGCCAGAACCACGTCCAGGACATGCCCTCCTTGTGGGCTCCATCACATGCTGTGTTAAGAACACATCCTGGAAGCTGTCCAGCAGCCTCTGCTCCTTGGCCACCTTAGAGGACATGGTTCCCCAGTTTGTACCTGGCATATTAAGGTCCCATTAACACCACTCCTTCCCTTTTGGTCCACACTGGGCAATGATGTTGTCCAGCAAACCATCCTCTAGAACATCACTTATCCCAGGAGGCCTATGTACTACACATATATAAACTATATAATACCCAGTCACCCAGAGGCAGAGGAATGCCGAGGGCGTGCATCTGACATGGCGTCTGGCACGAACTTCAATTTTTACATGCCCACCCTGAAAAGCTAATTGTGGCATGCATTTTACAATTAATGGACTAGGTTGCCATTTTTATACAAAACCGAATGCTAAAGTGCTAGGAAATACATTTAAACACAGGCACTGAAATCCCGTGCATGCTAGAAGCAGCAAGAAACACATCCCAGGCATGCAGGAGCAGCCTGCTTTTGCACATGCACGGGATTTCAGTGCCTGTGTTTAAATGTATTTCTGGCACTTCCAGCACTCGTTTTTGTATAAAAATGGCAACTCTAGTTCACAATTGTAAAATGCATGCCAATTAGCTTTTCAGGTGGCATGTAAAAATCGGTTCGCAAGGCCATGTCAGATGCACGCCTCGGCATTCCTCAGCAAGCCCGGTGACTGGGTATTTTCAGCCGGGATGCTGGAAAGTAAAATATTAATAAACGAAGGAAATGGTAAGCATTTTCCTTGTTACACATTTAGGGACATAATGTGGGGTATATTCGATAGATAGGTGCACAAAGGTGCACTGATAGCCTCTGATAGAAAATCTAGGGAAACACTGACAGTGCCCTTTAAAGTGACAGGACTGGACTGTAGTGTTTAGAGAAATGTGGTTGTGTCTCTACCAGTACCCTCCCCACCAAGTCTGTCTGTTTGAGGAAAGGCACCACCAATTTTTGTGTTCAAAAGCCAGGCATTTGCCTGATTTGCTCCACTCTGCTGTCACTAATAGAGCAGAGGGAGCCCTACGTGGTACTGTGAATACTTACTCTGATTCATTGCTGTTTTTAAATTAGAGTTTGTTGTTTATCCCGCCTTTACTGCAGTATTCACTCCTGTATGGAGCCACCATGTTTGGTCTGGGACTTCCTGGGTTTGGACCAGTGGAACACAGGGACCTCGAGGGGTCCTTAGCACAGGTTTCTTATGAAAAGAAACTGTAAACTCTAGTGTCTGGCACCTAAAATAACTGATAGTGCTTTAATTTTGATGGACAGCAGGCAACCACTCAAAATACAGGAATCCTGGGAACAAGTTTACACTGTGAGAAAAAACAGTCAGTCCTACTAGAGCTCTGAAGCTGAATGGAGCCAGTGTGATGTAGCTGTATTTTGCAGGAAAAGGCCTGTTTTGCCCTGCACCTCTTGGAGGAACTTGAAACTGCCTTATCTGTGGAGTTAGAGGTTTGCACAGCAAAGCAGCTGATACTGCAAACTGTCCTGAAACCAAAGAGAAGTTGGAGAGTTTAATGTTGTAGCCAGTAAGGTAGCACATCATTTGGTGAAGCAATTTATGAGAAGTGATTTCAGTGACTGCATTATAGGCATACAATAACAGTGAGTGCCACAGTATAGTGAACAAATCACTTCAGTGATTTTGAAGTTTAGCAACAGGACTATTGAGCAAGCACAACCTTTCAACCTATCCCATGTCCAATTGTAGCTCAGAGTTGGTACATTAAATATGGGGGTGGTCTTGGGGCACAGACCTTGAAGGGGGTGCAGTGGGGTACAGCCTCCCTGCTTTAGCAGAACAAGTAATCTACTGTTTGTAGAGTTTATTTTAGAGGCCCATCTTCTGACTTACTCCAGAGATGCACCTCCAAGGTGGGTTGTGAATCGGGATGCACTGCATATGCATGGGCACACCCTGCATGGCCCTCAGATGCACTGCATACCATTATAGGTGGTGATTGGTGCATCTGAGAGATGTGCCAGCAGAATCTCTGCCCTTTCAGAATCACGACTGGGCACAAATCTGAGATGTGCAGTGCATCCCTTTGCAATTTCCCCACAATCTTTCATTGTGGTATGAGGTACAAAGATTAGGGCAGACCTTGGCATAGGCGGCACTGATGTGGGAAGGGAAGGCGCGTTTGCTAGCCACACACTGAGGTACATGAAGGATTGAACTGATAAGCAGGGTTGGGAATATGGTCAATTTATGGCTAGTGCCAAAGGTCATCAACACAGTTTTTTATGTCCACCAAGTATTTGATTGGAACCAGCACAGAACATTATGGAAATCACATTGGAGTAGACCTTTCACAGCTGTGGTAGAGGAATTGAAGGTGTAGATGACCATATCTTCTGCTTACAAGTGTATATGTGAGCTGGTGCAAGCAGAGGGAGATAATTTATGAAGCTGGAGAACAGGATTGTCCCCAGCATGGAGTTCTGTGGGACCCCACCAGGTTGGGAAGTGGAGATAATAGGTGCTACTACATTGTACTGACTGCAGATGGCCTGACAGGCAAGCATAGATCAGCTGACAGGCTGACAGAACTCAACTTCTCCAGGAGGAGTGGGTGGTACATTGATTTAAAGGCCTTGGCAAGATCAATAAAATGGCAGCTGTGACACTCCTCTGATATATTCCTGAGAAGACAGAATCAGTTGCACACAACAGGGAGGAGACAGTGGAGTGATGCTTCCAGAAGCTGGACCAGAACCAGAAGAGGAAATTGGTGGAGGATAAGACATTAGAGAGTCTGGTGTAGCAAAACTTCTCTTCTAGTTTAGCAAACAAGTAAGGAGAGAAGCAAGACCAGAGTTACTCGGAGGAAGGATCCCTCCTTTGTGGAGTGGAAGAACTTTGGCCAACTTCAAGGACTAAGGGACAGCACTGAGGGAGAAGGAGGTTGAGTAGGTGAGTCAGAGGAGATGCCACGCAGGTGTGGAGATAATAATAATAATACAACTTTATTTAATAAGCACGTTTCAAGAGCATCAAGGTGCTTTACATAAGAGAATAAATAAAACAGAATAAAACAGGCACACAATATAAAACTGATAACCATTGAAACAATACAATTAGGCAGCATATGCTTGGCGCCATAAGTATGTTTTTAATGCCTGCTTGAAATCCCCACAGTTGCTACTCCCATAGCTGATGGGATAGAGAATTCCAAAGGGCTGGGGCTGCATACATAAATGCATGGGCCCTGAAGATTTTAAGGACACCCTTGGAATCTCTAGCAACCTCTCATCAGCCAAGCAGAGTGATCGCTGGGGCAGTAGGGAGACAGAAGCTCTTTCAGGTAGTCTGGGCCAAGTCAGTGTAGGGCTTTATAGGTCAGAAGTCCGACCTTGAAGGTGATCCACCACTGAATTGGCAGCCAGTGCAGTCTCCAGAGCACCAGTGTGATATGACATGTACAAGGAGTCCCCATCAGCAACCAGGGTGCTGCGTTCTGCACCAGCTGCAGGTGGTGGATATCAACCCCAGTAGCCCTAAGTAAAGGGAGTTGCAATAATCAAGGCGCAAGGTCACAAAGGTGTGGACCAGTGTGGAAAGAGGTTACATGGAACAAGGTTCTTGACCCTGGTGATGTATCTCAGGTGATAAAAGATGACTTAATGACTGCTGACACTTGAAATCGCAATGTCAGACCATCATCAAGCACCACCCCAGGTCCTGAACTTGTTCAGGGCAAGAAGCTAGGAGCCCTCCCAGGAAAAGCCCGTAAGCAAACCAGCCCCTGTCCGGTGAACTGGGTCCACAACCATCACATCAGTCTTTCCTGAATTCAACTTCAGCCAGCTGGTATTAATCCAATCCTGGACTTCAGTGAGGCAGTTATTAAATACCATGACTGCACTATCCTGGTCGGGTGCAAAAGACAAGTAGAGCTGGGTATCATCAGCATAGTAGTGAAACCTCAGCCCATACTGTCTTACAATGTCTCTGAGGGTAGCATGCACCACGAACAACATGGGGGACAGTACTGAGCCCTGAGGAACCCCATGACAGAGAGAGAGAGGTTCGGAGGAATAAATCCCAGACACCACCCTCTGAGTTCTGCCAGTGAGAAAGGACTTAAACTACCTGAGAACTGTACCAGACCAGAGAGGAAGAGAGAGCACCAGTGGCGAATACCTCATTGAGTGTGCAACAACAGAGGAGGGATCAGACACAGGTGAAAAGTTTACCAGAAGGACTGGAGTGGTGGATTGGGTGGGATGGTCAAAGAGGAGTGAATTACCTTCCAGACCTTAGAAGAGGCATTGAGGTTGTTCTGAAGATTGGCCTTGAATGTTGTGATTTTGCAGCCCAGACATTGTTTGTACAGGAGTTCCTGATAGTCCTGTATAAAAGTCAGCATGGGAGCGAGGTAATTTGTAATATGTCAGACAAGATCACAAGACTTGCACTGGTCAGTGATTTCAGGGTAATCCAGGGTTGGTGGAGAATACTGACCCAGGATTTTCTGAGTGGGTGCGCTTGTTCCAAACTGGGGAGAATCTGAAGTAAAACAGGGAAAGGGCAATGTCAATGTCAGTGTACAGCTGTCCAGTCTACAGCAGCAAGGCCACTCAAGACAGCAGAGGTGTTAAGTGAACTTAAGGGACTTGGTCCAGATGTATTTAGGGGAGGGTGGACTAAAATCTCTCTTCTGAGAACATCTTGTATAGAAACATAGAATTTGATGGAGTGTAATTGCTTCTGACTACTGCATAGATGGGGCAGGGCAACAGGATGGCTGCAGTGTAGCTCTACTCCCTGCAGCTCTTGAGTGCTCCTCTGATCAAATGTACTCTGTCTTATTTTTTCATTTTGTTTCTACTTAATGAATGAAACTGCTGTCATTTCTGGCTGTCTTAAATGAAGTAGAGTGATTTTGGCATATTGGTGTTAAGATACTGATACCGTAGTTCGCCAACAACTGCTGCTAGATGGTGTCCAGTACTTGGTGGTCTAACAAAGGGTTGGGAGGGCTCTTTGCTCTCCGAGTATGCTAGTTTGAGTTCCCGAATGGAGTATCGGAGTTTGACTACAATTGTAGAACCCTGAAAGCCAAATTAGGACTTATAGTGATTCTTGGCATACTGGTGTTAAGATACTGAAAGTTTGTCAACTATTGCTGCTAGTTGGTGTTCAGGTCCTTGCATTCTAACGAGAGGGCTGATAGGTTTTTGCTCTCTGAGTATGCTAGCCTGATCTCCTTGAATGGAGCATTGGAGTTTGACTATAAATGCAGAACCCTGAAAGCTGAAATTGCGGACTCATAGTTATGAGCCACAGAACATGGTGTTGAACAAGTAAAAATCTTATGCAAGGCAAATTTGGAAGGAGGACGCTTGGATTTTGGGTCAGGTTTGAAATACAGATGCTTTTGGTACCAACAGGCCTATTTTGGCCTACTAAAGGTATGCCAGCATTGTCACAAAGGCTAGGTTTGGCTATTCTGTACAGGGGCACCCAAGTAATTCCGAACACAGGAAGCAATAACTGTAATGCCCAATACCAGCAGTGGGATTCTAAAGTGTGGCTTTTTATTCACATCCAAATAAAATAAACAAAGCATAGACAGACCCCCATGGTGCTACACTCCTGGTAATGCAGATTAAAAGAAACAAAAACACTTCCTCAAAACTTTAGCCCTCGGCTCTGAACCCACTGGGCACATAGCCCAGACTTGCACGCTGCTTTGGGTTACACAGCCCAAACTTGTACACTGTTCTGGGTTTTCCCTGACCGGCTCCTTTGCCAGCCACTTGGACACCGTCCATACTTAATGGAAACATTTTCTGGTGGCTCCCTAAACCACCTAAGAGTACCCACGGCTCCATCAGGGAAACTTCCTTTCAATCCCATGTCTGAGTACTTTACTCAGGCACTGGCCAAGTACCTGAGGGAAAGCAAAAGGTGTCTCAGAGCAAATCTGTAGAGGTGAATTTGCTTACTACTGATGGGGGTCTCCCACCTCTCGCCTCCCACAATTCATACCCGCCATTTCTCTGGACAGTAAACACCTCATCCTGTAAAGCTTTGCAATGTAGATTCTTGCTAAATGTATATCACATTCCATCTACTTGTCTTGCTTCCCATTTGTGCTGGACTTGAACATACTTTTAAGTGGCATTGTCCATTTCTCTAGACCCCACTGAGTTAAGCAGTCCAATCTCCACTTTCCAACTGTTCAGGTGAAAACACTCGCCCTTTTTCAGAGTGAACTCACCTTTGGTTGCAGGTGCCCCACAGGCGATTTCTCCACAAGGAATTTCTCTCTCAGAGCTTCTGGTGCCTCAGCACAACTTGAATAGGCAGCTTCTTTCCTTAGCCAGACACAGGAGGGTTGCCCCTGGAAAACAGGCAAAACCTTCCCCATCCCCTCAGGGATGGGGCTCTTATTCATTAAGCGGTCTCCACCACTTCAATTACCAGTTCCTGTGTTCCTCTTCAGGTGGATACACACACCTTCCAAACGTAGCTCTAGAAGAGAGCTTAAAGCTCTGAGCCTGCACACACTCAGCTGTACTACTGTCTGTTACTCAGACTGCACACAGACTGAATTCAAAATCCCAAACATTCTACACTAACCTCCAACTGCAACATTCCAGTGCAGCTGATGCAGCTGCGAAAGTTCTATCATGATGTCATCCCTCAGTCTCAGCTGAGACTGAGAACAGAGGAGACAGTGTGAAATCCATTTAACTGGAGTTTCACAAGCTGCCTCCCTGCCTACCACTAGGTCTTACTGGGATTCTAGTAACCCCGGTAGCAGGTGTGTTACACTGGCATACTGGTGTTAAGATACTGAAAGTTTGTCAACAATTGCTGCTAGTTGGTGTTCAGGTCTTTGCATTCTAACGAGAGGGCTGAGAGGGTTTTTGCTCTCTGAGTATGCTAGCCTGATCTCCTTGAATGGAGCATTGGCGTTTGACTGTAAATGCAGAACCCTGAAAGCTGAAATTGCGGACTCATAGTTATGAGCCACAGAACATGGTGTTGAACAAGTGAAAATCTTATGCAAGGCTAATTTGGAAGGAGGACGCTTGGATTTTGGGTCAGCAGTCTGAAATACAGAGGTACTTTGGTACTGACAGGCCTATTTTGGCCTACTAAAGGTTTGTCAGCATTGTCACTGGTTTAGGGTTAAAATGTTTAGCCTACTATTTTTAATTTACTGTGCTTAGTGGAGCACTCTTATTGTTATTTAACAGGTGTTCTTCATTGCTGGACTTAAGTGAGGCGGAGATGACAAGAGGAGTCCTTGATCTCCCAGTGCTGCCTGGAGGTGGAGAGTGGACACCCGAATGGGAGCTTCTCTTGGGAAAGAGCCATGATTGCATGTCTTACATATGTTGGATGGGACTGGTGAAGAATAGAGAATGGCGGAAGGAGTAAGTCCCCATAAGGTACTGTAAAATCTTGCAAAAGGCACTGTTCTCATTTTAACTGGATTTTACAAGATGAAGACTGCCTTTTGATAACTTAAAAGTGATCTGACTTGTATAACGTCTGGATGCCCAGACTTGGGAACATGTGCTTTATTAATTTGTTCTTCCAAATCCCAGAACTGCAGAGTATTTTAACATATATAAAACAGAGATGGTGAGCTGGACAAACATAAATCATAGAAGGACTCCTTGATTGGAGCCTATACTTAGCCCACATTAACAGCCAATACCAGATTAGTCTTGTGCTTCCACTCTGCCTGTATAGGGATAAACTCAACATGTTTGTAGTACCACTGCACTTGCAGCCCTGTAACATATGTTACAGTACAAGCCACTTAATCGGCATGCGGATAATCGGGACGTCCGCTTTATTGGGACGTTCCTGGAAGCCAATTAAGTGGCCATGTATTGCAATGGAGGTGCACTCCTTTTAATAGGGACAGGAACGCCAGATATATGGGACTGGATTTAGCCCTACAGCATCTTATTGAGCCAACCTTTTCACTCCCATTCATTCCCATTACTTAAGTGTTGATCCTCTAACAGCTAAATGAGCGACAATTATGTGTTAATCTGAGTTTAACACATATGCATCCTCTTCGAATCTCTCCTATTCGCACAGTGTGTGGCAATTTTAAGAAATCTCTCTCCCATAAATTGCAGTTCCTACCTCACTTGCAGACAGCGAGTCCTGTGCTGAGCGGGCAGGGAAAGAGAACGGGAGAGAGAATCATGCCTTGCTGCTGAGAGACAGAATCACTCCTTGCCACACATCAGGCTTACTTGCAGACAGCAGTCCTGTACCAAGCAGGCAGGGAAAGAGAATGGGAGAGAGAATCATGCCTTGCTGCTGAGAGACAGAATCACTCCTTGCCACACATCAGACTTACTTGCAGACAGCAAGTCCTGTACCGAGCGGGCGAGGAAAGAGAACGGAGAGAGAATCATGCTTTGCTGCTGAGAGACAGAATCACTCCTTGCTACACATCAGGCTTACTTGCAGACAGTGAGTCCTGTACTGAGCTGCTCACCAGGTAACCCCAGTACCTCCGTGGTTGCTCTACAAGAACCCCTGGAGCGATAATGCCTGCTGATCTCTGCTTTCCTTCTCAGAGTCTGACGCTAAGTGCAGTCTATCAATTTTTCCGCTCTCCCCAATCACTTCAGGTGAGGTAAGCTGTGTAACTTTGGGGAATACTGGAGAAGTGCAAATGGAAAGCACAGCATTAGAAATCTGCACTTCTGATATACGGGACGGCCGTTTAATTGGGATGAAAGGGTCGCCACCAGGGTGTCCCAATTAGGCGGCTTCTACTGTATAAGAAATGTTGAAAAGGGACCAGCCATAGAGTTAGACAGCTTGATTGATGGATAGATGCTTGTACAGATCATACCCAAGGTTATTGAATGCTTTTGGGGGCTCCTACCAATTCTTGAGATCCCTCAGCACAAAAAGGAACCATTGATTCCCTCATTATTTTCTATCACAGACTTCCCATGTGAAGAAGCCTTTATTACTTGATTAATTGACATAATAATAGACTCCTGAAATCAGAGCCACATTGTTGTCTACTGAAGCTCAATGATGTTTGCATGTTTAGAATGTCTACCTGAAAGTTTTATTTTTGTAAAAGTTTTATTTTTCTTAAAAGTGTTAGCAGCATTTTTTCTTCCTCACGAGGTACTTAAAGGGAAACCGTGCATTTGTTAAACGATTATGTTTTCATTAGAACAAGCCTGATATAGAACAGATCGCCAGTTCACCCTAATCATTTTATTACTCACAGTTATATTTTTAAACTTTATGATCCCATGCATCTAAACTGCCATGCCATCTTCTTTATTTCTTCTCCTCACTGCAATCTGCTTGGGGTCACGGCGTGGTTCTCAGAGCATGCTGGTATTTGCATGTGCACTGCAAACTGGTGAGGATGGCGTTCACTTTGTTGGCCATAAGCTTCCAGTCCCATTCCATTTCCTAGCAACAAAGCAAAGTGTGTATACAACTATCCTAGTAGTTGTCCTTACCCATAGTGTTTGACTTTATTTTGTTCCCTCGTCCTGCCATGAGAAGCCCTCCAGCTGCACAAAATGTTTTTCTCTCTGCTTAGTCCACTGCAATTTATTTTCCACGATGCACCTTTCCTGCTGACCGCCTCCGACATGCTGACAGAATTACCCCATTCAACCAATCCAGTTAATGTCTGTGCCTAGCTCTGTCTATCAATTTTTATCACCTTCTCCCATCGCACCTGAACATTTGTGTTCCCCCACAGGTCAGTTCACTGCACATAAAAGCAGTGTTCTTGTGATTTGGAACCCTACTACAGCTGAGAGAAGACTTCCTCGCCACATCCTGTGGGTGAAAGCACTGATTCAAGTAGGTGAAAGCAGCAGTCAGGGTGGTATTGTTGTTTTGGATGGGCACTGTGCCTTTAAAACTTTTTCATAGCAATGCATGGTAGCTATGGAGTGCAGCGGGGGGCAGCTCACTGGCCATACTTCACATGCGAGAGGTCAAGCCATGTAAGCAAAGAGATGAAAATGGCGCCATGCATTGAAAGGGTTGCAGAGTGTAAACAAATTGATTTTCAACATCGACAGCAACAGTGAGTTGAAATTAAGGTTTTCAGCTTAGCGACTGCATAAAGGTGGCATTAGGCAGGACGGGTACTAAAAGGACATGTAAACCATGCAGGTGTATGCCGTGAGAGGTGTTTAATCACTTGTGTCTGCGTGTCCCCACTGCTGGGTGAAAACATCTCACAGCTTAAAAGTAATTTGCATAGCAAGAGCTCACAGTGGCGGTACTGAGTCTCTGAATGGCCTGGTTCAGGAGTAACAGAAAGACAAAATAAAAAACACTTCAGATCTAGGATAGAACACAATGGCCTAGGTAATGAGACTAAACTGATACTAAGACCAATATATTAACACAGAGCATAGATATCCACAGTTTCCCTTCAAAAGGCGTTGTGCCCGTGGATGTTGGATTATCAGTAGAGAAAAATAACCTGTTTTGATGTGGCTTCTGATGTGACTCATGGGACATTTAGGGCAGATGTTGTGGTCTACAGTGCCTGCAAACTATCAAGGACTCCAGAGTAAATATGGAGCTTCTACCCGCACAAAGTGATGGACTCCTGGATGGAGTGAGCCTTCTTTCGACAACCCAAAATTTATGAATAAGGCAATAACTGTTTTGTGCACTCAAGCATATATTTTATCTATTTTATTCCAGCTACTGAGAATCATCTTTGGTACTTTTAGGTATTGGCTTTTTAGCCTTTTAGATATACTGGTTGATATGACTGTCTAATTTTGCTTTTAAAATTTTGTATGTTTTAGGTTTATTACTTAATAGGAACAGTTGGTAGACCTAATTATAAATTGATTCTCATTCATTGTTGTATGTATGTTAAGATGATATAAGATACTCTATTAGTCGAGTACTAACAGAATGTTACAGTAAAGCTTTAAAATAAGGCTCTCATAATAGAATCTTAAGTGCCTATGGTTCCTCGAGTTAAAATAAATTGGTACATTTATTCCCTTCTTTTGTTGCATTTTGACATAAATCTGCAACATAATGGTAATTAAGCGTGTGTAATACGAAGTTTAAATTGTGTTGCTGCATGCTACACATGTATGTAGTTGTGTTTTAGATTTTTTAAGGCTATTGTAAGTGTTTATGCTGAACAATACACTTTGAAACTACTACTACAGAATTTGGTGGCTGATGAGGACTGCTTAGGCCACCCAATCTGCCACTTGTTTCCTTCCTACAGTATCACTGCAGGCTCTTGTTGATCGCCTGCTCTTCCTTCCGTTCCTTTCCATTAAGATTCCATTACTCCTAATCCCATGCCTTCTTGAACCCCACCACTGTTTTGCTCCATACGTCTACTAGAAGGGTACTCCTGGAATCCACCACTCTTTCTGTGAAGAAATACTTTCTCATATCTCTTCTGAATCTACTCATCCAGCTTAATAGCATGTACTCTTGTTCTTTTTTCTGAAAATACTTCTCCCCTGCACCTTAATTACCCTGTGAGTATTTAAATGTCTCTATTAGATCTCCTTTCCCTCTTCTCTTCCAGGGTGTATGTACTGAGGCCCTTAGTCTCTCATTGGTGGGGGAAAGAGAGAGAGAAAGTCCTGAAGGGACTTACTACTTTCAAACAAAATCTGGTCAGATCCACCACGGCTGCAGAATGAAGTTAGTGAAGTTGTGTAGAATTATTGGGAGGGTATGGAGAAACAACACAATGATTTGTAAGTAGTAAGACCTGCTTTAGTTTCTGTTCTAAGGAAGGCATACACATTATTAGGAAAATATATGGAGTGTACACATTTTAATGGAAGGAATAGGAAGCTTACAAAAGAGAATCCCAGAGCAAATGCCATTGATGTATGTGTTATCCTGGATGATATTGGTCAGACAGCCAAATTATAAAAAAGCACAACTGCACATACCCCAATAACAAAGCATCAAGGAAACATATGCAAATTCCCATGATGGTACAGAAGGTAGCAGTACATGAAAAAGTAATGGCTGGCATATATTCTATTTACAGTTTATTTTATTTTTTTTTAGAGAAAGTGTTTTTGTCCATGATGTAATATGTTATATTTAAGCAATTTGCTGATGTCAGGAAGTAGGTGTAATGATGATGGACTGTTAGAGAAAATGTGATATTAACTTTCAGAGGCGCTTTTGATAAGGTTAAGTAGTTATGCTTGTGATAATAGGAATATTAGCAAAGTATGAGGTCTATGCAGAAGTAAGGTACAAATATACACAGTTTCATAAGTATGTGCTCAGAGTGCAGGCAAATGTGATATGCAGGTTTATTTTAGAAATCGTTAAAAATATTGATATATGTAATTGATAGAAAGATAGATAATTACATAGACATATAGACAGAGAGAGAGAAAGAGACACACACACACACACACACACACAGGCAGAATAGGAATGGCAATGAATTATTGAAGTGAGGCCAACCCTACCCCACAGACATGGACAGGCACTGGGGTGTGCCTTTGGGTCATTGCCCATAACGTTCATGCCATTTCACCTCACACTACCCGCCCGACACAGACAGGAGTTGAGGTGTGCCTTGAGGTTTTCAAACTTTACACTCACCCCATGGGAAATAAGCTGATATGGGTACAGTATAAGAGAATGTAGTGAACTTTGGGGCTGAAGAGTCAAAGGCACACCTCGATACCTGTCACTGGCTGCAGGGTGGGGATGGGGTGGAATGGTGTGGACATTACTGTTGACAATCCCAAGTCACACCCAGATGCCTGTCAGTCCCTACAGGAGCAGGTGTTATGTTCAGAAACCTTAATGCCCTGTTTGTTCCTTGGTATTTTCACTCCAAGTTTTAGCATGGGCTTTTGTGACCTCACTGCATGAACAGTGACACTCTCAGTTCATTAGGCGAAGGTGATTTTGCACAGTGACCAGGTGCAAAAACACATTTTGAACAGGATCTAAAAATGACAGCTGTACATTTCTTGCTTCAGTAACTGCTCAGCACATCTGTTGCATGACCTACTTTGACATTTTACATCTGCTATGCAATGTACTACTACTACAGCTGTATGGTGAAAGAAGTGGTGGTGGTGGATGTCAAGATAAACAACTCGGAGACTTGTAGGAGGGCAGCAGCCAAGGCCAACAGTATGCTGGGATGCATTGCTAGGGGATCACTCCAGAAGGAGGAAGTGATACTCCCTCTGTATAACTGCAAGGTGAGGCCAGCTTGAGTACTGCATGCAGTTTTGGAGGCACACTTAATGAGGGACATTGAACTCCTGGAGAGGGTCCAGAGGAGGCAACAAAATGATTTGGGGCTTGGGGAAAGGACCTATGGAGAAGCTCAAAGAGCTAAATATGTACACATTGGAAGACAGAAGGTGGGGGGACATGATAGAGGCCTTCTAGTACAGTCACAGTGCTCCAAGGAAGGGGCAACTAGAGGGCATGGGTGGAAAGCTGGAGGGAGACTCAGGAGAAATGAGGAGGTGCTACTTTACTAAGAGGGTGGTAGAACCATAGAATGCACTGCCCGGGGGCTGGTAGAGGCAGAGACTGTGGAGGGGTTCAAGAGAGGGTGGGACAGGTACAGGGAAGGGTTGTGGAATCAAAGTCCAATGAAGCAGGAATACTCTGGACTGGGAAGGAGAAGCTCAAGAGGGTGGGTGGGGGGTAGCAAGGTCAGGTGGGGGCTGACTAAACAAGCAGACAGGAAAGACTGCTAGGCCTATTCTGCTAGCATTTTAGTATGTTAGTATGTTTACTACACTGACATTTATTTATTTAATTCTTGAATTACAGTTACCTATGAGTCAGAAGACTCTTTTTGCATAGGTTCCACGTCATACAATGACAAGTAACAATACAGGCAAACAAATTACTAAAAACACCATCATATGGATAAATACAATTTCAGTAGACAGATTAGTGTATCATAGTCATACAGAACAAAGTCTACTTAGAGTAAACTGATTGTAGAAAACATAAATTAGCATAATAGTTAAAAAGATAATGTTGCCTTATACAGGTGAACATCATGAACCATAACAACATCATGAACCATAAAACAGATGTCTGCTATAACTAGGGAGGCAGTATAGCACAGTTGTTTAAGGCTCTGACCTGCAAATCTGGAGATCTGGGTTTGAATCCATAGGCCCCACTCTGCATACTGGGTGACCCTGAGCAAGTCACTTAACTTCTATGTGCTCCCAGGTTACCCCTGTAAACAAGCTGTTAGCTTAGTGTGCCACTCCTGGTTAACAACTGAAAGAAAAAACACAATATATTATTTTCTTGCTTTATTTGCTACTACAAGCTTTAACTAATACATCCATCCTTATATATAGCCTATGTGTCAGTGACCTATGCAGAACTACATTTAAAATCTCACACATCAATAAATGAATCATCAGAATAGCATTTATTTTAGTAGTGTCTCCATCCTTTTAGGTACCCATGACACTATGGTCCAATATTCAAAAGGGCTGTGCCATGCACAACAGAGATACGCCAAGCGCAGAAATGCAATCGCCATTGTGTGATATTCAGCGGAGGCAGCTGCACCGCACAAGAGTTGACAGAGCAACAAGCGCAATAATAATGAATGCATCCACAACCGTAGGGGAGGAACCATGAATAAAATCGCAGTGCGACATTCAACAGCATGCGCCATGTGCAATAGGGGAGCTAGTGAAGTTGCACACAGCAGAAATTATATAAAATAAAAGGAACAAGAGAGAGGAGCAAGAACACTACAGGAAAGCCACAGGCGGGAGGCGAGGTGACAGGAACAAGGCAGAAGGTAGCAGTGAGCAGGACTGGGCAGGAGGCAGGACAGGGCATACCTGGAGTCAACCAAGAACAGTAAGGAGTGAGAGCCTGTGCCACTGCAGGAGTGCTAGGGAGGTGCCACAGTGGACTAAGGACAGTGGCAGAAGGTAGGACAGCTGAAGGCTGGAGGTGTACCAGTGCAGGGGAGCATCACATATGGACAGCAGGGGAATGGGATAACAGCTGCCGGGGAACACCAGCCAGGGACATGGCCAGTGCCACCTTCCAGATGGAGGTGGTAATAGAGGGGTGTGAGAAGGCAGGCAGCGTGGAGGTCTCGTCGTCGGTGGTACACCCGAACAGGCAGTACCGAGCCCACACCACCTCGGACACTACTCTGACACAGAGATTGTGGGCTGGTACCACCAGAACTGGGGTGATCCTGAGGCGGCTCTGTGAGCTGTGCAGTGATGAGATGCAGGCACCAACATGACAGAGCCATGCTCTGTCAGTGGAGACAAAGGTGACAGCTGTCATGTTCCTGCTCACCAGGGCACCTTCCAGAGACCAACAGGGGACACAACAGGCATAACCCAGTCGGACACGCCATGCCTACTCACACAATTCCTCAGTGCACTGCTGCCACATGTTGCAGTACATCCATTTCCCGGCACACAGGTGGAGCACACAGCACACATACAGAGTTCCACAGGTAGCATGGATGCCTGGCATGCTCAGGGCCATTGACTGCACCCATGTGGCCATCCCCGCCCACCTGGCCCAGACGTTGTGTCCTACATAAACCGGAAGAGGTATGCCAGCATCAACTGCCAGGTGGTGTGCAATGTCAGGGGCACATAACCAATGTCTGTGCCATGCACCCTGGGAGACACATGATGCCTTCATCTGGCACCAGTCCGCACTGTGCCACAGGTTCAGAGTGGGGACATCCCCACTGGCCACCTAGTGGGTGAGTATGCACATCATGCAGGACGACATGGGCAGCAGCGGGGGTGCATAGACAGAGGTGCCATGGTACCAGCCTTGACGGCCCATGGCAGGCGGCAGACCACCATACTAACATCCACCCTCTACACACAGGTGACAGTGGCTACACTCCGTCCCTGGCTGCTCACACCATACTGGCACCCACTTCCCCTGCTTACAGTACAATGAGGCACACACCACAACACAGAATGTCATCGAGCGGTGTTGAGATGCTTGAAGGCACGTTTCGGTGCCTGGACACGTCTGGGCGGTGCCCTACAGTACGCCCCTCGAGGCCTGTGGGCTGTTGCCTGGTCTAGCGCACCTACTGCACAACATCTGTGGGATAGCCGTGCAGGGTTGAAGAGGGGGACAGCAGTGGGGCGATGGGGCGCCCGGTCAGGCGGTGATGGGCAGCCTCCCCCTGGGTGAGGGAGCCCCTGCCTGATCCAGATGTCACAGCTGCACGGGACACCATCACAGAGGAGCACTTCAGCCAACACAGGTAGGTCAGGGGCCATGACACCAATGGCAAGGCACAACCCACAGACAGGCATGGACGAACCCCAGGGGCAGACAGCGGCAAGGGAAATGGAGTCTGAGCATGGAACTGCACACGTCGTCAGGGATGGACAGGGCCAAGCACAACCGCACTCACACACACACACACACACATACACACACACACATACACCACAAGACATGTGTAGCCCTTTGTTACCTGGGGTTACTAGAATCCCAGTAAGACCTAGTGGTAGGCAGGAAGGCAGCTTGTGAAACTCCAGTTAAATGGGTTTCACACTGTCTCACTCTGTTCTCAATCTCAGCTGAGACTGAGGGATGACATCACCAATAGAACTTTCACAGCTGCATAAGCCACATTGGAATCTACAGCAGAGGAGTTAGATAGAGCGTTGGGAGTTTTCAAAGTGTAGTAGTCAGAGTTTCCAGTTTGCCTTCATGTAAGAAGGAGTCAGTGTCCAGTTTGTCTTGAGCAAGTAAGGTGCGCTCAAGTGGTGGAACCGTGTTGAGTCTCAATGCCCTCTCCCTCGAGAGAGATAAAGATCCCCATGCAGATTCCTGGGGCAATCCTTAATTCTGCCAAGAGGAAGAAGCTGCCTGTTCAGTTCAGCCTTGTTTTGGAAAGTTGGAAGATTTGTGATTAGCCTGTGGGTCACCTGCAACTAAAGGGTGAGTGTCTGCTCTGACAAAAAGGCAAAATGTTTTCTTCACCCTGGGACATGTGTGAGAATCTAGGAATTGAGCTACATTTTGGGAAGCCTATGGGACTAGGCCAAACAAATGGAGTAGTGTCAAATGCTAGAGTGCTATGTGATTCAAGTAATATGTAGAGGAGATCATGAATCATCTACCCTTTAACTTACATTCAAGTTCAGTTTTCCCAGGAAATGGCTGGGTATGGGCTGTGGGAGCTGGAGGTGGGCAGACCCCATCTTTGGTAACCAGGTCCACCTCTACAGTTTCTGCTGTGGTTGCTACTTTGCCTCATGCACTTGGCCAGTGATGAGGGAAGTACCCAGGCGATGGGGTTGCAAAGAGAAAATCTCTTTAGGAGTCGCAAACTCTAAGTGGCATGGGAGCCACAACAAGTGTAAGAAAGAATTCTCTTTGTGAGATGGGGAGTCATAAAGTAAGGAAGAAATCTCTCTAGGAGTCACAGACTCTAAGTGGTGTGGGGAGCCATGACAGGATAATTGGTTCATTCTTCCAATGGACCATGAATCAAGTAGCCAATGAGGAGCAGGACAGTCGGGCTGTGTACCCAAAGCACGTGCAAGTCCGGGCTGCCTGGTGGGTCCAGAGCCTGAAAAACAGTATAATTGGTTCATTCTTCCAGTGGACCGCATTGTAGTCTCTAATCTGCGTTACCAGGAAATGTAGCCCCATGGGGTCCGTCTATGCTTTGTTGTGTTCAGCTAGTATGTGAATAAAAGCCACACTGAAGAATCCCATTCCTGGTTCTGGACATTACAGTTATTGCTTCCTGTGTTCGGATTTACTTGGGTGCCCCTGTGCAGAGTAGCCAAACTAAGTCCCCTGTGCCAAGTAACCTCATCCTCCCAGACCAGGTCCCCACCAGGTACTGCTGTCAGCTTCAACAGCATGCCACCTGTCATTTGGTAAAAGGCAGGGGTGAGGGGTTACATGCACAAGGGGTAGAAGGCACGTCAATCCCGAATGCAACCTCTACCCACACAGGTCCACATGACCACGCCCAGTGGCTGTCACTGTGCATGTCTCAGATGCTGGGCACCATTGCACACTGGTGGACAGCGCAACATAAACATCATCATGCACACACCACAGTGCTCAGTAGCCTGGAGGTTGTGCACAGGGACTTGTGTGTGCAGGGTGGGGTACCCACCGTGCATCGCCGAAACACAACACACTGCATACAGGGCAGCGGAAGACAGTGGCCATGGTGGGAGACAGGTCAGTCATGCGGCACAGTGCCACAGCCGCTGTGGATGTGTGGGCAGCCGCCAAGACCTGCCAGCTGTGCCAGACTGACCATTGGCCTCATGGGGTGGCACCGACAGTCCCCAGGGGTGACACTGCAGGAACACGATCGTGTTCCGCGGGGTCTGCAAGCTCACCAAACATGCCCACGCCAGCCGTGCCAGGTTATGCCCACAGCTGAACCCGGTGTCGACATGGGAGGTGTTGCACGACGCCAGAACGGGGTGGACATGACACTGCGCAGTGTCTGCGGCGCATGGGCAATGAACTGGTTGCCCAATGTGTCCATGATAGCTGTGAATGCACGTGTCTGCCTATCAGTGGCAATGGTCACATCCTCCGTTGCCGGGCCATCTCTGCCAGGAGCAGACCGTGGTCTCTGCTGTGCCGCTCCTCTGTCTGGTGCAGAACTGCACTAAAGTACATCCACCGCCAGTCTGAGCTGCAACTGCTGATCCACTGAAGCCTGGAGTAGGCGGCTGTGCTCATCAAGAGGTCATCTTCCGGTTTGGCATGCTGTCCCTCGTGGTGTTCCTGGCCCTGCTGGCCAGCACCCCATGATGATGGGCACTGCACACCAGAGCCATGCGGGGCACATCCACCGCGCGGTGCACTGCCGCCTCCCGACACTGTCCCCCATCGCCATTGGCCGACTACTGGCACTGCCCCTCCGGCCTCCGATCGCCCAGGGCTCACCAGTGCCACCACAGTGGCCACAACAGTCCCACCGGCCTGGGCGCACCAGTGCTGCCCCACTGGGGCATACAGGCTGAGCTGGGACTGTGATATCACCATGACCTTCACAATGGCACCATCCATGGCTCGCCCATGCAGTTTTCCTGCTGCGGAACCATCCTGCGTCCCATGTATCACTGTCTGGGGCGTGTGATCCATCATCATCGGTGCCGGATCGGCACCAGTCCATGTCCCAGCATGCTGGAGTATGTGGCGCTGTCACACTGGGACACAGGCAGGGCCTTGTCTGCACCTGCACCACCATCTTCAGTCTGGACTGACAGGCAGGCATCACGGTGGTCTGTCTCTCGGACACCTGTGGAGGTGGATGGGTGCTTCTCCATGGCCAGGGCATCACCCTTGGTGGACACACCCATCACCACTGACCCATGTAGACACTCAGGAGCTGTAAGAGAACACAGTAGCGTTAATGTCTCCGCCCTACCCTGTGGCATTCCCCCACCTCCCACACAGTGACAGCACAGGACCTACCATGCAGTGGCGAGCTTCCACCTGTCTGGAAGCCACCACCAGGAATGCCCTCTATGGCTGGCGCGCATGCTGCTGGCCACCCACTTCTCCTGTGGCATCAAGCTTGGCACATCCGGCTGTCCACCATCGGTTGCAGCACATGCTGCCCTGATGGCAACCACCTGTCCTTTATCCTCCTCTTGTCTATGCTGACCTTCTTTTACACTCCTGCATGGACCACTGGTGGCTGCCATGCTGGTTCACAGCACATGCAACCTCACCCCATGCTGCAGCATGGGCCTGTGGTGTTCCATGCTGTCCATTGAGCAGTGGTTCCTGTTGAAATAGGCCTCAAACAGGCATCTGATTCTGCCTGGGTGAAGTTGGGCCTCCTCCTTCTCCCACATCCCTGTTCCTCCTCTTCCTCACATTCAGTCATTATAGAGCCTGTGGGAATAACAGGTGTTACCTTTGAATGTGTAGTCCCATACATCTCTCCACGCACACGTCTACACCTCCAAACAACATGCAACCCACCACAATAGACTGCAATACCAAACTATGTCTTCTGCAGCCCGTGTCACATTTCTATAGCGCAAGGCATTCAAATGAGCGAGGCAGAACTTTAAGTGGATGCTAATGCAGTGGCTGTGCCATGGAATTGCTGATGAGATGATTTGCATATGCTGGCTGAGTATATCGCTGTTGTGCCTTGCGCAATGGTGTTGAGCATGCTCAGGCAATGGCGCGAGCTCTGTGGCGTGTGCAGTAGGCACCGCATGGTGCATGCCGGGTGCTGATGCTGATGTCTGCCGCGCTGATGATGTGCTGAGCACGAGGCAGTGCAGGGCACAGCCACCACCACTGTGCCAGTGGTGCTAGTGCACTGTTCTCGTGTGGCACTGGGTGCCCTGAGCGCTGTAGGTGCCATGGTGCCACAGCATGGTAGGCCATTGCAGGGCATCACACACGGGCACCCTACAGCACTACACACAGGGTCCCAATAGCATTGTGGTGGTCCGTGCGTGACAGACCCTTGACTCTTTTGGTTGACCTTTGCCCCTAGGCACCATGCATCTGCATGGGTGCACCCCTATCATGCTGTTTGGTGACAGCGCAATGAGGAATGGCAGTGCTGTACCATGCAGCATCTGCACGTGGGGACGTCGCTACAGCGCCATTTTGTTATCTGGCCTGCATGGAAAATGGCCGCGGGACAGCACCACAGTGGGGCGCCTAGAGCTGTAGCCAACCTTTGTGGCTATTGTTGAGCCCATGTTGGGGCCCTGTTTGGAGAGGACCCACTAGATAGGCCATGCAGCATTGTGTGGGAGGAGGTGGCAGAGGCCATGAGAAGACCACAGGGATTGCGTAGTGCTGAGCAGTGTCACCACGGTATGGGGACCTCTAGCGGAGGGACCCAGATGAGCTGGGGTGACTATAGGCATGCACCAGGTGAGGCGCCACGCCACAGCCAGGTAGGTGCTCCATCCATACACTGGTAGCGTCCATCCGGGTATCACGGTGTGCATGTGTCCACCACGCGGGGAGATGGGGGCCATCCAGTGTGGACGGTGGTGGTGGTGGTGGGGTTGCGGCATGGCTAAGCTGTGCGGGATTGCACACACTGGTGGGGGGCTTTGCTACTGGTTTGTACTGATGTTCCCTCTCTGTGTTTGCACCCTAGGCCCGGAGGAGGCGGCATCAAGCTAGGGAAGGCCAAGCTGAGAGGCAGAGGGCTGGCGTGCGGCAGCAGGGATGTGGTGGGAGCCATGGGACAGCAGTGCCCGGCTGCTATGGATGCAGGTGAGTGCCATTTTCCCCACATCTGTGCATGCTGTGTTGCAGGGTTGGTGGCAGGGCATGGACACCAGCACTTGGCCCCACTGCTATGCACCACACAGTACACTCAGCACTGTTCTGTGGCACTGCATGTGTGGGTGGGCATTGCTGGTGGTCCGTGCATGCACTGGGTCCATGGCTGTGCCACTGCCTTCGCACCGCATAGCCATGTCACTGTACTGCTATGGTGGTGCTTTGCAGGACATGGGCGGTGGGTGTGCAGCGGTGCACATGGCTCTGGAGTGCCTGGTAGGCATCTCTTGTGGGACGCAGTCACTGTGGGTGGTTGCATACTATCACAGGGTGTGTCCCATGGCTATATAGCCATGCACAATGGGTGGGCTGCAGGGGATGGGCGGTCACACATATTGACTCTGCTCTCTTGTCCTAGGTGGACATCGCTGGATGGCAGTGGAGCATGGAGTGCAGGAGCTGCTGCAGCTAGTGTGAGCATCCCTGGAGATTCTACAGTGGATGGGGCGGGATGGGGTCTGGTGCCGCAGTGCATGGAGGTGCCACAGGAGTGGGGAGCAGGGCAAGCAATAGGCCCTCCATACTCCCTGGTGACCTAACCCCCTTGACCCACCCTCACATCCCTTCTTCCCTCTCCCATTTCTTCACCCTGCCCATGCCGCCCCCACCTGGTTTGTGGCCCTTCCCTACCCTTGTATATAATTGTATACATGTTTTATTGTTTATACTGTTCAATACATACATTATGTTATGACAACTGTGGTGGTCTCTGATTTGCAGTGGGCTACAGGTGCTTAGCTGCAGTGGTGTGCATGGTGTCAGGGTGTAGCAGGCATGGTGTGTGTGTGTGTGTCCGCAGGGACCCGCCTATGGTGTGGGCGGGGACTAGGTCATTGTCTGTGGATATGTGTGTTGTTCTCTGCTGCACTGGACGCCTGTGTGCAGTGGTCCCTGATGCATGCACTGTGTCCATGGTACCCTGTCAGACTGTATATGGCCTGTGCAGCTGACACCTTGCATGTCTGTGCTATACACGGTCTGCTAGGCATGACCACGTGGTGGCTGTCCATGCTGGCCACCCTGTACCCGGCACAATGCCGGATTGCCTCCTGTCACCGGTATGGTGCCGTCTGCCTCAGGTGGCACTGTGGCCTCCATTGTTGTTGTCCCCTCCATGCTGTCGCTTGTGTTTGTTGCAGGGAATGTGCTCCAATGTCTGTCATTTGTGCTTCAGCTGCATGCTGGTGGTGGACAGTTTGTGGTGCATGTGCAGGGTGGCTGATACACCTGTGCCATGGAGGGTGCTGGCCCTGGGTACACAGCTGCTGTGGCTGCATGCCAGTGGGTTTGTTGCCTCGCTATTGTGTCCCTGTGTTGGTGTGCCCTTGGGTATGGGTGGGTGTTTGTCCGTGCACTGTGTTGCATCCTATGTGGCGCATGTTTCTGTACACCATTGTGGGCATCTGTGCTGGCTGTTGGGGCCAGTGCTGGGACAGGAGTGTGTGCTTTAGTGGGTGTCTTGGCGGTGCTGTATCGCTGGTGGTGGGTCCGGGAAGGTCCTGTTGCATGCAGGGTACCTCGTGTGCTGACTCAGGGTCGATCGGCTCAGCTGTGCCTCGGGGGCATGCAGGGTGGCACTGTGTCTGCAGTTGTTGCGTCAGTGGCTGCTGCCACCACTGCAGGAGTGCTCACAGTGGGGCTGCCTTGCATGGCTCCATGGTGCACAGGGTTGCATTGTCACAGTGGGGGTGGTGGCATGCATAGGGTGACATGCACTGTTGGGCACTGCTCCTGGGCAGGGTGTCAGGGGATCGCTATGCAGGGTGTGCTCTGAATTGGTGGGATGGTGTGGCACAGGGTGGCTGGACCTCCTTGTGTTCCAGTCACGGCTTGCCAGGGGTGTGCAGGGCACCATGCCCTGGCTGTGGAATTGTTGCTGGTGTCCATGGGCTGGTGGTTCTTCCAGCTCACCTCAGGTTGTGCGATTCATGGGGTGTGGGGGTGCTGTCTGTTCTGCTGTGCTCCTCTGCCCATCTCTACCATGGGTGGTGAACCCCTACATCCTGTCCCTCGCATCCCTGGTTGTGTTGATGCGCTGCTACCCTGCTCCACTGTGCATCCCTGGTTGGACTGCTGCGCATCAGACCTGCACCACTGTGCATCCTAGTTCGAGCCATGGTGCGGTTGGTGTGATATTCAGTTGTGTTGCACAAGTGCATCTTGACCTGCGCTGTGTTTGAATATCCGCGTGTTGTGCATAGGTGCACTGCACTTGTGCCTGCTCCTGCTATTGCGCTACTTTGTGGCGCAGTTTGAATATCTGGGCCTATGTTTATATATTTAACTTCAAAGCACTAAGCCTATTTAAATGCAAAAAAACACAATACTTTATTCTCTTCACACATTACTGTTAAACTTTAGATCCCAGAATGGCCAAAAACAATTTAGACTTCACTCTTGCATGCCAGCTGTCATGCCCACTTCTCATGCAAACAACAATCAATTACGAAACCCTTTCATGTTTATGCTATGCACTCTTACATCAAAGAGACATAAATCTTACATAACTGCTAAAAAAGAAAATTATCAAGCCTGGTTTCTGCATTAAAACCTGTTGCTTACGGTACCTACGTAAATAATAGTTTACTGGCTATAAATGATGCTATAGACATGACATTAACAACATTTCTGTTTTACATGGAAAACATCCATATAATGAACTTGTCATATAAGATTTGTGACCTTCTGTCTACATGTATCTGACAAAGAAAAAAAGCACCTCGTGATCCATTTTTCTATTTTATTTTTATGCCCAACTTGCCACGTCTGCAAGAGCTAAATATTGACATGCTTAGAGTTAAAACATTGTTTGTTTTTCTTAAATCATGATGTCTATGTGTGTGTGTGTGGGGGGAGGATATGCCTAGATGCAGTTTCAGGTACTCCTTAATTACTTCCGAGGCAACTCTGATAGTCAGTTGTTGAACATGATAGATCCACCTCCTGCCCCTCCCACATGAACAAAAAAAGGTGGGGGTGGATCTTTAGGGGCTTCTCGGGTGGAGGTGGGGGGATATTACTCCCCAAAATGACTGCTGCCTCCCACTACTCAGGCTCCAGTTATTGCATCTCCCATTTCAGAAAGGAAATAGTGCTCTGCAACAATTGACTAACATGAAAGTGTATTTATTTATTTATTTTATTAATTTATTTACTTGCTTTTGTTTACCGGGTAAGCACTAGACAGCAAAGTGCCTATTTTCAGAATTCAACCAGGGAGGATTACAAGGTACACACATACATGAACATCAGGAAGAGTCAAGTTAACATACAAGAGCATCAGGCATAACAGAAATTAATAGGTAGCTAACTGCATAAGAGACATCAGGCACAACAGATTAATGTATGAGATAACAGCATAAGATACATAACATGTAAATTAGGTAGATAACAGCATAGTACAGAATAGTACAGGCATTGTCAACAAAGCAAACAAATAGGGGTAAGCCATACCCTTGGGTGGGGGATAGGTGGGTAACAGAAGGAGTACAAAAAGTGCAGGAGAGAGACCTGGAGAAGAGGGATAGATTAGGCTGGGGTTCCCCTCAGGAACAAGGTTGGCAGGGAGGGCCCAGTGCAAATCGACAACTTATTGTTATCAGGAACAGGGTGGGCAGGGAGTGGCGCCAGTGCAAATCAACAACTTATTATTATCAGGAACAGATGGGCAGGAGTGGGCCCAGTGCAAATAGACAACTTATTGTTATCAGGAACAGGTGGGCAGGAGTGGCGTAGTGCAAATTGACAACTTATTGTTATCAGGAACAGGTGGGCAGAGTGGCGCAGTGCAAATTGACAACTTATTGTTATCAGGAACAGGTGGGCAGGTGGGCCCAGTGCAAATTGACAACATTAGTGTTATCAGGAACAGGGTGGGCAGGAGTGGGCCCAGCGCCAAATCGACAACTTAGTGTTATCAGGAACAGGTGGGCAGGGGTGGCGCCAGTGCAAATTGACAACTTATTGTTATCAGGAACAGGTGGGCGAGGAGTGGGCCCAGTGCAAATTGACAACTTATTGTTATCAGGAACAGGTGGGCAGGGTGGGCACAGTGCAAATAGACAACTTATTGTTATCAGGAACAGGTGGGCAGGAGTGGCGCCAGTGCAAATTGACAACTTATTGTTATCAGGAACAGGTGGGCGGGAGTGGTGCCAGTGCAAATTGACAACTTATTGTTATCAGGAACAGGTGGGCAGGAGTGGGCCCAGTGCAAATAGACAACTTATTGTTATCAGGAACAGGTGGGCAGGGAGTGCCAGGTGCAAATTGACAACTTATTGTTATCAGGAACAGGTGGGCAGGAGTGCACCCAGTGCAAATCGACAACTTACTGTTATCAGGAACAGGGTGGGCAGGGTGGGCCCAGTTCAAATTGACAACTTATTGTTATATCAGGTGGTTACAGGAATTGAAGTGCATTAAAATGCAGGTGCCTCGCCCCCACTGGTTGAAAGTGGGAAAAAGTAATGCCTCAGCAGGAGGGTCTATGAGGCACAGAGACAGCAGGAGGCTTTAAAGCAGGGATGGGAGGAAGAAGAGTGAATTAAAGCAGGAAGGAGTTCCACACTCTTGGCATGTGAGCGGTGAAGGCCTGATCACTCGCAAGGTGCAGGTTTTGGAACCAGGTGGTGCTGCGAAACCCTAGATCTTGAGTGATAGGCTGGGGTTCCATGTTTGAGGGTAGGGCAAGGGCAGAAGGGGTAGCCATTCTGATGATGTTGTTGATGAGGTTGCCGAGGACAAAGGTGCAGTGCTTTTTGAGGCCACTCTAGCTGCGTGTAAAGATTACAGCGGTGCATGAGGAGAGGGCAGAGAGTGCAAAGCGGCATATATTGATTATATGCAGTGTCCCATTTTGTGAGACTAGATTTAGGGATGGGGCAAAGGATACAAACCCATAACACAGCTTTGGTAGGAGGACCCCCGGCTATGGCAAGTCATGCAGCTGGGGTGAGGCAGCTTTTGCTGTATAAGCAAGTCCGAGCTTGCCGTTAGTTGCCTTACATATGTCCTGAATATGCAGGAGAGGTCCAGTAGTAGGCCAAGGGTGACGCCCAGATACTTGACAGTATCCATTGTCTGCAGGAGGAGCCATCTACTCCATAGATATTTAAGGAGCAGGGCAGGTGTTTGTCTTGACCAAGGAGCCAAGAGCATGGCTTGGGTCTTTTTAGATTGATGGTTAGCTTATGGCCCTCTATCCAGGTTTGAATAAGCTTGAAGTCAGAGTTTAACCGAGGAGTTAATGGTAGTGATGTCCTGGAGCTGGCCAGGATGATGAGGTCATCCGCATATAGGGTGGTGTGTCCATGGGCAGTGATGGAGGGCAGTTCTTTAATGAAAGGGAGAACAGAATGGGTCTAAGGATGGATCCCTGGGGACCCCGCAGTTAACCAAAGAGGAGTTAGAGAGGCACAGCTGAAGTTAGTGTATTGCTGTCTTCTAGAGAGTAGTTGGAGAACCAGGCATTGGCAGGGAGGAAGAACCCAAGAGACCAAACAGTGGAGCTGAGAAGGGAGTTGTCGACCTGATCAAAGGCCTTTGAGAGATCCATGAAGATGGCTGTGGTCAGTTTGCCTTGATCAACAGTGGTCCTGATCTTGGAGGTAACCATGGCAAGGGCTGTAGACATGCTGTGCCCTTTCTGAAGCCATGTTGTGTGGGGAGAAGTTCAGAACTCTGAAGGTAGTGGGAGAGCTGAGAGGCAACTACCTTTTCAAGAAGCTTGCAGATCTGAGACAGAATAGCAATGGGTCAGCAGTTCTTGATATCTTTGAGGTTGCCTTGTTTGAAAACAGGGACAACCTTGGCCACTTTCCATATGTCGAGGATGATCCCAAGATTGAAAGTGTTGAAGATGTGCGTGACTGGCCTAACAAGGAGGGGTGCCACCAGGCTGGAGCAGTTGGGTTCAAGACTGTCGTGCCCCACCCGCTATGAGGGAGAGACCAGCAAGGAGCTTCGGGTCTGCATAGCAGAGACACGTTTTAGGTAGAAGGAGGTTGGGGTGTGTCCACTCAGGGAGGACCAGGAGACTTGGGAGCAGGGGACTGGGAAGGGAGCAGGCAGGTCAGAGAACAAGGAGTAAAAGGCGAGGCAATAGTGAGGGTTGTTGCAGCTGGTCCCGTAATGAGCATGCCGGTGACCTGTACTCTAGCGGACCTTCTGACCATGTTTTGATATTTTGCCAGAAGCTCCTCAGATTTCTGGCACAGAACAGAAGAGCAGATTAGCAGAACTTACTTGGCAGAGTGGATGGCTCTTTTACACGAGTTTCTGAGCTTTCGATATTCTAAGAGGTCATTATTGTTACGGGAGACCTTGTATCTCTCCCAGCATTTGTCCCTAAGCTTCATGAGGGAGAATAGGCCACCATGGAGCCATTTTGTGACAGTGCCCTCACCCTCCTTTTGTGAGGGGCATGTTTTTTGCAGGGGACAAACACCACTATAAAATGATCAAGAGCTCCTGCAGGTCATTAGTGGTTGTGACCCATGACCAGTCAGCTTGTTGCAGGTCTGCAAGGTAGTCATTTAGGTTAAATTTTGAATAATCCCTCATCAGGATCACTTTACTGGGGATTTTGGGCAAGGAGATGCCCCATACACAGTAGGTGGGAGAGTGATCCAAGATGACATCGGGAGAATGCCTGTGGATACTATTCTGTCTGGTCTGTTGCTCAGAACCCAGTCAATAAGGAATCCTTTATGCCCCGTGAGGAGAGCCTTGTGGGTTCCGTCATGAGTTGGCTGAGGGCAAGGCCCGAGTAGTGGCTCATATTGTTTGGAGTTGGAACCCATCCAATTAAGGCTAAAGTCACCAAGGACTAGTACCTCATTGGAGCCAGCCTTGTCGCTAATGCTGTCAAGTAGTGAGGAGAGCCCTAGCACTCCCACCCTTTAGGGGTTGTAAGCACAGACCAGGTGTACCTTTTTGTGTATCCCAGCAGGAGAAGAGCGTGCAGAAACTCACATGCTGGGGATACATGGGGTATGTGATCAATAGTAGACACATTTAGCTACACCTTGTAATAGAGGAGCACCCCACCCCTGCTTGTTCCCTGCCCTGTCTTGTCTGATGAGGCTGTAGCCGGAAGGGCACACAAGGAGTCAAGGATGTGATGCTTCAGCCAAGTTTCTGAAATCACCATTATATCTGGATTGTAGTGTGCCACCCAGGCAGTAAGTTCCCCTAGGTTGTGTAGGATACTACGAAAGTTCAGGTGGACAATTTTTAATCCTTTGGCGGATAGCCAGGCAGGAGGGACTTGAAGAGGTAAGTTGGCTTGTGGTCCAATGATTCTGGCCATGCCCCAGCAAGTCCAGGGAGGGCCATGGCGACAGACCTGAATGCCGCAGATATGAGTCGATACAGGGCAAGGGAAATTCCAAGGAAGAGTGCAGCTGCCAGAGGTCAGCAGGAATTTGGCCAGGCAGATTGTGAGATGGCACTATACATGCGGCAGCGTCCTTGCTACAGCGCGGTTTCTAAGCGCCGAGCTGACAGCACAGGGACGTTACTAAAAGACAGTTATCGAAGAAGCTCAAGGGTTGCTGTAACTGCAGCCCTAATGACACACTTGTGCTAGCTCAAAAAGACTGAGTGTCAGGCAGCTGCTGGAAGAGGCAGGAGGCGCACTAGTGGTGAGAGCAGATAAGCAGCTTATGGATAAAGGGCTGATAGGTTATTGAAGCATCGTGACACAGCCTATATAAGACTACGCTCACCGATGGTGGTGGGGTAGCTGGCGATGGTTGCGCCCTCGGGGCATCACTGGGCTCCGATGAGTAAATATGCAGGCATCTATAAGCACGAAGGAGAAAGGCAGTTGTACTTAGCTGCAACGTGGGCGTGCCTGTCCGGTAGTGAAGAAATTCAGAGGGTCCGGCTTGCTGGGGGCGGGGGCAGGTTCTCAGGCCTCACAACCATCTGAGGAGAGAAGTGAAGGAAGCAGAAGAAGGTAGGCTAGAGGGGAGTCAAGTTAAAGCTCCAACTTAGTATGGCATTAATTCAATTAATTAACCAGCTGGAATCCTTTAACACTTGCTTTGGAGAGACATATAAAATTACAAGTTAGCACAAAACTATGCTCCTTGCAGGGAGCCAAGGTCAGTTTTAACTATCTGCCCACACCGAAGGCACCTCCTGCTGTAGATTCCCAATTAAATTAAAGCTCTCCCCAGAAATGGTGCAGAAACTCCAGATTTCTGGCACTTTCAACTTAATACATAAAAACAATCTGCACATGGAGAGCACCTTCTACTGTAGGTTCTCAATTAAATAAGGGTCTCCCAGAATGGTGCAGAAACTACAGTAATTCACTTTATTTTGCCAGAAAAACTATCAGCATTACTGAGCCGACACAGAAAAGGTGGTGTGGCCCTCTCAAAAATGACACCAAGTTTGAATGTCCCTATTGTTCACAGCCTCATTACCCCAGTCGCTTTCCATTTTTGTTGTTGTTACTACCCCCCATTGTGTACTCTTGCCCTGGGTTTTTGTTTCCCAGGTGCATTATTTTGCACTTCTTTACATTGAATCAAGCTGCCATACTTCTGACTATTCCTCCAACCTTGCCAAGTTCCTTCTCATCCTTTCCATGCCTCCTTGTGTGTTCAACCCTATTGCAGATCTTTGTGTCATCTGCAAAAATGCATACTTTCCTTCCAGTCCCTCTGCAATGTCACTTATAAAGACATTAAAAGGACTGGACCCAGTACTGAACCCTGCAGTACCCCACTAGTAATCCCCTTTCTTCAGTGTGGACTCTGTTTACTATTACCTTCTGTGTCCTGTTGTCCAGTCAATGTTTTACCCAGGTTACCACCCGGAACCCACTCCCAAGGCTGGTTAATCTGATCATTAATCTTTTGTGGGACTGTGTCAAATGCCTTACTAAAGTCTAGGTAGGCCATGTCACAGCCCTCCCTGGTCTACTACTTTGGTCACCCAGTCAAAGAAATCAATTCGATTCATCTGACATGACATTCTCGCTGTGAACCCATGCTGCCTTGGGTCCTGTACCCACTGCCTCTTGGTACTCAACAATTCTTTCCTTCCAGAGTGATTCCATCACTTTCCCACCACAGAGGTCAAACTGACAGGTATGTAGTTTCCTGCCACTGTCTTGCTCCCACTTTTGTGAAGGAGAATCATGTCTGCCCTCCTCCACTCCTCAGGTTCCACACCATCCTCCCATGATTTGTTAAAAGGGTAGTCAGTGGTGTCACTAGTTCGCCCTTAATTATTTTAGAATTCTGGGGTGAATCCTCAAACCCCATTGTTTTGTCCACCTTCACTTTTAGGAGTTCTTTTGGAACCCTTTCTTCTGTGAAAGGACTGGGACTTGACCCCCAATCCAGAGTGCTTCTGTTAATTGGATTAGGTACTTCACTCCTCCTCCTCCTCCTCCTCTTTTGTGAATACTGAGCAGAAATATTAATTCAGGTATCCTGCTTTTCACTGTCCCTCTCTGCCCACCCACCGTCCATTCTATTCAGCTCACTATCCCTCCCTTTGTCTTTCTATGCTCCCTAATGTACCTATAAAAGGTTTAGCCCTCTTCTTAACCAAGTTGGCTATCTTTTTCCTCAGTTTGGGCCTTGCTATTCTGACTTCCCTCCCTGCTTCCTTCTGCCTTAACTGGTGCAGTTCTGTATACTGCTCCTTCTGTGTTTCCTTATACTTACTAAATGCTATCTTTTCTCCTCAACCTTATCTGCCACCTCTTTTGAGAACCATATGGCTTTTTATTTCATTTTGATTTGTTTATTTGCTTCACACAAGGTTTGTTGCCTCTGTGATGGCAGTTTTGATGTTTACCCATTGTTGCTCCACCTCCTTTTGCCTGTTTGCTAGTGCTTTTCTAAGGCACTCCCCATCTTGCCAAAGTCAGCCCTCCTGAAGTCCAATACACTCACTTTTGTATGGCTTGACTCTGCAGCTGAGTTTATCATGAGCCACACTGTTTGGTGGTCACTTGTTCCCAGATGGCTACCCACTTCTAGATCTGAGATCCTCTCACTGTCCCCATTTGAGAGTACCAGGTCTAAGATTGCTCCTACTGAGTGGGTTCCAACACTAGCTGTCTGTGGCATGCCCCTGTAGGGCATCAAGAATGCCCTGCTCTTGGATGTGGCTGCAGCAAAGTTGCTCCAGTTAACATCTGGCATATTCAGGTCCCCATTAACAGTATCTCCCTTTCTCTGCCATCCTAAGGATGTCTTCTATCATATCCTTGTCCATTGCCTCCCCGAGATGGGGTCTGTATACAACCCCCCATGCGGATTATGGTGCCATTTCCTGTCTCCAGGGTAACCCAGAGTGCCTCATCTACTCCCTGTTTATCTTTTAGTTCTATTGCTTTGATCCCTACCCTTACATAAAGAGCTACTCCTCCTTACCTCTCGGTCCCTACTGTAGCTTGTACCCTGGTATGTTGGCATCCCAGTCAGGTTGTCTGTGTACCATGTTTCTGTGACTGACACAATATCCAGGTGTCCCTCTTCCATCACAGCCACTAGTTCAGGGAACTATGGGCACTGGTACTGATCACCCTCTATTTTTTTATGGCCTTACCCTTTTTAGCCTCACCCCTTTCCTTACTAACTTTTTCTGCTTTCACCCCTGTCCTGCTTCCTATTGACTTCTCTACTTTGGTGTTTACCTCTCTAACTACTGTGTTTTGTGGGGAGGCTGTGTTTTCCTTGCTCCTTTTCAATGCCTTCCCCGCAGCGCATTTAAATGTTTGCCAATAAAGCATTTAAACCTATCACCTAAGTTCTGGTTCCCCTCCCAGACAGATGCAGACCATCAAGCCAGTATAGGTCAGCATCACTCCAGGTGGGACCCTCAGTCCCCAATGAAGCCTAAACCCTGAGCTCTGCACAGTTTTCAACCATTCATTGAGTCCCATGAGAGTACCCTAGCATCACTCTTGCCATAGACAGGCAGCACATCCGAGAAGACTGCCACAGGAAGTGGTATTTTTCATGTTAGAGACTTATTTTTTATTTTATTTTTATTTAGTTGTTTAACCAGGTATAACACACTAAGCTGAAAGCTTTTAAAGGAAGCACCTGGGAGCACAAGGAGGTTAAGTGACTTGCTCAGGGTCACACAGTATGCAAGTGGAAGCTGTGGGATTCAAACCCAGGTCTGGTCTGCTGGATGTCACCAAATTTGCAGCTCAGAGCCTTAGACCACCGCGCTATACTGCCTCCTAAATATTATAATACTTATATTATAAGCAAGTACACAATCAAATTATGGTACCACAAAACATTGACTGGTCATCCACCCACAAACTATATCAACTCTAGCACTCCAGCTGTTGCCAACAGCAGCTTAGAGAATCCATGATGTCAACCTCCCAGCTGCTGGCATCTCCTCTAATCATTAGTTACAAATCAGAACTTTATACCCAACAGCTATGTGTCTCAAATCTGGTAGTACTAGGCACCTCTTGTTTTTTTTTTTTTAATCTACCTCAGGAAATGTTTCAAAGTTTAGAGTTTTCTATTGCTATGACAGAAATGGACCCCAGTCCTATGCCAGGACATCTTTTTATTTTTCAAAATGTAGAGCTCAGCACTGCTGTAATTGTTCATGTTTAGTGAAAGAATGTTTTTATTTGTTAGTAATTCAGATAACACCTTTAAGTAAAAGCTCTTTTCATAGGTTCCACATCAAATAACAATGGGCAAGAACAATAACATTTGGAAAACAAAAAACTAACAACAGGTGGGCTATGAAAGATAACAATGACAACAACAATAGATACATTGCAAAAAGCCAACTACGAGCCAATACAATCACATGATATTCAGAACAAGTATGAGCCCATTACTATGCACATTAGAGTATGTTTTCTGAATACCAAGTGCTGGAAAAGAGCTAGGAGGAAAAGAGAAGCAAAGGTGGGAGAAGCTGAGATCAGCCCAGGGGCCTCCTCAGATAGCAAAATAGCAAAGGAGGAGACAGATCATTGTATGCAGTCACCAAGATATATGTCTGAGAAGTCAGGAAATATTTCTGAGAAGTGCAGAGAAAAGAGGCAAGGAGAGAATAGTATCAAAGTGTGGTAGAAGCAGAAATCAGCCCAGAGGCCTTGTTGAATAGCAAAGTGGCAGAGGAGAAAACAGACCATTGAAACAGTCACCAGGATATATTTCTGAGGAGTCTAGGGTGATATTCAAGACACAGGAGTTTAGGGAGAGTTATCTGATGTTAGAGAACCAGATAGTACAAAGATGAGGTGAGAGGAGGGCAACAGGGGAATGAAATGGCGCATGTGAAAAGAGAATGGCTTTAACAGAAAACAACACAACATTATTAATAGCAGTATAATAGTCTGTACTTAGATACCAGATCTGCTTTAGCATTCTTTTGACAGTCTTGTGGTAAACTCAGGTACTGGAGGAGATGGGGTTCCCTGGGTAAGATAGTTAGGGTACAGCTGCAGCTGATTTGGCTGATTGGCTGCAGATGCACAGACAGGAGAGCTTTAAAACAGGAAGGAAAAGCCAGCAGGCAGTTGCTGCAAGGGTAAAGGGCTGACAAGCTGCCTGGATGTGTTCCAGGTCAGAAGTCCCTTAAGCAACCCTCAGGAGATTGGTCTCCTGAATTAAGCCAAAAAGAAAAATTAATTTTCACTGTGAGTTTCCATTTTACTGTTTGTGTTCTTCCAGAAGCTCTAGCCTTCTGGAAAAGGGATTCTAGTTAGAGCGAGGATTGTTTAGGCAGCACTCCACTAGGAGCTAGGCCTCTTTATTTCTGTTTTGTTTCATTTTCCTGGTGGGGCTTAAAAGAAAAGGCCAGAAGCCAAACTTCTGTGTTACCAGCCACATTAAAGAATAAAAATATACCTGGTTGGTTTGATGTTAACAAAACTGGTCTTCCTGAGATGAGACTCCTTAACCACCACAAAACTGAACCTGAATCCTGTGGCGAGGTCATGCCTTATCACATGTGGTGTAAAAGTGGGATCAGGTCGGCATAGAATTTGGCTGGAATCCAACCACCCCGTGTAAAGAAGACCAGGCATGGAGGACATGGTGAAAGCCTTGATCCAGGCTATGGCAGCCCAGCAGGAAGCTACCCGGGCTCAACAAGAGACAAACCAGTTGCTGCTCACACAGATGGCCCAGGACCATGCTGTCCTCCAGGAAATGGTAAAGCATCTCATCGAGACCACACGGGAGAAGGTTGCCCAGCATGGCCTACCCCAGAGGGTTACCAGACTATACGGGCTTCTCACTGTCTGCAGAAAATGACAATGGCTGACAACATTGAACCATATTTGCTTGCCTTTGAAAGGACAGCCACTCATGAGTTATAGCCTCAGGATCAGTGGGCTGGCATTTTAGCTCCGTTTTTGGTGGCGAGGCCCAGAAGGCATATTATGATCTAGATGAGGGACTGCGCCACTGACTATCAAGACTGAAGAAGAGATCTTGGCCTGCACGGTGTGACTCCAGCCCTTGAGCCCCAGAGGTACCACAGCTGGAGATTCGGGGAGTCGGTAGAAGCCTCAGTTGCAGATGTATGACCTCCTTCCCTTGGCCAAAGAGTGGTTGGAAGCCGAGGTCCATAGTGCTGCCAAAATTGTGGAGCTCCTTGTAATGGACAGGTTCCTAAGAGGACTATCGCCCAGCCTACAACAGTGGGTTGGACAGGCCGACCCCGCTTCCTGTGATGAACTGGTTGCCTTGGTGGAGGCGGCATTATGCCATGAAGGAACTTCCTGGACGTTGGGGTTGGCTACCCGGACTGAGGGTGGACTCCAAACTGGAGATATCGAGCCCTGAGAGGTCTGACCGGATAGGACCAGGAGAAGGATCACCAAAGAGCAATCCAAGGCCATGAAGGGACTTTCGGGTTTGAAAATAGAGGATATGGCCACCCTAGAAGTCCAAGGATCCAGGGTTACCACGAATGCTACTGCTGTTATGGGTGCGGGAGGGGGGACATGTAATTGCTAACTGCCTGAATGAGGTGAACTAATGCAGTGCAACTGTGGTGGGTCCCACGAGTGATTGCCATTTGATTAATGTGGTAAGGTGTGTCGCCACTTCACACTGATTTACCTGGGTTGTTAAGGTAAGCGGACAGGCCGTTATGGCCCTTCTCAACTCGGGAGTGAGGTCACCCTGCTAGTTCATAGTTTGGTGCAACCCTCCCAAATTAAATTCCAGAAATGTACCAGGATCACCTGTGTCCATGGCACAGTGCTTTATTACCCCACGGGCTAGTTACCGTGGAAGCACAGGGGAGGAGAGGCAGGTCATGGTGAGGTCCTCCCTCAATTGGCACATCCTGTCCTGGTGGGTCGAGATTTCCCAGAGTTTGAGACATTACTCCATGAGGGGGAACCCGGGAGACCAGGGCCCCGTAACTGAGGCTATGTTGCTAAGGAATCCCCAAGGGGTCAGAGGACTCACCCGATTATTTCCTTACTGGCATTGGGATCCCGAGTTGCATGGGGAGGCAGGAAAGTCCCAGAAATCATGAAAGGAATGCAGGAATGTAAGAAGTCAGGGACCAAGATACTGGCTGTCAATGGCAGGTCCATGTTGGTGGGAGGTAGAACCACGCTCCCAGAAGGACGACAGAGTGAGCGGTCTGGTGTCTAAGGGAAGAGTTGTAGGGAGGAAGAGGAGGACCCAAGTGGAGACAGAGTCAAATCCCTGAATTGAGTACCCTCAGGATAGCCTCCAGGAACTTTGGTCGGGACCAATTAGATGAGTCTTTCTTTCAGAATATCCAGCCAGAGGTTGTGGAGATTAACGGGTGCTGGTAGAGCAGCAAAGCCAAGGACCCAGACCATATTTCACATTAAATAATGACCTCCTATACAGAGTGATACCAGATGAAGAACATGATGTGGAACAGTTGCTGGTCCCCGCCAGCACAGGAAGGCGGTATTGGTTGCTTTGCACTCCCTTCTCGGAGGACACCTTGGGGTCAAAATAAACACTGTGCCGCATACTCTGAAGATTCTACTGGCCTGGAATTTACACCGGTAAGGAGGTACTGTGCTTCGTGCCCAGAATGCCAGATGGCATCCCGGACGAGATTAAGAGCCCCATTGGTGCCCTTGCCAATCATCGATGAACCCTTTACGAGGTTGTGATGGACCTGTAGGCCCCTAGACAGGTCAGCCTGGACCACCAACACATCCTAGTCATCATAGACTATGCTTCAAGATATTCGAAGTGATGCGCTCCATAACATGGCCTCAAAGACGACTGCCTAAATACTCATTCAAGTCTTCGAGAGCTAGATTCCCAATGGAGATACTAATGGACCAGGGTACTCCTTTGTCTCACGTTTAATGAAGGAGCTTTGCAGACTCCTCCAGATAGAGCCCTGAGGACATCAGTGTACCACCCCAGACAGATGGTCTGGTCGAACGATTTAATCAGACTTTGAAGCAGATGTTACAGAAGGTCGTGAGCCGAGACAGAAAGGACTGGGACTTACTCCTTCCCTACTTAATGCTCGCTATCTGAGAGGTCCCACAGGCGTCCACAGATTCTTCCCTTCAAGTTGTCATATGCCCACAGGCCCAGGGTATCCTCGATATACTAAAGGAGGACTGGGAAGAGCAACACGCCACAAGGAGCCAGCGTGATTGGGTATATCCCCAAATACAGGAAAGGTTGGCCTGGTCCTCCTATTGTCCAAGAACACTTAAAAGGTCCAAGAGACCAACGGACTTATTATGACTGTCAGGTGAGGATCGGAAGTTCTAGCCGGGATCAGGTGATGGGCCTGGTTCCCACAGCGAAAACAAATTGCTCATCACGTGTCAGGGTCCGTAAGGTCGTGGAGCTGTTGGTGATGTGCACTATAAAGTAAGCCAACCCGATTGCAGGAAGAAGTTCCAAATATACCATTTTAACCTCCTGAAGGCGTGGCAAGACTGGGAGGCCTGCTGTGTCTCGATTGGCGTAACCCGGCAGAAGGTAAGCAGAGGGGCAAGTCCATATCTCACCCAATCTGTCTCCTACACGGTAGAAACTTAACGAAATGGTTCCAGTGAAATGGGGATGTGTTCTCCGAACGACCTGGTGGACGACCGCCGCCTACCACAACATTGTGAAAGCTCCGGGCATAAGGATAGGAAAGACCCTACTGTATCCCAGAGGCCAAGAGAAAAAATCCGAGCTGAAGTCAAAAGAATGTTGGACGTCGACATCATAGAAGAGTCCCATAGTGAATGGTCAAGCCCCATCATCCTTGTGCCAAAACTGGATAACACTTTGAGGTTTTAACGATTTCAGAAAACTAAATGAGGTATCGCAGTTTGATGCATACCCCTACCTAGGGTTGACAAACTGATCGACCAGTTGGGAAGGCCAGATACCTTTCCACCACTACAAAAGGATACTGCAATTCCCACTCACAAGGGCAGCCCAGGAGAAGACCACCTTCATCACTCCGGGGGTTTATACCACTACAAAAGACCTCCCATTCGGTCTGCATGGAGCAACTGCTACCTTTCAACACATGATGGACCAACTATTGTGCCCACACTCTCACTATGTTGCCACCTCATCGATGATGTGGTCATCCATAGTCACGGACTGAGAACTCACCTTGAAGGTCGAGGCTGTACTAGATATATTCAGAGCTTGGGTTGACAGCAGAACCCCGCAAATGTAAGATCAGCTTGTCAGAAGCAAAGTACTTGGGCTATGTGGTTGGACAGAGATTGGTGAAACCCAAGGTGAAGAAGGTGAGGCAATCCAAAACTGGACCCAACCAAAGAAAGAAGAAGCAGCGTAGGGATTTTCTAGGGTTGGTCGGTTACTACCAGAGGTTCATCCCTCACTTTGCCACTCGGCACCCCATTAACAGAGTTAACCAGGTGACAGCACGGACATTGTGAGGTGGGTCGGACCCAGCGGATGGGGCATACACTGACCTCAAGATGGCCCTCTGTTCTGATCTGGTACTGGTCTCCCCAGATTTCAATAATGAATTCATTCTGCAAACAGGTGCCTTGGTTGTTGGATTGGGGCAATACTCTCCCAGGTGGCAGCAGGTGAAAGCACCCCATCCTGTACCTAAGTTGGAAGTTGTTACCCGGAAAAGCGTCGCCGTAGTGGAAGAGAAGTGCCTTGCAGTGAAGTGGGTGCGGAAACCCTCAGATATTACTTACTAGGTTACAAGTTCACTCTAGTGATGGACCATGCTCCACTCAGGTGGATGCAAACACACAAGGAAAAAAATGCCAGAGTGAAGAGATCGTTCCTTGCACTACAACCGTACCACTTCATGGTCCACTACAGAGCAGAGACACTGAACGGAAATGCAGATGGACTTTCAAGGCCGCCCAACCCTATAATGTTGAGCTGGGAGGGGATGTGTGGTAAACTCAGGTACTGGAGGAGAGGGGTTTCCTGAGTAAGATAGTTAGGGTACAGCTGCAGCTGATTCAGCTGATTGGCTGCAGCTGCACAGACAGGAGAGCTTTAAAACAGGAAGAAAAAGCCAGCAGACGGTTGCTGCAGGGGTAGAGGGCTGACAAGTTGCTTGGATGTGTTCCAAAACAGGAGTCCCATAAGCAATCTTCAGGAGATTGGTCTCCTGAATTAAGCCAAAAAAAAATTAATTTTCATTGTGAGTTTTCCGTTTTACTGTTAGGTTCTTCCAGAAGGTCTAGCCTTCTGGAAAAGGGGATTTCTAGTTAGGCTGGGGATTGTTTAGACAGCGCCTCCCACCCATTAGGCCTCTTTATTTCTGTTTTGTTTCATTTTCCTGGTGGGGCTTAAAAGAAAGGGCAGAAGCCCAAACTTCTGTGTTACCAGCCATATTAAAGAAATAAAAATATACCTGGTTGGTTTGATGTTAACAAACTGGTCTTCCTGAGACTCCTTAACCACATAAAGCTGAACCTGAATCCTGTGGCGAGGTCATGCCTTGTCACAGAGCCTAAGGTATTGGCAGATGAATCATGCCACCTACAATAGAGTTGAACCAGAGTGGGCTCGTTAGGCAAAAGACATTTGTCCCTGTGAGGTGTGAGAGTATGGGATCTTAATAGAGCAGCAACCAGAGCTTTTGTGTGCCGAGTATCATTGCTGATGGTGAGGCAGTCCTGTACCCTGGGGTCATTAAACCACAGCTGATTTTCTTAGCTAGAAGACAGGTCTGGTAGGAGAGTCTGCTGCTGCATTGTAGCCAATAAGCCTGTGAATACAAGTCACAGATATGGGTCCAGTTGTTCTGCACCAGTGAGAAGTCAACAGACCTTGATGAGATCTTTTTTATGCACTTGAGGGATGTGCCAGTGGCCAACATATAGATGACAAGCCCACAGTCTAACAGTGATACCACTGAGCTGTGAATGGCTGTACTAGAAAGTCAGCGGGGTCAGGCAATGCTTATGCCTGTGCATGAGCCCTATATGCTATCGATTGCCTTGGATATATCATCAGTATGCTTAGTATACAAAAGGGTGTTGTCCACCATAATTACAAAGGTATTTAAAGTTAGGTACTAACTCCAGGAGGCTCCAACATCATTTACTATTGAAAGGGGTAGTGTCTGTGTTTGCTTTGTGGGTTGAAAAACATGTTTTTGTTTTCCTGTAATCTAAGATTAATTTGTGGTTGCTGAACCATCTCTACAACATCAATTTTTGAAGCTCTGATTTGAGAACCTTGGGATTATGGCCACTCGTAAAAAGATAGCATTGTTTACATAAAAAGGTGCACCCCTGGATGGAGACGGGCAGAGTATTCAGGAATACACTGAGCAGGAAGAGGCCCAAGACAGAACCTTGCAGGACCTCTGCCAGGACAGACTAACTGTCTGAGAAGGTGTTACCTATCTTTACTTACTGTGAGCGGTTTTGCAGGTAACTGCTGAATCAGGCAACAGCTTCAGGCAGAGACCAAGTATAGTTAGTTGTTTAACCAGAAGGGCATGTTTAACTGTATCAAATGCCTTAGTTAAATCAATGTATACTGATCTAACCTTTGATCTTGGCCAAAGGATTTATGGAGAAGCCCATGAATTCGAGCAAGGCAGTGGTGGTACTGTGCCCATTCCTGAAACCATGCTGATGAGGGAAGAGTAGTTGATATTTACCCATGTAGTCAACAAGCTGGTCAGCAACTATTTTCTCCAGGGCTTTGAGAGTGAGGGTAGGATGGAAATGGGTCTGTCATTTCCATGGGAGGCATGATCACCACTTTATGGACAGGGTAACTACTGCAGACTTCCATTTACTGGAACATGACAGTATCTTAGGAAAGGTTCATGATATGCGTTAAGAGTGCCAATACATTTTTCCAGGGTGAGGTTACAAACGTGAGGTCAAAGTGTCAAGCACTGTAATGCATGCCATTACCCAGAACCTTGAGGAGATATTTGCTGGCCTGTTACCTTGATTGATCTGAAATAAAGAGGAGGGGAGTTAGGGGCCATTCAGATTTTCCAGGGCTGGCTCTGAAGTGTGAGTGTTTAAAAATCATGGGGATGAACACCACTGAGGTTGGTGCATGCATTATTAAATGTATTCACAAGTATTTATGGGTTAAAAGGGAGGATTCATCAATACTGAGCATGGTGGTAGCAGTTTTGGAGTCCTTACCAGTAACATCCCTTAAGACTGCTCTTAAACTGTCTGCTAACATTCCAGGCATGTGCCAGGCTTCTTTATAATACATGCTTTTGCTACACTTATTTTTCTGGTACAGTCATTTCTAGCCTTCTTATAAGCCTGGATGTTTGACTGTTTACTACAGGCATGCGCTATATGCAAGGCCCTGGAATTCTGTGGTTCTGTGGTTGTGGAATTTTCTGCAGAATTTACGTCATGCCATAGAATATATATAGTGCCACAGAATGAATTGTTTTGGTGAATTTTCATATAAATATACTGTTTTTCCATAGTGTCAGGCTTTCTTTTCCCATCTCGTTTCTCCTGAAGCCCCTCCTCATGTTCTCAGCATATGATGTCATCGATGACATCACATCATATTTAACCAATGACAGGACTGCATTCTGCCAGAGAAATTAATAAATCATGCTGCAGAAATCAGAAAATTCTGCCGCCAGAACACCAGGGGCCCTGGCTATATGCCACAAACAGTCCTGAGTTTTGAGGAGCTCTATAATGTCCCAAGTGAGACAAGAATAAGGGAGGCCTTTGACTTTCCATTTCTTAAGAGGCATGTATCACATGCAGTGTTTAAAATGGAAATAAATGGTCACGTGCCTGATCAATCTCTTTGGTAGAGTAGATTACAGACCAGTTAGTGTGACAATGGTCAGCTTTCAATAATTCAAGATGGCCTTTGAGTGGGACCTTTTTGTTATTGTTTTGTTAGAGAACAAGACAGGAAAGTGGTTACTTAGGCAATCCGGGAGGACTGTGGTATCTGATATATGTCCAGGGTGATTTGAGAGAACCCAGTCCAGCAGGGTGCTGGTACCAGTCTTATAGTTCACATGCATGGGGATTTGACCAGCTGAGTGAAGTCCAGAGCAGTGACAGCATCTTTGAAAGGATTTGCATTAGGAAGAGCCAGTTAATGTTGATGCCACCAAACAGAATGACCTCAGAGTTGAGGCTTAGACAGCCTAGGCAACTGGTGAGTACATCGACACCAGCGGCAGTGTGTCTTGGCATGATGTTTGCTGATCAGATAGTAATGACCTTGTTGTGTGTAACAAGAACTGCCCTTAACTGCAATAGCGTGCATACAATTGCAAATACGGGTAAGAACATGGTACAGCCCTGCAGGTAGTCCCTGATGAAAACTGTTCAGCCACCTCCTTGTTTGGGGAGCCTATCCTAATGAAAAATGACTGCCCTGTATCATGATGAAGGCAATAGGTATGTCAGGTGACAGCCAAGTTTCTACTATGGATAACACATAAGGTTATGCTGTTAGATTTAAACTTGGAGAGTATTAAGTTTAGCAAGGAGGCTGCAAATGTTGACAGATATGAAGGTAAAGGAGCCAACCTTCTTTGACATGAGATATTCTTGGGGGTGGACCAGGATTGGGATGTATGTTCCCTGAGAGCAAGAATAGCAATATGGCTATTTACAGAGTATTTCTGAAGGATTTTCTGCTGACTTTGTGGTATTCCTTTTGGCACTAAGTCCCTTACCTTTTACCCGATGAAAGGAATACTGGCAGAGATGTGAGAATTGACCCCAGTGAGAGCAGGTCTTCATATGCCCCATGCAGTCAGGTCGTGGGAGGTCTCCTGTTTAATTGTGGTCCCATGGCACAAACTTAGATAGATGTGATGGTCCCATAGGCACTGAGAAGGTCAGTGTCATAGATCAGGTTGGGAGGCGTAAGGACTTTGGAGGATGAGTGAGCTTGTAGGGCTGGCAAAACAAGTAGTATTAGTCCAACTGTGAGCAGCTGAATTATAGGAAGCATGTTTAATTTTTTGTTTTTGTTTATATTTCTTCCCAGCAAATTGTGCTGTGACCACACCTTGTTCAATTTGGTGCAGGGAGGGTGAGGGCAAGAGCCAGGCGACAGAAGGAAGTTAATGATCAGACCAGGAAATAAAATAAAATAAATTACCAGAGGAAGGGTTCTATGAATGTAAAAGATGCAAGCTACTATGGAAACATCAAGGGATATGGGTTGTATACCTTTAAAGGGATGAACTCCCAAACCAGATATGAGGAGGGAGGAGGGCCATCTCAAAGTGGGTGAGGAGGTGTTTTTAACAAGTGATCGAAGACAGGGCTGGGAGTAGTCAAAAATCTGAGTGACAGGTTGGGGCAGAAGCAATACTGAACCAGGATTTGAAAATCGCAACTAAGCATCAAGGAAAAAGCAGTACATGAAGTCCACCAAGAGCAGGTAGCACTGCACGTTTAATAGCTAATAAAATTGCTGCACTGAATCTGTGGCGATACCTTTAGTTGCAGTGGCGGCAGAGAGATATCTTCAGGAGCAGCCAATGTGGACAAGATGAGCTGCAGCTGAGATTTGTCCTGGTTCATCCTATTCAGGGGTGCTGCAGCCTGGGAGGAGGGAAAGGAGAGTTAGTTCAGGAGATATAATAAATGCCACAGGGCTCGTGCTCACAGTAAACAGGGGCAGGGTTTAAAGAAGGCAAACAGGGACAGGGGCTACAAGTGTGAAAGTTGCAGAGTGGGGGGTTCAGACACCATTTAAGGAAGGCACAAGGTTGGGAGGCCAGGGGCTACTGTTAATAGCAAAGCTGGGAGTGATTCTGAAGGAGATTAGTAGTAGAGTGTGAAACTGCAGGTGGGGGTAGAGAAGAGCGTTCCAAAGAGGGCGATAGCACAGGCAGCCAGGGAGCTGCAGGAAGCAAGTTGGCAGGAATGGAGCTTGCTTTAGAAGGTTAGAGGGAAGATAGTGCAGAGAGTGTTAAGCAGAGGTTTTAGGAAGGTATAGCGAGAGAATCAGGGCAAGTAGGAGAAGCCTAAGAATAGCTTTACAGCAGTATAGTGCAGTTCATTCTAACTATAGAATTAACAGCAATACAACTTGAACAATTAAAACATTACACAAATTACGCCTTAATTTAAAAATCAGAGTTAGAGTTTAGAGTAAAAAGTCGAGCCAGGATTTGAAAATCATGGGCTCAGCAGCAAGGAAAAACAGTATATGAAGTCCACCAATAGCTGGCAAAGCGGCAAGTTCAATAGCCAATAGAATCGCTGCACTTCAAACTGTGGCTGTACCTTTAGCTGCACTGGTGGCAGACAGGTGTCTTCTGGAGTAGCTAGCATAGAAACTGAGCCACAGCCACAACTGGTTCTGGTTCGCCCTATTCAGGAGTGTTGCAGCCTTTATCTGCAGTGGCAGTGGAGAGATGACTTCAGGAAGGCCAGTCATGGAGAAGCTGAGCCACGCCCAAACCAGCCCTGGTTCGCCCTATTCAAGGGTGTTGCAGTGGTGGCAGAGTGATGTCTTCTAGAGCAGCCAGTATGGAGAAGTCCAGCCAAGGCTAAAACTGACCCTGTTTCATCCTGTTCATGGGTGCTGCAGCCTTTAGCTGTAGTGGCAGCGGAGAGATGTCTATAAGAGTAGCCAGTATGGAGAAGTCAAGCCACAGCCCAAACCAGCCCTGGTTCACTCTATTCAAGTGTACTGCAGCCTTTCACTGCAGTGACAGTGGAGAGATGCCTTCAGGAGTGGACGATATGAAAAAGCTGAGCTGCAGCTGAAAACAGTTCTGGTTTGCCCTATTTAAGGGCACTGCAGTGGTGGCAGAAAGATGTCTTCAGGGAGCAGATGGTATGTAGAAGCCCAGCCACAGCCAAACTGGTCCTGGTTCTGACCTATTCAGGGCCACTTCAGCCTTTACATTCAGTGGAGAGATGTCTTAAGGAGCAGCCAGTATGAGAAGCTGAGCCACAGCGAAACTGGCCTAGTGTGCCCTGTTCAGGGGTGCTGCAGCTTTAAATGCAGTGGCAGTGGAGAGATGTTTTCAGGAGTGGCCAGAATGGAGAAGCAGAGCCATGGCCAAAACCAGCCCTGGTTCCCACTAGTCAGGAGCACTGCAGCCTTGCTGCAGTGACGATGGAGAGATGACTTCAGGAGTGGCTGGAATGCAGAAGCTGAGCAGCAGCGAAAACAATCCTGGTTCACTCTGTTCAAGGGTGCTGTAGCCTTTAGCTGCAGTGGTGGTAGGAACTGGCCCTGGTTCACTCTGTTCAAAGTGCTGTAGCCTTTAGCTGCAGTGATGGTAGAAACTGGCCCTGGTTCACTCTGTTCAAGGATGCTGTAGCCTTTAGCTGCAGTGGTGGTAGAAACTGGCCCTGGTTCACTCTGTTCAAGGGTGCTGTAGCCTTTAGCTGCAGTGGTGGTAGGAACTGGCCCTGGTTCACTCTGTTCAAGGGTGCTGTAGCCTTTAGCTGCAGTGGTGGTAGGAACTGGCCCTGGTTCACTCTTTTCAAGGGTGCTGTAGCCTTTAAGCTGCAGTGGAGGTGAAAACTGGCCTGGTTCACCCTATTCAGGGATGCTGCAGTTTTAGATGCAGTGGCAGTGGAGAGATGTCTTCAGGAGCCGGGCTCCGTGCACGAAAAGGGTTACAATGGATCCTAAAGTTTGTAATGCAGTAAATATGCAGGATTTTGAGTATAATACAGTCATTGATATGTTTTTTAAGTAGCCTATGTGGAGAAATACATAAGATACAAAAATACATAAGATTTCAGAAGAAAGGAGGGTTACTAGTGAGGTGCACGAGGAGTTCAGTATTAGGACCGGTCCTCTTCAATGTCTTTATAAGCGACATTGCAGAGGGACTGGAAGAAAAGTATGTCTCTTTGCAGATGACACAAAGAATCTGCAACAGAGTTGATACTGCAGGTAGGGTGGAAAGGATGAGAAGGGACTTGGCAAGGTTAGAGGAATGGTCAAATGTATGGCAGCTTAGATTCAATGCTAAGAAGTGCAAGGTAATGCACCTGGGAAACAAAACCCAGGGAAGAGTACACAATGGGGCATGAGATACTAACAACAACAAAAATGGAAAGGGACCTGGAGGTAGTCATATCAGATGACCTAAAGGTGGGCAAGCAATGTGAAAGGGCAGCAAGGAGGGCTGGGGGATACTGGGATGCATAGGAGAGGCATCACCAGTAGAAAACAGGAAGTTATTATCCCTCTGTACAGACAGCTGGTGAGACCCCATCTGGAGTACTGTGTGCAGTTCTGGAGACCCAATCTCTGCAAAGACATAGACAGGATGGAAGCTGTCCAGAGGAGGGCAACTAAAATGATGCAGGGTCTGCACCGAAGACATATGAAGAGAGACAAAAGGAGCTTAATATGTATAGCCTTGAGGAAAGGAGGAGAGGGGATATGATAGAAATGTTTAAGTACCTCAAGGGAATCAACAATGTCCAAGAGGTAGCATCTTTCAAAAAAGTGTGCAAGAACAAGAGGCACAATTTGAAGATAGAGGAGGGGCGGCTCAGAGGTAATTTAAGGAAGTATTTTTCACAGAGAGGGTTGTGGATGCATGGAGCAGGCCTTCTGGAGGAGGTTGTGGAGTCAAAATCAGTGGTGGAATTCAAACATGCATGGGACAGTCATAAGGCCATTCTAGGGGTGGGGTAGGAAGAAGTAGGCTGCTGGTTAACTAGGATCTGCAGCTTATCCAGTAGGTAGGGAAATGGGCAGACTGGGTGGGCCAAGCAGTCCTTATCTGCCGTCAAATTCTATGTTTCTATGTTTCTATAACATTAATGGAATCAGATGATTCCATATTTAAACAAATGCACTTTCATTATTCAAAATGCATGAAAATGTGTGTACTAATTTGTGCATGGCTACCCATGTATATGAAATAGCCTCTCAGTGTCATTTAACTAGACTTTTCTGGCAATAAAAGTAGTTTTATAACTAATTCTGTGTCTTGCTCTCATTTATCACACCTCCTTATTGTGCTACCTTGATTCCCACCCACCTCAGGGGCCCTAAAGATGTGGTCTTGCATGTAACCATTAATGTCCCCTTGTGTTGCCTCTGAACATTTGTAATAATCTGCACTTTGATGCTACTTGTGTTGTATTTTTGTCACCGTGTTACTTGCTGTATTTGTAGGGTACTACAGTGCATTGCCCTGTTTATTTAAGTACACAGCATGTTCACAAGCTCTCCCCTTTGTTCACCCTGATCCTTTTCCTGTCCCGCCACTGGATTTTCTGCGTGACAGCAGGGGTCAGAACCACTTATTAGCTTGTTTGGGCACTTATATCAGCGTGAGATTGGGGCAGGCCATGGGGGATTTAAAGACAATTCCTTGCAATTTCTAGCCATTTCCTGTGATTGACTGTTTTGTCCTGAAGGCTCTTGCCCTCCTGTGTGGCCCTCGTTACATTACTATCCTCACTGCAGCAGGTAAATACTGATCATGCCTGCTGCAAAAATACTGTTTTTTGTTCTTTACTAGTTTTGGTAATGTAAGCAAGCCGTTGGGGGTGGGGATCATTAATAGTGCAGATGGACCCACACCCTGGATTTCCTTTTGCCTTCTTTGATTTGGTGTACGGGGTGCCATTTGAATTAAAATGTGAATTGGGGACCTTAAACTTCTTTATGTCCCTGTTCACCATGAGGTCTTGAAGGAGTTGATAAGGAGGTTGTATAGATCAACTTTCCAGGTTACTATGCTTTATTTTAAATGTGCTTTTTATGTTGGGACTGTATTTTACACGCTGCTGTTACAGTCAATACCCCTCTCCCGACCAGACCCATCCTTTTCTCAGCCCTCACTCAGAGTTAATTCCGGGTGTGTTTCACACAAAAACCACCTTGTCCATCTTCTTGTATAAATGTGTTTGTGATTAATTTTAAAGGTTAACTCCTCAAGCTCAGAGATCTCAAGTATTATCTTGTACCAGATCTAAAGTTAAGGTAGGTCAGGCCTTAGCTAAGAGTGAGTTGTAGTTTTATGTGCTGCCACTAGCAGTATTGCCCAGAGGTAAAGGGCATCAGGCCCACGAGACCTCTGAGGTATACCCAGAACCATGTTAGCCAGCAAAGAGTTGGTCTAATGAGAAAATATCTGTCAAGGTGGCCTGCACCCTCCCAAAAGGCCCCCAACTTCGAGCAGTTCCAAAAACATGTAGCTGAACAGCCTTCTCCTCACTACATTGCCTCCAACACTCTGAGGCCTGGGTGAAGTCCCTTTTGTTGAAAGCTGTGGGGCTGAGGAAAAACATACTTTCACCTCCATTGAACTCCTGCCAGTAGGGTGAGCCTGTGGTTTTAGTGGTGACATAGAAAGCCTTATCCCAATCCCTCTCCCTTTAGGCAAGGCCCACCTCCTCCACCCATCTAGTCTTAATTTTATCAGGGGTCCTTTTTAATCTTGATAATGTTTTATAAATTATTGAGATGGCCCCTTTGATTTGACCTGATTGAATTGCCTGAAGGCAATCAAGGAAGGGGCTGCTCTGGCAGAGGTGTGATCCAAACCCTGACATCGGATTATGTATGTTCTTACTTGTAAGAATCTATAATGATCCACCTTTCTAAGCACATAGGTGTCCCTAAGAGGAGCAAAGGCTACAATTTGTTCTCCTGAATAAACTGACCAAGGTAGTTAGGTCCAATCTCTCCCAGGTCCTAAAGTTATGGTCTAAGTGTTCTGAAGGAAACCGGGGCCCAGGCTATTCTAAACAGGGGCCAAAGGGAGCATCACAGTTTATATTTTTGCCAGATTCTCTGTGTGGCGGTTAGGGTGTTTCTAACAGCCATAAGAGGGTGGGAGGTGCCCTAACAGACTTCTGGATGTTAGGGTTCGTATATCTAAGGGGACCTCTCCTCCATCTCTCCCAGTTCTACTGCCTTCCAGTTCAACAGATATGATGTGGTGGACCAGCACAGTGCCATCTTTAAATTGCACCGCTAGACAATAGTCCTCTAAGTCTGGCAATGATCTGCCCCTCTACTTCTATGTGCCAGAAGCACTCATCAGTTGATCCTAGGCTTCTTGCTATTCCACATGAATTTGGATATTAATTTGTGCCAGGTACAAAAGTGGGATTTGCGTATGTGTAGGGGTAGGCACTGAAACAGATAGAGGAACTTAGGAAAGACATTCATTGTTATTATCTGATTCTAGAATACATTGAAAACTTAACTAGGGACCATTTCTCAAAGTCTTTTTGATTTGGTCTATTAGGGAAGTATAATTGGCCTTAAAAGTTGAGAGGGATGTTTAGTAGTCAGAGTACCTAAATATTTAATCTTCTCTGCCTTCCATCTCAAAGGGAGGCACTTAAAATTATCTGGGATGGGGTATAGTAGAATGTAAATACTTCCATCTTGGTTTTATTAAGCCAGTATCCACGTGCCTCCCAAACTCCTCCAGCACTGACCACACTTCAGGGATGGACAGCTCTGAGTCTGAAAGGGAGAGGAGCACGTCATCTGTATAAGAGAGACTCTTCTCTCCAGTCTTCCCACTTCGATTCCCGAATAATTCCCGACTGGCGAATGACCTCAGCCAGCAGTTCAATAAAGAGTGCAAATAGCAGTGGGGCAAGGGGCAGCCCTGTCTGGTACCTCTACTCAATCTAAATCTCTCTGATAGGCTCCCATTCCCCAGACATAGGCCTGTGGACCAGTGTACAGTGATTTTATGCTGTCTATGAATGGGCGCAAGAAAGCCATAGTCTCAAGTACTAGAAATATAAAACTCCAAGATACCTTGTCAAATGCTTTCTTCACATCCAAGCTCATGAGACATGCAGTTGTTCGAGCCCAGTGAATGGAGTCAGTGGTGTTTAGAATGGTCCAGACACTATCCGAGGCCTGGCGCCAGAAACAAATCCCGTCTGATCTAGGTTGATCAGGTCTGGCAGAACAAGGTTTAATCAGGAGGCTATAATTGAAGTGAAAATTTTGTAATCTGAATTAAGTAGTGAAATGGGCCTATAAGTTCACAGTGAGTTGGGTCTTTATGATCCTTGTGAATCAGGGAAATAGAGCATATTGCCAGAAGGCTGGGGCAGGACTACCGTCTCTCCAAATGGTGGTAAATACTTCCAGAAAGGAGGAACCACCTCCCTTTTGAATGTTTTGTAGAACTCAGCACTGAAACCATTCGGTCCAGGATGCTTACCCATTTTAGATCTTTAATTGTGTTTCAAATTTCAGTTTGCGAAATTGGTCTGGTTAAGGATTGGCCTGCTTCCTGGGAAAGGGTGGGCAGCGAGAGGGATGTCAAAATGTCTCCCTCTCGGCAGGGGTTGTCTCCTCAGGAGCTTGATACAGGTTCAAGAAATATGAGATGAAGGACTTACAAATGTCACTTAGCCTAGAAACTGCTTTACCAGTAGTTGGGGAAGTTATTTTAGTGATAGTGGTCTTAGCCTGCTGTTGCATGAGCATAAAAGCCACTAATTTGGATCCCGAGGTCCTCCTCATAAAACTTCTGTTTCAGAAAAAATAGGGCCTTCTCCACTTCCGCTTTTGGAGTTCCCAAGGTCTTTCCTATTTGTTTTAAGTTCCTGGTCCCTAGTCTTATCCCATTTAAGCTTTGTTCCTCTTCTAAATGTTTAATGTGTGTCCATAACTCTTGCTATCTCCGTTTACCCACCCTTGTTTTAGCAGAGGCAATGACGATGAGTTTCTCCTAACGAGACCATAATAGTATCCCATATAATCTCGAGGTAGTTCCTTCCCTAACATTCTCCTCCAAGGTTCTGGCAATATGCTGTTTAATTTCTATGACTGTATCCTTGTCTTGAAGGAGTGAGCAGTTTAATCTCCAGAGTGTTTTCTTTTTGGAAGGTTAAGATCTATCTCAAGAAATATCGGGTTGTGATCCAAGAGTATACATGTTCCCACCCACATGGCAGCAAACCCGCCAGGTCCTGTAAGAAGGCAAAGAAAGTATCCAACCTGAAAAAATGATTGAACCTAGGGAAATAACAAGTATATTCCCTGGTCCTAGGATACTTCTTCCTCCAGGTGTCTTTTCAATCAATCAATCAATCAAAATCTTTATTTATTCAAGTGAACATCATTGAGCATAGCTCATTTACAAGATGGACCTGAGTGGTCATACAAAGAAGGATACAAGTTTATTACAAAGACATGAGAATAGCATAAACATTAGTACAATCAATAAATAAGAAATATATACAAAATTTACAGATATACAAGGCACAGTAACAAAACCTAACCTGTAAAAATGAAGAGGATAATTGATATAGAAGGGCAATGATCAAATAGTAGGGCTTCTGCAGGCTTTTATGAAATGTGATAACTGACTGGGTAGAAGAGAAATTCAACATAGTGGATTACAGAAGGGAGGGTATAGGTTCGGTGGGGACTAGGCCTTATGGAAGCAGTTGCACAGCTCTGGAAATAGGGTGGTATATAATTTTTGAAGGATGATAAGGGTAAGAGGGTATTCAGAGTCATAGATTTTGGAGTGAGTTCCAGACAAATGCTAGGAATAGCTGATAGCAGCCCTCCCAAACCGGGTGCAGGTATTGGGAATCTTTAGCATAATGAGCTTATTAATCCTTAAGGTGTATGGCCTGGATGTGATACGGGTGAAACAGTCTGAGATATAGGAGGGAGTTTGCCTGATAAAGCTTTACAAATTCAGATTGCAGCATTCTTTTTTCTTCTGTGTTGTAGGGATGTCAATTGACTGCCGTGTAAAGGGAGCAATGATGGGTGCTGGAGGAAGGTCTGTAATAAATCTGATGGATCTGTGATACAGGGTGTCCAGCTTATTTAAGAGGAGAGTGAGCAATGGCGAGAGAAAGTCAGCATAGTCAATGAGGGATAGGAATGATGCCTGGATTAATCTTTGTTTGGAGTCTCTGGTAAGGTAGTGCTTTATTCTGTAAAATAGGCCAAGCCTTTGTCTCAACTTTTTAATAGCTCTTCAATGTGGACAGAGTAATCAAGCTATTATCAATCCAGACTCCAAGATATTTGAATTTATCCACAAATTCCAGCTTTTCTCCAAATAAGGTGGATAATTGTGGGATGATGAATGAAGGGGTAGTGGAAGAGCAATTCTTTGTGGCAAGAACATAGCTTTTGTTTTTTGGCATTTAGAAGTAATTTGTTTCCCAATAGGTTGTGTTGCAGGATGGAGAATTCTGACTGTAACAGTTCACAGGATTTTGATGGTGAGGATTGCTGACATATAATACAGTATCATCAGCAAACAGGTGAATGTTAGATTGAGAGAGGTTGGAGTCAATATTATTAATATAAATGGCAAGAGGATGGGGCCCAGGATAGAGCCTTGCGGTACACCTCTTAGCAGTGGTTTAGAGGTAGATAGATAATTTTCATTTTTACCAATTGTAACCTTCCAGAGGGATAGCACCTAAACCAATTGAGGAGAGTGAATCAAGGCCTACAGAGCTAAGAGGAGATTAATGATTCATGATCCACTGTATCAAATGCTTTACTCAAATCCAGGAACACAGCACAGGTACTATTCTTTTTATCCAAGGCAGTCTGCCAATCGTTAGTGACTTTGGCTAGGGCAGAGATGGTGCTATGCATTGATCTAAACCCAGATTGTGCTGGATTTAGCAGGTTGTTGGTGTCCAGATAGGCCCTTAACTGCGAGTTTACTAGTTTTCAAGCATCTTGGATAGTACCGGTAAGATGGAAATGGGCCTGTAATTGTTAAGGTCCATGGGATCACCTGATTTAAGTAGTGGAACTACTTGAGCTGTTTTCCATATAGAGGGATGGAACCAGTAGCTAGGAAAGATTGAAGAGGTGAGTGAGGGGAAGATAAGGCATGCAGTGCCACTTTAAGAAAGTAGGGATCCAGGAGTCTGCACCTGCACTCTTAGATGTATCTAAATTGGATAGGAGGTCTTCCACTTCTTTTAAGGATATTGGTTCAAGGAGAATGTTGAAGCAGCCTTTTGTCCCACAGTGGATTGAAGGTTTAATGATGATCTCAAGAGATTTGCAGGTGAAGAGTCAAATGCTAGGCCAGCTGTAGTGAAATGGTCATTGAAGGCATTTAAGATTTCTTGCTTGTCAGTGATTTCTACATCACTTAGGAGCAGTTTGGAGGGTAAGGCAGGGGTAGAATTTTGGCCTAGAATTCCCTTGATAGTACCCCAGAATCTGGATGGGTTAGTATAGGATACATCCAATTCAGTTCTATAGAAGGCAGCTTTGGCATTTCTTATTTGTTTTGTGCATGAGTTTGCTTTTCTGAATTAACCCTACCTGCTCCAGGATTTTTTAACAGAGCGTACTTTTCTAAGATCAGGAGTTGGTATCTGGGAGGTGGTGTTAAGGACCCTGTTAAAATTAAATTCAGTTTCCTCCCATAATTAAAGTACCTTTTGCTTTTCTGCTATCAATTGTATAAGGAGAAATAAAACAGATCGATGAGCCGGGGGCATAGATATTGGCTAGTGTGATCAGAGTATCCTGGACCTTGCCAATGGCAATAATGTATCTGGTGCCTGGGTCTTCCACCACTTTCTGCACCTCAAGCGGAAGGGAGGCCACAAGTAAAATTGCAACTCCTTTCTTCCTACCATTCTGAAGAGAGGAGTAGATACCTGGGAACTCTTCTGGTTTTCAATTTCAACACTTCTGATGGAATTAGGTATGTTTCCTGAAAGAAAGTTAACTTTGCAATTTTGAAGTGACAAGTACCTTAATAATTTCTTTCTCTTTCTCTTTATTGGGCTAGTGCACCAATTTATATTAAATGAGAGAATTTTTGAAAGCTGTCTAGCCATGTTTAATATTTATATCATACCATTTTACCTTGCTGTGCTTACAACAGTTTCCCAACTTAAGTCCGATATTGGTTTACCAAATAATACAATTATTTATTTATTTATTTAGCTTTTGTTTACGGGTAAGTACACTAGACAAGTACAAGGAAAGCACAAAACATACAGTATACATACATGGCAACATTGGAGAAACAGCATGATACAGTAAAAACAGCTATAACAGCAGCTTGTATAAGGGCAGAGATACTGCCACACATATTACAAATTGTTACAGGACATGAATAGACATTAGAATCACTGAATACATATTTCATAGAGCATCATGGACTCAGAGTGGACAATTAGGGTTGCCACCTTTGGATGAGGCAAAAACCTGATCCTAAGTCTGCCCCTAGTCCCACCCTTTTTCATGACTCATCATGCACTGTTCCTCCAATAAAAGACACTTAAAGCAGCAGTTAAATAAAAATGTTAAGATACTGTACTTGCCTGTTAAAGTTACTTTCCCAGGCTCTTCCTAATTATTTACTTATGAATTTATTTATTTATTGATATTGGTTAACGAGATAAACATACAGAGATAAAGAAATCTCATTTACAGATATGATCTGGGGAGACAAAGGAAATACTGTAAATAGCACATAGTAGCATACACACTTTATATCTTTTTATGCCTCCATTTCCTGTTCTTGTCCACAGTACTATTTCAAAGTCAAAAGTGACCACACTTTTTCTTGTGGGGAAAAAATAATTTACAACATTTAAAAATGCCTAAATTCTGTTAGAGATGAAAATGTTTACCAGCAAATAAAAGTGCAGGATAACTGGCTCTGTTACTGTTACAAAGGTGGGGGCAGCTGTGCTGCTTGCCACTTTAAGATGCAGTGGAAAGATTAGGTTAAGTAAGTGCTAATGGTGTTAATGGCCATACTTTACACCTCCCAGGGTGACTGCATTCACAAACAAAAGGCTACACTGACAACAGAACTTGTTTGTAATCTGGACATGTAGCTGAAACAATAAGTGATATGACAAAATTTGTTTCAAAAGTATGTAAGCAATCAAAATGGCTCAAACACCTGACCAGCACAGAGCAATACGGATTACCTGATAAGGACCCTGAAAACCTGATCACCAGGTAAAAACCCGACAGGTGGCAACCCTATGGACAATAGTGGACTGCAGAGTATTACATTACAGAGACTAGGAGCAGTCACATCTTGTCGTTTGTTTAGGTGGGACCACAGGGAGAAGCGAAAGGTGCCATGGGAAGGGGCAGAGTGAACAGAGTCGGAATGAGTTCCAGAGCCTAGGCACAAAAGCGTCAAAGTCACGATCCCCCATAAGGGTCCGAGTAGGGAACTTTAAGCAACTCAGCAGTCTGTGACCTGAGCTGGTAGGGATGGCGTCCAGTTTTGGGAGGAGATCGCCAGTCCCGACGGTATGCCCGTGTAAACACTTTCTGGTGAAGTTTCCTACACCAAGGATCAGAAATTCCATGAGGGGAGCCAGTTGAGTTTGTCATAGAGCTCACATCGGTGGGTGAGTTTGGGAGCAGCAAGTGCAAACCGACAGATATCATTATATGCCGTGTTCCACCGATTAAGATGGATTTGAGGTGACCTGGCAAATAGGTGGTATCCATAACTAAGGAGGGAGAAGCACTCCCCTTGCAAGTGCCAGCCCCGCCTCCCGAGTCAGGTTGTATTTGGTCCTGTAGGCAAGGCCAAGCTTACACCTGGTGGCTCTGCAGATGTTTTGGATATGGCTTCCCATGTCAAGTTGTGGGTGAGGGTGACCCCAAGATATTTAATTGAGCTGCTGTTGGCAACAGGAGGCCTCCATCACAAGCTATTTTAAGTATATCTGGCCAGGGCTTTTAACTTGACGTGGAACCAAAACGCATGGCCTGAGTTTTGTTAGGATTCAATACCCGTCTATGGTTGGTAATCCAGGCCGAGACTCTGCTGAAGTCTTCAGATAGGCACTGGTTAAAGTCAGCAACATTATGAGCATGGGCCACTAGCACAAGATCATCTGCATAAGCGTGACTTGGCAATGAGAGGTCACCCGTGGAGTTGATTAATAAAAGTGAGAATAGGAGAGGTCCAAGTACCGATCCCTGGGGAACTCCATGGTCACAGCCCTAGGCTCTGAGAGGACCTTGTTAAAGCAGGTGCGCTGCTTTCTACCTGTTAGGTAGCCCATCATCCAACTCATGGCATGTGGAGAGAACCCGAGAACCCTGAGCAGCTCCCCAGCAGGTCATGGTTGACAAGGTCAAAAGCTTTTGACAAGTCAATAAATATAGCACCTGACAGTTTGCCCTGATCCATGGCAGATCTAATACTAGAGGTTACAGTAATCAGGGCAGTAGTGGTACTATGACCCTTCCGGAAACCATGTTGGGCCCCAGAAAGCAGCTCATGGGTATCCACGTACTCTGAGAGTTGCTCCGCCACAACCTTTTCAGGAGTTTACCAAGGGATGGAGAATAGCAATAGGGGCGATAGTTGTCAGGGAGTTTGGGATTTCCTGCTTCAGAACAGGGACTATCCTTGCCTCACTACCCATAGAACTAACAAATACAAACTGGGAACTAGAAACTAAACATTGTAACCAAGTAACTGTAACCTGTCCCACCATCATACAACCCATGTAGACAGTAGGACTGTAATGCTTTGAGAGTGCCCAGGTAATTTGGCCGAGGTCTACACTCGAGGTGACAAAATAATGATGACTTCCTAGGCTAAGCAGGGACAAGCCCAGCTTATGGGCATTAGCATCGAAAGCTAAAGATAGGGAGCTCAAAGTAGTGAAGACATCCTAATAGCCCAAGGTATATCCCACTTTTAGGCATAGCCCCATGGCGCCAGTAGCCATACCCGGCCAGCAATGCCTGCTCCCCGTGACTTCCTGAATGTAATTTAAGTAATCACGAGAAAATGCAAAGCTATTTATGCAACTTAGAATTATGCCTCTCCCTCCCCCAGGAGGCCAGCTACCAATATATGAGAGGCCAGTGGTGAACTCCTGAGGCCTGAAGGTGTTTTATGGATGAACCCTGTAATTTCCCAAAGGAAAGTAAGATATAGCCCCCAGCCAACCCACCTGAGGTCCTCATCTCAACATTAGTCTTGCATGCAGGACATGTACCCCGCAGGGTGACCTCAGTATGCTATGACAAACTGGGGACACCTCATGTCCAGATTTCAGGCCTCCGACATTCCCCACCACACCCAGCAGACACGATTCTCCCTCTCCCCAGTTCCGGCGCACCCCTCAACCTCTCCAGATGGGAAGGCATCATGTTGCAATCTCTCCCCCTTAAAGCCCCCACAAAAGTCCAGGCCACAAGGCTTATCTTATGCGGATTAATTAGGAGAAGTCCACTTTAAAGTGTTTGAGCAAACAGATCCCCAGAGCAACAAAAATCCAAATAAACTCTGCACTTGCGTGCCAGTAAAGTTGCAAACAAACACCAACCTTCTTTTCCTTTCCACAATACTGTGAACTTTTATTATATGATGTCTGGATTCACAAACAATACTTTCTTCTCCATAAATTCCAGTTTACAGCCAATATAAGTGCATCCAACACAAACACTGAATCCCAGTGCTTTGACCATGCGTGTGGTCTTCCTCAGGGATCTCCTGGGGAAGACCACACAAACTATAAACTGGAATTTATGGAGCAGAAAGTGTTGTTTGTGAATCCAGACATCATATAATAAAAGTTCACAGTATTGTGGAAAGGAAAAGAAGGTTGGTGTCTGTTTGCAACTTTACTGGCATATGAGTGCAGAGTTTGTTTGGATTTTGTTGAACGTTAGTAAGTAGTAACCCCACACTCTGCACCAAGGTTTATTTGTGCACACGTCTGAGGAGTGTATTGGACTACATAGATCCCCAGTGCAGCTGTTCATCTCAACAGATGTGCAGATCAAGCTCCAAATCGTGTTTGGGGGGCAGCATGAAGTGAGAGGGAAATAGAGAAAGTTTGGCATTCAGCTATCTGGGAGGGAGCTCAGTAGGAAGTTCTAGGAAATACAAAATCGGGGAGGCTAAAGAAAGAAAGTACCGACCTCATCGATCCCTTAGTTCAGGTGTTCACTACTTCGATTGGCTGGAACTAGGGTCTGCTCTGAAGTGCTGAACCCGTTTATCGATTCTGGAGGGTCGCCGTATCTTCATGCTAGCGCCAAGATGTCCAAGCATAAATTCGATGAAGGCACCTTCTTCACTGAGCCTGGAAGAAGCGTTCCTTTCTAGCCCCCAACCACACAGATGCCAGCAGGTCTTTTCCAATTTTTCTTTGCACAGTGTTGGAGTAGATATAGAAAGAGTCTCCAAGTAATGAGATGCAGCAAGTAATTCTGGGAATATTTTCACCCCTTTTCTGTTGACCCTTTTAGTCGTGCAGGAAGAGAACCTGGGGCTTGATGGATTTTGCCTTCAAGAGTTTCACTATTGGCCACAGGACTCTTTTACTTCTTGAACTGAAGTCATGTGGTCATTATTGAGAGTAATTCTTTGGCCCTGAAAGGTTAGGGGGCTCTGCTGTAGCGTGTCTCAGCACTTCCTCCTTCGACTTGTAGAAAGTAAAGCATGCAGTCAGAGGCTGTGGTCTAGCATTAGGGTCATGGGGATTAGGCGCTAGAGATCGGTGGGCTCGATCCATTGAGATGTCGAGGTCTTCGGAAGGGACAGGAGGTCTCATAGTAAAATCTTCAGGAAAGCTTCAGTGTCTTTATGCTTGTCCTCTGTGCCTCAGGACTCCATAAAATGTGATGGTCTGACGCCTGGACCTGCCCTCCAGATCATCAATGTGCTGAGTCAGCTCTCTGTCCCTGGCTAGGAGGTATAATAGAAGTCAGTCATGCCTACCAGCCTGCTCCACTGTTTAAGTGAGACAGAGTTCTAGTTGCTCCGTGTTGTGGTCGATACAGTTTAAATCTGAGTGGAGGTCCGACCGTTTTGAGTCGATGCTTTGGACTTTGGACAGTTTGCCCATTGGCATTATTGATTTAATAAGTTCCATGAGTAGTTGAGGGCCATCCACTTCTGCTCGACCCTCCCAGCGTCCTCCTGTTCTACTTGCAGTAATTCTCCAAGTTTCTGCATGGGAGTTTATGGGGTCTGCTAGCCTTCATTCTGGTGGCTTTGGCTGGAAAGGCATTGGTTTTGTCCTTGATGGATTTAGATTGTTGTCACTATGAGGTGGAGCTGTAGAGCTAGATTGCCATCAGTACGCTTGATGTCACTGGAAGTCCAGGTCTGATGAAAGTTTTGACGGAGTCCCTGTGATATGTTTTGCGCTGTGCCTCTGTTTTGGTCAGCAGATGTCTGGAAGCATGCTTCCATTTTCCTTGCAGATGGTTAGATGCACGTCTCCATTTTGCTTGCAGGTGGGTGCATGCTTCCCTCTATTTTGTTTGTAGATGGGTGGATGTGTGCCTTCATTTTGTTTTCAGATTTGTGTATGCTTGTCTCCATTTTGAGTTTCAGATGGCGGATGCATGCCCCATTTTGTTTGCTTATTTGTGTATGATTGCCACCATTTTGATTTGCAGAGGGGGATGTATGCTTCCATTGTGTTTCTAGACGGATGTCTGCATACCTTCATTTTGTCTGCAGCTGTGTGCATGCATGGCTTCCTTTTATTACCAGATGGATGTATGCTTGCTGCCATTTTGTTGGAAGACCTGTGGATGCCTGGGTTCAGTATTTTTCTTTTTGGCAGATGAGATAATGCATGGCTCATAATGCGTTTGTTATGTTTTTCTCCTCTTTTGTCTTCACTTAATACGTGATTTAATAATTTGAACAGCTTTGTTAATACATTTGTGTTTGTTTGAACATTGGATTAGGATTCTGGCATTTGAAAACAAAAACATAGAAAAAAATTAATATGTTTATTTTTTTTTTTTTAGCTTGGACACCACCACTGTGGTAACCCTACCTGCTATTTTGCTTTAAATTTCAAAATCACCAAGCAACCCCAGATGTCGCTTTTGTATTCAAACAGGTAGCTTGTACTGGGCTGGTGATCTTAGCAAAACCCATTTTGTGTGTGATTATGTTCACCCCCCACAAAACTAAACAGTTATGCATATTACATACATATTTGCTACACTGTTACATAATTACCTGTTCATGCACAATTGAGTTGTATGCTCTAAGTAGGCAACAACTAATGTTGGTGAGATGGCTGGCTTGTGTGCTGTGATTCAGATGATGTTTGAGTGATGCTGCTGCATTAGCTAACTTGTCTGGCGCTGCCTGCAGTAGTCTATGTTTTGCATATTTAAAGTGTTTATTATTGTGCCTTTGTGGATTTTCTGGTTGCATCACAAGGCAACCACAGTATACCGATTAATCACAGTACAAAGCCATATGGTCACTGTTTTTGGAGGGTGGAGCTTAATGTTAAAAACTCTCCCATGCTGCTTGTTGTGGTGCCCTAATTAGGGTACATTATTCTCTGGACATATTGATCAGCCATATCATACATGTGTGTGGGGTTTTACAGCCATATCATACATGTGTGTGGGGGTTACAGCCATATCATATATGTGTGGGGGTTTACAGCCATATCATACATGTGTGTGGGGTTTATAGCCATATCATACATGTGTGGGGGTTTATAGCCATATCATACATGTGTGTGGGGTTTACAGCCATATCATACATGTGTGGGGGTTTATAGCCATATCATACGTGTGTGGGGGTTTATAGCCATATCATACGTGTGTGGGGGTTTATAGCCATATCATACTTGTGTGTGGGGGCTTTACTCCATATCATACATGTGTGTGGGGTTTATAGCCATATCATACATGTGTGGGGTTTATAGCCATATCATACGTGTGGGGGTTACAGCCATATCATACATGTGTGTGGGGGTTTACAGCCATATCAAGTGACTAGATCAGTGTTTCACAGTATGCAAATAGAGGTTATGGGACTCAAACCCAGCTCTGCTGGATGTACTAAACCCATTCACAGCTTGTTACTCTAACCTCTGTGATGTCAGCCTCATTTGTTTTGTTTTCGTTTTCATATGTTAATATTTCATGAGCTTGTGTCTTTTCATGCACAAGATTATCGTTGCTTGAAGTGGAAATGGATTAGCAGTGCTGTGTTGATTATTCTCATATCTATTTTCAGGCATCGACTGGAGTGACAGAGGGTATCAGGCAGCGAGTTCTCGATTCTCCATAATTACTCCAGTCTTGTCAGACCACACTTATATTGTTTCTCAGTTGTTGCACCACTACTTGAAAGGGAAATAAATTAATAGGAAAAGTTCAATGCAAAGCCACCCCAAAAATCAGATCTGTAAGGGAGTTAGATCATGGCTCAAGATTATAAACACTGGGTCTCTACTCAGTGGAATACAGGAGAATGAGGGAGATTTGTACTTAACGTAGAAAGCTGTAAAGACAAAGCTAACATAAGGAATAAAATACAGTGCCCATACTCAATCAGCCTGTGTTCCCATCGAGGGGATGACACACCAGTATGGACCTCGAGAGCGAAGTTCAAGAGGTTCAATAAATAAATGCTGATCTCTCAACCCCAAGATGGAAACATAAGGTGAGTTGTTTATGGGCAGCCATACTTTATTTGTTATAGTATATGGTTTCTCCTTGAAAATGGAAAAAATGACTGACAAGTTTATTGCTCTTTGGAGTAGTTTTTAATGTGGTAAAGTTTTGTTAACAGTGTAGCATTTGTAAGTAAAAGTATGCATAACATTTATGAAAGCACAAGAATAAAGACAACATCTATAATAGAGGTAGAACAGTTAACAGATTAGATTATTTTCTTGTTCAGGTGTCTTTAAGACTCTAGCTGTTTTTCCCTGTATTAGTGTTCACTTGATGTTTAGTGGAACTGTTTTTCCCTGTGTACTTCAGTTGGCATTTCAGTACCGGATGAAAACATATTTTTTTGTAGAAGGACACTATTTCAGACCCTTCATCTGTGACTTCATGTACATTCAAGGTAAAAACTGTGGTGGTTTTGCTTTCGCATACTGAGGTGTGCTTATGCTGACACAGACAAAGTTTGAGAGGGAGGAAAGCACGAGGGCAGTGAAGCCCAAGTTGCTAACATGGTAGGGAAAAACATTTCTTTATTTTTTTGATGTGAAGTTCAGATGTGGGCAGATGACAGGAAAGTGATATGGGAAGAAATACCAACTGAACTCGCTTGGACCTAGATAGCCTGCAACGCATTTTTGTTATGTATGGTTCAGAACAACATTTGTTGTTATGTATCATACATAACAACATTAGACCATACATAACATTTTTGTACTTGCATAACAAGGACAGAGTAGCCACTGATTTCTACATAAGGCCAAACCAGAGACTATTAGAAATTATAGGTCCGTCCAAAAATGGTTAGCATACAAACACTAGATCACATAATATGAAATTAAAAAGGTAGCCAAAATAATTAAAAAAATAAATCACTGGTATACTCAGAGGATTATCAATATATGAAATGCTCTTCCTAATAACATTGTGGACAGTAATACAATCAATGGCCCAGATATTCAAACTACGCCATTCTGAGGCGCAAACCCTGCGCTGCTCAAAATAGTTGCTGGGGGGTGTGGCGAGTGAGTATTCAAAGGAGTTGCGCTGTTGAGCAACTCTTTGAATATCACCCCCAGCCACAGCACTTCAAGATGGCGCAGTGGAACTTGCGCCACCGCAAGTTGCCAGAGTTGAGCATTAACTTGTGGTGGCGCAGTACCATTGCTAGCCATGCTCAAATTTCCGATATTCAAAAGGTGACATGCAAATGGGGCCATAATTTATGCAAGCGCAGGGGGCCATTTGCATCTATTTATGCCCCATTTGCATGCCATTTGCATGTAGGTGCGCCAATCCCGAGGACTTGCACCTGGCCACCTGCCAGGCAGCAGCGTCGGGGACCGACGCATCTCTGCAGCCCGATCGTGGGCATTACAGTTACATGAAACCCCCACATCTCCCACAGCCCGATCGCTGGCATTACAGTTACATGAAACCCCCCACACATCTCCCACAGCCCGATCATGGGCATTACAGTTACCTGAACCCCACACACATCTCCCACAGCCCGATCGCGGGCATTACAGTTACATGAAACCCCCACATCTCCCACAGCCTGATCGCGGGCATTACAGTTACATGAAACCCCACACACATCTCCACAGCCCGATCGCAGGCGGCAACAGTTACACCGAACCCCCATCATCTCCATAGCCCGATTGCGGGCATTACAGTTACATGAAACCCCCATCATATCTCCACAGCCCGATCGCGGGCATTACAGTTACATGAACCCCCTGCCCACACATCTCCCACAGCCCGATCGCGGGCATTGAGTTCATGGAAACCCCCACATCTCACAGCCCGGTCAGCGGGCATTAATTCGTAGAAACCCCTCCCGTACATCTCCCACAGCCCGATCGCGGGCATTACAGTCCATGAAACCCCCCATCTCACAGCCCGATCGCGGGCAGAAATTATATGACCCCCAGTGCCCGATCGCGGGCAGATGATAACCCTCCCCCAACCCGAATATCTCCCTGGTGGTCCAGTGGACCGTAAAGCCCGATAGCGGGCAGAATGTCACATACAACCTCCCCAAACATCTCCCTGGTGTCTAGTGTCCCCCACCCACCCACAAAGCCTCTCCACCTCCCCCCCACAGCGGCGGGCGACAGCATCCCACCTGCCTGCCCCTGCCACCCGCTGACTGACTGTCCGGTGGGGCTGTATGCCCATTGGTGCAGAGCTACAGCCAATGGGCATGCAGCCATCATACCATGACAGTCCAGATTTGTGAATGAACATCATTCACAAATCTGGACTGTCAACTCTATGTATGGGCTGCACACTCATTAGTTGTAGCTCTGCACCAATGGCGTGCAGCCCTACCAGACAGTCAGTCGGCGGCGGCGGGCGGGCAGGTGGGATGCTGTCGCCGCTGCTGGGGGGGGGCGGTGGAGGGGCTTTGTGGGTGGGTGGGGACACTAGACACCAGGGAGATGTTTGGGGGTTGTAATGTGACATTCTGCCCGCGATCGGGCTTTACGGTCCACTGGATCACCAGGAGATATTCAGGTTGGGGAAGGGTTACATTCTGCCCGCGATCGGGCACTGGAGAGTTCATACACGTTCTGCCCGCGATCGGGCTGTGGGAAATGATGGGGGGGTTTCATGTAACTGTAATGCCCACGATCGGTCTGTGGAGATGTGTGTGGGGGTTCATGGAACTGTAATGCCCACGATCGGGCTGTGGGAGATGTGGGCGAGGGTTTCATGTAACTGTAATGCCCGAGGATCGGGCTGTGGGAGATGTGTGTGTGGGGGGTTCATGTTACTTTATGCCCTGATCGGGCTGGTGGGGGGCACAGGGACGAGTTGGGGGCCAGCCAGGGGTGGCAGCTGCTGTGTTGCACCCTGCAATACAGCAGCTCACCTGTGGGTGGCCCTCAACTTGATCCTTTTTTTTTTGGCTCAGGTTGTGCAGGAGCAGGTTAGGTTGCGCGATGCATAACTCTGCACAACCCGACTGAATATCGGGTTGCGCAGGTTATGGCATGGTTCCTCCCTCCTGTTGTGCATGCATTCATTTGCATTGCTCTTTTACGCAACCTGTTGTCAGTGGAACAACTGCCTCCTGCTGAATATCGCAGAATGGCTAAATGTGGGACTTAGCATCGCAACCCTGTTAACATGGAGCAACCCTTTGAATATCTGGGCCAATATGTTTAAAACCAGATGGGATACATACTCAGGCAACAGTAAATTTGATTTCCACCGTTGGTGGCGAGTTCATAAAGGTAATATTCCTTACTGAAATCATAAATCATCTATGAATCTATATTTCCATGATTTCTCCCCTATAAGAAGTGCTATGAAATTACTCTGCTCTGTAAGATTCTTGTAGTAGTCAATGCATTTATATGGTTCCCCGGGCAATGTCTGCAACATTCACTTCATTTTATACCATAACAAGAACTGACACCAGTGACTAGCCAGAGCATGTTTAAACATCAGGATGCGAGCACATTTGTACTTGTTGAACTTGCTCATCATAATACATGCAGCGTTCCTCAAATGGTTTCCTTCGGTAGCTCATAAGGTGACACAGATATTAATAACATATTCAGATGTGCTGAATTGTCTTTTAAATTAATCCTGTAGCTGCAATGCCACTTAGAGTATTTTGTGCCTTTCTTTTGGTGTTTGATTAATTTACATATGTTGATATCTGAGGATCTTGTATCATTTCAGTTGCAAGACACAATGGGTCAGATATTCAAACTTTGCCTGGTGCTAAATTAGCACTGCCTGGCAGGCAAACTTAGCCCAGAGTAAAAAGCAAGCTATATTCAAAAGGAAAAGCCCAGGAAAGGAGCCTCTGAATATAACATGGGAATAAGGCCGGGCAAACTGGGCTGGGAGTGCAGGGCAAACCTAGCCCTGTAGTAAGACAGCTCTGAATATAGCAACCAGGAAGTGCAAACCACAACAGCGACACAGTGCACAGCAACGTGAAGCTAGGTAGAGTGAACTATGTGGCCAATGTGTGCAGGGTGCCTGCAAATGCATGGACCCAGTACAGCTGCAGGCAGCAGTGCACGTGATACTTTATAATATTCCCCAAACTGTTAGCACCGTGCTAACATGTTTGCCCAGGTTTAGTGCAGAAGTAAGCTGTTTGCCCATCGCTAAACTGTGCCATAGTCAAAAGTGACATGTAAATGAGCCTACTTTAGGTAATCTGTGGGCAAACAGGCACATTTGCATCTCATTATCTGCTGCTTAGCATACATTACCATGCAGTTTGCCCAGTGCTACTGCATGGTGCACACAGCTCCACCTTTTGGTCAGAATGGAAGTACAGGCTGGACGCTGCAGGCCAGGGCATGCCCACAGCAATCCCTTTTGGCCGGAATGGTCTACAGAGCAATCTAGCTATATATTATACGTGTGTGTGTGCATGTACAGATATATAGATATGTGTACACTACCTGAGGCATACACGCCCTGCAGGACAACCCCCATACCTCTCATGTTTCCCTCATCTTGAATGTCCAAATATGTCCATGTTCCTCATCTCATTGACACAGGGTTGAGAGGTATGACAGCCCTCCCCATCAATTCCTGTTCCCACAGCACAGAATAACCTGGTAGTCTAGTGGTCCTCCCACCCATCATGCCGATCACTGACCCTCATAGCCACGGTATTACAATATTGTCCCTGGTAGTCTAGTGGTCCTCCATCCCCAGCACAATCCCTGACCCCTGTTTATGATGAAATAAAGATTTCCCTGGTACTCTAGTGATCCCCTACACCTGGCATGAATCCTGACCCCCCAGTTAGGTAGGTTAAACAAGATATCCCTGGTAGTCTAGTAGTCCCCCACCCCGGCATGAATCCTGAGCCCCTGTTCATGGCACAGTAAAACAAGGATTTCCCTGGTAGTCCAGTGGTCCCCCCACCTGTTGATGTTACCTCCATGACCTCTGAACACGTCCTACTCTGGAGCTGGAGACCGGCTCAGCTTTCTCTCCACCAAGGTCGCCACTGACTGTGGTATTCAAGAATGCTACTGAAATAAACAGGCATGCCTATTCATGTCAGTAGCACTCTGAATACCGCAGTTGGTGGCCGCCGGGTGGAGACCAGGGGACTGAGCCGTCACCAGCTCCAGAGGTATGACATATTCGTGGGTCATTGAGGTGCACTGCCAGGTGGGGAACCACTGGACTACTAGGGAAATCTTTGTTTCACCATGAATGGGGGTTGGAATTTGTACTGGGGGGACCACTAGACTACCAGGGATATCATTGTTTAACCCATGAACGGGGGGCAGGATTCATTCTGGGGGGACCAGTAGACTACCAGAGATATCACTGTTTAACCACAAACAGGGGGTCAGGATTTGTGCTGGACGGGGCCACTAGACTACCAGGGATATCGTTGTTCAGCCATGAATGGGGGTCAGGATTTGTGCTGGAGGGACCACTAGACTATCAGGGAACTCTTTGATTTAATCTGGGATGGGAGTCAGGAAGGATTGTGCTAGGGGCACCACCGAATTAACATCTGCTTTTGTCAGCGGTGTCTGGCGTTGTGCTACAGGTCGTGCTAATGCCTGTAGCGTGGTTATACCTTTAATATGCCGCCATGCTGGCATTCATGGGCACTCCCCATCCATGCCCTTGCATACCATTACCTATTAGCATCGGTGCTACCACATACAGCACCGGCGCTTATTAAGGCTTTTGAATATTGTAGCCTTGTGCAAAGCCAGTGTTACTGTGGTTTTGTGCTAGGTGCAACAGTTTGAATATCTGGCCCCATATTTGTTAGTGATAAACAGTTCAAATAACAAAGCAAACTTTGTTCATTTTCCTTGTATTGTCATATCTAGTCTTCTGTCATCCATGTGCTTGACGGTATCAGACAGTCCCATGTGATCCTTACAGGCCCCATTTTCAAAAGGTTAGTGCAGTGCAAACTAGAAACAGCACCAGCTGTTGGGGTATGCCTTATTCAAAAGGGGCACATGTGCTGTGCACCCCCGCTTATGCTATCTCATGCAATACTGTGCTGCACCTATGCACAGGAGGGTCCCCATGCCCATGGGTGTGGGCAGGACAGTAGTGTGGTGGGTAGGTAACTGGCTGGGTGGCAGGACACAGAGGGTGGTGGTAAATGGCTGTCACTCCACAGAGGGAAGAGTGACCAGTGGGTACCACAGGGATCAGTGCTGGGACCGGTCCTATTCAACATCTTCATCAGTGACATTGCACAGATCTAGAAGGCAGAATTTCACTGTTCGCTGATGACACAAAGCTCTGTAACAGAGTAGACACACCAGAGGGTGTAGACAGAATGAGAAGGGACCTGCAGAAACTTGAAGAATGGTCAAGGGTTTGGCAGTTGAAATTCAATGCAAAGAAGTGCAAGATAATGCATATGGGACACAAAACCCAGGCAAAATATATCAGTTGGGGGTGAGGATATAGCATGCAGGAAAGAGATCTTGGGGTTGTCATCTCTGATGACCTCAAGGTAGGGAAACAGTGTGACAAGGCATCAGGTAAAGCAAATAGGATGCTGGGATGTATAGGCAGGGCATCACCAGCAGGAAAAGGGAGGTCATAATTCCGCTATACAAGACACTAGTGAGGCCCCACCTGGAGTACAGTGTACAGTTCTGGAGACCATACCTACGTAAGGACATAGACAGGGTAGAGAAGGTTCAGAGGAGGGCAACAAAGATGGTGCATGGATTGCATCACAAGTCCTATGAAGACAGGTTGAAGGAACTGAACATGTACTCCTGGAGGAGAGGAGGGAGAGAGGGATATGATAGAGACATACAAGTATCTTACAGGGAGGAACAGGGTGCAGGAAAACACTATTTTAAGTGAAAAGATGTTTCAGGACTAGAGGGCATGGGATGAAGTTGGAGGAGGACGATTCAGAGGAAACAGAAAGAATTTCTTCACAGAACGGGTGGTGGACAAGTGGAACACCCTGCCAGAGGAAGTGGTGGGGGCTGAAACAATCACGGGATTTAAGAATGCATGGGATAGACATAAAGGAATTCTAGAGGTCAGGGTAAGGGGAAATAGACTTCTAGGAAAACAAACTGAACTTAGAAGCTCAAATGGGCAGACTAGGTGGGCCTAGGAGCCTTATCTGCCGACACTGTCTATGTATCTATGTATATGCAGTGCAGCACAACACTGACAGCGTTCAGAAGTACTCACGTGGCTCCAACAGTGGAACATTGTAACCCTTCTGAAATCCAGCCCTTAACAGTGTAAAGAGGATGTGGGTGCCCCCACCTGCATACGGCCAAGAGCAAGGCACATTGGTGGTCTAGTGCCCCTACCCCTCTCCCCATTTTTGACTGCTGTTGCCAAATTAGAAATTACAGAATTGGTAGTCCAGTGGTCCCTCCCCTACCCTGTTCTCTGCTCACTGTCCCCAGTAATAAACAACACAGCCCCTTCCCTGTCCCCAGTAATAAAAGTAAAACCTTTAGTAATCTGGTGGTCCCTCCCTGGTCTCTGATCACCATCTGCAGTAATAACAAGATCTAGTCAGAAGAGCTACCAAATAACAAAGGTGTTTTTTTTGTTTCCATATAGTACTGTTTAGTCACAGTCATCAAAAACTGGCATGTGGTAACTCAGTCCTCCTAAATTTAGTCAGAGTACATGGTGGTGTGTGTGTGTGCCCATGTGGCCATATGAGTGCTAGAAGACTATATAAGGTGAGGGTGCCCAAGATAATACGGGCACTTCAAGTTCAAGTTTATTGCAGGAAAGCCTCTGTTGAGCAAGTTCATTCACAAGGAGGTCCTGAGGCACATACAAATACAGTTCACAATTACATAGACAGGAGATATAAAATGTAGAACAAAAAGAAAAAATATATAATACAAGTGGTAAGCATAATAGAAGTCCTTATGCTATATATGCAGTACATTCCAGCTTTAACCTTGCCCTAAATTATGCAACACATTTCAGCTAATAAGTAGAGGGCCAGTTGGTACCTAGGAAGTTGACTTGGCGTTGGGCCTAGTAGCACCTACATATGTCTTTTAATTTAGAGAGCTAGTGTTTTGTAGGAGTTAATTGATACAATGCTGGTTACCTTCAACATGGCTTGTAGTTGGTTCCAAATGTTTGGGAGGGCATATGAGACAGCTCTTTGGCCAGCTGTGTTATGTGTCCTGGGAACATCTAGTAGGATAAGGTCGGTTTCTTAGGGAGTAGGTGCTATGCGAGATGTGTAGAGACTTTAGATAGTTTGTGGAGTAGTAATTTGAGGATCCAAACGCCAGCATGCAGGAGGCGCCTGGTGGCAAGAGAGGTCCATCCAACTGCTGCATAAAGATCACAGTGGTGGGTCATGTAGGCAGAGTTAGTAATGAAGTGAAGAGCACGGTGATAGAGTACGTCCAATTTAGATAGGCTCAAGGTTGGGAGGAGATAAAGATAATGGTTGGATATTCAAAGGTTGCTGATGCAAAGTCCAAATTGAGCCATTCTGTGATATTCAGCAGGAGACAGTTGCGCCACTGAAAACAGGCTGAGCAACAGCCAATGCAAATGAATGTATGCTCAACTGGAGGGGAGGAACCATGCATAACTGCACAGCCCGATATTCAGCGGGCTGTGCAGAGTGTCAGGCGCAACCCCAACCTGCGCCTGCATGACTTGAGCCAAAAGAAAGGCTTAAGTTGAGGCCACCCACAGGTGAGCCACTGCATTGCAGGGTGCAACACAGCAGCTGCCACCTGTGGCTGGCCTCAACCCAGTCCTGTGCCTCCCTCTGCAGCCCGATCATGGGCAGCTAACTGTAAATCCCCACCACCACCCCCCACTGGCCCGTTTGTGAGGCATGGTGCCTCCCCAGCAAGCCTGATTGCGGGCAGCATGTGGCCCCCAATGGATCCCTGGTGGTCCAGTGGACCCGAATGCCCGATCGCGGGCAGTAGTTAAATAACCCCTCCTCCCGAAGGTATCCTTGGTGATCCAGTGGATTGAATGCTTTATCACGGGCAGTAAGTTAAATACCCCCGAAGGTATCCTGGTGGTCAGTGGACCGAATGCCCGATGTGGGCAGTATGTTTAATAAACCCCCAGCGTATACGCGGGTAGTAGTGTCCCCCACCCACCCACTCACGTAGCCCCACCACCCTGCTCCCCCAGCAGCCAGCAGGTGGCAGCATCCCACCACGCCTGCGCCCGCAACTGACTGCCCAGTAGGGCTGCGCGCCCATTGGTGGTGAAGCAAGAGCCAATGGGCGTGCAGCCTGCACTGTAAGACAGTCCAGTTTTGTGAATGAGTTCTTTCTCCAAAACTGGACTGTCTTGTACAGTATGGGCTGCACGCCCACTGGCTCATGCTCTCCACCAATGGGCATGCAGCCCTACTGGGCAGTCAGTCAGCGGGCAGGACGGCAGGCGGGTGGGATGCTGTCACCACCACTGCTGGGGAGTGGGGTGGGGGCTACGTGGTGGGGTGGGGTGGGGAACACTAGCCACCAGGGATACGCTTGGGGGTTTATTAAACATACTGCCCGCAATCGAGCTTTCAGTCCACTGGACCACCAGGGATCTGTTCGGGTGGTGGGGGTTTATTAAACATACTGCCCGCGATTGGGCTTTCGGTCCACTGGACCACCAGGGATCCATTCGGGGTGGGGTTTATTAAACATACTGTCCGCTATCAGGCTTTCAGTCCACTGGACCACCAGGGATAGGTTGGGGGACGCACATTGCTGCCTGTGATCGGGCTGCAGGTGTCAGTCCCCATGGCTGCTGCCTGGCAGGCGCCAGGTACAAGTCCTTGGGGATCAGCGCACCTACATGCTAATGTCATGCAAATGGGGCCATAATCAGATGCAAATGGCCTTCCCTCGCCTTGCATGAATTATGGTCCCATTTGCATGTCACCTTTGAATATCAGGATTTTGCACATGGCGCAATGGTACTTGTGCCACCGCAGTTGAATGCTCCACTCTGTCAACTTGTGGTGGCGCAAGTTCCACTGCGCCATGCACAGTGGCTGGCTGGGGGTGATATTCAAAGGAGTTGCTCAATAGCGCATCCTTTGAATATCTTCCCAACACACCCCCGCGAACTATTTTGTGCAGCGCAAGGGCTTGTGCCTTAGAAGAGCGAGTTGAATATCTGGCCCAATGTCTCCGTAGTCAAGCAAGGGAAGGAATGTTGCTTGGATTAGTCTTTGCAGGTCGTGAGAGAAAAGAGGTCCTATTTCTAAAGAAACCCAAGTGTGCTTTAAACCTCTTTGATAGATCCTCAATGTGGTCACTGAAGGAAGGCTTGTTGTCTATCCACATACCTAGATATTTAAATTTAGGTACAACTTCCAAGGGTTCACCTAAGGAGGTAACTATGATGTTTTTAGGTGTAGGTAGGGCACCAGACAAGGCAAGTCTCAAGAAAATCATTGTCTTGGTTTTTGGCATTTAAGAGAAGCTTAGCATTGATAAGGTTGCTTTCTAACTGGATAAAGTCAGCTTGGAGTGCTTCTCAGACTGGCACGTGTTGCCTTATAAAGGACACTTTTCCCAAACCAGGTTTATATATACAGTAAATGCATATTTATGCAATAACAATTTTAAAATATCTTTATACCATGTCAGAATATTTAATATGTAATATTAAGGGTTCAGCTCATGTAGATCAGTTTCAACGTGTTTTCAAAGTTAAAAAGTGAGCCACAAAGATACATTATCTTATCAGACAGCAATAAAACTGCATAATACTGTTTATGTCTCCATGAACCTAAGAATTCTAAATTAGAACACAGCACTGTACCAACTATGTAAGTTCTTGACTAAACCATACTGTTCTAAACTGGTCAATGACTGCAGTGTGTGAATTAAGCAATGAGCCATGAGGGGTGGGTTATCAGGGATTTACCATGGCTGCAGTGGTTTGCCCACAAGGTGCAGCTGAGTGGTAAATCCTCACCAGCTGTGGTAAATCCCCGATAACCCACATCCTCAGAGAGGCTTATTGTGATTACACCAAGGTTTATTTTTTACTATAATAAAATACAAATATTAAAGAGGTTGCTTTGTTTTTTTTATTGTTATTGTATTTATTCCTGTGCTGCAGATGATTTGTTTGTTTAATCAACAGCCATTAATTATCAGAGGATTTACACCAGCAGTAAACCGCCAGTCTGATGATTTCATTGGCTGTTCACTTATGTCCATGATATAATAAGCAGTAACAAATGAGATTTGTATTTCAAAACATAACATCTACTTTTACAAAATGCAGGTTTGCTGATTCAATGCAGTTCTCATTAGAGATATTAACAGCCTGGCCTAAACTATTCACTATTTATGTGGCTGGCAGTACAGCCTAGCAATTAGAGTGATGTGTAGTAAATGAGCTTTGTACATACAGCATTCAGACATGGGTTTGATTCCAACAACCTCCACTTGCATACTGTGTTACCCTGAGCAAATCACTTAGCCTCCTCAGTGCTCCCTGGTAGCCCTAGAAAAACAGGCACCTGTGCCTAGTGGGCCATATCCGGTTACCAAAGAATAAAAATAAATAAATAAATAAATAATTCAGTGCTTATATTCTTTTATCTTTAAAAGATACAGTTTAAATATTAGAGGTTGATGCATGTTCTTATAACCTAAGATCAGTAATAGACACAAATACCGCTGCTATAAGCAACAAACCCAAAAAGAAATCCACTCTGAGAAATACAGGACCTTTAGAAGGGACTCCATTACAAATTAGCATTTGTGCATTCCCAATGACCCGTTTGAATGTTTGGGCTGAACACTGATCATGGGGGCTTTGGCGTAAGCCAGTGTGTGTTGTGCTTTACCCAGTAGGCCATCTTCAACCCTGCCTCCTTGTAGCAATCAAAGCAATATGGCCGGTCACATGCAGTGCATGGTGCTAGCAGGGTCCGATATTCAACAGCTAGCATGGCCAATTTGGATCACACTATCTGAATATGGTGCCAGAGCTGTCCAGACCCATTTTTCCATATGGCAAACCTTTCTGTGCACACAGTTGGCCATCGCTGAATATGGGACCCTACATCTTTATTTTCTGTCTTCCAGGGTCATAGTTCCAGTTCTTGCTTTCTTCTACCTGTATATTAGAATTGCTGAAGTTTCAGGTAAGACCAGTCTTGGTGCATTACTGTTTTTTTTTTTCTGGATAAAGACATCTGACTTGTAGAAGTACCTCACATTACGCCATTAGCTTAGAAAGAGTTTCTAGCTCTGCACCACAGAATTTACCATTGAATATTTTCCTATTCAGTTTATCAACCATCTTGTGTGTGCTCCACTGCCAAAATCAGCATCTCATCTTGGGACTAAAAGTGTTCTCTTTTTAGATCATGCTTTAGTTTTTAGTCAATATGGGTTGTTGCAGCAGATCCCTGCATTTCTACTTTACTTATTTATTTATTTATGAAATTTTGGTGACCAGGTAGGCCCACTGAGCCCCAAAGGTCACTTTTTCAGGGGCGACCCGGATAATAATACAAGTTATAAGAATGAACAAGGACATAAGGAACATTTGAGGCATTGTGAGTTACATCATGAGGTGGTGTTGGTAAAGAAAAATAGTGGATACAGGCATGGTTACAGACACGTTAAAAGAAAAGCAGTGGATGCAGGCATGGGTACAGGCATGGTTATCATCATGACATGCTTGTTGGCTGTCCTGTTTCTTTCATCTATGGCTGTTGGCCTTCATCTTTCTTCTGCAACTTTGTAGCTTCTCTCACCCATGCTAATTCACTGGAGTGCTATGCACTTCTACTGTTTGTAAGCTCACCCATATGAATTTCTGAAGTGTTATGTTACTGCACCATAAAATCTTGTCACATTAAACACATATATGTGATCTCTATCCTATGAGAATTCATTGATGTGTTAGAGGTTTCTCTGCACTATAAATCTTTTATCACAGTCAGCCCTTTTATGTGGCCTCTGTTCCATTGAATTCACTGCTGGGTTCAGGATATTCGGCACTGTATAGTTTATCACATTTAGGTCATATGTATAGTCTTTACCTTACGTGAATTTTTTGATGTACTAGAGGTTGCTTGACACTATAAAACTCTTGTCACATTCTGTACATTTATATGGCCTCTACCGATATAAATCCACTGATGTGTTAAAGATTACTCTGCATTATAAAACTTTTATTGTAAACACCACATTTATTCTATTGAAGGTGTGAGATAGTACAATTGTGTAAGAAATTACCGTAACAGTAGATCTTGAGAGAGGTTCCTGCAGTAGGTCATAACATATCGGACTAGCACCACCTGGCATCTGCACTACATGGCAGACTTTTCCAGCAATGCAACAGGGATCCCTCCACCCAACATCACGTGACTGGCATCGCGTGACCTTATATAGTGGAAGTCCCCACACCCACCTCCTCCGTTCTCCTGCCAGAGACCAAAAAGGAAAGACAGAGAAGGAAAGAGAGTCTGGAATCCCAAAATAAATTTTGGGGAAGGAGAGAAGGAAAACAGGACTTACTACAGGAACCTTCTCAAAGATCTACTGTTACGGTACATTCTTACGTAACTGTAATATCTTAATTCGAGAGGGTTCCTTCAGAAGTCATAACATGTAGAACTGAGTCCCAAGCAGTCACTCCAAAGGGAGACTGAGAGAAACATGGGGAGGAGGAGAAACCCAAAATAAAAAAACAAACAGAGCGGAACCAGCCTAGGACACAAGGCTCTGCAGAACAGCAAGGCCAAAGCCGGCCCTCCACCTAGAAGCAATGTCTAGACTGCAATGCTTGGTAAAGGTATGGACAGAACTCCAGGTTGTTGCTGCACAAATGTCTGCTGCAGAAATGCTATGTAGAAAGATGAAGATGCAGCCATGCCCCAGTGGAATGACTGGCAGAGGTCTGTCATACTCTGATAAAATAAGTGAATGCTGTTGGCTAACCACTTGACAGGCACTGCTTGGAGTCAGCTCTCCCAAGAATTTTGGGCAAATGAAACAAAGAGCTGGTTGTCCTTATGGAATTCTTTGGTTTGATGGTTATAGGACCTCAGATTCAGTGGGCATTCAAGGTGCAAAGGAGTGCCTCAACCCTATTTGTGGGAGTCAGAAAATAGACTGGAATTTCCAATGACTGATTCAGCATGAACTCCAACACCACCTTAGGCAAGAACTTAGGATTTGTTCTGAGGACTCCCAGTCCCTATGAAAAATCAAATGGGGTTCCTTGTACACCAGAGCCTGAAGCTCGTCAATTCTTTGAGTAGAGGTAACAGCAACTAAAAATAATGCTTTCCGAGAGAGCGCTAAATCACAGCTCATCGCTGGTTGAAAAGGAGGAAGAGTGAGCTTCTCAACATAAAATTTAAGTCCCAAGGTGGTGTAGGACTGTGATGGTGTTTCAGATGGAGAACCTTTCAGAAAGGTTCTGGAGATCTCCAACTGAGCCAGGGCTTGCCATCTAATAGCACGTGGTACACCAAAATGGGTGCTAAATGTACCTTCAGCGAGAATATGAAAATCATGAATCTGAAAGATGAAGGAAGTATTCAATGGCTTGCAGGGCAGAACAAGTAAAAGGTCCCAACCCTTGGATGCTGCCCAAATGGAAAAGCATTCCACTTCATACCATAAGTGGACTGGGTGGAGGCTTTCTAGCCTTCACCAGGACTTGGGTTACTCTGTCGGAAACCCCAAAATGAGATCATGCTATGTCTGCAGGAGATACGCATGCAAGTGCAGCATCCTGAACCCCAGATGCACAAGCTGGCCTTGATCCCGCATCAAGAGATTGTGCATCAATGGAAGTGGAACTGTGGGTTCCTTCGCCAACTGCTGCAGAAGCAGGAACCAGATTTGTCTTGGCCAGAGAAACGTGATCAAGATCATTCGTACATTCTCCACCTGAAGTTTGAGGAGAACCTTCTGAAGAATGAGAAATGGAGGAAGGCGACAAGAATCTCCTGACCAAGAGAGAGAGAATAATGCATCATACCAGAAAGCACCATGTACTGGAATGAGTAAGCAAAAACTGTGAAGTTTTGTGATGGATGGGAGGCAAAAAGGTCAAGTTCTGGTTGCCCCATCTTCGAAAATATCAAATCTGACACTTCTTGATTTAGTTCCCATTCATGACTGAGGACAAGAGATCTGCTGAGACTGTCGACCAGGATGTTTTGCACTCCTGGGATGTGCACTGCTGTTAGTGACAGACCGTGCTGGACTGCCCAGTTCCACATTCTCATCACCTCCCTGCAAAGGGGCATGAGTGACTGTCTCTCTGTGTGTTGATATACCAGACTACTGACATGTTGGCCGTGCCTGATGAGCGTAATCCTGAGGGAGAACTGGCTGGAACACTTGTAACATGTACAAAACCACTCTCATCTCCAAGATATTGATGTGCAAGGACATCTCCAAGCGGGACCAAAGTCCCTGAGCTTGGTGGTCCCCAGGTGAGACTCCCAACTTAGGCTGAAGGCATCCATGGTCAGGGATGCCAGGGGGCTGGTCCTTGGAAAGGGGGCCTATTGACAGGTTTGAGGGATCCTTCCACCAAAGCAAGTCTTTCTTAAGGGTGGAGGAAATTAGGACTGGATGGTTCAGATCATCTTGAGTTGATCCCACTCAAGCTGAAAGGACCACTGAGTAACCCTCATGTGGAGGCTTGCCTGGGGAACTGTGGAGATTTAGGCTGCCATCAACCCTAGCAAATGAAACACTCCCGGATGATACAAGCCTGGAGGAGGCTACCAAAGTGGCCTGCTTGATCAGGGTTTCGTCCTATCCAGCAGAAGGAAAGCACTGCACTGTACTGTATCCAATACTGTCTGAATGAACTGAAGTTACTGAGATGGAGTCAATGAAGGTTTGAAGATACTGACTGTAATACCCAATTTGGTAAACAAGTCCAGAGTAGCAGTAAGGGCCAACAAGAGAGAATCCTAGATGGGGCTGAAATCAGCCAATCGTCCAGATAGGAGAAAACTACTATGCCCTGATGGCGAAGGGCTGCAGCCACCACTGCTAGGCACTTGCAAAAACCCAAGATGCTGAGGAAAGGCCAAAGGAGAGCTCAAAATTGGATGTGCTCCACTTGGAAGACAAATTGCAGGAAATGGCGGTGATTGGGAAAAATTGGTATGTGCAGATAGGCATCCTGCATTCCAGGGCACACAGCCAATGCATCTCCTGAAGCAGAGGTAGGAGGATCTGAAGGGTTAACATCCTGAAGTTTTTGTACTCAACGAACAGATTAAGTTTGTTGAGGTCAAGAACAGGTTTTAGGCTATCCACATTTTTGGGACGGAAAAGGTGGGAATAAAACCCCACCATCTGCACTGAAGAGGGACTGGTTCTATGGCTTCCTTGAGCAATAGAGCCTGCACTTCCTCCCTTACAAGAAGAGACTGGTCTTAACAATAGACTGATCTTCTTGAGGAGACTCTGGAGGAAGTTCCAGAAACTCCAAGGTGTGTCCTTGAGACACTAACTGCAGGACCCAGGCATCGGAGGTGATGCTTGACCACCCTGCACATGGCAAGTGAACCTCCTCCCACCAACTCATCGCACAATGGCTGAGGAGGGGTGGGATGAGGAGTCAGAGGTGGCAGGACAGGCCGGGAGGCTCCCTGGACTGTTTCTGAGTTTTTGAGGCAGAAGGGGAAAAGAGGCTCTCGTGGATTTATGCTTGCCTTGACATTGAGTCTGGGCTTGCCTATGCTGCCCTTAGGTCCTTTTCTGAAAGGGCTGATGAAATTGACTGCTCAATTGGTACATGGACTATAATGACTTAAGGGCATGGCTGTGGTCCTGGAGGTCTCTAATAATATCTTTGGTGTCACTACCAAAAGCACCAAACTACTGAAGGGGCATCATGAATTGCTGTCTGGACCTCAGTAGTGAGGCCAGAGATGTGAAGTCAAGCATACCTCAAGGAGATGGCGGTCACCAAGGTACAAGCCACAGCATTGACTAAGTCGTAAGTGGTTTGGAGCATTCCTGCATGAAATTTTGGACAGGCGAATGTCCTTGGCAAGCTCCTCCTTGAGGTCCAAGGATTCCATGGATTGGACTTGGCTCCAAAGTTGGCAAGGAAGGCTTTTTGATGCAGCACCATATGGGCTATATAGTTGAGCACAACACACATATAGTGAAGGAATAAACTTTCTTCCCATACTGGACAATCTACCTTGACTCCTTGTCTGAAGGAGAAATGCTCATGTGCTTAGATGCTGAAGAGCAGCCATGAGCATCCGAGATCACAACAGAGTCCACTTTAGGGTGTGTGCTCAGAAAGGAGCATCCTTGGGCACCCAGTAAGTCCTGTCAACCCTTTTAGGGACAGCTGGGATAGAGTGGGGCAGTTGCTAGATGGTCATGATGAGGTCTTCATGAAGTCTGATCCATGGAGGAGCAGGAATCGGGGACAGAGACTCAAGATCGAGGTGCTCAGCGAGTCTCTGTTGCATGGGATCCTGTTCCTCAGACTCCCAATTATAATACTGTTTAATGGACAACAATCTGAAAAGGAAGGATTCTCCGGGGCTTAGGAGAGGCTTTCCTTAGGGATATGGGGCCTGATCCAAGACTCCTCCACCCAATCGTCCCCTGACTAGATTGTCTCCAGAACCAAGATCTGGAAGGGTGACATCATGAGAGGTAGTCCCAAGATGTGCACTGTGGATGAGGAGAGTTCACAAGGGACTAGAGCCTGGAAGGAGAACAAGGAACTAGGAGTCGGCTCTCGAGGTATATCACCAACTCCAAACATGCCTCCTTCTACCAGGACTGAATAAAAGTCCTGAAGTCCAGCTGGGTAGTCAGAGGGGCTGGAGGAGGAAGTATAGCCTGGAGAGGTGGGTAGTGGTATCCATGATATCCTGAATAGGTATATCCCAGGTACGGAGAGAAGCCAGGAAATAATGTCCTGCAGCACTTCAATCAGGAGGTGGACCTGCAGTGTGGTGGTCCAAGTTACCCTGAGGGGTAATGTGGAACAGAGTGGGTCTGGAATAAGGCCCAACATCAGGGCACAAGTTGGGGAGCCCGTGAAGGATATGCTGTGGTATATTTCAGAGGCTGGTTCGGCATAGGCAGCTGACGCTCGGACCATAGTCACCGGGTCCAGCATTGGAAAAGGATCCGAATCAGATAGACTGGCATCAGGACCCAACAAAAGGGAACCTATGTTGGAATCTGATCTGCCAAAGCAGCTGACGGCAGAGGCAGATGAGAAGGTTTCGCATGGAGACCGGGTTGGAGGGTCCGCGTCGGGAAGGCCTCATCGGTTCCAATGGCGGAAGGGTGTCTGATGAGGAACCAGAGCCAGGACAGGTACAATCCTCTTGGGAGGGAAGGGAGGCCCTCTGGCGTGAGGACCAGATGGTGGTGGGGACCCCATTCCCAAGACTCCAGAGGGTGAGCGGGGTTCAGACCCAGGGGTGCTCCACATCCAGAGAGATCTACGCCTCTTCACCCGGGGTAGCAGGAATTAAGGCTGCACCACTGGCAGGGAAGGGAAGAGGAGCAGTCTTATCCAGGCAGATCCGGACATCAGGTGGGCTGACAGACATCCCTGACAGGAGAGCTGAGTCTGTGTGGTCATCGGAGGTGGCCAACTTGCCAGACAAAGGAGCCGGTGGGAGGGGAAGACCCCACTGATGACTTATTGCCTGTGGCTGGGTGGGTTCCTAGAGAATGAGGAGTTAACTTACTGGCAGCCGGGTGATCCCCAGAGGAGCCAGGGCTGACTTAGCAGAGGAAATGGTGCGCCAGTGGCAGTCTTACCCATTGAGATGGAGAGCTGAGTATTCGTGGTTCTTCCAGCATTCCCAGATGCAGCCTAAGTAGCAGAAGCAGGAGGCCAGTGGGGATGATGCTACTGGTGGAAGGCCTGCTGGACTCAGCCCAGGAACCATCCAAAGAACACTCCGCTTCCTGTGTTTCTTCTCATGCTTCTCTGGAGAAGGAGAAGAAGAAGATGACTCACTGATGCATTCCATTTGTTTTTGAGCAATGCCAACTGTGATTTGAGCAAATGGCTTCCAGAGCCTGCTGCCTCCATTTGCGGGTGACCTGGTTGAAAGGCTGGCAGTCTGGGCAAGTGCTGTGGATGGTCCAGGCTCAGACAGATGCACTTGTCGTGGCTGTCCTAATAAGGAATCTGGGTATCACAAACCTCACACTTCTTCTGGGTCAAAGACATAGAAGGCTGAAAATAAAAAAAGGAAAGGAGGTGAAAACAAACAAACAAAAGACCAAGGAACTAATGACGATTGCTGTGAAAGTCTACCGTGAGGTGACATCCACAAGGCAACAGTAGGAAAGAACTGGATGGTGGGCATGGGGACTGCCCATTATATACTGTAGAGTCACGCTGATGTTGGTCACATGATGTCAGGTGGGCGGTCCCCATCAGGCATTGCTGAAAAAGTCTGCCATGCAGTTTGACATGTTATGACCAGGGCCCTTAGTGTTCTGCGGCAAAGTTTCTGATTTTCATGCAGGGCTCCTAGGTTTCTGCGGCAGTATTTTCCAACTTCTGCCGTATGATTTATTCATTTCTGTGGCAGAATGCAGTCCTACAATTGGTTAGTATGATGTGATGTCATAGATGACATCACCTGCCAAACAAAAAGGAGGGGCTTCAGGATAAACAGGATGGATACGGAGCCTGGTGCTATAGAAAATTGTTTATTTGAATGAAAATTCACCAAAAACAATGAATTTGTGACACTATATGAATTCTGCGGTTGATGCAAATTCATGGAAATTCGCAACTGCAGAATTCCAGGGGCTTGTTATGACCTACTGCAGGAACCCTTTGGCAGTAGGATCTTCAATTCTCCTTCCTGTGCTGACAGTCTTTGCCATTCAAGGCTTTCTTTCCTCCCTGAAGGCATTTCCTAATTTTGTAATGGAAATAGTCCTGGGATTGTTATCTTCATAATGTACGACTCTATGTTTGAGTCCAGAATATTGATAAATATGCTTGTAGCCCCACAATAATTAGCCTATCATTTGTGGGGCATCTTTTACCACAGACAATTCAAGAAGCTTGTATTACAGTAAACATGTATATGGTTTTCCTCAGTCTTTGCATGTGACCACTACAGTGCTACCTCCTGGACCATTCCTCAGAATGTGGAACCACCATCTGAGTCAGCAATAAGTAATCAACAAGAAAATTAAAACATAAAACTAAACTTTAACTTGCAGGCAGAAATAAATACAATAAAACTACAGATTGTGCACTCAGATCAGTGGATCAATCTTGTTATGTTGTTGTGTCTTTCAGTATACAGGCCTTCTGCCATGAGTACTTCACATCCAGCCACAAGATGTGCACCTGTTTCTAATTCTGTACTACAGAACCTGCACTTGTCTAGTTCTATGAATTCTCTGATGCCTTGTCAGGTCCTGCTTCTGGCCAAAACACTTGTTGCATTCCACACATTTATCCAGAGTGAATTTGCTGATGTTTTATTAGAACACTCTTGACACCAAAACGCTTGTCACATTCAGTACATTTATATGGTATGTCTCCTGGTTAATGTCTCCAAATGTTTAGGGACTTTAATACCGTGGCAAGAATGGACCCCATTCTTTAGCCAGGCATATTCAAAACTCAAGAAATTAGTACTGTATTAGTCTTTGATGTTTGCTGAGGGTGCTCAGAGCGAGTTTGCTGACGCCTTATAAGAGAACTTTTCTGCACAAACTCTTGTTGCATTCAACACATTTATATGGTTTTTCTCTCTCTGATTAGTGTCTCCAAATATTTGAGATTTTTCTCCAGAGTAAATTTGTTGATGTACTTTCAGGCGACTGTTCTGGCTAAAACTCCTATTGCATTCAGTATATTTATGCGGTCTCCCAGGGTTAGTGTCTCCAAATATTTAGGGATTTCTGAAATCGTGGCAACAATGGACCCCATCTTTAGCCAGGGCATATTCAAAACTAAAGAAATTAGTACTGTATTAGTCTTTGATGTTTGCTGAGAGCGCCTTCTCAGCACATGCAACCTTCACAAAATGGCTTCCTTTGAAGTTCATAAGGTGTCTCAAGTATTGGTGGCATATTTAGATGTGCCTGAACGTTCTTTTGATTAGTCACATTGCTCCAAGCACTACTGGAACAATTTGTGTGTCCTTATGCCACATCAATTTGATTTCTGACTGCATATCTTGGTATTTCATGATTTTGTGTCTCTCTACACAGTGCACTGTAGTCACTAGGGTGGCTAATTCAATCAGCAATGCTACCTTTGTTCTATTTTCTTGTATTAGAATATTGGGTTTTCTTGCTTCTACTTTCTTGGCTGTTGGTACTGGGTGATCCCATGTGATCAATACTTCTTCATTCTCTGTGATTCTTTGTGGTTCATGTTTCCAGTGTCTCTCTGCTACCTGTATGTTATAGTGTTTGCACAGTTTCCAGTGGATCGATCTTGTTATATTGTTGTGTCTTTCAGTATATTGGCCTTCTGCCATGAGTACTTCACATCCAGCCACAGATGCACAACTGTTTCTAATTCTGTACTACAGAACCTGCACTTGTCTGTTTCTCTTGTTTTTTCTATGGATTTTGTGAACCATCTTGTGTGTAGCCCACTATCTTGGACTGCCATTATTAGTCTCTCATCTCATGTCTCTGATTCACCTCTTTTTAACCACTGCGTGGGTCAGGGCTTTGCTCGACCTTTGGTTGCTCCAGTAGCTCCCTGTATTTTCCACTATAATTATGGGCTTTCCAATTGTTTTTTCTTTTCTGTTAGTCTTTCTCCTTACTCTTTTTTCTGATTCTTTGCATTTTCTGTTGCTGACAATTCCTTATCTACTTTGGATTGACATCAATCTCTGCTACCCTTCTGAAGGCTTCTCCTAATTTTGAATTAAGTCCTTTTAGGCTTATTTTCTTCATGATGCAAGACCTTGACTATATTTGGGTCCAAGGATGTCAGTAAATATGTATGTAGCCCTACTATTGTGGATCTATATGTGTAATAAATCTCGATGAGGTCCATGCTTCCTCTGCCCTTGGGATGTATAATCTTGGCATACAATAATTTTGTATATTAACTGGTAAGCATGTTTTATATCTAGCTGGTTCAACACTTTCTGTGGCTAGTCCATCACACCAAAGCTGTATGACACCATTGGAAGGGTGAGTTGGTTTACAGCTTGCACTTTATTTCTTTTGTCAAAGCAGTTTTCAGAATGAGCTTCAACCTTCTAAAATATTCCTTGCTTACTTCTGCTCTCATTTGTTCATGTTGTGCTATTGCTGCTTCATCTATTACCAGGTATTAATACACTCCTTCTTGCTCAAGTTCTTTTATGTCACAAACCTCTGCCAGGTTCATGTTTTCTTTATGAGTTAACTTTCCTGCTACAAATGTTGCTTTGGCACATTTGTCTGGGCCAAATGTCATCTGTATATCATCAGAAAAGGTCTTAACGATTTGTAGTTGTTCTTTCAAATGTTTGTCAGGTGCACTATAAAATTTTAGGTCATCTACAAATAGAAGGTGAGATGTTAGCTGTTGATTGTTTTTGCTTCTGGAGTTCAAGTTGTATCAATAGCCTAGGTTGTTGATTAGGCTACTCAAGGACTGAGGGCAAGGCAAAACAAAAGTGGTAACAGGGAGTCTCCTTGAAATATCCTTCGTTAAATGCTTATATTTGGGATGGCAATTTGACCTTTCTCGTGGTTTAATTGCAGGTGGTTTGCCACTTTCTCATTGCTGTTGTGATGACGTTTATCAATGTGGGATGTATTCTGTAGATCTGTAAACACTCAGTGATCCAGGAGTGTGGGATGCTGTCAAATGCTTTTTGTGGTGATCCATGCTACACTAAGGTTTCAGCATTTTTGCAGCTCTCCATAATGGCTTTGTTCAACAGGAGATGGTGCTTTGTATCATATGATTTTCTTTATTGCCTATTTGTTCTATTGCCATGAGCTTATTGCAATCTAGATTATTGTAGACTCTGTTTGCATCTCTTCCAGTATCTAGTTTATAGGTTGTTGGCAAACAGATTGTTGGGCAATAGTTCTTGAGGAGATTAGCAGGCTCAGATTTAATAAGAAGTGTGGTATTCCTTGTTTGTTAACCAGATGGGTGTCAGCTCAGGATGTGCATATAAATAGTTTTTAGAGGTGACTAAATCTTGTAAAGATGTTAGTATTTTTAGCCAGAAGTTGGGTACTGCATCTGGACCTAGGGTTTTCCAGTTGGGGACCTTCCTTATCTTCGCTTCTATCTCCTAGCTCTTTACATCAGGCCACTCCATATGCCTGGTAGTGCCATTGTTTGTGTTGTCTTTTATTTCTTGTATCCACTTTGCTTCCCTATTGTGTTCAGCTGGGTCTTCATAAATGCTTCTCCAGAATTCCTCAATTTCTTTCTTTACTGGTGGTGTTTTTACTTTGGTTATGTTATTTTCCAGCTCCCTATAGAATTTCTTCTGGTCTTCTTGAACCATCTATTTTGCATGTTTTCGTTGTCCCTTTCTACATATCTTCTGAGCTTCTTGGCTTGAGCAGAGATCTTAACTTTGTTATTCGAGATGGTAAAGTTTAGGTCCTAATCTGCTTTAATACAGTGTTTTCTTTGATTTCATCCACTTTCCTGATGACTTATATTGATATAGCACCTTTCTAAATGCCTCTAGCAGTGATATCGCCTGATCCTACCTCCATAATTGTCCCTTCTATCCACTTTTCTATGGTGGTTTGCTGAATTTCCGCTTTTGTTCTTCATTCTTTGCTTTTGTTGTACTGCTCTATTTATTAGTCTCACTGCACACTAATTTATTCTGTTTGTTTCAGTGACATCATATATATCCCTCTGGATGTTTCAATAACTTTGTTTATCTGTTTTATGTGTTCCCAGACTGTGTATGTCATGCGTAATTTTGCAATCTTTCCCTTTGATGTATTTTGATATATTTGTCCATATCAATTAAGTCCAGCAAGTCTTCTCTCATGTTTTCTTCCTCTTGGTTTAGGGTTGTTCCTGTAATTGGCATTTTCTGCTCTTCCCTCTCTGTATTTGTTGAACTGGAAGTTCAGCTGTTTTGTTCAATATGGCACTTGATGTGCACTTTGCTGAGTGTCTTTAGGAGGTGTGTCATGTTTCGTTTCATGTACCAGTATTGGCTGAGCAGTTGTCTGCTGTAAGAGCTTACCAGACGATAGTGGTGGAGGCTGAGTCTCTACTCAAATCCTTCTTTCGTTAACTGTTCAAGGACTTCTATTTCAATGTGTTGCCTTTCTAGATCACTAAACTGTGCACTTTTATTACGTTCCACTTTTGTGTCGTTATTATTTTCTTTGTGATGTTTGCCATCTCTTTCCTGGGTTTAGTGTCTCAAAATGTTTAGGGATTTCTAATGCGTGGCAAGAATGGACCCCATTCTTTAGCCAGGCATATTCAAAACTCAGGAAATTAGTACTGTATTAATCTTGATGTTTGCTTCTCAGCACACACAACATCCCCAAAATGGCTTCCTTTTGAAGTTCATAAGGTCACAAGTATTGGTAGCATATTTAAATGTGCCTGAAAGTTCTTTTGATTAGTCCCATTGCTCCAAGCACTACTGGAACAATTTGTGTGTCCTTATTCTACATCAGTTTGGTATCTGACTGCATATCTTGGTATTTCATGGTTTTGTTTCTCTCGGTATGCAGGACACTGTAGTCGCTAGGGTGGCTATTTCAATCAGCAATGCTTTGTTCTCTTTTCTTGTATTACAATATTGGATTTTCTTGCTTCCAGTTTCTTGGCTGTTGGTATTGGGTGATCCCATGTGATTATTACTTCTGCAGTCTCTGTGATTCTTTGTGGTTCATGTTTCCAGTGTCTCTCTGCTACCTGTATGTTATAGTGTTTGCACAGTTTCCAGTGGATCAATCTTGGTACATTGTTGTGTCTTTCAGTATACAGGCCTTCTGCCATGAGTACTCACATCCACCCAGAGTGAATTTGCTGATGTAGCAACAGATTACCCTTCCAGGGAAAACTCCTGTTGCATACATCACATTTATATGGTTTCTCTCAGAATGAATTGCTGATGTTTTGCCAGGCCACGCTTCTGGCAAAAACACTTGTTGCATTCCACACCTGTATATGGTTTCTCTCTCAGGTTAGTGTCTCCAAATGTTTAGGATTTCTGATACCATAACAAGAATGGACCCATTCCTTAGCCAGGCATATTCAAAACTCAAGAAATTAGTACTGTATTAGTTTTGATGTTGCTGAGAGCGCTTCTCAGCACACACAATGACCCCAAGATAGGTTCTTTTGAAGTTCATAAGGTGTCACAAGTATTGGTAGCAGATTTAAATGTGCCTGAAAGTTATTTTTGATTGATCACATTGCTCCAAGCACTATTGAAACAATTTGTGTGTCCTTATTCCACATCACCATTTGGTTTCTGATTGCATATCTTGGTGTTTCATGATTTTGTGTCTCTGTATGCATGACACTGTAGTTACTATGGATGGCTATTTCAATCAGCAATGTTACCCTTGTTCTCTTTTCTTGAATTACAATATTGGGTTTTCACTTCCACTTTCTTGGCTATTGGTATTGGTGATCCCAAGTGTTCATTACTTCTTCATTCTCTGCGATTCTTTGTGGTTCATATTTAGAGTGTCTCTGCTACCTGTATGTTATAGTGTTTGCATAGTTTTCAGTGGATCAATCTTGCTACGTTGTTGTGTCTTACAATATACAGGCCTTCTGCCATGAGTACTTTGCATCCGCCAAGAGATGTGCAACTGTTTCTAATTCTGTACTACAGAACCTGCACTTGTCTGTTTCTCCTGTTTTTTCTATGGATTTTGTGAACCATCTCCCCAGAGTGAATTTTTATGTCTAAGCAGGTGCTGCTTCTGTTTAAAACTCTTATTGCATTCAGCACACTTATATGGTCTCTTCCAGGTGAATTCGCTGATGTATTTTCAGGTCACCTTCTGGCCAAAACTCTTGTTGCATTCAGAACATTTATATGGTCTTTCTCCGGAGTGAGTTTGTTGATGTCTTATTAGGATTTGCTTCTGGACAAAACTCTTGTTGCATTCAACACATTTATACGGTCTCATTCCAGAGTGAATTCTCTGATGTTGCAACAGATTACTCTTCTCAAAAAACTGTTGTTGCATTCAGCACATGTATATGATCTCTCATTTGGGGTTAGTGCCTCCTCAGAGTGAGTTCGCTATGTCTTGACAAAGAACTTTGTGGCCAAACTCTTCTTGCATTCCACACATTTGTAGGGCCTCTCCAGAGTGGATGTGCTGATGTACTTTCAAATAACTTTCAGGCTAAAACTCCTATTGCATTCAGCACATTTATATGGTCTCACTCCAGAGTGAATTCTGCGATGCATTGCCAGGTCACTCTTTCGGCAAAAATACTTGTTGCACTCCACACATTTATATGGTCTTACTCCAGAGTGAATTCTCTGATGTATTGCCAGGTCACTCTTCTGGTAAAAACACTTGTTGCACTCCACGCATTTATAAGGTTTCTCCCAGAGTGAATTCGCTGATGTTTTGTCAATTCACTCTTCTGGCAAAAACACTTGTTGCACTCACACATTTATATGGTCTCACTCCAGAGTGCATTCTCTGATGTGTTGCCAGGTCACTCTTCTGGTAAAAACACTTGTTGCACTTCACGCATTTATAAGGTTTCTCCCCAGAGTGAATTGTGATGTTTTGTCAATTCACTCTTCTGGTAAAACACTTGTTGCACTCCATACATTTATAAGGTTTCTCCCAAAGTGAATTTGTAGATGTCTCTTCAGGTGACTGTTCAGGCTAAAACCCTATTGCATACCACACATTTATACGGCTCTCTCCAGAGTGAAGTGCCTGATGTACTATCAGGTGACCTTTTCGACTAAAAATTTTGTTGCAGTCAACACATTTATATGGCTTCACCCAGAGTGAATTTGCTGATGTTTTGTCAGATTATCTTGTAGTAAAACACTTGTTGCATTCCACACATTTATATGGGTCTCTTCCCACTGTGAATGTGTTGATGTCTCAATAAGTTATTCTGTGTTGTATAACTCTTGTCACACTTAGCACATTTATAAGGTTTTCTGTAATTTGGCATGTTGTTCTTTATGCTGTGCAGTAAAACTACTGTCAGCACATTTAAGTGCATTTAACTTACTTAAACTCCTCCGATATTTGGTACATTTAAATTGCCCTCCCTTTCATGAATCTGTTGTTGTACAGTGATGAGATGTAGGTCATGGAAACTCATCCTGCATGGAGCATACTGATGGGTTTCTCCTTTGTGTGACTCAGCTGGCAGTTCTCAGCGATGATTGCTGGCTCCAACTGTCATTGTACTCAAACTTCCTGCTAACTAAAATAGATAATTACTACAGTATCTTTTACAGTATTGGCACAAATGTGACAGTTGTTTTTTTCTTAATCTTTTGAGAGCTCCATCAAGATTCCTGGGGCACAATATTCAGTACGTAGCCTGGGACAAAATTACCACTGCCTGGCATGTAAAAATAACCTGTAAGTAACCATTTGGACACTATATTCAAAGGAATAGCACAGGGCTAAACAGTTAATTAACCTGGTTAAACAACTAAATAAAAAAATTATAGCATGTAAACGAAGGTGTATCAACAAAGCTGAGAGTGCAGAACAGCTAATATTTTCCAAGTCAAAACTACCTCTTGTTGGGAGCTGCAATACTGAACATACGATTTCCAAGAAAGCGAGTTGTGCTCACAACAGAGGAGGAACCTTTCAATTGTCTTTGGTTTGTAGCAGATAGTCTGCAGGTGGAGGCTGCTTCTAACTGAAAGGTGAAGTAAGGAATTTACAATTATCAGGAAAAGACAGTCTTGTTACAATTCTTAAGATTGTCAGTGTAGGTAGAGTTTAAACGCTGGGCTAAACATTTGTTACAAATCCTGAAATAAGTGCAGGTACAGGTTGTGTATTTGACCCAGACAGTAAACTGTTTTCTGTGTTTATCTTTGTTTGCCTTAAAAGGGCATTCCAAACTTTCTCAGGAAGTGATTACATCACAGATACTTAATCAGCCAATAGCTTTGGTAACAGACCTGAGAACAATAGTATTATAAGCAAGTGTTTTATAACAAACTCATCAGAACAGCTAATATTTTTCCAAGTCAAACTATCTCTTGTTGGGAGCTGCATATGAACATAGGATTTGCTAAGAAAGCAGTTGTGCTCACAACAGAGAGGAGGAACCTTTCAATTGTCTTTGGTTTGTAGCAGATAGTCTGCAGGTCGAGGCTGCTTCTAACTGAAAGGTGAACTAAGGAATTTACAATTATCAGGAAAAGACAGTCTTGTTACAATTTTAAGATTTTCAGTGCAGGAAGAGTCTGAAGCACAGCTGACTCATTTTGGGGCTGACTGCTTTCAGAGCACAAACCACCAGGCTGTTTTGGGGCTGAGGAGGTTTACCTGTGTCTGACTTGGATGTCTGGATTTTTCTCTGTTTGATTAGCAGAGGATTTTCTCGTCAAATTGTTTTGTATAGTATCTTGCAGACAGGAAGGATCTTGCAGACAGGAAGGCACTCATCGCAGCGGTGGGTCAGAGCTCTTAGCGGATTTTTTTGAGGGCACAGTTTAGGCCCAACCCTGAAATAGTTCCTTTATACCTGGGGTTCTGACATCATTTCAAGAGTGCAAGGTATATCAATGTCATATCCTCTCTAGGACACAGCACTGAAAATATACACATACACATTGTATAATATATATATATATATATATATATATATATATATATATATATATATATATATATATATATTTCTATATAACAAACCAATCACACACAGAGGCACACACACACACACACAAAAATACATAATCATGTGGGAGTACTGCAATGTAATGGCTGTGGGGCAGCAGTTTTCGAGTCTTTCTGGAGGCTGAGATGCTGCCCTATTTGCAGACAACTCTCTGCCCTGAGGGAAGAAGTTGCCTGTCTTCAGGCCACACTGACAGAAGTAAGAGAACCTTCCCCAGGCCAGATTGGATGGTAGGAAGGGAACCACCCCATCCAGGGAGCACCAGAGCCACCACCACTACCTCAGAGATTGCAAAGAAAGCACAGCAGTTGGACCACAGTGGGCTCAGGGAGGGTGAGGATGGTGGAACAGAGGCACACCCAGTCAGTTGTTCCACTCACAACCATACACCATTCTGGGGAGCACAGCTCCACTATGGATGCACCCACGGAGGAGATTAAGGAGGCCGAGGACTCCTGTCACAAGGGAGGCCCACAGGAAGGAGGCAGAGGACACCACAAGGAAAGGAAGCAGCTCCTGGTGGGGGACCCAATTATTAGGGGGATAGAACTGGGGAGCAGGAAACTGAAGCAAGGTGCCTGCCTGGTGCCATGGCTTGGAGGGACAGGAAGCGATCCTCAGGATCACGAGAACAGCTGCACGGGAGTCTGAGCTGGATGTCATTGTCCACCTAGGGACAAATGACTTGGCTCAACATGAGATCAGAGCAGTGCAGAAGGACTTTGTAGAACTGGGGAGGGGCCTAAGACAAGTAGCATACACAGTATCCTTCTCAGAGGTGCTGCCTGTCAATGGTATGAGTGAGGCAAGGGTACTTTGCACCATGCAGTTTAATGAGTGGAAAAAATGGTGTGGAGCACAGGGTTTGGCTTCATTAGGGACTGGGGTTCCACCTGGAGGAACACCAGCCTATACTGGCAGGATGGTCTGCATCTGTCCAGGAGGGAACAAGTCTTTGAGCAATCGGTTTAAATGCTTCACTGGCAAGCTTTTAAACTAGACAAGGGGAGCCACTGATAAGCAGCATGAAAATACCAGCCTCCCTACAACACAGGGTACTAAATGAGAAAAGACCGAGGTAGAAAGGTCAGTGGGGATGCTGCAACAGAAAGTAAAGCCATCAGAAAATGGAAAGCAATGAGTACCAATGCGCATAGTCTGAGTAACAAGCTTCCTGAATTAGTGGCCTTGATGGAGGAGGAACATCTGGATATCGTGGAGTCACAGAAACATGGTTCGCACAAAACCATGACTGGGACGTAAACATACCAGGATACACTAGCTACAGGAGAGACAGAGAGGGTAAAAGAGGAGGAGTCACTCTTACATAAGGGAAGAAATCAAAGTAACAGAACAAAAGAGAAAACAGGGAGGAGGAGAAGAAGCACTGTGGGTAAATTTGGAGGGCGGCAATGGCACCACAATCCGCACAGGGTTGTATACAGATCCCTTCTCAGAGGAGGAAATGGACAAGGAAATGATAGAAAGTATACTTAGTATGGCAAAAAAGGCGAAATTGCTGATGGTTGATCCGAATATGCCAGATATTAACTGGAGTGAAGTTACTTGCCAGCCACTTGAAGAGTGGGGTTATTGTAGATGCCCTAAAGAGGCATGCCTTAGACAACTAGTATTGGAGCCCACTCGAGAGGGAGAAATCTTAGACCTGGTTCTCTCAAATGGAGATGAAGAGAGATCACAGATGTAGAAGTGGGTAGCCATCTGGGAACTAGCGACCATCCGAACAGTATGGTTCACAATAAACACAGCAATAGAGTCAGGCCACACAAAGGCAAAGGTACTGGACTTTCACTAGGGCTGACTTTGCCAAAATGGGTAAGTGCCAAGGAATGCTACAGCAAATGGGCAGGAAGGAGGGGTAGAAGAACAATGGGGAATAATAAAATTGCCATCACAAAGGCAACAAGCCTTGTGTGAAGCAAATAAACAAAACTAAACGATGTAAGAAACCACTATGGTTCTCAAAGGAAGTGGCAGTGAAGGTTCAAGAGAAAAGAAAGCTCAGGAAGTACAAGGAATCACAGAAGGAACAGGACAGAGAACTGTATCAGTTAAAGCAAAGGAAGCTGGCAAGGCAGTCAGAACAGCAAAGGCTCAAACTGAGAAAATGATAGCCAACTCAGTTAAGAAGGGGATAAAACCTTTATAGGTACATCAGGAGCCAAGGAAGACCAAGGAGAGATAGTGAGGCTTAATAAAGGGGGGGCGTGAGGGAGACTGTGAAAGGCAGAGATACTAAACAAATATTTTTGCTCAGTATTTACAAAGGAAGGGGTACCTAGAACAAATAGTAGAAACACACTGGATACAGAAGTTGATACCAACCCATTTACAGAAGAAAGGGTTCTGAAAGAACTCTTAAAACTGAAGGTGGACAAAGCAATGGGGCCTGATGGGATTCATCCCAGAATTCTAAAAGAACTAAGGGTAGAATTAGTGACACCACAGACTACCCTGTTTAACAAATCATGGGAGGATGGGGTGGTACCCGAGGACTGGAGGAGGGCAGATGTGATTCCCTTCACAAAAGTGGGAGCAAGGCAGAAGCAGGAAACTACAAACCTGTTAGTTTAACCACAGTGGTAGGAAAATGATGGAATCACTTCTGAAGGAAAGAATTGTCAAGTATCTAGAGGCCAGAGGAGCACAGGACCCAAGACAGCATGGATTCACAGCGGAAGGTCATGCCAGACAAATCTGATAGATTTCTTTGACTGGGTGACCAAAGTAGTAGATCAGGGAGGGGCTGTGGACATGGCCTACCTAGACTTTACAAGGCATTTGACACAGTCCCACACAAAAGATTAATATACAAGTTAGCTAGCCTGGGAGTGGGTCCCAAGATGACAGCCTGGGTAAAAATTGGCTGGAAAATAGGACACAGAAAGTAATAGTAAATTGAGTCCACTCTGATGAAAGGGGGTTACTAGTGGGGTACCACAGGGTTCAGTATTAGACTGGTCCTCTTCAATGCCTTTATGTTTACATTGCAGAGGGACTGAAGGAAAAGTATGTCTCTTTGCAGATGACACAAAGATCTGCAACAGAGTTGATGCACAAGGTGGGGTGGAAAGGATGAGAAGGACTTGGCAAGGTTAGAGGAATGGTCAAATGTATGGCAGCTTAGATTCAATGCTAAAAGTGCAAGGTAATGCACCTGGGAAACAAAACCAGGGAAGAGTACACAATGGGGGTGAGATACTAACAACAACAAAAATGGAAAGGGACCTGGGGTAGTCATATCAGATAACCTAAAGGTGGGAAAGCAATGTGAGAGGGCAGCAAGGAGGGCTGGGGGATATTGGGATGCATAGGAGAGGCATCACCAGTAGAAACAGGAAGTTATTATCACTGTACAGACAGCTGGTCAGACCCCATCTTGAGTACTGCGTGTTCTGGAGACCCAGTCTTCACAAAGACATAAACAGGATGGAAGCTGTCCAGAGGAGGGCAACTAAAATGGTGCAGGGTCTGCACTAGAAGACATATGAAGAGAGACTAAAGGAGCTTAATATGTATAGCCTTGAGGAAAGGAGGGACATGATAGAAACTTTCAAATACCTCAAGGAATCAACAAAGTCCAAGAGGGTAGCATCTTTCAAAAAGAGGTGTGCAAGAACAAGGGGCACAATTTGAAGATAGAGGGGCGGCTCAGAGGTAATTTAAGGAAGTATTTTTCACAGAGAGGGTTGTGGATGCATGGAATGGCCTTCCGGAGGAGTCGTGAGTCAAAAACAGTGGTGGAATTCAAGCATGCATGGGACAGTCATAAGGCAATTCTAGGGGTGGGGTAGGAAGAAGTAGGCTGCTGGTTAACTAGGATCTGCAGCTTATCCAGTAGGCAAGGAAATGGGCAGACTGGGTGGGCCAAGCAGTCCTTATCTGCCGTCAAATTCTATGTTTCTAGTGCAGTGCAAAAAACCTGGCAAATAATACAGATCTTACACACTAGAGGAAGGCTCAAGTGTTATGCCTCTTCAGGTAGAAGCTGCAACAACTTATTTGGTCTTCACCCTACAGGACATGCAGTACCCCAGTTCACACCCTGGCAGACCTCATACAAGACTCTGGTGTTTTTCTGCTTACCATCATTAATGACACTGGGTCTCCTCTTGAACTGGTTCACCATTTCAAGTACCTGGGTATAATTATTGACTCTACCCTGTCTTTCACCGGCACATCGACCAAACAGACAAAGCTATAAACCAGTGTTTAGAAGTTATATTTAGGAACAAACATAGTCTCACTCTAGATGCAATGAACATGGCCATCCACAGTTCTATGATCATCTCTCACAGACTATGGTATTGTCATTTATCGTGCAGCTAAGGCGCTACCCTCCGACATATCAAAATGGCTTTAAATAAAGAATGCTGCCTTCTTACTGGTGTAGCATGCTTGATGAATACCTGTGATCATTATGCCCAGATTAGCTGGTTACAGTTTGACAGCAGGCTCAAATAGGAATTGTGCCTGCTTATCAAAAGTCCCCTTGGGACTGCTACCCCGTGTAATGGCCCTTCTTTTCCTGCACATAACTCACACAGTACCAGAAGCTCTTGCAAACAGGCTATCAGAATCTATGATGCCGCACCACCTTTGGAAAACATGCATTCGTGATAGAGCTCCACAGTGGTACAACCCCCTGCCTCCTGACAGCCAATGCTACTTTGCAGACTCCTTTAAGAAAAACTTGAGCTGGCTAGTCGGCAACTAGTGGCACACCACATCCTGGGGAGTAAACGGGAAAAAGCACAAGGCCGAATGTATGATGACTGCCAGCTCCAAGGGTAAGTATGGTACTGGCCACCCTCCCAGTACCTTCTGTCTCGAGGAGGGGGTCCCGGTGAAGGGCATGTCTGGGGCTTACCTAGGGGCTGCAATATACAGTGAAGAGGTGGCTGTACTGAGGCAGTGTGGCACAGAGGGCTTAGGAAGGCCTGAAGGACAGGTCGGCCAGGAACTGGGGGAGCAAGAAAAACAACTCCGGCAGTATCTAACCTCACTGGCAACCTGTGTCAGCTACTGCTAATTTGCCTTTACCTTGCTCCTACCATTTGCAATCTCTGTGATCTCTGCTGATTAGGAAAATATTATGCTTCTTGTCCATTTCTTGGGCCCTGGTCAAGTTAACATCTTCATGGGCTTTCTACCCTGCCTAAATAATTTTTTTCCGTCCTACATCCCTCCACCTCTTCTTCCCTTTATTGCTTCTCCACTGTTTTAGCTACTTTTCTGTCTTAAAGATGAAAATGTTCAAAAGCCCTTTTGTGTAGCAGCTTGGCAGGGTTCTGTTGTGCTCAGGAGAATGTCCAAAACCAAAATGGCTCTGAGTGTCAGAGCTTATAGTTTAACTATCCTTCTGAAATGTAGTGTCATCAACATTTTCAGCCACAAGGAAACAGGTCTAATTTCTTATCAGTGACCCACAAAGCATAGTTTATGACAGTTCAGAACTAAGCATTGAAGTCTATGTTCCTACAGTACCACACTGAAATGAATTTTCACACAGTACTGCTATAATGGTCATTTACTGACCAAAATCCTGGCTAACACACCCTGTGCCTTTGAAATGACTTGATCCCAGGAAGACACTATGGCCCAGATATTCAAAGGGTAGTGCCTGGCGCAAATCTGTAGCACTAGCATAGCGCTGGAATAGTGCCAGGCTGCAATATTCAAACACCCATAAAGCGCCAGCACCATGTGGTAGGCCAATGCTAACAGCAGGGGTGGGAGATAAGGGAGTGACCAAGAATGCTGACGCAGCTGGCATATTCAAATGTACAGTGACGTGCACAGGCAGTAGTGGACCGAGCGCAGTGCTAAATACCACTGGAAAAAATGGCAATAATGCACTGGTGCTCCCCAGCATGATCCACAAACCCCCATTACTCTGTGCACACTGCCGTGTCCCTGGTAGTCTAGTGGTCCCCAGCATGAATCCTAACCCCAGATTACTGTAATTAAATTACCATTTCTGTGGGTAGTCCTGACCAGTTCCCCACATGAATCCCAACCCCCCATTCCTGTAATTAAGCTGCTCGTCCCTGGAAGTCTAGTGGTCCCCCACCCAGCAGTGACACGCTCCTCCCAATAACAGCCCAGAACAGAGCCAATGACGGCTCAGCCCTCCTATCACCACCAGGACTGGCTGCCAACTGAGGTACAAATGAGCAGTAGTGTACTGAATGAGGCTCATTCAGTACACTACCACTCATTCATACCTCAGTCATTGGCTGGCGGTGGTGAGAGGAGGGCTGAGCCAGTCACTGCCTCTACTTCTAGGCTCTTATGGGAGGAGCAGGGTGTCCGCATCAGGTGGGGGGACCACTAGACTACCAGGAAAAGGCTTTTAATTACAGGAACTGGGGTCGGATTCATGCTGGGAGGACTTGAATAACCCTATTGGAGTGATTGAAGGCCAACCTCTCCCTAGCTCTGTCAGTTATCTTCAACTGCCAATACCCTTTGTCAAGTCAATGATGGTGAGATATGTTGCTCTTCCCAACTTATCCAGTAGTTCATCCATCTGTGGCTTTGGGTGGCATCAGACTTTGTGACTGCACTAAGACTCTGATAGTCTACACAGAAGCTAGTAGAGCCATTCAGCTTGGGATCAAGGACTATGGGTGAGGCCCAGGGACTGTGGGATTTCTGGATTACCCAAATCCAGCATGTCCTCCACCCTCTTAATGTCATTTAGATGGCCTCAGACAGCCAGTAGGCTGTATGTCTGATGGGTGCTTGCATTCCTATGTCTCACGCCACGTGTCACTAAGGGGTATTCCAGAACAAAGGAGCAAAGTCCCATAAAACCTTCCTCACTTTCAGGGACTGTTTCAGGGTCAACTGGGGTGACAGTTTGATTGTCTCCACAGTGGACTCCAGACTGCCTTCCACCAGCAAGTCTAGTAGGAGGTTTTATTCGTCATCCCTCTCAGGACTATAAACTGCAAATTCCATGTCAGCCATATCTGCATGTGGTTTCATTATGCTAATATGGTACATTCTATAGGTATATGTCCTGTGAGGCAGTTCTATAATGTAGTTTACATCATTCACTTGTCTGACTACTTTGCATGGTCCTGCCCACTTAGCCTGCAGCTTATGCTTCTGGACTGAGATTAGTACCATGACTTCATGAACTACACTGTACAAGTGAGCTCTGGCTCTCTGGTCATACCAGACCTTTGCTTCTGCTGGGTATCTGAGAAGTTGCTCTGGGCTGCTCCCAAAATCTCTGTTAGCTTTTCCTAAACTTTAGGACATATTCTACTATGGGAGTTCCCTGGGCAGCATACATGCCTTTCCTGATCTTCCTAGACCAAGTCTAGGGACCCATGCACCCTGCATCCATATAAAACTTTGAAAAGGGAAACCCTGTTGACTCTTGGGGCACCTCCTATATGCAAACAACAGGTGCAGAAAGTATTTCTCCCAGTCCCTCCCATGCTGTTCAGAAAACGCTTGGAGCATTGATATTAGGGTACAATTAAACCTTTCCAGAAGCCCACTGGCTTGTGGGTGATAAGGTGTTGTGCATCTGTGCACTACCCTACACCTCTCCCCAAAACACTTCATCAGCTCAGACATGAAATAACCCCTTGGTCGGTGTTTATCTCCTGCAGAAACCCTACACAGGGCAAAATTCCCAGCAAGGCATTGACCACTTTATCAGTCCTCAGTGAGGAAAGCGTGACTGCCTCTGGGTATCTGGTGGCATAACTGACCACCATTAGGATAAACCTCTCCCAGGAGGAGCTGGTGATACTCAAAGGTCATACAATATCCATTCCTACCCTCTGGAATGACTCCTCCACAATGGGCAAGGGAATTAATGTGGCCTGGGTTTTACTACCTGCTTTCCCTGTTTGTTGGCACCAGTGACAAGACCTGCAATATTCCTTCACCTGATGGGTGAAGTTGGGCCAATAGAAATTCTGGGCCAATCACAGCATGTGCACGCGATTCCTAGATATCTGGAGATAGGGATATCATGAGTGATCTTGAGCAACTGCTCATGGTACCCCTTGAAATGACAAGCTACAAGTCCATATCCCCTCTGTCCTTACATCCTGCATATACAACAGTTCATTGTCCCAAAATACCCTATATTTCTTGTCACCTCTGCATCCCATCAGATTCTGCACAGACCCTCTGCCTCTCTAAACTATGGTCAGTTCTCTGAGCAGCTGCAAAATCTGTACATTTTCCCAGGACATGGAACATGTCCCTTCTAGTTTCTAAACTAGGGTCCGTAGCTGTAACATCAGGGCATTCAGGGTCGCTGCCATCCCTAACTGTCTGACCACTGTTACCACTTCCTCTTAGGGTAACCTTCTGCAGCCGTTTGTGAACTACTAAGAGGGAGTTCTACCTCTCTTTCACTATTCTTCATGCCAGGAGACATAGGCTAGGAACCAGCCTCCCATTGTTTTCATGAGGGGCTTCTATGATGTCCAGGTGACTACAATTGACCTTTGCCATCTGACTGCAGGTGACCACACATACCACCCCTTCTGGAGATTGTCTGCAACTGCCACCTCTTTTGACCTCTCTCCTGTCTCACACCAGTCTAAGAGAATGCTAGCAAGTGGCAGAGTTTTCTTCTCCTCTGTGAATCCCATACTGTTACAAATTAATTAGGTCTAAACTGTTGACTCAACCACTGTATATAGCCCTTCCTCCCACCCCTCCACCCCCCACCCATAGCTAGTTCTACTTTTATAGAACACATGATTTGACTAACAACAGGAACTTCCTGTTTGGGAGCAGGAAGGAGTAATCACAGAGGCACAAAAGACTCACCATCCTAGAAGGAAAAGAGTAACTCTCCCCTCCCAGCTGCTGGAGGTCTGATTCTGGAAAAGAAAGAAGGAGATTACTGAGGAAAATAGGAACTTCCTGTCACAGAACAGCAGGATTAGGAGCTTTAAGGGCACAGAGGCAGTAGAAAAGTAGGGAGAAAAATAAAATAAAAATTAAAACAACAAAAATAAACAGAGAGAGGAAAGAGTAATTATACAAAGCAACATTTAAGGGACCACCAATAAGACATGATTGGAGTGGTGCAGTGCAGTGGCTATGGAGCAGCAGTCTTCTGGGAGACATTCTAGAGGATGCGGTGTTGTCCCATCTGCAGGCACCCTCTGGGCTGAGGGAGGAGGTTGCTCATCTCCAGGCTGTGTTGGCCAGGATTCAGAGGACCATCTCTCCCACCCAGGGATCACTAGGGCCACCACCCCTACCTCAGAGATTGCCAAGAAAGAGAAGTGGCTGGACCAAGGTGGGCTCAGGGAGGGAGAGGGTAGTGGAACAGAGGTGCATTCTTCTAGTTGTACCCTCCACAATTCATACGTGCTTCTGGCAGTGAGTGGTTTCCTCAGAGGCACTTGCAGTGGAGACCAAGGAGGATGCTGGTAACCTCCACAAAGGAGACCCACAGGAAGGTGGCAAGAGAGGCCACAGGGGAAGAAAACAACTCCTGGTGGAGGCCTCAGTTGTCAGGAGGTAGAATTTGGAAGGAAGGGAGAGGGTGAGGTGCCTTCCTGGCACCACAGCTTGGAGTTACAGGAGTGAATCTCAGGATCGCAGGAAGCAGCTGCACGAGGGAGGGAGCTGGATGTCACTGTCCACCTAGGGATAAATGACCTGGCTGGGAATGGGATCAGAGCAGAGCAAAAGGAGTCTGAAGAGTTGGGGAGGAGCAATAGACAAATAGTACCTACACTAAACTTATACATAGATACATAGTGTCGGAGATAAGGCATATGGCCCACCAGTCTGACCATTTAAGTTTGTAAGTTCAGTTTATGTTTTCCAGAAGTCTGTTGCCCCTTACCCTGACCTCCAACTTCTCAGAGGTGTTGCCTGTCTGTGGCAAGTGTGATGATAAGGTACTCCACACCATGGGATTCAATGAATGGTTGAAATACTGGTGCAGAGCTCAGGGTTTTGGCTTCACTGGGGACTGGAGGGTCCAGCTGAAGGGATGCAGATCTATATTGGCGGGATTGTCTGCTTCTGTATGGGAGGGAACCAGGACCCTAACTGATAGGTTTAAATGCTTCATTGGATGCATTTAAACTAGCCAGGGAGGAGGAGACACTATAAAGGAGCAGGGAAACCCAGACTCACCCCACAAAACGCAGTGGTTAGTGAAGTAACACCAAGGTAGAGACATCAATAGGGATCAGGACAGGGGTAAATGCAGAAAAAGGCAGTAAGGACAGGGATGAGGCTAAAAGGATTAAGGCCATCAAAAGTGAAGGGTGATGAGTAGCAATGCCCATAGTCTGTACAACAAGCTCCCTGAACTAATGGTCTGGATGGAAGAGGAACACTTGGATATCATGGAAGTCACAGAAACATGATACACAGAACACCATGACTGGGTTGTCAACATGCCAGGGTACACAAGCTACAGAAGGGGCAGGAGGGTAAAAGAGGAGGAGGAGGAGGGTCTCTATGTAAGGGAAGGGATCAAAGCAACTGAACTAAAGGATAAACAGGAGTAGAAGAGGCACTGTGAGTTACTCTGGAGACAGGAATGGCACCACAATCTGCAGGGGTTGTATACAGATCCCTATCTCAGGAAGAGGCAATGGACAAGAAATGATAGAAGGCATCCTTAGAATGGCAGAAAAGAGGAAATATTGTTAATGGAGGTCTTGAATATGCCAGATGTTAACTGGGGCACCTTTGCTGCAGCCACATCCAAAGAGCAGGGTTATTCTTGATGCACTATGGGGGCATGCCTCAGACACCTAGTGGTGAAACCCACTAAGGAGGAGCAATCTTAGACCTGGTATTGTCAAATGGGATGGAGAAAGGATCTTGGATTTAGAAGTGGTAGCATCGGGGAAAGTAACCACCAAACAGTGTGGTTCATGATAAACACATCCATAGAGTCCAGCCATAAAAAACAGGAATACTGGACTTTAGGAGAGCTAACTATTGAAAAATAGGAGAGTGCCTCAGAAAAGCAGTAGCAAATGGGCAAGAGGAAGTGACGAACAATGGTAAAATTAAAACAGCCATCACAAAGACAACAAGCCTTTCTGTGAAGCAAATCGACAAAATAAAATGAAGGAAAAAATAACACCATAGTTCTCAAAAGAGGTGGTGGGGAAGGTTAAGGAGAAAAGATACCATTCAGGAAATACAAGGAAACACAGGAGGAGCAGGACAGAGAACTGTACCAGTTAAAGCAGAAGGAAGCAGGTAAGGCAGTCAGAACAACAAAGGGCCAAACTGAGGAAAAGATTGCCAACTCAGTTAAGAGGGGCTAAAACACTTTATAGGTGCCTTAGGGAGCAAGGAAAGACCAAGGAGAGATAGTGAGGCTTAGTAAAGTGAAGGGAGTGTGACAGTGGAAAAGCATGGATACAGAACTAATACTTCTGCTTAGTATTCACAAAAGAAGAGGAGGGGTTGGTACCTAAATCAAAGAATACAAGCACTCGATAGGAGGTCGATACCAGTCCATACACAGAAGAAAGGGTTCTGAAAGAACGCTTAAAACTGAAGGTGGACAAAGCAATGGGACTGATGGATTCAACAAAGAATTCTAAAAGAACTAAGGTAGAACTAGTGATACCACTGACTACCCTCTTTAACAAATCATGGGAGGATGGTGTGGTACCCGAGGACTGGAAGAGGGCAGATCACGAGTCCCCTTCACAAAAGTAGGAGCAAGATGGAAGCAGGAAATTACAGACTTATTAGTTTGACCTCAGTGGTAGGGAAAATGATGGAATCACTTCTGAAGGAGTTTCTAGAGGCCAGTGGGGCACAGGACCCAAGGCAGCATGGATTCACAGCAGGAGGTCATGTCACCACGAATCTAATAGATTTCTTTGACTGGGTGACCAAAGTAGTAGACCAGGGAGGGGCTGTGGAAATGGTCTACCTAGACTTTAGCAAGGCATTTGACACAGTCCCACACAAAGATGAATATACAGGTTAGCTAGCCTTGTAGTGAGCCCTAAGTTGGTAGCCTTAAAAAATTGGCTAGACAACAGGACGAAGAGGGTAATAGTAAACGGAGTACACTCTGAAGCAAGGATTGTTACTAGCGGGTACTGCAGGGTTCAGTGCTGGGACCAGTCCTCTTTAATGTCTTTACAAATGACATTGCAGATGGACCAGAAGGAAAAGTATGTCGCTTTGCAGATGACACAAAATCTCTGCAACAGGGTCGAGTATAGAAGGTGGGAGTGGAAAGGATGTGAAGGGACTTGGCAGGTTGGAGGAATCGTCAAATGTATAGCAGCTTAGATTCAATGCAAAGAGGTGCAAAGTAATGCAACTGGAAAACAAAATCACAAGGAAAAGTACACAATGGGGGATGAGATACTAACAACAACAAATGGGAAGTGACCTGGGGGTAGTCATATCAGATGACCTTAAGGTGGGCAAGCAATGTGAGAAGGCAGTAAGAAGGGCTGGCAGGATACTGGGATGCATAGGGAGAGGCATTACCAGTAGAAAACAAAAGGTTGTTATCTATCTGTATAGACAGTTGGTGAGACCCCATCTGGAGTACTGTGTGTAGTTCTGGAGAACCCATCTCCACAAGAACATAGACAGGATGGAGGCTGTCCTGAGGAAGGCAACTAAAATGGTGCAGGGCTTACACCAGAAGAGATTTAAAGATAGATTAAAGACCTTAATATGTATACCATCAAGGAGAGGAGGGAAAGGGGAGCCATGATAGAAACTTTCAAGTACCTTAAGGAATCAACAAAGTTCAAGAGGGTGGCATCTTTCAGAAAAGATGCAAGAACAAGGGCACAATCGGAAGATAGAGAGGATGATTCGGAGGTAATGTGAGGAAATATTTTTCATGGAGAGGGTTGTGAATACATGGAACAACCTTCCTGAGGAGGTAGTGGGGAAATTCAAGAATGCATGGGACAGACATAAGGCAATTGTAGTGGGTGGGAAGAAATAGGCTATTGGTTAACTAGGATCTGCCACTTATCCATTAGAGTGAGAAATGGGCAGACTAGTTAAAATAGCGGTTCTTATCTGCCATCAATTCTATGTTACCATGTAACCAAATCCCTTTTCCTTAAGTAAGAGATGCCCCCTCCCCCTCAACCAATGAGTGCACTACATTTACAGTAACCAGTGTATGTGCCTCTCATGTTTGTAGGCATGTTTTCAAGGATACACTGTGCACCAATCCTTTCTGAGCACCACTTTGCCCACTCTGTGCCTTTTTAGGATACTGGCTTGCAAGACGGCTGTTTGCAAAGCAACAATCATCATTTCTTTTGTCTGAGAGATCCCTTCTTGTAACCTGGGACTTCCCCTTTCTGTGGAGGCAGTGAAGGTTTTGCTGCCCTGAAAGTGTGCTTTTCCTTCTGTGCTGCCACGCCTGCCCCACTGTCTTGCAAAGCAGGCCTGCTCCTAGCATAGTGATCTTAGAGCTCAGTAACCTGCTGCTCTGTTTTTGGGTCTCGGTCTTCCAACAAGGTTTTTAGTTCTGCTGGGAAAGCCCAAAAGAATTGCTCCAAGAGTACCGTCTCCTCGATTTTCTCTATAAAGTTTGCTTTCACTCCTCCCACCAATGTTTCAAAACCTGATGTTGCTTTGTGGCCAGTTCCTCGTAGCTCGTGTCAGGGCTTCTTTGAGCTTACAGAACTTAACCCTGTATGCTTCTGGAGTTAACTCATACTTTTTAAGCAATGCAGCATTCTGTTTCTCATAATCACTACCGTCCTGATTGTTCATTTGACACAATGCTTCACAATCCCACCCAGTAAGTAGCAAGAGTAATGAAATGCTCCAGGACTCCTGGTTAACTTACCTAAATATAGACCTTTAAAATAAATTCAAAATGCATTCATATCCTCCCCTTTACATTCGCAATGAATTTGAATTTAACTTAAATCCCAGTCCTGAGTTCCAGGTTCACCCTCGCTTATGTCCTCTGGCATTGGAGTTTTAGCTTCTGCAGTTCAAATTCTCTCTGGCACTCTCTTCCTCTTTCTTGGCCTCTCTGCAGCCATTTTTCTTTCCTTGGCCTCTCTCTGAAGCTGCTTTTTTCTTTTCGCCTCTCTCCGATGTTGTCTTTTCCTGCATCTCCAGCTCCGAACCTCCCTGCTCATGTTCCCTTAGCTTCTGGGCATCAAACCTTTTCTGTTGAATTTCCAGCTCCATTCTTCTCAACTGTCTGCAGCCTGATCCTTTCCGGCTCCAGCATTGTGGTGACCATCTCCTGCCGCTGTGGCTCTGGATTCTCTTTGTCTCCCTGTCCTCCTCCTGGGACTGGACACTGCAATGTCCCTTGGCACCCCATGCCCAAGGTCTGGTCCCCTTCAGTCACCAGCTGTGACTCGAAGTCCAGGGCAGCTGCTAGCTAATCGTCTTTCACAACAGCCTTCATGGGGTTCTTTTGCTACATCCTTGTACTGGACCCCTCAGTCCTGACACAACTGCCTTAGGTAGTCTGCAGTGTATGAGTTATAGCTGGAAGCTATCTTCTTCCCTATTACTACACTAACTTGCAACTGAGGGAAAAAAAATCAGGTAGGGAACGTGATACTGTAACTTAATTATATATATTTTAAAATCTCTGCCTTCATTGCTTGATTGTGTGTTGACTGTTTTCAGTGCAGCAATCTGATACACTGGACTTTGAATCGAGCCCAACTGTTATGCCTGTGGCCCAATCTTTTGAAATGCACTGCAACCAAATTGATTGGATCCCAATGATGTGCACTAGAACCCTCACAAACCCACTCATGATGGTCAGATCACTGAGCTCACAGTGCCCACCCTAGTGCAATCCATGACTGGGTAGGGAAACAGGGATATCCCCTCACGTGCACCCAGAGTGCTCACTGGTTTACAACTGAACACTGACCACCAGGTCCCAGTGTATCCCTCTATACTTTGGATCAGGGTACAATACCAGTCTCGAGTCTTGTGACCAGATATGAACCATTTTCTGTAGCTATTACACACAGGAGGAAGGTCAAAATGTTATGCCCTCTTTGGGTAGCAGCATGCCACCTGATTTGGACTTTATCCTACAGGGCATGCAATAGCCCAGTTCACACCAGCAGCAGACTTGTACAAGAATCTGGTATTCTCCCCAAATCCATCAAGATGTCCCCACAGTCACCTTTCAATCTTGCTGCAATTGGTGACCCTCCTAAGCAAGTAAGAGTTGTCACAGATTGTTAATGAAACCTGCTACAGTCACACATGCAATATAAAACTCTCATGCAGCCAGACTTTTCTCCAGGAAACAAAAGTTGTACTAGAAATATTTAAATAAATACAGTACAACTAAAAGAGAACATGTATTATTTTATGTTACAGCATGGTACATTTTGGAAAGTATACAATTTAAACACCTTAAAACTGTTTTAACTATATCTCTACCTTAAAGATAAAAATGTTTAAAGTCATTTTTCTGTGTAGCAGTTTGAAGTATTCTGTTGTACTCAGCAGAATGTCCAAAACCAGAATGGCCTCTGAGTGGCTGAGCTGATAGTTTAACTATCCTTCTGAAATGCAGTGTCATCAAAATTTTCAGCCACAAGGAAACAAGTCTAATTTTCTATCAGTGACCCACAGAGCATTGTTTATGACAATTCAGAATTAAGCACTGAAGTCTAGGTTTCCACAATACCACACTGAAGTGAATTTTCACAGTACTGCTATAAGGGTTACTTACTGACCCAAATCCGGCTAACGATCCTTGTGCCTTGAGCTGGCTTGATCCAACGAAGACCCTATATGTTTTATAACTATATCAGGGACTTTATGACCTCTAGTCAGCGCTCTCGTCAGGAAATGCACTATCTTCTTGCCAAGCAAGTGATTTTTGCAATTTACAGGACCGCATCCATTCTGAAAACAAAACATTTCCTTCTCTGCACATTGTCATTTAAGCATACACATAAATCCCATACATCAATATGTAACCAAAATACATGTTGCAAATAATGATTAGCAGCTGGCTAGCTCGCAGCAGTTATTATAGCCAGTCATAATGCAATGCAACTGCAGCTTCCTCAAGTAAAAGACAAAAATTACATTTTAAAATGCAGTCACCAAAGTCAGACAGACTACAATACAACTGCAGTTATCCTGCCCCAAGGGAAAAGCATACATTTATTATGCAGATACTCACTAGAGCTTGTTAGAAATCAATTCAACTGTAGCTATCTCCTCCTCTGAATAAAAACACCAATCTTATCTTGTAATGCAGTCACCAGAGCCAGTCACAGTATAGTACAGAACAAAGAGAAAACAGCAAGAGGAAGGAGGTGCTGTTAGAACTATATCTATCTACTGGGACTAAAGAAGTAGAACTCTATTACTGGGACCTTCAATTTAGGGTAAGAACAAATGAACAAAAAGGAGTTAGTGCATTTGTCTGAGTTGGGTGGAGGAATTGTTATCTGTGTAGTTATCTAGGTGTAGAAGAAAATTGAATTAGGTGGAGTGGCTTAGCCAAAAGAAAGCCAGGTGTTTTGGATTTAAAGACTGCCCTAAATAGCTTCTGGCAAAGAACAGCAAGAGGAAAGAGGTGCTGTTAGAACTATACTTCTCACTGGGACTATAGTGTCCTCCCCACCATACCCCTATCCACAGCCAGTTCTACTTTTATAGGCACAGGATTTGACTTGATAACAGGAACTTCCTGTTTGGCAGCAGGAAGGGAGTGATCACAGAGGTACAAAAGACTCACAATCCTAGAAGGAAAAGACTAGCTTCCATCTCTGACTAGCTGCTGGAGGTCTGACTCTGAACAAGTAAGGAGACTACCAAGAAATACAGGAACTTCCTGTCTCAGAAGAGGAAGATCAGGAGCTTCAAGGATACAGAGCCACTATGAAAGTAGGGAGAAAAAAATTATATAAAAAATAAACAGTGAGAGAAAAGCAGAAGATACAAAACAACAGTTAAAGGGCCACAAATAAGACATGAAGGGAGTGGTGCAGTGCAGTGGCTGTGGAGCAGCAGTCTTCCAGGAGACGTTCTGGAGGATGCGTGTTGTCCCATCTGCAGACACCTCTCTGGGCTGAGGGAGGAGGTTGGTCATCTCCAGGCTGAGTTGTCCAGGATTCCGGGACCTCCTCTCCCACCCAGGGACCATGGGGCCAATGCCGCTGCCTCAGTGATTGCCAAAAATTGTAACGGTTGGACCACAGTGGGCTTAAGGAGGTGAGGTTTAGGTGGTGGAACAGAAGTGCATGTCTCCATTTGTACTGCTCCACAATTTGTATGCCATTCTGGCAGAGTGCAGTTCCTCTAGAAAGGCACCTGCAGTGGAGACCAAGGAGGATGTTGGGAACCTTCACAAAGGAGACCCACAGAAGGGTGGCATGGGACCAAACAGGGAAGTAACCAACTTCTGGTGGGGACTCCATTGTTAGGAGGGTAGAACTGGGGAGGGAGGGACAGGGAGGTAAAGTGCCTGCCTGGCACCATGGCTTGAGGGACAGGAAGCAAATCCTCAGGACTGCAGGAGCAGCTGCATGGGGAGGAAGTGGGATATCATTGTCCTCTTAGAAACAAATTACCTGGCTGGAAAAGGGATCAGAACAGTGGAAGAAGAGTTTGTGGAGTTGGGATGGGGTCTTAAGACAAGTAGCACACATGGTAACCTGCTCGGAGGTGCTGCCTGTCTATGGCATGGGTGAGGCAAGGGTGCTCCACACCATAGGATTCAAGCAATGGTTGAAAAATGTATTCAGAGCTCAGGGTTTTGGCTTCATGTGTGACTGGAGGTACACCTGGAGGGATACAGATCTATACTGATGTGACCATCGGCATCTGTCCGGGACAGGAAACAGGATCCCAGGTGAAAGGTTTAAATGCTTCATTGGCAAGCATTTAAACTAGCCAAGGGGGTGTTATAAAGGAGCAGGAAAACCCAGACTCCCCCACAAAACACAGTAGTTAGTGAGGTAAACACCACGGTAGAGAAGTCAATAGGGATCAGGATGGAGTAAATGCAGAAAAGGCAGTAAGGACAGAGATGGGCTAAAGGATTAAGGCCATCAAAAAGTGAAGGGTGATGAGTAGCAATGCCTGTATCTATATAACAAGCTCCTGAACTAATGGCCTGGATGGAAGTGGAACATCTGGATATCATGGAAGTCACAGAAACAAGGTACACAGAACACCATGACTGGGTTGTCAACATACCAGGTTACAAGCTACAGGAGGGGCAGGGAGTGTAAAAGAGGAGGAGGAGGAGCTCTATGTAGGGAAGGGATCAAAGCAATGGAACTAAAAGATAAACAGGGAATAGAGGAGGCGCTGTGAGTCACCCTAGAGACACAGTGAATCGCCCTTACTCTACCCATTCTGTAGTCGTGGTAGGCATGCATTCACTTAATTGGGTTTAGTCTGCTCCCCAAAACCATGGAAAGGTGTTCTGCAACATGTAAAAACAGAGGAACAACCAAAGTAAAGTAAAGAAACTCGTTTCCATTTAGAAATTCTTATTTTTCCAGGCAGATATCATGGATTCTGCCTTTGTAATGCCCAACACCAATTTAATATAGCATCATCCTGACTGCCACATTTTATGCCCAGGATCTGTACTGAGTCAGGTAGCAATGTCATTTGGCAAAAGATAACAGAGACTGCAGCCAGAGTTGAGGGAAAGGGAAGTATGCATGCATTACTCTTCCAATAGTTCAATTATGAACCAGAAATACTTTTAACGGCAGAGATTATGCTAACAAAATATTCTTATCCAAATATGGAATGTGCAAATGCAGATGCCATCTGCATATGCATAAATGTTCGGGATTCTCAGGATATCAAGCGATTCAATATTTTCCACAAAGAGGCCAATTTGGAAAAACATACAATAAAAGGGCTCAATGGGCAGCCCTGGTGCACTCTCTTTACCCTTCAAAAATTCCTGGGACACCATTAATAAAGGCGTAATAGAAAAGGAGGCATATAGCAAAACCACCCACTGTATAAACATGGCAGGTATACCATACACCTGTAATACTTAGAATAAGTAAAGCAGTTCTCCCCATCACAGGGTTCTCAAATGGTGAGGCCAGCCTCCTGGGAGGCCCCAACCTGTTCCAGGGGAGGCTCAAGCAAGTCTTGAAAAGTATTATATTTCAATTTTGAACTTTATAGATTTTGTGTGAAGGGATAAGGCAAACTGAAAGAGGATAACAGTAGGTGAATATATGTATTTATTCACAAGCCAGTGACCAGGGAAGGTGCTGTACACTGAGCCATGGCTTATATCAGGTGTACCCAGGAAGGGTAGTGAGAGAATACAATTCAAAATGTAACTGCAAAACACTCAAGCAATACAAAATGAATAAAAGTGCAGATAAATTAAGAATATAAACTAACAATGCGAGGAGCAATTGATCAATTAGACTGGCAGCAGAACTGTCCAAATACAAGAGTTAACCATACAGGTACTAGGAATAAGAGCAGGAGGGAGCAAATGATCCCTGAGAAGTTGCTTAAGAGCAGGGTGAGGGGAGAGGCAGAGGTTGACAGGAAGGTTATTCCAGTTAGATGGGCAACAGAAAAAGCAGTCTGACCCATGAAGGTATGGCAGTAAGGGGTATCAATGGTTTAAGAGTCAAAATATTGGAGCAAGTAGATTGTCCTGTTTTTTTGGGGGGTACAATAAGCTTTATAACATGAGAGCCAACTATGCAATGAGGTTTCAATTTATTCCCATGTACTGTGAAAAGCAAACTATTTTACTATGGGGAGGCCCAAAATATTTCAGTTTTTTGGGAGGCTCACTATGACAAAGTTTGAGAACTGTTGCCCTATCACATGCCTTTTCCTAGTTAAGGGCCAGAATCAAGCAATGTATCTTATGATGAGATAAAAAATTCTAAAAATGCCAAATTTTGGAACACTGACCAGGAGATTACAGCACAGGTCTGAACAGGGCTCATTATAACATTTGTAACCAAGAACAATCTAGCTTAAAAGGATGGTTGCCAAAATCTTGAAATCAACATTTAAAAGGCTTATGGGTCTTCAATTTTGGAGGTCTCATTTATCCCTTTTATACAATAATATAACCAAAGTTGAGAGAGTTCTGTAGGGAGGAATGGGTTGTTAAAATACCCCAAAAATCAGTCAAGATCGGAACTAGATATTTAAAAAGGTAACATAACATTCAACAGTCACACCATCAGGTCCAGGGCTGAATTTTTCTATAGTGAGGAAAGAGCGGCAAAGGTTTCCTCAGGGCAACAGGGCAGTTAGTGTGGAAATCAGGACTGGGTCCAGAGTTGGAATATCCAAATCCTGGAGATAGTCGGGTCCCATGTTGCAACACAGGAGTATGGAACATGTTATAAAGCATCCTGTATTAGTGCAAAATCTGAGCTGTAAGTTATTGATATGGGGTCTAGCACTTAGTCCAGAGTTGTGTGCTGTACTCTGTCCTGGCAGCTTTTATAACCTGGAGGTGATTCCTCTAGCAATACACTAAGCATCTTATTCACTTTAGCTACTGTTTTCCTGCACGCTGGAGTGGTTCATTTGCCTTGTTATCATCACCCCCAATTTTTCTCCTCCTCTGTAGTGGCAATCTGTACCACTCCCGACTGGTAACATCTCCTTGGGTTCCTTGCTCCCAAGTACATGGTTTTGCAATTCTTAGCATTGAACCCCAGCTGTCAAGTGTTTGACCAGTACTTATGTCTAACCAGATCATCCTGTAGCACCTATCTTCGTGTTGTCCACAAAGAGACTAATCTTGTCCTCACTGCTATGTGATATGTCAGCAATGAAAATACTGAGTAACTTCAGGCCCAGTACAGAGCCCTGCAGTACCCACTAGTTACTGCCCTTGGAGATGAGATTCCCCTACAACCACTATACTTAGTTGTCTCTCTTGCAGCCAGTTCTGGATCAAATTCTCCATCTTTGTCCCTACTCCCTGCTGTCCCAAGTTGCTAAACAGCCTCCCATGTGGCATCAAGTCAAATGCCTTGCTGAAATCCAGATACAGGACATCCACCACATGTCCCTTGTCAAGTGCCCTAGTGACCCAGTTATAACAGTCAACCATGCTGGTCTGGCAGGATCTGCCACAGACATACCCATGCTGCTTTCGATCCTGGAAACCCCACATACAAACCCATGCTGCTTTCCATCCTAGAGACCCCACACAAACCCATGCTGCTTTCCATCCTAGAGACCTCACACACAAACCCATGCTGCTTTCTGTCCTGGAGACCCCACACACAAACCCATACAGCTTTCTGTCCTGGAGACCCCACACACAAAACCCATACTGCTTTCCGTCCTGGAGACCCCACACACAACCCATGCTGCTTTCCATCCTGAAACCCCACACACAAACCCATGCTGCTTTCCATCCTGGAGACCCCACACACAAACCCATGTTGCTTTCTGTCCTGGAGACCCCACACACAAACCCATGTTGCTTTCTGTCCTGGAGACCCCACACACAAACCCATGCTGCTTTCTGTCCTGGAGACCCCACACACAAACCCATACTGCTTTCCATACTGGAGACCCCACACACAAACCCATGCTGCTTTCCGTCCTGGAAACCCACACACAAACACATGCTGCTTTCCATCCTGCAGACCCACACACAAACCCATGCTGCTTTCTGTCCTGGAGACCCCACACACAGACCCATGCTGCTTGTGTCCTGGAGACTGTGACAGGAAGCTCCTGCCACTCTTGACTGACCTTTTCAATCTGTTGCAACAGTCCTTCTATTTCTTAGCAATAATCTGTCCTTTGCAATTTCCAGTCCATAAGTTTGGCCACCTATGGGCACTCTCTTCCCTTTCTTCACTATGCTATAGTGTCCCTTTCATTTTCCTTTTCCTTTCAGGTCCTCGCTGGAGGTTATTGTGGTGATCTCCAAATGTATGTAAAACAGGCTGTGTTTATCATTGTTGGATTTAGTATGTGGCTGTGTTCATGAAAATGTTGTTCCACTGCCATGAGGCATATTTACTTTGTCATATAAAGTGAAAAAAAAAAAGAAAAAACATTTGGTAAAATGCTGTTTCAATCCTTAATATTTGTAGAGAATTATATAATAAAACTGTGGTCCGCAGCTGCCAGGAATTGTTTTTTTTTTGTTGTCCAACCCCCATTTTCATGCTGCATTATTAGTCCTAAAGTGTGACATGGAAAGCCAGTAGGTTTCAGCTGTCTGTTTTCTTACAATTCTGCCATCAATCTGTGTAAATAAAGTCTCCTTTGTAGAATTCAGATGGTGTCCTGTGTGTTTTTACCCTCCCTTTGATTTCCTCCCATAATTTATATTCTTGAAGCACCTCCCAAATGTGACACAGACAATTCCTCATACTTTATTTAAGCTGCATCCTTTAGTTTATGTTCCTGTCATGTTAGTATGGGTTACCTGCTTATATTGCCAGGCACTTAATTTTGCCTGTTGTTAAGGTTTTTACTGAGGTCATCATTTTGTAACCTCCAACCAATCGTGTCCATGGATTGCTTCAGTTAATTCAGAACAGCCCCTGAGCTCCTATTGGTTGTGTACACCCCTCGGTATTCTCGTTTGCCTTGTTTAAAATGTGGGCTATGAGGAGGATATAAAAGCTGATGCTTTTAGCTGCTTGGCCCCTTTTATATTCTTTTTGCAGCTTTAACGTGTCTGTGTCCATGCAGCAGGAGCCTCTGTGCACTACTGAACACGCTGACAGCCCAACTGGTAGAGGGTGCGCTTGGAACGTCCAGGGTAAGCATTCTAGCATGTCTGCCAATGAAAAGGATGGGGAGATTAGCGTGCTGCCATGCAAGTGAAGAATTTAATTATTTAGTACTTGGTGTTGCCCACTGAATTGTTTGCTGTGGACGGTGGGTGATTTGCTGCTGAGCGGACACCACATCGTGCCCACGTCTTGGTGTGTTCAGATTGCAGCATGTGGCATCTGCGATACATTCAGAACGGCTTCTGAGTTTGGGGAATGGCATCCACGGTATGCTAATAATGCTCCCCTGACCGCTAACAATGTCCAGAGAATGTCAGTAACACCCAAAGTGGCTATTTTACAGAAAAAGTAGCCTGCATTTGTTTTACTTCAATGGGAGCCCCGACATACAGTAGTTGCTGTAGTCCTCCCATCCCTGTTTTCTTGTACCTCCTAAAGGCTGCTCTTTTCCTCCATACCTTTTCATGACCTCCTTCATCAACCAGCTCAGTTTCTTAGCCCTAGCCTTCTTGCTGTGGGCCTTACAGCAGGTTTTGGTTGCCTCCACTACCGCCAGCTTTATGAGCTCCCACCTCTGGTTAGTGCCCATACTAGGTTGAATTCTGGCCAAGTACCCTTTTACCACTTCCTCATCCTCCCAAAGTTAGCCCTCCTGATGTACAGCACTCTTGTGCCGATTCCACTCCTTCCTTACTCATATCCAAAGTGAGCCATACTGAGTGGTCACTCCTGACAGCGTTCCTCCACTGTAAGTTCTCTCACAAAGTCCCCATTTGCCAGCACAAGGTCAAAGGTATTCCCTAACCTGGTTGGTTCACTGACCATTTGCAGCAGAAAGCTGTCCTGGAAGGCATCCAGCAGTACCTGCTCCTTCTATTCCTGGTTGTTGGGATACTCCAGTCCGCTCCTGGCATGCTGACGTCCCCACAATCACCCACTACCCTTCTCGCAGGTCCTGCTGATCTGTCCTGCTAGTTCCGGTCTACCTCCTCCATCTGAAAGGGTGGCCTGTACGCCACTCCCATTCTGAGAATCTTATTCTTGAATCCTGGATTTGCATTGAAAGTGACTCTGTACTCACCCTCCTCTGCCCCTCCTCACTTACACACTTCAGTCCGTCCTTCACATACAGTGCAACCCCTTCCCAATCACCCTGTCCCTCATGAAATAACCTGTACCCTAGTACAGACAGGTCCTAGCCATTGTATTAGGTGGCCCATGTTTCTGTGATGGTTGCAGTGTACACCCTCCCTCTGCCATGAGAACCTGTAACTCTGCAGTTTTCTCCCAAGGCTCCTAGCATTAAGGGTAACCACCTTCCACCCTCCCCCATCCCATCCTGCCCCCTTCCTAGCATCACCAACAGTACTTGCCATTTGTCCTTTGTCACTGTTATGGGGGTAAGCTCATATGGTTTCCCAACCTGTGGTCTCTGCATATCTTTCCCCAACTGCCACCCCCACTCCTAGTTTAAATTCCTCTATATACTCCTCCATCCTCTGTTTTAACACTTTCTTCCCTCCTCACTCAAGTGTAGTCTATCCTTGGCATAGAGACTACTGTCCTCCAGGTCCTCCCAGCCCCTCAACAGCCCACTATCCTTTAGCACAACACCAGGTTCTTAGCCATCCATTAAATTACTCTTTTCTCAGCTTTCTTGTTGTGCTTGCCTTGGGCACTGGAAGCATCTCTGAAAAGTTACTGATCTTCCTGCCCCTCACATAATTGTCCTAGTTCCTCAAACCTCCTCCGACTATATCTACTGTCTTGTCAGCCAAGTCGTTCGTCCCAAGATATATAATTAAATCAGGCTTGTCCCTACCCTTTCTAGCATATTTCAGACAGATTGCCCCACCTTTCTACTGTCATTCTGGCATGGCCTCCACCCAAATCTGACTATGCCTCTCCCCTTGCTACCCCATCTGACACCTCTAGTATTGAATCCTCCGCACCAAGATTCCACCCTCTTACTCCCTGCTTACTTCTATTCATCTTCATCTCATTCCTGGCTCCTCTTATTTCTTCTGCAAATTATTTCTCCCTTTGCCCTGTTGCAATTCTCCCAGCAAAACTTCCCCGCTCCGGTTTGGTCCAGGCATTTATTAATTACTCCTCAATTGCCTCACCTCCCTCTCCCTTCTTCCTCTCTAGCAGTGTAAACTATTTCTGAAGACCCTTCGCAAATTCCAGCTTCCTCTTTCTTCATAGTAACCTGTTCCTCTTTCCACTCCATAACTGTTGCCACTTCTCCTCCCCTCACAAGTCCCTGTCTCCTCCTTCCATTCGCCTTTTGTCTCCTGACCTTGTTTCCCAGCAATCGTTCTTCCTGGTTGGGCCCTTTGTCTCCGCTTCTTCTTCTGACTGTCTCCTCACCACTGTTGACTAAATTGCCCTCCTCATCTCTCCTCCTCCCTCCCTCCCTCCAGTATTGGGCTAAACCAGCCTCCAGTCTACCTTACCTGTCTTAGTTTCTCCTGCAGGCCCTTTATCTCTGTTCTATTTCTTTATTCGGTTGCACACTAAACATTCCCCCACCCTCCAGGCAATTTTTAGTAGACTAGTGCACCACAGTTGTTGCAACCTACCACTCTACCCATTGCTCTTGTTGCCTGACCAGGACCCCCACCTTTCCAGAGGAAGAATACCAAACACTCCCCAAGTGTCAACTCTCCGCCACTTAACAGTGCAAAACATTTTCTTTTCTTAATGACAAATCTGATAGATTTCTTTGACTGGGTGACCAAAGTAGTAGATCAGGAGGGCTGTGGACATGGCCTACCTAGACTTCAGCAAGGCATTTGACACAGTCCCACACAAAGATTAATATACACATTAGCCAGCCTGGTAGTGGGTCCCAAGATGACAGCCTGGGTAAAGAATTGGCTGGAGAATAGGACACAGGTAATAGTAAATGGAGTCCACTCTGAAGAGATGTTACTAGTAAAGTACCGCAGGGGTTCAGAGTAATGAGACAGGTCCTCTTCAATGTCTTTATAAGCGACATTGCAGAGGGACTGAAGGAAAAGTATGTCTCTTTGCAGATGACACAAAGATCTGCAACAGAGTTGATGCACAAGGTGGGGTGGAAAAGATGTGAAGGGACTTGGCAAGGTTAGAGGAATGGTCAAATGTATGGCAGCTGACATAGACAGGGTAGAGAAGGTTCAGAGGAGGGCAACAAAGATTGTGCATGGTTGCATCACAAGTCCTATGAAGACAGGTTGAAGGAACTGAACATGTACTCCCTGGAGGAGAGGAGGGAGAGGGATATGACAGAGACATACAAGTATCTTACAGGGAGGAACAGGGTGCAGGAAAACACTATTTTAAGAAAAAAGATGTTTCAGGACTAGAGGGCATGGGATGAAGTTGGAGGAGGACGATTCAGAGAAACATGAGAAAGAATTTCTTCACAGAACGGTGGTGGACAAGTGGAACACCCTGCCAGAGGAAGTGGTGGAGCTGAAACAATCACGGATTTAAGAATGCATGGGATAGACATAAAGGAATTCTAGAGGTCAGGGTAAGGGAAATAGACTTGTAGGAAAACAAACTGAACTTACAAGCTCAAATGGGCAGACTAGGTGGGCCATAGGCCCTATCTGCCGACACTGTCTATGTATCTATGTATCTATGTAGATTCAATGCTAAGAAGTGCAAGGTAATGCACCTGGGAAACAAAACCCAGGAAAGAGTACACAATGGGTATGAGATACTAACAACAACAAAAATGGAAAGGGACTTGGGGTAGTCATATCAGATGACCTAAAGGTAGGCAAGCAATGTGAGAGGGCTGCAAGGAGGGCTCGGGGATACTGGGATGCAGAGGAGAGGCATCACCAGTAGAAAACAGGAAGTTATTATCCCTCTGTACAGACAGATGGTGAGACTCCATCTGGAGTACTGCGTGCAGTTCTGGAGACCCAATCTCTGCAAAGAGATAGACAAGATAGAGCTGTCCAGAGGAGGGCAACTAAAATGGTGCAGGGTCTGCACGGAAGACATATGAAGAGAGCTTAAGGAGCTGAATATGTAGCCTCAAGGAAAGGAGGGAGAGGGGGACATGATAGAAACTTTCAAGTACCTCAAGGGAATCAACAAAGTCCAAGAGGTAGCATCTTTCAAAAAAGAGGTGTGCAAGAACAAGATTGCACAATTTGAAGATAGAAGGAAACAGTGGCTCAGAGGTAATTTAAGGAAGTATTTTTTCAGAGAGGTTGTGGATGCATGGAACAGCCTTCTGGAGGAGATTTTGAGTCAAAACAGTGGTGGAATTCAAGCATGTATGGGACAGTCATAAGGCAATTCTGGGGGTGGGAAGAAGTAGGCTGCTGGTTAACTAGGATCTGCAGCTTATCCATTAGGTGGGGAATGGGCAGACTGAGGGCCAAGGGTCCTTATCTGTCAATAAAATCTATGTTTCTATGTTTCTATTTTTACCCCTTTGTCGTACATGTTTAGATAGATTGAGCAACTGCTTTTACATTCCTATCATTCCTGTCCACACCAAAAGAGACTTTTAAGTAACTATTGCACAACCTTCTTCAAAACATTTACTCCTTTCTGCAATGCAAACAGCAATGCACGGAAGTAACAATGAAAGCTCCTTGATTTGCAGTTACTTCCTTCCACTGAGATAAGCAGTCACCTCTTCACTCGCTGCTGTTCCTTTGTTGGATGTCTGAATATGCTATGACAGGTGCATGACCTTGCCCATTTTGGGAAGTGATGTCAGTACCCTGGTATAAAGGAAATCACAGACCAGAGGCAGGTGGGTGGGACCAGCCTGTGCCTTCCAGAAACAATCAGGTAGCTGAGGCCCCTGGTCAGACCATTAGCACCTTCCCCCACTGTGCACTCAAACTTTGCAGCTAGTGAAGCCAGCAACAATGAATCACAATTCCACTCAAAGCACAAAAATAGGTTTGCTACCAAAATAAATGGGTCTCCAATTCAAACAGTCTCACCAACAACACATCAAAATAGGCTTGAAATTAGAAGATATAGTCTCCAATTCAAAGAAACAGACCCAATAAAAATCACACCAATAGGTTTTAAATCAGAAGAAATAGGCTTCCACAAATGTAGCTGCTACACAGTGAACCATCAAACAAATGAGCCCACTTACAGCCCACAAAGTAGGTTTCAAAATTCCAACAGCCCCAAAACAATAGCCTGCTAGCCCCTTAGAAGTAGTAAGAAAGAAAAGAAATAACATTCTACCAAGTAAAATGCACAAGAAACAATGTAAAAACAGCAAGAAGAAGCTACTGTAGTGGAACTGATCTGATTCCCTTACCCTTCTGGTTACTTCAGTATGTTAAAATGCTAAAAAAAATGTATCTGCTCTGCATTTGAAAATGACCCTTCATGTCACAGTTTCGTACAACATTTTCATGAACATAGCCATGTAATAGCACTGTGTCATAAAATATCTTGATGTATATTTCTTATGTTTATGAAACCTGTAAATGTTGAAAATATCATGGCACTAGGTGTTTTTGATAATGGTAAAAGTACTAGGTGACTATTATAGAAATCAAGTTAGTTGTGCTATTTAAAAAGTATGTAAACTTGCTATTAGTTGAACAAGTCTGAAATGTCATGGTGAGTTACACATCCCATGACGTTGCATTATGGAAGTATGTATGATGTTGTATTCATAGTCTGTTGTTGCAAATTGATGTACTGAAGAACTATGCCATTGCAGATGGTTATTTACTGTATTTTGAATAAACATTGCACAGAGATTGTGTGTTGAACTTGAAGTTCAGTGTCTGGTCCATCTGTTATCCCATAACCCCTCCATAGACTTGGTGTGAGAAGTGGGATAACTTGTTGGAAACATCGGAACTGGCTGAAGAGGGTCATTTTCTGGTGGACATTGCTTAGATATCCCAGGTGGAATGATGCATCAAGAGTGCCGAAGAAGAAAGTCCATGGGGTTCTGCCCAGAACCATGGCTCACAGACAGAGAAGCTGCTGCCTGGACTGGACCTGGGAGCTCAGAGGAAGACCAAGCCTGAAGATGATGAAGAAATGCAGGTCGAAGCAGACTGGAGGTGTGAGAGACAACACCTAGGCAGTGGAGAACCTGATGAGGATGATCCACTGGATTAGTGGACAACGGCTGCTGGCAGACTGACTATGCAGAGAGGTGGAACACTGGAACACTGGTGCCAGGTGCTCGAGAGGTTCTTGCCAAAGAGTTTGGATAAAAAGTCAAAGGAGGATTTTTCATGGGCTCAGTTTGAGTAGGATCCCTGACTAAGCAGGATATTCCTTTGTTTCTCGTTCCTAGGATGTTACCTGATGGAGGTCAGAGATGAAAGTATGGAACTTGATGTGATACCCTAGGTAAGACTGTGCCTAGTGATATTGTGCTGGGGTTGAAGACTCCAAGCAAGCAGAAAAGAGCCTATGAGGCTGAAGGGACTTGTTCTTGTATTGATGCAGTTAAATCTATTAACAGTATTGACTGGGGTGTACTGCAGGCTAAATATGCTAATACTGCCAAAATGTTACAATAAGTTATTATTAAGGAGGAGGTGAGAGGAAAATGGATTGGAACCTGTGTTGTGGTAACACCAAGAGGCGTCTACCCTCAGGTGTCTGTATCTGTAGCAAGTAAAATGAATCAAGAGACATAGTGGGTTTATGTAGAGGGTTGAACCTAGGATTGGGCTCCTGCTTAAAACTGGCATGTCTGATGGGGTTGGAGCAGGTACTGACTCATCTCAAAGAAAGTCTTTCTACGGTACTGGACTTAACAGCCGTCCAAATTTTTAGTTAAGAAATATGATGTACTTTCCTAAAAGGAGATAGTTCAGGAAGGTACCGTTAGCCTCTGTTGAAAAATGTGTTGATGTACTTAGGGTAAAGAATGATGATATCCACTATGTTTATGACAGAATGTTTATTGTTAATAGGGACCCTGAGACACAGTTTCTGAAGATGGATGAATAAGTTCCATCCCTTCCTGGGACAGGAAAGTGGTAAGCAGTTTGTAATAACTGCTTCCCTCTTAAGGTGGGGATATGTGACAGGAAGCTCCTGCCACTCTTGAGGATCGACCTTTTCTTAAATCTGTTGCCACAGTTTTTCTATTTCTTAGCCTAATCTATCCATTACAATTTCTAGTCTATAAAGTTGGCCACCTATGGGCATCCTTCCTTTTCTTGACTATGCTATAGTGTCCTCTTTAACTTTCCTTTTCCTTCTTAGGTCCTTGTACTGGGAGGTTATTGTTGTGGCCTCCAAATGTATGTAAAACAGGTTGTGTTTATCATTGTTGGATTTATTATGTAATAGCACTATGCCATAAAATACCTTGATGTATATTTCTAATGTTTATGAAACCTATAAATGTTGAAAATATCATGGCACTAGATGTTTTGATAATGATAAAAGTACTAAATGACTATTATAGAAATTAAGTTAGTTGTGCTATTTAAAATGCATATAAGTTGAACAAGTCTGAAATGCAATGGTGATTTGCATATCCCATAATGTTTTGCATTATGAAAGTATGTATGATGTATTTTTGAAACTTTACTTGTTGCCAACACCTTTCTGGGCAACCCATATTTCAGTGTTTCTGCACTGAGGTTCTTTGTTTTTAGCTTATTTTGTTTTTTCTTTTCAGCCCCCACTGCCCAAGAAACTGGGGCCCACATAGGGATATGATTTTCACTGTTAAGAGGTGATATCAGAGATCAGCATCAGTAGGTGCTGGCTAAGCGCAAAGTAAGGACATTCATAGTCTGTTGCTGCAAACTGTTGTACTGAAGAAGAAACATGCCATTGCAGAAGGTTATTTCTTGTATTTTGAATAAACATCACACAGAGATTGTGTATTGAACTTGAAGTTCAATGTCTAGTCCATCTGTTATCCCACAACCCCTCCTCAGAGACCCCACACACAAACCTTTGCTGCTTTCTGTCTTGGAGACCTGACACACAAACCCATGCTGCTTTCTGTCCTGGAGACCCCACACCCCATGCTACTTTGTGCACAGGAGACCCCACACACAAACCATGCTGCTTTCCACCCTGGAGACCCCACACAGACCCATGCTGCTTTCTATCTTGGACACCCCATACACAAACCCATGCTGCTTTCTGTCCTGGAGACCACTACCTTTTAGAAAGGTTACCAACCTCTCCTTAAGATTGTCTCCATTAACTTCCCCACAATGGATATGCGGCTCACTGGTCTATAGCGGACTAGTTCATCCTTTGCTCCATTTTGTGGAAGGGCACCACATGAGCCATCTTTCAGTCCTGGGGTATGTACCCTGTTCTCAGAGAAGTATTGAACAAGGCTACTAATGGCACTGCCAGGGCCACTGCCAATTCCTTCAGTACCCCTGGGAAAACCCTCTGGGCCTTGTATCTTATCCACCTGTGTAAATACCCCATGTTTAGGAGTTTTCTGCCATTTAAGAAATTGCTTGGCTTCTATGGTTTGGGGAACTGAGTACATTGCTTTGTTTAAAGTGCATCAGTGTCTACAACCTCCAACACAATCTACAGGTTGCAGTGATTCTACACCTGCAGTACCCAGGGACTGAGTTAAGGAAGGTCCCAATGTCTACAGCCTGCAGCAAAATGTACAGATTGCAGCAATTCTACACCTGCAATGCACAGGGACTGAGTTAAGGGAACTCCCAATGTCTAAAGCCTGCAGCAGAATCTACAGGCTGGGAGAATCTACACCTGCATTACCCAGGGACTGAGTTAAGGAAGGTTCCATTCAGATCTGTTTCACATTTGGTACTAGGTAGGAAGGGATAGATTTGGGCTGCTAGCAGGCACCTATGAGGCCATGTTTAAAGTTGACATTTGCACTAACCCTCCTTCTTGCAGGTGGTCAAATCTTAAAAAGCTGTGTTATTCTATTAATCTTGCGTGGGTTATTGGCTTGCACATGTGGTACAGAAATTGGTGGCTACCTTACTGAGCCCAATAGCAGAAACCTTGTGGCTTGTTCGACTGGAGTATGTCCAGCACTCCCTCCTGAGCCACAGTTGACCAGACTACACCAAGCTTTACTAAAGGTGATGGCAGCCACATGTGCAGCCTAGGCATGCCTTGCTGTGGGTCTGATAAAGAAATATGGGGACAAGGTGCCTTTCCATTACATAAGGAAATATGTAAATCCATGGAGAAGATAGTTGGATTGAAGGAGAGATTGGCCAATTGTAGCCATAGTATATTTAAGCAATAAACCATGACAGGGTATGGGAGATAATTGGTTTACCTATGCATGGCATGGTTCTGCCACATGGCCGTTGGCTTCATGTGAAAAGTGCTGATGCTACATGAATGCCCCAATTTTCAGCTTGCATTTTCAAACAGTAAATTCCACAATACAGCTACCGGTTTGAAACATACTTCAGTTTATGCTAGTCAGAAAACTACTTAGTAATGGGCAATGCATTTTATTAAGTAGACAATAAGCTTGACGCTGAACATGGGAACAGAACCAAGCTAGTAGGGAAAAGAAAACGGACAAGCAAGGTGGTGCGTAGTGTTTGAGTTTTTCAGTGTGGGTTTTGGTCTCTTTAATGAAGTTACTATTTATTTTGCAATATAACTTGTAATGACTGTTGTAGGCCTTAGTGTCGGTTTGCGTTGAGTCAGCATAGCGGTTTTCTGTCCTTTGTTTTGTAGTGGGACCACGGTTTACAGGTGGTTCAACATGGTGGTTTTCAACTTTTGTCTCCAGGGGTCGGATTGATTACAGAGATGAGGCTGACTGGCACCTTTGCATTGGTAATGCTGAATGTTACAATGCTGCAAAGGTGCCAGCCAACCAATTAGGTGCCTTCTTTTAAAGATCACTATATAATTATTATGTCTGCTCTGCATTTACAATGAAAATGTAGTCCACTATCAGTATGTCAGCTTTGAGATAGTTGTGGGGTGGGGAGCAAGCAACTTAGAACCCATAACTGAGGGAGGGGTGCTGTAGGGTCTCCAAGCTCTAAGCATGGGAAAATTAATGGGTGCAGATGGGTTGCACTCTACAATGCAAAAAAAAAAAAAAAAGTGGGGCAGGAGCTGGCACTATCCATAAACAATCCATATAACAACTCGTTGGAATTAGGGGGATGCCACAGATTAGAGATCAACAAATGTGGTGCCCCTGCATAGGAGTGGGAAAAGGCACAAGCCAGACAACTATAGACCAGTAAGCCTGATGTCCTTTGTTTTCAAGATGCTGCAGGCCATTATAGAAAAGATCAGTGGAATTTCTAGAGGCAGTATCGCACAGTGGTTTAAGGCTCTGAGCTGCAAATCTGGGGACCTGGGTTTGAATCCCACAGTCCCTCCTTGCATACTGTGTGACACTGAGCAAGTCACTTAACTTCTCTGTGTTCCCAGATTGCACCTGTAAACCAGCTTTCAGGTCAGTGTGTCTCAGCTGGTTAAACAACTGAAAACAAAAAAGATGTATTCCAGGAAAAAGGCAACATGGGTTCACCAGAGGAAGGTCTTGTCAGATGATTTTAATAGAAACATAGCAGCTGACAGCAGATCTGGACCTCTTGGTACAACTAGTCTTCCCTATTTTCCCTTCCTACAGTACCACCATAGACCCTATTCGGGTACTATTATCTTTGCAAGACCCTAATCAGGAAAATATCACCTTTGCAAAACTGCCTGTATTGTCCCTTGCTAGTCCCTCTTCTGCTGAAACTCTTTTCATATGCCCCTTCGTGACTATAGTAATTTCCTCCTTTGTGCACTTCCAAAGTCCCTGCCATCAGAATTACGAAATGTTTTATAAAGCAGATATTTGCCTGCTCACCCACTGCTGGAATTAGGACTGCATGGCTCCACTACTCAGTCACATCCACGGTTCTAATCCAATCCATATCCACAATAGAAACATAGAATCATAAATTTGATGAGCAGATAAGGACGCTGGCCCACCAGTCTGCCCATTTCCTACCTGATGGATAAGCTGCAGATCCTAGTTAACCAGCAGCCTACTTCTTCCTACCCCACCCCTAGAATTGCCTTATGACTGTCCCATGCATGCTTGAATTCCACCACTGTTTTTGACTCCAAACCTCCTCTGGAAGGCTGTTCCATGCATCCACAACCCTCTCTGAAAAAATACTTCCTTAAATTACCTCTGAGCCGCCCTTCTATCTTCAAATTGTGCACCCTTGTTCTTGCACACTTTTTTTGAAAGATGCTACCCTCTTGGACTTTGTTGATTCCCTTGAGGTACTGAAAGTTTCTATCAAGTCCCCCTCTCCCTCCTTTCCTCGAGGCTATACATATTCAGCTCCTTAAGTCTCACTTCATATGTCTTCCGTGCAGACCCTGCACCATTTTAGTTGCCCTCCTCTGGACAGCTTCCATCCTGTCTATGTCTTTGGAGATTGGGACTCCAGAACTGCACGAGTACTCAGATGTGGTCTCACCAGCTGTCTGTACAGAGGATAATAACTTTTGTTTTCTGCTGGTGATGCCTCCCTATGCATCCCAGTATCCCCCCAGCCCTCCTTGCTGCCCTCTCACATTGCTTGCCCACCTTTAGGTAATCTGATATGACTACCCCCAGGTCCCTTTCCATTTTTGTTGTTGTTAGTATCTCACCCCATTGTGTACTCTTCCCTGGGTTTTGTTTCCCAGGTGCATTACCTTGCACTTCTTAGCATTGAATCTAAGCTGCCATACATTTGACCATTCCTCTAACCTTGCCAAGTCCCTTTTCATCCTTTCCACCCCACCTTGTCCATCAACTCTGTTGCAGATGTTTGTGTCATCTGCAAAGAGACATATTTTCCTTTCAGTCCCTCTGCAATGTCACTTATAAAGACATTGAGAGGACAGATCTAATACTGAACCCTGTGGTACCACACTGTTAACCCCCTTTTTTCAGAGTGGACTCCATTTACTATTACTCTCTGTGTCCTATTCTCCAGCCAATTCTTTACCCAGGCTGTCATCTTGGGACCCACTCCCAGGCTGGCTAACTTGTATATTAATCTTTTGTGTGGGACTGTGTCAAATGCCTTGCTAAGTCTAGGTAGGCCATGTCCACAGCCCATCCATGATCTACTACTTTGGTCACCCAGTCAAAGAAATCTATCAGATTTGTTCGGGCATGACCTTCCGCTGTGAATCCATGCTGCCTTGGGTCCTGTGCCCCTGGCCTCTAGATACACAACAATTCTTTCCTTCAGAAGTGATTCCATCATTTTCCCTACTACTGAGGTTAAACTAACAGGTCTGTAGTTTCCTGCTTCTACTTTGTTCCCACTTTTGTGAAGGGAATCACATCTGCCCTCCTCCAGTCCTCAGGTACCACCCCATCCTCCCATGATTTGTTAAAGAGGGTAGTCAGTGGTGTCACTAGTTCTATCCTTAGTTCTTTTAGAATTCTTGGATGAATTCCATCAGGCCCCATTGCTTTGTCCACCTTCATTTGTAAGAGCTCTTTCAGAACTCTTTCATCTGTAAATGGGCTGGTATCAACTTCTATATCCAGAGTGTTTCTACTGTTTGTTTTAGGTACCTCCCCTCTTCCTTTGTAAATACTGAGCAAAAATATTTGTTTAGTATCTCTGCCTTTCACAGTCACCCTCTGCCTACCCTCCCTTCCCTTTATTAAGCCTCACTATCCCTTCCTTGGTCTTCCTTTGCTCCTGATGTACCTATAAAAGGTTTTATCCCCTTCTTAACTGAGTTGGCTATCTTTTCCTCGGTTTGGGCCTTTGCTGTTCTGACTGCCTTTCCAGCTTCCCTTTGCTTTAACGATACAGTTCTCTGTCATGTTCCTTCTGTGATTCCTTGTACTTCCTGAATGCTTTCTTTTCTCTTGAACCTTCACTGCCACTTCCTTTGAGAACCATAGTGGTTTCTTACCTCGTTTCATTTGTTTATTTGCTTTACACAAAGCTTGTTACCTCTGTGATGGCAGTTTTTATTATTCCCTTGTTCTTCCACCCTCCTTCCTGCCCATTTGCTAGTGCATTCCTTAGGCACTCACCCATTTTGGCAAAGTCAGCCCTCCTAAAATTCAGTACCTTTGTCTTTGTATGGCTTGACTCTATTGCTGTGTTTATTGTGAACCATACTGTTCGATGTCGCTAGTTCCCAGATGGTTACCCACTTCTACATCTGTGATCCTCTCTTCATCTCCATTTGAGAGACCAGGTCTAAGATTGCCCTCTCGGTGGGCTCCAATACTAGTTGTCTAAGGCATTCCCCTGTAGGGCATCCAGAATAACCCCCTCTTTGAAGTGGCTGCTGCAACTGCACTCCAGTTAACATCTGGCATATTCAGATCACCCATCAGCAATATAGCCCCTTTATCTGCCATTCTAAGTATACTTTCTATCATTTCCTTGTCCATTTCCTCCCGAGGAAAACCTGTTCTAACCCTGTGCGGATTGTGGTGCCATTGCCTGCCTCCAAATTGACCCACAGTGCTTCTTCTCCTCCCTGTTTACCCTTTTGTTCTGTTGCTTTGATTTCTTCTCTTATGAGAGAGCTGCTCCTCCTCCTCCTCCTCTTTACCCTCCCTGTCCCTCCTGTAGATAGTGTGTCCTGGTATGTTTCGTCCCAGTCATGGTTCTGTGTGTACCATGTTTCTGTGACTGCCACCATATCAGATCTTCCTCCTCCATCAAGGCCACTAATTCAGGAAGCTTGTTACCCAGACTATGGGCATTGGTACTCATTGATCTCCATTTTCTGATGGCTTTCCTTCTGTGGCGGCAACCCCACTGACCTTTCTACCTTGGTCTTTTCTCATTTAGTACCCTGTTTTTTAGGGGAGGCTGACTTCCTCTGCTTATCAGTGCCTCCCCTTGACTAGTTTAAATAACACAGAAGGTTTCTTTCCAAGATACTTGTTGGCTTTACTGCCTCCAGGTTTTCTGACATCATCACTGCCTACTCGTAATCCCAAATTCTTTGCTCTTCCAGCCCTAGACTTTATTTTCTTATCTATTGCCTCTAAACCATAGTTGGAAAAATTCCAATACTAAAACATCTGGGAAGACTAGGTTGGTAAAGGTCCCTTCCCAACAAATTCTATGTTTCTCTGTTTCCATTTAAGCATAGTATCTAGTCATCTATTATACTTACTGGTGGGAAAGACTTCAAGATGATCCTTCTGCTGTACAGTCTCTTCCACCTTCATATCACCAAATGGAAATTCCTCATCCCTCTGAAACAGCAACAGCAATTGCTCTATTGGGACTCTGTAGCCTGTATATCAAAACAAAACGATTCAAGCATTATTTTTAATCAAGAGTTAGATAAATGTCACAAACTCTCTTCCATGAAAAAGAACGCTGTCGCTATTGCTGTTAGTAATTGTAAATTTATGGATGATTGTCCACAACACAGAACCATAAATTCTTTTATTTTATTTTATTATCCTCTTCATTTTTGGCAGGTACTACTGCCGGTCCCTCAGCCCTGGTCACAGCCCTGGAGCTTCCACCTACCATCTATTGCCATCCTCCCCAATTATCCCCAGCTTCCCCGGGCTGGGGGCCATGGCATTGGTCCTGCAACTCGAGCCACGGAACCAGTGAATGGTCGGAGATCGGTGCTGATGGTGGCTAAGTGAAGCCCCAGGGAGGGATTGAGCATAGACAGTGGACCTACCTGCCTTCACCTGTTTCCTCGATTCTGTTTCAGAGGTGGGGATGTACAATGACCAGCATCTGCTCTGCCTCCCATATGTGCAAATGCCAGTAGCTTGACCGACTCCGGCCTCCCGCCAGGTGTCCTCCTTGTGCTGGGCAGTGCCCCCCTCCCTCGGAGGAGAGCCATCTGTGGATGCTTCATCCTTATCCCTCTGGCTGGCCTTCCAGCAATCCAGGTCCATTCCTGAACCCGGGTTGCCAGTGTCTAAGCTAAATCCAACCACTGCACAGGCGGGCTGGCATATAGAACCATAAATTCTGATGGCAGGAGACAGAGGGCCATCAAGTCTGCCTACACTATACTACCTCACCCCTACCAACCTAATGCACTGGATGGTGGGCTCCTCTCTCTTCCCTGCTCCCTCAACTCTCAATCCAGTGTTCCTCCATAGGGATTATGATTCCCCATGCCCTATTCCAGCCATGTTTAAACACATTGAGGATAGATGCCCCACTGCTTCAACCATGGTTTTTTACCCTTTCCATGAGTAAAACTTCCTCATGTCTCTCTTGAATTTTCTCCCATCATCCTCCAATCATGCCCAAGTGATTGCTTCTCTATTCTTTACAGTCAGGTCCTTGCCATTCACTGTGTGCATACCCTTCAGAAATGTGTTTGTTGCTGTTATGTCCTCATCTCATGCCTGGTCTCCAGTAAGTACATATTTAGAGCCACTAGGCATTCCTAACAGTAGCTGCCTTGGTGGCCCTGGAACATGTTGGTGACTCTTCAATACACCAACTTCAGACTGTCTACATACTTACACAGGTGAAGACTCTGGAACTGAGCACAGTATTCCAGATGAGGCCTCACCAAGGATCTGTGTAGGGGTCAGTATCACCCCACTTTTTCTTACATGAGAACCCTTCCATTATCAGAACCCTCCTACACACCCCAGCATCCTTGACACCTAGCTGTATGTATTGTTGTAATGATTAACTTGCTTGAAGGAATCACTGATGATGACCCCAAACTCTCCACTGCTGAATGGTCCAGTTGAACTTCTCTTGTATGGTACTTAGTGTGTGGGTTCCATCTCCCTAAGTGCATTATCTTGCATATCTTGACAATGAACCTCAACTGCAGATCTTAGACCATCTCCCTGCATCTCTAAGTCATCTGGACGCCTACACCCTTCTGACGATCTGCCCTATCCCAGAGTTCAGTGTCATCAGCAGAGAGACAACATGCCCAGGTTCCCTATATCACTTGATGACCATACCTGAATAGGACAAGTCCCAGGACTAACCCTAGTGCAGTAGAGCTAGACATGTTGCAAAATTAAATATCATGAGTGAAAGTCCCATGAAATTGGCAATTTCACTGCATTAAATATTTTATGAATTTGCATTCTATGAAATATTTTACAGGATAAAGTTGTGAAATTTCACCCATGAAATGTGACCTTTCACCCAAAATAGCAGGTGAGGTTTCATGCTTTTGGTGGCCATTTTGGCAATTTATGAGCAAAATTCTGCATTCCACATCTGCAAAAAATTTCACAAAAGAGACAAATTCTGCAAAATTATTATGGAATGAAATTCAGCAAATTCACACATCACTATGTAGAGCTGGTTGCCCTACCTAAATAGAAGGACTCTGTTCTAATTAATTTTCTAAAGCCAATTGCAACTGCATTCTAACTATTCTATACTGTACTGTCCTCTCCTGGTTATGTCAGGGTGGACATCTACAGTGTCCCCTTTTCTTCTTTACATTATGTTTCCCTTTCAAGTACACGTAAAATGCATCCTATTTTGCTCAACGTGAGCAAGCTAGCAAAGTTTCATTTGCCAGTACAAAACAGATACCTGTTGTTAAATATTTGCAAATTTAAAATATGAGCCATTTTTGCTGCACTGTTGTTTTGTAGCACGTATAGTATAATTTATATGTGACTGCTAAAGCACACTGAAAATGTTATATACTTTGCAGTAGTTTTGTGTCTAAGAAAGCCAGATTTAGTACAAATGAAAAGGTTTCCTCAATAAGAAAATGGCTGGAGAATCTATTTTATTTTAAATTTGTAATGGTATCCGATGTAAAACAGCCTTGTTTCCTCAACAGCCTAGACCTAGTTGTAAACAACCTTGTAAAACCCCTTGCAAATGGGGTTCCTAGAAATAACTAGTCTGGGTTTACCGTAGCCAGTTGTTCTGTCCTTCTCCCGCTGTCTCTCAGGCTTCTCTTGACTTGGCCTCTAATTTTTTCTGGCTTCCCAGGTCCTGCTTGCCTTGTGTGTGTCCCAGCTTGCAGTCAAATGAAAATCCAGCCCTCAGGGCTTAAACTGCTGACCGGGCTCCTGCTGAAAAGCCATGCCAGGCAGTGGGAGTCATGCTATGCCAAGAATGCTTTGATGTGGAGCCACTTGTTTTGTGGTCACCTCATGGACTGTGCCATGGGACTTGGTGACCACGGACTGCCTGCTGGGGGACCGCTCAGATGGGAATTAAAGGAGTTCTGACTGGGGCTCATTTGAGTATGCTTGTGCAGGGTCCCGTCATCTGAACAATGCATAACAGTGTGTCTGGATGCCTCAGGGTAGCTATGTTCAGCTCCAGATGAAAAGCAAGGAATTAAAATTTTTTAAAAATGGAACTGTTGCTGCTTGTTGGGAATATACTGTGCATGTGGGGAAAAGTGCTTAAAGTTAAAATGAGTACTGTTTCCTAGCAATTCCAGTATCTGGGACTCTGTGTGTCAGCCTGTCAGCTGCTGCAAGGAGCTGATAAGGCGCAGTAGCTGACAGGAAAAGTAAAAGAGACATGTTTTCATCTGTGCAGCTACTGCAAGTACAGCCTTTAAGCTATAGAACTGTGGGGCATTTGAAGCAAATAATTACTTCTTTCTGGCTGCACTAAGACATCATTCAGGGCTGTATCTAATCTGCTATAAGGGACAGTGGGTTAAGCAGCCATTGCCAGCAGTACAGCCAATTGAAATTGCAGCAATAGATAGCCAGGACTTGTGGGACATTCACTGCATCTCATGGGTAAGCACCTAATGCTTATGGGGGCTTATAGAGACATTATTTTAGGCACAAATTCCACAACCCAATTGTGTCTCAAGTGTTCTGATTGACAGGTCCTTCAGCAACTTGAGACATGTCACCCCATCCCTGCTACCAATCAGACGTCAAGCTAGGAGCTCTATAAAGAGACAATGTTGCCAGTTTGTCTGGAGATTCAGAGATGCAGAGCTGAGAGAAAGAGAGCAGCAGAGCAGGCTCCAGCCTGCTGGGAGCTCCCATGGGGAGGGGCTCAGGCTCCAGCCATGCCATCAGGCCTGGGCCACTAATTCAAGCCCTTTCAGTCTTCAGAGGGCATTTGTTATTTTCTTCAGTTAAAAGTTAACTAGTTACAGCAATTGTACTTTCTGCAACAGCTAGTATGGAGGTTGCCAGTTCTGTCCTCCAGAAGCTAGCCTTCCCTCCACGTTGGGAAAGATGCAGACTACAGAATCAGATGTCCAGCAGCAGTGAGAGCGCTGACCAGACCAGATGACATCATGCAGTGGTGAGAGTGCTGACCAAGTACCTCAGGGTGAGAGAGCTGAAGAAGTCTTCAGGATGCCTTCAATTGCAGATGAGACCCGTGGAGGACCTGAGTGAGTACCCTCATACCCCAGGTGTGAGAAAGAAACCAAGCAAGTAATTTGAGGGCTCCATGCCCCATTAAGAAATGTGTGCTATTAAGTGTGAAGTATTGAAGCCATCAGTCTGGGCTACTAACCCCAGAGACTGCCTAGTTCAAGTAATGGATGCATCTTGCCTGTGGCTCCAAATGGCTATTGCAGGTGCAGCAAGATGCTGGGCTTAGTGAATCATATAATATGTAGCTATGGGATAGAGTCCTGCCACTGTGGAGCTGTCTGCCAAGATACACTTACCACTTCATGAGACAGGAGGCCCTAGAGCATATTAATGTCAAAGATACCTTAAAGAGAATGTACCTGTGTCTGCACAGAATTTTGTCTGAGAGTGCTTGGTATGAGTGTTAAATGGCTAGACGTGTTGGATAGACTCCACTTGTGGATAATGTTCTTGTATATAGAATGTACTGATGGACTGCCTGTGACTAAAAGTATGAGATGCTTGATAAAGTGTTGTTGCCAGCTTACTCTGGATGGATGCCTTTCAGTATATAAAGTACTGATGTGACTGTGTTTAAATCATGCTTAGGATGCTTGACAGAAGCATCACCCTTTATTGCTTTGGATGGACTTTCAAATATTGTGCTGAATGTTCTGGATGTAAGATCCACATAGTTTATTCTGGAATGTTCAGAAGTCTGCAAGTGCAGGGCAATCCTTGATTTGTTTGCAAGTGCAGGGCAATCCCTGCTTTGTCTCGCAAAGTGCAGGGCAATCCCCTGTGGTTGTAAATAGTAATTTGTTGCTTTACAAAAATCTGTTCCAAGTTGCCTCCACCCTCAAATTAATAGCCGCCACCTCGACCAGCTGCAACTCCATCAGGCCTGCAACATCTTGGACTGTGGCATCTGTTTAACCAGTATGGTATGAGATTGCTGGGTTTCTGCTGTATCTGGGACTGGTACTAGTGTGGGCAATATTAATAATTATGTTTAACATCTGATTTATCAGCAGCTAGATAGCCAGGGCTCTGGATGCCTTAAGTCAATGGTAAAATGTGATTTATGTCTGCCTGTTAATATGAAGCTAGCCAGCTGGAGGGTTCACCAGCAAAATCCAAAATGATCTCTGTACATGTGTAAATATGGTAAGATATCCTCTACTCCTCCTGTTTCCCTTTCCTAGCTCCTTTATTTCCCCCAGAAATAAATATCTTGTTTTAGTTTGAAATCCTGTGTGAGCATATTATAGAGACAGTCTTTAATTCAAAATGTTATAATGTGGGAACTGTGCATTGAGGAATGTCTAGGGAAGGTAACTGGTCACTGGGAGTGGTGTAGCAGCTCAGGCTACACCCAGCACCTCACCACATCAGAAGCACCCTGAATGGAGGCACTGTGCAAAGGTTTTAAAAAATGTTATGAGCTATGAACCCAAACCTCTAGCCTATGTCCAGGTAGTAGGCAGGTGTAACACTGGGAGGTGGCACCACCCAGGGGTTACACTTGGTTATGCAGACTGCCTGGAGCCAGTTGCAAACAATCTTGGTTCTACAGATTGTTTGGAACTATGCTGCAAACAACCTTGAAATTAGTTGCAAGCAGCCTGGGTTTTCCATTATGCCTGAAGCATGAGAGAGGAAGGAAGAACATGCAGTCCTCATGTCCCCAAAGCAATCTGAAGCACACGTGAGAAAATGATTTGAAGTTTAGACCTTTGGCAGAAATAAAGGTGGCATAGGAGGTGTGCAGATTTTCATACTTGGAAGCTAAGACTCTTCTGCACATAGCATGTACTCACTTGTTGTGTGAATCTGTTAAAAGTCAAGGACCCTTCAACAGGAACAGAAACACAGAAATATAGAAACATAGACTTTGACATAAGATAAGAACCACTTGGCCCACCTAGTCTGCCCATTTCCTACCTATAGGTTAAGCTGCAGATTTTAGTTAACCAACAGCCTACTTTCTCCTATACCCCACTATAATTGCCTTATGTCTGTTCCATGCATTCTTGAATTCCCGCTTCATGTGTCCACCACTGTCTCAATGAAAAATACTTCCTCACATTTCCCCTGAGACATCCCCCATTTTCAAACTGTAGCCCCTTGTTCTTACACATCTCTTTTCTGAAAGATGCTACCGTCTTGAACTCTACTGGCTCCCTTTGAGGTATCTGAAAGATTCTATCATGTCCTCTCCTCCTATCCTCATGAGGCTACATATTAAGTTTCTTTACTCTCTTCATATGCTTCCAGTGCAGACCCTGCACCATTTTAGTTGCCCTTCTCTGGACTGCCTCCATCCTGTCTATGTTCTTGGAGAGATGGGGTCTCCAGAACTACATGCAGTACTCTAGATGGGGTCTCACTAACTGTCTGAACAGAGGAATGACAACTTCCTGTTTTCTGCTCGTGATGCCTCCCTATGCATTCTCAGTACTGTTACTGCCTTTCACATTGCTTGCCTACCTTTAAGTCATCTGATATGACTACCCCAGTCCTTTCCAATTTTGTTGTTAGAATCTCCTCCCTTAACTGTGTACTCTTCCTGGGTTTTGTTTCTCAGGTGGATGGATATGATAGAAGGCATCCTTAGGATGGCAGAGAAAGGGCAGGTACTGTTGATGGGGACCTGCATATGCTAGATGATAACTGGAGCACCTTTGCTGCAGCCACATCCAAGAGCAGGGCCATTCTCAATGCCCTACAGGTGGTATGTCTCAGACAGCTAGTTTTGGAACCCACGTGTGAGAGAGCAATCTTAGACGCTGTACTCTCAAATGGGGACAGTGAGAGGATCTCAGACCAGACATGGGTAGCCAACTTAATCTGGTTCAAGGTCAGCTGGCATTCATCTGTATCCCTCTCCCCGGTCGTGCCTGAAAATAGGCAGGATTTGTCTACTGCACTTACCCACAACAAAACTAAATAAAATAAATAAATAAATAAATAAATAAAATCTGAAACAAGTGACCACCAAACAGTGTGGTTCATGATAAACTTAGATACAGAGTGAAGCTATACAAGAGTGAGGGTACTGGACTTCAGGAGGTCTGACTTTGGCATGATGGGAAGAGTGCCTTAGAAAAGCAGTAGTAAACAGGCTAGAAGAAGGGTGGAGCAACAATGGGGAAACATCAAAACTGCCAGCACAGAGGCAACAAGCCTTGGTGTGAAGCAAATAAATGAATCAAAATGAAAGAAAAAGCCACTATGATTCTCCAAAGAGGTGGCGGGAAGGTATGGGAGAAAAGGTAGCATTTAGGAAGTATAAGGAAACACAGAAGAAGCAGGACAGTGAACTGTACCAGTTAGGGCAGAAGGAAGCAGGGAGGGAAGAAAATAGCAAAGGCCCAAACTGAGGAAAAGATAACCAACTCAGTTAGGAAGGGGATAAACCTTTTATAGGTACATCAGGAGCATAGAAAGACAAAGGAGGGATAGTGAGCCTGAATAGAATGAACAGTGGGTGAGCAGAGAGGGACAGTGAAAACACAGGGATACTGAATGAGTACTTCTGCTCAGTAGTCACAAAAGAGGACGAGGAAAGGTACTAATCCAATTAGCAGAAGCACTCAGGATGGGGGGCGATCCCATGTTTTCTACAGAAAAATGGGTTCTGAAAGAACTCCAAAACTCAAGGTGGATAAAGCAATGGGGTCTGATGGGATTCACCCCAGAATTTTAAAAGAATTAAGGGAGAACTAGTGACACCACTGACTACCCTTTCAACAAATCATAGGAGGATGGTGTGGTACCTGAGGACTGAGGAAGGCAGATGCGATCCCCTTCGCAAAAGTGGGAGCAAGACAGAGGCAGGAAACTACAGACCTGTCAGTTTGACCTCTGTGTTAGGAAAGTGATGGAATCACTTCTGAACAAAGGAACTGTTGAGTACCTAGAGGCCAGTGGGGCTAGACTTTAGCAAGGCATTTGATATAGTCGACACAAAAGAATAATAAAAAAATTAACCAGCCTGGGAGGGTCCCAGGGTGGTAGCCTAAGTAAAATACTGGCTGGACAACAGGGCACAGAGGGTAATAGTAAACAGAGTCCACTCTGAAGAAAGGGAGGTTTACTAGTGGGTACCACAGGGTTCAGTACTGGATCCAGTCCTTTTACTGTCTTTATAAGTGACATTGCAGAGGGACTGGAAGGAAATGTAAGCATCTTGAAGATGACACAAAGATCTGCAGCAGGGTTGATACACAAGGAGGTGTAGAAAGGATGAGAAGGGACTTTGGCAAGGTTGGAAGAATGGTCAGAAGTATGGCAGCTTGATTCAATGCAAAGAAGTGCAAAATAATGCACCTGAGAAACAAAACCAAGGGAAGATTACACAATATGGGGGTAGTAGCAAAAAATAAAAAAAGGTTAGCAAGCAATGTGAGAAGGCAGTAGGGAGGGCTGGGAGGATACTGGATATACAGGGAGAGGCATCACCAGTAGAAAACAGGAAGTTGTTATCCCTCTGTACAGATAGTTGGTGAGTCCCCATTTGGAGTACTACGTCACTTCTGGACACCCCATCTCGCAAGGACAGAGACTGGATGGAGGTGGTCCAGAGGGCAACTAAAATGGTGCAGGATCTACAAGACAAGCCAAAGGATGAGAGACTAAAGTAGCTTAATATATACACCTTTGAGGAAAAGTGTGAGAGGGATATGATAAAAGTCTCTAAGTACCTCAGTGGAACTCAACAAAGTCCAAGAGGGTAGCATCTTTCAGAAAAAGATGTGTAAGAACAAGGGGACACAATTTGAAGAGGGAGGATGGCTCAGGGGCAATGTGAGGAAGTATTTTTTCACAGAGAGGGTGGTGGATGCATGGAACAGCCTTCCTGAGGAAGTTGTGGGGTCTAAAACTGTGGGAGATTTCAAGGATGCATGGGACAGACATAAGGCAGTTCTTGTGGGGGGTAGGAAGAAATAGGCTGTTGGTTAACTAGGATCTGCAGCTTATATGTTAGGTAGGAAAATGGGCAGACTAGATGGGCCAAGTGGTCCTTATCTGCCATCAAAGTCTATGTTTCTATGTTTCTATTTACTTGCACTTCTTGCATTGAATCTAGCTGCCACACTTTTGACCATTCCTCTAACCTTTCTAAGTCCCTTTTCATCCTTTTCACACCCCCACACTTGTGTATCAACTCTATTCACGGATCCTTGTGTCATCAGAAAAGAAACATACTTTCCTTCCAGTCCCTCTACAATATCACTTATAAAGAGAAAGGACTGGCCCTAGTACTGAACTTTGCAGTACCCTGATAGTAACCCCTTTTTGGAGTGGACTCCTTACTATTACCCTCTACTTCCTGTTGTCCAGGCAATTATTTACCTAGGCCACCACCCAGGGACCCACACCCAGGCTGGCTAAGCGTGTTTATTAATCTTTTGTGTGGGACTGTGCCAAATACCTTGCTAAAGTCTAGGTTGACCATGTCCACAGCCCTCCTGATCTACTACTTTGGTCACCCAGTCAATGAAATCTATTAGATTCACCTGACATGACCTTCCCACTGTGAATCCATGCTGCCTTGGGTCCTGTGCCCCACTGGCTTCTAAGTACTGAACAATTCTTTCTTTCAGAAGTGATTCCATCATTTCCTCCATCACTGAGTAAAGCTAACAGGCCTGTAGTTACCTGCCTCTGCCTTGCTCCCACCTTTGTGAGGGAATCACATCTTTCCTCCTCCAGTCCTCAGGTACCAAACCATAATCACCGTGATTTGTTAAAGGTAGTAGTCAGTGGTGCCGCTAGTTCTTTTTTAATTTATTTGTTTAACCAGGAGTAGCACACTAAGCTGAGTTTTTACAGGAGTGACCTGAGAGCACAGGAAGTTAAGTGACTTGCTCAGGGTCACACAGTATGCAAGTGGATGCTGTGGATTCAAACCCAGGTCTTGTCTGCTGGATGTCACCAGATTTGCAGCTCAGAGCCTTAAACCACTGCGCTATACCACCTCCAGTTCTCCCCATAGTTCTTTTAGAATTCTGAGGTGAATCCATTAGGCCCTATTTTCGTGTCCACCTTCAGTTTTAGGAGTTCTTTCTGGACCCTTTCTTTTGTGAATGAACTGCATCAACCCACCTATCCAGAGTGCTTCTATTTGTTTGGTTTAGGTGCTCTCCTCCTTTTCTTGAGAATACTGAAAATAAGTATTCATTCAGTATCTCTACCATTTCACCGTCACCTGCCCACCCCTCCCTTGCATTAAGCCTCACAATCTCTCCCTTGGTCTTTCTTCACTCACTAGTTCACCTATAAAAGGTTTTATCTCCCTTCTTTACTGGGTTGGCTATCCTTCCTCAGTTTGGGCCTTTGTTATTCTGACTGAGTTTCCTGCTTCCTTCTTTTTAACTGATATAGTTCTCTGTCCTGCTCCTTTTGTGATTCCGTATACTTCCTGAATGCTAACTTTTCTCCCTAACCTTCCCACTACCTCTTTTGAGAATCATAGTGGATTTTTCTTTCATTTTGTTTGGTTTATTTGCTTCACACAATGGTTCGTTGCTTCTTGAACGCATATTCAATTTTTCCCATTGTTCCTCCACATCTCCTTCCTGCCTATTTGCTAGTACATTCCTTAGGTGCTTTCCCATTTTGCCCAAATCAGCCCTCCCAAAGTCCAGTGCCCTCACTTTTGTATGGCTTGACACCACGGCTGATTTACTATGAACTGCATTGTTTGGTGGTTGCTTGTTCCTAGATGGCTACCACTTCTAGATCCTCTCACTTTTACAGTTTGAGAGTACCAGGTCTAAGACTGCACCCTGCTGAGTGGGTTCCAGTGCTAGCTGTCTGAGGCATACCCCTGTAGGGCATTTAGAATGACCTTGCTCCCGATGTGGCTGCAGTAAATGTGCTCCAGTTAACAGCTGGCATAATTACTGTGGGTCCCCATCATCAATATTTCCCCTTTTTCTGCATTCTAAATATGCCTCCTATCATTTCCCTGTCCATTTATTCTGCCCAGAGGTGGGGTCTGTATACAACCTGTGTAGACTTAAAATCATGGAGAAATTGGAGTCACTAACCAAGGCCAGGCCTCTTACCAACACCCATGCCAGTGCTAGACCTCAGACAACCCATTCCCACAGCCGGGTCATCGTGAGACGGTGTGGCTCCCCTCAATCCAGCGGATGAGGACAATGGGGATGCACCAGAAGATGTGGAAAACACAGAGTCGGGGATGAGCACATGGAGATCGTATCGGATTGTCCATCGTTGACCTCTAAACTCTGTCCCTTTGACCTGGTTTAAGGGGCTAATGAGGGCTATCAAGTCCATAATGGGATTCGACACAGAAGCTACAAAGCCAGAGTCCAAGCTAGATCCCATGATCCAGCAACAATCAGCAGGTCAAGGACACCTTTCCCAGCTGTCCAGCCATTGATGACATAATATCAAAGAATGCAGTCCCCAGAACCAGATCGACTGTCCGAGAAAGGAACATGGACAGGATGTATCCGATACAGCAGGACAAGGCCACACTAGCGCAGACCCCAAGTTGCAGCACTAAGTAAGAAAACAGTGCTGCCATGCAGCACTATCCATCAAGGATCCGAACGACAAGAAAGTGGAAGACATATTAAAAAGCTGTTCAAGATCACAGGAATGGCAACCAAAGCAGCAGTGCCAGCAGTGTACTCTGTTAGGCTCAAATTCACTGGCTGGAAGAAGTGTTAGAGAAAGCTGACCTCAAGTCCAGAGAGGCAGAGCTTCTAGAATGCACCCTGGATACAGCAATATACCTAGAGGACATGGCTGTAGACGCTCTAAAACTGGAAGCAAGGCAGGGGCCCTAATAAAGAGGCTAAGGCGGGCCTTATGGCTAAAACCTGGGAAGTGGACAATGAATCAAAACTCTGTTGCAAAATCTACCCTTGAAGGGAAACAATCTCTTTGGAGAAGGCTTAAAGGAGTTTCTCAAACAAAAGAGGAAGGAAAGACCTTGCAAAGGACAAGCACAGAACCCTTTACTTGCCTTCCAATTGATGTAGATTTGAGGAATGGAAGATTCAACAGAACAGAAAGCAAACATATACTAACAACTCCTTTAGAGGGAAGAACAACAACAGTAATTTCAGAAGCCCCACGCAGGTGCCATATCCTCCTTCAGGGGCAGAAACCCCAGATTTGGAGGTAGAGGCAGAGGTGGCAAGCCAAAACAATTTTGACTACCACCCCAACATCAGCCCACAACATCGTTATCCACCAGTGGGGCAAAGACTGTCATCGTCCTTCAACAGTGGCAGCAAACAACTTCCGACAAGTGGATCCTAGAGATACTTTCTCAGGGAAACACTATAGAGTTTAAAAAGAAGCATTGCAGAGACAGGGTGGTGCTATTACCCATCTCAAAGAAAAGGGCCACAGCCCACCAGGTTCAGGAAGTTCTCTGAGACCTGCAAGAACAGGCAATCCAAGTTGTACCCGACAATAAGGTGGGTACGAGTCTATTCCATCTTCTTCCTAGTACCAAAGAAGAATGGGACCTCAGACCAATTATAGACCTGAAATTCTTGAACAAATTTATAACTACCCTGAAGTTCAAGCTGAAACCTTCAGATCCATGCTGAGGAACATCCGGTAGGTGACTTCCTCATATCTGTGGACCTTAAGGGATTCATACACCCACATCCCTATCGAACCACGGTCACCAACAGTTCCTCCGATTTCACATACTGGGCCAACATTTTCAATACCAGGCCCTGCCTTGATCTCACATCAGCACCAAGGGTGTTTACAAAGGTATCCATCGTCCTGGTGGCTCAGTTACAAGAGAAGGGCTTGGATATTATCCTTTACCTGGACGATTGGCTGATAAGATCACGCTCCAGTGAACAATACCAGAAGGACACACACACCTAATGCTGACTGCTCTTTCACAGCATGGTTGGGTGGTCAATCAGAGCAAGAGTTCCTTACACCCCTCTCAACTTATAAAGCACCTCAGAGCAGAGAGGAATACGGCTGAGGGAATGGCAAGACCATGATGCAAGCGAACAGACATGATCAACGTACTGGTTTGATCCTCCGCACCAACCCCAAACCAACGATGGGTCAAACAGCACAGATCCTGGGATGCATGGCATCATGCAGCGACCAAGTCCCATAGGCGAGATGAACATGCTTGCCACAAGTGCATTCTACAGCAAGGTTCCCCTCTGAGGAGAACCTCAGCATGAAGGTAGTCCTACCGCATTTGGTCAGGGGTCCTCGAGATGGTGGATACATCGCCCACATCTTCAGAGGGTGCCCCACTAGAGTTGTCATATCAGGTGTCACTGGAGACAGATGCCAGCCTGTCGGGTTGGGGAGCATGCATGGGCAAGCAAACCGCTCAAGGCCAGTGGACAACAGTGGAGACCAGGATGTCTATCAATGATCTGGAAAGGAGAGCAGTTCTTCATGCTCTGAAGGCCCAGAAAATATCCTTGAAAGTCAGTTCTAGTAAGGTCCGACAACAGGGTCACAGTGGCGTAATAGCTAATAGGGCATAGTACATAGGGCAGAACCCGCAGCAAGGCAATGAGCAGGGAAGCAGCCAAAATGCTAAAATGGGTCCAGGAAAATCTGTTGCACATTCATGCCATTCATATGGCAGGCAAGCTGAACGTCCGGGCAGACTGGCTCAGCAGACAGCAAGTGCAGCGCGGGGAGGCGGCAGCTGCACTCTGACCTGTTCAATTTAATTCAATTCAGAGCAGGTGCCCCATCTCCATTGATCTAACGGCCCAAGTCAAATGCCCAAGTCACCTCTTACTTCTCCAGATTCAGGCAAAGCAGTCACTAGGGAGCAGATGCCTTATCCCAGATGTGGGATCAGGATCATTCCTATGTCTTCCCCCAACTCCGTGATCCTGCAGGTACTAACAAAGATCAGACTATCTTGGAGGCTGATCATCTTGGTCGCCTTACTGGCCAATGGAGGGCATAGTTTGCCTCAGCAGTAGCCATGAGTCTGGACAGATGACCCTTCCCCATCCGAACAGATATACTGTTACAGGGCCTAATGATACGCAGCAGCCCACACCTAAAGTTATCGACCTGGCTCCTGAGAGGCAAAGATTGTTAACCAGCTGGGTATCACGTAATCCATTATCTCAACCATTCTGCAGTCCAGGAAATCATCTACCTTGACCACTTATGGTAGACAGTGGAAGATTTTGCAAAATGGTGCAGGTGGCACACATTGATCCACCACAAGCTGACATGTCCCTGATATTGTTGTTCTACAACAGGGTTGGACAAGGGGCTATCTCCTCTTCGCTAAGAGTCCAACTGTCAGTCATAGGAGCAGCCACAAGAATATGGGGCCTACACAGCCGGAGCACATCCAGACGCCATCATTCCTCAGGGCTGCAGAAGCCATTCAACCACACGAGCACCAGTGGCCCCTCGGGACCTTCCAATGGTATTTGAGTTTCTAGGGAAGCACCATTCAACCCTCACAGCACTCAGAGCTTTACTGGTTGGGTCTAAAAGACCTGCTTCCTGGTGGCCATTTGCTCCGCCCATGCGGAATTAGTTGAGTTAGGGAGCACTCTCTTGTAAAGAGCCATATACCATCTTCAGAGCTGAAGAGGTGTTTTTGAAAACAGTTCCAGCCTTCCCCCCAAAGTTATGTCCATATTCCATAGCTAAAAACCCATGGAACTGCCCACCTTTACACTAAGCCGCCTAGGGAGATATACCACCATCCCCTGGATGTAGGTATCGGACAAGCAATATATCACTAAGACACAACCGATCCACCGATCAGAGAGACTCTTTGTTATAGCAAATGGTCATAGACAGGAATGGCAGCATCAAAACAACCATCGCCAGCTGGCTAAAAAGAACAATACAAGAGGCATATAAATCAAAGAGCCTTCTCCTCCGGAGGGAATAAGGGCCCACTCTACAAGGGCAGTGGCCACTTCCTGGGTGGAAAGAGCTAATGTGTCCATGGAGGACATCTGCAGGGCAGCAATTTGACTTCAGTACATACCTTCGTGAGAATATTACAGACTTGAGTCCTTATATAGACAAAGAACTGATTTTGCCAATCAAGTCTTATCTACAGCGGCAACAACAGATTGTTTTCTGATCACTCTGTCCCGCCCTGAAGGGTTAGTGAACTGCTTATTATTTAGTAACCCAAAGGTAATGTCTGAGTGTCATGGATTGCAACTAACACAATGGGTGTTTACTCAGCTGGTAAAGGTGATTGTGTTAGTTGCATCCATGACACTCCATGGCACTCCCTTCAGGCCGATCATGGCAACAACAGCATACGCTACCATACTTTAAGTATCTGGACTTTATATTGATATGTAGCTAAAGGATGCTGTCAGTACCCTATGGGGCCGAGTCTAGCATTGCACAGAGAGGGAATAAACTTAAGTCTGTTCATGTGTAGGAGTTTGTAATAAGGATCGCAGGAAGTAATGTTTACTTTTTGGCGAGGTGGTATTGTGTGTTTCCAGCCATAGAAGATTCGAACTGAGGAAAGGGGACTCCTGGGACCAGAATGTACTCTAAATTTGATCTGGGTCACAGTGCATCAATTAGCCTATCAGGTGGGTTGGGAACCCAAGAGGTAATGTCTGGAGTGTCATGGATGCAACTAACACAATCACCTTTACCAGGTGAGTAAACACCCATTCTAGCTGAATGTCCTCAGGCCTGGGATGACAATAGGAGAATGCAATTTCAATTCTCCCATACCTGCTAACTTACTTTACAGAGAAATATATACATATATAAGAAAAATCAGGCTGCATTGGTGTCTCACCTTGTATCTTTTTCTTTCACACTCACGTGGACATCTAAAACAATGATGTTATAATGATATACAGTACTCTTACATCTTACGGATATTTCCATGAAAGGTATTGAGTCTCATCACTTAACATAAGAACACTTATGGCAACCTATGTTTTTGATGTGGATATTAAATGCTTAGATGACCGTCATGTCAGTATAGCCTAGAGGTTAGAGGAACGAGGTGTGAGCGAAGCTTGATACATCCAGCAGACCAGACCTGAGTTTGATTCTCCCAACCTCCACTTGCATACTGTATGACTCTGAGCAAATCACTTAACCCCAGTGTATCCCATGTGTCGGCTCCTGAAAATAGGCACTTGTGCCTAGTGGCCTTACCCGGTTACCAAAGACAAAAATAAAATAAAATGTACTGGTCTAAAATGTATGAATGTCATACGTGTGTTGCTGAAACACCAAGAAATGTCCTTAAGATGTACTAGCTAGAAACCAGAAAGAGAGAGAGAGAAGAAAGGGGGCATAACAGAAACATTCACATCTCCACAAGGCATAACCAAAGTGGATAGCAGTGCATTGCTCACCTTCAGTGTAAACACAAACAAACACTGGAGGTAACACAAAAGCAACTGATGCGTGGTACCCAGATTACATAACCATGGTGCCGGGATACATAACAAAAGTGGTAACAGGAGGAAATGAACTGCCTTTAGGAGTACAAGAAAACAGGGAGGGGGAGGACAGGAGGTACTTGACAGAATCGAAGGAGGTGACAAGGGCAGTAAGGAGAGCAAAGCATCTACGAACTCAGGCTGGCACAAGGCATTAAGAGAGGAGAAGGACTTCTTTAAGTACATCAGGGAGAAAAGAGCTGTAAGGACCACATAGTAAGGATTAGGAAGGAGGGGGTTGGATGGAAGCAGGGTGAGATAAGACAGAAGCATTAAATGAGTACTTCTGCTCAGTATTTACTAAAGAAGAGGGGTGACACCCAAGGTGGAGAAATGGCAGAAGCAGGGGAAGTGGTGACAGATGGAGAAATCATGGAGGGCAGAAGTCGAGAGGTTTGAAGGCACTGAGGGTGGACAAGGCGCCAGGCCCAGATGACATCCACCCCAGGGTACTGAAGGAGCTGGCAGAGGTCCTTGCAGGACCTTAGGCAGACCTATTTAATGCCTCACTACATTTGGGGTGTGTACCTCAGGACTGGAGGATGGCTCATGTGGTGCCCTCCACAAGAGTGGCCCAAGGATGAACCGGAAACTACAGATCAGTGAGCCTCACATCCATTGTGGGTAAGCTAATGGAACTATCCTGAAGGAGAGGCTGGTGGCCTCCTAGAGGCCAAGGACTACAGGACAGCAGACAGCATGGCTTCACACGTGGCAGATCCTGCCAAACCAACCTGGTCAAGTTCTATGACTGGGTAACTAGGCAACTGGACAGGGGCCATGCAGTGGATGTCCTGTATCTGGACTTCAGTAAGGCATTCAACTCGGTGCCGCATGGAAGGCTGGGAAGGAAGTTAGTAGGCACAGGGGCGGGTGCAAAGCTGGTGAGATGGGTAGGAAACTGGCTTCAGGGAAGGCAACAGAGGGGTGGTGGTGGGTGGGGAGCTCTCACACCCAAGGGCAGTGACGGCGGTGTTCCACAGGGCTCGGTGTTGGGACCAGTGTTGTTTGGGATATTCATTGCAGACATATCATGGGACATCAAGAGCAAGATCAGTCTGTTTGCTGATGATACCAAGGTAGAGCACTGGAGGATGACCTAGGGGATGGCAGGGGTTGCAGGATGATCTGCAAAGCTTGAAACCTGGTCAGACACCTGGCACCCTGGAGTTTAATGCCAAAAAGTGCAAGGTGCTGCATTTTGGGATGAAGAACCCAGGAGGAGTTACCAGCTGGGGAGTGCAGCTAGCCCAGACAGAGGAGGAGAAGGATCTGGGTGTGCTCATTATAGGGTCAATGAACAACTCGGCACAATGTAGGAAGGCAGCTGCAAAGGCCAACAAAATGCTGGGTTGTATTGCAAGGGTATATCCTCGAGAGGAGGAGGTGATTCTGCCACTGTATAGGTCATTAGTTAGACCCACCTGGGTACTGCGTGCAGTACTGGCGCCCGTATCTGAAGAGGGACATTAAGTTACTGGAGGGTGCAGGCGCAGGGGACAAAGATGATCAGGGGCTGGGGGACTTATCATACACAGAGGAGGCTGAGGAGTTGAACATGTACTCATTGGAGGAGAGGAGGACAGGGGTGACATGATTGAAACCTTTAAATACATGAAAGGAATAAACAAAGACAGTGTACAGAGGGCTGTTCAAAGTAAGGAGGGAGGCCACCAGGGGCCATGATATGAGACTGGAGGAGGAAGGTTCAGGCGGAGATGAGGAGACACTTTTTACAGAGAGGGTGGTGGCTGGGTGGAATCGTTACCTGCAGAAGTGGTATGCAGTAGAACAGTGGCGGCTTCAAAGGGGATGGGACAGGACAAGAGGAGGGTTAATGGAAGGGAAGGGTGGAAGGGAGGGGCAGCTGCAGAATAAGGGCTGCTAGCTGCACATTCGAGCAGACTTGATAGACCTTCTGGGCCTTTCTCTGCTGGCAAATTTCGTATGTTCAGTGTAAAACACAAACATTTGATGTAATATGAACAAGCTGGTACATGGTGCCTGGTTACATAACCAAAGTGGATAGCAGTGCATTGCTCACCTTCAGTGTAAACACAAACACTGGAGGTAATGTGAAGAAGCTGGTACCTGGTGCCCGGTTACATAACTAAAGTGGATAGCAGTGCATTGCTCACCTTCAGTATAACCGCAAACACTGGCAGTAATGTGAAGAAGCTGGTACCACGGTGCCTGGGTTACATAACCAAAGTGGTTAGCAGTATTGCTCACCTTCAGTGTAACACAAACACTGGAGGTAATGTGAAGAAACTGGTGCACAGTGCATGGGTTACATAACCAAGTGGATAGTGGTGCATTGCTCCACCTTCAGTGTAAACACAAACACTGGAGGTAATGTGTAGAAGTTGGTACATGGTGCCTGGGTTACATAACCAAAGTGGATAGCAGTGCACTGCTCACCTTCAGTGTAAACACAAACACTGGAGGTAACATGGAAAAAGCTGGTACACGGTGTCTGGGTTACATAACCAAAGTGGATAGCAGTGCATTGCTCACCTTCCAGTGTAAGCACAACCTGGGGGTAATGTGAAGAAACTGGTACATGGCACCTTGGTTACATAACCAATGTGGACAGCAGTGTACTGCCACCTTCAGTGTAAACACAAACACTGGAGGTAATGTGAAGAAGCTGGTACATGGTGCCCAGGTTACATAACCAAAGTGGATAGCAGTGCATTGCTCACCTTCAGTGTAAGCGCAAACACTGGAGGTAATGTGAAGAAGCTGGTACATGGTGCCCAGGTTACATAACCAAAGTGGATAGCAGTGCATTGCTCACCTTCAGTGTAAACGCAAACACTGGAGGTAATGTGAAGAAGCTGCTACATGGTGCCCAGGTTACATAACCAAAGTGGATAGCAGTGCATTGCTCACCTTCAGTGTAAACACAAACACTGGAGGTAATGTGAAGAAGCTGGTACATGGTGCCCAGGTTACATAACCAAAGTGGATAGCAGTGCATTGCTCACCTTCAGTGTAAACACAAACACTGGAGATAATGTGAAGAAGCTGGTACATGGTGCCCAGGTTACATAACCAAAGTGGATAGCAGTGCATTGCTCGCCTTCAGTGTAAACACAAACACTAGAGGTAGCGTGAAGAGGCTGGTACCTGGCACCCGGGTTACATATGTCTGTATGGTATTAGCTGACTGCGCATAAAGCCGACCCCCCGTCACAGTTAAAAGCAAGAAAATTAGCGACTAGTGTATAAGCCAAGCTGGTTTTATTGCACAAATCCCTGTTAGCATAGCAAAATCACCACATACAGTTTAGAATACTAATCCAAATTATTATTTTTAAGCACGAAGTGCACAGAGTCAATAATTGCTGTTGATTGTAAGCTTGTTACTATGAAAAGACTTCACTCAGTGTCTTCCTCCTCATCTGGAAAGCTAAGCGCATCCTCATTCTCTGCCAAAGCTCATAAGCCCACATAAAAAGCTGTTTTCCATGTATACAAAGTCCGTAGCAGCAGAGCTGTTTTGTGGAGTCAGCTAGTTCTAACACTCACAAATTGAAAGCAGTATTGTATGAGCTGGCTTCCATTTCAGACTTATTTTGTAAGTAGTGTTAAAACGTGTTGTGAATTTTATATCTTGGTTTATGAGCTTGTGATACTGGTAACTGGAGTTTCCATAGTGCGGTTGATGGACAATTGAAAACTACTAGTACCGAATCACATGATTTAAACTATAAGGGAGACATAGTTAATAAAGAGACTACTAGCTCTAACACTCACAAATTGAAAGCGGTATTGTACAAGCTGTACTTCCATTTTAGACTTATTTTGGGGATTCCGTGAGTGTGGTTGATGGATAATTGAAAACTGAATTAACTGACCAGTGTAGTATAAGCCAAAGATGTATACTTGACAACTCAAAAAGTGACAAAAATCCAGCTTATATGCAAGTATATACAGTAATCAAAGTGGATCATTGCTCACCTTCATAACGCGACAGACACTGGAGGTACTGTGGAAGACGAGAGCACATTTAATAAGGAAGTTGGAAACACTTTTTTATAAAGATAATAGAGGACAGGTGGAATAGATTGCTGCCCAGTGAGGTAGTCTGTGCAAACTCAGTGGTAGGGTTCAAACATAGCTGGGACAGATACAAGGGTTTAGTTGGAAGCAACAGTGGTTGGGGACAAAAGAGAGACAGGAAAAATGTTCCTTAAAAGGGCTCAGTATTATAGGTTAGTAGTGAAAGGTGCAGAATGGATAGACCAATCAGCCTTCTGCTGTCACTTTTGATGTTTCTGTTTCCTGTGATGTTCTTTGCTTCTCAAACAATTAGTGCATCACAAAATGGAGGGTAAGCTGAACAAACTTATACATACGCTGCAGGTTTCAAAAAGTTACAAGAGTGTTATAGCGAACCCCTAAGCCAGTCCCTAATTCATCCTATCTCCCTCGGTCAACATGCTATAAGACTTGAAGTCAGACCATTCCTCTCTCATAAAGTCCCAGCTCAGAGATTGTGTCTGTTCTTCACCGACGGAAACCATGGTTTCATAATTCTGCACCATCACTTCCGGTGAAGCTCTTTCTCCTGTTTGCTTAACATCTTCCATTCCTCTTCAGAAAAATCAACAGCAACATCTTCAAAGGTTTCGGTACCTGAAAAGATATGAGAAGTGCTTAATTGCTCTTGATGTCACTGCACACATTGAGAAATCTGCAACTTTTTATGAGGTGGGTCAAAATGGAACAGGAAATGTTAAGCATCAGGATGAATCAGCATCCATGCACCAAGCATGACTCTAGTCTCTATTTCACCCTAGTGGGTGATGGATTGATTGCAGTTCAATGACCTCAGAGGTGAGCTAGCGAGCAAGATAAAAACTCTTGATTTTTTTTTTTTTTGCACCAATATAAACAAGCATTTGTCAATGTCGAATGTTGTCTTGCTGGCGTTGGCATTGGTAGTGCAGGAGTTAGAGACACATAATAGGAATGGCAGTGAAGTATAGAACTGACGTCAACACCACCCCACCCTGCAGAGAGTGACAGGCATTTTGATGTGCCTTTGGCTCATTAGCCATAACGCTCATGCCACCCTATCCTGCAGACTCTGAGAAGTGTTGCATTGTGCCTTAGGGTCTTGGACCTTATGCTCATCCCATTTCATAAGAAGTATGTTGAGATGGGTACAGTATAGCAGAATGGGTGAACTTACATAGAAACATAAATTTGATGGCAGATAAGGACCACTTGGCCCACCCAGTCTGCCCATTTCCCTACCTAATGGATAAGTTGCAGATCTAGCTAACCAACAGCCTACTTCTTCCAACCTCCACCCCCGAGTTGCCTTATGTCTGTCCCATGCATTCTTGAATTCCACCACTGTTTTTGACTCCACAACCTCCTCAGGAAGGCTGTACCATGCATCCACAACCCTCTCTGTGAAAAATACTTCCTCACATTACCTCTGAGCTGCCCCCTCAGATTCAGATTGTGCCTTGTTCTTCACACCTCTTTTTCTGAAAGATGCTACCCTCTTGGACTTTGTTGATTCCTTGAGGTATTTGAAAGTTTCAATCATGTCCCTCCTCTCCTCCCTCTCCTCGAGGCTATACATATTAAGATCCTTAAGTCTCTCTTGATATGTCTTCTGGTGCAGACCCTGCACCATTTGAGTTGCCCTCCTAAGGACTGCCTCCATCCTGTCTATGTCTTCTGTGAGATAGGGGTCTCCAGAACTGCACAGTACTCCAGATGGGGTCTCACCAGCTGTCTGTACAGAGGATAACAACTTCCTGTTTTCTACTGGTGATGCCTCTCCTATGCATCCCAGTATCCCACCAGCCCTGCTTACTGCCTCTCACATTGCTTGCTCACCTTTAGGTCATCTGATATGACTACCCCCAGGTCCCTTTCCATTTTTTGTTGTTTTAGTATCTCACCCCCATTGTGTACTCTTCCTGTTTTTTTTCCCAGATGCATTACGTTGCACTTCTTAGCACTGAATATAAGCTGCCATACATTTGACCATTCCTCCTACCTTGCCAAATCCTTCTCATCCTTTCCACCCCATCTTGTGTATCAACTCTGTTGCAGATCTTTGTGTCGTCTGCATATAGACATACTTTTCCTTCCAGTCCCTCTGCAATGTCACTTATAAAGACATTAAAGAGGACCGGTCCTAGTACTGAACCCTGCAGTGTACCCTACTAGTAACCCCCTTTCTTCAGAGTGTACTCGTTTACTATTACCCTCTGTGTCCTGTTCTCTAGCCAATTTTTTACCCAGGCTACCATCTTGGAGACCCTCCTCAGGCTGCCCAACTTGTATATTAATCTTTTGTGTGGGACTGTGTCAAATGCTTTGCTAAAGTCTAGGTAGGCCATGTCTACAGCTCCTCCCTGATCTACTACTTTGGTCATCCAGTCAAAGAAATCTATTAGATCTGCCTGACATGACCTTCCTGCTAGAATCCATGCTGCCTTGGGTCCTGCGCTCCTCTGGCCTCTAGGTACTCAACATTTCTTTCCTTCAGAAGTGATTCCATAATTTTCCCAGTCACTGAGGTTAAACAAACAGGTCTGTAGTTTCATGCTTCTGCCCTGTTCCCACTTTTGTGAATTGGAATCATATCTGCCCTCCTCCAGTCTTCAGGTACTACCCATCCTTCCATGATTTATTAAAGAGGGTAGTCAGTGGTGTCACTAGTTCTACCCTTAGTTCTTTTAGAATTCTGGGATGAATCCCATCAAGCCCCATTGCTTTGTCCACCTTTGGGGCCAAGAGTCCAAGGTACACCTGGATGCCTGTCAGTGGCTGCAGGGTGGAGGGGTGGGGTGCAATGGTGAGAGTATCACAGCTGACAATCCAAAGACACACCCCTGATGCCTGTTAGTCTGTACAAGGTGAGATGTAATGGTTAGAAACCCTAACGCCCTGGGCGTTGTTGGCTATTGCACTCAAATTTTCAACATGACCTTTTCGTGACCCCACCTCATGAAAGCATGTGGGACCTCTGCTCATGAACAGTGTCGCTGTGATTTTGTTAATGTGTCCCAACATTGATTTCCCACCGTGACCATGCCATTCTACACCACATAAACATGTCAGCTGCACCATTCATAAGGAGTATGAAGAGATGCCAATGCTGAAAATCTGGAGTGAAAATATAAAAAATTCTTGAAGTTCTGAGCATGCATGAAAAGTGCATAGCGCATGTTTGTAACAGTCTTTCTTTTGTAATTCTGTCACCAAATTTTTAACATAGGCATTTTGGGACCTCTACTCATGAACAGTGGCAGTATGATTTTCTTAATCTGTCCCGAATATTGATTTCCCACAGAGATCACGGTATTATGTGCCAGATGTGCAAAACCATATTTTGGGCAGGATATGAAAAATGACAGCTGTACTGTTCATAAGAAGGTGTGCAAAAATGGCAATGTTGAACATCTGAAGTGAAAATATTAAACATTTTCAAACTTACAACTGTGCGTGGACACTGTGCAACATGCTTGTAATACAGTCATTTTGTCTAATTTTTTCATCAACTGTTTAACATAGGCATTTGGGACTCTGCTCATGAACAGCATTACTGTGATTTTTCCTACTGTGTCCCAAACATTGTTTTCCCTACAGCCACTGCGTCACTGTGTGCCAGAAGTGCTAAAACACATCAGGCAGGATGTGGAAATGACAGCTGTATTCTACATAAAGAGGTGTGAAGAATGGCAATGTTGAAAATCTGAAGTAAAAATTTTAAAATTCTCGAAGTTACAAGCATGCGTGGAAACTGCACAACACACGCTTGTAACATTGTCATTTTGTGGAATTTTTTCACCAAATTTTCAACATAGTATTCTTTGGGACCACTGCTCATTAACAGTGTTACTGTGGTTTTCTTACTGGGTCCTGAACATTGTTTTCCAACACTGACTGCACCACTGTGTGCCGGATGTGTGAAAACACATTTTAGGCAGGATGTGGAAAATGGCAGCTGTGCTGTTCATAAGGAGGTATGAAAAAATGGCAATGTTGAATATCTGGAATAAAAATATTAAAAATTATCGAAGTTACAAATTGTTTGTGGAAACTGCGCAATGCAGCTCGTAACAGTAATTTTGGGAATTTTTTCACCAAATTTTCAACACAGGCATTTTGGACCTCTGCTCATGAACAGTGTTACTGTGATTGTATTCACCTGTCCAACCATTGTTTTCCTACAGCGACTGCGCTTCTGTCGCTGGATGTGTGAAAACTCATTTCGGGCAGGATGTGGAAATGACAGCTGTACTGTTCATGAGGAGGTGTGAAAAAATGGCAATGTGGAAGACTAGGTTTGATAGCAAAGGCACCTAGCTTCACCTGAGCTCTTTTCTTCTAGGTTGCTTGTAGAGGACAGAGCAAGGAAAAGATTAAAGTGCTCTTTGTGGCTAGGCAGATTTACTGTGCATTATTATTTTCTTTTGTACTACATGGATTGTTACTGTTTGTTGCTAACACATTTTACTGCTTTTATTCTCTCTGATTCAAATTGTTGCTGCTGGGTATACTTTCTGCTGCATTATTACAGGGTGTGCTATAGGTTTGTGCTTACAGATTACTGCTGTAATCTTCTGATTCAAATTGTTTTGCAAGTTATACCTTCTGTTACTGCTTTATTTTCTCTGTAGCAAAGTGTTTTTACAGGGTATATCTTCTGTGAAATTATTACAGGTGGTGCTTACATTTTGTGACTTTTATCATTAGCTAAGCAAAATTACTGTTTGCCACCATTTTATTCTTTTAAATTTTTTGCTGAAAGGTTTGTGGTTTGGTCTCAGAGCGTTGCAATCTCCTTCTCACACTTAAGGAGCTAATAGCTTTCCACCCACAGCTCTTCCAGGGATTTGAGTGTCTAACAGCGGGGCTGAAAATCTGTTAGTAACTTCCAACAGAAGGAAGGGTTAAAAGGTCAGGTTAAGTCGATATCCTGGAGTTGGAAGACTAGGTTTTGTGAGCAAAGGCACCTAGCTTCACCTGAGCTCATTTCTTCTAGGTTGCTTAGAGCATGGAACCTTACAGAGCAAGGAAAAGATTAAGGATTCTTTTTGCTTAGGAAGGGTTTACTGTGGTTATTATTTTCTTCCTTACTCACAGGGTTGTTACTGTTTGTTGCTAACATTTTATTGCTTTACTTTTCTCTGATTCAAATTGTTGTTGCTGGGTATACCTTCTGCTGCATTATTACAGGGTGTGCCTATAGGTTTGTGGTTACAGATTACTGCTGTAATCTTCTGATTCAAATTGTCTTTGCAAGGTACATCTTCTGTTATGGCTTTATTTTTCTCTGTAGCAAGTGTTTTTACAGGGTATATCTTCTGTGAAATTATTACAGATGGTGCTTTACAGGTTTTACAGTTTTATCTATCTTTAGGCTAGCTTTCAGGGCTACTGCATTTGTTGTTGGTTGATTGTTTCTGCTCTTACATCCTTGTTTCTTTTATCTGTGGTTCTTCTTTTTCAGCAGGAAAGGGCCCAGCCACCCACCCCATCCCCAACCACCCACGCTACACTCCTTTTATAAGGTAGCACAGTTGTGACATTTCCTGTAACAAAGCAGGAAGGGGTGAATCAGATGGGTATCCACACAGTGACCTCATTTACAGAGGCACAAGTAATTTAACTTGTTATAACAAGTTATACCAAAACAAACAAAACACAAAATCAAACTTTTGCTTTCATTTTCCTTCTAATTACTTTGACCAGGTTATAAACCAGCAGCTCATCTGGAATGGATATTACTGACTGCAGGTACTGAGGATACTTTTCAAAAAGGCAGTTATACAGGATTTAGGATGCTGTCTCACATGCTGGATAATTGGAGATCTAAGGCTCAGCTCCAGACAGGGCAGAGATTGTGAGCCTCAAATTGCATATTCAAGAGGAAAAATATTATAAGAACTGCCCGCCATTTCCCCAACATCCAACAGAAGCACTTCAACCGCAGAGGGTAGTTGGTCCGGAGGTTGGCAGGTGGTTAGAGGGGCAAATCTGGTACCCCATCACTCAGTGCTCTCCAACGATCACCTCCACAAACCATATAAAACTACAAAGAGGTATCTGCCTCTATCTCTGAAATCAAACAAAGGGCAGAGGACACTGCAGCACAGGAGCTAGCACAACAAAACTCACCCAAAACAGGAACCAAAACAAAAAAAGCAAAAGAAATCCAAAACACTTCTGATCATAGAAGAGCGTCACGATTCAGAGAGTTGATGCCTACCTCAGCCGGTGGTAATGGTCAGATGTCTCCCAGGTACATCAGCGTGAAGCAACACTGACTGCATAGCTAAAATCGTGCAGGAAGCAGGAGAAAACATCGATGTCCTGGTACACACAGGGACTAACAATCTCTCCAGCTGGTCAGTTGTGGAGACCAAGTAACACCTGACCAGGCTGAAACAAACTGTCATCCATTTCATACAGTATCTCCTTCTCTGAGATCCTGCCAGTCTGGGGAGGGAGCAGATGGACAGAAGGTCAGAGAAGGGGAGATAGGGGAGCTAAACATGTGGCTGAAGGGGCTGGTGCCAGGAAAAAAGACACAAATTTGCAGGTAACTGGCAACAGTTTTGGGAGTAAAAGTTCTTTAAATTGATGGCCTACATCTGACTAAGGAGGAGTTAGTGTATTGGGGCAGAAGTTTGACAACTTTGCAGAATATTTAAAATAGCAAAGGGGAGGATGCAGCACCGTTATGTCAAATGGGAAGAACACCCCTCCCGCCTCAGCTAGTGATCAAACAGGAGTTCAGCATGTTTGTAATTCATTTTCATCACCAGGTAAGGAAAAGGTCCAGCTCCCATACAATGCACAGGAAATGCCGGACATCACCCAACAACTAACGACTGAAATCTGGACAATGGAAAATCATGTACACAAATGCTTGCAGTCTTGGAAACAAGATCCCAGACCTACAGACAACAATGACAGAGACTAAACTGGACATAGTAGACATTAGCGAGACATAGTTCAACAGTAACCACACTTGGGAGGCTTCAGTACCCGGCTATGTACTGTTCAGAAGAGACCGAGGTGCAAAAGGGGGTGAGTGGTCCTTTATGTCATTAAAATATCAAAGCTACAGAAGTTCAGAAGACACATAAGGAGCCAGAAGAACTGTGGGTCACCCTGGAAACAGGAAATGGGACAGCCATATGAAAGTACAGTTATGTAAGAACTTATCGTAACAGTAGATCTTGAGAGAGGCTCTTGCAGTAGAGTAATTACATATAGGACTGATGCGGCAGGCGTCAGGACCCTCAGAAGAATTTCTAGCTAGCAGTCTCTAGCGGGACCGCTCCCATGTCAGGGTGACCAACGCCATGCAACGCTGCAGTATAAGGTGGTCCCCATGCCTGCCTTCCAGTTCTTTCCCACCAAAGGCCAAAAAGGCGAGATGAAAGAGAAGTGGATAGTTCTCATCCTGGAAAAGGAGCTGAAAAGCCTAGGGGATGGAGGAGGAAGGTGATACCAACTGCAAGAGCTCTCTCAAGATCTACTGTTATGGTAAGTTCTTACGAACTGTACTATCTTACTTCAAGAGGGTTCTTGCAGTAGGTAATTACATAGGACTGAGTCCCATGAAGTCTGGAACAAGGAGAAGCAAGCGGGAGGAGGAGAACTACTCAGAAGTAGAACCTCTGGCTGTGAAGGTCTTAGGAAAGGAGCGTTGCAGAACAGCCAACCCAAAGCCTGCTCTATGGCGAGAGGCAATGTCAAACTGTAATGTTTCGTAGGTATGGACAAAAGTCCAATAGTGGCTGCACAAAATGTTAGTCAGCTGACACATTCTTGAAACAAGCTGCAGAGGCAGTGACCCCCTGGTGGGTGGCCTCTGACCTGACCTGGCAGGGTCTTGTTGTACTTGTCATAACAGAAAGTGATACAATGGGCCAACCATTTAGACAGGCATTGCTTGAAACAGCATTGCCATCACTTTTATGAGCAAAAGAGACAAACAGTTGATCGGGTCTTTCTGAGAGCCTTCGTCTTGTTGGTGTAGTATCTCAGAATCCGGTGACCATCCAGGGTATGCAGGAGGTACTCCTCTTCATTGGAGTGCTAGAAAGAAAGCAGGCAACTCTATGGATTGATTCAGCGTAGATTCCGCCTCACCACTTTCGGAGAAACTTAGGTTGGTACGCAGAGCCACACGCTCCTTGTGAAAAATCAAATCCGGATTTTGTGCATAAGGGCCTGAGCTCGGAAATCCTTTCCGAGCAGAAGTAATGGCAACGGAAGAGAGAGTCTTCCACTTGAGGAACTCAGGTCTGCTGAGGTGCCGCTTTGAAAGGCGGCAGAGTAAGCTTCTCAAAATAAAATTCAGATCCTAAGGAGGGCAGGAACCTGGATAGGGTTCTCAACTGAGGACCCCTCTAAGGAAGGTCTTGGAGACCTCCAGCTGAGCAAATGTCCTGTCTGCAAAGGGGACATGGTGGCCGAATAGCCATCATGTGAACCTTCAGGATGACTGACTGAGACCCAGATCAAGAGGTGCCATAAGTAATCCAGGGGAGAAGTCCCGGGTCAGGCTGAGGAGATGCTGGGTCCTGGAGGGCAGCAAAGGCTACAGGAAGCCAGCAGCGGCAGACAGCTTGGGGTCCATTGTAGGCTCTGACGCCATGAGCTGCCGAAAAATTGACATCCGACATACAGACGGAGTCCGGGCGGCGCCGGAGGAGCCGGCGTCCAGCGGAACCGCCGAGGCAGGCACGCAATGGAGGCGGTCTGGTCAGGCGGAATAGTGGCCGTCTGCGCTGCCCAAGGGTCGGCGACTAGCAGCCTTCTCTGGGCGGATGTCAGAGAGCCGACATCCGCTTACCGGAGCCACTGTGCACCAGTAGGCCGCCCGGCAGCGGCCTTACTGGGAGCGGAGGCTTCCTTTAGCCCAGAGGCACCTGAAGAGCCCCAGCATGAGCCAGATGGGTGGGCAGGCGCCGCTTTTGGAAGCCTCCTGAGCGGCCATACTGGAGAGGTCCCCTGGGAGGACATTACCATCAATACAGCGACTCCAGCGAGTCGCGGTAGACTAACAGTCGCGTCCCGGTGCTTCTCCTTATCTTTCTTCTTACGATGACCCTCAGGGGCGTTGAAGCTCTGACAGAGCTTTTTAACTCCTTCTCCATGGAGGTAATTTTTTTTTTAAGGATGTGAGCCTCCAGGGACTGCTGCCTCCATCTGCGGGTGGCGCGGCGTGAACTTCAGGCAATGCTGGCACTCTCCCAGCAGTGATCCAGGCCTAGACAGAAGAGGCACTGGATTGACCGTCCTTAATGCGGGAAGTTGAGCGCCCGCACAAGTGCGCACTTATTCTTGTGCTCGAAGGTGTAGGACAACATACACCACCGAAAACTCACTAAATGTCGAAATTAAATTGGAGAAAAAACAACGGTCTGCACCACCGACGACAGACTGATGAGCAGTGAACTTTACCGCGAGGCACTTCCATGAGCTAACGGCAGAAGAACTTGAAGGCGGCGTGGGGGACCACCCCTTTATACTGACATCGCATGACGCCAGTCACCTGACGGGGTGGTCACCCGCCAGACTGCTAGCTAGAAATTTTTCAGGGTCCTGATGCCTGCCGCATCAGTCCATGTAATTACTGCAAGAGCCTCCAAGTAAGATCTGGGTTATCTATAGCCTCCAGACCAGGAGAGGACATAGACACATTACTGTTAGAAGATATACAAAACATGACAGCTAAATGGGAGGTTCTGCTAATGGGATACTTCAACATGCCAGATACAGATTGGTCAATACCAGCAGGAATGTCCATCAGAACTAGACAATTAGTGGATTCCCTGCTGGGAAGGGCATCAAATAACTGGTAGAACACCCCACAAGAGACAGGGCTATCTTACATCTAGTACTGACTAACAGGAAAGGATCACAGATCTCAAGGTAGAAGATCACTTGGGGCAGTGACCATCACATGGTATGGTTCATTTTGGCCACTATAACTAAATCATCCCATTTCAAGGCAAAAATATGGGACTTCAGAAGAGCTGACTTTGAGAAGATGGCCAACAGAGTTCAGCTAGCCCTGATAAGAAGAAGTACAGGTGTGGGGGGGCAAGCATTAAGGATGCAATACTTGAAGCAACATCCCATTGTGTTAGTGAGAAAGAAAGTGCAAAAGAAGAAGGAAACCACTTTGGTTCTCAAACACAGTAGCAGAAAAGATCAGAACCAAAAGGCTGGCCTTCAGGAAATATATGGAACGCAGCGGAGGAAGACAGGGAGGCATACGGACTTCCCTAAGGGAACCAGGGAATGCAGTAAGGCAGGCAAAGGCCCAACCGAGGAAACACTAGCATGAACAGTAAAAGCAGGTGACAAGACTTAAAGGAGAAAATCCGGAGGGGTATTGCTAAGATCAAAGGGGATAAGGTGGAGTATGAGGAGAAGCAAGCAAGCAAGCAATTCTTTATTTTAGAAAGTGCCTTTCCAAAACCAAAGCGCTTTTACAATAAACAAATCAAATACATAAAATTGAAACATCCTAAAATCAATCAATAAAATATACTTAAAAATCAGGATACGCCAGGCAAAATAAATTTTAAAGCTAATTTAAAACTTTGGACGGTCAGGCTATCTAGCATCCGATGAGGTAGAGAATTCCACAGGGTTGGGCCATAAAACTAAATGATCTGGCCCCAGATGTCTTTAAACAAACCCTGGGAATTCTAGCAATCCTCATCGGTGGATCGGAGCGACAAGAGGGACAGTAGGGATGAAGAAGATCTTGCAGGTAGCTAGGTCCCTGATCATGTAGGGCCTTATAGGTCAGCAAACTGACCTTGAAGGTAATCTGCCACTGTACTGGCAGCCAGTGCAGTCCGTGGAAGACAGGCATTATATGACTGGTCCTAGATGTACCAGTCAAAAAGCCTGGCCGCCGTATTCTGCACTAACTGCAAGCCGGATATCCACCCCGGTAGCCCTAGTACAGGGCATTGCAACAGTCCAGGCGGATGTAACAAAGGCGTGACCAACGCTTGGAAGGTCAGCTGGCAGGAACCAAAAGTTTCACCCGGCTATATTCCTCAGATGGTAGAAAGAGGTTTTGACAACGGCCACACCTGATGTTTTAGGGTCAGGGTCATCAAATATGATGCCCAGGTTCTGAACTGGTCTGAGGCAGCAACTGGGCCCCCAAGCCAAAGACCCGAGGTAATCCAGTCAGCAAACCCCGCCGACGACCTGGGTCCAAGGTCCAAGGATGAGGACCAAGGAAAAGCATCTGTCCTAAATAGCTACTTCTGCAGTATTTACTGAGGAGAAGGTAGGGCAGGACCCACAGTTCAGCACCATGGACACAGAAGGGAGGGAGGTGTACACTAGTCCCTTCACAAAAGAAAGGGTCCTAAGAGCTCGCTGCTTAGGGTGGACAAGGCAATGGGACCTGATGGCATACATCCCAGGGTACTAAAGGAGCTAAGGGTGGGACAAGCAGAGCCATTATCAGAACTGTTTAGTGAGCCTCTGAGCACAGGAGAGGTCCCAGAAGACTGAGAGGCTCATGTGATCCCAGCCCACAAGAGTGGTAGCAGGGAGGAGGCAGGGAACTACAGACCAGTCAGTCTTACTCAGTAGTGGGCAAGATTATGGAGGCACTCCTTAAGCAAAGGATAGTGCAACACCTGAATCCATAGGTGCACAGGATCCAAGACAGCATGGGTTTACAACAGGAAGGTCCTGTCGAACTAATCTCATACATTTCTTTGACTGGGTAACCAGAGGTGGACCAAGGGGAGCAGTTGATGTCATCTACCTTGACTTCAGCAAAGCTTTCAATACTGTTCCACACAGAAGATTGATTAATAAGCTGGGTAGGCTTGGGTGGGTCAGAAGTTGATCAACTGGGTGGCAAACTGGTTGACAGGCAGAAAACAGAGAGTGGTGGTTAACATTATACAGCCAGAAGAGATGCAAGTCACAAGTGGGATACTTCGGGATCAGTCCTGGGCCCAGTCCTCTTCAATATCTTCATCAATGACATTGTAGATGGACTGGAGGGTAAGTTTGTCTGTTTGCAAATAACACCAAGATCTACAACAGAGTAGATGATCCAGATGGGGTGGGCAGAATGAGAAGAGATCTGGATAAACTGGCAAAATGGTCAGAACAGTGGCAAATGGGGTTTAGCAGAAGTGCAAGATCATCCACACTGCAAGTCACATCAGGCGAGAGGGACTTAAGGATAGTGGCAGACAGCAAAATGAATAACACAGAGAACTGTCGAAGAGCTGCAACAAAAGGAAACAGGATACTGGGCTGCATAACTAGGGGATTACCTCCAGGAGGAGAGGTGATCCTCCTTCTGTATAATCCCTGGTTATGCCGCATCTTGAGGTGTGCGGTTTCTGGAGACCCCATCTTAAGATGGACATACGCTGCTGGAGAGGGTTCTAGAGGAGGCGACCAGAATGATTCCTGGCATGGAGGGTAGGGACCTATGAGGAGAGAGAGGATGAACTCAATCTGTATGCATTGGAGGGAGAGGAGGACAGGGGACAAGATAGAGATTTCCAGAGGTATGTAAAGGGGATAAATAAGGGTGGAGCCAGGGAAGTGTTCAGGCTTAAGGGGGGAGAACTAGGGGGTATGTGTGGAAGCTGGAAGCCGGGGTAGTACAGGAGACACTTCTTCACAGAGAGGGTGTAGAACCATGGAGCGCACTGCCCAGGAGTCTGTGGAAGAGACCACAGTGGAAGGATCCAAGAAGGGTTGGGACAGGCACAGGGGGATGCTGAGGCCAAGAAGGGCCAACTCTGGGGCTGGGAGGGGTGGAGGTGAGCTCCCAGTAGGAGGCTAGATTCCAAGCAGACATGATAGACCATGGGGCCTATTCTGCTGGCTTTACTATGATATTGATCATGCACATAGGAAGTGAAACCCTGGAAGCCACCTATAGGTTGGGAGGCGAGTTGCTCGTAATCATAAGGAAGAAAGAGACTTGGGCATCATCATCACAGATGACCTGAAATCATCCAAGCAGACCACTAAAGCAGTAGGTAAGACTAGAGGGATATTGGAGTGTATTAGTAGAGGTATCGCAAGTCCGATGTGGAGGTGGAGCCCGTCAGATGGTCTGACCATCACCTCCTGAGATTCAGTTTGAGCCCCATGAAATAGGCCTGCCTCAAGGGAGTTGGTGCAGTTCCGCCTTTTAGAGGAGTTACCTCAGAAGGCCTAATGGTGGCACTGGACCTCTTGGGATTTAGGAAAGCACTGATCCAGGCTCCTGTGTCAGCCTATAATAAGGCTGTTACTGATGCACTGGACATTACTGCTCCTTCTCGTGTTTGCCCTCTTACCTCTCATCCGGTACTCCATGGCTTAATGGGAGATCGAGTGAATTAAAAAGGCGGGGACGAGGTTGGAAAGACACTGGTGGAAAACTCACCTGGAGGTGAACAGACTTAGATTGAGGAACCATAATATTGTCTATCAATTAACCATTTCCCATGAGAAGGCAGAATTCCTTTCCAGGGAAATTGCTCAGTAAAAACAGACTGACCCAGCTCTTCTGGACTGTGGACAGACTGTGCAATCCAGCCTGTCTTCACGCTGGTCGGGCATTGTCACAAAAACAGTGTGAGGAATTTGCACAGTTCTTTTCTGATAAGGTGTCCACCATCAGAAATGAGATCATCCAGTGTCTTCCCATTGATCCTTGCATTAATCAACCGGTGGTACTAATACTCAGTTGACCTGGTCCACCTTTAGCCAACCACTAGTCATGGATATAGTGAGGATCATTTCGACTCTGCGGTAACTTACTGTAGTTTGGATCTGGGCCCTACTCGCCTACTAGTGGGGTGTCTAGAAGTCATTAGCCCGGTCCTTGCTGGGATAGTGGGAGTTTCATTGGGAGAGAGGATCTTTCTGGACCCCTTAAAGAAGGCAGTAGTTCAACCCCTTTAAAAAAAAAAAACCTCCCTTGACCCCGACTGCCCAGCTAACTACAGACCAATCTCAAACTTACCCTTTGTTGAGAAAGTTATTGAGAAGGTGGTCGACTGCACTTTGAGGATCATTGACCAACCTCAATATCTACGACCCTCTCCAGTCTGGCTTCAGAATGAGGCATAACGCTAAAACGGCCCTGGTGAGGGTGCTGAATGACCTTCCGACAGCGAGAGATTGGACAGCCTGCTCAATCTTGGTTCTCCTTGATCTCTCAGCAGCATTTGACACTGTGGATCATGGGTGCTGCTCGAGCACCTGTGGTTTTTCTGTGGACTGAAGGGGCAGTCCACAATTGGTTTAAGTCCTTCCTCAAGGGTAGGTCTCAGAGAGTGGTGTCCGTAATTTATTCTTTTGGCCATTCATGGACTGCCCTGTGGGTTCCACAAGGCTCGGTGCTGTCCCCATGTTATTCACAGTGTGTTTGCTTCTGTTAGGGGACATTATAAGGCAGTAGAGTTTGAGTTTTCATTGCTATGTGGATGATTCTGAACTGTACATGTCCTTTGTACCCGATCATGAATTAGATTCCGTTATGGTGCTTAATAACTGCCTACTGGAGATTCAAAGCTGGATGAGTGCCAGTTGGCTTCGCTGAACTTGGAAAACTGAGATATTGGTTGTGGACCCTGGTTATATAATGATAGGGACATGGGAGGAAAAACCGTCAGGATTAAGTCTTGGTGGGATCCCGCTTATTGCCTCTGGCCAGGTGTGGAACTGGGGCGTTGTTTTTGATGAAGCCTTACCCTGAGGGTGCAGGTTTTGTCTGCAGTCAAATCTTCTACTACCAACCTAGGAACATAGCCCAGGTTAAACACCTGGTTCCGCCCGTGATCTTCGAGTTCGACCCTGGTCCACGCCTTTGTCACCAGTCATCTTGATTATTGCAACGCCTCTACCAAGGGCTGCCGGGGTAGATATCTGCCACTTGCAACTAGTGCAGGATGCGGCAGCTAGGTTGCTGACTGGAGCTTCTAGGTCCAGTCATATTACACTTATGCTGCATGATTTGCACTGGTTGCCGATACAGTGGTGGATTACCTTCAAGGTCGCTTTGCTGACCTATAAGGCCCCTACGAGCAGGGTCCACACTACCTGAAAGAGCTACTGCATCCCTACAGTTCCTTCCGCTCACTCCGTTCCTCTGGTGAGGGATTGCTATAGATTCCCAGGGTATCCCTTAAAACATCGGGAGGAAGATCTTTTGCCTTTGGGGCCCCTACCCTGTGGAATTCTTTATCTTGCCAGATATGGGATAGCCAGACCGTAGAAGGGTTTAAAAGTTGTTTAAAGACAGATCTACATATCTATTCAACCAGACCTTCTCAGGAACATACTAAGCTCAAATTTATATTGATGTTAATAATATGTTTTATATATGGTTTATGATGTGTGGTGATTTTTAATGTCATAATGTGTGAAGCGCTCTGAGCTTTGGAAGGGCACCTTAAATAAATAAATCTGACTGACTGATTGATCTGAAGAGGAGTAATAATCCGCTTTACAAGACACTGGTTATGCCACATCTGGAGTACTGTGTGTAGTACTGGAGGCCACACCTGCACAAGGACATAAAAAAAAATAGAGGCGTCCAGAGAAGGGCAACTAAATGGTGCAGGGACTGCATCAGAAAACATATGAGGACAAATTAATGAAGCTCAATATGTATGCCCTACAGCAAAGGAGGGAGAGAGGTGATATGATAGAAACATTAAAACATCTAAAGGGCATTAACAAGGTGAAAGAGTCTAACATGTTTCAATATAAGAAAATAGCAAGACAAGAGTATACAGCATGAGATTAGAGGGAGGCTGATTAAGGAGAATGTGAGAAGCTCTTTTTCACAGAAAGGGTGGTGGATGCATGGAGCGGCCTACCTCAGAAGTGGTGGATATGAATACAGTGCAGGGCTTCAAACAGGCAGCAGAAATGCAGTATGTTGGGTACCGTATAAGGTCAATCATTCCAGGGATGCAGTTATATAGGTGTTTGTCTGAGTTGTCTGAAGAGAAGTGTTATCTGTACAATTATCTAGGTGTAGAAGGAGCTGTAAAGTAGGGGGTGGCTTAGCTAGAAGGAAACCAGGTGTTTTGGATTTAAAACTGCCCTAGACAGCTTCTGCAGAGAACAGAGAGAGAACAGCAAGATGAAGGAGCTGCTGTTATAACTATACCTCTCTACTGGGACTATTTTGCCCTCCTTCCCTTCCCTCCACCAGTTCTACTTTTATAGGCACAGGATTTGACTGACAACAGGAACTTCCTGTTTGGGAGAAGGAAGGGAGTGACTCACAGAGCCACAAAAGACTCACCATCCTAGAAGGAAAAGAGTAGCTCTCCGTCTGTCCATCCCCCAGCTGCTGGAGGTCTGACTCTGAGCAAGTAAGGAGACTACTGAGAAATATAGGAACTTCTTGTCTCAGAATAGGAAGATCAGGAGCTTAAAGGGCATAAAGGCAGTAAGTAAGTAGGAGAAAAAATAAAATCAATAAACAGAGGAAAGAGTAAGTATTCAAAAGAGCAGTTATGGAGCCAGAAATAAGATATGATGGTAATGGTGCAGTGCAGTGGCTGTGGAGCAGCAGTCTTCGGGAGACGTTCTGGATGATACGGTGTTGTCCCATCTGCAGGCACCTCTGGGCTGAGGGGGAGGTTGCTCATCTCCGGGCTGAGTTGGCCAGGATTTGGGGACCTCCTCCTCTCCACCCAGGACCACCAGGGCCACCGCAGTAATCTCAGAGGTTGCCTAGTAAGAGGAGCGGTTGGACCACAGTGGGCTCAGGGAGGGTGAGGGTGGTGAAACAGAGGTACATCCCTCCAGCTGTACCTCTCCACAATTCATATGCCATTCTGGCAAAGTGTGGTTCCTTTGTATAGGCACCCGCAGTGGAGACCAAGGACAATGCCGGGAACCCCACAAAGGAGACCCACAGGAGGGTGGCATGGGACATCACAGTGGAAGGAAACAACTCCTGGTGGGGTCTCCATTGTTAGGAGGGTAGAACTGGGGAGGAAATGGGACAGGGAGGTGAGGTGCCTGCCTGGCACCATGGCTTGGAGGGACAGGGCGAATCCTTAGGATCGTGGAAGCAGCTGGACAGGGAGGGAGCTGGATGTCATTGTCCACCTAGGAACAAATGACCTGGCTGGGAAATGGATCAGAGAAGTGCAGGAAGAGTTTGTGAAGTTGGGGAGGGCCTTAGACAAGTAGCACGCACAGTAACCTTCTGAGGAGTGCTGCCTGTCTATGGTATGGGGGAGGCTAGGGTGCTCCTAACCATGGGATTCAATCAGTGGTTGAAAAACTGTGCAGAGCTCAGGGTTTGGCTTCATTGGGGACTGGGGTTTACCTGGAGTGATGCAGGCCTATACTGGCATGATGGTCTGCATCTGTCCAGGAGGGAACCAGGATCCTAGGTGATAGGTTTAAATGCTTAATTGGCAAGCATTTAAACTAGCCAAGGGGAGGCACTGGAAAGGAGCAGCGAATCCTAGCCTCCCAAAAATTCAAGGTAGTTAGTGAGGTAAACACCAAGGTACAGACATCGATAGGGAGAAGGGCAGGGGTAAATGGAGAAAGCGACAAAGGCAATAAGGACAGGGATGGGGCAAAAAGGGTAAGGCCATCAAAAATGGAGGGTAATGAGTACCAATGCCCGTAATCTGAACAACAGGCTCCCTGAACTGGTGACCTTGATGGAAGAGGATGCCTTGATACTGGGCAGTCACAGAAACATGGCACACTGAGAACCATGACTGGGATGTTAACATACCAAGGTACACAACCCATAGGAGAGACAGGGAGGGTAGAAGAGGGGGAGGAGTAGCTCTTTGTAAGGGAAGGAATATAAGCAACAGAACTAAAGAGTAAACAGGGAGGAGAGGAGGCACTGTGGGTCACCTTAGAGACTGGAAATGGCACCACAATCTGCACAGGGTTTGTATACAGACCCCATCTCAGGGGAAGGGAATGGACAAGGATATGATAGAAGGCATCCTTAGGATGGCAGAGAAAGGAGATACTGTTGATGGGGACCTGAATATGCCGGATGTTAACTGGAGCACCTTTGTTGCAGCCACATCAAAGAGCAGGGAAAATCTCGATGCCCTACAGGGGCATGCCTCAGACAGCTAGTGTTGGAACCCACTCGGGAGGGAGCAATCTTAGACCTCATACACTCAAATAGGGACAGTGACAGGATCTCAGATCTAGAACTGGGTAGCCATCTGGGAATAAGTAACCATCAAATAGTGTGGTTCATGATAAACTCAGCTGCAGAGTCAAGCCATACAATAGTGAGGGTACTGGACTTCAGGAGGTCTGACTTTGGCAAAATGGTAGAGTACCTTAGAAAAGCACTAGCAAACAGGCAAGAAGGAGAGGTAGAGCAACAATGGAGAAACATCAAACTGCCATCACAGGGCAACAAGCCTCTGTGGAAGCAAATAAACAAATCAAAACTAAAGAAAAGCCACTATGGTTCTCAAAAGAGGTGTCAGGGAAGGTTACAGAGAATAAGATAGCATTTAGGGAGTATAAGGAAACACAGAAGGAGCAGGACATAGAACTGTACCAGTTAAGGCAGAAGGAAGTAGGGAAGGTAGTCAGACTACAGAGGCCCAAACTGAGGAAAAAGATAGCCAACTCAGTTAAAAAGGGGATACAACCTTTATAGGTACATTAGGAAGTGTAGAAAGACAAAGGGAGGGATAGTGAAGCTGAATAGAATGGACGGTGGGTGGGCAGAGAGGACAGTGAAAAGCAGGGATACTGAATGAATACTTCTGCTCAGTATTCACAAAAGAGAAGGAGGGGAGGTACCTAATCCAGTTGACAGAAGCACTCTGGATAGGGGAGTAGATCCTAGTCCTTTCACAGAAGAAAGGGTTCTGAAAGAACCCTAAAACTCAAGGTGGACAAAGCAATGGGGCCTGACGGATTCACCCCAGAATTCTAAAAGAATTAAGGGAGAACTAGTGACACCACTGACTACCCTTTTTAACAAATCATGGGAGGATAGTGTGGTACCTGAGGACTGGAGGAGGGTGGATGTGATTCCCCCACAAAAGTGGGAGCAAGACAGAGGCAGGAAACTACTGACCTGTCAGTTTGACCTCCGTGGTAGGGAAAATTATGGAATCACTTCTAAAGGAAAAAGATGTTGAGTACCTAGAGGCCAGTGGGTACAGGACCCAAGGCAGCATAGATTCACAGCAGAAAGGTCATGTCAGATGAATCTAATCGATTTTTTGACTGGGTGACAAAAGTAGTAGACCAGGGAGAGGCTGTGGACATGGCCTACCTAGACTTTAGCAAGGCATTTGACACAGTCACACACAAAAGATTAATAAACAAATTAGCCAGCCGGGAGTGGGTCTCAGGGTGGTAGCCTGGGTAAAACATTGGCTGGACAAAAGGACACAGAAGGTAATAATAAATGGAATCCACTCTGAAGAAATGGGGCTACTAGTGGGGTACCGTGAGAGGGTTCAGTACTGGATCCAGTCCTTTTAATGTCTTACAAGTGACATTGCAGAGGGACTGAAGGAAAAGTAAGCCTCTTTGCAGATGACACAAAGATCTGCAATAGGGTTGATACACAAGGGTGGCTAAAGGATGAGAAGGACTCGCAAGGTTGGAGGAATGGTCAGAAGTATGGCAGCTCAGATTCAGTGCAAAATAATGCACCTGGGAAACAAAAACAGGGAAGAGTACACAATGGGGGAGAGGTAGTAAGAACAACAAAAAGGAAAGGGACCTGGGGTTAATCATATCAGATGACCTTAAGGTTGGCAAGCAATGTGAGAAGGCAGTAGGGAGGGCTGGGGAGATGCTGGGATGTATAGGGAGAGGCACCCCAGCAGAAAACAGGAAGTTGTTATCCTCTGTACAGACAGTTGGTGACACCACATCTGGAGTACTGTGTCCAGTTCTGGAGGCCCCATCTGTGCAAGGACATGGACAGGATAGAGGCAGTCCAGAGGAGGGCAACTAAAATGGTGCCGGTCTGCAAGAGAAGCCATACGAGGAGAGACTAAAGGAGCTTAATATGTATACCCTTGAGGAAAGGGGGCATGATAGAAACGTTTAAGTACCTCAGTGGAATGAACAAAGTCCAAGAGGGTAGCTTTTTCAGAAAAGAGATGTACAAGCACAAAGGACAGAATTTGAAGATACGGTGGGGGGCAGTTCAGGGGCAATGTGAGGAAGTATTTTCTCATAGAGAGGGTGGTGGACACATGAAACCGCCTTCCTGAGGAGGTTGTGGGGTCTAAAACTGTGGGAGAATGTAAGAATGCATGAGACAGACATAAGGTAATTCTTGTGGGGTAGGAAGAAATAGGCTGTTGGTTAACTAGGATCTGCAGCTTATCCAGTAGGTAGGAAATGGAAAGACTAGGTCGACCATTAGTCCTTATCTGTCATCAAAGTCTTTGTTTCTATGGCTGGGACAGTAAACTTGTGGTAATCTGGCTTGTTTCACAAACAAGGGGGACATATTCAGAGCCGGACAATTGTGCGGGCGTGAAGATGTTCGCGTAGCTCTGAGGGCATATTCAAACAGTATGCACGATCAGTACTGAATATCTGCCTTTAATGAGCAGTCGATAGTGGTGGCCACCAATCCTGTGCAGCGCAACCAGGACTGTGCCGCATACCACCACTGGGCTATTCATAGCACATACCTGGATCGCGCTCTGACCCCAAGCGTGGTATCCAGCTTGGAAATCATAATGAGCTTATTGGGCATGCATGGCACACGGGCACCATGCATGCTCATTACTAGCCCATTAGCACAGCACACGGGCACCATGCATGCTCATTCAGCATGACTGCACCTGGTCGAATGCACATGGTGCCCTGCAATTGGTGTGTGAAACAGAGACACTCCACAGCACCGTTGGCAGTCTGTTGGCCCCCATCCCTAGATTGTAAAATATAAACCCCTCCCCAACTCTCCCTGGTAGTCCTAGTGCATTTACCCACCCCAATCTAAATTAAATATCATCTCATAGTTCTCTGGTAGTCCAGTGGCCCTTCTCCCGCCTCATCATAACAGAAAAGTAAATCCAATATATCCTTGGTAGTTCAGTGGACCTCTCCATCTCCCACCCACTGAGGCACCAACATACCACTCGCTCTCCGTCCCAGCATGGTTAATGAAGCTGGCGGGAAGAATCCTACCTACACACCCCTGCCAGCCCCACTCAACTAGTTGTCAGGAATGATAGTTTCCGTATGCACCTGCACGTTGCGCTGGTCAACACTGTCAATCACTGGTTTGCAGTGTGTCCTGCAAACCTCATTCACAAGAATAATCTAGAATGAAAGCTACAGCACACTGTAGCCCATTGGTCGACAGTGTCAACCAATGATATTGTAGTGCATATTGTGTTAGTTGTCATTCTGTTGCAGCACAACCAGTGGGCAGCTGTGGAGGGTGCAGGTGGGGTTTGCTGCCGCCAGCTCATTAACCATGCTGGCACGGGAGCGGGGTCCACTGATCATCAGGACATATTGGGATTACGCTTTTCTGTTACGATCAGGGCTGGGGCTACTAAACTACCAAAGAACTATGGGATGCTATATTCATTTACAATCAGGGATGGAGGGGGGCCACTAGACTACCAGGGACAGTTGGGGATGATTTTATATTTTACAATTGGGGATGGAGTACTAGACTACCAGGGAACCATGGAGATACTATATTCATTTACAACTGGGGATGGGAGGGGACACTAAACTAGAAATAGATACATAGACAGTGTCGGCAGATAAGGGCCTATAGCAACTACCAGGAGAGTTGGGGATGGTTCTATATTTTCACTAGGGATGGGGGGCACTAGACTACCAGGGAACTATGGGAATGCTATATTCCATTCACACTAGGGGATGGGAGGGGCACTAGACTACCAGGGAACTATGGGATGCTATATTCCATTCACACTAGGGGATGGGTGGGGCACTAGACTACCAGGGAACTATAGGGATGCTATATTCCATTCACACTAGGGATGGGAGGGGCACTAGACTACCAGGGAACTATGGGATGCTATATTCCATTCACACTAGGGGATGGGTGGGGCACTAGACTACCAGGGAACTATGGGGATGCTATATTCCATTCACACTAGGGGATGGAGGGGCACTAGACTACCAGGGAACTATAGGGATGCTATATTCCATCCACACTAGGGGATGGAGGGCACTAGACTACCAGGGAACTATGGGGATGCAGTGTCCATCACACTAGGGATGGGAGGGGCACTAGACTACCAGGGAACTATGGGGATGCTATATTCCATTCACACTAGGGGATGGGAGGCACTAGACTACCAGGGAACATGGGGATGCTATTCCCATTCACACTAGGGATGGGAGGGGCACTAGACTACCAGGGAACTATGGGGATGCTATGTTCCATTCACACTAGGGGATGGAGGGGCACTAGACTACCAGGGAACTATGGGGATGCTATATTCCATTCACACTAGGGATGGGAGGGGCACTAGACTACCAGGGAACTATAGGGATGCTATATTCCATTCACACTAGGGATGGGGGCACTAGACTACCAGGGAACTATAGGGATGCTATATTCCATTCACACTAGGGGATGGAGGGGCACTAGACTACCAGGGAACTATAGGGATGCTATATTCCATTCACACTAGGGGATGGGGGCACTAGACTACCAGGGAACTATAGGGATGCTATATTCCATTCACACTAGGGATGGAGGGGCACTAGACTACCAGGGAACTATGGGGATGCTATATTCCATTCACACTAGGGATGGAGGGGCACTAGACTACCAGGGAACTATAGGATGCTATATTCCATTCACACTAGGGGATGGGGCACTAGACTACCAGGAACTATGGGGATGCTATATTCCCATTCACACTAGGGGATGGGGAGGGCACTAGACTACCAGGTAACTATGGGGATGCTATATTCCATTCCACTAGGGATGGGAGGGGCACTAGACTACCAGGGAACTATGGGGATGCTATATTCCATTCACACTAGGGGATGGGAGGGCACTAGACTACCAGGGAACTATGGGGATGCTATATTCCATTCACACTGGGGATGGGAGGGGCACTAGACTACCAGGTAACTATGGGGATGCTGTATTCCATTCACACTAGGGGATGGGAGGGCACTAGACTACCAGGGAACTATGGGATGCTATATTCCATTCACACTAGGGGATGGGAGGGGCACTAGACACCAGGGAACTATGGGATGCTATATTCCATTCACACCAGGGGATGGGAGGGCACTAGACTACCAGGGAACTATGGGGATGCTATATTCCATTCACACCAGGGGATGGGGGGCACTAGACTGCCAGGGAACTATGGGGATGCTATATTCCATTCACACTAGAGGATGGAGGGGCCACCTAGACTACCAGGGAACTATGGGGATGCTATATTCATTCACACTAGGGGATGGGAGGGGCACTAGACTACCAGGGAACTATGGGATGCTATATTCCATTCACACTAGGGGATGGGAGAGGGCACTAGACTACCAGGGAACTATGGGATGCTACATTCCATTCACACACTAGGGATGGGAGGGCACCACTAGACTACCAGGGAACTATGGGGATGCTATATTCCATTCACACTGAGGGATGGGAGGGCTACTAGACTACCAGGGAACTATGGGGATGCTATATTCCATTCACACTAGGGATGGAGGGGCACTAGACTACCAGGGAACTAGGGATGCTATATTCCATTCACACTAGGGGATGGGAGGGACCACTAGACTACCAGGGAACTATGGGGATGCTATATTCCATTCACACTAGGAGATGGGAGGGCTACTAGACTACCAGGGAACTATAGGGATGCTATATTCCATTCCATTAGGGATGGGAGGGGCACTAGACTACCAGGGAACTATAGGGATGCTATATTCCATTCACACTAGGGGATGGGAGGGGCACTAGACTACCAGGGAACTATGGGGATGCTGTATTCCATTCACACTAGGGGATGGGAGGGGCACTAGACTACCAGGGAACTATGGGGATGCTATATTCCATTCACACTAGGGGATGGGAGGGGCACTAGACTACCAGGGAACTATGGGGATGCTGTATTCCATTCACACTAGAGGATGGGAGGGGGCACTAGACTACCAGGGAACTATAGGGATGCTATATTCCATTCACACTAGGGATGGGAGGGCACTAGACTACCAGGGAACTATGGGGATGCTATATTCCATTCACACTAGGGATGGGAGGGGCACTAGACTACCAGGGAACTATGGGGATGCTGTATTCCATTCACACTAGGGGATGGGAGGGCACTAGACTACCAGGGAACTATGGGATGCTGTATTCCATTCACACTAGGGGATGGGAGGGGCACTAGACTGCCAGGGAACTATGGGGATGCTGTATTCCATTCACACTAGGGATGGGAGGGCACTAGACTACCAGGGAACTATGGGGATGCTATATTCCATTCACACTAGGGGATGGGAGGGGCACTAGACTACCAGGAACTATGGGGATGCTGTATTCCATTCACACTAGGGATGGGAGGGGCACTAGACTACCAGGGAACTATGGGGATGCTGTATTCCATTCACACTAGGGGATGGGAGGGGGCACTAGACTACCAGGGAACTATGGGGATGCTGTATTCCATTCACACTAGGGATGGGAGGGCACTAGACTACCAGGAACTATGGGGATGCTGTATTCCATTCACACTAGGGGATGGGAGGGGCACTAGACTACCAGGAACTATAGGGATGCTATATCCATTCACACTAGAGGGGATGGGAGGGGCACTAGACTACCAGGGAACTATGGGATGCTATATTCCATTCACACTAGGGGATGGGAGGGGCACTAGACTACCAGGGAACTATGGGGATGCTATATTCCATTCACACTAGGGGATGGGAGGGGCACTAGACTACCAGGGAACTATGGGGATGCTATATTCCATTCACACTAGGGGATGGGAGGGGGCACTAGACTACCAGGGAACTATAGGGATGCTATATTCCATTCACACTAGGGGATGGGAGGGGGCACTAGACTACCAGGGAACTATGGGATGCTATATTCCATTCACACTAGGGGATGGGAGCGGCACTAGACTACCAGGGAACTATGGGATGCTATATTCCATTCACACTAGGGGATGGGAAGGGGCACTAGACTACCAGGGAACTATGGGGATGCTATATTCCATTCACACTAGGGGATGGGAGCGGGCACTAGACTACCAGGGAACTATGGGGATGCTATATTCCATTCACACTAGGGATGGGAGGGGCACTAGACTACCAGGGAACTATGGGGATGCTGTATTCCATTCACACTAGGGGATGGGAGGGGCACTAGACTACCAGGGAACTATAGGGATGCTATATTCCATTCACACTAGGGATGGGAGGGGCACTAGACTACCAGGGAACTATGGGGATGCTGTATTCCATTCACACTAGGGGATGGGAGGGGCACTAGACTACCAGGGAACTATGGGGATGCTATATTCCATTCACACTAGGGAAGGAGGGCACTAGACTACCAGGGAACTATAGGGATGCTATATTCCATTCACACTAGGGGCGGGAGGGGAACTAGACTACCAGGAGAACTATGGGGATGCTATATTCCATTCACACTAGGGGACGGGAGGGGCACTAGACTACCAGGGAACTATGGGATGCTATATTCCATTCACACTAGGGGCGGGAGGGGCACTAGACTACCAGGGAACTATGGGGATGCTGTATTCCATTCACACTAGGGGACGGGAGGGGCACTAGACTACCAGGGAACTATAGGGATGCTATATCCCATTCACACTAGGGATGGGAGGACCACTAGACTACCAGGGAACTATAGGGATGCTATATTCCATTCACACTAGGGGATGGGAGGGACCACTAGACTACCAGGGAACTATGGGGATGCTATATTCCATTCACACTAGGGGAAGGGAGGGACCACTAGACTACCAGGGAACTATAGGGATGCTATATTCCATTCACACTAGGGATGGGAGGGGCACTAGACTACCAGGGAACTATGGGGATGCTATATTCCATTCACACTAGGGATGGGATGGGGTTGCCACATGGCTGCTGGATCTGGCAGGCTGTTGTGCACCTGCCTGCACTGCCATGGCCTGCCGTGGCTGACTGGCCACTTTAGGCCTGCTTTCGTGGCAGATCTTTGTGCCACACATCTCTGGACAGTGAGGGCACATTCCTCCGACTATGTCGTTCTGCAGCATATTCATATGTAACCCCTAGGTGGTGCTTTCCAAGGGATACTACTCCTGCCTGCAAGACTAAGTGCAAGTTAAGGGGCCTGGGTACTAGAAACGGGTGCCTCCACCTGGAGGACAGGGTCAGTGGTAGGTAGCTGCTGTGGGTAAAGCCTCCGAGACACTGTTACCCCCTTCCTCTAGTGGCCTAAATGATTCACTGGAGACACAATTGCAATTAACACCAGAAAATAGATTTAACCCCACACTTCTTGCACTTACCACCAGGGCTGGTTCAGCTGGCTCGGCCCTGGAGACCCCTGTAAAACAAGGTTTAATACAACAATCAACAGTATTTCAATGCTGACTGTACAGAGGTACACCACAACCAGTTTAAGTGCAAAAGGATTCAGATCTGATTTATTTAGAGGCAGTATCAAGGAAGGGGCGATCTAGAGCTTGATTCTGGTTCTGATTAAATCAGGTTAAGCATGTATGCCTCTAAGGTCCCTCTAGCACAGTTACACACACTCTGGGTACCCAGCTGGATTTACAGGCTAGCCTGAAGCATTGCCCAGGGTAGGCCAGCTTTGCAGCTGTTGTTGGGCCCTTAGGAAGGAAAACACAACATGCACCTTTAACCAAACATTTGTATTATGGAGCCAGAGGTCTAGTTCTATGACAGTGATCAAAACAATTAAATCAGATGACATACTTTGATTAGATTTTGCTGCAGTGAGCTACTCTGTGAGTTACTCATGATACCCAGACCAGGTTGCAGGATGGACAAAATGAAAACCTCAGGATGAAGTACTGGTTTGCCAAGGGAAGCAGGACTCACACCATTCACTGTGGTGTCATTCCTGTTCAATAGTGTTCAGCAGGGAGCAGAATCCCTGGGCAGGTCTCTCGTCGAGCGAAACTCTGCAGCGTGAGCAGCAATCAGGGCTGTGGTGTTGAGGCCCAGACCAGTTGGTGGAAATGAATTCAGTCCAGTTAGTGTTACTGGATACTGCTTCCAGCAAGCGTGACACATACAAGCAGTGGGGAACCAAATCACAACCCAATATCAGCATTCAGCACACTTATAGTAAAAGAAGGGAATACCACAGTTCATATGACAGTCTGGCTGTAATACAAGGATTTTTTCTGCACAAACTATACGCCATGGTGGAAGTCCTGACAGACCAGTCACACAACAGCAAGCCTTCAGTCCTCTTCAGGTGATAGGTGTCACAAATCAAAAGAAAATCACAAGTTTGGATAAAATCTGATTCAGGTATTCAGTTCTTTTCACTTGGGAAGATGGTAGCAGGCAGGCCAGGCAGCCTTCCGAACAATTTCCTCTGCACACTACACAGGAGCAGCTCCTCGAATCTCTCGAGCCTCTCCTCTCAACCTACTCCAGACTGACTCCTTGCTGCAGGCAGCATGGGACTCTTCCGTGGTCCAAAAGGTTGGGTTGGTCTAGCCATCTGTCTATCACCACTAGGTGCTCCCCTCCATGTCCATTTAGGCACCAAAGGGTGAAAACTACAATTTCTATAAATTCACTCCCACAAGACCCTGGGGAAGACTTCATTTAGGGCCCCCAAAGGCACTGACTGGTGCATACTGACAGTCCAGAACCTAAATGGTGGTGTAAACAGAGAGAGTCCCTGCTGCAAATGAAGGCAGGTTACACAAACTACATTATCACTATCATTAAAGCAGATAACCAGTAATCAATTATATTTTGTGATAGAGCTTCCTCTGTGCAAACAGCGATGGCAGAAGGAAACAAAGATATGGCAGCCCAGAGAGACTCTGGCCTTGGAACACTGGGCCCCTATCCAGATTAATTATTTCCAAAGGAATAGCACTTCTTAAAGTAACAGGAATGGAGGCCATCAGGCATTCACATGCAAATGGCTGTCAAAAGATTAAAACACAGGACACCAGCCTGGCAGAGGGCATTAGACAAGCCCAGAAAGAGATTTTAGGGACCCCCATTTGTAGAGGGGTTACACCCTTCCCTGCCTGGGAAGAACTTAGCATCTGCATCAAGTCTACACAGTAGCAGTATGCAAAAGACAATGATACGAGATATACGTGACACTTTTACACCAAACAAGAAAATGACTGAGGCCTCAGTAAACGTAAACTTATCACATTACTATACATATTCAGCATATTGTGTACACACTATATCTGTAATGACAACAGTTATGTATTTTCTTACACATGTAATAAGGAGTTAACTAGAGTTGTCATACTAGGATTACTATACTGATTTAAGTTACAACTTCTTATATGTTAAACAATGTAAATGGGGACCCATCCCTATCAGCTAACTTGGCCCTGGATGGGGCAGGGCACCATGTTCAGAAGGTCGGACAATCAACAAGGTGTCAGAAAGACTCAGTTTAGGAGTGAGCTCTTGGAAATATAGACACCCTTATGGACTACATTTATAGGGAAATCAACTGGTCACCCAGGGGAATCATAGCTTCACAAAGAATCTGCTCCTTCAGATGCAATACTCTGTACTTCACTGTCAGAGAGCAATAGTTCTAGAAAAAAGGATTGGGTATTTTGCAGTCCTGAAGGCCCATCCTCATCCCCATAAGTATGAAACAATTGCCTCAGTTCATAAGAAGGGTAATAAGAGGTGTCACTTTCGCCATCTCCAGAACAGGAATGACAGTCCGTGCCTTGTTGGGCCTGCGAGAGAAAGCCATGAGTTCTGAACTACAGGAGCAGGTAAACGAGCTTCTTTTGGCAGTAGCATGAGTCATGGGCCTGAGGGGCAACGGGTGGTTCAGCATCAATGATTACTTGGCGATTGGCAGCAGGTGGTTTTGGTGCATGGTTTTGACAGCGTGAGAGTCATTTTCGGGCACACTTTGTACACTGGTAGCTCATCCAACTTGCCAACTACTATGTGTGGAAGATGGTGCCACCGGTCGGCAATTTTATGTTTCCCATGCAATCCCAAATTGCATAGCAACACTGTCTTCAGGTAACAGCTCTTGGGCCTTCAGTCATTGATCATATCTTTCCTTGGCGAGGTTTCTTTTTGCAGCCATTGTCTGCGCCAGTTGATATGCATGATTCAATTGTGTTTTCATTTTCTGGACATATTGTAAATAGTTTTCAGCTCAGATTTCATCTGTAGAAACTCTGAAGCAGACATCCACTAGCCACTGGGCTTCTCTCGTCATGAGAAGATAGGGAGGAAACCCAGTGGTATCTCTTTAGTGCAGTTATAGGCATGAAACAGGTGGTTATTCTGCTGGCTCCACTTGTGTTTGTCTTTAGGATGAAGAGTACCGAGCATGTCCAGAAGGGTCCGGTTAAACCGTTCAAGTTGAAGATCCTACTGAGGGTGGTATGGAGTGGTTCTGGACTTTCACCTTCACAAGGATCAACTCTACTTTCAAAGTCTCTCCCTGATCAGAGTGGATACGCTGAGGGGCACCATAATGGACAAAGACATTTTCTACCAGCACCTTTGCTACAGTAGAGGCCTTCTGATCTTTCATTGCAAGAGTCTGAGCATATCTAATAAAATTATCAGTTACTACCAGTACATTGCCAATATTCTTCTGATCAGGCTCCAAACACAGAAAGTCTATGCAACCACTTCCATGGGAGCACTGGTGGAGATGTTGACTACAGGGGCAGCTTTCTGGGGCAAAGCTTTCCTCTGAAGACAATGGCTACAAGTTTTTGAACATCGGTTCCCATTTTAGGCCAAAGAATCAAGACCGCACCAGGTCGAGGGTCTGGTCAATACTGAGGTGTCCCATGTGATTGTGAAGGGACCACAGTACCAGCTGTTTGACGGCTGTGGGCAGCACTAACTGCTGCTTCTCCAACTGACCTTGATCTACTGTTTCTCGGTATAGCAACAGATCTCGTAACTGTAGTTTGGGGCCTTCTTTAAACAATAAAACAGTCCACAGGTCAGCAGAACATAGTTTAGAGACATCTTTCCAGCACGCAAGGCATTAAGTGTGGGTTGGATCACTGGATCTTGGGATTGAGCCCACTGGATGCTGTCACTGTCAAACTGGGGCAGGGCACTGGTGTCCAAGCGCTGAAAAATGACAATAGGCAGCAGGTACACAGGTATCAGGGGCCCCATGATCACTAGACAATCCACAGTTTCTGCAAAGGACTGCTCATCCTTATCAAGCTTTTGACTCACGACTTCAGCAGAGTGCTCAGATAGCCTCACCTACTTTTCAGAAAGGCTGGGCAGTCTTGAAAGAGCATCAGCATCAGTATGGTTTAGTCAGAGCCACTATTCAACACATAATTGTAGATGGACAGTGCAGAAAGCCACTAGAGCCCAGTTAGTCTAATCTGGCTAAAGTCTGTACATCGTTAATGGATTGTTGTCAGTTTTACCAATATCTTGGCCCCATACAGGTATTCATGAAACTGGTCAACTATGGCCCATTTGAGAGCAAGAACTCTAATTTGTGAACGGATAATTTTCACTCAGAGGTGTCAAACCTCTGGCAGAAAACCACAGACCTGAACCTTCTTATAATCTTGGTACAATACAGTCCCAAGTCCCTTTAGGCTGACATCAGTGTGTAGAACATAAGGCTTGGGGTCAGCACAGGTGAGTGTACAGAGGCATGTGTAAGCCGATGGATGATGTCAAAGAAAGCCGCCTCACACTCAGCGGTCCATCTGGCTCCAAATGGTTCCTCTGTTCAAAAATACACTTTTCCCTTCCTCACGGATCCCTTTTTGTACTTGCAGTTAGTAGGAGAATAACCTTGGATAAGATTTAGGAGCAGCGGATGACTTTGGAGTAGTCCTTAATAAATCAGCTAACAGTCAGAATCCCAGAAAACACTGCAGTTCCTTTAAGTTGTTGGGTTGCAGCCAAGTGATCAGGGCCTCGACTTTACTAGAATCTGTCTGTATCCCTCAGCTGACACTATGTCCTATATACTTCAAAGATGTTTTGAAAAACTGACACTTGTCTATAAATAGTTTCAGGCCAAATTCTTCCAGACGATCCAGAACCTTGAATAACTGGGTTTCTTGTTCCTCTATAGTGCGTCCAAACATGATGACATCATCCAGGCATACTAAACATTCCAACAAGTTCATATCCCCTACTGTACGTTCCATCAGCCTCTGGAAGGTGGGGAGCACCAAATCCCCCGCGCCCATCCTCAAACTCATAAAACCCAAAGGACACTTCCAAGCAAGGGGACTACTGTGCCCTTTCGGGCTTGTTTCTCTCAAACAAACTGCATTTTCTCAGTTTGGTAAGCAGACTAAGGAGAAGTTGCCGACACTCACCCTCCAAGCAAGGTGTGGGTTGGAACTCTGAATTTTGGCATCTACCCTGAGGAATCTCACTTGCCCCCATTTGTCAGTGTTTCTCACATCTATGTGCAGCAATCCAGAAGTCTTCTAGGAACTGCTGCCAAGAAATTAATGCTAGGACTGACCTCTGTTTGACATGTTCTTGATTTCTCACTTTAAGTAATGTTTAGTCTGATGTAGAGATTTCTTAAGAGTTGGTTTAAGTTTGAGAGCGGTTATCAAGGTAGTGTGATTTTGCTATCTGCCCTGTGCCCTTCTCTTAGAGCTGTAAGTCTGTGGGCTGCACCTTGACCTCTGTGTCCCACTGAGGCTGCTGCAGTGCACCCCAAAGAAAAAAACTTGCTTCAGAACCTCCCTGCCTGACTTTTCCATTAGCAGATTATATCTTTAGCCACTAGAGGGCCCAGTTATAAGCACACACATCCAATCCAACACAATACAGTTCCTGTCTCATCTCACTTATTGTGTGGTCAGTCTATCACTATTCATCAGTCTATGCCCCTCCCTCTTCTACTGATTGCTACTGATTTTCCCAATTGCAGCTTATACTCTTCTCCCACTAGAGGGTTTTCCCCAACCGTGCCAAAAGCTGCTCTACATCTCCTTACTCTCTACTACTCCTGGACACTCTTCCTTTACTGCTCAGCTTATGGGTACCTACACTCCTTCACGAGTCTGCTCCTTCACCCTCTTGGTACAGACCTCACACTGACCACAGCACCTTTCCTCCACACAGGGCACCTCATCCCAGACTACCCACAGTGACTCGGCCCTCCCCACCCTTGACACACCAGTAACCCTCCAACACCCCACCTGCCAACACCCCCATCCTTCCGCCCTCAAGTCCCGACCTGGACCCAGCTCTCACTTGCCATTCCCACCCTCCGACTTTATCTATCCTATCACTGATTGTAAAGTCCTCAGCTGGGTGTCGACCCAAGGTCTCCATACGCCACCAGCCCCTAACCAGAATAATTACACTGCTATTATTATTATTATCCGTAATGTACACCCAAACCCAGGACACCTATAGCTTCCAGCCCTTCTAAACCCTATACTGCAACTGGCCTCCGCTTGCATCCTTAAACATTTGCAGTCTCCTAAAGAAATCTGCTGCCCTCCAGTGCTGGGTGCGTTCCAACACCGACCTGACATAACTGCACTGGTAGAGACTTGGCTCTCCAGTCCACCCCTGACTCCACTATCACCCCTCCTGGATATACCATCTACAGGGAAGACCGAGTAGGCAAACGCAGTGGTGGTTGCACACCACTGTATGGGACTCCCTTACAGGTCAGGCACTCCCAGCTCCTAAACTTGATTATGGAGCCCAAGCCCTCACCTTAATAAATCACACCTACCATGCCGAGGCCCTCTCTTCCTCACGGTCTCCTACATACCCCCAGGAATCAAAACCAGCGGTCCAGCCCCTCATTAACTACCTCACATCTCTCCCTCACAAAGTGGAGCAAGTCATCCAGGTGATCTCAATGTTAACTGGCTTACCTCCAGTGCCTCCCATAAGGGACTCCTTTGCTGCCCTGGATATGTCCCAGTTAGTCATCCGCCCACCAGATTCAACCACTCTACTGGCACCAGCACTCTCCTAGATGTTATATCTAACCGCCTCTACAAAATCAGGGATGTCACTGTCCTCCCCGACTCTCTTAGCGATCCTCCCTAGTCCTCTGTCTCTGGGCATCCTCACTCTGAAGCCAGTGTCCCAGGCCACTCTACACCCTGCACGCCACGCCCGCGGCCCCAGAACATTAAAGCAATACTAGCCCAGCTAGACTGGTTCCCTATCCAGCTCCTGACAATGACTCAGCTCTTGACCACTTCACAAATGCCTTCTGTAAGGCTTGTGACCTTTTCGCCCCCTCACCAGGATCCGCTCCAAAAATGCAGTGCCCTATGGATCACCCTCCCCCTCCTCCAGAGTCTCAAAACAGAGATAATCTCTGGCACATTGCTGTAGAATCTGGAAAGGCGTCTGATAGACAGGCCTACAATGCAGAATGCAATAAGAGCACTTGGGCCATTAGGCGGGCCAAGGCAGAGCACTACCAGACCACCCTCGCTTCCACTTGGGGTTCAGCCCGGACCTTCTGGGATAATATGAAAGAGCTAAATGGGAAGTCCTGCTCCCCCACCTTCTCAGCTCTCCATCAATGGCACCCCACCACAGATCCACTCCTTATAGCCGACTGCCTTATCACTACCTTCTCTGACCTAAGCTCGGTCCTCCCCAGCAGCTTCTTTGACCCAATCCCCACCTCTCCCTCCGGTCCTGCACCACCCACCATTCTACCTGCACACCTTATCCCCAAGAAGCCAGGTCACTCCTGCTAAAAGCCTTAAGCAGCAATAACCCCAGCAGTGACCTCCTCAACTCCAGGATCCTCCATATGGTTTTGGACGAGTCCTAGTCTCCTGACTGACCTTCTAAACCGGTCTCTATGCCTGGGTTGGTTCCCAAGTGCTTGGAAAACTACTGAAATCACACCCATACATAAGAGTGGGGACCAGTCCATCCCCAACAATTACCGCCGATCTCCATCCTCCCCACTCTCTAAAGCCCTTGAAAAATGATGTTGATCCAGCTCTCTGAATACTTAACCAAATCGACATTATGTGCCCAGAGCAGCACAGTTTCCACCAGGACACAGTACAGTCCTGGCTCTCCTGGAATTCTCCCAACACCTGCATGCTGTTCTTGACTCTGGCAGCTTTGCAGGAGTAGTGTTCACTGACCTCTCCAAGGCCTTTGACACTGTCTGTCATCCCCTTCTACTCGACTCTGTCCACCAACTTGGCTTCTCTGGTGGTCCCATTTCCTGGTTCTCTAGCTACCTCTCTGCTAGATTCCAGCGTGTCAAGATCAGCGGCTCCTTCAGCACTCTTCCTGCTCACCCAGGGTCCCTCAGGGCTCCATCCTCGGTCCAATACTTTTAGTCTCTACCTCAACACCCTCTCCAGCTCATGTACTGGTAAATGCTCCTCTATGCCGATGATGCAGTCCTCGTTGCCTCACATCCCAATCCCACCTCCCTCCAATTATCCCTCCAGCAAGCTTACAACTAAGCCAAAGGTGGTTCGGTGACCGTGAGACTGGTCATTAACCTAAAGAAAACCAAATCAATGCTCTTCTCCCACCACCAAAATAAAGCTAAAATACCCCGTCTTGATTATCCCCAGCACTCTGCACCCGCTAGAACAAGTGACCACATACAAGTACCTGGGCATCACGTTCGATACTGCCCTCTCCTTCCACACCCACATTAATGCCCTGTCAGCTGCCATTAACTCGGATTGGCCTGCTATACCGCACAGGGACTGCCTGCCTCAGGTTGCTCTTAGGCTGGCCATCACCTCCTCCGTCTTGTCCCTTGTGGACTATGGCTTGCCCATCTATGCCGCAGCTGACAACACTGCCATCTCCAAAGTTCAACTCTCCATCATCAAGGCCTTAGACTCTGACCGGTGCCCCCAGCCACACTACACCCCTTCTCTATACTACCACTAATCTGCTCAACTTTGAGGAGTGACTGCTCTACCAGACCTGCCTTCTCGCTAAGACATCACTGCTAGGACTCTCTCCTCGGAGGTCTCCACCTCCTACAGCAGTCAACATCATCCGTCACCACCCGTAGCTCTGTTAGGCCACTTTCCAGGTGCTCAGAACCAAGACCTCTCTTGCCCAGAGATCCTTCCTCTACCGAGCCCCCACCTGGTTCAACTCCTCTCTAGCTTCATCTCCAACTTGCCAAAAATTGGCTCCTTCAAAATAGCCCCTCGAACCATATCTTTAATACCCGCTGTTGTAGGTGCAACTAACGTTCTGTTGTAACCTGTTACCTGCCCGCCTTGCCCCCTGGCTCAATAACGCCCATTAGACAGCCTCTCCCTCCCCAGACCCACTCCTTCCCTACTAGGTCCAAACAGGGATGTAACCACTGTCTTCTCTGAGGACCTACTATATCCAGTGTTCCCCATTCATTGTTGTAGCTGTGGGCCACCACCCTATTTTTTTACCACCGCTATATTTTTTACCACCACCCTATATTTTTTGCCACCACCCTATATTTTTATCAATTTTTTATAAAATCCTCCAAAATTGTCTTTTATTGACATCCTTTATTGCACTACTACCCATTTAATACCAGCACACTATATGTTACTTAAATTCACTTATGCACATGTACAGTATATAGAAGGTCCAGAAAATAACGCACTGCTTGACCTGAACACCACTGCCACCACCCTATATTTTCAGAGAGTAGGAACCCTGTATATCCACGAGTGTAACTCACAATTTTGTAACACTATGCAACCTAAGTAACATACAAACTACTACATTATGTAACCTAAGTGTATCTATGTTAAATGTTCCTTTTACTGCACCTGTAATGTTATCCTCTGTTTTAATCTGCACTGTAATAACTGTCTTGATATCTGCCCACCTGCAATGAGATGCCTTTGTAAATGAGTCTCTGACTCAAAGGTTGTAAACCCGATTTGTAATGAATAAATAAAATAAATAAATGAAGGGATGCATGTACTGTGGGTCACCTGTGTGGTAGTGCTGATGTATGCTGTGGATCACTCGGGGTGTGGTAGTGCTGATGCATGCTGTGGTCACTACAGTGTGGTAGTGCTGATGCATGTGCTGTGGGTCCTCAAAGTGTGGTGGTGTTGATGCATTTACTGTGAGTCACCACGGTGTGTTAGTGTGATGCTAGTACTGTGGTCACCACGGTGTGGTGGTGTTGATGCATGTACTGTGGTCACTCACTGTGGTGGTACTGATGTATGTACTGTGGGTCACTCAGTGTGGTAGTGCTGATGCATGTACTGTGGGTCATCAAAGTGTGGTGGTGCTGATGCATTTACGTTAGTCACTCACAGTGTGGTAGTGCTGATGCTTGTACTGTGGGTCACTCAGTGTGGTGGTGCTGATTCATGTTCTGTGGTCCTCACAGTGCAGTGGTGCTGATGCATGTACTGGGGTCACTTACCATGGTTATTGCTGGTGCATGTACTTGGTTACCACAGTGCGGTGGTGCTGATGCATGTACTGTGGTCATTCGCTGTTGCGTTGCTGTTGATGCATGTACTGTGGTCACCATGGTGCGGTGGAGCGGTCATGTACTGTGGGTCCTCACAGTGTGGAGTGATGGCTGTGTGGGGCACCGCAGTGTGGGGTGCGATGGTGTACGTGGATCCTGGCAGTGTGGTAGTGCTGATCATACTGTGGTCACTCCTGTTTGGTAGCTGATGCATGTACTGTGGGTCACCAGTGTGGTAGTGCTGATGCATGTACTGTGGTCACCCGGTGGGTGGTGCTGATGCATGTACTGTGGGTCACCATGTGTGGTGGTGCTGATTTATTTGAGTCACTCAGTGTGGTAGTGCTGATGCTTGTGCTGTGGGTCACCAGTGGTGGTGCTGATGCATACTGTGGGTCATTCACAGTGTGGTAGTGCTGATGCATGTACTGTGGGTCACTCACAGTGTGGTGGTGCTGATGCATGCCTGTGGGTCATCTGGTGCGGGATGATGCATGTGCAGGTCACTCCACAGTGTGGTGGGCTGATGGCTGTATATGGTCACTGTTGTGTGGCGGTGCTGATGCATGTACTGGTCGCTTCACTTTGTGGTAGTGCTGATGCATGTACTGCTGGTCCTTTCGCCGTGCAGTGCTGATGCTTTGTTTGCTACAGTCTGTAGTGCTGATGCATGTGTGGGTCTCTGGCGTGCGCGATGCTGGTGCTTGCCATGGTACTCACAGTGGTAGTGCTGATGCTTGTACTGTGGGTCACTCGCAGTGTGGTGGTGCTGATTCATGTTCTGTGGTCATCACAGTGCGATGGTACTGTCTACTGTGGTCACTTACCGTGTGGTAGTGCTGATGCATGTACTGTGGGTCACCACAGTGCGGTGGTGTTGATGCATGTACCGTGGGTCACTTACAGTGCAGTGCTGCTGATGCATGTACTGTGGTCACCACGGTGTGTGGTGCTGATGCATTACTGTGGGTCACTCACAGTGTGGTGGTGCTGATGCATTTATGTAGAGTCATTCACAGTGTGGTAGTGCTGATGCTTGTACTGTGGGTCACCACAGTGTGGTGGTGCTGATTCGATTGTTCTGTGGTCACCACTGCGCGATGGTACTGTTGCATGTACTGTGGGTCGTTACCGTGTGGTAGTGCTGATGCATGTACTGTGGGTCACCTCCAGTGCGTGGTGTTGATGGTGTCCTGTGGGTCACCTGGTGCAGTGCTGCTGATGGCATGTACTGTGGTCACCACAGTGCGATGGTGCTATGCATGTACTGTGGGTCACTCACGGTGTGGTAGTGCTGATGCATGTGCTCGGACACTGCCAGTATGTGGGAGTGCTGATGTATACTGTGGGTCACTCACACTGTGGTGGTGCTGATGCGCTCTTCTGTGGTCACTCACAGTGTGGTAGTGTTGATGCATGTACTGTGGGTCACTACGTGTGGGAGGCTGATGCATGTACTGTGGGTCACTCACAGCGTGGGAGTGCTGATGTATGTACTATCGTCACTCACAGTGTGGGGAGTACTGATACATGTACTGTGGGTCACTCACAGTCTGGGAGTGCTGATGCATGTACTGTGGTCCACTCTCTGCGTGGGAGTGTTGATATGTACTATATGTCACTCACAGTGTGGGAGTACTGATGTATGTACTTTGGGTTACTCACAATGTGGTGTGTGCCTGATGCTGTACTGTGGGTCACTTACAGTGTGGTGGTGCTGATGTATGTACTGTGGGTCACCAGCGTGGTGGTGCTGAAGAATGTACTGTGGGTCTCACAGTGTGGTTGTGCTGATACATGTACTCTGGTCACTCACAGGTGTGGTAGTGCTGATGCATGTACCGCGGGTCATTCACAGTGTGGTAGTGCTGATGCATGTACTGTGGGTCATCACATGGTGGTAGTGCTGATGCGTGCCTGTGGGTCATTCACAGTGCGGGAGTGCTGATGCATGTACTGCAGGTCACTCACAGTGTGGTGGTGCTGATGCATGTACTGTGGTCACCACAGTGTGCAGTGGCTGATGCATGTCTGGTCGCTACGTGTGGTAGTGCTGATGCCGTACTGCGGGTCATCACAGCGTGGGCAGTGCTGATGCATGTACTTTGGTTGCTCACAGTCTGGTGCAGTGCTGATGCATGTATCTTGGTCTCTCAGAGTGCGGCGATGCTGATGCATGTACCATGGGTCACTCACAGTGTAGTGCTGATGTACGTGCTGTGGTCCCTTGCAGTGCGGTGGTGCTCATGCATTGTACTCTGGGGTACTTACGGTGTGGTAGTGCTGATGCACGTATTGTGGGTCACTCGCTGCGTGCGGTGCTGATGGCCGTACTGTGGGTCACTCACCATGTAGTGTTGATGCAGGTACTGTGGGTCACTCACAGTGTGGCATTGCTGATGCATGTACTGTGAGTCACTCGGTCAGCTGGTAGTGTGTATGTATGTACTGTGGATCCCTCGCTGCGTGGTAGTGCTGATGCATGCTGTGGTGCCCACGGTGTGGTAGTGTGATGCATTGCTTGTGGGTCACTCAAAGTGTGGTGGTGTTGATGTATTACCGTGAGTCACTCACTGTGTGGTAGTGCTGATGCTAGTACTGTGGGTCACTCACAGCGCGGCAGTGGTTGTATGTGCTGTGGTCACCTAGAGCGGTGGTGCTGATGGCCTGTGCTGTGGGTCACTCACAGTGTGGTAGTGCTGATGCATGTTCTGGGACACTCACAATGTGGGAGTGCTGATGTATGTACTGTGGATCACTCACAGTGTGGTAGTGCTGATGCATGTACTGTGGTCACTCACTGTGTGGTAATACTGATGCATGTACTGTGGGTCACTCACAGTGTGGTAGTGCTGATGCATGTACTGTGAGTCACTCACAGTGTGGTAGTGCTGATGTTTGTACTGTGGGTCACTCACAGTGTGGTAGTGCTGATGCATGTACCGTGGGTCACTCACAGTGTGGTAGTGCTGATGCATGTACTGTGGGTCACTCACAGTGTGGTAGTGCTGATGCATGTACTGTGGGTCACTCACAGTGTGGGTGCCTGATGCATGTACTGCACTCACAGTGTGGTGGGCTGATGCATGCATGGTCACTGACAGTGTGCGCAGTGCTGATGGCTGTACTGGTCGCTCACTGTGTGGTAGTGCTGATGCATGTACTGCGGGTCACTCACAGCGTGGCAGTGCTGATGCATGTACTTTGGTTGCTCACAGTCTGGTAGTGCTGATGCATGTACTGTGGGTCTCTCACAGTGCGGCGATGCTGATGCATGTACCATGGGTCACTCACAGTGTGGTAGTGCTGATGCTTGTACTGTGGGTCACTCACAGTGTGGTGGTGCTGATTCATGTTCTGTGGTCACTCACAGTGCGATGGTACTGTTGCATGTACTGTGGGTCACTTACCATGTGGTAGTGCTGATGCATGTACTGTGGGTCACTCACAGTGCGGTGGTGCTGATGCATGTACTGTGGGTCACTCACAGTGCAGTGCTGCTGATGCATGTACTGTGGTCACTCACAGTGTGGTAGTGCTGATGCATGTACTGTGGGTCACTCACAGTGGGTGGTGCTGATGCATTTACTGTGAGTCACTCACAGTGTGGTAGTGCTGATGCTTGTACTGTGGGTCACTCACAGTGTGGTGGTGCTGATTCATGTTCTGTGGTCACTCACAGTGCGATGGTACTGTTGCATGTACTGTGGGTCACTTACCATGTGGTAGTGCTGATGCATGTACTGTGGGTCACTCACAGTGCGGTGGTGCTGATGCATGTACTGTGGGTCACTCACAGTGCAGTGCTGCTGATGCATGTACTGTGGTCACTCACAGTGCGATGGTGCTGATGCATGTACTGTGGGTCACTCACAGTGTGGTAGTGCTGATGCATGTACTGTGGGACACTCACAATGTGGTAGTGCTGATGTATATATCGGGTCACCACACTGTGGGTGGTGCTGATGCATCTTCTGTGGTCACTCACAGTGGTAGTGTTGATGCATGTACTGTGGGTCACTCACAGTGGGAGTGCTGATGCATGTGCTGTGGGTCACTCACAGCGTGGGAGTGCTGATGTATGTATCTATATGTCACTCACAGTGTGGAGCACTGATACATGTACTGTGGGTCACTCACAGTCTGGGAGTGCTGATGGATGTACTGTGGGTCACTCACAGTGTGGGAGTGCTGATATGTACTATATGTCACTCCAGTGTGGGAGTACTGATGTATGTACTTTGGGTCACTCACAATTGGTGGTGCTTGATGCATGTACTGTGGGTCACTTACGGTGTGGTGGTGCTGATGTATGTATCTGGGGTCACCGTGTGTGTGGTGCTGAAGAATGTACTGTGGGTCTCTCACAGTGTGGTTGTAGCTGGTACATGCACTCTGGGTCACTCACAGGTGTGGTGCTGATGCATGTCCTGTGGATCATCACAGTGGGTGGTGCTGATGCATGTACTGTGGGTTCACTCACTGTGGTAGTGCTGATGTGCGTGCTGTGGTCATTCTGCTCGTGGAGTGCTGATGCATGTACTGCAGGTCACTCACAGTGTGGTGGTGCTGATGCATGTACGCGGTCACTCAGTGTGGCAGTGCTGATGGCGTACTTTGGTCGCTTCACATGTGGTAGTGCTGATGCATGTACCGCGGGTCACCACAGGCGTGGCAGTGCTGATGCATGTACTTTGTTGCTCACAGTCTAGTAGTGCTGATGCATGTACTGTGGGTCTCACAGTGCTGGCGATGCTGATGCATGTACCATGGGTCACTCACAGTGTGGTAGTGCTGATGGCTGTACTGTGGTCACTCACAGTTTGGTGGTGCTGATGCATGTACTCTGGGACACTCACAGTGTGGTAGTGCTGATGCCGTATTTCGTGGGTCACCACAGTGCAGTGGTGCTGATGCATGTACTGTGGGTCACTCACCCGTGGTAGTGCTGATGCGGTACTGTGGGTCACCACAGTGTGGTATTGCTGATGCATGTACTGTGAATACCCTGCGTGGTAGTGCTGATGTATGTACTGTGGATCAATTATGCAGTGTGGTAGTGCTGATGGCTGTACTGTGGTCACTGCCGTGGTAGTGCTGATGCATGTACGCTGTGGGTCACTCAAAGTGTGGTGGTGCTGATGCATTTACTGTGAGTCACTCACAGTGTGGTAGTGCTGATGCTAGTACTGTGGGTCACTCACAGTGTGGTAGTGCTGATGCATGTACTGTGGTCACTCACTGTGTGGTAGTACTGATGCATGTACTGTGGGTCACTCACAGTGTGGTAGTGCTGATGCATGTACTGTGGGTCACTCAAAGTGTGGTGGTGCTGATGCATTTACTGTTAGTCACTCACAGTGTGGTAGTGCTGATGCTTGTACTGTGGGTCACTCACAGTGTGGTGGTGCTGATTCATGTTCTGTGGTCACTCACAGTGCAGTGGTGCTGATGCATGTACTGTGGGTCACTTACCATGTATTACTGCTGATGGCTGTACTGTGGGTCACCTGCGCGGTGGTGCTGATGTATGTACTGTGGGTCATTCCAGTGCGGTGCTGCTTGATGCATGTACTGTGGTCATCACAGTGCGGTGGTGCTGATGTGCATGTACTGTGGGTCACTCACAGTGTGGTAGTGCTGATGCATGTGCTGTGGGACACTCACAGTGTGGGAGTGTTGATGTGTGTACTGTGGATCACTCACAGTGTGGTAGTGCTGATTGCCTGTACTGTGGTCACTCACCGTGTGGTAATACCGATGCATGTACTGTGGGTCCCTCACAGTGTGGTAGTGTTGATGGATGTACTGTGAGTCCCAGTGTGGTAGTGCTGATGCATGTACTGTGGTCACTCACTGTGTGGTGGTGCTGATGCATTTGCTGGTGCGTCTCACAGTGTGGTAGTGCTGATGGTTGTACTGTGGGTCTACTCGACGGTGGTAGTGCTGATGCACGTACTGTGGGTCATTCACAGTGTGGTAGTGCTATGGCCGTACTGTGGGTCACCACAGTGTGGTTAGGTGTCTGATGTCACTGTGGGTCATTCACAGTGCGGAGCGCTGAGTGCATGTACTGCGGGTGCTCTCACAGTGTGTGGTGGGGCTGATGCATGTACTCATGGTCATTCCTGTGTGGCAGTGCTGGGCATGTACTTTGGTCGCTCACTTTGTTGGTAGTGCTGATGCATGTACTGCGGGTCACTCACAGTGTGGTAGTGCTGATGCATGTACTGTGGTCACTCACAGTGCGGTGGTGCTCATGCATGTACTCTGGGACACTCACAGTGTGGTAGTGCTGATGCACGTACTGTGGGTCACTCACAGTGCAGTGGTGCTGATGCATGTACTGTGGGTCACTCACCATGTGTTAGTGCTGATGCAGGTACTGTGGGTCACTCACAGTGTGGTATTGCTGATGCATGTACTGTGGGCCACTCACAGTGTGGTAGTGCGATGTGTGTACTGTGGATCACCGCTGTGTGGTAGTGCTGATGTACGTGCGTGGTCACTCACAGTGTGGTAGTGCTGATGCATGTACTGTGGGTCACTCAAAGTGTGGTGGTGTTGATGCATTTACTGTGAGTCACTCACAGTGTGGTAGTGCTGATGCTAGTACTGTGGGTCACTCACAGCGTGGCAGTGCTGATGCATGTACTTTGGTTGCTCACAGTCTGGTAGTGCTGATGCATGTACTGTGGGTCTCTCACAGTGCGGCGATGCTGATGCATGTACCATGGGTCACTCACAGTGTGGTAGTGCTGATGCATGTACTGTGGTCACTCACAGTGCGGTGGTGCTGATGCATGTACTCTGGGACACTCACAGTGTGGTAGTGCTGATGCACGTACTGTGGGTCACTCACAGTGCAGTGGTGCTGATGCATGTACTGTGGGTCACTCACCGTGTGGTAGTGCTGATGCAGGTACTGTGGGTCACTCACAGTGTGGTAGTGCTGATGCATGTACTGTAGGTCACTCACAGTGTGGTAGTGCTGATGTATGTACTGTGGATCACTCACAGTGTGGTAGTGCTGATGGCGTGCTGTGGTCACTACGGTGTGTTAGATGCTAGATGCATGTACTGTGGGTCACTCAAAGTGTGGTGGTGTTGTTCATTTTACTGTGTCCTCACGGTGTGGTAGTCTTTGATGCTGGTACTGTGGGTCACTTCACAGTGTGGTGGTGCTGATTCATGTTCTGTGGTCCTCACAGTGCAGTGGTGCTGTTCATGTACTGTGGGTCACTTACCATGTATTAGTGCTGATGCATGTACTGTGGGTCACTCACAGTGCGGTGGTGCTGATGCATGTACTGTGGGTCACTCACAGTGCGGTGCTGCTGATGCATGTACTGTGGTCACTCACAGTGCGGTGGTGCTGATGTATGTACTGTGGGTCACTCACAGTGTGGTAGTGCTGATGCATGTACTGTGGGACACTCACAATGTGGGAGTGCTGATGTATGTGCTGTGGGTCACTCACACTGTGGTGGTGCTGATGCATGTATTGTTGGTCACTCTTACAGTGTGGTAGTGCTGATGCATGTACTGTGGGTCACTCACAGCTGGGAGTGCTGATGTATGTACTATATGTCACTCACAGTGTGGGAGTACTGATGCAACTGATGCATGTACTGTGGGTCACTCGCAGTGTGGTGGTGCTGATGTCATGTACTGTGGGTCACTCAGTGTGGTGGTGCTGGAAGAATGTACTGTGGTCACTCAATGTGGTGGTGCTGAAGAATGTACTGTGGGTCACTCACAGTGTGGTAGTGCTGATGCATGTACTGTGGGTCACTCACAGTGTGGTAGTGCTGCTGCATGTACTGTGGGTCACCTGACAGTCGTGGTAGTGCTGATGCATGTACTGTGGGTCACTCACGTGTGGTAGTGCTGATGCCGTGCTGTGTGGTCACTCAGTGTGGTAGTGCTAATGCATGTACTGTGGGTCATTCACTGTGCGGGTGCTGATGGCCGTACTGTGGGTCACTCACAGTGTGGTAGTGCTGATGCTTTGTACTGTGGGTCACCTGCTAGTGTGGTGGTGCTGATTCGTGTTCTGTGGTCACCACAGTGCGATGGTACTGTTGCATGCGTACCGTGGGTCACTACCATGTGGTAGTGCTGATGCATGTACTGTGGTCACTTTCACACGAATGTGGTGGTGCTGATGCATGTACTCTGGGTCACTCACAGTGCAGTGCTGCTGATGCATGTACTGTGGTCACTCACAGTGTGGTAGTGCTGATGCATGTACTGTGGGTCACTCACAGTGTGGTGGTGCTGATGCATTTACTGTGGGTCACTCACAGTGTGGTAGTGCTGATGCTTGTACTGTGGGTCACTCACAGTGTGGTGGTGCTGATTCATGTTCTGTGGTCACCACAGTGCGATGGTACTGTTGCATGTACTGTGGGTCACTTACCATGTGGTAGTGCTGATGCATGTACTGTGGGTCACTCACAGTGCGGTGGTGCCTGATGCATGGCACTGTGGAGTCACTCACAGTGCAGTGCTGCTGATGCATGTACTGTGGTCACTCCCCAGTGCGATGGAGTGCTGATGCATGTACTGTGGGTCACTCACAGTGTGGTAGTGCTGATGCATGTACTGTGGGACACTCACAGTGTGGAGTGCTGATGTATATACTGTGGGTCCTCACACTGTGGTGGTGCTGATGCATCTTCTGTGGTCCTCAGTGTGTGGTAGTGCTGATGCATGTACTGTGGGTCACTCACAGTGTGGGAGTGCTGATGGCTGTGCTGTGGGTCACTCACAGCGTGGGAGTGCTGATGTATGTACTATATGTCACTCACGGTGTGGAGTGCTGATACATGTACTGTGGGTCACCACAGTCTGGGGTGCTGATGCATGTACTGTGGGTCACTCACAGTGTGGGGTGCTGATATATGTACTATATGTCACTCACGGTGTGGGAGTACTGATGTGTGTACTTTGGGTCACTACAATGTGGTGGTGCTGATGTATGTTCTGATGGTGCACAGTGTGGTGGTGCTTGATGTATGTACTGTGGGTCTCCAGTGTGGTGGTGCTGAAGAATGTACTGTGGGTCACTCACAGTGTGGTTGTGCTGATACATACTCTGGGTCACTCACAGTGTGGTAGTGCTGATGCATGTACTGTGGGTCATTCACAGTGTGGTAGTGCTGATGCATGTACTGTGGGTCACTCACAGTGTGGTAGTGCTGATGCATGTACTGTGGGTCATTCACAGTGCGGGAGTGCTGATGCATGTACTGCAGGTCACTCACAGTGTGGTGGTGCTGATGCATGTACTGCGGGTCACTCACAGTGTGGCAGTGCTGATGCATGTACTTTGGTCGCTCACAGTGTGGTAGTGCTGATGCATGTACTGCGGGTCACTCACAGCGTGGCAGTGCTGATGCATGTACTTTGGTTGCTCGCAGTCTGGTAGTGCTGATGCATGTACTGTGGGTCTCTCACAGTGCGGCGATGCTGATGCATGTACCATGGGTCACTCACAGTGTGGTAGTGCTGATGCATGTACTGTGGTCACTCACAGTGCGGTGGTGCTGATGCATGTACTCTGGGACACTCACAGTGTGGTAGTGCTGATGCACGCATCGTGGGTCACTCACAGTGCAGTGGTGCTGATGCATGTACTGCCGGGTCACTCACCATGTGGTAGTGCTGATGCAGGTACTGTGGTCACTCACAGTGTGGTATTGCTGATGCATGTACTGTGAGCATTCACAGTGTGGTAGTGTGATGTATGTGGCTGTGGATCACTCACGGTGTGGTAGTGCTGATGCGTGTACTGTGGTCACTCACAGTGTGGTAGTGCTGATGCATGTACTGTGGGTCACTCAAAGTGTGGTGGTGCTGATGCATTTTCTGTGAGTCTCACAGTGTGGTAGTGCTGATGCTAGTACTGTGGGTCACTCACAGCGTGGCGGTGCTGATGCATGTACTTTGGTTGCTCACAGTCTGGTAGTGCTGATGCATGTACTGTGGGTCTCTCAGCTGTGCGTTGATGCTGATGCATGTACCATGGGTCACCACGTTGTGTGGTAGTGCTGATGCATGTACTGTGGTCACCATATGTGCGGTGTGGTGCTGATGCATGTACTCTGGGACACTCACAGTGTGGTAGTGCTGATGCACGCATTCGTGGTCCCTCACGTGCAGTGGTGTTGATGCATGTACTGTGGGTCACTCACCATGTGGTAGTGCTGATGCAGGTACTGTGGGTCACCTACAGTGTGGTAGTGCTGATGCATGTACTGTGGGTCACTCACAGTGTGGTGGTGCTGATGTATGTACTGTGGGTCACTCACAGTGTGGTAGTGCTGATGCATGTACTGTGGGTCACTCACTGTGTGGTAGTGCTGATGCATGTGCTGTGGGTCACTCAAAGTGTGGTGGTGCTGATGCATTTATAGCAGGTCACTCACCCGGTGTGGTAGTGCTGATGCTAGTACTGTGGGTCACTCACAGTGTGGTGGTGCTGATTCATGTCTCTGTGGGTCACTCACAGTGCAGGTGCTGATGCATGTACTGTGGGTCACTTACCATGTATTAGTGCTGATGCATGTGCTGTGGGTCACTCACCAGTGCGGTGGTTCTGATGCATGTACTGTGGGTCACTCAGCATTGTGGATGCTGCTGATGCATGTACTGTGGTCACTGGCAGTGCGGTGGTGCTGATGTATGTACCGGTGTGGGTCACTTCCACAGTGTGGTAGTGCTGATGCATGTACTGTGGGACACTCACAATGTGGGAGTGCTGATGTATGTACTGTGGGTCACTCACAGTGTGGTGGTGCTGATGCATGTACTGTTGGTCACTCACAGTGTGGTAGTGCTGATGCATGTACTGTGGGTCACTCACAGGCGGGGAGTGCTGATGTATGCTATATATGTCACTCACAGTGTGTGTGGGGTACTGATGCAACTGATGCATGTACTGTGGGTCACTCACAGTGTGGTGGTGCTGATGTATGTACTGTGGGTCACTCAATTAATAGTGGTGCTGAAAGAATGTACTGTGGGTCACTCAGTGTGGTGGTGCTGAAGAATGTACTGTGGGTCACTCACAGTGTGGTAGTGCTGATGCATGTACTGTGGGTCACTCACAGTGTGGTAGTGCTGATGCATGTACTGTGGGTCACTCACAGTGTGGTAGTGCTGATGCATGTACTGTGGGTCACTCACAGTGTGGTAGTGCTGATGCATGTACTGTGGGTCACTCACAGTGTGGTAGTGCTAATGCATGTACTGTGGGTCATTCACAGTGCGGGAGTGCTGATGCATGTACTGTGGGTCACTCACAGTGTGGTAGTGCTGATGCTTGTACTGTGGGTCACTCACAGTGTGGTGGTGCTGATTCATGTTCTGTGGTCACTCACAGTGCGATGGTACTGTTGCATGTACTGTGGGTCACTTACCATGTGGTAGTGCTGATGCATGTACTGTGGGTCACTCACAGTGCGGTGGTGCTGATGCATGTACTGTGGGTCACTCACAGTGCAGTGCTGCTGATGCATGTACTGTGGTCACTCACAGTGTGGTAGTGCTGATGCATGTACTGTGGGTCACTCACAGTGTGGTGGTGCTGATGCATTTACTGTGAGTCACTCACAGTGTGGTAGTGCTGATGCTTGTACTGTGGGTCACTCACAGTGTGGTGGTGCTGATTCATGTTCTGTGGTCACCACAGTGCGATGGTACTGTTGCATGTACTGTGGGTCACTTACCATGTGGTAGTGCTGATGCATGTACTGTGGGTCACTCACAGTGCGGTGGTGCTGATGCATGTACTGTGGGTCACTCACAGTGCAGTGCTGCTGATGCATGTACTGTGGTGACTCACAGTGCGATGGTGCTGATGCATGTACTGTGGGTCACTCACAGTGTGGTAGTGCTGATGCATGTACTGTGGGACACTCACAATGTGGGAGTGCTGATGTATATACTGTGGGTCACTCACACTGTGGTGGTGCTGATGCATCTTCTGTGGGTCACTCACAGTGTGGTAGTGCTGATGCATGTACTGTGGGTCACTCACAGTGTGGGAGTGCTGATGCATGTACTGTGGGTCACTCACAGCGTGGGAGTGCTGATGTATGTACTATATGTCACTCACAGTGTGGGAGTACTGATCCATGTACTGTGGGTCACTCACAGTCTGGGAGTGCTGATGCATGTACTGTGGGTCACTCACAGTGTGGGAGTGCTGATATATGTACTATAGGTCACTCACAGTGTGGGAGTACTGATGTATGTACTTTGGGTCACTCACAATGTGGTGGTGCTGATGCATGTACTGTGGGTCACTTACAGTGTGGTGGTGCTGATGTATGTACTGTGGGTCACTCAGTGTGGTGGTGCTGAAGAATGTACTGTGGGTCACTCACAGTGTGGTTGTGCTGATACATGTACTCTGGGTCACTCACAGTGTGGTAGTGCTGATGCATGTACTGTGGGTCATTCACAGTGTGGTAGTGCTGATGCATGTACTGTGGGTCACTCACAGTGTGGTAGTGCTGATGCATGTACTGTGGGTCATTCACAGTGCGGGAGTGCTGATGCATGTACTGCAGGTCACTCACAGTGTGGTGGTGCTGATGCATGTACTGCGGGTCACTCACAGTGTGGCAGTGCTGATGCATGTACTTTGGTCGCTCACAGTGTGGTAGTGCTGATGCATGTACTGCGGGTCACTCACAGCGTGGCAGTGCTGATGCATGTACTTTGGTTGCTCACAGTCTGGTAGTGCTGATGCATGTACTGTGGGTCTCTCACAGTGCGGCGATGCTGATGCATGTACCATGGGTCACTCACAGTGTGGTAGTGCTGATGCATGTACTGTGGTCACTCACAGTGCGGTGGTGCTGATGCATGTACTCTGGGACACTCACAGTGTGGTAGTGCTGATGCACGTACTGTGGGTCACTCACAGTGCAGTGGTGCTGATGCATGTACTGTGGGTCACTCACCATGTGGTAGTGCTGATGCAGGTACTGTGGGTCACTCACAGTGTGGTATTGCTGATGCATGTACTGTGAGTCACTCACAGTGTGGTAGTGCTGATGTATGTACTGTGGATCACTCACAGTGTGGTAGTGCTGATGCATGTACTGTGGTCACTCACAGTGTGGTAGTGCTGATGCATGTACTGTGGGTCACTCAAAGTGTGGTGGTGCTGATGCATTTACTGTGAGTCACTCACAGTGTGGTAGTGCTGATGCTAGTACTGTGGGTCACTCACAGCGTGGCAGTGCTGATGCATGTACTTTGGTTGCTCACAGTCTGGTAGTGCTGATGCATGTACTGTGGGTCTCTCACAGTGCGGCGATGCTGATGCATGTACCATGGGTCACTCACAGTGTGGTAGTGCTGATGCATGTACTGTGGTCACTCACAGTGCGGTGGTGCTGATGCATGTACTCTGGGACACTCACAGTGTGGTAGTGCTGATGCACGTACTGTGGGTCACTCACAGTGCAGTGGTGCTGATGCATGTACTGTGGGTCACTCACCATGTGGTAGTGCTGATGCAGGTACTGTGGGTCACTCACAGTGTGGTGGTGCTGATGCATGTACTGTGGGTCACTCACAGTGTGGTAGTGCTGATGCATGTACTGTGGATCACTCACAGTGTGGTAGTGCTGATGCATGTACTGTGGTCACTCACAGTGTGGTAGTGCTGATGCATGTACTGTGGGTCACTCAAAGTGTGGTGGTGCTGATGCATTTACTGTGAGTCACTCACAGTGTGGTAGTGCTGATGCTAGTACTGTGGGTCACTCACAGTGTGGTGGTGCTGATTCATGTTCTGTGGTCACTCACAGTGCAGTGGTGCTGATGCATGTACTGTGGGTCACTTACCATGTATTAGTGCTGATGCATGTACTGTGGGTCACTCACAGTGCGGTGGTGCTGATGCATGTACTGTGGGTCACTCACAGTGCGGTGCTGCTGATGCATGTACTGTGGTCACTCACAGTGCGGTGGTGCTGATGTATGTACTGTGGGTCACTCACAGTGTGGTAGTGCTGATGCATGTACTGTGGGACACTCACAATGTGGGAGTGCTGATGTATGTACTGTGGGTCACTCACACTGTGGTGGTGCTGATGCATGTACTGTTGGTCACTCACAGTGTGGTAGTGCTGATGCATGTACTGTGGGTCACTCACAGCGTGGGAGTGCTGATGTATGTACTATATGTCACTCACAGTGTGGGAGTACTGATGCAACTGATGCATGTACTGTGGGTCACTCACAGTGTGGTGGTGCTGATGTATGTACTGTGGGTCACTCAGTGTGGTGGTGCTGAAGAATGTACTGTGGGTCACTCAGTGTGGTGGTGCTGAAGAATGTACTGTGGGTCACTCACAGTGTGGTAGTGCTGATGCATGTACTGTGGGTCACTCACAGTGTGGTAGTGCTGATGCATGTACTGTGGGTCACTCACAGTGTGGTAGTGCTGATGCATGTACTGTGGGTCACTCACAGTGTGGTAGTGCTGATGCATGTCCTGTGGGTCACTCACAGTGTGGTAGTGCTAATGCATGTACTGTGGGTCATTCACAGTCTGGGAGTGCTGATGCATGTACTGTGGGTCACTCACAGTGTGGTAGTGCTGATGCGTGTGCTGTGGGTGGTTTCAGATGTGGTGAGCAGAGTGGACCGACGGTCCTCCTGCAGCAAAGCCTTTTTTTAGGCTGAGGAAATGTTTTTTTTAGGGTTCAGAAGAAGAAAAAAAATATGTTGCAGGTGATACCTTTTATTGGACTAACACAATTATTCTTGGGACTTCCTTGGGTCAGGTCAGTGACCTGAAAAATCGAGTATTATATCTCAAAAGCTAGTCTCAGAAATACTTTCGTTAGTCCACGGTATCACCTACAACATATTTTTGTTTTTCTTCTGCATTGCCGACTGAACTAACACAGATACTGCATTTCTTTTTCAGGAAATCTCACTATATGACTGCAAACCAAGCTGCACAAATGAGGGAAAGTATTAGATGCATATTTACTGATGCACATGTTGTGATCTGTGGTGAATTAAAAAACTTTGCCATCTTGCCAGTTTAAGTCTTACTATGTGTCTTTAAATATTATGCAATCCCTTCCTCTTTCTCCTCCCCTGCTGCTGCACACTATGAATATTAATGAACTGTTCAGAATGATGTAGGGGCAGACAGGAAGTGTGAAAGTTACAAGGAACTGGAGCACAAAGCTGATTGCACGGGCAGCTACAGAGGGACCTGGTATTCTGTGGATATATCCTTTGTTCTTTTAATACAAAACTCTGAAGAACAGTAACTACTTGTATTTCTGAACAGTGCTGTTTGTGGTGTTGGAGACTGAAACAGGGATCATGAAGCTGGAGGTAAGGCTCGCTGAGCTGCTGTGTACCAAGGGAACTATAAACAAAACAAAAATGGAGTCCGTTTGACATGTCAATGTATGGTGAATCTCATACAGATAACATGTTACATAAGCGTAGGAACCGGGGGGGGAATGGTGGCAGACCCTCACTTTTGATTTTTGTATTGCAAAATGAGTTTAGAAAAGGTGCCCTTTGTACCAAATGCCCTTCTGATCCTCTGCCTGTCAGCTTTTACTATCTTCCGGCACCCTTGACAGGTTATGTTTAAGTACTTGCTGTGTCTTTTAATGCATACATTAGCTGTTTTAGAGAACAGAAATAGAATTTTCCACCTCTGTCTGGTATTGTCAAGAGACGAGATCAGGAAGTGGGAGGAGGGTAATGGACTGTGGAGCCAAGGTTGGAGAATAAAGTCTGGCTGTGTTCATGTTACTGTTGGGGTCTGAGTTTTATTATCGCCATTCAGTTAAAGATATTTCACTATTATAATCAAATGTATTCATAAATGTGTGTAGAAAAGCAATCATGAGAAGGTTTCACACAAAAAACTGAAAATTAAACACTCTTGGACTGATTTCTTTCTTTGTTGTTAAATGTGTAGGACCAGAAACGGGCTTCCTTTTCAGAAGTGACCTGCATATGTGTGCATAAAGCATTTACTGTAGAACAGAAGGATAAATAAATGTAATTACATGATAAAAAGTATATTAGGCTGTCGGAGTTAGTTAATAAATATGAATACAACTCCCACCTTGCAAGCAGTTGGGGGCTTACTATTAGATCTGGCAGGTCCAAAATATCCTTCTGAGCACGACAAAGTAATATGTGTCACTCTGATCTAGGCCCTTAAAGACATTGAAACAGGGAATTTCGGGGGGGGGGGGGCATTGGTTTACCAACCCCTCCATACAAATGCAGCTGATGGACAGCTGTAAAATGCAGTATAAGTATTTTTTTTTTTTTGGGGGGGTGCTCTGTTAATACCACCTTGCACTGGCCATGCCCCCTTTTAGTCGATCTTCACAGTGCCGTTGTCCAGCTTCTCACAGGCCTGCCAGTACTCCATCCCCAATCTTTAATATGTCCTTATGCCGTCGTATAGTCCCAACTATATGGAAAGTCGCTAAAATCACTCCTATTCCAAAGAAAGGAGACCGTCCCATCACTATACTCTCTGTCTTAAGCAAAATCTTGGAAAAACTAGTCGCCACACAAACGATTGAATACCTCCAAAAATATAACCTCCTTTCTAGTTCCCAACATGGCTTCCTTAAAGGTCATAATACCACCTCTGCCCTGCTAAAGCTGACTAGTAACATTTACTCTTCCATGGACTTAGGCCTTCTGACTGGAGCAGTTTTTATCGACCTAACTAAAGCTTTTGATCTGGTAAACCACTCACTCCTTCTGTCAAAACTTCGGTCTTTTGGTTTCTCCCCAGATACCATAACCTGGTTTAAAAGCTACCTGACTGACAGGCAACAGGCTGTGGTCTTTAACTCTGCAACCTCAGATCCTGCACCTATCTACGTTGGAGTACCACAGGGCTCTATTCTTGGTCCTCTACTCTTCACAGTCTTCATTGATGACATCCCCTCAATTGCACTGAATTGCTCATCTCTGCTCTACGCGGATGATCTGGTTATCTACCACAGTACAAAAAACTTCAACCTCCCTACACCATCCACTTGCATTGGATTTCGCGTGTATTCAAACCTGGCTCACTGATAATAAACTAGTCCTCAACTCTAGCAAATCCTACTCAATGTTGTTTGGCTTTCGGGCCAGACTCAAAGCAAATCCAAATCCCCTTATCATCTCCTGTGTGGACAGCTCTCCTCTACCCTCTACCAAATCCTTCAAATATCTTGGTGTCACCTTGGATGACTCTCTTGACCTTGACCTTCATATCTCTACTATCTGTAAGTCAGTAAAGTTGTTAGGAAGTGCCTATCGCATTGGCTATGCACTTACCCTCAAGCCAGACTAGCCGTGGGCTCAAGGTTTCTACCGGTACTAGTATATGGCCTTGTCAATCTTCCTATCTGCATCTAAAACCTCCCTTCATAAATGGGACACCACTTATAATAGCATCTGTCACTATGCCGCTGCCTCACCACGTTTCAAGCACCACTGCCACCTCTATCAGGACTTAAAATGGCTTAGCCCTTCCGCCTATCGTCTTCAGACCTTTGGAACACTAATTGACTCTGTCACCAGAACAAGTCTCCCCCTATCCCTTTCTTCCGCACTGGAACTACAACCTCCCACTCATGAATTACGATCTAATGATAAAGCCCTTCTGCGTGTTCCAAGATGTAGAACTAATATGGGCACTCGTGTGTTTTCCTATACTGCTCCTAAATACTGGAACTCTATACCCCTCTCTATCCGTCAAACAAACACCCATGCTGTCTTTAAAGAAACTACATCGGGAACACCTTCACACCCTACATCCCTGCACTTGGTTTAACCCACCTTGAACCCTCACTCATTCTTGCCCTCTCCCCATCTCCATCCTATCTCCCCCCTTTTACTTTTCCTCCTCTCACAACCTATACCTGCCACACTTTTTCATCCTCTCTTTCCTCCCTCTCTCTCCCTCTCTACTTTTCATGGCACTTATTGTACTGTAACTTACTACCTTCCCATGTTGTATTTTTCTTTTGTTACTAATCCTGTTTTTCTCCCCTGTATTCACAGTATCTCAACCTTCAGTATTCAGAATGTCAATGTACTTATTACACACTGTTTATATCCTGATTTGTACTGCCTTCATGTGCTGCGTCACATGTTTATTGTTTGTCTGTAAACTGTTTTCTCCCAGGTCGTGCCTGAAAATAGGCATTGTTTGCCTAGTGCACTTACCCGGTCACCAAAAGCAAAATAAAATAAATAAAAATAAATAAATAAGGCTTGCCCCTTGTGTGGGCAGGGGGGTAGTGGAGCTTCCCAACACAATTCGGGATCCAGCTCAAAGGAGAACCGTGTCACTGCCGCAGAGCCTTTGGAAGGCTGAGTCATCATCCTGCTATGGACTGGAGTTTCCACTTTATTCCTTTCCTTCGGGATACAAGAATGTGTAGCCTGGCATCAGCTGATGTTCCCCCCCCTCGGGTTATCATCCTGCTGCTGACTGGGTTTACACTTTACTTCATTCCTTTCCTTCAGGACACAAGAATGTGTAGCCTGGCACTAACTGATGTCCCCCGCCCCCGCTGGGTCATCATCCTGCTACTGACTGGAGTTTTCCACTTTACTTTATTCCTTTTCTGCAGGACACAAGAATGTGTAGCCTGGCACCAGCTGATGCTCTCCCTACCCCCACCCCCCGGACATCATCCAGCTACTGACTGGGCTTTCCACTTTACTGTATTCCTTTCCTTCAGGACACAAGAATGTGCAGCAGCCAGGCACCAGCTGATAGCCCTCCCCCGGGGCATCATCCTGCAAGTGACTGGGGTTTCAACTTTACTTTATTCCTTTCCTGCAGGACACAAGAATGTGCAGCCTGGCACCAGCTGATGCCCAACCCCCCAGGTCATCATCCTGCCACTGACTGGGGTTTCCACTTTACTTTGTTCCTTTCCTACAGGACACAAGAATGTGTAGCCTGGCACCAGCTGATGTCCCCGCCCCCCGGGTTATCATCCTGCTACTGACTGGGGTTTCCACTTTACTTTGTTCCTTTCCTGCAGGACACAAGAATGTGTAGCCTGGCAATAGCTGATGGCCCCCCCCCATGGGTCATCATCCTGCTACTGACTGGGGTTTCCACTTTACGTTATTCCTTTCCTGCAGGACACAAGAATGTGCAGCCTGGCACCAACTGATGTCCCCACCCCCGGGTCATCATTCTGCTACTGACTGGGGTTTCCACTTTAATTTATTCCTTTCCTGTAGGACACAAGAATGTGTAGCCTGGCACCAGCTGATGTCCCCCCCCCCGGGTTATCATCCTGCTACTGACTGGGGTTTCCACTTTACGTTATTCCTTTCCTGCAGGACACAAGAATGTGTAGCTTGGCACTAGCTGATGCCCCCCTGGGTCATCATTGTGCTACTGACTGGGGTGGGGGGTCCACTTTACTTTATCCCTTTCATTCAGGACACAAGAATGTTGAGCCTGGCATCAGCTAACTAACACCTACTAACTCTTCAGCTCAGTCCTGTCAACTCCCTGATGGCTTTCACACCTGTTGTTTACACTACCTCGCACTCTCTTTAATCTGTACCTTTTTTCTTTTGTTTCCTCAAATGTCTTGGCTTCCATGCATTTCTTAGGCATCTCCTATCCATTCCACCCTTACTAGCCTACCTCTGATCTCAGATCTTTTTATGTTGATTCGCGCATGCGCAAGAAACATGTTGCGGCAGCTTTCTCCCAATGCCTCCTCAGCCTGCAACGGCTTGTCCCCCGTCCTCCAATGCCGTGGCACACTGCTGCTGACAGTGGTTCAGCCAGCGTGCCACAACCTTCTAAAAAATCAGCCGCTGCAATCAGGGGCCGCCTCATCATTGCAGTGTCAGCCATCTGCTGCAATGAGGGAGCGACCTGTCATTGCAGGGCGGGATGTAGGATCCCTGATACTGTTTGTGAACATGGCGGCTTGCCGCCATGTTCACAAACAATATTACCCCACTATGTTTATTTGCCGACGAGCCCACTCCCCATTGGCATAATGTAACCCCCTCGCTTTTATTGCTTCGGCAATGGGTGCTCAATCCGCCGTCAGAATTCCCCTTTTGTTGTTTGCTGATGGGGGTGCCTAATCCCCTGTCGGCTACAGCTGCCCCCCCAAAAGCAAGACTCCGGTGCCAGGCTGGGAGCCCACTCCAGCGTGACACATGCCCCTTTTGTTGTTTGCCGACAGGGCTGGCTACAACTGCCCCCCAAAGCAAGACTCTGGTGGCACGCTGGGAGCCCACCCCAGCATGCCACATGCCCCTGTAAAGTTAAAAACGGTTCTGCAACTTTTTTTTTACCTGAAAAAAAGGAAACAGTCCCTCGTAGTCTTCCTGCCCCCCTCCCACAACCTGCACCCACCCATTGTGCACCCTGCCTTCCCACACACCCCCACCCCATACTTATCTCCGGAGCTTGGTGCAACGATCTTCGGTGGACCGGGAACACGTCTGCACTCTTCAAAGCCGACCGCGAACTGAGGAAATGCTGGTAAGCTGTATAATGTAATAAATAGGGGTTTTTCAGCTTTAGTGCATATCTTGGGCATTTTGGGGAATTTTTTTCACCAAATTTTCAACATGGGGTTTTTGGGACCCTCCTCATGAATTCTTGAACTGTCATGGCATTAATCGGCCTCGAAAGGTGGTTTCGCAGTCACTGAACAGAATCACCCTTTAGGGCTGATTAATGAAATGACAGTGCCAGTGTTCATGAGGTGGGCTCTCATAAAGCCTATGTTGCAAATTTGGTGGAAAAAAACCCTAAAAATGACTGTTTTACGAGCGTGCATTGCGCAGTTGCTACGCACGCTTGTAATTTTGTGAATTTGTAATATTTTCACACCAGATTTTCAACATTGGCTTTTTGTCACACCTCCTTGTGAGCAGTACAGCTGTCATTGTTCACATCCTGGCTGAAATGTGTTTTCGCACTTCCGGTGCAGAATAGCGCGGTCGCTGTGGGAAATCAGTGTTCAGGACAGATTAAGAAAATGACAGTGACACTGTTCATGAGTAGAGGTCCTAAAATGCCTATGTTGAAAATTTGGTAACGATACTCCATAAAATGACTGTGTTAATGAGTGTGCGTTGCACAGTTGGCACACACACACGTAACTTAGCGAATTTATATTTTCACTACAGATTTTCAACATTGCCATTTTCCCAGACCTACTTATGAACAGTACAGCTGTCATTTTTCTCATCCAGGCCGAAATGTGTATTCGCACTTCCGGCGCAGAATAGAGTGGTCGCTGTGGGAAATCACTGTTCGGGACAGATTAAGAAAATGACAATGATACTGTTCATGAGCAGAGGTCCTAAAATGCCTATGTTGACAATTTGGTGATGATAGCCCGTCAATTGACTGTGTTACAAGTGTGTGTTGCACACTTTCCACACATCCTTGTAACTTTGCAGATTTGTAATATTGTCACACCACATTTTCAACAGTGGCATTTTTTCACACCTTCTTATAAGCAGTACAGCTGTCATTTTTCACATCCTGACCGAAATGTGATTTCACAGTTCCGGCGCAGAATAACGTGGTCACTGTGGGAAATCAGTGTTCGGGACAGATTAAGAAAATGACAGTGGCACTGTTCATGAGCAGAGGTCCTAAAATCCCTATGTTGAAAATTTGGTGACGAAACTCCATAACATGACTGTGTTACAAGCGTGCGTTGAACTGTTTCCACGCACCCTTGTAACTTTGCAAATTTGTAATACTGTCACGCCACCTTTTCAGCAGTGGCATTTTTTCACACCTTCTTATGAACACTACAGCTGTGATTTTTCACATCCTGGCTAAAATATGCTTTTGCATTCCTGCCGGAGAATAACACGGTCACTCTGGGAAATCAGTGTTTGGGACAGATTAAGATTGACCGAGTGGGGGGGGAGTGACCGAGCTCAACTGAGCTCTGTCAGGACTACTGCGGATTTGTTTGTGGGCAGACAAAGGCCCCAACACAAGAGCCCAGTACAAAAGGACAGCCTGCAGCACTGGGAGAAACAGAACGAGAGAGGGAGTGAGGGAGGGGGAGTGAGCGAACTCACCGAAACGCTGTCAGGACTGCTGCAGATTTCTTTGTGGGCAGAAAAAGGTGCCAGTGCAGGCAGGAGCCCCGTACAAAAGGGCAGCTTGCAGCACCAGGACAAGCAGAATTGGCACATGAGAGAGGGAGGCTGAGTGACCGCAACGGAGCTCTGTCGGGAAAGCTGCGGATTTCTTTGTGGACAGACAAAGGTGCCAACACAGCCAGGAGCCCTATGCAGTCTGCAGTGCCAAGAGAAACGGAACGAGCGAGTGACTGAGCGGTAGTGAGCGAGCTTAACGGAGCTCTATTGTGACTGCTGCGGATTTCTCTGTGGGCAGAAAATGCGGCAACGCAGGCAGGAGCCCAGTACAAAAGACCAGCTTGCAGCGCTGGCAGAAATGGAATGCGTGGGTGATAGGTGGGGAGTGAGCGAGCTCAATGGAGCTGTGTCGGGACTGCTTCAGATTTCTTTCTGGCCAGAAAAAGCCGCCAATGCAGGCAGGAGCCCAGTACAAAAGGGCATCCTGCAGTGGCAGGAAAACCAGAATGAGCGAGTGAGCGAGCTCAACAGAGCTATATTGTAACTGCTGCAAATTTCTTTATGGGCATAAGAAGGTAGCAACACAGGCAGGAGCACAGTAGAAAAGGGCAGCCTGCAGCACCAGCAGAAACGGATTGAGCAAGTGAGAGAAGGGGAGTGAGCGAGCTCAACAGAGCTTTGTCAGGACTGCTGCAGATTTTTTTGTGGGCAGATAAAGGCCACAACAGAGGCTGGAGCCCAGTACAAAAGGGCAGCCTGCAGCGCCAGGAGAAATAGAATGAGAGAGTGAGAGAGGGGGAGTAAGCCGCCTCAATGGAGCTCTGTCGGGACAGCTGCGGATTTCTTCCTCTGCAGAACAAGGTGCCAACGCAGGCAGCAGTCCAGTATAAAAGAGCAGCCTGCAGCACCGGGACAAACAGACTGAGCCAGTGACAGAGGGCCACTGAGCAAGCTCAACAGACCAACGCAATCAACATTCGGCATTGACAAATGCTTGTTTATCTATGTTCCTGTCTGATCCTTTGTTTTTTTTCCCCTTCTAGCTTCCTTTCCTCTCCTACTGACTAGCCCCCCCCCATTCCCATTTTCCCTCACTCATTTCTTTACTTTGCATCTTATATAGACTTTTTATCTTGAATCCACTTCTATCTCTTTCCTACTTCATTTCCTGCTATTTTTTAATTGCTCCTTTGTAGCTAATATATACTGCTTATGTTGCTCAATTTTTGTGCTATTTACCACGAAGAAGGGACCTGTGAGGCCCCGAAAGTTTGTGTATAATTCCGTCTTTGTACAAGACATTTGTTGGTCCAGTAAAAAGTATCAAACCTTCCAACTTTTCCTGTTTTCCAAGGACCTATATGACTGGAATCTCGGTTTTACAAACTTCAGGACACAAGAATGTGTAGCCTGACCCCAGCTGATGGTCCCCCCCCCCCACTGGGTCATCATCTTACTATTGACTGGGATTTCCACTGTATTTCTTTCCTTCAGGACACAAGAACGTGTATCCTAGCACCAGCTGATGCCCCCCCAGGTCATCATCTTTCTGCTGACTGGGGTTTCTACTTTATTCTTTTCCTTCAGGACACAAGAATGTGTAGCCTGGCACCAGCTGATGTCCTCCCCCGGGGCATCGTCCTATTCCTTACTGGGTTTCCACTTTATTTCTTTCCTTCAGGATACAAGAATGTGTAGCCTGGCACCAGCTGATATTCCCCCCCCGAGGATCATCCTGCTACTGACTGGGGTTTCCACTTTACTTTATTCCTTTCCTTTAGGACACAAAAATGTGTAGCGTGGCACCAGCTGATGTCCCCCTCCCTTCCCCAGGGTTATCATCCTGCTGCTGACTGGGATTATCCAGTTATTTATTTCAAATTCAGATAAATACCTTTGAGATAGGGGCTCGTTTACAAAGGCTCCAAGTCGACAAGGAATACAAGAACAGAAAGAACATCAGCTAACAAGTAGTATTGGTGTGCAGTTGCAACATTAAGCAGGGTACAACAAGTGAGGAGAAACAGGACCATACTTGTGGAGAAACATGTTAATGCAGCACTAAATAAGTGTGGTACAGTGTTTAACAATCATGTTACAATTCAGGCAGGGCACTCCCATTCTGCAGAAATGCAGTTTTAGCCGCAAGGTGAGGCTTCCGTCAAGGGAGGTAGCAGGTGATGGGAGGGGGCGGGTGGTGGGCAGTTGTGGAACCGGAAGGTGGGAGTGAGAGAGGGTAGTGTTTGATGGGTGTGAGAATGGCTGTCAGAAGTTGTGGGTTAACAGAAACACTGGCAGTCAAATTTGCTGGAAAGAAGAGATCAAAGCGGCGGGGGGGGCCGCTCAGAGGTAATTTAATGAAGTATTCTTTCACAGAGAGGGTTGTGGATGCATGGAACGGCCTTCTGGAGGAGGTTGTGGAGTCAAAAACAGTGGTGGAATTCAAGCATGCATGGGACAGTCATAAGGCAATTCTAGGGGGTGGGGGTAGGAAGAATTAGGCTGCTGGTTAACTAGGATCTGCAACTTATCCATCAGGCAAGGAAATGGGCAGACTGAGTGGGCCAAGCGGTCCTTATCTGCCATCAAATTCTATGTTTTCTATGTTTCTAAAGCCCATTTTTAAAGTGGCCAAGTCTGGGGGAGTCAGCAAGGTCTGCAGGCAGATCATTGAACCATTTAGTCCCACAATATGAGAGGGATCTTTGGCCAGGATGGAGGCAGTCCAGAAGAGGGCAACTAAAATGGTTCAGGGTCTGCAAGAGAAGCCATATGAGGAGAGACTAAGGGAACTTACTATGTATACCCTTGAAAGGAGGGAGAGGGGGGACATGATAGAAACTTTTTTAGGTACCTCATTGGAATCAATAAGTCTAAGAGGTTAGCATCTTTCAGAAAAAGAGATGTGCAAGAACAAGAGGACACAAGTTGGAGATAGAGGGGGAATGGCTCAGGGGCAATGTGAGGAAGTATTTTTTCACGGAGAGGGTGGTGGACACATGGAACAGCCTTCCTGAGGAGGTTGTGGGGTCTAAAACAGTGGGGGAATTCAAGAATGCATGGGACAGACATAAGGCAATTTTTGTTGGGGGTAGGAAGAAATAGGCTGTTGGTTAACTAGGATCTGCAACTTATCCTTAGGTAGGGAAATGGGCAGACTAGGTGGGCCAAGCGGTCCTTATCTGCTGTCAAAGTCTATGTTTCTATGTAAAGGTGGTTCATTTGAAGGGAACAATTAGGACAGCCCTGGAGACACTCCTTGTGCATTTAGATGGTTGTGCAGGCTCAGAGAGGGCTGAAGTAGCACTAGGCATGGACCCCATCAGGGACTTTTTTGCAAGGAGGCAGGCCTGGTATTGGAGCCTGTGGTGGAGTGGGAGCCGGCCAGTTTCCTTGTATAGGTCACAAGAGTGAGTCATTTTGTGTACTTCCAGGACCAGGTGGCAGGCCTTGTTAAGGATGGTTTTAACCCTTTTAAGCTCTGTGTCTGTGCCTGCCCCATATATGACAAGGCCATAATCCACAGCTCTGTGTCTGTGCCTGCCCCATATATGACAAGGCCATAATCCACAGCTCTGTGTCTGTGCCTGCCCCATATATGACAAGGCCATAATCCACAGATAAGAGAACTGAACTGAACTGTACATAACTAGTTTCAGGGCAGCCTGTGTCAGAGGTGCGGCGTCTGTACAACATGCCATGCTTCATGTTTGTGGACTTTACCAGTTGCTCAGCATAGACAGTGAAGATGAGGGTGTCATCAAGGTGAATTTCTAAGTACTTGAATGTGTTGACTTGGTCTAGTACTTCTCCTTCGCTACTAAGTATATACAGTGAGGACCTTGAATCTTGCTCTGTGGGTGCTGAAGAGCATGCTCTTTGTCTTTTTGTAGTTGAGTAGCAGTTTATTTCAGGTGAACCAGGATTCTAATGCATGAAAATTGAGCTGAAGTTCAGAGCTAATTGATCCCAGGTCTTTCCCTGGGACGGAGATAACAGCATTGTCTGCCTAGAGTATGGAGTGTGCATGACAGGTGGAAGCTATGTCATTTATGAAGAGGCTGAATAAGAGAGGACCGAGGATAGAACCTTGTGGGACCCCTAGGTTTACTTCCCTGAGCTCAGAGATTGTATTGCCGATCCTAACCCGTTGAGATCTATGGGTGCGGTAACTATGGAACCAGGCCACAGAGTCCATTGACAGTCCTGTAGAGAGGAGACATTTCAGTAGCAGTTGGTGACTGACTGTGGCAAAGGCCTTGGTGAGGTCTATGGAGACAGACCCCACCGTCATCCCTTCATCCAGGGCCACATGAAGCTGAGTGGTGTACTCTACTAGCATGGTGACGGTGGAGTGGTTTTGTCGGAATCAGTGTTGTTGCAAGCAGAGAAGGTTGTTTTTCTAGGTACTCAGTTAGTTGTTCTGAGACCACCCTTTCAAGTGCTTTGGAGTTGAGGGAGTAAAATTGAGATGGGCCGGAAGTTTGCTAGATTAGCTCTGTCTCCTGATTTAAAAACGGGTGTGACTAGAGCCTCTTTCCACCTGTCAGGAAAGATGCCAGATCTCAGAGAGGCATTGAATACCTTGGTGAGCAGTGCCACAAGTTCATTTAATGTGAGTGCTACCATCTTCATATCGATCACAGGGATTTATTTAACTCTAAAAATTGATTAGCGTTTTGCTCATAAAAGTGCTAAATCTTTGTGAAAAATGCATAGCTCTTGCCTCATTGTGTTTAACAAACACAGCACTTCTAGAAAATCTGTATAAATACTTTTTATACAGTTAGTATAGTCCCAAGAAAAAAACTGTTAATCAATTATTTAAAACCCTGGATCATGTCACTTCTCATCCTGGTCTTGCCAAGGACCCTTTTGATATATTTGACGGTCTCACCTGGGGAGATTTGCCTGAAGTAGAATAGTGGGGTAACATTATCCCTAAGTGATGGAGTGTTGAGATTGTGCTGCTGGCCTGCGAGGGTGTGATTCAGGTATTCAGGTGGCAACACCTTGCTGAGGTCCATGAATGCAACATTAAAAGCATAAGCAGTTTCCTTTGGGTCTTGCAATGTGCCAGAGGTGGTAACTATAAAGTCCTGTGGGGCCCTTGAGGCTCTACCTGTGAGAGATTTTAGAGTCCCAGAACTCTCTCCCTCTACCCCAGGTCTTTTGTAGGAGGTCATTGTAATAAGCCGCTTTCACCAGATGTATGAGTTTTGTGCAGGTATTTCTAGCTGCCTTATACGCTTGGGAGTCAGCTAGATTCTTGGTGGCTTTGGCCGTATGCCACAGGCGGTCTCTGAGTTGCATTCATTCTATTAGAGGTCTAGGCAGCCAGGGATTGGGGATTCCTCTGGCTTTTTTGTTTTGTAAGGAGTAAAGATGTTGCAGACTTTAGTGAATATACTGCAGAAGTAATCCGGTGCTTGGTTTCCGTCCTTGACTCTATCCAGTAGGGACCAGTCAATCCCTTTTAGGTAGTGCCTGAAGGAGTCTAGTTGACCAGGCCTTAGTGATCTGTTCCTGGTGGTCTTAGACTTACTCTTGGTGAGCTTGTTACTTTACCTTATTCCTTTCGTTCAGGACACAAGGATGTGTAGCCTGGCTCCAGCGGATGTCCCCCCCCCCCTCGGGTTATTATCCTGCTATTGACTGGGGTCTCCACTTTACTTAATTCCTTTCCTTCAGGACACAAGAATGTGTAGCCTGGCACCTGATGATGCCCCCCCCAGAGTTGCTCCAGATTCACTGAGTCCTGTGCTAACCCACACAGCTGGTAGTCTACCAATGCAGGAAGGTGCCCTGACAGTATCCTCTGTGATGCGTGATTCTTCTCCTCATGCCTGACCAGGCATGGTCCGAAACCTGAGGTCACTGATGTGAGTGGTAGCACTCCTGTTTCATTGACAAGCTGGCATATTTACACTGGTTTTTAATGTTTAACATTCCATGTTCCATCTCCTGGGACACTGGTGTTTCAAGCAGTAGCACTCCTACTGCACTTACAGTCTAGCATATGTACCTTAGGTTTTAATGTTTAACATTGTATGCATCCTTGTGAGCAGTAACACTCCCACCGCACTGACCGGCTGGCATATTTACGCTAGTTTTTAATGTTTAACCTTGTACATTCCCTATCACAGGACACTGGCATTGTGAGTGGTAGCACGCCTGCTATATGGACAGGCCGGCATATTAACTCTAGTTTTTAATATTTAACATTGTACATTCCCTATCACAGGACACTGGCATTGTGAGTGGTAGCACTCCCGCTACACTGACAGGCTGGCATATTTACCCTAGTATTTAATGTTTAACACTGTATGTTGCTAGTGGTTGCACTTCCGCTGCACTGACAGGCTGGCACATTTACCCTAGTATTTAATGTTTAACGCTGTAAGTTACTAGTGGTATCGCTCCCGCTGTACTGATAGGCTGGCATATTTACCCTAGTATTTAATGTTTAGCACTGCACATTGCTAGCTGCAGCGCTCCCGCTGCACTGACAGGCTGGCACATTTACCCTAGTATTTAATGTTTAACATTGTACATTCCCTATCACAGGACACTGGCATTGTGAGTGGTAGCATTCCCGCTACACTGAAAGGCCGACATATTAACTCTAGTTTTTAATATTTAACATTGTTCGTTCCCCGTCAACGAAAACTGGCATTGTGAGTGGTAGGCAGGGTCCCGTGTTGACTGTGGCAAAGTGGACCTACATTCTGCAGCAGGACCTCATACGTTCTGCGGCAGAACTGCCGATTCTGTGGCCATTCTGTGGCAGATAAATTGTGGCTAAACAGCATTCCTTCAAAGGGATTAAGGCTTAGTTAACCCTTTGACTGTTTTCATGCAACCACTTAGCTACACCGAAAGTGGAACAGCAGGCCGTTTAACAGTATACATAGATACATAGACAGTGTTGGCAGATAAGGGCCTATGGCCCACCCAGTCTTCCCATTTAAGTTTGTAAGTTCAGTTTATGTTTTCCAGGAAGTCTGTTGCCCCTTACCCCTGACCTCCAGAATTCCTTTATGTCTATCCCATGCATTCTTAAATCCTTGATTGTTTTAGCCCCCACCACTTCCTCTGGCAGGGTGTTCCACTTGTCCACCACCGCTCTGTGAAGAAATTCTTCCTCACGCTTCCTCTGAATCGTCCCTCCCTCCAACTTCATCCCATGCCTCTAGTCCTGGAACATCTTTTTCGCTTAAAAATAGTGCATTCTTGCACCCTGTTCCTCCTGTGAGATACTTGTATGTCTCTATCATATCCCTCTCCCTCCTCTCCTCCAGGGAGTACATGTTCAGTGCCTTCAACCTGTCCTCATAGGACTTGTGATGCAATCCATGCACCATCTTTGTTGCCCTCCTCTGAATCTTCTCTACCTGTCTATGTCCTTACGTAGGTAAGGTCTCCAGAACTGCACAGTGTACTCCAGGTGCGGCCTCAGTAGTGTCTTGTATAGTGGAATTATGACCTCCCTTTTCCTGCTGGTGATGCCCCTGCCTATGCATCCCAGCATCCTATTTGCTTTACCTGCTGCCTTGTCACACTGTTTCCCTGCCTTGAGGTCATCAGAGATGATAACTCCAAGATCCCTTTCCTGCTTGTAGTCTTCTTATCACAAATATTAAACTGCAATAACCAAAACTTGGCACAGCCATGGGCATCAGTGTTCTTTTCTAATGAATTTTCCCTTCCACCCCGAATTTAAAGACTCATCTTTTCTTTTTCTGGAAATTGGTGGCCTTTGCTGTTCTCCCAGGTTATAATCAGAGGAGGACATACACACTTAGCTAAAACTACACAGAAGACAAAACCTGTTTGGATTTCTTGTGGTTTATATTTACAGTTAGAAGATATAAAGAGAGACTCCAACTTGAAAGCCATTTTTTTTCTGATTTTGATCAATATTCTTTTAGATGATTATTTTTTAAACTAGGAATACCCCAACTGTCTTGCAACAAACATGTTGAGTGCAGTGTGCAAATCTGTGTGTTGGGGATGGGTGGGAATTGTCTTCAGAGTGGTGCCCTCTGACATGGCGGTGGTTTCTGGCCATTTACCTGGCCGCTGCCACCATCGCTGAAACCACTGGCTCCTGGACACCCTCCTGGTCCTGCTCTCTGGACTCAGTACTAAGATTGCACCGTGCCCTGAGCGGTGCCCTCCGACATGGTGGTGCTTTCCAGCTGTTTACCTGGCCGCTGCCACCACTGCTGAAACCGCAGGCTCCCAAGCCTCCCTCCTGGTCCTGCTCTCAGGACTCAGTACTAAGACTGCACCATGCCTTGAGTGGTGCCCACAGACAAGGCGGCACTTTCCGGCCATTTACCTGGCTGCTGCCACCACCGCTAAAACTGCTGGCTCCCGACCACCCTCCTGGTCCTGCTCTCCAGACTCAGTACTAAGGTACAGCCACTATGTTTTTCTTCCTGAGTCGACCCACTGATGGCGGCATTTTTCCGATTGGTGCACCTTTTTGCTGGTGACTCCTGATTGGCCAAGCGGTTAGCGCAAGACTTCTGATTGGTGCACCTGAAAGCCAGCTCTCTGGACTGCTATTCCTTGCCTAAAAACTTTTCTTCTAGGCTCCTGGACACTTGAATTTTTCCCACCCCCACGCAGGCCTCCTATTAAATACATTACTTGACCCTGCCCATCTCATCTCACTCTAACCCTACTTGCTCTCTTAGCCCTTTCTCCTCCCGCCCCGCCAGTCATGGATTTGGATCCACTGTAGGTGCACTACGTTGTGTTTGTATTTCCACCTTCTCTGACTTACTCCACTAATGTTTAAACTGTAACCCAGGAACTTTCCAGTAATAGCTTTCTCCTATTTTCCTCGCCCACCTCTTTTTACTAAATGAAGCCTCCAGAACACCGTCTTTTGTTTATAGTGTGCTACACTGCTGCCTGTCTCAACTGGTATTTAGTCTTATCCATGCTGTCTAACCCCCCTCTAGCTGTCTATCTAATCTATCTTTTTCCATTTTTTCTCTTGCCTTACAGTTTTTCCCTCAGTTCCTTTCAGGCACCTAAACTCCAATTGGTCTTCCAAATCCTTGGGAAAATAGACCAGTTCAGTTATTCTTACTCTGTCTATAAGTTCTATTCTTTTCCCTTTTTTCGCCTTGCACTTTTCCCCTCAGCCCCTTTCAGGCACCTACACTCCAATCTACCAAACCCTGGAATAAGAGACCTCTTTCAGTTATTTCTCTCTCCCCTCATTACTCTGAAATTCTCCTTTAGTCCCTTACTCTATTAAACTACTAGTTTTGGGGCCTGAAAATGAATAAACAGTCACTGTTATTTCTCCTCATATCCACTCTGCCTCTGTTACACCTGTCATTTATTGTGGTCCCTCATGCTGAATCCATTTTCCCACACTATCAACATAATGACTTTACATTTTCAAATCTTCTAGTGGGATCTACATTTCGCTGTGATCCCACACTGCTATTTCCAAACAAAGCATGGGTCCATTTGATTACCTATGCACACAAATGCAGCTCTTTACGAGCTTGTGCCCTATCACCTTTTCTACATCATAGTCTCTGGTACCTCCTCTTACTGGCCATTCTGCTCTCTGGGGATATACAACCAAACCCTGGGCCTTTAACTCCTACAGCCGCTCCTATTTCAAATGCCAAAGGCCTACTTATCACCAACCATAATATTAGCAGCCTTGAGCGGAACTTTGCTGAACTCAAATCTTGGACTGCACTCTTTAAGCCAGATATAATATGCCTCACTGAAACTTGGCTGAAGCCATCTACCCCGACTCACTGTGCTCCCTACCATCTTATAATCTTCTGAGAAATGACAGGTCAGCTCCTAAAAGGTGGAGTGGCACAGCTATATATTTCAAGTCACAACTCCAGCTCTCTGTAAACCGCTCATCTCCTCTAGACCATTGTGAGGCACTTCATGTCCTCCTCACCCTAGGCACAAAGGAGTTACATATTGTCTGTGCTTACAAGACCCCTACCCATGGCCTAAAAGGACTGGATGAGCTACCCGACCAAACCGCTTCTCACTCGGGGAATAATGAAGTTCTTCTACTAGGAGACATTAACTGGTTGGGAAGCTCACAAGTGACAGCCCTGACTAAACTACAAAATTACAACCTGCATCAGCTTATCTCTTTACCCATCAGAATTGCTCCTTAATCAAATATCAGCACCTTGCTGGACTGGATTATGACAAATCACCCTGAGAACATAGTTGACGCAGGCATCCTATCTGTTGCCATCACTGACCACTCCCCCACTTTCTGTATCTGGGGTAAAGGCAGGCCTGAACCTATGAAGCCCCATTTCATTACTTTCTGTAACTATGTGAACTTTGACCCACAGGCCTTTTTGTTTGACGTCGATTACACTGACTGGTCCTCTCACTATAGCTCCTCGGATGCTCAGTCTGCCCTAAACATCTTTTTGACCAAATTCCTAGCACTGCAAGAAAACCACTGTCATCTTGCTACCAGATGTGTAAGAAATAGGCAGACCCACTGGGTTAAATCTGACCTTTTCTCTAAATTACGATTGAGGGACAAAAGCTGGTCTCAGTACAAAAAATGTGGTCTACTAGACGATTTTCTTACCTACAGAGCACTGAGAAAATCCTGTAAGAAAGATATCAAACAAGGGAAAATATCCTACTGGAAGGACCTATTAACAGTCTCCTAGGAGGACTGGAAAAAATGTTGGTCCCATATTAAGTTCTTCCTGGGTTCAAACCAATCATCCACTCCAAATAATATGTCTCTAAAAGGCATCCACTGTAATAATCCCCTCACTATTGCTAACTTCTTTAATGCACAATTTGCTGACCTTACTCAATATACCTCCACTTTCCCTAGCCCATCTAATCCTGTCACACAAGCAAACTCCACTTTCCACTTCAAGTCCGTCCAAAAAAGTGAGGTGCTCAGACTTCTACGAAACACCTTGGAGTTTGCAGCTGTGGGGTCTGATAACTTGAAACCCAAGCTCCTAAAATTAGCTGCCCCACACATAGCTGCTCCCCTAGCTAAGATTTTTACACTCTCTCTCTCTCTCTTTCTGTCAAAGCTCTGTCCCGGACATCTGGAAGACAGTCAGAGTTACCCCTGTATTTAAAAAACGTGACCCGCTTGACCCAACAAATTACAGACCCATTGCCATCTTATCTGTGCTCAGCAAAATTCTTGAGAAACTAGTTGCCACCCAAACAACTGACTTTCTTCTGAAACATGACCTCTTAACTGACGCTCAACATGGCTTCTGCAAGGGACACAGCACCAATACTGCCCTGCTCAAACTCGCGTCCGGCACCCTAGTGGCCATGGACTCTGGTAGGCTCACAGGGGTCATTTTCATTGACATGACCAAGGCATTTGTTCTTGCAGACCATTCCATCCTCACTTTCACTCTTGACTTCTCATCAAACATTGTGAACTGGTTTAATAGCTATCTGACTGATAGGCCTCAATACGTGAAATTTATCTCCACCCTCTCTGACAAGGTTACTATCAATTTTGGTGTACCTCAAGGGTCTATCTTGGGTCCCCTGCTTTTCTCAATCTTTGTCAATAGCATCACTTCTAATCTCCTTATAACTTTCTCACTATTTTATGCAGATGACATTGTACTGTATACCAGTTCCAACAGTACTGAGGACATTAACTTTTGACTCTCCTGTGACTTTCAGCTTATCCAACAGTGGCTTGCAAATCACTAACTTATTCTGATAAATCTAAGACCCATGCTATGTTATTTGGCTCCAGTCTCAAACTCAAACACTCCCAGACACACTTTAACATCTCCTCTCCTGATGACACATCTGTAGGGGTGGTAAACTCCTTTAAATATCTAGGGGTCACTCTTGACCCATCACTGAGTTTCGACCTCCATATTCATTCTACCTGTAAGCAGGTAAACTCCAAACTTGGCATCGTCTACTGTACTAGTTATGTGCTCACCCCCTCAGCCAGGCTTGCTATTGCCCGTGGGATATTACTTCCCTCTCTCACCTATGGGGTTGCCACATATGCTTCTGCCTGCAACTCGAGTCTACGAAACTGGGATGTTACCTATAATAACATTTGTCACTTTACATCCTGCTGCCCCCGGCTGAAACATCACTGTCTTCTCTATACAGATCTAGGATGGCTTCCACCCCAAGAACTAAGGTCATATGCACTTGGGTCCATTACTGATAACATCATCAGATCCTGTTCACCTAAACCCCTGGTCAGTCTCCTTCCTTACCAGAAAACCAACTATGCTTTACAGTCTGTGGAAAATGTCCCTGTTCTTATTCCAAGATATCGCACTTCAAAAGGTGGTCATGCATTTGCCTGTCATGCACCCAGTTTCTGGAATGCACTCCCTTTAACCCTACGTCAAACTGCATCCCACATCTCTTTTAAGAGAGAACTACGCCACTATCTCTTCTCCTCCTACATATGCTCCTGTTTCAAACCACCCTAGCTCTAACTCTCTAATCCCACCCCTCTCTCTATTGGCCCCTGGGAGCCTGGGGTCCACTCCAACAGGGAGCACTTCCTTTCACTCTCACTCCCTAACTTCTTGCTTTTATTCTTCCATTTCCTTTTCCCCTTCTGGGTAATTTTGTGTGCTTTCTCTTCTCAAACTGCTCAGCTTTCCTCTTTCATCACCAGTTGAACCCTACTAGGTAACTTGTACTTTAGTAAACCAAATCTAGTCCCCCCCCACATCAATTGCCTTCCTCCTCTCTCCACCTTTTCTCTAGCTCCCCCTTCATCTAACTCTGCTTGACTACCGTTGCTCTCACAGCACTTAATTCCTCATTGTTTGAATACTGCTCAGTCACTTTAAAAATGACCTGATTGTATTGTCACATGTAAACTTAAATGTCGTATTTGTTTTTTGTCATATTTACCACTGTTAATGTTCAAACATCTACATGTAACTTGTATTATGTACAAAAATGTTCCTTTGAAATTTGTCTCTGTTCCCTCCCGGGTCGTGTCTGAAAATAGTCTTTTGGCTAGTGCACCTACCCAGTCAACAAAAAGTAAACAAAAATAAATAACGGTGAAGGAGGGTGTAACTTGCAGTGTCTGTAGGATTTGTTGACTCCTGATTTTTCTTTTGGGGGACACACTAAAATAAATGCAAGCAAGTCATTCTTATTAAGCTGGAGTAACCTTGGTTAGCATGTTCTCTTCTAGCAACTCAGGAGGTTGTGGTGTTCTTTAGGCAGTGACCATCATTTCACTTATGCATAGCAGGAATCAAACTCTCCATTTCAATTTTTTTCTATACCTGCTTGCTCCAGTTCTAGTATACAATGGTTCCCAACTCTGCTGCAGCTGGGCAACTTGACCCTCCTTAAGAATTGAGCTTGATGCTACCACTTAGGCTGCAGGTTCAAATCTGCCAAGAAATTACTCTCACGCTTGCAGGTACAGAACTGCAGCCCACAAATGAAAACTGTGGTTGATGTCCACAAGTGGGGACTGAGTCCTTTGCTCAGTCTGCTGCCAGCCCTATGTTTCTGCAATCAGCTCCTCCTCCAATACCTGTCACCACACAGAGATTGATTCCACTTCCACGAGCACCACTGAATCTTCACACTTCTTGACTACAGCTCGCCTTCCAGTTCTTCCTTCCAAATTCATCTTCCAAGAATTCAACATGCACCATGACCAGCCTCACAATGAAAAATTAACATGGCTGAGCTACCCACATCTACACAGCAGCAAATCATAACTGCTGTGAACCTAATCAAGCTCTGCTACTCTTGCGTCAGTCCCCCCTTCCCCCACGATACTGGCTGGATGGAGTTATGTAACAAGAGTCAGTATGAGTCAAGATGCCATGTGGCCACTAGCTTTCTGGCTTTGTAGCAGATGACATCAGTTTGCTTCCCCTTCTTATAAGCATGTATGCCATGGCATACTTAACATGTCAATAGCTATGCCCGTGCCTTGTGTAATCGCATAGCATAACTAGCATTTCTGCGGCTGTGTGGCTGGTTTTCCTGATTTCTGTGGCACACACTGATTTCTGTGGATACTGCTGCAACCACAGCATCACAGAAAACACGGGGCCCTGGTGGTAGGGCTCCCTCTGCACTAAGAGGCTGGCATATTTACCCTAGGTTTTTATATTTAATATTGTATGTTCCCTATCCTGGGACACTGGTGTTGCTAGTAGTAGCGCTCCTGCTGCACTGACAAGCTGGCATATTTACCTTAGGTTTTTAATGTTTAACATTGTATGTTCCTTATTCTGGGACAATGATATTGCGAGTGATTGCACTCCCACTGCACTGACAGGCTGGCGTGATGTTTAATAATGCTCTGCCCTGCTTAAAACATTGTGAAGAATGTAAATGCAACCCCCCCCCCCATTCAGGAAGCAACACAGCCTACCTGCATCCCTGCCTTGAATGAGGATGGATATGGCCCAGTGAATGCCCGAATCTTGAGTCCTACGTTGGAATTGCTTGCTGGGAGCCTCTTGCACTCACCTAAACAACCTAAACGGAACAAGGGTAGGATCAGTGGAACTCTTCCAAGAAGTTGTTAGTCACAAAAAAAATACAAAGAAGGTTCATCTCCTGGGTAATTCCAGAACTTTTTGTTTTATCCTTCACTGTAAGTATTAACATTTCATGGCTATGTCATTTCCTCAGGATTGGTGGTGTCTCTCCTTTAACCCAGCCCGAGTCTCCTGGAAAATGTTTCTGGATTATAACTTATAAGGATAATCAGCTTTCCTGACCTCCCAGGCATCTACATGGTCTATTTACTGCCATCATGTTTGCTTTGTATTAATAGTATTCCACTCCCATGACCAGCCAACTCCCCACCAATAGAAGCCAGTCATGAAATTTTGATACTTATGGTGAAGAATAAAACAAAGATAAGTTTTGGCATTACCCAGACACTGAACCTTCTTTTTGAAACTTTCGGAATGACTTTGGGTCATTGGCGTGCTGGCGTGGAGGGGAGAGGAGGATCGAGCAGGCTGATGGCCAGCTCTCCTCTCTCTCTCTCTCGAGGGTGGTGAGGGAGGGTTGGCACCCCCATAGTTCCACTCCCACCAGGTGGATAGCGTAGGTGGAGAGGGGGTAGCCAAAAGTTACAGGAGGCGTAAGGGGCTTAGTTGGTGCCACGAGGTGCACAGCATGTCTCCACATGCTTGCACAGCCATGTGCTGGGGCCTCAGGAGGGGGCGAGCAAGGGGAGAAAACCATAAAAAGCATATGTGTCCCTGTCTCTAGTTGGTGGGAGGAGGCGGCGGGGACCAAACAGCTAAATTTAAAAAAAAAAAAAAAAAAAAAAGAGAGATAGTGGAACAAAATACACTGGACCAATGGATTTCAAGATCTTGACTTTAGTGGAGAGCTTTAGGCCACAGTTCATTTGCACAATAAGTAGTCATGGGCCAATAGACCCCAGTTCTTTAGCTCCTACACAGTTTGTCATGATAATTCAGTTTTCCTGGGTAGCCATTTCACCCTTTGTCTGACCATGCTTGCCATTAGTTGGTTCCACTCATGACTCCAGAATAGGCAGCAGTCCGTACAAATAGGTGATGCCCTTCCTCCCCTTCCCATCTTCTCAGGTGTCCCCCAAGGCTCTATCCTCGACCCCATCCTTTTCTCCCTTTACATAAATAATCTCCTCTCCACCTGTCTCTCCACTAATGTGCATCTGTACGCCGGCAATGCAATCATTTATGCCTTGGGCCCCTCCCATGACAGTGTCTTCCCAGATCTTCAAAACGACTTCAGTAGAGTCCAGTCCTGGTCCCTGAAAAACCAGCGCAAACTTAATGCCTAAAAAACTGTCACCATGGTCTTCAGATCAAGACAAAAGCTTGTCTCCCTACCTGATCGCCTCCCCAGTAAACTCTACCCTGGATGGCTCTCCCCTTGAGCTGGTCCCCACCTTCAAATACCTGGGAGTCTGGCAAGACAGCCACCTCAACTTCTCCACCCACATTGAGGCCGTCTGCACTAAACTCCAGCCCAAACTTGCCATCCTCTGTTGCTACAAAGCCAGCCTTCCCCTTCCCACCCGCAGCAAACTCGTACGTAAAACAATCTTGCCAGTACTGGACTATGCTGACATCATCTACTGTGTGGCCCCAACCTCCTCCCTCTCCAAACTTGACATCCTACTCAACTCGTTCTATCATTTTGCCACCACCTTCCCCAACCCTACTTACCCATCATTGCCTCCTCTACTCAACTCTCTCCCTGGCCCCGCTCTCCCACAGTAGAACCATCCATAGCGCCTCCCTCATAGCAAAATACTGTTTAGGCTCCCTGTCCCCCCCCCACCTCACCTGCCATTTCACACCAGTCAATTCCCTAGGCTATTCCCTCTGCCACAGGGATGCCCGCACTTTCAGCCTCCCATGCCCCCACACTGCTTCTGGTCAAGCTACCTTTTCATACCATCTGCCCTTCCTATGTAACAACCTTCCATCCAGCCTTCACCAGGCCTCCTCCCTCTCAGCAGTTAAACAACCCCTCTCCTCTTTGCCAAAGATGCTTTTTGTGAACCATCCAGATATGGGCCTAACCCACTGTAGGGGCCTCAGATGGTCAATATGGTATATGCTAACCTCAAACTATACTAAATTCCTGCTTCTCTACCATACCATTCCTGTGCTTGTAAAGTACCTTACTGTAAAGTTAAATGTTTGTACTGTAGCTCCAGTTGTTGTACACACTGTCTGTGACAAAGAATGGTTGTACATTCTATCTGTAACCAAGAATCATTGTACTTTTTCTGCATACCTCTATATACACCTTGTACCCGGGTCACACCTGGAAACGAGCCTTGGCTCAGTGTTCCTTTCCTGGTCACCAATTTTAAATAAAATAAAATGAAAAATAAATAAATATGGCATGCTAGCTGTGCAGCAATGGCTTGCAGTGGCACATTCTATCCATTTCTTGCCCTCAGGCAGTTCTTCCTGTGCGTGGTCTCTGACACACTCCATTCTTTTCAGATCAATATGCAAAGTGCCTTTGTTAGCCTCTCTATACTTCTTGAGTAACAGGGTGCCCAGGGATTCCCTATCCTTTCTTTTGCTTGCGTTACCTGCACACATGTCCCATTATATGTTACAGAACATGACACAATGGCAAGGCACCCGGTAATATCAGGATGAACTCTCAGCCTAATGAATCCTGGGCAGGCACTTCTCTTACCAGGTCTCCAGACCTCCTGGGCATCACTCACATCACTCTTTAAATGCATACTTTGGTGACACTGTGACCCACTACCAGGATAGCATTCCAGTGACACTAACATACTATCATGCTAGACAGCAGCAGAGTAGGCCTATTGGTCTATCAAGTCTGCTCATACTTCAGCACCCTGACTGGGTACCATAGCCCTCCATCTGTCTCCTTCCACTGTTACTCCATCCCCCAGTCCTGCCCTCCCGGCAGACCAGCTTCTGCTTCACCCCTTGCCTATACCTGCCCACCCTCTCTTGAATCCCTCCACCGTAGCTGCCTGTACCAGCTCCCTGGGCAGCACATTCCACAGTTCCACCACTCTCTCAGTGAAGTACCTCCTTCTCCTTTTCCCCCCCAAATCCTACCACCCTCAATCTTCCAACTGTGTCCTCTGGTGATTCCACCCTCCTTCAGTCAAAAGATCCTATCTCAGCTTACCTTATTTACTCCCCTGAGGTACTTGAAGACCTCATTCATGTCCCCCCCCGGTCTGGCCTCTCCTCCAGCGAGAACATGTTGAGCTCCCCTAGTCATTCCTCATATGTCTTCATATCCCCAGGCCCTGGATCATTCTGGTTGCTCTCCTCTGAACCCTCTCCAGGAGTTGGATGTCCCTTCTTAGGTGCATCATCCAGAACTGCACAATACTCAAGATGTGGTCTAACCAGGCTGTTGTACAGTGGCAAAATCACATCCATGTTCCTTGAGGTAATTCCCCTAGTGATGCATCCCAGAATCCTATTTGCCCTGACCACAGCCCTCCTGCAGTGCTCTGAATTATTCATGTTAACGTCCATCAGGACTCCTAGGTCTCTTTCCCCTGCTGTGGCCTGCAACTCATCCCCTCCCCTCCCCGGGTGTACACATAGTTGGGGTTTTCTCACCCTAGGTGTAGCACCTTGCACTTGGAGGAGTTAAATTTCAATTTCCAGGTACAGAACTACCTATCCAGAGTATCCAGATTATCTTGCAGGACCAATCTCCCTTCCTCCCCCTCCACCACCCACTGCCCCCAGCTTAGATTCATCCACAAAGAGACTCACTTCACACTCGATACCTTTCCTGATATCAGACATGTAGGCATTAAACAGGAGTGGCTCCAGGACTGATCCCTGTGGGACCCCACTTAAGACCTCCCTAGGAGACGACACCTCCCCTCAGTCCGACAACTACCCACTGTATGTAACCTGAAAGGCAATTTCCAATCCACCTAACTGTCAATGGGCCTACCCCCCCAGCTTCTCCCTTAGGCCAATGTGAGGGACCAAATCAAATGCCTTGCTGAAGTCCAGGAACAGTACATCCACTGGTCTCCCCCTGTCGAGTGCTGATGTCACCCACTCATAGAACTCTACAAGGTTTGTTTGACACAATCTACCTGGTACAAATCCATGCTGCCGGTCATCCAGGTAACCCATATCCTCCAAGAAACCTCCCAGCCTTTCCTTAAGTATGCTCTCCATTAGCTTCCCCACCACTGATGTCAAACAGATGGGTCTATAATTTCCTGGCTCTTCTCTCGATCCCCCTTTTTGGGTCTTACGATCCCCTGATGCTGTTTGAGGAGTTTGCCCTCCTGCATAACATATGGAGATAAGTCTTTTACCTGGTGCTTCTGCTGTCTGTATGCAGTACATGCTTCATCTGTTTCTTGGTTTCTTGATGATATCAGGGCACAAGTATTTGGGGGGGCTACACTCATTCGGATGGCCACAATGAACTTCAGGGGTTGCTGCCTCAGGCCTGAAACCCCTCAGGAGATGTGCCCTGGGGAGATGGTCCTTGGGATTCCTGCACACTTTTGATGGTCCCTCTAAACTCCCACACTATAGCAAACACCAGATCCTCAACCACCAGTCCCAGTGATATGGGACACATCCCAGGTACCCAATATCCCTCCCTGTCAGCCTCCAGGGTCCCACTCAGTGTTGTACAAATGCCATTACCATAGTGAGGTGTCCAGGACCTCCTGCCTTTCTCAGGATCAGACCTCTAGATAACAGCATACATTGAGATTCTCATGTGCCCCAGCCCAAGTCGTTCAGCAAGACTCTTGGTGGGCATGGTACATGTCTTCCTCAGTCTGCAACACAGGAGTATCACGGACTCCCCAGTACCTTGATGGCAGTATGGTTACCCCCTTCAGCCAGTACCAATAACTTGAATGTCTCAGTTGACCCCCTTTGCCTGCACCCCAGGGTGCATACCCAGTGAGGACACTTGGGGTCTCCACTCTAACAGCTTTCTGGCACTTAGTGGATTCTTAGTCTTCCACCCAAAAAGAGCACCAATTGCTAGCTCCAGGAACATAAAACCTCAAGAATGTTCACACCTTGAAGGCACATATCTATATGCAACTTCTAGCTCTTACCATATCAACTTCACCCACACAAGATGATGTCATGGCAACATTCCCCTGTTGGCCACATATGGTAGCAACCTCCTCCCCCTTCTTTTAAGAAGGGTTTGTTACATAAAAAAAGGTGGGCATCATGTATGACTGCTTAGCCTGGATTGTTCTTAAAGGAGTAGTCCACCCAAAACTTGCAAAAAATATGTGTTGTGCAGAGTATTTTGATTTCTATGTTAAGTTGTTGTGTGTCCTTCCCTCTGTCTGCTATTAAGAGTTTTTCCTAAATTAGCCTGCTAGCTTTAGGGTAGTTTTACGACCCCTGGAGATATCCATATGAGACAGCTTAGTTGTATTCTTTTATCCTGCAATGCACCTTGTTTCATGTGACAGTGATGTAGCAGAGACCATAAATCCAGCAGAAAGCAATGCTTTACAATCAGTTCACAACAGTAGAAATGGCTACTTTTAAAATCTATAGAATTCAGCTTAATGACCACCCTCATTGTAAAGGTCTTACTGTCCTGAAGAACCTTGCTGCTGGTAATTTTTGTACAGCTTGTAAAGCTTCCAAAATATTTAGTTTGTTTGGCATGTGTGTGCTGAATGTTGGGTCTCTGCTACGTCACTGTCACGTGAGACAAGATGCACTGTGTGAACAGGGAATACAATTAAACTGTCTCAGATGAAGATCCCCATGGGTCGTAAAGCTAGCAGGCTAATTTAGGAAAACCTCCTAATAGCAGTAAAAGGGAAGGAAACGCTAGAACTTTACATACAAATCAGAACACTCTGCACAACATATATTTTTTGTAAGTTTTGTGTGGACCACTAATGCGCGACAGCATACTGACCCCTGCCTCTTGTACAGAAAGTTGAACTGGCTGCATTTACACTTGAGAAGACAACTTCATATTACTGGACTGTTGTTCAAATGTCTCAAAAAGAAAACCCCTGATTTATGTATGTAGTAGTGTTTCAATATGGATTTTGAAGCCTGGACTGAGATCGGGAAGTTGTATTGAATTTGAAGTGTCTCAAAGAAAATCTAATATAGGACGATCGTCCATTTATTACTTGGGTAGACAAACTTGAAACAGGATTCTTAAAAATCTGAGGTTATGTAACATGTCATCTTAGAAAAAAACAAAACTGGGCCCCCATATTCAAAGGAGATGCGTGGCACAACCTGGCAGCACTGGGTGGTTTGCCGTGTGACCCTAACAATGCATGGCAGTGCAATATTCGGGGGGCGGGATGCGTTGGCCTCAAGGGAATGGGCAGTGGTGCAGCAGTAGTGTATCTCGCATAAGTGGAAGGGGGTATTCCTGTGAATATGCCGCACAGTGGCATATTCAGAGGGAATGTGCCCCTCACTGTTCAGAGATGTGCGGCACAAAGATCTACCATGAAGAGTAGGCCTAAATTGGCCAGCCACCCACAGGCAGGCCATGGCAGTGCAGGCAGGTGCACAGCAGCCTGCCAGGTCCAGCAGCCATGTGGCAACCCCCCCTTCCATCCCCGAGTGTGAATGGAATATAGCATCCCCATAGTTCCCTGGTAGTCTAGTGGCCCCCCTTCCATCCCCAATTCTAAAATATAAAACCATCCCCAATTCTCCCTGGTAGTCTTGTGGCCCCCTTCTCATTCCTGATTGTAAATCAATAAAGCATCCTCATAGTTCTCTGGTAGTTTAGTAGCTCCCCAGCCCTGATTGTAACAGAAAACTTAATCCCAATATATCCTTGGTAGTGCAGTGGACCCCTACCCCCCACTCCCTCATGCCAGCATGGCTAGTGAAGCTGGCGGGCAGCAAAACCCACCAGCACACCTCCACAGCTGCCCACTGATTGTGCTGCACCAGAATGACAGCTTACAATATTCACTACAATATCATTGGTTGACACTGTCGACCAATGGGCTTGCAGTGTGTACTGTAAGCTTTCATTCACATAGTTGTTCTTGTGAATGAAAGTTTGCAGGACACACTGCAAGCCCAATGGTTGACAGTGTCAACTAGTTGTATTGCAGTGCATACTGTAAGCTATCATTCTGTGACAGCTGAGTAGGCTGGTTGCTGTGCAGGTGTGTGGGTGGTTTTGCTTCCCATTGGCTTTGTTGGCCATGCTGGAAGGAGGGGAGCAGAGTGGGATGTTGGCACCTCAGTGGGTGGGGAGTCCACTGGACTACCAAGGATATATTGGGATTAAGTTTCCCTTTCTGATCGAGGCTGGGAGGGGAGCCACTAGACTACCAAGGAGCTAAGGGATGATATATTAATTTACACTCTGGGATGGGAGGGGGCCACCGGACTACCAGAGAACTATGGGGATGGTATATTAATTTACAGTCTGGGATGGGGGGGCCATTAGACTACCAGGGAACTATGGAGATGATGTATTAATTTACAGTCAAGGATGGGAGGGGGCCACTAGACTACCAGGGAGAGTTGGGAGGGTTTTTGGGAGGGGTTTATATTTTACATTCGGGAATGGGAGGGGGGCCATTAGACTGCCAGGGTGCTCTGGAGTGTTCCCTGTTTCACACGGTGATTGCAGGGCACCAGGTGCATTCAGCCAGGCACAGCTATGCTAATAATCTCATAATGAGCATGCATGGTGCCCCTTTGTACCATGCATGCCCAATTAGCTCATTAGGATTTCCCAGTTGAATATCGCGCTTAGTCATTGCGCATCCAGGTATGCGCCATGCATAGCCCTGTGGTGGTATGCAGCACAGTCCCTGGTTGCGCTGCACAGAACTCTGTGACCACCCTCTATCGACTGTTCATTCAAGGCAGATATTCAATGTGCATGATCAGTACCGATCGCATATACTGTTTGAATATACCCTCAGAGCTGGCCGGAGCATCTATTCTGCATGGTGCATTTTTATGCCCACACAACCGGCCGGCTCTGAATATGTCCCCCCTTGTTTGTAAAACAATCCAGATTACCACAAGTTTGCTGTCCTATCACTGCAATTGATTAATCTTATATGCTACCCAACATACTGCATTTCTGCGGCCCCTATCAGAATGTGCGAACGTACCACGTAACCATAAATCTTATGCTGTGAAAATTTTATATAGTGTTGAATATAAATATTATGTGATTGAGTATATTGTGTTATTTTAGTTTCATAAGTATAAACTGCACACTGTGTTTCCTTTCTCTGTAACCAGGAATATGCCAAATGGGTATCCCTTGTGTAACCCCCCTGCAAATGGGGGTTCCCAAAAGACTTCCAGGAGCTTGCTTGAATGCTCCAAGCCTGAATGGTGTTTGGCGTTTAAGCCATTTATCAGTGAGTGTTTTTAGAACCTCTGGTACTGTCTCTTTAAGAGCTGTCTGCTTGCAGACATAATTAGTTTGTATGGGGACTGTGTGTTTCTTTGATTGAGTACCACTCGAGCTGCTGCCAATTCACTCCATTTTGCAGTCACTAGGAGTGCAAAGGGAACCTATCTGAAAGATGTAACTGTTTGCCAGAAACCATTTAGAGTAATAATGAAATTACAGTTTGTCTAACCTGCTTTCTTTGCAGTCAGAACTGTGTCTGCCTAGTTCCCCATTCTGGTTTTGAACTGCTGAACTGGACCAACCAGTGTGGGGTAAGCTAGCTTCAAATGGTGCCTTGGACGAATCAGAACTTGACTCATAATCTGAGCCAGCCACAAGAGGATTGTATGGGCAGTGACTCTGGGAGATGTAGTTTAGACTTCGGCTTTTGGACCAACAGGAGCAGTCTATTGTGAGTGACAGCCAATCCAGTCAAGAACTGGGAGGAACTCAAAGGAAGTGCCCGGTTTTGTCTGTTGGAGTTTCAGTTGAGCTCTGGCAGTGAAGAAGGAAGGAGCCCTGTGCTTTTTCAGTGTGCAGTTTTAGTCGGAACGGTAAGGCCCAGAGTTCCAGTCTGCAGCTTGTGTAACTGCTTGTTAGGACTGAATCCGTCCTGTGAAGAGAATCAAAGGATATCTGAAGAGTAGAAACCAGGCTCACCCTGTAGAAGACTGGAGAAATTGCTGAATTGCACTCGGTCTGTCAGGAACTGAATCTGCTGTGTGTTCTCCCAGGTATTGTGCAGTAATTGCGATCGGGATAGAGATGCAGCCTGCCTGGTATAGTACTTTCTGTTTTACCATATAAATGTGTGAAGAGGCTTGTGTACCTCAAGTGAATCCTGCTGCCATTAAAGGACTTTTGCCTGTTGCAGTTTGCCGTATAAATGTGTGAGGAGTCTCGTGGAGCTCAGGAGTAGCCCTGCTGACATTAAAGGACCCTATCTTGTTGGAGGTCGTGAGTACTAATTCAGGGTCACTCCCTCTTGAATTGCCACATTGAATCCAAATGGAATCACTGTACTGCTGACTGTTTAAACTAATTTTTCTCTTCTCTGTGGGAAAGGGCCCCTACCAGCTGCCACGGTTTGGACTAGCCACTAGGGCTTGGGTACCCAGGGACAGTAACTGGTAGGGATAGGCCTGTGCACAGAGCCATAGGTAGATGAGTAAAGTGATAAGCTAATTAACCTGATTTCCCCTGTCCTTGTTATATTCCCCCAAATAAATCAGAGCTGCTTGTTTCAGCAAAGTTATACTGCCTGAGGTATTTGTCTATGTTAAAGTATTGTACTGTGATTGTTGCACTGTATCTTATTTTACAGGAGGTCCCAGTGCCTGAACCAGCCCTGGGGTAAGTGTATACTGTGAAGGTAATTCTGATATATTGTGTGGGCCACTAGTGGGAAGAAAGGGGTTGCAGTGTCCCAGAGGGCTGTGACCAAGTAAGTTTAACTATTGCAAACCCTGACCTCTGGGTGGAGGCACCTGCCATTGGATCCAGGCCCCTCAACCTGTTAGTGGCAAATCAGGCAGGGGAAGTAGCCCCTGGGAAAGCGCCATCTAGGGGTTACACTTGTAAATAAGTACGTGTTCGACAGGCGTTTCCTTATTCATGTTGCTGGATAAAAATTAGAACTACTATTACAGAAATAAATAAAAAACTAATAAGTCCTATACTACCAAATCACTGTTCCTTTTATATTGGTGCAAAAAAAATCAAAAGCTTTTACCTTGCCTGCTAGTTCACGCCTGAGATCATTGAACGGCCATCAATCTGTCGCCCACTAGAGTGAAACAGAGAATAGATTCATTCTTGGGGAATGGGTGATTGATTCATTGTAATGCTTAACATTGCCTGTTCCCTTCTTGTAGAAAAGTTGCATATTTCTCAGTGTGTGCAGTGACAACAAGATCAGTTAAGCACTTCTCATGTCCTTTCAGGTACCGGAAACCTTTGAAGATGTCGCTGTTGATTTTTCTGAAGAGGAATGGAAGATGTTATGCAAACAAGAGAAGGAACTTCACAGGGAAGTGATGGTGCAGAATTATGAAACCATGGTTTCAGTAGGTAAGAACATATGCAATCTCTGAACTGGGATGTTTATGAGAGGGGAATGGTCTGACTTGAGGTCTTAAAGCATGTTGACAGTAGGGAGATAGGATGAGTTAGCGACTGACTTAGGGGTTCCGCTATAACATTCTTGTTACTTTTTGAAAACTGCAGCAGTATGTATAAGTTTGTTTATTTTGTGATTTTGTGATGCATTAAATTATTACAGAAGCAAGGAACATCACAGGAAATAGAAATATCAAAACTGACAGCAGAAGGCTGATTGGTCTATCTAGTATGCACATTTCACTGCTTAACCTATAATACCAAGCCCCCTAAAGATCACTTTCCCTCTTTCTCATTTTGTCTCCAACCCCTGTTGCTTCCAACCAAACACTTGTATCTATCCCACCTGTGATTGAACCCTACCACTGAGTTTGCACACACCACCTCACTGGGAAGCTATCTATTCCACATGTCCTGTCCACCCTCTCCATAAAAAAAGTGTTTCCTAACTTCCTTCTTAAATGTGCCCTCTAACGGCTTCTTCATGTTACCTCCAGTGTCTGTGTTTACACGGAAGGTGAACAATGCAGTGCTATCCACTTTGGTTATGTAACCCGGGCACCAGGTACCAGCTTCTTCACATTACCTCCAGTGTTTGTGCTTACACTGAAGGTGAGCAATGCACTGCTATCCACTTTGGTTATGTAACCCGGGCACCAGGTACCAGCTTCTTCACATTACATCCAGTGTTTGTGTTTACACTGAAGGTGAGCAGCGCACTGCTATCCACTTTGGTTATGTAACCCGGGCACCAGGTACCAGCTTCTACACATTACCTCCAGTGTTTGTGTTTACACTGAAGGTGAGCAATGCACTGCTATCCACTTTGGTTATGTAACCCGGGCACCGGGTACCAGCTTCTTCACATTACCCCCAGTGTTTGTGTTTACACTGAAGGTGAGCAATGCACTGCTATCCACTCTGGTTATGTAACCCGGGCACCATGTACCAGCTTCTTCACATTACCTCCAGTGTTTGTGTTTACACTGAAGGTGAGAAATGCACTGCTATCCGCTTTGGTTATATGTAACCCAGGCACCATGTACCAGCTTCTTCACATTACCCCCAGTGTTTGTGTTTACACTGAAGGTGAGCAATGCACTGCTATCCACTTTGGTTATGTAACCCGGGCACCAGGTACCAGCTTCTTCACATTACCCGCAGTGTTTGTGTTTACACTGAAGGTGAGCAATGCACTGCTATCCACTTTGGTTATGTAACCTGTGCTCCATGTACCAGCTTCTTTACATTACCTCCAGTGCTTGTGTTTACACTGACGGTGAGCAGCGCACTGCTATCCACTTTGGTTATGTAACCCGGGCACCAGGTACCAGCTTCTTCACATTACCCCCAGAGTCTGTGTTTACACTGAAGGTGAGCAGTGCACTGCTATCCACTTTGATTATGTAACCTGTGCTCCATGTACCAGCTTCTTTACATTACCTCCAGTGCTTGTGTTTACACTGACGGTGAGCAGCGCACTGCTATCCACTTTGGTTATGTAACCCGGGCACCAGGTACCAGCTTCTACACATTACCTCCAGTGTTTGTGTTTACACTGAAGGTGAGCAATGCACTGCTATCCACTTTGGTTATGTAACCTGGGCACCGTGTACCAGCTTCTTCACATTACCTCCAGTGTTTGTGTTTACACTGAAGGTGAGCAATGCACTGCTATCCACTTTGGTTATGTAACCCGGCACCGTGTACCAGCTTCTTCACATTACCTCCAGTGTTTGTGTTTACACTGAAGGTGAGCAATGCACTGCTATCCACTTTGGTTATGTAACCCGGGCACCGTGTACCAGCTTCTTCACATTACCTCCAGTGTTTGTGTTTACACTGAAGGTGAGCAATGCACTGCTATCCACTTTGGTTATGTAACCCGAGTGCCATGTACCAGCTTCTACACATTACCTCCAGTGTTTGTGTTTACACTGAAGGTGAGCAATGCCCTGCTATCCACTTTGGTTATGTAACCCAGGCACCCTGTACCAGCTTCTTCACATTACCCCAGTGTTTGTGTTTACACTGAAGGTGAGCAATGCACTGCTATCCACTCTGGTTATGTAACCCGGGCACCATGTACCAGCTTCTTCACATTACCTCCAGTGTTTGTGTTTACACTGAAGGTGAGCAATGCACTGCTATCCACTTTGGTTATGTAACCCGAAAAGCTGCGTGTACCAGCTTCTACACATTACCTCCAGTGTTTGTGTTTACACTGAAGGTGAGCAATGCCCTGCTATCCACTTTGGTTATGTAACCCAGGCACCCTGTACCAGCTTCTTCACTTTACCTGCAGTGTTTGTGTTTACACTGAAGGTGAGCAATGCACTGCTATCCACTTTGGTTATGTAACACTGGCACCATGTACCAGCTTCTTCACATTACTGCCAGTGTCTGTGTTTACACTGAAGGTGAGCAATGTATCTCTGTCTCCCTCTCTCCCTCTCTCGCTCCTTCTCTTAAGGATGTTTCCTGGAGTTTCAGCAACCCCATATCATACTCATACGTTTCAGACCACTACATGATGGTCATCTAAGGATTTAATATCCATATGAAAAAAACACAGGTTACCAAAAGTGTTGTTATGTTAAGTAGTGAGAGTCAATATAGTCCCATACAAAAGATTATTAAACAAATTAGCCAGCTCGGGAGTGGGTCCCAGGGTGGTAGCATGGGTAAAACATTGGCTGGACAACAGGACACAGAAGGTGATAGTAAATGGAGTCCACTCTGAAGAAAGGGGGGGTTAGTAGTGGGGTACCACAGGGTTCAGTACTGGCTCCAATCCTTTTTAATGTCTTTATAACTGACATTGCAGAGGGACTGGAAGGGGAAGTATGCCTCTTTGCAGATGACACAAAGATCTGCAACAGGGTTGATACACAAGGGGGCATGGAAAGGATGAGAAGGGACTTGGCAAGGTTGGAGGAATAGTCAGAAGTATGGCAGCTTGGATTCAATGCAAAGAAGTGTAAAGCAGTGCACCTAGGAAACAAAAACCCAGGGGAAGATTTCACAATGGGGAGGTAGTAACAACAACAAAAATGGAAAGGGACCTGGGGGTAATCATATCAGATGACCTAAAGGTGGGCAAGCAATGTGAGAAAGCAGTAAGGAGGGCTGGGGGGATACTGGGATGTATAGGGAGAGGCATCACCAGTAGAAAACAGGAAGTTGTTATCCCTTTGTACAGACAGTTAGTGAGACTCCATCTGGAGTACTGTGTCCATTTCTGGAGACCCCAATGCAGGGGGAGGAAATGGACAAGGAAATGATAGAAGACATTCTTACAATGGATGAAAAAGGGGAGATATTGTTGATGTGGGACCTGAATATGCCAGATGTTAACTGGATGACATGTGCTGCAGCCACATCCAAGAGCAGGGTCATTCTCGATGCCCTACAGGGGGCATGCCTTAGACAGCTAGTATTGGAACCCACTTGGGAGGGAGCAATAGTAGACCTGGTACTCTCAAATGAAGAGAGGCTCCCAGATTTAGAAGTGGGTAGCCTTCTGGGAACAAGCGAAAACCACACAGTGTGGTTCACAATAAGCACTACCATGGAAACAAGCCATATCAAAATGAGGCTATTGGACTTAAGAAGGGCTGACTTTGGCAAAATGGGTGAATACCTAAGGAATGCAATAGCAAATGGCCACAAAGGAGGGGTGGAAGTTTAGTGGAAAGACATTAAAACTGCAATTCTGGAGTCAACAAGCTTTTATGTGAAAACAAATTAAGAAAACAAAACGGAGTAAAAAAATGCTACTGTTCTCAAAAGAGGTGGCAGGGAAGGTTAAGGAGAAGAAGACAGCATTCAAGAAGTATAAGGAATCACAGAAGGAGCACAGCTGGGAACTGCATCAATTAAAGCAAAAGGAAGTAGGGAAGTCAGTCAGAATAGCAAAGGCCCAAATCGAGGAAAACATAGCCAACTCAGTTAGGAAGAGGGAGAAAACATTTTTATAGGTACATTAAGGAGCAAAGAAAGGTTAAGGGAGGGATAGTGAAGCTTAATAAAGGGGAGGGGAGGTGGGAAGATGGAGACAATGAAAATACAGAGATACTAAAGGAATACTTTGGCTCAATATTCACAAAAGAAGAAGTGGAGTTAGCTAAACCAAACAATAGAAGCACTCTGGGCAGTGGGGTCGACACCAGTCCATTTACAGAAGAAAGGGTCTTGAACGAACTCCTAAACCTGAAGGTGTACAAAGCAGTGGGGCCTGACTGCATTCACCCCAGAATCCTAAAAGAACTAAGGAGGGACCTAGTGACACCACTGACCACTGTTTTTATCAAATCATGGGAGAATGGGGTGATACCTGAGGACTGGAGGAGGGCAAATGCGATTCCTCTTTGCAAAAGTGGGAGCATAGCAGAAGCAGGAAACTACAGACCTGTTAGTTTGACCTCAGTGGTAGAGAATATGATGGAATCACTTCTGAAAGAAAGAATTGTTGAGTACCTAGAGGCCAGCGGGGCACAGAACCCAGGGCAGCATGGAGTCACAGCAGGAAGGTCATGTCAGATTAATCTAATTGATTATCTTACTTCGAGAGGGCTCTTGCAGTAGGTAATTACATATAGGGCTGATGCCGGCAGGCAGCAGGACCCCACGGAAAAATTTCTAGCTAGCAGTCTCTGGCAAGGGACCGCCCCCACGCCAGGTGACCGGCATCAGGAGACGCCGGGTATAAAGGCAGTCCCTCACGCCCGCCTTTCCAGTTCTTTCCCTGCCGTTAGCTCATGCCAGCCTTTCATGAAAATTTTCTTGCTCGCCAGGCTCTTTTCATCTGTTCTTTACTGAGTATTTTCACTTTTTCTTAGTAAGCGTCAGGCGTTAAATCAGTGTATGTAGTCCCTACACCTCGACACAAAAACCGTCACGACTGGTACAGCAACTCCCACTGGGGCGGCCCATTCCTGTGCCTTTGTTGCCTAGGCCCGACCATCCAGTAGAGAAGTGCCAGCACTGCCTGAATTTCAATGCGGCCACCCGGAGAAGGTGACAGCAGTCACTGGAAGCCCACATTCTCAAAAAGAAGATGAGCTCCATGCAGAGCCGTAGGAAGGCATTTGGGTGCCCTGGGCAAGAGACAAATTTTGCCCCCGCCCCTGAATACAGCCAGAAGCTCTGAGGTTTACACACCAGCTCTGTGGTGAGGTTTGGGGCTTTTCTGAAAGAAAAACTTTGCTACATGGTCGGTCCCCAAATTTTCCTGCCATGAATCTGAGGTGTGGAAGAATCAACATTTATATGGCACTTTTCATACAGTGTATCCCAAAGTGCTTTAGACGCAATGCTAGACTAGTAGTGAAGTGACTAAATGTGTGGTGGTGGCCATATCGCACATCAACACCCACACAGCCTGGACAATTGCATGAACTGGTTTATGGGAAGGGAATGTTAGGCAGGACACGGAATGTCTGCTGCTCTTATGGAAGAGTGCCCTTGGTTCTTTTAATTCCTCCTTGACAGCCACTAGGACAACACCAGGATGGGTAGAAGGACCTCAGTTTAACATCTCAGCCAAAGGACAGCACACCCCAGCAGTTCAGTACCCCTACTACTGCACTCTGATGCCAGCATTTTGGTGCAAGTCCAATCCCAACATGAGCAGAGAATTCAACCTTCTGGTCCATAAGTGGATGTGCTACCAACTGAACCAGGAGACTCTGGCTGGCTAGAAGCACATTTAGACAGGCAGTATTTTTTATTTTCTTTACAGTTTACTTTAAGTAGGGCATATTGCAGCTATGTTTCTGAGGTCTAGATTGGGACGTGGTCCCTGGAAATGTTTCAATCTATTGGGGAGGTTAGTTTGATTCTTTATGAAAAGCAATGCACTGCAGATTAATGATTCTTGTAGCATTCATGGGTAAGAGTGACAAACTATTTTTCAGCATACTAAACATTTGAATGAGATAATTGGGCTTAGGAAAACACAGTACACATATTTTCCTATGTCTCCATTTTTGAAGATATAGGAATTTCCTATATCTTCAAAATTGAGACATAAGGAAATACACGTGCACTTGCTGAGGAATCCTCTGAAAACGGAATACTACAACACAGCTACTTCTGTATGTGACTGTTGCTAGAGATGATTTCTGACCCATCTCCATCTTCAGGGTCATGCGACCAGTCATTCAGAGATCACAGTCTTCACAGTGTCTGTAACCTGGCATCCAGTCCCAACGGATGTACAATAAAGAAAAAAGCATGTACCAACCAACTTGGGGAGACTAGTCAGTGCAGTGCAATGGAGTATGGTATGACTTTGGTCTGACTGCAGGCTTTGCTCTGACTAGGTCTGTCTATGCCATCCCTCCACCACCCGCCTGCATGGAGTGAAGGAAACAGCCGCGGGGTGGGACTGGGGAGCCTCCCTTGGTGTGGAATTGAAGTGCAGGAGGAATGCGGTCAAGATGAGAGAAAACAAGTGGTGGGCTGGAGTGAGGGTGCCTATGGCCTGCCCACACCATGGCAATCAGTCAGCACACAAGCAGCAGATTGAGGCGTGAACGCCTCTACTCCCATCCCAGTCCCATGAAGTACTAAGTCATCTTATCACACTGAGTCAGGCCTGGGCCATTGGTCCCTTGGCCCAGTCCACAATCAAATTAAAATCAGATCCAATCCTTCCTCCCGATCACTGAAGTGCAGTGCGTTTTTCAAATTCCAATCAAGAATCCCTCCCCCAGTGGCATCGCCACTGTCACAGCCATGAGATACATACAACACACTCACACCTCATTCATTGACACTGTCACATAGACACAACAAACTAAACAGTAAACAGATTTGAAGAATTAATTTTCATTTTAAAACAATACGGAATACAGAATCACACAAATACATGGGAGACGGCTGGAACGGACTTGCACATACTGTAGACAGACTACTATAGTGATGCGCTACATTGCTTTGCTTAAAAATCTTCAAGATGGATTTCTCGACTTCTCTATCATCTCTCCAAATCTTCTCTCTCTACATATACTGTATCGCTTTTTTTGCTGCCTGCTAGCCACTCCATTTCTAGGCTCTACTGTCAACAGTAACATTGTCTCCGACTCCAAGTTTAACTGCCTCTCCATGCTACATACCGCCCATACCTTTTTATACTATTGGGCGCACTGGCTCAACCACAGTTTCTCTTTCTTTCTCATCGCAGCAACACCACACCACATGATTATTTGCCTGCAGCTCATGTGACCTCTTAACCCAACCTGCTGGTCTTTGGTCCACAGATGCGCCCCTACTGACAGCCAGACATAATTACAGTTTATCAAGCCAAAATAAATTTAAAAAAAGCAGTAGCACAAGTTAATAAACAAATGAGCTTCAGTTGAAAATTGCGCCTCCCTGAGGGTTGCGCCCAGTGCCAGAGCACCACCCGCCCCAACCTTCCTACGGTACTGGCTCTATGGAAAAAGAACTCAAAAAGCTTCGGCAGGCATCAACTTCCTCTGAAGGCCTTTGCAAGAGGAAGGACAAAGAAAAGCACTGTGACAAGGGCTCCTCTCCCACCGCGACTCCCTCAGGGGGACCGATCCTCGACGGCCGCCTCAGAGGCTTCTAAGGTGGTGGCAGCCCGCCCATCTGGCTCACACTCGGGCCCTTCAGGCACCTCCAGGCTTTTGGAGGCCTCCTCCCCCAGTTAATCGGTAACTTCACGGCTTACTGGTGCGGGCGGCTCCGATAAGTCGGACGTCGGCTCCTCTGACATCTGCACGGAGAAAGTCAGTAAGTCGCCCGACCCTTCGGGGCGGTGCGCGGACCCTCTTCTGCCAGACCAGGCCGGCCCTCCTTCATGGCCTGCCTCTGGCGAAGGGTCTGTTAAGTCGGATGCCAGCCCCTCTGGCGCCCACCTGGTTCCCGCTGTTAAGCCGCACGTCGGTTGGCCCGACATCCGCACGGCGGATGAGCCGATGCTGGACCCTCCCACATCCGTTGTTCCTGGCTCCCTGCAGCCTTCACTGCCTTCCAGGAACCCTGAGTCTCCTCAGCCCAACCCCGGGGATTTCTCCCCTCCATCCCCGGGCGATGCTGAGGTCCCTCTTCCACCTCTGTCAGACCATTCTCCTGCTGATCTGATGTCGGCTCCCCGGCCGTGGGCCCCAAAGCCGGCACCTCGGCCGCCGGCTCCGACACCAGTATTGCCGACTCCAGGCGACATCCCACTCCCAAATGCCGTCCCGACACCGGGGCCTCCGCCTCACGGACCTTCTGCTCCAGATCCGCCCATGGGGCCTCCGGCTGGGCCATCTGCTCTGGCAGCTCCCCCAGCTCCTGGATATCCGACCCCATCGTATCTGACGCCGTCATACCCGGGACCGCAGTATCCGATGCTGCAGTACCTGATCCCGGCCTATCTGACGCCGCAGTACCCGACGCCTGGTTTCCCGCTGTGGGGTTATGGATACTCGCCTTATGGGTATAACCTATACCCATATCTCCCTCCTCCTCCTCCTCCTCCTTCTCCTCCACCGCCCCCCCAGCTACCGGTAGATTTGCAGGACACTCTGGCCTCCTGGTGGGCTGAGGCCAAGGCTCAGCTCACCAGAGAGGTGGAGAGTCTTCTTCTGATGATGGTGCCGGTACCTGTTCCCGTACATCCATGATGACAAACTCCCTCACCTCCTCCAGACACCAGGGCTAAACCCTCTGGGTCCAGAGAGGGGCAGGACACGCTTCCCCGAGGGCTTCCCAAAGGGTCCATTCCTCCCCCTAGATGGGAAAAGGAGTCTTCTTCTTCTTCATATTCTTCCTCCTCGGACACCTCCGACGGCTGCTCCGAGAAGGACTACGAGCCATGCTCTCTGTCAAAACCCAGGCCAAGGACTTCTCCAAAGTCTCCTCTGGAGGATCCTTCTTTCACGGAGCTGCTACGTAAAAGCCAGGCAGTGCATAAGTGGCAATCCTTGAAGCCAGATCCACAGTGGGTGAAACTCGCCGAACATCTAGATCTGCCCATGACAGCTTCCACCTTGGTGCCACCCTGGATCGAGCCTCACGGCGTCCTTGTTACCACTATTTGGAAACAACCATTGGCATTAGCCCCTCTTCCACGGAAGTCAAACAGCCTATAACAGGCTACCGAGGGTGTTGATTTTTTAGATTCTCACCCTCGAGCTGACTCGGTCGTGATTAGCGCCGCTCACGGCCGAACAGCTAATTCCAAACATCTTAGCTCGTCTCCACCTGTTAAAAACCCCCTCCTTCTGGACCAGTATGGCAAGAAGATTTTCGCTTCTTCCACACTGGGGATCAGGGCCCTGAACTATGTCAGTCACATGGGGGATTACCAGAAGGCGATTCTTACTGAGGTGGAAACCAAATTGGACTCCCAAGTCAAGCAGGAACTGTCTGACCTCGTACGCTCTGCACGTTCGGCCAGTCGACACATGCTTTGTGTGACCTACAATGCAGTGGACATGCTTGGCTCCGTGTGTCAGGGTTGGTTCCGGAAGTGCAGTCCGCTATACAGGAAGCGCCCTTCCGGGGGTTGGTGCTCTTCGGGGGTGATGTTAAGGACATCATCACCGACCTGCAGGAGAAGGGGACAGCACTAAAGTCTGTCGACTCTATGTACCATCCCCATCAGTTGCAGCGCCGTCCCTTTCACAGCTGGAATCAGCCAAAGGCGAAACCTCCAGGAAAGCGGGCCACTAAATGCCGGGCCCCCACAGCTGCCAAGCCCCCTCCGCCCAAATAAGCAGCAGGTGCTTCAGCTGCAGTGCTGCCCCACACCACCTGACTCCTTCCCTTTCCCACAGCCTCCGGGCATACCGGAGGAACTGGTAGGAGGGTTTTCCCTCCACCTTTCGGGCTGGGAGAGGATAACATCAGATTTATGGGTGTTCCAGCTAATCGCAGAAGGACACTCGATAGAGTTTCGACAGAAACCACCTCATCACCCTCCCCCAAAGTCGTCGTACTCCCAGGAACATCTTCTTCTGGTCCAGGAAGAGATTTCAGCACTGCTGCTTAAAGAGGTGATAGAACCTGTCCCCCTTCCTCTACAGGGAACGGGTTACTATTCCCACTTCTTCCTGGTCCCGAAGAAGACAGGAGATGTAAGTCCTATTCTAGATCTCAGTTCCCTGACTCTATTCATGGAGTACAAGAGGTTCAGAATGCTCTCACTGCAGAGCCTTCTGCCCCTCCTCCGTTCGGGCCAGTGGCTGTGTGCTCGGGATATGCAAGATGCTTACCTGCACATATCCATTCACTCGTCTCATCGCAAATATCTCTGTTTTGCTTTCCAGGGGGACCACTACCAGTTCAAGGCACTTCCATTTGGTCTTTCCTTGGCTCCCTGAGTATTTACCAAATGCCTTGCGGTGGTGGCGGCCTACCTGCTTACCTGGGGAGTGCAGGCTTTCCCGTACCTGGACGACTGGCTCCTGACGGCCTCGTCCAGGGAGGAACTCCTGGGCTGCCTCTCCCTTACCCAGCAGGTTTTTGCCTGCCTGGGTATTACCATCAACCATTCCAAGTCTCACTTGATCCCATCCCAGAGACTCCAGTTTATCAGGGCGATACTGGACACAACCCTGGGCAGGGCCTTCCTGCCACCTGACAGGGTGGGCGCTATTCAAACTCAAGTAAACCTGTTGTCTGGCTGCAGACGGGTCACTGCAAGGTCGGTTCCTGCTCGGGCTCATAGCGGCTGCTATCCCGACAATCCCTCACACTCGGCTCCACATGAGGGTTTCCCAGTGGACGCTTCGCTCCCTATAGGATCAATTGGTGGATGACTTGGATGAGCCGGTCCTAGTCTTCTCTCCCATGATTCAAGACTTGCAGCGGTGGATGGTCGGAGAGAATCTGCTTCGGGGGGTTCGATTCTTCCTTCCTCTGACCACAGATGCCTCTGGCGAAGGTTGTGGAGCCCATCTCGGTCCTCATCGGACCCAGGGCTCTTGGTCCAAGCTCGAACAAACACTTCACATCAATGTGCTCGAGCTTCGGGCAGTTCTTTATGCTCTCCAAGCCCTTCATCTTTATCTCCTTTCAGGTCACCTAGCCATCCAGATGGACAATATGTGTGTGGTATGGTACATCAACAAACAGGGAGGGACTCGGTCCTACCCTGTTTGCAGGGAAGCAATGAGAGTGTGGGATTGGGCAGCACAACACGACCTTCACCTTACAGCAATTCATGTTCCAGGAGTCGAGAACACCTTGGCAGACAAGCTGAGTCACTCGTCTGCCTTGGCCCATGAGTGGGAACTGGATCAAGGGGTCCTAGATGATATCTTCCTACGTTGGGGAACACCACAGGTCGACCTGTTAAACTCCCTCAAAAGCGCCAAAAGCTTCCGACTTCTGCTTTCGTTGTCAAAGGGAGGCAATTTTTGGAGACGCTCTGTCTCTAGATTGGAAGGACAGATTCGTCTATGCCTTTCCCCAATTCCTTTGATCAGATGGGTCTTGCAGAAACTGGGTTTAGAAGGAGCATGAATGATTCTGATCACTCCCTTCTGACCCAGGCAAGTTTGGTTCTCTCTTCTGCAACAATACTCAGAGGAACCACCGCTTCCTCTTCTTCTGTTATGATGTTTGCTGACCCAGGATCAGGGGACCCTGGTTCATCCAGGTCTCAAGTCCCTTCAACTACATGCATGGCTCCTGCAGACATAGCTCAAGCCCGCTTTGGAGTTTCTCCCCAGGTGGCAGAGATTCTGGTGGAGGCTAGGAAACCCTCCACTAGGTCTACCTATGCCATGAAGTGGAAAAGGTTCACAATCTGGGCTGCTTCAAAAGACGTTAAGCCTTTCTCCTGCCCCGTTGGACATCTGCTGAAGTACCTGCACCATCTCTTTGACCTGGGTCTTAGTCACTCGTCTCTGAAAGTCCACATGGTGGCCATTTCGGCCTATCACGATCCCTTTGCAGACAGAAGATTCGCTCAGCTGGAAGTCTCCAAGACTTTCTTCAGAGAGGTTCTCCACCTGAGACCCCCTAGCCGAGCTCCTGCCACTCCTTGGGATTTGAATTTTGTTCTTGAGAAACTAATTCTGCCTTCCTTTGAACCAGCAGCTTCTGCAGACTTGAAGGTCCTTTCATTGAAGATACTTTTTCTCATGGCTATTACCTCTACTCGGAGGATTTCCAAGCTTCAGGCCCTGATGTGTAAAATTCCATACTTGATTTTTCACAAGGAACGTGTGGCTCTGCGCACCAATCCTAAGTTTCTCCCTAAGGTGGTAGCGGAATCTACTTTGAACCAGTCCGTAGAGTTATCCGCTTTCTTTACACAGAACTCCAATCAAAGGGAGTATTTGTTACATACTATGGATGTCCACCAGATTCTGAGATACTACACTAACAGGAGCTCAGAAAGACAGATCAACTGTTTGTCTCTTTTGCACCTAAAAGAGAAGGCAATGCTGTTTCTAAGCAATGCCTAAACAAATAGTTGGCTCATTGCATCACTTTCTGTTATGACAAGTTCAACAAGACACTTCCAGGTCAAGTAAGAGGCCACTCCACCAGAGGAGTCACTGCCTTGGCAGCTTGTTTCAAGAATGTGTCAGCGGCAGACATCTGTGCTGCCATCACTTGGACTTCCATCCATACCTTTACAAAACATTACAGTATGGATATTGCCTCTCGCCGTAGAGCTGGCTTCGGGCTGGCTGTTCTGCAAGGCCTCGTTTCTTAAGGCCTTCACAGCTAGAGGATCTACTTTGAGTATCTTTCTTCCTCCCGTGTACTTCTTCTTTTTCCAGACTGCTTGGGACTCAGTCCTATATGTAATTACCTACTGCAAGAGCCCTCTTGAAGTAAGATAGTACAGTTCTGCAGTAAGGAAGTAGCCACGTAACAGTAGATCTTCGAGAGGGCTCTTGCAATGAAATATTATTCATATCCATCCCCTAAGCTTTTCTCAGCTCCTTTTCCAGTGAGGAAAATATCCACTTCTCTCTCATCTGGCCTCTTTTGGCCTTTGGCGGGAAAGAACTGGAAGGTGGGCGTGAGGGACCGCCCCTTTATACCAACATCTCCTGATGCCAGTCACCTGACGTGGGGTGGTCCCTCACCAGAGACTGCTAGCTAGAAATTTTTACGTGGGGTCCTGCCGCCTGCCGGTGTTAGTCCTATATGTATTACCTACTGCAAGAGCCTCTCTTGAAGATCTACTGTTATGGTAAATTCTTACGTAACTGTACTTTCTTGACTGGGTGACCAAAGTAATAGACCAGGGAAGGGCGTGGATATGGCCTGCATAAACCTTAGCAAGGCATTTGACACAGTCCTGCACAAAAGATTATTAATCAAGTTCTTCTTCCAAGTTGTGTACAGAAGTGCTTGGAAACAACTGAGAAGCTGCGTGGAATATACTATTTTGGACAAATTATCTGTAACTAAACTTTCTCTCTCTCTTGCTTACATCTGAGAGAAGTTTTCCTCACTTTTAAAGTGGCATTGCTTGGTATTTGTTTTAGTTTTTAATTCAGAAAGGGTTTTTTTAAAACTGCTTATCTTGTCAGCATCCTCAGAAGGGCTGAAATAACTGCATATTTGATTTTCCTTTGTGGCTAACAAACCACCAGGCTGTTTTGGGGCTGGAGAGGTTTTACCTGTGTCTGACTTGGATGTCTGGATTTTTCTCTGTTTGATTAGCAGGGTACTTTCTCTGTCAAATTGTTGTGTATGATATCTTGCTGACAGGAAGGCACTCATCGCTGCGGTTGGTGAGAGCTTTTAGTCGATTGTTTTGTGAGGACACACAAAAACTAGATAAACATGTGGGGAGTAGTGCAATGTAATGGCTGTGGGGCAACAGTCTTCCGGGAGTCTTTCTGGAGGATGAGATGCTGCCCTATTTGCAGACAACTATCTGCCCTGAGGGAGGAAGTTGCCCGTCTTCAGGCCGCACTGGACAGTAGTAAGGAAACCTTCCCCCAGGCCACACTGGACAGTAGAAAGGGAACCTCCTCCATCCAGGGAGCACTAGCGCCACTACCACTACCTCAGAGGTTGCGAAGAAAGCACAGCAGTTGGACCACAGTGGGCTCAGGGAGGGTGAGGAGGGTGGAACAGAGGCACACCCAGTCAATTGTTCCACTTCACAATCCATACATCATTCTGGGGGAGCATAGCTCCCCTATGGATGCACCCACAGAGAAGACTGATGATAACTGTCACAAGGGAGGCCCACAGAAAGGAGGCAGAGGACACCAAAGGGAAAGGAAGCAGCTCCTGGTGGGGACTCAATTATTAGGGGTATAGAACTGGGGTGAGCTGGGAAGAATGAAGTAAGGTGCCTGCCTGGTGCCATGGCTTGGAGGGACAGGAAGCGCATCCTCAGGATCACGAGAACAGCTGCAAGGGATTCCAAGCTGGACGTAATTGTCCACCTAGGGACAAATGACTTGGCTCATCATGAGATTAGAGCAGTGCAGGAGGACATTGCAGAGTTGAGGAGGGACCTAAGACGAGTAGCACACATAGTATCCTTCTCAGAGGTGCTGCCTGTCAAAAGCGTGGGGGAGGCGAGGGTAATTGGCACCATGCAGTTTAATGAATGGTTGAAAAAATGTTGCGGAGCACAGGGGTTTGGCTTCATCGGGGACTGGGGTTCCACCTGGAGGGACACCAGCCTATACTGGCAGGATGGTCTGCATCTGTCCAGGAAGGGAACAAGTCTTTTGAGCAATCGGTTTAAATGCTTCATTGGCAAGCTTTTAAACTAGTCAAAGGGGGAGGCACTGACAAGCAGCAGGAAAATCCCAGCCTCTCCCTACAAAACAGGGTACTAAATGAGAAGAAGACTGAGATCGAACGGTCAGTGGGGGATGCTGCAACGGAAGGTAAAGCCATCAAAAAATGGAGAGCAATGAGTACCAATGCCCGTAGTCTGGGTAACAAGCTTCCTGAATTAGTGGCCTTGATGGAGGAGGAGCATCTGGATATTGTGGCAGTCACAGAAACATGGTACACACAAAGCCATGACTGGGACATAAATATACCAGGATACACTGTCTACAGGAGGGACAGGGAGGATAAAAGAGGAGGAGGAGGAGTAGTTCTTTACATAAGGGAATGAATAAAAGCAACAGAACGAAAAGGTAAACAGGGAGGAGGAGAAGAAGCACTGTGGGTAAATTTGAGACAGGCAATGGCACCACAGTACGCACAGGGGTTATATACAGACCCCCTTCTCAGGGGGAGGAAATGGACAGGGAAATGATAGAAAGTATACTTAGAATGGCAGAAAAAGGGGAGATATTGCTGATGGGTGATCTGAATATGCCAGATGTTAACTGGAGTGCAGTTGCAGCTGCCACTTCGAAGAGTGCAGTTATTCTAGATGCCCTACAGGGGGCATGCCTTAGACAACTAGTACTGGAGCCCACTCGAGAGGGAGCAATATTAGACTTGATTCTCTCAAATGGAGATGGTGAGAGGATTACAGATGTAGAAGTGGGTAGCCATCTGGGAACTAGCGACCATCGAACAGTATGGTTCACAATAAACACAGCAATAGAGTCAAGCCATTCAAAGACAAAAGTACTGGACTTTAGGAGGGCTGACTTTGCCAAAATGGGTGAGTGCCTAAGGAATGCACTAGCAAATGGGCAGGAAGGAGGGGTGGAAGAACAATGGGGAATAATAAAAACTGCCATCACAGAGGTAACGAGCCTTTGTGTGAAGCAAATAAACAAAACAAGACGATGTAAGAAACCACTATGGTTCGTAGGAAGTGGCAGTGAAGGTTCAAGAGAAAAAGAAAGCATTCAGGAAGTACAAGGAATCTCAGAAGGAGCAGGACAGAGAACTGTATCAGTTAAAGCAAAGGAGGCTGGGAAGGCAGTCAGAACAGCAAAGGCCCAAACCGAGGAAAGATAGCCAACTCAGTTAAGAAGGGGATAAAACTTTTTATAGGTACATCAGGAGGAAGGAAGACCAAGGGATGGATAGTGAGGCTTAATAAAGGGAGGGAGGAGGGTGGGCAGAGGGAGACTGTGAAAAGGCAGAGATACTAAACAAACATTTTGCTCAGTATTTACAAAGGAAGAGGGGAGGTACATAAAACAAACAGTAGTAACACTCTGGATACAGAAGTTGATACCGGCCCATTTACAGAAGAAAGGGTTCTAAAAGAACTCTTAAAACTGAAGGTGGACAAAGCAATGGGGCCTGATGGGATTCATCCCAGAATTCTAAAAGAACAAGGGTAGAACTAGTGACACTACTGACTACCCTTTTAACAAATCATGGGAGGATGGGGTGGTACCCGAGGACTGGAGGAGGGCAGATGTGATTCCTTCACAAAAGTGGGAGCAAGGCAGAAGCAGGAAACTATAGACCTGTTAGTTTAACCTCAGTGATAGGGAAAATGATTGAATCACTTCTAAAGGAAAGAATTGTCGAGTATCTAGAGTCCAGAGGGGCACAGGACCCTAGGCAGCATGGATTCACAGCAGGAAGGTCATGCCAGACGAATCTGATAGATTTCTTTGACTGGGTGACCAAAGTAGTAGATCAGGGAGGGGCTGTGACATGGCCTACCTGGACTTTAGCAAGGCATTTGACACAGTCCCACACAAAGATTAATATACAAGTTAGCCAGCCTGGGAGTGGGTCCCAAGATGACAGCCTGGGTAAAGAATTGGCTGGAGAATAGGACACAGAGAGTAATAGTAAATGGAGTCCACTCAGAAGAAAGGAGGGTTACTAGTGGGGTACCGCAGGGTTCAGTATTAGGACCGGTCCTCTTCAATGTCTTTATAAGTGACATTGCAGAAGGACTGGAAGGAAAAGTATGTCTCTTTGCAGATGACACTAAGATCTGCAACAGAGTTGATGTACAGGGTGGGGTGGAAAGGATGAGAAGGGACTTGACAAGGTTAGAGGAATGGTCAAATGTATGGCAGCTTAGATTCAATGCTAAGAAGTGCAAGGTAATGCACCTGGGAAACAAAAACCCAGGGGAAGAGTACACAATGGGGGGTGAGATACTAACAACAACAAAAATGGAAAGGGACCTGGGGGTAGTCATATCAGATGACCTAAAGATGGGCAAGCAATGTGAGAGGGCAGCAAGGAGGCTGGGGGATACTGGGATGCATAGGGAGAGGCATCACCAGTAGAAAACAGGAAGTTATTATCCCTCTGTACAGACAGCTGGTGAGACCCCATCTGGAGTACTGTGTGCAGTTCTGGAGACCCAATCTCCGCAAAGACATAGACAGGATGGAAGCTGTCCAGAGGAGGGCAACTAAAATGGTGCAGGGTCTGCACTGGAAGACATATGAAGAGAGACTTAAGGAGCTTAATATGTATAGCCTCAAGGAAAGGAGAGAGAGGGGGGGACATGATAAAAACTTTCAAGTACCTCAAGGGAATCAACAAAGTCCAAGAGGGTAGCATCTTTCAAAAAAAGAGGTGTGCAAGAACAAGAGGGCACAATTTGAAGATGGGGGGCAGCTCAGAGGTAATTTAAGGAAGTATTTTTTCACAGAGAGGGTTGTGGATGCATGGAATGGCCTTCCGGAGGAGGTTGTGGAGTCAAAATCAGTGGTGGAATTCAAGCATGCATGGGATAGTCATAAGGCAGTTCTGGGGGGTTGGGGTAGGAAGAAGTAGGCTGCTGGTTAACTAGGATCTGTAGCTTATCCAGTAGGTAGGGAAATGGGCGGACTGGGTGGGCCAAGCGGTCCTTATCTGCCATCAAATTCTATGTTTCTAAGTTAGCAAGCCTGGGAGTGGGTCCCAGGGTGGTAGCCTGGGTAGCAAACTGGCTGCACAACAGGACACAGAGGGTAATAGTAGATGGAACTCAGTCCAAAGAAAGGGGGGTTACTAATGGGGTACCTCAGAGTCCAGTACTGGGTCCAGTCCTCTTTAATGTCTTCTTAGGAGACATTGTAGAGAGTCTGGAAGGAAACATGTGCCTCTTTGCAGAGGACACAAAGATCTGTAACAGAGTTGATGCACAAGGGGGATGGAAAGGATGGGAAGGAACTCTGCAAGGTTGGAGAAATGGTCAGACGTATGGCAACTTAGTTTCAGTACGAAGAAGTGTAAAGTAATGCACCAGGGAAACAAAAACCCAGGTGAAGAGTACATTATGGTGGGGGAGGTATTAACCAAAAAGGAAAAAGATCAGGGGGTAATCATATCGGATGACCTTAAGGTAGGCAAGCAATGCGAGAAGGCAGTAAGGAGAGCTGGGGGGATACTGGGATGCATAGGGAGAGGCATCACAAGTAGAAAGCGGGAAGTGGTTATCCTTCTGTACAGACAGTTGGTGAGACCTCATCTGGAGTGTTGCATGCAGCTTTGGAGACCCCCATCTCTACAAGGACATAGATGGGATGGAGGTGGTCCAGAGGAGGTCAACTAAAATGGTGCAGGGACTGCATCAGAAACCATATGAAGAGAGACTGAGAGAGCTTAATATGTATACCCTTGAGGAAAGGAGGGAGAAGGGGGACATGATAGAACCTTTCAAGTACCTCAAGGGAATCGACAAAGTCCAGGAGGTAGCATCTTTCAGAAAAAAAGATGTGCAAGAAGAAGGGGGCAGAATTCAGAGATGGGGGGGATGGCTCAGGGGCAGTGTGAGAAAGTATTTTTTCATGGGAGAGTGTTGGGCATGTGGAACCACCTTCCTGAGGAGGTTGTGGGGTCTAAAAACAGTGGGGGAATTCAAGAATGCATGGGACAGACAAAAGGCAACTATAGTGGGGGTAGGAGGAAGTAGGCTGTTGGTAAACCTGAATCTTCAGCTTATCCAATAGGTAGTGAAATGGGCAGACTGGGTGGGCCAAGCAGTCCTTATCTGCCATCAAAGTCTATGTTTCTATGTAAGTGACTTGCTGCAACTTGCACCAGAATTATTATTTTTCGCTTACTTTATCTTCCCTTATCCTCGGGTCAGCTCCCCTCTTCTTGGCATCCTTCTTTCATCCGGTCACCATCCATCCGACATCCGTCCACCAACTTTGGGCCATCGCCTTGTCACCCCATGGTGAGGATGGTGGAGAGCCCCCTAGGTTGCCCACCAGGACCAGATCCAGTACAGGTGATGCCCTTTGGCGACTATGCATTGTGCCAGATGGCCATCATGCCGCTGACCCAGGCCACCATTTCTGCATTTCTTTTCAACAGCAGAGTGTACAGGCCGACAGTGGGTATGCCACACGTGCATCCACATGCATCATGCTTGCTGGCTGCCTCACTTGTGTGTCCCACTGTACTGGGCCAGGTATGCCAACTCCCAGACTCTGCTTGGTGTCAGGCAAATGCTGGCCTCTGTTCTCCACCCTCTGCAGGAGAGGAGAGCTGTCTGCTGGATGCCCAGTCCTCTCACAAGCTGGCAGGCCCACGATGACCCACTTACACCATGAACATGGGTCGCTGGTGTGGCAGGAGATAAGGCATCACTGCTTCAACCCTCTGTGCCACTGGGCCAGCTTAACATGTGCCAGATTTTATAACCAAGGATGCAAGTTGTGACAATGCCCTCATTTTACATCCGCTTGTGCCAAAGTTGTGGTGCAAGCCCCATAAATCGGCTTCCCTACAGACACAAAGTTACACCCGAGGGAGCTAGCACAACTGCTTAACACCCAGGGACTTGCACGGCACGGTGGTTGCAGCAAGCTTCTTTTTAAAATGACACTTGCAGCACAGTTTGATGCAAGTCTCCACTATCAAACGTTCCACTACAAATCTCTTGCAGTAATCTCAACTTATTTAAAAATTGAGACCCATATCTTTCTGGAGACTCCTAACACTTGAAAGATATAAGTACTGCAAGAGGGAAATGCGACCCCCTCCAGTGGGTTTCTATTGACCTCACTTGTGTTACTCAAGCTAATGTCTCTTACAACTCCCCCCCCAAGTCAAGCCACTGAATTTGGGGGAACCTTGTGTACTAGTTGGCAGCAGCAAAGCAGATTTATATAAATCTTAATTGTTGCTATTTGGGAGCGCTTTTGGGCCCTGATGTTCCACAAGACATCTCAGCAGAAATATCCAACTTCCAAACTGGGCCCCTCAGGTCGGGGGGGGGAAGGGCACAGGCACGTCCAGGAACATTGCAGCAGGACAAAGCTGCAATTTTTTGATATGTAGGCAGACTGACCATACAGAGGGTTAAAATGAAGATAGCTGGGGTCTTGGGGAAATTCCTGACCAAAAGAAGCTACTGGATGAGGAGGAGGACAACTCCTCCTTTGAGGAGAAGGAAGTGGAGTGGAGTGGATGAAGCTGAAGAGGAAGGTTCCTACCCCTTCCCTTTGTACTACCTGATAACTGTGGCATGTAGGTTATTACGGTTCAGGAAGGTGCAGTCCATGGAGGCAGTGGATGTTAATCATAGCCTATCCATGTCCTCTACTCAAACTGTTTTTCCGAGATTGTATTAACTGTGGCTAAATTATTGAACATGAATGACCAGGTGAAGGAAACATTAAGTATCTGTCAAAACCTAAGGCACAGTATTTCCCGTTATGGAAGAAAACATAGAAACATAGACTTTGACGGCAGATAAGGACTGCTTGGCCCACTTAGTCAGCCCATTTTCCTACCTACAGGATAAGCTGCAAATCCTAGTTAATCAACAGCCTATTTCTTCATTCCCCCCCCCACAAGAATTGCCTTATGTCTGTCCCATGCATTCTTGAATTCTCCCACAGTTTTAGACCCCACAACCTCCTCAGGAAGGCTTTTCCATGCATCCACTACCCTCTCTGTGAAAAAATACTTCCTCACATTGCCCCTGAACCGCCCCCTACTCTATCTTTAAATTGTGTCCCCTTGTTCTTGCACGTCTCTTTTTCTGAAAGATGCTACCCTCTTGGACTTTGTTGATTCCACTGAGGTGCTTAAAGTTTCTATTCTGTCCCCTCCCTCCTTTGCTCAAGGGTATACATATTAAACTCCTTTAGTCTCTCCTCATATGGCTTCTCTTGCAGACCATGCACCATTTTAGTTGCCCTTCTCTGGACTGCCTCTATCCTGTCTATGTCCTTGTGGAGATGGGGTCTCCCAGAACTGGATGCAGTACTCCAGATGGGGTCTCACCAACTGTCTGTACAGGGTGATAACAACTTCCTGTTTTTTGCTGGTGATTCTTCTGCCTACTGCCTTCTCACATTACTTGCTAATCTTAAGGTAACCTGATATGATTACCCTCAGGTCCTTTTCCTTTTTTGTTGTTGTTACTACCTTCCCCCCATTGTGTAACCTTCCCCTGGGTTTTTGTTTCCCAGGTGCATTATTTTGCACTTCTTTGCATTGAATCCTAGCTGCCATACTTCCGGACCATTCCTCCAACCTTGCCAAGTCCCTTCTCATCCTTTCCACGCCTCCTTGTGTATCAACCCTGTTGCAGATCTTTGTGTCATCTGCAAAGAGGCATACTTTTCCTTCCAGTTCCTCTGCAATGTCACTTATAAAGACATTAGAAAGGACTGGACCCAGTACTGAACCCTGTGGTACCCCACTAGTAACCCCTCTTTCTTCAGAGTGGACTCCATTTACAATTACCTTCTGTGTCCTGTTGTCCAGCCAATGTTTTACCCAGGCTACAACCCTGGGACCCACTCCCAGGCTGGTGAATTTGACTATTAATCTTTTGTGTGAGACTGTATCAAATGCCTTGCTGAAGTCTAGGTAGGCCATGTCCACTGCCCCTCCCTGGTCTACTACTTTGGTCACCCAGTCAAAAAAATCTATTTGATTTGTCTGACATGACCTTCCCGCTGTGAACCCATGCTGCCTTGGTTCCTGTACCCCACTGGCCTCTAGGTACTCAACAATTCTTTCCTTCAGAAGTGACTCCATCACTTTCCCTACCACAGAGGTCAAACTGACAGTTCTGTAGTTTCCTGCCTCTGTCTTGGTCCCACTTTTGTGAAGGGGGATCGCATCCGCCTTCCTCCAGTCCTCGGGTACTACACCATCCTCACATGATTTGTTAAAAAAGGTTGTCGGTGGTTTCACTAGTTCTCCCCTTAATTCTTTCAGAATTCTGGAGTGAATTCCATCAGGTCCCATTGCTTTGTCCACCTTCAGTTTTAGGAGTTCTTTCAGAACCCTTTCTTCTGTGAAAGGACTGGGATCCCCCCCATTAAGAGTGCTTCTGTGAATTGGATTAGGCACCTCCCCCTCCTCTTTTGTGAATACTGAGCAGAAATACTGTATTCGTTCAGTATCCCTGCTTTTTCACTGTCCCCCTCTACCCACCCACCGTTCATTCTATTCAGCCTCACTATCCCTCCCTTTGTCTTTCTACGCTCTCTGATGTACCTATAAAAGGTTTTATTCCCCTTCTTAACTGAGTTGGCTATCTTTTCCTCAGTTTGTGCCTTTGCTATTCTGATTTCCCTTCCTGCTTCCTTCTGCCTTAACTGGTACAGCTCTCTGTCCTGCTCCTTCTGTATTTCCTTATACTTCCTGAATACTATCTTTTTTCTCCCGACTTTCCCGCCACCTCTTTTGAGAACCATAGTGGCTTTTTCTTTTGTTTTGATTTGTTTATTTGCGTCACACAAAGGCTTGTTGCCTCTGTGATGGCAGTTTTCATGATTTCCCATTGTTGCTCCATCCCTCCTTCTAGCCTGTTTGCTAGTGCATTTCTGAGGCACTCTCCTATCTTGCCAAAGTCAGCCCTCCTGAAGTCCAGTACCCTCACTTTTGTATGGCTTGACTCTGTAGCTGAGTTTAATGTGAACCACACTGTTTTATGGTCACTTGTTCCCAGAAGGCAACCCATTCTAGATCTGAGATCCTCCACTGTCCCCATTTGAGGCATGAGGTCTAAGGTTGCTCCCTCACGAGTGGGTTCTGAAACTAGCTGTCTGAGGCCTGCCACCTGTAGGGCATCAAGAATGGCCCTGCTCTTGGATGTGGCTGCAGCAAATGTGCTCCGATTAACATCTGGCATATTCAGATCTCCCATCAACAGTATCTCCCCTTTCTCTGCCATCCTAAGAATGCCTTCTATTATATCCTTGTCCATTCCCTCCTCCTGACATGGGGGTCTGTACTCAACCCCTTTGTGGATTATGGTGCCCTTTCCAGTCTCCAAGGTGATCCACAGTGCCTCCTCTCCTCCCTGTTTACTCTTTTGTTCAGTTGCTTTTATCCCTTTCTTTACAGAGAGCTACTCTTCCCCCTCTTCTCCCCTGCCTGTCTCTCCTGTAGGTTATGTACCCTGGTATGTTAACATCCCAATCATGGTTCTCTGTGTACCAAGTTTCTGTGACTGCTACAATATCCAGGCATCCCTCTTCCATCAAGGCCACCAGTTCAGGGAGCTTGTTGCCCAGACTATGGGCATTGGTACTCATTACCTTCAATTTCCTAATGGCCTTACTCCTTTTTGCCCCATCCTGTCCTTCTTGTCTTTGTCACTTTCTCCATTCACCCCTGCCCTTCTCCCTATCGACACCTCTATGTTGGTGTTTACCGCACTTGCTACGTGACATTTCTTGGGGGACTAGGATTTTTCTGCTCCTTTCCAGTGCCTCCCCCCTTGGCTAGTTTAAATGCTTGCCAATGAAGCATTTAAACCTATCACCTAGGATCCTGGTTCCCCTCCTGGACAAATGCAGCCCATCATGCCAGTATAGGCTTGCATCACTCCAGGTGGACCCCCAATCCACAATGAAGCCAAATCCCTGAGCTCTGCACCAGTTTTTTAACCACTGATTGAATTCCATGGTGTGGAGCACCCTAGCCTCTCCTATGTCATAGACAGGCAGCACCTCCGAGAAGGTTACCGTGCATGCTACTTGTCTAAGGCCCCTTCCCAATTCCACAAACTCTTCCTGCAATGCTCTAATCCCTTTCTTAGCCAGGTAATTTGTCCCTAGGTGGACAATGACATCCAGCTCCCTCCCCTGTGCAGCTGCTCCGGCAATCCTGAGGATTCGCTCCCTGTCCCTCCAAGCCACGGCGCCAGGCAGGCACCTTACCTCTCTCTCCCCTTCCTCTCCCAGTTTTACCTTCCTAAAATGGGGTTCCCCACCAGGAGTTGTTTCCTTCCCTGTGGGGTCCCATGCCACCCTCCTGTGGGTCTCCTTTGTGGAGGTTCCCAGCATCCTCCTTGGTCTCACAAGTGGGAATCCCCTCCTCTAGCACTTAAGGAGGTTCATAATTCCATTAGGCACATTTCTATTCCTATTGAGGGATCCTTGGCCTTTACCAGATTCTCACAACAAGTGAGTACATGCTATGTGCAGAAGAGTCTTCACTTCCAAGGTTGAAATTCTGTGCACCTTGTACGCCATCTTTATTTCTGCCGGAGCCTTACACTTCAAATCATTTTCTCATCTGTGCTTCAGATTGCTTTGGGTAAATGAACACTGTGTGTCCTTCCCTCTCTCATGCTTCAGGCAGAATGAAAAACCCAGGCTGCTTGCAACTGTTTTCAAGGCTGTTTGCAACTGGCTCCAGGCAGTCTGCAGAACCAAGACTGTTTGCAACAGGGCCGTGGGGTATCTACAAAACCAAGGCTGTTTTATATCAGATACTATTATGAATGTAAAATAAAATAGATTCTCCAGCCTTTTTCTTTTTGAGAGAAACTTTTCATTTATACTAAATGTGGCGTTCTCAGACACCAAGCCACTGCATAATGTATAACATTTTCAATGTACTTTAAGCAGTCACACATACTGTACTTTATATTATATGTGCTGCATAACAACAGTGCCAAAAAAAATGGCTCATATTTTAAACGTGCAAATATTTAACAATGGGTATCTGTCATTACCTTGGCAGAAGAAACTGTGCTAGCTTGCTATTACATTGTTTGGTACATTTTTCAGGTACATGAAAGGGAAACATTGTGTTAAGAAGTAAAGAGGTGGGTTCTGTAGGTAACCGTCCTGACATAACCAGGAGAGGACAGTACATTATTGAATAGTTAGAATGCTGTTGCAACAGGCCTTAAAAACAAAAATTGGAATAGAGTCCCTTTAATATTTAGGTAGGATGATCAGCTCTACCTAGAGATGTGCGAAATTGATGAATTTCATTCCACAAAATGTTTTGCCGAATTTGGCCATTTAGTAAAATTTTTCGCATATGCAAAATGCGAAATTTTGCCTGCAAAGTGCAAAACGTGCCCCTGTAGAGCGTGACATTTTGCCCTCTGTTTTGGGTGAAATTTCACATTTCATGGGCAAAAATTCACAACTTCGTCAATATTAGTGGAATGGCTAAATTCTGTGAAATACTTCATGTGGCAAAATTGCTGATTATGCAGGAATTTAACCCACAACATTTACTTTTGAAACATCTCTAGTGCTACCACAAAGGGGCCAGTTCTAGGACCTGTCCTGTTCAATATGATCATAAGTGATATGGGGGGAAGGAATCTGGGCATGGTCTCTCTCTCTCTCTCTCTCTCTCTGCTGATGACACTGAACTCTGGGACAGGATAGATCATCAGTGATATGGCGGGAAGGAATCTGGGCATGTTGTCTCTCCCTGTTGATGACACTGAACTCTGGGACAGGGTAGATCATGAGGAAGGGGTGTAACAGATCCACATGACCTAGAGAAGCAAGAGAGATGGTCTAAGATCTGACAAATGAGAATAATTGTTTAGATATGCAAGATAATGCACTTAGGGAACTGGAACCCACATGTCAAGTACTGTACAAGAGGAGCGTAGCTGGACCATTCAACAGAGGAGAGGGATCGGCTGGTCATCATCAGTGACTCCATCAAGCAAGTTAGTCACTGTAACAATGCATACAGCTAGGGGGTAGGGATTCAGAGGTGTAAAGGGAGGGGTTCTGATAATGGAAGATGTGAGGTGATATTGCCCCTGGCCTACACAGATCCTTGGTGAGGCCTCATCTGGAATACTGTGCTCAGTTCAAGAGTCTTCATCTAAGGAAGTATCTAGGCAGTCTGAAGTTGGTGTATAGGAGAGTCACCAACATATTCCAGTGCCAGCAAGGCAGATACTGTTAGGAACGGCTGATGGCTTTAAATATGTTCTCCCTGGAGGCTGGGCATGAGAGGGGGACATGATGGAAACAAATTTCTGAAGGGTATGCTCAGGGTGAATAGCAAGGCCCTGCCTGTAAAGAATAGAGAAGCAACCACTAGGGACATGATTGGAGGATGGTGGGGGCAAGTTCAAGGGAGACACGAAGAAGTTTTACTTCACAGAAAGGGTGGTGAAACCATGGTTGAAGTAGTGGGGCAGCTACCCTAAATGTGTTTAAACATGGCTAGAACAGGGCATGGGGAATCATAATCCCTAGAGGGGCAACACAGGATTGATGGTCGAGGGAGTGAGGGAAGAGGGAGACAACCCACCAGTGCGATAGGTTGGTTGGGTCAGGTGGTGAGAGTATGGGCAGACTTGATGGCCCCTCTGTCTCCTGCCATCAGATTCTATGTTTCTGTGCTGTGGATAATCATCCATAAATTTGCAATCACTAGCAGAAATAGGGACACTGCTGTCTTTCATGGAAGAGTATCTTGTGACATTTATCTAACTCTGATTAAAAATAACAATTGCATTGTCTTTTGTTTTTGATGGACAGGCTACAACATCCCAATAGAGCAATTGCTGTTGCTGTTTCAGAGGGATGAGGAACTCCCATTTGGTGATGTGAAAGTGGAAGAGACTGCACAGCAGAAGGATCATCTTGAAGTCACTCCCACCAGTAAGTGTAGTAGATGACTAAATAATAAGTTTAAATGGAAACAGAAACATAAGATTTGTTGGCAGAAGAGGATTCCTTCGCCCATCCAGCCTGCCCAGAGATGTATGCAGTATTGTAATTTTTCCAACTATGGCTCAGGGAGAATTGGTAAGAAAATAAAGTCTAGAGCTGGAAGAGCAAATAATGGGGATTACAAGTAGCCAGTGGTGATATCGGAAAACCTGGAAGCAGTAAAACCAATAAGTACAGTATCTTAAAAAGAAACCTTTCTGTGTTATTGTGGATATGGGATTCGATTAGGAACTGGTGGACCTAACCGAGTATTGGAGTCATGCAGTCCAAATTCTAGCAGTGCGTGAGCAGACACAGATCTGCTTTATAAAGCATTTCGTAATACTGATAGCAGGGACTTAGGAAGTGCACAGATGAGGAATCCCTGTAGTCAAGAAGCTGTATATGATAGCAGGGACTTAGGAGGTGCACAGAAGAGGAATTCCTGTAATCAAGAAGGGGGATATGATAGCAGGGACTTAGGAGGTGCACAGAAGAGGAATTCCTGTAATCAAGAAGGGGGATATGATAGCAGGGACTTAGGAGGTGCACAGAAGAGGAATTCCTGTAATCAAGAAGGGGGATATGATAGCAGGGACTTAGGAAGTTCACAGAGGAGAAAATTACTGCAGTCAAGAAGGGGGATATGATAGCAGGGACTTAGGAAGTGCACAGAGGAGGAAATTACTGTAGTCAAGAAGGGGGATATGATAGCAGGGACTTAGGAAGTTCACAGAGGAGAAAATTACTGTAGTCAAGAAGGGGGATATGATAGCAGGGACTTAGGAAGTACACAGAGGAGAAAATTACTGTAGTCAAGAAGGGGGATATGATAGCAGGGACTTAGGAAGTACACAGAGGAGAAAATTACTGTAGTCAAGAAGGGGGATATGATAGCAGGGACTTAGGAAATACACAGACGAGAAAATTACTGTAGTCAAGAAGGGGATATGATAGCAGGGACTTAGGAAGTGCACAGAGGAGATAATTATTGTAGTCAAGAAAGGGGATATGATAGCAGGGACTCAGGAAGTGCACAGAGGAGGAATTCCTGTAGTCAACAAAGGGGATATGATAGTGGGAACTTAAGAAATGCACAGAGGAGATAATTACTGTAGTCAAGAAGGGGGTTATGATAGCAGGGACTTAGGAAGTGCACAGAGGAGGAAATTACTGTAGTCAAGAAGGGGGATATGATAGATGGGACATAGGAAGTGCACAGAGGAGATGATTACTGTAGTCAAGCACTGAGTTATGATAGCAGGGAGGTAGGAAGTGCACAGGAGAGATAATTATTGTAGTCAGGAAGGGGGATATGATAGCAGGGACGTAGGAAGTCCACATAGGAGGAGATTACTGTAGTCAAGAAGGGGGATATGATAGCAGGGACTTAGGAAGTGCACGGAGGAGATAATTACTGTAGTCAACAAGGGGGATATGATAGCAGGGACTTACGAAGTACCAGAGGAGGAAATTACTGTAGTCAAGAAGGGGGATATGATAGCAGGGACTTAGGAAGTGCACAGAGAAGGAAATTACTGTAGTCAACGAGGGGGATATGATAGCAGGGACTTAGGAAGTGCACATAGGAGGAAATTACTATAGTCAGCAAGGGGGGACATGATAGCAGGGATCTAGGAAGTGCATAGAGGAGATAAATTATTTTTGTCAAGGAGGAGGATATAAAAAAAGAGTTTCAGCAGAAGAGGTTTCTAGCAAGGGACAATACAGGTAGGTTTTCAAAAATGATAGTACCCTGAGTAGGGTGTACAGTGGCACGGCCGACTAGGTGGGAGAAGAGGTCCTTATCTGCTGACAACTTCTATGTTTCTATAAGAATCATCTGACAAGACCTTCCCTTGGTGAACCCATGCTGCCTTTTTTCCTTGAAATACATCTGCCTCCAGAAACTCCGCTGATCTTTCTCTGTAATGGCCTGCAGCATCTTCAAAACAATGGATGTTAGGCTTACTAGTCTGTAGTTGCCTGGCTTATGCCTTTTCCCACTCCTATGCCGGGGCACCATATTTAAGCAACATACCCCTTCAGGGTGTGGGTATACTGGTGGATTTATCACGCCTCGTGCGGTTCGGTCACGAGGCGCAGCTGTTATACAATGGTCCCATTTTTTGGGGGATAAGAAAAAAAAACTAGGAATAACTTTTGTTTGTTTTTTTATTTTATTTCTTTATTTTATTGCTGCACTAAAAAAAAAGTTCCTTGTTGCTAAGTAGAGTGATGTTGCCAGCTTCCATCGCTCCGTGTTGCTTTAGTTTTTTAAATCCGTCTGTGTCCTGTCCCGGAGGTGAGTGAAGTGGCGTATGTGAGATGACTCTTTAGTGGCTTGGCATTTTGAGGTTCTACATTTGAGAAGTCTGGAGATAATATAGGAGAAAAAAGTGAGTATGGATGTTCGTGCTGAGTGGGACTGCGCAGTCGGCGTTTACTATGGCTGTGTTTTCTGTTGCAGTAGGTGTCCAAGATGGCGACGAAGGATGTAGAACTGTTTTATCAGGGGGTAGCAGTTTAGTGTTAGATTGCTTGTTTTCTTTAGTGTATGTGTTTTTCAAGCTCATCCATGTGAATTAAAAGGAATGGGGCGTTGTTTTTGGTTTTTAATTTAGCGTGGAAATGTACCGTAAGCGGCGTGTGAAAATGGCGGTGGTTTGTTTGAATTTGGTGGGCAGCAATGATATGTGTTAGGTGGCAAGAGATTCGGTTGGCTGGCACCTTTTCCAGTGGGTACACTGGAGGATTTACAATGCTGAAAAAGTGCCAGCCAGTCAAATGAAAATGCAGGATTTGGTATGTTTTTTTGTGCCCATTGTATAATTGCTGATCTTTAATCTGTGGCGTCACCCCTAATTCCAGTGAGCTGTTATATAGATTTTTTAAGGATAGTGCCACCTCCTGCCCCATTTCCTTTAGCCCTGTAGGGTGCAGCCCATCTGCATCCATTGATTTTCCCATGCTTAGAGATTGGACACCCTGCAGCACCTGTCCCTCAGTTATGAGTTCTAAGTTGCTAGCTCCCCATCGCCCAACTTTCTTGAAGTTAACATTCTGACAGTGGACCTTTCTATTGTAAATGCAGAGCAGACATACTAATTATACAGTATGCTTTAAAAAGAAGGCACCTAATTGGTTGGCTGGCAGCTTTGCAACGTTGTAACATTCAGCATTACCAACGCAAAAGGTGCCAGTCAGCCTCATCTCTGTAATCAGTCTGTCCCCCGGAGACAAAAGTTGAAAACCACCATGTTGAATCACCAGTAAACCATGGTCCCACTAAAAAACAAAGGAAAAAAACCCACCATGCTGACTCCCGACTAAACCAAGACTAAGGCCTACAACAGCCATTACAAGTTATGTTGAAAAATGAACAGCAACTTCATTAAAGAGACCAGAAACCCGCACTGAAAAACTCAGAAACACTTTACCTGCGCCCGCCTTTCCCCATCTGTTTTTCCTTTTCCTGCTGGCTTGACTCTGTTCCCATGTTCAGCGCAAGCTTATTGTCTGCTTATTTATTTACTTATTTATTTAAGTGTTTAACCAGCAAAGCATGCTGAGCAGGCAACTGCTCGTTTCCAGATGCGTTCTGGGGTCTACTGAATAAAATGCATTGCCTAAATAGTTTTCTGAATAGCACAAAGTAAAGACTGTTTTCAAACTGAGCACTGTATTGTGGAGTTTACTGTTTGAAAATGCAAGTTGAGAACTGGGGCATTCGCCATAGCATCAGCACTACTGTGCAAGCCAACGGCCATGTGACAGAACCATGCCAGGCATGGGTAAACCCAGTATCACCCATACCCTGTCATGGTTTATTGCTTAAATAGACTATGGCTACAATTAACATACAAACATAGAAACACAGACTTTGACGGCAGATAAGGACCACTTGACCCACCCAGTCTGCCCATTTCCCTACCTACTGGATAAGCTGCAGATTCTAGTTAACCAACAGCCTACTTCCTGCAACCCCCCACTATAATTGCCTTGTGTCTGTCCCATGCATGTTTGAATTCCCCACTGTTTTAGACCCAACAACCTCCTCAGGAAGGCTGTTCCGTATCCACCACTCTCTCTGTGAAAAAATTTCCTCACATTACCCCTGAGCCGCCCCTCTATCTTTAAATTGTGCCCTTGTTCTACACATCTCTTTTCTGAAAGATGCTACCCTCCTGGACTTTGTTGGTTCCCTTGAGGTACTTGAACATTTCTATCATGTCCCTCCATCCCTCCTTTCATCAAGAGTATGCATATTAAGCTCTCTCAGTCTCTCTTCATATGGTTTCTGTTGCAGACCCTGCACCATTATAGCTGCCCTCCTCTGGACTGCTTCCATCCTGTCTATGTCCTTGTGTAGATGAGGTCTCCAAAACTGCACACAGTACTCCAGATGGGGTCTCACCAACTGTATAGAGGGATAACCACTTCCCTTTTTCTACTTGTGATGCCCCTTCCTATGCATCCCAGTATCCCCTGGCTCTACTTAACGAATTTTCACATTGCTTACCCACCTTTAGGTTATCTGATATGACTACCCCCAGGTCTCTTTCCATTTTTGTTGTTGTTAGTACCGCCCCTGCTATAGTGTACTCTTCTCCTGGGTTTTTGTTTCCCAGGTGCATTACTTTGCACTTCTTTGCATTGAATCTAAATTGCCATATGTCTGACCATTCCTCCAACCTTGCCAAGTCCCCTCTCATCTTTTCTACCCCCTCTTGTGTATCAACTCTGTTACAGATCTTTGTGTCATCTGCAAAGAGCCATATCTTTCCCTTCAGACCCTCTGCAATGTCACCTATAAAGATGTTAAAGAGGACCGGACCCAGTACTGAGCCCTGAGGTACTCCACTAGTAACCCCCCTTTCTTCAGAATGTATTCCATTCACTATTACGTTCTGTATCCTGTTGTGCATCCAGTTTGCTACCCAGGCTACCACCCTGGGATCCACTCCCAGGCTGGCTAACTTGATTATTAGTCTTTTGTGCGGGACTGTGTCAAATGCCTTGCTAAAGTCTAGGTAGGCCATATCCACAGCCCCTCCCTGGTCTATTTCTTTGGTCACCCAGTCCAAGAAATCAATTAGATTCATCTGACATGACCTTCCTGCTGTGAATCCATGCTGCTTTGGGTCCTGTGCCCCACTGGCCTCTAGGTACTCAACAGTTCTTTCCTTCTGAAGTGATTCCATCATTTTCCCTACCACTGAGGTCAAACTTACAGGTCCGTAGTTTCCTGCTTCTGCCTTGCTCCCACTTTTGTGAAGGGGAATCACATCTGCCCTCCTCCAGTCCTCGGGTACTGCCCCATCCTGCCATGATTTGTTAAAAAGCGTGGTCAGTGGTGTCACTAGGTCCTCCCTTAGTTCTTTTAGGATTCTGGGGTGAATCCCGTCAGGCCCCATTGCTTTGTCTACCTTGAGTTTTAGGAGTTCTTTCAGGACTCTTTCTTCCGTGAATGGACTGGTGTCAACCCCCCTACCCAGAGTGCTTCTATTGTCTGGTTTAGGTAACTCCTCTTCATCTTCTTTTGTGAATATTGAGCAAAAGTATTCATTCAGTATCTCTGCCTTTTCACTGTCTCCCTCTGCCCACCTTCTCTCTCCTTTATTAATCTTCACTATCCCTCCCTTAACCTTTCTGTGCTCCCTAATGTACCTATAAAAGGTTTTATCCCCCTTCTTAACTGAGTTGGCTATTTTTTCCTCGGTTTGGGCCTTTGCTTGTTTGACTGCCTTCCCCACTTCTTTCTGCTTTAATTGATACAGTTCCCTGTCATGCTCCTTCTGTGATTCCTTATATGTTTTGAATGCAGCCTTTTTCTCCTTAACCTTCCCTGCAACCTTTTTTGAGAACCATAATATTTTTTTACTCCACTTTGTTTTCTTTATTTCTTTCACACAAAGGCTTGTTACCTCTATGATGGCAGTTTTGATTTTTCTCCATTGTTCTTCCATCCCTCCTTTTTGGTCATTTGCTAGTGCATTTTTCAGGTATTCACCCATTTTGCCAAAGTCAGCCTTCTAAAGTCCAGTATCCTTATTTTTGTATGGCTTATCTCCATGGTTGTGCTCATTGTGAAGCACACTGTGCAGTAGTCGCTTGTTCCCAGATGCAGGGATTTATTTAACTCTAAAAATTGATTAGCATTTTGCTCATAAAAGTGCTAAATCTTTGTGAAAATGCATAACTCTTGCCTCACTGTGTTTAACAAACACAGCACTTCTAGAAAATCTATATAAATACTTTCTGTACAGTTAGCATAGTCCCAAGAAAAAAAACTGCTAATCAATTATTTAAAACCCTGAGATGTCTACTGACTTCTAAATTTGTGATCCTCTCTCCATTTGAGAGTACCAGGTCTAGTATTGCTCCCTTCCTAGTGGGTTCCAACACTAGCTGTCTAAGGCCTGCCCCCTGCAGGGCATCGAGAATGACCCTGCTCTTGGATGTGGCTGCAGTACATGTCATCCAGTTAACATCTGGCATATTCAGGTCCCCCATCAACAGTATCTCCCCTTTTTCATCCATTTTGAGAATGTCCGCTATCATTTTCTTGTCCATTTCCTCCCCTTGAGACGGGGGTCTGTATAGAACCCCTGTGCAGATTGTGATGCCATTCCCTGTCTCCAAGGTGACCCAGAGTGCCTCTTGTTCTCCCCCTTTACTTTTTAGTTCTGTAGCTTTGATCCCTTCTGTTATGTATAGAGCTACTCCACCTCCTCTTTTACCTTCCCTGTCCCATCTGTAGATTGTGTACCCTGGTATGTTGACATCCCAGTCATGGTTCTCAGTGTACCATGTTTCCGTGACTGCCACAATATCCAATTGTTCATCTTCCATCAGGGCTACTAGCTCAGGAAGCTTGTTTCACAGACTACGGGCATTGGTACTCATTACCCTCCATTTAATGTTGGCTTTATCCTTTTTCCCCCGTCCCTGCTCTTATTACCCTTGTCTATTTTTCCATTTACCCCTGTCCTGCCCTGTGTTGAGCTCTGTACCTCAGTGTTTACCTTACTACCTGCCATATTTTGTGGGGGGAGGCTTGAAATTTCCTGCCTTTTATCAGCGCCTCCCCCCTTGGCTAGTTTAAAAGCTTGCCAAGGAAGCATTTACACCTGTCACCTAGGAGCTTGGTTCCCTTCATGGTCAATCTCCCCTTCAATCCAACTATCTTCTCTTTGGATTTACATGTTTCCCTTATGTAGTGGAAAGGCTCCTCGTCCCCATATTTCTTTTGTCGGATGCCACAGCAAGGGTACTGAAGGAACTGGCAGTGGTCCTGGCAGAGCTATTATTGGCCTTGTTCAATACTTCTCTGAGAACAGGGTGCATACCCCAGGACTGGAGGATGGCTCATGTGGTGCCCTTCCAGAAAAGCGTATCCAAGGATGAACTGGTCAGCTATAAACCAGTGAGCCTTACATCTGTTAATGGAGACAATACTTAAGTAGAGGTTGGTAACCTTTCTAAAAGGTAATGGTCTCCAGGACTGAAAGCAGCATGGGTTTGTGTGTGGGGTCGCCAGGACAGAAAGCAGCATGGGTTTGTGTGTGGGGTCTCCAGGACAGAAAGCAGCATGGGTTTGTGTGTGGGGTCTCCAGGATGGAAAGCAGTATGGATTTGTGTGTGGGGTCTCCAGGATGGAAAGCAGTATGGATTTGTGTGTGGGATCTCCAGGACAGAAAGCAGCATGGGTTTGGGTCTCCAGGACAGAAAGCAGCATGGGTTTGTGTGTGGGGTCTGCAGGACAGAAAGCAGCACAGATATGTGTATGAGGGCTCCTGGATGGAAAGCAGCATGGATTTGTGTGTCGGTCTCCAGGATGGAAAGCAGCATAAGTTTGTGTGTGGGGTCTCCACTACAGAAAGCAGCATGGATTTGTGTGTGGGGGGGGGCGGGTCTCCAGGATGGAAAGCAGTATGGGGTTGTGTGTGGGGTCTCCAGGACAGAAAGCAGCATGGGTTTGTGTATGGGGTCTCCAGGACAGAAAGCAGCATGGGTTTGTGTGTGGGGTTTCCAGGATGGAAAGCAGCATGGGTTTGTGTGTGGGGTCTCCAGGATGGAAAGCAGCATGTGTTTGTGTGTGGGGTCTCCAGGATGGAAAGCAGTATAGATTTGTGTGTGGGGTCTCCAGGACAGAAAGCAGCATGGGTTTGTGTGTGGGGTCTCCAGGATGGAAAGCAGCATGGGTTTGTGTGTGGGGTCTCCAGGACAGAAAGCAGCATGGATTTGTTTGGGGGGTCTCCAGGATGGAATGCAGTATGGGTTTGTGTTTGGGGTCTCCAGGATGGAAAGCAGCATGGGTTTGTATGTGTGGTCTCCAGGACAGAAAGCAGCATGGGTTTGTGTATGGGGTCTCCAGGACAGAAAGCAGCATGGGTTTGTGTGTGGGGTCTCCAGGATGGAAAGTAGCATGGGTTTGTGTGTGGGGTCTCCAGGATGGAAAGCAGCATGGGTTTGTGTTTGGGGTCTCCAGGATGGAAAGCAGTATGGGTTTGTGTGTGGGGTCTCCAGGACAGAAAGCAGCATGGGTTTGTGTGTGGGGTCTCCAAGACAGAAAGCAGCATGGGTTTGTGTGTGGGGTCTCCAGGACAGAAAGCAGCATGGGTTTCTGTGTGGGGTCTCCAGGACAGAAAGCAGCATGGGTTTGTGTGTGGGGTCTCCAGGACGGAAAGCAGCATGGATTTGTTTGGGGGGTCTCCAGGACAGAAAGCAGCATGGGTTTGTGTGTGGGGTCTCCAGGATGGAAAGCAGCATGGGTTTGTGTATGGGGTCTCCAGGATGGAAAGCAGCAGGGGTTTGTGTGCGAGGTCTCTGTGGAGGGGTTGTGGGATAACAGGTGGACCAGACACCTAACTTCAAGTTCAACACACAATCTGTGTGCGATGTTTATTCAAAATACAAGAAATAACCTTCTGCAATGACACATGTCTTCTCAGTACATGAGTTTGCAGCAACAGACTATGAATGTCCTTTCTCTGTACTTAGTCAGTGCCTACTGACACTGATATCTGATCTCACCACTTTTCAGTGAAAACCCTTTATCCCTATGTGGGCCCCATTTGCTTTGGTATTGGGGGCTCAAAAAGAAAGAAAAAAAAACAAGCTAAAAACAAAGAACCTCAGTGCAGAAACACTGAAACATGGGTTGCCCCAAAAGGGCATTGGCAACAGGTCAAGTTCCAAAGAAATGCATCATGGGATATATGCAGATCACCATGACATTTCAGACTTGTTCAGCTTACAGCAATTTACATGCATTTTAAATAGCACAACTAACTTAATTTCTATAATAGTCAGCCAGTACTTTTTACCATTATCAAAAACACCTAGTGTCATAGCATTTTCAACATTTACAGGTTTCATAAACATAAGGTATATATGCCAAGGTATTTTATGACATAGTGATATTATATACTGAATCCAACAATGATAAACACAACCTGTTTTACATATGCTTTGAGGTCACCACAATAACCTCGCGGTACAAGGACCTGAGAGGGAAAAGGAAAATTTAAGAGAACACTATAGCATAGTCAAGAAAGGGAAGGGGTGGCCAGCCTTATGGACTAGAAATTGTAAAGGCTAGATTAGGCTAAGAAAGAGAAGAACTGTAGCAATAGATTTAAGAAAAGGTCGGTCCTCAAGAGTGGCAGGAGCTTCCTGTCACATATCCCCAACCTTAAGAGGGAAGCAGTTATTGCAGACTGCTTACCACCTTCCTGTCCCAGGAAGGGATGGAGCTTTCACCCGTCCATCTTTAGGAGCTCTGTCTCAGGCTCCCTATTAACGATAAACATTTTGTCATAAACATAGTGGATATCATCATTCTTTACCCTGAGGCATTAACACATTTTTCAACAGAGACTAATGGTACCTTCCCTGAACTATCTCCTTTTAGGGAAGTATGTCATATTTCTTAACCAAAAATCTGGATGGCTGTAAAGTCCAGTACCATAGAAAGACTTTCTTTGGGGCAAGTAATTACCTGCTCCAACCCCACCAGACAAGTCAGTTTTAAGCAGTCCCAGGTCCAGCCCCTCTACATAAACCCACTGTGTCTCTTGATTTATTTCACTTGCTACCGATACAGACACCTGAGGGTAGATGCTCTTTTGGTGTTACCCCAACACAAGTTCCAATCCATTTTCCACTCACCTCCTCCTTAATCTTAACTTATTGCAACATTTTGGCAATATTAGCATCTTTAGCCTGCAGCATACCCCAGTCAATACTGTTAATAGCTTTAGCTGCATCAATACAAGAAAAAGTCCCTTCAGCCTCATAGGCTTCTTCTTGTTTGCTTGGAGTCTTCAACCTCAGCACAGTATCACTAGGCACAGTCTTACCTGGGGTCTCACATTCAAGTTCCATACTTGCATTTCCGACCTTCAACAGGTAACATCCTAGGAACACAGGAAACAAAGGAATATCCTGCTCAGTCAGGGGGTCCTCCTAAAACTGAGCCCACGAAAAATCATCCACTGACTCTTTATCAAAGCTCTCCAGCAGGAACCTCTTGAGCACCTGGTACCAGTGTTCCACCTCTGTGTATAGTCAGTCTGCCTCCAGCCATTGTCCACTCACCCAGTAGATCATCCTCATCTGGGTCTCCACCTCCTGGGTGTTATCTCTCAGCACCTCTAGTCTACCTTGACCTGCATCTGTTCATTATCTTCAGGCTTGGCCTTCCTCCAAGCTATCAGGACCGGTCCAGGCAGCAGCTTCTCTCCGTCTGTCAGCCATGGTCCTGGGCAGAACCCCATGGACTTTCTTCTCCCGCAACTCCTGATGCATTGGTCCACCTGGGATATCTGGACGATATCCATGAGAAAACGTCCCTCTTCAGCCAGTCCAGATGCTTCCAGCAAGTTATCCCACTTCTGACACAGAGTCTGTGGAGGGGTTGTGGGATAACAGATGGACCAGACACCGAACTTCAAGTTCAACACACAATCTCTGTGTTATGTTTATTAAAAATACAAGAAATAACCTTCTGCAGTGTCATATTTCTTCTTCAGTTCATCAGTTTGCAGCAACAGACTATGAATATCCTTTCCCTGTACTTAGCCAGCACCTACTGACACTGATCTCTGATTTCACCACTTTTCAGTGAAAACCCTTTATTCCTATGTGGGCCCCATTTGCTTGGGTAGTGGGGCTCAAAAAGAAAAAAAAACAAAACTTGCTAAAAGTAAAGAACCTCAGTGCAGAAACACTGAAACATGGGTTACCCCAAAGGGCATTGGCAACAAGTCAAGTTTCAAAGAAATACAACATCATACATACTTCCATAATGCAAAGCATAATGGGATATATGCAGATCACCATGGCATTTCAGACTTGTTCAACTTACAGAAATTTATGTGCACTTTAAATAGCACAACTAACTTAATGTCTATAATTGTCACCTAGTACTTTTTATCATTATCAAAAACATCTAGTGCCATGGTATTTTCAACATTTACAGGTTTCATAAACATAAGAAATATACATCAAGGTATTTTATGACATGGTGTTGTTACATACTAAATCCAAAAATGATAATCAAAACCTGTTTTACATACATTTGGAGGTCACAAACATAACCTCCCGGTACGAGGACCTGAGAGTGAAAAGTAAAATTAAAGAGGACACTCTAGCATAGTCAACAAAGGAAAGGGGATGCCCATAGGTGGCCAACATTATGGACTAGAAATTGTGAAGGATAGATTAGGCTACGAAACAGAAGAAATGTTGCAGCAGATTTAAGAAAAGTTTGGTCCTCGAGTGGCAGGAGCTTCCTTTCACAGTCTCCAGGACAGAAAGCAGCATGGGTTTCTGTGTGAGGTCTCCAGGGCGGAAAGCGGAAAGCAGTATGGGTTTGTGTATGGGGTCTCCAGGATGGGAAGCAGCATGGGTTTGTGTGTGGGGCCAACCAGAATGGGTTTGTGTGTGGGGTCTCCATTATGGAAAATAGCATGGGTTTGTGTGTGGGGTCTCCATTACAGAAAGCGGCATGGGTTTGTGTGTGGGTTCTCCAGGTTGGAAAGCAGCATGGACTTGTGTGTGGGGTCTCCAGGACAGAAAACAGCATGTGTTTGTGTGTGGGGTCTCCAGGCCAGAAAGCAGCATGGGTTTGTGTGTGGGGTCTCCAGGACAGAAAGCAGCATGGGTTTGTGAGTGGGGTCTCCAGGACAGAAAGCAGCATGGGTTTGTGTGTGTGGTCTCCAGGATGGAAAGCAGCATGGTTTTGTTTGTGGGGTCTCCAGGATGGAAAGCAGCATGGGTTTGTGTGTGGGGTCTCCAGGACAGAAAGCAGCATGGGTTTGTGTGTGGGGTCTCCAGGATGGAAAGCAGCATGGTTTTGTTTGTGGGGTCTCCAGGATGGAAAACAGCATGGGTTTGTGTGTGGGGTCTCCAGGATGGAAAGCAGCATGAGTTTGTGTGTGGGGTCTCCAGGATGGAAAACAGCATGGGTTTGTGTGTGGGTTTTCCAGGACAGAAAGCAGCATGTGTTTATGTGTGGGGTCCCTAGGACAGAAAGCAGCATGGGTTTGTCTGTGGCAGATCCTGCCAAACCAACCTGGTTGACTATTATAACTGGGTCACTAGGGCACTTGACAAGGGCCATGCGGTGGATGTCCTGTATCTGGATTTTAGCAAGGCATTTGACTTGGTACCACATGGGAGGCTGATTAGCAAGTTGGGACAACAGGGAGTAGGGACAAAGGTAGAAAATTTGATCATGAACTGGCTGCAAGGGAGACAACTGAGTGTAGTGATTGTGGGGGAAATCTCATCTCCAAGAGCAGTAACTGGTGAGGTACCGCAGGGCTCGGTACCGGGCCCGGTGTTACTCAGTATTTTCACTGCTGACATCTCACATAGCATTGAGGACAAGATTAGTCTCTTTGTGGATGACATGAAGATAAGTGTGGTGGTAAATGACACAATATGATGGCAGGGGCTACAGGATGATCTGGCTAGACATAAGTACTGGTCAGACACTTGGCAGCTGGGGTTCAATGCTAAGAATTGCAGAATCATGTACTTGCGAGCAAGGAACTCAAGGAGATGTTACCAGTTGGGAGTGGTACAGATAGGCACTACAGAGGAGGAGAAAAAAATTGGGGTGATGGAGCAAATGAACCAATCAGCACAGTGCAGGAAAGCAGTAGCTAAAGTGAATAAAATACTAAAGTGTATTGCTAGAGGAATTGTCTCCAGGTGAGGGGAGGTGATCCTGTCATTGTATGGGTCACTGGTGAGATTGCACCTGGAGTTTTGAGTGCAGTACTGGTGCCCATACTTTAGGAAGGATGTTAAGTTACTGGAGGAGGTCCAGCATAGAGCAACAAGGATAATTTTGGGATTGAAGGACAAACCCTACAAGAAAGGCTGAGGGAGCTTAACATGTACCCCTGGGGGAGAGGAGGGATGGGGGGGGATATGATGGGTATCTTTAAATATATAAAGGGTATAAACAAGACTGGTACAGAGGGGATTTTTAAATTAAGGGGAGGAAGGGACACAAGGGGACATGATCTGAGACTGGAGGGTTGAAGGTTCAGGAGGAAAATGAGGAGGCATTTCTTTATGGAAATGGTGGTGACTATGTGGAATGCGCTACCCAAAGAGGTGGTATCCTGTAAGTCAGTGGGCAGTTTTAAAAGAGGATGGGACAAAGTGAGAAGGAGGGAGGCTCACCATTCTGGGGGTAGAGGAGGGAAGGGCAACTGCAGTGTAATAATTGCTAGCTGTACACTCAAGCAGACTTGATAGACCATATGGCCTGTATTTGCTGACAGTCTGGTATGTTCATATTTGTAATCTAAATTGTCAAACACTGTGAAAAACAGGTGCTGTCCCTTGAGACAATGCTGCACTGCAGTGTACTCATGATTCCTGGACCCAGATAGCTCCTCTTAATGCAGTAGATCACTGGATCTCTCCTATCACAAGGTGTCTATAATGCAGACAGGCTTTCTCTTGGTGGTCTGTGCTTAATCAGCTACCTTGTGCATGTTCTGCAGGCTCTTCCTCCCTCCTTCCACTTGCTCTGGACTGCTGAGGCACCGCACCGACCCTCACATGTCCTGGCTTTTAAATTTCTTAGGTCAAAGACAGCCCAGCACCTTAGAAACAGAATCCGATGGCAGACAAGGACTGCTTGGTCTGCACACTCTGCCCATTTTCCCTACCTATTGTAGTACCATAGAGCCTACTTGATCTTTGGCTTAACCGTCCCTTCTCTATTGAATGAGGTTCCTTTATGCCTATCCCATGCATTCTTGAATCCTGCCACAGCTTTCACCTCCACCACCTCTGCTGGAAGGCTGTTCCAGGAATCCACTACTCTATCTATGAAGAAGTACTTCCTTATGTTTCCCCTGAGTTTGCCCTCCCCCTTCAGCTTCATAGCATGTCCCTTGTTCTTGAGCATCTTTTTTTCTGGAAACAGAAACAAAGAATTTGATGGCAGATATGGATCGCCTGGCCCACCTAATCTGCTCATCTTTCTACCTATTTGATAAGCTGCAAATCCTAGTCAACCAACAGCCTACTTCCTCCTACTCCCCCAGAAGTGCCTTGAGTCTGTCCCATGCATTCTTGAATTCACCTATCATTGTTGCCCCTACAACCTCCTCAGGGAGGCTGTTCCATGCATCCACCACCCTTTCTGTGTAAAAATACTTCCTCACTTCGCTCCTGAGTCTCCCCCCAGCCTCATATTGTGACCCCTTATTCTTGCACATCTCTTTTTCTGAAAAATACTGCCCTCATTTACTCTATTGAGCCTTTTGAGGTATTGGAATGCCTCTATCATATTATCTCTCTCCCTCCTTTCCTCCAGTGTATACATATTGAGTTCCCTCAGTCTCTCTTCGTATGGTTTCTGGTGTAGCCTCTGCACCATTTTCATTGCCATTCTCTGTACTGTGGTTTCTGGTGTAGCCTCTGCACCATTTTCGTTGCCGATCCTCTGGACTGTGGTTTCTGGTATAGCCTCTGCACCATTTTCATTGCCATTCTCTGGACTGTGGTTTCTGGTGTAGCCTCTGCACCATTTTCGTTGCCATTCTCTGGACTGCCTCTACCTTGTCAATGTCCTTTCAGGACTGTACACAGTACTCCAGATGTGGCTTTACCAACTTTCTGTACAGAGACAGCACCACCTCCTGTTTTCCGCTGGCGATACCTCTCCGTATACACCCTAGCATCTCCTGGCTTTTCTCATTGCCTTCTCACATTGTTTGGCTACTTTTAGATCATCTGTTATGACTACTCCAAGGTCCCTCTTCAGTCTGGTTGTTGTTAGTACCTCCCCCATTTCTGAAAAATGTTTCCCTCTTGTACCTCATTTATACCTGTGAGGTATTTGAAAGTCTCTATTCTATCCCCCTGTTCCTTTCTTTCCTACAGGGTGCACATATTAAGGTCTTTTTAGTCTATCCTCATTTGGTCTCTGGTGCTGACCCTGCACCATTTTTGTTGCCCTCCTCTGGACTGCCTCTGCTGTGTCTATGTCATTCTGGAGATGTCTCCAGAACTGGACACAGTGCTCCAGGTGAAGTCTCACCAATAATTTATACAGTGGTATCTCCACCTTCCTCTTTCTGCTGGTGAAACTCCTCCTTGTGTGCTGTATCATCTCAGTGGCTCTACCCACTGCCTTGTCACACTGTCTGACCACCTTTAGCTCATCAGATATGATTATCCCAGGGTCGCTTTCCATGATGATGATGATGATGATGATGATGGGGAAGGGGAAGGAGAAGGGGAGGAGGAAGAGGTTTTCATACAGAGTGTATCCCAAAGCGCTTTACAAGCAATGCTAGACTGGTAGTGAAGTGACTGAATGTGTAGTGGCAGCCATATCGCACATCAACACCTGCACACAGCCTGGGTAATTGCATGATCCGATGATCATCAGTACCACTCCCCCCATCTTGTACTCTGCCTTGGGGATTTTGCACTTCTTCTTCGCATTGAAACACAGTTGTACATTCTTGATCATTCCTCAAACTTTCCTAAATCCCTGTTCGGCTTTTCTACCCTACCTGTGAAGTGTTTACCCTATTGCAGCCTTTAGTGTATTCTGCAGAAAAGCACACCTTCCCTTCTAGTCCCTTTGTAATGCCACAAATAACTACATTAAAGAGGACCGGTTGCAGTACTGATCCTTGTGGCACCCCACTAATTACCATCCCTTCCTCGGCGTGAACTCGTGTTTACCACCACCCTCTGACATCTATCTCCTGACCAATTTCTTACCCAGCTTACCACTTTTGGCCCCACTCCTAGGCTGCCCAGCTTGTTTACTAGTCTTGTATTTGGACTGGCGTCGTAGGCCTTACTGAAATCTAGGTAGGTGACATCCACTGCTGCACCCTGATCTAGTCCCTGGTCACCCAGTCAAAGAAATCTATCAGATTTGTTTGACATGACCTCCCCCTAACAAATCTGTGGAGCTGGCAGTACAGCCTAGAGGTTAGAGTAATGAGCTATGAATGAGCTTGGTACATCCAACAGACAGACCTAGGTTTGACTCTCACAACGTCCACTTCATACTGTGCGACTCTGAGTAAGTTACTGAACCTCCCAGTGCTCCTGGGCCACCCCTAAAAACAGTCACTTATGCCTCATGGGCCTTACCTGGTTAACAAAGAATACAATAAAATTGCTGTCTCGGATCTTGTAAGTTGCTGGTATCAAGGTATTCCACAGTCCTTTCTTTCAGCAGTGATTCCATTAATTTCCCCACCACTTAGACTTAGCTGATTAGCCTGTAATGTATGGCTTCCTCCCTGTTTCCACTTTTGTGAAGTGGGACTACATCTGCTCTCCTCCAGTCATCAGGGACCACTCCCATCTCCAGTGAGTGGTTGAACAGGACTGTCAGAGGTGCAGCCAGTACCTCTCTGAGCTCCTTCAGTTTCCCAGGATGTATCCCATCTGGCCCCATTGTCTTCAGATTTGTAAGTTCCTTCAGGACTCACTCCTCTGTAAATGGACTTGTATCCACCTCCCTTCCTTCGATGCTCCTGTCACTAAACAGTGGTCCCTCTCCTTCCCTTCTGTCTGTGAACACTGAACAAAAATATTTGTTCAGGATGTCTGCTTTTATCTTGGTCCCCCTTCACACACTCCTCCCCATCCTTCCTTAGCCTTACAATTCCTCCCCTGTTTTTCTCCTTTTGCTTACATATCTGAAAAATTCCTTACCCCCTTTTCTTAGTGCCTGTGCTATTTTCTCCTCTGTGCCTTTGCGCTCCTGACTGCATTTCCTGCCTCGCTCTGCATCTCCTGAAACACCTCCCTATCCATCTCCTTATACTTTCTGAATGCTAACTTTTTTAGAAACTAGAAATTGACTGCAGATAAGGACCACTTGACCCACCTAGTCTGCCCATTTGCCCTTCATACTGCAATACTGCAGATCCTACTTGATCTGACTTTTACCCTGTGTTTCCTATTGCTGGTGTAACCCCCCTACAAATGGGAGTTCCTGAAAAGTCTTCCTTGAGCTTTCCTAAATGCTCACTGCCAGGCTGGTATCCTGCATTTTAGCAGTTTAAATGTGATTGTCCCAGAGTGCCTGAATAGCCTCTGTGTACTGTCTCTTTAAGAGCTGTCTGGATTGCAGTCATAAGTAATCTGAGAAGGAGATCTGTTGAAAGATGTAACTATTTGCTGAAAATCATTTGGAGTGATAATGATAATGTAGTGTATCTAACCTGCCTTCTTTGACGTAAGGACTGTTTTGTTTATCTCCACTAGCTTGGTCCTGAACTGATGAATTGGACCAATCAGTATTGGTGGGACCTAAAATGGAGCCGGACTACAGGTGCTGTCTGGAGTAAAAATCTGTAGGAACTGTAGTTTTGGGCTTTTGGCGCCTTTTGCAACTGAAGGGGGGGCTCTTGCTTTGACTGACAGCTGAATCAGCCAACCAAACCTTTTGGATCTGAGGGAAATCCCCAAGCTGCCTGCTGTTTAAGGCAGATCTAAGTTTGGAGCTGAAGAAGCACACAGCTTGAGACAGTCCAGCAACTGTCTGAGTAGTTTTGTGTGGGAGAACTGTGGAAAGGCCTGGGTTATGGCCTGCATGTCTGCCTGCTGCCCCTGAGAGGGAGAGAAGAGAATTATTTCAGACTAAATCCAAGTTTGTGAGAAAGAAGTGAGCCACTGATTTTTTTTACCAGGCTCATACCTGAAGAAGACCGAAGATTTTGCTGAATGCGATCAGCCTGTCAGGATTTCTGCTGCTTCTGAATCCTTGGTTTGTGCAGAGACTCTGCGATCGTGACCAGAGAGTGGTTTGCCTGGTAGAGTAGAATTTCCTTACATGTAAATGTGCTGTGAGTTGCTAGTGGGTCGTGATTTATTTGGTTCCCCACCGTCTGAACTGTGTTCTGCTTGCTGGAAGCTTATCTAGCCCAGAACTGACTGTATCTGAATCTGTCTCCATTTGGCCGGGGCCTTGCCACACTGGCCCAGCCAGGCTACCCGCTGCACAGAGAAAGCCATTGACGAGAGACCTGCCTGGGGATCAGCCCCATGCTCCACGCTTGAACAGGAATGACGTCTCAGTGAATTGTGTGGGCCATGCTTTTCCTGGCACTCCATATCAACCACCTGCAATCTCAATTTTTGTCCAGCCTGTGTCCAGTCTTGGGTATCATGAGTAATTATCAGGGTTGTTCCCTGCAACAACAGCCTAATCTAAAAGTGTGTCATCTGATTGTCTTGTTGTTTTCTTTTCATGAACTGAGCCCTCCGGCTCCAGATTACAATTAGTGTGTGTGGTGCATGTTGTTTTCTCCCATCACAGGGTCCCAACCAGCTGCAACATTCCTGGCTAGCCCACCATTCTCTGTCTGGGTACCCAGAGTGTGTGACTGTTTATAGACCCTGAAGTGCATGCATAACTGTTTGAATGATAGAGTCTTTAAGCAAATTAACCTGATTACGCTCCTCCCGTGTTCAAGTCCCTTAAATAAATCAGATCTAACTCTTTCTTGCATTTACTCTGATTTTGGTTCTAGTTTGTGCAAGAGTACTGTACTGCTGTTATTTGTTGTGTATAACCTTGTTTTGCAGGGGGTTCCCAGGGCCGAGCCAGAGGAAAGACCTGGTAGTAAGTGCAAACAGAGTGGGTACTTGTGTAGTGTATCGAGGTATTGTGAAAGTGAATATTGTTTACTGTTCTGGCCACTGGTAAGGAAAGAGGGGGGTTACAGTGTCCCAGATGGCTGTGCCCAGGTTAGCTTGACCACTACCAATCCTGACCTCTGGGTGGAGGCACCCATTTCAGAACTCTGGCCATTTAACCTGCTACTAGCCAAGCAGGCAGGGGTAGTAGCCCTTGGGGTAGCACCACCTAGGGGTTACACTAGGGTTCCCTTGTGCCTATCCCATGCATTCTTCATTTCTTTTACTTTTTTTGGCCCCACCTCTTCTGCAGAGATGCTGTTCCATGCATCCCCCACCCTGCCTGAGGACAAAATACTTCCTCATGCTACCCCTGAGTCTACCTCCTCCAGCCTCTTATCATGACCCCTTGCTCTTGAACATCTTTTTCGGAAAGATGCTACCCTCTTGTAACATTTCAAACAACATGAAGTCTTGCTGTATTCTGACCAATGCAGTTAGCCCCAGCCTTTAAACTGCCCCGGAGAACAAAGGGTTAACTTTCTATGCAGAGGATAGAATGCTGAGCACGAGCTCGGTTGATGTCTCTGTCTACTTCCCTTTGAAATCTAACCATCAGATTATTTACTCCGCTTCACTGAACAGTTGCTCCAGAGATTTCTCCTGCAGCTCGGTTCGAAAGTCGGTTGAAGTGTCAGTTTACTGTAGTTTTTTAACCGAAATGTATTTTCCGCATAGTCTGTTCAGTCTCTGTCTGTGGTACTGTGAGTACTAGATAGGTTTTGTACTGTTTTTCTGTGTGGAACTTGTAAAAGTGTGGATCGGTTCGGCTGAACCGATCAGTTGTTAAATCTTGTATCTTAATTTAGTGTGTGGTTACCGGTCCTTATCGGTTCTAAAAAAACATGTTTGATACATTTTTTTCCAACACCCATGACACGGTTGAGACCCGATATGGGAGTCTTGCCTGGCGGCTGCCAAAAAAAGGGTAAGTTGGTTAGGTTGGCCATGTTTGAGAAACCCAAGAAAAAACCCGGGCCCACCGGGTTTCAACACTGCAGTGTATGTGGGGAGGTCTTTGCTAAGGCCGATCCCCACACCACCTGTGTTTATTGTCTGGGGTTTGAACACCTCAATTCAGACTGCCAAATTTGTAAAAACTTTTCCAAACCTACCCTTGAGAAGAGATTAGGTAGACTGAGGGAAAAGGAGGCCGAGAAGTCCGCTGACCCGGATGGCCAGCCCGGTTCGGTTCCAACCAAACCAGAAGGAGTGCCCTCTGACCAGGATGACACTTCTTCAGGCAAAAGGAGAGCCGATCCTGAGGGTTCAGTTCTGACAAAAAGAAAACGCCAAGAAAAATCGTCCAGTTCGGATCCAGAAGTCCATGTTCCGAGTGCTGAGGATATAGCCAGAGAGATTCGGATTGTGGAATCGCTTCGGCTGGTTCCGACCAATCCGGCACCTTTTGGCAGGGGCCCGGTTCGGTCGGTTCCCCCGGTTCACAATTATACCCCTGAAGAATTTTATGAACCAGAGTTTGAGGAGGAGGGGGAGTTTGAGGATGACGATGGTGATGGTGAGAGTCTGGAGGTGCCTGTTGAACCAGACATCTCCCCAGACAGGCCTTCAGGTGTATCCCCTCCTAGGCTTTCTGAGTCCCCTTCCCACTTTATGTTCTACAGAAAGGTGGCTGAGACCCTCCAGCTTCCTATGGAGGAAGCAGTGGAAGATCAAGAAGAGCCTGATTTTGTGGAAATGATGGACATTCCAGAGTCCAGGAGACTGTCTATTCCCCTCCACAAATCTTTTGGGAAGCAGATACAAAAAATATTGAAGTCTTCTAATTCTATACCTCATGTTGATAGAAGAATGGATAAGAGGGATACACTTTCAGGCTCAGATACAGAGTTTTTATATCAGCAGTGCAGCCATGTTGGGGTTGTGCAGGCTGCTGCCTGTGATAAGGCAAACATCCCCTTGGCTTCACACACCCCCAGCCAAAGACTCCAGGACGATTGATGCCATGGCAAAAAAAAAAACAGTACTTGGCATTTTCCTTGGGACTCAGGCAGGTGAATTATATGGCCTACACAGCCAGGTACCAGAAGTCCAAGTGGGACTCTGTACTGGCACTGGCTAAGCAGGCCTCCCCCCAGCTAGCCAAGAAGCTGGAGGAAGTGGCTGCAGAAGGGATCGAGGCATCAAAAGTTCAGTTTCATGCTACTGTGGACTCCAGTGATGTGTTATCAAGAGTCATGGCTACATCTGTGGCTCTTCTGAGAATGGCTTGGCTCAGATGTACTAGCCTCTCACAGGATACCAAGGCTAAAGCCATGGATTTTCCTGTAGTGGGTAATTCTCTGTTTGGGGAGCAGACAGAGAATTACATGAAGAAAATTTATAGGTACAGGATCACTTACAGGAGTGCTCAGGCCAAAGAAAGGCAGGCAAATCCTCAAAGGCAGCAGTCTAGGGGCAGGGGCAGGCCTTTTCATAGGCCTTTTTACCAAGCACAGGCCTCTTCTCCCTTTTCACAGAGGGGGTTCTTCAGAGGGAGAGGCAGAAGAGGGATGAGCAGGGCTACATCCACTCATCAGCCTAAGGCCCCTGCCAAGCAGACACCCTGATGGGCCTGCCTGGATCGACTCTCCTATACCAGTAGGGGGGCAGGTTGACTTACTTTGTCCAGGACTGAATGTCTATTACATCAGACAAGTGAGTCCTGGAAGTAGTAAGCCAGGGACTGGTTCTCAGCTTCAAAACATTTCCAAAGATGAGAGCCAGATCCTTCCCACCGGCAAGTCTCTCAGAAACCGTTGCTCTAGAGGCAGAGGTTTCATCTCTGCTGGCTTTGAGAGCCATAGAGAGAGTACCTACCCTACACTGGGGCAAAGGGCTGTACTCCAGGTACTTCCTTACCCCAAAGAAAACAGGGGAGTGGCGACCCATCCTAGACCTATGATACCTAAACAAACATCTTTTAAAACCAAAGTTCAAGATGGTAACTCTGGGAATAATCCTTCCCTCTCTAAGGCCGGGGGACTGGCTAGCCTCCCTGGACCTCAAATATGCCTATTTTCACATTCCTATCAGGTGCTCCCACAGAAAGTACCTCAGGTTCGAGTTGCCCTCAGGCCACTGTCAGTTCAGAGCAATGCCCTTTGGCCTAACTTCAGCCCCAAGGGTCTTCACAAAGTGCCTGGCAGTAGTAGTTGCCTTTTTAAGGAGACAAAAAATTTCCATTTTTCCATACCTGGACGACTGGCTAATTGTGGCTCAGTCTCCAGGCCAAGTCAAGTCAGACCTGCAAGTGACCCAGCAAGTGCTCACTTCTCTAGGATTTCTTCTCAACCTTCCCAAGTCAATTCTTGAGCCTGTCCAGCTTCTTACCTTTATAGGGACAGAGCTGGATATGGTCAAAGCAAGAGCCTTTCTTCCCCTGGACAGGGTAAGAGTTCTTATAGAGCTGGCTTCTTCCTTCAGCCTTCAGGTGTCCCCACCAGCAAGGCATTTCCTTCAACTCTTGGGCCACATGGCAGCCTCTACAGCAGTGATCCAAGGGGCAAGATTCCAGATGAGGGACATTCAGTTCCATCTGAGAGCTTTTTGGTCCCAAAAAAAGGATTCCCTTACCAGACTGATTCCAGTGACTCAGACCCTGATCCAAGCCCTTCAATGGTGGCAGGATCAGGACAATTTAAGGCAAGGGGTTCCGTTTGCCACTCAGTCTCATTCAGTGGTTCTTACCATGGATGCTTCTCTTCTGGGCTTTGAAGCCCATCTGGGGGCCCTCACTGCCCAGGGACTATGGTCCCCTCAGGAATCTCTTCTCCATATCAATCTCCTAGAACTCAGGGCAGTTTTTCTGGCCCTGCAAGCCTTCTCTCAGTCAGTACAGAACAAGATGGTTCAGGTCAGAACAGACAACACCACCACCATGTGGTACATCAACAAGCAGGGAGGCACTCGGTCTATGGCCTTGTGCACAGAAGCCATGAAGTTGTGGTCCCTGACATATTCCCTACAGACCTCTCTGATAGCAGTTCACCTTCCAGGGAAGGACAATGTGCTAGCAGATGCACTGAGCAGGATCTCACAGGGCCATCACGAATGGTCCCTGGAGCCTCTAGTATTGAAGGTGATTTTTTTCAAGGTGGGGCACTCCAGAGATAGATCTTTTTGCAGCCACAGACAATCACCAACTTCCTCTCTTTTGTTGCAGACCCCCAGTCTTGGGCTCAGTCCCCCTGGATGTTCTGGTTCTGAACTGAGGAAGGGAAATTTCTGTATGCCTTCCCTCCCTTCCCCTTCTGTTCAGAGTTTTAGTCAAGATAAGGTCACAACCTTGCAAAGTGATTCTGATTGTTCCAGACTGGGCCAGACAGCCCTGGTACCCCCTGTTGCTGTCCCTAGCAGTCAATTTTCCCCTGTCTCTTCCCAGGAATTACAACCTGTTAACCTCCTCTCAGGGGAGGATTTGGTACCCCAATCTTCAGTCTCTCAATCTCAAGGCATGGCTCTTGAAGAGTTAGAGTTTGCAGATTTGCATTTGTCTCAGGGGGTTCTGGATTTTCTCAAAGCTTCTCGAAAGCCCTCCACCAGAAAGACTTATAACTCCAAATGGAAGAGATTCACCATTTGGTGTTCCAAGAAGTATATTTCTCCAGACACTACTGAATTGCCTACATTTCTGGACTATATGGTCCATCTTAATGGCCTAGTCGTCAGACCAGCTACTCTCAAGGTACACTTGTCAGCTGTTTCTGCTTTTCTGTCAGTGGGGAAGTCTTCCTCACTATCATCTCATCCTGTGTTCTGTAAATTTTTTAAAGGATTGCTTCACACCAGTCCTCCCTTTAGAGACCCTGACCCAGCCTGGGATTTGAATGTTTGCATTGCTCAGTTTATGCAACCTCCTTTTGAACCTATGTCCTCAGCAGAGCTTAAGTACTTGACTTGGAAAACTGTGTTCTTGGTAGCGATTACCTCTGCCAGGCGTATCAGTGAACTGCAGGCCCTGTCTGTGGAACCTGATTTCATCTCTTTTCACAGGGATAACGTGGTCCTTAGAATCAATAGAAGGTTCTTGCCCAAAGTGGTTTCAGATTTCCACTTGAATCAGTTTATGTCTCTTCCTGTTTTCTTCATTGATCATTCTTCCTCAGGAGAGAGGAGGCTAGACAGTTTAGATGCTAACAGTCCTTAGCTACTACATAGAGCATACCAAGGTCACAGGTTTGAGTCCCTCTAGTCTTTCCTCACTTATGGAGAAGTGGGAAAGGGCAAATCTGCCACCAAGCGAACTATTGCCAGATGGATTGTGTCTTGTATACAATTCTACTATGAGAAATTGGGAAAGATTCCACCCTCAGGCCTGAGGGCTCGCTCTACAAGAGGTACAGCTGCTTCCCTGGCTGCTGCCAGGGATATTCCTCTCTTAGAAATGTGTCAAGCAGCCACCTGGAAAACAGTCCATACCTTTACCAAGCATTACTCTCTGGATATCCAAGCTAGGAGTGATGCTCTGTTTGGCACAGCAGTACTTAAGAGCCTATTCCCAAAGTAGGTTCTGTCCCTCCTCCATGGAGGTACTGCTTGGTAGTCTGCATTAGTCAGGATACAGCAAGACTTCATGTTGTTTGAAGAAAAAATTACTCACCTTAGTAATTATGTTTCTTCTAATGGAGTCTTGTTGTATTCTGACCTCCCCCCCGCCTCCCCTGTCAGAACCTAATGTTTGGGAAGTGGGTGGGTAGGTGCAGTGTTGCACCTCAAGGGTACTCCTTTGCACCCTTTGCTTTTTGTTTGGATGTTTCTCTTGTTATTATTCTTATTTAAAGGAGTTTTTTGTTTTCTGTTTCCTGACTTGTCTTCCCTTGGGAATCCAAAACTTTTTGTTGCCAGTTGGCTAGTAAAAATTTTACAATTTCCACATAGAATAGCTAGTGAGTTTTTGCTTGTAAGAATATGACAGTTAGATTTCAAAGGGAAACAGACAGAGACATCAACCGAGCTCGAGCTCAGCATTCTATGCTCTGCATAGAAAGTTAACCCTATGTTCTCCGGGGCAGTTTAAAGGCAGGGGCTAACTGCATTAGTCAGAATACAGCAAGACTCCATTAGAAGAAACATAATTACTAAGGTGAGTAATTTTTTCATTTGTGCCCTTGAGGTATTTGAAGGTCTTTATCAGATCCCCCCCGCCACCAAGTCTTCCAGAGCATACATTCTGAGGTCCTCTAGTCTCTCCTTATATGACTTTTGGTGTAGACCCTGCACCATTTTTGTTGCCCTTCTCTTAACAACCTCTACTCTATGTGGTTCCACATGAGAACGACAATTGCAATATAGATGAACACCATTACGGCAAGTGTACGTCGCTGAAAATCAATTTTGGTGAGGTACACTCCCGGCACATAGCAAAATGGAGCCAGGGACTTGGATTTTTTGGTTTTATGTGGGGGTACCCCCCCCACTAAAGGATTCTCAACTCCAGGGGGCTGCATGTCGGGGATGTAAAAGGGGGGGAATGTTGGGGCCAGGCGCAGCAAAAGGAAAGCACGCCTGGACCTGGACCCAGCACCCTCATAACCCTACTCTGCCACCCACCCACCACGCCATGGAGCCAGCTCAGCAGCCCACTGCCACACTGCGCATCCCAAATGCTCCCTCCCCTTCCACCCATCACTCAGTGTGCTTGCTGCCCCCCCACGAGCGTGTACATATAGCAACTTTCTGTGGCTATATTCACAGCCCCCCCCCAATCCGGTCACCCACCCTGCCCGATAGCCCTGTGTACAGGCACCGCAATTGAGTCAACCTTTTTGAAAGAGCCAAGTCATGGTCACCATTGTCATGGACTACCCTCTATGTCCTTCCATAGATTCAGCCTTCATAACTGGACACAGTACTCCAGATGTAGTCTTACCAATGATTTGCATAATGGTATCACCAACTCCTTTTTTCTGCTGGTGATACCTCTCCCTGTGCACCCCAGCATACACTGGCTCCCCCACATCCTTTTCACAATGCTTGGAATCCTTTAGGTCATCAGATATGATTACCTTCAGGTCCCTTTCCTGCTTGATGGTTGTTAGTAGCTCCCCCATCTATGCCTGATTGCCCCTTATTCTAAGGGTGATTCCATGCACCATAGTTCAAAGGATACTACCTAGCTGCAAGACTTAGATAGATATGGCTATGTCTCCTTGCAGAGGATGCCAGAGCTTCTACCCATTGTTTGGATCTGGAACAGAGACTAGTGGGTGAGTTGCCTCAGAAGCTTTATTGTGGGACACATCCCAGAGGTCAAGGGGGCATCCCAACTTAGGACTATGCAGTTCATGTTTGGTCTCTTAGTATACCTATATTACATCCTGCTTGGGATGTGCCTATATGATGCTGGCCATTGTGGTAGAATAATTGCTTGTAAATTGCAGGTCGATCTATTTTTCAGCCAGCCTGCTCCAGACGGGGTTGAATAGGTTGAGGACCTATTTTCCAGGAATAGCAAATATATGAAGTAATTTCAGATCTTCAGATTGAGGTGTCCCTCCCCGCAGCTCATCATTGGAGGCACTTGCAGCTGTGGCACATGATATCTCAAATTGTGGATCCCAGCTTTGCCTCCCTATAGCTGGCAAGTGGAATGAGTTGGTAGGGTTTTCTTCCAGTAGAGAAGTATCTTCTCCTCCTCCTCCTAGAATTGGTCAGGTGTATAAAGGTTTCTTAGAAGGGCATTCCCTGGATATGGTGCAGGTTAAATCCCACTGGAAGAAATTTTGGGGTCACTAGATATTGGAAGTGGAGTGGGATTAAATTTGGCTTAATGTACACAAGGCAAGTAGAGATGGCTCAGGCAGCTTGCTCCAGCTTAAAATGATTTACCATTGGTATAGGACTCCAGTGATCCTTCATAAGATGGGTTTGACATTAGATTCTCTGTGCTGGCGGTGTGCGGAGGAAGAGGAGGGGGCACACTTCTCCACTTGGTATGGGAATGCTCCAAACTGAAGGATTGGTGGGATCAAATCCTCTCATTAATTCATTGTGTGGCAGGATGTGACCTACCAAGAGATCATTTTTATTTTATTAACACCATAAACAAGGTGCAGGGGGGAGACATCTTCCAATATACGAGATGTACTGTACACGAACAAGGGGTCATGATATGAAATTGGAAGATGGCAGGCTGGGGGTATATGTGAGGAAGTTTTTCTTCATGGAGAGGATGATGGACAGATGGAATAGACTGCCACAGGAGGTGGTGGGGGGTGAGCATGGTGGAGCATTTTAAACATACATGGGGCAGGCATAAGGGTACCTAAGAGGTTTGAAGATGGTGTGAAAAGTCATTGACCAGTTAGAGTCAAAGGCCACAAATTAGAATAGGGCGTTCAGGCAGACTGGATGGACCTAGTGTCCTTATCTGCCAACAATTTCTATGTTTCTGAGTACTTTTTTTTTCTTACTTTGTTGCTGCAGAATGTGGGGATATAATGAAGCTAACTGATCTATGTATACATTGTTTAGGTCTACCTCACTTAAAAAACTGTGACTTCTAACCCCAGTAGTACTCAGGTATTCATAACTTTCTACAGTAAGCCTTCTAGGTAGGACTGCCTGGATAGAATAGAATACAAGTAAATGATGGAAGTCTTTGCACGTGAGAACTTTTCAAATGCTGCCTCTACTAACTGCCAGTGTTCTAACCTCCTCAGATTTTTCTCTCCGCCTGAAAAGTCTGGTCACTCAGAGTACCATTCATCTAACTTTCTCCTGTGTGACGAAAACTTCAAATACCTTCATATAAATATATTTTGTTTTCATTTGCTGCCTTCTACTAATTGTATTTTGTTAAATAATCTTTAGTTTACCTTAGTTTAGTTGTTTTTCCCGGTTTCTCTCGGTTCTGTAGAATCATGGGGAAACTGGGTTAGTTTTGTTGATAGTCGGGATTCTCTGACTTAAAAAACCCTTAGTTTTCAAATTTAATTTACTTTAAATTGTTATTTTTGTGACCGATAGCCTCGCTTACTGAACCGCTAGAACCGGTCCTCTCTTTCCTCTTCGGTTTGGTTCAGTTGGTTCCTTCTCGGTTCCAGAATCAACCACAACCACTCATTTAAAAAATAATTTGTCAATGCCAAATGTCATCTTGCTGGCGTTGGCATTGGTAGTGCAGGAGTTGGAGAGATGTATCATAGGAATGGCAGTGAAGTATGGAACGGACGTCAACCCTACCCCCACCCTACAGAGACTGACAGGTATTGGGGTGTGCCTTTGGGTCATCGTCCATAATGCTAATGCCATTTCACCTCACCTTACCCTGCAGACACTGACAAGTGTCAAGGTGTGCCTTGGGGTGTTCAGACTTTACACTCACCCCATTCCATAAGGTAATATGCTGAAATGGGTGCAGTATAGGCGAATGGGGTGAATTTCGGGGCCGAAGAGTCCAAGGCACACCTCGATGTCTGTCACTGGCTGCAGGGTGGGGGTGGAATGGTGTGAGCATTACTGTTGACAGTCCCAAGTCATATCCCTGATGCTGGTCAGTTCCTACAGAGTAGGGCGTTATGGTGGGAAAGCCTAATGCCCTGGACATTTCTTGGTATTTTCACTCCAAGCTTTCAACATGGGCTTTTTTGTGACCCCACCTCATAAACAGTGACACTATCAGGTCGTTAGCTGAAAGGTGATTTTGCATGACGACTATACCATTTGTCACCACAGGTGTGAAAATACATTTTGAACAGGATGTGAAAAATGACAGCTGCACTGTTCATGAGGAGGTGTAAAAAAATGGTAATATTGAAAATGTAGAGTGAAAATATAACAAAAAACGCAATGTACACCCGTAATGCAATTATTTGGGGGATTCATTATACCAGATTTCCAACATAGGCGTTTTGGGACATCTGCTCATGAACAGTGGCACTGTGGTTTTCTTAAACTGTCCCAAACATTGATTTCACATGGTAACCGTGCCCATTGTGTGCCACAGATGCAAAAACATGTTTCGGGCAGCATGTGAAAAATGGCAGCTGTACTGTTCATCAGGCAGTGTGCAAAATGACAAGTTTGAGAATCTTAAAAAAAAAAAAAATTGGCGAAGTTACGGATGTGCGTAGAAATTGCGCAATGCACGCTGATAACAGCCATTTTGGGGATTATTTTTTACCAAATTTGCAACATGGGCTTTTTATGAACACTGTCACTGTGATTGTCTTAATCTGTCCCGAACATTGATTTTGCACAGTGACCGTGCCATTGTGCACCACATATGCGAAAACACATTTTGGGCCAAATATGAAAAATGACAGCTGTACTTTTCATAAGGAGGTGTGGAAAAATGGCAATGTTGAAAATCTGGAGTGAAAATATTAAAAATTCTTGAAGTTACAAGCGAGCATGGGAACTGCGCTATGCACCCCCGTAACACAGTCATTTTAAGTAATTTTTCACCAAATTTGCAACATAGCCTTTTTGGGAGCCTACCTCATGAACTGTGACACTGTAATTTCGTGACTCGGTTCCAAAAGGTGATTCCATGCAGTGACCGTGAAATCACCTTTTGGGACCGACTAATGAAATGACAGTGACTGAGTTCATGAGGTGGGGTCCCAAGAACCCCATATTGAAAATTTGGTGCGAAAATTCACAAAAATGGCCGAGATATGCACCAAAGTTGAAAAAAAAACATTATGCCATTATACAGCTTATTGGCATTTCTTCAGTTCACGGTCGGCTTTGAAGAGTGCAGATGTGTTCCCAGCCCAACGAAGATCATTGCGCCGGGCTCTGGAGGTAAGTATGGGATGATAGGGGTGTGCCGGGAGGTGTTGTACGCAATGGGTGGGCTTGGACTGGGGGAAGGGGCACTGGAGAGAACTAGAGACCGTTTTCTGTTTTACAGGTTTAAAAAAATGAAAAAAAACTTTGCAGGAAGGTTTTTTCCTCAGGTGTGTCTTGGCACACTGGGTGAGGCACCACTATTGCCACCTGTGTTTCTTTGCAGGGAACTGAAGCTGATGGGGATTGGCCACCCCATCGGCACAAAACATGAGTCCGTGTTTGGGGGGGGTGCATGATGCCAAGGCGGGAATTGAGCACCCCCTTGGCAGTCAAATTCAAACAAGGGCATGGGGATTGGGCTCCCCCGTCAGCAAACTGGGGAGAGGGCATGCCAACAGGGGGATTGGGCACCCCCGACATCAGCCTTGAGGCGGCACTGTAACGCTGCCATGTTTATTGAAATGTTACACCAGGCAAGGCATGCCCTGCAATGATGGGTCACTCCCTCATTGTAGTGGCGAAATTGATTTAAGTTGGTGGCATGCTTTTTAGCTGCTGTCATAGACAGCATGGCATTTAATTTGTCACAGAGCCCAGCCCGAAAAAGCAGTGGTGCCATTGGCCACAACATGACCGCACCTCCAAAACCTGCTATTCCAAGCTATCTCAATATGTTGCTTGCATGTGCGCAAGACAACATAAAATAAAAAAGGCTTGGTTATTTAGCAGTTGATATTTTTCTCCTTTTCTGGACATTATGTCAGAGAAACCCAAAACGAAAACTGGTGAGACTGGTTTCAAAAACTGTGTACAGTGTGGGGAAGTGTTTGCAATGGCAGACTAGCACAGTATGTATGTGGTCTGTCTGGGTTATGACCACTTAAAAGAGGAATGCGATATTTGTAAAACATTTACAGAAAAAACAATTGAAAAACACCATGAACGGTTTAAAAATAAACTTCCTAGGGGTCCCTCTGGGTCTGACCAGATGACACCCCATATTACTGTGGCTGAACCCATGTCTGTAGTAGCCTCTGCCCTGAGACAGGAGGAAAGGGTACAAAAAGGTCAAATGAACCGGCTGACTCCCTGGTTCCATCAAAGAAGACCAAAAAGTTAAAGAACACAGAAACCCCACCTTCCAAACTGGGGACTTCTGTGTCTGATCTGTCTGTGCCTTCAGCTCAAGAAATTACCCAGGCTTTCAAAATTATCCAGGCCTTAAAGACCATCATTCCTCCTCTGCAGCCTCCTGCTCCTTCTCCAGGTTCCCAGGCAGGCAGTACTGTACAATCTTCTTTCCCTGAGGAAGAAGAATATGGTGATTTTGAGGAGGACAAAGTGGAACCTGAGGTGTCCCCTGATCAGAACTTTGGTTCTCCCCCAAGGGTGTCTGAGGATTACTCCTCCCACTTTACATTTGTTTATAGGATGGCTGATGCACTGGATATTTCCACTACTTAACAAATTGAGGATGATGAAGAAGGGGTTGAATAAATGGAGATGATGTGGCTGACCCCCACAAAAACTCTCTTCCTCCCTATAAACAAATTCTTCAAGAAGGATGCTTTAAAGCTCCTTCAGACACCTAACTCCATTCCGCCCCTTGACAAGAGGATGGATTGAAAAGTACTAAATGGATAGGGAGAGAGCAGACTTCCTCTTCTCCCATCCTAACCACCAGGGGGTCATGCAGCAAGATGCTTGTGACAAGGCTAATGTCCCTCTGTCCTCCCATCCTCCAGACAAGAACTCTAGAAAAATTGACAGCACGGCCAAGGAGGGGTGCTTGTCGACCTCTCTGGCCATCCACCAAGCCAAATTTTCAGGCCTATGCTGCCCAATATCAAAAGTCACTGTGGCAGTCAGTTTTGGCCATGGCCCAGTAAACCCTCTTGCCCTTGTCGGATAACCTGACTGAAACTGCCAGGTTTAGGTTAGAGGCGGCTATGTACCAGTTCCAGATGGCTGTTGATACAAATGATACTGCAGCCAGATGAATCGCCAATATGATGGCACAGAGGAGAGTTGCTTGGCTCATGGCCACAAATCTTACTCGGGATACCCAGTCTAAGGCACTGGATTTTCCCCTAGAGGGTAACTCTTTCTGAGAAACCCACAGTCACCTACATGAAGAAGGTGGATGAGTATAAGGCCACTTATAGAAGCAACTCTGTGAAAGAGAGAGCCTCGCCATCAACCAGGCCTTTCAGAAGGGGAGGCTGGGGCAGGTACTTTCATACCAGACCCTTTTTCCAGCCAGTGGTCATAGCCAAGTACCAGCAGTATCCACAACAGGGGTACTTCTGGGGCAGGGGTAGAAGAGGCTCCAGGCGAGGTTCCACAGACCCAGCCTCAGCCCCAAACAAAGCAGACCCCTGAGGCACAGGCCACCTCCTCCCTCCTTGTTGAGTTATGCAGACTTGGCTGAACATCACTACAGACAAGTGGATCCTGGAGGTGGTGGGTCAGGGTCTGTCTCTGGACTTCAAATCCCTTCCTCCTCAAAAAAACAGGGATTTCAATTCACCCTTCCTAGCAAAAATGACACTGCTAGAGGCAGAGGTTCAAAATCTACTACTGCTAAAGGCAGTAGAACCTGTTCCAACGCCCCCTGAGGGGAAAGGGTTTCTGTTCCAGATACCTCCTAACCACAAAGAAAAGTGGGGAGTGGCAACCTGTATTGGATCTCGGAGATTTAAAGAAGCATCTAAAGAAACCAAAGTTCAGAATAATAACTTTGTCATTGATTCTGCCAACACTCCAAAAAGAAGGCTGGTTAGCGTCACTGGATTTGACAGACACCTATTTCTACATCCCCATAAGGGAGTTTTAAAGAAAATATCTCAGGTTCAGACTCTCTTCAGGTCATTACCAGTTTTCAACCCTGCCTTTTGGCCTTTCTACAGCTCCAAAGGTGTTCACAAAGTGCCTAGCAGCAGTAGTGACACATCTTCAAAGGCTGGGAGTTAGTCTTCCCATATCTGGATGACTGGCTGGTGGCAGGGAAATCACCAGACCAGGTCAGTCAGTATCTACAGATTACCCACGAGCTCTTGAAGTCTCTAGAATTCCTAATCAAGATCAAGAAATCAGTCCTCATGCCTGCACAAATCCTGCAGTTCATAGGGCAGAGATCAGTTCCCTGCAGGGCAGGGCCTACCTGCCTTTGGACAGGGTCAGACACCTCCAGCTGATTGTAAATTCCTTCAGCCTGCAGAAACCCAAGACTGCAAGGCAGTTTCTTCAGCTATTGAGCCATATGGCTGCATTCACAGGCACAGCGCTGGGTTCCAGGTTCCAAATGAGAGACATCCAGTTCCATCTCAGTGCTCATTGGAGTCACAGAAAAGACCCCTTCTCAAAGCTCATCCCAGTAACAAGAACTTTGTTCCAAGCTCTCCAGTGATGGAAAGAGGAACCCAACCTAAGACAAGGGGTTCCTTTTCAGAAAGTGTCTCCCCCAGTTGTTCTCACAACAGATGCATTCCTCCTGGGCTGGGGTGCCCATCTAGGGGATCAGACAACCCAGGGCACCTGGTCAGCAGCAGAGTCCCTTCAGCACATAAATTTGCTGGAACTCAGAGCTATATTGCTGGCCCTAAAAGCCTTTTAAGCACTGATACAGGGGAAGGTGGTACAAGTCAGAACAGACAACATCACCACAATGTACTACATAAACAAGCAAGGAGGTACCAGGTCAGGCCTTCTCTGCACAGAGGTCATGAAAATTTGGACACTGGCTTACTCCCAGGGAGTATCCCTGCAGGCACTCCATCTGCCAGGAAAGGACAATATCACGTCAGATGCCTTAAGTCGAATCAATCAGGACCATCATGAGTGGACCTTGAATAGGCAAGTGGTTCAAGTGATTTTCAGGAGGTGGGGCACTCCGGAGATAGACTTGTTTGCATCTCACCAAAACCACCACCTGTTACAGTACTGTTGCAGACTGCCAGATCAAGGTTTAGTTTAGTTTAGTTTAGTTTAGTTTATTGTTCTAGGAATTATTACCTTTGAGCCAATGGCTCTTTTACAAAGGTTCCACGTCATCAATGTACAAACAAACAAGACATGTTACATAGAATGGTCAGCAAATTATAAAGGTTTCAATAAGCCAGTATAATACAGTACATCACAGGAAAAAAACAAAACATTGGAGGAAATGATCAAGCTGGGAAGGGTAGGAGGAGATATGGGGAAGGTACAATTCCTCTGGATGCCCTGGCTCTGGATTGGTCAGGAAGGTACCTGTATGACTTCCCTACCTTTTCTCTGGTATTCAGAGTACTGCTCAAGCTCAGATCTCACTCAGCATCTCTGATCTTGATAACCCCAGACTGGCCCAGGCTGCTATCGTACTCTCTACTGCTCACCATGTCTGTGGCCAAACCAATACACCTTCCTTGGAGGTACAACTTACTGACCTCCAACCAGGGAACCCTGCTGTACCTGAACCTCAGGTCTCTCAACCTCATAGCTTTGTTTTTGAGGAACTAGAGTATGCTAATTTACACCTCTCTGAAGCAGTCAAGACATCCTGAGAGGTTACAGGAAATCTTCCAGTAAGAAAACTTACTCTTTAAAATGGAAAAGGTTTTCAATCTGGTGTTCAGCTAGAGATCTGGTGCCAGCACAGGCTGGGGTACCAGCTGTTCTTGACTCCCTCTGTTACATTCCCTGGGACTACAGCCCAGCTCTTTAAAGGTTCATCTTGCAACAGTGTCTGCTTATATTTCTGCTGGAGCAAAGGTAACAATAGCCTCAGAACCTATCTTTAGGAGGTTCTTTAAGGGTCTAGCCCATTTGCATCCCCCTCACAGGGAACCGATGCCAGCATGGGACCTCAGTGTGTGTATAGCTAAACTCATGGGTCCCCCTTTTGAACCCATGGCTACAGTTCACCAGAAGTATCTTACATGGAAAACAGTTTTCCTAGTGGCAATGACTTCTGCAAGAAGAATCAGTGAGCTACAGGCTGTCTGTATCGATCAGGACTACTTCTCATTTTGTAGGGATAAGGTAGTTCTGAGAACAAACAGAAAATTCCTCCCTAAGGTGGTGTCAGATTTTCACCTTAACCAATCCATTATACTACCTGTCTTTTTCACTGACCACTCCGATTCGAGTGAAAGAAGATTTCACAGTCTGGATGTCAAAAGAGCTCTCAGCTACTACATGACAGCCATTGAGGACAATAGGCAGGACAGAAAGCAGCTGTTCCTGACTTATGGGGATGTGGGAAAAGGTAATCCAGCATCAAAGAGGTCCATTTCTTGATGGATAGTTCAGTGTATCCAATTCTGCCACACTAAGGCTGGTAAGGAACCCCCAGCAGGATTGAGTGCTCACTCTACAAGAGGGACCGCTGCTACCTTAGCAGTTGTCAGAGATATTCCACTAGTGGATATATGTAATGCAGCTACCAGGAAAACAATACACACCTTTACAAAGCACCAAAACCTATATCTTCAATCTAGGAGTAATGCTAGGTTTGGCACAGCAGTCATGTAAAGTCTGTTGTGCCCATCTCCAGTGGTACTGCTTGGTAGTCTGCAGAAAGTTTTGTATACCTGAGTACTACTGGGATTAGAAGAAAAAATTATTTACCATAATAATCTTGTTTCTTCCCAGTGATACTCAGGTATTCATAACTCCCCACCCTACCTCCCCTTCCAGAACTTCAGCCTCTGCACTTCATATGCTGGTGCCACCAGAATTCAGTATACCCTTTCAAATGCACATTCTCCGCATCTAGTTATGGTTTTAGTGAACAGGGTTCATTTGTACCTTTTTTTGGGTACTTTCTGACTTTTGTGCTGGTGTTTTAATTCTGTTGCTTCCTCCAGTTGGAGGTTTGTGGGGTGTTACCACTTTTGGATTTCTAAATCCTAATTGTATTAATCACTATAATTATAACATTATATCCTCTTGGCCTGCCTTTCCAGGCTCCTACAAAATCTGAGGAAGTTTGCACACTGGCAGTTGGCAGAGGCAGTGTTTGAAAAGTTCTCAGGTGTGCAGAGTTCCATTATTTGCAAGTGTTTTATTCTCTCCGGGCAGTCCTACCGAGAAGTCTTACTGCAGAAAGTTATGAATGCCTGAGTACTGTATCACTGGGAAGAAACAAGATTACTATGGTAAGTAATTTTGTCATCTGCCACAGTGTCAACCAGGCTGCATAGAGATGCATGCATAACGTTTTGGATAGCACTCTAAAATAAATGGAAAGAGCTACTGCAATGCTCTCCAAGTCACTGTATCTACCAGCAGTGGCAAAATTGAAACAACCAGTGATGGATAAAAAAATCAAACACACCATATAAGCTGATCATGTGGTTGAACTCCAAAAGCCTGCCCGGTCAGAGTTTTCCTTATGTCAACAGAGAGCAACAAGGGCTATAACTGTTATGGTAACATCTGAAACTGCCAGGTGGCAGTACTGAGGGTTATGTATATGTCATTGGTATCACTGGGAGAAACTAGAGTCCATTCTCAAACTTGGATCACCCTGGTTCCAGTGCAGGGGTTTATGCCTGTATCACAGGGCTAATGCCAGTGGCTATACCCTTATCTGATTTACCTTTCTTCTCTTAACAGTAGCAACATTTCCAGACCCAGAAAACCATGTGACCTTGATTGTGAAAGATGAAGAACCCTCGGTATTGGAGTTAGTGATCAAGGAGAAGACCGTAAGCCAGCAGTTTCCAGAAGAAAGAACCATCAACAGTAAGTAGGTGGCCTGGTAAATGTTACATGTAGGAGAGATGCTGAGAAGCCTTGATGATCTGCGAGTGGGAAACCTGAACCTGTTTTGACTCGCATCTCCCAGGTGGCAGTACAGAGGGGGTAATGTCTATATCTTTGGTATAATATGAATGTGATAAACCTTAGTCCGTTCTCAAACCCAGGACTCCCAAGTGACAATGCAGAAGGTTATGTGTGCATCATTGGCATAATGCCAGGGTAGGAAATCAAAGTCCATTCTCAGACTTGGGACGTCCAGCTGACCAGTAATGTGGAGGGCTGATGCTCTATGCCTTACCACCTGCCATGCTGGTGACCTGTGTTTGCAGTGCAAGTGGGTCGTTGTGGGTCAGCCAGGAAGGGAGAGGACTGAACATCCAGAGGACACCTCCCCTTTCCCAGGGGAGAGTGGGAGTGGCAACCAGCACTTGCCTGGCCCCTAGCGGTGGCTGGGGACTGGCACGTCATGTCCTGAAAATATTGATGGGCAGAGGCAGAGCAGATGCCCGGCAGACTGCATATGTAAGCGTGTGATGCTCTGCCATTGTCATCCTTGCATGCTCTTGCAGTTGCACTCAGGAGGTGGGTCAGAGTTGGAAGAAAATGATGGCAGCCAACTGGCAGGGTAACACCAGTGTGCCTTGTAGGCTCCACACCCAGCCAGCTGGACACCTCAGTGAACCAATTCCAGTTCTTGTTGGGGGCCTTTCAGGGGGCTCCTACTGAACCAGCCTGGGGGGGTGGGAAACACTGGGGGAAGAGCTGAAGGTAAGTCCCGGTGGATACCAGGGTGATGGGGCTGGGGGGACTAGTGGATGGGGGCCTGACAACCAAGGAGCATAAATAAGTTAATGTAAAAAAATAAAACCTTGGACTCCCAGGTGGTAGAGCAGGGGTTATGTATGTAACCTTGGTATTATACCAGGGTGGGACACCTTAGTCCATTTTCAAACCTGGGACTCAAAGGTGGCAGTGCAGGGGGTTATATGTGTAACCATGGTATAATACTAGGGTGGGACACCTCAGTCCATTTTCAAACCTGGGACTCCCAGGTGGCAGTATAGGGGTTAAGTGTATATCATTGATGTAGTACCATGATGGGGAAACTGGAATATATTCTCAAACCTGGAACTCTGAGGTGGCATTACTGGGGTTATTTATGAGTCATTGGTATAATAGAAGTTCCGAGGTCCATTCCCAAATCTGGGACTCCCAGGTGGCAGTACTGAGGGTTATGTTTATATCATTGTTACAATACCAGGGTGGGAAACCTGAGTCTATTCTCAAACCCAGGTCTTCCTGGTGGCAGTATAGAGGGTTAGGTGTGTATCATTGGTATAAAACAAGGGGGAGAATCTGACTCGGTATTCAAACCCAGGACTCCCATGTGGCAGTGTTGGGGGTTATGTGTGTATCATTGTTATTATACCAGGGTGGGAAACCCGAGTCTGTTCTCAAACCAAGGACTCCCATGTGGCAGTGTTGGGGGTTATGTGTGTATCATTGTTATTATACCAGGGTGGGAAACCCGAGTCTGTTCTCAAACCCAGGACTCCCAGGTGGCAGTGCTGGGGATTATGTGTGTATCACTGATAGAGAGCAACAAAAATGGTGAGCAGGTGAAACAAAAATAATCCAAGTCCAGAAGAAAGAATGCCAATAAGTGCTGGGTTTATTAGAACCAAAAGAACTGCAAACAGAAACTCCAGTGCTTTGAATCTCACAGATTTCTTCCTTGGGGGGTGGCGGTACAGATAACCAGGTGGACATTTAAAGGGACATATTAAAGAGATACACAATAAAATCCCAGACAGTTACAAGATCCCCAGTTGTTCAATGTTTAGAGCTGTCAAATAGTTTCCAAAAAAAGGAAATATGTAAATAACATAAAATATTACTCAAAACTATATAAATACACCTAATCCAACCAACCCCCAAGTGATGAGAATACACAAAGATAATAATAAATTGAATAAATTGGGAAGAGTAAAAAATGCTGCTAAAGGGGATAAGTTCAATCCTCAAATTTGCATCCCAATCTGTTATTGCATACATAAATAGGTCAGTAACAAGGTCAAGTGACCGTCAAATACATGAGGATCAAACACACAAATCTCGTAAGAAACTGATCCAAGTAATATCTAGAGAGAAAAGAAGAGTTAAAATGACACATCGGTCAAAAATATAAACAGAAGAGCTGGAAAACTAACAAAAAGCAAAGACTGAGCCAAGTGATATGAAATGGAAAAGACCTGAAAAACAGCGAGTTGGAAATAAAAAGGAAGGAGAGGGGAAGGAATAATAAATGGTAGTGGCAGAGGGTGTAAAAAAAATTAGGGTAAAGGGATAAAAAGGGAGGTAAAAGGGTAAAGGGGAGGGAAAAGAAATATTTTAGAGAAACTTATCAAATATAGAGAGGAATGTCCCAGTCTTCATTAAGATAATTGAAGACAAAAACTTCCAATTTAAAAATAAGTCTACTCTCTAGTTGTAAAAATTGTCTAGTTCTGTCACCACCCCAGAGGAAACTGGGACATGGTCTATCCCCATAAAATGAAAAGTACACAAGTTAGCTTCATGTGATTCCTGCCACAGGAGTGCCACTTTGGGCATTTGCAGTGGAGCAACTGTATTCTTGAATACGTTCTTCAAGAATTAAACAAACATTTGAGCCTTTTCTAAAGGGTCCAGTGGACCAGAAACACGTCAGGTTTCTAAATAAAATGTTTTAAATGTTTTCTTCTCATGTGGCAGTTATTTTGTGGTGGTGTGTGCCTGGATTTGTGTTTTTTGTTTCTGTTTTTTCCATGGCATCCTGTCCTAGTGCAAGCTCCTTCATGTTTGCTGGTCATATATGGTCACCTCCTCCCACCAACCCATGAAAATGTTGGTATTCCAGATGGAATGGTAGAGCTGGATTGGGGTTGACCAGAGCTGGAGCCGAGGCCAAGGCCTGCTTCAGTGACGTCACAGCTTGGATATGTATGGGTACCCAAATCCAGGGTATGTCCTTTTTCAATAGTTCATACAGAGGAGCAGCCTTCTGAGCAAAATCACAAATAAAATCCCTAGAATAGTTTACCATACCTAGAAACCATTGAAGAGTTGCCACACTGGTGGGTAATGGCAGGTCTTGCAAGCCTTGTATTTTCTTTCAGGTAGGACTGCAGCCTTGGTCAGTTATCTTCAGACCTAGAAAGAGTACCTCTTTCTGGCATAGTTGTGCTTTTGCTGGATTACATTTGAGACCAGCTCTCTGGATGAGAATCAGTAGTTCATCCAAACGATCTAGATATTGTTCCTGTGTGGCAGTTGCCAACAAGAGGTCATCCACATATTGCAAGAGACACTGAGGAGTAGAGAAACCCTCAAGGGCGTCCATCATTTGGAGATGGAACAGGGATGGGCTATTATGGAATCCCTGTGGTAAGCAGGTCCATGTGTATTGTCTACCTTCAAAGGTGAAGGTGAACTTATATTGACTCTTGGGGGCCAGTGGTAGTGACTAGAAACCACTGAAGATGTCCATGGCACTGAACCATTTGAGGTCAGGGGTCAGAAGTCGTAGCGCATCAGGTGCAGAGGCCACAGTTGGAGCACAGCTGGGTGTGACCTGGTTCAGTTTCCTGTAGTCAATAGTAAGTCTCCAGGTGCCTGTAGGCTTTTTCACAGGCCATACTGGGGAATTGGCAGTAGAAGCACATGTTCTGATCACCCCCTGTTTGAGGAATGATTTTATGGTTTCCCTAAGGGAAGGCAAGGCCTCAGACAGGAAAGGATATTGCCTTTGTCTCTCATGGGCTGGACCTGGCACTATGATAACAGTGTGCTTTCTACCACAGTCATGCTTGTTGATAGCAAAGGCCTCCAGATGCCTTTGCAAAATGGGTAGGAGTTTTGGGAAAAGCTCATGATTCTTGAACAAATCTATGACGTTGTGTTCTTTGTTGTTGGCAGATATGGTTGCAACAACGTGTGAATCAGGGATCAAAATGGTGTGACATTGGCCCTGAATCTGTATTAGTAGCATGTTGGCTAAGTCCACCACACAGCCGTGTGGTGCAAGGAAGTCAATTCCAATCATGCTAGGGTGATCATGCAATACCATAAGTTGAAAGGTATGTGAGGCCTTTAAGTGACCTAAGTCTACAGGTAGTGGTAGAGAACAGTATGCAGGTAGCCTAGCACCATCCACTCCTGACATATTGGTCCTCCGTCCAGTGGACCAAGGAGATGTCTCCGGGTGATCATCATGTAATACAGACACAGCCGCGCCTGTATCCAACAACACTGTAAGTAGGCGGCCCCCGAGTTCGGCCTCAGTACAGGGCCTTCCGTTTGTATCCAAGACCAGCTTGCTTACAATATGTACTGGGGCCAGTAATTGTCAATCAGTACTGGAGGAAACATGGAGGGGTTGGGCCTGGCTCCGTTGAACCATATCTCCATGCTGCACTGATGCTATATAGGGAGGTGCCTCTGGGTTCAGGCCCATATGGGCCTGAGGGCCTGTACTTCTGGTGTCGCCATGGCCAGCCTGGGCCTGGTTTGCCGGTTGTACAGCCACAAGGGATTGAGCAGGAACAGCATCTGCTACAGATCGCACTTGCCCCAGTAATTCTCAGAACTTCCGATTTTCCTCTGCTATCTCCCTATAAGAAGGGCCTGTTCTTTGTTGTTGTTTGCCCTTTTGATTCTTATGCTTTTTATTTTTGTGATAATTCCAATTCCAACCACCTTGTTGTTGCTGTGGTTGTTGTTGGCCCTGCTGGGGGTGCTGATTATCTATAGGAGGGGGCTGCTTGTGTTGGGCCTGTCCCTCCACTCTGTAGTGCGTCGCGGCCTCTGGAGTAGGCTCCACAGCGGCTACTTTCTTGGAACTGGAGCCCAGATCATGGATATAGAGTTGATAAACTCTCTCGGTTTTCCGAAGGATGTCGGCAAACCTCTCTGTGGTGGGGTAAGTAGTTGGCTCTACCTTTTCTCTTACTGCAGGAATCATGTTCCTAAGGAACAAGGTCTTATATTCAATAAGATCCACATCTGCAGCTTGCTGTGCAAGGTGCTTTCCTGCTCGGTAGGCCATCCAGAGTCTCTGGTGGTAAGTCGCTGGACATTCCTTTACATTCTGTTTGACAGGGTATGCAAGCATCACTCCTACTACACCTGGGCTGTGTGCAGAAATGAGTTCAGCTGCGACCTCATCAAAGGTAGCGTCCCCATCCTGGTAGACTGCATTGGGGAGTTTTGGCCACAATCCAGGATCGATGGTCTGGTGTAGTATTTGGACCTGATAGTCTGCAGCGAGACTGAGCATCTTGCATTTGGAACTCACGTTTTCTAGGTGGCAACTGAGGTTGTCAGACGGGCTCATCCGACAGATACTGTCAGCTATTTGCTGAACAGAGTAGGCCATTTGTAGGGGATTATTGGGTCGATCAGGCGAAGGTAGGTTAACCCGGTAGGTTAACCCGGGCACCATCCAGGGCCGCCCAGGCTGCTGCTTCAGCCACAGTATGAACCATTCCCTCCTGAGTACCAGCCTCCTGCAGAAGCTGTTTAATCTGGTTCTTCAGAACCCGCTTGTCTGTCTCAGAGATAGGCACATTACCAATTGCATTTTCAATCATTGTTTCTATCTCCTGCCTGTCTTCCACATTAATAATGGCCACCGGTGGTGCTGTCGGGACCAGGCCTGGGCCTGCTCCCTCCCATCATGGGGCTGCTATGTTGGCATCTCCCATGATGTGCGTCACAACATCGATGACGTATGACATGGTGTGGGGGGTAGGGACCCGCCATGTTGTGGATGACTGGGTGGGGTTTCCGGCCAATAGTAGGGGTGTGACTGGGCATTGTGCTGTGAAATATCATCATTTGAGACCTCCCCTTCAGATGACGTGTGTAAGGTGGGGGCCACGCCTCCCATCGCCTTAACATGTCCAGTCAGAACCTCTCGCTGATGGTGCAGTTTCGCCATCTTGGATTCACATTCTACATGACTCACACTTGCAACATTCGCATCCACTCCATCCTACATTTGTTTCTGTAAAACTCTGTACGCGGCGCTCAATTCACGATTGTCCTGAGTAGCCACTTCTAGTTCACTACGTACCTGATTAATCTTGTCCTGTATTTCTCCCATTTCTTCATTCAACTGTTCATTGGCTCTATTTAACAAATCATTCATGTTTAAAGCCTGTCCTTTATCCTGTCTCAAACTTTCACATTCCTGCTTCAACATACAAATTTCTTGTTCACCAGCCTGGGCAGAATGTTGCAATAATGAATCCTTTTCATTTTGCAGGGTTTGGAGCTCAGACTCCAAATTCTGCTGCAATCTAACGCATTCTGTTTCCTGCAGACCCATCTGTTGCTTAAGAGATTAGATCTGCAGATCAAGGGTTTGAAACCTCGCTTCGGAGGCTTCCAGAGCAGCATAGAGAGCTGCGACCAACAGCCCTTTAGCTTGGTGCTTATTGGCTGTCTGTCTCATCTCACAGTACTGGGTTGAAATCCCCAGTGTAGGGTTTTTGGATTGACTTGCATCCCACGCGAAGTCAACCCAACCTCCATAGGAAGCAAGGAAGTTAGAGACGTCGAGTCTCAGTTCTGCGCAGATATTTGATGCTTTGGCCATTGTGTGAGACGGAACAAAAAAATCAAACTGAAAAAGGCGCCGTGCTATGTATCGATCCACAGCAGGTGCACTTTATATACAGTCGGGCTATTGAAAACGTTGTAGGTTTGCAATTCAAAACTGTCATGGAGAGGGTCGAGTCTGCATTGACCACACCCAATAGAAAATCAGCCAGACTTTGCAAGTGACCACAAAGTGGTAGAAAAATGGGAGAAGTGTTGCAGAAATGCACACTTACTGTCCCCGTTGGGAAGGGAAAAAGTTTTAAGCAACAAGTGAAAACTCACAGACACCGAATATTGCCTGCACACGATCGTTAATTTGTTAGGAGGTCTAAACCTCACTCTCAGGTTCTTAGCAATATTGGGAATGCAAGAATTCGCAGACAAGTTGCATAAGAGTAATAAATGTATTTATTGCTATCAAAAGGATGAATCACAGTTGCCCTAAGCAGTTCTTACCAATATAAACTGGGAGCCAATGCTAAGTGTTCCCTATAACTCGAGGTTTCTCCACGTCTCTTGGGGTCTCCGAGGTATAAGACTCAGTGTCTCACATTATATACCTATGATAGTTACTATGGTTACTGTAAGACAGAAACATTTCTAGTTACAGAGATGAGCCCTATTGGCTAAATTAAAGGAGGCTCTTCGGTCCAAGATAACATTATACAATTTTGTAGTATTCATCAGTTTGTGAAACAAAAGAGTAATTATACAGAGTCTTACATATTTCAGTGTAGTAGTACAAATCACCAGAAGGTGGCAATGCCGACTTACATATCATAATTGTTACAAGGACACAGGTGTCCTTACATCTTACAAGTAAGAAATACACAGAAAATACATAAAAAGAAAATATATGTATTAGTAAGCAAAGTGTATAACAATCATATGCATGTATATCCTGACATCTACTCTTGTACGGTAGATGCCCTTAGCCCTATATGTTAATATAACATAAGTTTAATCACTAGCTGTCTACGGTGTACCTTTGAGGGTACCAATAAAGTGCAGGGACCTGGTAACACCATATAGATTTTAAACATAAATTAGATCAGTACTTACTAAACAAGGGATGAAATGCCAGCATGGCTGGGGATACACACTTATGGGCCTCGGCCTTCTGTGTATCCAACTTTCTTAGTATGATACTTAGTGTGGACTTCATAGCCATTAAAGAAACATGGATCATAGAGAATAACAACTGGGACTTGACAGTTCCATGCTACAACATGTATAGCTGAGGTAGGAAGAAAAGTAAAGGAAAAGGGGTAGCCCTCTATGTCAGAGAAGGCATTGAGGCAGTGGAGGATGAATCTATCAGGGGAAGAATTGGGGAAGTAGGATCACTGTGTATTCAGCTCATGGTGGCATCGGGTAAGAAATTGTGTATAGGAGTGGTCTATAGACCACCAGGGCAGGACAACGAGAGCAATAGGGAACTAGGGTCAGAAGTAGAGGAGAGTCACAAAAGTCACAAAGGGGGAGGTGGCAGTAATGTGGGATCTCAATCTGCCAGTCATTGATTGGGACATTCCAGCAGCTGGGAGCACCAGATGTCAGGACCTGCTAGATACATTGCAGAACTGCATGCTGGCGCAGCTAGTCCAGGAACCCACGAGGCAGGCTGCTGTTCTTGATGTGGTGCTTACTAGCTCAGAAAGGATAGGTGGAGTGCAGGTTGGAGAACCACCGGAGTTCAGCAGCCATAACACCATATGGTTCAAGCTGGCCCTTTGTACCAGTATGCCCTCATCAAAGATTATGTTCTGGACATCAGAAGTGCAGATTTCAACCAGATGAGGGAATTAGTCTGGGGCAGATTGACTGAAGTGGACAATATCAAGGGAGTGGAGGAAAGATGGGGAGAAATAAAAGGGGCCATTCTCAAGGCAACAAAGTCATACGTGAGAATGGTCACCAAGAGACATAGGTACAAAAGACCACTATGTTTCTCTGAAAAGGTCGGGGATGTAGTGAAGAAGAAAACGAAAGACTTATAAGGAGAAGCTCGGGGGATGAAAAATTGGGAGAGTACCAAGTAAGAACTAGAGAGGCCAAGAGGGCAGTCGGGGGCACAAAAGCAGAGAGAGAGCTGCATATCATGGAGAGGGTTAAGGGTGGTACAAAACACTTTTTCAGGTGTATTAGAGAAGAAAGAAAGACAGGAGGGTGGCTTGTTAGGCTAACAAATGAAGCCAGGATAATAGAGGAGGACAAGCAGAAAGTACAGGCATTCTCAAATGACTACTTCTCAGTATTCACTAGGGATGAGAGCAGGCTTTTGCCAGAGAGTGGCATAAAGGCTTTTGAAAGTGGGTTCCCAGAAATGAGACAGCAGGTATTTACTAGTGAAAGGATCCAAAAAGGGATAGCAGCCCTAAAGATAGATAAGGCACCAGGGCCAGATGGGATGCATTCGAGGGTGCTCAGGGAACTGGCATCAGAATTAGCTAAACCCCTGGTATAACTATTCAACAGCTCTGTTCAGACAAGGGTGGTTCTGAAAGAGGGTAGCAAACATAGTTCTGCTCACAAGGGTGGGGACAAAGAGCAGCCAGATAACTAAAGACCTGTCAGTCTTACCTCTGTTGGGGGTAAACTAATGGAGACACTACTTAGAGGACCTAGTTAGGGTTACCAGATTTTGGGACACCAGAAAGAGGACACTGTCTAAGGACTAAGCACAGACAGCAGGCAGCTGAGCAGCCAGCCTCCTTAGTGAGTTCTGCCCTCACTACTCTACCCTCTGAGGTTGGATTTGGACTCTTGGAGGCACAGTTGTTAACTGTATTTAAATATTTTTGCAGGGTCCACTCCAGGACTGGGACTTGACAGCAGTGACCTGAACAGTAAAGACAAAAAACAGGAGGATGATCACGATCAGAATCAAATAGTGTAGATCAGCCATCGGGCACACATCGGCAGAACAATATAATAATTAAAAAAAAAAAAAAAACACTACTTGTAAGATCAACAGCCTGAAACATCACCCCCCCCCCCCACCATTGATGTTACATTTATTTATTTATTTGAGAAGCATCTCTGGATCTCTGACCGATCATCTTTTACTTGCCAAATAAATTGGGCTGTAATTGTGACAATAATCTTATCGTTCCCCCAAGCGACGTTACATTTATTTGAGCTGAGCAGCATGTGAGCATGGTCTGACTGCTTCCCCGATCTACTTAACTACTTACCAAATTGGTCTGCTGTTGCTGGGCTGGTGGCAGTGACTGTTCCGCAATCCAAGCCCACCTCCGCTCTAACCTCTGACTACAGATGCACACACTTCAGTCTGTTGGGAGTCGGGACTGTACGGGGCAGGTTATGGCTCAAGGCTGTAGCTGTAGTGATGGTCAGTCACAGACTGGTGAGGATCTTGTGACTGGTCTGACTCTGGGACTCTTAGGACAAGTAGGACAACAGGTTTGAAAAACAATGGACTGTAACTTCTGGAGTGTCAGAGACAGTGCTGCTGCTGGCAACAGCAAGTTCAGCTTCTCAGGATCAGGACAGGTTACTGTTGGGTTTGATGTCTGGGCTGGCCACTGGTAGCAATCAGGAATTCCAACCCATTCCTCACTACTGCTGCCTAAATCCCAAGCACGGGGAAAAGTGACTACTACAGTGATGTGCAGCAGATAGCATGCTGGGCCAAATATGACAGGATGAGCATTCTTCTTCAGTTTTTTTATGTTTGTGCGCCAGCCAACATATTACAGTAGTAGCAGATTTGGAGGTGCTGTCACTGTGGGCGAATGCAGGGCATGCATCAGTAGGTGCGTCCCTCATTCCCCAATAAGGCAGCTGCAGGCGCTGACACCAGCAGCATGTAAACTGGCCACCACATCTAAGAAAAGGTCCGCTGCAGTGAGAGCCAAGCTAGTCATGCAGCAGCACCTCCTGACGTGCCTTTCCTGGTGAAGCATTTTAGTAAACATGGTGGCAGTGACTGCCGCCACTGCCTGCCACAATGCTGACTTCGCGGGTGTCCAATCTCCCTGTCAGCATGCCCTGACCCAGTTCATGTGACAACGGGGGAGCCCACTCCCTGTCGGCATAATGCCCTCCCCATTTGTTGTGTGCTGAGGGGGGTGCCCAATCCCCCTCAGCTCTTGCCCCCTGGCATGTGCCGACGGGGGTGCCCAATCACCCATCGGCTAGCCCCCCCAAACACTCAGATGGCATGCTGGGAGCCCACTCCAGCATGACAAATGACCCTGTAAAACAAAACAAAACAAAAAATCTCACAATGTGTTTTTTTTAACCTGTAAAAGAAGAAAACGGTACCTCACGGTCTGTCCTGCTCCCTCCCCCAACCCGTGCCCACCCTCTGCGCACCCTGCCTCCCCCACACCCCCCTCACCCTATACTTACCTCTGGAGTCTGGCTTGATGATCTTCGGTGGACCGGGAACATGTTTGCACTCTTCAAAGCCGACCACGAACTGAAGAAATGCCAGTAAGCTGTATAATGGCATAAATAGGGTTTTTTTCAACTTTGGTGCATATCTCGGGCATTTTTGGAATTTTGGCAGCAGATTTTCAAGGTGGGGTTATTGGGCCACTCCTCTTGAATTCAGGCACTGTCATGGCGTTATTCGTTCCCGAAAGGTGATTTTGCGGTCACTGTGCGGAATCACCTTTTGGGACTGATTAACGAAATGACAGTGCTGCTGTTCATGAGGTGGGTTCTCAAAAAGCCTATGTAACAAATTTGGTGAAAAAATAAAAAAAATGACTCTTTTACAAGCGTGCATTGCACAGTTTTCACACATGCTCATAACTTCGTGATTTTGTAATATTTTCACTCCAGATTTTCAACATTGGCATTTTTACACACCTCCTTATGAACAGTACAGCTGTCATTTTACATATCCTGAGCGAAATGTGTTTTCGTACTTCTGGTGCACAATAGCGCGGTCACTGTGCAAAATCAGCTTTTGGGACAGTTTCAGAAAATGACAGTGACACTGTTCATGAGCATAGGTCCTAAAATGCATATGTTGAAAATTTGGTGATGAAAGTCCATAAAATGACTGTGTTACAAGTATGCATTGTGCAGTTTCCATGCACCCTTGCAACTTTGCAAATTTGCAATATTTCATGCCAGATTTTCAACACTGGCATTTTTAAACACCTCCTTATGAACAGTACAGCTGTCATTTTTCACATCCTGCCCAAAATGTGTTTTCGACCCTGTGGCACAGAATGGCGTGGTCACTGTAGGAAGTCAGTTTTTGGGACAAATTAACAAAATCACAGTGCCACAGTTCATGAGGGGAGGTCCCAAAATGCCTATGTTGAAAATGTGTCTCTTCAGGGTGGGGGGTGAGGTTGCCGTCAGTTTAATACTTCACTGCCATTCCTATTATGCATCTCTAACTCCTGCACTACCGGTGCCAATGCCAGCGAGACAACATCTGGCATTGACAAATGCCTGTTATTCCTGCTTGGTGCATTTTTTAAATGTAAACAGCCTGTGATAGTGCATGAGCTCGCACTACCACCTTCAGGCTATCCCACACAAACTTTATAGGTGTCTCTTCTTGATCATCTCCCCTTCTTTTGTGGAATTCACAAAATTGTTGTCATGCAGGGGGCCTGCATTAAGCCTCCACTGATTTCCCTGATGGGGTGGCCCCCACTGTAACCTATATAGCATCAGCGCATGGTGTGATAAAGATAAGGGGTGAACCTTGGTTTCCACTACCGTGTGTAACAATGTCTTCTGGTTTTTCAACCTATTTATACAGGAATAGGAGTTACAGGCGGCTGAATAAAATGTGTATTCCTTTGAGGAGGCATTCTGCATCCTCCAGGGGTCCACCAACCTCCTTCTGTCCTCAAGGATTTTAGTAACTTCGAGCCTGTTTTTGAACCTTCTTCCCTCTGGGTACTCCTATCTAGTCCCTGTTATTCCACAGAGTTTCAGTCCCCCAGGCACAGAATCTGAGCCTCGGGTAAGGAGGCTATGTGTTGGAAGGCCTGTTGGAAGAATTCCCCAGTTGGGGGAGTGGTGGCATACGGTGAAATTATATGCAGAGGGCATCCACTTAATTCCCTTGATATTCGTACAAACCTGCCATCTCCCTCTGAGTATACTGTGCTTGAATGACCTGAAATGGTAACCCTCTCCTTACCAAGATAACCACCTCAGCCATATTAACTTGTGGATGTGAGTCCACATAAATTCTACCCACCCAGGCCCTTCTGAGCTTTAAGTGCTCCGTAGAGGAGAGCTTAGTTTCCTGTAAACAGACTATGTTGCATTTAATTCTCTCTAGCTCTTGTAGAATTTTTGTTCTTTTTTTATCAATAAGAGTTTTTATTAGGTAATCATTACACAATTAAAAGTTACATATTAACCATTCAATATGTTCACTAAACAAATCAACAAGCAGTCAACAATGATGCATTATATAAATATAAGAACTGCAAGAAAATATAAGATAATGAAACACGTTACAGTACCTAACAGATTGACAAGTTAAACTCTTATATATTAAAAAACGAGTATCTATCTTTAGTCAGATATTTTCACTCACCTATAAAACATTTACAATATTATAATTTTTGTTCTTTCCACCACATTGTTTACCCCCTGTACATTCCACCTGCAAATATTTAGGCTACCCATTTGTAACAGGTGGTATCATTAAGCTCCTTTCCCCTACCCCCCACCCCCATCATATAGTCCCAGGTATTGAGATAAACAAAGAATACATAGGAACATTAACCATCCTAACAAACACATACATACTCACATAACATATAGCATTCATTGCAAACCTCTCTACACTGTAACCCAAACGAACTCAACAGTGTAAAGAGAGAACTAAGAACCCACTTGTGAGAGGAAAAGGGTCCCCTCGGCGTGATCAGTAGCACCCTGTCGTTAGCTTTTCTGGAGAAGGCACGCCCTTCCAATTTGGGCCTGGAGTGTTGGTCAGAGACCTTACTACTCCTCCGTCTATCTGAACTTCCAGGGCTGTAATCGGGATGCTCCCGGTGAGATTGCAAGTCAGAACCTCCAAAGCCATAGACCTCCCTAACAGCTAACTTCTTGGTCTGTGTGTAGTGTCTGGACCCAACACCCCACCCACTTACATAAATTCTTATACCTAAATCATACAGTCATTACTCTGAACTCCTGGCCAGACATGGCCTTTGAGGGCCTCAACATAGTGTGCCCCCTTTCTTTTTTTCTTTTTTTTTTAATGAGAAACCTTTTAACCACCCAAGTTCCCTATCCCTGGAAGAAAAAGTAATCCTTCTGGAATGTTCAGTTCCCCGTTTTCAGTACTTTTAGTACTACCCCACTACCATGTAATCATCAGTCTTTATTCCTTTATTTATTAATTACCCCTCTAAGCTTGAGCAGTCACTGCCCCAAGAAACATGACCATTGCACTTCTTATCAACCTGAAAAAGTATTAAAACAAAGATCAGGACTTATTACACCCCCCCCCCCAAATGATTGTAGGCCCTGTTTTTACTCAGTCCACTAGAAGGGAAGAAAGAAAAATGAAAATGAGGGGTTATAATCCACCCTTTGTTTTATGAAAATGAGGTCCTGTAATTAAGTCTGATCTTGACCTAAGTCTCGAGCATGACTTCAGAGAGAGGGGATCACTTACTATCATTGGCCCACTAGATATGTACTAATTGCTCATTCTCTCACCTCCCTTTCATTGTCAAATAAAATCTCTATATTGTTCACAAGCAAAATAGTCCTCTGATGAATTTCTGAGCCATGAACTTAAGGTAGAAGTAAACAGAGAGACTACAATAACACACCTTAAAATCAGGCTGACTTCCATTATGTTCTGCAGCTTAATTTGGGAAAGGCCCGTACATCCAGGGTGCGCCACTCGAGCAGGTAAAGTCCCCAGGCAGCCTGTAATTGGGGGAGCAACTTAAACTCAACTTACCCCACCTGATCCTGTTTACCTCTCCTCTCAGCAGATGCTGACGGGTTTCTTAACCAGTTGACCCAAGTTGATTCTGCTCTGTCAGGTACTTGGGCTTTTCTTGAGCCGCGCTGCCAGATCCAAATTTGGGGCAGGATCCCTTATTCTCACTGATGTCCCCTAGCTTTCTTGGATGAAGCTACTCTCCACAGTAGGTCGTTGACCTCGGCCTCTGCTAATTCTTCTTGGACATCTGGCAGTTGAATAGAAACAGAAACAGACTTTGACGGCAGATAAGGACTTCTTGGCCCACCTAGTCTGCCCATTTCCCTACCTACAGGATAAGCTACAGATCCTATTTAACCAACAGCCTATTTCTTCCTACCTAATAGGATATTTTAATATGTTTGGTTATTGATATAGTTATTTAATGTATTGAACTGATTACCTAATGTTAGCATTTTTCAGTCAGGAAAGGTGCATCCACCAGTAACAAGTCGAATGCTTTAGTAGTGACTCTATCTTGGATTCGCAACTATGCTGTATACCAAACTTGTGCCTTTAAACCCTTTTCTCTGAGCTGCTTTACTATTTGGACCTTTTTCCTTTTAGCCAGTAGCAATGGTGGGTAGTCTTGATCTATGCACAGTTTTTGACCATCAACATTCAGGTCCCTCTTTCCCCAAGCAAGCTTTAGTACTTTTTCCTTAATCAGGAAGCTTAAAAATTTAATTATGATCAAGTGGGCTGGTGCACCTGATTTTGGAGCAGTTGCACAATGTGCCCATTTGATTCCCAGCTCTGAGTCTGCTCCTAAGTCCAGCTCCTTCTGTAGCCAGCATTCCAAGAATTTGGTCATATCATCCTACTCTGCTCCCTCAAGGATTCCAAACACTCGTATGTCGTTTCTCCTCGCTCTGGCTTCAGCATCATCTGCCCTTGCTGACAATTCTCTCTCTCTCTCTCTTTTTTATAAATAGTGTAGGGAACACTGTAAGATTTCCATTTGAGACTTTGTTGTTCTAACTTTTTTTATATCTTTCTGAGTATTAGTTACTTTGCCTGCAATGTTATGAAGCATCATCATTATGGCCCTGGTATCCGCTTTGCCTAGGCCCTTTCTTTCATCTGAGCCAACCTTCTCTCCCTTGTTGCCTGACCCGGCTGAATATCTGGAAGCATGAGAGACCACTGGACTAACATTGCACTGCCTTGTTTTTGACTGTGGCATTTTTTACCACTGGGGATATTGCAACTGTGAAATCTGTTATTACTCATTCGAGGAGTGACTCTTCTTTTGAATTCAGCTTGTTTCCCAGAATATTAAAGCTCTGATAAGGAGGATTAAGTTTGATTTTCTCTTTGGGGTGCTACTGATTAAACTCAAGCTACCATCTCGGATGCTGACATCACTGGAAGTCCCAGCACTGGTCTGTTTTTGAAGATGATGCAGAAGTATTTCTTAGGTACCTTAGCTTTTTCTTAATTCTTCTCTACCCACTCTTCCCCTCAGAAGCCTGACAATCTCATCCTTCTTATCCATTTTCTTGCTTATATAATAAAAGGTGGTCACCTCCCCCTTTTTAATTCCTTCAGCCACCTGCAGTTTTTTTTTTTTTGCAGCATAGCATGTTGGGCTACCTTGCTTGGCACACTGGCCAACCTTAGATCATTTTCCTGTAGGTCCTGTATCCCTTCAGCTGTGTCCACTCTCCCATAGCACTTGGTGTCATCTGTGAATATGCACATTTTGCCTTAAATGCCATCCCCAATGTCATTGATGAAGACATTGAACAACACCGTCCCCAGCACAGAGCCCTGTGGGACCCCACTGGTTACTTCTCTGGTGCCAGATAACTCTCCCGCCCCAGCACTACTCTCTGGGTTCTGTCCCTCAGCCAGTTTTCCACCCATCTGGTCATCTTTTCCCCAACTCCAGGATCCACCAACTTCCTGATCAACCTATTGTGGGGCACAGAGTCAAAGGCATTGGTGAAATCAAGATAGAGGATGTCTACTGTCTTAGTGACACAGTCAAAGAAGTCAGTCAGATTTGTTTGACATGACCTCCCCCTCATATGAACCCATCCTGCCTCTCATCCTGGAGACCATGCTCCTCTAGATATTCCACCAACCTTTCCTTTAATATGGTCTCCATGAGCTTGCCCACAATGTTCAGTACTGGGACCAGTCCTCTTTGATGTCTTTATAAGTGACACTTTAGAGGGACTAGAAGGAAAAGTATGTCTCTTTGCAGACAACACAAAGATCTGCAACAAAGTTGATACAGAAGGTGGGGTGGAAAGAATGCAAAAGGACTTAACAAGGTTGGCGGAATGGTCAAATGTATGGCAGCTTAGATTCAGTGCAAAAAAGTGCAAAGCAATGCACCTGGGAAACAAAGACCCAGGGCAAGAGTACACAATGGGGGGGGGGTGAGATACTAACAACAACAAAACTGGAAAGGGACCTAGGGGTAATTACATCCACTGACCTTAAGGTGGGCAAGCAATGTGAGAAGGCAGTAAGGAGGGCTGGTGGGATACTGGGATGCATAGGGAGAGGCATCACCAGTAGAAAACAGGAAGTTGTTATCCCGCTGTACAGACAGTTGGTAAGACCCCATCTAGAGTACTGCATGCAGTTCTGGAGACTCCATCTCTGCAAGAACATAGGCAAGATGGAGGCTGTCCAGAGAAGGGCAACTAAAATGGTGCAGGGTCTGCACCAGAAGCCACACGAAGAGAGATTAAATGAGCTTAATATGTATACCCTCAAGGAGAGGAGGGAGAGGGGGGACAAGATAGAAACTTTCAAGTAAACCAAGGGAATCAACACAGTCCAAGAGGGTAGCATCTTTCAGAAAAAGAGATGAGCAAGAACAAAAAGGCCCAATTTGAAGATAGAGAGGGGACAGCTTGGAGGTAATGTGAGGAAGTATTTTTTTCACAGAGAGGGTTGTGGATACATGGAACAGCCTTCCTGAGGAGGAGGTGGAGTCAAAAACAGTGGGGGAATTCAAGAATGCATGGAACAGACATAAGGCAATTCTAGTGGGGGTAGGAGGAAGTAGGCTGTTGGTTAACTAGGATCTGCAGCTTATCCATTAGGCAGGGAAAAAGGCAGACTAGGTAGGCCAAGCCGTCCTCTTTTGCCATCAAATTCTTTGCTTCTATGGAGGTCAGACTAACTGCTTTTGTGAAGGAGCACTACATGTGCTGTTCTCTAGTCCTGTGGTACCATTCTTGACAATTAAATCGGTCTGCTAGTGGCCTTGCCAGCTCCTCAGCCAGTCCCTTTAGTACCCTTGGATGTATTCTGTCCAGTCCTGGTGATTTGTCCACTTTCAATGCCAGCAGACCTTCCCTTACTCTGTCCTCCTCTATCATACATCTGTGTTCCACTCTCCCTCTGTTCCTCTTTTCCCTCCTGAAAGCACTGGTCCGTCGTCCTCCCTGGTGAAGACAGAACAGAAGTATTCATTTAGTATCTCTGCTTTTCCTCCATTATCCTCCACTCACTCCACCCCTTTCTTAAACCTAACACTCCCTTCCTTCTTGTCCCTTTTCTCACTTATATAGTGAAAGAAAGCCTTCTCTCCATTCTTAATTCCTTCAGCTATCTGCAGCTCCTTCTGTGCCTTTGCTCACTAGATTTCCTTACTTGCCTCACTAGCCAACCTTAGGTAATTTTCCCTATCCACCTCTCTTTTGGGCTTCCTGAAATTTCTATAGGCTGACCTCTTTTCCCTTACTGCCTTGGCAACCCTAGAACTGAACCAGCTGAGCACTTTGGCCCTTGTTTTCTTCCCCCTGAGCCTAACATATTTATCTGTGGCAACCAGTATTTCTTCCTTAATGATGAACCACCTTTGGTCCACCCCATATCTGCTCTGATGCCCACCAGATGGCTCCTTAGAGCCTCACCCATTTTACTGAAGTCTGCCCTCCTGAAATCCAAGATTTTGGTCTTTGTTGGGATGTTTTCCCTGCCCATATCCAACCAGAACCACACTGTGCAATGGTCAGTTCCACTCAGTGACTCCCTGACCATTATTTCCTGTACATGCTCCCCATTTGTGAGCACCAGATCAAGAATTGCTTCAGCTCATGTTGGCTCAGTGATGCCCTGAGTCAGAAACCCACTCTGTCAATCAGTCAATCAATCAGTCAAATCTTTATTTATCCAGGTGAACATCATTGAGAAAGCTCATTTACAAGGTTGGCCTGGTTAAGTCCAGATTATATTACAAATAGCAATATTTACAATGTGAATATAACAATAGAAGTGCAAATAAGGACACATAGATGTACATAGCATAACAGTTAATTTGGGATCATCAATAAGACACAGTGAACAGTACAAAATAGTGGGAACAGGCTAGTCCACAGAGATACAGAGATGGATATTATTACAGTAATTATCTTAAAATAAAACACAAGCGAGAATTAGGTATCGCTATCATAACAGTCAGACAAGATAAGTGATAACAGCTTTTCTCTTGACACAGTTTACTAAGGAATAAAATAGGTATAGTTAGGTCAGAAAGGGAGCAGACAGCCTGCCAGGCACTATCAACGGCAGGCCCAGGGAGTGCTTACATTGGGACTGGGAGGCAGTTGTACCACGACTTGCTGATAGAATGTGTGAGCGAGGTACTGAGGCAACGGATGGGACAGCACCTAACGCACATATTTTCCAAATCTAGGTGCTAACGCTGGCTGTCCATGTCCAACGGACCACTGGACCAAGGGAAGGTCGCAAGGCAGGGAAGGTATGAATACGCTAGGGCACCTAGGGCCAGTCTCAGGCAAAGGTTCAAAGAGGAGCATAATCACTTATGCTCCCGAGAATTACACTTTAAGCTGTAGGGAAGAGGATCACAACAGTCAGGGATGGAAGTGGTTACAGCTATTTAGCAGAGTACAGGCAGATCTTTCGATTTTTGCCGGGATTGGAAGGATCGCTGAAGTGAACGGCAGGAGCCAATCGTGAGCAAGGGCCAGAAGGCACTGGCAATCCAATTGGTTGGTGACTTAAGTGGTGCTTTGCTAGAGATGAATCCAGGTGAATGGTTTCGGATGGTGGCTTGTGAAGGTGCAACCACCCGGGAGCTAGAGATTTTGAGCTTTAAGTGCAGATGCCCCTGTAAGACTTGTCTATGTCTAGCAAGAGGGGTACAGGGACCGGAAAATAATAAATACATAAGGATTATTAAAAAAAATGCACAATTTAACCTGGGGTAAGGCCATTCATGGCTAAGGCCAGTCTCAGGGGAGTAAGCTAGCAGCGGTTAGTGATTAGGAGCTCTGGAAACAGTTGTACGGTTCACACACACCTTGAGCATATAATGACTTGAAAGCATTAATACTTCGGAGGTAGCTTAGTTTCAGTAGTTTTTGCATTTTGTTCCACAAGGATGGTAACGTGAAGCTAAAGGCCATTCTGCCATAGCAGGTGGTAGCTTTAGGGATGCATAGGGAGATATAGGCAGTGTTGGGTAAGTTACTTTTTCTATTACTTTCTGTTACATTTGGAAACTTGTTCCAGGAAGCTCTGTGCAGTCACTAGCAAGGATGGAGAAGTACTAGAAAAAGTAATACACCTTACAATTATAGTTACTTATTTCTTTTAATACAAAAACAATACAAAAATAATAAACAACTATAACAGATTACATTTTTTGGAAGTAATAGGTTAGTTACTAGTTACTTTCAAATAAATGTAATCAGTTACGGTTACATATTTCTTTTGTATAAAAAGACATAAGTAAATGTTACTGTAAGGTGTATTACATCTTTCTGTACTTCTCCATTCTTGCTAGTGACTGCACAGAGCTTTCTGGAACAAGTTTTCAAAAGTAATAGAAAAAGTAACTTACCCAACACTGGATATAGGAGGCACTTTTTAAGCCATACGGTCCCAGCTCACTTAGGGGAAGACATTCAGAAATATAATGTGGGAGCCTTTTTAAGATAGCTCTGTAGGTCCAAAGGACTGTATTTCTTTTGCGCCTCAATGTAAGTGAGGACCATCCTATAGCTTTCTGCAATAGGCAGTGATGAGTATAGAGGGGAAGACTGGTAATGTACCTGATGGCCCTATGATAAAGCGTGTCCAACTTGATAAGCGAGGCTCTGGGACAGTGACTGTATAGAAAATCTCCATAGTCAATTAGGGAGAGAAAAGTAACTTGTACTAGTCGCAGTTTGGCATCACGAGAGAGGACCTAGCTAATTCTATAGAAGAGACCCAACCTCTGCCTTAACTTCTTTGCCAGGTCTTCAACATGCTCAGAAAATGAGAGGTTGTGGTCTAACCACACTCATAAGTATGTAAACTTTGGGATAAATTACAATTTCTCTCCCAGAATTGTGGAGATCAGAGGCAGTGCTCCAGAGCTGACCGGGTTTAAAGACAATGCTATAGGGTGAGAACAGCATTGCCTTTGTCTTTTTTTTGCATTTAAAAGAAGGAGCTGAGTCTGAAGCAGGTCAGATTCTTCCTGTAGGTCTGCACAGGCTGCTTCGGCAGTCGGACGACTTATGTATACTACTGTGTTGTCAGTGAACAGGTGTATTTTTGCCTTGTTGATGCCCACATCAAAATTGTTTACATAGATTGTGAAGAGCAGCGGACCAAGTATAGATCCTTGTGGCACTCCCCTCAGAAGAGGTTTGAGTGGGGATAACTCCCCCTCAGTTTTGATTTGTTGCTGACATCCTACCAGGTACTCTGTGAACCAGTGCAAGGCTGCTGAGTCAAGACCTATGCTCTTCATTCCTTCCAGGATCACCTGACTCTTAGCACATGTTGTGGATGGTATGCTCCAGTCCACCTTGTGCAGGTTGAGGTCCCCTACAATTACCACCTCTCCTTTTCCCGCAGCTTCCAATATTTGTGAGATCAGTTCCCTGTCTTGCTCCTCATCTTGACTGGGTGATCTGTAAACCACCTCCAACCTCACGTTTATCCCTCTGTTGGACCTTAACTGAACCTATAATGCCTCCACATCCCCTTCCTCCGAATCCTCCCTCATGCAAGTTATTCCCTCCGTGTTAGAAACTGCTACCTCTGCCCCCTTCCCAACTACTCTGTCCCTCCTGTATATTCTATATCCAGGGACAACAACGTCCAAGTCATGGTGTGATGTTGCCCAAGTCTTGGTTATTGCAGCTATGTCCACCCTCCTGTCTGCTAATAGTGCCTGCAGGACATCCATCTTGTTTCTAAGATTCCCACACATTCAGACACCACCCTCCACCTAGAGTCTGACCTTCCTTCTCATCACATTTATCCCCTCTGTGTGCATCCCTCCATATACCCTTGTTATGTGTTCCTTACCCCTCCACTCTTTGCATGCAAAGATATGGTGTCACAGGGCAGATCCGAGGGATATACCACTTGGGTGGTGGGAGCAGCTTCTGCCTAAAAACATTCCTGAAAAAATATTTCCTTAGGGAAGAAGTGCCTATGCATGATTGTGAACCATATACAATTGTGATCTTGGAAAAAGTATACTATTACTGTGCCCCACGCACCATGCATCATTGCACAGTATTTGTATATATGTTATTCAATGGGTTCCACATTTGCGTGGTAGTGGTATAGCACGCTAATGGTATACTTTTGCACAATCACCTCTCTGCCTCCCTTAAAACTATGGTTACAGGTGAGTAACCATTTTTTAACTTAAGAAGCAAGGTTAAGTGCAGTTTGGAAGTGCCAGTCAAACCCCAAACTTCTGCATAACTAAAAGATGCTCTGTTAGGTGTGTCACAACCTCTCTCAGCAGGTCAGGCCCTCTGCTCCCACAGTGCCAACCTCTGAGCACAGTATTGTGAACAGGAACATAAACAGGGTAACCCTTCTGTCTGTTTTGTGGGTTTGAATCACCTTTGGTCTCAAGTTCTGGAGGGATTCAAACTGTGAACCTCTTGTTAGTGTACCCAAATGTACAGCTCAAATAATTCTGCTCTTTGGATAAATGCCAGATATCTTTCACCTATGGGCACCTAACCAGGTGTACAAAATGAACCCTTAAAAACTCTATTAAAGACCTCAGATAAACTCTTACCTTTTCCCAGTTTGGTATACCATTAAGCTTACACAGTGTCAACTTTAACCATATGTGCTTTACTTGTCAAAGAAAGAGTTTCAAAGGCACACCAAGCAGTCTCTTTAAAATAGAAGTTTACTTTAAAATAGATAAAAATGTAAAATGTAAACACAGAACAATATATCACAAAACATACAATCACTTAAAAGAACAAGGTTATAAATACAAACAAAATCTCCTACCACAGTACACTTAGACTTGTCTATGTAATGTATACCTTCTTACAGTGCTTATAGTTAGATGTTGTTGTCTCAGGAGAGTCCAAACAAGAATGTCTCTAAAGGTCAGCCACAGCATAATTAAAAACTGTCTTTGAACCTGCCTCATCCATGATGTCGCCCAGCTCCTCCTCTGTTTATTAAAAATTACACAACCAGGATGTCTTATCACTCAGGAGGAAAATTAAATAAGGTGACATCAGTAAAACTAATTTCCTCATATGACTTCCCAATCAAGTCTGTGATTTTCCAGTCCCTTCTTTCATCCATGAGCAGTTTTCTGCTTCACAAAGACATCAACGTACTTTCTATGACTAACTTTGCCAGATCTCATTGAGGTGTAAATGCTTTGTAACACCAGGTGAAATTAACTGGTCTTCCTCTGAAGACATCATAAAATGGATATTTTAGTTCCTGGCTTCAAAGAAAACTGGGAAGTTAATCACCTTACAGAAGTCTGCTGTTTAACATATCCTGTCCTTTGAAGTGATACCTTTGGGGGGGGGTCATCCCAGGAGCACAGGATTTCTCATGACAGACAATCACACTACATTTTTATTTTATAAAAAACATAGAGTAATCAGAACCAGTTGTCCAAGTGTCACAATCCTCTCCACCCAGACTGAATCTGGGGGCTCTATCCCCTGCATGGGATGAGCTTCCCAAATCAGTTCACTCCTCATTAACATGAGACAAGCCATCTGAGTTCTGATTTTTTTGCTCCAGCCCTATCTAAGATTGTCATGTCATACCATTGCAAAGCAAGACTCCATCTTAACAATCTACCATTAGTCTTTCCCATTTGCGTCAGCCAAACCAGGGGGCTGTGGTCAGTTTGTACTACAAAATGCTCCCCATACAAGTATGGCTCTAATTTCTTTAGGGCCCACACTATGGCAAGACACTCCTTTTCCACAGTAGAGTATGCCTGCTCCCTGGGAAGTAATTTTTTACTCAGGTACACTACCGAGTGATCTTTCCCTTGGTTGAATGTCTGACTCAGTACTGCCCCAGTGCCCATGTCTGAGGCATCAGTCTGAACTATAAAGGGTCTGCTATAGTCAGGACTTGTCAAAACAGGAGAACTGCACAGTGCCTCCTCCAATCTGGTAAAGGCTTCTTCACAGGCTGGTCCCCAGGTAATTTTCTTTGGCATCCTTTTCTTTACCAGGTCAGATAGGGGAGCAGCCATGGCACTGTAATTGGGTACAAATTTTGTATAGTACCCTGCTGTCCTGAGAAAACGCCTGACCTGCTTCTGCATTTCTGGTCTGGGCCACACCTGGATCACCTCTATTTTTATTTGGTTAGGACGGAGCTGTCCCCGGCCTACCACATGCTCGAGGTATGCCACTTCTCCCATGGCCACCTCGCACTTATCAGCATTGACGGTGAGCCCGGCCCTCTGTATCCTGCCCAACACTTCCCTAAGGTGGGACAGATGTTCCTCCCAGCAGGCACTAAAGATGGCAGTGTCATCCAGGTACGCCACGGAGTACTCCTCAGCACCATTTAACAGTTGGTTCACCAGCCTTTGGAAAGTGGCCAGGGCATTCTTCATTCTGAAAGGCATTACTTTAAATTCAGATAAGCCTATCGGAGTGATGAAGGCCGACCTCTCCCTAGCTTTGTCCATTAACTCAACCTGCCAAAATTCCTTGGTCAGGTCAGTGGTCGTAAGGTAGGTCGCCCCTCCCAACTTGTCCAGGAGTTTGTCCATCTGGGGCATTGGGTGGGCATCTGACTTCTTGACTGCATTCAGTCCATGATAGTCCACACAGAAATGAGTAGAGCCATCTGGCTTGGGCACAAGGACTACAGGTGAGGCTCAGGGGCTGTGGGATCTCCGGATTACCCCTAAATCCAGCATCTCCTCCACTTCCCTCCTAATGTCCTTTCAGACAGCCTCTGACACCCGATATGCTTTCCACCGTATGGGCATCTGTGTCCCTCTCTCACATCATGTGTCACTAAGGGGGTTAGTCCAGGCTTGGTACTAAACAATGGACCAAAGTCTGCTAAAACCTCCCTTACTTCCTGGATCATATCTGGGGCCAGCTGGGGAGACAATTTTTACTGCCTCCACAGAGGACTCCCGCTTGCTTTCTTCCAGCAAGTCCAGAAGGGGGGTCTCCTTCATCCATCCCCTCCCCAGGACTACATACTGCAAACACCATGTCAGCCCTATTAGCATATGGTTTCATCACGTTGACATGGTACATCCTTTCTGTCTGTCTTCTGTCAGATAACTCTATAATATAGTTCACATCATTTACCTTCCTAACTACTTTGGACGGTCCTGCCCACTCAGCCTGCAGCTTGTCTTTCTGTACCAGAATAAAGACCATGACTTCCTGACCCACCATGTACGAGCGAGCTCTGACTCTGTGGTCGTACCACACTTTTTGTTTCTGTTGGGCAGCTGCCAGGTTGCTCTGGGCTGTCCCCATAAGTTCCTTTAGCCTTTTCCTAAACCTAAGGATGTAATCCACTATGGGAGTTCCCTGGGTGGTGTGCTTGCCTTCTCAGTCCTCCCAGATCAAGTGTAGGGGCCACGTACCCAGTGTCCATATAAGAGTTCGAAGGGGGAAAATTCTGTTGACTTTTGGGACAACTCCCTGTATGCAAACAACAGATAGGGAAGGTATTTCTCCCAGCCCCTCCCATGCTGTTCAGCAAACGCCCAGAGCATTGACTTCAGGGTACCATTGAATCATTCCACAAGCCCATTGGCTTGTGGGTGATATGGTGTCATGCATCTCTGCATCACCCCACATGTCTCCCACAAATATTTCATCAGGTCCGACATGAAGGAACCCCCTCGATCGGTGAAGACCTCCTGCAGAAACCCAACACGGGAGAAAATTCCAAGTAAGGCATCTGCCACTTTGTCTGTCCTCAGTGAGGAGAGGGCAACTGCCTCTGGGTACCAGTTAGCATAATCCACCACAATCAGGATAAATCTCTTCCTTGAGAAGCTGGGGTATATAAAGGCCCCACAATATCCATTCCTGCCCTCTGGAATGGCTCCTCCAGTATGGGCAATGGAATCAGGGCGGCTTGGGTTTTCTTGCCTGCCTTTCCTATTTCTGGGCACCAGTGACAAGACCTGCAATACTCCTTTACCTGCTAGGTGAAGTTGGGCCAATAGAAATTCTGGGCCAACCGCTGCGTAGTGCACTCAATTCCCAGATGACCAGATAAGGGAACATCATGTGCAACCTTGAGCAACTGCTCATGATACCTCTGGGGAACAACAAGCTGCCTGCCTATCACCCCTCCCTCTGTCTGCACAGCCTGAGTATACATCAGTCCATTTTCCCAATAAACCTTATGTTTGCCGTCACCTGCCTGTGCTCCATCAGAGTCTGCCCAAGCCCTCATCTTCTCTAGACTAGTGTCACTTCTCTGAGCAGCTGAAAACTCCTCACACTTTCGCAAGGCATGGGACAGGTCTCCTTCAGTCACTAAACTAGGGTCCCTAGCATTGGCATCAGGGCACTGGGATCACTGTCATCCCAACCCTCTGACAATGGGTCACCCTCCTCTTCGAATAACCTTCTGTAGCTGTATGGTTAACTGCTACTGGGGAAATTTCTACCCCCTTTTCTTCAGTCTCCATATCAGGAGACACAGGCTGGGGAACCAGCCTCCCAGTGGTTTCCACCATGGCTTTTGTGGGGTCCGCAGAACTGTCATTTTCCCTTGCCGCTTGGCTACAGGTAACTGCACACACCATTCCCTGTTTGAGATTGTTGCCAAGGATGGCGTCAACTGCTAACGTTTTGGCTACAGCCACCTGTTGCACAGTTCCTCCTGTTTCACCCCAGTCTAAAAGAACACTAGCGAGGAGCAATGTTTTCTCCTCACCAGTAAAGTCCTGTACAATGACTTTTTTTTGGGTATAAGCTAACCAGGTTCTACTAGATCCCCTTTTACCAATGTCAGGGATGCCCCTGTGACCCCTAACCCTTGCGTCTGTACACCATTCACCATGACTGGGTGCATGTGTTCCCTCATCTTCACGGGCATGCTTCCAGGGAAACACAAACAACCCACTTCCTTCCTAGCACCACCTTGTGTATTGCTCACCTGTTTGGGACACTGTCTGGCAATATGCCCAGTTTCTTTACGCAGCCAACATTCATTTCTTTTTTCAGAGAATTCTTTTCTTTGAAACCTGGGGCTAACTGGTTTCTGTGGAGGCATTGAGGTTTTTAGCTGCCCTGAAGGTGCGCTTTTCCATTTCTGTGCTGCCACGCCCACCCCATTTGCTCTCAGAGCAGGTCTGCTCTTGGCATAGCGGTGCAAGAGTTCAGCAGCCTCTTGTACTGTTTTGGGATCTCGGTCCTACAGCCAGGTTTTTGGCTCTGCTAGGCATGCCCAAAAAATTGTTCTAACAAAATCACAGCTTCAATTTTATCTACAGAGTTTGCTTCAGTTCCTTCCCACCAACGTTTTAAAAACTGACGTTTCATGGCTAGCTCCTTGTAGCTCATGTCAGGGCTTCACCTGAGCTCACGGAATTTAGCTCTGTATGATTCTGCAGTTAATTCAAAATTTTTTAACAGTGTAGCTTTAAGTTTGCTGTAATCCTTACTGTCATCATTGTCCATTTGACCCAATGAATCCTGAGCTTTTCCGGTAAGTAGTAGGGATAGCTGAAAGCTCCAGGACTCCCTAGGAATTTTAGCCTGAATACAAACTTTTTCAAAAGAATTTAAAAAGGCATCCATATCCTCCCCCTCCTTAAATTCGGCAATCAATTTGGAATTCAATTTGTAACCCAGTCCTGTAGTCCCAGTTAAACCAAAGCCACTTACCTGCTCTGGTGCGGGTGGTTGGAGTCATAGCTTCTCCAGTTCATGTCGCCTCTGGCGCTCATGCCCCTCACAGTCTGCCTCTTGCAGTTCATGGTCCGTCTCTTGCTGTTCTTACTACCTTTTCTCCTCTGCAGCTCACTTCTCTCGCTCCGCTTCTCGGTGTTCTTGCTCTGCCTCCCTCTGGATCTCCAGCTCCATTCTTCACAACTCAGTCTGCAGCCTGAGTACTTTTGGCTCCAGAATACTGGTGACCTTCCCCTGCTGCTGTGGCCCTTCACTGGCACTGGACCTGCTGCCCTCCTCATCGGATCTGGATACTGTACTGGCCGCTAGCCCTTCCACACTCAAGTTTCGGTCCCTTACAGTCACTGTCTGTGACTCGATGCTCTGGACATCTGCTACCATCAGGGCGTCCACGAGGTTCTGCTTGGTGGCTTTCACCTCGTGCAGGACTCCTCTGTCCCTGCACAACTGCTTTAGGTAGTCTACAGTGTGCCCGCTGTAGTTGGAAGCCATCTTCTTCCCTAACTATGGCTACTCTAACTTGCACTTTAGAAAAATAAATTACTCGGGTAGGAACTTGACTGTAAGCCAAGTGATATAGTTCTGTTTCCTTTTAAAAAAAAATCACTGCCTGTTTTTGCAAGTGAGCTGTACAGTATCAAGCTGACACACTGAACAATAAAAGCTTGTGTTACCAAAATTATCCGCACCGCTGCCAACCAGTCTGTTACAACCCCTCTCAGCAGGTCAGGCTCTCTGCTCCCACAGTGTCAACTTCCGAGCACAGTATTGTGAACAGGAACAGAAACAGGGTAACCCTTCTGTCTGTTTTGTGGGTTCTAATCACCTTTGGTCTCCAGTTCTGGAGGGATTCAAACTGTGAACCTCTTGTTAGCTTACTCAAATGTGCAGGCTCAGATAATTCTGCTCTTCATGGAAATGCCAGATATCTTTTGCCTATGGGCACCTAACCAGGTGTACAAAATGAACCCTTAAAAAACTCTATGAAATGCCTCAGATAAACTCTTACCCTTTCCCAGTTTGGTATACCATTAAGTTTACGCACAGTGTCAACTTTAACCATATATGCTTCACTTGTCAAAGAAAGAATTTCGAAGGCACACCAAGCAGTCTCTTTAAAATGGAGGTTTACTTTAAAATAGATAAAAATGTAAAATGTAAACACAGAACAATATATCACAAAACATACAATCACTTAAAAGAGCAAGGTTATAAATACAAACAAAATCTCCTGCCACAGTACACTTAGACTTGTCTAATGTATACCTTCTTACAGTGCTTATAGTTAGATGTTGTTGTCTCGAGAGAGTCTAAACAAGAATATCTCTAAAGGTCAGCCACAGCATAATTAAAAACTATCTTTGAACCTGCCTCCTCCATGATGTCACCCAGCTCCTCCTCTGTTCATTAAAAATTATACAATGTCTTATCACTCAGGAGGTAAATTAAATAAGGTGACATCAGCAAAACTCATTTACCAATATGACTTCCCAATCAAGTCTGTGATTTTCCAGTTCCTTCTTTCATCCATGAGCAGTTTCCTGCTTCACAAAGACATCAAAGGACTTTCTATGACTAACTCTGCCAGATCTCACTGAGGTGTAATATGCTTTGTAACACCAGGGGGAATTAGCTGGGCTTCCTCTGAAGACGTCATAAAATGGATATTTTAGTTCCTGGCTTCAAAGAAAACTGGAAAGTTAATCACCTTACAGAAATCTGCTGTTTAACATATCCTGTCCTTTGAAGTCATACCCGGGGGGGGGGGTCATCCCAGGAGCACAGGATTTCTCATGACAGACAATCACACTACATTTTTATTTTACAAAAATCTGAGTAATCAGAACCAGCTGTCCAAGTGTTACAAGGTGTTCATTATTTTATTTTGCCTACTAACAACTATTTTAAAAATTCAAACTTGTTTTCTATTCAGAGAGGGAAAGTTGAAGTTATAGTTTTCAGTATGCTAGGATAATACCTGTATTTTTAAAAATGCAAGCTTTGTTACACCGGGGAGGGGTATGTTTTCTTCTCGGGGGGGAGCGTTCCAGTTTTTTTCCCTGTCTGCCGATGCCCTTCATTTTGAGATGTGCTTTTTTATGTTTGCTTGTGTGCATCCAAAACATATTGGGGTAGTGTAAGGGCTGTGGAGGTGTGTGCTGTAGCAGCCATTGCAGTTGATCCTGCAAGAGATGTGTGAGTCAACATCCAATTCTGGCAGTGCTGCTGCTGACACTACATTACTGACTGATGGATGGAAACTTGTCACATCAAAAGGGTACAGCCACTTTCACCACAGTTTGACTACATGTTTTCTTATTGCTGCCATCAAGCAGTGAAGCAGTGTCCCCCCTCCTCCTGCCAACTCAGACTTGTAACCAACAGCGGGTGTGCAGTCCTGCTGCTGGTATTCCCCTCCCACGCCACCTAGCTTTGAATATGTCTAGTAGTTGGGTGCCCAACCTGGCCATTGAAAACAGATCAAGCCCCTTTAATAAAAGGTTCTCAGATGCCTATCTCTGCTACTGGAAAGCACAGCAACCCCTCCCCCCCACCAGTGTCTGGTATCTGGATGCCCAACTCTCCAGCCAGAAACCACAACAAACTCACACCCCAACCAAAGTCCAATGATTGGGTACCCAACCCCACCACCAGATTAACCAATTACAAAACCCACCACCACAATCAAAGTGCAGGAATTGGGTGCCTGGCACTGCTATCAGAAGCCACAGCAAACCCACTTCTCCATTCATGTCTGGCAGTCAGATGCCCAACTTTGCTGCCAGAAATCACAACAACCCTCCCTTAAAGTCTGGTCGGATGCCCAACTATGCTGCCTGAAAATGCCCCCCCCCAACAGCATGTGACACTTGCCAAACCACAAACTGACACTGAAGTGCCAAATCCTCAGTTTCTGTGCCCGCAGCATAGAGAACCATCCCTTGCTGTCCTCTTTGATATTTTTTTTTGACTTAAAGCAAAGAAAACTGTCCATCAATGTGTTCTGCTCCACCACAACCCTCCAATCCCACCACCCAACAACCATCTCACCACTTACCACCCACAAAACCTGTAACTCTAACTTACCTATCTGTTCCACCACTGAACTTCACTGGCAATTTGCTGTTACTAACACCGACCACAGACTAACTAAAAACAAGGTAAGTTTAGTTAGTGTTTAATTTAATGCCTTTTGAACTTTTGCTCATAACTTTGTCATTTTTAACCATTTGTTCCCATATTTTCAACATAGCCTTTTTGAGGCCATCTCATGAACAAGGAAGGTATAATTTTTCAAATTTCCTCTAAAACATGTTTTCACAGTCACTTCCCAAAATCACCTTTCAGATGGGATTTAAAAATGTCCACCCGTCTTGATCATATGTTAATAAATTGGCTGTACATGTCAAAAAACAACAAAAGTCATGGGGCTGGATATTCAAACTGCGCTATTTTGTGGCGCAAGCCCTTGCGCTGCACAAAATAGTTGCGCAGGGGTGTGGCTGGGGCGATATTCAAAGGAGTTGCACTATTGAGCAACTCCTTTGAATATCACCCCCGGCTACAGCCACTGTGCATGGCACAGTGGAACTTGTGCCACCGCAAGTGGTCAGAGTGGAGCATTCAAGTTGCGGTGGCACAAGTACCATTGCGCCATGTGCAAATTTCTGATATTCAAAAGGTGACATGCAAATGGGGCCATAATTCATGGAAGGTGCAGGGGGGGCCATTTAATCTAGTTATGGCCCCATTTGCATGCCATTAGCATGCAGGTGCGCTGATCCCTGAGGACTTGCACCTGGCACCCTGCCAGGCAGCAGCCATCGAGGACCGGCGCCCTGCAGCCCAACCAGCGGTGAAATGTAAAAATCCCCACCCCCAACTGGCCCGATCGAGGCAAAGCATAAAAATCCCCCTCCCCTGACTGGCCTGATCGTGAGCAAAGCTTAAATAAACCCCACCACCAGCCCGATCGCGGGCAGAAAAGTGTCCCCAGAACATATCCCTGGTGGTCCAGTGGACTGCTAAGTCTGTTCGCTGAACTGAACAGTTTAAACCTCACCCCAGAACATTCCCTGGTGGTCCAGTGCCTGGTGCTGAGCTGCACAGCACCTCACTTGTGGAGTCTCTCAGGTCCAGTGACCGCCATCAGGCTGCGTATCGTTAATTGCTCGAATCTTTCATTTCATGGGCTCCTTGCTGGCCGCAGCCGGGCGGCGGTCGCATTCCACCCACTGCCACCCGTCCCTTACCGATTGTCCGTAGGTGGGCTGCACTACTGGTACAGTGCAAGAGCCAATGTGCATGCAGCCCATACCGCATAAGGCAGTCCAGATATGTGAATGAATTGGCTCTTGCTCTGCACCAATGGGCGCAGAAGCCCTGCGGGCAGTCAGTCGGGGTGGCAGCGGGTGGCAGGCGGGTGGATGCTGATGCCCCCGGCCGCCGGGGTGGGAGCGGGGGTGGGGCTTCGTGGGTGGGTGGGGTGAGGGACACTAGATCACCAGGATATGGTCTTGGGGCTGTCGCCACATTATGCAGCTATCACATTGGGCTTAGCGGTCCACTGGACCACCAGGGATATTTCCTGGGGGTGGGGTTTAAACTGTTGCAGCCCATGATCAGGCTTAGCAGTCCACTGGACCACCAGGGATATGTTCTGGGGGGTAAGGTTTAAACTGTTGCAGCCCGCGATCAGGCTTAGCGGTCCACTGGACCACCAGGGATATGTTCTTGGGGACACTTTGCTGCCCATCATCGGGCTGGTGGGGTGGGGTTTATTTAGCTTTGCCCATCATCGGGCCAGTCGGGGGATTTTCTACACTTTTGCCCGTGATCAGGCTGCATGGGGCACAGGGAGTAGGTTGAGGCCAGCCACAGGTGGCAGCTGCTGTGTTGCACCTGCAATGCGGTAGCTCACCTGTGGGTGGCCTCGACTTACCTCATTTTTGGCTCAGTTGTGCAGGCGCGGGTCGGGGTTGCGCCTGCACAACTCTGCACAGCCCGCTGAATATTGGGCTGTGCAGTTTATGCATGATTCCTCCCCCTCCAGTTCAGCATGCATTCATTTGCATTGCGCTGTTGCTCAGCTTGCCTCGGGGTGCGCAACTGCCTCCTGCTGAATATGGCTGAATGGCGCAATTTTGGACTTCTGCAGGTGCAACCCTATTGCGCATGGCACAACCCTTTTGAATATCCCTTCCATGATGCATTGCTGAAGTGCTCCAGTGTTGACTCGTAACTTTATTTTTCGCAGATCATGCCCCAGATTTTCAACACAAGCCTTATGTTACCCAACCGCATGAATGTGATGGGTATCTTTTTTGAAATTCTCCCTGAAACATGTTTTCGTATTTGCTTCATGAAATCACCTTTCAGTGGGATTCTAAAAATTCCATCTGCCTTCATCATATGGTGGTGTCAAAAAAAGGAATGTGTTGAAACTTTGGGGTCAAAATGTCACAACACTAAAGTAATGAAGAAAATGTGATTTTTTTTTCAACATTTACTTATGATTGTGAGATTTTGCATATATTTGGCCCTAAATATGCAACAGAGCCCCTTGTTACCTTATCAGATGAGCATGACAGGCAATTTTCAAATCCCCTTAAAATATGCTTTCACAGTCACGCTGGGAAATCACCTTTCAAACAGGATTTAACACTGGGAGGTTTATTCTTATCTATATTCTGATTCAGGACTGCACTTAGACCTACTTCTGATGCAGAAGTCTGTAACAGAAATAGTTTTTCAAAGTATGGACTTCTTACTGTAAAAGCAGGTACTGGACATAAAAATGCATCTTTCATGGCCTGAAAAACGTCATCACATTCTGGAGACCATTTCTCATTATTCAGGCACCATGTCTTCAGGAGTTCAGTGAGGGGAGTAGCAAAGTTGGGAAGAAATCTCTGGTAGTAGTAACCAACTAGACCTAATAATGACATAATGACCAAACATGTTTGTTTGTTTTAGGGACAGATCTGATAGCTACAGCTTTTATCTTGGATATGGGGCTTTACTTCTCCAATTCTCAAACTCTACCACAGATATCTAGTTTCATGCAATCATAATGTGCATGTAGTAGGCATAATGGTGAGACCTGCATTATTGATTAATTGGATAACTGCTCTTGGGTGTCCCAGGTGGCTTTTCCAGTCTAGATTGTACACCTGGGGTGGGATATTCAAAGAGGTTGCACATGGCGCAACAGAGGTGCACCATGCGCAACCTACTGATGTGCCCTGGCATGATATTGAAAAGGGGATTATGCGCTGCACAAATCCCGATGCGCCGGGTGCATCAGTAATGTATGCGGTGCAAGGAAGGGGGCTTGCCCATGCATATTCTGCACATCCCAATATTCAGCCCGGGATGTGCTGAGCAGATGCAGGAGCAACCCCTACTTGCGGCACACACAGTTGAGCCCAAAAAAAAAGGAGCAACAGCTGGCCACCCACAGGTGAGCCGCCGTCTTGCAGTGCGCGGCACGGCAGCCACCAGCTGTGGGTGGCCACCTGAGCTTCAGAGCCAGGGTCCGTCAATGAGGGTCCGTCAATGTCAGGCCCCCCCCATGCCCAGTTGAAGGCTGTTTTAAATAATAGAATCCCTGGTGGTCCAGTGGACCCATCTCCCTGCCCGATCGGGGGCTGTATTAGTTAAGAAACACCCTGGTGGTCCAGTGGACCCATCTCCCTGCCCGATCTCTGGCTGTAATATTAAATAAACTCCATGGTGGTCTAGTGGACCTATCCCCTTGCCCAATCGTGGGCTGTAACCATGAATAGAATCCCTGGTGGTCCAGTGGACCCATCTCCTTGCCCGATCGCAGGCAGTAGTATTAAATAAACTCCCTGGTGGTCTAATGGACCTATCCCCTTGCCCGATCACGGGCTGTAACAATGAATAGATTCCCTGGTGGTCCAGCAGTACCCGTACCCCCGCCCAACCCACCCACTCATTCCCACCACCGCTCCCCCCTGGTCAGCGGTGACAGCTCCCCACCACAAGCTGCCTGGCCGCCGCCGACTGACAGCATACAGTACGGCTGTACGCCCATTGGTCCACAGTGGGCCAATGGGCATGCAGACCGTACTGTACTACACAGTCCCGATATGTGAATGGATCCATTAATGTCTTTTCAGTTGTTTATGTGTTGTTGCTCAGCTGGACCTGTACCAGATCCTGCAGCTTTTGATAGCTTGCAAGGCATGCAGCTATCACAGCTCCTGCTGCTGTATGTCTTCTCTTCTCTGTTTGTCATTCTCTCTCTTTGTTGTACAGCCTGCCATTTGAAGAAGGCAGCCATGCTTTCAGGTTCTGTCCCTGCCACTGCTGCTGCTTCTTTCATCACTGCTGCTGGTTGTGCAGTCTCAGTTTGGACTTTTGTTCGTGCTTCTAGTTTGGCTGCCATTTTTCTGGTAGTCACTCCTGGGCTTGCTATTGCAGGGTCCATACCTTTATTCTATGCTTCCCTGGTACCAGGTCTAGTACCCATGCACAGAAACTGTGGCTTAGAGTATGCATTATGTAAAACACTTTTCTGACACTAGCTTTCATAGAGGCATTGGCCAGGAAACCTAGGCAGAGCAGGAGAAGTTATAAAATTTACAAGTAGCATTTTTTTTTATTTTAGTCTTTGATAACCGGGTAAAGGTGGGATGCTGCCGCCCGCTGGCTGCCGGGGAGCGGGGTGGTAGGGCTTCATGGGTGGGTGGGTGGGCGACCTGTGAGCACTGCTCAGAGTCACACAGTATGTAAGTGGAGGTTGTGAGAATCAAACTCGGTCTGCTCTGCTGGATGTATCAAGCTCATTCACACCTCGTTCCTCAAACCTCTAGGCTATACTGCCAGCCCTTATCATTTTATTATCATAAATGATAAAATAAAAAATAAATTATACAGGATAACTCTTCTTCAGGGCAGTACAAACAAAAAAACACAGTCCAACATCTGAGAGAGTCTGTAAATCTCCAGCTCTATCACTGAACAAAATATTGTTCTCCTTTTATAAAATGTATTTTCTTAGCAATTCATTTCTGCATCCTGATCTTACAGATTTCATCTGCTGTCTTTCACAAATTGAAACAGGATTGTGTTATTGTTCTTGTCACACTAGCCTGAAAAGATCCTTGCCTTTAACTCTCTCTGCATAACAAATGGGATAGGGCTGTACCCAAGCTTTTGACATTCCCCACATTTTCCCAACACTGTCACAGTCCCCACCCCCATACCCCATCACCTATTCAGTAGCTATTTTGAATATTCCTGCTGGTCTAATGGTCTTCTCAAATCCCATTGCCCATTCTGTAGCTGTTGTGAATATTCCTTGGGATCTACATGTCCCTTAGTCCCTGATTACCCATTGTGTAGCAGTTTTCAATATTTCTGGTGGTCTAGTGTTACCTCAACCCCTAATCATTCATCCTGCAGCTGCCTGGAACATTCTTGGTGGTTTGGTATCCCCCATTAGGCCATGTGACCTCTCCCAACCCATCTCAAGTCAAGTCAAGTTTATTTAAAAGACACCCAATCCTGGAGGCTCTGGGTGCCGTACAAATTTTGAAAAGCATAGTACATAGGTATAAGCAAAATAAATAGAATCACAGGTTATAAAATAAATCATAATCTAAGCGTCAGATGGTTGAGAAAATAATAGTGTCTTCAAACGAACCTTAAAAACATCTATAGTCGGGGCTTCTCTGACGGCAGCTGGTAATAAGTTCCACAGAGTGGGAGCCACAACACTAAAGGCTCTGTCACCGGCTGATTTCAACCTCGCTCTAGGAACGGTCAGGAGGCCACCGCTGGAGGATCAGAGAGGGCGGACAGAGGGAGTAGGTGTCAGGAGGGCTGACAGGTAACCAGGGCCCTGACCGTGTAGGGCCTTAAAGGTGAGAAGACCCACCTTAAAGAGGACTCTCCACCTGACTGGCAGCCAGTGTAATTCGTGCAGTACCGGTGTAATATGACAGAATTTTTTCTGCCCAGTCAGTAACCGGGCAGCTGCGTTTTGCACCAGCTGCAGTCTGTGGAGAAGTCCTCCTGTGACGCCGAGACAGAGCGCATTACAGTAGTCCAGCCTAGATGTGACTAAGGCATGTATCAAGGTAGGGAGGTCCAGAGGTGGAACAAGGGGCCTAATCCTGGCAAAGTTTCTGAGATGGAAAAAACAGGTACGAACCACGGAAGATACTTGAGCCTCCATGGTCAAGTTCCTGTCCAGAATCACTCCAAGATTTCACACCCAAGAGGAGGTCTTCAATGACACAGCCCCAAGAACAAGTCCAGTTGCTGAGTCAGAGGCCATCCTATCATGAACTCTGTTCGACTCCACTACCAATACCTCAGTCTTGTTAGGGTTCAGTCGCAACCAACTGGAGGCCATCCAGTCACTTATCTCAGTCAGACAGATGTTTAGCACATCCACTGCGTTGGATGTTCCTGGGGCAAAGGACAAATATAGCCTGAGTATCATCAGCATAGCAATGAAAACTCAGACCATACCTCCTAATGATCCTCCCAGGGCAGCATGTACACTGCGAACAACATGGGGCCAGTACCGAACCCTGAGGGACTCAAGAGGGAAGGAGACTGTGTAAATGAGAAATTGCCCATCATAACCTGTTGCCTCCTATTTGTAAGAAAGGACTCAAACCAGTTGGTGACAGTACCGGTGAGTCCACATAGCTCCCTGAGGTGGACAAGCAACATACAATGGTCCACAGTGTCAAATGCTGAAGAGAGATCGAGGAGAACAAGAATTGTCCTGTCCCCCCGATCTCTAGCCCTGAGGAGATCATTCTGCACCCGAACAAGTGCAGTTTCTGTGCTATGTCTGGCCCGAAAAGCTGACTGGAAGGGATCATACAACTCTTGAGTCACAAGGTACTCTTCCAGTTGAAGTGCTACCACTTTCTCCACCACTTTCCCCAAAAATGGGAGGTTGGAGATAGGACGGTAATTTTCCATGATCTCCAGGTCCAAAGAAGGTTTCTTTAAAAGGGGTATCACCAGAGCCTCCTTCAAGGCATCTGGAAAGACTCCCTCAGATAGGGAACACTGTACAATCATGGCAAACACCGGGCCAACAGAGTCAACGCATCTCATTAAGAAACGTGTTGGCACTGGGTCCAGCTCACAAAAGGTATGCTTCAAATTGGTTGCCACCTTGATAACCTCACTTACCTCCACTGGTCTAAACTCCCCCCAACTCAGTGGAGTGCACTCAGAACACATCTGGTGACCACTGTCAGCTATGATATTGCTAACTGAAGAAACCTCCCGCTGGATCACGGACACACTGTCCGAGAAGAACCGAGCAAACTCCTCACAATCTTCAATGGAAAAAACCCTTCCAGGCTGCAAACAGACTGGATGAAGAAGTCTGCCTACAGTCCGGAAGAGTGAAGCTGGTCAATTTTTCCTGGCAGCAATCTCCCTGGACAGGAACACTGCCTTCTTATGGTTGATTGGCTCCTGATACGCACAATAGTGTGTACGCAGGACCAGTCTGTCCGCTTCCAGGTGGGACTTTCTCCAGCAGTGCTCTAATCTCCGACCCGTCTTCTTCATCTCCCTGAGGTCTCCATCAAACCATGGGGACCTCAGGTAAGAAGTTCTGGGTCATAAACGGACAGGTGCGAGGGAGTTAATGGTGTCAGAGAGCACCCTATTATAGGTGTCAACCCCTGCACCAACTCCTCCAGTGCATGCAGCACCCACACTAGATAATTATGCTGCCACCAAAAAGCCCTCAGGGGTAAGACCCCACAAAGGGCGACAGCTAATCATCTCAGCAGGGAAAGGGCTTATGGCGGGAGCCCCAAACGTGAACTTCACCGTGCAATGGTCGGACCAAGAAACCCGATCAATCCCGAGATCTGTGATCTCAAGCCCCAGTGAGAACACCAGGTCCAGTATGTGGCCATCCTGATGGGTGCATGTAGCAATGACCTGCATCAGTCCTGAAGAGGACATACTCTGCAAAATGTTGCTGCTGCATCTTTGATCTCTATCATCCATCCTAACATTGAAATCCCCCAGAAAAACACATCTGGGGGATCCCAATGTTTCACCAGCACTGAACTCGGCAAACTCCTGCAGGAAACCCCCCATCAGGCCAGAAGGATGATAGATGAGGAATATCCTGCAGCCCGCGCTGAGACCACCGCAGATAGCCACACACTCAAAAGAACCTGGAGTTTCCACTGGGTGCATGGCGAAGGTCAGGCTGGATCTAAAACAGATAGCTACACCACCACCCCTGCGATTCACTCTGGGGCAGTGCACCATGGTATACCCGGGAGGGACCGCAGCCTCAAAAATAGGGCCTGCATCGTCACCCACCCAGGTCTCCATGATGCAAGCCAGACCGACCGATGAAATTAGGGCGGCAATAATTGCAGTCTTGTTTCTGATCGACCTGGCATTGCACAGCACTGCCCTCGAGGATTGGAAGGTAGTGCAGCCCCTCAGGTTACCTGGCCACTCGGTCTGGTGGACTCCCTGGGGACGGGCACCAACCACGTCTGGCCTCTCCCAGATGCCCGTCATAGCCCAGGGTGCCTCCTGGACCTGATGACCTCTATACAACCATCACCCATAGCCAGATCACCCCACTGCCAATAATCAGCACGACAAGCAGGTGCCTTGTCCTTTGTCAGATACATGCAGACAGTAGGTCACAAATCCTGTATGACAAGTTCATTATATGGATGTTTTCCATGTAAAAGAGAAATTTTGTTGTTGTCATGTCTGTAGCATCATTTGTAGCCAGTAAACTATTATTTATGTAAGTACTGTGAACAACAGGTTTTAATTCAGAAATTCAGTCTTGATAAATTTGTTTTTTTAGCAGTTCTGTAACATATAGGTCTCTCTGATGTAAGAGTGCATAGCACAGAAACTAAAGGGGTTTGCCTAATTGATTGTTGTTTGCATGAGAAGTAGGCATGACAGTGGCATGCAAGAGTGAAGTCTTAACAATTGTTTCTTGGCTATTCTGGGACCTGAAGTTTCACAGTAATGTGTGAAGAGAATAAAGTCTTGTGTTTTGTGCATTTGAATAGGTTTAGTGCTTTGAAGTTAAAAGATATATATATATACACAGTGTCATGGGCATCTGAAAAGGAAGGAGATACTACTAAAACATGAAAATGCTATTGCAATGATGTATTTATGTGTAAGATATAAGTGTAATTCTGCCTAGGCCATAAGCTATAAAAAATGCATCTAAGGATGGATGTATTAGTCAAAGCTTGTAGTAGCAAAATAAAGCAAGAAAAAGAATATACTTTTTTCTTTTAGTTGTTTAACCAGAGATGGCACAATAAGCTAACAGCTTGTTTACAGGGGTAACCTGGGAGCACATGGAAGTTAAGTGACTTGCTCGAGGTCACCCAGTATGCAAGTTGGAGCTATGGGATTCAAATCCAGATCTCTAGATTTGTAGCTCACAGCCTTAAACCACTGTGCTATACTGCCTCCCTTGTTATGGCAGTCATCTGTTGTATGGTTCATGGTGTTGGTGTAGTAAGCAGCGTTCATTGCATAGCTGCAGATGTAAAATGTCAGTAAGTAGGTAATGCAAGAGATGTGCTGTGCAGTTACTGAAGCAAGAAGTGTATTTAGGATAGGAAAATATTCCTGGAAGAAAACTGATAAATGGGTGACATTTGCATTTCAATTTCAAGGAGGTCCATATGGGGTGTCAATGTACAATATAAAGCAGTTATAGTTTTCAAGTTGTCTAAGTAGTTGCTTTGTACTACCACTGTTAGTAAATTTAAATTATTCTATGAAGGAAATTAAGTTGCTGTAACTGTCTGTAAATGTATTAAAAACATTTACTTGTCTTTATAATGAAGTACTGCCACCTTCTATACCATCATGGTGATTTGCATATGTTTCCCATGATGCTTTGCATTAATGGGGCATGTGCAATTGTGTTTTCATTAAAATGTGGCTGTCCGGTCAATATAATCTGGGATAACACATACCTCAGTGACATTTGCTCTGGGGTTCTTTAGTAAACTTATATTGCTTCCTACTCCTTTCATTAAAATGTACACCTCCATATATTTTCCTAATAATATGTATGCCTTCCTTAGAACAGAAACTAGAACAAATCCTACTACTTACAAATAATTGTGTTGTTTCTCCATATCTCCTTAAAACTTCCACACAACTTCACTAACTTCATTATGCAGCCATGGTGGATCTGACCAGATTTTGTTTTCTTGAGGAGGGGTAACTGCAGTTGTATTGTATTCTGTCTGACTTTGGTGACTGCATTTTAAAAATGCCATTTTTGTTTTTTACTTGAGGAAGCTGCAGTTGTATTGTGTTATGACTGGCTCTGATGACTGTCACAAGCTAACCAGCTGCCAATCATTATTTGCAACATGTATTTTGGTTACATATTGATTTATGTGTATGTTTAAATGCCAATGTGCAGAGAAGGGAATGTTTTGTTTTTCAAAATGACTGAGGACCTGTAAACTGCAAAAAACACTTGCTTGGCAAGAAGATAATTGCATTTCCTGACTAGCTAACTAGATGTTATAAAGTCCCCTTATATAGTTATAAAACGTACAGTGTCTTCTTAGGATCAAGTCAGTTCAAAGGCACAGGGTGTATTAGCCAGGATTTGGGTCAGTAAATTACCATCAGCTGAGTCACTCAGAGGCTATTCTGGTTTGGACATTCTTCTGAGCACAACAGAACACTGCCGAGCTGCTACATGGAAAAGGGACTTTGAGAATTTTCATCTTTAAGGTAGAGAAGTAGTTAATATAGTTTTAAGGCATTTAAAAGGTATACTTTCCAAATGTGTTTATCATACTGTAACCTAAATTAATATATATGTTCTCTTTTAGTTGTATTACATTTATTTAATGATTTTAGTAACACATTTGTTTCCTAAAGAAATTCTGCCTACATGAGAATTTTAGATTGTATGTGTGGTGGCAGGTTTTTATTAATAATCTAATGACAAGTGTTACTTGCTTAGAAGGGTCATCAGCTGCAACCAGATTGAAAGGGGTCTGTGGGGACATCCAGATGGATTCTGCAGAGAATTTATTTATTGAAATCTTGGATTAGCACCTTTGAGCAGAACGTTCTTAAATAGGTTCTACATTAAGTATGACGCAAACAAGAATACAGATATGTTCCACAGATACAGATACAGCAAGGAACAATTGAACACTGTCTCCAGGCATACATTCTAACAATAGTTACACAATCTAAGCACATACAGAGTGCAGAGTCAAAACAAAAGCTAACCTTTCACTAGGTAATGGTAACATAAAATGAGGACTCTTGTTTAAAAAGGAGAATTGTATAACTAAAAACATACTGTAGGAAGATTATTGGATTGTGCCTCAGTCAAATAAAGAAGGAAGGTCTCATACCTATAAAGAGGGACAGGGGAGGAGGGAGGAAAGTGCGGGGAGGGAGAAGACAAGCAGAGGTGGGGTATAGGATGGGGATAGATATGAGGGAAAGAGAATAGCTATGTATTCAAAGTGAAATAAAGGGGAGGAGGGTGGTGGAAAGGAGGGGTGGAGGAGAGTAGGGAGGATGAGGTGGTGTAGGTAGTCTGGTGGTAATGATGAAAATGTATTACAGTAGTAAGGAAGAAAGAGGTATGGAATGATGGATTGGCAAAAAAGGGAAGAGCAGATGGAAGGAGGTAGGAGGGAAAATTATTAAGGTAGGGGTAGAAAGTCCTTGAAAGTGTTAACTTGACCGGGGGCCTGAGAAATAGACATGAAGCATAACATTTTCCTACAGTATGTGCCGCTTATTATGGACTAGTTTGGCAGTGGTATTTAGTCCGCTACAAGCGGGGTCCATTACATCAGTGAAGCTGTGATCAGGGATCTATGGACTGCCGTGGACAGATAACATAAGCTGCATACAGCAAGTTACAGTTCCTTCAATGAGAATTGTCTCAGATTCTGTTTCTGGTGGTGTCTCCATTCCTGAGCAGTACCTCTAGTAAGGTAGTTAGGCAGCAGGGTGTTGTGGGGAGACAGGGAGAGTGAGAGTGAGCGCGAGAAGGACATTGGGAGCAGCATCTCCCCAGCAGCCCCTCCCTCTCTCTCTCTCACCCTCTCTCTTTGCATGGGTGCTGTCTGTGTTTGAATGGGGGGCACCAGCAAGAAACTTAGTGCAGCATCTTGTGTTGGCATGATAGATCGTGAGAACCTCTGTCTCTCTATTGAGTTCCATGTGACTCTGTGTCTTGTCCCCGATCGCGAGTGACATGTTGAGGTGAGTGTTCAGTTGGGTGAGGGGTAGGGGCTGACATGGGGCTGCCGGCAGTCACACTGTGTCTTGGATTGCCACAATATGTTTCCCTCACTCGCAGTCATATTTTATCTCTGTGATGTTTGCACTCACAGAGGAACAGTGATCAAAACACACAGAGGACAGGGGAAGAAATTGGACGTTAAGGTCCCTCTGCCACCTTCCATCTCAATGTATTTCTGTGTTTTTTTGTCCGAGTAACTTTCTGTTCTCCGCTCATCAAGAATGGTACCCTTCTTCTGCTGTAAAGATCAGCAAAAGGAGAAAAGGATATGAAAGCTGTTAGCAGGGGTATTAAATACTGGGCTGAACAGGAAACATTGGCAAACTAACACATTCTGGGTGCTAAATATTGGTAATTAACACCTGTCTGAGGTGTCAAGGAAGCTGTTAAATGGCCACTAGGTGGCTGCTAAATGCGGAATTACAGGTTTACTTAATCAGGTAATTTTAATATTGAGTCATATAGAAAATGGCATTTGGCAATGGGGATTCATCCGTTAGAAGCAGACCTTCAGCTACAAGCATTTCCTTTTAGTTTAGTGCATACTGTAATCAATAGAGCTCATACAGTTAGCAAATGATAGGAGCAAGGTAAACAAAAATTAGCACTAGCAGTCACAGATTACCAGTGAAGTTAGATGCTGCCAGAGTTGTTTTCTTAAAGGAGCCCAGCAAAGTAACATTGGTTACGTCAGGAGGTAGGGAGTTGTACCACTGCAGAGCTCTGTATGCATAATTGTCCAAAGGCGGTGCGGCACCATGGGATGCTGAAAGCCTGTTTGCCAGAGCTTCTGGTACTGCATGGGTTATGTGCAAGGGAAAGAAGGGCCATTACTCCAGGTCATATCAGTCCAAAGGTGACTTTTTTGCATGCAGACACAATTGTATTTGAGCCTGCTGTTTAATTGTGACCAGCTAACCTGAGCATAAATATCGGAGGTGTGTGTGTCAAGCATGTAGCACCAGTAAGAAGTCAACATGCTTTATTTAAGGCTGTTTTGATCTTTCAAAGGGCAGTGTCTGTAGCCACACCATAAATGGCAATACCGTAGTCTGTGAAAGAGACCACATAACTGTGGATGACTGTGTTCAGTGCTTCTGGAGAGAGATCATGTTTGTTTCTGTATTGAACTCCTAAACACTGATCAAAAACTTTGGCTATTCAGTTGATGTGTTAGATGAAAGACTTAGAAACATAGAAGTTGACAGCAGATAAGGACCGCAAGGCCCATCCAGTCTGCCCATTTATTTTTCTACCTTATAAATGTGCCATCGGCCTTTGCTCTGTCAGTGGCCTATCTATTCACAGGGTTTTAAATAATTGATTAGCAGTTTTTTTCTTGGGACAATACTAACTGTACAGAAAGCATTTATATAGGTTTTCTAGAAGTGTTATGTTTGTTAAACACAGTGAGGCAAGTTCTATGCATTTTCACAATGTTTTAGAACTTTTATGAGCAAAACGCTAATCAATTTTTAGAGTTAAATAAAACCCATTCATACTCATTTGTATTGCTTCCTTATGACTATCCCATGCCTGTTTGAAGCCCTGCACTGTATTCATAGCCACCACTTCTTGAGGTAAGCCATTCCATGCATCCACCACCCTTTCTATGAAAAATAATTTCCTCACATTCCCCCTTAATTGGCCCCCCTCTAATCTCATGCTGTTTCCTCTTGTCCTGCTATTTTTCTTATATTTAAACATGTTAGACTCTTTCACCTTGTTAATGCCTTAAGGTGTTTGAATGCCTCGATCATATCACCTCTCTCCCTCCTTTGCTCAAGGGTATACATATTGAGCTCTGTTAATCTGTCCTCATATGTCTTCTGATGCAGTCCCTGCACCATTTTGGTTGCCCTTCTCTGGACTGCCTCAATTTGGTTAATGTCCTTCTGAAGGTGTGGCCTCCAATACTGCATGCAGTACTCCAGATGGGGCCTAACCAGTGTCTTGTAAAGAGGGATTATTACCTCCCTCTTACAACTTGTGATACCCGTACTAATACACCCTAACACCCCCCTAGCCTTACCTACTGCTTTAGAGGTCTGCTTGGATGATTTCAGATCATCAGTGATGATGATGCCCAAGTCTCTTTCTTCCTTTGTGACTGCTAGCAACTCCCCTCCCAGCCTATAGGTGGCTTCAGGGTTTCTCTTCCCTATGTGCATGATCTTGCACTTCTTTGCATTAAATCCAGTTGCCACTCTTCTCACCATTTTGCTAGTTTATCCAGATCTCTTCTCATTCTGCCCACCCCATCTGGATCATCTACTCTGTTGCAGATCTTGGTGTCATCTGCAAACAGACAAGCCTTACCCTCTAATCCATCTGCAAGTCACTAATGAAGATGTTGAAGAGACTGGCCCCAGGACTGATCCCTGAGGTACCTACTTGTGACTTGCATCTCTTCTGACTATATACCATTTACCACCACTCTCTGTTTCCTGCCCATCAACCAGTTTGCTACCCAGTTGGACCCAACTTCTGACCCACCCTGAGCCTACCAGCTTATTTATCAATCTTCTATGAGGAACAGTGTCAAAAGCTTTGCTGAAGTCAAGGTAGGCGACATCAACTGCTTCCCCTTGGTCCACCACTCTGGTTACCCAGTCAAAGAAATCTATGAGATTAGTTTGACAGGACCTTCCTTTTGTAAACCCATGCTGTCTTGGATCCTGTGCCCCTGTGGATTCCAGGTGTTGCACTATCCTTTCCTTAAGGAGTCCCTCCATAATCTTGCCCACTACTGAGGTAAGACTGACTGGTCTGTAGTTCCCTGCCTCCTCCCTGCTACCATTCTTCTGGAGCGGGATCACATGAGCCCTTCTCCAGTCTTCTGGGACCTCTCCTGTGCTCAGAGACTCACTAAACAGTTCTGCTAATGGCTCTGCTAGTTCCACCTTTAGCTCCTTAAGTACCCTGGGATGTATGCCATCAGGTCCCATCGCCTTATCCACCCTGAGCTTAGCAAGCTCTTGTAGGACCCTTTCTTTTGTGAAGGGAGTAGTGCTCACCTCCTTCCTCCCCTGTGTCCATGATGCTGAGCTGTGGGCCCTGCCCTACCTTCTCTTCAGTAAATACTGAGCAAAAGTATCTATTTAGGATAGATGCCTTTACAGGGTCCTCCTCCTCACATGCTCCCTTTTCTCCATTAAGCTTAGCAATACCCCCTCTGGACTTTCTCCTTTCACTAATGTATCTGTAGAAAGTCTTGTCACCTTCTTTTACTGTTTGTGCTAGTGTTTCCTCAGTTTGGGACTTTGCCTGCCTTACTGCCTTCCCTGCTTCCCTTAGGGCAATTTGGTATGCCTCCCTATCTTCATCCCACTGTGTTCCCTTCTATTTCCTGAAGGCCAGCCATTTGGCTCTGACCTTTTCTGCTACTGCATTTGAGAACCAAAATGGTTTCCTTCTACTTTTGCACTTCCTTTTCTGTCTAACACAATGGGATGTTGCTTCAAGTATTGCATCCTTAATGCTTGCCCACTTTGCCTGTACCCCTTCACCTGTGTTTCTTTTTGCCAGGGCTAGCTTAACTCTGTTGGCCATCTTATCAAAGTCAGCTCCTCTGAAGTCCCATATTTTCACCTTGGAATGGGATGATTTAGATGTAGTAGCCAAATTGAACCATACTATGTGATGGTCACTGGCCCCCAGGTGACCTTCTACCTGGAGATCTGTGATCCCTTCCCTGTTAGTCAGTACTAGATCTAGGATAGTCCTGTCTCTTGTGGGTTGCTGTACCAGTTGTTTGAGGCCCTCCTGCAGGGAATCCACTATGTGTCTAGTTCTGGCAGATGTTCCTGCTGGTATTGACCAATCTGTATCCGCATGTTGAAGTCTCCCATTATCAGAACCTCCCTTTAGCTGTCATGTTTTGTATATCTTCTAACAGTAATGTGTCTATGTCCTCCCCTGGTCTGGGGGCCTGTAGACAACCCCAGTTCTTATGGCTGTCCCATTTCCTGTTTCTAGGTGACCACAGTTCTTCTGGCTCCTTATGTGTATTCTGAATTTCTGTAGATTTGATATTTTCATTGACATACAGGGCCACTCTCCCCCCCTTTTTGCACCTCGGTCTCTTCTGAAAAATACATAGCCAGGTACTGAAGTCTCCCAAGTGTGGTTACTGGTAAACCATGTCTCTGGGATTTATTTAACTCTAAAAATTGATTAGCGTTTTGCTTCTAAAAGTGCTAAATCTTTGTGAAAATGCATAGCTCATTTTATTTATTTATTTATTTTATTTTAGCTTTTGTTGACCGGGTATGTACACTAGACAAGTAATATGCCTATTTTCAGGAACGACCCGGAAGAGTACAACATAGGGATACAGACATTGTTTACAGTAGCGGGTGAGTACAGCTTAACAACATGTGGGGGATAGTAACATTGTGCCGGGGGTATAGACGGTCATAATACAACTTATAACTACTGAGGTTAACAAACCCCCGGGAAGAGTGGGTCACATACAGATATACAACAGGAAGCATATACACATTTCACGTAAGAGGCAATTTAGAAAGGCAATGTTCAAGGAACCATGGTATGGGCAGTATGCCCTGGGTCAGGTGCCCTGGTGTAGTGGAAGAGACAAGGAGTGCAGCAGGAGTTATCAGGTAGTATCAGAGGGAGGCAAGCTTTGACGACGGGAGAGCAACCGTATATAGAGATGCTCTAGGGAGGCTTAGGACAGTCACACGCAGATGCAAGTTTCAGGAAACCCCGGAGGGAGTTACGGAAGAGCAGGTGGGAGGATGACAACCGGGTTGGCTCAGGAAGGGAGTTCCAGAGCCTGGGCACAAATGCGGTGACGTCCCGGCCTCCCATGAGGGTGCGGGTGGGGGGGACCTTGAGCATCCCCAGGGCCTGGACCTAAGGTGGTAGGTAGTGGTGTCTGTTGGTGGCAGGAGCAGGGCCAGCTCAGGGGGGGTGCCAGTTCTGACCACTTTGTCGGTAAGGCAGCCCACCCTGAAGTCCAGGTACCTCGCTGGGGAGAGCCATCCAAGTTTATCGTATAACTCACAGTGATGGGTGAGGCGGGGGACAGCAAGGACAAAGCGACAGATGTTGTATGTCGTGTGCCACCGTCCGAGGTGAGTCTGGGGGGAGCGAGCGAATAGGTGCTGCCCATAGCTGAGAGAGGGAAGGAGCACACCTTTCGTGAGGGCTAGTCTAGCCACAGGTGTGAGGTTGAACTTGGCCCTGTAGGCCAGGCCCAGCTTGCAGTTTACTGCCCTACAGATGTTTAGGAGGTGACTACCCATGTCGAGTTGGGGGTCAAGGGTGACCCCTAGGTATTTGGCAGAGTTCACTACAGGGAGGGGGGATCCGTCGGGACAGGAAATCTTTAACACGGTCAACGAGGTTTTGAGTTTGGCTGTGGAGCCAAAGAGCATGGCCTGAGTTTTTTTTCAGATTCAGGACCAGTTTGTTCTCGGTGATCCAGGTTTGAACTTTGCAGAAGCCATTGGACAAGGCCTTGTTGAGAGTCGCAACGTCTCGGGCGTGAGCCAGGATCACCAAGTCATCTGCATAGAGGGTGGTACTGCAGGTGGAGGTCACCGCTGGTAGTTGGTTGATACAGAGGGAAAAGAGGAGAGGGCCCAATACCAAGCCCTGAGGGACACCGGAGGTCACTGGAAGGGACTCAGAGAGGACTTTATTGAAACTGGTCTGCTGTGTTCTGCCATGCAGGTAACCCGTTAGCCAATTCATGGCGAGTGGGGAAAGATCGAGTGACCACAGTTGTGAGCGGAGCAACGTGTGGTCAACAAGGTCAAAGGCTTTGGACAGGTCAATAAATATGGCTCCGGAGAGATTGCCCTGATCCATCGCTGATCTTATTCTAGATGTGACCGAGATTAGGGCAGTGGTGGTGCTGTGACCCTTGCGAAACCCGTGCTGGGCTGGGGACAGCAGCTCCTGGGACTGGATGTACTCCGAGATCTGTTCGCCACCACCTTTCTAGGAGCTTACTGAGGGATGAGAGGATGGCAATCTGGCGTAGTTATCCGGTAGTTTGGGATTGCCTTGTTTCAGTACTGGGACAATCCTGGCCTCTTTCCATATATCGGGGAAGGTACCACTTCCAAGGGATAGATTGAAGATGTGGGCTACTGGATGGGCAAGGTGAACAGCGCCAAGCTTGAGGAGCTTAGATTCAAGGTTATCTAGGCCAGGACTGGAGTGCTGGGAGAGGCCGGCCAGGAGCCTCTGGGTGTCCAGTGCAGTCACTTCCCTGAGGTTAAATGTTGCCCGAGGGGGGAGACCCTCCCACCAAGCCGAGGGGGGAAGGGAGGGGGGCCAGTTCTTGATTGACAAGAGGGGAGCCGTGATGGCAGAGAGATCTGTGAAATGGGTATTTAGGGAGTTGGCAATGGTATGGGGGTTCGTGCAGGAGACCCCGTTGTTAAGCATGTCGGATACTCCAGATTGGGAGGATCCAATAACAAGAGATTTTAAGTTCTTCCAGAAACTTCTGGGATTGCTGGCAGAGCAGAGTAAAGCGGACTTGCAGAAGTCGCTTTTTGCAGCCCTGATGGCCTTTTTGCAGGTGTTTCTCAGGTGTCTGTATGTTTGGAGAGAGGTGGGATCACTGGATCTTTTGAAGTGAGCCCAGCACTTGTCTCTCTCCCGCATTTGGGCCAGGAGATTCGAGTGTAGCCAGTGGGTGGTGGAGCCCCTCACCCTGCGGGTGACCTTGGGGGCATGCTCATCTTGCAGGAACCCGAAGATGGTGATGAAGGAGGAGGTAGCCACTGAGGGGTCAGTGGCCCCATACACATCGGACCAGTCAGCAGTCAGAGTCTTCCAGGAACTCCCAGGGGTTAAACCTGGAGTAGTTCCTGACGTGTAGGATTTTGTGGGGGATCTTGGGGGGGAGATTTTCCAAACACAGTAGACCGGTGAGTGGTCAGAGATAGAATCCGACAGTGTACCTGCTGAGGAGATTCTATCCGGACGGTTGGACATGATCCAGTCCAGTAGGGTACCGGGGGATCCGTTCGCTGACCGCCTGGTTGTATCCTGGATTAGTTGGGTCAGAGAAGAGTTAGCAAGTAGGGCCTCATATTGCTTCGCACTACCCCCTACCCAGTTGAGGTTGACGTCCCCTAGGATAAGGAGTTCATTGTCCCCAACACTGGGACCAACGGAGTCTAGGAGGTGGGTCAGACCGGGGAGCCCACTCTTGGGTGGGTTGTAAGTGCACACCAGATGCAGTTTCTTTGTGTTCCCAAGTAGGAGTAGCATGTGGAGTACCTCGCACTGGGACTCGGGGGGGGGGTTGGTGGTGGGCGACTAGGGAGACATTGAGATGACACTTGTGGTAAATCAATATGCCTCCCCTCTTTTAACCCCCGCTCTGTCCAGACAAGTAAACTCGTACCCAGGTAGACTACAGGCAGAGTCGGGGATCGAGGGTTTTAACCAGGTCTCGGTCAGCCCGAGGATATCGGGTTTGTAGAAAGACATCCACGTGACCAGTTCATCTCGGTTGTGTAGCAGGCTCCGAATGTTAAGGTGAGCTACTTTTAAGCCCTTGCCTACGCCCCATATGGAGGGGGTGTTCTGAGGGTTGTACGGACCTGGGTTCATTTCGATGTCACCCGCCAGTAGCAGTGTTGAGAGAAGGAGCCATTGGAGGTACCACTTCGTGGTAGTTATACCGGCTGGGGAAATCATGGCCCGGGAGCATGGAGTCTTGGCTGAGAGCGTGGGACTCAGGAGGACTGGGAAGCATTTGGGACAGCAATGAGGCATCAAGGACCAAGGGGAGATGTGGGGGGGAGATATCAATTAACTCACAGGAGGAGGACCATCCCCAGTATCCCCCATGTGATGTAAGGGGGAAAGTGGCTGTATGGAACAGGGAGCGCCCTTGAGCAGGACCGGCTGGAGCCGGCATCCTGTAGGGGGCAGACATCACACCCGTGAGCAATGTCGAGGGGACAACAGAAGCAAGCAAGCAGGGCAGGAAAAAGAAAAAAAAAAAGAAGATCAGCAAAGTCCAGTCAGTAGGGAACAGTTTAGACAATGGTACATGACAAGAAATTAGGCAGTGCACAAGCAGTAGCGATATCATAAGCAAAAGTCCAATAAATCAGCACAGTCGGGAGAACTGATCATGGAAAGAGGCTGCTCGGTGAGAAAAGTCCATTAGTCAGCACTGGTTAGAGGGCTAAGCGTAGGAGGAACTGCACAGAGGAAGCATGCATCAGACCCACCAGGAATGCCAGGTTGGACCGCCCCCACAGGCTGATTGGGGTGAAGTACCTCTCGGGCGGCAGGGCCAAAACTGGCATATAAGATCGTATTCAACCAGGGGTGGGTGGGAGGGCTCACACAAAAACCTCTCACTTGGCAATCGAGCTGCCGAGGAGGCCCGCCGGAGCTGCAAAGCCCACGGCACCTCAAACTCGGCTAAGCGGCAGTTAGGAGCGTGGGGGGGGACCTTCCAGCACCAGGTCACCCACGCCTCCCCACCAGCGCGAAATGGCGAACAAGTCTTGCACTGAGTTAGTTGGGGCAAGCTCGCCCTATTGTAGAGGGCAGGAGGAGAGCGTTACAACAGCCAGGGGCCAATAGGGTGCTGCGGTGGGTACGGCGCCAGAAATTCAAACTGGGAGCAGAGTCAAGGTCCTGTTGGCGAGCAGAAGATGGCAGTGGGGGTCCCCGGTTTCACTCGGTTCCGGCGAGACGCTCCGCAGGCGAGGAGAACAGGCAAATTGCACGGCTGGAGCACAGACGAGGTAGTAGGAGCTGGAATTGGCTGTAGGCAGGGCTCTCTCAGTCGGCGGCGGAGTCCGGTCCACAAAAAACCTCTCGCTTGGCGATTGAGCTGCCGAGGAGGCCCGCCGGAGCTGCAAAGCCCATGGCACCTCAAACTCGGCTAAGCGGCAGTTAGGAGCGCGGGGGGGGGGCCTTCCAGCACCAGGTCACCCACGCCTCCCCACCAGCGTGAAACAGCGAACAAGTCTTGCACAAACCTGCCTCACTGTGTTTAACAAACACTGCACTTCTAGAAAATCTATATAACTACTTTCTGTACCGTTAGTATCATCCCAAGAAAAAAACTGCTAATCAATTATTTAAAACCCTGTGTCTCACTAATTGCTACTATGTCCAGTTTAGCCTCTGACATTATTGCCTGCTGGTCTGGAATCTTATTTCCCAGGCTGTGAGCATTTGTGTACATGATTTTCCATTGGCCAGATTTCGGTGTGTTAGTTGTTGGGTGAGGTTTGGCATTACCCTTGTGCGTTGTATGGGGAGACAAACCTTTTTTCTTACCTGGTGATGCAAATGAACTGCGAACATGCTGAATCCCTGTTTGACCACTAGCTGAGGGGGGAAGGGTGTTCTTCCCATTCGACGTATGGGGTGCTGCACCCTTCTCCCCATTTGCTTGTTTAAATATTCTGCAAAGATGTCAAACTTCTGCCCCAATGCACTGACTCACTCCTTAGTCAGATGCAGTCCATCTACAGGGTAGAATCATTAGTTATACCCAGGTACTTGAAATGGTGAACCAGTTCAAAAGGAGAGCAAGTGTCACTAATGATGGTAAGCAGAAAGGATACCAGAATCTCATACAAGATCTGCCAGGGGGTGTGAAATAAGCTATTACATATCCTGTAGGGTGAAAACCAAATCAGTTGTAGAGCTTCTGCCCGAAGAGGGCGTAACACTTGGGCCTTTCTCCTCTGTGTAAGATCTGTCTTATTTGTCAGGCTATGTTTGCACTGCACTCTCAGTCCTGTCTGCATGCTATATTTAATTGATTTAGCCCCATATTTTTTTTTTTTTTGAATATAGTGTGCAAATGGTTACAGGTTATTTTTATTTTATTTTAGTCTTTGGTAATTGGGTAAGGCCAACTAGGCACAAGTGCCTGTTTTTAGATGTGACATGGGAGCACTGAGTGGTTAAGTGACGTGCTCTGAGTCGCACAGTATGCAAGTGAAGGTTGTGAGAATCAAACCCAAGTCAGGTCTGCTGGATGTACCAAGCTCATTCACAATTCGTTATTCTAACCTCTATACTATACTGCCAGACCATTTGCTCTTTTGAGATTTTGCATGCAGGACAGTGCTAATTTTGCCCCAGGGCTATGTTTTGAATATTGGGCCCCAGTAATCTTGATGGAGCTCTCAAAAAGATTAAGAAAAAACAACTGCCACATTTGTGCCTGTACTGTAAAAACATACTGTACTAATTAAACATCTATTTTTAGTTAGCAGGAAGTTTGAGTGCAATGACAGTTGGAGTCAGCAATCATCACTTGAGAATTGCCAGCTGAGTCACACAACAAAGAAACCCAGTCAATATCCTCCATGTAGGGAGAATTTCCAGGGCCAACATCTCATCACTGTACAACAGCAGATTCACAAAGGAGAGGGGCAATTTAAATGTACCAAATATCAGAGGAGTTTAAGCAAGCTAAATGCCGTTAAATATGCTGACAAGAGTTTTACTGTGCAGCGTAAAAAAACAACATGCCAGAGTCACAGAAGACCTTATAAATGTGCTCAATGTAACAAGAGTTTTACAACACGAAGTATCTTCTTGAAGCATCAACAAATTTACAGTGGGAAGGGACCATATAAATGCACTGTATGCAACAAGAGTTTTTCTCGGAAGGGTAGTCTGTTGCTACATCAGAGAATTCACTCTGGAGAGAAACCATATAAATGTGTGGAATGCAACAAGTGTTTTAACCAGAAGAGTGACCTGGCAAAACATCAGCAAATTCACTCTGGAGAGAAGCCATATAAATGTGTAGAATGCAACAAGTGTTTTAACCAGAAGAGCATACTGACAAAACATCAACTAATTCACTCTGGAGAGAAACCATATAAATGTGTGAAATGCAATAAGTGTTTTTACCAGAAAAGTGACCTGGAAAGACATCAGAGAATTCACTCTGGAGAGAGATCATATAAATGTGCTGAATGCGACAAGAGTTTTTCTCGGAAGGATAATCTATTGCAACATCAGAAAATTCACTCTGGTAACCCCCGAGAGAAACCATATAAATGTGTGGAATGCAACAAGTGTTTTTACCAGAAGAGCATCCTGAGAAAACATCAACTAATTCACTCTGGAGAGAAGCCATATAAATGTGTTGAATGCAACAAATGTTTTAACCAGAAGAGCAGCCTGAAAAAACATCAACTAATTCACTCTGGAGAGAAACCATATAAATGTGTGGAATGCAACAAGTGTTTTAACCGGAAGAGTAACCTGGAAAAACATCAGCAAGTTCACTCTGGTGAGAGATCCTATAAATGTGCTGAATGTGACAAAAGTTTTTCTTGGAAGGATAGTCTGTTGTTACATCAACGAATTCACTCTGGAGAGAAAACATATAAATGTATGGAATGCAACAAATGTTTTCACCAGAAAAGCATCCTGACAATACATCAGCAAATTCACTCTGGAGAGAAGCCATATAAATGTGTAGAATGCAACAAGTGTTTTAACCAGAAGAGCATACTGACAAAACATCAACTAATTCACTCTGGAGAGAAACCATATAAATGTGTGAAATGCAATAAGTGTTTTTACCAGAAAAGTGACATGAAAAGACATCAGAGAATTCACTCTGGAGCAAACATCAAAGATTAATACAGTACTAATTTCTTGAGTTTTGAATATGCCCTGGCTAAAGAATGGGGTCCATTCTTGCCACGGTATTAAAAATCCCTAAACATTTGGAGACACTAACCCCGAGAGAGATCATAGAGAAATTCTATAGGGAGCTGGGAAAGAAAACAGCCAACATAAAAACTCCACCAGTAAAGGAAGAAATTGAGGAATTCTGGAGAAGTATTTATGAAGATCCAGTTGAACATAATAGGGATGCAAAGTGGATACAGGAAATAAAAGACAGCATTAGAAATGGTACTACTAGAGATATGGAGTGGCCTGACGTAACAGCTAAGGAGATAGAAATGAAGATAAGGAAGGCCTCCAACTGAAAACCCTAGGTCCAGATGTAGTACCCAACTTCTGGTTGAAAGTACTAACATCTTTGCACCAAGATTTAGCTACCTCAAAAAACTATTTATACGCACATCCTGACTTAACACCTATCTGGTTAACAACAGGGAATACCACACTTCTTATTAAATCTGAACCTGCCAGTCTCCCCAAGAACTATCGCCCAATAACCTGTTTACCAACAACATATAAACTATATACTGGAATCGATGCATATAGAGTCTACAATCATTTAGACTGCAATAAACTCATGGCAATAGAACAAAAAGGTAATAAAAGAAAATCATATGGCACAAAGGACCATCTCTTGTTGAACAAAGCCATTATGGAGAGCTGCAAAAAATGCCAGAATCTTAGTGTAGCATGGATCGACTACAAAAAAGCATTTGACAGTATCCCACACTCCTGGATCACTGAGTGCTTACGGATCTACAGGATACACCCTACACTGATAAACTTCATCACAACAACAATGACAAAGTGGCAAACCACCCTGCAATTAAATCATGAGAAAGGTCAAATCACCATCCCAAATATAAGCATCCAACGAGGGATATTTCAGGGTGATTCTTTGTCACCACTTCTGTTTTGCCTTGCCCTCAATCCCTTGAGTAACCTAATCAACAATCTAGGCTATGGATACAGCTTGAACCCCAGAAACAAAAATAATCAACAGCTAACATCTCACCTTCTATTTGTAGATGACCTAAAACTTTACAGTTCATCTGACAAACATTTGAAAGAACAACTTCAAATTGTTAAGACCTTTTCTGATGACATACGTGATGACGTTATTTAGACAAATGTGCCAAAGCAACATTTGTAGCAGGAAAGTTAACTCGTAAGAAAACATGAATCTGGGAGGTCTGTGACATAAAAGAACTTGAGCAAGAGGCGTGTATAAATACCTGGGAATAGATGAAGGAGCAACAGCACAACATGAACAAATGAGAGTAAAAGTAAGCAAGGAATATTTTAGAAGGTTAAAGCTAATTTTGAAAACTGCTTTGACAACATAATAAAGTGCAAGTTATAAATCAACTTGCCTTCCAGTGATATCATACAGCTTTGGTGTGATAGACTGGCCACAGAAAGTGTTGAACCAGCTAGATATAAAAACAAGAAAAATGTTTCATGCTCACCAATTAATATACAAAAATCAGTGCATGCCAAGATTATACATCCTAAGGGCAGAGGGAGGCATGGGCCTCATTGAGATTGATTACACATATAGATCCACAATAGTGGGCGCATACATACTTACTGACATCCTTGGACCCAAATATAGCCAAGGTCTTGCATCATGAAGAAAGTAAGCTTTAAAATGACTTCACTCATCAAATTAGGAGAAGCCTTCAGAAGGGTAGCAGAGATTGATGTCAATCCAAATGTAGATAAGGAATTGTCAGCAACAGAAAACGCAAAGAATCAGAAAAGGAGTATAAGGATAAGACCAACAGAAAAGAAAAAACAATTGGAAAGTCCATAATTATAGTGGAAAATACAGGGAGCTACTGGAGCAACCACAGGTCGATCAAGCCCTGACCCATGAGTGGTTAAAAAGAGGTGAATTTAGGCCACGAGATGAGAGAGACTAATAATGGCAGCCCAAGATAGTGGGCTACGCACAAGATGGTTCACAAAATCCATAGAAAAAACAGGAGAAACAGACAAGTGCAGGTTCTGTAGTACAGAATTAGAAACAGTTATGCATCTTGTGGCTGGATGTGAAGTACTTATGGCAGAAGGCCTGTATACTGAAAGACACAACAATGTAGCAAGATTGATCCACTGGAAACTGTGCAAACACTATAACATACAGGTAGCAGAGAGACACTGGAAACATGAACCACAAAGAATCACAGAGAATGAAGAAGTAATGATCACATGGGATCACCAATACCAACAGCCAAGAAAGTGGAAGCAAGAAAACCTGATATTGTAATACAAGAAAAGAGGACAAAGGTAGCATTACTGATTGAAATAGCCACCCTAGTGACTACAGTGTGCTGCTGACAGAGAGACACAAAATCATGAAATACCAAGATATGCAGTCAGAAACCAAACTGATGTGGAATAAGGACACACAGATTGTTCCAGTAGTGCTTGGAGCAATGGGACTAATCAAAAGAACTTTCAGGCACATTTAAATATGCTACCAATATTTGTGACACCTTATGAACTTCAAAAGGAAGCTATTTTGGGACGTATGCTGTGCTGAGAAGAGCACTCTCAGCAAACATCAAAGATTAATACAGTACTAATTTCTTGAGTTTTGAATATGCCCTGGCTAAAGAATGGGGTCCATTCTTGCCACGGTATTAGAAATCCCTAAACATTTGGAGACACTAACCCCGAGAGAAATCATATAAATATGTGGAATGTAACAAGTGTTTTAACCAGAAGAGTAACCTGGATAAACATCAGCGAATTCACACTAGATGAGAGACTAATACTGGCAGCCCAAGATTTTATTTTTATTTTATTTTGTTTTGCTTTTGGTGACCGGGTAAATGCACTAGGCAAACAATGCCTATTTTCAGGCACGACCCGGGAGAGAACAGTTTACATACAAACAATAAACATGTGACACAGCACATGAGAACAGTACAAATGGGTAAAAGCAGTGTGTAATAAGTACATTGACATAGTGGGCTATGCACAAGATGGTTCACAAAATCCATAGAAAAAAATAGAAGAAACAGACAAGTGCAGGTTCTGTGGTACAGAATTAGAAACAGTGGCACATCTTGTGGGTGGATGTGAAGTACTCTTGGCAGAAGGCCTGTATACCAAAAGACACAACAATGCAACAAGATTGATCCATTGGAAACTGTGCAAACACTATACTATACAGGTAGCAGAGAGACATTGGAAAAATGAACCACAAAGAATCACAGAGAATGAAGAAGTAATGATCACATGGGATCACCCAATACCAACAGCCAAGAAAGTGGAAGCAAGAAACCCTGATATTGTAATACAAGAAAAGAGAACAAAGGTAGCATTATTGATTGAAATAGCCACCCCAAGTGATTACAGTGTACTGCGTACAGAGAGACACAAAACCAAGATATGCAGTCAGAAACTAAACTGATGTGGAATAAGGACACACAAATTATTCCAATAGTGCTTGAAGCAATGGGACTAATCAAAAAGAACTTTCAGGCACATTTAAATATGCTACCAATACTTGTGACACCTTATGAACTTCAAAAGGAAGCCATTTTGGGGACGTCGCGTGTGCTGAGAAGAGCGCTCTCAGCAAACATCAAAGACTAATACAGTACTAATTTCTTGCATTTTGAATATGCCCTGGCTAAAGAATGAGGTCCATTCTCACCACGGTATTAGAAATCCCTAAACATTTGGAGACATTAACCCCTAAAGATTTCATATAAATGTGCTGAATGTGACAAAAGATTTTCTCGGAAGGGTAGTCTGTTGTTACATCAGTGAATTCACTCTGGAGAAATACCATATAAATGTGTGGAATGCAACAATTATTTTTACCAGAAGTGGGACCTGGCAAAACATCAATGAATTCACTCTGGAGAGAACCCATATAAATGTGTGGAATGCAACAAATGTTTTAACCAGAAGAGTAACCTGGAAAAACATCAGCGAATTCACTCTGAGCATTGCTGATTGAAATAGCCACCCCTAGTGAATAGAGTGTCCTGCATACAGAGAGACACAAAATCATGAAATATCAAGATATGCAGTCAGAAACCAAACTGATGTGGAATAAGAACACACAAATTGTTCCAGTAGTGCTTGGAGCAACAGGACTAATCAAAAAGAACTTTCAGGCACATTTAAATATGCTACCAATACATGTGACACCTTATGAACTTCAAAAGGAAGCCATCTTGGGGACATTGCGTATGCTGAGAAGAGCGCTCTCAGCAAACGTCAAAGACTAATACAGTACTAATTTCTTGCATTTTGAATATGCTCTGGCTAAAGAATGGGGTCCATTCTCATCATGGTATTAAAATTCCTGAAACATTTGGAGACATTAACCCCAGGAGAGAGATCCTATAAATGTGCTGAATGTGACAAAAGTGTTTCTTGGAAGGATAGTCTGTTGCTACATCAGCAAATTCACTCTAGAGAGAGAAGCCGAGAAGCTCAGGAGATACGTAGAAAGGAACAATGAAAAAATGCAAAATGGATGGTTTAAAGAAGACCCGAAGAAATTCTATAGGGAGCTGGGAAAGAAAACAGCCAACATAAAAAACTCACCAGTAAAGAAAGAAATTGAGGAATTCTGGAGAAGTATTTATGAAGACCCAGTTGAACATAATAGGGATGCAAAGTGGATATAGGAAATAAAAGACAGCATTAGAAATGGTACTACTAGAGATATGGAGTGGCCTGACGTAACAGCTAAGGAGATAGAAATGAAGATAAGGAAGGCCTCCAACTGGAAAACCCCAGGTCCAGATGCAGTACCCAACTTCTGGCTGAAAGTACTAACATCTTTGCACCAAGATTTAGCTACCTCAAAAAGCTATTTATACACACATGCTGACTTGACACCCATCTGGTTAATGACAGGGAATACCACACTTCTTATTAAATCTGAACCTGCCAGTCTCCCCAAGAACTATCGCCCAATAACCTGTTTACCAACAACATATAAACTATATACTGGAATCGATGCAGATAGAGTCTACAATCATTTAGACTGCAATAAACTCATGGCAATAGAACAAAAAGGTAATAAAAGAAAATCATATGGCACAAAAGACCATCTCAGGTTGAACAAAGCCATTATGGAGAGCTGCAAAAAATGCCGAAATCTTAGTGTAGCATGGATCGACTACAAAAAAGCATTTGACAGTATCCCACACTCCTGAATCACTGAGTGTTTACGGATCTACAGGATACATCCCACACTGATAAACTTCATCACAACAACAATGACAAAGTGGCAAACCACCCTGCAATTAAATCATGAGAAAGGTCAAATCACCATCCCAAATATAAGTATCCAACGAGGGATATTTCACAGGACTCTTTGTCACCACTTCTGTTTTGCCTTGCCCTCAATCCCTTGAGTAGCCTAATCAACAACCTAGGCTATGGATACAGCTTGAGCCCCAGAAACAAAATCAATCAACAGCTAACATCTCACCTTCTATTTGTAGATGACCTAAAACTTTATAGTTCATCTGACAAACATTTGAAAGAACAACTACAAATTGTTAAGACCTTTTCTGATGACATAGGGATGACGTTTGACCTAGACAAATGTGCCAAAGCAACATTTGTAGCAGGAAAGTTAACTCATAAAGAAAACATGAATCTGGCGGAGGTTTGTGACATAAAAGAACTTGAGCAAGAGGAGTATAAATACCTGGGAATAGATGAAGGAGCAACAGCACAACATGAACAAATGAGAGTAAAAGTAAGCAAGGAATATTTTAGAAGGTTGAAGCTAATTCTGAAAACTGCTTTGACAACATGAAATAAAGTGCAAGCTATAAACCAACTCGCCCTTCCAGTGATATCATACAGCTTTGGTGTGATAGACTGGCCACAGAAAGTGTTGAACCAGCTAGATATAAAAACAAGAAAAATGTTTCATGCTCACCAATTAATATACAAAAATCAGTGCATGCCAAGATTATACATCCCAATGGCAGAGGGAGGCATGGGCCTCATTGAGATTGATTACACATATAGATCCACAATAGTGGGGCTACATACATACTTACTGACATCCTTGGACCCAAATATAGTCAAGGTCTTGCATCATGAAGAAAATAAGCCTAAAATGACTTCACTCATCAAATTAGGAGAAGCCTTCAGAAGGGTAGCAGAGATTGATGTCAATCCAAAAGTAGATAAGGAATTGTCAGCAACAGAAAACGCAAAGAATCAGAAAAAGGAGTATAAGGATAAAGACCAACAGAAATGAAAAAACAATTGGAAAGTCCATAATTATAGTGGAAAATACAGGGAACTACTGGAGCAACCACAGGTTGATCAAGCCCTGACCCATGAGTGGTTAAAAAGAGGTGAATTTAGGCCACGAGATGAGAGACTAATAATGGCAGCCCAAGATAGTGGACTATGCACATGATGGTTCACAAAATCCATAGAAAAAACAGGAGAAACAGACAAGTGCAGGTTCTGTAGTACAGAATTAGAAACAGTTGCGCATCTCGTGGCTGGATGTGAAGTACTCATGGCAGAAGGCCTGTATACTGAAAGACACAACAATGTAGCAAGATTGATCCACTGGAAACTGTGCAAACACTATAACATACAGGTAGCAGAGAGACACTGGAAACATGAACCACAAAGAATCACAGAGAATGAAAAGTAATGATCACATGGGATCACCCAATACCAACAGCCAAGAAAGTGGAAGCAAGAAAACCCGATACTGTAATACAAGAAAAGAGAACAAAGGTAGCATTATTGATTGAAATAGCCACCCTAGTGACTACAGTGTACGCGTGACAGAGAGACACAAAATCATGAAATACCAAGATATGCAGTCAGAAACCAAACTGATGTGGAATAAGGACACACAGATTGTTCCAGTAGTGCTTGGAGCAATGGGACTAATCAAAAAGAACTTTCAGGCACATTTAAATATGCTACCAATACTTGTGACACCTTATGAACTTCAAAAGGAAGTAATTTTGGGGACGTTGTGTGTGCTGAGAAGAGCGCTCTCAGCAAACATCAAAGATTAATACAGTACTAATTTCTTGCATTTTGAATATGCCCTGGCTAAAGAATGGGGTCCATTCTTGCCACGGTATTAGAAATCCCTAAACATTTGGAGACACTAACCCCGAGAGAAAACTGTTAACTATTTATACACACATCCTGAGTTGACACCTATCTGGTTCACAACAGGGAATGCTCATTCTCTGTGATTCTTTGTGGTTCATGTTTCCAGTGTCTCTCTGCTACCTGTATGTTATAGTGTTTGCACAGTTTCCAGTGGATCAATCTTGCTACATTGTTGTGTCTTTCAGTATACAGGCTTTCTGCCATGAGTACTTCACATCCAGCCACGAGATGCGCAACTGTTTCTAATTCTGTACTACAGAACCTGCACTTGTCTGTTTCTCCTGTTTTTTCTATGGATTTTGTGAACCATCTTGTGTGTAGTCCACTATCTTGGGCTGCCATTATTAGTCTCTCAGGGGCTGCTCAGCTCACCCATGGTCAGCCGGCACTCAGCCAGCCACCGACCAAGATCAGGACACCCACCTGCAGCTCCTTGGAAGCTGCCTGCCCCTGAACAGGGCTGCTCAGCTCACCCACGGTCAGCTGGCACTCAGCCAGCCACCGACCAAGATCAGGACACCCACCTGCAGCTCCTTGGAGGCTGCCTGCCCCTGAACAGGGCTGCTCAGCTCACCCACGGTCAGCCGGCACTCAGCCAGCCACTGACCAAGATCAGGACACCCACTTGCAGCTCCTTGGAAGCTGCCTGCCCCTGAACAGGGCTGCTCAGCTCACCCACGGTCAGCCGGCACTCAGCCAGCCACCGACCAAGATCAGGACACCCACCTGCAGCTCCTTGAAGCTGCCTGCCCCTGAACAGGGCTGCTCAGCTCACCACGGTCAGCCGGCACTCAGCCAGCCACCAACCAAGATCAGGACACCCACCTGCAGCTCCTTGGAAGCTGCCTGCCCCTGAACAGGGCTGCTCAGCTCACCCACGGTCAGCCAGCACTCAGCCAGCCACCGACCAAGATCAGGACACCCACCTGCAGCTCCTTGGAAGGTACGGGACAGCGCAGCCAATCGGAACACGGGTGCTTCCAGCAAACCCACTCTGATTGGCCAGGATTTTTCCCCTGCTATAGACACCTGGCACTTTGTTAGATTTTCAATAGAGCTAAGCACATTTTAACTGTGTTATTAGAAGTTTTTCAACTGTATTAGCTGGATTGTAATTTCTACTACTGTTTTAAAGTGCTTACACCTCTTCTGTCTGACTGCTATTCCTGCAGCCCCCCAATCCAAGCACTCTGCCTTGGCTCCGATAAGTCTAACTACCTTTTTTTTTTTTTTTAAGTGGCTAGTTTTCCATTAGCAGGTTATACAGACCTGCCACTAGAGGGATTCTTGGTCTTCTACATAAATCACTGTACTCACTCATTGGCAATATGGCCTGCATTATCATTTTTGCTGCCTCACAGCCAATTGGTCCCCTTACTCCATCCACTTGCATTGCTTGATTTTTCATGGCAAAAGCTGTTGTTGGGTTAAGTTTAATTTGTTAAATCCTGCCAAAAAGAGCTGTTTTCATGTAGTTGTGAAATCCTTGGGGCTTTTTGTTAAGTGTAACTGTGGTTAAGTGATTACAGCATCCTGTTATTAACTTAAAGTGGGCCAGACACTACGGCGCCCAGCCCCCCTTAGCCTTTTGTTGTGATAATTTAAGTCTGAATTGCCCAGCAGAAACACTTGTTCCTGCCTAAATATTAACTCCTGTGCCATCCTCTGTCTCTTCCCAGTCGAAGCTCCCTGTTGGAAGCCCTTGTTGTGAGCCAGGGCTACGCTCTGCCAGCGGGCGGGCAGCAACTGCCTAGCCGCCTCCAGGGACCAGAAAACTGGGAGGGACAGCCAGGGAAGGTACAGGAAAGCCACAAAATTTATGCCCACCCGCCCTGCCCCCTCCTCGGATGTTATTTTTATAGGCATTTTCCTGCCAAATTACAATTCCTGCCCCCAACGCACGCTATCCAGTAATCTGTCTCATTGCCACTGCTGTACTGCCAAATCAGCAACCCTTCCTTATTGTTCTCCCTGCTACTACACTGTTGTTTCCTAGTTCCATTTAATCATCAACCTTGCTTTCATAATGGGGGGATCCCTTTGGATACTCCTGGCTATGTTCTTCATGTTGTTCAGGGAAAAAGACATCCTCCTGCCACTGTCACACTGAAAAGTCGTCCCACCTTCCTAGTCTTGCTATTTCACCATTATTAAAGAAGGACCGGATCCTTATCTATGCACTACCTATGCCACAATTTAACCAGTGGGGTAACCTCCATGTAGGGACGCAAATTGCTCTATCAAAATATCGCTCGATACCCCATTATTGGGTATACAGTTCCCCATTATGCCTGACCACCAGATTGCTATTGAGTGTATTGGCACGAACCCATAACCCTGACTGGCTTACCTTAAAACAGAAGCCCCTGAATAGAAAAAGGAGGACCAAAGATAGTCTCCTCATTTTCTCTCTTGAAGCCCTTATGAAACTTTTAATTTTTTTCCTGATCTGTGTTGGAAATGTGGAAATTAACTCTGGACCTCCACAGTGCATTACCTCACCAGCAGACTTAGCCTCGACCAAAGGTCTAAGCTTTCTACATATCAATGCCTGCAGTCTGCTAAAAAAGCTCACGTTGATACAGTCCTGGGTTGCCCATACTTTGCCAGACTTTCTTGTGGTATCAGAGACATGGCTCAGACCATACAGCAGACAGAGACATAAACTTACCCAATTATCAAATATTCAGAGCGGATCGCCAGACAAGGGGTTGGGGAGTTGCTATATATGTCAAATCCAATATATCTGTAACTTGCTTAGATGCAACATCTATGCCCAAAGAATTTGAATGTCTATCCCTCAAAGTAGCTCTCTCCAACACTGCAGCATTTCGGCTAGTTGGCTGCTATAGGCCCCCTTCAGCAGATCATAAGCTTCTAGCCCACCTAGGGAATCAAATCAAGATGGATACTGAAGAGACCATAATCCTAGGTGATCTAAACCTTAATTGGCTATCCAGCGCGGCTCCTTTAGTATCATTTTGTGATACATATGGTTTTCACAACTTATATATGAACCAACAAGAATCAACAAAAAATCGAGCAACAGCACATTACTTGACATCATGCTGGTGAACAAACCCCACCTCTTCACGCACACTGGAGTGCTGTTCAGTGACATAAGTGACCACTGCCTTATTGCTGGAATAAGGTCATCAGGTAAACTAACACCCCCAGCTAAATTCCTACTGAGGAGATCCAAGAAAACTTTCAACTCTGAGGCATATCTTCATGATCTAAATCACTCTACAAGATGGCAAGAGTTCTACCTAGCAGACTCAGTGGAAAAAGCTCATCAGGTGTTAAATAGCATAATACTAGATGCCCTTAACACTCATGCACCAATTACTAGAGTTCGAATTAAAAACAAATCTTGTCACTGGTTTCACCTGACCTTAAATCAGCCCTGCTTAGAGAGATAAGCTTTGGAAAAGGCAAGGAAGACTAAGAACCCAAATGACTGGTTGATATTTAAGAAAGCCGGAATAGCTGTACCAGAAAGTATGGGATGCTAAGGCTGCCTACTACATGGCTGAACTCGACTCCTCATACCACAATCCTGCCAGGTTCTGGAGCACTATTAAAGGGCATAGCGGGACAAGATCCTAGCACTTCACTACCAGTTCAAATGCACCACAACAAGGTGACAATCTTGGACAGAATGGAAATACTGGATGCATTCAATAATCATTTTACAACCGCTGGCCTTGCATTTGATACCTCTCCAGCCAATCTGCTACATGCTCAGTTAAGCTCCCAGTATACAGGATCTCAGTTAGCTGAATCCTCCTTCTCCTTCAAACCGATTCTGTTGAAACAAGTGGAGGATCTAATCTACGCAGATGGATATAAAAAAGTGCAGGTGCTGACTCCTTGACCCCTACTTTCTAAAGATTGCAATGCATGCACTTGCAGTTCCTTTAACACACCTTTTAACTTGTCCTTAAAATCTGGTTCTATTCCTGCAACTTGAAAACAGCCCAAGTTTTCCTCTACTGAAATCAGGGGACCCCATGGACCTTAACAACTATAGGCCAATCTCTATCCTTCCAGTACTATCTATGCTGCTAGAAAACTGGTAAGCATCAATTAAGAGATTACCTTGAAGAATCTAATCTTTTAAATCCAGCACAATCCGGTTTGGTCTAAGCATAGTACTATTTCTGCACTGGCTAAAGTTACAAGCGATTGGCAAACCTAACTGGATAAAAAGAATAAGCGTTTGTGCTGTATTCCTTGATCTAAGCAAGGCATTTGTCTGACGTGGACCATGAGCTGCTACTCTTCCTTGCACTCCACAGGCTTGGATCCATCCTCCCTTACATGGTTCAGTTGTTACCTAACAGGAAGAACACAGCAAGTGAAAGCTGAAGGAGACCTATCTCCACTAAAACCACTTCTAAGAGGAGTTCCACAAGGATCTATCCTGGGCCTATCCTTTTAAGCCATTTATATTAACAATATTGATTGAATCTTACCAAAGCCACTGTACACTTGTTCGCAGATGACACTGTTTTATATGTCAGCAACCCATCGCCTGCTACAGCCTGTGAAGTTCTACAAACCGAATTCTCTATACTACAACATCAATTATTGGAAAAAAAATTTCTTTTAAATGCAAAGAAAACAAAAGCAATGTTTTTCTCCACCCAAAGCCATACTCATTGCTCCATGTCACAAAAGTGAACTTTATGTTATTTTATTTTAAAAAGTACCAATGTTGATGCCAGAGTGAGCAGGAGTGGGGACCAGCAAAACAAGTGGCAGCAGAAGCAGGGGAAAACAGGAGTGAGGCAAATCTGGAGTGAGTGGCAGTGGGAGCAGGGAGAAGCTGGAGTGAGCAACATGAGGTAAAACAAGCCAGCAACTGGAACAAATCTAAATAAGCCCTAACCATATACTTTATAAAATAGTAAACTGTCGCCCATCCACAACTAAGGCAGTTTCCCTCTCAGGAGTTAAAGACATCAGCGAGACCTCTCGAGCTTTGCTCTTGAGGTCTCTATGATGTCAACAACCCCCTTAAGGGAACCACAGCCTTGTTGTGGATGGTCATCCATCCACTATTCTATATATGTTGGTATGTAAGGAGCCCCTTATGAGCTCCTTACCAGTTGCCTGCTACCTTCCTAAATAATTATGATAGGATTCTAGTAACCCCAGAGGACTGGGTGGTTACACAGTGAATAAAGGAGAAGAAAGATAAGAAGAAAGAGCATCACCACCGTCACACTTAAACTACAGATATTTGACTATCTCATTAATAACTTTTTAGAACTTGAACACTATTTTTTTAATTGTGCTGCCAGTAATTAAGATAATAATGAAATATGCATGAAAGTAAGCACATGCTGCCAATAATTAAGATAATAGTGAAATACAAGTCAAACTGAGGACACACTGCAAACAATGATGATAACTATGAAATACACATGAAATTGAGAACATACTGGCAATAATTAAAATAGTAGTCAGTCATAGGAGAGAGGAAGTTATACCACCTTTGTACAGATCCCTGGTAAAGCCGCATCTAGAGTATGGAGTTCAGTACTGGAGCCCTCACCTCAAAAAGGACAATAACCTGCTGGAGAAGGTCCAGAGGAGGCCTACAAAGATGATAGCTGGTCAGCAGGGCAAGGCATATGAGGAGAGGTTGAGGGCACTGAACATGTGCTCCCTGGAAGACAGGAGAGTGACAGGGGACATGGATGGGACATTCAAGTACTTGAAAGGGATAAATAAGGTTGATAGAGTCTCTTTAAGCTAAGTGGCAACCATAACATGAGGGGGCACAGTCTTAAGCTGGAGGGTGGAAGGTTTAGGAGGGAGGTCAGGAAGCACTTTTTCACAGAGAGTATGGTAGGCACTTGGAATGCACCGATGGAGGAGGTCATCTCTTTGAAGACAGTGGGCAGTTTTAAGAGAGGCTGGGATAGGCATGGGGAAGCTAAGGATCATGGGAAGGGAGGATGAAAGGAGTGGGAAGGGGGGGGGGAAGGATATTAGCTCAAGCTGTGGACCCTGCAATATGAGCAGACTTGATAGACCAAATGGGCTTCTTCTGCTGGCTTCTTTGTATATTTGTATGTAATAGTGAAACTGAGAATAAAAATATAAAATCTGTTTACTATATGGAGAGAAAGAAATTGTCTGTGTGACTCTGATATACTGGGTACAGTCCAGCAGTCAAAGTGCACACAGCAGGATGATGGCTAGTAAACCACACAGGAATCCTACACACACACACACTGGGTACTGTGAAGTAGTCACAAGGCACAGAGCAGGATGATGGCTAGTACACCACATAGGAATCACACACACACACACACACTGGGTACAGTGACGCAGTCACAAGGCACACAGCAGGATGATGGCTAGTACACCACATAGGAATCACACACACACACACACTGGGTTCAGTGAAATAGTCACAAGGCACAGAGCAGGATGATGGCTAGTACACCACATAGGAATCCCACACATTGGGGATAGTGCAGCAGTGAAAGTTCACACAGCAGGATGATGGCCAGTACACCATGTAGGAGTCACATACAGACTGGGTACAGTCCAGCAGTCAAAGAGCACACAGCAGGATGATGATGGCTAGTAAACCACATAGGAATCCCACACACACACACTGGGTACCGTGAAGCAGTCACAAGGCACGGAGCAGGATGATGGCTAGTACACCACATAGGAGTCACACACATTGGGTATAGTGCAGCACTCAAAGGGCACACAGCAGGATGATGGCCAGTACACCATGTAGGAGTCACATACACACTGGGTACAGTCCAGCAGTCAAAGGGCACACAGCAGGATGATGGCTAGTACACCACATAGGAATCACACATGCACACACATTGGGTACAATGAAGCAGTCACAAGGCACAGAGCAGGATGATGGCTAGTACACCACATAGGAGTCACACACACATTGGGTACAGTGCAGCACTCAAAGGGCACACAGCAGGATGATGGCCAGTACACCACATAGGAGTCACACACACACATTGGGTACAGTCCAGCAGTCAAAGGGCACACAGCAGGATGATGGCTAGTACACCACATAGGAGTCACACACACTGGATGCAGTGCAGTAGTCAAAGGGCACACAGCAGGATGATGGCCAGTACAATACATAGGAGCCACAAAGACACACACTGGGCAAAGTGCAGCAGCCAAATTACACACAGCAGAATAATGGTCAGTGCATCGCATAGGAATCATATACACTGGTTACACTGCAACAGTCAAAGGGCACACAGCAGGATGATGGCCAGTACACCATACAGGAATCACACAGAAACTGAGTACAGTGCAGAGGTCAAAGGGCACACAGCAAGATGACGGTCAGTATGCCGCATGTGAGTCACACACACACTGGGTACAATGTAACAGTCAAAGGGCACACAGCAGGATGATGGCCAGTACACCATGTAGGAGTCACATACACATTGGGTACAGTCCAGCAGTCAAAGGGCACACAGCAGGATGATGGCTAGTACACCACATAGGAGTCACACACACTGGATACAGTGCAGTAGTCAAAGGGCACACAGCAGGATGATGGCCAGTAAATCACGTAGCAGCCACAAACCCACACACTGGGTACAGTGCAGAAGTCAAACACACAGCAGAATGATAGCCAGTACATCAAGTAGAAGTCATACACACTGGATACAGTGCAACAGTCAAAGGGCACACAGTAGGATGATGGCCAGTACACCAAATAGGAGCCACAAAGACACACACTGGGCAAAGTGCAGCAGCCAAATTACACACAGCAGGATAATGGTCAGTGCATCGCATAGGAATCATATACACTGGTTACAGTGCAACAGTCAAAGGGCACACAGTAGGATGATGACCAGTACACCATACAGGAATCACATAGAAACTGGGTACAGTGCAGAGGTCAAAGGGCACACAGCAAGATGACGGTCAGTATGCTGCATGTGAGTCACATACACACTGGGTACAATGCAACTGTCAAAGGGCAGACAGCAGGATGATGGCTAGTACACCATGTAGGAGTCATGCACAAATGCACACACCGGGCACAGTGCAGCAGTCAAAGGACACACAGAATGATGGACAGTAAGAGACACACATGGGTAGAGTGCAGCAGTCAAACAGCATAGAGGAGGATGATGACCAGAACACCACATAGGAGTTGAGCTCCACTCAGCTCCCTAGAGCCGGAATAAGCTCAAAGTGATAAACAGTACTGGTGCCTACTCACAATGGGGTAGTGATTTACTCCTCCTAGAATACCCCAAACAGGAAAACAGCCTATTAAAGGAGAATTGTTTTGGTATCCCACCACTCTGTAGTGTAGATATGAAAAGGGACCCAGCCTTGCTGCTTGTGTTGCCAGGTATTGTGGTTAGGATTGGCAGGGCCTTTTTAGGATACACCATTTGGAATCATGGGTAAATTAGGTGGAGCAAATGTATGATTGGAAAGGTGCATATTTTTGGCCTAGACTGGCCCTCTGTTTTTCTTTCTAGTCAAAGTATCCTGCAGTGTCCTGAGAAGACAAGAAGGAACAGGTAAAGACAAACCTCCAGCTCAGTAGGATACTCATTGAGAGCCCAGGGCCCTTGAAACAAACTGGTGCTGCCTGGCATGAAGCCACCTGTTAAAGGGTTTAGTGCGGTCTGGCACTTGCACTTGACAAACAGAGGAGCTGAGCTGGTTTAGAATGCTAAAGTACATTTTAGACTTCTGTTGGGCCTAGTCCAAACTTTAAGCAACACATTTTGTGAATTCCCTGTAACAGTTTTGTTTGCATAGATAATAGATGACACTCTATTCACAGTAGGGGTGTAGACATTTACCTGTAGCAGTTTTGTTTGCATAGATGACAGATGACACTCTATTCACAGTAGGGGTGTGGACATTTAACTACAAATGTTTTGGAAATTTCATTTGTCAACCAGTCATCACCTTAAAAGGTGTATGCTGAATAGAGACTGATGGGGTGACCCTAATTGCCATGAGTAAGGGCGACACAGTATCCCAGTGTTTTTCAAACTTTAACAACAGAACATTGAAATTGGCCTACTGTTTTTTTTTGTTTTTGTTTTACCATAAAACAGAGGATGGTAAGTAGGCTCTTCATGGTTGTCGTTCCCCCCTCCTGGAGTGGTAGGTCTTATTATTTATTTTTATTTATTGTAGTCATTATAATTACAACCCTTTGAGTCAGGGAATCATTTCCAAAGGCTCCACATCAGAGTTACAGAGACGTACAGTACAATTACATATGAGCATTCCTTATAGACATGAACAATACAGGTATACAGGGTAAAAACTTAATAGGAACACAGCAAGATTTTTAAGAACTGTTACAAATTGTATACAGGTGGGATTACAGGCCTATACATCAAGGTAGCTAAGGCCACTTATCAAACTTGCAAGTTGACCAATTTTGAGACTGAGGGCTGATTAAGCTGGCTAGGAAGCCACTGTTATAGACTCAGAGTCATAACGGAGAAGGGGCCCAGTGGACTTGGATTCACTGGGAGGTACACACACAAGAGTGAGTAGAGAGTATATGATTCCTGAGGGCCTCTTTCAATAGTCCTACCTTGGGCAGACTAGTTACTGATGTGGGTATAGAGTTCTACCAGGTTGGGCACCTGTAGCCGAATGTCCTAGGGAATGGGTTAGGGAGGTGCTGACCTTAGGGACTACAAGAGAGGATTTGAAGGCACTGCAGGTATTGACTGAGGGGACAGCTGGGAGAAGAGCGGAGGTGACACCTGGAAGGGTGAAGTCAAGGAATAAAATTGCTGCTACCTGGATTATTGTCCTCTCCTTATCTTTGGCAGGAGATGTGGAAACTAACCCTGGCCCCATGGCCACAGGGCTCCCTCACTATTCGGTCAGTTCTTTCCATGTCCTGTTCAAGAGGACTAAAGATTGCCCACCTTAATATAAGAATCTTGGTGGCTAATCATGCAGAACTTATAACTTGGACCACCACTCAAAGGTCTGATCTCCTTGCAATTTCTGAATCCTGGCTTAAGCCTTCTCTCCTCGATTCTCTGTGTTCCGTCCCTGGATACAAATGGTTCCAGGTTGATTGGCCCACATCAAAAAGAGGTGGCGGTCTGGCACTATTTTACAATTCTCATCTAAGCCTAACCTTACTACCATGCCCCTTGTTTGTGTCCTGTGAGGTACTTCATGAACTGCTTCTGCTGGGTGACTCAAAAAACTGCACATTGTTTGCACCTACATGCTTCCAGTTACCTGCAAACATGGGCTTGAGGAGTTCCTGGCTTTTCTCCCCCGAGCCACCAAAAACAATGAAGTGATTTGTCTAGGTGACTTCAATCAGAATTGGCGTCGCCCAAACCTCCCTGTCCATGACTCTAATATGAGCAAGACCAATCTAATTCAGCTTGTCTTGATGCCTATGCAACATTCCAGCAATGGTAAAAGTCACACCCTCCTTGACTGGGTACTTACCAACAGGCCAGACAGAATCTCTTCTGTGACTGTGCTACCGGACTCCATAAGTGACCATTCACCTGTGCCTGGGATGCCAGCCCCTCCTCCCACCTACCCAAAATCATCTCCATGTCTGACTTTCTCTGCCCTTGACACATTAGCTTTTCTGAGGGATCTTCAGCATGTCAACTAGTCCACCATATTCGTGACAAATAACATTGACTTGGCTGTGGAATATTTTATCAACTCTCTGCACTCCTTGCGGTCCAAGCACATTCCTTCCATCAGGTGCACGGTACAGGGCCTGCCTAACAAATGGTTAACTAGCTCTCTTCTACATATGCTTAAAGAATGGGACAAACTCTGGACCAGATGGAATACCTCCTCCCTGCTCTCTGACTTCATTGCATATCGCTCCATTCGTAACTCTTGTAAGAAAGTGCTACGGACTGCCAAAAGCACTTACTATAGAGGCCTTCTTCACACCACCTCTAGTAACCCAAAAAGGTACTCGGCACAAATCAACCACATAATGGGATGCACCACTTTCCAAACCCCCCATGACTTTCTAATAAATAACAAGTCCTGTAACAACCCTAATACCATAGCTAATGCTTTCAGCTCACTCTTTACTGCCCTCCCTAGTACTGATGCTGACAGTTCCCCCCCTCACCACACCTCCCCCCATCCTTCCCTGATTCTCCACAGGGTCTTCAGGCTGGATGTCCTAAGAGTTCTTAACATGATGTCTCCCCATGGCAGTGCAGGCCCTGATGGACTGAAACCCAGAATTCTCAAATTAGGCATGTCTCTTCTTGCCACCCTCATCATGTGATTGTTCAACCTCTCCATTAGCTCGGGTACTGTGCCCCTCTTCTGGAAAAATGCCAGGGTTATCCCAGTCTTCAAAAACGGTAATCTAAAAAAACTAACAAACTATCATCCTATTGCTCTCCTGCTGACGCTCAGTAAACTCCTGGAGAAGCTTATCCATCACCAGGTGTCTAACTTCATTGCCAACTTTAACCTGCAATCTTCTTCTCAGCATGGCTTTAGGCCAAACCACAGCACCATGATGGCCCTAGTGCAATTCACCAGTGACATCAAATCTGTTATGGACCAAGGCCAGCTTACTGGGGCTGTTTTCATTGACATGTCAAAGGCATTTGACTCGGTTAACCACAACCTGCTCCTGCATCAACTAGGCTCTATTGGCACCTCCCAATTCATACTTGCCTGGTTCACCAGCTATCTGTGGAGATGCTGTCAGTCTGTCTCCTGTCATAAAGTTCTCCCTGCCTCTGCCCTGCTTCATTCAGGTGTTCCACAAGGTTCCATACATGGGCCCTTGCTCTTTTCCTTGTTTGTCAATAACCTACCTTCTGTGCCCTCCCACAGTCTCTCCTTACTCTATGCCGATGACTTGGTTCTCTATGTCTCCTCCAGCTCTATTCATGAAATTAACTCCCACCTCTCCTCTAATCTTCATCATATCCAAACTTGGCTTATGTTCCAATGCCTGGTGCTAAATGCTGCCCAGACCCAGGCTATGCTCTTTGGGTCACAAAGGAAATCTGTTCTTCAACTCCATCTCTCCAGGTTTCTTATCTTGATGGCTCCCTTGTGGAAGTGACTCAGTTCTTCAAATACCCAGGGGACACGTTGGATTCATCTTTTAACTTTTCTCTGCATGTCAAAGCTGTCTGCAAATTAGTCAATGCTAAAATTGGATTAGCTTACAGAGTCCATCAGTTTCTGACCCCTACTGCCAGGATCTCTGTCCCCCATGGCCTTCTCCTTCCTGGACTCTGCTGCACTCTGCCTGTCTTTGCTATGACACAGGCAAACATCTTGCAAATGTGGGACATTGCCTACAACAGTATCTGTAGATTTGTGCTATCTGTGCCTCGTCTTAAGCACCACTGTATTCTCTACGCTGACCACCACTGATTTTCTCCTTACTCACATCGGGCTCATTTATTAGGTTGTCTGACTGACAACATTATTCGTTCTTCTATTCCCTTCACACTCGCTGCTATGCTCATCCCCAATAACAGCTCTTGTTCCCTCCATCCATGTCTTTAGCTCTACTATCTGTCCCAAAATGCTCTACCAGGATGGGTGAACTTGACTTCTCTTTCTATGCCTCCAAATTTTGGAACTCTCTCCCACTTGATCTTAGGTACTCCAAATCCCACCCCACTATCAATAAAGGCCTCTTCAATTAACTCACTTCCCTTGACATTTGCAGATGTCCATAGCTTCATGAGTCATGGAAATCTACCATTGACCTGCACTTAAATTTCTCTACTGCCTCTTGATTCCTTCCAGCCCCAATCTTCCTCAGCTGTATCTACACACTTTGTTCCCTGTCTCTGCGTTGGAATGGTCTCCTGATGACTTACCAACAGCACTGTCATGTTTTGTACATTATTAACTGTAAATTGTGCCTTTTGTCTGTTTTGTTCCTATTATAATGTGTGATATGTACCTCCTCTATGTACTATGTAACTTGCACCTCTATATAACTGTTTGGACTCTCCTATTGTACAACACTGTATATGTATTTGTTTTTACCTGTTCATTGATTTGTACTCTCCCGGGTCATGCCTGAAAATAGGCAGTTCTGTCTAGTACACTTACTCAGTTACTAAAAGCAAATAAATAAACACATTTTCTGGCCACGAGGCAGCACTGGTATTTGAGCCTCTCTTCAAAATTAAGCACATCTGCGAGGGAGTAAAGTGCACAGGAATAGGTGCAGAGTTCAGTGCCAGTCAGGAGCCTACAGGCCTTGTTTATGGACAATTAAATATTTCTGAGGGCAGTATTGTCAGTTGTGTTATAGATGAGCAGGCCGTAGTCAACTAAAGACAGGACTGATGAAGTGATGGCTAATCTGAGTACTTCAGGTGGAAGGCAGTCCTTGTACCGACAAAGGAGACCAATTTGTGAACTGGTGGTAATTGTGAGGGTACTGATGTGGTGGTGGAATGTGAGGGCAGAGTCAAAGTGGATGCCCAGGTATTTATAGGAGGATACTTGTTCTAGAGGATGGAGAGAGCTAGAGGAGACCTGTAGGGGGTAGTCTTTATGTTTGCTTTGGTGATGGGCAAAGAGCATTGATTTTTTTTTTTTAAGGTTGATGACCAGTTTTCTATCCGTGAGCCAGCTCTCGATCCGATTGAAGGAGTGTTGGAGGGAAGATAGGAGGGTAGTGGGGCTTGGGTCAGAAACAAAGAGAACTGCATTATCAGCATAGAGAAGGATCTTTCTGGGGCAGTAGTTGAGATAAAGGCTGAAAAGAAACAGACCAAGGATGGAGCTCTGAGGGACCCCAGAGCAGAACGGGTGGGAGCTGGAGAGAGTGTTAAGTCTGATGCATTGGGATCTGGCAGTTAAATAGCTAGTGAACCATTCAATGGGTCCTTGGGAGAGACCAGATTGTAGAAGGGTGTCCATCAGTAGTGAGTGGTTGACTGTGTCAAAGACCTTTGACAGGTCGATTAGAACAGGTCTAGTACTATTTACCTACATCTAATCACCCGACATTTAATATACCATCACTGTTTTCCTGACTGCTCAAAAACCCAACCTGTTCAATTACCGCATTATGAATTCCTGACAGATGCATCAAGTTCTTTATACCAGACTGCAACAAACTTCAACTCTGCATTATATTTAAACATAGTCACATACCGCAATGAGCAACCATCAAGTGAAGTCTGCTCTCTCTGGCTGCTGACCACATTGCCAATAGCTGTCAAGCTGATGTGCAGAAGCTGTTCCTGAATCCCAGATTTAATGGTTGCCATAGTGTTCAGTCAAAGTTTAGTAGTCGGTAGTTGGTAGGTAGACACCATGGCTGAGTCAGGGGTTCATGTTTATTGAATAGTTACTTCATAATGAGACAGAGACAAGACAGTCACTGATGGCTATCTCTTAGTGAAGGAACAAAATTATGGAGACTGGTACTATTGGTGCTGCCAGGACAGAAAATGCTCACATTGCCTCGGATGAGCGACAACAGTGCTAGTCTGTGGGAGCACAGAGTCATAAGCCATGCTTCCCACTGTGACTCTCCGGACACAACAGATGCACCCCTGGCAGAGGCTATTGCAGACATCATAAAAAAGGGCTGTAGATACACATGACAACCCTGCTCTGATTATTCAGGAGGTAATGTCGACCCAAGCAGCAGAGGTGTGTCAGAGTTTTCCCAGGAAACAGGCTATGCAGCAGATTATTAAGAGAGCGAGGATGCAGCATATGCCTCCAGAGGCCCAATGTCTGGATGACCTTACCATTCTGGAGCACCTAAAAACAATAAATGGAAATCCCTGGCTAGCCTACGACTCAGTAATAGGGGATGATAGAGTTCTTTTGTTTACCACCGCAGTGAACATAGAACACCTCCAATGTGCCAGATATTGGATTATGGATGGCGCGTTTTGAACAGTGCCATTATATTCTGACAACTTTATTCTATACATGCTCCAATTAGTAATACTGAAAACAGCAGAATTCTCCCATTGGTTTATGCAGTCATGTCCTCAAAGTCACAAACTTGTTATCAGCATTTTTTCCAAGACTTACAAGATATCACTGATGAAGGAAACCTAAGTTTATCACCTTCATTTATTATTACTGATTTTGAGATGGCTGCAATAAATGCTAGCAAAGCTGAATTCCCAGAGTCTACCAACAAGGGATGCCTCTTTCATTTGGGCCAAATTGTATGACGGAAAATACAGAGCCTTGGGCAAGCAGCACAATATGAGTCAGACACTGAGTTTGTCCTTCCATTAAGACATGTTGTGGCACTAGCTTTTTTACCTCTAAACAAAATTAGACCTACATTTGAGAAGTTGAGAACATTAATGCCTGATAACACCGCTCCCTTAGTGTCTTGGTTTGAAGAAACCTATGTATCAGGGAGAATTAGGTGGCAAATGCAGAATAAAACTGTCATTCGTAGTCCTCTAATATTCCCTCCTGAGTTCTGGTCCATTTCTGAACGAGTCGATAAGGGTATCCCATGCACACGGAATAAAGTGGAGGCCTGGCATTGACATTTAAGTATAGTGACCACTCAACACACAACCTCCAAGGTAAGAAAATATGCTTCCACTACTTTCATTTAGTTTTAAAAAAAGAATAATTCTAGACATAGACACAGTGTTAAGTGCTTATATTCGGCTTAGATGTGTTTACTGCTATGTTCTGCTCATTTTTGTATCCCCAGCTGTTTAGTTTAGCTTCAGAATTTCAGTGCTGTGTTCTGCTCGTTTTTGTGTACACTGATGATTCTGCTTAGAATTCTGCTTCAGAATTTCAGTGCTGTGTTCTGCTCGTTTTTGTGTACACTGATGATTCTCCTTAGAATTCTGCTTCAGAATTTCAGTGCTGTGTTCTGCTCGTTTTTGTGTGCTTTGTTGGGATACTGAAAGTCGGGCAGTAGATGTGTCGGTAAACAGATGTGTCTGTAAGCTGGTGTTGGTATATTCCATGTCGGGAAGTTAGTTGTCAGTAAATAGTACAGATCCAGATGAAAACAGCACCCGCAAGGTGACCTTTATCCAGGGCAGAGTGTAGGAAGCTAGAGAACTCAAGGAGTACAGTCGTAGTACTATGGCCTGACCTGAAGCCATATTGCTCCCAGTAGAGTATGTTGTGGGTGGCAATGTAGTCATTAAGTTGGGTTGACACTATTTTTTCTAGGGCCTTTGAGATGGGGGAGAATACAAATAGGTCAGTAGGTGCTTGGGGAGCAGCTGTCACTGCTTCTATGGATGGGAGTGATGACTGCTGTCTTCCAGACCTGGGGAAATTAATCAAGGCATAGGGAGTAATTGAGCAGGGCAGTGAGTGGTGGGAGCATTACGGCAAAGGTCATTCACCTGAGCCGTAGGTCAATCGGGTCATTACTAGGGCTGGTGGCATTCAAGGCTTAAACTAGGATCAGCCAGGCTTCCTGCAGTGAGATGGTATGAAGGTGGAAGGGAGGTCGAGGGAGGGTGGGAGGTGGGGAGGGACAATTGGGTCAAAAAAGTTGCTGGGAAGGACTGAGCTGAGGTCAGCAAAAGCAGTGTTGAGGCAGTCAGTGACACATTGGGGGTCTGTGGAGAGAGTGCCATTGATGTTTAGTGGAGATGGTGGGGGTGTGGGACTTCCCATTTAGTTCTTTGATGTTGTCCCAGAAATTATGAGCAGACCCCCAGGAGGAGGCAAGCACTGCTCGATAGTAGTGGGCCTTGGAATTATGAATGGCCCAAGTACATTTGTTGTGCTTAGCATTGATGGCCTGTCAATCTGCTGGTTTAGCAGAGGAGATGGCTTTATGCCGCATATTATCTCTGTGTTTCAGTTGTTTGAGAAGGGAAGGGGTGATACAAGGGGCATTACATTTTTTGATGAGTGTCTTGGTGGGGGAGGGCAAACATGTCACAGGCCATGGTAAAGGAGCGAGAGAAGAAGTCAGTGCATCATCAGTACTGTGGGCAGAGTTTATGGGTGACAAGTCCCAGAGGGAAAGATGCTGCCTGAATTTGTTAAGGCATCTAGGGCAGAGACGTTGGTGAAATTTCCAACTTTAGTATAGGTTTTGCGATTTAACAGGACCAGGAGAGGCTGACTGAACAGTGGTCACAGTGAGTTTGGGAGGACTTGAATGTCAGCAATTTTGTGAGGGCGGTTTGAGAGGACGATGTCCAGCAATGTCTGAGTTCCATTTGAGGGACTGTGTCTGGTGGATTGTGTTACCAGCTGGGTTAGGTCCAGGGTTGTGAAAGTGTCCTTCGCATGATTGGCAGAACTGGCAAGCCAGTTAGTGTTGAGGTCCCTTAGCAGGATCTGCTCTGATTTGTGGGGAGAACAGATAGGTATTTTGATAGGGAGAGGATGGCAGCAGTATGGTGTTATGGGGGAATGTAAGCAGCGGTGATGTGGGGGGGGCCATGGCAGGGTCAGAGGTGGTTTGGAGGGTAATAGCTTGGGCACCATGATCCAGTGGTGGGGGGGCAGAGCATGACTCAGTAACGAGTCTCATATATTTTATATATCACAACCCCCTCTCCGTTTACCAACTCTGTCCTCCCTAAATAGTGTATACCCAGGGAGGGAAATGAAGGAGACAGGTTTCCACCAGAGCTAGGATATCAGGTTGGTGCTGCTGGACCCAGCACTGAAGGGCTGAGGATTTCTTCTGGAGGCTACAAATATTCATGGAGGCTATTTGAAGACCTCCTGATGGTGGGGCAGGGAATGGACTGGTGGAGTATGGTCCAGGGTTGGGGTAGATGTTACCTGACAATAAGAGGAGGAGAGTGATTACCCTGAGCAGGGCTAGGTGGGGATGACTGTGATTCCTGGGGGGGTAGATGGGTCTGGAAGGTGGGGAGCAGGTGATTGGGAGACTGCAGCAGTCAGGAATGGCAAGGTGGGGGGACCGGGGGAATCAGGGATTGGCAGCAACTGTAACTTGTGAGCAGGCAGGGGGTGGGTTGGGGACCTGTGGGTGGAGAGAGTGGAGGAGGAGTGGACAGGGCAAATAGGTGGAGATTGCAATGAGGTGATACCAGGGGTGGGTGGTAATAGAGGTGCGGGAGGGATAGTACCAGGGCTTGAAACAGGGCCGAGTGACTCAGGTGACCAGTGGATGGGATAGCCAGTGACTGTGACTGAGGGAGAGAGAGAGATAGGCATAAGAGTGACATAATGAATGAATTAATATAGCTGTGTCTGCAGGTTGGTGAGATGCACTGATTCCTTCAGTTGGTGAGAAAATCTGACTGCTTTAGAGTTCTGTGTGATGTCTTTCGAGAGTAGAAAGTTAGTAGACATGGGGACGCCTTTAGAATGGGGAAAAAGTAGGCTGGTTTAGACTTCGGTGTGGTGTCTTCTAACTTAAAGAGTTAAGATTAACACCAGCAAGTGTTAGGCCCTATAACTGCATTCTGTATCTTTAAAGGGAGTTGCAATATTAATGAGAGGGGAGGATGAAGATTGCCTAGGGGCACTACAGAGAGGGGAGGGACATTGTTTAATAAAGGCTGGGGGTGGGCAAAAAATTCAAGCAGAAAGCAGAGAAAGTGAAGGAGAGAAAGTGAAACAAAAAATGGGATTAATTGCAGGGCGTAGTTTACAGCTGTGGCACAGATGAAACCTGATCTACACAGAGAAGTGTAATACTTTAAAACCTAAAACAGCTGCACCCTAAAGGGTCCTGCACTTCAAACAACCCTTGAAATGCAAAATTGCTGTAAACAGGATTAGATTCACATTTCAGTTTGGATTCACAGGACAATTTTGAGAAACTTAACCAATCAGTAAATAAAATTAGCTTAAAGTCCAGTAGGAGTAGCAAAAAATGTAAAATGTGGAGCAGCCAATCTGCAGGCAGAGCCGATGGTTCCAGCCAGTATGTATGGAGATGCCAGAAGTTTCAGCAGCGTACCTTCAGTCTGGTGATTGGTGGGCAGTACAGTGAGGAGGTAGCTGGTGGACAGAGGGAACCCACCAGCCGTGTCAAGGGTGAAGCTTCGGTCTGGTGATCTATGGGCAATACAGTGAGGAGGCAGCCGGTGGACAGATGGGACACACTGGGCTGCTTGCAGCGGCAGAGGCACTCATGTCAAGGGTGAAACTTTGGTCTGGTCATTGGCAGGCAGTACAGCGAGGAGACAGTTGGCCAACTGAAAAGACCCACTGGGCTGCTTGCAGCAGCAGAGGCACCCATGTCAAGAGCAAAGCTTTGGACTGGTGATTGGCAGGCAGTACAGCGAGAAGGCAGCCAGCTGACAGAGGGAATCCACCGGGCTGCTTGCAGCAGCAGAGGCACCCGTGTCAAGGGTGAAGCTTCGGTCTGGTGATCGGTGAGCAGTACAGCAAAGAGGCAGCTGGCTGACAGAAGGGACCTGCTGGGGCTGCTTGCAGCAGCAGCAGAAGCACCTGTGTCAAGGGTGAAGCTAGTGATTCAGTTCCTGGCCAGAGGGACTTTTCTTCTTCTTGGAAGAAGAAGAAAAGGAAAACACAGCACAAAGGAAACCTTTATCCAGCCACACCCTCTGTGATAGTTTAGCGCTGATCTTAAAAATGCTGCTGCATTATTTTTTTATATAGATGTATGCCTTTGGGAATATTGTTTAACATCTGTTGCAGATAGCCCTGTAGCTGCAAGCCACCCATTACTTGATTCCTGAAATCCAAATAAAATTAAATAAAAACAGAGTAAAGGCATCCCTTTTCCCTCCTGTTTGGATTACAAAACAGTTTCAGCTGTCACATAAAATCTGGATTATTGCCATATAGTTGTATTTCATTGCATTGTCAATATACATTTTATTTACATGTTGAGTCACATAAAATCCAGATTAATGACATATAGTTGTATTTCATGGCATTGTCTATGTACATTTTATTTACATGTTGAGTTAGTCACATTTAGGCCTGTAACAAAAAGGTTAAAACAAATAAAAATTACTGGGAAAATATCCCCATTGATCAGGGATGTCATTCCCAGATCATATGCCCCCTGGTGCTGTCCAATGGACACATTAGGAACTGCAGAAATAAATTTATAAAAAAAAACACAATTGTAATATGTTCCTTTAGCAGGTAAAACTGCTTGGCAAATGGGCTTTCCTTTTTTGTTTTGTCTATATAAGCTGCTAAAGTAAATGGCCTTTTAATTTTCTGTGACTCTTTCGTCACAAATACTGGAGGTTGTGGAAGATCACAGCCCCCTTCCCCAATCACTTCCCTTGGCAAGATGATTGATGTGGCATTGCAGTCGGCAATGGAAGCCACAGTTAAAAATGTACCTCCATGAAGGAGTAGGAAATACATTTTTAGTTTGGAGCATTAGGCACTGGTAAAAGATATGTCAGAAGGTTAATTGCAGCAAGCCAGATGGCAGATGGCTTCTTCTCCGTAATACAGGACAATTACCAAATATATGTTTTTTGTAAAAAAATAAATAAAATAAAAAAAAGTTAAGTTTCAGGAATTGCCTTTAATGTGTATTGAGAAAAACTTGCATAAAAGGGAATAAGCATTGCTTAATAAAGAAAGGCACACCAAGCCAGAGCTTGTGGTTGTGTGTGACATGGGAGCTCAAGGAAGTCAAGTGACTTGCCAAAAGGTCACACAGAATGCAAGTAGTGGCTGGTGGGATTCAAACCCAAGTCTCTAGGTCTGTCTCTGCAGTGTCCTTAAGCACTACACTATTCCACGGTTTTACAGAAGGTCCATGCCTCCTTTTATGATAGAAGAACAGCAAAACATGCCATTTGATCCGGTTCTAGCTTCTCCAAAGAGTGCATGGTTGCACTAACATGTCCTTTTAGTTAGGGGATGCTGAGGTACAGCCTGTTTCAATTAGGCATGCCCTTGTTAGTGGCATTCATTTTTATGTTTGCTTGCGCACATGCACAAGAAACATCTTGGGACAGTGCGACTCTTGGAGATGTGTGCATGACCTGGCCAATGTAGTGCTTGCGTGAGCGGGCATGTCTCCATTGCACCAATGGATGGGCGAGCTCTGGATGACAGCATCTTGGCTGCAGAGGCTTTCACTTGAAAGGAAAGAGCCGTTGCAGTCTTTTTTTTTTTTTTTTTTTCAGTTTGTGTGTATGGATCAGTAGGGGTTCAGTAAGTTTGACTATTTCCAAACCGCTGTTTAGGTATTACTAAATCGCATACCTGTCAATATGTGCTGTGATTGTGTCCCCGATGCAATGCACCCTACCAAATGCCAAACTGTTCAATATGTTGTTTGCTGTTTTGCCCAATTCAAGGCGCACTGTCACCAATTAAATGTTACCAATATTAGTGGCTCAGTACACTTTTGTTTTTGTGTGTGGATCAGGTGGGATTCAGTGAATTTTTCTATTTCTGAGCCTCGGTTTCTGTAGTGCTAAATTGCATGCCAATCAATATGTGCTACATTTGTGTCCCAGATGCAATGCACCTTACTATTAATAAACTTTCCCAACATAAGTGAATGATTCCTCTCGTATGTTTGTGTTTCTTTCCCATAGTTATTTTGTGTCTTCTCATAAATATTCATGATTGACAGTTGTCATAGCTGTGACTGGCATCACAATTGAATTCTTCCTTTCCAGAGTTTATTTAGGTCACGGAGGTGAGATGGGGAGACCAGAATATCCTTGCCAGTGTTACTTCTTTGATAATGTTTATTTCAAATGATTTACAAGAAGAGACATATTGAGCTGGTAGCAGCTCATTTCCAGATGTGTCCTGTGGGGGAAGGGGTTGTCTGGGATCAGTAACAATACAAGTATACATACTGAGTGAAAATATATATAGAAACAAATTAACAAATTAATTTATGACCACTAACATCTTCATACACAGTATGGTTTCCAGTGCTGTCAGACTGCGCTTCTGCAGTTGGCTTATTGCTTTCTAGTTACATGGCGGGAGCAGGTGAAAATGAAATCACTGGGTGTGCAACAATGAATGTACAGTATAAAAATTAAAATAGGCCCCCAAAAAAATAGAAACCCCTTTTACGCAGCTGCAGGAGGAATTCCACATACCAAGCCAGGCATCACCATCCTTTTTATTCAGTTATGTGGCTTGTCAAAAAAAAAATATTCTCATATTATTCTCCAGACTGCCGCTGGCAAGGCTCAGGCCAGATTGATATTAACCCAAGCTTCAAGTTTGACCAATACTCGGTCCTATTTATCTCAGTCACCCTATATGTAACCTGATCTATCCTAGAATTCGCACTATGATATATGCACTTAGATCAACAAATAAACAAATTCTTCAAATACCTCTTACACTTTCTGGTAGCAATAATCTTTCTAATGACAGCAAACAATATGTTTCAACTGTTCTTTGGCTGAGAAGGAGTTGGAATTCTATCATATCTACTGATCGGCTGATGATATAGCCGAGCAGACGCCAGCACTGCAGCCCTCCAAGCAGTAATCTGTAACTGAATTGGAGACATCGGCTTAATTTTGTCAACAGCATATATAGCTACAAATTTCAACACTTGAGAAATTCAATACATATTTATCCTATCCTATCCCAGGACAAAGACTTAACACTACCACTCATAGGGCTCATCCTTGCAGCAACAGGCAAATCAGCCCAGTTCGGACTATACCCATCACTTCCATCAGCCATTGAAGGTCCAACCCCAGTCTCTGCCCTACTACACTCAAGCACAGTAGTCATCACCAGAATCTTTCTGCTAATCTGACTACACCCCAAAATGCAAAACAACCAAACCACCGTTACTACTTGCCTATGCCTTGGTGCATTAACAACCCTATTCACAGCTGCCTGCACCCTAACACAAAACGATATCAAAAAAATTGTAGCATTCTCAGCATCAAGCCAACTAGGACTAATAATAGTTACAATTGGACTCAACCAACCACAACTGGCTTTTCTTCACATCTGCACCCATGCGTTCTTTAAAGCAATACTATTCCTATGCTCTGGCTTCATTATTCACAGCCTAAATGATGAACGAGATATTTGAAAAACAGGGGGACTTCACCTAACCCTGCCAATCTCATCATCTTGTCTAACAATTGGCAACCTGGCCCTAACAGGTACACCATTCCTAGCAAGCTTTTACTCAAAAGACACCATCACTGAATCCCTAAACACTTCACACCTGAATGGCTGGGTCCTCACACTAACAATAATTGCTACAACCATCACAGCCATTTACAGCTTCCGAATTATCTTCTTCACCCTAATGGGACAACCACGATTCTTGACCATAACCCCCCTAGTCGAACTGCCAGCCACAACCAACCCAATTGAATATCTTGCTTGAGTGGGTATAACTGCAGGACTACAAATCTCATCAAACCTCTTATCAACAAAAAACAAAATGATGACTATACCAGTCCAAATCAAACTAAGCGTCCTCATTGTTATGATCGCAGGCTTGCTACTAGCAATTGAACCAGCAAACTTAACTAATGAACAACTAAAAATTATACTACTATTAAACACCCACAACTTTTCAACCATATTGGGCTCTTCCAACAACCATCCACCGTCTCCTACCCAAAATCAACCTAAAATGAGGCCAAGACATAGCAACGCACCTTATTGACTTATCATGATAGAAAAAAAATCTGGACCAAAAGGAATTGCAAGCCCACACACCCCAATAATTAAACTAACAACCAGCATACAACAAGGAATAATTAAAACATACTTAACCCTATTCTTTTTGTACCACCATCTTAGCCATAGCAATTATAATTTAAACCAAACAAAGACTGCCACGGCAAAGCCCTCGAGTCAACTCCAACATAACAAACAAACTTAATAACAACATTCATCCAGTCAAAAACAACATGAAACCCCAAAAGAGTAGATATTCGACACCCCCCCCAACTTCCCATGATAACACACCAACCCCGCCAAGCTCCAGACTGTGGAAACATATGGAAGTATTGTATTGTAGTCCCATTTCTTTGACATAGCCACGCAACTGAAAAGGTGATGCCATTGTCTCTGGTTTGGTATGTAGTGTGGAATTTACACAGAATGATCGGATGGGGCTGCCACTAGAGAATAAATAACAGACAGAGCAGACATAGTTAATAACTTTGTCATATATTTGGTGCATGGCTTTGTTCTTTTCTTTTGCATCGCAATTAGTGGCAATATAAAACCTTTGAACAGGTTTCTTTTTTTCCAGCAGCCTCTGAGTGACCCTGAGGTGAGACATGGCCCACAGCTAATAAAGAAATGTCTGTGCCACATGGGTCAGCTATGACTATTTCTAAATGAAGGTATTTGCCATTAGCACTGTTAGAGGTGGCAAAGTCTTGTGTGTGTGTGTGTGTGGTGGGGGAGAGACAGTAAGGAAAGCGGAGAGGAGAAGCTGAGCGGGGAGGAGTGGGGGAAGGGAGAAGCTGGGTGAGCTTTATTTCTGTAATGTGTCCGTATCTTCCCGTTTTATATGAAGTATCTCGCCATGTCCCTGTTCTACTGCGCTTGCTTTCACTGTTCAGCTGTCTGCAGTTCACTCCTCTGACATCACTGTATGGAGCACAGGTGATTCAAAAGCAGAGATATTGCTGGAGCCACCTTTAATGTTTCGGGCTGAATGCCAAACAGTTTAGAATGTAGTTTGCTGTTTTCCCTGAGTCACTGCACATTGGCACCAATTAATGATCCCGACACTATTGGCTGAGTACACTCTTTTTTTTAGTTTGTGTGTATGGATCAGGTGAGGTTCAGTAAGTTTTATTTCCGAGCCGCTGTTTGGGTATTGCAAAATCACGTGCCTATCAATATGTGCTGCGTTTGTGTCCCCGATGCAATGCACCCTACCAAATGCCAAACTGTTCAATATGTTACTTGCTGTAGACTGCGCTGCTGCAGTTGGCCATTATGAGATGTAAATTTGCTGATAGAAAACAAGTTTCACATCTGGATCAGGAGATAAATATTTTAGAAAATAAATAAGGAAGACAACAGCACAGCGATTCACATTGAAATACATTGAATTGTTGTTATCTGTTTTTTTCAGTCGCCAGTTTCAGAAGCAGGAGGTGCCCAGGACATGTTTTGATACTGGTCGCACTGGTGGTAGTGGTAGGAGGTGGAACGCCCATGGGGGAGCTGCAGGACTGTATTTGAGGTTCATTGTGGAAGTTCAGAATTCAGTTGCCTTTTGTGCTGTGAATGTAGAGCATCTCTTCATGTGTTGTCCATAGACGCACCGAACTCAAACAAATAAGTAATACAAAAATGTGATGAGTTGTTGGAACATTGCCGTTCTCCTACCTGGCTGTTTGGTCACTTAGTAACACAAAATACATATGCATTTTTATTTGTTTAATGTCACTGTCGCTTTCGAAAAACAAAACACCAATGGAACTACAGTATTTGCAAACATCATCTGCTATAACTTTATAAAGGGATGCTGCATTTTGTTTTCTAAGAAATGGGTGGGGGCAGCTCAAGTCTTAGAGGAGGCGTTGTCTTCTGTCTGGGTTTGCTGCATGGAAGTGGAAAAGATTTGTGTGTTCACTTCCTTTGTATTTAATTATGTGCTGTATTATTAAAACAAGTGAATTAATGAATGAAAGCTGCACACCCTGCTCACTTCCATACAGCAAGCCCCTGGAAGACAATGCATCCTATGTAACCTGTTAAAGAGCTACATCCCCAGCTTCAGACAGGGACAAATGCAGGTCTTGGAGTCGTCAGTAAGAGTGCATGAGAAATAGGAATCAGTGCTGCACAGGCTTCACTGCCCATACATGGTCTTTATTTGAAAATGGAGACAGACTTCTGCATTATAGAAGCAGTCAGGGCTGTCAACAAAGCTAATAAAAATGTTTTAATTCTCCTTCTGATACTTCTAATGATTGATCCTCAACCGTATGACCAGCTGAGAACTTGGAAAAACAAACACACACACATACTTTAAGTTGGTAACTGCCCTTTGACAGTGTCCCTAGTCATGCACGGAGAGTCTCCTCACCGGCATAGGATGATACTAAAATAGTGTTTTATTCTTTGGGCTACTTGGTGACATATGGTTTGATTCTGTCGCAGTGGAGGAATTTTGCACTGCCAAACAATTTTCGCATTCAGCACATCAACATTTTGCTTGATACATTGTTTTACAGTTACTAGTGTATGATTCTTATAAAATATTTAACTGCAAATGTCAGTAGAAAAAATACTGAGGTAGAAGATAAAACATTCTAGTATAATTCTTTTCCTGATTTTTTTAACGGCTGTTAGGATCAAACAAAGTACACATCATACCTCTATGGGTTCCAAGAATGCATGCAACATGGGGGTGACAATTAAACCAGGGAACAAATAGGTGTTACAATCAAACAAGTTAATGGTCATACCTCCCAGGATTTCAAGAATGCTTGGGATACACTTGGTAAAAGCCTAACTGCTGGAAACAGTGGCTGTTAAATTAACCTGGTTGTAAATCACGTTTTTTAGAAACCTGGCATAAAAGAATGTATTGCCTTTCTGAAGTTGTCATTTAGCTTGTAGAGCCCTGAAAAGTGAGTGCTACAGGAATTAAACTGTGAAGCAGTTAGAAGTCATTTGTCTGACACTAGCAGACTCTGAGCCTCTCTCAAATCAGCAGAGAAAACCAAGCAGCTGCTCTGTTTTGGGAGCTAGAAATACAGTTTCATGTTGGCATGTTTTGCTTTTCTCCTGTGACACAAACACCCCTTCAAACACTTACTTTCATCATAAATTACTTACTAAGCTGTTGTGAAGACCGAGGGAAGTGAAGGAGAGAACTACAGGAGAGCACCACGGATTGTGTATCCCCCCCCCAAGGAGATAATAATTGCTGCAGGGCCAGGGAAGAAACTAAGAAACAGTCCCGTATGTAACACTGAAAAGCACACATTGCTCACTATAGACTAAACTAAAATGAATGAGAAGAAATTAAAATGTATAACAAGTGGCTCTGGCTGCCAAAGAACATGGCATGAGTAAGACAGCATGTCCTTGAAGCAGAAACCAAAACTTCGGGGAAACCCCTGCTAAGCATCAGCAAAATGCAACCTCACAGACATAAAATATAAGCATTGCAAATAAAAAGGCATATCTGGTTTTGTGGCACAAATAACTTCTGCACCCATCTGATGGGAACCTGGGGAGCAATACTGCACTGCCTGTACATAAGATTGCAGCTGAAAGACCTGCTATGTTTTGGTTTTTAAAGTCCTTTCTCAAAAGCTGATTACTTGCAGTTACTTCCTCCCTTAAATCAGCCATTTCTTTTGTCATTAATGGAGAATGAGGAATGAGTACTGCCATGACTCGAGATAGAATCATTGAAAGTGGTTACAATGTGCTCAATAGGCAATTGTGAGAAACAGGCAATATCTACACATATACAAGAAGAAATTATGTTTTACAGAACTATTTTCAATATCAAATATTACATTACATTAAGTGTCAGTGGCTCAGTAGGTAGCACACTCGCCGCTGAGGCCGGGAGATCAGAGGGCTGTGGGTTCAGTTCCCACATCTGGCACTTGGGTTAATATCACAGTACTGACACTGTAATGCAGCATGAGAGGGGTGCTGCATTTCTGAGGTGCTGTCTTTCGGATGAGACGTTAAAACAGAGGTCCCATCTGCCTGGATTGGTGGTAGTTCAGGTGGATGTTAAAGATCCCATGGCACTTATCGAAAAGAGTAGGGGAATTTTTATTGAAATTCACATAAGAAGCTTCATAACAAAGTAAACAGATTACATTACTTCATCACCCATCATATTCCCATAAATAATTACAAGAAATTATACACATTAATGCTCAACCATAAACTTAATCTTTCTGTACTCAACAACTTCTATTTATATTTAATAAAAATTTGAAACCCCTTCCACCATCTGTAAACCTTAGCCCGTGAGTAGTGCATTAAATCAGATTGATATACTGTCTTCATCATCTGCATAATTAGATAACTAAAAACTTGATATGACATCATTTTTTGATAAATTACCCATTGACATCTTGCTTGCCACAAGTAAAACCTTAAGCAACTTAACAAAATAAAATAAGTTTCTAGGTGAAGAGTAGAAGCATCTCTATGAAGAACCCCTAACACTAAAGTGTCATAATCCATTTCCCCTAACCAACTCATGTGCCATTTTTCTGCAAGAAAAGGCCAAAGTGATTTTGAATATGAACAAGTTAGCAAAAAATGGTTCATAGTTTCCTCCACATTTACACACGCTAAATAAGGACAATTTCTTTGTTCTAGGTTTTTATGTTTTGCGTTCCCACGAACATTCAATCTGCCGTATACAGTCAGCCATGATATTTCCCATATTGTAGCTGGCATCTGTTTATTGTTCAGCTGTTTCAAAACCTGACCATTCAATGAAGGGGCAATTCTTGAAACAAGGCTCCATAGAGTACAACCGGGCCATTAGTGGAACAGAACTTTTTCTACTGGCATGAAGAATCTCATGCAGTGATTTTCCATTTAAATAGTTTCTGGGCTGCAGGCGAAAATATTCAGGTACCTGCAGTCTAGAATGAAGTTTGGTGCACCTCACCCCAGGCTGCAAGATAATTTCCAAGAACCAAATGCACCATCCCCTTAAAACTATCTAAAGTACTAGAAATTCCATACAAAACAGTATGATAAAAGAATAAGGAATAAAAGAAAACAATAGGCTCAATCATTCCTAAACCCCCATTTTCCTTGCTTAAATAAGTATAACACCTTTTGACTGGGTTAAGCCCATTGCCCCATAACATCCAAAAGAACATTCCATAAATTTTAGTTTCCAATACTAAGGGAAGAGGAAAAATATAAGCCACATACTGCAATTGAGGAACTATAAAACATTTCAAAATCTGTATTCTCTTCAATTTTGATAATTTCCATGCCTGCCATCTCTTGACCTTAAACAAAGTACGCTCTATAACCTTCTCCCAATTAACCAAGGCCACATTTGGCACCCCAAAAATAATACCCAAGATATTTATTGGGTCTTTTGAAAAAAGAACCCCAGATATTTGGCAGGAGGAAATCCCCCAATCACCCATCAATAACCCCTTACATTTAGCAAGGTTAAGTTTAGAATTTGAAACGCCTGCATATTGCACAACTATTTGTATAAAAAGGGAAACCTGATTATGATCCAAAAAAACCCCACAAATATCGTCTGCATAAGCTAAAACAGACAATTTAGCCAATTCACTCTGTGGCAACAAATTTCTCATATTCAACTTGGCCAACTGTTGTAACAGGATCAATTGAAAAAAGATACAACAAAGGGCTGAGGGGACAACCCTGTCGTACCCCAGTAGAAATCTCAAACCCTTCTGTAATGTGTCCTTTAAGAAAAACTTTAACAAAGACATGCGAGTATAGCATCCTAATATAACTAATGAATTTTACAGGAATGCCATACCTGGCTAAGGTTAAAAAGAGAAACTTCCGATCAATACGATCGAAAGCTTTTTCTTGGTCGAGTGAAAGCACACAGCCCTTATTCTTTTGTAAGGATACTAATTCAATAAAATCTCTAATTAACATTAAAGTGTCTTGTATTCTTCTCCCTGGTATACCACAAAATTGGTAATTTGACAGAACCCAAGAAGCATAATTTTTAAGCCTAATATTAAGGATTTGCGCTAGGATCTTATAATCAGTGTTCAAAAGAATTATTGGTCTCCAATTTGCAATATTTGCTCTATTCCCAGTTTTAAATAAATAAACCAATAAACCCTCTGAAAAGGTAGATGGAAACTCAAGCTCCTGAAAAAATGATGAATAAACAGTATATAATATAACTGATATTTTTGAAATAAAGCATTTGTAAAATTGGTTTGGCAAACCATCCAATCCAGGTGAGGTCCCTATTTTAAGGCTTTTAATAGCTTCTTGGACTTCTATCAAAGTAATATTTTTAAGCAATATTAATGCCTCTTTTGAAAAACCAGAGATATCAATATTTTGCATATAATCCTGAATATTTTCATCTGAGGGGGTTTCTACGGGCAATAAAGACTGGTAGTGTACTTTAATCAGATTTTCCATACCATTTGCTGTATCAAATCTAGTACCATCAGTGTTCTGTAAATATTCTATAGTGCTATCAGAATGTATTTTCTTACAGGCCTCGTAAGGATCCCCAACCGGCCCTCTCCTAGTACCCATAGAAAGCATTGCAGAAATTGTGGATGCTCTATCATATTGGTATTCCACCATCTCTTTCTTAATTATAGCAATCTGAGCAGAGAAATCTTCCTTACTTAAATAAGACAGTGAATATAAATGCTGTAGTTGACTTCTAAGCGAGAGATATTTCAAAAACTTCTTGTTCCCTAAAGATCTACCATGTGCACAAAACCAACTTCGAATATCTCCTTTAGTATCCATCCACCAGTCCCCAATCTTGTCATAAAGACACAACACAGAAATTCTAGCAGCTAATAAAGCCTCTATTCCAAACTTAACAATAGGGGACTCTAATAAAGACGTATTTAATCTCCATCTGTTTCTTTTCCTATTCTGCAGAGGGATATCTGGAATAATCTGAAAATAGCCTTTTTTTATATTCTGGGAATGAAAAAGGTGATCTATTGTAGTTTTATAATTTTTCCTGCTATAGGTGAACCTATTGCCTTTATTATAACAACTACAATTGATCAACTTAGCAGTATCTACCACAGCCGACAGCATATGTGAATCGCAATATATCTTCTTTCTTTTACTACCAACTGCTTGATCTCTTACAATGTCACAATTAAAGTCCCCCCCTAAAATGATAGCATATGAGGACACTAAATATGGCTGTATTAGCCTTAAAAGTTCCACCCAAGCTGCCTTAGTTTGGGGGGCATACACATTAATAAGGCGAAAAGCACTAGACTGCCAAGTACCATCTAACAAAAGCAAACGCCCTGGTATTAAATCAATCAATTTAATTAATGAGAAATTATATGAACCAAAAAGGATACTCACCCCATCCGCACAATCTGGCCCAAAGGACCAATAAGAAGGCCCCCAAATCCATTCCCTTTTAAACAATAATAATTGTTCTCTAGAACACATCCATGTTTCCTGAAAAAGAAAATATCATAACCGAACTGTGAATAAAAAGAAAGCCTTCTTTTTACCACATTTAACAAACTATGAATGTTTAAAGACCCTATAACAAGAGAACCCATGAATTATGAGGTTAAGAAACACACAGTGGAATCAAAAAAAACTATTTTTTTCACTTTTTCCTTTTCTTGTCTTTGTAATCCCCATATTCCATCCTAAAGGAAACCTGACTACTGCCAACTGACTGTGAATCAGCTTCACTATGCTCCATGTCAGAACTCCCTTCTGGAAGGAATAAGGCTGCATATGAGTTCCCACTCTCCTTAATACCTGCCTCTTTTAATCTGCTTGAGGGAGTAGTCTTGTTCTGCCTAGATGAACGTCTTCTAGCTACTGGTTTAAAATCGAAATCCTTAGTCTCTAAATGATCCCCATAACAAACAGGTGAAAGAAGTGGGTTCACTTTATCACTCGTGTCTGCACTGTCCTGTTTGGGTGGAGAACCAACTTCAGGGTTAGCTACCGGCGGGGAAAGACAAGGTGCTGGAATACCATCTAAAACTGGTTTAGAGACTAGATCAGAAAGGGAAACTATATTCTGAGGAGGGGGGGGTCAACCTTCCCTTCCAGCAACTCTTGTGCCTGCTGAATTAAAAGATCAGGGCTTGCATTTGGAGCCTTGTTCTTGGCTGCCCAAGAACAATCACCAAATACATGACCCACCTCCTCACACAAATCACACCTAGTGCTGTTGGTGCAATGCAAAGCTATATGCCCTATACCCCCACAATTATCACAATGGGCTTGGTCACAAGAACTAGATAAATGTGTCCGTGCTCCACATGTATAGCAAGCCCTCGGCTGCCCTGCATAAAAGCATACTCCTCTGTCCCTGCCCAACATAAAGGAATTAGGGATGTGTTCTAACCCATTTTCCCCAACCCGCAGTTTAACTTTATATTTCCACCCCCCTGTCCAAAAGGACTCAGAATCCAACAAGGCCTCAGGTTTGCTTAGAACCTCACATTTCTGCGACAACCAATATGTAATGTCGTCAACATGAACCCCCTCATTCCGAAACATTATAGTTACAAATCTAACAGAGGGCTTGGTCAGAGGGATAACCAAAAAAGAAGACCATAGGGGGGAAGATTTTACTAATGCATAATACTCCCAGAAAAGCTCTAAAGCATGAGTGGTTCTAAAACTAACGTCATAGTTGTCTTCACCAGAAATATTTATCAGTGCAAAAACATCTTTAGGGGAAAATTGTAAAGAATCCTTCAGCAATCTACAACCTACAAACACACGATCAGGCCTATCCGCTAAACCTCCCTTATAGTGGATCCGAACGGCATTTCGCCTGGGTGCAGCTTCTTTTTTGATGTTAGAAAACAACTCTGACAATAGGGGCGGTTGATTAACTTTAGGGGGTTGGGACTGAGCATTATTTTCTAAATTATTATCTTTCATAAGATCTTCCCCCTTGGTAACCTCAGTTCCAGTAGCAGGGACTGGAGCAACCCCTTTAGCCACTGGCAGTTTTGGTGGATATATGCCAGAAGGTTTCCATCCTGGAGAAGCCTGTGAAAAACCTGATGAATAATCCCAAGTGGGGTCTGGAATCCAAGCGCCTTGCTCGGTTTTCACCCATCCTGCTCCCTGCAAGGCCTGGGTAGTGGACCATGGCTCTACTGTATCTGGTAGTTCTGAGGAGCCAGATGTAGAAATAGGAATAGTTGCTGGAGTTTTTAACTGCTCCTGGGCAGATATAAAGTTAGTCTTGGGTTTGGATCCAAAAAAAAGGTAGTGACTCCTTCCTGTGTTGCTGGATTAGTTTGATAAATAATATTGTCTTTAGAAGCAGTCCCATGCTTCTCTATTAACACTGGTGCCTTAAATACAAAACCAGACTCCTTCATAATGATAGAGGATTGGAATACAGCCTTATTCTTTTGACATAGTGCTTTTTATGATGCAGAATGCTCAGCACTACTGCCCTCATTCATGGCCACCGCTGACCAATCCAGAATTTCCCCAGGCTTTAGGCACACACCCTCCCTGGTGCTAAAACTGCCAGCCTGCTCGGGATCCATACTTAGGGGTGCACATACAAGTGGATCAGAGGGAGCTGCCGACTCGCTTGCCGCTTTCTCCTCTCTCAGAATCCCTGACATGCCATTAACCCCCTCATTAATCTTGGAGTCTTTTTCCATCGAGGTTCGCCCCCCAAAAAGTTGTTTACCTTGCGATACAATGCCTGAATGATCCGATTCCAATCGCGCTGCACTTTTCATTTTGTGGGCAGGAAGAACAGCTGCCGAAATACCATCCGCGTCTCCCGACGCTTGCGTTGTACTAAGGTCCTCAGTTGAAAAAAAGATTTCCTCCGCTTCTCTCCTTTCACCTGTACTGAGCGTCTTCCGACTTCGGGCCTCTAGACCAAGAGAACTAGGAGAGGAGGCCCGCTCTCCTAATCCCGTGACATCCTGCTGCATCAGCAGCTCCTCCGGAATGGCCATTCTGCCGACCTCAGGCTCCCTCTACTGTTCAAACAGCCGCATAGCCCAGTAGAGAGTAGGGGAATTTCCCTGGTGTCCTGGCCAAATTTCCCTCATTCATTAAAAAAATACCACCAACAACTTAATCTGGTTCAAGGTCAGTTGGCATTCATCTGTATCCCCCTCCTCCCCCAGGTCGTGCCTGAAAATAGGCAGGATTTGTCTAGTGCACTTACCCGGTCAACAAAAGCTAAATAAATAAATAAAATAAATAAATTTGTCACTATACAGAACATTTAAAATGTAAAATTAGTTATGCTGCCATATTCCATTTAAATGCATTCTAGGAATAACAGGTCACGTATGCTGTGGTTTGCCTTTGTTATATACCGTACTTCCCAAACTGCACTGTGTGTATTCTTTTAATATTACAAAGACGGGACATTAACTGACACTTGCAAGAGTAAAAGCAACATCTCTACAAATAAATGTCAGGTTCAAACCCTACCAGAGCCACTTACACATAATGGCTCATGAACACTTGTATTAGATCAGGGGGTGCTTTGTGTTCATGGCTACTGTTACAACTTTGGATTTATGCTATTAATGTATATATTCTTTTCCTTTTTTGAATACATTTTGCTCTAATATGTGTATCAATCACATTGTAGCAGTTAGGGTAAACTGATTCCAAGTTACAGAAATACATTCTGTAAATGGACAGTGTGCATTTTGCTTCTTTCTAGGATCCATTTTAATTGGCATTTTAGGCACAACAATGTTGTATTCTGTTATTTGTTCTATTTAATTTTACTTTCCATTTACATAATGTTTATTCCTTAAAATGTTATCAGTCTAACCTCACAGGCTCAGCTACATGGAGTGGGACACACATTCTGCAGCAAAATGTATTTATATATATATATATATATATGCATTCATCAATGTCATATTGCAACAGTTGCCATGAACATTATAAAACTAGCTTTTGTCTAATGTAAGTACTCCTCGGCCATCATGTGTAAGTGGGTCTGGTGGGGGTTGAACCAGGCATTCATTTATTTCAATTCAGGTAGCCATATTTTTGAATTTCCTTAAGGGCTGATCTGTCTGGTTCCCTGATGCTCCTGGTCTGAACCCTTATGTTGAGTTTGAATGTGCAATTGACCTGGAATTTGCATGTCACTAGTTAATGGACAATTTCTGAAGAGAACTAAGCTACTTGGATGGAGCATGGATGGATGTTCTCCTATTTGGACCCAGGGTGACCCTGGAGAGGGAGAGAAGACACCAATGCTGCAACAACTTTTTTTTTAATTAAATGCAAAAATCCCTGAGGGATTGGAGTTCCCTTTGGAGGCAGCATGGCACAAGAAAGTTTGCAGAATGCATCACAGCTCTTTGGTTCAGGGAAGAAGGAAAAGTTTATAATGCAATGCAGAAGTAAAAAAAAAAAAAACGTGTCTCCCTTTTCTGAATACTCCAAAGCTGTCTGGTGTGTATGTGTGTGTGTGTGTGTGTGTGTGTGTGTGTGTGTGTGCCAATTTGTTTTTCACTGCAAATGAGAACTGGAAAGCAACACCACCCCCCCCCACACACACACACTCTGCACTATCAATGTTTACTATACGTTTCCCTGGATAGATTACAGCAGCAGATGAGATCCAGTTTAAGCAAACCTTACTGCTGCTTTGTGCAGTGCAGAAGGAAAAGTGTATAATGCCACTCAAAAAATCAATTAAAGTGTCTCTCTTCTCTGAATACTCCAGAGTTGTCTGCCATTTGAAAGATACATATCTGAGTAAGGGGAGTTTGAATGTAAAAATTAATTGTATAATTACAACCGTTTGAATCGTTAAAAATTGTTACACATGGCTAATTATTAAAAATGCCTTCTATCTATCATCTTGATCTAATAACCAGGGTACAATAACAGCCAATATCAATTGATTATTCAAAACACTCCTACATTGCACCCTAACTCAGCAGTGGAGTGCAATGACTTATCCTGGAGAACATCACACTTATACACATCTGACTCATGAATATTTATTTGTACATCTCAAAGCCTCATTCATATGTTGTTAAGAAAAATAAACAAAATAATGCACATCTAAAGTACAAAAATACCAATGAATAACACACATTTTTATTAAATGGAAAATATTTGATGCAGAGTACACTGTCAATATGCTTCCTACATGTAGTTCAAAAACATATTGTCAGCAGTTTTCATTATCAATAAAACAGCACTTTGTGTATTACAGAGTATGCCTCTGAATATATTCTATAGGAATGAAAAACATAAACAAAATGAAAATCAAAAGGGAAAATCACACAGTTCAATTATTAAGTCCATAGTTTACTAAAAATAGATTGAAACAAATGGGGACTCCATGTCAATTTATATGACACCAGCTTCTAACATAGGTTGACAGACACAGTAATAGGACAGGAAATGAGAAATTGTTTAACCAGGAACAGCACACTAGGGTGAAACTTGTTTCCAGGTGTGAACTGGGAGCAAAAGTAAGTTTAGTGACTTGCTCAGGGTCACACAGTATGCATGTGGAGGCTATAGGATTCAAACCTAGGTTTCCTGATTTTCACCTCAGAGCCCTAAACTTCTGCAGTGGCTCAGTAATAGTTCCAATAAAAAATTAACTTTTCAAAGTAGCCAACAATAGGGAGGATTTATAATGCATCAGAGGTGCACCATTTGTAATGAATATTAAGTTCAAAATGAAGTGGAACAATCATGGATTGCACACCAACTGAGGTGACTCAAACCACTAATGTGGGCTGGCACATACATAACTAAGTAAAGACATGCAGTAGCTGTACTGTAGTTCTGTTATAAATTTAACATAAAAAACCCAGCTAAGAATAAGAAAAATATATGATAAAAGGGCCACTGCTTGTGATGTACAACATAAAAGCACCACTACCTTGACTTTAACAAACAGGTCATGGCAGTGTAAAGTTGTGATAGTAGTTTTCTAAACACAAGGTGCATTTTGGAGCAGAGACTCCATGGACTCAAGCAAATGCAAATGAACCTGCACATTTACATATCTGAATGATCTATTAAAAAGAACCAAAGGGACAATAGTGTGTGCAACATTTATGAACAGAGCAAGAAACTTCATAAATACAAGCACCTCTCACTTAGTTAATTACACAGCTGATGCTTAGTCGAAATGCACATAGCTTGAATCATTAACGACTGAGTCCAAGGTCTCATTCCCATTAAAAATATGAAAGTTACTATGACTTGAAATAAAACAGATGATGGTAGCACACCAAATGAAATGATTCTACCAATCTTTAGATAAGTCAGAATGAAGAAAATAGCTAGCTCTTTTCTCTCATTGCTTTTAAGGGGAATGTAACTGCATTTCAGTAGCCTGTCACCTTATAGTACATGATACCGAATGCGTGACGCACGGAACCTCATACCAAACTACTTTATTATTATGTTTGCTTGCACTCAATGATGTCATTTTTTGCATTACTCTAACATGCAGTAAGATACCTGCAGTTTTCCAGTGGCAGAAACAGCCCATTAGCTTTAGCAATTCCTTCTATGTTCATGCATACATACATTGTGTTTTCACAGTAATGAGTTTGATAAACATAAAAGCCACAATATAGGTTGATAATATGACATGTTGCTAATTGTCTTACTTACCTCTACTGTCACTATGTCCTGTGCAAAGACATGTCTGTCATACTAACATTGCACCACTCCACACTGTCGTTGTACACCTCCTTCAATACATTGTTCAATAGATATAAAATACATCAAAACCATTACAGTACATGGCAACTCTTCTGTGATTGTAATGTCTTTCTGACTTACTAATGCTATTCATGTTTTGCACTATGCTAAAACAGAGAGACCCCCTGCTGTGTGTCAAATGCAGACCTCAACAGATCCAACGCTAGATAGAAACAGTGTGGCCATAGACTGCCAGTCTGATAGCATGTCATAAAACATACAAAGTATCTCTCTCTGCTGCTTTTCAATGCTACAAAGTGCTCTATGGCAATAACAATTCTACAGACAAGACACATCAAAGTACACCACTGGTCTACTCTCAACCCATGTTTACAAACTTAGAAATCCAAAAACAGAAAAGGAACTCTGCTACCCTAGATCGCAGGGCTGCTCAGCCACAAAAAAGAGCTTCAGCTTCAGTGCTTTTAATTAATAAATACTACTGCCAACTGTGTTAATGGTGAGCAAATTCATGGGTGGTCAAATGGTAGGGGGGAAACCCAGAAAAAAACTTTCCATAGCACTTTAAATAATGCAAAAATGATTTCTCACCACTGCAGCTTCTTGAGGGGCTACGATTCCATATCCCCTTCATTCTTCAATACTCAAAGGGCATGTGCAACATCATTAGAAAATCCTAAAATTTAACAGCTACTTTAACTACTTAAATGCAACTAAATTCATCAACAAAGTGGCCATTAAAGCTTATGTTCCATTTATATGTAAAACACTTATATTGCAAATAAATTTAAACATTGCTCGAAGTTCTAAAATAAGACTGCTCACATTAAATGTATTCACAGCACATGCAATTCAAGAACCTATGCTCTGCTATATGTATGACTGCATTGTTATACACTTTAGGTTCACACTGTGTATATAACAATATATATGTGTGACAAGATGTCCCATTCAGTATAGCCTCTTACAAAAATGCTGTGCCGTGCCATATCAATCCATTTAAATAGCCGGCTATGTTAATTCTACTGTTCCTAATTCTAAAACAAATACTAAACTCCAGATTCACAGTACCATAGTATACCTGTCACTCAATTCAATATACTAATGTTCACCACTGAATGGGTTTGCCCATAACAGATTCAGACTGTGCTCATTACTCATGCTATTTACTCACTAAAACGAGTCACATGAAAATCTTATCCAATTCATTTGCAGCCCATAATTAAGACTTCAAATTAATATTTATCGATCTTGACAGCAAAAGACAAAAAAAAAAAAACTCAGAACAAAGACAGCCAGAAGTAATACAGGATGAGAATAAAGTGATTTGATCCAATGTTCAGCATGTATTGCATTTTAAATGTTATGCTTCAGTTCTACATTAAATTGTATGTGATTTATTGAAAAGAAAAAACAAAAATGCTTTTTTCACCAATTGTTTAACCAGGAGAGACACAGTAAGCTGAAAGCTTGTTTACAGATGTGACCTGGCAGCACAGGGAAGTTAAGTGAATTGCTCAGGGTCACACAGTATGCAAGTGGGGGCTGTGGGATTCAAACCCAGGTCTCCAGATTTGCAGCTCAAAGCCTTAATCCACTGTGCTATACTGCCTCCAATGTAAACTATTTATTTGTATATTTGGCAATTTAGTTAATTGGCCAGCAATTTTAGCATAATCTAACACTATGCATTGTTAGTAATACAGCCACACTACACCCTAGCAACTTTGCGCTTTGATGACAGATCGATAAATATAAATTTGAAGCCTTGATTATGGGCTGAAAATTACGTGGATAAAATTTGCATGTGATTCATTTCAGCGAATAAATACTGTCAATAACAAGTGCAGTCTGACTGTGTCATGGGCGAGCCCATTCACTGACGCACATCAGTAAACTGAATTGAGTGGCACTTATACTACTACACTTTGCACTTGGAGTTTAGTATTTCTTTTAGAAATAGAAACAATACAATTAACATAACAGCTTATTTAAATCAATTGATATGGCACGATACTGCATTTCTGCTAAGACTACTATATTACATGGGATGTCTTCTAACACATATATATTTTATATACACATTGTGAACCTAAAGTGTATAACAATGTAATCATACATTTAGCATAGCATAGGTTCTTGAACTGCATAAGCTGTGAAAACATTTAATGTAAACAGTCTATTCTTTTACAACTTGGAGCAATGTTTAACTTAATTTACAATATAAATGTTTAACATGGTTTTACCAATTAAATACCATCAGTAATGACTGCAGTCTGACTCTGTTATTCACGCTTCACATGCAGGTATTGGAGGGAATGGGTTGACAGCATATTTCTTACTGTACCTGCACACTGAAGCAGACTTAGATAGGCCAGGTGATCTGTTTCTGCTGACACTTTCTTAGGTTTGTATGTTCTCCATCTACTGCAATAAATATGTCTATATGGTATAACTACATTCTTAACATTACTATCTTTATCATACCTCTGCATCCTTATGCTTTCTATGGCAAACCCTACTCTGCACACCCTTCCCTTTGTCCCCTCATAAGTGCCCTTCCCACCACCCGGCCCCTCAGTTGTTACTATCTCCCAGCACCTATGAACACCTGAAACTCTCTGCCATGACTGTTACAGCCCATGACACAAAGGCACTCACCCCAACACCTCTCACTCTCTGCAAGGTGGGGGTGGCAGTTGACATTACTACAATACCTCACTACCAGTCCTACTATGCAACTGTCACTCCTGCACTACCAATGACAAGACCAGCAAGCAAACATTCAGCATTGACAAATGCTTGTTATTGGTTGTTTCAGTAAACTCTGAAACTTGTACTGCCTGCAGCACGGCATTTTACACACACACACACACACACACACACAATCCACACACACACACACACACACACAGAAAAACACCTGCTGTGTTTAAAACAATCCACAATGAGCTTCAGACAGGCACATTAATAACATAAAGAGAGTCTCATCTTTTTACTACCAAATGCAAAACAGCAACAGCACTTTTAGGTGTCTGAATTGCATTCAAATGACAATAAATCAGTATACAGGGCATAGAAACAAAACTTTTACCAAGTTATCATCTATTCCAAATCCCATAAAATCCATACACATTTCAAGACCCCCTTTTAACTTTCTAAAACACTTTCTTTACATGCAGAAAACATTATTATACCCATTCTTTTCAGACTAGCATACTTACCTCTAAGGCATCAAAAAGCACATTTGCAAAAGAGGGGTGGAACATTTCAATTTCACCCTGTTTACTGCTAGGAGTGCTGATGTAGATATCAGTCTGGGGAAACATTTCAGTCACGCCCTGCTTACTGCAAGGAGTGTTGATGTAGATATCAGGCTGGTGAGACATTTCAGTCATGCTCTGCTTACTGCAAGGAGTGCTGACGTAGATACCAAGCTGCTGAAACATTTCAGTCATGCCCTGCTTACTGCAAGGAGTGCTGACGTTGATACCAGGCTGGTGAGACATTTCAGTCACACCCTGCTTACTGCAAGGAGTGCTCATGTAGATACCAGGCTGGTGAAACATTTCAGTCATGCCCTGATTACTGCAGGGAGTGTTGACGTAGATACCAGGCTGGTGAAACATTTCAGTCACACCCTGCTTACTGCAAGGAGTGCTGATGTAGATATCAGGCTGGTGAAACATTTCAGTCACACCCTGCTTAATGCAAGGAGTGCTGACATAGATATCAGGCTGGTGAAACATTTCAGTCACACCTTGCTTACTGCAAGGAGTGCTGATGTAGATATCAGGCTAGTGAAACAGTTCAGTCATGCCCTGCTTACTACAAGGAGTGCTGATGTAGATATCAGGCTGGGGAAACATTTCAGTCACGCCCTGCTTACTGCAAGGAGTGCTGACGTAGATATCAGGCTGGGGAAATATTTCAGTCATGCCCTGCTTGCTGCAAAGAGTGCTGATGTAGATATCAGGCTGGAGAAACATTTTAGTCACACCCTGCTTATTGCAAGGAGTGCTGACATAGATATCAGGCTGGTGAAACATTTCAGTCACACCTTGCTTACTGCAAGGAGTGCTGATGTAGATATCAGGCTAGTGAAACAGTTCAGTCATGCCCTGCTTACTACAAGGAGTGCTGATGTAGATATCAGGCTGGGGAAACATTTCAGTCACGCCCTGCTTACTGCAAGGAGTGCTGACGTAGATATCAGGCTGGGGAAATATTTCAGTCATGCCCTGCTTGCTGCAAAGAGTGCTGATGTAGATATCAGGCTGGAGAAACATTTTAGTCACACCCTGCTTATTGCAAGGAGTGCTGACATAGATATCAGGCTGGTGAAACATTTCAGTCATGCCCTGCTTACTGAAAGGAGTGCTGATGTAGATATCAGGCTGGGGAAACAGTTCAGTCATGCCCTACTTACTGCAAGGAGTGCTTATGTAGATACTGTATCAGGCTGGGGAAATATTTCAGTCATGCCCTGCTTACTGCAAGGAGTGCTGACGTAGATATCAGGCTGGTGAAACATTTCAGTCACGCCCTGCTTACTGCAAGGAGTGCTGATGTAGATAGGCTGGGGAAACAGTTCAGTCACGCCCTGCTTACTGCATGGAGTGCTTATGTAGATATCAGGCTGGGGAAAAATTTCAGTCACGCCCCGCTTACTGCAAGGAGTGCTGATGTAGATATCAGGCTGGGGAAATATTTCAGTCATGCCCTGCTTACTGCAAGGAGTGCTTATGTAGATATCAGGCTGGGGAAACATTTCAGTCATGCCCTGCTTACTGCAAGGAGTGCTGATGTAGATATCAGGCTGGGGAAACATTTCAGTCATGCCCTGCTTACTGCAAGGAGTGCTGACGTAGATATCAGGCTGGTGAAACATTTCAGTCACGCCCTGCATACTGCAAGGAGTGCTGACGTAGCTATTAGGCTGGATGCCAAATTTGCGTCAGACAATTTTTTTCATTTGAAAAATACTTTCTGAAAAGAAAGATTTCTTTGTAGAATTAAAACCAGTAAAGGTATTTTGAACTGTTATCAAACTACATTTAAATTACAAGTTCCGTGCAAGCATTGCAAAGTTTTATGAAACGTTTCACACCTGAGCTATTACGCAGTAAGCCTACTACATAATTAATCTTTTCACATTTGAAATTACCTTTCAAAATTTCAATCAAACATAAAAGATGAGTTTTCAACCAATAAATCTCCACACACATACATATCTGACTTCCTCAGACCCTCTTCTACATATCAAGACAATCCTTTCATCAGCTTTCTTCAGACTAGCACAATTATGTCTTTTTTTAAACTCTTCTTTGTTCAAGAATAAAATATACAGCACTGACAGAAAGCTTGATCCAAACTATATGTTAAGGATGTATCAAACAGAATAATAGTAGTACTTAAGTGCATTGTTTCTGGTTGTCTCTAAAGCAAAATGTTTTCTTGGAAAAAATAGACAAGAAATAGAAGGAAACTGCATGTTAGTGGGAGATTTCAACTACCCCAATTTTACCTGGGAAGCAATGACTGGGACATCAACTATGGAAAGAAGGCTTTTAGATAGTATGGATCAGAACAATCTACAGCTAATTGTTTTGTTTGTGTTTCCAATTGTTTAACCAGGAGTGGCACATTAAGCTGAAAGCTTGTTTACAGGTGTGATCTGGGAGGAAACAAAATGTAGGTGACTTGCTCAGGGTCACACAGTATGCATGTGGGGGCTGTGGAATTCAAACCCAGGTCTTCAGATTTGCAGCTCAGAGCCTTAAACCACTGCACTATACTGCCTCTCAAATTGTAAATACACCTTGGATCTGATATTTACCAATCTCCAGGATCTAGTGGAGCAAAAAGAATTCCTCGAGCCTCTAGCTGATAGTGACCCTAATATGATTAAAACAACTTTTTATATGACATAAACATACAGAGGGACTACCATACTCAAATACTATAACAGAGCTGATTACAAGAAAATGAATGCATATGTGGCTGACTGGGAGCATGACCTACAAGATGATGATCTTGAGGTAACGTGGACTAAAATAAAGGAGAGGACAGATTATTGTATTACAGAATATATGCATGATATTCAAACATATAACTCTAATAAGTGAATACTAAGATGGTTCACTAAAAACATCAAAAAGAATACAAGGAAGAAAATGAAAGCATATTTAAAGTATAAAAAAAAAGAGTCCAAGTAGGTTAAACTGGGGAAGAACTATAAAACTCTCACCAGGGACAGTAAAAGAGAAATAAAGAGAGCCAAGGCAGATAATGAAGTAAGGATTGCTGTAGCCATGCTGGACAACAAAAAATATATTTTTTTTTATTATGTGCGGAGTTTAAAATGAGGACAGCACACAGTAGGCTAATTAAAGATGGTCATAACACAATAACAGATGGAAAACGTATGGTGGGCACACTTAATCATTACTTTGCAAGTAAATTTAAGGTAAAGAAACAGGACATTATTGGAATATAGCAATTGATATGTGAACGTATCACTGAAATAAATACAGAAGACATTTATGAAAAAAAATGATAGGGTTACAGTTAAACAAATCCCCTAGATCAGATGCAAGCAAAACTTTATTTATATATCACCTTTCAAAATCAAGGCATTGTACACAGTATAAACCACAAATATCATAAAACAAACAGCAGTATAACTTATTTAAAATCAGTCTGGGAAAGCCAATGAAAATAAATATGTTTTTAACATAGATTTAAAACTACTGATGGTCAGGCATTCTCTTAACCGATGAGGTAGAGAATTCCACAGGTTTGGTGCTGCAACTGAAAAAGCACAAGCTCCAGAAGTTTTTAAATGAACCTTGGGACTCTCTAGCAATCCCTCGTCAGTGAATTGGAGAGGATGACTGGGGAGGCAGGAGATCTTTCAGGTAGTCGAGTCCCTGTTCATGTAGGGCTTTAAAGGTAAGCAAGCCTACTGAACCGGCAACCAGTTCAGACCATGCAGCACAGTCCTAGAAATGTCAGTCAACAGCCTGGCTGCAGCATTCTGCACTAGCTACAAGCAGCGGATATCAACCCCAGACAGCCCTAGGTAGAGAGCATTGCGATAGTCAAGATGGGTAGTAATGAAGGCATGTACCAATGTTGGAAGGTCACCTGTTGGAACCAGGTGTTTCACCCAGGCGATATTCCTCAGATGGTAAAATGAGGATATAACCACAGCTGACACCTGAGATTTCTGGGTCAGACCTTCATCAAAAATAACACCCAGGTTATGCACCTGATCTGAAGTAGTGAACTGGACACTATCAAGCCATAAGCCTGACATGTGCCCAGCCCCCAAACCCGGCCCAGGGCGACCCAGGTCCACAACCAACACATGAGTCTTATCCAGATTCAGTCTCGGCCAACTAGAGCTCATTCAGTCTTTGATCTCAGAGAGGCAATTATTTAGCACAGAGAATGCATCAATCTGTCCTGGCATAAAGGACATATACAGATGGTGTGCACCCCTGGTTAAGATAATTGGCAGAACAACTGGCAGGGCCCATATATGCACGTTATTCAATAAGTCACTCAAGGATGGTAAAGTAATACTGGAATGGAGAAAGGCTAATGTCATTCCTATACATAAAAAGGGTGATGGAGACAATGCTGAGAATCATAGACCAATTAGTCTAACTTCTGTAGCAGTTAATGGAGAGATTTGTGAAAGATATGGTGCAAGAACAATTGCATAAACTAATTCAGATAGCTGTAACACAGCATGGCTTTATGCAGGAAAGATCTTGCCTAACAAATCTGCTGTGTTTCTTTGAGAATGTAAACAGCACATTGGATAAGGGCCTCACATGTATATGGTATCTTTCTCTCCAGAGTGAGTTACTGTATCAGGTGACCCTACTGGCCAAACATTTTATCATATTCAGCACATTTATATGGTTTCAACATGTTCGGGAATTTCTGGTACCGTGACAAGAATGGACCCTGTTTTTTTTTTTTTTAAACCAGGGCATATTAACTCAGGAAATCAGTACTTAATTAGTTTTTGATGTTTGCTGACAGTGCTCTTCTCAGCACACACAATATCCCTAAGATGGCTTCTTTCTGAAGTTCAAAAGGTGTCACAAGTACTGGTAGTATATTTAAATGTGCCTGGAAGTTGTTTTTGATTAGTCCCATTGCTCCAAGCACTATTGGAATGATTTGTGTGTCCTTATTCCACATCAGTTTGGTTTCTGATTGCATATCTTAGTATTTCATGACTTTGTGTCTCTCTGTATGCAGCACACTTTAGTCACTAGGGATTGCTATTTTGATCAGCAATGCTACTTTTATTCTTTTTTCTTGTATTACAATATCTGTTTTTCTCGCTTCTACTTTCTTGGCTGTTGGTATTGGGTGATCCCATGTGATCATTACTTCTTCATTCTCTGTGATTCTTTGTGGTTCATGCTTCCAGTGTTTCTCTGCTACAGTGTCTGCACAGTTTCCAGTGGATCAGTCTTGCTACATTGTTGAGTCTTTTGATATAGAGGCCTTCTGCCATGAGTACTTTGCATCCAGCCAAGAGATGCACAACCATTTCTAATTCTGTACTACAGAACCTGCACTTACCTGTTTCTTCTGTTTTTTTCAATGGATTTTGTGAACCATCTTGGGCTGCCATTATCAGTGTCTCATCTCGTGACCTAAATTCACCTCCCTTGAACCACTCATGGGTCAGGGCTTGATCGACCTGTGGTTGTTCCAGTAGCTCTCTATATTTTTCGCTATACTTATGGGCTTTCCAGTTGTTTTTTCTTTTCTGTTGGTCTTCGTCCTTATACTCCTTTTTCTGATTATTTGCACCTTCTGTTGCTGGCTGTTCCTTATCTACTAATGGATTAACATCCATCTCTGCTACCCTCCTGAAGGCTTCTCCTAATTTGATGAGTAAAGTCATCTTAGGCTTATTTTCTTCATGATGTAGGACCTTGACTATATTTGGGTCCACGGATGTCATTACGTATGCATGTAGCCCCATTATTGTGGACCTGTATGTGTAATCAATCTCAAGGAGGCCCATGCCTCCCTCTGCCCTTGGGATGTATAATCTTGGCATGCAATGGTTTTTGTATATTAACTGGTGAGCATGAATTAGTTTTCTTGTTTTTATATCTAGCTTTCTGTGGCCAGTCTATCCCACCAAAACTGTATGATATCATTGGAAGGGCAAGTTGGTTTATAGTTTGTACTTTATTTCATGTTGTCAGAGCAGTTTTCAGTATGAGCTTCAACCTTCTAAAATATTCCTTACTTATTTTTGCTCTCATTTGTACATGTTGTGTTGTTGCTCCTTCCTCTATTGCCAGGTATTTATACACTCCCTTTTGCTTGAGTTCTTTGGTTATCAATAAAGAGGAGATGTGATGTTAGCTGTTGATTGTTTTTGTTTCTGGGGTTCAATTTCTATCCATAGCCTAGGCTTTTGATTAGGCTACTTAGTGGATCAAGAGCAAGGCAAAACAGAAGTGGTGACAAGGAGTCGCCTTGAAATATCCCTCGCTGGATGCTTATACTTGGGACAGTGATTTGACCTTTCTCGTGGTTTAATTGCAGCGTGGTTTGCCTCATAGTGGTTATGATGAAGTTTATCAGTGTGGGATGTATCCTGTAGATCTGTAAACACTCCATGATCCAGGAGTGTGGGATGTTGTTGAATGCTTTTTTTGTAGTCAATCCATGCTACACTAATGTTTCAGCATTTTGTGCTGCACTCCAGAGTGAATTCGCTGATGTTTGATCAAGTGATGCTTGTGGGCAAAACTCTTCTTGCAGTCAGAACATTTATATGGTTTCTCTCTAGAGTGAATTCGCTGATGTTTTATCAAGTGATCCTTCTGAGTAAAACTCGTGTTGCATTCAGCACATTTATATGGTTTCTCTCCAGAGTGAATTCGTTGATGTTTTATCAAGTAAACCTTCTGAGCAAAACTCATGTTACATTCAGCACATTTATAAGGTTTCTCTCCAGAGTGAATTCTCTGATGTGATATCAGGGTGCCCTTCTGGGCAAAACCCTTCTTGCATTCAGCACATTTATATGGTTTCTCTCCAGTGTGAAGTCGCTGATGTTTTGTCATGCTAGTCTTCTGGGCAAAACTCTTGTTGCATTCAGCACATTTATATGGTTTCTCTCCGGTGTGAATTCGCTGATGTTTTATCAGGGTACCCTTCTGGGCAAAACTTTTCTTGCATTCAGAACATTTATATGGTTTCTCTCCAGAGTGAATTCGCTGATGTTTTATCAGGCTACTCTTCTGGGCAAAACTCTTGATGCATTCAGAACACTGATATGGTTTCTCTCCAGAGTGAATTCGCTGATGTTTTATCAAGTGATCCTTCTGAGCAAAACTTGTGTTGCATTCAGCACATTTATACGGTTTCTCACCAGAGTGAATTCGTTGATGTTTTATCAAGTAAATCTTCTGAGCAAAACTCGTATCACATTCGGCACATTTATATGGTTTCTCTCCAGAGTGAATTCTCTGATGTGATATAAGGGTGCCCTTCTGGGCAAAACTTCTGTTGCATTCAGCACATTTATATGGTTTCTCTCCAGTGTGAATTCGCTGATGTTTTATCAAGGTAACCTTCTGAGCAAAACTCTTGTTGCATTCAGCACATTTATATGGTTTCTCTCCAGAGTGAATTCGTTGATGTTTTATCAAGTGATCTTTCTGAGCAAAATTTGTGTTGCATTCAGCACATTTATATGGTTTCTCTCCAGTGTGAATTCGCTGATGATTTATCAGGGTAACCTTCTGGGCAAAACTCTTGTTGCATTCGGCACATATATATGGTTTCTCTCCAGAGTGAATTTGTTGGTGTTTCAGCAAGTGATCCTTCAGAGTAACACTCGTGTTGCATTCAGTACATTTATATGGTTTCTCTCCAGTGTGAATTCGCTGATGCCTCTTGAAGCTACCTAAGGATGTAAAATTATTGTCACATTGAGTGCATTTATATGTAGTTTTGTGAAAATTGTGTGTTAAAGTTTTATACAGCACAGTAAAACTCTTGTCAGTACTTTTAACTCCATACTGCTCCCTTAAACTCTTCTGATATTTAGTACATTTAAATTGCCCCTCTCCTGCATGAATCTGTTGTTGAACAGTGATAAGATGTAGGTCATGGAAACTCTTCCTGTGCTGAGGACACTGATGATTTTTCTCTGTTGTGTCACTCAGCTGCCAGTTCTCAAATGATGATTGCTGGCTCCAGCTCACACTGCATGCAAATGTCCTGCTGACTAAAACTAGATATTTAATTAATATTTTCTTACAATGAGGAAATACATGTCAGTTATTTCTATATACATCTTTACAAAATCGCCATCATCTTTTCTGATAATTAACCTCAGAAATGTTTTTGCAGCATTCTCATTTAAAAATATTGTACTTTGAATTAAATTATTCTTTGTGCGACATTTCAATTTATTGTTTGTTTTAAAAATATTCATATTATGGATCTGACCAATTCTGGATTCTTATTGGTTGACACCTGATCCCAAGGGAGTATGATGACAGGCAATAAAACATGGCAGGAGATGTTTGCTAATCAAAATGTAATACAGGTCAAAAGATTATTAAGCAACTTAAACAGAACCATTTGGAAAGTTTCCAGCATAGAAAAAATAAATAAATTACATTTTCAAAATGCAGACAGTAACCAGAGTCAGAGTTGGAGCAAATGAAATATCAACCTGCAGCCACCACCATTCTAAATAAAAAAATTTAAAAACAAAATCACTTTTTTAAATGCTAGCTGTCACTTAAATCAGGCAGATCTCAATGCAGCTGCAGCTAACCCCTCCACTGAGTAAACAACACAAATCTTTTTTTTAATGCAGGTAGTCAGCAAAGCCAGTCAGAATACAAAGCAATTACAGCTACCCCCAATTAATGTATTCTACATGTTCTGGCAACTGCCAGCACTATAAACAAATTCTGGCCAGAGCCAAAAAATGCTGCATGTGTTGGGGTGGGGTGGGGGTTTACAGAGGGAGGCTTGTGTAGGGAGGGTATCTATAATTGGGAATGTTGGGATGTCATGCAAGACCCTCCCTGTCCAGTCTAAGACTAGAGCATCCTCAGGGACTTACCATTTACTGGTAGTCTGCAACACCACCTGGACACACACACTGGGACAGCACTTGGGATGAGCAGAAAGGGCCTCAGTCAACATCCCATCCAAAGGATGAAACACCCCAATATGTCGGCATCTCCCTAATACTGCATCTGGGTGCCGGCATTTAAGGCATGAGCCAAAGTCCCAGTATGGGACTAGAACACATGACCTTTTGATCCAGATCTGCATGTGCTAACAACTGAGTCATACTTACATGCTGAAAGGAAAGGAGTTGGGCTTTATATAGGTTATTTCATACACATTGTATACCAAAGCACTTTACACGCCACAAACTGATGTGGCAGCCATTAGGAAAAAAGTGAGATTAAAGAGGCCCTGACCCCATGGGACAACTTTAGAAAAATGTAATATTTAAATATAATCCATTTTATATTTCATGTCTCTTTCTGTAATTCTCACCTTTATTTCTTCATTACTAAGGACATCTGCATGGTAACAGGATTTGTGCCCTATCTGCTGTGGCTCCTTGCCTACACCTGACATCACAGTTCTGTTTATGACATCACATGCTGTAGCGATAATTATGATGTCATAAACTGGGATTATGATGTCAGGTGTACACAAATTTGCCAAGAGCAGATGAAGTCTGCAGGACAGTGATCCTGTTTTCATGAAACTGACTTCAGCAATAATGAAAAGGGGGGTGATAATTGCAGAAAATATAAATCTCACATTTTCAAAGTTATCCCAATGATATTAAGGGCTCTTTAAGTGAGACCTGAGGAAGAATAAACACTGAGAGATTCAGTGAGATGGGAGGAGGTTAAAAAAACTAATGGGGTGAAAAACAGAGAATCAAAGAATCCATTTTTTTTAATTTAGGAAAAAATTCAGAGTCCTCACTATGTGATCATTAAAGAACTGGAGGCTCTGCCCATGCAGCCTTAAAAATGGGGTTGGAAATCAGTACGTGTGTGTGTGTATATATATATATATATAATAAAATAAAATAAAATAAAGAATGCATTTATTTATTTATGTATGTATTTATTTGAGAGTTTTACCAGGAAGGCATACTGAGCAGGGTACCGCTCGATTCCAGATGCATCCTGGGGGGAAGGGGAATGGGTATATACAGCAACATACACACGGCTTATAAAATACTTATACCACATCATACACAAGGATTATAAAGTTCAATACAGGGTACAGGAGATATGGGAAAGCAGAGAGAAGTAAAGTACTAACATGACCAGTGGAACTACAATGAAGCTATGCAAAAAGAGTGGGTATAAAAAGCACACAAAGGTCTCATACCAAGAGCACTAGAAGAGCACAGATGGTATTAGGAATGCACTCAGGACAGTTTACTCCTGGAACTAGACTGAGGGCCTAGGTCTTAACTCATACGCTCTGCCATAGTGCAGTAGAAGTTACATGTGAGAGGTGGGATAATTGGCATCACGGCAGAGCTGACTGCAAGTGCAGGTGGGAGAGAAAAGTGACTTGAGGAGATGGCTGAGCTGCTCATTTATGTGAGGATCCTTAAAGTTATGTTCTTTTGTTGCTACATAGGGCAATATAATAAGAGATACTGTGCCCTGTATTGTGGAACCATTTAGTGTGATTAGTGCCTGTGTTTAAATAAATTGCACTTGAAGGGATTAGCTGGTAATATAGCTTTTAGCTGTACCCTTGTTCTGTAGTTGTTCAAAATGGCTAAGGATGTATGAATAAAAAAAAGAAAAGAGAGACTTATTTGCCCTATTAACCTCCTTGTCTGCAAAGGAAATCTGTGGTCTACAGCGTAAGAAAGCCGTACAAATGCAGGCAGTTATAAGAGTGTCTCGAGGCACGGTGGCGCTTGTACATTTCAGCTGCCCACCCGAGACAAAAGTAAAAGTATTTTTCTTTGACAGTTTGCTCTCTTCACATTACATGTGAACTGAGCATTTTAAAAGGAGAACGGTATTTTGCCTTCAAAGGAGGGAAAGGTGTCTAACTGCTTCTTTGAAATTAAAAGGAGCACGTTAGCTCTGAGGTTTTGCTAAACTTCAGTGATTGAGGGGGTAGGGTTATAGCAGATAAGGTACACTGGGGAGGGGATAGACTGGTGACGGGCAGAGAAAGGGTGGGGAGGAGCTGTTTGGATAGCAGAAGAGCACGGGCACCAGAGAGGGGGTGGAGTTGTGATGGGCGGAGAGAATCCAGTTTTTTTTAATGAAGGAAAATATGCAGAGTCCTCACTCTGTGATCACTAAAAGACTGCAGGCTCTGCCCATGCAGCCCTAAAAATGGGATTCTCTAACAAAAGTATGGAAATGTGGTGTTAGACTTTCCAAGCCTAATTCCACACCCACTATCCCCAAGCAGTGAAATGAAGAAAAGGCATTATGGATTCAACTGTCCTGAGTCTTGACAAATCAGCAGAAGGCTCTTTCTTGTGGATCTCAGCCCTAATGCCCACTACATTCTGATTGTGTCTTGAAACATACAGACCTATGTCTCCCCACGTGCTGCCAACAAACTGTGAGTCATTCCTGATGAAAACAAATCCCATATGCTGTTATCTGATCTTGTAGTGGGGTGAGGGTTAAAATCTCCAAATAACAGCTCACCCCTGATTTGCTAAGATTCAGGACAGCTGAAACTATATTTTTTCCTCTTTTGCTGCTTGGGGTCATATAGCAGTGGGGAGTTAGGGATGGAAACTCTAACGCATTTCCTTACTTTTGCTGCTTTAAGCTGAACCCTAACTGGTGCATTAATAGTTTTTTGTAAAGAATATTGAATGTATGGTATCTGCAGATTGGCCACATTCCGCAAGAGGCTCTGCCGGGGAGACACAGAAACAAGTGGGATAAAATAGTACTGTGTATATTTATCCTTTATAAAATAGCAGAACTTAAGTACAGGCAACTGCAAGCAGAAGAAAGGCAGGAAACACCTATGTAGGGTAAAGTGATAAATACTAAAACAGAGGGGAGAAAGAAGTGCCTTTGCTGGGACTGGGAAAAAAAGTAATGTATGCTTGAGGACAGCTCAGGTTCCAGTTGCCTTGCTGGTGTGGCTGGTTAGCATGACCAGAATGGTATTCTGGGAGGCCTGGGTTCAAGTCCCAGATGAAGCACTTACTTCTTTCTCTCCTCTGTACGTGTTCCATAAATATGCACACCATAGCCACTTGATTGAAAATAAAGTGCTAAATCCATTTTATGGAGGGTAGGAAGAAAAGGAAGTAGCCAGACATAAAAAGAAAGGGTATGCCCTCTGTACAGTGACACTATTACAGTGAACACATCAATGCTGACAACATTGACAGTTCACTGTAATAGTTCACCCAAGACCCCAGAATTGATCATCTATAAGATGGGGGTGCCGGGGTCAGAGTCCACCGCATGGAGTGGTTTCTAGGGCAAATCCCCCAATAGAAAAGGAAATGGGTCTCCTTTCTGATTTAAGCCAACCGCAACTTGCAGTCAATGTAAATCAAATCACACTGATGTCATTTGAAAAAGTAGTTGTCGAAGTGGCATCATAGATGCAAAAAAAGGCAGTAGAGTACTGGGGAAGAGCAGCAAATGAGAAACTGGTAGAAGGGGAAAATAGGAAACACCCTAGCTATGGTGAGGTAATAAATCCATTTCAGATAGTCTAAGGAAGGGGAAGAAGTTAATGAGCATAGATAGAAGGCTGAAGCAGACTGGTTAAGCAGGCAATGCCATGGGAGTGCTGCAACAGATGTGGAGTCACAGTCTTTGGGGACAATTTCTGGAGACGGAGGTGCTGCACCATTTGCACTCACCTCTCTGTGTTGAAGGCAGAGGTTGCTGGACTTTAAGATAAGCTGGCAAGGATGAAGCGAATTCTTTGCCCACCCAGGGGCCACCAAGAATGCCACCACTACAGAAGATGCCTTGGCAAAGGAATAATGGCTGGACCATTGTTGGCCCTGGAAGGGTGGTGGTGGTAGTTTGGGTACACACTTCTCATCCTGTGCCAGTACAGACTTCCTTCACCATATTGGTGGTATAGGCCAGCTGAGGGGAGTCATCTAAAGTAGTAGCTAGGGAGGTGGGGGGCCTCCAACAGGGAGGCCCCAAGGTGGAAGGAAGATGACCCCAGCTAAGGAGGAAGGAGCTGCTGGTAGGAGGCTCTATCATTAGGGAGACAGACTTGGTGGGGAGAGCTGGGAGTAAAGACAGGTAAAGTGCCTCCTGGAGCTTTGGCTTGGTGGGATAGTGAGCTGATCCAGCAGATTGCTATGCCAATTGGTCACAAGTGGCAGCTAGATGCCATTAGAAAATCCATACAAAAGACAAGAACCCCAGAGCAAATGCCCTGAGGCAAGGGTTACCATAGAAGAGCATTGGTGATACAGCCAAATTACAAAGAGAAACACTATTGCACAAACCCCAAATAATGCAAAACATCATAGGATGCAGATGCATGTCTTTTGTATTGCTTTTCTACTATGGCCTTTCCATGAGCCAAACAAGTAAGACCATCCTATGTCTGGCAGACTCCCTTCCTCTGGGCGGAGACACAGGTGTGGCACACTGATGTGCCCTAAAAATGATGAAACATGTCTGTCTGGTGCATTCAGCATTGTTGGTTGCATTGTGAGGCCTTTTGGCACCATGTAATTCTGCTTAAAGTTGAACCAGTCTAATTATTTCATGGAGGTTTGCATATGCTTCACATGAAGCTTTGCTTTATTGGGATATGTGCACTTGTATTTCGCTAGATGTCACTGTCCCCCTTGGGACAAATTACATGGCAAGAGATAGGGTAAGAGTAGCTCATGATAATTTCTGGCAGCTGGGTAGTGGTTTTAAGCAGATAGTGTGCACAGTGGCCTTGACTGAGGATACGTTGGCCAGATATGTGTAAAACTGGCAAAGGGGCAGAACCCAGAGGATGATTGTAGGCAGAAAGCCATCTAGCACCAGAAATGCCACCAGTGGAGCCCGGCAGTGCTCAGTGTTGGGGCTGGTGTTATTCTATGCCTTCATCAATAACATTGAGGGTAGCATGAAGGGGAAATGTGCTTATTTGCAGATGGCACCAAGCTCTGCAGGAGAGAGGACACAGCTGAACAAATACAAGACCTACAGTACATGATGACATGGAAAAGCTGGGGAGGTGGTCCAGGATATGGCAACCTAGCGTCAATGCCAACCAATGCAAAGTTATGCATACTGGAGCCAAGAATCCCATGACAGAGTACATGGGTGGACTCCAGGTGTCCCCTCGAAAGATCTGGGGGTGATGATCACTAGTGACATGAAGCACTCCACACAGTGCAAGAAAGCAGCAAGGGCAAACAAGATGCTGGGATACACAGCTAGAGGGACCAGTAGTAGGAGAGAGGAGATTACACTGCCCTTATAAAGGTCACAGGTCAGGCTACATGGAGTTCAGTACTGGTGCCCACGCCTCAAAAAGGACATTAACCTGCTAGAGAAGGTACAGCAGAGGGCTAGAGAAAGGACAGTGAGTCAGCAGGGTAAGGCATATAAGGAAAGGTTGAGTGCACCAAACTTGTACTCCCTGGAGGACAGGTCAGAGAGATGAAACACAGTTGGTACCTTCAAGTACTTGAAAGGGATAAATAAGGTGGATAAGGAGGGTCTCTTTTAGCTACATGCAGCCAAAAGGGGGGGGCAGTCTTAAAGTAGCAGTACTGTCCAGAGGAGGGCAACTAAAATGGTGCAGGGTCTGCACAGGAGGACATATGAAGAGAGACTTAAGGAGCTTAATATGTATAGCCTCGAGGAAAGGAGGGAGAGGGGGGACATGACAGAAACTTTCAAGTACCTCAAGGGAATCAACAAAGTCCAAGAGGGTAGCATCTTTCAAAAAAAGAGGTGTGCAAGAACAAGAGGGCACAATTTGAAGATAGAGGCGGCTGAGAGGTAATTTAAGGAAGTATTTTTTCACAGAGAGGGTTGTGGATGCATGGAATGGCCTTCCGGAGGAGGTTGTGGAGTCAAAATCAGTGGTGGAATTCAAGCATGCATGGGATAGTCATAAGGCAATTCTGGGGGGGGGGTAGAAAGAAGTAGGCTGCTGGTTAACAAGGATCTGCAGCTTATCCAGTAGGTAGGGAAATGGGCAGACTGGGTGGGCCAAGCGGTCCTTATCTGCCGTCAAATTCTATGTTTCTATGTTTCTACTACCTAGCCAGGAAGTGATCAATTTCCATTTCCTGTAGATCTACAGAAAATACGGTGCCTGCCTGTCTGCCTATCTTTTACTGCTGCTGTCAACATGGTGGGAGGCAGAAATGTAAACAAAAACAAAGGTAAACTAAGCAAATCATGGGGTGATAGTACAGTGCTGGTGGGAAAGAGTATCAGGGACATGCTCAACAAAGCACAGGGAATAAACTGTTGAAAAAGCACAGATTTTTTTTACATAGTACTGCTGCTTTAAATTGGAGGGTGGGAGGTTTAAGAGAGAGGCCTCACAGAGATGGTGGTGGATACTTGGAATGCACTGCCAGATGAGGTGATCTCGCTGAAGACAGTGGGCAGCTTTAATACAAGCTAGGATAGGCATGGGTGAAAGTAAGGATCATGGGTAGGGAGGATGGGAATAGTGGAGGGGCAGGGACAGTAATGGAAAAGGAACATTGTTTAACTAGGAGTAGCACACTAAGCCAAAGCTTGCTTCCAGATGTGACCTGGGAGCACAAGAAAGTAAAGTTACTTACTCAGGATCACACACTATGCATCTAGGTGGCTGTGGGATTCAAACCCAGGTCTCCAGAATTGTAATAGATCATTTACGTAGAGTCCAAAGTTGTGTATGGAAAGTGTACGCTGAGTCTTCTGAATTACTCCATATAAATTTACTAAAACTCCACAGTGATGAATTTTATAATGTTTTTTATATAGTTCGTTAGAAAAAATCCTCCCCAATTTTTTTTCCAAACTTCATTTTTAAGTTCAGCATACACAGCAGTTTGAGCAGTTCTTGTATAAACTCCACAGGTGTATCACAGTATTCATGTCAGCAGCATCTATAATCATCGGTGCACAATTACTCAGTATGACTGGAGTTTTTAAGTCTTGCAACGTTATACAAAGAGTAAATTGAGACACTATATTTAGTTCATCTGGAATGATGGCTCCAAAAATGGACTTATTTTAAGGTCAAAAATGGACAAGTCAAGCCCCATCTTAGATCTCTGGGAACCAATTTTGATTCAGGGCTTTCTCCAGAGGCTCCCACACACAGAAACTGTCTTCCCTGCCCTGACATTATATTGGGTATGTTCCAGTTTCATGTACTGGAGTAGCTTTTGTGCCCATTCTGTAACAGTGGGCATCGATTCTCTTCTCCAGTGATATGCCATTACCTACTTACCCATTCAGTAATAGTGGGCACCGATTCTCTTCCCCAGTGATATACCATTACCTGCTTGCCCATTCTGTAATAGTGGGCGCCGATTCTCTTCCCCAGTGATATACCATTACCTGCTTGCCCATTCTGTAATAGTGGGCGCCGATTCTCTTCCCCAGTGATATACCATTACCTGCTTACCCATTCTGCAATAGTGGGCGCCGATTCTCTTCCCCAGTGATGTGCCATTACCTGCTTACCCATTCTGCAATAGTGGGCACCGATTCTCTTCCCCAGTGATATGCCATTACCTGCTTACCCATTCTGCAATAGTGGGCACCGATTCTCTTCCCCAGTGATATGCCATTACCTGCTTACCCATTCTGCAATAGTGGGCGCCGATTCTCTTCCCCAGTGACATGCCATCACCTGCTTACCCATTCTGCAATAGTGGGCACCGATTCTCTTCCCCAGTGATATGCCATTACCTGCTTACCCATTCTGTAATACTGGGCGCCGATTCTCTTCCCCAGTGATATGCCATTACCTGCTTACCCATTCTGCAATAGTGGGCGTCGATTCTCTTCCCCAGGGATATGCCACTACCTGCTTACCCATTCTGTAATACTGGGCACCGATTCTCTTCCCCAGGGATATGCCAGTACCTGCTTACCCATTCTGTAATAGTGGGTGCCGATTCTCTTCCCCAGGGATATGCCAGTACCTGCTTACCCATTCTGTAACAGTGGGTGCCGATTCTCTTCCTCAGTGTTATGCCATTACCTGCTCACCCATTCTGCGCCTTCCCCAGTGATATGCCATTACCTGCTCACCCATTCTGTAATAGTGGGCACCGATTCTCTTCCCCAGTGATATGCCATTACCTGCTCACCCATTCTGCGCCTTCCCCAGTGACATGCCATTACCTGCTCACCCATTCTGTAATAGTGGGCACCGATTCTCTTCCCCAGTGATATCCCATTACCTGCTTACCCATTCTGTAATAGTGGGTACCGATTCTCTTCCCCAGTGATATCCCATTACCTGCTCACCCATTCTGTAATAGTGGGCACCGATTCTCTTCCCCAGTGATATCCCATTACCTGCTCACCCTTACTGTAATAGTGGGCGCCGATTCTCTTCCCCAGTGACATGCCATTACCTGCTCACCCATTCTGCACCTTCCCCAGTGATCTGCCATTACCTGCTCAATCATTCTGTAATAGTGGGCGTCGATTCTCTTCCCCAGTGATATGCCATTACTTGCTCACCCATTCTGCGCCTTCCCCAGTGATATTCCATTACCTGCTCACCCATTCTGTAATAGTGGGCACCGATTCTCTTCCCCAGTGATATCCCATTACCTGCTCACCCATTCTGTAATAGTGGGCACCGATTCTCTTCCCCAGTGATATCCCATTACCTGCTCACCCATTCTGTAATAGTGGGCACCGATTCTCTTCCCCAGTGATATCCCATTACCTGCTCACCCTTACTGTAATAGTGGGCGCCGATTCTCTTCCCCAGTGATATGCCATTATTTGCTCACCCATTCTGCGCCTTCCCCAGTGATATGCCATTACCTGCTCACCCATTCTGTAATAGTGGGCAGCCGATTCTCTTCCCCAGGGATATGCCACTACCTGCTTACCCATTCTGTAATAGTGGGCGCCGATTCTCTTCCCCAGAGATATGCCACTACCTGCTTACCCATTCTGTAATAGTGGGCACCGATTCTCTTCCCCAGGGATATGCCACTACCTGCTTACCCATTCTGTAATAGTGGGCACCGATTCTCTTCCCCAGTGATATGCCATTACCTGCCCACCCATTCTGTAATAGTGGGCGCCGATTCTCTTCCCCAGTGATATGCCATTATCTGCTCACCCATTCTGCGCCTTCCCCAGTGATATGCCATTACCTGCTCACCCATTCTGTAATAGTGGGCGCCGATTCTCTTCCCCAGGGATATGCCACTACCTGCTTACCCATTCTGTAATAGTGGGCACCGATTCTCTTCCCCAGGGATATGCCACTACCTGCTTACCCATTCTGTAATAGTGGGCGCCGATTCTCTTCCCCAGGGATATGCCAGTACCTGCTTACCCATTCTGTAATAGTGGGCACCGATTCTCTTCCCCAGGGATATGCCAGTACCTGCTTACCCATTCTGTAATAGTGGGCGCCGATTCTCTTCCCCAGGGATATGCCAGTACCTGCTAACCCATTCTGTAATACTGGGTAGCAGATTCTCTTCCCCAGGGATATGCCAGTACCTGCTTACCCATTCTGTAATAGTGGGTGCCGATTCTCTTCCCTAGGGATATGCCAGTACCTGCTTACCCATTCTGTAATAGTGGGTGCCGATTCTCTTCCCCAGTGATATGCCATTACCTGCTCCACCCATTCTGTAATAGTGGGCGCTGATTCTCTTCCCCAGTGATATGCCATTACGTGCCCACCCATTCTGTAATAGTGGGTGCTGATTCTCTTCCCCAGTGTTATGCCATTACCTGCTCACCTATTCTGCACCTTCCCCAGTGATATGCCATTACCTGCTCACCCATTCTGTAATACTGGGCACCGATTCTCTTCCCCAGTGATAGCCCATTACCTGCTCAACCATTCTGTAATAGTGGGCACCGATTCTCTTCCCCAGTGATATCCCATTACCTGCTCACCCTTACTGTAATAGTGGGCGCCGATTCTCTTCCCCAGTGATATGCCATTACCTGCTCATCCATTCTGCACCTTCCCCAGTGATATGCCATTACCTGCTCAACCATTCTGTAATAGTGGGCGCCGATTCTCTTCCCCAGTGATATGCCATTACCTGCTCACCCATTCTGCGCCTTCCCCAGTGATATGCCATTACCTGCTCACCCATTCTGTAATAGTGGGCACCGATTCTCTTCCCCAGTGATATGCCATTACCTGCTCATCCATTCTGTAATAGTGGGCACCGATTCTCTTCCCCAGTGATATCCCATTATCTGCTCACCCATTCCGTAATAGTGGGCACCGATTCTCTTCCCCAGTGATATCCCATTACCTACTCACCCTTACTGTAATAGTGGGCACCGATTCTCTTCCCCAGTGATATCCCATTACCTGCTCACCCTTTCTGTAATAGTGGGCACCGATTCCCTTCCCCAGTGATATGCCATTACTGGCTCACCCTTTCTGTAATAGTGGGCACCGATTCCCTTCTTCAGTGATATGCCATTAGCTGCTTACCCTTTCTGTAATAGTGGGCGCCGATTCTCTTCCCCAGAGATATACCATTACCTGCTTACCCATTCTGTAATAGTGGGCGCCGATTCTCTTCCCCAGTGATATACCATTACCTGCTCACCCATCCCGTAATAGTGTGCGCCGATTCTGTTCCCCAGGGATATGACACTACCTGCTCACCCATTCCGTGATAGTGGGCGCCGATTCTCTTCCCCAGGGATATGCCACTACCTGCTCACCCATTCCGTGATAGTGGACGCCGATTCTCTTCCCCAGGGATATGCCACTACCTGCTCACCCATTCTGTGATAGTGGGCGCCGATTCTCTTCCCCAGGGATATGCCACTACCTGCTTACCCATTCTGTGATAGTGGGCGCCGATTCTCTTCCCCAGGGATATGCCACTACCTGCTTACCCATTCTGTGATAGTTGGCACCGATTCTCTTCCCCAGGGATATGCCACTACCTGCTTACCCATTCTGTGATAGTGGGTGCCGATTCTCTTCCCCAGGGATATGCCACTACCTGCTTACCCATTCTGTGATAGTGGGCGCCGATTCTCTTCCCCAGGGATATGCCACTACCTGCTTATCCATTCTGTGATAGTGGGCGCCGATTCTCTTCCCCAGGGATATGCCACTACCTGCTTACCCATTCTGTGATAGTGGGCGCCGATTCTCTTCCCCAGGGATATGCCACTACCTGCTTACCCATTCTGTGATAGTGGCGCGATTCTCTTCCCAGGGATATGCCACTACCTGCTTACCCATTCTGTGATAGTGGGCACTGATTCTCTTCCCCAGGGATATGCCACTACCTGCTTACCCATTCTGTGATAGTGGGCGCCGATTCTCTTCCCCAGGGATATGCCACTACCTGCTTACCCATTCTGTGATAGTGGGTGCCGATTCTCTTCCCCAGGGATATGCCAGTACCTGCTTACCCATTCTGTGATAGTGGGTGCCGATTCTCTTCCCCAGGGATATGCCAGTACCTGCTTACCCATTCTGTGATAGTGGGCGCCGATTCTCTTCCCCAGTGATAGGTCATTACCTGCTTACCCATTCTGTGATAGTGGGCGCCGATTCTCTTCCCCAGTAATAGGTCATTACCTGCTTACCCGTTCTGTGATAGTGGGCACCGATTCTCTTCCCCAGTGATACGCCATTACCGGCTTACCCGTTCTGTGATAGTGGGCACCGATTCTCTTCCCCAGTGATACGCTATTACCGGCTTACCCGTTCTGTGATAGTGGGCACCGATTCTCCTCCCCAGAGATACACCATTGCCAGCTTACCCGTTCTGTGATAGTGGGCACCGATTCTCCTCCCCAGAGATACGCCATTGCCGGCTTACCCGTTCTGTGATAGTGGGCACCGATTCTCCTCCCCAGAGATACGCCATTGCCGGCTTACCCGTTCTGTGATAGTGGGCACCGATTCTCTTCCCCAGTGATACGCCATTACCTGCTCATCCATTCTGTAATAGTGGGCACCGATTCTCTTCCCCAGTGATATCCCAGTATCTGCTCACCCATTCCGTAATAGTGGGCACCGATTCTCTTCCCCAGTGATATCCCATTACCTGCTCACCCTTACTGTAATAGTGGGCACCGATTCCCTTCCCCAGTGATATGCCATTACTGGCTTACCCATTCCGTGATAGTGGGCGCCGATTCTCTTCCCCAGGGATATGTCACTACCTGCTCACCCATTCCGTGATAGTGGGCGCCGATTCTCTTCCCCAGGGATATGCCACTACCTGCTCACCCGTTCCGTGATAGTGGGCGCCGATTCTCTTCCCCAGGGATATGCCACTACCTGCTTACCCGTTCTGTGATAGTGGGCGCCGATTCTCTTCCCCAGGGATATGCCACTACCTGCTTACCCGTTCTGTGACAGTGGGCGCCGATTCTCTTCCCCAGGGATATGCCAGTACCTGCTTACCCGTTCTGTGATAGTGGGCGCCGATTCTCTTCCCCAGGGATATGCCAGTACCTGCTTACCCGTTCTGTGATAGTGGGCACCGATTCTCTTCCCCAGGGATAGGCCAGTACCTGCTTACCCGTTCTGTGATAGTGGGCGCCGATTCTCTTCCCCAGTGATAGGCCAGTACCTGCTTACCCGTTCTGTGATAGTGGGGCGATTCTCTTCCCCAGTGATAGGTCATTACCTGCTTACCCGTTCTGTGATAGTGGGCGCCGATTCTCTTCCCCAGTGATAGGTCATTACTTGCTTACCCGTTCTGTGATAGTGGGCGCCGATTCTCTTCCCCAGTGATAGGTCATTACCTGCTTGCCCATTCTGTAATAGTGGGCACCGATTCTCTTCCCCAGTGATACGCCATTACCGGCTTACCCATTCTGTAATAGTGGGCACCGATTCTCTTCCCCAGTGATACGCCATTACCGGCTTACCCATTCTGTAATAGTGGGCACCGATTCTCTTCCCCAGTGATACGCCATTACCGGCTTACCCATTCTGTAATAGTGGGCACCGATTCCCTTCCCCAGTGATACGCCATTACCGGCTTACCCATTCTGTAATAGTGGGCACCTATTCTCTTCTCCAGTGATATGCCATTACCTGCTTACCATGGCCATCGCTAATGGCCATAGAGGGCAGTCTAATCCCACTTCTTCCCGAGAACTGCCTGGTAGGCCGAATTTTACCTCCCCATGTCCAAATTCCTGGGTGTCATTGCATAACTGTGATAATGCCCACCCAGTAATTGCCGATTTTGGGACACTCCCAAATCATGTGGGAAAAAGGTTCCTTGCTGGGCTTTGCACTTTAGGCAAAGGTCTGATTTGTTTGGGCCAATCCTATGTGCCAGGTAGGGGGTAAAGTACGATCTGTGAAATATATTAAAATGGGTTGCTCTTAGTCTGTCATTAACTGAGCAGTTCATACCCCTTTGTATAATTTTTCTCCAGTCCCCCTCTGTTAAAGCCCCTTCCCCCAGGTCTCTGTTCCATTTCATTTTAAGTACTTCCATCACAGAAGGTAGGCTCTCCACCAAAGCTTTATAGCAATTTGTCATGGGACTAGGGTGACTGGCATGCAGGCTTCTCTAATTATTTCCTCCAATAGGGATATCTGTGGAATTAGAAACTGTTCACCTCCCCTCTTCCCTGATCCTCAACCAACTATGGACCTGCAGGTATACAAAAATGTGTGAGGGATGCAGTTCATATGCATTTGCTAAACTTTGATATGGTTGCACTTTGCCCTGGTAGTATAATTGGTATACTGGTTTTAGGACCTTTTTATCCCACCTCTGCAATACCTGGCTGATGGTGTCTGGTATACTACCCTCCTCCCAAAGTGTCTGCCCTATTTGTGCATCCGGGGAAAGTGAAGGCAGATACCCCATAATCTCATGGGCCATACGCCATGCTCGCAATGTACTTCTAGTAAAGTTTTTTTATGTGCTCCACTGACCTCCAGTTCAGCACTGATGCAAAAAAGGGATTTACTTAGAGGGTCTCCCTCAGGGACTCAATCCAAGTCTACCCAGGCTTTCATCTTCCCAGCTGAGTTATTCAAATCATTCAGTGCAGAAAGCTGAGCCGCCAGGTAATATAACTGCAAATTTGGGAGACCTAGCCCTCCATTTCCTACTGACCTCCAAAGTGTCTCCAGTCTAATTCTGGGTCTCTCATTACTCCAAAGTAGTGTTACCAAGGCTCCTTTTAATAACTTACAGTAGTACTGGGGAATCCAGACTGGGAGAGTCTAGGAAAGGAATAGGCATTGGAATAATATGAAAAAGTTTGCTAAATTTAGTTTGCCTGTCAAAGTAAGAGGGAAGTTCTTCCACTTCTCACATTGCTCTTGGGCCTTAGCCAGCAAGGGTTTATATAATTCACCTTAAATAAGGCTGGTAGTTTGAGGGATATGAACTCCCAGGTACTTTATAGATACGGCCAGGAGTATTTTGTATCCTTGGATATGAATGCTGGCGCTCACATCCCCTAGGGAGCCACTCACACTTGACCCAATTTATCTTATGCTCAGATAGGGGTCCATATTCCTCAAACAGCTTAGTCAAAGCTGGAATTGATGACCCTGGGTCACTGTGAAATAGCAGCACATCATCTGAAAAGTTTTGCACACCTCCTTATGAACAGTACAGCTGTCATTTCTCACACCTTGGCCAAAATATGTTTGCGCAAATCTGGTGCACAATGGCACAGTCGCTGTGGGAAATCAATGTTAGGGACAGATTAAGAAAATCATAGTGACAGTGTTCGTGAGTAGAGGTCACAAAATGCCTATGTTGAAATTTTGATGAAATTATTCTACTAAATGACTGTTACAAGTGTGCATTGTACAGTTTCCAGGTACACTCGTACCTTCGAGCATTTTTTATATTTTCTCTCCAGATGTTCAACACTGTCATCTTTTCACACCTCCTTATGAATGGTACAGCTGTGATTTTTCATATCCTGCCCGAACTGTGTTTTTGCACATCTGGTGCAGAATGGCACGGTCGCTGTGAGAAATCAACGTTCTAGACAGATTAACAAAAACACAGTGCCACTCTTCATGAGCAGAGTTCCCAAGTGCTTTCATGAGGTGGGGGTCACAAAAGGCCATGATGAAAATTTGTAGTGCAAGTACCAACAAATGCCCGAAGCATTAGGTTTCTAACCCTAAGGGTTTGAGGAAACAGGTATGCCCTTCACTGTGTTTCAAGAGGAATGGAAACTTGGTGGCATAACTTGTTCTTTCTGCTGGGAACTGTAGTCCTGCCAATTAGTGCATACCAACATCACTTCCAACGATGGACTTCGGCATTGACAAATACTTGTTTCCATTTAGATAAAAATAATTTATCAATTAATTAACATCTTTGCAACACCACATAGTTATGTGGGGTATGAGAAAGGGGGTGTTGGACAGACTAGATGGGCCGGAAGGGTCCTTTTCTGCTGTCATATTTCTCTGATTTTATGATAGTTTGTCACTTCCTAGACTCCTCTGCAGCTGAAACCTTTTTCTGCCTGGCTTCTCCTCTCATTCTGACAGTGTGTCAAAGTACATTTTCTGTAGTTTAAAATACTGTACTGTGCCTTGAACAATTTTATGGAAATGCACTATATTAAAACAAAAGTGATTGAGCCACTCTCACAGTTTAAACACCACTTGAGTCAAGATCACTTTCAAGGCTTAAATACACTCCATTCCCTCCTCTGTGCACTTCTCATGACCCTCCTCTTGGAATGACTGTTTATAATGCAGACAGTTGCCTGTTAACACACGCCTAGAATCAGTCCATTTCTCTCCTCTGTACACTTCTCATGACCCTCCTCTCTGAATGTCCAAATGTTTATAATGCAGACATTTGCCTGCTCACCCATGCCTGGAATCAGTCTAATCCCTCCTCTGTGCACTTCTCATGTCTCTCTTCTCTCAATGACCAAATTTTTATAATGCAGACACGTATCTGCCCACCCAAGCTTGGAATCAGTTCATTCCTTCCTCTTTGTACTTGTCACATCCCTCCTCTCTGAATGACCAAATGTTTATAATGCAGACACTTGCCTGCTCTCCCACACCTGGAATTAGTCCATTCCCTCCTCTTTGCACTTCTCGTGACCCAGTTCTCTTTCTTTTTTTTGTATACTTTAAAACAGCAGAGAGCTGATTACAAGTCAGACAGATCAGGTATAACATATCGCCAACTACTGAGGTTGGTCATTACAAAGTTATAAAGCAGCTGAGGTAGGATCAGTGCCGGAATTACCTTACATTAAATAGTCTCTCCAAGGGGGACTTACAATCCAACTTCTGACTTTATTTATATAGCACCTTTCGAATCCAAGGTGCTGTACATAAAACATATACAGAATAATAAAATTTCCATACATTAAAATATGTCAGCCATGACTAGGTAAAAGCTAAATTGAATAAATATGTTTTTAAAGCAACCTTAAAACTATCGATGGTTGGGCATTCTCTCAACTAATGAGGTAGAGAATTCCACAGGGTTGGTGCTGAAAAAGCAAAAGCATGAGATCCTGATGTCTTTAATCGAACCCTGGGAATCTCCAGCAATCCCTCGTTGGCTGAACGGAGAGGACGGAGAGGGCAGTAGGGAATCAGGAGATCTTTCAGGTAACCGGGTCCCTGATCATGTAGGGCTTTAAAGGTTAGTAAACCAACCTTAAAGGTGATCCGCCACCAAACAGGCAGCCAGTGCAGTTCACGGAGCACAGGCGTAATATGACTTGCTCTAGAAGTCCAAGTCAAAAGCCTGGCTGCCGCGTTCTGCACCAGCTGGAGGCAGCGGATATCAACCCCTGGTAGCCCTAGGTAGAGGGAATTGCAGTAGTCCAGACGGGTAGTGACAAAGGCATGCACCAATGTTGGAAGATCCCCCAGAGGAACCAGGTGTTTCACGCAGGCAATATTCCTCAGATGGTAAAAAGAGGATTTGACAACAGCTGACACCTGAGATTTTAGGGTCAGACCATCATCAAAAATAATGCCCAGATTTCGCACCTGATCGGAGGTAGAGAGTGGTATACCACCAAGTAGCAAACCTGATGGTTGTCCAGCTCCCAAACCCGCCTCTGGATGACCTGGATCCACTACCAATACCTCAGTCTTATCCGGATTGAGTCTCAGCCAGCTGGAACTCATCCAAAGTCTGATCTCTGCAAGGCAGTTATTCGGTACAGAGAGTGCATCACCCTGACCGGGGAGAAAGGACAGATACAGCTGAGTATCATCTGCATAGCAGTGGAAACCCAGACTGTATCACCTGATGATTTCTCCCAATGGCAGCATATACACTGCAAACAACATGGGAGCTAAGATGGAGCCCTGTGGTACCCCACAAGGCAGGGAGTGAGCGCCAGAGGAATAAATTCCAGTGACAACTGTCTCAGACCTGTCCGTGAGGTAAGAACGAAACCATTTGAGGACTGTACCAGACAGCCCACAAAAAACCCGCAGGCGCTCCAACAGCACTCCATGGTCTACAGTGTCAAATGCAGCAGAGAGATCGAGAAGGATCAGAATGGTACATGCCTTTCGATCTCTGGCCATTAGAAGGTTGCTCAATACCCGGACAAAGGCAGTCTCTGGGCTATGCCGTTTCCTAAAGCCAGACTGGAGAGTATCAAAGACATTGTGAGTTATAAGATGATCATCCAATTGCAATGCAACTGCCTTTTCAATAACCTTACCAACAAATGGCAGGTCAGAGATAGGCCGGTAGTTAGCTAGACAATCTGGATCCAAGGAGGATTTTTTAAGGAGTGGTCGAACGACCACCTCCTTAAGGGGGTCAGGAAAGACCTCCCTCCTCTCCAAAGACTTCCAGACAATGTCAGCAAGGATTGGGCAGATAACTTCTATGCATCCTACTAAAAGAGGTGTACGGCCCAGATCCAAACTACAACTAGTTGGTCGTATTGTTTGGATGATCTTCACAATGTCCCCGAACTCCAGCCGGTGAAAATCTGACCAGACAGACCGAGGGCATGCCACTTCTCACCGACCACTGCAGTCCCCCATAGGAGAGGTCGGACCGATGCCTGACCTGATGCTGGCAACCTTATCTCCAAAAAACTGAGCAAACTCCTCGCATCTTAGCTGAGAAAAAGCTTCTCTGGGCTGAAGACAGATTGGATTGCACAATCTGTCCACGGTCCGGAAAAGCTGAGCCGGTCGATTTTGTGCAGCAGAAATCTCTCTGGACAGGAATTCTGCCTTCTTACGAGTGATTTCTGATTGATAGCTATCATAATGTGCCATCAGCCTAAGCCTGTCAGCATCAAGGCTCGACCTCTGCCAGGCTCTCTCCAGCTTTCGGCCAACTCACCTTAACTCCTTCAAGGAGCCATCAAACCAAGGGCTCCTTGGACGGAGGGCGAGAGGCCAAATGCAAACAGGAGCAATTTTGTCCACAGCATCTCCCACAGCCTTATTATAGGCTAATACAAGATCATCTGGACTCATGCATTCACCCGGAAACCCGATAGATCCAGTACCGCCGTTAGGTCACTGGGGTTAATACCCCTTAAAGGGCGGTACTGAACCATCTCCGTAGGGGTAGACCTATTAGAGGGGGCCCTGAAACTGAACCTTATGGTGTGATGGTCAGACCAGCTGACAGGTTCCACCCCCAAGTCAGCGATCTCCATACCCAAAAGAAAGACCAGATCCAGTGAATGACCCCCTATATGGGTCAAGGAGGTAACCACCTGTGTTAGGCCCAGCGTATTCATCAACTGGAGGAGGTTTTGACCAAAATGCGAGAGTTCATCATCGACCCAGGCATTGAAGTCCCCCGAACTATCAATCTGGGGAACCTCAACACCAAGTCGACGATGAAGTCTGCTATCTCCTGCAGGAATTCTCCACCGTCACCTGGTGGATGGTAGACGAGGAGAATACCGCAGCCTACACCCTCTCCCAGGATATATTCAAAGGATCTGGTACTTCCCAGTGGCACATCCACAAGGCCCATCTCAGTCTTAAACATAATGGCAACACCCCCGCCCCTACGATCCAACCTTGGATTTTGCATCACCGAGAACCCGGCTGGAGTTGCCGAGGCCAGTATAGGGCCTGGATTTTCATCCAGCCAGGTCTTGGTGATGCAAGCCAGATCAGTTGATCCAACAAGATCATCTATAATAGCTGTCTTGTTTTTAACAGGTTTGGCATTGCATAACACCGCCAAGGTGGGATGAGCTGTCGGGGAAGACCTCGGCACCTGTCCATTAACATCGGAACCCTTGGGTATGGGGGCAAGACAGGAGTAACCTCTATCCTGACCCCATTTTGCCCCAGGGCATCTCCTGGACCCCAAAATCCCAATCCGCCCTCCCCCTTCCTGTCCCCAACCAGGCCCAGCTCTCCACCTTCGCCCACGCTTCCTCAGGATGCCCAACTCACGACACCTAAAATAGGTGTCAGATGACAGTGGAGGACATTCAAAGGGATGTAATTCCCTGAGCCTGGTGGGGGAATAACGACCAACCATCACTAAACCTCTCCAACACATTTATAATTAAACAAATTAACTAAAAAGAAAACAAAAATATAAAAACAAAATAAACCTATCAATATCAAAAAACTATAAATAAAATCACTCCTCCACTCTCTCTCACAGAGGGGGAACAAATAAAACCAAACAATATTGCAAATTTAAAAAAGAAGAAAATATAAAATAAAACCCCAACCCAAAATATAACCCCAGAATAACAATAAAATACAATAACAAATTAAAGCATCAGTTATTGTCCAATAGGACGCAATGTCCAGTGTCTTCAAAAGTTGCTGAATAATAAACCCAGGCTGAGAGAATGTAATGCTCTCACTACCGCAACAAAGAGTAGTAGTGGAGAAAAACTAAAAATAACTAGAGCTGATAATTAAAATAAAAGAAAAAAATCTGTATTATGACTTAATGCAGCACCTCTCACGTGCATGCAAATCCAGCAGAATCACCAGTATATCAGAAAACTTAGAAAGTACTGTGTATACACCCAACACCACCTTTCACATGGTGGGGGACCCTTTATAAATTAATCCACAAGTTAATCCATAACTGTCTGAGGAAAAATAAAACAGTGTGCACAGCACTCTCACCACCCCTATATCCAGGACAGGGCAAGGGAAGAGCAAGTCAGTTTCTCCACCGATACCGATTAAATCCAAGCAGGAAGTTTAGGTGGCATTCAACACAATCCTCTCGACAGCAAATCCACACAGTTGGACTTGATCTTGAAATGTTCTAGGAAACTCACGACAGGCAAATAGCTCCAGGAGTGCAATCACGGGTGATCTGACAGACCCCATCCCCACCAGAAGCCAAACGCCCCCCGATCGGTCGATGACCAACAGCTACAGACGCCTCAGCGACCCAGCTCCGTGGCTGACCCCCAAGGCAGCTTAGTTTCCCCCTAACTCCCTAGAGATCAAACAAGGTGACTCCTGCCTGGTCGAGGACCGAAATGGCTACCGCAGCTCCCAAAGGCACAGGCAGGTCCCCACCCAGCACTACTCACCTACAACGAGCCCTGCTTGAGCCCGCTAGTCCAACTGCATTTTTTCCACTTCTTCCGGCAGATCACAACACCGCAAATCCACAAATTCACAGGTCCTGGCAACGGCGGTGAAAGTCCAACACAGAGATCAAACAAGGCAGGTCGGTCGAGACAAGCCAAAACCAATCCCCTCAATCTTCAGCTCTAATCATACAATGCTAGAAAACTAGCGTGTACAGCTAATGTAATCAGCCCTTGGTTTCCAGCAAATATCGGGTGTCCAAAATAGCACAATCAACGCAGTCGATAAACGGACCGGAAATTAACAAACTGATAAACTTTAACTTATTAAACTTTAACAAAAAACTAATAAACTAAATAACTAAACTCCACAGCTCTCAGTAGCTGATCCAGCGAGGCCTCCATCTTGGAAATAAGCAATGTTGCAGGGCACTTACAAAGAAGTACACTCCTTAGAGATTACAATTAGATGGACACAGTAAAGCAGTGGTACTGCATGACACCAAAAGGCTCAAAGGACAATGGAGGTAGATATTAGTTTAAAATAAGGGAAACCAGGGTTGTGTTATAGCATCTTCTACTGGAAACCACATCTGATAATACTGCGCTATTTGGCCCTTGCCAAAGTATTGAGTTCTTTCTAGCTTCATACATTCCATAAGTGAGCTCACCCATTCTGATACAACAGGCATTTCTGATGATCTCCAATACTGAGCTAATAATCTAAGTGCTGTCACATTTCCTAATCTCTATAAATCTGTAGAAAATAATGGACCTCTTCCTCGGTCTCCCAGAGGCAGGTCCAGCAAAATTTCAACTGTGTCTAGTATTACTGGGCATTGCAAAATTGAAGTGAGAATCTGTTGTACACCTGCCCAGAATAGTTGCACCTTTGAGCATTCCCTGATCAGATTAAATAATGTACCCTTATGGATTTAGCATTTTGGGCACAGGGGTGACACTGATGGGTCTATTTTGTGAGCCAGACATGGGGTAAAGTAAGCTCCGAAGAGAACATTATACTGAACTGCTCACAACCTATTGTTAACTGAGTATTTCCCTATATTTTTAAGAATAGTCATCCAGTCTCCCACTGTAAGGACCTCTGGAATTATATCTAATTCCCACTGAGCTTTAATGTTTTGTTAAGGAGTCAGGGAGTGCCCCAAGCACCAGTCTGTAGCACTTCCTAAGAGGTCTAAAGGCTGGATTCATAGCTTGCCCAACAAACACTTCCTCCAGTGGTGTCTGGCAGCCTAGTTGGCCCTCTGGCAGCTGAGCCCCAAGCTGGGATATAGCTGTCTGTAGACGTAGATATACATAGTAGTGTGAGGCATGAATACTGCATTTTTTTATTAAGGGAGGGAAAGGGTAGCACTTTGTCTCCCATTCACAGCTAGTCTAGGGATTTTAAACCCCGGCAGTACCATTTTTTTCAAAATGTTCTTGTCCCCAGGCACCCCCCCACTGTTAAGCAAAAGAGCCAAGAAGGAGGTATCTCTAGAAACTGACTGTATCCCACAGCCCAGCATCTGATGAGCCTTCTGCCACACTTTCCAAGTAGCTCTAGTACTGGGGCTATCTAATTTAATAGGTTGGGATAATCCCCTACCTCCCACCAGGACATCATAGTACAGGGGAGTAAAGGAGCGTGTTTCCAAGCCTACCCAGGCAGGTCTATTAAGTTCATCTTTAAACATATCTTGGCTTACAAGGACAGAGGAGGGGGAGACCAACATGTGGCTGACTGTCTGTGTTTGTCTGTCAGTAGTTTATTTTTTGGGGATTTTCATGTGTCTCTGCTTGGAGGAACTGGACCATTCTTGGACATGACATCTATGAACGTTTCCTGAACTAAGAAACTGTAAAACATCACCACCAGATATTAGCATTCTCATCATAAATCAACTTTTTTGGAAGCCATCAAAAGCAAAAATAAGGTCAGTAAATCTGTTATACAAGCTCTGAGTTGTAAAGTGCTGCACTGAATCCACATTTCCCGTCTGACTTGTTCCTTTAAAGATCTGTGCACGTCTTTGAGATCTATTCACAACCATTTTGAAGAACAAAGGGAAGACACTAACAAAGGATTTTTATATCCTGCATATGCACCAGGTCAGTATTCATCACCTTCAGGAATTTAACACATTCTGGGTCTTTGATCTACAGTAACAACAGTTTACTGGTCCCCAGTAGTTCACTATTTCCTGTGGATTTTATTATTTTTCATCATTTGACTCCTGGTACCTTGGACAAGATTACTATATTACATATGCACCTATTTGATCCCAGTAGCTGCACTGATAAACATCTGACCACATTTTTTACACTGCTCATCAAGCTTCCCCTTCGAGGAAAAAGAGTACCTGCTCCTGTGCAACCGTCATGTACCATTTACCTCGCTCTCTTGTCCTACTGTTGCTGCTTCTATAAGGGAATGTGCACCCCAGCCCTGGACCCAGCCCCACTAGACTGGCTAAACACAAAGGGCAACTCACTATCGTCTCTTTAAACATCAACAGTCTCCTATCCAAGTTCTCCTAATTCCAGGCTTGGGTATAGGTGACTAACCTAGACATTATTGCACTCACAGAAACCTGTCTTTCCACGGAAATCCTGGATGCATCAATCTCCCTCGATGGATACAACTCTTTCAGGTAAGACAGAACCACTAAACGGAGGGGGAGGGTGCCTAGTCTATGCCAAATCTGGAATAAAGGTGCAGGCCCTTGACTCCAGCCTACACGCAAAAAGAGGTCCAAATCCTGAATCTTAAGCTAAGCATAGGTCAACAGAACAAAACACTGCTGCTCTCTACAGTATATATACCACCTGGGCACCAAACTACTGGACTAAAACTAGTTGCAGACAACCTGCAGCAGTCAGGTACTAATTTGGAGAAGATCATTATAGGTGACTGTAACATAAACTGGCAACCCCCGAAGAAGACAAAAGCCAGGGATCTAGTATCCAGCCTATTCCTAACCCAGATGGTAACCAATAACACTCGGATCAACTACAAAACAGGGAGAAGCTCCCGTCTAGACTGGCTCCTTTCCACACATCCAAAGCATATATCAGATGTCACCATCCTGCCTGACAGCCTCAGTGATCACTCCCAGTGAAGTGCACCTGGACAAACAATTTCACCAAAGGTCCGCTTAAGGTGTCCAAAAATCGTTGCCTGAGGCTGGGACTACTTGACCATTTCAAGCAGTACCTATCACAACTGGACTGGTCTCCTTTGGCAGAAGATATTGATGGTAACAGGCCTTGAATTATTTCATAATGAACTTCAACTGTGCTTGTGATATTTTTGCTCCGTACAAAACAATGAAAGTCATGGGTACCTCCAACCCATGGCTCACTAACCCCCTGATCAATTTAATGAAGAATAGAGACAATCTCTGGCACATTGCAAAATCATCTGGAACTCCTGCATCACTCATTGTCTACAGGGCAGCTAGAAAGACCTGCACCAAACTCATTCAGCAGGCAAAAGCTTCCTACTATAAGGACCTCTTAAGCAAGAGCTGGGGCTTCAGTAGGAAATTCTGGAACGACATAAAATCCCTAAGAGAAAAGACCCCTAAAGCCCCATCCGATCTACTAGTAACAAGGGAGGGTCCCCTACAGGAACCCATTGACATCGCAAATTAGCTTAACCATGCTTTCACAGATCTATCTGGGGTACTCCCTGCTGACTACTTTAAAGATCAGCTCAGGCAACAACACCCCATTACCCCTCTTAACCCCCCCTCAAAGGATGCAATACCACCATTCTACTTTAAGTAGGTCACCAAGTCCAAAACCACCAAGCACATTAAAACGGTTCTTGGCAAGACCAGGATGCGGGCTGATCTAGTGGATATGAAACTCATGGGTTTTCTCCTAAATGAATTGGCCAGTCCCCTCTCGATGGTGTTTAATGCATCTCTAAGAATGGGGGTGTTTCCAAAACTATGGAAGTTAGCCAATGTCACGCCTATCTTTAAAGCCAGGGACAAAATTCTAACGTCCAACTACAGACCAATTTCCATCCTACCACCCCTCTCTAAAGCACTTGAAAGAATGGTCTTGGAGCAGTTTTACAGAGTATCTTGATAAATATAACCTATTTTGCCCACAACAGCATGAGTTCTGAAAAAAGCACTCCACACTTACCGCCCTTGTTGATTCCTCTTCCCAGCTTTATGATGCCTTAGATAATGGGGAGGCAGTTGGCTCAGTCTTCATCGACCTTATGAAGGTCTTTGACTCTGTTAACTACAAACTACTCCTAAACTGCCTCCATTCAACAGGTCTATCCCTGGACACGGTACTGTGGTTCAGAAGCTACCTCACAAATAGGTCACAACGGTCAAAATTGGAGACACCCTATCATCTGCTAGGGAAGTGTCCCTTGGGGTCCCATAGGGCTCTATTCTTGGCCCACTGCTTTTCAGCCTCTTCATCAACTCTGCACCATCTGCATGTACAGCACACACTATTCTCTGTGCTGACGATGCAGTGATATTGGTCGCTGGGAAAGATCACAACTACATCACAACCGAACTCCAAGACAGCTTCCTCAAGCTTGAATCCTGGTTCAACAAAACAAACTACTACTAAACCATAAAAAAAATGAAAAGTCTACTCTTCTCTACCTCCCAAAGTAAAAAAGAAATACCAGCCTTTGCTCATCTAGAACCATAATGGTGAAACACTGGAACAAGTAACAAAGTTCAAATACCTGGGCATCACCTTTGACAACACACTAAACTTCTCCGGCCATATAGACTCAGTTGTCAAGTCAGTGAATATAAAACTTTGGATCTTCTACCACCATAGGCACTCTATGACACCAGACACTCTGAAACCTGCCATCAGTAGTTCAGTGATCTCCTCCATAGATTATGGGCTGCCTATCTATGGGGCAGGCACTAAAACTGCCCAAAACAGGGTCAGTACACTACTAAATAAGGCCTGTCAACTAGCCATAGGGGCTGCCCAGGACACCCACACCTGCACGCTCTACACCGAAACTGGGTGGCTCCCACTCCATCTTAAAGCACAATACCAAACCTGCTTACTTCTGAAAAAAATACTTCTTGGACCCCACCCCCCCTCCACTGGGCTGCCTCTTTACACTGGCAGTTCCCACCAAATCAACAAGAAGCATGGCTACAGACAGGTTGGTGATTCCCTTCAAAAGGATGAAACTCTCTCAGAACTTCATCCTGTACCAAGGACCAAAATAGTACAATGAGTTACCTGCTAACCTTACAGACTCACCCAAGATTAGTACCTTCAAATCTGGGCTCAGATCCCTTCTTGACACAAAAAATGAATTGTGCTTGCCTGCACTAATATGGCAGAATTTCAGCTACCCAACCCTCTCCTTTCACCTCCTCATTTTTATCTCATCAACCCCCCATTCCTGAACGAGGCCCACTCAGCTGACAAACCACTTCCACCACGACGACGCCATTCCTGGCTGACTCACTACCCCCCTTAGCCTAGACTGACCAAATAAATAGAGAACTACAAGGCTGAACCATATTTACCCTATCCTCTTCAACCTTTAGTTGGATATATATGATTTCTTTGGTATTTGCATGTCTGTGTAACAGTTTTCTGTTCTCTGTAAACACTGTTATATTTGTAATGTTTGTTCAACAATGACCTGGAACCTTTGAAAATGAGTCCTGGACTCAAAGGTATTCATCCTAAACTGAAATAAATAAAAAAGCCAGCTGTGCAGCCATATAATAGTACTGAACATTACGGAGACCCAAACCCCCTTTCTCAACTGGGTGCCACAAAATCTTGTTTTTAATTCTTGGTCTCTGACCTTGCCAAAGGAGTTGAGTAATGGCACCCTCTAATGATTTTATAAATTTGTGAGGAATCCAGAGGGGGCTGTCTAGAAAAAATATAAAAATTGCGGTACAACCAACATTTTGATTAGATTAACCCTCCCTAAGAGGGTCAGTGGGCTCTCCAAACTGTACAATCCTCTTTAACTTTTTTAATAATGCCATTCATGTTAATTTTCACCAGTTTGGAAATTGCAGAAGGGATTATAATTCCTAAGTATTTAATCTGGTTGGTGCACATTATGTTGGTACTGGCAATGGTGATAGAATCCCGAGGGCCTGCCAATGGCATCCACTCACTTTTCCCCCCAATTGATTTTATGCCCCGAAAGTGATATATATATATATATGGTGAAAAGCTCAGATAAACTGAGGAGGGAGTCCTCTGGAGACCAAATGAAAAGCAGGACATCATCAGCAAACAGAGAGATTTTATGCTCCACCCCCCCAATATTAAGGCCTTGGATGCCCAAGGCAGCTCTAATGGCCTGAGCCAAGGCTTCAATGGTGAGGACACATAAAAGTGGGGACAAGGGGCAACCCTGCCTAGTTCCCCTAGTCAGGGAGAATGGAGCTGACACCACATTATTTGTAAGTATTTGGGCTTTGGGGGCACGGTATAGTGTACCAACCCACTGCAACATATGGGGCCAATGCCGGATTTTGCAAGAACTGCAAGCATAAAGGGCTATTCGACCCAGCTCAAAGCCTTTTCAGCATCGAGGGCTAGTAGCCCCCCCACTACCCCTGGGCCAATTATGTATAATGTTCAAGGTCCACCTTATATTATGCTTTGCCTGCCTTTCACAAACCCTCCCTGATCTGGGTGTATCAATCTGGGCTATAGCTCTTTGATCCTGGATGCCAATAGCTTGGCTATGATTTTATAATCGGCATTTAAAAGGGCAATGGGTTGGTATGAGGTGCACTTAAGAGGGTCTTTACCAGGTTTGGGCAGGACAGTAATGGTAGCCAAATATTGAGAGGGTGGCATAGTCCACCGGTCTAAGGCATCAGTCACCATCCGGAGCATCAAGGGACCCACAGTGTCCCATATCAGTTTATACAGATCTGAGGGAAGTCCATCAGGGCCCAGGGCTTTCCCCTTCTTGGTCCCCATGCCACCCTGTGTAGCTCTTCTAGAGTCACTGGAGCCACCAAGGTACCTCCATCCTGCTCATGCAGGGTAGGCAGATCAATTTTCCCAAAAAAAGGTTACTGGGTCCACTCCAAGTGAATATTCAGAGGTGCACAGGGTAGAGTAATATGCCCTGAAGGCATTGTAAATCTTGGTTTGGTCATAAGTGACCTCTCCATTGGAGTCTTCTATACCTAATATCATTTGTTCTGCCCGTCTAGCTTTCACCATACCAGCCAACAACTTCCCAGATTTATCCCCATCAAAGTATGTGTTAGATTTTATAAACAACAGGTCCTGCTCCAACTTCCTGATGGAGAGCTGGTTTAAAGTACCTTTCAATGACTTAAGCTCTGACATTGATTGTGGGGTCTGTTGTGCTATATTGGCCCTCTCCAAGATGTTTATTGACTTTTCTAAATGGCACTCTTGGGCTGTATTAGTTTTCTTTTAGAAAGAAGAATATGAGATAGCTTCACCTCTAATGAAGGCTTTCAGGGTATCCCACACTATACCACTGCTCGTATCCTCTGGGGGATTCAGGGAGACAAACTCCCTGAGATGGTCATTGAGTTGCTGGATAAACTGATGGTCTAAAAACAGAGCAAGGTCAAGGTGCCACTGAGTCATGCTGGAAGAGTCTGCTCCCCTGGACATTACTACTCTAAGGGGCACATGGTCTGAGATGACTAGCTGACCATATTCGACTTCAACTATGTCCCCCACCAAATACGATGGGAGAAAGATGTAATCTAGTCTGGTATAAACACTATGTGCATGAGAAAAAAAGGAATATTCCCAGGAGGCAGGGTGGCTAAACCTCCAGACTTCAGTCAAGGAGCTACCCTCCACCAACCTGTGCAGGGCAGAGGCACTGCAGTGTGGTGCCCCCCGACAGGCCCCTGAATAGTCCAGTTTAGTATCCCAGTAAGTGTTCATATCCTCCCCAATGACTATACAATCTGGGTTAGAAGCGAGGGTGGTCACCCAAGTGTGTTAAAAAAAAAAAAAAAAAGTCAGGTGAATCAAAATTAGGTCCACAGACTGAAACTAAGGTGAGTTTCCATCCTCCCAAATTGATCATTGCAATTACATATTTGTCCTGAGTGTCAGTCACCCAAGATAGTACCCGATGGGGCAGGCCAGGTCAGATCTATATAGGGATCCCACGAGCTTTAGATGTAAAGGGGGCTGCCACAAAAGTATCACCCCAGAACTCCTCCAGGCGACCAGCCTCCTCCTTGGTGGAATGAATCTCCTGCAGAAATACTGTGTCTCCTTTAAGTTTCTTAATGTACGACCATACTCTCCCTCTTTTAACCACTGTTCGCAAACCATTGACGTTCCATGATAAAAAGGCAATATTAGTCATCGGTATATAGTAGCTTAATTTGGACCCAAAGTGCTGACTATAAGTCTGTGAGAAAAACAGAACTGACTCTGCTAATTTTACATAAACCCCAAATGTAAGAAAAGAACCCCCTTAAAGAACCTCACATACCCCCAACCCCCATAAACCAATCATGAAACAATATATGGCAGTAGACCACGTTTTTGCAGTTAGCCCCCCTCCCATTCCCTAATTAACATATTGGTTCCCAACAAGAACACAGAATAAAAGTAGCATCAAACCAACAGTAACATACCCCCACCAAACAGTAACAAAATTTCTGCTGTTCCCATCCACTACTGTTCGTGGATAGAGTGCCCCATTGCCTGCTATTATAAGCAATCAATGATGATTAAAATTGTGAAAAATCGTATTCCCTCTGCTGTCCAATAAGAAGGACCGGGTTGGGGTGAGGGCCTGGGGGACACTCTTTCCAGCGACCCTTCCTTGCCCAAAGCTTTTACTTGGGAAATGGGAGCTGCCCACGGAGCTCTGCAGGGTTGTCCTTCACCTTCTGAGGTACGAGGAACTAACCACCTCACCTAAATGGTGATTTCAGCTTTACCTCCATTGCTCTAACCATAAAGTTTACATTGAGCTCCCTTATCAGGTGCCCCCACCTGCATAAATGCAAGGTTCAAGTTAAAGGAATTTGAGTTAGTTTAAGCCACTAACTAAAGAAAAAATACAGGTCTCAAACTGAATTGTACCTTCACCCCCCCCAGCTTCATACAAAATCTCAAAAAAAAAGCCAAATATTCATTCACAGTACTAGTCCCATATGTGGTAGTCCAAGTAACAAACAGTAGTCTGAACATCAACATGTAAACTGCCAAATGGGACTACTCCAAGTCCCCCCCCCCCCCCAAAAAAAAGGTCAGTGAATTATTCCATTAGCTCTAGGATGAATACAGGCCAAGTCCTGTTTTCCATGTGGTTGTCTCCCAGAAAGTAACACGGCCAAAATGGCCCCAAGACAAATTAGTCTGCAATGTCCCAGATAGAATACCTGTACAGGGAAGAGGAGAAGGGAAGGGTGGGGGTGCCCGACGATCATGCCATGATAGGCCCCTGAAGGTGTTACAGATCAGAATAAGGCTTAATAGCCCCCCTCCCACTCCCCAATCACCCACCACTGGCATTTACAGTACCTGGTGGAAATCCTGCATACATGTAGCAAGCCGCTTAGCCCCTCTTCTGGCGCTCCAATTCTCTAGCAAAGTCCAATGCGAGCTCTGGGCTGGTAAAGGCCTTCTGTGGGTCTCCTGCAGGCTTCATAATAAGCCTAGCAGTGTAAGCCAAAGTGAAGGGGCAAGAAATGGAGTGCAGCAGCTTTTTAACTTCAGCATAGGCCTGTCTCTGCAGTTGTAACACTCTGGAATAATCGGGGAACAGACTGACCCAGTTTTGTTGTGTCATAATCACCCCCTTTGTCCGAGCTGCATTAAGGACTTGGAGCCTATCCTGGTACCTCAGGAATTTAACTATAATGTGACAAAGTTTCTGTTCTGGTGAAGGTCTGGGGCCAGGAGAGCGATGAGCTTGCTGTATTTTCAAGGTAGCATCTTGTGGCAATTGTAGCGTGTCCCTGAACCAGATGTGCAAGTATCCTGCACAGTCCCTTCCCTCAAGCCCCTCTGGAAGCCTTATTATTCTAATATTGCAGCGGTGCTCTCGATTGTCAAGATCATCCACAATTTGCTTAAGGAGCTCAATTTCTTTAAGGGCTTTCGTAAGGTTTGTAGATTGTCTAGATGTTAAATCTTCCTGATTATGTAGATTGTCTAGATGTTAAATCCTCCTGATTCCCCAGTCGGTTTTCTAGTTCTCCTATACGGGTTTCGTGTGCCTCAACCGTTTCTGCTAGGTTATTAACCATCTGTTGCATATGCTGGATTTGGGCTGTAACATTTGCAAACCCCGCTTCCATGCGGGTTCCTAGATCATACTTTAAGTCCTTCAGGAGACGCTCTAAATTTTGATAGCCTTCAGCCATAGCGTCGATTGGACTTAAAATGGAATTGTACTGCATTGCGGAGATTTCTGGAGCAGGAGAGAGACTTGTTCTATTGCAGGCCCCTGCCCAGGTTCATCTCGTGCTTTTCTCTGTGGTAGGCCCTTAGCTTCTCGGCTCATTCCACACAAATTAAAAGTTATTTTGGACTGTTTTTTCACTGATTTAGCTGGCACAGGCATTTGGACAAAATAATGGGCTTAATTATTTGGGTTTTTGACAATCTAGTGGGCTGCAGAGGGAAAATAGCAGGCGATGTGGATGGAGCTCCTCGTTCAAGCCGCCATTCCCACTCCTGCACTTGGCCACACCCCTCGTGACCCTCTTCTCTGAATGACAAACGTTTATAATGCAGACACTTGCCTTCTCACACCTACCTGGAATTATCCCCATCTCTGTTCACTTCTCATGTCCCTCCTCTCTGAATGACCAAATATTTATAATGCAGCTACTTGCCTTTCTAAACCCACCTGGAATCATTCCCTCCTCTGTACATGTCTCATGTCCCTCCTCTTTAAATGATCAGCTGTTTATAATGCAGATACTTGCCAGCTCACCCATGCCTGGAATCAGTCCTCATTGTACTTCTCGTCGTATCCCTCCTCTCTAAATTACCAAATGTTTATAACGCAGACACTTGACTGCTCACCCAACCCTGGAATCAGACCATTCCCTCCTCTTTGTACTTCTCTTATCCCTCCTCTCTAAATTACCAAATGTTTATAATGCAGACACTTGCCTGCTCACCCAACCCTGGAATTGAGACCAACATCAATTATAACACTGACATATTTATTTCTAAAAAGCTCACCAGCTTTACTCCTTTCAAACTTTCTGACATTATAGCCTGCTTGTCATTTTATAGATCTCCCCCCTTCCAAATCAACTCAACTCAACATTTTTTGCTTTTCTTCCCAACTTCCTCTCAGTCTCAGCTGAAACAAATCCCAAATAAACACATTATCTAGCCATCTATGATACTTACTGGTGGGAATGCCTTCAAAGTGATCCTTCTGCTCTGCAGTTTCTTCCCCCTTCACATCAACAAAAGGGGGTTCCTCACCCCCCTCTTCTACCTTCACTTCAACAAAAGGGGGCTCTTCGTTCCCCTCAGACAGCAATAACAACTGCTTATTTGGGACATTGTAGCCTGTACATTAAGAATCACAATACAATACAAATGTTATTTATAATCGGAGCTACATAAAGGTAACAAAAGACTTTCAAGAATATGTATTGTACCAGTTGTTGCTTATAGTTTAAAACGAACTGATGAAGGTCCATAACCACAGCAGTTTTCATTGCAAAATTATGGTTAAAAACAGGCACTTCTGAAGCCAAATGACTAATTTCTTTTCATATATTCCTGCACCCTGTTCATTCCACACTTACAAATTCCTGTGCTCCTGTTCTCTTTATACTTATATTCCTGCACCCCTTTTCTCTCTATAATAACATATTCCTACACCATGTTCCAACCTTACTTACATATTCCTGCACTACCTATTCTCCACACTTGCATATTTCTGCACCCCTGTTCTCTCCATACTTACATATTGCTAAACCCCAGTTCTCTCCATATTTACATATTTCAGCACTCCTGCTGTCTTCACAGGTACATATTCCGGCACCCCTATTTTCTCCATACTTACATATTCTTGCACTCCCTGTTCTCTCCATGCTTACATATTCCTGCACCCCAAGTTCTCTCCATGCTTACATATTCCTTCAGACCAGGTTCCCTCCATATTTATATATTCTTGCACCCCCTGTTCTCTCCATATTTACATTTAGCTACACCCCAGTTCTCCCCATAATTATGTAGTCCTGCACCGCTGTTCTCTCTTTACTTACATATTCCTGTACTCACTGTTATCTGCATACTTACATATTCTGCCCCCCCCAATTCTCTTCATACTTACATATCATGCTGGTCCTACGTGGTCTTCATCGGCTGCCAGTGAGGTGGCAGATTGCTTTCAGGGCTAGCTTATGTACCTGTAAAGCCCTGCATAGCCTGGGTCTGAGCTACCTGTGTGACCCACCATCTCCCTACCAGCCCCCCTTTCCATTTCTCTGAGGAGGGCCTCCTGGCAGTTCCTAGGGCCTGACTGAAATCATCTGGCGAGTGTGCTTTTTCATTTGCCAATCCAGCCTTGTGGAACTCACTTCCAGGGTCTTTGAGAGAGGCCCCCTTGGCAGAAGCTTTTCAAAGGGGTCTAAAATCCCACCAATTGAAGAAGGCTTTTTCTTTGAACTACTCTCCTCTCCTTGCCCCATGTTCTCTCCATACTTACATATTCCAAGGAGCCATTTTCTTTGAGCCCTTCTCCTCACTCACCACTGCACTCTTTACCAGTCCCTTAACTGGTTCCCTCCACAAGCACAATGCTTCTACCTGCTGGCCCAGACTGTTGTGGATACTTTGGACAAACCCTTCTGTTCTTCACTATCTCTTCTTATCTGGCCTAGAACCTACTGCTGCAATCTATGCCAGTTTTCATACCTTCAACTAGAATGCCCTAACATAACTATGAGGATAGACCTAAGAGCCTTCTCTGCAGCATGACCATCACTGTAGAAAGACCTCCCCTCCTCCCTACATTCGCAGACCCACCTCTAAATTTAAATTCCCTTTTAATAATGCACATTCTGTCCACCATGACCAACGGATGCCCACAGACTGTTAGTATGGCTTCACCTCCTTTGCAACTCACCCTTACCCCCCTCCCTCTCTAGTGCTCTGCTCTCCTCTCCTGCCATGAATACTATTGTTATTCCTTTTGTTGAATGATGAAGCAACCGTACCCTGTTTACCTAAATGTTGCACGTGATGATGACAGCAATCTGCTTGTTATTATTTGTATTATATTTGTTATATAAATATATGTTTCTTTGAATTTCTGCTTGGGAAGTATGGCAGTCGGCACAAGGCATCGTGGGACCCTGGATTTTCAAATAAATACTGTTCTGCCTCTGAGTGGAAAATCTAATTAAGAACTTCCTTTAGATACTAGGTTGTAACAGATTGTGAAACACCCATTTACTGTGAAATCTAGGAAACTGGCCATAAACAGGTTACATTTTATGACCTATTAGGAGGAAAGCAACTTCTAACAGATACCTGTTAGATTTCTCACCACTAAGAGAAATAGCTCAGGAATTTCCTCTCAAGATCAAAGGGGTAATTCTGACCTGCCATAAAGCAGGCACACTAATAAAAAAATATATATATATATATATTTTTTGTGTGTGGGATGCCTAGCAACATGCAGATGCCTGAGACTAATTTGGTATGCAGGAAAGAGAGTGACCTCACAGCTAGCAACACCACTGACCTGCGACCTCACAAGCTAGGTGGGACCCTTGTTCCCCATAGATGGTCAAAGCTGAGAGAAGATTGTGCTTTTTACTTCTGGACTCCTGAATGAACACACTCCTAAGAAGCACTTCGACAAAAATTAGGTAATTCAACCACCACTATTTATCAACTGAAACTAGGGTAGGATTAGATACTCAATAATAAGGCAGTTTTGTTTAAATTGCCCGTACCCTAAATGATATTATCTGTGTTTTGTATTTTATCAATTTTTAATTTTAGTAAACTTTGTTTTTCTTGAAATCCTGCCTGAGCCTTTTCCTCATTTTTGAGTGCGAATGCTGGGGTAGTGTTGATAATTCTGACAGAACTGTTATGAGCTTACAGTGTTACTATATGCACCAAGGTAAGAAAAGTACCTAAGCCTCAGCTGAGTCAAATTGGGATTGTGAACCAGGTTGGGTACCCACTGGGTTAAGTATTGCACTGTATTTCCCTGAAGAGAGTGTGATATTTGAACCTGTTAACTGGGTGTGATAGCAAAAAAGGGTTCATATTTGACCCTAGGATTCAGGATTGGTAGTTGTTCGGACCCAAAACAGACAGGAGGGTTACCCTGTTTGTCTCCTGTTCATATATTGCACTTCTGTGTTTGGCACCGAGGGAGCAGAGGGCATGACTTCCGGAATGCATTTGTGTCACCCCAGGACTCGAGACTGGTAGTTGTTCAGACCCAAAACAGACAGAAGGGTTGCTCTGTTTGTCTCCTGTTCGAATATTGCACTTCGGGGTTTGGCACTGTGGGAGCAGTGGGCCTGACCCACAGAGTGCGTTGTTACATTTTATAACTTGTTTGCTCAATTGCTGATGTACAGTGCCTGGTACGGTTTACCTTCTATTTTCTGTTAGCTTGACCTCCACTGTTATGTTCAATGTATTATACACACTGCTCTCTCACTGTATTTTTACATTGTATGTGCCATTTTCTGGCCGGGGCCATGCCTGAAAAAGGTCTTCAGATTAAAGCACCAACCCGTTTACCAAATGAACGAATAAATAAACAAACTACTGAACTGCTGAAATTCTTAATAAGTCTAAGTTAATTCAGTTATTTTTAATTATTCTTGGTAACCGGGTAAGTCTCACTAAGCACAAATGTCTATTTTCAGGGGTGACCCGGTAGCACTGTGGTAGTTAGTAACTTGCTCAGAGTCACACAGTATGCAACTGGAGAGTAAGGGAATAAAATCCAGATCTTCTGGATGTGCCAAGCTCATTCACATCTCATTGCTCTAATTTCTGGCTATACTGCCAGCCCATTAGACTGGATATTAGATTGGATCATATGCTATTTGTTATATTTGATGTCCTATTTTGTTTTAAGCTTGGGATGATACGTTTTATTCTATGTACTATTTTTGAATACCAAAAGCCTCTGGGGTAGAGCACTTTATAAATAAAATTGTACTTACTTTTAGTACAAATAAACTCTGGATTTCCTTGGATGAGGGTGTATTCATTTTTGTCAGATGTATTTGTAAAAGATTTTTATTATTGACTCGTGCCAAAAATAATGGCTTTCACTAGCAATAGTGTAAAATCTCTTCTGCTGTGGATATTTTCATTTATGAATCCTTGACTTTTTTAATAAAATGTCTGCAATACTATATTTACCGTCACTCCCTATCCCATGATCTCTCTTCTGCTGAAACCCTTTTTCTAGCCGTTATCTCCTCACATCATGACTCCAGCAATTCATTCCTTTCAGGACTTGTCAAGCATCTCCTCTCTCAATAACAAAGTAATTATAATGCAGACATCTGGCTGCTATATCTCCTCACATCATGTCTCCAGTAATTCACTCCACTCAGGACATGCCAAGTACCTCCTCTATCAATAACAAAGTATTTATAATGCAGACACCTGGCTGCTGTATCTCCTCACATCATATCTCCAATAATTCACTCCACTCCGGACATGCCAAGCACTTCATCTCTCAATAACAAAGTAATTATAATGCAGATACCTGGCTGCTATATCTCCTCACATCATGTCTCCAGTAATTCACTCTGCTCAGGATATGCCAAGCACCTCTTCCCTCAATAATAAAGTATTTATAATGTAGACATCTGACAGCTATCTCTCCTCACATCATGTCTCCAGTAATTCACTCCTCTCAGGACAAGCCAAGCACGTCATCTCTCAATAACAAAGTAATTATAATGCAGATACCTGGCTGCTATAGCTCCTCTCGTCATGTCTACAGTAATTCACTCCACTCAGGACATGCCAAGCACCTCCTCTCTCAATAACAAAGTATTTATAATGCAGATACTTGGCAGCTATATCTCCCCACATTATGTCCCCATTAATTGACTCCACTCAGGACATGCCAAGCACCTCCTCTCTCAATAACAAAGTTTTTAAAATGCAGACACCTGGCTGCTGTATCTCCTCACATCATGTCTCCAGTAATTCACTCCACTCCGGACATGCTAAGCACTTCATCTCTCAATAACAAAGCACTTATAATGCAGATACCCGGCTGCTATATCTCCTCACATCATGTCTCCAGTAATTCACTCCACTCAGGACATGCCAAGCACCTCCTCTCTCAATAACAAAGCACTTATAATGCAGATACCCGGCTGCTATATCTCCTCACATCATGTCTCCAGTAATTCACTCCATTCAGGACATGCCAAGCACCTCCTCCCTCAATAACAAATTATTTATAATGCAGACACCTGGTTGCTATCTCTCCTCACATCATGTCTCCATTAATTCACTACGCTCAGGACATGCCAAGCACCTCCTCTCTAAATAACAAAGCATTCATAATGCAGCTATCTGGCTGCTATATCTTCCGACATCATATCTCCAATAATTCACTCCATTCAGGACAGGCCAAGCACCTCCTCTCCCAATAAGACAGTATTTATAATGGAGACACCTGGCTGCTATAGTTCATCACATCATGTCTCCAGTAATTCACTCCGCACACGATATGCCAAGCACCTCATCTCTCAATAACAAAGTATTTATAATGCAGACACCTGACTGCAATATCTCCCTACATCATGTCTCCTTTAATACACTCCAGTCAGGACATGCCAAGCACCTCCTCTCTCAATAACAAAGCATTTATAAAGCAGCTACCTGGCTGCTATATCTCCCCACATCATGTCTCGTTAATATACTACACTCAGGACATGCCAAGCACCTCTTCTCTCAATAACAAAGTATTTATAATGGAGACACCTAGCTGCTATATTTCCTCACATCATGTCTACAGTAATTCACTCTGCTAAGGACAAGCCAAGCACCTACTCTCTCAATAACAAAGTATTTATAATGCAGAAACCAGACTGCTAAAGCTCCTCACATCACGCCTCCAGTAATTCACTCCGCATAGGACATGACAAGCACCTCCTCTCTCAATAACAAAGCATTTATAATGCAGATATTTGGCTGCTATATCTCCCCATTAATTCACTCCACTCAGGACAGGCCGAGCACCTCCTCTCTCAATAACAAAGTATTTATAACGCAGACATCTGGCTGCTACATCTCCTCACATCATGTCTCCAGTAATTCACTCCACTCAGGACATGCCAAGCACTTCATCTCTCAATAACAAAGTAATTATAATGCAGATACCTGGCTGCTATCTCTCCTAACATCATGTCTTCATAAATTCACTCCACTTAGGACAGGCCAAGCACCTCCTCTCTCAATAACTAAGTATTTATAATGGAGACACCTGACTGCTATACTTCCTCACATCATGTCTCCAATAATTCACTCCACTCAGAACATGCCAAGCACCTCCTCTCTCAATAACAAAGTATTTATAATGCAGATACCTGACAGCAATATCTCCCCACATAATGTCTCCTTTAATACACTCCACTCAGTACATGCAAAGCACCTCCTCTCTCAATAAAAAAACATTTATAATGCAGACACCAGGCTGCTATATCTCCCCACATCATGTCTCAATTAATTCACTCCACTCAAGACATGCCAAGCACCTCCTCTCTCAGTAACAACGTATTTATAATGCAGACACCTGGCTGCTATATCTCCCCACATCATGTCTCCATTAATTCACTCCACTCAGGACATGCCAAGCACCTCCTCTCTCAGTAACAATTTATTTATAATGCAGACACCTGGCTGCTATATCTCCTCTCGTCATGTCTACAGAAATTCACTCCACTCAGCACAGGCCAGGCACCTCCTCTCTTAATTACAAAGTTTTTATAATGCAGACACCTGGCTGCTAAATATCCTCACATGACGTCTCTAGTAATTCACTCCACTCAAGACAAGCCAAGCACTTCATCTCTCAATAACAAAGTAATTATAATGCAGATACCTGGCTGCTATATCTCCTCTCATCATGTCTACAGTAATTCACTCCACTCAGGACATGCCAAGCACCTCCTCTCTCAATAACAAAGTATTTATAATGCAAACACCTGGCTGCAATATCTCCCCAGATCATGTCTCCATTAATACACTCCACTCAGGACATGCCAAGCACCTCTTCTCTCAATAACAAAGTATTTATAATGGAGACACCTAGCTGCTATATTTCCTCACATCATGTCTCCAGTAATTCACTCTGCTCAGGATATGCCAAGCACTTCTTCCCTCAATAATAAAGTATTTATAATGCAGACATCTGACAGCTATCTCTCCTCACATCATGTCTCCAGTAATTCACTCCGCTCAGGACAAGCCAAGCACTTCATCTCTCAATAACAAAGTAATTATAATGCAGATACCTGGCTGCTGTGTCTCCTCTCGTCACGTCTACAGTAATTCACTCCACTCAGGACATGCCAAGCACCTCCTCTCTCAATATGAAAGTATTTAAAATGCAGACATCGGGCTGCTATATCTCCCCACATCATGTCTCCTTAAATTCATTCCACTTAGGACAGGCCAAGCACCTCCTCTCTCAAAAGCAAAGTATTTATAAAGCAGACACCTGGCTGCTATATCTCCCCACATTATGTCCCCATTAATTGACTCCACTCAGGACATGCCAAGCACCTCCTCTCTCAATAACAAAGTTTTTAAAATGCAGACACCTGGCTGCTGTATCTCCTCACATCATGTCTCCAGTAATTCACTCCATTCAGGACATGCCAAGCACCTCCTCCCTCAATAACAAATTATTTATAATGCAGACACCTGGCTGCTATCTCTCCTCACATCATGTCTACATTAATTCACTACACTCAGGACATGCCAAGCACCTCCTCTCTCAATAACAAAGTATTTATAATGCAGATACCTGGCTACTATCTCTCCTCACATCATGTCTCCATTAATTCACTACGCTCAGGACATGCCAAGCACCTCCTCTCTAAATAACAAAGCACTCATAAAGCAGCTATCTGGCTGCTATATCTTCCGACATCATATCTCCAATAATTCACTCCATTCAGGACAGGCCAAGCACCTCCTCTCCCAATAAGACAGTATTTATAATGCAGACAGATGGCTGCTATATCTCCCCACATCATGTCTCCATTAATTCACTCCACTCTGGACATGCCAAGCATCTCCTCTCTCAATAACAAATAGAATAATAGATAGGTTACAGTGAATTACAAGGCTGTAATTCCATCGAGAGGTTCTGGGGACATAGATAACCTTGAGAGCGAAGCTCGAGAGGTTTCTATGTCCCCAGAACCTCGAGATGGAATTTCAGCCGAGTAATTTACTGTAACCTATTTTTTAATTTTTGTAATATATGGATCCGATTCAGAAAATATGCTGCTTTTTTTTTTTTTTACATTTTGTGAAATGGGCTGGCCGTCTGTTGCATTGAAGATGCACTCATTCTCGTCCGCTCGCCTGCAGTATTGAAGTACTGCCCGACCCAGGCATCTGTTGGTAGTTTTTATTTTAATTTAGCAGGCCTACCTTTTACATTTTTTCTTCGTTTGCCAGGTAATTCACTGTTTGTTTTAGGAAGAAATAAAATGGACAAAATGAACTGGCCGCAACCCGCATTCCTCTCACTAAGCGACAGTAAACGTCCACCATGTTTCTGAAGTTGATTTGCCCGCCTACAGAGAAACTGCTCCAATGGGTGAACTGGATGAATTGTGGTACCATGGCAACAGTATTTGTGTGGCAACTGGGCTGGCGCTTGTGTGGTGAAGAAAGTGGCTCATGGTGGGTGTGAGGTTGAAGGGTGCGCTTGTGCTGTCTTGTGCTGTAGCGCTGCAGTGATAATACTATCGTTCGTTGGAACGATAGTATTATTGGCAGTGAAGTGTAGTATTATTGAGAGTGCAGTGTTCTGTGCTATGTATTACAGCAATTTATTTACATCGTTTTCAGTAGTATTATTATTAATATCCATATATTACAAAGTATTTATAATGCAGATACCTGGCTGCTATCTCTCCTCACATCATGTCTACATTAAATAACTCCATTCAGCACATGCCAAGCACCTCCTCTCTAAATAACAAAGTATTTATAATGCAGACACCTGGCTGCTACATTTCCTCACATCATGTCTACAGTAATTCACTCTGCTAAGGACATGCCAAGCACCTCCTCTCTAAATAACAAAGCATTCATAATGCAGCTATCTGGCTCCTATATCTCCCCACATCATATCTCCAATAATTCACTCCACTCAGGACAGGCCAAGCACCTCCTCTCTCAATAAGACAGTATTTATAATGCAGACACCTGGCTGCTATATATCCCCACATCATGTCTCCATTAATTCACTCTGCTCAGGACATGCCAAGCACCTCCTCTCTCAATAACAAAGTATTCATAATGCAGACACCTGGCTGCTATATCTCCCCACATCATGTCTCCATTAATTCATTCCACTTAGGACATGGCAAGCACACACTCTCTCAATAACAAAGTATTTATAATGCAGACAGCTGACTGCTATATCTCTTCACATCATGTCTCCAGTAATTCACTCTGCTCATGACATGCCAAGCACCTACTCACTCAATAACAAAGTATTTATAATGCAGAAACCAGGCTGCTATACCTCCTTACATCATGCCTCCAGTAATTCACTCTGCTCAGGACATGACAAGCACCTCCCCTCTCAATAACAAAGCATTTATAATGTGGATACTTGGCTGTTAATCTCCCCACATCATGTCTCCATTAATTCACTCAACTCAGGACATGCCAAGCACCTCCTCTATCAATAACAAAGTATTTATAATGTAGACACCTGGCTGCTATATCTCCTCTCGTCATGTCTACAGTAATTCTCTCTACTCAAGACATGCCAAGCACCTCCTCTCTCAGTAACAATTTATTTATAATGCAGACACCTGGCTGCTATATCTCCTCTCGTCATGTCTAGAGAAATTCACTCCACTCAGCACAGGCCAAGCACCACCTCTCTCAATTACAAAGTTTTTATAATGCAGACACCTGGCTGCTAAATATCCTCACATGATGTCTCTAGTAATTCACTCCACTCACGACACGCCAAGCACCTCCTCCCTCAATAACAAAGTATTTATAATGCAGACACCTGGCTGCTGTATCTCCTCACATCATGACTCCAGTAATTCACTCTGCTCAGGACATGCCAAGCACCTCCTCTCTCAATAACAAAGTATTTATAATGCAGAGACCTGGCTGCTATATCTCCTCTCGTCTTGTCTACTGTAATTCTCTCTACTCAGGACATGCCAGCACCTCCTCTCTCAGTAACAACGTATTTATAATGCAGACACCTGGCTGCTATATTTCTTCTCGTCATGTCTACAGAAATTCACTCCACTCAGCACAAGCCAAGCACCTTCTCTTTCAATAACATAGTGTTTATAATGCACATACCTGGCTGCTATCTCTTCTCACATCATGTCTCCAGTAATTCACTCTGCTCAGGACATGCCAAGCAATTCGTCTCTCAATAACAAAGTATTTATAATGCAGACACCTGGCTGCTATATCTCCTCACATCATGTCTCCATTTATTCACTCCACTCTGGACATGCCAAGGACCTCCACTCTCAACAACAAAGTTTTTATAATGCAGACACCTGGCAGCTATATCTCCTCACGTTATGTCTCCAGTAATTCACTCTGCTCAGGACATGCCAAGCACCTTCTCTCTCAATAACAAAGTATTTATAATGCAGACATCTGGCTGCTATCTCTCCTAACATCATGTCAGCAGTAATTCACTCCGTTCAGAACATGCCAAGCACTTCAGCTCTCAATAACAAAGTATTTCTACTGTAGATACCTGGCTGCTATATCTCCTCTTGTCATGCCTACAGTAATTAACTCCACTTAGGACATGCTAAGCACCTTGTCTCTCAATAACAAAGTATTTGTAATGTAGATACCTGGCTGCTTTATCTCCTCTCATCATGTCTACAGAAATTCACTCCGCTCAGCACATGCGAAGCACCTCATCTCTCAATAACAAAGTATGTAAAATGCAGACACCTGGCTGCTGTCTCTCCTCACATCATTTTTACAGTAATTCACTCCACTCAGGACATGCCAAGGACTTCCTCTCTCAATAACAAAGTGTTTATAATGCAGACATCTGACAGCTATCTCTCCTCACATCATGTCACCAGTAATTCACTCCGCTCAGGACATGCCAAGCACCACCTCTCTCAATAACAAAGTATTTATAATGCAGACACCTGGCTGCTATCTCTCCTCACATCATGTCTATAGTAATTCACTCCACTCAGGACATGCCAAGCACCTCCTCTCTCAATAACAAAGTATTTATAATGTAGGTACCTGGCTGCTATATCTCCTCTCGTCATCTCTACAGTAATTCACTCCACTCAAGACATGAGAAGCAACTCCTCTCTCAATAACAAAGTATTTATAATGTAGATACCTGGCTGCTGTATCTCCCCACATCATGTCTTCATTAATTCATTCCACTCAGGACATGCCAAGCACTTCCTCTCTCAATAAGAAAGTAATTACAATAGAGATTCCTGGCTGCTATCTCTCCTCACATCATGTCTGCAGTAATTCACTCCACTCAGGACATGCCAAGAACCTCCTCTCTCAATAACAAAGTATTTATAATGCAGACACCTGGCTGCTATATCTCCCCACATCATGTCTCCATTAATTCACTCCACTCAGGACAGACTGAGCACCTCCTGTCTCAATAATAAATTATTTATAATGCTGACACCTGGCTGCTATATCTCCCCACATCATGTCTCCAGTAAATCACTCCACTCAGGACATGCCAAGCACCTCCTCCCTCAGTAACAAAGCATTTATAATGCAGACACCTGGCAGCTATATCTCCTCAAATCATGCCTCCAGTAATTCACTCCGCTCAGGACATGCCAAGCACCTCCTCTCTCATTCACAAAGTATTTATAATGAAGACACCTGGCTGCTATATCTCCGCTCATCATGTCTACAGTAATTCACACCACTCAGGACATGCCAAGCACCTCCTCTCTCAATAACACAGCAAGCAATTATGCCCAACAGGGTGGGCGGTATTGCCCATACCGCCCACACTGGAGGGCATTATTGTGCTTAGAAAATGGTCTTTTTCGCACGATAAATAGAGTCAAGGTGTTCAGTGTAAATAGTAAATAGTTTTTTTTTTTTTATTTAATGAGTTAACTGTGTTAAAGAAAAAAAATAGTCCCTTTTTGAGACACTTATAATTAACATAAATGCTGGTAAATGTGCTTTTTTAAACTTTTTTAAACTTCATTTTTCATTTCATTTAATTTTGGTAGGTAATGAACTGGATTGGGCTGTTAAATGTACAGTTGGAGGGCTGGAAACGTTGTTTGTTGAGCTGCCTGTAGGTGGCAGCCTGCTGGAAGTGGTCTGGTTTGCTTGCTGATCCTTGTCCTGTTCTGCTGATTCAGATGAGGAGTCTTGCCTCATTTCCATTTGGTGCATAATATAGAGCTCCATGATTTTCGATCTGAAGTGGATGGTGCCCAGTAAGTAGCGAGACTTTGCTCTAATCGGTGACGGTAACTCGATGATTTCTTTGTTGTTGTTAGACCTGCTTGTGACAGGAGCTGTACTGCTGTGGGCGCGATACTATGGTTAGTATAGCGCTGAGAAAGGTTGCTTCTTTACTTAGTTTGGACATCAAGGAGCCTAGGTAATTTTTTCCCATTGGTTCTTTGCTGTACCAGTAGGTTAGATGGTTCAGCTTTTCTTGTGGAAGCCGTTTGGGGTGGAGGTAGAAACTTGTGGCATCAGGTGGGCACTTTTGAAGGTATTTTATGAAGGACGTGACAGGGCAGAATGGGCTGTTTCTCTGCTCGAAGATGAAACCTCTTGTATTTTCTTTATTTATTTCGTGAGGATTTTTGTGGTTTTTGGTTTCCTGGTTGTGGCTTAGGGTGATATAGCGATTGCCTGATTCGTCTTCTTTAATAAGGAAACTTTCTCTTGTTAAGTCTCTCAGTCCTTCCCTGCCGCGTCTGGCCATGTGTAGTTGAACGTCAAACCACACTTTTTTCACTAGCCCAGGCACGGTTTCAGGATCTAGGGATGGACTGGCACGTAACTTGATTAGGACGGCTTCTGTAATTGCAGGGTAGTGGCTTGACTTATCTTTGTGCTGCTTTCTAAGTCGTTTTAACATAGCTTGCAGGACATTATTGGACGATTTAAAGACTGGGTCAGAGATTATGCTTGCGGGCCTTCAATGTCTATGGTGCCCTAAGTGTTGGTTTATGCCTGCTCGCAGGAAACACAGGTAGTCGCCACAGGTATTCAGACCCGCTTGTTGTACACGGACTTCCCGTGAAGCGCCTCTGAGGTATTCGCTGAGGATTTTAAAATCTATTGTTTGCCACTGAATTGTAATGTTGTTGTGTGTAGCCCACCATTCTAAAACTGAAATTGCCCACTTAGTATTTTTACAGTATTAACTTCTTGCCGTTCGCTTTCTATGGTGTCCAGCTGTGTGTCACTTAGCGCTACACAACGGTCACTTACTTTTGCTTTTTTTTTTCCTCAGGTGCCGTTTTTCTTGGGTCTGGTTCACATTCCTCATCATCGGTGAGTACCCTGTTTCGTTTTAAGATGTTTACTAAATCGAAATTTACAGGATAGTTGTCGGACATTTTTTACCTGCCAGCTGATTTCTCGTCGCGTTGACAGGTTTGAATTTTTTAACGGTTTGGCTCTTTGATAAGTCAGGTGGTGTTTTGGTCAGCTCACTGGGAGTTTTTCCTTGCTGGTCATCTATTGAAAGTTAATGTACCCCTTTGTTAGGGGTACTGACCAATCAGAGTCCAGCAAGGAAAAAGACCATTTTCTAAGTATTTATAATGCAGACACCTGGCTGCTATATCTCCCCTCACATCATGTCTACAGTAATTCATACCACTCAGGACATGCCAAACACCTCCTCTCTCAATAACAAAGTATTTATAATGCAGACACCTGGCTGCTGTATCTCCTCTCGACAAGTCTATAGTAATTCACTCCACTCAGGACATGCCAAGCACCTCCTCTCTCAATATGAAAGTATTTAAAATGCAGACATCGGGCTGCTATATCTCCCCACATCATGTCTCCTTAAATTCATTCCACTTAGGACATGCCAAGCACCTCCTCTCTCAAAAGCAAAGTATTTATAAAGCAGACACCTGGCTGCTATATCTCCCCACATCATGCCTCCATAAATTGACTCCACTGAGGACATGCCAAGCACCTCCTCTCTCGATAATAAAGTATTTATAATGCAGACATCTGGCTGCTATATCTCCCCACATCATGTCTCCAGTAATTTACTCCACTCAGAACCTGCCAAGCACTTCCTCTCTCAATAAGAAAGTATTTAGGATGCAGACACCTGGTTGCTATATCTCCTCACATGATGCCTCCAGTAATTCACTCCACTCAGGACATGCCAAGCACCTCTTCTCTCAATAACAAAGTATTTATAATGCAGACCTCCGGCTGCTATATCTCCTCACATCATGAATCCAGTAATTCACTCCACTCAGGACATGCCAAGCACCTGCTCTCTCAATAACAAAGTATTTATAATGCAGACACACAGCTGCGATATCTCCTCACTTCATGCCTCCAGTAATTAACTCCACTCAGTACATGCCAAGCACCTCCTCTGTTAATAACAAAGTATTTATAATGCAGACAACAGGCAGCTCTATCTCCTCACATCATGTCTCCATTAATTCCCTCCACTCCAGAATGGCCGAGCGCCTCCTCTCTCAATAACAAAGTATTTATAATGCAGACACCTGGCAGCTATATCTCCCCACATCATGTCTCCATTAAATCACTCCACTCCGGACATGCCAAGCACCTCCTCCCTCAATAACAAAGTATTTATAATGGAGACATCTGGCTGCTATATTTCCTCACATCATGTCTCCAGTAATTCACTCCGCTCAGGATATGCCAAGCACCTCTCCCTCAATAACAAAGTATTTATAAAGCAGACCCCTGACTGCAATATCTCCCCACATCATGTCTCCTTTAATACACTCCACTCAGGACATGCCAAGCAGCTCCTCTCTCAATAACAAAGCATTTATAATGCAGACAACAGGCTGTTCTATCTCCCCACATCATGTCTCCATTAATACACTCCACGTAGGACATGCCAAGAACCTCCTCTCTCAATAACAAAGTATTTATAATACAGACACCTGACTGCAATATCTCCTAACATCATGCCTCCATTAATACACTCCAATAAGTACATGCCAAACACCTCCTCTCTCAGAAACAAAGCATTTATAATGCAGATACCGAACTGCTATATCTCCCCACATCATGTCTCTATTAATTCACTCCACTCAGGACAGGCCGAGCACCGTCTCTCTGAATAACAAAGTATTTGTAATGCAGACACCTGGATACTATATGTCCACACATCATGTCTCCATTAATTCACTCCACTCAGGACATGCCAGGCACCTCCTCTCTCAATAACACAGTACTTATAATTCAGACAACTGGCAGCTATATCTCCTTACGTCATGTCTCCAGTAATTCACTCTGCTCAGGACATGCCAAGTACTTCCTCTGTCAATAACAAAGTATTCATAATGCAGACACCTGGCTGCTATATCTCCTCACATCATGTGTGGAGTAATTCACTACACTGAGGACATGCCAAGCACTTCCTCTGTCAATAACAAAGTAATTATAATGCAGATACCTTGCTGATATGTCTCCTGTCATCATGTCTACAGTATTTCACTCCACTCAGGACATGCCAAACACCTCATCTCTCAATAACAAAATTTTTATAATGCAGATTCCTCGCTTCTATATCTCCTCACATCATGTCTCCAGTAATTCACTCCACTCAGGACATGCCAGGCACCTCCTCTCTCAATAGCAATGTATTTATAATGCAGATACCTTGCTGCTATGTTTCCTCTCGTCATGCGTACAGTAATTCTCTCCTCTGCACATGCCAAGCACCTCCTCTCTCAATAACAAAGCATTTAAAATGCAGATACCTGGCTGCTATATCTCCCCACATTATGTCTCCATTTATTCACTCCACTAGGACAGGCCAAGCACCTCCTGTCTCAATAACAAAGTATTTATAATGCAGACACCTGGCTACTATATCTCCCCACATCATGTCTCCAGTAAGTCACTCCATTCAGGACATGCCAAGTATCTCCTCTCTCAATAACAAAGTATTTATAATGTAGACACCTAGCTGCTACATCTCCCCACATCATGTCTCCATTAATTCACTCCACTCAGGACATGCCAAGCACCTTCTCTCTCAAAAACAAAGTATTTATTATGCAGACACCAGGCTGCTATATCTCCTCTCATCATGTCTACATTAATTCACTCCACTTATGACATGCCAAGCACCTCCTCTGTCAATAACAACATTTTTATAATGCAGATACGTGGCTGCTATATCTCCTCTCGTCATGTCTAAAGTAATTCACTCCACTCAGGACATGCCAGGCACCTCCTCTCTCAATGACAATGTAATTATAATGAAGATACCTGGCTGTTATATCTCCTCACATCATGTCTTCATTAATTCACTCCACTCAGGACATGCCAAGCACCTCCTCTCTCAATAACAAAGAATTTATAATGCAGACACCTGACTGCTATCTCTTCTCACATCTTGCCTCCAGTAATTCACTCCACTCAGGACATGCCAAGCACCTCCTCTGTCAATAACAAAGCATTTGTAATGCAGACACCAGGCTGTTATCTCTCCTCACATCAAGTATGTAGTAATTCACTCCACCCAGGACATGACAAGCACCTCCTCTCTCAATAACAAAGTATGTATAATGCAGACACCTGGCTACTATATCTCCTCTCATCATGCCTCCATTAATTCACTCCACTCAGGACATGACAAGCACCTCCTCTCTCAATAACAAAGTATTTATAATGCAGACACCTGGCTGCTATAGCTCCTCAAATCATGTCTCCAGTAATTCACTCCACTCAGGACGTACCAAGTACCTCCTCTCTCAATAACAAAGTATTTATAATGCAGACACCTAGCTGCTACATCTCCCCACATCATATCTCCATTAATTCACTCCACTCAGGACATGCCAAGCACCTCCTCTCTCAATAATAACATTTTTATAATGCAGACACCTGGCTGCTATATCTCCTCTCGTCATGTCTCCATTAATTCACTCCACTCAGGACATGCCAAGCACCTCCTCTCTCAATAACAAAGTATTTATAATGCAGACACCTGGCCGCTATCTCTCCTCAGACCATGTCTACCGTAATTCAGTCCACTCAGGACATGCCAAGCACCTCCTCTCTGAATAACAACATTTTTATAATGCAGATACCTGGCTGCTATATCTCCTCTTGTCATGTCTAAAGTAATCCACTCCACTCAGGAGATGCCAAGCACCTCCTCACTCAATCACAAAGTATTTATAATGCAGACACTTGGCTGCTACATATCGTCTCGTCATGTCTAAAGTACTTCACTCCACTCAGGACATGCCAAGCACCTCCTCTCTGAATAACACAGTATTTATAATTCAGACATCTGGCTGCCATATCTCCTCACGTCATGTCTCCAGTAATTCCCTCCGCTCAGGACATGCCGAGCACGTCCTCTCTCAATAGAAAAGTAATTATAATGCACATACCTAGCTGCTATGTCTCCTCTTGTTATGTCTACAATAATTTACTCCACTCAGGCCATGCTAAGCACCTCCTCTCTCAGTAACAAAGTATTTATAATGCAGATACCTGGCTGCTATATCTCCTAACATCATGTCTCCATTAATACACTCCAATAAGGACATGCCAAGCACCTCCTCTCTCAATAACAAAGCATTTATAATGCAAACACCTTTCTGCTATAGCTCCTCACATCATGTCTCCATTAATTCACTCCACTCTGGACGTGCCAAGCACCTCCTCTCTCAATAACAACATTTTTATAATGCAGTCACCTGGCTGCTATATCTCCTCTCGTCATGTCTCCATTAATTCACTCCACTCAGGACATGCCAAGCACCTCCTCTCTCAATAACAAAGTAAATATAATGCAGACATCTGGCTGTTATATCTCCTCACATCATGTCTCCAGTAATTCACTCCACTCAGGGCATGCCAAGCACTTCCTCTCTCAATAACAAAGTATTTATAATGCAGACTCCCGGCTGCTATATCTCCTCACATGATGCCTCCAGTAATTCACTCCACTCAGGACATGCCAAGCACCTCCTGTCTCAATAACAAAGCATTTATAATGCAGATATCTGGCTGCTATATCTCCCCACATCATGTCTCCATTAATTCACTCCGCTCAGGACATGCCAAGCACCTCCTCTCTCAATAAGAATGTATTTATAATGCAGACAACAGGCTGTTCTATCTCCCCACATCATGTCTCCATTAATACACTCCACGTAGGACATGCCAATCACCTCCTCTCTCAATAACAAAGTATTTATAATGCAGACACCTGACTGCAATATCTCCTAACATCATGTCTCCATTAATACACTCCAATAAGTACATGCCAAACACCTCCTCTCTCAGAAACAAAGCATTTATAATGCAGATACCGAACTGCTATATCTCCCCTCATCATGTCTCTATTAATTCACTCCTCTCAGGACAGGCTGAGCACCGTCTCTCTCAATAACAAAGTATTTATAATGCAGACAACTGGCTGCTATCTCTCCTCACATCATGTCTCCAATAATTCACTGTGCTCAGTACATGTCAAGTCAGTCCTCTCTCAATAACAAAATATTTATAATGCAGATACATTGCTGCTCAAACACTGCTGGGATGAATATGCCATGAATTCAAACCTCTATTATGTGATCCAGCTCCCAGTTAATCCCACATCCACTATAAAACTGACAGATTTCTTTGAATAGTTCTTATTGATTTTCTCCTTATCCAGCTCTCAGCCTCCCTGCTGATTTGTTATCTGATTTCTACCCCTCCATTTCTTTACTGTTTCCCAGTTCTTCCTAACCCCCCTCAACAACAGTTGTCAATTTTCCCTACAGTCCCATTATCTAGCCATGTACTTACTGCTGGGAGTGTCTTCAGGCTGATCTTTCTGTGGTGCTGTCTTTTCCACCTTCATATCACCGAAAGGAACTTCCTCATCCTTTTCTATAAGCAGTAACAATTGTTCCTTTGGGATGTTATAGCCTGCACATTAAAAAGGACCAAGGTAATACAGACATAATTTATAATCAGAGCTAGACAAGTAAGGAATAAGGCATGACAGAGATAAGATTATGTTATGGTAATGTACCAAGGGATGAGTTGGAGTCCCCGCCTGAAGGGCTTCATCCACCCAGAGGTACATTAGCTAGAATAATCCTCCCAAAGGAATGGATGTCTCTCTGCTGTCTCTGTGTCTTTCTTGGAGAAGAGGAAGGGAGAGAAATTTACATTACTGAACAACCTTCAAGACTCTTTGCTTTCCCACAAGGCACATAAGGCAGTCAGGTGGCAAGCAGTTGCAGTCACTGCAGGAGTGACTGCATCTTCTAACATTTAGTCAGTCTCCAGGGAACAATCAGGTTTTGCTGGTGAGTGGTTGTGATCATATTGTGCTGGCAACCAGTCACCACCATGTTTCTAAGGGCATGTTTAGATCATGCTGCTAAGTGGAGTCAAACATTTTGGTGAGCACCTGAATCGTTCCTGTACTGCTGAGGGTTTCTGGTGGAGGACTGATTCAGGGATGTTGTGGATGATGTGCTGTCTGACATGGTGGCAGTGTGTGCCATGATACCACTAGCTGGCAGGATGATGCATCACAGGGAGTCAGCTGGCGGAGGACTGGTTCAGGGATGTTGTGGATGATGTGCTGTCTGACGTGGTGGCAGTGTGTGCCATGATACCACTGACTGGTAGGATGATGCATCACAGGGAGGCAGCTGATGGAGGACTGGTTCAGGGATGTTGTGGATGATGTGCTGTCTGACGTGGTGGCAGTTTATGCTGTGATACCACTGACTGGTAGGATGATGTATCACAGGGAGGCAGCTGATGGAGAACTGGTTCAGGGATGTTGTGGATGATGTGCTGTCTGACGTGGTGGCAGTGTGTGCTGTGATACCACTGACTGGTAGGATGATGCATCACAGGGAGGCAGCTGATGGAGGACTGGTTCAGTGATGTTGTGGATGATGTGCTGTCTGACGTGGTGGCAGTGTGTGCTGTGATACCACTGACTGGTAGGATGATGCCTCACAGGAAGGCAGCTGATGGAGGACTGGTTCAGGGATGTTGTGGATGATGTGCTGTCTGACGTGGTGGCAGTATGTGCTGTGATACCACTGACTGGTAGGATGATGCATCACAGGGAGGCAGCTGATGGAGAACTGGTTCAGGGATGTTGTGGACGATGTGCTGTCTGACATGGTGGCAGTGCGTGCTGTGATACCACTGACTGGTAGGGTGATGCATCACAGGGAGGCAGCTGATGGAGAACTGGTTCAGGGATGTTGTGGATGATGTGCTGTCTGACGTGGTGGCAGTGTGTGCTGTGATACCACTGACTGGTAGGATGATGCATCACAGGGAGGCAGCTGATGGAGGACTGGTTCAGTGATGTTGTGGATGATGTGCTGTCTGACGTGGTGGCAGTGTGTGCTGTGATACCACTGACTGGTAGGATGATGCCTCACAGGAAGGCAGCTGATGGAGGACTGGTTCAGGGATGTTGTGGATGATGTGCTGTCTGACGTGGTGGCCAGTGTGCTATGATACCACTAACTGATAGGATGATGCATCACAGGGAGGCAGTTGGTTTGTCTACATTTGTGGATGAGCATTAGTAGTGTGCGGTGGTAGGCAAAGTAACCATGACCTGAAGGCTTAAAGAGGCAGTTTAATTGAGCATATAGTGACATTTGGACCCTGAAAGGTTGTGTTCTCAATTAATGCACCCAATGATGTTACATGGCAGAGATATGAGAGACCTGATCCCCTTGCTCTTAACCTGTTTTCCCCACTTCCTTATTGCTAGCACTTGTGCCTTTCCCAATGGTTGTTTTATGTGGTGTTTTACTATAATTGCTGCTTGAATCTGTTTGACTGTATGCCAAATATTAGCTTTTGCCATTTACAAGTTGTTGTTTACTTCTGGCCACCACTTGGCTTCCCCTTGATCCCTGTTCTCTTCTCCCCTCACCTCTCAGCCTTCCTTCACTCAACTCCCCTGCTCCTCTCTTCCCCCCCGACCACATCTCCTGCACTCTCCTTTTCCCCCTCCCCTCTGCCTCCCCCTTCCTTTCTCTGCTTGCTTGCCTCGCCTTTACCTCCTCCTGAGTCACCCCTGCCCGTTCGCTCGTCCCACCCTCCCAGCTGAGCATTGTTCCCTATTACCTCCACTTGTCAAACTTACACCTCCTCCTACCGACCTCTTCTTCCCTGCCCTGCCGTCTCTCGGTTCCACTGGCTCGGCTTGGCGTTGTTACCTTTCCGCTACTGCCATAACTCTTCGCTTCTCTCCTCCTCTTACTGGCATCATCACCCTTGCCCTGCCGCTCATCAGTTCCACCAGCCCAGCCGCATTCTGCTACCTTTTGCCGCTGTTGCCGTCTTTTCGCAACCACCTGTCACCCTTTCTCCGCTTGCGATCTTTGCTCCAACACTTCGGCCGCAGGTTGGAACCTTGTTTCTCACTGCCGTGTTGCTGGCTTTCTTTTAACCCTCACTCCCTCCCTCCCTCTCCCGCCATCCCTCCTCTACCCCTCCTACCTCCCTATTCCTGCCATCGCCTCTCTGTCCTTATATTCTTGGCCATTTCTTTAGCCCCCCGTTTTGGCCCTGCCCTCTATCCTTCCCTCTATCCTTTCCTCACCTCCTCACCTTCCCCTTTGTCATTTTCCATCTTGTTTCTGGCTTACCCTACACCTATCCCTCTCCCTTTCCTAGGTCCTTCAATGCACTTATGTATGCGCCAATGGAAATGTCCTTGAACTGTATTTTGCCTTGTATTTTCCTTTGTCATGCATTGTATCCTGCCATATGTATCTTCCTGTATTTCTGTGCATCATGTATTTTCGTTATCCTTACTGTATCGTTATGTTCTGTAATTTTACCTCCCGGGTCGTGCCTGAAAACAGTCACTTGCTGGCTAGTGCACTTACCCGGTTAACAAAAACTAAATAAATAAATAAATAAATAAATATGTGCTATTTTAATGTAATGCCATGTGATGGGGTTTGGACCAATAGGGACCCAGAATAAAGCAGTCCCCATTTTATACAAAAGACCCTCTCAAGAATATTTGCATTCTACTTGTTGCTTCTCATTATTGAAAACTGATGGATAACCACAACAGGATTCCATCACAAAGTTATGCATAATGACTGGAATCTTCTGAGGCAAAGTTATGAATTTCCATGCTTATATATTCCTCAACCCATGATCTCGCCATCCATCCACCCACCCATATTCCTGCATTCCCTGTTCTGAACATAAATTTATGCAACAGGTGTGAACAATAAATGCATGCCATAAATAATGTATATTGCAGCTACTATGTAAGTAAAACCATTTACCTGCATAGTAAGTATGTCTTCACTCATTTATATACACAGTTGCTATGTTATCAGCCAATTTAGAATGTTCGGCCTCAGTAGCAGTACTAATCATATTCAAATGCAAATAACTTTAAAATGAAAAAAGATAGCATGGCACTGTGAGCACAAAAGTTTTCCAGCACAAAAATATCTACAAAATGAGTGGTGTTTCATTTATAGATACCTTTTAGTTTTTGTAGAATTAGCAAAAAACAGCAGAAAGTTAAGGTTTTTTTTTTGCACTTTTTCAACAAATAAATAGAGAATAATGGATGGGGAAGGGTTTGATATGAGAATTTAATGCACACTGAGTTGTGGGATGCTACATAAGCAGAGGGCAAGCCCATGTTTATCAGAGCATCCTACAACGAGGGTGTGTGCATTAAATTCATATGAAACACCTCCCCTATCTTTTATTTTTATAATAACAGACCAGCAATTTTTCTCCAGCAGTTTGTGAGACTATTTGGCCCCTTCCACATACAGAATGTTGGCCAATGAGGCAGCAGCATAGTTTGACTGGCTTGGCTCATGAATGTCATAACAACCAGCTGGTTGTTATGGAAAATATCAACCTGGTCAGTACATTGAGAGAAATTGCTGACCAGTTATTATATACAAATAACTTTAAAATGAAAGCTGATAGCATTTGTACGTTGAGCACAAAAGTTGTTCAGCACAAAACTGTCTACAAAATTAGAGGTGTTTCATATATAGATGCCTTTTAGATTCAGCAAAAAATGGCAGACAATTCAGTTTTTATTTTCTTTTTCTGATGAACAAATTCCCCCCCCCCGGAAAATGTAAAAACAAAAGAATTATGCATCAGAGTTTTTCATTATGCACTGCCCATAATGTACAGTTGGAGCATCCATAGCAACTACTTAGCAACCACTACGCTAAGCCGAGCTAGCCTGGGAAAACTACAAAAAGTCCATGTATGTTAACATAAAAAATTAAATAAACAATTTAAAACTTACACAATCCTAAATAATCCCTATTGCATAAATGAAATATGTGACAGGGACTTTGTGGAATACATGATTTATTTTCACTCGAGCTGTCTGACCTTGGGCACAGCACTCGTGGCTTACGCCACTCATGAGATTACCCAAGGTCAAACAGCTCTTGTGAAAATAAATCATGTGTTGCACAGGTCCCTGTTACGTATCCCTTATATATTCCTGCATTCTTGCTTGCAACATACTTTCATATTCCTGCCCCCTTGCTTTCTCCATACTTACATATTCCTGCACCTCTGCTCTCTACATACTTACATATCCCAACAACCCTGTTCTCTCCATAGTTACATATTCTTGCACTCTTGTTCTCTCCATACTTACATATCCCTACAACCCGGTTTTCTTCATACTTACATATTTCTACAACCACTGTCCTCTTAGTGCTTAACTATTCTTGCACCCACTGTTCTGTCTATATGCTTGTACCCCTGTTCTCTCCAAGCTTACTTTTTCCTGCACCAGCTGTTCTCTCCATTCTTGTACGTACTCATTCACTTCTCATGCAGCTGACAGCAAGCTTATTCTTCTAGGAGATTTCAGCCTTAACTGGCTCTCCTCCACCTACAGGTCCACTTTCCTCAAGACTGAATAATGTAACCTCACCCAGCTGGATAGGAACACCCCTCCACTACATTCCTCACTCCCCATATCATTCCTTCCCAGACTGGGTGCTTTCTTCTCATCCATACTGCATCACTGCCACTGGTGTCCTTCCTGATGCACTCATTGATCATTGAAAAATCTACTGCGTAAGGAAGGTGCATGTCCCCCACTCTGCCCCTAAATATATTAGGTATTACCTGCTCTGTGCCCTGGATACTGCTGATCTAGCTGATGCAGACTGGTCCCCTGGTTTCTCAACCCCTGATGTTGACTCTATCCATGACCACTTTACAACCACCCTTAAACATATTGGAGATCTTCACACTCACCCTAATGAAAGCCACATCACTCCTGGATAACGCTGGGCATTCTAGCCATGTGCAAATCTTGGAATCATTCCTGGGCTCTTTATCTGTATAAATCCTCCCAGTCCCCATCAAACTTGCACTAGTACAAATTCCTCAGGAATGCCTCCACCAAGGCTATCTGCTCAGCAAAAGCTGAGTATTTTACCCCCTGTTCTCTCCATAGTTATATATTCCTGTACCCACTTTTCTCTCCTTCCTTACACATTCCTGCATCCTGTTCTCTGAAAACTTACATACTGCTGTACCCCATTCTCTCCATGCTATAATCCTGCACTTACTGTTTCCTCCATACTTACACATTCCTGCAACCCCTGTTCTATCCATACTTTCATATTCCTGCACACCTATTCTCTCCATATTTATATATCCCTGCACCCCCTGTTCTTACCATATTTACACATTTGTGAACTCACTGTTCTCTCCATACTAACATATTCTTGCACCCCGTTCTCTTTATACTTGCATATTCCTGCCCCAATTTCTCTCCATATCTACATATTCCTGCACCCCGTTCTCTCCACACTTACATATTCCTGCCCCAAATTCTCTCCATATCTTTATTTTTTTATTTTAGTCTTTGGTAACTGGCAGTACTCCACTAGGCACAAGTGCCTATTTCAGGGGCCACCGGGAGCTGGGCTTATTAAGTGACTTGCCTAGAGTCGTACATTATGCAAGTGGAGGTTGTGAGAATCAAACTCAGGTCTGGGCTGCTGGATGTACCAAACTTGTCTACTTATTTGCATATTCATGCACCTGTTTTCTCCATGCGCTCATACTCCTGTACCCACTGTTCTTTCCATATCTGCATATTCCTGCACCCCCTTTTTCCATACTTACATGTCCAATACCCTGTGTTCTCTACTTGCAAAAGTCTTCACTCCCTGTTCATAGAAACATAGACTTTGATGGCAGATAAGGACCACTTGGCCCATTTCCCCTACCTACAGGATGAGCTGCAGATCCTAGTTAACCAACAGCCTATTTCTTCCTACCCCCCACAAGAATTGCCTTATGCCTGTCCCATGCATTCTTGAATTCTCCCACAGTTTTAGACCCCACATCTTCCTCAGGAAGGCTGTTCCATGCATCCACAACCCTCTCTGTGAAAAAATACTTCCTCACATTGCCCTGAGCCATCCCCCCTCTATCTTCAAATTGTGCCCCCTTGTTCTTGCACATCTCTTTTTTTGAAAGATGCTATCCTGTTGGACTTTGTTGATTCCATTGAGGTACTTAAAAGTTTCTATCATGTCCCTCCTCTTCCTCCTTTCCTCAAGGGTATACATATTAATCTCCTTTAGTCTCTCCTCGTATGGCTTCTCTTGCAGACCTTGCACCATTTTAGTTGCCCTCTTCTGGACTGCCTCCATCCTGTCTATGTCCTTGCAGAGATAGGGTCTCCAGAATTGGACACAATACTCCAGATGGGGTCTCGCCAACTGTCTGTACAGAGGGATGACAACTTCCTGTTTTCTGCTGGTGATGCCTCTCCCTATACATCTCAGTATCCCCCAGCCCTCCCTACTGCCTTCTCACATTGCCAACCTTAAGGTCATCTGATATGATTACCCCAGGTCCCTTTCCATTTTTGTGTTGCTTGCACGCATGTGCAAGAAACACATTGAGTCAGGTTTTCTTCACAAGCGGGTTGTGGAGGTGCAGCAGCATTGTGCCGAATGGCAGCACCCCATTCAGGGGCTGGTCTCTGCCTTGGCCAATAGAGGAACATGCTGTTATCACTGGCAGTTAATGAGCATGCCACTAGGATCAAAGAAACTGAGCCGCTGCAATCAGGGAGTGCCTCGTCACTAAGCAATCAGCTATTTTTGCTGCGGGGCCTCCCTGACCGCAGCAGTCAATTACACAGCTCCACTGTGCTGTGTTCCCATGAGTGACAGCTTCTCCGTCGGCCTCTCACAGTCTCCACAAAGCTGACAGAAAGCTGCCGCCTGCCATTCAGTGTGCCTTCCTGGTGAAACATTTCAATAAACAAAAAGAAAGCTGACTGGGGTGCCCAATCCCCCTGTTGGCATGCACCCTACCCGATACGTGACAGAGTAGCCAAATCCCTGTCGGCATGATGCCCCTCCAATTTGTTGTGTGCCGAGGGGGTGCCCAATTCCCTCGGCTAATGCACACTCCTCCCACCAAGCACAAGCATAGTGTAGACTATTGACGGGTGCCCAATCCCGCCGGCTCCAGCACCCCCAAAAAGAAGCACCAGGTGTGCCGGCATGCTAAGAGCCCACCCCAGCATGCAAAAAACATCCCACATCGTCTATTTATTCAGAACACCTGTAAAACAGAAAATGGTCACTTGCGTTTGTGCCCCTCCCCAACCCACATCCACCCACTGCTACTCCACCTCCCTACACCCCCTCACTTCATACTTACTCCAGAGTCCCGCAACAATCTTCAGTGAACCGGGAACACGTCTGCACTCTTCAAAGTCGACCGCGAACTGAAGAAATGCCAGTAAGCTGTATAATGGCATAAATAGGGTTTTTTCAACTTAGATGGATATCTCGGCCATTTATGGGAATTTGTTCACCAGAATTTCAACATGGGGTTCTTGGAACCCCACCTCATGAACCCAGTCATTGTCATTATGTTATTCCATCCCTAAAGGTAATTTCCCAGTCACTGCGCGGAGCCACCTTTCCGGACTGATTAATGAAACAACAGTGTCACAGTTCATGAGGTAGGCCCCCAAAAACCCTATGTTGAAAATTTGGTGAAAGAATTCCCAAAAATGACTGTTTTACAAGCATGCATTGCGCAGTTCCTATGCACGCTCATAACTTTGAGCATTTTTAATATTTTCACTCCAGATTTTCAACATTGCCATTTTACCACACCTTTTTATGAACAGTACAGCTGTCATTTTTCACATCTCGCCTGAAATGTGTTTTTGCACATGTAGCACACAATGGCATGGTCAGTGTGCGAAATCAATGTACAGGACAGATTAAGAAATTTACAGTAGACACTGTTCATGAGCAGAAGTCTTAAACTGGCTATGTTGAAAATGTGGTGACAAAAGTCCAAAAAATAACTGTTACGATTTGTGCAATTTCCCTGCACCCTCGTCAGTTCACGAGTTCGTAATCTTTTCAGTCCAGATTTTCAACATTAGCATTTTTCCACACCTCGTTATGAACAGTATAGCTGTCATTTTTCACACCCTGGCCAAAATGTGTTTTCGCACTTCCAGCGCAGAATAGCACAGTCACTGTAGGAAATCCGTGTTCAGGATAGATTAAGAAAATCACAGTGACACTGTTCATGAGCGGAGGTTCCAAAATGCCTATATTGAAAATCTCCTGTAAAAATCCCAAAACTAATTACATTACGGGTATGCATTGTGCAGTTTCTATGCACACTCGTGACTTCACCAGTTTTTTTTATATTTTCATTCCAGATTTTCAACATTGCCATTTTTTACACCTCCTCATGAACAGTACAGCTGTCATTTTTCACATCCTGTTCGAAATGTGTTTTTGCACCTGTGGCATCAAATGGTTCAGTCGCTGTGCAAAACCACCTTCTGGCTAATAAGCTGATATTGTCACTGTTCATGCAGTGGGATCACAAAAAGCCCATGTTGAAAACTTGGGAGAAAAAATACCAAGAAACGCCCAGGGTGTTAGGGTTTCTGACCATAACGCCCTACCCTGTAGGGACTGACAGGCGTCAGGGGTGTGACTTGGGATTGTCGACAGTAATGCTCATGCCATTCACCCCCACCCTGCAGCCAGTGGCAAGCATCGAGGTGTGCCTTGGACACTTTGGCCCCAGAGTTTACACCATTGTCCTATACTGCACCCATTTCGGTGTATTTCCTTATGAAATGAAGTGAGTGTAAAGCCCAAACACTTCAAAGCACACCTCCACACTTGTAAATGTCTGCAAGGTAGGGTGAGGTGAAACGTCGTAACCGTTATGGGCGATGACCCAAAGGCACACCCCAATGCCTGTCCATCACTGCAAGGTGGGGGTGGAGTTGACATCAGTGCAATACTTCACTGCCATTCCTATACTGCATCTGTCTAACTCCTGCAGTTCCATTGCTAATGACAGCAAGCAACACTTGGCATTGACAAATGCTTGTTGTTGTTGTTACTACCCCCCCATTGTGTAATATTCCCCTGGGTTTTTGTTTCCCAGGTGCATTATTTTGCACTTCCTTGCATTGAATCCAAGCTGCCATACTTCTGACCATTCCTCCAACCTTGCCAAGTCCCTTCTCATCCTTTCCATGCCTCCTTGTGTATCAACCCTGTTACAGATCTTTGTGTCATCTGGAAAGAGGCATATCTTTCCTTCCAGTCCCTCTGCAATGTCACTTATAAAGACATTAAAAAGGACTGGACCCAGTACTGAACCCTGCAGTACCCCATTAGTAACCCCCCTTTCTTCAGAGTGGACTCCGTTTACAATTACCTTCTGTGTCCTGTTGTCCAGCCAGTGTTTTACCCAGGCTGCCACCCTGGGACCCACTCCCAGGCTGGTTAATTTGATTATTAATCTTTTGTGTGGGACTGTGTCAAAAGCCTTGCTAAAGTCTTAAGTAGACCATGTCCACACCCCCTCCCTGGTCTACTATTTTGGTCACCCAGTCAAAGAAATCTATTAGATTCATCTGACATGACCTTCCCGCTGTGAACCCATGCTGCCTTGGGTCCTGTGTTCCACTGGCCTCTAGGTACTTAACAATTCATTCCTCCAGAAGTGATTCCATCACTTTCCCTACCACAGAGGTCAAACTGACTGGTCTGTGGTTTCCTGCCTCTGTCTTGCTCCCACTTTTGTGAAGGAGAATCACATCTGCCTTCCTCCAGTCCTCAGGTACCACACCATCTTCCCATGATTTGTTAAAAAGGGTAGTCAGTGGTGTCATTAGTTCTCCCATTAATTCTTTTAGAATTCTGGGTTGAATTCTGTCAGGCTCCATTGCTTTGTCCACCTTCAGTTTTAGGAGTTCTTTTAAAACCTTTTCTTCTGTGAAAGTACTGGGATCGACCCCCCATCCAGAATGCTTCTGTTAATTGGATTAGGTACCTCCCCCTCCTCCTCTTTTGTGAATACTGAGCAGAAATATTCATTCAGTAACCCTTCTTTTTCACTGTCCCTTTCTGCCCACCCACCATCCATTCTATTCAGCCTCACTATCCCTCCTTTTGTCTTTCTACGCTCCCTGATGTACCTATAAAAGGTTTTATCCCCCTTCTTAACCGAGATGGCTATCTTTTCCTCAGTTTGGGCATTTGCTATTCTGACTTCCCTCCCTGCTTCCTTCTGCCTTAACTGGTACAGATATCTGTCCCGCTCCTTCTGTGTTTCCTTATACTTCCTAAATGCTATATTTTTCTCCCTAACCTTCCCCGCCACCTATTTTGAGAACCATCATGGCTTTTTCTTTCATTTTGATTTGTTTATTTGCTTCACACAAAGGCTTGTTGCCTCTGTGATGGCAGTTTTAATGTTTCCCCATAGTTGCTCCACCCCTCCTTCTAGCCTGTTTGCTAGTGCTTTTCTAAGGCACTCTCCCATCTTGCCAAAGTCAGCATTCCTGAAGTCCAGTAAACCTCATTTTTGTATGGCTTGACTCTGTAGCTGAGTTTATCATGAACCACACTGTTTGGTGGTCACTTGTTCCCAGATGGCTACTTACTTCTAGAGCTGAGATCCTCTCTCTGTTCCCATTTGAGAGTATGAGGTCTAAGATTGCTTCCTCACGAGTGGGTTCCAAAACTAGCTGTCTGAGGCATGCCCCCTGTAGGGCATCGAGAATGGCCCTACTCTTGGATGTGGCTATATTAAAGGTGTTCCAGTTAACATTTGGCATATTCATGTCCCCCATCAACAGTATCTCCTCTTTCTCTGCCATCCTAAGGATGCCTTCTATCATATCCTTATCCATTCCCTTCCCCTGAGATGGGGGTCTGTATACAACCCCTGTGCGGATTGTGGTGCCATTTCATCTTTAAGGTGACCCACAGTGCCTCCTCTCCTCCCTGTTTACTCTTTTGTTCCATTGCATTTATCTCTTCCCTTACATAGAGAGCTACTCCTCCCCCTCTTCTCCCCTCTCTGTCTCTCCTGTAGGTTGTGTACCCAGGCATGTTAACATCCCAGTCATGGTTCTCTGTGTACCATGTTTCTGTGACTGCTACAATATCCAGGCGTCCTTCTTCCATCAAGGCCACCAGCGAGCTTGTTGCCCAAACTACGGGCATTAGTACTCATTACCTTCCATTTCTTGATGGCCTTACCCCTTTTTACCCCATCCCTGTCCTTACTGCCTTTGTCATTTTCTCCATTTACCCCTGCCCTTCTCCCAATCAATGTCTCTATCTTGGTGTTTACCTCACTTACTACCCTGATTTTTTTTTGGGGGGGGGCTAGGATTTTCCTGCTTCTTTCCAGTGCCTCCCCCTTGGCTAGTTTAAATGCTTGCCAATGAAGTATTTAAACCTATCACCTAGGATCCTGGTTCCCCTCCTGGACAGATGCAGACCATCATGCCAGTATAGCCTGCATTACTCCAGGTGGACCCCCAGTCCCCAATGAAGCCAAACCCCCGAGCTCTGCACCAGTTTTTCAACCACCAATTGAATCCCATGGTGTGGAGCACCCTAGCCTCACCCATGCCATAGACAGGCAGCACCTCCGAGAAGGTTACTGTCATGCTACTTGTCTAAGGCCCCTCCCCAACTCCACAAACTCTTCCTGCACTGCTCTGATCCCTTTCTCAGCTAGGTCATTTGTCTCCCTAGGTGTACAGTGACATCCAGCTCCCTCCCTCGTGCAGCTGCTCCGGCGAGCCTGAGGATTCGCTCCCTGTCCCTCCAAGCCATGGCACCAGACAGGCACCTTACCTCCTCTCCCCTTCCTCCCCTAGTTCTACCTTCCTAACAATGGAGTCCCCCTCCAGGAGTTGTTTCCTTTCCCTGTGGGGTCCCATGCTACCCTCCAGTGGGTTTTCTTTGTGAAGGTTCCCAGCACCCTCCTTGGTCTCCACTGCGGGTGTCTCCATAGAGGAACCACACTTTGCCAGAATGGCATATGAATTGTGGAGAGGTACAACTGGAGGGATGTGCCTCTGTTCCACCACCCTCACCCTCCCTGAGCCCACTGTGGTCCAACTGCTCTTCTTTCTTGGCAACCTCTGAGACAACAGCAGTGGCTCTGGTGGTCTCTGGGTGGGAGAGGAGATCCCCCAAATGCTGACCAACTCAGCCTGGAGATGAGCAACCTCCTCCCTCAGCCCAGAGAGGTGCCTGCAGATGGGAAAACACCACATCCTCCAGAATGTCTCCCGGAAGACTGCTGCTCCACAGCCACTGCACTGCACCACTTCAGTCATGTCTTACTTCTGGCCCCTTAACTGTTGTTTTGAATACTTACTTTTTCCTCTGTTTATTTTTTTTTCTCTCCCTACTTACTTACTGCCTCTCTGCCCTTTAAGCTCCTGATCTTCCTGTTCTGAGACAAGAAGTTCCTATATTTCTCAGTAGTCTCCTTACTTGCTCACAGTCAGACCTCCAGCAGCTGGGGAGGATGGAGAGCTACTCTTTTCTTTCTAGGATGGTGAGTCCTATAAGCATATCATGCTTACGTATTCCTACATCCCCACATTCTCTCCACACTTACATATTCCTACACCATCTATTCTCTCTGTATTTTCACATTCCTGCACCAGCTGTTCTCTCAATACTTATATATTCCTGCCCCCATTCTTGACATACTTACATATTACTGCATGCCTTGTTCTCGCTATACTTACATGGTCCTGCAACACCATTCTCGCCAAACCTATATATTCCTGCACCCCCTGCTCTCTCTATACTTACTTATTCCTCCACCCCATTCTCTCCATTCTTACATATTCCTCCACCGTTCTCACCAATCCTACATGTTTCTGCACCCCCTGTTCTCTCCATACTTACATATTCTTGTACCCCTTGTTCTCTCCATACTTACATATTCCTGCACCCCATTCTCTCCATATATACATGTTATTACACCACCTGTTCTCTCCATATTCTTCCACCCTGTTCACTCTATATCTACATATTATTAAACTTTGTTGTATCCATATCTATATGTTACTGCACCCCATGTTCTCACCATACTTACATATTCCTGCACCCTGTTCTCTCCATGTCTTACATATTCTTATACCCCTTTTCTCCATACTTATAATCTTGCTGCTACCCTATTCTCTCATACTTACATATTCATGCACCCCTTGTTCTCTCCATACTTGCATATTTCTGCACCCCTGTTCTCTCCATAGTTACATATTCCTGTAACCCCAGTTTGCGTCTTCCTTACACATTCTTGCATCTCCGGTTCTTTGAATACTTACATAATCACGTACTCCCTGTTCTCTCCATACTGTAATTCTGCAGTCACTGTTGCCTCCATACTTACATTTTCCTGCAACTCCTGTTCTATCGACTAACAACTGGATGTTCTGCAGCTGACTGTGACTGGACCCATATAAGACAGAGGTTTTGGTAGTGAGATAGGGCCAAAGGTGTGATAGGAATGCCACTGGTGTGGCAACTGGATTTTTCCTGTGGCCAACACCACTGATGACTTCCTCTAGGGTGTGACATCTTGGTGTGTTCCTGGACGATGGATTGACATTTGAATCTCATGTGTCGTCAGTTGTCCAAAGTGGTTTTTACTACTTGAGGAATATCATTAGGATCAAACCCATATTTTCACCTGAGGACCTAACCACTCTAGTCCATGCCTTTGTAATATCCAAGTTAGATTACTGCAATGCCCTTTACTTCGGGGTCTCAGGAGGTACCCTCCGCCAGCTGCAGCTGATGCAGAACTCAGCTGCCAGGTTGCTGACAGACCTTTCAAGGTTCTGTCATGTAACTCCGGTGCTGCATGAATTGCACTTGCTGCCGGTCAGGTGGAGGGTTATCTTCAAGTTGGATTTACTCACCTTTAAGGTACTGCATGGACTAGGCCCTTGCTAGCTGTCCGATCTCCTAACACCTGCTGCTCCACTCCACTTCCTCCATTCCTCCTCTAGGAGCCTCCTGGTGATTCCTAGGATGAGACTTAAAACTGCTGGGATCAGGGTCTTTAGCATCACCAACCCCGTCCTGTGGAATTCACTTCCTCCAGCCATCAGGGAGGCCCCTTCAGTAGAGGTGTTTAAGGGCTGCCTAAAGACCCATCTCTTTTCATTGGCATTACCAGACATAGATATTTAAATATGACACAGAGATTGCTGAATTGAATTATCTATTGGTCCTGTCGATGTTTTCAGTCTTTGACTGTGTTTCATGTCTATTTGTGCTTGCTCCCATTACTGCTTTTATGTAAGGGACCCAGAGCCTCTGGAAATGGATGCCAAAGAAAGAAATCTTGCCTTGCCTATCTCTCCTTACTTACATATTCCTACCCTCCCTGTTATCTCCATACTGACATATCCCTGCATCCCTGTTCACTCCATATATCCCTGCACCCCTGTTCTCTCCATACTTATATATTCTTACCCTCCCTGTTATCTACATACTGATATATCCATGCACCCCTGTTTTCTCCATATTTACTTTAGGGCTGAGTGAACCTCTAAATGTTCTACCTCACAAGCTTTCCGAGTAGAACCCAAAAATGTTCTACCTGGTCCTACCTGGTTCTACCAGGTAGAACCTAGTAGAATCGGGTTCAACCATTTATAACCAAGTTCGACCAAGCAAAACCAGGTTTTACCAAGTAGAACCAGGTTCTACCAAATAAAACTAGTTTCCACTATGTAAAAAAACAAGTTCTGCTAAGTAAAACCAGGTTCTGCATGGTATAACAAAGATCTATAATATATAACGCCCCCCCCAAAAAATTAACATGGTTCTACTTAATTAAGAAATCCACAAAAGTATTGTATTTTGTTTGGGAAAGTACATGTAGTACTAAGAATGGTATATACAGTTAAGTATTGCAAAGCTTTGGTGCATAGGATTCTATCTTGGTGCTTGAAAGCTTTGCAAAACTTACCATTCTTAATGTTAGAATCTTAGTATTACATGTATATTCCCTAATATGCAAAATAAAATATGTTGATTTTTTTTTTATAGTGAGGTAGAACGTGATTATGTATTGTAGAACCACCTGGTTACCCAGTAGATGCTGTAAAATAGTGTTGAAACAGATTTAGCAAGCGGTAAAGGTCAGGGATGATATATGACTCGTATATTATCCCTGACAACTTTAGCTTTTTAAATCTGGTTACAGGCAGTCCAAAGGGTTAAGCCCCTGAGCTACGTCCTGTTACAATAATTTTAAATCTTCCCCCACTGTTAGACTCGGGTACTAACATAACCCAGTTCAAAATGACTGGCGCCCATGGTACTTATAGTCTCAGCTACTTTAGTACCAAATAAGTACGTGGACAAAAGTTTAAAGTAGAAAATGTATTTAATCCACACAATGTGGTAAAGCAAAATGCCACACTGCACTAACGCTTCTGTACCTTACCTTCCTCAGTGCCCCCCCCGAAGGCATGGTGCCGAAGCACTGTGGCAGTGTGGCATTTTGCTTTACCACATTGTGTGGATTAAATTATTTTTCTACTTTAAACTTTTGTCTGTGTAGTTATTAGTTTGGGGCTTTCTGTTATTCTGAGTAACTGTCAATATTAGTAATACATTGCCCACCCTCATTTTCTCCTTTCCCTCTAGTACACTCTCCTATCCTGATCCCTATATCTCCCATAGGTAACTATGTCAATATTACTTCATTTGTCCCACCCTCCCAAACACCTGCCCCTTCCTCATCTTTACTCAGAATAATTGAAAAACCCATAACAGTATACCATCTGCAAATTGTCTTTATGATGCCAGGTGCATGATTTGGTGTCTAACAATGGAGAGTGTCTGTATTTGTAAGAGGGAGTGTCCCAGGGGGTTTGGAGGACTTGGATTTTCAGAGAGGGGCTAGAGTAAGATCAGGGATTTTTTTTTTATTGTCATGATAGTCAATTAGTGCAGTATGTGGGAACAGTATTTTGTAAAATCTATTCTTTTTTTATTTTCATTTTACAGGTTATGATGAAAATAGTTTCTATCTTATTTATTTATTAAATTTTGATAACCAGGTGAGCCCACTGGGCCCTGAAAGTCCCCTTTTCAGGGGCGACCCGGGGGTTACATAGAATTTTACAAAGGATTGTATACTGCAAAGTACATTACATAAGTCACATAGTCACATAACATGTGGTAATACATTGAAGAAATTCATCAGGTAACAAATGGTGTGTAGTCAATATTGGACTTTCCCTGGTAGGGGGGGAAGTGGGGGGCAATGAGGAGAAGGCCCAATATGCGTCGAGAGCTCGGAGTGTTCGGCTTACGCTTAGGAGTCCCTTACCTTAGCAATTGCACTTTGTGGGGGCCATCATATGAGCCTAGAGTGGAAGGTGTTGGAAGAGGTAGATTCCTGGACACCTGGGGGCAGGGAGTTCCATAGGGTTGGGGCAGTAATAGTGAGTTACTTGCCACCCACCTTGGTTCTAACCCTGGGCACAGCGAGGAGAGTCTGATCGGTTGTACAGAGGAGTCTAGGGTTTCTCTTGTGGGCAATGAGCCCCGAGGCTGGGAGGAGGGGAGGAACTGAGTAGTTTATAGGTGAGGCAGAGTAGGGGGTACTGGAGCCTGGCGTCCCAGGAGGGCCAATTTAATTGGGACAAAGTGTCACAATGGTGGATCCTAGGGCCGGATAGTGTGGCAAAGCATGCCACCTTATGATAGAGAACTTGTAGTTTATTTAGCTCTTGTCTAGCTGCTCCCAGGACCACCGGGGCCGCATAGGTAATGGTAGGGAGCAGAACACTAGTGGCGATGGAGGCCTGGGCCGCTGGTATCAGCTGGTCTTTCAACCTGTACAGGGTCCTGAGTTTGGCGTGAATATTTTTGGTTACCTGGTCTACGTGTTCCTTGAGGGTGAAGCCCTGGTCCAGGGTGAGGCCAAGGTATTTTATTGATTCGACCACCTCAAAGCCCTTGCCTGAGGTGGTCGTCAGTTGGAGGAGTTGGCTTCTGCCATGACTGAGGGTTCTTGGGCCAATCAGCATGGCCTTGGTCTTATTCGGATTAATGACCATTCTATTAATGACAAGCCATTACTCTAGGGATCTCAGGTCATCTTGAAGCCTGGAGCAGAGTTCCCCCAGATTGGCGGAGGGCCGGTAGATGACTGCATCATCCGCATACTGTACCACTGAGCTCCCCCCACAGTGATTACAGAGATCATTGGTGAAGAGAGAGAAGAGAAGGGGGCCAAGTATTGACCCTTGGGGCACCCCTCTGTTAATGGGAGAGGCTCCAACAGGGAGTCTTTCCATTTTACCCTCTGAGACCTCCCAGTGAGGTAGCTGGTGAACCATGACAGGGAGTGGCTGTCTAGCCCAACATGGCTCAGTTTGGAGAATAGCAGGTTATGGTTGATGAGGTCAAATGCCTTGGATAAGTCTATGAAGACAGCACCAGTGGGGGTCCCCTTATCCAGTTCTCTGAGAACATCTGTGGAGAACTTGATGTGCATGGAGTCAGTCCCATGATTGGTTCTGAATCCATGCTTGGAGGGGATAGTAATTGGTGGAGCTCTAGGTAGTCACGGAGTTGTCCGTATATCAATCTCTTTTGGATCTTACCAAGGCTACAGAGTAGGGAGATTGGCCTGTAGTTGTTGGTGGATTCTCTCAAACCTCCCTTGTGGACAGGGACTACATGTGCCAGTTTCCATTTTTCAGGGATGGCACCTTCAGTGAGAGAATGACTGAGGAGCTAGGTTAGGGGCCTGGTGAGTGCTAGAGCCCCTTCCTTTAGTATTCAGGGGGGAATGCCATCAGGTCCCATGGATCCTGATGTCTTGAGGGATTTTAATAAAGGGAGGAGTTCTTTAGGTCTTACTAGCCAAAGGTGGGGCAGTCCGATAAGTGGGGGGGTCATAAGAGCCTGGGGGGGTGGATAGGCAGTCCCGCTTTGATCTGGTCCAGGTTTGTGAACTGGCGGTTGAGTGCCATAGCAATGATTGTGTCATCGCTCATTAGTTGACCATTCACCTCGATGGGGCCATGTACGGTCTTTCCGCTCCCCTTTATTAGCCCGTTTATGTGAGCCCAAAAGAGTCTAGGGTTACCTAGGTTCTTTTTCTGTAGGTTTGTGACATACTCTCGTTTTGCCACTTTTATGGCCAATTTGCACCTGTTTCTAAGTGCCTTATAGCTAGTGAGGTCAGCTGGTAGGGAGGAGAGCTTGTATTTCTTCCAAGCTGTGTCCCGGTGTTTCATGAGTGATTTCACGTGGGGGGTGATCCACTTGTAGCAGCTCCCCTTGGTGCGGAATTTCTTCAAGGGGGCCAGGCGATCGGCCACCATGGTGATGGCTCCCTGGAAGAAGGCAGCAGCTTCATCCAGTGAGGGGAGTAGTTTGATGGGACTCCAATCAATACTGTTGAGGCACCCATTCAGTGTTTCCTTCAGATCAAAATATTGGATGTCATTAGGTGCAGCATTGAAATTGGGAATGCAATGTAAAGTTGACATTTTACAGCAAAAAAAAAAAATTAATTTAAACTCCCATCTGGAATTGAACCAGAAGAACAGTTATATATTTATTTTATTAATGTTTTTTGTTTGTTAACAGCCTAATAAGTATTCCTTGAGTGTGTATTTAGTTATAAAAATCCAATAAAAACAAATGGATGAAGAGCTGTGTGACAATGTATAGTCATTTCTGGTTATTTTAGCTGAACTGCTGTATATAGCGGTCCTTCAGTTTCTGGTGCTAGTCAGACTGGACCTTAGTGGCACATGAGAACCAGCAGTGGATGTTTGTTTCTGAAAATAATGGAACTCAAGGAAGAGGATGAGGAGGAGGCAGGGAGACCCACCAGTGGAGGAAAGACAGCTGGAAAGGCTTGTGGCTACCAGTGGCAACATAATCCTTCAGCATCATCATCGTCATCATCAGTGTGGCATGATACCATCTGGGTGCTGTTAGCCTGCATACATTTGGGACAGTATATGTTTCTGAATTGAGGCAGGTTCATTTTTAAAAAAGTGAGCTTCTTCATATTCTTCTTGGAAAGGCAAATTCTTTTGTCATTCACTATTGCCCCAGCAGCACTAAATATTCGCTCTCTGAATATGTGCTTGCAGGTGGGCAACTGAGGTATTCAATTGTGATCTCGGTTAAAGAAGGCCAGATCGATTTTCTTCTGTTGCCAATAAAGCAATGGTTCATCACCTGCAACGAGATGTACAGTCTCCTCAATATAATACTTAACTGTTTCTGCAGCAGGAACTTCTGGTACCACTATAGCCAGCTGAGCATTCCCAGCTGTCTTCATCAGACCAAAGTCTGACAACATGTCCCACAGTGGTTTATCCTCTTGTGGTGTAGTAGCAGTTCCGGTTGGTGTTTGATGACCCAAAACATCAGTAGTGGTGGCACTAGTATCAGCAGATTGTGCTCCCTCCCTCTCCACCAGATTTTGAATGTTGCCAAAAGATCACTGATGATGTACTGCTTTTCTCAACTATACGTGCAGACACTTTCTCAATTAACAGTTCACGATAGTGTTCCAGGTCTTTGAAGTCACGTGGTTTGAAGAATTTCTCAATTGTATCCTTAAACCAAGGGTCCAGAAGTGTGGCCAAAATGTAATGTTTTGCTTTGCACATATTTACAATGCACTCATCAGTCAGGAAGGTTTGTATAATTTTTCCAACAAGTGATGCAGCACTGATGTCATCATTGTCAAACAACTGTGACTCAAGATGCTGCAGTCTCATCCTGATGAGTGAAATTAAGGGTAGGATCTGACTTAGTCCAGCACCATCACAGATCACCACTTGGGTAGCCTCCTCAAAGGGTTTAAGGATATAACAAAGATTCTCCATCAGACGCCACTGATTGGGGCTGATATTCACATCTGCTTTCCCAATGCCATGTTGGACTGCATATTGATGGATGGCTTTCTGTTGTTCAAGCATTCTCTGTATCATATAGGAAGTAAAATTCCACCGGGCTGGAACTTCCTGTGTCATCTGGTGGAGAGGGAGGCTGTTTTCAATCTGAATCTGCCACAACACCTTTTGGGCTTTCACAGAATGCTTAAAGTGGGTGCACATAGTGTGGGCAGCTACAATCAAGTTCTGAACATTTCAGTCCTCACTAATAAAATCTTTTACCACCAAGTTAATAGTGTGTGCAAAGCATGGTACATGTGTAAACTTGCCAAGTCTTACTACTTTCACAATAGTTGAAGCATTATCAGACTCTATAAACCCTGGTTGCAAGGACTTTGGAGTCAGCCACTCAGCAAACTTTTCTTCAGGGCCCTCCAGAAGATGTTCCAATTTGTGGTCTTTTTTGGAAACCATAAACACATAAAGCTGCCTGCCTTTGAACTGTGAAAGTCCCTTGCTTCTTGCTGTTGCTGGTGCTACCAGTGCCACTATATGATGATGATGATGATGATGATGATGATGATGATGATGATGATGAGGAGGAGGAGGGAGGGAGGAACATTTACCCAATGACCAGTCACAGCCATATAGTCAGTCATCTGACCACTGGTCCACATATCCGTCGTGACATGAACCTTTTTGCCCATTGAACCTTTCAGAGTATCAGACATGGTTTTCTGAACGTCGTCAAACAAGTCTGGAATGGCAACACCGGAGAAATAGTTCCGGCTGGGGACCTGATTCTTCGGCACAGTAATTTCCATGAGTGCTTAAATCCTAGGTTAGCCACAAATGAGAATGGGAGCAAGTCAGTGGCTATCATCTCCCTAATTGCCTTTGTCAATTACCTTGCCTCAGGCCTGTTGGGCATATATTTCTGTGACCGCTCAAAGCAGTCTTTCAAAGAAATTTGGTGCCTGCTATGCCTGCTGCTATCACCTGATTTTCTTTGCTGCTTCCCTTGACCATTACCATCATGAGGGATGGATGTTGTAGCCATGGATGGTATATGACTCTGGTTGGGCTGTGGTGGTGGACTCAGAGAGGTAAAGAAATGAGAAAATTGAGGATGCTGTGCTTTGACTGGAAGGAAGACTTTCATCATCCTCCACCTCCGCATCAGTTACTTCATCGCCTTGGCAAACATCCATTACCTCATCCTCCTCAGCTGAATGTGGAAGTGCAACAACTTGTGTGTGCTCCTTTTGTGCTTTTTGATACTGATAAATGTGAGACTTGTTCATATGTCTTATCGTTGTTGATGTTCCCAGTCGAGTACCCACTTTACCATGACTTAATTTTGTTTTGCATAATTGCAAACCACATGGCTGTGAGATGCTTTATCTTGTGTGAAAAAATCCCACACAATGGATTTCACAGATTTTGTTGCACTGCTGCTTATGGGGAGGATAGGTTAATTACTACCACTGCCACCACCACGGCCCACCACGGCCACTACTACTTCCACTATCTCTTTGAGGTCTTTCCTTTCCCATCTATATGTCATTTTGAAGATGCACAACCTCTCTGACTGGTTGAACTACATCTCTTTCTTCCCCTCGTGAAGCCTGTCCATCTTTTGTCCTCTGTTGTTCCTCTGCATGTGTGGGTGTCTGACTCTCCAAGTTATGCCCCACTATCATTAATGTTTTTTTAACACCACAACCATCCTTTTGAGAACTCTTTTTTGTTCTTTTTCTGCCCCTTGTGTTCCTCCTCTTCATCCCACTCCCCAGAGCTACTGCTGCTGCTACTTGACATACTGACTGCTGCCTTATCTACCACAAACTCAGGATCTGTTTCACTGATTTCCCTCTCACTCTCATCAGTCTCCTCCTCCTCCTCCTCCTCCTCCCCCTCATCATCATCCATTACTCTCCTTACTAAAAATGACTGACACACTATTATGGCCTTTGTGCTCATCCTCCGAGTACCACGACAGGTTACTCCTGCAACATCCTGAATTTTCTGTACTGTTGTTACTGTTTCCTGGATTGCCTGAGAAGTGTTGCTGTTTTTTTTTTACTACTCAAGGCTGTGTCGAGTCAAGTATGTTTAGTAAGACACAGGGATATTTTCTCCCTAACCAGTAAATACAGCACTGCTGGCTGCGTCGAGTCAAGTAGTTTAAATAGTAAGACAGAGGGATAATGTCTCCCTAACAGGTAAATACAGCACTGTTGGCTGCGTCAAGTTAAGTACTTTAAGTAGTAAGACAGAGGGATAATTTCTCCCTAACAGTATCAACTCTGTTGCAGATCTTTGTGTCGTCTGCAAAGAGACATACTTTTCCTTCCAGTCCCTCTGCAATGTCGCTTATAAAGACATTAAAGAGGACCATTCCTAGTACTGAACCATGCGGTACCCCACTAGTAGCCCCCCTTTCTTCAGAGTGGACTCCATTTACTATTAGCCTCTGTGTACTGTTCTCCAGCCAATGTTTTACCCAGGTTACCATCTTGGGACCCACTCCCAGGCTGGCCAACTTGTATATTAATCTTTCGTGTGGGACTGTGTCAAATGCCTTGCTAAAGTCTAGATCCAGAAGCAAATGATTTGATACCTTTTAATGGACCAACATAGATGTAACAATAAGAACAAAGTGCTCTAGCTTTCAGACCAACCAGTCCTTCTTCAGAAGCCTAATGGCCGTTGTTTAGAAAAAACAATACTTTTAACAGCTAGATCATGCAGAAAAAACAGAAAAAATCCCCATTGGTTTCTAAACAATGGCCATTAGGATTCTGAAGAAGGACTGGTTGGTCTGAAAGCTAGAGCATTTTGTTCTTGTTGTTACATCTGTGTTGGTCCATTAAAAGGTATCAAATCATTTGCTTCTGGATCTGTTCTTGCAATGACCAATACAGCAAATATTAAATCTAGATTTGCTAAAGTCTTGGTAGGCCATGTCTACAGCCCCTCCCTGATCTACTAATTTAGTCACCCAGTCAAAGAAATATGTTATATTCGTCTGACATGACCTTCCCACTGTGAATCCATGCTGCCTTGGGTCCTGCGCTCCTCTGGCCTCTAGCTATTCAACAGTTCTTTCCTTCAGAAGTGATTCCATCATTTTTCCAATCACTGAAGTTAAACTAACAGGTCTGTAGTTTCCTACTTCTGCCCTGCTCCCACTTTTGTGAAGTGGAATCACATCTGCCCTCCTCCAGTCTTCAGGTACCACCCCATCCTCCCATGATTTGTTAAAGAGGGTAGTCAGTGGTGTCACTAGTTATGCCCTTAGTTCTTTTAGAATTTTGGGATGAATCCCAGCAGGCCCCATTGCTTTGTCCACCTTCGGTTTTAAGAGTTCCTTCAGAACCCTTTCTTCTGTGAAAGGGCTAGTATCAACCCCCATATCCAGCGTGTTTCTATTGTTTGGTTTAGGTACCTCCCCCTCTTCATTTGTGAATACTGAGCAAAAGTATTTGTTTAGTATCTCTGCCTTTTCACAGTCACCCTCTGCCCCCCCCATTAAGCCTCACTATCCCTCCCTTGGTCTTCCTTCGCTCCCTGATGTACCTATAAAAGGTTTTATCCCCCTTCTTAACTGAGTTGGCAAACTTTTCCTCGGTTTGGGCCTTTGCTGTTCTGACTGCCTTTCCTGCTTCCTTTTGCTTTAACTGATACAATTCTCTGTCCTGCTCCTTCTGTGATTCCTTGTACTTCCTGAATGCTCTCTTTTTCTCCCTAACCTTCCCTGCCACCTCCTTTGAGAACTATAGTGGTTTCTTACATCGTTTTGTTTTATTTGCTTCACACAAAGGCTTGTTGCCTTTGTGATGGAAGTTTTGATTATTCCACAATTGTTCTTCCACCCCTCCTTCCTGCCCATTTGCTAGTGCATTCCTTAGGCACTCACCAATTTTGGCAAAGTCTGCCCTCCAGAAGTCCAGTACCTTTGCCTTTGTATGGCTCAACTCTACTGCTGTGTTTATCGTGAACCATACTGTTCGATGGTCACTAGTTCCCAGATGGCTACCCACTTCTAAATCTGTGATCCTCTCACCATCTCCATTTGAAAGAACCAGGTCTAAGATTGCTCCCTCTCGAGTGGGTTTCGATACTAGTTGTCTAAGACATGCCCCCTGTAGGGCATCTAAAATGACCCCACTCTTAGAAATGGCTGCTGGAAATGCACTCCAGTTAACATCTGGCATATTCAGATCCCCCTTTAGCAATATCTCTCCTTTTTCTGCCATTCTAAGGATACTTTCTATCATTTCCTTGTCCATTTCCTCCCCCTGAGATGGGGGTCTGTATACAACCCCTGTGCGGATTGTGGTGCCATTGCCTGTCTCCAAATTGACCCACAATGCTTCCTCTCCTCCCTGCTTACTCTTTTGTTCTGTTGCTTTAATGTCATTCCTTCTGTAGAGAGCTACTCCACCTCCTCTTTTACCCTCCCTGTCCCTCCTCTAGATGGTGTATCCTCGTATGTTCACATCCCAGTCATGGTTCTGTGTGTACCATGTTTCTGTGACTGCCACAATATCCAGATGTTCCTCCTCCATCAAGGCCACTAATTCAGGAAGCTTGTTACCCAGACTATGGGCATTTGTACTCGTTGCTCTCCATGTGTTGCACTGGAAGGTAATCATTGGATTTGAAAAAGCACTAGCAGCTGTACTGCAATGAGCGGAGTGGTGTGTATGGTTGCTAGGCAACACCACACTCCACTCAATTAGTGCTCCTACTTGGCTGTTTGCTTGGGCACTGAGAATTTTTAGCTTTTCTCCAGGTGTGGGGCTGTTGTCTGACCATTTAAGGGCAGATAAAACCCCTGGGTAACTGATTTTAGGGGGCTGTAGCGAGGGAACGGAAGTAGGAACTCCAAGGAAGTTCCACTCTCCCGCTATATAAACCAGTGCTATTCCAGGCAAATCCAGTCTGCATTTTGTTGGGGCACTAGTTTTGTCCCTGGTGTACCACTGTGCTGCACTGGGAGGTAATCATTGGATTTGAAAGAGCACTAGCAGCTGTACTGAAATAAGTGGAGTGGTGTGCATGGTTGCCGGCAACACCACACTCTGCTTGAGTAGCGCTCCTACTTGGCTGATTGCTTGGGCACTGAGAATTTTTAGCTTTTCTCCAGGTGTGGGGCTGTAGCCTGACCTTTTAAGGGCAGACAAAACCCCTGGGTAATTGATTTTAGGTGGCTGTAGCGAGGGACCGGAAGTAGGAACTACACAGAATTTCCGCTCTCCTGCTATATCTTTGTAGCTATGGCGAGCACTAGTGAGCTTGAGCCCAGGAAAGATGACACAACTAAGGTGTTAGTCGTGTCTGCCGTGTCAGCTGGGGAAGAGGGGAAAGAGGCAGGTGAGTCTGAAAGGCAGGTAGGCTCTGGAGTAGGGCACGACAATATACAGGAAATATTGGGCACTAATTGGAAACCATGTAGCACATGTGGAATGCTGGGGCAGCCAGGAGAGATGGAAAGCCAGTGCTGTAATAATTGTAGGTATATTCAAACACTGGAAGGTAAACTTGGGAACTTCAGGAAAGGATTGAGGTGCAGTCCAGTATTAATGAAATAGCTAGGTTTGTACAAACAACTAAATCTATAATTGAGAATACTAAAAGGGAAATAATAATTAAACAGATAAATAAAGGCCCTAGTGACAAAAGGAAAGTAAGCATGGATGTTCATAGTTTAGAAAATGATGGTGACTGGAGTACTGTTCAGAGGGGTCCTAGGAAACGTAGACGAGATAGAGATCTATCATTGGAACTGACTAATAGATTTGATGGGTTACAAGACAAAGGAAGTACTCCCCCCAAGAGGGTGTGATAGAGGATAATGCCAATGCTGCACTAATGAGACAGGAAACATCGAGTTTAGATACCGGTGCAGGAGATGGAATACGGATATCCACCAACCAGGAGAGGAAGGAACAACTTGTTAATTCAAGCAAAGACATGTTAGGGAATAAGTCTTTACTTGGTCCACCAGATAAACCTGGGACAAAGCATAGGGATGTAGTGATTATAAGTGACTCTATGCTAAAAACAGCTGATAGGATGATCTGTGATAATAGGAAAGAGCATGTCACTCTGTCCTGTTTACCAGGGGCTGGAATAGCTGATGTAAAACAACGTCTATATGGATTTCTAGAGAATGCAGTTGATCCTGTGATCATCTTACACTTAGGCACCAATGATATTGGGAGGAAGAACTTTGCGGACATCCAAAGAGATTTGGAAGAAATGGGTAGGGTTCTGCAGAATAAAAACCTACCATTGGTCATTTCTGAGGTTCTTCCAGTCCTGAGGGCAGGCAAGCAGAGACCTATGGATATAATTAGATGTAATGGTTGGTTAAAAAGGTGGACTCAAAGAGATAACCTGCAATTGATGGAGCACTGGCATAGGTTTTCTAATGTTCCCAATCTGTTTTCACAAGATGGGCTTCACCTTAATAAATATGGGCTCCGGGTATTGGCAGAGAGAATTAATGTAAAAATATGTAATATTTTAAACTTAATGGGAGGGGAAGGATCCCCTACCAAAAATAGTGGTTGATGAGCCAAATAGAAGAGTGAAATTTGATCACTGGACTATGTTGTTATTAAATGCTCGGAGTTTAGCAAACAAAAGAGAGCAATTGGAGGTAATATTAAAAAAAGGAAAATATTAAGCTGTGCACAGTAACAAAAACATGGTGGAAAAGGGAAGAGTGGGGAACAAATATCAATGGTTACCAGTTATTTAGATGTGACAGGGAGGGTAGACGGGGAGGGGGTGTAGCATTATATGTCCAGAATTATGTTGTTGCATATGAATTAAAAACTGTAAGGGACTCTGAATTTGAACAACTGCTGATACAGACTGTAACATCTTGGGGGAAGCAAATATTAGTAGGTGTTTATTATAGACCTCCTTCGCTGAATAGTCAAAAAACTCTTGAACTAATCCAGTGCATTAGTGAACGTAACATGTCAAAAAATATAGTATTATGTGGTGACTTCAACTTTAATGGAATAAACTGGAATTCCTTGTCCACTTCTTCTCCCTGTGAAGCTGTGTTTTTGTAGGAAAGCGACTCTCTGGCATTGCATAATTATGTGCAGGAAGGTACAAGGAGTAACGATACCTTGGACCTTGCTATGAGCAACATGAAGGATCAAATCTACGATTGCAGAGTCAGAGAACCTTTATGTGGGAGTGACCATAATATGGTTGAGTTAAAAATTGCAAAAAGGGTACGATCCAACAAGGGACTACTGTGATTAAAAATTACAATAAAGTAAATTATGACAAATTAGGACAGTTGGTTGGAAATTGGGACTGCAGGACAAAGTTTAAGGGTTGTGCAGCTACTGACATATGGAGGGAATTTAAATAATTTTTCCATTATTAAATTGAAACCGAAATTCTCACAAAGGTTAAACATAATTTAGAAGGGAAGATTCCAGCTTGGTATAACAACAGTATTCATAGATTAATCAGAAAGAAAAATAGAGCTTACAAACAGTTTAAAAGGGATGGTACTAGGGCATATAAACTTAAATATAGAACCAAACTAAGAGTAGTTAAAAGAGAAATAGCTAGAGCTAAGAAAAACTTCGAAATCAGTTTAGTAACTAAAGTAACAGATAACCAGAAGGCTTTCTATGGTTATACTGCATCTTTAAAACAAAATAATAATAATGTGGGACCACTACTGGTGGGGGGAAATAATGTAACTAACCATAAGGAAGTGGCTGTGGAATTTAATAAATACTTCAACGCTGTTTACTCAATTGGGACTACACCATATCCCATATTGATAAAAGAATCAGATAGCCCACTAAAAATTTCAGTTGATACAGTGAAGGACAAATTGATGAATTTGAAAGGCAATTCATCCCCCTGGTCCAGATGAATTACACCCCAGACTGCTCAAAGAACTTGCCTCAGTCAACAGCGATCCAATACAGGCCATTTTCCAGTCCTCCATAGATCAAGGACAGGTACTAGAGGACTGGAGATGGCTAATGTGATTCCAATCCACAAAAAGGGTCCCAAGTCAGACTGTATGAATTATCATCCCATCAGTCTAACCAGCATAATAAGAAAAATATTGGAGTATGTTATAAAGGATTATATTGAAAGCCACTTAAGGAAACGGGATATGTGGATGTAAGACAGCATGGATTCACTAAGGGTAGGTCATGTGTGACCAATTTATCTTTTTTTGAGACAGTGAGCACAGCCTTTGACAGTAACCTATCAGTGGATGTTTCATACATCGACTTCGAAGAAGCATTCAATACTGTATCACATAGGGAATTGCTGTGTACTTTGGAGGAATTGGGAGGGGGTTTCTATGTTGTTAGGTAGATTGCTGCTTGGTTGTTTGATAGGAAACAGCAGGTCTGTATAAAGGGAGAGACGTCTGATTGGACTATTGTACCCAGTGGAATCCCTCTGGGATCTGTACTGAGCCCAGTCCTGTTTAATGTATTGGTCTCATCTATAAATTGTGATGCTAATGCATGGCTTGCTAAATTTGCTGATGATATGAAACTTGGAGCAGCTGTTACGAATGAATTAGATGCTAAGCAATTACAGAATAATATCGACCAAATATATACAACAGCCATGGGGAAAAAAATTAAAATTTAATTTAGCGAAGTGCAAGATTATGCATTTGGGAAGGAATAACCCTAAATTTTAGTATACTAGGGATGGAACCCATTTATTAGAAACAGATGTAGAAAAGGACTTGGGAGTATGGATAAATAAAGATCTGGGGCCAGATATTCAAAAGGGCTGCGCCATGCGCAATAGGGTTGCGCCTGCACAAGTCCAAACTTGCTCCATTCTGCCATATTCAGCAGGAGGCAGTTGCACCACAGAAAACATGCTGAGCAACAGCGCAATGCAAATGAATGCATGCTGAACTGGAGGGGGAGGAACCATGCATAAACTGCACAGCCCGATATTCAGCCGGGCTGTGCAGAGTTGTGCAGGCGCAACCCCCAACCTGCGCCTGTAGGACTTTGAGCCAAAAAAAAAAAAGGTTAAGTCGAGGGCCACCCACAGGTGAGCTGCTGTATTGCAGGGTGCAACACAGCAGCTGCCACCTGTGGCTGGCCCCAACCCAGTCCCTGCCCCCCGCAGCCCGATCGGCGGCATGGTGCTCCTCCCCCACCAGCCCGATCGCGGGCATCAGTAGCTCCCCCTCCATTCATATCCCTGGTGGTCCAGTGGACGAAATGCCCGATCGCTGGCAGTATGTATAACTCCCACCCCCTCCCGTTCACATCCTGGTGGTCAGTGGACGAAATGTCCCGATCGCAGGCGGTATGTGATAAACCTCCCCGTGAACATAGCCCTGGTGGCTAGTGTCCCCACCCTTCCCACCCACGCGAAGCCTCACCACCTTCGCCTTCCCCGGCAGCCAGCGGCGGTAGTATCTCTTACTCACGTCGCCGCGCTGCTCATCGACTGACAGCCCGAGGGGCTGCACGCCCACTGTGCAGAGCAAGAGCCACTGGCGTAGTTTGATACTTATGATGACAGTCCAGTTTTGATTCATTCACAAAACTGACTGTCATGTATGGGAGCTGCACTCATGGCTCTTGCCTGCACTACTGGGCGTGTAGCCCTACCGGGCTGTCAGTCGGTGGGTGGTGGGGCGGCAGGCGGGTGGATGCTGCCGCCCGCCGCCGCCGGGGAGCGGGTGGTGGGGGCTTCGTGGGTGGGTAGGTGGGGGACACTAGCCACCAGGGCAAATGTTCTTGGGGTTTATCATATACCGCCCATGATCGGGCATTTCGGGTCCACTGGACCACCAGAGATGTGAACGGGAGGGGGTGAGTCATTAAACATACCTCCCGCGATCTGGCATTTCGTCCACTGGACCACCAGGGATATGTATGGGAGGAGGGTGGGAGCCATATTGATGCCCCTTGATCGGGCTGGTGGGGGTCATTATGCCCACGATCGGGCTGCGAGGCGTCGGTCCCCGACGGTGCTTGCTGCCTGGCAGGGCGCCAGGAGCAAGTCCTCGGGGATCGGAGCACCTACATGCTAATGGCATGCAAATGGGGACATAATCACATGCAAATGGCCCCCCTGCGCCTTGCATGAATTATAGCCCCATTTGCATGTCACCTTTTGAATATCGTGATTTTGTGCATGGCGCAATGGTACTTGCGCCACCGCAAGTTGAATGCTCCACTCTTTCAACTTGCAGTGGCGCAATTCTGCGCCATGCACAGTAACTGTCAGCACAGGGGGTGATATTCAAAGGTTGCTCAATAGCCAACTCTTTGAATATCGCCCAGGACACACCCCTGTGCAACTATTTTGCGCAGCTCAAGGGCTTGCACCTATGAATGGCGCAGTTTGAATATCCAGCCCCTGGAGTTTACTCACCACTGTAATGTTACTACCAAAAAAAACCTATGGCATCTTGGCCTCTATACTGAGAAATATAAAGAGCAGAGAAAGGGACGTGATTATGCTGCTTTACAGGTTCCTTGTCAGACCCCATCTGGAGTATGCTGGCTATGTATGGAGACCTAGACTGAGGTGGGACATGGAGAGGTTGGAGGGGGTCCAGAGATGGGCAACGAGGAGGCTGAGTGGCCTGGGGGGACTCTCCTATGGGGATAGGCTAAGAGACCTCGGTCTGTATTCCTTGCAATATAGGAGATACTGTGGGGATATGTGTCTGATTTACAGGGCATGTAGAACTCCTGATATGTGGGAATGTCTGGGACTAAAAGCAAGATCTAGCTTAATTACAAATCGGGGTCACCAGTACCAACTCAAGGGAGAGAAATATAACAAGAACCAGAGAGGGGCTTGGTTTTCACAGCGTACAGTGGATCAGTGGAATGCTCTGCCCAGTCAGGTGGTTTTTAGTGAAACCATGAATCAGTTTAAGACAGCTCTGGATAAATATAAAAGTAATTATCTTTATGACACGAGTCTATAAATGGTGCAGGATGGTAATGGCATAACTGCTAAAGTACCTGATCTTTTCCTATGATCTTATGATCCTATGAAGCTCCCTGGTCCTCCAGCATGGTTTACGAGACCTCGTCTCCTTACGTTTCACCTTCACACAGATCCTAACTGCCTCCTGAATTCCCCATTTAATGACCTCCCATCTCCCTTCAACATCCGTCCTTGATGTAATCCCCTTCAAATGATCCCTGAGACACTTTCCCATGCCCTTTGAAGTCCTTTCCCCTGGAATCCACGGCCACTGTCCTAGAACTATCCCCCCTTGCCCCAAATTAATTTGAAGCCAGACCATACTGTGGTCTCTCCCAGCCAGGGGGTCTCCTACAGACAGATCCCTCACCAGCTCCCCCCTGCCAAAACCATGTCCAGGATACGTACATCTCTCATAGGCTCCAAAACATGCTGAGTGAAGAACACATCCTGAATGCCATCCAGCAGCCTCTGCTCCTTGACCACCTTAGAAGTCATGGTTCCTCAGTTAGTAGCTGGCATATTAAGGTCCCCCATCAACACCATCCCCTTCCCTTTTGGTCCACACTTGGCTATAATGTTATCCAGCAAACCCTCCTCCAGAACATTTCCCAACCCTGGAGGCCTATATAACACTCCCAGCTTGACCTTTCCTCCTGCAGGTGTTCTCAAGGTGACCCATAAGGTCTCCACGTTTCCCTCTGCCACCTCTACCCTGGATATTTCTATACTTTCTCTAATGAAAATAGCCACCCCTCCCCCTCTGTCCTCCTTTCTATCCTTCCTAAGCATAGTGTACCCGTCCACATTTAGATCCCAATTGTGGTTTGTGTTGGCCCAAGTTTCTATGACTGCTACCACATCCATCTTGCCTTCGGTCAACATGGTCTGGAACTCTGGCAGCTTATTCCCCAAGCTACTGGCATTCACTAACACCACCCCCCAGCCCTTGTCCCTACTCCCCTTTGCCATGTCCTTCCCGAGGAACCGTATGCATCCATCCTCCCTCCCCCCCGTATCTCCTCCACTGATCTGTTGTCCACCCCCTTTTGGGGCTGAAGGATAGACCCCATAATGATAGGTGAGGACTTACAACTTGCTCCTCCCTCGACCCTCTCTCCCTTCACAAGTTTAAACCCCACCTAGCTTGAATATAGTCTGAGAAACCCTGTTTAAGGACTGCCTTCCCAATCGGGTTAAGGTGAAGCCTATCCCTGGCATATAGTCCCTTATCCTCACAAACATCCCCCAGTCCCACAACACCCATTCTCTGCCCCACTTCCAATGCCAGTCATTTACCTCCTAGATCTTCCTTTTGTTCTCCACCAAGGCCCTTGGTACTGGCAATATTTCCGAGAAGGAAATGTTGCATCTATTATCCCGGTAAACTCTGGCCAGTTCATGGAACCTAGCTTGAATTTCCAGAATGCTATTTCCCTCTATATCATTTGTGTCCAGGTGCACCAGGATATCCGGAGTCCCTCCACAGTCTTTTGCCAGTTCGTACACCATGAACTTTGCCCTGTGCACTGTCAGACCAGAGATACCCACTACCTTAACATACTTACATACTTACTTTTCTCAATACTTACATATTCCTGCACCCCTGTTCTCTCCATACTTATGTATTCCTGCACTCCCTGTTCTTTCAATACTTACATATTCCTGCACCCCTGTTTCTCTCCATACTTACATATTCCTGCACTCCCTGTTCTCTCCATACTTACATATTCCTGCACCCCTGTTCTCTTCATATTTATATATTCCTACACCCCGTTCTCTCCATACTTACATATTCATACACCATCTGTTCTCTCCATACTTACATATTCCTGCACCCCTTGTTCTCTCCATAATTACATATTCCTGCACCTCTGTTCTCTTCATATTTACATATTCCTACAACCCTGTTCTCTCCATACTTACATATTCATACACCATCTGTTCTCTCCATACTTACATATTCCTGCACCCCTGTTCTCTCCATACTTACAAATTCTTACCCTTCCTGTTATCGCCATACTGATATATTCTTGTGCCCCATTCTCTCCATACTTACATATTCATACGCCATCTGTTCTCTCCATACATACACATTTCTACACCAAGTTTTCTCCATACTTACATATTCCTGAACCCCCTTTTATCTTCATATTTATTCCTGCACCCCCTGTTCTCGCCATACTTACATATTCCTGCACTCCCTGTTCCCTCCATACTTACATAGTCCTGCAACCCGTTCTTTCCGTACTTACATATTCCTGCATCCCACGTTCTCTCCATACTTACATATTCCTACACCCCCTGTTCTCTCCATACTTGCATATTCCTGCACCCCACATTCTCTTCATACTTACATATTCCTGCACCCCACGTTCTCTCCATATTTACATATTCCTGCACCCCTGTTCTCTCCATACTTACAGATTCCTACACACCTGATCTCTCCATACTCACATATTCCTGCACCCCCTGTTCTCTCCATACTTTCATATTTCTGCACCTCCTTTCCTCTCCATATTTACAGATTCTTGCACCCCACATTCTCTCCATATTTACTATTTGTTACTCAGCTGGACATGACACTCACCACTGTGACATATAAAACAGGTGGGATAGCTTCTGTTAGAATAAAGGTACCTATTGTATATAGGGACTTTTGCAAAAAAGGTTACACTTGATCTTGTTCCTTCATCATGTTATTCAATTAAAAAAAAACTCTAATCACTTCTGTGACCTCAGAGAGAGAGCAGTACAATCTTGTTTGAGCGTTGAGGGAAGTGGACCTTAATTTTCCTCTAGTTTGGACTGTGGACTGAAAGAGGGGAGGGTTTGTTACTGCTTTATTTTTGAACAGTTCTGCTGCAAAGTTATACGAGGCTCAAGTACTAAATTTCTCTGTGCTATTCTGCTGGGGAAGGAAGTGAGATTACTGATTTTCTTGGGCTTGTCTGCTGGGGAAGGGGTTGAATTTACTGACTTGCATTTGCTTTTATGAATTCGCAGGGAGTTGAAATACTGCTTTTTTTATCTGTTAGTTTGCTACTTGATCTTTTAAATTGCCTTTGTTTTTTGGTGACATTTTGCATCAGACTATTTTAGTACTGTTCAATTATTGTTTTTGTTTAATTACAGACTTGCTGTTCAGTGGGGTGCATTTGTGTATTTGGCCCAGACAGTGAGGCTCGGACAGCTTCTGTCTGGTTTGCACTTATTGGTTCTACAACACAGGGCCAGCTAGGGAGGAGGAATGTGGAACTGTACAAGAGTGATGACTTATATCCACCCAGGAAGGGGACCGTTGTTCTCAGTGAACATTTTAAATGCTTTACTGTCAAACATTTAAACTAGCCAGAGGGTGGCAGAAGGAGGTAGGGAGAATCAAACTGCCCACTCCAACAGAATAATGCAATCATCATGGAGAGCCTTAAAGTTGTGATATCACCAGAGGTAACTAAACTCATGGGGGTGGGGGCAGTGGAGGATAGGTGGAAGGGAGTTAAAAACAAGCAGGACAAATGGAGGAGGCAAAAAGATTGAGGAGCCGAGGAGCAGTGGGCCCACCTGAAAAGAGCCACAGTGGAGGTGACAAACATTTTCATTTGCTTCCTGGCCAGTGCCCTCTGGGGTGACCCTTTCCTCTGTGCTTGCTCATGAAGGTTCTTTGTCTTTGAGCTTGTTTTTTATTTTTATTGGGGTCACCACAACCCAACCCAGATAGACCAACTTACGGTAGCTGGTTCATTCCACTGGGGTGTCATACAGATGAGGCACACTGATGAGTCCTGGTAGGATGAAACACATGTCTGTGACTTCTGTTGGCACCCTTTACAGACTGTGTGAGAGGCCTTTCAGCACCAAGCAATTCTGCTTAAAGTTGAACCAGCATAGTATTTTGTGGTGATTTGCATATACAGCCCATGAGGCTTTGCATTATTGGGATAGGTGTGAGTTTGTATTTCTTTGAAACTTGGCTTCCCAGCCAATGGCCATTGGGGTAACCCTTGCTTCAGTGCTTACACATGAAGGTTCTTTGTCTTTGAGCTTGTTTTTTGGTTTTATCGGGGTCACCACAACCCAACCCAGATAGACCAACTTAGGGTAGCTGGTTTATTCCACTGGGGTGTCATACAGATGAGGCACACTGATGAGTCCTGGTAGAATGAAACATGTGTCTGTGTCTTCTGTTGGCACCCTTTGTAGACTGTGTGAGAGGCCTTTCAGTAGCCTTCAGAGTTCTGCAGGGTTCAGTCTTGTTGCCCTTATTGTTCACAGTGTATATGCTACCATTAGGGGACATTATCAGGTGGTACAGGCTGGGGTTTCACTGTTATGCAGATGATATCCAGCTGTACCTGTCCTGTGCACCGGATACTCAGGTGTCTATCTCAATGCCTGTTGATGTCCTGTTTAACAACTGCCTTGAGTAAATCCAGTCATGGGTGATCTGAAACTATCTTAAACTCAATCCAGACAAGACTGGTACTGTAGTGAATCTGGGTTGTCATGGAGGAGGAGGGGTTGGAGGTCACCCCCGAGTCTAATATAGGGGGGATGTTCCCCTTGTCCCTTCTAGACAGGCGAAGACTTGGGCATGATTCTAGATGATGGCTTGACACCTGAGGTGCAAGTGTTGGCCATGGTCAAGAATGGATTTTTCCATCTCAGGAACATTGCCTGAATCTGAGCCTTGATCTCTCCCGTGGACCTGCCAACACTGGTATGTGTATTTGTCACTAAAAGGCTGGACTACTGTAATGTCCTATACCTTGTGTTATCTGGAGGCAATCTCCACAGGCTGCAGCTAGTACAGAACACAGTGGCAAGACTTCTGACCTGGGCAAGAAGGTGAGATCATATTACCCTGTTCCCCTGTGGGCTGCACTGGCTGCTGGTCAGGTGGAAGATTTTCTTCAAGATAGCACTCCTCACCTACAGGACCCTACATGCAAGGGATCCTGTATACCTGCAAGATCTCCTGGTTTTTTACCACCCAGTTTGAACACTCTGTTCTACCAAGGGGGCCTCCTTGGGGTTTCTGGGGTAAGGTTGCAGAACTCTGGAGATAGAGCATTTGCGGTTGCCGCATCTGCCCTGTGGAACTCCTTATCAGAGTTTTTAAGGAGGGTCCCCTCAGTAGAAGCCTTTAAAAAGGGATTGAGAAGATACCTGTTCCAACAGGCATTTTTAGAATTTTGAGATTTTTGAATGATAATTAATGATTTTATATTAGAATTATTGTATGAATATGTTTATTGGCATGGTTTTATTGTGTGATATGTGGATTTTTGTTTTGTATAGTGCTCAGAGTCTTCAGAATTGGGTGCTTTAAAAATAAAATGTTGCTACATCTCCCATTCTCCCCATCCTTACATGTCCCTGCACTCCCATTCTCTATAACTACATATTGTATACATATGAGGTTTTATCCAAGTTTTACTGTTCACTGTACTAGCACTATGATCCTTTGGGGAATATAGCTATTTTATAAATAAAGAAGATATGACTGAAATTCCTGCACCCTCGTTTTCTCCATACTTACATATTCCTGCACTCCTTTTCTCCCTATAATTACAGATTCCTGTACCCCCTCCTTTCTCTTCATACTTAAATATTATTGCACCCTTGTTCTCTTCAAACTTATATAGCCCTACACCCCTATAATCTCCATTTTTATTTCTGTGTGAGCGCTATCTTTTCAAATGCATTGATTTTTATCTGTGTAGAAATACTGTACTCCCCATAGCCTTTACTGTGTATTGTCCTTTGATATATGTAAATCCCATGGAGTACTAACTATTATTTTTATATACTTCATGCTTTTTGTGATAATGTTATTTCAGCTATAGATATCCAGGGTGTGATCTGTTTCCAAAGAGACAGACTAAAGTTACCATATCTAGTGCAAAGTGTTCTCAGCTGTGAGAAAATGGGTGGTCATTTGTCCTTTGGGAAACAGCACTGTACTGTGTGAGCAGTGGTTTTAGTGGGATTTAAGCCTCCAGGTACCTTCAGTGACAGTCACACTGAGGTGGCACCATACCAAGGTAACCCTTTCAGGTATCTGAAGAGTTGTGAAAACTGGTAGCAGTGCCGACTGAGTTCTGGGAGAAAACAAGTCTGTGACAAATATGTATTATCCTGTAACATATGTAAATATTGTGGAGTATAACTATAATTCATGCTTTCTATAACTGAGTCCTTTCAAGGATAGATAATCAGAGGTAAATTGACAGGTCTGTGAGACCGTGATTGATTTTGAAAGAGACATGAAGGCTACAGTTACCATATCTAATGCAAAGTTTTCTCAGTCGTGATGAAAGGGGTGGGTCACTTGCCTTTTGGGAAAGTGCACTGCAGTGTATGAGCAGTGACTCTTGTGGATTTGGACTGAGAGATACCCCAAAAGATATTACAGCTGGGTGGTGGTGGCAGCATACCAAGCTAACCCAGTCAGATGTCTGAAGTGTTGTGAAGTCTAGTAGCAGCGCAGGCTGAACTCTGGGAGAAAACCATACTGTGGCACCCACCTAGAGTTCTGCATGCTGTTCTGCTATCATTACATGAGGAAGGATAGGGAGAGGGTGGAGTCAGTCCATGAGAGGGCCAGTCTGTGACATCCACCTAGAGTACTGCATGCTGTTCTGCTATCGTCACATGAGGACAGATAGGGGATAGGGTGGAGTCTGTCTACAGGAGGTCCACCAAGATGATTCAAGAAGATCAAGGTACATCCCACAAAAAAGGCTGCTAGATCTTAATATGTACTCACTACAAACCAGGTGGGAGAGACACAGAGTGAGAGGACGTAGCAGAAACATTTATGATTCTACAGGGGATAAAACAGTTGACAGCAATGAATGATTCACCTTTAATGTAAACACAATTACTACTGGTAAAGTGAAGAAGCTTGTAGAGGGCAAGTTAAACAACAATATCAAGAAGTACCTTTTTTACACAGAGGGTGGTGGACAACTGCAACAGTTTGCCTAATTAAGTTATTTGTTCAAAATCAGTGTTATGGTTCAAGAATAATTTGGATAGACACATGGGTATAGTGGGGGCAATAAGGATAATAAAGAGGACAGAGAAGACAAGTGATCTCTAGGGGACTCTTTCTCATCAGTTAGGCACTGATAAGGGCAGAAGAGATAAACAAAATTGCCTTCCTCTGCTGTCAAATCCCATGTTCTCATCTCCTGAGAAGTCCTTCCCTCTAATAAGACAGAGTGTCCCAAAATGAAGGTAGAAGACTAAGCCCACAGTGGTGGGGTTCAAGAATGCATGGGATATGCATAAGGGAATCTTATCTGGGTTGCACCTGGAATCGAGCCTTAGCTCAGTGTGCCTTTCCCGGTAATCAAATTTTAAATAAAAAATAAATAAAATAATAGTCGGGCAAGGAGGGGGTGAATGGATTGAAGATCAAGTGGGATCTGCAGTGATACTAGGCAGGAAAAGTTGGGAAGACTGGGTAGGCCAACCAGTCCTTGTCTGCTGGCAAATTCTATGTTTCTATGTATCAATGTTTTTCATATACCGCATTTAAAAAAAAATATATGACTGTTATAATGGAGCCCCTAAGACACCCTTATGAATATTTCTCCCAACATGTCATCAGACTTGAAATTGTTAAAAGTAAGCCCATCCTCCTGAGACTTAAGATTCCCCCTCTGACACTAAGTTGATCCTTACCTACTGAAACCATGGTTTCGTAGTTCTGCACCATCACGTCCCTGTGAAGCTCCTTCTCCTGTTTGCTTAACATCTTCCATTCTTCTTCAGAAAAATCAACAGCAACATCTTCAAAGATTTCTGGCACCTGAAAGGACATGATTTGTTTATTTTATTTTAGTCTTTGATAACCGTATAAGGTCCACTAGGCACAAGTGCCTGTTTTCAGGGGTGACCTGGGAGCACTGGGCAGTTAAGTGACTTGCTCAGAGTCACACAGTATTCAAGTGGAGATTGTGAGAATCAAACCCAGATACGGTCACTGCTGGATGTACCAAGCTCATTCACAGCTCGTTACTCTAACCTCTAGGCTATACTGCCAGCCCATGAGACATCTTTACTTGCTCTTGGCTTTCACAACACACACTGAGAAATCTTCAACTTTTACACAGGATGAGGATGGGCAAGGTGACACTCTACAAAGACTAAGAGTCTTTACTGGTACTCCCACAAGTGAAGATAGATAGAAACTGTAATGTAGGGCAGACAAGGGGGAAGCAGAGATAGAATATTGATATTAGGAAGGGAGATGGAATCAGCTAAGTGAGGGAAGAGAGTCCTAGCTAGCTAGTAGAAGGTAGTCTGTCTGACATCAGGCATTCTTGGGAATAAATGGGGGACCTACAGGCAATGGTGATGGAAGCCAAGCTGGGTGTACTTGTCATCATGGAAATGTAGGTGACACAAAATCCTAACTGGGACCTCGCTATCCTAATATGTGCCCTATTCTGAGAAATGTGAAAAAGGGCAGGAGAAGGCGTTAAAGTTTACACTGAGACTGTATAAAAGCAACAGAGAATAAGAATCTTAGGGGAGTGGGGGTAGAACGAATGTGGGTTAAGCTAATAAAGTAGGTAAGAACCTCAGAGTGCGAGTGGTGGTGGTCTGAAGAATACCAAATCAGTTCAAGGAGGGCTGCAGGGCACTAGCAGGACCACATCAGAAGGCCAATCACTATGGAGACACAATTGTGATGGAGAATACCATACCAGATTGATGTTGAGGAGTTAGGAGTGCCAGGAACCTAGCTCTTGTAGATTCAATGTAGGATGGCTTCCTTGTACAATGGGTGACAGAACTAACTAGAGATGGAGCCATCCTCCAACTGGTACAGGGCATAGAAGGAGAGGCCAGAGTAAAAGAGCCTCTGGGGATGAGAGATTATTACTCAGTGTGGTACAGTAATGGCCCTAGAAACCCAGCACCCCACATCCAAGACAATGGTCTCAGATTTCAGGACAGCAGTTTTTGAAGACATGGGGGACAGCCTCTGTGACAAAGTAAGGATAAAGAGAGAGTGGAACATCAAAGTGAGTGTGATAGAGGTCACCAAAGCCTGTCTGAAGCAGAAAGGGAAAAAACACAAGGTAAACAAATTCAATTTGGTATACCAGAGAAGTCGGAGAAGCAGTAAGAGCAAAACCGGTAGCATTCAAAATGTGCAAGGAGGATCAGTCCAAGGAGAAAAGGGAGGTATACCTAGGATTGCTAAAGGAACCAATAATGCCATCAAAAAGGCAAAGGCAAACACAGAATTGTGGATAGCTGATGGCATTGAAGAGAACAAGAAGGACTTCTTTGGGTATATCGAAGAGAAGAGAAAAACCAAAGAGGTTATAGTGAGACTGCAATCAGAGAGGGACTGGGTAAAGAAAGATGGGAAGAAGGCTAGCATCCTCAATGGATATTTTTGACTGGTATTCACAGAGGATGGAGGCACCTTAGTGTGTAGGGCAGCTGAATATAGAGGGTATGCAGAAGCTGGAATCCGGATCAGAACTAGTGGGAGGCTGCCTAAGGGGCTAAAAGCATAGAGGATGGACAAGTATCTCAGTTCGGATGGGTTGTATCCTAGGGTGATAAAGGAACTGGAGCAGGAACTCACAGTGCCTCTAGTGGACTTGTCCATCTGTTCTCTGGAGTGGCTCTGGCCAACTGCAGGGTAGTTGATATTGTCTTCCTCCATAGCAGTAGGAGCAAGGATGATCCAGGGAATGGCAGGCTGGTTAGCTCAACCTCTTTAGTAAGGAAGCGATTTGAAGCCCTTACTGAAGAGACAATGTTAGACTACCTAGAGGCAACTACTTCACTCATCTCTAAACCCTTCTGATTATTTTTTTACTACAACCTGCTATTTGGTGGTTCTAGTTCTTCAAAACTGCTTCTTCTGTTTTTGACCCATTGTTCCTGGTAAACAGTTCTTCGCAGTCTACCTTGTTTATTCCTTGCAGGAACCTGACGGCCTCTATTATGTTGCCCTCTCTCTTAATGCCTCAACTGAGTACATGTTCATTGCCCTAAGCTGATCCTCATAAGAGCTGCTATACTGTCCCTGAATTATTGTTGTTGTCCTACACTGGACAGACTCCAGCCTGCCCCTGTCTTTCACTGGTTAGAGGCTCTAGAACTGGGTACAGTATTTCAGTAATGGGTTAGTTAGGGTGTACCTCCATTTAGCACAAGGAGGGGGCAGTTCTCACTCAGGTTACTTCAACCAGGATGGAAAGATGTGGAAACAGTGGGGAAATGCAGATAACAGCAGCAGATATCAACAGTTAGTTGACTGGAGCATTCTGGTTATAGCTACAACAAGAAGCAGGCCCATCCTAAACTCCTTTTAGGGGATATTTCTTAGGCAGCTAGTTATGGAACCCACTAGAGATGGACAGTGCTGGGCCTGGTATTTATGACCAAGGACAGCAATGCAGACGTCACACTGGGTAGTGCCTTGGGTTCAAAGCATCACCATACAGTGTGGTTTGGCATATGGATTGGGCAAGAGGAAAAAACTCACTAAGATAGGGATCCTGGACTTCAAGAGGGCAGATTCTAAAGAAAGGGGTGACTGCCTCAGTAAATACTTTGGGGGTGATTGCTGGGGTGAGTGGAGACCCAATGGAAAAAGATCAAAAAGGGAATAGCTACGACAATGGCATGACGTTTGAAAGAAGTAAGCAAGGGAAGGAGAAGAAAGAGGTTACTTTGTTCCCTCAGAGAAGGTGGCTAAAGTGGTGAAGGAGGAAAAAAAACAGCATTAGGAAGTACAAGGATACCCAAACAGATGTGAACAGTGAGATATATCTGGAAAAACAAAGAAAGGCGGGGGGAGGGTGAGGGCAGCTAAGGCACAACCATAGGAGAGGATTGCCTTGGAGGTAAAAGGACTCTCCTCAAGTATATGAGTGAAAAGAGAATGCAATGGTTGGGACAGAGAGAATCAGTATACTGGGAAGGGTGTTGTGCAGAAGATAATCAGGAAAAAGCTAAAATTGTATAGGAATACTTCGGCTCATTCTTCACAGTGGGGGGGGGGGATCAACATGTATCAGCAGGCACCGGGGGTGGGGTGGACACAAGTCCATTTCCAGAGGAGAGAGTCCAGAAGTTACTGTAGGCCCAAAAGGAGACAGGACTGGACAGGATTCATCCAAGGGTTCTAAAATAACTGAACACAGTGCTAGCTGCCTCTCTAGCAACACTGTTTAGCACCTCATTGGAGATGGAGGTAGTTCCAGGAGACTGGAGATGGGATCATGTGGTTCCTCTGCACAAGAGTGACAACAAGGAGGAAGTCAGCAACCACAGGCCAGTCAGTCTCACATCAGTGGTGGGGATATTAATTCAGGCCCTGCTGCAGGTGAAGCTAATAGACTATCTGGAGGCAGTTGGGCTGCAGGACCACCACCACCATGGTTCCATAGGGGGAGGTCATACCAAACAAATCTCATAGATTTTTTGACTGGGTGACTAAGGAGGTGGATCAAGGGAGGGCAGTGGATGTGGCCTACCTAGACTTCAGTAAGGCCTTTGACACAGTGCGGCACAGGAGGCTAGTAAGGAAACTAAGCAGCCTTGGGGTTGAGGAGAAAGCGATCAGCTGAGTATTAAATTGGTTGAAGGATAGAAGGCAGAGGGTGGTGATAAATGACAGACACTTGGGGGATGGGAGAGTGACTAGCATGGTACCACAGGGACTGGTACTGGGACAGGAACTGGAGGGGAATTTGTGTTTATTTGGGATGACAAAAAAATCTGCAACAGGGTGGACACTCATGAAGGGGGAGAGAATGCAAAGGGGTCTGGGGAAAGTAGAGAGCAGGGAGTGGCAGCTAGGTTTCAATGCAAGAAAGTGCAAAGTCATGCACCATGGGTAGGGAAACCCGGGTGCTGTGTATAAGATGGAGGGAGGTACTGACTGTCATCATGCAATTAAGAGTCCTCAGGGTACTCACATCTGATGATCCCAAGGTGGCAGGGCAGGGTGTCAAGACAGTAGGCAAAGCTAGTGGGATGCTAGGGAGTACAGGGAGAGGGATTTCTAGCAGGAGAAGGGAGGTGGTGTTGCCACCGTATCGCTCACTAGTGAGACTCAACACAGAGTACTGTGTCCAGTTCTGGAAGCCACACCTTTACGTGAACATTGACAGGGTGAAAGCGTCCAAAATAGGGCTACCAGAATGGAGTGGGGGGTTACACAAAAAGTCCAGTGAGGACAGGCTGTGGAATCTCAACATGTACTCCCTGGGGATGAGGAGTGGGATGGGGACATGATTAAGATATGTACCTCACAGGGGTGAACAATGTGCAGGTGGGTAGTTTCTTTCAGGGGTGGAAAAGCATCAGAACACGGGGGCATGTAATGAAGCTGGGTGAGGTGGTAGTTTAAGAGGCATGTAAGGAAATATTTCTTCACAAAAAGGGTGGTGGATGCCTGGAACTGCCTGCCAGAAAAAGTGGTGGTGGAGAAAGCAGTGGGGAGCTTTAATCATATGTGAGATAGTTACAGCAGCAGCATGATAAGGGAGGTGGGATGGACCCTGGTGACCAAATACTTTTGAGGTGTTGGAATAGAAAGTAAAAAATAGGGTAGACTGGATGGGCCTACCAGTCCTTCTCTGCCAACAAATTCTATAAGGTACAGTAAAAAAGGTGAAGGGAGATTACAAAGTCAGGACAGGATTAATTCAGCTCTAAAAGACAAAGTGCGGGAACAACAACAAAAATGTATGTTACCGGGGGGGGGGGGCTGTACCCAGGTCAGTGAAAGCAGTGTAAAACATGAGGAGAATACAGTGTACAGAGGGTGGGGGTAGTACTGCTCAGCTGAAAAGAAAAGGTTACATTCTGCCAGTCCTGTGGCGTAGACAGCTAAGGCACGATGTGCCTTACCTCTTACCATGCCGGCAACCCAGGTTTGGGAATGAGCTTTGGTCACCGGTGGTCGGCTGGGAAGGGAGAAGATTGAGCATCTAACAGACAGCTCTCCAGTCCTGTGGTGGGATGTTCGCTGACTTGGTTCTTAGCTGCACCCAGGTGGCAGCCTTGGGGCAGTGCCAGCAGCCTGAGTGACACTAAAGGAGAGACCGTGGTTCTGTAGCATGTGTACGCGCTTATGTGCCATTGCTGTGAGGGGGGACAAAAAGAGAAAACAGAAAAGGGGCTGGCACAGGCTACATGAAGTCCTGTTTGTCTGCCTCTGCCTGGTGCCACTGCTGGTCCACACGGCCCACAAATCTGGATTGTGTCTCTGAGTGGGGGAAGGACAGCCCTCCCCTTCCTGGCCCCACCACCGGTGGGGGGGGGGGATCTGTGGGGAATGCCAGGCAGGAAGGGAAAGGGACAGGAATGAGAGGCCACATGTGCTAACTTGCAAGTAAAAAAGCAATATAAAAAAAAAATGAAAGACAAGGTTACGTTCTTGAGGTGGTGTCTAGTGAGGAACATGCAAAACGCAGCTATAAAAAAATCTGTCACAATGTCTCATTTGTAGTTTTCAGTCTGACACCCTCCTACAATTGAGTTTTTGCACACATTTCTGAATACTATCGATTACAAAGGCATGTCAAACTGACCCCTTTTTGTCTTGTTTAAGTTTGCCTTTGGTTTGTATACACCGCAGCGTCACCTGACAGAATGATTACCTCCAACTTCATGATCCTCTGTTTCAGTCTCCAACACTACAAACTGCAGTGTTCAGAAACACAAGCTGCTGCTGCTCTTCTGAGTTTGGGACTAGAAGAGCAAAGGATACCTGTCCACAGAAAACCAGTTCCCTCTGCAGCTCCCCGTGTACTCAGCAATCCTTACCTCCAGCTTCATGGTCCTCTGTTTCGGTCTCTAACACCACAAACTGCACTGTTCAGAAGCCCAAGCAGCTGCTGCACTTCAAAGTTTGAGACGAGAAGAACAAAGGATATCTATCCACAGGAAAAAGCAGTTCTCTCGGCAGCTCCTGGTATACTCTGTTCTGTACTCTTGTCTCTCTCCTCTGGAGCAGTTATCAGAGCCTGAAGTTCACTTCCTGTCTCCCTCTGTTATTTGTCCCCCCCTTCCCCCAAACATCCCATTCAAAACGTATTTACAGAGTGCGGCAGCGAGGGGAGCAATAGTAAGGGGCTGCTACAGATTTAAAGTCACATGACAGCACATTCAGCTTTAACTGTCACTGCTAGGAGAAGTACATTTATTTTTATTTACAATGTGGTCGGTGAAAGGTACACTGAGCCAAACAAAACTTATTTCCAGGGGTGTCTTGGAGACTGAAACTTGGAGATGCATGTCAGCAGAGTCAGTCCTTTAAAGCCAGCTGATGCCTTAAACAAAATCTTAGAAGATGCAATCTTTGCACTCTGTTCAGATTATGTATCATACTGTTTCTCAGTTTCCTGGCCTGTTAATCACTGGAGTTGCACGATGTAGGACACATTTCAGAGTCGGATAGGAAATTACATCAAACTGAGAGCAGCTACTGGCACGAGCAGACTGGGAGCTGATGTTAACTGTGGATATCCTTTGTTCTCCTAGTCCAAAGGCTTCTAAGTGCTGCAGAACTGAAGCTACTCACAATTCTGTGTGTTTCTGAATAATTATCAGGAGGTGGTGTGTTGGAGACTGAAATATGGGATCATGATTGCAGGTAATTACTGACTGCAAGGATTACTGTGTCAGAGAGTGTTTAAAAAGGCAAGGCAGAAACTGGGCAAAATGGGATCAGTTTGCAGTGCTTTTCAAATCACAATAATTGCATGTGTGCAAAAATAGTGTTATTGCATGGCCTGCTGACCAACTGCTTTCTTTATTTTGCTTTCACCTTCTCTGCCCGGGCACACTAGCTAGCTGAACAGGTAAGAGGATCTCTCCTATGACATGAATGCTTGCTACTCTCACAAAACAAATGGTTGTTGCTGCCTCCACAGGAACAGCAAGGCACATCAGATGAGATCCTTGCCAGTTTATCCTGGGTGAATATCCCTTCAGTCAGGTGAGGGCAATTAGGAGGCAGTATAGCGCAGTGGTTTAAGACTCTGAGCTGCAAACCTGGAGACCTGGGTTTGAATCCCACAGCCCCCACTTACATACTGTGTGACCCTGAGCAAGTCACTTAACTTCCTTGTGCTCCCAGGTCACACCTGTAAACAAGCTTTCAGCTTAGTGTGTCTCTCCTGGTAAAAAAAAAAATAAAATTCTGTTGGTGTCAGTAGTTAGAAAAAGTGTTTTTATTGGTTGTAGATTTTTCTTAGATTGGTGGCAGAGGCTCTCAATGAGCACCCTGCCATGGGGACATTGCCAGGAACTCTCTGCACCTGGAAGCAAAGGCCTTGTGTTTCCCTGTAGGGGACAGTTCATGTAAGTCACCTCTGTTTTTTCATTTTGGCCTGCCACAGGGCAAAGATCTGGTCATTCAAGGCCTGCCACAGGGCAGAGGTCTGGTCATGCCTGGCCTTGATGGAGAGTAGCTCCTCCACTGGCAGTTGTTTAGTCCCACTCCAATGATAGCAGCTGGTGATGTAACAGGAGGCAGCAAGCTCTTGGTCACAAGGGTCTTGGTTATAGATTCTGATTGTGTGGCTGAGATGGTGACATCATGTTGTGGCTCATTTGTCAGCAATACTAAGAGGCATTTAGATAGTAGTAAAAAGAGCAAGACAAGTTACCACGAGAGGGACATGTTCTCCTGCCAACGATTCATTACCGTGGGGGAGAGGTGTTCTCCTGGCACGGATTCATCAATTATGCTTTCTTTTTATCCAGGCAAGAGAAGCCACACATGCAATAGAGGAGGGGCAGACGTGATGGGGGAAAAAGGCGAGCTCTTCATTATAAAAACCATGCTGCTGTCTGAGAGACTGATGGCCACAGAATGGTCTCAGGTTTGATAGAGAGCTTGGCAAGTTGTATGAAGGGACACTTTACTGTGAGGGAAGAATGTGAGCTCTCTATTATAAAAACACTGCTGCTGTCTGAGAGACCAATGAGCACAGAAAACAAGGGTTGAAACTGGCACCGGCCTGCCAGCCAAATACTAGTAGAGTTTGTATCGAGCTAGTAAGATTTTCATTTAACTAGACCTGCGGGCTTCTACTGAAGAAGGCAACATTTATGTATGTACACCAGCTGGGCCAGTAGAAATGAATGTGGAGCCAGTGGATTTTGCCAGTCACTAGCCCTGCAGGTTAGTGGCTGCAAAACTTAATTTCAACCCCTGTGTTACTGTCTGAGATACCAATGGGCACAGAAAGGCCTCAGGTCCAATAGAGAACTGGGCACGCTGTATGAAGGGGAGCTTCTCATTATAAAAACCCTGCTACTGTCTGAGAGACCAAAGGACACAGAAAGACCTCAGTCCTGATAAAGAGCTGGGCAAGGTGTATGAAGGGGACAGTTTAGTGAGAGGGAAGAAGGTGAGGTCTCTATTATAAAAACCCTGCTGCTGTCTGAGAGATCAACAGGCACAGAAAGGCCTCGGGTCTCATAAAGAGCTGGACAAGCTGTATGAAGGGGACACTTTAATGAGAGGTGAGAAAGTGAGCTCTCCATTATAAAAACCCTGCTACTGTCTTAGACCAATGGCCACATAGAGGCCTCTGGTCTTTTAGAGAGTTGGGCAAGCTTTATGAAGTGGACAATTCATTGAGAGGGAAGAAGGTGGACTCTCACGAAAGATTACTATACAAAGAGACACAAAAGATTAATATATAAGTTAGCCAGCCTGGGAGTGGGTCCCAAGATGACAGCCTGGGTAAAGAATTGGCTGGAGAATAGGACACAGAGAGTAATAGTAAATGGAGTCCACTCAGAAGAAAGGAGGGTTACTAGTGGGGTACCGCAGGGTTCAGTATTAGGACCGGTCCTCTCCAATGTCTTTATAAGCGACATTGCAGAGGGACTGGAAGGAAAAGTATGTCTCTTTGCAGATGACACAAAGATCTGCAACAGAGTTGATGCACAGGGTGGGTGGAAAGGATGAGAAGGGACTTGGCAAGGTTAGAGGAATGGTCAAATGTATGGCAGCTTAGATTCAATGCTAAGAAGTGCAAGGTAATGCACCTGGGAAACAAAAACCCAGGGGAAGAGTACACAATGGGGGGTGAGATACTAACAACAAAAAAATAGAAAGGGACCTGGGGGTAGTCATATCAGATGACCTAAAGGTGGGCAAGCAATGTGAGAGGGCAGCAAGGAGGGTGGGGGGATACTGGGATGCATAGGGAGAGGCATCACCAGTAGAAAACAGGAAGTTATTATCCCTCTGTACAGACAGCTGGTGAGACCCCATCTGAGTACAGTGTGCAGTTCTGGAGACCCAGTTCCTCGAAAGACATAGACAGGATGGAAGCTGTCCAGAGGAGGACAACTAAAATGGTGCAGGGTCTGCACCGGAAGACATATGAAAGAGATGAAAGGAGCTTAATATGTATAGCCTCTAGGAAAGGAGGGAGAGGGGGGATGATAGAAACGCTTCAAGTGCCTCCAGGAATCAAAAGTCCAAGAGGGTAGCATCTTTCAAAAAAGAGGTGTGCAAGAACAAGAGGGCACAATTTGAAGATAGAGGGAAGCGACTCAGAGGTAATTTAAGGAAGTATTTTTTCACAGAGAGGGTGTGGATGCATGAAACCGCTTTCTGGAGGAGGTTGTGGAGTCAAAATTAGTGGTGGAATTCAAGCATGCATGGGACAGTCATAAGGCCATTCTAGGGGGTTGGGGTAGGAAGAAGTAGGCTGCTGGTTAATTAGGATCTGCAGCTTATCCAGTAGGTAGGAAAATGGGCAGACTGGGTGGGCCAAGCGGTCCTTATCTGCCGTCAAATTCTATGTTTCTATGTTTCTCCATTATAAAAACCCTGCTGCTGTCTGAGAGACCAACAGGCACAGAAAGGCCTCCCATCTGATAGACAACGTGGCAAGCTATAAAAAAGGGATAGTTTACTGAAAGAGTAGAAGGTGAACTCTCCAGTATAAAAACCCTGCTACTGTCTGAGAGACCAGGGAGCACAGAAAGGGCTCAGGTCTGAGAGAGAGCTGGGCAAGCTGTCTGAAGGAGACAGTTTATTGAGAGGGAAGAAGGTAAGCTGTCCATTATAACTACCCTGCTGCTGTCTGAGAGACCGATGGGCACAGAAAGGCCTCAGGTGTGATAGAGAGCTGGCAAGCTATCTGAAGGGGACAGTTTCTTAACAGTGAAGAAGGTTAACTCTCCATTATAAAACCCTGCTCCTGTATGAGAGAACACTGGACACAGAATGGCCTCCAGCATGATAGAGAGCTGGGCAAGCTATCTGAAGGGAGCTCTCCATTATAAAAACTACTGCCTTCTGAGAGAGCAGAGCACACAGAACGCTGCTTTGTTCCTTTTAAATGACTCCTGTGGTGCTTCAAAATTCAGTGATTGGTACAGTACTTTGATAAGAGCATATATACAACTTTATTCACTTATGCATTAGAAGTTATTTAACAGTGTGTCATAATTCATTTTTCTCACCCTAATTTTAAAATAACTGGGCAGGTCCTGTCTGAAACATGGTTATCACAGATGGCTGGTGTTAGGGTGTATGATTTGCTCCATAATGGTACCATAAAAATATGGCAAGAGAGTCATGACTTTTATCACTCAGATGTTAAATATATTTTTAAACTGTTCCGGCTTAGACATATACCCCATCAACGGTCTAGTCCCAGCCCATGGACTGTTAATCTCCAAGAGTTCCTACAACTGGCTATGGATAAAGCTGTACACCCACATTCAGTTTCTGGACTGTATTCATTATTCTTTCAGAGGTTATTTCTACCACTGTCTCCATATGGTGAAACTGTGTAACAACCCTTGTAATCTCCCAGTTATATTCCTATACCTTTGAAGAGCCTCCTTCCAGATATGGACCTCCTCTCAGTTCATCATGTTTATTCCTTTTAGAATTTGAATGGGAATGAATCTGTCAACTGGATGCTAACTAGAGCTGGAATCCTCTTGCAGCTTATAGTGATTACATGTCTACTGCCCCAACCACCCTTCACTCATAGGGTCAGTGCTGTGGACTTCCACTGATTAGTTTGTTTACTTAACAGTGCAACATCTGCAGTCTACCTGTATATGTCCTTAGGTTACTGCTTCATAAATGAACAGAGTTGGGTATGCCCCCCATATGGTGACACCGACACAGCGAACTATGCTCCTGTCAGCAAAATCGACCCTTTGCCGACAGGTTGCTGTGATGGTGTGCCTGAGACGGGGGTATGCTGTTTCCTGGTCTTGCAACCCTGCCCCGAGTTAACTCCAACTGGAGTTTACAATCCTTTAGTCCAGGGGTGTGGGGGTGGAGCCCCCCTGCATGGGGGGTTCGGTGGGGCCAAGTTTCCTGATAGAAAAACAGGACCGGGAGTCTGCAAGGAATCATGACAAACACAATTTGCAGTTGACATGATTCCTGTCGCTGTAAAGCCGGTCGACATCAAAGATGTATGAACTGGCGTGGTAGAGACACAGAGCTGTACTGAAGGGGTGTGGTCTATCTTCAGTCTCTAGCGACATATGCTGTTGTTTCTTTGCTGAAGCACCAGAAGTGTTTCTCTTTCAAGTCAGTTTCTCATCAATTGCTGAAATATTTTTATTAAGATTACCAGAAACTGGATCCACTCTGCTCTTTGGTACACAGCCGGTGGAGCTATTACTCTGCTGCCTATGGCCTGGGCTTGACTCCTGTTGAGTCTCTGAAGAATTGGTTGAAAATGAACATGATATTTTAGTGCTGGAATAAACAAAACATTCAAGGAAAAGTAAACATCACACACCTGCTATGGTGATGGACTAGTGTCATTGTGTGGGCAACTTCACCACAGGTCACCATGTATAATACCATAAAGAGAAATTAGGATACACAGGTAGGGCCGGGAAATAAATCTTCACACTCACTATTGAGATATGGACTGGGGTGCCATCAAGAGCCACGTTCTTCCAAGAATGTACATGCACTAGGGTCTGGATAAGCCGGTGAAACCTTCTGTAAGTCCTTGGTTAGCTATGTATTACTGATAATGTTTCATACGGCTTTTATGTGTAAAACTCCCTAAAGGTTAAGAAAATATATTTTGATGTGTATTAGGAAACAAGACATTTGTATAGATCAATATACTTGAAGTATTGGATTGTTCCCTTTATGTATCCAATCTTTATCATTGTCTCTGATTGGACAGTATAGTCATTCATTAGACTGCAGACCCTGGTTTGTGTGTACATTTGTAGTGTGATTAGAAACAGTCAGCCAGAGTTCCAGTGTCGAATCACCAACGTGCCACCCAGAACATGTGGTTGGATATTGACCTTATCTATGGTCATATCACAGTACAGTCCTTTTCTTGGCAGCCTGCTCTAATTTATTTTCCCACTTCTACAATATCACAAATAAGCAGATACAATTACATGGTAACCCAAATCATGGTGAAACATAAATGGGAAAGTACTGTATGAAAGGAAAGAAAAGTGAACTCCACAAGACCCGTGACTGTCATATAAGCATCATGTAGGGTATTTGATTTGTAAAAGTGGCTAGCACTAAGGTTCATGCTAAGGTGTAAGGAGCTGAGAAAGCAGTTAGCCTATTTATGCTCCTATCCATTCATCCAAAATAAGACAGTTTGAGTCTATTTAATGAGAGTCTAACCTGTCTTTGATTGGTTGTTTGTCTTTACTGATATATAATTTCTAACGGAAGTTTATTCCGTGGATTAATTACTCTTTGGGTATAAAAAGCTTTACTTTTGTTTATATTAAATTGTTTTTGTCTTAATTGTAGAGGGCATCCCTGGTGACATTTCAATTGTTTTGAATTCAAAACCCAACTCATTAAACGAGATGGATCTTGTGATGTTAACACTGTGAAACTGTCATCACAGTTCAGCATATAAGTGATACTGCTGCGTTTGGGATAGCAGTGTTTCATGGAACCCTTTGTGACCTAATAGGATGCCATATCTGTACGCATATTGAAAAACTGAAGGCGTGGATGTGACACTACAGGCAAGAGACAGGAGCCAGTGCACATGTCTAGATATGTGGGCATGGTATGATAGTAAATATTACACACTGGTTTGTAGATCTAACAATATGACTTCTGTCCAGTTATACTATTACTGATGGCAAACGTGAAGTATAAACTCTACTTCACTTTGGACATGTGGGCTGGCATAGCTGTACCACTACCGCTAGGATGCTATTGAATTGGGCTCAGGAATGAGCCCAGGAGATGGAGGGCTGGGCTAAGGAGGAGGCTTGAGCATCCAGGGTGCTGTTCACCATTGGTGGGAGGGGATCATAGCTCAGTGCTTGGCTGACCTCTGGCAGAAGCTGGAGGCTCAGCAAGTGTTCGAGTGCTTCAGAGGGGTCGGGGCATGATGAACACCAGTGCTTGCTCCTTGACATCTGGTTGCACATCATGCCCACGGAAAAAAGCAAAAAAGTCTCTCAGAGCACCAGGGAGATTGCACACCGGTGTGACCTAGCATCCCCAGCCTGCCTGTCCTGCTATTGGGTATCCAACAAGACAAAAGAAGGATCTTGGGGTGAAGGGTCCTGCCTTCTACCAGTGTTTCCACTGGCAGCACGCAACAGGGGGTACGGTGTACCCGCCTTAATATTTTTCAGGGGTACAAACCATGTTTCGAGGGTACATTGCACCCCTTGGAGAAAATCATGAAGGTACAGATTTTTTTTAAAGTGGTATACCGCACAGCTGTAAACAGTGTCTCAACATTAGCAGAACACCATATTTTCCTTCGAACTTAAGTAACATCATTATACTTTGCTGTGGTTGTTATTGTTATATAAAAAAGACATAAAATATGTAATTGGTTGGTATCTGCTGATATGTTTATTGATGTATTACTATAAGGGTCTCAATAAAGCTAAAAGCTGATTGGTTGTCAGCATTCTGACAGCCTTACATTAACCTGCTTATTCGTATACATGTACAGCCTGATTACAGGAGCATAGATTTGCCTGGTTCTTATTTTTATTTTGCCAAATGTGTAAATTAATTATGTATTAGCAATGAATAAATTGTTGGTGTGAGTAGGACATATATAAAGAAGAATATCTGAGTGCAATACGTATTTGCAGTAATAAAATGTACATTTTAATAGCCAGCATACTGTAACAGAGGCCTAGCAGAAATGTGAACTGCCTCATCCAACACTGTATATCCATGATCAGTAGCAAACTAAGGGGGGGTTGGGGCTGTTGTCAAGACAGTATAAACCCATGGTGCAAAGATTGGTAAGCAGTTTATATCTGACAATAGCAAATGCATGTAACCCCCAGGGGGCGCTATCCTAACGGCTACTACCCCTGCCTGCCCTAACTGTAGCAGGGTGAGGGGCCCAGATCCATTGGCGGGTGCCTCCACCCAGAGGTCGGGGTTAGAACAGTCGAGGTTGACTCGGTCACAGCCCTCTGGGTTGCTGCAATCCCCCTGTCTTCCCACTAGTGGCCCACGCAGTTCAATTTCAGAGTCCTTACCATATACCCTTACCCCCGGCTCGAACCAGTCAGCTCACTTTGGGGAACCCCTGAAAAGTAAGGTACAGTTACACCACATTCATTATGCAGTATTTCACCATTAATACACAGACTAGCCAGTGTACTTTTGCAAAACAAACAATCTGATTTATTTGAGGGAAGATAACAAGGACCGGGGGGGAATCAGGTTGATTAGCTTACCACTACCATATATGGAAATTTACCTATGGCTCTGTGCACAGGCCTAACCTATTAATTACTGTCTATGGGTACCCAAGCCCTAATGGCTAGTTCCTCGATGCAGCTGGTTGGGGCCCTGACACAAACAAGATTTAATTCCTGAGAAGATCAGATGGAGCCAGAAAGCTCAATTAGTGCAGTCAGCAATATAACAAAATTATTTTGCCTTTGTTTGTAAGCTTTAACAGGGAGCTACCCTGATCCAGTACTCACAACTCCAGCAGATAACCACTCCTTCACCACTTGCAGGGCTGAGCCTGAGCTTCAAAGGCCTCCTCACACATTTATATGGAAAACAACAGAGGGTACCATACCAGGCAGCTTCTGGACCCAAATGAACTCCCAGCTATCGGAAGTCTCACTGCAGCTTCAACTTTCCTAACAGACCGAACGCGATTTAGCAGATTCTCCAGTCCTGTTCAGATTGAGCCTGGTAGGTAGCTGTGCAGGTACACAGCCTCCTCTGACCGCTGCCCTCGCGGATTTAGTCCGAGGAACGTTGGCGATGCAAACGGCCGACTCAGGCCCTTCATGCGCTTCCCGCGTAAACACTCAATGGCGCAGGAGCTCAGAGCTTCTTCCTCACTCACAGTCACAATGCATCTGCCCCATGACAGCTGGGGCAAGTCTCTCTATTTGGGCTCCACCCGATCCCATTGGAGGGCTGCAGATGCCAGTCACTTGTTACTGCCCTCATTGGTGCAAAATGGCGCCATGGCCCAGAATGCCATTTCACAGAATTACAAGCTGTGTCCCCATTTGTCAGCCGGCTCCATCTAGAGTCCTGGTTTCTGGTAGGGTGCTTTTTTACTCCAAATTAGATACCCTCTCGCTCCTATTGGACCCCTCAAACTGTCCTGGTCCAAGATAGAGGGGAACAGCACACAAAGTCCCATCTGCAACAAAAGCAGGTTAACAAAACTGCATTTTCACTATCACTCTAAATGATTTCAGGCAAATAGTTACACCTGTCGAGGGGGTTCCCCTGGCGCTTTCAGAGACCACAAAGAGGGGCAATTACGGTACAGCTCAAGCGGGACTCGAGCAGGGAAATACACAGTCCCCCTCATAAACAATGATTTTGCCTGCAAGCAGACGGCTCTTAAAGAGACAGTACATGGAGGCTATAAAAGCACCCACAACCCCCACATTTAGCGGCCTTACGCTGAACACCAGCCAGGCATGGAGCATTTAAGCAAGCTCCGGGAAGGCTATTAGGAACGCCCAATTGTAAGGGGGTTACATGCAGATTTAATATATAAAATTATTAGAATGGTGTAGTGACTATTTTATGTTAATTTCTTCTGAAATTGTAAATATATTAGTAATATAATATTTAAAACAAAAGCCATTTGCAACCAAATTATAATAATAGAAATAATGAACTCTGGGGGGTTATGTTAATGTTCAAGTTAATCACCCCCTGGGGGCAATATGGCACTCGGCTACACCTCGCGCCATATTACACCCCCAGAGGGTGATTAACTAGAACATTAACGTAACCCCCATCGTACATTGTTGCTTAATTCTGTTCTCTTCTCATCATTGTGATTTACAGATAAGATAGTAGAATGCAGCAGGATATACAATACTACATCCAAGAGTCATACATATTGTGAATGATACCATGCCTTACCAAACTCATTATTACAACATCTGTAATGTAACAGTAGCTGTTTTCCAGATCTGAATAAAAAAAGTGATGTGTGCAACTGCACTTACAGCATAACTGCACACCACAGTCACACACAACAAAGTCAGAGAAGCAAACTTATTGTTATCATTGTGTTTTTTTTTTATGGTTACTGGACTCATGGGCTGGCTCAGTTTGTGTTACCAATACAGTATCAATCGTACTTTATATTACTTACTACACTACCTAACCCCAAAAACCCAAGTACCACTACTACCAGCACCACTATAGCAAGCAAGCAATAGCATTCCGATGTGTGTCTCACACACTCACAGTTAGTTGTTCTCTTAGTCAGAGTACAGTCATATAGACGACCATTTTAATACATACTTCATTAGATAAGCTAATGCTAATGGTTTTTAACCATGTGTCAAAGGATCAAATGGCAGTGGCTATGGAGGAGCCAGGTACGATTGCAGGCCCTTCTAAAACTTCATAGACATAGGTAAAAAAAATTTACCTTTTACCAAATCAGATCACCATGATGTCATGGTGACATATGGTTCTGGGCTACGGTTTTGAAATGTCCCACACCTGTGCTGTTAGATCACCATCAGGTACTGCTTGGCTCTCATGGGCTGCCAAAAACATCAAAGAATCAACCAACCAACACCTAATTGAGACAGAAAAACTGACTCTGACTCTAAAAAGTATAAGTAAGGTTTAAACTAAGGGACTATGAAGGTTTAGAAGTGATTGCATCATGCCTTGGTGGTCCCCTACTAGTCATGCCTGTTGATCCCATCCAGCTTCCTAGTTTGTCTGCTGTGGCCCTGTCCCCATGCTCCAAGGTTTTTTGTAACATTTCCACATGGACGGTTGAGGAGAGCAGCCAGGCGCCACCTGTCATTCTTCCTGCCTGTACCCATCCTGAAAAGACGCTACAAAAGTTCAGTGCACAGGGCCGTAGCAGAGAAACTAGGAAACTGTCAAAGAATCAAGAGGCAGTGGCTATGGAGGAGCCTGGTATGATTGCAGGCCCTCCCAAAACTTCATAGATGTAGGTAAAAAATTACCTTTAACCAAATCAGCTCATCATCACGTTGAGGTGGCATTTGGTTTTGGGTTATGTTTTGGAAAAATCAGGCACCTATGCTCTCACATCATAATCAGGTACTGCTTGGCTCTCATGGGCTGCCTAAAACATCAAAGAACCAACTCCTAAGACAGGAAAATAGACTCTAAATTGCTTGCTTTTTTTATTCAGCCCTTCCCCTGTGCCTGTGTGCCCTGGGCCGGCCCTTGCCCTTGACCCATCCGGCCCACATCTTATTCCATACTGTATCAATGAATGCATGAATCTGTGGATACTAGAGCTGGGAATGTTAATGATCCAGGTGCCAACTGAGTGAGAATGCATTTGTAAAATGTTGGTGGTTGATTCCCAAAAATATATTTTAAATTTCAAGCGACTTGAGTAAGGTTCCTATGGCCACGCTATCCATCTACAAGAGCAAGAATAGATATCTTATTAGAGAAACACCATTCACAAATTGCTTATTATCACAAATGAATGCATCAATAAACAGTCAAATAATACACAAGGACAGGACCTACCAAGTTTCTTGATGCATGCAGCAGCTGCAAAGCCATCAAGTATCCTTTCTAACATTACTAGACTTCAGCATTTCCATGCATAGTGAGGGCTGCGAAAGCACTAGTGCATGAATTTATCAATTAAAATCTTGATTAAACTTCTTAAGCAAAACACCAAATTTTGCAGTTCACTTGGTGTACTCAAAGTCTATGAGAGACAGTGCTGAATTGAATGGAAGTCCACAATTGACTTGTTTTTTAAGTTTTAATTCACACACGAGTCATCACGACACACCTATCGATGGTTAAGTGATGAATTTGATTGAGCCACAGATATGTAAAAATGTAATTGAATTCATACCAGGCAGTCACACTAATTTGAGTTAGTATTATTACCCCAAATTTTTCTGTCTACTTTTGTGCAAGCATTGCTCAAGAAAACATTCCTAGCTGTCTGTATCACAGATTCTTATTTGAAATCCTTTTTTAGAGGCATGTGATGAATAAGAAGTTTGTTTTCAACAGCCTGGTGTGTTAGTTTATTCGTCTACATGTTGTGTACTAGATTCTGTGAAGAAAACCCTCTTTCACAGGGCACACTAGTTAGTGGTATGGAGAGTAAAATATTTGCTAGTGTAGCAAAATGAGGAAATGTTTCATTATGGTTTGTAATGAGGTTTTTACAGAATGCATTCAACGTACTGTCTTTGCAGTTGCTAACTAAATATTTGAACTGCGTGAAACTTTTCCTAGCTTCCTGTCCATCTATTAATGATGGTGAACTTTCTGTAGTAACACCAAAAAATTTAATCAGCCGGTTTAAGGCTTTGATTCCATAATTGCACAGGCCCTGAACAGTTGCTGACAACAATTTAGGATTTAGAACTGTGTTTAGATCAATCAATCAAAACCGGCATGTCACTTTCAGAGAATCTCTTGTCTAGTTCTGTTAATAATCTGTCAATGAATTTGTTCTTGACAGAACGGATCATTCTTAACCCTTCTTCATTTACAGTACATGTCACTCCATGGTGCTGGTTGTCATTATCTTGTAACTGATCAATCATTTCTTGACACAGTGGCAAATATTCTAGTTCTCTCATGTCCTGAAGCTGTTTTGTTGCATTCACCATGACCACCATTTGTTTGATATCAATGTTATCTTTCTGGAAAATTAGGGACAATCTTGTGAGGAGTGCAAGAATTTCTTTCACAAGTAGACTATACCCAATTAACTTTACATTCCGCACTTTTGTGAGCAAACCCTTTGCCTTGATTTGCATGTTCTTATTGCCACTGGCCATGCTGAACACACAGAAACAACAGCATCATTTAAACGTAGCCACCCCACACTAGTTGGCCTTTTGAAACGTTTCTCATGGTCAAATGTATGGCAGCTTAGATTCAATGCTAAGAAGTGCAAGGTAATGCACCTGGGAAACAAAAACCCAGGGGAAGAGTACACAATGGGGGGGGTGAGATACTAACAACAACAAAAATGGAAAGGGACCTGGGGTAGTCATATCAGATGACCCAAAGGTGGGCAAGCAATGTGAGAGGGCAGTAAGGAGGGCTGGGGATACTGGGATGCATAGGAGAGGCATCACCAGTAGAAAACAGGAAGTTGTTATCCCTCTGTACAGACAGCTGGTGAGACCCCATCTGAGTACTGTGTGCAGTTCTGGAGACCCAATCTCCGCAGAAGACATAGACAGGATGGAAGCTGTCCAGAGGAGGGCAACTAAAATGGTGCAGGGTCTGCACCGGAAGACATATGAAGAGAGACTTAAGGAGCTTAATATGTATAGCCTCAAGGAAAGGAGGGAGAGGGGGACATGATAGAAACTTTCAAGCACCTCAAGGGAATCAACAAAGTCCAAGAGCGAGCATCTTTCAGAAAAAGAGGTGTGCAAGAACAAGGGGCACAATTTGAAGTTGGGGGTGGCTCAGAGGTAATGTAAGGAAGTATTTTTTCACAGAGAGGGTTGTGGATGCATGGAATGGCCTTCTGAGGAGGTTGTGGAGTCAAAACAGTGGTGGAATTAAGCATGCATGGGACAGTCATAAGGCAATTCTAGGGGGTTGGGGTAGGAAAAAGTAGGCTGCTGGTTAACTAGGATCTGCAGCTTATCCATTAGGTAGGGAAATGGGCAGACTGGGTGGGCCAAGTGGTCCTTATCTGCCATCAAATTTTATGTTTCAAATTCTATGTTTCTATGGCCAGTCATGACCTGTTGCATTTCTCGCACTTTGATGTATCGGATGTGACTATCATGATAGAAATTATAAACAGCAACCAGTGTATCCTGGTAAGCTGAGAGTTCTTTGATATTTTTGGCAGACCATGAGAACACCAGTGCCAGGCGACGTGCAGCACACCACACATACCAACTTTGGGTTGTCCCTCTGCAGCTGCACACCAACACCATTTAACCTACCAACCGTGTCGTTGCACCGTCAGTTCCAAAACCTGTCACCTTAGAAACTGAACAACCACTGACTTTAGAAAATCTAAAATAGCATTATAGATCGCTTTGCTCTGCCATCTCTCAATATCACATTTGCACAAAATGTAACATTAACGTGCTCCTTGTCAAGTGTTTTACAGTATATTACAGGTGTTTTGTTTACACAACAACATCTGTGCTCTCATCAACCATTATTCCACAAATTCACTTGCATTAATTGCTGCCTGTATATCAGATTTACAAATCTCAGCAATTGCTTTTTGAAAATCTGCAGCAGCCTGATGATGTTTATAGGTGCCTGATTTCTCAAAAACAGCATCCCCATTATCAGCCTGTAGGTCAATCAAGTCACGGAACTTTTATCTGCTGTAGTGTGTTGAGCCATAAATAAGGCTGCATGAAGCTGTGCATCAAGACATCTGCACTTTTCTTATCATTAATATATATTGCAGATGTTAAATGTCTCTTGCTGGCAGCTGTCTGTTTAGATATTTTATGATCATCAGATTCCATATGACGCACCAAGGCAGAACGCTGATAATTTTTGGATCCTTTTACAAAAGCATTATGTTTGCATGTTCTTGCATCTATGCAGACCTGGCATTGTAAAACAATTCACTTTTACATTTGTTTTGTCCATAACCATAGAAATTCTGATTTCCACTTCTCTTGAAAATGCTTAAGTCTAGAAATGTTAGAAAGGGTAATTGATGGCTTTGCAGTCGTTGCATCGTTGGTCACTGGAACAGTCCCCAATGCCTCAGACTCTTGTTCTGTGCAGCTGTTGCTAGTGTTACTGCTACTGATGGTCTCTTCCTCCTCCACTTCACTGGATGAGTCGATACAATGACATCAGAGTGTGCTGGAGTTTGTCTCCTGGGTGGAGTTCTTCTACTATCCTGACTATCCTCCTCTTGATCACATTCAGTACTGGTCTCAACATTCACTGGAATCAGTTCATCTTCACCTGTAGTGAAAAGGCAGAAATAAGAGAGAAAGAAAATAAAAGGTTAAGGAGTCAATTCAGCAACATACAATGTATATAATTTATTACCTAGTATCTACTGTCTGTCGGTGATTCTAATGTGAATGGCATTGGGAGGCAGGCAGTTATACTAGCGAGTGCTGTGCTGTTTAAGGCTAAGGATCTGCAAACCTGGAGACCATGATGGTGAATCCTCCTCAGTCCCCCACCCAATTCCAGTCCTCCCAAGTCCCACCAACCCACCACCACAGCCCTCAGGCCCCACTTGCAATACTGTGTTAATGTATGCTTGCTGAGCAAGTCACTTAACCTCCATGTGTTCCCCAACGTCCCAGTCTTCCCATTCTGCCTTCTGTGACCCCCATGAAACAGTCACCTAGTGTCCCACCTGCCAGATCACCGGCAGTGATCTGGTGATGGTCACACAGTTACTGTGACTACTAGTTCTACACATGACTATGCAGTACTTCAGTTATTACTGTATATACACAAAGTACAACAATGTATAAATCAAAATGTACTGTATTCCATCACAACAACAGTACTCAGAGTCCCAAGTTTTCCCAGGCGGGCCCACCAATCTACCCCCAAAAAATAATTGTACACCATAAATAACCTTAAAGTATGGATTATATAAATAATTATTCTTACATAGTTTTAGCTCTTTTCACCACATGTCTTTTTAAAGAATTTAATAATGCTGCTGCTACTGTGATTGTTCTTATCAATCTTACTTTTTCTTTCACCACCTCTAGTTGCCATAATTTTCTCAGTACTGGCCAGGACAGCTCTCTTTCTGAAATCTGAGTCTTAGTCTTACAGGATGGATGGTACGTGTACTGCAGTCAGTGAGGCTGCCCCTCGGCCGACACCTATGAGGTCATCTATGAGGCCTGTGAGATACTGAGATGACTGCGATGATGACACACAGGCATTAGTGTTTGAAGTTCTTGAAGTGAACTCTGTCTACCTCTGGAGTTGAGTTGAAGGCAGGTTGCGCAGGATAACCCACCTCCACTCACCACTACAGCCTAATCTCTAATACCACAGTTGAAGATGAACGTGGATCTGGATGTGGATAGTTGCAGACTCCAAGTCTGGTGGATAGAAGCTTTCGGCAGTATGATGCCTCATCAAGCTGGAACTTGATGTCCTTTTGCTTTTTTTGGAAATATTGGGTGTGTTACTTGGCACTACCATCTTCTGACTGCTGCTCTATCTGCTGCCAGCTGAACTGCAATATACATTATGAAAACAGTATTACATATTTAAAAATTATTATATATAGTCATGTTTTTTAATGTTAACTAAATTTGTTGTGTCAGAACTGCAGAGTAAGACAAGTATATTTTAGAATTTTTCTTTTATTAAAATGCATCATTACAATTAATTAAAACTGCTTGCATTACCTAACAGTACTTTGCTTGTATTGTCATGTCCACTGTATTTTTTTTTACTGACTTTGATTTGCCATCACACATCACACACGCACACTCACACACACTTTGACTGTGACACTGACTGACTAGCAGTATTATACAGACTAGTAGAGTCCTCGGAGATGAGGAGACTGGGAGAGTCATGTCAGACCTGACCGTCAGGCCGGCGTCAGTGCAATACTGCCTTCATGATGTATCACTGACAAGGTAGTACTAGCAATAGCAGAGTGGTCAGAAAATTATAGCTTTTCCATAAGGCTAAGGAAATGGGGATATGCAGGCTGGGCCAGGGACGGGGTTCTAATTTAACTGGAGTATGAGACGCTGTCATGGGCCTTCAGTGCTGACTTGTGGGTGAGAGGCTGGCAGTGGGCATGCTTCATGCAGTCTCTAGTCTTGAAGCCACTGAAAGAGTGTGGACTCCCAGTCCCAGTGACCCCGTGTCCATCCAGTGACAGTCCAGAATGACAGTTGGTAGTATGGTGGCACTGTGGCACAGCAGCCAGGTACATCAGGTTATGGGCAGATTTCTGGATGATCTGAAGTCACTTCAGCACAGTCGGACTATGTTCTCTGGTGCACAACTGCACTCACTGTAACCAAACGCAACCTGCCTATGTTTCTGGAACCAGGATAGGTAGGGGGTGAGCTGCAGCCACCCTGATAGTAACCTTGCCTGGTAGGATGCCTAGAGGTTGGATGGCCATGACTCAATCTGAGACAGAACTCCTGAGACTCTGTTTGACTCAAAGTCGGGTCTTATAACCAGAATAGAGAAGCTGCATCTGTGCAACACCAGGCCACAGAAGCACCCGTGAGTGACCCAATTCATGCCAGGCAGTCCTCGACCCTCTCCCTCTGGGTCCCATTCCCCCCCAACTTCCCCACCACCCAGACCATCATCAGACATGTAGTCACACACTCAGTCACACAACGAATGGACATATGAAGTGAAGTGTGACATGAACTAACTCACTGAGTGATGATGACATACCATAATACATAGATATTTCACACATAGTTACTGACACTACAACTCACTGCATGTATCCTCATCAGGCATCATCTCATCACAATCACACAATCACAATTAACACATAGTTACTGACACGACAACTCACTGCATGCATCCTCATCAGTCATCATCTCATCACAATCACACAACAAAAATTAACACATAGTTACTGACACTACAACTCACTGCATGCATCCTCATCAGTCATCAACTCATCACAATCACACAATCATAATTAACACATAGTTACTGACACAACTCACTGCATGCATTCTCATCAGTCTTCATCTCATCACAATCACACAACAAAAATTAACACATAGTTACTGACACTACAGCTCACTGCATCCATCCTCATCAGTCATCATCTCATCACAATCACACAACAAAATTAACAAATAGTTATTGACACACAACTCACTGCATGCATCCTCATCAGTCATCAACTCATCACAATCACAATTAACACATAGTTACTGACACTACAACTCACCGTGCATCCTCATCGGTCATCATCTCATCATAATCACACAATCACAATTAACACATAGTTACTGACACTACAACTCACTGCATGCATCCTCATCAGTCATCAACTCATCACAATCACACAATCATAATTAACACATAGTTACTGACACAACTCACTGCATGCATTCTCATCAGTCTTCATCTCATCACAATCACACAACAAAATTAACACATAGTTACTGACACTACAGCTCACTGCATCCATCCTCATCAGTCATCATCTCATCACAATCACACAACAAAAATTAACAAATAGTTATTGACACGACAACTCACTGCATGCATCCTCATCAGTCATCAACTCATCACAATCACAATTAACACATAGTTACTGACACTACAACTCACTGCGTGCATCCTCATCGGTCATCATCTCATCATAATCACACAATCACAATTAACACATAGTTACTGACACTACAACTCACTGCATGCATCCTCATCAGTCATCAACTCATCACAATCACACAATCATAATTAACACATAGTTACTGACACAACTCACTGCATGCATTCTCATCAGTCTTCATCTCATCACAATCACACAACAAAAATTAACACATAGTTACTGACACTACAGCTCACTGCATCCATCCTCATCAGTCATCATCTCATCACAATCACACAACAAAAATTAATAAATAGTTATTGACACGACAACTCACTGCATGCATCCTCATCAGTCATCAACTCATCACAATCACAATTAACACATAGTTACTGACACTACAACTCACTGCATGCATCCTCATCAGTCATCATCTCATCACAATCACACGACAAAAATTAACACAGTTACTGACACTACAACTCACCACATGCATCATCAGTCATCTCATCACAATCACATAATCAAAATTAACACAGTTAGTGACATGAGAACTCACTGCATGCATCATCATCAGTCATCATCTCATCACAATCACATAATCAAAATTAACACATAATTACTGACACTACAACTCACCGCATGCATCCTCATTAGTCATTATCTCATTACAATCACACCATCAAAATTAACACATAGTTACTGACACTACAAATCACCTCATGAATCCTCATCAGTCATCATCTCATTACAATCACACAATAACAATTAAAACAGTTACTGACACGGCAACTCACCGCATGCATCCTCATCATTCTTCATCTCATCACAATCACACAATTCAAATTAACACATAGTTATTGACACTACAACTCACTGCATGTATCATCATCAGTCATCATCTCATCACAATCACACAATAAAATTAACACATAGTTACTGATACTACAACTCATTGCATGCATCATCAGTCATCATCTCATCACAATCACACAATAAAATTAACACAGTTACTGACACAACAACTCACTGCATGCATCCTCATCAGTCATCATCTCATTACAATCACACAATAACAACACATAGTTACTAGCACTACAACTCACCGCATGCATCATCATCAGTCATTTCATCACAATCATACAATCAAAATTAACACATAGTTACTGACACTACAACTCACTGCATGCATCCTCATCAGTCATCATCTCATCACAATCACACAATAAAAATGAACACATTTTGTTAATTTTTTTTCTAACTACCGTCTCCTCTCTAAGTGAGCCAAGTCTCTCTCTGGTCTCCGGTCTCCATCCTCATCACCACTCAGGCTGGCATGCATCACAGTCGGTCTTTTCTTTCTCCCACCTGCGAGTGACTGTCAGACCTGCCCCCCTGCATCCACCATGCCAGTAGCTACATCATGACAGTTTGTCGACTTTTAAAATGTAGAGTCAGTAAGTAGTAAGTATAGTAGTCCAACCGACAACGCCAGTCCAGTAAGTGACTGTCATGTGACCCGTGATGCGGTGAGTGTGATCACGATTGACTATTTAAATACTTGAAGAGTTGTTGTGAGTTGAATCATGAGACTGCTGCTACTAAAAATAACTAAACTGCTTGCATTGCATAAAAAACAAGTCTGTTTAGGAGCTGGCCTCAAGTCGGGATGGCACAGGAGTGATACTGGCTGGCCCTGACCTGGCAGTGGCTGCCACAATGAAGCTGCTGGCCTGGCTACTATAGTGTGATACGTACAAACAATTTCAATCATATCATATATACAGTGTAACATTATTTGACCATTCACCCTACCACTACTACCGTAACCTTACTCTTACACATACAACCATTACCATGCTTAACACATCTATATGCTAGTTCAGGCAGGGTCTTCTGTACTGGGTCATCTAAAGACAGGCAGGGTGGGTGAGTGCAGGTGGGTGCTTTTGCTTACTTACTGCTTGGAGCCTTGGATCAATAGGCAGGGTGTGCGTGGGTGCTTGTGCTTGCTTACTGCTTGGAGCCTTGGATTAGATTGCCTGCTGCCAGACTGCACTGCAGTCAGTGCCACTGTGCCACACTGCACCAAGTCACCTGCCCACTTGGCTGGTGGTACCCCCCAACAGTAGTGGTGGTCAGTCAGTCAGCACAGCATTCACTGCTCTGGTCAGTCAGAGACCAAAGAACAACCCCTATCCCCCCAATATTATGGTCTTACATAACACACAACCCAATCCAATTCCAATCCTTTCCCTAATCCAATCCTGCATAATTGACCAACCAAGGACAGAAAAAAATCAAAATATATTTTTGGACAGTTGGTGGAGGGCCATAAAAAAGTCAAACATAATGACAATCAGTTGGATTGATGAGCCCAGAGTAGACCAGAGGGAGCAGCAAGCCAGCAAGGCAGATGAGTTAACTGTGTTTATTTTATCATTCTCAAATGAACTTCAGCATGCTCAGATATGGTGCTAAACAAAAGTCAAATAGACACAGCTAGTGAGATCACACCACAGATATTGAATGATGCTGACACACTACAGACAGACAGACACACACACACCCCACCACCAGTCTGTCACTGACTGACGTTTCATTTAAAATGCATTTATCAAAGCAGCCCAGTAACACATAGGAGCAGCAGGACCAGACATGAACTAGGAACAGTCAGTAGCTGGTGGGTGAGCAGGTCATCGTGGTGTACATTTCAGGCAGTGGCTGAAACTAAGACCTCGGGGAACTACAGCACGTGGTGCATTGCTGTCTGACAGCTTAGTGAATCTGACCATCAGCAGGAGTCTGGCCATGGATCTGTTGATTCAGCAACAGCAACAGCAAAATGCAGGCACCACCACTCCACCAGACCAGACTACAAAGACTGACACATCTTTCGGGCAACGAGAGTACCACACTGTATCCACTCCAGGACAGTCAGTATTAGCCAGGATATGAGGAGGGGGACACTACTGTACTCAGAGACGTTGTCCCAATTATAAGGAGTGGCAGTGGTGGAAAGTCATGAGACAGGGGTCTAGATCAGAAAAAGGCCAGCATGGGAGCATGGGGGGGTGATACAACAGGATAAGCAAGCCGGGGGGAACTACAAAGCACTTATTACATTCTGTCACATCGTATCGCATCCCCTCCTATTCCATGCTGAGTAGTCCTCAGGAGGACCCTGTCTGCATGCAGATAAAATACATACAAATTAGCTGATTATTAAAGTGAACCAACCTTATTGTAGGCATTCAGTAATGGGGTCGGTTGCTGGTTTCCTTCCTCCGTCCATCCTGTCGAGTCCTCACTCTTCACTCCATGGCAGGATGGGACGGGAGTCAGGACTCATGGGAAAGGCTTATGCTAATGTCGTTCAGGCAGTCATGTCAGGGCACAGTATCTCATCTCTCTGGGCCTTGCTTTGATTAGGAAGCTGATGTGTCCTCCTGGCATGTGCAGCTGGGCTCTCTCGTTCACCTCTCTCCAACACATGGTTCCCTCGCAGCTTGTGCCTGCAGTATATAGGCACTCGCTCCCACAGCTGAGATGGCGTATGAAGATAGGGTGCATTTTCTGAACTTTGCACCTGTGCATCAATCAGAGTTCTACATGCTGTTGTACTGGCATTCGGGGGGCCTCCTGTCTGAACCAATCATCCACTGAGGGTGGCTCCCTTTGTCTCTGGAGTCTGAACCAGTCGTCCACTGTTGCCAAGAGGAAAATCGCAGCTACTGAGGGAAAAAAAGCAGTTTTACCATACAGTCTGCTGCTCTGCACATAAAGATCTCACATGCATGCATTCAGAAAACACTGCAAGGCCTTTACATGCTGCATACCCTCTGTTCACATAGATGCACGTGAATTTTGATTTTCTTAGGTGATTCACGTACATCTATGTGTGAAAGGGAACCCTGCTTTCTACCCACCTGAGGGGTATAACCAAGACTCCATGGGGGTTCACCCACAGGATCAGGTAGGTCAAGGAGGGGCGAGGTTGGTCTCATTGGTGACTACCAAGGAAGCAGGGGGAGGAGAAAAAAAGTTATAAAAAAACTTTGGATACATGACACATATTGAAAAAGTGTTTGGAGCCAGATGGGGTGCACCCCAGGGTCCTGAAGGAACTAAGACAGGTGGTGGCTGAACCTCTGGTAATACTGTTTAGCCAATCACTAGAAACAGGGGAGGTACCCAAAAACCAGAGGACAGCAGATGTAGTCCCCTTATACAGAAGAAGGAACAAAGAGGAAGTGAGGAACAACAAACCAGTTAGCCTGACCTCAGTAGTGGGGAAGATCATGGAAGCACTACTGAAGGAGAGATCGGTGGAACATCTGATTGCCAATGGACTACAGGACCCAAGACAGCATGGTTTCATCGGGGGGAGAGGTCAGGTCAGACCAACCTCATTTCATTTTTTGACTGGGTGACAAGGGAGGTGGATCAGGGGAGAGTAGTGTATGTGGCCTATCTGGACTTCAGCAAGGCCTTTGACACTGTGCCACATAGAAGGCTATTAAACAAACTGAGGAATATGGGAGTGTGCAGGACCATAGTACAATGGGTAGATAATTGGCTGGGCAGCAGGACACAGAGGGTGATGGTAAATGGCTGTCACTCCACAGAAGGAAGAGTGACTAGTGGGGTACCACAGGGATCAGTGCTGGGACTGGTCCTATTCAGCATCTTCATCAGTGACATTTTGCAGGACCTAGAAAACAGAATTTCCCTGTTCATTGATGACATGAAGCTTTGTAACAGAGTGGACACACCAGAGGGTTGGGGGTGAGGATATAGCCTGCATGAAGCAGGAAAGGGACCTTGAGGTTATCATATCTGTTGACCTCAAGGTAGAGAAACAGTGCGACAGGGCAGCAGGTAAAGCAAATAGGATGCTGGGATCCATAGGCAGGGACATCACCAGCATGAAAAGGGAGGTCATAATTCCACAAGACACTAGTGAGGTCCCACCTGGAGAACAGTGAACAGTTTTGGAGACCTTATCTAGTTAAGGACACAAGGTAGAGAAGGCTCAGAGGAGGGCAACAAAGATGGTACAGGGATTGCATCAGAAATCCTATGAGGAGAGGTTGAAGGACTTGAATATGAACCATGAATGGGATGTTAACATACCAGGGTACACAACCTACAGGAGAGACAGGGAGGAGAGAAGAGGGGGTGGAGTAGCTCTCTATGTAAAGGAAAGGGATAAAAGCAACTGAACAAAAGAGTAAACAGGGAGGAGAGGAGGCACTGTGGGTCACCTTAGAGACAGAAATGGCACCACAATCTGCACAGGGGTTGTATACAGACTCCCATGTCAGGGGGAGGGAATGGACAAGGATATGATAGAAGGCATACTTAGGATGGCAGAGAAAGGGGAGATACTGTTGATGAGGGACCTTAATATGCCAGATGTTAACTGGAGCACCTTTGCTGCAGCCACATCCAAAAGCAGGCCCATTCTCGATGCTCTGCAGGTGGCATGTCTCAGACAGCTAGTTTTGGAACCTACATAGAAACATAGAATTTGATGGCAGATAAGGATCACTTGGCCCACCTAGTCTGCCCATTTTCCTACCTAACAGATAAGCTGCAGATCCTAATTAACCAACAGCTTACTTCCTCCTTACCCCCACTAGGACTGCCTTATGCCAGTCCCATGCATTCTTGAATTCCCCCACTGTTCTTGACTCCATGACCTCCTCAGGGAGACTGTTCCATGCATCCACAACCCTCTCCATGAAAAAATACTTCCTCACATTACCTCTGAGCCGTCCCCCCTCTTTCTTCAAATTGTGCCACCTTGTTCTTGCACATCTCTTTTTCTGAAAAATGCTACCATCTTGAACTCTGTTGATTCCCTTGATGTACTTGAAAGTTTCTATCATGTCTCTCCTCTCCTCAAGTGTATACATATTAAGCTTCTTTAATCTCTCTTTCTATGTCTTCCGGTGCAGATCCTGCACTATTTTAGTTGCCCTCCTCTGGACAGCCTCCATTCTGTCTATGTCCTTGCAGAGATGAGGTCTCCAGAACTGGACGCAGAACTCCAGATGGTGTCTCAACAACTGTCTGTACAAAGGGATAACAACTTCCTGTTTTCTACTGGTGATGCCTTTCCCTATGCATCCCAGCATCCCACCAGCTCTTCTTACTGCCTTCTCACATTGCTTGCCCACCTTAAGGTCATCTGATATGAATACCCCCAGGTCCCTTTCCATTTCTGTAGTTGTTATTGTCTTACCCTCCATTGTGTACTCTTCTCCTGGGTTTTTGTTTCCCAGGTGCATTACCTTGCACTTCTTTGCATTGAATCTGAGCTGCCATACATTTGACCATTCCTCCAACCTTGCCAAATCCCTTCTCATCCTTTCCACTCCATCTTGTGTATCAACCCTGTTGCAGATCTTTGTGTCGTCTGCAAAGAGACATACTTTTCCTTCTAGTTCCTCTGCAATGTCACTTATAAAGACATTAAAAAGGACCGGTCCCAGTACTGAACCCTATGGTACCCCATTAGTAACTCTCCTTTCTTCACTGTGGACTCCATTTACTACTACCCTTTGTGTCCTGTTTTCTAGCCAATTCTTTATCCAGGCTACCATCTTGGGACCCACTCCAAGGCTGGCTAACTTGTGTATTAATCTTTTGTGTGGGACTGTATCAAATGCCTTGCTAAAATCTAGGTAGGCCATGTCCACAGCCCCTCCCTGATCTACTACTTTGGTCATCCAGTCAAAGAAATCTATTAGATTTGTCTGACATGACCTTCCCATTGTGAATCCTTGCTGCCTTGGTTCCTGTGCCCCACTGGCCTCCAGGTACTCAACAAGTCTTTCCTTGAGAAGTGATTCCATCATTTTCCCTACCACTGAGGTCAAACTAACTAGTCTGTAGTTTTCTGCCTCTGTTCTGCTCCCACTTTTGTGAAGAGGAATCACATCTGCCCTCCTCCAGTCCTCAAGTACCACCCTATCCTCCCATGATTTGTTAAAGAGAGTAGTCAGCGGTGTCACTAGTTCTACCCTTAGTTCTTTTAGAATTCTTGGGTGAATCCCATCAGACCCCATTGCTTTGTCCACCTTCAATTTTATTAGTTCTTTCAGAATCCTTTCTTCTGTAAATGGATTGGTATCGACCCCCGTCTTCAGAGTGTTTCTCTTGTTTGATTTAGGTACCTCTCCCTCCTCTTCCTTTGTGAGTACTGAGCAGAAATATTCATTCAGTATCCCTGCTTTTCACTGTCACCCTCTACCCACATTCCCTCCCCTTTATTAAGCCTCAGTATCCCTCCTTTGGTCTTTCTTCACTCCCTAATGTACCTATAAAAGGTCATATCCCCCTTCTTAACAGAGTTGGCTATCCTTTCCTCAGTTTGGGCCTTTACTATTCAGACTGCCTTCCCAGCCTCTTTCTGCTTTAACTGATAAAGTTCTCTGTCCTGCTCCTTCTGTTTCCTTATATTTCCTGAATGCTATCCTTTTTTTCTTAACCTTCTCTGCCACCTCTTTTGAGAACCATAGCGTTTTTTTCCTTTGTTGTGTTTTGTTGATTTGCTTTGCACAAATGCTTGTTGCCTCTGTGATGGCTGTTTTGATTATTCCCCATTGTCCCTCCACCCCTCCTTCTTGCCTGTTTGCTATTGCTTTTCTGAGGCAGTCTCTCATTTTCCCAAAGTCAGCCCTCCTAAAGTCGAATACTCTTGCATTTGTATGGCTTGACTGTATGGCTATGTTTATCATGAACCACACTGTTTGGTGGTCGTTTGTTGCCAGATGGCTACCCACTTCTAAATCTGAGATTCTTTCTCCATCCCCATTTGAGAGTACCAGGTCGAAAATTGCTCCCTCCTGAGTGGGTTCCAATACTAGCTGTCTGAGGCATGCCCCTTGTAGGGCATCAAGAATAACCCTGCTCTTGGATGTACCTGCAGCAAAGGTGCTTCAGTTAACATCTGACATATTCAGGTCCCCCATCAACAATATCTGCCCTTTCTCTGCCATCCCAAGGATGCCTTCTATCATTTCTTTGTCCGTTCCCTCCCCCTGAGGTGGGGGTCTGTATACAACCCCCATGCAGATTGTGGTGCCATTTCCTGTCTCCAGGGTGACCCAGAGTGCCTCATCTGCTCCCTGTTTACTCTTTAGTTCTGTTGCTTTGATTCCTTCCTTTACATAGAGAGCTACTCCTCCTCCTCTTTTACCCTCCCTGTCCCTCCTGTAGATTGTGTATCCTGGTATGTTGACATCCCAGTCATGGTTCTCTGTGTACCATGTTTCTGTGACTGTCACAATATCCAGGCAACCCTCTTCCATACTCATGAAGGAGCAATCTTAGACCTTGTACTCTCAAATGGGGACAGTGAGAGGATCTTAGATCAAGAATTGGGTAGCCATTTGGGAACAAGTGACCACCAAACAGTGTGGTTCATGATAAACTCAGCTACAGACTCAAGCCATACAAAAGTGAGGGTTCTGGACTTCAGGAGGGCTGACTTTGGCAAGATGGGAGAGTGCCTTAGAAAAGCACTAGCAAACAGGCTAGAAGGAGGGGTGGAGCAACAATGGGGGGGCGACATCAAAACTGCCATCACAGAGGCAACAAGCCTTTGCGTAAAGCAAATAAACAAACCAAAATGAAAGAAAAAGCCACTATGGTTCTCAAAAGAGGTGGCGGTGAAGGTTAGGGAGAAAAAGATAACATTTAGGAAGTATAAGGAAACACAGAAGGAGCAGGACAGAGAACTGTACCAGTTAAGGCAGAAGGAAGCAGGGAGGGTAGTCAGAATAGCAAAGGTCCAAACTGAGGAAAAGATATCCAACTCAGTTAAGAAGAGGGATAAAACCTTTTATAGGTATATCAGGGAGCGTAGAATGACAAAGGGAGGGATAGTGAGGCTGAATAGAATGGACGGTGTGTGGGCCGAGAGGGACAGTGAAAAAGCAGGGATACTGAATGAATACTTTGTTCAGTATTCACAAAAGAGGAGGTGGTGGAGGTACCTAATCCAATTAACAGAAGCACTCTGGATAGGGGGTTGATCCTAGTCCTTTCACAGAAGAAAGGGTTCTGAAAGAACTCCTAAAACTGAAGGTGGACAGAGCAACGGGGCCAGATGGAATTCACCCCAGAATTCTAAAAAAATTAAGCAGAGAACTAGTGACGCCACTGACTACCCTTTTTAACAAATCATGGGAGGATGGTGTGGTACCTGAGGACTGGAGGAAGGCAGATGTGATTCCCCTTCACAAAAGTGGGACCAACACAGAGGCAGGGAACTACAGACCTGTCAGTTTGACCTTTGTGGTAGGGAAAGTGATGGGATCACTTCTGAAGGAAAAAATTGTTGAATACCTAGAGGCCAGTGGGGCACAGGACCCAAGGCAGCATGCGTTCACAGCGGGAAGGTCATATCAGACGAATCTAATTGATTTCTTTGACTGGGTGACAAAGTAGTAGACCAGGGAGGGGCTGTGGACATGGCCTACCTACACTTTAGCAAGGCATTTGACACAGTCCCACACAAAGATTAATAGTCAAATTAACCAGCCTGGGGTGGGTCCCAGGGTGGTAGCCTGTGAAAACATTGGCTGGACAACAGGACACAGAAGGTAATTGTAAATGGAGACCACTCTGAAGAAAGAGGGGTTACTACAAAATTACATAAGGATCAGTACTGGGTCCAGTCCTTTTAGTGTCTTTTATAAGTGACATTGCAAAGGGACTGAAAGGAAAGTATGCCTTTTGCAGATGACACAAAGATCTGCAACAAGGTTGATATACAAGGAGGCGTGGAAAAGATGAGAAGGGACTTGGCAAGGTTGGAGGAATGGTCCGAAGTATGGCAGCTTGGATTCAATACAAAGAAGTGCAAAACAATGCACCTGGGAAACAAAAACCCAGAGGTAGATTACACAATGGGGAAAGGTAGTAACAACAACAAAAATGGAAAGGGACCTGGGGTAATCATATCAGATGATCTTAAGGTTGGCAAGCAATGTGAGAAGGCAGTAGGGAGTCCTGGGGGGATACTGGGATGTATGGGGAGAGGCATCACCAGCAGAAAACAGGAAGTTATTATCCCCCATACAGACAGTTGGTGAGACCCCATCTGGAGTACTGCAGCCAATTCTGGAGACCCCATCTCCGCAAGGACATAGACAGGATGAAGGAAGTTCAGAGGAGGGCACCCAAAATGGTGCAGGGTCTGCAAGAGAAGCCATACGAGGAGAGACTAAAGGAGTTTAATATGTATACCCTTGAGGAAAGGAGGGAGATGGGGGGACATGATAGAAATGTTTAAGTACCTCACTGGACTCAACATAGGCCAAGAGGGTAGCATCTTACAGAAAAAGAGATGTGCAAGGAGAAGGGGACACAATTTGAAGATAGAGAGGGGACTGCTCAGGGGCAATGTGAGGAAGTATTTTTTTTTCACAGAGAGGTGGCGGACGATGGAACAGCCTTCCTGAGGAGGTTATGGGTCAAACTGTGGAGAATTCGAGAATGCATGGGACAGACACAAGGCAATTTTTTGGGGGTAGGAAGAAATAGGCTGTTGGTTAAATAGGATCTGCAGCTTATCCTCTAGGTAGGGAAATGGGCAGACTAGGTGGGCCAAGCCATCCTTATCTGCCATCAAAGTCTATGTTTCTGTGTTTCTATGTTACTCCCTGGAGGAGAGGAGGGAGAAAGTGGATATGATAGAGACATACAAGTACCTTACAGGGAGGAATAGGGTGCAGGAATCTATTTTCCAGTGAAAAAGATGTTCCAGGACTGGAGAGCATGGGATGAAACTGGAGGGAGGGATATTCAGAAGAAACATGAGGGAGAATTTCTTCACAGAATGAGTGGTGGACAAGTGGAACACCCTGCCAGAGAAAATGGTGGGGGTGAAACAATCATAGGATTTAAAATAGCATGGGACAGACATAAGGGAATTCTGGATGGCAGGGAAAAGGGGCAACAAAAAACATAAAATGAACTTGCAAGCTCAAATGGCAGACTGGGTAGGCCCTTATCTGCTGACAGCATCTATGTATCTATGTATGTAATATTGAGATAACATTTACACATATATGTATAGACCAGCACAAGTTTGTCTGTCATGAGTTGAGAAATGTGACAACTCTTATCTAAAAGGAATTGTAGTCCTTTTGTGAGGTTTTTGAACTCCATTGAAGACTTCTTCATCTAAGAGCTCTATTGAAAATACATAAGGAAGGAATGCAGTACTTAACTCAGTACCTGAAATTAGCAATGCACACTTACTGATATATTTTAAGAAGTGCATGTTACCTGAATCAAGTTATTAACAATTGTCTTTGCCTACAGATCCATTAAGGAATGCAGCCCATATCTGACAGAATGTCTGGATGAATCACAGCAAGCTTCGCCACCAAGAAAAAGATGAGTCTCATTTTCAGAGCCAGATAGATGTTCCCACAACTTGACGCGCCACCCAAAATACTTGGGCTGCCCGGCTCTGACATGGTATTCAATCAGAATGAGCAGCTGGAAAAGACTGCACATTCTGTTTGAATAGCGGACCCTGGATGCACAGTACATAGCAGGCGGCCACCATGTTTGGTGCAGCGCATTCAGGGTGCAGGGCTGAAGACCACCAGTGGAGGAAAGCATGATGCATACCTAGATTGGCCATGTCCCTCAAGGATGATATTCGGCCAGACTATGCTAATGAGCTTCACTGGGCATGCATAGCACAAATGGGCCTCATAGATGCCATAATGGTCTCATTAGCATGGCTGAGTTGGGTTGACTGTGGCAAGTCAGCCCTCCTCTCTCCCCAGCCTCAGTCCATGTCTGTAGAAAAAATAAAAGCTGGCACAGGACAGGTTGGGGGATGCGTGTGAGGGGGGGTTACTGCCTACCAGGGTGGGTGGACACTACACTATAGAAATGGGACTCTGTTTCTTATTCTATTTCATACAGTGATCAGGGCTGGGATAGGGGGTCCCTACACTCTGGAAAAGTGGATCCTTGTTCATTTATATGTCACTCTGTGATCAGGGTGGAGGAGACCCTATACTATGGAAAGGGGCTTGGAGGTATATTGTTTGGTACAGTGATCACGGCTGGGGTAGGAGGTCCCTACACTATATAAAAGTGGATCCTTTTTTATTTATATGTCACTCTGTGATCAGGGCGGAGGAGATCCTATATTATGGAAAAGGGGCTTGGAGGTGTATTGTATTGTATGGTACAGTGATCAGGGCTAGGGTAGGAGGTCCCTACACTATGGAAAAGTAGATCCTTCTTTATTTATATGTCACTCTGTGATCAGGGCGGAGGAGACCCTGCACTATGGAAAAGGGGCTTGGAGGTATATTGTATAATACAGTGATCAGGGCTGGGGTGGCGGTCCCTACACTATATAAAAGTGGATCCTTTTTATTTATATGTCACTCTGTGATCAGGGAGGAGACTCTATATTATGGAAAAGGGCTTGGAGGTATATTGTATGGTACAGTGATCAGGACCAGGAGAGGGTTCCACCACACTACCAGAGAACAGATAGAATTTCCTTTTACTACAGACATGGATCAGGGCTGGGGTGCATATGGCTAACCCTGGACTGTGCATGGGGCACCACTCTGCCCTGCACAAAGTTAGGTAGGGTTTGGTGAACTTATCTTTGCATCTGCACATCCAGCTGTATCCACTGCAATGTGAGGAATATGCAAGAGGGACCTCTCATTTGCATACCTGCATTGCAATATTCCATACAGTGGTGCAGTTGGGGTTGCAGGGTGCATTGGAGGCTTCTGAATATTGCCACACCCCAACAGCTCCAGCTTATCCAGAAATGTGTGGGCACAACTACGGATGTGCCGCACATCCCTTTTAAATGTGTGGGCCCTTTTCTATTGCTGATATCTCACAGAATATCTTCTTGCTGATGGTGGCAGACATTCTGCACATTGGGAACAATTTAAGATCTCTAAATCTTATGATAGGTAACTAGTGACAATTCTGGCACGTGCATCTGATTCAGTAACCTCAGCACTTTAGCTGGTGGGATTCCGGAAGTGAATCCGGTTCTGGAATCCGGTGATTTCTGAGACCTGTCTCAAGCACACTACCCTGGATCCTGAGGTCAGCTTACCTGCATACAATATCTTTCTTGCAGACAGACAGACTAGAGGTGGGGGGGGTTGCCAGCTACGTATTGGAAAAATATAACATTTCTATTACCGATGCCTCATCATTGCTGAAAGAATTTGAAAGCCTCACGATCAAATTCCAACTCTCAGCCACCTCGGCCTTGTACATCATAGGATGCCACAGGCCTTCCTCTGCAGGGCTTCAACAGTTAAATCACCTTTCCCACTCTCTTAGTGTGCTGCAGCCAGAAGTCATAATCCTGAGTGATTGTAATCTGGATTGGCTTGCAAACTCCTCAAACCATAAAAACTCAATGTGGGCCGGCCGGCGGTGCTGGTAGAGGCGATGGATGCCACATCTCCTCCACACTGGCGACCTGGGTTTGGGAATGGACTGAGGCCAATTGGGGTTGGCCAGGGGGAGAAGGATCAAGTGCCCAACAGCTTGCTTTCCTTCTCTGCGGAGGGATGGGGAGTTAGCCTCGCCACTCTACCACCACCACCTGGGGATCTCAGGGGGTGCCGGCACAGTCAGGGACAACAAAGGGGTTGACACTGGCAGAGTATGGGAACAGATGCACATCTCAGCATGCATCAGCTCATTGGTCCTCATTGTGTACCAGCATCAAAGAAACCAGGAAGAAGGAAAAATTCCCCAGACGGTCCAAGTGATGACCCTCCACTCTGCTCTCACGATGCTAGAGGAGCAGACTCCGCTGTGTGCGCATGCTTTCCTGATGTACGAGGAAGGTAGGGGGGCCTTCTTTGCCCCACTCTGGGGGTAAACTGGGCACAAATTGAGGTGGCGTGCACTCTAGGGGCAGACTCCTCGGCAGGTTGGAAAGAGGAGGCCTGGGGGATCTGAGAGGGTCTGGGGCTGTAGGACGATAAACACAGAGTTAAAAAAAAACAAATCTCTATGTGACTCATTCAGACTTACTCAAATTGTCTCAGAAGTGACCCATCCAAATAAAAGCTCCCTACTAGACATTATTCTAGTAAACAAGCTTCGGCTCTTCTCTCATTCTGGAGTCTTCTTCACTGAGCTCAGTGACCACTGCTTTATTGCTTGCATAAGAGCTGCACCCAAGCCTATTTCTAATTCCAGGTTCACAATCAGGAGATGTTTTTGTAATTTAGTACCACAAGCCTTCCTTTCGGACTTACAGAACTCCTTGCTATGGCAGGACGTCTACCTAGTCAAGACAGTAGAGACAGCATACGAGACCTTTCATACTATTGTTCATGGAGTTATTGACAGACATGCCCCCTTGAACAAAGCACGTACCAAGAAAAAGACTTTCCCTTGGTTTACATGTCAGCTGAAGTCAGCTTGCTCAACAGGGACAAGCTCTTAAAGAAAGCGTGTAAATTAAAGCTTCGATCAGATTGAGCTGATTTTAGGGCAGCCAGAAACCTCTGCACAAAGCTTGTCAGAAACACTAAGGTTAACTACTTCCAGTCAGCTCTGGTCTCCTTCATCAAGGACCCTGCCAAATTCTGGTAAACTCTTAAAGATATTTAACGTCATGCTTCATCCGGTTCTCTCCCTACCAAGATCTTATATGAAGGATCCCTCATTGCTGAGAAGGCAGAAATCCTTGACTGCTTTAATAATCATTTTATTACTGCAAGTATGGCCTTTTACATTTCACCTGCAAATAATCCACTTACCCAGTTCCTATCACAAGGACCAGCAATCCCTTCCCCTGTTCACAGTACTCCTGTCCCAGGTTTCTCCTTCCAACTGGTAACTTACAAGGAAGTGGATGACCTGCTCCTTCAGCTGGATGCCAGAAAAAGAGCAGGAGCGGACCTCATTGGGCCTTTTTTCCTAGAGCTTGGTCACCAAGTACTGGCAGCTCCATTAACGCACTCTCTTTAATATGTCCTCAGCTTGGGTAAACTCCTTCTGTCTGGAAGACTACTCAGGTTTTACCATTCTTCAAATCAGGAGTCCACAGAGAACCAAATAACTACAGTCCAATCTCCTTACTCCCCATCATATCAAAACTGCTGGAGAAATTGGTGAATTGCCAACTTACAAACTACATTGATGCCTCAGATCTGCTAACCCCTGTGCAATCAGGCTTTAGGCCATGCCAAAGCACAGTTACAGCTCTGGCTAAAGTCACAAATGACTGGCAGAGAGCCCTTGACTTAAAGAATCACATATGAGCAATATGCCTCAACTTAAGCAAGGCCTTCAATACCGTCAACCATGTATTGCTCTTAGTTACTCTCCACAACATTGGTCTGGATGCACCTTCCCTAAAATGCTTCTCATGCTACCTGGCAGAACGAATGCAAGTAAAAGCAGTAGGACATCCCCCCACTCTAAAACAGATTAGCAGAGGCATACCTCAGGGCTCCATCTTGGGACTCTTACTTTCTCACTTCAATTTTTATTATTGAAGAATTTTTATTAGTTTGGATAAGTCCATACACATGTGACAGTAACATCCACATTATCCAATACAAAGTAGTATACACCGTAGGAACAGTAATAAACAAGATACAAAGGCAGAGGTATTCTATCTCTGACAGCTAAGCATCATTATAACAAAGATAGCAAGACACTAATGCAAACTCAGTGAACAATAACATAGTGTGCCAACTGTTCAGATGGGGGACTGTTGTGGAGGAGAAGGACGTTGCACAGAGGGGACTGCAAATAGGGTTCCCATTTAGCTAAGAACTTATCTAGTTGACTTGGTGAACATAGGAGAGGCGTTCCAGATATGCCAAGTGGGCAATGGCCGCATGCCAGCTTTTCTGAGAAGACAACAATCCTTGACATCAATGCATTAGAAGTAGTCATTTAGCCTCCATGAAGGCAAGCATCACCCATTCTCATAGGGGGGTAGAGAGGGAACTAAGCAGGGTCACATCCCTGAACAGTAGTCTTGCATCTGCAATTGAAATCATGAATCCAAATATTCGGGAGTATTCGGAGGTGACCGTTGCCCAAAGAGGAGAACTAGAGGGCAAGTCTGGTGTGCAGCAAGTTCACGTGGCTGGCCATCTCCAGCAGTTCGAGTGGGTCAACATGCCCGACGGTGCAAGATATCTGGGGTTTAGTACCAAAAAGGTGTATCTTAAGTTGGACAAACAGGCTTTTTGTATCTCTATAATGAGTATGCACAGCCCTGAGATATTGGGACCAAGTAGCATCTGAGATATCAAACTGAAGGGCAGCCGCCCATTTAGTCTTACAGTGAATTGAGGGATCTGGCTGAGCATCCTGCAGGGTATGGTAGGGTGCCCTATCACGCCTTTTAAGTTGGAGATTTATGTAGCCAACCCACCCATTTCCATTTGGCATCTATTCGGGCTTCGGTAGAGTGACTCTGTAAAACACTCCACAGTTGGAAGCACCTCCAGAAATCTGATGAGGGGAGGTAAAACTTGGCTTGCATCTGGTCATAAGAAAGCAAAACATTGGAGCCTGTTATTCAAACATCCTGTACAGTAGCGATACCTTTTAGTTTCCAGGAGGGCCAGCCAATAGGAGCACCTCCAACTAAGAGGGAGGGATTGTGCCATAAGTGGGGTATAATGAAATGGAGGCCCAAGCTGGATGGGAGTGTGGGAAAGAGACATAATGGTGTGCCAGGCCATCTGGACTAGCCCACATGGGGGAGACAGAGGAAAGGGGTTTCAGTATGTGAGGTAAGCAGTCCATCAAAGGACTATTCTGATACAGTGCAGCCTCCCACCTGAAACCCACAGTAAGGACTGATGGGTCCCTGGAATGAACCAGCCTGTAGCCATGGCAGCTAGGCAAGCTGAGGTGATAGCCCATTGGCAGTGACTCCAACCCTGCACGGTCCAGTGCGCCTGAGTTTCTGTTTACTCCAGTGAGGGGATTTATCGTCCCATAGGAACCAAACATGACGTGGTCCATAGATATAAATAGTTTAGGTGACAGAGGGATTGGCAGATTATTGAGCAAGAGAACCTAGGGAGGAATAATATGCTAATGCTGAAGCTCTACCTGGTAGCAACAGTTGAAGCTTGTGCCACTGTTCTATCTCTTCAGCAAGTTGGGACAGCAAGGGGGAAAAGTTTGAGGACTCCAGATCGGACCATTGATTAGGAATAAAGATGCCTAGGTAATAGAACCTCTTGTTTGCCCAGGCCAACTCTGTTCCATCAAGACAGTCTTTTGAGCAGTGAGAATTTAAAGGGGCCAGGACAGTTTTTTTTTTCTGATTGGCATGCAAGCCTGAGATAGAGGAAAAGTCCTGCAAATTGGCCAAAACAGTGGGGAGTAACCAATGGGGTTGTGAAAGGATGAGTAGGATATCATCCACAGCTTCTAACTGGGGCACTCAGCCTACTTCAATACCAGAAATAGACGCATAGGCTAAGAAGGCCCAAATAAGGATGTCTAGGGCAATTAGAAAGAGATGGGGTGAGAGGGACAAGCTTGCTGGGTACCCCTTTGTAGTGGAAAGAGACAGAAATGGTATTATCGGTAAGGATGAGGGCCAGTGATGAACTGTAGAAGTATGAACCTATTGGCAAAAACTGGGGCCAAAGCCATATTGCTGAAGTACAGCAAATAAATTATTCCATTTGATCGAATCAAAGGCTTTGGTGAAATCTACAGCAAGTGCTGCCATAGAGACAGTAGACAAGGTGCCACCCATTTGAAACTGAGCAACAGCCTGGTATTGTCGAGGCCTGATTACCCTTTCATGAAGCCCGCCTGAGCCAGATGAATGATAGACAGCAGAACATCAATCAAGCAGGTGGTGATAATTTTGGCAAGGTTCTTTGTGTCAATGGGTAAAAGGGAGATCGGGCAAAAGTTTGCACAGTTTAAAGGGTCACTGGACTTTTTGGGGAGAAGGGTGATAAGAGCCTCTCTCATTCTGGGTGGAAGTAGCTGCATTGAATGGGCCTCTTAAAGAGCCCTAAATAGGGGCCCAATAATATCTGGTCCTAGCACCCGGTACAAATTGACAGTTATGCCATCTGAGCCTGGGACTTTCCCAGGGGCCATTTGGGAGAGGGCCTGTTTTACTTCAGCTTCTTCCAGCGGGGCATCCAGTTGGGACATCTGGTCTGGAGTATGGGTCAGACCTGTAATATGTTGGCAGAACTGGGCTAGTCTTTGCTGAAGCTGAGGCAGAGAGAGGTAAGACTGGGATTCATAAAGGGAGGCATAAAAGGCTCACATGGTAAGATTGATATCCTGCAGAGTAGAAACTACCGTTCCTGAGGCATCCCTGAGGAAATGGATTCAAGCCAAAGCTTGCTGCTTACGTAGTCAGAATGCTAACAAGCGGCAGCTTTTCTCCCCACCATCCCAGTAAGCATGTTTCATCCTAAGGAGTAGCCACTCTGCTTCTGGTTGAGAATGCTATTGATTCAGTACTTCAGCCCCACTGTCTGACGCACCAGAGAGGGAGTCCTATTTGAGTAGCTGCTAGCTTGGAACCTGCATTCCAAACCAGCAAGGTTGACTGTAAGGAGGTTAAGGTCGCCTTGCAGGCTCTATTTTTCACCGCCACAAAAGCTATAATGTGCCCTCTGAAAACTACTTTGAAGGCCTCCCAAAATCTACCCAGGGTCAATTCCTCGGTCGAATTGGTGACAGAGTAGTCATGGGCCACCTGGGAAACTATATTGGGAAACTCTGGGTCTTTTAGGAGGAGGGGATTACATCTCCAGCGGGTGCCTTTTGGTTGTTGGCTGTCAGGGGAGTACGTGGTTAGGACTGGGGCATGGTAGGATATTAGGATATTGTCTATGTTATTGTTAGATAAGTGTTGAGCTGTAGCCACATCCGCCAGCCATAGATCAAATCCAACTATGAGTATCATGGGGACGTGAACAGAAAGGTGTAATCCCACCCTGTTGGATGGTCCTTCTACAAACATCCACTAGGCTCCACTCTTCTTGCAGGCCCTGAAGAGCAGCATGGGCTTTGGGGCAGCACTGTGGGAGGGGTTTAGACTTGTCTAGGAAGGGGTCTAGAACCATATTGCAGTCTCCCCCACCAGGATAGGAGTGTTTACTGCATTGCCGACTAATGAGGTGATGGCCTGGCTAATCACTGGGAAGAACTTACCATGGTCTTCATTCAGAGTGTAGAGGTTGACTATAACCAGTGGACCTGTCAGGAGGAGAGTCAAGCCGCTACCCTGCCCCAAGTGTCCCTTACAGGTGTCCTCCACTTTTCAGGGATGACTTATGAACCAGAATGGCTACCCCTTTAGTCTTGTTTGGGGATTAGCTAAGCGTGCACGTCCCACACCCAAGATTTCCTCAGCCAGGAGTTGTTCTACTCCAGAAGGTGCATTTCTTGAAGGAAGCGATATCTAGTGAGGGATAAGACAAAATGAAGCACCTTGGTATGCTTAATAAGTTAAGCTCTTTAACATTCCAAGAGACTCGAGAGATGCCTGTTGAGGGTTTATAGATTTGAGGGCCATAACTTCAAAACTGTGAGATTCCAGAGAAAGGAGTACTTACTTAGGTTGCCGAGTTTAAGGCAGAAGTTCGGCTTCAGTAAAGCAAGTAATAGAGGATGACACCCACCAGGGAAACAGGAGACCACCAAGAAACTGTTGGCACAAATCGCACAATAGAAAAACTTGAAGACAATATACTAGTAGTAGAGGAAAGCTAGAGATAGAACCAAACACAATAATGAATATATATTTTCTACCAACAACTTATCAGCTAGTATACAACACTGTTATAACCAGGTAATTAAGAAAATCTACACAAAAAAAGGTAAACAAGCATAAATACACTAATGGATCCTGGGCCAATGTGAAAGAAATTGTTAGACGGACAACACTCTCAGCTATGCCATCCAAAGGGTCCATGTATGGAGAGATGTAAAGATCCCAAACAAGGATATGCCCCCAATCAGGGCATCCACTTATTGATCAGGCTCCAGGACATCCTGGGAAGGAATGGGGTGGGGATTGAAGGGCGAGGTTTAGGTAGTGGGAAGGGGGAGGATGTGGATAAGGGAGTATAAAGGTAGTCTCTCCCTCTGGTTATATTAGCTGTGTGAGAGGGCCACACCATGGCCCCACAATGGGAACTGTCAGGCAAAACTGGCATGGAGGGACAATTGAATAAATGACTGCCAGCCTGACCTTATAAAATATCTATTTTCCAGGTCTAAGGACATCAGCAGATGCTCGAAACCGCACTCCAGCAGGAACATAGGAAAGGGAATAGGGGAGGAGACAGAATCCATTTTAAGGTCATCGCATGCACATGGAGGAGGCAGTGCCCTCTGGTAACTGACACAGAGGGGCAGGTGCACAGAGATCAGGTCCAGTGCAACAGCAAGGAGAGGGGGCTGGGGTTAGCAATGAGTTACCGCAAAAACTTGCTTAGGGAGTAACAAAGAGATAGAGTCCAGTGTTTAGCCTGGAGGAGCTTCAGTCAGCCCGGCTATGACTGGGGGGAGATCCATAGCTCCTGGAAGTCCAGGTGATACCACAGCAGCGTACAACAGTACTCCAGGTCATACAGGGGTCAAGGCATCCACAGCAGCAACTAATGAAGCTTCAGGGTATTCTGCCCAGTCTAACGATGTGTCAGTGTCCATAGTAGAAATCTTGGCATTCCTGAAAGGTGGGGAGCAGAAGAAACATAATCCTTTCTGGAGATCTTGCAGGGAAGCTTGCAGGAGAAATTCAGGGGGACTAGAAGTACCACTCCTGGACCATTGTCTGTGCCTGGGAGCAGAGTTTACCTCACGAGGTGGTAAGGAGGCATTAGAACTGGTTTCAGGGGTGACAGATGCTTGGCGTGGAGAGGGAGCGCGACAAGAGGAAGTTAGTAAGGCAGGGGGACCATTATTAGCAATTGCACATCCGTCTGAAAAGAAGCCTTCCAGAATCTGCTGCCATGGCTTATAATTCCCTCTAGTGGTAGGCACGGGAGATGGTGTCCAGAGGCATTTGGGATTTGTAGTTGGAGGTGGGAGCACAGGCCAAAATCTGTAGAGCCATTTCTCGATCAGAGCAGGGTAGTCAACCAGCAGCTCACGGCCATCTTTGGAAACCAGTAAATTGGTGAGTGATTTAAAATGGAATTGGAAGTTGTGCTGATACAAGAATCTTTTAATTGGCCCAAATGCCTTTCACCTGGCAGCTGTCTCATGAGTGAAATCCCCATAGAAAGACGTTAAGAAGCCCTGTCACTGTACCTCTCCCAGGTCTCTGACTGCCCGTAGGATTCATTCTTTAGTGGTTTAGCAGAGAAAGTAGACTACAATGGGCCTTGGAGTTTGGATATTCTTGTCCTTTCTGCTAGACACCCAGTGGGCCCGCTCCACATCCATAGGGCCTCACTATCTATCCTCCAACAATACTGGTAAATTTTCATTCAGAAAGAGTTCCATAGATAGGCCTTTCACTCCTTCAGGAAGGCCTATAATGCGCAGATTGTTGCACCGGGCATTATTCTCTTGGTCCTCTACCTGGCCCCACAAAGTTGCAAGCCTTTCCCCCATAGCTATATCCTCTGTAAAAGTGTAGATTGCTGGTGCTTGCTGGTGTCCAGTCACTGCTCTACCACATTAATTTTGTCCTGCAGTTGTCGGACATCAGCCACTGTGTTATTAAGCGAAATGCTGATATCGTCTACCCTTACCAGGAGAGTCTCAAGCATGGTGATTATATATTGCAGGGAGTCATCAACCGATGTGGGCTGAGTAGCTGCCTGGGTAGCTCTAGGCTGTGTGGCTAATTGGCTAGTGCTGGACATGGTGCTACAGTTCCCCAAGAGAGGCAGGTCCAAAAAAGGAGGTATGAGTTGTAAGGCTGAAATTTCGCCAGCAGGCAGAGGAGATTATCAGCTGTTATGGTAGCTTGAAGGAAGCAACTGAGACCTATGTGACCTGCGGTGCCCATGCAGCTCGCGGATACCCGGGGCTGCAAATACAGCAAATTGTGTCACAATCTGCAGAAAACACTGCAGGTCAGTTGGAGACAGACTACCAAGTCATTGAGAGGGGCTAGTGGGATCAAATGTTCATGGATGGTGGTGACAGAGTGTGGATGTTGCCTACATATGAGAGAGCCAAAGAAGTTAAGCAGCCATCACTTTGGTGGTCAGGCCACGCCCCCCACTTGTCTCACTTTATAGCAACAAGATGAGACCGTGGAATCAAACTTTCCAGTATACATCTCTTTGTACACGACACGGTCCTTTACACTGCCAGGCTACTCCCAAAAGTGCCTGCTTGGACTTGCAAGCAGATTTCTTTACACTGCAACAAAACCTCCTGAGTCAAAAGCTCCTTTTGCATGCCAAAATGACCAAGGCTGTGCTGTTATCCCTAGTGACCAAGTCCATAAACTCCCTTAAACATGAAAACATTCTGAATTCCTCCACCGTACTTGGTGAGTCATTTGACCATGTGATCAAGTTCAAGTACATAGGTATGCAGATTGATAACAGACTTTCTTTTGCTGATCATGTAGACAAGCTCTCAAATAAATTACAGGCTTGGACATTTTTTTAGAATCAAGCATCTGATTACCCAGGAGGCCAGAAAAAGCTTAGTACAAACCATGTTCCTAGCTATCTTGGAGTATGCAGACTTCCTGTACGGCCAAGTCCCAAAAACTACCATATCTAAGCCTGACACCTTTATCATAAGGCCTTACATTTCATCTCAGGTGTGGCATTTAATACCCATCACTGTGTACTCTATTCCATGGTAGGATGGACCTCACATTCAAAAAGAAAAGGACCGCTACACTATGAACCTATAGATCTATATCCAAGATGGTACCTTCCTACATTTCTGACTGTCTGCCCTCCTGCACCTTATGAGACTATGCCTTGAGAAGCCGTTCATACATCTCAATAGCTGTGCCTTAAGTCTTTCTTCATTTTAGGAAAGCCTCCTTCAGCTATGTGCTTCCCCAGCTGTGGAACAACATCCAGAAATCCATAAAATTGGTGCCTCCTATTGGTCTTGTGGAATTCAAGTCACTCCATTTGAGATACTTCTCAGAGCCTTGTCAATGCCCTCTCTGTCACTAAACTGTAGCCATACATTGCTATTCTTACAGTCAACCCTCTACACTTTCTATCCTTTCATTAGAATTACCCTAAGCCATGTTTCTGGATTCATCCTTGCTTTCCACTTGCTCATGAGACCCCGGCTTGCTCTGTCACTAGCATTAACTCTGCTCTGCTAGAGCTATCAGTGTCTAAAGTCACTGATTCGGCTCATTGGTGCTGACTTACTTCCACCTCTCTGCTGTACTGTTTATTGGGATGAGGCTTCACTTTACGACCGGGCCTCATTGATTATTCGTGTACCTTTTTTATTGTTATGTATTGTATTACTATGCCCATTTGTGCTATATGTTCTATTGTGCTACTGTATTATTTATTCGGTACCTACCAGGCCCTCCTTGAATATGAGTTTGCTCAATGGAGTTTCACCTGGCTAAATAAAGATTGAGTGATTGACTGATTCACAACACAGCAGGTTTCCCATAGGCATACTGTCATGTAGCTGCTGACTGTGCCATTTCCTCAAGTGTCTGTGAATATAGGTAGAAACTGCTTTAATCATATTGCCAATAAATCTTTTTATGGCTGTGCTGGTGCCTGATTTACATATGTGACAGTTCTTAAAAAGCAACGCCAGGCAAGTCTCAGAAGCCATACAATATTTCTCCTCCAATTCTGTGGTGCTGTTTTCAGATAGATGCCGCGTCTCCGTCAAGTGTTGTTTCCTTGTCTTCCTCTTATGACTCATGCTAAGCCAATAGCCTTCATCACGAACAGTGAATCTGATCTGAGGAGACTCTGTGTCAGTTGTGGAATTGACTCAGTATGTTGTACATCTGTTTTGGTACTGAGGGTCTGTACTTCAAAATCTTTGTGTTACATTGTACACCAACTGACACCATGCAGCGCTTCTCTGTGTTACGCAGATAGTAATGATATTTGAATATATCTTGTCGTGCTGAAGTGGATAAATGTTAGCTTGTGTCTTTGCACTTGCACATAATTGAATCAATTTGTACACTTCAGACACTGCAATGGAATACATAAATGATGATGGCATAGTCTGTTTGTTGGAAAGCATTCTGCTTTCAACCCCCTGGATAATACAATCAGCAACAATATAGGAAATATTCAAGTTGTCAAGCAACACTGGCAGTGTTGCAGATGCTCATTCAGTAATCAATTTTGAGATCTGTGGTTCACTACAAATTGATGAGACATCCATGGATGTAGCAGGTGCACTTCACCAGATCTGTGGTTCACTACACATTGATGAGATATCCATGCATGTAGCAGGTGTACTTCACCAGATCTGTGGTTCACTACACATTGATGAGACGTCCATGGATGTAGAAGGTCTACTTCACCTGATCTGTGGTTCACTACAAATTGATGAGATGTCCATGGATGTGGCAGGTCTACTTCACCAGATCTGTGGTTCACTACACATTGTTGAGACGTCCATGGATGTAGCAGGTCTATTTCACCAGATCTGTGGTTCACTACACATTGATGAGACGTCCATGGATGTAGCAGGTCTACTTCACCAGATCTGTGGTTCACTACACGTTGATGAGACGTCCATGGATGTGGCAGGTGCACTTCACCAGATCTGTGGTTCACTACACACTGATGAGACATCCATGGATGTGGCAGGTCTACTTCACCAGATCTGTGGTTCACTACACATTGATGAGATATCCATGCATGTAGCAGGTGTCGTCCACCAGATCTGTGGTTCACTACCAATTGATGAGCTATCCATGCATGTAGCAGGTGTCGTCCACCAGATCTGTGGTTCATCACACATTGATAAGGCGTCCATGGATGTGGCAGATGCACTTCACCAGATCTGTGGTTCACTACATTGATGAGACATCCATGGATGTGGCAGGTCTACTTCACCAGATCTGCGGTTCACTACACATTGATGAGATATCCATGCATGTAGCAGGTGTACGACACCAGATCTGTGGTTCACTACAAATTGATGAGATATACATGCATGTAGCAGGTGTACGCCACCAGATCTGTGGTTCACTACACATTGATGAGACATCCATGGATGTGGCAGGTCTACTTCACCAGCTCTGTGGTTCACTACAAATTTATGAGACATCCATGGATGTAGCAGGTGTACTTCACCAGATCTGTGGTTCACTACAAGTTGATGAGACATCCATGGATGTAGCAGGTTGGGGTCCAGTAGCCCTGAGGGGCTTCTCAGGCTTGAGGACTGGGGGGCACTAGCCCTGCTAGACACTGGTTGCAGCTGCGATGCACCCACACATGTTCAACATGCCTGGCTAGATGTCACAAATCACAGGATGTAGCCATAGGGACCCTGCCCCTTCCAGAATCGGGCACAAGGTCCTTGCCACAACTGAGTTTGGCACAAGTCACCTTTGGCAATGACTTGTGCCATTTTTCTAGAATTGGACAGGTGAGCTGGGTAGCACACCAGTGGTAGACCCCAATTGCAGCAAGGAAGTACAGAGTGTCAACAATTCCAACATGAATGAAGGACATGTAAGGATCACAGCCAGTAAATTGATGATCAGAGGAGCCTGATGTACAGAATGTGCAAGTCTGGGACTTAGAGGTACTTAAAAAGAAGTAGTTGGGGAAGATGATGTCTGGAGCACCAGGAAAGGAGAAGTCTAGCCATTCCAACAGGATAGGTTAACAGGAAAGGGAGTAGGTGACTTGCCTTTTAAGGGATTTTGTTACTGTAAAGAACAAATGGAATATCAGTAGGATTAGTAGTTCAACTCAATCAGTCTGGCTATCTCAAGACAGAAGGGGGGTGAAATAGTCAATTCAATTCAATTTTTTTTATACTGCAAGGTGTGTGAGCAAAAATACCAATTTTCACAAACATCTAGTGATACACAAATTCCATAGTACAGAGAAAAAGGTAAAAACAATATTTGCAAAATGTTATAGTATTTACAATAGGAACAGTGCATATGACAGAATCATCTAGAACAGAAAAAATACAGAGCACATAACAACAGAGCCAATATAAAGATATTTATAAACTCTAATGTATCTCAAGGGTTGGTGGACATTCAGGGGAGTTACCTGCCAGGGTAGATGCAGGCGGTGGATTGGAGGAGGTGGTCCTTGAGGGAGGAGGTGAATGAGTCAATTGAACCATAGGCCTGAAGTTTAGGGGGCAGTTTATTGTAAAACATAGGGCCCTTGTATGTGATGGAGTTCTCTGCATGCTTGGTGTGGTAAAATGGGGTGTTGAAGATATGACTGGTGGACCGTCTTGTACTACACTTGGGAACCAATAACGGGAAAAGGGAGTTAATGCTGATCGGCAGCAGGTTATGATGAACTTTGTGTAGGAAAGTGAGCATTTTAAGTTGGAATCTGCCTTCAAGGGTGAGCCAGTTGAGGGAGGCATGGAGAGTACAGTGACGAGTCATCCAGGGTAGGCTTAGCTGGTCACAAAGTGTGCAGTATTATTATATATAGTCCTGAGTTTGGAGAAAAGTGGGGTGTGCTGGGGCAGTGTAGACAATAGAGCCATAATCTAGGAGGGGCAGGAGAAGGGAGCTGGTGAGGCATAATCTGGAGATGGGGATAAGGAACTTTCTGATTTCATAGAAGAGACTTAGCCTCATATGGATTTTCTTGATGAGGTTGCTAATATGGATATTGTAGGTCACGTGAGGGTCCAAGCACAGTCCAAGGTATTTGAATTTGTAGACTTGTTCAATGATGTTACCAAGATTGTCTGAGAGGGATCAGCCCATGGCTGGGTCTTTTCTTAGGCCAGAGAAGATCATAAGCCTGGTCTTCTTGGAGTTGAGAGCCATGTCTTTGACAGAAAAACAAGTGTGTAGCTTGCTGAAGTCAACCTGCAAGTTACTGAACATTGTATCAAGGTTAGTTTCACTGCAGTAGAGGCCATATCATCAGCGAAAGGACTAGGTGGTTGGTTTGGCAGATGGAAGGGAGGTTATTGATGATGAATGAAAACAGGAGTAGGCCTAGGAGAGAGGCCTTTAGTACTCCATATTTAATTGGACATTCAGCAGAAAAATGACTGTTGATATTAGTTTTCTGGAATCTGCCAGAGAGGTAACTTTCAACCAGTTTGATTACATTTTCTGATATGTGAAAGCCCATGAGGGTGTCCAGGAGACTGCAGTGGTCGACCAGGTTGAACGCCTTGGTCAGGTCCATGAAGACAGAGCCTGTGTACTGACCCTTATCGCTTGCCTTGAGGATATCACTGGTGAACCTGACGAGAGCAATTTTGGTCATGTGCCCAGATCCGAAACCATGCTGAGCAAAAGAGAGCAAGTTATGATGTTGAGGAAGGCAGTGAACTGGGTATGAACAATTTTTTCAATGGTTTTGAAGAGAGAAGTAAGGAGGGAAATAGGTCAGTAATTCCGTATTTCATTCCTTCTAGTCACCCGGAGAGGAACAGAAAGAGTGCAAAACGCTTAGCTCAGCTTATCGAACGAAGACGTGATGCATGCATCGTGAATGTTAATTTCCACAGAAGGAATTCTGCATGCCTTATCTATATGCTACCATAAATGTTTGAGAACATGTTATCAATATTTTTTTACTGTAAGTTTAAAACTGCTAAACCAATTTACCTAGTTGTGTTAGACACCAGAATACACTGACATCAGATATACATGTCCAGTATTAAGTATGCCTGCAAGAGCAGAGACGTTACAAATGGCTGCATTTTTGAGAGTTTTCACAAAACTTTGCAAATATTTATGTAGTAAAACTCTGAACCCCTGTATCTTAGAAATCTCTAATCCAGTACTCTCTGTATTTATATTAGCATATAACCATTACAAAATGGTTGTTCTTGCTAATTTACACATGTCTGGCTCCTATGGTGCCTGAGTTTTATGCAGATAAAATGTTTCATGACGTTTCCCTGCAAAAAAATTAAATGACAGGCTTTGAGCATACATAATTTTGAGACAATGTATCATCATGTCACAAAATGTAGCACATAGTTGCAACTCCTACCATCATGTAGTCTTACCAAATATAAGATCTCTGGCACAGTAGACAGCTGAGGTATATGCAGATAAAAATGTTAATGAAATTTCCCAAAAAAAAAAAATAAAATAAAATGACAGACTGAGCACCTGTCATTTTGAGACAATCCATCCTAATTTCAGGTTATGTGGCACGTCATTGGAACTACTCCTTGACAGTAGGCCTGCCACATTGCAGAGTTCTAGCTCAAATGATGGCCAAGTTATAATCACATTAATACATGTCAAAAATGCCACATAATTCTGATGAAATTCAGCAGAAGTTAACAGAATTTCATGAAATGTCATCAAAATTCTGTGAAACTGGAATGTTTTAATTCTGCACAACTCTCCTATCTTGCTCATGAGGTCGGGTCCCAAAAAGGCCATGCTGCAGAGTGCTGGAAAATACTGAAAAAAGTGACGCTATGAGTGAATGTTAAAATATTTCAGTGTCCACTCATAACTTCATTATGTTAACATATTTTTTCTCCACACTTTCAACAGTCTTCGTACAACCCTAGCTCATGAATGAGTATCAAGATGGGTGCACACTGGCAGTGATTGGCAGGTTCAGAGCAGGTCAAAGTCCAGGAGGGCATTTCATAGTGTGAATTCCCTGCTCCGACTGGGGCTGAGTCCAGTATGGGGACTGAACACTAATATCAGGATGGGGTGCATATCTTCAGAGATCAGCAGGCGGATCAAGATGCTTGCTGCTGGGTGATGTCTTATAAATGAAAGGATGTAGCCACACTGGGGTAGGCGCAGCTGGTGTACCCCTACACATCGACACCCCGATGGTGAAACACAAAAAAAGACCATTACGGTGACAGTCGCTGTAATGGTCCTTTTTCTGTGTTTTGATTTCCGCCAGTGTTCCATCCCCCCCCAGACCAACTCCGACCTGGAGCTGATAATCCTAAAGTCCGGGGGGTGTGGGGGGCATAGCCCCCCACAAAAAACACTAGCTGCATGGGCAGCACAATACCGACATTGGTATTGTGCCGTTGCTATGGGGGAGGTCAGCATTTTCACTGTCGACCTCCCTTGGTGCTTCCGGTGCAGCTCAATCCTCTCAACTACATGGAGTTTCTGCTCATCACCCAGTAAAACAGCATAATTTATCAATCTTGCTGAACATTGGATGGTCACTGACAAGCCTCCTGCTGCCTGAGCTGCGTCAGATGCACAAGTGAGATGCATCTGAAACCCATTGCTTCGTGCATGCCTGCTAATAACTGATCAAGCTCACTGCTACATCAGGATTTACTGAGATGCTAAGCATGACTATTAGCCTTCATTTAAATCCATGGGATCAGAGACTCCAGAAATGATTTTAAGATTTACCCTTGTGAGTAAACATGATTCTAGATTTCTCTTTGCATTTGTATTCATGATGTGTTAATGCAGTATTTCTGTATCACTCCACATTATCAACAGGGAGTTAATGCATATGGGTAATGAGCACCCCCTACAGCCCAAAGCTGTCAATCAGCAAAGGCCCTGGTCATGAACATTTCAGATAGGTATGATTCCCCAGTCTTTGTTGTGACACCAAGGGATAGACAGCATAGAAGATTCTCTCAGGAAGATTTATAACTTTTTATCAGATTTACTCAACTGTAGGGCAGGTTGGGACTGCTTGATAACAGGAATACCCTCTGATTTAAACATCGTACCTGTTAAGCTGCAGCCTTAAACTGAAAAATCTGCCCCCCACCCCACTCCCATTTTCCAGTGCCTTCTCTGCACAGATTGGGGACCATGTGCCCTACCTTCATTTAGGGTGTTTTTCAGGTCTCCAAGCCCACTGTCCAAGTATGTCAGGTAAGTGACATAGTTTCATTTTCTGGGATTCTGGCAGCCAAACAAAGAAGTTTGTGAAAAACTGTCTTTTTATCCTTGTGCTCTTTTCAACATTATCCACTCAACTTTCTTGCATATTCCAAGACCCATGTGAACAGTCATTGGAGAAAAATGAAGAAATAAAGGAAAACAGAAAGTCCAGAGCCAGTAAAAAGGAGATGACATCAAAGAGACAAAAGGACAAACCACAAGACATTGGACCCAGCATAGAGGGAGAACAGGAGCAGAGATCAAAGGAGAAGGTGGAAATGATGCAGCCGAAGACCACAGCAGGTGAGCATATAGATATAGAGTAATAATGAGTGAGGCTTTGGCAGACTGGTCTGTCCCAGACTCAGCCTACACACTGTTACCAGTTTTCTCAACCCTTCAGTTTCCTGCAAGGGTACTTCAGTAGCTGCTTCCACTCAACATAGAAGTTCTCTTCTATTCAACTATCTCCAGGTCTGAATCCTCCAGAGCCACTGGTCACACAGTGGAGCAGTCCTTGCCAAAGGGCAAATGACTCTGTCCCTCTCTGTCACAGCTGAAAACATCTTACTTTAAAAACAAAATATGGTAATTGTAGGCATGGTAGCACCCATGTAGAGTGATGATTATTGAGTGCTGCACTTTTGAGTGACTCAATAATAGTGCACTACAAAAGATCGAGTGGTGCAACAGATCGTTATATCCTGTATAGCGAGTATAGCAAGGAGCTGTACTCACTACTACAGGATATAGGATCCTGTGTTGCCAACTCCTGCTGAGCTGCTCACATAGTGTAGCAGTGCTTACCACCACTTGTAATGTGAGCGGATCCAGGTTTGGGTCCAGCCATGGGCAAGATAATTTTTTTTTAATCCAATAACTTGCCCCATGATCCACACCCCCCTTGGAGTTTGTTATTTAAGTTTGGGGGGGTGCTTTTTTCAAGTTTTGTACTAACCATCGCTATTTGTGATGGTCAGTACAATATCTGTCACCCTTTTGACTATGGGCTCATATTTCTTCGCTTTATGTGATAGGCGATCTTTCAGACTCGCCTTTATCACATAAAACTGTAGGCATCTCTTCAGAGATGGAAACAGCTTTTGTCAGTTATAAACCAGTTATCTGTACCTCAGAGGACTCAGCCAGAGAAGCATGATGTTTATGAAAATTATTTTAATACTTCAAGATATTTACATATAATACAGGATAAAGCACAACACCTATGGGAACAGTAACTCTACAAAGATTAAAAGAAAATGTTTTGAACAGTTGATAACACAACAATGTTCTCTCTCTCTCTCTCTCTCTCTCTCTCATAAAGCAGATAAGCTTAATCCACAGGACACCTTAGTGAATTAGTGCAGACTTGAACCTCAGATGTTAACTATTCAGAATCACAAACCTAAATTTTTTAAGCTCTGCAGAGCCCTCAAAACCCTCAAGCTACCAGCTCCCTATGACACATTATCCAGTATGTCTATTTAGTTTTTGCGTTAACTGGGAAAGTGCACTAGACAAATTCTTGCCCAGTTTCAGGCACCACTCGAAGGGGAAGGGAGGGGAAGGGAGATACAGATGAATGTCAACTGACTTTGAACCAGATTAAGCTGTTGTCATTCTGACATCATTAAGCAGTGTCAGTGGCTCAGTAGGTAGCACACTCGCCTCTGAGGCTGGGGATCCGAGGGCTATGGGTTCAGTTCCCTCATCTGGCACTTGGGTTAATATCCAGTACTGACACTGTAGTGCAGCATGAGAGGGCTGCTGCACTTCTGAGGTGCTGTCTTTTGGATGAGACATTAAACCAGAGGTCACATCTGCCTGGATTAGTGGTAGTTCAGGTGGATGTTAAAGATCCCATGGCACTTATTGAAAAGAGTACTAACATACTAACATACTAAAATGCCAGCAGAATAGGCCTAACGGTCTTTCGTGTCTGCTCGTTTGGTCAGTCCCCAACCTGGGTGCTGACCATGCTGTCCCCCTCGCCTTCTCTGGCTTCTCCCTTCCCAGTTCCGGATATTCTTGCTGCATTGGATTTTGCTTCCAGAACCCTTCCCCTGTACCTGTCCCACCCCCTCTTGAACCCCTCCACTGTCTCTGCCTCCACCAACCCCTAGGCAGTGCATTCCATGGCTCCACCACCCTCTCAGTGAAGTAGCACCTCCTCCTTTCTCCCCTGAATCTTCCCCCCTCCAGCTTCCAGCCATGCCCTCTAGTGGCCCCTTCCTCCTTCCTTCGAAGCACCCGACTGTTCCTCCCCTATTTACCCTCTTCATGTACCTAGAGACCTCTATCATGTCCCCCCGGTCCCTTCTCTCTTCCAATGTGTACATATTTAGCTCTTCGAGCCTCTCCTCGTAGGTCCTGTCCCCCAAGCCCCAAATCATTTTGGTTGCCCTCCTCTGGACCCTCTCCAGGAGGTTAATGTCCGCTTTAAGTGTGGCCTCCAAAACTGCACGCAGTACTCAAGAGTGCGGCCTCACCAAGCAGTTATACAGAGGAGTATCACTTCCTCCTTCTGGAGGTGATCCTCCTAGTGATGCATCCAGCATCCTGTTGGCCTTGGCTGCTGCCCTCCTACAAGTCTCAGAGTTGTTCATCTTGACATCCACCACCACCCCAGGTCCCTCTCAGCCATCGAGACTTGTAGCATTTCCCCCAAGGGTGTACACTTGACCTGGGTTTCTGGCCCCAGGTGGAGTACCTTGCATTTCCTGCATTGAACCTCAGCTTCCACTTTCTAGACCATCTTTCCAGGGCCTCCAGGTCCCCCTGTAGGGCCACCTCCCTCCTCCCCATCCACCACCGCCCCCAGTTTCGAGTCATCTGCAAAGAGACTCATCTCACTCCTGATTCCTGTCCTTATGTCAGATACGTAGGCGTTGAACAGAAGGGGCCCAAGGACTGATCCCTGTGGGACCCCACTAATGACCCTCCTTGGGGATGAGACTATCCCACCAGCTACGACCCTCTGGGTCCGGTCCTGGAGCCAATTGCCTATCCATCTGATCATCTGGTTCCCCACCCCCATTCCTCCCAGCTTATCCAACAGGCCCATGTGAGGAACAGTGTCAAGTGCCTTGCTGAAGTCCAGAAAGAGGACATCCACTGGTCTACCCAGGTCCAAGGCACTTGTCACCCAGTCATAGAACTCCACCAGGTTTGTCTGACACGATTTCCCCGGGATGAATCCATGCTGTCTATCGTCCAGGCACCCTGACTTATCCAGGTCCCTCCAGCCTCTCCTTGACAATGCCCTCCATCACCTTGCCCACCACCGAGGTCAGGCTGACAGGCCTGTAGTTCTCTGCCACCCCTTGATCCCCCTTGTGGATAGGCACTATATGCGCCACCTTCCAGTCTTGGGGCACCCACCCTGTCCTCAGAGAGATGGTGAAAGCTTTGCCAGGGTTTTGCCAGGACATCTGCAAGTTCCTTCAGCACTCTGGGATGTAATTTATCCGGCCCCGGTGCTTTCTCCATCTTAAGGGAGCTGAGGGCTTCCCTCACTCTCTCAACTGTGATTTCCACTTCCGGTACCCCTTCTCCTGCTTAGCCTCCCCCACCTGCCAGTGATGCCTCCCTTCCCCAGACCTGCCCGATCGGTAGGGTCCCCCCTCCTCAGTATCTCTGTCTCCTCCCATGTATGATGCAGCACCCCCATTTTCCCTGGTGAAAACTGAGGTGAAGTACTCATTTAGTACCTCAGCCTGCTCCCCCGGGTCTTGTGCCCATCCCTCCCCTGATTTAATCCTGCTAATCTGCCCCTTCACCCTTCATTTTTCCCCAATGTATCTAAAGAACCCTTGTTCCCTCTCCTAATTTCCCTGGCCAGGTTCTGCTCCTTCCTTGCCTTAGCCGCCCTCACCACCCTAGTGGCCCTTCTAGCCATCAGCTCATTGCTCCCCTTGATCCCTTTCACTCCTGAGCACTTGAATTGCTTATAGGCTGCTTTCTTTCCCAGCACCACCTCCTGGACCTCCCTGTGGTCCACCAACAGAGTTTTGGGCCCTACCCGCATTTCGTCTTACTCTTGCACAGGTGCTGGTAGCATCCTGCACCCCTCTCCTGATGATTTCCACCTACTTCAGCGTCCATGTCTGACCCAATCCCATCCAAATGCTCCTTAAGGATCCTTCCCATTTCCTTAAATCTGCCCCCTGAAGCAGGTTACTTCCGTCTTTGTGCAGCCTTCTACCCCTCCTAGGTCCAGGCAGAACCAGACCGTGGCATGGTCACTCCCGCCAATGGGTCCCTTACCTCCAGGCCCCAATCTGGTCACTGTCTGCCAGGACCACATCCAGTACCCGTGCCTCCTGGTCGGTTCCCTCACCTGCTGAGTTAGGAGCAGCGTCTTGAAAGACATCCAACAACCTCTGTTCCCTGGTCACAGAGGATGTCATAGTCTCCCAGTCTGTTCCTGGCATGTTTAAGTCCCCAACACCACCACGTTCCTCTGCCCAGTCTGCAGTGTCTCCTAACATCTGCCACCAGACTGTCCTCCAGCTCCTCCGCCAGGCAGGGGTCTATACACCACTCCCTATTTTACTCTCTTTTCTGGTTATCAAGGTGACCCAAATCGCCTCCACGGTTCCTCTGCTCCTCTACTCCCCTATGCCAATGCAACTTTTGACTATCATTGCTACCCTCCTCCCTTCCCTCCCCTGTCCTTCCTGAACATAGTGTATCCCTCCAGGTTCAGGTCCCAGTCATGTCTTGCAGTGGCCCAAGTCTCAGTGACCACTGCCACATCCACTGCTCCCTCAGTTAGCATTGCCTGGAGCTCAGGCATTTTATTGCCCAAGCTCCTGGCATTTAGCAGGACTACCTTCCACTCTTTCCCTATAGTTCCATTTCCCCTGCTCATGTTCCCATGGGGATTCTGTTTTCCCCTGGTCTGCACTTTGCCAGTTGGCCTTTTCCTGCAATCCTCCTGGTCACCAGAGGGGTGGAGACAGAGTCCCTCCTTTATTGGCACCCCCTTGACAGCCTTTTCTCCCATCCCACCCCCCTTCACAAGTTTAAACCCCACTTTTCACCAATGAACCCCTCTATTTTCAACTAGGATTCCCTCCTCCAAATTGAGATGTAGTCTATCTCTAGCATACAGCTCCTTACCCTCCCAGGTCTCCCCCAATCCCCCATCAACCCATACCCTCTGGCCTCCACCACTCCCTGAGCCACTGGTTTATCTCCTAATTTTCCTTTTGTGTTCCCCACTAGCCCTTGCACTGAGGATTTCTGAGAAGGAAACTGTGCATCCTATGTCATGACAGACCCTGGCGAGCTCCTGAATCTTGCCTGTATCTCTAGCTCGCTATTTCCCTCAATGTCATTTTGTACCCAGGTGGACCAGTATGTCTGGGAACCCCACAATCCTTTGCCAGCTGATATACCTCATGCTTAGCCCTGTGCACTGTTAGTCCAGGGAAGCATCTTGTTCTAACTGGCCAGGCTTCTCCCTCCCTATCCCATTTGATACCCTGATCATAGAATCCCCAGCAGGAGCACTCTGACCACTCCTTTCCTCCATTCCCCCTTCCATGTCCCTCATCCTTTCTACAGGCCCTCCACCCAGCTGGCTCCGTGTTCCTCCCCTTTCTGGGTTGCCACTGCCACCCCTCCTCTCCAATCCTTGCCTCTCCTCCTCCTGAGTATCCTTCTGTTCCTTGCTAATTCCCCTCACTGCTCACAACTGGTCCTTCTCCCCATCTGCTAAACTAGCCTGGCTCATCCTCCCTTCCTTCCTGTCTCCATTTAGTTCCTCCTTGCTAGTCGTGCTCCCCTGGCCTAAACCCTCAGCTCCCTTTACTGAATCCTCCTTGTACTTCTGGTCCTTCTCCTTTCCTCCCAACTGGTCCTTCTCCTTGTGCTTTCCTCCCTCTTCCCCCTGCCCCTCCTGCTCTGATTCACTGCTCCCCCCATTCTCCTGCATTCCAGGTCCCCCCCTGTTCTTCCTGCTATCTGGCCCCTGCCTCCTGCCTCCACTCCCTTTCCATCTCTAACTACCCCTGTCATGGCTACATCACCCCCCTCATCCTTGAGCAGAAGAAGAGAATTGAAGCGGTTACTGAATGTAAGGTCTGATCCACTTCCCCGCCTTGCTTCCTTCTGTCTAGCCCTGGCCATCTGCCTACTTCCCTGAGAATGTTGTCCCTCTGTCCCACCTTTGTGAGGGCCCCCAGTTACCTGCCTGCTTCCTTGGTAGTGTCCTTTTGGACCCCCTCTGCCAGGTTCCCTATGAGCCCTAGTATTCTCCTGCACTCCTTTCCTATGCCCCACCCCAGTGCTTGGTGCAACCCTGTGGGAGATTCCAGCCCCTTCCCCAACCATACCACCCCTTCCTCAGCTTTCTCCTAATCCCGCAACCTCCTCCCTAAGCTGTGTGCTAGCTGGTAGCACACTGGGCAACCACGAACTTCCAAGCCCAGTCCAGTATCATGGCTGCTCCACACCTGTGCACCCACCACCCTCCCAAAGATGCCAGCCATAATGATGTGTGGTTCCATCCCCTTCCAAATAGGTTTCCTTGGGTGAGCCACCAGGTTCCCCTAGTACAAGATACCCCTACTGCCTAATCAGGTCACCCACTAATCTTACAGACAGTCCCTGTACACCAGTAACCCTGTTACTAGGTGCAGTACAACACATTAAACTTATAGGAAATGAACTACTCCCAAAGCTCCTCTCTCCCAGCCTTTAAATCCCTACCCCAGTGGCTAGAACTACATGAGCTGCACTGCAGCCTTTCCTCCTATTGCAGGGCAGGTGTTCCCCTATAAATTTGCAGACTTCTGGGGAGGGAGGGTGGGTATTGGGCAGAACACCTGACTCAAGAGAGTGTATCAGCCCTATGTCTCCCTCCAAGCCCAGCAGCCAAAGAACTAGGCCCAAGCAAATTCCACCAAACAGGTTTTAAATCAGAAGAAATTGGCCTCTACCAAGCAGCCTGTTACACAGTGAAACATCCACAAAATGAGCCCCACTTACAGCCACCAAATCAGTTTACAAACATCCAACAGCACCCAAAACAATACCCTGCTAGCCCCTTAGAAGTAAGAAAGAAAATAACTAACCTACCAAGTAAAATCCACAAGAACCCTGTGAAAACAACAGCAGCAGCTACTGTCCTGGAACACAACTGATCCTGTCCCCTTGCAGTTCTTTCTAGTAGGGGAATATTTTATTAAATCATAACAAAATATATACAGATCAGTATTATGTCATACTAAAGTCATTAAGAGAAAAAAATCAAACATAAATATTGATTCATACAAAAACCCAAACATAAAAAAACATTATAAACACTATAACCAACTTAAATTCTCTCCCCCCTTCCCCGCCATAAGAGCAGGGGAATTTTTTTTTTTAACTTCAAAAATCAAACCAATACGAACAGTGTAAACTTCACCCAAAAGGAAGATACAAAACATAAAAAAAAATCAAATAAGTATTAAAGTCATACATTATCGGAAAATAATTTAATAATAATCCTAAAACATGTCCTAATACATACAGAGAAAACCCCCCTCCCCCACAAAAAGAGTAGATTTTTTCCCAAAAACTATTCATAAAAAATCAAAATATGCCCATTTCTCTGAACATTCTCTTTTGTTCTCCTTTAACAATTCATCAGACTTCCATTTTTTTATTTCCCATATTATAATGGAAATAAAGATCCAAGGCAACAATGTCTTGTTGCTGCAAAACTAAACAACATCTGCAAATCCATATCCAATATAAAAATGAGCCAAACAAGACCTAACCATACCTACATTCATTTGATTACTTGAGTAGACAGGATACCAAGAACAATAATGTAGGGGCTGGAGAGTATAGGTAACATACCTTTCCACCTATTTTTACAATATCCCAAAACTGGACAATATGTTGACAAGAATAATATAAATAGCCTACAGTTTCTATCACTTCTATACAACATACTCTAGGACAATACCTGTCTTGTAAAGTTTTATACTTCTGATTCCTTTAACATTTATTCTCTGATGAACCTCCAACCACACTGTATCCCACAATTGTTCAGGGATCCAGGATCCATAATATATTCTGATATTGACACCTGTTGAAAGCAAGAAAAGCTCGAAACAGAGTTTCCTGAAAAATGAGCTCCCAAAAGCTCCTTATAAAACTTCCTAGAAAGGTTTGTACCATAGTATATTTCCTTCCATTTAATAATCCAATCGAAAAAACCCTCCCACTTTTTACTAAACAAGGACTCCTTTTATTTTTATAAAAAAATGTATCCTTCTCCTATTCTAACAAAATCACTTTAAGTAAAACCCCAATATACTCCATAACTGAGTAGTACCTTTTTATGGAGTAGCAAATTCATATATAAGAATACTGTGAAAAAGAATAGAATAGGGTTCAACATATTAGCCCTCCATCTTTAACTTCTTTATATAATATATTCAGTTTAACAGGGTTTAAACAACTGCCCCAAAACAAGTAAAAAATCTAGATAGTAGAAACTTCCAATTTTTAGGTAGCAAATAAATAGCACTAATATATAGACATATCAGGGTTAAAAGACCTAATCAGAATACCCTTTTCTTTCCCAACTTTCCATCTATTCCACCTACTCACCATCTCATTTCCACAGATAATAATGAGACCAGTTATATTCCATACATTCCTACCTCCATAATAGACTCCTAAAATTTTGCATGGATTCAGTAACTACATAAAACCTCAAGCACCCTTGAGTATTCTGAAACCCTTCAAATCAATACATTTGTTTTCCCAATATTCAAAGTAGCCCTGAAGCTTTCCCTACAACCTGAATAAGATCTAAAAGCAATAATCAGGGACTGATTTTCCTGAATCAGTAAACACAAATCATTGGCATTTGCCAATACTTTACAAACAAAGAATATCCCCAGTCAAACCCTAAAATTCTAGGGATTGCTGAAGAAGTCTCATAATTGGATCAATCATAAATACATAAAGAAAGGGGCTCAAGGACAACCCTAATGCACCCCTCTCAACACCTGAATTTTAGGACCCATAATACCATTATCATAAGGAACTACAAAAGCTAACCCATAACAAACTTCCAACCAACTACAAATTCTTTTGGAATCTCATACATAAACAAACAGTCCATAAAAAGAGATGAGATACCCTATCAAATGCTTTTGGCTTGATGTAAACTGACCAAGAACCCAGAATTCTTCCCTCACCATTCCCTCCATCCCTTCTACAACCTCCCTAAGTAACAACAAAGCATCAGTCATTTTCCTTCCTGGTATTGAACAAAATTGCATTGGACTAATCAGATCTTCCATAACCATTGCTAATCTATTCCCTAATAATTTAGCAAAAACCTTAAAATCAATATTTAATAAAGTAATAGGATGCTAATTAACCAAGTCCGTAGGATCCCCAGATTTAAACAAAAAAAAATCAACAGACCCTCATATATATTGTGAGGTAAATAACATTCTTCTTGAAAAAATCTATACACAGTCAACAATTCTGTTGGAATAATCTCCCATAACAATATATATATATTTCATTCGGCAAACCATCGGAACCAAGTGAAATCCCCTTGCAGAGATTCTTAATTACCCTATCCATTTCTAAGTTAGAAAAAGAGGATATTAAAATCTCTCAAGTTCCTCAACAAGTTGTGGTAATGCTGCTGCCTGTAAAATTTGAGGAGTATACTGAGAAAATTCCACTGGGAACTAAACATTTCTTTTACATATTGAGTAATTAACCCCATAATAGAACCATTATCTGACACTAATATTCCTTGTGGTGTTTTTAGACTTTTGATCAATTTCTTCTCTCTATGACAACTAAAAAAGGGATTTATACTTTCAGCTTTCCCCTGTGTACCAACAGTTTGTTTTTTCTGAAGGGAGCATAATTGATCATATTGGTATGCTTTCATATTTAGTTTAACTGAAGCAATCTCCTCTCTGATATCCACCCCTTCCTCACACTGCCTTGATAGCAACATACCTAACTCATGTCTACATACTAAATACTTGTTATATTTTGAAGCTGCTTAAAATTTCCCATGAAACTTAAAAAATCCTACTATAAGACTTTTTAAATCTTCCCACCATAAACCTATATTATCATATAGGAAAATCGTAGATACTTTGTCCTGTATTAATTCTTTAAAAGCAGACACAAATACAGTATTCTCTAATAAAGACATTCAATCTCAAAACCCTAGACCGTTTCCCTTTCTGGGGAATAGCAATATTTACCCTATCAACATATGGTCTGAAGTTTCTATAGGTAAAATAGAAATATCAGAGACCTCCGACATTTGTTTAATAAATAAAAGTCTATCGGGAGGAAAGATTACCTTTAAAAAGGTGGCCTTGCCAGATCTTATACCCCTCCTTGAAAATCTTTCAATCCAGCCTGAAATATCAGGTTTTCAAAAGGTCTTATCCAATATTGCTTCTCTTTTAAATTATGAGATTGAAAATTTATATTAAACTCACCCCCCCAAAAAAATCTATCTACTAGTAAACAAATAAGGCTGAATTTTTGTTAGCAATTCAATTATCAAAGCTTTTATTTGCGGACCATAAACTGTAATTAATCTACAAGAAAAATAATTAATAATTACATCTAACAATAATGCTCTACCCGGATCAATATCTACTAAATGCAATACCTTAACATTACAAGAACGAAAACAAAAACCCACTCCGCAACAAGCTTCTATTCCCATTGACCAAAAAGAAGAACCCCACCACCATTCTCTGGTTGCTTGCGAAATTTCAGCTAATGTATGAAGTCTAGTACCTTGCAACATGAATACATCAAAATCTAAGTTTTGTAAAATACCGAAAGTAGTTTTCCGTTTATAATCTGATTTAATATTGTTGACATTTAAACATGCCACCCGTAAACTGATAGCTTCAGGGAGGTTTATTTATATTTTTTTTACTTGACCTTGTAACCTTTTTTTGTAACACTACCTCTTGTGAGTTCTGAACCTCAGTATCTAGTGTTAATAATAACCCTGAAACTTGGCTTGAGATCTGAGAACCTTCCTCCATAAGGTCCTCCCTATCCACTTGCTACCCCCACGAAGTGAAAGCAGAAAATCTATTGTAAAGGGGTAAAGGTGATAAAGGTATCGAATACACGGAGTCTGAAACATCCGCTTTCAACAAACTTGAGGGGGGGGCCACTGGACTCCCAGGAAGTGCCTTCCTGCAGGTCCACTACTTTCATTTGCTCCTGAGAGGTTAATTAACTGAACAGGAACACGCTGAGAGTGAACCTTGTGGGGTTACAAAGAGGTTTCTACTGCTTCTATACAAGAACTCTCTTTATCTTTATTCTTACCCTGAGGTAAAGGGGAACAACTGTACCCTGTCTACCCATGTGAAACCTTTCCCACTTCCTCCTGAGGAGACATTACATCTACCCCTTCCTCTACACCGAGCGAGGAGGATGTACCATTTCATGTTCTGTCCCATGCCTATAAGGCCTCCGAGCTTGAGATAGAAAAATCTCATGGTCTGATATGTCTTCTGAATTGTGGGCCACCCATGAACACTCTTGAAACCTATGGTCTTCATCCCTACAGAGATTACAGATTGGGGGGGGGGCTGTACATTGTGCTGCTGAATGTTCCAATACCCCACAATGAAAACTCTTAATGCTATCACAGTCATTATTCAAATAAGTCAAAGCCCCACATTGATAACAACTTTTAGGCTGGCCTGCATAGAATAATATTCCCCTGTCCCTCCCCCCAAAAAAAAAAGTGCTGAATCCCCATATCTGTTTGTTTTAATTGAACCCAAAAGTTCCATCCTCCATTCCAAAATCCATTCCCGTCCATGATTGGCCTAGGATGTTCAAAGATTGTGCATCTTTTTTCTAACCAAAATTTTATATTGTTTACATTTACCCCCTCATTCCTAAATAACACTGTTAAAGTTTTAATAGTGGGTTTAGTTATAGGTATTGCTAGGAATTCTTTCCATTCTTCTAAATCTTTCTGTTCATAATATAATTTCCAGAATTTGTCCAAAAGAACCATTGGCGGAAACTGACATCATAATTCCTATCCCGGGCACATGTATGGTATAAAGCATATACATCAATAGGAGTAAGCCCCATCAGATCTTTAATAAAGTTTTCCCCACCCAAAGTCTATTGGGAGGAATCAGACTTTCCCTACATATCGAATCTGAACTAGAAATCTCCCTTTTGCAGCCTCTTCAGGCTTACGAAAAAGCCCAGCATATGATGTAGGTCTCCCCGATCTTGCACAGGGCAGCGCCTCTCTAGAAGAACTGATATTTTCTTCCGCCCTAGACTTTGCTGTAAACCTTCCCTTCTCTCCTACCTTTTCCATGACAGTTACTGGGAAGTCCTCTTGAAAGTTCTTTTGCTGAGAACGAAAGTTTTGAACATCAGGGTCCTGATAATCCAATGAAGAAAGAACCGCGTCTGACGTAGCAGAAAAACATAGTCTCTTTATTGGAACACGCAGTTGCAGCAGAAGCAATTGGAGACTTAGGCTTTTGACCATCTATACTGACCAGTTCTATGCCAGAGTTCCCCAGAGAACCCGGAATCGGTACCAGTGGATCCGGAACCCAACGATTCCCTTGATATAGCCATCCCGCTCTCTACAAAGCATCCTCCGGACACCAGTCTTCTGAATCGACTGGTAAAACATTGCCATCTGTCAGAACATTAGAATTTATCCCCACACTTCCCTCTGGGGTAGAAACAGCATTTATTGGAAGACGTTTGCTAGTACCTGATATGGGACTAGCTAACGACCTTTTCCATTTTTTCCTTTCTTCCTCCAATCTAGATCTGCTAAGATTGTATTCCTGCTCTGCAGTAGAAATCAAAGCCAATAACTGAGTCTTCTTTACCTCCAGCTCCTCCTGTAGTTTAATTTCCTCAGTATTCTGGTCACCAACAGCATCAGGCATAAAGGGTGGAACCACAAGATTCTCCAGTATAACTCCTAGTAAGGGATTCATATCTACTAGAAACCTCTCTTCAGATTGGATATGTGATTCCTCTGGAGCTCCAAAAACCTGACCTTCCCCATCCATGGTCTGGGACATACTCGCTTCACCAAACTCTCCTGCAGCGCTTCAGCTTCTCTGCAGCAAGAGTAGGGAATTTCCCAGTGTCCTGGCCAAATTTCCCTCATGTGCTAAAAATACCACCAACAGCTTAACCTGGTTCAATTTCAGTTGCTTACCGTCTGTATCCCCCTCCCCCAGTCGCCCCTGAAAAAGGGACTTCTAGGCCCAGTGGGCTTACCGGGTCAACAAAATGCAACAAAACAACATAGATTTAACACTTCTTTTGTGCCCTGCACAACCTCCCATCTGGAAAACTGGTATAAACTGGAATCTTGGGGTTGTATGTATTCAGAAACCTCATTGTTCTGAGCTCTGTCCCAGCAGCTGTCACTGCATCAGTCATTAGCTAGACATAGTTTCCTGACATGAAAATACACTTCTTTCCTTTACAAATGAACATATGAATGTGCCAGCAGAAACAGACCACCTGGTCTATCTAAGTCTGCTCAGTGTGCAGCCAACACCCCTCTCATTTTTGTCATCCCACTGCCACCCCACCTCCCCACCCCACTCTCTCATTCCCTGTCCCATGCCCTTTTGAAGCTGTTCACAGATTTATATGATATCACCCATTCTGGTAGGCGTTCCTTTTGCTACCACCCTTTCTTTGAAATAGTGTCTCCTTATTTCCTTCCTAAATCTCCCCTCTATTCTTAGCCCGTGCCCCCTGGTAACCCTCCCCCTCCTTAACTTAAAGACCCCATCTGCCCCATCCTTACTGATTCTCCTCAGATACTTGAATGTCTCTATCATGTCCCCCCTGTCCCTTCTATCCTCCAGGGCGTACATATTCAGGTCTCCCAGCTTGCTGTCATAGTCTCTCCCCTCCATTCCACATATCATCTTTGTTGCCCTTCTCTGCACCCCCTTCAGCAGCCTGATATCACGCTTTAGGTATGGCTTCCAAAACTTCACACAGTACTCTAAGTACGGTCTTACCAGCAACTTGTAGAGGGGCAAGATCACCTCTCTTCACCTGGACGAAAACCCCCTCACTATGCACCCCAGCATTTTGTTCACTTTTGCAGCCACTCTCCTGCTTTGGGCAGTGTTGTCCATGGTCCCTGTTATCATTACCCCTAGCTCCTTCTCCTCCTCAGTGATCCCCAGATTAACCCCTCCCAGCCAGTATTCTCTCCTTGGGTTCTTCTCCCCAAAGTGCTTAACCTTACACTTCTTTGCATTGAACCACAGCTGCCACCTCTCTGATCACTCCTCTAGCTTGCTTAGGTCCCCCTGCAGCTGCTTTAATCCCTCTTCTCTTTTCACCACTGCTCCGATTGTGATGTCATCAGCAAACAGACTTATCTTGTTCACCACCTCATGTGCAAATGTCTGATATGAAGAGCCCAAACAATACTGGTCCCAACACAGAGCCCTGTGGCACCCCACTTGTCACCGGCCTTGATGTTGAGAGCTCCCCTCTCACCGCCACCGGTTGCAGCCTCCCACTCTGCCAGCTTGTAATCCAGTTCATCATTTTTGCCCCTACCCCTACACCAGTTAGCTTCCCCCCAAGCCGCCCATGAGGCACAGAATCAAAGGCCTTGCTGAAGTCCAAGTAAAGAACATCCACCACATGACCCTTATCTAGCTCACCTGTCACCCAGTCATAATATTGTATCAGGTTGGTTTGACAAGACTTCCCTGACACAAACCCATGCTGCCTCACATCCTGGAGGCCATTGTCCTCCAGGTATGACACCAGCCTTTCCTTTAGTATAGTTTCCATGAGTTTGCACACTATGGAGGGGTGAGACTTACCGGGCGATAATTACCCGGTTCATCCCATGGCCCACTCTTGTGTAATGGTACTACATGTGCCATCCTCCAGTCCAGTGGCACATATCCCGACTCCAGTGAGGTGCTGTACAGATCCACCAGTGGCTCCTCCAATACCTCTGCCATCTCCCTCAGCACCCTGGGGTGGATACCATCTGGCCCTGGTGCCTTGCCTACCTTCAGTGCCCTCAGTCCCTCTAGGACTCTATTTGCCTCAGTTCTTCCATCTGTTGCCTCCTCTCCCTCTGTCCCCACCCTCCTAGCCCATGGTGGTAGCGGTTCCCCCTTTTCTTCTGTGAACACTGAGCAAAAGTATTCATTCAGTGCTTCTGCCTGCTTCTCACCCTTTTCATCCTCCCCACTCCTTTTTATCCTCACTATTGTCTCCTCCGTCCTTTTCTCACTGATGTATCTGAAAAGTCTTTCTCCCCCTCCATTAATTCCCTGCACTAATCTCAGCTCCCTATGGGCCTTGGCTTCTCTCACCTTTCTGGTCAACTCCCTGGACCATCTTGCATACTCCTCCCTGTCCACTTCCTTTCCTGTCCTTCCATACCTTTGGTGCACCTCTCGTTTTGCTTTCACCACCTCCACTACCTTGCTGTGCAACCAGCATGATTTTCTTGCTCTGCTCCTCTTATTCTGTGTCTTGGTGCAGGCTTCTGTTGCCTCTGTAATCCCCCATTTAATAATATCCCATTTCTGCTCTGCATCCATCTCCTGCCTTATGCCCTCTAGTTTCCCTTTCAGTACTTCCTGCATCCTCCCAAAGTCTTCCCCCCTGAAGTTTACTACATGAGTAACTGATTTCTCTGGCTCTCCACACAATGTGATATTAAACCATACCGTTTGGTGATCGCTGTCAGCTAGTGGGTCCTCAACCTTTATTTCCTTATTGCCTCCCCATTCGACAACACCAAATCTAAAGTGTTCTTTAGTCTAGTAGGTACACTAACCAACTGTATCAGGAGACCCTCCTGGATTGCATCCAGGAGCATGTGCTCCCTAGCACTGGAGGTGGTCTGAATGCTCCAGTCAACCCCGCAAGCTGAAATCCCCACAATGACCACCTTCCCTTTTCTACATACCTTTCTGATTTGTCCTGATAATTCCTGTTAAGCTCCTCAGACTGGGACAGTGGCCTGTATACCACCCCAAACCTCAGTTTCCTACCTCTTGAGTCTAGGAGTTGCAGCCAGATTTCCTCTGTTCTCCTTTCTCCCCTCCTCCCTTGTGCATTTGATCCTGTCCCTCACACAGACTGCCACCCCACCACCCCTCTCTTCCTTACGGTCCTTCCTGTATACTTTGTATCCTGGGATTGCCAGATCCCAGTCCTGGTGCTCAGTTGCCCACATTTCTGTGACAGCTGCAATATCCACCCTCCACACTGCTAAGAGTGCCTGTAGCTCAGCAGATGTGTTGCCTAAACTTCTTGCATTCAGCAAGACCACCCTCCATCCTGCCCCCTTCCCTTCATTGGCCTCCATTTCCTTTCTTCTACTACCTCCTTTTTCAGCCACCCTGAGTCCTTCCATGCTAGCCTGGGGGTAGGCTGTGACTCCACTGTATCAGATCCCTGCCTACCTGTTGTCCACGTGCCACCCCCCATCTAGTTTAAATCCACTTTTGTTGCAATATACCTCCCCAGTCTTTGCTTTAATACCTCCTTCCCCTTCCCACTCAGGTGCAGCCTATCCCTTGCAAACAGATTGTTATTATCCCAGGTACTGCCCCAGCCACCCACAACCCCATATCCCTTAGTTTGACACCATTCTATTAAACATGTGTTCAACTCCCTAATCCTCTCCTTTCTCACTTCAGAGAATGCCACAGACTCCCCAGTCTTCTTGTACAACCTTCCCAGTTCCTCAGTCCTCTCCTTTGTTACCTCTACCATTTCCCCCACTAGGTAATTTGTCCCCACTGTACCACAATGTGTGGTTTCCTCCCTCCTTACACACCTTATGACTGCCTGTCCTGCCTTGTCTGCCTTTAATCCTGGTATGGACTCCACCCATATCTGACTGTACCTCTCCCCTTGCTGCCCCATCTGGTCCCCTTAGTGTGGAGTCCCCCAACACTAGTACACCTCCCCCTCTTTCCTTGTGGCCATCCAGCCACCCCCCAACCAGGTTCTCATTTCTAGGGCCACTCAGGACGGTGCTTTTACAGTGCGTCCCAGTGTTTTCACCCTGCCCTTTCTCAATAGAGATTCCTCCCCCTCCTCCTGTTTGACTGCCAACCTTCTGCTCCCTTCTCACCTCTCCAAGTATTATAGCTGCCCCTACCATGCCATGCTCGGTCTCTCCACTAGTAATGCCCCTCTCTCCCTTCTCTTTGTGAATACTATCCTTTGTGCAGTCTCCTCCTGTGTCCTTTTTTCCATGTGTTGCTAGTACAGCAAACATGTTCCCTCCTCCCTTTGCTTTATTATGTGTTTCCTCCTCCCTCCTGTCTACTAATGGTCCTCTTTTTCTAGGTCTTACTAGAGTCCACCTTTCATCAACTGGCTTCCTGTCTACTGTGCCTCCTCCCCAGACCAAAGACAGTTGCAGGTAGGATGACAAAAATCAGACAGAAGAGACTTTAGGGAGGAAGTAGAGAAAGGCAGAATGAAAAGAAAAGAAAGGGAGGACCAAAGTTCTGAAAGTAGTAAGAAAAAGCAGATTGGCCAGCAACAGATTTTCTAGGAGAGATATGAAAAGAATGGAAAATATTGTTATGGAGAGTGTAGGAAGAAGGAGGAGGAGAAAGGAGGATTTTGAAACAGGAGAGAAGGCTTACAAACCAGAATTTGGACAAAATGAGACACAATGGAAAAGGCACCTAGCTTCACGAGAAGGGAATGAAGAGCTGAGTAAAGAGAGTAGCGGTGAGTAATGAGAGGGGCAATCTAAAGCAAAGCAACAGAAAGAATGAAAAAGAGGGTCCAATATAGCAAGGGAGGTTTTGGGGCACTATGATGGACTGTCACCATAATCAAAGACTGAAGGATAATTTTGGTACAGTTTCTCAGTGAGCAGGAAGTGGTACACTATTTGTTCCTGTACAAAGCATGAAGCTTAGGGTGGACCTTATGATGAATTGCATCAATGTGTACAAAGAAATCAAGATACCAGCTAAGGCAGACCACAAGGTACTTAAAGGAGGAGACATCTTCAAGTTTAGCACCATCAAGGGTATGAAATGGGGGAGGAAAATAAATTTTGGCAAGCCTCTGATGGGTATCAAAAGTCATAGGGACTGTTTCTTTGGCATCAAATGACTGTTGGTTTACCTTGAACAAGTAGTGAGTGTTATCACAATCCAGCTGTAGTCGAGAGTTAAGGTCATGGGGAGAGGATCCAGAAGCAAAAAGAACTGTGTCATGAGCGTACATATGACTAGATGCAGAGGAACAGACAGAGGGTGGGTCACTTAGGAAAATAGAATATAACCCAGAACAGTCCCTTGAGGGAAACCTGAGCTAATGGGAAGTGAAGATGAAAAGGATTTACTTGTCTGGACAGCTTGACACCTACCTATAGGGTAGGAACAAACCCAATTGACTGAAGAGTCAGAAAGTCCCCCAGATTTAAGTTTATTCTGTAGAAGGAGATGCACCACAGTGTTGAAAGCTTTAGCAAGATCAACAAAAATGGTAAAAGTCATCACTCCCTTATCCATACCTGTTAGAATGGAATCGGTGATCTGAAAGAGGGAGACAGAAGTGGAGTGGGATTTCCTGAAACCAGATTGGATGGGGGTGAAAAAGGATAACATATTATAGCACTGCAGCTTCTGCAAAGCCCAGACTATACCTAGACACTCCTCCTCCTCCTCTATTGTGGCATAGGCCTCCCAAGTGAGCAACCTGATTCAGTAGTGCACCTAGTCCATGATCAGCTACATCTACAGTACATGTGCAATAAATCTTAGAGACATGCATGGACTAGTGAGCACAGCTGCCCTGCATAGTGCCTCCTTCAGCTGGCAGAACCTGGTATCTCTGGTTTACATAAATTTCTCCTTCATTTTCTTCCTGGTGAGATCAGACAGCCACTTAGCCATGCTGCTGAAACTTGGCACAAACATACAATAGCACCATGCCATCCCTAGGAAGGCCTGTACTTTCTCTTGGTCATGGGCATGGCCCCATCCCTGGATGGTCTCAGTTTTCACTGGCTCAGGCCAGATATACCCACTCCCAATCTTGTTTGCAAGGTATGACACATCTGCCATTCCTATCTGGCACTTCTCCACCTTGACAGTCAGCCCAGCAACATGCAGTCACTAGAACACCTTAGTCATGTGCCTGATGTGAGCCTCCTGAGTCTGGCTATAGATGGCAATGTCATCCGTGTATGCCAGAAAGAGGTCTGCTGCCTTATTCATAAAGCAGTCCAAGAGTTGTTGAAAAGTGACTGGTGCATTCTTCATCCTGAATGGCATTACCCTGAACTGGAAAAATCCAAATGGTGTGACAAAGGCCGACCTATCTCTGGCTTTGGGGGTCAGTGGTAACTGCTAGTAGCCTTTTGTCAGGTTTATGGTGTATAGATAAATGGCTCTCCCAATCTCTTTTTTACCTCATCTGTCCTAAGCATGGGTTATGCATATGACTCCATGCAGCTGTTGAGATTGTAGCTGTCAATATAGGACCTCATGGTCCCATCCTTTTTGGGGATCAGCACCACTAGGGACACTTGACTGTCTCAGTGGGGCTTGGAACCCTGTATCCATGCAACTGTTGAGATTGTAGCTATCGATGCAGGACCTCTTTGTCCCATCCTTTTAGCAGATCAACACCACCAGGAATACTTGACTGTCTCAGTGGGGCTTGGAGTCCTGTATTCATGCAGCTGTTGAGATTGTAGCTGTCGATGTAGGACCTCATGGTCCCATCCTTTTTGGGGATTAGCATCACTAGGGATACTTGACTGCCTCAGTGTGGCTTGGAACCCTGTATCCATGCAGCTGTTGAGATTGTAGCTGTCAATGCAGGACCTCTTCATCCCATCCTTTTAGGGGATTAGCACCACTAGGGATACTTGACTGCCTCAGCATGGCTTGGAACCCTGTATCCGTGCAGCTGTTGAGATTGTAGCTGTCCATGCAGGACCTCACGGTCCCATCCTTTTTGGGGATCAGCACCAATAAGAATATTTGACTGTCTCAACATGGCTTGGAACCCTGTATCCGTGCAGCTGTTGAGATTGTAGCTGTCAATGTAGGACAAAGCTCAAGAAAAGCGACCCTTCCAGCCAGGTGTGCACATGAAGCAAACCAGATAAATCTCAAAATTCCAGCACTACCTACCACAAAACAACCAAGAGGCTTATGTAATACAAAGCATTTAGATGCTTTGTATTACATAAACTTTTTATTGTTATGGTAGTGCTCAGATTGTGAGATTTGATCTGCAGGGCCTCATAGTCACAGCCTTTTTGGGGATCAGCACCACTAGGGATTCTTGACTGCCTCAGTAAAGCTTGTAACCCTGTATCCATATCGTGCTCTGCTAGCTATTTCTCTGTATTTATTCCATCTGCACTGCTCAGTGCTCTCAGGTACATGTCTCTCCAGAACCACTTCTACAGTTCATAGCCCGGTTTAAAGAACATTGTATTAAGTTAACTCATTTCAGCTAGTTTGTTTAGTTTGGTACCTGCATATCCTTGAAAATAACAACTTGCTACTGTTTAAAAGAACACTTTCAGTAAAACTTAACAATGGTTTAGTCCTTTTTCCTGCTTCAACTGAGGTTTTTGAGTATATCATTCAGGTCATCATGGGATCCTGGGTTCCTTGTCACATCAGCTGAAAGAATGTAAGGGACCAGGATAACAGTATGATCTTTCTTTTTCTGTGTTGAAGACAGATTTTAGTTGTACTAAGGTAACTGTCATAAAGATATGTCTGCATGGATTGAGGTATGAAGCAGGGAACTACAGGCCAGTCAGTCTAAACTCAACAGTGGATAAGTTAATGGAGACCATCCTGAATGAAAGACTGATCAGCTTACTGGAGGAAAGTGGTTTCCAGGATGAGAGGTAGCATGGTTTTGTGTTGGGATGGTCCTGCCAGAGTAACTTAATTGACTTTTTCAACTGGTTCACTATGGCAGTGGACAAGGACCAGGCAGTTGACATCTTGTATCTGCAATGTCAGCATGGCCTTAGACTCTGTGGCCCATAACAGACTGGTCATGAAGTTGGAGGACCATGGGGTGGGGGCCAAGCTAGTGGGATGGGCAGAAGCTGGTTGCAGGATAGAAACCAAAGGGTAGTAGTCAAGGCAGAACTCTTAGAAGTGAGGTCTGTGACCACTGGGTCACACAGGGCTCAGTGCTTGGTCTTTTATTATAACGTCTCCATAAGTGACATCATGGATGGGATCGAGGCTAAACTCTTCTTGTTCATGGACTACACAAAGCTGTGTGGGAGTGTGGACATGGAAGAGGGGAGGCAGAAACTCAGGAGGACTTGGCTAGACTAGAAATATAGTCTGTCATTTGGCAGCTGGAGTTCAATGCTAAAAAGTGCAAACTTAAGCACTGGGGTGAAGAACATGGAGGACCAAATAAAGAAAACCCCACTTATACTGTACTGCCCTGCCCTCAGATTTAGTGGGCAGTTGGCTATATCAGGCAAAACCATGTTTCCATTTGCTATCCCCATAGGAAACTATGGCAATAGGTGCCATATATACCGACTCCTAAGCACCTTCTATTTCGGGTAGCCAGCAGTGATCAGTTGTGTAGGCTGACATTACAGACAACAGCTGTCAGCATTTTGCATTGCTTTTTTTTTCATATTTAGTCTACTTTTTCTTGGCAGGGCCACTTGTCAAGCTTCTGCCCGGGTCATGGCCCCCGGACTTCCAACTACCATCACTTGCCAGCGCTCTCCCGGGCACCCCCGGCTTTCTCCCTGGAGGATGGGGCCACAGCACTGGTTCCCCTGTGCCCCAGTCCACGGAACCAGTAACTATTTGGGAGAGCTGGCAACAGAGGCCAAGGGCTTCATAGAGATGAGGCCCCATGCATTTTTGTTTCCCCTCTAAGCAGGGGTGGGGACATGCAATGATGACCAGCATCCACCCCACCCCTGAGTTCTGGTAGGCACCGGTACATAGCAGTGCACCCAGCCTCCACCAGGTGTCACCACTGCACCGAGCACTCAGTCCCCCCTCTCCACGGAGAAGGAGAGCAGTCCAGGGATGCTCAATCCTTCTCCTCCCAGCTGGCCCTCTAACGACCTGGATCCGTTCCCGAACCTGGGTCGCCGGCGTTGCAAGCGGAAATCCAACCACTGTGCCAATGGGCCAGCAAGCATTTTGCATTGCTGATCATGAGCTCTTTTAGTAAGGATGCTTAAGAATTTAAATACCTCAGACTGTGTGTGAGCTCCACCTTTCAGTTCCAGAAAGTCCTCCGATTTGCTTTTGAGGAGGATGTAGGAGCCACCAATTGGAGGGGTGCTCAAGTTCTTGGATGAATTCTGCTGATGTGCTGGAGGTGAGTGCAATAAGGGGAAGGCTGCTGGATGAGGGAGCATGTGTAACCCTCACAACCCACAGGAAAGACCTCCACCATCATGAATCGTGAGTTCTTTAGCAGGTACAGTACTGCAGTCTCCAGAGTTTAAATCCCCCGGGCAAAGTTTGAGTTCTGCCTTTGTGTTCCAGAAAGTCCTATAATTGGCTGGAGAGGACTCCTGATTAAAAAAAAAATGTCACTTGGCTACAATGCCCACCCCATGTAATGGGCAGAATGTGCTTAAACAGATGTGCCTGCTATAAGCAGCGAGGACTGTACTGGTTGGGTGGAGTGCAGGTACCCAGTTCAGAAGATGAAAAGGACCTGGAAGTAATACTCCCAAGTGATCTGAAACACTCTGCACACTGTAAGAGAGCAGCAGCCAAATCAAATTGGATGCTGGGCTGCATAGCCTGGGAAATTACCACCAAGAAGATGGAGGTCTTTCTGCCACTGCACAGGTCTCCAGAAAGAACACATCTGGAGTACAGAGTGCAGTTTTGGTGTCAGTATTTAAGAAGGGTGTCAACTTGCTGGTGACCGACCTGAGAGGGGCAACAAAGATGATCCAGGGCCAGGAGGGTAATGCCTAAGACAAGAGGCTTAACGAGTTCACCATATATGTTCTCGAGGAAAGAAGGGAGAGGGGAGACATGAATAAGACCCTAAATACCTTAAGAGTTTTAGCAGGATATGTATATGCACTAAGGGCCGCAAGCCTGAGCAATGACAAGGCATTAGGGAGCACAGTCTAAAACTGGAAGGAAGGAAGAAGGTTCAGGGGAGATAAGGAGGCTCTCTTTCACCAAGAGGGTGGTAGCCAAATGGAATGAGCTAAAAACAATGAACTGCTTCAGGAGGGGTTGTACTTTTTTTTGTCTATTTTTTCCATTTGCATATTATACTGTAAAGCCAGTAGAGGGCAACACGATGTGTAGGTTGCAATCCTCTTCCCACTGCTCTCCGTTAACACTTCTAGTCCTAGGTCATTCATACCTAAAGCAAATTATCCATGCCCTAACATTCAGTGGTGTGATCTGAATCTGTATGTCTGTACAAAGCCTCTACTACCCTACCTAGAATGGTTTCCATCTCCCAACTACTCACACCCTTCCTGGTTCTTACCCTTATCCCAGTCTTGCCCTCTACACCTATTGCCACTTCTCTCTCCTCTTCCTTTCCAGATACCCCCTTCATCCTGTCAATCACCCAACAGCTCCTTTCCAGATACCTCCTTCATCCCGTCAATCACCCCCACAGCTCCTCTTGTAAACAGACCCCACTTTTACTGATTTTTTTACTGATAAATCACTTCTATCTCAGCAGGAGTCAGTACCTGTTGGATTAAACAAACATATATTTTATTAGAAGAAGGGGTCTCATTTAAGTAAAAAAAGAAAGTCACTGTGTGTTTCTCTGAGGAAGGAGGCTGTATCAGCTTAATTTGCTGAGTCAGAGCAGAGGGTGAATCTAATTGGGGGTGTGGCTTAGCAGCTTAGTAGTACAAAAGCAGTTGTCTCCAGTTACAGCTTCCTGCTATTTCTGACAGAGGAGAACTTTGGTTTCAGTTTCAGAGCAAAAAATAGCTGTCTAGAACTTCAGATTTTTTTTTTTACTAATTGCCCTCCTTCCCACCCCTCCACCCATCTACCCACCCAAAGCCAGTTCTAGTTTTATAGCCACTGGATTTGACTGATAACAGGAACTTCCTGTTTGGCAGTAGGAAGGGAAGGATCACTGAGACACATTAGTTTCATCAACCTTCAAGGAACCTAAAAAAAATAACTCTTTCTCCACCCCGGCTGCAGGAGGTCTGAATCAAGCACAGAAGAAGGAGACTACTGAAGACTACAGGAAGTTCCTGTCCCAGAACAGGAAAGGTGAAGTTGTAAGGGCACATAGGCAGTAGGAAAGTAAGTGTAAAAATACATAGAGGAGGAGACAGTAAGCATACAAAGCAACAGGAGAGGAACACAAAATAAGTCAAGATGGGAGTGGTGCAATGCAATGGCTGGGGGCAGCTGTGTTCCGGGAGACATTCTGGAGGCTGTGATGCTGCCCTGTTTGCAGGCACCTCTCTGGTCTGAGGGAGGAGGTTGCCCATCTCCAGGCTGACCTGGCTAGGATTCGTGAAACCTCTTCCCCCACCCAGGGACTACCAGGGCCACCACCGTTACCTCAGAGGTTGCCAATAAAGAGAAATGGTTGGACCAAGGTAGGCTCAGGGAGGGAGAGGGTGGTGGAACAGAGGTGCACCCCTCCAGTTGTACCTCTCCACAATTCATATGCTGTTCTGGCAAACAGTGGTTCCTCTATGGAGGCACCTGCAGTGGAGACCAAGGAGGATGCTGGGAACCTCCACAAAGGAGACCCACAGGAGGGTGGCATGAGACCCCACAGGGGAAGGAAACAACTCCTGGTGGGGGACTCGATCATTAGGGGGTAGAAGTGAGGGAGGAAGGTGATAGGGAGGTAAGGTGCCTGCCTGGTGCCACGGCTCGGAGGGACAGGAAGCGAATCCTCAGGATCGCAGGAGCAGCTGCACGAGGGAGGTTGTTGGATGTCATTGTCCACCTAGGGACAAATGACCTGGCTGTGAATGGGATCAGAGTGGTGCAAGAGGAGTTTGTGGAGTTGGGAAGGGACCTTAGACAAGTAGCATGTATGGTAACCTTCTCGGATGTGCTGCCTGTCTATGGCAAGGATGATGCTAGGGTATTCCACACCATGTGATTCAATGAATGGTTGAAAAACTGGTGTGGAGCTCAGGGTTTTGGCTTCATTGGGGACTGGGGAGCCACCTGGAGGGATGCAGATTTATACTGGTGCTATGGTCTGCATCTGTCCAGGGGGGAACCAGGATCCTAAGTGACAGGTTTAAATGCTTCATTGACAAGCATTTAAACTAGCCAAGGGGGAGGCACTGAAAAGGAGCAGGGAAATCCCAACCTCCCCCCACCAAAACACAGTAGTTAGAGAGGTAAACACCAAGGTAGAGAAGTCAGTAGGGAGCAGGACAGGAATAAATGCAGAAAAAGGCAGTAAGGACAGGGATGGGGCTAAAAGGGGTAAGGCCATAACAAATAAATGGAAGGTGATGAGTACCAATGCCCACAGTCTGTGCAACAAGCTCTCTGAATTAGTGGCCTTGATGGAAGAGGGATACCTGGATATTGTGGCAATCACTGAAACATGGTACACAGAGAACCATGACTGGGATGTCAACATACCAGGGTACACAGTCTACAGGAGGGACAGAGTGGGTAAAAGAGGAGGAGGAGTAGCTCTCTATATAAGGGAAGGGATTAAAGCAACAGAACTAAAGAGTAAACTGGAAGTTGATGAGTCACTATGGGTCACCCTGGAGACAGGAAATGGCACCACAATCCACATGGGGGTTGTGTACAGACCCTCATCTCAGGGAGAGGAAATGGACAAGAAAATGATAGAAGCCATCCTTAAAATGGCAGAAAAAGGGGAGATATTGTTGATGGGGAACCTGGATATGCCAGATGTTAACTGGAGTACCTTTGCTGCAGGCACATCCAAGAGCAGGGTCATTCTTGATGCCCTTCAGGGGGCATGCCTCAGACTGCTAGTGTTGGAACCCACTCAGGATGGAGCAATCTTAGACCTGGTACTGTCAAATGGGGACGGAGAAAGAATCTCAGATTTAGAAGTGGGCAGCCATCTGGGAACAAGTGACCACCAAACAGTGTGGTTCACAATAAACACAGCCATATAGTCAAGCCATACAAAAACAAGAGTATTGGACTTTAGGAAGGCTGACTTTGGGAAAATGAGAGAGTGCCTCAGAAAAGCACTAGCAAATGGGCAAGAAGGAGGGGTGGAGGAACAATGGGGAATAATAAAAACAGCCATCACAGAGGCAACAAGCCTTTGTGTGAAGCAAATCAACAAAACAAAACAAAGAAAAAAAATGCTATGGTTCTCAAAGGAGGTGGCAGGGATGGTTAAGGAGAAAAGGATAGCATTCAGGAAATTTAAGGAAACACAGGAGGAGCAGGACAGAGAACTTTATCAGTTAAAGCAGAAGGAGGCAGGGAAAGCAGTCAGAATAGCAAAGGCACAAACTGAGGAAAAGATAGCCAACTCTGTTAAGAAGGGGGATAAAACCTTTTATAGGTACATTAGGGAGTGAAGAAAGACCAAGGGAGGGATACAGAGACTTAATAAAGGGGAGGGAATGTGGGCAGAGGGTGACAGTGAAAAAGCAACAATACTGAACAAATTTTTATGCTCAGTTTTCACAACGGAAGAGGAGGAGGAGGCATCTAAACCAAACAAGAGAGAAACTCTGAATAGGGGGGCAATACCAGTCCATTCACAGAAGAAAGGGTTTTGAAAGAACTCTTGAAACTGAGGGTGAACAAAGCAATGGGGCCTGATGGGATTCACCAATAATTCTAAAGAACTAAGGGTAGAACTAGTGACACCACTGACTACTGTTTTTAACAAATCATGGGAGGACGAGGTGGTACCTGAGGACTGGAGGAAGGCAAATGTGATTCCACTTCACAAAAGTGGGAGCAGGGCAGAGGCAGGAAACTACAGACCAGTTAGTTTGACTTCAGTGGTAGGGAAAATGATGGAATCACTTCTGAAGGAAAGAATTGTTGAGTACCTATAGGCCAGTGGGGCACAGGACCCAAGGCAGCATGGTTTCACAGCAGGAAGGTCATGTCAGACGAACCTAATAGATTTCTTTGACTGGGTGACCAAAGTAGTAGACCAGGGAGGAGCTGTGGATATGGCCTACCTAGATTTTAGCAAGGCATTTGACACAGTCTCACACAAAAGATTAATATACAAGTTAGCCTGCCTTGGAATGGGTCCCAAGGTGGTAGCCTGGATGAAAAACTGGTTGGACAACAGGACGCAAAGGGTAATAGTAAACTGAGTCCATAGTGAAAAAAAGAGTGTAACTATCAGGGTACCGCAGGGTTCAGTACTGGGACCGGTCCTCTTTAATGTCTTTATGAGTGACATTGGAGAGCACCTGGAAGGAAAGGTATGTCTCCTTGCAGATGACACAAAGATCTGCAACAGGGTTGATACATAAGGTGGGGTGGAAAGAATGAAAAGGGACTTGGCAAGCTTGGAGGAATGGTCAAATATGTGGCAGCTCAGATTCAATGCAAAGAAGTGCAAGGTAATGCATCTGGGAAACAAAAATCCAGGGGAAGAGTACACAATGGGGGTTGAGTTAATAACAACAACAAAAATTGAAAGAGACCTAGGAGTAATTATATCACATGACCTACAAGTGGGCAAGCAATGTGAGAAGGCAGTAAGGAGGGCTGGGGGATGCTGGGAAGCATAGGGAGAGGCATCACCAGTAGAAAATAGGAAGTTGTTATCCCTCTGTACAGACAGTTAGTGAGACCCCATCTGGAGTATTGCGTGCAATTCTGGAGACCCCATCTCTGCAAAGACATAGACAGAGTGGAGACTGTTCAGAGGAGGGCAACCAAAATGGTGCAGAGTCTGCACCAGAACACATACAAGGAGAGGCTAAAGCAGCTTAATATGTATACCCTTGAGGAAAGGAGGGAGAGGGGGAACATGATAGAAACTTTCAAGTGTCTCAAGGAAATTAACAAAGTACAAGAGGGTAGTATCTTTCAGAAGATGAGATGTGCAAGAACAAGGGGGCACAATTTGAAGGGGGGGGACAGCTCAGAGGTAATGTTAGAAAGTATTTTTTCACAGAGAGGGTTGTGGATGCATGGAACAGCCTACCTGAGGAGGTTGGGGAGTCAGAAACAGTGGGAGAATTCAAGAATGCATGGGATAGGCATAAGGCAATTCTAGTGGGGGGTAGGAGGAAGTAAGCTGTTGATTAACTAGAATCTGCAGCTTATCCATCAGGTAGGGAAATGAGCAGACTAGGTGGGCCATGCGGTCCTTATCTGCCTTCAAATTCTATGTTTCTATGTTTCCCTACTAACCTCCAGTCTCTCTGTTTTCCCTTCCTAGTCACTTTGCCTATCTTCGTTTCCTTATCTCCTTCTCTCTCCTTTCCCTTCCTCTTCCGCTCCCTCCCATATTTCATACTCTAATTACAAAAGTCCTAAACTTCACTATTTCATCCTTGCCCTCCTCCCTCTTTCGTCAGAGAACATCCACCCCAACCCTGGCCCTGTTTCTTCTCCTGCCCTGGCTCCTTACACAAACTACATGTCTCCAAATCCCACTTCCACTACAACCCTTCCTAATGGGTTGAAGCTCCTCCACCTGAACATCTGCAGCCTGCGACCTCCTACAAACTCTTATGATTTCACACACCCCAGACATTCTAATTATTACTGAGACATGGCTCAAAAAAAGCATCCCTGACAATGCCATTGCTATCCCTGGGTATTCTCTCTCCGGACAAGATCGATCGGGTCACGGAGGGGGAGTGGCCATGTACATCCTGTCCTCACTGCAGTTTACTACCACCCTATCTACCTCCATCCCAGCTACCTATGAAGCCCTTTTCACCTGCATTACCCTTCCTTTCTCAATCCCAATCTTTGTAGCTGGCATCTATTGTCGCCCAAGCATTCAACCTTCGATCAAGACTGAACTCGTAGCCAACATCAGCTCCCTCTTGCAATCTGGTGAACTGTTCATAATGGGTGGCGTGAATCTAAATTGGTTGTCTCCCAAGTTAAACAAGCTATGCAATGATGTCACTGATCAAAACCTCACTCAACTTATACTTGAGCCCCCACGCCCTAATCCCAAAACACACCTAATCTGCTGCTGGATCCACACAGGAGACACTGGCACCAGGTCTGCCATAGGGTGGGCAATTTAGTGCTGTTTTCCTAAACTGCCCATAGAGCCAGCTGGTGGGCCAACTTGGATCAGGTGCTGTAACGCAGGTACAGTGAATGGGTGAGTGGGTGGCTGCCTCCTGGGCGAGTGCTGGGAGGGCTCTCCTTGTACTTTCCTTAGTCTGGTGCCCAATCCTATGTCAGCTGGGTCCATGATGAGCTGTGAGACAGTTGCTGTTACCTAAGAGCCCAGGCTGTAGTCAGTGGAGCATAAAGAACTGCTCTAAGGAGATCCACAATTTTTTGAGAAGCTGAACCCTATAAAGAACTTTTTGTATATATATGACTGGTCAGTAAAGTTTTTGGATTTTATACAGCAAATATTGGCAGTGAGCGTGCCATTGCAGTCTGACTTCATTTATTAATTCTGTAGCTTTTACCATGCCCAAGTGAGAGCTGGACCTGGTCAAGCATGCTTTGATTTATTCCTGTGGAGGTGGGAGCTCTGTGAGTCTCATAAATTTGAACTGAGTGACTAAAGTGACACCTCTCTTTGTCCATGAATCTGTATGCTGCTATAAGGACTCTTTTCATTTTGATATTGTTATTTTGTTGTATGAGGATTTGGGGTTTATGGGAGGGGAGTTTTAATTTGTATAGTTAAAATATTAAAGGGATTTTTGGGGTGGGTGGAGTGTGAGTGTGTGTGGGGTTTGATTGGAGTGAGAATTGAGGTTTGTGTAGGGTGTGACAATTGTAGGTGGTTTTATTGCCAGTTTGATTGGTAGTAATTGAGTGTGTGTAGTGTGTTATTAAAGGAATAATGCCCAACAGGGTGGGTGTTATGCTGGGATAACATCCCACCTCAGGTGGTTGGGCCCGAGGCCAAGGGCCGAGGGCTCACACCTGAGGCGGATGTTATCCCAGCATAACACCCACCCTGAGGGCATTATTCCCATTATACAATGGCTTATTGTTTCATAGTTAAAAAATAATTTTAAAGAATGTTTTTGTTAGTGTGTAAAATATTTTTGTTTCTCAAGAGAAAAAAGTGCATCAGCATGCTCCATATCCTACAAAACAATCAGCAGGAGTTATGCCAGGATAACATCCCTGCTGTGACAGCCAACTGACCAATCAGAAGCCAGGATTCTTTCTTGCCATTGTATAATGTTTATTTGTTGCATGCTGTTGTTGACAGATACATGCTGGGATGGGGTAAAGATGATCAGACACTAGTCTCCTCCAGGCTCAGGGACCTCTGTCCTTTTAATTGTCCTCTTTACCACCAGAAGCATGTAGGAGATGTTGTGCTTTGGGGATAGTTAGAAGGAGGAAGATGGGGTGGAAGGGATGGGTGGATTGGGGTAGTGGGAACAAGGAGATGCCCTGGGGCAAATGGGTCCAGAAAGGGGTCCTCCTGCCTGGTTCCCATACCAAGGGTTCTGCTTTATGCAGGCAGGTGATGCAGTCTCCTCAGTGCTCATCCTACTCGGCAGTGTTATGTAATGCCAGATCTATTAAGAATAAGACTGACTCAATAGCGAATCTTGTTGGATCATCAGATCTGGCTTGCATTACCAAGACCTGGCTGGATGAAAATGCTGGCCCTGTTCTGACTTCAGCAGTTCCAGCTGGGTACTTGGTGATGAACCGCCCGAGGATGGATTGTAGGGGTGGGGGTGTAGCCATCTGTTTTAGATCAGAACTGGGCCTTGTGGATGTACCAGTTCGGACCACCAACTCCTTAGAGTGTATCAAAGGAGTAGGTGTGGGGTGCAGGATGCTTCTCATCTACCATCCACCCAGAGATGGGAACATTTTCCTGCAGGAAGTCACGGACTTCATCGTTGACAAGGTTTTGGGATCCCCCAGGTGGGTAATTCTGGGGGATTGCAATGACTGGGTCAATGATGAACACTTGCAGTCTGGTCAGAACTTCCTCCAATTAATGACTTAGTTGGGCCTTACACAGGTTATTACCTCTGTGACCCACAGGTGTGGTCAGTCCTTGGACTTGGTGTTCCTCCTGGGGACAGAGATCTCCAACTTGGTGGTGGAGCCAGTTGATTGGTCTGAGCATCACACCATAGGGTTCAGTTTCATGGCTCTCTCCAATGGGTCTGCCCCCATGGAGATGGTCCAGTACAGCCCTTTGAGGGGTGTTACCCCAGATGGTCCAAAGGTGGTGCTGGACCTATTGAGCATATTAAGTGACTGCATGGATCCAGGGAACCTAGTACTAGCCTATAATAAGGAGGTGTTGGAGCCTGGATTCCATAGCTCCAGTTCATGTTCATCCTCTCACTCTTCACCCACAGTCCCCTTGGCTTGATGGGACCTTGAAGGAGATGTGGAGAGAGGGACAAAGACTAGAGAGACACTGGCAGAAATTGGGCCTGGATGGTGACAGATTTAGATTGATGGACCATTATGTTGTCTATCAATCGGCAATCACCTGTAAGAAGGCAGAGTTCCTGTCCCAGGAGATTACTGCTGCTCAGAACTGACCAGTTCAGCTCTTTCAGACTGTTGACAGATTGTGCAATCCAATCTGTCTTCAGCCTGGTAGAGTTTATTCACAAGAGAGATATGACAAATTTGCTAAGTTCTTTGGAGATAAGGTTGCATCATCAGGTCTGGGATCTGTGTAATCCCCTCTATTGGGTATTGTGAAGGTCAGCAGGAACCCAGCTTGCCTGGTCTGATGTCAGCCAGTCAGAATTCATGGACATCGTGAGGATCATCCTGACTGCAGCCAACTTGCTGTGAGTTTGGACCCAGGCCCAATGCATCTTCTTATAGGGTGTGTTGATGAGATCAGCTCTCTCTAGCCCAGACAGTCTGGAGTTCACTGGAGGGGTCTTCCAGATCCCCTAAAGGAGGCATTTGTATGATCTCTCCTTAAAAAATCCTCTCTTGACCCAGACTGTCTCACTTACTACAGACCTGTCTCCAACCTGCCCTTCGTGGGTAGGATTATTGAGAAGGTGGTTGCGCTACAATTGGATGATCATTTATCTACCTACGATGTCTATGATTCTCTCCAGTTGGGTTTAAGGTAGAGACATAGTACCGAGACAGCCTTTGACTGAGTGCTGAATGATCTCCTGATAGCGAGAGGCCATAGGACGTATTCCATCTTGATCCTCCTTGATCTCTCTGCAGCATTTGACACTGTGGACCATGGTGTGTTATTGGAGTAACTGCGGTCCATCTGAGGACTGTCTGGTATGGTCCCTTAGATGGTTTTGATCTTTCTTCAAAGGTAGGACTCAGAGACTGGTGTCTGGGACTTATTCCTCAGCCCCTCTCCCCTATCCTGTGGGGCACCACAGGGCTCCATTGTATCACCCATGTTGTTCACAGTGTATATGCTGCCACTGGGAAATATCTTTAGGTGGTACGGGCTGAGCTTTCACCGTTATACAGATGATACTGAGCTGTACATGTCCTTTGTGCCCAGTCAAGTTGGCTTTCTCTTGGTTTTAACAACTATCTCCTGAAATCCAGGACTGGATGAGTGCCAGATGGCTGCAGTTGAACCTGGCTAAGACTGAGGTGTTGGTAATGGACCCAGGTCATCAGGAGGTGGATTTGTTGGCAGGGCAGCCTTCTGGGCTTTGGCTCGGGGATGTTCAGCTGACTACCTTAGACCGGGTGTGGAATCTGGGTGTTATTTTTGACAGTGGCCTGACCTTTAGATCTCAGGTATCGGCCATTGTCAATACCTTTTTTTTTATCTAGGGAATATTACTCGGATGAAGCATCTGGTTCTTTCTGATGATCTTCCAACATTGGTCAATGCCTTCATAACCTCCTGCCTTGACTACTGCAATGCCCTTTACCTAGGGCTACCAGGGCTGATATCCAACACTTGCAGCTGGTGCAGAATGCAGCAGCCAGACTTTTACTAGTACTTCTAGGACCAGTCATATTACACCTGTGCTGTGGGACTGCACTAACTGGCCAGTACAATGGTGGATCACCTTCAAGGTTGGGTTACTGACCTATAAAGCCCTACATGAACAGGGAACTCATTACCTGCAAGATCTCCTTCACCTTACTACCCCTCTGCCTCCCACTCCACGACGAGGGATTGCTGGAGATTCCCCAGGTCTGTTTAAAACATCTGGGGCTCAGTCTTTACTTTGCAGACCCTATCCTATGGAATTCTCTACCTCGTCGGATTTGAGAGTGCCTGACCATTCAAAGCTTTAAAACATCCTTAGCTCATTACGTCCTGATGATGCCATGTGGCATCATAACATAACTCTTTTTCTTGATGATGCTGTATGGTGTCCTAAATTATATGGTGTATTGCCTGATGATGCTGATTGGCATCTATGTCTTTCACTTGGTGCAGCTCGAGCGGGCGGTGAGTCGGTGGCAGCAAAAGGACTTTTGGGGCATGAGTTTCACACCAGCAGACACAAACAGCAATACAGACAGCCAAGGATGTGAGGGGGTTGGCCAAGCAGCCCTGAAGCTCTGCCTAAAACAGGCATGATAGGCCTATGGGTCAGAGGCTTTCCCTGTAGGGAGCACCTATACAAATAAGGGACAACCCAACAGGGCATTAACAGAGTCCTTCAACAGCAGCATAGCTGTGATTGGCCCCATAGCCAAGGACAGGGCTTGCTTGTCTGTGAATTGATTTTAACAGGTCCCCACGGAGGGGTGTTTCCTACCTCCCAGTTCCCCATAGCAACCAGAGGGCATATGAATAGTAATTTAGGTTAAAAACACTGAATATAGCACTACAAGAATGCTAAAGACTGACTGCATGACTTAAAAGGACAGTACTGTGTATTGCTAGTTTTGAACTGCCTGTATTTTTGCCGTTTTAATTGTTGGTGCCCCACTGAACTGCATGTTTCAGATTGCCTTGTGCCCTTAACAGTAAAATGTGCCATGGAACTGCCTATCTTAAACTATTATGGTCAGAAGTATGGCAGCTTGGAATTCAATGCAAAGAAGTGCAAAGTAATGTACCTGGGAAACAAAAACCCAGGGGAAGATTACACAATGGAGGGGGGAGGTGGTAACAACAACAAAAATGGAAAGAGACCTAGGGGTAATCATATCAGATAACCTTAAGGTTGACAAGCAATGTGAGAAGGCGGTAGGGAGGGCTGGGGGTATACTGGGATGTATAGGGAGAGGTATTATCAGCAGAAAACAGGAAGTTGTTATCCCCCTGTACAGACAGTTGGTGAGACTCCATCTGGAGTACTGCGTCCAGTTCTGGAGACCCCATCTCTGCAAGGACATAGACAGGATGGAGGCAGTTCAGAGGAGGGCAACTAAAATGGTGCAGGGTCTGCAAGAGAAGCCAACAAGGAGAGACTAAAGGAGCTTAATATGTATACTCTTGAGGAAAGGGAGGGGGGACATGATAGAAACGTTTAAGTACCTCAGTGGAATCAACAAAGTCCAAGAGGCTTGCATCTTTCAGAAAAAGAGATGTGCGAGAACAAGGATACACAATTTGAAGATAGAGGGGGGACGGCTCAGGGGCAATGTGAGGAAGTATTTTTCCACAGAGAGGGTGGTGGACACATGGAACAGCCTTCCTGAGGAGGTTGTGGGTTCTAAAACTGTGGGAGAATTCAAGAATGCATGGGACAGACATAAGCCAATTTTTGTGGGGGTAGGAAGAAATAGGCTGTTGGTTAAATAGGATCTGCAGCTTATCCTCTAGGTAGGGAAATGGGCAGACTAGGTGGGCCAAGCAGCCCTTATCTGCCGTCAAAGTCTATATTTCTATATTTCTATATTTCTATATATTTGTTTACATTTGATGAGTTGAGTTGCACCAGCCAATAGGGGACACCATACCATTTGATTTTACCAATATAATATGCATTCCCATTGGCAATTTTTGAGAAAACACGCCTTAATAAATAAATTAATTAATTTACTATTTTGCTCTTTGCTGTGAAAAATGTTTATTATGCTCGCTTGTTGCCACCACAGTTTGTCTAGTAACAACAAATCATCTTGTTTCAGTGTAACATGTTAAGCTGATCAGGTTGACACTATAATTAATTTCATAACTTATATTGCTTGCATTTGAGCAATCTGATTGGCTATCACCACTTTTGGGGTATTTTTCTACAATAACGTATTGCCACTAATATCATGATTGTTATAACTTAGTCCATTTATACCACTAAGTGAGCTCTATATTTCTCTATTTAAAAATCGAGCTCTGTGATTGGTCAGATTTTCTGACATCATCAGTTTTGAATTTAATTGGTATAAAGGGATTGTCTTAGATACAGGCACCATCCCCTTGATGAAGCCTTAATTGGCGAAGCACCAGGGAACCTGCATGAAGATCTTTTTATTGTGCCTTCCACTATTCTATTCAATGTGTGTGCCTGAAACGTTGGAATAAATCCTCATTTAGCATTCAAGCAATGACTCTGGCATTTTTTTTACAACCGTCACTTGAGGGGAAAGTGGCTCTCTGAGCTCTGTAGTGTACAGTGATTTTTTTTTTTTGATGTTTCAGTTAGGGCTCGCAGCCCTCACTCACACCCTGCCCTAGCTCTGTAGTGAGGCACCATTTGGTCATATTGATCCTCCCTGTTGCCATGCTTCCTCTATGCTTATTATACACATCAGTATTTCCATTAACCAGTCAGTGCGCACACTGGTACAGGAAGAGCGAGGTGACTGGAAACTTAGTTTCAAGATGGAGGCGCTGCTCTCATCCTAAAGTACTTGCTTCATTTTGGTGCCAAAACCTCGATTTGTAATCTATATTTAATTTATTTGTTTTTATTTTTATTTATGACAAAAGTTTTCATAGTCATCACTTTGTTCATTTCGGGATAATTTCTGGTCATTCTGTGTGATCACATCTTATGGATCCAGCTGGCATTCCCAATGGGAGAGTGTGTTTCTTGTGCATGTACTAAATGAGTTCACATGAATTCTGCACCTTTTGTTATTTTTTAAAGAGTTTATGTTTGGATTATGGCTGTGTTAAAATCTATGTGGCATGTTGCGCACTTGAGTTTTCTCCCTAATAAGCAGTTGCTGATTGTTTATAATGAAAAACAAAATGGTGCTGCCTTCAACTCATCTGGCATGAGTCCAGCCACAACCTCTGATGCGCTGTAAAGGCTAATTCAGTTTTGAATCCTTCCACAGTCACTGATGTTTTCCATTGACTCATATGACGTCAGTCCAGATCCAACCTCTGATGCACTGTAAAGTGCTCTTCAGGTTAAAATTCCTCCATAGCCACTGGTAAGATCTATTTCCTTGCCATGCATCAGTTGAGCCCAAAACTGTAGTGAACAGTGAAGTGCATTTCAGGTTCAGATCCCTCCACAGCTGATGGTGTTGTCCTTCGACTTACCATGTATCAGTCCAGACCAATCCCATTATGCACTGTGAAGTGCACTTCATGTTCAAAACCCTCCACATCCACTGGTGTAGTCCGTCAACTCGTATGACATCAGTTCAGCCCCAATCTCTGATGCACTGTAAAGTGCTCTTCAGGTTCAGATCCCTCCACAGCCACTGGTAAGATCTGTCTCCTTACCATGCATCAGTCAAACCCCAAACTGTAGTGAACAGTGAAGTGCATTTCAGGTTCAGATCCCTCCACAGCCAATGGTGTTGTCCATCGACTCATCTGATGTCAGTCCAGCCCCAACCTCTAATGCACTGTAAAGTGATGCTCAGGTTCAAATCCCACCACAGTCACTGATGTAGTTCATCTGTTCATCAGTCTTCAGTCCAGCCTTTACCTCTGACACTCCGTTGTGTGCATTACTGATATGGATCCCTCCTCAGTCACTGGTGTAGTACATTGTGCACATCAGGATTCATTCCAACACTACCCTTAGACACACTGTAATGTTCTATTCAGGTTTAAATCACTCCATAAGCGCTTGGTTGGTCCTTGTGCTCATCATGCTTCAGACAAGCCGTTACCTCTGATGCACTGTGATGTGACCAGTGCTAATGTATGACATATATAGTCCATTCAAATGAAACACAGCACATAGTACACATATAAGCCTAATGAGCATCACTCCATGGTGCAGGCATACCCACACTCCTTCCCCACCTCACACAGTGCGCCATACTGAATGCTGCAACATATCACATGTGTATGCAGGCAATCCATGACACACAGCACATAGTACGTCACCCTTATAGGCACCCATGTCATCACCCTGTATGCATTTTTAAATTGGATGCATGTTTTTTTTTAATTTTTCTTTTTTCCTCCTGGCAGAACCCTGTCTTCCTCTTCAGCCCTGGTCACGGCCCCCGGAGACCTCCACCACCGTCTATGGCTGCCGTGGTCCCTCAGTCACCCCTGGCTTACCCCCCGGAGGGCAGGGCTGCGGCCACCTTCTTGGTGGCCACTGGACTAGTGTCTGGTCGGGGACCTGCAGCAACGGTGGTACGGTGAGGTCCTCTGGGTAGGGCTTCATATGCATGGTGGTCCTTGCCCGCCTCACTTTTTTCCTCCATTTTTTCATTACGGAGGCAGGGACGTGCAATGACGCCAGCGTCCGCTCGCCTCCCAGAACTGTACGCATTGGATGCTTGAGCTCCCCCGGCCTCCACCAGGAGTCCTCAGTGCGGCGATCGCTGCCCCCACCCTCCCCCCGGAGAAGAAAAGCAGTCTGTGGGATGCTCTATCCTTCTCTCCCGGCCCTCCAACGATCCGGGTCCATTCCCGAACCCGGGTCGCCCGGCGTCGCAGAAATCCCACGCTGCGCCAGTGGGCGGCTTGGATGTATGGTTTTAAGCTATGTAGGTTTAAGCACAGTGCGTTTGTATGAATGCTGCAGATCTAGAACCCCTTCATGAACACAGGTGTTCCAGCAGCAGGCAGAGTGTACCTGAACATTCTAAGTGACAATATGATAGAATGAGTTAAAAACATATTTATTTAGCCTGGCATTTCTGGATGTTAGTGCATGATTTTATGCTTGGCACATGATTTTAATTTATTGGAAATGGATATTTTGTTGTGGAATGTTAATTTTATTATGTTTATTTATTTATGTTTTTGCACTTTTTCGGCTCCCACGGCTTCAGAGAAAGCCTCGTACCTCCTCCTACTCTTTCCATCAGGGCATCCCTCCAGGCAACCCCTGCTCCAGCTTCATCTTGCTCAGGGGCCGGGGGTGTATGAATTTTTTCCCTGTTTTTCTCCATCGCCCCTGAGGACGCCAGCAGAGAGGCTGCTCATCCATGCAGATGACGTGCAGACACACACTGTTGTCAAGCACCCACAGCGTCCTCCCCATCCCAGCTCCCAAGAGCTGCCATTGCCCCTGAAAGCCCATGGCTCCACTGGCCCCGGGAGTGTCAGGTACTCAGGGCACCACCAATAACCCACCCCAGGAGGAGGAGCGTGTCCATTGGGATGCTCAATCCTTCATCCTCCTGCTGACCCCCAGCAACCTGAGTCTGTTCCCGAACCCGGGTCGCCGGTGTAGCGAGAGGTGTGGCATCCAGCGCCTCAACCCTCAGTGCCACTGGGCCAGCCTTATTAGGTTTATTTATATGTTTTTATATACAGGCACTTTGGTTTTAGAACACCATGTTTGAGAAATAAAGGATGATTTGATTTGATGCATCAACCCCTAGTGGTTTAGTGGTCCCCAACCCCCAATCACTCATCTTTCTGTCATGCATCAATCCTTCCTGGTTTAGTGGTCCCCAGCCATGGACCCCTGCCCTGCACCCTCCCTCACCACGATGCCATTTTCCAATAATTTGGTGACTGGCACAGCCCTTCCCTTACCACCTTGGCTGGCCACCATCTGACAATCATGGAATGCAATCCAATACTCAAGCAAGAACCAGCCAAGATTATTCGATAGGTACTCTAGTGGCCAAGGCAAATGTAATGCCCACTGCTGTGAAAACTGGCAGTGAAGGCCCCATTTCCACTCTCCCTCCAGCAAGAACTTTTGTCCCAGAATGATAATGCATCGTTGTATCAAAACCTCCAGTCCCTCCAGATCCATATCTGACTCATGCGGGTATAGATCTCTCTTGGGTTGGAATTTCTGCTGAGGTCTTGGCTGTCCTGCTTGTTGGTCAGGGTCTTTTCACCAGGCACGCCTACGCCCTGAAGTGGAAGCACTTTGTTAAATGGTGTTAGATGGCATCTTTCATTTGTCCATTACGGAAGGCACTGGATTACCTTCTGAGTGTCTCAGATGGTTTGCAGCACTCCTTGAAAAAGATTCTCCTGTCAGTTGTTTTGGTTTTTCATACCCTATCAGAAACAAGACAGTGGCCAAGCAGGATATAGACCTCTGGTTCCTGAAGAACCTCCTTGCACGTACCCCTCCAGTTCACAAAGTGGTTCCAGTTTGGGACATAAATCACTGCTGGAATCTCAGACTATAGCCCTTTTGAATCTGCTTCTTCCTATGAATTGAACATACAAAAATTGCAAGCAAAAACAGGCCAAGTGGTTTATTAAGTCTGCTTGAGTGTGCAGCTCAGACTATTTTATTGCTCCTGCCCTCCCTTGCCACCTGAAGTTATCCTTCCCCACCCTCTCTTTTCCCTTCATTCCTCCATCCCATAGCCACTCTCCTTTTACCCTGTTCCACAACACCTTTAAAACCTCCCACTGTTTTCAATGATACCATATCCTCCGGTAGTTCATTCCACTTCGACACCACCCTTTCCATGAAAAAGTTACTCCTCAATTCCTGTTTAAATCTACCACCCACTAGTTTTGGATTGTGCCCCCTTGTGGTCCCCTTCCTGTTTAAATTGAAAATGCCGTCTGCTCCAACCTTGTTTATACGCAGAAACATGGAAGTTGATGGCAGAAGGAGACCACTAGGTCTATCTAGTCTGAGGCAGTATGGCGCAGTGGTTTAAGACTCTGAGCTGGAGACTGGGGTTTGAATCCCACAACTCCCACTTGCATACTGTGTGACCCTGAGCAAGTCACTTAACTTCCTTGTGCTCCCAGGTCACACCTGGAAACAAACTTCGGCTTAGTGTGCCTTTCCTGGTTAAACAATTTTTTCCCCTTCCCATTTGTTTTAGACCTATTTTGACACTCTAGTTACCCTTTGTAATCAGGACTCCCTTGTGTCTATCCCATGTGTTCTTGAATCTGCCCACACCCTCTTGGGGCAGGCTGTTCCAAGCATCCACCACTCTCTCTGTGAAGGAAAACTTCCTGGTGTTGGTAAAGAACCTCACTCCTTGCAGCCTGTGGTCATCATGTCTCCTGGTCCTGGAGCCACTCTTGAAGTGAAAAAGTTCCTGTGCCTGTACCTTGTTAATGCCTTTTATGTATTTGAATATTTCAATCATGTCCCCTCTCTCTCTTCTCTGCTCCAGGGAGAACATATTCAGTTCCCCAAGTCTTTCCTTCTAGGACATGTACTGCAGACCCTGAATCATTTTTGTTGCCTTTCTCTGTACTGTTTCCACCCAGCCAATGCCCTTCCTTAGGTGAGGCCTCCAGAATTGGACTCTGTATTCCAGGTGATGCCTGACCAGCAATCTGTACTATGGTAGTACCACCTCACTCCTATTGCTCATGATTCCTCCCAATGCAGGCCAGCATTTTGTTGGCCTTCATTGTGCCTTCTCACACTGCTTACTAACCTTCAAGTCATCTGAGATTACGATTCCCAGATCTCGTTCCTGGTTTGATGCTGCCAGTCTTTTGCCTCCTAAGTAATACTCCTTTCTTGGATTTTTCTTTCCTATGTGTATGACCTTGCACTTATTGGCATTAAATCTCAGCTGCCACACTCCAGACCATTCTTCTAGTTTCTTAAGGTCAGCTTCCATCTTGCTCACTTCTTCTGTGGAGTCCATCCTGCTACATATCTTGGTGTCAGCTGTGAACAGACACACTTTCTCTTTCAGTCCATGAGTGATGTCTGCTATAAAAACATTGAAGAGCAGAAGCCCCAGCAGTGAGCCCAGGGGCACCCAGCTGGTCACCTTGCCTTCCGCTTGATTGAGTTCCCTTAACCTGTATCCTCTGGGTTCTGAGTTGTAACCAGTTTTGTACCCATCTGACTGCTTCTGAACCAACCCCTGTGTGGTCAAGCTTCTTTGATTGATAGTAATTGAGTGTATACAGCCTTCTGTATGGAACTGAGTTGAAGGCCCTACTAAAGTCTAAGTAGATCACATCTACTGCCCCACCATCATCCACTATTTTTGTAGTGTAGTCAAAAAACTCCAGCAAACTTGTCTAGCATGACCGACCTGCTATGAAACCATGCTGTTTAGGGTCTTGCTGGCCACTAGTTTCCATAGAATGCTATGATCCTCTGTTTGAGTAGTGTCTCCATTAGTTTTCCCTACTATAGATGTGAGGCTCACCAGTCTGTAATTACTAGCCTCTTCACAACTGCCTGATTTGTGAAGTGGAACCACTATTACCTTTTTCCAGTCTTTGAGTACCACACCGCTTTTCAAGGACTTTGTGAATAGAAATGCCAGAGGGTCTGCTAATTCTGTCCCCAGTTCCTTAAGGATTCTGGGGTACATCTTGTCTGGTCCTGTGGCTTTGTCTGCTTTTAGTACTTGAAGGTTTCTGTCATCTCCCCACTTCCCCTTCTGTCTTCCAGGGAAAACATATTGAGCTCCCTTGAGCTCTCATCATATGGTTTGTGCCCCATGGCCTGGATCATCTTGGTTACCCTTCACTGGACCCCCCCAAAGCAGTTTGATGTCCTGCTTCAATAAGGGCACCAGAACTGTACACAGTACTCCAAGTGTGGTCTTACCAATGACTTGTAAAAAGGCAGAATGACTTCCTCCCTCCTGAAGGTGATTCCTCTGGTGATTCATTCCAGCATTTTATTTGCTTTGGCTGCCACTTTATAACACTTCACAGAGTGTTTCATGTCACCCCTGGATCATTTTACTCCTCCAAGCTGAACACCTCTATGCCCCCCCCAATCAGTAGTAGACCATTGGGTTCCTAGCCCCCAGGTGCATGACCTTGCATTTCTTGACATTGAAACCCCATTTGCCTGACCATTTCTCTAGCTTGGCTAGATCCTCCCTGAGCTCCTTTCTCCCATTCTGTGTGTCCACCCTCCCACATAGCTCAGTATCATCTGTGAAAAGGCAGATTTTAATTCTGATCCCATCTACAATGCCACCAACTAAGATGTTGAACAGCACTGGGCTAACTAATGCTCCCTTTGGAACCTGCTGGTTACAGATCTAGGCTTGGATAGTTCCCTCCCCCACAGTCATTATCTAGACTGTTAAATTCTAGAAAGTCCACTGGCCTTTCTTTAGAGATTGTTTCAATTAATATGCCTGCAATAGAAGTTAGGCTGACCAGTCTGTAGTTACCGGGAGCATCTCTGGGACCACTCTTGTGGAGTGGCACCACATGAGCCATTCTCCATTCCTGAGGCACACACCCTGTCTCTAGCGAGGTGTTAAGTAGATCCACTGGGCAGGGGGGCACAAGTTCTCTCAGAACCCTTGGGTGTGTGCCATCCAGGCCAGATGCCTTGTCCACCCAAAGGGCTGTGAGACCCTCCAAGACCCTGTCATCCTTGATCACCCCATCTGTTTCATCCTCCTCTCTCCTACCCCAACATCCCCTGTGACATTGTTCCATTCTTTTCCATAGTGAATATGGAGCTGAAGTACTCATTCAGTATTTCTTCCTGATCCTCACTATTTTCCACCCATCCCTTCTCCTTTTCAATCCTAACAATCCCCTCCCAACTGTTTTTACACTCTCTTTTATATATCTGAAAAAGTCATTTTGTCCTTCCCTGGTCCCCTGTGCTGTTCATAACACGGAAATTGACATTAACTGAAATAGTCTGTAAACTTTTGTTTGGAAAGGAAAGTAAAAGTTTTCAATGGAATTCAAATATTTCAGAAATAATCCTTGATCATATTTGCCTGACCATAATTCCCCCCCCCCCCCATCATTTAAACCATATCCAGATTACTCAACATTTTACGTAATCTGGTCATTGATATAGCACAAGCTGTACAGTGTGTGTCAAAAATCATAAAAGGATCCATATGTTACGCAGTAGTAACCACCCTGTCATGCCTTATTGCTTAGTTTAAAATTAGTAACCAGAAGGTACACGGAGATGAGGCTCAGTTCCAGGTTATACAGTAGACAGCTGCATAAAACCCAATCATTAAATCAGTATAGTTGGGTTATTTGGGAAGTACTCATTACTAGTAAAACAATGCTAATAACACCATATGACAGCAAACATGGTAAAAGGTAGAACAGCTAATTTCCCAGTGTATTTATGTTAGCCTGATCAGAGGGTGCGGGGGGGGTGCTACTATGTAGCACTTGTTTGATGTGTTTGACTCTAGTCTTTACTATGTTTTACTGGTAAAACAACACTGATAATGCCATATGATAGAAAGCATGGTAAAAGGCAGAACAGTTAAAGGAGAAGTCTACCCAAAACTTGAAAAAATAAATGTTGTGCAGAGTGTTTTAATTTGTCTGGGAAGTTCTAGTGTTTCCTTCCCTCTGACTGTATTAGAGTTTTTCTAAATTAGCCTGCTAGCTTTATACTAGTTTCAGACCCCTAGAATCTTCATCCCTGACAGCTTAATTGAATTTCTTGTTCCACAGTGCATCTTGTCTCATGTGACAGTGATGTAAGAGAGACCCAACATTCAGCACACACATACCAAACAAACTAAATATCTTGGAAGCTTTACAAGCTGCACAAAAATTACCAGCAGCAGAGTTTTTCAGGACAGTAGGACCTTTACAATGAGGGTGGTCACCAAGCTGAATTCTACAGATTTTAAAATGTAGCCATCTCTACTGTTGTGAACTGACTGTAAAGCAATGCTTTCTGCTGGATTTATGGTCTCTGCTACATCACCATCACATGAAACAATGTGCATTGTAGGACAAAGGAATACAATTAAGCTGTTTCATATGGAGATCTCCAGGGGTCGTAAAGCTACCCTAAAGCTAGCAGGCTAATTTAGGAAAAACTCCTAATACCAGTCAGAGGGAAGGAAACACTAGAACTTCACATACAAATTAAAACACTCTGCACAACATATATTTTTTCAAGTTTTGGGTGGACTTCTTCTTTAATTCCCCCTATGTATTTATGTTAGTCTGATCAGAGAGAGTGTGTGTGTGGGGGCACTATGTAGCACTTAAGAAAAATATTTTATTTTAAAAGTAAAAGCAATGCTCAGAACCTGGAAGTGGAACCAGAAATGATTGCACAGCTAGAAAATAGTGCATGGGGGGTTGAACAGCACTTTGGTGAATGACCAGGACTGCATGTAATTCAATTCTACTGTGAAATGACACAGTCTAGCTATCTGTTTACAGGCTTCCACAATCCCTTTCTCCTATGTAATAGTAGTAGGTCAGCATGTCTCAGCCATGTAGCCATAAATATATAAACTTACTTTTTACTCAGAGCAGGGCATACTCGGGGTGGGGGTTAACTAGTTGTTTTTTACTCTGCCAAATTACTGCCAGATTTTAAAAAGCTGAACATGGATAGCAGCAGTTTTATTTTACTCTTTATCTGCCTACTACCTTCCTGTTGAAAGTATAGTCTTCTTTTTTATTCAGGGGAGAGACTCGGTATTTATATGTCAAGTTACTGTGCACATTTAAAAACGTGAAACTTGTTTTGTAACTTGGGGAGAGGATAGCCGCAGTTGGATTTTACTCTGGCTCAATACTGCCAGAATTTCAACATCGACTTTGCATTTTCTCTTGAGGAGGAGGATCTGTCATGTGGTTCTGTTTGATTGATATGATAATTTTTTGTCCTATTTGGTTACTGTTTTTGGTTAGCATAACACTCCTGCCATGTTTTATACCCTTTGATATACCCCTGTGATCTAGTTCTGACAAGTGAGAAGCCTAGAGATGTTCTATAAATATTATTAATTAAAACAAGAAATCGAAATGTTACAGAATAATTTACGTTAAAATATTTTTATTTTTGGGGAATGTTTCATAAAAACACATTCATGTACTTAAAGGCTACCTAAACAAGCAGTTTTTTTTTAAAACTGCAAACTCCAATATCTGGCTTCATGGTGAGGTAAAGTAAAGGCTGCTGTTTACATGTATGCTAAAACTGCATTTAGGTAAATAACATAAATGCAGTTTCATAGCTTTGAAAAGAAACATCAGCCTTTCACTTTCAAAAACAGCCTTGGCTTCTCCCTAAGATGTCTGCCAAGTGTGTTAAGTGATGAGTCATGATGACATCATCTGAGCGTGCAAAATCCACATATATTTCTATAGTACTAACTACAGGTAGTTCTCTTTCCCTCTTTATTTTGAATTGTTGTACCCAAATGATCAACACCTGTATTTACCTCATGGATTATTTTGATCTGTACACATGTTAGGCTATAGTTTTGTTAATTTTGTTTACTTTAACTTGCAGAAAATGTTTTGCAACCTAGCTGGCATTTTCTTTGGCCTTTTCATTACAGTACAACACTTCAAATACCTGATGATCTAGTGGTTATATAATGCACTGAATTTTATTTTTGTTAACCATAGAGACACACTAAGCTGAAAGCTTGTTTACAGGTGTGGCCTGGGAGCACAAGGAAGTTTAGTGACTTGCTCTGGGTCACACAGCAAAGTACAGAGTCTTGTTCAGTTCCAAAGCTCATGCTCTCTTGTTAATCCACAAATAAGGCTTTCTTTTTCCATGTGAACCCCCTGCACCTAGTCTGCCTTCTGTTGAACACCCCACCATCCATACCCTGTCCTTAGTACTGCCTGGAGCTGCATATGAGCTTGCGGTCTCATGAAGAGAATTATTACACCTCAGATTGTAATCTTGTACCTCAGAGGGTTGTACACACCTATACTGATATGCATCATCAGCTGGCACTGTTAAAAAATGCCTCCCAAATTATTCTCCAGTTCACATTCTCAATGTTGGACTTCTGCTCCCACAGTAAACATTGAGTGGATTACCATCCTTCTGCACAGTGATGGTAGTATGTACAGTTCCCTGTGTGTTTTTTTCTCACCTCATTAACCAACAACTAGGTCTTCCTGCAGGACAAGCAATAAGCATCATGACCCACCAGAAAAACTGCTGTTCATGCCCTCATAAGGACTGCACTTACAATGGATAACAATATTATTAGCAGGAGAAGCATACTAATACCTTGAGTGAATCAACATGACTTCCAGTGTCAGCCTACTCCTTTACCTGTGATCTGCAGAACCCCACAGGGCAGTTCCCAGCAATTCTTCTCCAGTACTTTTCTGTGCTGTACTCCACAATGCGAGTTGGCTGACTGCCACCCTTCCAAATCTTGAATGAGCTATACAAAACTCCCTCAATACAGCCCCCGGGTAATCTCTCTACACTGAATTCAAGTAACAGTTTAGGTGCAGCCCTGCCACTCTGAGTATTTGTCATCACTGGCTACTCATCCACAGTCAGGTAGTGATCACAATGCTGGCAGCCCCACATGTCAGATCTCACAGTGATGTGCATGGCGTCCTTCTTCATGTCTTCAACTAACCTGAATATAGCTCTACCCTGCTGGAATGCGCCTCGTCAGTCCCTCTCTGACATTCATTCTTCCCACCTGCTCCGACACCAAAAACTGGTGAGTTCACTACTCTTCCACATCATGAATGTGTTTAGTACAGTCTCACATGTTATAGTTACATATTAATAATGAACATGATCTTCTGGTAAGCCAGGCTGATAGCAGCATGGCACAAGTGAAAAAATAGGCTTTCCTACCATATAAAGACCAAGTCACCTATGATTAGGCACTATTAAATGGAGTGCATAACGATGTGCACCCATCATTTAATAGTGCCTAATCAAGTAACCTAGATCTTTTAAGGATAGGAAAGACCATCATTCCACTTGTTCCTGCTGCTATGAGCCTGACATACTGGAAAGATATGTTTATATTTGATATGTCAAAATAAAATGGGGACTGTACTACTTGCATTCATGATCCAGAAGGTGATGAGCTCACCAGTTTTCGGTATGAAGAGAAATAGTGAAGAATGAATACCAGAGGGGGACTGAGAAGGCAACTCTTGCAAGGTACTGCTATATTCAGGGAAGGGGAAGACAGAAGGAGAAAAATATGAGTAGATTACTGTGAGAAATAAGATGTGGGGCTGCCAGCACCTTGATAACTACCTGACCCCATTGTCCTGGCCAATATTCCCCTTCCAATTAAACCAGTTCATGCAATTGTCCAAGGCTGTGTGTGGATATTAATGAATGGAATAGCTGCCACTACACATTCAGTCACTGCACTATCAGTCTAGTATTGCTTGTAAATCACTTTGGGACACAATGGACTGGATATTCAAACTGCACCATTCTGTGGCGCAAGCCCCTTGCGCTGCTCAAAAAGTTGTGCAGGGGTGTGGCCGGTCGCGATATTCAATGGAGTTGCACTATGAGCAACTCCGAATATCGCCCCCCTCCACAGCCACTGTGCATGGCGCAGTGGAACTTGTGCCACCGTACGTGTTCAGAGTGGAGCATTCAGATGCAGTGCGCCAAGTTCCATTCGCCATCGTTCAATTCCGATATTCAAAAGGTGACATGCAAATGGGGCCATAATTTATGCAAAGCACCCGCAGGGGCCATTTGCATCTAATTACAGCCATTTGCATGCCATTGCATGCAGGTGCACCGATCCTGATGACTTGTGCCTGGCTCCTGCCGGGCAGCACATGAGGAGCGGCGTCCTATGTAAGCCGATCGCAGGCATACGTAAATCTCCCCGACTGGTCCGATCATGGGCAGAATGGAGTTCAACCCCCAAGACCAATATCCCTGGTGGTCCAGTGGACCATGAAGCCAATCGCAGGCATAAGGTGAACCCACCCCAAAGTCAATATCCCTGGTGGTCAGTGGACATGAATAATCGTGAGCATAAGGTCAAACCCACCCCAAAGTCCAATTTCCCTGGTGATCTAGTGGCCCCCCACCCACCCACACGGCCCACACCCCTGCTCCCCGTCAGCGGTGGGTGCACCACCCGCCTGCTGCCTGCCACCGCCGACTGACGCTCGGTAGGGCTGCATGCCCATTGGTTTCAGAGCAGAGCCAATGGGCATGCAGCCCATACTATACAAGGCAGTCCAGATATGTGAATGAATGAAAATTCATTTCACATATCTGGACTGCTCTATATTATAGAGCTGCATGCCCATTGGATCTTGCTCTAAACAATGGGCGTGCAGTCCTACCGAGCTTATCGATCGGCGGGCAGCGGGAACAGCAGGCAAGTGAGTACTGCCGCCGCTGACGATGAGGAAGCGAGTAGTGAGACTCTGTGTGGAAATGTTGGAAACGCACTAGATCACCGAAGAAATGAACTTGAAGGGTGGTTTGACCTTATGCCCGCGATCGGGCTTCACGGTCCACTGGACCACCAGGATATTGGACTTTGGGGAAGTGGGTTTGACCTTATGCCCGCGATCGGCTTCATGGTCCACTGACCACCTGGGATATTGGTCTTTGGGGTTGAACTCCGTTCTGACCGGCGATTGGGCCAGTCGGGAGGTCATTACGTTCTGCCTGCGTCGGGCCAGTCGAGGGTTCATTTACGTTCGGCCCGTGATCAGGCCAGTCGGAGGTGAGATCTGCCAGCAATCGGGCCGTGGGGGTGTTCTGCCCGCGATTGGGCTCGGGGTTACTATTTTGCCCATGATCGGGCTGCAAGGGGCACAGGGGAACAAGTGGAGGGCCACCCACAGGTGGCAGCTGCTGTGTTGCGCCCTGCAATGTGGCAGCTCACCTGTGGGTGGCCCTCGACTTGGTCCTTTTTTTTGTCTCAAAGTTGTGCAGGCACAGGTAGGGGGTTGCGCCTGCACAACTCTGCATGGCCCGGCTGAATATCGGGCTGTGCAGTTTACACATAGTTCCTCCCCCTCCGGTTGAGCATGCCTTCATTAGCATTGCACTGTTGCTCAGCATGACTTGGGGGGCGCAACTGCCTCCTGCTGAATATCATAGAATGGTGCAGTTTTGGACTTGCGTAGGCGCAACCCTATTGCACATGGCGCAACCCTTTTGAATATCCGCCCAATGTTTATGAAAACCACTATATAAATGCTGATTCTTATTATTATTATTATTTCCCATGGCAAAAGAAGACAAGACAAGCATATATTTGAGTTTCGAGAAAGTATGAACTCTAACATTGTACTGCACAAGAACTTTGCTACAAAAAAAGTGGTGGCTCTAGGGGGTGGTGAAGGGTGTGGCGGCACCCCCCCACACACATAGTAACGTACTTGCTTGCTGCTGCTGCATTTCACTTTGTTGAAGAAGTCTGATTTATTGATTGTACAAATGTTTACATTCAAACTATGGATTACATTTGTATGTTCTGTCAAAAACATACTAGAAATGAATAATAGCAGAAAATATAAAGGTTTAATAAAAATGTTAAAAAGTGCATATTAAGCATGCACACCAGCCCAGTACCCCCATTGTAGCATCCTGGATCCGTCATAACCACTAGACCACCAGGTTATTCAAGATTTGTACTGCACTGTGGTTTGCCACAGAGAAAGTCGGTTGGATTAAAACATATTTTCAGCATGTTAAAGTAAACAAAATTAACAGAACCATAGCCTAACATGTGCATTATACAAAATAATGTATATAGTTTTGACAATTTGGGTGAAAGAATTATATACAAAGGGAAAAAAGAACTAATTAGCACTATAGAGAGCCATATATCTCTCTGACTTTGGCTCTGATGATGTCATCACATAACACAATTGGCGGCCATTTTAGGAAGCAGGTAAGCTAGTTTTTTTTTTAATTGGAAGGCTGATTTTACATTTTTAAAATGCTCTGGAACCACATTTAGGTAAATTATGTAAATGTAGTTTTAGCATTAATGAATACAGCAGTCTTTCCTTTAGTCACCTATAGAGTCAGATTTTTGAATAGTTGTCAAAATGTTGTTTAGGTGTCCTTTAAAGCTAGACAAAGTTGCTGTATCTCACAGAAAGATTAAAGAAAAACATCTTACACACTTGCTATTTTGCTATAAGACAATAATAAAATATTTATTTTTAGTCAGCAGGAGCATTGAGTACAGTGAGAGTCCAAGCCAGCAATCATCACTTGGAAACAGCCAGCCATGTCACATCACTGAGAAGCTGCATCAGTATCCTCACTGTGGAAAGAGTTACCTTGACCTTCATCTCATTCCTGTACAGTAGATTCAAGATGGAGAAAGGAAATATAAATGTTCTGAATGTGACAAAAGTTTTACAGCACCGAGAAATCTCAGAATACATCAACAAATTCACACAGGAGAGAAACCAGATAAATGTGATGAATGTAACGAGAGATTTACTTCACAGAGCTACCTCATAGCACATCGGCATATTCACACAGTGGAAAAAAGACCAACTGAAAAGAAAAAACAATTGGAAAGCCCGTAATTATATTGGAAAATACAGGGAGCTACTGGAACAACCACAGGCCGATCAAGCCCTGACCCATGAGTGGTTAAAAAGAGGTGAATTTAGGTCATGAGATGAGAGACTGGTAATGGCAGCCCAAGATAGTGGGCTACGCACAAGAAGGTTCACAAAATCCATAGAAAAAAACAGGAGAAACAGACAAGTGCAGGTTCTGTAGTACAGAATTAGAAACAGTTGTGCATCTCGTGGCTGGATGTGAAGTACTCATGGCAGAAGGCATGTATACCGAAAGACACAACAATGTAGCAAGATTGATCCACTGGAAACTGTGCAAACACTTTAACACACAGGTAGCAGAGAGACACTGGAAACACGAACCACAAAGAATCACAGAGAATGAAAAAGTAGTGATCACATGGGATCACCCAATACCAACAGCCAAGAAAGTGGAAGTGAGAAAACACAATATTGTAATACGAGAAAAGAGAACAAAGGTAGCATTGCTGATTGAAATAGCCACCCCTAGTGACTACAGTGTCCTGTGTTACAGAGAGACACAAAATCATGACATACCAAGCTATGCAGTCCAAAACCAAACTAATGTGGAAAAAGGACACACAAATTGTTCCAAAAGTGCTTGGAGCAATGGGACTAATCAAAAAGAACTTTCAGGCACATTTAAATATGCTACCAATACTTGTGACACCTTATGAACTTCAAAAGGAAGCCATCTTGGGGACATTGCGTGTGCTGAGAAGAGCGCTCTCAGCAAACATCAAAGATTAATACAGTACTAATTTCTTGAGTTTTGAATATGCCCTGGCTAATGAATAGGATCCATTCTTGCCATGGTATTAGAAATCCTAAACATTTGGAGACACTAACCCTGGAGAAACCGTATAAATGTGCTGAATGAAACAAGAAGTTCGACAGAAAATAGACCTAATATATTATCGAGAGGCCACACAAGAGAGAAACCATATAAATGTGCTCAGTGTAAAAAGGCTTTTACACAACAAAGTTACCTCATAATGCGTCAGCAAATCCATACAGGAGATCCACTAGCAGATAAGGAACAGCCAGCAACAGAAAGTGCAAAAAATCAGAAAAAGGACTATAAGGACAAAGACCAACTGGAACGCCCATAATTATAGTGGAAAATATAGGGAGCTATTGGAACAACCACAGGTCGATCAAGCCCTGACCCATGAGTGGTTAAAAAGAGGTGAATTTAGGTCACGAGATGAGAAATTGATAATGGCAGCCCAAGATAGTGGACTACGCACAAGATGGTTCACAAAATCCATAGAAAAAACATGAGAAACAGACAAGTGCAGGTTTTGTAGTACAGAATTAGAAACAGTTGCACATCTCTTGGCTGGATGCGAAGTACTCATGGCAGAAGGCCTGTATACCAAAAGACACAACAATGTAGCAAGATTGATCCACTGGAAATTATGCAGACACTATAACATACAGGTAGCAGAGAGACACTGGAAACACAAACCACAAAGAATCACAGAGAATGAAGAAGTAATGATCACATGGGATCACCCAATACCAACAGCCAAGAAAATGGAAGCAAGAAAACCTGATACTGTAATACAAGAAAAGAGAACAAAGGTAGCATTGCTGATTGAAATAGCCACCCCTAGTGACTACAGTGTCCTGCGTACAGAGAGACACAAAATCATGAAATAACAAGATATGCAATCAGAAACCAAACTGATGTGGAATAAGGACACACAAATTGTTCCAATAGTGCTTGGAGCAATGGGACTAATCAAAAATAACTTTCAGGCACATTTAAATATGCTACCAACATTTGACACCTTATGAACTGCAAAAGGAAGCCATATTGGGGACGTTGCATATTCTGAGAAAAGTGCTCTCAATAAACATCAAAGACTAATACAGTACTGATTTCTTGTGTTTTGAATATGCCCTGGCTTAAGAATGGGTTCCATTCTCATCATGGTACCAGAAATCCATGAACATTTGGAGACACTAACCCTAAGGGAGAAGCTATAAAACTGTAGTGAATGTAACAATAAGTCTGTGCAGAAAACAGCTCCAAGAAAGCATTAGCAGGTTCACATGAGGGTGAAACTAATTAGCTATGCTGAATGCAACAAGGCTTTTACACAGCCAAGTAACCTTATAACCCATCAGCAAATTCACACAGGGAAACAAAGAATCACAGAGAATGAAGAAGTAATGATCACATGGGATCACCCAATACCAACAGCCAAGAAAGTGGAAGCAAGAAAACCCGATATTGTAATACAAGAAAAGAGAACAAAGGTAGCATTGTTGATTGAAATAGCCACCCTAGTGGGCTACAGTGTCCCATGTACAGAGAGACACAAAATCAGGAAATACCAAGATATGCAGTCAGAAACCAAACTGATGTGGAACAAGGACACACAAATTATTCCAGTAGTGCTTGGAGCAATGGGACTAATCAAAAAGAACTTTCAGGCACATGTAAATATGATACCAATACTTTTGACACCTTATGGACTTCAAAGGGAAGCCATTTTGGGGACATTGCATGTGCTGAGAAGAGCGCTCTCAGCAAACATCAAAGAATAATACAGTATTAATTTCTTGAGTTTTGAATATGCCCTGGCTAAAGAATGGATTCATTCTGCCATGGTATTAGAAACCTCAAACATTTGGAGACACTAACCTCGAGGGAAACCTCATATAAATGTATTGACTGTGACAAAATGTTTGCCTGGAAAGAGCACTTAATGGGTTCATATGGGCAAAACCATATAAATTGCCAAATGTGACAAGATGACTGCCTGAAAGAGCTCCTTATGAGTTCACACAGAGAGAAATCATATAAATGTGCTGAATGTAAGAACATTTTTTGTGTAACTATTTATTTTCTTTTTTACCAGTGTCCCTTCAGCCAGCCCCCATAGTCAACATCCTTGAATTTAGGCTTACCTTATGCCCAGCCTGGGAGTGGAGCATGTAGGGTCAGACATCATCCTGTAGCTAAAGTTAGAAGATTTGCATAGAAACATTGAATCTGACAGTGGATAAGGACTGCTTGGCCCACCCACTCTACCCAGTTTAGTTTTATATTTGCTGTAGACCCAACTTGATCTACAATGTTATCTCTTCCCCTCCTTTCCTTACCTCTTAGATGCCCTTGTGTCCATCCCAGGCATTTTTGAACCCCTTACTATTTCTTCTGGAAGGTTGTTCCAGGAATCCACCACTCCTTCTATGAAGAAGTACTCTCTCACATCTTTTATCAATCTACCCCCTCTAGCATAATAGCATGTCCTCTTGTTCTAGAGCATCTTTCTTTGTGAAAAAATACTTCTTTACCCCATGAGATATTTAAAGATCTCTGTCATATCCCACCTCTCCTCCTCTCGGCCATTGTGTACATATGGAGCTCCTTCAACCTTTCTTCATATGCTTTTGATCCAGACCTTGCATTTTTGGTAGTCCTCTTCTGGATTGCCAGAACTGGTCACAGTACTCAAAGTGTGGACTTCAGCTATGATCTATAAGGGGCAATGACACATCCCTCTTTCTACTGATGATACCCTTTCCTATGTACCCCGTCACCCCACTAGCCCTCGTGACTGCCTTGTTGCACTGCCTGGTCACCTTCAGATAATTTGATATGATCACCTCAGGTCTCTTTCCTGATTGGTCACTGTCTGTACTACTCCCCCTATTTTGTACTCTGCTACTGGGTTTCTATTTCCCAAGTGCATTATTTTGCACTTTTTTACATTAAAATCTAACTGCAATACCCTTGACTACTCCTCTAGTTTTTTCAGATCCCTACCCCCCCCAAGTGCCCACTCTACTGGAGATTTTGGTGTTATTTTCAAAGAGGCAGACATTCCCTTCTAGTTCCTCCACTATGTCACATATAGACATAGAATTCATCACAGCACTGAAGTCTGAGGTACTTACTGGTCACTCTTCCTTCCTTGGAGCAAACTCTGTTTACCACTACCCTCTGTTGTCTGTCTCTTAACCAGTTTCTTACCCAGTCTGTTATCTTTTCGGTATCGCCACCCCCAAGCTACTTAACTTTCCAGTCTCCTATGCGGAATGGTATTTAAGGCTTTGCTGAGAGCCACATGCACTGCACCTCCCTGATCTATCTCCTTAGCCACCCAGTGGAAGAAACCAATCATCTTAGTTTGGCATTACTTTCTCCCATGAAATCACACTGCCTCAGATCCTGTAATCCACTGGATTCCAGATATTCCACAATCCATTCTTCTGGTACTGTTTTTGTTAATTTATACACCTATACACCACTGTTGTCAAGCTGACAAGCCCATAATTGCCTGCCACTTCCCTGCTAACATTTCTGTTAATACAAAGGGTTTCTGACTTTGTTTTTGCACTCTCCCCATTACCTGTAATAGGTTATAGACCCTGGAAAGTGACTGCGGCTGTATTAATGTTTACTTGACATCATTACTTAAGGCACTTCCTCCCAATTCTAGGGGAAACAAGGAGTGTTGGGGAAGGGAACAGATTTGCTCTATTCCTGATGGGTTGGGTTTATCACTGGACCTGTCAAGACTCTGATGGGTTGGGCTGGTCACCAGAAATCGTATTATAGTCTACATTCCCTGCACTACCATTACTGGACTTCTGTGTCTTGTAAAACATTTCGGGATACAGTGTGTATGAAAGTTATTATATAAAACCAAATGGTGCCACAGCTCTGCAATTCCTTGTCCTTTTGCATTGCAATAATTCAGCAGCACAAAAACTCTTAGTGCTAAATAGTAATTTATTTCTGAAAAAATAAAAGATATCTTTCCACTCACAAAGTCACGTAGTCTGAAAGTTTAATAGTATGTCCTCTGGGGACCACGATCGATTCTTGTCATCATAGTGGGGGTTGGGGCTAGGCTAAACAATCTGAGGACTTCTTCAGTGTATCTCACATGGGTCATCTATAGATTCAATTGAGATTCCCCATTTGTTCGTTAGCTCTCATACTCTGCTTTCTTAGCAGCCAGTATAAGGTTAGTAAAGTGTTGCAGGCAGTAGCAAGTCACACCACTCACACACTGACAGCCATAAAATGAATGTCTATACCCTGTTGCTATTTTTTGTACTTTTATTTTAGAGTTTTGAGACACGTGCTGTACTTGTATATTGCATTGGGCAGTTCTGTTATGTCCCCACAGGGCAGTAAGGAAAACTGAATCAGCAATATGATCTATATTGGCTCCACATCATAACAGTGAACGCATAACACCGCCGCACCTATAGGTGAGTACACGATGCTGAAAACACAAATAGCAGCTGTGCACTATGCCAAATACAACACCGGCACCCATATTAATATACATTATCCTACGTTCTATGCGGGGGAGGCTGTGCCTGGCAATGGAGTATGGAGCCAACTCTGACAAAAAAAACAACACCCAAACCATTCACACCTTAAAAACAGTAGTGCACCAAACCCAAGTGATCAAGCTCAGGTCTTTCCACACTGAGCATACATTGCCTTCGCAAACCCACATGGCCAGCTCAGCACTGCATCCCAGAACTATCTCCCATTTCCTGTTTCCTGTGATGTCCCTACTACTAGTGCTGTATCCTGTAGTCGCCGTTCTAGCCCTTCTACCTCGCCATTTCCGTTGTCGCTCTCCTTCCACAATTGCTGCATATACAGTTGCTCAACTGGAGTCCCTCAAATGAGTTACTCAGTTTGAGGATGCTAATATCACTGGACACCATTATATCAGGGATTTCTAGTGTATGACTAAGACTTTAAAAGTGGAGGGAGCAACCTAAGCTCATCCACAGCTGGACCACAGCATACAGAGGTCGCGAGGGTCCTGGAGCTGCCCCTCCCCATACTGAAGTTGTGCAGCTGGGCCACAGCATGCGGTCGGGAGGGGTCCCGGAGCTGCCCTCCCCATACTGGAAGTCGTGCAGCTGGGCCACAGAGGTCACGAGGGTCCTGGAGCTGCCCTCCCCATACTGAAGTCGTGCAGGTACGGAGTTGCCACATTCAGAAAAGAAAAAAAAGTGGAGGACTTCTGACTGTGCTGCTAGCTTGACTTTGATTGCCTGCTAGAGTTCAGAACGGAGGACTTATGACTTTATTTCCTTAAGGGGCTAAACTGCTAGTAGTTGTTTTTTTTGTCCCCATACCTGTGCAGATAGTTTTTTTATTGCCTAATTTCACTGAAGGCAGTGATCGAACTGCTGATACTGACATGCGCCTTAATTGTTTGCATATTGGTGCCAAACCTCAAATTTGAATCCTGCTGAAGTAACCTCTGAATTAATTGTAATATTTATCACAACTGTACACAGCTTAGCAGTTACTCGACAGCAAGACATGCAACTGTTCTGTGTACTTTAATTACTTTGAATTTGCTCAGTAACCAGATTTATAAATATATGCAGTCGGAGTATGTAAACTGAAATAGCCCAGTCGGGCGTTTGCTGTACACAGTTACGGGCTACATTTCAGCAGCCTTGATTTCCAGCTTAGTGCTTTAACAAACCTAACCTAATCGGGCATTGCACCCAACCGCTCATGCTGGATTTTAGCAGCAGCCAGACATTTAATTGTGCCCTAGGGGAACTCTGCCCTTCCTTGTTTTTACAAATCAGGAATGCCAGTCTGCTCAGATTAGGTAAAACGACTGCTATTTTACCTCCGTGCCACATAAGTGAATTAATTTAAAGCTTATCAGCATGATGTCCCTCCCCAGTCTCCTACCTTATATAAACTCTGTATTCCTCTCCCTCTGTTTGTCCACAGCTGGGCCACAGCATACAGAGGTTGCGAGGGTCCCAGAGCTGCCCTCCCCATACTGAAGTCGTGCAGGTATGGAGTCGCCACATTCAGAAAAGGAAAAAAAAACATGGCGGACTTCTGACTGTGCTGCTAACTTGACTTTGATTGCCTGCTAGAGAGAGCTCAGAATGGAGGCCCGCTGCCAGTCTGCGCCTGGCTGCCCCACCACCCCCACCACCACCCTTGGTGAGCGGTGCACTATATTAGAGGAGGTCACGTGGTTGTTTTAACCAATAAGCCCATTTTTCCCTCTTGCAGCTTATACACTCTCACCACTAGTGGCCCCAAACCACCCACTGCCTTTAAAATCCTACACAGGAATAACATGGGCATCGATCTTTGGGTGATTGTCCTTTTCACCACCCTGCTCCCATTCTCCTCTTACCCTCCACCAATTCTCCTAGGGGATGAGCCACAGATATGGGACCCCAATGTCTGGCCTACTACGTGTCCCATTAAAGAAACCCCCCCTTTTCCCTGCTCAAAGAACAGCTACCCTGAACTAGTAAGCAGTATTTACTCCCCTATTACATGCAGTACAGCCATCCAATCCACCTGTGGATTTCACCCTTTCACGTCTCCCTATTAACCCCCTCCCAGACCCCATCCCATGCCGCTTTCAACCATGTTAGTCCACCTTGTACGCACCCTCTCTGTACCGGTCGTGTATCTAAACTCCTTGCTACTTCTCGGTCCCTTCGCATTGCGCCAGAACTGTGCCAGTTAGCTTTTCTTAGACATGCTCTACTCCTCCTCTTACTATCAGGAAATGTACATCCTAACCCAGGGCCATCTGTGGTTAATGCCACCATGCAGGACAGGCATGGCAGCCTGCTACTGGCCTCCCTCAATATCTGCACCTTACCAAGGAAGTTTACACCTCTACAGGGCTGGATTTCTCAACAGGCCCCTGACATCCTTGCCTTATTTGAGACCTGGCTCTCAAAAAATATCCCAGATGCTTCTGTCACCTTAAGTGACTACTCCATCTTTCGAGCAGACAGGTTAAGCAAGTGGGGTGGAGGATGCCATCAATGTCAAATCCCCACTGCGGCACTCTCCGCCTCCCTTCCCTCACCTGCCCATGGTGTCCAGTCCATAACCATCAAAGTAATCCTTGGTAACCCTGGCAAAATGCTTTACATCATGGCAGTATACATTCCCCCCACTAACCAAAAGCCCGCCTTTGATTCAATACTATCCAGCATCACCCATCTCCATCCCAAGAGTGACATCATTATAATGTGACTTCAACGTGAATTGGCTATCTACCGGGTCTGCTACCAACAAAGACGCTGTTCTAGCTTATGACCTCACCCAGGTTGTCCAGTCCCCCACCAGATTAGATCCCAGAACTGGGTCCTCCACACTTATAGCCCTCATCTTCACTAACCGTCCCAACAACCTTTCCCAGGTCAAAGTATTCCCTGACTCGATAAGTGACCACTCCCTTGTCACCTGCTGGTGGTCAAATAAACTCCCCCCAAGCCCTCCTAAAGTTACAGTCCAAAGGCACCTGAAAATAGGAGCTCTCTCCCGTGTCAAATTGTACCTTGCTTCCTGCGACTGGTCACCGATCCACAATGCCCAATCTGTAGACGCCGCCCTCACCTCCTTTATTGCCACCTTTAATGCTGCCTGTGACATCTTTGCCCCCTTCTCTTATATTATAACCACTGGCTGCAACAGTTTATGGACTGCGCAGTATTTTGGGACAGGACTACATCCCAGCTCTGCCATCATCCACAGGGCCTTGATTATTAACCACATGTAGAATGACTCACCCAAGTGTTTAGAACAGGGAGATTTTTAACACTGAATAGGTTCTGTGACTTCATATAAGCTCGAGAGTAAAGTTTCAGAGCTCCTGGAGTCAGTGAACCCACAAGATGATGAGAATTGCCTGTTCTGCAATCTCAGTATCATGGCAGTTGTACTACCACCTAACACACTAGCTACCCATGATGGGGAATGATCTTGGTTGCCTGGGCCAGCCAATAAGAGAGAGGATTGAGCATCCACTGCACTGCTTTCCTCCCCTAGGAGGGAGGGTTGCTTGCTCAATCCTAGACTGTCACGAGGTGGGAGGCCTGGAGGTAGGATAGGATGGGAGCAGCAGTGGTAGGGAGGGAGCTCTGGGACTCTGCACTGCATGATAGCCTCCACAAGCAAGCCTGGCAAACAATGAGGTGGTGGGGAACAAGCCTAGCGCAGATAATGTCCAGTGTTGGGTAAGCTACTTTTTCTGTTACTTTCTATTGCTTTTGGAAACTTGTTCCAGAAAGCTCTGTAGTCACTAGTGTAACCCCCTGCAAATAGGGGGTTCTCAAAAGTCTTCCAGGAGCTTGCCTGAATGCTCCAAGCCTGGTGGTGTTCGGGTCTGAGCTGCTTAACTGTGGTTGCAAGTGAGTGCTATTTGAGCCTCCATGTACTGTCTCTTTAACAGCTGTCTGCTTACAGACTTAATTAGTTTGTATGGGGGACTGTGTATTTAATGCTCGAATCTCGCCTGAGCTGCAAAGTAATCACTCCAATTTGAGGCTGCTGAAGGTGCAAAGGGAACCCGTCTGAAAGCTGTAACTGTTTGCCTGTAATCGTTTAAAGCATTAGCAAAATTGTAGTTTGCCTAACCTGCCTTTATTGCAGCTGGGACTCTGTGTGTGTTACCCTCCATTTTGGACCTAAACTGCTGTGCTGGGCCAATTGGGAAGGAGCCTTAAATGGAGCCTGTGGATGAATCAGAACTTGGACTCTTAATTTGAGCCAGCCACAAGGGGATTGTATGGGCAGTGACTCTGGGAAATGTAGTTTTGACCTTGGCGCCTTTTTCTACCAACAGAGGGAGTCTTATTGTGAGTGACAGCTGAATCAGCCAACAGAATAGTGTGGAGATAAAGGAAATGCCCTGCTCTGTGACTGTAAAGATCAGATCAGTTGTGGCAGTGAAGAGAGAAGGAGCTGTGTGCTTCTGCGGTGTATAGTTTCGCACAGGAAGCGCATGTGAGGCCCTGAGTTTCGGTCTGCAGCATTTGTGAGTGCCAGTTTGGATTGAATCCGAGTTGTGAGAAGAAAGAAGCACTAGAAGTGTTGAAACCAGGCTCACCCTGTAGAAGACTGGAGAAATTGTTGAATCACGCTTGGTCTGTCAGGAACTGAACCTGCTGTGTGTGCTCCCAGGTATTTTGCAGTAATTGCGATTGGGATTGAGGAGCAGCCTATCTGGTATAGTACTTTCCTGTTACATATAAATGTGCGTAGTGCTTGTGGGGAAGTTCAAATCCCTTGTACAGTGAATTGTGTGCTGAAGCTGGAAGTAAACCCCTGCTTAATTCGGACTACATCCGTTTGCTATCAACTGCAGTGGGGTCCAGTCACAGGGACCTTGTCCTCATGCCCTGCTCTTCTGGCAATCCAGAGGGACATTCTCCATCCAATCCTCAGCTTGGGTGTTATGAGTACAAATCAGGGTATTCCCCTGCAGCTTATTTTTCAATCACAAGTGCGTCATCTAATTCTTGTTGTTTCACTGTTTCATGGACTGAGCCCTCTGGCTCTGGATTACAACTGGGTGTTGTGCATATATTTTCTTCCACAGGACCCTATCCATCTGCACCTGCCGGCCAACCCTGGGCAATGGACCTGGCTAGCCCCCCTCCCAACCTGGGTACCCAGAGTGTGACTTTTCAGACCCTGTATGTGTGCACAGTACTGCGATTCAGTGCCACTAATTAACCTGATTTCTCCCTCCCTCCCGTGTTACTGTCCCCTAAATAAATCAGATTTGTTGTTGTTATACTGTATACTGTCTGTGGTGGTGGTACTTATGGAAACAGTATTGTGTTTTGCTGTGTATGTTGATTAACCTTACTTTACAGGGGGTCCTCAGAGACATGCTGCTGAATCAGTCTCAAGGGTAAGTGGTATCTATGTGAGTGAACAGTGTGAAAATGTGGGGTATTGGGCTTGTAATCGTGTACTGTGTGAGCCACTAGAGAGAATCAAAGGGGTCAGTGGTGTCCCAGAGGGCTGTGATCAAGCTAGTTCTAACCACTACCAACCCTGACCTCTGGGTGAGGCACCTGCCATAGAACCCAGGGCCCTCAACCTGTCAGTAGTCACAGGCAGGGGTGTAGCCCTTGGGATAGTGCCACTGGGGGTTACATCTTGAGGCACCGCTGATTTTGTGTCCCTAGTGGCCACATTTATGAACCACTGTTAAAAAAAAATTAATGGGTACCCAACAGAAGTGGCTGTGCACCGGTTGGTGGAGGGTGTACTGTGGAGGAGAGCAACCTCAAAATGCTATGTTTATCCTGACATCCCTGTGTATCAATATGGACACTGTACAGGAGTACTTTCCAAGGTGGAAGGTTTACAAAACCCTGTGGTGGTGGGTCAACATGCTGATTTGCTCACCCATATTTTCATGGCCCTATTAGAGCATAAGGACCCATAGATAGCTCCAAAGTGCCACAAACTATTACCCCAGAAGGAGCCCTCACTGCCTGGAGAGTGAAAAACTAAGGACAAAGAAGACCAGGGGGATGACCCCCCACTATCGGAAACTTTTGAGGAGAAATTTACAAATTGTTACTGAGGAGGGAAACTGTGGAGAATTTAAAGAAACTATTATTGCCACCTGGGGCATTCTTCCCCAACACCTCTCCCTCCAGCACCTGTTATTGCCCTCCTTCTATGCCAGTGCTAGCCCCTATGTTTGTACCTGCCATTAGTCATGACTTCTTACCGCAAGCTCAAAGTATTCTCTGGCATCCACCCTAATCCAAATAAGGAGGTCAATCTGGAAACCTGGATAGACTCCTGCTACCTTATGGCACGACACTGGCAGTGCTCTGAGGCAGAAAAAGTGGCCTCTGGGAGAGCCCAGGACACGTCCAATGTACTTTTCGCCTCCTGAGGGTCTCTGACCCTGACGCCAAAGCCCAAGAGTACCTAATTGCCCTTGAAAATGTGTTTGGGGGCACCACTAGTGTTGAGACCTTGAAATGGAAGCTTAAAGATGTTAGACAACAGCCAGGGGAATTGTTATCTGCTTATATGGATCAATTACAGGGAATCTTGCAAACCATTTTTCGAAAGGGGGGTTGGACCTCTAGTGAAGTGAACCGGGTAAGACTGGATCATATACTCTGCTCTGCCTGGCACTCTAGCTGGGTGTTGCTCAAATCACAACTGCATCAAAGGAAATCTAGTCCCCTGCCTTTCCATGGTTGATGAAAGAGGTATGAGAAGCTGAGGAGGAGGAAGGTTTTCAGAGCCCTGTGTAGTCGTAGCTGCTACATCTCCTGCTCCAGGTGTGGAGTCAGACACTAATGGTCTGGAATCACCAAAATCACATGACAAAACCCGAGACCCAACTGTCAGCCAAGGGGGCCCAGCCAGAGAGGGATGGCTACCGTGGCCACCATGGGGTGAACTGCTGAGGAGATTAGGAAAGTAACAGACAGTCTCATCATGAAGGCCGCTCCTACCAGTACAGGCACTGACACTTGCCCGACTGCTTCTGCTATGGTGGGGGGTGTCACCCAGGCACCTCATGTTGACAACAGTTTGAAACTTGATGCCTTGACTATGGAAGTGAGGGAACTGAAGAGATGTCTCCAAATGTCCAACCCACCACCGGCTGAGGTGGCACCAAGGTTTTCTATTGATAGTACCAATGCCGAGCCCCAATGTGATGCCTCAGTCACCCCAAAGATCACAGCATGCATGCATCACAATAACTGTGAGTGATCCACAGCATACATCAGCACCCCATACGTGAGTGTCCCACAGCACATGCATCAGCACTACCACACTGTGAGTGATCCACAGCACATGTGCATCAGCACCAACGCACTGTGAGTGACCACAGTATGCATCAGCAGCACCGCACTGTGAATGACCCACACAGTACATGCATCAGCACCACCCGCACTGTGAGTGACCCACAGTACATGCATCAGCACTCCATTACATGGTAAGTGACCCACAGTACATGCATCAGCACCACTGCACTGTGAGTGCACAGAACATGAATCAGCATCACCACACCGTGAGGACCCACAGTACAAGCATCAGCACCACCACACTGTGAGTGACCTACAGTAAATGCATCAGCACCACCACACTTTGAGTGACCCACAGTACATGCATCAGCACTACCACACCTGTGAGGACCCACACATGCATCAGTGGGCTCACCACACAGTGAGAGACCTGCTGGTGCACATGCATCAGCACTACCACACTGGGTGGAGTGATCCATGCACATACATCAGCACTACCACACTGTGAGTGACCAAGGTACATGCATCAGCACCACCACACTGTGAGTGACCCACAGTACCTGCACTGCGCACTACCACATGCAGAGTGACCCACAGTACATGCATCAGCACCACCGCACTGTGAGTGACCCCCCTTTATTATGCATCAGCACCAATCAAGACCGTAGTGCACCACAGTACATGCATTTCAGCACTACCATGGTGTGAGGACCCACAGTACATGCATCAACACCACTGCACTGTGAGTGACCCAGTACGTGCATCAGCACTACCACACTGTGAGTGTCCCAGAGACATGCATCAGCACCACCGCACTGTGAGCACCACAGGCTTTTATATCAGCACTACCACACTGTGAGACCTGCCAGCATGATCAGCACCACACACTGTGAGCGACCAAAGTATGACTGTGCACTGCCACACTGTGAGTGACCAGCAGTCATGCATCAGCACCACCACACTGTGAGTAACGTGCAAGGCGTATCACACTCCCAAGACTGTGGATGACCCACAGTACATGCATCAGCACTACCACACTGTGAGTGACCCACAGTACATGCATCAGCACTACCACACTGTGAATGACCCACAGTACATGCATCAGCACTACCACACTGTGAGTGACCCACAGTACATGCATCAGCACAACCACACCGTGAGTGACCCACAGTACATGTCTTCAGCACCACCACACTGAGTGACCCACAGTACATACATCAGCATCACCACACTGTGAGTGACTCACAGCACATGCATCACACTACCACACTGTGAGTGACCCACAGTACCTGCATCAGCACTACCACATGGTGAGTGACCCACAGTACATGCATCAGCACCACTGCACTGTGAGTGACCCACAGTACGTGCATCAGCACTACCACACTGTGAGTGTCCCAGAGTACATGCATCAGCACCACCGCACTGTGAGTGACCACAGTACATGCATCAGCACTACCACACTGTGAGTGACCCATGGTACATGCATCAGCATCGCCGCACTGTGAGAGACCCACAGTACATGCATCAGCACTACCAGACTGTGAGTAACCAAAGTTATGCATCAGCACCACCATGCTGTGAGTGACCCACGGTACATGCATCAGCACTACCAGACTGTGAGCGACCAGCACATGACCAGCACTGCCACACTGTGAGTGACCCGCAGTACATGTACCAGCACCACCACACTGTGGGCAGACCTGCAGTACATGCATCAGCAAGCACTCCGCACTCGGTGAATGACCCACAGCATGCATCAGCACTACCACACCTGTGAGTGACCCAGCACATGCATCAGCACCAACACACTGTGAATGACCCACAGTGCTACGATCAGCACTACCACACTGTGAGTGACCCACAGTACATGTATCAGCACAACCACACTGTAGTGACCCACAGTACATTCTTCAGCACCACCACTTGAGTGACCCACAGCACATACATCAGCACCACCACACTGTGAGTGACCCACAGTACATGATCAGCACCACCACACTGTGAGTGACCCAAATGTACAAGCTCAGTACCCCACACTGTGAGTGACATATGCACACATCAGCACTCCCACACTGTGAGCACCCAGCATGCATCAGCACCCCATACTGTGAGTGACCCAGCACATGTATCAGTACCCCACACTGTGAGTGACATATATACATACATCAGTACCCACGCTGTGAGTGACCCACAGTACATGCATCGGCACCCCACACTGTGAGTGACCCACAGTACATGCATCACACTACCACACTGTGAGTACATAGTAGATGCATCAGCACCCACGCGGAGGACCCACAGTACACATCAGCACTCCCACATTGTGAGTGTCCCACAGTACATGCATCAGCACTACCACACCGTAGGACCCACAGTACATGCATCAGCACCATCGCACTGGAGGACCACAGCATGCATCAGCAGCACTGCACTGTGAGGACCACAGTACATGGATCAGCACCACCATTATGGTAAGTGACCCAGTACATGCATCAGTACCACCGCATCAGAGTGACCACAGAACATGAATCAGCACCACCACACTGTGAGTGACCCACAGCATGCATCACACTACCACATGGTGAGTGACTCGCGTACATGCATCAGTATGCACCACACTGTGAGTGACCATGAACATGCATCAGCACTACCACACTGTGAGTGACCAGTAATGCATCACACACACACTGTGAGACCCACAGCACATGCATCAGTACTACACACAGGAGTGACCAGCATGCATCAGCACTACCACACTGTGAGGATCCACAGTACATGCATCACACCCCACATTGTGAGGTCCCACAGTATATGCATCAGCACTGCACACTGTGAGTGACCCACAGCATGCATCACACCACCGGACTGAGTGACCACAGTGCACATCAGCAGCACCGCCTGAATGACCCAAGGTTGCATCAGCACCACCGCACTGTAGTGACCCACAGGCATAGCGCACTACAGGTAAGTGCCCCAGTACATGCATCAGCACCACTGCACTGTGAGGACCACAACATGAATCAGCACCACCACTGAGGACCCACAGCATGGATCAGCACTGTTCGTTAGTGACCCACAGCATGCATCAGTACTACCACACAGTGATGACCACAGCACACGTATCAGCACTACCACACTGTGAGTGACCACAGCACCTGCACTGGGCACTACCACATGGGTGAGGACCATTAGCATGCATCAGCACCACCGCACTGTGAGTGACCCTACCATGCATCAGCACCACCGCACTGTGAGTGACCACAGTACATGCATCAGCACTACCACAGTGTGAGTGACCCACAGTACATGCATCAGCACCACTGCACTGTGAGTGACCCACAGTACGTGCATCAGCACTACCACACTGTGAGTGTCCCAGAGTACATGCATCAGCACCACCGCACTGTGAGTGACCACAGTACATGCATCTGCACTACCACACTGTGAGTGACCCACAGTACATGCATCAGCACTACCACACTGTGAGCGACCAGCACATGCATCAGCACTCAAGACTGTGAATGACCCACAGTACATGCATCAGCACTACCACACTGTGAGTGACCCACAGTACATGCATCAGCACTACCACACTGTGAGTGACCCACAGTACATGCATCAGCACCACCACACTGTGAGTGACCCGCAGTACATGCATCAGCACCACCACACTGTGAGTGACCCGCACATGATCAGCACTCAAGACTGTGAATGACCCACAGTACATGCATCAGCACCACCACACTGTGAGTGGACCCACAGTACATGCATTGCACCACCACACTGTGAATGACCCACAGCATCAGCACTACCACACTGTGAGTGACCCACAGTACATGTATCAGCACAACCACACTGTGAGTGACCACAGTACATTCTTCAGCACCACCACACCGAGTGACCCACAGCATACATCAGCACCACCACACTGTGAGTGACCCACATTCATGCATCAGCACCACCACACTGTGAGTGTACATATAGTACATACATCAGCACTCCCACACTGTGAGTGAATCTACAGTACATGCATCAGCACTTCGAGACTGTGAGTGACCCACAGTACATGTATCAGTACTTCACACCGTGAGGACATATAGTCACATACATCAGCACTTACGCCTGTGAGACCCACAGTACATGCATCAGCACTCCCACACTGTGAGGACCCACAGCACATGCATCAGCACTACCACACTGTGAGTGACCCACAGAAGATGCATGTGGCACCACCACAGTGTGAGTGACCGCCAGTACACAAGCATCAGCCCTTATTATTGTGAGTGTCCCACAGTGCATGCATCAGCACTACCACACTGTGAGTGACCCAGTACATGCATCAGCACCATCGCACTGTGAGTGACCACAGTATGCATCAGCAGCACTGCACCGTGAGTGACCCACAGTACATGCATCAGCACTACCACATGGTGCGACCCACAGTACATGCATCAGTACCATCGCACTGTGAGTGACCACAGAACATGAATCAGCACCACCACACTGTGAGTGACCCACAGTGCAAGCATCAGCATTACCACACCGTGAGTGACTCACAGTAAATGCATCAGCACCACCACACCTGTGAGTGACCCACAGCATGCATCAGCACTACCACACTGTGAGTGACTCACAGTACATGCATCAGCACTACCACACTGTGAGTGACCCACAGTACATGCATCAGTACTACCACACAGTGAGTGACCACAGTACATGCATCAGCACTACCACACTGTGAGTGATCCACAGTACATACATCAGCACTCCCACATTGTGAGTGTCCCACAGTACATGCATCAGCACTACCACACTGTGAGTGACCCACAGTACATGCATCAGCACCACCGCACTGTGAGTGACCACAGTACATGCATCAGCAGCACCGCACTGTGAATGACCCACAGTACATGCATCAGCACTCACCGCACTGTGAGGGACCCACAGCACATGCATCAGCACTAATATACGGTGGCGGACCCACAGTACATGCATCAGCACCACTGCACTGTGAGTGACCACAGAACATGAATCAGCACCACCACACTGTGAGTGACCCACAGTACAAGCATCAGCACTACCACACTGTGAGTGACTAACAGTAAATGCATCAGCACCACCACACTTTGAGTGACCCACAGTACATGCATCAGCACTAGCACACTGTTAGTGACCCACAGTACATGCATCAGTACTACCACACAGTGAGTGACCACAGTACATGCATCAGCACTACCACACTGTGAGTGACCCACAGTACCTGCATCAGCACTACCACATGGTGAGTGACCCACAGTACATGCACCAGCACCACCGCACTGTGAGTGACCCCAGTACATGCATCAGCACCACCGCACTGTGAGTGACCACAGTACATGCATCAGCACTACCACAGTGTGAGGACCAGTACACCATGCATCAGCACCCCACTGCACCGTGAGTGACCCACAGTACGTGCATCAGCACTACCACACTGTGAGTGTCCCAGAGTACATGCATCGGCACCACCGCACTGTGAGTGACCACAGTACATGCATCAGCACTACCACACTGTGAGTGACCCACAGTACATGCATCAGCACTACCACACTGTGAGCGACCAAAGTACATGCATCAGCACTCCCGCACTGTGAATGACCCACAGTACATGCATCAGCACTACCACACTGTGAGTGACCCACAGTACATGCATCAGCACTACCACACTGTGAGTGACCCACAGTACATGTATCAGCACAACCACACTGTGAGTGACCCACAGTACATTCTTCAGCACCACCACACTGAGTGACCCACAGTACATACATCAGCACCACCACACTGTGAGTGACCCACAGTACATGCATCAGCACCACCACACTGTGAGTGACCCACAGTACATACATCAGTACTCCCACACTGTGAGTGACATATAGTACATACATCAGTTAATTCCCACACTGTGAGCGACCCACAGTATGTGCATCAGTTCATTCCCAGACTGTGAGTGACCCACAGTACATGTATCAGTACTCCCACACTGTGAGTGACATATAGTACATACATCAGCACTCCACGCCTGTGAGTGACCCATAGCATGCATCAGCACCCCACGCCGTGAGGGACCCACAGTACATGCATCAGCACTCCCACACTGTGAGTGACCCACAGTACATGAATCAGCACTACCACACTGTGAGTGACCCACAGTAGATGCATCAGCACCACCACAGTGTGAGTGATCCACAGTACATACATCAGCACTCCCACTTGTGAGTGTCCCACAGTACATGCATCAGCACTACCACACTGTGAGTGACCCACAGTACATGCATCAGCACCACCACACTGTGAGTGACCACAGTACATGCATCAGCATCACCGCACTGTGAGCGACCCACAGTAGATGCATCAGCACCACCGCACTGTGAGTGACCCACAGTACATGCATCAGCACTAACACATGGTAAGTGACCCACAGTACATGCATCAGTACCATCGCACTGTGAGTGACCACAGAACATGAATCAGCACCACCACACTGTGAGTGACCCACAGTACAAGCATCAGCACTACCACACTGTGAGTGACCCACAGTACATGCATCAGCACCACACTGTGAGTGACCCACAGTACATGCATCAGCACTACCACACTGTGAGTGACTCACAGTACATGCATCAGCACTACCACACTGTGAGTGACCCACAGTACATGCATCAGTACCTCCACACTGTGAGTGACCACAGTACATGCATCAGCACTACCACACTGTGAGTGATCCACAGTACATACATCAGCACTGCCTCACACTGTGAGTGACCCACAGTACATGCATCAGCACTACCACACTGTGAGTGACCCACAGTACCTGCATCAGCACTACCACATGGTGAGTGACCCACAGTACATGCATCAGCACCACCGCACTGTGAGTGACCCCAGTACATGCATCAGCACCACCGCACTGTGAGTGACCACAGTACATGCATCAGCACTACCACAGTGTGAGTGACCCACAGTACATGCATCAGCACCACTGCACTGTGAGTGACCCACAGTATGTGCATCATCACTACCACACTGTGAGTGTCCCAGAGTACATGCATCAGCACCACCGCACTGTGAGTGACCACAGTACATGCATCAGCACTGCTACACCGTGAGTGACCCGCAGTACATGCATCAGCACCACCACACCGCGCAAGTGACCCGCAGTACATGCATCAGCACCACCGCGACTGTGAGTGACCCACAGTACATTCATTGGCACCACCATATTGTGAGTGACCCACAGTACATACATCAGCACCACCGCACTGTGAGTAACCCACAGTACATGCATCAGCACCACCACACTGTGAGTGACCCACAGTACATGCATCAGCACTACCGCACTGTGAGTGACCCACAGTACATGCATCAGCACCATCACACTGTGAGTGACCCACAGTACATACATCAGCACCACCGCACTTTGAGTGACCCATAGTACATGCATCAGCACCACCACACTGTGAGTGACCCTCAGTACATGCATCAGCACTACCACACTGTGAGTGACCCACAGTACATGCATCAGCATCACCATACTGTGAGTGACCCACAGTACATACATCAGCACTGCCACAGTGTGAGTGACCCACAGTACATGCATCAGCACCCCTACACTGTAAATGACCCACAGTACATGCATCAGCACCACCAAAGTGTGAGTGACCCACAGTACATGCATCAGCACTACCACACTGTGAGTGACTCACAGTAAATGCATCAGCACCACCACACTGTGAGTGACCATAGTACATGCATCAGCACTACCACACTGTGAGTGACCCATGGTACATGCATCAGCATCGCCGCACTGTGAGAGACCCACAGTACATGCATCAGCACTACCAGACTGTGAGCAACCAAAGTACATGCATCAGCACTGCCATGCTGTGAGTGACCCGCAGTACATGCATCAGCACTACCACACTGTGAGCGACCAAAGTACATGCATCAGCACTGCCACACTGTGAGTGACCCGCAGTACATGCATCAGCACCACCACACTGTGAGTGACCTGCAGTACATGCATCAGCACTCCCGCACTGTGAATGACCCACAGTACATGCATCAGCACTACCACACTGTGAGTGACCCACAGTACATGCATCAGCACTACCACACTGTGAATGACCCACAGTACATGCATCAGCACTACCACACTGTGAGTGACCCACAGTACATGTATCAGCACAACCACACTGTGAGTGACCCACAGTACATTCTTCAGCACCACCACACTGAGTGACCCACAGTACATACATCAGCACCACCACACTGTGAGTGACCCACAGTACATGCATCAGCACCACCACACTGTGAGTGACCCAAAGTACATACATCAGTACTCCCACACTGTGAGTGACATATAGTACATACATCAGCACTCCCACACTGTGAGTGACCCACAGTACATGCATCAGCACTCCCAGACTGTGAGTGACCCACAGTACATGTATCAGTACTCCCACACTGTGAGTGACATAGACATACATCAGCACTCCCACGCTGTGAGTGACCCACAGTACATGCATCAGCACTCCCACACTGTGAGTGACCCACAGTACATGCATCAGCACTACCACCCTGTGAGTGACCCACAGAAGATGCATCAGCACCACCACAGTGTGAGTGACCCACAGTACATACATCAGCACTCCCACATTGTGAGTGTCCCACAGTACATGCATCAGCACTACCACACTGTGAGTGACCCACAGTACATGCATCAGCACCATCGCACTGTGAGTGACCACAGTACATGCATCAGCAGCACTGCACTGTGAGTGACCCACAGTACATGCATCAGCACTACCACATGGTAAGTGACCCACGGTACATGCATCAGTACCATCGCACTGTGAGTGACCACAGAACATGAATCAGCACCACCACACTGTGAGTGACCAACAGTACAAGCATCAGCACTACCACACTGCGAGTGACTCACAGTAAATGCATCAGCACCACCACACTGTGAGTTACCCACAGTACATGCATCAGCACTACCACACTGTGAGTGACTCACAGTACATGCATCAGCACTACCAACACCGTGAGACATCCACAGTACATGCATCAGTACCACCACACAGGAGGACCACAGTACATGCATCAGCACTACACCTGTGAGTGATCCATAGCATATACATCAGCACTCCCATATCTGGAGTGTCCCACAGTACATGCATCAGCACTCCCACCGTGAGTGACCCACAGTACATGCATCAGCACCACCGCACTGTGGAGTGACCACAGTACATGCATCAGCAAGCACCGCACTGTGAATGACCCACAGTACATGCATCAGCACCACCAAGACTGTGAGTGACCCACAGTACATGCATCAGCACTAATACATGGTAAGTGACCCACAGCATGCATCAGCACCACTGCACTGTGGAGTGACCACAGAACATGAATCAGCACCACCACACTGTGAGTGACCCAGCACAAGCATCATGATCACCACACTGTAGTGACTCTGTCTGCAAATGCATCAGCACCACCACACTTTGAGTGACCCACAGCACATGCATCAGCACCAGCACACTGTTAGTGACCCACAGTACATGCATCAGCTACTACCACAGTGAGTGACCACAGACATGCATCAGCACTCACCACACCGTGAGTGACCCACAGTACCTGCATCAGCACTCACACACACAGTGAGTGACCCACAGTACACATGCATCAGCACCACCGCACTGTGAAAGTGACCCCAGTACATGCATCAGCACCACCGCACTGTGAGTGACCACAGTACATGCATCAGCACTACCACAGTGTGAGTGACCCACAGTACATGCATCAGCACCACTGCACTGTGAGTGACCCACAGTACGTGCATCAGCACTACCACACTGTGAGTGTCCCAGAGTGCATGCATCAGCACCACCGCACTGTGAGTGACCACAGTACATGCATCAGCACTACCACACTGTGAGTGACCCACAGTACATGCATCAGCACTACTACTACTTGTGAGCGACGCAATTGTGCTATTACGCATCAGCACTCCGCACTGTGAATGACCCCACAGTACATGGTGCATCGGCACCACCACACTGTGAGTGACCCACAGTACATGCATCAGCACTACCACACCGTGAGTGACCCACAGTACATGTATCAGCACAACCACACCTGTGAGGACCCACAGCACTTCTTCAGCACCACCACACTGAGTGACCCACAGTACATACATCAGCACCACCACACTGTGAGTGACCCACAGTACATGCATCAGCAACCACCACACTGTGAGTGACCCACAGTACATACATCAGCATTCCACACTGTGAGTGACATATAGACATACATCAGCACTCCCACACTGTGAGTGACCCACAGCACCATGCATCAGCACTCCCAGACTGTGAGTGACCCACAGTACATGTATCAGTATCTCCCACACTGTGAGTGACATATAGTACACACATCGAAGCACCCCACGCCTGTGTGACCTGCTGCACATGCATCAGCACTCCCACGCTGTGAGGGACCCACAGTACATGCATCAGCACTCCCACACTGTGAGTGACCCACAGTACATGCATCAGCACTGCCACACTGTGAGTGACCCACAGTAGATGCATCAGCACCACCACAGTGTGAGTGATCCACAGTACATACATCAGCACTCCCACATTGTGAGTGTCCCACAGTACATGCATCAGCACTACCACACTGTGAGTGACCCACAGTACATGCATCAGCACCACCGCACTGTGAGTGACCACAGTACATGCATCAGCATCACCGCACTGTGAGTGACCCACAGTACATGCATCAGCACCACCGCACTGTGAGTGACCCACAGTACATGCATCAGCACTACCACATGGTAAGTGACCCACAGTACATGCATCAGTACCATCGCACTGTGAGTGACCACAGAACATGAATCAGCACCACCACACTGTGAGTGACCCACAGTACAAGCATCAGCACTACCACACTGTGAGTGACTCACAGTAAATGCATCAGCACCACCACACTGTGAGTGACCCACAGTACATGCATCAGCACTACCACACTGTGAGTGACTCACAGTACATGCATCAGCACTACCACACTGTGAGTGACCCACAGTACATGCATCAGTACTACCACACAGTGAGTGACCACAGTACATGCATCAGCACTACCACACTGTGAGTGATCCACAGTACATACATCAGCACTCACCACACTGTGAGTGACTCACAGTACATGTATCAGCACAACCACACTGTGAGTGACCCACAGTACATTCTTCAGCACCACCACACTGAGTGACCCACAGTACATTCTTCAGCACCACCACACTGAGTGACCCACAGTACATACATCAGCACCACCACACTGTGAGTGACCCACAGTACATGCATCAGCACCACCACACTGTGAGTGACCCACAGTACATACATCAGTACTCCCACACTGTGAGTGACATATAGTACATACATCAGCACTCCCACACTGTGAGTGACCCACAGTACATGCATCAGCACTCCCAGACTGTGAGTGACCCACAGTACATGTATCAGTACTCCCACACTGTGAGTGACATATAGTACATACATCAGCACTCCCACGCTGTGAGTGACCCACAGTACATGCATCAGCACTCCCACGCTGTGAGGGACCCACAGTACATGCATCAGCACTCCCACACTGTGAGTGACCCACAGTACATGCATCAGCACTCACCACACTGTGAGTGACCCACAGTAGATGCATCAGCACCACCACAGTGTGAGTGATCCACAGTACATACATCAGCACTCCCACATTGTGAGTGTCCCATGTACATGCATCAGCACTACCACACTGTGAGTGACCCACAGTACATGCATCAGCACCACCGCACTGTGAGTGACCACAGCAATGCATCAGCATCACCAAGCACTGTGAGTGACCCACAGCACATGCATCAGCACCACCGCACTGTGAGTGACCCACAGTACATGCATCAGCACTACACATGGTAAGTGGACCCAGTACATGCATCAGTACCATCAATCGTGAGTGACCACAGAACATGAATCAGCACCACCACACTGTGAGTGACCCACAGCACAAGCATCAGACCACCACACTGTGAGTGACCCACAGTACATGCATCAGCACCACCACACTGTGAGTGACCCACAGTACATGCATCAGCACCACCACACTGTGAGTGACCCTCTGTACATGCATCAGCACTACCACACTGTGAGTGACCCACAGCACATGCATCAGTACCACCACACAGTGAGTGACCACAGTACATGCATCAGCACTACCACACTGTGAGTGATCCACAGTACATACATCAGCACTACCACACTGTGAGTGACTCACAGTACATGCATCAGCACTACCACACTGTGAGTGACCCACAGTACCTGCATCAGCACTACCACATGGTGAGTGACCCACAGTAAATGCATCAGCACCACCACACTGTGAGTGACCCCGGTACATGCATCAGCACCACCGCACTGTGAGTGACCACAGTACATGCATCAGCACTACCACAGTATGAGTGACCCACAGTACATGCATCAGCACCACTGCACTGTGAGTGACCCACAGTATGTGCATCATCACTACCACACTGTGAGTGTCCCAGAGTACATGCATCAGCACCACCGCACTGTGAGTGACCACAGTACATGCATCAGCACTGCCACACTGTGAGTGACCCGCAGTACATGCATCAGCACCACCACACTGCGAGTGACCCGCAGTACATGCATCAGCACCACCGCACTGTGAGTGACCCACAGTACATGCATTGGCACCACCTCATTGTGAGTGACCCACAGTACATACATCAGCACCACCGCACTGTGAGTAACCCACAGTACATGCATCAGCACCACCACACTGTGAGCGACCCGCAGTACATGCATCAGCACTACCGCACTGTGAGTGACCCACAGCATATGCATCAGGCACCATCACACTGTGAGTGACCCACAGTACATACATCAGCACCACCCACTTTGAGTGACCCATAGTACATGCATCAGCACCACCACACTGTGAGTGACCCTCAGTACATGCATCAGCACTACCACACTGTGAGTGACCCACAGTACATGCATCAGCATCACCATACTGTGAGTGACCCACAGTACATACATCAGCACTGCCACAGTGTGAGTGACCCACAGTACATGCATCAGCACCCCTACACTGTAAATGACCCACAGTACATGCATCAGCACCACCAAAGTGTGAGTGACCCACAGTACATGCAGCAGCACTACCACACTGTGAGTGACCCACAGTACCTGCATCAGCACCACCACACTGTGAGTGACCCACAGTACATGCATCAGCACTACCACACTGTGAGTGACCCACAGTACATGCATCAGCAACACCACACTGTGAGTTACCCACAGTATATGCATCAGCACCACCACACTGGGAGTGACCCACAGTACATACATCAGCACTGCCACAGTGTGAGTGACCCACAGTACATGCATCAGCACTCCCACACTGTGAGTGACCCACATTACCTGCATCAGCATCCCTACACTGTAAGTGACCCACAGTACATGCATCGGCACCACCAAAGTGTGAGTGACCCACAGTACATGTATCAGCACTCCCACACTGTAATTTGACCAATAGGACATGAAACATAACATAGAAACATAGAATATGATGGCAGATGAGGACCACTTCCACTGGGTGGAGGTCCAGTGGGAGCACAGGTGAGAGGGATCAGCGAAGTAAGCCTGGGGTGTGGTGGAAGGGGCCACCAGATCCTGGCATGCATGCATGCCTTCACCTGCATGGACACATGTGAACGCTGCAGTCCTGGGTCCCATCCCATTCATTGCTGAAAAAGTGCAAGTCTGGCAGTTTCAGCGCGAGACGACCCCCCTCCCGTGACTTGTGAGCTGCTATGAGGGACAGAGCTGGTGTGCAGCGATATGCAGATGTGTCACCCCCCCAAGCATGATCATCAGGTCATATAACAAGGACTGGAGAAAGACCGCATGTGCTGAAGGATGGTGCGAGTCTGACACCGTAATTTATTGCAACTGAAGACTCCTTCTTTCTTTTCCATTGCTTGGCTTTACATTCAAGTGGTTGGTGGTGTGTCTGGAAGTCGGACTCTTGAGTGGAGGCAATTTGGGTATAACCCTACAAATGTGGAGAGGTAAAAGATTGAAAACAGAGGTGGTGTACAGACCCCCCACCATGGAGGAGGCACTAGAGAACAAACTAATTGAGAACATCAAGGGTCACTGTAACCTTGGAAAGGGTAGGGTGGTGGTCATGGGTGACCTAACTATGCTGGGGGCAGACTGGGACACCATGACATCCTCTGTGACAAGGGAGCAGAGACTAATGGATGTCTTTCAGGATGCCTTCCTAGTCCAACAGGTGGGGGAACCTACAAGGGACGGTAGGACACTGGACATTGTCCTGGCAGACAGTGACCAGAAAAGAGGCCTGGAGGTGTGCAGCCTGCTGGCAGGTGGGGACCACACCACGGTCTAGTTTCTGCTGTTTCTAGGGGTGATGAAAACCGCACTAGTACAGTAGTAGTAGATTTCATGGGGCAGTCTTCACAGGCATGGGAAGGATCCTACGGGGATACTTGGACAAGACAAGGACAGATATGGATGCTGAAAGTTTGTGGGAGACCATTAAGAAGGGGGTGCAGAAGGTGACTAGGTCCAGTGCAAAAGTGAGGCGTAAACATTGTAGGGCCACTAAGCTGTGTTGGTGGACCAGGTAGGTGCAGGAGGGTCTGAGGGAAAAAAAGCTGCCTACATGCATTTCAAGCACTTGAAGGGGGCAAGGGAGCAGAGAGAGTATGAGTTAATAGCTAGGAGGACCATCAGAGTGGTGAGGGGAGCCAACGCAAGGATGGAGCAAAACCTAGCTAGAGATATCTGGAGGGGGGAAGGGGTTCTATAGATACATAGGGGAGAAGAGAAAAGAGAGGGCACAGATCAGCAGAATTAGGACTGGAGAGGGATGGGTTCAGGAGGTGGGGGAGAAAGCAGAGGTGATAAATGAGTACTTTTCCTCAATCTTTACTGTGGGAGGTAGGGGATCCTTTCATCCTGATGGGAGGGAAAGCGAACCCACGAAAGTGGGAGGTCAGAGAGAGTTTGGAGAACTGATAGAGGTTAGGGTAGAGGCTAGACCAATCCTAGAAGGAGGGGGGGTTGCAAGAGGGGGTGGGCAGGGAAGGAGAAATCACAGCGGATAGGGTGAGGGAGGCCCTTCAGATGCTAAAAACTGACAAGGCACCAGGGCCGGATGGGCCGCACCCAAGGGTTATGAAGGAACTGCCGGATGTACTGGCAACTCCACTGGCTGCACTGTTTAACATCTCTTTGCAGACAGGATGGGTGCCTCAAGACTGGAGGGGAGCCCATGTGGTGCCCATCCACAATGGGGGGTCTAAAGAAGAGATGGGGATTATAGGCCTATCAGCCTAACGTCTGTGGTATGCAAAGTAATGGAGGGTATTATCAAGGAAAGGCTCTGGAGGCAGTTGGAAAGGTTAGGAAACCTGGATAATAAGCAGTACAGTTTTGTCCCATGGAGATCATGCCAGACCAACCTGGTGGAGGTTTACGACTGGGTGACAGGGATCCTGGACCAACACAGGCCGGTGGACATCCTATATCTGGATTTAGCAAGGCTTGATTAGGTACCCCACAATGGCCTGCTAACAAAGTTGGGATGGGTGAGGGTGGGGAGCAGTTGCTCAGGTGGGTGGAAAATTGGCTTACACGGAGAATACAGAGGGTGGTGGCTGGTGGAATAGTATACTCCCCCTGAAGTGTCATGAGCAGGGTCCCCCAGGGTTTGGTACTGGGGACACTCCTGTTCAATGCCTATGTCTTGGACATAGGGGTAGGGGTTAGGAGTAGGCTGAGTCTCTTTGAGGATGATTCAAAATTGGGTACTTTGGTGGATGGGGAGGAAGGAAGAGAGGCAATTCAGGGGGACCTCAATACCCTGGAGAGGTGGTCAAGGAGATGGGATTTGAAATTAAATGCAGGGAAATGTAGGGTGCTGCATCTGAGAGTCAGAAATCCGGGCCATGTATGCACCCGGGGGAGTGGGTCACACTGCAGCCCACATTGGGAGAGAGGGATCTAGGGATGGTGGTGGACGTCAAAATGAACAACACTGAAAATTGTCAAAGAACCGCAGTAAAAGCAAACAGGATTCTGGGCTGCATAGCCAGGGGAATTACCTCCAGGAGAAGGGAAGTGATCCTCCCTCTGTATAATACCTTGGTCAGACCGCACCTCGAGTACTGTGTGCAGTTCTGGAGGCCTCACCTGAAGAAGAACATAGCGCTGCTGGAAAGGGTCCAGAGGAGGGTGACCAGGATGATTCAGGGCATCGGGGGCCCCTATAAGGAAAGACTGAAAGAGCTCGGGCTGTACACACTGGAGGGAGGAGAGAGAGATGGGGGACATGATGAGTCTTCAAATATGTAAAAGAAATAAACAAGAGTGGAGCCAAGGAGGTGTTCGGAGGCTAAAGAGTGTGGAACAACCAGGCGGCATGCATAGAAACTGGAAGGAGGAAATACAGGGAGTGTAGAGTCACTACTTCATGAAGAGGGTGGTGGAGCCATGGAATGCACTGCCCAGGAGTCTGGTGGAGGAGTGCACAGTGGAGACATTCAAGAGGGGTGGGACAGGCACATGAGGAAACTGAAGCCAGGAAGACCCTATCTGGGGTGGGGGCAGAGAGAGGCAGAGAAGCAAGCACCCAGTGGGGGGCTGGCAACTGACAGACACAACAGACCAAGAGGCCTAGTCTGCTGGCTTTAGTATGTTAGTCGCTGGATGGGTGGACACAGTTAGTGTGTGGAGCAGCAGACAGACTAGCAGAGGCCAGGGACCTTCCTAGAACTGGGCCTTCCTGCTTCCATCACTGTCAGTCACTCTCCAGTCCTGGGCCATCCTGACTCGAGTCCCATCCCCATGTCCCCAGTATTCAGTGCTAGTGAGCTGCATGGTAAAACCCAAGAACAGATTCTGATGGCTGATCGGCACAACTGACGGTACCCTTTCTGGTAGCCTGTCATCATCGTGCTCCAAGCCCTCCAGTGGTCAGATCTGTCGTCAAGTAGGGCAGTGTTCTACCCCAGTCTACTCTCCAGTCCTCACTTCTCCACTTGGTCAGTAAGTTGTTAAGAGAAGACTAGTCACCATCTGGGATGGGGAGGTGTGCTGCAGGCTGCAGTTGCTTGTATTAAGTAGGTTAAGGAGGTGAGCTACATTCAATAGAATTATTATGTTTCAAAGCGAGTGGGCTAGATAAATGCAGTAAACAAGGAGTAATAAATCAAACATTGGAAGTACATGCTGATTTACCGGGGTGTGTTAGAACTTTAATATATATTAATGAGCTCATTGGTGTGATTCAATAAAAATTCAATAAAATACAATAAGGTGACTTTTGCATTCAGTAAGGAAATAAAAATGGATATGAAATTGTGTTTATAAGCATGAAGCAACACAGCTGGGGTGGGGAGAGGATCTGAGTGCTCTTTTCAACCCATGTCTGACAGAGATGTGCAGGGAGGAGGGATAGGGATTACCTGGGAGACTGGGGCCTCTCTTGGAGGGATAGCAGTTTATTGAAATGGAACGACCTTCCCCCAGCTATTAGCTAGCACTTCTTAGAAATTGGTGGTGGTATCCGTGTATGTAAACATTCAATGTCCTGCGCAGCCAGTACAGTGTTATGCTTGGCAACTGTGTTAATTTGGTTTTGGTCATTCATACTCTATTCCAGAGGAAATAATACCCTGTAGGGGTACAAAGGCAAGGAACCCTAAGAGACGGTTCCACCCCTAGAGGTGCCACGGGATGATTCCTGTGGCTAAAGGTACCTTAGGAATCTCACTAAGGAGCGAAGCGCTTCCGCTGGTGGAGGAGGGAAGGATGGTGGGGCAAAGAAAAAGTGCTTCACAATGAGGCTGAGAGGAACTGCTTATGATGATGCCAGCGCAGCCCCTCTGTGAATAGCACAGGTTCGCTCAACCCAGGATGCCCCAGAGCATCCCAGGCTGCACCTGTGCATCCCCCATGTCAGGCTGTGAACCCATTGGGCAGGGCATTTCAGGATGCCTTTTGCCCAACTAAGCAATTCACAGCCAGGGGCATGCAAATTAGGCCATTAGGCATGCATGGTGCAATGGGGCTATTAGCATGCCGTTATAGCCACATTTGCATTGTGCCTGCAGGGCTGCCCCAGCAGAATGCGCTGCCTCTAGCCACCTCCCCTCCCTGGTCTGACCCCAGCCCGAGACATGCCGCTCCCGGCGGCAGTAACAGAAATGATGCACCCCCTGCCCCTTACAATGCCACTTCAGGCAGCAGTAAATGTAATGATGACCCCACCAAGCCCCCGTCTAATGCCACTCCCGGCAGCAGTGAAAGAATATATGACACCCCCCAAGCCCCCGTACGATGCCGCTCGCGGCGGTGGTGAATGTCAAGATGAACCCCTCCAGCCTCAAGCCATCAGTAATGCCACCTCGCAGGCAGTTGGTCGGGCAGACAGCCCCTCAAGAACCCCCAACCACCCCTCTCCCCCACCCCAGCAAGATCCCACTGTGAGGTGGCAGCTCAACCACCGCATACACCACATCCAGCCACTGACGGAGTTATCTGAGAATCACAGCTATCGCATAGCCTGAGAGGCTGTATGATAGCTGTCATTCTCAGACAGCTCTGTCGGTGGGCAATCATGTAGGTATGCGGGTGGGTTGAGCTGGGAAGGGGGTTCATCTTGACATAATATGAGGATGGTAAAAGAATGTATGGATAAATCATATGTTGAGGGGATAATAACTGTGGAAAAGGTAACTAGGAAGGTAACATCATTGGGGGTGGATAACTCAGCAGGCCCGGAGGGAATTCATCCTAGGTTCTTAAAGGAACTTGAAGTAGAATTGGTACCAGTTATTTCAATGATTGGTCAGAAATCATTAGCTGAGGGATATGTGCCGGGGGATTGGAGAGTGGCCCATGTGGTGCCAATTTATAAAAAGGCAGACAGGAGTACTGCATCAAATTACAGACCAGTGAGTTTAACCTCGGTGATTAGTAAATTAATTGAGGGGATACTGAGTGATGAAATTAAGAACTTTATGGAACAGAAAGGAGTAACGGATAATAGTCAGCATGGTTTTGTTAAAAATAGATCGTGTGAAACCAACATGGTCTGTTTTTATGACTGAGTTACTAGGAACTTGGATCAGAGGAGGAATACTGATGTAGTGATGCTGGATTTCAGCGGGGCCTTTGATAAGGTCCCGCATGGGTTGCAGATATTGAAGTTATTGCATATAGGAGTGAATGAGGGACTGGGGAATTGAATTGAGCATTGGCTGGTGGATAGTATGCAGAGGGTGAGAGTCAGTGGGTGCTTGTCAGAGGCAGTGAGGGTGGAGTGTCGAGTGCCTCAGGGTTCAGTGATGGGGCCACTGTTGTTTAGTATCTTTATGAATGATCTGAGTAAAAATAGTAAAAATAAGTTGGTGAAATTTGCGGATGATGTTAAAGTGGGGGGGTAGTTGATATCTTTGAGGATAGACTAAGGTTTGTAGAGGATTTACTAAACTTTGAAGAGTGGTCTCAAAAGAACTTTATGAGTTTTAATTTTTTTGGGAAAGTCTGTTTACTAAGGTTTTCATTACACATCCAGAAAAAAAAACGACAAAGACAAAATACACACTACATTTGATAATAGACGGACAATACCGTACACATAAACCAAAAAAAAAAAAAAGGCACCTGGTTATTTCATTTATATGCCTGGTTATTTCATTTATACATCTCATTAATACTATTTATAGCATTACACTATTGCCATGTCCTGACCGAGTGTGTGGACTTGCCCTCGAATTCCTGTGTGTCCCTAAGCCTCCCCAATCTCTCCTATTCCTTCACCTAGTTAATACCAGAGTGTGGCCCTACTGTCTTGCCCTGACCTGAATACCCCTAAGAAGGGCCAGATATAAGCTCAAGAAAGATCTCCAGCCAACATTTGTATGCCCCAAGTTTCCTTTCTCCAATTGAGCCCCTCTAATCATTTCCTGTGCCTTTCACATACCTAGGCCTAAGCGTCCCATCCCGAACGAAGCATTATACTTTCAGAGATGCTCAAGGTTGCCAAAAATGGGGCCCACTCCCTTACAAACCTCTCCTCACCCTCTCTTACCACCCAGGTGAATCTCTCGAGGGCCAGAGACCGCTACACCACCCTTTTCCAGTCTCCTATTGTGGGCCCATTTCCAGTCACCCAAATATTCTGGATGCAGTGCCTTGCCAACACAAACAATACTCTAACCCACCTGGGCAAGATTTGCCATTCCTCTTCCCCCCCTTACCTTTCCATCCCAAACAGACACACCAGGGGATCCCAGGATAACCACCCCCCCAGCTCCCTTGTTTACCTCCTGCACTACCTTCTCCCAAAACTTAGCCAGGACTGGACATGTCCAGAAACAATGGTAGAAGGTACCCATCCTACCAACACATCTCTTGCAATTTGGGGAAACTCCAGGGTGCATCCGGTGCACTGCCACTGGCGGCCAATATGCCCTGTGCAGGAATTAAAAAAAGGCCTCTTTGAATTTATTACATACCATAATACCCTCCGACATCCCCAATATAACTTTCCAATTAGCTTCAGAAATCTGCAGGCCTAGGTCCCTTTCCCATAGGGCTTTTGTGGGGCCTATTAGATCTGGCAGATTCAATCTAGCCTGCCTGGAAGCCCTTGCTATAAACCCTTTTGGATCTTTCCCAGCCTGACATAGTATCTGCTCTAGTTCGTTGGGACTTAACCCCACACTACCCCCCTTGCTCAGTCCCCTGACATATGCTCTACCCTGAAAATATCTAAACAGGTTCGAAGCCCCTAGGTTTATCCCCCTACTGATCTTGTTAGAGTTGATCAGCTCCCTTTTCTCCAGCAAGGTTCCCACGCATACCACTCCCCTTTTTTCCCACTCCAGAAACCCTCTGTCCTCCATTCCTGGGATAAAAAAAGGACTCTTCACAATCGGGGCCAAAATTGTCTCTCTGTGAACTGGTCCCTTTCGCCTCCAGGAATGTCCCCAAGCCTCCAGCGTCTCTCGCACCAATGGATTAACCTTCCCCATTCTCTTGTATGCCTGTAACCCCTTACTATACAAATACGCTGACAATCTCCCAGGAACTCCCTCTTGTTCTAATCCCACCCAGCTAGCCACCTCTGGCTTGTGAATCCAATCCATCACACTCCTAAGTTGCACCGATCTATAATATACCCCTAGATCTGGGAAATTAAGCCCACCTCTGGATCTGTCTGACTTAAGTCTTGCAAGGCTTATTCTGGGGTTTCTTCCCTGCCATATGAATTCGACAAACCCCTTCTCCAACCTTTTAACATCTTTCAGTATTAGTCTCACCTGCAGCATTTGCATCAGGATATAATAACCTGGGTATAATGTTCATTTTAATGAGATTTATCCTGCCAATCCAAGATATGGGCAAATGTAACCACCGCTTCAGGTCTGCCAAAATCCTTTGATTAATGGGTGATAGTTCAATCTATACAGGTCGTCCCACCTTCGCCCCACATGTGGCCCTAAATATTTAAGGTCTGACTGAACCACACTAAAACCTCTCTGCTGTACCTCTGGGCTGATATCTGGAAAACCCATTATTTCTGATTTCTTCACATTTATCTTATACCCAGAAAAGCCAGCAAATTTCCCAATAATATCCATCAGGCATCTCACCGAATCACCCATATCCCCTAGAAAAAGAAGCATATCGTTGGTGTACAACGCCACTTTATGCTCTCTCTCTCCCCCATCTCTCACTCCCACCACACCCTCAAGCAGGCGAATTACTAATGCTAGGGGTTCAATTGTGAGAGCGAACAATAAAGGCGAGAGTGGGCATCCTTGCCTGGTCCCTCTCTCTAACTCAGCCTTCCCAGACAAGTATCTATTTACCATCACTCATGCACTAGGGTTCTGGTACATGGATTTAACCTATCCTATATACGATTCCCCCAGACCAAACCGGTCCATCACCACAAAAAGGTAGTCCCACTCCACCCTATCGAATGCTTTTTCAGTGTCCATGGAAAGTATTCCCATCCCGGATCCATTCTGTCCCACCCTCCAAATAATATTTAACAATCTCCGTACATTATGATAAGATTGACGTCCCTTAATGAACCCAGTCTGGTCTGGGTGGATCACATCTGGCAAACAGTCCTCTAACCTCATGGCTAATACTTTAGCCAAGATCTTCATATCCACATTGAGGAGAGATATCGGACGGTAGTCTGAGCACTCCAGCCCCTCTTGCCCACCCTTGCGGATCAAACAAATATTAGCCTCATAGCATGAGTCAGGGCAGTGTTATAACCTGTTCCTCCTCTCCTCTCCCGAAGACTTCCTTCAAATCATCTGCCACTGACCCCCCCCAGGATCCTATAGTATTCAACTGGGAATCCATCTGGTCCAGCTGCCTTCCCTTCCTGTAGTTTCTGTATGGCCCTTAGTATTTCCTTTCGTGATATAGGCCGATTTAGACCCTCCTTCTGTTTGTCTGTAACCCTCGGTATGGGCATCCCATCTAAAAACTCCCGTATGTCCTTTATCTGGTCCACATGCTCTGCCCTATATAATTTCCCATAAAATGTCGTAAAACACTCTGCTATATCTTTTGACCTTGTTCTGATTTGCCCCGCCTCTCCCCTGATTTGTAAGATCCTAGTTGGGCCCTTCCCCCCTTTCATCAGCCTTACCAACATAGGGCTGGGTTTATTTCCCCATTCAAAGACCCACCTCTGACAGCCAAACCACACCTTCCCTGCTTCCTCCCTCAATAACAGGTTTAAGGCTTCCCTCGCCATTGCGAGCAACTTCAGGGCTTCCCCCTTGTCACCCCCTTCTACCCTCTTTTCCAGTTCCTTCACTTGTCTTTCCAGTTCTTACCGCTATACTTCCTTTGTTTTAATTTACCAACATATGCCATAACGACCACTCTCATGTAGGCCTTGCCCGCCTCCCAGAGGGTGCCCTTAGAGACCTCCTCCATATTATTTGTCTCTACGTAAAACTTCCATTGCTCCCTTAGGTGTTCCTTAAATGTCCAGTCTTTAGCCAAATACTTTATGAGTTTTAATGTCAATAAAAGTGTAATGCTGAATATGGGAAAGGATAATATAAAACAAGATTATAACATTCAGGGTAGTAAAATAAGATGTTCCATATGTGAGAAGCATCTCGGGATATATATATATATATATATATATCCAACATGATATGAAAAATGGAACCCATTGTAGAAAAACAGCAAATAGATCTATGCATTTGGTAAATTGTATAAGAAGAAGTTTTCATACAAGGAATGCTGAGGCGCTCACTAAAGTATATAAATCTTATGTCAAACCAACCTTGGACTATTGCTCCTCACTCTGGAGTCCGTATTTAAAGAAGGATAGGGTTTTGTTGGAACGTCCTCAAAGATACCTAACTAAAATGGTATCTGGTCTCAGCAAGCTACCATATGAAACCAGATTAAAATCAATGAGACTGTGGTCCTTGTCTAGTAGGAGAACAAGGGGGATTTGTTATTTCTTTATAAAGTTTTGCATCAGGATAGTTTGAGAACTGAATTGGGCTTACAATATAGAAAAAAGACCTTCAACTGGAGAAAACATGATTTACAGTTAGTGAGTGAAAAATGCAAAAACTAATATAAGGAAGTATGGTTTTGTATGTAGGACAATAGAACTATGGAATAAGTTACCAGCACTTGTTGTGCAGGCAGACACCTTTAAGACTAGGTTGGACAAGTATCTGACAGTTGGTGACTCTTGTTACCACCACTGAATTGTGGTGACAGCTTCTAAATGGGCTTTTTAGCCCCCTTGCCTGTCTTATGCACCTCAGTATGAACCTTAGTATGAACATTCACTGCCGCCAGGAGTGGCATCATAGGGGGACTGGGGGGGTCATCTTTACCTCTACTGCCGCCTGGAGCAGCATCATATAGGGCTTGGGTGGGGGGCACCTGGTTCTTAGGTGGCCAGGCTGCTGCTGCCTGCATTGGCAGCCACTGCCCTAGTGGCTTACCTATTTAAGTCTAGAATTTCTAGACTTATCATTCTAATGACACATCGGACTTGCCTGGGATTGCCTGCACAGAATAGGGCTGTGAATGGGGTTGTGCCAAGTATGCATGGGCACACCCCTGTCACAACCTCTTCCAGATGTGCCATATAGTGGCTGTTTTGCATGTGCATCGGGGTTGCACTGGCACGCTAAGTACCCCTGCCAGAATCGCCTACCTTCTGTGAATCCCCTCCTAGAGTAGAACTAGAACTAAGAACATCAGAGGGTTCTGGCAACCACAGATGTCCTTTGTTCTCTTAGTTCCAAACTTTGAAGAACAACAACTAATTTTATTTCTGAACAGTGCAGTTTGTGGTGTGGGAGACTGAAACAGAGGATCATGAAGTTGGAGGTAAGGAATGCTCAGCACATGGAGAGCTGCAGAGGGAACTGGTTTTCTGTGGATAGATATCCTTTGTTCTTCTAGCCCCAAACTCTGAAGAGCAGCAGCTGCTTGTGTTTCTAAACAGTGCAGTTTGTGGTGTCGGAGAGAGAACAGAAAGAGGAAGAAGCTGCTATTAGACTTTTACAACTCTTCTGGACTAAATAACTAGAATTCTACTACTGGGAACTTCAATTTAGGGTAAAAACAAACAAAAAAGAGTGTGTTTGTCTGAGTTGGGTAAAGGAATTGTTATCTGTGCAGTTACCTAGGTGAAGAAAGAAATTGTGAATTAGGGGAGTGACTTAAATAGAAGGAAGCCAGGTGTTTGTATTTAAAAAGTGACTTAGATATCTTGTAGCAGAGAACAGCAAGAGGAAGGAGCTGTTGTTATAACTTTACTGGGCCTATATTGCCCTCCATCCCTCCCCTCCACACACCCCCAATGCTTAGCCAGTTCTACTTTTATAGGCACAGGATTTGACTGACCACAGAAACTTCCTGTTTGGGAGAAGGAAGGTAGTGATCACAGAGGCACAAAAGACTCACAATCCTAGAAGGAAAAAGAGTAGCTCTACATCCCCCACCCCAGCTGCTGGAGGTCTGACTCTGCGCAAGTAAGAAGGAGACTACTGAGGAATATAGGAACTTACTGTCTTATAACAGGAATATCAGGAGCTTCAAGGGCACAGAGGCAGTAGGAAAGTAGAGAGAAAAAAATAAAATAAATAGAAAGAGGACAGTGTAAGTATACAAAACCGTTAAGCGTCCACAAATAAGACATGATGGGAGTGGTGCAGTGCAGTGGCTGTGGAGCAGCAGTCTTCTGGGAGACGTTGTGGAAGATGCAGTGCTGTCCCATCTGTAGTCACCTCTCTGGGCTGAGGGAGGAGGTTGCTAATCTCCAAGCTGAGTTTGCCAGGATTTGGGGGACCCCCTTTTCCACCCAGGGACCACCAAGGCCACCACCACTGCCTCAGAGGTTGCAAAGAAAGAGGATCAATTGGACCTCAGTGGGCTCAGGGAGGGTGAAGGTGGTGGAACAGAGGTGCATCCCTTCAGTTGTACCTCTCCACAATTCATATGCTGTTCTGGCATAGTGCGGTTCCTCTGTGGAGCCACCCACAATGGAGACCAAAGATGATGTTGGGAACCTCCACAGAGGAAACTTACAGGTGGGTGGCATGGGACCCCAATATTAGGAGGGTAGAACTGGGGGATGGAGAGGGTGGAAAAGTGCCTGCCTGGCACCATGGCTTGGAGGGACAGAGAATGAATCCTCAGGATTGTGGAAGCAACTGCACAGGGGAGGGACCTGGACATCACTGTCCATCTGGAGACAAATGACCTGGATGGTAAAGGGATCAAAGCAGTGTAGGAGGAGTCTGTGGAGTTGGGGAGAGGCCTTAGACAAGTAGCATGCACAGAAACCTTCTCAGAGGTGCTGCCTGTCTATGGTACAGGTGATGCTGAGATGTTCCACATCATGGGATTCAATCAGTGGTTGAAACACGGGTGCAGAGCTCAGAGTTTGGGATTTATTGGGGACTGGGGGTCCACTGGGAAAGATGCAGGCCCATGCTGGTGTGATGCCTGCTTCTGTCCAGGAGGGGAACCAGAAATCTAGGTGATAGGTTTAAATGCTTCATTGGTAAGCATTTAAACTAGCCAAGGAGGGAGGCATCGAAAAGGAGAATGGAAATCCTAGCCCCCCCCAAAAAAATCACAGTAGTTATTGAGGTAAACATGAAGCTAGAGAAGTTGATAGGGAGAAGGGCAGGTGTAAACAGTGAAAAAGACAAAGGCAGTAACGACAGGGATGGGGCAAAAAGGGGTAAGGCAATTAAAAAAATGGATGGTAATGTGTACCAATGCCCATAGTCTAGGTAACAAGCTCCCTGAGCTGGTGGCCTTGATGGAAGAGGGGTGCCTGGATATCATGGCAGTCACAAAAACATGGTACACAGAGAACCATGACTGGAAGGTCTGCATACCAGGGTACACAATCTATAGGAGGGATAGGGAGGGCAGAAGAGGAGAAGGAGGATTAGCTTGCTATGTAATGGAAGGGATCAAAGCAATGAAACTGAAAGGTAGACAGGGAGGAGAGGATACACTGTGGGTCACCCTGGAGACTGGAAATGGCACCACAATCCACACAGGGGTTGTATACAGACTCCCATCTCAGGGGGAGGAACTGAAGAAGGAAATGACAGAAAGGCATTCTTAGGATGGCAGAAAAAGGGGAGATATTGTTGATGGAGGACCTGAATATGCCAGATGTTGACTGCAGCACCTTTGCTGCAGCCACATCTAAGAGCAGGGCCATTCTCGATGCCCTACAGGGGGCATGCCTCAGACAGCTAATGCTGAGACCACTTGGGAGGGAGCAATCTTAGTCCTGGAACTCCAATGGGGATGGAGAGAGGATCTCAGATCTAGTAGTGAGTAGCCATCTGGGAACAAGTGACCACCAAAAAGTGTGGTTCACAATAAACTCAGTTGTAGAGCCAAGCCATACAAAAATGAAGGTACTGGACTTCAGGAGGGCTGATTCTGTCTAAATGGGAGAGTGCCTCAGAAAAGCACTAGCAAACAGGCAAGAAGGAGGGGTGGAGTAACCATGGGGAAACATTAAAACTGCCATCACAGAGGCAACAAGCCTTTGTGTGACAGAAATAAACAAATCAAAATGAAAGTAAAAAACATTATGGGTCTCAAAAGAGGTGGTGGGGAAGGTTAGGGAGAAAAAGAAAGCATTTAGAAAGAATAAGGAAAACACAACAGGAGCAGGGCAGAGAAGTGCACCAGTTAAAGCAGAAGGAAGTGGAGAAGGCAGTCAGAATAGCAAAGGCCCAAACTGAGGAAAAGATATCCAAGTCAGTTAAGAAGGGGGATAAAACTTTTTATAGGTACATTAGAGAGCAAAGAAAAACAAAGGGAGGGATAGTGAAGCTGAATAAAGAGGAAGGTGGGTGGGCAGAGAGGGACAGTGAAAAAGCAGGGATTATGAATTAATACTTCTGCTCAGTATTCACAAAGGAAGAGGAGGGGGAGGTACCTAATCCAGTCAATAGCAGCACTCTGGATGGAGGGGTTGATATCAGTCATTTCACAGAAGAATGGGTTCTGAAGGAACTCCCAAAACCGAAGGTGGACAAAGCAATGGGGCCTGATGGGATTCACCCCAGAATTCTAAAAGAACTAAGGGGAGAACCAGTAACACCGCTGACTACCATTTTTAACAAATCATGGGAGGATGGAGTGGTACCTGCAGACTGGAGAAAGGTGGATGAAATTCCCCTTCACAAAAGTGGGAGCAAGACAGAAGCAGGAAACTACAGACCTGTCAGTTTGACCTCAGTGGTAGGGAAAATGATGGAATCACTTCTGAAGGAAAGAACTGTTGAGTACCTAGAGGCCAGTGGGGCACAGGACCCAAGGCAGCATGGATTCACAGAATCATGTCAGATGAATGTGATTGATTTATTTGACCAGGGAGGGGCTGTGGACATAGCCTACCTGGACTTTAGCAAAGCATTTGACACAGTCCCGCACAAAAGATTAATAAACAAATAAACGAGCCTGGGAGTGGGTCACAGGGTGGTAGCCTGGGTAAAACATTGGCTGGGCAACAGGGCACAGAAGGTAATTGTAAATGGAGTCCACTCTGAAGAAAGAGGGGTTACTAGTGGGGTATCGCAGGGTTCAGTACTGGGTCCAGTCATTTTTAATGTCTTTATAAGTGGCATTGCAGAGGAACTGGAAGGAAAAGTATGCCTCTTTGCAGATGACACAAAGATCTGCAATGGGGTTGATACACAAGGAGGCATGGAAAGGATGAGAAAGGACTTGGCAAGGTTGAAAGAATGGTCAGAAGTATGGCAGCTTGGATTCAATGCAAAGGTGCAAAATAATTTTACATGGAAACAAAACCCAGGGAAGATTACACAATGAGAGAGGGGAGGGAATGTAACCATAAAAACGGAAAGGGACACAGGCGTAATCATATCAGATGGCCTTAAGGTTAGCAAGCAATGTATGAGAAGGCAGTAAAGGGAGGCTGGGGGATACTGGGATGTATAGGAGAGGCATCACCAGCAGAAAACAGGAAGTTTTTATCCCTCTGTACAGACAGTTGGTGAGACCCCATCTGGAGTATTGCATTCAGTTCTGGAGACCCCATCTGCACAAAGATATAGAGAGGATGGAGGCAGTCCAGAGGAGGGCAACTAAAATGGTGCAGGGTCTGCAAGAGCAGCCATATGAGGAGAGATTAAAGGAGCTTAATATGTATACCTTTGAGGAAAGGAGGATGGGGGGGGACATTATATAAACTTTAAAGTACTTCAGTGGAATCAACAAAGTCCAAGAGGGTAGCATCTTTCAGAAAAAAGAGATGTATAAGAAGATAAAAATTACTCACCTTGGTAATTATGTTTCTTCTAATGGAGCCTTGCTGTATTCTGACTATTGCAGTTAGCCTCAGCCTTTAAACTGCCCCGGAGAACAAAGGGTTAACTTTCTATACAGAGCATAAAATGGTGAGCTTGAGCTCGGTTTAGGTCTCTGTCTGGAGCCCTTTGAAATCCAACCGTCAGATTCTTATGAGCAAAAACTCACTAACTATCCTATGTGGAAATTGTAAAATTTTTACTAGCCAACTAGCAACAAAAAGTTTTGGATTCCCAAAGGAAGACTCAAGTCAAGAAACCCAAAACCAAAAATCAATCCAAATAATAATAATAATAAAACAAACACCCAAACAAAAAGAAGAGGGTGTAAAAGGAGCACCCCTGAGATGTAACACTGCACCTGCCCACCCACTTCACAAAAACAGGTTCTGAGAGGGGAAGCAGGGAGGGAGGTCTGAATACAGCAAGACTCCATTAGAAGAAACATAATTACTAAGGTGAGTAATTTTTTCTTCAAACAACATGAAGTCTTGCTGTATTCTGACTATTGCAGACTACCAAGCAGTACCTCCATGGAGGAGGGACAGAACCTACTTTGAGAATAGGCTCCGAAGTACTGCTGTGCCAAACCAAGCATCACTCCTAGCCTGGATATCCAGAGAGTAATGCTTGGTAAAGGTATGGACTGTTTTCCAACTGGCTGCTTGACAAATTTCTAAGAGAGGAATATCCTTGGCAGCAGCCAGGGAAGCAGCTGTACCTCTGGTGGAATGAGCTCTCAGGCCTGAGGGTGGAATTTTTCCTAGTTTCTCATAGCAGCACTGTATACAAGACACAATCCACCTGGCAATAGTTTTCTTGGTGGCAGGTTTTCCCTTTCCCACTTCTCTACAAGTGCGGAACAACTGGAGGGAATGAAACCTGTGACCCTTGGTACACTCTATATAGTAGCTTAGGGCCCTTTTAACAACTAAACTGTGTAGCCTCCTCTCTCCTGAAGAGGAATGATCAGTGAAGAAAACAGGAAGAGACATAGACTGATTCAGGTGGAAATCTGAAACCACTTTGGGCAAGAACCTTCTATTGGTTCTAAGGACCACTTTATCCCTATGAAAGGAGATAAAATCAGGTTCCACTGACAGGGCTTGCAGTTCACTGATACCGCCTGGCAGAGGTAATGGCTACTAAAAACACAGTTTTCCAAGTCAAGTACTTAAGCTCTACTGAGGACATGGACTTAAAGGGAGGTTGCATCAATTGAGCAATGCAAACATTTAAATCCCAGGCAGGTGTAGGGTCTCTAAATGGAGGATTGGTATGAAGCAATCCCTTGAAAAATTTACAGAACACAGGATGAGATGATAGGAGGAAGACTTCCCCACTGACAGAAAAGCAGACAGCTGACAAATGTACCTTTACAGTAGCTGGTCTGAGGCCTAGGCCAGTAAGATGGGCCATATAATCCAGAACTGTAGGCAATTCTGCAGTGTCTGGGGAAATATGTTGCTTGGAACACCAAATGCTGAATCTCTTCCATTTGGAGTTATAGGTCTTTCTAGTGGCAGGCTTTGAGAGGCTTCGAGGATATCCAGAACCTTTGAGACAGATGCAAATCTGCATACTCTAACTCTTCAAGAGCCATGCCTTGAGATTGAGAGACTGAAGATTGGGGTACCAAATCCTCCTCTGAGAGGAGGTTACCAGGTTGTAATTCCTGGGAAGAGACAGGGGAAGATGGACTGCTAGGGACAGCAACAGGGTGTACCAAGGCTGTCTGGCCCAATCTGGAGCAATCAGAATCACTTTGCAAGGTTGTGATTCTATCTTGACTAAAACTTTGAACATTAGAGGAAAGGGAGGGACAGTATACAGAAATTTCCCTTCCCACTTCAGAATCAGAACATCCAGAGGGACTGAGCCCAAGACTGGGGGTCTGCAACAAAAGAGAGAAAGTTGGTGATTATCTGGGGATCATTCGTGATGGCCCTGTGAGATCCTGCTCAGTGAATCTGCTAGCACATTGTCCTTCCCTGGAAGGTGGACTGCTATCAAAGAGGTTTGCAGGGAATACGCCAGGGACCACAATTTCATGGCTTCTGTGCACAAGGCCGTAGACCGTGTGCCTCCCTGCTTGTTGATGTACCACATGGTGGTGGAGTTGCCTGTTCTGACTTGAACCACCTTGTTCTGCACTGACTGACAGAAAGCTTTCAGGACCAGAAAAACTGCCCTGAGTTCTAGGAGACTGATATGGAGAAGGGATTCCTGAGTGGACCGCAGTCCCTGGGCAGTGAGGGCCCCCAGATGGGCTCCCCAGCCCAGGAAGGAAGCATCTGTGGTAAGGACCACTGAATGAAACTGAGTGGCAAATGGGACCCCTTGCCTTAAATTGTCCTGATCCTGCCACCATTGAAGGGCTTGGATCAGGGTCCGAGTCACTGGGATCAGTTTGGTAAGGGAATCCTTCCTTTGGGACCAAAAGGCCCTCTGATGGAACTGAATGTTCCTCATCTGGAATCTTGCCCCTTGGACCACTGCAGTAGAAGCAGCAATGTGGCCCAAGAGCTGGAGGAAATGCCTTGCTGGTCAAGAGACCTGAAGGCTGAAGGAAGAAGCCAGTTCTATAAGAACGCTTGCCCTTTCCAGGGGAAGAAAGGCTCTTGCTTTGACAGTATCCATCTCTGCCCCTTTAAAGGTAAGGAGCTGCACTGACTCGAGAACTGACTTGGAAAGGTTGAGAAGAAATCCTAGAGAAGTGAGCACTTGCTGGGTCACTTGCGAGTCTGACTTGACTTGGTCTGGAGACTGGCCCACTATGAGCCAGTCGTCCAGATATGGAAAAATGGAAATCTTTTGCCTTCTTAGAAAGGCAACGACTACTGCCAGGCACTTTGTGAAAACCCTTGGGGTTGATGTTAGACCAAAGGGCATTGCTATGAACTGATAGTGGCCTGAGGGCAACTCGAACCTGAGGTACTTTCTGTAGGAGCACCTGATGGGAATGTGAAAATAGGCATCCTTTAGGTCCAGGGAGGCTAGCCAGTCCCCTGGCCTTAGAGAGGGAAGAATTATTCTCAGAGTTACCATCTTGAACTTTGGTTTTAAAAGATGTTAGTTCAGATATCTTAGGTCTAGGATGGGTCGCCACTCCCCTGACTTTTTTGAGGTAAGGAAGTACCTGGAGTACAGACCTTTGCCCCTGTGTAGGGTAGGAACTCTCTCTATGGCTCCTAAGGCCAGAAGAGATGAAATCTCTGCCTCTAGGGAAAGGATTTCTGAGAGACCTGCAGGTGGAAAAGATCTGGCTCTCATCTTCGGAAATTTTTTGATGCTGAAAACCAATCCCTGGCTTACTACTTCCAGGACCCACTTGTCTGAGGTAATAGACATCAGTCCTGGACAAAGTAAGCCAGCCTTCCCCCTACTGGAATAGGAGAGTTGAACCGGGCAGACTCATCAGGGTATCTGCTTGGCAGGGGCCTTAGGCTGAGGAGTGGATGCAGCCCTGCTCATCCCCCTTCTGCCTCTCCCTCTGAAGAACCCCCTCTGTGAAAAGGGAGAAGAGGCCTGTGCTTGGTAAAAAGGCCTATGAAAAGGCCTGCCCCTGCCCCTAGACTGCTGCCTTTGAGGAGTTGCCTGCCTCTCCTTGGCCTGAGCACTCCTATAAGTGGTCCTGTATTCGTCCATTTTCTTCATGTAATTCTCTGTCTGCTTCCCAAACAGAGAATTACCCACTACAGGAAAATCCATGGCCTTAGCCTGGGTGTCCTATGAGAGGGTAATACATCTGAGCCAAGCCATTCTCTGAAGAGCCACAGATGTAGCCATGACTCTTGTAGACACATCATTGGAGTCCACAGCAGCATGAAACTGTACTTTAGATGCCTCAATCCAATCTGCAACCACCTGCTCCAGCTCCTTGGCTAGCTGGGGGGAGGCCTGCTTAGCCAGTGCCAGTACAGTGTCCCACCTGGACTTCTGGTACCTGGCTGTATAGGCCATATAATTCACCTGTCTGAGTCCCAAGGAAGATGCCATGTACTTTTTTTTGCCATGGCATCAATCTTCCTGGAGTCTTTGTCTGGGGTGTGTGAAGCCAAGCGAATGTTTGCCTTGTCACAGGCAGCAGCCTGCACTACCCCAACATGGCTGCATTGCTGGTATAAAAACTCCATATCTGAGCCTGATAGTGTGTACCTCTTGTCCATCCTTCTGTCAACAGTAGGTACAGAATTGGGAGACTTCAGGATTTTTTGTGTCTTTTTCCCAAAGGATTTGTGAAGGGGAATAGACAGTCTCCTGGACTCTGGGATGTCCATCATTTCCACATAATCAGGCTCCTCCTGCTCCTCCATTGCATCCTCCACAGGAAGCTGGAGGGTCTCAGCCACCTTTCTGTAGAACATAAAGTGGGAAGGGGACTCAGAAAGCCTAGGATGGGATACACCTGAAGGTCTGTCTGGGGAGATGTCTAGTTCCACAGGCACATCCAGACTTTCACCATCATCATCATCATCTTCAAACTCTGGTTCATAAAAATCTTCAGGTGTATAATCTTGAACCGGGGGAACTGACCGAACCGAACCCCTGAGAAAAGGTGCCAGATCGGTCGGAACCGGGCGAAGCACTTCCACAATTTGAATCACTCTGGCTCTTTCCTCGGCAGTCGGAACATGAACCTCTGGATCCAAACCGGTCGATTTTTCTTTGCGTTTCCTTTTTGTAGGACCTGACCCCTCAGGATCGTCTCTCCTCTTGCCCAAAGAAGTATCGCTCTGGTCAGAGGAAACTCCTTCTGGTTCGGTCAGAACCAAACCAGGCTGGCTATCCAGGTCAGCGGACTTCTCAGCCTCCTTTTCCCTCAGCCTACCTAATCTCTTTTCAAGGGTAGATTTAGGAAATTTTTACAAATTTGGCAGTCTGAATCGAAGTGGTCAAATCCCAGACAATAAACACAGGTGGTGTGGGGATCGGCCTTAGCAAAGACCTCCCCACACTCACTGCAGTGTTGAAACCCAGAGGGCCTGGTTTTTTTCTTGGGTTTCTCAGACATGGCCAACCTAACCAAACTTACCCTTTTTATGGCAACCACCAGACAAGACTCCCTTATCGGTTCCTAACCGTGTCACGGGTGTTGGAAAAAAACGCTCAAAACACGTTTTTTTTAGAACCGATAAGGAACGGTAACCACACTCTAAAGTAAAACACAAGGATTCAATACAAATGATCAGTTCAGCCAAACCGATCTAACACTTTATAATGTCTGCACAGAAAATCAGAACAACACCTATCTAGTACTCACGGTACCACAGAGACTGAACCGACTATGCAGAAATAAATTCGTTAAAAAACGACAACTTAACCAAGACTTTAACCGACTTTCAAACCAAGTTGAAGGAGAAATCTCTGGAGTGACTGTTCAGTGAGGCCGAGTAAAGAATCTGGCAGTTGGATTTCAAACGGCTCCAGACAGAGACCTCAACAAGCTCGAGCTCAGCATTCTATGCTCTGCGTAGAAAGTTAACCCTTTGTTCTCCGGGGCAGTTTAAAGGCTGGGGCTAACTGCAATAGTCGGAATACAGCAAGACTTCATGTTGTTTGAACAAGGGAACACAATTTGAAGATAGAGGGGGGACGGCTCAGGGGCAATGTGAGGAAATATTTTTTCACAGAGAGGGTGGTGGATGCATGGAACAGCCTTGCTGAGGAGGTTGCGGGGTCTAAAACTGTGGGAGAATTCAAGAATGCATCGGACAGACATAAGGCAATTCTTGTGGGGGGTAGGAAGAAATAAGCTGTTGGTTAACTAGGATCTGCAGCTTATCCTGTAGGTAGGGAAATGTGCAGGCTCGGTGGGCCAAGCAGTCCTTATCTGCCATCAAAGTTAATGTTTCTATGAAACATTTTAATAAAGAAATAAATGTACTTTTAATGATGTAATTATGCTTATATAGTGTGTGAATGAGTGTGGTCGTGTATGGAAAACCATACTCTGTAAAATGTGGTTATGCTTCAGTAGTGATGTAGCTACTAACGCAGAATGACTTTTTTAAGTTACAAAGATCAATATAGCACACAATTAATTAAGGCAGTTATTACAAACAGTGTTACATACATACGTAATTTGTCAGAACAATTAATAAGTGCAATGGTAATAAGTGAACAAGTGCTATCACGAAATAAGGGGTGAAGAAGAGAGAGGATGAGATGACAGTGCATAGTTGTGTCCCAGAGTGACCCCTTCAGAATGCAAGGAACCCTATAAGGGGACAGGGGGACTGGAGTAGAGACTAGAGAGGGAGAAAGGGTGCTTAACAGCTAGGAGGGGAAATAAGAACTCACTGTAAAAGAGAACCCTTCAGGAAGTGATGAACCCTGCAAGGGGGGCAGGGAAGTTCAGGACATTGTAAACCCTCCTGCGGTTAGGCATTGTAGTTATCAAGAAATAGTGAAAGGGAGAGAATGAGAAATAACAGCTGGAAGGGGTTGTAGTCTGATTCAAGGAACCCCTCAGGATACTGGGGACCCTGTAAAGGGACCAAGAAGGCCAAAAATAGGCAGATGGGGAAAGAAAAGGTAGCAAGCCTAGGCACCATAGGACCCCTTCAGGATGCCGAGAACCCTGTAAGGGGAGTGTGAAGGCTAGTGAGAAATGGGAAAAGAATAGGGGAAGGGAGAAAGGGATGAAAACTAGCACCTAGGAGGGTCTAGGATCAGTAGAGGCAGTAGAGATGATGGAGACATTGGGTAAATTCTGAAGGGGGACAAATTGTAAGAGCAAGTGAAGGAACTTATGGTGGGACATTAGGCTGTTGCTAAAACAGGTACATTGTGAGATAATAAACAAACAAGAGTGTAGACCCCCCCCGCCATCACCACAAGAAGATGGGAGCTTGATGCTAGATTTGGCTAGTCCAGATTATACTTCTGAGAAATAAGCAGTTAATGTGTCAGATTCTGGCTTAGCCCCTTATAGAAATTAAAATTACGTACCTACCGTAATTATGATCTTTCTGTGTATCTTCACCATTCATCACTGTTGGGTATCTGCCAGAGGTCAGGACCCCGTGGGAGCTGTTTTTTTTTTTTAAAAGGTAGGTGGAGCTGATGCACCATTGGCGCCGCCCTCGAGGCCGACGCACTCCATGGCACGCGCGGGTTGGCCGTTAGGCTGCATCGACTCCTCCTGCCTGCCAGTTCTGAGTCACTGGAGAGGTAAGAGGAAGGGAGTGGAGGGTGGGACAAGGAAGTCCAAGGGACAGAAAAAGGAAAAGATGTAGGAACCAAAAGACGAAATAACGACTGGGAGGACAGGAAAGGAGAAGAGTTGGAAACTAAAGGGATTGGGAGGGGCCCCAATCTCTGGAAAAGGAAGAGGGAGGTAGGGTGGGTAAAGAATTTAGGAAGAGAGGGAAGAGGGTGACACATCCCAGACCCTGGTTCGTCTCCAGATTGTATAGGAACTGCAAGGAGTAGTAAAGGCTTTCTGCCAGAATTCAAGGCACGGAATAAGTTGCAAATACTCCAGATAAGCAGAGTCGACTATTCTGGAAGAAGGACAGGGTACAGGGAATTAACACCCTCACAAGAGAAGATTATTGGTGAAAAAAAGGGGAGAAAATTTCTTTTTTTTTTTAAACGAGGAGAAATAGGTTGGACAGGAACAGGGAAGAGGAAAGAAAGAAGGGCAGCTGTCAACTCCCACCCCACAGGGGTGGAGCCAAGGCACTGGAGAAGAAGTGCCCCCCCGCTGCCCACTCTGCCTGGAACATTATCCCCCTGTTTGCCCATGTTTTACCCCACTCCTAAAAAAAAAAAGGATAGGGGAGGAACAGAGGGAGGGGGACCCAGAGACTGAGGCCCCAGGGGGATGGAGGGTGGGATCGTGATGAATGGTGAAGATGCACAGAAAGATCACAATTACAGTAGATACATAATTTTCATATCTTATCTGTGTCAATTTTCACCATTCATCACTGTTGGGTGAGTACCACGGGCCCCCGAAGGGGGTTTTGTTTTACACCATAAGGGATAAATTTCCTTAGCTCTCAGTGGGTGGCACACTAAGAGGGGGAACCTTCAGAGCCTGGAGAGGACAGAGAGTGGGGAGAGTGAGACAGAGTCCCCCCCTGAGGGGGAAGGAAGTTGCCCCAACAAGCGCCGTCTCGCTCTTTAGGAGATGAGATAGGTTCCCTGGCGAGCGGAGTTAATCACCCTGCGCCGGGCCAAGGGTGACAACCGGGAAAGACGCAGCCATGCTGTTCACCTAGTGTAGATCACTGTCCCCACGACCCTAGTAGCTACCTCATTGGCATCGTAGGATGCCCTCGCTAGGTGCCTTGCTAGCTCCAGGCCATGCGCAAAGAGTGCAATGGCTTGTCTGGTTTGCTCCATATCAGGCAATGAGGCTAGGAGCTGACCCAGCCTGGACCACAAGAACCTGTCATAAGCTGCATAGTGGGCCTTATGTGCAGAAATAGAAAGAAGTAACCGTGCCGAGTAGAAAGTCCTCCTACCTCAGAAGTCAAAATCCGAGGAGTCTTGATCTGGGAGCCGGTCACGGTGAAGGGCGTGAAGCCCATCAGGAGTATCCAACTGCGTCAATCCAGACTGGATGAGGCATGGAACCTGTAGACTCCATAGGTGCGCAATACCTCTGGCTGAGATCCCTTAGGGCAGGAACTCCGGAGAAGGGTCTCTGCCAGGAATGCAACAATGCCTCTTGAAAGGGAGCAGGCCAGGGTGGCACCACAAGGGTGGCCTCGCTGAAATTACCTAGAAAGGAGTGCGCAGGATTGCTGATAGTGGAAGGAGTAAGGTGCAAGTCCTCCAACAACCTCAAGAGGAATTGCTGATACTCAGTGAGATCAACAGCTGGAGAGATGTGGACAGAATTTTCCTCTCCCTCAGAAGAGGGGGATGAGGAGCTGGAGGGCACCGGCTGCTCAGTGGGTGGCTGCATGGGGGGAGCTTAAAAAACCTGGCTGTCCATTGCCCTAATGTAAGCAGGGAACCGAGCAGCCACCACTCTGAACTGCTCCCAGATGAGAGGCCTGCTAGGACCAAGGATGCCTGGGAGTGCAGGAGAATGAGGCAGAGAGATGGGGACAGAGGTGAGAAGAGATGTCAGCTGACCTCCACCTGGCCTAAGGAGCGGACCGTGGGCACCCACGGAAGAAGGTGCCCCGGAAGACCCCATAGCTGACAGCTGAACAACCATTTCGGTACTGCCTTGGCTGCGCCCAGAAGAATCCCCCCTGTGAGGCGACTGGGGCCGTATAGGTCCAGAAGAATGGTCCCCTACCTCAAAAGAATGGGACTCTCTAAAAGAGACCGAGGAGGAAGAGCAGAGATCTGCACTACAGCTTCTCCCAGAGCCCAGGTGGACCCCTGAAAAAGGCTGATGGGTTGACCCCACGTCCCTCGACCCCTCAGAGTCTGAAAGAGCCCTCCTCCTCAAGAGGGCCAGCCTAGATAGCTGTCATCTCTGGGCAGCTCCCAAAGGGGCTATCCAGGGCACAGTACCTTCCCCTCCTGTAGGTGCTCTGATCAGCCCCAAAGTTGGGCGATCTAGGCACACTACAGGTGGGGGTACCATTACTGAGGGGTCAGTGAAACCACCAAGACCAGGCTGCAGAGCTATGGTGGCATGCACCACTGCCTGGTGGTCAGCACCCCTGACCCCAGTCTTGGTAGCCACCGACTCCACCTCAGAAGGGGGGCTAAGTCTGGGTCATCAAGGAGACTACTGGGCTGCCCATCTCAACAGCCAACCCCAAAGGGTCAGACTGAACGTCTGACTCAGAGCTCGATTCCGCCTCCGAGGAGGTAGAGGCCGAGGCCCTGTGCCAAACCGTAGGAGGATGCTCACTGCCATGTTTGCCCACAGGCCCAGAAACCAAAGTTGTGCCCAAGCCGGTGCCAGCACCCCCCGCAGCCCCGTGAACAGAATCCACATGGGGCACGGCCCCAGCCTAAACAAGAGCTCCAGAGCTGGGATCAGTCACTGTGCCATCTGGTCCCATGGCGTGGCGAGTGGTGCCAAGAGCGAAGATGGCACCGACGACAGCCCCATCAGCGCCCGAGGATGGTGCCGCCCAGCTCCAAAGCACCGCAAGTGGCGCTGGGGGCCTGGGTGGCACCGCCGACAGGAGACTCGGTGCCGAGGATGGCACCACCTGACTCTACGGCGCCGCGAATGGCACCAAGAGCAGAAGCAGCGCCGATGACAGTGCCGACAGAGGAATCTGAATGCCCCACAGCACTGAGCCCCGAGGACGGTGCCGAGGTGAGACACGGAAAAAGACAGCACCGTAGCAGCTCCCACAGTGCCACTAGCAGTGTCAGCACCATGAACGGCTCTGACAGAAGCCACAGTGCCGCACGACAAGTCAGCGCCAATGACGACTCCGTCAGGGCCCATGGTGCCATTCACAGCGCTGAGGCCCACAATGGCGCCGAACGACAGTGTCGAGGATGGCGCTGACCTAGGCCTTGCGAACCATGGGTCTGACACTGGGGGAGCCTTTACCCCCAAAGGGGCGATTGCCATGGTGGCCCCTCCTGCCCGCTCCCCGGGAGGAACGGAACGGGCCTCCTGCGCCGTGGAAGAAGCCTCAGCAATGGCTAGGCTACTAGTAGCCGAGGCTCCCTCCTCCTCAGTCTGTATAGAACCGGAAGGGGACCTGGAGGAAAAGCTGAGAGAGCGTGGCTTGGCCCGACGAGTGCACACTGGATCCCCGAAAGTCGGCAGAGCTCACCCCACTTTCCACACGTGTTGCTCAACGACCTGGCGGTCCATGGAGAAACAGGCGTCGCATGAATCCATGTTGTGAAGCGGGCCAAGACACGAGAGACACCGGTCGTGCTGGTCGGTGACGGAATACTTTTGGCCGCAAGGGCACCGTTGCATGGGGGGCCAACCCATCTTAGTAGATTTCTTGCCCTCTGACCGAGACATGACCTTCGGAGAAAAAAATACCAAAAATAGACTCGACGTCGTGGAAATATAAAAATAAGGAAAGATCTTACTGGGCGACGTCGAGTATTGGCAGCAATAGAACCGCCAGAAGAACAGACGGACTTCGACCGAAGGTAAAATTTCATGGAAAACTACTGCGGCAGTAGGCCTAGGACTCTTCACAGCTTCCCACGAGGTGACCTCTATGGTGGGAGATGAAGAACTGGCAGGCAGGAGGATTCGACGCAGCCTAACGGCCAACCCCCGAGCGCCACGCAGTGCTTCGGCCTCGAAGGCAGCACCTATGGTGTGTCGGCTCCACCTACCTTTTAAAAAAATAAGCTCCCGCGGGGTCCTGACCTCTGGCAGATACCCAACAGTGATGAATGGTGAAGATTGACACAGATAAGATCACCTAAACTGATATTTTTTTTGGGGGGGGCATTGTTTTATAAGCCATTCTATGTAAATGTAGCCTAAGGATAGCTGTAAGAGATTATGTAAATATTTACCTAAGTTTTATTTTCGGTTGCTCTGTTATTGCCCCGTCACTGGTCAGGTCTCCTCTAGTCCGTCCTCTCCAACTACATCACCCACTTTCTTGCAGGCTTACCTGTACTTTGTCTTCATGGCTTGTCTGCCATGGCAAAGATGATGGTGCTCCCCAACTCCCTTCACAATCTGTTATCCAGCTCAGAGGAGGTCCACATTGCCGGATCCTAGCCTGCGGGAGGTTGTATCCTCATCCTGCTACTGACTGGGTCCTCCTCTTTTCTTCCTCCCTTTCCCTCAAGATGCAAATGTGTGTAGTTTGGTGTCAATCAATAATCCCTTCACCCAACCTGCTTTAGATTCCCTGCTACCTGTACTCCATCCCCCAATTCTTGTCCCCCCATGACTGAGATGATGGAACTCTCCCATTCTCATTGCAGTTAGGAATTGAGCTCACAGGGGGGTCAATGTCACTGGCGCAAGACCTGTGTGAGGCTGGAGCTCCATCCATTATTACTTTAGCAAAGGCATTTGACACAGTCCCACACAAAAGAATAATAAACAAATTAGCCAGCCTGGGAGTGGGTCCTAGGGTGGTAGCCTGGGTAAAACACTGGTTGGACAACAGGACACAGTGGGTAATAGTAAATGGAGTCCACAGTGGAGAAAGGAGGGTTACTAGTGGGGTACCGCAGGGTTCAGTACTGGGCCGGTCCTTTTTAATGTCTTTATAAGTGACATTGCAGAGGGACTGGAAGGGAAAGTATGTCTCTTTGCAGATGACACAAAGATCTGCAACAGGGTTGATACACAAGGTGGGGTGGAAAGGATGAAAAGGGACTTGGCAAGGTTGGAGGAATGGTCAAATGTATGGCAGCTTAGATTCAATGCAAAGAAGTGCAAAGTAATGCACCTGGGAAACAAAAATCCAGGGGAAGAGTACACAATGGGGGTGAGATACTGAAAACAACAAAAATGGAAAGGGACCTGGGGGTAGTCATATCAGACGACCTAAAGGTGGGCCAGCAATGTGAGATGGTAGTAAGGAGGGCTGGGGGGATACTGGGATGCATAGAGAGAGGCATCACCAGTAGAAAACAGGAAGTAGTTGGCCCTCTGTACAGACAGCTGGTAAGACCACATCTGGAGTACTGTGTACAGTTCTGGAGACCCCATCTCTGCAAAGACATAGACAGGGTGGAGGCTGTCCATAGGAGGGCAACCAAAATGATGCAGGGTCTGCATCAGAAGACATATGAAGAAAGGCTAAAGGAACTAAAGATGTATAGCCTTGAGGAAAGGAGGGAGAGGGTGGACATGATAGAAACTTTCAAATACCTCAAGGGAATCAACAAAGTCCAAGAGGGTAGCATCTTTCAGAAAAAGAGATGTGCAAAAACAAGGAAGCATAATTTGAAGATAGAGGGGGATACGGCTCAGAGGTAATGTGAGGAAGTATTTCTTCACAGAGAGGGTTGTGGATACATGGAACAGCCTTCCTGAGGAGGTCATAGGTTCAAAAACAGTTGGGAAATTCAAGAATGCATGGGACAGTCTCAGACATAAGGCAATTCTAGTGGGGGGTAGGAGGAAGTAGGCTGTTGGTTAATTAGGATCTGCAGCTTATCCGTTAGGTAGGGAAATGGGCAGACTAGGTGGGCCAAACGGTCCTTATCTGCCATCAAATTCTATGTTTCTATGTTTCTATCCTTGTGTGTGTGTAGCCTGATACCAGCTGATGTTGCCCTCCACCTAAGCTGCTGTGGATTCCCTGCTGTCTGTGGTCCCCCAGAGGTGACAGTATAGCAATGGAGGTAGTTTCTCTCCATGCCTGAGGGAGGAGCATGTCTGCTGGGATGTTTGATCCTCCTCACTCTCTCCAGTTGGCACCTGACTACCCAACCATGTTCCTTAACCAGGGTCACTGACACTGTGATCAGTAGCACTAACAGGTGGCAGTTCTCTGTTTTTTCAATTTTATGATTTTGGGCCAGTAAAGGCACACTAAATTGAGGTTTATTTCAAGGTACATCCTGGAAACACAAGGAAGTTAAGTTGCTTGCTCATGGTCACATAGTATGTAAGTGGTGGCTGTGGGATTCCAACTCAGTTCTCCACCTTAGTAGTTGAATGCTCTTAATTGTTATGCTTTTCTGTCTCTCAAATAGCAATGGATGTAGTTGCTGTCCCTCCTTGAAAGAGGAAAATGTCCTCAGGGAAAGGGGGGCTTGATCTTCTAGACCAAGCCCAGGCTACACAGGCATCTTCCTTAACTCGGGTCACTGGCACTGTTAGCAACTACCCAGGCATGTTCCATGACCTGGGTCACTGACATTGTGAGCAACTACTAAGGCATGTTCCATAACTTGGGTCACTGGTGTTGTGAGCAACTTCCCAGGCATGTTCCACAACCTGGGTCACTGACATTGAGAGCAACTACCTAGATATGTTCCATAACCTGGGTCATTGGCATTGTGCACAACTACCCAGGCATGTTCCACAATGGGAGTCACTGGTATTGTGAATGACTACCCAGGCATGTTCCATACCTGGGTCACTGGTGCTGTGAGCAATTGCACCAAGAGGTAGCAGTATGGCAGTGGAGGTAATCACTCTCCCATCCCAAAGGAGGAGAGCATTATCGAGAATATTAGATCTCCTCTCCTGGCTGGCCAGTCACTATCCAGGCATGTTACATAACCCAGGTCACTAGTGTTGTGAGCAGCTACCCAGGCATGTTCCATACCCTGGGTCATTCACTAAAAATACTACCAACAGCTTAATCTGATTCAAGGTGAGCTGGCATTTATCTGTATCCCCCTCCCCGGGGTCGTGCCTGAAAATAGGCAGGATTTGTCTAGTGCACTTACCCGGTCAACAAAAAACTAAACAAAAAATAAAAATAAAATTAGCATTGAGAGCAACTTCCCAGGCATGTTCCATAACCCAGGTTACTGGTATTGCAAGCAACTACCGAGGGATGTTCCATAACCCAGGTCGCTGTCGCCTTGAGCAACTACCCAGACGTGTTCCACAACCCAGGTCACTGGCGTTATGAGCGACTATGCAACATGTTCCATAACCTGGGTCACTGGCATTGTGAGCGACTATGCAGCATGTTCCATAACCCGGGTCACTGGTGTTGTGAGCAACTTCCCAGGCATGTTCCATAACATGGGTCACTGGTGTTGTGAGCAGCTACCCAGGCATGTTCCATAACCTGGGTCACTGGTGTTGTGAGCAACTACCCAGGCATGTTCCATAACCTGGGTCACTGGTGTTGTGAGCAACTTCCCAGGCATGTTCCATAACCTGCGTCACTGGTGTTGTGAGCAACTTCCCAGGCATGTTCCATAACCCGGTTCACTGGTGTTGTGAGCAACTACCCAGGCATGTTCCATAATCTGGGTCACTGGTGTTGTGAGCAACTTCCCAGGCATGTTCCATAACCTGGGTCACTGGTGTTGTGAGCAACTACCCGGGCATGTTCCATAACCTGGGTCACTGGTGTTGTGAGCAACTACCCGGGCATGTTCCATAACCTGGGTCACTGGTGTTGTGAGCAACTACCCGGGCATGTTCCATAACCTGGGTCACTGGTGTTGTGAGCAACTACCCAGGCGTGTTCCATAACCTGGGTCACTGGTGTTGTGAGCAACTACCCAGGCGTGTTCCATAACCTGGGTCACTGGTGTTGTGAGCAACTTCCCAGGCGTGTTCCATAACCTGGGTCACTGGTGTTGTGAGCAACTTCCCAGACATGTTCCATAACCTGGGTCACTGGTGTTGTGAGCAACTTCCCAGACATGTTCGATAACCTGGGTCACTTGTGTTGTGAGCAACTACCCAGCCATGTTCCATAATTGGGTCACTGGAATTGTGAGCAACTATCCAACTACTATGGTTATATAACTACCTGAAACCCTGTGGTTTTCCTTTACTTTTGCTCTGTGTACTGATACAAGTGTGACCCTGTTGCATTTCTTGTCTGTTACTCCTGTTTGCTTCATGTATTAACTGTTTTTTCCCTACTGTACTCTCCCAGCTCATATTTATTTGCCTAATGAAACCAACTAAGCAAAAATCCAAATAAATAAAGTGGGGGCCCACCAACTCTAGAGGGGGCCTTCCCACCTCCACCACCTGTGAAAATTATGCATGCTCCCTCCAGCTGCACCTTCCCACCACTGACAGGGTCAGGAATCCACTCCCTCCCTTTTTTCAAACCCTCAGTTCCACAGTTTTAGCCCTGCAGGATGATGATGATGTATATATTTTAACTGATCCCCCTTAAACATGCCTACCCACAAGGCCGTTGCCAGGATTTTTCCAAGAGGGGTTCTTTTATGCAGTCTGCAACCTTATATATATATATATATATATATATATATATATATTTTTTTATATGCATTTTTCATTTTTCTGTTTTGTTCCCTACCCCCTTCCTCCCCCAGGACCACGGCATACACATGCATGTACATGCATGGAGGCACATGACAGGATCCAGTGGCCCCTTACACCCCTCCTGACTTCTGTCACTGCCCATACCACCTACTCACCCACCGGACCTCAACCCAGTGAGAGCAAGACTATGGATGGGTGGGCAGCCACCCCTTTGGGGGGGAGAGCCATGGCTCAATCCCGCTTCTGCCCTCTCCCCCAAGCCGGCACCCCAGTGACCCAAGGTTGTTCCCAAACCCAGGTTGCCGGTGTAGCATGAGGTAAGGCACCAGCACCTCAGCCTTCTGCGCTACCGAGCCAGCCTGCAGTCTGCAACCTTTTAAAGAAAGCTGTGGGCCTTAGGGCCACCAGGACCTCAGAAGTCATTGAGTCCTAGATGCTCTGTGGTGCATTTTGTGGCATATTGTGAAGCTAAAGAAGTCATATCTGAGATCTCCTACACCCCTTGCTCTAAACAAAATTATTATCTGGCTGGCTGCAGGGTGAATACATATATGTATTCAGTACCGGAGCGCAGCAAGATGCTGCTACTGTAATATATCTAAGGTATTGTCTCACATATATTATGTTATCAGTTTTAATATCTGCAGCTGTGTCTACTGGTGTATAGGTAAGGGGTCTGGGGGTGCCAGGCCCCCAAAACCTCTGGGGTACTAGATGCTCTGTGGTTCATTGTGTTGCTTATTTTAAACCAAAACAACTCATCTGTGAGCTCCCCTCCATCTCCTCCTGTAAGGACAATTATTACTATCTGGGTGGCACATAGTGTGTGTGTGTCTGTCTGTGTGTGTATACATATATGCACTGCACCTCAATGTGGAGTCTGTAACTGTTTTTGGCTGGATATTGTACACTACTAACTTACTGCAGTGCTGGCTTGCTTCTAGGGCAGGGGTCTGGGGCTGATAAGCTCCCATGAACCATGTGCTACAGTATGCTCTGTTGTGGCTTATTTTAAGTCTATATAACTCATATCTGAGCTCTCTTTACCTCTTGCTGTAACTCTCACCCTCCACAACTCAATATACCAATTAAGCAATTGAGTCAGTGCAACATGGCCTACAGCAAGGCTAGCAGGATGCTGTGATGTAGCGATGGGGTACTGATAGCAGAAGAAAGGAGGTAATACTTCCCTTCTACAGACCTCTGGTGAGGCCTCACCTAGAGTAATGTGCCCAGTTATGGAGTCCTCACCTCAGAAAGGATAAGGATTGGTTGGAGGCAGTGCAGCACAGAATAAGTAAAATGATTCGGGGACAGCAGGGTAGATACTATGAGGAGCGCCTCAAGGCACTAAATATGTACTCATTGGAGACCAGAAGGGAGATGGGAGATGTGATAGAGACCTTCAAGTTCCTTAAAGGAATTATAGTGAACTGCGAGGTATTATTTATAAAGCCTGTGTACCAATTCATGGTCACATGGACTCGAAGGGAAATTAACAGGAGGTAGGTTCAGGAGAGATGTTAGAAAGTACTACTTTACAGAAAGGGTGGTAGAACTTTGGAACAGTCTGTCAACTGAATTGGTGGGTGCAAAAACACTCAGAGGATTCAAGCAGGGCTGGGACATAATGAAGGCAATAGTGGTTACTGGGGGCAACAGGACCAAGGAGGAGACTAGAGAGAGGATGGGGAGGGGTAGTACCCTGGAGAAATGGTAGCTTCCAGGGACTTGGGCAGACTGGATGTACCTCTGTCTTTTTCTGCCATCACTGTCTATGTTTCTGTACCAGGCACCCTGCTTGGAAAAAAGACTGCAACATAATTCTTAGTTCAGTATTGGGTACTACACTTGTTGCCCCCACTCCATTCTCCAATGTGGCAGGCATGACAAAAGGGAGTGAGGGGAAAGGTAATTTGTACAGTGGTGGGGATATCCAGTGTAAAGTTACCATCTCCTAAATGCCTACCCTCCCACCCCACTGGCCTGTAGCTGGCCTAAGTTCCAAAAGTATAGTGGGTATTTTCATATCACTGAACTGTAGCAACAAATGTCATTCTACTGACACATGTGGCCATCTGGAGAAAACGCTTCTCACAACTTATTTGTTTTAACAGCGTCTGACACAAATGACACAGACAAAAGTGGACCTGAATGTCAATAAAAATGGGACCGCAGTGAAGGCCTCTCTGAACAGCACAATTAGTGAAGTGGCAGTGTAGATCCCAGACAGACCCTTCCAAACAGTTGCATTGCCTTTCTTGAGTGCTAGCTGATAGTATGAATTGTGGGCAGCTGCCATGCTGTATTCCAGTCACATTCATGATGCTGACGTGAGCTCAAGTTGGCCAGCCAGTCATAGGGGGACGGTGTGGAGAAAGACTCACAAAGCAGCTCCAGTCATCTTACTGGCACTGAGGGAGCTGATTGGTAGCAGATGGGAGGGGCATGCATGCAGAGAAAAAGTGCTGGGGTTCATCATGTGTGCATAAGCACTCTGCAACAGTCACAAAATAAACAGAAATAATGAAAAAAAATTACAAATTATAAAAAAAAGAAGGGAATTTCAAAAGGGGGGGTTCTTTCGAACCATAAGAACCCCCCCCGGCAATGGCTGTGACCCATCACGGGGGAAGCACAAAAAACTCAGTCTGTTATCTGTCGGAATACATACTCATTAGAAGGGGCAACAAACTAATGTCGCCCACTACCAAGCTGAAAAGCTAGTGGCCGCATAGCATCTTCATTCGTGCTGGCTCTTGTTATATAACTCCATCCAGCCAGTATTGTGGGTGGGAGACTGACACAAGAGTAGCAGAGCTTGATTAGGTCCACAGCAGTTATGATTTGCTGCTGTGTAGGTGTGAGTAGCTCAGCCATGTTAATTTTTCATTGTGAGGCTGCAGACAGTGCATGCTGAATCCCTGGAAGATGAATTTGGAAGGAAGAACTGCGAGAATGGTTAGCAGTAGTCAAGAAGTGAGAAGATTCAGTGTCGTCTGTGGAGGTGGAATCGATCTCGGTGTAGTGGCAGGTATCGGAGGAGGAGCTGATTGCAGAAACATGTGGCTGGCAGCAGACTGAGCAGAGGACTTGGTCCCCACTTATGGACATCGATCACAGTTTTGATTTATGGGCTGTAGATCTGTACCTGCAAGTGTGAGAGTCATTTCTTGGCAGATTTGAACCTGCAGCTTTAGTGGTGGCATCAAGCTCAATTCTTAAGGAGGGTCAAGCTGCACAGCTGCAGTAGAGTTGGGGACCAGGATATACTAGAACTGGAGCAAGCAGATAAGGAAAAAATCAGAATGGAGAATTGTACTGATTGCTGCTATACATAACTAAAATGAGGATCACTGACTGAAGAACATCACCACCCCATGAGTTGCTGGGAGAAAACATGCTAGCCAAGGTTACTCCAGCTTAATAAGAATGACACTATTGCATTTTTTAGTGTGTTCCCCAAAAGAAAAATCAGGAGTCAGCAAATCCTACAGACACTAAAAGTTACACCCTCCATCACTATTATAGGAATACAATCCCCCCCACACACACACAGAGTTGCACACTGCACTAAACATGTCTGTTGCAAGACAGTTGGGGTATTCCAAGTTTAAAAAAAATATAATCTAAAAGAATGTTGATCAAAATCAGAAAAAAATACAATGGCTTTCAAGTTGGAGTCTCTTTTTATTAGGGCTGCAAGTTCGGTTTGACCATTCTGTTTAAATGGTCGAACCCCCGATGTTCGCACTAGTTCATCCATGTGCGAACATGTGAATGAAATGTGAGAACTTTGGTTCACCTGGTTCGTCCGGTTCACCCCTGCAGAACCCATAAAAGATTATAATGGGCATTACAGGGTCGAACCAGGCGAACCAAAGTTCGCATATTTCCACCATCATTTGACTCCTACAAGTCCAAATGTGTGTTGTTAAGTCAGCAGTCCCCCCACGTCAGCCTCAGCAGCTCCACGTCCTCCACCCCCCACGTCAGCCTTATTCCTTCCCAAGTTACTGCCTGGAACATTTGTAAGGGTGTGGGTGATTGGCTGCTGAAAGGCTGTTTGAAGAGACGACTCCTACTGTTGGCTATGACAGAACAATAGTCATGTGGCTGGCTGGGTAAGTCTTGCAGCTTAAGTTCTCAGTGGCAGTTGGTGTGTGACTTGAAGAGAACGGAAGACAGCACGCAGCAGTGTGAAGAAGAACCAGTACGACTGTTGACTGTTTCAATCGGATGGCCTGTGTCTGATATTGTGAAGCAAAAAGAAACACAAATACTTGCTTCTTCTTTCTCCCCCAAAGGTATTTTATTTATTTTTTCATTACTACATGGAAACTGGAAAGAGCACATGGAGTGGGGAAAGGAAAAATCCAGCAGGAGCTCGGGAGCTGCGTGTCTACTCTAGCGAAGGGCAGGCGCTCCGTCCAATCCAGTTTGTGTGATGGTCATTCAGACATTCAGAACTAAAAGTTTTTAAATAACTCCAGCAGTTCTTAACTTCTTACAAGGAAGTAGTTTTTTTTGTGTGTGTGTGTTTTTCTACTATAACAGCAGCAACACACACAGCAAGGCAAAGTAGAGTGTGTGTGTGTGTGTGTGTGTGTGTGTGTGTGTGTGTGTGTGTGCAAGCGTGCGTGTGGTGGGGGGAGGTATAAGATATAGTGCTCAGCTCCTCTGTTGGTGCCATTTGCCACAGCTTTATTTAATTATTTGGCATTAGGTAGGCAAGCTGTTTTTTCTTTGTGCAGATTAATAAAAAAGTAAAGAATATTTAGTTTTTAGGCAGGCAGGCTTTTTTTTGTTTTGTTTTGTTTTACCTGTTAGGGAGAAAATATCTTACCACTTAAAGTACTTGACTCGACGCAGCAAGCAGTGCTGTAATCTACTAGTTAGGGAGAAAATATCCCTGTGTCTTACCACTTAAAGTACGTGACTCAACACAGCAAGCAGTGCTGTTATTTACCTGTTAGGGAGAAAATATCTCTGTGTCTTACCACTTGAAGTACTTGACTCAACGCAGCAAGCAGTGCTGTATTTATCTGTCAGGGAGAAAATATCCCCGTGCCTTACTACTTAAAGTACTTGACTCGACGCAGCCAGCAGAGCTGTATTTATCTGTTAGGGAGAAAATATCCCGTGTCTTACTACTTAAAGTACTTGACTCGACATAGCAAGCAGTGCTGTATTTACCTGTTAGGGAGAAAATATCCCTGTGTCTTACCACTTAAAGTACTTGACTCAATGCAGCAAGCAGTGTTGTTATCTAGTTAGGGAGAAAATATTCCGGTGTCTTACCACTTAAAGTTCTTGACTCAACGCAGCAAGCACTGCTGTATTTACCTGTTAGGGAGAAAATATCCCAGTGTCTTACCACTTAAAGTACTTGACTCGACGCAGTCTGCAGTGCTGTATTTACCGGTTAGGGAGAAAATAAAAATATCCCTGTGTCTTACCACTTAAAGTACTTGACTCGATGCAGCAAGCAGTGGTGTATTTACCTGTTAGGGAGAAAATATCCCTGTGCCTTACTACTTAAAGTACTTAACTCGACGCAGCAAGCAGTGCTGTTATTTACTTTTAAGGGAGAAAATATCCCTGTGCCTTATTACCTAAAGTACTTGACTCAACACAGCAAGCAGTGGTGTATTTACCTGTTAGGGAGAAAATATCCCTGTGCCTTACTAGTTAAAGTACTTGGCTGGACGCAGCAAGCAGTGCTGTATTTATCTGTTAGGGAGAAAATATCCCTGTGTCTTACCACTTAAAATACTTGACTCGAAGCAGCAAGCAGTGCTGTATTTACATCTTGGGGAGAAAATATCCTTGTGCCTTACTACTTAAAGTACTTGACTCAACGCAGCAAGCAGTGCTGTTATTTACCTGTTAGGTAGAAAATATCCCTGTGTCTTACTACTTAAAGTATTTGACTCGACGCAGCAAGCAGTGCTGTATTTATCTGTTAGGGAGAAAATATCCCTATGTCTTACCACTTAAAGTACATGACTCGACGCAGCAAGCAATGCTGTTATTTAGCTGTTATGGAGAAAATAGCCTTGTGCCTTACTACTTAAAATAATTGACTCGACGCAGCAAGCAGTGCTGTATTTATCTATTAGGGAGAAAATATTCCTGTGCCTTACTACTTAAAGTACTTGACTCGATGCAGCAAGCAGTGCAGTTATTTACCTGTTAGGGAGAAAATATCCCTGTGCCTTACTACTTAAAGTACTTGACTCGACGCAGCAAGCAATGCTGTATTTATCTGTTAGGGAGAAAATATCCCTGTGCCTTACTACTTAAAGTACTTGACTCGACGCAGCAAGCAGTGCTGTTATCTAGTTAGGGAGAAAATATCCCGGTGTCTTACCACTTAAAGTTCTTGACCTGAAGCAGCAAGCAGTGCCGTATTTACCTGTCGGGGAGAAAATATCCCTGTGCCTTACTACTTAAAGTTCTTGACTCGACGCAGTCTGCAGCACTGCATTTACTGGTTAGGAAGAAAATAAAAATATCCCTGTGTCTTACCACTTAAAGTACTTGACTCGACGCAGCAAGCAATGCTGTATTTATCTGTTAGGGAGAAAATATCCCTGTGCCTTACTACTTAAAGTACTTGACTCGACGCAGCAAGCAGTGCTGTTATTTACCTGTTAGGGAGAAAATATCCCCATGCCTTACTACTTAAAGTACTTGACTCAACGCAGCAAGCAGTGCTGTTATCTAGTTAGGGAGAAAATATCCCGGTGTCTTACCACTTAAAGTTCTTGACCTGAAGCAGCAAGCAGTGCCGTATTTACCTGTCGGGGAGAAAATATCCCTGTGCCTTACTACTTAAAGTACTTGACTCGACGCAGTCTGCAGCACTGCATTTACTGGTTAGTGAGAAAATAAAAATATCCCTGTGTCTTACCACTTAAAGTACTTGACTCAACGCAGCAAACAGTGCTGTTATTTACCTGTTAGGGAGAAAATATCCCTGTGCCTTACTACTTAAAGTACTTGACTCAACGCAGCAAGCAATGCTGTGTTTATCTGTTAGGGAGAAAATATTCCTGTGCCTTACTACTTAAAGTACTTGACTCGATGCAGCAAGCAGTGCTGTATTTACCTGTTAGGGAGAAAATATCCCTGTGCCTTACTACTTAAAGTACTTGGCTGGAGGCAGCAAGCATTGCTGTATTTATCTGTTAGGGAGAAAATATCCCTATGTCTTACCACTTAAAGTACTTGACTCAACGCAGCAAGCAGTGCTGTTATCTAGTTAGGGAGAAAATATCCCTGTGTCTTACCACTGAAAGTACTTGACTCGATGCAGCAAGCAGTGCTGTTATCTAGTTAAGGAGAAAATATCCCGGTGTCTTACCACTTAAAGTTCTTGACTCGAAGCAGCAAGCAGTGCTGTATTTACCTGTTGGGGAGAAAATATCCCTGTGTCTTACCACTTAAAGTACTTGACTCGACACAGCAAGCACTGCTGTATTTACCTGTTAGGGAGAAAATATCCCTGTGTCTTACCACTTAAAGTACTTGACTCGAAGCAGCAAGCAGTGCTGTTATTTACCTGTAGAGAGAAAATATCTCTGTGCCTTACTACCTTAAGTACTTGACTCAATGCAGCAAGCAGTGCTGTATTTACCTGTTAGGGAGAAAATATCCCTGTGCCTTACTACTTAAACTACTTGACTCGACGCAGCAAGCAGTGTTGTTATTTACCTGTTAGGTAGAAAATATCCCAGTGTCTTACTACTTAAAGTACTTGTCTCGATGCAGCAAGCAGTGCTGTATTTATCTGTTAGGGAGAAAATATCCCTGTGTCTTACTACTTAAAGTACTTGACTCGATGCAGCAAGCAGTGCTGTTATTTACCTGTTAGGGAGAAAATATCCCCATGCCTTACTACTTAAAGTACTTGATTCGATGCAGCCAGCAGTGCTGTATTTATCTGTTGGGGAGAAAATATCCCTGTGCCTTACTACTTAAAGTACTTGACTCGATGCAGCAAGCAGTGCTGTTTTCTAGTTAGGGAGAAAATATCCCTGTGCCTTACTAGTTAAAGTACTTGGCTGGACGCAGCAAGCAGTGCTGTATTTATCTGTTAGGGAGAAAATATCCCTGTGTCTTACCACTTAAAGTACTTGGCTCGACGCAGCAAGCAGTGCTGTTATCTAGTTAGGGAGAAAATATCCCTGTGTCTTACCACTTAAAATACTTGACTCGAAGCAGCAAGCAGTGCTGTATTTACATCTTGGGGAGAAAATATCCTTGTGCCTTACTACTTAAAGTACTTGACTCGACGTAGCAAGCAGTGCTGTATTTATCTGTTAGGGAGAAAATATCCCTGTGTCTTACCACTTAAAGTACATGACTCGACGCAGCAAGCAATGCTGTTATTTAGCTGTTATGGAGAAAATAGCCTTGTGCCTTACTACTTAAAATAATTGACTCGACGCAGCAAGCAGTGCTGTATTTATCTATTAGGGAGAAAATATTCCTGTGCCTTACTACTTAAAGTACTTGACTCGATGCAGCAAGCAGTGCAGTTATTTACCTGTTAGGGAGAAAATATCCCTGTGCCTTACTACTTAAAGTACTTGACTCGACGCAGCAAGCAATGCTGTATTTATCTGTTAGGGAGAAAATATCCTTGTGCCTTACTACTTAAAGTACTTGACTCGACGCAGCAAGCAGTGCTGTTATTTACCTGTTAGGGAGAAAATATCCCCATGCCTTACTACTTAAAGTACTTGACTCGACGCAGCAAGCAGTGCTGTTATCTAGTTAGGGAGAAAATATCCCGGTGTCTTACCACTTAAAGTTCTTGACCTGAAGCAGCAAGCAGTGCCGTATTTACCTGTTAGGGAGAAAATATCCCTGTGCCTTACTACTTAAAGTACTTAACTCAACACAGCAAGCAGTGCTGTTTTTTACCTGTTAGGGAGAAAATATCCCAGTGCCTTACTACCTAAAGTACTTGACTCAACGCAGCAAGCAGTGCTGTTATTTACCTGTTAGGGAGAAAATATCCCAGTGCCTTACTACCTAAAGTACTTGACTCAACGCAGCAAGCAGTGCTGTATTTACCTGTTAGGAAGAAAATATCCCTGTGCCTTACTACTTAAAGTACTTGACTCGACGCAGCAAGCAGTGCTGTATTTATCTGTTAGGGAGAAAATATCCTTGTGCCTTACTACTTAAAGTACTTGACTCGACGCAGCAAGCAGTGCTGTTATTTACCTGTTAGGGAGAAAATATCCCCATGCCTTACTACTTAAAGTACTTGACTCGACGCAGCAAGCAGTGCTGTTATCTAGTTAGGGAGAAAATATCCCGGTGTCTTACCACTTAAAGTTCTTGACCTGAAGCAGCAAGCAGTGCCGTATTTACCTGTTAGGGAGAAAATATCCCTGTGCCTTACTACTTAAAGTACTTAACTCAACACAGCAAGCAGTGCTGTTTTTTTACCTGTTAGGGAGAAAATATCCCAGTGCCTTACTACCTAAAGTACTTGACTCAACGCAGCAAGCAGTGCTGTTATTTACCTGTTAGGGAGAAAATATCCCAGTGCCTTACTACCTAAAGTACTTGACTCAACGCAGCAAGCAGTGCTGTATTTACCTGTTAGGAAGAAAGTATCCCTGTGCCTTATTATTTAAAATATTTGACTCGACGCAGCAAGCAGTGCTGTTATTTACCTGTTGGGGAGAAAATATCCCTGTGCCTTACTACTTAAAGTACTTGACTCGACACAGCAAGCAGTGCTGTTTTTATCTGTTAGGGAGAAAATATCCGTGTGCCTTACTACTTAAAGTACTTGACTGGATGCAGCAAGCAGTGCTGTTATTTACTTGTTAGGGGGAAAATATCCCTGTGTCTTACCACTTAAAGTACTTGACTTGACGGAGCAAGCAGTGCTGTATTTATCTGTTTTGGAAAAAATATCCCTGTGTCTTACCACTTAAAGTACTTGACTCAACGCAGCAAGAAGAGCTGTTGTTTACCTGTTAGGGAGAAAATATCCCCATGCCTTACTACTTAAAGTACTTGACTCGATGCAGCAAGCAGTGCTGTATTTATCTGTTAGGGAGAAAATATCCCTGTGTCTTACCACTTAAAGTACATGACTCGATGCAGCAAGCAGTGCTGTTATTTACATGTTAGGGAGAAAATATCCCTATGTCTTACCACTTAAAGTACTTGACTTGGCGCAGCAAGCAGTGCTCTATTTTCCTATTTGGGAGTGAATTTCCCTGTGTCTTACTAAAAGTACTTGACTCAACACAGTCATGAGATTTAAAAAAAATAGCAGCACTTCCCAGGCAATCCAGGCAACAGTAACACCAGTACAGAAAATTCAGGACGTTGCAGGAATAACCCGTCATGGTACTCAGAGGATGAGCACAAGGGCCATAATAGTGCAGCAGCCAGTTTTAGTAAGCAGATTGATGGATGAGGAGGAGGAGGAGGAGGAGGAGGAGAAGACTGATGAGAATGAGGGGGAAATCAGTGGAACAGATCCTGAGTTTGTAGTAGATAAGGCAGCAGTCTGTATGTCAAGTAGTAGTAGCTCTGGGGAGTGGGATAAAGAGGAGGAATACAGAGGCAGAAAAAGAACAAAAACAAGTTCTCGGAAGGATGGCTGTGGTGCTAAAAAAACATTAATGATAGTGTGGCATAACTTGAAGAGTCAGACACCGTCACATGCAGAGGAACAACAGAGGACAGAAGATGGACAGTCTTCACGAGGGGAAGAAAGAGATGCAGTTCAACCAGTCAGAGAGGTTGTGCATCTTCAAAATTACATGCAGATAGGCATGGAAATACCTCAAAGAGGTAGTGGAAATAGTAGTGGCTGTAGTGGTGGTGGTGGCAGTGGTAGTAATGAACCTATCCTCCCTATAAGCAGCAGTGCAACAAAATCTGTGAAATCCATCGTGTGGGATTTTTTTCACACAAGATAAATCATCTGGCAGCCATGTGGTTTGCAAATTATGCAAAACAAAATTAAGCATTGGTGAAGTGGGTACTCGACTGGGAACATCAACAATGATAAGACATATGAACAAGTCTCACATTTATCAGTATCAAAAAGCACAAAAGGAGCACACACACGTTCTGCACTCAGCTGAGGAGGATGAGGTAATGGATGCTTACTAAGGCGATGAAGTAACTGATGTAGAGGTGTCAGATGATGAAAGTCTTCCTTCCAGTCAAAGCACAGCATCTTCTATTTCTCATTTCTTTACCCCTCTGACTCCACCACCACAGCCCAACTGGAGTCATATACCATCCATGGCCACAACATCCACCCCTCATGGTGGTAAAGGTCTAGGGAAGGAGCACAGAAAATCAGTGATAGCAGCAAGCATAGCGGGCATCAAATTTCTTTGAAAGACTGCTTTGAGTGGTCACAGAAATATAAATCCAACAGGCCTGAGGCAAGGCGATTGAGAAAGGCAATTGAGGAGATGATAGCCACTGACTTGCTCCCATTCTCATTTGTGGCTAACCCAGGTTTTAAAGCACTCATGGAAATCGCTGTGCCTAAGTATCAGGTCCCCAGCCGGACCTATTTCTCCAGTGTTGCCATTCCAGATTTGTATGACACTGTTCGGAAAAGTATGTCTGATGCTCTGAAAGGTTCAGTGGGCAAAAAGGTTCATATCACGACAGATATGTGGACCAGTGGTCAGATGACTGACTATATGGCTGCGACTGGCCACTGAGTAAACTTTTCTCCCTCCGCCTCCTCCTCCTCCTCATCATCATCATCATGTGGTGACACTGGTGACAGCAGCAGCAGCAGCAAGAAGCAAGGGACTTTCACAGTTCGAAGGCAGGCAGCTTTATGTATTTATGGTTTTGTAAAAGATCACAAAGAGGAACATCTTCTGGAGGGCCTCGAAGAAAAGTTTGCTGAGTGGCTGACTCCAAAGTCCTTGCAACTAGGGTTTATAGTGTCTGACAATGCTTCAAGTATTGCGAAAGCAGTAAGACTTGGTAAGTTTACACATGTACCATGCTTTGCACTCACTATTCACTTGGTGGTAAACGACTTCATCAGTGAGGACCGAAATGTGCAGAACTTGATTGCAGCTACCTGCACTGTGTGCACTCACTTTAGCCATTCTGTGAAAGCCGGAAAGTTGTTGCGGCAGATTCAGATTGAAGAAAGCCTCCCTCTTCACCAGATGACACAGGAAGTTCCAACCCGGTGGAATTCCACTTACTATATGATGCAGAGAATGCTTGAACAACCGAAAGCCATCCATCAATATGCAGTCCAACATGGCATTGGGAAAGGAGATGTGACTATCAACCTCAATCAGTGGCGTCTGATGGAGAATCTTTGTTGTATCCTTAAACCCTTTGAGGAGGCTACCCGAGTGGTGAGCTCTGATGGTACTGGACTAAGTCAGATCCTACCCTTAATTTCACTCATCAGGATGAGACTGCAGCGTCTTGAGTCACAGTTCTTTGACAATGATGACATCACTGCTGCATCACTTGTTGGAAAAATGATGCAAACCTTCCTGGCTGATGAATGCATTGTAAATATGTGCAAAGCAGAACATTACATTTTGGCCACACTTTTGGACCCTCGGTTTAAGGATACAATTGAGACATTCTTCAAACCACATGACTTTAAAGACCTGGAACACTATCGTGAACTGTTAATTGAGAAAGTGTCAGCACGTATAGTTCAGAAAAGTAGTACATCATCAGTGCCCTTTTGGCAACATTCAATTTCTGACCAAAATCTGGTGCAGAGGGAGGGAGGGAGCACAATCTGCTGTTGCTGCTGCTGCTGCCACCATTACTGATGTTTTGGCTCATCAAACACAAACCAGAACTGCTGCTACACCACAAGAGGACATACCACTGTGGGACATGCTGCCAGACTTTGGTCTAATAAAGACAGCTGGGAAGGCTCAGGCAGTAATAGTGGTACAGAAGTCCCTGCTGCAAAAATGGTTAAAGATTATATGGAGGAGACTGTACATCTCACTGCAGGTGATGAACCATTGCTTTACTGGCAACAAAAAAAATTGATCTGGCCTTCTTTAACTGAGATCGCAACTGAATACCTCAGTTGCCCACCTGCCAGCACATATTCAGAGAGAGAGAATTTTCAGTGCTGCTGGGGCAATAGTGAATGACAAAAAAACACGTCTTTTCACAAAGAATGTAGAGAGGCTCACTTTTTTAAAAATGAACCTGCCTCAATTCAAAAACATATATTGTCCCAAATTTATGCAGGGTGACAGCACACAGATGACATCATGCCATGCTGATGATGATGACGATGATGGCGAAGGATTCTGTTGTCACTAGTAGCCACTAGCCTTTCCAGCTGTCTTTCCTCCACTGGTGGGTCTCCCTGTCTCCTTCTCATCCTGGAGTTCCATTAATTTCAGAAACAAACATCCACTGCTGGTTCTCATATGCCACTAAGGCCCAATCTGACTTGCACCAAAAACTGAAGGACCACTGCATATGGCAGTTCAACTAAAATAACCAGAAATGACTACACATTGTCACACAGCTCTGTCTTCATCCATTTGTTTTTTTGGATTTTTATTACAAAATACACAATCATACTTACTACTGACTGTTAATAAACAAAAACATTAATAAAATAAATAAATAATAAATAACTGTTCTTCTGGTTCAATGCCTAATGGGAATTGAATTAAAACAATTTTTTTTGCTGTAAAATGTCAACTTTACAATACATTCCCAGTTTCAGTGTTGCACCCAATGACATCCAATGTTTTGATCTGAAGGAACCATTCACCAGATAGAAACTGTTTTCATTATAACCTGTAAAATGGAAATAAAAAAAACAGATTTTACAAAATGCTGTTCCCACACACTGCACTAACTGACTATCATGACAAAAAATCACTGATCTTACCCAGCCCCGTCCAAAACTCCAAGCCCTCCAAACCCCCTGGGACACTCCCTCTTACAAATACTATTCACCCTCCATTGTTAGACACCAAACCATGCATGTGATCTGGCATCATAAATAAACACAATTTGCAGATGGTATACTGTTATGGGTTTTTCAATTATTCTGAGTAAAGATAAGGAAGGGGCAGATGTTTGGGAGGGTGGGACAAATAAAGTAATACAGTATTGACATAGTTACCTATGGGAGGTATAGGGATCCGGGCAGGAGAAAATGAGGGTGGGTAATGTAGTACTAATATTGACAGTTACTCAGAATAACAGAAAGCCCCAAACAAATAACTACACAGACAAAATTTAAAAGTACAAACATAATTTAATCCACACATTCTATGGTAAAACAAAGCCACACTGCCCCAGCGTCGCGGGTACCATTCATACCTGGGGGCACTGAGGAAGGTAAGGTCCAGAAGCACTGGGCAGTGTGGCGTTTTTGTTTTACCACATTGTGTGGATGAAATACATTTTGTACTGTAAGCTTCTGTCCATGTACTTATTTGGTACTAAAGCAGCTGAAGCTAAAGGTACCACAGGCACCAGTTATTTTGAACTAGGCTATGTTAGTACCTGAGTCTAACAGTGGGGGAAGATTTAAAATTATTGTAACAGGGTGTAGTTCAGGGGGTTAACCCTTTGAGCTGCCTGTAACCAGATTTAAAAAGCTAAAGTTGTCAGGGATAATATACGAGTCATATATCATCCCTGACCTTTGCCGCTTGCTAAATCTGTTTCAACACTAGTATTTTTGAGCATCTGCTGGGTAATCAGGTGGTTCTATAAAATATAAGCAGTAAGCACATTCCACCTGCTTGTATTTGACTATAAAAAAAATCCACATATTTTATTTTGCATGTTTGGGAATATATATGTAATACTAAGATTCTAACTTTAAGAATGGTAAGTTTTGCAAAGCTTTCGAGTACCGAGACAGAATCCTATGCACCAAAGCTTTGCAATACTTAATTGTATTTATACCATTCTTAGTACTACATGTACTTTCCCAAACAAAAAACAATGCTTCTGTGGATTTCTTAATTAAGTAGAACCATGTAAACTTAAGGTTTTTTTTTGCGTTATATATTATAAAACTTTGTTATACCATGTAGAACCTGGTTTTCCTTAGTAGAACTTGTTTTTTTTGCATAGTAGAACTAGTTTTATTTGGTAGAACTTGGTTCTGCTTGGTAGAACCTGTTTTTTCTTGGTAGAACTCGATTATAAATGGAAGAACCCAGTTCTACCTGGTAGAACCCGATTCTAATGGGTTCTACCTGGTAGAACCCAATTCTACTGGGTTCTACCTGGTATGAGGAGACCATTATGGTTTTCCAAAGAGGTAGCAAAGAAAGTGAAAGCCAAAAAGATTGCATTCAGGCAATACAAAAAGACACAGGCAGAAGGGGATAGGGAGAAGTACCAGGAGAAACAAAGGGAGGCAGGGAAGTCAGTAAGGGAAGCCAAAGCTCAGACAGAACACATTGCAAAATCAGTGGTTAAAGGGGACAAAACCTTTTACAGGTACATAAGTGAAAAAAAGAAGGACAAAGGGAGGGATAGTGAGACTGAAGGGGAGGATGGGGGCCGTGTGGAGGATGACAACAGTAAAGCTGACATATTGAACAGTGTATTTCTGCTCAGTCTTTACTAAGGAAGAGGGGGTAATGGGTCTGAAGGGAGTACAAGGGGTGAGAATGGTGCAGAAATGGACACCAAGTCCCTTTACACAGAAAGGTCCTGAAGGAACTGGAAGTAATAAAGACTGATAAAGCAATGGGGCCAGATGGGGTGCACCCAGGGTCCTTAAAGAACTAAGAGAGGTGGTGGCTGAACCTCTGGCTATCCTGTTCAGCCAATCACTGGAAACAGGGGAGGTACCCAAAGACTGGAGGACAGCAGATGTAGTCCCCTTATACAAAAGTGGGAACAAAGAGGAAGCAGGGAACTACAGACCAGTCAGCCTCACCTCAGTAGTGGGAAAGATCATGGAAGCACTACTGAAGGAGAGATTGGTGGAACATCTGGTTGTCAATGGACTACAGGACCCAAGGCAGCATGGTTTCACCAGGGGGAGGTCATGTCAGACCAACCTCATTGAATTTTTTGACTGGGTGACTAGGGAGGTGGATCAGGGAGGGCAGTGGACATGGCCTATCTGGACTTCAGCAAGGCCTTTGACACTGTGCCACATAGAAGACTATTACACAAACTGGGGAATATGGGTGTGGGCAGGACAGTAGTGTGGTGGGTAGGTAACTGGCTGGGTGGCAGGACACAGAGGGTGGTGGTAAATGGCTGTCACTCCACAGAGGGAAGAGTGACCAGTGGGGTCACCACAGGGATCAGTGCTGGGACCGGTCCTATTCAACATCTTCATCAGTGACATTGCACAGGATCTAGAAGGCAGAATTTCACTGTTGCTGATGACACAAAGCTCTGTAACAGAGTAGACACACCAGAGGGTGTAGACAGAATGAGAAGGGACCTGCAGAAACTTGAAGAATGGTCAAGGGTTTGGCAGTTGAAATTCAATGCAAAGAAGTGCAAGATAATGCATATGGGGCACAAAAACCCTGGCACAATATATCAGTTGGGGGTGAGGATATAGCATGCACCAAGCAGGAAAGGGATCTTGGGTTGTCATCTCCTGATGACCTCAAGGTAGGGAAACAGTGTGACAAGGCATCAGGTAAAGCAAATAGAATGCTGGGATGTATAGGCAGGGCATCACCAGCAGGAAAAGGGAGGTCATAATTCCACTATACAAGACACTAGTGAGGCCCCACCTGGAGTACAGTGTACAGTTCTGGAGACCATACCTAGTAAGGACATAGACAGGGTAGAGAAGGTTCAGGAGGAGGGCAACAAAGATGGTGCATGGGTTGCATCACAAGTCCTATGAAGACAGGTTGAAGGAACTGAACATGTACTCCCTGGAGAGAGGAGGGAGAGAGGGATATGATAGAGACATACAAGTATCTTACAGGGAGGAATAGGGTGCAGGAAAACACTATTTTTAAGCGAAAAGATGTTTCAGGACTAGAGGGCATGGGATGAAGTTGGAGGGAAGACGATTCAGAGGAAACATGAGAAAGAATTTCTTCACAGAACGGTGGTGGACAAGTGGAACACCCTGCCAGAGGAAGTGGTGGGAGCTGAAACAATCACGGGATTTAAGAATGCATGGGATAGACATAAAGGAATTCTAGAGGTCAGGGGTAAGGGGAAATAGACTTCTAGGAAAACAAACTGAACTTACAAGCTCAAATGGGCAGACTAGGTGGGCCATAGGCCCTTATCTGCTGACACTGTCTATGTATCTATGTATCTATGTAACTTTTTTGGGTTCTACTCAGAAAGTTTGCAAGGTAGAACTTTTAGGGGTTTGCGCAGCCCTACTCTTTATGTCTGCTAACTGTAAATATAAACCAGAAGAAATCTAAGCAGGTTTTGCCTTCTGTGTAGTTTTAGTTGAGTGTTTATGTCGTCCTCCAATTATAACCTAGGAGAACAGCAAAAGCCACCAATTTCCAGAAGAACAACAGATGAGCCTTCAAAATTCAGGGTGGGAGGGAAAAGTCATAAAAAGAGAACACCAGGTTTGGGTTATTGCAGTTTAATATTTGTGATAAGAAGACTACATACTATTAAATGGCCTGCTGTTCCATTGTCAGTGTAGTGGAGTGGTTGTACAAAGGCAACAAAGGGTAAACTAAGACTTAATCCCCTTGAAGGTATGCTGTTTAACCACAATTTATTTACTGCAGAATGGCCGCAGAATCAGCAGTTGTTCTGCCACAGAATATAGGTCCACATTGCCGCAGTAAACACGGGGCTCTGGTTAAAGGAAAGGCTAACAGAGTATTGTATTAGACTCGCTCAGGTGGGTCTGTCCCTGCACTCAGAAACCCAGCATGGGAAGGGACTCTGGGAGTCTGCTAGGAAAAGGAGGGGTATCAGGTTCTGCCACTGTTTCTGTGTCCTGTGCACTGTCATATTTCTGGAGTGAAAGCCCTGTGCACAAACCAAGAAAATGTAATAACTTAAAGGTTTACCAGTTTTTTGGGGGGTTCACTAGGTCTTTTGTTTTAACTTATGTGTGCCACAACTGGCAGCACCCAATGGGACAAGCAATTTGGAGTTCATGAAAGTGCTTGGGGTTGAGCTGCTGATCTTGAATTTGTTCATTGTTTAGAGATATGCGGCTGTCACCATAAACTGGCTCCCCACCAATCACTAGTACAATGGCTGGGGACTGCACACTGAGCCAGGGCTCATTTCCAGCTGTGACCCAGGGGAAATGGGAGTGGAGAATGCAGGTGCAAAGGAATACAAACCAGGCTAATATGAATTTATAAGATTAAGTGCATTATGACAATTACAGTACAGACAGTAATTTATGGCAACTGGGTGACAAATAGTGTACAAAGACCACAAGCAAAGGTGCCAAATAAGGTGGGCATCAAAAAGTGCAGAGAACCCAGATAATGGGTAGCTAAAACCAGTGCTGAGAGGTGGGGTGGGGTGTAAGGTAAGGAAGGGCTCATGAAGAGTGTTGGCAAAAACAAGGGGGAGGAGGGTGTCTGAAGGAGGGAAGGAGGGAGGGAGAGAGAGACAGATGGTGGAGGGAAACTGATTCCAGTGGGAGGGAGGACAGTATAAGAAGGAAGATTTCCTAGTTGGCAAGTGAGGGTGAAGAAAGGAGAAGGTGTCCAAAGAGGAGAAGGAGTGGGGATGGGGAGAGGAGACGGGATAGGTAGAAGAGGTGTGATCCAAACCAGTATTTAAGTGAAACTTAACAAACAGTGGAACTAGCTACATGTGGGGAGTTGGAAAATGGATAGGCAGGAGTAAAGGGAACAAGGTGTGACTGGCTACATGTGGGGAGTGGGAGGATGGATAGGGAGGAGTAAAAGGAGCAGTGGTGGGACTGGCTATATGTGGGGAGCGGGAGGATGGATAAGGAGGAGTAAAGGGAGCATTGTGGGACTGGCTACATGTGGGGAGCAGGAGAATGGATAGGCAGGAGTAAAGGGAGCATGGTGGGACTGGCTACATGTGGGGAGTTGGAAAATGGATAGGAAGCAGTAAAGGGAGCAGTGGTGGGACTGGCTACATGTGGCTGAGCAGGAGAATGGATAGGCAGGAGTAAAGGGAGCAGTGGTGGGACTGGCTACATGTGAGGAGTGGCAGGATGGATAATGAGGAGTAAAGGGAGCAGGGGAGGGACTGGCTACAAGTAGGGAGCAGGAGGATGGATAGGGAGGAGTAAAGGGAGCAGTGGTGGGACTGGCTACATGTGGGGAGTGGGAGGATGGATAGGGAGGAGTAAAGGGAACAGTGGTGGGACTGGCCATGTGGGGAGCAGGAGGATGGATAGGGAGGAGTAAAGGGAACACTGGTGGGACTGGCTACATATGGGGAGCTGGAGGATGGATAGGGAGGAGTAAAGGGAACAGTGGTGGGACTGGCTACATGTGAGGAGTAGGAAGATGGATAGGGAGGAGTAAAGGGAACAGTGGTAGGACTGGCTACATGTGGGGAGTGGGAGAATGGATAGGGCAGAGTAAAGGGTTCAGTGGTGGGACTGGCTACATGTAGGAAGAGGGAGGATGGATAGGTAGTAGTAAGGAGAGCAGTGGTGAGACTGGCTACATGTGGGGAGAGGAGGATAGATCAGAAGGAGTTAAGGGAGCAGTGATGGGACTGGCTACATGTGGCGAGCAGGAGGATGGATAGGGAGGAGTAAAGGGAGCAGTGGTGGGTGTGAGAGGGTGAGTTTGTAGCAAAGTGGCAGAAGGCATTGCAGAGGGTGTCCCGTCTGGTCAGGGAAGTTTACAGGGAGGTGCAATAAACATCCACATAGTCAAAGATGAGGAGAACCACTGTGATGACTAACTCCTGGTGGTCATGCAGAGAGAGGCATTCCTTGCAGGGGTGCCATTTGGGGGGGGAGTCACCCCCCCTCACATTGCAGGCCATTGTTGTTATTTCTTTTGTTTGTCTGCCCTGGCTCCACCCCCACAGTTCCTCTGACCAGCTGTTACCCCTCCTGTTGAAAACTGAAATGGCCCTCCTGATTCCTTGTTGTTTTACAGGGCAGAGTTTGGGGCAGAGCTTGGCAGGCATGGCATTGATGGGAGCCAAGATGTTGACTATGCTATCTAACCACACATGGACATACTTGAAGGAAGAAACAACCTCTAGCAGGGAACCATTGAGCATGAAGAAATTGGGGAGGGTGGTGATACATTATGAGCCAATGCTGCTCAAGGCTTCATATGGCCCAGAGGAGATAGTGCATCCAAAGTGGCAGAGTATAAGAACTCCTGTGGACCATATTCAGCCCATGCATGCAAAATGAGCTCACTGGGCATGTAAGGCATTATGGGACCATATTCAGCATGTATATTCAGACATATAGCATCTAGGAGCAGGGAGGTTATTCTCCCAATGTGTACCTCACTGGTAAGACCAGTGTTGGAATATGGATCCCAGCTCTGGTCACTATACAAAAAGGGTGACATGGCATTGCTGGAGAGGGTACAAAGAAGGGCTACAAGGTCAAAAAACAACATGTCAGGAAAGAACTATGAGACACAGTTGAGTGAGTTCTCCTGGGAGAGCAGAAGAAAGAGGGAGATGTGTGTCTGGCTCACAAGGCATGCCATAACAATGACCTCTGGGAAAATCTAGGAGTGGAATCTGGTGATGATAACACATATATCACTCCGCCCCACCCACTACAACTGAAAACTAGGCAGGCAAGACTAGTATGAACCAGTAAGTGGTTCAATTAGTGGGTGGTCCAGGACTGGGATAGGATACCCCTGGATGTGGTGGCTTGCAATATGACAAACAGATTTAAACTTAAATTGGATGCTTATTGCCAGGGAATCTGATTAACATTAATTCACGAGCAATAAGGATGGAAGTCTATTAGCTCTGTAACAATCCTATGAATCCCATGAAACCGTCTGCATGCCCATTATGGGCTCATTTGAATGGGCACAACAGACCCCTGTGCCATTATAGGGTTACAGCAGTACAAGTTCCTTGCTAGTTTAGTGGGCCATGTCTCCTGATCCCCATCTATGTATATTTCTATTCTCCTTGGTAGCCTACAGTTGCCCCATGTGTAGCTAAGATCCCCAGTTGGATAGCACTCCCCCACATTGAGTGCCACTGACCCACCCATATGAGTGCCACCCCCACCCACAATGCACCAATTCTCTACAACCCTATCACCCCTGTCATCACCCATCCAGAATTCTGTATCAGATTGGTTGCCACCACAGTCCTTCACTCACCTCCTGAGCTAGTCACAGTGAACCCCTGACTGCACCCCCCACCCCAGTCATCACTCACCCAAAACTATGTATCAGCTGGATGTCAGTACAGCCCCTCACTCACCTCCCGGGCTGGTCACAGTGCACCCCTGATCTGCAACCCTCACCCCAGTCATCACTCACCCCATACTCTGTATCCCTATAAGGCAGCCAGAACAAAGGAGTTAATTAGTATGGAGCAGGAGGAAAGCCTTAACCTGATCTCCAGTGCGTACGCATGGGTTGATCACTAATGCGCATGCATGAGCTGTAACAATGTGAAGCGAGCTGGAGTCAAACCTGTAATGGTGCACGAGGATACCCAAAAGGATGCCAAAATATGCAGTGGGCCAGTGGCGTTCCCTAGTGCCCAAACACAGTGAGTATACACCACAGCCTAACACAGGAAGTAGACAGTGCTGTATACTAAAATAAGCAGAAACACATCAGGTATTAAACAGTTGCTAAGGAAATGCAGCACACAGAAAAGTACACACAGACAGTAAGCTCCTAGGTTGCAGTACAAAGTCCACAACGTAAGAGTAGGCAGTATCACAGAACTCAGTATAACAGCAGCTAGTCAAGTGTCCAAAATAAGGCCCTTAAAGCTACGATGGAGACTGTGCTAAATGCCTTATGGCAGACGGAAGGCAAGCAGTTGCAGTGCCAGTTGGAACTGGAGGTCACTAATTGCAGTTGACTAATACCCCTACACCAGGCTGCTGCTGGCAGGGAGCTGCATTACCTTATACAAACTCTTGCGGTCTTCTCTGTCCCCCGTGAAGTGAGCTGTTCCCTGGCATTATGTCCTTGTGGAGATGGGGTACCATGACATTATACAGGCTCCCACAGTCCTCTCTGTCCCCCGTGAAGTGAGCTGTTCCATGGCATTATGTGCTTGTGGAGATGGGGTACCATGACATTATACAGGCTCCCACAGTCCTCTCTGTCCACCATGAAGTGAGCTGTTCCCTGGCATTGTGTGTTTGTGGGGGATAGGGTCCTGTGGCCTTATACATGCTCCCGCAGTCCTCTCTGTCCCCCGTGAAGTGAGCTGTTCCCTGGTATTATGTGCTTCATGGGGAAATTGTTGCTGGAAACTATAGACCAGTGGGCCTCACCTCAATAGTGGGGTAGATTATGGAATCACTACTTAAAGGCTAGATGAATATCTTGATACCAGTGGAACACAGGAACCTAGACTGCATTGGTTCACAGCAGGAAGGTCATGTCAAACAAATCTAACTCATTTCTTTCACTGGGTGTCTAAGGTCATAGATCAGGGGACAGTGGTGGATGTGGCCTATCTGGATTTTAGTAAGGCCTTCAGTACCATTTCACATGGAAGACTTGTTAACAAGCTGGACAGACTGGGAGTGGATCACATGGTGGTAAACTGTGTTAGTAACTGGTTGAGTGATAGAAGACAGAGGGCCATGGTAAATGGTGCTCAATCTGAGGAAAAGGGGGTAACCACTGGGGTAACAAAGGGATCAGTCCTGGGCCCAGTTCTGTTTAATAACTTCATAAGTGAGATTGCAGAGTGGCGGGAGGGGAAGGTATGCCTCTTTGTGGATGATACTAAGATCTGCAATAAAGTGTACACTCGGGAGTGATTGAAAAATGAGGATGGACTTTTGTAAACTAGAGGAATGGCCCAGAGTGTGGAAGCTGAGATTTAATGTGAACAAGTGCAAAATCTGTGTTTGGAGGAAAAGAACCAAAGGGATGATTAGATGATGGGGGGCACTGACACTCACCAAACAGGAAAGGAATTTGAGGATAATCATATCTGATGACCTAAAGGTGGCCAAAAAATGTGCCAAGGTTGTGGGGAGAACTAGTGGTATGCAGGAGTGCTTAAGGAGAGATATCACCAGCAGAAGTAAGGAGGAGGTGATGCCACTGTACAGATCATTGGTGAGGCCTAATTTACAATACAGTGTACATTTCTGGAGGCCGCCTCTCCGTGAGGACATAGACAGCATGGAAGGAGTTCAAAGAACCTTTGGCAGACCTATTTAATGCCTCACTACGTTTGGGGTGTGTACCTCAGGACTGGAGGATGGCTCATGTAGTCCCCCTCCACAAAAGTGTCCCCAAGGATGAACCGGGAAACTACAGACCAGTGAGCCTCACATCCATCGTGGGTAAGCTAATGGAGACTATCCTGAAGGAGAGGCTGGTGGCCCTCCTAGAGGCCAAAGGACTACAGGACAGCAGACAGCATGGTTTCTCACGTGGCAGATCCTGCCAAACCAACCTGGTCGAAGTTCTATGACTGGGTAACTAGGCAACTGGACAGGGGCCATGCAGTGGATGTCCTGTATCTGGACTCAGTAAGGCATTCGACTCATTGCCACATGGAAGGCTGGGAAGGAAGTTAGTAGGCACAGGGGCAGGTGCAAAGCTGGTGAGATGGGTAGGAAACTGGCTCAGGAAGGCAACAGAGGGTGGTGGTGGGTGGGAGCTCTCACACCGGGGCAGTGATGAGGGTGTTCCACAGGGCTCAGCGTTGGGACCAGTGTTGTTTGGGATATTCATTGCAGACATATCATGGGACATCAAGAGCAAGATCAGTCTGTTTGCTGATGATACCAAGGTAGGCACGGTGGTGGATGACCTAGGGGATGGCAGGGGTTGCAGGATGATCTGGCAAAGCTTGAAACCTGGTCAGACACCTGGCAACTGGCTTTAATGCCAAAAGTGCAAGGTGCTGCATTTTGGGATGAAGAACCCAAGGAGGAGTTACCAGCTAGGGGAGTGCAGCTAGCCCAGACAGAGGAGGAGAAGGATCTGGGTGTGCTCATTACAGGATCAATGAACAACTCGGCACAATGTAGGAAGGCAGCTGCAAAGGCCAACAAAATGCTGGGTTGTATTGCAAGGGTATATCCTCGAGGAGGGAGGAGGTGATTCTGCCACTGTATAGGTCATTAGTTAGACCACACCTGGAGTACCAGCGGCAGTACTGGCATCCGTGATCTGAAGAGGGACATTAAGTTACTGGAGGGGTGCAGCGCAGAGTGACAAAGATGATCAAGGGGCTGGGGACTTATCACACGAGAGGAAGTTGAAGGAGTTGAACATGTACTCACTGGAGGAGAGGAGAGACAAGGGTGACATGATTGAAACCTTTAAATACATGAAAGGAATAAACAAGGACGGGTACAGAGGGGCTGTTCAAAGTAAGGAGGGGGAGGGCCACCAGGGGCCATGATATAGAACTGGAGCCGAGGAAGGTTCAGGAGGAGATGAGGAGACACTTTTTACAGAGAGTGGTGGCTGGGTGGAATGTGTTACCTGCTGAAGTGGTATGCAGTAGAACAGTGGACTGCTTCAAACGAGGATGGGACAGGACAAGGGGAAGGGTTAATGAAGGGGAAGGGTGGAAGGAAGGGGCAGCTGCAGAATAAGGGGTGCTAGCTGTACATTCGAGCAGACTTGATAGACCTCTAGGCCTTTATCTGCTGGCAAATTTCGTATGTTCGTATGTTCGTAACAAAGGTGGTGCAGGGCCTGTATCAAATGGCATATGAGGAGAGACCGTGAGGCCTCAATAAGTACGCCTTGAAAGAGTGAAGAGACAGGAGATATGATAGAAACCATCAAACATCTACAAGGCATAAATAGGGTACCAAAGGGTAGCACCTTTCAGAAAAGGAGATTTCCATGAATTAGGGGGGATGATATAAGGTTGCAAGATGGTAGACTAAGGGGTAGTGCGAGGAAGTATTTCTTCATAGAAAGAGTGGTAGATGCATGGAATAGACTCCAAGTGGAGGTGGTGGGGACAAACACAGTGTGGGGATTCAAACATGCATGGAACTAGCGTAGGGGAACTCTAGCAGTAGGAACAAGGAGGTGACGCCGGAGATCAAGTAGGCTCTGCAGCTTTCATGTTAAGCAGGGAACTGCTCAAATGCACCAGAAACTGGCAATTTGCCCATCTTTCTAGGATCTGGGCACCCATAACTGTTCCATTACACCCAAATAGGGTTATATGCATATATTTCTAACTTTGTTTATGTATTACTAGTCAAATGTCAAAAACCTGGTTATTTTAAACTGCTAATTGCAGTACACCCTATAAATAATCAGTTGCCTGAAAACTTGTTATTTGCAAATGTCCTGCCATTGGTTAGCTAAAAGTGGGCAAATGACTTGAAATGGGTTAGTTGCCTAAGGGTCTGACATATGCTGCAATTGAATTGTCAGTCATCCAGAAACATTTTAATCTTCCCCTACTTTAGCCATTTGTTGCATATTACTGGTCATGGTCATGATAGAAATGTTATAGTAGGCAAGGTGTATCAGTCTTGAAAAAGGGCATTGCATCATTCAACATAGAAAAACATCAAAACACTAAGGGGCTAGAAATTAAATACAACAGCATGTAGATCAAAGGTAAACTGAATAAATGCTATGGAGTAGATCACTAAAAAGCATACAGACATCTGCATTACAATAGTTTGTTAATTTATTGTTTGACAAATCCAATTGTCATTACAGAATAGAAACTGCATTAAAAACAATATTTGTCCCAGTACAAAATACACAAAATAGGCAAGACATATTAAGACATAAATACTCATATCACAACACAAAAATACAAGGTAATCATGACAGAACACTGCATATATGCCCATCTACATAATCAGTCATTGCCTGCATCACATTGTTTTAATAAAGACTAAAGAGTTTCCAAGAGTAGACCCATTACCTCGAAAACTACCTCTAATAAAAATAAAAAAGAGCGTATGAGTACTACTTTATTTTCCATTAATTTATGTTTGACACTATTGCACAAAGGTCAGTATTCTATCCTGTGGTTAAGGAGGGAGGACATATTGCACACATCTCTTCCTAATATTAGCAATTTCAATCACAAACACTGCTAAATTATTAAAAACATCACCACTCTCTGAGTTAAATAATTAATCTAGGATAAACCTGGCAGGAAAAGTCATCCCCTTCAGGTATTGCCCGAGATATTTACATCTCAGCTTTCTTAACCTCCACTACTGTGAACCATCTGAAATCCTCATTTAGCTCACCCAGTTCTTCTTCTTCCTTAGGTGTATTTATACTGTGGAAAATCCCTAAATAATATGTTTCCCCAAGTCAATGGCTCAATATAAGTATCAATCTGAGTTTTATAATTACAAGTTCCTCTAGCTACAAGGGTCCAGAATTTCCTGTCATCCTTTTCTTCTATGGCCTTAATCATTATCTCTCATAGTTCCCTTTGATGTTGCATTCTGTGCACATTTATAGATTGTTTATACTTTTTCCGCATCAGATTTAGGGCCAGATATTCAAAGCATTGTACCTGGTGCAAAGCCGTAGTGCTGGAATAGTGCTGGATTTGCACCAGGCTGTGATATTCAGAAGCCCTAACAGCGCTGGCACTGTGTGATAGCACTGGCACTAAAAGTAAATGTATGCAGGGGTGGGAGTTAGGGGAGTGGCCAGGAATGCTGCATGGCAGATTGAAAGGTACAGCGCCATGCTACAGGCATTAGCACGACCTGTAGTGCAGCACTACATAATGCTGACAAAAAATTGGCAATAATGCAGCTGTGCCCCCCAGCATGATCCCTGAGCCCTGGTAGCCCCAATAAGCACAATAATCCCTGGTATGCTAGTGGTTCCCAACCCCCAGCACGATCCCCGACCCCCATAGTCATGGTAATGAATTAACTTCCCTGGTGTTCTGGTGGTCCCCCCACCCCCAGCACAATTCATGCCCCATGGTTGTGGTAATGAATTAAGCTCCTGGTGGTCTAGTGGTCCCCCCACCCCATAGCCATGATAATGACTCCTCATAGCCTTGATAATGAATTAATTTCCCTGGTGTTCTGGTGGTCACCCCACCCCCAGCACGATCCCTGACCCCTGTAGCCCCGGTAATGAATTACGCCTCCCTGGTGGTTCGTGGTCCCCCACCCCCAGCACAATCCCCAACCCCTGTTGCCATGGTAATGAATTAATTTCCATGGTGTTCTAGTGGTCCCCCACTCCCCAGCATGATCCCAGACCCCAGTAGCCATGGCAATGAATTAATTTCCCTGGTGTTCTAGTGGTCCTCCTACCCCCCAGCATGATCCCAGACCCCCGGTAGCCCCAAAAAGACAGCAATACCTGGTGGTCTCGTAGTCCCCACGGAAGTGCACTGCCCATCCTCCTGTCCACAGAATAGGTATTGAGCTGGCGACTGGCTCAGTCCTCCTCTCACCACTACGGCTGGCTGCCAACTACGGTATGCATGAGTGCTACTAAAGAATAGCTGGTGGAGGGACAGGAACCAGGGAAAAAGGCGGCCACAGGAAAGGGTGGCATGGAAAAACAACCAGTCAGAGGGCCGTGTGGTACCGGGAAGGCACTGCCAGTGGTAGCGGGGCCGGCCAAGACGGCGGACCCATTACCGCTGCAGCCTACGGTCACTGTGTCACCGGTCCCCCACCCAGATCAGGGTGGCACCTCCCTGGTTGAACCAGTCCAAGTACAGAGATGGTTTGCTCCTCCACAAACCCAGCAGCCACCCCATTCCTCAACCCGCTGGGAGAAGCAAGAAGGGACAGGAGACTCCAGGCAGGATGGCTCAGACAAGGTCACAGGTAATACATCCAGTGCAGTGGGAGACAGTATAAAAGAATATATAGGGAAAATTATAACGGCTTTAGGAGCAGGCGGGATAGGGCAGATGGAATTGGCACTGGCAGAGATCAGGAAGGAGAAAGAAGGGACAGAAAGGGGGGAACAGGGAACGGAGAGAGAGGGAAAAGGGACAAGAGAGATAGGCACCCCTGGAATGAGGATAGGTGAGCATGTGCCGCTGACCATGAAGGAACAAATTTAGAAAGGGGAATATGTGGACATATTCACCTTAGTGAGCCTCAAGGCTGCCGCCAAGTATGAGGAAGCTGAGGGCATAGGCAAGAGTGAGATGGCAGTGGCTATAGTGCTTTTGGGGAAGAAAGAGGAAGATAAGTTCACAAAAGGAAAGACTTTGAATAGATGGTTCCTAGGTTTCTCTACTTTCTCAGCCATTGTCATGGAAAAGAGACCAGATTTACTGTAGGTATCCCGCTCATTACTTATTCCCTGATAATTTGGAAGGCAAAGGGTGGGATGGGGTGGTTATACTATGATGAATCCTTTAGGCAGAGGATGGCAATGTTTGGGGACGTTAGATGGGACACCAAACAGATAGATTTATGGATGGATTACGTCACGGATCAGTCCACGCCCGAGGGGGAATGGAGCAAGAAGGGCTTTGGGACCCAGAGATGCTGCTGGACTTATAACAGAGGCTTGTGTTCCTGGCCTCAATGTTGCTTCCATGCATGCTCTAGGTGCAGGAGAGCTACCAACAAGCAAATGTAGAACGGCATGGGGCCAAGGGGCACAAAGACATGGGGGGCAAGGAGCAGGCCAACAGTTTTTTCGAGAGGGTCAAGGTTTTAGAGGCCAGACATGGAACAGGGAGGATGGGGTGGGGAGACACAAAATGAAGGGCGAGAGGTCAGTCAGGAAGAGATAGAGGGAAAAATGGGGAAGGGCAGGGGACGGGATAATGAACAGTTTGGGATGGCCAGAACCCCCATCAAAGCTAAGGTATGGGCAGGTTACATGGACAAATATCCAGACACAAGAGTGCGGGATATGATTTTGAAGGGTTTTAGCATTGGTTTCTCATTACAGTTTAAGGGACCTAGGAGAGCAATGGAGGCCAACAACCTAGGGTCAGTGAAAGGGAAGGAGGAGGTACTGAGACAGAAGACAGAGAAGGAAGTAGCAGCGGGTAGGGTAGGGGGCCCATTTGATAACCCCCCATTACAGAGCATGTGGGTCTCACCATTGGGTCTGGTACCCAAGAAACGGGAAGGGGAATATAGAGTGATCCACCACCTGTCCTATCCAGAAGGAGAGTCAGTGAATGATTTCATCAGTGAGGAACACAGTAGGGTGACTTATGCGACACTAGAGGATGCGGTCCGGATGATCCGGGCCACAGAGAGGCATGGATGGCTAAAACAGATATTGAATCTGCCTTCAGACTGCTTCCGGTCAGGAGGGAAGATTGGGATCTATTGGGTTTCTAAAGCAGGGAAGATACTATTTTGATAAAAGCAATGCCAATGGGTTGTTCCACAGCATGTGCTACATTTGAGGCTTACAGCACCTGTTTGACAGGGATATTTCAACAAAAACAGGTTATAAGATGGTCATACATTATCTGGATGATTTCCTATTCATTGGAAGAGGGAGAAGGGAGACCCAAATGATGCTGGGTAAATTCCAGGAATTGTGTCAGGAGTTGGGGGTACCACTAACCCCGGAAAAGACAGAGGGGCCCAGCAGGGTTACAGAATTTCTGGGGATTGAGATAGACGCCCTGAACGAGGTATTTCGACTACCGGATAAAAAAGTCAATAAACTGAAAGAACTAATACAATTGCACACCAGCAGGAGACGGGTACAGCTAAAGCTGGTGCAACAGGTGCTGGGGCACTTGAACTTCACCTGCAGGGCCATTGGGCCAGGGAGGACATTCACAAAGAGGTTAGCCAGGGCTACAGCAGGGGTCACCAGATCTCATCACTGGGTAGATTTGATGCGGGGGGTTAAGAAGGAGTTTAAGATTTTGGAAGAATTCCTCAGGGACTACAACAGGTGTTCATTCTGGCAGGAGGACTGGCTATACAACACAGATCTCGATCTATACACAGATGCAGCTGGAGGGCTGGGCATGGGGGGGTACATGAGAGGTAGATGGTTCGCAGAACCCTAGCTGGCCAGTTGGATACAGGACGGGAAGGTGAGAGACATTACATTGCTAGAGATCATGCCCATACAGGCATGTACTTTGGTTTGGGGGGAGGAATTACGGGATCAAAAAGTAACTTTTTGGTGTGACAATAGAGTAGTGGTAGATGTGTTGAACAACAGGGGAGCCAGATCGGACACAGTCATGCAGGTATTACGGCATTTAGTTTTAAGGGCATTGCAACTGAACATGTCATTTACAGCGCAACACATAGGAGGGGTACACAACACTCTGGCTGACAGCCTTTCCCGTCTGCAGCTGGACCATTTTCGGAGGCTGGCACCAGCAATGGAAGAATTAAAAACACCCATACCAACGAACACCTGGGACTTGGCAGGAAAGAGCAGAATTATTGTTTCACAGCTCATGGGCGCCTCGGACTCTGAGGGTCTACGATGGGGCCTGGCGAGTGTTTCAAACATTCAGGGCAGAGCACCAGATGGAGGTAAGTAGGCCACTCACAGAGGAACAGTTGGGAATGTTCACAGTGGAACAGTGGTGAAAAGGCACAGCCCACAGCACAATGGGAGTTTACCTGGCTGGGATTAGTCTTATCTGCAGTCTGAAAGGGTGGAGTGACCCGACAAAAACACTGCTCATCAGAAGAATGATGCAAGGATGGAGCAGGTTGAAACAGGGACCAGCAGATGATGTAGGAGGCCTATAGGGAACAATGGCTCATAAAGCTAAAGGAGGTTCTCCCAGCAATATGCAGATCATGGAGCGAGGCCCAGTTGTTTCACATGATTTATGTGATAATGTTAACGGTGCTAGTGAGAGTGGAGAGGCAGAAGGCCATGGGAGAGAAGACGAGGAAGGGGGCTAGATTGGAGAGACATAACCTGGGGCTGACCGAGATACAGGTCAGGATTAGGAGGTCCAAGACAGATCAAGAAGGAAGTTGCAGGTGGCTCTAAAAAGTCAACCACAGGGCACAATATCCCTGGTACAGGCGCTGTGGGTTTTCGCCGCAGAGCAGGGGAGCAGGACAGGAAAATTATTTGTACACAAGGATGGGAGAAGGGTGACTGGCTACCAAATCATGGCAATACTGAAAAAGGGCATGCAATTTATGGGAGAAGACCCAGCTAATTATTCTTCCCATTCCCTGCGGATTGGGGCTGCCTCACAGTGGGCGGCGGCAGGCAAGACAGTGAACAAGATATTGGAAAAGGGACACTGGCGATCGGCCAGTTAAGAAAGACATTAGAGCACCGAAAAAAAAAAAAAAAAAAACGGAACTATGAGATATAGATACTTATATAGTTAGACAGGGGGGATTGTAGGGCTCCCGGCTGGGACCACAGCGAGGGGGGGCAAGGAAGGAGAACAGACAGGGAGAGGGGCATGGAAAAAGGGGGATGAATGTGGGACCGACACTATGAGCTGGTATAGTAATGATTTTTGCTTGCACCCCATAGGTAGAGGGAGGATCACGGAAGTATGGATCTGCAGCCATTCCTACATCTATTGGTCCAGAAAGAGAACAGAGAAGAAGGCTGGGGGAAGGCAGCTATACCAAGATGTGAGAAGGTGTAGGTTGTTTTGGCATGGCATACGGGGGATGAGTGGGCTCAGCTGCTTCCGCGCATGTAAGAACTCAGAGAATGGCGGCCCAGGCCAGACCTAATTATTATACATTTGGGAGGCAACGACCTGGCAGGCAGGCCTTGGGTGGACACATATTTACAAATAGAAAAGGACTTCAGAGCTATATGGCAGTGGTGGCCACAAGTGGGCATCGCTTGGTCAGATATGATACCAAGGAGAGTGTGGAGGCAAGAGCACAGTCACAGAGTGGTAGAAAGGGCCAGGAGGAAAATGAATAGGAGGGTTGGAACATTGGTAAGGCAGATGGGAGGACAGGTGATACTGAGGGGGGTAGAAAAATGGGTAGATGAATTTTACAGGTCAGATGGGGTGCACCTGTTAGATATAGCTATAGACATGTTCAATACAGAAATGATGGGATTTATAGAAGAATGGAGGAGACAGACAAAGAATGAGAATTAAAAAAAAAAGTAAAGAAGAGCAGATATACAGTAGATGGAAAAGGAGCTCCCCTGAAGTAAGGGTGAAGGCTACCCTAGAAAAAGGGGGAAGCCAGCCATCCAACGCAAGCTGGAGACTGGCTAGTGGGGAAAAGGGGGGGAGGAGGGAAGGGGGGAAAGGAAAAAGGAATAACACAAGAAGAGAAGGAAGATGAAGGAAAAGCAGTCTTGGTTTTCACCGTTACCTAATGGAAAAGGAGAAGAAGAAGGCACCCAGGTTTTCACCTGGGGGGGGAAGAATAATCAGAGAGTGATATATGGATGGAATAAACAAAATGTTGGAAATATGAATAAAGGAATTGGAATGGAATATGGAATATGGAATTATGAATATAAATAAATTAATTGCAAGTCTGAGCACAACAACAAACAATGGTGTCTGTCTTTTGTGGGGGGAGAGAGGGGAATCCGGGACAATGGAGTTTGCCCCCCTTTTAGAGGGCAGGCCAGGTTGTCATGGTGAACCCCTTCCACCATGCTCAAGATGGTTGTGCCTAGAAGGAGGTGAGGAAGGGAGGAGCCAAGGGGCCAGAAACAATGGGCAGACAAACAGAAAGGGAGGGAAACAGGGAAGTACTTAAGGAACAGCACAAGGGGGTCTCAGCCACTTTTGCTGGAGTTTTGATCCTCCCACCCACCCTGTCAGGCAGAGCGAGTAAGGAAGACAGTCAAGATGGGACTGTATGGGGGTCTGTGAAGGTATGAGGCTAGCACATCCGGTCGGACAAAATTGGACTGCCAAAGCTGGATGGCACGTAATGATATGGTTACCGACTGCCAAAGGTGGATGGCAGGTGAGAATATGGTTAAAGACTGCCAAAGGTGGATGGCAGGAGCAAAGAAGGGGAAAAGGGGGGGAGGAGGGGAGGGGGAAGGAAAAAGGAATAACACAAGAAGAGAAGGAAGATGAAGGAAAAAGGAGAAGAAGAAGGCACCCAGGTTTTCACCTGGGGGAAGAATAATCAAAGAGTGATATATGGATGGAATAAACAAAATGTTGGAAATATGAATAAAGGAATTGGAATGGAATATGGAATTATGAATATAAATAAATTGCCAATCTGAGCACAACAACAAACAATGGTGTCTGTCTTTTGTGGGGGAATCCGGGACAATGGTTGCCTTGAACTACCCAAAATGGATTGCCTTGGAATTTAACTTAATATAGGGGGTCCTTCACATTGATGCCTTGCAACCATATAGAGTATTGTCTGGCCTTACAGCTCCTATCTAATTTCTCTTTTTAATTATATTCTTTTCTGCCCCGTTTTCAGTCTGTAGTATGAATCACTATATTAAATTGTGATTACGATGTAAACAGTAAATATTTAGTGAATGACTTAGCTGTTTTTGAGTACAGCAGATTTTGACACTTCTTGTATTAACTCGTAATGATGGCTTTTCTGTTATTTGCGCCCATGCATCCCCTTTGTGACTCTTGCCCTTAATGTTAAATTGAAGAATTGTTTGCACCTGTTGCTTTTGTTATTTAAGTTTGATGGCGTCACCATAGTCTCACTCCCTGATGAAGGCTCTGATTTGAGTTCAAGTGCTGGTGTTCACCTGCACAGCAGACTACTGACACATGCATGTAGCTAACACTGCACATTTATGATTTAAGTTTGAATTACTGCTAGTACTAATTCATCTTGAGAGCTGCTGCTTTCCTTGGTTCTACACTGATTCAGGGCTGGTTAACCTTCTGTCGCTAGCACTGGCCCTGCACTGTGTGTCGCTGGCATACCCTTGTTTGGACTTACTGTTTGGACACATGAATCAAACTAAGAATATGCTCAATCAATTGCTCGAGTAGCTCAACTGTTCTTACCTTCTGTACAGATATACGGATTTGTGGGAACAGGATTCCTCACTTCTGTTTTGTTAGCTTTAAAGTCAGGTGGCCATGAGAGCAGAACTTGTTACTCTTCTGGGCAAAACTCTTGTTATATTCTGCATATTTATATGTTTTCTCCCCTGTGTGAACCCACAGACATTTCATAAGGCTTTTCTGTGATGTACAACTCTTGTTACCTTTAGCACATATACAGAGCCATGGTTACAGTCTCCAAATGTTCAGGGATGTCTAGTGCCGGGACAAGAATCGACCCAATTCTTAAGCCAGGGCATACCACTGTGAACCTGCTGTTTTATGAAGCTATTCTATAATGAAAAACTATTTTTATATTGAGCACATTTCTCTGGTTTCTCCCTGTGAGTGTCTACTATTTGATGAAGAGATTCTGTGATGCTTCATGTTAGGTTAGGTAACAGGTTAGGAAATACCCTTGACCTTGTGCTGGCAAATGGGGACTTTGTGAGAGAACTTACAGCGGAGGAACCGCTGTCAGGGAGTGACCACCGCTCAGTATGGCTCACATTGGATATGGGCAAGGAAGGAGTGGAATCTGGCACAATAGTGCTGGACTTCAGGAGGTCCGACTTTGGGAGGATGAGGGAAGTGGTAAAAGGGTACCTGGCCAGAATTCAATCTATTATGGACACTAACCAGAGGTGGGAGCTCATAAAGCTGGGGATAGTGGAGTGAGCCAACTAAAACCTGCTGCAAAGTCCAGAGCAAGAAGGCTAGGGCTAGAAACCGATCTGATTGAGCAAGGAGGTCATGGAAAAGGTAAGGAGGAAAGAGCTGCCTTTAGGAAGTACAAGAAAACAGGGAGGGAGGACAGGGAGGAGTACTTGACAGAATCGAAGGAGGTGACAAGGGCAGTAAGGGGAGCCAAAGCATCTATGGAACTCAGGCTGGCACAAGGCATTAAGAAGGGGGAGAAGGACTTCTTTAAGTACATCAGGGAGAAAAGGAGCTGTAAGGACCACATAGTAAGGATTAGGAAGGAGAGGGGTTGGGTGGAAGCAGGGTAGCGATAAGGCAGAAGCACTAAATGAGTACTTCTGCTCAGTATTTACTAAAGAGAAGAGGGGGGGTGACACCCAAGTTGGGAGAAATGGCAGACGGGGGGGAAGTGGTGACAGATGGGGAAATCATGGAGAGCAGAGTTCGAGAGGGTTTAAAGGCACTGAGGGTGGACAAGGCACCAGGCCCAGATGGCATCCACCCCAGGGTACTGAAGGAGCTGGCAGAGGTCCTTGCAGGACCTTTGGCAGACCTATTTAATGCCTCACTACATTCGGGGTGTGTACCTCAGGACTGGAGGATGGCTCATGGGGTGCCCCTCCACAAGAGTGGCCCCAAGGATGAACCGGGAAACTACAGACCAGTGAGCCTCACATCCATCGTGGGTAAGCTAATGGAGACTATCCTGAAGGAGAGGCTGGTGGTCCTCCTAGAGGCCAAAGGACTACAGGACAGCAGACAGCATGGCTTCATACGTGGCAGATACTGCCAAACCACCTGGTCGAGTTCTATGACTGGGTAACTAGGCAACTGGACAGGGGCCATGCAGTGGATGTCCTGTATCTGGACTTCAGTAAGGCATTCGACTCAGTGCCACATGGAAGGCTGAGAAGGAAGTTAGTAGGCACAGGGGTGGGTGCAAAGCTGGTAAGATGGGTAGGAAACTGGCTGCAGGGAAGGCAACAGAGGGTGGTGGAGAGTGGGGAGCTCTCACACCCAAGGGCAGTGATGAGCGGTGTTCCACAGGGCTCAGTGTTGGGATCAGTGTTGTTTGGGATATTCATTGCAGACATATCATAGGACATCAAGCGCAAGATCAGTCTGTTTGCTGATGATACCAAGGTAGGCGTGGTGGTGGATGACCTAGGGGATGGCAGGGTTGCAGGATGATCTGGCAAAGCTTGAAACCTGGTCAGACACCTGGCAACTGGGCTTTAATGTCAAAAGTGCAGGTGCTGCATTTTGGGATGAAGAACCAAGGAGGAGTTACCAGCTAGGGAAGTGCAGCTAGCCCAGACAGAGAGGAGAAGGATCTGGGTGTGCTCATTACAGGGTCAATGAACAACTCGGCACAATGTAGGAGGGCAGCTGCAAAGGCCAACAAAATGCTGGGTTGTATTGCAAGGGGTATATCTTCGAGGAGGTGATTCTGCCACTGTATAGGTAATTAGTTAGACCACACCTGGAGTACTGCGTGCAGTACTGGCATCCGTATCTGAAGAGGGACATTAAGTTACTGGAGGGGGAGCAACGCAGAGTGACAAAGATGATCAAGGGGCTGGGGGACTTATCATATGAGAGGAGGTTGAAGGAGTTGAACATGTACTCACTGGAGGAGAGGAGAGACAGGGGTGACATGATTGAAACCTTTAAATACATTAAAGGAATAAACAAGATGGGTACAGAGGGGCTGTTCAAAGTAAGGAAGGGGAGGGCCACCAGGGGCCATGATATGAGACTGGAGCGAGGAAGGTTCAGGAGGGAGATGAGGAGACACTTTTTACAGAGGGTGGTGGCTGGGTGGAATGCGTTACCTGATGAAGTGGTATGCAGTAGAACACTGGACTGCTTCAAATGAGGATGGGACAGGACAAGGGGGAGGGTTAATGAAGGGGAAGAGTGGAAGGAAGGGGCAGCTGCAGAATAAGGGGTGCTAGTTGCACATTCGAGCAGACTTGATAGACCTCTAGGCCTTTATCTGCTAGCAAATTTCATATGTTTGTATGTTCATATGTTCCATTTAACACATCCCCTGCCCCCAAATCTACTAATGTTTAATTAGGTGCTGTTTCTGGGAGTCTCCTGTTGCATTCCTCACATCTATATGGGATTCTCCAAATGTTCAGGGATTTCTGGTACCATGACAAGAATGGACCCCATTTCTCCCAAGTGTAAACCAATTGATGTATTACTAGGTCAATCTGTTGGGCAAATCTCTTCTTGTATTCAACTGATTTATACACAGTGCCTTCTTGGTGGGTAAGTGTCTCAATATATTAAGTGATTCCTCGTGCCATGATGAGAATGGACCCCATTCTTACGTCAGGGCATATTCAAAAAACTCAGGAAGTTTCATGAGGCTATTCTGTGATGTACAACACTTGTGTCCTTCAGCGCATTTATATGGTTTTCCCTGCATTATCATGCTGAAGGATCATGAGGCCACTCTGTGCAGTAAAACTCTTGTTGCATTCAGCACATTTATATGGTTTCTCTCCCATGTGAACCCACTGATGTGCTTTTAGACTATGTTTACAGGAAAACCTCTTATTGCATTCAGTACGCTTATATGGTTTCTGCCAGGGTTAGTGTCTCCAAATGTTTCAGGATTTCTAATACCGTGGCAAGAATGGACCTCATTCTTTAGCCAGGACATATTCAAAATGCAAGAAATTAGTACTGTATTAGTCTTTGATGTTTGCTGAGAGTGCTCTTCTCAGCACACGCAATGTCCCCAAGATGGCTTCCTTTTGAAGTTCATTAGGTGTCACAAGTATTGGTAGCATATTTAAATGTGCCTGAAAGTTCTTTTTGATTAGTCCCATTGCTCCAAGCAATATTGGAACAATTTGTGTGTCCTTATTCCACATCAGTTTGGTTTCTGACTGCATATCTTGATATTTCATGATTTTGTGTCTCTCTGTATGCAGGACACTGAAGTCACTAGGGGTGGCCATTTCAATCAGCAATGCTACCTTTATTCTCTTTTCTTGTATTACAATATCGGGTTTTCTTGCTTCCACTTTCTTGGCTGTTGGTATTGGGTGATCCCATGTGATCATTACTTCTTCAGTCTCTGTGATTCTTTGTGTTTCTTGTTTCCAGTGTCTCTCTGCTACCTGTATAGTATAGTGTTTGCACAGTTTCCAGTTGATCAATCTTGCTACATTGTTGTGCCTTTCGGTATAGAGGCCTTCTGCCATGAGTACTTCACATCCAGCTACGAGATGCACAACTGCTTTTAATTCTGTACTACAGAACCTGCACTTGTCTGTTTCGCCTGTTTTTTCTATGGATCTTGTGAACCATCTTGTGTGTAGCCCACTATCTTGGGCTGCCATTATTAGTCTCTTACCTCATGACCTAAATACACCTCTTTTTAACCACTCATGGGTCAGGGCTTGATCGACCTGTGGTTGTTCCAGTAGCTCCCTGTATTTTCCACTATAATTATGGGCATTCCAATTGTTTTTTCCTTTTCTGTTGGTCTTTGTCCTTATACTCTTTTTTTCTGATTCTTTGCACTTTCTGTTGCTGACTGTTCCTTATCAACTTGTGGATTGACATCAATCTCTGCAACCTTTCTGAAGGCTTCTCCTAATTTGATAAGTGAAGTCATTTTAGGCTTATTTTCTTCATGATGCAAGACCTTGACTATATTTGGATCCAAGGATGTCAGTAAGTATGTATGTAGCCCCACTATTGTGGATCTATATGTGTAATCAATCTCAATGAGGCCCACTCCTCCCTCCGACCTTGGGATGTATAATCTTGGCATGCACTGATTTTTGTATATTAATTGGTGAGAATTACACATTTTTCTTGTTTTTATATCTAGCTAGTTCAACACTTTCTGTGGCCAGTCTATCACACCAAAGCCGTATGGTATCACTTGAAGGGCAAGCTGGTTTACAGCTTGCACTTTATTTTGTGTTGTCGAAGCAATTTTCAGAATAAGCTTCAACCTTCTAAAATATTCCTTGCTTACTTTTACTCTCATTTGTTCATGTTGTGCTGTTGCTCCTTCATCTATTCCCAGGTATTTATACACTCCCTCTTGCTCAAGTTCTTTTATGTCACAAACCTCCGCCAGATTCATGTTTTCTTTACGAGTTAACTTTCCTGCTACAAATGTTGCTTTGGCACATTTGTCTAGGCCAAATGTCATCCGTATGTCATCAGAAAAGGTCTTAACAATTTGTAGTTCTTTCAAATGTTTGTCAGATGAACTATAAAGTTTTAGGTCATCTACAAATAGAAGGTGAGATGTTTGCTGTTGATTGTTTTTCTTTCTGGAGTTCAAGCTGTATCCATAGCCTAGGTTGTTGATTAGGCTACTTAAAGGATTGAGGGCAAGGCAAAACAGAAGTGGTGACAAGGAGCCAACTTGAAATATCCTTCGTTGGATGCTTATATTTGGGATGGTGATTTGACCTTTCTCATGATTTAATTGCACGGTGGTTTGCCACTTTCTCATTGTTGTTGTGATGAAATTTATCAATGTGGGATGTATCCTATAGATCCATAAACACTCAGAGATCCAGGAGTGTGGGATGCTGTCAAATGCTTTTTTGTTGTCGATCCATGCTACACTAAGGTTTCGGCATTTTTTGCAGCTCTCCATAATGGGTTTGTTCAACAGGAGATGGTCCTTTGTACCATATGATTTTTTTTATTGCCCTTTTGTTCTATTGCCATGAATTTATTGCAGTCTAAATGATTGTAAACTCTGTCTGCATCGATTCCAGTATATAGATCATATGTTGTTGGCAAACAGGTTATTGGGTGATAGTTCTTGGGGAGACTGGCAGGCTCAGATTTAATAAGAAGTGTGGTATTCCCTGTTGTGAACCAGATGGGTGTCAACTCAGGATGTGTGTATAAATAGTTAACAGTTTTCTCTCTAGAGTGAATTTGCTGATGTAGCAACAGACTATCCTTCCAAGAAAAACTTCTGTCACATTCAGCACATTTATAGGATTTCTCTCCTGGGGTTAATGTCTCCAAATGTTTCGGGAATTTTAATACCATGGTGAGAATGGACCCCATTCTTTAGCCAGAGCATATTCAAAATGCAAGAAATTAGTACTGTATTAGTCTTTGATGTTTGCTGAGAGTGCTCTTCTCAGCACACGCAACGTCCCAAGATGGCTTCCTTTTGAAGTTCATAAGGTGTTACATGTATTGGTAGCACATTTAAATATGCCTGAAAGTTCTTTTTGCTTAGTCCTGTTGCTCCAAGCACTACTGGAACAATTTGTGTGTTCTTATTCCACATCAGTTTGGTTTCTGACTGCATATCTTGATATTTCATGATTTTGTGTCTCTCTGTATGCAGCACACTCTATTCACTAGGGGTGGCTATTTCAATCAGCAATGCTCAGAGTGAATTCGCTGATGTTTTTCCAGGTTACTCTTCTGGTTAAAACATTTATTGCATTCCACACATTTATATGGTTTCTCTCCAGAGTGAATTCATTGATGTTTTGCCAGGTCACACTACTGGTAAAAATAATTGTTGCATTCCACACATTTATATGGTATTTTTCCAGAGTGAATTCACTGATGTAACAACAGACTACCCTTCCGAGAAAATCTTTTGTCACATTCAGCACATTTATATGAAATCTCTAGGGGTTAATGTCTCCAAATGTTTAGGGATTTCTAATACTGTGGTGAGAATGGACCTCATTCTTTAGCCAGGGCATATTCAAAATGCAAGAAATTAGTACTGTATTAGTCTTTGATGTTTGCTGAGAGCGCTTTTCTCAGCACACGCGACGTCCCCAAAATGGCTTCCTTTTGAAGTTCATAAGGTGTCACAAGTATTGGTAGCATATTTAAATGTGCCTGACAGTTCTTTTTGATTAGTCCCATTGCTTAAAGCACTATTGGAACAATTTGTATGTCCTTATTCCACATCAGTTTGGTTTCTGACTGCATATCTTGGTTTTGTGTCTCTCTGTATGCAGTACACTGTAATCACTTGGGGTGGCTATTTCAATCAATAATGCTACCTTTGTTCTCTTTTCTTGTATTACAATATCGGGGTTTCTTGCTTCCACTTTCTTGGCTGTTGGTATTGGGTGATCCCATGTGATCATTACTTCTTCATTCTCTGTGATTCTTTGTGGTTCATGTTTCCAGTGTCTCTCTGCTACCTGTATATTATAGTGTTTGCACAGTTTCCAATGGATCAATCTTGTTACACTGTTGTGAATTTTGGTATACAGGCCTTCTGCCATGAGTACTTCACATCCACCCACAAGATGCGCAACTGTTTCTAATTCTGTACCAAAGAACCTGCACTTTTCTGTTTCTTCTGTTTTTTTCTATGGATTTTGTGAACCATCTTGTGCGTAGCCCACTAGCTTGGGCTGCCAGTATTAGTCTCTCATCTAGAGTGAATTCGCTGATGTTTATCCAGGTTACTCTTCTGGTTAAAACACTTGTTACATTCCACACATTTATATGATTTCTCTCCAGAGTGAATTCGCTGATGTTTATCTAGGTTACCCTTCTGGTTAAAACACTTGTTGCATTCTACACATTTATATGGTTTCTCTCCAGAGTGAATTCGCTGATGTATTGTCAGGATGCTTTTCTGGTGAAAACATTTCTTGCATTCCATACATTTATATGTTTTCTCTCCAGAGTGAATTCGCTGATGTAACAACAGACTATCCTTCCAAGAAAAACTTTTGTCACATTCAGCACATTTATAGGATCTCTCTCCAGAGTGAATTTGATGATGTTTTTCCAGGTTACTCTTCCGGTTAAAACACTTGTTGCATTCCACACATTTATATGGTTTCTCTCCAGAGTGAATTAGTTGATGTTTTCTCAGGATGCTCTTCTGGTTAAAACATTTGTTGCATTCAACACATTTATATGGCTTCTCTCCAGAGTGAATTAGTTGATGTTTTCTCAGGATGCTGTTCTGGTAAAAACACTTGTTGCATTCCACACATTTATATGGTTTCTCTCGGGGGTTACCAGAGTGAATTTTCTGATGTTGCAACAGATTATCCTTCCGAGAAAAACTCTTGTCACATTCAGCACATTTATATGATCTCTCTCCAGAGTGAATTCTCTGATGTCTTTCCAGGTCACTTTTCTGGTAAAAACACTTGTTGCATTTCACACATTTATATGGTTTCTCTCCAGAGTGAATTAGTTGATGTTTTGTCAGTATGCTCTTCTGGTTAAAACACTTGTTGCATTCTACACATTTATATGGCTTCTCTCCAGAGTGAATTTGCTGATGTTTTGCCAGGTCACTCTTCTGGTTAAAACACTTGTTGCATTCCACACATTTATATGGTTTCTCTCCTGAGTGAATTCTCTGATGTAACAACAGACTACCCTTCCGAGAAAAACTCTTGTTGCATACAGTGCATTTATATGGTCCCTTCCCACTGTGAATTTGTTGATGCTTCAAGAAGATACTCTGTGTTGTAAAACTCTTGTTACATTGAGCACATTTATAAGGGCTTCTGTGACTCTGGCATGTTGTTTTTTTTACGCTGCGCAGTAAAACTCTTGACAGTAAATTTAACTGCATTTAGCTTGCTTAAACTCCTCTGATATTTGGTACATTTAAATTGCCCCTCTCCTTTGTGAATCTGCTGTTGTACAGTGATGAGATGTAGGCCCTGGAAACTCTTCCTACGTGGAGGATATTGACTGGGTTTCTTTGTTGTGTGACTCAGCTGGCAATTCTCAAGTGATGATTGCTGACTCCAACTGTCATTGCACTCAAACTTCCTGCTAACTAAAAATAGATGTTTAATTAGTACAGTATCTTTTTACAGTACAGGCACAAATGTGGTAGTTGTTTTTTCTTAATCTTTTTGAGAGCTCATCAAGATTACTGGGGTCCAATATTCAAAACATAGCCCTGGGGCAAAATTAGCACTGCCCTGCATGCAAAATCTCAAAAGAGCAAATGGTCTGGCAGTATAGCATAGAGGTTAGAATAATGAATTGTGAATGAGCTTGGTACATCCAGCAGACCTGACTTGGGTTTGATTCTCACAACCTTCACTTGCATACTGTGCGACTCCGAGCAAGTCACTTAACCACCCAGTGCTCCCATGTCACCGCTAAAAACAGGCATTTGTGCCTAGTTGGCCTTACCCAATTACCAAAGACTAAAATAAAATAAAAATAGCCTGTAACCATTTGCACACTATATTCAAAAAAAAAATAGCACATGGGGCTAAATCAATTAAATATAGCATGTAAACAGGACTGAGAGTGCAGTGCAAACATAGCCTGACAAATAAGACAGATCTTACACAGAGGAGAAAGGCCCAAGTGTTACGCCCTCTTCGGGCAGAAGCTCTACAACTGATTTGGTTTTCACCCTACAGGACATGTAATAGCTTATTTCACACCCCCTGGCAGACCTCGTATGAGATTCTGGTATCCTTTCCGCTTACCATCATTAGTGACACTTGCTCTCCTTTTGAACTGGTTCACCATTTCAAGTACCTGGGTATAACTAATGACTCTACCCTGTCTTTCATCCAGCACATCAACTGAATAGACAAAGTTTTTGATCAGTGTTTAGGAGTTCAATACAGAAACAAACATAATTCTCTCTCCAGAAGCACTGAACACAGTCATCCACAGTTATGTGGTCTCTTTCACAGACTACGGTATTGCCATTTATGGTGCGGCTACAGACACTGCCCTTTGAAAGATCAAAACAGCCTTAAATAAAGCATGTTGCCTTCTTACATAGATACATAGACAGTGTCGGCAGATAAGGGCCTATGGCCCACCCAGTCTGCCCATTTGAGCTTGTAAGTTCAGTTTGTTTTCCTAGAAGTCTGTTGCCCCTTACCCCTGACCTCCAGAATTCCTTTATGTCTATCCCCATGCATTCTTAAATCCCGTGATTGTTTCAGCCCCCACCACTTCCTCTGGCAGGGTGTTCCACTTGTCCACCACCCGTTCTGTGAAGAAATTCTTCCTCTCGTTTCCTCTGAATCATCCTCCCTCCAGCTTCATCCCATGCCCTCTAGTCCTGGAACATCTTTTTTGCTTAAAAATAGTGTTTTCCTGCACCCTGTTCCTCCCTGTAAGATACTTGTATGTCTCTATCATATCCCCTCTCTCCCTCCTCTCCTCCAGGGAGTACATGTTCAGTTCCTTCAACCTGTCTTCATAGGACTTGTGATGCAATCCATGCACCATCTTTGTTGCCCTCCTCTGAACCTTCTCTACCCTGTCTATGTCCTTACTGATGCTACATGCTTGACACACACCTGCGATATTTATGCTCAGGTTAGCTGGTCACAATTAAACAGCAGGCTCAAATACAATTGTGTCTGCTTGCAAAAAGTCACCTTGGGACTGCTATGACCTGGAGTAATGGCCCTTCTTTCCCTTGCACATAACCCATGCAGTACCAGAAGCTCTGGCAAACAGGCTTCCAGCATCCCATGGTGCCGCACCGCCTTTGGACAATTATGCATACAGAGCTCTGCAGTGGTACAACTCTCTACCTCCTGACATAACCAATGTTACTTTGCTGGGCTCCTTTAAGAAAAAAACTCTGGCAGCATCTAACTTCACTGGTAACCTGTGACTGCTAGTGCTAATTTTTGTTTACCTTGCTCCTATCATTTGCTAACTGTATGAGCTCTATTGATTACAGTATGCACCAAATTAAATGGAAAAATGCTTGTAGCTGAAGGTCTGCTTCTAACGGATGAATCCCCATTGCCAAATGCCATTTTCTATATGACTCAATATTAAAATTATCTGATTAAGTAAACCTGTAATTCCGCATTTAGTGGCCACCTAGTGGCCATTTAACAGCTTCCTTGACACCTCAGACAGGTGTTAATTACCAATGTTTAGCACCCACAATGTGTTAGTTTGCCAATGTTTCCTGTTCAGCCCAGTATTTAATACCCTGCTAACAGCTTTCATATCCTTTTCACCTTTTGCTGATCTTTACAGCAGAAGAAGGGTACCGTTCTTGATGAGCGGAGAACAGAAAGTTACTCGGACAAAAAAACACACAAATACATTGAGACGGAAGGTGGCGGCGGGACCTTAACGTCCAATTTCTTCCCCTGTCCTCTGTGTGTTTTGTTCACTGTTCCTCTGTGAGTGCAAACATCACAGAGATAAAATATGACTGTGAGTGAGAGAAACATATTGTGGCAATCCAAGACACAGTGTGACTGCCGGCAGCCCCATGTCAGCCCCTACCCCTCACCCAACTGAACACTCTCCTCAACATGTCATTCACGATTGAGGACAAGACACAGAGTCACATGGAACTCATGGAACTCAATAGAGAGACAGAGGTTCTCACGATCTATCATGCCAACACAAGATGCTGCACTAAGTCTCTTGCTGGTGCCCCCCATTCAAACACAGACAGCACCCATGCAAAGAGAGAGGGAGAGAGAGAGAGAGAGGGCTGCTGGGAGATGCTGCTCCCAATGTCCTTCTCGCTCACTCTAATATACACCAACACCCTGCTGCATAACTACCTTACTAGAGGTACTGCTTAGGAATGGAGACACCACCAGAAACAGGATCTGAGACAATTCTCATTGAAGGAACTGTAACTTGCTGTATGCAGCTTATGTTATCTGTCCACGGCAGTCCATAGATCCCTGATCACAGCTTCACTGATGTAATGGACCCGCTTTGTAGCGACTAAATACACATGCCAAACTAGTCCATAATAAGCTGCACATACTGTAGGAAAATGTTATGCTATGTCTATTTCTCAGGCCCCGGTCAAGTTAACACTTTCAAGGACTTTCTATTCCTACCTTAATAATTTTCCTCTACCTCCTTCCATCTGCTCTCCTTTTTGCCAATCCATCATTCCATACCTCTTTCTTCCTTACTACTGTAATACATTTTCATCATTACCACCAGACTACCTACACCACCTCATCCTCCCTACTCTCCTCCACCCCTCCTTTCCACCACCCTCCTCCCCTTTATTCCACTTTGACTACATAGCTGTTCTCTTTCCCTCATATCTATCCCCATCCTATACCCCACCTCTGCTTGCCTTCTCCCTCCCCGCACTTTCCTCCCTCCTCCCCATCCCTCTCTATAGGTACGAGACCTTCCTTCTTTATTTGACTGAGGCACAATCCAATAATCTTCCTACAGTATGTTTTTAGTTATACAATTCGCCTTTTTAGAGAAGTGTCCTCATTTCAAGTTACCATTACCTAGTGAAAGGTTAGTTTTTGTTTTGACTCTGCACTCTGTATGTGCTTAGATTGTGTAGCTATTGTTAGAATGTATGCCTGGAGACAGTGTTCAATTGCTCCTTGTTGTATCTGTATCTGTGGAACATATCTGTATTCTTGTTTGCATCATACTTAATGTAGAACCTATTTAAGAACGTTCTGCTCAAAGGTGCTAATCCAAGATTTCAATAAATAAATTCTCTGCAGAATCCATCTGGATGTCCCCACAGACCCCTTTCAATCTGGTTGCAGCTGATGACCCTTCTAAGCAAGTAACACTTGTCATAGATTATTAATAAAAACCTGCTACACCACACATACAATCTAAAAATTCTCATGTAGGCAGAATTTCTTTAGGAAACAAATGTGTTACTAAAAATCATTAAATAAATGTAATACAACTAAAAGAGAACATATATTAATTTATGTTACAGTATGATAAACACATTTTGGAAAGTATACCATTTAAATGCCTTAAAACTGTATTAACTACTTCTCTACCTTAAAGATGAAAATTCTCAAAGTCCTTTTTCCATGTAGCAGCTTGGCAGTGTTCTGTTGTGCTCAGAAGAATGTACAAACCAGAATAGCCTCTGAGTGACTCAGCTGATGGTAATTTACTGGCCCAAATCCTGGCTAATACACCCTGTGCCTTTGAACTGACTTGATCCTAGGAAGACACTGTACATTTTATAACTATATAAGGGGACTTTATAACATCTAGTTAGCTAGCCAGGAAATACAATTAACTTCTTGCCAAGCAAGTGGTTTTTGCAGTTTACAGGACCTCAGTCATTTTGAAAAACAAAACATTCCCTTCTCTGCACATTGGCATTTAAACATACACATAAATCAATATGTAACCAAAATACATGTTGCAAATAATGATTGGCAGCTGGTCAGCTTGTGACAGTCATCAGAGCCAGTCATAACACAATACAACTGCAGCTTCCTCAAGTAAAAACCAAAAATGGCATTTTTAAAATGCAGTCACTAAAGTCAGACAGAATACAATACAACTGCAGTTACCCCTCCCCAAGAAAACAAAATCTGGTCAGATCCACCATGGCTGCACAATGAAGTTAATGAAGTTGTGTGGAAGTTTTAAGGAGATATGGAGAAACAACACAATTATTTGTAAGTAGTAGGATTTGTTTTAGTTTCTGTTCTAAGGAAGGCATCCATATTATTAGGAAAATATATGGAGGTGTACATTTTAATGGAAGGAATAGGAAGCAATATAAGTTTACTAAAGAACCCCAGAGCAAATGTCACTGAGGTATGTGTTATCCCAGATTATATTGACTGGACAGCCACATTTTAATGAAAACACAATTGCACATACCCCATTAATGCAAAGCATCATGGGAAACATATGCAAATCACCATGATAGTATAGAAGGTGGCAGTACTTCATTATAAAGACAAGTAAATGTTTTAATACATTTACAGACAGTTACAGCAACTTAATTTCCTTCATAGAATAATTTAAATTTACTAACAGTGGTAGTACAAAGCAATTACTTAGACAACTTGAAAACTATAACTGCTTTATATTGTACATTGACACCCCATATGGACCTCCTTGAAATTGAGATGCAAATGTCACCCATTTATCAGTTTTCTTCCAGGAATATTTTACTATCCTAAATACACTTCTTGCTTCAGTAACTGCACAGCATATCTCTTGCATTACCTACTTACTGACATTTTACATCTGCAGCTATGCAATGAACTGCTGCTTACTACACCAACACCATGAACCATACAACAGATGACTGCCATAACTAGGGAGGCAGTATAGCACAGTGGTTTAAGGCTGTGAGCTACAAATCTAGAGATCTGGATTTGAATCCCATAGCCCCAACTTGCATACTGGGTGACCCCGAGCAAGTCACTTAACTTCCATGTGCTCCCAGGTTACCCCTGTAAACAAGCTGTTAGCTTATTGTGCCATCTCTGGTTAAACAATTAAAAGAAAAAAGTATATTTTTTTCTTGTTTTATTTTGCTACTACAAGCTTTGACTAATACATCCATCCCTAAATGCATTTTTTATAGCTTATGGCCTAGGCAGAATTACACTTATATCTTACACATAAATACATCATTACAATAGCATTTTCATGTTTTAGTAGTATCTCCTTCCTTTTCAGGTGCCCATGACACTGTGTATATATATCGTTTAACTTCAAAGCACTAAACCTATTCAAATGCACAAAACACAAGACTTTATTCTCTTCACACATTACTGTGAAACTTCAGGCCCCAGAATAGCCAAGAAACAATTGTTAAGACTTCACTCTTGCATGCCACTGTCATGCTACTTCTCATGCAAACAACAATCAATTAGGCAAACCCCTTTAGTTTCTGTGCTATGAAGTCTTACATTAGAGAGACCTATATCTTACAGAACTGCTAAAAAAACAAATTTATCAAGACTGGATTTCTGAATTAAAACCTGTTGTTCACAGTACTTACATAAATAATAGTTTACTGGCTACAAATGATGCTACAGACATGACAACAAGAAAATTTCTGTTTTACATGGAAAACATCCATATAATGAACTTATCATACAGGATTTGTGACCTACTGTCTGCATGTATCTGACAAAGGACAAGGCACCTGCTTGTCGTGCTGATTATTGGCAGTGGGGTGATCTGGCTATGGGTGATGGTTGTATAGGGTCATCAGGTCAGGAGGCACCCTGGGCTATGCGGGCATCTGGGAGAGCCAGGCGTGGTTGGTGCCGTCCCAGGAGTCCACCAGACCGAGTGGCCAGGTAACCTGAGGGGCTGCACTACCTTCCAATCCTCGAGGGCAGTGCTGTGCAATGCCAGGTCGATCAGAAACAAGACTGCAATTATTGCCGCCCTAATTTCATCGGTCGGTCTGGCTTGCATCATGGAGACCTGGGTGGGTGACGATGCAGGCCCTATTTTTGAGGCTGCGGTCCCTCCCGGGTATACCATGGTGCACTGCCCCAGAGTGAATCGCAGGGGTGGTGGTGTAGCTATCTGTTTTAGATCCAGCCTGACCTTCGCCATGCACCCAGTGGAAACTCCAGGTTCTTTTGAGTGTGTGGCTATCTGCGGTGGTCTCAGCGCGGGCTGCAGGATATTCCTCATCTATCATCCTTCTGGCCTGATGGGGGGTTTCCTGCAGGAGTTTGCTGAGTTCAGTGCTGGTGAAACATTGGGATCCCCCAGATGTGTTTTTCTGGGGGATTTCAATGTTTGGATGGATGATAGAGATCAAAGATGCAGCAGCAACTTTTTGCAGAGTATGTCCTCTTTAGGACTGATGCAGGTCATTGCTACATGCACCCATCAGGATGGCCACATACTGGATCTAGTGTTCTCATTGGGGCTTGAGATCACAGATCTCGGGATTGATCGGGTTTCTTGGTCCGATCATTGCATGGTGAAGTTCACGCTTGGGGCTCCCACCATAAGCCCTTTCCCTGCTGAGATGATTAGCTGTCGCCCTTTGTGGGGTCTTACCCCTGAGGGCTTTTGGGGCAGCTAAATTATCTAGTGTGGGTGCTGCATGCAGAGGAGTTGGTGCCGGGGTTGACACCTATAATAGGGTGCTCTCTGACACCATTAACTCCCTCACACCTGTCCGTTTACAACCCAGAACTTCTTACCTGAGGTCCCCATGGTTTGATGGAGACCTCAGGGAGATGAAGAAGACGGGTCAGAGATTAGAGCACTGCTGGAGAAAGTCCCACCTGGAAGCGGACAGACTGGTCCTGCGTACACACTATTGTGGGTATCAGGAGGCAATCAACTGTAAGAAGGCAGTGTTCCTGTCCAGGGAGATTGCTGCCAGGAAGAATCGACCAGCTTCACTCTTCCGGACTGTAGGCAGACTTCTTCATCCAGTCTGTTTGCAGCCTGGGAGGCCTTTTTCCATTGAAGATTGTGAGAAGTTTGCTCGGTTCTTCTCGGACAGGGTGTCCGTGATCCAGTGGGAGGTTTCTTCAGTTAGCAATATCATAGCTGACAGTGGTCACCAGATGTGTTCTGAGTGCACTCCGCCCAGTTGGGGGGAGTTTAGACCAGTGGAGGTAAGTGAGGTTATTGAGGTGGCAACCAATTTGAAGCACACTTTTTGTGAGCTGGACCCAGTGCCAACGCGTTTCTTAATGAGATGCGTTGACTCTGTTGGCCCGGTGTTTGCCATGATCGTACGGTGTTCCCTATCTGAGGGAGTCTTACCGGATGCCTTGAAGGAAGCTCTGGTGATACCCCTTTTAAAGAAACCTTCTTTGGACCCGGAGATCATGGAACATTACCGTCCTATCTCCAACCTCCCATTTTTGGGGAAAGTGGTGGAGAAAGTGGTAGCACTTCAACTGGAAGAGTACCTTGTGACTCAAGAGTTGTATGATCCCTTCCAGTCAGCTTTTTGGGCCAGACATAGCACAGAAACTGCACTTGTTCGGGTGCAGAATGATCTCCTCAGGGCTAGAGATTGGCGGGACAGGACAATTCTTGTTCTCCTCGATCTCTCTTCAGCATTTGACACTGTGGACCATTATATGTTGCTTGTCTGCCTCAGGGAGCTATGTGGACTCACCGGTACTGTCATCAACTGGTTTGAGTCCTTTCTTACAAATAGGAGGCAACAGGTTATGATGGGAAATTTCTCATTTACACCCAGTCTCCTTCCCTGCGGAGTCCCTCAGGGTTCGGTACTGGCCCCATTGTTGTTCGCAGTGTACATGCTGCCCTTGGGGAGGATCATTAGGAGGTATGGTCTGAGTTTTCATTGCTATGCTGATGATACTCAGGCTATATTTGTCCTTTGCCCCAGGAACATCCAACGCAGTGGATGTGCTAAACATCTGTCTGACTGAGATAAGTGACTGGATGGCCTCCAGTTGGTTGCGACTGAACCCTAACAAGACTGAGGTATTGGTAGTGGAGTCGAACAGAGTTCATGATAGGATGGCCTCTGACTCAGCAACTGGACTTGTTCTTGGGGCTGTGTCATTGAAGGCCTCCTCTTGGGTGTGTAATCTTGGAGTGATTCTGGACAGGAACTTGACCATGGAGGCTCAAGTATCTTCCGTGGTTCGTACCTGTTTTTCCATCTCAGAAACATTGCCAGGATTAGGCCCCTTGTTCCACCTCTGGACCTCCCTACCTTGATACATACCTTAGTCACATCTAGGCTGGACTACTGTAATGCGCTCTATCTCGGGGTCACAGGGGGACTTCTCCACAGACTGCAGCTGGTGCAAAATGCAGCTGCCCGGTTACTGACTGGGCAGAAAATAATCTGTCATATTACACCGGTACTGCGTGAATTGCACTGGCTGCCATTCAGGTGGAGAGTCCTCTTTAAGGTGGGTCTTCTCACCTTTAAGGCCCTACATGGTCAGGGCCCTGGTTACCTGTCAGCCCTCCTGACACCTACTCCCTCTGTCCACCCACTCCGATCCTCCAGCAGTGGCCTCCTGACCGTTCCTAGAGTGAGGTTGAAATCAGCCGGCGACAGAGCCTTTAGTGTTGCGGCTCCCGCTCTATGGAACTTATTACCAGCTGCGGTCAGAAAGGCCCCGACTATAGATGTTTTTAAGGTTTGCTTGAAGACACTATTATTTTCTCAAGCATTTGATGCTTAGATTATGATTTATTTTATAACCTGTGATTCTATTTATTTTGCTTATACCTATATACTATGCTTTTAAAAATTTGTATGGTGCCCAGAGCCTCCGGGATTGGGCGTCTTTTAAATAAACTTGAATTGACTTGAGACGGGTTGGGAGAGGTCACATGACCTAATAGGGGATACTAAACCACCAAGAATGTTCCAGGCAGCTGCAGGATGAATGATTAGGGGTTGAGGTAACACTAGACCACCAGAAATATTCAAAACTGCTACAGAATGGGTAATCAGGGACTAAGGGACATGTAGATCCCAAGGAATATGCACAGCAGCTACAGAATGGGCAATGGGATGTCAGGAGACCATTAGACCAGCAGGAATATTCAAGACAGCTACTGAATAGGTGATGGGGCATGGGGGGCGGGGACTGTGACAGGGCTGGGAAAATGTGGGGAATGTCAAAAGCTTGGGTACAGCCCTATCCCATTTGTTATGCAGAAAGAGTTAAAGGCAAGGATCTTTTCAGGCTAGTGTGACAAGAACAATAACACAATCTTGTTTCAATTTGTGAAAGACAGCAGATGAAATCTGTAAGATCAGGATGCAGAAATGAATTGCTAAGAAAATACATTTTATAAAAGGAGAACAATATTTTGTTTAGTGATAGAGCTGGAGATTTACAGACTCCCTCAGATGTTGGACTGTGTTTTTTGTTTGTACTGCCCTGAAGAAGAGTTATCCTGTACAATTTATTTTTTATTTTATCATTTATGATGATAAAATGAAAAGGGCTGGCAGTATAGCCTAGAGGTTTGAGTAACGAGGTGTGAATGAGCTTGATACATCCAGCAGAGCTGACCTGAGTTTGAGTCTCACAACCTCCACTTACATACTGTGTGACTCTGAGCAGTGCTCACAGGTCGCCCCTGAAAACAGGCATTTGTGCCTAGTGGGCCTTACCCGGCTACCAAAGACCAAAATAAAAAAAAAAAAAATGCTACTTGTAAATTTTATAATTTCTCCTGCTCTGCCTAGGTTTCCTGGCCAATGCCTCTATGAAAGCTAGTGTCAGAAAAGTGTTTTACACAATGCATACTCTAAGTCACAGTTTCTGTGCATGGGTACTAGACCTGGTACCAGGGAAGCATAGAAGAAAGGTATGGACCGTGCAATAGCAAGCCCAGGAGTGACTACCAGAAGAATGGCAGCCAAACTAGAAGCATGAACAAAAGTCCAAACTAAGACTGCACAACCAGCAGCAGTGATGAAAGAAGCAACAGCAGTGGCAGGGACAGAACCTGAAAGCATGGCTGCCTCCTTCAAATGGCGGGCAGTACAACAAAGAGAGAGAATGACAAACAGAGAAGAGAAGACATGCAGCAGCAGGAGCTGTGATAGCTGCATGCCTTGCAAGCTATCAAAAGCTGGAGGATCTGGTACAGGTCCAGTTGAGCAACAACACATAAACAACTGAAAATACATTAATGGATCCATTCACATATTGGGACTGTGTAGTACAGTACGGTCTGTATGCCCATTGGCCCACCCTGTGGACCAATGGGCGTACAGCTGAACTGTACGCTGTCAGTCGGCGGGCAGTCAGGCAGCTTGCGGGTGGGAGCTGTCACCGCCGTGACCGGGGAGGCGGGGTGGTGGGAATGAGTGGGTGGGTTGGGCGGGGGTGCAGGTACTGCTGGACCACAAGGGATTCTATTCATTGTTACAGCCCACAACTGGGCAAGGGGATAGGTCCACTGGACCACCAGGAAGTTTATTTAATATTACAGCCCGAGATAGGGCAGGGAGATGGGTCCACTGGACCACCAGGGTGTTTCTTAACTAATACAGCCCGCGATCGGGCAGGGAGATGGGTCCACTGGACCATCAGGGATTCTATTATTTAAAACAGCCCTTGATCGGGTGTGGGGGGGCCTGACACTGACGGACCCTGGCTCTGAAGCTCAGGTGACCACCCACAGCTGGCGGCTGCCATGTTGCGCACTGCAATATGGCGGCTCACCTGTGGGTGGCCAGCTGTTGCTCCTTTTTTTATGGCTCAACTGTGTGTGCCTCAAGTAGGGGTTGCACCTGCATCTGCTCAGCACATCCCGGGCTGAATATCGGGATGTGCAGAATATGCATCAGGCACCTTCACTCACCGCATACATTACTGATGCACCTGGCGCATTGGGATTTGCAGCAGATAATCCCTTTTGAATATCACGCAGGGCATATCAGTGGGTTGCACATGGCGCACCTCTGTTGCACCATGTGCAACCCCTTTGAATATCCCACCCCAGGTGTACAATCTAGACTGGAAAAGTCACCTGGGACACCCAAGAGCAGTTATCCAATCAATCAATAATGCAGGTCTCACCATTATGCCTAGGATTTGCATGAAACTAGATATCTGTGGTAGAGTTTGAGAATTGGAGAAGTAAAGCCCCATATCCAAGATAAAAGCTGTAGCTATCAGATCTGCCCCTAAAACAAACAAACATGTTTGGTCATTATGTCATTATTAGGTCTAGTTGGTTACTACTACCAGAGATTTCTACCCAACTTGGCCAAGTTAGCTACTCCCCTCACTGAACTCCTGAAGACATGGTGCCTGAATAATGAGAAATGGTCCCCAGAATGTGATGACGATTCTCAGGCCATCAAAGATGCATTTTTATGTCCAGTACCTGCTTTTACAGTAAGAAGTCCATACTCTGAAAAACTATTTCTGTTACAGACTTCTACATCAGAAGTAGGTCTAAGTGCAGTCCTGAATCAGAATATAGATAAGAATTAACCTCCCAGTGTTAAATCCTGTTTGAAAGATGATTTCCCAGCGTGACTATGAAAGCATATTTTAAGGGGATTTGAAAAATGCCTGTCATGCTCATCTGATAAGGTAACAAGGGGCTCTTTTGCATATTTAGGGCCAAAAATATGCTAAAAATCTCACAATCATAAGTAAATGTTGAAAAAAATCTAACTTTCTTCATTACTTTAGTGTTGTGACATTTTAACCCCAAAGTTTCAACACATTCTTTTTTTTGACACCACCATATGATCAAGGCAGATGGAATTTTCAGAATCCCACTGAAAGGTGATTTCACGAAGCAAATACGATAACATGTTTCAGGGAGGATTTCAAAAAAGATACCCATCACATTCATGCGGTTGGGTAACACAAGGCTTGTGTTGAAAATCTGGGGCATGATCTGCCAAAAATAAAGTTGAGTCAACACTGGAGCACTTCAGTAATGCATCATGACTTTTGTTGTTTTTTGACATGTACAGCCAATTTATCAACATATGATCAAGACAGGTGGATATTTTTAAATCCTGTCTGAAAGGTGATTTTGGGAAGTGACTGTGAAAACATGTTTTAGAGGAAATTTGAAAAATGATACCTTCCTTGCTCATGAGAGGGCCTTAAAAAGGCTATGTTGAAAATATGGGAACAAATGGTTAAAAATGACAAAGTTATGAGCAAAAGTTCAAAAGGCATTAAATTAAGCATTAACTAAACTTACCTTGTTTTTAGTTACTCTGTGGTCGGTGTTAGTAGCAGCAAATTGCCAGTGAAGTTCAGCGGTGGAACAGATAGGTAAGTTAGAGTTACAGGCCTTGTGGGTGGTAGATGGTGAGATGGTTGTTTGGTGGTGGGATTGGAGGGCTGTGGTGGAGCAGAACACATTGATGGACCATTTTCTTTGCTTTAAGTTAAAAAAAAATAACAAAGAGGACAGCAAGGGATGGTTCTCTATGCTGCAGGCACAGACACTGGGGATTTGGCACTTCAGTGTCAGTTTGTGGTTTGGCAAGTGTCACATGCTGTTGGGGGGGCATTTTCAGGCAGCATAGTTGGGCATCTAACAAGACTTTAAGGGAGGGTTGTTGTGATTTCTGGCAGCAAAGTTGGGCATCTGACTGCCAGACATGAATGGAGAAGTGGGTTTGTTGTGGCTTCTGATGGCAGTGCCAGGCACCCAATTCCTACACTTTGATTGTGGTGGTGGGTTTTGTAATTGGTTTGTCTGGTGGTGGGGTTGGGTAAACAATCATTGGACTTTGGTTGGGGTGTGAGTTTGTTGTGGTTTCTGGCTGGAGAGTTGGGCATCCAGATACCAGACACTGTTGGGGGGGAGGGGTTGCTGTGCTTTCCAGTAGCAGGGTTAGGCATCCGAGAACCTTTTATTAAAGGGGCTTGATCTGTTTTCAGTGGCCAGGTTGGGCACCCAACTACTACACATATTCAAAGCTAGGTGGCATGGGAGGGGAATACCAGCAGCAGGACTGCACACCCGCTGTTGGTTATAAGTCTGAATTGGCAGAAGGGGGGGGAACACTGCTTCACTGCTTGATGGCAGTAATAGGAAAATATGCAGTCAGACTGTGATGAAAGTGGCTGTACCCTTTTGATGTGACAAGTTTCCATCCATCAGTCAGTAATGTAGTGTCAGCAGCAGCTGCCAGAATTGGATGTTGACTCACACACCTCTTGCAGGATCAACTGCATTGCTACAGCACACACCTCCACAGCCCTTACACTACCCCAATATGTTTTGGATGCACACAAGCAAACATAAAAAAGCACATCTCAAAATGAAGGGCATCGGCAGACAGGAAAAACTGGAGCCCCCCGAGAAGAAAACATACCCCCGTGTAACAAAGCTTGCATTTTTAAAAATACAGGTAGTATCCTAGCATACTGCAAACTATAACTTCAACTTTCCCTCTCTGAATAGAAAACAAGTCTGAATTTTTAAAATAGTTGTTAGTAGGCAAAGTAAAATAATGAACACCTTGTAACACTTGGACAGCTGGTTCTGATTACTCTATGATTTTTGTAAAATAAAAATTTAGTGTGATTGTCTGTCATGAGAAATCTTGTGCTCCTGGGATGACCCCTCCCACCCTCAGGTATCACTTCAAAGGACAGGATATGTTAAACAGCAAATCTCTGTAAAGTGATTAACTTCACAGTTTTCTTTGAAGCCAGGAACTAAATGTAATCCTCCGGACCCCTGCCTTTTTTCAAAACGACAGGTGGCATGCTGTTGAAACTGACAGCAGTACCTGGTGGGGACTGGGTTCAGGGAGGACTAGATTACTCGGCACAGGGGGCCTAGGTTTGGTTACTCTGCACAGGGGCACCCAAGTAAATCTGAAACACAGGAAGCAACAACTGTAATGTCCAAAACCAGGAATAGGATTTTACAGTGTGGCTTTTATTCACATACAAACTGAACAAACAAAGCATAGATGGACCCCCACGGGGCTACATTCCTGGTAATGTAGATTAGAGACAACAGAACACTTCTTCACATTTCGGCCCTCAGGCTCTGAACTCACCAGACACACAGCCGGACATGCGCAGCTCTGGGTACACAGTCTGACTTGTACACTACTTGGGTTTCCCCACTGGCCAGCTCCCCCGCCGGCCACTTGATCCTCGGTCCATATGGGAATGAACCAGTTTTCCTATTGGTGGCTCCCCAAACCACCTTAGAGCCTTTGACTCCTAGAGGGAATTTTTCCTTCCAATCCCATGTCTGGGTACTTCCCTCATCACTGGCCAAGTGCATGAGGCAAAGTAAAAATCCACAGAGCAAATCCGTAGAGGTGGATCTTGTTACTAAAGATGGGGGGTCTCCCACCTCCAGCTCCCACAATCCATACCTGGCCATTTCTCTGGAAACTAAACAACTCTTTTGAAAGCTTGGCAATGTAGATTACTGGGTAGACGTATATCACATCTCCTCTACGTGTCTTGACTTCCCCTGTGTGCTGGACTTGAACATACTTTTACTTTTGGCTAAGCCTATTACTCTAGGCCTCCCACTACTTCAGTAGTCCAATCCCCACTTTAACACAGTTCAGGATGAAACATGGGCCCTTTAAAAAGAGCAGAACTCACCCTTTGGTTGCAGGTGCCCCACAGGCAAATCACAAAATCTTCTTGTACCCCACACATGTGGACAAAATACAGCAGCTTCTTCCTCCAGCAGTAGCCAGGCGGTTGCCCCTGGAATCACAGGCAACCCTTCCTGCCCCATCCCCTGAGGGATGGGGCACAGAGACCCATATCAGCAGTCTCCACCACTTAAAAAAAATTACTGTATCTCTCTTTAGGTGGAAACACACACCTTTCCCTAAATGTAGCCCTATTTCAGGGCTGAGGCTCCAAGAGCCTGAGCACAGAGCTGCTGTGCTCCTCTCACACCAATCTCCAACTCCAACTGACATAGACTCACTGTTCAAACCTCCCAACATTCCACTCTAGCTCCCTTCTGCAGATTTCATTGTGGCTCATGCAACTGCGATAGTTATATGGTGATGTAATCCCTCAGTCTCAGCTGAGACTGAGAACAGAGTGAGACAGTGTGAAATCCATTTAACTGGAGTTTCACAAGCTGCCTTCTCTGCCTACCACTAGGTTTTACTGGGATTCTAGTAACCATGGGTAACAAGGGGGTTATATAAAATAATCCATTTTATGACATCTTCAGAGGAATCCCAGCTAATTTCACCTTGTGTTACAAAGCATATTACACCTCAGTGAGATCTGGTAGAGTTAGTCATAGAAAGTCCTGTGATGTCTTTGTGAAGCAGGAAACTGCTCATGGATGAAAGAAGGAACTGGAAAATCACAGACTTGATTGGGAAGTCACATGGAGAAATTAGTTTTGCTGATGTCACTTTATTCAATTTACCTGCTGAGTGATAAGACATCCTGGTTGTATAATTTTTAATGAACAGAGGAGGAGCCGGGTAACATCATGGAGGAGGCAGGTTCAAAGATAGTTTTTAATTATGCTGTGGCTGACCTTTAGAGACATTCTTGTTTAGACTCTCTTGAGACAACAACATCTAGCTATAAGCACTGTAAGAAGGTATACATTAGACAAGTCTAAGTGTACTGTGGTAGGAGATTTTGTTTGTATTTATAACCTTGTTCTTTTAAGTGACTGTATGTTTTGTGATATACTGTTCTGTGTTTACATTTTACATTTTTATCTATTTTAAAGTAAACCTGTATTTTAAAGAGACTGCTTGGTGTGCATTCGAAATTATTTCTTTGACAAGTGAAGCATATATGGTTAAAGTTGACACTGTGTGTAAGCTTAATGGTATACCAAATTGGGAATAGGTAAGAGTTTATCTGAGGTCTTTCATAGAGTTTTTAAGGGTTCATTTTGTACATCTGGTTAGGTGCCTGTAGGCAAAACTTATCTGGCATTTCCCCCGAAGAGCAGAATTATCTGAGCCTGCACATTTGGGTACGCTAACAAGAGGTTCAAAGTTTGAATCCTTCCAGAACTGGAGACCAAAGGTGATTCGAACCCACAAAACAGACAGGAGGGTTACCCTGTTTCTGTTCCTGTTCACAATACTGTGCTCGGAAGTTGGCACTGTGGGAGCAGAGAGTCTGACCTGCTGAGAGGGGTTGTGACAGATTGGTTGGCACTGGTGTGGATAATTTTGGTAATACAAGCTTTTATTGTTCAGTGTGTCAGCTTGATACTGTACAGCTCACTTGCAAAAACAGGCAATGATTTTATTTTTTTTTTTTAAAGGAAACAGAACTATATCACTTGGCTTACAGTCAAGTTCCTACCCATGTTATTTTTTTTTCTAAAGTGCAAGTTAGAGTAGCCATAGTTAGGGAAGAAGATGGCCTCCAACTACAGTGGGCACACTGTAGACTACTTAAAGCAGTTGTGCAGGGACAGAGGAGTCCTGCATGAGGTGAAAGCTACCAAGCAGAACCTCGTGGATGCCCTGGTGGTAGCAAATGCCCAGAGCATCGAGTCACAGACAGTGACTGTAAGGGACCAACCCTTCAGTATGGAAGGGCTAACGGCCAGTACCATAGCCAGATCTGATGAGGAGGGCAGCAGGACCAGTGCCAGTGAAGGGCCACAGCAGCAGGGGAAGGTCACCAGTATTCTGGAGCCAGAAGTACTCAGGCTGCAGACTGAGTTGTGCAGAATGGAGCTGGAGTTCCAGAGGGAGGCAGAGAGAGAACACTGAGAAGCGAAGTGAGAGAAGTGAGCTGCAGAGGAGAAAAGGTAGCAAGAACAGCGAGAGGCGGATCGTGAACAGAGAGAGGCAGACCGTGAGGAGTGTGAGCACCAGAGGTGACATGAACTGGAGAAGCTATGACTCTAACCACCCGCACCAGAGCGGGTAAGTGGCTTGGGTTTAACTGGGACTACAGAACTGGGTTACAAATTGAATTCCAAATTGATAGCCGAATTTAAGGAGGGGGAGGATATGGATGCCTTTTTAAATTCTTTTGAAAAAGTTTGTATTCAGGCTCAAATTCCTAGGGAGTCCTGGAGCTTCCAGTTATCCTCGCTACTTACCAGAAAAGCTCAGGATTCATTGGGTCAAATGGACAATAATGACAGTAAGGATTACAGTTAAAAAATTTTGAATTAACTGCTGACTCATACAGAGCTAAATTCCGTAAGCTCAGAAGAAGCCCTGACATGAGCTACGAGGAGCTAGACACAAAACAATGTCAATGTTTAAAACGTTGGTGGGAAGGAATTGAAACAAACTCTGTAGATAAAACTGAAAATGTGATTTTGTTAGAACAATTTTGGGGGGCATGCCCAACAAAGCTAAAAGCCTGGCTGGAGGACTGAGATCCCAAAACACTACAAGAGGCTGCTGAACTCTTGCACCGCTGTGCCAAGAGCAGATCTGCTCTGAGAGTGAATGGGATGGGCGTGGCAGCACAGAAATGGAAAAGAGCACCTTCAGAGCAGCTAAAACCCTCACTGCCTCCACAGAAACCAGTTAGCCCCCAGGTTTCAAAGAAAAGAGTTCTCTGAAAAAAGAAATGAATGTTGGTTGTGTAAAGAAAATGGGCATATTGCCAGACAGTGTCCCAAACAGGTGAGCAATACACAAGGTGGTGCTAGGAAGGAAGTGGGTTGTTTGTGTGTCCCTGGAAGCATGCCTGTGAACATAAGGGAACACATGTACCCAGTCATGGTGAATGGTGTACAGACACAAGGGTTAGGGGACACAGGGGCATCCCTGACATTGGTAAAAGGGGATCTAGTAGAGCCTGGTTAGCTTACAACCAATAAATATGTAATTGTACAGGACTTTACTGGTGAGGAGAAAACATTGCCCCTTGCTAGTGTTCTTCTAGACTGGGGTGAAACAGGGGGGAACTGTGCAACAGGTTGCTGTAGCCAGAACGTTAGCAGTTGATGCCATCCTTTGCAACAATCTCAAACAGGAGATGGTGTGTGCAGTTACCTGTAGCCAAGCAGCAAGAGAAAATTATAGTTCCCTGGACTCCACAAAAGCCATGGTGGAAACCACTGGGAGACTGGTTCCCCAGCCTGTGTCTCCTGATATGGAAACTGATGAAAAGGGGGTAGAAATTTCCCCAGTAGCAGTTAACCACACAGCTACAGAAGGTTATTCCGAAGAGGGAGGGGTGACCCATTGTCAGAGGGTTAGGGATGACAGTGATCCTGAGTGCCCTGATGCCAATGCTAGGGACCCTAGTTTAGTGACTGAAGGAGACCTGTCCCATGCCTTGGCAATGTATGAGGAGTTTGCAGCTGCTCAGAGAAGTGACACTAGTCTAGAGAAGATGAGGGCTTGGGCAGACTCTGACAGAGCACAGGCAGGTGACGGCAGACATAAGGTTTATTGGGAAAATGGACTGATGTATACTCAGGCTGTGCAGACAGAGGGAGAGGTGATAGGCAGGCAGCTTGTCATTCCCCAGGGGTATCGTGAGCAGTTGCTCAAGATTCCGCATGATGTTCCCTTGTCTGGTCATCTGGGAATCATGTGCACTATACAGTGGTTTGCCCAGAATTTCTATTGGCCCAACTTCACCTACCAGGTAAAGGAGTATTGCAGGTCTTGTCACTGGTGCCAAGAAATAGGACAGGCAGGCAAGAAAACCCAAGCCACCCTGATTCCATTGCCCATAGTGGAGGAGCCATTCCAGAGGGTGGGGATGGATATTGTGGGACCTTTAAATACCCACAGCTCCTCAGAGAAGAGATTCATCCTGACTGTGGTGGATTATGCCAACCGGTACCCAGAAGCAGTTGCCCTCCCCTCACTGAGGACAAAGTGGCAGATGCCTTACTTGGAATTTTCTCCCATGTTGGGTTTCCGGAGGAGGTCTTCACCGATCAAGGGGGTTCCTTCATGTCGGACCTGATGAAATGTTTGTGGGAGATGTGTGGGGTGATGCAGAGATGCATGACACCATATCACCTACAAGCCAATGGGCTTGTGGAAAGATTCAATGGTACCCTGAAGTCAATGCTCCGGGAGTTTGCTGAACAGCATGGGAGGTAGACTGGGAGAAATACCTTCCCCACCCTGTTGTTTGCATACTGGGAGGTGCCCCAAGAGTCGACAGAATTTTCTCCTTTCGAACTCTTATATGGACACCAGGTATATGGACCCTACACTTGATCTGGGAGGACTGGGAAGGCAAGCACACCACCAAGGGAACTCCCATAGTGGATTACGTCCTTAGGTTTAAGAAGAGGCTAAAGGAACTTATGGGGACAGCCCAGAGCAACCTGGCAGCTGCCCAACAGAAACAAAAAGTGTGGTACCACCACAGGACCAGAGCTCACTCGTACATGGTGGGTCACGAAGTCATGGTCTTTATTCTGGTACGGAAAGACAAGCTGCAGGCAGAGTGGGCAGGACCGTACAAAGTAGTTAGGAAGGTAAATGACGTGAACTATATTATAGAGTTACCTAACAGAAGACAGACAGAAAGGATGTACCATGTCAATGTGACAAAACCATATGCTAATAGGGCTGACATGGTGTTTGCAGTATGTAGTCCTGGGGAGGGGACAGACAAAGGAGACCCCCTTCTGGACTTGCTGGAAGAAAGCAAGGGGGAGTCCTCTGTGGAGGCAGTAAAAATTGTCTCCCCAGCTGGCCCCAGACAAGATCCAGGAAGTAAGGAAGGTTTTAGCAGACTTTGGTCCATTGTTTAGTGCCAAGCCTGGACTAACCCCCTTAATGACGCATGATGTGGAGACAGGGACACAGATGCCCATAAGGCAGAAAGCATAACGGGTGTCAGATGCTGTCCAAAAGGACATTAGGAGGGAAGTGGAGGAGATGCTGGATTTAGGGGTAATCCAGAGATCCCACAGCCCCTGGGCCTCATCCATAGTTCTTGTGCCCAAGCCAGATGGCTCTACTCATTTCTGTGTGGACTATCATGGACTGAATGAAGTCAAGAAGTCAGACGCCCACCCGTGCCCTGGATGGATGAACTCCTGGACAAGTTGGGCGGGGTGACCTACCTTACAACCACTGACCTGACCAAGGGATATTGGCAGGTACAGTTAATGGACAAAGCTAGGGAGAGATTGGCCTTCATCACTCTGATAAGCTTATCTGAATTTAAAGTAATGCCTTTTGTAATGTCGAACGTCCTGGCCACTTTCCAAAGGTTGGTGAACCAGGTGTTAAATGATGCTGAGGAGTACACTGTGGCATACCTGGATGACACTGCCATCTTTAGTGCCTGCTGGGAGGAACACCTGTCCCACCTTAGGGAAGTGCTGGGCAGGATACAGAGGGCCGAACTCACTGTCAAAGCTGAGAAGTGCCAGGTGGCCATGGGAGAAGTGGCATACCTCGGGCATGTGGTAGGCTGGAAACAGCTCCGTCCTAACCAAATAAAAATAGAGGTGATCCAGGCATGGCCCAGACCAGAAATGCAGAAGCAGGTCAGGAGTTTTCTCAGGACAGCAGGGTACTATAGAAAATGTGTACCCAATTACAGTGCCCTGGCTGCTCCCCTATCTGACCTGGTAAAGAAAAGGATGCCAAAGAAAATTACCTGGGGACCAGCCTGTGAAGAAGCCTTTACCAGACTGAAGGAGGCACTGTGCAGTGCTCCTGTTTTGACAAGTCCTGACTACAGCAGACCCTTTATAGTTCAGACTGATGCCTCAGACATGGGTATTGGGGCAGTACAGAGTCAGACATCCAACTAAGGGAAAGATCACCCGGTTGTGTACCTGAGTAAAAAGTTACTTCCCAGGGAGCAGGCATACTCTACTGTGGAAAAGGAGTGTCTTGCCATAGTGTGGGCCCCTAAAGAAATTAGATCCATACTTGTATGGGACAGCATTTTGTGGAACAAACTGACCACAACCCCCTGGTTTGGCTGACGCAAATGAGAAAGACTAATGGTAGATTGTTAAGATGGAGTCTTGCTTTGCAAGGGTATGACATGACAATCTTACATAGGGCTGGAGCAAAAAAAAAATCAGAACTCAGATGGCTTGTCTCGTGTTAATGAGGAATGAACTGATTTGGGAAGCTGATACCATGCAGGGGATAGAGCTCCCAAATTCAGTCTAGGTGGAAAGGATTGTGACAATTGGACAGCTGGTTCTGATTACTCTATGATTTTCATAAAATAAAAATATAGTGTGATTGTCTCTCATGAGAAATCCTGTGCTCCTCGGATGACCCCCACCCAAGGTATCACTTTAAAGGACAGGATATGTTAAATAGCAGATTTCTGTAAGGTGATTAACTTTCCAGTTTTGTTTGAAGCCAGGAACTAAAATATCCATTTTATGATGTCTTCAGAGGAAGACCAGTTAATTTCACCTTGTGTTACAAAGTATTTACACCTCAATGAGATCTGGTAGAGTTAGTCATAGAAAGTCCTTTGATGTCTTTGTGAAGCAGGAAACTGCTCATGGATGAAAGAAGGAACTGGAAAATCACAGACTTGATTGGGAAGTCATATCAGGAAATTAGTTTTGCTGATGTTACCTCATTTAATTTACCTCCTGAGTGATAAGACATCCTGGTTGTATAATTTTTAATGAACAGAGGAGGAGCTGGGTGACATCATGGAGGAGGCAGGTTCAAAGACAGTTTTTTAATTAAAGCTGTGGCTGACCTTTAGAGACATTCCTGTTTGGACTCTCTTGAGACAAAAACATCTAACTATAAGCACTGTAAGAAAGTATACATTAGATAGACAAGTCTAAGTGTACAGTGGTAGGAGATTTTGTTTATATTTATAACCTTGTTCTTTTAAGTGATTGTATGCTTTGTGATATACTGTTCTGTGTTTACATTTGACATTTTTTGTCTATTTTAAAGTAAACCTCTATTTTAAAGAGACTGCCTGGTGTGCCTTTGAAATTCTTTCTTTGACAAGAGAAGCATATATGGTTAAAGTTGACACTGCATAAGCTTAATGGTATACCAAACTGGGAAAAGGTAAAAGTTTATCTGAGGTCTTTCATAAAGTTCTTAAGGATTCATTTTGTACACCTAGTTAGGTGTCTGTAGGCGAAAGATATCTGGCATTTATCCGAAGAGCAGAATTATCTGAGCCTGTACATTTGGGTACGCTAACAAGAGGTTCACAGTTTGAATCCCTCCAGAACTTGAGACCAAAGGTGATTTGAACCCTCAAAACAGACAGGAGGGTTACCCTGTTTCTGTTCCTGTTCACAATACTGCACTCAGAGGTTGGCACTGTGGGAGCAGAGGGCCTGACCTGCTGAGAGGGGTTGTGATACACCTAACAGAGCATCTTTTAGTTGTGCAGAAGTTTGGGGTTTGACTGGCACTTCCAAACTACGCTTAACCTTGCTGCTTATGTTTAAGTAAAAAAATGGTTACTCACCTGTAACCATAGTTTTAAGGGAGGTAGAGAGGTGATTGTATAAAAGTATACTACTAGCATGGTATACCACTACCATGCAAATGTGGAACCCATTGAATAACATATATACAACTACTGTGCAATGATGCATGGTGCGTGGGGCACAGTAATAGTATCCTTTTCCAAGATCACAATTGTTTATGGTTCACAATCACACATATGCAGTTCTTCCCTTAGGAAAGATTTTTTCAGGAATGTTTTTAGGCAGAAGCTGCTCCCACCACCCAAGTGGTATATCCCTTGGATCTTCCCTGTGACACCATATCTTTGCATGAAAAGAGTGGAGGGGTGAGGAACACATAACAAAGGTATATGGAGGGATGCCCACAGAGGGGATAAATGTAAATAGAAGAAAGGAGGGAAGAGAAGGAAGGTCAGACTGTAGGTGGAGGGGGGGGGTTCTGAATGCGTGGGAATCTTAGAAACAAGATGGATGTCCTGCAGGCACTACTAGCAAATAGGAGGTTGGACATAGCTGCAGTAACCAAGACTTGGGCAACATCACACCATGACTTGGAAGTTGTTGTCCCTGGCTATAGACTATACAGGAGGGACAGAGTAGTTGGAAGGGGAAGAGGTGGCAGTTTATAACAAGGAGGGAATAACTTGCATAAGGGAGGAGTCAGAAGAAGGGGATGTGGAGGCATTATGGGTTCAGTTAAGGTCAAACAGTGGGATAAATGTGAGGTTGGGGGTGGTTTACAAATCTCCCAGTCAAGATAAGGAGCAAGACAGGGAACTGATCTCACAAATATTGGAAGCTGCAGGAAAAGGAGAGGTGGTAATTGTAGGGGACTTCAACCTGCCCAAGGTGGACTGGAGCATACCATCCACAACATGTGCCAAGAGTCAGGTGATCCTGGAAGGACTGAAGAGCACAAGTCTTGACTCAGCAGCCTTGCACTGGTTCACAGAGTACCTGGAAGGACGTCAGCAACAAATCAAAGCTGAGGGGGAGTTATCCCCACTCAAACCTCTTCTGAGGGGAGTGCCACAAGGATCCATACTTGGTCTGCTGCTTTTCACTATCTATGTAAACAATATTGATGTGGGCATCAACAAGGCAAATATACACCTGTTCGCTGACAACACAGTAGCATACATAAGTCATCCGACTGCCGAAGCAGCCTGTGCAGACCTACAGGAAGAATTTGACCCGCTTCAGACTCAGCTCCTCCACAAAAAACTTCTTTTAAATGCAAAAAAGACAAAGGCAATGCTGTTCTCACCCTATAGCATTGTCTTTAAACCCGGTCAGCTCTGGAGCACTGTTTCTTATCTCCACAATTCTGGGAGAGAAATTGTAATTTATCCCAAAGTTTACATACTTATGAGTGTGGTTAGACCAGAACCTCTCATCTTTTGAGCATTTTGAAAACCTGGCAAAGAAGTTAAGGCAGAGGTTGGGTCTCTTCTATAGAATTAGCTAGTTCCTCACTCGTGATGCTGAACTGTGACTAGTCCAAGCTACTTTTCTCTCCCTAATCAACTATGGAGATTTTCTATATAGTCACTGTCCCAGAGCCTCGCTTATCAAGTTGTACACGCTTTATTATAGGGCCATCAGGTACATTACCAGTCTTCCCCCTCTCTACTCATCACTGCCTGTTGTATAAAGCTGTAGGATGGTCCTCACTTACATTCAGGCACAAAAGAAATGCAGTCCTTTGGACCTACAGAGCTATCTTAAAAAGGCTCCCACATTATATTTCTGAATGTCTTCCCCTAAGTGAGCTGGGACAGTATGGTTTAAGAAGTGCCTCCTATATCCAGTGTTGGGTATGTTACTTTTTCTATTACTTTTGAAAACTTGTTCCAGAAAGCTCTGTGCAGTCACTAGCAAGAATGGAGACATACAGGAAGATGTAATACACCTTACAGTTACATTTGCTTATGTCTTTTTATACAAAAGAAATAGGTAACTGTAACTGATTAAATTTATTTGAAAGTAACTAGTACCTAACCGATTACTTCCAAAAATGTAATTTGTTATAGTTATTTATTATTTTTGTATTGTTTTTGTATAAAAAGAAATAAGTAACTATAACTATAAGGTGTATTACTTTTTCTAGTACTTCTCCATCCTTGCTAGTGACTGCACAGAGCTTCCTGGGACAAGTTTCCAAACATAATAGAAAGTAATAGAAAAAGTAACTTACCCAACACTGCCTCTATCTCCCTATGCATCCCTAAAGCTACCACCCGCCATGGAAGAATGGCCTTTAGCTTCATGATGCCATCCTTGTGGAACAAAATGCAAAAACTACAGAAACTAAGCTACCTCCGAAGTATTAATGCTTTCAAGTCATTATATGCTCAAGGTGTGTGTGAACCGTGCAACTGTTTCCTGGGCTCCTAATCACTAACCGCTGCTAGCTTGCTTCTCCGAGACTGGCCTTAGCTGTGAATGGCCTTACCCCAGGTTAAATTGTGCATGTTTTAATAATCCTCATGAATTTATTACTTTCCGATCCCTGTACCCCTCTTGCTAGACATAGGCAAGTCTTACAGGGGCATCTGCACTTAAAGCGCAAAATCTCTAGCTCCTGGGTGGTTGCACCTTCACAAGCCACCATCCAAAAACATTCACCTGGATTCATCTCTAGCAAAGCACCACTTAAGCCGCCAACCAATCGGATTGCCAGCACCTTCTGGCTCTTGTTCCCGATTGGCTCTTGCAGTTCACTTCAGCGATCCTTCCAATCCCGGCAAAAATAGAATGGTCTGCCTGTACTCTGCTAAATAGCTGTAACGACTTCCATCTCTGACTGTTGTGATCCTCTTCCCTACAGCTTACAGTGTAATTCTCAGGAGCATAAGTGATTATGCTCCTCTTTGAACCTTTGCCTGAGACTGGCCCTAGATGCCCTAGCGTATTCATACCTTCCCTGCCTTGCAACCTTCCCTTGGCCTGACAGTCCGCTGGACATGGACAGCCAGTGCTAGCACCTAGATTTGGAAAATATGTGCGGTAGGTGCTGTCCCATCCGTTGCCTCAGTACCTCGTTCACACCTTCTATCAGCAAGTCTCGGTACAGCCGCCTCCCAGTCCCAATGTAAGCACTCCCTGGGGCTGCAGTTGATAGTGCCTGGCAGGCTGTCTGCTCCCTTTCTGACCTAACTATACCTATTTTATTCCTTAGTGAACTGTGTCAAGAGAAAAGCTGTTATCACTTATTTTGTCTGACTGTTATGTTAGCGATACCTAGGTCTCGCTTGTGGTTTTTTTTTTTTAAGATAATTACTGTAATATCCATCTCTGTATCTCTGTGGACTAGCCTGTTCCCACTATTTTATACTGTTCACTGTGTCTTATTGATGATCCCGAACTAACTGTTATGCTATGTACGTCTATGTGTCCTGATTTGCATTTCTATTGTTATATTCACATTGTAAATATTGCTATTTGTAATATAATCTGGACTTAACCAGGACACTCTTGTAAATGAGCTTACTCAGTGATTTTCACCTGGATAAATAAAGATTTGACTGATTGATTTATTGATTGATTGATTGACAGAGTGATTTTCTGACTCAGGGCATCACTGAGCCAACATGAGCTGAATCAATTCTTGATCTGGTGCTCACAAATGGGGAGCATGTACAGGAAATAATGGTCAGGGAGTCACTGGGTGGAACAGATCATTGCACAGTGTGGTTCCGGTTGGATATGGGCAGGGAAAACATCCCATCAAAGACCAAAATCTTCAATTTCAGGAGGGCAGACTTCAGTAAAATGGGTGAGGTTCTAAGGAGCCATCTGGTGGGCATCAGAGCAGATATGGGGTGGACCAAAGGTGGTTCATCATTAAGGAAGAAATACTTGTTGCCACAGATAAGTATGTTAGGCTCAGGGGGAAGAAAACAAGGGCCAAAGTGCCCAGCTGGTTCAGTTCTAGGGTTGCCAAGGCAGTAAGAGAAAACAGGTTGGCCTATAGAAAATTCAGGAAGACCAAAAGAAAGGTGGATAGGGAAAATGACCTAAGGTTGGCTAGTGAGGCAAGTAAGGAAATCTGGTGAGCAAAGGCACAGAAAGAGCTGTAGATAGCTGAAGGAATTAAGAATGGAGAGAAGGCTTTCTTTCACTATATAAGTGAGAAAAGGGACAAGAAGGAAGGGATTGTTAGGTTTAAGAAAGGGGTGGAGTGGGTGGAGGATAATGGAGGAAAAGCAGAGATACTAAATGAATACTTCTGTTCTGTCTTCACCAGGGAGGACAACGGACCAGTGCTTTCAGGAGGGAAAAGAGGAACAGAGGAAGAGTGGAACACAGATGTAGTGATAGAGGAAGACAGAGTGAGGGAAGGTCTGCTGGCATTGAAAGTGGACAAATCACCAGGCACGGACAAAGTACATCCAAGGGTACTAAAGGGACTGGCTGAGGAGCTGGAAGGGCCACTAGCAGACCTATTTAATAGTTCACTAGAGTCAGGCATGGTACCGCACAGGACTAGAGAACAGCACATGTAGTGCTCCTTCACAATAGCAGTCAGTCTGACCTCCATAGAAACAAAGAATTTGATGGCAAATGAGGACCGCTTGGCCTACCTAGTCTGCCTTTTTCCCTACCTAATGGATAAGCTGCAGATCCTAGTTAACCAACAGCCTACTTCCTCCTACCCCCCACTAGAATTGCCTTATGTCTGTCCCATGCATTCTTGAATTCCCCCACAGTGTTTGACTCCACCTCCTCCTCAGGAAGGCTGTTCCACGTATCCACAACCCTCTCTTTGAAAAAAAAATACTTCCTCACATTACCTCGGAGCTGTCCCCTCTCTATCCTCAAATTGTGCCCCCTTGTTCTTGCTCATCTCTTTTTCTAAAAGATGCTACCTTTCTTGGACTGTGTTGATTCCCTTGGTTTACTTGAAAGTTTCTATGTTGCCCCCCCTCTCCTCAAGGGTATACATATTAAGCTCATTTAATCTCTCTTCATGTGGATTCTGGTGCAGACCCTGCACCATTTTAGTTGCCCTTCTCTGGACAGCCTCCATCCTGTCTATGTTCTTGTGGAGATGGAGTCTCCAGAACTGCATGCAGTACTCCAGATGGGGTCTCACCAACTGTCTGTACAGAGGGACAACAACTTCCTGTTTTCTACTGGTGATGCCTCTCCCTAAGCATCCCAGCCTCCAACCAGCCCTCCTTACTGCCTTCTCACATTGATTGCCCACCTTAAGGTCATCTGATGTGACTACCCCAAGGTCCCTTTCCATTTTTGTTGTTAGTATCTCACCCCCCATTGTGTACTCTTCCCCTGGGTTTTTGTTTCCCAGGTGCATTACTTTGCACTTCTTTGCACTGAATCTAAGCTGCCACACATTTGACCATTCTGCCAACCTTAAGTCTTGTTGCATCCTTTCCACCCCACCTTCTGTTTCAACTCTGTTGCAGATCTTTGTGTTGTCTGCAAAGAGACATACTTTTCCTTCCATTCCCTCTGCAGTGTCACTTATAAAGATGTTAAAGAGGACTGGTCCCAGTACTGAACATTGTGGGCAAGCTCATGGAGACCATATTAGAGGAAAGGTTGGTGGAATATCTAGAGGAGCATGGTCTCCAAGATGAGAGGCAGGATGGGTTCATATGGGGGGCGGAGATCATGTCAAACAAATCTGACTGACTTCTTTGACTGTGTCACTAAGACAGTAGACGAGTCAAACGGTAGACATCCTCTATCTTGATTTCAGCAAGGCCTTTGACTCTGTGCCCCACAATAGGTTGATCAGGAAGTTGGTGGATCCTGGAGTTGGGGAAAAGATGGCCAGATGGGTGGAAAACTGGCTGAGGGACAGAACCCAGAGGATGGTGGTTGGGGGGAAGAGTTATCTGGCACCAGAGAAGTAACCAGTGGGGTCCCACAGGGCTCTGTGCTGGGGCTGGTGTTGTTCAATGTCTTCATCAATGACATTGGGGATGGCATTAAAGGCAAAATGTGCCTATTCACAGATGACACCAAGCGCTGTGGGAAAGTGGACACAGCTGAAGTGATACAGGACCTACAGAAAAATTATCTAAGGTTGGCCAGTGTGGCGAGTAAGGTAGTACAACATGCTATGGTGCAAAAAAACAAAACAAAACTGCAGATGGCTAAAGGAATTAGAAAGGGGGAGGTGACCACATTTTATTATACCAGCAAGAAAATGGACAAGAAGGATGAGATTGTCAGGCTTCTAAGGGGAAAAGTGGGTAGAGAAGAATTTAGAAAAATCTAAGGTACATAACACATACTTCTGCATCATCTTCAAAAACAGACCAGTGCTGGGAATTCCGGTGATGTCAGCATCCAAGATGGTAGCTTGCATTCAATCAGGAGCACCCCAAAGAGAAAATCAAACTTAATCCTCCTTATCAGAGCTTTAATATTCTGGGAAGCAAGCTGAATTCAAAAGAAGAGTCACTCCTCGAATGAGTAATAACAGATTTCACAATTGCAATATCCCCGGTGGTAAAAAATGCCACAGTCGAAAACAAGGCAGTACAACGTTAGCCCAGTGGTCTCTCATGCTTCCAGATATTCAGCCGGGTTGGGCAACAAGGGAGAGAAGGTTGGCTGAGATGAAAGAAAGGGCCTAGGCAAAGTGGATACCAGGGCCATAATGATGCTTCATAACATTGCAGGCAAAGTAACTAATACCCAGAAAGATATAAAAAAAGTTAGAACAACAAAGTCTCGAATGGAAATCTTACAGTGTTCCGTATGCTATTTATAAAAAAGAGAGAGAGAATTGTCAGCAAGGGCAGATGATGCTGAAGCCAGAGCGAGGAGAAACGACATACGAGTGTTTGGAATCCTTGAGGGAGCAGAGCAGGATGATATGCCCAAATTCTTGGAATGCTGGCTACAGAAGGAGCTGGACTTATGAGCAGACTCAGAGCTGGGAATTGAATGGGCACATCATGCAATTGCTCCAAAACCAGGTGCACCAGCCCACTTGGTCATAATTAAATTTTTAAGCTTCCCGATTAAGGAAAAAGTACTATGGCTTGCTTGGGGAAAGAGGGACCTGAATGTTGATGGTCAAAAATTGTGCATAGATCAAGACTACCCACCATTGCTACTGGCTAAAAGGAAAAAGGTCCTCCAAGTAGTAAAGCAGCTCAGAGAAAAGGGTTTAAAGGCACAAGTTTGGTATCCAGCATGGTTGCGAATCCAAGATGGAGTCACTACTAAAGCATTCGACTCGTTACTGGTGGATGCACCTTTCCTGAAAAATGATAACATTAGGTAATCAGTTCAATACATTAAATAACTATATCAATAACCAAACATATTAAAATATCCTATTAGGTAGGAAGAAATAGGCTGTTGGTTAAATAGGATCTGTAGCTTATCCTGTAGGTAGGGAAATGAGCAGACTAGGTGGGCCAAGAAGTCCTTATCTGCCATCAAAGTCTATGTTTCTATGTTTCTATTCAACTGCCAGATCTCCAAGAAGAATTAACAGAGGCCGAGGCCGAGGTCGACGACCTACTGTGGAGAGTAGCTTCATCCAAGAAAGCTAGGGGACATCAGTGAGAACAAGGAGTCCTGCCCCAAATTTGGATCTGGCAGCATGGCTCAAGAAAAGCCCAAGTACCTGACAGCAGAATCAACTTGGGTTAACTGGTTAAGAAACTCGTCAGCATCTGCTGAGAGGAGAGGTAAACAGGATCAGGTGGGGTAAGTTGAGTTTAAGTTTCTCCCCCGATTCCAGGCCGCCTGGGGACTTTACCTGCTCGAGTGGCGCACCTTGGATGTACGGGCCTTTCCAAATTAAGCTGCAGAACATAATGGAAGTCAGCCTGACTTTAAGGCGTGTTATTGTATTCTCTCTGTTTACTTCTACCTTAAGTTCATGGCTCAGAAATTCATCAGAGGACTATTTTGCTTATGAACAATATAGAGATTATATTTGACAACGAAAGGGAGGTGAGAGAATGAGCAACTAGTACATATCTAGTGGGCCAATGATAGTAAGTGATCCCCTCTCTCTGAAGTCATGCTCGAGACTTAGGTCAAGATCAGACTTAATTACAGGACCTCATTTTCAGAAAACAGAGGGTGGATTATAACCCCTCATTTTCATTGTTCTTTCTTCCCTTCTAGTGGACTGAGTAAAAACAGGGCCTACAATCATTGGTGGGGGGGGGGTAATAAGTCCTGATCTTTGTTTTAATACTTTTTCAGGTTGATAAGAAGTGTAATGGTCACATTTCTTGGGGCAGTGACTGCTCAAGCTTAGAGGGATAATTAATAAATAAAGGAATAAAGACTGATGATTACATGGTGGTGGGGGGTTACTAAAAGTACTGAAAACAGGGATCTGAACATTCCAGAAGGATTACTTTTTCTTCCAGGGATAGGGAACTTGAGTGGTTAAAAGGTTTCTCATTTAAAAAAAAATAAAAAGGCCGGCCCGGTGGCGCTGAGGGTTGAGGCGCTGGACGCCACACCTCGCGTCACACGGCGGCCCGGTTCGGGAAACAAGCCTGGGTCGTTGGGGTTGGCAGGGGAAGGGAGGATCGAGCGTCTCCACGGATGCTCTCCTCCTTCGGGAAGGGATACTGGGGGTGTTTAACGCACCCTTTGCCCGCGAGAGCCGGTGGGAGCACTGACCCTTGGGGCAGCGGCAACTCCCACAGGGAGTCGGGGAGAGGGAGGACGCCATCCGGCACTTGGCAGGCGTGCGTAAGCACGTTCCACCCGAGCCAGAGTCCTCAGTGGGAGGGAGGGAAGGGACAGAAAAAAATGGAAAACAACCCGCGGCACTCTGGATGACGGCCGCTCCAGCCACCCAGTCCGCAAACCACGGGCAGACCCCACTGTACAAGGTGAAGGAGGCAGATAGGGAGTCACCAGAAGGCACTATAGGGGCAGACTCAGTGGGGACTGGAGGGCATTGAGCTAGCCCGAAGGAGTAGAGTGGCGAGGGCGACCAGGAAGATAAAGAGAAAGTTCAAAAAAAAAAAAAAAAAGAAAGGGGTACACTATGTTGAGGCCCCCAAAGGCCATGTCTGGCCAGGAGTTCAGAGTAATGACTGTATGATTTAGGTATAAGAATTTATGTAAGTGGGTGGGGTGTTGGGCCCCGACACTACACACAGACCAAGAAGTTAGCTGTTAGGGAGGTCTATGGCTTTGGAGGTTCTGACTAGCAATCTCACCGGGAGAATCCCAATTAGAGCTCTGGCAGTTCAGATAGACGAAGGAGTAGCAAGGTCCCTGACCAACACTCCAGGCCCAAATTGGAAGGGCGTTGCCTTCTCCAGAAAAGCTAACGACAGGGTGCTACTGATCACGCCGAGGGGACCCTTTTCCTCTCACAAGTGGGTTCTTAGTTCTCTCTTTACACTGCTGGGTTCGTTTGGGTTACAGTGTAGAGAGGTTTGCAATGAATGCTATATGTTATGTGTGTATGTATGTGTTTGTTAGGATGGTTAATGTTCCTATGTATTCTTTGTTTATCTCAATACCTGGGACTATATGGTGGGGGGGTAGGGGAAAGGAGCTTAATGATACCACCTGTTACAAATGGGTAGCCTAAATATTTGCAGGTGGAATGTAAAGGGGGTAAACAATGTGGTTAAAAGAACAAAAATTATAATATTCTAAATGTTTTATAGGTGAGTGAAAATATCTGACTAAAGACAGATACTCGTTTTTAATATATAAGAGTTTAACTTGTCAATCTAAGTGTTGGGTATTGTAATGTGTTTCGTTATCCTATGTTTTCTTGCAATTATATTTATACAATGCATCATTGTTGACTGCTTGTTGATTTTAGTGAACATATTGAATGGTTAATTTGTAACTTTTATTTGTGTAATGATTACCTAATAAAAACTCTTATTGATAAAAAAAGAACAAAAATTCTATTCTACAAGAGCTAGAGACAGTTAAATGCAACATAGTCTGTTTACAGGAAACTAAGCTCTCCTCTGTGGAGCACTTTAAGCTCAGAAGGGCCTGGGTGGGGTAGAATTTATGTGGACTCAAATCCACATGTTAAGATGGCTGGGGTGGTTATCTAGGTAAGGAGAGGGTTACCATTTCAGGTCATCCAAGTACAGTATACTCAGAGGGACATGGCAGGTTTGTGCGAATATCAGGGGAATTAAGTGGATGCCCTCTGCATATAATTTCACTGTGCGCCACCACTCCCCCAACTGGGGAATTCTTCCAATAGGCCTTCCAACACATAGCCTCCTTACCCGAGATTCAGATTCTGTGTCTGGGGGACTGAAACTGTGTGGAAGAACAGGGACTAGATAGGAGTGCCCAGAGGGAAGAAGGTTCAAAAACAGGCTCGAAGTTACTAAAAACCTCGAGGACAGAAGGAGGTCTGGTGGACCCCTGGAGGATGCAGAATGCCTCCTGAAAGGAATACACATTTTACTCAGTGGCCTGTAACTCCTATTCCTGTATAGATAGGTTGAAAAACCAGAAGACATTGTTACACACTGTAGTAGAACCAAGGTTCACCCCTTATCTTTATCAGACCACGCGCTGATGCTATATAGGTTACAGTGGGGGCCACCCCATCAGGGAAATCAGTGGAGGCTTAATGCAGGCCCCCTGCATGACAACAATTTTGTGAATTCCACAAAAGAAGGGGGGAAATGATCAAGAAGAGACACCTATAAAGTTTGTGTGGGATAGCCTGAAGGTGGTAGTCCGAGCTCATGCACCATCACAGGCTGTTTACATTTAAAAAATGCACCAAGCAGGAATAACAAGCATTTGTCAATGCCAGATGTTGTCTCGCTGGCATTGGCACTGGTAGTGCAGGAGTTAGAGATGCATAATAGGAATGGCAGTGAAGTATTAAACTGATGGCAACCTCACCCCCACCCTGAAGAGACACATTTTCAACATAGCCATTTTGGGACCTCCCCTCATGAACAGTGGCACTGTGATTTTGTTAATCTGTCCCAAAAACTGACTTCCGACAGCAACCACGTCATTCTGTGCCACAGGTGTGAAAACACATTTTGGGCAGGATGTGAAAAATGACAGCCGTACTGTTCATAAGGAGGTGTTTAAAAATGCCAGTGTTGAAAATCTGGCATGAAATATTGCAAATTTGCGAAGTTACAAGGGTGCGTGGAAACTGCGCAATGCATGCTAGTAACACAGTCATTTTATGGACTTTCATCACCAAATTTTCAACATACGCGTTTTAGGACCTCTGCTCATGAACAGTGTCACTGTCATTTTCTGAAACTGTCCCAAAAGCTGATTTCGCACAGCGTCCACGCCTTTGTGCACCGGAAGTACGAAAACACATTTCGGCCAGGATATGTAAAATGACAGTTGTACTATTCATAAGGAGGTGTGTAAAAATGCCAATGTTGAAAATCTAGACTGAAAATATTACAAAATCATGAAGTTACGAGCGTGCGTGAAAACTGCGCAATGCACGCTTGTAAAGAGAGTAATTTTTTGGATTTTTTCACCAAATTTGCAACATAGGCTTTTTGAGAGCCCACCTCATGAACAGCGGCACTGTCATTTCGTTAATCAGTCCTAAAAGATGATTCTGCGCAGTGGCCGCAAAATCACCTTTCAGGACCGAATAACACCAAGACATTGACTTGAATTCAGAAGGAGGGGCCCAATAACCCCACATTGAAAATTTGGTGCCAAAATTCTCGAGATATGCACCAAAGTTGAAAAAACCCTATTTATGCCATTATACAGCTTACCGGCATTTCTTTAGTTCAAGGGTCGGCTTTGAAGAGTGCAGACGTGTTCCCGGTCCACCAAAGATCATCGCACCAGACTCGGAGGTATGTATGGGGTGAGGGGGTGGGGAGGCAGGGTACAGAGGTGGTGCGGGTTGGGGAGGGAGCAGGACAGACCGTGAGGGACCATTTTCTTCTTTATTGGGTTAAAAAAAAACATTGTGAGATTTTTTTTTGTTTGTTTGTTTTGTTTTACAGGGGCATTTGGCATGCTGGAGTGGGCTCCCGGTGTGCCACCTGAGTGTTTTTGGGGGGCTAGCCAATGGGGAATTGGGCACCCCCCATCGGCACATGCTGAAGGGGGGGCAAGAGCTGAGGGGGATTGGGCACCCTCCTCGGCACACAACAAATGGGGAGGGCATTATGCTGACAGGGAGTTGGCTCCCCCGTCGTCACGTGAACTGGGTCAGGGCATGCCGACAGGGGGATTGGACACCCCCAAAGTCGGCATTGTGGCAGGCAGTGGCAGCAGTCACTGCCACCATATTTACTAGAATGCTTCACCAGGAAAGGCACGGCAGGAGGTGCCGCTCCGTGACGACCTTGGCTCTCATTGCAGCAGACCTTTTCTTAGATATGGTGGCCAGTTTATGTGCTGCTGGTGTCAGCGCCTGCAGCTGCCTTATTGGGGAATGAGGGACGCACCTACTGATGCGTGCCCTGCATTCGCCCACAGTGATCACACCTCCAAATCTGCTAGTACTGTAATATGTTGGCTGGCGTACAAGCACGAGCCAACATAAAAACACTGAAGAAGAATGCTCATCCTGTCATGTGCGGCCCAGCATGCTATCTGCTGCACATCACTGTAGTAGTTACTTTTCCCCGTGCTTGGGATTTAGGCAGCAGTAGTGAGGAATGGGTTGGAATTCCTGATTGCTACCAGTGGCCAGCCCAGACATCAAACCCAACAGTAACCTGTCCTGATCCTGAGAAGCTGAACTTGCTGTTGCCAGCAGCAGCAGCACTGTCTCTGACACTCCAGCAGTTACAGTCCATTGTTTTTCAAACCTGCTGTCCTACTTGTCCTAAGACTCCCAGAGTCAGACCAGTCACAAGATCCTCACCAGTCTGTGACTGACAGTCACTACAGCTACAGCCTTGAGCCATAACCTGCCCCATACAGTCCCGACTCCCAACAGACTGAAGTGTGTGCATCTGTAGTCAGAGTTTAGAGTGGAGGTGAGCTCGGACTGCAGAACAGTAACTGCCACCAGCCCAGCAACAGCAGAACAATTTGGTAAATAGTTAAGGAGATCGGGGATCCAGTCAGACCATGCTCACATGCTGCTCAGCTCAAATAAATGTAACGTCTCTTGGGGGGGGTGGGGATGATAAGACTGTTGTCACAATCACAGCCCAATTTATTTGATGAGTAAAAGATGATCGGTCAGAGATCCAGAGATGCTTCTCAAATAAATAATAAATGTAACATCAGTTGGGGGAGATGTTTTAGGCTGTTGATCTTAAAAGTAGTTGTTTCTTTTTTTTTTATTATATTGTTCTGCCGATGTGTGCCCGATGGCTGAGCTACACTATTTGATTCTGATCGTGATCATCCTCCTGTTTTTTGTCTTTACTGCTCAGGTCACTGCTGTCAAGTCCCGGTCCTGGAGTGGACCCTGCAAAAAAAATTAAATACAGTTAACAGCTGTACCTCTGAGAGTCCAAATCCAACCTGAGGGGGTAGAATAGTGAGGGCAGAACTCACTAAGGAGGCTGGCTGCTCAGCTGCCTGCTGTCTGTGCTTAGTCCTTAGACAGTGTCCTCTTTCTGGTGTCCCAAAATCTGGTAACCCTAACTAGGTCCTCTAACTAGTGTCTCCATTAGTTTACCCACAACAGAGGTAAGACTGACAGGTCTTTAGTTACCTGGCTGCTCTTTGTCCCCACCCTTGTGAGCAGAACTATGTTTGCTACCCTCTTTCAGAACCGCCCTTGTCTGAACAGAGCTGTTGAATAGCTATACCAGGGGTTTAGCTAATTCTGATGCCAGTTCCCTGAGCACCCTCGAATGCATCCCATCTGGCCCCGGTGCCTTATCTATCTTTAGGGCTGCTATCCCTTTTTGGATTCTTTCACTAGTAAATACCTGGTGTCTCATTTCTGGGAACCCACTTTCAAAAGCCTTTATGCCACTCCCTGGCAAAAGCCTGCTCTCATCCCTAGTGAATACTGAGAAGTAGTCATTTGAGAATGCCTACTTTCTGCTTGTCCTCCTCTATTAGCCTGGCTTCATTTGTTAGCCTAACAAGACACCCTCCTGTCTTTCTTTCTTCCCTAATACACCTGAAAAAGTGTTTTGCACCACCCTTAACCCTCTCCACGACATGCAGCTCTCTCTCTGCTTTTGTGCCCCTGACTGCCCTCTTGGCCTCTCTAGTTCTTACTTGGTACTCTCCCAATTTTTCATCCCCGAGCTTCTCTTTGTAAGTTCTTCTTTTTCTCCTTCACTACATCCCTGACCTTTTCAGAGAAACATAGTGGTCTTTTGTACCTATTTCTCTTGGTGACCATTCTCAAATATGACTTTGTTGCCTTGAGAATGGCCCCTTTTATTTCTCCCCATCTTTCCTCCACTCCCTTGATATTGTCCACTTCAGTCAATCTGCCCCAGACTAATTCCCTCATCTGGTTGAAATCTGCACTTCTGATGTCCAGAACATAATCTTTGATGAGGGCATACTGGTACAAAGGGCCAGCTTGAACTATATGGTGTTATGGCTGTTGAACTCCGGTGGTTCTCCAACCTGCACTCCACCTATCCTTTCTGAGCTAGTAAGCACCACATCAAGAACGGCAGCCTGCCTTGTGGGTTCCTGGACTAGCTGCGCCAGCATGCAGTTCTGCAATGTATCTAGCAGGTCCTGACCTCTGGTGCTCCCAGCTGCTGGAATGTCCCAATCAATGACTGGCAGATTGAGATCCCACACTACTGCCACCTCCCCTTTGTGACTTTTGTGACTCTCCTCTACTTCTGACCCTAGTTCCCTATTGCTCTCGTTGTCCTGCCCTGGTGGTCTATAGACCACTCCTATACACAATTTCTTACCTGATGCCACCATGAGCTGAATACACAGTGATCCTACTTCCCCAATTCTTCCCCTGATAGATTCATCCTCCACTGCCTCAATGCCTTCTCTGACATAGAGGGCTACCCTTTTTCATTTACTTTTCTTCCTACTTCAGCTATACATGTTGTAGCATGGAACTGTCAAGTCCCAGTTGTTATTCTCTATGATCCATGTTTCTTTAATGGCTATGAAGTCCATACTAAGTATCATACTAAGAAAGTTGGATACACAGAAGGCCGAGGCCCATAAGTGTGTATCCCAGCCATGCTGGCATTTCATCCCTTGTTTAGTAAGTACTGATCTAATTTATGTTTAAAATCTATATGGTGTTACACGAGGTCCCTGCACTCCTATTGGTACCCTCAAAGGTACACTGTAGACAGCTAGTGATTAAACTTATGTTATATTAACATATAGGGCTAAGGGCATCTACTGTACAAGAGTAGATGTCAGGATATACATGCATATGATTGTTATACACTTTGCTTACTAATACATATATTTTCTTTTTATGTATTTTCTGTGTATTTCTTACTTGTAAGATGTAAGGACACCTGTGTCCTTGTAACAATTATGATATGTAAGTCGGCATTGCCACCTTCTGGTGATTTGTCTGGTGGGTGACAGCGTGGCTCAGTTGGTAGCACATCCGCCTCTGGACCAGAAGGTCGTGGGTTCTCGTCCCACACCGGGATTGGACTTGCACCTAAAAATCGCTGGCATCCGAGTGCAGTATTGGGGGGTGCTGTACTGCTGGGGTGTGCCGTCCTTCGGATGAGACATTAAACTGAGGTCCCTCCTGCCCATCCTGGTGTTGTCCTGGTGGGTGTCCAGGTGGAAGTAAAAGAACCCAGGGCACTCTTCGCAAAGAGTAGGGAACATTCCCGGTGTCCTGGCCAACAGTCCCCTTCTCATAAACTGGTTCATGCAATTACCCAGGCTATGTGTGGGTGATGATGTGCGATATGACCGCCACCACACATTCAGTCACTTCACTACCAGTCTAGCATTGCTTGTAAAGCGCTTTGGATGTATGAAAAGCGCTATATAAATGCTGATTCCTCTTCTTCTTGTACTACTACACTGAAATATGTAAGACTCTGTATAATTACTCTTTTGTTTCACAAACTGATGACTACTACAAAATTGTATAATGTTATCTTGGACCAAAGAGCCTCCTTTAATTTAGCCAATAGGGCTCATCTCTGTAACTAGAAATGTTTCTATCTTACAGTAACCATAGTAACTATCATAGGTATATAATGTGAGACACTGAGTCTTATACCTCGGAGACCCCAAGAGACGTGGAGAAACCTCGAGTTATAGGGAACACTTAGCATTGGCTCCCAGTTCGTATTGGCAAGAACTGCTTAGGGCAACTGTGATTCATCCTTTTGATAGTAATAAATACGTTTATTACTCTTATGCAACTTGTCAGTGAATTCTTGCATTCCCAATATTGCCAAGAACCTGAGAGTGAGATTTAGACCTCCTAACAAATTAACAACAGCGTGCAGGCAATATTCGGTGTTTGTGAGTTTTCACTTGTTGCTTAACACTTTTTCCCTTCCAACCGGGGACAGTAAGTGTGCATTTCTGCAGCACTTCTCCCATTTTTCTACCACTTTGTGGTCACTTGCAAAGTCTGGCTGATTTTCTATTGGGTGTGGTCAATGCAGACTCGACCCTCTCCATGACAGTTTTGAATTGCAAACCTACAAAGTTTTCAATAGCCCGACTGTGTATAAAGTGCACCTGCTGTGGATCGATACATAGCACGGCGCCTTTTTCACAGTTTGATTTTTGGTTCCCTCTCACACAATGGCCATAGCATCAAATATCTGCGCAGAACTGAGACTCGACGTCTCTAACTTCCTTGCCTCCTATGGAGGATGGGTTGACTTCACGCGGGATGCAAGTCAATCCAAAAACCCTACACTGGGGATTTCAACCCAGTACTGTGAGATGAGACAGACAGCCAATAAGCGCCAAGCTAAAGGGCTGTTGATCGCAGCTCTCTATGCTGCTCTGGAAGCCTCCGAAACGAGGTTTCAAACCCTTGATCTTCAGATCTCATCTCTTAAGCAACAGATGGGTCTGCAGGAAATGGAATGTGTTAGACTGCAGCAGAATTTGGAGTCTGAGCTTCAAACCCTGCAAAATGAAAAGGATTCATTATTGCAACATTCTGCCTAGGCTGGTGAACAAGAAATTTGTATGTTGAAGCAGGAATGTGAAAGTTTGAGACAGGATAAGGGACAGACTTTGAACATGAATGATTTGTTAAACAGAGCGAATGAACAGTTGAAGAAATGGGAGAGATACAGGACAAGATTAATCAGGTACGTAATGAACTAGAAGTGGCTACTAGGGACAATCGTGAATTGAGCGCCGCGTATACAGTTTTGCAGAAACAAATGCAGGATGGAGTGGATGTGAATGTTGCAAGTGTGAGTCATGTAGAATGTGAATCCAAGATGGCAAAACTGCACCATCAGCGGGAGGTTCTGGCTGGACATGTTAAGGCGTTGGGAGGCGTGGCCCCCACCTTACATGCGTCATCTGAAGGGGAAGTCTCAAATGACGATATTTCACAGCACAACGCCCAGTCACACCCCTACTATTGGCCGGAAACCCCACCCAGTCATCCACAACATGGCGGGTCCCTACCCTCCACACCATGTCATATGTCATCGACGTTGTAACGCACATCATGGGAGATGCCAACATGGTAGCCCCCATGATGGGAGGGAACAGGCCCAGGCCTGGTCCCGACGGCAACACCGGAGGCCGTTATTAATGTGGAAGACATGCAGGAGATAGAAACAATGATTGAAAATGCAATTGGTAATGTGCCTATCTCTGAGACAGACAAGCGGGTTCTGAAGAACCAGATTAAACAGCTTCTGCAGGAGGCTGGTACTCAGGAGGGCATGGTTCATACTGCGGCTGAAGCAGCAGCCTGGGTGGCCCTGGATGGTGCCCGGGTTAACCTACCTTCACCTGATCGACCCAATAATCCCCTACAAATGCCCTACTCTGTTCAGCAAATAGCTGACAGTATCTGTTGGATGAGCCCATCTGACAACCTCAGTTGCCACCTAGAAAAGGTGAGTTCCAAATGCGAGATGCTCAGTCTCGCTGCAGACTATCAGGTCCAAATACTACGCCAGACCATCAATCCTGGATTGTGGGCCAAACTCCCCAATGCAGTCTGCCAGGATGGGGACGCTACCTTTGATGAGGTCACAGCTGAACTCATTTCTGCACACAGCCCAGGTGTAGTAGGAGTGATGCTTGCATACCCTGTCAAACAGAATGAAAAGGAAAGTCCAGCGACTTACCACCAGAGACTGGATGGCCTACCGAGCTGGAAAGCACCTTGCACAGGAAGCTGCAGATGTGGATCTTATTGAATATAAGACCTTGTTCCTTAGGAACATGATTCCTGCAGTAAGAGAAAAGGTAGAGCCAACTACTTACCCCACCACGGAGAGGTTTGCCGACATCCTTCGGAAAACTGAGAGAGTTTATCAACTCTATATCCATGATCTGGGCTCCAGTTCCAAGAAAGTAGCCGCCGTGGAGCCTACCCCAGAGGCCACGATGCACTACAGAGTGAAGGAACAGGCCCAACACAAGCAGCCCCCTCCTACGGATAATCAGCACCCCCAGCAGGGCCAACAACAACCACAGCAACAACAGGGTGGTTGGAACTGGAATTATCACAAAAATAAAAAGCACAAGAATCAAAAGGGCAAACAACAACAAAGAACAGGCCCTTCTTATAGGGAGATAGAGGAGGAAAATCGGAAGTTCTGAGAATTACTGGGGCAAGTGCGATCTGTAGCAGATGCTGTTCCTGCTCAATCCCTTGTGGCTGTACAACCGGCAAACCAGGCCCAGGCTGCCCATGGTGGCACCAGAAGTACAGGCCCTCAGTTCCATATGGGCCTGAACCCAGAGACACCTCCCTATATAGCATCAGTGCAGCATGGAGATATGGTTCAACGGAGCCAGGCCCAACCCCTCCATGTTTCCTCCAGTACTGATTGACAATCGGACATCAGGGAGGGTATAGGGTGTGAAATGAGTCTCTTCACAGATGACTCCAAGATGGGAGCAGTAGTTGAGGGAGAAGAGGGGAGGTTGGCCCTGCAAGGGGACCTGGACACCCTGGAAAGCTGGGCTCACACATGGAAATTAAATTTCATTATCACTAAGTGCAAGGTGTTGCATCTTGGTCGGGGAAACCCTAAACACAGGTACACCCTGGGAGGGGAGGTGCTGGAGGCCTCAATAGGGGAAAAAGACCTAGGGGTCATGGTGGATGCATGTATGAATAACTCTGAGCAGTACAGGAGAGTGGCTAGCAAGGCAAACAGGATGTTGGGATGCATCGTAAGGGGGATCACCTCTAGGAGCAAGGAAGTGATTCTGCCGCTGTACAATGGATTGGTTAGACCACACCTTGAGTACTGTGTACAGTACTGGAGACCACACTTGAAGAGGGACATACAGCTCCTGGAGAGGGTACAGACGAGGGCAACTAAGATGATACGAGGGCTAGGGGATTTGACATATGAGGACAGACTTGAGGAGCTCTGCCTGTTTTCATTGGAGGAGAGGAGAGACAGGGGGACATGATTGAGGTCTTCAAGTACCTCAAGGGAATAAATAGGGTAAACATGGAGGGGATCTTTAGACTAAAGCAGGGAGGTATCACCAGATGGCATGGTTTGAAGTTGAAAGGTGGAAGGGTGAGGGAGGAAAGAGGAGGAGGTTTTTCACTGAGAGGGTGGTGGACCCTTGGAATGCACTGCCTGGCGAGCTGGTTCAGAGATCCACAGTGGAGGGCTTCAAGAGAGGGTGGGACAGACACAGAAAGTGGATGTATCAGACGATGGCCTGTCCCGGGGGGTGGGGATGGATGATAGGGGTTTCTGGAGCACAAGGGATGGGAGGGCCTCGGCACCCAACTAAGGATCTAAGGTTCGAGCAGACTCGATAGACCGTAAGGCCTAATCTGCTGGCAAATAGTATGTTAGTATGTTAGTAATTACAGGCCCCATTCCATATTGTAAGCAAGCTGGTCTTGGATACAAACGGAAGGCCCTGTACTGAGGCCGAAGTCGGGGGCTGCCTACTTACAGTGTTGTTGGATACAGGCGCGGCTGTGTCTGTATTACATGATGATCACCCGGAGACATCTCCTTGGTCCACTGGACGGAGGACCAATATGTCAGGAGTGGATGGTGCTAGGCTACCTGCATATTGTTCTCTACCACTACCTGTAGACTTAGGCCACTTAAAGGCCTCACATACCTTTCAACTTATGGGATTGCATGATCACCCTAGCATGATCGGGATTGACTTCCTTGCACCACTCGGCTGTGTGGTGGACTTAGCCAACATGCTACTAATACAGATTCAGGGCCAATGTCACACCATTTTGATCCCTGATTCACACGTTGTTGCAACCATATCTGCCAACAACAAGGAACACAACGGCATAGATTTGTTCAAGAATCATGAGCTTTCCCCAAAACTACTACCCATTTTGCAAAGGCATCTGGAGGCCTTTGCTATCAACAAGCATGACTGTGGTAGAATGCACACTGTTATTGTAGTGCCAGGCCCAGCCCATGAGAGACAAAGGCAATATCCTTTCCCGCCTGAGGCCTTGCCTTCCCTTAGGGAAACCATAAAATCATTCCTCAAACAGGGGGTAATCAGAACATGTGTTTCCACTGCCAATTCCCCAGTATGGCCTGTGAAAAAGCCTACAGGCACCTGGAGACTTACTATTGACTACAGGAAACTGAACCAGGCCACACCCAGCTGTGCTCCAACTGTGGCCTCTGCACCTGATGCGCTATGACCTCTGACCCCTTACCTCAAATGGTTCAGTGCCATGGACATCTCCAGTGGTTTCTGGTCACTACCACTGGCCCCCAAGAGTCAATATAAGTTCACCTTCACCTTTGAAGGTAGACAATACACATGGACCTGCTTACCACAGGGATTCCATAACAGCCCATCCCTGTTCCATCTCCATATGATGGACGCCCTTGAGGGTTTCTCTACTCCCCAGTGTCTCTTGCAATATGTGGATGACCTCTTGTTGGCAACTGCCACACAGGAACAACACCTAGATCTCTTGGATGAACTACTGATTCTCATCCAGAGAGCTGGTCTCAAATGTAATCCAGCAAAAGCACAACTATGCCAGAAAGAGGTACTCTTTCTAGGTCTGAAGATAACTGACCAAGGCTTCAGTCCTACCTGAAAGAAAATAAAAGGCTTGCAAGACCTGCCATTACCCACCAGTGTGGCAACTCTTCAAAGGTTTCTAGGTATGGTAAACTATTCTAGGGATTTTATTTGTGATTTTGCTCAGAAGGCTGCTCCTCTGTATGAACTATTGAAAAAGGACATACCCTGGATTTGGGTACCCATACATACCCAAGCTGTGATGTCACTGAAGCAGGCCTAGACCTCGGCTCCAGCTCTGGTCAACCCCAATCCAGCTCTACCATTCCATCTGGAATACCAACATTTTCATGAGTTGGTGGGAGGAGGTGACCATATATGACCAGCAAACATGAAGGTGCTTGCACTAGGACGGGATGCCATGGAAAAAAAACAGAAACAAAAAACACAAATCCAGGCACACACCACCACAAAATAGCTGCCACAAGAGAAGAAAACATTTAAAACATTTTATTTAGAAACCTGACGTGTTTCTGGTCCACTGGACCCTTTAGAAAAGGCTCAAATGTTTGTTTAATTCTTGAAGAACGTATTCAAGAACACAGTTGTTCCACTGCAAATGCCCAAAGTGGCACTCCTGTGGCAGGAATCACATGAAGCTAACTTGTGTACTTTTCATTTTATGGGGATAGACCATGTCCCAGTTTCCTCTGGGGTGGTGACAGAACTAGACAATTTTTACAACTAGAGAGTAGACTTATTTTTAAATTGGAAGTTTTTATCCTCAATTACCTTAATGAAGACTGGGACATTCCTCCCTATATTTGATAAGTTTCTCTAAAATATTTCTTTCCTCCCTTTACCTTTTACCTCCCTTTTTATCCCTTTACCCTAATTTTTTACACCCTCTGCCACTACCATTTATTATTCCCTCCCCTCTCCTTCCTTTTTATTTCCAACTCGCTCTTTTTCAGGTCTTTTCCATTTCATATCCCTTGGCTCAGTCTTTGCTTTTTGTTAATTTTCCAGCTCTTCTGTTTATATTTTTGACCGATGTGTCATTTTAACTCTTCTTTTCTCTCTAGATATTACTTGGATCAGCTTCTTATGAGATTTGTGTGTTTGATCCTCATGTATTTGATGGTCACTTGACCTTGTTACTGACCTGTTTATGTATGCAATAACAGATTGGGATGCAAATTTGAGGATTGAACTTATCCCCTTTAGCAGCATTTTTTTACTCTTCCCAATTTATTCAATTTATTATTATCTTTTGTTTACTCTCATCACTTGGGGGTTGGTTGGATTAGGTGTATTTATACAGTTTTGAGTAATATTTTGTTATTTACATATTTCCTTTTTTTGGAAACTGTTTGACAGCTCTAAACATTGAACAACTGGGGATCTTGTTACTGTCTGGGATTTTATTGTGTATCTCTTTAAGATGTCCCTTTAAATGTCCACCTGGTTATCTGTACCTCCACCCCCCGAGGAAGAAATCTGTGAGATTCAAAGCATTGGAGTTTCTGTTTGCAGTTCTTTTGGTTCTAATAAACCCAGCACTTATTTGCATTCTTTTTTTCTGGACTTGGATATTTTTTTTTTCACCTGCTCACCACTTTTGTTGCTCTCTATCAGTGATACACACATAATTCCCAGCACTGCCACCTGGAAGTCCTGGGTTTAAGAACAGACTCAGGTTTCCCACCCTGGTATAATAAGAATGATACACACATAACCCCCAACACTGCCACCTGGGAGTCCTGGGTTTGAGAACAGACTCGGGTTTCCCACCCTGGTATAATAACAATGATACACACATAACCCCCAACATTGCCACATGGGAGTCCTGGGTTTGAGAACAGACTCAGGTTTCCCACCCTGGTATAATAACAATGATACACACATAACCCCCAACACTGCCACATGGGAGTCCTGGGTTTGAATACCGAGTCAGATCCCCCCCCCTTGTTTTATACCAATGATACACACCTAACCCTCTATACTGCCACCAGGAAGACCTGGGATTGAGAATAGACCCAGGTTTCCCACCCTGGTATTGTAACAATGATATAAACATAACCCTCAGTACTGCCACCTGGGAGTCCCAGATTTGGGAATGGACCTCGGAACTTCTGTTATACCAATGACTCATAAATAACCCCAGTAATGCCACCTCAGAGTTCCAGGTTTGAGAATATATTCCAGTTTCCCCATCATGGTACTACATCAATGATATACACTTAACCCCTATACTGCCACCTGGGAGTCCCAGGTTTGAAAATGGACTGAGGTGTCCCACCCTAGTATTATACCAAGGTTACACATATAATCCCCTGCACTGCCACCTTTGAGTCCCGGGTTTGAAAATGGACTAAGGTGTCCCACCCTGGTATAATACCAAGGTTACATACATAACCCCTGCACTACCACCTGGGAGTCCAAGGTTTTGTTTTTTTACATTAACTTATTTATGCTCCTTGGTCATCATGCCCCCATCCACTAGTCCCCCCAGCCCCATCACCCTGGTATTCATTGGGACTTACCTTCAGCTCTTCCCCCAGTGTTTCCCACCCCCCCAGGCAGGTTCAGTAGGAGCCCCCTGAAAGGCCCCCAACCAGAACTGGAATTGGTTCACTGAGGTGTCCAGCTGGCTGGGTGTGGAGTCTACAAGGCACACCAGTGTTACCCTGCCAGTTTTCTGCCATCATTTTCTTCCAACTCTGACCCACCTCCTGAGTGCAACTGCAAAAGCATGCAAGGATGATAATAGCAGAGCATCACACGATTACATATGCAGTCTGCAAGGCATCTGCTCTGCCTCTGCCCATCGATATTTTCAGGACATGACATGCCAGTCCCCAACCACTGCTAGGGGCCAGGCAAGTGTTGGTTGCCACTCCCACTCTCCCCTGGGAGAGGGGAGGTGTCCTCTGGATGTTCAGTCCTCTCCCTTCCTGGCTGACCCACAATGACCCACTCGCACTGCAAACACAGGTCACCAGCGTGGCAGGTGATAAGGCATAGATGCATCAGCCCTCCACATTACTGGCCAGCTGGAAGTCCCAAGTCTGAGAATGGACTTAGGTTTCCTACCCTGGTATTATGCCAACAATGCACACATAACCTTCTATATTGTTATATAGTGTCAGTGTGTATATATTGTTATATTGTGTTAATAGTGTCAGTGGCTCAGTAGGTAGCACACTCGCCTCTGAGGCCGGGAGATCAGAGGGCTGTGGGTTCAGTTCCCACATCTGGCACTTGGGTTAATATCCCAGTACTGACACTGTAGTGCAGCATGAGAGGGGTGCTGCACTTCTGAGGTGCCGTCTTTCGGATGAGACGTTAAACTGAGGTCCCATCTGCCTGGATTGGTGGTAGTTCAGGTGGATGTTAAAGATCCCATGACACTTATCGAAAAGAGTAGGGGAATTTCCCTGGTGTCCAGGCCAAATTTCCCTCATTCACTAAAAATACCACCAACAGCTTAATCTGGTTCAAGGTCAGTTGGCATTCATCTGTATCCCCCTCCCCCAGGTCGTGCCTGAAAATAGGCAGGATTTGTCTAGTGCACTTACCCGGTCAACAAAAGCTAAATAAAATAAATAAAAATTGTCACCTGGGAGTCCTGGGTTTGAGAACGGACTAAGGTTTATCACATTCATATTATACCAAAGATATAGACATTACCCCTCTGTACTGCCACCTGGGAGATGCGAGTCAAAACAGGTTCAGGTTTCCCACTCGCAGATCATCAAGGCTTCTCAGCATCTCTCCTACATGTAACATTTACCAGGCCACCTACTTACTGTTGATGGTTCTTTCTTCTGGAAACTGCTGGCTTACGGTCTCCTCCTTGATCACTAACTCCAATACCGAGGGTTCTTCATCTTTCACAATCAAGGTCACATGGTTTTCTGGGTCTGGAAATGTTGCTACTGTTAAGAGAAGAAAGGTAAATCAGATAAGGGTACAGCCACTGGCATTAGCCCTGTGATACAGGCATAAACCCCTGCACTGGAACCAGGGTGATCCAAGTTTGAGAATGGACTCTAGTTTCTCCCAGTGATACCAATGACATATACATAACCCTCAGTACTGCCACCTGGCAGTTTCAGATGTTACCATAACAGTTATAGCCCTTGTTGCTCTCTGTTGACATAAGGAAAACTCTGACCGGGCAAGCTTTTGGAGTTCAACCATAGGATCAGCTTATATGGTGTGTTTGATTTTTTATCCATCGCTGGTAGTTTCAATTTTGCCACTGCTGGTAGATACAGTGACTTGGAAAGCACTGCAGTAGCTCTTTCCATTTATTTTAGAGTGCTATCCAAAACGTTATGCATGCATCTCTATGCAGCCTGGTTGACACTGTGGCAGATGACAAAATTACTTACCATAGTAATCTTGATTCTTCCCAGTGATACAATACTCAGGTATTCATAACTTTCTGCAGTAAGCCTTCTCAGAAGGACTGCCCGGAGAGAATAAAACACATGCAAATAAATGGAACTCTTTGCACCTGAGAACTTTTCAAACACTGCCTCTGTTAACTGCCAGTGTGCAAATTTCCTCAGATTTTGTAGGAGCCTGGAAAGGCAGGCCAAGAGGATATAATACTATAATTATAATGATTAATACAATTAGGATTTAGAAATCCAAAAGTGGTAACAACCCACAAACCTCCAACTGGAGGAAACGACAGAATTAAAACACCAGGATGAAAGTCAGAATGTTCCCAAAAAGAGGTACAAATGAACCCTGTTCACTAAAACCATAACTAGATGCGGAGAATGTGCATTTGAAAACGTATACTGAATTCTGGTGGCACCAGCATATGGAGTGCAGAGGCTGAAGTTCTGGAAGGGGAGGTGAGGTGGGAAGTTATGAATACCTGAGTATCACTGGGAAGAAACAAGATTATTATGGTAAATATTTTTTTCTTCTAACCGCAGTAGTACTCCGGTATACAAAACTTTCTGCAGACTACCAAGCAGTACCACTGGAGGTGGACACAGAACTTATTTTGGAAACAGACTTTGCATGACTGTTGTGCCAAACCTAGCATCACTCCTAGATTGAAGATATAGGTTTTAGTGCTTTGTAAAGGTGTGTACTGTTTTCCTGGTAGCTGCATTACAGATATCCACTAGTGGAATATCTCTAGCAACTGCTAAGGTAGCAGTGGTCCCTCTTGTAGAGTGAGCACTCAGTTCTTCTGGGGGCTCCTTACCAGCCTTAGTGTGGCAGAATTGGATACACTGAACTATCCATCAAGAAATGGACCTCTTTGATGCTGGATTACCTTTTCCCACATCCCCATAAGTCAGGAACTTAAAATTATGTACCTACCATAATTATGATCTTTATCTGTATCTTCACCATTCAACACTGTTGGGTATCTGCCGGAGGTCAGGACCCCGTGGGAGCTTTTTTTTTTTTTTAAAGGTACGCGGAGTCGACATACCATCGGCACCGCCCTTAAGGCCGACGCACTGCGTGGCACTCGTGGGTTGGCCGTTAGGCTGTGTCAACTCCGTCTGCGTGCCAGTTCTGAGTCGCCGGAGAGGTGAGAGGAAGCAAGTGGAGGGTGGGACAAGGAAGTCCAAGGGACAGAAAAAGGAAAAGATATATGAACCAAAAAAAGAAATAACGACTGAGAGAGAGTCGGAAACTAAAGGGACTGGGAGAGGCCCCAATCTCTGGAAAGGAACAGGGAGGTAGGGTGGGTAAAGAATTAAGGAGGAGAGGGGAGAGAGTTAGCACATCCCAGACCCTGGTCCATCTCCAGATTGTATAGGAACTGCAAGGAGTGGCCAAAGACTTTCTGCAAGAATTCAAGGCACAGAATAGCTGGCAAACACTCCAGACAAGCAGAGTCAGCTATTCTGGGAGAAGGACAGTGCACAGAGAATAAACACCCTCTCAGGAGAGATTATTGGTGAGAAAAAAGAGGAACCTTTTTTTTTTTAAACAAGGGAGCATGGGAGGGAGGAGAGAAAGGAGGGCAATTGACAACTCCCACCCCACAGGGGTGGAACCAAGCACTGGAGAAGGAGTGCCCCCCTTGCTCTCCATTCTCCCGGAACATTATCCCCTGTGTCGGTTTACCCCTCCTAAGGAAGGAGAGGGAGATGGGCACAGACAGGAGAGGGACAGAGACTGAGGCCCCAGGGGATGGAGGCAGGATCGTGATGAATGGTGAAGATACACAGAAAGATCATAATTACGGTAGGTACACAATTTTCATATCTTATCTGTGTCAATCTTCACCATTCATCACTGATTAGTAAGTACGAGCCCCGAGGCTCTTTACACCTAAGGAGAAAAGTCCCTCAGCCCTCAGTGGGTGACACACTAAGGGGGGGAACCTTCAGGGCCTGAAGAGGCCTGAGAGTGGGAAGAGTGAGATAGTATCCCCCCAGAGGGGGAAGGAAGTTGCCCCGACAAGCGCCGTCTTGCTCTATGGGAGAAGAGAAAAGTTCCCTGGTGGGTGGAGTTAATCACCCTACGCTGGGCCAAGGGTGACAACCAGGAAAGACACAGCCATGCCATCCACCTAGTGCAGATTGCTGCCCCTACAACCCTGGTAGCTACCTCATTGGCATCATAGGATGCCCTTGCTTGGTGCCTTGCTAGCTTCAGACCACGTGCAGAGAGTGCAATGGCTTGTCCGGTTTGCTCCGTATCAGGCAATAAGGCTAGGAGCTGACCCAGCCTGGAGCACAAGAACCTGTCATAGGCTGCATAGTGGGCCTGATGTGCAGAAATAGAAAGAAGTAACCATGCCAAGTAGAAAGTCCTCCTACCCCAGAAGTCAAAATCCAAGGAGTCTTGATCTGGGGGCTGGTCACGGTGAAGGGCATGAAGCCCATCAGGAGTGTCTAACTGCATCAATCCAGACTGTGGATGAGGCATGGAACCTGGAGACTCTGGGGGTGTGCAATACCTCTGGCTGAGATCCTTTGAGGCAGGAACTCCGGAGAAGGGCCTCTGCCAGGAACGCAACGATGCCTCCCGAAAGGGAGCAGGCCAGGGCGGCACCACAAGGGTGGCCTCGTCAAAATCACCTAGAAAGGCATGTGCTGAGTGCTCAGGATTGCTGGTAGTGAAAGTAGTAAGGTGCAAGTCCTCCAATACCCTCATGAGGAATCGCTCATACTCAGTGAGATCAGCAGCTGGAGAGATGTGGACAAAAGTTTCCTCTCTCCCAGAAAAGGGGATGAGGAGCTGGAGGGCACCGGCTGTTCAGTGGGTGGCTGCATGGGGGGAAGTTGAAAAACCTGACTGTCCGTTGCCCTAACGTAAGCAGGAAACCTGGCAGCCACCGCTCTGAACTGCTCCCAGGAGAGAGGCCCGCTAGGACCAAGGATGCCTGGGAGCACGGGAGAGTGTGGCAGAGGGATGGGGACAGAGCTGAGAAGAGATGTCGGCTGACCTCCGCCTGGGCTAAGGAGTGGACCGTGGGCACCCACGGAAGAAGATGCCCTGGAAGACCCCACAGCCAACAGCTGAACAACCATTTCGGTACTCCCTTGGCTGCGCCTGGAAGAATCCCCCCCATATAGGTCCAGAAGGACGGTCCCCTACCTCAAAAGAATGGGACTCTCTCAAAGAGAACAAGGAGGAAGAGCAGAGATCCACACTACGGCTTCTCCCAGAGCCTGGGTGGACCCCTGAAAAAGGCCGACACACCGACCCCATGCCCCTCGACCCCTCGGAGTCTGAAAGAGCCCTCCTCCTCGAGAGGGCCAGCCTAGGGAGCTGGCATCTCTGGTCAGCTCCAGAAGGGTCTACCCAGGGCACAGTACCTTCCCCTCCTGTATGTGCCCTGATTGGCCCCAAAGTTGGGCAATCTAGGCACACCACCAGTGGGGGTACCACTACTGAAGGGTCAGTGAAACCACCAAGAACAGAATGCAGAGCTATGGTGGCCTGCACCACTGTCTGCTGGTCAGCACCCCTGACCCTAGTCTCGGTAGCCACTGATCTCACCTCAGAAGGGAACTGACTCTGGCTTGTCGAGGAGACCACTGGGCTACCCTCCACAACAGCCAACCCCAAAGGGTCAGACTGTGCGTCTGAATCAGAGCTCGATTCCACCTCCGAGGAGGTAGAGTCCGAGGCCCTGTGCCAAACCTTAGGAGGGCGGCCACTGCCATCCTTGCCAACAGGCCCAAAAACCAGAGCTGTGCCTGAGCTGGTGCCAGCATCCCATGCAGCTCCGCAGGCAGAATCCGGAGGGGGCATGGCTCCAGCCCAAACAAGAGCTCCAAAGCCGGGACCAGTCGTGGCACCATCTGGCCCCACGGCACCGAGGGCAGAGACTGCGCCGATGACGGCCCCGACGGCAGTATCGGCGCTGATGATGGCACCGCCCAGCTCCCCGGGAACATGAGTGGCACCAAGAGCTGGGGCAGATCCGATGACAGGGCAGAGGTGGCACCAACAATGGCACCGACGGAGCAGTCTAAAAGGCCCCACGGTGCCGAGCCCCAAGGACACGGCACCATGCTCAACCTCGGTGCCGAGGACAGCGCTGAGGTGAGACATAGAAAAGGACAGTGCCGTAGCAGCTCCCATGGCACCTCTGGCACCACTGGCACCATGGATTGCTCCGACAGAGGCCATGGTGCCGCGTGACAAGTCTGCGCTGACGATGACTCCATGAGGGCCCATGGCGCCATGAACAGAGCCAAGGTCCACAATGACGCTGACCGATGGTGTTGAGGATGGCACCAAGCCAGGCCTTGCAAACCACGGTTCTGACACCGGGGGAGCCTTCACCCTGAAGGGGCAATTGTCATGGCGGTGCCTCCTGCCCCCCCAGAAGGAGCAGTACGGGTCTCCTGAGCTGTGGAAAAAGCCTCTGCAATGGCTAGGCTACTAGTAGCTGAGGCTCCCTCCTCCTTGGTCCATATGGAACCAGGAGGGGACCTGGAGGAAAGGCCGAGAGAGTGTGGCTTGGCCCAACGAGTGCGCACCCGACCCCCGAAAGTCCGCGGAGCTCGCCCTACTTTCCATGCACATTGCTCGATGACCCGGCGGTCCATGGAGAAATAGGCATCTCACAAATCCATGTTGTGAAGCAGGCCAAGACACGAAAGACACCGGTCGTGCTGGTCGGAAACGGTATATTTTCGGCCACAAGGGCACCGTCGCATGGGGGGCCGACCAGTCTTAGATTTCTTGCCCTCCGACCGAGACATGACCTATGGAGAAAAAAAACACCAAAAATAGACTTGACGTCGCAAAATATGAAAATATGGAACGATCTTACCGGGCGACATCAAGATGGTGCCATTGGCCACAACACGACTGCACCTCCAAAACCTGCTATTCCAAACTACCTCAATATGTTGCTTGCGTGTGCAACAGTATTGTAACAAGTGGTTTTGGTGGGATGCAAACAAGTCTATCTCCGGAGTGCCCCACCTCCTGAAAATCACTTGAACCACTTGCCTGCTCAAGGTCCACTCATGATGGACCTGATTGATTCGACTTAAGGTATCTGACATAGTATTGTCTTTTCCTGGCAGATGGGTTGCCTGCAGGGGTACTCCCTGGGAGTAAGCCAGTGTCCAAATTTTCATGACCTCTGTGCAGAGGAGGCCTGACCTGGTACCTCCTTGCCTGTTTATGTAGTACATTGTGGTGATATTGTTTGTTCTGACTTATACCACCTTCCCCTGTATCAGTACTTAAAAGGCTTTTAGGACCAGCAACACAGCTCTGAGCTCCAGCAAATTTATGTGCTGAAGGAACTCTGCTGCTGACCAGGTGCCCTGGGTTGTCTGATCCCCCAGATGGGCACCCCAGCCCAGGAGGAATGCATCTGTTGTGAGAAGAACTGAGGGAGACACTCTCTGAAAAGGAACCCCTTGTCTTAGGTTGGGTTTCTCTTTCCATCACTGGAGAGCTTGGAACAAAGTTCTTGTTACTGGGATGAGCTTTGAGAAGGGGTCTTTTCTATGACTCCTAAGAGCGCTGAGATGGAACTGGATGTCTCTCATTTGGAACCTGGAACCCAGCACTGTGCCTGTGGATGCAGCCATATGGCTCAATAGCTGAAGAAACTGCCTTGCAGTCTTGGGTTTGTGTAAGCTGAAGGAATTTGCAATCATCTGGAGGTGTCTGACCGTGTCCCAAGGTAGGTAGGCCCTGCCCTGCAGGGAACTCATCTCTGCCCTATGAACTGCAGGATTTGTGCAGGCATAAGGACTGATTTCTTGTGCTTGATTAGGAATTCCAGAGACTTCAAGAGCTCTTGGATAATCTGTAGATACTGATTGACCTGGTCTGGGGATTTCCCTGCCACCAGCCAGTCATACAGATATAGGAAGACTAACTCCCAGCCTTCGAAGGTGTGCCACTACTGCTGCTAGGCACTTTGTGAACAACTTTGGGGCTGTAGAAAGGCCAAAAGGCAGAGTTGAAAACTGGTAATGACCTGAAGGGAGTCTGAACCTGAGATATGTTCTTTAAAACTCCCTTATGGGGATGTAGAAAAAGGTGTCTGTCAAGTCCAGTGACGTCAACCAGTCTTCTTTTTGGAGTGTTGGCAGAATCAATGCCAAAGTTATCATTTTGAACTTTGGTTTCTTTAGATGCTTGTTTAAAGCCCCAAGATCCAATACAGGTTGCCACTCCCCACTTTTCTTTGTGGTTAGGAAGTATCTGGAATAGAAACCTTTTCCCCTCGGGGGGGTTGAAACAGATTCTACTGCCTTTAGCAGTAGAAGATTTTGAACCTCTGCCTCTAGCAGTGTCATTTCTGCTAGGAAGGGTGAATTGAAATCCCTGGTCTTTTGAGGAGAAAGGGATTTGAAGTCCAGAGACAGACCCTGACCCACCACCTCCAGGATCCACTTGTCTGTAGTGATGTTCAGCCAAGTCTGCATGACTCAACAAGGAGGGAGAAAGTGGCCTGTGCCTCAGGGGTCTGCTTTGTTTGGGGTTGAGGCTGGGCCTGGGACCCTCGCCTGTAGCCTCTTCTACCCCTGCCACAGAAGTACCCCTGTTGTGGATACTGCTGGTACTGGGATATGGCCACTGGCTAGATAAAGGGTCTGGTATGAAAGTACCTGCCCCAGCCTCCCCTTCCAAAAGGCCTGGTGGATGGTGAAGCTCTTTCTTTCACAGAGTTGCTTCTATAAGTGGCCTTATACTCATCTACCTTCTCAATGTAGGTGACTGTGGATTCCCCAGAAAGAGAGTTACCCTCTAGAGGAAAATCTAATGTCTTAGACTGGGTATCCCAAGTAAGATTTGTGGCCATGAGCCAAGCAACTCTCCTCTGTGCCACCATAATGGCCATCCACCTGGCTGCAGTATCATTTGTATCAACAGCCATCTGGAACTGATACATAACCACCTCTAACCTAAACCTGGCAGTTTCAGTCAGGTCATCCAACAAGGGCAAGGGGGCTTACTGGGCCATGGCCAAAACTGACTGCCACAGTGACATTTGGTATTGGGCAGCATAGGCCTGAAAATCTGGCTTGGTGGATGGCCAGAGAGGTTGACAAGTACCTCTTCTTGGCCGTGCTGTCAATTTTTCTAGAGTCCTTGTCTGGAGGATGGGAGGACAGAGGGACCTTATCCTTGTCACAAGCATCTTGCTGCATGACACCCTAGTGGTTAGGATGGGAGAAGAGGAAGTCTGCTCTCTCCCTATCCATTTAGTACTTTTCAATCCATCCTCTTGTCAAGGGGCGGAATGGAGTTAGGTGTCTGAAGTGGCTTTAAAGCATCCTTCTTGAAGAATTTGTTAATAGGGAGGAGGAGAGTTTTTGTGGGGGTCAGCCACATCATCTCCATGTATTCCACCCCTTCTTCATCATCCTCAATTTGTTCAGCAGTGGAAATGTCCAGTGCATCAGCCATCCTACAAACAAACATAAAATGGGAGGAGTAATCCTCAGACACCCTTGGGGGAGAACCAAAGTCCTGTTCAACGGACATCTCAGGTTCCATGTTTTCCTCCTCAAAATCACCATATTCTTCTTCCTCAGGGAAAGAAGATTGTACAGTACTGCCTGCCTGGGGACCCGGAGAAGGAGCAGGAGGCTGCCAAGGAGGAATGGTGGTCTTTAAGGCCTGGACAATTTTGAAAGCCTGGGTAATTTCTTGAGCTGAAGGCATAGACAGACCAGACACAGAAGTCCCCAGTTTGGAAGGTGGGGTTTCTGTGTTCTTTAACTTTTTGGTCTTCTTTGATGGAACCAGGGAGTCAGCCAGTTCATTTGACCTTTTTGTACCCTTTTCACCAGTCTCAGGGGCAGAGGCTACTACAGACGTGAGTTCAGCCACAGTAATATGGGGTGTCAGCTGGTCAGAGCCAGAGGGACCCCTAGGAAGTTTATTTTTAAGCTGTTCAAGGTGTTTTTCAATTGTTTTTTCTGGAAATGTTTTACAAATATCGCATTCCTCTTTTAAGTGGTCATAACCCAGACAGACCACATACAAACTGTGCTCGTCTGCCATTGCAAACACTTCCCCACACTGTACACAGTTTTTGAAACCAGTCTCACCAGTTTTCTTTTTGGGTTTCTCCAACATAATGTCCAGAAAAGGAGAAAAATATCAACCGCTAAATAACCAAGCCTTTTTTATTTTATGTTGTCTTGCGCACACGCAAGCAACATATTGAAGTAGTTTGGAATAGCAGGTTTTGGAGGTGCAGTCGTGTTGTGGCCAATGGCACCACTGCTTTTTTGGGCTGGGCTTTGTGGCAAATTAAATACCACGCTGTCTATGACAGCAGTTGAAAAGCGTGCCACCAACTTAAAACAATTTCGCCACTGCAATGAGGAAGTGAGCCATCATTGCAGGGCATGCCTTGCCTGGTGTAACATTTCAATAAACATGGCAGCATTACAGTGCCGCCTGAAGGCCAATGTCGGGGTGCCCAATCCCGCTGATGGCATGCCCTCTCCCAGTTTGCTAGCGGGGCCCAATCCCCATATGCCCCTGTTTGAATTTGACTGCCAAGGGGGTGCTCAATTCCCCCCTTGGCATCATGCACCCCCCCAAACATGGACAAGTTTTGTGTGCCAATGGGGTGGCCAATCTCCATCAGCTTCAGTTCCCCTTGCAAAGAAACACAAGTGGCACTGTGGGATCCCACCCCAGTATGCCAAGACACACGTGTGGAAAAAAAAAAACCTTCCTGCAAAGTTTTTTTTCATTTTTTATTAAACTATAAAACAGAAAATAGTCCCTCATTGTCTCTGGTGCCCCTTCCCCCAGCCCAAGCCCACCCACTGTGTACAACACCTCTCTGCACCCCATCATCCCATACTTACCTCCAGAGCCTGGCGCAATGATCTTCGGTGGACTGGAAACACGTCTGCACTCTTCAAAGCCGACCGTGAACTGAAGAAATGCCGATAAGCTGTATAATGGCATAATGTTTTTTTTTTTCAACTTTGGTGCATATCTCGGCCATTTTTGTGAATTTTCACACCAAATTTTCAATATGGGGTTCTTGGGACCCCACCTCATGAACTCAGCCACTGTCATTTCATCAGTCGGTCCCAAAAGGTGATTTCACGGTCACTGCATGGAATCACCTTTTGGAACCGAGTCACGAAATGACAGTGTCATGGTTTATGAAGTAGGCTCCCAAAAAGGCTATGTTGCAAATTTGGTGAAAAATTCCTTAAAATGACCGTGTTACGGGTGTGCATAGCGCAGTTCCCATGCTCACTTTTAACGTTAAGAATTTTTAATATTTTCACTCCAGATTTTCAACATTGAGATTTTTTCACACCTCCTTATGAAAAGTACAGCTGTCATTTTTCACATCTGGCCCAAAATGTGTTTTCGCACATGTGGTGCACAATGGCGCGATCGCTGTGCAAAATCAATGTTCGGGACAGATTAAGACAATCACAGTGACAGTGTTCATAAGGAGAGGTCCCAAAAAGCCCATGTTGCACATTTGGTAAAAAAAATCCCCAAAATGGCTGTTATCAGCGTGCATTGCGCAATTTCTCGCATATTCAGTAACCGTCAATTTTTTTGTATTATTTCAGATTCTCAAAATTGTCATTTTGCACACTGCCTGATCCATTTTTCACATGCTGCCCGAAACATGTTTTTGCACCTGTGGCACACAATGGGCATGGTCACTGTGCGAAATCAACGTTTGGGACAGTTTAAGAAAATCACAGTGCCACTGTTCATGAGCAGATGTCCCAAAACACCTATGTTGGAAATCTGCCCCCAAATAATTGCATTACGGGTGTACATGGCATTTTTTTTATATTTTCACTCTACATTTTCAATATTACCATTTTTTACACCTCCTCATGAACAGTGCAGTTGTCATTTTTCACATCCTGTTCAAAATGTATTTTCACACCTGTGGTGCCAAATGGTATAGTCGTCGTGCAAAATCACCTTTCAGCTAACGACCTGATAGTGTCACTGTTCATGAGGTGGGGTCACAAAAAGCCCATGTTGAAAACTTGGAGTGAAAATACCAAGAAATGTCCAGGGCATGCATTAGGCTTTCCCACCATAACGCCCTACTCTGTAGGGACTGACCAGCATCAGGGGTGTGACTTGGGACTGTCAACAGTAATGCTCACGCCATTCCACCCCCACCCTGCAGCCAGTGACAGACATCAAGGTGTGCCTTGGACTCTTCGGCCCCAAAATTCACCCCATTCTCCTATACCGCACCCATTTCAGCATATTAGCTTATGGAATGGGGTGAGTGTAAAGCCTGAACACCCCAAGGCACACCTCAACACTTGTCAGTGTCTGCAGGGTAAGGTGAGGTGAAATAGTGTGAGCATTATGGACGATGACCCAAAGGCACACCCCAATGCCTGTCAGTCTCTGTAGGGTGGGGTGGGATTGACATCAGTTCCATACTTGACTGCCATTCCTATTATGCATCTCTCTAACTCCTGCACTACCAATGCCAATGCCAGCAAGATGACATTTGGCATTGACAAATGATTGTTTAAATGAGTGGTTGCGGTTGATTCTGGAACCAAGAAGGAACCAATGGAACCAAACCGAAGAGGAAAGAGAGAACTGGTTCTAGCGGTTCAGTAACCGAGGCTATCGGTCACAAAAATAACAATTTAAAGTAAATTAAATTGAAAACTAAGGGTTTTTTTAGTCAGAGAATCCCGACTATCAACAAAACTAACCTGGTTTCCCCATGGTTCTACCGAACTGAGAGAAACCGGGAAAAACAACTAAACTAAGGTAAACTAAAGATTATTTAACAAAATACAATTAGTAGAAGGCAGCAAATGAAAACAAAATATATTTATATGAAGATATTTTTTCTTCACACAGGAGAAAGTTAGATGAATGGTACTCTGCGTGACCAGACTTTTCAGGCGGAGAGAAAAATCTGAGGAGGTTAGAACACTGGCAGTTAGTAGAGGCAGCATTTGAAAAGTTCTCACGTGCAAAGACTTCCATCATTTACTTGCATTCTATTCTCTCCAGGCAGTCCTAGCTAGAAGGCTTACTGCAGAAAGTTATGAATAGCTGAGTACTACTGGGGTTAGAAGTCACAGTTTTTTATGTGAGGTAGACCTAAACAATGTATACATAGATCAGTTAGCTTCATTACATCCCCACATTCTGCAGCAACAAAGTAAAAAAAAAAGTACTTAGAAACGTAGAAATTGTTGGCAGATAAGGACACTAGGTCCAGTCGGTCTGCCTGAAAGCCCTATACTAATTTGTGGCCTTTGACTCTAACTGGTCAATGACTTTTCATACCACCTTCAAACCTCTTAGGTACCCTTATGCCTGCCCCACGTATATTTAAAATGCTCCACACGCTCACCCCCACCACCTCCTGTGGCAGTCTATTCCACATGCCCATCATCCTCTCCATGAAGAAAAGCCTCCTCACATTTCCCCCCAGCCTGCCATCTTCCAATTTCATGTCATGCCCCCTTGTTCGTGTACAGTACATCTCTTATATTGGAAGATGTCTCCCCCTGCACCTTGTTTATGGTGTTAATAAAATAAAAATGATCTCTTGGTGTGTCACATCCTGCCACACACTGAATTAATGAGAGGATTTGATCCCACCAATCCTTCAGTTTGGAGCATTCCCATACCAAGTGGAGAAGTGTGCCCTCCTCTTCCTCCTCACACCGCCAGCACAGAGAATCTAATGTCAAACCCATCTTATGAAGGATCACTGCAGTCCTATACCAATGGTAAATCATTTTAAGCTGGAGCAAGCTGCCTGAGCCATCTCTACTTGCCTTGTGTACATTAAGCCAAATTTAATCCCACTCCACTTCCAATATCTAGTGACCCCAAAATTTCTTCCAGTGGGATTTAACCTGCACTATATCCAGGGAATGCCCTTCTAAGAAACCTTTATACACCTGACCAATTCTAGGAGGAGGAGGAGAAGATACTTCTCTACTGGAAGAAAAACCTACCAACTCATACCACTTGCCAGCTGCTGGGAGGTGAAGCTGGGATCCACAATTTGAGATATCATGTGCCACAGCTGCAAGTGCCTCCAGTGATGAGCTGTGGGGAGGGACACCTCAAGCTGAAGATCTGAAAATTACTTGTAATATATTTGGTATTCCTGGAAAATAGGTCCTCAGCCTATTCAAACCCCGTTTGGACCAGGCTGGCTGAAAAATAGATTGACCTGCAATTTTCAAGCAATCATTCTACCACAATGGCCAGCATCATACAGGCACATCCCAAGCAAGATGTAATGTAAGTTTAATAAGAGACCAAACATGAACTGCATAGTCCTGAGTTGGGATGCCCCCCTGACCTCTGGGATGTGTCCCACAATAAAGCTTCTGAGGCAACTCACCCACTAGTCTCTGTTCCAGGTCCAAACAATGGGTAGAAGCCCTGGCATCCTCTGCAAGGAGACATAGCCATATCTGTCTAAGTCTTGCAGCTAGATAGTATCCTTTGAACTATGGTGCATAGAATCCCCCTTAGAATAAGGGGCAATCAGGTGTAGATGGAGGAGCTACTGACAACCATCAAGCAGGAAAGGGACCTGAAGGTAATCATATCTGATGACCTAAAGGATTCCAAGTATTGTGAAAAGGATGTGGGGAGATCCAGTGTACGCTGGGGTGCACAGGGAGAGGTATCACCAGCAGAAAAAAGGAGTTGGTGATACCATTGGGCAAATCATTGGTAAGACCAAATCTGGAGTACTATGTCCAGTTATGAAGGCTGCCATCTATGGAAGGCTATAGATGGTAGTCCATGACAATGGTGACTGTGACTGAGCTCTTTCAAAAAGACTGACTCAATTGTGGTGCCTGTACACAGGGCTACCGGGCCAGGAGGGTGACCAGATTGGGGGCTGTGAATATAGCCACAGGAAGTCGCTATATGTACACGCGCATGGGGGGCAGCAAGCACACTGAGTGATGGGTGGAAGGGGAGGGAGCATTTGGGATGCACAGTGTGGCAGTGGACTGCTGAGCTGGCCCCATGGCATGGTGGGTGTGTGGCAGGCAAGGGTTGAGAGGGTGCTGGGTTCAGGTCCAGGCATGCTTTCCTTTTGCTGCACCTGGCCCTGACATTCCCCCCCCATTTTACATCCCGCTGACATGCATCCCCCTGGAGTTGAGAATCATTTAGTGGGGGGGTACCCCCACATAAAAACAAAAACCAAGTCCCTGGCTCCATTTGCTATGTGCGGGAGTGTACCTCACAAAATTGATTTTCAGCGACGACACTTGCCGTAATGGTGTTCATCTATATTGCAATTATGCGTTCTCATGTGGAACCACATAGAGTAGAGGTTGTTAAGAAAAGGGCAACAAAAATGGTGCAGGGTCTACACCAAAAGTCATATAAGGAGAGACTAGAGGACCTCAGAATGTATGCTCTGGAAGACTTGGGGGGGTATGATAAAGACCTTCAAATATCTCAAGGGCACAAGTGAAAAAATTACTCACCTTAGTAATTATGTTTCTTCTATTGGAGTCTTGCTGTATTCTGACTAATGCATTTAGCCCCAGCCTTTAAACTGCCCCGGAGAACAAAGGGTTAACTTTCTATGCAGAGAATAGAATGCTGAGCTTGAGCTCGGTTGATGTCTCTGTCTGTTTCCCTTTGAAATCTAACAGTCAGATTCTTACAAGCAAAAACTCACTAGCTAGTCTATGTGGAAAATGGTAACATTTTTACTAGCCAACTGGCAACAAAAAGTTTTGGATTCCCAAGGGAAGACAGAGTCAGGAAACCCAAAACAAAAAAACTCCTTTAAATAAGAATAATAACAAGAGAAACACCCAAACAAAAAGCAAAGGGTGTAAAGGAGCACCCTTGAGGTGCAACACTGCACCTGCCCACCCACTTCCCAAAAACTATGTTCTGAGAGGGGAGGAGGGAGGGGGGAGGTCAGAATATAGCAAGACTCCAATAGAAAAAACATAATTACTAAGATGAGTAATTTTTTCTTCAAACAACATGAAGTCTTGCTGTATTCTGACTATGCAGACTACCAAGCAGTACCTCCATGGAGGAGGGACAGAACCTACTTTGGGAATAGGCTCTGAAGTACTGCTATGCCCAACCGAGCATCACTCCTAGCCTGGATATCCAAAGAGTAATGCTTGGTAAAGGTATGGCATGTTTTTCAGGTGGCTGCTTGACAAATTTCTAAGAGAGGAATATCCCTGGCAGCAGCCAGAGAAGCAGCTGTACCTCTTGTAGAGTGAGTCCTCAGGCCTGTGGGTGAAATCTTTCCCAATTTCTCTTAGCAGAACGGTATACAAGACACAATCCACCTGGCAATAGTTCTCTTGGTGGCAGGTTTGCCCTTTCCCACTTCTCCATACGTGAGGAACAACTGGAGGGACTCAAATCTGTGACCCTTGGTACGCTCTATGTAGTAGCTAAGGGCTCTTTTAACATCTAAACTGTGTAGCCTCCTCTCTCCTGAGGAAGAATGATCAGTGAAGAAAACAGGAAGTGGCATAGACTGATTCAAGTGGAAATCTGAAACCACTTTGGGCAAGAACCTTCTATTGGTTCTAAGGACCGCTTTATCTCTATGAAAGGAGATAACATCAGGTTCCACTGACAGGGCTTGCAGTTTACTGATATGTCTGGCAGAGGTAATGGCTACCAAAAACACAGTTTTCCAAGTCAAGTACTTAAGCTCTGCTATAGGCTCAAAAGGAGGTTGCATAAGTTGAGCAATGCAAACATTTAAATCCCAGGCAGGGCAAGAATATGTAAAGGGAGGATTGGTATGAAGCAATCCCTTAAAAAAATTACAGAATATAGGATGAGATGATAGTGAGGAAGACTTTCTCACTGACAGAAAAGCGGAAACAGCTGACAAGTGTACCTCGAGAGTAGCTGGTCTGAGGCCTAGGCCATTAAGATGGACCATATAGTCCAGAACTGTAGGCAATTCAGCAATATCTGGAGAAATATACTTCTTGGAACACCAAATGCTGAATCTCTTCCATTTGGAGTTATAAGTCTTTCTGGTGGAGGGCTTTCAAGAAGCTTTGAGAATATCCATAACCCCCAGAGACAAATGCAAATCTGCAAACTCTAACTCTTCAAGAGCCATGCCTTGAGATTGAGAGACTGAAGATTGGGGTACCAAATCCTACCCTGAGAGGAGGTTAACAGGTTGTAATTCCTGGGAAGAGACAGGGGAAAATTGACTGCTAGGGACAGCAACAGGGGGTACCAGGGCTGTCTGGCCCAGTCTGGAACAATCAGAATCACTTTGCAAGGTTGTGACCTTATCTTGACTAAAACTCTGAACAGAAGGGGAAGGGAGGGAAGGCATACAGAAATTTCCCTTCCCAGTTCAGAACCAGAGCATCCAGGGGGACTGAGCCCAAGACTGGGGGTCTGCAACAAAAGAGAGGAAGTTGGTGATTGTCTGGGGCTGCAAAAAGATCTATCTCTGGAGTGCCCCACCTTGAAAAAATCACCTTCAATACCAGAGGGTCCAGGGACCATTCATGATGGCCCTGTGAGATCCTGCTCAGTGCATCTGCTAGCACATTGTCCTTCCCTGGAAGGTGAACTGCCATCAGAGAGGTCTGTAGGGAATATGTCAGGGACCACAACTTCATGGCTTCTGTGCACAAGGCCGCAGACCGAGTGCCTCCCTGCTTGTTGATGTACCTGCTTGTTGATGTACCTGCTTGTTCTGTACTGACTGAGGGAAGGCTTGCAGGGCCAGAAAAACTGCCCTGAGTTCTAGGAGACTGACATGGAGAAGAGATTCCTGAGGGGACGACAGTCCCTTGGCAGTGAGGGCCCCCAGATGGGCTCCCCAGCCCAGAAAAGAAGCATCCATGGTAAGGACCACTGAATGAGACGGAGTGGCAAATGGAACCCCTTGCCTTAAATTGTCCTGATCCTGCCACCATTGAAGGGCTTGGATCAGGGTCCGAGTCACTGGAATCAGTCTGGTAAGGGAATCCTTTTTTGAGGACCAAAAGGCCCTCAGATAGAATTGAATATCCCTCATCTGGAATCTTGCCCCTTGGACCACTGCTGTAGAGGCTACCATGTGGCCCAAGAGTTGAAGGAAATGCCTTGCTGGTCGGGACACCTGAAGGCTGAAGGAAGAAGCCAGCTCTATAAGAACTCTTGCCCTGTCCAGGTGAAGAAAGGCTCTTGCTTTGACCGTATCCAACTCTGCCCCTATAAAGGTAAGAAGCTGGACAGGCTCGAGAATTGACTTGGGAAGGTTGAGAAGAAATCCTAGAGAAGTGAGCACTTGCTGGGTTACTTACAGGTCTGACTTGACTTGGCCTGGAGACTGACCCACAATTAGCCAGTCGTCCAGGTATGGAAAAATGGAAATATTTTGCCTCCTTAAAAAGGTAACTACTACTGCCAGGCACTTTGTGAAGACCCTTGGGGCTGAAGTTAGGCCAAAGAGCATTGCTCTAAACTGATAGTGGCCTGAGAGTAACTCGAACCTGAGGTACTTTCTGTGGGAGCACCTGATGGGAATGTGAAAATAGGCATCTTTGAGGTCCAGGGAGGCTAGCCAGTCCCCTGACCTTAGACAGGGAAGGATTATTCCCAGAGTTACCACCTTAAACTTTGGTTTTAAAAGATGTTTGTTGAGGTATCTTAGCTCTAGGATGGGTCGCCACTCCCCTGTCTTCTTTGGGGTTAGGAAGTACCTGGAGTACAGACCTTTGCCCCAGTGTAGGGTAGGTACTCTCTCTATGGCTCTCAAAGCAGAAGAGATGAAACCTCTGCCTCTAGGGCAAGGGTTTCTGAGAGACCTGCAGGTGGGAAGGATCTGGCACTCATCTTTGAAAATTTCTTGAAGCAGAGAACCAGTCCCTGGCTTACTACTTCCAGGACCCACCTGTCTGATGTAACAGACATCCAGTCCTGGACGAAGTAAGTCAGCCAATGCACCTGGGAAATAAAAATCCAGGAGAAGAGTACACAATCGCAGGGGAGGTACTAACGACAACAATAATGGAAAGGGATCTGGGTGTAGTCATATCAGATGACCTAAAGGTGGGTAAGCAATGTGAGAAGTCAGTAAGGAGAGCCAGGTGGTACTGGGATGCACAGGGAGGGGCATCATAAGTAGAAAAAGGGAAGTGTTTATCCCTCTATACAGACAGTTGGTGAGACCCCATCTGGAGTACTGCATGCAGTTTTGGAGAGCTCATCTATGCAAGGACATAGACAGGATGGAAGCAGTCCAGAGGAGGGCAACTAAAATGGTGCAGGGTCTACATCAGAAACCATATGAAGAGAGACTGAGAGAGCTTAATATGTATACCCTTGATGAAAGGAGGGACAGGGGGGACATGAGAGAAACTTTAAGTACCTCAAGGGAATCAACAAAGTCCAGGAGGGTAGATCTTTCAAAAAAAAAAAAAAAAAAAAAGGTGTGCAAGAACAAGAGGGCATAATTTGAAGATAGAGGGGAGCAGCTCAGAGGTAATTTAGGAAATTCTTTTTCACGAGAGAGAGTGGTGGATGCATGGAACCAGCCTTCCTGGAGAGGCTGTGGGTCTAAAACAGTGGGGGAATTCAAACATGCATGGGACAGACATAAGACAATTATGGGGGGGTTGCAGGAAGTAGGCTATTGGTTAACTAGAATCTGCACCTTATCCAATAGGTAGGGAAATGGGCAGACTGGGTGGGCCAAGTGGTCCTTATCTGCCGTCAAAGTCTATGTTTCTATGTTTCTATGCCCCCTACTGGTATGGGAGAGTCGACCCGGGCAGGCCCATCAGGGTGTCTGCTTGGCAGGGACCTTAGGCTGAGGAGTGGATGTAGCCCTGCTCATCTCCCTTCTGCCTCTCCCTCTGAAGAACCCCCTCTGTGAAAAGGGAGAAGAGGCCTGTGCTTGGTAAAAAGGTCTATGAAAAGGCCTGCCCATGCCCCTAGACTGCTGTCTTTGAGGAGCTGCCTGCCTTTCTTTGGCCTGAGCACTCCTGTAAGTGGTCTCTTACTCATTCATTTTCTTCATGTAGTTCTCTGTCTGCCCCCCAAACAGAGAATTACCCACTACAGGAAAATCCATGGCCTTAGCCTGGGTATCCTGTGAGAGGCTAGTACATCTAAGCCAAGCCATTCTCTGAAGAGCCACAGATGTTGCCATGACTCTTGATGACACATCATTGGAGTCCACAGCAGCATGAAACTGAATTTGTGATGCCTCAATCCCATCTGCAGTCACCTCATCCAGCTCCTTGGCTAGCTGGGGGGAGGCCTGCTTAGCCAGTACAGTGTCCCACCTGGACTTCTGGCACCTGGCTGTATAGGCCATATAATTTGCCTGCCTGAGTCCCAAGAAAGATGCCATGTACTGTTTTTTTGCCGTGGAATCAATCTTCCTGGAGTCTTTGTCTGGGGTGTGTGAAGCCAAGGGAATGTTTGCCTTATCACAGGCAGCAGCCTGCACAACCCCAACATGGCTGCATTGCTGATATAAAAACTCTGTATCTGAGCCTGAAAGTGTATACCTCTTGTCCATTCTTCTATCAACAGAAGGTATAGAATTGGGAGACTTCAAGATTTTTTGTGTCTGCTTCCCAAAAGATTTGTGAGGGGGAATAGACAGTCTCCTGGACTCTGGGATGTCCATCATTTCCACAAAATCATGCTCCTCTTGATTTTCCATTGCTTCCTCCATAGGAAGCTGAAGGGTCTCAGCCACCTTTCTGTAGAACATAAAGTAGGAAGGGGACTCAGAAAGCCTAGGAGGGGATACAAGCTAGGCACTCGGGACAATCAAGCAACAGAAGCAACACAGGCAGCTCACCTGAGGGAGCTGAGGAAGCCCATTTCCAGCCTGATAACTTTCAGTGAGAGCCTCTACTCTTAGGTCAGGCGCCTGCGAGGGTGCTAGCCAGCGGGGCGCTTCACGCCCGCCTGCCCCACCCACCCCAACCACCCTCCCCACCCAGGGGCGGCTGTCAATTTAAGGATCCACCCTGCGACATCACATCTCCCCACTCTTCCCATTTTGCAGGTTATACCTGCTGGCCACTAGAGTGACCTATGCTCCCTCACTACTTCCTACTCCTACCTGTACAGCACTACTTCCCTGGGATCTTGCTCACCACAATGTATTGGCCCTGCCTCATGCTCTGCCTGTGCCTATCCCCATTAGCAGTGCACTTACCCACTTACCCATCTGCTACTCCGCACTGTGCCCTGGCACCCCTCCCTCCCCTTGCTCCTGAACCTGCTCTCCTGCCCTTTGGGACCTCTGTGTGTCTCAGTCCTCCCTGCCTCCCCTAAGCTTTCTCGTCACCTCAGGCACATCTGGGTGTCTTCTTATTCTTGCCTTCCTTCCTGTACCACCCTGCCCACCCCCTGCCCCCTTTAGCCTCCTTCCCCCCCCATGTCAGTGTTAGAAAAACTCTCACCATCTCCCCAGCCAGGGTGTTAGTCATGCTACTACTCCTGTCAGGGAACATTCATCAAACCTGGCCCAGTTCCCAGGAGCTCCCGACTCGCACCACAGGCCTATGCATGGTCTCCATGAATATCTGTAGCCTCCTAAAAATGTTTGGCTCACTACAATGCCTGGTCACATCAATTAACCCTGATGTCCATCGCTCTGGTTGAGACTTGGCTGTAAATCCTCCCTGACTCCCTAGTCTCCCTTCCTGGTTTCACCTCTTCCGTCCGACCCGTGTTGGGAGGCAGAGCAGGCTGGCTGCGCTATTTATGTCAAGGAATCTCTCCCTGTACTAGCCTGTATGCTCCCATCCTTGACTCCAGGGCCCAGGCACTTACACTGAAACAAACCCCTGACCCTTTAAAGGACCCCTTTATCTGACTACTGCATACATGCCCCCCAGGGACCAAGCATGAGCCATTGCCTCTCTTACAGAATACCTTACCTCACTACCTCCTTCCTCCTGATCAAATTCTGGTGGGTGACTTAAATGTCCAACTGGCTCAGCCCCTCCTCCTCCTCTACCTGAGACTCCTTTTCTGCAATAGACCTAACGCTACTAGTTACCCACCCTACCAGGACTAACCCCAAGAGTAGCTCCAGTACCCTGCTTGATGTGGTACTCACCAACCGCTTCCTAATCGGATCCCCCAATGCTACAATCCTCCCAGACTCTCCAGTGATCACTCCCCCATTCTATTCCACTGGTCATCCTCAGTCCCCAAACCCATAGCACAGTCCACATGCCGGCAGCGTCCTAATACCTGGTGGACTGATAAAACTTAAGAACTTCTGTCCCAAATTGACTGGTCTCCTACAGGCAACTCCTGACATTGACACAGCTCTCTCCTTCTTTACCCAAACTTTTAATAATGCCTGTGAGATCTTTGCCCCAATGTTGACCCATGGTTCTAAAAAGGCAGAATGCCCCCTGGGTAACCCAGCTTGATCCACCAACTCAAACATAGGGACAACCTATGGCACCGTGCCATTAAGACTAGCTGGCCCAATGACAGGCGGTTATATGCTGCCGCCCAAAACAAGTGCACTTGGGCCATCAAGAAAGGCCAAGTCTGAGGCACTATCGATCACCACTCACTGCCTCATGGGAGAACTGAACCTTCTGGGATAACATTAAACAGTTAAATGGGAGTGCACACTAGCCCCACCCACCCAGATCAACATTAATGGTGTGATCTCCTCAGACCCAACCTACTCATAGCCAACCACCTCAACACCTCATTCACTGACCTTAGCCCTATCCTCCCTACAAATTTTTTGACCCTCCTCCCCCAGCACCTGCCATAAATCTTTCTCGCCCTTATTTTCTCCTCCCGTGTTTCTGCCCAAGAACTTAGGCCACACCTTGTCACTGCCTCAAGAGTAATAGTACAGGCAGGACACCCTGGATCCGTGTATCCACGGGGCTGGTCTTAGACACAGTCCTTACCCGATCACATGCCTCCATCAACCACTCTCTTTGCCTGGGAAGGTTCCAACTGCCTAGAAAGTCACCACTGTCACCCCTATCTTTAAAGGTGGTGATAGGACTGTAGCTGGAAACTATCGACCAATCTCCATTCTCTCTCTCTCTCTCCAAGGCCTTGGAAAAAGTGGTGGCCTCTCAAATCTCTGACTACCTCTCCAACTACAATGTCCTATGTCCTGAGCAGCATGGCTTCCAAGCGGGCCACAGTACCAACACAGCCCTCCTAGAGTTCTCCAACTTCCTTCACTCCTCCTTAGACACTGGTTCTCTGGCTGGTGCAGTCTTCATTGACCTCTCTAAAGCTTTCGACACTGTCTCCCACCCCCTCCTTCTTGATGCCCTTAGTCTCTCTGGTTTTGCTGCTGGGCCTATCTCCTGGTGCACTAGTTATCTGTCTGACCACTCACAGCATGTAAAAATTAATGGGACCTACTCAGACATCTGTCCCATCTTTTCTGGGGTTCCCTAGGGCTCCATTCTGGGCCCCTTACTATTCTCCCTTTACCTTAACACCCTTCCACGCTCTTGCTCGGGGAACATTCTATTGTACGCTGATGATGCAGTCATCTTTGCCTCAAGTCGTAATCCTATTGCCCTCCAGGACTCGCTGCAGAAGTCCTTCGCTGAAGCCGAGGGCTGGTTCAAGAACATAGATTGGTGATAAATCTTAAAAAAACAAAAACCATGTTCTTCACTCATCCTCAAAACAAGTCCTGCAACTTCAAACTCCTCATCCACTCTGGGTCCTCTTTCCCACTCGAACAAGTTTGCTCCTATAAATACCTTAGGATCCATTTTGACCCTCCTCTCCTTCCATGGACATCGCTGCCTAGCCACCACCAATATCCGATTGGGCATCTTACATCAGTATAAACACTGCCTCCCCAGAGGCTCTTGACGCGTCAGTCACCTCCTCTATCCTGTCCCTAGTGGACTATGGACTGCCGGTGTATGGTGCTGCTGATAAGACCGCCTCCATAAAATTACTTTTCTCTGAATTAGGCCTGCAGGTTAATTACTGGGGCACCTAGGCTGACACACACCTGTCTACTGTACACTAAAAGCGCTGGTACTTGATCTTGGACGAGCGCCTCAAATATCTGACCTGTACCCTTACAAAAAGACCTCTCCTTGGCTATCCCACCAGGATTGACCACCACCATCGCCGCTCTGTCCCACTAGTTCATACTGGGACCTCTGGGAAAACTTCTCTTGTTATTCCTAGAGCTAGGACCTCTCACGGCCAAAGAGCCTTCAGCTTTAGGGCCCCCTCCTGGTTCAACACACTGCCCCCCTCCATCTCTGAAGCTCCAACTATATCGTGCTTCAAAACTTCCTTACGTAACCACCTTATTAACACCCGATGCTGTAATTGCCATTAGTCAAAGCCGTACTCAATACTTATGACAAAGCTTACTACTAAGCTGCTAAGGACAACATAACTCTGGTATTGTTTGCATCAATCCTACCTGTACCAGCTTGTTTGTATCTATGTCTTAAGTTACTGTTCTACTTATGTGTTGTACTGCTATACTGTGTATTTTCGTTTGTCTTACTGTGACAAGGTACCTTTGTAAATGAGCCTATGGCTCAAAGGTTTTCCAAACTGCTGTTTAAATAAAATAAAAATAAAAAAAACACCTAAAGGTCTGTCTGGGGAGATGTCCGGTTCAACAGGCATATCCAGACTCTCACCATCACCATCGTCGTCCTCAAACTCCCCCTCCTCCTCAAACTCCGGTTCATAAAATTCTTCAGGGTATAATCATGAACGGAGGAACCCGACGAACCGAGCCCCTGCCAAGGTGCGGTCGGTCGGAACAAGCAGCGATTCCACAAGCCGAATCGCTCTATTTCCTCTGCAGGTTGGAACATGGACTTCTGGATCAGAACCGTTTTCTTTTAGTCGGAACTGAACCCTTGAGATCGCATCTCCTTTTGCACGAAGAAGTATCACCCTGGTCAGAGGGCACTCCTTCTGGTTTGGTCGGAACCGAACCGGGCTGGCCATCCGGGTCAGCGGACTTCTTGGCCTCCTTTTCCCTCAGTCTACCTAATCTCTTCTCAAGGGTAGATTTGGAAAAGTTTTTACAAATTTGGCAGTCTGAATCGAGGTGTTCAAATCCCAGACAATAAACACAGGTGGTGTGGGATCGGCCTTAGCAAAGACCTCCCACATTCACTGCAGTGTTGAACCAATGTGCCAGTTTTTTCTTGGGTTTCTCAGACATTGGCCACCTAACCAACTTACCTTTTTTGGCAACCGCCAGGCAAGACTCCTTATCGGTTCCTAACGTGTCCACGGTGTTGGAAAAAACATATCAAACACGTTTTTTAGAACCGATGGGACCAGTAACCACACACTAAATTAAGATCACAAGATTTAACAACTGATCGGTTCAGCCGAACCAATCCACAGTTTTACAAGTTCCACACAGAAAAACAGTACAAAACCTATCTAGTACTCACGGTACCACAGACAGAGACTGAACCAACTATGCCGAAAATAAATTTTGGTTAAAAAACGACTGTAAACCGACACTTCAACCGACTTTCGAACTGAGCTGCAGGAGAAATCTCCAGAGCGACTGTTCAATGAGGCGGAGTAAAGAATCTAACGGTTATATTTCAAAGGGAAACAGATAGAGACATCAACTGAGCTCGAGCTCAGCATTCTATGCTCTGCATAGAAAGTTAACCCTTTGTTCTCCTGGGCAGTTTAAAGGCTGGGGCTAACTGCATTAGTCAGGACACAGCAAGACTTCATGTTGTTTGAAACATTACAAGAGGGTAGCATTTTTCAGAAAAAAAGATGTTCAAGAGCAAGGGGTCATGATAAGAGGCTGGAGGAGATAGACTCAGGGGTAGCATGAGGAAGTATTTTGTCCACAGGCAGGGTGGGGGATGCATGGAATAGCATCTCTGCAGAAGAAGTGGGGGCAAAAAAAGTAGAAGAAATCAAGAATGCATGGGATAGGCGCAAGGAAACCCTAGTGTAACCCCTAGGTGGCGCTATCCCAAGGGCTACTACCCCTGCCTGCTTGGCTAGTAGCAGGTTAAGAGGCCAGAGTTCTGAAACGGGTGCCTCCACCCAGAGGTCAGGATTGGTATTGGTCAAGCTAACCTGGGCACAGCCCTCTGGGACACTGTAACCCCCCCTCTTTCCTTACCAGTGGCCGGAACAATACACAATATTCACTTTCACAATACCCCCGATACACCACATAAGTACCCACCCTGTTTGCACTTACTACCAGGTCTTTCCTCTGGCTCGGCCCTGGGAACCCCCTGTAAAACAAGGTTATACATAGCAAATAACTCAGTACAGTACTCTTGCACAAACTGGAACCACAGTCAGGGTAAATGCAAGAAAGAGTTAGATCTGAATTATTTATGGGACTTGAACACGGGAGGAGCGTAATGAGGTTAATTTGCTTATAGACTCTATCATTCAAACAGTTATGCATGCACTTCAGGGTCTATAAACAGTCACAAGCTCTGGGTACCCAGACATAGAATGGTGGGCTAGCCAGGAATGTTGCAGCTGGTTGGGGCCCTGTGATGGAAGAAAACAACATGCACCACACACACTAATTGTAATCCGGAGCCGGAGGGCTCAGTTCATGAAAAGAAAACAACAAGACAATCAGATGACACACTTTTAGATTAGGCTGTTGTTGCAGGGAGCGACCCTGATAATTACTCATGATACCCAAGACTGGACACAGGCTGGACAAAAATTGAGACTACGGGTGGTTGATCTGGAGTGCCAGGAAAAGCATGGCCCTCACGATTCGCCGAGGCGTCATTCCTGTTCAAGCGTGGAGCAGGGGGCTGATCCCCAGGCAGGTCTCTCGTCAATGGCTTTCTCTGTGCAGCAGGTAGTCTGGCTGGCCCAGTGTGGCAAGACCCAGGCCAAATGGAGACAGATTCAGATACAGTCAGTTTTGGGTTGGATACAGCTTCCAGCAAGCAGAACACAGTTCACACAGTGGGGAACCAAATCACGACCCACTAACAACTCACAGCACATTTACATGTAAGGAAATTCTACTGTACCAGGCAAACGTCTCTCCGGTCACGATCTCAGAGTCTCTGCACAAACCGGGGATTCAGAAGCAGCTGAAAATCCTGACAGGCCGATCGCATTCAGCAAAAATCTTCGGTCTTCTTCAGGTATGAGCCTGTTAAAAAATCAGTGGCTTACTTCTTTCTCACAAACTTGGATTTAGTCCAAAATAATTCTCTTCTCTCTCCCCCTCAGGGGCAGCAGGCAGACATGCAGGCCACAACTCAGGCCTTTCCACAGTTCTCCCGCGCAAAACTACTCAGATGGCTGCTTGACTGTCTCAAGCTGTGTGCTTCTTCAGATCCCAACTTAGATCTGCCTTAAACAGCAGCAGCTAAGGGATTTCCCTCAGATCCAAAAGGTTTGGATGGCTGATTCAGCTGTCAGTCAAAGCAAGAGCTCCCCCTTCAGTTGCAAAAGGGCACCAAAAGCCCAAAACTACAATTCCTACAGATTTTTACTCCTGACAGCTCCTGTAGTCCGGCTCCATTTTAGGTCCCACCAATACTGATTGGTCCAATTTGGCAGTCCAGGACCAAGATAGTGGAGATAAACAAAACAGTCCTTACTGCAAAGAAGGCAGGTTAGACACACTACATTATCTTTATTACTCTAAATGATTTTCAGCAAATATTTACATCTTTCAACAGAGCTCCCTCTCAGATTACTTATGACTGCAATCCAGGCAGCTTTTAAAGAGACAGTACACAGAGGCTATACAGGCACTCTGGGGCAATCACATTTAAACTGCTAAAATGCAGGATACCAGCCTGGTAGTGAGCATTTAGGCAAGCTCAAGGAAGACTTTTCAAGAACCCCCATTTGTAGGGGGGTTACACCAGCAATAGGAAACACAGGGTAAAAGTCAGATCAAGTAGGATCTGCAGTATTGCAGTATGACGGGCAAATGGGCAGATTAGGTGGGTCAAGCGGTCCTTATCTGCAGTTAATTTCTAGTTTCTAAAAAAGTTAGCATTCAGAAAGTATAAGGAGATGGATAGGGAGGTGTTTCATGAGATGCAGAGTGAGGCAGGAAAGGCAGTCAGGAGTGCAAAGGCACAGAGGAGAAAATAGCACAGGCACTAAGAAAAGGGGGTAAGGAATTTTTCAGATATGTAAGCAAAAGGAGAAAAACAGGGGAGGAATTGTAAGGCAAAGGAAGGAAGGGGAGGAGTGTGTGAAGGAGGACCAAGAAAAAAAGCAGACATCCTGAACAAATGTTTTTGTTCAGTGTTCAGAACAGAAGGGAAGGAGAGGACCACTGTTTAGTGACAGGAGCATGAAGGAAGGGAGGTGGGTACAAGTCCATTTACAGAGGAGAGAGTCCTGAAGGAACTTACAAATCTGAAGACAATGGGGCCAGATGGGATACATCCTGGGAAACTGAAGGAGCTCAGAGAGGTACTGGCTGCACCTCTGACAGTCCTGTTCAACCACTCCCTGGAGATAGGAGTGGTCCTTGATGACTGGAGGAGAGCAGATGTAGTCTCACTTCACAAAAGTGGAAACAGGGAAGGAGCCATACCTTACAGGCCAATCAGCTTGGTCTAAGTGGTGGGGAAATTAATGGAATCACTGCTGAAAGAAAGAAAGAACTGTGGAATACCTTGATACCAGCAACTTGCAAGATCCAAGACAGCATTTTAATTGTATTCTTTGTTAACCAGGTAAGGGCCACTAGGCATAAGTGACTGTTGTTAGGGGTGGCCCAGGAGCACTGGGAGGTTCAGTAACTTACTCAAAGTCACACAGTATGCAAGTGGACATTGTGAGAGTCAAACCTAGGTCTGTCTGTTGGACATACCAAGTTCATTCATAGCTCATTACTCTAACCTCTAGGCTGTGCTGCTAGCCCCACAGATTTGTTAGGGGGAGGTCATGTCAAACAAATCTGATAGATTTCTTTGACTGGGTGACCAGGGACTAGATCAGGGTGCAGCAGTGGATGTCACCTACCTAGATTTCAGTAAGGCCTACAATGCCATTCCAAATACAAGACTAGTAAACAAGCTGTGCAGCCGAGGAGTGGGGTCAAAAGTGGTAAGCTGGGTAAGAAATTGGTCAGGAGATAGGTGTCAGAGGGTGGTGGTAAACAGAGTTCACACCGAAGAAGGGATGGTGATCAGTGGGGTACCACAAGGATCAGTACTGCGACGGTCCTCTTTAATGTATTAATTTGTGGCATTACAAAGGGACTAGAAGGGAAGGTGTGCTTTTTTGCAGAGTACACTAAAGGCTGCAATAGGATAAACATTTCACAGGTAGGGTGGAAAAAGTGAACAGGGATTTAGGAAAGTTTGGGGAATGATCAAGAATGTACAACTATGTTTCAATGCAAAGAAGAAGTGCAAAATCTGGCACTTAAGGCATTTTAACCCCAAGGCAGAGTACAAGATGGGGGGAGTGGTACTGATGATCATCGGATCATGCAATTACCCAGGCTGTGTGTGGGTGTTGATGTGCAATATGGCTGCCACTACACATTCAGTCACTTTACTACCAGTCTAGCATTGCTTGTAAAGCGCTTTGGGATACACTGTGTATGAAAACCTCCTCCTCCTCCCCTTCCCCCTCCTCCATCGTCATCATGGAAAGCAACCCAGGGATAATCATACCTGATGACCTAAAGGTGGTCAGACAGTGTGACAAGGAAGTGGGTAGAGCCACTGAGACGATATAGCACACAAGGAGGAGTTTCACCAGCAGAATGAGGGAGGTGGTGATACCACTGTATACAGTGGCGTGAAAAAGTATTTGCCCCCTTCCTGATTTTCTCTATTATTGCATATTTGTCACACTGGATGTTTTCAGGTCTTTACAGAAAATGTAATATTAGATAAAGTGAACCTGAGTGAACAAATAACACTTGTTTTTTTTTTATTTCACTTATTTAATGAAAAAAAGTTAACCAACACCAACTGGCACTGTGTGAAAAAGTAATTGCCCCCTTACACTTAATAACTGGTTACGCATACATTTAGCTGCAATGACTACAACCAAACACTTCCTATAATTCAATATCAGTCTTTCACATCGCTGTGGAGGAATTTTAACCCACTCTTCCTCGCAGAACTGCTTTAATTCAGTAACATTTGGTAGGTTTTCGAGCATGAACTGCTCATTTCAGGTCCTGCCACAGCATCTCTATTGGGTTTAAGTCTGGACTTTGACTAGGCCACTCCAAAACTTTAATTTTACTTCTTTTTAGCCATTCTGATGTGGACTTGCTTTTGGGTTTTGGATCATTGTCTTGCTGCATGACCCAACTACGCTTCAGCTTCAGCTGATGGAAGGATGACCGGACATTCTCCTTAAGAATTTTCTGGTACAGAGCAGAATTCATGGTTTCTTTAATTATGACAAGTCATCCAGGTCCTTAGGCAGCAAAGCATCCCACACCATCACATTACCACCACCATGTTTGACTGTTGGTATGGTGTTCTTACTGTGGAATGCTGTGTTTGCTTTCAGTGAGACATTATGGGATCCATGTCATCCAAAAGTTCCACTTTGGACTCATCTGTCCATAGAGCATTTTCCCAAAAGGCTTGTGGATCATCCAGGTGCTTCTTGGCAAATGAGAGACCAGCGTTTATGTTCTTCTTGGTTAGCAGTGGTTTCGCCTTGCTACTCTCACATGAAGCCCATTTTTGCCCAGTCTCTTTCTGATTGTGGAGTCATGAACACTGACCTTAGCTGAGCAAGAGAAGCCTGCAGTTCTTTAGATGTTGTTTAGGATCCTTTGAGACTTCCTGGATGATTTTACGCTGCACCCTTGGAGTAATTTTGGCAGGCCGCCCTCCTGGGAAGATTCACTACTGTTCCAAGTGTTCTCCATTTGGAGATTATGCTCTCACTGTGGTTGATGGAGTCCCAGAGCCTTAGAAATAGCTTTGTAACCCTTTCCAGACTGATAGAGGGCAACAAATTTTTTCTGATCTTTTCAGGAACTTCCTTTGATCATGGCATACTGTGCTTGTTGAATCTTTGTGCAGGCAACGTGACTCTGATGGTAAGGGTCAAAATAAGTGAGGTTTATATTGAGCAGGGCTGGCTGTAATCAAGCCTGGCTGTGTTCAACCTGCTGACTCTAATTATCCCTTTAATTGGGTTGATTTAACTAGGGGGCAATTACTTTTTCACACAGTGCCAGTTGGTGTTGGTTAACTTTTTTCGTTAAATAAATGAAATAACTAAAAAAAAAAAGTGTTATTTGTTCACTCAGGTTCCCTTTATCTAATATTATATTTTGTCTAAAGACCTGAAAACATCCAGTGTGACAAATATGCAATAATAGAGAAAATCAGGAAGGGGGCAAATACTTTTTCACGCCACTGTAAATTATTGGCGAGACTTCACCTGGAGCACGGTGTCCAGTTCTTGAGACATCTCCAGAATGACATAGACAGAGCAGAGGCAGTCCAGAGGAGGGCAACAAAAATGGTGCAGGGTCTGCACCAGAGACCATACGAGGATAGACTAAAAAGACCTTAATACGTGCACCCTGTAGGAAAGAAAGGAACGGGGGATAGAATAGAGACTTTCAAATACCTCACAGGAATAAATAAGGTACAAGAAGGAAACATTTTTCAGAAATGGGGGAGGTACTAACAACAGCCAAACTGGAGAGGTACCTTGGGGTAGTCATAACAGATGATCTAAAAGTAGCCAAACACTGTGAGAAGACAGTGAGAAAAGCCAGAAGATGATGGAGTGTATAGGGAGAGGTATCACCTGTGGAAAATAGGAGGTGGTGCTGCTGCAGTACAGGCAGTTGGTAAGGCCACATCTGGAGTACTGTGTGCAGTTCTGAAAGGACATTGACAAGGTAGAGGCAGTCCAGAGAAGGGCAACGAAAATGGTGCAGAGGCCACACCAGAAATCATATGAAGAGAGACTGAGGGAACTGAATATGTATACACTGGAGGAAAGGAGGAAGACAGGTGATATGATAGAGGCATTCCAATACCTCAAGGGGATCAATAGAGTAAAAGAGGGCAGTATTTTTCAGAACAAACGCTGTGCAAGAAAAAGGGGTCACAATATGAGGCTGGGAGGGAGACTCAGGAGCAAAGTGAGGAAGTATTTTACACAGAAAGGGTGGTGGATGCATGGAACAGTCGCCCTGAGGAGGTTGTGGGGGCAATAACAGTAGGTGAATTCAAGAATGCATGGGACAGACACAAGGCACTTCTGGGGGAGTAGGAGGAAGTAGACTGTTGGTTAACTAGGATCTGCAGCTTATCAAATAGGTAGGAAGATGAGCAGATTAGGTGGGCCAGGCACTCCACATCTGCCATCAAATTCTTTGTTTCTGTTTCCAGAAAAAAAGATGCTCAAGAACAAGGGACATGCTATGAAGCTGGGGGGGGGGCAGACTCAGGGAAAACATAAGGAAGTACTTCTTCATAGATAGGGCAGTGGATTACTGGAACAGCTTTCCAGCAGAGGTGGTGGAGGAGAAAGCTGTGGCAGGATTCAAGAACACATGGGATAGGTATAAAGGAACCTTATTCAATGGAGAAGGGAGGGTTAAGCCAAAGACCAAGTAGGCTCTACGGTATTACAATAGGTAGGGAAAATGGGCGGAGTGTGCAGACCAAGCAGTCCTTGTCTGCCATCAAATTCTATCTTTCTAAGGTGCTGGGCTGTCTTTGACCTAGGAATTTAAAAGCCAGGACATGTGAGGGTCGGTTCGGTGCCTCAACAGTTCAGAGCGAGTGGAAGGAGGGAGGAAGAGCCAGCAGAATGTACACAAGGTAGCTGATTAAGCACAGAGCACCAAGAGAAAGCCTGTCTGCATCACAAACACCTTGTGAAAGAAGAGATCCAGTGACCTACTGCATTAAGAGGAGCTATCTGGGTCCAGGAATCATGAGTACACTGCAGTGCAGCATTGTCTCAGGGGACAGCACCTGTTTTTCACAGTGTTTCACAATTTAGATTACAAATATGAACATACCAGACTGTCAGCAAATACAGGCCATATGGTCTATCAAGTCTTCTCGAGTGTGCAGCTAGCAATTATTACACTGCAGTTGCCCCTCCCTCCTCTACCCCCAGAATGGTGAGCCTCCTTCTCACTTTGTCCCATCCTCTTTTAAAACAGCCCACTGACTTACAGGATACCAACTCTTTGGGTAGCGCATTCCACATAGTCACCACCATTTCTGTAAAGAAATGCCTCTTTATTTTCCTCCTGAACCTTTAACCCTCCAGTCTCAGATCATGTCCCCTTGTGTCCCTTCCTCCCCTTAATTTAAAAATCCCCTCTGTACCAGTCTTGTTTATACCATTTATATATTTAAAGATCTCCATCATATTCCCCCCATCCCTCCTCTCCCACAGGGATACATGTTAAGCTCCCTCAACCTTTCTCGTAGGGTTTGTCCTCCAATCCCGGAATCATCCTTGTTGCTCTATGCTGGACCTCCTCCAGTAACTTAACATTCTTCCTAAAATATGGGCACCAGTACTGCACTCAAAACTCCAGGTGCAATCTCACCAGTGACCTGCACAATGACAGGATCACCTCCCCTCACCTGGAGGCGATTCCTCCAGCAATACACTTGAGCATCTTATTCACTTTAGCTACTGCTTTCCTGCACTGTGCTGAGTGGTTCATTTGCTCCATCACCCAAATTTTTTCTCCTCCTCTGTAGTGACCATCTGTACCATCTGTACTCCCAACAGGCAACGTCTCCTTGGGTTCCTTGCTCGCAAGTACATGATTTTGCAATTCTTAGCATTGAACCCCTGCTGCCAAGTGTTTGACCAGTACTTATGTCTAGCCAGATCACCCTGTAGCCCCTGCCATCATACTGTGTCATCTACCACCACACTTATCTTCGTGTCATCCGCAGAGACTAATCTTGTCCTCAATGCTATGTGAGATGTCAGCAATGAAAATACTGACTAACACCGGGCCCAGTACAGAGCCCTGCAATACCTCACTAGTTACTGCCCTTGAAGATGAGATTTCCCCCACAATCACTACACTCAGTTGTCTCCCTTGCTGCCAGTTCATGATCAAATTTTCCACCTTTGTCCCCACTCAATGTTGTCCCAACTTGCTAACCAGCCTCCCATGTTGCACCAAGTCAAATGCCTTGCTGAAATCCAGATACAGAACATCCACCACATGGCCCTTGTCAAATGCCCAAGTGACCCAGTTATAATAGTCAACCAGGTTGGTCTGCCAGGATCTACCACAGACAAACCCATGCTGTTTTCTGTCCTGGAGACCCCACACACAAACCCATGCTGTTTTCGATCCTGGAGACCCCACACACAAACCCATGTTGTTTTCTGTCCTGGAGACCCCACACACAAACCATGGGGCTTTCCATCCTGGAGACCCCACACACAAACCCATGCTGCTTTCTGTCCTGGAGACCACACACACAAACCCATGCTGCTTTCCATCCTGGAGACCCCACAAACAAACCCATGCTGCTTTCCGTCCTGGAGATCCCACACACAAACCCATGCTGCTTTCTGTCCTGAAGACCCCACACATAAACCCATGCTGCCTTCCATCCTGGAGAACCCACACACAAACCCATGCTGTTTTCCATCCTGGAGACCCCACACACAAACCCATGCTGCTTTCCATCCTGGAGACCCCACACACAAACCCATGCTGCTTTACGTCCTGGAGACCCCACACACAAACCCATGCTGCTTTCTGTCCTGGAGATCCCACACACAAACCCATGCTGCTTTCCATCCTGGAGACCCCACACACAAATCCATGCTGCTTTTTGTCCTGGAGACACCACACACAAACCCATGCTGCTTTCCATCCTGGAGACCCCACACACAAACCCATGCTGCTTTCTGTCCTGGAGACCCCACACCCAAACCCATGCTGCTTTCTGTCCTGGAGACCCCACACACAAACACATGCTGCTTTCCATCCTGGAGAACCCACACACAAACCCATGCTGCTTTCCATAATGGAGACCCCACATACAAACCCATGCTACTTTCCATCCTGGTTGGCCCCAGACACAAACCCATGCTGCTTTCCATCCTGGAGACCCCACACACAAACCCATGCTGCTTTCCGCTTTCCATCCTGGAGATCCCACACACAAACCCATGCTGCTTTCTGTCCTGGAGATTGTGACAGGAAGCTCCTGCCACTCGAGGACCAAACTTTTCTTAAATCTGTTGCAACAGTTCTTCTGTTTCGTAGCCTAATCTATCGTTTACAATTTCTAGTCCATAATGTTGGCCACCTATGGGCATCCCCTTCCCTTTCTTGACTATTTTATAGTGTCCTCTTTAATCTTACTTTTCCCTCTCAGGTCCTCGCTCCGGAAGGTTATTGTGGTGACCTCCAAACATATGTAAAACAGGTTTTGATTATCATTGTTGGATTTAGTATGTAATAGCACCATGTCATAAAATACTTTGATGTATATTTCTTATGTTTATGAAACCTTGAAATGTTGCAAATACCATGGCACTAGATGCTTTTGATAATGGTAAAAAGTACTAGGTGACAATTATAGAAATGAAGTTAGTTGTGCTATTTAAAGTACACACAAATTGCTGTAAGTTGAACAAGTCTGAAATGTCATGGTGATCTGCATATATCCCATGATGCTTTGCATTATGGAAGTATGCATGATGTTGTATTTCTTTGAAACTTGACTTGTTGCCAATGCCCTTTGGGGTAACCCATGTTTCAGTGTTTCTGCACTGAGGTTCTTTGCTTTTAGCTGGTTTTGTTTGTTTTTTTTCCTTTTTGAGCCCCCACTACCCAAGCAAATGGGGCCCACATAGGGATAAAGGGTTTTCACTGAAAAGTGGTGAAATCAGAGATCAGTGTCAGTAGGTGCTGGCTAAGTACAGAGAAAATATATTCATAGTCTGTTGCTGCAAACTGATGTACTGAAGAAGAAATATGACATTGCAGAAGGTTATTTCTTGTATTTTTAATAAACATAACACAGAGATTGTGTGTTGAACTTGAAGTTCGGTGTCTGGTCCATCTGTTATCCCACAACCCCTCCACAGACTCAGTGTCAGAAATGGGATAACTTGCTGGAAGCATCTGGACTGGATGAAGAGGGACATTTTCTCATGGATATCGCACAGATATCCCAGGTGGACCAATGCACCAGGAGTTGCCGGAGAAGAAAGTCCATGGGGTTCTGCTCAGGACAATGGCTGACAGACGGAGACCCCACACACAAACACATGCTGCTTTCCATCCTGGAGACCCTACACACAAACCCATACTGCTTTCCGTCCTGGAGACCCCACACACAAATCCATGCTGCTTTCCGTCCTGGAGACCCCATACACAAATCCATGCTGCTTACTGTCCTGCAGACCCCACACACAAACCCATGCTGCTTTCTGTCCTGGAGACCCCACACAAAAACTCATGCTGCTTTCCATCCTGGAGACCCCACACACAAACCCATGCTGCTTTCTGTCCTGGAGACCCACACACAAGCCCATGCTGCTTTTTGTCCAGGAGACCATTACCTTTTAGAAAGGTTACCAACCTCTCCTTAAGTATTGTCTCCATTAACTTTCCCACAACAGATGTAAGGCTCACTGGTTTATAGCTGACCAGTTCATCCTTGGGAACGCTTTTCTGGAAGGACACCACATTAGCCATCCTCCAGTCCTGGGGTATGCACCCTGTTCTCAGAGAAGTATTGAACAAGGCCACTAATAGCTCTGCCAGGACCACTGCCAGTTCCTTCAGTACTCTTGCTGTGGCATCTGACAAAAGAAATATGGGGACAAGGAGCCTTTCCACTACATAAGGGAAACAAGTAAATACAAGAAGGAGATAGTTGGATTGAAGGGGAGATTGGCCAATTGTAGCCATAGTTTATTTAAGCAATAAACCATGGCAGGGTATGGGTCATAATGGGTTTACCCATGCCCGGCGTGGTTCTGTCACATGGCTGTTGGCTTGCGCTGTAGTGCTGATGCTACGGCAAATGCCCCAATTCTCAACTTGCATTTTCAAACAGTAAATTCCACAATACAGTACTCAGTTTGAAACAGTCTTTACTTTTTGCTATTCAGAAAACTATTTAGTAACAGGCAATGCATTTTATTCAGTAGACCCCAGGACGCATCTGGAAATGAGCAGTAGCCTGCTCAGCATGCTTTCCTGGTTAAATTCTTAAATAAATAAATAAATAATTAGACAATATACTTGCACTGAACATGGGAACAGAGTCAAGCCAGCAGGGAAAAGAAAAACGGACGGGCAAGGTGGGTGTGAGTAAAGTGTTTCTGAGTTTTTCAGTGTGGGTTTCTGGTCTCTTTAATGAAGTTGCTGTTCATTTTTCAATATAACTTGTAAGAAAAAATTACTCACCTTAGTAATTGCTTTTCTTCTCATGGAGTCTTGCTATATTATGACAGAAGCAGCTAGCCACAGCACTTGAACTGCCCCGGAGAGGAAACAGTTAACTCCAGGCAGACTGGAGTTCTAAAGCGTGAGCGCTGTACCCAAAGCTCTATCTGGCTAGTTTCAAACTGAAACTGTCAGATCTTTATGTAGCTAACACTAAGCAACAAGTCTGTGTGGAAAAACCCTACACTAGCCAAGTGGCTACCTACCAGTAGGAAAAAACAATAACAGAAACAACAACAATAATAATGATAATAATAATAATACTAATAATATCACCCCCAACAAGCACTATAAGGCCCCCTTTCCCCAAAAGACTCAAGTCCAGGAGGAGGGCCAACATATTACCCAAAAACAGAAATACCTAGTTCCCTAACCCTAAAGAAAGGGGAAGGAAAATAACTAAAATGGCATGACACAGTGCTTGCACTAATTTGCCAACCCTTACCCAAGTAGAAGTTCTGAGAGGGGCAGGATGGAGGTGGTCAATATAGCAAGACTCCATGAGAAGAAAAGCAATTACTAAGGTAATTTTTCTTCAAACACCATGAAGTCTTGCTATATTATGACAGAAGCAGATTACACAGCAGTACCTCCATGGAGGAGGGTCAGAACCTACTTAGGAAATAGGCTCTGAAGCACAGCTGTGCCAAACCGAGCATCTCTCCTGGACTGGACATCCAGGGAATAATTCTTGGAAAAGTGTGAACTGTCTTCCAGGTAGCAGCTTGACAAATTTCCAGAATGGGAATATCCTAGCAGCCGCCAGAGATGCAGCTGTACCCCTGGTGGAGTGGGCCCTCAGTCCTGAGGGGTTCTCTACCTAGTTTTGGTAACAGAACTGGATACAAGAGACAATCCACCTTGCAATTGTCCTCTTAGTGGCAGGTTTCCCTTTGCCAACCTCACCATAGGTAAGGAAGAGTTGGAGGGATTTGAACCTGTGACCCTTGGTGCGTTCCAAATAGTAGCTTAAGGCTTTTTTGATGTCCAAACTGTGCAATCTCCTCTCACCCGAGGAAGAGTGCTCAGTAATAAATACTGGAAGGGAGATGGATTGGTTCAGATGGAAATCTGAAACCACTTTAGGTAAAAACTTTCTGTTAGTCCTGAGGACTACCTTATCTCTGTGAAAAGAAATAAAATCCTTTTCCACTGACAGGGCTTGTAATTCACTTATGCGTCTGGCAGAAGTGATGGCCACTAGGAAAACAGTTTTCCAAGTTAGAAACTTGAGATCTGCTGAAGACAGAGGTTCAAAAGGGGGTTGCATTAACTGAGCAATGCAAACATTCAGGTCCCAGGCAGGAGCTGGGTCCCGAAAAGGAGGGTTAGTGTGAAGTAACCCCTTAAAAAACTTGGAAAACACAGGGTGAGAAGAAAGGGAGGCAGGCTTCCCTGCTGATACAAAAGCAGAGACAGCTGCCAGATGAACTTTTAAGGTAGCTGGCCTAAGGCCTAAGGAATTTAGATGGACCAAATAGTCCAGTAAAATGGGCAAATCAGCAGATTCTGGGACAATTTGCTTCCCAGAACACCAGATAGAAAACCTCTTCCATTTGGAATTATAAGTGGCCCTAGTGGAAGGCTTCCTTGAAGCCTTTAAAATATCAAGGACACCTTGAGAGAGGTGTAAATCAACAATTCTAACTCTCAAGAGCCAAGCCTTGAGGTAGAGGGATTGAGGTCCGGATACCACACTCTCCCTGGGCACAGGCCAGCAAGTTGTGGACCCTGGGCAGGCTCAGGGAGGGTGGACTGAAAGGGACAGAAGCAGTGGTACCAGGGCTGTCTGGCCCAGTCTGGTGCAATCAGGATCACTTTGCAGGGCTGGGATCTGATTTTTACTAATACCCTGAAGAGAAGGGGGAAGGGGGGAAAGGAATATAGGAACTTCCCCTTCCAATCCAACAGAAAGGCGTCCAGGGGGACTGAGCCCAGCACTGGAGGCCTGCAACAAAATAGAGGAAGTTAGTGGTTGTCTGGGGCTGCGAAAAGATCTATCTGAGGAGTGCCCCATCTGGCAAAGACTGACCCCAGCACCAGAGGATTCAGAGACCCTTCGTGATGACCTTGAGAAATCCTGCTGAGGGCATCCGCCAGGACATTGTCTTTCCCTGGAAGGTGAACTGCTATTAGGGAGGTGTTCAGGGAATAAGCCAGAGACCACAACTTCATTGCTTGGTGCACAAGGCTGATGACCGAGTGCCCCCTGCTTGATGTACCACATTGTCGTGGTGTTGTCTGTCCTGACCTGAACTACCTTGTTCTGGACAGATGCTGAGAAAACCTGAAGAGCTAAAAAGACAGCTCTGAGTTCCAATAGGTTGATGTGGAGCAGAGATTCCTGGGGGACCACACTCCCTGAGTGGAAAGGTCACCAAGTGAGCCCCCACCCTAGCAAGGAGGCATCCGTGGTGAGGGTGAGAGAGTGGAAACAGGAATGAAGGGGACCCCTTGTCTTAAGTTGCTCTGATCCTGCCACCACTGGAGAGCCAGAATCAGAGTTTGGGTCACTGGAACTAATTTGGAAAGGGGTCCCTCCTTTGAGACCAATAGGCCCTCAAATGGAACTGAATGTCCTCATCTGGAATCTTGCTCCTTGCACTACAGCTGTGGAAGCAGCCATGTGTCCTAGGAGTTGCAGAAAATGCCTTGCTGGTCGAGAGACCCACAGGGTGAAAGAGGATGCCAGGGCAATGAGTCTCTACCCTTTCCGAGGGGAGAAATGCCTAGCCAACTTTGTGTTCAATTCGCACCTATGAAAGTTAGTACCTGAACTGGTTCTAGAACTGACTTTGGTAAATTCAGCAGGAATCCCAGGAAGTGAGAAGCTGCTGGGTGACTTGCAAGTGGATTTACCTGATCTGGAGACTGACCCACAATGAGCCAGTCGTCCAGGTAGGGAAACACAGCAATCCCTTGCCTTCTTAAATGAGCCACTACCACAGCTAGACATTTTGTGAATACCCTTGAAGCAGAGGTAAGGCCAAAGGGCATTGCTCTGAACTGGTAGTGGCATGAGGGCAGTTCGAACCTGAGGTATTTTCGGTGAGAAGGCCTGATCAGGACATGAAAATAGGCATCCTTGAGGTCCAGGGAGGCTAGCCAGTCCCCTGGCCTCAGGGAGGGCAAAATCATTGCCAGAGTTAACATTTTGAACTTTGGTTTCAAAAGATGCTTGTTCAGGTACCTTAAATCTAGAATGGGCCGCCATTCTCCTGTCTTTTTTGGGGTAAGAAAGTATCTGGGAGTACAGCCCCTTGCCCTGGTGACAAGGAGGAACTCTTTCCACTGCTTTGCAGTCTAGAAGAGAAGAAACCTCTGCTTCCAAGGCAAGGGTTTCTGAAGGATTTGCAGGTGGAAAATGTCTGGTTCTCATCTTTGGAAACTGTTTGAAGCTGAGAACCAGACCCTGGCTTACTACCTCCAGAACCCATTTGTCCGAAGTTAGGGACACCCAGTTCTGGCTGAAATAAGCCAACCTGCCTCCCACCGGTACAGGAGAATCGGCCCTGGGCACCACATCAGGATGCCTTGACAGCAGCAGCCTTAGACTGAGGGAGGGGCGGTTTACTCTTGCCCGCCTACTCTCTGCCTCTAAAAACCCTCTGTGCAAAAAGCAGAGGAGGCTTGAGATTGATAAAAGGCCTGTGAGAAAGCCTGCCCCTCACCTCTGGGAGTGTGCCTTTGTGGAGTGGCATGCCTCTCCTTAGCCTGGCACTTTTGTAGGTAGTTCTGTACTCATCCATCTTTTTCATATAATTTTCTGTTTGCTCTCCAAACAGAGAATTTCCCACTACAGGAAAATCCATAGCTTTTGACTGAGTATCTTGGGACAGATTAGTGCACCTGAGCCATGCCAACCTCGGAAAGCTACAGAAGTGGCCATGACCCAGAGGAAACATCATTAACATCCACAGCAGTATGAAATTGAACTTTAGAGGCTTCAATGCCATCAGCAGCCACCTGTTCCATCACCAGCCAGCTTGGCCATGGGCCTGCTTGGCTAACTGCAATACTGTGTCCCATCTAGATTTCTGATATCTAGCCACATAAGCCATATAATTTGCCTGCCTGAGTCCCAAAGAAGCTGCCATATATTGTTTTTCACCATGGCATCAATCTTCCTGGAATCCTTATCAGGAGGATGTGAGGCCAGGGAATAATAACCTTGTCACAGGCTGCAGCTTGTACCACACCTACATGACTACACTGCTCAGTGAGGAAGTCTATATCAGGGCCTGATAAAGTATACCTTCTGTCCATTTTTTTATCTACAGGAGGGACAGAATGAGGATTTTTTAAAATTTTTGTTGTTTGCTTCCTAAATGACTTATGCAAAGGAATAGACAACCTCCTAGACTCTGGTATATCCATCATTTCTACATAATCAGGCTCCTCTTGCTGATCCACAGCCTCTTCTAAAGGAAGCTGGAGGGTTTCTGCAACCTTTTTGTAAAACATAAAATGAGAAGGGGTCTCAGACAGCATGGGGGAGATTATAAAGGTCTGTCTGGAGAAATGTCCGGTTCAATGGGCACGTCCAGACCCTCCCAGCCACATACATAATGATCAAAATCTTCCTCCCCCTCCTGTGGTTCATAAAATTCCTCAACATCATACTCTTGAACCACTGGAACTGAGCGAACCAACCTTTTGCCAACTGTTGGTAGTTGACCGGTCCCTGAGACAGTGACTGGACAATCTGTATGGCTTTAGCTATCTCTGCAGCAGTTGGAGAGGCAATTTCAGACTCCAGACCTGCTGATTTCTTTGACTTTTTTACTGGGACTGGTTCCTCTGAACCAGCCTTCCTTTTGCCCGAGGAAGTCTCACCCTGGTCAGAGGGCACTCCCTCTGGTCCAGTGGGTGCTGGACCGGGCTGGCCATCTGGGTCAGTGGACTTTTTGGCCTCTCGTTCCCTGAGCCGGCCCAATCTCTTCTCCAGGGTGGCTGCAGGGAAATTTTTACACACCTGGCAGTCTGACAGGAGGTGGTCAGCCCCCAGACAATAAACCCAAGTGGTGTGTGGGTCAGCCTTGGTAAAGGCTTCCCCACAGACATCACAGTGTTGAAACCCAGTGGGCCCGGTTTTTCTTTTGGGTTTCTCAGACATAATGCCAGCCTATCCAAAAACTTGCCCTTTTTATGGCAGTGCCAGGCAAGACAACCTTATCGGTTCCTAACCGTGTCACGGGTATTTGAAAAAACCCACTGAAATAAATAGGTTTTTTTAGAACCGATAAGAACCGGGAACCACACTCTAAAAGCCCAATATAATGTTTAAAATACTTTGAAATCCTGTACTTACGGTTTACCAGATAGAGCTTTGAACCGAAATGCGGTAAAATAAAATACTTATGGCCGGTTCAAATGAACGGAAAATACTCGCTTTAACCGAGAAATGAACCGAGATGAAGGAGCTGATCTCCAGAGCGACTGTTCAGTGAAGTGGAGTAAAGAATCTGACAGTTTCAGTTTGAAACTAGCCAGATAGAGCTTTGGGTACAGCGCTCGCGCTTTAGAACTCCAGTCTGCCTGGAGTTAACTGTTTCCTCTCCGGGGCAGTTCAAGTGCTGTGGCTAACTGCTTATGTCATAATATAGCAAGACTTCATGGTGTTTGAATGGCTGTTGTAGGCCTTAGTCTTGGTTTAGTCGGGAGTCAGCATGGTGGGTTTCTGTCCTTTGTTTTTTAGTGAGACCACGGTTTACTGGTGATTCAACATGGTGGTTTTCAACTTTTGTCTCCGGGGGGTCAGACTGATTACAGAGATGAGGCTGACTAGCACCTTTTGCGTTGCTAATGCTGACTTCTACAGTGCTGCAAAGCTGCCAGCCAACCAATTAGGTGCCTTCTTTATAAAGCACATTGTATAATTAGTATGTCTGCTCTGCATTTACAATAGAAAGGGCCACTATCAGAATGTTAACTTCAAGACAGTTGGGCGATGGACAGCTAGCAATTTAGAACCCATAACTGAGGGAGGGGTGCTGCAGGGTCTCCAAGCTCTAAGCATGGGAAAATCAATGGGTGCAGATAGACCATACGCTACAGTGCTAAAAGAAGGGGGCAGGAGGTGGCACTATCCTTAAACAATCTATATAACAGCTCACTGGAATTAGGGGTGATGCCACAGATTAAAGATCAGCAATTATACAATGGGCACAAAAAAAACATACCAAATCCTGCATTTTCAGTAGACTGGCTGGCACTTTTTCAGCATTGTAAATCCTCCAGTGTACCCACTGGAAAAGGTGCCAGCCAACCAAATCTCCTGCCACCTAACACATGTCATTGCTGCCCACCAACTTCAAACAAACCACCGCCATTTTCACACGCCACTTACGCAACATTTCCACGCTAAATTAAAAAATAAAAACAACACCCCATTCCTTTTAATTCACATGGATGAGCTTGAAAACACATATACTAAAGAAAACAAGCAATCCAACACTAAACTGCTACCCCCCGATAAAACAGTTCTACATCCTTGGTCACCATCTTGGACTCCTACTGCAGCAGTAAACACAGCCAAAGTAAACGCTGACTGCACAGCCCCGCTCAGCAAGAACATCCATACTCACTTTTTTCTCCTGCATTATCTCCAGACTTCTCAAATGTAGAACCTCAAAATGCCAAGCCACTAAAGAGTCATCTCACACATGCCACTTCACTCACCTCCGGGACAGGACACAAACGGATTTCAAAAACTAAAGCAACATGGAGCGATGAAAGCTGGCAACATCACTCTACTTAGCAACAAGGAACTTTTTTTTTAGTGCAGCAATAAAATAAAGAAATAAAATAAAAAAACAAATAAAAGTTATTCCTAGGCTTTTTTCTTACCCCCAAAAAATGGGGCCATGGTATAATAGCTGCGCCTCGTGACCGAACCACACCAGGGGTGGTAAACATCATCATCATCATTGTGTTGTTTAACTACAGTACCTTGTGATTGTGCAATTGTCTTGGGTCTTGTCCCCCAGGTCGCATCTGGAATTGAGCAATGCTGCTCAGTATGCCTTCCTGGTTAAACTCGTAAATAAATAAATAAATAAATAAAATAAATCCACCAGTATACCCACACCCTGAAGGGGTATATTGCTTAAATATGGTGACCCAACATAGGAGTGGGAAAAGGCATTAGCCAGGCAACTACAGACTAGTAAGCCTGGCATCCATTGTTTTGAAGATGCTACAGGCCATAACAGAGAAAGATCAGTGGAGTTTCTGGAGGCAGATGTATTCCAGGGAAAAAAGACAGCATGGGTTCACCAAAGGAAGGTCTTGTCAGATGATTCTAATAGAAAAATAAAAGTTGACAGCAGATAAGGACCTCTTGTCCCACCTAGTCTGCCCTCTTTAAGCTTCCTACAATGCCACAGTACACCCTACTCGGGGGTACTATCATTTTGGCAAACCTACCTGTATTGTCCCTTGCTAGAAACCTCTTCTGCTGAAACTCTTTTTTTATATCCTCCTTCTTGACTGAAATAATTTATCTCCTCTGTGCACTTCCTAGGTCCCTGCTATCATACCCCCTTTCTTGACTACAGTAATTACCTCCTCTGTGCACTTCCTAAGTCCCTGCTATCATATCCCCCTACTTGACTACAGTAATTTCCTCCTCTGTGCACTTTCTAAGTCCCTGCTATGATATTTCCCTATGTGCGCTTCCTAAGTCCCTGCCATCATATCCCCCTTGTTGACTATATTAAGTATCTCTTCTGTGCACTTCCTAAGTCCCTGCTATCATATCTCAGTTCTTAACTACAGTAATCATCTCCTATGTGCACTAAGTCCCCACTATCATATCCCCCTTGCTGACTACAGTAATTTCCTCCTCTGTGCATTTCTTAAGTCCCTGCTATCATATTCCCCTTGTTGACTACAATAATTTCTTCCTATGTGCACTTCCTAAAATCAATTCCCCCTTGCTGACTACAGTAATTTCCTCCTATGTGCACTTCCTAAGTCCCTGCTATCATATCCCCCTTGTTGACTACAGCAATATCCTCCTCTGGTACTTCCTAAGTCCCTGCTATCATATCCCCCTTATTAACTACAGTCATTTCCTCCAATGTGCACTTCCCAAGTTCCTGCTATCATACCCCCTTTCTTTACTACAGTAATTACATCCTCTGTGCACTTCCTAAGTCCCTGCTATCATATCCCCCTTCTTGACTACAGTAATTTCCTCCTCTGGTACTTCCTAAGTCCCTGCTATCATATCCCCTTGCTGACTACAGCAGTTTACTCCTATGTGCACTTCTAACTCCCTGCTATCATATCCCTCTTCTTGACTACAGTAATAATCTCCTCTGTACACTTCCTATGTCCCTGCTATCATACTCCCTTTGTTGACTACAGTATTTTCCTCCTCTGTGCACTTCGTAAATCCCTGCTATCATAGCCCCATTGTTGACTACAGTTATTTCCTCCTATGTGCACTTCCTATCTCCCTGCTATCATATCCCCCTTGTTGACTACAGTAAGCTCTTCCTCTGGTACTTCCTAAGTCCCTGCTGTCATATCCCCATATGTGACTACAGTAATTTCCTCCTCTGTGCACTACCATAGTCCCTGCTTTCATATCCCCTTTCTTGACTATACAGTAATTTTCTACTCTTTGCACTTCCTAAGTCACTGCTATCAGAGCCCCCTTTATTGACTAGAGTAATTTCCTCCTCTGCGCACTTCCTAAGTCCCTGCTATCATATCTCCCTTCTTGACTACAGTAATTTTCCCCTGTGTGTACTTCCTAAGTCCCCACTATCATATCCCCTTCTTGACTACCGGAATTCCTCCTCAGTGCACTTCCTTAGTCTGTGCTATCATATCCACCTTCTTGACTGCAGTAATTATCACCTCTGTGCACTTCATAAGTCCCTGCTATCATATCCCCCTTCTTGACTACAGTAATTATCTCCTTTCTGCACTTCCTAAGTCCCTGGTATCATATCCCCCTTCTTGACTACAGTAATTATCTCCTTTCTGCACTTCTTAAGTCCCTGGTATCATATCCCCCTTCTTGACTACAGTAATTATCTCCTCTGCACACTTCCTAAGTCCCCACTATCATATCCCCCTTGTTGACTACAGGAATGCCTCCTCTGTGCACTTCCTGAGTCCCTGCTATCATATTCCCTATCTTGACTACAGTAATTATCTCCTCTGTGCACTTCCTATGTCCACATTATTATTTCCCCCTTGTTGACTAAAGTAATTTCCTCCTCTGTGCACTTCCTAAGTCCTTGCTATCATATCCCCCTTCTTAACTACAGTAATGTTCTCCTCTGTGCACTTCCTAAGTCCCCGCTTACATATCCACCTTCTTGACTACAGAAATTCCTCCTCTGTGCACTTCCTAAGTCCCTGCTATCATATCCACCTTTTTGACTACAGGATTTCCTCTTCTGTGCACTTTCTAAGTCCCTGCTATCATATCCCGCTTCTTGACTACAGTAATTTCCTCCTCTGTGCACTTCCTAAGTCCCTGCTATCATATCCCCCTTCTTGACTGCAGTAATTATCACCTCTGTGCACTTCATAAGTCCCTGCTATCATATCCCCCTTCTTGACTACAGTAATTCTCTCCTCTGTGCACTTCCTAAGTCCCTGCTATCATATCCTTCTTGACAACAGTAATTATCTCCTCTGTACACTTCCTAAGTCCCTGCTATTATATCTTCCTTCTTGACTACAGTAATTATGTCCTCTGTGCACTTCCTAAGTCCCTGCTATCATATCTCCCTTGTTGACTACATTAAGTATCTCTTCTGTGCACTTCCTAAGTCCCTGCTATCATAACTCAGTTCTTGACTGCAGTAATCATCTCCTATGTGCACTTTCTAAGTCCCCGCTATCGTATCCCCCTTGCTGACTACAGTAATTTCCTCCTCTGTGCATTTCCTAAGTCCCTGCTATCATATTCCCCTTGTTGACTACAATAATTTCTTCCTATGTGCACTTCCTAAGTCCCTGCTATCAATTCCCCCTTGTTGACTACAGTAATTTCCTCCTATGTGCACTCCCTAAGTCCCTGCTATCATATCCCCCTTCTTGACTACAGTAATTTCCTCATCTGTGCACTCCCTAAGTCCCTATCTTATCCCCCTTGTTGACTACTGTAATTTCCTCCTCTGGTACTTCCTAAATCCCTGCTACCATATTCCCCTTATTGACTACAGTAATTTCCTCCAATGTGCACTTCCCAAGTCCCTGCTATCATATCCCCCTTCTTGACTACAGTAATTTCCTCCTCTGTGTGCTTCCTAGGTCCCTGCTATCATACTCCCCTTGTTGACTACAGTATTTTCCTCCTCTGTGCACTTCGTAAGTCCCTGCTATCATAGCCCCATTGTTGACTATAATTATTTCCTCCTATGTGCACTTCCTATCTCCCTGCTATCATATCCCCCTTGTTGACTACAGTAAGCTCCTCCTCTGGTACTTCCTAAGTCCCTGCTGTCATATCCCCCTTCATGACTACAGTGATTTCCTCCTCTGTGTACTTCCTAAGCCCCTGCTATTATACCCCCATATGTGACTACAGTAATTTCCTCCTCTGTGCACTTCCATAGTCCCTGCTTTTATATCCCTTGCTGACTACATTAGTTTACTCATTGTGCACTTCCTAACTCCCTGCTATCATATCCCTCTTCTTGACTACTGTAATTCTCTCCTCTGTACACCTCCTACATCCCTGCTATTATATCCCCCTTCTTGACTACAGTAATTCTCTCATCTGTACGCTTCCTAAGTCCCCGCTATTACATCCACCTTTTTAACTACAGGAATTCCTCCTTTGTGCACTTCCTAAGTCCCTGCTATCATATCCCCCTTCTTGACTACAAGGTTCAAAGGTTCAATGTTTTATTGTTCAGCAATCAAGCCTTTACAACATACTAAAAGCATAAAATTATGTACAAAAAAGAAAAAAAATATTAAATCTAATATTACATTTAAAATTTTGACACATAAAAATCCATGAACAAATTAATTGTCATAGGCAGAGACATTTTTCTTTGTGTTTCAACACCTGATAAAAAAACTTGAAACCATCTTAACCTCCTCCAATGTCTGAGGGTGAAAAGTATGATAAAATATCATATTTGCATTCACATATTTAATAAAATCATTTAACAGATTAAACTGCGGGTTTTATAAAAAGGGCACTGTACCGTAATATGATAAAGATCTTCTTGAAAACCCTTGTTACATTGGCAAAACTCAAACCTAAATTGGGTGGAGTTGTCTTATTAAAAAGCATATTTAGAACAGATGATTCCCAGTCTTGCCCAAGTAATCATTTTTCTTTCTATCAGGGTCAGCCCAACAGTAAGATATTTCTCTATAAATACATCAATTTTATTTTGAGCTAACCACCTAGCCTGACGTTGAACTCTGAGGAACTTCATTTGCTTATCATAGGCAAGCCTAAGTATTTTCTTTTTAACATACTCCTTAAACACATAAGATATTGATACTGATTTCTCCCAATCTGTCCAAAGATGAAGCATATTAACACTGCCAAAATACATTGAATATTTTTGACCCAGGAGACCTAAAATTCTGTTTATGCCAAGATAATTTTCTCTAAGGCATAGTAGAGGCATAATATTAGTCTGTTGATTAATAATTTGACCCAGTAACTCATGAGACATATATCAATTATTTTAACAATAGGTACTCTCACAATTCAGCCCTAACTATAACATTAGAAGAGGCAAGTGGAACCTGCAATAAAGATTTATAATAGAGAGAAAGTGGGATCTCCAACCATGAAGGGACATTGTTGTTCCAGACCTCTGCACTGTACAAAAGAATAGGATTAATTTTGGCCTCGCTGGCTATCAATGCCGGCGAGACCAAATATCCTGCATATTCCTAGCAAAATGTAGAGACCCTAACAATCAGCTTTGCCCTTATCACTTGTCCTCTCCAGTGCTCTATCCAATTTCCATTAACAAACTTCACCCCAAATATATATAAGAGGATACCACTTCAATAAGTTACGTTATTTAAATAAATCCTTGGTTTAATCTGATGTCCCTGTAAGGGTGCAAAAATCAGCAACTTAGTTTTTTTCATATTTATTAATAAGTCCAAATGTTTACATTTAGAGCAAAATTGATTTATTTTATTTTGTAAACCTTGAGCAGATAAATCAAAAATAATCAAATCGTCTGCATAGGCCAGACAAGGTACTGGGATATTCTTACTTTTTGGGGAATCAAGAATATCTATATCTTTATAAGTCAGAAGGGCATCAATATACAAATTTAAAAGAAGGGGGGCCAGATGACATCCCTGTTTAACTCAAGTTGTACTGAAATAGTCAGAAATGTTGCCCTTATTATCATATCTAATAGCCGATGTTGTGTGAGAATATAACCTAATAATGGGGGCTAATAAATTTAATAGTACGCATCTATTTAATAATATCTCCATAACTGACTCTATTAACGAGTCAAATGCTGCAGAAAAGTCTACAAACACAGCATACAGCTTCATTTTACTGAAATGATCTATATTTTTCTATCAGATGGGCTAGGATGTAAATATTATCTATCGTGAAAAATCCTTACGAAAACCTGCTTGAAACATCGATAAAGGGGTTGCAGTTATCCAATCTTTTAATTTATGTAATATTATTTTAGCAAAGATTTTTCCACTAATGTCAGTAAGACTGATTGGACGATATTAGATGGCAAATTAAGTTGGCCTTTTTTATGGATTGGAACTATTATATTTCTTGTCCAAGATAATGGAATAAATCTCTCTTTAAACAGATATTGAAAATTAGTAAAAAACTACCCAATAATTCAAATACCCTTATAAATTTCTCCGGTATCAAATCCGGGTCCAGGTGCTATTATTTGATAAAGTCACAATGGCTTCTTCCACCTCTCCAAATGAAAACACTAACGATGTGTATTCCCCTCAATGTTAAAATTTTCTATCACATCATCATCGTTGGTAGGATGTCTATTAAATAATAGACTATAATAAGATATCCAAGTTTCCTTGGGGATGTATATGGGAGGTCTAGAATTCTGATCAGCTGTCCCCTTGGACACCAAAGCCCAAAAAAGCTTAATATCACCCTCCTTAATAACTCGGTACTTAACACCCCATTGTTTTTCAGTAAATTCTCTTTTTTTCAGGCGGAGAAATTCCTTGTACTCTCTTCGCATTTTATTTAAATTTATAATAGCCATCTTACTCAGATTTTTTTTTGTCTGCCTGATGGCCCTCATCAAATTTCTTTTCTCTCTCCTACAATACTCATCAAACCAGGATACTAACTGGGGCTTAACACTATTAACTGAATAAATCAGTGTCTTAATCTGTTGATACCCTATGTTTGATAATTCACTGATCCTTTCACCTTTGGAGCCATTATGTACCTGCTGAAATAACTCAACAAAAATAGAAGAGTATAAAGGTTCCAAACTCCTTGCATCGACTCATTATTCAATCTTAACCTTTTTCACTAATCTCAATATCCATGAGGCTTATTGGGGGAGAAATGACACTATCAGAAGTCCTAAAGTCCAGCAACATTGCTGCATGATCAGTTTCTGTTCTCATAGCCACATATAATCTCCTGCAGAAATGATAGCCTAAAAGGAGAGCATAATATAAAATCAATTACGCTTTTACCAACTGGGAGAAAAAGTGCTATCACCTGACGATCCTTCTAATCTCCCATTAAGAATCAAGAGATTATTCTCTGTGATAAAAGTACTAAAACGTCTCCCTGCCTCATTTACAGTCATGTCAGTTGTATTTCTTTTTTCCAAATCTGCCATATATAATTGTTCTTGTAACAATGATAAATTATCGAACTCTGCTATCCCAGCATTAAAATCCCCAGCTAAAAGGGCAGTATCTATCCAATTTAACTGTATCATTAAATCTATTTCCATCGATAGTTTGGACCAAAAATCATATGTAGAGTAAGTGTGAAAACATGGTGGAATATAAATGTTAACAATCAGAACCATACAAAGGTCCCAGTTAACCACTACCATAAGGATCTCGGGAGTTGGACTTTTGATTACCCTTAATCCTTCCCTAATTTTGATCATTGTAACCAGACCTCCTTTGTTCCTCCCATGTTTTTTCCCCTTTAATTGCTGGCACAAAACTAGTTTCACATCCATTCAGGAAAAGAGATGTTAAAACCCATGTCTCCTGAAAAATAATCACTTCATGTTGTGAAATAAAAGCAACCCACTGCGGATCCACAAACTTATTATGGAGTCCTGCTATATTCCAATTAAGGACATTATAACCATGGTTCCTTTCTGACCCCCCTTCCTGCTCTAATGAGGACTTATTACTTTGTATTTCCAAAAAACTTAGTCAAGGTTGCATGGCTCTAGATTGACCTGATGTCTCCCACTCATTCAATTCCACCATGTAAATACCCACCTCATCCAACACATGTCTATTTTCAAAAAGTAATACTAACAATTGTACAGAACCAATAATACAGTTAATCTGAGTACCCTCTTTATCATTCCAAACTCTATTCACCTCCACAAATTCTTCTGGAAGTATATGAGTTTTAATAATAGTTGATAAAATCATCCATAATAATGATGGTAAATTAGTAGCAGTTTCTCCCTCCAATATATCCAACCTAAAATAGAAATCATGAGTTTCACGGAAAACTCAAACTCCCAATTCAGTGTTACAAGAGTAGTTTTGAATATATCATATGTTAACATTTTTCCTATTTTTCCCTATTATAAACATTTTCCAAATTGTTGACCAGGTCACTAGTGTAGATAACAATAATCCCAAAGAGTCTACAAGGCCTTGCTTAGCCCAGACCAATTTTGCCATATCCATGTTAGGGAGCATAAAGTAAACTGAATTAGTAGGGTTGAAGTATCCCTAGTCACCATAATAAGAGCATCTGCGACTGTTGGTAACCTAATTCTGCTCTCAACATACAGGCTAACATGCTGGTTAGGGTTACAGTAGATTAGTAATGTTTAAATACAGCTTATCTAATTTAAAACTACTTCTTTCCTGTACAGATTAAATTATATGCTTCAGGTCATACCCTTGGGTTACTATCCTCCTTGGCCAACATGAAATTTGGGCAAAGATCTTTATTAAACTGATCTACCAAAATTAAATTCTCCTTAGAATTTGTTTTTTTGTTTCGCAATGTAATCACCCTCCCCCTTTTCTTGATCTTTTGTAAGTGTCCCATCCACAAATGTAGATTTGTTTTTTTGGTCAGAATTCTTCCTTGAATCTCTCTGTACCTTTCCTATCCTAATGGTACCTGTAGCCCCAATTTTATTAGTCTTTTCATCCTTAGTGTTTAATTCATCTTTCTATTTTCCTAAATTAGGAGTCTGAATAAGTCCCACAGTTCCCCACTTTTCTTTCTTTCTTTTGCTCCACCCCTCTTTTTGCCCTTTTACCTTTTGAGGGCTCTTGAATATTAGGGGAAAATGACAAATTAAGCCTAGATCTGAACTTTCTTTTCCCCAATAATTGTGAAATTTGTTGTTCTAAAGCAGCAAACTTCACAACACAAAAACAGAAAGAGTTTCCAAAGCTGTCTTAATACCATTATATGCCTCAATAAAACAACATTGGACATTACTGGATGTGCAAGAGCCTTAATGGTATATTTCGATATAGTATCCGGACACTGAACCAAAAAATATTTATCTAAATGAATGTCCTGGACCTCTTTGTCCATTTTGTGAAAAAACTCTTCAGGTGCATCATTAAGGGATGAATACACCATTTCTTTAGAGTCGATATGGCAGACCCCTACCTCACTAGAGATCTCTAATGGACTAAATAACTTTATTCCTGAGGGAAAACATGAAATACCATCATCTTTATCTATATAATCTCCTTGCCCAGACATGCATTGCTGACTTGCTTCTACCTCCCCCATCCATTCATCTTGTCTAAAAACCTGGGAATGATCCGCTATATTTGTTTTTTCCCCAAAAGTGGTACAATCATAACCTCCTATACTGAAAACCATATGTGTGCTGTTCATTTTTGGAACGTCCTGAAAAATATTGGGGGCTTTAGAAAGGTTTTTTTTTTTAAAGAAATCAGTGATTTTCCCTTGGGACAGAGTTTTAACACCAGTCTCTAAGTTATTAATTACTTCCAAGTCCGGAGTTATATTCTTATTGTCAAAAGAGGATAATTGTTTAAATTCCTCAAATTCCCTGTTAGTCCCATCACTACCACTAAATTGGTTCTCCAATAAATTAATCAAAGTCTCTTGATTTGTATTACTCAGACTATTCTTATCCTAGCTATTAGCCATCAGAATTTGGTTTCTTCCATTAAATTCTGAATTGTCTCCAGCCAAATCTAATCTGCATTCCTCATTCATAAGCTCCTTAAAGGAGTGAGGTAAGTAGGATACTGTGGGACTTTCTACCAAATCCTTAGCGGTCGAAGCCGTGATGACCAATTCCTGCGTAAAAACACAGCAATTACCTTTCTTATTCTTTTTTGGATTTATCCTTTGCTTCCCTTTAATTGCCCCTTTAACAGTTTTGTTTACCATCCTACCACTTCAAGTATACATATAAGGAGAGAAGAGAAAAAAAAAATTAAATCCTAACTCAAAAAATGGGACTGAAAAGAAGTCAGGTGACAGCTTATCTAAATAGCTGAGTCTTCCACAAGCATCACTCCTTAAATTTGTAGAAAGCCTTCCCATCCGAAAACAGCCAGACCCACCAGTTAAAACCAAAAAATACAGAACAAGATAAACAATAAAACCTATTTAAAATGAGGTCCCTCTTTTATGGGTGTTCTTGACTACAGTAATTTTCTCCTCTGTGCACTTTCTAAGTCCCTGCTATCATATCCCCCCCTTCTTGACTACAGTAATTTCCTCCTCTGTGCACTTCCTAAGTCCCCGCTATCATATCCACCTTTTTGACTACAGGATTTCCTCTTCTGTGCACCTCCTAAGTCCCTGCTATCATATACACCTTCTTGACTGCAGTAATTATCTCCTCTGTGCTCTTCCTAAGTCCCTGCTATCATAGTCCCCTTCTTCACTACAGTAATTTTCTCCTCTGTGCACTTCCTAAGTCCCCACTATCATATCCCACCTTCTTGACTACAGGGAATTCCTCCTCTGTGCACTTCCTAAGTCCCTGCTATCATATCTCCTTTCTTGACTACAGTAAGTTCATCCTCTGTGCACTTCCTAAGTCCCTGCTATCATATCCTACTTCTGGACTACAGTAATTTCCTCCTCTGTGCACTTCCTAAGTCCCTGCTATCATATCCCCCTTCTTGACTACAGTAATCCTTTCCTCTGTGCACTTCCTAAGTCCCTGCTATCATATCCTTCTTGACAACAGTAATTATCTCCTCTGTAAACTTCATAAGTCCCTGCTGTCATATCACCCCTTCTTGACTACAGTAATTATCTCCTCTGTGCAATTCCTAAGTTCCTGCAATCATATCCCCTTCTTGACTACAGTAATGATCTCCTCTGTGCACTTCCTAAGTCCCTGCTATCACATCCCCCATTTTTGACTACAGGAATTCCTCCTCTGTGCACTTCCTAAGTCCCAGCTATCATATACCCCTTCTTGACTACAGTAATTTCCTCCTATGTGCACTTCCTAAGTCCCTGCTATCATATCCCCCTTGTTGACTACAGTAATTTCCTCATCTGGTACTTCCTAACTCCCTGCTACCAGATTCCCCTTATTGACTACAGTAATTTCCTCCAATGTGCACTTCCCAAGTCCCTGCTATCATACCCCCTTTCTTGACTACAGTAATTACCTCCTCTGTGCACTTCCTAAGTCCCCGCTATCATATCCACCTTCTTGACTACAGTAATTTCCTCCTCTGGTACTTCCTAAGTCCCTGCTATCATATCCCCTTGCTGACTACAGTAGTTTACTCATTCTGCACTTCCTAACTCCCTGCTATCATATCCCTCTTCTTGACTACAGTAATTATCTCCTCTGTGCACTTCCTAAGTCCCTGCTATCATATCTCCCTTGTTGACTACAGCAGTTTCCTCCTATGTGCATTTCCTAAGTCCCTGCTATCATATCCCCCTTGCTGACTACAGTACTTTTCTCCTCTGTGCATTTCCAAAGTCCCTGCTATCATATTCCCCTTGTTGACTACAGTCATTTCTTCCTATGTGCACTTCCGAAGTCCCTGCTATCAATTCCCCCTTGTTGACTGCAGTAATTTCCTCCTCTGTGCACTTCCTAAGTCCCTGCTATCATATCTTCCTTGTTGTCGACAGTAATTATCTCCTCTGTGCACTTCCTAAGTCCCTGCTATCATATCTACCTTGTTGAATATAGCAGTTTCCTCCTATGTGCACTTCCTAAGTCCCTGCTATCATATCTCAGTTCTTGACTACAGTAATCATCTCCCATGTGCACTTTCTAAGTCCAGTCTATCATATCCCCCTTCTTGACTACAGTAATTTCCTACTCTGTGCAATTCCTAAGTCCCTACAATCATATCCCCTTCTTGACTACAGTAATTATCTCCTCTGTGCACTTCCTAAGTCCCTGCTATCATATCCCCCCTTTTTGACTACAGGAATTCCTCCTCTGTGCACTTCCTAAGTCCCTGCTATCATATACACCTTCTTGACTACAGTAATTTCCTCCTCTGCGCACCTCCTAAGTCCCTGCTATCATATCTCCCTTCTTGACTACAGTAATTATGTCCTCTGTGCACTTCCTAAGTCCCTGCTATGATATCTCCCTTGTTGACTACAGCAGTTTCCTCCTATGTGCATTTCCTAAGTCCTTGCTATCATGTCTCAGTTTTTGACAACACTAATCATCTCCTATGTGCACTTTCTAACACCCGCTATTATATCCCCCTTGCTGACTACAGTAATTTCCTCCTCTGTGCATTTCCTAAGTCCCTGCTATCATATTCCCCTTGTTGACTACAGTAATGTCTTCCTATGTGCACTTCCTAAGTCCCTGCTATCATATCCCCCTTCTTGACTACAGTCATTTCTTCATCTGTGCACTTCCTAAGTCCCTGCTATCATATCCCCTTGCTGATTACAGTAGTTTACTCATTGTGCACTTCCTAACTCCCTGCTATGATATCTCTCTTCTTGACTACAGTAATTCTCTCCCCTGTACACCTCCTACATCCCTGCTATCATATCCCCCTTCTTGACTACAGTAATTCTCTCATCTATACGCTTCCTAAGTCCCCGCTACTACATCCACTTTTTTAACTACAGGAATTCCTCCTTTGTGCATGTCCTGAGTCCTTGCTATCATATCCCCCTTCTTGACTACAGTAATTTTCTCCTCTGTGCACTTTCTAAGTCCTGCTATCATATCCCCCCCTCTTGACTACAGTAATTTCATCCTCTGTGCACTTCCTAAGTCCCCGCCATCATATCCACCTTTTTGACTAAAGGATTTCCTCTTCTGTGCACCTCCTAAGTCCCTGCTATCATTCACACCTTCTTGACTGCAGTAATTATCTCCTCTGTGCACTTCCTAAGTCCACGCTATCATATCCCCCCTTCTTGACTACAGGAATTCCTACTCTGTGCACTTCCTAAGTCCCTGCTATCATATCCCGCTTCTGGACTACAGCAATTTCCTCCTCTGTGCACTTCCTAAGTCCCTGCTATCATAGTCCCCTTCTTCACTACAGTAATTTTGTCCTCTGTGCACTTCCTAAGTCCCCACTATCATATCCCACCTTCTTGACTACAGGAATTCCTCCTCTGTGCACTTCCTAAGTCCCTGCTATCATATCCTGCTTCTGGACTACAGTAATCCTTTCCTCTGTGCACTTCCTAAGTCCCTGCTATCATATCCTTCTTGACAACAGTAATTATCTCCTCTGTAAACTTCCTAAGTCCCTGCTGTCATATCACCCCTTCTTGACTACAGTAATTATCTCCTCTGTGTAATTCCTAAGTCCCTGCAATCATATCCCCTTCTTGACTACAGTAATTATCTCCTCTGTGCACTTCCTAAGTCCCTGCTATTACATCCCCCCTTTTTGACTAAAGGAATTCCTCCTCTGTGCACTTCCTAAGTCCCAGCTATCATATACCCCTTCTTGACTACAGTAATTTCCTCCTCTGCGCACTTCCTAAGTCCCTGCTATTATATCTCCCTTCTTGACTACAGTAATTACCTCCTCTGTGCACTTCCTAAGTCCCTGCTATGATATCTCCCTTGTTGACTACAGCAGTTTCCTCCTATGTGCATTTCCTAAGTCCCTGCTATCATATCTCAGTTTTTGACAACACTAATCATCTCCTATGTGCACTTTCTAACACCGCTATTATATATCCCCTTGCTGACTACAGTAATTTTCTCCCCTATTGCATTTCCTAAGTCCCTGCTATCATATTCCCCTTGTTGACTACAGTAATTTCTTCCTATGTGCACTACCTAAGTCCCTGCTATCAATTCCCCCTTGTTGACTACAGTAATTTCCTCCTATGTGCACTTCCTAAGTCCCTGCTATCATATCCCCCTTCTTGACTACAGTAATTTCCTCATCTGTGCACTTTCTAAGTTCCTGCTATCATATCTCCCTTGTTGACTACAGTAATTTCCTCCTCTGGTACTTCCTAAATCCCTGCTACCAGATTCCCCTTATTGACTACAGTAATTTCCTCCAATGTGCACTTCCCAAGTCCCTGCTATCATACCCCCTTTCTTGACTTCAGTAATTACCTCCTCTGTACACTTCCTAAGTCCCCGCTATCATATTCACCTTCTTGACTACAGTAATTTCCTCCTCTGGTACTTCCTAAGTCCCTGCTATCATATCCTTGCTGACTACAGTAGTTTACTCATTGTGCACTTCCTAACTCCCCTGCTATCATATCCCTCTTCTTGACTCAGTAATTATCTCCTCTGTTGCAATTCCTAAGTCCCTGCTATGATATCTCCTTGTTGACTACAGCCGTTTCCTCCTATGTGCATTTCCTAAGTCCCTGCTATCATATCTCAGTTCTTGACTACAGTAATAATCTCTTATGTGCACTTTCTAAGTCCCCACTATCATATCCCCCTTCCTGACTGCAGTAATTTTCTCCTCTGTGCATTTCCTAAGTCCCTGCTATCATATCCCCCCTTTTTGACTACAGGAATTCCTCCTCTGTGCACTTCCTAAGTCCCTGCTATCATATACCCCTTCTTGACTACAGTAATTTCCTCCTCTGCACACTTCCTAAGTCCCTGCTATCATTTCTCCCTTCTTGACTACAGTAATTATCTCCTCTGTGCACTTCCTAAGTCCCTGCTATGATATCTCCCTTGTTGACTACAGCAGTTTCCTCCTATGAGCATTTCCTAAGTCCTTCCTATCATATCTCAGTTTTTGACAACACTAATCATCTCCTATGTGCACTTTCTAACACCCACTATTATATCCCCCTTGCTGACTACAGTAATTTTCTCCTCTGTGCATTTCCTAAGTCTCTGCTATCATATTCCCCTTGTTGACTACAGTAATGTCTTCCTATGTGCACTTCCTAAGTCCCTGCTATCAATTTCCCCTTGTTGACTTCAGTAATTTCCTCCTATGTGCACTTCCTAAGTCCCTGCTATCATATCCCCCTTGTTGACTACAGTAATTTCCTCCTCTGGTACTTCCTAAATCCCTGCTACCAGATTCCCCTTATTGACTACAGTAATTTCCTCCAATATGCACTTCCCAAGTCCCTGCTATCCTACCCCCTTTCTTGACTACAATAATTACCTCCTCTGTGCACTTCCTAAGGTCCCTGCTATCATATCCCCCTTCTTGACTACAGTAATTTCCTTCTGTGCACTTCCTAAGTCCCTGCTATCATATCCCCTTGCTGACTACAGTAGTTTACTCATTGTGCACTTCCTAACTCCCTGCTATCATATCCCTCTTCTTGACTACAGTAATTATCTCCTCTGTGCACTTCCTAAGTTCCTGCTATGATATCTCCCTTGTTGACTACAGTAGTTTCCTCCTATGTGCATTTCCTAAGTCCCTGCTATCATATCTCAGTTCTTGACTACAGTAATTATCTCTTATGTGCACTTTCTAAGTCCCCACTATCATATCCCCCTTCCTGACTACAGTAATTTTCTCCTCTGTGCATTTCCTAAGTCCCTGCTATCATATCTCAGTTCTTGACTACAGTAATCATCTCTTATGTGCACTTTCTAAGTCCCCACTATCACATCCCCCTTCCTGACTACAGTAATTTTCTCCTCTGTGCATTTCCTAAGTCCCTGCTATCATATTCCCCTTGTTGACTACAGTCATTTCTTCCCATGTGCACTTCCTAAGTCCCTGCTATCAATTCCCCCTTGTCGACTTCAGTAATTTCCTCCTATGTGCACTTCCTAAGTCCCTGCTATCATATCCCCCTTCTTGACTACAGTAATTTCCTCATCTGTGCACTTCCTAAGTCCCTGCTATCATATCCCCCTTTTTGACTACAGTAATTTCCTCCTCTGGTACTTCCTAAATCCCTGCTATCATATTCCCCTTGTTGACTACAGTCATTTCTTCCTATGTGCACTTCCTAAGTCCCTGCTATCATATCTCAGTTCTTGACTACAGTAATCATCTCCTATGTGCACTTTCTAAGTCCCTTCTATCATATCCCCCTTCTTGACTACAGTAATTTCCTACTCTGTGCAATTCCTAAGTCCCTGCAATCATATCTCCTTCTTGACTACAGTAATTATCTCCTCTGTGCACTTCCTAAGTCCCTGCTATCATATCCCCTCTTTTTGACTACAGGAATTCCTCCTCTGTGCACTTCCTAAGTCCCTGCTATCATATACCCCTTCTTGACTACAGTAATTTCCTCCTCTGCGCACTTCCTAAGTCCCTGCTATCATATCTCCCTTCTTGACTACAATAATTATCTCCTCTGTGCACTTCCTAAGTCCCTACTATGATATCTCCCTTGTTGACTACAGCAGTTTCCTCCTATGTGCATTTCCTAAGTCCTTCCTATCATATCTCAGTTTCTGACAACACTAATCATCTCCTATGTGCACTTTCTAACACCCTCTATTATATCCACCTTGCTGACTACAGTGATTTCCTCCTCTGTGCATTTCCTAAGTCCCTGCTATCATATTCCCCTTGTTGACTACAGTAATGTCTTCCTATGTGCACTTCCTAAGTTCCTGCTATCAATTCCCCCTTGTTGACTTCAGTAATTTCCTCCTATATGCTCTTCCTAAGTCCCTACTATCATATCCCCCTTCTTGACTACAGTAATTTCCTCATCTGTGCACTTCCTAAGTCCCTGCTATCATATCCCCTTGCTGACTACAGTAGTTTACTCATTGTGCACTTCCTAACTCCCTGCTATCATATCCCTCTTCTTGACTACAGTAATTATCTCCTCTGTGCACTTCCTAAGTCCCTGCTATGATATCTCCCTTGTTGACTACAGCAGTTTCCTCCTACGTGCATTTCCTAAGTCCCTGCTATCATATCTCAGTTCTTGACTACAGTAATCATCTCTTATGTGCACTTTCTAAGTCCCCACTATCATATCCCCCTTCCTGACTACAGTAATTTCCTACTCTGTGCAATTCCTAAGTCCCTGCAATCATATCTCCTTCTTGACTACAGTAATTATCTCCTCTGTGCACTTCCTAAGTCCCTGCTATCAATTCCCCCTTGTTGACTTCAGTAATTTCCTCCTGTGTGCACTTCCTAAGTCCCTGCTATCATATCCCCTTCTTGACTACAGTAATTTCCTCATCTGTGCACTTCCTAAGTCCCTGCTATCATATCCCCCTTATTGACTACAGTAATTTCCTCCAATGTGCACTTACCAAGTCCCTGCTATCATACCCCCTTTCTTGACTACAATAATTACCTCCTCTGTGCACTTCCTAAGGTCCCTGCTATCATATCCCCCTTCTTGACTACAGTAATTTACTCATCTGTGCACTTCCTAAGTCCCTGCTATCATATCCCCTTGCTGACTACAGTAGTTTACTCATTGTGCACTTCCTAACTCCCTGCTATCATATCCCTCTTCTTGACTACAGTAATTATCTCCTCTGTGCACTTCCTAAGTCCCTGCTATGATATCTCCCTTGTTGACTACAGCAGTTTCCTCCTATGTGCACTTCCTAAGTCCCTGCTATCAATTCCCCCTAGTTAACTACAGTAATTTCCTCCTATGTGCACTTCCTAAGTCCCTGCTATCATATCCCCCTTGCTGACTGCAGTAATTTCCTCCTCTGTGCATTTCCTAAGTCCCTGCTATCATATTCCCCTTGTTGACTACAGTAATTTCTTCCTCTGTGCACTTCCTAAGTCCCTGCTATCATATCCCCCTTGTTGACTACAGTAATTTCCTCCTATGTGCACTTCCTAAGTCCCTGCTATCATATCCCCTTCTGACTACAGTAATTTCCTCCTATTGCACTTCCTAAGTCCCTGCTATCATATCCCCTTCTTGACTACAGTACTCTCCTCATGTACTTCCTAAGTCCCTGCTATCATACCCCCTTTCTTGACTACAGTAATTACCTCCTCTGTGCACTTCCTAAGTCCCTGCTATCATATCCCCTTCTTGACTACAGTCATTTCCTCCTCTGGCACTTCCTAAGTCCCTGCTATCATATCCCCTTGCTGATTACAGTAGTTTACTCATTGTGCACTTCCTAACTCCCTGCTATCATATCTCTCTTCTTGACTACAGGAATTCTCTCCCCTGTACACCTCCTACATCCCTGCTATCATATCCCCCTTCTTGACTACAGTAATTCTCTCATCTGTACGCTTCCTAAGTCCCCGCTATTACATCCACCGTTTTAACTACAGGAATTCCTCCTTTGTGCACTTCCTGAGTCCTTGCTATCATATCCCCCTTCTTGACTACAGTAATTTTCTCCTCTGTGCACTTTCTAAGTCCCTGCTATCATATCCCCCCTTCTTGACTACAGTAATTTCCTCCTCTGTGCACTTCCTAAGTCCCCGCTATCATATCCACCTTTTTGACTACAGGATTTCCTCTTCTGTGCACCTCCTAAGTCCCTGCTATCATACACACCTTCTTGACTGCAGTAATTATCTCCTCTGTGCACTTCCTAAGTCCCTCGCTATCATATCCCCTTCTTGACTACAGTAATTCCTCCTCTGTGCACTTCCTAAGTCCCTGCTATCATATCCCGCTTCTGGACTACAGTAATTTCCTCCTCTGTACACTTCCTAAATCCCTGCTATCATATCCTTCTTGACAACAGTAATTATCTCCTCTGTACACTTCCTAAGTCCCTGCTGTCATATCTCCCCTTCTTGACTACAGTAATTATCTCCTCTGTGCACTTCCTAAGTCCCTGCTATCATATCCCCCTTCTTGACTACAGTAATTTCCTACTCTGTGCACTTCCTAAGTCCCTGCTATATTATCCCTCTTCTTGACTACAGTAAGTATGTCCTCTGTGCACTTCCTAAGTCCCCGCTATCATATCCATCTTCTTGACCACAGTAATTTCCTCCTCTGTGCACTTCCTAAGTCCCTGCTATCATATCCCCCTTCATGACTACAGTAATTTCCTCATCTGTGCACTTCCTAAGTCCCTGCTATCATATCCCCCTTGTTGACTACAGTAATTACCTCCTATGTGCACTTTCTAAGTCCCTGCTATCATATCCCCCTTCTTGACTACAGTAATTTCCTCCTCTGTGCACTTCCTAAGTCCCTGCTATATTATCCCTCTTCTTGACTACAGTAAGTATGTCCTCTGTGCACTTCCTAAGTCCCTGCTATCATATCCCTCTTCTTGACCACAGTAATTTCCTCCTCTGTGCACTTCCTAAGTCCCTGCTATCATATCCCCATTCTTGACTACAGTAATTACATCCTCTGTGTACCTCCTAAGTCCCTGCTATCATATCCCCCTTCTTGACTACAGTAATTATATCCTCTGTCTACCTCCTAAGTCCCCGCTATCATATCCCCCTTCTTGACTACAGTAATTTCCTCCTCTGTGCAGTTCCTAAGTCCCTGCTATCATATCCCCCTTCTTGACTATAGTTATTATCTCCTCTGTGCTCTTCCTAAGTCCCTGCTATCATATCCCCCTTCTTGACTACAGTAATTTCCACCTCTGTGCACTTCCTAAGTCCCTGCTATCAGTATTATGAAGTGTTTTATAAAGCAGATCTGTGTCTACTCATGCACTGCTAGAATTAGGACTGCATGACTCCAATACTCGGTTAGGTCCACCAGTTCCTAATTGAATCCCATATCCACAATAGCACAGAAAGGTTTTTTTTTAATTTACTGTACTTATTGGTTTTACTGCTTCCAGGTTTTCTGATATCAACACTGGCTACTTGTAATCCCAATTATTTGCTCTTCCAGCTCTAGACTTTATTTTCTTCCGAATTCTCTCTGAGCCATTGCTGGAAGAATTCCAATACTGCATACAGCTCTGGGCAGACTGGGAGGGCGAAGGAATCCTCTTCTGCTGACAAACTGTGTTTCTGTGTTTCCATTTAAGCACATTATCTAGTCATCTACTACACTTACTGGTGGGAGTGACTTCAAGATGATCCTTCTGCTGTGCAGTCTCTTCCCCTTTCACATCACCAAATGGGAGTCTCTTGTCCTTCAGAAACAGCAATAACAATTGTTCCAATGGGATGTTGTAGCCTGCACATCAACAACAGAAGGCAATGCAAGTGTTATTTGTAATCAGAGTTAGATACTGTAAATGTCACAAAATACTCTTCCATGAAAGACAGCAGTGTCCCTATTGCTGCTAGTAATTGTAAATTTATGGATGCGTAGCCACAGCACAGAAACATAGAATCTGATAGCAGGAGACAGAGGGGCCATCAAGTCTGCCCGTACCCTCACCACCTGACCCTACCAACCTACTGCACTGGTGGGTTGTCTCCCTCTTCCCTCACTCCCTCGACCATCAATGCTGTGTTGCCCCTCTAGGGATTATGATTCCCCATGCCCTGTTTCAGCCATATTTAAACACGTTTAGGGTAGCTGCCCCACTACTTCAACCAAGTTTTCACCACCCTTTCCGTGAAGTTAAACTTCCGCATGTCTCCCTTGAACTTGCCCCCACCATCCTCCAATCATGTCCCTAGTGACTGCTTCTCTATTCTTTACAGGCAGGGCCTTGCTATTCACCCTGTGCATACCCTTCAGAAATTTGTTTCCATCATGTCCCCCTCTCATGCCCAGCCTCCAGGGAGTACATATTTAGAGCCATCAGCCGTTCCTAACAGTATCTGCTTTGCTGGCACTGGAATATGTTGGCAACTCTCCTATACACCAACTTCAGACTGCCTAGATACTTCCTTAGATGAAGGCTCTTGAACTGAGCACAGTATTCCGGATGAGGCCTCACCAAGGATCTGTGTAGGCCAGGGGCAGTATCACCTCGCTTCTTCCATTATCAGAACCCTCCCTATACACCCCTGAATCCCTAACACCTAGCTGTATTCATTGTTACAGTGACCAACTTGCTTGATGGAGTCAGTGATGATGACCCGCCGATCCCTCTCCTCTGTTGAATGGTCCAGCTAAACTCCTCTTGTACAGTATTTGACATGTGGGTTCCAGCTCCCTAAGTGTATGATCTTGCATATCTTAACAATTATTCTCATTTGCCAGATCTTAGACCATCTCTCTTGCTTCTCTAGGTCATGTGGATCTGTTACACCCCTTCCTCATGATCTACCCTGTCCCAGAGTTCAGTGTCATCAACAGAGAGAGATAACATGCCTAGATTCCCTCTCCCCATATCACTGATGATCTATCCTGTCCCAGAGTTCAGTGTCATCAGCAGAGAGAGAGAGACAACATGCCCAGATTCCCTCCCCCCATATCACTGATGAGAATACTGAACAGGACAGGTCCTAGAACTGGCCCCTGTGTGGTAGCACTAGAGATGCTGCGAAAGTAAATGTTGTGGGTTAAATTCCTGCATAATCAGCAATTTTGCCACATGAAGTATTTCATAGAATTTAGCCATTCCACTAATATTGACGAAGTTGTGAATTTTTGCCCATGAAATGCGAAATTTCACCCAAAACAGAGGGCAAAATGTCACGCTCTACAGGGGCACGTTTTGCACTTTGCAGGCAAAATTTCGCATTTTGCATATGCAAAATAGTTTACTAAATGGCCAAATTCGGCAAAACATTTTGTGGAATGAAATTCGTCAATTTCTCACATCTCTAGGTAGAGCTGATCATCCTACCTAAATATTAAAGGGACTCTATTCCAATTTTTGTTTTTAAGGCCTGTTGCAACAGCATTCTAACTATTCAATAATGTACTGTCCTCTCCTGTTATGTCAGGACGGTTACCTACAGAACCCACCTATTTACTTCTTAACACAATGTTTCCCTTTCATGTACCTGAAAAATGCACCAAACAATGTAATAGCAAGCTAGCACAGTTTCTTCTGCCAATGTAATGACAGATACCCATTGTTAAATATTTGCACATTTAAAATATGAGCCATTTTTTGTGGCACTGTTGTTATGCAGCACATATGATATAAAGTATGTGTGACTGCTTAAAGTACATTGAAAATGTTATATATTACACAGTGGCTTGGTGTCTGAGAACGCCACATTTAGTATAAATGAAAAGTTTCCCTCAATAAGAAAAAGGCTGGAGAATCTATTTTATTTTACATTCATAATGGTATCTGATATAAAACAGCCTTGGTTTTGTAGATACGCCAAGACCTTGTTGCAAACAGCCTTGGTTCTGCAGACTGCCTGGAGCCAGTTGCAAACAGCCTTGAAAACAGTTGCAAGCAATCTGGGTTTTTCATTCTGCCTGAAGCATGAGACAGGGAAGGACACGCAGTGTTCATGTACCCAAAGCAATCTGAAGCACAGATGAGAAAATGATTTGAAGTTTAAGACTCCGGCAGAAATAAAGGTGGCGTACGAGGTGCACAGAATTTCAACCTTGGAAGTGAAGACTCTTCTGCACATAGCATGTACTCACTTGTTGTGAGAATCTGTTAAAGGCCAAGGATCCTTCAATAGGAATAGAAATGTGCCTAATGGAATTATGAACCTCCTTAATGCTAGAGGAGGGATTCCACTCTGTGAGACCAAGGAGGATGCTGGAAACCTCCACAAAGGAGACCCACAGGAGGGTGGCATGGGACCCCACAGGGGAAGAAACAACTCCTGGTGGGGGACCTCATTTTAGGAAGGTAAAACTGGGAGAGGAAGGGAGAGGGAGGGTGCTGCCTGGCTCCGTGGGCTTGAGGGACAGGAGCGAATCCTCAGGATTGCCGGAGCAGCTGCACAGGGAGGGAGTTGGATGTCATTGTCCACCTAGGGACAAATTACCTGGCTAAGAAAGGGATTAGAGCATTGCAGAAGAGTTTGTGGAATTGGGAGGGCCTTAGACAAGTAGCACGCATGGTAACCTTCTTGGAGGTGCTGCCTGTCTATGACGTAGGAGAGGCTAGGGTGCTCCACACCATGGAATTCAATCAGTGGTTGAAAAACTGGTGCAGAGCTCAGGGATTTGGCTTCACTGGGGACTGAGAGTCAACCTGGAGTGATGCAAGCCTATACTGGCATGAAGGCTGCATTTGTCCAGGAGGGGAACCTAGATCCTAGGTGATAGGTTTAAATGCTTTATTGGCAAGCATTTAAACTAGCCAAGGGGGGAGGCACTGGAAAGGAGCAGGGAAATCCTAGCCCCAAAAAATGTCACGTAGCAAGTGCTGTAAACACCAACATAGAGGTGTCGATAGGGAGAAGGCAGGGGTAAATGGAGAAAGTGACAAAGACAAGAAGGACAGGGATGGGGCAAAAAGGAGTAAGGCCATCAGGAAATGGAGGGTAATGAGTACAAATGCCCATAGTCTGGGCAACAAGCTCCCTGAACTGGTGGCCTTGATGGAAGAGGGATGCCTGGATATTGTAGCAGTCACAGAAACTTGGTACACAGAGAACCATGATTGGATGTTAACATACCAGGTACATAACCTACAGGGAGAGACAGGCAGGGAGAAGAGGGGAAGAGTAGCTCTCTGTAAAGAAAGGGATAAAAGCAACTGAACAAAAGAGTAAACAGGGAGGAGAGGAGGCACTGTGGATCACCTTGGAGACTGAAAGGGCACCATAATCCACAAAGGGGTTGGAGTACAGACCCTCATGTCAGAGGAGGGAATGGACAAGGATATAATAGAAGGCATTCTTAGGATGGCAGAGAAAGGGAGATACTGTTGATGGGAGATCTGAATATGCCAGATGTTAATCTGGAGCACATTTGCTGCAGCCACATCCAAGAGCAGGGCCATTCTTGATGCCCTACAGGTGGCAGGCCTCAGACAGCTAGTTTTAGAACCCACTCGTGAGGGAGCAACCTTAGACCTCATGCTCTCAAATGGGGACAGTGAGAGGATCTCAGATCTAGAAGTGGGTTGCCTTCTGGGAACAAGTGACCATAAAACAGTGTGGTTCACATTAAACTCAGCTACAGAGTCAAGCCATACAAAAGTGAGGGTACTGGACTTCAGGAGGGCTGACTTTGGCAAGATAGGAGAGTGCCTCAGAAATGCACTAGCAAACAGGCTAGAAGGAGGGATGGAGCAACAATGGGAAATCATGAAAACTGCCATCACAGAGGCAACAAGCCTTTGTGTGACGCAAATAAACAAATCAAAAAAAAAGAAAAAGCCACTATGGTTCTCAAAAGAGGTGGCGGGGAAAGTCGGGGAGAAAAAGATAGCATTCAGGAAGTATAAGGAAATACAGAAGGAGCAGGACAGAGAGCTGTACCAGTTAAGGCAGAAGGAAGCAGGGAGGGAAATCAGAATAGCAAAGGCACAAACTGAGGAAAAGATAGCCAACTCAGTTAAGAAGGGGATAAAACCTTTTATAGGTACATCAGGGAGCGTAGAAAGACAAAGGGAGGGATAGTGAGGCTGAATAGAATGAACGGTGGGTGGGCAGAGGGACAGTGAAAAAGCAGGGATACTGAAACTAATATTTCTGCTCAGTATTCACAAAAGAGGAGGGGAGGTGCCTAATCCAATTTACAGAAGCACTCTTAATGGGGGGTCGATCCCAGTCCTTTCACAGAAGAAAGGGTTCTGAAAGAACTCCTAAAACTGAAGGTGGACAAAGCAATGGGACCTGATGGAATTCACTCCAGAATTCTGAAAGAATTAAGGGAGAACTAGTGAAACCACTCGACAACCTTTTTAACAAATCATGTGGAGGATGGTGTAGTACCCGAGACTGGAGGAAGGCGGATGTGATCCCTTCACAAAATGGGACCAAGACAGAGGCAGGAAACTACAGAACTGTCAGTTTGACCTCTGTGGTAGGGAAGTGATGGAGTCTCTGAAGGAAAGAATTGTTGAGTACCTAGAGGCCAGTGGGGTACAGGAACCAAGGCAGCATGGGTTCACAGCGGAAGGTCATGTCAGACAAATCAAATAGATTTTTTTGACTGGGTGACCAAAGTAGTAGACCAGGGAGGGGCAGTGGACATGGCCTACCTAGACTTCAGCAAGGCATTTGATACAGTCTCACACAAAAGATTAATAGTCAAATTCACCAGCCTGGGAGTGGGTCCCAGGGTTGTAGCCTGGGTAAAACATTGGCTGGACAACAGGACACAGAAGGTAATTGTAAATGGAGTCCACTCTGAAGAAAGAGGGGTTACTAGTGGGGTACCACAGGGTTCAGTACTGGGTCCAGTCCTTTCTAATGTCTTTATAAGTGACATTGCAGAGGACTGGAAGGAAAGTATGCCTCTTGCAGATGACACAAAGATCTGCAACAGGGTTGATACACAAGAGGTGGAAAGGATGAGGGTGGTGGAAGGAGGGTGGAAGAACAATGGGAATAATAAAACTGCCATCACAGAGGTAACAAGCGTTTGTGTGAAGCAAATAAACAAAACAAAACGATGTAAGAAACCACTATGGTTCTCAAAGGAAATGGCAGTGAAGGTTCAAGTGAAAAAGAAAGCATTCAAGAAGTACAAGGAATCACTGAAGGAGCAGGACAGAGAATTGTATCAGTTAAAGCAAAAGGAAGCTGGGAAGGCAGTCAGAACAGCAAAGGCCCAAACCGAGGAAAAGATAGCCAACTCAGTTAAGAAGGGGGATAAAACCTTTTATAGGTACATCAGGGAGCGAAGAAAGACCAAGGGAGGGATAGTGAGGCTTAATAAAGGGAAGGGGGTGGGCAGAGAGTGACTGTGAAAAGGCAGAGATACTAAACAGATATTTTTGTTCAGTATTTACAAATGAAGAGGGGGAGGTACCTCAAACAAACAATAGAAACACTCTGGTTACAGAAGTTGATGCCAGCCCATTTACAGAAGAAAGGGTTCTGAAAGAACTCTTAAAACTGAAGGTGGACAAAGCAATGGGGCCTGATGGAATTCATCCCAAAATTCTAAAAGAACTAAGGGTAGAACTAGTGACACCACTGACTACCCTCTTTAACAAATCATGGGAGGATAGGGTGGTACCCGAGGACTGGAGGAGGGCTGATGTGATTCCCCTTCACAAAAGTGGGAGCAAGGCAGAAGCAGGAAACTACAGATCTGTTAGTTTAACCTCAGTGATAGGGAAAATGATGAAATCACTTCTGAAGGAAAGAATTGTCGAGTATCTAGAGGCCAGAGGGGCACAGGACCCAGGACAGCATGGATTCACAGCGGGAAGGTCATGCCAGATGAATCTGATAGATTTCTTTGACTGGGTGACCAAAGTAGTAGATCAGGGAGGGGCTGTGGACATGGCCTACCTAGACTTAGCAAGGCATTTGACACAGTCCTCACAAAAGATTAATATACAAGTTAGCCAGCCTGGCAGTGGGTCCCAAGATGACAGCCTAGGTAAAGAATTGGCTGGATAATAGGACACAGAGAGTAATAGTAAATGGAGTCCACTCTGAAGAAAGGGGGTACTAGTGGGGCAACTCGGAGGTTCAGTATTAGGACCGATCTTCTTCAATGTCTTTATGTTTACATTGCAGAGGGACTGGAAGGAAAGTATGTCTCTTTGCAGATGACACAAAGATCTGCAACAGAGTTGATGTACAAGGGTGGGGTGGAAAGGATGAGAAGGACTTGGCAAGGTTAGAGGAATGGTCAAATGTCTGGCAGCTTAGATTCAATGCTAAGGTAAGGTAATGCACCTGGGAAACACAAACCCAGGGAAGAGTACACAATGGGGGTGAGATACTAACAACAACAAAATGGAAAGGGACCTGGGGGTAGTCATATCAGATGACCTAAAGGTGGGCAAGCAATGTGAGAGGGGCAGCAAGGAGGGTTAGGACACTGGGATGCATAGGAGAGGCATCACCAGTAGAAAACAGGAAGTTATTATCCTCTGTACAGACAGCTGGTGAGACCCCATCTGGAGTTCTGCATGCAGTTCTGGAGAGCCAATCTCGTTAAAGACATAGACAGGATGGAAGCTGTCCAGGAGGGCAACTAAAATGGTGCAGGGTCTGCACAGGAAGACATATGAGAGAGAGACTTAAGGAGCTTAATATGTATAGCATCAAGGAAAGGAGGGAGAGGAGGGACATGATAGAAACTTCAAGTACCTCACGCGGAATCAACAAAGTCCAAGAGGTAGCATCTTTCAAAAAGAGGTGTGCAAGAACAAGGGAGCACAATTTGAAGATAGAGGGGTGGCTCAGAGGTAATTTAGGGAAGTATTTTTCACAGAGAGGGTTGTGGATGCATGGAACGGCCTTCGGAGGAGGTTGTGGAGTCAAAAACGGTGGAATTCAAGCATGCATGGGACAGTCATAAGGCAATTCTAGGGGTTGGGGGTAGGAAGAAGTAGGCTACTGATTAACTAGGATCTGCAGCTTATCCATTAGGTAGGGAAATGGGCAGACTGGGTTGGACAAGCGGTCCTTATCTGCCATCAAATTCTATGTTTCTATGTTTCTATGATGAGAAGGAACTTGACAAGGTTGGAGGAACGGTCGGAAGTATGGCAGCTAGGATTCAATGCAAAGAAGTGCAAAATAATGCACCTGAGAAACAAAACCCAGGGAAGGTTACACAATGGGGGAAGGTAGTAACAACAAAAAAGGAAAAGGACCTGAGGGTAATTCATATCAGGTTACCTTAAGATTAGCAAGTAATGTGAGAAGGCAGTAGGCAGAAGAATCACCAGCAAAAAACAGGAAGTTGTTATCACCCTGTACAGACAGTTGGTGAGACCCCATCTGGAGTACTGCATCCAGTTCTGAGACCCCATCTCCACAAGGACAGATACAGGATAGAGGCAGTCCAGAGAAGGGCAACTAAAATGGTGCATGGTCTGCAAGAGAAGCCATATGAGGAGAGACTAAAGGAGTTTAATATGTATACCCTTGAGCAAAGGAGGAGGGGGACAGAATAGAAACTTTTAAGCACCTCAGTGGAATCAACAAAGTCCAAGAGGGTAGCATCTTTCAGAAAAAGAGACGGCAAGAACAAGGGGACACAATTTAAAGATAGAGTAGGGGCGGTTCAGGGGCAATGTGAGGAAGTATTTTTTCACAGAGAGGGCAGTGGATGCATGGAAAAGCCTTCCTGAGGAGGTTGTAGGGTCTAAAACTGTGGGAGAATTCAAGAATGCATGGGACAGACATAAGGCAATTCTTGTGGGGGGGGTAGGAAGAAATAGGCTGTTGATTAAATATGATTTGCGGCTTATCCTGTAGGTAGGAAAATGGGCAGACTAGGTGGACCAAGCAGTCCTTAGTCTATGTTTCTATGTTTTCTTCCATAAAGGGAAATACTGTGCCTTAGGTTTTGACAGATACTTAATGTTTCCTTCACCTGGTCATTCACGTTCAATAATTTAGCCACAGTCAATAAAAGCTCGGAAAAACAGTTTGGAGTAGAGGACATGGATAGGCTATGATTAACATCCACTGCCTCCATGGACTGCACCTTCCTGAACTGTAATAACCTACATGCCACAGTTATCAGGTAGTACAAAGGCTTAGTATCAAACAGGGGAGGGATAGGATCCTTCCTCTTCAGCTCCATCCACTCCACTCCACTCCCTTCCTTCTCCTCAGAGGAGGAGTTGTCCTCATCATCATCCAGTAGCTTCTTTTGGTCAGGAATTTCCCCAAGACCCCAGCTATCTCCATTTTAACCCTCTGTATGGTCAGTCTACCTACATATCAAAAAATTGCAGCTTTGTCCTGCTGCAATGTACCTGGACGTGCCTGTGCCCCCCCCCCCCAACCTGAGGGGCCCAATTTGGAAGTTGGATATGTCTGCTGAGATGTCCTGTGGAACATCAGGGCCCAAAAGCTCTCCCAAATAGCAACAGTTAAGATTTATATAAATCTGCTTTGCTGCTGCCAACTAGTACACAAGGTTCCTCCCAAGTTCAGAGGCGTGACTCGGGGGGGTCGTAAGAGACATTAGCTTGAGAAACACAAGTGAGGGTCAATAGAAACCCACTGAGGGGTCGTGATTTCCTCTTGCAGTACTTATATCTTTCAAGTGTTAGGAGTCTCCAGAAAGATATGGGTCTCAATTTTTAAATAAGTTGAGATTACTGCAAGAGATTTGTAGTGGAACGTTTGATAGTGGAGACTTGCATCAAACTGTGCTGCAAGTGTCATTTTAAAAAGAAGCTTGCTTCAACCACCGTGCCGCAAGTCCCTTGCAGCGAAGTAGAAAGTTGTGCTAGCTCCCCCCTGGTGTAACTTTGTGTCTGTAGGGAAGCTGATTTACAGGGCTTGCACCACAACTTTGGCACAAGCGGATGTAAAATGAGGGCATTGTCACAACTTGCATCCTTGGTTATAAAATCTGGCACATGTTAAGCTGGCCCAGTGGCACAGAGGGTTGAAGCAGTGATGCCTTATCTCCTGCCACACCAGCGACCCATGTTCATGGTGTAAGTGGGTCATCGTGGGCCTGCCAGCTTGTGAGAGGACTGGGCATCCAGCAGACAGCTCTCCTCTCCTGCAGAGGGTGGAGAACAGAGGCCAGCATTTGCCTGACACCTAGCGGAGGCTGGGTGTTGGCACACCTGGCCTAGTACAGTGGGACACACAAGCGGGGCAGCCAGCAGGCATGATTCATGCAGATGCACGTGTGGCATACCCCCTGTCGGCACTGTACACTCTGCTGCTGAAAAGAAATGCAGAAAATGGTGGCCTGGGTCGAGCGGCTTGATGGCCATCTGGCACAATGCATAGTCTCCAGAGAGCATCACCTGTATTGGATCTGGTCCTGGTGGGCAACTTAGGGGGCTCTCCACCATCCTCGCCATGGGAAGTAAACCATGGGGTGACAAGGCGATGACCCAAAGTTGGTGGACGTATGTGGGATGGATAGTGGCCGGATGAAAGAAGGATGCGAAGAAGAGGGGAGCTAACCAGAGGATAAGGGAAGATAAAGTAAGCAAAAAATAATAATTCTGGTGCAAGTTGCAACAAGTCACCTACATAGAAACATAGACTTTGATGGCAGATAAGGACTGCTTGGCCCACCCAGTCTGCCCATTTCACTACCTATTGGATAAGCTGAAGATTCAGGTTTACCAACAGCCTACTTCCTCCTACCCCCCGCTATAATTGCCTTTTGTCTGTCCCATGCATTCTTGAATTCCCCTACTGTTTTAGACCACACAACCTGCTCAGGAAGGTGGTTCCATGAGTCCACCACTCTCCCACGAAAAAATATTTCCTCACATTGCCCCTGAGCCACCCTCCCCTCTATCTCTGAATTCTGTCCCCTTCTTCTTCCACATCTTTTTTCCGGAAAGATGCTACTTCCTGGACTTTGTTGATTCCCTTGAGGTACTTGAAAGGTTCTATCATGTCCCCCCTGTCCCTCCTTTCCTCAAGGGTATACATATTAGGATCTCTCAGTCTCTCTCTTCATATGGTTTCTGATGCAGTCCCTGCACCATTTTAGTTGACCTCCTCTGGACCACCTCCATCCTGTCTATGTCCTTGCAGAGATGGGGGTCTCCAAAACTGCATGCAACACTCCAGATTGGGTCTCACCAACTGTCTGTACAGAAGGATAACCACTTCCGGTTTTCTACTTGTGATGCCTCTCCCTATGCATCCCAGTATCCCCCCAGCTCTCCTTACTGCCTTCTCGCATTGCTTGCCTACCTTAAGGTCATCAGATATGATTACCCCCTGGTCTTTTTCCTTTTTTGTTAGTACCTCCCCCACCATTATGTACTCTTCACCTGGGTTTTTGTTTCTCAGGTGCATTACTTTACACTTCTTTGTACTGAATCTAAGTTGCCATACGTCTGACCATTTCTCCAACCTTGCCAAGTCCCTTCCCATCCTTTCCATCCCCCTTGTGTATCAACTCTGCTGCAGATCTTTGTGTTATCTGCAAAGAGGCATACATTTTCTTCCAGACCCTCTACAATGTCTCCTATAAAGACATTAAAGAGGACTGGACCCAGTACTGAACTCTGAGGTACCCCATTAGTAACCCCCCTTTCTTTGGACTGAGTTCCATTTACTATTACCCTCTGTGTCCTGTTGTACAGTCAATTTGCTACCCAGGCTACCACCCTGGGACCCACTCCCAGGTTGGCTAACTTGATTATTAATCTTTTGTGTGGGACTGTGTCAAATGCCTTGCTAAGGTTTAGGTAGGCCATATCCACAGCCCCTCCCTGGTCTATTACTTTGGTCACCCAGTCAAGAAAATATGAAAATTACATACCTACCATAATTCTTGATCTTCTCTTGTATCTTCACCATTCATTACTGCTTGGGTTAGTGCCGGAGGTGCGCACCCACTACAGGAGATTTATTTATTTATTTTTTTGGAGTCGGCTCCAACGACGCCAACCCAGAGAGTGACGCACTGAGTCATGCGTGAGGGGCGGCCGTTAGGTGCCGCAGACTCCTCCTCCATCTCAATTCTGGTAGCCAGAGAGGCGAAATAAAGGGTAAAGGTAAAAAAGAAGAGTGAGGCAAGAGTGCCGAGGGACAGAAAAAGGAAAGGATATAAACTGAAAAAGGAATAAGCCGGTAGAGGACAGATAGAAGGGAGAGAGAGAGTACCTAACCTAAGGGACCGCAGGGCCTCCCTTCTGGGACGGCACCAAGGGAGGAACAGATAAAGAGAAAAAGGAGGAAGAAGAAGATGAAGATGAAGAAGAAGAAGAAGAAGATGACGAAGAAGACGAAGACAAAGAAGAAGAAGAAGAAGAGATGCTGAGAGAGGAGAACACTGTCCCTAGATACATTGGTTGAGAGGCTTATAAGCTCGGAACCAAAAACAAGGGAGCAAGAATCCCTCCTGATAGAACTGAGAGAAGGTTCAACTGAACCGCTTGTATAGATTGGACACAAAGGGCAGATTCTCTAACTTATAATTCCAACCCCCTACACTCTAGCTGAGAGCTCACAGACTGCCCAGGCAGAAATTATGTTCCAGAAGGAGAGCACCCAACTATGAGGGGGATCAGCTTCTTAGCACCTTGTTAAGTGCTAACACCGAAGTGTGTGGGTAGGGGTTAAGCCCTACAAAAGGCAGCTTTGCATGAAGGATAGAGTGGGAACTCAATTGGACTCCCTGAAGGCAAGGCAAGAACAACAGCTCAAGGTTAAAGAAGTGCAGAAGCACCAACCAGAAGAAGCTGACAATATTAATTAATACCTGCCAGGGGGAACCAGAAAATTGGGGCCGAGCCATAGAGGGATGGTCTCTTCAGCTGTGAACTGAACAATGTGGCTAAGAAGCCAAGAGGTCACCCTTAGGGGCAATCAGAAAGAGTTCCCTCAGGATAGAATAAGTCCTACTCATTCTCCTTTACCTGGAGGAAAAAGGATCTGTCCAGAGAAGAATGGAAATCAGGATAGTTTTTGTTTTTTGGCATAAAGGCCAAAAAGGAAGGGAGAGGAATGAGAAGGGAGGGGGAGATGCCACAGTAGGAGGCCACTGAGGGGAAGGTGGGCGGGTATCAGTAATGAATGGTGAAGATACAAGAGAAGATCAAGAATTAAGGTAGGTACATAATTTTCATATCTTCCCTTGTCAATCTTCACCAATCATTACTGCTTGGGTGAGTACCAAGCTCCCCAAGGGGGGATGATAGAAACCCTGAGGGAACAAGACCCCCAGCCTTCTGCTGGTGAGGAACAGGAGGGGAAGACCCTGGGCTAATCAGATGAGAAGCCTATGATGGAGGAGAGCTAGGAGGTGTCCCCCATGGATGGGGAGACAGAGGAGGCCCCTGCAGAAGCCTCCTAGTCCTGGAGGAAAAAAAAGACGGTTCTCCCGGAAAGCGGAGTGAATCACCCTACGCCGGGCCAGGGGTGAACATCCTCCCATGATTTGATAAAAACAGTGGTCAGTGGTGTCCCTAGGTCCCTCCTTAGTTCTTTTAGGATTCTGGGGTGAATACAGCCAGGCCCCACTGCTTTGTACACCTTCAGGTTTAGGAGTTCTTTCAGGACCCTTTCTTCTGTAAATGGCCTGGTCTCGACCCCACTGCCCAGAGTGCTTCTATTGTTTGGTTTAGGCAACTCCACTTCTTCTTTTGTGAATATTGAGCCAAAGTGTTCCTTCAGTATCTCTGCATTTTCATTGTCTCCATCTTCCCACCTCCCCCTCCCCTTTATTAAGCTTCACTATCCCTCCCTTAACCTTTCTTTGCTCCTTAATGTTCAGTACCTTTAAAAATGGTTTCTCCCTCTTCCTAACTGAGTTGGCTATGTTTTCCTCAGTTTAAGCCTTTGCTATTCTGACTGCCTTCCCAACTTCCTTTTGCTTTAACTGATGCAGTTCTCTGTTGTGCTCCTTCTGTGATTCCTTATACTTCTTGAATGCTGTCTTTTTCTCCTTAACCTTCCCTGCCATCTCTTTTGAGAACAGTAGTGTTTTTTTACTCCGTTTTGTTTTCTTTATTTGTTTTCACATAAACACTTGTTGACTTCAGAATGGCAGTTTTAATGTCTCTCCATTAAGCTTCCACCCCTCCTTTGTGGCCATTTGCTATTGAATTCCTTAGGTATTCACTCATTTTGCCAAAGTCAGCCCTTCTAAAGTCCAATATCCTAATTTTTGTATGGCTTGTCTCCATGGTAGTGCTTATTGTGAACCACACTGTGTGGTTTTCACTTGTTCCCAGATGGCTACCCACTTCTAAATCTGGGAGCCTCTCTTCATTTGAGAGTACCAGGTCTACTATTGCTCCCTCCCAAGTGGGTTCCAACACTAGCTGTCTAAGGCATGCCCCCTGTAGGGCATCGAGAATGACCCTGCTCTTGGATGTGGCTACAGTAAATGTATTTCCAGTTAACATCTGGCATATTCAGGTCCCTATCAACAATATCTCCCCTTTTTCATCCATTGTAAGAATGTCTTCTATCATTTCCTTGTCCATTTCATCCCCCTGCATGGGGGTCTCCAGAACTGGACACAGTACTCCAGATGGAGTCTCACCAACTGTCTGTACAAAGGGATAACAACTTCCTATTTTCTGCTGGTGATGCCTCTCCCTATACATCCAAGTATCCCCCCAGCCCTCCCTGCTGCCTTCTCACATTGCTTACCAACCTTAAGGTCATCTGATATGATTACCCCAAGGTCCCTTTTTTGTTGTTGTTACTATTCCCCCATTGTGTAATCTTCCCTTGGGTTTTTGTTTCCTAGGTGCATTACTTTACACTTCTTTGCATTGTATCCAAGCTGCTATACTTCTGACCATTCCTCCAACCTTGCCAAGTCCCTTCTCATCCTTTCCATGCCCCCTTGTGTATCCACCCTGTTGCAGATCTTTGTGTCATCTGCAAAGAGGCAGACTTCCCCTTCCAGTCCCTCTGCAATGTCAGTTATAAAGACATTAAAAAGGACCGGAGCTAGTATTGAACTCCTGTGGTACCTCCTACTACTAACCCCTTCTTCAGAGTGGACTCGCTTTACTATCATCTTTCTGTGTCCTGTTGTCTAGCCAATGTTTTATGCAGGCTACCACCCTGGGACTCACTCCCAGGCTGTCTAATTTGTTTAATCTTTTGTGTGGGACTATATTGACTCTCACCACTTAACATAAGAACACTTTTGGTAACCTGTAATTTTTTCACATGGATATTAAATCCTTAGATGACCATCATGTAGTGGTCTGAAACATATGAGTAGGATATGGGGTTGCTGAAACTCCAGGAAACATCTTTGAGAGAAGGAGAGAGAGAGAGAGAGAGAGAGAGATATGCATTGCTCACCTTCAGTGTAAACACAAACACTGGAGTTAATGTGAAGAAGCTGGTACATGGTGCCTGGGTTACATAACCAAAGTAGATAGCAGAGCATTGCTCACCTTCAATGTAAACACAAACACTGGAGGTAATGTAAAGAAGCTGGTACATGGTGCCTGGGTTACATAACCAAAGTGGATAGCAGTGCATTGCTCACCTTCAGTGTAAACACAAACACTAGGTGGTAATGTGAAGAAGCTGGTACATGGTGCCTGGGTTACATAACCAAAGTGGATAGCAGAGCATTGCTCACCTTCAGTGTAAACACAAACACTGGAGGTAATGTGAAGAAGCTGGTACATGGTACCTGGGTTACATAACCAAAGTGGATAGCAGTGCATTGCTCACCTTCAGTGTAAACACAAACACTGGAGGTAATGTGAAGAAGCTGGTACATGGTGCCCGGGTTACATAACCAAAGTGGATAGCGGTGCATTGCCCACCTTCAGTGTAAACACAAACACTGGAGGTAATGTGAAGAAGCTGGTAGAGGGCACATTTAAGAAGGAAGTTAGGCAACACTTTTTTATGGAGATGCTGGACAGGACAGGTGGAATAGATAGCTGCCCAGTGAGGTGGCATGTGCAAACTCAATGGTAGGGTTCAAGCTCAGGTGGGATAGATACAAGTGTTTGGTTGGAAGCAACAGGGGTTGGGGATAAAATGAGAAAGAGGGAAAGTGATCCTTAGGGGGCTCGGTATTATAGGTTAAGCAGTGAAATGTGCATACTGGATAGACCAATCAGTCTTCTGCTGTCAGTTTTGATCTTTCTATTTCCTGTGATGTTCTTTGCTTCTCTAATAATTTAGTGCATCACAAAATGGAGGGGTAAGCTAAACAAACTTATACATACTGCTGCAGTTTTCAAAAAGTTGCAAGAATGTTATAGCGGAACCCCTAAGTCAGTCCCTAACTCATCCTATCTCCTTACTGTCAACATGCTTTAAGACCTCAAGTCAGACCATTCCCCCTTCATAAACATCCCAGTTCAGAGATTGCATTTGTTCTTACCTACTGAAACCATGGTTTCATAATTCTGCACCATCACTTCCCTGTGAAGCTCCTTCTCTTGTTTGCTTAATATCTTCCACTCTTCTTCTGAAAAAGCAACAGCAACATCTTCAAAGGTTTCGTACCTGAAAGGACATGAGAAGTGTTTAATTGATCTTGATTTTACTGCACACATTGAGAAATATGCAACTTTTCTACAAGAAGGAACAGGCAATGTTAAGCATTACAATGAATCAATCACCCATGCCCCAAGAATGAATCTATTCTTTTTATCACCTAGTGGCGACTGATTGATGGCCGTTCAATGATCTCAGGGGTGAACTAGCAGGCAAGGTAAAAGCTTTTGATTTTTTTTGCACCAATATAAAAGGAACAGTGACTTGGTAGTACAGGACTTATTAGTCTTTTATTTATTTCTGTAATAGTAGTTCTAATTTTTATCCAGCAACATGAATAAGGAAACTCCTGTCGAACACATGCTTATTTACAAGGGATACCCATTTGGCATATTCCTGGTTACAGAGAAAGGAAACACAGTGTGCAGTTTATACTTATGAAACTAAAATAACACAATATACTCAATCACATAATATTTATATTCAACACTATATAAAATTTGCTCAGCATAAGATTTATGGTTACGTGGTACGTTCGCACATTCTGACAGGGGCAGCAGAAATGCAGTATGTTGGGTAGCATACAAGATTAATCAATTGCAGTGATAGAACAGCAAACTTGTGGTAATCTGGATTGTTTTACAAACAAGGGGGGGCATATTCAGAGCCAGCTGGTTGTGTGGGCATAAAGATGTACCATGCAGAATAGATGCTCCAGTCAGCTCTGAGGGTATATTCAAACAGTATATGTGAACGATACTGATCGTGCACACTGTCTGAATATCTGCCTTGGATACGCAGTCAATAGTGGGCGGCCACCGAGTCCTGCATAACCAGGGACTGTACCGCATACCACCACTGGGCTGTGCATAGCGCATACCTGGATGTGCCATAACCCCAAGCACAGTATTCAGCTGGGAAATCCTAATGAGCACATTAGGCATGCATGGCACAAAGGGCACCATGCATGCTCATTATGAGCCCATTAGCATAGCTGCACCTGGTGCCCTGCAATTGCCATGTGAAACAGAAACACTCCACAGCACCCTGGCAGTCTAGCCACCTCCCATCCCAGATTGTAAAATAACTCCTCCCCAAAACCATCTCCAGCTCTCCCTGGTAGTCTAGTGTCCCCTCCCATCCCCAGTTGTAAATTAATATATCATCCTGATAGTTCCCTGATAGTCTAGTGGCCCCCCTCCCATCCCTGACTGTAAATTAATATATCATCCCCATAGTTCTCTGGTAGTCTAGTGGGCTCCCTCCCATCTCCGATTGTAAATTAATATAGGAGGGGCACTAGACCACCAGGAACTATGGGGATGCTATATTCCATTCACACTAGGGATGGGAGGGGCACTAGACTACCAGGGAACTATGGGGATGCTATATTCCATTCACACTAGGGGATGGGAGGGCACTAGACTACCAGGAACTATGGGATGCTATATTCCATTCACACTAGGGGATGGAGGGGACCACTAGACTACCAGGGAACTCATGGGGATGCTCTCATTCCATTCACACTAGGGATGGAGGGGCACTAGACCACCAGGAACCATAGGGATGCTATATTCCATTCTACACTAGGGATGGGAGGGGCACTAGACCATCAGGAACTATAGGGATGCTATATTCCATTCACACTAGGGATGGGAGAGGGCCACTAGACTACCAGGGAACTATGGGGATGCTATATCCATTCACACTAGGGATGGGAGGGGGCACTAGACTACCAGGGAACCATGGGGATGCTATATTCCATTCACACTAGGGATGGAGGGCACTAGACACCAGGAACCATGGGGATGCTATATTCCATTCACACTAGGGGATGGAGGGGACCACTAGACTACCAGGGAACTATGGGGATGCTATATTCCATTCACACTAGAGGATGGGAGGGGACCACTAGACTACCAGGGAACTATAGGATGCTATATTCCATTCACACTAGGGATGGGAGGGACCACTAGACTACCAGGGAACTAGGGATGCTATATTCCATTCACACTAGGGATGGGAGAGGCCACTAGACCACCAGGGAACTAAGGGGATGCTATATTCCATTCACACTAGGGATGGAGGGGCACTAGACTACCAGGGAACTATGGGGATGCTATATTCCATTCACACTAGGGATGGGAGGGGCACTAGACTACCAGGAACTATGGGATGCTATATTCCATCTACACTAGGGATGGGAGAGGGCCACTAGACTACCAGGAACTATGGGGATGCTATATTCCATTCACACTAGGGATGGGAGGGGCACTAGACTACAAGGGAACCATGGGATGCTAGTATTCCATTCACACTAGGGATGGGAGGGGGCACTAGACCACCAGGAACTATGGGGATGCTATCTCCATTCACACTAGGGGATGGGAGGGGGCACTAGACTACCAGGGAACTATGGGGATGCTATATTCCATTCACACTAGGGATGGGAGGGGGCACTAGACTACCAGGAACTACAGGGATGCTACATTCCATTCACACTAGGGATGGGAGGGCACTAGACTACCAGGGAACTACAGGATGCTACATTCCATTCACACTAGGGATGGGAGGGGGCACTAGACTACCAGGAACCACGGGATGCTATATTCCATTCACACTAGGGGATGGAGGGGACCACTAGACTACCAGGGAACCACGGGATGCTATATTCCATTCACACTAGGGGATGGGAGAGGCCACTAGACTACCAGGAACTATAGGGATGCTATATCCATTCACACTAGGGGATGGGAGAGGCCACTAGACTACCAGGGAACTATGGGATGCTATATTCCATTCACACTAGGGATGGGAGGCACTAGACTACCAGGAACTATGGAGATGCTATATTCCATTCACACTAGGGATGGAGGGCACTAGACTACCAGGGAACTATGGGGATGCTATATTCCATCTCACACTAGGATGGAGGGCACTAGACCACCAGGGAACCATGGGGATGCTATATTCCATTCACACTAGGGATGGGAGGGGCACTAGACTACCAGGGAACTATGGGGATGCTATATTCCATTCACACTGGGGATGGAGGGGCACTAGACTACCAGGAACTATGGGGATGCTATATTCCATTCACACTAGGGGATGGAGGGGCACTAGACTACCAGGGAACTATAGGGATGCTGTATCCCATTCACACTAGGGATGGAGGGGCACTAGACTACCAGGGAACTATAGGGATGCTGTATCCCATTCACACTAGGGATGGGAGGGGCACTAGACTACCAGGGAACTATAGGGATGCTATATTCCATTCACACTAGGGATGGAGGGGCACTAGACTACCAGGGAACTATAGGGATGCTATATTCCATTACAGTAGGGGATGGAGCTGGCACTACACTACCAGGAACTATGGGGATGCTATATTCATTCACACTAGGATGGAGGGGCACTAGACTACCAGGGAACTATAGGGATGCTATATTCCATTCACACTAGGGGATGGGAGGGCACTAGACTACCAGGGAACTATGGGGATGCTATATTCCATTCACACTTAGGGATGGGAGGGGCACTAGACCACCAGGGAACTATGGGGATGCTATATTCCATTCACACTAGGGAGGGAGGGGACCACTAGACTACCAGGGAACCATGGGGATGCTATATTCCATCTCACACTAGGGATGGAGGGGAAACTAGACTACCAGGGAACTATAGGGATGCCATATTCCATCCACACTAGGGATGGAGGGGCACTAGACCACAGGAACTATGGGGATGCTATTTCCATTCACACTAGGGATGGGAGTTGGCACTAGACTACCAGGGAACTATGGGGATGCTATATTCCATTCACACTAGGGGATGGGAGTTGGCACTAGACTACCAGGGAACTATGGGGATGCTATATTCCATTCACACTAGGGGATGGGAGTTGGCACTAGACTACCAGGAACTATAGGGATGCTATATTCCATTCACACTAGGGGATGGGAGTTGGTACTATACACTAGGAACCATGGGGATGCTATATTCCATTCACACTAGGGATGGGAGCTGGCACCAGACCACCAGGTAACTATGGGGATGCTATATTCCATTCACACTAGGGATGGAGTTGGCACTAGACTACCAGGTAACTATGGGATGCTGTATTCCATTCACACTAGGGATGGAGGGGCACTAGACTACCAGGAACCATAGGGATGCTATATTCCATTCACACTAGGGATGGCAGGGGCACTAGACACCAGGAACTATGGGGATGCTATATTCCATTCATACTCGGGATGGAGGGGGCACCAGACTACCAGGAACCATGGGGATGCTATATCCATCTCACACTAGGGACAGGAGGGGCACTAGACTACCAGGAACTATGGGATGCTATATTCCATTCACACTAGGGATGAGGGGCACTAGACTCACCAGGAACTATGGGGATGCTATATCCATTCACACTAGGGACGGGAGGTGGGTACTAGACTACCAGGAACTATGGGGGATGCTATATTCCATTCACACTAGGGACGGAGGGGGCACTAGGCTACCAGGGAACCATGGGGATGCTATATTCCATTCAGACTAGGGGATGGGAGGGGGACCACTAGACTACCAGGGAACTATGGGGATCCTACATTCCATTCACACTAGGGGATGGGAGGGGGCACTAGACTACCAGGGAACTATAGGGATGCTATATTCCATTCACACTAGGGGATGGGAGGGGCACTAGACTACCAGGAACTATAGGGATGCTATATTCCATTCACACTAGGGATGGAGGCCACTAGACTACCAGGGAACTATGGGGATGCTATATTCCATTCACACTAGGGATGGAGGGGCACAGACTACAGGGAACTATGGGGATGCTATATTCCATTCACACTGGGGATGGAGGGGCACTAGACTACCAGGAACTATGGGGATGCTATATTCCATTCACACTAGGGGATGGGAGGGGCACTAAACTACCAGGAACCATGGGATGCTATATTCCATTCACACTAGGGGATGGGAGAGGCCACTAGACTACCAGGAACTTTGGGGATGCTATATTCCATTCACACTCTGGATGGGAGGGGGCACTAGACTACTAGGGAACTATGGGGATGCTATATTCCATTCACACTGGGATGGAGGGCACTATACTACCAGGAACTATGGGGATGCTATATTCCTTTCACACTAGGCGATGGGAGAGGGCCACTAGACTACTAGGAACTATGGGATGCTATATTCCATTCACACTAGGGATGGAGGGGCACTAGACTACCAGGGAACTATGGGGATGCTATATTCCAATCACACTAGGGGATGGGAGGGGCACTAGACCACCAGGGAACTATGGGGATGCAATATTCCATTCACACTAGGGATGGGAGGGGACCACTAGACTACCAGTGAACTATGGGGATGCTATATTCCATTCACACTAGGGATGGAGGGGCACTAGACTACCAGGAACTATGGGGATGCTATATTCCATTCACACTGGGGATGGAGGGGCACTAGACTACCAGGAACTATGGGGATGCTATATTCCATTCACACTAGGGGATGGGAGGGGGCACATCACCAGGGAACTATGGGATGGTATATTCCATCCACACTAGGGGATGGAGGGGCACTAGACTACCAGGAACTATAGGGATGCTATATTCCATTCACACTAGGGGATCGGAGGGGGCACTAGACTACCAGGGAGAATTGGGGATGGTTTTATATTTTAGAATTGGTGATGGGAAGGGGACAACTAGACTACCAGGGAACTATGGGGATGCTATATTCCATTCACACTAGGGGATGGGAGGGGGCACTACACTACCAGGGAACTATAGGGATGCTATATTCCATTCACACACTAGGGGATGGAGGGGCACTAGACCACCAGGAACTATGGGGATGCTATATTCCATCTCACACTAGGGATGGGAGGGGGCACTAGACTACCAGGGAACTAGTGGGGATGCTATATTCCATTCACACTAGGGATGGAGGGGGGGCACTAGACTACCAGGGAACTATGGGGATGCTATATTCCATTCACACTAGGGATGGAGGGGGCACTAGACTACCAGGGAACTATGGGGATGCTATATTCCATTCACACTAGGGATGGAGGGGGGCACTAGACTACCAGGGAACCTATGGGGATGCTATATCTCATTCACACTAGGGATGGGAGGCACTAGATCACCAGGAACTATGGGATGCTATATTCCATTCACACTAGGGATGGGAGGGACCACTAGACTACCAGGGAACTATGGGGATGCTATATTCCATTCACACTAGGGGATGGGAGGGGCAATAGACCACCAGGAACTATAGGATGCTATATCCATTCACACTAGGGATGGAGGGGCACTAGACTACCAGGGAACTATAGGGATGCTATATCCATTCACACTAGGGGATGGGAGAGGGCCACTAGACTACCAGGGAACTATAGGGATGCTATATTCCATTCACACTAGGGATGAGGGGGCACTAGACTACCACGGAACTATGGGATGCTATATTGCATTCACACTAGGGAATGGGAGGGCACTAGACTACCAGGGAATCATGGGGATGCTATATTCCATTCACACTAGGGATGGGAGAGGCCACTAGACTACCAGGGAACTATGGGGATGCTATATTCCATTCACACTAGGATGGGAGGGAGGCACTAGACTACCAGGGAACTATGGGGAAGCTTATATTCCATTCACACTAGGGGATGTGAGGGGCACTAGACTACCAGGGAACTATAGGGATGCTATATTCCATTCACACTAGGGATGTGAGGGGGCACTAGACTACCAGGGAACTATGGGGATGCTATATTCCATTCACACTAGGGATGGGAGGGGCACTAGACTACAGGAACTATGGGATGCTATATTCCATTCACACTAGGGATTGGAGGGGCACTAGACTACTAGGGAACTATGGGGATGCTATATTCCATTCACACTAGGGATGGAGTTGGCACTAGACTACCAGGGAACCATTGGGATGCTATATTCCATCTACACTAGGGGATGGAGTTGGCACTAGACTACCAGGGAACTATGGGGATGCTATATTCCATTCACACTAGGGATGGAGTTGGCACTAGACTACCAGGAACTATGGGGATGCTATATTCCATTCACACTAGGGATGGAGGGGCACTAGACTACCAGGAACTATAGGGATGCTATATTCCATTCACACTAGGGATGGGAGGGGCACTAGACTACCAGGAGCCATGGGGATGCTATATTCCATTCACACTAGGGATGGAGGGGGCACTAGACTACCAGGGAACTATGGGGATGCTATATTCCATTCACACTAGGGATGGAGGGGCACTAGACTACCAGGGAACTATGGGGATGCTATATTCCATTCACACTAGGGATGGGAGGAAGTACTAGACTACCAGGGAACTATGGGGATGCTATATTCCATTCACACTAGGGGACGGGAGGGGGTACTAGACTACCAGGAACTATGGGGATGCTATATTCCATTCACACTAGGGGACGGAGGGGCACCTAGGCTACCAGGGAACTATGGGGATGCTATATTCCATTCAGACTAGGGGATGGAGGCACCTAGACCACCAGGGAACTATGGGGATGCTATATTCCATTCACACTAGGGATGGAGGGACCACTAGACTACTAGGAACTATGGGGATGCTATATTCCATTCGCGACTAGGGATGGAGGGACACTAGACTACCAGGAACTATAGGGATGCTATATTCCATTCACACTAGGGACGGAGGGGCACTAGACTACCAGGAACTATAGGGATGCTATTCCATTCACACTAGGGGATGGAGGGCCACTAGACTACCAGGAACTATGGGGATGCTATATCTATCTCACACTAGGGGATGGGAGGGGCACTAGACTACCAGGGAACTATGGGGATGCTATATTCCATTCACACTGGGGATGGAGGGCACTAGACTACCAGGAACTATGGGGATGCTATATTCGATTCACACTAGGGGATGGGAGGGGCACTAAACTACCAGGGAACTATGGGGATGCTATATTCCATTCACACTAGGGATGGAGAGGCCACTAGACTACCAGGGAACCATGGGGATGCTATATTCCATTCACACTAGGGATGGGAGGGGGCACTATACCACCAGGGAACTATGGGGATGCTATATTCCTTTTCACACTAGGCGATGGGAGAGGGCCACTAGACTACCAGGGAACCATGGGGGATGCTATATCTATTCCACTACTAGGGGATGGGAGGGGGCACTAGACACCAGGGAACTATGGGATGCTATATTCCATTCACACTAGGGGATGGGAGGCACTAGACTACCAGGGAACTATGGGGATGCAATATTCCATCTACACTAGGGGATGGAGGGGACCACTAGACTACCAGTGAACTATGGGATGCTATATTCCATTCACACTAGGGGATGGAGGGGCACCAGACCACCTAGGGAACTATGGGGATGCTATATTCCATTCACACTCTGGGGGATGGGAGGGGCACTAGACTACCAGGGAACTATGGGGATACTATATTCCATTCACACTAGGGGATGGGAAGGGGGCACTAGACTACCAGGGAACTATGGGGATGGTATATTCCATCCACACTAGGGGATGGGAGGGGGCACTAGACTACCAGGGAACTATAGGGATGCTATATTCCAGTCACACTAGGGGATGGAGGGGCACTAGACTACCAGGGAGAATTGGGGATGGTTTTATATTTTAGAATTGGTGATGGGAAGGGGACAACTAGACTACCAGGGAACTATGGGGATGCTATATTCCATTCACACTAGGGGATGGGAAGGGGCACTACACTACCAGGGACCTATAGGGATGCTATATTCCATTCACACTAGGGGATGGGAAGGGGCACTAGACTACAGGAACTATGGGGATGCTATATTCCATTCACAGGAGATGGGAGGGGGCACCTAGACTACCAGGAAACTATGGGGATGCTATATTCTATTCACATTAGGGATGGGAGGGGGCACTAGACTACCAGGAACCATGGGACAAGCATATTCCATTCACACTAGGGGATGGGAGGGGGCACTACACTACCAGGGAACTATAGGGATGCTATATTCCATTCACACTAGGGGATGGGAGGGGGCACTAGACTACCAGGGAACTATCGGGATGCTATATTCCATTCACACTAGGGGATGGGAGGGGGGCACTAGACTACCAGGGAACTATGGGGGATGCTATATTCATTCACACTAGGGATGGAGGGGCTCAATAGACTCACTAGGGAACTATGGGGATGCTATATTCCATTCACACTAGGGATGGAGGGGGCACTAGACTACCAGGGAACTATAGGGATGCTATATTCCATTCACACTAGGGATGGGAGGGGGCACTAGACTACCAGGGAACTATAGGGATGCTATATTCATTCACACTAGGGATGGGAGAGGCCACTAGACTACCAGGAACTATGGGGATGCTATATTCCATTCACACTAGGGGATGGGAGGGGCACTAGACTACCAGGGAACTATGGGATGCTATATTCTATTCACACTAGGGAATGGGAGGGCACTAGACTACCAGGGAACTATGGGATGCTATATTCCATTCACATTAGGGATGGGAGAGGGCCACTAGCTCACCAGGAACTATGGGGATGCTATATTCCATTCACACTAGGGGATGGAGGGGGCACTAGACTACCAGGGAACTATGGGATGCTATATTCCATTCACACTAGGGATGTGAGGGGCACTAGACTACCAGGAACTATAGGGATGCTATATTCCATTCACACTAGGGATGTGAGGGGGCACTAGACTACCAGGGAACTATGGGGATGCTATATTCCATTCACACTAGGGATGGGAGGGAGGCACTAGACTACCAGGAACTATGGGGATGCTTACATTCCATCTCACTAGGGATGGAGGGGGCACTAGACTACCAGGGAACTATGGGGATGCTATATTCCATTCACACTAGGGATGGGAGGGGCACTAGACTACCAGGGAACTATAGGGATGCTATATTCCATTCACACTAGGGGATGGGAGGGGCACTGGACTACCAGGAACTATGGGGATGCTATATTCCATTCACACTAGGGATGGGAGGGGCACTAGACCACCAGGGAACTATGGGGATGCTATATTCCATTCACACTAGGGGATGGGAGGCACTAGACTACCAGGGAACTATGGGGATGCTATATTCCATTCACACTAGGGGATGGGAGGGGCACTAGACTACCAGGGAACTATGGGGATGCTATATTCCATTCACACTAGGGGATGGGAGGGGGCCACTAGACTACCAGGGAACTATGGGGATCCTATATTCCATTCACACTAGGGATGGGAGAGGGCCACTAGACTACCAGGGAACTATGGGATGCTATATTCCATTCCACTAGGGGATGGGAGGGGCACTAGACTACCAGGAACTATGGGGATGTTATGTCCATTCACACTAGGGATGGGAGGGCACTAGACTACCAGGAACTATGGGGATGCTATATTCCATTCACACTAGGGATGGAGGGGCACTAGACTACCAGGGAACTATGGGGATGCTATATTCCATTCACACTGGGGGATGGGAAGGGGCACTAGACTACCAGGGAACTATGGGGATGCTATATTCCATTCACACTAGGGGATGGGAGGGGGGCTCTAGACTACCAGGGAACTATAGGGATGCTGTATCCCATTCTCACTAGGGGATGGGAAGGGGCACTAGACTACCAGGGAACTATAGGGATGCTGTATCCCATTCTCACTAGGTGATGGGAAGGGGCACTAGACTACCAGGGAACTATAGGGATGCTATATTCCATTCACACTAGGTGATGGGAGGGGGCACTAGACTACCAGGGAACTATAGGGATGCTATATTCCATTCATACTAGGGGATGGGAGTTGGCACTAGACTACCAGGGAACTATGGGGATGCTATATTCCATTCACACTAGGGGATGGGAGGGCACTAGACTACCAGGAACTATGGGGATGCTATATTCCATTCACACTAGGGGATGGAGGGGCACTAGACTACCAGGGAACTATAGGGATGCTATATTCCATTCACACTAGGGATGGAGGGCACTAGACTACCAGGAACTATGGGGATGCTATATTCCATTCACACTAGGGGATGGAGGGGCACTAGACCACCAGGGAACTATGGGGATGCTATATTCCATTCACACTAGGGATGGGAGGGGACCACTAGACTACCAGGGAACTATGGGGATGCTATATTCCATTCACACTAGGGATGGAGGGGACCACTAGACTACCAGGGAACTATGGGGATGCTATATTCCATTCACACTAGGGGCAGGAGGGACACTCAGACTACCAGGAACTATGGGAATGCTATATTCCATTCACACTAGGGATGGGAGGGGCACTAGACTACCAGGGAACTATGGGGATGCTATATTCCATTCTCATTAGGGATGGAGGGGCACTAGACTACCAGGAACTAGGGATGCTATATTCCATTCACACTAGGGATGGGAGGGGTACTAGACTACCAGGGAACTATAGGGATGCTATATTCCATTCACACTAGGGGTGGGAGTTGGCACTAGACTACTAGGGAACTATGGGGATGCTATATTCCATTCACTAGGGATGGGAGATGGCACTAGACTACCAGGGAACTATAGGGATGCTATATTCCATTCACACTAGGGGATGGGAGGGGCACTAGACTCACCAGGGAACTATGGGGATGCTATATTCCATTCACACTAGGGATGGGAGGGGCACCACACTACCAGGGAACTATGGGGATGCTATATCCATTCACACTAGGGGATGGGAGGGGCACTAGACTACCAGGGAACTATGGGGATGCTATATTCCATTCACACTAGGGGATGGAGGGGCACTAGACTACCAGGGAACTATGGGGATGCTATATTCCATTCACACTAGGGGACGGGATGGGGTACTAGACCACTAGGGAACTATGGGGATGCTATATTCCATTCACACTAGGGAAGGGAGGGCACTAGACTACCAGGGAACTATGGGGATGCTATATTCCATTCTGACTAGGGATGGAGGGCCACTAGACTACCAGGGAACTATGGGGATGCTATATTCCATTCACACTAGGGATGGAGGGGTCACTAGACTACCAGGGAACCATGGGATGCTATATTCCATTCACACTGGGGGATGGGGGCACTAGACTACCAGGGAACTATGGGGATGCTATATTCCATTCACACTAGGGATGGGAGGGGCACTAGACTACCAGGGAACTATGGGGATGCTATATTCCATTCACACTAGGGGATGGGAGAGGGGCCACTAGACTACCAGGGAACTATGGGGATGCTGTATTCCATTCACACTAGGGGATGGGAGGGGGGCACTAGACTACCAGGGAACTATGGGGATGCTATATTCCATTCACACTAGGGGATGGGAGGGGGCACTAGACTACCCTGGAACTATGGGGATGCTATATTCCATTCACACTAGGGGATGGGAGCGGGGCCACTAGACTACCAAGGAACTATGGGGATGCTATATTCCATTCACACTAGGGGATGGGGGGGCACTAGACTACCAGGGAACTATGGGGATGCTATATTCCATTCACACTAGGGGATGGGAAGGGGCACAAGACTACCAGGGAACTATGGGGATGCTATATTCCATTCACACTAGGGGATGGGAGGGGACCACTAGACTTCCAGGGAACTATGGGGTTGCTATATTCCATTCACACTAGGGGATGGGAGGGGGCACTAGACTACCAGGGAACTATGGGGATGCTATATTCCATTCACACTGGGGATGGTAGGGGCACTAGACTACCAGGGAACTATGGGGATGCTATATTCCATTCACACTAGGGGATGGGAGGGGGGCACTAGACTACCAGGGAGCTATGGGGATGCTATATTCCATTCACACTAGGGGATGGGAGAGGGGCCACTAGACTACCAGGGAACTATGGGGATGCTTTATTCCATTCACACTAGGGGATGGGAGGGGGGCACTAGACTACCAGGGAACTATGGGGATGCTATATTCCATTCACACTAGGGATGGGAGAGGGGCCACTAGACTACCAGGGAACTATGGGGATGCTATATTCCATTCACACTAGGGATGGGAGGGGCACTAGATTACCAGGAACTATGGGGATGCTATATTCCATTCACACTAGGGATGGAGGGGCACTAGACTACCAGGGAACTATGGGATGCTATATTCCATTCACACTAGGGATGGGAGAGGGCCACTAGACTACCAGGAACTATGGGATGCTATATTCCATTCACACTAGGGGATGGGAGAGGGCCACTAGACTACCAGGGAACTATAGGGATACTATATTCCATTCACACTAGGGGATGGGAGGGGCCACTAGACTACCAGGGAACTATGGGGATGCTATATTCCATTCACACTAGGGGATGGGAGGGGCCACTAGACTACCAGGGAACTATGGGGATGCTATATTCCATTCACACTAGGGGATGGGAGGGGGCACTAGACTACCAGGGAACTATGGGAATGCTATATTCCATTCACACTAGGGGATGGGAGAGGGCCACTAGACTACCAGGGAACTATGGGGATGCTATATTCCATTCACACTAGGGGATGGAAGGGGAACTAGACTACCAGGGAACTATGGGGATGCTATATTCCATTCACACTCGGGGATGGGAGGGGGGCACTAGACTACCAGGGAACTATGGGGATGCTATATTCCATTCACACTGGGGATGGGGGGGCACTAGACTACCAGGGAAGTATGGGGATGCTATATTCCATTCACACTAGGGGATGGGAGAGGGGCCACTAGACTACCAGGGAACTATAGGGATACTATATTCCATTCACACCAGGGGATGGGAGGGGCCACTAGACTACCAGGGAACTATGGGGATGCTATATTCCATTCACACTAGGGGATGGGAGGGGGCACTAGACTACCAGGGAACTATGGGGATGCTATATTCCATTCACACTAGGGGATGGGAGAGGGACCACTAGACTACCAGGGAACTATGGGGATGCTATATTCCATTCACACTAGGGAAGGGGGGGCACTAGACTACCAGGGAACTATGGGGATGCTATATTCCATTCACACTAGGGATGGGAGAGGCCACTAGACTACCAGGGAACTATGGGATGCTATATTCCATTCACACTAGGGATGGGAGGGGCACTAGACTCACCAGGGAACTATGGGGATGCTATATTCCATTCACACTGGGATGGGAGGGGGCACTAGACTACCAGGGAACTATGGGGATGCTATATTCCATTCACACTAGGGGATGGGAGGGGGCACTAGACTACCAGGGAAGTATGGGGATGCTATATTCCATTCACACTCGGGGATGGAGGGCACTAGACTACCAGGGAAGTATGGGGATGCTATATTCCATTCACACTCGGGGATGGAGGGGGCACTAGACTACCAGGGAAGTATGGGGATGCTATATTCCATTCACACTCGGGGATGGGAGGGGGCACTAGACTACCAGGGAACTATGGGGATGCTATATTCCATTCACACTAGGGGATGTGAGGGGACACTAGACTACCAGGGAACTATGGGGATGCTATATTCCATTCACACTCGGGGATGGTAGGGGGCCACTACACTACCAGGGAACTATAGGGATGCTATATTCCATTCACACTCGGGGATGGTAGGGGCCACTAGACTACCAGGGAACTATAGGGATGCTATATTCCATTCACACTAGGGGATGGGAGGGGCCACTAGACTACCAGGGAACTATGGGGATGCTATATTCCATTCACACTAGGGGATGGGAGGGCACTAGACTACCAGGGAACTATGGGAATGCTATATTCCATTCACACTAGGGGATGGAGGGGCACTAGACTACCAGGGAACTATGGGGATGCTATATTCCATTCACACTGGGGTATGGGAGGGCACTAGACTACCAGGGAACTATGGGATGCTATATTCCATTCACACTAGGGGATGGGAGGGGGCACTAGACTACCAGGGAACTATGGGGATGCTATATTCCATTCACACTAGGGGATGGGAGGGCACTAGACTACCAGGGAACTATAGGGATGCTATATTCCATTCACACTAGGGATGGGAGGGGCACTAGACTACCAGGGAACTATGGGGATGCTATATTCCATTCACACTAGGGGATGGAGGGGCACTAGACTACCAGGGAACTATAGGGATGCTATATTCCATTCACACTAGGGGATGGGAGGGGGCACTAAACTACCAGGGAACTATGGGGATGCTATATTCCATTCACACTAGGGGATGGGAGGGGCACTAGACACCAGGGAACTATGGGGATGCTATATTCCATTCACACTAGGGATGGGAGGGGCACTAGACTACCAGGAACTATGGGGATGCTATATTCCATTCACACTAGGGGATGGGAGGGGCACTAGACTACCAGGGAACTATGGGGATGCTATATTCCATTCACACTAGGGATGGGAGGGGCACTAGACTACCAGGGAACTATAGGGATGCTATATTCCATTCGCACTAGGGGATGGAGGGGCACTAGACTATCAGGAACTATGGGATGCTATATTCCATTCGCACTAGGGATGGAGGGGCACTAGACTACCAGGGAACTATGGGGATGCTATATTCCATTCACACTAGGGGATGGGAGGGGACAACTAGACTACCAGGGAACTATGGGGATGCTATATTCCATTCACACTAGGGGATGGGAGAGGGGCCACTAGACTACCAGGGAACTATGGGGATGCTATATTCCATTCACACTAGCGGATGGGAGGGGGGCACTAGACTACCAGGGAACTATGGGGATGCTATATTCCATTCACACTCTGGGATGGAAGGGGGGGTTGGCACATGGCTGCTGGACCTGGCAGGCTGCTGTGCACCTGCCTGCACTGCCATGGCCTGCCTGTGGGTGGCTGGCCGATTTAGGCCTGCTTTTCATTGTAGATCTTTGTGCCACACATCTCTGGACAGTGAGGGGTGCATTCCCTCTGAATATGCCGCTGTGCAGCATATTCATAGGAACATCCCCCTTTACTCATGCGAGATACACTACTGCTGCACCATTGCCCATTCCCTTGTGGTCAACGTATCCTGCCCATCTGAATATCACACTGCCATGCATTGTTAGGGTCACACGGCGAACCACCCAGTGCTGCCACGTTGGGCCATGCATCTCTTTTGAATATCGGGGCCCAGTTGTTTTTTTTTTTTTTTTTCTAAGATGACATGTTACATAACCTCAGATTTTTAAGAATCCTGTTTCAAGTTTGTCTACCCAAGTAATAAATGGATGATCACCCTACATTAGATTTTCTTTGGGACACTTCAAATTCAATACAACTTGCTGATCTCAGTCCAGGCTTCAAAATCCTTATTGAAACACTATTACATACATAAATCAGGGACTTCCTTTTTCAGACATTTGAACACCAGTCCAGTAATATGAAGTTGTCTTCTCAAGTCTAAATGCAGCCAGTTCAACTTCCTATACAAGAGGCAGGGGTGAGTATGCTGTTGCACATTAAAGGAGTAGTCCACCCAAAACTTGCAAAAAATATATGTTGTACAGAGTGTTCTAATTTGTATGTAAAGTTCTAGTGTTTCCTTCCCTTTGACTGCTGTTAGGAATTTTTCCTAAATTAGCCTGCTAGCTTTATGCTAGTTTTACGACCCCTGGGGATCTTCATCCGAGACAGTTTAATTGTATTCCCTGTTCCCACAGTGCATCTTGTCTTATGTGACAGTGATGTAGCAGAGACCCAACATTCAGCACACACATGCCAAACAAACTAAAGATTTTGGAAGCTTTACAAGCTGCACAAAAATTACCAGCTGCAAGGTTCTTCAGGACAGTAAGACCTTTACGATGAGAGTAGTCATTAAGCTGAATTCTATAGATTTTAAAATGTAGCCATTTCTACTGTTGTGAACTGATTGTAAAGCAATGCTTTCAGCTGAATTTATGGTCTCTGCTACATCACTGTCACATGAAACAAGGTGTATTGTAGGACAAAAGAATACAATTAAGCTGGAATCAACAAAGTCCAGGAAGGTAGCATTTTTCAGAAAAAGAGATGTGGAAGAACAAGGGGCCACAATTTAAAGTTAGAGGGGGGAAGGCTCAAGGGTAATGTGAGGAAATTCTTTTTCACGGAGAGAGTGGTGGACGTATGGAACCGCCTTCCTGGAGAGGCTGTGGGGTCTAAAACAGTGGGGGAATTCAAACATGCATGGGACAGACATAAGGCAATTATGGGGGAGGGTTGCAGGAAGTAGGCTATTGGTTAACTAGAATCTGCACCTTATCCAATAGGTAGGGAAATGGGCAGACTGGGTGGGCCAAGTGGTCCTTATCTGCCGTCAAAGTCTATGTTTCTATGTTTATATGGAGATCTCCAGGAGTCGTAAAACTACCCTAAAGCTAGCAGGCTAATTTAGGAAAAACTCTTAATAGCAGACAGAGGGAAGGAGACACAACAACTTAACATACAAATCAAAACACTCTGCCCAACACATGTTTTTTGCAAGTTTTGGGTGGACTACTCCTTTAAGGACAAACCTGGCTAAGCGGTCATACATGATGCCCACCTTTTTTTATGCAACAAACCCTTCTTAAAAGTAAGGGAGGAGGTTGCTACCATATGTGGCCAACAGGGGAATGTTGCCATGACATCATCCTGTGTGGGTGAAGTTGATATGGTGAGAGCTAGAAGTTGTATATAGATATGTGCCTTCAGGGTGTGAACATTCTTGAGGTTTTCTGTTCCTGGAGCTAGCAGTTGGTGCTCTTTTTTGGGGGGAGGCTAAGAATCCACTCAGTGCCAGAAAGCTGTTAGAGTGGAGACCCCAAGTGTCCTCACTGGGTATGCACCCTGGGGTGCAGGCAAAGAGGGTCAACTGAGACATTCAAGTTATTGGTGCCGGCTGAAGGGGGTAACCATACTGCCATCAGGGTACTGGGGAGTCAGTGATACTCCTGTGTTGCAGACTGAGGTAGGCATGTACCATGCCCACCAAGAGCCTTGCTGAATGACTTGGGCTGCGGCACATGAGAATCTCAATGTATGCTGTTATCTGGAGGTCTGATCCTGAGAGAGGCAGGAGGTCCTGGACACCTCACTATGGTAATGGCATTTGTGCAACACTGAGTGGGACCCTGGAGGCTGACAGGGAGGGGCACTGGGTACCTGGGACGTGTCCCATATCACTGGGACTGGTGGTTGAGGATCTGGTGTTTGCCATAGTGTGGGAGTTTAGAGGGACCACCAAAAGCGTGCAGGAATCCCAAGGACTGTCTCCTCAGGGCACATCTCCTGAGGGGTTTCAGACCTGAGGCAGGTTCCCCTGAAGTTCATTGTGGCCATCCTAGTGAGTGGACCCCCCCAAATACCTGTGCCCTGATATCATCAAGAAACCAAGAAACAGATGAAGCATCTACTGTATACAGACAGCAGAAGCACCAGGTAAAAGACTTATCTCCATATCTTATGCAGGAGGACAAACTCCTCAAACAGCATCAGGGGATCGTAAGACCCAAAAAGGGGGATCGAGAGAAGAGCTAGGAAACTACAGACCCATCTGTTTGACATCAGTGGTGGGGAAGGTAATGGAGAGCATACTTAAGGAAGGCTGGGAGGTTTCTTGGAGGAGACGGGTTACCTGGATGACCAGCAGCATGGGTTTGTGCCAGGCAGATCATGTCAAACAAACCTTGTATAGTTCTATGATTGGGTGACATCAGCACTCGACAGGGGGGACCAGTGGATGTACTGTTCCTGGACTTCGGCAAGGCATTTGATTTGGTCCCTCACACTGGCCTAAGGGAGAAGCTGGGGGGGTAGGCCCATTGACAGGTGGATTGGAAATTGCCTTTCAAGTTGCATTCAGTGGGTAGTTGTCAGACTGAGGGAGGTGTCGTCTCCTAGGGAGGTCATAAGTGGGGTCCCACAGGGATCAGTCCTGGGGCCACTCCTGTTTAACGCCTACATCTCTGATATCAGGAAAGGTATCAGGTGTGAAGTGAGTCTCTTTGCGGATGAATCTAAGCTGGGGCGATAGTGGAGGGGGAGGAGGGGAGATTGGTCCTGCAAGAGGACCTGGATACTCTGGATAGGTAGTCCTGTACCTGGAAATTGAAATTTAACTCATCCAAGTGCAAGGTACTACACCTAGGATGGGGAAACCCAACTATGTGTACACCCGGTGGGGGAATGAGTTGCAGGCCACAGCAGGGGAAAGAGACCTAGGAGTCTTGGTGGATGTTAACATAAATAATTCAGAGCAGTGCAGGAGGGCTGTGGTCAGGGCAAATAGGATGCTGGGATGCATCGCTAGTGGGATTATCTCAAGGAACATGGAGGTGATTTTGCCACTGTACAACAGCCTGGTTAGACCACATCCTGAGTATTGTGCAGTTCTGGATGATGCACCTAAGGAGGGACATCCAACTCCTGGAGAGGGTTCAGAGGAGAGCAACCAGAATGATCCAGGGCCTGGGGATATGATGACATATGAGGAACGACTAGGGGAGCTCAACATGTTCTCGCTGGAGGAGAGGCAGAGGGGGGGACATGAATGGTCTTCAAGTACCTCAGAGAAGTAAATAAGGTAAGCTGAGATAGGATCTTTTGACTGAAGGAGGGTGGAATCACCAGAGGACACAGTTGGAAGATTGAAGGTGGTAGGATTAGGGGGAAAAAGGAAAAGGAGATACTTCACTGAGACAGTGGTGGAATTGTGGAATGTGCTGCCCGGGGAGCTGGTACAGGCAGCTACGGTGGAGGGATTCAAGAGAGGGTGGGCAGGTACAGGCAAGGGGTGAAGCAGAAGCTGGTTTGCCAGGAGGGCAGGACTGGGGGATGGAGTAACAGTGGAGCTAGAGGGCTATGGTACCCAGTCAAGGTGCTGAAGTATGAGCAGACTTGATAGACCAATAGACCTACTCTGCTGCTGTCTAGTATGTTAGTATGTTAGTGTCACTGGAATGCTATCCTGGTAGAGTGGGTCACAGTGTCACTAAAGTATGCATTTAAAGAGTGATGTGGGTGATGGCCAGGAGGTCTGGAGACCTGGTAAGAGAAGTGCCTGCCTGAGAATCCTTAGGCTGAGAGTTCATCCTGATATTACCGGGTATCTTGCCACTGTGTCATGTTCTGCAACATATAATGGGACATGTGCAGGTAACGCACAAAAAGAAAGGATAGGGAATCCCTGGGCACCCTGTTACTCAAGAAGTATAGACAGGCTAACAAAGGCACCTTGCATACTGATCTGAAAAGAATGGAGTGTGTCAGAGACCACGCACAGGAAGAACTGCCTGGGAGCAAGAAATGGATAGAATGTGCCACTGCAAGCCATTGCTGCACAGCTAGCATGCCATATTTATTTATTTTTCATTTTATTTTATTTAAAATTGGTGACCGGGAAAGGAACACTGAGCCAAGGCTCAATTCCAGGTGTGACCCGGGTACAAGGTGTACATAGAGGTATGCAGGAAAAGTACAATGATTCTTGGTTACAGATAGAATGTACAACAATTCTTGGTCACAGACAGTGTGTACAACAACTGGAGCTACAGTACAAACATTTAACTTTACAGTAAGGTATAAACAAGTACAGGAATGGTACGGTAGAGAAGCAGGAATTTAGTATAGTTTGAGGTTAGCGTATACCATATTGACCATCTGAGGCCCCTAAAGTGGGTTAGGCCCGTATCTGGATGGTTCCCAAAAAGCATCTTTGGCAAAGAAGGGAGGAGAGGAGCCTGAGGAGTTGTTTAACTGCTGAGAGGGAGGAGGCCTGGTGATGGCTGGGTGGAAGGTTGTTCCATAGGAAGGGCAGATGGTATGAAAAGGTAGCTTGACTGGAAGCAATGTGGGGGCATGGGAGGTTGAAAGTGCGGGCATCCCTGTGGCAGAGGGAGTAGCCTAGGGAATTGACTGGTGCGAGACGGGAGGTGAGGTGGGGGGGCAGGGAGCCTAACCAGTATTTAGCTATGAGGAAGGCACTATGGATGGTTCTCCTGTGGGAGAGCGAGGCCAGGGAGAGAGTTGAGTAGAGGAGGCAATGATGGGTAAGTGGGGTGGGGGAGGTGGTGGCAAAATGATAGAAAGAGTTGAGTAGGATGTCAAGTTTGGAGAGGGAGGCGGTTGGGGCCATACAGTAGATGATGTCCACATAGTCCAGTACTGGCAAGATTGTTTTACGTACGAGTTTGCTGCGGGTGGGAAGGGGAAGGCTGGCTTTGTGGCAACAGAGGATGGCAAGTTTGGGCTGGAGTTTAGTGCAGACGGCCTCGATGTGGGTGGAGAAGTTGAGGTGGTTGTCTTGCCAGACTCCCAGGTATTTGAAGGTGGGGACCAGCTCAAGGGGAGAGCCATCCAGGGTAGAGTTTACTGGGGAGGGGGTCAGGTAGTGAGGCAAGTTTTTGTCTTGATCTGAAGACCATGGTGACAGTTTTTTAGGAATTAAGTTTGAGCTGTTTTTTCAGGAACCAGGATTGGACTCTACTGAAGTCATTTTAAAGATCTGGAAAGACACTGTCGTGGGAGGGGCCCAAGGCATAAATGATTGCATTGTCGGCGTACAGATGCACATTAGTGGAGAGACAGGTGGAGGGGAGATTGTTTATGTAAAGGGAGAAAAGGATGGGGTCGAGGATAGAGCCTTGGGGACACCTGAGAAGATGGAAGGGAGGAAGGGCACCTATTTGCACGGACTGCCGCCCATTCTGGAGGCATGAGTGGAACCAATTAATGGCAAGCATAGTCAGACAAAGGGTGAAATGGCTACCCAGGAAAACTGAATTATCATAACAAACTGTGTAGGAGCTAAAGAACTTGGGTCTATTGGCCCATGACTACTTATTGTGCAAATGAATTGTGGCCTAAAGCCCTCCACTAAAGTCAGGTTCTTGAAATCCATTGGTCCAATGTATTTTGTTCCACTATCTTTTTTTTTTTTTTTTTTATTTAGCTGTTTGGTCCTCATCACCTCCTCCCACCGACTAGCGACAGGGACACATAGGCTTTTTTATGGCTTTTTCCCCTTGCTCTCCCCCTCCTGAGGCCCCAGCACATGGCTGTGCAAGCATGTGGAGACATGCTGCGCAACCCGTGGCACCAACTAAGCCCCTCAGCCTCCTGTAATTTTGGCTACCCCTCTCCACTCCACGCTATCCACCTGGTGGAGTGGAACTATGGGGCACCAACCTCCCTCACCACCCTCGAGAGAGAGAGAGAGAGAGAGAGAGGAGTGCCATCAGCCTGCTCGATCCTCTCCCTCCACGCAAGCACGCCAATGACCCAAAGTCATTCCGATGTTTCAAAAAGAAGGTTCAGTGTCTGGGTAATGCCAAAACTTATCTTTGTTTTATCTTTCACCATATATCAAAATTTCATGACTGGCTTCTATTGGTGGGGAGTTGGCTGGTCATGGGAGGAATACTATTAATACAAAGCAAACATGATGGCAGTAAATAGACCATGTAGATGCCTGGGAGGTCAGGAAAGCTGATTATCCTATAAGTTATAATCCAGAAACATTTTCCAGGAGACTCAGGCTGGTTAAAGGAGAGGCACCACCAATTTGAGGAAATGACATAGCCATGAAATGTTAATACTTACAGTGAAGGATAAAACAAAAAGTTCTGGAATTACCCGAGATGAACCCTTGTATTTTTTTGTGTGACTAACAACTTCTTGGAAGAGTTCCTCTGATCCTACCCTTGTTCCGTTTAGGCTGTTTAGGTGAGTGCAAGAGGCTCCCAGCAAGCAGTTCCAACATAGGACTCTAGATTCGGGCATTCACTGGGCCATGTCCATCCTCATCCAAGGCAGTGATGCAGGTAGGCCGTGTTGCTTCCTGAATAGGGGGGTTGTATTTACATTCTTCACAATGTTTTAAGCAGGGCAGAGCATTATTAAACATCACACCAGCCTGTCAGTGCAGTGGGAGTGCAATCACTCGCAATGCCATTGTCCCAGGATAAGGAACATACAGTGTTAAACATTAAAAACCTAAGGTAAATATGCTAGCTTGTCAGTGCAGCGGGAGTGCTACTACTAGCAACACCAGTGTCCCAGGATAGGGAACATACAATATTAAATATAAAAACCTAGGGTAAATATGCCAGCCTCTTAGTGCAGAGGAGCCCTACCACCAGGGCCCGTGTTTTCTGTGCTGGTTTGCAGCATTATACAGAAATCGGTGTGCCACAGAAATCAGGAAAACCAGCCACACAGCCGCAGAAATGCAGCTATGCTATGCGATTACACAAGGCACGGCATAGCTATTGGATATGTTAAGTATGCCATGGCATACATGCTTATTAGAAGGGGCAGCAAACTGATGCCATCTGCTACAAAGCCAAAAAGCTAGTGGCCACATCGCATCTTGACTCATGCTGACTCTTGTTACATAACTCCATCCAGCCAGTATCGTGGGGGGGGAGGGGGGACTGATGAAAGAGTAGCAGAGCTTGATTAGGTCCACGGCAGTTATGATTTGCTGCTCTGTAGGTGTGGGTAGCTCAGCCATGTTAATATTTCATTATGAGGCTGCTCATGGTGCATGCTGAATACTTGGAAGATGAATTTGGAAGGAAGAACTGGAAGGTGAGCAGTAGTCAAGAAGTGTGAAGATTCAGGGGTGCCCGTGGAAGTGGAATCAATCTCTGTGTGGTGACAGGTATTGGAGGAGGAGCTGATTGCAGAAACACAGGGCTGGCAGCAGACTGAGCAAAGGACTCAGTCCCCACTGGTGGACATCAACCACAGTTTTCATTTGTGGCTGCAGTTCTGTACCTGCAAGCTGTGAGAGTAATTTCTTGGCAGATTTGAACCTTGCAGCCTAATGGTAGGCATCAAGCTCAATTCTTAAGGAGGGTCAAGTTGCCCAGCTGCAGTAGAGTTGGGGACCAGAGTATACTAGAACTGGAGCAAGCAGGTATGGAAAAAAATTAGAATGGAGAGTTTGATTGCTGCTATACATAAGTGAAATGAGGGTCACTGCCTGAAGAACACCACAACCCCCTGAGTTGCTAGAAGAGAACATGCTAGCCAAGGTTACTCCAGCTTAATAAGAATGACTTGCTTGCATTTATTTTAGTGTGTCCCCCAAAAGATAAAAATCAGGAGTCAACAAATCCTACAGAAACTGCAAGTTACACCCTCCTTCACCGTTATTTATTTATTTTTGTTTACTTTTTGTTGACCGGGTAGGTGCACTAGCTAAAAGACTATTTTCAGGCACGACCCGGGAGGGCAGAGACAAATTTCAAGAGAATATTTTTGTACATAATACAAGTTACATGTAGATGTTTGAACATTAACAGCGATAAATATGACAAAAAACAAATACAACATTTAAGTTTACATGTGACAATACAATAAGGTCATTTTTAAAGTGACTGAACAGTATTCAAACAATAAGGAATTAAGTGCTGTGAGAGTAATGGTAGCTAGGCACAGTTAGGTGAAGAGGGAGCTAGAGAGAAGGCAGAGAGAGGAGGAAGGCAATAGATGTGTGTGGGGGGGAATAGATTTGGTTTAGTAAAGTACAGGTTACCTAGTAGGGTTCAGCTGGTGATGAAAGAGGAAAGCTGTGCAGTTTGAGAAGAGAAAGCAAACAAAATTACCCAGAAGGGGAAAAGGAAATGGAAGAATAAAAGCAAGAAGTTAAGGAGTGAGATTGAAAGGAAGTGCTCCCTGTTGGAGTGGACCCCAGGCTCCCAAGGGCCAATAGAGAGAGGGGTGGGATTAGAGAATTAGAGTTAGGGTGGTTTGAAACAGGAGCATATGTAGGAGGAGAAGAGATAGCGGCGTAGTTCTCTCTTAAAAGAGATGTGGGATGCAGTTTGACACAGGGTTAAAGAGAGTGCATTCCAGAAATTGGGTGCATGACAGGCAAATGCATGACCACCTTTTGAAGTGTGATGTCTTGGAATAAGAACAGGGACATTGTCCGCAGACCATTAAGCATAGTTGGTTTTCTGGTGAGGAAGGAGAATGGCCAGGGGTTCAGGTGAATGAGATCTGATGATGTTATCAGTAATGGACCCAAGTGCATAAGACCTTAGTTCTTGGGGTGAAGGCCATCCTAGATCTGTATGGAGAAGACAGTGATGTTTCAGCCAGGGGAAGCAGGATGCAAAGTGACAAATGTTATTATAGGTAACATCCCAGTTTCGTAGACTCGAGTTGCAGGCAGAAGCATATGCAGCAACCCCATAGGAGAGAGAGAGGGAAGTAATATCCCACCGGCACAGCAAGCCTGGCTGAGGGGTGAGCACATAACTAGTACAGTGCAGACCATGCCAAGTTTGGAGTTTACCTGCTTACAGGGTAGAATGAATGTGGAGGTCGAAACTCAGTGATGGGTCAAGAGTGACCCCTAGATATTTGAAGGAGTTTACCACCCCTACAGATGTGCCATCAGGAGAGGAGACATTAAAGTGTGTCTGGGAGGGTTTGAGTTTGAGACTGGAGCCAAATAACATAGCTTGGGTCTTACATTCATTTAGAATAAGTTTGTGATTTGCAAGCCACTGTTGGATAAGCTGAAAGTCACAGGAGAGTCGAAAGTTAATGTCCTCAATACTATTGGAACTGATATACAACACAATGTCATCTGCATAAAATAGTGAGGAAGTTATAAGGAGATTAGAGGTGATGCTATTGACAAAGATTGAGAAAAGCAGGGGACCTAAGATAGACCCTTGAAGTACACCAATATTGATAGTAACCTTGTCAGAGAGGGTGGAGTTAGATTTCACGTATTGAGACCTATCAGTCAGATAGCTATTAAACCAGTTCATAACGTTTGGTGAGAAGTCAAGAGTGGCAGTGAGGATGGAATGGTCTACAAGATCAAATGCCTTGGTCATGTCAATGAAAATGGCCCCTGTGAGCCTACCAGAGTCCATGGCCACTAGGGTGCCAGGCGCGAGTTTGAGCAGGGCAGTAGTGGTACTGTGTCCCTTGTAGAAGCCATGTTGAGCATCAGTTAAGAGGTCATGTTTCAGAAGAAAGTCAGTTGTTTGGGTGGCAACTAGTTTCTCAAGAATGTTGCTGAGCACAGATAAGATGGAAATGGGTCTGTAATTTGTTGGGTCAAGTGGGTCGCCTTTTTTAAATACATGGGTAACTCTGGCTGTCTTCCAGATATCCGGAACAGAGCTTTGACACAGAGAGAAAGTAAAAATCTTAGCTAGGGGAGCAGCTATGTGTGGGGCAGCTAATTTTAGGAGCTTGGGTTTCAAGTTATCAGACCGCATGGCTGCAAACTCTAAGGTATTTCATAGAAGTCTGCGAACCTCACTTTTTTGGACGAACTTGAAGTGGAAAGTGGAGTTTGCTTGTGTGACAGGATTAGATGGGGTAGGGAAAGTGGAGGTGTACTGAGTAAGGTCAGCAAATTGTGCATTAAAGAAGTTAGCAATAGTGAGGGGATTGTTACAGTGGAAGCCTTTTAGAGACATATTATTTGGAGTGGAGAACTGGTTTGAACCCAGGAAGAACTTAATATGGGGCCAAATTTTTTTCCGGTCCTCCTGGGAGACTGTTAATAGGTCCTTGCAGTAGAAGCTTTTCCCTTGCTTGATATCTTTCTTACAGGCATTTCTCAGTGCTCTGTAGGTATGGAAATCATCTATTAGACCAGATTTCTTGTACTGAGACCAGCTTTTGTCCCTCAATCGTAATTTAGAGAGAAGGTCAGATTTAAGCCATTGGGTCTGCCTATTTCTTACACGTCTGGTAGCAAGATGACAGTGGTTTTCTTGCAGTGCTAGGAATTTGGTCAAAAAGATGTTTAGGGTAGACTGAGCATCCGAGGAGCCATAGTGAGAGGACCAGTCAGTGCAAGCAACATCAAACAAAAAGGCCTGTGGGTCAAAGTTCACGTAGTTACAGAAAGTAATGAAATGGGCTTCATAGGTTCAGGCCTGCCTTTACCCCAGATACAGAAAGTGGGGGAGTGGTCAGTGATGGCAACAGATAGGATGCCTGCGTCAACTATGTTCTCAGGGCGGTTTGTCATAATCCAGTCCAGCAAGGCGCTGATATTTGGTTGAGAAGCAGTTCTGGTGGGTAAAGAGATAACCTGATGCAGGTTGTAATTTTGTAGTTTAGTCAGGGCTGTCACTTGTGAGCTTCCCAACCAGTTAATGTTAATGTCTCCTAGCAGAAGAACTTCATTATTCCCTGAGTGAGAAGCGGTTTGGTCGAGTAGCTCATCCAGTCCTTTTAGGCCATGGGTAGGGGGCTTGTAAGCACAGACAATATGCAACTTCTTTGTGCCTAGGGTGAGGAGGACATGAAGTGCCTCACAGTGGTCTAGAAGAGATGAGCGGTTTACAGAGAGCTGGAGGTGTGACTTGAAATATATGGCTGTGCCACCCCACCTTTTAAGAGCTGGCCTGTCATTTGTCAGAAGATTATAAGATGCTAGGCAGCACAGTGAGTCAGGGGTGAATGGCTTCAGCCAAGTTTCAGTGAGGCATATTATACCTGGCTTATAGAGTGCAGTCCAAGATCTGAGTTCAGCAAAGTTTTGCTCAAGGCTCCTAATATTATGGTGGGTGATAAGTAGGCCTTTGGCATTTGAAATAGGAGTAGCTGTACGAGTTAAAGGCCCAGGGTTTGGTTGTATATCCCCAGAGAGCAGAATGGCCAGTAAGAGGAGGTACCAGGGACTACGATGTAGGAAAGGTGATAGGGCACAAGCTCGTAAGGGCTGCATTTGTGTGCATAGGCAATCAAATGGACCCATGCTTTGTTTGGAAGTAGCAATATGGCATCACAGCTAAATGTAGATCCCACTAGAAGATTTGAAAATGTAAAGTCATTATGTTGATAGTGTGGGAGAATGAATTCAGCACGAGGGACCACAATAAATGATAGGTGTAACAGAGGCAGAGTGGATATGAGAAGAAATAACAGTGATTGTTTATTCATTTTCAGGCCCCAAAACTAGTAGTTTAATACAGTAAGGGACTAAAGGAGAATTTCTGCGTAATGAGGGGAGAGAGAAATAACTGAAAGCGGTCTCTTATTCCAGGGTTTGGTAGATTGGAGTGTAGGTGCCTGAAAGGAGCTGAGGGGAAAAGTGCAAGGCAAAAAAGAGGGAAAAGAATAGAACTTATAGACAGAGTTAGAATAACTGAACTGGTCTATTTTCCCAAGGATTTGGAAGACCAATTGGAGTTTAGGTGCCTGAAAGGAACTGAGGGAAAAACTGTAAGGCAAGAGAAAAAATGGAAAAAGATAGATTAGATAGACAGCTAGAGGGGGGTTAGACAGCATGGATAAGACTAAATACCAGTTGAGACAGGCAGCAGTGTAGCACACTATAAACAAAAGACGGTGTTCTGGAGGCTTCATTTAGTAAAAAGAGGTGGGCGAGGAAAATAGGAGAAAGCTATTACTGGAAAGTTCCTGGGTTACAGTTTAAACATTAGTGGAGTAAGTCAGAGAAGGAGTGGAAATACAAACACAACGTAGTGCACCTACAATTGGATCCAAAATTTGCCACGCGGTGGCGGGCAGGGGAGAAAGGGCTAAGAGAGCAAGTAGGGGTTAGAGTGAGATGAGATGGGCAGGGTCAAGTAATGTATTTAATAGGAAGCCTTCGTGGGGGTGGGAAAAATTCAAGTGTCCAGGAGCCTAGAAGAAAAGTTTTTAGGCAAAGAATAGCAGTCCAGAGAGACGGCTTTCAGGTGCACCAATCGGAAGCCTTGCGCTACCAGCTTGGCCAATCAGGAGTCAGCAGCAAAAAGGCGCACCAATCAGAAAAATGCCATCATCAGTGGGTCGACTCAGGAAAAAAAACACAGTGGCTGTACCTTAGTACTGAGTCTGGAGAGCAGGACCAGGAGGGTGGCCAGGAGCCAGCAGTTTCAACAGTGGTGGTGGCAGCCAGGTAAATGGGCAGAAAGTGCTGCCATGTCCGAGGGCACCACTCAGGGCACAGTGCAATCTTAGTACTGAGTCCTGAGAGCAGGACCAGGAGAGTGGCCTGGGAGCCTGCGGTTTCAGCGGTGGTGGCAGTGGCCAGGTAAACAGCTGGAAGGCACCACCATGCCCAAGGGCGCCATTCAGGACACGGTGCAATCTTAGTACTGAGTCCAGAGAGCAGGACCAGGAGGGTGTCCAGGAGCCAGTGGTTTCAGTGGTGGCGGCGGCGGCCAGATAAATGGCCAGAAAGCACTGCCATGTCAGAGGGCACCACTCTGAAGACAATCCCCACCCACCCCCAACACACAGATTTGCACACTGCACTCAACATGTTTGTTGCAAGGCAGTTGGGGTATTCCTAGTTTAAAAAATAATAATCTAAAAGAATATTGATCAAAATCAGGGGAAAAAATGGCTTTCAAGTTGGAGTCTCTCTTTATATCTTCTAACTGTAAATATAAACCACAAGAAATCCGAACAGGTTTTGTCTTCTGTGTAGTTTTAGCTAAATGTGTATGTCCTCCTCCGATTATAACCTAGGAGAACAGCAAAGGCCACCAATTTCCAGAAAAACAACAGATGAGTCTTCAAATTCGGGGTGGGAGGGAAAATTCTTTAGAAAAGAACACTGATGCCCATGACTGTGCCAAGTTTTGGTTATTGCAGTTTAATATTTGTGATAAGAAGACTACATACTGTTAAATGGCCTGCTGTTCCACTTTCGGTGTAGCAAAGTGGTTGCATGAAAACAGTCAAAGGGTTAACTAAGCCTTAATCCCTTTGAAGGTATGCTGTTTAGCCACAATTTATCTGCCACAGAATGGCCACAGAATCTGCAGTTCTGCCGCAGAACGTATTAGGTCCTGCTGCAGAATGTAGGTCCACTTTGCCACAGTCAACACGGGACCCTGCCTACCACTCACAATGCTAGTTTCCGTTGATGGGGAACGAACAATTTGAAATATTAAAAACTAGAATTAATACACCGGCCTGTCCATGTAGCAGGAATGCTACCACTCACAATGCCAGTGTCCTGTGATAGGAAATGCACAATGTTAAACATTAAAAACTAGCGTAAATATGCCAGCCTGTCAGTGCAGTGAGAGCGCTGCCGCTAGCAACATACAGTGTTAAACATTAAATACTAGGGTAAATATGCCAGCCTGTCAGTGCAGCGGAAAGGCGCTGCCACTAGCAACATACAGTGTTAAACATTAAATACTAGGGTAAATATGCTGGCCCGTCAGCGCAGTGCTGCCGCTAGCAACCTAGAGCGTTAAACATTAAATACTAGGGTAAATATGCCGGCCCGTCAGCGCAGCGGGAGCGCTGCCGCTAGCAACATACAGTGTTAAACATTAAATACTAGGGTAAATATGCCAGCCTGTCAGCGCAGCGGGAGCGCTACTACTAGCAACATACAGTGTTAAACATTAAATACTAGGGTAAATATGCCAGCATGTCAGCGCAGCGGGAGCGCTGCCGCTAGCAACATACAGTGTTAAACATTAAATACTAAGGTAAATATGCCAGCCTGTCAGTGCAGTGGGAGCGCTGCGCTGCCGCTAGCAACATACAGTGTTAAACATTAAATACTAGGGTAAATATGCCAGCCTGTCAGCGCAGCGGGAGCGCTGCGCTAGCAACATACAGTGTTAAACATTAAATACTAGGGTAAATATGCCAGCCTGTCAGCGCAGCGGGAGCGCTGCCGCTAGCAACATACAATGTTAAACATTAAATACTAGGGTAAATATGCCAGCCTGTCAGTGCAGCGGGAGCGCTACTGCTCACAAGGATGCATACAATGTTAAACATTAAAACCTAGGGTACATATGCTAGGCTGTAAGTGCAGTAGGAGTGCTACTGCTTGAAACACCAGTGTCCCGGGAGATGGAACATGGAATGTTAAACATTAAAAACTAGTGTAAATATGCCAGCTTGTCAATGAAACAGGAGTGCTACCACTCACAACATCAGCGACCCCAGGTTTCGGAACATGCCTGGTCAGGCATGAGGAGAAGAATCACGCATCACAGAGGATACTGTCAGGGCACCTTCCTGCATTGGTAGACTACCAGCTGTGTGAGTGAGCACAGGAGCCAGTGAATCTGGAGCAACTTTGGGGGGGGCATCATCAGGTGCCAGGCTACACATTCTTGTGTTCTGAAGGAAATGAATTAAGTAGAGACCCCAGTCAATAGCAGGATACGAACCCGGGTGGGGGGGAAATCGGCTAGAGCCAGGCTACACATCCTTGTGTCTTGAACGAAAGGAACAAGGCAAAGTAACAAGCTCACCAAGAGTAAGTCTAAGACCACCAGGAACAGATCACTAAGGCCTGGTCAACTAGACTCCTTCAGGCACTACCTAAAAAGGATTGACTGGTCCCCACTGTATAGAGTCAAGGACGGAAACCAAGCACTGGATTACTTCTGCAATATATTCACTAAAGCCTGCAACATCTTTGCTCCTTACAAAACAAAAAAGCCAGAGGAATCCCCAATCCCTGGCTGTCTAGCCCTCTAATAGAATGAATGCGACTCAGAGACCACCTGTGGCATACGGCCAAAGCCACCAAGAATCTAGCTGACTCCCAAGCGTATAAGGCAGCTAGAAATACCTGCACAAAACTCATACATCTGGTGAAAGCGGCTTATTACAATGACCTCCTACGAAAGAACTGGGGTAGAGGGAGGGAGTTCTGGGACTCTAAAATCTCTCACAGGTAGAGCCTCAAGGGCCCCACCGGACTTTATTGTTACCACCTCTGGCACATTGCAAGACCCAAAGAAAATTGCTGATGCTTTTAATGTTGCATTCATGGACCTCAGCAAGGTGCTGCCACCTGAATACTTGAATCACACCCTCGCAGGCCAACAGCACAATCTCAACACTCCATGACCATGGGATAATGTTACCCCACCGTTCTACTTCAGGCAAATCTCCCCAGGTGAGACCATCAAATATATCAAAAGGGTCCTTGGCAAGACCAGGATGAGAAGCGACATGATCGATATGAAGATGTTAGCACTCACATTAAATGAACTTGTGGCACTGCTCACCAAGGTATTCAAAGCCTCTCTGTGATCTGGCATCTTCCCTGACAGGTGGAAAGAAGCTCTAGTCACACCCATTTTTAAATCAGGAGACAGAGCTAATCTAGCAAACTTCTGGCCCATCTCAATTTTACTCCCCCAACTCCAAAGCACTTGAAAGGGTGGTCTCAGAACAACTAATTGAGTACCTAGAAAAACAACCTTCTCTGCTTGCAACAACATGGATTCCGACAAAACCACTCCACCATCACCATGCTAGTAGAGCACACCACTCAGCTTCATGTGGCCCTGGATGAAGGGATGACGGTGGGGTCTGTCTCCATAGACCTCACCAAGGTCTTTGCCACAGTCAGTCACCAACTGCTACTGAAATGTCTCCTCTCTTCAGGATTGTCAATGGACTCTGTGACCTGGTTCCATAGTTACTGTACCCATAGATCTCAACGGGTTAGGATCGGCAATACAATCTCTGAGCTCAGGGAAGTAAACCTAGGGGTCCCACAAGGTTCTTTCCTCGGTACTCTCTTATTCAGCCTGTTCATAAATGACATACCTTCCACCTGTCATGCACACTCCATACTCTAGGCAGACAATGCTGTTATCTCCGTCCCAGGGAAAGACCTGGGATCAATTAGCTCTGAACTTCAGCTCAATTTTCATGCATTGGAATCCTGGTTCACCCGAAATAAACTGCTACTCAACTACAAAAAGACAAAGAGCATGCTCTTCAGCACCCCACAGAGCAAGATCCGAGGGTCCTCACTGCATATACTTAGAAGCAAGGGAGAAGTACTAGACCAAGTCAACACATTCAAGTACTTAGGAATTCACCTTGATGACACTCTCACCTTCATTGCTCATGCTGAGCAACTGGTAAAGTCCACCAACATGAAGCTTGGTATCCTGTACAGACACCGAACCTCTGACACCGGCTGCCCTGAAACTTGTTATGTGCAGTTCAGTTCTCTTATCTGTGGATTATGGCCTTGTCATATACAGGGCAGGCACAGACACAGAGCTGTGGATTATGGCCTTGTCATATACAGGGCAGGCACAGACACAGCGCTTAAAAGGGTCAAAACCATCCTCAACAAGGCCTGCTGCCTGGTCCTGGGAGTAAACTAAATGGCTCACTCTTGTGACCTATACAAGGAAACTGGCTGGCTCCCACTCCACAACAGGCTCCAATACCAGGTCTGCCTCCTTGCAAAAAAGTCCTTAATGGGGTCCATGCTTAGTGCTACTTCAGCCCTCTCTGAGCCTGCACAACCGTCTAAATGCACAATGAGTGTCTCCAGGACTGTCCTAATTGTTCCCTTCAAATGAACCACCTTTACATAGAAACATAGACTTTGACAGCAGATATGGACCGCTTGGCCCACCTAGTCTGCCCATTTCCCTAACTACAGGATAAGCCGTAGATCCTAGTTAACCAACAGCCTATTTATTCCTACCCTCCCCACAAGAATTGCCTTATGTCTGTCCCATGCATTCTTGAATCCCCCCCACTGTTTTAGACCCCTACAACCTCCTCAGGAAGGATGTTCCACATGTCCACCACCCTCTCTGTGAAAAAATACTTCCCCACATTGCCCCTGAGCCATCCCCCCTTTAAATCCAACTTGTGTCCCCTTTTCTGAAAGATGCTACCCTCTTGGACTTATTGATTCCACTGAGGTACTTAAAAAAGTTTCTATCATGTCCCCCCTCTCCCTCCTTTCAAGTGTATACATAGTAAGTTCCCTTAGTCTCTCCTCATATGACTTCTCTTACAGACCCTGCACCATTTTAGCTGCCCTCTTCTGGACTGCCTCTATCCTGGCCAAAGATCCCTCTCCTATTGTGGGACTAAATGGTTCAATGATCTGCCTGCAGACCTTGCTGACTCCCCCAGACTTGGCCACTTTAAAAATGGGCTTCGATCTCTTCTTTCCAGCAAATCAGACTGCCAGTGTTTCTGTTAACCCACGACTTCTGACAGCCATTCTTGCACCTGTCAAACACTACCCTCTCTCACTCCCACCCTCCGGTTCCACAACTGCCCACCTCCCACCACCTATTACCTCCTCTTGACAAAGCCTCACCTTGGCTGCTAAAACTGCATTTCTGCAGAATGGGAGCACCCCGTCTGAACTGAAACATGATTGTTAAACACTGTACCACACTTATTTAGTGCTGCATTAACATGTTTCTCCACAAGTATGGTCCTGTTTCTCCTCACTTGTTGTACCCTGCTTAATGTTGCAACTGCACACCAATACTACTTGTTAGCTGATGTTCTTTCTGTTCTTGTATTCCTTGCTGACTTGGAGCCTTTGTAAACGAGCCCCCGTCTCAAAGGTATTTATCTGAATTTGAAATAAATAAATAAATAACTGGATAACCCCAGTCAGCAGCAGGATGATAACCCTGGGGGAGGGAGGGGGACATCAGGCTGTGCCAGGTTACACATTCTTGTGTCCTGAAGGAAAGGAATAAAGTAAAGTGGAAACCCCAGTCAGCAGCAGGATGATGACCCGGGGGGGGGGACATCAGCTGGTGCCAGGCTACACATTTTTGTGTCCTGAAGGAAAGGAATACAGTAAAGCAGAAACCCTAGTCAGTAGAAAGATGATGACCTGGGTGGGGGGACATCAGCTGGTGCCAGGCTACACGTTCTTGTGTTCTGAAGTTTGTAAAATGAGATTCCAGTCGTATCAGTCCTTGGAAAACAGAAAAAGTTGGAAGGTTTGATACTTTTTATTGGACAAACAAGTGTCTTGTACAAAGATGGAATTATACACAAACCTTCAGGGCCTCACAGGTCCCTTCTTCAGGTGAATAGCACAACTGAGCAACATAAGCAGTATATATAGCTACAGAGGAGCAATTAAAAATAGCAGGAAATGAAGTAGGAAGGAGATAGAAGGGTATTCAAGATAAAAAGTCTATATAAGATGCAAAGTAAAGAAATGAGTGAGGGAAAATGGGGATGGGGGCTAGTCAGTAGGAGAGGAAAGGAAGCTAGAAGGGGGAAAAAAAACCAAGGACCAGACAGGAACATAGATAAACAAGCATTTGTCAATGCCGAATGTTGATTGCGTTGGTCTGTTGAGCTTGCTCAGTGGCCCTCTGTCACTGGCTCAGTCTGTTTGTCCCGGTGCTGCAGGCTGCTCTTTTGTACTGGGCTGCTGCCTGCGTTGGCACCTTGTTCTGCCAAGGAAGAAATCTGCAGCTGTCCCGACAGAGATCCATTGAGGTGGCTCACTCCCCCTCTTTCACTCTCTCATTCTGTTTCTCCTGGCGCTGCAGGCTGCCCTTTTGTACTGGGCTCCTGCCTCTGTTGGGGCCTTTTTCTGCCCACAAAGAAATCTGCAGCAGTCCTGACAAAGCTCCGTTGAGCTCGTTCACTCCCCTTCTCTCACTTGCTCATTCCGTTTCTGCTGGTGCTGTAGGCTGCCATTTTCTACTGCACTCCTGCCTGCATTGCTACCTTCTTATGCCCACAAAGAAATTTGCAGCAGTTACAATACAGCTCCGTTGAGCTCGCTCACTCACTCGCTCATTCTGGTTTTCCTGCCACTGCAGGCTGCCCTTTTGTACTGGGCCCCTGCGTGCATTGCTGCCTTTTTCTGCCCACAAACAAATCTGCAGCAGTCCCAACAGTGCTCCGTTGAGCTCACTGACTCCCCCTCCCTCACTCACATGTCCTGTGTCTCCTGGCGCTGCAGGCTGCCCTTTTGTACTGGGCCCCTGCCTGCACTTGCGGCTTCTTCTGGCCAGAAAGAAATCTGAAGCAGTCCCGACACAGCTCCATTGAGCTCGCTCACTCCCCATCTGTCACTCATGCATTCCATTTCTGCCAGCGCTGCAAGCTGGCCTTTTGTACTGGGCTCCTGCCTGCGTTGCCGCATTTTCTGCCCACAAAGAAATCTGCAGCAGTCACAATAGAGCTCCTTTGAGCTTGCTCACTACCGCTCAGTCACTCATTCATTCTGTTTCTCTTGGCACTGCAGACTGTGCTTTTGTATAGGGCTCCTGGCAGTTTTGGCACCTTTGTCTGTCCACAAAGAAATCCGCAGCTTTCCCGACAGAGCTCCGTTGAGGTCGCTCAGCCTCCCTCTCTCATGTGCTCATTCTGTTTGCCCTGGTGCTGCAAGCTGCCCTTTTGTATGGGACTCCTGCCTGATTTGGTGCATTTTTTCTGCCCACAAAGAAATCCGCAGCAGTCCTGACAGCGCTTCGGTAAGTTGGTCCTCCGCCCCTCCCTCACCGCCTTCTCGCTCTGTTTCTCCCAGTGCTGCAGGCTGCCCTTTGTACTGGGCTCTTGTGTAGGGGCCTTTGTCTGCCCACAAACAAATCCGCAGCAGTCCCGACAGAGCTCAGTTGAGCTCTGTCACTCCCCCCCCCACTAGGTCGATCTTAATCTGTCCCAAACACAGGTTTCCCAGAGTGACCGTGCTATTCTCCGGCAGGAGTGCAAAAACATATTTTAGTCAGGATGTGAAAAATCACAGCTGTAGTGTTCATAAGGAGGTGTGAAAAAATGCCACTGTTGAAAATGTGGCATGACATTATTACAAATTTGCAAAGTCACAAGGGTGCATGGAAACAGTTCAACGTACGCTTGTAACACAGTCATGTTATGGAGTTTCATCACCAAATTTTCAACATAGGGATTTTAGGATCTCTGCTCATGAACAGTGCCACTGTCATTTTCTTAATCTGTCCCGAACACTGATTTCCCACAGTGACCATGTTATTCTGCGACGGAACTGTGAAAACACATTTCGGTCAGGATGTGAAAAATTACAGCTGTACTGCTTATAAGGAGGTGTGAAAAAATGCCACTGTTGAAAATCTGGTGTAACGATATTACAAATCTGCAAAGTTACATGGGTGCGTGGAAAGTGTGCAACGCACACTTGTAACACAGTCAACTGATGGGCTATCATCACCAAATTGTCAACACAGGCATTTTAGGACCTATGCTCATGAACAGCATCATTGCCATTTTCTTAATATGTCCCGAACAGTGATTTCCCACAGCGACCACTCTATTCTGTGCCAGAAGTGCGAATACACATTTCGGCCAGGATGGGAAAAATGACAGCTGTACTGTTCATAAGTAGGTCTGGAAAAATGGCAATGTTGAAAATCTGGAGTGAAAATATTATAAATTCGCAAAGTTATGAGCGTGCGTGCCAACTGCGCAACGCACGCTCGTAACACAGTCATTTTATGGAGTATTATTACCAAATTTTCAACATAGACATTTTAGGACATCTACTCATGAACAGTGTCACTGTCATTTTCTTAATCTGTCCTGAACACTGATTTCCCACAGCGACCGCACTATTCTGAGCTGGAAGTGCAAAAACACATTTTGGGCAGGATGTGAACAATGACAGCTGTACTGCTTACAAGGAGGTGTGACAAAATGCCAGTGTTGAAAATCTAGCATGAAAATATTGCAAATTGCGAAGTTACAGCGTGCATAGCAACCGCACAATGCACGCTCGTAAAACAGTCATTTTTTTGATTTTTTCCACCAAATTTGCAACATAGGCTTTCTGAGAGCCCACCTCATGAACACTGGCACTGTTTCATTAATCAGCCCCAAAGGGTGATTCTGCGCAGTGACCATGAAACCACCTTTCGGTGCTGATTAATGTCATGACAGTTCAAGAATTCATGAGGAGGGGTCCCAAAAAACCCATGTTGAAAATTTGGTGAAAAAATTCCCTAAAATGCCCGAGATATGCACTAAAGTTGAAAAAAACCCTATTTATTACATTATACAGCTTACCGGCATTTCCTCAGTTCGCGGTCGGCTTTGAAGAGTGCAGACGTGTTCCCGGTCCACCGAAGATCATTGCGCCAAGCTCCAGAGGCAAGTATGGGGTGAGGGGTGTGGGGAGGCAGGGTGCGCAACGGGTGGGTGCAGGTTGTGGGAGAGGGGGCAGGGAGACTACGAGGGACCGTTTCCTTTTTTTCAGATAAAAAAAAGAAAGTTGCAGGACTGTTTTTAACTTTACAGGGGCATGTGGCATGCTGGGGTGGGCTGCCAGCATGCCACTGGATTCTTGCTGTTGCAGGGGGGCAGCAGTAGCCCACAGGGGATTGAGCACCCCCATCGGCAAACAACAAAAGGGGGGGATTCTGCCGACAGGGATTAGGCACCACGTCGGCAGACAATAAAAATGGGGGGGGGGTTACATTATGCCAACAGGGAGTGGGCTCCCCCGTCGGCAAATAAACATGGTGGAGGGGTAAATATTGTTTGTGAACATGGTGGCAAGCCGCCACCATGGTCACAAACAGTATCACGGGTCCTACATCCCGCCCTGCAATGACGGGTCACTCCCTCATTGCAGCGGATGGCTGACACTGCAATAATGAGGCGACCCTTGATTGCAGCAGCTGATTTTTTAGAAGATTGTGGCACGCTAGCTGAACAACTGTCAGCAGCAGTGTGACACAGCATTGGGGGATGGGGGACAAGCCTTTGCAGACTGTGGGGGCATTGGGAGAAAGCTGCCGCAATATGTTTCTTGCGCATGCGCGAATCAACATAAAAAGATCTGAGATCAGAGGTAGGCTAGTAAGGGTGGAATGGATAGGAGATGCCTAAGAAATGCATGGAAGCCAAGACATTTGAGGAAACAAAAGAAAAAAGGTACAGATAAAAGAGAGTGCGAGGTAGTGCAAACAAAAGGTGTGAAAACCATCAGGGAGCTGACAGGACTGAGCTGAAGAGTTTGTAGGTGTCAGTTAGCTGGTGCCAGGCTCAACATTCTTGTCTCCTGAAGGAAAGGAATAAAGTAAAGTGGAATCCCCCCTAGTCAGTAGCACGATGATGACCCGGGGGGGGCATCAGCTGGTGCCAAGCTACACATTCTTGTGTCTTGAAGGAATGGAATAAATTAAAGTAGCAACCCCGGTCAGTAGCAGGATGATGACCGGGGGGGGGCATCAGCTGGTGCCAGGCTACACATTCTTGTGTTCTGAAGGAAAGGAATAAAGTAAAGTGGAAAACTCCAGTCAGCAGCAGGATGATGACTGGGGGGGGGGACATCAGCTGGTGCCAGGCTGCACATTCTTGTGTCCTGAAGGAAAGGAATGAAGTAAAGTGCAAACCCAGTCAGCAGCAGGATGATAACCCGAGAGGGGAGCACATCAGCTGATGCCAGACTACACATCCTTGTATCCTGAAGGAAAGGAATAAAGTGGAAACCCTAGTCCACAGCAGGATGATGACTCAGCCTTCCAAAGGCTCTGTGGCAGTGACATGGTTCTCCTCTGAGCTGGATCCCGAATTGTGTTGCGAGTTGGGAAGCTCCACTACCCCCCGACCCACACAAGGGGCAAGCCTTGGGGATGGAGTACTGGCAGGCCTGTGAGAAGCTGGACAACGGGGCTGAGAAGATGGACTAAAAGGGGGCATGGCCAGTGCAAGGTGGTATTAACAGAGCACCCCCACAAAAAAAAAAATACTTACATTGCATTTTACAGCTGTCCATCAGCTGCATTTGTATGGGAGGGTTGGTAAACCAATGCCCCCCCCCCAAAATTCCCTGTTTCAATGTCTTTAAGGGCCTAGATCAGAGTGACACATATTACTTTGTAGCGTTCAGAAGGATATTCTGGACCTGCCAGATCTAATAATAAGCCCCCAACTGCTTGCAAGGTGGGAGTTATATTCATATTTATAAAATGGTAAGAAAACATCTAGAAATCTCATTGGCCAAGAGACATCAGCTGACTGTACATTAAATCTCTATATATGCACAGTCATCCTGGTCCTAAACCACATCACACAATGAGCAAATCGGTCCTCATACAACCAGAACTATCTTCCATCAGTCCCCCTTCAACCAGAACTAATCTTCCATTATAAACATGGCTGCTACCTTTACACTATAAAAAAAAAACTTCAGCTGGGCCCTAAAAATAAAACTACCTTAAATAAAAAAATAAAATAAATTCATTAAATATTGTTTCCCTGATCATCACACTCCCCTTACACACATAAACAAATTAGAAACATTAAGTGTTGTTTATAGTTTTCATTACAACTGTTTGTTTACTAACTGTGAAAAATTCCCCTTCTGTCTTTACCTGCTCATCAGTGAAATCTCTCATGCTTGCCCTGACAGTGATATAATTGAGTCTCTGGCTCTAAAACAGGCCTTTGTTGTCTGTGTGTACAGAATGTCAGGAGAGTAACATTCTACAACTGGAACAGAGCAGAATTTTGAATCTCTGTATTCCATGGTAAACATTCCATGATAAACTGGGTAGCAAACTGGCTGCACAACAGGACACAGAAGGTAATAGTGAATGGAACACATTCCGAAGAAAGGGGGGTTACTAGTGGAGTACCTCAGGGCTCAGTACTGGGTCCAGTCCTCTTCAACATCTTTATAGGTGACATTGCAGAGGGTCTGGAAGGAAAGGTATGCCTCTTTGCTGATGACACAAAGATCTGTAACAGAGCTGATACACAAGAGGGGGTAGAAAAGATGAGAAGGGACTTGGTAAGGTTGAAGGAATGGTCAGACATGTGGCAACTTAGATTCAATACAAAGAAGTGCAAAGTAATGCACCTGGGAAACAAAAACCCAGGAGAAGAATACACAATAGCAGGGGAGGTACTAACAACAACAGAAATGGAAAGGGACCTGGAGGTAGTCATATCAGATGACCTAAAGGTGGGTAAGCAATGTGAAAAGTCGGTAAGGAGAGCCAGGGGGATACTGGGATGCATAAGAAGGGTCATCACAAGTAGAAAAAGGGAAGTGGTTATCCCTCTGTACAGACAGTTGGTGAGACCCCATCTGGAGTACTGCATGCAGTTTTGGAGACCTCATCTACGCAAGGACATAGGCAGGATGGAAGCAGTCCAGAGGAGGGCAACTAAAATGGTGCAGGGTCTGCAGCAGAAACCATATGAAGAGAGATTGAGAGAGCTTAATATGTATACTCTTAATGAAAGGAGGGAGAGGGGGGACATGATAGAAATGTTCAAGTGCCTCAAGGGAATCAACAAGAGGGTAGCATCTTTCAGAAAAAGAGATGTGTAAGAACAAGGGGGCACAATTTAAAGATAGAGGGGGGACGGCTCAGGGATAATGTGAGGAAATTTTTTTCACGGAGAGAGTGGTGGATACATGGAACAGCCTTCCTGAGGAGGTCGTTGGGTCTAAAACAGTGGGGGAATTCAAACATGCATGGGACAGACACAAGGCAATTATAGTTGGGGGTTGCAGGAAGTAGGCTGTTGGTTAACTAGAATCTGCAGCTTATCCAGTAGGTAGGGAAATGGGCAGACTGGGTGGGCCAAGTGGTCCTTATCTGCCATCAAAGTCTATGTTTCTATGTTTCTAAACATTCTGTGTCTTGAATGTGGGGAAAAACAGAAAACAAAAAAACAGGATGAAGAAAGTAAGCAATACAGTAGTACTTTATAAACAAAAAGAAAAGGTGGGAAAACACAGTTAAATAGGCAGAGGCAGACCCAAAGTGCCCAAATACATTGCTAATATTAATAAAAGCAATCCATAGAGGTAATCGTCTGGTGACACAAGCTATCAGTTAACTCAAACATACAACGCGAGTACAGAGAGGCATTGAAAAAAAAAAAAAAAAGCAGATCGCTTCCCGAGATGGAGGTGAGATGGTGCATGATGGTAGGCACCAAAAAGTTAAAGAAGTAGCAACCGCTACGATCATGGAGGGAATTTAATATTAAAGGAGGCAGCATACTATAGAGGTTGAATGGTCTATGCTGCAATTCTGGAGAACTGGGTTTGAATCTCACATTTGCCGATGGGGGTCCCAATCCCCCGTCAGTTTCTCTGCCCCCCAAAAAATGTTCATATGCCAAGTTGGGAGCCCACCCCAGCATGGCAAAAACTTCCTTAGCCGACGGGAGTGCCCAATCCCCCTTCGGCTTCCCTGTCCACCCCAAAGCTGCCTGGTGCCATGCTGGGAGCCAACCGCAGCGTGGCAAAAGCTTAATTTGCCGATGGGGGTGCCCAATACCCCGTCGGTTTCACTGCCCCCCCAAAAATGTTCGTATGCCAAGCTGGGAGTCCACCCCAGCATGACAAAACTTTCCTTAGCTGACGGGTGTCCAACTTCCGCCGGCTTCACTGTTCTTCAAGCCACGCTGGGAGCCCACCCCAGCGTGGCAAAGTCCTTGTGTGTATATAACAAAAACCTGAAACAAAAAACCTTCCCTCGATGATTCTTTTGCCCCTCCCAAACCCGCTCACCCTCTGCATACCCACCTCCCACACCTCACCTCAACCCATACTTACCTCCAGAACCCAGCACGACGATCTTCGGTGGACCGGGAACACGTCTGCACTCTTCAAAGCTGACCTCGAACTGAAGAAATGCTGGTAAGCTGTATAATGTCATAAACAGTTTTTTTCAACTTTAGTGCATATCTCAGCCATTTCTGGGAATTTTTTTCACCAAATTTTCAACATGGAGTTTTTGGGGCCCCACCTCATGAACTGTACCACTGTTATTTCGTTAATCGGTCCCGAAAGATGGTTCTGCAGTCACTGTGGAACCACCTTTCCAGAATGATTAATGAAATGACAGTGTCACAGTTCATGAGGTAGGCTCAAAAACCCTATGTTGAAAATTTGCAGAAAATATTCTAAAACGACTGTTTTACTTAGCCGCATGCAAGTAGGTTCCTACACACGCCGTAACTTTTGAGCATTTTTATATTTTCACCCAGATTTTCAGTATTGCCATTTTACCACTTTCTCCTTATGAACAGTACAACTGTCATTTTTCCCATCTCACCTGAAATGTGTTTTGCGCTAGTAGCGACAATGGTGTGATCGTTGTGTGAAATCAATGTTCAGGACAGATTAATAAAATCACAGTGACACTGTTCATGAGCAGTGGTCTTAAACTGGCTATGTTGAGAATTTTGGGAAAATATTCCCTGCAAACGATTGTTTTACGAAAGTACGCGCTATGCAGTTCTACGCATGCTCATAACTTCAAGCATTTTAATATTTTCACTCCAGATTTTCAGTATTGCCATTTTACCACACCTCCTTATGAACAGCACAACTGTCATTTTTCACATCTCACCCAAAATGTGTTTTCGCACATGTAGCGCACGTGCGAAATCGATGTTTGGGACAGATTAAGAAAATCACAGTGAAGTAAAGTGCAGTTCATAAACTACAACAAGTAGACTGTAGTTTGGTAATGTTGTTAGTAATTGCTATTTTTTACCATTCAAAAAAGTTTACCAAGGGACTATTTTATCTCAATGTTTTAATTAATTCTCTATTCTGTATTTAAATAAATGTTACAAAGTTTTCAAAATATAAACACCTTGTCATTTTCTTTGTTTCCATAGTTATTTCCCATTTTATAAGCGCAATAAGACATTCCAGGGTGGTTGTTGTCATGTGATAACCACACACCTAGGTGCGGAAGGACACTCGGCCGACCACCCACCTAGGTGTGCGGTTATCACATAACAAACACCACCCTGCCGTGTCTTATTGCTTACTTATTAACTGACTCCGACAGCCTAATGTACTTTTTATTATGTAATTACATTTATTTATCCTTCTGTACTACAGTAAATGCTTTATGCACACACATGCAGGTCACTTCTGAAAAGGAAGCCCGTTTCTGGTCCTACTCATTTAACAAGTAAGAAAGAAATCAGTCAGAGTGTTTAATTTTCAGTTTTGTGTGTGAAACCTTCTCATGATTGCTTTTCTACACACACTTATAAATACATTGGATTACAAAAGTGAAATATCTGCAACTGAATGGTGACTATAAAACTCAGACCCCAACAGCAACATGAACACAGCCAGACTTTATTCTCCGACCTTGGCTCCACAGTCCATTACCCTCCTCCCACTTCCTGATCTCATCTCTTGACAATACCAGGCAGAGGTGGAAAATTCTATTTCTGTCCTCCAAAACAGCTAATGCATGCATTAAAAGACACCGTCAAGTATTTAAACATAACAAGTCAAGGGTGCCGGAAGATAGTAAAAGCTGACAGGCAGAGGATCAGAAGGGCATTTGGTACAAAGGGCACCTTTTCTAAACTAATTTTGCAATACAAAAATCAAAAGGGAGGGGCTGCCACCCATTCCACCCCCCCGCCCCGGTTCCTACGCTTATGTAACATGTTATCTGTATGAGATTCACCATACATTGACATGTCAAACGGACTCCATTTTTGTTTTGTTTATAGTTCCCTTGGTACACAGCAGCTCAGCGAGCCTTACCTCCAGCTTCATGATCCCTGTTTCAGTCTCCTACACCACAAACAGCACTGTTCAGAAATACAAGTAGTTACTGTTCTTCAGAGTTTTGTATTAAAAGAACAAAGGATATATCCACAGAATACCGGGTCCCTCTGTAGCTGCCCGTGCAATCAGCTCTGTGCTCCAGTTCCTCGTAACTTTCACACTTCCTGTCTGCCCCTACATCATTCTGAACAGTTCATTAATATTCATAGTGTGCAGCAGCATGGGAGGAGAAAGAGGAAGGGATTGCTTAATATTTAAAGACACAGTCAGCCTTAAACTGGCAAGATGGCAATGTTTTTTTAATTCACCACAGATCACAACATGTGCATCAGTAAATACGTATCTAACACTTTCCCTCATTTGTGCAGCTTGGTTTGCACTCATATACTGAGTTTTCCCTGAAAAAGAAATGCAGTGGCTGTATTAGTTCAGTCAACAATGCAGAAGAGAAAAAAAAAATATGTTGTAGGTGATACCGTGGACTAACGAATGTATTTCTGAGACTAGCTTTTGAGATATAATACTCGATTTTTCAGGTCACTGACCTGACCTGAGGAAGTCTCAAGGATAATTGTGTTAGTCCAATAAAAGGTATCACCTGCAACATATTTTTCTTCTTCTTCTGAGCCCTAAAAAAAACACTTCCTCAGGTCCAGTGCAAAAGCGAGGCATAAACATTGTAGAGCCAATAAGCTGTGTTGGTGGACCACGTAGGTGCAGGAGAGGGTGAGAGAAAAAAAGCTGCCTACATGCATTTCAAGCACTTGAAGGGGGCAAGGGAGCAGAGAGACTATGAGTTTATAGCTAGAAGGGCCATCAGAGTGGTGAGGGGAGCCAAGGCAAGGATGGAGCAAAACCTAGCTAGAGATATCTGGAGGGGTGGAAAGGGGTTCTATAGATACATACGGGAGAAGAGAAAAGAGAGGGCACATATCAGCAGAATTAGGACTTGGGAGGGATGGGCTCAGGAGGCAGGGGAGCAAGCAGAGGTGATAAATGAGTACTTTGCCTCAATCTTTACTGTGGGAGGCAGAGGATCCTTTCATCCTGACGGGAGGGAAAGCGAACCCACGAAAGTGGGAGGTCGGAGAGAGTTTGGAGAACTGACAGAGGTTAGGGTAGAGGCTGGGCCAAACCTAGAAGGAGAGGGGGGGTTGCAAGAGGGGGTGGGCAGGGAAGGAGAAATCACAGTGGATAGGGTGAGGGAGGCCCTTCAGATGCTAAAAACACAGTGTCAGTGGCTCAGTAGGTAGCACACTCGCCTCTGAGGCTGGGAGATCAGAGGGCTGTGGGTTCAGTTCCCACATCTGGCACTTGGGTTAATATCCCAGTACTGACACTGTAGTGCAGCATGAGAGGGGTGCTGCACTTCTGAGGTGCCGTCTTTCGGATGAGACATTAAACCGAGGTCCCATCTGCCTGGATTGGTGGTAGTTCAGGTGGATGTTAAAGATCCCATGGCACTTATCGAAAAGAGTAGGGGATTTCCCCGGTGTCCTGGCCAAATTTCCCTCATTCAGTAAAAATACCACCAACAGCTTAATCTGGTTCAAGGTCAGTTGGCATTCATCTGTATCCCCCTCCCCCGGGTCGTGCCTGAAAATAGGCAGGATTTGTCTAGTGCACTTACCCGGTCAACAAAAGCTAAATAAATAAATAAATAAAAAATAAATAAAAACTGACAAGGCACCGGGGCCGGGTGGGCTGCACCCAAGGGTTATGAAGGAACTGGCGGATGTGCTGGCAACTCCACTGGCTGCACTGTTTAACATCTCTCTGCAGACAGGATGGGTGCTTCAAGACTGGAGGAGAGCCCATGTGGTGCCCATCCACAATGGGGGGGTCTAGAGAAGAGATGGGGGATTATAGGCCTGTCAGCCTAACGTCTATGGTATGCAAAGTAATGGAGGGCATTATCAAGGAAAGGCTCTGGAGGCAGTTGGAAAGATTAGGGAACCTGGATAACAAGCAGTACAGTTTTGTCCTGGGGAGATCATGCCAGACCAACCTGGTGGAGTTTTACAACTGGGTGACAGAGGCCCTGGACCAACACAGGCTGGTGGACATCCTATATCTGGATTTTAGCAAGGAGTTCGATTAGGTACCCCACAATGGCCTGCTAACAAAGTTGGGAGGGGTGAGGGTGGGGAGCAGTTGCTCAGGTGGGTGGAAAATTGGCTTACAAGGAGAATACAGAGGGTTGTGGCTGGTGGGATAGTATACTCCCCCTGAAGGGTCATCAGCAGGATCCCCCAGGGTTTGGTACTGGGGACACTCCTGTTCAATACCTATGTCTCGGACATAGGCATAGGGGTTAGGAGTAGGCTGAGTCTCTTCGAGGACGATTCAAAATTGGGTGCTTTGGCGGATGGGGAGGAAGGAAGAGAGGCAATTCAGGGGGATCTCAATACCCTGGAGAGGTGGTCAAGGAGATGGGATTTGAAATTAAATGCAGGTAAATGTAGGGTGCTGCATCTTAGGGTCAGAAACCCGGGCCCTGTATACACCCGGGAGAGGGAGTCACACTGCAAGCCACATTGAGAGAGAGAGAGAGAGAGAGAGAGAGAGAGAGATCTAGGGATGGTGGTGGACGTCAAAATGAACAACACTGAAAATTGTCAAAGATCTGCAGCAAAAGCAAACAGGATTCTGGGCTGCATAGCTAGGGGAATTACCTCCAGGAGAAGGGAAGTGATTCTCCCTCTGTATAATACCTTGTTCAGACTGCACCTCGAGTACTGTGTGCAGTTCTGGAGGCCTCACCCGAAGAAGAACATAGCGCTGCTGGAAAGGATCCAGAGGAGGGTGACTAGGATGATTCAGGGCATGGGGTTGCCCTATGAGGAAAGACTGAAAGAGCTCGGGCTGTACACACTGGAGGGGAGGAGAGGAGAGATGGGGGGACATGATAGAGGTCTTCAAATATGTAAAAGAAATAAACAAGAGTGGAGCCAAGGAGGTGTTCAGGCTAAAGAAGTGTGGAACAACCAGGCGGCATGCATGGAAACTGGAAGGGGGAAAATACAGGGGGGAGTGTAGGAGTCACTACTTCATGAAGAGGGTGGTGGAGCCATGGAATGCACTGCCCAGGAGTCTGGTGGAGGAGGGCACAGTGGAGACATTCAAGGGGGGGTGGGACAGGCACATGAGGAAACTGAAGCCAGGGAAGACCCTATCTGGGGGTGGGGGGGGCAGAGAAGCAAGCACCCAGTAGGGGGCTGGCAACCGAGCAGACACAACAGACCAAGAGGCCTAGTCTGCTGGCTTTTAGTATGTTAGTATGTTAGTCGCTGGATGGGTGGACACAGTTAGTGTGCGGAGCAGCAGACAGACTAGCAGAGGCCAGGGACCTTCCTAGAACTGGGCCTTCCTGCTTCCATTACTGTCAGTCACTCTCCAGTCCTGGGCCATCCTGACTCGAGTCCCATCCCCATGTCCCCAGTATTCAGTGCTAGTGAGCTGCATGGTAAAACCCAAGAACAGATTCTGATGGCTGATCGGCACAACTGACGGTACCCTTTCTGGTAGCCTGTCATCATCGTGCTTCAAGCCCTCCAGTGGTCAGATCTGTCGTCAAGTAGGGCAGTGTTCTACCCCAGTCTACTCTCCAGTCCTCACTTCTCCACTTGGTCAGTAAGTTGTTAAGAGAAGACTAGTCACCATCTGGGATGGGGAGGTGTGCTGCAGGCTGCAGTTGCTTGTATTAAGTAGGTTAAGGAGGTGAGTTACATTCAATAGAATTATTATGTTTCAAAGCGAGTGGGCTAGATAAATGCAGTAAAGGAGTAATAAATCAAACATTGGAAATACAAGCTGATTTACTGGAGTGTGTTAGAACTTTAATATTTATTAATGAGCTCATTGGTGTGATTCAATAAAAATTCAATAAAATACAATAAGGTGACTTTTGCATTCAGTCAGGAAATAAAATTGGATATGAAATTGTGTTTATAAGCATGAAGCAACAGAGCTGGGGTGGAGAGAGGATCTGAGCGCTGTTTTCAACCCATGTCTGACAGAGATGTGCAGGGAGGAGGGATAGGGATTACCTGGGAGACTGGGGCCTCTCTGTGAGGGACAGCAGTTTATTGAAGTGGAACGACCTTCCCCAGCTATTAGCTAGCACTTCTTAGGAATTGGTGGTGGTATCCATGTATGTAAACATTCAATGTCCTCCGCTGCCAGTACAGTGTTATGCTTGTGCAACTGTGTTAGTTTGGTTTTGGTCATTCACACTCTATTCCAGAAGAATTAATACCCTGTAGGGGTACAAAGGCAAGGAACTCTAAGAGAGGGTTTCACCCTTAGAGGTGCCACGGGATGATTCCCGTGGCTAAAGGTACCTTAGGAATCCCCCTAAGGAGAAAAGTGCTTCCACTGGAGGAGGAGGGGAGGATGGTGGGGCAAAGAAAAAGTGCTTCACAATGAGGCTGAGAGGAACTGCTTATATAACTCAGGAAGTGGGAGTGACTGGCTGCTTGTTCATTGAACTACAGGCCTAGCCTTCCAGTTCAATGTTCTGCGCTGCCAGTATAGTGTTATGCTTGTACAACTGTGTTAGTTTGGTTTTGGCCATTTGCACTCTATTCCAGAGGAATTACCACCCTGTAGGGGTACAAAGGCAAGGAACCTTCAGAGAGGGTTCCACCCCTAGAGGTGCCACGAGACGATTCCCGTGGCTCAAAGTACCTTAGGAATCCCCAAAAGAAATGTAGTACAAACATATCCCAAAAGAATGAGGCAACATGAAGCATATGAGCAAGCAATAATTGTGATGTAGTAGTATAGAAGCAATGACAGTTTGATAACATAATGAAATGCCCAGGTTTGCATAGCATGATACTAATGGTTTGTATTAAGAATTAGGGGATTCTCTAAGGAGAGAGAGAACGGCAGGACATCCTCCAACTCCATCCAACAGTGGAACCTACTTGAACTAGCGGACACTACTATGCTAACTAACAGTTATGACCTGAGGCAACTGAGGAGAGAAAAAAAAACCCTATGAGGAGGAAATCTCTGGGATGCCAAGGCCTAGGTCACCTTTTCTCCAGGCTTGGGATAGTTTATTTAGTGACGGCTCTGCCGCTGCAATTTGGAAAACCCAATTATAGGGAGGTGGAAAATATTCCAATTTGGAGGAAGGCTCTCACTCAAGCCCTTTAGCAGGAATGCCCATGGAAGGTTGCGAGAAAACTCTGTGCAATACATGCATCCAAAGCACAGGAGAGAACAGCAACTGCTGAGGCACTCACCTGGCCTTCCTGCTCTAAACTCCAACCAGTTGAACCAGCATCAGTCCTAGGGAGAATGCGGTGAAAGTGCCTTGCTAGGGCAACCACTAAAGTCAATGGCTAACCGTTATAGTGGAACACTAGAGCCAAAGGAGGTAACTTTTTCCACCCTTCACCACTAGTCTTAAATTCTACACCAGGAGCTGCTGTCGCGTAGCAGGCAGCTAAAGCCAAGTCTGGGGCAAGGACATTCCCAGCTATGGGCCAGGTGAGAAGGATCCCTCTCCAAGTTGGACACGCTCGATAATGCAGACTAAATGCAGAGCGAGACCATCGGCTGCAGGAACCTGCGCCAGAATAGAATGGCTGGCATGCCCCAAAATTGATTGAGAGCTGAAAAGCTGGTGAGCGGAGACCTTGCTAGGTCGAGTGCAGAACTGAGTGCAGCAGAACCCCAAAGGCTGAAGCTGAGGTGATGGCAGTAGACATGAAGCAATGATCTGAGTAAGCAATGAGCAATGATAGCGTAAGCAAGCGTGGACCTGTACGTAGGTTAATAAGCAGTAGTAGTGATAGGTGGACCTGAACGGAGATCTGCATAACATACTGTATGGCAATGAAACAGCACTGAATTGGGGGCAAGCCAGCCAGACATAAATAGCCAAATCAAGGTGTCAAATACTCTGAGGATTTCGGTGGCAAGGCAAGATTTGAAAGGCGCATGTCTGTAGTTATATGGGAGAACAGCCCCTCCCCCACGCTCTACGTAAACCAGCAGGCAAACCACAGCTCTGCTTAGAGCAAGTTGCACTTGCTTCCGTGCCATTGCTGGTCCGTGGTTGCTCTTTTTTTTTTTGTCTCCCCCCCCCCCGTTTGTCCTGGCTTTTGTTTTGTTGTCCCCCACCTACCTTCTCGTCCCATTCCCAGTGTTTCCATTCCATCCGTTTGCTCTATTATTTTTTTTGGGGGGGGTTCTGTAGCTCACTACTTGAGCGCTGTGCTCTCTTCCTGCCCTATCGCTCGCTTCTCCTGAGCGCTTGCCTTGTGTTCTCTCTGTTTTCCCCCTTGAGCAGCCCTGGCTCCATGCCCCAGCCCTTTGCCGCTTCTCCATTACATACTCCTGGTTTGCTGCTGTTGGAGCTGCCTTTCCAGCCTCACCGTTACTGCTGGTAGAGTTCCATTCCTCCCCGCTGCCACCATGCATATCTTGCCTCCTTCTCAGCATGGTCACGCCTGCCTGCTCTGTCCGCTTGCCACACTGAGCTATCATTATCAGTCTGGCAGCTTCTTTCCTGGACCTTTCAGCCGAGGAGCGACTACTTGAAAATCCTGAATCGTGGCTGCCTGCCATTTACTTTGCTGTTACGCTAGGAACACTGCTTAATTTCATTTCAACAGTCTGCAAGCTCCCTTCAGCCAGCACATCTACAGAGATGCATGATACCGGCGCTCCTGCTTTAGGTCTGTGCTTGCTTCCCTACACTCCCGTCATGGCTGCTCAACCTTTTCATCATGCCGGGACTTTCTGGGTGTTCATTCACAATGCGCCACGGGCACCTCGGCTGGCCGGCAACACTTACTGAGACTGCCATCAAGTACTCGGCATTCATATCTTTATAAATTATTTAGTTCATCTGTACCGACCTGGGCTATCTGCAAGTGTCATCCCTCAGTTTGCATGACTCTTGACAGCGCTAGTAACTGTAGTTCTTCACCAAGATCTTGGGGACACCTCTAATTGAGGGGGCTTGTATGGAAACACTGTATTCTAACTCACTAATGCCCAGCTTGTTTTGTGCTTGCTGCCCTTATGGGTTTGATCACCGCTAATGTCATACCCATAGTTACTGTGCAAATTTAAAGTGAACTACAATGTAAAACATTCTCCAGTGCCTTGAAAACTACAGCGTGTGTTTAGGGATTTCTTTGCTTCCAAGAGAATATGCAGTCATTCTGGCCACAACTAAATGAAGTGATGTTACCATACCAATAAAAATACACATTGGGTAATTGCAGCACAGATGAAACTCATCCGTGCTATGACAAACTGTTTACTCTACTGTACCCTACTGACTGCTTCTAGCCTGACAAGATATTACTGCCCCTTCTCTACCCAGCGTGGGTTTGCAGTCCAGCTAGACATCGTGGGGCCTAGCTGCCACCTCTATTCCTTCAACTGACCTACGTGTGGTCCAGCCACTCATCCTACCTCACATATGGGCCTAGCTGCTGATTCATTGCCTTCAGCCTCAGGATTTCCTGTTATGCACCCAGCCAGGTGCTATATAATACGTTCACTTCTTTGCTAAAGATTCTTCCGGTTGAACATTGCTATCTTGTACTTCCTGATCTTAAAATATCAGCTCTATACTGCATCCAGGATCACCTTCAGCAGACTTTGCTCAGTCGTGTCTCTTACCCTTCATCTGTTGGATCTGCCCATTCCTAGACATTCCTCGTCTGCCTCTGGATGCATTGCCAGTAATAATTCGCCCTAAGTTATACCACTCCAGTCATGGACACTGCAGCCTTCACCTTGCTTGCTTACACCTACTTCCACTTGTCAAGAATAAGCTTCTTCCTTCCATTGGATTTACTTCTGGATTACATCTCAGGATATTCACCCCAGTTCCCTCGGATGCTTTGCTATGCAGCTTCAACTCCTTCAGAGTTACTACTACTGTCTCCATCAGAACTCCCAGCTGAGCTCTGTTTCATACTGCCTTCCGTATCATAACTTAAACCTAAGCTAGAACTACTACATAATGCCTTCCTTATCATAGCTTAAGCTTAATACATAAATCTACTACAGTTTTTGGATGCTTATTACCTCTGGTCGAATTGCCAACACATCCACTCAGGTCTTCATTGTATACTTTTCCATCCTTGATCATCAGGAAATGGCAGGCTACAGCTCCCTTCTACTGCTCTCACAATATTTCTGCGCTGCATGGAATTGGCTCATGATTATTCCACCATTTACAATACTATTTACAATCTATTCCTTACTACTTCACTACTATTTCTGCAGTGCATACAGGTCGCTATTACTATTACTCTATCTTCCACTGCTCTACAACCTGCTTCGCTCCATGGGGCCAGAGGTTCACCGCATCGCATTTCAAAAGACTGTGCCCCTACGAGCCCGGAGGTCCCTTGAACTTATACTACTGCACCATATTCGCCTGCTTCTATGACCTGCTTCGACCACCGGGCCTGGGGTTCAAATACTTCTACTCTATACCTGCTTTGCCCAACTTCAGGGCCCAGAGGTTCGCATATTCTATCATATGCATGCCAGCCACCATGTCTGCCAGCCTTAAGTTCCATTCTACAATGGACTCACATCTAGGATTTGTTTAGCCGTACATCATCTATTCCTTGATTGCTTCTGCCTTGCTGCTTCAATTCCTATATCTACTACTACATTTCTACCAGGACTTAAGTTGAGCCATCTGGAAGACTGTCTTATCTCATCGGTTACACCTCGACATTACTGTACTCCAATCCTCTAAGACTTTGGATCCTGTTCCGACACTACTTTGTCCGACTCAGCCTTCAGCAGTTATTACCATCCATGTCTTTAGAAACACACCAATTCATGATATGTCAGACTATTATCATAAGTTTAATTCCAGCTGTTATACTATTCTGGCTTCCAAAACATGAATTTTTGCAGTGCTCTATACTACTGTTTCATTCACCAGAAGAAAACTCTTTGACTGACATGCTATTTACATTCCCTCTATGCTCCGTTGTATACATACATAATCTACGCAGTACTACTGTTCTACTACGTCTGCATATTACATGTTTGATATTGCTACTACTACTGCTGACCTATGTACAGGTCCACTTATTCTTGTTATCTGCTAACACTACCTGCTCGCCCTTTCAGGGCCTAGAGGTTAATCGAAGCCTGTCTCACATATTCTACAACCTGCTTTGTCCCTTGGAACCTGGAGGTTCATCTAATTTACATCTACCTAGGCACACCAAAATCTATTTCAATTCACTTACTTGTCTCACCCACTCCAGACTGGAAGTTCCTACTGCTCCGCCATTGCCAGATTGCGCAACCTGTGCCTAGCTTCTATACTTCATTACTAAGGCCTTCATTGGCAAAGCTTACCAAGCAGAATACGAACCACCTGTCCTCTTACTCCGAACTTGGACATATAGCCCTTTGGTTACTGTTTGTTTTCGGAGAAGACTTCCTCACCTGCTGAATCGCTTCACTAAGGCAGCTTTGACTCTTCAAATTATCATCAACCATGGATTCTAATCTACAATCATTATGCCCGGGACATGGATTCCTGAACCAGGAGTTCCTAGAAGGATGCTGCTGTGTTCCGACACTTCAATATTCAGTACTTTATTCAGTTTCTTGCTTCACTGGATTTGGATCTACAACTTGGATTGTGGATTAACTGATAAAATTATTTCTTAGGATTACTCTCCTTTAGTATGCCCAGAAGGACGGGCAGGTCAGTAGTCATGGGTCCTCAGATGTTTCCCCCCCAAGAGGGGTTTTCCTGTCCAGTGTGCTACTGGTCACACTATCCTGAGTTTGAAGAAATAATCATTTGATATCATTATTCTTTTGGGGGGATCTCATACTCTTGGACTTTGTTGATTCCCTTGAGGTACTTGAAAGTTTCTATCATGTCCGCACTCTCCCTCCTTTCCTCGAGGCTATACATATTAAGCTCCTTAAGTCTCTCTTCATATGTCTTCTGGTGCAGACCCTGCACCATTTTAGTTGCCCTCCTCTGGACAGCTTCCATCTTGTCTATGTCTTTGTGGAGACTGGGTCTCCAGAACTGCACACAGTACTCCAGATGGGGTCTCACCAGCTGTCTGTACAGAGGGATAATAACTTCCTGTTTTCTACTAGTGATGCCTCTCCCTATGCATTCCAGTATTCCCCCAGCCCTCCTTGCTGCCCTCTCACATTGCTTGCCCACCTTTAGGTCATCTGATATGACTACTCCCAGGTCCCTTTCCATTTTTGTTGTTGTTAGTATCTCACCCTCCATTGTGCACTCTTCTCCTGGGTTTTTGTTTCCCAGGTGCATTACCTTGCACTTCTTAGCATTGAATCTAAGCTGCCATCCATTTGACCATTCCTCTAACCTTGCCAAGTCCCTTCTCATCCTTTCCACCCCACCTTGTGCATCAACTCTGTTGCAGATCTTTGTGTCATCTGCAAAGAGACGTACTTTTCCTTCCAGTCCCTCTGTAATGTTGCTTATAAAGACATTGAAGAGGACCGGTCCCTATCCGGAACCCTGCGGTACCACACTAGTAAACCCCCCCTTTCTTCAGATTGGACTCCATTTACTATTACTCTCTGTGTCCTATTCTCCAGCCAATTCTTTACCCAGGCTGTCATCTTGGGACCAACTCCCAGGCTGGCTAACTTGTATATTAATCTTTTGTGTGGGACAGTGTCAAATTCCTTGCTAAAGTCTAGGTAGGCCACGTCCACAGCCCCTCCCTGATCTACTACTTTGGTCACCCAGTCAAAGAAATCTATCAGATTTGTCTGGCATGACCTTCCCACTGTGAATCCATGCTGCCTTGGGTCCTTTGCCCCTCTGGCCTCTAGATACTTGACAATTCTTTCCTTCAGGAGTGATTCCATCATTTTCCCTACCACTGAGGTTAAACTAACAGGCCTGTGGTTTCCTGCTTCTGTCTTGCTCCCACTTTTGTGAAGGGGAATCACATCTGCCCTCCTCCAGTCCTCAGATACCACCCCATCCTCCCATGATTTGTTAAAGAGAGTAGTCAGTGGTGTCACTAGTTCTACCCTTAGTTCTTTTAGAATTCTGGGATGAATCCCATCAGGCCCCATTGCTTTGTCCACCTTCAGTTTTAAGAGTTCTTTCAGAACCCTTTCTTCTGTAAATGGCTGTTCAGCTATAGTATGTAACATAAGCACTGAGCTCTGAATCACATATAATTAATAATAAAGCTATATTAACAGCCTCAGCAGGAGCTTAGTTGGCTGACTTCAGAGTTGTAACTGCAATAAAACATGGAGACAATGCTCTGAAAGCAGGTGTAGCAAGGCAGTGCAATGAAGCTGCAAGTAGAATGAGAGCAGGAATGAGCAGCACAGCTAGGGTCAGAGTAAACTGTGTCAGGTGAAAAGAATTGAGTATGCAACACCTGCCACGCTGAAACAGGTTAAAGAAATGCTATGCAATCTGGACACAAAAAAAAGTGCTGGTGCAGACTCCCTCAACCCATACTTCCTGAAGATTGCCTACTCTGTACTGGCAGTGCCTATAACACACTTGTTTAATCTCTCCTTGTCCCAAGGAGCAATCCCCTTCATCTGGAAAACTGCGAAGGTCAATCCATTATTTAAACCAGGGGATCCTTGTGATCTTAACAACTATAGGCCCATTTCCATTCTTCCAGTCCTGTCTAAGCTGCTGGAAAAAATTGTAAGTATCCAACTGAGATCTTACCTAGAAACTACGAATCTCCTAAACCCTGCACAATCTGGCTTCAGAGCCAAGCATAGTACCATCACGGCCCTAGCAAAAGTCACCAATGACTGGCAAAAAGAACTAGACAAAAGGAATTTTATCTGTGCTGTGTTTCTGGACCTGAGTAAGGCATTCGGCATGGTTGCACATGACCTGCTCCTCTCACCCCTGGAATCCATAGGGCTGGATTCACTCTCCCTACAGTGGTTCACCAACTACCTCTCTGGATGCCGCCAACAGGTCAAGGCGGAAGGCAAACTCTCACCCCTTAAGCCATTGTGAAGAGGCGTACCCCAAGGATCCATTCTTGGTCCTATCATCTTCACTATCTATATTAACAATATTGATGATAATATTACCAAGGCTACAGTCCACCTATTTGCTGATGACACGGTGCTATAAGTGAGCCATCCATCACCAGAAACAGCTTGTAGCGACCTACAAACGGAATTCAATTTACTCCAACTTCAACTCCTAAACAAAAAGCTCCTGCTAAATGCAAAGAAAACAAAAGCAGTGCTTTTCTCTCCTGGCATGCATGCGGTGAACCCAACTGTCCCAGGATATCTTTCACAGATATCCACAATTTTAGGAGAAAAATTAGAATTTGTTGAAAAACTCAAGTACCTGGGAGTCTGGCTTGACAACAGGCTTTCCTTTAGAGAACATATGGAGGCATTGCTGAAAAAACTTTGTCAAAGGCTTGGTCTTTACTTCAGGATCAGCCACTTACTTACAAGTGATGCTAAGTTAAGGCTGGTCCAGGCAACGTTTCTTTCTGTAATTGACTATGCAGATTTCCTATATAGCCACTGTCATATCTCCTACCTGGCAAAACTGGATACGCTCTACCATAGAGCCTTAAGGTTTATTACAGGACTTCCATTTACCACACATCATTGCTCCCTATATGCAGCAGTGGGATGGACCTCGCTTCAGTTTAGGAGGGACAGAAATGCTGCCATATGGACATTAAGAGTGATATCCAACCAATTTCCCCAATACGTCTCAGACTGTCTCCAGCAAAAGAAAATAAGCAAATATGCACTAAGAAGCTACTCTTATATCATGTTGAAAGTGCCCAAAGTTAACTCTCCCTTTGGAAGGGCTGCCATTAGCTTCACGATGCCCTCTTTGTGGAACAAACTGCAAAAAATGATGAAACTAAGCATACCTATAACCATTACTTCCTTTAAATCTCTTTATTCGCACCTTATTAAGGAACACTGCAAATGCTTCCCACATCGTTAGCTTGATCACATATACACTTCTCACCACTAACATGTCTGACTAGTACGTTCAAACCAAACATATAACTCTGTTACTCTCCTCCTGTTATTCTTGTTTCCCCCTCCATGGGAATCTTCTATGTGCTCCCCATCGCTGCTCTTAAATTAGCATAAATGCCTCCCTACCAGAGACAGCGCTAGATAGGGCAAAAAGGGAAAAAGTTGCAGCTTGCCCAGAAATGACCCACTTTCCACAGGACAGTGGGTCCAAAGTGGTGCACCTGTCTCTAACAATAGCTGAAAGATGGAAAACTAAACAATAGAAAAGTATTTTCACTCAACAAATTTAAGCTTCTGTACTAGTGAAATGTCTACTTACGATTAGGTTTGGACCCAGTTGTTTCTCATTTTGACCCACATTTTTTACACCTATGGGTCTAATCTGACCCGTGTTTTAAAACCCCTAGCGCTGTCACTGCTCCCTACCTTAATGAGTAGCAATATTCACTTCACCCCTTACCTCGATTCTTCACATTGCACTTACCATCTCACCCCGTTGTCCCCTTACCCCTTTTCTTCCCCTCCTTATTAATAGTTCCCTTCTTATAGCTCTCCCTTCCCAGACCTGCCCACAAATCCCAGGCTTTCCCTTCCCATCCCCTATGGAAAATTCTGTATGGGATGGAAAGGAGCACGCGATGAGTATTATTCTTCTCCACCCCCTATCGTTCTCCCCACAACTGAAGCTTCTGTACAATCCCGCTTTGCTGCTAAGTACACATATATTTATGTACAAGCAATTTTGTAAATGAGCTAGGGTTCATCCTCTCATATGTTTTGCTGTAATGCTATGAATGATGCTGTATCACTTTGTTTATTTTCATGTGTAATTTATATTGACCTCTGACTCAGTAAATGAATGTTTATCCCACTGAATTTGTAAATGACCTTGTCCTACCCAGGTCCAATTTGTAAATGAGCTCTGCTCAATGATGTTCGCCTGGATAAATAAACATTTTGATTTGACTGATTTGATTTGAACATGGAGCAGCTATGGTTGAGCTGAAACACACAGATAATGATTGCAGTTGCATTGCAGTAGTTTAAGCATGGTGAGTACAGTGTAATAACACAAGCACTGGGTGCAGTAGTAATTGGAGTAAACAGTAGCAGTGGTTACAGCTGTAGGTAACTGAAAGCAGTAGCATGAGCTCTGAGTAGCAGTATACTAGGAGCTTAGAAACAAAGCCCTTCCAAAAAAGACAAAACCAAAATACAGCAAAACAGGGAACAAGGCCCCAAAAATGGAAATTATGTACCTACCATAATTATTGATCTTCTTGGATGAGTCTCCACCACTCATTCATACTAATGGGATCTGCGCCGGAGGCACTAGGACCCAGCGGGAGCAAACTTTTTGCTAGAGGGTCGGCACCAGAGATGGAACTGTGAGGAGTGGCACCGCGAGCCCCACCTCGTGTGGTAATGACTATCTTGGCGTCGACCCTCCAACTGCCTCAGTACCTTTTTTCCCCCGAGGAGGTGCAAGGTAACTAACCTAGAAGGATAGCCTAACCAAAAACTGGACATAAGATAGTCCGATGACCCATATAAGAAGGGTCAACAAAGAAGTCTTCCAAGCCTAAAGATTGAGGGAGTGAAGACCAACAACAGAGGTGAGCTCGGGGGATGGTGGGTGGGCATGTGAATGAGTGGTGGACACTCGTCCAAGAAGATCAAGAATTATGGTAGGTACATAATTTCCATATCTTCCTGGACATAAAGTCTTCACCACTCTTTCACACTAATCGGAGAGTACTGAGCTAATAATAGCCAGAGAGGGTGGCAGAAGAGACCAAGAGCTCACAGTTTTAGGACAGGAGTCCATTAAGGATGGTTCTGCCAAAAGAAAGATGTCATCTGGCATGTACATCCAGGGCATAGTGTTTGACGAAAGTATGCACTGAGCTCCAGGTGGCCGTACTGCAAATATCCGCAATGGGCACATTGTGGATTTCTACTAAGGATGCCACGACCACTCTAGTAGAGTGAGCATACACTCTGCCCTCCAGCTGAACCTGCGCCATGGAATAACAGTGGTGAAGGCATGCCACCAGCCATGCTGAAATACATCTGATAGCTACCGGTTGACCCAGCTGGGTCTCGTTGAAGGAAACAAACAGTTGTTGAGCTTTGTGAAAGTCTTTTGTTCTATCTAGATAGAAACACAAAGCTCTTTTGACATCAAGGAATGAAGAGAATGCTCTCCTTCATTTTGGAAGTTCATAAAGTAGGAAGGAAGGACCAAAGGTTGGTTTAGATGGAATTCTGAAACAACCTTATGGAGAAACTTAGGATGGGTTCTAAGAACTACTTTGTCTTTATGAAACACAGTATACGGAGGGTCTGTGACCAAGGTATGTATCTCAGAGACCCTGCTGGCTGAGGTAATGGCCACTAGGAAGGCCATCTTCCAGGTGAGAAATTTTAACTCACAGGTAGCTAGAGGCTTGAAAGGTTTTCGAGTGAGCATGTCTAGCACCAGATTAAAGTCCCAGGCTGTGACTGGACATCTCATAGGAGGTCTGGTATGCAGAATTCCCTTAAGAAACCTCTCAACCACAGGTAACTGAGCCAGTGACAGGGAAAGTACTGGCTCATGATAAGCTGAAATGGCACAAAGGAGAACCTTAACTGTAGAGTATTGCAGACCTGAGTTTGAGAGGTCTAAAAGGTACTCTAGAACTTTATTTGGTGGGCAGAAAAAAGGATTCAAAGAGGATTTTGCACACCAGAGCGAAAAACGCTTCCATTTGGCTGTGTAAGTTTTCCTAGTGGCTGGTTTGCGTGCAGCCAGAAGAATATCTGAAACCCTATGAGAAACATTAAACCTGTTTACTTCTATCTCTTCAGGAGCCAAGCATGAAGGTGAAGTGACTTCAGATTGGGATGGACCACGGGCCCCTGAGTCAGAAGGTACGTCTGAAGGGGAAGCGGTTTTGAAGGAGTTTCCAACACACTGTTGAGTAGTGGAAACCATATCTGTTGAGGCCAGAAGGGAGCAATGAGGATCATTTTGTCCCCCTGGGACTCGAATTTGAGAAGTACTCTCTGAATTAGAGGAAGAGGTGGAAAGGCATATAGAAAGAGTTTTGTCCACCGCAGCCTGAATGCATCCTGACAGAAAATACCAGGCCCTGGATTTCTGGAGCAGAAGAGAGGCAGTTTTGTGTTGAGTGGGGATGCAAAAAGGTCCAGGTCTGTAGTTCCCCACTCTGCAAATAGTGACTGAGCTATGACTGAGTCGAGAGACCATTCATGAGGATCTGTCTCTATTCTGCTGAGATGGTCTGCCAGTTCGTTCTGCACTCCCAGTAGGTAGAATGCCTGAATTAAAGCCTTGTGCTCCAAGCACCATTCCCACACTCTCATTGCTTCCCTGCATAAGGGGTAAGAATGAGCACTGCCCTGCTTGTTGATGTAATACATCACTGCTTTGTTGTCCATTTGAAGGAGAAAGTTCTTGTGACAGAGAATGTCCTTCAAAGCTCGGACTGTATGAAGGACGGCTCTCATTTCTAAGACATTTATGTGAAGGTGGGACTCGTCCTGAGTCCATGTACCTTGAGTGTGAAGAGTCTGACAGTGAGCTCCCCACCCCATCAGGGACGCATTCATGGTAATGGAAATCTGATGATCCAGAGGAGCAAAGGGGTATCCTTCCAGAAGATTATCCTCTTGTGACCACCAGGTGAGTGATCTCTTCAGAGGTTCTGTCACTTTGATGAGAAAGGACTGAGGGTGCGTGGTCGGGGACCACTGAGTACTAAGCATCCACTGAGAGGTTCTCAGGTGGAGGCATGCTAGGTGTACAGTGAACACCGAGGATGCCATGAGACCTAGCACCTGTTGCATTGAGAGAGCTGACATTGAGCTGCTCTCTCTGATGTATCGGGTCATCTGAAGAATATTGCTCCTCCTGTCCTCTGGAAGAAATGCTTTCACACAGGAGGTGTCTAGAAGAATTCCAACGAAAAGAAGCCTCTAGGAGGGCTGCAGCTGTGATTTCTTGAGGTTTAGCAGGACTCCCATGGATGTGAGAAAGTGTGAAGCCGTGGCTAAGGTGTCCAGAGTTCCTTGCATGGAAGGACTTGCTAGAAGCCAATCGTCCAGATATGGGAACACTTGCATTCTGATTTTTCTGAGATGCACTGCGAGAATTGCACAACACTTTGTAAAAACTCATGGCACAGAGGATAGCCCAAAGGGCAGGACTCTGAACTGATAATGCTGCCCCAAAGCCATGAACCTTAGGTATTTGTGATGCTTCGGGTGAATAGGAATGTGCTGGTAAGCATTCTGCATGTCCAGGGAGGCTAACCAGTTGTGCTGATGAAGCAAAGGTAACAGGGTTCCTAGCGATATCATTCTGAATTTCTCTTTGGGTAGGAATTTGTTTAATTTTCTGAGGTCCAAAACAGGGCGCATTCCCCTGGTTTTCTTTGGAACTAGAAAGTAATGGGAGTAGAACCCTGTGTTCCATTGATCCAGCGGAACTACTTCCACTGCCCTGTTATTCAGAAGGCCTTGTATCTCAGAGGTGAGAAGTTCTGGCTGAAGAACTGACAGCCTGGGCTGTTGTCTGGGGGGATGATCCGGAAGGGTGTCCAAAAGATTGAGGGAATACCCCTCGTGGATTATCTGGAGAACTCATTTGTCCGAGGTTATGGATTTCCATTGATTGTAGAAGTGAGTCAGATGACCTCCCACCAGTGAGGAAGAGTCCCCTCGGGCAGCTGAGGTGGGACTTGGGCCAACAACTCAGAAGGCGGCACTGGGCACTTTGGGTCCTTGCATCTTCTGCTGCGTTTTCTTTTGAGGCTGGAGGGCTTGGTTTTTATTAAAACCTCCCCTGCCTTTGCCTCGAAAGGACTGACGGTTATGAAACTGGCATTTGTTAACACCCCCTCGAGAGGGAGCAGGAGGAGGTCAAGCCAATTTAATGGCTGACCTAGTCTTTTGTGTGGCCTCTAGAGCTTGTTCTGCTTGAGGGCTGAAGAGGTACACACCATCGAAAGGCAACACCATTACCTGCTGCTGTGCATCATTCATGAAACCTGAAGTGCGCAGCCAGGAATGGCGGCGGGTACAAATGCCCGCCGCTGCCGCTCTGGAGACAGTATCGAAGGCATCCATAGCTGCGTTAACCTGCTGGTTGTTGGACTCGATACCCCTGGTTATGGTTTGAAGAAGCTCTGAATTAGTATCTGACTCCAGTAGAGCTTCAACCATTTGTTTGAGCGAATGCCAAAGGATATACCCATATTAAGAGAAATAGGCTTGGTAGCTGGCAATACGCATACCTAGGGTGGAAGCAGCAAAGACTCTCTTACCCAAGGTGTCTATCTTACGAGATTCTTTGTTAATAGGTTGAGCTGTAGTAGTCTGGGGAAGGACGGCCTTATCATTCTCTGCCAAGAATACAATAGGATCCGCAAAGGCTTAGGATGCCAAAATAGGTTGATCCTAGGGAGCAGCACATTTCCTATCTATGTTCTTAGCCACAGAAGGAATGAGAGCGGGATTATTCCATACCATTTGAGACAGTGTCTCAAAGGAGGGCTGTACCAGAGGAGTCAAATCCATAGGGATCTCCGGAACATGGAGGTACTGGAGTCTTAACAGTTTCCCAGGATCGATATCTGTAGTTTGGAGAGAAAGAGTGGAATTCAAATTTTTCAGCAGAGACTTAAAAGACAGGTCCTCAACCACAGGCTCTGCAGCAGGAATAGATCCTGTTCCTTCCATATCATCACCCAGCCTAAGGTCTGGGTCAGTCTCAATGTCATCTCCTGACAGTCCAGGAGGGACTGTATGGACAGGAAAGGAGTGAAAATCAGAAGGAAATGAGGAAGTAAAAGGATTAAAAGAGGAGGAGTCCTGAAGGCTGGATTATGTCCCAACAGGTCTCAGTGCCGAAGAAACGCACGGCGCTGAAAATATGCACGGTGCTGAGAAGCCACACTGCGCCGAGAGGCCATATGGAGCCGAGAGGCTACACAGTGCTGAAAAGCCAGACGGCACCAAAAACATCGCCGAGAGGCTGCACAGTGCCAAGAAGCCACACGACACCGAGGACGGCACCGACAAAGTGCATGGCACTGAGGATGGTGCTGACGAGGCGCACGTTGCCGAGAAACTCAATGGTGCTGAGGACGGTGCCGAAGACGGCGCTGAGCATGTCATTGATGCTGAGGGCATCAAAAACATCCCAAGACTCCAAAAAACAGGATTTAAGGAGAAAGAAGGCTGAATACCAGGAGATAGAGCCATCGGTGTTGGCCCCTGTGCCGCAGCCCTGTGAGAGGGGAAAACACCTAAGCATGGAGTCGACGGCACCGAGATGGCGTCGCACAACTAGGGAGGCTCAACTGCCCTATCTGATCTCCCAAAAAGCCCGAAGGCCCCTGAATGACTGGGCCAGGCAGCTGGACCAACCTCCGAGCTCATTGCTCCATAAGAGCAGCCCACTGATGAAACTGCTCATCTGAAGACCTACCAGAGGGTGGGGTAGGGCTCCGATGTCGAAGAAATCGGCTACCAGAAATAGAAACCAGCAACTCCGAGGGAGGAGACCGGCAACTAGCCCCAATAACTGACCGTCTATGCGCACACATATCAGAGGGTGACCACGAGTGATGCCTTCTCTTTCTTGACCTGTGGGCCGAAAAAGAGCTCGAGGCCAAATGGTGCCGAGAGTGCAACTGTTTACTTTTATGCTTTCGAGAGGACCGCCCACCCCCTCGGGCATTGGACTGTCCGTTGTCAGACCCCTCCCCAGAGAAGGCGGCGGACCGGACCCAGACCGGCTGACTGAACAGCTTTCATACAAAGTCTCCCTACCATCACCTGACCCGCTCATGGTCAACTCCATCAATGTAGGCTGAGACTTCTTCTTTAAATAAGAATAAATAAACTAAGTGATACTTATTCGATAATATTACTACAAAACAAAACTGAAAAACTAAGCTGCTAGTTTGAAGTTTGACTCCCAGCGGGCGAGCAACATCGCCACTGAAGTGCACTCAATGGTGGGAAAAAAGGAACTGAAATGGAGCCGCGAGGAACAGCACTGCAAGCATCAGCTCATGCGGTAATGACTATCTCGGCGTCGACCCACCAACCACCTGAGTACCTTGTTTTCTGAGGAGGTGCAGCACAACTAACCTAGAAAGACTAGTCTAACACAAATCAGACATAAGATAGTCTGAACAACCCGTATAAGAAGGGTCAACAAAGAAGTCTTCACAGCCTAAACATTGAGGAGGTGAAGACCAAAACAGAGAAGTGAGTTCGGGGGATGGAGGGTGGGCGTGAGAATGAGTGGTGGAGACTTCATCCAAGAAGATCAAGAATTACGGTAGGTATGTAATTTCCATATCTTCCTAGACATAAAGTCTCCACCACTCATTCACACTTATGGGAGCGTACCGTGCTAAAAATCCCCCAAGAGGGTGGCAGGAAAACCAAGAGCTCACGAATTCAGGACAGAAGTCTGTTAAGGATAGTCCTGCCAAATGAAAGGTTTCATCTGGCATGGACGTCCAGCGCATAGTGCTTAATAAAAGTATGCACTGAGCTCCAAGTAGCCACATTGCAAATGTCCGCAATGGGCATGTTGTGGATTGCCGCCAGGGATGCCACGACTGCTCTAGTAGAGTAAGCATACACTCTGCCCTCCAGCTTGACCTGTGCCATGGAATAACAGTGGCGAAGGCATGCACCAGCCATGCTGAAATGCATCTGATAGCGACAGGCTGACCCAGCCAGGTCTTGCTGAAGGAGACAAACAGTTGTTGAGCTTTGTGAATTTCCTTTGTTCTATCTAAATAGAAGCACAAAGCTCTTTTAACATCTATGGAATGAAGGGTACATTCTCCTTCATTCTGGAAATCAGCAAAGTTAGTAGGTAGGACCAAAGGTTGGTTTAAATGGAATTCTGAGACAACCTTAGGGAGGAATTTAGGATGGGTCCTAAGAACTGCTTTATCCTTGTGAAATACAGTGTACGGAAGGTCTGTTACCAGAGCATGTATTTCAGAAACTCTGTGGGCCGAGGTGATGGCCACCAAGAAGACCGTTTTACAAGTGAGGAATTTCAATTCGCAGGTAGCTAGTGGCTCAAAAGGTTTTCTAGTGAGCATGTCTAGCATGAGATTAATGTCCCAGGCTGCAACTGGATGTCTGACAGGAGGTCTGGTATGCAGAATACCCTTAAGAAACCTCTTAACTACCGGTAACTGAGCCAGAGATAGGGAAAGTAAAGGCTCATGATAGGCTGAAATGGCACAAAAGTGAACTTTGATTGTAGAGTATTGAAGACCTGAATTTGAGAGGTCTAAGAGGTACTCTAAAACTTTGTTGGGAAGGCAGGAAAAGGGATTCAGAGAGGATCCTGCACACCAGAGGGAAAAACACTTCCATTTTGCAGTGTAAGTCTTTCTGGTTGCTGGCTTTCGCGCAGCCAAAAGAATGTCAGAAACTCTCCAAAAGGCATTGAACCTATTCACCTCTATCTCCTCAGGAGCCAAGCGTGAAGATGAAGTGACCTCAGATTGGGATGGACCAGAGGACCCTGGGTGAGAAGGTCCATCTGAAGGGGAAGCGCCTCTGGAGGGGTTTCTGCCATACTGTTGAGTAATGGAAACCATATCTGTCGAGGCCAGAAGGGAGCAATGAGAATCATCTTGTGTCCCTGAGACTCGAATTCGAGGAGTACCCTCTGGATTAGGGGAAGAGGAGGAAAGGCATATAGAAAGCGTTTCATCCACTGCAGCCTGAACACATCCTGACAGAAAATGCCAGGCCCTGGAATTCTGGAGCAGAAAAGAGGCAGTTTTGTGTTGAGTGGGGATGCAAAAAGGTCCAGGTCTGGAGTTCCCCACTCTGCGAATAGCGATTGAACTACGGTTAAGTTGAGAGACCACTCATAAGGGCCTGCCTCCGTTCTGCTGAGATGGTCTGCCAGTTCATTCTGTATTCCCGGCAGGTAGACCACCTGAATAAGAGCCTTGTGATCTAGGCACCATTCCCACACTCTCATTGCTTCCCTGCACAAGTGGTAAGAGAGTGAGCCACCCTGCTTGTTGATGTACTACATCACTGCCTTGTTGTTGATCTGAAGGAGAATGTTCTCATGATAAAGAATGTCCTTCAAGGCCCGGACTGCATAGAGGACAGCTCTCATTTCCAGAATGTTTATGTGAAGCTGGGCTTTGACCTGAGTCCACGTACCCTGAGTGTGGAGATCCTGACAGTGTGCTCCCCATCCCGACAGGGATGCGTCTGTGGTGATAGAAATCTGATGATCCAGAGGAGCAAAGGGGTATCCTTCCAGAAGATTGTCCTCTTGCGACCACCAGGTGAGCGACCTCCTGAGAGGTTCTGTCACCTTGATGAGACAGGACTGAGGATGAGTAGTCGGGGACCACTGAGTACTGAGCAACGATTGAGAGGTTCTCATGTGGAGGCATGCTAGGTGTACAGTGAACACCGAGGATGCCATGAGACCCAGCATCCGTTGCATTGAGAGAGCTTGAACCAAGCTGTTCTCTCTGAAGTATCGGGCCATCTGTAGGATATCGCTCCTTCTGTCCTCCGATAGAAAAGCTTTTGGACAGGAGGTGTCCAGAAGAGTTCCTAAGAAAAGGAGCTTCTGGGAGGGCTGCAACTGTAATTTCTTGAGATTTAGCAGGACTCCCATGGATGTGAGGAGGTCTGAGGCCATGGCTACGGCATCGAGAGTTCCTTGCCTGGAAGGGCTTGCTAGAAGCCAGTCGTCCAGATATGGGAACACTTGTATTCTGGTCTTTCTGAGGCACGCTGCAAGAATTTCACAACACTTTGTAAAAACTCACAGCGCCAAGGATAGCCCAAAGGGCAGGACTCCAAACTGATAATGTTGGCCCAAAGCCACAAACCTTAGGTATTTGTGATGTTTTGGGTGAATAAGAATATGTTGGTAAGCATCCTGCATGTCCAGGGAAGCTAACCAATAGTGTTGATGAAGCAAGGGCAACAGGGTTCCCAGTGACATCATTTTGAACTTTTCCTTGAGAAGAAATCTGTTCCGTTTTCTAAGGTCCAAAATGGGGCACATGCCCCCACTTTTCTTTGGAACAAGAAAGTAGTGGGAGTAGAACCCTGTGTTCCATTGATCCAACAGAACTATTTCTACTGCCCTGTTGTTCAGAAGGCACTGTATCTCGGAGGTGAGAAGTTCTGACTGAACTGTCGACAGTCTGGGCTGTCGTTTGGGGGAAGATCTGTAGGGGTCTCTAAAAGATTGAGGGAATATCCCTCTCGGATTATCTGGAGGACACATTTGTCTGATGTTATGGTCTTCCAACGGTTGCAGAACTGAGTCAGATGACCCCCCACCGCTCAGAGAAAGTCCCCCTCTGGCAGCTGAGGAGGGATATGGGCGAAAGAGTCAGAAGGTAGCACTGGGCGCTTTGAGTCCTTGTGCTTTCTGTTGCATTTCTTTTGAGGCTGGGGAGCTTGGTTTTTATTAAAACCTCCCCTGCCTTTGCCTCGAAAGGAATGACAGTTGTAAAACTGACGCTTATTAATACCCCCACGAGAAGGGATGGGAACAGGTCGAGCCAATTTAATGGCAGACCTAGTCTTTTGAGTGGCTTCCAGCGCTTGCTCTACTTGAGGACTAAAGAGATACATACCGTCAAAGGGTAACGCCATAACCTGTTGCTGGGCATCATTCGTGAAACCCAAAGTGTGCAGCCAGGAGTGGCGGCGAGTACAGATGCCTGCCACTGCCGCCTGAGAAGCAGTATCAAAAGTGTCCATAGCTGCTTTAACCTGCTGGTTGTTGGACTCGATACCCCTGGTTATGGTTTGAAGTAGCTCTGAATTAGAGTCCGTATCTGGCAGAGCTTCTATGCCATTTGTTTGAGCGAATGCCAAAGAACATACTCATATTGAGAAAAATAGCCCTGGTAGCTGGCAATACGCATACCCAGGTAGAGGCAGCAAAGACTATCTTACCTAAGGTGTCTGTCTTGTGAGATTTTTTGTTTATAGACTGGGCTGAAGACGCCTGAGGAAGGACGGCCTTATCATTCTCCGTCAAGACTACAATAGGATCCGCAAAGGCCTGGGAGGCCAAGATGGGTCGATCCTTGGGAGCAGCATACTTTCTATCTATGGACTTAGCCATAGAAGGAATGAGAGCAGGATTATTCCATACCATTTGAGAAAGTGTTTCAAAGGAGGGCTGTACCGGAGGAGTTAAATCCATAGGGATCTCTGGAACATGGAGGTATTGGAGTCTTAACAGCTTCCCAGGATCGATATCTGTAGTTTGGAGAGAAAGAGTAAAATTCAAATTTTTCAGCAGAGACTTAAAAGACAGGTCTTCGACCAGAGGATCTGCTACAGGATGAGATCCTTCCACATCATTACCCAGGCGAAGGTCTGGGTCAGGCTCAATGTCATCTTCTGACAGCCCAGAAGGAACTGCATGGACAGGAAAGGAGTGAAAATCAGAAGAAAATGAGGAAGGAAAAGGATTCAGAGAAGAGGAGCCCTGAAGACTGGACAACGCCCTAACGGGCCTCGGCACCGAAGAAGGGCACAGCACCGAAAAAAGACACGGCACTGAAAATGGACCTGACGAGGTGCACAGTGCCGAAGACCGCACCGACAACCCCAGCGGCACTGTGGATGGTGCAAACAGTCGCATCAATGCCAAGGATGGCGCTGAATGACCCATCGATGCCGAAGGCGCCGAAAACATCCCAAGGCTCTGAAAAACAGGATCTGAGGAGAAAGAAGGATGAATACCAGGAGATAGAGGCATCGGTGTGGCCCACTGCATCGCAGCCATGTGAAGGGGGAAACACCTAAGCGCGGAGTCGACGGCACCAAGAACAGCGCCACACAACTAGGGAGACCCAACTGTCCTACCTGATCCCCCGGAAAGCCCGAAGGCCCTGAAGTGACCGGACCAGGCAGCTGGACCAACCTCCGAGCCCATTGCTCCATAAGAGCAGCCCTCTGATGAAACTGCTCATCTGAAGACCTACCGGAGGTCAGGGTAGGGCTCCGATGTCGAAGAGGTCGGTGACTGGAAATAGAAACCGGCGACTCTGAAGGAGGAGACTGGCAACTATCCCCAATAACTGACCATCTACGTGCAGACATACCAGGGGGCGACCACGAGTGATGCCTTCTCTTTTTTGACCTGTGGGCCGAAGAAGAGTTCAAGGCCGAACGGTGCCGAGAGTGCAACTGTTTACTTTTATGCTTCCGAGGGGACTGCCGACCCCCTTGAGCATTAGATTGTCCATTGTCAGACCCCCCCCCCTCCGGACAAGGTGGCGGACCAGACCCAGACCAGCTGACTAAACAGCTTTCATACGAAGTCTCCCTACCGTCACCTGACCCACTCATGGTCGACTCCATCAATGTAGTCTGAGACTTCTACTTTAAATAAGAATAAATAAACTAAGCAATACTTATTCAAAATATTACTACAAAACAATAAAACTGAAAAACTAACCTGCTAGTTTGAAGTTTGACTCCCAGCTGGCGAGCGACATCGTTACTGAAGCGCACTCGATGGCGGGAAAAAGGAACTGAGGCGGTTGGAGGGTCTACGCCGAGACAGTCATTACCGCACGAGCTGATGCTCATGGTGCCACTCCTCATGGCTCCATCTCCGGCACCGAACCTCTAGCAAAAAAGTTTGCTCCCACTGGGTCCTAGTGCCTCCAGCGCAGATCCCATTAGTGTGAATGAGTGGTGGAGACTTTATGCCCAGGAAGATCTTTAGTTTCACTCTCAGCATTTTCCTTACTTGCAAGGGGAGTCTCTTTCTGGGCAGAAAAGTTTGGATTTGAGACACTGTCTGCCTCTGGATCAACAAGTTCTGGTTCCACCACATTTTGCTCACTTGAAAAACTCTCTGGCCCTGGAAGTGAACTATCATGACACTCAAAGCACTTTTCCTGCTCTGGCAAGTCACCAGTCAGTCTTAACTCCTCTGGTTCTTCATCAGGGAAATCACACAGTTCTACCATACATAGTGATTCAATATCATCAGACTTAACACTCTGCACTTTACTCTCAGGGAGCATTGGCTCCAAGGACAAAGCTGGGGGCTTAGGCAGTCGAGAAGGCCCAGCTTCATCCCCATAATTGACAAGAGGGTTACCTTGAAACAACTGACTTAGTTCATAGGAAGGATAATAAACATAGTTGCACTCACTTTCATCCAAAGTAGACTGGCAGTCATCATTGACCTGGGTTTGCTGTGGAGGAGACCTTAAATCAGTAACTGCAGGGGCAGACTTTCTCTGTCTTTGTCTGGCAGCTGCCCTTGTCACCGGTCCAGGGGGAGCAATATCTGGGGGCTCAGATTCAATCAGTATTTGACCAATAGGCAACAGATGATTGTGATGCACTGTCTTGACATCTTTTGAATTGCTTTCAGGCCTCACTTTGTACACTGGTGAGTCATCTAATTTGCCCAGTAACCCGTGAAGTGGGCACATGAGGCAGGGCACCATCCGTTACGGTGACATCTTCCTTGTGCAATCCACTCATGGCGACTGATGGGTAGGGCGACCAGATGAGGGGGTGGGCAAACTAGGCGACAGGGTGTTGCTATGCATACGCGTGCGGGGGGATGGGAGCGAGCATGGCGTGCATGGGCTGGAGGGGTGAAGAGGCTGTAGGGGGTGGCGCTGTGGTCGGTCAAGCTGTGGTGTGGTGTCGGGGATTGGGCAATGGCTGGGGTGGCTGAGGTACTGGGTTCAGGTCTGGGCGCTGGTGCAATTTATTTTTACTACTTTCACCCCCCCCTGACATGCCCCCTGGGTTGAGAATCCTTAAGTAGGTGGGTCTTGAGGCCGAAAAACCCTGTGGGGTTGTGGGGGCACAGCCCCACAAAAATAACAAAATATGTTCTGCCACCATTGTGCTGGTGCGCCAGGGTTGTCAGAGTGCCGAAAATGTGTTCAGCACTCTGACTGAGTGATAACGGCGATCGCCTTTAGGTATTCGCTGTTATCACATAGACCCAATTTGCCCACAATAATATAGGGGAGATGGTGCCACCTGTCAGCAATTTTATGTTTGCCATGCAGTTCCAGATTCCTCAACAGTATGTGGTCTCCCTCTTGCAGTTCTTGGGCATTCACTTTTTTATCATACCTTTCTTTATTAGCCAAATTTCTCTTTGCAGCTGTAGTCTGAGCTAGTTGGTATGCGTGGTTTAATTGAGCTTTTAACTTTTGCACATATTGTAGGTAATTGTCAGCTCAGAACCCATCAGGAGAAACTCTGAAACAAACATCCACTGGCAGCCGAGCTTCTCTTCCAAACATAAGGCGGTAGGGGGAGGAGCCGGTAGCATAATTTCTGGTGCAGTTGTAGGCGTGTACTAGGGTGCTATTTTGCTGGCTCCATCTGGGCTTGTCTTTTGGGTGGAGAGTGCCCAGCATGTCCAGCAGAGTACAGTTAAAATGTTCTGGCTGTGGATCCCCCTGTGGGTGGTAAGGGGTGGTTCTAGACTTCTGCACTCCCCACAGAGAGAGCATCTCCTTGATTAAGTGACTCTCAAAATCTCAGCCTTGATCAGAATCGATTCTCTGGGGGGCTCCATAGTGAACAAAAAAATTCTCCATCAGTACCATGGCCACAGTGGATGCTTTTTGGTCCTTAGTGGGGAAGGATTGGGCGTACCTGGTGAAATTATCAGTGACCACCGACACATTATTATTTTTCTGATCAGGTTCCAAACTTAGAAAGTCAATACAAACCAACTCCATGGGGGTGCTGAAGGTGATGTTAACAAGGGGGGCAGCCCTCGGGGGCAAGGCCTTTCTCTGCAGGTGGCGACTACAAGTCCGTACATGATGCTCAACATCAGCCCCCATTTTAGGCCAGTAGAATCTAGACCTTACGAGGTCGAGGGTTCGGTCTATACCGAGGTTCCCCATGTGATTGTGTAGGGACCTCAGCACCAAGTCTCTGAAAGCGGTGGGCAAAACCAGTTGTTGCTTATCTACTTGTCCTCCCCCATCTACTGTTTCTCTGTACAGTAATTGGTTAATCAGTTTCAACTTATGACCTTCTTTATACAATAATGTAGTTCTCAAGTCAGAGGAGCGCAACTTGGACACATCTGTCCCTGCGTAGAGGGCTTCAAGTGCTGATCTGATCATAGGATCTCAGGATTGAGCCCGCTGGATGCTGTCATTATCAAACTGAGGCAGTGCACTTATATCTAGTGCAGAGAAGTGACAATAAGCAGCAGGTATACATGTTTCAGAGGGCCCCAAACAATCTACTAGACAGTCCACTGCATCTAGGGACGTTTGTTCCTCCTTGTGAAACTTTTGGCACAGGGCTCAAATGTCAGGTTCGGACAGTCTGACCCAATCACTTCTGGAAGTAGGCCTCCGGGAGACAGCTTCAGCATCTACTTCATTCAGGCCTGCTCTGTATTCAACAGCATAATCATAAGTAGACAATGCAGAGAGCCACCGATGGCCAGTGGCATCCAATTTGGCTGACATTTGCACATAGGTCAATGGATTATTATCTGTCTTTACCAGTATCTTGGCTCCATAAAAGTACTCATGGAATTGGTCAACAATGGCCCACTTCAATGCCAAGAACTCTAATTTATGCACAGGACAGTTTTTCTCAGATGGTGTCAGACTCCTGCTGGCAAAGGCCACTGGTCTTAGGCCATTCTCATGCTCTTGATATAATACAGCCCACAAGCCTTGTAGGCTAGCATCGGTATGTAATACATAGGTTTTTGCAGGATCAGCATAGGCAAGGACAGGAGCATGGGTGAGTTGGTATATGATTTCATGAAAAGCAGCTTCACAATCAGGTGTCCAGCGTGACCCAAAAGATTCATTTGGACAGTAATATACTCTCTCAGTTTCAGTGGAGGCCACTGTCTTGCATTTTTTATTTGTGGGAGGGTAGCCTTGGGTAAAATTTAGAAGTGAGCGAATCACCCTTGAATAGTCCTTAATGAACTGCCTGTAATAACCACAGAATCCTAGAAATCTTTGTAACTGTTTAGACCCTGGAGGAATGAGTCTGAATTAAAAGGTGACTGTGATACATTTGAGGAAGAATTCAATCTCAGTTACGAGACTTTCAAAACTGAATACTCAGAGACATACATACAGAGACTAGAGGCTGAGAAAGAACAGCTTGAGAAGGCAGAGAAGCAGCTTCAGGAAGACACTCCTGTTTGCTTACAAGACAATCTTGACCCAGAAGGACAAGCAGTTCTAGGTGAACCTCTGCCTTTAAATGCCCCACAAGTGTTTATCTCAGAAATTGAGACTGCCATGGAACATGGAACACACTCCACTGTCAACCCAGCTGACTTGAGAGAAAGACTGAATCAGCAGCAGCATGTAATTCACTCTCAAGTCATTGACGCTGTTCGACATGGCCTACTACATGAAACAAAAAACTTGTGACTGTCTTGACTATAAACCACTACTGATCTTTGTTAGTGGTTCAGCTGGCACAGGAAAGAGTTTCCTTATTGAAGCCATCACTGCTGAAATACGGAGCCTGACCGGGTCATCAATGTCTGTTGCTGTTACTGCTCCCACAGGACTAGCTGCATACAACATTGGTGGAGTTACTTTACACCATCTCTTTATGTTGCCAGTGGAACATGGCAAAACAGGAGAGTATCATAAACTGTCATTTGAGGTTGCATCTCAGCTCCGTTCCATGTTCACAAAGATGAAGTTACTCATCATTAATGAAATCAGCATGGTCTCCAATGTAATGCTCGCCTGTATACACCTACGCCTACAGGAGATCTTAGGTACTGACGATGGAGCACCATTTTGTGGCAAAAGTACTGATGTATTGGGGGACCTTTTACAGCTTGCACCAGTTAATACAGAGCATGTGTTTGCAACTCTGACTGCCAAGCAAGCTAAGAACATACTAGGCTGCATTGCAGGCTTTAACATTTGGGAGTTATTCACCTATGTTGAGTTGTATGAGAACATGCACCAAAGTGGTGATCTGGCTTACAAATCACTTTTAGATCAAGCTCGTACAGGTTCTCTATCACCAGAACATGTTGCTATGTTAAACAATCAGAGAATCAGAGTAGATACTACATCCATAAAAACAGCATGTAATGTTTTCAGTGATGTGTACTCCACAGGCACACACATAGTGTGTCTTATGCCATGACTAAAGAAATGCACTGAGTTCAACAATGTTATGCTGCTGAGAGAAAACCAAGAAGTTCTAACTCTGCATACTGTTGATACAGTTGATGGTGTCATTATCAGTCGCAACCTGGTAGCAAAGATGACTGAATGACTCACTGAACTGAAGTCAGATGTTTCACGCACAGCTGGCCTAGAAGCTGTTCTTACACTTTGCAGGAACACATGTGTCATGCTACGACGTAATCTCGATGTTAAACGAGGCATGGTAAATGGTGCCATGGGTAACATCACTGACTTTGTCTACAATGTCCAGAGGACATATATCGAGACACTTGTAGTTCACTTTGACAACATGGAACAGCCTGTACAGATAGAATGTACCTGTGTGAAATTTCAGGTATTTAAGGATATCTATGTAAACAGGAAACCGTTTCCACTATATGTTGCATATGCTGTTTCTATTCACAAATCTCAGGGCTTGAGTTTGGATTCAGCAATGGTGGACATAGGTACAGACATTTTCAAGGATGGCATGAGCTACGTGGCACTTTCACGTGTCCGTAGTCTTTCTGGGTTGCACATTATAACTCTTGCACCTCAGAAGATATGAGCTGACAAGTGATGTATTGTTGAGTACAACAGGTTACGTACTCTCTATCAGCCACAAATGTCTTTAATACCAATGCCTACATATCTGGGTGTCTCACATCGTACAGTCATATCTACACCTGTCAGCAAACAGGCACGAGCTTCCACAAGTGATCCAACTCTAAAGAGTTCAAAAAAGGTCGCAATATCAACTACACATTCAGAGCCAGCTGTTCGTCAGAAATCAGTTGGTGTAGCTGCTGTGCCAGTCTTTGACAACAGCACTAGAGTGAACTGCTATGCTAACTCAGCTATGCAAGTTTTTCTCCACATGCCACACTTTGTGCAGACAATATCTGCTTCACAAGACACTCCCCTATCAAACGCATTGAAGCAGATTGTCAACATGGCTTCTGACCAGTCTAACAATGTGTAGTCACTAACACCAGTACGGCACGTGTTAGGTACATATGATGGATGCAGTACATTTGCTGCAGACATACAGCAAATTCTTAGTGAGTTTATGATGGCAATCATAAACAGCTTGGATGAAGATGGCACTCCAATGCGCCAGTACTTCACTGTGTCATATGTAACCAAATATGTATGTGTATCATGTGGTCATTCACAGCGTGAAACCACAGAAGACATGCTGTGGATTACTCTTTTTGTTCCTCAAGCCAAAAGTGTCAAATCTCGACAGCTATTTACCAATGCTCAATGTGGTCACTCCTGTGAAAGGTGTGGAGGCAGATGCATTCAGTCCATACGCCTCAGGACTTCATCTCAATATCTGTTGCTTATATTGCACAGATTTGACTTCAACGGGCTCAGAGTTGACACTCTCATCACAGACTACACAGCTGGTAGAATAGTTTTTAACCAATCAGTGTTTGACACTATCACCATGGACAATCTATGCATTCTGGCCATTACACCTGTTTGCTAAGGTACAGAAGTGGATGGGTAGAGTGTGACGACTCTACAAGCGGTTTTAAACAGAGACTGCCACGACACTTAAAAAATACATATCTTCTAATATTGAAAAATTATGATGACCTTCATATCTCAGAAGAATAGCACACAACATGTGGCATTTTTTAATGACTACTTTGTGAGAGAATCAGTCATAGGGCAGTACAATTGTTTCCAATCTACGACTCTCAATAAACCGTAGTATATCAACAAAATGATATACTGCCAGACACATTTCATGCACTATGACATCTAAGATCTTGTGTGGATCAGTGACAACATGGAAATTGTTGTAGTGGCTTCAATCGGCGCCAACAGTCTTCACAGTCACTAGAGAAATCATGCTTACATGTCTATCAAAGACTGTACATGTCAAAATAGAGTCCTTTCTGGCTCCCCTGTTCTGTACATATCTTTTCTTGTAGGTGTATCATACCCATACATAACAAGAAGTTGTTGCCAGTTGCGAACTGTTTGCCTCTGCAGAGACACAAAAGTTGTCCCTTATCATTTTAAATAAGTGTGTAACACATGTCTCATTGACCAAAGCGAACACTCTGTCACAAGTTTTCTATCACCCCTTTTTTTGTCTATTATCTGTTGACATCTTGACAACATCATCATTCTTACACCATGCAACAGTGTTGAACTATGCCTGATGTATTTGTTACACTTAAACTGTACATATGTAAATATAAAACTCTTTAGTCATAATGAAACAAGTGAAATCAACCAACTGTGAATACTGAAATATTGCAGCTTATTATCAAATGACTCTTGCGTACCTATGTAATAACATATCAATAATATTTACATTCTCATTTCGTCTGACCATTGTTGTTAACTAGTTTAATTGTTCTAGTAAAAGTGTTACTATAAGAGTCAAATAAGAATGTCTCCTTAACATACAATAGAATACTATAATGATTAACTTCAGTGCCCTATATCTTTGATAAAAACAACATGCTACACACATTTGTTATTTACTAGTTCAGAACTGATATAGTAACTAATGTAACCATTGAAAGAAATGTATATTGTACCTGTAACAATATGAAATGTATTGTACTTGTCATAGAAGTAAATGTAATCCATGTTAATAATACTTGAAATTGTAAATCAGACACTTTTACTGATAACAACGCACTTCATACCTGTTCCTGACAATGTTTATGATTGCCTCTATCGAGGGGTCAGGTGGGAATTTTCCATATGCACCTAGTCAGTGATACGGTATCTCTTAAAATATTTAACTGAACATACTAGTTATCAAATGCCGCTGAAATCATAACATTTTTATATTCTATTACTTGAACACTTAGCATCTGTTTTTTCGCCCACCCCAGGAGCATACACATTATCAGTCACACAATAACTACAAATTGTCACTGTTTCATGTGTGTAATCGCTGCTTAGAAGCTCCTGACATACCTTCATTAATGTAGGATAGGAGAGAGGGATGGGACATGATTGGAAAATTAAATTACATAAAAATGATAAATAATGTTGATAACCAAAGTCTCTTCAAGCTGAGCAGCAACCATATCATGAGGGAGCACAGTCTTAAGCTGGACGATGGTAGGTTTAGGAGGGATGTCATAAAGCACTTCTTCCCACAAAGGGTGGTGAACACTTCAAATGCGCTGCTAGAAGAGGTCACCTCATTAAAGACAGTGAGCAGCTATAAAAGAGCTAGGTATATGCATAGGGGAAGATAACAATCATGCCTAGGGAGGATGGGAGGACTGTGGAGGGATAGCACAGACATTAGCTCAAGATGCATACCCTGCAATATGAGCAAACTTAGTAGACCAAATGGCCTTCTTCTCCTGCCTTCTTTCTATGCTCGTATTTCCATATGTACGTACTTATTCCAATCCATATCATCTACTTACTATTCATGACACACATTTAGATATATTCCAAGCAATGATTACACACATGCAAGGATTGTATTGTGAGACTGATTTTGTAAAAAAAAATGTCATTCTTAATTGGCCCTTTCTCAGTTCCACCAATTGGCAATAAATCTTTTTAAAACTTAACCACCTGTGTTGAGTCTTTACTGAACCATAGCATTATAATATTAGAATGTAACTGTTGTTCCTTTTAAGCATACAAATCAACTGGAAGAAGTAGTACCACACATACATGTCCATGGGCTTATTTTTTGCTATGCCTCTCCACTCAGTATGTACCACGTGGCCTAGGACATGGCGCATTGCCTGGCACAGGTCCCGTAATTCCCAAGTGTGTTAAGTAGTCTGTACCACCCTTAGTTTTCCTGTGTCTCTCCAGTCAGCTGGCAGTAGCTGCTGTAGCGAGGTATGGGACATCGCTATCTAACACTATGCAGCTGTGGCTATACACTCAGGATGCAGTAACTGCAATGTGTGCTGCAATTGCCTGGTTGAGCCCATGCAAATCCTAACTGTGCTAACTTCACTGTACCTACAATTACAGCAGTGTGCCATTGATCTCCATTGCCTCATTGTTGCTGTGGATCAGCACTCATGATGCAGTACGAATTTTGGGGGCGGCAGCATTAGCTGTCTAAATCCATGCAAATCCTAACTGAGCTAACTTCAGTATCCCTGCAATCAGTGATGTCTACCATTGATGTCCATACCCTCACCTGTGTTTTGTATCTCCACTGAGAATGCAGTACCTGCTGTCACGTTTGAAGACACATTGCCTGCCGGAATCCATTCAAGTGATAACTGTGCTAACTGAACTGTACCTGCAATCAGGTAGCTGTACAACTGATGTGCATTGCCTATCTTTTCCTGTGGCTGTTCACTCAGGATGCAGCAAGTGGTCTGCAAGTACAATCCCCCCATAACACTGTTCATCTCCATGGGCTTTTTTGTTCTTTACCTCTCCACTCAGTATGCAGTATGTGGGCTAGGGGTTCAGACGTTACCTGACAGAGGTCCTGTAATTCCTAACTAAGTTAACTAGTATGTACTGCCTTTACTTTTCCTGTCAGTCTCCAGTCAGAGTGCAGTAGCTGGTGTAGAGAGATGTACGACATTGCTACCTAAGGCCATGCAACTGTGGCTGTACAGTCAGGATCAGTAACTGGTATGCATGGGGAAATTGCCTGGGTGAGGCCATACAAATCCCAACTGTGCTAACTTGTCTCTACCACCAATTACAGAGGTGTACCATTGATGTCCCTTGCCTCAGTCTTGTTGTGCATCAGTACTCATGATACAGTAGAGGAGTACAAATTTTTTGGGGGGGCATTACCTGTCTCAGCCAACACAAACACTAACTGTGCTAACTTCAGTGTCCCTGCAAGCACTGACATCTACCACTGATGTCCATACCCTCAGCTGTGCTGTGGGTTTCTACTGAGGATCCAGTACCTGGTGTCCAGTTTGGAAAGGCATTGCCTGACTGAGGCCATTCAAGTGATAACTGTGCTAACTACACTGTACCTGTAATCAGGGAAGTGTACAACTGATCTGCATCACCCTTCCTTGCCTGTGGCTCTTCACTTAACATGCAGCAAGTGGTCTGGAGGTGTAGTCCCCCACTCCATGAGACTGTGCAACTCCTAAATGTGCTAACTGCTGTACACCTGCAATGACAGAGTACACTGTTCATGTCCATGGGCTTATTTTTGCTGTGGTTCTCCACTCAGTATAGATATGTGGGCTAGGGGCTGGTTCATTAACTGACAGAGGTAATCTAATTCCTAACTGTGTTAACTACTGTGTACCACCCTTACTTTCCCTGTGACTCTGCAGTCATGGGGCAGTAGCTGCCATGCAGAACTATGCAACATCACTACCTAAGGCAATACAGCTGTGATTGTACAATCAGGATACAGTAACTGATATATGTGGTGTAATTGCCTGGCTAAGTCCATGCGACTCCTAACTGTGCTAACTGGAGTGTACCTACAATTACGCAGGTGTACCGTTGATGTCCATCACCTCACTTTTACTGTGGCTCAGCACTCAGGATGCAGTATGTACTCAGACGGGGGAGCAATTGCCTGTATCATAGCATGCAAATCCTAACTGTGCTAACTTGACTGTGCCTACAATCACTGAGCTGTACTATTGATGTCCACATCCTCAGCTATGCTGTGGGTCTCTGATATGCAGTCCCCCACCCATTAGACCATGCAACTCCTAACTGTGCTAACTTCTCTACAGCTGCAAAGATGGAGCTACACTATTCATGTCCATAGGCATATTTTTGCTGTGCCTCTCCACTCAGTTTACAGTATGTGGGCTGGGGGTGGGGCATTACCTGACAGAGTTCCTATAATTCCTAACTGTGTTAACTAGTGTGCACCACCATTAGTTTTCCTGTGGCTCTCCAGTCAGGGTGTATTAGCTGGTGTAGCGAGGTGTGGGACATCACTAGCTAAGGCCATACAACTCCTAACTGTGGTAACTTGTGTGCACCTTGCATCAGGAACATGTACCATTGCTGTACATGGCCACAGTTTTTCTGAGGATGTACGCTGAACATGCAATATGAACTCTCAAGGACTGGGGATCTCTTGTAGTACATTTAGACAGTTGTATTTTATTTCTGACACCTCCTGCTGGTTGTCTGTGATTGGTTCCGTTGCCTTGTTTCTCCCCCCCTACTTCCATGTGTCTGTGTCTCTCTGTGTCTGTGGTGCTGGGGGGGTTGGGGTGAATGCACAATTATGCTTTTGAACCCTAACACAGAATTTCCTCACCTCTGTTGCTGTGGAACAACCCTAGCTGATGCAGTAAGTAGAGTTTTTTGCCTGTAATTTTCCTTCTTTTTGGAATTAGTCTGAGAAACAGTGAATGTAATATGGCAGCAGGAGTGTGGGTCCCTTTGGGCCCCGCACTCCCACCACGTGATGTCTTTTCACATAGTAACACAGTGCCTGCAAACGCAAATGGTAATGCAAATTGTGACGCAAAGTGAAACACAAAGATAAACAGTACTGAAAAATAGTGCATGTAATACAGCAGCGGGAGTGCAGGGCCCTTTGGGTCCCGCTCTCCCACCACATGATGTCTTTTCACATAGTAACACAGTGCCCGCAAATGCAAATAGTAATGCGCATGGTGACGCAAAGCGAAACACAAAGATGAACAGTACTGAAAAATAGTGCATGCAATACAGCAGCAGGAGTGCAGGGCCCTTTGGGCCTCGCACTTCCACCACGTGATGTCTTTTCACATAGTAACACACTGCCCATAAACGCAAATGGTAGTGCGCATGGTGACGCAAAGTAAAACACAAGGATAAACAGTACTGTCAACACAAATGGTTACAATAACGGAAACACAAGCGCAAATCAAAACACAAAGGGTAACGCACAAGGTGGCGTAGATGGGCACATTAAGTGAAACAGGTACAGAAACGCAAGCAGAAGAGTTAAGGGTAACAGTTATGTAAGCGCACACACTGGTTTTCCCCAAATGCTGCATATACAAAGACAGTGAGTACAAAGAATGCATGCATAATAATGACTCTCGGAACAGAAATTGAGGACTTGGAATACTAAATTGCTTATATCTCAGGAACCGTACGACATAGAAAAAAAATTAAAAAGTCATATGATTTATGACTTTCCTGGCTAATCAGGGGGCTAAGAATTTTTCCAACAAAAAGTCCATATCTTGCACCATTTCTGAGATACAGGCCCTGAAAGGTGCGGCAAACGCCATAATGTTATCCTATGGGGAAAAAAAGAGAAGTTCAGAGTGCCATAACTTTGCCTCCCTGTAATAATTTAGAAACATAGAAGTTGACAGCAGATAAGGACCACAAGGCCCATCCAGTCTGCCCATTTCTTTTTCTACCTTATAAATGTGCCATCGGCCTTTGCTCTGTCAGTAGCCTATCTATTCATAGTCATTTGTATTGCTCCTTATGCCTATCCCATGCCTGTTTGAAGCCCTGCACTATTCATAGCCACCACTTCTTGTGGTAAGCCATTCCATGCATCCACCACCCTTTCTGTGAAAAAGAATTTCCTCACATTCCCCCTTAATCGGCCCCCCTCTAATCTCATGTGGTGTCCTCTTGTCCTGCTATTTTTCTTATATTTAAACATGTTAGACTCTTTCAACTTGTTAATGCCCTTAAGGTGTTTGAATGTCTCGATCATATCACCTCTCTCCCTCCTTTGCTCAAGGGTATACATATTGAGCTCTGTTAATCTGTCTTCATATGTCTTCTGATGCAGTCCCTGCACCATTTTGGTTGCCCTTCTCTGGACTGCCTCAATTTGGTTAATGTCCTTGTGAAGGTGTGGCCTCCAATACTGCACGCAGTACTCCAGATGGGGCCTAACCAGTGTCTTGTAAAGAGGGATTATTACCTCCCTCTTACAACTTGTGATGCCCCTACTAATACACCCTAACACCCCCTAGCCTTACCTACTGCTTTAGAGGTCTACTTGGATGATTTCAGGTCATCAGTGATGATGATGCCCAAGTCTCTCTCTTCCTTTGTGACTGCTAGCAACTCCCCTCCCAGCCTATAGGTGGCTTCAGGGGTTTCTCTTCCCTATGTGCATGATTTTGCACTTCTTTGCATTAAATCCCAGTTGCCACTCTTCTGACCATTTTGCTAGTTTATCCAGATCTCTTCTCATTCTGCCCACCCCATCTGGATCATCTACTCTGTTGCAGATCTTGGTGTCATCTGCAAACAGACAAGTCTTACCCTCTAGTCCATCTGCAAGGTCACTAATGAAGATGTTGAAGAGGACTGGCCCAGGACTGATCCCTGAGGTACCCCACTTGTGACTTGCATCTCTTTTGACTGTATACCATTTACCACCACTCTCTGTTTTCTACCCATCAACCAGTTTGCCACCCAGTTGACCAACTTCTGACCCACCCTGAGCCTACCCAGCTTATTTATCAATCTTCTATGTGGAACAGTGTCAAAAGCTTTGCTGAAGTCAAGGTAGGTGACATCAACTGCTCCCCCTTGGTCCACCACTCTGGTTACCCAGTCAAAGAAATCTATGAGATTAGTTTGATAGGACCTTCCTTTTGTAAACTATTGCTGTCTTGGATCCTGTGCCCCTATGGATTCCAGGTGTTGCACTATCCTTTCCTCAAGGAGTGCCTCCATAATCTTGCCCACTACTGAGGTAAGACTGACTGGTCCGTAGTTCCCTGCCTCCTCCCTGCTACCACTCTTGTGGAGCGGGATCACATGAGCCCTTCTCCAGTCTTCTGGGACCTCTCCAATTTTACACCAAACCACCAAAAGGCACATCTGTGGGATGTTGCCTTTCTTCCCTCCAACTTTCAGTCTAAAAGACCAAACCGTTATTGTGCAGCAGGGTGGCAAAAAATTCCTGTCATGCAGCAGACGCCACAATGTTAGTCTATGGGAAAAAGTGTCAACTTCGGAGTACCGTAAGTTTGCAGCCATGCAATATTTTGTCACCAAACCACCAAAAGGCACATCTCTGAGATGTTGGCTGCGTTCCCTTCAAATTTCAGCCCAAAAGACAAAAGCGTCCATTTGCAGCAGGGTGACAAAGAACTGCTGTTATTTTGGGCATAATCCGGAAAAGTAGTGTCGCAATTTGCGACAGCTTTCATAAGCATTTGCAAAAGTGTCACGCGTGCAACACTACTTTGTGACACTACTTTTTCCAGAAATTGAAAAAACATATTTCTAGGGTGTTTAGACTCAAAATAAAGACATGCCTAGCATCCGCAGGGTCCGACTAGGTAAACACAAAAATAATTGTGTTGCTAGAGGGTCCCAAATTTAAATGCCAAGCATTTTTCTGTTCACTAACTGAAAAAAAAATGGTGGATTTGTGACACTACTAGGGCCATTTGCAACACTGTCGAACTTTTTGTTAACTTTTCCCATTGACATAATGGGAAATTGTTTTTTGAATAACTTTTGAACCGTTTAATATTTTTTCATGAAATCTTCAAAAGGCACATTGGGGACCATGGCCACATGTTCCCTGAAGATTTCAGATTGGTCGCGCTAACCTTGCTACCTGTAGAGACGAGCAAATAATTCCCAAAAAGTGTAAACGTGCATACAGATCACGCTTAATAACTCCGTAGCAGTATATCCGAACAGTACAAAAGTTGGCAGATCCTAAGATGTATGGTTCTTGATCGTGTATTCCAAATTTCAGGCAAATCTGTTGAACGGTTGCAAAGTTATTAAGGTGCAAAATTTTAGGTTTAACATGTAAATGGCTCCTCAACCCTAACTATGGTAGCACTACTGTGCTATCATAATATATATATACAGATAGATAGATATATGTATATGTATATAATGTATATTCTTTGCAAAAAAAATCAAAATTACATACCTACCGTAATTATGATCTTTCTGTGTATCTTCACCATTCATCACCTTTGGGTATATGGGCGGAGGTCATAGAAACATAGAAACATAGAATTTGACGGCAGATAAGGACCGCTTGGCCCACCCAGTCTGCCCATTTCCCTACCTGATGGATAAGCTGCAGATTCTAGTTAACCAGCAGCCTACTTCTTCCTACCCCCAACCCCTAGAATTGCCTTATGACTGTCCCATGCATGCTTGAATTCCACCACTGTTTTGACTCCACAACCTCCTCTGAGAGGCTGTTCCATACATCCACAACCCTCTCTGTGAAAAAAATACTTCCTTAAATTATCTCTGGGCAACCCCCTTCTATCTTCAAATTGTGCCCCCTTGTTCTTGCACACCTCTTTTTTTGAAAGATGCTACCCTCTTGGACTTTGTTGATTCCCTTGAGGTACTTGAAAGGTTCTATCATGTCCCCCCTCTCCCTCCTTTCCTCGAGGCTATACATATTAAGCTCCTTAAGTCTCTCTTCATATGTCTTCCGGTGCAGACCCTGCACCATTTTAGTTGCCCTCCTCTGGACAGCTTCCATCCTGTCTATGTCTTTGTGAAGATTGGGTCTCCAGAACTGCATGCAGTACTCCAGATGTGGTCTCACCAGCTGTCTGTACAGAGGATAATAACTTCCTGTTTTCTACTGGTGATGCCTCTCCCTATGCATCCCAGTATCCCCAACCCTCCTTACTGCCCTCTCACATTGCTTGCCCATCTTTAGGTCATCTGATATGACTACCCCAGGTCCCTTTTCCATTTTGTTGTTGTTAGTATCTCACCCCTCATGATCACGCGGGAGCTTTTTTTTTTTTTGGATGGGTGGAGCCAATGCACCATCGGCACTGCCCTCGAGGCCGACGCACTGCATGGCGCTCGCGGGTTGGCCGTTAGGTGCTGTCGACTCCAACCTCCTGCCAGTTCTGTGTCACCGGAGAGGTGAGGAAAAGGGGTTGGAGGATGGGACAAGAAAGGCCAAGGGACAGATAAAGGAAAAGATATATAACATAAAGGAGAAATAAACCACTGAGAGGACAGAATAAGAAGGAAGTCTAAGGACATTGGGTAGGGGCCCCAAATTCTGGAAATAGGAAAAGAAGAGGGGAATGATTTAGGATAAGTGTGAGAGGGGGAGGAGAAAGGTAACAACCATATCCTGGACCTTGACTTATCTCCAGATTGTATAGGAACTGCAAGGAGTAGCCAAAAGGCTCATTGTCAGAATTCAAGGCATGGAATCACTGGCAATAACTCCAAAAGCAGAAAACGGCTATTCTGGAAGAAAGACAGGACACAAAGAATTCTCCCCCTCTCAGGGGAAAAGATTTTTGGTGAAAGAAAATTTAGGTTTTTTTTTAAACAATAAATGATATGTCCAATGGACAAAGAAAATTAAAGATGGATGGGAACAAGGAGGAGGAGAGAATGGAGGGCAACTGCCAACTCCCACCCCACGGGGTGGAGCTAGAGCACTGGAGAAGGAATGCTCCTCATGCTGACCACTCTTCCTTAGAAACATCATCCCCTATGTGCCCTGTCTACCTCTCTGACAAAGAAAGGAGGGGAGGCTGGACACAGAGGGGGGCCCAGGGGGATGGAGGGTGGGATTGTGATGAATGGTGAAGATACACAGAAAGATCATAATTACGGTAGGTACGTAATTTTCATATCTTATCTGTGTCAGTTTTCACCATTCATCACCTCTGGATGAGTGCTGAGCCCTCCCCCGAAGGGAGTTTTCTTTTAAACCCTAAGGGACAGAGTCTCTTAGCTCTCAGTGGGTGACACACTAAGAGGGAGAACCTTCAGGGCCCAGAGAGGCCCAAGAGTGGGGAGAGTGAGATGAGGACCCCCTGGAGGGGCAAGAAAGTTGCCCCAACAAATGCCAACTCGCTCTATGGGAGAAGAGATAGGTTCTCTGGTGAGCGGAGTTAATCACCCTATGCCGGGCCAAGGGTGACAACTGGGAAAGATGTAGCCATGCCGTCTGCCTAGTGCAGATTGCTGTCCCTACGACCCTGGTAGCTACCTCACTGGCATCGTACGATGCCCTCGCTTGGTGCCTTGCTAGCTCCAGACCACGTGCAGAGAGTGCAATGGCTTGTCTGGTTTGCTCCATGGCAGGCATTGAGGCTAGGAGCTGATTGAGCCTGGACCATAGGAACCTGTCATAGGTTATGTAGCGGGCCTGATGTGCTGTGATAGAGACCAGCAACTGTGCTGAGTAGAAAGTCCTCCTACCACAGAAGTCAAAATCCGAGGAGTCTTGATCTGGGGGCCAGTCACGGTGAAGGGTGCGAAGCCCATCGGGAGTGTCCAGTTGCATCAATCCTGACTGAGGATGAGGCATGGAACTGGGAGACTCCGGGGGGTGCAATACTGCTGGCAGAGATCCCTGGGGCAGGAACTCCAGAAAAAGGTCTCTGCCAGGAATGCAATGACTCCTCTCTAAAGGGAGCAGGCCGGGGGGCACCACAAGGGTGTCCTCACTGAAATCACCTAAAAAGACATGCGCCAAGTGCTCTGGATTGCTTTGAGTGGGAGGGGTGATATGCAGGTCCTCCAACATCCTCACAAGGAATCACTGATACTCTGTGAGATCAGCAGCTGGAGAAATGAGGACAGATGTTTCCTCTCCTCCAGAAGAGGGGGATGAGGAGTCAGAGGACCTTGGCTGTTCGGAGAGTGGCTGCTCAGGGGGAGGTTGAAAACCTGTCTGTCCATGGCCTTGACGGAAGTGGGGAACTGAGCAGCCATAGCTCTGAACTGCTCCCAGGAGAGAGGCCCAGAAGGACCAAGAATACCTGGGAGCGTAGGAGAATGTGGCAGAGGGAAGGGGACAGAGCCAAGAAGAGAAGTCGACTGACCGCTGCCTGGGCTAGGGGGTGGACCAAGAGCTCCAGAAGAAGAAGGAGCTCTGGAAGACTCCACAGCTGACAGCTGAACAACCATATCAGAACTGCCTTGGCTGCGCCCGGAAGACTCCCCCCTGTGAGGTGACCGGGGCTGTGTAGATCCAGAAGTACAGTCCCCTACCTCCAAAGAAAAGTGCCTCTCAGAGAAACCGAGGGGGAAGAGCAGAGATCTGCACTACGGCTTCTCCCAGAGCCCGGGTGAGTTCCAGAAAAAGGCAGCTGAACAGAACTCACACCCCATGACCCCTCAGAATCCGAGAGTGCCCTCCTCCTTGAGACAGCCAGACTAGGCAGTTGGCAACTCTGCTCGGCCCATGAAGGAGCTATCCAAGGAGCACTACCCTCCCCTCCTGTGAGTGCTCCGGTCAGCCCCCAAAGTTGGGTGATCTAGGCACACCACTCAAGGGGGTACCACCACTGAGGGTTCATTGAACCCTCCGAGGCCAGGATGCAGAGCAATGGTGGCCTGCACCACTGCCTACTGGTCAGCAGCCCTGGCCATGGTAGTCACTGTCTGGTCCTCAGAGGGGGGGCTGGTCATGGCCTGTCGAGGAAACTACTAGAGTGCCCACCTGGGCAACTAGCTCCAATGAACCAGACTGCCTGTCCAACTTAGAGTCCGACTCCTCCTCTGAAGAAGTGGAGACCAAAGTCCTCTGCCAGACAGTGGGTGGGCGCTCTCCGCCATCTTGACCAAACAGGGCACCAGAAAAGGAGACTGCACCCGAGACGGTTCCAATGCCCCCCTCAGCACCATAAACGGTGGCAGAAGGTAGCACGGCTCCAACAAGGGCAGTAATCCTGGTGCCAGAACCTGACACGGCGCCGTCCGGCCCCACGGAGCCGTGAAAGGCTCCGGGGACAGAGATGGCACTGACATCAGCTCCAACAGCCCCATTGGCACCGAGAATGGTGCTGCCCAGCCCCATGGCACCGCAAGCGGTGCTGAGGGCAGGGGCGGCACATCCAATGGTGCCAACAGCGGTCTTGGTGCAGCAAACGGTGCCAAGATCCGGAAACCCCACAGCGCCATGACCTCGCTCAGAGCCGCAAATTACTCCAGAGATGGACATGACACTGTGCCCAACCTCAGCACTGGAAACTGCACCGAGGTGAGAGAATGATGAAGATGGCACCATAGAGACTCCCATGGTGCCGCTAGCACTATCGGCGTCGTTCACGGCACCGACAGCAGCCATGCACCAAGCGACCGGCTGGCACCAATGATGGCGCCGTCAGAACCCATGGTGTCGCAAATGGTACCAAGGCCCAAAACGGTGCCGACCAATGGCATCAAGGACGGCACTGACCCAGGCCTTCCAAGCCATGAGTCCAACACCGGGGGAGCCTTCACCCCTGAAGGGGCGATTGCCATAACGATGCCTCCCGTCCATCCCCCCGGGGAACAGACTGGGCCTCCTGCACTGTGGGAGGAGCCTCGGCCACAGCTAGGCTGGGAAATGCCCAGGCTCCCTCCTCCTCGGTTCATATAGAACCAGGAGGGGACCTGGAGGAAAGGCCGAGAGAAAGTGGCTTGGCCTGACAAGTGTGAACCCAACCCCCGGAAGTCGGCGGAGCCCACCCCACTTTCCACATGCGTTGTTCGACTACTCTCTGGTCCATGGAGAAACAGGCGTCACAGGAATCCATGTTGTGAAATGGGCCAAGACACATAAGGCAACAGTTGTGCTGGTCAGTGACGGAATATTTTCAGCCACATGAGACCCGTCGCATGAGGGGCCATCCCGATTTGAAAGATTTCTTGCCCTCCGACCAAGACATGACCTACGGAGAAAAAAACATCAAAAACAGACTTGATGTCGCAGAAAATAGAATAATTGGAAAGGTCTTACTGGGCAAAATGGAGTATGGCAAACAGAACCGACAGGAAGGAACTGACAGACTTCGGCACTGAATTGAGAATACAACGGAGTCGAGCTACGAAGCAGGTAGGCCTGAAAATCTTCTCCTAGCTTCCCATGAGGTGACCTCAACAGTAGGAGATGAAGAACTGGTGGGAGGGTGGAGTTGACAGTACCTAACGGCCAACCCACAAGTGCCATGCAGTGCATCACCCTCGAGGGTGGCACCGATGGTGCATTGGCTCCACCCATCCAAAAAAAAAAACTCCCATGAGGTCATGACCTCCAGCCATATACCCACCAAAGGTGATGAATGGTGAAGATAAGATCACCCCACCATCATGCCCCCATCCCCCACACACCAACAGATGTGAGGGGTGCCATGGGTCACCAGCCCCAACTCTCACCCCATTCCATGTGTAAGCAAGCTGACATGGTATAGTATAGGAGCATGGGGTGAGAGTTAGGACTGACAACCCATGGCACACCCCACATCTGTTTGTGTGTGGAGGATGGGGACGTGGGGGATCGGGAGGTAACTCTAACATTGAATTTCCACACTTTTGTTGGTGTGGAAACAACCCTAACTGTTACATTAATGCAATTTTTTTGCAAAGAATTTCCTTACTTTTTGAGAAAGTATAAGTAGCAAATAACATGTATTAGTGGGAGCGCAGGGGCTGAATACACATAGCAACAGTGTTGCTTTAACCCTAACTGATGCATTAAGCAAAGTGTTTTGACATGAATTCCCTTACCTTTTGAGAAAGTGTAAAATGAGTAGTAAATAACATGTTGGTAGGAGTGCGGAGCCCTTCAGGCCCCCGTGCTCCCACAAGACTGCCCATAACAATATGCAGGTGTGGGAGTGCAGACCCTCTAGGTCCTGCGCTCCCACATACATGTACAAAACGGTGCTGCTTTAACCCTAACTGATGCATTAAACAAACTTTTTAGCCCTGAATTCACTTACCTTTTGAGAACATGTAATATGAGTAGTAAATAATATGTTGGTGGGAGCGCAGAGCCCATCGGGCTACGAGCTCTCACCAGGATGCCTATTTGTGCATAACGATATGCATGTGTGGGTGTGCTTACAACATAGCTACAGAGCCATACAGCAGCCCTATACAGCAAGGAATCCTTGTAACACTAATTTGGTGATATCTTGGGATTCATAGCAGCTACAAAAAAAAATTTAAGCGTCATTGTAATCATGACAACCAGCACTTCACGTGGTATGGTCTTGACTGAATCCATGTCTCGCATAGTTTACAAGCTATGGGCACCGAAAAAGTGCAAAATGCACACAATGTTATCCTATGGGGAACATCTCAACTTTGTGATATCATATCTATGGAAGCACATAATTATATTTATGCAATGGGGTGAGGATAAAAAGTGGCAAATAACAGCAGTATTTGGGGCTGGTCAGGCCTACAGTGAGAATTAAGCAATATACCATGAGAGGCTGTGGGTGATGCCAGGATTTTATTTATTTATTTAGTTTTTGTTTACTGGGTAGGTGCACTAGCCATGGAAATGACTATTTTCAGGCATGACCCGGGAGGGTACAGTACAATCAATGCATACAGAAACATGACTGATAACATACTTTAGCAATAGCCAATATTTCAACTGACAAAGAGGTAGAACAAATGGGAATATATTTGGGTAGGGGAGAGAACGGTATTCCAGAGAAACCAAGGTACACAAGTACATGGTTGTTTACAGTAAAGTTATAGAGTTCAGATACAAAACAAGGTTCAGATAACAGTAACATAATTAGCAATCCACAGTTTGGTATAAGTGGCATAATCACTTGAGACATAAGTGCCTTGACAATAGGACTAGGTAGACTAGATAAGTTTTAGAGTTCGGCTAGCAGCAGTGGGAGGTAAGACAGCAGGACTGTACAGATATAATGGCACGTTTGGGGGGGGTTGAAGCAGGTATAGGAGATCTGACTGAAGAGGAAGGAGCGACATTTGCTTTTAAATTAGACATGACTGGGAGCTAGGCGGATGTCCAGAGGTAGGGAGTTCCAGAGTTTGGCCGCCAAGTGTGCGAAATCTAGGGTCCCTTTCTTAGATTTACATCTAGTTATAAGCAGCAGTGATTTATCAGCTGATCGAAGGCCATGCGAGGAGACCAGTGGAGATAACAAGGAGGCAAGCAAAGTCAGGATGCCATTTCTGAGTATATTGTCAGTCAGGGTGCTAAGGGCCAGAGTACGGACCGAAGTGGGAGGAAGCCAGTTTAGGTCTGCATAGAGTTGGCAATGGTGTTTAGACCAGGGGGAAGCAGAGGCATATCTGCAGATACTGTTGTAGGTGGTATCCCATTTCCTGAGAATAGATTGGGATGTGTATAGATATGAGACTACCCCATAGGATAGCGACGGGAGCAGGATCCCCTAGTGATGGCTAATCTAGCCGATGGTGTGAGGACATAGCTGGCTTTGAAGGCTACTCTAATTTTAGTATTAACTGATCTACAAGTGTTCAGTATATGTTTGTCAAAGTTAAGCTTTTCATCAAGGAGGACTCCAAGATACTTGAAGGAGTGTACCGATTCAAGGTCTAGCCCACCCTGACCACCCGACACCTTAAATAAGTATCGGTGGTGTTTTAATTTGAGTGCCGTCCCAAACAGCATTGTTTGCATTTTATTAGCATTAAGAATTAACTCACAGTGGAGAAGCCAAGATTGAGTAGACATGAAAGCAGAGGAAAGAGACTGGTTGATGTGGTGTATATTGTTGTCACTACAGTACAGGACCAGATCATCAGCATAAAAGATCACATTGCAACCCAGGATAGCTGATGAGGTACTATTAATGAAAATGGTGAAGAGAAGGGGGTCTAATATTGATCCTTGTGGAACACCTAGGTTAATTGTCATAGGGCTGGACACCACAGAGTTGAATCTGACAATCTGGGTTCTGTTGTTTTTTAAGTGGCACTTGTCAATTGGACTGTTTGGGGAACTGTAGTGAAGTGGAACCAGACGGGGAAAAAATGTCATGCGAGCCGGGAGGAAGCAGATGTTGGGTAAGATTTGTGATGTTTTCTTTGGGCTGAGCTGGTCCTATGTGACTTTCCAGAGTTTTTACATGCAGTTCTGATTGTCTTCTGGTGTGCAATTAAGTGAAACAAGCAGCTGATTTTAGGTTTTTAATTTCGCGGTTAGTGGGTGGGTGAACATGGTGGCTGCTAGTTGCATGGTTAGCGTTAGCAGGCAGTAGGGTACTAGTGTAGGGGCGAGAAATTGTTCATGTTGGCGGTGTTGGAGCGATACCCAGTGGGCAATAGATGAGGCTGGATGGTACTGGCACTTCTTCCGGTGGGGTCATGCCATGATTCACACATTGTTAATGGTGGTAGCCAGCCAATCACAAGCCAGGATTTAACTTGCCTACTGTATAATATCACATTTATCCTCACTGTAGGTCATTTATCCTCACTGTAGGTCATTTATCCTCACTGTAGGTAATAACCAGGCACTATCTGCACTTCAGCACAACTGCTCACAAAGGTTTTGATTGGTGGGAGCTGGCAGCATGAGCAGCACACTCAGAATGCACCTCCTCACTTGCATTCCAGCTCCCACAGGCAGTTTCATTTCTCTCCAGCAGCACACAGAACAGTTTCATTTTCTCCCATGTTCTTTCACTGTAACTTATTAAAAAAATAAACTTTCAGCTTCACACAATGTTAATTACCATTTCTCCTAAAGGTCAAAAATACCAGAAACACACACTGAATTATTTCCATCGTCTCCCCCACCCCACTTTCTTTCACCAAATATTAAAATAACTTTTAGCCTCACACAAAACATTCACTTCCTTCAAACCTCGGCACACAAAAAAGCAACCAGTTTTCTCCTTTTTGCTCTTACCACTCTCCCCAGCAGAACAATGGCACACCGTCCTGATGCAAAAGTTCAGTTTTATGGAACACAACGCTCAGTCATCTGGAACCAAAAAGAAATAAAGACATACTTATTTTAAAAAAATGAAAGTTACACTGATAAAAAAAAACTTGGCACATTGCATAAATGGAACATACAATGCCCCCATCGAAAATATCTTTGATATTTTCCCCTCGAGCAGTTTGACCGATGGCATCACTCGTGGCTTCACTACTCGTGATGTCAAAGGTCAAACTGCACTCAAGGAAAATATCAGAGATATTTTCGATGGGAGCATTGCATATCTCATATATATATTTATGCAATAGGTGTGGAACCAAAAGCAATTGCATAAATCCATTTATTTCCACATATGTGGGATAAATCTAATCTCTCTAGATTTATCTCACATATGTGGGATAAATGCAAACTGTCAATCAAAGCTTTTTTCTTCACTTTTTTGACAAACAAATGTGAATAACTTTAAAACAAAAAATTATAACATAGTACTGTGAGCACGAAAAATGTTCAGGACAAATATATCTACAAAATGAGTGGCATTTCATGTATAGATACCTTTTAGTTTTTTTTATAATTAGCAATAAACAGCATAAAATTCAATTTTTTTCACTTTTAGGCAAACAAATGTAAATAACTTTAAAATGAAAAATGATAGCATGGTACTATGAGCACGAAAATGTTCAGCACAAAAATATCTACAAAATGAGTGCTGTTTCATTCATAGATACCTTTTAGTTTTTCATAATTTGCAAAAACAGCATAAAATTCAATTTTATTTTCACTTTTGCAAACAAACATGAATCACTTTAAAACTAAAAATAATAGCATGGTACTGTGAGCACGAAAATGTTCAGCACAAAAATATCTACAAAATAAGTGGTGTTTCATTAATAAATACCTTTTAATTTTTATAATTAGAAAAAAACAGCATAAAATTCAATTTTTCTTTCACTTTTTCGACAAACAAATGTGAATAACTTTAAAACAAAAAAGGTAGCATGATACTGTGACCATGACATTTGTTCAGCAAGTAGTTCTCTACAAAATGAGTGGTGTTTCATTTAATAGCAACCACCATGCTAGATAGACATACACTAGCAAAGTTAACCGAAAGTCCCAGAAATTATCATTTAAAAAAAAGAAGATAAACAGTCAAAACCAAATGTTCCTGCACTGATAGAAGCATCCCTATTGCATAAATGAAATATACAATGGTGAGCTGTCAGATAAATGATTTATCTACACTTGTGCTGTTTGACCTCGGACACCTCACTAAGTGGCTTCGCCGCCATTGAGATTACCGAGGTCAAACAGCACTGTGTAGATAAATCATTTATCTGACAACTCCTGTATATCCATATATATATATATATATATATATATATATATATATAGGATATACAATGGGTCTACAAAATATCAGTGATATTTTCCTGAGTGCAATTTAACCTTATGACCTCATGAGTGGTGAAGCCATGAAGCCATGAGTGAGGCCACAAGATCAAACTGCACAAGGGGAAATATCACTGATATTTCCAGTAGACCCAGTGTATATCTCATTTATGCGATGGTTATGTTTATTGATTGTTTTTTCGTGTTTTTTAAGTTTTGTTTTATTTAAATATCTAAGCAGATTTTGTGGTGTTTGTATGGTGTTATGGTAGCTAGGGTCAGCGCATGCCTCCATTTTATATGCAGCTTTTGATTGGCTGATGTGTGCGTGGCCGGGCTGAAACATTTTGGAAACATGGTGGCGGGAAGTCTCACTTAGCAAGGGAGCGAGGTCATAGATTTATTAATTTATTTATTGATTTGTTTTTGCATTTACATTTTGGAAAATGCTTTATTTGGTTTCACCTGCATTTTGGAAGTGGTGTCTGGCTGATCCTGCTTGTCAAGTTCTACGGCAGTACTAAGTGGCGAGCGGTAAGGGTTTCCAGTTTGGAGGACCGAGCGGTTGTTTTTGATTCTTTCTGGGCATTTCAGGAACTCACTGTTGGCTACCACAGGTACTGTGACCCAATATGAGGTGGGCCTGTTTGCAGTTGTGGTTGGGAAGGGAGGGAGAATGGTCTGTAGCACTCTGTTGTTTGGGAAGGGTGAGGGGGTTTGCTATGGAGTTTTTTTTGCTGCGTATTAAATGATTAAAAAAAGTACCTCTCAGTGTGAATGCTGTTTTCACACTGAGGAGGTTCTGAGTTACAGCTGTCAGCTAAGTGAGTGAGTAAATTTGTGGTGTATGCAGAGGGTGAGTTTTCTATGAGCTGTATCTGGTGCTGAAAAAAGATTTGGGGAGAAAATGAAAGTGTTCTGTGTGATGCTGGAAAGAAATGAAACTGACAGTGGGAGCTGGTATGGAAGTGAGCAGGTGAAGTTTGATTGTACTGCTCATGCTGCCAGCTCCGACCAATCAAAACCTTTGTGAGCAGTTGTGGTGCAGTGCAGATAGTGCCTGGTTATTACCTACAGTGAGGATAAATGACCTACAGTGAGGATAAATGCGATGTTCGCACTGTAGGTCTGACCAGACAAAAATACTGCTGTTATTTGTCACTTTTTATCTTCACCCCCACATTGCATAAATATATTATTGCAATGTATGTGGGCAGATAAACAGTGGAATAAATTCATTTATTCTCACTGCCGTGGGATAAACGGTGATTCTAATATTTATCCCACACCCTGCCATCAATCAACCACCGTTTATCCCACACCCTGCCATCAATCAATCCCCTGTATGCTGGCACTACTTTCAGTCACCCTTACTTGCAGTTTCATTATATTTAGACCACCAACCTCTTTCACTTTCTTCAGACACCTCCAGCTGTAAATCCACACTAATAAAAAGAATGAGAAAATCTTCAGGCTCTTCCAGCCCTAAATCCACAGTGCAAAACAAAACACCCCAAACGACTCCCACCCAACAAATGAAAAAAAAAAGATCCCTTAAGTCTTCAGGCTTTTCATGCCCAAATCCAGAACTATAACATAAAATAACTCCCTCCACTGGCCAACTCCACATCCTTCATCATAATCCATAAAATGACTTGTCTGCGGACACCCCAGTACTCACACCCTGGCAGATCCCTCATCCACAGGCTGTCCCAAACTCCATATCCCACTCCTTGAATCTCTCCATTGCCACTCCACTAAGTCCTTCCTCGAGACATCCCTTATCCACCGCATCCTTCAAACTTCTTCTCCTGCTCCTTCATAACCTCTCCGTCGCCGCTCCAACAAATTCTTCCCTTGTACCTCCCTCAAACTCCTTTTTCTGCTCTTCAATAACTGAAGTAGGCCCAATCCACTGAAAAAAACTACAAATAGCATGAGATAACATTCTCTCCCAACTCCTTCTCAACTACTGAAAACCATCTGCACCATACAAGAAGCTTAGCCCACAAACATGCAGTCACAACCCTCAGCCAATCAAAATAATATTCCCACGCTCCAAGCAGCCAATCGTAATTTCAATACCTCGCCCATTCACAAAACACTGGCCAATCACAATCCATACACTGCCTAACCGCACAAAAAGTAAAATTCCTCGCTCCCAACAGGTTGCATCACAAATAGTCCACCTAAAAAAAACACATAAAACATTAAAACTAACAAAAAAATAAAAGCTGCCTATTGCATAAATCGCACAAGTGATGGGCTTCTGTGTAATACATTATTTATTTGAACTCACAGTGTGTGACCTTGGGACCTCACTCGTGGCTCTGCCACTCGTGAGGTCAACCAAGGTCACACACTACTCATTCAAATAAATGGTGTATCCCACAGCAGCCCATCACATATCCCCTATAAATGTACTGAATGTAACAAGAGTTTTGTTGACAACAGTAAGTTGCTAAAACATCAGCAAATTCACTCCCGAGAGAAACCATATACATGTACTGAATGCAACAAGAGTTTTGGACAGAAAGGTAGCCTGACAATATATAAACGAATTCATTCTGGAGAGAGACCGTATAAATGTACTGAATTCAACAAGAGTTTTTGCAATAAGGGTTCCCTGGGAAGACATCAGAGAATTCACTCTGGAGAGAATGATGAGATGAGAGACTAATAGTGGCAGCCCAAGATAGTGGGCTACGCACAAGATGGTTCACAAAATCCATAGAAAAAACAGGAGAAACAGACAAGTGCAGGTTCTGTAGTACAGAATTAGAAACAGTTGCACATCTCGTGGCTGGATGTGAAGTACTCATGGCAGAAGGCCTGTATACTGAAAGACACAACAATGTAGCAAGATTGATCCACTGGAAACTGTGCAAACACTATAACATACAGGTAGCAGAGAGACACTGGAAAGATGAACCACAAAGAATCACAGAGAATGAAGAAGTAATGATCACATGGGATCACCCAATATCAACAGCCAAGAAAGTGGAAGCAAGAAAACCTGATATTGTAATACAAGAAAAGAGAACAAAGGTAGTATTGCTGATTGAAATAGCCACCCCTAGTGACTACAGTGTGCTGCATACAGAGAGACACAAAATCATGAAATACCAAGATATGCAGTCAGAAACCAAACTGATGTGGAATAAGGACACACAAATTGTTCCAGTAGTGCTTGGAGCAATGGGACTAATCAAGAGCTTTCAGGCACATTTAAATATGCTACCAATACTTGTGACACCTTATGAACTTCAAAAGGAAGCCATTTTGGGGGATGTTGCGTGTGCTGAGAAGAGCGATCTCAGCAAACATCAAAGATTAATACAGTACTAATTTCTTGAGTTTTGAATATGCCCTGGCTAAAAAATGGGGTCCATTCTTGCCACGGTATTAGAAATCCCTAAAGATTTGGAGACACTAACACCGAGAGAGGTATCTGGAGATAATTATAGTGGAAAATATAGGGAGCTATTGGAACAACCACAGATCGATCAAGTCCTGACCCATAAGTGGCTAAAAAGAGGTGAATTTGGGTCATGAGATGAGAGATTGATAATGGCAGGCCAAGATAGTGGACTACGCACAAGATGGTTTACAAAATCCATAGAAAAAATAGGAGAAACAGATAAGTGCAGGTTTTGTAGTACAGAATTAGAAACAGTTGAACATCTCTTGGCTGGATGCGAAGTACTCTTGGCAGAAGGCCTGTATACTGAAAGACACAACAACGTACCAAGATTGATCCACTGGAAACTGTGCAAACACTGTAACATACAGGTAGCAGAGAGACACTGAAAACATGAGCCACAGAGAATCACAGAGAATGAAGAAGTAATGATCACATGGGATCACCCATTACCAACAGCCAAGAAAGTGGAAGTGAGAAAACCCAATATCGTAATACAAGAAAAGAGAACAAAGGTAGCATTGCTGTTTGAAATAGCCACCCCTAGTGACTACAGTGTCCTGCGTACAGAGAGAGACACAAAATCATGAAATACCAAGCTATGCAGTCAGAAACCAAACTGATGTGGAATAAGGACACACAAATTGTTCCAGTAGTGCTTGGAGCAATGGGACTAATGAAAAAAACTTTCAGGCACATTTAAATATGCTACCAATACTTGTGACACCTTATGAACTTCAAACGGAAGCCATCTTGGGGACATTCGTGTGCTGAGAAGAGCGCTTTCTGAAAACATCAAAGACTAATACAGTACTAATTTCTTGAGCTTTGAATATGCCCTGGCTAAAAAATGGGGTCCATTCTTGTCACGGTATCAGAAATCCCTAAACATTTGGAGACACTAACCCCATGAGAGAGGTCATTAAGTTAGCAGAAGTTTTCAGGAGGGGTAGCAGTGGTGGATGTTGAGCCACCGGGTAGTTAAGGAACATGAAGTGCAAGGAAGCATAACAAAAAGCATATAAGGGCAAAGATCAACACAGAAGGAAGGACAACTGGAAAGCCCATACTTACATATAGAAAATACAGGGAGCTGCTGGAACAACTACAAGTTTATTAAGAACTGATCCATGAATGGTTTGAAAGAGGTGAATTTAACCAGCAAGATGAGAGGTTGATAATTGCAGCCCAAAATACTGGCCAATGTACAAGATGGTTCACAAAATCTATAATAAAAATAGACAGGCGTAGGTTCTGTAATAAAGAATTAGAAACAGTTAAAACATCTTTTGGCTGGATGTAAAGTACTCATGGCAGAAGGTCCGTATACTGAAAGACATAACTGTGACAGGATGTCCTAGAGAAATAAACAGAAATAAAGAAAATGTTTGTTGAAAATAAATAAATAAGATAAGAAATACCAACCTTCTTAAAGGGAATGTTCAGTGCACAGAAGTAGGCATTTTAATGTAGCAGCCCATAACACTATGCCGGTGAACGTCTTCTGAGCTAATAATTCAATGTTTTCATCTTTGGAATGAAAAGGATTGTAAACTGAACTGGGCAGCCAGCCAGTTGATCCCTTCACTTTCCGAGCTGCAAGCACTCTTTGATGTGCAGAGACAAGCTCTCTTGAAGTCTGTAGGACCCATTTTTAAATGAACAGTATGTATGTTTAAGCAGTCTTTGATGTAAATGAAAGCCTGTGCTTTTTAAACTTTCAGTTATTAACTTAGAAGAACGTTGCCATCATAATGCAGTGGGCTATGGTATTAAAAAAGCACATTTCTGTTTATTGTCATAAATCTTGAACACACTCTTCAGGTTTGTAGGATAGCCACCCACATTTGCAAAACATAGAAACATAGAATATGAAAGCAGATAAGGACCACTTGGCCCACGTAGTCTGCCCATTTCCCTACCTAATGAATAAGCTGCAGATCCTAGTTAACCAATAGTTTATTTCTTCCTATCCCCCCACTAGAATTGTCTTATGTCTGTCCTATGCATTCTTGAATTCCCCCAATGTTTTTGACTCCATGACCCCAGGAAGGTTGTTCTATGTGTCCACAAACCTCTCCATGAAAAAAAACTTCCTCACATTACTTCTGAGCCCGCTCCCATCTATCTTCAAATTGCATCCCCTTATTCTTGCACATTTCTTTTTCTGAAAGATGCTACCCTCTTGGACTTTGTTGATTCCCTTGAGGTACTTGAAAGTTTTTATCATGTCCCCCCTCTCCCTCCTCTCCTTGAGGGTATACATATTAAGCTCCTTTAATCTATCTTCATATGTCTTCTGGTATAGACCCTGCACCATTTTAGTTGCCCTCCTCTAGACAGCTTCCATCCTGTCTATGTCCTTGCAGAAATGGGGTCTCCAGAACTATACACAGTACTGCAGATGGGATCTCACCAACTGTCTGTACAGAAGGATAACAACTTCCTGTTTTCTACTGGTGATGCCTTTCCTTATGCATCCCAGTATCCCCCAGCCCTCCTTACTGCCTTCTCACATTGGTTGTCCACCTTAAGGTCATCTGATATGACTACCCCCAGGCCCCATTCAATTTTTGTTGTTAGTATCTCACCTCCCATTGTGTACTCTTCCCCTGAGTTTTTGTTTCCCAGGTGCATTACTTTGCACTTCTTTGCACTGAACCTAAGCTGCCATATATTTGACCATTCCTCCAACCTTGCCAAGTCCATTCGCATCCTTTACACCCCACCTTCTGTATCGACCCCTTTGCAGATCTGTGTGTCGTCTGCAAAGAGACATAATTTTCCATCCAGTCCATCTGCAATGTCACTTATAAAAACATTAAAGAGGATCAGTCCCAGTACTGAACCCTGCTGTACCCCACTAGTAACCACCCTTTCTGCAGAATGGATTTCATTTACTATTACCCTCTGCATCCTGTTGTCCAGCCAATTTTTTACCCAGGCCACCACCTTAGGGCCCACTCCAAGGCTGACTAACGTGTATATTAATAGTTTGTGTGGGATCATGTCAAATGCCTTGCTAAAGTCTAGGTGGGACATGTCCACGGCCCCTCCTTGGTCTACTACTTTGGTTACACAGTCAAAAAAATCTATTAGATTCGTCTGACACAACCTTCCTGCTGTGAATCCATGCTGCCTTGGGTCCTGTGCCCCACTGGCTTCTAGGAACTCAACAGTTCTTTCCTTCAGAAGTGAATCCATCATTTTCCCTACCACTGAGGTCAAATTAACAAGTCTGTAGTTTCCTGCCTCTGTCTTGCTCCCATTTTTGTGAAGGGGAATCACATCCACCCCCTCCAGTCTTCAGGTACCACACCATCCTACCATGATTTGTTAAAAAGGGTAGCCAGTGGTGTCACTAGTTCTAACCTTAGTTCTTTTACAGTTCTTGGGTGAATCTCATCAGGCCCCATAGCTTTATCCACCTTCAGTTTTAAGAGTTCTTTCAGAACCCTTTCTTCTGTGAATGGACTGGTATTGACCTCCCAATCCAGATTGCTTCTATTCTTTGATTTAGAAACCTCCCTCTCCTTTCCTCTTTTGACAGTACTGAGCAGAAGTATTCATTCAGTATCCCTGCTTTTTAACTGTCACCCTCTACCCACCCTCCCTTCCCTTTATTAAGCTTCACTATCCATTCCTTGGTCTTTGTTCACTCCCTAATGTACCTATAAATGGTTGTGTCCCCTTCTTAACTGAGTTGGCTATCTTTTCCTCAGTTTGGGCCTTTGCTGTTCTGACTGCCTTCCCTGCTTCCTTATGCTTTAACTGATATAGGTCTCTGTCCTGCTCCTTCTGTGTTTCCTTTACTTCCTGAATGCTACCTTTTTCTCCTAAACCTTCCCCACCATCTCTTTTGAGAACCATAGTTTTTTCCTTCATTTTGTTTTGTTGATTTGCTTCACACAAAGGCTTATTGTCTTTGTGATGGCTGTTTAGATTCTTCTCCATTGTTCCTCCACATCTCCTTCTTGCCCATTTGCTAGTGCTTGTCAGAAGCACTTTCCCATTTTCCCAAAGTCAGCCTTCCTGAAGTCCAGTATTCTTGCTTTTGTATGGCTTGACTCTATGGATGTGATTATCATGAACTACACTGTTTGGTGGTCGCTTGTCCTCAGATAGCTACCCACTTCTAAATTTGAGATCCTTTCTCCATCCTCGTTTGACAGTACCAGGTCTAAGATTGCTCCCTCCTGAGTGGGTTCCACTACTAGCTGTCTGAGGCATTCCCCCTGTAGGGCATCAAGAATAACTCTACTGTTGGATGTGGCTGCAGCAAAGGTGCTCCAGTTAAAATCTGGCATATTCAGGTCCCCCATTAACAATATTCACCCCTTTTCTTCCATTCTAAGGATGCCTTCTATCATTTCCTTGCCCATTGCCTCTCCTTGAAATTAGGGTCTGTATACAACCCCCGTGCTGACTGTGGTGCCACTTCCTGTCTCCAGGGTGACCCATAGTACCTCCTCTACTCCACTTATAATAATATATGCTGATACTCCTCATCACCATGGCTTAAGCTTCACTGCCAACTGTACAGGGTCCTGGGCTGGTTATTCCCCTCAACTTGCCATCAGTACTCTCTTGGCTCCCTGATGGACACTATACTCAGAAACCAGACCCCTTCAGCGCTCACAACATTGCTGGTACCTCAAACCTCCTCCTATAGACTGCAATTGGTAGATAAATCCCTGCTGAATGTACCTTATTTATTTATTTATTTAAGAGATTTACCAGGAAGGCATGCTGAGCAGAATACCGCTCAATTCCAGATGCGCCCTGGGGTTTTTGGGTACATTGGGAACATGATACAATCTATAACACATACAGTGGAACAATGGAAGACAGCAAACATCATACATTTGGAGTAATATAACAGCAGTGGGTAACATACATAATGCGAACGGATCAGATTGAGGGAAGGCAGAATGTTGTACAGTATACATTGTTTTACAATTGAAGCAGGTCAAAACAGTGGAGAGACCAGACTTGATTCATACGCTGGGTGGGTACAGGAGAGAGGGGAGATTGGGGGTAACAGGAGCAGGTGGATGAAAGTGCAATTGAGAGGGGCATTTAGTTGGGAAGTACTTGAAAGAGTGTCTAATAATGGTTGCCAAGGAATTCCATAGTTTGGGTAGCCTATAGCGAAAGCAGCCTGTCCGGACCGAGTGGATCTATGTGGGATATGGAGGAGCCTGGCGTCGCTGTTATGGAGCGCGTAGGATGGTGGGGTTAAGGCTGTTAAAGAGGCAGACAGGTAGGATGGGAGTGAATTTGACCAGAACTTTGCTGAGGTTCTAGCGCAGTGGCGTGATCTTCTGTTCTGTAATGAGGTGATGTTCAAAGATTGATAGAGGGCACAATGGTGGGTGCTGGGAGGGCGATCTAGCGAAAAGCGGCAGAAAGAGTTGAAAAGGGGGTCTAGCCTTGCTAGGGATGTTTGAGGGGCCGTACCATAGATAATATCACCATAGTAAAATATAGGGAGGATCATTTTTGACTATTTCTTGCCTGGTTGGCAGGGTATGCAGTGTTTGTTTCGGTGAGGCACCCAACATAGGGTTCAGTTTTTTGTGAATAGCATCAATGTGTGCAGAGAAGTTTAGGTGTTGATCTAGCCAGACACCTAGATAACGATAGGAGGTGCATGTCTCCAGTGGGGAGCTGTCCCACGTGTAGAACTTGGGTGGCACAGTAAGCCGTGCGAGTTTGGGCCGGGAGCCAAAGGTGAGGGAGACAGTTTTTTTTGAGTTTAGGACTAGTTAGTTTGAGGTAAGCCAATGTTGGACGGAGTCAAAATCCTTTTGTAGACAGGCTGCCACTGCACTAGAGGATGGACCAGAGGCGAACAACACCGTATCGTCCGCGTACATGTGGATGGCCGTATTTGGGCAGGCAGCTGGCAGGTCGTTGAGAAATATAGAGAACAGTAGGGGTCCGAGAACCGACCCTTGGGGGACTCCACTGGTGACTGGGAGTAGGGTGGATGAAGCCGAGCCAATGCAGACAGATTGGGACCTATTTGACAGGTACGAGTGGAACCAGTTATTTGCATTTGCCGACAGCCTAGCTAGAGCAAGTTTAGCCAGCAACAAGGGGTGGGAGACGGTGTCAAAAGCTTTTGCCAGATCAATAAATATGGCAGCTGTTAAATCCCCTTTATCCATACCAGTGAGAATAGCGTCTGTGAGCCGGAGGAGAGAGGTGGTGGTGGAGTGGTTTTTCCTGAACCCGGCCTGGAAAGGGGTTGAGAAGTTTATCGACTCAAGATAGTGGTGGAGTTGGGAAAGGACAAGACGTTCTTGAAGTTTGGCCAGGATGGGGAGCAGGGATATAGGGCGGTAGTTGGAAGGTGAGGAGAGGTCTCCCCCTTTGGGCAGTGGAATGACTGTGGCTTGTTTCCAATTTTTGGGGACTGTACAGTTTAAATGACAGATTGAACAGCAGGGTAGCGGGTGGGCTATGGTAGGTCGCGGAGGCGAGCATTTTAGAGTCGAGCCAGAGGACATTTACCTTTGTCTGGGTTGAGAGACATCAGTAGTTTTAGCACCAGAGCTGATGATACAGGGCTTAGGGAGAAAGAGGCAGAGGAGGGTACAGTAAGGGGGTAGAGGTGGGGGAAGGGAAGCGGAAAGGAGGAGAGAGGATGATGCAGCAGTGGAGAAGTAGATTGAATTCAGAGGCTACCATGCTCGGATCCGAGATAGTTTTCCTACAGCGTTAAGTGATGGGGTAGGGGTTGGGCGAGCGGGGAGAAGGGTTTTATGGACTTCAGAATTGAGTTGGGTGACGGAACTGTTATTTAAAGCATTTTCAAATAGTTAGATTTGGCGTGCCTTATGAGCCTAGATGCAGGCATTGCGTAGAGACGATGAGTGGTGCTGGGCCATAAGACTACCACAGGGCCTTGAAATATTTCCAGGCGCGGTCTCTGGCTCGTAGTTGTTGCATCAGGCTTGTTGTTATCCAGGGCAAATGGGTTCCTCTTACACGGGATCGCCTGAGTGGAGCGTGGCTGTCCCAGATGGAGAGGAAATTTGAGGAGAAAAATTCCAAGGCAACATCAATGGAGGAGGCCTTTGTGATGAAAGACCAGTCGATGCTGGTAAGGTCGTATAGGAGCGCTGGCAGATCAAGGGACTTATAAACTCTACTGAGAAGTGTCTAGGGTGGGGGAGCAGAGGGTCTGAAGATTTTTCGTACCATGTAGATCATATGGTGGTCACTAAGGGAGTCTGGGAGTATGCCAGCTTGAATGATCTGATGGGGGTGGGTGGTAAGCGCCCAATCCAGGAGAGTATGTTTGTTGGATTTATGGTTTAGGCGAGTCGGTTCCACTATTTGCTGGGACAAATTTAGGGCAATTATGTGTTGCCGAGCTTTGGAGGGTCCCTTGCCTAGCCAATTTAGACTGAAATCCCCAAGTAAGTGAAGTTCGGCGCCCTCCGTAAGTGACTTCAGGGTGCCGAGATGGTCGAGGATGCTACTCAGTGGGGTTTCAGGTGGGCAGTAGGATCCAGCTATATAGATTGGGACGGAGTGAGTTAGTGAGATTTTGACTAGGAGGGAATCTATAGGTTGTGTGGGGGCTGGCAAGGTGATAAAGGAAAATTTAAGAGCAGAGGAGATGTACATGGCCATGCCGCCACCCTTCTTTCTGCCCTGTCTATCCTGGCGGGTTAGGGTGAACCCAGGTATGGAGAATTCCGCATCCCAGTTGTGAGGTTTTAGCCAGGATTCGGTGATTATTACAATGTCAGGGCAGAGAGTAAGGATAGTGGCTTGTAAGGCAGCAATTTTGTTTAGAATGCTGCATATATTGAGATGGACAATCTTAAGTCCTTTAGGGAGGGGTGTGGCCGTTGTGGGGTGTTGAGCAGAGTTGGAGGCCGTGGGTCCTGGGTTGTATTCAGTGTCCTCAGCTATGAGGAGGAGGAGGGCCAGGGAGTGACTTAGTAGGCGTAAGGACTTTAGAGATCTCCGGCGTCGAGTGGGGTGTATTGCAGTACCTGAGGTGTGGTTGGGGTACTTGTGGAGGGATATGAAGAGCGGGCAAATCTGCATGGAAGGAGGGAGGGAGGATAGAGGCCCCAGGGACCAATTGGGCCCGCGACATGTTTAGTTCCACTGTTGCTGTGGAGGAGGGGGTGATATGGGGCTATTGGGAGGAGAGGCAATGACTCAGGCAGAGTGGGGTGGGATGCAGGTGGATGGGAGGATAGGGAGAGGCAGAGTAAAGAGATAGTGAGAGCGAAGAACTGCATGTTTAAGTTTAGTTTATATTCTTGCTTTTAGGACTAGCTTTGGAATTACTTACACAGTAGAGAAGAGAAACTGCACAGCAGTGGCCACTAGTGGCTGAAAAGTATAGGGAACTAATGGGAAAGTGGGCTGATTGGTTAAAACAGCTCGCGGTGCACTATATAAGGAGGAACCCAGCAAGGGTGGTGGTGGGGATGGTGGGGAGCCTGCGCGTAGCGCAGGCGGGGCTAGAGCTCCTGGCGAGCGGCTGTGGACAGGGATCGCTACCTGTTGGCTCTTGGCTCCGTCGTCTGTGGGGGAGGTTCGGTGGGCTGTGGGGAAGGCTACTACAGTAGCTAGCCCTCGCGACTGCACTGCAGGGGGACAAAAGAAATGCAGCTGTTAAAATACAGGTAGGTGGATGGGGAGGAGGAGCTACGACTTCTAAACCAGCAGTATACTCTTATTGCACAGAATATTAACAAGCAAGCAATTTTATACAGGCTGTAGAAAGCAGGCACACAATAGGCTAGATTGAAAGCAGCTACTCTTTAGAAGCAGTAAAGCACGAAATTCCCTGTCGTTAAGGCGTCTGAATTTAGTGCAGCTAGACCCAAAATGAATTGTGGCTCTTACAACAGATTGCAAGATGCACAAGCATAGCGGACCCTAGGGAAATTGAGGCAGTGAGAATTGCTGCGCTGGCTGTGGCGCTCGGTATTGCCTTCAGCACAGGGCTAATTCCTTACACTTGTGAACTTTAAAATTAATTTACCCTTGTAAAAGCCAGATTTAAGCACGCTTAAGGGGTACAGGTTTGGGCTCAGGGAGGCAGAGTGCAGAAATAATTACGAGGCAGCAGCTCCGCTCCTCCGGGGGCAAGATTGCAACCACGCTGAGCTGGGAGTACAAGAAACGAAAAAGGCGCCAAGTTTGAATGCTGTGGCGCAGCTCCTGGCGAGCGGCTGTGGACAGGGATCGCTACCTGTTGGCTCTTGGCTCCGTCGTCCGCGGGGGAGGTTCAGTGGGCTGTGGGGAGGGCTACTACAGTAGCTAGCCCTCACGACCGCACTGTTGGCTCTTGGCTCCATTGTCCACGGGGGAGGTTTGGTGGGCTGTGGGGAGGGCTACTACAGTAGCTAGCCCTCGCGACCTCACCTTGTAAAAGCCAGATTTAAGCACGCCTAAGGGGTACAGGTTTGGGCTCAGGGAGGCAGAGTGCAGAAATAATTACGAGGCAGCAGCTCCGCTCCTCCGCTGAATGTACAAAAGGCTCTGTTGCCTTCAGTCACTCTGCTCCTAAGCTTTGGAACTCTCTCCCCCAAGCACTTCAAATATCTGGATCCCATGACGGCTTCAAAAAGGAGCTGCACTTATATCTATCCCTTGTTGATCTCTGCACTTGTTTTAATCCTCCCTAATCCACTCACCTGCCAGATGCTGCCTGGCCTAACTTTAACCTCCCTACCTCATAGCACTTCTTACCCTTACTATCTACTTGAGAGCTAATCTACCCCCAACCCCCCCACCTGAGTCTTGTTTCAGAGGCTGTGATAATGCATCCTGCCCAGTCAGGAATTTGCTCTTTTCCTTGTTTCGCTGCCTATTTGAATCTTCATTGTTGTGACTAATTTGAACAATAGTTCTTTGCTGCTATGTTGTGGTATCTCTTCCTACTGAGTAGGTTTTCTCTGCCTAAAAAGTCTATGTGAATTGCATTGATTGTTATTGTCCTGGCTGCATGTATTCATTACTACTAACTGTTTTGACCTATGCTATTGTAATTTCATTGTACTCATGCTATGTACCTGTCTTTGATTGTTGTACTCTCCAGGGTCGTGCCTGAAAATATTAATTTTATGGCTAGTGCACCTACCCGGTTAACAAAAACTAAATAAGTGAAAAATAAATTTAGTTCCATTACTTTGATCCCTTCCCTTACATAGAGAGCTACTCCTCCTCTTTTAACCTTGCTATCCCTCCTGTAGCTTGTATACCTTGATATGCTGACATCCAAGTCATGGTTCTCTGTGTGCCATGTTTCTATGACTGCCATGATATCCAGGTGTCCCACTTCCATCTAGGCCACTAGTTCAGGTGGCTTGTTACACAGACTATGGGCATTGGTTCTCATCACCCTCCATTTTTTCATGGCCTTACCCCTTTTAACCTCAACCCTGTCTTTACTGCTTTTTTCTGCATTTACCCCTGTCCAGATCCCTACTGACTTCTCCACCTTGGTGTTTACCTCTCTAGCTACTGTGTTTTGTAGGAGGAGTCTGGGTTTTCCCTGCTTCTTTTCCATGCCTCCCCTTGGCTAGTTTAAATGCTTGCCAATGAAGCATTTAAACCTATCACCTAGGATCATGGTTTCCCTCCCGGATAGATGCAGACCATCATGCCAGTATAGGATTGTATCCCTTCAGGTGGACCCCCAATCCCCAATGAAGCCAAAACCCTGAGCTCTGTACCAGTTTTTCAACCATTCATTGAATCTCATTGTGCGGAGTACCCTAGCATCACATGTTTCATAGACAGGCAGCGCATCCAAGAAGTTTACTGTACATGCTACTTGTCTAAGGCCCCTTCCCAACTCTTCAAACTCCTCTTGCACTGCTCTGATCCCATTCCCAGCCAGGTCATTTGTCCCTAGGTGGACAATGACATCCAGCTCCCTCTCTCTCATGCAGTTACTCCCACGATCCTGAGGATTCATTCCCAGTCCCTCCAAGCTGTGGTGCCAGGCAGGCACCTTACCTCCCTCTCCCCTTCCTCTCCCAGTTCTACCCTCTAACGATTAAGCCCCCCACCAGGATTTGTTTTCTTCCCCTGTGGGATCCCATGCCACCCTCCTGTGAGTCTCCTTTGTGGAGGTTCCCAGCATTCTCCTTTATCTCCACTGCAGGTGCCTTCATAGAGGAACCACTCTCCACCAGAAGAGCTTATGAAATGTGGAGGGCTACAACTAGCAGAATGCACCTCTTTTCCACCACCTTCTCCCTCCCTCCCTGAGCCCACCTTGGTCCAACCACTCTTCTTTCTTGGCAGCCTTTGAGGTAAGGGCAGTGGCCCTGGTGGTCCCTGGATGGGAGAGGAGGTCCTCCAAATCCTGGTCAACTCAGCCTGGAGATGAGCAACCTCCTCCCTCAGCCCAGAGAAGTGCCTGCAGATGGGACAACACCGCATCCTCCAGAATGTATCCTAGAAGACAGCTGCTCCATAGCCACTGCACTGCACCACTCCCATCTTATCTTATTTGTGGCCCCTTAACTGTTTTGTATACTTACTTTTTCCTCTCTCTCTCTCTCTCTATTTATTTTTTGTTTTAATTTTTATATACTTTTTTCCCCTACTTTCCTACTGCCTTTGTGCCCTTAAAGCTCCTAGTCTTCCTGTTCTATGACAGGAAGTTCCTATTTTCCTCAATAGTCTCTTTCTTACTTGCTCAGAGTCAGATCTCTAGCAGCTGGGGGGATGGAGAGCTACTCTTTTCCTTCTAGGATGGTGAGTCTTTTGTGGCTCTGTGATCACTCACTTCCTGCTCCCAAACAGGAAGTTCCTGTTGTCAGTCAAATCCTGTGCCTGTGAAAGTATAACTAGCTATTGGTATGGGTGGGGGTGGAGGGAGGACTATATAGGCCCAGTAGAGTGATATATTTCTAATAGCACCTCCTCCCTCTTGCTGTTCCCTGCCAGAAGCTACCCGGGGCAGTTTTTAAATCCCAAACACCTGGCTTCCTTCTGCTTAAGCCACTTCCCCTAATTGACAGTTTCCTTCTTCACCTAGCTAACTGCACATATAACAATTTTCTTCACCGAACTCTGACAAACACACTAACTCCTTTGTTTTTGTTTGTTTTTACCCTAAAGGTCTCAGTAGTAGAGGTCTAGTTCTTTAGCCCTAGTAGAGTAGTATAGTTCTAACAACATATCCTCCTTCTTGCTGTTCTCTGCCAGAAGCTAAGGCAGTTTTTAAATCCAAAATACCTGGCTTCCTTCTGCTTAAGCCACTCCCCCAACTGACAGTTTCCTTTTTCACCTAGCTAACTGCTAACTGCACAGATAACAATTCACTTCACCCAACTCAAACAAACGCATTAACTCCTTTTTTGTTTGTTTGTTTTTACCCTAAATTGAAGGTCCCAGTAATAGAGTTCTAGTTCTTTAGCCTCAGTACAGTAGTAAAGTTCTAACAACAACTCCTCCCTCTTACAGAGCCATTATCAAAACTGTTTAGTGAGTCTTTGAGCACAGAAGAGGTCCCAGAAGGCTGGAGAAGGGCTCATGTGATCCCGCTCCACAAGAGTGGTAGCAGGGAGGAAGCAGGGAACTACAGACCAGTCAGTCTTGCCTCAGTAGTGGGCAAGATTATGGAGGCACTCCTTCAGAAAAGGATAGTGCAACACCTGGAATCCATAGGAGCATAGGATCCAAGACAGGATGGGTTTATGAAAGGAAGGTCCTGTCAAACTTATCCCATAGATTTCTTTGACTGGGTAACCAGAGTGGTGGACCAAGGGGGAGCAGTTGATGTAGTTGATGTCGCTTACCTTGACTTCAGCAAAGCTTTCAATACTGTTCCACATAGAAGATTGATTAACAAGCTGGGTAGGCTCAGGTGGGTCAGAAGTTGGTCAACTGGGTGGCAAACTGGTTGATGGGCAGAAAACAGAGAGATGGTGGTAAACGGTATACAGTCAGAAGAGATGCAAGTCACAAGTGGGGTACCTCACGGATCAGTCCAGGGGCCAGTCCTCTTCAATATCTTCATTAGTGACATTGCAGATGGTCTGGAGGGTAAGGTTTGTCTGTTTGCAGATGACACCAAGATCTGCAACAGAATAGATGATCCAGATGGGGTGGGCAGAATGAGACGAGATCTGGATAAACTAGCAAAATGGTCTGAAAAGTGGCAACTGGGATTTAATGCAAAGAAGTGCAAGATCATGCAGATAGGGAAGAGAAGCCCTGAAGCCACCTATAGGTTGGGAGGGGAGTTCCTGGCAGTCACAAGGGAAGAAAGAGACTTGGGTATCATCATCACCAATGACCTGAAATCATCCAAGCAAACCACTAAAGCAGTAGGTAAGGCTAGGGGGATGTTTGGGTGTATTAGTAGGAGTATCACAAGTCAGAAGAGGGAGGTAATAATCCCTCTTTACAAGACAGTGGTTAGGCCCCATCTGGAGTACTGCGTGCAGTACTGGAGGCCACACCTTCACAAGGACATTAAACAAATTGAGGCAGTCCAGAGAAGGCAACCAAAATGGTGCAGGGACTCATCAGAAAACATGAGAACAGATTAACTCAATATGTATACCCTAGAGCAAAGGAGAGAGAGAGAGAGAGAGGTGATATGATCAAAACATTCAAACACCTTAAGGGCATTAACAAGGTGAAAGAGTCTAATGTGTTTCAATATAAGAAAATTTGCAGGACAAGGGGACACAGCATGAGATTAGAGGGAGGCCAATTAAGAGGTAATGTGAGGAAGTTCTTTGACACAGAAAGGGTGGTGGATGCATGGAATGGCCTACTTCAGGAAGTGGTGGATATGAATACAGCGCAGGGCTTCAAAAAGGCATGGGACAGACATAAGGGAGCAATACAGATGAGTATGACTAGATAGGCCATTGACAGAGCAAAGGCCAATGGCACATTTATAAGGTAGAAAAAGAAATGGGCAGACTGGAAGGGCCTTGAGGTCCTTTGTCTGCCATCAACTTCTATGTTTCTGTGTTGGAGAGCTGTCGGTCTTCTTTTTTAATTTTGCTTTCCTTTCCTATATTCTTTTATATTACTTGATTTGCAGTGTCAGTGGCTCAGTAGGTAGCACACTCACCTCTGAGGCCGGGAGATCAGAGGGCTGTGGGTTCAGTTCCCACATCTGGTACTTGGGTTAATATCCCAGTACTGACACTGTAGTGCAGCATGTGAGGCGTGCTGCACTTCTGAGATGCCGTCTTTCGGATGAGACGTTAAACCGAGGTCCCATCTTCCTGGATTGGTGGTAGTTCAGGTGGATGTTAAAGATCCCATGGCACTTATCGAAAAGAGTAGGGGAGTTTTTATTAGCAAAATAAACATAAATAACAACACTTGATCACAGAAAACGATTAATAATGTACAAAATTACAACATTTTGTTCACTTTTAGATCCACATTGTGTACTCTCTTTATCATTATCTTATTCCATTTTTACATGCTAGATCAACTCCTTTATTTATATTTAATAAAATGTAGAAAGCCTTTCCACAATTTTTTTAATGCTCCTGGTGAGACTCTTAACATATCCGAAGCGTAAATTTTCTCCAACTCTTTGATTATTAACCTACTAATGCAAATATATGACATTTTCTTTTGATATAAAACACATTGTGTTCTGGCTTGCCACAAAAAATATTTTAAACATCCTAAAAATAAAGTCAAAGTCCCATTATGCAAACCAAATGAACCTATTGGACACACACCTAGGATTAGAAATTCATATGTCATATTTTTCATCCACTTAAATCTCCATATCTCTGCTAAATAATCCCACTATCCTAAAACACAAGAACATTCTAATAAGAAATGATCCATGGATTCCTCCTTATTAATACATTCTAGGTAGGGACATAATCTTTCTTGTATGGCTTTATATTTGGCATTTCCCCTAACATTTAGCCTTCCATAAAATATTAACCACTGCACTTCCCATTGATTCTTAGGCAACCTCGGATTATTTAATTGAGCCAAAATTCTGGGATTCAAATTTAAAGGGCATTTTTTAAATTCAGGCTCTTGTGGGTATAACTTTTGTATTAAATGGTTATACAAATCCCTTGTGTTATATGTTAGTGCTACCTTCTTCTGTACTTCCCATCTATATAATTTTTGAGCAGTAGGCCTAAAGTGCTCAGGTATCTGTAAGTATTTGCTTAGTTTGGGAGCTAATGAAGACCAATTCTTATAATACTTCCCCATAATTTTTAAATTCCATGAATTTTCCACTCTTGATTCCGCTTTTAAACCCTCCTTAATGGAGTTAGATATAAAAAACACATGAGCATATACCACAGGGTCTATCATTCCTAAGCCACCCTGCTTTATTTTTAGGTATGTAAAACCTCTTTTAACCGGGTTTAAACGATTGTCCCACAGCATCTGGAAGAAGAGGCTATATAACTTAGCTTCTAATTCTATTGGTAACGGGAAAATCATTGCCACAAATTGTATACTAGGCAAAAGAAATTGTTTTATTATTTGGACTCTTTTAATTTTAGACACCCTCCATTGCTTCCATCTAATTACTTTTTTCTCAATATTCTTAAGTACCTTCTCCCAATTATCCCTGGGTATGTTCTGGGGTCCAAAGTAAATGCCCAAAATTCGAAGCGGGTTTCTAGAGAAATGAATCTCCTCTAACCATATTTCCGAAATCCCACTTGCCCCAATTATCAATCCTTTTGTTTTATTTATGTTCATTTTTGCATTAGAAACTGCAGCGAACTCCTTAAAAGCACTCATAAAACCCGTAATTGCTGTACTGTCCTCCAAATAGATTACTAAATCATCAGCATAAGCTTGAATGTTTAACTGTACTAGATTACTTTCCTTATAGTAAATACCCTTCCATTTTTGTGACGCCAATACTGTTTGTAAAAAAGGATCTATTGCAAATGTATATAGAAAGGGGCTAAGAGAGCACCCTTGTCTAACTCCCATGGTTAAATGAAACCCTTCCGCCGTACGGCCTTTCACAAAGGGAAATACCAACCCATTATTATATAATTTCTCTATTAAGTTAGCCAGTTTATCATGCACCCCATAATACCTTCGTATCATGAAAAGAAATGGCAAATGAACTCTATCAAATGCTTTATCAAGATCTGCTGCTACCAAGCAACCTGTTAACCCCATCTCAGAAAGATAGTCTATAACATCTCTTATTAACATAATAGCAGACTGAATTCTTCTCTCCGGTAAACCACAATATTGATAAGGCGAAATTGCTTTTTCTGCATATTTTTTAAGCCTTTCATTCAGTATTTTGGCAAATATTTTGTAATCAGTATTTAACAGGGTGATTGGTCTCCAATTAGCCATGTCTTGCTTGTCACCTGATTTAAAAATATAAGTTAGCAAACCATCTGAAAATGAGGGGTAGATAATATTTTTATCTAAAAAATATTGAAACAACAGACCTAAACATTGACTCATTTCTTCGGAAAATTTTATACAGATTATTTGTAAGTCCATCTAAACCAGGCGATATATTTAATTTTAATGACCTAATGGTCTCCATGATTTCTACCTGAGAAATATTTTCCCATTTTTCTTTCTTTTTAGCCCTTTCATAAGGTACAGGAATCTTCTTCAAATAGGCCTCTATATCATTAATAGAAATATTTCTCTTAGTGTTTAGCGAACAGAAGTGCTCCTTCACTACTTCCCTTAAATCCTTCTCTGTGGTCGCTACACTCCCATCTGATCTTTTTAACTCTTTCAATCCCATTGAATCTCTTAGTTCTTTGCACATTTCAAAGGGATCCCCTATAGGTGATTTTTTTACTCCATTGATTAATATGGCCTGCATTGTTTTACTTCTGTCATACTGATATTCCTTCATTTTGCCTTTTAATAAAGAGATTTGATCTGAGTAGTCCCCCTTAGAAGTATATGCAATGGACAAAATTCTTTGTAGTTGCTGTCTCAAACTTAGGTAATGCAGAAATTTGTCATTTTTAATTTTCCTCCCATTATTTTTAAACAGGTTTCTTAAAACTGATTTTGTGTCTAGCCACTATTTACATAAATCTGTATATAAAAAGGCTATTGATAGTCTAGCCTTCAACAAATTCCTTGTTCTTGTCCGAATATAGTTCAGTTCAAGTAAAGAACTATTAAGTTTCCATCTTATATACCTCAGTTCTTGCTTCTCTGAAAGGAAGAAAGTACTTAATAAAAATAAATGGTCTGAAAATTCACAGGGGAATATCTTGAATGATTCTATTTGAATATTTGAAGAAACAAACATATGATCTATTAGTGAGAAGGATTTCCCTTTTTTAAATGAAAATTTGTTTTTGTGAAAAGAGTTGTTACAACTAACTAAACTAGCGTCTCTAAGAATTTTACTTAGAGCGTTAGAATCACAATATATTTTCTTTCCGTCTTGTTTTTTTGTGAGATCTGGAACTATGCAATTAAAGTCTCCCCCCATAATACTCTAACTGTCGTGAATAAGAAAGGCTGCACCAACTTTAGACAGTTCACTCTACCTGATTTGGTTTGTGGGTTGTATATATTTATGAAACGAAAACAGAAACCTCTCCATTTCCCATCCAAAATTAAAACTCTCCCAGTTATCAGGTCTATTAGGTTGTGCAATTGAAATGCAAAGGAGTTGAATATAATCCCCACTCCATCTGCAGCATCCTCCCCGAAGGACCAAAAGGATGGGCCCCAAAGCCACTCTTTTTTGAATGTTGCCCTCTGTTCAATTGAGAACATCCAAGTCTCCTGTAAGAACCAAACTGACAAGGGAAAATCATGAATGTAATTAAACAAGGCCTGCCTCTTTGCTTTATTCAATAAGCTATGTGTGTTCAAAGAACCCCAGAAACACTTCATTGTCCTTTATGAATTTCAACACCCTTTACTTTTTCATTTTTTTCCTTTTTTTATCCTTGTAGTTGTCCATTACCTGAGATTTGGTTGAAATAGAGGATATTTGTGAATCAGAATCATCCCCCTCCGTATTTCCCCATGATGTAAACAAAGCTGCATAAGTATTACTAGTCTCCACATGAATGTCTGGGGGGGGTTTAGGATGTAGATTTCTAGCTGATCTTCTCTGTGGAATAGTTACAAAGGATTCATTTGACTTTTTGGACGTTTCTGTTCTCCCTATGTTCACACCAGAAAAACAGACAGGGGGAATGCTTAAAATATTAGGTGGGCCCATTTCTTCCTTCTTGAGTATCCTTTTGTTTGAATCAGTATCCTGCATTTTCATCTTACTTTCAGGAGGTATTTTTTCCCCTGTTACAGCAATGTTTGTGGCAGAACTTTTTTTTCCCGTCAACTGTTTTACTAATCTCAGGTTGATGAACTGTAGAACTAAGAATAGAAAGGGAACCTTCCTTTAAGGGAAAGGATTGCACCATGGCATCTTGTGCTTTCTGAATATAGACCTCTGATCCAGTGCTATTTGATAAGTTATGTGCAGCCCAAGGGCAGAATTTAAATACGTGACCTTTTGCTTCACATAAATCACAGCATGATTGATTGCCACAAAACATTGTTACATACCCTACCTCCCCACAATTGTCACATCTGGGTTGGTCACAGATGCTAGAAAGGTGAGTTTTTGCTCCACATTTATAACAAGCACGAGGCTGTCCACTGTAAAAACACACTCCTCTGTCTTTCCCTAACAAAAAGGAGTTTGGTATGTGCTCAATTCCTGCTTCATTTTGCCTTAACTTGACTTTATATTTCCATCCACCCGTCCAAAATTGTTCTGAATCTAAAATGGGCTCAGGTTCACTTAAAACTTCACATCTTTTTTTTAGCCAGAATGTGATATCTTCAACCCAAACCCCTTCATTCCTAAACATAACAGTCACAAATTTAATCAAAGGTTTAGACAATGGTATTACAATGAAGGGGGTCCATATTAGGAATATTTTACTTGCCCATATCTTAACCAAAAGAGTTTGAGTGCTTGCTGAGACCTAAAGCTTATATCATAATTGTCTTCTCCTGAGATGTTTATGAAGGCATAAACATCTTTGGGAGAAAAATGTAAAGAATCTTTTAAGAGAACTTTCCCCACATAGTGTCTGTTGGGTCTTTCTTCCAATCCACCTTTATATCATAAACGCACTGCATTCCTTCTTGGAGCAGCTTCTCTTTGTACATTTGAAAAAAGATCCGACAGTAAAGGCTTCTTATCTGGTGACTTTGGAGGGGGGGTACAAGCAACTCCATAGGGGCTTCCTGAGGCAAGGAAGCCTTTACTGAATCAACCAAAACATTAGAGTTACACTCATTTTTAATTTTTCCCTCACTCAAAGCTTTTTCTTGCTGTTGCATCTTTGGAGCCCAATCAGGAGAAGTCTGAGAAAATGGTAACTGAGGGCTCCATGTGGGATCAGGCTTCCACCCCCCTGAATCAGACAAAATCCAACCAGCCCCATTCAATGCTTTTTCTGGTGACCATATCATTTGTCCCTCTTTACTTATAATTGGTTCTGATTTTTTGACTAAACCCAAAGAGTTAGCCATGGAAATTTCATTTTTACTGTTTTTCCCCTCAGAAAAGAAAAATTCTGTAACCCCTGTTTGAGAACCTGCACCAGATTGATAAACTACATTTTTAGCCTCTGGTGCTACTCCCTGTTTAAGATTTTTATTAAGCACAAAACCTTTATTTTTGTCCAAAGGCACTGCAATGTTTGTATAGATCATATGAGAAGCGTTACAGCTCTTTTCTTCAGATATTGAATTGCTGTCTTGATTTACCTTCGAAAATACAGGCTGGGGAGACAATCTGCACTCACTGCTGGAGCAAACATTAAGTTCAGCCTTTGATTCATGTAAATCCTCCCCGACTGAGTAACAGCTTAGCGCTTCTAAGCTCCGCTCGTTTTTAGCGCTATTTCCCTCTAGTTCAAGCCGCGATCTCCACTCCGTTTTAGTTACTGAACTAGAAATCCTGACATCCTTCTGAAACGGTCGTAGCAGTGATGTGGCAGGCAATTCTACATTTTTAAACTCATTTTCTGCTGCACAAACAATTTCAACAGGCAAATCTTCTCCTTTAGAAAAAAACACAGTACCTGTTTGAATACTGGCGCCATTGACCCGAGACTCTCTCTCATTGGTCAGTTGCCTGCACTCAGATAGTTCCAATCTCTGTTGTCCTTCTTCATTTTCCATTACCACTTCTGCAAGCCTTGTTTCCTCCATAATTACCTCCTTTGTGTTTTCACAAATGCACATCGCAGATTCAGGGTTTAAATCCTGCTGCTGCCAAGAAGGGTTTTTGCCATCAGAATTCTGCTTCTGAAGCACATTTGAAATATCCTCCATAATTTTAGAAGATGCCATATCAGGCAATAAATCTTCACTCATCTTGAAATTTTCCTCAGAAAGCTCCCGTTTTAATTCTTCTTTTGGGGGCTTAATATCTGAAACAATCTCAGCCAAAGCTCCGGATGCAGCCTCTAGCACAACGGGAGTAGGAGATGAGGCAACCTCTCCCACTCTGCAGACGTCCTCCTCCATCCTGGAAATTCTCCGAGTGGCCATTTTGCAAATGACCAGTCCCCCTACTGGCAGCAAAACAGCAGCCGAGTAGGAGAATTTCCCCGGTGTCCTGGCCAAATTTCCCTCATTCACTATAAATACCACCAACAGCTTAATCTGGTTCAAAGTCAGTTGGGATTCATCTGCATCCCCCTTCCCCGGGTCGTGCCTGAAAATAGGCAGGATTTGTCTAGTGCACTTACCTGGTCAACAAAAACTAAATAAATAAATAATAAATAAAATATGCAAATGGACCCATTTGCACCTTGTATATATTATGGCCTAAGTTGCATGCCCATGGCTGAACATCACGGGTGAAGCACCTAGCGCAACTGCGCTTGCACTGGTGCATCCCTATGCTTCCTCTCTGTGGCTTGCATTGGTGCAGTGCCACTGCGCCATGCACAGTACATGCGCTGACCTTGCCATATTCAACTGTGCTGCACCATGGCACATCACCATTGAATATTGCCTGGTCCTGGCCCTGGTGCGGCCCAGTCTGAATATCTGGCCCCCTGTGTGACTGCACATTTTTGTCCTGCTCCTTTCTCTCATCTTCACACTCCAACCCCACTCGATCCTTTCCTATAAATACCAGTGCAAGAGTCCTGATCTGAAAACTGTACAACATTACTAAACTGTCCGCTGTGAAGTAAAACACTTTTCTACCATGAGGAAACAATTTTGTACAGTGGCCACTGTAGGACGCCGTCACCGCCGGTCAAGCCAGCTATTTAAAAGAGAAAGGTTTAAAGAAATAAAAGCCCACAAAAAATGATTTGCATATGTTCAGAGGGGAGAGGGGCCAAGCAACATCACACTAAATGTATAATGTATGGGACACGATCACTCCCCGTTGCTCTAACTGAAACTGGATGGGTTAGGGGACATACTTGCTGCCCGATGCTTTAAGTGAAACTAGATCAAACTAAGAAATACAAAACAAAACTTTAAAATATGCTTTGTAAGTGTTTGTGTCTGTGAGTGGCTGGGGAGTGGAGAAACAGACACCAACCTCCTCTAGTCACCTTTAATTGATAAACTCAAGTGGAACACAATGACAAGGACTACTTTCTGTGTTTTTCTCTTGATCACCTTTTTTAAGTACACTTTGTATGTGCATTTTTACGAATTAACTTCTTCACTGGGGGGGGTCCATTTTATAAACACAATAACATGACAAGGTGTGGGTTATCTCCTGATAAGATTATACCCAGGTGCATAAGGCACGAAGTGCTGGGCATGCTCTTATCAGGAGGTAACCCACACATCATCATGTGTTATCACTTGCTTATAACAAAATAGTGCAACTAGCTGCACATAACTAGCCCTGTCTGATACCATAGTATATGGTACTGTATTAAATGCAGCCTACAACAAACCCAGATTTTCTGTCTGTACAATAGCTATTTCATATTATAACAAGGGTCTGAGAAATGGAGCTTTCTGATTGGCTGTAAACATTCTAACAGCCTTATGTTAATCTTTTATTAACATACATGTAGAGTTTAATCATATGCTGAACATGGTTTAACACGGTTTAAAAAAACAGTTTTATTATAATAGCAATAAGGCACTCCCAGGGATTATGTTAATGGTCAGTTAATCACCCTCTAGGGGCGTGTGGCACTCGGCTACGCCTCGTGATACACCCCTAGAGGGTGATGGGAACTATGAACACAACCATAGTCATCTGTTATGAGTAAAATGGTGCATAAGGTGACCACGGGGAGGGGTATACAATGTCAGCTAGGAGATGGGATGTTCGGTTCACTCCAGAATTGTTCAGAAGTTTGCTGGACACAGCAGGGGAATGATATCCCTCCACTCATGACAGTAGGAAAGGCAGAGCATTCAAGACTGGAAATAGATAGGGGGACGTATTTGACTATCTATTAACCATGGAAAGTGTTCATTTGAATTACTCCAACAAGGTGCCATGAACTTTGCCCATTTGACATTTTTTTTAATTTTGAATAACCCTGACCATCCTGAAGAATATAGCCACACTGAGGTGTGTTGCACAATACAGACTGTGTCTGAGCTTCTTTCTGCACCCACCCCCACACCAAGAAAAGTGCTCCAGCAAGCATCAAAGACTAATAAAGTAATGACTTCCGGATGTTTGAATATTCCCTGGTTTAAGAATGTGGTCCATTCACATCATGGCACTAGAAATCCCTAAATATCTGGAGACATTAACCACAGATGATGGAAGGTTTGATACTTTTTATTGGATCAACTAGTTTCTTGTACAAAGAAGGAATTATACACAAGCTTTCAGGGCCTCCCAGGTCTCTTCTTTAGTGCACCAAGATTTTATAATCTGCAGCTAGAAGGGATTTTAGGATGATATGAGGCACAGACATTAACCATGAGAGACCATATAAATATGCTTAGTGTCACAGTTGTTTTTCATCATGATGTAGCCTCACAACACATTAGTGATTTTCTTTGCAAACATTTTATTGACCCTAATTGGGAGATTCTGAAAAACATTTAAACACTGAGGCAAAATATCCTTTTCACAGTGCTTACTCTGCCAGTCCGATTCCAGTGCAAATCCTCCCACTTCTCACAGTCAATCTTTATTTCATTTAATAGGGGAATGTCAATTTAATAATAATGATATCTTTATTTTCTTTACATAAGTGTAACCTCCCCCCCCCCCACTGGTCCCTTATTTAACTAATAGGCACAGCTCCCATGCTCTAGGGGAAAAGAGAGGAGTGGGGTACAAAGCAATTTGCAGATGGAGAAGAAAAACACAAGGTTATGTATACTAGACACAAACAGACCTATACCAAAACCCAGGTCCTGAGGAGAGAATATTTGCTGAAGGCTATGCTAGGTTTGCAACTTCTGGACAGGGGTACCCAGTAAATCCACACAGGAAGTGGTAACTAGATTGTCCATACCAGGTTGGGATTCTAGAGTGTGACTTTATTCTGAAACACAGTTGGAAACACAAAAGCAAAGATGGACCCCCAAGGGTTTACACTTTATGGCATGAGGCAATGCAGAACACATCTGTAGAAAGAGAAACTCAAACCTCCCATATAGCATAGGATTAAAAAACTGGAATATGTAACTAGCCACACTGAACACACACAATATCTCCTCAAAATGGCACTAGACCAGTACTTAGAACAGTTCCCATATAACACAGGATTAGAAATCTGGAATGTGGAACTAGCCACGGTGAACACACACAAAATCTTCTGGAAAGTGGCACTAGGCCAGACTTAGAACATTTCCCATATGGCATAGGATAGGAATGTGGCATTTGGGCCACGATGAAGCACTCAAGGCTCAAAACTTGCAAAACTCACATAAAAGGGGTGAACATCTTCAGGCATTTGCTACACGCACTGACAGAAAACAGGCACCCTTACAGAACCCCAAGTGCTGAACTGGTCACTCCAGATGAGGGGTATCCCAGCCATTCTTTCAGACTATACCTCACAAATACTAAAACCATAGAAAATGATGCTATTTTGAAATGTTTAGCACATTTCACATCAGGACCACCACTAGGGTGTAAGGTAAAAATCCTGAACAAAGGGAAAGTCGCATACGGGACGTTCACCATTGTCAGACAACTTTAAAACACAAATGTTCTTGAGGGAATCTTCACAGAATTGGGTGAAATGGTCCCTTTATCAGGGAATCACACCACAGAAAAAGGCAGGTACATATCCTGGGTAACCCTCAGACAGAAATCTATTCACAGTTTGTACATAAAGGCAGCTTCACCACAGTTCAGGGTTGGATCAGGGGATTGCCACTAAAATCCTCGGCAATCCCCCTCATCTCACATGGGATAAAGGCACAGGAACCCCTGGAGATGGTTTCCACCACTTCTCAAATCAGGAAATTTATGTCTTCTACTAGGATGAGAAATACAGATACACCACACACTCTGAGCTGCTCACTGTCTGAGTTGCTGGATGACACTCTGTGACAAGACTGACTCCAGAATTCTAAAACTCCCCACTCTCACACAAACTATTTGGCTTATGTTGCTGCAAGAGTTCTAAATGACATCGCCTCTCTGCTCTCAGCAGTGACCAAGCAGCAGAGACACGCAAAGGGCTTTGGCTTCATTGGGGACTGGGGGTCCACCTGGAGAGATGAAGGTCTATACTGGCATGATGGTCTGCATCTGTCCAGGAAGGGAAACATGCTCCTAGGTGATAGGTTTAAAGGCTTCCTTGGCAAGCTTTTAAACTAGGCAAGGGGGAAGGTGCTGATAGGAAACAGGAAAGTTCAATCCTCCCCCCCACAAAACATGGCAGGTAGTAGGGTAAACACAGAGGTACAGAACTTGACAGAGGGCAGGACAGGGGCAAATGGAAAAATGGACAAGGGCAATAAGAGCAGGGATGGGGTAAAAAAGGATAAAGCCAACATTAAATGGAGGGCAATGAGTACCATTGCCCGTAGTCTGGGAAACAAGCTTCCAGAGCTAGTAGCCCTAATGGAAGAGGAACACTTGGATATTGTGGCAGTCACAGAAACATGGTACATGGAGAACCATGACTGGGATGTCAACATACCAGGGTACACAATCTACAGAAGGGACAGGGAGGGTAAAAGAGGAGGTAGAGTAGCTCTCTACATAAGGGAAGGGATCAAAGCTACAGAACTAAAAGTAAAGGGGGAGGATGAGAGGAACTCTGGATCACCTTGGAGACAGGGAATGGCATCACAATCCACACAGGGATTGTATACAGACCCCCATCTCAAGGGGAGGAAATGGACAAGAAAATGATAGAGGGCATTCTCAAAATGGCTGAAAAAGGGGAGATACTGTTGATGGGGGACCTGAATATGCCAGATGTTAACTGGGCGACATGGACTGCAGCCACATCCAAGAGCAGGGTCATTCTCGATGCCCTACAGGGAGCATGCCTTAGACAGCTAGTGGTGGAACCCACTTGGGAGGGAGCAATATTAAACCTGGTACTCTCAAATGGAGAGAGGATCACAAACTTAGAAGTCAGTAGACATCTGGGAACAAGCGACCACTGCACAGTGTGCTTCACAATAAACACAACCATGGAGACAAGCCATACAAGAACAAGGATACTGGACTTTAGAAGGGCTGACTTTGGCATAATGGGTGAATACCTGAGGAATGCATTAGCAAATGGCCAGAAAGGAGGGGTGGAAGAACAATGGAGAAAAATCAAAACTGCCATCATGGAGGCAACAAGCCTTTGTGTGAAACAAATAAAGAAAACAAAGCGGAATAAAAAACCACTATGGCTCTCAAAAGAGGTGTCAGGGAAGGTTAAGAAGAAAAAGGCTGCATTCAAAAAGTATAAGGAATCACAGACGGAGCATAACAGGGAACTGTATCAATTAAAGCAGAAAGAAGTGGGGAAGGCAGTCAGAAAAGCAAAGGCCCAAACCAAGGAAAAGATAGCCAACTCAGTTAAGAAGGGGGATAAAACCTTTTATAGGTACGTTAGGGAGCATAGAAAGGTTAAGGGTGGGATAGTGAAGATTAATAAAGGAAAGCGGAGGTGGGCAGAGGGAGACAGTGAAAAGGCAGATATACTGAATGAATACTTTTGCTCAGTATTCACAAAAGAAGAAGAGGAAGAGTTACCTAAATCAAACAGTAGAAGCACTCTGGATAGTGGGGTTGACACCAGTCCATTTACAGAAGAAAGAGTACTGAAAGAACTCCTAAACCTCAAGGTGGACAAAGCAATGGGGCCTGATGGGATTCACCCTAGAATCCCAAAAGAGCTAAGGGAGGACCTAGTGACACCACTAACCACACTTTTTAACAAATCATGGGAAGATGGGGTGGTACCTGAGGACTGGAGGAGGGCAGATGTGATCCCCCTTCACAAAAGTGGAAGCAAGGCAGAAGCAGGAAACTACAGACCTGTTAGTTTGACCACAGTGGTGGGGAAAATGATGGAATCACTTCTGAAAGAAAGAATTGTTGAGTACCTAGAGGCCAACGGGTAACAGGACCCAAAGCAGCATGGATTCACAGCAGGAAGGTCATGTCAGATGAATCTAATCGATTTCTTTGACTGGGTGACCAAAGTAATAGAACAGGGAAGGGCTGTGGATATGGTCTACCTAGACTTTAGCAAGGCATTTGACACAGTCCCGCACAAAAGATTAATAATCAAGTTAGCCAGCTTGGGAGTGGGTCCCAGGGTGGTAACCTGGGTAGCAAACTGGCTGCACAACAGGACACAGAAGGTAATAGTGAATGGAACACATTCTGAAGAAAGGGGTTACTAGTGGAGTACCTCAGGGCTCAGTACTGGGTCCAGTCCTCTTTAACATCTTTATAGGTGACGATGCGGAGGTCTGGAAGGAAAGGTATGCCTCTTTGTGGATGACACAAAGATCTGTAACAGAGTTGATACACAAGGGGTGGTAGAAAGGATGAGAAGGGACTTGGCAAGGTTGGAGGAATGGTCAGACATTAGCAACTTAGATTCAATGCAAAGGAGTGCAAAGTAATGCACCTGGGAAATAAAAATCCAGGAGAAGAGTACACAATAGCAGGGAGGTACTAACAACAACAATAATGGAAAGGGATCTGGGTGTAGTCATATCAGATGGCCTAAAGGTGGGTAAGCAATGTGAGAAGTCAGTAAGGAGAGCCAGGGGATACTGGGATGCATAGGGAGGGGCATCACAAGTAGAAAAAGGGAAGTGGTTATCCCTCTGTACAGACAGTTGAGGACGCCATCTGGAGTACTGCATGCAGTTTTGGAGACCTCATCTACGCATGACACAGACAGGATGGAAGCAGTCCAGAGGAGGGCAACTAAATGGTGCAGGGTCTACATCAGAAACCATATGAAGAGACTGAGACAGCTTAATATGTATACCCTTGATGAAAGGAGGGACGGGGGGACATGATAGAAACTTTTAAGTACCTCAAGGGAATCAACAAAGTCCAGGAGGGTAGCATCTTTCAGAAAAAGAAATGTGTAAGAACAAGGGGGCACAATTTAAAGTTAGAGGGGGGACGGCTCAGGGGTAATGTGAGGAAATTATTTTTCACGGAGAGAGTGGTGGATGCATGGAACCGCCTTCCTGGAGAGGTTGTGGGGTTTAAAACAGTGGGGGAATTCAAACATGCAGGGACAGACATAAGGCAATTATAGTGGGGGTTGCAGGAAGGAGGCTGTTGGTTAATTAGAATCTGTAGCTTATCCAATAGGTAGGGAAATGGGCAGACTGGGTGGGCCAAGTGGTCCTTATCTGCCATCAAAGTCTATGTTTCTACATTTCTATTTAAAGTGAAAATCCATTTAACTAGATAGTTGCCATCCCTACCTAACACTGACACTGATGGAATTCTAGTAACCCCAGGGAACAGGGGGGTACACTCACCCCAAGCCAGGTAACTGACTGTCTGTAGTCAATCCTCTACCCAGTACCAGGCCACACTACCCTCTGTGTTACCTGTAGAAAGGGCTAATCAGGCCCTCTTCTACCATGTGCAGACAACACTAAAGGCACAGAGGCCAGCGACTGAAACTTTAGCGCCTACTCTATGATCCATCTATGGAAGATCAGTGGCTCCAAGAAACTGCTTGATGCATGCCCTAGTAGACCAGAACTGAGGCCCCTACTGCAGTTCAGGACCACAGCCTATCTATCCCCCTAGTCCTCTAGGGAAAATCTGTCTGACCAAACTGTCCACAGGGGATCCTCCCCCCAAACCCAAGGTACCTGCAAACCAAAAACACCAGGAAACAGTACATTACAATGCATTATATTTCCCACACGTTTCCCATTTACACCTGTGAAGAAAAACATGTTAACATACTGTTAACAACAATAGTTCTAAAATATGAAAAACACAAGAGGAACCCAGATGAGCTCCTACATCCTCTTCTTTTCTTCTCTTCCTTTCTTTATCAGGAACACCTGAAAGAGAAGAAAAACAAAAACACCACATTCTGCATACCACACAGTGTTTAAACCTCCACTGGAACACTGAAGAATCCCCCCAAAATTTTTTTTAGAAAAGTACAAAAGTATAAAAATAGAAAAAAACTGACATTTATACAACACATTTTGGGGGGATGTAATGTCCTAAATGTCCCATACTAGTGGCACAATGTTATTGCCCAAGAGCAAGGTCCATAAATAGTCTCTCCTGGGCCGGAGCCCACTGAAGAACATTCCTAGGACAGGGCAGAGCCTGAAGAGCACTGACATCCATGGGGACAGTCTTTGAGGACAGTTCAAATGGTTGTGGTAGTTTTCCAGATGTAGGGTGTGTTGTTAAAAGTCAGTAAAAGCATAGAAAAATGAGTCTTACCAGCTCCTTGAAGATCAAACAAAAAGATCATCTGACTTCTTCAAGCTGAAGACTCTCACCCACCAGGCAGCATCTCTGGATACAGTTGGGTTGATGTCCTCTGGAAGATCAGGTGATGAACCAGGAAAACAGCTGGGATGATGCCATCTTGGAAATTGATCCATGGAACAGGAAAACAGCTGGGCTATGTCATCTGGGATACAAGGCGATGAATCAGGAAAACTGCAGGAATGAAGTAATCTGGAAGGCTATGGAAATGGGAAAACACTGCTGGGCTGACAAATCTGGATGCACCTGTAGAATTCCTGGACAACCAGTAGAGCTGCATCTTCCTCCTTGGATACTGCTGCTGCTGCTGGAGGATGATAGACCCTGTTCTGCCACTTATTTGCTTCCCTCGGGGCATGCTAGGCATATTCACAGTAAGTGGCACCATTAAGGGTAATACCACTCGGGGTGAGGTGCAAGAACTATGACACCATCTGGGCGTTTAAAGTTGATGTTGTGGAATGTCTCATTCCCTGCCTTGTCCACAATTCAAACAGTGTCCATAAACAAAGTTCTGCCCAGTTTTCAGAATTTCAGTCTATCACTGATGGCTCCATCTTTGACACATGCTGCTGCACCAGGATGCAAATTCTTGCTTGCCTCTTCCAAATAACCAAAACTGCCCTTTCTGTTCAATTACCTCCCACATATGGCATTGGCCCTCAGATGTACCAATCTATCCTCCTTACTACTCTTCACAAGTATTCAGCTCATGGTTTGGCTTGGGGGTGGCCAGTCCTGGTTAAGTCAGTGCCACATGCTTAATGAATGGAAGAACTTGTCCCTGACCATCTCTGTGGGCAAGACAGTGAAGCCATCTTCTTCTCTCTCTGGCTCCTCTGAGGCAAGAGCTTAAAGCCACAAGCTTGGACCCTCTACATGAAGATACATCTCTTCATCCTCCTCTTCCTCATTTAGGATCTGGGCCCAGGAGTGAGCATTCGTCCTCACTCTCGAAACCATCCATTCCTCACTGGGCATGGAGGTAGACACTTACCAGCTCAATGTCTCTTGAAGTTTGTCCTCCCTTTCTAGGCTAGGATTAGGACCCTCCATCCATAGGTCCATGGATTCTTCCATTACACTGCCCATCTGGGACACAGGCGTGGAAACATCTCAAAGTGTCTGCCCTTGCAGTAGATCTATACTCTCTCCTTCTGTGCCACAGTCTATGGGGCCTCCCCAAACAGGTTCAACCTGGAGCAAAAAACAATTATGAAATCAAATTAGCTAACAAAGCTAAAGGAAATTATAAATCATTTTATGCCTATGTAAATAACATCAAAGGAAGCACAAACTGCATAGGTCCCCTTAAAAATATAAATGGGGCCATAACATCTGATAATAAAGCAATGGCTAATTTAGCAAATAACTATTTTTCGACAGTATATAATAAATAAACAGATCTTCATCCTGTACTAATCCAAGAAAATCATGCTATAGGAAAATTAGCACTAAAAACTGTGGCTGTCGAAACAAGGCTAGCTAAATTAGACCCAAATAAATCTCCAAGTCCTGATGGTCTACACCCAAGAATATTGAAAGTATTGGCTAAAATAATAGCCCACCCTCTGACTCATATTTTTCAAAAATCCTTGGACACTGGGGAAGTAGTTGATTGCTGGAAATCAGCGACAGTTATACCAATTTTTAAGAAAGGAAACAAGTCTGATCCTGCAAAGTATCGACCCATAAGCCTCACCTCTATCTCCCGTAAAATATTGGAAGGAATATTGAGAGATGAGATTAGCCAACATCTAAACCTAAATCACCTTACAGACCACTCCCAACACTGATTTGTAAAAGGAAGGTCTTGCCAGACAAACATGCTGGCATTCTATAATAATGTGATAGACAGATTAGATGTAGGAACACCCGTGGATCTACTATTTCTTGATTTCTCAAAAGCTTTTGATAAGCGCCCCCATCCAGAGCTTATACATCAAATGCGCAAACTAACTATCCATCCAACCATAATAAAATGGGTTCAAGAATGGTTAAAAAACAGAAATCAACGTGTGTGTATTAGAGGAGGGTTTTCTGAACAGTCAGAAGTGACTAGTGGGGTCCCCCAGGGTTCGGTACTGGGCCCTTGTCTTTTTAACTTATATGTATCATCACTTCAAATAAATCACAGTACTGTTTGGCTACAAAAATTTGCAGATGACTGTAGGATAGGTGCAGAAATAAATACTGGTCAAAATACATCGGATTTACCAGTAACTATAGATAGCATTGAGATATGGATAAAGCATTTTCATTTATCACTAAACTATGACACATACTCTATTATGCATTTGGGTAAAAGTAACCCCAGAATATCTTACAAATTGGGAAATACTGCCTTGACAACAATCAAGGAGGAAAGGGATTTAGGCATTATTGTGTCTAGTGATATGTCTTTTACACCACATTGCCATAAGATAGCCCAAAAAGGAAACAGAATACTAAATTGTATTCTTTGACATATAACCTCAAGAAGTAGGGCTGTCGTGTTACCACTGTATACATCCCTGGTTAGACCAATCTTGGAATACGGTGCACAGGTTTGGGCACCTTACAAAAAACAAGATATAGTATTGCTGGAGAGAACACAAAAGAGAGCCACCAGGACACTTCATGATATGGCTGGTAAAAATGATCAGACCCGACTGAGTTAATTATGTACTCCCTGGAGGACATAAGAAAGCGGGGTGACATGTGTTTGGTACATAAGGCATGGAACAATGAGGATCTCTGGAATATTACAGGTCTTGAAATAAACACAAGTACATATAATACAAGGTCCCACCCCATGCAACTGACAGCACCACATAGAAGGAAAGTGCGTAGTACATGGTGGTTTAACCAAAGAGTTGTGCACGACTGGAATAGGCTACCTTTGGAGGTTGTGGCTAGTCCAACAACCGCAGCATTTAAACTGAGATGGGATGCACATACCAACAAAATTAGAGTTTAAAATGTAGATGGCGAGCATATAGGACGCAAGTCCATTAGATCTGTATCCTTCCTATGATTTCTATGGAGCTGAGTGCTGCTACTTGCAGGGTTTCCTACTTTGGTCCAAGTGGGAGCCAGTCGACTTTGTGATGCCTTGCTCATACCGTACTTCACTAGACAATCGGAACAATGGGGTATCAAAAACACATCCCTTACAGCCTTGAGGCACATTATGCATACTCTCACGGGATAGCTAGGGATCGCAAGGTCTGTAGGCAACCCTTCCCCATAGAAAGTTATCTCTATTTCTCTGAGTGTGGCCACCTCCTCTGCTATCTTAGCTTGGGCATGGTCGGGGTAGTGGGACATTCCCAAAGTCATGTTTGCAATTAAAACACATAACAGTTCGTTGTTGCTATTTGTTTACTAGTCGCAGTACGGTCTCACAAAATGGCTCCCAGCTGTTGTATTTACATTGCTAACCCCGCCTTGTAATGATGGCAGTAGCTCTCCTCATGCATGAAATCTGTTTCTGACTCAATAACAATGCATCCAACCTTTTCTGGCTACTGATTGTGCTCAAACTGTAACGATTGCACTGCTTATATTACTCTCAGCACATTCCTGTGATTTTTAAGGACTTTGTGATTAGCACATGAATTAGACTACTTACACATGCTCAAAGTCACTTACAAGCCACAGTATTTCTTTTACAGGATTGCCTATTTGCTGCAGGACAATACAACTCACAGTCTCTCACTTGCTTTAAGAACATTTTACTGTTGCTGAACCCATCATAAATGCTTACAGTCTACACTCAGAATTTTGTTTGTTGCACTTGCTGTTTGCAACTCACAGTCCTCTTTGCAAAATAATCCCACTGCTTGCACACAGATTCAGCTGGCTTGAAAATCACAACACAGTTTGATTCACAGTTTGTTAGAATTTGTACTCAATGAAATCTGTATCTGGCTTTCTCCAGCAGAAATGTTTGGCCTGGTGCCAATCCTGGAAGGCCTCTGGGGTGAAACGGGCTGGTGATCCCAACGGTTGTTACCACGAATGCCACACTCACTTTCCAGTCAGTCAGATATTGGGTTGAGCCTGAATTTGTACAGGAAAAGTCTGTTTTTTGCAGATTAGAACATTCACAAGCCCCTCAGTCGGTGATCCTGGTCTGACCAGCTCACACGCCACTCGCTCTCTCCTCCTTGAACACTGGGCTACACTCTGAAGCTGACTAGGGGGGCAGGACTGATTGCCGTTGCACCAGTCACTTGATGCCATGCAAATGAGTCTCTCTCTCTCTGTCTATCTCTTTCCTCATGCTCTTCCTCCATGACAATCATCAAGAAGGGTAAATTTAAACTGCAAACTGAACTTTCATTTTTTCTCGGCTGCAATTTCAAGGCGGGAGTGCCATTTTAACCATTTCCTCACACAAAACTTGGCAATTTCTTTAATGACTCCCCCAATTTGCACACAAAGTACTTGAAACATTCAAGGCATTTTTCTCTCTCTCTGTTTCCTAAAGTCCACAATACTTTCAGCAATTAAAATCTGACATTAAAAGTTCTGTAAAACATCCAAGATGCAGAGACAAGGACATACACTTTCTGTCTTTACAGCATATTGTTAGTTGGCACAAACACACAGCAGTGCTGTACTAGCAAGCACACAGCAGCAGCACATGTGAATGGTGCTGTCCTGGACAAGATCCTTTTGTGCAAAGCTTCCTTTCCTGATCTTTGGGCTACCAAACTGCCAGACAGACAAAACGCTAGCCATACCCTAAGCAAACAATCTCCTGTTCTCTCCCCAAATTACACAATATCCCAGACAAGCCCCCATTTTTGTAACGCCCCACCAGCCCCTTATATAACTAGTAGGCACACCTCCCATAGCCTAGGGGAAAAGGGAGGGGCCGGGTACAAAGCAATTTGCAGATGGAGAAGAAAAACACAAGGTTGTGTGTACTAGACACAAACAGATCTATACCAAAACCCAGGTCCTGAGCACAGAACTTTGCTAAAGGTTATGCTAGCTTTGTTACTTCTGCACAGGGGTACTCAGTAAATCCACACAGGAGGCAATAACTAGATTGTCCATACCAGGTTGGGATTCTAGAGTGTGGCTTTATTCTGAAACGCAGTTGGAAACACAAAAGCAAAGATGGGCCCCCAAGGGTTTACACTTCATGGTACAAGGCAATGCAGAACACATTTGTAGAGACAGAAACTCAGACCTCCCATATAGCATAGGATTAAACATCTGGAATGTGGAACTAGCCCCAGTGAACACACAAAATCTCTCCTCAAAATGGCACTAGGCAAGTACTTAGAACAGTTCCCATATAACACAGGATTAGGAATGTGGAACCTGCCCTGGTGAAAACACACAAAATCTTCCGGAAAGTGGCACTAGGTCAGCATTAGAACATTTCCCATATGGCATAGGATAGGATTGTGGCACACGGGCCACGATGAAGCACTCAAGTCTCAAAAGTTGGAAACCCCACATACAAGGAATGAACTTCTTTAGGCATTGGCCACATGCACTGACAGAAAGCAGGCACCCTTCCAGAACCTGAAGTGCTGAACTGGCCACTCCAGATGGGGTGGTCTCCCACCTTTTGCTTCCATGTCCATACTCAGCCATTCTTTCAGAGGGATCAGTACGATTTTCCGAATGTCAACTTCCCGACTAAAAATAAACCGACAATTACTTACCGACATTGCAAAGTGACTGACGAAAAAGATACTGACAAATAGTATTCCCGACACAGACGCAAGCATTGACAGACTGATGAAACCATTCAGCATTGGCAGAAGCAAGTATTGACAGCACAAGTTATAGGTTACTAAGCTGTATGATTTTTATCACAATAACAATTCAGCTCAATGTTTTAATAAAGAAAACGTAAAACGAATAGAGAAATCTAGCACAGCATAAGCTGTATAATCTAACGCAAGCATTGACAGCACAAGTTATCACAAAAAGCTGTATGATCTGACGAAAAGATGCTTAATATTTCAGCATTGGCAGAAGCAAGTATTGGCAGCACAAGTTATCACAAAAGTAACATGTCTACTTACCAGTTTCCAACTCCAAGTGCTTCCAGGGAAGAATTTTAATTCTCAGCACGGTTGATTTCAGACTTCTAATGAAGCGAGCAGACACAGTCATGTCACCATCGGTCATCTTTGTTGCACATTCAATTAAAATCAGGTATTTATTAATAAAGATTAAAAAAAAACACACTGAAACTAATTCTAAGCACGGTTGATTTCAGACTTCAGATGAAGCGAGCTGACAGTCATGTCACCATCGGGCATCTTTGTTTCACATTCAATTAAATCAAGTATTTATTAATAACATTAAAAAATCACACTGCAACTGTTACAGCACCATATTATGTGCAATTCCACGAAAAAAGTATTTTGGAGGTCGTATGTCAACATCAGTAACAACATTGCTGATTTTTTCATCCCTTTTTGCGTACTGTTTTTTAATGGGAGAGTTAGGGATTCCACAATTTATGTTTTCAATAGTGGTATCAGTCATTGTTTGCTCATTTCTCAATTCCTCCACAAACTGATGTATACCAACATGGGATGTGCCAATCAATGTTGCAAGTCTCCTGTGGGGGACAATGTACAATCATACTCCTCAGCTACATCTATTAGGTCCTGAAACATAGTGAGATAACACTCTTAAGATTTTGCAGACATGAGTGCAAATACCAATGGCAGTACTCTGCATGTCTCTATATTGCCAACAGGCACATGTATCAAATAAAGCTGACGGAACAGGTGTGGCACCGTTCTAAATGTTCCATCCATGATCCAGTAGGCAGCACACATTAATTTTGCAATATTTTTTTTGGTAGTGAATAGTAACACCCTCTCGTTGCCACATGTTGTATCTCTTGCTAGAAAAGATTGCCAGTTCACTGTAGTAAATTCCAGAGGTATTGCAACCTCCTCAAGTGTTCGTGGTTCAGGGGCTATATTAATTTGCCTTGCATGCTTGATTACTTGCCTAAGCGACTGCTTAGGCGGCAAGTTGTGACAAACTTCCAAAGACAAACCTGCAGTCTCACTTTGGATAAGTTGTGCAGGTGTGTCATGTGTTGTCAATGCTCTTTTCTTTAATGCCGCAATTGCTGTGGCTTTGGGAGCAGCACAGGCATCTGGGCTATGATTATGTTCTTTTGTTGCCCGACGATGATGTTGACCACCTACTAGTAGGGTCGAAGCACGGCCATGGCATACCAAAGCTTTACGACTTTGGCAACACCAGTAAAAACAGTCGTTCCGACTCCATTTTTTAACATACAGGTATCTGGCAATGCCTAATTTTGGTTGTCTGCTCTGTGAAGGCACAATTTCACAAACAACAGCCTCAGAAACTGACGTGGTTGCTTCTGCCATTTTGATTTGATAGGGAGAAGCACCACTAAAACAGACTGTCTTTATGCATTGCAAACCGCAAAATATAGGCAATCATCTAATGTATTATTCACTGAAATGATGGCCTTTCACTAGTCGCGTTACCGAGCAGTGTCTGTGTCTGTCGGGAGAATCTTCTTTGGGAAAACTGTAACAGCGGGAAGATAAGATTCAGGAAATAAATTATGGGATTATTGTCTTCGGGAAGTTTAATGTCGGGAGATCGTACTAGACCCCTTTCAGAATTACACCTCACAAATACTGAAACTGTAGAAATTGATGCTATCTTGAAATGTTTAGCACATTTAACATCAGGAACACCACTAGGGTGTAAGGTTAAAGTCCTGAACAAAGGGAAAGTCGCATATAGGACATCTACTATTGTCAGACCACTTTAAAACACAAATCTTCTTGATGGAATCCTCACAGAATTGGGTAAAATGGTCCCTTTATCAGAGAGTCACACCACAGAAAAAGGCAGGTACATATCCTGGGTAACTTTCAGACAGGAATCTACTCACAGTTTGTACACAAAGGCAGCTTCATCAAAGTTCAGGGTTGGATCAAGGGATTACCCCAAAAATCCTCAGCAATCCCCCTCATTCCACATGGAATAAAGGCACAGGAACCCCTGGAGATGGTTTCTACCACTTCTCAAGTCAGAAAAGGATGTCCTCCACTAGGTTGAGAAATACAGACACTCCACACACTCTGAGCTGCTCACTGTCTGAGCTGCTGGATGACACTCTGCAACAAGACTGACTCCAGAATTCTAAAACTCCCCACTCTCACACAAGCTGTGTGGTTTATGTTGCTGCAAGAGTTCTGAATGACATCACCTGTCTGCTTTTAGCAGTGACCAAGCAGCAGAGAGGGGCTAAGTGAAAATCCATTTAACTAGATATTCACCAGCTGCCTTCCCTACCTAACACTGACACTGATGAGATTCTAGTAACCTCAGGGAACGGGGGAGGGGGTTACATAAGTGTAACACATTCTTTCTTATCATTACACCCATGTATTTCAATATTTTAACACGTTTTATGTTTAGGGGGACACCATCAAGCAGCTGTCATCACTTTGACCCAGTATCAGCATTTCACTTTTTGACCAATTTATTTTGTGGCCTGCTAGGTGTCCATATTGTACCAGGACATTGTGGTGTACAGAAAGTCCCACCTGGGGGTTTTGCATGTAGAGTAATCATCTGCAAATAGTGCTTTTGTATGTATTTTACCCCCAGCACTTATTCCCTGTATATCCTTTTCTTGCCTGATAACATCAGCCTGCAGCTACAGAGATAACACATATAATAGGCAATATAGTGCAGTGGGTTAAGGCTCTGAGCTGTAGATCTGGAGACTTGGGTTTGAATCCTACAGCCGCCTAGGTGCATACTGTGTGATCCTGAGCAAGTCGCTTAACTTCTTTGTGCTCCCAGGTAGCATCTGGGACCAAGCTTTGACTTAGATCCCAAAGCAAGAGAGACAGAGCTCCTAGAGTCTATGCTAGACATGGCCAAGTACATGGGTGACATGGCAGTTGACGCTCGCAACTTCAATCCCAGGTCATCTGCCCTAACCAACAGAGCCAGAAGGTCTCTATGGCTCAAACTATGGGAAGCAAATAATGAATCCAAGTCCCTCTGACAAATCCTACTCCTAAAGGGAAAGCACATCTTTGGGGAGGGACTACAGGAATATGTGAAATCAAGAGAAGAGGGCAAAGATCTTGCCAAACACAAGAACAGAACAATCTATTTACCATCTGGGCGTCGGCATTTTCAGAACAACAGATTCCAGAACCAAAAACAAGGAGTCAATAGCAGTAATAATTCCTTTTGTGGCAGTGGTAGAGGATACAACACTACTTACCGCTCCTCCTATGCTTCCAACTCCTCCTACTTTACAGGAAAAGCAACCAGATGGAGATTCAGAGGCAGAGGTAGAGGGCAATGACTACAGCATGCATCCCATGCATTCCATACCAGCCCCTCTCAAGCCACAACAGTTTCCACTTAAGTCACCTCCTGTGGGTCAGAGTTTGTCAATCTTTCAACACCAATGATGCCACACAACCTCTGACTGATGGATCCTAGAGGTAGTCTCCAAGGGCTACACTACAGAACTGTCAGCAATACTGAACAGGCACAGATTAATAATCCTCCCACTCACAATGAAAAAAAACAACAGCTCACCAAGTTCAGGACATTTTATTGAAATTACTCCAGAACAAGGCCATACAAGTGGTGCCAGAAGAGGAACACGGTATGGGCATTTATTCAATATTCTTCCTAGCCTCAAAGAAGAATGAGAACTTAAGACCAATTCCAGTTCTAGAATTTCTAAACAAGCATGTGGCGACACAGAGATTCAAAATGGAGACTCTAAGGTCCACACTCAGGAGTCTCCAGGTAGATGCCACCTCACCTCTATAGATTTGAAAGATGCCTACCTCCACATATCTATAAGACCAGACAACAGAAAATACCTCAGGTATCATATTCTAGGACAGCATTTCCAGTACCAGGCCCTATCCTTCAGGCTGGCATCAGTACCAGGGGTATTTACAAATATCTCCCTAGTCCAGGTGGTTCACCTCAGAGAGAAGGGACTTGAGATAATTCCATACTTAGACTGGCGTATATGTGCACAGAGCAGTACACAATCACACAGAGACACAAACCTGGTACTCAATGCCCTGAAAACCCATGGCTGGGTGGTTAACTTCATAAAGAGCTCCCTGATTCCAACCAAGTTGATCGAACACCTGGGAGCAGAGATGGATACACTCAATGGAAAGGCAAGACCATCCCTCAACAGGGTGAACAACCTTATTAGAATATAAGAAAATCTCCTTCTACCATAGGTCAAGTGGCCATGGATCTAAGTTGAATGGCATCATGTATCGACCTGTTACCATGGGCCATGTGAAACATGTGCTTCCTCCAGAACTGCCTATTATGCCAGGGCACACCTACAGAGGAGAACTTGGGGAGAAGGTCCACCTGCCTCAAGAGGTCAAAGATTCCCTATTATGGGGGACAAAGAGAGATGATTTGGTCAGGAAAACAAACCTGGAACAAATCTACAAGGCTATGATGGAGACAAACATAAGTTTGACTGGCTAGGGTGTATGCCTGGGCAGCTCATCAGCTCAGGGACAAACTGTCCATAAGTGTTCTGGAAATGAGGACAGTCTATCATGCCCTGCTGACATTCTGGATAGAGATTACCGGATGATCCATGCTTGTACATTCAGATAACAAGGTGACAGTAGCGTACATCACAAAACAAGGAAGAACCAGAAGCATGGCCATGCAGAAAGAAGTGAGGTGGGTAATGCAATGGGCACAAGCCAACCTTGTTAACATTCATGCAGTACACCTATCTGGGAAACTGAACATCAGAGCAGACTAGCTCAGCAGACAGAGTACACCCAGGGGACTAGCAACTCAACCCAGAGGTCTTCCTCTCAATAGACAAGAGGTGGGGTCCAGTGACCATAGACTTAACGGCATACAGGATCAATTCTCAGGCCACACAAGTACTTCCCCCAGTACAGGGATTAGTAATCATCAGGGATTGATGCACTGTCACAGAAATGGACAATAGAATGGGCTTATATGTTTCCTCCAATCCCACTGACTCCGCAAGTTCTGGTCAAAATTTGATGCTCAAGGAGACTCATTATGATTGCCCCATACTGACTGAGAAGAGCCTGATTTGTGGTAGCAATGGCAATGGTGCTAGACATCTGGCCCCTTCCTCCCAAACCCACCACATTTATTCAGGGGCCAGTGGTACATCCAGATACCAGGAAGCTCAGGCTCACAGCTTGGCTCCTGAAAGGCAGACCGCTAAGGGTCCGATACCATGATTTAGTGATCAGTACTATTTTACAGTCAAGAAAAATGTCAACCACCTCCACATATGGTAGTTAGTGGAATATATTCTTGGCCTGGGGTGGGGCCAAGGGAGTGGATCCAGAAAAGACAGATATGGCCCTTATTCTCTGGTACCTTTAACAAAGACTGGATAAAGGCTTCTCACCTGCCTCACTCATGGTGCAGCTGTCAGCCACTAACACAGAGATAGGCCAGGTTGGGCTCTCCCTACCTGGTACCCACCCAGACACACTAAGGTTACTCAAGGCAGCAGACGCTATCCTTTCCCGCCAAATGTCACCCATTGCACCATGGGATCTCACCGTAGTGTCTGATCCTCTCACTGTCCCCCATTCAAACCAATTCATGAAGCACAGCTTTACTGGTCAGGTCTCAAAACCTGTTTTTTGGCTGCAATATGCTTTGCTCGTGGATCAGTGAGCTAGGAGCTCTGTCCTGTAAAGAACCATACACCCTATTAACTATGGAACGGGTAACCCTAAGAACAATTCTGCTTTTCAGCCCCAAGCTTACCACAAAATTTCACACAAAACAAACAATCGAGTTACCAACACTTACGGGGATACAACTGAGGGAGAAACTAGCATCCCATACAGACTGGATGCGAAGGGCACATTACACACCTATATCTCAAGAAAGCAAACAATACGGAAAACAGAAAGACTGTTCATCATGGCACAAGGCCAAATGCAAGGTCGACAGCATCAAAAGTGACAATTGCCACGTGGTTAAAAAGAATGATTCAGGAGGCCTACAAATAAAAGAACTTAAGTCCCCAGAGAGAGAATAAAAGCTCATTCCACAAGCACAGTGGCCACTTCATTGGCAGAAAGGTCTAATGTCTCCAATGAAGACATATGCCAAGCAGCAACATGGTCTACTATCCATACCTTTGCTAAACATTACAGACTTGAGACATCACACAGAGAAAATACCTCCGTTGGAGCTAAGATACTGTTGGTGGCTTGTTCCTCAGGTTCCAATACTGACCACTCTGACCCTCACTAATTGGGCAAACATTACTACTTACTCATCCCATTATGTAAGGATTGGAGTGCCATGGATATAAGCTCAACACAGTGGATCTTTACTCATCTGGTAAGGATGATTGTGTTAGTTTATATCCCTGGCACTCAATGATCTGCCCTTATCAGTGCTCACTGGGGAACCTGACATGTTTGGGAGCAAGTTGGTATCTTGAAAGAATTCATGTTGTTCATGGGATAGTAGTCAGTCATGCTAGGTGACTGAAATTAGAATTACATGCAAACAGTCCTCATGGTATATCAAGTCTGTTCAAATGTGCAACTAGCACCCTTATATTGCAGCTGCCCCCTCCACCCCCTTCCCCACCGTTAGCCTCCCTCACACCCTGTCTCATGTCTCTTTAAAACTGCCCACCGTCCTATAGTATACCACCTCCTTGGATAGTGTGTTTCATTTCTCCACCACTGTGAAAAAAATGCCTCATCTCTCTCCGATATCTTCCACCCTCTAACCTGAGACCATGCCTTCTCATGTCCCATCCCCTCCTCAGCTTAAATATCCCTTCTGTGCTCATTTCATTAATCCCCTTCAAGTATTTTAAGGACTCAATCATATCCCCTGATCCCTCCTCTCCTCCAGGGTGTACATATTCAACTCAGTCAGCCTGTCATTGTAGGTTTTGCCCTCCAGCCCCAGGATCATCTTGGTTGCCCTGTGCTGCTCCCCCCTCCAGCAATCTGATATCCTTCTTCAGAAAGGGATGCCAGAACTGCACACAGTACTCCAAATGTGGCCTGACTAGTGGCCTGTACAGTGACAGGATCACATCCTTATTTCTGGATGAGATTCCTCTCGCAGTACACTCCAGCATCTTGTTGGCCTTATCTGCCACCTTCCTGCACTGAGCTGAGTTGTTCATGTTATCCATTATGATCTATCCTAGGTCCTTCTCCTCCTTGGTGACCATTATCTGAACCTCTCCCAACTGGTAGCCCCTCCCTGGGTTCCTTGCTCTGAAGTGCGTAATCTTGTACTTTTTCCTATTGAAGCTCAGTTGCCACTTCTCTGACTACTCCTCCAGTTTGTTTGGGTCCTCCTGTAGTCCCCTGACACCCCTCTATGTCATCCACCACTGCCCCTTTCTTGGTATCATCTGCAAACAGACTGATCTTGCTCCTAATGCCATGTGAGATATCATATACAGTATGAATAATCCAAACAACGCTAGACCCAGCAGTAAGCCCTGCAGCACCCTGCTTGTCACCCCTCTTGGGGGTGAGAGATCCATCCCCACCACCACCTGTTGCTACCTCCTCTTCAGCCAGTTCATGATCCAGTTTACCATCTTTTTCTCCCCCTACATATTGCAGCTTACCCCTTCCCCAGTCACCCATGAGGCACTGAATCAAAAGCCTTGCTGAAGTCTAAATACAGTACATCTACTGCATGGCCTTTATACAGTTCCCTTGTTACCCAGTAGTGGTACTCAAAAAGGTTGGTCTTGCAGGCTGTTCCTGAGATAGATCCATGCTGCTGCCCATTATGGAGTCTATTTTCCTCCAAAAAGGTCACCAGCCTCTCTTTCAGAATTGCTTCAATAGGTTTTCCTACAATGGATGTGAGGCTTATAGGTCTGTAATTGCTTGGTTCATCCTTTGAGCCACTCTTGTGGAGGGGCACTACATAAGCCATGCTCCACTCATGAGGTACAGTATGCATCCAGTGTCCAGGGAGGTATTGAACAGGTCCATCAGTGGCCCTGCCAATACATCCTCCAGCTCTTTCAGCACCCTGGGATGCATGCCATCTGGACCTGGTGCCTTATCAAGCCTTAGTACCTTTATACCCTGCAGCACCCTGCCCTCTGTAGTTTCCCTTTCCTTCACTCTCCCCCTTGCCCATCTTCTCCATCCCCTGAGGTAGCTGTCTGCTCTTCTCCTTTGTGAACACAGAACGGAAGTACTTGTTTAGTGCTTCTGCCTGTTCCACCCCTTCTCCACCCACCCATCCCCATCCTTCCTAATACTCACTACCTGGTCTCTGCAGCCCTTTTCTCTCCCTTATGTATCTGAAAAAATATGTCTCCCCTTCCCTAATACCCTGTGCCAGCTTCAGCTCCCTGGAAGCCTTGGCCACCCTGACCAATTTGGCTGCCTTCTTAATAATAATACAGTGCTCCCTCGCTATAACATATCCTGGTATAGCAAATTCCCGGCTATAATGAACATGCTGTATGGCTCCCAGCATTTTTGCACTTATAGTGCATAACAGCCACTTCTGTCAACCGCAGTTTAATGCCCACCCGCTTGAACTTAAGTGCACTGCTCTGCGATGCTAATACCAAAAAAATGACATCACATCTTAATCAAGTATCAGCATCTGATGTCAATATATCAGTTGTGTGTTTTATTTAATGGATGGGTTACCTTTACTTCTGCCTTACTTGCATCTCTGGCTGAGCGCTGTGCTGTATATGGAACACGGTCATGAAGCAGTCTTCATATTCCATAGACAAAACACTGACTGTCCTCGACAGACTCAGAGCCGGGGAGAGTCTGAAGAAAGTTTCTGCTGAAACTGGATTAGCAAAATCTACAGTATGCATCTGGATGAAACAAGAGGAGTTTGTGTCTGAGTGTGGGGAGCATTACCTTGGCAAGCAGGTCAGAGCACAGTGCCAGTGAAGGCTTTAAGGTGTCTAGGGACAGAGTGACTTTCCTATTCTGTGCTAATGAATCATGTACACACAAAGTCATGCTGCTGTGTATTGGGAAGTTTGGTAAACCCCAGTGCTTTCACCATGTTAATTTATGTTCCCTCCCTGTCCTGTATGCACTCAGTCGCAATGCCTGGATGACCTCAGCAATTTTCAAGGACTGGTTCCTTAATTCATTTCTGCCTACAGTCCGCGGTCTTCTCAGAAGAAAGCACCTACACCCCAAGACACCCCTGTTACTGGACCAATGCCCTGCTCACCCTCCTGAGAGTGAGCTAAAATCAAGAGATGGCAGAATAAAAACACTATTTTTACCAAAGAACACCACATCATGGTTACAACCCATAGACGGTGGCATCACAGCCACATTCAAAAAGCATTATTGCAAAAGGCTTTTGTGCTATCTAGTGTCAAGCTCTGTTCAAACTTCTGTGACTGATTTTCAAAAGCAATTAAACTTACTGAAAGTTCTGATGTTGGCTGGAGAGGCATAGGGGAATGTAACAGAGGCAACTGTCTTGCACTGTTGGGTGGTCACATTTGGACCAGCATTTGGTGACGTGCTAGAAATGAATGACAAGGAGCATGAGCCAGATGACATCCAGGAAATTGCTGAGATAGCCCAGAAGCTACAGCTGTTTGAGCCAGGAAGTGGATCAGGTGAAATCATTGATGACTGGATGTGCTTCGATGATCAGCTACAGACGCATGACCAGCTTACTGAGGCGGACATTGTAACAGCAGTTCTGGGGCAGGAGTACTCGCAACTGCTAGACAACAGTGAGAGTGAGGATTCAGATGCTGAAGATGTTGCCAACATGCTGGAGAGCGAGTCTACTGTAATGGGGCTCAAAACATGCATTACGGTGGCTACAGGCTCAGGATGCCAACCCGATTAAGGTAATTCAATCATGACGGATCATATCCTATACCAGGGACATGGCAATAAAAACAAAAACAGCTCAAAGCTGCATCACAGACTTTTTCAAATGAATTCCTGATCAGACTTTTTCAAGTGAATGCCCGATCATTTGCTACCATTTTTGCACAATACTATTTATGTCTAATACTGTACTATGGTGAGTGCTTTTTTTAAATGTATGCTTCTAATTATGCTTCTTTTACATGGAAAGAACAATTAAAGTATTAACAGGCACTACAGGTCTATCATCAATGTTTTCTATAACACAAATATGTTCCCTTGATATAACAAACAAAGCACTATAACGAATTTGCTTTGTGGCTCCGGTTTGGTTCGTTATACCGAGGGATCACTGTAATAGTAAGTTTATTTATTAAGTGCAATTTCAATAAATGTCAAAGCACTGTACAGTGGTCAAGTTCTAAAGTAAACAAGACACAGATAGATAAAAACTAATAAAACTATTAACATGTTCAAATATCCAGTACTAAAAATCAGGAAAAGCACATGCAAATAAATATGTTTTTCAAACAGTTTCTTGGACTTCTTCGAATACGGATCCCTGTCCTCCCCCTTCGTGAACTTCTCAAACTTCTGAAATGCTGCTTTTTTCCTTTACCTCTTCCAAAACCTCCTTGTTCAGCCAGCTTGACTTCATAGCCCTCTGCTTATTGCTCTGTGTTTTGATACATGACCAGTGACGCCGGAAAATTGTGGGTGCGAATTCTGTGCATTTTCCGTGGTTTTATGCTCCCTCTGTGACTCCACCGCAATATTGCCTGCTCTGGTGGTGGTCCGCATGGTAGCTTTAAAAATCTGTGGCTCTCTGGCTCTCTTTGTTTAGCCACATTGTGCTGCCATCCCCCAGTGCTTGTCTAACTCCATCCCCCCTCCAGTAAGGCTGTTCTGCCCCCCTGTGATGTCATAATGGAGGTGGAATACCAACACATGCAGTCACTGGCTCCCTGACTTCAAAATACTTTTGTGCGCTTTGTCTGCTTTGTGGCCCCCCTCAGGTCCACCTAAGCCTTTAAATACAGTGGACTGTGGGGGGACAGGTAACATTCACCTAGGGAGCGAGTGACTTTCATCAAAGGAGCCCTGCCCCTGAGTCCCCGACTGACTGATCGGCGAAGGCAAGTGAGCAAGAGAGAGGGAGAGAGCGAGCGAGCGGAAGAGGGAGAGAGCAAGCGAGCAAATGGGAGAGGGAGAGAGCAAGCGGAGCCCTGCACCTCGAGACCCGAGACCCGAGATCAGGGACCAGTGTGGAATAAAAAAAAAACACAAGCTGCATCTAAATTGGGGACCAATCTGAAGTCTTACTTCAGCACAGAGCATTTGCAGTTCAGGTCCACTAGCAGCTTGAGAGCTATATTAATAATTAATAAAAAATTGTGATCTGTCCTGCCGCCTGCTTTACCTGCTGCCTGCATTCTGCCATCTGAGGGGACTACAGAAAATCCTGCCCAGAAGGCTTTCCCTGGTTCCCTGGTTCCCAGTCTGCATCTCTGGTAAGTTACTTTGCTGGCTAGTTTGGGATGGATGGGGGTTGGGAGGGCACATGTTGGGATTGTTGGCAAACAATGTCTTTGAGTATGCTACATTTTCTGAAGTGTTCTGTGTAAGCCTGCTCGTCTGCCAGTCCAGCAGGATCTGGCCTCTGGTGATGGTGGATGAGCAGGCAGGCATGTGCACCAGTGTGCCAGGTCTGTGTCATGCTCCTGTGGTCTGGCATTGTTGGTCAATGGAGGGATGGACTGGCAGACTGTCCCACAAACAGAAGAAAAATTGTTCTGGCCTCAGTGGATGCTGGCACAGAACTAATTTTTCTGCATGTGTACCAGTCTGCCAAATGCAGCCATACTCCTGTGGTCTGGTTGATGGAGGGTCAGGCCTGGCAGGCTTGGTACACATACAGAAAAAAATTGTTCTGGCCTCGGGTGAAGGTAGGCGTGGGGCAGACGAGCAGGCTGGCCCAGAACAATTTTTTTCTGCATGTATACCAGTCTGCCAGGTCCGTGCCAAGCTCCTGTCACTTGTTGTTGATGGCCGGTGGAGGGTCGGGCCTGGCAGACTTGGTATACTTGCAGAAAAAAAATTGTTCTGGCCTCGGGTGATGGTGGGCATGGGGCGGACATGCAGGTTGGCACAGAACAATTTTTTTCTGCATGTATGCCAGTCTGCCAGGCCTGTGCCAAGCTTCTGTCACTTGTTTGATGGTTGGTAAAGGAAAGAGCCCAGGCAGACTAGCACACATGTGGAAAAAAATTGCTCTGGCCGCTGGTGAAGACTGAGGGTGGGGCGGATGGGCTGGCTGGCACTGAACAGTTTTTGCCACGTGTATACCAGTCCAGCAGGTCAGTGCCTTGCTCCTGTCACTTCATGTTGGAAAATATCTGGAGTCTTTGGTCACATGGATTCAGGTAGAGTCCATGCTCAAGCCCAGCGCCATGACAAGGCAACTCCAGTAGCTGAGGTAAATTGCAGCAGCGCCACCCAGTATTCAGTGCGGTACCCTGCAGTATTGTGACATTGTGATCTTTCACTGCAAGGTGCTGCATTGCATCTAGGCTGGCGCAGCTGGGTAGGTTAAGAGATGAAAACAAAAAAACTTACTATTTTTACATAGAACTACTATGTGTATGGGGAAAGTATTGTGTTTGTAAGAATTTGTAATGGGCAGGATACTGTAAAATTGTGAGATTCAGCATGTTTGTTGTGGACACTGCAGTGTTACGGTTTCCATCTTTACGTGGTCAACCATTCAGCTCCGTGATTCTTGGCTCATTTTTCTCAGGAAAACATTATCTAGCTATTTGGTCCTCCAGGGGCAATCAGGATTTTACATCGTCTGGTACTAATGCTAATGCTGCAGCTTACCCCAGCTTCACCTGGTACAGCTAGCACCATGCCAGTGTACCATACAAACAGGGCTGGTGCCGTTAATATGGCGCAAACTGCCATGAAGTGAGCACATCACATCATTCATCCTCACAATGGTATCTGTTTATGTTTGTGTTCTTTGGACAGGTGCACAGAGGAAGGGAGGTTGGGGCATAGTAGCAGGGAAATATAAATAGTAGAGATTCTAATTATTTATTCCTACATCTATCAAATAAATAGTGGTTGTGGATCAGATTGCCGTCACAAAGACAAAAAGAGGGTGGGTTGCATAACCGGTGCAAGAGTACAACAGAATGTCTCAGCCAAGCGCAAAACGTCCATGTCTTTCTCATGAAGAGGCGAAAAACCGACACCTGTCATACACAGTTCGTGCCACTGATCACATCAGATTGTATCCAGAGAACCTGTACTAGGATAGTGGTAAGCTGTTCTGCAGATTCTGCTGCCAGACAATTGACTACCTGCGGAAGCACACAATTGATCTTCACATGAAACTCAGAACCATGTTGAGAGAAAAGCAGCAGCACTGAAGAAAAAAACAAAAAGGTAATCCTATTCACATTCATATAATTTTTAATGTAATTATCTATGTGCATACTATGAATGGTAAAATGTGTTTGTTTTTTCCTCTTTTGTTGCAGGCAGCACCCCTTAAATAAAAAAAAAAAAGTACTGACCACTACATTTCTAGATATCTAGAAATTTTCATATTGTGTAAGATTAGAATACAAATGTGCATGTGTACTAATTTTATGCTTTGTTTTTGTTTCAGCTGAGCCTCCCAGAAGATATTTCTACTTAGATTTATATATGTTTTTTTAAAAAGTAGTCTCTTATATATTTTTTCCCGTAAGTACTTTTCAGTGATTTTTAAGGTTTTCTCCTTGTCCTACTCCTGGGCCTACACAATCTAGCACACACATGCGGAGGCACATGCATGCCCTATTGAACACCCCACCCTACTAGTTGCTCCATTAGTGCCTACCACTGGACCTCTATCTTGTGACCGTGGGACTGTGGACGGGCAACTTCACCCCTTTTCCAGGAGAGAAGAGGTGAGCCAATGCTCAGTCCTGCTTCCATCCCCCTCCCTTTCCTGGCAACACAGCATCCTGGGGTCCTTCCTGAAACCAGATTGCTAGTGTAGCATAAGGCAAGGTGTCCAGTGCCTCCGGTAAGGTGTCCAGTGCCTCAGCCCTTGGCACCACAAGGCCGGTACTCTTGTATATTTTATAGAATTTGACTAGTAATATGAATAGGAGTGCAGACATTGATATTGATTTATGTTTTGTTTTTTGTTTCAGGCAACACCTTGCAGCGTCAGCAGTCACTGACTTCGTCGTTTACTAGAGCTACAACTGCTATGCTGACAGGAAAGAATTTGTCATTGACTTCATCAAGTGCCTAACCAGAGCAGACATCCCCCTTGAAAAAGCTCCTGCATTTGAGAACTTCCTATGCAAATACACGAAGCAGGGTGGCAGTCTTCCTGGGCCAGCTCATCTACGCACCACACATCTACAAGAACTTCGACCGCTGCATGAAGAATTTCTCCGGAACCAGTCAGAGGACTCTGACATTTTTGTAATTCTGGATGAGACGACGGATGCCTGTGGCCATAGTGTGTTTGCCGTTTTGGCACTGCCTCTTAACAAAGTCAAGAAGCAGCCTCTCCTGATTGGAGTTGAATTTCTGGAATGCATGAACCATTCCACTGTCTCTCAGGCTTTGATACGGATCTTAAATGAGAACAGAGTGAACTTCAACAAGGTGCATGCTGTTGCAACAGACAGTGCAAGCTGCATGCGCAAAGCCTTTAGATCTGTTTTGGCAGGTATTTTACCCAATGCTGTGCATGTGACTTGCATTGCACACTTGGTAAACCTTGTGCTTGAAGTATGGTCAACTGTGCTGGAAGACCTGAACACCGTTGTCAGTTTAGTGAAAAGGGTGTTCTGCCAGAGCGCCATGAGACATCATGAATATCTGGCCTTTATGAAGGCCAAAGCTGGAATTGTACCAAAGATGCCAGTGTACGCGGTCGTCACACATTGGGGCTCTTGGGTAACAGCAGTAGAATACCTTTCAGAATACTTGCCTGTCTTAACAGAATTTATAGCCTCTACAACATCTGATGCACCCACATTTAAAAAACTGAAACTGCTGCTGGCCAGCAACCTCAATAAGTTGATGGCATAAGCTACATTTGTTAGTGAACATTCGGCTGAGCTTGTGAGGCTTATTAAGGAACTGCAAGCCACAACTGTCCCACAAGGACATACCATTTTTTGCAGATTGCAGCAGGTACACTTATTTCTGGACTTTTGTGTGACATCTGGAGCTGGCGAGTTTAAGCCCAAAACTGTAGAAAAGTTGGCACAGTGCAAGGAGGAGGAGAGAGCAGCATGCCTGGAACTCTTTCAGCAAGTAATGTTGGAAAGTTCAGAGAAGCTGCATAATGTAATCCCAGCCCACCCATCCATCAATATATTCAAATCCGTACGTGTTCGATCCACAACTACTACCAACACTTGAGAAAGGCAAAGAGAACTATATCGGGGATTTACCAGGACTTGCAGACATTTCTGACTTTGATTGGCATGTTTATATAACTTCAGCAAAGTCCATTCCAGCAGATTTCAGTATCTCTGAATGGTGGGAGGCTCAGTCAGAGTCCCAGCAAAAACTTGCAGTGCTTGCTAAAAGGTACATGCGGATGCCATTAGCACGGCTGACATTGAGAGGACTTTTTCTGTTTATACAGACTTGCTGAAAGACAATAGACACAATATAAAGGAAGAAAATGTCAAACTTTTGTTAATGTTAAAATATAACAAAACATTTCAGTAAGTTTATGATGTGTCACTTAAACCTCCGTTTATTTTAGTCTATGCATTAACACGTTCTTTGGTTAGAATTGCTTTAATATGTGTGAGGTGTTGGGATTGTGTGGTACTTGAATTGTAAATATGTATATAAAAAACTATCAAAGAATGAAACATGGGAACCGTACTGTTTATAAAAACATGATTTATTTCCCTCAGTGTTAGTGTTACCTTTGTTTGTAAGTTAAATATATTTCAGGTTTTTGTGTGCCATTTAATCTATTCTATTTCATAGATTGGAGATTTAATAAAGCTCATCTATAATAACTGTAACTTTCTATGTGTTTCTTCTTCTGTGTGTTTCTTTTTGTATCTAAACCAAAACGGAAGCATATATATTAACCTATAGATAGAGATTTTCTGGTTATTTGATGAAGAGAGAGCCCACGGACCCCCCTGCAAGTTCCCGCAAGAAATAGGGGAAAATCTCTGCAACTTTGGGCACAGTTTTCCGCAATTTCCCAGTGTCCCTGTACATGACCCAGTAGCTCCATCAGCCCATGTTTAATAATTTCACACTTATGATTTGCATCCCTATCAGGGCTAATTCCTTCCAGGTGCCTTCCAAGAATGTCCCCCATCTTGTTAAAGTCTGTCCGCCTTAAGTCAATCACCCTGGTTTCAGTACCTCCAGTCTAACTGCCCATGTTGAGCGTGAACCACACCAATTGATGGTCACTCCCAGCTAGCAGGGTCCTCCTGGCAAGCATTTAAACCAGCCAAGGGGGGGAGGCACTAGAAAGGAGGAGGAAAATCCTAGCCCCCCCTTAAAAATCAGGGTAGTAAATGAGGTAAACACCAAGATAGAGATGTTGACAGGGAGAAGGGCAGGGGTAAATGGAGAAAATGACAAAGGCAATATGCACAAGGAAGGGGCAAAAAGGGGTAAGGCCATTAAGAAATGGAGGGTAATGAGTACCAATGCCCATAGTCTGGGCAACATGCTCCCTGAACTGGTGGCCTTGATAGAAGAGGGATGCCTGGATATTGTAGCAGTCACAGAAACATGGTACACAGAGAACCATGACTGGGATGTTAACATATCAAGGTACACAACATGCAGGAGAGACAGGGAGGGGAGAAGAGGCAGAGGAGTAGCTATTTATGTAAGGGAAGGGATAAAAGCAACTGAACAAAAGAGTAAACAGGGAGGAGAGGAGGCACTGTTGGTCACCTTAGAGACTGGAAATTGCGCCACAATCTGCACAGGAGTTGTATACAGACCCCCATGTCAGGGGGAGGGACTGGACAAAGATATGATAGAAGGCATCCTTAGGATGGCAGAGAAAGGGGAGATACTGTTGATGGGGGACTTGAATATGCCAGATGTTAACTGGAGCACCTTTGCTGCAGCCACATCCGAGAGCAGGACCATTCTTGATACCCTACAGGTGGCATGACTCAGATAGCTAGTTTTGGAACCCACTCATGAGGGAGCAATCTTAGACCTCATACTCTCAAATGGGGACAGTAAGAGGATCTCAGATCTAGAAGTGGGTAGCCATCTGGGAACAAGTGATCACCAAACAGTGTGGTTCACGATAAACTCAGCTACAGAGTCAAGCTGTACAAAAGTGAGGTACTGGACTTCAGGAGGGCTGACATTGGCAAGATGGGAGAGTGCCTTAGAAAAGTACTGCAAACAGGCTAGAAGGAGGGTGGAGCAACAATGGGGAAATATCAAACTGCCATCATGGAGCAACAAACTTTTGTGTGAAGCAAACAAATCAAAATGAAAGAAAAAGCCACTATGGTTCTCAAAAGGTTGGACGGAAAGGTTAGGGAGGAAAAAAATAGCATTTAGGAAGTATAAGGAAACACAGAAGGAGCAGGACAGAGAACTGTACAAGTTAAGGCAGAAGGAAGCAGGAGGAAGTCAGAATAGTAAAGGCCCAAACTGAGGAAAAGATAGCCAACTCAGTTAAGAAGGGGGATAAAACCTTTTATCGGTACATCAGGGAGCGTAGAAAGACAAAGGGAGGGATAGTGAGGCTGAATAGAATGAACAGTGGGTGGGCAGAGAGGGACAGAGAAAAAGCAGGGATACTGAATGAATACTTCTGCTCAATATTCACAAAAGAGGAAGTGGGGGAGGTGCCTAATCCAATTAACAGAAGCACTCTGGATGGGGTGGTCGATCCCTGTCCTTTCACAGAAGAGAGGGTTCTGAAAGAACTCCTAAACCTGAAGGTGGACAAAGCAATGGGGCCTGATGGAATTATAAATAAATAATAATAAAACTTTATTTTTATGGCACCTTTCGAGTATCAAGGCGCCTAACAAATTTAAAAGCAAATCAAACATCGGGAAATATAAATCGCATAAAAACAACAGCAGCATCATCATCATACAATCAGTCCATCAGGCACCGAATGCCTGGTGCCACAAAAAAGTTTTTAAGGCTTGCTTGAATCCTTCCACAGTTGTGCACTCACGTAACCGATGGGGTAGAGAATTCTAAAGGGTAGGGGCTGCATGCATAAAAGCTCTGGCCCCAGAAGATTTCAAACACACCCTTGGAATCTCTAGCAACCCCTCATCGGCTGAGCAGAGCGATCGCCCTGGGCAATAAGGGACCAGAAGCTCTTTCAGGTAATCTGGGCCTGCCCCAGAATTCTAAAAGAATTAAGGGGAGAACTAGTGACACCGCTGACTACCCTTTTTAACAAATCATGGGAGGAGGGTATGGTACCTGAGGACTGGAGGAAGGCGAATGTGATTTTCCTTCATAAAAGTGGGAGCAAGACAGAGGCAGGAAACTACAGACCAGTCAGTTTGACCTCTGTGGTAGGAAAAGTGATGGAATCACTTCTAAAGGAAGGAATTGTTGAGTACCTAGAGGTCAGTGGGGCAAAGGACCCAAGGCAGCATGGGCTCACAGCAGGAAGGTCATGTCAGATGAATCTAATTGATTTCTTTGACTGGATGACCAAAGTAGTAGACCAGGGAGGGGCCGTGGACATGGCCTACCTAAACTTTAGCAAGGCATTTGACACAGTCCCAAACAAAAGATTAATAGTCAAATTAACCAGCCTGGGAGTGGGTCCCAGGGTGGTAGCCTGAGTAAAACATGGGCTGGACAACAGGACACAGAAGGTAATTGTAAATGGAGTCCACTCTGAAGAAAGTGGGGTTACTAGTGTGGTACTGCAGAGTTCAGTACTGGGTCCAGTCATTTTTAATGTCTTTATAAGTGACATTGCAGAGGGACTGGCAGGAAAAGTATGCCTCTTTGCAGATGACACAAAGACCTGCAACAGGGTTGATACACAAGGAGGCATGGAAAGGATGAGATGGGACTTGGCAAGGTTGGAGGAATGGTCAGAAGTATGGCAACTTGGATTCAATGCAAAATTACAAAATAATGCACCTGGGAAACAAAAATCCAGGGAAGATTACACAATGGGGAGAGGTAGTAACAACAACAAAAATGGAAAGGGACCTGGAGGTAATCATATCAGATGATCTTAAGGTTAGCAAGCAATGTGAGAAGGCAGTAGGGAGGGCTGGGGGGATACTGGGATGTATAGGGAGAGGCATCACCAGCAGAAAACAGGAAGTTGTTATCCCTCTGTATACACAGTTGGTGAGACCCCATCTGGAGTACTGCATCCAGTTCTGGAGACCCCATCTCTGCAAGGACATAGACAGGAAGGAGGAAGTACAGAGGAGGGTAACTAAAATGATGCAGGGTCTGCAAGAGAAGCCATACAAGGAGAGACTAAAGGAGCTTAATATGTATACCCTTGAGGAAAGGAGGGAGAGGGGGGACGTAATAGAAACTTTTAAGTACCTCAGTGGAATCAACAAAGTAAAAAAGGGTAGCATGAGGTGGCGTGGCGAACCAGCAACCAAGATGGTGACCTAATCTAATAGCACCACATACCTAGAGCCCAGAACCTGACTAAATACAGCCTTTTGTGAACCCCAGTGAGAAAACTTTAGCCCACTGGTAATCGGAAGTCTTCCGCTAACTTCAGGCTGAACATGGGGAAAATCTGAAGCAGGACTAACTCACTAACAAGTAGTTCAACCTGATGCCACTCATACAGCTAGGCCACATGGTGCATTCTGCCTCGGGAGGGGAAGAACCCTCAGTTAGAGACATGTTCGCTTCCATCATGACCAGTATCGATGCTTTAACTTTAGCAGCGAATACCACTGCAATCTCAATGCAACAGCTAAACATAAGAGTCGATCGGAGTTGAACAAAAGATGACAGCCCACGATGATATCCTGCAAGGCCACTGTGCCACTATGCAAGATCAGGCGGCAGAAATCCGCCTTATGTAAGACAAACTCAAGGATCTGGAAGATAGGAGCTGCCGCAACAACTTGCAGCTCCTTGGCTTCCTGGAGGGTTGTGAAGGAGGAAAAGCATTATCTTTCCCGCAGCAAATGCTTCCAGAGATTCTTAAGCTTCCTGGGGACATGAAAATCACGACTGAAAGGGTGCATCGCTCATTGCAGCCCAAACCCTCACCGGGTGACAGATCAAGACCGTTTATAGCATGCATCTTAAACTTTGTCGAAAAAGAAGCCATCCAAGCTAGGGTCAGGGAACTGGGGCAACTCCGAAGGGGGGAACCACACGATTATGATTTTCCAGGACTACTCTGATTTAGCAGCTAAACACAAGGCCTTCACAGAAGTTCGTCGCAAACTGCGTGCCCTGCAAGTCCCTTTCACCCCGCACTACCCTGCCAACTTAAAGATATCGGTCAATGGTACTCCACATCAATTTGCCTCTCCAGACGCTGCCATGGCCTTTATCACAGAAATGTGGCTGGCAGGTCAGGGTTCTTCCTATAACCCAAATGAAGGAAACAATTGCCGATCTCCAGCAAAAGAAAACCTCTCTGACGTCACAACGGTGACACTGCCTAAATCTCTCACAACGGGACTGGAACCCCGTAACTCCAAAGTCAGGAAGAGGCCTCCGAAATCACCCAATTCCAAGCGTGATCACCCACAGGACAGAAGACGCTCTGCGGACCTGGAGGACCAGAACCTCATTACAATTGACAGGGCCGAACCAGAGTACATCAGCCCTTTCTTTGTGGACAACCGCTTCTCTCTGCTGTGAGACCTACCAGACACCGACTCCCAGGAGGAAAGGGATACCAGCCGTGCCGGTCTCGACAGAGGCAACCCCAAAGACGAATACAGCTTATGGGCCTCTGCCACGGATGCTGCTCTGCCTTTGCAGGACTTAAAACTATAGACACTGGTTCCCTGTTCTCCACAAGGCCGCAGCACAGAAAGCAGCCCTGTGGAACCGAAGCAATCACACCCAGGATGAATGCTCAGATCAGCCAAGTTCTTCATTTTGTTTGATAATCAGATAAGTACTGAAGGGCAGGTGTCTCAGGGAATTAAAGGGTGGAAGGGAAGGAGATAACAGGAGATAACATAGCAAGGAGCAAGGGGCTCAGGCTCATTCTGAAATGCATCAATATCGAGCTCTTCTCCTCCATAGCGAAACCCTTTACTATAAAAAACAGAACTGGACTGATTTAGAACAAGCCTTACTCTCACTCCCAGACACCCCATCCGGAGCTATATATAATATGATATGTACTGTACTGTTAGTTTGGATGTTGCCTGATGCTAATTTCATAGCAATGTTTAAATGCTGTTTTGTTAATACATTTGGGTCCGAGAAAAATCTTGTCTGTCTGGTATATCTCAGATCATTTTAATTAGATTCCTTAGAACTCCCCCCCCCATGCCACTGAGATGCAGTGATGGGGAAGATCTGTGATGGTACTAAGCATAACTAGGTACGACAGCTCTCAAACTGTACCCTACATCATTAGCAAACCCCCCCACATATGCAGGCCATTAAGTCCCCAGGAATACAGACCCAGTACTTTTGGTACGCTACAAAGGTTCCCCGCCAGACCATAAACCAGGTCCCTAATCAGTGAACTCTCACCGTGACCCCCCCTACTTCTCTCCATGGGGGGTTCACAGGCTTGAATATCTCTGATTGGTTCTGGGCAATGATCAGCAAAACTGTTCTCACTTTCATATATTGAAACTATTCTATCTGACAAAATGATTATATACTTAGCAGTGAGGATGTTTCCCCTCACTGGTGCCTTACCCATCCATGCCCCACCGCAGTCGAGCATACCATTGACTCAGTGACAGCTGGTTAAGTCCATCATTACTCTTCACTGCTGTTTTGTTAAATAAGTTAATTAGTTTAGACTACTAGTTATAGTATATAAATACAGGTGCTCATATAATATAACCGTATACTGTTATTTACAATCTGGCCTCTTAGGACGAATATCGTACTGCCTAATTTATTTATTTATTTATTTATTTATTTATTTTTGTTAACCAGGTAAACACGCTAGACAACCAGGTGCCTATTTTCAGGTGCGACCCGGGAGAGTTACAGAGCATACAGGTAACAAGATACACGCTAAGTAAACAGAAATACAATGTAAGAGAAATTACAGTCAGGAGCCGCAGGCTCTACAATGGTGAAAGGTGCAGATCAGGCTCAAGTGAGGCTAGGCAGGCAGTTAAGTTATAGTATGCAACACTACGCAGTACATGATAGATACAAAGACAGGGAGAAAAACGAAAATGACAATATGCACAATAAAAGGGGAGGGCAGCGAGAACTATACAGGTGGTGGGTATAGAGATAATTGGGGGGCAGCAGGGACTATACTGGTGGAGGGTATAGAGATAATTGCAGCAGCGTTCCTCCCCGAGAGCAGGAGGGGTAGGGGGTAAGCCTGGCCTAGGAGGAGCATAGGCAGGCCGCAGAGGTCTTGAGAAAATGCCAGAGGGATGTTTTAAAGCAGTGGTGGGAGGGCGAGGCCCGCACTAGTGCAGGAAGGGAGTTCCATAATTTAGGCACGTGGACTGAGAAGGCCTGTCCCCAGTGAGGGTGCGAGTCCTTGGAACACGTTGGGCCTGAGAAGCACAAGATCTGAGATGGTAGGTTGGGGTGGGGATTAGGGGAGGGCAAGAACCGAGGGGTGGCAGTCCGGACGATGTTGTCAACAAAGTTGCTTAGGACCAATGTGCGTGTTTTTTGGGGGAGCTACTCCAGAAGTGAGAAAAGCTCACATCGATGCGTTAGGTGGGGGCAGAGAGAGTGAAGTGGCATATGTTGTTGTATGCAGTGTCTCATTTTGTGAGTTGAGCTTTGGAGACCGAGGCAAAGGTAACGAGCCCATAGCATAGTGTAGGGAGGAGTATCCCCCTAGCTATGGCTAGCCTGGCGTCAGAGGTGAGGCAGTCCTTTGCTCTGTAGGCCAGGCCAAGCTTGCCATTAGAGGCATTGCACACATTCCTGATGTGTGCAGTGAGGTCGAGTTGGGGATCAAGGGTGACCCCTAGGTATTTGGCCGAGTCAGAGACTGGCAGTACGTCACCATTTGCCCCATGGATTTCTAGGGGAGCAGGGCAGGAAGAGGTGCGTGTCCCAGACCCGAATAGCATGGTATGGGTCTTCTTTAAGTTGACAATGAGCTTGTGGTCCTTAAGCCAATTTTGGACATGCTCAAAGTCGGTGTTTAGCTGAGAGTTGATGGAGTTGATGTCACGGGAACTGGCCAGGACCACGGGTCGTCCGCATATAAGATTGGAACACCATGGGTAATTGCAGAGGGCAATCCATTGATGTACAGAGAGAACAGTAGAGTACCCAGGATGGATCCCTGGGGGACACCGCAGTTAACTGGGGATAAGGCTGAGTTGGTGCAGTTGTAGCAGGTGAATTGCTGTCTACCCGCAAGGTAGTTTGAGAACCATTCGAGGGCACGGTAAGAGAGACCGAGGGAGTGCAACCTGGTGTGGAGGAGGGAGTGATCCACTTGGTCAAAGGCCTTGGAAAGATCGTGAAGATGGCCCCATCAAGAAACCTTGATCAGTAGCGGATCTGATCTCTGAGGTGACCACAGCAAGAGCCGTCGATGTGCTGTGCCCTTTTCTAAAGTCACGCTGGGCCGGGGAGAGAACAGAGTATTCCTCGAGGTAGTGTAAAAGTTGGGAAGCAACAGCCTTTTCGAGGAGCTTGCTGGTGGCTGACAGTATAACAGCAGGCGATGGTGCTAACGTCTTTGGGTCACCTGCTTGTGGACAGGGACCACCTTGGCTATCTTCAAACCTCGGGATGGTACCGAGATGAGAGAGGAGTAAAGATATGCGCAACGGTCTAGCAAGGAGGGGAGCTCCGAGGCTAAACTTGGGTTCAAGGCAGTCATAACCCACACCCCATGTGGTGGGAGAGCCCCGCCAGGAGCACCTGAGTCTCATGACTGTGATCCTCTTGAGGTAGAAGGTGAGCGGGGGCCCACGGTAGTTCAGGGGCAGAGGGACAGGAGGGACTGGAAGATCGGAGAAGGTGCGATTGAAGGCCGAGGCGATAGTATGGGGGTTGTTGCAGTGGGCCCTCCCAACATACATATCGGGGGGCTGTTCCGTGGCAGTCCCACCAACCAGGTTTCTGACATTTTTCCAGAATCCGCGGGGGTTGTTTGCCGAAGTGAGTAGGGCAGACTTGCAATACTCACTTTTGGAGGTACGTATTGCAGGCTTGCATAAGTTTCTGAGGCGCCAATACTCAACGAGGTCAAGGTTGTTATGGGAAAGTTTGTATTTTACCCAGCATTTGTCCCTTTCTTTCATGAGGGAGTAAAGACCAGCATGGAGCCATTTTGTGACAGTGCCTCGCACCCTGCGCTTGGTGAGGGGAGCATGCCTGTTTTGCAGGGGAATGAGAGTGGCAAGGAAAAGATCCAGAGCCGAGTCAGGGTCGTTTGTGACCAACAGCATGGACCAGTCAACTTGACGCAGATCCTCAAGGTAATCATAGGGGATCGATTTAGAATAGTCCCTCATTTGGATCACTCTGCTGGGGACTTTGGGTGAGTTGAGGCCACGGATGCAGAAGGTCGGGGAGTGATCGGTTATAGCGTCAGGGAGGATCCCAGAGTGAGTGATAGCATCCAGTCTATTGCACATGACCCAGTCAATGAGTGACCCCCCCCCCCGGGAGGAAGGCCTAGTGGGTTGCGTGATCAGCTGACTGAGAGAGAGACCAGAGAGAAGCGACTCAAACTTTTCACATTGTCTACTGACTTTGTGATCATCTGATATGATCAGCCCTAGGTCTCGCTCCTGCCTAGTAGCCACCAGCTACTCCCCTCCCATTCAGTACAGTTTTCCTGTGTTATGCTTTCCCAATTGCATGTCCGTGCATTTCTGGCATTTGCCAGGTCTTGAACCACTCCTCCAGTTTTCAGAGATCAGCTTCCATGCTTTACTGTCCCTCTGTTGTGTCTACCCTGTTGCCAAGTTTGGTGTCATCTGAAAACAGGCACACCTTTCCCCCCAGTTCATCCGTAATGTTGCTGAAGAATATGTTGATGAGGATCAGCCCCAAAACTAAGTTCTGCAGGACCCCATCAGTCACCCTCCCCTCCACAGACAGAGTGCCATTTAGTTATACTCTCCGAGTTCTCCGATGTAACCAGTTTCTGAAACAGTTTGTAACCTCGGGCCTAATTCTTATGTTCTCCAGGTTTTTGACTAGTTTCCTTGTGGAACAGAGTCAAAAGCTTTGCTGAAGTCCAGGTAAACCACATCCACTGCCCCACCCTGATCCACTGTTTTGGTGACCCAACTGAAAAAAATCAACCAGGTTTGTCTGACAGGACCTCCCTGCCATAAAACCATGTTGATGTTTGTTGAGCTGACCATTTTTTTCCCAAAAAACTATGATTTTTCCTTCATCAGGGACTCTGTTAGTTTTCCTATGACTAACGTTAGACTAACAGATGGCAGTTACCTGGCTGTTCATTGCTGCCACTCTTGTGGGTGGTACTACTACTGAACTCTTCCAATCCTCCAGCACCTCCACACTCCTTAATGGGAGGGCTTTAAGCCCGAGGTTCGATGGGCGGAGCAACAACGTCACTCCCCCATCAAGCTCAAAAGGTCACAACATCCTGGGCTTTGCCAGGATTCTTTTTGTTGCGGCCAGAGGCTATGTGGGCTGCTCCTTCTGTCTGTGCTGTTTTCTTGTTTATTTTGCCTGTTCTTTTCTTCTCTTGCCTCCAGCTGCCCTTCAATTCTCCCTCTCTCTGCATTCTCCTTATTCCACCTCTGCCACTCCTGTCCATCTATGCCTCCCCCATGCTTCATTCTTTTCTTTGCTTCTTGCCCCCCCCCCTTCCAGGTTTCCTTCATTTCAGCTTGTCTTCCTTTTCCTTGCTCCTCGAAGCTCCAGTTTCTTGCTCTTTTTCCTCGCCTCCATCTGTTCCCGTCTCTGGGTGCCCCTTTGCTGTGCGTTTAGCAGCTCACCCTGGTGCACTGCCGCTGCCTTCCCTTCTCTCCCTCTGCCATCTGGGTCTTCCCGTCGCTCCTGCACCCACCTGCAGTTTCTGGCTTCCTGCCTTCTTGGCCGCACCTCAACTGCCTGCAATGCTCTTCTGTAAGTCATTTTTCGACTGTATACTGATTATATTCCACATACAAGGGGATTTATGAGTCTTTTTAAACATTTCTATGCCATGGACCAGGACCATTTGCGGCCGTCCGAGACCAGAGCTGGAGCTCTTTCCATTTTGTTGGCTGTGCACATCGCACTACCTTGACATAGGGGCATGGCTTCTATTGGGAGAGCAGAAGCTATATAAATTCTGTCATTGGACCCTGTCTAGATCTGCTTCTGCACACTTCTGATTTGGTCTGGGGAACAGTGTCTGTTTTTTGCCACCCTGAGCAACTCGACACCTTTCGGAATCAGTTTAGAGTTAGGATCTGACCAGGTCCCGGTCCCCCCTCTCATCCCAAGTACTGTGATTCTGCCATGTTGATAATGTTTTATTTCTCCCATGCTGTATATACATTACTCTCTGCTAGTGCTCCATCCTGTGGTTTATCCCTTTTTACTGCTGTTTCCCTCGGACATCTGCACTTGACTGTGCTTTTTAATTGCCTCCACTCTCTGTTGCCTTCTTGTACTGACCCATCTGCATGACTATGACAAAAATAAATAAACAAAGTGGCCTAATTAAGGAGGCAGTATAGCACAGTGGTCTAAGGCTCTGAGCTGCAAATTTGGTGACATCCAGCAGACCAGACCTGGGTTTGAATCCCACAGCTTCCACTTGCATACTGTGTGATCCTGAGCAAGTCACTTAACCTCCTTGTGCTCCCAGGTCGCTCCTGTAAAAAAGCTTTCAGCTTAGTGTGCTATACCTGGTTAAACAACTAAATAAAAAAATAAATAATCAGTTTGCAGGCTGCTGTTATTGGATTACCAAGGCACATCTCTGACTCTTTGTTGAGTGTCATTTAATGCTAGCGGCTATTGTAGGCATCTCTGCTTTGCTGAATTTTGTTTCTAGGAATTATGGCTTACCTTTCGACTCTTCATGCCCAGTGGACATAGGATGGTGGTCTGATGTAGAGTATGGTGCTGACCTGTGGAGCAGAGGATGGTGGGTTCAGTCCCCATCATTGCCACCTGCTTACTGCATGCCCCCGAGTTGGTCCCTTGAGCTGTCTCTCCTTACTCCATGCCTTAAACCTGGTTATTATTTCATTTGGACATATATCTCCTGCGTCATACCTATCGTGGCTCCTATGCTCTTATGCAGCATATATATCAAGACTCATATGCTCCCGTGCCACCTCATCCGACTTGCCCTGCTGCTGTTCTCATTCCATGCCAGCTGGGTCCTATGCTACCCCATTGACTTTCCTACTGTCCTTCATCCTTTCATGCCTCAATTTCCCATATCAGCCTCCATGGCTTCTATCCATCCATCTGGACTGCATTTGGTATGTCTTTTGGGCATACCTATCCTGACTCATGTGCTCACTCCACTCATTGCTTCACTCCTCATCGTACATCATCCAATTTTGCTCCTCTCGATCGCTCACCCTTAGCGTACCTTCTGGTCCACATTCTTTCTGGTTCCAAACATGCCTCCTTAGCCTCAGAGTATTCCTCCTTTCAAGAAGCCTGCTTAATCACATTGCCATATCGCTTATGCTACCTTCGTACTCTTTCCTTTCGAGTTCATACCTCCCATTAGGCCTCCTGCTGCCTAATCTGCTTCCTGTGTTTCTGCAGCAATCATCATCATCCGTATTCCTCTTCCTCAGTCACCTCGATTCAGCTCTGTCTCCGATCCTGGCCACGCCTTCCTGTCTGCCGCCCTTTGCTATGGTCTATCTGGCTGCTCTCCAGCGTTGTTCAGGTTCACTTTCAAGTTCATTCACGGTCTCATTTTCCCCAATCTGCTCCTGTTGCAACGCAGCACTCCTGTGGCACTCATCATTATCGCTGCATCATTCCTGTCTCCTCCTCTTCCAATTCTGTACCAGCCATCTGGGATTCACTCCACTTGTGGCCTTCTATCGATATTTCTTTTTGGGCATACCTGTCATGACTCCTATGCCGTACCTATCATGACTCCTATGCCACATACCTACCATACCTCCTACGCCACCTATCAACCGATGCCATCCTGCCACAAGTATCAAGTTCATAACTCCAGTCATATTGAGTTCATTAATACAGTAATCATTCAGCATTACCTCAAAATGTATCTATTTACATTGCTTACTTGAACAATCCTATCATTGAATTCCATACTACCTCATCGACTGCAACCTCATAGTCTAATCAACTACAACCTCATAGTCTAATTTCTGCATATCGCTGAAATTATTTCGGTGATAATGCAGGTCATGATAATAGCGATCGCCTTTGTGCAACCGCTATTATCACATAGAACCGATCAGAAGTATGGTATTCCCCGATGTTTGCTCATGTGTTATAAGGTCACACTTCTGTCCAAAATGCTTGTGGCATTCAACAAATTTATATGGTCCCTCTCCAGAACAATATTTACTGGGTTACCCTTCTGAACAAAACTCTCATCACATTCAACACATCTGTATGGTTTCTCCTGGGGTTAGTGTCTCCAAAATGTTCAGGGATTTATAGTGCCATGATGAGAAGGGACCTGATTCTTAAGCCAGAGCAGAACCATCCACAGCGCCTCCTTCACAGCAAAATATTAGCTTGACTCACTACCCCCTACCTCACCTCACGCCTTTCCTCTGCCACCTCCCTAAACTACCCCATTTGCCATGACCCACGCACCTTCCACCTGCCCCGCTCTCACACTCTCACCGGCCAAACTGCCTTCTCGTTCTGTCTCCCCCTTCTCTGGAACAACCTTCCCTCCAACCTTCACCTGTCCCCTTCTTGTTCTGCCTTGATGCAACTCCTCAGGCTCCTCCCACCCCAGACTGCCCTAAATGCTCCAATGGCCACAGCACACAGCAGAGGCCCCTTACAGTCTCTACCTACATACCCTAGTCCGGCACTGTACTCCTGCCTTACACAGTTATTTACTTTGCACATTAACTCATTATATTTCATTGAAAATTATTATATTCTTTGTATAAATATCTGTATACACTGTATGTACTCCCCACCTCTTGTCACTCTCTGTTTTCACTGTACACTCTGTACCCGGGTCACACCTGGAAACGAGCCTCGACTCAGTGTGCCTTTCCCAGTCATCAAATTTTAAATTAAATAAATAAATAACTAAATAAATTTAAAATTTCAGGGAACCAGTACTGTATTAGTCTTTGATGTTTGCGAGGAACATTCTTTTCAGCATATGCATTGTTCCCCTGTGTGAATCTGCAGATTTCCTATCAGGCCACTCATTATCAACAAACTATTGTCAAATTCAGCATATTTATAAGGTCTCTCTCAAGATTTGTGTCTCCAAATGTTCAGGGATTCCTAATGCTGTGACAAGAGAGGACTCCATTCTTAATTTTTATTTTTTTTATTTATTTAACAGTATCGGAATTACAAACCTTTGAATCAGAGACCCCTTTACAAAGCTCCACATCCAGGCAACTACAGAAATATGCAGTATACAAGATAATTAGACATACAATAGGTTGAAGGCATTCTATACAAAAGAATGTAGTACAGACAATAGAGAAAAACATATTAGACTGGTACAGAAAGGAGACTTGGTTCAATATAATAATGACTGAGGTAAAACAGGACCAACAAAGTGGGAGTGGAAGAAGGGTGAACAGGCAGAACAGGAGTACCTTGTCAAGAGATAGTGGTGTTGGCCTGAGGTGGGCAAGAGAGGTAGGTGAGACTGGGGAGATCAGGTTATGGACAGTTACAGTTGTGGGAGGCAAAGAGATGGGTCTTGAGGAGTGATTTGAAGTGACCAAGTCTACCTTCCTGTGTGATAGCACTTGGGAGGGAGTTTAGCCAAGTAGGGGCTTGGTAAAAAAAAAATCTCTGCACAAGGGTGGTCCTGACACGTAGTACTTGGAGAGTGGGTAAGGCGGATCTGTGGGTGGCTATGGTCAGAGGAGCAGGAGCAGGTTGGAGGAGGGTGGATAGGCCAAGCGAGGCAAGACCACTGATGATCTTCCAGATAAAGAGACAGGTCTGGTACAGCAGTCTCCCATCAACATTAAGCCAGTTGGTTAAGTTGTAGGGTACAGGTGTGAGTGAGCCTGGTACTGCCTGTAACTAGATGGCAGACTTTGTTTAAGGATATTTTAATTCTGTGGAGAGTGGTGTTGTCAGCAGCCCCGTAAATCAGGAGCCCATAGTCGATGATGGGTAGGACAAAGGACATGACTGCAAGACGAAAGGCTTTGGGGGGAGGCAGTTTCTGTGGCAATAAACAGGCCAATCCTGGTGTTGATGGCAGCACATACAAGGTGAATGTGATCATGGAAGGAGAGTACGGGGTCAATTTGAAGGAGGTCACCTGGTCGAGGGGGAGGAGTCTATTGGTAAGAATATTTAGGGGCATGCCTTTGTGTTTGCTTTGGTTGCGGGAAAACAGCATGACCTTGGTCTTTTTATGATTTAGCACCAACTTGTGGTTGACAAACCAGGTTCCAGCCTGGCTAAAAGAGTGCTGCAGGGCAAGCTGCAGGGAGTTAGGGTCAGCATGGGAGGTGTAGAGGACCGCATCTTCGGCATATAGGAGGACCTTCTCAGGACAGACTTTAACATCACACCCAAGCAGACTGGCAGGCAGTGAGAGAGGGTGCCATTTTTTTTAATACACTGGGAGCAGGAGAATAGATAGCCTATGATCCAGGCAGTGACTTCCTGGGAGAAGCCAAGGTTAGGAAGGATGGACAGGAGGAGGGGGGGTGATTTACAGTGTCAAAGGCCTTTGACAAATCTAAGAAGACAGCGCTGACCAGGCAACCATTGTCAAGCGCAGAGCAGATGAAGCTGGAAAATTCAAGGAGGGCAATTGTAGTGCCATGGCCTTGCCTGAAACTGTGTTGCTCCACACTGAGGAGATTATATTTGGAGAGATAGTTTGAGAGTTGTTCCGAGATGATTTTCTCCAGGGCTTTTGGAGGGGGGAGTATGGAGATAGGGTGATAATTACCGAGGGTTGCCTGGTTCCTGCTCTCGTGAATGGGGGTGATGACTGTTGTTTTCCACACCAAGGGGAACTGCCCAAGGCAGAGGAAGCAGTTGAGGAGACAGGTGAGGGAGAAGAGTATGACATCCAGGACCAGGTGTAGGAGCCTGAGGTCCAGAGTGTCATTGCTGTGAAGGGTGCCACTTAGGGCTTTAAGGAAGTAGGGCTTGGCTTCTTGTGCTGAGAGAGTTCTGAAGCAGAAGGGGGTTGGGGAAGAAGGAGGACTGTGAGGAGGATACAGGATCGAAGAAGTTGGGGGAGAGTACAGAACTGAGGTCCAAGAAGGATGTATTCAGGGTATCGGCAACTAGTTGAGGGTCGGTTGAGATGGTGCCATTTATGTTAAGCTGGGATGGGGGAGGGGAGATGGACTTTTCATTGATTTTCTTAATGTTATCCCAGAATTTATGGCTGGAGCCCCAGGAGGAGGCAAGGGAGGCTCTCTAGTAGTCTGCTTTTGCTTTGTGGATGACCCATGTGCACTTGTTGCATGCAGCCCGGTAGGCTTGTCTGTCGGGGGGGGCTTGCCAGAGTCAAGCGCTAGGCACCAGAGGTTGTCTCTGTAGCACATCATGGCCAGAAGTATTTGGTAAATCCAGGGGGTATTGGAACCTTTGATAACATGCTTGGTGATAGGGGCAAAAAGGTCACAAGCCAAGTTGAAAGAGTGAATGAAGCAGTTGAGGGCAGTGTCCAAGTCAGGGGCAAGGCTGATAGGGGACCAATCCCAGTGAGAGAGGAGTTCTTTTAGCTGACCCAGTTTGCCTGATTGGAGTTGTTGCTGAAAGACAAGTTTTGGGGGAGGTTTCTTTACCTTATATGACCATGTGAAGGTGATTGGGGAGTGGTCACTGAGGGCGTTAGGGAGCACTGTGATGTCAGTGATTTGTGGGGACAGTTAGAGGACAAGGTTGAGTAGGGTTATGGAATCATTAGAGGGGTTACGCTGGGTGGGATGAGTAACAAGTTGGGTAAGGTTCAGTGTGACAACAGCATCTTTATATGGGGAGGTGAATCATGAAAGACAGTTAATGTTGGAATCACCAAGCATTAGAAGCTCGGACTTTGGGGGAAGGTTAAAGAGGTAATCAAGGACAGAGTGGTAAGTGAGTTCCCAGTTGGGGGGGAAGATATAGACGGTGGTGAGGATTAGGAGAGCTCTAGAAGTTCCCGCTGTGATTTTCAGGGAGAGAGCTTGAGCAACAGATTCTAGCTGGGAGGGGGTGCATGTCCTTGAAAAGAATCATGAAGATAGATTACACAGTCACACCCACTTTTCCAAACTCTGCCTTCCCTGAACATGGTGTTCCCTGGTATGGAGATAAATAAGTCAGGCATAGACTCTGATATCCAGGTCTTCACAATAGACAGAATGTCAGGCCGATGCTGGGACATCCATCCTCGGAGGCCATCAAACATTTTCAGAAGGCTACAGATGTTTAAGGAGGTGATGCACAGTCCAGATGGGGGGAGCCATGCTGGGTGTGGGTGATGGGTGGACCGAGGTTAGGATGTATATACCCAGACATTAGGAAGAGGAGAGATAGCATTCTGAGGAGTGTGTGGCATAGGTGCCTCCGGCTGAATGAGGCTGAGCTGGATAGGGGAGGTTGTTCAGAGCCGGGTAGGGGAGGGTGTCGGGGGTAGACTGGGATGGGGAGGGAGTGAAGGAGGAGAATGGACAGGTAGGGGGCCCATGGGGAGTTGGGACAGGGGTAGCTAGTGTGAGGGATAGTGGGGGAGGATGGGATGGGAGGCATGGGCAACGATGGGGGCTGGGTAAGGTAATGTGAGGTGAGGGGGTTGTCGCATATGTGTGGGCAGTGGGGAGAGCGAGGGGGAGATCAGGGCAATCAAAAAAGAGGTGTGAGGGAGGTGGCTGGAACTGTGAGGATGGGGGGTCATGACTAGCAGGCAAACAAGGGCTGGGGCAGAGGTGCTGTAAGAGGAACTCAAGGGCCCCAAGAGAGGAGGCAGCACCAGTGGTACAGTGGTAGTGTTGCTGACTGTGGTGCAGAAAGTGCAGAGTTCAAATCTAGGGATAGGAAGAGGACGAGATTCCAGGGTAGGGTAATCCTCGGTGTATTAAAAATCAGAAAATCTGCACTGTATTACTTTGTTGTTTGCTGAGAGTGCTTTTCTCAGCACATGCAGCATCCCCCATGATGGCTTCCTTTTGCAGTTGATAAGATGTCATGGTTGTGGTGAGCTGACCGCTGCTAGCCGTTATTTGTAGGTATTATTCAGTCATATATGTTTTTTTATTCTATGTACATGCCAGTGTCAGCACAAGGCACCAAGAGAAAAGACTGGATTTGTAAAAGGATTTTGAACTTCTTCTGACCTGAGAGACCAGCTGCTTCCAGGAATCTGATAAGTTCTTGTCAAAAAGCTTGTGGATACACAATCAAAGGGGCATTTCCAATAGGAACTGACCAAGTGAAACAGAAGTAATAAAATTATTTGTATTTAAAACTCACAGGATCTCCCTTATAACCAATCAAATTAAGCCAGTTCAAAGCCCAGGATGTTTTAGCCTGGAAAGATCCATGTAACGGGCCTGTGTGAGGTAACAGAAAAAGAAACACATAGCATACCTGTGTGAGCTTGTAAAACCTAGGTTAACTATGAGAATCTGACATCAAAGATTATCAGGAAAATGACTTTTGGGGAAAGTGCAAGAGTGACACTCGGTGGCATACAATGGAAGGGCCAACCTCTATTCACTGACCTGGAAGGGCCAGTCATTAGTCACAGATGGGGGAAGGGTGGTCTTCTATATAAACTCCCCAGCACAGACACTCAGGGCCATTTTAAACATTTTGTGTGGACTCTTCAGACCACAGGATAACAGCTGCCAGCAGAGAGACTGCCTAAGAACCCAGACTTTGAAATCTTTGTACCTCCAGTAGACTTAGCTAACCTATCTTAGTGTATTTTTGTGTATACTTTTCCATTTTGTTTCTTATATTGTAACCTAATTTAGTATATGTTCTTTTTTAGTTGTAACTGCATTTAATTATTTTAGTAAAAATGTTTGCTTTTCTAAAAAACTCTGCCTCTGTGAGAGTTCTTATATAGTATATGTGACTGTAGAAGGTTTATTAATAATCTGTGTCAACTGTTAATTGCTTAGAATGACCACCTCATGCAACCAAATTGAGAAAAGTGTATGTAAGAGACATATGGAAGGATAGGAAGAATGTCAGAATCTCATACAAGTCTGCAGGGATTGTGAACTAGGCTGTTGCTTGTTCTGTAGGGCGAAGGCCAAATCAGGCTTACACTGCTACCCTAAAGAGAGTGTGACACCTGGGTCTTCCTCCTTTGTGTAATAGCCAAGGAAAGGGTTCACATTTGGCCACAAGACTCGAGACTGGTGCTGTGCCATTATCCAGAGCTAGAGGGATGCCCTAGATCCTTGTGGCAGAGGTGCAGTCATGACCTCGGCAAGCATTCAAAAAGCACAAGAAGAGTATCCCTGTCCCCACCATCATGGACTGCACTTAAGGGTGGGCACTGTGAGCTCAATGGGCCTGATCCCGGGAGTGGGTACATGACAGAACTGGTGCACAGCGGTGAGATCGGAGAGATTTGGTTGCATACTGTTGCAATTTGAGGGACGAGCCCAGTGTATCAGATTGATAAATGTTGACTTTGACAACAGGTAAGGACCATTTGTCCCACCCAGTCTGCCAGTTTCCTTACCTATTAGATAAGCTACAGATCCTAGTTAACCAAGAGCCTACTTCTTCCTACCCGTCACCAGAATTGCCTTGTGTCTGTCCCATGCATTCTTGAATTCCCCCAATGTTTTTGACCCCATGACCTCCTCAGGAAGGCTGTTCCATGCGCCCACCACCCTCTCTGGAAAAAAATATTTCTTCCCATTGCCCCTGAGCCATCCCTCCTCTATCTTCAAATTGTGCCACCTTGTTCTTGCACATCTCTTTTCTGAAAGATGCTACCCCCTTGGACTTTGTTGATTCCCTTGAGGTACTTGAAGTTTCTGTCATGTCCTCCCTCCTTTCCTTGAGGGTATACATATTAAGCTCTTTTAGTCTGTCTTTGTATAGTTTCTGGTACAGACCCTGCACCATTTTAGCTGCCCTCCTCTGGACTGTCTCCATCCTGTCTATGTCCTTGCAGAGATGCGATCTCCAGAACTGGATGCAGTACTCCAGATGGGGTCTCACCAGTTGTCTATACAGAGGGATAACAACTTCCTGTTTTCTACTGGTGATGCCTCTCCCTGTGCATCCCAGTACCGCCCCCCCCAAAGCCTGCTTACTGCCTTCTGACATTGCTTACTTACTTACCTTTAGGTCATTTGATATGAATACCCCAGGTTCCTTTCCATTTCTGTTTTTGTAAGTACCCCTCCCCACACTGTGTACTTATAGAAACAAAGAATATGCTGGAAAATAAGGACCATACAGCCCACCTAGTCTGCCCATTTCCTTACTTGGTTTGGCAATCCCTACTCTTATCTGGATTTCCTTTCCCCCACTCTGCTGTACAGCACAGTGCCTTTATGCTTATTGCATGCACTTTTGAATCCCCATGCTGTTTTCGCTTCCACCATCTCCACTGTTAGACTGTTCCATGGATCTACCACCCTCTCTGTGAAAAAATACTTCCTAGCATTCCCCCTAAGCCTCTCCCCTCCAGCCTCATGTTGTATCCCCTTGTCCTTGTGCACTTTCTTCTCTGAAATATGCTCCCCTCCTGTACTGTTTATTCCTTAAAGGTATTTGAAGGTCTCTATCATATTCCTTCTCTCTTCTAGTAAATAGATGTTTAGGTCATTGAGTCTTTTTTCATAATGGTTGTGGTGCAGTCCATGCATCATTTTTGTTGCTCTTCTATGGACTGCTTCTATTCTATGCCCTTCCTGTGATGTGGTCTCCAAAACTGGACACAGTATTCCAGGTGAGGCCTCATCAGTGATCTATACAGTGGCATCACCACATCACTCTTCTTATGCACCCAAGCATACTGTTTGCCTTCTCCACTGCTTTTTCACAGTGTTTGGTTGACTTCAGGTCATCGGATATGATAACCCCAAGGTCTCTCTCCCGACTTGTGGTGGCTGGAACCTGCCTCCCCCCATCCTGTATTCTTCTCTTGGGTTTTTGTTTCCCAAGTGCATTATCTTGCACTTCTTAACCTTGAAATCCAACTGCCAAACCCTTGACCATTCCTCAAGTAGTCTTAGGTCATTTCTCATTTTATCTAGCCCCTCCTGTGTGTCAACTCTCTTACAGATCTTGGCGTCATCTGCGATCAGGCATACTTTCCCCTCCAGTCCCTCTGTAATGTCGCTTGTGAAGGCACTGAATAGAACTGTACCCAGCACCGATCCCTATGGAACTCCACTAGTCAACTCCCCTCTTCTGATTTTATGCCATTTACTACCACCCTCCGAGTCTTGCCTTTTAGTTAGTTTCCAACCCATTTTACCACTTTAGAGCCCACACCCAGATTCCCCCAATTTGTTAAGCAACCTTCCATGAGGAATGTTGTTGAAGGCCTTACTGAAATCCAAGTAGGCCACATCCACCGCCTCTCCCTGATCCACCACCCTGGTCACCCAGTCAAAGAAATTGATAAGATTAGTCTGACAGGACCTACCCTCAGTGAATCCATGCTGCCTTGGGTCTTTTGTACTGCTTGACTCCAGGAACTTCACTACCCTTTCCTTAAGCAGGGACTCCATCAGCTTCCCCACAACTGAGGTTAGGCTTACAGGTCTGTAATTGCCTACCTCCTCCCTACTTCCAGTCTCATGCAGGGGGACCACTTCTGCCCTCCTCTATTGCCCAGTTACCTCCCCCATTTCTAGTGACTGGTTGAAGAGGGTTGTCAGTGGAGCTGCTAGGAGTTCCCTGAGTTCCATCAACACTCTAGTGTGAATTCCATCTAGCCCCATTGCCTTGTCTATTTTTATTATTCATAGTTCCTCCAAGACTCTATCCACTGTAAATGGGCTGGTGTCCACCTCTCCTCCCTGTACATTTTTCCTCGTGAGTCTTGGCCCCTTCCCTTCCTCTTTCTTGGTAAATACCGAGCAAAAATATTTGTTCAGTATCTCAGCTTTTTCATGGTCATCCTCCACCCACCCAACCTCTCCCTTTCTTAGCCTAACAATGCAATTTCTGGTCTTCTTCTTGGCAATATAACGGAAGAAGGTCTTGTCCCCCTTCTTAATAGCCTGTACTGTTCCTTCCTCCATTCTTGCCTTAGCCCCACTTACAGCTTTCTCAGCTTCTCTAGATATTTCAGTCTGTCTTCTTTCTGTGTCTCTTTGTATTTCCTTAATGCCTTACTTTTTTCTCACGCTTGCTTGGCTACTGACTTACAGAACCACAATGGCAGCTTCTTTCTTTTGCTTTTGCTACACAATCTGACATATTGAGTTGTCACTCTTGCTATGGATCTCTTGAGCTTAAGCCACTGTTCTGCTACCTCTTCTCCCATATCTTCTGCTGCCAGGACAATTCTGAGCTGTTCCCCCATCTCCATGAAGTTGGCCTTCTGGAAATCTAAGATCTTAGTCTTTGAATGGCTTTCTTCTGCCAACATGTTGACTCTAAACCACACAGTTCTACAGTCACTGGTACCAAGGGGACTGCCTACCTCAACATCCATGATTCTGTCCCCATTTGTCAGCACTAAGTCCAGTACAGGCCCCTCCCAAGGGGGCTCATCCACCAGCTGCTGTAGGTTTGCCCCATACATGGCAGACATGAGGTCCCTGCTCCTTGATGTTCTTGCAGTCTGGGTATTCCAGTCTGCATCCTGCATGTTGAAGTCACCCATTAGTAGTACCTCCCCTTTGGCTGCCATATTATGGATGACTTCCACTAATACTAGCTCTATATCCTCCCCCTGTGCAGGAGGCCTGTAAACTACTCCAGCACAGATGGTTATTTTGTTCTCTGACTACAGAGTGACCCACAATGCCTCTGCTTCTTCCCTGGATCCCTGAGCCTTTGTAGCTTTAATCCCTTCCTTTATATACATAGCAACCTCCTCCTCCCCTCTTCCCCTTCCTATCCTTTCTAAAAAGTGTACACCCTGGTATGGCTGCATCCCGGTAATGGTTCCTTGTGTACCATGTCTCTGTAATAGCCACAATGTCCTGGTTTGTGTCTGCCATCAGTGCTATTAGGTCTGGGATATTTTTCCCAGACTGCGGGCATTTGTGCATATGACCTTCTACTCTGTTCACCCCTTAATGTTCCTTGTATATTGGTCTTTGCCCTGCACTGCATTAGTGATGTACCTTCTGTTCTCTCTCCCCCACTGTAACCATGGTAGTTTAACGGTTAGATATTATGCTAGTTATTAGGTCCTCACTGCTTTCAGTTATGTCCTGGGGTGGTACTATGGTAATCCCCCTTGGCTGTCTATTCCCCCCCCCTTGGCATGTTTAAATGATCACTAAGAATGCATTTAAACTTCTCAGAAAGGATACGGTTGCCTCCTCTATATAGGTTCCAGTGCCCAGTGAAGCCATACCCCACCTCTCCGCACAAGTTCATCAGCCATTTTTTGAAGTCAGTAATGTGGATGTCCCTCCCTTCCCTCTTGCCATGGACAGGTAGCACCTCCAAGAAGGTGACAGAGTGTGCTACTTGCCTAAGACTCCGACCCAGCTCCCCAAACTCTTCCTGTACTCTTTCTACATCTACCCCCCTCTAGCCAGGTTATTAGTCCCCAGATGAATAATGACATCCAGCTCCCCCCTCCTTGCTACCACCCTTGCAATCCTAAGGATCTGCTAGCCCTCCTTCAGAGCTGTGCCTCCTACTAGGCACATTACCTCCCTCTCACCATTGCTACCCAACCTCAGCTCAATCTCCTGGACAATGGAGTCCGCAACCAGGATTTGTTTCCTCTTCCTGTGTGTTCTCCTCCATCTTCCCTTGGGGTTCCATCCTGGATAACCTCCTCAACCTCCATGGTGTTCACTTCTGGAGATGCTACACAATCTCTGTGCTGTGCCAGGATGGCATACGAGTTCTGAAGTGCCAGCAGCTGGGGGATGTGCCTCCGTGCTGCCTCCTGTACCCTTCCCAAGCCCACTGTAGTCCATCCTTCCCTCCTTCTTGGCAACCTCTCAGGGAGCGGTGGTGGACAAGGTGGTCACTGTAAGGGGGGGAGGTCACCTGTATCCTTGCCAACTCTGCTTGGAGTTCAGCTAGCTCCTTCCTCAACACAGAGAGGTGCCTGCAGATAGGGCAGCTCTGCAGTGTCCAGAAGTTCTTTCTGAACATTGCTGCCCCACATCTGCTAAAAAGCACCACACCCATCTTCTTCCTTCTACTATCCTTGCTCTAATTGCCCCTTATTGCCCTGCACCCTCTGTTGCTCTTTTCTTCTGTACCATGTCCAGTGCCCAGCTTATATCTATTTGTACTGTCAATACTCTTTAGTGGTATAATGTATCAAGGAATGTAGATTTATATCCGGGTGTGGTGTGTGCATATGTTGTGTACTGAAATAAGATGGCTAACAGTGTGTGTATGCAGTCAGCTGGTACTGTATGATGTCACAGGTTAACGGTATAAAGGAAGTGATGCATTAGGGCTGGTTGGATGGCCTCTCCTGACCAGTAGAGATAATCAGCCACACCAGAAATCCCCCACTCTTCCTCTGGGTTTTTGTTTCCCAGGTGCATTACTTTGCATTGAATCTAAGCTGCCATACTTTTGACCATTCCTCCAATCTTGCCAGGTCCCTTCTCATCCTTTCCATTCCTCCTTGTGTATCAACCCTGTTGCAGATTTTTGTGTGTCATCTGCCAAGAAGCATACTTTCCCTTCCAGTTCCTCCGTAATGTCACTTATAAAGATATTAAAAAGGACTGGTTCCAGTATTGAAACCTGTGGTACATCACTAGTAACCCCCGTTTCTTCAGAGTGGACTCTGTTTACTATTACCTTCTGTGTCCTGTTGTCCAGTCAATGTTTACCCAGGCTACTGCCCTGAGACCCACTCCCAGGCTGGCTAACTTGCTTACTAATCTTTTGTGTGGGACTGTGTGAAGTGCCTTGCTAAAGTCTAGGCAGGCCATGTCCACAGCCCTTCCCTGGTCTACTACTTTGGTCACCCAGTCAAAGAAATGCATTAGTTCATGCAACATGACCTTCCCTCTATAAATCCATGCTGCATTGGGTCCTGTGACCAACTGGCCTCCAGGAACTCAACAATTCTTTCTTTCACAAGTGATTCCATCATTTTACCTACTACCGAGGTCAAACTAACAGGTCTGTAGTTTCCTGCCTCTGCTTTCCTCGCACTTTGGTGAAAGGGAATCACATCTGCCCTCCTTCAGTCCTCAGGTACCACATCATCCTACCATGATTTGTTAAAAAGGGTAGTCAGTGGAGCCACTAGTTCTCCTCTCAGTTCTTTGTGAATTCTGGGGTGAATCCCGTCAGGCCCCATTGCTTTGTCAACCCTTAGTTTTAGGAGTTCTTTCAGACCCCTTTCTTCTGTGAAAGGACTGGCATCGACCCCCCATTCATCCAGAGTGCTTCTATTGATTGGAGTAGGTACCTCCCCCTCCTCTGCGATTGTGAATACTTGACAAAAGTATTCATTCAGTATCCCTGCTTTCTCACTGTCACCCTCTGCCCACCCCCTTCATTATGCCTCACTATCCCTCCCTTCATCTTTCTTCGCTCCCTATTGTACCTATAAAAGGTTTTATCCCTCTTCTTAACTGAGTTGGCTATCTTTTCCTCAGTTTGGGCCTTTGCTATTCTGACTACCTTCCCCACTTCCTTCTGCTTTAACTGGTACGGTTCTCTAACCTGCTCCTTCTGTGTTTTCTTATACTTCCTAAATGCTATCTTTTTCTCTGTAACCTTGCTGCCACCTCTTCTGAGAACTATAGTGTTTTTCCTTTGTTTTTATATATTTGCTTCACACAAAGGCTTGTTGCCTCTGTGATGGTAGTTTTGATTTTTCCCTATTGTTCCTCCACCCCTCCTTCTTGCCTGTTTGCTATTGCTTTTCTGAAGCATTCTCCTATTTTGCCAAGGTTAGCCCTCCTAAAGTTCAGTACCCTAGCTTTTGTATGGATTGACTCTATGGCTATGTTTATTGTGAACCACACTGTTTGGTGGTCACTTGTTCCCAGATGGCTACCCACTTCTAAATCTGAGATCCCCTCTCCATTCCCATTTGAGAGTACAAGGTCTAACATTGCTCCCTCCTAAGTGGGTTCCAACACTAGCTGTCTGAGGCATGCCCCTTGTAGGGCATTGAGAATGACCCCACTCTTGGATGTAGCTGCAGCAAAGATGCTCCAGTTAACATCTGGCATATTCAGGTCCCCCATCAACAATATCTCCCCTTTTTCTGCCATCATAAGGATGCCTCCTATCATTTCCTTGTGCATTTCCTTCCCCTTAGATGAGGATCTGTATACAGCTCCTGTGTGAGTGAGGTGCTATTTCCTGTCTCCACAGTGACCCACCGTGCCTCTTCTCCTCCATGTTTACCTTTTGTTCCATTGCTTTGATCCCTTCAATTATGTAGAGAGCTATTCCTCCACTTCTTTTACCCTTTCTACCCCTCCTATTGACTGTGTACCCTGGTATGCTGACATCTCGGTCATGGCTCTCTGTGTACCAGGTTTCTGTGACTGCCACAATATCCAAGTGTCCCTCTTCTATCACCGCCACTAGTTCAGGAAGCTTGTTACCCAGACTATGGACATTGGTATTCATTGCCCTCTATTTTTTAATGGCCTTACCCCTTTTTAGCCTCATCCCTGTGCTTACTGCCTTTGCCTTTCTCCCCATTTACCCTAACCCTTCTCCCTATCGACTTCTCTAATTGTTTACCTCACTAACTACCATGAATTGTGTGTGTGTGTGGGGGGGCTGGGATTTCCATGCTCCTTTTTAGTGTCTACTTCCTCGGCTAGTTAAGTTTAAATGCTTGCCAATTAACCATTTAAACATATCACCTAGGATCCTGGTTCCCTTCATAGACAGATGCAGACCATTACACCAGTATAGGCATGTATTCCTCCAGTGACCCCCAGTCACCAATGAGGCCAAAACCTTGAACTCTGCACCAGTATTTCAACCATTCATTGAAACCCATGTTACAGAGCACCCTAGCCTCACCCATGCCAAAGACAGGCAGCACCTCTGAGAAGGTTACCATGTGTGCTACTTGTCTAAGGCATCTCCCCAACTCCACAAACTCCTCCTGCATTTCTCTGATCCCATTTCTAGCCAAATAATCTGTCCCTAGGTGGATGACATCCAGCTCCCTCCCCGTGCAGCTGCTTCTGTGATCCTGAGGATTCCCTCACTGTGCCTCCAAGCCATGGTGCCAGGCAGGCACCTTATCTCCCTCTCCCCTACTTCCCCCAGCACTATCCCCCTAACAATTAAATCCCCCACCAGAAGTTGTTTCCTTCCCCTGTGGGGTCCTCTGCCACCCTCCTGTGGGTCCCATTTGTGGAGGTTCCCAGCATCTTTCTTGGTCTCCACCACGGGTGTCTCCATAGAGGAACCATGCTCTGCCAGAATGGTGTATGAATTGTGGAGGGATGCATCTCTGTTCCATCACCCTCACCCTCACCGAGCCCACCATGGTCCAACCACTCCTCTTTCTTGGCAACCTCTGAGGCAGCAGAGGTAGCCTTGGTGGCCCTGGGTGGGAGAGGAGGTACCCCAAATCCTGGTCAACTTTTTTTTTTTTTTTTTTAGTTTCTGTTGACCGGGTAAGTGCACTAGACAAATCCAGCCTATTTTCAGGCATGACCCGGGGAAGGGAATACAGATGAATGCCAACTGACCTTGAACCAGATTAAGCTGTTAGTGGTATTTTTAGTGAACGAGGGAAATTTGGCCTGGACACCGGGGAAATTCCCCTATTCTTCCTGCAGGGGGATTGCTGGCTGTCTTGCTGTGATGGCCACTTCACCGTGCTCTGTGGAGGGTGAAGATGCTGTTCGGATGGGAGCTCTGGCCTCAGCTCCTGTCCTGTCAATGCAGGAGGCCGTGGACCTCGCTATGGCAGTTGCTTACTTTTCTTCTGATAGCGCTGCTGAAGATTGTATGGAAATCGGGTCCGTTTCTATGGACCTACCTGTTTCTCAGCTAGAGACCGTTTCCGGTGCTGGTTCCATTTCGCAGGAGTCTTCCAGTTCTCAAGATCTCCTTCTCTGTCAACAGGAGTGGCTAAGAGTTGGCAAAGAATTAGCAGCAGAACTTTCGTTAGTGTCTCTGGTTTCCCCTGGTACCAGTATTGTGCAGGACTGGATAGAGCAAGCACTCCGGTTGGATGCTTGTTCTGCGGCAGTGGTTCCTCCTTCTGTGGACCCTAAGGTTTTCAATCAGGCTGGCAGTTCTTGTGGTGTTGCTCCCGTGTGCTCTAAGCCTTCAGACCCTCCTCCTGCATCTACGACTTTGCAGTCCGGTGCTGTCAGGAAAGCTAGACTGGGAATGTATTGTGCAGTCTTGGATATACCTCCTCCACTGCCTGTTCCTCCATCAACTTCGGAGCAAACATTTTCTTTTCTGGACCACTGTAAAGCTTCCAAGTGGGGTGATTTGGCCCCTGCACTGCCTCCTGTAGCCTTTCAGGATGCTCCCTGGTCTCTGGAAAGGGTCCTCTCTGCGGCTGGTTGGGTCCCGGTGGCTTCAGAACACTGGACTCCAGACCCTTTTGATCCCTTGTATCGGAGGATGTGTTCTTCCAATGTGGCCACCAACGCTGACCCTGCAACAAGCTCCATCACACCCCGGGGTAATTCTAAAAACTTATTGTCTACTGTGTCTAATACTGGTACTTCTGGTGCTGGTACCACACCAGAAGCTGTTTCTTCTTTGCCTGCTGAAAATAGGATGGGGCCTAGCCCTGAGGCTTTAGCTGAGCACCAGAAGTCTTACCTGGCTCCTTTGTTTAAACTTGCTCATTTGTTTCACTCCACAGGGGAACCTGCTCCTCGGAGGAATGCAGTTTGGCTTTTATACAAAGGGGGCCTGGAACACACTCCTGACAGGTTACTTATTGCTAGGACTCTTTTAAAAAAGTCTATGAAGTTCTTCTCCTCAGAGATCTTTGCTTTGATTTCATTAGGGAATGGTAATTATGACATCAGTTTCAAAAATGTGTCTAATTTGGATAGGTTCTGGACGCAATATAATTCTCTTAAAAATGACCCTTTATGGGTGCCTTTTCAGAAAGTGAAGGTTAAACTTCTTTCCACTAACTCTGGTCCTGTACACCTCCCTAGTGTATTTTTTTTGGGTCGGGATAGGGGGGTCTGTTTACTATATTGGGCATCCCAGATCTTGTTTTAAATGTGGCTGTCATTCACACCTTAGTTCAGCCTGTGACATGACCAGATGTAGTCATTGTTTGGAGTACGGCCATCTGGCCTCGGCATGTTTGAATCTTTTTAAATGTGATTTGTGTGAGCAAACCGGTCATGCCTATGGCCACTGTCCTTGGGCCTCTCACAATTGTGAGGACCGCCTCTCCCATGAAGGTCTTATTAATTAGGCTCAGCATGCCTTAGCTACGCAGGTTGCGGCTCAGCATGCCTTAGCTACGCAGGTTGCGGCTCAGCATGCCTTAGCTATGCAGGTTGCGGCTCAGCATGCCTTAGCTACGCAGGTTGTGGCTCAGCATGCCTTAGCTACGCAGGTTGCAGCTCAGCATGCCTCAGCTACGCAGGTTGCTGTTGCTCCACCTGTACCTGCTGATACTGCACCAGCTTCGGAGCCGATTACTGCACCCCCAATCACTCCCCCTGTGCCTCTGGCTGCTGCTTCTTCTCCCTCGTGTTTGTACGAAGGTTTGGCTTCTGTTGATGCTGTTGCTCCTGATGGCCCCCTTGTAGTTAGTCCTGCAGACCATATGCCCCCCGCTTCTCCTGAAGTCCCTTTCACGGTAGTTCCCCCTAGGAAATGGAATAAACATGGTAAAACCATGTCTGAGCCCAAACCTCTCCAGAAGCCAATACCTCCAAAGGATCCTGTGAAAGTAGGGAATGTTTTTGCCCCTTTAGAGGAGGATACTGATGGGGACTCTGGGGACGAGACTGATGCCTCTTCTGTTGTCTCCACTACTGACACTGACAGCCACTCTGAGGACTCTATAGCCAAAAGGACTAGACATAGACAGGCGGAAAAACCCCCTTGAGAATTTTTCCCCAGATTAGGATTTTCCTGGTTCTGTCTAAATGTTTTCCCCTCTTATGTCTTCCTTAACATTTTCTACTTTAAATGTTAATGGTATTAAGGGTGAGAAGAAACATGCTGGCTTTTTTTCCCCTTCTTAAAACCTTTACTTCTGACATTATTTGCTTGCAGAACATCCATCTGAAGTCTCACCGGGATCTTCAGCATGCCTCTCACTGTTGGTCCTTGGAGCCTTCCTTTTGGTCTGTGGGGGAGGACACCTGCAATGGCTTGGGTATTCAGTTTTATAAACCTAACCTGTTTCCAGATTAGTGGATATATACCCAGGGAGGGCTATGTGTTTGGATATTTCTTTTTGTTTGGAACATTTTCAGGTTATCACAGTTTATGCCCCCAAAACAAGGCACAAAGGATAGCTCTTTTTAAGGAAGTGCAACCTTTTTTGCATACCTCCTGGTTGGTTGTTTGGTTGGGTGATTTTAATTGTGGATTGTCTACTGCTGATAGGGGCCTTGCCATGGATAAACTTTTTTGTGATTCTGTGGCTTTAAAAAATATTATTTCTACTGCACACATGTCAGATGCCTACAGGGTATTACATCCTGCAGGGGGTTACACGTATTTCCGGGGGCCTCTTAGGACTCAGATTGATTTCGTTTTTTTGTCTATGGTTCTCCAGGTTGTGCAGGCTTTCACTCAGCCTACTGGATTCTCTGATCATTCCACTCTTACAGTTACTATTTCCTGGGAGGGGGCTCCCAGATGTAAGAAAAATGGGTGGTGATTAAATTAATCCGTTAGAAAACCCTCGCATTCGACAGTTATGGGAGAGGGACTGGGCTGCTTGATTTTCTGTATTGGAATGCTATGATTCCATCTTAGACTGGTGGGAAGATTCTAAACAAGGTTGGAAGACCTTTTTTCAACATCAGGCACATGTTAAATCGACTACTGAATACATGGGGTACTTACAGTTGAGACACCAATTGCAATGCCTTATCTATCTCTCTCTCTCTCTGAAACTACTACACAGGATTATAGTGGGCCTACTGCTACCATTAAAAAAAACAAATGATGGATCTACAATATAATAGAGGTAAATCTTTAGACCAGGAATTACGGTTTGGCACAAATATGACGAAACACTCTTTGAACCCTATAAGGCATCCTCCCTGGCCCCGGACCCTATTCTAGCAGACGAGGTTGTTACTCAGATATTGGATAAGCTGCAGCTGCCTACACTGTCTGATGCCCAACAGCAGGCTTTGACAGCTGACGTTACCTTGGCTGAAGTTACTAAAGCCGTTCAGGAGTTGCCTTCCAAGTCTGCCCTGGGTACAGATGGTCTCAGTGCAGGGTTTTACAAATCATTCTTATAGTCCCTTGGCCCTGTGCTGGTGGCTACCTTGCACTTCTTAGCATTGAATCTAAGCTGCCATACATTTGACCATTCCTCTAACCTTGGCAAGTCCCTTCTCATCTGTTCCACCCCACCTTGTGCATCAACTCTGTTGCAGATCTTTGTGTCATTTGCAAAAAGACATACTTTTCATTCCAGTCCCTCTGGAATGTTGCTTATAAAGACATTGAAGAGGACCGTTCCTAATACTGAACCCTGCGGTACCCCACTAGTAACCCCCCTTTCTTCAGAGTGGATTCCATTTACTACTACTGTCTGTGTCCTATTCTCCAGCCAATTCTTTACCCAGGCTGTCATCTTGGGACCCACTCCCAGGCTGGCTAACTTGTATATTAATCTTTTGTGTGGGACTGTGTCAAATTCCTTGCTAAAGTCTAGGTAGGCCATGTCCACAGTCCCTCCCTGATCTACTACTTTGGTCACCCCGTCAAAGAAATTATCAGATTTGTCTGGCATGACCTTCCCGCTGTGAATCCATGCTGCCTTGGGCCCTGTGCCCCTCTGGCCTCTAGATACTCGACAATTCTTTCCTTCAGAAGTGATTCCATCATTTTCCCTACCACTGAGATTAAACTAACAGGTCTGTAGTTTCCTGCTTCTGCCTTGCTCCCACTTTTGTGAAGGGGAATTACATCTGCCCTCATCCAGTCCTCGGGTACCACCCCATCCTCCCATGATTTGTTAAAGAGGGTAGTCAGTGGTGTCACTACTTCTACCCTTAGTTCTTTTAGAATTCTGGGATGAATCCCATCAGGCCCATTACTTTGTCCACCTTCAGTTTTAAGAGTTCTTTCAGAACCCTTTTTTCTGTAAATGGGCTGGTATCAACTTCTGTATCCAGAGTGTTTCTACTGTTTGTTTTAGGTACCTCCCTCTTTTTTGTAAACACTGAGCAAAATATTTGTTTAGTATCTCTGCCTTTTCACAGTCACCCTGCCCACCTCCTCCCCTTTATTAAGCCTCACCATCCTTCCCTTGGTCTTCCTTCACTCCCTGATGTACCTATAAAAGGTTTTATCCCCCTTCTTAACTGAGTTGGCTATCTTTTCCTCGGTTTGGGCCTTTGCTGTTCTGACTGCCTTCCCAGCTTCCTTTTGCTTTAACTGATACTGATAGTGATAATCTCTATGTTATTTTTTTGTATCTTATGTTATTATGTTTGGCAGTCTAGATGTCTCTGGATTCTACAGCAGAAGCATGTTACCCATGAGGATTTATTTGCCAATATTGGTAAAGCACTGAAATGACTGATGGATTATGACTTCTCTTGCACTCCTTTGAAACATTTTCAAAGCTATTGGATCAGTTGTATGACATGGGCACACTGATTGTTTCAATATTGTCTGTTTCTGATTTATGTTTGTTCTTTATTGTTTTTTGCTTTTGTATTGAAGTCCATTTCTCAATAAAATTCCCCTACTCTTTTTCGATAAGTGCCATGGGATCTTTAACATCCACCTGAACTACCACCAATCCAGGCAGATAGGACCTTGGTTTAACATCTCATCCGAAAGACGGCACCTCAGAAGTGCAGCACGCGCCTCATGCTGCACTTCAGTGTCAGTACTGGGATATTAACCCAAGTGCCAGATGTGGGAACGGAACCCACAGCCCTCTGATCTCCCGGCCTCAGAGGCGAGTGAGCTACCTACTGAGGCACTGACACTGCTAGCCTGGAGATGAGCAACCTCCTCCCTAAGCCTAGAAAGGTGCCTGCAGATGGGACATTGCATCTTTCAGAACGTCTCTTGGAAGACTGCTGCTCCACAGCCATGGCACTGAACACTCCTATCATGTCTTAAGACCCCTCGACTGTTGCTTTGTATGCTTACTTTTTCCTCACTCTGTTTAATTTTTGTTTTGTCTCTCTACATTCCTACTACCTCCATGCCCTTACAGCTCCTGATCTTCCTGCTCTGGGACAGGAAGTTCCTGTATTCCGCAGCAGTCTCTTTCTTACTTGTTCAGAGTCAGCCCTCTAGCAGCTAGGGGATGAGGGAAGAGTTATTGTTTTCCTTCTAGGATGGTGAGTCTATTGTGCTTCTGTGATCACTCCCTTACTGCTCCAAAACTGGGAAGTTCCTGTTCTCAGTCAAATCCAGTGTCTATAAAAGTGGAACTGGCTAAGTGGGAGAGGGGAGTGAGGCGATATAGTCCCAGTAGTAGAGTATTAAAGTTCTAACAGCTGCATCCTTCCTCTGTTGCTCTCTGACAAAAGCTAACTAGGAAAGGTTTAACTACAGACAGTCGACTTTCTGCTCTCATAAGCCACACACCCTAATTTACAGCTTTCCTCTTCACCTAGCTAACTGCCCAGATAACAGTTCCCTTCCCCCAACTCAGACAAGTCTGCTCAATCTTTTTTCCCCTAATTGAAGGTCCCAGTTGTAGAGTTCTAGTTCTTTAGTCACAATAGTACATAGAAACATAGACACTGTCAGCAGATAACAGCCTATGGCCCACCCAGTCTGCCCATTTGAGCTTGTAAATTTCCTTTACATTTTTCTAGAAATTTGTTGCCTCTTACCCCGACCTCCAGGATTCCCTTATGTCTATCCCATGCATTCTTAAATCCCATGATTGTTTCAGCCCTCAACACTTCCTCTAGTAGGGTGTTCCACTTGTTCACAACCCTTTCTATGAAGAAATTCTTCCACATTTCCTCTGAACTGCCCTCCCTCCAACTTTATCCCATGACCTCTGGTCCTGGAACATATTTTTAACTGGAAAATAGTGTGTTCCTGCACCCTGTTCCTCCATGTAAGGTACTTATATGTCTCTACCATATACTGTCACTCCCTTCTCTCCTCCAGGGAGTACATATTCAAGTCCTTCAACCTGCCCTCATAGGACTTGTGTTGCAATCCCTGTACTATCTTGGTTTTTCTCCTCTGAACCATCTCCACCCCATCTACGTCCTTACGTAGGTAAGGTCTCCAGAACAGAACACTGTACTCCAGGTGGGGCCTCACTAGTGTCTTGTACAGTGGAATTATAACCTCCCTTTTCCTGCTGGTGTTGCCCCTGCCTATGCATTTCAGCATCCCATTTGCTTTACCTGTTGCCTTGTTGCACTGTTTCCCTACCTTGATGTCATCAGAGATGATAACCCCAAGGTCCCTTTCTTGCTTGGTGCATGCTATATCTTCACCCCCCAACTAATATGTTATTCCAGGGTTTCTGTGCCCCATATGCATTATCATGCATGTCTTTGCACTGAATTTCAACTGCAACACCGTCAACCATTCTTCAAGTTTTTGCAGGTCCCTCCTCATTGTGACTGCACCCTCTGGTGTGTCCACTCTGTTACTGAGCTTCGTGTCATCAGTGAACAGGGAAATTCTGACTTCTAGGTCCTACGCAATATCACTAATGAAGATTTTGAATAGTACTGCTCCCAGCACTGATCCCTATAGTACCCCACTGGTCACTTTTCCCTCTGTGGAGTGACAGTCATTTACCACCACCCTCTGTGTCCTGCCACCCAACCAATTGCCCACCCACCACACTACTGCCCTGCCCACTCCCACATATGCCTTGCTGAAGTCCAGACAGGCCACATCTACTGCCCTCCCCTGATCCACCTCCCTTGTCACCCAGGTTGACAAATTCAATTAGGCTGGTCTGGTATGACCTCCCCTCAGTGAAACCATGCTGCCCTGGGTTCTGTAGTTCATTGGCAACCAGATGTTCCACCAGTCTCTCCTTCAGTAGTACTCTCACAATCTTCCCCAGTACAGAGGTCAGGCTGACTGGTCTGTAGTTCCCCGCTTCCTCTTTGTTACCACTTTTGTATAAGAAGACTACATCTGCTGTCCTCCAGTCTTTGGGTACCTCCCATTTCCAGTTATCTGCTAAACAGGGCTGCCAGAGGTTCAGCCACCAGCTTGCTTAGTTCCTTTATGACACTGAGGTGTGCCCCATTGCTTTATCATCTCTTATTCCTTCCAGTTCCTTTAGGATACTTTCCTGTGTAAAGGGACATGTGTCAATTTCTGTGCTGTTCCCACCCCTTGCACTCCATTGAGGCACATTACCCTCCTCTTCCTCAGTTAAGACTGAGCAGAAATATCTGCTCAGTATGAAAAAGCGCTCATAAAAAATAAGCTTTGTAGCTGCATGACCGATTTTCCAACAAAGGAAATTTTTAGTGCAAAAATTTATTTTTAATTTTTGATTTTCACAAATATATTGTTCTTATTTTATTGTCCTCTACTTCCCCTTTTTTCTGATTTTTTCAGGTTTCAATACAGAATCAATGGTTCAGAGGCTGCAAAGTCATTTATTCAAGGTGTCACCTTGTAGTAGGCAGTTGCTCCCTGCCCAACTGTTTCACCTCTCCATTTTCCTTTTCCAGGTTTCCTGGCTCACCTGCCTAATCTGTGGTGTACAAGTGATACAGCCCTTTTCCTGGAATTTATACATCTCTCAGGTGGGTTCCATCGCTAGATTCTGAGGGTAAACCGAAGCCCTTTTTGAACATATGCACTCCACTAGTCCAGCGCTCTCCTGTTATCTTTTTAGTTTAATGTTAGTGTTAGGCACCTCGCTGTTAGTTGCTTACTTCCTGTTTCACCCTCTGGTACTGCAAACTCCCCTGGTAGCTGCACCTGGGAGGTTTCCATTGCCGGATTCTTAAGGGAAAGATCATAGCAAAAGTTATTTTATAGTTTTTCCAAATATCTGCTCAATATGTCAGCTTTTCTGTTGTCATCCTCCATCTGACCCCTGCCCTCCCCCTGCAGTCTCACTATCCCTCGCGTTGCCCTTCTTTTTTTGACTTATATACCTGCAAAATGTTTTGTCCCCTCTACCTAATGATTTTGCAATGCACTCTTCTGTCTGATACTTTGGCTTCCCTTACTGACCTCCCTGCCTCCCTCTGCTTCTCCTGGTACATCTCTCTATCCCCTGCTCCTGTGTCTTTTTGTACTGCCAGGAGTGCAATCTTTTTGGTTTTCACTTTCTCTGCTACCTCCTCGGAAAACCATAATGGCCTCCTCTTCCTTTTCCCCTTGCTAACCTGCTTAATACATTATTATGTTGCTCATGTAATCACCATTTTAAGTATTGCTCACTGTTCCTCCACCCCTGATTCCCTTCCCATTCCCATTAGTGCCTCTTTCAATCATGTCCCATTTTCCTAAAGGCTGCCCCTTCTAAAATCCAGGATACATTTTTTTTGTGCAGTTTGGTTCTGCTACTTCTGTGATTTCAAACCACAGTGACCGGTGGTCACTGTTCCCCAGTAGAGTAGTAAAGTTACAGCAGCTGCTTCCTTCTTCTTGCTGCACTCTGCCAAAAGTTAAAAGCACAGCCAAAGCACACAATCAAGGCAGAGATTTAAAAAAATATACATTTTATAAATAAGAAATAAGATCCCAGACCTGCAGGCAATAATGTCAGAGGCTAAACTGGACATAGTAGCAATTAGTGAGACGTGGTTTACCAGTAACCACACTTGGGAGACTTCAGTACCTGGCTATGTACTGTTCAGAAGAGACCGAGGTGCAAAAGAGGGGGTGGAATGACCCTGTATGTCAATGAAAATATCAAAGCTACAGCAATTCAGAATACACATAAGGAGCCAGAAGAACTGTGGGTCACCCTGGAAACAGGAAATGGGACAGCCATAAGAACTGGGGTTGTCTACAGGCCCCCAGACCAGGGGGAGGACATAGACACATTACTGTTAGAAGATATACAAAACACGATAGCTAAAGGGGAGGTTCTGATAATGGGAGACTTCAACATGCCGGATACAGATTGGTCAATACCAAAAGGAACATCTGCCAGAACTAAACACATGGTGGATTCCCTGCAGGGGGAGGGCCTCAAACAACTGGTACAACAACCCACAAGAGACAGGGCTATCCTAGATCTAGTACTGACTAACAGGGAAGGGATCACAGATCTCCAGGTAGAAGGTCACCTGGGGGCCAGTGACCATCACATGGTATGGTTCAATTTGGCCACTACATCTAAATCATCCCATTCCAAGGCAAAAATATGGGACTTCAGAGGAGCTGACTTTGATAAGATGGCCAACAGAGTTAAGCTAGCCCTGGCAAAAAGAAACACAGGTGAGAGGGTACAGGCAAAGTGGGCAGGCATTAAGGATGCAATACTTGAAGCAACATCCCATTGTGTTAGACAGAAAAGGAAGTGCAAAAGAAGAAGGAAACCACTTTGGTTCTCAAATACAGTAGCAGAAAAGTTCATAGCCAAAAGACTGGCCTTCAGGAAATATAAGGAAACACAGCGGGATGAAGATAGGCAGGCATACCAAACTGCCCTAAGGGAAGCAGGGAAGGCAGTAAGGCAGGCAAAGTCCCAAACTGAGGAAACACTAGCACGAACAGTAAAAAAAAAGGTGACAAGACTTTCTATAGATACATTAGTGAAAGGAGAAAGTCCAGAGGGGGTATTGCTAAGCTCATAGGAGAAAAGGGGGCATGTGAGGAGGAGGAGGACCCTGTAAAAGTATCTATCCTAAATAGATACTTTTGCTCTGTATTTATTGAAGAGAAGGTAGGGCAGGGCCCACAGCTCAGCACCATGGACAGAGGGGGGAGGGAGGTGAGCACTACTCCCTTCACAAAAGAAAGGGTCCTACAAGAACTCGCTAAGCTCAGGGTGGACAAGGCAATGGGACCTGATGGCATACATCCCAGGGTGCTTAAGGAGCTAAGGGTGGAACTAGCAGAGCCATTAGCAGAACTGTTTAGTGAGTCTCTGAGCACAGGAGAGGTCCCAGAAGACTGGAGAAGGGCTCATGTGATCCCACTTCACAAGAGTGGTAGCAGGGAGGAGGCAAGGAACTACCGGCCAGTCAGTCTTACCTCAGTAGTGGGCAAGATTATGGAGGCACTCCTTAAGGAAAGGATAGTGCAACACCTGGAATCCATAGGGGCACAGGATCCAAGACAGCATGGGTTTACAAAAGGAAGGTCCTGTCAAACTAATCTCATAGATTTCTTTGATTGGGTAACCAGAGTGGTGGACCAAGGGGGAGCAGTTGATGTCGCCTACCTTGACTTCAGCAAAGCTTTCAACACTGTTCCACATAGAAGATTGATAAATAAGCTGGCTAGGCTCAGGGTGGGTCAGAAGTTGGTCAACTGGGTGGCAAACTGGTTGATGGACAGAAAACAGAGAGTGGTGGTAAATGGTATACAGTCAGAAGAGATGCAAGTCACAAGTGGGGTACCTCAGGGATCAGTCCTCTTCAATATCCTCATTAGTGACATTGCAGATGGAATACAGGGTAAGGCTTGTCTGTTTGCAGATGACACCAAGATCTGCAACAGAGTAGGTGATCCAGATGGGGTGGGCAGAATGAGAAGAGATCTGGATAAACTAGCAAAATGGTCAGAAGAGTGGCAACTGGGATTTAATGCAAAGAAGTGCAAGATCATGCACATAGGGAAGAGAAACCCTGAAGCCACCTATAGGCTGGGAGGGGAGTTGCTGGCAGTCACAAAGGAAGAAAGAGACTTGGGCATCATCATCACCGATGACCTGAAATCATCCAAGCAGACCTCTAAAGCAGTAGGTAAGGCTAGGGGGATGTTAGGGTGTATTAGTAGGGGTATCACAAGTCGGAAGAGGGAGGTAATAATCCCTCTTTACAAGACACTGGTTAGGCCCCATCTGGAGTACTGCGTGCAGTACTGGAGGCCACACCTTCGCAAGGACATTAACCAAATTGAGGCAGTCCAGAGAAGGGCAACCAAAATGGTGCAGAGACTGCATCACAAAACAAATGAGGACAGATTAACAGAGCTCCATATGTATACCCTAGAGCAAAGGAGGGAGAGGGGTGATATGATCGAAACATTCAAACACCTTAAGGGCATTAACAAGGTGAAAGAGTCTAACATGTTTAAATATAATAAAAATAGCAGGACAAGAGGACACAGCATGAGAATAGAGGGAGGCCGATTAAGGGGGAATGTGAGGAAATTCTTTTTCACAGAGAGTGGTGGATGCATGGAATATCCTACCTCAGGAAGTGGTGGCTATGAATACAGTGCAGGGCTTCAAACATACATGGGATAGGCATAAGGGACCAATACAGATGAATATGGATAGATAGGTCATTGACAGTGTAAAGGTGTGTGGCATATTCATAAGGTAGAAAAAATGGGCAGACTGGATGGGCCTTGTGGTCCTTATCTGCAGTCAACCTCTATGTTTCTATGTAATTTGGTTACAGTATAAAGCTCCCTATCTGTTCTTATTTTTCTCTCAGGTGCCAGCTAGTGTAGCAGTAGTAGTTAGAGAAGAAGACTGCTTCCATCTACAGTGAATACACTGTAGAATACCTAAAGCAGTTATGTCAGGAAACAGGAGTCCAGTGTGAGGGGCAAAACAAGAAGCCCCTCATAGATCCTGTTGTAGAAGCTGATGAGCAAGCAGCTACCCAGGACCTGAAATCACAGTTGGTGACTGAAAGAGACCAGACTTTGGGTGTAATGGTGCCAAGGGATGTTGCAGTGTCCTATCCCAAGGAGGAGGACAGTGAGACCAGAGGGGACTCGGAGCCACAGCACCTGGGGAGGGTCACCACAACCCTGGAGCTAGAAGGGATCAGGCTGCAGCTAGAGTTGAGGAGACTGGAGCTGGAATTTGAACAGAAAAAGTCTGAAGCCCAGCAGCACAGGGAATTTGAGTAGAAACAGTTTAAAGCCTAGCAGCAAATGTAATTCAAGCAGAATAAGTTCCAGAAGGAGCCGGGGATGTGAGAAAAAGAAAACCAGCATCAGAGACAGAGAGTTTGAACTGGAAAGGAGGTAAGTGGCAGAGGTAAACCTGAAACTGCAGGATAGGGATACAAGTTAAATTCTCAATTAATAGCTGAATTCAAAGAGGGGGAAGATATGGATGTATTTTTGAATTTGTTTGAAAAAGGTCAGTATCCAGGCTAAAATACCCAGTGAGTCCAGGAGCTTCCAGTTTTCCCTGCTGCTTACTGGGAAAGGGTATGAGGCACTAGGCCAAATGGACAACCCAGACAGTAGTTAATTATGAGAAACTTAAAGCTGCATTGCTTAAAATGTATGAGTTAATGCCTGAAGTATACAGGGTTAAGTTCCATAAGCTCCAGAGAAGCCCTGACATGAGCTCTAAGGAACTTGCCACAAAGCAATGGCAGTTTTTGAAACATTAGTGGGAGGAAGTAGAAGCTAACTCTAGAGAAAACTGAGGAGGTTGTACTTCTGAAGCAATTCTTTTGGGCTTGCCCAAAACAGCAAAAACCTGGTTAGATGACTGAGACCCCACAACAGTGCGAGAGGTTGCTGAGCTCTCAGATCGCTATACCAGAAATAGGCCTGCTCTGAAAGGGAGTAGGGCAGATGTGGCAGTGCAGAAAGGGGAAAAAAAAAAAAATCGCTCCTTCAGGGGAACTAAAACCCTCACTGCCTCCACAGAAAGGGGGAATCCCCAGGTTACAAAAAAAGATTTTATTGGCTAAAAGAAATGATGACTGTTGGTTTTGCAAATAGTCAGGGAATCATGATAGACAGCATCCAAAAAAGGCACAGAGCAGACAAAGCAGTGCTCAAACAGAGCTGGGTGCACTGTGTATCCCTGAAAGCATGCCTGTAAACATGACAGAACACATACATCCAGTTACTATAAATGGGGTGCACACCGATTGGTTAAGGGACACGGACATCTCTTACCTTAGTAAAAGGGGATTTGTTTGGGCCTGAACAGCTGATACCTAATCAGTTTGTAACAGACAGGAGATTCAGTGGGAGGATAAAACTATGCCACTTGCTAGCATTCTCCTGAACTGGAGTGAGACAGGAGAGAGGGTGCAAAAGGTGGCAGTAGCAGACAACCTCACCCTGGATGTGATTATAGGGAACAATCTCCAGAAGGGTGTGGTGTGTGCAGTTACCCGCAGTAAGATATCAATGGCAGACTATAATTCCCTGCACCCCACAGAAGCCCCATGTTGAAAACAATGAGAGGCCGATTCCCCAACTGTGTCTTCTGACTTGGAGAGTAATGAAAAGGAGGTAGAACTTCCCCAAGTAACAGTTCGCAAAACAGCTATGGAAGGTTACTCTGAGGAGGGAGGGGTAACCAGTGGATAGAAGGTTAGGGATGGCAGTGACTGTGAATGCTCTGATGCTAGAGCTATGGACCGTAGTTTAGGAACTGAAGGGGACATGTCCCATGACTTGGGAAGATGTGAAGAATTTGCTGCCACTCAGCAGATAGATCCTAGTTTGGAGAGGCGGAGGGCCTGTGCAGAATCTGAGACATGGAGGTGATGGGAGGCAAAGAGTATATTGGGACAAATGGACTGCTGTTTATGCAGGATGTAAGGGAAGAGGGAGGGGTGAAAGGCATGCAACTTGTCATTCCCCAGGGGTACTGTGAGTGGTTGCTCAACATTGCTCATGATAACCCTATGTCTGGACATCTGGGAATCATGTGGACCACGCAGCAAGGGTTCCAAAATGTCTATTGGCCCAACTTCTTCCAGCAGGTGAAGGAATAGTGCAGGTTTTGTCACAGGTGACAACAAATAGGTAAGGCAGGTAGTAAAACCAAAGCCACCATAATTCCTGTAACCACTGTAGAGGAAACATTCCAGAGGGTAGGAATAGATATTGTGGGACCTGTGAGTACCCAAGCTCCTCCCGAAGAGTTTATCCTGACAGTGGTAGATTATGCCACCTGATACTCAGAGGCAGTTGCTCCTTCCTCACTTGGGACAGACAAAGTGGCAAATGCCTTCTTAGGGATTTTTTTTGTGTCGGGTTTCTATAGGAGGTTATCACTGATTGAGGTGTTACCTTCATGTTGAATCTGATGAAGTGTTTGTGGGAGAAGTGTGGGGTGGTGCAGAGGCGCATGACACCTTATCACCCGCAAGCCAATGGGCTTGTGTAAAGGTTTAATGGTACCCTAAAATCGATGCTCCAAGCATTTGCTAAATAGCATGGGAGGGACTGGGAGAGATACCATCCCCACCTGTTGTTTTCAGACAGGGGGGTACCCCAAGAGTCAACAAGGTTTTCTTTCCTTTGAACTCTTACATGGACATAGGGTGCGTGGTTCCCTAGACTTGATCCAGGAAGACCGAGAAGGCACGCATGCCACCGAGGGAACTCCAATAGTGGAGTATGTCCTAATGATTAGGGAAAAGTTGAAGGAGCTTATGGGAGTGGCCCAGAGCAATCTGTCAGTTGCCCATCAGAAGCAAATGGTCTGGTATGACTGCAGAGCCAGAGCTTGCTCATACAGAGTAGGTCAGAAAGTAATTGTCCTAATGTCAGTCTGGAATTACAAGCTGCGGGACGAGTGGGCAGGACCATACAAGGTAGTCCGACAGGTAAATGACATGAATCATATTGTAGAACTGCCTGACAGGAGACATACCCATAGAATGTACCATGTCAACATGATGAAGCCATATGCAGATAGGGCTGACATTAATATTTGCAATGTGTAGTCCTGGGGAGGTGATCGATAGGGAGGACTCCCTACTGGACTTTCTGGAGGACAGTAAGTGGGGGTCCTCTGTGGAGGCAATCAAATTTTCACCCCAGTTGACCCTAGAACAGACCGAGGAAGTGAGGGAGGTATAAGCGGACTTTGACTCTTTATGGCCAAGCCTGGACTAAACCCCTTAGTGACACACAATGTAGACAAGGAGATGCAAGTGCCCATATGGCGGACAACCTTCCGGGTGTCTGAGACCATCCTAAAAGACATTGCAAGGAAGCTGGAGGAAATGCTGGATTTAGGGGTAATCCAGAAATCCCACAGCTGCTGGGCATCACCCGTAGTCCTCACTCCAAAGCCAGATGGCTCTACTCACTTTTGTGTGGACTATCGTAGACTCATCACAGTCAGAAAGTCTGACACCCACCCAATGCCACAAATGGACAAACCACTGGACAAGTTGGGAGGGGTGACATTGCTTGCCACCATTGACTTGACAAAAGGGTATTGATAGGTGGAGTTAACTGTCAGAGCTAGGGAGAGATCATCCTTCATCACTCCAAAAGGATTATACGAGTTCAGGGTAATGCCTTTTGGAGTGAAGAATGCCTCTGCACCTTCCAAAGGCTGGTCAGTCAGGTGTTGCATGGTACTGAAGAGTACACAGTGGCGTATCTGGAAGATATTGCCATCTTCAGTATCAGTTGGAACACCTGTCCCACTTGAAGGAAGTGTTGGGCAGGATACAGAGGGCAGGACTCACTCTCAGGGCTGAAGAGTGCCTGGTGGCCATGGTGGAGATGTCATACCTAGGCCAAGTAGTAGGTGAGGTCAGCTCCATCCCAATCAACCCAAGACTGAGGTGATAGAGGCATGGCCCAGGCCTGAGACCCAGAAGCAGATTCGGAGTTTCCTAGGGACCACTGGGTACTATCGAAGGTTTGTACCAAATTATAGTACCCTGGCAGCCCCCCTCTCTGTCCTGCTAAACAAAAGAATGCCCAAAAAGGTAAAATGGGAGCCAGCCTATCACATAGCTAAAGGAGGCGCTGTGCAGTGCCACTATGTTGGCAAGTCCAGATTACAACAAACCATTTGTAGTCCAGACAGATGCCTCAGATGCGGGGATTGGAAGGGTTCTCACTCAGACCTCTAACCAAGGGAAAGATAACACAATAGTGTATTATAGCAAGATGTTGTTTCCCTGGGGGCAGTCCTATGCCACAGTTGAGAATGAATGCCTTGCGCTGGTATGGGCCCTGAAGAAACTGGAGCCATACCTCTATGGGAGGCACTTTGAGGTACAGACCAATCATAATCCCCTAGTGTGGCTGACTCAGAAGAGTAAAATGAACTGTTGTCTCTTAAGATGGACCATTACCCTCAGTGCCAAATCAGCCAAGGCCAACACAGACGGGTTATCATGTCAGTTAGAGCAGTGAACAGAATTTGTGAAAATCATACCCTATCTAGGGATGGATTCCCAGAAATTCAGTCTAGAAGGGAGGGGTTGTCATAAGCTACTTGGCTGCTAGCCCTTATTTGTAGATACTATTCTGTTGTATATATATATTTTTTTGTGTAATTCTATGTAAATGCTGTGTCAGCACAAGGCACATAGAGAAAAGACTGGATTTTTAAAAGGGTTTTGACCTTCCTCTGACCTGAGAGGCCAGTTGCTTGCAGGAATCTGACAAGTTCTTGTTAGAAAGCTTGTTGATGCATGATCAGAGGGGTATGTCACTGGGTGTGGGATTAAGATAACACAATTTCAGGCAGACCTCAAGTCAGGTGCATAAAAAATGCACACGTGTTTGTCAATTTTATTTGTATCAAGTAAAATATACAGAAAGCAAAATGGTAAGTCAGACAACTGCTTAGCTTCAACCGTTTCTAAGGCTTTTCTTCAGCCTAGCATGAATCAAACAGTGTGAAAGCACATACTACCAGGAGGTCTTCCACCTTCCTCAGTCAGTATTCAACTGACCTCCCTATCTGTCCTCTCTCAGCACTGAGGTAGGTCTTTTTACAAGTTCACCAGAAGCTGGAAAAATTTCCACTGCCTTTGGATTAACAGCAGAAATAACATAAAACTAGCCTCTAGGGGCCACTGTTGCTTCATAGATAAAGTTGTTAGGAAGCCACCTGGAGCACAGAAGAACTTGTCTAGTGAGTGAGGGGTACCTTGGTGCAGCTCACTTAAGGCCAAATAAATTTTGCATGATCAGTTGCACCTTAATTTTGTTTTTGGCTCTCTTCTTTTCACCTTGGAATGCTTGTTCAGTTGAAACCGAGTGTAGCCAAAACCTTACCATGGCTCAGACCTGAGTGACTTGAGTGCGCTTCCTCTATCACCTTTTTCCTGTAAGCCGTGGGTGCCACTACCTGGGCACCTGGGCATCCACTTTCTTCATCCGGGAGCTGGGCCTTATATGATAGAGAACTTCCTTCCCAAGTTCAAACCATCATAACCTGTCTCCCATCCTTGATTTTTACATACTCCCTTAACTCATTGCCTCCACAGGAGCTCTCTGAAGTTGCACCACTTGTCTCCTGTATACTGTTAATAGTAAATCCTGGGCCTCTCTAAGAAAAATCAAGCTATAGTCAGCACGCCACAAACAAATCCTAATAGCTCAAGAACCGTAAGTGCTAGACACAAAGTATGAGTGGCAAAGTTATTCAGCACAAAATTACCTTTCCAGTGGTGGTATACAAAGAATAATATGTAATTGCTGGGTTTCTTCTGTGCTGGTTGAAACAGAAAAAACGTTTTTTTCCACTAAAAACAGGCAACATAAGCCATACACACCATACCATAAACAAATATGAATAACTCCTAAAGTATACATGATATAGACAGAATATCAGTGGCAAAGTTATTCAGCACAAAATTACCTTTCCAACAGTGCTATGCAGTCAAATATATATTATATTCTGTTACAATATATATAGAAATATATAAGTGACTTCTCCAGAAATTGCCAGGGCACACGGGAAGTCAGTAGCTGACTTCCGTAGGCGTCCTCAGGACACACCAGTGTATTTTACTAACGCCTACAGGCGTTGGCCAAGAGACAATGAGTTAACAGAGTTACTTCAGGATCCCCACCTGCAAAACCTCCTAGTCAACACCAGGAGAACATTTTTCATAGGAGGAGGTTTAAAATATGCAAAAGTCCCTTCAGCCAAAATGGCTCCTTCGATGTTGCTTGAAGTCTTCTGCCCCAATAATACATTGCCAGTAAAAGTCTTACCTGAGGTCTCCTCTTCTTGTGCATCATCCTCCACCAAATAGCAGCCTGGAAAAATGGGCAACAATGGGATCTCCACAAACATTGGTTGCAAATGCTCCATCAGGGGTCCTCCTCCTCCTCCAGATCACAAGGTTCCTGTTCCTCCGATTCTTCTTCAATATCATCTGAGTGGGACCTCTCAAGTAGCTCCTTGCATCTGCACTCTGCCTCTGTGACACTGATCAGCCTCTAGCCATCTCACATTCATCCAGTGAAGAAGTCATGTCAGTGTCTCCATTTGGCCATCGGGTCTGTCTTGACCCATCCATGGTGCCCCACCCAGGTTACCATCTCCATCAGGTGCTGTTCTCATCTGTGGTGCTGTGTACATCTGCCATGTATCCTAGGTACTAGGTCTGGTACCACTGACTAAACTCCCCTTGTTACCTCAGACATTCAGTCAGATCCCTCTTCTGACACTGTATGTCACTGGGTGTGGGTTTAGGATAACACAATTTCAGATAGACCACAAGTGAAGTGCATAAAAAACACATGGTTGCATTTATCATTTTATTTTCATCAAGTAAAATATACAGAAAACAAAATGGTTAGTCAGACAACTGATTAGCTTCAACAGTTTCTAAGGCTTTTCATCAGGCTAGCATGAATTCATCAGTGTGAAAGCACACACTACCAGGAGATCTTCACCTTCCTCAGTCAGTATTCAACTGACCACACTACCTATCCTATTTCAGCACTGAAGTAGGGCTTTTTATAAGCTCACTAGAAGTTGGAAAATGCTCCACTGCCTTTTGATTAACAGACATAAAACTAGCCTTTAGGGACCACTGTTACTCCATAGAGAACAGTTATTTTGCAACCACCTGGAGCACAGATGAACTTGTTTGCAACATTGGAAAGGTCAGAGCCAAAGTCAGAACATTCTGTTCTCTCTTAAACTCTCCTGCAGGGTCATATTACTCATGCTGTCTGCTGCAAACTGCATCTTAGAAGAGGGCTGCCAACATCTGGAAAAAGCAAATACAAACTTTTGTTATTCTTCTATTAAAACTACCCTCTTAGTTTTGTTTTATGACCAAAGACCAGAGAAGAAAATATATAACTTCAATATTCTTTTGAGGGTTTTGGCTGGTTTCTAGTTAGTTGTTAGGTAACATGCACAGAAAGCCAAATAAGCACTTAATTTATAACCAGCTAACCAGCATGTCAGATAATATACAAAATATATAAATAGCTTGGGGAAGGGGTATCAATTTATCGCAGGGGTGTTGACTATGACAGGGGTCAGTCACCCTGTCACAGGGTATTTCCAATAGGAAGTGACCAAGGGAAACAGAAGTAATAAAATCACCTGTAATCATAAAACTTAAAGGACCTTCCATATAACCAATTAAATTAAACCAGGTCAAAGCACAGTATGTTTTAGCTAGGAAATATCCTTGTAACAGGCCTGTGTGAGGTAACAGAAAAAGAAATGCATCTTTTTAGCATACCTGTGTGAGACTGTAAAACACAGGTTAACTATGAAAATCTGACATCAAAGATTATCAGGAAAATAAGACTTTTAGAGAAGCGCAAGAGTGACATCCTGTGGCCTAAAGTGGAACGGCCAACCTCTATTCACTGACCTGGAAGGGCCAGTCTTTAGTCACAAACTGAGGAGGGGTGGTTTTCTTTATAACCTCCCCAGTGCACACACTTGGGGCCATTTTACACATTTTGCATCAACTCTCCTGACCACAAGATAACAGCTACCAGCACAGAGATTGCCTAAGAAACAAAGGTTGCTACCAAAAGACTGAAATATTTTTGCAAACCAGCGATTCTCTGGACTTTGAAATTTTCGTGCCTCAGGTAGCATTAGCTAACCTGTCTGTGCATTTTTCTGTATACGTTTCCATTTTGTTTCTTATACTGTAACCTAATTTAGTATATGTTCTTTTTTAGTTGTAACTGCATTTATGAATAGGTGTTAGTAAAAACATTTGCTTTTCTAGAGAAATTCTTCCTGTGTGAGAGCTCTTATATTGTATGTATGACTGTAGAAGGTTTATTAATAATCTGTGACAACTGTTAATTGCTTAGAGGGGCCACCGCAACCAACCAAATTGAGAAAGGGGTCTATAAGGGACATCTGGAAGGAAAGGTGGACTACCAGAGTTTCAAACAAGTCTGCAGGGATTGTGAACTAGGCTGTTGCATGTCCTGTAGGACGAAGGCCAAATCAAGCTTACACTGCTACCCCAAAGAGAATGCGATGCCTGGGTCTTCTTCCTTTGTGTAACAGCCAAGGTAAGGGTTCATATTTGGCCACAAGACTCGAGACTGGTATTGTGCCCTTATTCGGAGCTAGAGGGATGCCCTGGATCCTTGGGGTAGAGGTGCAGTTATGACCTCGGTGAGCATTCAAAAAGCATGAGGAGGATATCCTTGTTCAGAGGTTCATAGGTTTGGTACAAGTTCAGAGAGCCTTAAGCCCTTTAAATGAACTTGCCACATTAGTGGTGGAATAAAACATTTTGGACTCCATATATGTATCTAATCTATGTTTAAATGTATCCAAGGTGTCACAATTTACTATATTTTTTGGTAAGGTATTCCATTTTGTGATAACTTCCAGTGTAGAATTTACTTCTTTTAACTCTTTGTGAATGTTCTCCTATTACTTTCTGAGCATGAGATCTGGTTAATTCACTCCCTATATGTCTAGTCAGTACAATAGTGTGCAAGGCATATGGATCATTTATAAATGTGTAGATTAAGTAAATTTCACCCCTTGTGCTTCTATATTGAGTGGAATACACCATTAGTTGTTTTAGTCTTATTGTATCCCAAATGTTGACATGTCCTGATTTGTTTTGTTATTCTTCTCAGAACCTTTTTGACAAGTCTCTGAGTTTTAATATCTTGGGGGGCACAAAACTCCAGTTGAGTGCGCATGAGGGAGGTATAAAGTGTCACTATAACATTGCCATCCCTGCTTTTAATGTTTCCAAGGATACACCCGGTTAATTTCTGGCATTTTTTGACTGTTTCTTGGTTAAGCCTAGCAAAGGATAGGTCATTTGTAATTAATACCCATAAGTCTCTTTCTTCTTTGACCTCTGTTAATGGGATATTAATGCTGTATCTGTACATAGGGTTTTTCTTTCCTGTAAGGAAATTAAGGCATTAAGGGGAATGGGACAGGAATCAGGGGTTGAGGAACAGTGGGCAGTATTTAAAATGGGCATTACAAGAACAACAGAATTATGCATTAAGCAGGTTAGCAAAAGAAAAAGGAAGAGGAGACCATTATGGTTTTCAAAGAGGTAGCAAAGAAAGTGAAAGCCAAAAGATTGCATTCAGGCAATACAAAAAGACACAGGCAGAAGGGGATAGGGAGAAGTACCAGAGAAGCAAAGGGAGGCAGGAGGTCAGTAAGGAAGCCAAAGCTCAGACAGAAGAACACATTGCAAAATCAGTGGGTAGAGGGGACAAAACCTTTTACAGGTACATAAGTGAAAAAAGAAAGACAAAGGGAGGGATAGTGAGACTGAAGGGGAGGAAGGGAGCCGCGTGGAGGATGACAACAGTAAAGCTGACACATTGAACAGATATTTCTGCTCAGTCTTTACTGAGGAAGAGGAGGGTAATGGGTCTGAAGGGAGTACAAGGGGTGAGAATGGTGCAGAAATGGACACAAGTCCCTTTACATGAGAAAGGGTCCTGAAGGAACTGGAAGTAATAAGAGTTGATAAAGCAATGGGGCCAGATGGGGTGCACCCCAGGGTCCTTAAAGAACTAAGAGAGGTGGTGGCTGAACCTCTGGCTATCCTGTTTAGCCGATCACTGGAAACAGGGGAGGTACCCAAAGACTGGAGGACAGCAGATGTAGTCCCCTTATACAAAAGTGGGAACAAAGAGGAAGCAGGGAACTACAGACCAGTCAGCCTCACCTCAGTAGTGGGGAATATCATGGAAGCACTACTGAAGCAGAGATTGGTGGAACATCTGGTTGTCAATGGACTACAGGACCCAAGGCAGCATGGTTTCACCAGGGGAGGTCACGCCAGACCAACCTCATTGAATTTTTGACTGGGTGACTAGGGAGGTGGATCAGGGAGGGCAGTGGACATGGCCTATCTGGACTTCAGCAAGGCGTTTGACACTGTGCCACATAGAAGACTATTACACAAACTGGGGAATATGTGTGTGGGCAGGACAGTAGTGTGGTGGGTAGGTAACTGGCTGGGTGGCAGGACACAGAGGGTGGTGGTAAATGGCTGTCACTCCACAGAGGGAAGAGTGACCAGTGGGGTACCACAGGGATCAGTGCTGGGACCGGTCCTATTCAACATCTTCATCAGTGACATTGCACAGGACCTAGAAGGCAGAATTTCACTGTTCACTGATGACACAAAGCTCTGTAACAGAGTAGACACACCAGAGGTGTAGACAGAATGAGAAGGACCTGCAGAAGCTTGAAGAATGGTCAGGGTTTGGCAGTTGAAATTCAATGCAAAGAAGTGCAAGGTAATGCATATGGGGACAAAAACCCTGGCACAATATATCAGTTGGGGGTGAGGATATAGCATGCACCAAGCAGGAAAGGGATCTTGGGGTCATCATCATCTCTGATGACCTCAAGGTAGGGAAACAGTGACAAGGCAGCAGGTAACAGCAAATAGGATGCTGGGATGTATAGGCAGGGCATCACCAGCAGGAAAAAGGGAGGTCATAATTCCGCTATACAAGACACTAGTGAGGCCCCACCTGGAGTACAGTGTACAGTTCTGGAGACCATACTCACGTAAGGACATAGACAGGTAGAGAAGGTTCAGAGGAGGGCAACAAAGATGGTGCATGGATTGCATCACAAGTCCCTATGAAGACAGGTTAAAGGAACTGAATATGTACTCCCTGGAGGAGAGGAGGAGACAGGGATATAATAGAGACATACAAGTATCTCACAGGGAGGAACAGGGTGCAGGAATACACTATTTTTAAGTGAAAAGATGTTCCAGGACTAGAGGGCATGGGATGAAGTTGGAGGAGGGCGATTCAGAGGAAACAGAAGAAGAATTTCTTCACAGAGCAGGTGGTGGACAAGTGGAACACCTACCAGAGGAGAGTAGTAGAGGCTGGAAACAATCACGGATTTAAGAATGCATGGGATAGACAAAGGAATTGGAGGTCAGGGGTATGGGGCAACAGACTTCTAGGAAAACATAAACTGAACTTACAAGCTCAAATGGACAGACTGGGTGGGCCATAGGCCCTTATCTGCCGACACCGTCTATGTATCTATGTATCTATATGCAGCACCTTGCATTTTGTTATGTTAAATTCCATTTTATTAGATTAGGCCCATAATGCTAAATTATCAATACTTGTTTGGAACATCCAAGCATCATTTTCTGATTGTACCTAACCCCCTACCTTACAGTCGTCTGCATATCTGCAGATCCAAACATTATCTGTGGGCTTTAAGGTAGAGATCATGATGTTAAAAAGAATGGGGCCCAAGACTGAGCCCTGTGGAACTCCACTAGTCACCTTGCCAGGCCTGGAATAGTGACCTTTTATAGATACTCTCAGAGTTCTATTATTCAACCAGGACTCTATCCATTTTATTATTTTAAAATGAACTTTTATTTTACATAGATATTCAAGCAATATTGAATGGGATACTTTATGAAAGGCCTTGGCGTAGTCTAAAAATACCACATCCACTGGTATGCCTCTGCTAAGGCCGCACTCACAGGCTCAAAAATATGCTATAAATTGGTCAGACAAGACCTTCCAGAAACAAAACCATGTTGTGTAATATCCACAACATCTGCCTCTTCTAAGTGTTTTAATAACCTTTTAACAAGTAACCTTTCCATACATTTATCTAATACAGATGTAAGGCTGATTGGGCTGTAATTTGCTACGTCTGCTCTATTTCCTTTTTTGTATATAGGTGTAAACGGGCTACCTTCCATGCCTCCAAAGTTTTCCTTCTTCTAGAGAAATATTGAAAATATAAATCAGTAGTCCAGCCAGTTCTGAGACCAAGTTTTTAATAAAGTCATTATTCCATCAGGACTAGGGACACGCGAGGTTTTCAGTTTGTCGATGCATTCCATAATTTCTTTTTGAATGAATAATACACAGTTTATGTTGGTTTCAGGGACCTGTACTGTAGTGCTATCTTTTGTGTTATATACACTTATAAAATACTCATTAAGCACATTTGCCATATCCGTTTCATCCTTGATGGTACCTGTAGAGGTTTGCAGTCAGCCTACTGTAGGTCGTTTCCCCCTCAAGGATCCTACATAGCTGGATAATTGTTTTTTATTGTCTTTGACTGTTTTAACCAAATTTTTTTCAATATTTAATTTTGCTATTTTGATTTCTTGTTTGTTTGTTTGGCTAAAAGTTTGAACTTCTGCCAGTTTAATTTTGATGGTGACCTTTTATATTTATTGTAATACTTTTGTTTCTTTTTTATTAATTTGGCTATTTTAGTAGTCCACCATAATAGGATTATTTTAGATTTTTAATATTTAACTCTTGTTGGTACCCAGATGTTAGTGCAGTAATTAATCTGTTTCTGGCATATTTCCCATGCTGAGTTGAGATCTTTCCCTTTTAATTCCTCATACCAGTTCCAGTTATTAAAGTTGTTCTTTATACTACAGTAATCTGCATTTCTATAGTCTTTAAACTTGGTTTTACCTTTTGTTATGCAATGTTTAATATTATACCCATAATAGATCATACTATGGTTGCTGTCTCACAAAGATGGCAGTACTTTTATATTACTGATGTTTTCTGGTATATTTGTGAGCACTAGATCTAGTATATTATTGTCCCTGGTGGGATTTGTAATTAACTGATCTAAATTTAAGGTCAAGATTTCAAGAAATCTTTTTTCAGCTGTACCCTGCCCCTGTTGAGACTTCCAACATATTTTAGGGAAATTGAAATCGCCCACAATAATGCTGACTCCAGTCATATCTGTATCCTCTAAAGTCGACAGAAGTAAATCATTTTCTGCAGAAGTATAATTGGGGGGGGGGGGCGATAGACCAACCCTATTTTAAGTGATTTTGTTGGGGTTTTGAGTTGATACCAACATAATTCAAGATCAGGGTTAGTACTATCATTTATTTCTAAAACTTTAATATTGTTTTTGATATACAGTGCTTTCACCACTCCAGTTGTCTTTCTATTTTTATTTATTTTGTCAAAGTCTAAGATGTTCCAGTCTCCGTCATGAAACCAAGTTTCAGTCACTGCACAAATATCAATATTATATTCCCTTAATGTGTGTCCTAAGTCCTCAATTTTTGTTCTGAAACTTTAATATTAAGAAACAGTATCTCAGAACACTGCCCAGCTGAGGTGCTTGCAACAGGGGACTCCAGAGAGCCATAAGAGGTAAAGCCTCTATCCTTCAAGCTTACCTGTGGAGGGGTGTTACCCAGTCAGCGCTGCACCCCACCCACCCTCGGCTCTACATTTATTGCTGCTTACAGGTCACATGACATATCACATGACCTCTCCTTACAGTTTCTAACTGTCCACTTTTCCATTTGTAGCTTATACTTTTGACCACTAGCGGTTGCTGCTGGGCCCCTCCAGGCACCACTCTGTTCACTCTTGCCATCTCTACTCCCTATTTGCAGCTAATATTGGTTTCTGGCCACTAGGTGTTATTATACCACTCTCCTAGCCCCTGTTTCTGCCATTTTCTCCCCACTCTGGATCCCCCCAATCTCTACTCCTCCCCTTATCTGCTACTGTCCCCTGTAGGTCTCAAACCCTGTACCTCTGACCCCAAAGTCAACAGCTCTACCACCAAGCCAACGAGTCAGGCTATTTACTCCCTCTGTTCTACAGCTCTTAAAGCTTTTTGGCTCCATAGTCAGCTAAAAATACTTTTCTGCTGTTCCATTGCAGATCGCAAACCCTGTACGCTTGACACCAAAGTCAGCAGCCCTTCTTCTAGGCCAAGAAGCCAAGATAAATTTCTCTTGGTTTGTGAAGCTCTTGAAGCTTTTTGGCTCCATAGTTGACTAAAAATACTTTCAGTTGTCCCACCACAGGTCTCAAACCTTGTACGCTCGACACCAAAGTCAGTAGCTTTACCTCTAGGCCAGCAAGCCAAGATACATTTCTCTTGGTTTTTAAAGCTCTTTGGTTCCATAGTCGACTAAAAATACTTTTCTGCTGTCCCACCACAGATCTCAAACCCTGTACACTTGACACCAAAGTCAGCAGCTCTACCACCAAGCCAAGATAATCTTCTTTTGGTTCTTAAACCGCTTAAGACTTTGGCTCCCCCCAGCCACTTTGCTCTGCCTCCAAGGCTACTAGGCACCATGAATGCTCACCTCCACCTTATGTGTCTCATCTTCATAAGCATCCTGGGGTTCACCTCCCACCAGCCAGACCTTATCCCTTGCCCTTTGTCAATTGCACCCTCATACCTCCCCAGTGTAACCCACTCACCCCTACAATGTCAGTGCACCCTGGACCCCTGCATCCAAATCCTGGCTGCCCCCCCAACCCCACCACCCACCTTGGCTCCACCACCTTTGTGTCTTCCAGACCCTCCAAACTCTGCCCACCCCTTGCTCCCCTACTGCCTGCCCTGCCTCTCAACATACTCCCAAAAAGTTAACACACTGCCACCCCAGGGCTAGAACCTTGGTCATTCCATTACTCCTCTCTGGTAATATCCACCCTTGCCATTCAGTGCTGGGTCATACTACACCAACCAGACATCACAGCCCTAGTAGAAACTTGGCTAACTAAGTCCACCCCAGACTCCTCTGTCTCCCTTCCAGGCTACACCCTATATTGTGAGGATTGAGCAGCTAAATGTGGAGGTGGTTGTGCATTTTACGCTTGTGACACCATCACTGGCCACGCACTCCCTGCCCCCAAGCTTTTAGATGGTGCCCAGGCCCTTACCCTCAACCTTACCCCAGACCCATCCAAGAGCCTTCTCTATCTCACAGTCTCCTATGTACCCCCAAGGAATCAGACCCCAGCGATATAGTCTCAAACTGAATATCACTCTTTCCTACCCCATAAAGCACAAGTCCTAATCGGAGACCTCAACGTAAACTGCTCAGTCCCTCTGCCTCACCAATAAGAGACACCTTTGCTGCATTAGACCTGACCCAACTCGTCTCCCAACCCACTAGACGTAACCAAACTACAGGGATTTGCACCCTCCTAGACGTCATTGTCTCCAACCACCCCCAAAAGATTCAGGATATTCAAGTCCTCCCAGACTCCTTAAGTGAACACTCCCCTCTCCTATTCCTCTGGTCTTCTCCCACCCCCAAACATGTAGCCCAAGCCACACACTGCATGCGTCTCCACCCAGGCAGACTGAAAAAACTCAAACAGTTCCTCGCTCAGATTGATTGGTCTCCAATCCACCATGCAACCAACACTGATGCTGCCCTCAACCTCTTCTCACAAGCTTTTAACAAGGCCTGTGATCTTTCTGCACCCTTCACCATGATCTGCTCCAAAAGGCAACACACACCTTGGGTCACCTCTGCCCTACTCCAAATGATCAGGGATAGGGTTAACCTCTGGCACATAGCCATTGAGACTGTCCGGACGTCTGAAAGTCAGGCATGTAATGCCACACATAACAGATGCACGTGGGCCATCTGAAAAGCCAAGGCAGACCACTACCAGGCCACCCTCACCTCCTCAAGGGGGTGTGCCCGGAACTTCTGGGACAATATAAAAGAAATAAATGGGAAATCACTCTTCCCCCCCAAGCTAAGCTTACAGTCAATGGCTCCACCTTTACTGACCCCACTGACATTGCCAGCTGCCTTAACTCCTCCTTTACAGATCTTAGCGCTGTCCTCCCAAGTAACTTTTTCGACCCAACCCCCAACCCACTGCCCTCAGATCCTCAGTGCCCCTGGTTCTATCTACACAAAGTATCAGTCCAGGACGCCAGACCGCTCCTGCTTAAAGTGCTAAACAGCAACAGTCCTAGCAGAGACTCCCTGGATCCAAAAATACTCCGGCTGGTCCTGGATGATGTCCTGGTCCCACTCACTGGCCTACTAAACCAGTCCTTCTGCCTGGGGCAATTCCCCACAGCATGGAAAACAGCTATAGTCACACCTATTCACAAAGGAGGTGACAGGCCCACCCCCAGCAACTATCATCCAATTTCCATCCTCCCCCCCACCTCCAAAGCCTTAGAAAAAGTTGTGGCCACTCAACTTACCAAATATCTAGCAAAATACAACATTCCATGCCCGGAACAGCATGGCTTCTGCGCTGGTCACGGTACAAGTACAGCATTAATGGAGTTCTCCAACTTCCTGCACCCCTCCCTGGACTCTGGTTCCCTAGCTGGAGCAGTGTTCATTAACCTCTCTAGAGCCTTTGACACCATCTCCCACCCCTCCTACTAAATTCCCTGTACCATACAGGTTTCTCTGCTGGCACCCTCACCTGGAGCGTGAGTTACCTATCAGCCCACTCCCAGTGTGTCAAAAACAATGGAATACTCTCGGAAACCCATCCCATCCGCTCAGGGGTTCCCCAGGGCTCTATCTTGGGCCCACTACTCTTTAGTCTCTACCTAAACACCCTGCCCAGTGCCTATTCTGGCAATATTCTCCTGTACACCGATGATGCAGTTATTTATGCCGCCCACAGAAATCCCAACTCCCTTCAACACTCCTTCAGTGATGCAGAGAACTGGTTTAAGGAGAGCAGACTTGTCATTAACCTCAAAAAAACCAAGGCAATGCTCTTTGCCCACCACCAGAACAAAGCCAGCAATAACCCCCTCCAAATCTTCCCCAGCACTCATCAACCACTTGAACAAGTTTACTCTTACAAATACCTTGGGATCACCTTTGACTCGGCCCTCACCTTTCATGTCCACATTACAGCCCTTGCATCCACCGCTAACGTTCGTCTTGGCATCCTCTACCATCACAAGGACTGCCTCCCACCTGACGCCCTCAGGCTTTCCATTACATCTTCAGTAATGTCCCTTGTGGATTACGACTTTCCAGTCTATGGTGCTGCTAACTCCGCAGCCCTCAACAAGATTTGACTCGCCCTAAACAAGGCATGCAGACTAGTGACCAGTGCCCCTAGGCTCACCCACACTTGTCAGCTTTATGACATGGCCAAACTCCTTAGCCTCGATGAACGCCTCTGCTACCAAACTTGCCTACTAACTAGGAAGACTCTACTTGGGCTCCCCCCCCCCGGGGTTTCTGCCTTCATCCAACTTACACCTTCCAGAGTCACTACCCGAACCACTGACAAGGTCACCCTACTAGTACCCAGAACTATGACCACCCGGGCATAGAGGTCGTTCAGCTACAGAGCCTCATCCTGGTTCAACTTACTCCCCGCAGCCATTTCCAACACCACCAAAATTGTCCCCTTCAAAACTGTCCTACGGAACCTATTGTTAATCACACGCTGCTGTACCTGTCACTAACAGATGCTCTGCTGCTCTCAAAACACTATTGATGTATCCCCTCTGGGCCGAATTCCCCCTCACCCCACCCCCACTCCCCCATGGCCTCCCTTTCCACTGCCAGTACCTACTGTACTGAACCTGTCGATTCTGAAATGTTTTTTTAATTACTCTCTGTGTTCAAAAAACTATGATATTCTGTATGATTGTATTCTGTAAGTATGTTGACTGTATGTTCTCTCTGTGATGAGGTACCTTTGTAAACAAGCCTCTGGCTCAAAGGTTGTAAATCCTGGGCAAAGTTATACAATAAACAAATAAAATAAATTAAGTTCATTTTTATGAGTTGTGTTTATTTTATCTGAAAACTGCCTTAATTTGTTATGTTCTTGTTCTGCTGAGAAGCTGGTGTTATTACTATTTGGGAGGTGTTCAGGTATACAGTATCTATTGTTGTTAGGTTCTTCCCCTCCTATTTAGCAGTTTAAATTGTTGTTTATGCATGCAGTAATATGTTTTCCCAAGAGTTTATTTCCATTTCTGCTTAAATGCAGTCCATCCCAACAATAAGGCTCATTATTGTCAACAAAAGATTCCTAGTGTTTTAAAGAGTAAATATTTTGTTTCAGACACCATTCCCTTATCCCAGTTGTTTATTTCAGTTTTTTATGTTGTTCTCCTGTGGCCCTTGGAATGGAGAGAATCTCTGAAAGTATTGGAGGGTACAGCCAAGGTGTATTAGTTTGTTAGATAAGTTGACATATTCTTGCTTAATTTTATGTAGGGGCTCCCGGAAGATGTTATTTACACCTACTTGTGTTATAACCAAGGAGTCTGATGATGTGTTCTTTAATATATTATACACCATATAGGTGAAGTCTTGAATCCTAGCACCACCAAAACTGGATAGGTTTCTTTTGGCTTTATTGGGTTCACAGATGGTACAGTCTAGGTGTTTAATTATTGAATCCCCTAGCACAAGTATTTATTTACTGTCCACTTCATCTGTTACCATAGTATTTGCTGTATTATCAGAATCAAACTGAATGAGGGGTTGATTAACATTATTGTTTCTCCTGCATTCATTAGTTACTTCCCCATCATTTAGATTAAGTTTGGAAGTAGATTCGGGGCATTCATTAGTCTCCTGAATGGTATTCTGAGGTATGCTAGTATTTGGTTGGGATGAGTCTTCAGCTAAAGTAGTGAGGGGATCAAAATGATTTAAAAATGGGGTCTGGTAATGAGTTGCCTTTTAACCTCTTTTGGCCATTTTAGTGGCCTGGACCAAATACCACTTGTCTTCAGTGTTGTCACTGTTATCTATTTCCCTGTTTCTTTTTAAATGTTTTTTACCTGCTTTTTTTAGTGGTTGCTAGGTTACTGTTTATATTATCACCCACTTTTTTAGCATTGGGTGACTGCATTTTTGTTCCTTTATCAGGAGTATTAGTATTTTTATCTACATCATTGGGCTGGTTCTTATATAGCTCTTTATGTCTTAAAGCCATTTGCTTTCGGCTTTGCTCCAGCGCTATAAGTCTGTCATTAAATGTACTAATTTCTCTTGTCATATTGGTGTTCTGCTTGCATTTATTACAGGTAAACACACTGTCAGAGTCTTCAAGTTCCAACATTTCATACATAAGACAGGATGAACGTTTTATCATTTGGGTTCCATTGTTAGTCTTTAAGATTGGTGCCATTTCAGAGGCCAGAATGTATTACAGATAATACCCTTGTAGTACTCAGGAGTTAATCAACCAATCAAAATCTTTATTTATCCAGGTGGGCACCACTGAGCAGGGCTCATTTGCAAGATGGACCTAGTCATACAAAAATCATAGTACAGCAATATAGCAAAACATAATGCAATATTATACAAAGAAGAAAAATATACATATGTACATCAACATTTGAGTGAGAGGGCCTTTACAACAGATAAGCTCATAACTGGGTACAGCCAGAATGTTCACTTAAAAAGAGAGAAAGAAAGGTAAGAAGAGGGATACCAGCTTAGGAAAAAATGATGGGGTTGGAATAGTTAACTGGCATACTTGAGGGAAGGGGGTGTAACTTGGCCATGGCTAAAGAGAGGCAGAGAAACCGGTATTTTGGTAGGGAGAGAGAGAGGCAGAGGCAGAGGCAGGGCCGGAGGCAGGATGGGCAGAAGGGAAACTGGAAAATAGGTGAGCTAGCGACTGCAGGATTCCTTCACGGAGCGGTCATAGAGCAACTTGAAAATATTCAGGCTAACAGGACAGCTCATCTTCAAGTTTTTTTGCATATTGTTCCACAAAGAAGGCAATGAGAAACTTATGGCTGCTCTGCAAAAACAAGATTTGACCTTAAGTAATTTCAAGGCAATTAGGGAATAGCTTCTTAGAGCATAGGCACCTATCACACTCAGGAGAATACAATCAGAGAAGTATAGGGGGAGCATGTTGGTAACCGCTCTGAAAGCCCATAGAGCGGCATTTCTATTTCTCCTAGTCCAGCTCACCGCAGTGTACAAGGAGCAATGGTGTGTGGAAAGTGGAAGGCCCATTATGAACCTGATTGCTCTGTGGTATAGTGTGTCCAACTTAGCCAGGGCAGAGGCAGTACAATGGCTACAGAGAAGGTCCGCGTAATCTATTAATGAAAGGAACATAGCTTGAACCAACTGCTGTTTGGCATCCCTAGTAAGGAAGTGGTTAGTAGAATAGTCCTAGTCTTTGTCTTAGTTTCTTCTGTAGTTCTTCGAGATGTTCAGAGAAGGAGAGTTTGTGATCAAGCCATACACCCATATATTTGAATTTTGGCACATACTCTAGATTTTCTCCAAGTACTGTGGTAATCTGAGGTATAGCCCCAACACAAGCGGGGTTTGTCACAAAAGAGGAAGGGGAAAAGAGCATCGCTTCTGTTTTTTTCACATTAAACAGAAGCTTTTTGCTTATGAGCTGGTACAGTATTGCAATAGGTTAAATTCAGCTTGGAGGTCTTCACAGGCTGCTTCTGGTGTAGGACGACTCAAATAAAGTACTGTGTCATCAGCGAACAAGTGGATATTGGCCTTATTGATGTTGTTAATGTAAACCGCAAACAATAGGGGACCAAGGATAGACCCCTGAGGCACACCTCTTTGTAGGGGTTTAAGTAGCAAAAGATCACCTTCAGCTTTAACCTGCTGTTTCTGATTTGCAAGGTAGTCGGCAAACCAACACATAGAGTTAGGATCCAGACCTAGGTTACATAGGGAGGAAAGAAGCAGGCTATGGTCGACTGTGTCAAAGGCCTTACATAGATCCAAACAAATGGCACAGACAAAATTCCTATTGTCAAGGTCAAGGAGCCAATCATTAGTCACTTTTGCTAGGGGAGTTATGGTGCTGTGCTTTGCTCTGAATCCAGACTTTTCCAATAATTTAGACAGAATGGGGAGGAGGGAGATCGGTCTATAATTACTAAGGTCGCAAGAGTCACCCGATTTGAGCAGAGGGATGACATGGGCTACTTTCCATTGTGAGGGGAGGCTCCCATGGGATAGTGACAAGTTGAAGAGGTACGTGATTGGCACTGCCAACATATGGTATGCACATTTCAGAAAGTAAGGTTCTATAGAGTCCGAACCTGTTGATATCCAACTGCAGCAATAGATGTTCAACCTCTTTTAGAGAGGCAGACAGGAAGGAGAAGGCCTCTTTGGTAGCAGGAGACTTGTGAAACAATAATCCCTGCTGAGTGTGGATGGCATTAGCAGGGGATGTGTCAAATTCTGGCCCAGTGGTTGCTAAATGATTACTGAGGGCTTCCAGTATCTCCAATCGGTCTGAAATGGTGTTACTACGGGATATAATTTTTGATGGGAGGGAATTTCCAGGTGAATGACCAGACATGTCCTTTATTATTTTTCAAAATTTTGAAGGATTCCTTGAGGCAGAGTCTAGCTCAATGCGATAGAAAGCGACCTTGGCTGCTCTGACCAACTTGGTACACTTATTGCATGCCTTTCTAAACTGACACCAATCAAAGTCATTCTTGCTTCTGCGTGCTTTTTTCCAAAGCGTATCCCTATCTAGCATGGAAGCTTTGAGTTCTGGTGAAAACCAGCGGCAAGTGTTGCTCCTTACATGTACCTTTACCATGGGAGCATGCCTGTTGAAGGCCACAGTTAGTATTTCGTGAAAGACAGTATATGCCTCATTAACAGTTTTGGCTAAGTAGAAATCCTGCCATCGAAGGGAATGTTTCAATTTGTCGAGGTAGGCAAACAAGTCAAAGTTGTGTTTACACCTCTTGATAGAGAACTTTGCTACAAACTGTGGATTATGCACAGTTCTGATGCTGCCGATAAAACAGTGATCACTGTGTTAGAGAAAAATGTTACAACATGGGAGAACAGGTGTGGTTTGTTAACCACAATTACATCTAAAAGGGTGCTGTTACTAGGGTTCTTTTTATTTGGTGAGTGGGTTTACCATTGAGTTGCATCAGCCCCAAAGTGTCACAAAAGGATTTCAATTGAGCCAAGGCTTTTGATAACCAGTCGTAGTTCAGATCACCAAGGATAATAGTTTCCAGTGTACTAAGCCCCAGGGCAGAGCTTAGATGTGACAAGAGATGTGACCCTGCCGACGGGGGCCTGTAACAGCCTATTACACAGAGTGCGGAAGAAGGTGATAGTTCAACCTTTAGGGACAAGCATTTGAATTCATTAGGGGAGGAGGAGGATTCTAGACATGATACAGAGAATTTGTCCCTGACATAAATCGCCACCCCTCCGCCTCTCGATTGCCTATCAGCTTGGAAGAGCAAATAACCTGGGATGTTGATTTCCCTGTCAGGAGTGGCTAGTCCAAGCCACTAAGGAGTATATCCTATATGAGTGTATTCAAGTTATCTAAGCTCCAAACAGTACCACCAATGTTATATTTGTAACCTTATTGCACTGTTGAGATCTTGTTGTACCTGTTGCTCCTGGTTCAGGCTAAGATTTTGGTTCCTATTACTGTTACTCGTGTCTCTTGTCCTTTAGGGTTCAACAACTCACTTGACTCGCTAGACACATGAGACATGTGCATGTCTTTATGCGTGTCTTTGTGCACGAATCCGTGCTCACCCTGCTCACAGCAGGGCATGTTAAATAGTATGACCCAGGAAGTGTTCCTCAGGTCAGTTCCCTTAAGCGATCGACAAGCCCAAACTTTAAAATTAAAATAAATCAAAACTCAGTCTACTGGTGTCACAGTATAGTTTAGGATACACTTGACACACTAACTATTAGTGACAGAGTCCCCAGTAAAATTAAACACAGTTTTAAAAATGGTGGGTTTGATCCCAATAGTCAGGACTTAACCCCTCTTCCTGTTACTGGATGGCAACAGTAGAAACAGGGCTCCAATTACCTCTGGAACAACAATATAATAACCACAATTTAGGCAGATAATGTTTCATTTAAAGTGCATTCAGGGCTATTTTCTTTCACACAGCACAACAGTCTGTTGTAACCAAGTATCCAAGCTGCTGTGTGTCCCCCCCCCCTTTCATGGATTTCACTTAACGGTGGGCACTGTGAGCTCAGTGGGCCTGACCCCCAGGAGTGGAATCATGACAGAGGATACTGGTAGCATATTTGAATGTGCCTGTATGTTCTTTTTGATTAGCCCAGTTTTTCTGAGCACTACCGGAACAATTTGTTTGTCCTTAGTCCATGCCAACTTAATTTCTGTTTGCATATCTAGATATTTCATGATTTTGTGTGTCTGTGCGCAGGACATTGTAGTCACTAGAGGTGGCTATTTCAATCAGCAATGCTACCTTTGTTCTTTTTTCTTGTATTACAATATCTGGTTTTCTTGCTTCCACTTTCTTGGCAGTTGGTATCAGGTGATCCCATGTGATCATTACTTCTGCATTCTCTGTGATTCTCTCAGGGTTAGTGTCTCCAAATGTTCAGGGATTTATAGTACCATGATGAGAACGGGCCCCATTCTTAAGCCAGGGCTTATTCAAAAATCAGAAAATCAGTACTGTATTAGTATTTGATGTTTGCTGATAAAGCTTTTCTCAGCACATGCAACGTCCCCAAGATGGCTTCCTTTTGCAGTTCAAGAGATGTCACAAATATTGCTAGCATATTTACAGTTGCCTAAAAGTTTATTTTGATTAATCCCATTGTTCCAAGCACTAGTGGAATGATTTGTGTGTCCTTATTCTACAACAGTTTGGTTTCTGATTACAAATCCTGATTTTGATTCATGATTTTGTGTCTCTGTGTATGCAGGACACAGTAATCACTAGGGTTGGTTATTTCAATCAGCAATGCTACCTTTGTTCTATTTTCTTGTATTACAATATCTGAATTTCTCACTTCCACTTTCTTGGCAGTTGGTATTGGGCAATCAGTACTTCTTCATTCTCTATGATTCATGCTCCCAGTGTTTTTCTGCTACCTGTATGCTATAGTATTTGCATTATTTCCAGTGGATCAGTCTTGTTACATTGTTGTGTCTTTCAGTACAGGCCTTCTGCCCGGAGTACTTTACTTTCAGCTACAAGATGTGCAATTGTTTCTAACTCTACAGAACCTGCACCTGTCTGTTTTTCCAGTTTCTTGTCTGAATTTCATAAATGTGTGTAGTCCACAGTCTTGTGCTGTCATTATCAGTCTCTCAATGGCTTAAATTCACATCTTTTTAACCACTTGTGGGTCAGTTCCTGATCAACCTGTGGTTGTTCCAGCAGCTCTCTGTATTTTCCACTGTAATTATGGGTTTTGCAGTTTCCTTTCTTTTCTTTTGATGTTTGTCCTTATATGCAATGGTTTTTGTATATAACTGGGAGGCATGGAGTAATTTTCTTGTTTTTTTTTTATATCTAGCTGGTACAACACTTTCTGCGGACAGTTTATCTCATCAAAGCTATACAATATCACAGTAAGGGCAAGTTAATTGACAGCTTGCACTTTGTTTTGCGTTGTCAAAGAAGTTTTCAATATAAGCTTTAGTCTTCTGAAATAGTTTTTGCTGATTTTGCTCTCATTTGTTCATGTTGTATTGTTGCTCCCTGTATTCACAGATATTTGTACACTCCCTCAGGCTTGAGTTCTTTTATGTCACAGCCTTCTGTCAGGTTGATGTTTTCTTTACAAGTTAATTTGCCTGCTATAAATGTTACTTTGGAACATTTATCTAGGCCAAATGTCATCTGCATGTCATCAGAGAAGGTCTTTAAAACTTGTTATTGAGCTTTAAGGTGTGTATTGGATGAACTGTAAAGCTTCAGATTGTGTACAAAAAGGAGGGGAGATGTTAATTGCTGCTTGTTCTGGTTTCTGGAGTTTAGATTGTATCCACAGCCTAGGTTATTTATTAGGCTAATTAATGAGTTTAGGACAAGACAGAACAAGAGTGGTGTGAAGGAGTCACCTTGAAATATCCCTTGTCAGATCTTTATGCTTGGGATGGTGATTTGACCTTTTTATGGTTTAACTGCAGGGTGGTTTGCCACTTTCTCATAGTAGTTGTGACAAAGTTTATCAGTATGCGAAGTAGCCTATAGATAGATTTATAAATACTGAATGATCCAAGAGTGGGTGATGCTGTCAAATGCATTTTTGTAGTGGATTCATGCTAGACTAAGGGTTCAGCATTTTTTGCAGCTCTCCATTATGGCCTTATTCAGTAGAAGGTGGTACTTCATACCATATGATTTTCTTTTATAGCCTTTTTGTTCCAATGCCATGATCTTGTTGCAATCGAAATGGTTATAAACTCTATCTGCTTTAATTCCAGTATATAGTTTATATATTGTTGGTGAACAGGTTATTGGGTGATACTTCTTTGGGAGACTGGATAGTTTGGATTTGATCAAGAGTATTGTATTCCCTGTTGTTAGCCAGGTGGGTGTCAACTCAGGATGTGCATGTAGTTTTTACAGGTGGCTAAGTCATGGGGAAGGGATTTTAATGTTTCTAGCCAGACAATGGGCACATCATCTGGACCTGGAGTTTTACAGTTTCTTCTTTAGCTTCCCTTCTATCTCCTTGGCTGTTATATCAGGCCATTCCATTTCCTTGGCAGTAACATTTCTTAAGCCATCCTTTAATTCCTGTATCCACTTTGTATCACTATTATGGCCAACTGGGTCTTCATAGATGCTTCTCCAAAATTCCTCAATTTGTTTCTTATCTGGTGGTATTGTTGCTTTGGTTGTTTTCTTTCCCAGTTCCCTAATGAAACTTCTTTGTGTCTTCTCTGAACAATCTGTTTGTGTTTTTTCTCTGTTATTTTCTATGCATCTTCTGAGCTTCTCAGCTTGAGCCTGAATGGTTCCAATAACCTTGTGTATCTGTTTTATTTGCTTCCCAACTGTATGTGCTGTATTGTTTGCAAACTTTCCCTTTGATATACTGTGATATATTTGTCAATTTCCATTAAATCCAGCAGGTCTCTCTCTTGGTTAGTGTCTCCAAATGTTCAGGGATTTTTAATACAATGACGAGAATGGACCACATTCTTAAGCCAGAGCATATTTAAATATCAGGAACTCAGTACTGTATTAGTCTTTGCTTTTTGCTGAGAGGGCTATCTCAGCACGTGCATTGTCCCCAGGATGGCTTCCTTTGGCAATTCATAAGGTGTTACAAATATTGGTAGCATATTTAGATGTGCCTGAAAGTTCTTTTTGATTAATCCTATTGCTCTAAATTCGCTGATATACTATCAGGTCACCCTTTGGAACAAAACTCTTGTTGCAGTCAATAGATTTATATGGTTTCACCTGGGGTTGGTGTCTCCAAATGTTCAGGGACTGCATTCAACACATCTGTAAGGTCTCTCTCACTCCTGGCTACTGTCTCCATATGTTCAGGGATTTTTGATACTGTGATAAGAATGGACCCCAATCTTAAGCCAGGACATATTAAAAAAAATCAGGAACTCAGAACTGTATTAGTCTTTGATTTTTGCTGAGACCACTCTTCTCTCCTCAGAGTGAATTCGCTGATGCTTTATCAAGTTATTTTTCTGGCTAAAACTCTTTTTGCATTCAGTACATGTATATGGTCTCTCCCCAGAGTGAATTCGCTGATGTATTGTGAGGGTACTCATATACCTAAAACTCTTGTCACATTCAGCACATTGATATGGCCTCTCTCCAGAGTGAATTCTCTGATGTTTTTTCAGGGTACTCTTAAAGCCAAAACTCTTACTGCATTCAGTACATTGATATGGCTGCTCTCCAGAGTGAATCTGCTGATGTTTTGTCAGGGTACTCTTATAGCTAAAACTCGTGTTGCATTCAACACATTGATATGGTTTCTCTCCAGAGTGTTTTCGCTGATGCATTTTTAAGTCACTCTTCTGGCCAAAACATTTGTTGCATTCCACACATTTAAAGAGTCTCTCTCCAGAATGAATTCGGTGATGCTTTATTAGGCCACTCTTATCGCCAAAACTCCAGTCACATTCAGTACATTTATAAGGTCTCTCTCCAGAGTGAATTCGCTGATGTGATTGTAGGCCACTCTTCTGACCAAAACTCTTGTCGCATTCAGTACATTTATATGGTCTTTCTCCAGAGTGCGTTCTCAGATGGTTTATCAGGGGAGTCTTCGCAAGAAAACTCCAGTCGCATTCAGTACATTTATACGGTCTCTCTCCAGAGTGAATTCGCTGATGTGATTTTAGGCCACTCTTCAGGCCAAAACTCTTGTTGCATTCAGGACATTTATACGGTCTCTCTCCAGAGTGTATTCTCTGATGGTTTATCAGGTGAGTCTTCCGGCAGAAACTCCAGTCACATTCAGTACATTTATATGGTCTCTCGCCAGAGTGAATTTGCTGATGTGATGTCAGGCTATGCTTCTTGCCAAAACTCTTGTCACATTCAACACGTTGATATGGTCTCTCTCCAGTGTGAATTAGTTGATGTTTTATTAGGTTACCCTTCAGGCCAGAACTCTTGTCGCATTCAGCTAATTTATACTGTCTCTCCCTCATGTGACTTTGCTGATGCCTCATTAAGACACTCGGTGCTGTAAAATTCTTGCCACATTGAGCACATTTATATGATTTCCTGTCAATTTGCTGTGTTATAGTTTTATGCGACTTATTAAAACTCTTATCAGTACATTTAACTGCATTTAGCTTGCTTAATCTACTCCGATATCTGGCACATTTCAGTTGCCTCTCCCCATCATGAATCTGTTGTTGTACGCTGATGAGATGTGGGTCATGGAAACTCTTTCTGCACTGATGACGCTGATGGGATGTCTCTGTTGTGGGACTCAGATGGCAGTTCTCAAGTGATGATTGCTGGCTCCAAATCTCATTGTACTCAAACTTCCTGCTGACTAAACAGAGATATTTAATTAGCATTTTCTTACAATAAGGAAACAATCTTGTGAGGTTTTTTTTTTAAATCTTTTCCAGAGCTCCATCAACATTCCTGAGATTTAACCTCAGAAGTGTATTTTTAAACACTCCTACTTTAAAATACTTTGGAGTAAATTATTTTTCTGCATTTAAATATATTGTTTTTATTGATAATATTCATAGAATGGGTCTGACCAATTCTGGCATCTCACTGGTCGAAACTTGGTCACAAGGGAGTATGTTAACAGGTAATAAAACATGGGAGGTGGGGCATGCTAGCCAAAAAACAGTAAGTAAACAGGACAAAAGATTATTAAGCAAAAAACACAGAACCATACAGAACATTTCTTACAGGGGAAAAAATGAATTACATTTTGAAAATGCAGACGATAACCAGAGATAGAATAAGACTTAGTAAAATATCAATCTGCAGAAATCCACCACATGTGCAAAGAAAAAAAATCACATCTTTTTAAATGCAAGCAGTCACCAACATCAGACAGAGCAAAATACAACTACAGCTCCACCCTCCCGTGAGTAAAAAAAGAAAATTCACATTTTTATGTAGAAGTCAGAATACAATGCAACTGCAGTTACCCCAAGTAAAAATCAAAAATCTGATTTTTAAAATGTAGTGATTAAAGTCAGACAGAAAACAATACAACTGCAACTACTCCACCACTAAGTAAACAAAGACATGTTTTGTAATACTTAAAGTCACCAGAGACTGTCCCTCCTCTAAAAAAAAAAAATAAATAAAGTTTCTGTAATGCAGACAGTGGCAGTCACAATACAGGGGAAAGGTATTCTGACTGTGGAGACTCTCTATGCTATAAAGATGTGATTCCCCTGAGTAAAACACAGTCAAATTTCTGTAATGCAGATAGTTACTAGAGCTACTCATAATACAATGCAACTGTTTTCTGACTGGCTAGCTCTGGCGAATACCTGCATTATAATAATGTGACCCCCCAAGTAAAAAGAAATGCAACACAAGAAAATGCTGCACACTTTAGTATTCATATCATGCACTTTAACGAGTATCAGTTTTGGGTACAATGTGAAACAGAGATATAGACTGCGGGCTAGATATTCAGAACTGCGCCTGGCAATGGTGCACGTGGTGGTGCAGTGCAACTGAGGTGTGCTGAAGCAACTAAGGGATATATTCAAAAGAGATGTGCCATGGCGCATCTCTTATAATGTGTGCTGCGCAAATACAATGCGCTGGTGCATTCCCCCAGACAGGTCTGAATACCAGGGAGTGGGAAATGCGTCCATGCATCAGAGAAGCGCCATGTGCAAATTCCCAATATTCAGCCAGCAGTATGCAAATGGGGCCATAATCTATGCATTGTGCACATGTGGCTATTTGCATGTCATTATGGCCCCATTTGCATGAGTTGTGCAGGGCAGGCCGGTGGAATGCGCATGGCACCCCGCACAGCATGCAGTCCTTGTACCAGGGACTGCAGTAGTACCCCATCATCCTGTGCCACTGTACCTCAGTAAAATCCAATACACACTCCCTGGTGGTCCAGTGGGTCCTTCCACCCCACCCGACTTCCCGATCACCTGACATAACATTATGATAAGTCCCTGGTAGTCTAGTGGCACCCCTTCCCTCCCTGTAGCCTAGTGGCACCCCTTCCCTCCCTGTAGCCTGATCGCATAAAAATCCCCATTCAAACTACCTGGTGATATAGTGGTTCCCCCCTCCCTGCCTGTAGCCCCGATCATTGTAAATAATATAAGAATACTTCCCTGCTAGTCTAGTGGTACCCTTCACCCCGCCTGTATCCCCGATCATCGGTAACATCGAGGTACAAATTTCCCTGGTGGTCCAGTGGCATGCCCCACCAACACAGGACCCTACGCCCACCTAGCTACCCCCTGTCATCAGCGGGCAGCAGCACACCCACCCTCATACCACTGTGGCTGCCCACAGAAAGACAGCTTACAGTAGCAGCTGAAACACACTGGTCCACAGTTGAACCAATGAGTTCACAGCTGCTGCTGTATGCGGTCATTCAGCGGGTAGCCACGGTGGTATGCGGGTGGGTGTGCTGCTGCCCGCCGATGATGGGAGGGTGCTGGGAGGGCGGAGGGGTGCAACTGGACCACTGGAGAAATGTGTACATCAATGTTACTGGTGATCAGGGATATGGGCGGGGTTGGGGATACCACTAGATTACCAGGGACGTATTCTTGTATTATTTATGGTGAACAGGGCTACAGGCAGGGAAGGAGGAACCACCAGAGCACCAGGGGAGTTTGAATGGGGATTTTCATGAGATCATGGCTACAGGCAGGGAGAGGGGTGCCACTAGACCACTAGGGACGATATGGGTGCTTCTGCGCAGTGTACTGGGTGGAGGGTGGCCACCAATGGCTGGCGGCTGCTGTGTTGCACCTTGCAGTACAGCAGCTCACCTGTGGGTGGCCACCATTTGAGCTGCTTTTTCAGGCTCAACTTTGCACATCGGTATGCACCGCACAACCCAGGCTGAATATTGGGATGTGTCACATATGCATAGGCATGCCCCCTGGAGATGCACCGCATACATTATCTTTCCACCCCGGTGCATCGGGATTTATGCTGTGCAATTCCCTCCTTTTGAATACTGCCCCGGGATACATTTCTGGGGTTGCACTGGTGAAACTCAGTTGCGCCAGGCACAACCTCTTTGAATATCTAGGCCTGTGTGTTTATTGGGGTTGTCTTTCCTCTTAGGAGGAAGTACAAGTATATAATTTTAAGATTAAATTATATTTTACATGTATTGTACTGTATATTGTTATGTTTATTTTAATATGAGAAACTATTGCCTGTGTTTTATCGACCTCCTTGCAAATTAGTTTTTTTAACCAATGAAGTTTGATCCTGTTCGTATTAAATATGAATACAAATTTTACCTACCTACCTACCACAATCACATTTCTAAAATGAAGACAGTTACCAAAGTCAGACTGAAAAAAAAAATGACATTTTTATTCTTTATTTATTTGAAATTACTCCAAGTGGGATAGCCACATGAGATACAGCATCTTGTTTTCATGGAGGTCATAAGGAGGATAGCAGCAGTCATCAGGTTAACATATTCCAGCAGGGATATTCACAGGAAACACAATCTCTAACTGTAGGCACATCCAAACAGTAATCAAAACAAGCACACAAAGTGGGCTCACTGCTGGTTTATAATACAGGTAAAATGTCATTAAAGCGAGATAATACAGTACAACAGCAAATATCCCATCTAACTAACCATGCATTAATATAGTACAACAGCAATTATCCCATCTAACCATGCATTAATACAGTACAACAGCAAATATCCCACCTAACTAGCCATGCATTAATACAGTACAACAGCAAATATCCCATCTAACTAACCATGTATTAAGACAGTAAAACAGTAAATATCCCATCTAACTAGCCATGCATTAATACAGTACAACAACAAATATCCCATCTAACTAACCATGTATTTATTAATGCCAAACACATTTGCTTGCATGATGTTACAAGTTAAAGCAACAGCAGCTTAAGGCTATGGGGAGATCCTTCTCACTTCCAGTACCCACTGTCTTGTGGGTGTTGGGCTTCACTGAGCAAAGTGGCATAGGTCCCCATATTAACCCTTAGGCTGCTGACAGACTTAGAATGTATAGGAATTCTGGACTGATATCAGTCTGCGACGCAGCAAGGGTTAAGAGTAGGCCTTTTCACAATATAAGTGAGAAAAGTAACAAGAGGGATGGGATTTTTAAAAGTTCAAAAAGGGGATGGTGGTTAGTGGGGAGAAAACAGAGGTACTGAACTAGTACTGTTCTATCTTCACTAGGGAGAAAGCTGGACCACTGTCAACAGGGGGGAGATGAGGACAGGAGGAAGAGGAACTGTGATGATAGAAGGTGGTAGAGTGAGGAAGGGACTACTAGCCTTGAAGGTGCATAAATCATCAGGCCCAGATGGTATACATTCAAGAATGATAAGTGAAAAGGCAGAGAAGCTCATGGAGCCAATGGTGGGTCAGTTCAATTGTTCACTGGAGTCAAGAGTGGCACCACAAGACTAAAGCACTCATAGACTTGTGTCAGCAGAAAAGGACCTTCTTGACCAATTCAGTCTGCCCTATTCCTTTCTTTACATGCCCCATTCCCCCTTAAGAGTCCCCTTCTGTACCCTACACAGTCCCCTGTGGTTGTCCCAAACCCTCTTCAATCTCTCCAGTGTTCCTGTCTCTACCACTTGCACCAGCAGACTGTTCCAGGGTGCCACCACCCTCTTAGTAAAGTAATATATTCTTACATTCCCTTTAAACCTTCCCCCTCCACCCTCAGTCCATGCCCTCTAGCTTTTGTGCCTACCTTCCTATGAATATATTCCCCACAAAAAAATATTGATCTCCTTCAGATACTGCAATGTTTCTATCATAGCCTCCTCTCCCTTCTGGTTTCAGGCAGGCACAGATCTAACACCCTCAACCTCTCTTCATATGACTTCTCCTTAGCCCATGCACCATCTTAGTGGCCCTTTTCTGTTCTCTTTCTATGGTATCTATGTCTTTGCATAGGTGAGGTATCCTGACTTGAACCCCATACTCCAGGTGGGGCCTCGCCCTGGAACTGTAGAGTGGCATCAGCACCTCCCATCTTCTACTAGTTATCCCTCTGTCTATGCACACCAGCTTTCTGTTCGCTTTGCCTACTGCCTTGCTGCACTAGGTCCTTACCTTAAGATTATTTGTGATTATGATACCTAGGTCCTTTCCTGCTCAGATGGCCTTATTACCTCCCCTCCCCTCCCAGTGTGTATTTTGCCTAGAGATTATTTCTCCCTATATGCATCACCATGCATTTCCTGGTGTTGAATTTTGGCTGTTATGTTTCCAACCACAAATCTAGCAACTTGAGATCCTCCCTCATAGCCTCCACTCCCTCTGGGGTATCTACCCTGTTGCAGATCTTCGTATTGTCTGCAAAAAGGCAGACCTTTACCTGTAGTTCCTCCACAATATTACTGAAATTGATATTTAACAGGATGAGCCCCAGTAATGACCCCTGGGGGACCCTGCTCATCACCTTCACCTCTCCTGAGTGCACCCAATTTACCACCACCCTCTGGCTTTTACCCATCAGCAACTTCTCCACCCACCTTGTTATTTTCTGTCCCACCCCCAAGTTCTCCAATTTGTTTACCAGCCTTTTGTGGGGCACAGTGTTAAATGCCTTCCTGAAGCCCAGATAGGCCACATCTACTACCCCCCATGATCGACTACCCTCATCACTGCATCAAAAAACTCGATCAGGTTCATCCTATGTGACCACCCCCCATGTGAAGCCATGTTGCTGGATGTCCTGCAGCCCACTGTCCTCCAAGTACCTAACCATCCTTTCCTTCAATATCACCTCAATCACCTTACCCACCACTGAAGTGACGCTGACGGGGTGATAACTGTCAGCCTCTTCCCTGCTGCCACTTTTATGAACTGGCACCACGTCTGCACTCTTCCAGTCCTCTGGAACATTCCCCATGTCCAAAGACAAGTTAAATAACCTTGCTAGGGGTGCTGTCAGCTCCTCCCTTAACTCCTGGAGCACTCTAGGATGCAGGGCATCCAGACCCATAGCCTTGTCTATCCTCAGTTTACCCAATTCTTTCCTGACCCTGTCTTCATTGATTCGGCTAGGATCCACCTCCACTTCCCCTTCCCTCTCGGTCCCCTGCCTTCTCCCTCTACCGTAAAGACCGAGGCAAAGAATCTATTTAGCACCTCCACCTTCTCGAAGTCCCCTTCCAACTTCTCTTCTCCCTCACCCCTTGGCTTCTTTGGCCCCGGGTCATGTATGAAAAAAGGCTTCCGCTCATATGTTTACCTGGATAACCTGTTTTTCATCATATCATTTCTAGTTAAAAAATTAAATTTTAGGATTGTTTACTTTCTCTAAAATTGATTGATGTTGCTGTTTGTTTCGTCTGTCTCCTTGTTTAGTAGAACTGAAAAGCGTGGCAATGTATATTTATAAACAACTTTGTTTTTGTTTACAATTCTAGATCTGTTCTTACTGCATACTTCCTCAGCATCAGAAACACCGCCCCCCCCAAATAGTGCAGTCACTCATGAGCCAGTAGCATCCTAAACTCCTACTGCATCACAAGTGGCTAGACTGTGCTGTGGTTGTTCCCAAGTCCAGGAAAGATGCAGCTGGAACTGATCACGGAATGCAAACAAACCTGTGTTTGTGTGGTAACACCAGTTTGGTGGGCAGTCTGTTTTTCACTTTTTCTAAAGGAAAAAAAAAAGAGTCAGAATCAAACCACCAGCTAAATCATCAATCTTTACAGAATGTTGGCAATCATAAAATGTTTTTTTTTTTTTTTTTAAACTAGGGACACTGCCTAGCTTTCATTTTTTTCCCTATGTGCCAAATAAAAGTCTTATCACCCCTTTTGGCCTGCCTAGCAATTTTCTCCTCTATTTCTGCTTTTGCTTTCCTAATCCTCTGCCCCGACACCCTCAGCTTAACATAGAAACATAGAAACATAAACTTTGACGGCAGATAAGAACTGCTAGGCCCATCTAGTCTGCCCATTTCCCTACCTACAGGATAGGCCACAGATCCTAGTTAACCAACAGCCTATTTCTTCCTACCCCCCCAAGAATTGCCTTATGTCTGTCCCATGCATTCTTGAATTCTCCCACAGTTTTAGACCCCACAACCTCCTCAGGAAGGCTGTCCCATGCATCCACTACCCTCTCTGTGAAATAATACTTCCTCACATTGCCCTGAACCGCCCTCCTTCTATCTTTAAATTGTGTCCCCTTGTTCTTGCAAGTCTCTTTTCTGAAAGATGCTACCCTCTTGGACTTTGTTGATTCCACTGGGTACTTAAAGTTTCTATCATGTCCCCCTCTCCCTTTTTCCTCAAGGGTATACATATTAAGCTCCTTTAGTCTCTCCTCACGGCTTCTCTTGCAGACCCTGCACCATTTTAGTTGCCCTCCTCTGGACTGCCTCTATACTGTCTATGTCCTTATGAGATGGGGTCTCCAGAACTGGACACAGTACTCCAGATGGGGTCTCACCAACTGTCTGTACAGAGGGAGAACAACTTCCTGTTTTCTGCTGATGATGCCTCTCCCTATACATCCCAGTATACCCCAGCCCTCCCTACTGCCTTCTCACATTGCTTGCTAACCTTAAGGTCATCTGATGATTACCCCCAGGTCCCTTTCCTTTTGTTGTTGTTACTACCTCCCCACCCATTGTGTATTCTTCCCCTGGGTTCTTGTTTCCTAGGTGCATTATTTAGCACTTCTTTGCATTGAATCTAGCTGCCATACTTCCTGACCATTCTCCAACCTTGCCAAGTCCCTTTTCATCCTTTCCACGCCTCCTTGTGTATCAACCCTGTTGCAGATCTTTGTGTCATCTGCAAAGGCATATTTCCTTCAGTCCTCTGCAATGTCACTAGTGAAGACATTAAAAGGACTGGACCCAATACTAGACCCTGCGGTGCCCACTAGTAACCCCTTTCTTTAGGAGTGGACTCCATTTACACTTACCTTCTTGTCCTGTTGTCCAGCCATTTGTTTTACAGGCTACCTCCCTGGGTCCCACTGCATGAGCTGGTTAATTTGACTATTAATCTTTTGTGTGGGACTGTGTCAAATGCCTTGCTAAAGTCTAGGTAGGCCATGTCCACAGCCCCTCCCTGGTCTACTACTTTGGTCACCCAGTCAAGAAATCTATTAGATTCATCTGACATGACCTTCCCGCTGTGAGACCCATGCTGCCTTGGGTCCTGTGTTCCACTGGCCTCTGGGTACTCAACTATTCTTTCCTTCAGAAGTGACTCCATCACTTTCCCTACCATAGAGGTCAGACTGACAGGTCTGTAGTTTCTCCCTCTGTCTTGGACCCACTTTTGTGAAGGGGAATCACATCTGCCTTCCTCCAGTCCTCGGGTCCACCCCATCCTCCCATGATTTATTAAAAGAGTAGCCAGTGGTTTCACTAGTTTCTCCCTTAATTCTTTTAGAATTCTGGGGTGAATTCATCAGGACCCATTGCTTTGTCCACCTTCAGTTTTAGGAGTTCTTGCAGAACCCTTTCTTCTGTGAAAGGACTAGGATCGGCCCCCCTATGAAGAGTGCTTCTGTTAATTGGATTAGGCACTTCCCCCTCCTCTTTTGTGAATACTGAGCAGAAATATTCATACAGTATTCCTGCTTTTTCACTGTCCCCCTCTGCCCACCCACTGTTCATTCTATTCAGCCTCACTATCCCTCCCTTTGTCTTTCTACACTCGCTGATGTACCTATAAAAGGTTTTATTCCCTTCTTAACTGAGTTGGCTATCTTTTCCTCAGTTTGGGCCTTTGCTATTCTGACTTCCCTCTCTGCTTCCTTCTGCCTTAACTGGTACAGCTCTCTGTCCTGCTCCTTCTGTGTTTCCTTATACTTCTAGAATGCTATCTTTTTCTTCCTGACTTTCACAGCCACCTCTTTTGAGAACCATAGTGGCTTTTCTTTCATTTTGATTTGTTTATTTGCTTCACACAAAGACTTGTTGCCTCTGTGATGGCAGTTTTGATAATTCCCCATTGGTGCTCCACACCTCCTTCTAGCCTGTTTGCTAGTGCTTTTCTGAGGCACTCTCCCATCTTGCCAAAGTCAGCCCTCCTAAAGTCCGGTACCATACTTTTGTATGGCTTGACTCTGTAGCTGAGTTTAACGTGAACCACACTGTTTGATGGTGACTTGTCCCCAGATGGCAACCCACTTCTAGATCTGAGATCCTCTCACTGCCCCCGTTTGAGAGTACAAGGTCTAAGATTGCTCCCTCATGAGTGGGTTCTGAAATTAGCTGTCTAATGCCTGCCACCTGTAGGGCATCAAGAATGGCCCTGCTCTTGGATGTGGCTGCAACAAATGTGCTCCAGTTAACATCTGTCATATTCAGGTCTCCCATCAACAGTATCTCCTTTTCTCTGCCATTCTAAGAATGCCTCCTATCATATCCTTGTCCATTCCTTCCCCTGACATGGGGTCTGTACACAACCCCTGTGCGGATTGTGGTGCCCTTTCCAGTCTCCAAGGTGACCCACAGTGCCTCCTCTCCTCCTGTTTACTCTTTTGTTCAGTTGCTTTTATCCTTCCTTTACATGAGAGCTACTCCTCCTCCTCCTCTTCTCCCTGCCTGTCTCTCCTGTAGGTTATGTACCTGGTATGTTAACATCCCAGTCATGGTTCTCTGTGTACCATGTTTCTGTGACTGCTCCGATATCCAGGCATCCCTCTTCCATTAAGGTCATCAGCTCAGGAGCTTGTTGCCCAGACTACGGGCATTGGTACTCATTACCCTCCATTTCCTGATGGCCTTTCTCCCTTTGCCCCATTCCTGTCCTTCTTGCCTTTGTCACTTTCTCCATTTACCTTTGCCCTTCTCCTATCGACACCTCTATGTTGGTGTTTGCCCTTACTACCATGATTATTTGGGGGGAGCTAGTTTTCCTGCTCCTTCCAGTGCCTCCCCTTGGCTAGTTTAAAAGCATGCCAATGAAGCATTTAAACCCTATCACCTAGGATCCTGGTTCCTCCGGACAGATGCAGCCCATCATGCCAGTATGAAGCTTCATCCTCCCAGGTGGACCCCGTCCCCAATGAAGTCAAATCCCGAGCTCCACACCAGTTTTCAACCACTGATTGAATCACAGGTGTGGAACACCCTAGCCTCTCCTATGCCATAGATGGGTAGCACCTCCAAGAAGGTTACCGTGTGTGCTGCTTAGCTAAGGCCCCTCCCCAATTCACAAACTCTTCCTGCACTTCTCTAATCCCTTTCTTAGCCAGGTCATTTGTCCCTAGGTGGACAATGATATCAACTCCTCCCTGTGCAGCTGCTCCAGCAATCCTGAGGATTCGCTCCCTGTCCCTGCAGCCATGGCACCAGGCAGGCACCTTACCTCCCTCTCCTTCCTCCCCAGTTTCTACCTTCCTAACAATGGGTCCCCACCAGGAGTTGTTTCACCCCTGCAGGGTCCCCTGCCACCCTCCTGCAGGTCTCCTATGTGGAGGTTCCCAGCATCCTCCTTGGTCTCCACTGTGGGTGCCTCCATAGAGGAACCACACTTTGCCAGAATGGCATAGGAATTGTGGAGAAGTACAATGGGAGGGATGTGCCTCTGTTCCACCACCCTCACCCTCCCTGAGCCCACTGTGGTCCAACCGCTCCTCTTTCTTGGCAACCTCTGAGGCAACGGCAGTGGCACTGGCACTGGTGGTCCCTGGATGGAAGAGGAGGTCCCACAAATCCTGGCCAACTCAGCCTGGAGATGAGCAACCTCCTTCCTCAGCCCAGAGAGGTGCCTGCAGATGGGACAACACCGCATCCTCCAGAATGTCTCCAGGAAGACTGCTGCTCCATGGCCACTGCACTGCACCACTCAATCATATCTTATTTCTGGCCCCTTAACTGTTTGCAATCCTTACTCTTTCCTCTGTTTTTCTCTCTCCTTACTTTCTGCCTTGTGTGCCCTTTAAGCTCCTGATCGTCCTGTTCTGAGACAAGAATATCCTATATTTCTTGATAGACCACTTACTTGCTCAGAGGCAGACCTCCAGCAACTAGAGGGGCGGAGGCTACTCTTGCCCTTCTAGGATGGTGGGTCCTTGGTGGTTCTGGATCACTCACTTCCTGCCCTAAACAGGAGTTCCTGTTGTCAGTCAAATCCTGTGCCTATAAAAATAGAGCTAGCTTTGGGTGGGGGTGGAGGGGAGGGAAGGAGGGCAATATAGTCCCAGCAGAGAAGTTCAGTTACACAGCAGTCCTTTCTCCTGGTGTCTTCTGCCAAGCTATTAGATAAAACGATACACCCCTGTATATTTCCTGTCCTCCTTATCTTGTGTTCTCTTATATTCTCAGAATGCCCTACTGTAAGTGGGCTCATTTGTTGAATGTTTCACTGTGTAACAGGCTGCGCTGGTGGAGTCCTATTTCTTCTGATTTAAAACCTATTTGGTGGGATTTGCTTGGGCCTGGTTATTTGAATTGGAGACCTACTGTATATCTGTTTATTTCAAGCCTATTTTGATGTGTTGTTAGTGAAGCTGATTAAATTGGAGACCTGTTTCCTTTGGCAGCAAACATATTTTGGGGGCTTTGAGTTGAATTTTGATTCCTTGTTGCTGACTCCAGTAGCTGCAACAATTACTGCATAGTGGGGGAAGGGTGTTAATGGTCTGGCCAGGTCTCACTCAGCTAATTGACTGGAGGCAGAGCTGAATCAGGTTTGTGGTGTTGGCTGCTTTGTCTTCTCAGAAGGAACTGGAAGGGGACAGGATCAGTTGTATTCCAGGACAGTAGCTGCTTCTTCTTGTTTTCATAGGGTTCTTGTGGATTTTACTTGGTAGAAGGTTATTTCTTTTCTTTCTTACTTCTAAGGGGCTAGCAGGGTATTGTTTTGGGGCTGTTGGAAGTTTGAAAACTAGTTTGGTGGCTGTAAGTGGCTCCATTTTGTTGGATGTTTCACTGTGTAACAGGCCAGCTGAGTGGAGGCCTATTTCTTTGATTTAAACCTATTTGGTGGGATTTGCTTGGGCCTGGTTCTTTGGCTGCTGGGCTTGGAGGGAGACACAGGGCTGATACACTCTCTCAGTCGGGTGTCTGCCCAAGACCCACCCTCCTCCCAGAGTTCTGCTAATTTATGGGGAACACCTGCCCTGCAATTGGAGAAAAGGCTGCAGGTGCAGCTCATGTAGTTCTAGCCACTGGGGGTTGGATTTAAAGGCTGGGAGAGAGGAGCTTGGGGTTGTTCATTTCCTTATAAGTTTGCTGTGTTGTGCACCTAGTAACAGGGTTACTGGTGTACTGTGGACTGTATCTAAAATTGGTAGGTGACCTGATTAGGCAGTAGGGGTGTATCTTGGACTAGGGGGAACCTGGTGGCTCACCCAGAAACCTACTTGGAAGGGGATGGAACCACATCATTAGGGGCCAGCATCTTTGGGAGGGTGGTGGGATGCACAGGGTGTGGAGCAGCCATGATACTGGACTGGGCTTGGAAGTTCAGTGGTTTGCCAATGTGCTACCAGCTGGCACAGCTTAGGGAGAGGTTGTGGGGATTGAGAGACAGCGGGGGAAAGGGGAGGTATGGTGGGGGAAGAGGCAGGGGGATCTCACGGGGTTGCACCAAGCACTGGGGTGGGGCATAGGAAAAGGAGTGGAAATGCACATGGGGACTCTGGCAGAAGGGGTCCGAGGACACTACCAAAGAAGCAGGCTGAGGACCTTCGAAGGAGGGACAGAGGGACAACATTCTCCAGGAATAGGCAGATGGCCAGGGCTGGACAGAAGGAAGCAAGGCAGGGAGGTGGATCAGACCTTACACTCAGTAACCTTGCTAATTCTCTTCTTCTGCTCGAGGATGAGGGGGGTCATGTAGCCACGACAGGAGTGGTGAGATGGAAAGGGGTGGGGGGCAGGAGGCAGGGCGGATAGTAGGAAGAACAGGGGGAACCTGGAATGCAGGAAAATGGGGAGCAGTGAATCAGAGCAGGAGGGGCAGGGGAAGAGGAGGAAAGCACAAGGAGAAGGACCAGTTGGGAGGAAGGTAAGGAGAAGAACCAGAAGTACAAGGAGGATTCAGTAAAAGGCAGCTGAGGGTTTAGGCCAGGGGCACAACAAGCAAGGAGGGACTAAATGGAGACAGGAAGGAAGGAGGCAGCCAGGCTAGTTTAGCAGATGGGGAGAAGGACCAGTCGCGAGCAGTGAGGAGGAGTTAGCAAGGTACAGAAGGATACTCAGGAGGAGGAGGGCATAGGATTGGAGGGACGGGATGGCCAGGGTAATAAGGACATGCCACCCAGATGGGGGAGGAACAAGGAGCTGGCTGGGTGGAGGGGCCAGTAGAAAGGATGAGGGACATGGAAGGGGGGGAATGGAGGAAAAGGAGAGGTCAGAGTGCTCCTGTTGGGGGATTCTATGATCAGGGGTATCAAATGGGATAGGGAGGGAGAAGCCTGGCCAGTTAGAACAAAATGCTTCCCTGGACTAACGGTGCACAGGGCTAAGCACAAGGTATATCAGCTGGCAAAGGACTGTGGGGGTTCCCCAGACATACCGGTCCACCTGGGTACAAATGACATTGAGGGAAATAGCGAGCTGAAGATACAGACAAGATTCAGGGAGCTTGCCAGGGTCTGTCATGATATAGGATGCACAGTTTCCTTCTCAGAAATTCTGCCAGTGCCAAGGGCTAGTGGGGAACACAAAAGGAAGATTAGAGATAAACCAGTGGCTCATGGGTGGTGTGAGGCCAGAGGTATGGGTTGATGGGGATTGGGGAGACTTGGGAGGATAAGGAGCTGTATGCTAGAGACTCCATCTCAATTTGGAGGGAGGAATCCTTAAGTTGAAAAAGAGGGGTTCATTGAGTGAAAAGTGGGGTTTAAACTTGTGAAGGGGTGGGATGGGAGAAAAGGCTGTCAAGGGGTGCCGATAAAGGAGGAATTCTGTCTCCACCCCTGGGGAGCTGGAGGATTGGGAAAAGGCGACTGGTAAAGTGCAGACCAGGAAAACAGAATCCCATAGAGAACACGGCAGGAAATGGAAGTATAGGGAAGGGTGGAAGGTAGTCCTGCTAAATGCCAGGAGCTTGGAAATAAAATGCCTGAGCTCCAGGTGATGCTAACTGAGGAGCAGTGGATGGCAGTGGTCACTGAGACCTGGACCACTGCAGGACACGACTGGGACCTGAACCTGGAGGGTTGCACTATGTTCAGGAAGGACAGGGGAGGGAAGGAGGAGGAGTGGCAATGATAGTCAAAACTGCATTGGCTTAGGGGAGTGGGGAGGCGGAGGGAACCATGGGCGATTTGGGTCACCTTGATAACAAGGGGGCAAAGAGTAAAAATAGGAGTGGTGTATGACCCCTGCCTGGAGGAGCTGGAGAGAGTCTGGTGGCAGATGTTGGGAGACACTGCAGACTGGGCAGAGGCGGTGAGTGGTGTTGGGGACTTAAACATGCCAGGAACAGACTGGGAGACTATGACATCCTCTGTGACCAGGGACAGAGGTTGTTGGATGTCTTTCAAGATCGTTCCTAACTCAGCAGGTTGGGGAACCCACCAGGGAGGCTGGTACTGGATGTGGTCCTGGCAGACAGTGGACGAGATTGGGGCCTGGAGGTAAGGACCGTTGGCAGGGAGTGACCATGCCATGGTCTGGTTCTGCCTGGACCTAGGAGGGCTAGAAGGCTGCACAAAGATGGAGGTAACTGACTTCAGGGGAATAGATTTTAGAAATGGAAGGATCCTTAAGGAGCATTTGATGTGATTGGGTCAGACATGGCGCTGACAGTAGGTGGAGAAATCATAGAGAGAGGGGTGCAGGATGCTACCAGCACCTGTGCAAGAGTAAGACAAATGCGGTAGGGCCGAAACTCCTGCTGGTGGACCAGGGAGGTCCAGGAGGTGGTGCAGGGAAAGAAGGCAGCCTATAGGCAATTCAAGTGCTCAAGGAGTGAAAGGGATCGAGGGGAATATGAGCTGATGGCTAGAAGGGCCACTAGGGTGGTAAGGCAAGGAAGGAGCAGAACCTGGCCAGGGAAATTAGGAGAGGGAACAAGGGGTTCTTTAGATACACTGGGGAAAAATGAAGGGTGAAGGGGCAGATTAGCAGGATTAAATCAGGGTAGAGATGGGCACAAGACCTGGGGGAGCAGGCTGAGGTACTAAATGAGTACTTCACCTCAGTTTTCACCAAGGAAAATGGGGGTGCTGCATCATACATGGGAGGAGACAGACATACTGAGGAGGGAGGGACCCTTACCGATCGGCGGGTCTGGGGAGAGGGGGAGGCATCACTGGCAGGAGAGGGGAGGGCTAAGCAGGGTGAAGAGGTACCGGAAGTGGAAATCACAGCAGAGAGAGTGAGGGAAGCCCTCAGCTCCCTTAAGATGGAGAAAGCACCAGGGCCAGATAAATTACATCCCAGAGTGCTGAAGAAACTTGTGGATGTTCTGGTGAAATCCCTGGTGGAGCTTTTCACCATCTCTCTGAGGACAGGGTGGGTGCCCCAGGACTGGAAGGTGGTGCATATAGTGCCTATCCACAAGGGGGGATCAAGGGAGGTGGCAGAGAACTACAGGCCCGTCAGCCTGACATCGGGTGGTGGGCAAGGTGATGGAGGGCATTGTCAAGGAGAGGCTGGGGGAGACCTGGAAAAGCTCAGGGTGCCTAGACGATAGACAGCATGGATTCGTCCCGGGGAAATCGTGTCAGACAAACCTTGTGGAGTTCTATGACTGGGTGATGAGTGCCTTGAACCTGGGTAGGCCAGTGGACGTCCTCTTTCTAGACTTCAGCAAGGCATTTGACTCTGTTCCTCACATGGGCCTGTTGGATAAGCTGGGAGAAATGGGGGTGGGTAACCAGATGATCAGATGGATGGCAATTGGCTCAGGACCGGACCCAGAGGGTCGTAGTTGGCGGATAGTCTCATCCCAAGGAGGGTCATTAGTGGGGTCCCACAGGATCAGTCATGGGCCCCTCCTGCTCAACGCCTCGTCTCTGACATAAGGACAGGAATCAGGGTGGATGAGTCTCTTTGCGGACTCAAAACTGGGCGGTGGTGGATGGGGGAGGTAGGGTGGCCTACAGGGGGACCTGGAGTGCCTGGAAAGATGGTCTAGAAAGTGGAAGCTGAGGTTCAATGCAGGGAAATGCAAGGTACCCACCTGAGGGCCAGAAACCTGGGCCAGTGTACATCCTGGGGATGCTACAAGTCTCAATGGCTGAGAGGGACCTGGGGTGGTGGTGGATGTCAAGATGAACAACTCTGAGACTTGTAGGAGGGCAGCAGCCAAGGCCAACAGGATGCTGGGATGCACATGCTAGAGGGATCACCTCTAGAGAAGGAATGATACTCCTCTGTATAACTGCTTGGTGGAGACCGCACCTTGAGTACTGCATGCAGTTTTGGAGGCCACACTTAAAGAGGGACATTAAACTCCTGGAGAGGGTCCAGAGGAGGGCAACCAAAATGATTTGGGGCTTAGGAACAGGACCTATGAGGAGGAGAGCTCAAGAGCTAAATATGTACACACTGGAAGAGGAGAAGGACCGGGGGACATGATAGAGGCTCAGGTACATGAAGAGGGTAAATAGGGGAGGAACAGTCAGGGTGCTTCGAAGAAGGGAAGGGCCACTAGAGGGCATGGGTGGAAGCTGGAGGGGAAGATTCAGGGAGAAAGGAGGAGTTCTACTTCACTGAGAGTGGTGGAGCCATGGATGCGCTGCCTAGGGGCTGGTGGAGCAGAGGCGGTGGAGGGTTCAAGAGGGTGGGACAGGTACAGAGGAGGGGTTGGAAGCAAAATCCAATGCCGCAAGAATATCCGGAACTGGGAAAGGAGAAACCAGAAGGCAAGGGCAGCAAGGTCAGCACCAGGGTGGGGAGCCCCTGACCCAACGAGCTGAACACGAAAGACCGTTAGGCCTATTCTGCTGGCATTTTAGTATGTTAGTACTCATGATCATGAGATAGTGGCACATCTTGACCCCAAATATGCAACACAGCCCTTTAGGCACCCCATCTGATGAACATGACAGGTATCATTTTTCAAATCCCCATTAAAACATATTTTCACAGTTGCTGTGTGAAATGACCTTTCAGACAGGATCTAACAAAATTCTACCTATCGTAATTATAAGGTGGGATCATAAACAGACAGTGTTGAAAATTTTGGGTCTGAATATTAAAAAAATAGCAAAGCTACTACCAAACATTGAAGTTATAACGATTTTTTTTTATTTGTTCACCATTTTGTTCCACTCTGGGGCCCCATATTCAAACATTTAGTGTGGCAGTAACCATGAATAGTACCAGCTGATGGAGCATGAGCCATTTTCAAAGACCCCTCTGATCCGCTATCCTGAAACTGTCTTAAATAGTCCTGGTGGTCTAGTGGTCCTTCCAGGTCCCATCATCCATTCTGTAGCTGTCTTGAATATTTTTGGTGGTTTAGTGGTCCTGCACCCCTAATCATTCATCCTGAAGCTATATGGAATACTCCTTGTGGTCAAGTTGCCCCCTCTGGTAAGGGCATCTCTCCCTTTCCCAACCCTACTCATGACTCACCTCCATGCAACCCCCCTTCTCACCCTGGTCATCTAAGCTGAACTATGACAGCGGTGATAGCAACTGGCATAGCCCTTTGGTCATCACCTCAGCCAGCTGCTATCTGACTGCCAGGGAATGATCTTGAGTACTGCAGGAACAGCTGTTGCTACAGTACTCAGTCACACACTGTCTGTCAGATAGCTTGTCTACAGGACACATGATCATTCACTGACAGCTGGATAGTTGGCTGGTTGATGTGGTGAGTGGAAGGATATGCTGATCACTGTCACTATTGCTATAGTGTAGCTGATTGAGGCAGAGTGGTTATGAGGGCAAAAGTCCTTAAAAGGCAAACTCAAGGCAAGGCAAAGTTTATTTTCAGAGTGCCCAATCCCAGAGGCTCTGGGCACTGTACAACAATAATAGCTAATCCTAAAACCACAGACATATACATATCTAAAATACTAATAATTAGGTCATATAATATAAAATGGTTAAAATACAGTCTAAGAGGCAGTTAAAGAAATAAATACTGCTAAACAGTGTCCGGGAAAGCTTAGATAAACAGGACGGCCTTGAGGCAGGCCATAAATACCTCAACTGAGGGGGCCTCCTTTACAGATGGTGGAAGTGAATTCCACAGGATGGGGCTGGCGACACTAAGGTCACCAGCGGTCTTAAGCCTCATCCTGGGACTCACAAGGAGGCCCCCAAAGGAGGAATGGAGGGAGTGGGCCGAGACAGCAGGTGTTAGAAGGTCAGACAAGTACCCAGGGCCCAGCCCATGTAGGGCCTTAAAGGTGAGCAAGCCCACCTTAAAAGAGGATCCTCCACTTGACCAGCAGCCAGTGCAGTTCACGCAGCACCGGGGTGATGTGGCAGTATCTAGACTGCCCCATCAACAACCTGGCAGCTGCATTTTGCACTAGCTGCAGCCTGTGAAGGATACCTTCCGAGACACCGAAGTACAGCGCATTACAGTAATCCAGCCTAGACGTTACAAAGGCATGCACCAAAGTGGGGAGGACCATAGGCGGAACTAGGGGCTTGATACTGGCAATATTCCTAAGATGGTAAAAGCTGGTCCAGACAATGGATGACACCTGAGTTTCAAATGTCAGTCCACTGTCAAAGGTTACACCAAAGACAGCACACCCTGGAGGAGGCCTTCAATGACGCAGACCCCATAAATAATCCAGTATCTGTGCCAGAGGCCATCCTATCACACCTTCTGTTTGACTCCACTACTAGTACTTCTGTCTTAGTGGGGTTTAGTCACAACCAGCTGGAGGCCATCCAGTTGTTGATCTCAGTTAGGCATCTATTTAGCACTTCAACCACACTGGATATCCCAGGGCAAAGGAAAGATACAGTTGGGTGTCACCTTCACTGGTTTAAACTCCCCCAACCAAGTGGAGTGCTCTCCGAACACCATAGGCGATCACTGTCAGCCACCATGTGGCACACTGGCAGAACGCCATGCCGGATAGCAGACACCCTGTCCGAGAAGAATTGAGCAAATTCTTCACATAAAGCATCAGAAAAAGCATTTTTCAGCTGCAGACAGGCTGGATTTAACAGCCTGTCCACAGTCCGAAATAGCACAGTTGGTCGATTCTTCCTAGCAGCAGTCTCCCTGGACAGGAACTCTGCCTTCTTATGGATGATTGCCCCCGATACACTACATAATGAGAGTACAGGGCCAGTCTGTCCGCCTCTAGCCTGGACCTCCACCAGCAGTGCTCTAACCTCTGACCCCCTTATCTTCATCAACTTGAGCTTCCCATCAAGCCACGAGGGCCTCAAGTGAGAAGATTTGGGTCATACATGCAACAGAGTCAAGCGCAGCTGACATTGCCCTATTATTTTATTTATTTTTAATTTTTTTATTTTATTTAGATCTAGGATTACAATTACCTTTGAGCCAAGGCTCTTTTACAAAGGTTCCACGTCAGCTGAGGAATGGCACAGAAGATACAAAAGAAATAACAACGTTGCAGTAGAAATAACAACATTGCGGGTGATTACATTACAAACTGGAAACCAAAGGATACAATAGAAATAACAACATTGTGGGTGAATACAGAACAATTGGAACAGTTATTATTTAAAAACACATTTAGAGAGTAAAGACCAAAGTATGGTCCGGGGCAGCAACCACTGGAGGGCACAGAGACAAAGGGGAGAGGCAGGAGTGGGGCACAGAGACAAAGGGGAGGGGTAGGAGTGGGGTACAGAGACAAAGGGGAGAGATAGGGGTGGGGTGGGCGTAGTAACAGCCAGAGGCATTTGTCAGGCAATAGAGGAGAAGTGCAGGTAAAGGGGGGGAGGGGAAAGAGGGAGATGGGAAGAGTGGGGAGGTAGTAAGAGTCAGGGTGGGAGGCGAGGAGATATGGCAGATAGAAGATGGGGTAGATAGGGGATGGGCAGATAGGTGATAAGTGCTATGAAGGGGTACAGAAAGGCTAGCGGAGGTGGCCACTGTGTCTGAAATTAGGTAAGGCAATCACAGGAGCTGGAATCTATGAGATGGAGCCGGAGCCTGGTTTAAAACATACCAAGTGTTGGAGCAGAGGAGATGGTGGAGCTGAGACCATTCAGCCAAAGGGGAGCCCTATAGGTGAAAGAACGTTGACCCTGTGTAGTGTGACAGCGGGGAATTTGCAGGAGCGGCAATTTGGAACTCCTGGAGCTCTGTGGATTGGTATTATAGCGGATCAGGGCTTGGACACTGGGGGGGAAGGGTGAGGCCAAAGTTAATTTTTTTCACCATGGTACAGGTGAGAAACTTAATACAGTTGGAGAGTTGGAGCCATCCGGATTGAGCATAAAGGTCTCAGGTATGGGTGAGACGGTGGGCTCCAGTGACAAGCCGACATGCCTTGTTGAGGGCTGTTGATATATGTCTGAGGGTTGACACCGTGGCTGAGCCATAAATGATGAGACCATAGTCAATATTGGAGACTATGGAGCTCTGGATGGCAATCTTCAATGTTTCCGAGGTGAGATGTTGCCTGTGCTTGAACAGTAGCCCAAGACGCGTATTATCCGCTTTGGCCAAACTGTCAACATGAGCCCCGTAGGATAGGTTGGGTCAAGCAGAATCCCTAGCTATTTGAAGGATAGGACCTGTTTTAGGGTATTCATCTGCATGGTGGAGATAGTCAGGGGGTGTACCTTCTGCTGATTGTGAGAGCTGCAAAAAAGCATAGACTTAGTTTTCTTGTGATTAAGGATAAGCTTATGATTAGAAAATCAGTTTTCAACAGTGCTGAAACCATGCTGCAGATTGAGTTGTAATGGCGTGGGGTCTTTGTGAGAGGAGAAAACAACTGCATTGTCAGCATACAGAATGATTTGTTCCAAGCAGGATTGCGGTAGGGAATTTAGAAAAAGGCTAAACAGGAGTGGGCCCAGTATGGACTCCTGTGGGACACCAGAGTGAACTGGCAAAGTATCAGAAAGAGCATTGGCAATTTTTACTCTTTGTGAGCGGTTTTCAAGGTAGCTTTTAAACCATAGTGCGGGGTCAGGTGCAAGATCGGCATTCAGTAGTTGGTCAATCAGCAACCGATGGTGGACAGTGTCAAATGCCTTGGAATGCCTTGGACAGGTCGATAAAGACTGCCCTAGTAAGAAGGCCATTGTCTTGTCTAGTGAGCTGTGCACTGCTCCAGTGAGCTCTAGGAGGGCAGAATTGGTGCTGTGTCCTTTTCTGAAGTCGTGTTGTTGTGCGCACAGAATATTATATTTGTCGAGATAGTCAGTGAGGTAGTCCATGATGATGCACTTGAGGGCCTTGGAGAGTGGGGGCAGTATGGAGATCAGGCAATAGTTAGTGTGGTTGGTCTTGTCACCACTTTTGTGGACCAGGGTCACTGTTGCAGATTTCCATCTGTCCGGCAACTGACTGCGGCTCAGAAAGAGGTTAAGAATTTTGGTTAATGGATGGAGTACTTCATCAAGGGTAAGCAACAGTAGCTTAAGGTCCAGGGAGTCACCGCTGGTTCTGGATTTGTAGATAGCTGAGGCAATGTAGTGGAGGGCTTCATTCAGCTTGATCTCTTTGAAGTAGAATTGGAGGTGATTTAACTGAGCGCAGGGACAGCCGGTGACAGCCTCACCCCCACCCTCTCTGCATGCACTACTCACACTAGATAGATCTACCACCGCCAAAAACCTCAGGGTCAAACCCCTCAAAGGGCAGTAGCTTACTATCCCAGCAGAGGCAGAGCTCTAGGAGACCCCGAGCAGGGAATTCCACCATGCAATGATCAGACAAAATGACCTGATCAGTCTTGAGGTTACTAACCTCAAGCCCAAGTGAGAAAACCAGGTCCAGCATGTGGCCACCCTGGTGGGTCACAGCAGAAACTTCCTGTGACAGGCCCAGAGATGACATTGTCTGGAGGAGGTTATAACCCAGCCCAAAAGATTTGTCCTCTGCCCAGATATTGAAGTCCCCCAGAACCAAACATCTGGGAGACTCCAACGTTTCACTGATGACGAAGTCACCTACCTCCTGCAGGAATTCACCCGCCACCCCAGGGGGTGGTAAATCAGGAGAATCCTGCAGCCCGCACCCAGCCCACCATGAACCGCCACACATTCAGTGGAGTCTGGTCTTCCCAACTGGTGCACAGTGAAGCCAAGCTCAGATCTAAAACAGATGGCCATTCCCCCACCCCTGCATTCCACTTCAGAGCAGTGCACCACCGAGTAGCCGAGGGGGACGGTGGCCTCTAGAAACTGGCCAGCATTATCACCATTCCAGGTCTCAGTAATGCATGCCAGATCAACCATGGAAATCAAGTCCGCTATAATTGCAGTCTTGTTCCTGATCTAGCTGGCATTGCAAAGCACTGCCCTGAGTGGATTAGTAAGCAGTGTAGCCCTCCTGGGTGCTAGTCCACTCGATCTGGTGGAAACCCTGGGGATGGCAACCAAACACGTCTGGTCTCTCCCTAAGGCCCGTTGACACCCACGCACCTTCTGCACCCGATAACCTCAATCTTCCCCATCCCAGGTTGCCCGAGGTACCCCACCAAGAATGATCAGTATGAGCCCTCTTAAGTCCAACCTCCCGACAGCGACGAGCTGTAATGTTGGAAACTGGGACGCCAGTAAAGGGTCACAGATCAAGAAGCTGGGACACCTTGTACATAATTCTAGCTGGTATACGGTCAAAATAGAGCGACCATAATAGTACGAGTCATTATAGCGTGTACTTTTTGCCCGCGGACAAATAGCAGCGTTACGACATAAAGCGCCAATGATTAAATAGCGCTGCAAGCTCTGCCATCTAGTGGCGACATTCAGAAAAGTGCAGATGTTTGGCCTTACAAGTACATTGTAAGATTTTGGGTGGAAGTGTACTATACAGAAATAACTGCAGCAGTAAAACTGAACAAACAGTTCAATTGATGGCCCCGATGTATCTGCAACCTCCTTTGACTTGACAAAGGCTTGTTAAGAGGATCCTTTTCTCTTGCTATGGTCTGCTCCTCCCACCCGCTCTATCTATTACACTTCCCTAACTTGACTCTTCCCCCTCCTACTTGATTTTTTATTGATGAAAAGCGTTCATTTGGTATTTATCTGTCCTTGCACAAATGTCTTGATACTTGACTGTCTGTTTTCTTTTTTTTATTACTACAACGTACTTTGCTGTGCCACTCAATGTAACCTTTTTTGTTTGTACTTGATTTGACGTGGAACCTTTGTAAAAGAGCCTTGGCTCAAAGGTAATAATTCCTAGAACAATAAACTAAACTAAACCTTGGAAGAAGCAGCATTGAGGCATTGAGGTCCTTTATACACAGCGACGATCAGGTAATGCAGCTGCTTAACTACCAGGAGCCAGGGACAGCCAGAAACAGAGCTAAGGTTATTCTGTGAGCAACTCCCGAGATGATAACTCCGCAGCATACAAATAACGTATGTCTTATAAGCCCAAACATTGTATGAGCCCTATCCTGGTTAAAAAAAAAAAAAAAGTAAAGTAAATTTATGGCTTGAGCTGAGCAACAGAGGACTATTAAAATAGTAGAATAACTTGTTTAAAGGAATCCTACAATGCAGTGCATGACAGTTCAGTACCTTACTTCTTTAAATCTGCCGCCGCGCTCCCACTCGCCCCTCCATGTTAAACAGATTAAAGAAACAGCTGTCGTCTCAGTGTTAAAGTGCCTTCCATGCTTCCAGCAGAGTTGTAAAGTACAGTTGTTAGTGGTATTGACTGACGCTATAGTGATCGCACGCTTTTTTAAGCACTAATATGTATGCACTTAAATATCTTGTGCCGATATTGTTGCGCAATATTGACACTAACCCATCCTAGCCTGCCCCAGGCCCCCCAACTTCCCCAGACACATTCTGTCTCAATCAAGTAGCCTCGATAAATAACAAATGACTATCAGTCACTACAAACTATTTTCAGCTAACCTATAAAACCTAACCAATCATACCACATGACTCATACATATAAACCATGAAAAACGCTATACAAATATACTCATTTAAATACACACACACTTCTACGAAACCCTATAAACCCAACCCCCAAAGAAACAATACCTCCCTAACCCCCAAAACACAAAATAAAAGACAAACAGGAGAATAGAGTAAAGAATATGAGCTGCAGCAAATCAATTCAATAGCAAGTAATTACCTAAAATAAATACTAGTGTCCCAGTTCATAACTAAACCTCGAGACCTGGTAACTGTAAAGGTGTAGTTCCCAAATCAAACTGGAGCACTCACCTACAGAGTTCAGAAACACTTCAGAGCTCTAACCCCCAAAGTTCCACAGTTCTTCAATGTGGCACCACTATTTTAGTGCAGTATTTTTGGCATTCCAGGAGTTGAAACCCAAGGCATTTCGACTAGAGAACAACTCCACTCTCCCACGAGCCAAACAGACGAAAGCGTAGAAACAGTACAGGCACTCACCCACCAATTCAACCAGGAGTCCAAAGAAACCCCAAAGGCTGGTCCTCCCCTCAGTAACCGAGAGTCTTCTTCCACGCCAACAAAATCCAGAAGGAGCCAGCAAGCAGGAGACAATGAAAACAAGCTGAGGAAAGTCAGAACTCGGACCAGATGAAGTTCATGGAAAAACTCCTCCTTCCCTGCTGACAAAATCAAGACAGACCTCTCCTTTGGGCCCCGGGATCCAAACCAGCAACTGAGACCGGTGGGAGATAGGTGCGTTCTCCTGGTAGGCAGCAGAGCTCTCGCCTCCTGCTCCGCCAGTTACCCTCACTGCTCAACCACCGATCACCCAAGGATCCCAGGAATCGCCCCCGGTTCGGCCAGCTAGCAACAGCACACCGGCTCCCACATGCCAGCTCTGACAGTCCAGTTTCAACATGAAAAGTAGCAGTCCCAACAATTAGACCAGCTGACTGATTCAACCTACAGCAGACCGCTTCACAGCCTCACAAAGTCCAGGTGAGTGACACAGATTTCACTCCTTCAGAAGCCCAAAATCCTTATTGGCTGCAATTCAAGACTAAACCGTACTTCCAAACCCCAACTAAAAATAAATTCTACACTCCTCAGTCTCTCTCACTAAAAAGCATTGCCTTTTGCCGAAAGCCCTAACTAAAGCTACCTAAACCCCAAATTACAATAAACACGCAACTCCTCCCCAACAATAAATCGAAAATGATAAACAATAAACGAAAATGATAGTCTGTAAATGTGAGGCTACAAATAAAACACGTTTAACTAAAATCAGCATGGGCAATCAGAGCCCGAGCATAGGGGGTCAGATGTCCCTATGATGAGGAACACTAGATCACTCAGAATATTCAAGACAGCTACAGGATTGCAGTCAGTGGTAGAAGACCAGTAGACCCCCAGGAATATTCAAGACAGTAACAGATGGACAATAAGGGGTGGGGGTCCCCAAACCACAAGGAATGGAAGCATAGGATCTGTTGGCAGAGAGGGACTGCTTTGGCCAGACAGTCTGCCCAAGAGGTACCTGCCTACTCTGTCTCCACAGATCTAAGTGAGCCACATCATCCCTCCCTCTTCCCTGTCTATTTACTAACATTCCCTATATCCAATCCATGCTTGAAACACATCAGTGTTTTCCCGTCCACCAGTTCTGCTGGCAGTCTGTTCCAAGTGTATACCACTCTTTCAGTAAAGAAGCTCTTCCTCACAGCACTCCTGAACTCCCTCCAACTTCATCACATGTCCGCTGGTCCTGGTGTTCTTTTTTATTTGGAAGAGACTTCCCTTTTTACTTTGTTTGCCCCATGAGGTACTTGTACATCTCTCATGTCCTCTCTTGCGCTCTTCTTTTTTAGGATGTACATGTTGAGATCCCTCAGACTCTCCACAAACAGTAGGTCTTTTGATGCAGCCCCTGCACCATTTTTCTTGCTCTCCTCAGGACTGCTTGTACTTTGTCAATATCTGTCCTGAGGTGCGGCCTCTAGAACTCAACACAATACCCCTCCTAGTGGGGTCTCACCAGTGACCAATACAGTAGTAGCATCACTTTCCTCCTGCTAGAGATACTGGACCTCTCCTTGTGTATCCCATTGACCCTACTTACTGCTTTGTCAGCCCTGCTACTTTGAGATCATCAGATACGATTACCCCAAGGTCCTTTACCTGCTTAATGACTGTTAGTACCTCCCTCTAATCCTATACCCAGCTCCTGGGTTTCTATGCTGTGGTTGCATGATTTCACTTCTTGGCATTGAACTCCAGTTGCATATCCTTGACCACTCCTCAAGTACCCTACACAATCTTTCCATCCCATCCTGAATAACCACCCTATTAGAGACCTTGGTGTCATTCACAAAGTCATACCTTACCTTCCAGTACTTCTGCAGTGTCACTTATAAAGAAACTGATGAGGCCTGGACCAGCACGAGCCCTGTAGAACCCTGAACATCTCTGTCCCCTCCTTTGAGTGAATTCCTTTAGCCACTAGCTTTAGTCACTTATCAATTAACCAGTTAGTTACCCAATTTACCACTTTGGATCCCATCCCTAGGCTGTTCAATTTCCTTATCAGTCTCCTGTGTGCACAGTGTCAGAAGCCTTACTGAAGTTGAAAAAGGCAACATTCACTGCCCTTCCCTGATCCATTTCACAAATCACATAATCAAATAAATCAATCAGCTTCATCTGGCATTGTCTCCCCCATCACCGTGATTCCATGCTGCCTTTGTTCTTGTAGCCCATTAGATTCAACATACTGTACTAATCTTGCCTTTAACATGCTTTCCATTACTTTCCCCACAAACTGATGTGAGACAGATGTGAAGAAGTTGCTGCTGGAGGGTCTATTTCAGAGAACACTGGGCAATAGAACAATGGGGACATTCAGTGAAGCTAGGGGCTGATGTTTAGGAAGGATGTGAGGAAATACGTCTAAATAGAAAGGGTGATAGATGACTGGAACAGCTTGCCAGTGGAAACAGTGGGTAGATAGTACTATGTTTTATCCAACCTGGTCTTGTGGCTCTCCAGCAGAGCCTCTTGAGGACTGTGGCCAATCTACAGATGCCTTGTAACCAATATTCAAGATGGCTGTAGCCATCCCGGTGACGCTGAGGGCTGAGGCACTGGTTGTCCTTCCTTGCACCATGTCGGCGACCCAAGTATGGGAACGAGCTTGGGTGCCAGGGGTCGGCAAGGAAGAGAGAGGATCGAGCATGCGGAGGACTACTCTTCTGTCTCTGGGGAGGGATCTATGGCTCGCCTGGCACAGTAACAGCCCCCAGTGGAAGCCTGAGGCACTATGTAAGCTTAGGGTTGAAGTAGAGGGGCAGACCTGTGGCAGACATCGGAGGATGTCATTGCACATCTGGGAGGGGCAACAAACAAGAGGAAAAAAAAACAGAGGAATGAGGAGGCAATGAGGGCCTCGGGAGCCGTCCCCGCACATCCCCAGTGCTGGACTGCTGCACCAAGAGATCCTCAGGCACCACCCATGAGAGACGGACCCTCTAATTTCAGAAAGACACCGCAAAGCTAGGAGTGGCAGGCCCTACCCGGGGGTGATCTGGGGAGCTGGGAAGTCTCCACGGGAGGGGAGCACTGGTGGGAGTCTCAGTGGGGAGTAGCAGGGGATGAGCTGAGTAGGCACCTCTGAGAGATGCCTCACACCAACGGAAAATAAAAAGAGTTTAAAAAAATATATATTCAAGATAGCTGCGTAATTCTGGACAGACTAGATGGATCAAGAGGTTCCCTTCTGCTAGTAAATTCTTATGTTCGTATTAGCACTTATGGTGGGCTATACATGCATGCTTATGAGGCCATAATGGGCATGCAGATGGCTCATACAGCTTTGCATGCCCAATGGGCTTACTAGCATATTAATGCTGAATATGGTCCACAAGAGATCTATCACTATCCTGTATACACTGTACTGTCTCCATGGGCTCCTACGGGCCATATTCAGTCTGGGCCTGGGTCAGCACAATCCCTAGTTATAATGCACTGTGCCAACATGGCTCTGTATTTAAACAGCACACTGTGGTCAGAGAATACTAACTGCTTGACTATTCAGAGCGGGTGCAATTTATTGGTCCCGTCAAATGGCGGACAAGATTTCCACAGATCGGGGGCTGTGCCCCTCGAACTCCCCCCCCCCGTTTAGTTTTGGGGATTAAATCCCCAAGCCCCTCCCACCATGAGCAGTATATTATATCTACCACAAGTACTAATTGTATGTAAGGACATCACTTTTAGAAATCTCAGTAGCTGAAATCTTGTCCGCCATTTGGAGCCCATATACTGCATACGAGCCGAATATTCCCCCAATCTGGCTGTGCACTAAGTTCTGCGCAGTGCTCCTGCCAGCACAGGTCACATATGAACATACATACATACATATAAACATACATTTCTTTGCATTGAAACCAAGTTGCAAAACTCCAGACCACTTCTCAAGTTATTTTTTCAAATCCTCCTTAATATCCTGTATCCCTTTTACTGTATCCACCTTCCCCAGAGCTTGGAGCCATCCTTGATTAGACTCATTTTGCCCTTAATGCCCTCTCAAATATTCTTGATGATGACATTGAACAACACTGATCTTAACACCGAATCCTGAGGGATCCCACTGGTGACCACCGTGATACTAGATGACTCTCCACCAACCACCACCCTCTATGTTCTGTTCTTCAGTCAGTTTTCTGCCTACCTGATCCATCATTTCCCCAACACCTAAATCCATCAGATTCTTGATCAACCTTTTGTGGGGTACAGAGTCAAAACCTTTTGTAAAGCCCAGCTACAGGATGTCCACAACTTGGACCTTGTCTGCTGTTTTAGTGACCCAGTCAAAGGATTCAATAAGATTCAGTTGACATGACCTTCCTCCCATAAAACCATGCTGCCTCTCATCCTGGAGCTTGTGTTCCTCTAGATATTCTTTCACTCTTTCCTTAAGTATTGTCTTCATTAGATTGCACACTATAGATGTCACACTGGTCTGTAATTTCCTGGGTCATACTTGGGACCACTTTTATGGAGAGAAACCACATGTGCCATTGCAGCCAGCAGTGGGACTTCTGTTGTTTGCTGCATTGGCAAACAAGAGGATTTCTTTGCCGCATTGATGGCTGGGGAAAGAGAGGGCCACATCAGCGGCCAGAGTAATTGGTGACCACAGATGCAGCAAAAGGGGGACTGGGCTGCATCCCTGAAGCCAGCCAGCCAGCAGTTGGACCAATTAGAAGCTGAGATGAGACTTTTGAATCAGCGGCCAGGCTATAATGGACCCCACCACACAAAGAAAGGCAGCCAGCAGCATGACTTGTGTTGTTTGTCGCATCAGTGGCAGAAGGGGTTTCTTTGCTACATCGGTGGCTGGGGAAAGAGAGGACTGCATCAGTGGCCAAAGGAACTGGCGACCAGAGCCACAGCGAAGGGGGATAGCTGGCTGCATCTGTGGTGCCAGCAGTTGGACCAATCAGAAGCCAAGGCACAGCTTAAGACTCAGTGGCTGGGCTATAAAGAGTCCAGCCACACAAAGAAAGCCAGCCAGCAGTGGGACTTGTATTTTTCTCCCACCCTGCACTGCCGCCAGTCTTAAATGGGCTAGTCGACCACTCCCAGTAGCGGATCCACCTATCAGGAAGGGGCAAGAGGTGGAGTAAATTTTAAGTTCTTATAGTAATACTAATGCAAATGTAATGATTGTGCCTTTATTGAGGGAAGGGCTATTTTGGGGGTATGGTTATTGTGACAGAATTACAGGTTTACAGTAATACAGGTTTATGGTAATTCAAGTTTTAAAGTTCTTAAAGTAATACAGTTGCAAGTGTAAAGATTGTTGGGGCAGTAATACAGGTTTAAAGTTCTTAAAGAAATACTGATGCAAATGTAGTTATTGTAAACTGCAAACAGGGCATTAGGGCAGAAGAGACAAAGTATACATTTTTTGTATAGAACAAAGAAATTTAGAGAAGGTGGGGAAAGGCTCTGAAATAGAGACAAAATGAGTTACTCAGGACAGGGAAGAGGACAGCGCCATGAGTTTTGTTGGAAGAGGAGGAGGAGGGGGCACTGGGGGAAGGCAGGGGAATGGGCACAATAGTGAGGTGCAATGGATGTGGGGCAGCAGTGTATATGGGAACCCTGTGAAGGTTAAGGTGTTGTCCAATATGTATAAGGTTTGGGCAGCTTGAGGCAGAGATGGGAATATTAAGGGGAGAAATGGAGAGGAAGTGGAGGACATGGGAATTCAACAGGAACAGCAGCAGGGAGAAGCAGTGGGCTGCTGAAAGAGAAAGGGAAAAGGTTGGCTCGGAACATGGAACAAAAGGACTGATTGGAAGAGGTCAGGGAGAAATTCATCCCAGAAAAGGAGGTGAGGGGAAAAATGGCTGGCAGGAAGTAAGGGGAAAGAAGAGTATGAGGGCTCAAGGAAAGACACATACCTTAGCAGCAGGATGAAAGTAAACACATGAGGAGGGTATTATAGTGTCTAACAGATACAGACTTCTGGTAGATAGACTGGAGGAGGGACTTCTGAAAGGATTGGGGGGCCTCTCTGTTCAGGAGGATCAGGGGCCGGGGATGAGCAGCAGAGAAGGTAGAGATGGAAGCAAAGCAGGGGTAGGAAGGACGAAAAGAGGAAGGGGCAGAAAGGGGAGGGTTGGAGGGAAGGTTAACAAGCACAGTGAAGGGAGCGGAGGGTGGAAATAAACAAGGAGGGGGATCAGAAGATACAGGAGAGGGAAACGGATGGCAAGGAAGGGGCAGATAGAATAAAGCAGTAGCAGAGGGGGAGGCAGGAGACAAGCAAGGGGCACAGGAAATCAGGGAAGGTGAAGAAGGTAGAGGTGGGGTCAGGAGGGGGGATTGGGAGTTAATGGGCCGGTATATATCACTAATGGGAGAACAGAAGGGGAATCGAGGAGAGATCAGGAAGGTCAGGTAGGCAGTTCAGGGCAGGGGGATGTGGTTAGGAGGAAAAGCATATGGAACAGGATCCCACCAGGGACAAGACCAGGTCCAATAGCTGTGGAGGTGCAGAATGTCGTGGTGTTTGGGGGACTCCATAGTTAAGGCAATACATTGGACTAGTAGAGGTCATACATACAAGCAGAGGTCTTTTTTTTCAACCAGGAATGGAGGCAGGGAAGGCAGTGCTAAAATCAGGGAAGAGGCTCAGTTGGTGGGGGAAGCACACCTTATCATTCATCTGGGATTAAATAATCTGGAAAATTATGAAGTGGAGGCGGTTCAGATGAGGTTCAGGGCACTGGTGCAGGGATGCTTTGAGGAGGCCAAATCCTTAGCTTTTTCAGAGGTCATGCTAGTACCATGTACCAGCACTGTTAGAGAGGAATCAGGAAATTCAATGAAAGGCTTAGGGCATGGTGTGACAAGGAAGGGTTTGCATGTATAAGAGAGTGTGGGGACACTTGGGAGGATGAAGACTTATACTGGAAGGATAGGCTGCATCTGAATGAGAGAGGGCAAGAGTACTAAGAGGGGTCTACAATGATACATTGATAAGGTTCTGGGAGGGTTAAACTGGTAAGGGGGGAGTACAAGGCTAGGAAGGGAGATTGGTCATCAAGAGGAGAAAAAGAACTAGCTAGCACTCCCCCACAAAAGAGAGAGGAGAATCAACCTGACTTGGTAGGAAGGGAGAGTGGGGAGAAGGGAGAAAATTGGTGGAAAGGACTTTTCACTAATGCCAGAAGCCCGGGGAACAAGATGGCAAACTTAGAAGCTATAATGGAGGGGGAAGGACTGGACATTGTTACCATAACAGAGACATTGTGGTCAAAGCACCAGACCTGGGAAGTAGAGGCACCAGGGTACAAGTTATTCAGGAGGGATAGGGCTGGTGGGAAGGGTGGGTTGCACTGTACATAAAAGAGGGCATAAACTTAGAAACATATAAGTTGACAGCAGATAAGGACCGCAAGGCCCATCCAGTCTGCCCATTTATTTTTCTACCTTATAAATGTGCCATCCCCTTTGCTCTGTCAATGGCCTATCTATTCATACTCATCTGTATTGCTCCCTTATGCCTATCCCATGCCTGTTTGAAGCCCTGCACTGTATTCATATCCACCACTTCCTGAGGTAGGCCATTCCGTGCATCCACCACCTTTCTGTGAAAAAGAACTTCCTCACATTACCCCTTAATCAGCCTCCCTCTAATCTCATGCTGTGTCCTCTTCTCCTGCTATTTTTATTATATTGAAACATGTTAGACTGTTTCACCTTGTTAATGCCCTTAAGGTGTTTGAATGTTTTGATCAGATCATCTATCTCCTTCTTTTGCTCTAGGGTATATATATTGAGCTCCCTTAATCTGTCCTCGTATGTTTTCTGATGCAGTCTCTGCACCATTTTGGTTGCCCTTCTCTGGACTGCCTCAATTTGAATATGAATGAATAACTCTGAGCAGTGCAGGAGAGCGGCTAGCAAGGCAAACAGGATGTTGGGATGCATCGTAAGGGGGATCACCTCTAGGAGCAAGGAAGTGATTCTGCCACTGTACAATGGACTGGTTAGACCACACCTTGAGTACTGTGTACAGTACTGGAGACCACACTTGAAGAGGGACATACAGCTCCTGGAGAGGGTACAGAGGAGGGCAACTAAGATGATACGAGGACTAGGGGATTTGATGTATGAGGACAGACTTGAGAAGCTCTGCCTGTTTTCATTGGAGGAGAGGAGATACAGGGAGGACATGATTGAGGTCTTCAAGTACCTCAAGGGAATAAATAGGGTAAACATGGAGGGGATCTTTAGACTAAAGCAGGGAGGTATCACCAGAGTGCATGGTTTGAAGTTGGAAGGTGGAAGGGTGAGGGGGGAAAAGAGGAGGAGGTTTTTGACTGAGAGGATGGTGGACCCTTGGAATGCACTGCCTGGCGAGCTGGTTCAGAGATCCACAGTGAAGGGCTTCAAGAGAGGGTGGAACAGACACAGAAAGTGGATGTATCAGATGATGGCCTGTCCCGAGGGGTGGGGATGGATGATGGGGGTTTCTGGAACACAAGGGGGGGAGGGCCTCGGCACGCAACTAGGGATCTGAGGTTCGAGCAGACTCGATAGACTGTAAGGCCTAATCTGCAGGCAAATAGTATGTTAGTATGTTAATTTGGTTAATGTCCTTGTGAAGGTGCGGCCTCCAGTACTGCACGCAGTACTCCAGATGGGGCCTAACCAGTGTCTTGTAAAGAGGGATTATTACCTCCCTCTTACGACTTGTGATACCCCTACTAATACACCCTAACATCCCCCTAGCCTTACCTACTGCTTTAGTGGTCTGTTTGGATGATTTCAGGACATCGGTGATAATGATGTCCAAGTCTCTTTCTTCCCTTGTGACTGCCAGCAACTCCCCTCCCAGCCTGTAGGTAGCTTTAGGGGTTCTCATCCCTATGTGCATGATCTTGCAGTTCTTTGCATTAAACCCCAGTTGCCACTTTTCAGACCATTTTGCTAGTTTATCCAGCTCTCTTCTCATTCTGCCCACCCCATCTGGATCATCTGCTCTGTTGCAGATCTTGGTGTCATCTGCAAACAGACAAACCTTACCATCCAGTCCATCTGCAATGTCACTGATGAAGATATTGAAGAGGACTGGCCCCAAGACTGATCTCTGAGGTACCCCACTTGTGACTTGCATCTCTTCTGACTATACCATTTACCACCACTCTCTGTTTTCTGCCCATCAACCAGCTTGCCATCCAGTTGACCAATTTCTGACCCACCCCAAGCCTACCCAGCTTATTAATCAATCTTCTGTGTGGAACAATATCGAAAGCTTTGCTGAAGTCAAGGTAGGCGACATCAACTGCTCCCCCTTGGTCCACCACTCTGGTTACCCAGTCAAAGAAATCTATGAGATTAGTTTGACACAACCTTCCTTTTGTAAACCCATGCTGTCTTGGATCCTGTGCTTCTATGGATTCCAGCTGTTGCACTATCCTTTCCCTAAGGAGTGCCTCCATAATCTTGCCCACTACTGAGGTAAGACTGACTTGTTTGTAGTTCCCTGCCTCCTCCCTGCTGCCACTGTTGTGGAGCGGGATCACATGAGCCCTTCTCCAGTCTTCTGGAACCTCTCCTGTGCTCAGAGACTCACTAAACAGTTCTGATAATGGCTCTGCTAGTTCCACCCTTCACTCCTTTAGTACCCTGGGATGTATGCCATCAGGTCCCATTGCCTTGTCCACCCTGAGCTTTTCGAGCTCTTGTAGGACCCTTTCTTTTGTGAAGGGACTAGTGTTCACCTCCCTCCCCCCTGTGTCCATGGTGCTGAGCTGTGGGCCCTGCCCTACTTTCTCTTCAGTAAATACTGAGCAGAAGTATCTATTTAGGATAGGTGCTTTTACATGGTCCTCCTCCTCACATGCCCTCTTATCTACTTTGATCTTAGCAATACCCCCTGGACTTTCTCCTTTCACTAATGTATCTACAGAAAGTCTTGTCACCTTCTTTTACTGTTTGTGCTAGTGTTACCTTGGTTTGGGCCTTTGCCTGCCTTACTGCCTTCCCTGCTTCCCTTAGGGAAGTTTGGTATGCCTCCCTATCTTCATCCCGTTGTGTTCCCTTATTTTTCCTGAAGGCCAGCCTTTTGGCTATGACCTTTTCTGCTACTGTTTTTGAGAACCACAGTGGTTTCCTTTTCTTCTTTTGTACTTCCTTTTCTCTCTCTAACACAATGGGATGTTGCTTCAAGTATTGCATCCTTAAGGCTTGCCCACTTTGCTTGTACCTCCTCACCTGTATTTCTTTTTGCCAGGGCTAGCTTGACTCTGTTGGCCATCTTATCAAAGTCAGCTTCTCTGAAGTCCCATATTTTTGCCTTGGAATGGGATGATTGAGTTGTAGTGGCCAAACTGAACCATACCATGTGATGGTCACTGGCCCCCAGGTGACCTTCTACCTGGCGATCTGTGATCCTTTCACTGATAGTCAGTACTAGATCTAGGATAGCCCTATCTCTTGTGGGTTGTTGTACCAGTTGTTTGAGGCCGCCCCCCTGCAGGGAATCCACCATGTGTCTAGTTCTGGCAGATGTCCCTGCTGGTATTGACCAATCTGTATCTGGCATGTTGAAGTCTCCCATTATCAGAACCTCCCCTTTAGTTGTCATGTTTTGTATATCTTCTAACAGTAATGTGTCTATGTCCTCCCCCTGGTCTGGGGGCCTGTAGACAACCCCGGTTCTTATGGCTGTCCCATTTCCTGTTTCCAGGGTCACCCACAGTTCTTCTGGCTCCTTATGTGTATTCTGAATTTCTGTAGCTTTGATATTTTCATTGACATACAGGGCCACTCCACCCACCCCTTTTTGCACCTTGGTCTCTTCTGGAACAGTACATAGCGGGTACTGAAGTCTCCCAAGTGTGGTTACTGGTAAACCACATCTCGCTAATTGCTACTATGTCCATTTAGCCTCTATCATTAGTGCCTGCAGGTCTGGGATCTTGTTTCCCAGACTGTGAGCATTTGTGTACATGATTTTCCATTGGCCAGATTTCAGTGTGTTAGTTGTTGGGTGAGGTCTGGCATTTCCCCTGTGTGTCACATGGGGAGCTGGACCTTTTTCCTTACCTGGTGATGCAAATGAACTGCAAGCATGTTGAACTCCTGTTTGACCACTAAAGGAATCAGAGGGGCAGGAGGAGCAAGGGGAAGTAGAAATCTTATGGCTCTCACTAGAGAGATGGACTGGGACAGCTATAAGACTGTGGGTGGTGTACAGACCTCCAATCCAGAGCGAAGCAATCGATATGGAGATGCTGTGAGCAGTTCAAAGGACAACAGTAAAGGGGAGATTCTGCTAGTGGGTGACCGTAACCTCCCAGACATAGACTGGGATATCCCAGCAGCTCGGTTGTCCAGGAATAGAGAGATCCTCGAGTCCCTCTTGGGAACATTCATGCAGCAGCCGATAAAAGAACTAAGTTGGGGGTAATATACTTGATGTGGTCCTCACCAATGAGGATAGCATGGAGGTTGCAGAAGTGGGTTTCAGCCTAGGAACAGAATATAAAGCAAATCAAGCCATCACAAAGATCGTAGACTTCAGGCGAGCAGATTTTCCCAAAATGAGGGAGTTAGTCCAAAATGAATTAGAAAGGATGGAGGGGATGGGGGGGTTGAGGAAATATGGAATTGCATCAAGGGTGGGATATTGAAGGCCATGGAGAGCTGCATAAGAAAGATGAGGAAGAGCAGAAATAGGAGGAAACCGCTTTGGTTCAATAGGGAAGTGAGGGAGGCACCAAACCAGTTTTCAAACTTCCAACAGCCCCCAAAACAATACCCTGCTAGCCCCTTAGAAGTAAGAAAGAAAAGAAATAACCTACTACCAAGTAAAATCCAGAAGAACCCTGTGAAAACAACAAGAAGCAGCTACTGTCCTGGAACACAACTGATCCTGTCCCCTTCCAGTTCCTTCTCTGTTAAAAAAAATAATTTTTTTTCATAACTTCAGTGTTTTTGACATTTTGACTCCAAATGTTTTAACATAGTCTATTTATGACACCACCATATGATCAAGACAGGCAGAATTTTTATAATCCCACTGAAAGGTGATTTCATGAAGTGAATAAGAAAACGTTTCAGAGATTTCAAAAAATGACACCCATCAAACGTGGTCAGGTAACACAAGGGCTACACTGAAATTCTGGGGCCCTGATCTGCTAAAATAACAAACGTTATGAATAAACATTAGAATAATTCAGTGATTCTTCATGACTTTGGTTTTGTTTGAATACATTTAGACCCAAAATTGTCAACGTATTCTGTTATGACGCCACTACATTATCAAGAAAGGTGGACATTTTTAAATTCTGCCTGAAAGGTGATTTCACCGAGCAACTGTGGAAACATGTTTAGGAGAAGGTCCTCCCTTGTTCATGAGGTAGGTTAAAAAAGGGCTATGTTTAAAATCTGGAGGTGTAAAAAATGACAACATTGTGAACAAAAGTTCAAAATGCATTAAAATGGCATTAACCAAACTTACCTTGTTTGTAGTCAGTTTAAGGCTGGTGTTGCTAGACGCAGGATGTGTCAGTCATCAGAATTGTTCAGCAGTGGAATGGATAGGTAAGCTAAGGGTGCAGGATGTGTAGCTGGTGGGTGCTGAGAGGGTGGTACGGTGGTGGGTTGGGGGTTATGGAGGAGCAGAACACATCTATGGACAATTTCCTTTGTTTAAGGTAAAAAACACAACAAAGAAGACAACAAGTGATGGGTTTCTTTATTGCAGGTACCAACACTGGGGATCTGGCACCCTAGTGTCAATGTGTGGTTTGGCAGATGTCACATAATGTTGGGGGTTGCATTTTCAGACAGTGTAGCTGGGCATCAGACTGTTGGACTTTGAAGGGGATTGTTATGGATTTTGGCAGCAAAGTTAGGTATGTGACTGCCAGACTTTGATGGAGATAAGGGTTTGTTGTGGTTTACAGTGGACTTCAGTGGGATTGGAGGGTTTGCTGCTCTTCTGTCCAGCAGTAGGGTTGGGTACCCAATCACTGGACTTTAGTTAAGGTGGGAGAGTTTAGCACCCAACCACCAGACCTGTGCTTCCCAGCAGCTGGGTTAGGTACCCGACAACCAGTTTTTTTTTCTTAAATATATATTCTATTTAATCCCTTCTTTGATGGCCCATGTTCTGGAGGGGGCCCCAGCCAAGTCCCCCCAATGTCCACTGGTGGACTGTCTTTCCCTAGGGCTTACCCCCCCGACAGGGTTAGCAGGGGTACCCCAGGCTCCCAACGAAGACCAGATCCAGTTCTGGTTGGTGCCATGGTTGGTCAGGGAGCAGGACCTGTGAGCCCCTCCTTCATCCAGCAATAGCACCAATGATGGGACAAAACATGCTCTCCTTCATGCCCCGTCGGTTGTCTTCCCCGCCTCTACCCATCATGGACAGCATCAGTGGGCCAGCCCCCACCATCAGCTAGGTGCCAGACAAGCACCGACCACTGATAACCCCTCCCTGGAGGAGAGCTGTTCTTGGGACACTCAATCCTCCTACTCCATGGCCAACCTCTCAGCGACCTGCTCACACCATGAACATGGGTCATGAGCATAGCAGGAGGTAAAGCAGGATGCCTCAGCCCTCCAAGCCACCAGACTGGCTTCCAACAACTATTTCTAAAGGGATTGATCAGTTTTCGAGTGGCCAGGTCAGGCACCCAGCCACAGACTTATTGAAACCTGAGTGGTATAGAAGGGGATACCAGCAGTGTGAATGCAAAAACCCACTGCTGGTTACAAAGCTTGGTTGGCAGGATGGGGACACTGCTTTGCTGCTTGATGGCAGTTATATGAAAGTATGGCATCAGACTGATGCATCTGTTCACATGTGAGAAGTGGGCGTCACAGGGAAGGAACAGCAGCGAGTGAAGAGGCGGACGCTATCTTTGGAGGAGGGAAGCAACTGCAACACAAAGCACTTTCATTTTTACCTGTTTACATTGGTATTCTAGGTTCTGGGGGGGGCTGTGTGAATCTATGGGGAATGTTACTTTGGTTGTCTGTTTTTCGTGGGAGCAGGGGGCAGCAACGTAACTCCACCCCCACTGAAGAGATCAAGGGAATTTTTCTACTTTAATCAGCCAAAAGGGATTTTCCCTAATTAAAATAGCCTGCCAAGCAAAAAAAGCTTTAAGGAGCTTGGCAGGCTCACTGGAGCCAGAAGTGGGTGCCCCAGGTAAGTAACAGCAGTGAATGAAGAGAGTGTTGCTATCTTTGGAGAAGGGAAGTAACTGCAACACAAAGAGCTTTCATTTTTTACCCGTTTACTTTGGTGTTTGTTCTAGGTCCTGGGGGCTGTGTGTATAGACAGGAATTTATTTATTTATTGAAATGTTTCACCAGGAAGGCACACTGAATGGGGTACACGAGGATAAGAAAATACAAAAGTATACAGATAATACAAAGTGAGTACAGGTACAAGTACAATTACATTAACAATGGAACATAATGTACAGTCGAAACATAGCTAAGGAGAGTTGTAAGAGGAAGAGGCAGAAGAGAATGGGAAGGGGAAGGGGGGGGGAAGCCCACCTATACCTAGTTTCCATTCAGGATGCTGAGAACCCTGCGGGGGGAGCAAGGAGCTGGCGAGCAAGAGCAATGTACAAAAGGGGAAGGATGTTGAGAGCAGCCATCCTAAACCTAGTACCCCTTCAGGATGCTGAGAACCCTGCAAGGGGGGCTGCCTGGTTGTTGTTTTGTGGAAGCAGGGGACAGCAATGTAGCTCCCACACCTGTGCTCACCCTACCTTTACAGGTTCCTGAGGCATATAACTTCCTGTATTTTCTTTTTTTTTTATACTTCAAGTTTATTTAAAGCTTACATCAGTTCACATAATTATCAACAATAAACAGACTTCAAATCAAAAAATGGAACATAATGTATAATATAAATAAAACACAATTGGTAAGCAGTACAGACAGGGGGCAACACTGCACCTGGAGAGCTGTTGTAGTAACACGATCAGTACATGAGGATCTATTAAGGAGACAAAAGGGAATCTTGTAAGAAGAGGATGCAGGGAGTGGTGCAATTCAGCTGTTGTGGGACAGCCACATTCAGGTTGAACATTTGGACTTTGAGGTGCTGCCCTGTCTGCACGAGCCTCTCTGGATTAAGGGAGGAGGTCACCCCTCTCAGAGCTGAATTATCCTGGGTCAGAAAAGGCTTCAACTTCATCCACAAGCCACCTAGTCCAAATTTGTTGCCCCAGAGGATGCCAACAAAATGAGCTACGTGGACGATGGTGGGCTCAAGGAGCGTTAGGGAGGTTAACAGAAGGCCTATCATAACATCTACCCCACTACATAGCACCTGCACCCCACTGACTGGGAGGGACTGCCATTCTGAGGCACCCGAGGTAGTAGAAAGGATGGATGTGGATGTTGACAAAAGTGGTGACCCCAGCAGAGGAAGCATAGGACTACAGAGGAGAAGCAAATCCTGCTGGGGGACTTGATAGTGGAGGGATCGCACCTAGGAACAGGAGGAGGGAGTCAGGTGCCTACCAGGCACCACTACAAGGACAGATGAGAGGAGGATCCTAGGGATCACCAGGAGGGCAGGGAGGGGGAGTTGGATGTCACTATCCACTTAGGAACTAACAACCTGGCTGAGAAAGAACCAGAGGTGGTGCAGAACGATTTCAGGGGACTGGGGAAGGGACTGAAGCAGGTGGCTACATCTTTCAACTTCTCAGGGATGCTACCTGTTAAGGGCATGGGTGAGTTCAGGAGTGCATGCACTAGGAAATTCTATACATGGTTGAAGAATTGGTGTGTAGAAGAATGATTTCGATTTACTGGGGGCAGGGGCCCAGCTAGAGGGATGGGGGACTGTTCAAGGCTGACAGACAGCATCCATCCTGGAGAGGTACTCAGATCCTCAATGAAAAGTTTAAATGCTACATTGGGGAGCATTTAAAACTAGCCGGGGGGTGGGGAAGACAGGCAATAGACATAGAAAATAGCTGTCCACCCCCAAATGCTAGCAGGGATACCAAGGGGCAGGAAGGGTAAAAATCAAAGATACACATGCTAGGGAAACAGAAAAGAGCAGAAGGGAAACTAGTACCACCCACAGAGTGGGATACAGAGACAGCAGGAAACAAAGGAATAGGACAACAGGCAGAAACATATGGAAGGTGATGTCCACAAATGCCAGGAGCTTGAGGAATATGCTAGCAGAACGTGAGGCCATCATAGCTGAGGAGAAGCTAGATATAGTGGCAGCAACAGAGACCTGCTTTAATAAAAACACCAACTGGGAAGTTTCAATACTGGGGTGCACACTATTCAGGAGGGAGAGAATTGGAGAAAGGGAGGAGGGTTGCACTGTATGTAAAGAACACTATTAAAGCAACAGAAATGCCAAGAGACAGCGGGTAGGAGGAGATGTCATGAGTAGCACTGGAGGCAAATGGAAGGGCCATATTAAGGACAGGGGTCATCTACAGACCCCCCCCCCATGCAAGGTGAGGAAGTGGATGGAGAAATGGGGAAAGTCATCGGGGAAATGTCCAATGGGGAGGTGACACTGATGGGGGATTTCAAGATGCCTGATGTGGACTGGAGCATCCCAGTGGCATTTAGTAGGAGTATGGAGATTCTGGAGGAGCTGCAGGGGGGGAATTTCTGAGACAGCTCATAGAAATATAGACTTTGATGACAGATAAGGATTGCGTGTCCCAACTATTCTGCCCATTTCCCCACCTACTGGAAAAGCTGCAGATAGTTAACTAACAGCCTACTTCTTCCTACCCCCACCAGAATTGCCTTATGTCTGTCCCAAGCATTCTTGAATTCCCCCACTGTTTTTGACCCCACAACTGTCTCCGGATGGCCGTTACATGCATCCACCACTCTCTCTGTGAAAAAAATACTTCCTCACATTGCCCCTGAGTCATCGCCCCTCTACCATCAAACTGTGCTGCCTTGTTCTTGCACACCTCTTTTTCTGAAAGATGCTACCCTCTTGGACTTTGTTGATTCCCTTGAGGTACTTGAAAGTTTCTATCATGCCCCCCTTCTTTCCTCGAGGGTATACATATTAAGCTCTCTTCGTATGGCTTCTGTTGCAGACCCTGCACCATTTTATTTGCCCTCCTCTAGACTGCCTTCATCCTGCCTGTTTTTGCAAAGATGGGGTCTCCAGAACTGCATGCAAGACTCCAGATGGGATAACGGAGGGATAATAACTTCCTGTTTTCTACTGGTGATGCCTCTTCCTATACATCCCAGTATCCCCCATCCCTCCTTACTGCCTACTCAAAATTGCTTGCTTACCTTTAGGTCATCTAATATGACTACCCTCAGGTCCCGTTCCATTTTTGTTGTTGTTAATACCTTCCCACCATTGTTCATCATAGATGAACCTACAAGTGGCGGGGGGTGTTGGCCACCCTAGACCTGGTACTGTACATCAGAGACAATGTGACCAAAGTCAAGGTGTGGGACCCCTTAAGGGAGAGCAATCACAAAAAAATACACTTTGAGTTAAGTATTGGGCAACAAGCATTCCACACTAAAACAAAGGTCCTAGATTTCAGGAGGGTAGACTTCAGGAAAATGGGTTAGGTAGTTAGCAGTGCTCTGACAAGGATACAGATAGGGGAGGGGTAGAGGAAAGGTGGAAGAAAATTAAGGAGGCATTAGAAGAAGCTGCGAGCCTATGCATTAGGTATTGAAGAATAAGAGGAGGGGGACACCACTTTGGTTCTCACAAAAAGTAGCAGACGCGGTCAAGGCAAAAGGAATGGTCTTCAAGCAGTACAAAACAACACAGGCAACAGGACAAGGAGGTGTATAGAAGTAAATTACAAGAAGCAGCAAAAGGGATCAGGGAGGCAAAGGCTATTACAAAGGAGAACATAGCAAAGTTAGCGAGGAGGGGAAAACATTTTACAGCTACATCCGTGAAAGAAAAAAGGCAGGAACAGTGAAAATCAAGGGCGAGAGGGTGAATGTGTGGAGGAGGAACAGAAGAAGGCAGATATACTAAACAAATATTTCTGCTCGATATTCACAAAGGAAGGAGATGGAAATGGTCCACAGATAAAGGAGAAAGTAACAAATGATGTGTGTGGGGGGGCACAACCCCATTTATAGTGGACAGGGTACTTAAAGAACTGGAGAAATTAAGAGTGAACAAGGCTAAGGGACCTGACGGGGTACACCCAAGGATACTAAAGGAATGGAGGAAAAAACTGGCAGCCCTGTTCACTCTATTCTTGGATACAAGGATAGTACTGGGAGATTGGAGAAGGGCAGATGTGGTGCCAATCTACAAAAGTGGAAGCAGAGAGAAGGTAGAGGACGATAGGCCAGTAAGCTTGACATTGGTGGTGGAGAAGGTAATGGAGACATTAATAAAGAAAAGAATGGTGGTGTACCTGATTAGTAACAAACTGCAGGATCCAAGACAGCATGGGTTCACTGTGTGTGTGTGTGTGTGGGGGGAAGGGGGGTCATACCAAACTAACCTACTCGAGTTTTTCAACTGGGTGACAAGTCTTGGATCAAGGGAGAGCAGTAGATGTGGTCTACATGAATTTCAGGAAGGGCTTTTTTTAATTATACTTTATTAAAGTATATACCAAACAGATAAGCAAATAACAGCAAGCTCAATAATAATAAACAACAGGTCAGAATTAAAAATTAATAAGAAATACAAGCAAGCAGCAAAAAAATAAATAAAAAAACAGCAGCAAGTACCCACCTCCCCATATACCACCCAACCTCCTAATACCGTCCCCTGCCCCCCTTCCCAGAACACAGTATTGGATATTAGAAAATGGGAGCAAGCCACGTCTCCCCTCCAAGCAGGAGAAGGGCCTGCATCTGCCTATGATCCTGCAGCAGCTGGCAAGATGGCAAGTATTTTCGATGCCCTACAGGAGGCATGCCTCAGACAGCTAGTTTTGGAACCCACTCGGGAGGGAGCAATCTTAGACCTGGCACTCTCAAATGGGGACAGAGAGGGGATCTCTGATCTTGAAGTAGGTAGCCATCTGGGAACAAGCGACCACCAAACAGTGTGGTTCACGACAAACTTAGCTGTAGAGTCAAGCCATACAAAAGTGAAGGTACTGGACTTCAGGAGGGCTGATTTTGTCAAAATGGGAGAGTGCCTCAGAAAACCACTAGCAAACAGGCAAGAAGGTGGGGTGGAGCAACAATGGGAAAACATCAAAACCACCATCACAGAGGCAGCAAGCCTTTGTGTGAAGCAAATAAACAAATCAAAATGAAAGAAAAAAACACTATGGTTTATTTATTTATTAGAATTTCGGATAGAGTTCTCAAAAGAAGGGGCGGGGAAGGTAAGGGAGAAAAAGATAGCATTCAGGAAGTATAAGGAAACACAGAAGGAGCAGGACAGAGAACTGCACCAGTTAAAGCAGAAGGAAGCAGGGAAGGCAGTCAGAATAGCAAAGGCCCAAACCAAGGAAAAGATAGCCAACTCAATTAAGAAGGGGGATAAAACCTTTTATAGGTACATTAGGGAGCAAAGAAAGACTGAGGCTGAACAAAGAGGAAGGTGGTTGGGCAGAGAGTGACAGTGAAAAAGCAGGGATACTGAATGAATACTTCTGCTCAGTATTCACAATAGAAAAGCAGGGGGAGATCCCTAATCCAGTCAATAGAAGCACTCTGGATAGGGGAGTTGATATTAGTCCTTTCACAGAAGAAAGGGTTTTGAAAGAATACTTAAAACTGAAGGTGGATAAAGCAGTGGGGCCTGATGGGATTCTTCCCAGAATTCTAAAAGAACTAAGGGAAGAACTAGTAACACCACTGTCTACTCTTTTTAATAAATCATGGGAGTATGGTCTGGTACTTGAGGAGTGGAGGAGGGTGGATACATAGATACATAGACAGTGTCGGCAGATAAGGGTCTATGGCCCACCCAGTCTGCCCATTTGAGCTTGTAAGTTCAGTTTGTTTTCCTAGAAGTCTGTTGCCCCTTACCCCTGACCTCCAGAATTCCTTTATGTCTATCCCATGCATTCTTAAATCCTGTGATTGTTTCAGCCCCCACCACTCCCTCTGGCAGGGTGTTCCACTTGTCCATCACCCGTTCTGTGAAGAAATTCTTCCTCATGTTTCCTCTGAATCGTCCTCCCTCCAACTTCATCCCATGCCCTCTAGTCCTGGAACATCTTTTTCGCTTAAAAATAGTGTATTCCTGCACCCTGTTCCTCCCTGTAAGATACTTGTATGTCTCTATCATATCCCCTCTCTCCCTCCTCTCCTCCAGGGAGTACATATTCAGTTCCTTCAACCTGTCCTCATAAGATTTGTGATGCAGTCCATGTACCATTTTTGTTGCCCTCCTCTGAACCTTCTCCACCCTGTCTATGTCCTTACACAGGTAACATATCCAGAACTGTGCACTGTACTCCAGGTGGGGCCTCACTAGTGTCTTGTATAGTGGAATTATGACCTCCCTTTTCCTGCTGATGAGGCCCCTGCCTATGCATCCCAGCATCCTATTTGCTTTACCGGCTGTCTTGTCACATTGTTTCCCTACCTTGAGGTCATCAGAGATGATAATCCCAAGATCCCTTTCATGCTTGGTGCATGTTATATCCTCACCCCCCAAATTGATATATTGTGCCAGGGTTTTTGTGCCCCATATGCATTATCTTGCACTTCTTTGCACTGAATTTCAACTGCCAAACCCCTGACCATTCTTCAAGTTTCTGCAGGTCTCTTCTTTAGTTTAGTTTAGTTTACTGGTCTAGGAATTAATACCTTTGAGCCAGGGCTCTTTTACAAAGGTTCCACGTCACATAGAACATCAAACAAACAGTACACATTACAAGTAATACCAGAAGGAAAAGTTACATAATAAATATGCTATTAACAGTTTCAATCCAGTAAAATTTAGAAGTTACATAATAAATATGCTTTAAACAGTTTCAAGGCAGTAAACAATTTTAGGAAAATAGGAAAACTTACAGGGAGAGGGAGATAAGTAGGAGCCAACAGGGAGGAAGGGAAAGGAGGGAAAGTGGTGGGCAGTAGGACAAGTGAGAGGGGACAGAAGGGGGAGAAAAGAGTGAGTTAGGAGGCAGACAGGAGTAGTAGTGGTACGTGCGGGTTCATTAGACAAGGAGAGTAGGCCATGGATGTGAGGATGGTCAAGAGGAGGAATAGCCTTTATCGAATTTATAGATAAATTATAGATTCAAAATGTCTATGCGATAAATGTATCTTAGGAACTTGCAAGAGGAAATTAAAATGTTACAGCCAAATGAAAACATAAGCTCTGATATCAAAGCACTAGAGGAATATATTGATCGTATGTCCCTACTAGTGGAAGTGAATACTTCATGTTCAAATAATCAAAAAAACTCTTGTTTAAACAATCCACCACCTGACTACTTACTACCTCCTACTCTTATTGAGTAGCAAGTAACCACCTCAACTCCCGTAACTACTATTATTAAACACCAAATCAATCCGCCAACTGAAATTGGGAACTGGACTCTACTTTCCCCAAAAAAGCAATCTAAAAGTAAACTCATTCCTGAACCCTACATGATCACTCTCTCAAACTCCTTTGAACTGCTTCCTGAATATCTGACAGATGACTGCAATGACTCTCAAAAAATCATTGAACATGTACCGGAAAATCTGAACAAAGTGGATCACAAAACACAAAAAAATCTTACTGCAGTTACAGTACCAGCTCCTAAATCCCCAACTAATATGACACCGCAAAATATTACTTCTGAACTCAAATCAGGGTGCAGCCCAGAAATGATTATTAAAAACAAAAACAAGCAGATATTTGTGTTAGGAGACTCCATAACAAAATAGTCGATAGGACAATCTGTAACCCAGACAAAGAAAACCGGACTGCCTCTAGTTATAGGGGAGCTAAAACAGCCGATATCACCCTAATGTCAAAAACAATATTGTCGGCCGCTGGTGATAACCCACTAGTAATTATTCATGCTGAGGCAAACGACATCACAAAATCTACACTTCTGCAGATCAAACAGGATTATGTAGCACTATGTAATATTCTAGTTGACCGTGGCTGCACTATATGTCTTTCAGAGATCTTACCTATCTCAAGAGCAACTACATATATTAACAATAAAATCAAAGCTCTAAATGAATGGATCCATAAATGGACTTACAGTCAGGGCATAGGTTGTCTAACTCACTGGGAAGATTTTGAAGGAAGGCCTTCACTCTATTGTTGGGATGGCTTACACCTCAGTAGAAGGGGAAGTGCAATTTTGGGATGGAAAATGGCAAATTTCATAAATAACTATTTAAACTGACTGAGAGGGGAGATAGGAAAATCCCTATCTCTAGTAATAATAGCCATGTCTCATCATATTATGAACCTAAAATACTATCACTTAATGCACGATCACCAACTATTACCAAACTTGCTGAACTAGAAATCTTAATCAAAACTCTAAATTTGGCAATAACAGCAATAACCGAAACATGGGGTAATACTGATGAAGAATGGAGAGTAAATATCCCTGGTTTCAAGCATTACTTCAAAAATAGACCGGATACAAAAATTGGTGGTGGGGTCAGTCTATATGTCCGTAATGACTTTCCGTCATACAATTTAACAACCACTATACACTCTGAAAGTGTATGGGTCTGTATTCGACCCACCAATGATTTTCAACTTATTGTAGGCACTTGTTATCGTGCCCCTTCATCAGCTATTGATTATACCAAGCAACTATGTAATGAAATTAATCAAATTGCCAGCAAAGAGCCGGTGCTTATTCTAGGGGACTTTAATCTTCCCATCATAAACTGGGACACATTCTCAGGAATCAATAAACATGATGAAATTTTCTTGTCTACCATAATTAACACGGGATTGGTGCAGTGTGTTAAAGCACCAACAAGGGGAAACAAACAACGTACTGGACCTAGTTATAACCAGCCCTGAAGTCCACATATCGGACATCTAATATCTAAGCCCTTTGGGTAATAGTGATCACCTAACTCTCCACTTTTCCATTCAATTACCTACAACCAAAAACTAACAAACTTAAGATAAAACAGTACAATAATGCTGACTTTAAAGCCATCAACCACCAGATTAAATCCATTAACTGGGAACATATTATGAATCCAATGAGCAATCGAACGCTTGGGGCTTTTTGACAACAAAATCTTGGACCTTGAAAAAAACTACGTTCCAGACAAACTCAAATACAATAACAACAGAAAAATCCCACCATGGTTTAATGGCAAAATCAAAACATTAATTAAACAAAAAAATACTTCTTCAGCTTTAAAAAATTGCTTACCTGAAGAAAAGAACGACATTCTGCTTAAGTACAGAGAGGTAGTAAGACAATTAAAAAAAAGTATAACATTGGCTAAGCGTAATCTTGAATTTAAATTGGTACATACAAAGGACTGCCATAAAGCATTATATAATTACCTAAATGGTAAAAAAGGTAATAATAATTCAATAGGCCCCCTGGTTTGCAACAATAAGACTATAACATCGGACACAGAAACGGCTTCCGAACTAAATAAGTATTTTTCATCTGTCTTTGCACCTGAAATTATAAATACTGTACTCATCATAACAGACTTTAATTTTGAACCATTTGAAATTCTCTTTCAAGACATACAATGGGCCTTCAACACACTAGCTCTGGACCTGATAATATTAGTTCTAGATTCCTTATGGAAACAAAAGATGCAATAATCCTCCCCCCAATCATCATCTTTAAGAAATCACTTTGAGTCTACAGTTCCAATGGACTGGCGTACTGCCATTGTTACACCAATCTTTAAACAAGGTTCTCACTCTAAAATCGAAAATTACAGACCTATTAGCCTCACCTCAATACCATGTAAACTTATGGAAAAAATAATAAAAAAACAGCTGGAAAAAGAAATGTTATCATTGAAAATAAACGATAAGTATCAACATGGCTTTTGAACAGGTTTCTCATGCACAACTAACCTGATCACTTTCTACAACTTCATTAGTCTTAATTTGGATAACAAGATACCCACCGATGTTATACTGTTGGACTACAGCAAAGCGTTCGACAAGGTGTCACATAGTATCTTGATTAATAAACTTATCCACCTTGGCTTTTCTGCACTCATTACACCTTAGATACGTAGTTGGCTGAGTAATAGAACTCAGAGGGTAAAGGTAAATGGCGAGCTGTTGGATGTAGAAGCTGTGACCAGTGGTGTACCGCAGGGTACTGTTCTGGGCCCGGTGCTGTTTAATTTGTTTATCAGTGATATGTGCATTTCACCGAATAACATAATGGTCAAATTTGCGGACAATACCAAACTTGGTGGCAAGGTTAACACTTCTGATAACTGTGATAAGTTGGTACAGGATCTTGCACAAATAGAACAATGGGCTAAGGTAAACAAAATGTACTTCAATGTAGCCAAGTGTGCAGTCCTCTATTTTGTGAAAAATAATCCCAAACAAACATATCACTTAAACAATAGTATTATTAGGATATCCTCAGTGGAAAAAGATTTAGGAATTATGATTAACGACAAATTATCTTATTTATTTTATTTATTTATTTATTAAATTCTCGGATTACAAATACCTCTTCATCTTCTCATTGCTCAAAAATTGCGAATCAGACAAATGCACTACTAAGAAGAATAAATAAAACATTTGTCTCTAAAACAGAAGAATGTCTTCTAACTCTGTATAGGTCCCACATTAGACCATACCTGGACTACGGTTCTCCATATTGGAATCCTTATTTAAAAACAGACATAGATAAAATTGAACAAGTTCAACATAGAATTACTAAATTAATACCGCACTTAACACATTTGGACTATAACAGCAGGCTGAGGGAAACTGGATTACACTCTCTTGAACATAGGCGAGCCAGAGGAGACCACTTACAACTATTCAAAATTCATAACACTCCGGAACAAATGGAACAATGTGGCATCATTTATTCTGAAAGAAAAATTGTACCAAGGCTCCATAATAGACAACTTGAAGTACAAAAAGCTAAAAATAATAAAAGGTTACATTTATTTACCATTAGATCACCTAGACTATGGAACAAACAGCCTCAAGAAATCATTGATTCTAAAAATATTACAGCATTTAAATACAAACTTGATAAATGGATGAACGATTGGGATACAAGTAAATGATCCACAAATGTGGAGGACAATCCAGATGGGCCGCCAAGAATGCAATCACAGTTGCTAGTGGTAGTGAGGTGGGCATAGAGCATGGTTTTGAAAGCTCCAAGAGAGGTTGAGGATAGAGTAGGTGGACTTAGAGCATTGAACCAGGTCGGGGCCCTGTACACGAATGTTCTTTGTCCCTGTGCGGTCCAACATCTGGGAACCAGAAAAGGTTGGTGTTCAGATCTGGTGGTGGGACGCATGCCACGATTCAGGTGGAGTAGGTTTTGGATACATAATGGAGTCAGTCCCAAGATAGATTTTTTTGCCATTATGCAAATGAAATATATAAGGCGATTTGATAGTTGCAACCAGCCCATTTCATAGTAAAGCTCACACGTGTGTGTCAGTCTTTGTGCCCCCATGAAGAGCCAGCAGGCCTTATAACGACTGAGATACGACTTAGTGTCGTGGTGGTAGCTGAGCCATAGATAATAAGGCCATAGTCAATGATGGAGATCATGGAACTCTGTATAGCTATCCTCAGCGCAGCTTGGTTTATGAATTGTCAGTTTCGAAATAGTATTCCTAGACATTGGTTCACTGTTTTCGCCGTGTTGTCAATGTGGGTTGATAAAGATGTTGAATAGGACCGGTCCCAGCACTGATCCCTGTGGTACCCCACTGGTCACTCTTCCCTCTGTGGAGTGACAGCCATTTACCACCACCCTCTGTGTCCTGCCGACCAGCCAGTTACCTACCCACCACACTACTGTCCTGCCCACACCCATATTCCCCAGTCTGTGTAATAGTCTTCCATGTGGCACAGTGTCAAAGGCCTTGCTGAAGTCCAGATAGGCCATGTCCACTGCCCTCCCCTGATCCACCTCCCTAGTCACCCAGTCAAAAAATTCAATGAGGTTGGTCTGACATGACCTCCCCCTGGTGAAACCATGCTGCCTTGGGTCCTGTAGTCCATTGACAACCAGATGTTCCACCAATCTCTCCTTCAGTAGTGCTTCCATGATCTTCCCCATTACTGGGGATGAGGCTAACTGTCTGTAGTTCCCCGCTTCCTCTTTGTTCCCACTTTTGTATAAGGGGACTACATCTGCTGTCCTCCAGTCTTTGGGTACCTCCCCTGTTTCCAGTGATCTGCTAAACAGGATAGCCAGAGGTTCAGCCACCACCTCTCTTAGTTCTTTAAGGACCCTGGGGTGCACCCCATCTGGCCCCATTGCTTTATCAACTCTTATTACTTCCAGTTCCTTCAGGACCCTTTCTCGTGTAAAGGGACCTATGGCCATTTCTGCATCATTCTCACCCCTTGTACTCCCTTCAGACCCATTACCCTCCTCTTCCTCAGTAAAGATTGAGCAGAAATACCTGTTCAGTATGTCAGCTTTACTGTTGTCATCCTCCATGCGGCCCCCATCCTCCCCCTTCAGTCTCACTATCCCTCCCTTTGCCTTTCTTTTTCACTTATGTACCTGTAAAAGGTTTGTCCCTTTACCCACTGATTTTGCAATGTGTTCTTCTGTCTGAGCTTTGGCTTCCCTTACTGACCTCCCTGCCTCCCTTTGCTTCTCCTGGTACTTCTCTCTATCCCCTTCTGCCTGTATGTCTTTTGTATTGCCTGAATGCAATCTTTTGGCTTTCACTTTCTTTGTACCTCTTTGAAAACCATAATGGTCTCTTCTTCCTTTTCCTCTTGCTAACCTGCTTAATACATAATTCTGTTGTTCTTGTAATCCCATTTTAAATACTGCCCACTGTTCCTCAACCCCTGATTCCTGTCCCATTCCCTTAATGCCTCTTTCAAGTATCTCCCATTTTCCCAAAGTCTGCCCCTAAAATCCAGGATCCATGTTTTGTGTGGTTTGGTTCTGCTCTTTCTGTGATTTCAAACCACAATGACTGGTAGTCACTGTTCCCCAGGTGCTCCCCACTGTTACCCCATCACACTGTCCCTGTTTGTCAGCACAAGGTCCAGTATTGCCT